>JAPQWV010000004.1:13095000-23095000 GCA_027422505.1 Craterostigma plantagineum | reverse complement strand
CCAAGCACAAAAACACACTCGGCGCAATTTCAACTCCACGCTCTAATAGCTAAAAACAAATATTGAAAACCATCCACTAACTCATGCTTACCACGCTTTTAAGTTCGCAGTAGAATGTGCTGTGTGCTGAGCTGTTTTGATCCGAGTGTGGGATCAGTCATTCATTGTTTTGTTTATTGGAGATTTCTTGGGATGGTGCATACGAGAAAATGCGTAAAGGAGCAAAGAAGAAAGATAATGATATTATGAATAATGATTTCTGTATATAGGATATGATACAATATGACCTATTATATACAATATAGTTGAATATGATCATAAGCGTGATTGCTAGAATCACTCCTAGAATCAAATCCACAATTAAGTAAAATAATTCCTAGAATCATGAATATAATTCCTAGACTCATGCTAAATGATTCCTTAATACTCCTCCTCGAGTTGGAGCATAAAGATCAACTTTTTTAGAAGAAAATGAAATCGATCTCGATCCAAAGCCTTCTTAAAAATGTGCGCAAGCTGTAACTTTGTTGGAATATAAGACGTGATGAGTTCGCCAGATTGTATCCGCTCGCGAACAAAATGTCGAGTGATGAAAGAATTATAACAAATGTCGAGTGATGAATACCGGATTAGCTGAGATGTAACTTAGTTCTCTCATGGAAAACCGGATTAGCTGAGATGTGCAACGATGATTGATTGTAACAAAATAAGCGAGCGGGAGTTGTCTCACAAATGTCGAATGATGAAAGAAGGCTACGCAACCATATGATTTCGCTAGTTGTGACAGCCATGGAACGATATTCGGCTTCGGCAGATGATCGAGATACCGTGACTTGCTTCTTTGTACGCCAAGAGATTGGGCATCCTCCGAGGGTGATAAAATAGCATGTGGTTGACCGTCTAGTGGTTGGACAACTTGCCCAATCAGAATCACAAAAGCCGATGAGATTCTAGAAAAACTCCTTGGCCAGGGCTATGCTTGAGATATCGAACAACACGTAGAGCAGCATCCCAGTGACTCTCAAGAGGTGCGTGCATGAATTGAGCTTGAAGATGTACTTAGTAGCATAATTCAGGACGAGTGATGGTGATGTAAAGGAAGCGCCCAATAAGACGACGGTACCGAGCTAGGTCGGATAGTGGAGGACTTGTCGACGAAGCGAGCTGATGCAGTTGGTCCATTGGAAATGCTACTGGTTTGGCATATGAGAGGCCACAATAATCTCCAAAATATATTTACGCTGAGAGAGAAACATGCCTGACCTAGTGCGAGCGATTTCAATCCCCAAGAAATATATTAGAGGTCCAAGGTCCTTAATCTTGAAACATCTGTGAAGACACTTCTTAAAAGAGGTGGGCCGAGAAGAACTATTTCCCGCGATAATAAGATCATCAACATAGACAAGAACTGCTAAAAAATCAGCATCTGAAGTAAAAGTGAAAGTGAAAATCTGCTAGTGACTGTCGAAAACCATGTGATTTAAGGACAGTAGCAAATTTGGCGAACCAGTTGAGAGAGGCTTGTCGTAACCCATACAGTGACTTACGTAATCGACAAACTGATATAGATGAAGAATTAGAATAACTAGGTGGTTGTCACATGCACACTTCCTCGTCTAGATCTCCATGAAGGAAGGCGTTATTTACGTCCATCTGGTAGAGTTCCCAGCCCTTAGCGAGAGCAACAGTGAGGAGACAACGGACGATAGTCATCTTGGCTTCAGGGGCAAATGTTTTATGAAAATCCATCCCCTCAACTTGTGTGAATCCTTTAGCAACAAGACGTGCCTTAAAGCGCTCTATGCTTCCATCAGCTCGCCTCCTTATTTTATAGACCCATTGACAACCAATTGGTCTTTTTCCAGGGGAGATGCTCAATTGTCCAAGTGCCATTTTCCTCAAGAGCTCGAATCTATGAAGCTATTGCATCACGCCAACGACTATCTTTGACTGCTAGGTATGCAAGATGAGACCGAGAAAAATTATTATATGTAATAAATTTCTGTAACGGGTAGGCCATACCTGAAGAAGATGAAGAAGAAGCAAGCGAGAATCTTCGAGGGGTAGATGCAACAATATAGCAAAAGTAATCATCTAAATGTGATGGAGGGCGACAAGCACGTTGTAACCGAGCATGTGAAAAGTTAGTGACTGAAGATCGGTGTGGAGGATCTCACACGCTATTCGAAGAAGTGTGAGGTTGTAGTATTTCTATTGGGGCTGACTCGGACGTCTCTGTGTTGCTAGACGACGATGGGGATGATGGTAATATGGCTGGTGGGGGTGATTCATGTGGAGATGGTAGTAATATGGATGGTGGGGCTGATTGATATGGCTCTGTATTGTTTAACTGTGGTGAAGATGGTGTATCAAGTGGGTTATCCTCAACGGGCATATTTGGACTTACAGCGTTCATAGGACGACCGTGAGAGGATGTTCAAATTTTTGATAACGAATCTCGCTGAAATGGGAAGGTACTCTCATGAAAAATGACATCGCGAGACAGAAAAATTCGTTGGATTCAAGATCATAAACTTTCCACCCTTTTGTGTTGTGAGGATACCCTAAAAAGATGCACCAACGAGAACGAGGTGCGAACTTATCTGAATCTCGAGGAAAAACCTTAGCATAACAGAGACATCTGAAAACTCTAAGATGGTCACAAGTAATGGGTTTATTGTGAAGTTCCTCGAGTCGCGATTTGCCAGACAACAAAGGAGTGGGAGCATGGTTAATTAAGTGGACTGCTGTTAAAACACACACTCGCCGAAAACGTACCGAAAGATGGGCTTGAAAGCGAAGAGCACGAGCGATATTAAGAATGTGACGATGCTTTCGTTCAACTCTACCATTTTGTTGGGGTGTATAAACGCAAGTCGTCTGATGGGTAATCCCCTGAGTGTTAAAGAATGGCTGAATTTTATGAGAAAGAAACTCAGTGCCGTTGTCAGTTCTAATAAACTTGATGGGTTGACGAGAATGGTTGTTGATCGTCGTACAAAATACCGTTAGGTATTTGTAAACCTCTGATTTTTCTTTAAGCATATAAACCCAAGTTGCTCGGCTGAAATCATCAAGAATGCTTAGGAAATAATGTGCACCATCAATGGACTTGGTTCGATATGGACCCCAAACGTCAGAATGTAATAATTCAAATATAGAAGTAGCTGTCTTATTGCTTAATGAATAAGACGATCGAGCATGCTTTGCACGATAACAGGCATCACAAATAGACTCGGGACATTTATTGGAAGAAATGCTGGATAACAAGAAGGATGACCTAATCATCGATGCCACATATCGATACTAATCATAGAGTCGGTCCCAACAGCCTCGCAAACTCCTACTCTACCGATGCAATAAACCCCCCGTTCTCATCCGCTCCAATCCACCTCCTCGAGAGTAGGTCCTGTATATAAGACCGAGAAGAGAAAAATGTTACACAATAATTCATATCAACCGTCAACTTCCCTGTGTAAATGAGATTGCATGAAAAATTTGGAATATATAACACGTTACGCAAGGTGAAATTGTCGCCAAATTTTATGGTCCCACGCATCGTAGCATGGGAAATCCTTCCATCGGCCGCTGTGATTGGACAAGGACCCTCTTTCTGTACTCGTTTGGCTAAGAGAGAAAGTCGTCCGGTCATGTGTTCGAATGCTCCTGAATCGAGGATCCATAAGTCATCAGAGTATTTAATGTTACCTTCTAAAGGTTCGTCCGCATGTGGTGGTTTGAGGTTTCTGAGAAGTCCAAGAAATTGTTGGTACTCAACGTTAGAGAGTTGTCGGCCTCCACTGCTCGTCGCATTTACCTCATTAGCTACCATGCATGCGGCATGCGCTACTACTCCATTCTCATTAGTAGGAAGCTGTGACTGCTGGCCACGATTGCCATTGTTCGAATTCTTGTTTGAATTCTTTCTCCCCGTGCTATGGCGACGAATCTCCCAATGGTCTGGATACCCAATAATCTCGTAACAACGGGCCGTCCTGTGGCCCACCATTGCTGTTTTCCATCTCGTCCTACTCCTCGGCTAGCATGGAAACCTACAGACATGTCTCATAATTAACGCACACGGTTCACGGCATGTTGACGTTCTTCTTGTATAACCAAAGCATATACCTTGGTCATAGGAGGAAGTGAGGCATGCTGAAGATCTAGGATTGAATAGAGCCACGTGTCTCAGTATGAGACCCATAAAAAATTTGTGGATATTCTCCGCCTCCTTCGTTGCGTACTAAGCAGCCGCCGGACAAGTCAAATCGAGCGGTGTCGAGTAATCTGCGAGCTCGTCCCATAAGTACTTTAGAGTTGTACTCGGTTACGTTCTTTCCATCTTGACGATGAAGGCTTAATTCGGTCTTAATTTGATGCACACGAGGTGCGTTCCCCTTGACAAAATTGGTCACGCAATTCATCCCACATAGCCTTTGCGTCAGTTGCTGTGAGTACGCTGTTTTGTAGAACCTTGTCAAGTGAATTAGAGATCCAAGCCGCAACCATGCTGTTACAAATCTTCCACCAGTGAAGGTTTGGAGCTACTGCGCCCGGTTTCTCAACCGATCCATCCACGAACCCAACATTATTTTTGCATTTAAGGCACGTATCATGGCTCGTGACCAGCCGAGTAGTTGTTGCCTGTGACGATCTGTGCTTTTGGGACTATTAACATGCCGAGATGATCGGATGGGTGTGTAAAAAATGAGGAGGAAACATCGGGAAGCTTCGCTGGTGCGGGCATGGTTAGTGTCGCCACGGAAATTAGCTCTGATACCAAAAGAAGAAAGATAATGATATTATGAATAATGATTTCTGTATATAGAATAATGATACAATAGGACCTATTATATACAATAGAATTGAATACGATCATAAGTGTGATTGCTAGAATCACTCCCAGAATCAAATCTACAGTTAAGTAAAATAATTCCTAGAATCATGAATATAATTCCTAGAATCATGCTAAATGATTCCTTCATAGGAGCTTATTTGATCGCCTACACAAACATAGACACTTATTACAGAGGACTAAACGAAAAGCACGGATGCTATATTCATTGGACTATATATTTGACCGGCTTCACAAATAATGACACTCCCTAGCATCTGCCAGGTGGGGTTAACACATTAGATGGTCGTCCTAGTCTATATTACATGTCATCTCCTTACAAAAGCGTCTGCAATAAGTATGATCCTATCCAAGTAAAAACTTAAAACAAACTTTACAAGTCATGAATGACATGTAAGTACTTCAAATTCCACCTATATCTAGCTAAGTACATACATTCCTTGAAAACCTAACCTTCATCAAGGTCTTTAGTAGTTATGTCAACCGTTTGGTTATAATGCTGGTATAAGGACCCAAGATAAGAATTTTAAATTATTTATCAAGAAGTCTTCGATATTATCTCAGCCTCATTTCCAGGTTTATTTATGTTGGGCCTTTTTTCTAAATTCTGGGCTTGGAAATATATCTGGCTAAAAAATAAATAACCAAACACTATAAATCGCATATTATCTATATTAATTAAACTTATCCGGGCTTAAATGGGAAATCAAATGCAGCCAATATCTAGTTAATTGTCATCCAAAAAACCACCCACAACCCCAATAAAGAGACGCAAGTTTAGCAAGTTAAAATCGACATCTTCTTCTAAGAGATCCATTGTGCCAAGTAATGATTAACAACATAATCATTAAATCAAATTATCGAAGTTAATTTAATTAAGGAAAGCTTACCAATATCTAAATCAACAATATAGGTTATGGAAAATTTCTTACAATTTCGTAACACACAAAGAAGTAGATTGGAAAACAATTGCATAAAAAGATCACGTCTTTGGGTGACTACCGTAAAAATTTTAGATTCCAAGCAAACCCACAACCACAAGAAACAACAGTTACAATACAAATGGAAGACATAAGCTTTTAACCATATCGCCGCAACATGCTCGAAATGGTACCGAACAGGTGTATTTTTTTGTCGTCTGACTCTCTATCAAAAAATGCATTAAATATGCAGCAACAAGTGTAAAACACACACTTCATATTCCCATTCTAAGCGAGTAGTAATAACAATTAAATATGCCATTGATAATTTCTTTTTCCAGCTCATCAGTCCTCAGCCGTGCAATGTATATTTCAGTAGACCTCGTCACTTGTAATTTTTGTTTCACCTGAAGTCCGAATATGTGTTTCCTTCGAAGGGTTTGATCTCGTGTTTCTGAAGAAATATGGGGTTTTCAAGGACTGTATTGAGGATTGTGATATAGATGGTGGGTTTAGACTGAATAAATGTTCCATTTAAATCTGCTGTTAGACCAGAACATAGAGACGATTTTGACCTTCCTTTTGACCAAACACTATAAATGGCGTTCTTTACCTGGATGTTGCGTTTAGCTGAATAAATGTGTTAGCATATGCATCAAAGTAGATGGTGGTGTCTTTAAATTGTTGCATGAAATAAAATAATATGGATCTAGATTACAAAATGCCCAATGAAAGTGATAAAAAAAAAATCTGAAAAAGCCACTAATTTAAAGCATAAACAAAAAGACAACCGGCAACCTGGGAATGCAAGTATCCCATGCAAAAAGCTAAGACAAGTAATGACTGTCATAACTGTCTTATTCTCGCTTTTAGAATAGTAATAGATATATCGACTTTGCCAAATTGGATATCAGATGAATGAAAAATATGAATAATATAGACGACGAATTATTTTTTTCTCTTCCTGGAATCTTCTCCGTCTTCTCTCTAAATTTTTAAATGGTTAATTCTTCACTATCTAAGTTGGTAAAATCCAAATCCATTGGATTTTTGACATGTCATCGATTTTGTTGAAAATGACCTTCGCAAATTTTTCTTTGCTATGGGACCATATGATATTTTAATGGATTTTGATGATCAGAGTTTTGATGTGCGCATGATTTTTTGGTGTGCGCATAATTACAAGGTTTTACAAGATGTTGCCACGGAGACGACGACCATGGGTATGTGGGATGTGAGCTATCTACATGAAGAATAGGAGAATATGCTATATCAAACAGAAGCTTTACAGTATGAAATGACGGAAGGTACTTCCACACTCTCGCATTTTGATAAATTCGATTCAGTCATTATTGACTTAGCGAACTCAGAAGTCAAAGTGACTGACGAAGAGCAGGCCATAATATTGTTATGTTACTTTCCCTCGTTACAATCGAAAGATACGATACCATATGCTAGTGGCGAATGTGCGTTTACAATCGAAAGAACATATAGACATGGATATAATGGGAGAAACAAGTGGTAGCCAGGCAGAAGGTCTGTTTGCACACGGAAGACCAGAACATAGAGATGCTTAAAGTAGCGGATCTAAAGGAAGATTAAAATCCAGGTAAAGAAATAAAGTCTGTAATTTTTGCAAGGAAAAGGGTCACATCAAAGCTGATTGTTATAAACTGAGAAACAAGGAGAAAAATAATCAGAAATATAATAAACCCACCGAAGCTAGTGTAGCTGCAGACGAGAGCGATAGAACTATTTTTATATCACCTGCAAATATTGTTAGGTCTAATAATGAGTGGATCTTAGATTCGTATTGTTCTTATACATAAGTCATAGTCCAGGCTGTTTTTTCCACATGAAAGTTTTGATGGTGGATACGTCTTAATGGAAAATGATGTCCCGTGTAAAGTTGTTGGTAAATGTACAGTTCATGTCAAAATGTTCGACGGAATCCTTCGAACAATCACAGATGTCAGACACGTTCCAGTTATGAAGAGGATATTATCTCTTTAGGCACGCTTGAATCTCAAGGGTGTATGTTCTCAGGTGAAGGTGGAGTTTTGAAGATTGCTAGAGGTGCCCTTGTCCTGATGGAAGCTGCAGGTCTGAATTATTTATATATTTTGCAGGAAATTACTATTATAGGTTCCGTTGCAATTTCGACATCCTCAGAGGTTGATACCACAAGATTATGACATATGCGACTTGGACTGGGAGAAAAAGGCTTGACTTCCGGTATGATGGACATCTGCTAACATTGTATTTTTGGGAATCAGAAACGAGTCTGTTTCAATTCGCCAGCTGTCCACATGACGAAATGTACTTTGGCCGGTATTCATTCTGATGTATAGGGTCTTTCGCATGTTCCGTGCAAAGGTGGTGTAAGATATATGTTGATTTCCATTGATGATTTTCAAAGAAAGTCTGAGTTTATTTTCTTACATAGAAGAGTGATGTATTCCTAACGTTTAAACAATTGAAATAATTGATTGAGAAACAGATATGAAAACAAATCAAACGGTTGGACAGATAATGGCTAAAATTTGCGGAAGCAAGTTCAACGAATTTTACAAAAATGAAGGAATTGCTCGACATCACACTGTTCGAAAAATGGTGATAACGGGAGCATGGCCAAATGCTTTTAGAGAGAGATTGATGTTTAATCTCCAACGCTGGGTTGAAAAATGATTTTCGGGCTGAAGCTATAGCCGCAACATGTTATATTGTCAACCGCTCCGTGTTCATCGATATATTTCAAGACTCCTGAGAAGTATGGTCGGGTACTCATGCTGATTACTCCTACTTAAGAATATTTGGATGCCCAACTTATACGCACGTAAACGAGGGAAAGTTAGAGCTAGAGCTAAAAGTGTATTTTTCTCGATTACGCTTCAGGGTGAGGATATAGCTATATAATCTTGATCCCAAGTCACCCAAATTTATATTTAGCAGAGATGACTTAACGAGTCTTCTATGTTACATCCTCCAAAAGAGTACTATTTCTTCTAATCAGGAAAAACAGGATAGTGTATACATTGAGGTAAAGTCGAGATCAACAAAGATTTTTCAAATGATCCTGCGACAAGTTCAACAAATCAAGATAAGCAAGAGCAAGAACCTGATTCAGATCCTACTGAAGATAAAAACACCTAGCATTTATATTCTGTAGCCATAGATAGACAGAGACAGGAGATTCGACTACCACAGCAGTACGTGAGTTTAGTTTCGTACGCTTTAACAGTGGGATAAGAAACCGGTGTGAGGCGGCAGACCTTCTACCTATTCGGAAGCTATAAACGATGTAATCTGATAAGTGGCTAATATGCGATGAATGAAGAAATGACGTCTCTACACAAGAATATAACATTCTTACGATCAGGTGGGGTTTTCTTTACTTCCTTTCTCGGTGATTACACTCAAACTAGAGTTATCTTCTCTTCTTTTATAGTTGATTACTACTCCAACTAGGGTTTTCTTTACTTCCTTTATAGTTGATTACCACTCAAACTGTGTTATTTTTAGGATATAAATGAAGTCCTATATCAAGTCGCGAAAGACGGTTCGTATGGGATCACCATACATTCGGCCGCTGGAACGATATCCAGAGCTGACCTTACCAACTATCCCCACTTATTTTATGTATCTCTCTCTCTCTCTCTCTCTCTCTCTCTCTCTCTCTCTCTCTCTCTCTCTATCTCTCACTCATGTTTTGTCTGTGTGTGTTAATTATATTTATTACCTGTACAAGGATGGCACACAATAGCCAGCCTTACCGGCCTACTTATCTTTGGTTTGCAAGATGGCGCAACCATCACTAACATAACGGTTCAGCTAGAACATGCAATCATCACTGGGACAATAGAAGTAGAGACTGGTGTCCTCCGGGCTTTCAATGCGGTTTAGGTAATTAATTTAACTAAATGGGTCAGTTTTTGGTTTGTGTTGACAAGGTCGTTTTCTCAAGATTTTTGCTGTCCAATGATGATGTAGAGATGCCTAGTGATGCTGTAGTAGATGAAAGAAATGCAAGAGGCTGTTTCTGTCTATTTGTGATTTGTGAAGCTAGTAAAGAATCTGAATCTGAATAATTAGCCTTCTGGGATTGGTTTCTTAGTTGCGTGTGTTTGATTCATTGAAGCAATTGCTTCGCTTCTGTGTAGAGTAATAATAGACCGAGGAAATATATTGGAAAAAATAGTTCAAAATATCATGTAATTATTTTTTTTACTTGGCATCGTCATGTGTGGCAATGAATCACATAAGAAGTTGAAAACTTGACCAATCAGCCAATCAAGAAAAGAGTGGAACTGAAGATACATCGATAGCAGTTGGTGCTTTTACATGTTAGGCGGAGATATATTCCAAAAATAATCTTGAATACACAGTGCTCACAACAAGAATCTCACAGAAAGCAATCAGATCCCATCCAAAGTGCAGCCCTGAAAGTTCCTTTTTTGGTTGGGCTTATTTTTTGAGAAATCAAACACCTCTGTAGAATAGTTGTTTATACTGGGAGAGAAATTTGTGATTCACTTTACTCCAGATTACTCCTTTAACAAGTTTTCAAACGAGCTCAAAATGAAAGAAACTATAATATATGAGTGACCGGGGAACTGAATTTCTCAATTTTCCCCTAACCACCTATCTTGATAACAATGGCATATGTGATGAGCTATTTCAGCCAGGACGCCAACAAAATGGAGTTGCTGAAAGAAGAAACTGTACTCTCAAGGAAGCAGCAAAGACAATGCTAGCTGATGCGGATATCTCTCAGAAGTTTTGGGCAGAAGCTAACTATACCGCTTGCTATATGCAAAACCTGTCAATGATATGAAAAAGCTAACGAAAGAAGTCCTATGAAATATGGAATAAAAACAGACCTTCCATTGGATATTTCTAGTCCTTTGGAAGTAGATGTTGCATCCATGACAATGGGAAAAGCCATCTGGCTATCTTTGACAACAAGGCATAAGGTTTCTTTCAAGGATACTCCTCAACAAGCAAAGCATACCGGGTGTTCAACAGCAAGAATCTGAGCATTGAAGAATTCCTCCATGTGGTGTTCGAAGAATCTCAAACCGAGAACAACACCCCGATCAAGGTTGAGCAATCAAGTTGAAATGCAAAATCTGGATGATTCCAATGACGATGAATCAATACATGTTTCCAAGGAAGCAAACCAAATGCAAGAGATAAACAAACCAGATGTTCTAATGAAAAAATGTCGGAAGGAATACCAATCATGCAAGAACAATGGGTAGCTGAAATGAACCTCGGATCGGACTCATACCGGAAGCCTGAGAAGAAGCAGAACTGGTCAATCCTCATGAGGAAGGTCAGACCGAGTGAGAATCTATCAAATGGAACCGGACAAGCTTAACCATCCACGGAGGCTTATCACAGGTGATCTCAACGCACAAATGAAAACTAGATAAGTTAGTCCTTAGTAATTCGTTGATCTTATCCTTTAGGATCTCCTCGATTTTATCCCTTGATTCTATTAATATTTTTTGATTCTATCTTCCTTATCAATCCAAATCCTTTCCATTCATTGGGAGATTACTTTTTCTCTAAATAGATTTTCTTCGAGACTTATGTCAAAATCTATTTTCAGCCAGAATTTTCTTTGAACTCTGATTAAGTGCTTATTTCATTCCTTAATTTCCACAAGATATCCTCTTACCTTCAGCAAATTCCATCTGAAGGGCATTTTCCACAAACGATTTTTGAAAATTCAAATTTGAAATCTTTTCCTTTGCCACACGTCTTGTCGAGATCACATCTCTCAAACTTCCTTCAATCCTAATCCAAGATAGTCTCTGCCTTTATAAATCGTCCCTATTTTCTACTATTCATCCAAACCTAAGTTCCTCACTTCATAACTTCCTTATTTAATCCTTTCAATCTCAACCATGGCTAAACTAAATGGGCTGGATCTGAGTCCGACACGAAGCAAAAGGCTACCCTGATCAAAACCCCACTCTCTCCAAAAGCCACCCGTTCGAAGTTAGGAAGCACTCCCAAATCTACGAAATCTCCGACGAAGCCGAAGATAAAAAAAGGCAAAGATCGCTAAAATTCCTACTCCATCTTCTGTATCTTTTCATGATCAGCCCGCATCTCCAGAGAAATTTGCTTCAATATCAAGAACAGCCTCTCCAGAAAAATCTGTTCCTGATCCAATCGAGTGACCTCCACGAGACTCCAGCCGTGATACTGAAAGGCAAAAGCTGTTCAACCCTGAAAATCTGGATGAGATCACCGACGAAGTTAAATTTCTAACTGAGAATGCCAAGGAACTCTATGAAAAAACTTCAGAACGACAAGTTGCACGAGGAAGGAGCGTCAACTTTGATGAGCTGGCTGAGAGCCAAGTGGCAACGTGGCTGACTGAGTACGGATGGGAAAATTTTCTGAAATTGACAAGCCCGTGTGTGTGGAGGCCTGTGAAACTGTTCTATGCCAATCTCACTTTCGTTGAAGACGAAACTGAGATCTCTGTGCAGTCATATGTGCTTGGAAAGAAACTCGAATGGAACACGCGAAGATGAATGAGATGGTGGCAGTAGAAAACGAAGGGCTCTGTTACTTCGAATTTGCCCGTTGGTGTACTTTTGAGGTAGCCCTACGCGATTGTGTGAAAGCTCTATGGAGTTCTCCTTATAAGCCTATGTTCTCAGAGAAGCGTTAAATAAACTTTTCATCGGTCTGTTCTTTTTATACAAAGTTCTGATTGTACGCTCTATAGCGCCCACGTTGGCAGTGGAGGCCATTCCACTACAATGAACAACATGAGCATGCTGACTCTCTATATGGTGGCCCGGAATATGCCGCTGAATCTAGGATACTTTGTTCTTAAGTACATGGTATATGCCATTAAGAGCTCAGACAAGGAACTTCCATATGGAATGCTGCTTACGCGTATGTTCAAATTCATGGGAATCTCCTTGCCGAAAGCTTGGGAAGATATATCAAAGCATGCCATAGATCTGGTCACACTGAAGCGTGTTGGTATACACTATGATGAGCCGAGAGGATGGCTCAAGATAGGGATCTGAAGGTCTCTTCAAAAAGTCCGACCAAGAAGAAAAGGGATGATGAAGCGACGACGAACAGGGAACTATAGCCGATCTGAAAAGAAGTATCAAGGGCCTTAAGGATGAGAACCGGAAGAAGTTCAAAGAGATCTCACGGAACTTCAAAAGAGTTAAAAAGTATCTGAAGGAGATCTCCACGGCTCTGAATATCGCTGAGTCCTCATCTGTCTCGTATGATAGCAATTCAGCCCTTAGAACTTTATTCCATAGTGATCTCCTAATGATTAGCTCTAGTCTGCTAAGTTCTTTCCTTTGTTGGTGTTTGGGTTAGTTGGTTGCAGGTTAGGTATGTTGGTGGTGTTTGTGTCCCTCATTTTTTATGCTGAAGGGGGAGAAGTTTGTGCAATTAATGCCTTATGTGCCGGGTCGTTCACTTCTGGCCCTTTTGTTATTTGGAATAATATTATAATCGGATTGCTTTTATATGCATGTGTCTTAAATCTCTTTGTGCTTGAGCTTGGTATTTGTTAAGGATTAAGGAATTCTGCACATAGGCAGGGGAGCAAACTGATATGATCTGACAATTTGCAACACTCCATGGTGACTTGTGACATTTCGTATAATATAACATGGTAATTGCTATATGTCTTTGCTGTTGTGCTTTACATAGGAAGACTAGCAATTAGGCAGGGGAGCATGCTTTAGAATTCGAGGGAATCACTCTGCCCAAGACTTGGGAAGATAGCACAAAGAATGCAGTTGATATGGTCACACTGTAGTGTGTTGGTATATGCTATGATGAGCAAAAAGGATGGTTCAAGACAAGGGATTTGAAGACCCCTTCAAAACGTCCGACCAAGAAGAAGGATGATGAAAGCGACAACGAGCAGGGAACGATAGCTGATCTGAAAAGAAGTTTCAAGGGCCTTAAGGATGAGAACCGCAACACGTTCAAAGAGATCTCACGGAACTTCAAAAGGGTTAACAAGTATCTGAAGGAGATCTCCGCGGCTCTGAATATCGTTGAATCCTCATCTGCCTCATCTGATAGCGATTCCAGCCCTTAGAACCTCGTTCCTTAAGAAATTCCCTAGCTCTAATAGGATTAGCTCTAGTTTGCTCAGTTTTTTTCGCTGGTATTTGGGTCTGAAGGTCGTGGTTGGTTGCAGGTTTAGGTAGGTTGGTGGTGTTAGTGTCCCTCCTTTTTTATGCTGATGGGGGAGAAGTGTAGGCAAATTAATGCCTTATGTTATTTTGCAATGATATAATATAATCGGCTTGTTTGCTTTATATGCTTATGTCTTAATCCTCTGTGCTTTAGTTTGATGACTTGTTAAGGATTATGGAATTCCGCACATAGGCAGGGGGAGCAAACTGATGTGATGTGATGTGATAACTTGAGACATTCCGTGCTAACTTGAGATGTGTATATGATATAACCTGGTAACTGCTAAATCTTTGCGAATGTGCTTTACATAAGTTTATTAGCAATTAGACAGGGGGAGCATGCTTTGAAATCTGATAATATTATTTGCTATGATCATATGCCACATGCCTTGATACTTAAACATGCTATGTGCTAAAATGGTTTCATATCGAGTGTAATCATATGTTTAACATAGGCATTAATTACTTGTCATCATAAAGAAAGGGGAGATTGTAGACCTTTTTGGTCCAAATGATTATGAGAGTTTTGATTATTCCAATTAATTATGTATTATGGGGGTTAAAATATAGAAAACTCAATATGTATAATCTATGATGTTTAAGTATGTAAAAATATTCGATTAAATGCTTAAACGTGATTAAATTGTGAAGATAACGAATTTGTGTGATCTTGTGCTTAAATGGAAAATTGTTGTGATCTCCTGGTTATGAATATTTTCGTTTGAATAGAATCTCATTATGTGCTATATATGAAAAATATACTCTTGAGTTATTTTAGGAAAGAATATCGATGTGATCACCCAGATATTCTGATTACGTGCTTACATATGACTGATTTATTTAAATATCCGTTTGAGTGCTATCTTATTTGATCTTAAATCAGTGAATCAATGATCTACCTTTCCTTATGCGAATTGTGATTTATATTTTGGAAAGTGATTACTTGATTGGGCTTATATGTAGTAACATGCTGATTAAGTCTATATATGGAATATGCTGACAAACGGATGAGATTACCACGGAAGGAAAGTGAGTCTGTGGAATATATGGTAAGAAATCATGCATGACCGTTGAGCTTAATTTGTTTATTCTTGGCATGATTCTTTGAGTTAATGCGTGATTATTGGGCTTTCTCTTGCATATTCTGTGCTTAACTTTCCTTGTGAAGTGTAGAAGCTATTCTTGGGTCTATATAGAAGATAAACCATTCACGTTGAAGGGTACCAAGCGAACACACAAGCCATCGAATTCCTTAAGACTGTTTTGAGGTTTAATTTGCGAAAACTTCGTAGTTTGTGTTGAGCTTTCGTTTGCAAATCCGTACCCGTGAGCGATCTTTAGCAACACTCTACCCTGAAATCCTTGTCTTCGGACGTGTTGACCGCAAAAAGGAGCGCGTGTGGAGTCTTTTGCACGTGGAGGGCTGAATTTGGTGGATTCGGTGGCCCTTCGGTAGCAAGCTGTGTCCAGTCGGGGAATTTGTTGGTCGATCATTTTGTAACCATAGCCGGTAATACTCACTGATTGATTGGAACGCTTGGGGAGATCACACCGCAAGAACAGGTTAAACTCCAGTTGGGAATATATAAAAATCTCGTCTCGCTTTACTTTCAGTTATTTACTTTTCTGTGAGACAAATCCGGAAAGCCCGCAAGTAACTAGATAATATATTTGAAACACTTTCTGAAAATAACGTGATATTTTGTGAAACAGTTTAAGGGAGATAACGCTAATACTCTTACTGCTTTCCGAGAAATAACATACTCTAAAAATATCTTCTTAAAGAAAAGTATTTTTCAAAGAAGAACAAGCCAAAAATTTTTCATAGCCTAATTCACCCCCTCCCCCTCTTAGGCGTATTTTACACTTCACTAAGTACACAAAGGAGTTACTGAAACGTTAGGTATGGAGACTGCTCACAAGCATTCACGCGATGAGTGCCTCGATTATGAAAAGGACGATGGAGGAACTGCAGTCGATGTTACCAAATTTCGAGGTCTTGTTGGATCTTTACTAAACCTAACTGCGCCGGTATCAGTCAGATCAAAAGGAAGCCACTTCAACAACAGCCAAAAGGATACTCAGATACTTAAAAAGGACTATCAATGTTGGTCTCCAATATCCTAAGGATTCCAGCTTACCTTTACATGGTTTTATCGATGTAGATTACACATGTTGCAAGATAGACCAGAGAAACACCAGTGGAACATGCCAGGTCCTTGGTGACCTGCTAATCTCATGGCTCAGCAAGATACAGACCTCGATTACAACCTCAACAGCTGAAGCGGAGTACTTAGAAGCTGGAAGTTGTTACTCACAAATCCTTTGGATAAAGCATCAACTAGTAGTAGATTATGGTGTGAAGGAGTCAGAGACACCTATTTTCTGCGACAGCACATGCGCCATCTCCATCACACAGAATCTGTTCTTCGATTCAAGAACGAAGCATATTGAGATTCGACACCACTTCATCGGGGACCACGTGCTCATGAAGGACATCAGACTAGAGCACATCTCAACAGACCGCAAGTGGCATATATCTTCACCAAACCACTCCCCGAGGCTAACTTTACCTACTTTAGAAATGCTCTGGGACTTTTAATTTAACTTAAGGTACTAAGCATGAAGTCACGGGGAATATTGTTATATCAAACTAAGTGATCTAATTAGTTGCCTAGACTTTACAAACTGTTGCATATGATTACAGTGCGAACCATTTTTTAAAAATCGGTCATCCTTCAACTACTGGCCCTATACACTCACTCCAGTCAGTTTCAACCAAAACTGACATTACTCTGTGCAAAGAAAGTATATATATTAGACATAAAGCTTTCTATCATAATATGCATATAGAATTTTATACAAAACTATTATCTTATGATCATAATTTTTTTTCAAAAGGGTTTCCTTCTGAAACCGAAATTTTTATACACCCAATACCGGACGGTCAAGACCGATTCGTTTCCTATAAATGCAATTCATCAATGCATTGCGTGTTTCTTAACACATTTTTAGGCCAGACTGGCGACATGTTTGTACAGAGTGTCTGCATAGAATAAACGAAAACATTGTATCGCATTTAATGCTTTGGCAGGCTATACAGCGTAAAGTACTGCAGCATTAAATGCTAAACACAAAATGAACCCTATTGTTTTCTACTCAAAATGAACTGCAAGTCTACATCAATGAGAGAAGGCAGCACTTCTAGCCCATGTCCAAAAGTGTCTATCAGGATCTGGAAGTTAGAGAGAAACAGTAGAAGGAGAAACTGAGCATGGAGCATCGGTTTTCAACACGTTGAACGGCATAAAAATGTGGGCCTAGTCACAACATCTGCTCAATCCTTAAGCTCCGACTTGTCCCCACATTCGAACAACCTCAATAGCTTTAGGAACTGGTCTCCACTTCAGGTCCCGAAGTCATGGCACCTGCAGCTCCCACAAGTCCAACACTTAGAGAAATCTCCTCTCAATTGGCGATATCAGTTGATACCGGGACCAAAGAGACCAAGGTTGAAATTCTGATCAATGCCAATGAAATCGAGGAGGCAATTTTGGTGGAGGCTACCAAACCTGACGTGGAAATTTCGATTGAGGCCCAACAGACAGAGGTGGCAAATTTAGTTCAAGGCTCATGAAATCGAAACAGTCACCACAGGCTCAGTCGTGGAAACATATCAACAGGAGCAACCACAGCTGCTCTTGACGTTTGAGGAACCTGCCCCAATGGCGGAAGATGCTCAAGAAGCTTTAGAATTTGAGCCACCACAGACGGAGCAGCCATACACCAGCCTGGTCCACATGCCATCTCCGGTCCATGATCAATAACTGAAACCGGAGATTGCATCGGGCACAACAACAGGTTCCAAACCGGTACAAGAAGCCAACTAGTCGGTGCCACCGCCCACACCAAGGACAGTATCGGTCATACCGCCTCATCCCATGTCTAAATCCCCAAGGATATCGTCGGCAACGAGAAAGAAGTGTCCTTGATAAAGCAGACACATTGCGGAGTCACGACACTCGAGCTGACGGTCAACGTCAACCCAGCATGGTCAACGAGTAGTTTCATTCCATGGAGGAAACACAAAACACTATGATCGAAAGCCTCAACTCCATCAAAGAAGACATCAGAGGCAGTAGGGACACAATCGAAGGGGAACTTATCGCTCTTAAGACCCAATGTCTGAAATAATTCAGCCATTGGCGAGCCAGGCAACTGGTCCAAGTACCGGTGGTGTTGCCAAAAAGGGGGACAGTAGTGGGAGAAAGAAGGCAGGGGCAAACTTCGAGAACCACCAGTCAACCGACATTATCTGCTCAATCTCCTTTTCTCACACAAATCAGCAAAGGCATCGGGATCCACTGAGAGCACGAGCTGAACAGATCTTGATATCGGACGATCAGTTGGTCAGACCCACATCAACAAGGGTGTCTGAAACTAGACCAGTTGAGACTCTCTATGAGCCCAGTACGATGTGCCACATCGCCTCCAACCTAACTGAGGAACAGACAGCTTACTAGTCAGGCTTGTAGACTTAAAACAAGCAGCTTATAAGAAGATAGACAAGATGAAGGAGCTTGAGAGACTACAAAAACTAAGGATTAGTTTTTAGCTAGAATGATGTAACAGACTGGCAGTTTGTATCAAAGCCTTATTTGATATAAATAAATTACCTTTCTGCTTCAAAGTTTGTCAATCACAAAAAAAGGAGAAATTGCTAGAAATCATCAATTTAAGTATTCTGATTAATAGTTATGGGGATTGAATTTAACATGAGTAAAATACTGGTTAGTAAAGGATGAAAGCGGAAGAGGTCAGCAGAGCGCCAACGCGAGATGAAATCGGATTAAGACAGCATACAAGAACTACTTATGAGATCGGACTGCCCCAATACCGGACGTGCCACACTGGACAGATTCAGAAATATTCAAGCGCGGCAACATGAAGACTTCTGACACTCATTAATTCAAGGCTGCTAGCTGGAGCCATGAAGCCAAGCCAAGCTAAGGAATGATGCACAGGCAAAGCGCAAACTGGCTGAAGGACCGGACATACCCATTTTGGGTAAAAGCTAATTAATACTCTGTCTGATGCATGAAGATCTATCTCACAACGGGCTTCAACCTTAACCCAACTATAAATAGGAGGGATGCAAGGTGAAGCACATACTTCACCAACTTTGATCAATCAAGAACGAAGATTAGGTCAAGCTTTCATATCACAAAGTTCTTTAAGGAATAAAGAAATAGGTGTTGTCATTACTGCACTGAACCGGAACGGATAGTGAGCAATATCTCAACGGACTGTAAAAAGCTGTTGAAAGAGACGAACTATAAAAAGCCGTTTAGAGAGGACAATGAGTTTAGTTAGCAAAATATAGTTGTGAGGAGTATACTGAGTGAGTCTAGCTTAGAAGTTTGTACGATAAGTATTGTAAAACAGGGCTTCTGGTGAATACCTTCCTGACCGAGAAGAATGGGGATGTAGGGATTTTAACTACGAACTTCCAAAACAAACTCTGTTGGTACTGCAAAAACATACACACACCACGTTCACATCCGGTCTTGGTTCAAAACGTCTTCCGCACCAGTCAACACACTAACATATCTAGCACTAGGGATGGCAAACGGGCCGTGTTTGGGCCGGGTTTGGCCAGACTCGGGACCCGCCCCGGTTAATTTTAAGGGGACTCGGGACGGCCCGCCCGTCTCCGGTCTGGACCCGTCCCGCCAGACCCGGAAAGCTATTTTTCTTTTTTGTTTTTTAATTCGACTATTTAAAAGTAGAACAAAACTAGAATTCGATCCAATGACCTATAGTAACGTAACTAACGACTTATCCGGTAGGCTACGAAGCTTTTTATTAATAATTCGAACACTTTATAATATATATATACAATAAAACAAATTTAAATATAAAATATATATCGGGCGGGTTTAGCAAGACCCGAGACCCGCCCTTAACCCGAATGGGTTGAGATTTTTCGGACCCGTTACCCGACCATTACCCGAATAGGAAAAAAATCCGATTCATTAGCGGCGGGTCTAGGCGGGTCCGGGTCGGTCCGGGTCTAGACCAGTCCCATTGCCATCCCTATCAAGCACCCACATTGACCTTTAACGAGATCAAAACCGAAAACCAACATAAGATAATTGAGTGTTTATTCACCCTCTCCTCTAAACAGACATACCGATCTTAACAAAAGTACTCGAATCGAACCCCAAATCAAAACTCAAGATGTGACATCCGGGGCCGAAGAGGGCGGGGAGTGATCGCCGATGCAGAGAGGTGCACGGACAAGGAGCGGCTCCTGGCAGGCTTCTACGCGAAGGGGTACATGAACGAACCGATCCGACACCCAAATGAGAGAGGATCCTAAGACTGACAATGTATGGGAGTGGTCAGGCTAAGAATCGTATAAGAGAATTTCTAGTACTACTCATATCACCAAGGTCGACCTACCTTTTCGGGAGTCAATCTGAAAGAACTTCAAAGTTAAGCGTGCTTGACTTGAAGCAATCTTGGGATGGGTGACCCCTTGGGATGTTTGCCCAGGGTGCGTGTGAGCGAGGACGAAGCACGTTGAAAGGTTAAATGGTGGTACGGTGGGGCCAGCTATCAGTCGGAGTGTGGTGGGCACAACCCCACTGGTCCCGGTAGGGACCCATGCTAAAGTGACACCCGGTATGGGAGGGGATGTTACAGGTGGTATCAGAGCACAACCTCTCGCAGTACGGTGCTGGTTCGGGGACGAACCAGGTGGAAGCGGGTGGGCATGTTACATCCGGGGCCGAAGAGGGCGGGGAGTGATCGCCGGTGCAGAGAGGTGCACGGACAAGGAGCGGCTCCTGGCAGGCTTCTAGGCGAAGGGGTACATGAACGAACCGATCCGACACCTGAACGAGAGGGGATCCTGAGACTGAGAATGTATGGGCGTGTCAGGCTAAGAATCGTATAAGAGAATTGATAGTACTACTCATATCACCAAGGTCGCCTACCTTTTTGGGAGTCCATCCGAAAGAACTTCAAAATTAAGCGTGCTTGACTTGAAGCAATCTTGGGATGCGTGACCCCTGGGAAGTTTGCCAGGGTGCGTGTGAGCGTGGACGAATCACGCTGAAAGGTTAAATGGTGGTACGGTGGGGCCAGATTATCAGTCGGAGTGTGGTGGGCCCAACCCCACTGGTCCCTGTAGGGACCGATGCTACAGTGTCAGGACCCGCCGTCCCTCGTCGTATCCCGTTCTAATCCTAAGTGCCTACGGCTTCGTTATCATGCAAAAGCGTAAGAATACTAATAAAATTTTTCCTTTTTAAAATGCGTGCGGAAGTCTTACATACAAATCAAAAGAATGTTCATAAATCGTTCTACAGCTCATCGTAGTAGTATGTACACAAAATACAAGTGTGTGTGTGTGTGTAGCAAAAGCTTCCTATGCGCCCGACCTTCACAGGTCGTCATCCATACACACACTCCCACCTCAAAAGCAGCCGGATAGCATGAAACGATCGAGCTCGCACCGTAAACGGATCATGTACCATGATCGCTAGCACCTACAACACGTAACATAAGAAATGCGCCACCCAGGCTCAGTAAGCAGAAATTATGCGTGTATGCACGTGTCCTAACGATCGGCAACATCGTCGCTTACTAACGCTCATACTCTTTTTCCTGACTCGTACTCTTTTCCTGACTCATACTCTTTTTCCTTAGACTCGTACTTCATATGGGCCCTCGGCTTTCTATCCCACTATGCGCCATTTCGTAGAGATCTCAATCCACGAGGGATTCGTACTTATGTGGAGGTTCACACACTAGAAGGTCACCCGAAGGAATCTTCCCTTACTCAGTGTGGCCCCCACGCGGACGCTTCTCACTGGTAGCCAACACCGAGGCCACTAACCACGGAGATCACCCGAAGGAATCTTCCCTTTCGGGTAATGTTTACACACTAGAAGGTCACCCAAGGAATCTTCCCTTACTCAGTGCATGCCCCGGGTCGCATCCTCCAGGTTGCATCTCCCGCTTATGGGGTATTCCCCCAGCCTCTTATACAGGCCTTATGGCTTCATTTGCCATGGCCGCGTAGGCGAGCCGTGACTCTTCATTGAGTCGACACAAACGCCAATATCGGCGAGTATACATCGCACACAGGCGATCTTATGCACGCTCGTACCTCGTGTCTTACGTACTACACATGCGTGCAAATGCTCATGCCATGTTCATGTAAATATGCAGATCATGCTATCATGCATATAAATAATCATGCCATAGTGTACACGTTTCACATAGTTTCACATAAGCACATAATCACATAATCAGAAGCAGGCAAGTTACATGTCGTAGTTGAATTTCTACTTACCCGTCGTCCAAGCTAAAATAGTGTACTCCTTCGTAAAGTCCCTTTTGTACGACCCGTAAACATAAATATCATCGTATCAGTACTATGCCGTTATTTAACTAATTAGGTAGAACTAAATTATCTGACTACATTAATTTTGCTAAAGTCTCTAAGTCGCTTGATTCTAGTCTCGGCTAAGCCCATGCCCAAAATTTTCTAAGTTATGTCATCATTGAATTATTACGCAAGGAGTTCGGCGAAATGTCTAAGTGTTGTTCCATTCATTCAAAATCGGTAGGAAATGGGCAGACTTGGTTAACCGGTCGACGATCACCCAAATCGCGTCATGCCCTTTGGCGTTCTTCGGTAGCCCTACTACGAAATCCATGGAAATGTTATCCTATTTCCATTCAGGAATGGGTAACGGTTGCAGAGTTCCCGCCGACCTTTGATGATCGGCCTTTATCTGCTGGCATGTCAGGCATTGACTCACGAAAGTTGCGATATCCTTTTTCATGCCTGGCCACCAATAGTTTTCCCGTAGATCTCGATACATCTTCGTGGCTCCTGGATGGACAGAGTATGCCGTGGTATGTGCTTCTGCCATTATCGTCCTTCGTAGTTCGGCATTGTCTGGTACGTACAACCGGTTCTTAAAGTACAGTCGTCCGTCTTCCCGTATTATGTGATCTCCTGTCGTTTGTTCCGGTTGCGCTTCCTTGATCTTTATATAAAGTTCATCTGCAAGTTGCACCGTCTTGATTCGCTCTAGCAGCGTTGGTTGTAAAGTTAAGGCTGCTAGTTGAGCCTCGACTTCGCCTAGTCGTACGACTTCTACTTCCAGCAGTTGCAGTTCTGCACTCACTGCTTTTCGGCTTAGGGCATCGGCTACTATATTCGCCTTGCCTGGGTGGTAGTTGATTACGCAGTCGTAATCCTTGACTAGTTCCAACCACCTCCTTTGCCTCATGTTCAGCTCCTTTTGCGTGAAGAAATACATGAGGCTCTTGTGGTCGGTGTATATCTCACACCGCTCTCCATAGAGGTAATGCCTCCAGATCATGAGAGTAAAGACCACTGCCGCTAGCTCTAGGTCGTGCGTCGGGTAATTCTTCTCATACTCCTTTAGTTGACGATAGGAGTATGCTACTACGTTCCCATTCTGCATTAGCACACACCCTAACCCGCTCTTCGACGCATCGCTATAAACGGAACCCTCCATCCGTAGGTATTGTGAGAACTGGGGGCCGTCGTAAGCCGTTCCTTCAGCTCTTGGAAGCTCCATTCGCATTCGGTGGTCCACTGAAACTGTGACACCCGGGGCCGATGAGGGCGGGGAGTGATCACCGGTGCCAGAGAAGTGCACGGACAAGGAGCGGCTCCTGGCAGGCTTCTAGGCGAAGGGGTACATAAACGAACCGATCCGACACCCGAATGAGAGGGGATCCTGAGACTGACAATGTATGGGCGTGTCAGGCTAAGAATCGTATAAAGGAATTGATAGTACTACTCATATCACCAAGGTCGACCTACCTTTTCGGGAGTCCATCCGAAAGAACTTCGAAGTTAAGCGTGCTTGACTTGAAGCAATCTTAGGATGGGTGACCACCTGGGAAGTTTGCCCATGGTGCGTGTGAGCGAGGACGAAGCACGCCGGAAGGTTAAATGGTGGTACAGTGGGGCCAGAATATCAGTCGGAGTGTGGTGGGCCCAACCCCACTGGTCCCGGTAGGGACGGATGCTAGAGTGACACCCGGTATGGGACGGGATGTTACAGGTGGTATAAGAGCACATCCTCTCGCAGCACGGTGCTGGTTCGGGGACGAACCAGGCGGAAGCTGGTGGGCATGTGACACCCGGGGCCGATGAGGGCGGGGAGTGATCACCGGTGCCAGAGAAGTGCACGGACAAGGAGCGGCTCCTGGCAGGCTTCTAGGCGAAGGGGTACATGAACGAACCGATCCGACACCCGAATGAGAGGGGATCCTGAGACTGAAAATGTATGGGCGTGTCAGGCTAAGAATCGTATAAAAGAATTGATAGTACTACTCATATCACCAAGGTCGACCTACCTTTTCGGGAGTCCATCCGAAAGAACTTCGAAGTTAAGCGTGCTTGACTTGAAGCAATCTTAGGATGGGTGACCCCCTGGAAAGTTTGCCCATGGTGCATGTGAGCGAGGACGAAGCACGCTGGAAGGTTAAATGGTGGTATAGTGGGGCCAGGCTATCAGTCGGAGTGTGGTGGGCCAAACCCCACTGGTCCCGGTAGTGACGGATGCTACAGTGACACCCGGTATGGGACGGGATGTTACAGAAACGGCCTATTCTTCCTGGTCAGCCTCGTCAGTGTCGATGCTATCTTCGAGAAATCCTTGATGAATTTCATGTAATAACCCGCCAGACCGAGGAAAGTTCGTACTTCCGTCACGTTGGTCGGTCGGGGCCAATTAATGATAGCTTCTATCTTGTTCGCGTCTACGGAAATTCCTGCTCCTGACACTATATGCCCTAAGAAGGCGACTTGGTCGAGCCAGAATTCGCACTTCTTGAACTTGGCGTATAGTTGCTTGTCCCGTAGTATGCTCAGAACTGCTCCAAGGTGTTCTTCGTGCTCCTTCTTTGTCTTCGAATAGATCAGGATGTCATCTATAAAGACGATGACAAACCTATCCAGGTATGGCTTGAACACCCGATTCATTAAGTCCATAAAGCTGCGGTGCATTAGTCAACCGGAATGGCATCACCAGAAACTCATAGTGGCCATAACGGGTACTAAAGGCCGTCTTCGGGATATCCTCCTTCCGAATTGTTAACTGATGATAGCCCGATCTTAGGTCGATCTTGGAGAAAACTGTCGCACCTTGTAATTGATCGAACAGATCGTCTATCCTAGGGAGTGGGTACTTGTTCTTGATCGTTAGCTTGTTCAACTCTCTGTAGTCGATGCATAATCGCATGGACCCGTCTTTCTTCTTCAGGAATAGCACCGGCACTCCCCAAGGGGAGAAACTCGGCTGTATGAACCCTTTCTGCATGAGTTCGTCGAGTTGATCCTTTAACTCCTTCATCTCGGTCGGTGCTAGCCGATATGGGATCTTAGATACTGGCGCCGCTCCAGGTACCAGATCTATGGTGAATTCTATTTCCCGTTCGGGTGGTAGTCCCAATAATTCCTTGGGAAATACGTCAGGGAAGTCTTTAACTACCAGCACTTCCTCGAATTTCGGAGAAGTTCTCTTCTGATTTGATAGCGAACACCAGATAGGCTTCGCACCCTGATTTGATCAGTCGTTGGGCTTTTAACGCTGATATTCTAGAGGCACTCGTCCCTTTGCTAGTTCCTACGAACCTAAGGGATTCATCTCCGTCCATATTGAACGTGACTATCTTGCGGTGGCAGTCTATGACAGCTCCGTACTTCGATAGCCAATCCATTCCAAGGATCACCTCATAATCATTCATGGGAATTATTATGAGGTCTATGGGCAACTCCTTGTCCCCGATTATTATTGGGCAATCCCGTAGTATGCAGTTAGTTTGGGTGGGATTCCCGTTCGGAACTGTTAGGCTATACTCGCACTCAGCTCTATGAGGCGTAACTCCTATCCTCGTGACATACTTAGTGGATGCGAATGAGTGCGTCGCCCCCGAGTCGACTAAGATGCATGTGGGGGTTTGGTGAACGAGGAGGATACCTGTCACCACGGCCGGGTTGTTTTCCGCTTCCTCAGATGTGATAGTATATACCCGGGCCGGTACTCTTGGTGGGGCTACCTGGTTCCCAGCTTGGCTTCCGGACCCATTCTCCGGACACGCCCTAAGATAGTGGCCCGTCTTGCCACATTTGAAGCAGATGGCATTCTGGGAGTTGCTGACTCCCGTGTGCCTCCATGCGCACTTCGAACATACTGGTAGGTTCAGTTGAGGTCTACCCTGGTTGGGGTTGAATTGTGGGGGTGGTCCAGGTCAATTCTGGAACTTCTGTTTCCCGTCCTTGGCAATAAACTGCCGTTTCGGGTTGCCTCCGCTCCCTTGCGGCCCTTGTACGAACTTGCGTTTAGCTTCTTGGGCGCGAGCAATCCTAGCCTCAGCTCGCTCCGCCACTAGCGCTCTCTCAGCCACTTGTGCATACGTGGCTCCTTGTAATCCCACCATACTCACGTCCCGGTACAGTTCAGGCTTCAATCCTTCCATAAACCGCTCGATTTTGAGCGCGTCCGTGCTAACCATGTGAGCAGCGAACCTTGAGAGCTGCTCAAACTTCTTGATGTACTCCGCTACTGTCATTGCCCCTTGGCGGAGGTTGATGAACTCGTTCATCCTCTGGGCTCTGACGGGGCGGTGTAGTACTTCCCTCGAAATAACTCCTTAAACCGATCCCAGCTCATCGTTAGTGGGTTCTCGATGGCTGAGACGGTGTCCCACCAATGTCTAGTGCTCCCCCTCAACAGGTAGGCAGCGCACATAACCTTCTCCGCCTCAGGTGTGCGGCTGTGCTGGAACATGTTCTCCAGCATCCTTAGCCAGTCCTCGATCATCTCGATTCGTTCAGGTGGGGGAGGTAAGTTGGCTGATTGTCCCCCAGCGTTTTGCTGTTGGATCAGCTGTTGGATTTGGGCCGACTGCTGTCGGACCAACTCCGTAAGCTGCAGGATGGTGGTATCCCGGCTGTCGGGAGGCTTATTAGTGTCCCTACCCTGATCCGAATCCCTACTGCCTTCATCCTTAAGTCTTACCATTTTCTTGACCTATCCTGATAATTCCTATGGCCAATAAATCAATCAACACAAAGAATTCACATAACATGGTATCTACAAGCAAGGCCGCTTCCGTGCTTTTGAGTGTGTGTGTATGGACAGTCTGCAGGACCTGTGACCGAAGCTCTGATACCACTCTTGTCAGGACCCGCCGTCCCTCGTCGTATCCCGTTCTAATCCTAAGCGCCTACGACTTCGTTATCATGCAAAAGCGTAAAAATACGAATAAAATTTTTCCTTTTTAAAATGCGTGCGGAAGTCTTACATACAAGTCAAAAGAATGTTCATAAATCGTTCTACAGCTCATCATAGTCATATCTACACAAAATACAAGTGTGTGTGTTGTAGCAAAAGCTTCCTATGCGCCCGGCCTTCACAGGTCGTCATCCATACACACACTCCAACCTCAAAAGCAGCCGGATAGCATCAAAAGATGGGCCTCGCACCGTAAACGGATCATGTACCGTGATCGCTAGCACCTACAACACGTAACATAAGAAATGAGCCCCCCAGGCTCAGTAAGCAGAAATTATGCGTGTATGCACGTGTCCTAACGATCGGCAATCCACACTGTCGCCTACTAACGCTCATACTCTTTTTCCTGACTCGTACTCTTTTACTGACTCATACTCTTTTTCCTTAGACTCGTACTTCATATGGGCCTTCGGCTTTCTATCCCACTATGCGCCATTTCGTAGAGATCTCAATCCACGAGGGATTCGTACTTATGTGGAGGTTCACACACTAGAAGGTCACCCGAAGGAATCTTCCCTTACTCAGTGTGGCCTCCACGCGGACGCTTCTCACTGGTAGCCAACACTGACGCCACTAACCACGGAGGTCACCCGAAGGAATCTTCCTTTCCGGGTAGTGTTTACACACTATAAGGTCACCCGAAGGAATCTTCCCTTACTCAGTGCATGCCCCGGGTCGCATCCTCCAGGTTGCATCTCCCGCTTACGGGGTATTCCCCCAGCCTCTTATACAGGCCTCGTGGGTTCATTCGCCATGGCCGCGTAGGGGAGCCGTGACTCTTCATTGAGTCGACACAAACGCCAATATCGGCGAGTATACATCGCACACAGGCGATCTTATGCACGCTCGTACCTCGTGTCTTACGTACTACACATGCGTGCAAATGCTCATGCCATGTTCATGTAAATATGCAGATCATGCTATCATGCATATAAATAATCATGCCATAATGTACACGTTTCACATAGGTTCACATAAGCACATAATCACATAATCAGACGCAGGCAAGTTACGTGTCGTAGTTGAATTTCTACTTACCTGTCGTCCAAGCTAAAATAGTGTACTCCTTCGTAAAGTCCCTTTCGTACGACCCTTAAACATAAATATCATCGTATCAGTATTATGCCGTTATTTAATTAATTAGGTAGAACTAAATTATCTGACTACATTAATTTTGCGAAAGTCTCTAAGTCTCTTGATTCTAGTCTAGGCTAAGCCCATGCCAAAAAATTTTCTAAGTTATGTCATCATTGAATTACTACGCAAGGAGTTCGGCGAAATGTCTAAGTGTTGTTCCATTCATTCGATTTGTGAAGCTTGGAATCGCCTGATTTTAGGAATCGCCGTGTTATTCACAAGGTGGCAATACGCCCGATTTGATCTCCATTTTGCCTAGATTTTGCCCGATTTCCCTTGTATACAAAGTGCCCGATTTCGTTTGTGCCACTAGGGTTTCGCCCGATTTCTAGTTCCACTAACTCAATTTCGGCGATTTGTCCCCTTCATGCCACGTGTAGTTTCTATTTAAATCGCCCGATTTGATCTCACGTGGATTGATTTCGATCGATTATGCATTGTGCATGAAGTCGCCCGATAGTGCTTGTTAAACTTGATTTCGGCCGATTTTGAGTTGCACTTAACCATACTCCATTGCTGATTTATAAATCGCCGTGTGTGTGCATCACCATGACGTCATCTTAGTCCGCCCGATTCCATGCATGGAGTGCTCAAGGCATTCGGCCGATTTAAGGTCTTCTCAAGGTAGAAATCGCAAGTGTGGCAAATCGCCCGATTTGGGTTTGCATGGCTAGGTTGCGTCGCACGATTTGCTTGCATGGAACCCTTCATCAGCCTATTTGTAAATCGCCGAGTTCAATGCCTCATTTGGTAGATCGCCGGATTTGATTGCATGCGTGAAATGGTTAGGACATTCGGCCGATTTGTCTCTTATTTTCCTAGTTTCACCCGATTTCTTAGGGTTTTCCATCCGCACGATTATGTTAGGTTTTGATAGGTTCTAATACTACCTAAGCTAAATCGCCCGATTCGATCGACCCCCAAATCATCTACCCGAAATCACCTCCATCGTTCAATCTGCCCTGAATTTATAAGCTCTAAGGTTCCCTTCTACCCCAAAATCATCCAACACCGACTTAGAATCATCCCAACACGGATTTGACCTAAATCGAGACCTTAACACGAGCTTATACCTCACACTTAGGGTTTCGCATTCTCACTACACTTAATTCCTAATCTTCACGTGACTAAACATCTAAGAAATTCAAATCTAATGAAATTGCAAGGTTTTAAGGTTGACATTTTACTTACCACTTGAAACCTTATCTTCTTGGTTTGGAAAAAAATCGTCTCGGCTCATTCTCCTTCCTTTCCTCTTGTTTTTCGTTTCCTTTCTTAAGTGTGGTTAGTTTGTTGTATTAGTTTAGTTGGATATTTTTTTAAGGTAAGCAACTTGAGGCATGGGTGTGGACGTGGTCTTCCCTAAATTAGGGAATGTTGTCTCCCCATTTACTTTGCTTTGGGCCTAAATTAAATTCTAGCCCAATAGTAGTTAAATTCGTAGCCTAACATACATTCTAGCAAATTCTCATTAGGTTATCTTAAGTCATTCCTTCACTTATTATTTCGAAAGTCCCTCGTATAAATTTAGGGATTGTCGTACGCGCATAATTTGCACGTAATTCACGTAAATATTCACGAGCAAAAAAATGCGTACAATGACATAAACATGTAACATATACGAAATTAAACACGTATCACTTATGTCATATACATGATTTATTGGCCGATCTAATTTGCGGGGACTGGGGTCCTACATATAGTGACACTCGGTATGGGACGGGATGTTACACAAGACGCGTTTTTAATCTTTCTCTCTCATCATTTGGACCGATATATGCTTTCGTTGTAAAGAAGAAGCGTTTTATCATCTATCATCGCATTAAAGTCCCTTTATCTATTTTAGTTATTAATGAACCATATATAAAAAGTTAACAAATACAAAAAATATATAAAAGAGGAATTGTGGGCCGAGGAAGAGAGTAAATGAGACGTAGCCTTTTCACTTTCTCTTTTGTTGTTGATTCATAATATGAAGAAAAATATAGGAAATTAATTTGGCGTTGGTATCTTTGCGTGAATATTAGAAAAGAAATAAAGTATATAAAATAAAATTAAATCCGATGAATTAAAATCAACTCAGCTAAAATAATATAGTAGCCTAATTTCTAAATTTATAAAATATGTTGGTAGTTTGTTAAAGTAAGTGTTTTGAATATTACGAAAATAGTCTTTTCAGTTTGAGAATGGTTTTAATGATAGAAGAACAATTACTACGTTTTGAATTTGAGATGATTTCGTCGGTTGGAGATGGTCTTATGTAGGACCCCATAAGCATCTTCGTCCCCCATTTTGGGAAATTATTTGTCCCTTCATATGGTATTCTTTCCTTTTATGCTATTTTTTTTTTTTTTTTGCATTTGGAGACTTGGGTTACCTTTGATTGATGAATTTTTCATTCTCATTTTGGGCTTGAGAAATTTTCAATCTTGGAGATTAGGATTTCAGTAGGGATTATTATGAGTTTTGACCAAAATATGTGTTTGCATCAAAACCTAAGATATCACTATTCTTGGATTTGATATAGTAGTCGCCGATATAGTTGAATTTTAGCACTAGTTTGGTGTAGAAGTTCATAGTCATTAGTTTTGGATATTTGAATAGTTTATAAGTTAGGATTTTATTTGTCTTGATCAACTCTCTATTTTGCTTCTTTCTCTACTGAGATATTCTCATTGTCATCGGAGTGAACTCTTGGATTCTTAACTTATCTATTCGTGTCGTTATATAAATAAAGATACTATGGTTTTGACAAACATCTATATTCAATATTACAAAGTTATTAAAAGAAACATTTTGATCATTCAAGTGTCTAACATTGCATCCAGGCTGCTTAGCACTAGTGGAAGAATTGAACGATGATCATAGGAAAGTTAATTTCCAAAGAAATAAATATTGTATTTTGCCGTACTTTACGGTATTATTATGTTTCTTTATGAAGATAAAAATGTGCCTAAGAGGGGGGTGAATTAGGCTTATAAGATTTTATGCTTCTTCTTTTCAGAAATCTAAGTAGTGACTTAGAAATGCCTACTGATGCTTGTGATGAATATGCCTCATATATCCTAGTTGCGTCGGATGCGTGTCGGGTCTGTCTCACAACGATAAAGAAATACTGAAAAGTAAATGCGAGACATGATTTTTACAGTTATATCCCCAACATGGGTTTACTCCTCTCCTTGGGATTTGCTCCCCAAGAGTTTAACCAATCTCTATAATGCACCGTAACTGGATACAAAACTGATTGATTAGCCCAATACACAACCGAAACAAGTCGAACACTACCCACACTAGGTTACCACACGCCGAGTTTCGTTCCTCGGAATCTCCTGATCCCGACAGACACAGCTCGCTACCAAAGGACCCCCGGAACTCGTCCTTCCCTTCACGTGTGCGTAAACGTCGACTTTGCCTCCTTGGTATTGCTCAAGTCCGAAAACAACACGTCCGAAGACAGAATATATGGTGGCATAATGGAATAACTCAGTACGTTCAGTACTTCGCAAGTGATCGCTCAGGTAGGCAAAAAGCTATCGCAAGTGAAGGCTAAGGAATATCTTAGGAATGTTTCTGCTTAATACTCTCGTAGCAGTAGGCTCACAAATTCTAAGTGCGCAAAATTATGAAGTATAGCATGTATATAAACCTTTTTAATTAGCATTTCACATGGAAAATCATATCATATAATTATCATCAAATCAAGCATAATTTTCATGCAAATTCCTAGAGTCAACATGCCATGTAGATCACGTTCATAATCAACGTTCACAATGGTCATTTACTCACTAATGCATGATCATATTTCATATAAAAATTGCAAATTCTTTATCAAGGTATATTCAATCATTTCGACATATATTTACCATATCGGCACTTTCCACATGTGATTCCCTGCTATCTGTTTCTAAAATGAATCAATCCAGATTTACTTTCCATGTATAGCACACGAGATAGTAACACATCAATGCATTTCCATGTTTAGCACATAATATCCGATCAACTTATTACCATGTTTAGCGTACGATTCAGATCACAGCATTTATATCACGACTTAATATGCCATAGCAGAACTTTCCATATATCAGAGATCACAAGCATTTCAGCACATACCATATATTATTGCATCATATCCAAAGAGTCAATCAATCAATTCTTTCCTAAATATAACATCATATTTAGTATAAGGAAACGATTCCGCACATTTAAGTCAGTTGGATGCATGGAAACGATTTTCTATTTTATCCAGGAATAAACAAGCATCAACGGATATGTCACTTCCGTATATAAACAACATATTTTCCATATATAGCTTAGCAGTATGTCTCTGCGTTATTTCCATATATAGCACAGTATGGTATATCGTATCACATGGACTGTCTATAACATGCGATGGGCTGTCTATAACATGCAATCACATAGTCTCATCAAATAATCGCAGAATCACATGTGAATCAAACATTCAACAATTTAATCAATTTCAGCTCATATATAATGCATGGTTGAATGTTTTCATGAACTTAGACGTTATATTGATCACAAATCAAATTGCTTAATTTATAGACCTAACATCATTACAATTACATCGTTCATCATAACTATCTAACACGTACGGACCAAAAAGGTCAAATTCTCCCCCTTCTTGATTATTACATGTAATTGATGCAGCACAGAAGCATGTAAGCATATTCAATCACGCAAATCCTAGCACATATGTCTAAGTGTTCCATAACTGCAGAACAGAGCATATGATATTGCCTAGTCACATATGATACATATTTGCTCCCCCTGCCTAAGTGCATTTATCTATATGACATGCAAATATATATCTTGTCATTTTCAGGGTTATATCATGAGTGCAAAAATTTCGAAATTACCCTTGCGTGTGCTCCCCCTGCCTAACTGCGCATTTTCCAAGCAAGATTCAAGCAATTTATCGCGGCAGGCAATTAGCACTTATCAAGAAATCTCACACAAGTTAATTAGCACAGTTAAGTATTACAGTGTAACTATATCAGAGCATAAGATCAGGCAACACAATATAAATGCACCAACGATATATCAGAAATCAGAGCAAACTATATTGAGCATCGCATAGAGGCATAAGAGATATATCGTAAATGCAAATATTATGTAGATTACGGTTCCACGAGCTACCCTACATACAACCTACCTTCCCAACACCAAAACACTTAGACGCTCTTCTCCTAAAAACTTACCTTACTCCCCCTTTATGATAAAAAAGGTGGGTGGGACACCTAGACACAAACTTGCAGAGCTGGAACAGAGAGAGATATCCTAAAAGCAACTAGGATCAGAATGGAACAAAGGGGCAGCCTACTGGCTTGAAGAGGTTTCAGAATCGGCGGATTTTGCAAGGGACTTCTTAACCAACTTGGAGAGCTTTGACAGTTTCAGCGACAACTCGGTGTACTGTTCTCTGAGCTTGCGGAAAGCACTTCTAATTATCAGCCTTGATATCGGAGATATCGCGGCAGGCTGAGATTCCTTCCTTCCCGACGCTGAGCTCGTCTTCATAGTCGTCGTCGTCGTCGCTCTTAACCTTCCTTTTCTAGGCACTGTCAACTGACCTGTTCTCCTTGGCCTTGAACCAACCTTGACTCTTTGAGTGATGAATTCCCATGCACTTCAGAGTCACAAGATCCACAACGTGGTTGGCCTTGTCTTCACATGCCGGTGGCATCATGATTTCTTCGCACTCAAGCAAGTGCCTGAGCAACATCCCATAAGGCAAACCTTGTCTCTGTTTTCGAAGGCCTGGATCATGTGCTTCAGAGTCACATACACCAAGTTGAATTTGCGATTCTGGGATATCATGTAGACAGCGAACGTGCTCATGAAATTCATCGTCGTAGAGTGGCCACCTTACCGATTTTCGCACTCCAGAGGGTCATGTTGAGCAGTTTGTGCAGAAAAAAGAAATCGATGGGGAGCTGGTTGAGAGCTTTGCCGTCAGAGAAGTGGGGCTTACTACGGGTATTCTAGAGGGTCTGACGAACATCACTGAGGTTGAATTCATCAACGCGGCACCAGTCGTTCATGTCGTAATGCCAGAATGGTTCATCAGGAACTCCAAGCATCTCATTTATCTTTTTGGTGGTCCAGTTGATTCTTCCTCCCAGCACATAGGAGCGGACATTGATGTGTTCCTCATACTCATCGTAGTCAAACTTTGCGTAGAAAAGCTTGACGACTTCATGGTAGTAGGGTTTGCTGATACTCATGAAATTCTTCCCATCCGTAGTCTTGCAGCAGGTGATGACTGTTCCAGCAGGTAACTTGTCGAAGGCAACACCGCGACCTCAAGCGATATCTCGGTTGCTGAAGCTTTTGTAGGTGGTGCAGTTACTTTCCTCCAGGAACAGGGGCTTCAGTAGGGATATCATTGTGAAGTGTAAAATATGCCTAGGGGGTGAATTAGGCTATAAAATTTTTTGGCTTGTTCTTCTCCGAAAAATTCTTCTCTTTAAGAAGATATTTACAGAGTATGTTATTTCCCAGAAAGCAGTACGAGTATCAAAGTTATCTCCCTAACCCTTTTTCAAAATATCACTTTAGTTTCAGAAATTGTTTCTACGATATCACCTAGTTATTAGAACGCGTTCCGGGTATATCTCACCGAAAGGTAAATAGCAGAAAGTAAAGTGAGACGGGATTTTTATACAGGTTATATCCCTAACTGGGGTATAATCCTGTCCTTGGGGTGTGATCTCCCCAAGAGTTCCAATCAATCAATAGGTATTACCGGTTCTGGTTACAAAATGATTGACCCTTACACAACGGAGCACTTTGGATACTAGACCTCCACCTAGGCTGTCGCACGTCATGTTTCAATCCACGTCGTTAACCCAGGAAACCAATTCCCCGACTAGATGCAGCTTGCTACCGAAGGGCACCGAATCCACCAAATTTGTCCCTCCACGTGCGAAAGACACCAACCGTGCTCCTTTGTGCGTTCAAACGCGTCCACAGACACAACACGTTCGAAGACAAGGGTTTAGGGTAGAGTGTTGCTAAAGATCGCTCAAAGGGTACAGAATTCGCAAGTGAAAGCTCAACACAAACTACGAATGAATCGCAAATTTCAGCTCAAAACTATAAGGGATTCGTTCGCTTGTGTGTTCGTTGTCTACCCATCAAAATGAAGTGTTTTCTTCTATGTAGTCCCAATAATCGCTTCCACACTTCACAAGGAAAGTTAAGCATGAAAATATGCAAGAAAAAGCTCAATGTCACGCGCATTAACTCAAAAAATCATGCCAGGAATAAACCAATCAAGCTCAACGTCATGCATGATCACTTATCATAAATACCACAGATTAACTTTCATTCCATTGTAATATCATCCGTTAGTCAGCATATTCATATATAATTCCACTCAGCATATTATCAATGGTAAGCTCAATCAACTGATTTCTTTCCCAAAATATGATAGCCAATTCGCGCAGAATTTAATGAGTATAATGCAAAGCATACTTTTCATGTATGGTGATCTCATCCGATTTCAGCACATTCCATAAATAGACTCAATCGGCATCTTAATATAAGCCCAATCAATTAATCACTTTCCAAAATATAAATCCTAAGTCGCATAAGGAAAGACAGATCGTGGTTCACTGATTTAAGAGTCACATAGTTTCGCACTCAACGGATATATTACTGATATTATTCCTAAAATAGATCAATCACAGGTAAGCACTTAACCAGGATTTCCTTTCCATATATACAGAATAGTTATTCATATACGGGTGATCACATCGATATTCTTTCCAAAAATAACCCAAACACGTTTCAGCTCACATATCACTCAACATGACATATTTTCCATATATAGCACCTAATGAGATTCCATTCATAAGTAGACGTTCATAAACATGTGATCACATAAATATTCCAGTTAAGCATAAGATCGCACAAATTCGATTTTCTTAACATTTTAATCACATTCAAGCGCTTAACCGAACATTTTCACATACTTAAACATCACAATGCATATCGAGTTTTCTAATTTGTACCCCCCAATTTACATAATTACTTGGAATAATCAAAACTCTCATAATCATTTGGACAAAAAAGGTCTCCAATCTCCCCCGTTTTGATGATGACAAGTAATTAATGCATATATTAAGCATATGACTACACTCGATATGAAACCATTTAAGCACGTAGCATGTTTAAGTACCAAAGCATGTGACATATGATCAGAGCAAATAATTTATCAGATTTCAAAGCATGCTCTCCCTGTCTAATTGCTAATAAACTTATGTAAAGCACAGTCCCAAAGATTTAGCAATTACCAGATTATATCATATACACATCTCAAGTTACCACGGAATGTCTCAAGTTATCGCATCACATCACATCACATCAGTTTGCTCCCCCTGCCTATGTGCGGAATTCCTTAATCCTAACAAGTCATCAAACTAAAGCACAGAGGATTAAGACATAAGCATATAACGGCAAGCAAGCCGATTATATTATATCATTCCAAAATAACATAAGGCATTAATTTGCATAGACTTCTCCCCCTTCAGCATAAAAAATGAGGGACACTAACACCACCAACCTACCTACACCTGCAACCAACCACGACCTTCAGACCCAAATACCAGCGAAAAAAACTGAGCAAACTAGAGCTAATCCTATTAGAGCTAGGGAATTTCTTAAGGAACGAGGTTCTAAGGGCTGGAATCGCTATCAGATGAGGCAGATGAGGATTCAACGACATTCAGAGCTGCGGAGATCTCTTTCAGATACTTGTTTACACTTTTGAAGTTTCGTAAGAGCCCTTTGAACTTTTTGCAGTTCTCATCAATGATTTCCTCCAGATTATGAGGGTGGAACGATTTTTGCCCTTCAGTATCACGGTTGGAATCTCGTTGGGGTGACTCGATTGAGCAGAAACGTCTTTTTCTGGAGACGCAGATTTCTCGAGAGAGACAGGTTGATAATGGGATTTTGTGAAAGAAACGTCTTTTTCTTCTTCGATTTCGTAGGGGATTTCATGGATTTAGGACTGGTTTTGACTTCGAACGGGTGGCTTTTGGAGAGAGTGGAGTCAGAGTAGCCTTTCGCTCTTGTCGGACTCAGATCCGGCACCTTTCGTTTTCACCATGGTTGATATCAAAGAAATTAAAAGATGATGATATGAAGTTAGGAGCTTAGGGTTTGAATGGAATGGAGAGACAAGGAAGAGACGGTTATGAAGGCAAAGACTATCTTGGATAAGGATGGAAAGAAGTTATTAAGGGATGTGATCTCGACAGGACATGTGTCAGATAAGGAAGGGATTTCAAATTTGAATTTAAAAGATTTCTTAGTAAAAAAGGAAACTGCCCGTTACGTGGAATTAACTAAAGAGAAAAGGATATCTCGCAGAAACAAGGAAGAAAATAAGTAAAAATCAGAATTCAAAGAAAATATTGGGTGAAAATAGATTTTGACATAAATGTCGAAGAAAATCAACTTAGAGAAAAAATAATCTACCCATGAATGAAAGAAATAGGATAGATAAGGAAGGTAAAAAAAAAAAAAAATTATAAATATAATCAAGGAATAAAATCGAGGAGATTCTAAAGGATAATATCAAGGAAATACTAACGGCTAACATATCTAGTCACCTTTCCTCTTTGAGCTCAATAATTCCTAATCGGTCGCGTATATCACAGAATCTACTCTCAATAAGGGGTTTCGTGAAGATGTCAGCCAATTGATCATTAGTTCCTACGAAGTTCACGCTGGTATTCCATTTCTGAACATGATCTCGCATAAAATGATGTTTCACCTCTATATGCTTAGTTCGAGAGTGGTGTACGTGATTCTTAGCGATACTAACGGCACTAGTAATATCACAGAAAATGGGAATTTGGTCGTACCTTAAACCGTAATCACTCAAGGTCTGTTTCATCCAAAGGATTTGGTGGAACATCTTCCTAAAGCCATATATTCTGCTTCGGTTGTGGATAGGGCCACGGCATTTTGTTTCCGACTGGACCAAGTTACAAGGGAAGTCTTAGTATTTGGCAAGTACCACTAGTGCTTTTCCTATCTTCTCTAGAACCGGCGTAGTCCGAGTCCGAGTATCCCATTACTGGGAATTCCTTGGAATTTGGATACCACATACCAAAATTGATTGTTCCTTTCAAATATCTAAGTATCCCCTTGACTGCTGTCAAGTGAGATTCCCTAGGACTGGATTGATATCTAGAACATAGACCAGTAGCAAACAATATCGGGTCTGCTTGCCATAAGGTAGAGCAAACTTCCGATCATACCTCTATACTTAGTTTGGTCAAAGGGCGTACCTTGTCCATCACTATCAATTTTGGCGGTCTGATGCATAGGAGTGGGAAGTGCCCTGGAATCAGCCATTCCGAATTTTTCAAGTAGTTCCTTCGTGTACTTCGTTTGAATATGAATGTTCCCATATCCAATTGCTTGATTTGCAATCCAAGGAAGTATGTGAGTTCTCCCATTAGGCTCATCTCATATTCCTGTTGCATAGACTTAGAAAAGTTCTCACAAAGAGTGTTGTCAGTGCTACCACATATGATATCATCAACGTATATCTGCACAAGTAGTATGTGATGCCCTTCGCACTTTATAAACAGAGTGTTATCTATTGTTCCTGTTGTAAAGCCCATGTCTAGTAAAAACCTACTCAATCTTTCATACCATGCCCTAGGGGCCTGTTTTGAACTATATAAAGCTTTATTTAATTTGACTTGATTTGAAATTCTTTTTTTCAAAATCGGGAGGTTGTTCGTCTCAAAGAATTCTTCATTTTATAAAACCATTTAAAAATGCACTTTTCACGTCCATTTGAAAAAGTTTAAATCTTTTAAAAGATGCATATGAAAGTAAAATGCGTATTGACTCAAGCCTAGCTACAGGAGCAAAGGTTTCTTGAATATCTAGACCTTCTTCTTGGGAATAACCTTCGGCAACTAACCTGGCGTTATTTCGTGTCACATTACCGTTTTCATCCAGCTTGATCCGAAACACCCACATCTTGCCTATTATGGACTTGTCGTTAGGTCTTTCCACAAGAGTCCACACTGGCTCTTTTCGAATTGTGCTAGCTCTTCTTCCATGGCAATCACCCACCATTCATCGTCAAGAGCTTAATTTACTATCTTAGGTTCCACGGTTGATAACAGCACGTCATGTGATTCCTCAGCAATATCGGTTCATGCAGTTGCTCTTGTTTTGATCCCTGAAGTGATATCCCCTATGACTTGTTCAGTGGGATGGCTGGAAGCATGTTTGAATTTTCTGCGCTGTTGTTCGTCTGAAACTTCAGGTTCCTCTGACTTAGTACCTAGTTCCACCGAAATTGCGTTCGCTCCTTTGTCAATAACCTGTATATCTGCAGGAGACACAACAATACCTTCCTCAGTAGCATCTGCGTTTGGAAATTCATCAAATGTAACATGCACAGATTCTTGAATAGTCTTCTTCATATTATTAAACACTCTAAAAGCTTTGTAATGAAGGCTGTAACCTAGAAATATCCCTTCATCTACCTTGGAATCGAATTTTCCTCTCTTATCCCTATCATTCAAAATGAAACATTTACAGCCAAATACATGAAAATATCATATGTCAGGGGTTTTATCGTTCCAAAGTTCATAGGGAGTTCTCATAATAATCTGTCTAAGGAAAATCCTATTCGCGACATAACATGCCGTACTAACAGCTTCGGCCCAAAAATATTTTGGAGTATTATATTCGCTCAACATAGTCCTAGCCATTTCCTGTAGTACTCCATTTTTCCTCTCGACCACTCCGTTCTGTTGAGGCGTAATAGGGGCTGAAAAATTATGACTATAACCATTTTCATCACAAAAAGATGCAAACGATTTACTATCAAATTCCAGACCGTTATCACTCCTAATCTTACGGACCTTCCTCTCGTTCTCATTTTCTAGCTTCTTAATCAGTGGTGCAAGATTATCTAAAGCCTCACTTTCGTGCGCAAGAAACAAGGCACATCTGTACCTAGTATAGTTGTCTACGATAACAAAGGCATATCGTTTACCTCTTAATGACATAACCTGTACCGGACCAAAAAGGTCAAGATGCAGCGCTACAGTGGTATGGACATAGATATCACATTCTTAGGTTTAAAGGACGCTTGGTCTGTTTCCCCACTTGGCACGCTTTACAGATTCTGTCCTTGGTGGCTTTCATATCTGGAATACATCTCACCAATTCATTGCATGATATATGAGACATCAGTTCAATGTTAGCATGTCCCAGGCATCTGTGCCATAACCATGTGATATCCTGCATAACTGCTAGACATTGACATTTTGGTTAGCAATATCATCAAAGAGTGATGCAGTAAATGTTACCATGCCTAGTTGCACTAAACACAATCTCATAGTCCTTTTTAACAAAGTACTTATCTTTGGCGAAAGCTACGGTATGTCCATCATCACATAGTTGACTAATACTAATTAAGTTATGCTCTAGGTTCCTAACAAACCATACGTTATCTATAGTCATATTCAAATTGTTACCAACAGTACCAACTCCAACGATTTTGGCTTTTGCGTCGTTAGCGTACGGAACGTATCCTCCATCAACCGCCTTTAACAACACAAAATTACCTATAACACCTCTCATGTGGCGGGAGCACCCGCTGTCGAGATACCACCTACTTTTCTTATTGGACTTCTTCCTTTGTACCTGTAGAAAGAATGACTCTTCTGAGGTACCCAATTTTTAAAGGGTCCTAACATGTTAGCGGAGAAATAACTTCTGTTAACATACGAGATATCATTCCGCATAGATGGTGATCTCCTGTTACAATCAGATACAACAGTGGTATCTACAGGTGATTTCTTAGGTCTCCAGACATACTTAGATTTATCAATTTTCTTTAAGGGACAGTTGTATGCATCGTGAACCATTTTTACCAGAACAGAAACATTTAAACTTAGGCACAGAAGGTCTAGCATGTTTTACTTCAGTGGAATAACCTATACCTGACCTACCAATATTAATAGGAGTGCTTAACAGCATATCTAGGTTCTGCCTACCCTCAAGGAGTTTATCAACTTTCTGCTTTTCTCTATCTAAGGAATTCCTAAGTTCTACGATATCTCTCGATAAGACACTGTTTTTCTTTTCCAAGTTTTCACAGTCGCATGGAATTCCCTCTTTCTCAGCGGTAACTAACTCTCCTTTCAAGCGTGAGATTTCTAGGTCAGCCTCATGTTTTTCCTTAGCTAAATCATCTCGCTGTTTTATCAGTTTCCTATTTAAGGAATTTAGCGACTTAATTTTCTAATCTGCATTTTGTAGTAATTCACACAGTTGTTCCTTACTTTCCTCTATGTCAAAATCAGATGAGTCACTTTCACAATCATTGTTATATAATCTGTTTAGGATATGAATTTTCTCAATAGAGAAAGATCGGGATATCTGACCCTCGTCAGCCATATAAGCGTGATCCTCGTCCTCGCTTTGTTCTCGCTCAGAGTCATTTGATTCTGTCACCATAGCCTTCTGCTCATTGGTTTCTCATTGTTGGTGCTCGGCATTCATGTGCATAATGGCCTGGTTTGTTGCATCAGAAACACTTATGAACTTTCTTCCCATACGTGGACATTCCCTTGCTATTGTTCTTGAATTTGTTGAAGTTCCCTTTGAATTTCTTTTTCTGCTGGATCTTTCAAATCTTTTTGTAAGCATAGCCAGGTCGTTCATCAAGTCCTCTTCTTCGTCGTCAGAATCATATTCGTCTTGATTGGATTTGAATGCAATGGACTTCTGATTATTGTTTTGCGATTTCTCATTCATTGATGTTTGAATCATCTCGTAGGATATAAGAGATCCAATCAGTTTGGAGATGCTAAGTGCTTCTAGATCCTTTTCTTCGTAGATGGCAGTAACTTTGGCATTCCATTCTCGCGGAAGTGATCTCAGTATCTTTCTCACTTGTTCACGGTCGGAAACCTTCTTGCCGAGAGAGAACATTTGGTTGATGATTCCTATGAATATGGCGTACATCTGGCTTATATTCTCGTCAGATTCTATGGAGAACAATTCGTACTGATGAGTGAGCAGAGCCAATCTTTCTTGCGAAACTCGTTGAGTTCCTTCATGAGTAACTTGGAGCATATCCCACATGGCCGTTGCCGGTGAGCAGGAACTAGCCCGAATGTGTTCTTCCCGTGTGAGTGCGCATGCGAGCATGTTTTTTGCCTTGGTATTTCGCGTGATTGCCTTCTTGTCATCAACACTATAATCTTTAGCGTCCTATGGGGTTCCATCGGTTTTATTAGCCGTATATGGTCCATTGATGATTGTCTCCCAAAGATCGTAGTCGACATCGATCAGAAACTCGATCATTCTATTCTTCCACACTACGTAGTTCGTTCTATCCAAGAGAGCTGGCCTAGAGTGGGATTGACCCTCTGCGAAAACATCACTTGAAAAAGCCAATAATTCTTAACTTAGGCGTGTTAGGCCTTCCGTTGAGTAACCTGGCTCTGATACCAAATGAAGTGTAAAATATGCCTAAGAGGGGAGTGAATTAGGCTATAAAAATTTTGGCTTGTTCTTCTTCGAAAAATTCTTTTCTTTAAGAAGATATTTGCAGTGTGTTATTTCCCAGAAAGCAGTACGAGTCAAAGTTATCTCCCTAACCCTGTTTCAAAATATCACGTTAGTTTCAGAAATTGTTTCTATGATATCACCTAGTTATTAGCGTGTTCCGGGTTTGTTTCACAGAAAAGCTAAATAGTAGACAGTAAAGTGAGACGAGATTTTATACAGGTTATATCCCCGACTGGGGTTTAATCCTGTCCTTGGGGTGTGATCTCCCCAAGAGTTCCAATCAATCACTAGGTATTACCGGTTCTGGTTACAAAATGATTGACCCTTACACAACCGATGCACTTTGGATACTAGACCTCCACCTAGGCTGTCGCACGTCAAGTTTCAATCGACGTCGTTAACCCAGGAAACCAATTCCCCGACTGGATGCAGCTTGCTACCGAAGGGCCACCTAATCTACCAAATTCGTCCCTCCACGTGCGAAAGACTCTAGCGTGCTCCTTTGTGCGTTCAAACGCATCCGCAGACACAACAAGTCGAAGACAAGGGTTTAGGGTAGGGTGTTGCTAAAGATCACTCAAAGGGTACAGAATTCGCAAGTGAAAGCCCAACACAAACTACAAATGAATCGCAACTTTCAGCCCAAAACTCTAAGGGATTCGTTCGCTTGTGTGTTCGTTGTCTACCCATCGAGGTGAAGTGTTTTCTTCTATATAGTCCCAATAATCGCTTCTACACTTCACAAGGAAAGTTAAGCACGAAAATATGCAAGAGAAAGCTCAATGATCACGCGCATTAACTCAAAGAATGATGCCAAGAATAAACCAATCAAGCTCAACATTCATGCATGATCACTTATCAAAAATACCACAGATTAACTTTCATTGCACTGTAGTCTCATCAGTTAGTCAGCATATTCCATATATAATTCCACTCAGCATATTATCAATGGTAAGCTCAATCAACTGATTTCTTTCCCAAAATATGATAGCCAATTCGCACAGAATTTACTGAGTATAATGCTATGCATACTTTCCATGTATGGTGATCTCATCCAATTTCAGCACATTCCATAAATAGACTCAATCAGCATCTTACCACATATAAGCCCAATCAATTAACCACTTTCCAAAATATAAATCCTAAGTCGCATAAGGAAAGATAGATCATGGTTCACTGATTTAACAGTCACATAATTTCGCACTCAACGGATATATCATTGATATTCTTTCCCAAAATAGATCAATCACATGTAAGTCTTAATCAGAATATCTTTTCCATATATACAGCATAGTCATTCATATCCGGGTGATCACATCGAAGGTGGTTCTTAGTTTTCAAGGATGAGAGGGTCGGTTTATTTTGAGAAGAGATAAGGATGGATTTTAAAATTTGAATTTTGAAATTCGAACAAGGAAGGGGGAAGTCTGTTAGAGAGGGTGGAGAAATCATAGAGTGATTTGACGGAATCTCATAATTATGGAAAGGATTTGATTGGGCCGAATAGGATGGATTTTTAAATAACCGAGTTTCTTAAAATAACTGAACGGCTGGAATGATATCTCTATGAGTTTCTTCCTAAAATATCGAAGTTACATTCTAAGGAAAGGCCCAGAAAATCGGACATTCCTAGATTAACCTAGATGGCTGAAGGAATGTCTTGGGATAGGATAGCTACGAATTTCTTCCTAAAATACTAAAATTGCACTTAAGGATAAGATCTATAAGATCAGAGAAATTGTTCTAAGTCTGAATGAATATCTTCGGATTTTTGCCTAAAATAGCACATCCAATGGCAGAATCAAACAGAATTACTTACCTTATTTAGCTCGATGATTCCCAATCGATCACGGATGTCGCAAAATCTTGCCTCAATTAGAGGTTTCATGAAGATATCAGCAAGCTGATCATTTGTTCCTACGAATTCCACGCTGATATTCCCCTTCTGAACATGGTCTCGTATAAAATGATGTTTAACCTCAATGTGCTTAGTACGAGAATTATGTACGGAATTCTTAGTAATACTAATGGCACTAGTGCTATCACACAGAATAAAAATTTTGTCATACCATTACCCAAAATCACTAAGGGTTTGCTTCATCCAAAGAACTTGTTGACAACAATTTCCTAAGGCCATATATTCAGCTTCGGTTGTGGAGAGAGCGACAACATTTAGCTTTCTGCAAGACCAAGTTACCAAGGAATTTCCAAGTAATTGGCAAGTTCCACTAGTACTTTTCCTATCTTCCCTACAGCCGGCATAGTCGGCATCAAAATATCCCATTAATGGGAATTCATCCGTATGAGAGTACCACATACCAAAATTGAAAGTACCCTTGATATATCTAAGTATACGCTTGACTGCTGTCAAGTGGGATTCCCTAGGGTCAGACTGATATCTCGAACACTTACCAACAGCAGACATGATATCAGGACGACTAGCAGCTAAGTAAAGAAGGCTTCCGATCATACCTCGATATTTTGCTTGATCAATTGGTGTACCTGATTCGTCACTGTCTATTTTGGTGGTCTGCTGCATGGGAGTGGAAATCGTTTGGAATCGTTCATCCCGAATTTTATCAGTAATTGCTTGATGTACTTCGTCTGGGATACGAAGGTTCCATCGTCAAGTTGCTTTATTTGCAACACAAGGAAGTAGTTCAGCTCACCCATTAAACTCATCTCAAATTCCTTCTGCATAGACTTAGAGAATTCCTCGCAAAGAATGATATTAGTACTTCCAAATATGATATCATCAACATAGATTTGGACCAGTATCATGTGATCACCTGATACTTAATAAACAGCGTGTTATCAATAGTTCCAGTCGAAAACCCTATGTCAATCAAGAACTTACTTAGCCTTTCATACCATGCCCTAGGTGCCTGCTTTAAACCATATAATGCTTTATTCAATTTAAAAATACGATTAGGAAAATCTTCCCTTGCGAACCCCAGAGCTTGTTCTACATAGACTTCCTCATTTATAAAACCATTTAGAAATGCACTTTCTTACGTCCATTTGAAAAAGTTTAAAACGTTTAAAGCATGCATATGCAAGTAATACACGTATGGACTCTAACCTAGCTACCAGAGCAAAAGTTTCATCGAAATCAATACCTTCCTCTTGAGAATAACCTTTTGGAACTAGCCTCGCTTTGTTTCTTGTGACGTTACCGTGTTCGTCGAGTTTGTTGCGGAAGACCCAAGATATATCGTCTAGAGCTTCATGGACTGTTGGTTCGATCATTGAGAGCAGTACATCATGGGATTCCTCTTTATCCTGATTTCGTGCAGTAGCTCGAGTTTTGATTCAAGATGTGATAATTTCTATTACTTGATCTGTTGGATGATTGGAAGCACGTTTCCATTTTCTAGGTTGGAGCTCATTAGCTTCTGGTTCCAGTGTCTCAACATTTTCGTCTTTCAGTATATCGTCCTCACTGTCTTTAGTACCCTGTAATTCTGCACAAGGCAAATCTATACCTTCCTCATCAGTAGCATCTGCATTAGGTATCTCATTAAAAGTAACATGTATGGATTCCTGAACAGTCAGCTTCCTTTTATTATAAACACGATATGCCTTGGAGTGAAGACTATAACCAAGAAATATCCATTCATCCACTTTAGAGTCAAACTTTCCTCTCTTATCTCTATCGTTCAAGATGACACATTTACACCAAAGACACAAAAGTAAGCTGTATTTAGAGTTCTACCGTGCAGATTTCATAAGAGGTTTTCTTTAATATCGACCTAAGAAAAACACGATTAGACACATAACAAGCTATACTAACAGCTTCCGCCCAGAGCTGTTTAGGAATATCATACTCATATAGCATAGATCTAGCCATTTCCTGTAACACTCTATTTTTTCGTACAACTACACTGTTCTGTTGGGGAGTTATAGGAGCAGAGAAGTTATGACTATATCCATATTGATCACAGAATGATGCAAATGATTTACTATCAAATTCCAAACCGTTATCACTACGTATCCTACACATATTCATTTCTTTTTCATTATCTAGTCTCTTCAGTAATTATGCAAAACTATCTAGTGCCATTCTTATGTGCAAGGAATATCACTCATGTATACCTGGAATAATCATCAACAATGACGAAGGCATATCTTTCACCTCGCAGAGACATCGTCTGAACAGGACCAAAAAGTTCGAGATGTAGCAATTGTCTGGATGTGGATATCACATTCTTTGCTTTGAACGATGTCTTGGTCTGCTTGCCCATTTGTCACACCTTGCATGTTTTGTCCTTGACGAATTTTATGTCAGGAACACCTCGTACCAGTGCATTGCTTGTAATATGAAATAGTAATTCCATATTAGCATATCCTAAGTGTCTGTGCCATAACCAGGTGTTATTCTGTGTAACTGCTAAGCACTTGACATTCTGGTCAGTGATATCATCAAGAGTTATGCAGTAGATATTTCTATCCCTATATGCACTAAATACCACCTCATTATCATTTCTAACTACACACTTATCATTTTCAAAGGTAACCGTATGACCTTTATCACATAATTGACTAATGCTAATGAGGTTATGTTCTAGATTTTTAACCACCCATAATACGTCTATAGTAGTATGTGAAGTGTTACCGACAGTTACAACTCCAAAAGCCTTAGCCTCCGTCATACGCTTTCACCTACACAAACTTACTGATATCACCTGTCATATGGTGGGAACACCCACTGTCGAGGTACCACTTGTTTTTCTTGCTGGATTTCTTCTTTGTACCTGCATGAATCAGTTCTTTTCTGAGGTGCCCAACTTTGATTGGGTCCTAAATGGTTAGCAGAAAAATAACTCCTGTTCACACGTGATATATCATGTGTCACAGACTATGATCTCTTAAACACTGATTTGCTAGTGTTAGAGACTTCAGGAACTTTCTTTGGCCTCCAGACATATCTAGCTTTATCAGCTCTCTTCAGAAAACAATGGATAGCATAATGACCGTGACGGCCGCATGAAAAACATTTTGGCTTCCTAACATTTTGTGGAGGTGCAGCATGTTCATGTGTTGTGGAATATCATATTCCTGATTTCACAACATTTTTAGCAATACTAAGTAACATATCAAGATTTTGTTTTCCTTCAAGAAGCCTATCAACAGCACGTGACTTTTGTGCTAGGGATTCCTTAAGAACAGACATGTCTCTAGATATATCATTATTTTGCTTTCTAAGCTCTTCACAATTACACGTGGCTTTCTTACTTAAGGGCTTCTAGCTCGGCTCTCAAGCGTTCATTTTCTAGATCAGATTGGTGCTTCTCTCTAGCTACGTCTCTCGTTGTCTAACCAGACTACTAAATTGTTAGTTGAGCGATTTAATCCTCCTTTCTGCATTTTGAATGATTTCAAACATCTATTCCTTTTCATCTACTTCATGGACTGAGGAACCGTTATCATGAGATTCATCTTGCCTAGCATATACTTCATTTAGAAAAAGTATTTTCTCAACAGTGGATGAAGAAGATACCTGATCATCACCATCGGGCATGTAGGCTAGATCTTCCTCCTCCTCACTTCCGGCATCTTCCCAGATAGTGAACATGGCTTTCTGCTTCTTTATCCTTTTGTCACCATTTTCCATCGAGCAGTTTGAGGCGAAGTGCCCTGGCTTGTTACACTTGAAGCATTTCTGCAAATTGTTCCCGGATGACAATATTCCCTTGTTCCTAGGTTGGAACTTGGAGTTTCCCTTGAACTTTCTTCTCAGCCGAGACATTTCGAATTTCCTGGTCAGCATGGCGTGTCTTCCTCAGTTTCTTCTTCGCCCTCAGAATCGTTCTCTTGTTTAGTGTTGAAGGCAATATTTAGTTGATTACGGACTGGTGGTTTCTCTTTGATAGAGATCTCAGTCATCTGGTTGGTGGTCAGAGATCCGATCAGTACTGAGACGGAAAGTTCGTTCAAGTCCTTCGCTTCGTAGATGGCAGTTACTTTGGGATTCCATTCTCTTGGAAGAGATCTCAGGATTTTCCAAACTTCCTCTCCGTCCGGTATTTTCTTTCCCAACGAGAGATGATATTCATGAATCTCCCGTACATGTGGCTTATAGTCTCGTTATCCTTCATTTTGAACAGCTCGCACTGATGAGTTAGGAGGGCTATTCTTTCTTGTACAACTCTAGTGGTTCCCTCATGTGTGACTTGAAGCATCTCCCACATATCCTTGGCAGAATAGCATGAGCTCACACGATTGTATTCTTCTCTTGTAAGCGCGTAGGCAATCATGTTCTTTGCTTTGGCATTCAGGGAAATTCCTCGCTTATCTGTAGCATCGTTGTCATAACCTTTCTTTGAAGTTCCATCCGTCTTTTTGGGATTGTAAGGTCCAGTCGTGATGATATCCCACAGGTCATAGTCAGCAGCAAGCAGGAATTCCTTCATATGATTTTTTCTATATGGCGTAGTTCGTTCCAACGAAGAGTGGTGGAATGGAATGGAATTGTCCTTCTGAAAAAACATCAAAACTCGAAGAAGCCATTAGATCTTTAACTCAGGCTTGTTATGCCCGTCGTTTGAGTAACCCGCTCTGATACAAAATGAAGATAAAAACGTGCCTAAGAGGGGGGTTGAATTAGGCTTATAAGATTTTATGCTTCTTCTTTTCAGAAATCTAAGTAGTGACTTAGGAATGCCTACTGATGCTTGTGATGAATATGCCTGATATATCCTAGTTGTGTCGGATGTGTGTCGGGTCTGTCTCACAACGATAAAGAAATAACTGAAAAGTAAATGCGAGACAGGATTTTTATAGAGGTTATATCCCCAACTGGGGTTTACTCCTCTCCTTGGGGTTTGCTCGCCAAGAGTTTGACCAATCACTATAATGCACCTTAGCTGGATACAAAACTGATTGATTAGCCCAATACACAACCGAAACAAGTCGACACTGGCCACACTAGGTTACCGCACGCCGAGTTTCGTTCCTAGGAATCTCCTAGTCCCGACTGACACTGGCAAAACAAAGATTTGTAGGAGTTGGATATCCATGGAGTCTTTGACAATCTCACCCAACATGAGGTAGATATTTGCGAAATTCAGAAGGAGCAAAAGGGCAAGCAGATTGAAGACACCGTTGCCCTTGTCTCAGAGAAGCGTGGAACAGGTCTCGCAAAGAGAAGATCGTTAGGCCTCCCTCCCCATTAGAGTCAGAAGAGGATTCAGAGACAGATGATGAGCCAAGCATGGAAGCACTGGGGAAGCAGTTGGCTCCAATCGGCAAATTGATGAGCAAGACGTACTTCAAAAAGAAGTCATCTATCTTTGGCCAAGCGACTTCGGACCTCAAGCTCTAAGAATAAAGAACGTGCACCTGAGAGCTCCGAAATCAAAAACACCAAAGAGCCCAACAAGTGCTTCAACTGTGGCAAGCCTGGTAATTTTGCCAGAGAATGCACTCTTCCCAAGAAGAGAGATGCTAATGACTACTCCAGAAAGCTTCAACTTTCAAAGGAGAAGGAAGCTGGAGTAGCCCTCATGGCAGAGCAGGACCACTGGCTCGAAGACACATCCGATTCTGGAGAAGAGAATCTAGCCCTCATGGTCCGCCTGGATAACACATCGAACGCCGAAACATCCAACCGGACGGACGAAGACGACGCGGCCACCTCATCACAAGAGGTAGTCTCTTCTTCCACATTATAGACCATGTTAGAATCATATCAAAAATAATATGCTAACATGAAACGCGAGCAGAAAAGTATTAAGGAAGTAGAGGATAAACTTTCGAGGTCTCGGGAGAAGATAGATAGTCTCGAATCAGAACTTAGAAGCTCTAGTGCTAAAATGGAAAAACTTACTAAGAGCCTACATTCTAGAGAGACTAGTCAACCTCAGATAGGACAGCATAGCGAAAATATTAAGGAACTAGAAGATAGGCTAGCAAATAACTACAATTGCTTGGTTAGGAATCTCAATGAGAAAGCCACCCTAAATTGTAGGTTAACTGAAGCTACCACTAAGGTCACTAACTTAGAAGCTCAAGCAGAAATATCCAATTCTAAGGTTAGTGAGCTTAGTAAAGAACTAGATGTCTGTCAAGCCGCTAAACTGACGGTAGAAAATAATTATGCTCTCTCCTAGGTGAGGAACGTAAGAAGCTATATGCGAAAATTAAGAAATTAGATGATCTTCTTATGCGTAGGGGACACTTTGAACAGACAATATTTTTGAACCAGCCCAAGGATACAGATTTCTATAATCCAAAAGAAGTCCTAGGTTTCACTAACCCACGTGTTTTACGGAAGAAAGAAATATATGATATTAAGAACATGGGTTTAGCGTTGACCTCTCTTAGAGATTATACGGAATCGACATATCAAAATACTTCCGATTCATCCATGAGAAAAGCCTCATATGGGCCTGAAATCCCCTTTGACTACAAAGAACTAAATGAAAGAGACAAAAATATGAAACCATCTTAACACCAGTCTGTAATTTAGTTCAAGTTCTACCTCCTGACTCTCAAACACACTACGAGGAAGTCAAAGACGTTAATTATAAAAATTCTCTCTACATACCTCATATAATAAAACAGATAGAGGAATCTCAAGCAAAATTAGATAAAGAAAGAGAGAATTTCGAAGCTGAAAAGAAAAAGTTCTTAAAAGAGATGGAAAATCTCAAAGCTTCCTCATCCTCCCAAACTACCTCACACGCTATGAAAAGCATGAAAAATAAAAAGTCGTCTTGGAAAGATCAAAAGTGCACTAATAATTCTATTAGAAGTGCTAAGACTAAATCTAGTTTAACTACGTCTACAGGGAGCATAGCACAAGCACTAGAACCATAGACGAGAGTGTCTAGTCTTAAGAAGGAGCTACTAGATTTGAGTATGTCTAAGAATGTTACTCCTTTTGTACAAATAATGACACTAGTAGAAATAAAAGAGCCGTTTCTTCGCTTCAAATAGTTGTTTCTACTTGTTCACTTCAGCCTATTACTTTTAGAAGCGATAACTACGAAATAGGCTCTACTTCACAAGTTAAACATAATCATTCTGAAACAAATGCCACGAGGAAGACCCGTAGGAAACAAGATCCAGCCATAAAGAAAGCTTATGGCGCTATACATGTCTGTTCTCACCTGAGGTATCCCGTAAAGATTGAGTCCCCCAAGCACCTTAGGAGATTATCAAAAGAAAAGATTTTCCTCGGTCAAGCCTACCAAAGCATCTGTACGAGCTGAAATTAACCTTCCCTGCAAGGTTCAACCCAAATGGGTAATCTCCGCCTAGGACGACAAAAGCCGAAAAGGCCAAGTCACCTAAAGAGGCAAAACCCAAACCCACTTCTCCGAAAGTGAAATGGGTTATTACAACTCCCTCAAGTAAAAATTTAGGAATTATATCTGAACCTAAAACTATATCTGCTAATCTGAGAGGATCCATACTTAAGTGGGTACCTAAAGCTCTCTAACGTGTATTTGCAGATCCATCATGTGTGGTACCTCAACTCTGGTTGCTGCACACACATGACTGGAAGTCAAGAGCTGCTGAGCAACAACAAAGACCGACCAAACGGCAAAGTCAGATTCGGAAACAATGATTCAGCTCCCATTCTTGGATGCGGGGATATTATTTTGGAAAATCTGACGATAAAAGATGTCTCTTATGTCGAAGGCCTCCGCCATAACTTGTTCAGCATAGGCCAATTCTGTGATAAAGGATTTCAATTGGTCTTTCATGCTGACCGGTGCAGAATTTTTGATAGTCAGGACACAGAACTCCTCTACGGACTTCGAAAATCGAATATTTACACGATCAGCCTGATGTCCGTGCGGCCCTCGACAGCTGTAATACCCGTAAAATTTAATTACGGGATTTACAATAAAATTAAGGGTGGAGAGTATTTAAATAGAAACCTTGTTCGATTAATGAGATAAAGATGTTAAGACTATAGGAGAATAAGTATGTCACACAATTTATTTTGTAATAAATATACTATTTTTTTAGTACTTTACATGGCTTGTGTGTGTTATGTGAATTACATGATATATGTATTACAGCCATATATAAATGCCTATGCGATATCATGCTATCTGATTTATAATTTTTATGTGTATCACGAATTATGACTTATGTGACTGCATGGAACATGTTCTACGATCTTATGTGTCAATGTGGTTACATATAGGTACTATTAGGGTTACTAACCAAGTAGAAGAATTAATTTAACTTAAAAAGGGTTTCATATGAAATAGGAAGAGAATGAATTTCGAAGCAAAGGAGCTCGATATTTTTAAAACCTATCTTAGGATCTCGAAACCCCTCAACCTCGAGATATATAGATCTCGAAGTCCTTGAGTTTGAGAAAGTGAGAGATAGCGAAGGTGTATACATTAAGATCTCGAGACTTTTAAAGCTCGAGATTGTTAGTGCTCGAGATCTTTAAAGTCGAGATCCTTAAAACTCGACAATCAAATCCTTACAATCTCGAAACTCTTAAAACTCGATAAAGAAGATAAAAACTAAGATAAGTTTCGATTACTTGGTCTTAAGGTAAAGAAATAAAATAAAATACATTAGCTCGATCAAGATAAGGACTAACATAGGGTTGATGTCATTTGTTTACTTCCACACGTTAACTTTAGATAAAAGCTGGGAAAGGAGCTTTTCATTTCAATTAGTAAAGCACGTATAAACTAAGTTCTTGAAAACCTAAGTAAGGAGAAAGGGAGAAGCCGAAGAGAACCAGTACCAAAGCTCGAAGTAGGTATAAGTTTTACTGTAATTTCACGTTTTTAACAGTCTTTAGAAATTGTTAAGCTTAATTATGTAATTAGGGTTGTATAAGTCTGTTCTTGAAGGCTCATATGAGATTTATACCGTTCTTGAAGATAGGATTTTAATCCAAGGTTTGAATTGTATAAAAAGAGGGTTTTCGTATGATATAGCTGCTTCAGATCATAAATCTCGCAGCCATATCAGTTTGTAGATCGATTTCGAGAGCTAAGAATAAAGATATAAAATGTCGAAATCTATTCTGGAATTAATTTCGAAGTTTGATACAAAGATCTCGAGCTATCCATGTCGAAATAGGTAAGAGTGTAATGTCGAGATCTATGCTAACTCAAGCTCGAGATTTATCAACATGTCGAGATCTTTATGCATTGTTTAAATATCGAGACTTATATTTAACCCAAACTCGAGTTTTGTGTTCAAGTTATGTCGAGATTTATACAATGTCGAAATCCTTGTATATAGTTTAAATATCGAACGCAGCATGTCGAGATTTATCTAACCCAATCTCGAGATTCATGAATTTTAATTCAATCTCGAGATTTAATTCCAGCATGTTGAAATCCATTATATAGTTTATGTCGAGATCTAAGGTACCATCTAGCTTGAGATTTATATCTACACCCATTCGGGATTCATGTCGAATTTTATTTCGAGATCTTGTATCATTCAAATCTCGAAACCTTGCAATACAATATGTCAAGATTTAAGTTACTATGCAACCCATGATCCTTAGGAATTTCAAAATGATACTTTTTAATTAGGTCAAAAAATTCGGAATTTTAGGGTTTCGAAATTTATAGAAGTCGAAACTAGGGTTTTTTTAAATTAAGCCAATTCGGGAAATTATAACTAGATAACGAACCCTAATTTTATATGTTTCTATATTTAGGACTCGAATTAGCGGTTTACAGTACGTTAAATTAAATAGCTAAGGAGTACCAGGTAAGTGGAGATTCCAACTACAACACATAAATTATATGTGCATGAATTACATGGTTACGTGCTTGAATGACATGATTATATGCTTCTATGACTTTACATGAACCATTATGTGATTTATTTATTTACGTGATTAATTATTACATGAAGTGGCATGGCAAGCACTTCGGCATTATTCACGTACGCATTATCACGTGCATACACAAAGTTACAAGACACGAGCATAAGCAGCGTATGATTACTTAAACACAATAAAAGTTTTCATTAATGGCTCTTCTATGCTACCATGGTGAATTTACGTCACCAATTGCAAGGCATGACATGACATGTCTGAAGGCAAGGGCATGCATGTGCGGAAAGTTGCAACTTGGAAGACGCAACCTGGGGAAACAAACGGCATCAAGGCTAAAATCGGTGTCAGTAACCTCAGAGTGAGTCTCCCATTGTGACTGTCCGTGGGATCGATAAACTACATTGGGATTGAAAAGGCGCCTTAGGGTTAGCCTCTCAATGGAAGCATCGGCCATATTATATATATTTACCCTTAATGGGTTTGAGCTCCATGATGGTGCATAGCAAGATAAGCCATGGGCCCTACAAGGCAAGACACGAACTATAAATAACACAAGACACGAACTATAAATAAGACAAGACACGAACTATAAATAAGACAAGACACGAATTACAGGACGCGAAGAAAGCCTTGGTGTGGATACCTTTGTATTTTAGGACACGTGCATTGCATGGTTTCCACTTACTGAGCTTTATAAGCTCATTTCACGTTTTATATGTTGTAGGTACGATAGAGTTGGACGTTGAGAAACGTCACGACTAACGCGGGATGACGGCGGTACTCGAGGGTCTTTTGAGGACAAGGCTGTACACGGATGCGACCTGTGGAGCGATGTTAGGATGTTTTGATATGATATATATTTTGGGGCTTCGGCCTTTGTATAACTACGACGATGTAGATTACGTTTTGTCGTAACATATCATATCGTAGGAAAAAGTTTTTGTTAGACGGGTCTTCCGAGACTTACGTTGCAAAAATCCGCCACTAAATATGATTAGAAAGTGAGGGTCGCCACAACAGCTGTATGCCTCGTTTCTCATACTGTCGTACAGAGGAACAGCTTATGGCATCAACGAATGTCTCATCTGAATATGAAAGCTCTCCAACGCCTTTGTACGAAAAAGTTGGTTCACGGTCTTCCAACTATACTACTACAAAAGGAGCATCAATGTTCGGCATGTCAATTAGGAAAAATGAAGCGAGCGTCTCATCATCTCAAGCAAATTGCGTCTACCTCTCGCCCATTGGAACTAATCCACATGGACCTCTGTGGGCCCATGCAGACACAGAGTATCAATGGACGCAAGTACGTGCTAGTTATCGTCAATGACTTCTCCCGCTATATTTGGACAAAGTTCCTCCGAACCAAAGATGAGACAGGGGACTTGATTATCAACTTTGTGAACACTACTCAAAATCTGCTGCAACAGACTATTCAAGTTATTCGACAGACAACGGCATTGAGTTCAAGAATAAATATCTCAGTGCATTTTATCAGAAACTTGGAATTAGTCAACAATTCTCAGCCGTAAAAACACCTCAACAAAATGGGGTCGTTGAAAGGAAAAACAGAACCCTAGTAGAAGCCGCTCGTACAATTCTGATCCACTCCGGCCTTCCCCACTTTCTCTGGGCTGAAGCAGTAAATACCGCCTGTTTTTCCCAAAACAGGACGGTGGTTCACAAACGATACACAAGACTCCGTACGAGATTGTCAATAAGAGAGTACCCAACATCTCATTCTGTAAAGTCTTCGGGTGCAAGTGCTTTGCGGCGAATGACAGAGAGCAACGTGCAAAGTTCGACCTTAAAGCATTCGAAGCAACTTTCGTCGGGTATTCGTCAACCTCAAAAGCGTACCGAGTATACATCTAGTCCAACCGCATGATCATGGAAAGCTATAACGTCACTTTTCACGAAGTGAACGAGATGGCTCCTGCACACCTCAGTTCAGGACCCGTGCCAAACCCGATGGCTTCTAAATAAATAAGTTCAGGACCCGTGCTTAACCCGTCGGCTTCTGAAGACAACATCTCAGAACCCGTATTCATTGGTATGTTGGCACAAAACCAACCGAAGATGGCAACAACTCAGCAATCAACGCCAGACGAAGCGCTAAGACTTGTGTTCCCTCTTTGAGTCCCTCACCGTCAATATTATACCCGACGAGGCCTATGTACCAATCTCCAACAGTCCCTACCTCTCCTGATTCAGATTTTGCCACAGCACATTGAAGAACCTACCGTGGGTGTTGAGGAAGAATCATCAGAGTCGCACCCTCCCAGTGCAGATATGGAACTTCCTCACACAAATGAACAATCGGAGATCATTGGAAATCTAGACCCACAAATGGCTGATGCTTCATCTTCAGCTTTGCCACATGAGCACAAGTGGACTAGAGCTCACCCGGTTGATCAGATAATTGGCGATCCTTCGAGCGGAGTAAGGGCACGACATCAATACGGTCTTTTTAGCTGCTTCTTAAGCCAAAAAACGTGCCTACTAAAGTAGCAGACGTACTACGAGACCCGGATTGGATAATCGCAATGCAAGAGGAAATCAACCAATTCGAACGTCTTCAAGTGTGGAAAATAGTACCCCTCCCGCATGGGAAAACTATCATCGGGACAAAATGGGTATTCAAGAACAAGAAGAATGAAGATGGCGAAGTGATCCAGAACAAGGCACGATTAGTTGCCAAGGGATACAACCAACATGAAGGCATTGACTACGACGAAACGTATGCTCATGTTACCCGAATTGAAGCCATTCGTCTCATATTGGCTTACGCGGCTCATAAAGACTTCAAGGCCTATCAAATGGACGTTAAAACCGCCTTTCTCAACGGCGTACTTAAAGAAGAAGTCTATGTCGCTCAGCCAGACGGCTTCGTTGATCAAGAACATCCCGATCACGTCTATCGATTGGATAAAGCTCTCTACGGACTAAAACAAGCCCCACGTGCTTGGTATGACGTCTTGAGCGACTTCCTCGTAATGTCTGGACTTATTCAAGGAACAAGCGATAGGACATTCTTCATCAAATGGCAAGACAAGGATCTGATGGTCGTTCAAGTTTACGTCGACGACATCATTTTCGGTTCAACAAATCCACGGCTTTGCAAGAAGTTTGGAGATCTCATGAAGAGTATATTCGAATGAGCCACGTGGGAGAAATGCAATTCTTCCTAGGACTTCAAGTCAAGCAGCTCAATGATGAAATATTTATCAGTCAAATAAAGTATATTAAGGACATTCTGAAAAAGTTCCATCAAGATCAGAGCAAGTCTCAGCACTCCCATGTCAACAAGCTGCAAGCTGGATGCCGATCCCATAGGAAAGTCGGTCGACATCACACTCTACCGCAGCATAATTAGATCTCTTCTCTATCTCAATTCGAGCCGGCCGGATATCATGTTTGCCACTTGTCTTTGTGCCCGCTTCCAAGCCAATCCCAGAGAATCCCACATGCTCCCGGTGAAGCGCATTCTTCGCTACCTTAAGGGCACAACTACCTTAGGACTATGGTATCCTAAAGATACGAACTTCAACTTATCGGCTATACTGACGCTGACTGTGCAGGTTGCCGAGTGGACAGGAATCACCTTTGGTGGCGCTCAATTTCTAGGCGAAAAGCTAGTTTGCTGGTATCCAAAAAGCAAAATTGCGTCTCAACTTCGACGGCTGAAGCTGAATATGTCGCAGCCGCCAGCTGTTGCTCTAAAATGCTATGGATACGGACTCAGCTTCGTGATTATGGGTACAATTTAAATGATATACCCATATATAGTGATAGCCAAAGTGCCATCGCGATTACGTGCACTATTCACCATTCACGCACGAAACACATAGACATTAGATATCACTTTATTAAAGATCACGTAGAAAAAGGCACCATTGACATGTACTTTGTGAACACGGAATATCAACTAGACGACATTTTCACCAAGGCATTGGATGAAAAACGATTCAATTCCTTGTCGAAAATTAGGCATGTTGAATCTCCCGTGATATGTGCATTACCTGATCTTCAATGCTATGCTTTATTCTATGTGTTTTCCATGCTCACTTGTCTTATCTTGCGTGATAATAATAATAATAATAATAAAAACTATACATATATCTATAATAGAGGGGAATGACGAGATCCTTTAGGATGCCGTAAAAATTTTTCCCGACATGCGACTGATTCAACTGCTTAATTCTGTCGGTCTAGTCACATTCTTGTGTCTAAAGGTCTTAAGTTTGCCACAGTAGACACAACGCCACCTTTCAAATGTGAGAACTCTAGCCCTTCAATTTTTCACTCCTTGGATCTATCTCTCGAGTGAAGTCACACTTCAATTAAATGTTTTTTCTAGTGATACTCGGCATCATACTCGCCCTTATTTAGATCGTCAGGAAAATGATTTGGGGCATTTAGGCAATTCCTCACTCAGCCTTTTACAATCCTTTTTCATATCATAGCCCTTAGTCATCCACTGTGGACCTTCTCCGACTTCCTTTTCTTCATTTGAAATCCATTTCAACCTTCAACAATTCTATTTTCGTCAAATGGTTATTCAAACAAGAAAAGTAGGGTGAGAAAAGTAAAAGAAAACGAGAATATGACTTAAGAAGGCAATGCTCAAAGCACAAAAACAGACCAAAGGAACCTGCTTTTCAAACTACCAAAAGAAGGCATGGATCCTGTTGTGAACTTCTCCGTCGATAATCTCGTACGCTCGTCAGAACGGCCGGAAAGAGATTACCTCGAAATGAACTTCTCCAAGGATAATCCGGTCTTATATCGGGAAACGAGAAGAGGAGCACAGCCTTGGGTACGAACTCCACAACCGTGAACTTTTCCAAATTGATAATCTCTGAAACCTCTCTAGGGATTAAGAGAAGAGGAGCACGGTATCGGCCCAAGAACCAACAGAAGAACTTCGCCTACGATAATCTCCTAGAGCCTCGTGGAGAAGCGGAGCCTCAGCTTGAGCATAAAAGGGATAACATAAGTGATGGGATTGAAAAGATGAAAATTTTTGTTTGCCGAAGAAAATAAGGAGACGGACGTAGAAATGGAAGACGATAAAGATAAGCTCACCTTTTCCTATAAATTTCCTTCCTCCCTAAACGATGATCTCTAGCTTAGGTGAAATGATTAATTATGCCTTGATCATAGGAAAATTGACTTAAAATTGCTGTGTTGACTTGAGCGATATATATATATATATATAAAATCCCCGAGTCAAAAATTATAAGAGCGCTAGAGTGAACTTAGTGAGAGTTGTCGAAATGGATAACTTTATGATCATAGGACTTCAGTTTGATGACTAGACTTGACGGCAGTGTGTCTTTCAAGTGTCATACGAAAACTTAGGCGTGACGATCGCTTGAAGCAAAATATTCTGACCCCATACTATTAATAATATTAATATACATATGAAAATTATACATATATATACATATACTATATTAAAAAAAAAACATTCGCACATTTTGAATGCATATTTAACTTTCATTGGCATTAAATTGATTAAAGTGCGAATATGCTCATACCCTCGCGCAAATCTTTATTACATGATTAGGGGAACATGTAACTAGTCTAAAGTACTTAATTGCGTGTTATATGATTGTTACTTGTATTGATTTGTATAATTACGTGACATATCGATACATGTGCACTATGTGAGGGTGAGCATCTACAGTGACTCCATGTTTTTGAGCTCCAAATATTTTTTATGTTCTTTCTTTAAGTGTTGTAGAAAATTTTCATTTTGATTCGCTTTGGACAACGCTTAAATAAGGAGGACTTCACAAATCTTCATGACTATGGGCTCAAGACATTGGTAAAACAATTCAAGGGGAGCCCTATTAGAACAATTACTTCTTAATTAACTCTAATATTCTCGACATTTTGCTCTAAGTACAGCAGATTATCGACGATCAATTTTGGAGCCAGATGTCATTTCTTCAAAAATACAGGGAGTTAATTGTACTTTCGTTGAAGGAGTAATTTTGTGGTTTAATCTTCAAAAATAGATTCAATCTGAAATATTAAGCCAAACATACTATCGAGAAATTCGGGCGAATTGTGTAATTTTCAATTACTGTTTCTCGAGCGAAAATTGATTTGGGACCAAGTGTTAATTTACGCTCTCAAAATTGACGAAGCGAAAATTAAACAGGAACCAAATAAAATTTTCGATCGGATTTTGTCAAGCGACAATTTAAACAGTAAACAAAGAAAGTTTCTCGATCGTAAGTTTCCCGATCGCAAATGGTAGTGGGCTTAATTCACTAAGTATCGAAAATGTCAAATCAGCCCAATTAAACCAAATCATTACTTGCAGTCGAAAATCCCTAAATACACGAAAAAAAAAACCTCGATCGAGACCTTCAACAGTCAAATTCTCTCGCGCCAAACTTTCACTCTCAAAAGACGAACGTCAAACTATTCAAAATTTTCAATTTTTCATCAAATTTTCGTCTTTTGAAGGTAGATTTGACTTCCTTTAGGATTTAATGATTACATCTGTATTTTGAAATATTTCGCATGATTCTGTGATTATTTCTCGACTGTTCGTATTCTGAGAACTCGAACACTTGTTTGCAGTATTTTAGACCATCTCTAAGTATAATCTAGGTTAAGAACTGCATAATAGGCTAGTTTCGATGTTTCTTGATCATCGTGAGTGAGTATAACTTCGATTTTCTGCGTTATTAGTGTTCGATCGAAAGATAAGACCACGTTTAGAACGCGTCGAAGAACTTCCTCGCTTGGAAACAGTGAAAATTGAATCTTAATTTGATTAAGCTGTTTGCATCGTAAAAGATTTTCGATCGCTAACCTTTTGATTTAGTCATTAAGATTAATAACGTAGATCAAAAATTATTTACAAACGACAAACACAATTCTGATTTTATGCGAGAGAAATATTAATGAGAGGAATAGTTAAAATAGATGCAGTCTCTTTAAAATTTCGAGCGCAAAACTTACAGTCGCAAATTTCGATTTCAATTTTGTTCTCGGTCGAAAATTTTAGCGGCGAAAAAAAATTAATTTTTCAACGACAAAATTTCTCGATCGTTAAAGCACGCAGCGGTAATTTGATCGATTGAAATTTTCTCGATGGTTGACTTAGTCTCTCGTTGACAATTTTCTCGATCTTAAAATTTCGCAGCGAAAAACCTCTTCTTAAAATCGAAAATATTTCTCGCTCAATAAATTTCATAGCGAAAACTTTTATTCACGCGCGAAAAATTTTTCGATCGTAAATTTACATGGAAATCAAATTTCTCGGCTAGAGTACCACAACTTAAGTTGAAACACTTAGAAATTTTCCAAGTCATTTTTTAACTGTAGCTATCATTAGCGAATAAAATTTTCGGTCGCAAATATTCAATTCGAAATCACATTTAGGCAATTCAATTGAGAATTTCAGATTCTGGCGAGATAAAAAGCACGGAGTGAATAGTATTTTAACACTTAGCAAAATTTTCAACCAATTTTGTTGAACTTACATGCATATGTCGAAAGTAAAATTACTTCTTGAAAAATTCACTCTATATGACCTATATGTGCATTGACATTTCCACTACAATTTTATCAACATGTTATAAATAGCTTCATCACTATGGTCTGATAAATTCGAATTTCGAGTAAATTTTAATCTAGCTAATGATTTGAATATGTATTTCAGATGGATCACTACCCTACCTACAACCATATTTACGAGAAGGCCATGTACCTTAACGTCCACGACACGAACTTCCAACTGGATCTGACCACCTTCCGATGTCCAGAAGACATCATCGTGTCCATACTGCAAGGCCATCCACTGTGGCATGCTCTTACCGTGACGGCCTCAGTACCGATGGTCTATCTCCAGCAGTTTTGGGGAATGATCAAGAGCCTCATCATGAAACGGGCGTACCACTTCACAACAGTTGTAGGGGCGAGGCACATCTGTATGAGCAAGAATGAACTCTGACTTCTGCTCGGCCTCCTTGACAGCCAAAATTACGACCCCCTCCCATCATATGAAGAAATGGTGCATGATTTCCTCGAGATGGGGTACCGTCCGCCGCTCACCAAGCTAGCTCAGATGCAGAGCACGGGATTCCCCATCCGTGGAAGACACTTTTTGGCATAATCAATAAGTGTCTGCCCCCGAAGCACGCAGGCTTCGACAAAGGCAACGGCTACATCCTCGGATACTTCATCGAGTAGTATTCTCGCGGAATTACGATTTTGCTCAACTGATCTGGAACGACCTCGCAGATAGATCAGACAAAAAGAGAACAAACGATCCAAAAACGTGCCGTATGCCAGATGGTTCTCCATTATCATCCGACAACAAATGGAGATGCACGAGCAGAACATTTCTCGCCTGCCTCCGGGAGGAAACTATCAGCCACCTAGGCTCAAGTTCTTCCATAACCCCAGGCTCGCGGACCTAACTCAGCCATCTATGGCCATCCCACTGGAGCTGCTACGTCTCGCCAACCCCGCGGGAGACGTATCAGAGATACTGTCGGGTACATCACCTTATGAGCAAATGATTCGAGGGCCCCCGACAGATTTCCAAGTGAGCCCTCCACAAGAACGACACTCAAGCCCTGACGCCATGATGATTGATACAGTGGCCCGGGAGCTTCCAACTCAGGACGAACAAATTCCTGATATAGATGCCACGTTGATCGATGCTGTGGCGGCAGAGTTGGAACAAGAAGCTCCAGAAGAAACATTCCAAGTGGAAGTGCCGTCCATGTTGGCGTTCTCGAAGAAACCATTGAGGAGGTTCTTCAACAAGTAGCACAGCCCGAGGTAGAAATGGGGCACAGCTCAATTCCACTGGTGACGGATCAGGATCTTGAGGACGTTGAACGTGACCCTACTCCTCACACAGCCACCCCATCCAACACGGAGTCCGATGAGGAGATGAGCTTGATAAGACGGACTCCCTGACGACTTAGCATACAAATCGTATCCCTCTTCACCGCCGTCACCACCGCACCAGACATCGCGCAGATCGTACCGTCAAATGCTGCGGACACTCCTTCGCTCAATCTTGAGCCGCTGCACATCATACCGGTGCTTGGTTCAAAGGTTCAATCAGAAGCTGTCATAACACCCATAGAGGAGAATCTTCAAGATTCGACTCAAGGATTGGGTGGAAATCTCCAACAGTCACAACCTCAAGTGACTGCCAGCCAATCTGAGGCGCCGGTGTTAGCTCACGAGTTGATAACAGGCGACATCAGTCGTTCTGGAACATCCACAACGGAGGCGTCCGCTCCGCACGTGACTGAAGACAGACTTCAGGCCGCTCTCGCCAATGCGCTAAAGGATTTTGAAGACAAAATTATGGAGACCATGCGCAATGCCATCGAGACGTCCCACCAAGATCGTGGGAAAGCACCCGTCTCGGAGCCGTCTTCATCACAACCCATCCACACACCACCTCAACCCATACCATCCTCAAACATCCCAACACCCATCCTCATCCACAACCTAACAAATCCGGCCACCGTACCCATCAGCGAACTCCACTCCGTATTGGTTGCCAGGCTATTAGAATTGACCAGACGAACGCCGAAAGAAGAAGATCTCTTCCGCCGTCTCGTCGATCGTCCTGACCCATCCAATCGTGCCGCGGCCAAGGTTCCCACTCCAAACGCCGACATGACGACCCAGACGATCAGGATCGTCCTGAGGGGGAGAAGAGGCTAAGTATTATCATAAGGGGTCAGAGACAGAATCGTGGTGCGACTCAGACAGGTAAAGGAGTCGCTGGAACCTCATAACCCACTAAACCAATCAACCACCACCACGCACCGCACCACTACCCCCTAACCCACATCGACCCGCCAACCTTTAATCTAAGGATGCCTCCGCCAACACCACCGACCTTCACAAGCCACTTGCTTCAGGAAGAAGAAGCAAGTGCTGCCATGCTCGTTGCTCTGGCGCAAACTCAGGCGACTCCCCCAACTGCTCCAGACCAATCGGGACCGTCAGGACATGGCGTCAACCCACACGAGGTCCTAGACAAATATATATTCGAAAGACAGTGGATGACCCATTCCATGCCCGATGAACATCAAAGACAACGACTTCAGGACGTTCGACACTTCCAACAACAAGCCTCGGTAGACCTCGTGTTCATAGAAGATGAAGAACTTCAGGAAGGTGAAGACTACCAGCAAGATATCCCAAGACTACCAGAGTTGATCGCACAAAGATCTGTTTCCCCCACAAGACAAATGCCAGGGACCGTTCGGATCGACATGCCGTGGGAGAACATCAGAATAGAAATCCCCTTCCTTGAAGAAGTTCGTGAACACATTTGGAGGTCACCGGACAAGGTCAAGAAGCCTAACGAGTTCGAGCTAAGAGGGATCTCTCATTAGGATCTGCAGAAGATGATGACCTACCTCTGGATGCTAACTCAACTTGGACCTGATGTAAGGCTGGGGATGACTAAAGGACAAGTCAAGAGCCACTATAAGAGTCTCTACACGATTTGCCAGCTTCTCAGCGTCTACTGTGCTAAAGGAGGTCTTCCAATCCCAACCTACGTTATCGAGCGAGTGGACAGAACCCGAGAGGAACTAAGCGAGAGCGACCTACCGTATCTCCCTGCCGACGAGGTATAAAACCTCTATCAGCTATACATGGAGAAGTACAAAGGTCCTCAAGGCTTCATCAAGAAAGAATGCCTCGAAGGGCTCTACCGGTTCATGATACGCCAAGTCAAGTAGTTCGCCGCGCATGACCTTCATATGGCTCTGGAAAGCAACATGAAGAAGGTCAATATGACCGCACCGCTCAACAAAGGACCTGAGATCGAAGGGCTTCCAAGCAATCATATGTACATCAGCTAAGTCCTAGGCGTCACCTACCACAATCCAATCGCAAAGAAGACTAGGATAATGCTGAAGACTGAGATTCAGAAGTTTTGCAACGGAATGCTCAAGGTCATCAGAAGGAATATAGAGCAAAGGTTGGAAGAAATAACCGAGAGACGATGCTGAGAATACATCAGTTCGTGAGAGAACAGCCGCTCCTGATGGAGTTGTTAGACGACGTCGAGGAGTGCTTGAAATGAGGGAAACGCTCAGGAATTTCGAACATGCGCTGGGCTTGCGCAGGTCATATTACGCTCGACGAGGACAGACAGCGCGGAAGAGAAATCAAGCACAAAGGGGGAGATTGTAGAATACACTTTGTAATTGTGCTTTGATTTATTAGCTGTCTTCGTAGATTGGGGTGTTATTTGTAATAGTCCTTAGATTAGGACTAGTTTGATATTTATACCAAGTTCGTTTGGTATAAATACATGTACAAACATTGAGCTTAATACAGAAAATTAGAGAATTGATCCGAAAGGCTGCCAAATCCAATTCTAGAGAGAGAAACTCAGAAATCACTCTCACTCTACTCGAATTCTCTCTCGGTGCTTCATTGAAGGTTTTCGATCGAAGTTAATTTCATATAATTCTAATCGAATTCCTTAGGATTTGAGTCTAGGATCATAGGAGTTGATAATTGAGGACCTAACACAGTTCATGACTAGGGCTGCATGCTTATATACTGTCATTATTTTCTATTATTATTGTCAATATTATGCAAGAAACCTTTACTTAAGTACTACTTCCTCATCAAAGTTGTACGTAAACTACAAAGTGGACGCTGTCTAAGGGTTCTGGATAAGGTGTAAGAATTATTTTGTGCATTGCCTATCTTTGTATGCAGTCTGATTGTACTGTTGATTATTGGGCAGGGTGAGTGCATATTATAGGCCAATCTCGGTATCATTAGTAGAGAGGAACGCCGATTTGCTATCTTGCCGTGTTTCCGACATACACAATTACTTGCAGTGGGAAAAGGAGCAGGTATCCTATGCAACTTACCTCCGGGATTGTCAACAATTTTGCTCTACATTGCATTAGTTGATATTTATGATGATATTGAAATTTGTTTTCAGGTTAAGGAATTTGCATGTGTTGCTAAGATAAGTGATGTATTTTCGAGGAGCGGCTGGCATTATATATCCTGTTCTAGGTGTTCAAGCAAGTTATAAAAAAATATGCCTTCAAGGAATTGCAATACTCATGCATGCTACAACAGGAAACCTTATAGGCACGTCTGTACATTCTTCCAGTTCATGATTTGGGTTGCATGTTTATATTATTGAAATTGTTTTCTACATTATTATTATTGCTATTGTTATGAAGGAAATCTCTATATAAGTACTACTTCTTCATCGAAGCTGTATTTAAACTACGAAGCGGACGTTGTCTAAGGGTTCAGGAATAGGTGCCAGAATTATTTTGTGCATTGCCTATCATTTTATGCAGTCCGATTGTATTGTTGATTTGTTGGGCATGATGAATCGTAAGCCAATCTCGGTATCATTAGCAGAAAGGAACGCTGAGAATTTTACTTTACCAATTTCAGCAATTGATTGATGAGCATAAGATGCATTTTGTCCATACACCTATAGCACACAGCCTTACATTTATGTGAATTACGTACCAATCATGACTCCATTGTTACATAATGTTTACAAAGAAATACGATATTAATTATCTCTGCCAGCCAAAATGCAACGAACAGTCAGATGAATAAGTTTACCCTGCAAGAAATTGCAATACTCATGCTTCTGCAATGCAGTATCAGGGGGAGAGACGGATGCAAGATTGCTTGGGAAAAAAATAATTTTGCCTTCATCTTTTACGGGATCTCCGAGATATATGGTGGAGAATTATCATGACGCTCTCGCCTTATACCGATGGTATCGCAACCCACATCTATTCATAACAATAACAGCAAATCCAAACTAGGAAGAGATCGCAACTCATATTCAAACGTATGGTGATGACGTGCCCAACGAGAGACCAGACCTGGAATGCCGAATGTTCAAGATAAAGTTAGAACAACTAATGGCAAACATTCGCAGTGGATACTTCTTCCCTAATATTAAGGTTGGTATGTCATTTACGCAATAGCTTTAGTAATCGCGTAAACATTTCTGACAATTCATGTATTTGTCGGCAATTCTTACGTACAATCTCAGCAACTGAATGATGAGCATAAGATGCATAAAATTTTTAATTTATTTTTTGAATTATTTTCGTGTGCCTATGTTCAATCCATGTGACTGTTGAGCTGCTCTGCGATGCTGAAATGCTGACGTGCCATGTTGTGTTTGATTTTATTTCTTTTTTAGCAGAAAGGCATCCCAACAGTCTCCAGTCTTGCGTAACATTCAATGTTTTAGGGCATCTGAACAGTCTCCGATGACAACAAAGCAGTCTTACGTAGAATTCAATGATATTAGGGCATCTGAAAAGTCTCCGATGCCAACAAAGGGTGTGTAATAAAGCAGCAAACTTTTCCCATTCTCAACACACACAAATACATATACATAGAATTATCATGTATCTGGTAAATGCAAAAGACCAATCATCTCTCTCAGCAAGAATGGAGTCCAAGAACTTCTTCGCCATCGATTAAACAAGAAAATCAGTGTACATGACATTTCTGCATTTTAGCACAAACGATATTAATTACATCTGCAAACCAAAATGCAACAAAGAATCAAATGAATAAGTATAACCCGTGCATCGGACGGGGCAACACCTAGTAATAAATAAAGTATTACATAAAGGCCGATCTAATAATATAGCACCCTTCCATTTTATAGGGTAAAAATGTAACTAGCCCTATTTTCAAAACAGAGATATTTAAGGGAAGTGGAAATGTCAGATGGTGGAGATTCTTTTTGTACCAATGACGTTGAAACAAATTCATAATTTGATATCAGACAGGACTCTAATCTGTCGTCATCGTCACTAATCCATGATTGTGATGACAGAGATACTCAGACTGAGAATAGAATCAAAGAAGAAAAAAGAAAGAAAAAAGAAAAAAACTTAGCTGCCTTTGCAAACCACGAGCATTTCTTTTGCAAAGCACTGAACTTAGAGAGGCACATAATCAAACCCTTTTTGTTACAACAATCCTAATTTGTTACAGAAGTGCCGTTTCCATGTCAACGAAAGAGAGTTAGTAGATTCCTAATAATAATAACATAGCCCTAATGATTTCGCACGAAATTGGAATTACGAAACGATCAATTCCCTTTTCTTGCCATTTGCCAAAAAACTACTGCCATCTTCTGCTCGGCTTAGTAGCCGAAGAACTGCTGCCATTGCTGCTGCTACTTGATGCACCTCTCTTCCCACCTTACCACAGTTTTAATAACAAGATAGAGTAATTAAATCTCTCATAGAATTCCCAAGATTCCTGAAAAAAAAAAAAAAGAAGATATTCATACTTGGAATTTTGGACGAACTTTTGCTCATAAACGATGGTTTCCCTTGGACGTGCTTCCCTAGTGGTCTCGGGATTTTAGCTGGTAAGCTTGGCCTGCATAAATTAAGCAGAAAATTACGAACAGATTACTTTTGGAACTAAGACAAAAAGAAACAAAATTTGATTCATTCTCATAAATCAAAGAACTCGCCTTTCGTTAGTAGCCCCCGAGCCCAATTTCCCAGGCTCGGGGAAAAGCATGTACTCCACAATACTATTAGTCGAAGCATCAGTCTCAGTCCCCATGGAAAGAACACCATCAGAAATATCGCTGAGCCTCTCATCAGAGTCGTCCTCTCCAATCCCTAAGAGCTCAACGTCTGCCTTATCTTCATTTTGTTTCGAACCGTTGAAATCTTGTGATCTGAAGAAGTCATTTTGACGCCTAAAATCGTCGGCCGCCGCCGAATGGTGCGAGCCAGCCTCAGAATGCTTATCGCTGTACTCAGAACTGTTTTCCCTATCAGAAGTTGAGGAGTTCTTTTCCCCCGAAAACTTCTGTCTTGGCTGTGCGCCGATCGAAGAATGTCTCCTTGGAGAGGCAGATCCATGCTTTGGTGAGCTCACACTATGCCTTCCATTTGCATTTACTGAACGTAGTCGATGAATTTCATCGTCCTTTCGTGAAACAGCGTCTTTTAGAGAGGCTACCTATAATCGAAAATCCCAAGATTTCATCAGGAAATATAGTACAGATACCATATACCTCTTGCGACAAATCAATCATAAACAGGACAGGTTCTTTTTCTTTTAAGTGGAAATAAAAACATCTTTCAGAATCATGTAATGTAGCGGTGTGACCTGCTCCATTAGTTCTCTGACGCCCCGACCCTCTTTGTTGGTTCTTGCAGCGCCCAACTCAACGCCAGAAACCCTTTCTGCGAATTTGAGTGTGCTTATAGTCTCTGAGTAGGATTCTACGTCGGGATTAAGCTGCACAAACATAAGGGTCTTCGCTTGGCCGCCTTAAAGAAAACAAACAAACAAACAAACAAACCCATGATTTGTCCGAGGAATTGAAATGTCTAGGGAAAAAACAAACATTTCAAGAACGATTGGAATTACCTAGAGAACTCTGAAGAACTTGCGTTAGCTTGCTATTTCTGTAAGGGACGTGATTGCTCTTCTGTGCCAATGCAAAGATCACATCCCCTAAAGCTGAGAGAGACTTATTTATGTGCTGTGCTTCCCTTAATCTGTCGCCCGTTGCTTCAGAACGGTCGACCCTTTCGCTCCCAGCAAGATCGACCAAATGCAGACAGCCACGAAGTATGGCGTTGGTTTCCAAATCCGTCCCTCGGACATGAACGGTCAGGATACTGTCACAAGATGATTGATGTATTCAAATCAAAACTTAGGTCCCATTTAAAGAACACTGATTAAAAAAAAAAAAAACTAAATAATAATACAAAGCATGAGCATATAACAAACCTATGGGATCTGCTACTTCTTTCATTCAAAGCAGTAGCTCCCACCGCACGATTCATCAAGCCAATGTTCATCAGCTCCAAAACGTCGGCTGTTGACTTAACGGAGTGCATACTAGCATCAGGTACAGCTAAGCCGTTTGGCTGCGCAGTGCTCCAAATCCCGAGCGTGTGAAAAGTTAAAGAAAACAACGAGATAAATTGCTGAAAATGGAAAAATAAGAGGGGTATATATATGATAGTTTTGAAAGGATATCTCTTGTGAGTAGTCTCATTCCTGAGCAAGTCGCGCACTTGTTCATTGTAGATTTCGACCATCTGTACGCCTATTTCATACAAGATGGAGCTTTTTCTGTTCTGTGAGATGGTGAAGAGATCGTTAAGTGCTCTGTAGTTGACCCCCCAATCAACAACTGATGTCACGTTTGGTCCAGTCTGGGAAAAGGAAGTTATGGATATATTTTAGCCGCATATGATACGAAGAAAGAAATGTTCACTTTTCGGACTTTGACGTTTATAATCCTACCATTGTATACGTTTTCCCAGAACCAGTCTGACCATATGCAAATATGCAAACGTTGTATCCATCAAGAACAGACCTGATTAGAGGTTGAGTGTCTCGGAATACCTCCTCTGATGATGATAAGGATCAACCAAAAAACAATACAATGCAGCAGATGCATAAGAAGAAACCAACAGAAAAATAGCTATGTCTTTGACAGTTGCAAATTATAGATTAAAATCAGAATATATTTTTTTCCAGAAAGGGGATCAAACCTTGAGTGGTCGCAGGACCAAAAGCTTTGTTGAACTTGAAAAGCCTATGACTGTCCTTTCCAGGTTTCAAAGGGTTCATGACAACCAACTCGCCGTTATCTCCTATATACTGTATAGTTGTTTGCTTCGCATTCTGCCCTGAGAGGAATGGCCTTATACGGCAATAAACTCTTATGTTCCCTGGAAACATATGAAGCAACTAATTGAGGAACACAGATTTTGGGGCAATTCAAAGATCAATACGATGCATTAATAAACCTTTCAAATCTTGGACTTCATTGTACAGTTTCCGGTTTTCTTCTAGAACACTGTGATAATTCTGGGCAGCATCTATCAAGCATTGGAGGTTCATGGAAATGTACATTGTGCAGAAATACCAAATACCCAAACCCAGAAAAGATCTGACATTCAAGCTACGGTAACAGCTTCGAAAATCCTTATAAACCCAAAAAAAAAAAAAATCAGCCAAAAAACCCTAGGGAAAACACACAAATCTTGATTAGATTTTATAGCACGAACCTGACGGCAGCAGCGAAATGCAGAGGAATGCGTCAACGAATAGGACAATGAGAACCTCCGAAGCTTACGCTACAGATAAAAAACCCATTCTTTCTCACGAAATGTAATTTGTTATCCTTTTCCGCTGAAAGTCAAAGAAAAAACTTGGGAAGAAACTCCCAGACAAGCGAGCACCCGTGACAGTTGAAGGAATTTGCCTTTATTTGTAAGCAAAGCGAAAAATGTGCCTAAGTCAAGATGGTATGGTAGGTGATGATGATTCAAATAGAAAGGTAATCCCTTGAGTAAGTTTTGTTTTTTTGTTTTACTTTTTTCTATTTATGTTGTATTTATTCATTAATATTTAGGATTTTAAAGATTGGAAGAATGTGGTCGTGTGTCCCACAACGTACCTTTGGAATCGTATTCCCGCCTTGTACTGTTCTGTTATTTGTTTTTTCTTTATTATTTTGTTTTGAATAATAGAGCTGCTTCACGTTAGTATAACATATGGGTGAAAGATGAGCCGAGCCGGCTCATGAGTGAAAGATGAGCCGAGCCGGCTCATGAGCTGGACGAGCCGGCTCGGCAAAAGCTCCGCTCGAGCTCGATATAAATGAGCTCGAGCTCATTTAAGTTGAGCTCGAGCTCGAGCTCGTTTATGTCGAGCTCGAGCTTGAGCCCGGACATAGTGGCTCGAAAGCTCGCGAACAGACTCGCGAGCTTTTCTTTTTTTATTTTTTTTATATTTTTATATTAATTTATATTTTAATATTATATATTTTCTAATTTTCTAATTTCTTATTAAAATCTCGATTTTTTATAATTTTTTTATTTTTTATAAATTTATTTTATATTTTTATATTAATTTATATTATTTTTATTTTAATTTTTTTAATTAAAAGCTCGAGGTCGAGCTCGATGAGCTTCGTGAGAAATGAGCTCGAGCTCGATGAGCTTCGTGAGCTCGAGCTCGAGCCCTGAGCTGGAAAGCTCGACGAGCTTGAGCTCGAGCTCAAGCTCAGCTGAAAGGGCTCGAGTCCATGATAAAGGATTTTAATAATTAAGTTATAATTTTAATATATAATTTACATTTATTTTTCGGTCAATTGAAATGATAAAAGGATTTGATTTATATTTTGTCAAGTCCATGAAATAAATGATTTTTTATTAAATCAACAAGTTGGACACGTGTCATCTTCACACTAATACTACATTTCTATTCTAATATAAGATTAGCTATTGCTCGCGTCACATGATATAACTTAATATTATAAATATTTTTTTGGGAAAAATATTGTAAATACTTAAATATTACAATCATAAAATACTAGTATTGTTAAAAACTAGACTAACATATGAAGTTGAAAGAGGGGATACAACAGTATGATGTGGAATTCTTTTCATTCGGGTTGCCTCTCTCTTTTTACTTCCGCAAATACCTCTATTTATAAGCTTGAGCCAGGGATTTTTACAAGATATCATATAGGGGGTGTTTGTTTCAAGTGATCCATTATTACGGTGATATACACATCACCGTGATGTGGATCAACGTGATATGTCATCACTGTGTTTGTTTTGGGGTGATTTTTCATTTTACATATCATGGTGATATTACAATATCGTGTTTGTTTAATCACGGTGATGCGTAAGGTGATGTTGTGTAAATGTCAACCCAGTGTCTATCACCTTGGTGATGTGCACTAACGTGTTTGTTTCAGGGTGATTTTTGAAAGTGATCAAGATTAATATTCAAATATCAACTTTTTATTTTATAAGTTTCTAATATATAACTTTATAAAAAAAAAAAAGAACATGTCTTATGTAGTAAAAATATAATTTTGTAACCTCCCATGAAATGCTTGTAAATAAACATCCAATAAACGGTTCACAATCGTTAAAAATGCAAGCTTTCATATAAATATAAGAAAGTTATGTCCACAAAAAAATCACAAATTCTAACACATAATAAGTCTCAGAAAGTACTACGCAAAAGTACGACTCACAACTGATAGCAATAAAATTTTCTCAACTAATCAAACGAGGGCCTGTAACCATATGATGGGTCGTTATGAAGCTCCTTCATCACTAACATATGTCCCACCTCCTCCGGCATGCTAAAAGACATCTCAACTTTGGTGTTGTCCTTCAAGAAGATTGATGTAGCAGTGATCTTATCATCCATAGATAGTGAAGGAATCTTGGACTCATTGAACATTCACCATGAGTTTGGTTGTTGTAATAAGTAGATATCACCTTGAACTCCTCTAAGTTTGCTTCAAAGACATTCCCAATCCGCCAACTGCACAAACCAAGTCAACCATAACATCCTTGTCATCTCTCTTTCTTTTCTTATTGCTGCTTTCACTATTTTTCTTGTTTGAATTGGCCTTAGTTGTGCGTTGATGCATACCCTCTGGAGAGTCATTGTCACCAACAACAATAGGCGGATCATCATTGGCCTCAAGTTCCACTACCTCGATGTCCTCCCCGTCATTATTAGGATTCAAATCCAAGTCTTCAACAGCATCAGCAGCACTCTCAGCCATCTCACCAGTTGCCTTATCTTTTCCAAAGATCTCGGCAAGCTCATCATAGTAAGGAAAAGGCTTATTCCTGAGGCCAACAGCGTTGGGTGTGTCTACAAGGAAAAATCACAAAGGATGAGAAAATCTAAGCAGATATATAAATATCTACGGAGAAAAATAATAATTACCTTGCACCGAAGATCAAACACATCTTTTTTAGCAACTGCACATTTCTCTTTGTCATTCCAACCAAAACCAGAAGCTGCAGGACCTCTCATTTCGGCCACACCAGTGTATTGCCTTTTAAGCAACTTCATTCTATTATCTATGTGAGGAAAGGCTTTAAGGCCACTTTGAGGCAGCTTAATAGCTAAAGTCCTCTCGATATGTGCATTAAATGTAACATCCCGTCCCATACCGGGTGTCACTGTAGCATCCGTCTCTACCGGGACCAGTGGGGTTGGGCCCACCACACTCCGACTGATAGTCTGGCCCCACTGTACCACCATTTAACCTTCCAGCGTGCTTCGTCCTCGCTCACACGCACCCTGGGCAAACTTCCCAGGGGGTCACCCATCCTAAGATTGCTTCAAGTCAAGCACGCTTAACTTCGAAGTTCTTTCGGATGGACTCCCGAAAAGGTAGGTCGACCTTGGTGATATGAGTAGTACTATCAATTTTCTTATACGATTCTTAGCCTGACACGCCCATACATTGTCAGTCTCAGGATCCCCTCTCATTCGGGTGTCGGATCGGTTCGTTCATGTACCCCTTCGCCTAGAAGCCTGCCAGGAGCCGCTCCTTGTCCGTGCACCTCTTTGGCACCGGCGATCACTCCCCGCCCTCATCGGCCCCGGGCGTCACATGCCCACCAGCTTCCGTCTGGTTCGTCCCCGAACCAGCACCGTACTGCGAGAGGTTGTGCTCTGATACCACCTGTAACATCCCTTCCCATACCGGGTGTCACTGTAGCATCCGTCCCTACCGGGACCAGTGGGGTTGGGCCCACCACACTCCGACTGATAGTCTGGCCCCACTGTACCACCATTTAACCTTCCAGCGTGCTTCGTCCTCGCTCACACGCACCCTGGGCAAACTTCCCAGGGGGTCACCCATCCTAAGATTGCTTCAAGTCAAGCACGCTTAACTTCGAAGTTCTTTCGGATGGACTCCCGAAAAGGTAGGTCGACCTTGGTGATATGAGTAGTACTATCAATTCTTTTATACGATTCTTAGCCTGACACGCCCATACATTGTCAGTCTCAGGATCCCTCTCATTCGGGTGTCGGATCGGTTCGTTCATGTACCCCTTCGCCTAGAAGCCTGCCAGGAGCCGCTCCTTGTCCGTGCACCTCTCTGGCACCGGCGATCACTCCCCGCCCTCATCGGCCCCGGGCGTCAGTCTCAGGATCCCCTCTCATTCGTGAACGCTGATGTTCTTACTACCATTTAACCTTCCAACCGACTGTAGAAGATGACATAGCTTAAAGAAAGCCTTCCTATCCATCCTAGTGTTATCTATACATTGGCTATCACTGTAAAACACGATTTGTGTCATATTTAGACTTCTAATGTTTTCCCTAAATATTGCAGTCCTTTTCCACCCAACCATTTTCCTCCCGTTTCTATTTTTAAGCATCAATATAACAAATAACAAGACACAAACAGTACATCTCATGTAGTATTTTCATCCTAATACCCAATAAAGTCATGAGGTCCATGTGCCTACTTCGTTGAAACCTTGCCATTACTGCATTTGTAATATATTTCAGTTTACAGTAAAAAAACATATACGAGTAATCTAACAAATGTATGCATAATGTATCAAAGTACGAACAATAAATCACAACCGTTATAAACAAAAATCACAATCGTTATAAACAAGTACGTCGCATAAATGCCTACGCACATAAACACATGATAAATACGAGTAAAAGCAACATTGAGCTTTAAAAAAATTTGAGGAATCGATTAGACAATAAGCTGTTGATATGAAAAGGAACAAAAAGCAACTAAAAATTGAATAGCACAAACGATTAGCCACAATTGTGACTATGAAAGGCACAAAATGACAAAATAGCACTAAACACTTACACACAGTTCAATGTCGAACGATTGATGAAAGGAGAATGAAAAAGATGACTTGTGTAGTTCGGATACTGACAAGAAAAGATATAAAATAAGATGAGAATATTTTATTTTTTTAAAAGATACACATAAGCATGTATGATGGGATATAATTTTATCGAAAATAGCACCAAACACAAACGAATATTCTATTGTTCAATATTATTGATTTGAATTAGGGGTAGTGATAGGAAATAAAGTTAATTATAAGGGATAATTTTGTCCGGAAAAAATCAGAAATATCACCCCATCAAGGTGATGAAAGATCACTGAGGTTTTTTTTGGGTGATCCGTAATGTGAAATATCACCCCGTTTTATCACCTAGGTGATCTTTGATTACGGTGATGACTCATCACCTAGATCAAACAAATACAGTGATAGAGAACCGTAGCGAGGATTGCAGTGATATTTTGGAGGATCACCCCAAAACAAACACCCCCATAATTTAAATTAGATGATGAACATAAATTAATGAAGAGGTGAGTTAAAATGGTGAACATCTAGGGTGTGTTGTTTCAAGAAATCCAACATTACGGCGATATACACATCACCTGATGTAGCATTTCCGTGATGTGGATCATCGTGATATGTCATCACTGTGTTTGTTTTGGGAATATTTCATTTTGCATATCATGGTGTATTAGAATATTGTGCTTGTTTGATCACGGTGATGTGTGCATTGATGTTGTGTAAATGTTATATTTAACCGTCCGTATATCATCCTGATGATGTGGATTAACGTGTTTGTTTCATGATGATTTTTTAAAGTGATAAAGATTAATATTTAATATCAACTTTTATTTTTATAATTTTGTAATATACAACTTTATAAAAAATGCAAGTCTTATGAAGCAAAAGTAATAATTTCGTGACCATTTTTCCATGAAATGCTTGTAAAACATTCAATAGAAGGTTCACAATCATTAAAAATGCAAGCCTCATTAAAATATAAGAAAGTTGTGACTTGTGTTCGCAAAGAGATCACAAATTCTAACACATAATAACTCTCCAAAGTACTACGAAAAAATACGACTAACAATTATTAGCAATAAAATATTATCAACTAATCAAACGAGGGTCTGTAACCATAGGATGGGTCATTATGAAGTCCCTTCATCACTAAGATATGCCTCACCTCCTGTGGCATGCTAAAAAACATCTCAACTTTGGTGTTGTCCTTCAAGAAGACTGATGTAGCAGAGATATTATCATCCATAGATAGGGAATCATGGAAATCTCATTGAACAGTGTTTGCCTCCCCGTATCACCTTGAGTTTGGTTGTGGTAATAAGTTTATATCACCTTGAACTCCCTCTAAGTTCGCTTCAAAGACATTTCCAATCCGACCAAGTGCACCAACCAAGTTAACCATCACATCCTTGTCATCTCTCTTTGTTTTTTTGTTGTTGCTTTCACCATTTTTCTTGCTTGAAGTGGCCTTACTTGTGAGTTGATGCATACCCACTGGAGAGTCATTGTCAGCAACAACTACTAGCGGATCATCATTGGCCTCAACTTCAACTACCTCGATGTCCTCTCTATCATTCTCAGGATTCAAATCCAAGTCTTCAACAACATCAGCAGCACTCTCAGCCATCTCACCAGTTGCTCTATCTTTGCCAAAGATCTCGGCAAGCTCATCATAGTAAGGAAAAAGGCTTATTCCTAAGGTCAACTGCATTTGGGTGTGTCTACAAGGACAAGCACACAAAGGATGAGAAAATCTAATCATATATATAAAATATCTACATAAGAAAATTATAACTACCTTGCACCAAAGATCAAACACATCTTTTTCAGCAACTACACATTTCTCTTTGTCATTCCAACCAAAACCAGAAGCGGCAGGACCTCTCATTTCGGCTACACCAGTGTATTGCCTTTTAAGCAACTTCATTATGTTATCTATGTGAGGAAAAGCTTTAAGGCCACTTTGAGGCAACGTAATGGTCCTCTCAATATGTGCATTAAATCCAGACCTAAATGTACCATTATCCCCTTTCCATCTGCCTACCCTACATGCCTCCAACATAGACTCAATCAATTTGGCATCCTCTTCTTTGCTCCAAACCTTCTTTTTTGGATCAATGTTGACCCTTGCTGGAGTTAGCCTTCCCTTTATTCTTCTTCTTCTTGTTCATTCAAGCCTTGGATAAGTGAGCAGATGTGCTTTGCTCGTCAACAGTCATCGGGGCTGCAATTGGTATATCACTTTCCATTCTTTATCATCAATAAAAAATAACAACAAAGGAAACATTAACAAGAACACAATACAACAATAACATCATAGGTGAAGTATAATCAGATCCGTAACTGCAAAAACACTTGAACTAATAATAAAAAAAATCAAGTGTTCAAATTAAAAAAACAAAGTATACATGCAAACAACTTTAACAAATTCAGTTAGAAGCATTCTCTGCCCATTCATCAAACATCTTGGTGGCCAACTCTCCCTAAAGTTAGACCATGAATCTGTGACCTCAACATATTGCACTCTTTGTTCTTGATCTCCACCTTGAGACTCTATGAAGTGTTTTGGAATTGATGCATCTAGAGGGTCTAAGGGGAGCGAGCAAACAACCGTTATAATTCTACACTTTACCTTAGGTGGATAAAATGATCTACCCCTCACAATAGCCCACCTAGCCTTAATACCCAAAACATCTCTCAATGACTTTCCTAGATCTAGTGTGATTCATGTTGAAGAATTCATGAGGCGTAATTGGTTGTTGCCCTTGCCTCCACTCGTTTAAATGGTATCATTAGGAATAAAATAACAACATATATTGAGTAACCGGTTATATTAGTCACCAAAGCACTATTATCTATTAGACTTCAATTAATTACTTTACTAATTAATCAATTAACTAATACCTGGAGGGACGTTTGACCATTTGGCCTTGAAATGGCATCTCGAATGACCCTAGAGTCACTAGTTGAACCCTCCCATCCAGGCAAGACATATATAAATTGCATTTCTCGATTGCACACACCTAAAACATTTATAGCAATATGACCTTTTCGAGGGCGATATCTAGGTTTATCAACCTCTGTTACATGAATTCCTATAAGACTTCCATCAAGGGCACCAACACAATTATACAGGATATATGTATATATATTATATTAACAAATATCAATAATAAAATAAGCGTTTAAAAATTCATAAACAATCGTGGCTTCATGTACCTTGAAACATTTCCACGATCATCATTACATTCATCAGTAACATGGTCAGGTTTGTGTAGTAGGATCGAATGCAAACGCAATATGGCATGAAGGACGGCATGAAAATAGCGGCTAACCGTTTCGCCCGAACGTTGGAATTGTCTCTTAGTGACTCTATTTTGTGTCTTGGGCAACTATGTGAAGAAACATAGCTACCATTTCGTGAACAATGATGTTCTATTACCCTTGAACCTTGTAGAAGATGACACACCTTAAAAAAAGCCTTCATATCCATCCTAATGTTATCTATACTTGCCTATCTCTTTAAAACGCGATTTGTGTCATATATAGACTTCTAATATTTTCTCTAAATAATGCAGTCCTTTTCCACCCAACCACTTTCCCCTCGTTTCTATTTTTAAGCATCAATATAACTATAACAAGACACAAACAGTACATCTCATGTTGTATATTCATCCTAATATTCAATATAGTCATGAGGTCCATCTGCCTACTTCGTTGAAACCCTGCCATTACTGCATATGATAATATATTTCAGTTTACGGTAAAAAAACATATACGAATAATTTAGCAAATAGAATGTATAATATATCAAAGTATGAACAATAAATCACAATCATTATCAAAGTATGAACAACAAATCACAATCGTTGTGAACAAGTAGGTCACCTATAAATATCTACACATACACACACGACAAATATAAGTAAGCAACATTGAGCTTTAAAGAAATTTGAGGAATCGATTATAACCTAACAAGAACAAATAAAATACACTTGTAAAGATGACATGAGTGTTAATTGAATTCTGATAAAAGAAGATGATAAAACAATATGAGAATATTTTATTCTTTTAGAGATGCGTAGAAGCATATATGTATTATTTGGCTTATCGAAGAACTTATTGTTCTTATTATTGATTTGATTTAGGGGTAATGAAAGGAAATGAAGTTACATATAGGGGCTCGTTTGATATGTGGTGGGTGAGTATGGGGTGTGTATGAATAAGTTACATCGTGTTTGATATATCTGTATAGCCATACATGCCTTGTATGGTTATACACTATTACAAGGACTTTAGTCATAGGGCTTGTATATCCATCACCTCCAAGGTGGTTATGGGGTGTGTATCACTAATCCCTACATATTATACACACCTCAATGTATCAAACACAATTTATATCGTTACACAAATAATTAATACACACATATCAAACAGTACACTATCAACAAAATCCTTGTATAACCATACACAAATAACTTATACCCATGTAATCCATAAACAATGATATCAAACGAGCCCTAAGGGATAATTTTGTCTCGAGAAAAGTCAGAAATATCACCCCATCACGGTGATGAATATCACTATCTTTTGGGTGATTCGTAATGCGAAATATCACCCCATTTTAATCACCTAGGTGATATTTGATTACGGTGATGACTCGTCACCTAGATCAAACAAACACAGTGATAGAGAGCAGTAGCGAGGACTACAGTAATATTTTGGAGGATCACCCCAAAAACACCCCGTTAGAACATTGGTTCAATATGGAGATCATGGTGAATAAACGTTAATGGTTCACAACACTCCCCTTGAGATATACATAATTTTCTCGGTAAATGACATTTTTAGTCCATGATGTTTGCGGCATGAGCATTTTCGGTCCCTCATGTTACGAGGTGTCACTTTTAGTCCCCATTGTTACTGATTTTGGACCGTTTTGGTCATTCGATTAAGTTAATCATTAGTTTAGACGGAATTTAAAAGTGAGAGCACATGATCTTCCTTTACTTGACTTAACACCTCATAATTCACCATCTTTCTCAACTAAAACCAGTGTTTTTAAAAGCGTTGTATAGCGCGCTATGTAGCGGGCTATAGCGCAAATTTTACCTAAACTCGCTGTAGCGCAAATAAAAAAGCATTTTTTTTATTTTTTTACTTATTTAGTTTTTTTAATTTTCTTATTTTTCTTTTTATATTTTTTTATATAGCTAAACATAAATAAAACACATAAAACATATTTGCCTAGTTTCAGAATTGCTTCGATTGTTGTGATCAGCGATGACCACGACTATTCCTTCAAGTTTTGCTCAAAGCCGGTACACCACGGGTTAATTAAATATATTTAACATTATAAAATACTTGAAAATTAGAATATAGAATTTAAAAAAAAAAACACACAGACACACATATAAAGCTCTTGAGTGTTGCTGAATATAATAAGATTAAGATTTATCGTTATTTTCCTTTTTATGTGGAAATTGTTTGATTGCTTGTGTCATCATATATTACATATATTTTTTCATTATAAGTAGTATGCTCAAAATACTCGCGCAATACGCTACGCCATTTACGCAACGCAACATCGGATCTAAAACACTGACTAAAACGCAGGTGAGCATCACTAGACACTACATTTAACTCAGTTTCAAGGTCATCAATCATTCATTCCCTAAATGTGATGTGTAGTGATGTCATGTGCGTTTAAGTTTGTAGAAGAAGATGTGTTATGAGGTTTAAGTCAAGTAAAATGAGGTCAAGTACTCTCACTTCTTAAACTCCCTCTCTAAATTAGCGACTAAATTAATAGAGGGATAAAAAATGTCCAAAATCGATAACATTGGGGACTAAATCTTATATTCTCAATTTTCAATTACTTGGATTGAATGTTATGATCACACACTTTAATGCTTCATTGCAAGTATAACATCATTAATGGAAGTTTGGAGAGGTCTTTTTCTTTGTTTCCATTTTCTTCAGCCTTTTTTTTTTCTTTTTAGGTTTTGTCTCCTCTTGTGCGAGATTTTAACTCTTCACCGGGCGTGTATCATTAGAGCATGTTCTTGTCGTCCGTGTCGAAAGATTCGGACGGTTCAATCTGCCCAATTTCATGATCAAGAACATTCGAATTTAATCCGACCTTGTTTATATTGCCTTTGCTCGATCAGATTGAATAGATTATGAGAAAGCGAGAGAGTGCTGAGCGCAAGAGAGGATTAAAGGAAAAATATATTCTATTGATCTGAAATGAATGAACGTACATACAATACTCTCAGACTTATCTATAATATATATTTATATATGCTTACATAGTCAATGGTCAAAAGAAAACTATTCTACTTTCCTTGATAAAACAGAACAAATAAAATAACATTATAGAGAAGTAGTTCCAGACTCTCTTTTTGGTGATTTATTCAACCCCCAACCCCCCCCCCCCCCGGCGCAAGATGGAACATAAATGTTGATGATGAACATCTTGGCTAATAAAGCATGGAGAGCAACAGCCGAGAGGGCCTTGGTGAACAGGTCTGCAAACTGCTCGGAACTTCGTACATGTAGGACTTTAATGTGGCCGAGATTGAGATGACGTCTAATGAAGTGACATTCAATCTCAATTGCTTGCTCCGTTCATGAAACTTAGGATTATTGGCGAGGTGGATTTCCGAACGATTATCACAATATATAATAGGAGTCTGATCATGAAGACATCCTACCTCTGAAACTAATTATCGAAGCCAAAGAACCTCACTAGTGATAGTTCCAACGGTCTATACTCGGTTTTAGTAGATGATTTCGCCACGGTGTTTTGTTGTTTAGCCTTCCAAGTCACCAGGTTATCTCCCAGAAATGTACAAAATCCCGTAACAGATCTCCTTGTATCTGAAGCGTGCGGCCCAATCTGAGTCGGAGAAGGCCTTAATGTGCAAGTTGGAAGCTGCCGACATGAAGAGACCTTGGCGTTCCTTTCAGGTATCGAAGTAAATGATGCACAACTATTAAATGTGGTGTCCTTGTCCTGCTGACAAACTAACTAAGGTTATGCACGGCGAATGAAATGTCGGGCCGTGTGAATGTAAGATAATAATCTTCCCACTATTCTTCTATATTGGGCTGGTTCCACTAAATCATCACCATCCGATTGATTAAGCTTGAGTTTGGGATCCATTGGGATCGAGAGAGGTTTAGATCCCAAGTAGCCCGTGTCCTCCAAGAGCTTAAGTGTCTTAGTCACATTTAAATTCCCTTTGTTTGGTGAGCTATCTCCAGCCTAAGAAAATAACACAAATTACCTAGATCCTTCAATTTAAAATGATCATGCATATACCGTTTCGTATTATTGATAGATTCTAAAGATGGCCCATCAAAAGTCATCAGCATAAACTAAGAGTAGAGCAATACTCAAACTTGATCCCTTGGCACTGTTGGCCGAAAATAAAAAAAAATATTCGAAGATTGTGTAGCACACAATTTCCTTAAAATAGATTCGCTCCCTCACGTATGTGCTAGAGGTTTTAACGAGCGTCTATTTCTCAGGATACTTCGAAAAACTCGGCGTTCGTTTAGCAAAAAAACGACACTGACAGCGAACGGAACAAGAATGATAGCAGAAAAATATTTTGTGAATTAATATTTTCTTCTTCTTTTATTTCTTGTGTTATGTTTTCCTAAACTTAATGGCCCTATTTATAGCCAAGAATTTTTAATAAAAATAATTGCTTTTTATTATGATGATGGCATACACGTTTGAGCTTGAGGAGTGGTTTAAACCACCCCATCAAACCACTCAATCATCTAATAATACAAGGAATGATCAGAATGTGTCTGAATAAAGCCGAAGTCCAGCAATGCTTTAAGTAAGCTTAGAACTCCATTGCCGTGATGCTTGTTTTAAGCCATAAAGTGACTTATGTAACTTGCAAACAAGACGACCTGATCGTCCATGATGTCTCTAAGGTTGATATCCTAATGGTAAACCCCTGCAGACCTCCTCCAATAGACTGCCATTCAAGAAAGCGTTGTTGACGTCCATCTGAAAAAGCTTCCATTTTTGCGAAGCTGCTAGCGACAATAATACCTTAATCGTACTAGGTTTTGAAACCGAGGAAAACGGATCAATATAATCGACTCCCTCTTGTTGGTTGTAGCCTTTGGCTACCAAACGAGCTTTGAACCATTCCACCGCATTTGAACCATACTTGAGCTTGTAGACCCATCAACATCCTATTGAATGTTTGTCCTTTTTGGCAGTTGCACAACCGACCATGTCTGATTTTGTTCTAGGCCTGTAATTCCTCACTCATGGCATCTTTCCAACATTGATATTGAATTGCTTGATGATAGAAAGTAGGCTCTGCTTCTGCGGAAACACTCATGACAAAATTTCTATAACTAGTATTAAGTTGATTATAAGAAAGATATTTAGATAAGGGATAAAGTGTATTTGGAGCGTTGGTTGCATTGCAATGAAAATCCTTCAAGTAAGAAGGCTTCTTGCATGTACGAACTGGTCTCCCAATCGGTTGCTCCATTGCCTCATTCTGCTTCTTAGGTGTAGAATCAATCATCACAATTTGCCCACACCCAGCAGAATTACCATCTATTGTGTGATCTTGCGGATCTTAATGATCATGACACTCATGCACTGTAATTTCTTGGTGTAAAAAGTCATTAGTAGCTTTAGGTAATACCAAGTCAGAAAAGGGATCACCATTCTGAACCTTATGCTCATCATGACATGGAAAAATTTCCTCTAAACACCTTACATTCTAGACACTGATATCTCCCTTGTTTGCAAATCTAACACCTTATAACCTTTAATTCCATTTGGATAACCAATAAAAACACAAGGTTTTGCCCTGGCTTCGAACTTAGTTCTATTAGATGATAAGGTGGACACATAACATAGATAACCAAACGAGCTAAGAAGAGAGTTATCTGCTAATCTACCACATAGCAACTCATATGGACTTTTATTACCCAAGAACTTCGATGGAGTTCTGTTGATGAGAAAAGCAGCAGTCAAAGCATACTCGTTCCAATATTCCTTGGACAAACCTGATTGAAACGTAAAGCTCTTGAAACATTTAGGAGATGTTGGTGCTTCCTCTCTACAACAGGATTCTGTTGTGGAGTTTGTCCGCATGAGAAGTGATGCAGTGTTCCTTTGCTCTTCAATAATTCTGTAAAACTCAACTCTTTTGCATTGTCAGACATGACTTTAAACTTACTATGGAATTGAGTTTCTACCATATTAAAGAAAAAAGGGACTACATTAGAGACATGTGATTTAATTCTAACATAAACGACCACGTATACGTAGTCAACAGTAGTAAGAAAATATCGATGTGGTGTGTGCAACAACGTGAAAAAGGACCCCAAATGTCACAATGTATAAGATCAAACGTTGTACAAACTCTTTCATTACGAGAAACAAAAGTCAACTTCTTTTGTTTTGCAGCTGGACAGATTTTACAAATATATTGCTAATCTATTTTGCAGTTAACCATTGTCGTACAGATAAAGTGCTAGTTGAAGGATGTCCTAGCTGTGACGACCCTGACTTTTTAATCATATTTAGTGGCGGATTTTCGCAACGTAAGTCGCGGAAGACCCGTCTAATAAAAGCTTTTTCCTAAAGTATAATATATTACGACAAAAGGTAACTTACATTGTCGTAAATATACAAAGGCCGAAGCCCCAAAATATTTATAGTATCAAAACATTCTAATATTGTTCCACAAGTCGTCATCTATGTACAGCCTCACCCTCAAAAGATCGTGGAGTACCGCCGTTAGCCTGCCTTAGCCGTGACGTTTCTCAACGTCCGACTCTATCGCACCTACAACACATAAAATGTGGAGTGAGCTTATAAAGCTCAGTAAGTGGAAATCATGCATGCAATGCAAGTGTCCTAAAATGCAAAGGCATCCGCGCCAATGCTTTGTATTCGTGTAGTAATTTGCAAAGGCATCCGCGCTTATGCTATCTAATCGTGTCATATATGCTTGTCTTGTCTTGTCATGTAGGGCCATTGGCTTATCTTGCTATGCACCATCATGGAGCTCAAATTCACTAGGGATATATATATGCGTGTGTGACGATACTCCCACTGAGAGGCTAATCCTACGGCGCCTTTTCAATCTCAATGTAGTTTATCGGCCACCATGGTAGCATAGAGAGTCGTGACTCAACTGTGAGTCGACATCAAATGCAAGTGTTTATCGTGTAAAAACGGTCATGTGTGATACACGCTCGTGTCTTGCAACCCTCGTGTGACTCGTGTATGCACGTGATAATGCGTACGTGAATAATGCCGAAGTGCTCGTCATGCCACTTCATATGATTAAATAATTCATGCAAGTAAAAACATAGGAGTTCACGTAAAGTCATAGAAGCACATAATTATATAATTCATGCACATATAATTTATGAGTTGTAGTTGGGATCTCCACTTACCTGTCGTCCAACCGTACGTAAACTTATTGTCTTGATCAAATCCTTATTAGTCGACCCTTAGACAGAGATTTTAAAATATCAGCGCCATACAAATTAGATAACTAGACTTCAAAACGTTGATTCAACTACACTATTTTACTGAAGGCCCCTAGTCGTTCAGTTCTAGTCTAGGTTAGGTCAAGGTCAAGACCATCTAAATTTCACCCGTTTTGTTAAGCCTAAACCCTAGTTTCGCCTGATCCGATTGGTTGCACTCAACATTTATCATCGCCTAGTGATCAATCGCCCGATTCCATGCCATCTTGAATCGTCTGATTTGTCAAGCTCAAGGCTTGGTTTCGCTGATCACCTAATCGCCCGAACCAAAATGCTTGGAAAACATTTTCATTTGATCATCATAACTTTAAATCGCCCGATTTGAGGTCTTTAAAAGCTGGAATCGCCGAGGTCTTTATAAGGTGCAGTCGCCCGATTCCATGCAAGGTAACAAGTTTCGCCCGATTTGTGTAATAGTTAGATAACACGGCGAAAATATTATTAAAACCTAGTTTCGCTCGATCAATTAGCCTTCAATATCGTCCGATCAATCATGCATAAAAGACTTCATTCAACCGATCCTAAACAAATCAACATAACTAGGCGAAAGTCTCTCACACAAGGTTGATTCGATCGAATCCTAGTATAGATCTTTGGCCGGAAACTTCAACATTCAACTCATCAAAATTTAATTCATATGATTATTCTACCCAGAACCTAGAAATTCTAGGGTTTTCTCCATTCTAAATCGTTCATCTCAATCCAAGATCAGCCTATTTTCGAAGTTATGTATTCTAAGCATGCCATATGATCTAGAATAAATTCATTAGTCTAGATGCCACGTTAGTATGCTTTCAAAACTACATTGAGAGTTTTGCCGTCTATCTTACATGTAAATTCCTAGAGTTCCTAAATTTTTAGGACTTGAATACTTGCATAATCCCAAGTTATGAAATTTATAAAGATTACAAATAGTATTTTTCACTTACCAAGCTCAAGACTTAAGCTTGTTTGGAATTTATCCAATTAAAGCTCCTCTCGGTTTCTTCTTTTCTTTTGGTTAACGTTTATGAGGGTTTTTCCCATCTTTTGATTTCTTATGTCATATTCTATTTGTTTTTCCTTGATTTATTTGATAAACATTAGACTTTGAGAAGTGTGATTGAAATGACGACTAGGTGAGTAAGCTCATTTAATTTACCTCTTATGTTAAGAAAACCTTACGTGTCTTTTGAATATTCAACTTTATCTAATTGTGATTGGTCAAATTCTTCCCTCATTGTGCTCACCAATCGGCCGATCTGCTTTCCTAGGATCGATCTAAGCTTCTTGATTGGAATCGGCCGATTCTTTTTCTTGTATTTCCTTTCTCGGCGAAAGTTACTTTATTAGGTTATAATCGGCCGATCTCAAGGTTTTTCTAAATCTCTATTCTATCATCGGCCGACTCTAGTTTAGCTTATGCATTCGCTCGATTTCAATTCCATGTATTCGGCGATTCAACCTCTTACATGTATTAGAATCGGTCGATTCTCACTTGCATCAAACTCGGTGATTCTACACTTTCTAGTATTGAAATCGATCAATCTTTGAATGGTTCATACTATCGCTCGTTTCAACTTTTCTTGCTCGGCGATTTCAACACCTTCATGCATAGCATTCTGTCAATTCTTGCACTCGATGATTCTGACCTGAACATGTATGAAAATCTATCGATTCTTACCCTCATTGGCATGAGGTTCGATCGATTTCTATTAAATCAAGCTTGGCCAAAGGTGATATTTTATAAGTCTTGGATTCGATCAATTTCCATCCTTGCCTTAATCGATCAATTCTTGGTCTTCACTATCATCGGTCGAAACTAGTTCATACGACTTTATATTTGCCTAGAAATTCCAACTATATATATGTATTATCTAAATTGTTCTAGTCCTAATATCATCACACCATTCATTTATCACATTTCACATATATGAAACTATAAAACATATATCATTTTGGAGCATGTTAAGATATAGTCATGTTCTCCTTACTCCAAAATTATAATACTTCCAGGGTTTCCTATAGACATCACATAAGGTACAAAATATCAGTAGCATGTAAATCACGTAAATAATTCACATGTTATAATTGATTCTTCTCTAGTCCTAACCTTTTTTGTTTAATTCACATGGAGAAACTGTAATAAGGTCGTTATGTTGTTAATTATAATATAAATGTCGTATTTAGATTTTATGGGTATTACACTAGCCTCGTATGCCACACGCTTAAGGGTGTCCTATTCAGAACAGAAAAAGCTTTTACATCAGATAAGTTCCTAACATCTTTGAACATAAAGCCCTTCACATCTATTAGCTTTGTCAATCATCAATGTCTGTGTAGTGTCCTGTAACAGACAATGATCATGAAAAAATGTCAGACAAAGTTTATTGGCAGATGTTAAGCAACTCACTGATAATAAATTGAACTTGAATTCTGGAACAAAAAGAACATTAGTCAATATTAAACTTTTACCAAGAATGACTGAACCTACAAAGCTAACTTTTATCGAACTATTGTCAGGTAAGGTGACAAAAGATGGATCAACAGGGTATAAAGTTTGTAATTGTGTCAAGTGACAACAAATATGTCTAGACGCCCATGTATCTATAAGCCATGAAGTATCTGAATTTAAGTTTGGAACATTAAAGACTATGTAATACCTGCTTCTTTACCTGCCTCAAGATATGAATTATTTTTCTGTTGAGTTTGTGAATCTGCATTTTTTATAAGAAACTTTAGTAGCTGAAATTGTTCTTGATTCAATTGATGAACACAATTTTCAGCCACTAAGTTCATCGCCTTTTGTTCCCGGCCAAATTGTAGACCTGAATTCCCAATTATCAACAGGTTCACCCTGCTATTTCTAAACATTGTAGCCTACTTATATCCGGGTGGAAAAATCCCTGTATTTTGTAGCATGTTTCCTGTGTGTGACCTGATTTGTTATAGTGTACACAAAAGGGCTTGTTACCTTCTTTTCGAGTCCCAACAGAAGGCCTTTTTCCTCGCTGAAAACAAGTCGTAACTGATGAACTTTGTGGCCCTGAATATTGTTGAAATTCAGTGGTGTTTTTCTTGTTTGAATTGTAGTTTCTTGTAAATAGTGCCATGTGTTGGGTGACATCTTCTTGACCAAGATTTGCAGAAATTGCCATCTGTCTTTCTTCTTGGGATATTAATGAAAACACTTTGTTTATAGGAGGAAGAGGGTCCATTAACAATATTTGGCCCCGAAATGTCAGCGTAGGAGTCGCCAAGCCCCATGAGGAAGGTAATGACATAGTCTCTTTCAAAGTACTGCTTCAATCCTTGTATTGCATGTACACTGTAGAAATTCGGGCCGGGCCTCCGATAATTTATCCGTCATCGAGGCCCGTGCACACAAGCCACACATGAGGAGAGGTCCCGGTATAAGCTTGATGGGTTCTTTCCTAAAACCAGTTGGTGTTAGGAGGAGTTGCCATCAATCTTATATACCCATTTATTTATTTGGTAATATTCGGTGTGGGACAATTTGTGCCCTGACACGTGATTTTCAACACTCTCCCCTCACGTGTGAACCCATTTCTTTTAGTCGGACGGTAACGCCATTCTTTTCGGACCAGCCATATAATTTTAATTGAGTCGGATCTTTCCGCTCTGATACCAGATAACTATCTCCTATGGAGCAAGGCTATGAGAATTTCTTTGGAAGCCAAATCTAAATTCGGATTTGTGGACGGAAGTATCACTATGCCTGCATTGAACACTACTGATTATGAAAAATGGAAGAGAGGAGATAGAATGGTGTTAGGCTGGATCATGAGTTCTGTTTCTAAAGAAATTATTGATAGTTTCTATTCTACTGAAACTGCGAAAGAACTTTGGGATGAATGGCTGAGCGATATGGTTCAACAAATTGTCTCAAATTATATGAACTACAGAGAGATACATGTGTTGAGAAACAAGGAAATCGATCAATCTTGCATTATTTTGGAAAGCTCGAGAAGTTATGGGATGAGAAGGATCATTTTAGACCAACTCCTCAGTGTGTTTGTGGAAAGTGTACCTGCCAAAGACCAGGTGTTAATGCTTGACAACTTGCCAACCATCAACAAGCTGTTTTCCATCTTTACCGAGGCCGAGAAGCAAAGAGAAGTAAACACTCATACTTCATATAACATGAATGATGGAATGGTAATGATGGCTAAGATACTAGCGTTAAGATTTATTCTGGGAATTCAAACCATCAGGAAATACAGAGGAAAGAAGGGAACATCAATTACAAGAAGAAGAAAAGTGGTTTGAAATGTTAATACTGCAAGAAAGAAGGACATGAAAAATTTCAGTGTTTTCAGCTTATAGGCTATCCTGAATGTGGCAAGGAGAAGGAACAAAGGTTCCTGTTAAATCCCATGCTAATTTGGCTTCTAATATAGTTGATAATCCTCTTGAAATGGAGGGTGAAAAGGGCATGGATTGGGAAGGAGTCTTGATATCTACGGTTCAGAGGGGATTGAGCAAGCTCATGAAAGGCAAGGATAGACAAAACTCAGAAGGGAGTCGTGACTCAAACTTGGTGAATTTCGCATAGCTCCAAGTCTTTGCAGGTAGCTCTATAACTACTAAGCTTAATTCTCTGCAAAATTTTATTAGCAATGATGCATGGTTTATTGACACTGGTGCCACAAGCCATATGAGTTCGACCATTTCCTTACTGATAAAAAACCTCAGAAAACAGATACTTACATCCCCATCAAGAATTGAATAGCCTTGTCCTCATCGTAGTGTCCTGGATTTTTTTGGAAACATTGCAGGTATACTTTCCATAAACGAATTGAATAGCCTTGTCCTCATCGATAGTGTCTTGGATTTTTGGAAACGTTGCAGGTACACTTTCCACAAACACACTGAGAGTTGGTCTAAAATGGTCCTTCTCATCCCATAACTTCTTTAGCTTTCCAAATACTGCAAGATTGATCGATTTCATTGTTTCTCAACACATATATCTCTCTGTAGTTCATATAGTTTGAGACAATTTGTTGAACCATATCGCTCAGCCAATTCATCCCAAAGTTCTTTCGCAGTTTCAGTAGAACTATCAATCATTTCTTTAGAAGCAGAACTCATGATCCAGCTCTAACACTCTATTCTATTTTTCATAATCAAGAGTGTTCAGTGCAGTCATAGTGATTGTTCCGTCCACAAATCCGAATTTAGATTTGGCTTCCAAAATAATTCCCATAGCCTTGCTCCATGCGAGATAGTTACCTGGAATCAGAAGCATCGGCACGATGCTAACTCCTGGGTTATCAGACCCGTGGATCTCGTAATTGCTATCGATGTTCATAACCGCCGTTGTAGCCATCGGTAAGATAAATTCCAAACAGTAATCGAGTTCCGATTCACTTTGATATAGAATCAGAAATAACATCAGCAAGAAGATTGGATATTCTGCTTCGATACCATGTAGAAATTCGGGCTGGGCCTCCGGTAATTTATCCGTCGTCGAGGCCCGTGCACACATGCCAGACATGAGGAGAGGTCCTGATATAAGCTTGATGGGGTTCCTTCCTAAAACCAGTTGGTGTTAGAAGAGTTGCCATCAATCTTATATACCCATTTACTTCTTTGGTACTATTCGGTGTAGGACAATTTGTGCCCTCACACTTGATTCTCAACATACACTTCCCCCAAGAGCAAGATGGCCTAAAACTCGGAAGTTCATCACATAGGCTTTTTAGCTTTGTGTACTACAACAATGTAGTTGAACGATTCTGTGAGAGGTTTAACAATTCCCTTCTTAACTAAAAGAATTTTGGACCATTGCACTCTTGAAACCTTTCTTGCAAATCGACCCATATTTCTTGAGCTGATTCCGCATAGATGATACTCCTCGATATCTTCTTTGAGAACGAATTCAAAATCCAAGAGATAACTATATCGTTATTCCTGTTCCACGCCAAATACATCTTTTGGTCTCCTAATTTCGCTTTCTTGATTGACTCATCTATGAAGCCCTTTTTATTCTTGACTGACAGTGCAATTACCATCGCCCTACTCCAAGATGAATAATTGTCTTCAATTAGATGTTGATGAACAAGAATCAAACCTGGATTATCAGTATGATGAAGGAAATAGGGGTGTAAGGGATCATCCATGGGTGACGATATGATCTCCTTTGAAGATTTCTAAGTTGGAGGAATTTCTTCTGCCATACTCTGTATGAGATCTTGAATGTTGAAGAACTGGACGGTTTCTTTTATCAATGCTAACACTACAGAAAAACTAATTCCACAGACTACAAATTGTAGTCGGTAGGAGTCATTTTGTAGTCGGTAGGCTCTTTACCGACTACATTATCGACATCGGCCGACTAACTATTTGTAGTCGGTAGGAGGTTTGTCGGTAAAAGTTTGTGGCCGGTACTTAGTCGGCATTCCCGACTACTGCCGACTAACTCTTTGTAGTCGGTATTACCGACTATTGGCGACTACTAGTTGTAGTCGGAAGACTTTACAGACTACAATTTGTACTCGGTAGTGTTGTTTTATTTCTATTATTTTTATTTATAATTTTCAATTAGTTATTCATCATTATTTTTTTAATTTATTAAATTATTATAACACAAATTAAATATTCAAAAACAAAGAGAAAAGTAAAAGAAGCTGTCAACATTAAAACGTATTCATAACATACCCAAAAAATGGTCAAACAACTAAATAACCTGCTATTCTAAACTATCTGAATCACGCATAAATTAAAGAGGTCAAACTAAATAACCTACCATTCTAAACTATCTGAATCCCAAATGTGACTCTCCAGCAAGTAACTTCACGAGCATCGATAGCCAAGCAATTACTGTTGCGGTATAATCAATAATTACTTCGTGGAACAGACTACTCAGCTACTCTTCCAAATTGAATTGTCTGCAAAACGAAATGGTTAGAAATAACATAAGCATTCACTTAATACAGCATAATGACCTATAGCAATGCTTATTTGCCTACCATGAACGATGTTGATTGCGTGTATACAAGTAGCGACCATCAATCCCTCAATCCGCGAAACCACATAAACCAAATTTCTTATTTACACAATACACAGAGCTTATAGACTGTTCAATAGAACTTACAAGCCATCAATTAACATGGATTATCAAAACCTAATAGGCTGATAATATCAACAACACAAAATTTCTCCATCAGAAGAAAAGATAAAAGTAGGGTCTTTTTAAAAAATAGCCTTTGACGCGGTCAAGTTTAAAAAAATAGCACTCTTGACTTTTTTTTTTGGTCAATAGCACTCTTTTTAATTATCACTTAATCATCTTCTCGTAATCCCTTATTATTAATAAAAATAAAAGAAAAACAAAAATAAAATACAACGCCTGAAATGAATTAAAAGCTGCACGTCAATTTTGCAGCAGAAAGCATTAATTCCACCTCACCGAATTATTCTTCTTCTTCATCCTCGTCCTTAATAGAAATCACCTACAATTTCTACGTCCCGACTTCATATCAGCTTCTTCACAGGCGAAGGAACACTCGAAAGTCCTCAGTGAACGAATTCGAACCTCACGCTTCACTGTAAGTATTTTTACTGGTCGTATTTTGAATATAACCATCTAAATTTGTAACTCTCAGTCATAATCCCTGTTTCGAAGGTAATGGGTTCCCCAAGCTTCGAAATTCCGGTTTGGACTGGCGAACATGTTCAATTTTCGCTTTTTAAAACGTCCAGTTGATCAGGGGACCCTGCTTGAAGCAGGCAACCCGCGCGTTAGATCATGGGACCCTACATAGAAGCATGAGTCCCGCACATAAATATACAGGACCCGCACATAAATTCACGGGACCCGCGCATAAATTCATGGGACTCGCGTATAAATTCATGGGACCCGCGCATCAGTGCATGGTTCCCGCAAATTAGTGCCGGCGCATTAGATAATGGGACCTGCACATAAATTCAGGGGACCTGCACATAAATTCAGGGGACCTGCGCGCAAAAGAAAGGGCCCCGCGCATAATCGCTTCTTATTTATAGGTCCCATGCCCCCATACACTAGAGCTTGGGTCCCGTGCACAAGAGCTTGGGTCCCGCGAACTAGAGCTTGGGTCCCGTGCACTAGAGCCTGGGTCCCGCGATATATGTTAGGGTTTTCCAAAGGTCTTACGGTTTTGCAAGCTGTAGGGCTTCCATTAATTATGTCTACATTATAAAATCACACATCATCCGAAAATAACATTTTTGTTAATCCCAAAAACAAATCGACCAAGAATGCTGACGGGCGCCCAAATCGTCGCCCGCCTCCAGGAAATCGTCCGTAACTCGGACCCTCGGACTACCACGGTCGACGACGTCCGCCGCCGTCTAGAGGCCGACCTCGGCGTCGACCTCTCCCAAAGGAGGCTGTTCGTCGTGTTTGAGATCGACAGATTCTTGAACCCCGACGACCCTCCTATCGAACTCGACGGCGACGGCATCTGCGATGGTATGAGCGAAGTGATCGAAGGACAAGCACCAGAGGCTGTTCGAGACGACGACGACGACGCTGAGAGCGAAGTTATCCTCGGCCCAGGTTGGATCGAGGTTGTCCGAAACGCCACCGTGCAGAAGGATGTCGACCAAGGTCCGGTTGGAGAAGGGCGAGAAGGGTAGAATAGTAAATTACTTAATAATTTTATGCTATTGTGTTGTACGTGAATCTAAGTATTTATATTTAATTTGAAGCATTATATATTATATTATGATCCTGATCTAATTAGTATTGTATTTTAAATTAAATGAACTATTTTATAATATTTAATTAGGTTTAAAAATATATAGATAGATAGTTGTATTTAATTAGGTTAGTTATGTAATAAACATAAAGGGGTATTTGTAGCGATTGGCAAACAACACAACCCGTGATAGATTTCGTGTAATAAACATAAAGGTTTAAGAATTTACTGGTTTTACTGTATCGATTGGCAAACGACACAACCCCTGATAGAACCCGTGTAATAACTATAAATGTTTAAGAGTTTACAGGTTTTACTGTAGCGATTAGCAAACAACACAACCCGTGACAGAACAGTAAAAGTAAAAAAGCAACCACCACTTTAACGTTCAATTCAATTCAATCGTCTTTTCTCCTGCACACCAAACGTTTTGCAAATCGATTCTCTGCAAGTAAAACCCAAATCAGAACCTCAATCTACAATGGCAATCAGCGGGAACACCCAGAGAGTGAAGGTATTTCTTCTACTCTTCGTCTTCAATTTAACCAATTGAACCCTAATTTCAAAATCGGACCCGTGCTTGCAAGTATTGGACCGTGATTGCAAGCATAGGACCGTGCTTAGAAGCATATGACCCGTTTTCACGGCACCCGCCCATAAGATGATGGTCCCGATGATGGTCCCAGCATGGGTCCACTGCGTAGCGTGAGTCCCGTGACCTTGCGCCCGCGAAGAACACATGACCCGCGCGCTACGAGCAGGGGACCCCTGCGTTATAAGCAGGGGACCCCTGCGTTCTAAGCAGGGGACCCCGCTTATACGCAGGGGATCCATGCCTGGACCATCATCTTATGGGCGGGTCTCGCGAAAATACGCACAGATCCCGTGTAAATTCGCACAGGTCCCGTGTAAATTCGCACAGGTCCCGGTAAATACGCACAGCATATGCGATGCGGTCCCCTGCCCATATGTGCATAAGGGTTTCCTATTGTCAATATTCATACCAAGTAATTGGCTACAATGTGTTTTACGTATAAATTAGGTTGTGATGGAGAAGCAGTTGGGTTTAGTGGACGAAGTTCCTGATTGCCGTCCTGCGGTGACCTCGTTATACAGCGACGCCAACGAGTTGATAAGACGGTGTCTTAACCAGGAGGAGTTTCAGAGCTTTTGTGCCTCGAGTCCGTTTGGCCGCCTTGTTATGGCCGAGCCGGATTTTAAGCTCTCGCTTCAGTTGTTGTGGTACCTCATCCAGAGGCAGACCGCTCTGCACAATCGCGAAGAGCTGTGGATGATTGTTGGCAATAGTCCACTCCGATTTTAAAAATCGGAGTACTGCCTAATCACCGGGCTGAAGTTCGAAGCCGTGATACCGGCAGTGAACGAAGATAAGCATTCACGAGGAGACATTTTGGCGATACAGCAACAGTTCGCTTGTCTGACGTGAAGATGGCGTTGGAGGGTTTGGCTGGCGACGAGGAACGTGTGGACGACGAGAAGATTAAGTTGGCGAACGTCTACTTCGCCACCGCGATGTTGTTGGCCCGAAAGTCAAAGAAGGACACCGTCGTGAGTCCTTGGGTCCTCCATCTCGCTGAAGACCGGTTTGCTTTCTCGCAGTATCCGTGGGGCAGCGTGGCTTTCAGGGACGTCATACGCGCTGTTAAAAAAAATCTAGTTGAGATCAAACGGGATTGGCTGATAAGTGGGTTCGTACAGCCACTTCAGGTGATAATTGGGCTTTGCCATACCTTGTTTTGACATGATTGCTAATATTACTTGCGTTATGATATCAGATACTAGCATACGAGTGCATACCGGGGGTTGCAGACGAGTTTGCGACCCGCAAAGAAGAAGATTACACGCCACGGATGCGCAGGTGGGTGACGAAAAATTGGAGTCGCAAGGGATGCCCGACTTTGAAGTCCGTCGGACAACACGCTGACCGGTCCCGTGTACGAGGATTGATTGTGCCGTCAGCGTACGAGCTGGAGGCACCGTACTTTAGGGACAGCGTTTTCGATGTTGGGGCGGCACACGAACTATTCGATCATGTCACGTACCTACTCCTGCAGGGAGCGGCGGTTAGGTGTTCCCGCGGTATCCGGCACGCCGTGAGGGTTCTAGCGGACAGAATTTGGTGCCTGAGACCGTTCCACAGATCGAGGGCATTGGTCGTCGCGACAGCGATATGATGTTGCATCATGACGACATCCCCGAACATCCGCACGAGCACGGCTTTCATGCAGCTCCGGAGACGGGACGGTCAAGTGGAAGTGGTTTCGAATCGGGTCCACGCTTCGGTGAATGGCAAAGTCGTATGGACCAAAACTTCACCAACTTGTTTGGGCGATTCGACCAACTTGGCACGCAATTGCATCAGTTTCAAGAAGAAGAGGGTCGACGGTGGTCGACGAACGAGAGAAGGTGGGATGCGTACGAGGAACATTGGACGCAAATGCGATCGTGGGCCGACAGCCTGAGGGACTTGGGGAACTCAGTTCAGGGTTTGGCGAGCAGATTTTATCACGGGTCTCGCACTCCGCCTACCGAACCTAGTATAGTAAGATTTTTATTTGTACTTCATTTTTTAATTACTGTAGATTACTTATTAGTTCCTATTTACGATGTAGATGTCGATCCAAGCGGGTTTGGTGGTGGATCGCGCGCTCCACATCCCGAGTTTGGGAGCGGATCGGTCGCTACACCGCCCGAGATTGGACGTGGATCGGTCGCTACACAGCCCGAGTTTGGTAAGTCTTTATACTTAAGTACGTGAAAAATAGTATTCCTCTTGAGGCGACCGAATGGACAGGCCGATCAACCGGGCGAGTAATATGTCGTGGAGCTCGGTTATGGGTATGGTGTATGGGTTGATGAGGATGGAGGAAGTGGCTAAAGGGTCGGTGGGTGTGGGTTGTGGAGGTGTGTGATTGGTTTGTGACGAAGGGCCTTCAGAGACAAGTGTTTTCCCGGTATCTCTTCGGGATGTCTCGATTGCTTGAAGTACTCTCTCCGTGATTTTGTCTTCCATAGACTGTACAGCGGCAAAGAGAGCGGCTTGGAACTGCTCGTTCATCACAAAGGGTGCAGACGCCACCTTTGATGGACCAGGACGACTGATGTCGCCTATTATCAACCCTTGAGTAGACACCGACTCGTCAGGTTGGCTCACAGTCACTTGAGGTTGTGACTGTATGAGACTTCCACCCAGTCCTCGAATCGAATCCAGAATATTCGTCCCTGTTAGGATATTTAGTGATTGTGTCAATAGTTTAAGTCTTGTGATTAATATTGTTATTATCCTTTGATTTTGGACTTTGGACTAGAATGTAATAATTTAATTTTTGGTGTTTGGGCCTTAATATACCTAGGGTTAATGTGGTATATAAGGTATTAGCAACACCATTTGAAAGGTAATCAAAGATCAAAAGGCTAACCCTAGTTTTCACACACTACACACACTTGAAGGTGAGAAATTCTCCCTTTTCCATTCCATCAAAGCCTCTTTGATTCCTTGTTTGGTGCATTCGGGACCAACAAGTGGTATCAGAGCAAACGTGGATCGATCTGCATTGATTTGAATCCAGTTTCGTTCGATTCCGAGAAAGATCAAAGGTGTTTTGGGCAAAAATCACTTTCGGGCATCTTGAACTCGTTTTGGGGTTTCAATGCTTTGTTTTTGTGTTTAAAACCTTCCCCAAGATCGATTCTATGCCTAAAATGTTTTTAGAACACTTTTGGATCAGTTTTAACGAGTCTTGAGCAAGATCGAAGCAAAAACTCTTCAGAAAAGGACATCTCGGCCATTCTCTGTTTTTGGTCGATTTGACCTATTTTTTGTTGTTTTTAGCTCACAAATCGGTCGATTATGTGTTTAGGGAAGAATTTCTGAAGTTTAGGATCAAGTTTGAGCGATTTTGGTTGAGATTTGAGCAAGAACGGGACGATTTTCTGGCAAAACGCATGGAAACAATGGAACAGTGAAAGCTCGTTCTTGCCCGCGAAACTTTTTGCTGAATTGTTCAAGTCCGCGAAAATTTCATATCCGCGAAATTTTATTCCGAGAACTTTTAAACCGCGAAAATTTCACTTTCACTGCATTTTTTTTCGCAACGGCCTATGCTCAAAATCCGAGAATTTTTAAACCACAAAAATTTCACTTACACTGCACTTTTTCGCAACTGCTTACTTTCAAAATCCGAGAAACTTTCATCTGCGAAATTTGCTTACTCTTCATAATCCGAGAAATTCCATATCCAAGAAAGCTTATTCCGCGAATTTTTCTGAGCCGCGAAATTCTTCAGCCAAGAACTTTTTGAAATTTTTATATCCGAGAAATTTTTCAAAGCCGAGAAAGTTTATTTCATCTGAGAAAGTTTTTCAAAACCACGACTCTTTCAAGTCCGAGAAAATTTCCTAAAACCACACTTCAACTCTCGATGCGAAATTTTTATAACTTGCGAAATTTTCATGCGAAGCTTTAAAATTCTCAACTGAGAATCATTCTCACATGCGAAATTTCACATTGAATGCGAATTTGTTTTTCGGCATGCTCAAGCACCCAAATTTTCGCATATCACATGAACATCTTCATACCTAAAAATTTCCTAAGTGTAGGAATTCAATCTTAACAAATATTTCAAAAGGACTCTTAGTTAGCTTTAATCTGAATTTTATTTTATTTTTCCTATATATAGCCTTTATAAATTTGGGCAATCCTATGTCTTGTTTTATCATTTTCGCTACTTAGTCAGCACTAATCATATTACGATTACTGTCGAGCACATATATGACCAACAAAGATCAAGGTACACTTGAAGCACTTGAGCCGGCTGCAATTCAAAGGGACTTCGCTCGCATCGAACTCAACACGCGTACCTATGTCCCACCACCCGAGCAGATCTTCCCACTAAGTCAATGGGCGGCCCTGATTCCCGACAATTACATGGTGGACTTGGACAGCTTTCGATGCGATGCCCCCGTCATTATAGAAATCCTCAAAGGGCACCCACTTCGCCACGCCCTCACTTATGGCGAGCCAGAAGCACAAGTGTATCTTCAACAATTCTGGCATACGTTGCAGATAGCTGGACCACTCCACCTTGCTAAAACCTTATCCGCCCAAATCGATCAAGAAACGGTGGTCCTCACTCGCAAGATAGTCCAAGAAGTGCTTCAACTCCCTGTCTACTCACCCTACGATCCACTACCGACGCACGACCAACTCATTGAAGACATTGACAGACTGGGCTATCAAACAGATAACAAGAAGAAGAAATGCCCACTTGTCCTCAGTGAAGTCACCACCCGCAATCTACCTCAACCCTTGCGAACACTGTACCTGCTAGTGAACAAATGCATGTCAGGAAAGCATGCTGGTCAGGACCGCGGAAACTTTCAAATCCTCACCATCCTAACCGGTATCGCCCACAACCGCAAGTACAACTACGTCGACATCATCTGGATGGATCTCGTCTCCATGATCCAACGTCGCGAGCGGGAAGTCGCCAAGGGAGTCACAAACCGCTTCGTCCCTTACATGCGGTGGCTCCCAGCTCTTATCAAACACTTCCGCTTGCACTTCACCAACATTCGTATCCGGCCGGCAGCAGAACACTTCCTCATCCCACTGTCGAGAAGTTCGCCAAGAAAAACACTCCGGCTAAGGATCGACACGCCATGATAATTCCGGACGAAGTTCTCGCCTACGCAGACCAGACAAATCCGCACGTCCGAGAATATCGCGCTACAACCGCCACATTTCGCGAAAGCCCCCGACCTCTATCCACTGTCCCTACGGCGCAGATGAACCCAATTGCTCCTAACCCCGGGCTAGCCAAAACCCCACCACCACCTCGAAAAAGTCATCGAGTCACGCCGCATCCTCTTCCACCCGCGTTCCGAAAAAACGGTCGCGTAAGGATGACGTAAGCCATCCCACGGAGCGTCGATCGAAACAAAAACACGATCGACCTCCTCAGCCACAAATAAGCCGAGCCGAACCAATAGGTACAGGAGGTGATGTGTTCACCTCCCGAGTAGAAGACGTGGCATCTGGCTCAACCACGCAAACGACCCCACCAACCCACTTATCTTCCTCTCTACAGGAAGATATTTCATTCCACGAGGAGCCACGTATACCATCGACATCCCACTTGGAGATGATCGATGTTGAAACAAGCAGTCCCTCGCCTCAGACTGCATCCTCTTCATGCACATCGAGTATAGTGCCCTCACTCCCCATAGTTTCATACGTTTCTAGGACACATACACCTTCTACCGCACTACAGAGCCTTCGTGACTCTGTCAGAACGCTCGGTGATGTCTCTGTGACTGAGAGCGGAAGACCTAGCACGGCCAACATCACAACAACCGTGAGCCTAGGCCATCATTCGATTGAGTCTGTCTCATCGATGATGCCAACGGGAAGTCTGAGTGAACCCGTCTTTTCCCGTCCTGTGCAAACGGGCGGCCGATCGGCTATATTCTCCGATTCGGTGTCAGTTGGATTTCTTCGTGATTCCAACTTGTTAGATTTACCCCAATTCGTCACCGAGACCGTGCTAGAGACACGTCTCCAAGAGTTTGCAAAGACTCTTGAGGCGTCGATTCTCGATAAAGTCTACGCGCGTCTAGAAGCATCCACGATCGACAAAGGCAAAGGTGTGGCCCCGGAGACGCCACTACCAAGGCCAAATGTGGACGCCGAAGCCGTTCTTTCATCCATTTCTGCCAAGGAGCTCTTCTACATCCTCAGAGCCCGATTCGAATCCATGACGGAACTTTTTCTCGATAAATAAGTACAGCAGCGAAAATTTTCTTTAAAATCGAAAACTATCTACGCTCGACAATTTTCATATCGAAAATTTTATTCAATCGAAGAAAATTTTACGATAGTAAATTTACCTGAGAAAAAATATCTTGATCGTAAATTTACACGGAATTTTTCTCGATCATAAAGTTGATCGAGTACAGTCTTGCTTTCAAGTTCAACACTTAGAAAATTTTTCTCTAAGTCTTTTACACTGTAGCTAACAATAGCGGATAAAATTCTTCGATCGCAAAATTAGACGGAATTCTTTCAATTGAAATCAATGTATAGTAAATCAAATTGAAAATCAATTTTATCGACAAAAAATTTCTCGGCATGAACAGTGACATAATTTTTGATTAAACACTTAGCGAAATTTCGAACTATTTTTCACGCGATATATATTTCATTCGAAATTACATTCATGCCATTACGATTTTTCAAATTGAGCATACACTATGCTTTTGACATCGAACATGCTATTACTTGCAATAGTACTATTGTTTGATGAAATTTATTCATATTTCGACTGAAAATAAAATTGACCTAATAAACTTTTATATATCTTATTCTTCAGATGGATCGCTACCCGAAATACAACCACATCTACGATCACAACCTTTATCGAAAGGTTCAAGATACGAACTTCCAGCTCGATCTGAGCACGTTTAGGTGTCCAGACGAGATCATCGTATCAATCCTACAAGGCCACCCCATCTGGCATGCGTTAACGGTCACAGCATCAGTGCCGATGGTCTATCTCCAGCAGTTCTGGGGCTGCATACACGGAGAAGTGGACAATGGAGCCTTCAGATTCGCAACAAGGATAGGGATGCGGCATATCAGCATGGACAAGAACCAGTTCGGCATGGTACTGGACTTGCCCCACAGCGAAATTATGACCCGCTCCCATCGGATGCTGAGATGATTCAGGACTTCTTGCACATGGGATACCAACCGCCGCTCACAAGATTAGCTCAGGTCCAGAGCAGCGGATACCACACCCGTGGAAGACACTATTCGGAATAGTGAATAAGTGTCTGTCTCCCAAGCACGCAGGATTCGATAAAGGCAATAGCAATATTTTGAGGATCTTCCACGGCATCGCTCTCAAGAAATTATGACTACACCCAGCTGATCTGGAACGACCTCGCGGACCAGATTCGGCAGAAGGAGAACCGGCAATCAAAGAACGTGCCTTATGCTCGATGGTTCAACGTCATCATCAGGGTGATCATCGCGCTGCACCACAACATACCCCAGTTGTCTCCTAGTGGAAACTATCAGCCGCCAAGGCTAAAGTCTTTCCACAATCCACGGCTCACGGACCTGGACCAACCGTCGATGCCGATTTCGCTCAACCTACTCAGGCTCGTCGACACCGCGGGAGCTGAGTATCAGAGATTCTGCCGGGAACACAACTTAACGGAAGAAATGATCAGAGGGCCCCCGGAAGATTACCATATGAGCCCTCCCCAACCAGAACACCAGACAAGCCCTGACGACACGATGATAGATGTTGTCGCTCAGGAGCTTCAACAGGAGTCTCCCTTGGTCGAAGAGCCAATGCTCGACGTAGATGATACCTTGATAGACGTCGTGGCTACAGAGATGGCGTTCGAGGCTCCTGCACATGAATTACAAGTGGAAGTGCCCGTACATGTTGGCGTGCTCGAAGAGTGTTGGTGGCACTTCTTCGCTCAATCTTGAGCCGCAACCAAGTCACGTGGTGTCTGGTTCGCAGGTGCAACCTGAGCTTGCCTTAACACCCATAGGGACTGTTGGTCCGAGATTTCACCAACAATACGACGGAGGACGGATTAAACACGCCGAATGATCGAGATTTGGGTTCGGGGCGTGTGGGGCTTGGTGGTGTTCTTGAGGAGACTATCTCACTAGATAAGATGGAGGCTCAAAATATTCTCTCTCTAGAATAAAACACACACAAGCACTCCTAACTATGTCTTAGGGTTTTCCTATTTATACCACAAGTTGGTATATAATAGGTGGGCCTCTTGTGAAGGCCCATTAGATGAATAACTAAGAGCTAACCCAACTAAGAGCTAGCCCAAAGTTTAATAAAGCTAACCAACAAAGATAGTATAATGAAATTGAACACTACAAAATATTTCCTAACAATCTCCCCCTTAGTGTTCAATCTTCAGTTCAGCGCGGGATATCTTTGTTGGGCATATTGGAGATCTCGATTCCTAGCAATCTCCCCCTACAAGGGATATCTCCTCTTCTTGCGGAGGCATTGATGACTCGGCTAGGACTCACTTGTTAAGATTCTCCAGTCTTCTTCTTCTTGGCGCCGGATATGTCGTCTTCGAATGGAAGTTGTCTGGTTCAGCCTTGAAGATGACTTGTCTGGCTCCAGAAGAAGGTAGGCGTGGGGCGTAAAAAAAATGTGCCAAGGCTCCATCGAAATGTAACTTTCAAGAGCAGGGAGCCCGGTCTTCAGAGTGGTCAGCGTAGTAGTGGCGGAATGTGGTGGGTGAGATGTGCCGTGGCTCCTTCAAGTGTTCCATTATGAACATAATAGCCTGACACATAAGAATGTGCGCGGAGGTAGTGGAAGCCTCCGGCGGGGCGTAGTTGGTGGAGGTGGCGTGGATGATGGTTGCTGCTAATACTGCTGTACGATCTTCAACTCATTTCTTCTCCTTTACTCCCCCTTGAGATGATCTCCGTCTTCGGGATCGTCACGTCGTCCGTGGGACGAGTCTGCCTCTGGTGTTGATGGTGGTGATGATGGTGTGGTGTGGTGTTGAGTGAGGCAATCAAGTGGGATTCTCAGGAGTAGCAGCAATTGGTGTTCCTCCGGGTTCAGTTTTGAACACTGGAGAGACGGAGCAGCATGTGGTGGCGTAGGCATAGGTTTGGTGGAGTGGTGTCAGTGATGGGACCTTTTCCTTCATAGATCCTCGTTGAGCGCGGCATGGAATGTGTAAGTTCCTCGCTGATTGCTATGAGTCGGGGCTCCATCACAAAGGGGTAACTAACCAGACGGGTGGTCACAAAGACGCTCTGTCGTCACAACATCGAAACATGTATCCGATGTGCCGCCTGTTTGCACAGGACAAAAAGAACCGGAGAGCCACAAAGGCTTCCCGTTTGCACGGACGATGAGACAAGCTCGTATCCGTGGCCCATCGACAGTTGTGGTGAGGGTGGCTGTCGTGGGTCTTCCGCTCTCGGTCACAAGGACGCCATCAAGCGTTCGGGCAAGTTCACGAAGAACCTGGGGTGCGTAAAGAGTGTTTGTGTCCTAGAAATTGGAAAATTTTGGTGGGTGAGGACACTAGACTCGACGTGGGTGGAAGAGGTGCAGTGAGAGGCGGGGCACTGCATGTTCAACATCAACCGTGTTAGGAAATATTTTGTAGTCTTTCATTATATTATCTTTGTTGGTTAGCTTTATTAAACTTTGGGCTAGCTCTTAGTTGGGTTAGTTCTTAGTTATTCATGTAATGGGCCTTCACAAGAGGCCGACCTACTATATACCAACTTGTGGTGTAAATAGGAAAACCCTAACACATAGGTAGGAGTGCTTGTGTGTGTTTTATTCTAGAGAGAGAATATTTTGAGCCTCCATCTTATCTAGTGGGATAGTCTCCTCAAGAACCCACCAAGCCCCACACGCCCCGAACCCAAATCTCGATCATTCGGCGTGTTTAATCCGTCCTCCGTCGTATTGTTGGTGAAATCTCGGACCAACAATTGGTATCAGAGCCCAACGCGACCAGATTTGCGTGTTTTAAGCAAGATTTGAGTGAAAAATTGCTTGAAAAATTATTTTCGTCACTTTCAGTTTTTGGGCGATTTCGACCTCGATTTGTTGTTTTTAGACATCCCAAAGGTTGATTATGTGTTTAGGAATGTTTTTCTGAAGTTTTGGAACAAGTTTCGTCGATTTTGACTGAGATTTGAGCGAAAACGAGCCATTTTTCTGGTAAGTCGCGCTGCCCATGCTTTGTTCTTGGCCGAGAAATTTTCTTACCCGAGAAAATTCTTAGCCGAGAAAATTTCGCTGGCCGAGAAACTTTCACTGGCCGAGAAATTTTCTTACCCGAGAAAATTCTTAGCCGAGAAAATTTCGCTGGCCGAGAAACTTCCACCTGAGAAAGTTTTTCTACCTGAGAAATTTCCAAACCGAGAAAGCTTCATACCTGCGAAAATTTTTATACATGCGAAATTTTACTTTAAATGTGAATTTTCTCTCGACATGCGAAATTTTTATACATGCGAAAATTTTTATACATGCGAAAATTTCTATACATGCGAAATTTTACTTTAAATGTGAATTTTCTCTCGACATGCGAAAATTTTCAGTACATGCGAAAATTTCCTCTGAATGCGAAATTTCCGTGCTATATGCGAAAATTCACTCTGAATACGAAATTTCCTTATTTTCGCGACTCACTCTCACAACGAAATTTCTCGGGACAACATTTTTCGCACATTTCACACACCATTTTTCGCACCCCCCGAGAAATTTGCACCCAACCTTTAAACTTGATCCAAACACACCTTTTAGCTTCAAATCTTCCAAAAATCACTCTTTAAAATTACACTTAAACGTTTTTGACCACCAAAATGTCTGGCCCCCCCTCGGATTAAATAAGGTTTTAAGGAGCAAAAAAAAAAACAAAAAAAAAAAGGAAAGAAATTTTTTTTCTAAGCCTAAGGAAAATTTATATCATTGGATAGAGAAAAATTTTCTAAGGCCATTAGACTTTGTCTATTTTACACTTTTAAAATTTTTCGAAATCAATTTTTCTGGGCCAAAATTTTCGGTATAGACGACGTTTTTGTGATGAAGGCAAATCCAAAACGCGGCAACGACCACCGTACCCAACGATCGACCTAGGACGGTATTGGCACATTATAGAAAAAGTTTAGGTCACCCCAAACTTTTCGGAGCGGAATTTCCAAATGCCAATTACACACCCAGCATGTATGGTACCCGGGTTGCTCCACATACATGACTGGTACACGACGTGAGCAACCACCCCCGGCATGAATGGTACATGGGTTGCTCCACATTCATGACCGGTATGCACTGCGAGCAACCAACCCCATCATGCACGTTACACGGATTGCTCCACGTGCGTGAAGGGATGTCAGAGAAGCGAGCAATCATCATGGCTTCTGTACAAATCCGTGCAGAACCTGGACCTACAAAGAAGGGTTGACAAGAGATCAACCAACCACCACTGGGCGCGTCATCCAAATCTCGATGCTTAGACGATGTGGATTTCAGGTTCCAGACTCCACCGTCCACCCACTGCCATCCATTCCATCATGGTGTGCTACATGGAGACGTCCTCTGCCACCATGCTCTTCACTACGCCCTCACCTTCCACCAGACGAGTCCCTGAAGTGTCTGATCAACAGTTTTGGGTCACCCTCGTCGACATCGCTCGTGGTCACCATTCAACGCGATCACGCCACGCCACCATAGTTCCCATGGATCAGTGAAACCCCCCTGATCCTAACCCAGGAACGAGCCTACCCTAGCCTCTCTAGTCTAGGTCTAGGTCGCGGGACATCCTTCTCCACGTAAAGATCCAATCAACGATCTCGGGAGGATGACGTAAGTCGCTTGCAGGAGTTGCGAACCAACGACAACATGATCGCACTCCTCTGTCATATCTCACCACAACCCGGACCTCACCCTAGGTACAGGAGACGACTCGTTCGTCTCTCGAGTAGAAGTCGCGGCATCTGGTCCAACCGCGCAATTAACCCCTCCCAACCACTCAGCTATCCTTTCGCAGATAGCTGTTTCATTCGCACAAGAGGAACCACGTTAACTATCACCGCCCCACTTGGAGACGGTTTGTTGGTCTCGAATGCACCAAACAAGAAATCAAAGAGGCTTTGATGGAATGAAAAAGGGAGAATTTCTCACCTTCAAGTGTGTGTAGTGTGTGAAAACTAGGGTTAGCCTTTTGATCTTTGATTACCTTTCAAATGGTGTTGGTAATACCTTATATTACACATTAACCCTAGGTATATTAAGGCCCAAACACCAAAAATTAAATTATTACATTCTAGTCCAAAGCCCAAAATCAAAGGATAATAACAATATTAATCACAAGACTTAAACTATTGACACAATCACTAAATATCCTAACAATCTCCCCCTTTGTGTCAATTGTTGGGGAGTCTTGGATCTTGGACGTTGGGATGGTGGATTAGCGTGTGAGTGTTTCGCGAAAGTCCTAGCTTGAACTCGAAGGCGCGGAGATTCCTTCGAAGGACCATTCGATCTGCTATAGCGTCAATGAGCTTGGCAAACTTGGATCGGCAGAGTGGATCTTCTTCCGAAAAGATGCGGCAAATCCTCATGAGTTTGTCTTGAATGATGGTGAGCGTCCCATCCGAGAATTTTGCCACTTCGGAGCAGCGCAGGAGCCTCATCTTTCCTTGTAGTTCGAGTAGGCGACCGCCGGACCATCTCCGTCGATCACATCGCCCTCTCGATAGTCGTCTGCGTTCTTGAAAGATGGGCGTGTCAAGTTCACCTTCTTTAGGTTGTGCTCCACCGCCATCTACAGATCGTGGGTGGCGTAGAATCTGACCTGTCGGAGCATGTGGCGCTTGAGAGCCACATATCCCATGGTGACCGGTTCAGCACGTACGAGATGTCCAGAACTTCTGAGGACAAGTCTGAACTGTTTCATGGATTCCAACATGCTGTATAGGTCACCCATGCGCAGAAACTTGAAGTCCGCCTCACTGACTTCACTGTAGCTCTCATCCTGCCTCATTACTGTGAAGACTGGATAGTGGACATGTCCTTTCGACTCGTGGCAGAGGTCAGTGACTTTACAGATGGGGGCCCGATTCATTTCCAGAGCGATGTTTTCCTCATCGGATAGCGTCCTCTTTGTGCACTTGTTGCAAAGAAGGCTCCATCGATAGAGCTTCTTCTTTACCTCGCTCCAATTTTGGATGTTCATCAGCTCATATTCGTCGAAGGTTGTGATGATCTGCTCCTTGCGCTGCCAGATCCTCTTCCTGATCTCTTCTTGAAATGGCGCGGTGATCTTTTTGTTTTCCCACGGTGCTTCCGGTATATCCACCGTGGGCACATCCGTTTGAGCAGCATGAGCCTCAGTTTGCTGTGCTTGGAATTGTAGGATGTTGTCGAGCTCGTCAGGTTCAGCGTCGTACTCCTCTCCGTTCTCGTCGTCTGCGGTGTTGATCAGCGTGAGCGAGGCTTCCATTAGTAGACGTCGAGCGTTTTCCACCAACTTCCTGGCTGCTACTGCATCGGCGGGTGTGTACAGCCATTCATCGTTGAAGATGTAGGCCTCAATCTCGTTCTGTGCGCAGTAGACGTCCTCGGAAGCCAGGTTGGAATCGATATCGAGAGGGTATGGGTATGTGGTGGCGAGGGTGTTGCGTCGGAGGAGTTTGTGGATTGTGGGGATAGTTGTGGTGGAGATTCAGGTGGTTCGGTTGAGGCGATGGTTTTGGCGAGGATGATTTGGGTAACGGGTGGTGTAGATGTAGTGGTGGCCTCTAACGTCGATGTGACAGTTAGAGGTTCCGAGTTGGTGGATGGAGATGGTGTGGAGGTGGAGTTGGTGGTTTCGGACACGGTAGTGGGTGGTGGTCAGGGTAATTTGGCTAGTGGCTCAGGGTAAATAAGGTGGGTTTTTTGGCTAGTGAGGTGTGAGGTTTCTGTTACGGGTGTCGTTTCAGGTCCAGAGGAGGTGGGCGGCGTCGATTGTACGAGTCCTTGGGATTGTGCGTCTAGCTGCCTATTCTCCCCCTCGCGGCGATCTTGATCATCGTCTTGATCGTCGCGCCTGATCCCGCTGGATTCGCCTTGAGCACGGCAGGTCATCGGTTGAGTGATAATAGCCTTCATTTGCCGTTCCTCCTCGTCTTGGTCAACGACGAAACTAAGTCAATCGTCGAGAAATTTTTCGATCAATTTAATCTAAGCGGTGAATTTTACGATCGAAAAATTAAGCATTGAAAAATTAATTTTTCGCTGCTAAATTTTTGCGACCGAAATAAAATGAAATCGAAATTTTAATTTTGCGATAGTAAGTTTAACGCTCGATTTGAATTTCCATCTAAATTATCTATTCAGTGCATAAGATTTTCGCTCGCAGAATATTATAATTGGATTTTTCAATGGTAAGTTTAACGGTTAAAATCTTTTATCGTGATGACTAAATCAAAATTTTTCGATCGAAAACTAAATCGACACAAAGAGTATCTCAATTGAATTGGAATTCAATTAAGATTATTTGCGATCGAAAGTTCTTCGACAACTTCAAAACTTTAAAACCCAGTTTCATCGAAACTCATTTTAACGCCACAGATGCAGATTTTTCCGAAGATTTAAACTATCTGTTTCATCAAAAACATCAAATCTATCTAAAAATCAGGCATTTAACTCAAAATCCAAGAAGCATGCCAAAATTTAGTGAAACAATATGCGTTTAACTATTTTTTGAAGAACTGTCGAAAAATCTTAACTAAACACGCGAAAAACTACAGAATGTAAATGCAAATCAAGTTATAACATTCGCAATCGCTAACCGAATCGAATTTCTACCTTAATCAGACGATTTGAAGTGAAAAAATCGAAAGATTTTGAAGGTTTTTGAATCGTTTGAGAAATTTTTGCGAGAGAGTTTCTTTCGATTAGGTTTGGCGCGAGAAAAAGTTTTTCGACTGACACAAGTTAAAATTTATTAACTAGCATTAATTTGTTGTAGGCCTTGTGATTTGACATTTTGCTATTTAATGGATCAGGCCCATTACTATTTGCACACGAAAAATCCAATTTCTTTTTTCGATCGCAAATTATCGCGGTTAATCAAAATCAATCCCGACACTGTTTACGATCGAGAAACTTTAGATTGCGAATTAATTCTGATATCCAGTTTCTCGATAGTAAGTTATTCTAAAAAATTTCAGATTGACCCCTATTTCAAAATAAAAACCCTTGTAAGGCTCCACTTTAGTAATTAAAATAAATGCAATTAACTCCCTGTATTTTCCGTGTAGTAACGTCTAGCTCCCCTGGCAGAAATTTAAAAATCTGTACCACTTAGAGATAAACGTTTGAAATAATGGAGTTAGTCAACAATTATTTTTGCAATTATCTTTGAAATATTTGGTCTTGTGTCTAGCTCCTCTGTAGTGTCAACGTCTCACTCCTTAATATTGAAATATCTGAAATACTTAGAGAAAAACGTCAAAGATATTTGGATCTAATACACAATTCTTATACTTACTCCCCCTCAAATAATGCGGAAGAATTGACTAAACATGCAAGCATATGAAATCAATTCAAGTCACGAGCATATAATACGCAATTTAGTTAGTAAGCACATATACATGGTCCCCTAAAGCATGTATTGAAGATATTGCGTGAGGGTATGAGTAGTGAAAAATTTATCGCATTTAAAACAATTCAATACCAATGCAATCTAAAATTACATTTAGAATGTACGAAGAAAACTTTTTTTTATGTATATTACTATTATTATAGTATGGGGTCAGATTATTTTGCTTCGATCAATCGTCACACCTAAAATTTTACGAGACATTTGAAAGAAAAAATGCAGTCAAGTCATGTCGATAAACTATGGTCCTAAGTTCATAGACTGGTCCATTTCGACAACTCTCACTAGGTTCACTCTTGCTCACAATAATTTCTAACTTGGGATTTTTATATTAATATCACTCAAGTCAACACAAGTAATTTTAAGTCAATTTACCTGTGATCGAGGCAATTTTTAATCAATTCACCTAATCGAGAGGTTGTGGATTTGGAATCAAAAGGAGTCTAAGGGTTTTAATTTGGCTAGGACTTAGAAGGGAAGGAATTTAGATGAAAGTGAGCTTATCTCTTCGTCATCTTCCATTTCTACGTCCGTCTCCTTAATTTTTTCGACGTCTTTTTGCTTTTCAATCATTTCTCCCTCATTTTCTTTTAAGAACTATTCCGTTTTATGCTATGCTCAAGCTGAAGCTCCGCTTCTCCACGAGGCTATAGGAGATTATCGTCGGCGAAGTTCTTCTGGTTCTCGGGCAGATACCGCGCTCCTCTTCTCTTAATCCCTAGAAAGGTTTCAGAGATTATCTATTTGGAAAAGTTCACGGTTATGGAGTTCGTAGCCGAGGCTGCGCTCATCTTCTCGTTTCCCGATATAAGACCGGATTATCGTTGGAGAAGTTCACTTCTGGTGCTCCTCTTCCAGCCGTTCTGTTGAGCGTACGAGATTATAGTTGGAGAAGTTCACAGCAGGAACCATGCCACTTTCTACAAGGTAGTCGGAAGGCCGGTTCCTTTGGTCTGATTTTTGCGCGTTGAGCAATACCTACTTTTCTCATCATCCCCTTTTATTTCTTTTGTTTTCTCCCCCTCCTTTTCTCGTTTGAACAACCATTCGAAGAATATAGGATTCGGTTGAAGGCTTGGAATGGGTTTCAAAGAAAGAAAAGACATCGAAGAAGGCTCAAAATGGATGACTAAGGACTAATGTGAGGGAAAATTACATATAAGGCCGAATGAGGAATATCCTAAGCTCCCTTATCATTTTCCTAACGATCTAACGCAAGGTGAGTATGAAACCAAGAATCATTAGGTAAGACAAGCAATTGATGTGTGACTTACTCGAGAAGTAGATCCAAATAAAGGAAAAAGGAATAAGGCTTGAATCATCACGCATGTAGAGTGACTTTGTGTCTAGTGGAACAATCAAATGACCTTTTAGACACAAGAATGCGACTTAGACTGACAATATTAAGCAATTAAATCGATCGCATGTCGGGGTAAAATTCTAAGTGACGTTAGATCAAAGCATTCTAAAGGATTTAGTCATACCCCTTTATATTATTATTTATTATTTTTTTTATTATTTTTATTAATATTGGTTATCACGCAAGATAAAAACAAATAAGCATGGAAAACACATAGAATAGAGCATGTGATAGCACAGAAGATCAGGTAATGCACATATTATGGAAAATTCAACATGCCTAATTTTCCGACAAGGAATTGGAATCGTTTCTCATCCAAAGCCTTGGTGAAAATGTCGGCTAGTTGAAACTCCGTGTTCACAAAGTACATCTCTATCGTGCCTTTTTCTACGTGATCTTTGATAAAATGATATCTAATGTCTATGTGTTTTGTGCATGAATGATAAACAGGATTGCAAGTAATGGCTATTGCACTTTGACTATCACTATATATGGGTATATTATTTAGATTCCACAGCATCTGTGAGCAACAACTGGCGGCAACTACGTATTTGTAACATCCCGTCCCATACCGGGTGTCACTGTAGCATCCGTCCCTATCGGGACCAGTGGGATTGGGCCCACCACACTCCGACTGATAGTCTGGCCCCACTGTACCACCATTTAACCTTCCAGCGTGCTTCGTCCTCGCTCACACGCACCCTGGGCAAACTCCCGAGAAGGTAGGTCGACCTTGGTGATATGAGTAGTACTATCAATTCATTTATACGATTCTTAGCCTGACACGCCCATACATTGTCAGTCTCAGGATCCCCGGGTGTCACATGCCCACCAGCTTCCGCCTGGTTCGTCCCCGAACCAGCACCGTACTGCGAGAGGTTGTGCTCTGATACCACCTGTGGCGACCCTCATTTTCTAATTAAGGTTAGTGGCGGATTTCCGCAACGTAAGCCGCGGAAGGCCCGTCAATTAAAAATTTTTTCCTAAAAGATTATATAATATAATAAAATATTATTTTACATAGTAGTATCTGTACAACGGGCGTAGCCCCAAAAATGTCAAAAGAACAAAAAACCCTATTATCGCTCCACAGGTCTTCATCCATGTACCGCCCTGCCCTCAAAAGTCCGTGGAGCACCGCCACCAGCCGCCTCAGTCTTGACGCGCATCGGCGTCAGACTCAGTACCTACAACACGTAAAAACTGAGCGATTTGCCCAGTAGGTGAATAGAAATGCATGTATGCACGTGAACGTTCATTCCCGATCCCAATATCTCACATGCAATGTTCACTCCTTCTTTTCCCTATGATCCTATCTCAAATCACACAACACAGGGCCCTAGGTCAGACTCGACACCTCGCGTGCCCATAATAATAACATACGAAAGCTTACACTAGCAGCGTTTTGACGATCACGCAACTGCCCTGCTAGGTCGCTCTTCCGTAGGCGGTAGCCTACACTGACAGCGTTTTGACGATCACGCAACTGCCCTGTCAGGTCGCTCTCTCCGCGGAAAATAAAATCACGACGGTTTTGCACCTCGGACGTTCGCCCGAGTAGACAGATCGATCACGCCTGTCTGCCGTCAGGTGTCATACGAGTACCAACCTCGGCTCCTTAACGAGTAAAACAATCACAACAAACTAGAACTACCCCGCTCAGCGGTACACCAAATCATCATCGTTTCAGTACAGTGTAAATACCTCTCACCCCTGTGATAGGATATGCATATGCTATGCATACAAACGTGTTAATACATGAAACGTGCGTAAAACACATAAATCACATAAATCATCGAAGCACGTAAAGGCACGTAATTCAAATAAGTGTTTACGCATTGTAGATGAATAATTCACCTACCTGTCCTCCCGATAAAATCAGTTAAGAAATCTGGTAAACTTTCTACGCTTCGATCCTCTGAGTATTGAAAATATTTTCACATCAATAAATCTACTAAGTCATGTAAGTTTCAAAAATACTAAAATTATTAAAAGAAGCTATCGATATTTTTCATAATATCAAACCTATAAATGTCGAAGTCATCTAACAATGTCGAGATCTTCTAAAAATAAATCTCGAGACTATATGTCGAGCTCCTTACTTTCGAGATCATATATCGAACCCTCAAACGTCGAGACCACATGTCAAACCCTTAAATGTCGAGATCATGATGTTATCGCAATCCTCTCTATAATGATATCGATATCTATATTATTATTGTCAAACATCTGGAGATCTTACATTAGTATATCTCGAACTCTCTGTATAATATACCTCTCGAATTTTATCTATTATATACCTTGAAATCCTTCTAATTATTACATAACGGGATCTATCTATGAGAAAGGCTGTTGAATCTCGAAATCATTTTATAAAATGTCGAAGTCTTTTCCATAAAATGTCGAATTATATCCATCACACATTTCGAAATCCTCCTAATTGTACATCTCGAAATTCTACTTATCACCCATTTCGATATTCAAGCTAAACCTTCAAAGACTAAATTTCCTAATCACGCCATGTATCATAACCATGTGATGACCTATACTGTAAACATATACAAGCATTAAAACTTTCATATCCCTTAAGGTCTCACATTCTCAAGATCAATTTCGATGCTTATTTCTAACATAGAAAATTGCACCACCTTAAACATGTAATTTCTGAAGAGCATGATAAACTTTCAAGAACACCACGTAGTTCAAATTCAGTTGAACTCATATTATATTGTATAAGCACACATAAGCTTAGTCGAACTAGCAGCAGTGGTTTTTGCTTTGAAGATTTGGAGACATTATCTCTACGTAGAGAAATGTGAAATCTTCACAGATCATAAGAGTTTGAAGTATTTCTTCACTCAGAAGGAACTGAATATGCGACAACGAAGATGGCTGGAGCTCGTCAAAGACTACGATTGCGTCATCAGCTATCATCCAGGTAAGGCAAACGTAGTCGCAGATGCGCTAAGTCGAAAAGCGGTGAATGCAGAGTTACATCAGCTTGGAATAGAGGTAGTTAATTTGGGCAAAGTTGAGGCAAGACTAGCAGCGCTAACTCCAACCTACGCTGCTAGAACAGATCAAGAAGACGCAAGAAGAAGACGAACTCTACCTAAAGATAAAGGAGGCACTACCCGACGATTTTAAAATACGAGAGGATGGAGCTTTAGTATACAGGAATCGTCTTTATGTACCTGACAACGAGGAGCTGCGACAAACAATAATGACGGAAGCACACGCGACTGCATACTCAGTACACCCAGGAGCCACAAAAATGTATCAAGATTTACGAATAACGTACTGGTGGCCAGGAATGAAGAAAGACATTGCTGCATTTGTGAATCGATGTATGACCTGCCAATTGATTAAAGCAGAACAAGCGACCCGGTGGAACCCTACAGCCTCTACCCATTCCAGAATGGAAGTGGGATCATATCACGATGGACTTCGTCGTTGGGTTACCCAAGACGACGAAAGGCCACGATGCTATCTGGGTGATTGTATATCGCCTAACTAAATCAACCCATTTCCTTCCCATTAGCTCCACTTTTTCCATGGAACGCTATGCTGAATTGTATATTCAAGAAATCATCCGGCTCCATGGAATTCCAAACTCTATCGTCTCCCACCGAGATTCGAGATTTCTTTGAACTTTTGGCAGAGCTTACAAAAAGCAATGGGAACCAAGCTCTCATTCAGTACCGCTTACCATCCCCAGACCAACGGGCAGTCTGAACGAACGATTCAGACTCTCGAGGATATGCTACGGGCATGTGTCCTCGATTTCAAAGGAAACTGGAGTAAATATTTACCGCTCATAGAGTTTTCATACAACAACAGTTTCCACGCTACAATGGGAATGGCGCCATACGAGGCGTTATACGGGCGCAAGTGCCGATCCCCAGTCCATTGGGATGAAATCGGTGAGCGAACACTGTTAGGACCTGATATGATCCGAGAAATGACAGAAGCTATGATGAAGATTCGGGAAAGGATGCGAACCGCACAGAGTCGTCAGAAGAGTTACGCAGATCATCGACGACGACCATTGGAATTTGCAGAAGGTGACCAAGTGTTCCTGAACCCCGATGAAAGGAGTAAAACGCTTCGGACGAAAGCTGAGCCCCAGATACATAGGCCCATTCAGAATTATCAAACGAGTTGGCGAGGTCGCGTACCAACTAGAGTTACCGGCCTCATTATCGCAAGTTCACGACGTATTTCACGTATCGACACTACGGAAGTACGTCGCAGACCCAAGTCACGTGATACAGAGCGAGCTTCTTTATCAACAACTCAAGCCCGACTTGAGTTACGAAGAGAATCCCGTAGAGATTTTGATGTATGAGCTGAAACAACTCCGGAATAAAAATATTCCGTTAGTTAAGGTTTTGTGGCGGAATCAATTAGTTGAGGAAGCCACTGGGAACGTGAAGACGATATGAGAGTTCGTTATCCCGAGTTATTCCAGCCGGCGTAATTTCGGGGACGAAATTCTTCTAAGTGGGGGAGGATGTAATACCCGTAAAATTTAGATACGGGGTTTTGATGTAATCAAACTACGTAATCTTATGAATTAGGAACTTTAGTAAAGAAATGTGAATTTTTGGGACGAAATTAGGATAATTTCGAATTAAATTCGAAACATAATCAAAAAGGATGTGAAGTATAAGGTTAATAATGGTCTAAGTTAAAGGTGATTATGGCCCAACGGAATTATATAGTACTTTATACTTAAATAAGACCCAAATTTTCTGACCATGATTGATAAATAACGTTGCTTAGGCATAAGGTAAATCTCTCACCACCTTTTTGTCCCATCAGCACTATTTTCAAAACCCTTAATACTTATCCAACATATAATGGAAATCACGAAGTGAGAAGTCATTTTTCCCTCTTAGTAAGAACAAAGAAACGAAAGAAGGAAGGAGCAAGAACGAGAGAAAAATTCTACCAATTCAAAAACCTTGTTTCCAAAGTGAGGTATGCCAACTTAATATACCTGTGTGCTTTCAACATATGTGTATATCTCTATATGACTTTATGATTAATCATAGGAGGTTTCGAAGGGTTTACAAAAGCCTAATTATTTCTCTAGTTACAGCCTAAGCTTATGGGTGCTTATACAATATAATATGAGTTCAACTGAATTTGAACTACGTGGTGTTCTTGAAAGTTTATCATGCTCTTCAGAAATTACATGTTTAAGGTGGTGCAATTTTCTAGGTTAGAAATAAGCATCGAAATTGATCTTGAGAATGTGAGACCTTAAGGGATATGAAAGTTTTAATGCTTGTATATGTTTACAGTATAGGTCATCACATGGTTATAATACCTGGTGTGATTAGGAAATTTAGTTTTTGAAGGTTTAGCTTGAATATCGAAATGGGTGATAAGTACAATTTCGAGATGTACAATTAGGAGGATTTCGAAATGTGTGATAGATATAATTCGACATTTTATGGAAAAGACTTCGACATTTTATGAAATGATTTCGAGATTCAACAGCCTTTCTCATAAATAGATCCCGTTATGTAATAATTAGAAGGATTTCAAGGTATATAATAGATAAAATTCCAGAGGTATATTATACAGAGAGTTCGAGATATAATTATGTAAGATCTCGAGATGTTTGATAATAATAATATAGATATCGATATCAGTATAGAGAGGATTGCGATAACATCATGATCTCGACATTTAAGGGTTTGACATGTGGTCTCGACATTTGAGGGTTCTATATATGATCTCGAAAGTAAGGAGCTCGACATATAGTCTCGAGATTTATTTTTAGAAGATCTCGACATTGTTAGATGACTTCGACATTTATAGGTTTGATATTATGAAAGATATCGATAGCTTCTTTTAATAATTTTAGTATTTTTGAAACTTACATGACTTAGTAAATTTATTGATGTGAAAATATTTTCAATACTCAGAGGATCGAAGCGTAGAAAGTATACCAGATTTCTTAACTGATTTTATCGGGAGGATAGGTAGGTGAATTATTCATCTACAATGCGTAAACACTTATTTGAATTACGTGCCTTTTATGTGCTTCGATGATTTATGTGATTTATGTGTTTTACGCACGTTTCATGTATTAACACGTTTGTATGCATAGCATATGCATATCCTATCACAGGGGTGAGAGGTATTTACACTGTACTGAAACGCTGATGATTTGGCGTACCGCTGAGCGGGGTAGTTCTAGTTTGTTGTGATTGTTTGACTCGTTGAGGAGTCGAGGTTGGTACTCGTATGGCACCTGACGGCAGACAGGCGTGATCGATCTGTCTACTCGGGCGAACGTCCCGAGGTGCAAAACCGTCGTGATTTTATTTTCCACGGAGAGAGCGACCTGATAGGCAGTTGCGTGATCGTCAAAACGCTGTCAGCGTAGGCTACCGCCTACGGAAGAGTGACCTAGCAGGGCAGTTGCGTGATCGTCAAACGCTGCTAGTGTAAGCTTCCGTATGTTACTATTATGGGCGTGCGAGGTGTCGAGTCTGACCTAGGGCCCTGTGTTGTGCGATTTGAGATAGGATCGTGGGGAAAAGAAGGAGTGAACATTGCATGTGAGATATTGGGATCGGGAATGAACGTTCACGTGCATACATGCATTTCTATTCACCTACTGGGCAAATCGCTCAGTGTTTACGTGTTGTAGGTACTGAGTCTGACGCCGACGCGCGTCAAGACGGAGGCGGCTGGTGGCGGTGCTCCACGGACTTTTGAGGGCAGGGTGGTACATGGATGAAGACCTGTGGAGCGATAATAGGGTTTTTTGTTCTTTTGACATTTTTGGGGCTACGCCCGTTGTACAGATACTACTATGTAAAATAATATTTTATTATATTATATTATCTTTTAGGAAAAAGTTTTTAATTGACGGGCCTTCTGCGGCTTACGTTGCGGAAATCCGCCACTAACCTTAATTAGAAAATGAGGGTCGCCACTGTATTCTGCTTCGGCCGTCGAAGTGGACACACAGTTCTGCTTTTTTGGATGACCAACAGACCAGCTTTTCGCCTAGAAATTGAGCGCCACTGGACGTGCTTTTTCTGTCCATTCGGCAACCTGCATAATCAGCGTCAGTGTAGCCAATAAGTTTGAAATTCGTACCCTTTGGATACCATAGTCCCAGGGTAGAAGTGCCCTTAAGGTAACGTAGAATTATTTTGACCGCGAGCATATGAGATTCTTTGGGATCGGCTTGAAAACGGGCACACAAGCAGGTGGCAAACATGATATCCGGCCGGCTCGAAGTGAGGTAGAGAAGATGCGATACAGTGTGATGTCGACCGATTTACCAGAGGGATCGGCATCCAACTTGCATCTTGGTGACATAGGAGTGCTGAGAGGCTTGCTCTGGTCTTGATGGAACTTCTTCAGAATATCCTTGACGTATTTTGTCTGACTGATGAAAATTCCATCATTGAGCTGCCTGACTTGAGGCCTAAGAAAAATTGCATCTCTCCCATGTGAGTCATCTCGAATTTGCTCTTCATGGATCTCCAAACTTATTGCAGAGCCGAGGATTTGTTGATCCGAAGATGATGTCCTCGACGTATACTTGGACGACCATCAGATCTTTGTCTTGCCATTTAATGAAGAAGGTTGTGTCTATCGTTCCTCGTACGAATCCAGACTATACGAGGAAATCACACAGGACATCGTACCAAGCACGTGGGGCCTTTTTTAGTCCATAGAGAGCTTTGTCCAAGCGATAGACGTGATCGGGATAGCTTCGATTCTGACAACAGGAGCATATGTCTCGTCGTAGTCGATGCCTTCCTGTTGATTGTATCCCTTCGCAACTAGCCTTGCTTTGTTCCGGATCACTTCACCATCTTAATTTTTCTTGTTCTTGAAAACCCATTTAGTTCCGACCACTGTTTTCCCATGTGGACGGGGTACCAAGTTCCACACTTGAAGACGTTCGAATTGATTGATTTCCTCTTGCATTGCAATTGTTCAATCCGGGTCTCGAAGTGCGTCTGCTACCTTGGTAGGCTCGTTTTGGCTCAGGAAGCAACTGAAAAGACTGTGTTGACGACGTGTCCTCACACCATCCGAAGGATCGTCAATTATCTGATCAACCGGATGACCTCTAGTCCACTTGCGCTCATGAGGCAAAGCTGAAGTTGATGCACAGCCATCTGTGGGTCAAGATTTCCTATATTCTCTGATTGATCAATTGTCTGAGGAAGTTCCATTTCTGCACTTGGATCGATCGTCTCTGATGATACTTCCTCGAGGACCTCTGTAGGTTCTACGTTGTTCTGTGGCGATTCTGAATCGGGTCAGGTAGAGGCGGGAGATGAACTTGGTACGTCGGTCTCGTTGGGTGGAGAATCCACTGTAGGTGTAGTAGTGTATGACCGATATACCGGTTCGAAGAGAGAATCCAAGTCGTCTAATGCAGGTCTCTTTGCTTCTTCTGACATTGATTTCGAAGTTGTTGCCATCTTCTGTTGGTTTTGTGCCAACACACCAGTGATTACAGGTTCTGAAATGTTGTCTTCAGAAACCAATGGGTTGAGCACGGTCCTGAACTGAGTTGAGCAGGAACTATCGGGTTGGGCACGGGTTCTGGACTGAGTTGACCAGAAGCCATTTCTACCACTTCTTTGAAAGTGACATTATAGCTTTCCTTAATAGTTCGGTTGGACTTGATGTATACTCGGTACGCTTTTGATGTTGAAGAATACTCGACAAAAGTTGCTTCGAATGCTTTAAGGTCGAACTTTGCACGTTGCTCTCTGTCGTTCGCCACAAAGCACTTGCACCCGAAGACTTTAAGGAAAGAGATGTTGGGCACGCTATTATTCACAATCTCGTACGGAGTCTTGTTGAACCGTTTGTGAACCACCGTCCTCTTTTGAGTAAAACAAGCGGTATTGACTGCTTCAGCCCATAGAAAGTGTTGAAGTCCCGAATGGATCAGCATTGTACGAGCTGCTTCCACTAGTGTTCGATTTTGCCTTTCAACGATCCCATTTTGTTGAGGTGTTTTGGCGGCTGAAAATTGTTGACTTATTCCAACTTTCTGATAAAACTCACTGAGGTTGTTGTTCTTGAACTCAGTGCCGTTGTCTGTTCGAACAACTTGAATAGTCTGTTGCAGCAGATTTTGGGTTGTGTTCACAAAGTTGATGATCAAGTCACCGGTCTCATCTTTGGTTCGGAGGAACTTTGTCCACGTGTAGCGAGAATAGTCATCAACGATCACTAGCACATACTTTCTTCTACTGATACTCTGAGTCTGCATCGGACCACAGAGATCCATGTGTATTAGTTCCAATGGTCGAGAAGTAGACGCAATTTGCTTGACGTGATGAGATGCTCGCTTCATTTTTCCTAGGTGACATGCCGAACAATGATGCTCCCTTTGTAGTAGTATAGTTGGAAGACCGTGAACCAACTTTTTCGTAGAAAGACGTAGAGAGCTTTCATGTTTAGATGAGAGTCGTCGATGCCATAGGCTGTTCCTCTGTTAATCAATCTAATAGATGAGGCATACAGCTGTCAAGGGCCGCACGGACGTCAGGTTGATCGTGTAAAGATTGGATCTCCGAAGTCCTTGAAGGAGTTCTGTGTCCTGACTATCCAAAATTCTGCACCGGTCAGCATGGAAGACCACCTGGAATCCTTTCATAGAACTGGCCTATGCTGAACAAGTTATGGTGGAGGCCTTCGACGTATGAGACATCTTTTATGGTCAGATTCTTTAGAATGATATCCCCAAGTCCTAGAATCGGTGCTGAATCGTTGTCCCCAAATCTGACTTTGCCATTTGGTCGGCCTTTGTAGTTGCTCAGCAGCTCTTGTTTACCAGTCATGTGTGTGGAGCAAAAAGAGTCGAGGTACCACACATGATGGATCTGCAAAAACAATTTAGAGAGCTTTAGGTACCCAACCACTTAAGCATGGGTCCTCTCAGATTAGCAGATTTAATTTTGGGTTCAGATATGATTCCTAAATCTATTTTTGGAGGAGTCTTAATAACCCATTTCACTTTTGGAGAAGTGGGTTTGGGTTTTGCCTCTATAGGAGACTCGGCCCTTTTGGCTTTTGTCGTCCTAGGCGGAGATTTAGGAACCCATTGGGTTGAACCTTGCAGGGAAGGTTAATTTCAGCACCTACAAATGCTTTGGAAGGTTTGACTGAGGAAAAGATCTTTTCTTGTGATAGTCTCCTAAGGTGCTTGGGGGATTTAATTTCTACGGGATACCTTAGGTGAGTACAGTCATGTGCGGCACCATAAGCTTTCTTTATGGCTGGATCTTGTTTCCTACGAGTTTTCCTTGTGGCATTTGTTTCAGAATGATTAGGAGTAATTTTGAGGTAGAGCCTATTTCGAGATTTTCGCTTCTAAAGGTGATAGGCTGAAGTGAACACGTAGAAGCAATTATTTTGAACGTAGAAATGGCTCTTTTATTACTACGAGTGTCTTTTATTTTAACAGAAGGAATAACATGCTCAGAAACATTCAAATCTACTAACTCCTTCTTTATCTTATAACTAGACACTCTCGCCTTCGTAGTCAGTGCTGGCCCTACGCTCCCTGTGGACGTAGGTGAAGTAGAATTAGTCTTAGCACTTTTAATAGAATTATTAATGCTCTTTTGATCTTTCGAAGGCGATTTTTCTATTTTCACGCTTTTTATGATAGCGTGTGAGGTAGTTTGGGAAGACGAGGAACCCTTGAGATTTTCCATCTCCTTAAAGAATTTTTTCTTTTCAGCTTCGAAATTCTCTCGTTCTTTGTCTAGTTTTGCCTGTGACTCCTCTATCTGTTTTATGACAGGGGGTTTGTAGAGAGAATTTTGATAATTATCCTTTTTGACTTCCTCATGGTGTGTTTGTGATTCAAGAGGTAGATTAATTTTTGCATGTAACTTGTTGCATTCCTCGCTTAGGAGTGCATAATTATTTTCTACCGTCAGTTTGGCGGCTCGACAGGCGTCTAGATCCTTAATAAGCTCACTAACCTTAGCGTTAGATATTTCTAATTGAGCTTCTAAGTCAGTGATTCTAAAGGTAGCTTCGGTTATCCTACAATTTAAGGTAGCTTTCTCATTGAGATTCCTAACCAAACAATTGTAGTTATTTTCTAGCCTGTCTTCTAATTCATTAATCTTTTCACTGTGCTGTCCTACTTGAGGTTGACCAGTCTCTCTAGAATGTAAGCTCTTAGTAAGTTCTTCTATTTTTGCACTAGAGCTTCTAAGTTCTGATTCGAGACAATCTATCTTCTCCTGAGCTCTCTCAAGTTTATTCTCTACTTCCTTTATACTTTTCTACTCACGTTTCATGTTAGCATATTGCGTTTGATATGATTCTAACATGGTCAATAATGTGGAAGGAGTGACTACCTCATTTGAAGAAGTGGATGCGTTTTCGTCGTCCGTACGAATGGATGTTTCTGCGTCCAATTCGTTTTCGAGACGGGCCATGAGGGCAAAATTCTATTCTTCGGAACTCGGCGTGTCCTCGAGCCATTGGTCCTGTTCGTCCATGAGAGCTACTCCAGCTTCTTTCTGTTTTGTCAATTGGAGCTCCCTGGAGTAGTAGTTTGCATCTCTTTTCTTCGGGAGCGTGCACTCTCTGGCGAAGTGACCTGCTTTGCCACAGTTAAAGCATTTGTTAGTCTTTTAGGATTCTTGACCTCGGAGCTCTCCGGTGCACGTTGTTTGTTTTTGGAGCTTGTAGTCCGAAGCTTGTTGGCTGAGGTTGAAGACTTCTTCTTGAAGTACTTCTTGCTCATCATTTGTCCAATGAGAGCTAACTGCTTTCCAAGAGCTTTCATGTTTGGCTCGATGTCGGAGTCCGATTCATCCTCCGACTCTGATGGTGAAGGAGGCCTAACGTCCTTTCTCGTTCTTGAGCTCCTCTTCTCCAAGACTAAGGCAACAGTGTCTTCGGTTTGTTTGCCTTTCTGCTCTTTGAGAATCTCGCGGATATCATCCTCATGCTGAGCGAGATTGTCAAACACGACATGGACATCCAACTCCTTTAGATCTTTATTTTGTCGAATCTGAGTGGATATTTTCTTCCATTCCGTGGGCAGAGAAGATAGAAATCTAATGTTCGTCTCCATGTTAGTTTTAGTTATTTCTATCTTCCTCATCTCGTTGAGAAGAGTGAGGTATCTTTGGTAGATTACGTATGGACTCTCCTCCGGCTTTGCTTTGAAGGAGTCGTAAGCAGTGAGAATGTTCGCCTTTTTGGCCTTTATGCCAACTTCCGTCCTTTGCATCATCCTATGCAGCTCATCCCACATCCCTTTAGCCGATGAAAGGCTGTCGATTTGTCTGTATATGTCGTCGGGGATGCCCTGCATGAGGGTATTCATGCTACTAGATCAGCCTTAGCTCGAGCTTTTTCCTCCAGAGAGTATTCCCTAGGCTCCTTTAGTCGCCTAGAAGGTGGAATCACGGGAGTAGCTGTTTCGTCACCGGGTACATGGACCAAGAATTATGTCGGTCCCTCTTCAAGAGACTGCAGTTGATTTTTGGCTTTATCCTTTAGAGCGATGAAGTTTAGGAACCGGCTTCTCCATACGGTGTATTCGCCTGTTTGCAAAATCGGCGGACGGTTATCATTTCCGAGCTAGTATGCATCCATTTCTGTATTGTAGTCGAGTTGTTGAAGGATCTTCGTTAATTGTTTTGAAGGTTGAAGATGATGTAATGTGCTTCACAAGTGACAAAATTCGTTAGTAGCGTTTGATTCGAAAATTAGATCGACAATTATTTTCGATTCAATCTTTGAAGTTTGATCGAAATTAATTTCGTCGAGATAGAATGTACTTACTGTTCTCGTGCGAGAAATTTCGTCACCGAAATATTTTACGAGCGAAACCAAAATCGTTCAGTCGAGAAACGTTTCCTGATCGTGAATTTATTTCGAGCGTAAAGAAACAGCACGTTAGTAAGTTTCTCGACAAGTCAAAATAAATCTGTTGACTAGAAAAGTTTCTCGCGTGTAAATGATTTTCGTCTGGTCAAACATTAAAGGTTTGACCGAAAAAGTTTTTCGAGAGAAAGTTTTTACGCATGCAAGGTCAAAATTGGTCTCTCTCGAAAAATTTTTTGCGCTGAATAATGCTCGAGAAATATTTCTAACTAAAATCGTTTCTGCTGATGACGATTCCACCGCTGACTTCGTATTCTGACCGAGAAAAATTCTCGCGCCAACATTTTCGATCGAGAAACTAATCCGATCGCAAAACCTAGCGAGAAAAATTAGAGCAATCGAGAAAAATTCACAGAATACGATTAACACGGATTCGAGCAAAAACAAAGAATCAGATAGTGAAATTTTAGGTAATTGCTCGCAATCATGTACTAATCACGCACGAACAAGCAATTAAACACGTTATGAAGCAAATATATCAAATTCGATCAAAATCAGAACGTGTTCTTCATTTTCTTTGTCAACAGTAAAATTTCAGAACCAAATTAATCAAAAATCGAGGTTCAAACAGCTACTGATCTAGTCGCAGTGATCATTTAACACTTAATCTAGCACAGAAACATCAAATTCAAGTCAATTAAGCACAGAATTAAGCTATTGGATCGAAAAACTTTTCGCGCCAAAACTGTTCTTCGATGGAACAGTATTCGAAATAAAGTTTCGATCCAATTCTAACAATTTTCGATTCAAAACAGAACGAATCTGCTCTGATACCAATTGTTAGGTCTCTGATTAACAACTCTATCCTAGGCAGGAATTCAAAGTAATTCGACAGTTATGATGATCAATTAAGTTCGATCGAAAAACTCAAGTTAAGAATCGAGAGAGAGAATTCAAGTAGAGTGAGAAAGTTATTGTTGTTTCTCTCTCCAGAGATCGAATTGCAAGCCTTTCGGATCAATTCTCTAAACTTTCTCTATTCAGCTCAAATTCGTTACATGTATTTATACCAAACAAGCTTGGTATAAATATCAAATAGTCCTTAATCTAAAGGCTAATACAAGTAAAGCCCCTAATTACAAGGACAACTAATGTAATCAAGCACAATTCAAAATGGTATTCTACATTAAGCGTCTTGCCATAACCAAGTGTTATCCTGTGTAACTGCTGAACACTTGGCATTCTGGTCAGTGATATCAAGAGTAATACAGTAGATATTTCTATCCCTAGATGCACTAAATAACACCTTATCATCATTTCTAACAACACATGTATCATTTTCAAAAGTTACCGTATGACCCTTATCACAGAATTGACTAATGCTAATGAGGTTATGTTCGAGATTCTTAACTAACCATACGTCATCTATACTAGTATGCAAAGTGTTATTGACAGTTCCGACTCCAATAATCTTAGCTTTTGTGTTGTCGGCGTATGAGACATATCCTCCGTCATACGCTTTCACCGACACAAACTTACTGATACAACCTGTCATATGGTGGGAACACCCACTGTCAAGATACCACTTGTTTTTCTTGCTGAATTTTCTTCTTTTTACCTGCATGAATCAATTCTTTTCTGAGATGCCCAACTCTGATTGGGTCCTAAAAGATTAGGAGAAAAGTAACTCATGTTAACACGTGATATATCGTGTATCACATATTGTGATCTCTTAAACACAGGTTGGCCAGTGTTAGAGACTTGATCATCAGGAACCTTCTTTGGCCTCCAGACATATCTAGATTATCAGCTTTGTTCGAAAAACAGTTGTTAGCATAATGGCAGTGACGGTCGCAAGAAAAACACTTAGGTTTCCTAACAGTTGGTGCAACATGTTCCTGTATCATGCAATATTCTATCCCTGATTATCCGATATTCCTAGGAATACTAAGTAACATATCAAGATTCTGTTTACCATCAAGAAGTCTATCAACAGTACGGGTCTTTTCTTCTAAGGAATTCCTAAGAACAGAGATCTCTCTAGATATATCACTGTTTCGCTTTCTAAGCTCCTCACAATTACATTAGGCTTTTTCTTCCTTAAGGGTTTCTTGTTCGGTCCTTAAGCATGCATTATCTAGATCATTTGGTGTTTCTCTCTAGCTATATCATCTCGTTGCCTAACAGATTCTTTACTTGAGAGTTGAGCGACTTAATCCTTCTTTCTGCGTTTTGAATAATTTCAGACATTTCTTCCTTGTCATCTACTTCAGAGACTGAGGATGCATTATCATGAGATTCATCTTTCCTAGCATACAATTTATTCAGAATAGGTATTTTCTTAAAAGTTGACGAGGAAGATACCTGATCATCATCGGCCATGTAGGCAAGATCTTCCTCCTCTTCACTTTCTGCCTCTTCCCAGTTTGTGACCATGGCTTTATGCTTCTTTATCTTTTTTCTGACAATTCTCCATTGTGCAGTTTGTGGCGAAGTGGCCTGGCTTGTTGCATAGAATTTCTGAACATTGTTCCGGAACGAGGATATTCCCTTGTTTCTCGGTTGGAACCTGGAGTTTCCTTTTAATTTTCTTAGCTGAGATTTTTCAAATCTTCTTGCAAGGCGATCCGCTCCAGTATCTCTTCCTCATTCTCTTCGTCGTCAGAATCAGATTCCTTCTGTTCAGCATTGAAAGCGATGGTATTCCTGACTTTTGGTTTTCTTCCATGGAGATTTGAGTCATCTCATATGAGGTTAGAGATCCGATCAGCTCCGAAACAGATAACTCGTCCAGATCATTAGCTTCGTGGATGGTTGTTACTTTGGGATTCTCTAGGAAGAGATCTCAGGATTTTTCTCACCTTCTCACTGTCTGATATTTTCCTTCCCAACGAGAACATTTGATTGATGATGTTCATGAATCTTGCATACATGTGGCTGATAGTATCGTTGTCCTCCATCTTGAACAGCTCGTATTGGTGAGTTGGGCTATTCTTTCTTGTACAACTCGAGTGGTTCCCTCATGTGTGACTTGAAGCATCTCCCACATATCCTTGGGATATTCGCATGAGCTCAAACGATTTTATTCTTCTCTTTTAAGCGCGCAGACAATCATGTTCTTTGCTTTGGCATTCAAGGAAATTCCTCGCTTGTCTGTAGCATCGTAGTAGAACCTTTCTTTGAAGTTCCATCTGCCTTTTTTTGGGATTGCAAGGTCCAGTCGTGATGATATCCCATAGGTCATAGTCAGCAGCAAGCAGGAATTCCATCATACGATTTTTCTATATGGCGTTGTTCGTTTCATCGAAGAGTGGTGGCCTGGAATAGGATTGTCCCTCTGGAAAAACATCAAAACTCAAAGAAACCATTAGATCTTTAACTCAGACTTGTTAGGCCTGTCGTTTGAGTAACCCGCTCTGATACCAAATGAAGATAAAAACGTGCCTAAGAGGGGGTGAATTAGGCTTATAAAAATTTGTGCTTCTTCTTTTTGCAATTCTAGTATGTAGTGGCTTAGAGATGCCTACTGATGCTTGTGATGAGTATGCCTTATATATCCTAGTTACGACGATGTATGCCGGGCCTGTCTCACAGCGATAAAGAAATAACTGAAAAGTAAATGCGAGACATGATTTTTATAGAGGTTATATCCCCAACTGGGAATTACTCCTCTCCTTGGGTTTGCTCATCTCAGTAGTGTTTCTGCTCAAGACTTTCGTAGTAGTAGGTTTGCAAATGCTTATTGTCTTGAAAATTATGAAGTGTAGCTCACATTTAAACCTTTTCAATCAGCACCTCACATGGAAATCATATCATATAATAATCACCAAATCAAGCATAATTTCCATGCAATTTTCAAGAGTTAACATACCATATAAATCATGCTTCTAAAAAGTTATCACAGCGGTTATAAGCACATTAAAGCATGATTATATTTCATATAAAAGCTCATTCAAGCATGAATATATTCCATATAAAGACTCAGATTCGTTCTCAAGCATATTCAATCACTTCGCCTCTATTTACCATATCAGAACTTTCTATATGTGATTCCCTGCTATCAGTTTATGGAATAAGTCAATCCATTACTTTCCATGTATAGCATACGAGATAGCATTATATCAATTCCATATTTAGGACTCAGTCATCAACATATTTCCATGTTTAGCACATAATATCGGATCAGATCACAACTTTCAAACTGTCATGCCACAACTTCTCATATTTCAGAGATCAAATCTGTTTTGAGCACATAGCATCTTTTCCACAAGGTCAATCAAATCGATTCTTTCCTAAATATAATATCCAACAAGTATAAGGAAAGATATCAATTCAATATTGCACATTAAATTCAGTGGAAAGCATGCACAGAATCGTATATGTGATTTTCGTCCAGGAATAACTAATTTTCAGCAGATATATCACTTCCATATATAAACAGCATATTTTCCATATATAGCTCAGCAGGATATCTCATGCGTTATTTCCATATATGGCACATAACAATATATCCTGTCACATGGGCTGCCTATAACATGTGATCACATAGTTTCATCAAATAATCACAGATCATGCGAATCAAATATTCAACACTTAAACCGATTTTTAGCTCATAAACAACACATGGTCGAATATTATCATGTTCTTAGACATTATATTGATCACACATCGAATTGCTTAATTTATAGACCTAACGTCATTGCAATTACATTGTTCATCAAAACTCAATAATGCTCATGGACCAAAAAGGTCAACACTAACATTATACTAACATTGTTGTTGGTGCATTAGTCAGCCCTAAAAGCATGAACAAAAACTCGCAATGACCGTACCCGTGCTGAACGCGATCTGTCTCCTTGATTCAACTTATGGTATCCCGAACGGAGATTGATTTTCGAGAATACAGTAGCTCTTTGAAGCTGGTCGAATAGTTCGTCAATTCTGGGTAACGGTTATTTATTATTGATAGTGGTTTTATTCAGCTCCTGGTAGTCCATGCATAACCGCATCGACCCATCTTTCTTGTGTACAAAATAAATCGGTGCTCCCCAAGGTGAGAAGCTGGGTTGAATAAATCCATTATGTGATAACTCTATAGGGATTGGGGCTGACCTGGTACTAACTCGATATCTGTGCTCCCCATCTTTAGATCCCACAATTCGTTTGGCCTAATCGATAAGGGGCTTTAGGGATTGGGGCTGACCCTGGTACTAACTCGATAGTGAACTGTATTTCTCGATCAGGGGTAACCCCGGGAGATCATTGGGAAATACATCTGCGTATTTGATAACGATAGGTACATCCTTTAACTCTGGCTGGGAAGCTTCGTCTGTCTTTACCTCATAGACGAGAAAAGACTCACAACCTGACGTCAGAATGTTGAGCCTTCAGCGTAGAAATTCGGGGGAAACTATTCTATTTTGCTTTACTCGAGAAAGTGAACACCACTTCCTCGGGTAATTGAAATCTAACGAACTTTTTGTTTATCTGGAAAGCCAATCCATTCCGAAGATAACATTGTAGTCGTTCATCGGATCACAATCAGGTCGACGCTCAAGTTTCTACCTTCAATGATCACGAAGAATCCTTACAGCACTTGATTGGTGCGCGTCGGATCCCTGTATGGTACTGTTACTACATAACTACACTTAGATAAGGTAGGAGATATTCCCACCATCGCCACATACTTAGCCGACACAAATGAGTGTGGCTCAAGAATCAATGAGTACAGAGTAGGTACATTATAGAAATTTAACGTACCCGTCACAACGAATGGGTTTGCCTCCGCCTCCTCGTTCGTCAGGGTGAACACATGTGCTGGAACCGATGGTGGTCGTACTGTTGAGGTATATCCGCTAGATGCCGTACGAGGACTTGGAATACCGAGGGTAATTTGGTAATTGTGTAGTGTTTAGTGATGTAATTTGATTACTTCAATGAATGATTTCATTCATCATTAATTAGATATTGGATAAACAAACTAAAGGCAAATTAATAAAATCCAAATATTGCCAGTTCAGTTACTGATTCAGTGGGGACAGAGGGGCACCAGTAAGCTGAGATACTGAATTGAAATTAGTCCACGTGTCTAAGTCTCCGGTAGGGTGACTGGATCGACAAGTAATACTTGTTTGTCGACGGGCAGAATACAGTTGTGCCAACCGTTAACTTGGGAAGTGGGAGCCCGTGACAATGATACAAGATAAATCGGGGGATTATGTGTATTTGGACACTGACTCGTAATCGAACGATCACACGCTTGGATTGTCCTTGATCAATCGATTGACTGTAGTGGTATGCGTGAACCTTAGACCGAAAGAATTAACTTGGTGTTGGTCTTGAGGTCTGTTAGGTCCTACGATTACCAACTCTAAGATCCTAGGCATGAATTCTAAGTAATTCGATGATAATGATTGACAGTAAGATTCGATCGAAAAACTCAAATGAAGAACAAAAGAGAGAATTCGAGTAGAGTGAGAAAGTTACTATTGTTTATCTCTCTAGAAATTGAATTGCAAGCCTTTCGGATCAATTTCCAAAACTTTCTCTATTGATTGCCATTGATTACAAGGTATTTATACCAAACACACTTGGTATAAATATCTAACTAGTCCTAATCTAAGGACAAATGTAAGAAAAGCTCCAAATTACAAGGACAACTAATGAAATCAAGCACAATTAAAATTGATACTCTACAATCTCCCCCTTTGTGCTTGATTGCGTCTCCGCGCTGTTTGTCCTCGTCGGGCATAGTATGATCTGCACAAGCCCAGCGCATGCTCATAATCTCTTACCGTCTCCCTTAGCTTCAGATGCTCCTCGATGTCATCTAGTAGTTCCATCAGGAACAGCTGTTCTCTCAGAGTCTGTGGATCCTCAGCATTGTATCTCTGTTGATTTCTTCCAACCTCTGCTCGATATTCCTCCTGATGACCTTGAGCGTTTCGTCGCAAAACTTATGAATCTCTGTCTTCAGCATCATCCTAGTCTTCTTGGCAATTGGATTGTGGTAGGTGATGCCGATGACTGAGCTGATGTGCACATGATTGCTTGGAAGCCCTTCGATCTCAAGTCCTTTGTTGAGCGGTTCGGCCATGTTGACCTTCTTCATGTTGCTCTCTAGATCCATCTGAAGGTCATGCGCTGCAAAGTATTTGACTTGGCGCATCATGAACCGGTAGAGCCCTTCGAGGCCTTCCTTTTTCATGAAGCCTTGAGGACCTTTGTACTTCTCCACGTACAGCTGATAGAGGTGGTATACCTCGTCGGCAGGGAGGTACGGTAGGTCGCTCTCGCTTAGTTCCTCTCGGGTTCTGTCCACTCGCTCGATGACATAGTGAGGTGTTGGAAGTCCTCATAGTACACGCTGAGGAGTTGACATATTGGGGATAGCTCCTTGAAGTGACTCTTCAGTCGTTCCTTCGGGATCCTCAGCCTTACATATGATCCTAGTTGGGTCAGCATCCAGAGGTATGTCATCCTCTTCTGCTGATCCCAGCGAGAGATCCCTCTCAGCTCGAACTCATTCGGCTTCTTGACCCTGTCCGATGACCTCCAAATGTTTTCACAGACTTATTCAAGAAAGGTTATCTCAATTCGGATATTCTCAACGGCGTATCGATCTGAACGGTTCCTGGCATTTGTCTTGTGGGGGAAACCGCTCGTTGCGCGATCAACTCTGTTAGCCTTGGGATATCTCGTTGGTAGTCTTCACCTTCCTGAAGTTCGTCGTCTTCTATGATTACGAGGTCTACGGAGGCTTGTTGCAGGAAGTGCCGAACATCCTGAAGCCGTTGTCTTTGATGTTCCTCGAGCATGGAATGGGTCATCCACTGTCCTTCGAAGATGTATTTGTCTAGAACCTCGTGTGGATTGACGCCATGTCCTTGGGCACTCGTAGATGTCCGTGGCCTCTTCTCCCCCTCATGAGGGTCCTGATTGTCGGGATCGTAATGTCTGCATCTTGAGTGGGAGCTTTGGCATCGGCAAGTTTCAGTAGGTGGCTCAGGATGATCCACCAATCGTCTATAAAGAGACTCTTCTTGAGGCGACCGGATGGAGAGGCTGATCAGGCGGGTGAGTAGGATGTCGTAGAGCTTATTTATGGGTATGGTGTATGGTTTGATCAGGATGGATGAAGTGGCTAAAGGGTCGGTGGGTGCGGCTTGTGGAGGTGTGAGGTTGGGCTGTGACGAGGTGCCTTCGGAGACAGGTGCTTTCCCGGTGTCTCTGCAAGATGTCTCTATGGTAGTAAGAACTCTCTCCATTATTTTGTCTTCAAGCGATTGAACAGCAGCGGAGAGAGTGGCTTGGAATTGCTCATTCGTCAGAAACGGTGAGGACGCCTCCTTGGATGTTCCAGGATGACTGATGTCGCCTGTTATCAACCCTTGAGCAGACACCGGCTCCTCAGGTTGGCTCACGGTCACTTGAGGTTGTGACTGTATGAGACTTCCACCCAATCCTCGAGCCGAATCTTGAAGATTCTCCTCTATGGGTGTTATGGCAGGCTCGGGTTGGGCCTGCGAACTAGACACCGGTAGATCTGGTAGCGGAAGATTGAGCGAAGAAGTGCCTGCAACACTTAAAGAAGTGATCAGCATCGTATCTGGTGCGGTGGTGACGGCGGGGAAGAGGGACTCCAACTGTATGCTAAGCGCCTAGGAGTCCGTCTTATCAGGCTGATTTCCTCATCAGACTCCGTGTCGGACGGGGTGGCCGTGTGAGGAGTAGGGTCACGTTCAACATCCTCAAGTGCCTGATCCGTCACCCGTGGAAGCGAGCTTTCCCAATTTCTGCCTCGGACTGTGCTTCATGTAGATGAGCCTCCTCGATAGGCTCTTCAAGCACGCCTACATGTACGGGCACTTCCACTTGGAATGTTTCTGTTGGAGCCTCTTCTTCCAACTCTGCAGCCACAGTGTGGCATCTAAGTCAGGCATTGGCTCCTCGTGAGTTGGAGGCTCCAGCTCTAGTTCCTGAGCGACTACATCAATCATCATGTCCTCAGGACTAGGCAGTTGTTGCGGTTGGGGAGGGCTAACTCCAAAATCTGTCGGGGGCCCTCGAATCATCTCCTCGGCGAGGTGATTCTCCGGGCAGTACATAGGGTATACGTCTCCTCTGGGTTCAGCGAGACGTAGAAGCTCAAAAGGAATCGGCATTGACGGTTGGTCCAAGTCCGTGAGCCGTGGATTGTGAAAGAATTTAAGCTTGTGTGGTTGATAATTTCCACCAGGAGGGAGACGAGGGATGGATTTGTGCATCTCCATGAATTCCTTGATGAGTACATTAAACCACCGAGCGTAGGGCACATTCTTCGATCTCCGATTCTCCTTTTGCCGAATCTGGTCTGCAAGATCATTCCAGATCAGCTGCATGAAATTGTAATTTCTAGAGAATGCGAGTCCGTGAAAGATTCGCAGTTGCGATTGCCCTTGTCGAAGCCAACATGCTTGGGCGATAGACACTTGTTCACATTCCCGAACAGTATCTTCCACGGATGAGGGATACCGCTGCTCTGGACCTGAGCTAGCTTGGTGAGCTGTGGTTGATATCCCATCTGCATGAAATCATGCACCATTTCTGCGTCTGATGGCAGCGGGTCGTAGTTTGCACTGTATGGCAAGTGTAGAATCATCCCGAACTGGTTCTTGTCCATATGTATGTGCCGCGTCCCAGTTATGGTTGAGAAGGAGAATGCTCCATTATCCACTGCTCCTTGTATACATCCCCAGAATTGCTGGAGATAGACCATTGCCACCGATGCGTTGACCGTCAATGCATGCCAGATGGGGTCGCCTTGCATGATAGAGACAATGATCTCGTATGGACACCAAAAGGTGCTCAGATCGAGCTGGAAATTCGTATCCTGGACCTTCAGATACAAGTTGTGTTCGTATATGTGATTATAACGAGGGTAGCGATCCATCTGAAAAATAAGAGATATAAAAGTTCATTACTTCATAAATTTGATTTTAGTCGAAAATTGATTTAATTTCATCAAACTATAATATTTTATCGAGTCATGACATGTTTGATGAATTTTGAATTGAAATCGTGTAGCATGCATATAGGATACTTGATTTTGAAAAAAATGTAATGGTATGATTGTAATTTCGAATTAAACATATAACGCATGAAAAGAGTTCGAAATTTTCTAAGTATTTGGTCGCGGGAAATGCACTGTTCATGCCGAGATATTTTTCGCTCGATAAATTTGGTTGTCAAATTGATTTCCTATGCATTGATTTCAATTGAAATAACTCCGTTTAATTTTGTGATCGAGAAAATTTTACTCGATAATTTTCGCTACAGTGTAAAAGACTTAGAAAAAAAATTTCTAAGTGTTGAAGTTGGACGTGAGACTGTAGCCGATCAATTTAACGATCGAGAAAAATTCAACGTAAATTTACGATCGAGAAATTATTTCTCAGGTAAATTTACTGTCGAAAAATTTTCCTTGTTTGAATAAAATTTTTCGATTTGAACTTTGTCGAGCGGTACGTGATTTTCGATCCTAAGTAAAATTCTTCGCCGCGATATTTTTCAATCGAGAAATTAGTCAAGAAAAACTAAGTCGATCGTCGAGAAATTTTTCGATCAATTAAATCCTAAGCGGCGAATTTTACGATCGGAAAATTAAGCGTTGAAAAATTAATTTTTCGCTGCTAAATTTTGCGACCGAAATGAAATAAAATTAAACCGTAAATTCTATTTTGCGATAGTAAGTTTTATGCTCGATCTAATTTGCATCTAAATTGTCTATTCAGTGCTTAAATGTTTCGCTCACAGAAAAATCCTAATTAGATTTCTAGATGGTAATTAATTTTTCGGTCAAAATCTTCTATCTCAGCGACTGAGTCAGAATTTTATCGATCGGAAACTTATTCGATACAATCGGTATCTCAATTGAATCGGAATTCAATTAAGACTATTTGCGATCGACAAAGTTCTTCGATGGCTTCAAAATTCAAATGCCCAGTTTTATCTAAACTCAAATTAGAGTCGAAGGTGCAGATTTTCCGAAGTTATACTACCAGATTCATAAAGAACATCGAAACTATCTTAAGTGCAGGTAATCTCAATAAAACTCATAATCATGCCCAAATCACTATAAAATAGTATACGGTTTTCTCAGTTTTGAAGAACAGTCGAGAATCTAATCTTAATCATGCGAAAAACTACAAAATGCAGATGTTAATGAGGTTAAATCACAAGCAAATGTCAAAAGAATCTCATTTCTACCTTAAACAGACAATTTGGTGTTGAAAATCGAAAGATTTTTGAGAAATTGGAAATGTCTGTGAGAGAGAGAAATTTTTACAATTTAGGGTTGCGTGAGAAAAAGTTTTCCGACTGACCAAAAAGTGAACTCTTATTAACTCGCTGATAAACGTATTTCACTACGTTTATCGTAGTATTTAATTGGGTTAAAATAGAGCTCTAGCCATCATTTTATACATTTATTCGCCATATTTACACATCTTTCAATATTGAAGGACCTTAGGACAGCTCTCGGGCGAAAAAGACCGAAAATGAGGCAACGGAGCAAGTATGAAGAAATCAGTCATGTGTCACGGACGTGACACTCCTTGCACCATGCCGTGACAATGGATAGAACCAAAGCCAAAGGACACTGGTCTCCATCACGGCCGTGACACACATTGCACCAGGCCGTGACAAGAGGCAGAAGGAAGCCAAGCGATGCAGAGCACAGTCACGGCCGTGAAGCCCGCCTGAAAAGTAGCAACTGACTAAAATGGCAAGTCTTCTATCTATGGTTAAAATTTCAGGTCAATCGGACATCATTACCCCTCCATCTGAGAGAAATACGAAACTGCCGCAAAGCTGTTGAGAGTGTCACGGCCGTGACGCGGCCGTGACGTATCATGTACCAGGCTGTGACAGTGTCGAATTTCACTATAAAGGCCCAATTTTGATCTATAAATGGGAGGCACTTACCAGATATCAACCCTATTTCATAAGAGACGAAATGCAGATGCCAGAAACATAGAATTCCATTGGAAAAGCGCGAGAGACGGATCAACGACGCAATCACGCCAAATTGAACGTAGAATGAAGATTCATCCGTGCCACCATCCCAGATCATCAGTATTCAAGATCATGCATTCTTCTTCTTCGTTTCTTATTTCTTTCGTTGTTTTCCCGTCAATTATACGTAGCTAATCCCCTATGTGTTCGGGATTAGATGAACGCTAGGATATTTCGTAATATAGATATATGTTTAATCGTGACTTGTGTTTATGACTTTTTATCTATCTGTGAAATTGTTTCGTCGCTTTAATATGTCTGTGTGTTAAAGTGATCTTGTGGAAATCGTTTAAGGCGACAGCTAAATAACGATTAGGCCGTTCGTAGAAGATAGAATTCGAGTATAGGGCGAAAGCAAATACTCGATCCTCGCCATTAGTAATTACTGAACTTTAGATCCCCGTGAGCGTTTAGGGCGACAGCAAATTCGTTAGCGGGTAGGAAATTATTGCGATCTAGTCAGAATCATGTAGGAACGATAATTTACTGTCTTAGGCGATATACCTAGCAGGATTCGAATCCCGAGCACATCTTAATTATCTGAAAGCTTCTTACCAGTTTTAGGCGTGTTCTGTCGATCTCTAGTTGACTTAGGAGTAATCTGTTAGGATAGTACATATAAAAATCTGCTTATTTTGTTTAGGCTAAATATTGAGTCAATAGGTTAATACTAGTACTTTGTTTATTCCTCGTGTTCGATACTCGTTTATTCACTTTACTGCACTACAAACGATAGGTCCACTGCCTATTGCACGTCGGTGATAGTAATTAGGTATACGTTTTATTTTATCACTTGTCGCACTTGCACATTACACCTCGTGTCGATCAAGTTTTTGGCGCCGTTGCCGGGGAATAGATTGATATTAGGAACACCGTATTTTGGTAATTTAGCCATTTTCATTTGAAGTTTCCCATTTTTTTCTTTATTACTATTTTTGTTGTTTGTCTTTTAGTCATTGTTATTTTCGTTATTTCTTTTGCGGGTCGGTTTTCTTTTAGTCCATAAACAGAAGTGGACATGGCGGACCACAGAGTGCCCGTCCACGAGGAGGAGCCATCACTACAAGATCTTCTTAAGAATGCCGCGCTAGGCGGTACTGAGTCGGCGATTGTCATTCCGCCGATCGAGAACAACTTTGAGCTGAAACACTCTTGGCTTCAAATGATTTTCCAGACATCCCAGTTTGAGGGCAATCACGCGGATGATCCCTATTCCCATATGAAGGCTTTCTTAACCGTCACCGACACTATGAAGATCAACGGGGTCTCGGGCGATGCGATCAAGCTGATGCTATTCCCGTTCTCGCTCAAGTTCAGGGCGAAGGATTGGTTGGATATGTTGCCGCCCAGATCGATCACCACTTGGGAGGAGATGCGAGCCGCCTTTATCAATCATTATTTTCCACTATCTAAGGTGCTAAGGTTGAAGACGGAGATCTCTCTTTTCCTCCAGAAGGACTCAGAAAACCTCTACGAGGAGTGGGAGCAATACAAGGCGCTACTGAAGAGGTGCCCACAACACGGGATGTCAAAGGTAACCCAGATCAACCAATTTCACGAGGGGCTCAACAATCAGATTGTTAACATGCTAGATGGAGCCGCAGGAGGAGGACTCGTGAAACTCAACGCGACCGACGCTTGGAATCTGATTGAGGACTACTCGAGGAACAGCTTCATGAGGGGCAATACGAGGATGAAGACGCCATGAGTGTTCGGAGTTAGCGAGGAGACGGCCACTAATGCCAAATTTGAGGTGCTCCGGCAACAAATCGCGGCGACGAATTCTCAGTTGCAGACAGTCATTAGCGCACTACTCCCGAAATCCGGGCAGACACAGCCCGTGAACACCGTGACGACCACCGCACCGTTGCAACAGACACCGTATCTACCACTGTGCGGGATCTGTGGCGTAGCCCACGAAACATCTGAATGCCAATGCGGGCAGTCGCTGGAGCACGTAGATTACATGGGGAATTACCAAGGTGACCAGCGACGTTACCAGCCTCGATTGCATCCCAATCTAGCGTACGAGAATCAGAATCATCAGGGGCAAGGACCGCCGAGATTTCACCGCAGACCGTCTGGTTTCCAAAACGGAGCGCCACGCCAATATCAGAAGACACCCGCCCGAGGATCTGATAATATGAAGGAGATGAAGGATATGATGAAGACGCTCCTCACGAACTTCAGCAGCACCACCGCGAGAATCGGATGACAAAGATGGAGGAGTACATGGAGGCGGATGACATCCGTGCTCAGAATACAGACGCCTCAAGCAAGAGGTTGGAGTAGCAAGTGGAGCAATTAGCAAAGCAACTGGCGGGGCGAAATCAGGGATCACTCCCGAGCTACACCGAGACAAATCCCAAGGAGTATTGCAATGCGGTAACCCTAAGGAGTGGGAGAGGATTATAAGAAGCTCCCGCCAAGCATAATTTAAAGGAGAAAGTCTATTTCGAGGGCCACGACGAGCCAGAGTGGAGGAAAGCTAGGGCGACAGAGTCGAGAAGGTCAAGGATGACAAGGGAAAGACGCGACCATTCGTGAAGCCGTATCAACCAAAGATCCTGTACCCAGCTCGGTTGAGGGAAGCTGCACCTGAAAAAGAGAAGGTCCAATCTAAAAAGGAGGAGGCCGCACCCGAAAAGGAAAAGGCGAAGGAGATTGAGCGGCCACTAGTGAGGCCGTACCAGCCAAATGTTCCCTATCCAGTGCGGTTGAAGGACAAAGATGAGCGTTATTCAACAGATTTATGGGTATGTGCAAAGAACTACATAATAACTTACCATTTGTTGAAGCTATTACGCAGATGCCCAGTTTCGCGAAGTTCCTGAAGGACTTGCTGACGAATCGACGGAAGCTCGAACATGTCTCCACGGTATACCTACGAGGAGAGTGCTCAGCGATACTACAGAGCAAGACAAGACACCGAAAAAGCTCAAGGACCCATGGAGTTTTACTATTCCTTGTCGTATATGTGACTTAGTAGTTGGGCATGCTTTAGCTGATCTAGGCGCTAATATATATTTGATTCCTTATTCCATGTTTAAGCGCTTAGGATTAGATGAACCACGACCCACTAGGATGACTATTCAGTTGGCCGATAGATCGTGAAAATACCCTCGAGGTGTTATCGAGGATGTTCTAGTTAATGATGATAAGTTCGTTATCCCTGCTGGTTTTGTGATCTTAGAGATGGACGAGAATGAAAATGTTTCATTAATTTTAGGTAGACCATTCTTAGCTACAGGTGAGACTCTGATAGATGTTAGGAATGGAACATTGACTATGAACGTAGACGGTGAAAAGGTCACGTTTAATATGGCTGATTCAATGAAAAAGAGTAATAAGCATGAGGATAAGTGTTATTAGATGCTTGTGAGCATGATTTCTCGTCTCTCGTGCAAGGTTTATCACAAGTTTGAGCAAGGAGGAAGTCGACGAGCCCACGATGATCATCGGCAAAAACATCAAAGAAGTTAAGGACAAGAGCCCAGTCGAGGAGCGACCGCCACTAGAGCTGAGACCGCTGCCCGGCGAAAAGCGGCCACTCCAAAGTATGGATGTAGACAAGGGAGACTTAAGCAGAAAAGAAGTGTTGTACCTCGCTTCCAGCCGCCCTAAGCGAACGAAAGCACGTCCGTCTAAAGACGGTAAAGGAAGCGCTTCTTGGGAGGCAACCCAGGTTTTATCTATCTAGTACTTTCTTTTAGTTTCCCATGACTATGATGCAAATGTATGTATCTACTATTATTATCTATGTCTAGTTCCTTTTTACGCTTCATTTTTTTTAGTTAGGTCAGGATATCACGAGTCAGGATCCACGACCTTCACGCGTCCAATCATGACCACGTCACTTATTCGTCAGGGGAGTCCGGTTCTTTTTAACCTTCTTTTCCCTTAATTCATTTTTACGTTGAGGACAACATACTTCTTAAGTATAGGGAGGGGAAAGCAGGTCGAGAACTTACGTAAATTTTTTTTATGACGTGTCCGTGAGTCATTAAGTTCGTTGGAAAGGCATGATTTATTGAACTCAGGCATGATTACTTGCGCTTATCTCGAGTTGGTTTGCATGACATGAAATTTTTTGAGCAATTAGGATATGCATGCCTGACTGAATCATGTCTGCCTGAATAGATATAGCGCTTTGAGAGATTCGTACACATAACCCCTTTATGTTGTGAGAATTTGAGCCTGACGAGCTTATGCTCATTTTTATTGGTTGTGTGACGTGCCTAGTCTGTATCTCTCTAGAACTTGCATATCTGACGCGTGTTGAAACTATTTTTGGTGCGTTAGTATGAAAATGATGAGAGCATTAGGAATTAAGTCCATGGCCAAATTTTCCTGCCACGATCCCCTTAGTTAGCCACTTTGAGCCTGAGCCTTTTCGTTTGCTTACCTCATTAACTATAGAAGCCGCTGACCCGAATAAGCCTCCAGAGATTATCTGAACCTGAGTTGATTAGAATAGGGCATAAGTCGAACTTGAGAGTTATTGTTTCAATGTCTGATTTAATGTTCTTCTCTGCTATTCGTGAAATGACTCGACCCTACTTGACCGTTTTCTGAAATGACCCGATCCCTTGCATAAGCCTGCCCATAATCCTTTTGCAAGATATAGGTTTCGGAAATAAGTATCCCTAGGTACACGACATTCGCTGTGACGATGTATTCTTTGCGACAAAAGCGAAACCTTGATGTTCAGGAAATAAGGACAGTGCACAAAAGTAGAATGACTGAGGTGAAAGGGCAGAAAATGAAGGGAACTGAGTCGAGAGGGTCGGGCAGAAAAGTCTAGGATTTCAGAGCGAGAATGTTGAGTCTTATGTTGGGGCATGTGACTGTCAGTTTGATCATGCTATATTCTTTGAATTTTAGCTCATATGTCCTAGCTTTAAGATTACATGTTCAGTATATATGTTTATCACTTTATTACTATTTGACCCGTTTCAACCCGAAAATACCAACAGATTTATGCTTGCCACTTTAAGTAGTAGATATGCGATTAGCTTGCAAGCTTATTATAGGGGTTGGACTAGTGCACGATTTGAACGATTCACTATATACTAGCCTATTCACTGAGTGACTTGAGCGAATCATTGTGAGGTGCGATTCTTGATTTAGCAGTGCTAAGGAAGCTCGGGTCGATAGGTGCCGATCATTAGTGCATTATTCATGATTGTTTGCTTGATTCCAGTTCGTGCTTTCTAGCTATGATGATAAGTTGCGAACAACTGTGCCGTTATCCTGATTTGTGCCTTCTCTGACTTCAAATTTAGTTGAGGACAAGTAAATGCTTAAGTGTGGGGAGGTTTGATAAACGTATTTCACTACGTTTGTCGTAGTATTTAATTGGGTTAAAATAGAGCTCTAGCCATCATTTTATACATTTATTCGCCATATTTACACTTCTGTCAATATTGAAGGACCTTAGGACGGCTCTCGGGCGAAAAGGAGCGAAAATGAGGCAACACGGAGCAAGTATGAAGAAATCAGTCATGTGTCACGGCCGTGACACTCCTTGCACCAGGCCGTGACAATGGACAGAACCGAAGCCAAAGGACACTGGTCTCCATCACGGCCGTGACACACATTGCACCAGGCCGCGACAAGGGGCAGAAAAGGAAGCCAAGCGATGCAGAGCACAGTCACGGCCGTGAAGCCCGCCTGAAAAGTAGCAACGTACTAAAAAATTCATATCTCTCAAAACTAGACCTCAGATTGAGAATCATTTTGGTCCGAATCAAGAACGGCAAGTCTTCTATCTATGGTTAAAATTTCAGGTCAATCGGACATCGTTTACCCCTCCATCTGAGAGAAATAAGAAACTGCCGCAAAGCTGTTGAGAGGGTCACGGCCGTGACACTACTGCACCAGGCCGTGACGCTCGGCAGTGAGCTCATTTTGTGGCCCGAGAGTGTCACGGCTGTGACGTATCATGTACCAGGCCGTAACAGTGTCAAATTTCACTATAAAGGCCCGATTTCGATCCAGAAAAGGGGGACACTTACCAGATATCAACCCTGATTCATGAGAGACGAATTACAGACGCCAGAAACACAGAATTCCATAGGAAAAGCGCGAGAGACGGATCAACGCCGCAATCACGCCAAATTGAACGTAGAACGAAGATTCATCTGTGCCACCATCCCAGATTATCAGTGTTAGGAAATATTTTGTAGTGTTCAATTTCATTGTATTATCTTTGTTGATTTGCTATATTAAACTTTGGGCTAGTCCTTAGTTGGGTTAGTTCTTAGTTATTCATGTAATGGGCCTTCACAAGAAGCCCACCTATTATATACCAACTTGTGGTATAAATAGGAAAACCCTAACACATAGTTAGGTGTGCTTGTGTGTGTAGATCAAATGAAACAATTGTTAGAGTGAGAGAGTCTCCTTTTCCACCACCAAGCCCCCACGCCCCTAACCTCAAATCTAGATCATTTGGCGTGTTTAATCCGTCCTAAGTCGCATTGTTGGTGAAATCTCGGACCAACAAGTGGTATCAGAGCCCAACGCGACCGGATTTGTGTGTTTTGAGCAAGATTTGAGTGAAAAATTGCTTAAAAAATTATTTTCGGCCATTCTCTGTTTTTGGGCGATTTCGACCCCGACTTGTTGTTTTTAGACATCCCAAAGATTGATTATGTGTTTAGGAATGTTTTTCTGAAGTTTTGGAACAAGTTTCGTCGATTTTGAGTGAGATTTGAGCGAAAACGAGCCAGTTTTTGGTAAAAAAAGTCGCGCAGCCATTGGAACAGTAAATTGTTCTTGGCCGAGAAATTTTCTTACCCGAGAAAATTCTTAGCCGAGAAAATTTCGCTGGCCGAGAAAATTTCGCTGCCCGAGAAATTTTCGCATCTACAGGCCGAGAAATTTCGCAGGTCGAGAATTTTTCCGAGAAATTTCGCTGCTACAGTATGTGAAGGCCCGCGAAATTTTAACCTGAGAAACTTTCACTGCCCGCGAAATTTTAACCTGAGAAACTTTCACTGCCCGCGAAATTTTAACCTGAGAAACTTTCGCTGCCCGAGAAATTTTACTAAAACTGAGAAATTCTTTCAAATCCGAGATATTTTTCAAATCCGAGAAATTTTCTAAAACTGAGAGAAGTTTCAAACCTGAGAAACTTTCTCAGGCTGAGAAATTTCTATCCGAGAAACTTTTCAGCTGCGAAACTTTCTCAGTTCACACTTCACGATTTTTTCGCGGTCTCTCTCTCACAGCTGCCTTTTCTCAAACCGCGAATTTTTCAACCTGAGAATTTTTCTTTAAACTGAGAAATTATTCGGAACTTCAAAATTTTCGCACGACTCACTCTCTCATCGAAATTTCTCGGGACAACATTTTTCGCACCCCCCGAGAAATTTGCACTCAACCTTTAAACTTGATCCAAACACACCTTTTAGCTTCAAATCTTGCAAAAATCACTCTTTAAAAATACACCTAAACGTTTTTGACCACCAAAAATTTCTGGCACCCCCTCGGATTAAATAAGGTTTTAAGGAGCAAAAAAAAAAAAAAAAAAAGGAAGAAAATTTTCTCTAAGCCTAAGGAAAATTTATATCATTAGATAGCGAAAAATTTTCTAAGCCCTTTGGACTTTGTCTTTTTTACACTCGGAAATAAATTTTTCTGTGCCAAAATTTTCGGTATAGGCGACGTTTTTTTTTTTGTGAAATTTTGAAGGCAAATCCAAAACGCGGCAACGATCACCGTACCCAACGATCGACCGAGGACGGTATTGGCACATTATAGAAAAAGTTTAGGTCACCCCCAAACTTTTCGGAGCCGAATTTCCAAATGCCAATTTCACACTACCCAGCATGTATGGTACCCGGGTTGCTCCACATACATGACTGGTACACGACGTGAGCAACCATCCCCCGGCATGAATGGTACATGGGTTGCTCCACATTCATGACCGGTATGCACTGCGAGCAACCAACCCCATCATGCACGTTACACGGATTGCTCCACGTGCATGAAAGGATGTCAGAGAAGCGAGCAATCATCATGGCTTCTGTACAAATCCGTGCAGAACCTGGACCTACAAAGAAGGGTTGACAAGAGATCAACCAACCATCAGTGGGCGCGCCATCCAATCTCGATGCTTAGGCGATGTGGATCTCATGTACCAGACTCCACTGTCCACCCACTGCCATCCATTCCACCATGGTGCGCTACATGGAGACGTCCTAAGCCACCGTGATCCTCTTTACGCCATCACCACCACCACCACCTGACGAGTCTCAGAAGTGTCTGATCAACAGTTTTGGGTCACCCTCGTCGACATCACTCGTGGTTGCCTTTCAACGCGATCACGCCACGCCACCATAGTTCCCATGGATCAGTGAAACCCCCCTGATCCTAACCCAGGAACGAGCCTACCCTAGCCTCTCTAGTCTAGGTCTAGGTCGCGCGACATCCTCCTCCACGCAAAGACCCAATCAACGATCTCGGGAGGATGACGTAAGTCGCTTGCAGGAGTTGCGAACCAACGACGACATGATCGCACTCCTCTGTCATATCTCACCACAACCCGGACCTCGCCCATAGGTACAGGAGACGACTCGTTCGTTTCCCGAGTAGAAGTCGCGGCATCTGGTCCAACCGCGCAATTAACCCCTCCCAACCACTCAGCTATCCTTTCGCAGATAGCTGTTTCATTTCCACAAGAGGAACCACGTTAGCCATCACCGCCCCACTTGGAGACGGTTGATGTTGAACATGCAGTGCCCCTCCTCTCACTGCACCTCTTCCACCCACGTGGAGTCTAGTGTCCTCACCCACCAAAATTTTCCAATTTCTAGGACACAAACACTCTTTACGCACCGCAGGTTCTTCGTGAACTTGCCCGAACGCTTGATGACGTCCTTGTGACCAGAGCGGAAGACCCACGACAGCCACCCTCACCACAACTGTCGATGGGCCACGGATACGAGCTTGTCTCATTGTCCGTGCGAACGGAAAGCCTTTGTGGCTCTCTGGTTCTTTCTGTCCTGTGCAAACAGGCGGCACATCGGACACATGTTTCGATGTTGTGACGACGGAGCGTCTTTGTGACCCCCGTCTGGTTAGTTACCCCGTTCGTGATGGAGCCCCGACTCATAGCAATCAGCGAGGAACTTACACATTCCATGCCGCACTCAACGAGGATCTATGAAGGAAAAGGTCCCATCACCGACACCACTCCACCACGCCTACGCCTACGCCACCACATGCTGCTCCGTCTCTCCAGTGTTCAAAACTGAACCCGGAGGACCACCAATTGCTGCTACTCCTGAGAATCCCACTTGATTGTCTCACTCAACACCACACCACACCATCATCACCACCATCAACACCAGAGGCAGACTCGTCCCTCGGACGACGTGACGATCCCGAAGACGGAGATCATCTCAAGGGGGAGTAAAGGAGAAGAAATGAGTTGAAGATCGTAAAGCAGCATCAGCAGCAACCATCATCCACGCCACCTCCACCAACTACGCCCCGCCGGAGGCTTCCACTACCTCCGCGCACATTCTTATGTGTCAGGCTATTATGTTCATAATGGAACACTCGATGGAGTCATGGCACATCTCACCCACCACATTCCGCCACTACTGCGCTGACCACTCTGAAGACCGGGCTCCCTGCTCTTGAAAGTCACATTTCAATGGAGCCTTGGCACATTTTTTTTTACGCCCCACGCCTACCTTCTTCTGGAGCCAGACGAGTCAGCTTCGAGGCCGACCAGACAACTTCCATTCGAAGACGACAAATCCGGCGCCAAGAAGAAGAAGATTGGAGAATCTTAACAAGTGAGTCCTAGCCGAGTCATCAATGCCTCCGAGAAGAGGAGATATCCCTTGTAGGGGGAGTTTGCTAGGAATCGAGATCTCCAATACGCCCAACAAAGATATCCCGCGCTGAACTGAAGATTGAACACTAAGGGGGAGATTGTTAGGAAATATTTTGTAGTGTTCAATTTCATTGTATTATCTTTGTTGATTTGCTATATTAAACTTTGGGCTAGTCCTTAGTTGGGTTAGTTCTTAGTTATTCATGTAATGGGCCTTCACAAGAAGCCCACCTATTATATACCAACTTGTGGTATAAATAGGAAAACCCTAACACATAGTTAGGCGTGCTTGTGTGTGTAGATCAAATGAAACAATTGTTAGAGTGAGAGAGTCTCCTTTTCCACAACCAAGCCCCCACGCCCCTAACCTCAAATCTAGATCATTTGGCGTGTTTAATCCGTCCTAAGTCGCATTGTTGGTGAAATCTCGGACCAACAATCAGTATTCAAGATCATGAATTCTTCTTCTTCGTTTCTTATTTCTTTCGTTGTTTTCCCGTCAATTATGCGTAGCTAAATCCCCTATGTGTTCGGGGTTAGATGAACGCTAGGATATTTCGTAATTAAGACAAATGTTTAATCGTGACTCGTGTTTATGACTTTTTATCTATCTATGAAATTGTTTCGTCGCTTTAATATGTCTATGTGTTAAGGTGATCGTGTGGAAAATCATTTAGGGCGACAGCTAAAAAACAATTAGGCCGTTCGTAGAAGATAGAATTCGAGTATAGGGCGAAAGCAAATACTCGATCCTCGCCATTAGTAATTACTGAACTTTAGATCCCCGCGAGCATTTAGGGCGACAGCAAATTCGTTAGCGGGTAGGAAATTACTGCGATCTAGTCAGAATCACGTAGTAACGATAATTTACTGTCTTAGGCGATATACCTAGTGGGATTCGAATCCAGAGCACATCTTTATTATCTGAAAGCTTCTTACCAGTTTTAGGCTTGTTCTGTCGACCTCTAGTTGACTTAGGAGTAATCTGTTAGGATAATACATATAAAAATATGCTTATTTTGTTTAGGCTAAATATCGAGTCGATAGGTTAATACTAGTACTTAGTTTATTCCCCGTGTTCGATACTCGTTTACTCACTTTACCGCACTACAAACGATAGGTCCACTGCCTATTGCACGTCGGTGATAGTAATTAGGTATACGTTTATTTTATCACTTGCCGCACTTGCACATTACACCACTCGCTGTAGGTCAATGTTGGGTTTGCGATTTGACATTTTTCGATTAAATGGATCAGGCCCATTACTATTTGCCTTCGAGAAATTTTTTGATTCTAAAATTGCTCTTCAGTTCATTCTTTTTTCGATCGCAAATTACCGCGGCTAATCAAAATCGTTCCCAACACTGTTTACGATCGAGACACTTATGATCGCGAATTAATTCTTATATCCAGTTTCTCGATAGTAAGTACTTCTAAAATTTTCCGATTGACCCCTATTTCAAATAAAATCACATTGTAAAGCTCCCCTTCAGAATTAAAATAAATGTAATTAACTCCCTGTATTTTCTATGTAGTAACATATAGCTTCCCTGGCAGAAATTAAAAAATCTGTACCACTTAGAGAAAAACTTTAGAAATAATGGAGTTAATCAACAATTATTTTAGGCGTTTTTGAAATATTTGGTCTGTGTCTAGCTCCTTTCCTTGTAGTGTCGACGTCTCACTCCTTAATTTTGTTTGAAGGAATCTGAAACGCTTAGAGAAAAATGTCAAGAATATTTGGAGCTAATGCACGATTTTTATATTTGTTCCCCCTCAAATAATGCACAAGAATTGACTAAACATGCAAGCATATGAAATCAATTCAAGTCACGAGCATATAACACACAAATTTACCCAGTAAGCACATATACATGGTCCCCAAAAACATGTACTTAAGATATTGTGTGAGGGTAAGAGCAATAAAAAATTTATCGCATTTAAACTATTCAGTACCAACGCAATCTAAAATTACATTTAGAATGTGCGATAACAAAATAAATTCGCATTTATTCAATTCAACAATACGAAACAAATATTTCATGTCAGAATGTGAGAAATTTTTCCTTTCACGATTTTTTTTAAACTAAAAAATATTATTTTTTCTATATAATATATGTATAATTACTTTTTTTATGTATATAATATGTGTTTATATGGGGTCAGATTATTTTGCTTTGATCAATCGTCACACCTAAATTTTATGAGACTTTTGAAAGAAGAAAATGCCGTCAAGTCATGTCGCCAAACTAAAGTCCTAAGTTCATAGACTGGTCCATTGCGACAACTCTCACTAGGTTCGCTCTTGCACTCAATTATTTCTAACTTGGGATTTTTATATTTATATCATTCAAGTCAACACAGGCAATTTTAAGTCAATTTACCTGTGATCGATGAATTTCTCAATCATTTCACCTAAGCGAGAGACCGTCGATTGGAATCAAAGACATATCTTTTACCTCACAAGGACATCGTCTGAACAGGACCAAAACGGTCGAGATGAAGCAGTTCCAGTGGTCTGGATGTGGATATCACATTCTTTGCTTTGAACCATGTTTAGTCTGCTTACCCATTTGGCACGCCTTGCATGTTTTATCCTTGACGAACTTTATGTCAGGAACACCTCTTACCAGTGCATTGCTTGTAATGTGAGACAGTAGTTCCATGTTAGCATGTCCTAAGTGTTAGGTCATCTGATTAACAACTCTAAGATCCTAGGCAGGAATTCAAAGTAATTCGACAGTTATGATGATCAATTAAGTTCGATCGAAAAACTCAAGTTAAGAATCGAGAGAGAGAATTCAAGTAGAGTGAGAAAGTTATTGTTGTTTCTCTAAATCGAATTGCAAGCCTTTCGGATCAATTCTCCAAACTTTCTCTATTCAGCTCAAATTCATTACATGTATTTATACCAAAGAAGCTTGGTTATCAAACTAGTCCTTAATCTAAAGACTAATACAAGTAAAGCCCCTAATTACAAGGACAACTAATGAAATCAAGCACAATTCAAAATGGTATTCTACAATCTCCCCCTTTGTGCTTGATTGCGTCTCCGCGCTGTTTGTCCTCGTCGGGCGTAGTACGATCTACGCAAGCCCAGCGCATGCTCGTTGTCTCTAACAGTCTCCCTGAGCTTCAGGCGCTCCTCGATGTCTTCTAGTAATTCCATTAGGAGCGGCTGTTCTCTCACGAACCGGTGGATCCTCAGCATCGTGTCTCTGTTGATCTCTTGCAACCTCTGCTCGATATTTCTCCTGACGACCTTGAGCGTTCCGTCGCAAAACTTATCAATTTCTGTCTTCAGCATCATCCTATTCTTCTTGGCAATTGGGTTGTTGTAGGTGATGCCGATGACAGAGCTGATATGCACGTGATTGCTTGGAAGCCTTTCGATCTCAGGTCCTTTGATGAGTGGTTCGGCCATGTTGACTTTCTTCATGTTGCTCTCCAGAGCCATCTGAAGGTCGTGAGCGGCGAAGTACTTGACTTGTCGCATCATGAACCGGTAGAGCCTTTCGAGGCCTTCTTTCTTGAAGAAGCCCTGAGGACCTTTGTACTTCTCCACGTACAGCTGATAGAGGTGGTACACCTCGTTGGCAGGGAGGTACGGTAGGTCGCTCTCGCTCAGTTCCTCTCGGGTCCTGTCCACTCGTTCGATAACGTAGTGAGGTGTAGGAAGTCCTCCTTTTGCACAGTAGACACTGAGGAGTTGGCAAATTGGGGAGAGTTCCTTGAAGTGACTCTTCAGTCGTTCCTTCGGGATCCCCAGCGTCACTTCCGGTCCTAGTTGGGTCAGCATCCACAGATAAGTCATTCTCTTCTACTGATCCCAGTGAGAGATCCCTCTCAGCTCGAACTCATCCGGCTTCCTGATCCGATCCAGTGACCTCAAAATGTTTTCCCTGACTTCTTCAAGGACGGGTACTCTATGTGGATGTTCTCCCACGGCGTGTCGATTCGAACGGTCCCTGGCATCTGTCTTGTAGGGGAAGCCGCTCGTTGTGCGATCAACTCCGGTAGCCTTGGGATATCTCTTTGGTAGTCTATACCTTCATGAAGTTCGTCGTCTTCTATGATCACGAGGTCCACGGATGCTTGTTGTAAGAAGTGGCAGGCGTCCTGAAGCCGTTGTCTCTGATGGTCCTTGGGCATGGAATGGGTCATCCACTGGCCTTCGAAAATATACTTGTCTAGGACCTCATGTGGATTGACGCCATGTCCAGAGGGTCCCGGTTGGTCTGGAGCGACGGAGGGAGTAGCTTGGGTAGCTGCCAGAGCTACAAGCATCGCAACACTTGCTTCTTCTTCCGGAAGCAAGGGGCTTGAGTAGATCGGTGGTGTGTGCGGAGGCATCCTGAGGTGAAAGGTTGGTGGGTCGATGTGGGCGGTGCGGTGCGTGGTGTGGGTGTGGGTTTGGGTGGTTTGGGTAGTTTGGTTTCACCAGCTCCAGCGCTCTTCTGCATAACACCCGAGCCCTGTCCTTGGCCAGTCGTAGATGTCCTTGGCCTCTTCTCCCCCTCATGATGGTCCTGAACGTCAGGATCGTCATGTCTGCGCCGGGAGTGGGAGCTTTGGCCTCGACAGGTGTCAGTCGGTGGCTCAGGACGATCCACCAATCGCCGATTGAGGTATTTCTCTTGAGGCGACCAAATGGACAGCCTGATTAAGCGGGCGAGTAATATGTCGTGGAGCTCGGTTATGGGTATGGTGTATGGGTTGATGAGGATGGAGGAAGTGGCAAAAGGGTCGGTGGGTGTGGGTTGTGGAGGTGTGTGATTGGTTTGTGACGAAGGGCCTTCAGAGACAAGTGCTTTCCCGGTATTTCTTCGGGATGTCTCGATTGCTTGAAGTACTCTCTCCGTGATTTTGTCTTCCAGAGACTGTACAGCGGCAGAGAGAGCGGCTTGGAACTGCTCGTTCATCACAAAGGGTGCGGACGCCTCATTTGATGGACAAAGACGACTGATGTCACTTGTTATCAACCCTTTAGTAGACACCGACTCGTCAGGTTGGCTCACAGTCACTTGAGGTTGTGACTGTATGAGACTTCCACCCAATCCTCGAGTCGAATCCAGAATATTCGTCCCTATGGGTGTTAAGGCAAGCTCAGGTTGCGCCTGCGAACCAGACACCACATGACTTGGTTGCGGCACAAGATTGAGCGAAGAAGTGCCAGCAACACTTGTCGATGTGGTCAGCGTAGTATCTAGTGCGGTAGTGACGGCCGGGGAAGAGGGTCTCCAGCTGAATGCTTAGTCTTCTGGGAGTCCTCCTTATCAGGCTTATTTCCTCGTCGGACTCCGTGTCAGACGGGGTGGACGTGTGAGGAGTGAGGTCACATTGACGTCCCCCAGTGCCTGATGCGTCACCGGTGGAAGAGAGCTTTGCCCCATTTCCGTCTCGGGCTGTGCTTCTTGTTGAAGAACCTCCACAAAAGTTTCTTCGAGCACGCCAACATGTATGGGCACTTCCACTTGTAATTCATGTGCAGGAGCCTCGGGCGCCATCTCTGTAGCCACGACGTCTATCAAGGTATCATCTACGTCGGGCATTGGCTCTTCGACCAAGGGAGACTCCTGTTGATGCTCCTGAGCGACAACATCTATCATCGCGTCGTCAGGGCTTGTCTGGTGTTCCGGTTGGGGAGGGCTCATATGGTAATCTGCCGGGGGCCCTCTGATCATTTCTTCCGTTAAGTTGTGTTCTCGGCAGAATCTCTGATACTCAGCTCCCGCGGGGTCGGCGAGCCTGAGTAGGTTGAGCGGAATCGGCATCGACGGTTGGTCCAAGTCCGTGAGCCGTGGATTGTGGAAAGACTTTAGCCTTGGCGGCTGATAGTTTCCACCAGGAGGTAGCTGGGGGATGTTCTGGTGCAGCGTAATGATCACCCTGATGATGACGTTGAACCACCGAGCATAAGGCACGTTCTTTGATTGCCGCTTCTCCTTCTGCCGAATCTGGTCCGCGAGGTCGTTCCAGATCAGCTGGGTGTAGTCATAATTTCTTGAGAAGGCGATGCCGTGGAAGATCCTCAAATATTGCTATTGCCTTTATCGAATCGTGCGTGCTTGGGAGACAGACACTTATTCACTATTCCGAATAGTGTCTTCCACGGGTGTGGGATTCCGCTGCTCTGGACCTGAGCTAATCTTGTGAGTGGCGGTTGGTATCCCATGTGCAAGAAGTCCTGAATCATCTCCATTGTCCACTTCTCCATGTATGCAGCCCCAGAACTGCTGGAGATAGACCATGGCACTGATGTTGTGACCGTTAACGCATGCCAGATGGGGTGGCCTTGTAGGATTGATACGATGATCTCGTGTGGACACATAAACGTGCTCAGATCGAGCTGGGAGTTCGTATCTTGAACCTTTCGATAAAGGTTGTGATCGTAGATGTGGTTGTATTTCGGGTAGCGATCCATCTGAAGAATAAGATATATAAAAGTTTATTAGGTCAATTTTATTTTCAGTCGAAATATGAATAAATTTCATCAAACTATAGTACTATTGCAAGTAATAGCATGTTCAATGTCAAAAGCATAGTGTATGCTCAATTTGAAAAATCGTAATGGCATGAATGTAATTTCGAATGAAATATATATCGCGTGAAAAATAGTTCAAAATTTCGCTAAGTGTTTAATCAAAAAATATGTCACTGTTCATGCCGAGAAATTTTTGGTCGATAAAATTGATTTTCAATTTGATTTCCTATACATTGATTTCAATTGAAAGAATTCCGTCTAATTGTGCGATAGAAGAATTTTATCCGCTATTGTTAGCTACAGTGTAAAAGACTTAGAGAAAAATTTTCTGAGTGTTGAACTTGAAAGCAAGACTGTAGTCGATCAATTTTATCGAGAAAAATTCCGTATAAATTTACGATCGAGATATTATTTCTCAGGTATACTATCGTAAAATTTTCTTCGATTGAATAAAATTTTCGATATGAAAAATTGTCGAGCGGTAGATAGTTTTCGATTTTAAAGAAAATTTTCGCCGCTGTACGTATTTATCGAGAAATTGGTCAACGACGAAACTAAGTCAATCGTCGAGAAATTTTTCGATCAATTTAATCTAAGCGGCGAATTTTACGATCGAAAAATTAAGCATTGAAAAATTAATTTTTCGCTGCTAAATTTTTGCGACCGAAATAAAATGAAATCGAAATTTTAATTTTGCGATTGTAAGTTTAACGCTCGATTTGAATTTCCATCTAAATTATCTATTGAGTGCATAAGTTTTTCGCTCGCAGAATATTATGATTGGATTTTTCGATGGTAAGTTTAACGGTTAAAATCTTTTATCGTGATGACTAAATAAAAATTTTTCGATCGAAAACTAAATCGACACAAAGAGTATCTCAATTGAATTGGAATTCAATTAAGATTATTTGCGATCGAGTTCTTCGACAACTTCAAAACTTTAAAACCCAGTTTCATCGAAACTCATTTTAACGCCACAGATGCAGATTTTTCCGAAGATTTAAACTATCTGTTTCATCAAAACATCAAATCTATCTAAAAATCAGGCATTTAACTCAGAAAATCCAAGAAGCATGCCAAAATTTAGTGAAACAGTATGCATTTATCTATTTTTTGAAGAACTGTCGAAAAATCTTAACTAAACACGCGAAAAACTACAGAATGTAAATGCAAATCAAGTTATAACATTCGAAATCGTTAACCGAATCGAATTTCTACCTTAATCAGACGATTTGAAGTGAAAAAATCGAAAGATTTTGAAGGTTTTTGAATCGTTTGAGAAAGTTTTGCGAGAGAGTTTATTTCGATTAGGTTTGGCGCGAGAAAAAGTTTTTCGACTGACACAAGTTAAAATTTATTAACTAGCATTAATTCGTTGTAGGGCTTGTGATTTGACATTTTGCGATTTAATGGATCAGGCCCATTACTATTTGCACACGAAAAATCCAATTTCTTTTTTCGATCGCAAATTATCGCCGTTAATCAAAATCAATCCCGACACTGTTTACGATCGAGAAACTTTAGATTGCGAATTAATTCTGATATCCAGTTTCTCGATAGTAAGTTCTAGAAAATTTCAGATTGACCCCTATTTCAAAATAAAAACCCTTGTAAGGCTCCCCTTTAGTAATTAAAATAAATGCAATTAACTCCCTGTATTTTCTGTGTAGTAACGTCTAGCTCCCCTGGCAGAAATTTAAAAATCTGTACCACTTAGAGATAAACGTTTGTAATAATGGAGTTAATCAACAATTATTTTTGGCAATTTATCTTTTAAATATTTGGTCTTGTGTCTAGCTCCTCTCTTTGTAGTGTCAACGTCTCACTCCTTAATATTGAAAGATCTGAAATACTTAGAGAAAAACGTCAAAGATATTTGGAGCTAATACACAATTCTTATACTTACTCCCCCTCAAATAATGCGCAAGAATTGACTAAACATGCAAGCATATGAAATCAATTCAAGTCACGAGCATATAATACGCAATTTAGTTAGTAAGCACATATACATGGTCCCCAAAAGCATGTATTGAAGATATTGCGTGAGGGCATGAGTAGTGAAAAATCTATCGCATTTAAAACAATTCAACACCAATGCAATCTAAAATTACATTTAGAATGTACGAAGAGAACTTTTTTTTTATGTATATTACTATTATTATAGTATGGGGTCAGATTATTTTGCTTCGATCAATCGTCACACCTAAAATTTTACGAGACATTTGAAAGAAAAAAATGCAGTCAAGTCATGTCGATAAACTATGGTCCTAAGTTCATAGACTGGTCCATTTCGACAACTCTCACTAGGTTCACTCTTGCTCACAATAATTTCTAACTTGGGATTTCACTCAAGTCAACACAAGCAATTTTAAGTCAATTTACCTGTGATCGAGGCAATTTTTAATCAATTCACCTAATGGAGAGGTTGTGGATTTGGAATCAAAAGGAGTCTAAGGGTTTTAATTGGCTAGGACTTAGAAGGGAAGGAATTTAGATGAAAGTGAGTTTATCTCTTCGTCATCTTCCATTTCTACGTCCGTCTCCTTGATTTTTTCGGCGTCTTTTTGCTTTTCAATCATTTCTCCCTCATTTTCTTTTAAGAACTATTCCGTTTTATGCTATGCTCAAGCTGAAGCTCCCCTTCTCCACGAGGCTATAGGAGATTATCGTCGGCGAAGTTCTTCTTGTTGGTTCTCGGGCAGATACCGCGCTCCTCTTCTCTTAATCCCTAGAAAGGTTTGAGAGATTATCTATTTGGATAAGTTCACGGCTACGGAGTTCGTACCCGAGGCTGCGCTCATCTTCTCGTTTCCCGATATAAGACCGGATAATCGTTGGAGAAGTTCACTTCATGGTGCTCCTCTTCCAGCCGTTCTGTTGAGCGTACCAGATTATAGTTGGAGAAGTTCACAGCAGGAAGCATGCCACTTTCTACAAGGTAGTCGGAAGGCCGGTTCCTTTGGTCTGATTTTTGCGCGTTGAGCAATACCTACTTTTGTCATCGTCCCCTTTTATTTCTTTTGTTTTCTCCCCTTCCTTTTCTGGTTTGAACAACCATTCGAAGAATATAGGATTCGGTTGAAGGCTTGGAATGGGTTTCTAAGAAAGAAAAGACATCGAAGAAGGCTCAAAGTGGATGACTAAGGACTAATGTGAGGGAAAATTATATAAGGCCGAATGAGGAATATCCTAAGCTCCCTTATCATTTTCCTAACGATCTAACGCAAGGTGAGTATGAAACCAAGAATCACTAGGTAAGACAAGTAATTGATGTGTGACTCACTCGAGAAGTAGATCCAAAGAAAGGAAAAAGGAACAAGGCTTGAATCCTCACGCATGTAGAGTGACTTTGTGTCTAGTGGAACAATCAAATGACCTTTTAGACACAAGAATGCGACTTAGACTGACAATATTAAGCCATTAAAAATAGATCGCATGTCGGGGTAAAATTATTATTAAGCAATTAAATAGATCTAACGACAATATCTATGTCGTTAGATCAAAGCATTCTAAAGGATTTCGTCATACCCCTTTATATTATTATTTATTAATTTTTTTATTATTTCTATTAATATTGGTTATCACGCAAGATAAAGATAAATAAGCATGGAAAACACATAGAATAGAGCATGTGATAGCACAGAAGATCAGGTAATGCACATATTATGGAAGATTCAACATGCCTAATTTTCCGACAACGAATTGGAATCGTTTCTCATCCAAAGCCTTGGTGAAAATGTCGGCTAGTTGAAACTCCGTGTTCACAAAGTACATCTCTATCGTGCCTTTTTCTACGTGATCTTTGATAAAATGATATCTAATGTCTATGTGTTTTGCGCGTGAATTATGACCAGGATTGCAAGTAATGGCGATTGCACTTTGACTATCACTATATATGGGTATATTATTTAGATTGTACCCATAGTCGCGAAGCTGTTTTCGCATCCACAGCATCTGTGAGCAATAACTGGCGGCAGCTACGTATTCTGCTTCGGCCGTCGAAGTGGACACACAGTTCTGCTTTTTTGGATGACCAACAGACCAGCTTTTCGCCTAGAAATTGAGCGCCACTGGACGAGTTTTTTCTGTCCATTTGGCAACCTGTATAATCAGCGTCAGTGTAGCCAATAAGTTTGAAATTCGTACGCTTTGGATACCATAGTCCAAGGGTAGAAGTGCCCTTAAGGTAACGTAGAATTATTTTGACCGCGAGCATATGAGATTCTTTGGGATCGGCTTGAAAACGGGCACACAAGCAGGTGGCAAACATGATATCCGGCTGGCTCGAAGTGAGGTAGAGAAGATGCGATACAGTGTGATGTCGACCGATTTACCAGAGGGATCGGCATCCAACTTGCATCTTGGTGACATAGGAGTGCTGAGAGGCTTGCTCTGGTCTTGATGGAACTTCTTCAGAATATCCTTGATGTATTTTGTCTGACTGATGAAAATTCCATCATTGAGCTGCCTGACTTGAGCCCTAAGAAAAATTGCATCTCTCCCATGTGACTCATCTCGAATTTGCTCTTCATGAGATCTCCAAACTTATTGCAGAGCCGAGGATTTGTTGATCCAAAGATGATGTCGTCGACGTATACTTGGACGACCATCAGATCTTTGTCTTGCCATTTAATGAAGAGGGTTGTGTCTATCGTTCCTCGTATGAATCCAGAATATACGAGGAAATCACTCAGGACACCGTACCAAGCACGTGGGGCTTGTTTTAGCCCATAGAGAGCTTTGTCCAAGCGATAGACGTGATCGGGATAGCTTCGATTCGTGCAACAGGAGCATATGTCTCGTCGTACTCGATGCCTTCCTGTTGATTGTATCCCTTCGCAACTAGCCTTGCTTTGTTCCGGATCACTTCACCATCTTCATTTTTCTAGTTCTTGAAAACCCATTTAGTTCCGACCACTGTTTTCCCATGTGGACGGGGTACCAAGTTCCACACTTGAAGACGTTCGAATTGATTGATTTCCTCTTGCATTGCAATTGTCCAATCCGGGTCTCGAAGTGCGTCTGCTACCTTGGTAGGCTCGTTTTGGCTCAGGAAGCAACTGAAAAGACTATTTTGACGACGTGTCCTCACACCATCCGAAGGATCGTCAATTATCTGATCAACCGGATGACCTCTAGTCCACTTGCACTCATGAGGCAAAGCTGAAGTTGATGCACAGCCATATGTGGGTCCAGATATCCTATATTCTCTGATTGATCAATTGTCTGAGGAAGTTCCATTGCACTTGGATCGATCGTCTCTGATGATACTTCCTCGAGGACCTCTGTAGGTTCTACGTTGTTCTGTGGCTATTCTGAATCGGGTGGGGTAGAGGCGGGAGATGAACTTGGTACGTCGGTCTCGTTGGGTGGAGAATCCACTGCAGGTGTAGTAGTGTATGACCGATATACTGGTTCGAAGAGAGAATCCAAGTCGTCTAATGCAGGTATCCTTGCTTCTTCTGACATTGATTTCGAAGTTGTTGCCATCTTCTGTTGGTTTTGTGCCAACACACCGGTGATTACAGGTTCTGAAATGTTGTCTTCAGAAACCAACGGGTTGAGCACGGGTCCTGAACTGAGTTGAGCAGGAACCATCGGGTTGGGCACGGGTTCTGGACAGAGTTGACCAGAAGCCATTTCTGCCACTTCTTGGAAAGTGACATTATAGCTTTCCTTAATAGTTCGGTTGGACTTGATGTATAGTCGGTACGTTTTTGATGTTGAAGAATACCCGACAAAAGTTGCTTCGAATGCTTTAAGGTCGAACTTTGCACGTTGCTCTCTGTCGTTCGCCACAAAGCACTTGCACCCGAAGACTTTAAGGAAAGAGATGGGCACGCTATTATTCACAATCTCGTACGAAGTCTTGTTGAACCGTTTGTGAACCACCGTCCTCTTTTGAGTAAAACAAGCGGTATTGACTGCTTAGCCCATAGAAAGTGTGGACGTCCCGAATGGATCAGCATTGTACGAGCTGCTTCCACTAGTGTTCAATTTTGCCTTTCAACGACCCCATTTTTGTTGAGGTGTTTTGGCGGCTGAAAATTGTTGACTTATTCCAAGTTTCTGATAAAACTCACTGAGGTGGTTGTTCTTGAACTCAGTGCCGTTGTCTGTTCGAACAACTTGAATAGTCTGTTGCTGCAGATTTTGAGTTGTGTTCACAAAGTTGATAATCAAGTCACCGTCTCATCTTTGGTTCGGAGGAACTTTGTCCACGTGTAGAGAGAATACATCAACAATCACTAGCACATACTTTCTTCTTCTGATACTCTGAGTCTGCATCGGACCACGGAGATCCATGTGTATTAGTTCCAATGGTCGAGAAGTAGATGCAATTTGCTTGACGTGATGAGATGCTCGCTTCATTTTTCCTATGTGACATAACGAACAATGATGCTCCCTTTGTAGTAGTATAGTTGGAAGACCGTGAACCAACTTTTCCGTAGAAAGACGTTGGAGAGCTTTCATGTTTAGATGAGACAGTCGTTGATGCCATAGGCTGTTCCTCTGTTAATCAATCCGAGAGATGAGGCATACAGCTGTCGAGGGCCGCACGGACGTCAGGTTGATCGTGTAAAGATTGGATCTCCGAAGTCCTTGAAGGAGTTCTGTGTCCTGACTATCCAAAATTCTGCACCGATCAGCATGGAAGACCACTTGGAATCCTTTCATAGAACTGGCCTATGCTGAACAAATTATGGCGGAGGCCTTCGACGTATGAGACATCTTTTATGGTCAGATTCTTTAGAGTGATATCCCCAAGTCCTAGAATCGGGGCTGAAGTCGTTCCCAAATCTGACTTTGCCGTTTTGTCGGTCTTTGTAGTTGCTCAGCAGCTCTTGTTTACCAGTCATGTGTGTGGAGCAACCAGAGTCGAGGTACCACACATGATGGATCTGCAAAAACAATTTAGAGAGCTTTAGGTACCCAACCACTTAAGCATCGGTCCTCTCAGATTTAGCAGATTTAATTTTGGGTTCAGATATGATTCCTAAATCTACTTTTGGAGGAGTCTTAATAACCCATTGCACTTTTGGAGAAGTGGGTTTGGGTTTTGCCTCTATAGGAGACTTGGCCCTTTTGGCTTTTGTCGTCCTAGGCGGAGATTTAGGAACCCATTGGGTTGAACCTTGCAGGGAAGGTTAATTTCAGCACGTACAAATGCTTTGGAAGGTTTGACTAAGGAAAAGATCTTTTGTGATAGTCTCCTAAGGTGCTTGGGGGATTTAATTTCTACGGGATACCTTAGGTGAGTACAGTCATGTGCGGCGCCATAAGCTTTCTTTATGGCTGGATCTTGTTTCCTACGAGTTTTCCTTGTGGCATTTGTTTCAGAATGATTAGGAGTAACTTTCGAGGTAGATCCTATTTCGAAATTTTCACTTCTAAAGGTGATAGGCTGAAGTGAACACGTAGAAGCAATTATTTTGAACGTAGAAATGGCTCTTTTATTACTACGAGTGTCTTTTATTTTAACAGAAGGAAAACATGCTCAGAAACATTCAAATCTACTAACTCCTTCTTTATCTTAGAACTAGACACTTTCGCCTTCGTAGTCAGTGTTGGCCCTACGCTCCCTGTGGACGTAGGTGAAGTAGAATTAGTCTTAGCACTTTTAATAGAATTATTAATGCTCTTTTGATCTTTCGAAGGCGATTTTTCTATTTTCACGCTTTTTATGATAGCGTGTGAGGTAATTTGGGAAGACGAGGAACCCTTGAGATTTTCCCTCCCCTTAAAGAATTTTTTCTTTTCAGCCTCGAAATTCTCTCGTTCTTTGTCTAGTTTTGCATATGACTCCTCTATCTGTTTTATGACAGGGTGTTTGTAGAGAGAATTTTGATAATTAACCTTTTTGACATCCTCGTGGTGTGTTTGTGATTCAAGAGGTAGATTAATTTTTGCATGTAACTTGTTGCTTTCCTCTCTTAGGAGTGCATAATTATTTTCTACCGTCAGTTTGGCGGCTCGACAGGCGTCTAGATCCTTAATAAGCTCACTAACCTTAGCATTAGATATTTCTAATTGAGCTTCTAAGTCAGTGATTCTAGAGGTAGCTTCGGTTATCCTACAATTTAAGGTAGCTTTCACATTGAGATTCCTACCCAAACAATTGTAGTTATTTTCTAGCATGTCTTCTAATTCTTTAATCTTTTCACTATGCTGTCCTACTTGAGGTTGACCAGTCTCTCTAGAATGTAAGCTCTTAGTAAGTTCTTCTATTTTTGCACTAGAGCTTCTAAGTTCTGATTCGAGACTATCTATCTTCTCCTGAGCTCTCTCAAGTTTATTCTCTACTTCCTTTATACTTTTCTACTCACGTTTCATGTTAGCATATTGCGTTTGATATGATTCTAACATGGTCAATAATGTGGAAGGAGTGACTACCTCATTTGAAGAAGTGGATGCGTTTTCGTCGTCCGTACGAATGGATGTTTCCGCGTCCAATTCGTTTTCGAGACGGGCCATGAGGGCTAAATTCTCTTCTTCGGAACTCGACGTGTCCTCGAGCCATTGGTCCTGTTCGTCCATGAGAGCTGCTCCAGCTTCTTTCTGTTTTGTCAATTGGAGCTTCCTGGAGTAGTAGTTTGCATCTCTTTTCTTCGGGAGCGTGCACTCTCTGGCGAAGTGACCTGCTTTGCCACAGTTAAAGCATTTGTTAGTCTTTTAGGATTCTTGACCTCGGAGCTCTCCGGTGCACGTTCTTTGTTTTTGGAGCTTGTAGTCCGAAGTCTGTTGGCTGAGATTGAAGACTTCTTCTTGAAGTACTTCTTGCTCATCATTTGTCCAATGAGAGCTAACTGCTTTCCAAGAGCTTTCATGTTTGGCTGGATGTCGGAGTCCGATTAATCTTCCGACTCTGATGGTGAAGGAGGCCTAACGATCTTTTCCTTTCTTGATCTTGAGCTCCTCTTCTCCAAGACTAAGGCAACAGTGTCTTCGGTTTGTTTGCCTTTCTGCTCTTTGAGAATCTCGCGGATATCATCCTCATGCTGAGCGAAATTGTCAAACACGACATGGACATCCAACTCCTTTAGATCTTTATTTTGTCGAATCTGAGTGGATATTTTCTTCCATTCCGTGGGCAGAGAAGATAGAAATCTGATGTTCGTCTCCATGTTGGTTTTAGTTATTTCTATCTTCCTCATCTCGTTGAGAAGAGTGAGTTACCTTTGGTAGATTTCGTATGGACTCTCCTCCGGCTTTGCTTTGAAGGAGTCGTAAGCAGTGAGAATGTTCGCCTTTTTGGCCTTTTGCCAACTTCCGTCCTTTGCATCATCCTATGCAGCTCATCCCACATCTCTTTAGCCGATGAAAGGCTGTCGATTTGTCTGTATATGTCGTCGGGGATGCCCTGCATGAGGGTATTCGAGGCTACTAGATCAGCCTTAGCTCGAGCTATTTCCTCCAGAGAGTATTCCCTAGGCTCGTTTAGTCGCCTAGAAGGTGGAATCACGGGAGTAGCTGTTTCGTCCCCGGGTACATGGACCAAGAATTGTGTCGGTCCCTCTTCAAGAGACTGAATTTAATTTTTGGCTTTATCCTTTAGCGCGATGAAGTTTAGGAAGCGGCTTCTCCATACGGTGTATTCGCCTGTTTGCAAAATCGGCGGACGGTTGTCATTTCCGAGCGAGTATGCATCCATTTTTGTATTGTAGTCGAGTTGTTGAAGGATCTTCGTTAATTGTTTTGAAGGTTGAAGATGATGTAATGTGCTTCACAAGTGACAAAATTCGTTACTAGCGTTTGATTCAAAACTTAGATCGACAATTATTTTCGATTCAATCTTTGAAGTTTGATCGAAATTAATTTCGTCGAGATAGAATGTACTTACTGTTCTCGTGTGAGAAATTTTGTCAGCGAAATATTTTACGAGCGAAATAAATTTCCCAAAATCGTTCAGTTGAGAAACGTTTCCTAATCGTGAATTTATTTCGAGCGTAAAGAAACAGCACGTTAGTAAGTTTCTCGACAAGTCAAGATAAATCTGTTGACTAGAAAAATTTCTCGCGTGTAAATGATTTTTGTCTGGTCAAACGTTAAAGGTTTGACCGAAAAAGTTTTTCGAGAGAAAGTTTTTACGCATGCAAGGTCAAAATTGGTCTCTCTCGAAAAATTTTTTCGCTGAATAATGCTCGAGAAATATTTCTAACTAAAATCGTTTCTGCTGATGACGATTCTACCGCTGACTTCGTATTCTGACCGAGAAAAATTCTCGCGCCAAGTTTTTCGATCAAGAAACTAATCCGATCGCAAAACCTAGCGAGAAAATTAGAGCAATCGAGAGAAATTCACAGAATACGAGTAACACGGATTCGAGCAAAAACAAAGAATCAGATAGTGAAATTTTAGGTAATTGCTCGCAGTCATGTACTAATCACGCACGAACAAGCAATTAAACACGTTATGAAGCAAATATATCAAATTCGATCAAAATCAGAACGTGTTCTTCATTTTCTTCGTCAACAGTAAAATTTCAGAACCAAATTAATCAAAAATCGAGGTTCAAACAGCTACTGATCTAGTCGCAATGATCATTTAACACTTAATGTAGCACAGAAACATCAAATTCAAGTCAATTAAGCACAGAATTAAGCTATTGGATCGAAAAACTTTTCGCGCCAAAACTGTTCTTCGATGGAACAGTATTCGAAATAAAGTTTCGATCCAATTCTAACAATTTTCGATTCAAAACAGAACGAATCTGCTCTGATACCAATTGTTAGGTCCTCTGCAACTCTATCCTAGGCACGAATTCAAAGTAATTCGACGGTTATGATGATCAATTAAGTTCGATCGAAAAACTCAAGTTAAGAATCGAGAGAGAGAATTCAAGTAGAGTGAGAAAGTTATTGTTATTTCTCTCTAGAGATCAAATTGCAAGCCTTTCGGATCAATTCTCTAAACTTTCTCTATTCAGCACAAATTCGTTACATGTATTTATACCAAACAAGCTTGGTATAAATATCAAACTAGTCCTTAATCTAAAGACTAATACAAGTAAAGCCCCTAATTACAAGGACAACTAATGAAATCAAGCACAATTCAAAATGGTATTCTACATTAAGCGTCTGTGCCATAACCAACTGCTATCCTGTTTAACCGCTAAACACTTGACATTCTGGTCAGTGATATCAAGAGTAATACAGTAGCTATTTCTATCCCTAGATGCACTAAATAACACCTTATCATCATTAACACACATATCATTTTCAAAAGTTACCGTATGACCCTTATCACATAATTGACTAATGCTAATGAGGTTATGTTCGAGATTCTTAACTAACCATACGTCATCTATAGTAGTATGTAAAGTGTTACTGACAGTTCCGACTCCAATAATCTTAGCTTTTGTGTTGTCGGCGTATGAGACATATCCTCCGTCATACGCTTTCACCGACACAAACTTACTGATACCACCTGTCATATGGTGGGAACACCCACTGTCGAGATACCACTTGTTTTTCTTGCTGAATTTTCTTCTTTTTACCTGCATGAATCAATTTTTTTTTAATGCCCAACTCCGATTGGGTCCTAAAAGGTTAGGAGCAAAGTAACTCATGTTAACACATGATATATCGTGTATCACAGATTGTGATCTCTTAAACACAGGTTGGCCAGCGTTAGAGACTTGATCATCAGGAACCTTCTTTGGCCTCCAGACATATCTAGATTTATCAGCTCTCTTCGAAAAACAGTTGTTAGCATAATGGCCGTGACGGCCGCAAGAAAAACACTTAGGTTTCCTAACAGTTGGTGCAACATGTTCCTGTATCATGCAATATCCTATCCCTGATTTTCCGATATTTCTAGGAATACTAAGTAACATATCAAGATTCTGTTTACCATCAAGAATTCTATCAACAGTACGTGTCTTTTCTTGTAAGGAATTCCTAAGAACAGAGATCTCTCTAGATATATCATTGTTTTGCTTTCTAAGCTCCTCACAGTTACATTAGGCTTTTTCTTCCTTAAGGGTTTCTTGTTCGGTCGTTAAGCATGCATTATCTAGATCGTTTGGTGTTTCTCTCTAGCTATATCATCTCGTTGCCTAACAGATTCTTTACTTGAGAGTTGAGCGACTTAATCCTTCTTTCTGCGTTTTGAATAATTTCAGACATTTCTGCCTTGTCATCTACTTCAGAGATTGAGGATGCATTATCATGAGATTCATCTTAGTAGAACCTTTCTTTGAAGTTCCATCCGCCTTTTTTTGGGATTGCAAGGTCCAGTTGTGATGATATCCCATAGGTCATAATCAGCAGCAAGCAGGAATTCCTTCATACGATTTTTCTATATGGCGTTGTTCGTTACATCGAAAAGTGGTGGCCTGGAATAGGATTGTCCCTCTGCAAAAACATCAAAACTCAAAGAAACCATTTGATCTTTAACTCAGGCTTGTTAGGCCCGTCGTTTGAGTAACCCGCTCTGATACCAAATGAAGATAAAAACGTGCCTAAGAGGGGGTGAATTAGGCTTATAAAATTTGTGCTTCTTCTTTTTGCAATTCTAGTATGTAGTGGCTTAGAGATGCCTACTGATGCTTGTGATGAGTATGCCTTATATATCCTAGTTACGACGGATGTATGCCGGGTCTGTCTCACAGCGATAAAGAAATAACTGAAAAGTAAATGCGAGACATGATTTTTATAGAGGTTATATCCCCAACTGGGATTTACTCCTCTCCTTGGGTTTGCTCCTCTCAGTAGTGTTTCTGCTCAAGACTTTCGTAGTAGTAGGTTTGCAAATGCTTATTGTCTTGAAAATTATGAAGTGCAGCTCACATATAAACCTTTCCAATCAGCACCTCACATGGAAATCATATCATATAATAATCACCAAATCAAGCATAATTTCCATGCAATTTTCAAGAGCTAACATGCCATATAAATCATGCTTCTAAAAAGTTATCACAACGGTTATAAGCACATTAAAGCATGATTATATTTCATATAAAAGCTCATTCAAGCATGAATATATTCCATATAAAGACTCAGATTCGTTCTCAATCATATTCAATCACTTCGCCTCTATTTACCATATCAGAACTTTCTATATGTGATTCCCTGCTATCAGTTTATGGAATAAGTCAATCCATTATTTTCCATGTATAGCATACGGGATAGCATTATATCAATTCCATATTTAGGACTCAGTCATCAACATATTTCCATGTTTAGCACATAATATCGGATCAGATCACAACTTTCAAACTGTCATGCCACAACTTCTCATATTTCAGAGATCAAATCTGTTTTGAGCACATAGCATCTTTTCCACAAGGTCAATCAAATCGATTCTTTCCTAAATATAATATCCAATCAGTATAAGGAAAGATATCAATTCAATATTGCACATTAAATTCAGTGGAAAGCATGCACAGAATCGTATATGTGATTTCGTCCAGGAATAACTGATGCAGATATATCACTTTCCATATATAAACAGCATATTTTCCATATATAGCTCAGCAGGATATCTCATGCGTTATTTCCATATATGGCACATAACGATATATCCTATCACATGGGCTGCCTATAACCTGTGATCACATAGTTTCATCAAATAATCACATATCATGCGAATCAAATATTCAACACTTAAACCGATTTTTAGCTCATAACAATGCATGGTCGAATATTATCATGTTCTTAGACATTATATTGATCACACATTGAATTGCTTAATTTATAGACCTAACGTCATTACAATTACATTGTTCATCAAAACTCTATAACGCTCATGGACCAAAAAGGTCAACACTAACATTATACTAACATTTGTTGTTGGTGCATTAGTCAGCCCTAAAAGCATGAAAAAAGAACTCGCAATCCGTGCTGAACGCGTGTCTCCTTGATTCAACTTATGGTATCCCGAACGGAGATTGATTTTCGAGAATACACTAGCTCTTTGCAGCTGGTCGAATAGTTCGTCAATTCTGGGTAACGATTATTTATTATTGATAGTGATTTTATTCAGCTCCTGGTAGTCCATGCATAACCGCATCGACCATCTTTCTTATGTACAAAAAATATCGGCGCTCCCCAAGGTGAGAAGCTGGGTTGAATAAATCCATTATGTGATAACTCTATAGGGATTGGGGCTGACCCTGGTACTAACTCGATATCTGTGCTCCCCATCTTTAGATCCCACAATTCGTTTGGCCTAATCGATAAGGGGCTTTAAGGATTGGGGCTGACCCTGGTACTAACTCGATAGTGAACTGTATTTCCCGATCAGGGGTAACCCCGGGAGATCATTGGGAAATACATCTGCGTATTCGATAACGATAGGTACATCCTTTAACTCTGGCTGGGAAGCTTCGTCTGTCTTTACCTCATAGACGATAAAAGACTCACAACCTGACTTCAGAATCGTTGAGCCTTTAGCGTAGAAATTCGGGGGAAACTATTCTATTTCGCTTTACTCGAGAAAGTGAACACCACTCCTCGGGTAATTGAAATCTAACAAACTTTTTGTTTATCTTGAAAGCCAATCCATTCCGAAGATAACATTGTAGTCGTTCATCGGATCACAATCAGGTTGACGCTCAAGTTTCTACCTTCAATGATCACGAAGAATCCTTACAGCACTTGATTGGTGCGCGTCGGATCCCCGTATGGTACTGTTACTACATAACTACACTTAGATAAGGTAGGAGATATTCCCACCATCGCCACATACTTAGCCGACACAAATGAGTGTGGCTCAAGAATCAATGAGTACAGAGTAGGTACGTTATAGAAATTTAACGTACCCGTCACAACGAATGGGTTTGCCTCCGCCTTCTCGTCCGTTAGGGTGAACACATGTGCTGGAACCGGTGGTGGTCGTACTGTTGAGGTATATCCGCTAGATGCCGTATGCGGACCGGGAGTACCGAGGGTAATTTGGTAATTGTGTAGTGTTTAGTGATGTAATTTGATTACTTCAATGAATGATATCATTCATCATTAATTAGATATTGGATAAACAAACTAAAGGCAAATTAATAAAATCCAAATATTGCCAGTTCGGTTACTGATTCAGTGGGGACAGAGGGGGCACCAGTAAGCTGAGATACTGAATTGAAATTAGCCCACGTGTCTAAGTCTCCGATAGGGTGACTGGATCGACAAGTAAAACTTGTTTGTCGATGGGCACAACACTGTTGTGCCAACCGTTAACTTGGGAAGTCGAAGCCCGTGACAATGATACAAGATAAATCGGGGGATTATGTGTATGTGGATACTGACTCGTAATCAAACGATGACATGCTTGGATTGTCCTTGATCAATCGATTGACTGTAGTGGTATGCGTGAACCTTAGACCGAAAGGATTAACTTGGTGTTGGTCTTGAGGTCTGTTAGGTCCTACGATTAACAACTCTAAGATCCTAGGCACGAATTCTAAGTAATTCGATGATAATGATTGACATTAAGATTCGATCGAAAAACTCAAATGAAGAACAAGAGAGAGAATTCGAGTAGAGTGAGAAAGTTACTATTGTTTATCTCTCTCTAAATTGAATTACAAGCCTTTCGGATCAATTTCCAAAACTTTCTCTATCGATTGCCATTGATTACAAGGTATTTATACCAAACACACTTGGTATAAATATCTAACTAGTCCTAATCTAAGGATAAATGTAAGAAAAGCTCCAAATTACAAGGACAACTAATGAAATCAAGCACAATTAAAATTGATACTCTACAATCTCCCCCTTTGTGCTTGATTGCGTCTCCGCGCTGTTTGTCCTCGTCGGGCATAGTATGATCTGCACAAGCCCAGCGCATGCTCATAATCTCTTACCGTCTCCCTTAGCTTCAGACGCTCCTCGATGTCATCTAGTAGTTCCATCAGGAACGGCTGCTCTCTCACGAATCTGTGGATCCTCAGCATTGTATCTCTGTTGATTTCTTCCAACCTCTGCTCGATATTCCTCCTAATGACCTTGAGTGTTCCGTCGCAAAACTTATGGATCTCTGTCTTCAGCATCATCCTAGTCTTCTTGGCAATTGGATTGTGGTAGGTGATGCCGATTACTGAGCTGATGTGCACATGATTGCTTGGAAGCCCTTCGATCTCAGGTCCTTTGTTGAGCGGTTCGGCCATGTTGACCTTCTTCATGTTGCTCTCTAGATCCATCTGAAGGTCATGCGCTGCAAAGTATTTGACTTGGCGCATCATGAACCGGTAGAGCCCTTCGAGGCCTTCTTTTTTCGTGAAGCCTTGAGGACCCTTGTACTTCTCCACGTACAGCTGATAGAGGTGGTATACCTCGTCGGCAGGGAGGTACGGTACGTCGCTCTCGCTTAATTCCTCTCGGGTTCTGTCCACTCGCTCGATGACATAGTGAGGTGTTGGAAGTCCTCATTTTGCACAGTACACGCTGAGGAGTTGGCATATTGGGGATAGCTCCTTGAAGTGACTCTTCAGTCGTTCCTTCGGGATCCTCAGCCTTACATACGATCCTAGTTGGGTCAGCATCCAGAGGTATGTCATCCTCTTCTGCTGATCCCAGTGAGAGATCCCTCTCAGCTCGAACTCATTCGACTTCTTGACCCTGTCCGGTGACCTCCAAATATTTTCACGGACTTATTCAAGAAAGGTTAATTCGGATATTCTCCAACGGCGTATCGATCCGAACGGTTCCTGGCATTTGTCTTGTGGGGGAAACCGCTCGTTGCGCGATCAACTCTGTTAGCCTTGGGATATCTCGTTGGTAGTCTTCACCTTCCTGAAGTTCGTCGTCTTCTATGATTACGAGGTCTACGGAGGCTTGTTGCAGGAAGTGCCGAGCATCCTGAAGCCGTTGTCTTTGATGTTCCTCGAGCATGGAATGGGTCATCCGCTGTCCTTCGAAGATGTATTTGTCTAGAACCTCGTGTGGATTGACGCCATGTCCTTGGCCACTCGTAGATGTTCGTCGCCTCTTCTCCCCCTCATGAGGGTCCTGATTGTCAGGATCGTAATGTCTGCATCTTGAGTGGGAGCTTTGGCCTCGGGAAGTTTCAGTAGGTGGCTCAGGATGATCCACCAATGGCCTATAAAGAGACTCTTCTTGAGGCGACCGGATGGAGAGGCTGATCAGGCGGGTGAGTAGGATGTCGTAGAGCTCGTTTATGGGTATGGTGTATGGCATGATGAGGATGGATGAAGTGGCCAAAGGGTCGGTGGGTGCGGGTTGTGGAGGTGTGAGGTTGGGCTGTGACGAGGTGCCTTCGGAGACAGGTGCTTTCCCGATGTCTCTGCAAGATGTCTCAATGGTAGTAAGAACTCTCTCCATTATTTTGTCTTCAAGCGATTGAACAGCAGCGGAGAGAGCGGCTTGGAATTGCTCATTCGTCACAAACGGTGAGGACGCCTCCTTGGATGTTCCAGGACGACTGATGTCGCCTGTTATCAACCCTTGAGCAGACACCGACTCCTCATGTTGGCTCACGGTCACTTGAGGTTGTGACTGTATGAGACTTCGACCTAATCCTCCAGTCGAATCTTGAAGATTCTCCTCTATGGGTGTTACGGCAGGCTCGGGTTGGGCCTGCGAACCAGACACCGGTAGATTTGGTTGCGGCTCAAGATTGAGCGCAGAAGTGCCTGCAACACTTAAAGAAGTGATCAGCATCGTATCTGGTGCGGTGGTGACGGCGGGAAAGAGGGACTCCAACTGTATGCTAAGTCGCCTAGGAGTCCGTCTTATCAGGCTGATTTCCTCATCAGACTCCGTGTCGGACGGGGTGGCTGTGTGAGGAGTAGGGTCACGTTCAACATCCTCAAGTGCCTGATCCGTCACCCGTGGTAGCGAGCTTTCCCAATTTCTGCCTTGGGCTGTGCTTCATGTAGATGAGCCTCCTCGATAGGCTCTTCAAGCACGCATACATGTACGGTCACTTCCACTTGGAATGTTTCTGTCGGAGCCTCTTGTTCCAACTCTGCAGCCACAGTGTGGCATCTAAGTCAGGCATTGGCTCCTCGTGAGTTGGGGGCTCTAGCTCTAGTTCCTGAGCGACTACATCAATCATCATGTCCTCAGGACTAGGCAGTTATTGCGGTTGGGGAGGGCTAACTCCAAAATCTGTCGGGGGCCCTCGAATCATCTCCTCGGTGAGGTGATTCTCCCGGCAGTACATACGGTATACGTCTCCTCTGGGTTCAGCGAGACGTAGAAGCTCAAAAGGAATCGGCATGCCGGTTGGTCCAAGTCTGTGAGCCGTGGATTGTGAAAGAATTTAAGCTTGGGTGGTTGATAATTTCCACCAGGAGGTAGACAAGGGATGGACTCGTGCATCTCCATGAATTCCTTGATGAGTACATTAAACCACCGAGCGCAGGGCACATTCTTCGATCTCCGATTCTCCTTTTTGCCGAATCTGGTCTGCAAGATCATTCCAGATCAGCTGCATGAAATTGTAATTTCTAGAGAATGCGAGTCCGTGAAAGATCCGCAGTTGCGATTGCCCTTGTCGAAGCCAGCATGCTTGGGCGATAGACACTTGTTCACAATCCCGAACAGTGTCTTCCACGGATAAGGGACACCGCTGCTCTGGACCTGAGCTAGCTTGGTGAGCTGCGGTTGATATCCCATATGCATGAAATCATGCACCATTTCTGCGTCTGATGGCAGCGGGTCGTAGTTTGCGCTGTATGGCAAGTATAGAATCATCCCGAACTGGTTCTTGTCCATATGTATGTACCGCGTCCCAGTTATGGTTGAGAAGGAGAATGCTCCATTATCCACTGCTCCTTGTATACATCCCCAGAATTGCTGGAGATAGACCATTGGCACCGATGCGGTGACCGTCAATGCATGCCAGATGGGGTCGCCTTGCATGATAGAGACAATGATCTCGTATGGACACCGAAAGGTGCTCAGATCGAGCTGGAAATTCGTATCGTGGACCTTTAGATACAAGTTGTGTTCGTATATGTGATTATAACGAGGGTAGCGATCCATCTGAAAAATAAGAAATATAAAAGTTCATTAGTTCATAAATTTGATTTTAGTCGAAAATTGATTTAATTTCATCAAACTATAATAATGTATCGAGTCATGACATGTTGGATGAATTTTGAACTAAATCGTGTAGCATGCATATTGGAAACTTGATTTTGAAAAAAAATGTAATGGTATGATTGTAATTTCGAATTAAACATATAACGCGTGAAAAGAGTTCGAAATTTTCTAAGTAATTGATCGCGGGAAATGTCACTTTTCATGCCGAGATATTTTTCGCTCGATAAATTTGGTTGTCAAATTGATTTCCTATGCATTGATTTCAATTGAAATAACTCCGTTTAATTTTGTGATCGAGAAAATTTTACTCGATAATTTTCGCTACAGTGTGAAAGACTTAGAAAAAAAATTTCTAAGTGTTGAAGTTGGATGTGAGACTGTAGCCGATCAACTTAACGATCGAGAAAAATTCAACGTAAATTTACGATCGAGAAATTATTTCTCAGGTAAATTTACTGTCGAAAAGTTTTCCTCGTTTGAATAAAATTTTTTGATTTGAACTTTGTCGAGCGGTACGTGATTTTCGATCCTAAGTAAAATTCTTCGCCGCGATATTTTTCTATCGAGAAATTAGTCAAGAAAAACTAAGTCGGTCGTCGAGAAATTTTTCGATCAATTAAATCCTAAGCGGCGAATTTTACGATCGAAAAATTAAGCGTTGAAAAATTAATTTTTCGCTGCTAAATTTTTGCGACCGAAATGAAATAAAATTAAACCGAAAATTCTATTTTGCGATAGTAAGTTTTATGCTTCATCTAATTTGCATCTAAATTGTCTATTAGTGCTTAAATTTTTCGCTCACAGAAAAATCCTAATTAGATTTCTCGATGGTAATTAATTTTTCGGTCAAAATCTTCTATCTCAGCGACTGAGTCAGAATTTTATCGATCAAAAACTTATTCGATACAATCGGTATCTCAATTGAATCGGAATTCAATTAAGACTGTTTGCGATCGACAAAGTTCTTCGATGGCTTCAAACATTCAAATGCCCAGTTTTATCTAAACTCAAATTAGAGTCAAAGATGCAGATTTTCCGAAGATTTATACTACCAGATTCATAAAGAACATCGAAACTATCTTAAGTGCAGGTAATCTCAGATAAAACTCATAATCATGCCTAAATCACTATAAAATAGTATACGGTTTTCTCAGTTTTGAAGAACAGTCGAGAATCTAATCTTAATCATGCGAAAAACTACAAAATGCAGATGTTAATGAGGTGAAATCACAAGCAAATGACAAAAGAATCTCATTTCTATCTTAAACAGACAATTTGGTGTTGAAAATCGAAAGATTTTTGAGAAAGTGGAAATGTCTGTGAAAGTCTTTCGAGAGAGAAATTTTTGCAATTTAGGGTTGCGCGAGAAAAAGTTTTTCGACTGACCAAAAAGTGAACTTTTATTAACTCGCTGATAAACGTATTTCCCTACGTTTATCGTAGTATTTAATTGGGTTAAAATAGAGCTCTAGCCATCATTTTATACATTTATTCGCCATATTTACACATCTTTCAATATTGAAGGACCTTAGGACAGCTCTCGGGCGAAAAGGAGCGAAAATGAGGCAAAACGGAGCAAGTATGAAGAAATCAGTCATGTGTCATGGACGTGACACTCCTTGCACCAGGCCGTGACAATGGATAGAACCAAAGCCAAAGGACACTGGTCTCCATCACGGCCGTGACACACATTGCACCAGGCCGTGACAAGAGGCAGAAAAGGAAGCCAAGCGATGCAGAGCACAGTCACGGCCGTGAAGCCCGCCTGAAAAGTAGCAACGGACTAAAATGGCAGATCTTCTATCTATGGTTAAAATTTCAGGTCAATCGGACATCGTTACCCCTCCATCTCAGAGAAATACGAAACTGCCGCAAAGCTGTTGAGAGTGTCATGGTCGTGACACTACTGCACCAGGCCGTGACGAGCCAGAAGTGGAGGAAAGCAAGGGCGACAGAGTCGAGAAGGTCAAGGATGACAAGTGAAAGACGACACCATTCGTGAAGCCGTATCAACCAAAGATCTCGTACCCAGCTCGGTTGAGGGAAGCTGCACCTGAAAAAGAGAAGGTCCAATCTAAAAAGGAGGAGGCCGCACCCGAAAAGGAAAAGGCGAAGGAGATTAAGCGGCCACCAGTGAGGCCGTACCAGCCAAAGGTTCCCTATCCAGTGCGGTTGGAGGACAAAGATGAGCGTTATTCAGCAGATTTATGGGTATGTGCAAAGAACTACATATTAACTTACCATTTGTTGAAGCTATTACGCAGATGCCCAGTTTCGCGAAGTTCCTGAAGGACTTGCTGGCGAATCGACGGAAGCTCGAACATGTCTCCACGGTATACCTACGAGGAGAGTGCTCAGCGATACTCCAGAGCAAGACAAGACACCGAAAAAGCTCAAGGACCCAGGGAGTTTTACTATTCCTTGTCGTATAGGTGACTTAGTAGTTGAGCATGCTTTAGCTGATCTAGGCGCTAATACAAATTTGATGCCTTATTCCATGCTTAAGCGCTTAGGATTAGGTGAACCACGACCCACTAGGATGACTATTCAGTTGCCGATAGATCGTGAAAATACCCTCGAGGTGTTATCGAGGATGTTCTAGTTAAGGTCGATAAGTTCGTTATCACTGCTGATTTTGTGATCTTAGAGATGGACGAGAATGAAAATGTTTCATTAATTTTAGGTAGACCATTCTTAGCTACAGGTGAGCTTCTGATAGATGTTAAGAATGGAACATTGACTATGAACGTAGACGGTGAAAAGGTTACATCTAATATGGCTGATTCAATGAAAAAGAGTAATAAGCATGAGGATAAGTGTTATTAGATGCTTGTGAGCATGATTTCTCGTCTCCCTTGCAAGGTTTATCACAAGTTTGAGCAAGGAGGAAGTCGACGAGCCCACGATGATCATCGGCAAAAACATCAAAGAAGTTAAGGACAAGAGCCCAGTCGAGGAGCGACCGCCACTAGAGCTGAGACCGCTGCCCGACGAAAAGCGGCAACTCCAAAGTATGGATGTAGGCAAGGGAGACTTAAGCAGAAAAGAGGTGTTGTATCTCGCTTCCAGCCGCCCTAAGCGAACGAAAGCACGTCCGGCTAAAGACGGTAAAGGAAGCGCTTCTTGGGAGGCAACCCAGGTTTTATCTATCTAGTACTTTCCTTTAGATTCCCATGACTATGATGCATATGTATGTATCTACTATTATTATCTATGTCTAGTTCCTTTTTACGCTTCATTTTTTTTTAGTTAGGTCAGGATATCACGAGTCACGATCCACGACCTTCACGCGTCCAATCACGACCACATCACTTATTTGTCAGGGGAGTCCCGTCTTTTTAACCTTCTTTTCCCTTTATTCATTTTTACGTTGAGGACAACATACGTCTTCAGTATGGGGAGGGGAAATTAGGTCGAGAACTTACGTAAATTTTTTTTTATGACGTGTCCGTGAGTCATTAAGTTCGTTGGAAAGGCATGATTTATTGAACTCAGGCATGATTACTTGCGCTTATCTCGAGTTGGTTTGCATGACATGAAATTTTTTGAGCAATTAGGATATGCATGACTGACTGAATCATGTCTACCTAAATAGATATAGCGCTGCTTTGAGAGATTCGTACACATAACCCCTTTATGTTGTGAGAATTTGAGCCTGACGAGCTTATGCTCATTTTTATTGGTTGTGTGACGTGCCTAGTCTGTATCTCTCTAGAACTTGCATGTCTGACGCGTGTTGAAACTATTTTTGGTGCGTTAGTATGAAAATGATGAGAGCATTAGGAATTAAGTCCATGGCCAAATTTTCCTGCCACGATCCCCTTAGTTAGCCACTTTGAGCCTGAGCCTATTCGTTTGCTTACCTAATTAATTATAGAAGCCTCTGACCCGAATAAGCCTCCAGAGATTATCTGAACCTGAGTTGATTAGAATAGGGCATAAGTCGAACTTGAGAGTTACTGTTTCAATGTCTGATTTGATGTTCTTCTCTGCTATTCGTGAAATGACTCGACCCTACTTGACCGTTTTCTGAAATGACCCGATCCCTTGCATAAGCCTGCCCATAATCCTTTTGCAAGATATAGGTTTCGGAAATAAGTATCCCTAGGTACACGGCATTCGCTGTGACGATGTATTCTTTGCGACAAAAGCCAAACCTTGATGTTCAGGAAATAAGGACAGTGCACAAAAGTAGAGTGACTAAGGGGAAAGGGCAGAAAATGAAGGGAACTGAGTCGACAGGGTCGGGCAGAAAAGTCTAGGATTTCAGAGCGAGAATGTTGAGTCTTATGTTGGGGCATGTGACTGTCAGTTTGATCATGCTATATTCTTTGAATTTTAGCTCATATGTCCTAGCTTTAAGATTACATGTTTAGTATATATGTTTATCACATTATTACTATTTGACCCGTTTCAACCCGAAAATACCCACAGATTTATGCTTGCCACTTTAAGTAGTAGATATGCGACTAGCTTGCAAGCTTATTATAGGGGTTGGACTAGTGCACGATTTGAACGATTCACTATATACTAGCCTATACACTGAGTGACTTGAGCGAATCATTGTGAGGTGCGATTCTCGATTTAGCAGTGCTAAGGAAGCTCGGGTCGATAGGTGCCGATCATTAGTGCATTATTCATGATTGTTTGCTTGATTCCAGTTCGTGCTTTCTAGCTATGATGATAAGTTACGAAGAATTGTGTCGTTATCCTGATTTGTGCCTTCTCTGACTTCTAATTTACTTGAGGACAAGTAAATGCGTAAGTGTGCGGAGGTTTGATAAACGTATTTCACTACGTTTGTCGTAGTATTTAATTGGGTTAAAATAGAGCTCTAGCCATCATTTTATACATTTATTCGCCATATTTACACTTCTTTCAATATTGAAGGACCTTAGGACGGCTCTCGGGCGAAAAGGAGCGAAAATGAGGTAACACGGAGCAAGTATGAAGAAATCAGTCATGTGTCACGGCCGTGACACTCCTTGCACCAGGCCGTGACAATGGACAGAACCGAAGCCAAAGGACACTGGTTTCCACGGCCGTGACACACATTGCACCAGGCCATGACAAGAGGCAGAAAAGGAAGCCAAGCGATGCAGAGCACAGTCACGGCCGTGAAGCCCGCCTGAAAAGTTGCAACGGACTAAAATGGCAAGTCTTCTATCTATGGTTAAAATTTCAGGTCAATCGGACACCGTTTACCCCTCCATCTGAGAGAAATAAGAAACTTCCACAAAGCTGTTGAGAGTGTCACGGCCGTGATACTACTGCACCAGGCCCTGACGCTCGGCAGTGAGCTCATTTTGTGGCCCGAGAGTGTCACGGCCGTGACGTATCATGTACCAGGCCGTAACAGTGTCGAATTTCACTATAAAGGCCCGATTTCGATCCAGAAAAGGGGCACACTTACCAGATATCAACCCTAATTCCTGAGAGACGAATTACAGACGCCAGAAACACAGAATTCCATTGGAGAAGCGCGAGAGACGGATCAACGACGCAATCACGCCAAATTGAACGTAGAACGAAGATTCATCTGTGCCACCATCCCAGATCATTAGTATTCAAGATCATGAATTCTTCTTCTTCGTTTCTTATTTCTTTCGTTGTTTTCCCGTCAATTATGCGTAGCTAAATCCCTATGTGTTCGGGATTAGATGAACGCTAGGATATTTCGTAGTTAAGACAAATGTTTAATCGTGACTCGTGTTTATGACTTTTTGTCTATCTATGAAATTGTTTCGTCGCTTTAATATGTCTATGTGTTAAGGTGATCGTGTGGAAAATCGTTTAGGGCGACAGCTAAATAACAATTAGGCCGTTCGTAGAAGATAGAATTCGAGTATAGGGCGAAAGCAAATACTCGATCCCCGCCATTAGTAATTACTGAACTTTAGATCCCCGCGAGCATATAGGGCGACAGCAAAGTCGTTAGCGGGTAGGAAATTACTGCGATCTAGTCAGAATCACGTAGTAACGATAATTTACTGTCTTAGGCGATGTACCTAGTGGGATTCGAATCCCGAGCACATCTTTATTATCTGAAAGCTTCTTACCAGTTTTGGGCTTGTTCTGTCGATCTCTAGTTGACTTAGGAGTAATCTGTTAGGATAGTACATATAAAATTATGCTTATTTTGTTTAGGCTAAATATCGAGTCGATAGGTTAATACTAGTACTTAGTTTATTCCTCGTGTTCGATACTCGTTTACTCACTTTACCGCACTACAAACGATAGGTCCACTGCCTATTGCACGTCGGTGATAATAATTAGGTATACGTTTATTTTATCACTTGCCGCACTTGCACATTACACCACGTGTCGATCACTCGCTGTAAGTCAATGTTGGGTTTGCGATTTGACATTTTTCGATTAAATGGATCAGGCCCATTACTGTTTGCGTTCGAGAAATTTTTTGATTCTAAAATTGCTCTTCAGTTCATCTTTTTTCTATCGCAAATTACCGCGTCTAATCAAAATCGTTCCGAACACTGTTTACGATCGAGAAACTTATGATCGCGAATTAATTCTTATATCCAGTTTCTCGATAGTAAGTACTTCTAAAATTTTCCGATTGACCCCTATTTCAAATAAAATCACATTGTAAAGCTCCCCTTCAGAATTAAAATAAATGTAATTAACTCCCTATATTTTCTGTGTAGTAACGTGTAGCTTCCCTGGCAGAAATTAAAAAATCTGTACCACTTAGAGAAAAACTTTAGAAATAACGAAGTTAATCAACAATTATTTTAGGCGTTTTTGAAATATTTGGTCTGTGTCTAGCTCCTTTCCTTGTAGTGTCGACGTCTCACTCCTTAATTTTGTTTGAAGGAATCTGAAACGCTTAGAGAAAAACGTCAAGAATATTTGGAGCTAATGCACGATTTTTATATTTGTTCTCCCTCAAATAATGCACAAGAATTGACTAAACATGCAAGCATATGAAATCAATTCAAGTCACGAGCATATAGCACACAAATTTACCCAATAAGCACATATACATGGTCCCCAAAAACATGTACTTAAGATATTGTGTGAGGGTAAGAGCAATGAAAAATTTATCGCATTTAAACAATTCAGTACCAATGTAATCTAAAATTACATTTAGAATGTGCGATAACAAAATAAATTCGCATTTATTCAATTCAACGAATACGAAACATAATATTTCATGTCAGAATGTGAGAAATTTTTCCTTTCACGATTTTTTTAAACTAAAAAATATTATTTTTCTATATATATATATATGTATAATTACTTTGTTTATGTATATAATATGTGTTTATATGGGGTCAGATTATTTTGTTTTGATCAATCGTCACACCTAAAATTTTATGAGACTTTTGAAAGAAGAAAATGCCGTCAAGTCATGTCGCCAAACTAAAGTCCTAAGTTCATAGACTGGTCCATTTCGACAACTCTCACTAAGTTCGCTCTTGTACTCAATTATTTCTAACTTGGGATTTTTATATTTATATCACTCAAGTCAACACAGGCAATTTTAGGTCAATTTACCTGTGATCGATGCATTTCTCAATCATTTCACCTAAGCGATAGACCGCCGATTGGAATCAAAGGGTTGTAAGGGTTTTAGTTTGGCTAGGACTTAGAAGGGAAGGAGTTTGGAGAAAAGTGAGCTTATCTCTTCGTCGTCTTCCGTTTCTACGTCCGTCTTTTTTTTTTCGGCGTCTTTCTTCTTTTCAATCTTTTCTCCCTCCTTTTCTTTTATGAACTAGCTCTTATTAAGCTATGCTCAAGCTGAAGCTCCGCTTCTCCACGAGGCTATAGGAGATTATCGTAGGCAAAGTTCTTCTTGTTGGTTCTCGGGCCGATACCGTGCTCCTCTTCTCTTAATCCCTAGAGAGGTTTCTGAGATTATATTTTTGGAAAAGATCACGGTTATGGAATTCGTACCCAAGGTGTGCGCTCCTCTTCTCGTTTCCCGATATAAGACCGGATTATCGTTGGAGAAGTTCAATTCGTGGTGCTCCTCATTCTAGCCGTTATGACGAGTGTACGAGATTATCATTGGAGAAGTTCACAGCAGGATCCATGCCACCTTCTAAGAGATAGTCGGAAGGCAGGTTCCTTTGGTCTGATTTTTGCGCGTTGAGCAATACCTTCTTTTGTCATCATCCTCCTTATTTTCTCGCCCTCCTTTCCTCGTTTGAACAACCATCCGAAGAGTATAGAATACGGTTGAAGGCTGGGAATGGGATGCAGAGGAAGAAAAGGAACTCGGAGAAGGCTCAAAGTGGATGACTAAGGGCTACTGAGAGAAAAATTTTTTTTATAAGGCCGAGTGAGGAATAACCTAAGCGCCCTTATCATTTTCCTAACGATCTAAGGCAAGGTGAGTATGAAGCCAAGTATCACTAGTTAAGACAAGTAATTGATGTGTGACTCACTCGAGAAATAGATCCAAAGAAAGAAAAAACAAGGCTTGAATCCTCAAATATGTATAGTGACTTTGTGTTTAGTGGAGCAACCTAATGACCTTTAGACACAAGAATGCGACTTAGACTGACAAAACGAAGCAATTAAATCAAGGGGCGATTGATTGTCAAACCCCATTTGAAATTTTTTATAGAATTAAGGACCATGTCAGAAAATATTTAATTTGAAGGACCCATTTTAGAATTTTAGTTAGAATTAAGGTTGTTGGACGGAAATACCCTCATAAAAGAATAGTTATAAAGTGGCATCCAGTGCGTATGAAGTGGTATCCAGCGTACATAACATGAAGTGGTACTGTAGACTTATGAAGTGGTACGGGTGAACAGTGAAGTGGTACTATAGACCCATGAAGTGGTATGGGTGAACAGTGAAGTGGTACTGTAGACCCATGAATTGGTACGGGTGAACAGTGAAGTGAAGACCCATGAAGTAGTACTGTTGACCAGAGAAGAACTGGTACAAGAGACTCATGAAGTGGTACTGTTGACACAGAGAAGTGGTACAGCATTTTATAGGCACATGAAGTGGTATTGTTGAACGGAGAAGTGGTACAGAAGAACTCTTACGTGTTTCTTGTGCAAATATTTACCCAATTTCTGCAGAAACACTAAAGAATTCTGTTGTACCACTTCTCCATTCAACAATACTACTTCATGTGCTTACAAAATGTTGTACCACTTCTCTGTGTCAACAGTACCACTTGATGGGTCTCTCGTACCTGTTCTTCTCTGGTCAACAGTACTACTTCATGGATCTACAATGTTTGTACCACTTCACTGTTCACCCGTACCACTTCATGGGTCTACAGTACCACTTCACTATTCACCAGTACCAGTTCATTGGTCTACAGTACCACTTCACTGTCACCCGTACCACTTCATGGGTCTACAGTACCACTTCATTAACAGTTCATACCACTTCCTTCAGAAGAAGGCGATGGTAATTATGTGTAATTTCCGCACACATGCAGGGGCAAATGCGTCATTTTCTTCAAAATTGGTCCTTAATTCTAAAACCAAACTTCAAATAGATCCTTATTTCTTTTTCAAACATCAATGGGTCCTAAAATCTAATCAAAATATGTTAAATGGGCCTGAAATCCAATTAACACTTAAATCAATCGCATGTCGGGGTAAAATTCTAAGTGACTTTAGATCAAAGCATCCTAAAGGATTTCGTCATCCCCCCTTTTTTATAAAGGATATTATTTATTTCACGCAAGATAAAGCATATAAGCAAAGAAAACACATAGCATAGAACATTTAGTAGCATAGAAGATCAGGTAAAGCACATATTACGGAAGATTCAACATGCCTAATTTTCCGACAAGGAATTGAAATCTTTTTTCATCCAATGCCTTGGTGAAAATGTCATCTAGTTTGTAACGACCCTACTTTTCTAATTACGATGTTTGGCGGATTTTCGCAACGAAAGCCGCGGAAAGCCCATTTTGCAAACACATTTCGGAAATAAAATATATTACAACTAATTTCATCTACTTCATCATCGCTATGCACGGACCGTAGCCCCCAAAATTATAAAATGTTCAAAATCCTAAAGCCGCTCCACAGGTCGCATCCATGTACCGTCCCGCCCTCAAAAGCCCGTGGAGTCACTGCCGCCAGCCTGCTTAGTCACGACGTCTATTGACGCCGGACTCATCCATACCTACAACACATAAAGGCCTGAGCGATACGCTCAGTAGGTGAATTCATGCAAATGCAGCGTGCTCTCAATCCCGATCCCGACACCTCACCACATGATAAGGTGCAATGCACGCTCGTTCCCACAGTCTACCCTATCTCAATATTAGGGCCCTAGGTCGGACTATGCACCTCAGAAAATGAACCTACGGCACCAACCGTAGAGTCCGAGCGGCACCAACCACTCATCTCAACCGTCATCAGCGGCACCCACCACTGAGCATACCGGCACCAACCGGTCATATGAAGCTAGGCGGCACCAACCACCTATCTCGACGGCACCAACAGTCATCAGTGGCACCAACCAGTGATCATACCGGCACCAACCGGTCACATAAAGCCGGGCGGCACCAACCACCCGTCTCGACGGCACCAACCGTCAAGTGCAATAGTACCAACCTCAACTCGACTCCGAGTCGACGAACAAAATCAGTCACATCTACCCACATGCGCCTCGCGCCGACACCTTAAGGTGTCACCGTGCCAGCACTATCAACCTCTCTCACATCGACATGTCGTGCACATGCTGTGTAGTGCAAATAAGAATGCAACATTTCATAAATGAATAATTATTTTCATTGAAATATTTACATTCACATCCTAATTTACTAACAGTAATTCCTCAAGATTTTCTAATAAATATTTCCTAATTTCTCTGGAAATAATCCTCTAAAGTCGACAATTCTCATTATCGGCCGAAACTTAACTCAACGAAACTTCTATGGCCCGTGAACTAATTTCTACCCAAAAACCATTCAAATTTCTATGAATAATGAGCTGCCCAAAGGTTCACTCTGTCCCAATAACAGCAATAGACACGAGATTTTCTTCAATCCTATTTGTCTATCTACTATAAATATCCAAGGGTTTCAATAGTAAACACTTTCTTGATCTTATTTGAAATACTATAAATATACTCACACGCCAACATACTAGTACCCAAATTTGATCCAAACTACATAAAAGTGTATAAGCTACCCTAGTTGCTCAATACATGAAGTTCTAATACCAAATCCTTATAAGCACATTCGAAACTCCCTTAAACCTATTTTACGCTTTATAATTTTCTGGAGTCAGCTCCAAAACGTCCGAGAATTATAATTAAATCACATATGACAGGTTGAGCATTTATATAACCACATAGTCCACGTCAGTTCATGAAATTCACCTCAAGCACACACTAAAATCACGCAAATCTCATAATTCTTTCGAAAGCCTCATAGAAATATTCTACACTCACCTAAGACATCAAAGCAACATTAACATAACTAAGCACGTAAGGTTACGTATTATGGGTGAGAATTTTCACCTAAGCATATAAAGCATGCAACACATGTATATTAACATCCCATACATTGGGTTCAAACATAACACCTAGCACCAACCAATTTTCGGACGTGAACCCCAAGTCCGCGAGAACATTTGGCGACCCGAAATCTCTTTCCCCAATTCGTGATGTCCCGCAACCCGTGAACCAGGTTTTCAGCCTGCTCTCACGCACAGTTCGCTAAGGTCTCTAGCCCGCGAAACTAGTTTTCAACCCGAAATTTATCTCCAAATTGGCGAACTACCCCAACCCGCGAGCTAATGGTCCCTACCTTACTTAAAACTTCCAATTTCACTCGTTAAACACCTATAGTCTAATATTCAAGCTTAAACCCAAATTTCTCGAAATTACTCCACACTAATTAGATACCAACCGAATAATCTCATAACAAGTACGTGTAAAAATCGAACATAAACCCATATATTGTGTTCCAAACCTAACACACAATATTAAACACACAACTTCACAACAAGGTCGATTATCTACCATTTTCGAACCATCCCCAGATTACACTTAATACTAATCATATAATAAATATCAAAATCACAAAGACCAAGGTTCTTTCGAAACTTGAATGGCCATAACACCAAATTTCGAAACTTTGAACCTATTTATGTGTTGCGGGTGAAGAAATCCACCTACCTCACTTCCTAAGCTTAGTTTGAAATGGTTTTGGGTGAAGATGTGGTCGAAGACCCTTGCTCAAACTCGTCTTCTTCGTTTCTTCCTCTTGTGTCTTTCTTCTTTTTCCTATTTTCCTAAGCTACGATTGATTAGTTTGATAGGGTTGAGCTCGTTCTTTGCTTGAGACTTCATTTAGCTCTTCTGTTCTTCCCTTCGTTGCTCCTTCTCCTTTTTCCTCACGTCCCAACTGGATATTTTCTTGATATTTTGAGATGTTGGATAGTATTATTAAAAGCACTAAGGGATGGTGCAAGGCATGGTGTTGACCTAACTTTCCTTGAAGTTAGGTAACCTATTTTGCTTATTTTTGTACTTTTCTTCATGGGTGGAGCAACCTACCTAATCATCATTTTATATTTTGGGCCTTTCATTTGTTATTTAGCTAATTCTATTTGAGCCCTCAACTAATTAAGTTGGGTTCTAATATAACTGGGTCTAAATTATTGTTGAGTTGGGCCAAATACCATTTGGGTCAAATATTATTTTGGGCCGTTTGAATATCAATTCTCTAATTCCGAGGACTCACACTATTATTTACATCCTAACCCCGAATTTAAAATTTGCTGATGTTACATCCTCCCCCCTTACAGAAATTTCGTCCTCGAATTTAAGTCGTCTCTGATCATTCCGGGTGATGATTGGTAGGGAATTGGGTTGACCAGGCGAGATGATGAATAACCAATTGATTGTCCTTGAAAGTAATCCTTACTGGTGGAATGAAAAGAACGAATTCTCATGAAGTTGGATAATTCTTTCAAGTTCCGAAATTTTGATTTGAGAACAAATGCTCGAATTTGTTGATCTCAGACTAAGGGTCATCTTTTCCTAGTCAATAGAGATTCAGTATGGAATTTTGAGTGACCCTCGAAGACAGAGGAAGATAGGACAGTGAATTCTAAATCAATGGTGATGATTTGGGTTAGCACTATTCTTTCTACAACTTCTCTGGATAATGGGAAATCCCAAAGACCATCCTAAGGCAAGGAAGATTCTTGCATTCAGAATCCTCGGTTGTTCTAGTGTGAGAATCGAATGGCACGTACGGAAGGTCAAAGCGGCAAGGCCATCATAAGTCGAGTTGCTCAAGAAAACGGTATCCCCGCTTGATTTTATTCTGCACTTGTCATTCTCCCGGCATGTAAGGTTTCATCTATGATTTCTACAAGCTCCTAAGGGTATGTCCTGAATCTTAACAGTCGTCCTATTTGTCGTTACTAATTGCATAGCTAATCTATTGTTCTTTTATTTCGTACGGCATTCCATAACCTTGTGACGGTCAACGACAATCCTTCCTTGTCCACCGGTCGACTTACTGTTAGGGTACATAAATACCTCCTAATTTACGACTATTGGAGAGGAACCATTTATCGATGGCTGGTCATAGTTTATCTTATTTAAATTTCAACATAGAAAAAGGAAACTTATGGGTAGTTAATAACCTACTTACTCCCCCCCCCCCTAAAAGATTAGCCCGATTTCCATTTCTGAAAATCTGGAAGGGAATATTTAGCTCAAAGAAGGACTTTCCATCGAAGTAGAAAGTAGGGAGGCTGGGTTATAAGAGTTAATGTAAGATCTTTCTCGTTGTCTTAGGTTTAGATAGTTGCTTCTTGATAGAGCATGTAAAGATCGCCTAGATTGGTCGGATCTGCATCGTCTTGCGGTTTAGCTAACGAGAGTAGCTTTATTTATGATTCAGGCAAGATCAGAAATCACGAGCGTCCACCACATTTTCGCTACACCATCCGAATACTGATCAAGTACGGGTAGCAAGATGAACAGAAAGATTGCAACATTCGGCGGTATATGGTTTAGAGTATTGTACTGTAAGAAGTGTGGTTCCATCGTATATTCCAGAAAGAAAGATTATCTACTAAAGGAGTTTTCTTTTTTTTTTCCATGTATCGATTAGTGGGTGATCATGAAATATTATCGGAGAATACGTCGGCGCTTTGAACAGTTACTGGCACCGTTTCAGTTAGAACTGAGGAAATTCCTTCGGCTAACCACATACGCGAGAAACGATTCTTAACTTATCTTCAAAATTTATTGAATCTTTAGATCGGAGGTTGGAAGACTCTATATTGACTGATTTTACCCGTAAGACAGATATTTCTCATCTCGGTAATTGAAGCTTGTGATCTTTCCTATGGGAATCAGCTGCAGCTTCATATTTTGATAGTCTATCGGTCAAATCTGTCTTACGGGTAAAATCAGTCACCTACCTAATCATCATTTTACATTTTGGTCCTTTCTTTTGTTATTTAGCTAATTCTATTTGGGCCCTCAACTAATTAAGTTGGGTTCTAATATAACTGGGTCTAAATTATTGTTGAGTTGGGCCAAATACCATTTGGGTCAAATATTATTTTGGGCCGTTTGAATATCTATTCTCTAATTCCGAGGACTCACACTATTATTTACATCCTAACCCCGAATTTAAATTTACTGATGTTACATCCTCCCCCTTACAGAAATTTCGTCCTCGAATTTAAGTCGTCTCTGATCATTCCGGGTGATGATTGGTAGGGAATTGGGTTGACCAGGCGAGATGATGAATAACCAATTGATTGTCCTTGAAAGTAATCCTCACTGGTGGAATGAAAAGAACAAATTCTCATGAAGTTGGATAATTCTTTCAAGTTCTGAAATTTTGATTTGAGAACAAATGCTCGAATTTGTTGATCTCAGACTAAGGGTCATCTTTTCCTAGTCAATAGAGATTCAGTATGGTATTTTGAGTGACCCTCGAAGATAGAGGAAGATAGTACAGTGAATTCTAAATCAATGGTGATGATTTGGGTTAGCACTATTCTTTCTACAACTTCTCTGGATAATGGGAAATCCCAAAGACCATCCTAAGGCAAGGAAGATCCTTGCATTCAGAATCCTCGGTTGTTCTAGTGTGAGAATCGAATGGCACGTACGGAAGGTCAAAGCGGCAAGGCCATCATAAGTCGAGTTGCTCAAGAAAACGGTATCCCCGCTTGATTTTATTCTGCACTTGTCATTCTCCCGGCATGTAAGGTTTCATCTATGATTTCTACAAGCTCCTAAGGGTATGTCCTGAATCTTAACAGTCGTCCTATTTGTCGTTACTAATTGCATAGCTAATCTATTGTTCTTTTATTTCGTACGGCATTCCATAACCTTGTGACGGTCAACGACAATCCTTCCTTGTCCACCGGTCGACTTACTGTTAGGGTACATAAATACCTCCTAATTTACGACTATTGGAGAGGAACCATTTATCGATGGCTGGTCATAGTTTATCTTATTTAAATTTCAACATAGAAAAAGGAAACTTATGGGTAGTTAATAACCTACTTACTCCCCCCCCCCCCTAAAAGATTAGCCCAATTTCCATTTCTGAAAATCTGGAAGGGAATATTTAGCTCAAAGAAGGACTTTCCATCGAAGTAGAAAGTAGGGAGGCTGGGTTATAAGAGTTAATGTAAGATCTTTCTCGTTGTCTTAGGTTTAGATAGTTGCTTCTTGATAGAACATGTAAAGATCGCCTAGATTGGTCGGATCTGCATCGTCTTGCGGTTTAGCTAACGAGAGTAGCTTTATTTATGATTCAGGCAAGATCAGAAATCACGAGCGTCCACCACATTTTCGCTACACCATCCGAATACTGATCAAGTACGGGTAGCAAGATGAACAGAAAGATTGCAACATTCGGCGGTATATGGTTTAGAGTATTGTACTGTAAGAAGTGTGGTTCCATCGTATATTCCAGAAAGAAAGATTATCTACTAAAGGAGTTTTCTTTTTTTTTTTCCATGTATCGATTAGTGGGTGATCATGAAATATTATCGGAGAATACGTCGGCGCTTTGAACAGTTACTGGCACCGTTTCAGTTAGAACTGAGGAAATTCCTTCGGCTAACCACATACACGAGAAACGATTCTAAACTTATCTTCAAAATTTATTGAATCTTTAGATCGGAGGTTGGAAGACTCTATATTGACTGATTTTACCCGTAAGACAGATATTTCTCATCTCGGTAATTGAAGCTTGTGATCTTTCCTATGGGAATCAGCTGCAGCTTCATATTTTGAAAGTCTATCGGTCAAATCTGTCTTACGGGTAAAATCAGTCACCTACCTAATCATCATTTTACATTTTGGTCCTTTCTTTTGTTATTTAGCTAATTCTATTTGGGCCCTCAACTAATTAAGTTGGGTTCTAATATAACTGGGTCTAAATTATTATTGAGTTGGGCCAAATACCATTTGGGTCAAATATTATTTTGGGCCGTTTGAATATCTATTCTCTAATTCCGACGACTCACACTATTATTTACATCCTAACCCCGAATTTAAATTTACTGATGTTACATCCTCCCCCCTTACAGAAATTTCGTCCTCGAATTTAAGTCGTCTCTGATCATTCCGGGTGATGATTGGAAGGGAATTGGGTTGACCAGGCGAGATGATGAATAACCAATTGATTGTCCTTGAAAGTAATCCTCACTGGTGGAATGAAAAGAACAAATTCTCATGAAGTTGGATAATTCTTTCAAGTTCTGAAATTTTGATTTGAGAACAAATGCTCGAATTTGTTGATCTCAGACTAAGGGTCATCTTTTCCTAGTCAATAGAGATTCAGTATGGTATTTTGAGTGACCCTCGAAGATAGATGAAGATAGGACAGTGAATTCTAAATCAATGGTGATGATTTGGGTTAGCACGATTCTTTCTACAACTTCTCTGGATAATGGGAAATCCCAAAGACCATCCTAAGGCAAGTAAGATTCTTGCATTCAGAATCCTCGGTTGTTCTAGTGTGAGAATCGAATGGCACGTACGGAAGGTCAAAGCGGCAAGGCCATCATAAGTCGAGTTGCTCAAGAAAACGGTATCCCCGCTTGATTTTATTCTGCACTTGTCATTCTCCCGGCATGTAAGGTTTCATCTATGATTTCTACAAGCTCCTAAGGGTATGTCCTGAATCTTAACAGTCGTCCTATTTGTCGTTACTAATTGCATAGCTAATCTATTGTTCTTTTATTTCGTACGGCATTCCATAACCTTGTGACGGTCAACGACAATCCTTCCTTGTCCACCGGTCGACTTACTGTTAGGGTACATAAATACCTCCTAATTTACGACTATTGGAGAGGAACCATTTATCGATGGCTGGTCATAGTTTATCTTATTTAAATTTCAACATAGAAAAAGGAAACTTATGGGTAGTTAATAACCTACTTACTCCCCCCCCCTAAAAGATTAGCCCAATTTCCATTTCTGAAAATCTGGAAGGGAATATTTAGCTCAAACAAGGACTTTCCATCGAAGTAGAAAGTAGGGAGGCTGGGTTATAAGAGTTAATGTAAGATCTTTCTCCGTTGTCTTAGGTTTAGATAGTTGCTTCTTGATAGAGCATGTAAAGATCGCCTAGATTGGTCGGATCTGCATCGTCTTGCGGTTTAGCTAACGAGTGTAGCTTTATTTCTGATTCAGGCAAGATCAGAAATCACGAGCGTCCACCACATTTTCGCTACACCATCCGAATACTGATCAAGTACGGGTAGCAAGATGAACATAAAGATTGCAACATTCGGCGGTATATGGTTTAGAGTATTGTACTGTAAGAAGTGTGGTTCCATCGTATATTCCAGAAAGAAAGATTATCTACTAAAGGAGTTTTCTTTTTTTTTTTTTCCGTGTATCGATTAGTGGGTGATCATGAAATATTATCGGAGAATACGTCGGCGCTTTGAACAGTTACTGGCACCGTTTCAGTTAGAACTGAGGAAATTCCTCCGGCTAACCACATACGCGAGAAACGATTCTTAACTTATCTTCAAAATTTATTGAATCTTTAGATCGGAGGTTGGAAGACTCTATATTGACTGATTTTACCCGTAAGACAGATATTTCTCATCTCGGTAATTGAAGCTTGTGATCTTTCCTATGGGAATCAGCTGCGGCTTCATATTTTGAAAGTCTATCGGTCAAGATTATGGTTTAGATCGATACTCAAGTTACTCTCTTAAATAGTAATAGAGCATCCTTCTAACACTGGTTTGGTTCGTGTTGGATCCCCATACGGAAATCACTACACCTCTATAGAAGGGGGACGTAGGCGATATTCCTACATTTAGCACAAAATCATGCGACACATTTAAATTTTTAAACATGTTGTCCCATTTCTAAGATCATCTGATCTCTATGCCTAGGTTCGCCCGTGTTTCTACTTTCTCTAAGTTTACTTATTTCCATTCTTACCACGCTTCCGTTGTACACTCAAGGTTCGCTTGAATAATATGTATGAGGAAGCGTGCACTCGGATTCCATCCTCGTTTCCCGTATATTGTTGGTAATAATTGTCCTGAGGTATCCGAGTCGCGGCCCCAACTTTAGGCACGGAACATTCATCGATCTGGTGCGCCTTGTCACCCGCAGCCCAAATCTCAAGCACACGATAGCTCTCGCCCATTCGTTGTACTTGGGTTAACGTACTATCTCTACCATCACTATCTTTTAGTATTCCAGTAATAATCTCAACTCTATTTCTAATCGACGCACACTGGAGAATTAAGTCAGGGTAAATACTATAAAATTTACTAAGTTCGGCGAACTAAATTTTTTGTTTGACATTATCCGAAATTCTCCACGCCTGAAATTTTAAATAAGTTCCCCGAATATATCAAGTATCATAACATATGAAATTACTCTCAAACCTTCAAGGCCCGAAATTAATGCCCTATGCCCTAGTTTTTGCTACTAATAGTTCATACCAACATATACTCGAAGTTTGGGTTAATGTGGCTCCACTCTATACCCGAAATTCCGCATAGGTCACCTAGTCGTATCAAAGCATAATAACGCACAATCACATAAATCAAGTATCGAACTTACAGACCAGGCTGGTTCTCTAGGCTTTTGAGCGGCGGTACATGGACAGTCTTTAGAATCTAGAGCCGAAGCTCTGATACCACCTGTAACGACCCTACTTTTCTAATTACGATATTTGGCGGATCTAAGCAACGAAAGCCGTGGAAAGCCCATTTTGCAAAAACATTTCGGAAATAAAATATATTACAACTAATTTCATCTACTTCATCATCGCTGTACACGGACCGTAGCCCCCAAAATTATAAAACTTTCAAAATCCTAAAGCCGCTCCACAGGTCGCATCCATGTACCGTCCCGCCCTCAAAAGCCCGTGGAGTCACCGCCGCCAGCCCGCCTTAGTCGCGACGTCTATTGACGCAGGACTCATCCATACCTACAACACGTAAAGGCCAGAGCGATACGCTCAGTAGGTGACTTCATGCAAATGCAGCGTACTCTCAATCCCGATCCCGACACCTCACCACATGATAAGGTGCAATGCACGCTCGTTCCCACAGTCTACCCTATCTCAATATTAGGGCCCTAGGTCGGACTATGCACCTCATAAAATGAACCTACGGCACCAACCGTAGAGTCCGAGCGGAACCAACCACTCATCTCAACCGTCATCAGCGGCACCCACCACTGAGCATACCGGCACCAACCGGTCACATGAAGCTAGGCGGCACCAACCACCTATCTCGACGGCACAAACCATCATCAGTGGCACCAACCACTGATCATACTGGCACCAACCGGTCACATAAAGCCGGGCGGCACCAACCACCCGTCTCGACGGCACCAACCGTCAAGTACAATAGTACCAACCTCAACTCGACTCCGAGTCGACGACCAAAATCGATCACATCTACCCACATGCGCCTCGCGCCGACACCTTAAGGTGTCACCGTGCCAGCACGATCAACCTCTCTCACATCGACATGTCGTGCACATGCTATGTAGTGCAAATAAGAATGCAACATTTCATAAATGAATAAACATTTTCATCGAAATATTTACATTCACATCCTAATTTACTAACAGTAATTCCTCAAGATTTTCTAATAAATATTCCCTAATTTCTCTGGAAATAATCCTCTAAATTCGACAATTCTCATTATCGGCCGAAACTTAACTCAACGAAACTTCTATGGCCCCTGAACTAATTTCTACCCAAAAACCATTCAAATTTCTATGAATAATGAGCTGCCCAAAGGTTCACTATGTCCCAATAACAGCAATAGACACGGGATTTTCTTCAACCCTATTTGTCTATCTACTATAAATATCCAAGGGTTTCAATAGTAAACACTTTCTTGATCTTATTTGAAATACTATAAATATACTCATACGCCAACATACTAGTATTTAAGCTACCCAAATTTGATCCAAACTACATAAAAGTGTATATGCTACCCTAGTTGCTCAATACATGAAGTTCTAATACCAAATCCTTATAAGCACATTCGAAACTCCCTTAAACCTATTTTACGCTTTATAATTTTCAGGAGTCAGCTCCAACACGTCCGAGAATTATAATTAAATCACATATGAAATGTTGAGCATTTATATAACCACATAGTTCACGTCAGTTCATGAAATTCACCTCAAGCACACACTAAAATCACGCAAATCTCATAATTCTTTCGAAAGCCTCATAGAAATATTCCACACTCACATAAGACATCAAAGCAACATTAATATAACTAAGCACGTAAGGTTCCGTACTATGGGTGAGAATTTTCACCTAAGCATATAAAGCATGCAACACATGTATATTAACAACCCATATATTGGGTTCAAACATACACCTAGCACCAACCAATTTTCGGACGTGAACCCCAAGTCCGCGAGAACATTTAGCGACCCGAAATCTTTTTCTCCAATTCGAGATTTCCCGCAACCCGTGAACCAGATTTTCAGCTTGCTCTCACGCACAGTTCGCTAAGGTCTCTAGCCTACGAAACAAGTTTCAACCCGGTATTTATCTCCAAATTGGCGAACTACCCCAACCCGCGAACTAATGGTTCCTACCTTACTTAAAACTTCCAATTTCACTCGTTAAACACCTATAGATATTCAAGCTTAAACCCAAATTTCTCGAAATTACTCTACACTAATTCAGTACCAACCGAATAATCTCATAACAAGTAGAACGTGTAAAAATCGAACATAAACCCATATATTGGGTTCCAAACCTAACACACAATATTAAACACACAATTTCACAACAAGGTCGATTATCTACCATTTTCGAACCATCCCCAAATTACACTTAATACTAATCATATAATCAATATCAAAATCACAAACCAAGGTTCTTTCGATACTTGAATGGCCATAACACCAAATTTCGAAACTTTGAACCTATTTATGTGTTGCAGGTGAAGAAATCCACCTACCTCACTTCCTAAGCTTAGTTTGAAATGGTTTTTGGGTGATGATGTGGTCGAAGACCCTTGCTCAAGCTCGTCTTCTTCGTTTCTTCCTCTTGTATCGTTCTTTTTTTTCCTCTCTTCCTAAGCTACGATTGATTATGTTGATAGGGTTGAGCTCGTTCTTGGCTTGAGACTTCATTTAGCTCTTTTCTTCTTCCCTTCGTTGCTCCTTCTCCTTTTTCCTCACGTCCCAAATGGATATTTTCTTGATATTTTGAGATGTTGGATAGTATTATTAAAAGCACTAAGGGATGGGGCAAGGCATGGTGTTGACGTAACTTTCCTTGAAGTTAGGTAACCTATTTTGCTTATTTTTGTACTTTTCTTCATGGGTGGAGCAACCTACCTAATCATCATTTTATATTTTGGGCATTTCATTTGTTATTTAGCTAATTCTATTTGGGCCTTCAACTAATTAAGTTGGGTTCTAATATAACTGGGTCTAAATTATTGTTGAGTTGAGCCAAATACCATTTGGGGACGAATATTATTTTGGGCCGTTTGAATATCAATTCTCTAATTCCGAAGACTCACACTATTATTTACATCCTAACCGCAAATTTAAAATTTACGGATGTTACACAGTTGGTATTCCGTGTTCACGAAATACATATCTATGGTGCCTTTTTTCTACGTGGTCTTTGATAAAGTGGTATCTAATGTCAGTGTTTTGTGCGTGAGTGATGAACATGATTGCAAGTAATAGCAATGGCACTTTGACTATCACTATATATGGGTATATTATTTAAATTGTACCCATAGTAGCGAAGCTGAGTCCGCATCCACAGCATATGGGAGCAACAACTGGCGGCAGCCACGTATTCCGCTTCGGCCGTCGAAGTTGACACAAAGTTCTGCTTTTTGGATGACCAGCAGACCAGCTTTTCGCCTAGAAATTGAGCGCCACCAGACGTGCTTTTCCTGTCCATTCGGCAACCTGCATAATCAGCGTCAGTATAGCTGATAAGTTTGAAGTTCGTACCCTTTGGATACCATAGTCCAAGGGTAGATGTGGACTTAAGGTAACGCAGAATTCTTTTAACCGCGAGCATATGAGATTCTTTGGGATCGGTTTGAAAACGGGTACAAAAGCAGGTGGCAAACATGATATCCGGCCGGCTCGAAGTGAGGTAGAGAGGAGATCCAATGATGCTGCGATACAGTGTGACGTCGACCGACTTGCCAGAGGGATCGGCATCCAACTTGCAGCTTGGTGATATAGGAGTGCTGAGAGGCTTGCTATGATCTTGATGGAATTTCTTCAGAATATCCTTGATGTATTTTGTCTGACTGATGAAAATACCATCTTTGAGTTGCTTGACTTGTAGTCCTAAGAAGAACTGCATCTCTCCCATGTGACTCATCTCGAACTTGCTTTTCATTAGATCTCCAAACTTCTTGCAAAGCCGTGGATTAGTTGATCCGAAGATGATGTCGTTGACGTATACTTGAACGACCATCAGATCTTTGTCTTGCCATTTGATGAAGAGGATTGTGTCTATCGTTCCTCGTATGAATCCAGACTTCACGATGAATGCACTCAGGACATCGTACCAAGCACGTGTGGCTTGTCTTAGTCCATAGAGAGCTTTGTCCAATCGATAGACGTGATCGGGATGTTCTTGATCAACGAAGCCTTCCGACTGAGCGACGTAGGCTTCTTCCTTTGAAACCGTTAAGAAAGGCGGTCTTAACATCCATCTGATAGACTTTGAAGTCTTTGTGAGCCGCATAAGCCAGGAGAAGACGGATTGCTTCGATTCGGGCAACAGGAGCATATGTCTCGGCGTATTAGCCTTCCTGTTGATTGTATCCCTTCGCAACTAGCCTTGCTTTGTTCCGGATCACTTCACCATCTTCATTCGTCTTGTTTTTGAATACCCATTAGTTCCGACAATTGTTTTCCCATGCGGACGGGGTACTAAGGTCCACACTTGAAGACGTTCGAATTGATGAATTTCATCATGCATTGTTATTACCCAATCCGAGTCTTGAAGTACGTTTGCTACCTTGGTGGGGTCATTTTTACTTAAGAAGCAGCTGAAGAGACTGTGTTGATGATGTGTCCTCACTCCATCCGAAGGATCGCTAATTATCTGATCAACCGGGTGACTTCTAGTACACTTGCGCTCATGAGGCAAGGCTGAAGCCGATGCATCAGCCATCTGTGGGTCTAGATTTCCTGTAGTCTCTGATTGATCAATTGCTTGAGGAAGTTCCAATTCTGCACTTGGAACGATCGTCTCTGATGATTCTTCCTCAATAGTCACTTTAGGTTCTTTGTTATTCTGTGGCAATTCTGAATCAGGTGGAGAAATCACTACAGCTGTAGCAATGTGTGACCGGTATACTGGCTCGAAGAGAGAGTCCAAATTGTCTAATGCAAGTCTCATTGCTTCTTCTGACGTTGAATTCGCGGTTGTTGCCATCTTCTGTTGGTTTTGTGCCAACACACCAGTGAAACAGGTTCTGAACTGTTATATTCAGAAGCTATTTGGTTTGGTACGGGTCCTGAACTGAGGTGTGCAGGAGCCATCGGGTTAAGCACGGGTCCTAGACTGAAGTGACCAGAAGCCATATCCGCCACTTCGTGGAAAGTGACATTGTAGCTTTCTTTGATTGTGTGGTTGGACTTGATGTATACTCGGTACACTTTCGAGGTTGAAGAATACCCTACGAAAGTGGCTTCGAATGCTTTATGGTCGAACTTAGCATGTTGCTCTCGGTCGTTCGCCACAAAGCACTTGCACCCGAAGACTTTGAAGAATGAAATGTTGCGTACTCGTTTGTTGATAATTTCGTACGGAGTCTTGTCAAAGCGCTTCTGAACCACCGTCCTTTGAGTGAAACAGGCGGTATTTACTGCTTCGGCCAAGAGAAAATGTGGAAGACCATAGTGGATGAGCATCGTACGCGCGGCTTCCACTAGAGTTCTGTTCATTTGTTCAACTATCCCATTCTGTTGAGGAGTCTAGGCAGCAGAGAATTGTTGACTTATTCTAAGTTTCTGATAAAATTCACTGAGTCATCTGTTCTTGAACTCAGTGCCATTGTCTGTTCGAATGACTTGGATAGTCTGCTGCAGCAAATTTTGAGTAGTGTTCACGAAATTGACGATCAAGTCCCTTGTCTCATCTTTTGTTCGGAGGAACCTTGTCCATGTGTAGCGAGAGTAGTCATCGACTATGACCAGCAGATACTTGCGTCCATTTATGCTCTGTTTCTTCATCGGGCCATAGAGGTCCATATGTAGCAGTTCTAGAGGACATGAAGTAGAGGCCACTTGTTTTATATGATGAGTTGCTCGCTTCATTTTTCCTAATTGGCACGCCGAACATTGATGCTCTTTTAGTAAAGTTATAGTTGGAAGACCATGAACCAACTTTTTCGTTGAGAGATGTTGTAGAGCTTTGATGTTGAGATGAGACATGCGTTGATGCCATAAGCTGTTCCTCTGAATTACCGTCTGAGAGATGAGGCAAACAGCTGTCGAGGGCCGCACGGATGTCAGGTTTATCGTGTATAGGTTGGATTTCCAAAGTCCATAGAGGAGTTCTGTGTCCTGACTGTCCAAAATTCTACACAGGTCAGCACGAAGACCACCCGGAACCCTTTGTCACAGAACTAGCCTATGCTGAACAAGTTATGGCGGAGGCCTTCTACGTATGAGACATCTTTTATAGTCAGATTCTCTAGAATGATATACCCAAGTCCTAGAATCGGGGCTGAATCGTTGTTTCCAAACCTGACTTTTCCATTCAGTCGTTCTTGATAGTTGCTCAGTAGCTCTTGATCCCGTCATGTGTGTGGAGCAACCAGAATCGAGGTACTACAAATGATGGATCTGCAAAAACAAATTAGAGAGCTTTAGGTACCCACTTAAACATGGGTCCTCTCAGATTAGCAGATATGGTTTCAGGTTCAGATATAGTTCCTAAATTTTTACTTGAGGGAGTCTTGATAACCCATTTCACTTTCGGAGAGTGGGTTTGGGTGTAGCCTCTTCAGAGGACTTGGTCTTTTCGGCTTTTGACATCCCAGACGGAGATTTAGGAACCCGTTTGGGTTGAACCTTGCAGGGAAGGTTAATTTCAGCACGTACAAATGCTTTGGTAGGTTTGATTGAGGAAAAGATCTTTTCTTGTGATAGTCTCCTAAGGTGCTTGGGGGATTTAATCTCTACGGGATACCTTAGGTGAGGACATGCATGTACGGCGCCATAAGCTTTCTTTATGGCTGGATCTTCCTAGTGGCATTTGCTTCAGAATGATTAATTTTAGCTTTAGATGTAGAGCCTATTTTTCGGAATGTGCCATCGAATGCTATACGAGGATTAGATCGTATAAGGCATTAGCTTATTTATCATTCGACCTTTTATGTAATAAGATATTTTTTGTGTGTTTATAGAAAGGCATTGTTCGTTTATTGGATGTAAGAGAACTTTACTAAGCATCTGGTAAAGCAATAAATGAACAAATCCAAATGTGTCAAGTTGAGTCATTGTTCTCGATGGGGACGAGAGAGGAAGGCACCAGTGGACTCTTAACCTCGAGCATTAAAAGTCCGTAAGCCTTAGGCTCCAGTTGGGTGCTGGATAACCGATTACGGCTTATTTGTCGATGACCTATCGAGTGCCGATATCCCGCTTGGAAGCGGAGGTCATGGCTTGTGATGCTAGTCGAATCAAGGGATTGAATCGTTCCATGGACACTGACTCACGTGTCGTACGGTGGAACATGGCTTATTACTCAATGAGTGTCAATGACCGACGACAACACTATAGTAGTCTACGTGAACCTTAGACCGAAAGGGGCTTTGACGGAGTTGACTTCGAAGTCTCGACTATCACTGGTTCTCCTCGACTCGATTTGCTGTTGCATGGGTCAGCGGGCCAGATGCAGTCTTCATGACGATTTGTGATTGCCGGGCTTACACATGAGGACGGCGACGGGAATTTATGAAATCCTTGGCCAAGGTATTGAACTAACTCATGTTAGACATAGAGGGTAGTTTTGGTAATTTGCCTCGTCCCCATTTTATCATGGAATCGAGTATAGTGAGTTTGACATAGACCATGGCTCTCGCTCGATTGGGACATAGCTGAAGGGTTTATACGTAGTACTATAATCTATATTAAGGTTCTCGAATAAAGACTGGGTCAAAATTCGCACTCGAATCGGGTTACGGTCCGGTACTGAGGGATTGGCTAGGTAACTACCGGACTCTTGGATTCCAACCTTGCCGATTGAGTCGAACCTAGAGATTTGGGCTTAAAAAGGATCATCAACGTGTACTGATAAGGAGAGAAAGTGTTTTGGGCCTTAACGGGCCTTGAACCGTTGGGACGCGCCTTAGTGGGCCTCGGACCGTTTAATGGACCGAAGTCGGACTTCATATGAAACTAACTTTGAGACTTGGGCTTGGCCAAGTGCTTAAAAGGCTTGAGGTAAAATTGGAATTTGACCCTAAGCTGATTTTCGAATTATGCCTTGGGAATTAATTTCGAAAATTAAATTCACATATGGAAATAATGTATTTGGAATATTATTTATTTTAAGGTGAAAATTTCGAAATCAATATTTGATTAAGTTTCGAATTTTATACCATATTTACATATACTTAGTTTGACTTAGTATTTAAGTTAGTTGTCTAATTATGGTAAGTATCCTTATATGAATTTTGAATTAAATAAGGGAGAAAAATATATGGCAAAATCTCTCCACTTAAGGAGCAAAATCAAAACCATATCTTTGAGATATCCTAGGGTGTCACGACCCGACGTCCCGACCTCGTATTCCGTTCTAATCTTAAATATCTAATGCTTTGTTATCGCGCAACAGTGTAAAAATGCGAATAAAATTTTTCATTTTAAATATGCGTGCGGAAGTTCTATACACATGTCAAAAGAATGTTCGTAATTCGTCTACATTCCATTTCATTCCTATACACACGATATACGAGTGCGTGTGTGTATGTGCCCGGCCTTCACAGGTCGTCATCCATACACACACTCCCACCTCAAAAGCAGCTGGATAGCTTCAAAAGATCGGCCTCGCATAAAATACGGGTCACGTACCGTGATCGTCGGTACCTACAATACGTAACATAAAGAATGAGCCACCGAGGCTCAGTAAGCAGAAATTATGCATGTATGCACGTGTCCTAACGATCGACAATCCACGTCGTCGTTTTCTAATGCTCATACTCTCCTTCTCATTTTCTTGTCCTTTTTCTGACTCATACTCATTTTCTTATACTCTTACTTCGTACGGGCCCTCGGCTTTCTATCCCACTATGCGCCATTTCATAGAGATCTCATATGTGGAGGTTCTCACACTCGAAGGTCACACGAAGGAATCTTCCCTTACTCAGTGTGGCCTCCACGCGGACGCTTCTCACTGGTAGCCAACACCGAGGCCACTAACCGCGGAGGTCACCCGAAGGAATCTTCCCTCCCGGTTAGTGCTTTACGCACTAGAAGGTCCCCCGCAGGAATCTTCCCTTACTCAGTGCGTGCCCCGGGCCGCATCCTCCAGGTTGCATCTCCCGCATACGGGGTATTCCCCCAGCCTCTTACACAGGCCTTATGGCTTCTTTTGCCATGGCTGCATAGGGAGCCGTGACTCTTCATTGAGTCGACACAAACGCCAATATCGGCGAGTATACATCGCACACAGGCGATCTTACGCACGCTCTTACCTCATGTCATACGTACTACTTATGCGTGCAAGTGCTCATGCCATGCTCATGTAAATATGCAGATCATGCTATCATGCATATAAAATACTTTTGTCGCAACATGCACGTTCCACGTAAAATGCACGAGCACGTAAACATCGGACGCAGGCAAGTTACGTATCGTCCGTAGGTTAGCAGTCACCTGACCCGTAAGTGTTCCTAAGTCCCGACCTTAGGCATGAAATATTGGTGTCAGTGCGCTATTTTATTTAATGGTTTAAGTATGCTAATCTTCAAGCCCTAAATGTACATCATGGATTAAAATAGATTTCGAGTTGTTGGTTAAATTAAATCTCGACATTATAAAGAAAATCTCGATTCCAAACTTAATCTCGGCATGTGGATAAATCTCGGGTTCCTACGAATTCAAAATCGTGCCATGTGCTTCGACATTTTAAACAAAATGTCGATATACATTTTAACATGATCTTCGACATTTCTTATATTAAATGTCGATACGGGAAGCAAATCTTCGAACTTCACTTCGATATTTTCACAAAGATTTCGACATTTGAGTTATTTGAGGATCTCGACATTTTCAAGTTTCGACATTTTACTTTGTCATTTCGACATTTTACTCGACATTGTAAAGAAAATCGCGAGCTATGTTTTGGATGGATCTCGACATTATTAGACCTCGACATTTTGGGAAATCTTGGTGTTGTGTTTCGACATTTAGCTAAAGGGTCTCGACATTTAGAAATCTCGACATTTAAACGATTTAAAGATCTCGACATTATGAATGTAAAGACCTCGACATCATTTCTAACATTTCGACATTTTATCTTGGGTCTCGACATTTTTCGTTGCTCTCGATATTTTCCTCTAGTTCGACATTTTATCCAATTTAAAGGACTCGACATTTTGTTCTTAATTTCGCTCGACATTACAAAAATCTCGATATGATATATCGACATAAATTCAACATAGGTCTCGACATATTTCCTAACAAGGTTTCGACATTTCTCCTTAACACTTCGACATTTTGAGGGTTTCGATATTTATCATTGGCTCTTCGACATTTTGCGCTGAAAATGTCGACATGAAACTCACATGGTCTCGACATTTATATCACTTTCTTTGAATTCGACATTTTGAGCTATTTAAAGATATCGACACTTCATGCTAAATCTCGACATAGTTTGTAAAGAAATCTCGGTATCACTATTGAGGAAAATCTCGATAGGTAAGCTCGACACCCTACTTAACATCTCGACATTTATCGTAAATGAATCTCGACATTTTTAACTCGACTTTTCTGCTCAGCTCGACATTTCTAGCTATCTTACCTAGACATTTCATTTCGACATTTTGAAGAAAATGTCGACATGACTCAACATGGCTCGACATTATACTTCGACTTTTATCATCATCTTCAATTCTTCGTCGTTCATCATCCCACAGCCTTGCTTCGTAGCTTGTTCTACCCTAAATTATAAGTTCTAAATCACCTAATAAACTATCCAACTCCATATTTGCACCCACGAAAATCCTTATTGCGACCCTAAGCTCGGTATTTTAGGGTTTCTCGTGGTTTTCTCCAACCACTTGCATTTAACGCCATTAATGCCCTCAACTACACCCAAGGTAGAGAATTAAAAGCTTAAAGAGGATGTTCTACTTACCAACTTCGATGCTTGAACCAGTTGGGAAAATTCTTTGTGCTCAATCTTCTCGGCCCTTTCTCTTCTTCTTTCTTTCTTGTTTCGTTGGTTTCCTTGAGGGGATTAGAGTGTATTTGAATTGTTTATTGGCTATGTAGCTTAGGCATGGACAAAGGGTATGTTAGGATATTTAATTAGTTGTGTCAATAGTTTAAGTCTTGGAATTAATTATGTAATTATCTTTAGCTTGGGCTTTGGACTAGACTGTAATTATTTTATTATTAGTGATTGGGCCTTAATATACCTAGGGTTAATGTGGTATATAAGGTTTTACCAACTCACTTTGAAGGCTAATCAAAGATCAAAAGGCTTACTCTTAATTTCACACACTACACACACTCAAAGGTGAGAAACTCTCCCTTTTCATTCCATTGAGCCTCTTTGATTCCTTGCTTGGTGCATTTCGGGACCAACAAGTGGTATCAGAGCAAACGTGGATCGATCTTAATTGATTTGAATCCAGTTTCGTTCGATTCCAAGCAAGATCAAAGGTGTTTTTGAGCAAAAAATTGTTTTCGGGCATTTTGAGCTTGTTTTGGGGTTTTGATGCTTCGTTTTTGTGTTTAAAACCCTCCCCCAGATCGAGTCTATGCCTAAAACGTTTTTAGAACACTTCTGGATCAGTTTTAACGAGTTTTGAGCGAGATTTAAGCAGAAAATTTTCAGAAAAGGACATCTCGGCCATTCTCTGTTTTCGGTCGATTTGACCCACTTTTGTTGTTTTTAGCTCACAAATCGGTCGATTTTGTGTTTAGGGAAGGATTTCTGAAGTTTAGGATCAAGTTTCAGCAATTTTGGTTGAGATTTGGGTGAAAACGGACGGTTTTTCTGGAAAATATCGCGACAACGCAATGGAACAGTACTTGATGTTCTTGCCCGCGAAATTTTGCTGAATAGTTCAAATCCGCGAAAGTTTCATCTCTGCGAAGTTGAACCCGAGAATTTTTAAACCGCGAAACGTCTCTTTCACTGCATTTTTTCGCAACGGTCTACACTGACAATCCGAGAATTTTTACACCGCGAAAATTTCACTTTCACTACAGTTTCTCGCAACAACCCATGCTCAAAATCCGAGAAAGTTTAAAACCGCGAAAATTTCTCTAGGCACAATTTTTCTCAACTTCGTACTCTTTAAAATCCGAGAATTTCCAAAACGAGAAAATTTCTCTAAGACCCAAATTTTCTCAACTTCGTACTCTTTAAAGTCCGAGAAACTTTATACACGAGAAAGTCAATTCCAAGATTTCTTTTCTGAGCCGCGAAATTTTCAAAAATCTGAGAAATTTTACTAAGTCGAGAAATTAACAGCCGAGAAATTTTAAGAAATTCTATATCCTAGAAAGCTTATCCCGCGAATCTTTCTAAGCCGCAATTTTTTTTCTCAGCCGAGAATTTTCTGAAATTCTTACATCCGAGAAAGTTTTCAAAGCCGAGAATTTTTGAAATATTACATCTGAGAATTATTTAAGACCGAGAAAGTTTTGAAAGTCACGAAAATTTTTTTTCATCCGAGAAAGTTTTCAAAGCCGAGAAAGTTTATCTCATCTGGGAATTTTTTTTAACAAACTACGTTACTTTCAAATCCGAGAAAATTTCCAAACAATCACACCTCACCACTCGATGCGATTTTCCTTAACTTGCGAAATTTTCTTGTGAAGTTTTTAAAACTCTCGACTTAGAATCATTCCCACACGCGAAACTTTTAAATCCGAGAAAATTTTCCCCTGTGAATTTTTTTTTAATTTCTCTTTAAAATTCACAAACACCGAAATTTCTCAACACTTAATTTCTCGGATAACATTTCACTAATCACTTCTCCTTGAGCTGCGAATTTTTTTCTCTTTCGTGTTAAGTCTTTCTCGTGTTAAAATCTTCTTGGGTTAAATTTTTCTCAAACTTTTTAAGATTTGATCCTTGCACTTTAGAACTATCTCTCTAGACCACTTTTGAGATAAACTTTGTTTTTGCTCCACAAGTCTCAATTTAAATTTCTAGAACTTCTCCTAATTTCAAGATATATTTCTCTTTCATACATTATCGACCATCACACACGCTCACTTAGTTCTAAGAAATTCCTTAAACAATTTTATTCTCCAAACTCTACTCATTACACTCGTATTTCTAAATATCGTTCGTTACTAACTTTCTTATCCATAAAAGATCAAAACCACGGACGATTCGACTGCACCAAACATGTCTACCACGAATGACATCTCCACAGTGGGCTCCGACACCAGGCCTCCGATGCTGCGACAAGGCCACTACAGCATATGGACAAACCGCTTCCTCACGTTCATCAGGAACAAAGGCGCACCACTCTCTCAATATCTTCTGGACTCCATCTTCAACGGCCCAGCACAGTTCTAGACAACTATCCCTGCACAGCCAAACGCAAACCCTCCCATGGATGAACGCCGCACTCCAAGAGGTCCCATCAATGAGGATGAACTGGCTCGCGTACAGGCCGACGAGACTGCCAAAGGTTACCTCTTCCAGGCTTTGGGAAACGAGGTCTACGCTCACGTTGAGTGCTGCACAACTGCTAAGGAGATATGGGGATGAACTTGCAGAAATTATGGCAGGCACAACTGAAAGTGCTCAGGGGAGGAAGTCAGCATGTCTCTCGCAGTACGAACACTTCCAGGCCTATGAAGGAGAGGAACTGCGTGACACATACCTCCGATACTTGAAGGTCATCAATGAACTCAAGAAAGCCAGGATCTCGAGGGACAAATTCGATATCAACAACCGCTTCCTTGGTAGCCTCAAACCACATTGGGGCAATGCAATCGTGACGATGATTCAGAGTAAGGACCTCTCCAACACTTCCATCCATGCTCTTTATGACAGTCTGTCTGCCTATGCTCCTTACGTGCAACCTCAGTCCACCAACACTCGAGTCGACCCACTGGCACTCCTCTCAAACAAAACCAATGAACGATCTTCCACCACTAAGACCAAACAGAACAAAGGGAAGCTGCCAGCTGTTGTATCTGACACCTCTTCAGGATCTGAAGCCGATACAGAATCAGATGAAGATGTTCGTGATATACGCAAGCAACTGGCAATGCTCACCAAGTTAGTCTCAAAGAAGATCGGGAAAAAATCCTCATCCTCCTCCAATCGCCAAAGAACCTATAGCGGCACCAAAAAGACGACTCCCACGGAGGACACTAAGCCGACAAAGAAAGCAGAGGACTCCGCACCTCAAAAGTCTGTGAAGTGCTTTCGGTGTGGAAAGCCAGGCCACTTTGCCAAAGAATGCCACGCTCCACGCGTGAAGGACTCCGGGTACTATGACCGAAAGGCCAGAATGACCCGCAAGATGGAAAGTGGGAAAGCCCTACTCACTGAAGAAGCTGAATGGGTGAATGACACTTCAGAAGACGAGGAGCCTAAGGATGAAGATTGCTGCATGGCAAGGCTGGTCGAACATGACGAGGACGAGGAGATGGGTCACACCGGTGAAAATACAGCTAAGACTCCTACCAACGCTGAGTCTGAGGTACGAATCTCGCAACTTGATGATGTGTTTAATCACCGACACGCCATTAAGAAACCCACAGTAGACGCTAGGGATTATGATGAACTTAGGCTAAAATTTGAAAATAACTATGCCTTACTTAGTCTAAACGTTGAAGAACTTGCCTGCGCAAACGAACGTCTAATGGCCTCCGAAGCGTTAGTCAAACGTCTGCAAAGTAAGAACAAACAAAGTGAGACTAAGGTTAAGGAAACTACACTAGCCATTAGTTCATGTGAAACTTCTCGCCTCCTGACGGCCGCCCAATACGAACTGCTTACAAAGGAAAGAGTTAGGCTATACCGCAAGGTGAAAGAACTTGAAGAGCAACTTCACCTTAGGAAAAAGGCAGCAAACATCTTATGTCTATTAAACCAACCAGCTGAAACAGAATTCTACGACGCTCGGATGGGAATCGGACTGGCCAGCAACTACGATCCAACGTCGCTAATTGTCAAAAGGTATAACATGTACAGTACAGCATTCCTAAAAACAAGGACAGGGACTCCCTCTCAGCTCATGCCTTTTGTAAGATCCTCCTCCACTGTGCTGTCAGAAGAAAAGAGGAAACAGAACATACTTTGGGCAGAGATCGCATACGACTACACAGAATTGAATGCTAGTGATAAGACTAGAAAGCCCTCACTCTCTGAAGACATCAAATCTCAGTTCCCAACCGAAGAACAGGAAATCGCTCTCCGAGAAGCACTTTCTCGCATCTATGTCCCAGAGAAACTTCTGGTCATAGCAGAACTAGAACGAACCATAGAAGTAGAGCGAAAAGCCTTTGCAAACGAGCGAGAAGATCTACTTTACAAAATCTTTACCCTAGAACAATCTCGTAATACGAACAAACCTTCTACGTCAAGTCACGTACCCGATTCTCAAACATGTAAATGTAAGAGGACGGCGAAGATGACTCCTGAAGCCGACAAATGTTCTAACACTAACTCTAGTATTCTTATGGATACAGGGAATGTGAGTTCGACGTCTTAGGAAGGGAGATCGTACCAGATAAAGGAGTATCCGCTCTTCGATGACAAGAAGAAAAGACCATCCTATATTCGTTCTTCCTCTCTATGTACTGAATCTCAATGTCCTAAGGTCGTAGACTATTATGTTACCAAAACTCATCTTTCTTTTACCAAGCTTATGTCCATGTGCTGCTGCAATGAATTTGTTCTCCCACGCTTCCATGAATACGAAACACATGAACACGCAACACTCCGACCACGCAAGCGAAGTTCATCTACGACGTCTTTGAATTCGCCCATGTCGCCTAAACCTAAGGTCAAGCGAAAACGCCTCTCGTTGTCAAACGCAAACTCACCTACTACTCACAAGCCAAAGGCGACCAAAACCGAAGCACAAAAACGACAACCACATTCCACACGCCAATTCATGTATAAGGCACCACACATGCAAGCACAAGTTAGGAAAATATGGGTTAGAAAAACCATAATCCCGCCTAATCAAACAAACGACAAAAAGAAAGCTAAATTAGAAACAACACAATCTGATTTAGAAACCACATTTCCCATTAAGCGCGTAAAAACTTTACATATATCACAAGAATGCCCGTTCGAAAACGGGGACCCAACGTTTGCTAAATGTTTGCAGGTCTGTCATGTGTGGTATCTAGACTCGGGTTGCTCCACACACATGACAGGGAATAAGGAGCTGTTGAGCAACTTCTCCGAGCGCTATCTCGGAAGGGTCTCCTTCGGAAACGGTCAAATGGCGCCAATTCTAGGAACTGGCGATCTCGTGCACGATAAACTGACTATCAAGGGCATCTCCTATGTCGAGGGTTTGAGCTACAATCTCTTCAGCATTGGTCGATTCTGCGACAAAGGATATAAGGTTCTCTTCGAATCTGACATCTGCAGCATTATGGATGCCTCAGGACAATCTCTTCTTTCTGGAACGCGCACGTCCCACCTCTATGTACTCAACCTTACGACCTCTCGACCAATATGCCTTCTCTCTCTAGCCGCACCCAGGTTGAATGATCTATGGCACCGGCGTCTTTCACATCTCAACTTCAAGACCATCAACAAACTGCGTCAGAATAATCTCGTCAACGGTCTACCCTAACTGACATATCATAAGGAACACCTCTGCTCTGCCTGTGAATTGGGGAAGATGAAGCGATCGTCTCATGTCTCTAAGGAAACACCGTCCTCTAAGCTCATCCTCGAACTCTTACATATGGATCTATGTGGCCCAATGCCTACGGCCACACTCGGAGGAAGACGGTATATTCTGGTGATAGTCGACGATTTTTCACGCTACACGTGGACGAAACTCATTCGTACAAAGGATGAAGTTCCTGATATAATCATCGAGTTTGTTGTTACATCCCAAACACTTCATCAACAGAAGGTTCGGATTATCGGAACTGACAACGGAACTGAGTTTAAGAACAAGAAGCTCAGTGATTTCTATGCCACTCAGGGCATCACTCAGCAGTTCTCAGCTGTGAAGACACCGGAACAGAATGGTGTCGTTGAGCGTAAAAACAGGACACTAGTTGAAGCAGCCAGGACTCTTCTCATCCAATCCGGACTTCCTCATTCTCTTTGGGGCGAAGTTATTCAAACGGCTTGCTACACACAGAACCGGGCTTCCATCCACAAGAGATTCAACCGCACCCCATACGAGATGCTGAATAACCGTCGTATCCCCGATATATCTTATCTAAGGGTCTTCGGTTGCCGATGTTTTGTGGCCAATGATCGTCAACATCTTGGGAAGCTTGACCCAAAAGCTCTTGAAGGCATCTTTGTTGGATATTCACTGAATTCAAAGGCATACAGAGTCTATCTTAAGGAGAAACGGTCAGTAATAGAGAGCACGAATGTCACTTTTGACGAAAGCGAAGGCGATCTCATAGCTTCTGGCCATATCAGTCCAGAACCAGGTCTTCTACAGACGTTGACAAAAGGTCAACCTTCAACGGCGGGAACTTCCTCATCTGAGGGCAATTGTGGCGAACTGGATCTCGATCTGCTCTTCGAGTACTTCTACCCAGTTCACAAGACTCCCGTCGCCACCACTCAACGTACCGCTGCACCCACTCCACCTACACCACCAGCTACCAGCAATAACGTCGTCCCTCCAAATTTGGATGCACTCAATCTCAACGAAGACGACATACTACCCAACCCTGGGAATATTGCTGATCCTGATGCAGAACCCTCTCAATTCAATACGATTGAGATATCTTCTTCGGACACCGGGCCCCAATCTAATGAGCTTCAAGTAGACACTAATGCGGCCAGCTCCTCACAAACCAACGTACCACTTTGGGCTCGCTCTCACCCTACCGATCAGATTATTGGGGATCCCACATCCGGTGTTTCGACACGTTCGGCTACGATGAATGAAAGTTTGTTTGCTTGCTATCTCAGTCAAGTCGAACCATCACGAGTAGCAGAAGCTCTCAATGATCCTGATTGGCTGATTGCAATGCAGGAAGAAATAAATCAGTTTGAACGCTTACAAGTTTGGGAACTCGTACCACGACCTCACAATAGATCCATTATCGGCACAAAATGGATCTTTAAGAACAAAAAGGATAAAGATGGTGTTGTTATTCGCAACAAAGCAAGACTTGTGGCTAAGGGGTATAACCAACAAGAAGGCATCGACTACGATGAAACCTTCGCCCCAGTTGCCAGGATCGAAGCCATACGAATGTTTCTTGCCTTTGCTGCTCACAAGAACTTTAAAGTCTACCAAATGGACGTGAAGACGGCATTTCTGAATGGATTTCTCAAAGAAGAAGTGTACGTTGATCACCTTAAGGGTTCTTGAGCGAAGAGTTTCCTCATCACGTATATCGACTCTACAAGGCCCTCTACGGACTAAAACAGGCTCCCCGAGCTTGGTATGACGTTCTTTCAGACTTCCTTGTTCAGTCTGGATTCAAGAAAGGATCTCTGGATACAACTCTCTTCACTAAGCGGAGTGGCCCGGACATCATGATTGTACAGATTTATGTCGATGACATCATTTTTGGATCGACTAAACCACAACTGTGCGAAGAATTCGCAGAATTGATGAAAGAGAAATTCGAAATGAGTATGATGGGTGAGCTGAATTTCTTTCTTGGTCTTCAAGTAAAGCAACTCCCCAACGGAATCTTTATCAATCAGTCCAAATACATCCATGACATCCTCGAGAAGTATGGAATGAAGGATGCTAAGACTGCTGCTACACCTATGTCACCCTCTGGCCGACCCGACGCGGACCCATCTGGTGTTCCCGTTGACCAAACCGTCTATCGAGGGATAATAGGCTCTCTTCTGTACCTCACTGTTAGTCGACCAGATATCGTTCTCTCGACAGGAATCTGTGCTCGTTTTCAGGCAACACCAAAGGAATCCCATCTCACTGCTGTCAAAAGGATTCTCCGCTATCTCAAAGGAACACCCAATCTGGGTTTGTGGTACCCCACTCTATCGGACTTCAAACTGGTTGGATTCTCTGACTCGGATTATGCAGGATGCAAGATGGACCGAAAAAGCACCTCTGGAGCTGCACACTTCTTGGGCGGTAAACTCGTAAGTTGGTCGTCTCGAAAATAAAACTGTGTCTCAACTTCGTCGACGGAGGCAGAATATGTCGCCGCCGCTAGTTGCTGTTCACAGCTTTTGTGGATGAGAACCCAACTACGAGATCTTAATTTTCATGTTGATAAAATTCCCATTTATTGTGACTCAAAAAGTGCTATCGCGATGACGAGTAATCCTGTACATCACTCAAGAACAAAACACATAGATATTCGTCACCACTTCATCAAAGAACATGTCGAACAAGGCACGATTGAATTGCACTACATAACAACCGAAGATCAACTGGCCGACATTTTCACAAAACCGTTGGATGTCAAACGATTCCAACACCTAGTGACTATGTTGGGCATGTTGAATATTCAGTTGTGATCAATCGACCCTACATGAACTTTGATAAAGTGTACATACTTCATTTTTTCTTCACTTCATTTTCTATGTGTCGTCTGGATTATGTCTTTTGAGGGGGAGTTTTTCGATTAAGGGGGAGCGTTTGATATTTCATTATCTAAAACGGGAATTTTTCGATTAAGGGGGAGCGTCTGATATTTCATTATTTAAAACGGGAAGTTTTACGATTAAGGGGGAGCTTCTTATTTTTCATTATTTAAAATAAAAAAATAATAATAATAAAAAAAAAATTTGGGTTGAAATTTTAAAGTCTGGTCAAACTAAGTCAAAATCGGACCGATCAAAAATTTTGGGCTGAATTTAAAATTTCTCTGGTCAAAAAGGTCAAAATTGGGACCAAATCCGCAAAATTCAGCTAAGTTGAGGTTTTGACCAAGCCCGCGAAATTTCGGCCCATTTACTCAAAAATTCGCATGTACAGTGCCTACAATCGTAAAACCCCAAAACCCTTAACGTTTTTCACTATTCAAAAAATTCCCGAGAAAATTCAAAAAATTCGCAACCCTTTCTGTCAAAAATTCGCAACTCCTCGCATCGTCGTTGTCGTCAAATCTGCTTTCAAACTTCGTTTCCTGCTAACTCAATCATCGCAAATCAGCTTTTCGGTATGAATACATCTTAAATAACCCAATTTCTGTTCGATTTTACCCTGTTTTGCCCGTTTTGAGTAAATCTGCTTGGTTAGGGTTAAAACTTTCTCGGCTCTGAATCGAACGAATGTTAGGCTTTTAATGTTTAAATCCACCAAATATGTATTTCCCATCCTATTACGAGTCGATTGAGTCTAAATTATTGCATTTTGGTTAAGATTTGAGTAGGTCTCAGGCAAAAATTGATTGCGCCGTCTCGCACTTTTTCAACTGTGTTCTTCACCGCGAAAAAATTCTCAGAAAAATTGCTTTAATCGTTAAATTTCGCTGCTACAGTGAGTAACGCCCCGCGAAATTTTTAATTTACCCGAGAAAGTTCCTGCGCTACAGTGAGTATAGCCCCGCGAAATTTTTACTTCACCGAAAAAAATTCTCAGATAAATTACTTTAATTGTTAAAATTCGCTGCTACAGTGAGATGAGCCCCGCGAAACTTTTATTTCACCGAGAAAAATTCTCAGAAAAATTCTCAAGAAAAATTGATTTAATAGTTAAATCTCGCTGCTACAGTTAGATAGGCCCCGCGAAACTTTTATTTTACCCGAGAAAATTCTTGCACTACAGTGAGTGAGGTCTCGCGAAATTTTATCTGAGAAAGTTTCATACGAGAATTTACATATGTTAAAATTTCGCTGCTACAGCACGTGAAGTCCCGCAAAAATTTCATATACTTCACTTCATAATCCAGATTTTCGCATCCTCACGTTTCTCGCATCTACAGTGAACAAAATTTTCTCAATCCACAAAGATTTTTCAATCCGCGAAACTCCCATTTAACCTGCGAAGTTTTTCCTTATATGCTAGATCTCTTATATGCTGAGTGAGAAAATTCATTATATGCTGAGTGCGAAAATTTCATTACAGCTAGATGCATGCGAAAATTCACTCTGAATGAGAAAAACACATCAACGTGCGAAATTTTCATTTTTGTGGCTAAGTGCGAAATTTCCGTGAAACATGAGGAAATTTCTCTCGACTTGCATGCGATTTTTTTAACTTGAGAAAATTTCTACATAAGATATGTTGCGATTTTTTTTTCTCATTGCATGCGAAAAATTTTGACAACATGCGAGACTTCTTACCTTACGAAAATTTTCCATACTTGCTAAATTTTACACAACATGCGAAAATTTTCTTGACTTATCTATGTGTTACACTTAGTGTCGAAACTCGCCATCACATGACAAATTTCAAATCTTAACAACTATGTCAAAGGGACCCTAAATTAACTTAAATGTGAATTTTTCCTATATATACTTTTGGGCAATTCTATGTCTAGTTCTATCATTCTCGTGACTTAGACCACACTAATCATCTTATAATTATTGTCAAAGCACAGAAATGACGGACAAAGACCAAAGTACACTTGAGGCACTTGAGGCAGCTGCAATCCAAAGAGAGGTCGCTCGCATCGAACTCCATGCGCGTACCTATGTCCCACCACCGGAGGAGATCTTTTCACTAAGTCAATGGGCGACCCTGATTCCCAACAACTACAACGTGGACTTGGACAGTTTTCGGTGCGATGCCCCCGTAATTATAGAAATTCTCAAAGGGCACCCACTTCGCCACGCCCTCACTCATGGTGAACCAGAAGCACAGGTGTACCTTCAACAATTCTGGCAGACGCTGCAGATTGCTGGACCGCTACGCCTTGCCAAGACCTTATCCGCCCAAATCGATCAAGAAACGGTGGTCCTCACTCCCAGAATACTCCAAAATGTTCTTCAACTCCCGGTCTACTCACCCTACGATCCACCACCAACTCACGACCAACTCATTGAAGACATCGACAGACTGGGATATCAACCAGATGCCAAGAAGAAGAAAGGCCCACTTGTCCTCAGTGAAGTCACAACCCGCAATCTACCACAACCCTGGCGGACACTGTACCTGCTGGTGAACAAGTGTATGTCAGGAAAGCATGCTGGTCAGGACCGCGGAAACATTCAAATCCTCACAATCATGACCGGCATCGCTCACAACCGCAAGTACAACTACGCCGACATCATCTGGGTGGACCTAGTCTCAATGATCCAGCGACGCGACCGGGAAGTCGCCAAGGGAGTCACAAACCGGTTCGTCCCGTACATGCGATGGCTCCCAGCTCTGATCAAGCACTTCCGCCTACACTCAACCAACATCCGCATTCGTCCGGAAGCAGAACACTTTCAAATCCCAACTGTCGAGAAGTTCGCCAAGAAGAACACACCGGCGAAGGATCGACACGCAATGGTGATTCCGGATGACGTGCTCGCCTACGCCGACCCAACCAACCCGCACGTCCAAGAATACCGTGCCTCAACCGCCTCCTTCCGTGAAAGCCCGCACCCTCGATCCACTGTCCCTACGGAGCAGATCAACCCCCCTGCTCCTAACCTCGGGACTAGCCAACCCCCCACCACCACCTCCAAAAAGTCATCGAGTCACGTCGCATCCTCTTCCACCCGCGTTCCGAAAAAACGGTCGCGTAAGGATGACGTAAGCCGTCCCACGGAGCGTCGATCGAAACAAAAACACGATCGACCTCCTCAGCCACAAATAAGCCGAGCCGAACCAATAGGTACAGGAGGTGATGTGTTCACCCCCGAGTAGAAGTCGTGGCATCTGGCTCAACCACGCAAACGTCCCCACTAATCCACTTATCTTCCTCTCTACAGGAAGATATTTCATTCCACGAGGAGCCACGTATGCCATCGACATCCCACTTGGAGGTGATCGATGTTGAAACAAGCAGTCCCTCGCCTCAGACTGCATCCTCTTCATACACATCGAGTCTAGTGCCCTCACTCCCCATAATTACTTACGTTTCTAGGACACATACACCTCTTACCGCATCACAGAGTCTTCGTGACTCTGTCAGAACGCTCGGTAATGTCTCTGTGACTGAGAGCGGAAGACCTAGCACGGCCAACATCACAACAACCGTGAGCCTAGGCCATCAATCGATTGAGTCTGTCTCATCGATGGTGCTAACGGGAAGTCTGAGTGACCCCGTCTTTACCAGTCCCGTGCAAACGGGCGGCCGATCGGCGATATTCACCGAGTCGGTGTCAGTTGGAGTTCTTCGTGATTCCAACTTGTTAGATTTACCCCACTTCGTCACCGAGACCGCGCTAGAGACACGTCTTCAAGAGTTTGCAAAGACTCTTGAGGCGTCGATTTTAGATAAAGTCTACGCGCGTCTCGAAGCGTCCACGGTCGACAAAGGCAAAGGTGTGGCCCCAGAGACGCCACCACCGAAGCAAAATGAGGACGCGGACGCTGTTCTCTCCTCCATTTCCGCCAAGGAGCTCTTCTACATCCTCAGAGCACGATTCGAGTCAATGACGGAACTCGACGAGGAGGAACAGCAGATGAAGAAAATAATGTTGCAACCAATGTCTTGCCGCACTCTAGGCGAGACTAGCGGGATCAGGCGCGACGATCAAGACGATGATCAAGATCGCCGCGAGGGGGAGATAAATAGGCAGCTTGGCGCACAATCTCAAGGACTTGTACAATCGACGCCGCCCTCCTCCTCTGGACCTGAAACGGCACCCGCAACAGAAACCTCACACCCCACTAGCCAAAAATCCCATCCCATTAACCCCGAGTCACTAACCAAATCACCCTCACCACCACGCACCAACGTCTCCAAAACTCTAATCGTCACATCGACGTTAGAGACCACCTCCACACCGTCTCCACCCACCAACTCCGAACCTCTAACTGTCACATCGACGTTAGAGGCCACCACCACATCTACACCACCAATTACCCAAATCATCCTCGCCAAAACCATCACCTCAACCGAACCACCTGAATCTCCACCACAACCATCCCCACAATCCACAAACTCCTCCGAAGCAACACCCTCACCATCACATAGCCATACCCCTCTCGACATCGACTCCAACCTGGCTGTCGAGGACGTCTACTGCGCACAAAATGAGATCGAGGCCTACATCTTCAACGATGAATGGCTGTACACACCCGCCGACGCAGTAGCAGCCAGGAAGTTGGTAGAAAACGCTCGACGTCTGCTAAAGGAAGCCTCGCTCACGCTGATCAACACCGCAGACGACGAAAACGGAGAGGAGTACGACGCGGAACCGGCCGAGCTTGAGAACATCCTTCAATTCCAAGCGCAGCAAACTGAGGCTCCTGCTGCTCAAACGGATGTGCCCACAGTGGATATACCGGAAGCACCGTGGGAAAACAAAAAGATCACCGCGCCATTTCAGGAATAGATCAGGAAGAGGATCTGGCGCAAGGAGAAGATCGTCACAACCTTCGACGAGTATGAGCTGATGAACATCCAAAATTGGAGCGAGAAAAAGAAGCAGCTCTATCGATGGAGCCTTCTCTGCAACAAATGCACAAAGAGGACGCTATCCGATTAGGAAAACATCGCTCTGGAAATGAATCGGGCCCCCATCTGCAAAGTCACTGACCTCCGCCACGAGTCGAAAGGACCTGTCCACTACCCAGTCTTCACAGTAATGAGGCAGGATGAGAGCTACAGCGAAATCAGTGAGGCGGACTTCAAGTTTCTGCGCCTGGGCGACCTATACAGCATGCTGGAATCCATGAAACAGTTCAGACTTGTCCTCCGAAGCTCTGGACACCTCGTACGTGCTGAACCGGTCACCATGGGATATGTGGCTATCAAGCGCCACATGCTCCGACAGGTCAGATTCTACGCCACCCACGATCTGCAGATGGCGGTGGAGCATAATCTGAAGAAGGTGAACTTGACGCGCCCATCTTTCAAGAACGCAGACGACTTCGAGAGGGCGATGTGATCGACGGAGATGATCCGGCGGTCGCCTACTCGAATTACAAGTGAAAGATGAGGCTCCTGCGCTGCTCCGAGGTGGCAAAATTCTCAGATGGGACGCTCACCATCATCCAAGACAAACTCATGAGAATTTGCCGTATCCTTTCGGAAGAAGATCCCCTCTGCCGATCCAAGTTCGCGAAGCTCATTGACGCTATAGCTGATAGAATGGTTCTTCGAAGGAATCTCCGCGCCTTCGAGTTCAAGCTAGGGCTTCGCGAAACACTCACACGCTAATCCACCATCCCAACGCCCAAGATTCAAGACTCCCAACAATTGACACAAAGGGGGAGATTGTTAGGATATTTAATTAGTTGTGTCAATAGTTTAAGTCTTGGAATTAATTATGTAATTATCTTTAGCTTGGGCTTTGGACTAGACTGTAATTATTTTATTATTAGTGATTGGGCCTTAATATACCTAGGGTTAATGTGGTATATAAGGTTTTACCAACTCACTTTGAAGGCTAATCAAAGCTCAAAAGGCTTACTCTTAATTTCACACACTACACACACTCAAAGGTGAGAAACTCTCCCTTTTCATTCCATTGAGCCTCTTTGATTACTTGCTTGGTGCATTTCGGGACCAACAGGGTATTAGAGTTGGCGTGGGTCTTCCTTGAAATGGGGACTTTGTCTCCTAAGTTGATTTCTTGCACATTTGGGCTCATTATTAAATTGTAGCCCAATACTAATTCAATTCCAAGCCCAATTCCTATGTAACTTTTATCATTTTCTAAGTTTCCTTATTCCTTTGATTTTTCGAAAGTCCTCAAGTCGGTTAGAATTTATCGGGGTCTTATGGTTTTTAAGTTGTACCCGATTGCACGTAATTCTCGTATATTTCACAAGCATAAAAAAATTCATACGTCACATAAACATACAACATATACACAATTATCATGGAATTACGTAAATCATACACGTAATTTATTGGCCGACCTAATTTGCGGGGACCGGGTCCTACATAGGGATTTTCAAATATATCATAGTATAAATAGGGCAGCCCTATTTCATATTTTAAGGGCAAAAATTTCGTCCATAACAAAGGCACAAAACACACATCGAACAAAAACACTCTTCTCTCACGCGACGGCTCGGTTCTCTATAGCCATCTTTAGAGAACTGATTCTGTGGTACACTGCGAGGTCAGCGTGACGATCTAGGGCCATCCACGACCATTGACGAAGTCTTGAAGAAAAGGACGAGGAGCTGCCACTCGCTTCAACTGGTAATTCTCTACGGGTTTGACCCGTCCTATTACATGTCTTTGTGTTACTATTCTGATCCGAGCAACGAGGGCAATAAGGGAACCCGGAAAATTTTTGTTTCGCACCGTAACCGGGGCCGTGGCATCTCCGGGAGACACCGGATAATCCAACAATGGTACCAGAGCGGGCGCTCGTAATCAGAATAATAACGTGTTTAAATTGAAACGAGGCGCGTGGGAGACGATCTAAAACCTGACACGGTTCGACGGTCGTTGGGCTGCCGATGCGTCGTTCGCCAACCCACGGCCACCAACTCGTGCGGTACAGAACGACGATGAACCATGAACCGGACCGGGACCCGCGAGACGGCGGGACCCGGGCAGCCGAATGTTGCGCGCGGGCTGAGTGCGCCTTAATGGCGGTACAGCTGCGGGATCGATCTGCTTTGAGCAGGCCCGATCAGCCCCGAACCTTGGGTCCGACGCCAGCCATGGTGGCTTAGGTGCCATCCCCGGGCAGCGCCGCCGCAAGGTGCGGCGGCCCGACTTAGATTGTTCGCGGCTTTGGCCGCGTAGTGCGACGGCGACCACAGTGCGCGCTGCGCAAGACAGCCGCAGCGACTCCGTCTGGCCGGAATGCTGCGACGGCGATCTCTCCCGGCGAGGCAGTGACTCGGCATGAAGGGGCTGAGGCGACGAGGGAGTCGCGGCAGTATTCTGCCGAGAGCTGAACACGCGCTCGTTGCGCAGCGTGGCGTCGCCAGCGGTGGCGACACCGGCACCATCCGGGACTCCACGCCGACGGCCTTCTCCACCATGGCTCTCCGGCGTGTTTTGACGGCTCAGCGGTTTGAGTCACGGCAGCTGTGTTAGGGCTTCATGCTCAAAGCCTTAACGGGCCTTTTAATGGGCTTGGCCCGTTTAAGGCCCAATTTTCGTTTCTCTTTAAAATCTGTTAGGAAATATTTTGTAGTGTTCAATTTCATTGTATTATCTTTGTTGATTTGCTTTATTAAACTTTGGGCTAGCTCTTAGTTGGGTTAGTTCTTAGTTATTCATGTAATGGGCCTTCACAAGAGGCCCACCTATTATATACCAACTTGTGGTATAAATAGGAAAACCCTAACACATTGTTAGGTGTGCTTGTGTGTGTAGATCAATGAAACAATTTTAGAGTGAGAGAGCCTCATCAAGAACACCACCAAGCCCCACACGCCCCGAACCTAAATCTCGATCTTTAGGCGTGTTTAATCCGTCCGAAGTCGTATTGTTGGTGAAATCTCGGACCAACAATTGGTATCAGAGCCCAACGCGACCGGATTTGCGTGTTTTGAGCAAGATATGAGTGAAAAATTGCTTGAAAAATTATTTTCGGCCATTCTCTGTTTTTGGGTGATTTCGACCTCGATTTGTTGTTTTTAGACATCCCAAAGGTTGATTATGTGTTTAGGAATGTTTTTCTGAAGTTTTGGAACAAGTTTCGTCGATTTTGAGTGAGATTTGAGCGAAAACGAGCCATTTTTCTGGTAAAAGTCGCGCTGCCCATGCCTTGTTCTTGGCCGAGAAATTTTCTTACCCGAGAAAATTCTTAGCCGAGAAAATTTCGGTGGCCGAGAAACTTTCACTGGCCGAGAATTTTCTTACCCGAGAAAATTCTTAGCCGAGAAAATTTTGCTGGCCGAGAAATTTTCACTGCCCGAGAAAGTTTTGCAAAACCTGAGAAAATTTTTATACATGCGAAAATTTCTATACATGCGAAATTTTTATGCATGCGAAATTTTACTTTAAATGTGAATTTTCTCTCGACATGCGAAATTTTTATACATGCGAAAATTTTTATACATGCGAAAATTTCTATACATGCGAAATTTTTATACATGCGAAATTTTATTTTAAATGTGAATTTTCTCTCGACATGCGAAAATTTGCAGTACATGCGAAAAATTTCAGTACATGCGAAATTTCCTCTGAATCTGCGAAAATTTCTCACGACATGTCTATGTGCTATAACTTGCGAAAATTTGCAGTACATGCGAAAATTTTCAGTACATGCGAAAATTTCCTCTGAATCTGCGAAAATTTCTCACGACATGTCTATGTGCTATAACTTGCGAAAATTTGCAGTACATGCGAAAATTTTAAGTACATGAGAAAATTTCCTCTGAATGCGAAATTTCCGTGCTATATGCGAAAATTCACTCTGAATGCGAAATTTCCTTATTTTCGCGACTCACTCTCACAACGAAATTTCTCGGGACAACATTTTTCGCACATTTTCACACACCATTTTTTCGCACCCCCCGAGAAATTTGCACCCAACCTTTAAACTTTATCCAAACACACCTTTTAGCTTCAAATCTTGCAAAAATCACTCTTTAAAATTACACTTAAACGTTTTTGACCACCAAAAATTTTCTGGCCCCCCTCGGATTAAATAAGGTTTTAAGGAGCAAAAAAAAAAAAAGGAAGAAAATTTTTCTCTAAGCCTAAGGAAAATTTATATCATTGGATAGAGAAAAATTTTCTAAGCCCTTTGGACTTTGTCTATTTTTTTACACTTTTAAAATTTTCCGAAATAAATTTTTCTGGGCCAAAATTTTCTGTATAAACGACGTTTTTTGTGAAATTTTAAAGGCAAATCCAAAACGCGGCAACGATCACCGTACCCAACGATCGACCTAAGACGTTATTGGCACATTATAGAAAAAGTTTAGGTCACCCCCAAACTTTTCGGAGCGGAATTTCCAAATGCCAATTTCACCTCCCAGCATGGGTAGGTACAAGAGAGCTGCTCCACACCCATGACTGTTATGCGATGAGAGCAGCCAAGTCCCCCCAGCATGTATGGTACCCGGGTTGCTCCACATACATGACTGGTACACGACGTGAGCAACCACCCCCGGCATGAATGGTACATGGGTTGCTCCACATTCATGACCGGTATGCACTGCGAGCAACCAACCCCATCATGCACGTTTAACGGGTTGCTCCACGTGCATGAAGGGATGTCAGAGAAGCGAGCAACCATCATGACTACTGTACAAATCAGTGCAGAACCCGGGCCTACAAAGAAGGGTTGACAAGAGATCAACCAACCATCAGTGGGCGCGCCATCCAATCTCGATGCTTAGGCGATGTGAATCTCATGTACCAGACTCCACCGTCCACCCACTGCCATCCATTCCACCATGGTGCGCTACATGGAGACGTCCTAAGCCACCGTGATCTTCACTACGCCCTCACCTTCCACCAGACGAGTCCCTGAAGTGTCTGATCAACAGTTTTGGGTCACCCTCGTCGACATCGCTCGTGGTCGCCATTCAACACGATCACGCCACGCCACCATAGTTCCCATGGATCAGTAAAACCCCCCTGATCCTAACCCAGGAACGAGCCTACCCTAGCCTCTCTAGTCTAGGTCTAGGTCGCGCGACATCCTCCTCCACGCAAAGATCCAATCAACGATCTCGGGAGGATGAAGTAAGTCGTTTGCAGGAGTTGCGAACCAACGACGACATGATCGCACTCCTTTGTCATATCTCACCACTACCCGGACCTCGCCCATAGGTACAGGAGACGACTCGTTCGTTTCCTGAGTAGAAGTCGCGGCATCTGGTCCAACCGCGCAATTAACCCCTCCCAACCACTCAGCTATCCTTTCGCAGATAGCTGTTTCATTCGCACAAGAGGAACCACGTTAGCCATCACCGCCCCACTTGGAGACGGTTGATGTTGAACATGCAGTGCCCCGCCTCTCACCGCACCTCTTCCACCCACGTCGAGTTTAGTGTCCTCACCCACCGAATTTTTCACTTTCTAGGACACAAACACTCTTCACGCACCACAGGTTCTTCGTGAACTTGCCCGAACGCTTGATGACGTCCTTGTGACAGAGAGCGGAAGACCCACGACAGCCACCCTCACCACAACTGTCGATGGGCCACGGATACGAGCTTGTCTCATCGTCCGTGTGAACGGAAAGCCTTTGTGGCTCTCCGGTTCTTTCTGTCCTGTGCAAACAGGCGACACATCGGACACATGTTTCGATGTTGTGACGACGGAGCGTCTTTGTGACCTCCGTCTGGTTAGTTACCCCGTTCGTGATGGAGCCCCAACTCATAGCAATCAGCGAGGAACTTACACATTCCATGCCGCGCTCAACGAGGATCTATGAAGGAAAGGTCCCATCACCGACACCACTCCACCACGCCTACGCCTACGCCACCACATGCTGCTCCGTCTGTCCAGTGTTCAAAACTGAACCCGGAGAAACACCAATTGCTGCTACTCCTGAGAATCCCACTTGATTGCCTCACTCAACACCACACCACACCATCATCACCACCATCAACACCAGAGGCAGACTCGTCCCACGGACGACGTGACGATCCCGAAGACGGAGATCATCTCAAGGGGGAGTAAAGGAGAAGAAATGAGTTGAAGATCGTACAGCAGCATCAGCAACAACCATCATCCACGCCACCTCCACCAACTACGCCCCGCCGGAGGCTTCCACTACCTCCGCGCACATTCTTATGTGTCAGGCTATTATGTTCATAATGGAACACTCGAAGGAGCCATGGCACATCTCATCCACCACATTCCGCCACTACTGCACTGACCACTCTGAAGACCGGGCTCCCTGCTCTTGAAAGTCACATTTCAATGGAGCCTTGGCATATTTTTTACGCCCCACGCCTACCTACTTCTGGAGCCAGACGAGTCATCTTCGATGCCGAACCAGACAACTTCCATTCGAAGACGACAAATCCGGCGCCAAAAAGAAGAAGATTGGAGAATCTTAACAAGTGAGTCCTAGCCGATCAATGCCTCCGCAAGAAGAGAAGATATCCCTTGTAGGGGGAGTTTGCTAGGAATCGAGATCTCCAATACGCCCAACAAAGATATCCCGCGCTGAATTGAAGATTGAACACTAAGGGGGAGATTGTTAGGAAATATTTTGTAGTGTTCAGTTTCATTGTATTATCTTTGTTGATTTGCTTTATTAAACTTTGGGCTAGCTCTTAGTTGGGTTAGTTCTTAGTTATTCATGTAATGGGCCTTCACAAGAGGCCCACCTATTATATACCAACTTGTGGTATAAATAGGAAAACCCTAACACATAGTTAGGTGTGCTTGTGTGTGTAGATCAATGAAACAACTTTAGAGTGAGAGAGCCTCATCAAGAACACCACCAAGCCCCACACGCCCCGAACCTAAATCTCGATCTTTAGGCGTGTTTAATCCGTCCGAAGTCGTATTGTTGGTGAAATCTCGGACCAACAAAATCATGTAATTGTCAATGTGCTCGTTATGAATGTGACTTAAAGGCGCACTTGCAGGTTTAGTAATTTGGTTTTCGGGTCACTTGTTAAGGGTTACGTCCCCCCCGGGTTGTATTTGTTTTATACGGGTTGTTCGGGACTTATGATCCCCCCGTGTTGTAATTTACCGTTTTATTAGATTAGACTCAAAAACGAAGACGAGGTCCCATTCGAATGAAGGCAACCCCCCGGCGGTGACAAGGTGGTGGACGTTCGGTGACTTTGAGGCCGTTCGAGTGACGAAGGACGTTTGATGACTTCAAGACCCGTGCGACGACCCGAGGTCTTTTGAAGACGCATGTAATAGGGATAGACTATAAATGACCCGCTTGTGTTGTCTTGTAGTTCATTTTCCTAGGGTCAATTTACTACCTACGTGCGTGTTGGTTTTTGAAATGATATGCATGTTTTATGTGCTCTTATGTGAGATGGTTTATTCTTCCGTGGTTTATTCTTCCGTTTGACAAATACTAAGTGGGTAAATGAATTGGATTCCTGTCTTCTATCATGGTTGAGATGTCTAGCATTGGGAAGTTTTGCAATTTGTTCCGAGTAAGTTGGCGTCGTATATCCCGCCTCAGTGTTAGCGTCTCGAGTGCGTCTTGGACAACGCTCGTCATACCAGTCCGCCCCACAAAGCCTATGGCAGCAAGGGGCGGTACATTCTGTGCGATTTGAGCATAAGTTGATAGGTCACACTTAGGCAGTTAAACCCAATAAGCAGGGTTAGCCGTGAGGGTCAATGACTGAGACTAAGATAGTTGAAATTCTTATTGGATAAGTTCGCGTTCGACGTGACTTCGATAAGATTAGATGAGCCAAATATTGCATTAAAGGCTGAGGCGAGTCTAGTCGAGTCGGGGACATCAACTCCACTATGAAACTTTCAACGAGGTTTCCAAAACTCTTCTCGGGAGGATAGTTTTTCGAGAAAAATAGTGGGAGTCAAGCGAAACGGAAAGTCCTTGTTTGCACTTGATGAATGATAAGATAAACCTAATTAGATCTTTATTTTCTGCAGTTTTACGTTTCTTTCTATTTACTGCGATGACGAACATAATTACTATGCTGCTTGAGAGAAACAGTGTGGTGGGACCAAACAACGTTGACTGGCTCCGTAACCTGAGGATAGTCCTAGGTATGGAGTCGCTGACTTATGTCCTCGATTCCCCCGTACCGCAAGTCCCAGGGACTGATGCGGGTGACGAAGGCCGGGCTGCGTATGCCAAATGGCAGATAGACGAGCAAACGGTCAAGGGCAATATACTTCTTTCCATGAGTAATGAGTTGCAGCGCACTCACTCGGAAATGGAAGTGGTCGCCATTTTGCTTCATTTGATGGAGCTTTTTGGCGAACATTCTAGGGTGCTCGCTATTCCCTCACGGAGCAACCATTTCATTGCAAAATGGCTGAGGGTAGTGACGTCGGAGCGCAGTGCTCAAGATGATCGATTGGATCGAAAGACTCGAGGCACTGGACTTTATCATTGATAACGAACTCTAGAACGATCTAATACTTCAGTCGCTCCCACCTTTCTTCAATACGTTCATCTTGAACTTTAATCTGAACAGGCCGAGATGACATTGCCTGGGTTAATGAACCAGTTGTCGGCAGCGCAGACTCAGATGAAGAAGGTGAAATGAAAGGAAGTTGTTCTTCTCGCGAATGCTAAGACTAGAGGTTCGAGTACAAAACTCGGACAAGCCCACTAAGCCCAAAGGACGAATTTCGAAAGGCAAGTCCAAGAAGAACGTGTTCAAAGGCGCAAAGCCGACGGACGAGTGCCTTCGCTGCAATGAGCTTGGCCATTGGAAGCGCGATTGCCGGAAGCTAGCCGCCTCAGGTAAAGAACTTTACGTTTTGGAAACAAATTGTTCTATGACAGTATATTCCGCTTCATGGCAGATCGAGAGATCATGATCAACGTAGGAAGCGGACATAGTGTACCGTCGACCCACATTGGATTAAGAAATCTCGTTTTATCTACTAGACATAGTATACTGCTTTCCGATTGTTTGGTTTTGCCCATGGGGCTTAATAATATTGTTTCCATTCCCATTTTGAGGAAACCATTATGAGTTCCGTTTTAGTAATAATATATGCAATATTTATTTTGGAAATAATTGCGTCTGAAGTGCAAGTTTACTGAATGGGTTGTATTACCCAAATATTGAAGATAAAATAAAAACTGTGAATACAGTCACCAACAAACGAAAATTGGAGTCGAACTCGAGACTGCTGTGGCATCTTCGACTCGGTCACACTGGAGAACAGAAGATTCTTGAGTTGGAGAAAACCGGCGTCATAAAGCCGCTTGGGTTTGATCCCTATCCAACTTGTGAATCTTGTATCCTTGGAAAGATGACCAAGTCACCCTTCACAGGGACTTTTACAGAGCCGCAAAACTTCTCGGTTTGATCCACACGGACGTTTGTGGACCGTTCGGGGTAGCGGCTCGCGGTAACTTCCATTATTCCGTTACATTCACTGATGATCACTCTCGTTTTGGCAAGGTGTATCTCATGAAGAATAAGTCTGATACTTTTGAATGGTTTAAAGAGTACAAGGCTTTGGTGGAAAATTAGACTGGAAAGAGCATTAAAGCCGTTCGATCAGATCGAGGCGGTGAGCACATGAGCCTCGAGTTTGACGAGTTCTTGAAGAGAACGGGATAATTTCACAGATGACACCGCCCGGAACACCGCAGTTGAACGGTGTGTCCGAACGCAGAAATCGAACTCTGTTGGACAAGGTTCGATCTATGCTAAGCTATACAGACCTGGACATATCGTTGTGGGGTCATTCCCTGTTGACAGCGTCACACATTCTGAATAGATGTCCTACAAAGTCTGTCGATCGTATTCAAGTATCAGATATGGACAGGACGAAAACCGAGCTTGAATCACATTAGAATTTGGGGTTGCCCCGCTTTTGTGAAAAAGCTCAAGGCAGATAAACTGGAATCGAAAGCTGTGAAAGGATGTTTTTTCAGGTATCCTGAGGATTCCGTGCTATACCAGTTTTACTTCCACGACGATCAGAGAATCGTTGTAGCCCTTCAGGCTCACTTTCTCGAAGAAGATTTCGTTCGAGAAGGTGGAGCGGTCGCGAAGTAACTCTTGGAGAGTATTCAGAAGCGCTTTCACAAACTCCAGTGTCGGTTGACACGGTAGAGCAGTCCGAGGCGCAACCTGACTTGCGCAGGTCGGGTAGAGTATCTCGCCAGCCTGAGAGATACGGGATTGTCCACATCAAGTACGAGGTTACTGCGATGGAAGGGCACGTCGGAGATGATCCCACTACCTATGACCAGGCAATCAGGGATAAGGATTCGGAGAAATGGCTTATGGCTATGCAATCCAAAATGTATTCTATGCACGAAAACCAAGTTTGGACTTTAGTAGACCTCCTAGATGGTTTTAGAACCATTGGGTGTAAATGGATCTACAAGACAAAGATAGGATCTGACGGATTGGTTGATACATACAAAGCTAGGCTTGTGGCGAAAGGGTACAGTTAAAAGAGGGCACTGACTATGAGGAGACCTTTGTAATACCCGTACGGGATTTTGATGTAATTAGTTATGTAAATTTTGTGAACTAGGTATATTAGTACGGAAAATTAAAAGTTTGGAGCAAAAATATAAGCTAGGTTAGTTTTGAATGATTTCTTTAAAACTCGATAACGAAAGTTAAGTATGCATCGAAAATTTGAAATTTTAATATTTCGAATTTATTGCAAAGTTGGTCAAAGAATTAAACACAATTAATACAATTAGGATAATTTTGGGTTGCACTATTTCTACCATTCGAAACATCGACCCAAAATTTAGTGATTTTAGGCCCAAGTAGATAGGGAATTACTTAAAGCCTAGGAAAAGAATGGGATATAGATCAATGTTGCTTGGAATGGTGGTAAACAACGTCACATACATGTCTTTATTGTCTCATTTTCCAACATAATGACATGACAAATTATATATCATCAAACCAAACCACGAGAACTCTCAATAACAGAAGAACGAAATTAAAGGAACATAAAAGAGAGAAAGAGCTTCATTAAGGGTGGAAGGAAATTTCGACAAGCTGTTCCAAACGTGAGCTGGGTAAGCTATTTATCACATTGAAATCTTATAACTCAATATATTAAAGTCGAGTCATACTTCATATAATTTTCAGCTTATGATTTGAGAAGGTTTCGAAATACTGAAGTAATTAAGTAATTGAATAATTCACCTTGAGCTGTACAAACGGATTAATCATGCTTGCAGTTTATATTCTTAGTTTTATTCATGACTATGTTTATGGAATTATATGTGAATTGAAGTCCTCAAGGTTATCGAGAATATGATTTAGGATGATTTTGGTAGAAAACCCTAACTTTTGAAGCTTAATATACGTTAGTTATTTTCAATATCCTAGGACTTATATGAACGTTGGTATACTTATTCTACAATCTAGAGTTAGTATGCATATTCATGAGAATAAGAACAATCTCGATGTTGTGTGTGTCTTCAAATGTTTTATGTCGAGATGTATATAAATGTCGATACATGATAGTGATAGGAAGATGTCGAACTACATAGCAGATAGAAGTCGAGACATATATAGGTAATAAGAAGACCTCGATATGTGTAAGGTCTCGACATTTGTTTCCCCGATAAGGGACCTTGACATTTGTAAAAGTTCGACACCTCATAGAGTTAGTAAGTAAGATCTCGATATTGTTTGTATATGTAAAGAGGTCTCGACATTTCTGTGGTCTCGACATTTTTTGGATCTTGATATGGTTTGATAACCTCGACATCATTATAAAGAAGATTTCGACAACATAGTGGTTTCGACATTTTGAGGATTTCGACATCATAGTTCTCGACATTGTGTAAAGATTTCGACATTGTCTTAAGGTTTCTACACTTAATAAATTTTCGGTATTTTAGAACTTTGCTATTTCTAGGGTTTTCGAGATTTTAGGGTTTATTTATTTTTAGAAATTTCATTATTTTAGGTTTTCATAAATTTTAGGGTTTTGATAATTTTAGTATTATCAAAATTTATATGATTTAATAAATATATATTAATATGAAAATATTTATTATATTCAGAGGATCGATATATAGGGACTACACCGGACTTTTTATTTGACACTAGCAGGAGGACAGGTAGGTGGATCATCCATCTACAATACCTGTTGTACGTAGGTGGATTATGCGATTTACGTGGCTTATGTGATTTACGTGATTTACCTGTTGTACGTACGTTTTATTTAAATCATGCTTCCATGAGATTTTGTGAACATGCATGGCACGTGCAGGAAGAGAGTGTTGTACCGTAGTGAGACGACAATATGAGATATTGATGTATGGGGTAAAATGAGATGCTTGTGATTGGTGACTCCTAGAGGAGTCGAGGTTGGGCTCACTGGGCACCTGGCGGAGACAGGCGTGATCGATCCGTCTACTCGGGCGTGACCGTCCCGAGGTGCATACCGCCGATGAGATGTTGATGTGACCTGATAGGATGCCATTGGCGTGATCGTCCAGTGCACTATCGGTGTATACTTTTGGTGCGGAGCGACCCGGTAGGAGGCCATTGGCGTGATCGTCCAGTGCACTATCGGTGTATACTTTTGGTGCGGAGCGACCCGGTAGGAGGCCATTGGCGTGATCGTCCAGTGCGCGAGACATGGAGGTGGCATCCTAGTAGTCTTTGCGCGCGAGAGTGTCGAGCCTAACCTAGGGCCTTGTGTTGTGTGAAATAGGAATGTGGGAAAAGATAGAGTGTGCATTATATCATGTTGTGAGATACTGGGATCGGGGTTGAGTGCACACTTGCATACATGCATTTTATTCACCTACTGGGCAAATTGCTCAGTGTTGACGTGTTGTAGGTACTGAGTCCGACGTTGATGCACGTCGTGACTGAGGCGGCTGGTGGCGGTACTCCACGGACTTTTGAGGGCAGAGCGGTACATGGATGAAGACCTGTGGAGCGGCGTTAGCGCTTTCTGTTCTTTTGATATTTTTGGGGCTTCGGCCCGTGTACAGAGATGACAATGTAGACATATCTTTATAGTAATATATATTATTTTAGGAAGAAGTTTTAATTAGACGGGCCTTCCGCAGCTTACGTTGCGGAAATCCGCCACTAATCCTAATTAGAAAAGTAGGGCCGCCACAACCTTTTCGCCTGTTGCTATGATGAAGTCCATTCGAACATTGCTTGCGATAGCTGCGCACTATGACTATGAGATCAGGCAGATGGACGTGAAAACTGCGTTCCTAAATGGATACCTCCAGAAGGAAACATATATGGAGCAGCACAAGGGTTTTACATCGCAAGGAGATGCTCATAAGTGTGCAAACTGAACAAGTCCATTTATGGACTGAAACAAGCCTCCGAAAGCTGGAATCTTCGGTTCGATGAAGTGGTCAAGGGCCATGGATTCTTAAAGAAAGAAGACGAACCTTGCGTCTATAAGAAAAGTAGTGGGAGCAAAATATATTTCCTCGTATTGTACGTGGACGATATCCTTTTGATAGGAAATGATATTGGAATGCTCTCGATGGTGAAAGCGTGGCTTTCGACCGAATTCTCCATGAACGACTTGGGAGAAGCTACATACATCTTGGGGATTCGCCTCTATAAAGATCGAGCGAATCGTATGCTAGGACTCTCCCAGACCCTTTACTTAGAGAAGGTCCTGAAGCGATATAATATGGACAACTCTAAGAAAGGGTTCCTGCCTATGCGGCATGGTATTCACCTTTCCAAGGCTATGAGCCCTCAAAGTGAGTTGGAGCTGAAAGAGATGAATGGAATCCCCTATGCATCCACAGTGGGTACTTGATGTACCCGATGCTTTGCACACGACCTGACTTGGCGTTCGCTGTGAGCATAGTCAGTCGGTTTCAGGCTGACCCTGGTAAGGAACATTGGATAGCAGTCAAGACTATCCTCAAGTACCTCAGACAGACTAAGGATATGATGCTGGTCTACGGTAATGGAGAATTAGAAGTGGAAGGGTTTACGTATTCCATTTCCAGTCTGACGTGGACGATCGATAATCCACTTCAGGATTCTTTACACTCAACGATGGAGCAGTGTCTTCGAGAAGTTCCAAGCAGAGCACTACTGTAGATCCACCTGTGAAGCAGAGTATATAGCAGCCTCAGAGGCAGCGAAGGAATGTCTTTGGATGAGAAAGTTCTTGGAAGAACTTGTTGTCGTTCCTGTAGCAGATAGGCTATTGCCATTGTGGTGTGACAATACGGGCGCTATTGCTCATGCAAAAGAACCAAGGTCTCACAGCAGGTCCAAACATATAGAAAGAAAGTACCACGTGTTACGTGGATTCGTTGAGAATGGCTACGTAGCCGTGCAGAAGATTACGACCACGGAAAACGTGGCCGACCCGTTCACCAAGCCTCTATCACAAGAAGTGCTGGCTAGACATCTCGAAAAAATGGGTATTTAAAACTGCAGCGCATGGCATTGAGTGCAAGTGGGATATTGTTAGGAATATGCCCTCGAATGCTATACGAGGATAAGATTGTATAGGGCATTAGCTTATTTATCCTTCGACCTTTTATGTAATAAGATATTTTTTGTGTGTTTATAGAAAGGCATTGTTCGTTTATTGGATGTAAGAGTACTTTACTAAGCATCCGGTAAAGCAATAGATGAACAAATCCAAATGTGTCAAGTTGAGTCACTGATCTCGATGGGGACGAGAGAGGAAGGCACCAGTGGACTCTTAACCTCGAGCATTAATAGTACGTAAGCCTTAGGCTCCAGTTGGGTGCTGGATAACCGATTACGGCTTATTTTTCGATGACCTATCGAGTGCCGATATCCCGCTTGGAAGTGGAGGTGATGACTTGTGATGCGAGTCAAATCAAGGGATTGAATCGTTTCATGGACACTGACGCATGGGTCGTACGGTCGAACATGGCTTATTACTCAAGGAGTGTCAATGGCCGACGACAACACTATAGTAGTCTACGTGAACCATAGATCGAAAGGGGCTTTGACGGATTTGACTTCGAAGTCTCGACTGTCACTGGTTCCCAACGACCCGATCTGCTGTTGCATGGGTCAGCGGGCCAGATGTAGTCTTGATGACGATTTGTGATTGTCGGGCTTAGACCGCCGAGTACGGATTCACAGTCTTGCAAGTAATCGAAATAAGTGTCTTATCAGGACGGCGATGGGAAATTACGAAATCCTTGGCCAAGGTATTGAACTAACTCATGTTAGACATGGGGGGTAGTTTTGGTAATTTGCCTCGTCCCCGTTTTATCATAGAATCGATTATAGTGAGTTGACATAGACCATGGCTCTCACTCGATTGGGACATAGCTGAAGGGTTTATACGTAGTACTATAATCTATAGTAAGGTTCTCGAATAAAGACTGGGCCGAAATTTGCACTCGAATCGGGTTACGGTCCTGTACTGCGGGATTGGCTAGGTAACTACCGGACTCTTGGATTCCTCCCTTGCCGATTAAGTCGAACCTAGAGAGTTGGGCTTAAAAAGGACCATCAACGTGTACTGATAAGGAGAGAAAGTGTTTTCGGCCTTAACGGGCCTTGGACCGTTGGGCCGCGCCTTAGTGGGCCTCGGGCCGTTTAATGGACCGAAGTTGGACTTCGTATGAAACTAACTTTGAGACTTGGGCTTGGCCAAGTGCTTAAAAGGCTTGAGGGTAAAATTGGAATTTGACCCTAAGCTTATTTTCGAATTATGCCTTGGGAATTAATTTCGAAAATTAAATATAAATATGAAAATAATATATTTGGAATATTATTTATTTTAAGGTGAAATTTCAAAATCAATATGGGATTAAGTTTCGAATTTTATACCATATTTACATATACTTAGTTTGACTTAGTATTTAAGTTAGTTGTCTAATTATGGTAAATATCCTTATATGAATTTTGAATTAAATAAGGGAGAGAAAGATATGGTAAGATCTCTCCACTTAAGGAGCAAAATCAGAAACCATATCTTTGAGATATCCTAGCGATTTTCAAATATATCATAGTATAAATAGGGCAGCCCTGTTTCATAATTTGGGGTGACATTTTCGTCCATAACAAGGCACAAAACACACATCGAACAAAAACGCTCTTCTCTCACACGACTGCTCGGTTCTATCTAGCCATCTTTAGAGAACTGATTCCGGGGTACATTGCGAGGTCGGCGTGACGATCTAGTGCTATCCACCACCATCGACGAAGTCTTGAAGAAAAGGACAAGGAGCTGTCACTCGCTTCAACTGGTAATTCTCTACTGACCCGCCCTATTACATGTCTATGTGTTATTATTCTGATCCGAGCAAACGAGGGCAATAAGGGAAACCCGGAAAATTTTTGTTCCGCACCTTACCCGGGGATGTGGCGTCTCCGGGAGACACCGGGTAACCCAACACCTATTTCGTAGTTGGTGCTTCTAAAAGTGATGGGCTGAAGAGTACACGTAGAAGCAATTACTCTAAGCGAAGAAATGGCTCTTTTATTTCTACGAGTGTCATTTATTCGTACAGAAGGAGTAACATTCTTAAGCATACTCAAATGTACTTGCTCCTTCTTAAGACTAGACACTCTAGCCTTCAATTCTAGTGCTTGCCCTACGCTCCCTGTAAACGTAGGTAAAGTAATTTTAGTCTTAGAACTCTTGACAAAATTATTAAGACACTTTTGATCTTTTGAAGACGATTTTTCGATTTTCACGCTTTTCGTAATAGCGTGAGAGGTAGTTTGGGAGGATGAGGAAGCTTTGAGATTTTTCATCTCTTTTAAGAACTTTTTCTTTTCATCTTCGAAATTCCCTCTTTCTCTGTCTAATTTAGATTGAAATTCCTCTATCTGTTTTATTAGAGGAGGTATGTAGAGAGAATTTTTATAATGAACGTCTAACTTGAACTAAATCGCAGACAGATGTTAAAGAAGGTTTCATATTTCTCTCTCTTTCATTTAGTTCAGTGTAGTCAAAGGGGATCTCAGGCCGATGTGAGGCTTTTCTCATAAATGAATCATAATTATTTCGGTACGTCGATTCAGTGAATTCTCTAAGAGAGGTTACTCCTAAACCCATGTGCTTAATATCATATATTTCTTTCTTCCGAAGAACACGTGGTTTAGTGAAACCTATGCCTTCTATAGGATTATGGAACTCTATATCCTTGGTCTTCTTAAAAAATATCGTATGTTCGGATTGTCCCCTACACGCAACTATATCATCTAATTTCTTAATTTTAGCATATACTTTCTTGCGGTTCCTCACCTAGGAGAGAATAATTATTTTCAACCGTTAGTTTAGCGGCTTGACAGGCATCTAGTTCCTTACTAAGCTCACTAACCTTAGCATTTGATATTTCTAATTGAGCGTCTAAGTTAGTGATCTTAGAGGTAGCTTCTGTTATCCTACAATTTAAGGTGGCTTTCTCGTTGAGATTTCTAACCAAGCTATTGTAGGTATTTGCTAGCCTATCTTCTAACTCCTTAATCTTTTCGCTATGCTGTCCTATTTGAGGTTGACTAGTCTTTCTAGAATGTAGGCTCTTAGTAAGTTCTGTTTTAACATTAGAGCTCCTACGTTCTGATTCGAGACTATTTATCTCTCCTGAGACCTAGAAAGTTTATCCTCTACTTGCTTAATGCTTTTCTGCTCACGTTCCATGTTAGCATATTGTTTTTATATGAATCTAACATGGTCAATAATGTGGAAGAAGAAACTACCTCTTTTGACGAGGTGGATGCGTTGTCTTCGTCCGTCCGGTTGGATGTTTCGGCGTCCGATTCATTGTCGAGACGTGCCATGAGGGCTAAATTCTCTTCTTCAGAACTCGACATGTCCTCAAGCCATTGGTCTTGTTCGGCCATGAGAGCTACTCCAGCTTCCTTCTGTTTAGTCAATTGGAGCTTCCTGGAGTAGTAGTTGCCATCTCTCTTCATCGGAAGAGTGCACTCTCTGGCAAAGTGACCTGGCTTGCCACAGTTGAAGCATTTGTTAGCCTCTTTTGGGTTCTTGACTTCGGAGCTCTCTGGTGCACGTTCTTTGTTTTCAGAGCTTGTAGTCCGAAGTCTGTTGGCTGAGGTTGAAGACTTCTTCTTGAAGTACTTGTTACTCAAGAGCTTGCAGTCCGAAGTCTGTTTTTAGAGCTTGTAGTCCGAAGTCTGTTGGCTGAGGTTGAAGTCTTTTTGAGCCAACTGCTTTCCTAGAGCTTTCGTGTTTGGCTCAACGCCGGAGTCCTACTCTTCTTCCGATTCTGAAGGAGAAGGAGGCCTAACGATCTTTTCTTTTCTTGATTTTGAGCTCCTCTTCTCCGAGACTAAGGCAACAGTGTATTCGAGCTGTTTGCCCTTCTGCTCATTTTGAATCTCGCTGATATCATCCTCATGTTGTGCGAGATTGTCAAACACGGCATGGATATCCAACTCCTCTAGATCTTTATTCTGTCGAATTTGAGTGATATTTTCTTCCATTCCGCGGGCAGAGAAGAGAGAAATCTGATGTTTGTCTCCATATTGGTCTTCGTGATTTCTATCTTCCTCATCTCGTTGAGAAGAGTGAGGTATCTTTGGTAGATCTCATATAGACTCTCCTCCGGCTTTGCTTTGAAGGAGTCGTAAGCAGTGAGAATGTTCGCCTTTTTGGCCTTTATGCCAACTTCCGTCCTCTGCATCATCCTATGTAGTTCATCCCACATTCCTTTAGCCGATGAAAGGCTATCAATATTTCTATATATGTTGTTGGGGATGCCCTGCGTGAGGGTATTCATGGCTACTTGATCAGCCTTAGCTCGAGCCCTATCCTCGATTGAGTACTCCCTAGGCTCCTTCAGTCGCCTAGATGCGTGAATTTGAGGGGTTACCGATTCATCACCGGGGACATTCACCCAAAACTGTGCGGGTTCCTCTTCTAGTGATCTCAGTAAATTCTCAGCTTGATCTTTTAAAGCGATGAGGAAGCGGCTTCTCCAAACGGTATATTCGCCTCGTTGCAAAATCGGCGGACGGTTGTCATTTCCTAGAGAATATGCATCCATTTGTGTTGTAGTTGAGTTGTTGAATGATCTTCGATAAGTGTTTTGAATGTTTGAAGATGTGTAATGTGCTTCACAAGTGACAAAGTTCGTTAGTAGCGTTTGATACGAAAAAATAGTTCGAGAATTATTTTCGATTTAATCTTTAAAGTTTGATCGAAAAAAATTTCGTCAAAATAGAATATAATGTGTACTGTTCTCGTGCGAGAAAGTCTGTCAGAGAAATATTTTTAGAGCGAAATAAATTGCCCAAAATCGTTCGGTCGAGAAAAATTTCCAGATCGTGAATTTATTTCGATCGTAAAGAAACAGTAAGTTAGTAAGTTTCTCGACAAGTCAAAATAAATCTCTTGACTATAAACGTTTATCGCGTGTAAATGATTTTTAGCTTGGTCAAACTTTAAATGTCTGACCGAAAATGTTTTCGAGAGAAAGTGGTTACGCGTGCAAAGTCAAAATTGGTCTTCCTGGAAAACGTTTTTCGCTGAATAATGCTCGAGAAATATTTTCTGACCGAGGAAAATTCTCGCGCCAAGTTTTTTCGATCCAGAAATTAATCCGATCGTAAACCTAGCGAGAAAAATTAGAACGATCGAGAAAAATCGCAGTACACGATTAACACAGATTCAAGCAAAACAACGAATTAGACAGTGAAATTTCAGGTAATTGCTCGCAATCATTTACTAACTACGCGCGAACAAGCAATTAAACACGTTATGAAGTAAAGTATGGCGAATTTGATCAAAATTAGAACGTGTTATTCATGTTCTTCGCAAACACTAAATCACAGAATCGATTTTTTAATCCTTAAAACGAAGTTCAAAACTGCTACAAATCTGATCGCAATCATCATTTAACACTTAAACGAGCACAGAAACATCAAATTCAACTCAATAAAGCACAGAATTAAGCTATTGGATCGAAAAAAAATTCGCGCCAAACTGTTCTTCGATGAACAGTAAACTGAAAATGATTTTCGATCCAAATCCAACAATTTTTGATTCAAAACAGAACGAATCGGCTCTGATACCAATTGTTAGGTCCTACAATTAACAACTCTATGATCCTAGGCATGAATTCTAAGTAATTCAATGATAATGATTGACATTAAGATTCGATCGAAAAACTCAAATGAAGAACAAGAGAGAGAATTCGAGTAGAGTGAGAAAGTTACTATTGTTTCTCTCTCTAGAAATTGAATTGCAAGCCTTTCGGATCAATTTCCAAAACTTTCTCTATTGATTGCGATTGATTACAAGGTATTTATACCAAACACACTTGGTATCAATATCTAACTAGTCCTAATCTAAGGACAAATATAATAAAAGCCCCAAATTACAAGGACAACTAATGAAATCAAGCACAATTAAAATTGATACTATACAAGGTCTTGACTTGTCACTAGCTTGCTAGGTCAGTCTTGCCCGTGGCGTGGTCAGTGGTGAAATGTGGTCTTGACTTTCGATGCGATTGCCAGTTGAACTGCGGAGCAGGATTTACGGTCTCGATAAATTTCGAGGTTAACATCCTATGGCAAGTTTAATGTTCGGAAATTTATCCAAGTCTCTAGCCAGAGCATATACCTGACTCGCGGTAGTCATGGACGTTAGTCATGGATAGCAGTTTAGGTATTTTCACCGACATAAACGACATCGAGTCGAGTTTTGTAAGTTTGACTATGCATGACTTCCACTCGACCGTCAGAAACGTAAGGGTTTATACGTATGACGAAAATCTACGGTCGTTTCGTGGATTATGTTTGATCAAGTTCGTACCCAGCTTGGGATCTGATTGGTACCACGGGACTTGCTAGGTGAATACCAAACTCCTAGATACCTCCTAGGCCGGTTGAGACGAACCAAGAGAGTCGGGCTTAAAAAGGGCAACCGACGCAAAGTCATTATCAGAGAGAGAGAAGGCTAGGTCCTATATTGATACATTAGGGTTTGGGGCTTGGCCAAAACCCTGATCGGCCGAAATACCAAGTTTGACTAGTGAGGGCTGGTAAAACGGTCTCTTTACCTCACGACATATTTTTGAAATAAAAATTGGATATTTTATATTTATAGATTTTAATCTTTATTACTGTCTCTAAATAAATAACATTTTTTTAATTTGGAATCTAATGAATATATATATATATTATATAAATACATATATATCGGATATATATAAGTTTCGAATTTTATAAGATAAAATTTCGAAGATTATTAAAAATATTTATATTATATATTAATATATCTTTAAAATATACTGAATAAAGTATTTTAATTGAATAAGATATTGGGTACTTTATTAGTTCAATGGCATCATCATACAGTTTTCCCCGCCCGGCACGCCGCAATTGAATGCCATGGCTGAACAGAGAAACCAAACGCTTTTAGATGTGGTTCGGTCGATGATGAGTTACACAGATCTCCCCATTTCAATGTGAGGATATGCTTTAGAAACAGCGGCCTACATCCTTAACAGGTTACCTATTCGCTCTGCCGACAGGATTCCCCGTGTTAGGGTCTGGGGTTGCCCCACCTTTGTAAACAAATTGATGGCAGATAAGCTTGAATCAAGATCATTAATGGCAAGATTCGTCGGATACCCCGAGGAACTAATGGGGTATTACATCTACGTCCCAGAAAAACACAGGGTATTTTTCGATTTACGCGCTACTTTCTTGGAGGAAGAATTCGCAGGCGAAGGTGGTAAAGGACGAGAAATAACTCTAAGAGAGTTAGAGGACGAATTGACTCCTATTCCAAAGTCGTTAGACGACGTTCCAGAAAACCTGGCTCAGACTCCCTCAAGTGGCTTGAGGCTATGCAGGCCGGAATGGACTCGATGCACATAAACCAAGTTTGGACTCATGTAGACTGCCTAATGGTTTTAGACCAATTGGCGATAAATGGGTCTACAAGAAAACGATTGAATCTGAGGCACAGGTGGAGACGTACAAAGCTAGGCTTGTAGTGAAAGGGCATAGTTAGAAAGAGGGAATTGACTATGAGGAAACATTATCACCTGTCGCAATGATAAAGTCCATTCGATCATTCTCGCGATAGCATCACACTACGACTATGAGATCTGGCAGATGGTCATTAAGACCGCTTTCCTGAATGGATTTATCCAAGAGGAAATCTATATAGAGCAGCCCAAATGTTTTACGTCAGAAGTAGATGCTCAAAAAATGTGCAAACTGATAATCGGTCCATTTTTGGACTGAAATGAGATTCAAGGAGTTGGAATCTTCGGTTCGATGAAGTAGTTATGAGCTACGGATTCATAAAGAAGGAAGATGAGCACAGTTTTTACAGATAGGCCAGTGGGAGTAAGGTGTCGTTTCTAGTATCCTACGTAGATGATATTCTTTTGATAGGAAACGACACTGGAATGCTCTCAGAAGTCAAAGCTTGGCTTTCGACTGAATTCTCTATGAAAGACCTGGGAGAAGCGACATATATTCTAGGAATTCGCCTATTCAGAAATAGGGCGAAAAGGTCGATAGGCCCTAGGCCTTTTACTTAGATAAAGTCCTTAAATGGTTTAAGAGGTAGACTCTAAGAAAGGGTTCCTACCAATGACGCATGGGGTTCATCTCTCAAAGGTTATGTCCCCTCAGAATGAGGTACAAAGACAAGAGTAAGTGGAGTCCCCTATGCTTCAGCTGTGGGTAGCCTAATGTACGCGATGATTTGCACGAGACCGGAAATAGCGTATGCTTTGAGCATAGTGAGTAGGTTTCAGGCTAACCATGGCAAGGATCATTGGGTGGCGGTAAAGACAGTCCTGAAGTACCTTAGATGGACTAAGGACTTGATGTTTTAAGGCCCATGAGAATTAGAAGTCGATGGATATACGTATTCGGACTTCCAATTAGATGTGGATGACTGAAAGTCTACTTCGGGTTTTGTCTTTACGCTGTGGAGGCACAGTGTCTTGGAAAAGTTCCAAACATAGCACGGCTGCTAATTCCATCAATGTGGCGGAGTACATCGCAGCTTCAGAAGCTGCCAAAGAGGGTGTTTGGATCGCAAGTTCCTGGAACTACAGGTGGTACCTAGCATCGTGGATCGCCCGCTGCCATTGTGGTGCGACAATAGCGAGGCTACTGCACAAGCTAAGGTACCACATGTTCACAGTAAATCCAAACATTTAAAGAGAAAATACCACGTGTGACGTGGGTTTGTTGATTGATAATGGCTCGATACCCATGCAGAAAATCGCCTCTGCAAAGAATGTAGCGGACTCATTCACGAAGCCACTAACACAGGCAGTGCTGGATCGACACCTCAATTGAATGGGGTTAAAAGATCATAGCGCGTGGCATTAGTGCAAGTGGGAGATTGTTAAGGTATATGCCCTAGATGTCGTACGAGGACTAGGAGTACGGGGGCAATTTGGTAGTGTAGTGTTTAATGATGTATTTTGATTACTTCTATTAATGGAATAATTTTATTAATCATTAATTAACTATTGGTTAAATAAATTGAAAGGTAAATTATTAATTAATCTAAAGATTTCGCCTTGCAGTCTGGGTTAATAAGACAAATTAGTATAAACCAAATATTGGCAGTTCAGTTGCTGATTCTGTGGGGACAGAGAGGGGCACCAGTAAGCTGAGATACTGGTTATTGGAATTAGTCCACAAGTCAAAGTCTTTAGTACGGTGACTGATCGACAAGTATGACTTGTTTGTCGATGGTTCCAATACGGTTGTGCCAATAGTTCACTTGGGAAGTCGGAGCCCGTGAAAATGATACAAGATGAATCAGGGGATTTTCTGTATTTGGACACTGACTAGTAATCAAACGATCACAAGCTTGGATTTTCCTTGATCGGTCGATTGACTGTAGTGGTATGCGTGAAACTTAGACCGAAAGTGTTAACTTGGGGTTGGTCTTGAGGTCTTGACTTGTCACTAGTTTCCTAAGCCCGTCTTGCCTGTGGGGTGAGTCAGCGGCGAAATGCGATCTTGACTTGCGATTACCGGTTGAACCGTGGAGCGGGATTTATGGTCGCGATTAAACGTATATGGCAAGTTTAATGTGCCGGAATGTATCCAAGTCTCTGACCAGAGCATATAACTAACTGGCGATAGTCGTGGATGGCAGTTTATGTATCTTCACCGACAAAAACGACATAGAGTCGAGTTTCGTAAGTTTGACTATGTGTGACTTCACCCCACCGGGACAAACGTAAAGGGATACGTGACGAAAATCTACGGTCGGTTCGTGGATTATAATATGATCAAATTCATACTCAACTTGGGATCTGTTCGGTACCACGAGGCTGGCTAGGTTAATACCGAACTCCTAGTTACCTCCTACGTGTTAGGAATATGCCCTCGAATGCTATACGAGGATAAGGTTGTATTATATTTATCCTTCGACATTTTGTGTAATAAGATATTTTCGTGTGTTTAATGAAAGGCAGTGTCCGTTGATCAGATAGAAGAGTTCTTTACTTAGCATCATGTAAAGCAATAAATTAACAAATCCAAATGTGTCGAGTTGAGTCACAATTCTCGACGGGTACGAGAGAGGAAGGCAGCTGGACTCTTAACCTCGAAGATTAAAAGTCCGTAAGCCCAAGGCTCTAGTTGGGTGCTGCATAACCGATCACGGCTAATTTTTCGATGGCCTATCGTGTGCCGATATCCCACTTGTAAGCGGAGGTCATGACTTGTGATACTAATCGAATCAAGGGATTGACTCGTTTCATGGACACAGACTCACGGGTCGTACGGTCAAACATGGCTTATTACTCAAGGAGTGTCAATGACCGACGACAACACTATCGTAGTCTACGTGAACCTTAGACCAGCAAGGGGTTTTGACGGACTTAACTACGAAGCCTCTACTGTCACTGGTTCCCTTCGACCCGATTTGCTGTTGCATGGTCAGTGGCCAGATGCGGTCTTGATGACGATTTGTGATTGCCGAGCTTTGCGGACTAAGATATCGAAATGCAAGCCTTTAAATAGGTTAAGAATTTCGTGTTCCAAATGAGAGAAAAGAAGTGATTCTTGAAATCAACCAAAGACACAAAACACACACCGAACGCGCACACCTTTACCCCACGCGACGGCTCAATTCTCTCTAGCCATCTTTAGAGAACAGATTCCGTGGTACACTGCGAGGTCGTGTGACGATCTAGTGCCATCCACCACCATCGACGAAATTTTGAAGAAAAGGACGAGTAGCTGGGACTACCACTGATAATTCTCTACGGGTTTGACCCGCCCTATTGCATGTATATGTGTTAGTATTCTGATCCGAGCTACGAGGCCTATTGGGAAATCCGGAAAATTTTTGTTCCGCACCGTTCCCGGTGGAGTATTGTCTCCGGTAGGCACCGGGTAACCCAACAGTGATATCAGAGCGGGCGCTCGTCATCGGAATCATAACGTGTTTAAATTGAAATGAGGCGTGTGGGAGACGATCGAAACGCAGTTCGACCATTGTTGGGCTGCCCGATATGTCGTTTTCCAACCCACGGCCATCAACTCGTGCGGTACGGAACGATGAGGAACCACGGACCGGATCGGGACCAGCGCGGCGGCGGGATTCGGCAGCCGCGCGTTGCGCGCGGGCTGCGAGCGATGCGGCGACGCTGCAGCTGCGGGATCGGGCTGCTTCCAGCAGGCCCGAGCTGCCTCGTACTCCGGGACCGGGCCAGCAATGTTGGCTTAGGCACCGGCCCCGTGCAGCACCGCTGCAAGGGGCGGCGACACCGCAGAGATCGTCCGTGGCTTTAGCAGCAGAATGCGACGGCGCGCGCGGTGCGCGCTGTGCAAGACAGCTGCAGCGAGGCGGCGTCACGGAGTGGCTGAGGCGACAAAGGAGTCGCGGCAGTTTTCTGCCGTGAAATGAACACGCGCGCGTTGCGCGCGGGGTGTCGTCGCTGGCAGCGCGGCTATTCCGGCGGCCTTCTCCATCGTGGCTCTCCGGCGTGTTTTGACGGCTGAGCGATTTGAGTTGCGGCAGCTGCGTTAGGGCTTCACGCTCAAAGCCTTAACGGGCCTTTCAATGGGCTTGGCCCGTTTGATTCACAATTTTCTTTTCTTTTTAGAATCACGTATTGTCAACGTGCTCGTTATGAATGTGATTTAAGGCGCACTTGCGGGTTTAAGAATTTGATTTAGTGTCATTTGTTAAGGGTCACGTCCCCCCGGGTTGTAGTTGTTATATACGGATTGTTCGGGAGTTATGATCCCCCGTGTTGCAGTTTATCGTTTTATTGGATTCGCTTAAATACGAACACGATGGCCCATTTTGTGGCGCCCCTGACTTCCGCTTACAATTCTTATTACTAATTCATGTGACAGCATGCGATATAAATGAAATCTGTATACGAAAATGCGTACAAATATTTCACTTAACACTTTCATTTCGAAATTCTATGATTTCGGCATCCTCATTTTTCGAGAATAGTTCTTTCGAAATCCTAATATATAGAGATTCTCTAATTTCAACATTCATGCTACTTGAATTTCGGAGTCGACTTTCTGCCGAAACTATAAATCTCAAGACTCCTTTGTTTCGAAATTCATCCCTTCCTATCTCACATGAAACCCTTTCTAAGTTAAATTAGTTCTTCTACTTGGTTAATTACCCTAATAGCACTTAAGTTAGAATCCTTCATAGCGCATAATTAAATAAATGCCCAACATATAATCACGTAGTGTAGCACCCGGGTCCTCGTAAGTATTAGGGCCAATAAATTTGCACAAATGTTGATCACGATTATGTGCTTTTCATGCAATAATTTCGTGCTTATGTGACTTACGTGAATTTTCGTGTGGTAAATTACGTGCTTAGGTGACCTTACGAAATTTGGTGCAGTTAAATTGTACCAGCTAACCCTTATTTATCTAGGAATTTTTGAAATATAGGCTAGAGTAATTTGGACTATGAACTAGGCTTGGGTTAAAATTAAAATTAGGCCCAAAAATTTGCTAGGAGTACTAATGGGCTAAATTGAGGGTTGAGCCCAAAACATTTAAATGGCTTAGGGATAAATTTTCCTTAAGTAAGGGATATTTTCGTCAATTGAGTCCCATCCTCATCCCTTAAAAGAATTAAATGTAGTCTAAAACCCATTTGAAGTCCACAAAACCCCAAAGTGTGAGAGAGCCACGAGAGTTCGAGCATGAAGAAGGGGAGCCGAAGTGGAAGTCACACACACACACTGGAATAGGTATGAACCCTAACTCAAATCTTAGTAGCCATGTTTAGGTATTATGGTACTTTAGGAGCTCTAAACACAGAAATACTTAACCCGTGTTAAGAAAGGTGCGATTTTAGGGCTCAAGGGCATAAAGAGCTGTAGTTTAAATGTTTTAAAGGATAAGTTAACCCATTTTAAGGATTATTAGACATGCAAAATAAATTGAGAATCACGTTTGGGGCTAAAGCTCGATTTTGGGGTTGAGGAGCTCGAACAGTCTTCAACTTGTTCTTTAGGAAAAACAGCATTTGATCCGTAAATATGGAGCTTCGCGAATTAGGGGGTGTTTGTGCGAAGGGTAGAGAGCCGCGAACTGAACTTAGCGAACTCAAAATTGGTGAACTCAAGTGGCATGGAACTTTGCGGGCTCAAGGTTTGGCGAACTCCATGAGAACGGTGAATGAGGAGCTTTGCGAATTGAGGGACAAGGCAGGAATTGGCTCACTTCGCAAACCTGATCCTTTGCGAACTCCAAACCATTTTGCGTGTCCACGAAGCTGCGAGGTGAAGGAGCCGCAAACCTACTTCGCGAAATGAGGTACGCGAGCACACTTCGCGAATCCGGAGAGCTTTGCGGGTTGATGGTTTGCGAACCCCAAGTGGTTAGGAAGTTTGCGGACTCATGCACTTTGCGGCCCCACATTGCGAATGGAACCTTTTGCGAATCCATGAAGGTTTGCGGGCTGAGGAGGTTTGCGAACTCGTCCAAGTTGAGAATCCTCACAAGCCGCAAACCCCAACTTCGCGGGTCCGGAGTTTTCGCATCCAAGCACTTTGCGGACTCATTATAGTTTGCGAACTCCACACTTTGCGAGCTCTACAAGGATTGCAAATGGAGGACTTTGCGAATCCTTAGAAGTTTGCGAGTCCACACAAGTCGCGAACTAACATTGCGAACTCACCAACTTTGCGGGCCGACCGAGGTTTGCGAACTCGGCATTTCGCGAATCCTCATGCACTTTGCGGGCCCTATGAGGATGGCGAATCGAGTTTACGAATCAAAGGATTTGCGAACTCAAACACTTCGCAAATCAACTTCATGAATTGAACCCCTTAGATTAAAACGATTTAAGTTATAAAAATATTCCAGTTCCAATGAGCATAGGCTCTTTCAACGCCCGATCATAATTTGCCTATCGGTGTCCTTAGGGCCAATTTTCGGTATAAGTAGACGTTGCAATCGATAGAATTTTGGTACGAAAATTTAGGTAGTCAACTGATATAATTTATAGACTGACTTTATAGCCTTGGCAGGTTTAAAGGATTAAATTTTAGGAATTTCACTAGACCGGCTAGCAAATAGTTTGAAGTCGAAAATTAGGTTCATGACTTAAAATAATTCGAGTACTTAGCTAGCTTAATTAATTAATAGCTTACTGATACGAATGTTTTGATGCCTAAGGTCGGGACTTAGGAAATTCGCCAGGGCAGGTAGCAGTTAGTCTACGGACGCCAGGTAAGTGGAAATCCAACTACAACACATAACATACGTGTATGTGCCTAATTTATGTGATTACGTGATGACGTGTTTATGTGCTTATGTGAACTTGTATGATATGGTTTCATGCTTTCGGTAAGCATTATGACTGTGATGCATTTTGCATTTGCACGAGCATGCACGAAACACTTGGGGGTAATGAGATGATGAGCGTGCATGATTACGTCGCAAATAGCGAAGAATAAATGCCGGGGAGGGCAATTATATTATAAGATAAGTTAGGTGGCGGCTTCCGGGGCACCGGGACGGCGTTGATGCGCCGTCGGTGACGTTGATGCGTCGCCAGTTTACGAACGACGTTGATGCGTCGGGGGATTACCATGGTTGGGTTGATGCCCTCATGGTTGGGTTGATGCCCTTATATCCCTGATTTGCGTGGTTGGGTTGATGCCCTCATGCTTTAGTATGGTTGGGTTGATGCCCTCATACTTTGGGCTGATGCCCGTGGTTGGATAGAGCTCTTTACGGTGTACGCCTGGGTAAAAGTCTGCCAAGGGCCCTAAGAAAATGATAAAAGATATGAGATTGAGTGTAGACTACGAGACGTAAGATGCATTGGCGTGGATTGCCTTTGCGGGGAAAATATCACGTGCACGTCATGCATTTCCGCTTACTGAGCATATCGCTCACCCCTTACGTTATGCGTTGTAGGTGCGAGCGACCACGGTACGTGATCGCTTAGATGGCAAGGCCAATCTTTTGGAGCTTCGCGCTGCTTTTGGGGTGGACGTGTGTGTATGGATGACGACCTGTGAGGCCGGGCGCATAGGAGCCTTTTGCTGTGCCGACACACCTTCGTCCTCGTAGTTAGATCATGTCTGGAACGTAGGGTTCGACATGTATTCTTTTGACTTGTACAGAACATCATTCCATTATGTAAATGGAAAAAGCTTTATTCGCATTTTCAGTATACCTTACTAATCACAACTCGCTAGGCACATAGGAATGCGCTAGAATAGGCAGTTAGGAACGTCGGGTCCTAACACGTAGACACATAAAATCATAAAACATGTTCCATGCAGTCTAGTAAGTCATATAATATGTATGTATATTTGTTGGCCGGCTTACTTACGGGACTCGGGTATTACACATTTGATGGTAGACAACCCCCCGACAGTGACAAGGTGGTGGACGTTCGGCGACTTTGAGGCCGTTCGAGTGACGAAGGACGTTTGACGACTTCAAGACACGTGCGACAACCCGAGTTTTTTTAATACGCATGTAAAAGGGATAGACTAGAAGTAACCCGCTTGTGTTGTCTTGTAGTGTACTTTCCTAGGGTTAATTTACTACCTTTGTGCGTGTTGGTGTTTGAAGTGATATGCATGTTCAATGTGCTCTTATGTGAGATGGTTTATTCTCCCGTTTGATAAATACTAAGTGGGTAAAGGAGCTGGATTCCTGTCTTCCATCATGCTCGAGATGTCTGGCATTGGGGAGTTCTGCGATTTGTTCCGAGTAAGTTGGCGTAGTAATCCCGCCCCAATGTTAGCGTCTCGGGTGCGTCTTGGACGCTGCTCGTCGTACCAGTCCGCCCCCCATGAAGCGAATGGCAGCAAGGGGCGGCACATTCTGCGCAATTTGAGCATAAGTTGATAGGTCACACTTAGGCAGTTATACACAATAAGCAGGGTTAGCCGTGAGGGTCAATGACTGAGACAAACATAGTTGAAACTCTTATTGGATAAGTTCACGTTTGACGTGACTTCGATAAGATTAGATGAGCCGAATATTGCGTTAAAGGCTGCAGCGAATCTAGTTGAGTCGGGGACATCAACTCCACTATGAAACTTTCAACGAGGTTTCCGAAACTCTTCTCGGGAGGATAGTGTTTTCGAGAAAATAGTGGGGGTCAAGCGAAACGAAAGACCTTGTTTGTGCTTGATGAATCATAAGATAAACCTAATTAGATCTTTATTTTCTGCAGCTTCACGTTTCTTTCTATTTACTGCGATGACGAACATTCTTACTATGCTGCTTGAGAGAAATTGTTTGGTTGGACCAAACCACGTGGACTGGCTCCGTAACCTGAGGATAGTCCTAGGTATGGAGTCGTTAACTCATGTCCTCGATTCCTCGTACCGCAAGTCCCAGGGGCTGATGCGAGTGACGAAGACCGGGCTGCGTATGCCAAGTGGTAGATTGATGAGCCAGGTCAAGGTCTATATACTTGTTTCCATGAGCAATGAGTTGCAGTGTACTCACTCAAAAATGGAAGTGGGCGCCATTTTGCTTCATTTGAAGGAGCTTTTTGGCGAACATTATAGGAGTGCTCGCTATTCCCTTACGGAGCAACTATTTCATTGCAAAATGGCTGAGGGTAGTGACGTCGGAGAGCATGTGCTCAAGATGATCAATTGGATCGAAAGACTCGAGGCACCGGACTTTATCATGGATAATGAGCACCAGAATGATCTGATACTTCAGTCGCTCCCACCTTTCTTCAGTTCGTTCATTGTGAACTTTAATCTGAATAAGGTCGAGATGACGTTGACTGGGTTGATGAACTAGTTGTCGGCGGCGCAAACTCAGATGAAGAAGGTGAAAGGAAAGGAAGTTGTTCTTGTCGCGAATGCTAAGACTCGAGGGTCGAGTAGAAAGAAAAGGTGGAACAAGCCCACTAAGCCTAGAGGACGAATTTCGAAAGGCAAGGCCAAGAAGAACGTGTTGAAAGGCGACAAGCCGACGGACAAATGACTTCCCTGCAATGAGCTTGGCCATTGGAAGCACGATTGCCCAAAGCTAGCCCGCCTCAGGTAAAGAAATTTACGTTTTAGAAACTAATTGTTCAATGACAGTATATTCCGCTTCGTGGATGTTAGATGCGGGAACTAGTGCTCCTGGAACGAAGTAGGAAGCTGGCGGACCGAGAGATCATGATCAACGTAGGAAGCGGACATAGTGTACCAGTGACCCACATTAAGAATAATATTTCTATTCCCGTTTTGACCTGAAACAATTACGAGTTTCGTTTTAGTAATAATATATGCAATATTTATTTTGGAAATAATTGTGTCGGAAGTGCAAGTTTATTGAATGGATTATATTATCTAAATGTCGAATATAAAACAAAACTTTGAATACAATCACCAACAAACGAAAAATGGAGTCAAACTCGAGACTGTTGTGGCATCTTCGACTCGGTCACGCTGGAGAACATAAGATTCTCGAGTTGGAGAAAACCGGCATTATAAAGTCGTTTGGGTCTGATCCCTATCCGACTTGCGAATCTTGTATCCTTATAAAGATGACCAAGTCGGCCTTCATAGGGACTTTTGCTAGAGCCGCAGAACTTCTCGGTTTGATCCACACGAATGTTTGCGGACTGCTCGAGCTAGTGGCTCGCGATAAATTACATTATTTCATTACCTTAACTGATGATCACTCTCGCTTCGGCAAGGTGTATCTCATGAAGCACAAGTCTGATACTTTTGAATGGTTCAAAGCGTAAATGAGCCTCAAGGTTGACGAGTTCTTGAAAGAGAACGAGATCATTTCACAAATGACACCGCCCAGAACACCGCAATTGAACGGTGTGTCCGAATGCAGAAATCGAACTCTGTTGGATAATGTTCAATCTATGCTGAGCTATACAGACCTACCCATATCGTTGTGGGGTCATGCCCTGTGGATATCGGCACACATTCTGAATAGATGTCCTACGAGGTCTGTCGATCGTATTCCATATCAGATATGGACAGGACGAAGACCGAGCTTGAATCACATTAGAGTTTGGGGTTGCCCCGCATTGAAAAAGCTCAAGACAAATAAACTGGAACCACATGCTGTGAAATGACATTTTGTCGGGTATCCTGAGGATTCCATGGGATGCCAATTTTACTTCCACGACGATCAGAAAATCTTTGTAGCCCTTCAGGCTCACTTTCTCGAAGAAGTGTTCGTTCGAGAAGGTGGAGCGGGTCGCGAAGTAACTCTTGGAGAGTAGTCCGAGAGGCACCTTGAGTTGCGCAGGTCGGGTAGAGTATCTCACCAGTCTGAGAGATACGGGATGGTCCACATCGAGCATGAGGTTGCTATGATGGAAGGGAACGTCGGAGACGATCCCACTACCTATGACCTGGCAATCAGGGTTAAAGATTCGGAGAAATGACTTACAGCTATGCTAGCCGAAATCGAAAACCAAGTCTGGACTCTAGCAGACCTCCCAGATGATTTTAGACCCATTTGGTGTAAATGGATCTACAAGAGAAAGATTGGATCTGACGGATTGGTTGACACACACAAAGCTAGGCTTGTGGCGAAAGGGTACAGTCAAAAAGAGGGCATTGACTATGAGGAGACCTTTTCGCCTGTCGCTATGATGAAGTCCATTCGAACATTGCTTGCGATAGCTGCGCACTATGACTATGAGATCTGGCAGATGGATGTGAAAACTGCATTCCTAAATGGATACCTCAATGAGGAAATATATATGGAGCAGCCCAAGGGTTTTACATTGCAAGGAGATGCTCATAACGTGTGCTAATTGAACAAGTCAATTTATGGACTCAAACAAGCCCCTCCAGAAGCTGGAATCTTCGGTTCGATGAAGTGGTCAAGGGCCACAGATTCTTGAAGAACGAAGACGAACCTTGCGTGTACAAGAAAAGCAGTGGGAGCAAAATATCTTTCCTCGTATTGTACGTGGACGACATCTTTTTTATAGGAAATGATATTGGAATGCTCTTGATGGAGAAGGCGTGGCTTTCGACCGAATTCTCCATGAAAGACTTGGGAGAAGCTACCTAAATCTTGGGTATTCGCCTTTATATAGATCGAGTGAATCGTATGTTAGGACTCTCCCAGGCCCTTTGACTTAGAGAAGGTCCTGAACCGATATAATATGGACAACTCTAAGAAAGGGTTCCTGCCTATGCGACATGGGATTCACCTTTCCAAGGCTCTGAGCCCTCTGAGTTGGAGCGGAAAGAGATGAATGGAAACCCCTATGCATCCGCAGTGGGTAGCTTGATGTACGCGATGCTTTGCACGGGACCTGACTTGGCGTACGCTGTGAGCGTAGTCAGTCGGTTTCAGGCTGACCCTGGTAAGGAACATTAGACAGCAGTCAAGACTATCCTCAAGTACCTCAGAGGACTAAGGATATGATGCTGGTCTATGGTAATGGAGAATTGGAAGTGGAAGGTATACAGATTCGGATTTCCAGTCTGACGTGGACGACCGAAGATCCACTTCAGGGTTCGTCTTTACGCTCAGCGGTGGAGCAGTGTCTTGGAAAAGTTCCAAACAGAGCACTACTACAGATTCCACCTACGAAGCAGAGTATATAGCTGCCTCAGATGCAGCTAAGGAAGGTGTTTGGATGAGAATGTTCTTGGAAGAACTTGATGTCGTTTCTGTAGCAGATAGGCCATTGCCATTGTGGTGTGACAATACTGACGCTATTGCTCAGGCGAAAGAACCGAGATCTCACAGCAGGTCCTAACAGATGGAAAGAAAGTACCACGTTGTACATGGATTCATTGAGAATGGCTACATAGCAGTGCAGAAGATTGCGACCGTGGAAAACGTGGCCGACCAATTCACCAAGCCTCTATCACAGGCAATGCTGGCTAGACATCTCGAAAAGATGGATAATAGATACTGCAGCGCATGGCATTGAGTGCAAGTGGGAGATTGTTAGGAATATGCCATCGAATGCTACACGATGATTAGTTTGTATAGGGCATTAGATTATTTATCATTCGAACGCATGGTAGTTTATTGGATAGAGTTCCTTACTTAGCATCTAATAAAGAATAAATGAACAAATCCAAGTGTGTCGAGTTAAGTCACTGTTCTCGATGGGTACGAGAGAGGAAGGCACCAGTGGACTCTTAACCTCGAACATTAAAAGTCCGTAAGCCCGAGGCTCCAGTTGGGCTGGATTACTGATCACGGCTTATTTTTCGATGACCTATTGAGTGCCGATATCCCGCTTGGAAGCAGAGGTAATGACTTGTGGTACGAATCTAATCAAGGGATTGACTTCGAAGTCTCGACTGTAAGATCGTTCTTTGCCTAGCCGCACTTGTAAGAACAGCTGGGATGTTCGTGAGGTCCGGCGTGACGGTCTTGTGCAAAGAAGGAGTCCCGTTCATGTGCTTTTGGCGTAGGAGAGGGGCACTATGCCTCGTGATTCGAAGGGTTCGAAGCTAGCCATCGCTAAGAGGTTTCGACGAGGTATCATGGCTGATCCCTTGTTTCTTTACGTCATTACTTTCTCGCATTTGTAACCGAGCAATCTTGATAGGAGGGAACCCCGTAAAACAATGTCCTGGTTTCCCACAAGGTAGCATATTGTGTTAGAGTTGGGTCCTGGTCCGAAGCAAGCGCCCGTGTGATAGCGTCCGCAACGCTAACATTGTTGAGTGGGAGCTGTAGGTCGAACTGGGAAGTTGGTAGGTCCCAGATTCGGCCTTGGCTACCAACTGGATGGTCCTGGGCGACCTCATTGGCTATTGTTGGGGCCTTTTCCGAAAAATTGTCTTTTTCAGTCACCCCCACCTCTTTGCTGGTGTTCCACCTTCCTCTTCGCTTCCTGTGCCGCTACGATTGGTGCCTCCGCCTGCTATGCAACAATTACTCTATCTGCCACCTGTGCGAATGGCACTCCTCTCGTTCCTTCCATACTCACGTCCCTGTAGACATCTGGTTTGAGGCTTACCATAAATCGGGCCACCTTCAATGCATCTATCACCACCACGTGTGGGGCAAAGCGCACAGTTCTTCAAACCTGTGGATGTACTCCGCAACGGTCGTCCTCTCTTGCTTGAGGTTGATGAATCCGTTCATACGTAGAGCTTAGTCGTGGGCGGTGAATATTTCCCGTGGAATAGCTCCTTAGACCTTTCCCACACCATGTTGATCGGATCTTCCAAGACTTCGATGTTATCCCACAAAAACCCGGCATTACCGCGGAGCATAGAAACGACGGACATCACCTTTTCATCGTCGGGTACTCGACCGTACAAGAACATATCTTCTACGGTATGTAACTGATCCTCTGCTACGATAGGATCGGTGGCGTCCGCAAACGTCGAGGGGTTCGACATTCGAAATCGTTCCCCTATGATCTCTACGCATTCCGGTAATGGATATTTGTGAGGTTCAGGCTTGTGAGTAAGTTCATTGATCTGATCTGATCTGATTGACGTAGGATCAGCTCTGTGAGTCGCATAATTGTTGAGTCCCATTCGTTCGTCGAGGACTCAGGTGCAGCCATACGACTGGGCTGGCCCGCATCTCTTCTTGCTCTAGTCATTTCTTACTATTATCTACAATCAATCATACAAACAAACATGTTACTTTCGCATTTAGTCACAATAAATCGTAAAACTTATAGGCAAGGCTGATCCTCCAGACTTTTAAGGCGGCCGTACATCGACAGTCTTCAGAATCTATATCCTAAGCTCTTATACCACATGTGACGAACCTCGTTTTCTAATTACTAGTGGTTGCCGCAACGTAAGCTGCAGAACGCTCGTCGAACAAATACTTTTAGCAAAAATTAAATATATTACGACAAAATATATTTTTACAAAGACGATCATGTACAAAGACCCTAGCCCCAAAATACACAAAATGTCGAGAACCCTAACGCCGCTCCACAGGCCTTCATCCATGTACAACCTCGCCGTCAAGAGCACTGCCATCAACCTGCCTTTATCGCGATGTACCACGATGTCGGACTCGGTACCTACAACACGTAAGATTTGAGCTATTGCATAGTAGGTAAAAATATGCGTGAATGATGCGTGCACTCATATCCCGTTCCAATTTCCCACAACGGATGCACACTCGACACTTTTCTCTCGTCTCAGTCTATTGTATACCACACGTAACATCTATGCTAGACTAGGCACCATGGCCGTACAATAAAATACTGAGTCAACGGCCCGCGCTCGGGTAGCCTACTTTGATCGATCGCGTCAGGTCGCTCCATCCCGAGTTTCCTCCTGCTCAAGTGATAGCGTACTCTGGTAGTGCACCTGGACGATCACGCCAGGCATCCTCCTACCAAGTCGCTCCCTCCGCTAATCATCCGACGGTTTGCACGTCAGCATGCGTTCCAACGCAACTAAGTAGACGTTGATCGATCACGTCCGTCTCCCGTCTGGTGCCTCAATCCTAACCTCATTACTCCACGACGAGTTGGCGACCAACATTGATCACTTTTTACCCCACTCATCGACACTATAAAGTGTCATCTGTTAGGGTGTGTGCCCTCGGAATGCCATACGAGAACTAGGAATAGTATAGGGCACACGATGATATATAGGTCGCTAGACAGTTTTATTGTGTATACTGTCAAAATAAAGTAGTGAATGTTATTTTCATTATAATAAAGGCATTATTATTTATTTATCGAATTAAAAGTCTGCTTGGCATCTGGCGGTGCGATAAATAAATAACATCCGAATGTTTGAGTTGGACGTCTGATTCTCGTGGGGACGAGGGAGGACACAGCAGACGGTCCTTAATCTCAGCATGAAATAAAAAGTTCGTATGTCTAAGGATTCTAGGTGGGTGAGTAGATATCTGAATATGACTTATTTATTGACGACCACATAGTATCGGTAGTGTCACCGATTACCTGAGAGGTTGTGGGTCCTGATGAAGATATCGGTGATCGGAGAGATCGCGTATTCGGACATTCGGCTCGTATTCGTCTCGATCACATGACTAAGATGTTGTCAATGATTGAACGAATGACTACAGTAGCCTCAGACCGATAGGGCCACTGACGGATTTGCTTTTGCGATTTCGGTTTGTTGCCAGTTGGCTAGGTCCGCAAGTGTTCGGAAATGGGACACGGGCCAGCGACAAAACGCAACTGACTTTACGGAGGTGATTGTCGGGCTTTGACTGCTATCGGATTCACTGCCTATATTCGTATAGGTTAACGTCCTATGAAGTAATTGGAGAACGACGATTGTAAAGCCTTCAGCCGAAGCTTGGAAAGCTCGCTCGTATTAGATACGTAGCACAGTTTAAATAATCGGTTGTGCTTCGATTATAACATAGAGTTAGGTTAGTGGGTTTGACATTTACATGGCTCTCACCTAACCGGGACACAAGTGAAAGCCGTAAGATGTATTTAAATGTATACACTATAGTCGGTTCGCCCGAATTTTGATTAGATCAAAATTCGTTCTCAACTGGAATTTATTCGTTACTGCGGGATTGGCTAGGCGAATATCGGGACTCGCGGATTTCTCCCCGTCCAGTTGAGACGGACTTAGAGAGTCGCGCTTAAAAATGGTAATGAACTTGAACGAAAACGGCGGGCATTTCTCTAGAACCTAACGAGTGGGTTCGTTGAGGTAGTGTCAAAGTTAATACGAGGTGTCGATGATTTAGTTAAATTCCAGTTACGGTCACGGGAATAATTAGGACTTGAGATAGTCTTAAGTGTTTAATTAATGAACTATATGAGGCTCGATTGTAATTGAAATAATTAGATTGGATTTAATTATTTTATTACTTAAAAATGAGGGACTAAATTAAGAATTTAGAAACCTCGGGAGTCAAATTGGAATTACTTGAAATTTTGCATGGTCTTGGACATGTGGAGAATTCCATGGCTTGCCACATAGCTTGAGGTGGCAAGTGACTCACTTTGAAGATACATGACAAGAGTTGTAGAAATATTATAAACAGAGTTAGTGGAGTTTTACTACATGAAATAACATGACACCTAACTTGCTTACTAAGATAGTAACACATGGTACTTAAGTAAGAAGCATGCAATGAGAGTTAGTTTTCTAAGCTTGAGAACTTGGTACATGCTCTCAACAACTCAACAATAAAAGAGAACTAGAAAAAAGTGAGTTTAGGTTTTGAACTTCTCAAGCCACGTCAAGCAACGGGATCGGTTTGACGTCCCGACGCCTTAACAGAGCTGCGTCTAGCCATCAGGAGCAGTCTCGGAGGTTCGATCAAGGACATACCGGCGTGACAATCTAGCACGGAGGCCTCGGGAACCAGACGAGGCGCTGCGACGCTCATCCGAGGTGTAATCACATTCGTCGAAGGTATATTTCGAACACTACTGATTTGATTTTACGAAAAATACCAAACGACATCGGAATGATTCAAAAGACCCCTCGTTAGGATGGTTGGGAAGTGTAGAATCAATCTGAAAAAATTGGTATTAATCTAAAATCATTTCGGTTGTCAAACTGTCAAACGACGGCAGACTGCCGATTTAGTCGAATTGATAATTTCGAACCACAGAATTGATTTGCAAAAAATACCAAACGACATCGGAATGATTCAAAAGACCCCTCGTTACGATCTTCGGTAAGTGTATCAATCTGAAAAATTTTGTATTGATCGGAAATCGTTACTGTCGTCAAATAGTCGAAACGCTGTGCTGCCGCTTTGTTCGAACAAGTTTGGAATGAAATTATAGAAGTTCAGAAATCCAATAGCTAAGAAGAATAGAATAATGCTGAAGACTGAAGTTCAGAAACTATTTGATGTCATCAGGAAAAATATAGAAAGGAGATTGGAAGAGACCAACAAAGATACAATGCTCCATATTCTCAGGTTCGTGAGAGAACAACCGCTTCTGATGGAACTCCTTGAAGTCATTGAGGAGCGCTTGGAGCTGAGAGACACTCTAAGAAATTTCAAGCATGCGCTGGGCTTGCGCAGGTCATACTACGCCCGACGAGGACAGATAGCGCGGAAGAGCAGTCAAGCACAAAGGGTGAAAATGTAGAATACCATTTGTAATTGTGCTTTGATTTCATTAGCTGTCCTTATAATTAGGGGCTTTATTTGTATTTGTCCTTAATTTAGGAGTAGTTTGTTATTTATACCAAGTATGTTTGGTATAAATAGATTTGTACACATTGAGCTTGATAGAACATTTTAGTCAATTGATCCGAAAGGCTTGTAATCATATTCGAGAGAGAGATATTCAGGAACTTTCTCTCACTAAGCGAAATCTCTCTTGAAGCTCACTAAGAATGTTTTCTATCGAAATCTAATTCATAACGAAATCGATTGCCTTAGATTTCAAGTCTAGAATCTAGGAGTTGATAATCTAGGACTTAACAATTTCTTTATGCATGCTAGCACTGTAATCATGTTAGATTATAACTAAAATACGAAAATTATAGCAAAGTATACCCTTCCTTTAGCTTAATTCAATCACTGTTCAAGTTCCTGTTTTCTCCCTTTTTGGCTTTCGTAAGTTGTGAAGATGATAAATTCGTTTCCTTCTTCTTATCCCAGTTTGCGTGTGTTAATAACTAAGTGACATCAATATTCTGTCATTACGTATCATAACTTTATCTAATACATGTTATTTTATTATTAAATTAGTTTCCCCTATAACTAAGTTTTCTATCGAAAACTTTAAGTTCCTCTCACTAATATTTCTCTAAGTAAACTATCGAAACTCTCTCTCTCTTCTCTCTCTCTCTCTCTCTCTCTCTCTCTCTCTCTCTCTCTCTCTCTCTCTCTCTCTCTCTCTCTCTCTCTCTCTCTCTCTCTCTCTCTCTCTCTCTCTCTCTCTCTCTCTCTCTCTCTCTCTCTCCTTCTCTTAGGCTCTTATGGAAAACATTTCAAACTTAGTTTTCTTGCTATGTTCTAATAAGTACATACACGTATGTTACCTTAGGATTAAGAAGACTTTTATTAGTCATGCTATTAATAATATAAAAAGTCTCCACGTGTTACTCTAGGTCCTCTTAGGGTCATATAGGTTGATATATATATATACATACATACATACGAATTCGACATCTCATTAGTACTAAAACTGTAACACATGTATATTATTTTATTATTATTCTTCTTTTCCTTTGAGACTAGGTTTTCGTTGTGAGGCTTCAAAACTTTCTATTTAGTGGAACTTTTTCTATCGAGACTAATTGTCAATACACCATCATGCGAGAATTTATTTTTCACAGGTCATCCTTATCTTGAAACTCTATTCTTGGCCTTATTCCTTCCCTTTCGAAAATCTACCTCTCGTAATCAAGCCTTCAGAAATTTAACACCAACCATTACTCTTATTTCATAATTCCTCACTTTTGATGCATGTCTATTTATTTATTTTCATACCTATAATACTTTAATTAAATATTGTTATAATCTATACATGTATTACTAATTTACCATACGTATGCATGAATTCGTGTATGCATGAATTTATTGTCTGAGGTTTCGGTTCCCGACAATTCTCCGCCCTTTAGAAATTTCAACCTCGAAATTTCGTACCTGTGTTGGTGGATGACGATGGGGACCCTGTTGCCATATTCTTGTTTCCCATGTAGCTTCACGAATCGAATGTCCATCCCAGTTTTACCATCAGAATTGTTTTATTCCGTAACTGCTTGTCAGCATTTCTAGAACTTCGGCGGTTCTTCTCGTAACTAAGATCCTCAAAAACATTTATCGGTTCGTCACGCAGAACGTGTGTAGGTTCTGATCTATATCGCCGTAACATACTGACATGGAAGACGTTGTGTGTTTGTGATAATTCAGGTGGTAATGCCAAGTGATAGGCTAACGGTCCGATTCTTTCAAGTATTTCAGACGGTCCTATATACCTCGGACTCAATTTTCCTTTCTTCCCAAATCGTAACACGCCTTTCCATGGAGATACTCGCAAGAATACTTGCTCTCCAACTTCCCATTTCTGTCGATGTTGGTCTATTTTTGTTTGTCTTGGGCTGCTTTTAGTTGACTCTTGACTATTTTAATGTTTTCCATCGTATCTTGAATCAAATTTGGCCCTTCAATACCCGTTCTCCTCCCATATACCAACAAACTGGGTTTCAACATTTTAGACCGTATAATGCTTTGTACAATGCCATCCCAATACTTGAATGGTACTGATTATTCTACGCGAATTCCATTAGTGCTGTATAATCATCCCAGTGTCCTTTTAATTCAATTACGCACGCTTGAAGCATGTCCTCCAATGTCTGTATCGTTCTTTTTGCCTGACCGTCTCTTTGTGCACGAAACGCCATAGTAAAAAGCGATTTAGCTCCGAGCGCTTCCTGTAAACTTCCCCAAAATCTGGAAGTAAATCGGGGATCACAATCAGACACGATAGGGATGGGTACTCTATGAAGTCGAACTATCTCGTTAACGTATCTTTTGCCGAATATACTAACGTAGAACCCCATCGAAATGTGTTAGGTCCTCAGACTAACAACTCTACGATCCTAGGCTAGAATTCATAGTAATTCAATCATTTTGATAAACAATTGAATTCGATCGAAAAACTCAAGTTAAGAACACGAGATAGAATTCAATTAGAGTGAGAAAGTTACTGTTGTTTCTCTCTCTAGAAATCGAATTGCAAGCCCTTCGGATCAATTCTCTAAACTTTCTCTATTCAGCTCAATTTATTTACAAGTATTTATATCAACAATCTTGGTATAAATATCGAACTAGTCCTTAATCTAAAGACTAATACAAGTAAAGCCCCTAATTACAAGGACAACTAATGAAATCAAGCACAATTACAAATGATATTCTACAAAATGGCAGAAAGTGAGCTGACTTTGTAAGTCTGTCAACGATTACCCACACGGCATCATTTTTCTTAGCTGTTGGAGGAAGCCCATAAATAAAATCCATCGTTATGCGTTCCCATTTCCACACGGGTATGGGTAAAGGATGTCATTTACCCACGGGCGCTTGGTATTCGGTTTTGACTTGCTGACACGTTAGACATTTCAATACGTACTCGGGTACATCTTTCTTCGTTCTTGGCCACCAATAATGAGATGTGAGGTTTCGATACATTTTCGTGATGCCCGGATACATGGCATAAGGGGCAGAGTGTGCTTCTTCCCTGATTTCCTGTCGTAAGTTGTCAATACTGGGAACACATATGCGGCCGTTTATCATCAAAATTCCATTATTGTCTATGACAAAAGACTTCCCTAATCCTTGTTTCACTTTTTTAGCGATACTAGCCAACTTCTCATTCTTAAAATGTACTTGTTTAATCAGACTTGATAGCACCGGTGTCGTCTACCCTCATTTTCGTATTCATTTTCCTAAGATCAATCAGACTTGATAAAGAACATATTGATAGATAAGAGACGGTACCATACGATTTCCGACTCAAAGCATCAGCAACGACGTTGGCTTTTCCAGGATGATATTCTATAGTACAGTTGTAATCCTTTAATATGTCAATACACCGCATCTCTCTCATGTTTAGTTCCTTTTTTGGCTCAATAGATATTTCAGACTTTTATGATCCGTATATATCTGAAATGTTGTACCGTATAAGTAGTGTCACCGTATCTTTAGTGAGAATACTACAGCCACTAGTTCTAAGTCATGAGTTGGGTAGGATGTCTCATATGGCTTCAGCTGTAGAGATGCGTACGCTACTACTTTCTCGTGTTGCATTTTTACACACCCCAATCCTTGATAGGACGCATCACTATAAATCACAAAACCTGTACCTGATGGACTAGTTAGCACTCGAGCTGTCGTTAATCGTTCTTTTAATTCTTCAAAACTTCATCAGTCCATTTAAAGTTAGCTCCTTTACGTAGTAACTTCGTCATTCTGGCTGCTATCAGTGAGAAATTCTCTACGAATCGCCGATAATATCCTGCTAATCCCAGAAAACTACGAGCTTCTGCTACATTTTTAGGGATTTCCCACCTAATTCCACTTCAATCTTACTGGGATCGACTTGAATACCTTTACCAGAGACTACGTGCCCCAGAAATACTACTTGATCTAACCAAAATTCGCACTTCGAAAGCTTCGTATACAACTTCTTCTCTCGTAATGTCTGGAGTACAATTCCCGAATGTGCTCATATGACTCTTTTGACTTTGGAATATACCAATATATTGTCAATAAAGACGATCACAAACTTATGTAAATAATGTCGAAAGACATCATTCACTATCGCATAAAGACTGCAGGAGTATTCATTGATCCAAGGGCATAATTACAATTCATAATGCCCAAATCTTGTTCTAAAATCCGTCTTTGGGATATCATTTTCTATGATCTTCAATTGATGGTATCCCGATCTAAATCAATTTCGAAAAGACTCTAGAGCCTTGCAGTTGATGAAACAGATCATCAATCCGGGGTAAAAGGGTATTTATTTTTCACTGTTACCTTATTCAACTGCAGATAGTCGATGGACAATATGAGCGTCCCTTCCTTCTTTTTGAAGATGAGAACATGCGCTCCCCAAGGCGATTCGCGGTCGTCTATAACCTTTATCTAATAACTCCTTCAACTGTACTTTCAATTCATTCAATTCTATCGGTGCCATTAGATATGGTGGAATAGAAATCGACGATGTGCCTGGCTGAAGTTCAACAGTAAACTCTATATCTCGGTCGGGTGGTAGTCCCAGTAACTCAACGGGAATGATATCGGTATATTCATTAGCTACCGGCACATTTTATATCTTTAGTCTGCTAAACTGCATATGTATAACATAAGCCACATACCCTCCACATCCTTTGCTAATCATCTTAGACGCTTCTAAACTTCATATCCGATGTGCCGTCCTACGCTCTTTTCTCCTTTAAGTACTATATGTGTTTGATCTACAGGGGTCAATCAATTTCCTTTTCGAAACAGTCAAGCTTCGCCCGGTATCTTGACAACCAATCAATGCCTAATATTATGTCAAAAATCCATAAAAGGAATAACAAACAGGGTTGCTCGCATTTCTATCCCTCCACTGACAATTTTAGATTCAGGGTATACTATGTTTACTATAACTATTTCTCCCGTTGGAAGTCGAGCGTACAACTCGTCCTCGAGGGGTTCGGGTTTATAAGGAAATAAAGATGCAAATGTTCATGATATGAATGGATGAGTGACACCTGGATTGGATAAAACATGCATCAATATCACATATAGGTAATTTACCCGTGATTACGTGTGACCGCTCTTTGGCCTCCTCACCAGTCATGGTGAATATCCTAGCCTGCGCGAGCGGTCTATGAGCCTGCTTTCCTGTGTCTTCTCTTCCGGAACTTGTACTATACGGTCCTCGACCTCTTCCTCTTTACGATTTGCATAAGTTCCACTGACCCTTGATTGATCTACTATGGGTTCCGTTCGCAATGTTGGGCAGTTTCGAGCTAAATGTCTGGGTTGCCCACATCTAAAGCATTCGCGTGTAAGCCATCTACAGACGCCCGGATGGTTCTTTCCACAATGTTCGCATTGCTGGTATTGATTGAGAAATTCCTCATCCGGCAAGTCTCATTCCAGCTGTGCTGCACCTTGCGGAATTACTTTGTGTACTCACCGGTCTAGGTGAACTATACGTCTTTTTCGTCTTTCCACTCGACGATTCTTCTCCTAGCCTTCTTTTACTGCTTTATAAATTTCTTGATTTAGCCTCCTATCTTTCGGCGTTAATAGCCGACATCAAACCTTCGGCACTTATTTCTTTCAATAGCAACCATGTGTGATGCGTATCGGAACAGCTGATTGAGCAACACTTCATATTTGCCCACGGACTTGTTTCCATGTTTAAGTTCTAAAAATTCCTTTTCTTTTTTATCTTTGTAGACTTCAGGCATATAAGCATCGTTAAACTCCCTCAGAAAATCCTCCCAAGTCAATATCGGGGGTTGGGTCATAATGTCTAGAACAGTTTGCCACCATTCATATGCGTGTCTCTATAAGAGTGAGACCGCATAATCGAGCTTCTCTTCTGGGGTGCATTGCATCATATTAAATACACTTTTCCGTTCTTTTCAACCATGTTTCTGCTTCTGCGGGATTTGTCCTACCCAAATCCACAGCACCCATCTTCAATTTATCATACCGTCGTTCTCGGGGAATTGTCAGGGGGTTTTCGTGTTCATATTGTCTAAATGTATGTGATGAGTGGGATTCAGGTATGGTCGTTCTTCCTCTTCCCTCTATTGTTGGTTCACCATGCTCTACTCCATTTGCATTATATGCAAGAAAATTAAAAAGGCAATCCGTAACATGTAGGTCCCACGCAAGTGTCTAGAACCTAAAGCCTAGGCTCTAATACCACTCCGTAACATAAACTTTTTCGCGATTTCCATAACTATTTCCTTTAACAAAAATGGATGCATACATTTGGTCTAGTTCCTTTCACAATAATATACATATATGTACCTATCATACGAGTCACAAAATGGAACAGCCTAAATCATTTCTATTCTATATGCTAACGATGAACCGAGGGGCGCAGGAGGAGACCGTAGCCGGCCAACCTTGAATCCATGCTTATGAAGATGCGATCTACGCAGCCTGCTAATTATCTACACAGCTGTGAAGACAATAACTCAAAGTATGATTGCAACATGTTGACTAATAACATACACGTAATAAAATAAACAGTAATCCATCCACTTTCGTACACCATAGCAATTTAAATCACGTAATCATCGTTCACATAACCGTCATTCATAAGACCCATAGATCACATGCCATTCTATATGTCAAATTATATTGATACTCCCGTTATAGACTAGGTAGCCTGTACTGTACGCCTAGTCGGCGCCCATGCATGGGACTCTGTAACCATTCTGTAATCATTCATAACCACGGTTTCTCCCTTCATTTTAAATATATGCAATAGTATACGAATGCTTATATCAAACACAAATCATATGAGGACACGTAACAGTCATATAAACAAATAAGACACACAAAATACATGTTGCAAATCATACTCACAAGTTTCGCCTATTTTCCGTTCGCTTAATCGAACTTGTCATTGCCCTTATCAAACTCCTGGCTATATAATCATTTTACCTGGTAAATATGAAATTCATGCGTGAATGATATGCATGCTTTGTTATGAAAGACCGATTTCTATTTATAGTCTTCACCTGTATTTGATTTTCTGTCTGACATAATATTTTGAAAATATACAATTGGAAAATCAGTTAAATTAGCGAAATCTGTTAAGTATAAAAATTGATTTTGACTTATAGTGAAAAATTGATTTTGCTAATCCCTCTTATAATTGCGAAGTGTTAATTCGTAAAAAAAAATCCTACAGTTCGCGAAATTGAATTCGCAAAGTTAGCTTAATTCGCCAAATTCCTTGACTCGTGAAAGCTTTTACTTCGCGGAATCCTTAAGGATTCGCGAAGTCCATTTTAGCCCGCGAAAAAAGGACTCGCGGCCCGACCTCTCTCTCTTAATTCGCAATTCATTCAGCCGCGAGAATTTAGTTTCAGCCCGAGCCTTGTTTCTCAATTCGTGAAATTCATCGGCCCTCGAAATCGTTTGGCCCGCGTGAAGCCCGACTCTATCTCTTATTCGAAAACTGATTTGGCCCGCGAACTTCAGAAATCTGGCCCGCGAGAAAGATTTTGTTGAAAATATTTTACGAAGGTTTTTGCGAACCCTTTTTGCAAAACCAGTCCTTACAAATTTCTTTCAAAAACCCTAAAACATAACTAACTAAACCTTTCAAAACATTATCTTTCGAAACCTTTTAAAAATCCTTAAACATGAATATTCTAAAATTATAAAACTTCTATAATTAGAATCTCCTTCGAAAATCAACCTAAACCCGGAAAACAGTACACCTAAAAACACGTTTTTCTTTTGAAAATCTGGAAACTTTCCAATCAAACTTTAAACCTTTAAGAACATGAAGAACTTCCGTAAATATTTCAAAACCTTCACATCTTTCATAATCATAAAGCATGGATTCCTACAACCTCTTTATGCATGCTAGCACTTAAATCATGTTAGATTACAAATAAAATACCAAATTGTAGCAAAGTTTCATACTCTTCCTTTACTTTAATTCATTCACTGTTCAAGTTCCTGTTTCTCTCTTATTGGCTTTGGTAAGTTGTGCAAGTGATATAAATCGTTTCCTTCCTTCTTATCCTTGTTCGCGTGTGTTAATAACTAAGTGACATCAATATTCTATCAATACTTATCATAACTTTATCTAATACATGTTATTTTATTATTAAATTAGTTTTCCCCTATAACTAAGTTTTCTATTGAAAATTTAAGTTCCTCTCACTAATGTTTATCTAATTAAACTCTCTCTCTCTCTCTCTCTCTCTCTCTCTCTCTCTCTATCTATCTATCTATCTATCGCTCCTATCGAAAATATCTCAAACTTAGTTTTCTTGCTATATAAATAATAAGTACATACACGTATGTTACCTTAGGATTAAGAAGACTTTTATTAGTCATGCTACTAATAATATAAAGAGTCTGCACGTGTTACTCTAGGTCCTCTTAGGGTCATAATTAGGCTGATATATATATATATATGTATATACATATGAATTCGACAGCTGATTACTACTTAAACTCTAACACTTGTATATTATTTTTTCTTCTTTTCCTTTGAGACTAGGTTTTCTTTGTGAGGCTTCAAAACTTTCTAATTACTGGAACTTTTTCCATCGAGAATAATTCTCGATACACCGTCATGCGAGAATTTAATTTTCACAGGTCATCCTTATTTTTAAACTCTATTCTTTGCCTTATTCCTTCCCTCCAGAATCTACCTCTCTTAATCAAGCCTTCATAATTTAATACCAACCATTACTCTTACTTTATAATTCCTCACTTTTAACACATCTATTTACTTATTCCTACTTATTTATTTTCATACCAACAACCTATAATACTTTATTTAAATATTGTTATCATCTATACATGTATTACGAATTTACTTATATGTATGCATGAAGTCATGTAAATGCATGAATTTATGGTCTGTGGTTTCGGTTCCTGACAACTGCTCACGGCTTGCAACAGGCCACGTTTTTTCGCTCTGTTCTCCGTCGTTTCGTTCTAAGAATACAAGTCCGAGAAAGTATAGTTTCTAAAACTCATACTTTGAAATTTTATTAATGTCTCCAAACCCGTTAAATAAACGTACATCTATGTTTGTTTGACACTGTCTCAGTGATCCTTTTGAAGTCCGACTCTCTTGGTTCGACTCAACCCCGCAAGGAAGGAATCCAAGATTCGATAAGCACCCAAGCATTCCCGTGGTACCGAATAGATTCGTGTTGAGTACGATATTTCATATTTTACAAACCGACTATAGATTGTCGTCCTATGTATAGACCCTTCACTTATGTCCCGGTCGAGTGAGAGCCATGGTTTTGTCAAACTCACTAACTCGTACTATGATTAATTCGTAACGACGAAATTACTAAACTACACTACACGTCCCACGTGAGTTAGTTTTTATACTTCGCAAAGATTCCGTAATTTCTCATCCATAATATACATATGACGTATACCTCTATTACTTGTGAGGTTGTGATCCCTCAAGACTTTCAATGTCCAGCAGTTGCACCTGTCAAGACCGCATATCGCTTGTTAAACTTATTTTCTTACCTTTATATGTTAAATTTAAGTCTTTTGCATGATAAATGAAGACGCTACGATAATTTTTACTTAAATTAATATCTGACACTTTTACCCGCAGTTTTTCAACATCTTTGTATTCTTAGCAGATCAGGGGGTAAACTATGTCGAATGGATATAAAATTTTAGCCAAAGATATTACACACGTCGATGTTGATTCTGAGTGAAGGGATTTTCATTCCTAGTTAAATACTGTGAGATATGAATTTCTGAACTGCTGTGCAGAAACGCTTGAAACATCGCCCAAATGATCGCATAACATCCGAGGCCTTAAAGCTTGTTTAGAAACTTTAGGCCCAAAACCAGACCAGCCCATTTAATGTTGGGTTACCCGGTGTCTCCCGGAGATGCCACGTCCTCGGGTACGGTGCAGAACAAAAATTTTCCGGGTTTTACGATTGCCCCCGTAGCTCGGATCAAAATAGTAACACATAGACACGTAATAGGACGGGTCAAACCCATAGAGAATTACCAGTTGAAGCGAGTGGTAGCTCCTCATCCTTTTCTTCAACACTACGTGGATGGTGGTTGATGGAACTAGATCGTCACGCCGACCTCGCAGTGTACCACGGAATCAGTTCTCTAAAGATGGCCAGAGACAACTGAGCCGTCGGGTGGGAGAAAAGTGTGTGCATTCGGTGTGTGTTTTTGTGCCTTGTGATGGACGAAATCTCTCTTATGGAGCACGAAAATTCTCTTATGGAATGTGAAATAGGGCTGCCCTATTCATAATAAGCTAGAATCGAAAGTCCCAAGAATATCTTGAAGATATGATTTTCGAATTTTACTCCATAAGTGGAGAGATTCTTTTGCCATACTTTACTCTCTTTTGAATTCCAAATCCAAACATAAAGAAACTTGCTATTATTAGGGAACCAACTAAACTACGAAGTCAACCTAAGTATCTTTAAATATAATATAAAATTCAAAACTTAATCCTAGATTAATTTTGAAAGTTTTCAACTTAAGATAATAATATTCCAAATATATTATTTCCATGTTTATATTTAATTTTCGAAATTGCTTCCCAAAGTATAATTCGAATATCATCTTAGGGTTAAATTCCAGTTTTACCCTCAAGCCTTTAAGCACTTGCCCAAGCCCAAGTCTTAAAGTTAGTTTCATACGAAGTTCGACTTCGGTCCATTAAATGGTCCGAGGCCCAATAAGGCGTGCCCCAACGGCCCAAGGCCCGTCAAGGCCCAAAACACTTTTGCTCCTTATCAGTACACGTTGATGATCCTTTTTAAGCCCGCCTCTCTAGGTTCGACTCAATCGGCAAGGGAGGAATCCAAGAGTCCGGTAGTTACCCAGCCAATCCCGCAATACCGGACCGTAATCCGATTCTAGTGCGAATTTCGACCCAGTCTTTATTCCAGAACCTCACTAGAGATAATAGTGCAACCCTTCAGCTGTGTCCCAGTCGAGTGAGAGCCATATTATATATCAAACTCACTAAACTCGCTTCTATGATGAAACGGAGGTGAGGCAAATTACCAAACTACCCTCCATGTCTCACATGAGTTAGTTCAATACCTTGGCCAATGATTTTGCAATTTCCCGTCGCCATCCTCATAGGACACTTATGTCGATTACTTGCGACACTGTGAATCCGTACTCAGCGGTCTAAGCTCGGCAATCACAAATCGTCATGAAGACCGCATCTGGCCCGCTGACCCATGCAACAGCAAATCTGGTCGAGGGGAACCAGTGACAGTCAGAACTTCAAAGTCAACTCCGTCAAAGCCCCTTTTGGTCTATTGTTCACGTAGACTACTATAGTGTTGCCGTCGGTCATTGACACTCCTTGAGTAATAAGCCATGTTCGACCGTACGACCCATTAGTCAGTGTCCATGAAACGATTCAATCCTTTGATTCGATTCATATCACAAGTCATGACGTCCGCTATCAAGGCTGACAACCAGAAGCGATTCAGAAAGATCAGAGAACAGTACACAGAACTGTCGCTTAAGTTGTCCAAGCTCTCCAAGATGATGAAGAAATCCCTTACAAAATCCGCTGATTCCGAAAGCTCTTCAAGCCAGTAGGTTGACTTCCGCTCTGTTCTTAGGATATTCCTAGTTCCCTTAGGATATTTCTATCTAGTCCGTTCTGTTACTATGGTTTTTAGGTGTCACTCCCTTTTTTATGATGAAGGGGGAGTACGGTTAAAGTAAGTTTAGGCGTTTAGCGTCTAAGTGTGTGTGGGAGTTGCTCGTTTTGTAGGGAAGCTCGTGGAATCCTATTTTATAATATTGCGATTATGATATATCCCGGTTTCTATTATGCGATGCTTGGTATAATGCTCTGATCTTACGATATATCTCTGATGCCTCTACACTGCGATGCTTGATATTTTACTTTGATAGAGTGATGGTCTGATACTTATCTGCGATTATTAACTTTTGTGAGATTTATTGATAAGTGATAAGTGCCTGCTGCGATGATTATCTGTTGCTTGAATCATGCTTGGAAAATGCGCACTTAGGCAGGGGGAGCACACTCACTTTCGAAATTTTGCACTCATGATATAACCTTAAAAATGACATGAGATACCTGCATTTAGACAGGGGGAGCAAATTCATTCATGACATATCTTTGCATGTCATATAGATAAATGCATTTAAGTAGGGGGAGCAAATATGTATGATCTGTGATTAGGAAATGTCATATGCTCTGATTTGTGAATGGAACACTTAGACATATGCGCTAGGAATTGCGTAATCGAATATGCTTACACGTTTCCCTGCTGCATCAATTACATGTCATTATCGAAAAGGAGGACAATGTTGACCTTTTGGTCCATGAGTGTTATAGAGTTTTGATGTACAATGTAATTGTGATGACGTTAGGTCTATAAATTAAGCAATTCGACTTGTGATCAATATAACGTCTAAGTTCATGATAATATTCGACCATGCATTATATATGAGCTACAACTGATTAAATTGTTGAATATTTTCTTCACATGTGATCCTGTGATTTTTGGGTGAAACCATGTGATCGCATGTTATAGACAGTCCATGTGATAGGATATATCGTTCTGTGCTATTTATGGAAATAACGTGTGAGATATCTTATTGAGCTATATAAGGAAAATATGCTGTTTATATATGGAAAGTGATATATCCGTTGATACTTGTTTATTCCTGGATGAAATCGAGTAGAAAATCGTTTGCCTGCATCCAACTGATTTAAATGTGCGAAATCGTTTTGATATCCTGCGGCGCCCCTAACTCCTACCGCCCATTCTTACTACTAATTTATGTGACTGCATGTGATATAAATGAAATCTATATCTGAAAATGCGTACAAAATTTTTCCTTTTATATAAAGGAAATTCTTCTGTACAGTCCAAAATATTTCTAGGACATAAATACAAGGTAGAGTGCGCATGCGTGTTCAAAATAATCTAATGGCCCGCCACTCAGGTCGCATCCATGTACACACTGCCACCTCAAAAGTCCTCCGGAAGCTTCAAAAATAGGCCTCGCCATCGTAAAATCACGTACCGTGATCCTGCGAACCTACAACACATAATTTCGTGGAATGAGCTTATAAAGCTCAGTAAGTGAAAGCCATGCATGCCGTGCATGTGTCCTAAATTCGCAAAGGCATCCGCGCCAATGCTTCCTAGACCTTATATTTTTCCTTGTCTTGTCTTGTCATGTAGGGCCCTCGGCTATCTTGCTATGCACCATCATGGAGCTCGAATCCAATAGGGATAAATAAATATAAGTGGCAATACCCACTCAAGGGAGGCTAACCCTAGGGCGCCTTTTCTGTCCCAAGGTGGTTTCATACGCCACGCGGACGCTTCACACTGGTAGCCTAATCTGAGGTAGTCGACACCAGAGGTACCCTCGGTATCGCTTACTCCCTCAGCTCGCACCCTCCAGGTTTCACGACCCGCCATGAGGGCATTAGCCCTAAAATCATGTCTTGCCTTGTACATGTCATGTCATAACGATAGCGCCATACGACGTCACCATGGTAGCATAGAAGAGCCGTGACTCAACTGTGAGTCGACATCAGACGCCCATATCGGCGAATCTTTATCGCTCTCAGGCGATCGTATATTATGCACGCTATCATATCATGCCTTTCGTTCTAACGTGCGTGCACATGCTCATGTCATGAATATGCGTGTCATGCCATAATATCATATAATTAAATCATGCGTGTCATGTAATGTAAATAATTCACGTAGGAACTCACATAAATTCAGATAAACATATAACACATAATTTCACGCACATATAATTATGTGCTGTAGTTGGGACTTCCACTTACCTGGTATCCTTAGCTATTTAATTTATCGTACGGTAAGTCGTAAATCTTCAAACCCTAAATATAGAAACATATAAAATTAGGGTTTGTTAGTCTAATTTTAATTTCATGAAATTGGCTTAATTTGAAAACCCTAATTTTGATTTCTATAAATCTCGATATGTTTCTTACAAAAATTCGATAGTTAAATATTACACATAATTATCTCGACACCACACATTGATCTCGACATTTGTTTTGATATAAGACTCGACATTATGCATATAAAGGTTCGATATTTATACTCTACAAACATCTCGATATTTACTCAGTACATAAATATCTCGAGCTTTGAACTAGACAATATATATAATCTCGAGCTTGGTATACAAACTATATCTCAACATATAATACTAAATGAATCTCGATACATATATTATCATTAAAATGTCGACATGTACCTACCATTGGATATATATAAATCTCGACATAAGCAATAGCTCTCGACATATATCTAACATCTCGGCATAACATCTCAATAAATGTCGAGCTTGAGTGTACCTTAGGTCAATAGCTCTCGACATTTTTCATCTTCTAGGAAGACCTCGAAATCATTTTTTTACAGCTAATAAAGCTCGAAATCTTACTAACAAAACCCTATTGCTCGACATCACTTTCATTAAGGTTTCAACATTCATCATCATATCATTCGTGAACTCCTTACTGAAGTCATCTCAATTCATGTAATACCATGATCTTCTAATAACAATTCCAATCACAAGCGTAGTTAAGAACATTAATTTTCGAAAATAGCATATACTTCATAAGATTATAAACCGCATCATCTTAAGAATCCAAAGTTTTCTAAACAAAATAATCCATGAATTACTCATAGTCATCAGCGTATACAACTCTTAGAAACAATTTAGATACACTGAGTTTAAATAATATACCTTACCTTGAATTTTCAGATTTTATGATCGACAACTCCCTTACACTGTTGATTTCCTAGCTGTTTTTGGTTCGACTTGTGAGCTAAAATGAGGGTTTTTTTATTGATTGTTAGTATATATTTATTAAATGGGATAAGGATTACTCATTGGAAACTCAATCGATGGGACAACATGCTGATATTATTTTTCCCTTATGGCTCAAGTAACATTAATACCTATCCTTAACAACTTGGGCTTAAATTCAAAAATTTACTTAAAGCCCAATTAATTTAATTTATTTGAACCTAATGTTATAAATTTCATTAAACCTTTGATGGCTTTCGGAATTTATTCCTTCTAATTCGTGTTTCCCCAAAACGTGGTGTCAATATTGAATATAATGAATCAAATCTCCTAGGTTAGTATGTCATGTACTAGAAACCCTAAAATCAATAACTAACCTATATTAACTAAATTCTTCTACTTGGTTAGTAACCCTAATAGCACCCAATTTGGAATCATGTTGACACATAAAATCGTAAAACACGTCTCATGCAGTCACCTAAGTCATATAATATGTATGCAAATTTATTGGCCGACTTACTTACGGGACTCGGGTATTACATCCTCCCCCCCTTAAAAGGGATTTCGCCCCCGAAATCAGGCTGGGAGAAATAACTCAGGGTAGTGGTTTCTCATATCATCTTCTCGTTCCCACGTAGCTTCCTCTGTGGACTGATTCTGCCATAACACCTTAACTAGTGGAATTTCTTTATTCCGTAATCGCTTCGTGTCGTACATAAGGATTTCCACGGGGTTCTCCTCGTAGCTTAAATCTGGCTTAAGCTGTTGATGCAGATTCTCGGTGTTCAGCACATGGCTGGGGTCTGCGACGTATTTTCGTAACGTCGATACATGAAAGATATCATGTACTTGAGCTAGTGAATTTGGTAACTCTAGTTGATAGGCAACTTCGCCAATTTTTCTAAGGATTTGGAATGGTCCTATATAACGTGGGCTCAGCTTGCCTTTCTTTCCAAACCGCTTTACGCCTTTCATCGGGGACACTTTTAGGAACACATAATCCCCTGGTTCAAATTCCAGTGGTCTACGCTTTTGGTCTGCGTAGCTTTTCTGTCTGCTTTGAGCCGTCTTCATCCGTTCACGTACCTTTGATATTGCTTCCGTCGTTTCTTGCACTAGATCAGGGCCTAATATCGCCCGTTCTCCAACCTCATCCCAGTGAATTGGAGATCTGCATTTGCGTCCGTATAACGCTTCATATGGAGCCATTCCGATTGTTGCGTGGAAGCTGTTGTTGTATGAGAATTCAATCAATGGAAGGTATCTGCTCCAATTTCCTTTAAAATCGAGCACACAGGCTCTTAGCATATCTTCCAAGGTCTGGATTGTTCGTTCAGACTTCCCGTCTGTCTGAGGATGGTAGGCAGTACTGAATGATAACTTGGTTCCCATGGCCTTCTGTAAACTTATCCAGAATTTGGATAAGAACCTCGAATCACGGTCGGAAACAATCGAGATTGGAACTCCGTGAAGTCGTACTATTTCTTGAATATATAATTCTGCGTATCTTTCCATCGAAAATGTTGAGGTGATAGGCAGAAAGTGAGCGGACTTGGTTAATCGATCAACGATAACCCATATAGCATCGTAGCCTTTCACGGTCTTAGGCAAGCCAACCACGAAGTCCATCGTAATGTGATCCCATTTCCATTCAGGTACTGGCAGGGACTGCAAGGTTCCTGCCGGTCGTTGATGTTCCGCCTTAATTTGCTGGCACGTCAGACATTGATTTACAAATGTTGCGATTTCTCTTTTCATCCCTGGCCACCAATAGTTGATTCGTAGATCCCTATACATCTTCGTTGCTCCCGGGTGGATGGAGTAGACAGTGGTATGGGCTTCCGTCATGACAGTCTTTCGAAGTTCGGCGTCGTTTGGAACATATAAACGTCTTCTGTAATATAAACTTCCGTCGTCTCGTATGGTGAAGTCTGAAGACCTTTGCTCTCTTGGCGCTTCTTTGATTTTCAGATATAATTCATCATTCTCCTGGGCCTTCGTAATTTGCTCCATTAATGTGGGTCGAAGTGTTAATGCTGCTAGTCTTGTCTCAGTCTCGCCCATGGGTATTAACTCTACTTCGAGCCTTTGTAGCTCCGTGTTCACAGTCTTGCGACTCAACGCATCCGCGACTACATTTGCCTTCCCCGGATGGTAGCTAATCACACAGTCATAGTCCTTGACTAACTCGAGCCATCGTCGTTGTCTCATATTCAACTCCTTCTGAGTGAAGAAGTATTTGAGACTCTTGTGATCTGTGAAAATCTCGCATCGCTCGCCGTATAAGTAGTGCCTCCAGATCTTGAGAGCAAAGACTACAGCGGCAAGCTCTAGGTCGTGAGTCGGGTAGTTCTTCTCATAATCTTTGAGTTGTCGGGAAGCATATGCAACTACGTTTCCGTTTTGCATTAGAACGCATCCTAGACCATTCTTAGATGCATCGCTATAAACAGAAAATCCTCCACTGCCTGTGGGAATAGTCAATACTGGGGCCGTAGTGAGTCGTCGCTTAAGTTCTTGAAAACTCTGCTCGCAAGCATCGTCCCATTGAAATGGAGTATTCTTCTTTGTTAGCTTCGTCAGCGTTGATGCGATTTTGGAGAAATCTTTGATGAACTTCCGGTAATATCCCGCTAGTCCGAGAAAACTCCGTATTTCTGTCACGTTCGTCGGTTGAGGCCAGTTGTTAATAGCCTCGATCTTGCTGGGATCGACAGAAATTCCAGCTCCTGAGATAACATGCCCAAGGAATGCGACTTGATTGAGCCAGAATTCGCATTTCTTGAATTTCGCGTACAGCTGCTTTTCTCGTAATATTCCCAGTACGATCTTCAAGTGTTGTTCGTGCTCCTCCTTAGTCTTCGAATAGATAAGAATGTCATCGATGAAGACGATAACACATTTATCCAGAAATGGCTTGAATACCCGATTCATCAGATCCATGAACGCTGCTGGCGCATTAGTCAGCCCAAAAGGCATGACTAAGAATTCGTAGTGCCCATAACGGGTACTAAAAGCAGTCTTCGGAACATCCTCTTCTCGAATCTTCAATTGGCGATACCCTGACCTTAAGTCGATCTTCGAAAAGACGGTTGCGCCTTGTAGTTGGTCGAATAGGTCGTCAATTCGAGGGAGGGGGTATTTGTTCTTGATCGTAATCTTGTTCAGCTCCCTATAATCGATGCAGAGCCGCATCGATCCATCTTTCTTCTTAACGAATAAGACCGGTGCTCCCCATGGTGAGAAGCTCGGCTGAATGAACCCCTTCTGTAATAGTTCATCTAGTTGCTCCCTCAATTCCTTTAATTCAGCTGGAGCGAGTCGATATGGCGCCTTAGAGATTGGTGCAGCTCCTGGCATTAGGTCAATCGTGAATTGAATCTCACGATCCGGTGGAAGTCCGGGTAAGTCTTCAGGAAACACATCAGGAAAATCTTGTACTACTGGGACTTCTTCTAACTTCGGAGGTGCACGTTCCTCAGATGATATCGCAAATATTAAGTAAGCTTCACACCCTGTCTTGAGCAAACGATGTGCCTTCATTGCCGAAATCTTGGGAATCTTATTATTCTTGCTAGTTCCCATGAATGTGAACGGTTCGCTGTCTTCTAGGTTAAAGGTTACTTGCTTACGGTTACAGTCAATAACTGCTCCGTACTTCGATAGCCAGTCCATTCCTAGAATTACTTCATAGTCGTTCATTGGAATGACTATCAGGTCAACGGGTAAGGTCCTATTGTTCAGGATTATCGGGCTATCTCGTAAGATTTGGTTGGTTCTCATAGAGGTTCCATGGGGTATGCTAACGTTGTATTCGTAGCTAACTAGGTTAGGCGTAACCCCGAGTCTCGCCACGTAGTTAGTAGATGCAAATGAATGCGTGGCTCCTGAATCAACTAATATGCATGTCGGGGTTGAATGGATAAGGAGAGTACCTGCCACCACTGATGGGTTGTTTTCCGCCTCCTCGGAAGTTAGTGTGTAAACCCTAGCAGGTACCGTAGGTGGCCTAGCTTGAATGGGAGCTTGACTCCCAGATGGAACTTCCGTGCACGCCTTGGAGAAGTGGCCTGTCTTGCCACATTTATAACAGGTTGCGTTCTGAGAATAGCACACTCCCAAATGTCGCCGTGTGCACCTAGGGCATGGGGGTATACTCATTGGAGGTCTTCCCTGATTAGGATTGAATTGTTGTGGAGGTCCAGATCGATTTTAGAAGTTAGGCCTGACATTCCTAGGGTTAAAGGGCTTCTTTGGGTTGCCTCCATTCCATTTCGGCCCTTGGACAAATTTTCTTTTTGCTTCATGAGCGCGCATAATTCGCAACTCGGCTTGCTCCGCCATCAATGCGCGTTCAGCCACCTGAGCATAGGTAGCTCCTTGAGATCCGGCCATATTCACGTCTCTATATAATTCAGGTTTCAGGCCTTCCAGAAAGCGTTCCACCTTCAACGCATCTGTGCTCACCATGTGAGCTGCAAATCGAGACAGTTGCTCGAACTTCCTTATATATTCTGCTACGGTCATCGGGCCCTGGCGTAAATTAATGAATTCATTCATCCTCTGGGCTCGTACTGGGGCAGTGAAATATTTACTCCTGAAGAGTTCCTTGAATCGGTCCCATGTCATTGTGATAGGGTCTTCAAAGGCGAGAATTGAATCCCACCAGTGGCCTGCACTTCCCCTCAGTAGGAAGGCAGCACATAATACCTTTTCATCCTCTGGAATGCGACTATATTGGAACATGCTTTCCAGAGTTCGGAGCCAGTCCTCGGCCGCCGTAGGGTCAACAGCATCTTCAAAAGTCGGGGGATTGAGTTTGCGAAATCTTTCCCCCACTATTTCAACCCTCTCTGCTTGAGAAAGTCCACCACTTGATTGTCCGCTCGTGTTGCGCTGCTGAATTAGTTCTTGTATTTGGGCAGACTGTTGACGGACTAGTTCCGTGAGCTGAATAATCGCTGTGTCGCGATTATCGGTTGATGTCTCGGGTTCCTTGCCTTTACTAACGCTTCCGCTACCCTCACTTCTCGTTCTACCCATTTTTGTCTTGATACCCTAATAGTCCCTATGGCCAATAAATTACGCACATACAATATTCATAAAACATAAAACTTACTAGCAAGGCCGCTTCCGTGCTTTTGAGTGTGTGTACATGGACAGTCTACAGAACTTGTAACCGAAAGCTCTGATACCACCTGCGGCGCCCCTAACTCCTACCGCCCATTCTTACTACTAATTTATGTGACTGCATGTGATATAAATGAAATCTATATCTGAAAATGCGTACAAAATTTTTCCTTTTATATAAAGGAAATTCTTCTGTACAGTCCAAAATATTTCTAGGACATAAATACAAGGTAGAGTGCGCATGCGTGTTCAAAATAATCTAATGGCCCGCCACTCAGGTCGCATCCATGTACACACTGCCACCTCAAAAGTCCTCCGGAAGCTTCAAAAATAGGCCTCGCCATCGTAAAATCACGTACCGTGATCCCGCGAACCTACAACACATAATTTCGTGGAATGAGCTTATAAAGCTCAGTAAGTGAAAGCCATGCATGCCGTGCATGTGTCCTAAATTCGCAAAGGCATCCGCGCCAATGCTTCCTAGACCTTATATTTTTCCTTGTCTTGTCTTGTCATGTAGGGCCCTCGGCTATCTTGCTATGCACCATCATGGAGCTCGAATCCACTAGGGATAAATAAATATAAGTGGCAATACCCACTCAAGGGAGGCTAACCCTAGGGCGCCTTTTCTGTCCCAAGGTGGTTTCATACGCCACGCGGACGCTTCACACTGGTAGCCTAATCTGAGGTAGTCGACACCAGAGGTACCCTCGGTATCGCTTACTCCCTCAGCTCGCACCCTCCAGGTTTCACGACCCGCCATGAGGGCATTAGCCCTAAAATCATGTCTTGCCTTGTACATGTCATGTCATAACGGTAGCGCCATACGACGTCACCATGGTAGCATAGAAGAGCCGTGACTCAACTGTGAGTCGACATCAGACGCCCATATCGGCGAATCTTTATCGCTCTCAGGCGATCGTATATTATGCACGCTATCATATCATGCCTTCCGTTCTAACGTGCGTGCACATGCTCATGTCATGAATATGCGTGTCATGCCATAATATCATATAATTAAATCATGCGTGTCATGTAATGTAAATAATTCACGTAGGAACTCACATAAATTCACATAAACATATAACACATAATTTCACGCACATATAATTATGTGTTGTAGTTGGGACTTCCACTTACCTGGTATCCTTAGCTATTTAATTTATCGTACGGTAAGTCGTAAATCTTCAAACCCTAAATATAGAAACATATAAAATTAGGGTTTGTTAATCTAATTTTAATTTCATGAAATTGGCTTAATTTGAAAACCCTAATTTTGATTTCTATAAATCTCGATATGTTTCTTACAAAAATTCGATAGTTAAATATTACACATAATTATCTCGACACCACACATTGATCTCGACATTTGTTTTGATATAAGACTCGACATTATGCATATAAAGGTTCGATATTTATACTCTACAAACATCTCGATATTTACTCAGTACATAAATATCTCGAGCTTTGAACTAGACAATATATATAATCTCGAGCTTGGTATACAAACTATATCTCAACATATAATACTAAATGAATCTCGATACATATATTATCATTAAAATGTCGACATGTACCTACCATTGGATATATATAAATCTCGACATAAGCAATAGCTCTCGACATATATCTAACATCTCGGCATAACATCTCAATAAATGTCGAGCTTGAGTGTACCTTAGGTCAATAGCTCTCGACATTTTTCATCTTCTAGGAAGACCTCGAAATCATTTTTTTACAGCTAATAAAGCTCGAAATCTTACTAACAAAACCCTATTGCTCGACATCACTTTCATTAAGGTTTCAACATTCATCATCATATCATTCGTGAACTCCTTACTGAAGTCATCTCAATTCATGTAATACCATGATCTTCTAATAACAATTCCAATCACAAGCGTAGTTAAGAACATTAATTTTCGAAAATAGCATATACTTCATAAGATTATAAACCGCATCATCTTAAGAATCCAAAGTTTTCTAAACAAAATAATCCATGAATTACTCATAGTCATCAGCGTATACAACTCTTAGAAACAATTTAGATACACTGAGTTTAAATAATATACCTTACCTTGAATTTTCAGATTTTATGATCGACAACTCCCTTACACTGTTGATTTCCTAGCTGTTTTTGGTTCGACTTGTGAGCTAAAATGAGGGTTTTTTTATTGATTGTTAGTATATATTTATTAAATGGGATAAGGATTACTCATTGGAAACTCAATCGATGGGACAACATGCTGATATTATTTTTCCCTTATGGCTCAAGTAACATTAATACCTATCCTTAACAACTTGGGCTTAAATTCAAAAATTTACTTAAAGCCCAATTAATTTAATTTATTTGAACCTAATGTTATAAATTTCATTAAACCTTTGATGGCTTTCGGAATTTATTCCTTCTAATTCGTGTTTCCCCAAAACGTGGTGTCAATATTGAATATAATGAATCAAATCTCCTAGGTTAGTATGTCATGTACTAGAAACCCTAAAATCAATAACTAACCTATATTAACTAAATTCTTCTACTTGGTTAGTAACCCTAATAGCACCCAATTTGGAATCATGTTGACACATAAAATCGTAAAACACGTCTCATGCAGTCACCTAAGTCATATAATATGTATGCAAATTTATTGGCCGACTTACTTACGGGACTCGGGTATTACATATCCTTCCTTATTACTGAATATGATGTTAACCTTCGCTTTTCCTTTTGATGCGGACCTTTTCCGGGCACTGTCTAATGACTTATTCTCCGGCCTTGAACCAACCTTGACCTTTCCAGTAACGAATCTCCATGCGTTTCGGGTCACTAGATCCACGACCGGGACAGCCTTGTCTTCCCATGCTGGCGGCATCATGATGTCTTCACCCTCAAGGAAGTGCGTGAGCAACATCCCGTAGGGCATTGCTTTGTCTCTGCTTTCAAAGGCCTGCATGTGCTTCAGTATGAAGTAATCGAGGTTGAACATGCGATTCTGAGATATCATGTAAACAACAAAGGTGCTCATGAAGTTCATCGTCGTTGAGTGGCCTCCACTGCCGATCTTTGCACTCCACAGGGTCATGTTGAGCAGTTTGTGCAGAAAGAAGAAATCGATGGGGGCTGGTTGAGGGCTTCGCCGTCATAGAACCGGGGCTTACTACGGGTGTTCCAGAGAGTCTGAAAGACATCACTAAGGTCGAATTCATCTGCTTGGCACCAAACATTCATGTCATAGTACCAGAAAGGTTCATCGGAAACCCCCAACATGGCATTAATCTTCTTAGTGGTCTAGTTGATTCAGCCTCCCCGCATAGGAGTTGACGCAAATGTGCTCTTCGTGCTCCTCATAGTCGAAGTTGGCATAGAACAGCTTAACGGCTTTGCGGTAATACGGCTTGTTGATATTAAGGAACTGCTCCTAGCGGAAATCTTTTATCCAGGGATAACTGTTCCAGACGATAACTTATCAAAGGCAACACCGCGACCTCGGGCGATATCTCTGTTGCTGAGCTTTTGTAGTTGGTCCGGGCTCTTTCTTCCAGAAAAAGGGCATCAACAGGGATCTCATCTATATTGGAGGATTAGGTGGTATGTTGAATTCATTTGGGATATGTTTTGGAGATGGCGGCATTTCTTCAAGAGGGGATGGAGACTTTTCAGGGGTAGCGGTTGGTGATTTCCGTTTCTGATTTTCTTCAGGAACTTCTTCAGGAATTTCTTAACTTGAAGCAGATTTCTCAGGTTCTGGTGATTTAGCAGGGGTTCGAGTAGGAGTGAGGCTGGACTTTTTGCTTTTCTTCTTCTTTTTTGCAATTTTGGAAGGAGAGGGATCTTTTCAGCAGTTTTGGCTTTTGAACGAGTTTTCCGAACAGATGATGATGAGGGTGAGACTGGTTCTGGTGATTTTGGAGGAGAGTCGAGCACGGTTTCATCAGACATGGGTTCCTTTCTTTTTCGGCTAGATGATTCAGCAGTTTTCACCATTTTTAGAGCTTTAGGTTTGAAGGGAGGTTTTGAGAAGATGATGAAGATTTGAGAAGGTTGGTTCTGGATTTTTAAAGAGACAAAAGTCGGTTTATTTTGAGAAGGGATAAGGACGAGATTTCAAAATTCAAAATTCAAAATTTCAAATGGAAAGTGGAAAACTAACAGACAGATTGTCAGAAGTCTCAGAGTGATTTGACGGGATCTCTTAATTATGGAAAGGATTTGTACAGAGCTGAGTGGGAGGATTTTGAATATCCGAGTTTCCTTAAATAACTGATCGATGAGATACTCTGCGAATTCCTTCCTAAAATATTGTAATCACATTCTAAAGAAAAATATGGAGATTCAAGATTCCTAAAATACCAATATAGTACTTAATGATAAGGACTATAAAATCCGAAAATAATCGAGGGCCGATAGAAAGTCCTAGATTAAGATAGCTACGAATTTCTACCTAATATAGCATATCTAGAGTAAATGGCATAATTAAGCAGATTTACTAACCATTAGCTCGATGATTCCCAATCGATCACGGATGCCGCAAAATATTGCCTCGGTTAGGGGCTTCGTGAAAATATCAGCAAGCTGATCATTTGTTCCTAAGAATTCCAAACTAACATTCCTTTTCTGAACATGGTCTCAAATAAAATGATGTCTAACCTCTATATGCTAAGTACGACAATGATGCACGGGATTCTTAGTAATGCTAGTGGCACTAGTGCTATCACACAGAATACGAATTTTGTCATAACCTAACCCAAAATCAATAAGGGTTTGTTTCATCCAAAGAACTTGTTGACAACAATTTCCTAAGGCCATATATTCAGCTTCGGTTGTGGAGAGGGCGACAACATTTCGCTTTCTACTAGACCAAGTTACCAGGGAATTTCCAAGTAATTGGCAAGTTTCACTAGTACTTTTCTATCCTCCCTACAGCCGGCATAGTCGGCATCGGAATATCCCATTAATTGAAATTCATCCGTGTGAGAGTACCATAGACCAAAATTGATAGTACCCTTGATATATCCAAGTATACGCTTGACTACTGTCAAGTGAGATTCCCTAGGGTCAGACTAATATCTCGAACACATACCAACAGCAAACATAATATCAGGGTGACTAGCTATTAAGTAAGGAAGGCTTCCGATCATACCTCGATATTCTGTTTGATCAACTGGTGCACCTGATTCGTCACAGTCTATTTTGGTGGTCTGATGCATAGGGTGGAAATTGCTTTGGAATCACTCATCCTGAACTTCGTCAGTAATTCCTTGCCGTACTTCGTCTGGGATACAAAGGTTCCCTTCTCATGTAACAATGTGTTATCAATAGCTCCAGTAGAAAACCCTATGTCAATCAAGAACTTACTCAGCCTTTCATACCATGCCCTAGGGCCTGCTTTAAACCATATAATGATTTATTCAATTTAAAAACATGATTTGGAAAGTCTTCCCTAGCGAAACCCGATGGTTGCTCTACATAGACTTCCTCATTTATAAAAATTTAAAAATGCACCTTTAACGTCCATTTGAAAAAGTTTAAAGCGTTTAAAGCATGCATATACAAGTAAGACACGTATAGACTCTAATCCAGCTATCAGAGCAAACGTTTCATCGAAATCAATACTGATGTGGGGGTCTCCCACATCAAAGAATTTTAATATGGTTCGGGAAATCTTATATAGCGGTAGGTTTAATATCTCAAAGTTATAAGGAGTGCGTTGGGTGCTTAAGGGACGTAAAAAGGGACGTAAATGTAAAAGGCACCAGATATACGTGGTTCGGACTTTTAAGGTCCTACGTCCACGGCGCTCCAAAAAAGGACTTCTTTCACTATTTGGGACAGGTTATACATTAGACTCGCTCCTTCTTACATAGAAATACGCTAAGTACTCGAAAAGAGAATATTTAGTGAGTAAGAGAGAATTTCGTTGTGTTTTCTTGGTGATAATGATGAAAATATCCGTGTATTGCTTTTTATAGGAGCTCCACGGGGCTAGGGAGGCTAGAGGCGGATTTCCTGGGGAAGTGACAGCCTGATACGAGGTACAGTGAAAGGTGACCTTGTCACGACAGCTTTCGTGCAGTAGTCACATCTGGCGCAGTAATCCCAGTGATACAGCCCATTCCTGGGTTGACACGTATTTTCCCGCCTCCTTCCTTCTTCATACTGTCTTCTCAGCTGTCGAAGTGCCCAGGAGACCCTGTTTTGCCCGAGGGTTATTACCCGTTCTCTGAGGTCTTCGCAGCTCCCGATACACTGGAAAATATCTTGCTTTTTTGGGCCCTTCCTATTGGGCTTACCTTTACTTTCTTATTCCTTCTTACTGGGCTTTTCTTTACTTTCAAAATTATTTCGGCCCACCTATCTTCCGGACCATATCAACCACTCCCCTACTCTAATTTATTTTTGGTACAAAGTAAATTAGAGTAAAGGTTTTTGGGAGCTTACTCCACGTCTAGCGAGCGCCCCTTTATTCACTTCCTTACCTTGAGAATCGTGCCTCTTTTTTGAAAACAGGGGGGATAATTACTTCTGTCGTACTTTATCTTGGGAAATTGCCCTTACTTAACTTTGGTCATCAGTCCTTTGTCATTTCCTGCACATTTACGAGAAGAAATAGGGTTTTTGCTAACAGAAATACTTCTCATTTACCTTCCCCTAATTCATCACTTCCATCGTCTTCACCATGGCGTCGTCTCCTTCTGATTCTGCCAATCGGTCCTTGGCCTCCGCCGATTTCTCGGACTCTGAGTCCTCCGCCACTCGCCCTTCATCGAAACCCCCACTCCCCAAGCCAAAACCTCGCTCCAAACAGTCAGCCCACAAAGGCTCGGGGCGCCGTCCGCGAACGCGTTCGGCGACTGCTGTCGGTCCGTCCGATGCTTCTGGTGGTTCAGCGCCGGTCACTTCGCCCGCCAAGTCTGATGAGCTAGTCGTCCATTCGGGCCCTCCGGTGACTTCTGACGGTGGGGTTGGGGCGTCGTCGCCAGCGCCCGCCTCTGCAGTCCAAGAAACAAGTAAGTTCGGTGTTTCCTCTTGCTCCCACGTTGATATAGGATCTCTCGTAGGTGGTTTGGTGTTTGGGGATTTCTCGGTGGCGCTGCCTGAGGCCTCCCAGAGGGCAGACTGCCCTCCTCCTCCTTTTCTTGCCTTTTGGGAGTCCCAGATCCGGGCTGGCCTTCGATTCCCCGTCTCTCCATTCTTTTCTTCTGTGTCCACGGCCTTTGGGGTTCCTCTCAACCAGTTTCAACCTTCGGCCCTTCGTCTGCTATTTGCCTTTTTTGCGGCTGTGACAGAGGCGGGCGGTAGACCCTCTGCTGACCTGGTTCTGTCTCAGTTCTACCTGAAACCCTACGGCCCTTTCTTTTATCTGGCCACCATCTCTGCCTCTCGTGGTGGCAAGACACATTGCTTTCTGAAGAATCACGGGGCTGAGAAGGATTGGCAAGGGCGTTATTTCTTTGTCAGATCTCCCGATGGCTCGTGGGATTTCCCAACGGGTTGGGTGGAGAAGGCTCCTGTTAGGAATCCCGGGAGGTGTTCTTCGCGTAATGATAGGGCCCTAGCTCTTCTGAACCAGCACGCCGCACTTAAGGGTCTTTTAAATCCCCTCCACTTGGTTAATCATCCCGGGGCCCTCTATCACTTTGGCTTCTCCTCTGTCTCCGTCCCATTTTCCTTTGATGGTACTTTCTCTTGTTCCGGCCTTCCCCTTTTTGCCACGAGCCGCTCATAATTTTGTCTAACCTTTCCCTGTGCTTTTTTCCAGGTATGTCAGCTCCGTGGTATTCCCTTCTCGCCAAAGTCAAGAAAGAGCGCCCCCCATCGCCTCAAGGCGCGGGCTCCTCTGGTGGAGCTCCTATCCTCCCTGTCATCCCTTCAGCTAAGGACATTCGTGAGGAGGTCCCGTCGAACACTGTTCCTGCCGGGGGAGCTACAGCATCATCTGCCATGACGTCTTCTGTTGGTGCTAAGAGGAAAACCCCAGCCCCCAAGGAACCTGCAAAGAAGGCCGTGAAGAAAACACCCAGTCAGGGACCTCAAGGGACATCTACTGAACGCCCTGTCTTCTCAATTGAGCGTTTGTCTGGGGCTGAGAGGGTAAGCCTGTTGGGACGCCTTGTGCCATCTGCTGACAAGGAGGCCATCCTCCAAGGTTCTTCCTCAGTGAATGCGGAACAGCTGGCCTATCATCTTCTTAAGGTGATTTTCCTGCTGTTTTTCATGACTCTCTTTCTTGGTGTTTTTGTGAGCTATTTTCTTTTTCCTAGGCCGTGGGGTATGCGTCAGTTCAGCTGTCTTCGGACCTGTCGGCCCGGGACCTTCAATCGACCAACCAGTCTTTGCAAGACCAGTTGACACAGATGCAGGCTAATTTGTCTGCTGCTAGGGCCAAGGCGATCGAGGAGGTCACAGCCGGCTTTGAGGCTGAAAAGAAGAAGATGCTTGAGGAACAGGCTGCCTCGTTGGAGCGGCTGGAGAAAGAGCTGAAGGATGCTTGGGCCAAGGAGAAAGCGGAATGGGACGCGGCGTTGGAGCGCAAGGTGAGGGTCGGCATCGAATCTGGTTTGCAAGATGCTAAGGATGGTTCCACTCGTCTCTGCCAGCAGTACCTTCTGTTGACAGCCGCCGGGAAGAAATTCCTAAGCGATTTGGCCGAGGAATGGCGCCAGGAGTATCTGAAGGATCCCCTCTCTCTACGGGACTTCGTTCCCCTGATGCAGCATTATTTTGAAGGAGGTTACAAGGCGGGCCTGGCCGGGACTGAAGAGGAGGCTGCTCTGCAGGCGCTCCCCTTTCCTTCGTGCTTTCTGGGGGACCCTAGAGCTCCTGAGAACCCTAAGTTCTGGGTCCCTGTGGCGGAGAAGCATGTGGAGATCCTGGCCCATGCCGATATCTCAGATCTCCCAGAAGCCGTACCTTCTTCTGACGTCCCGGAACCTGTCGTCTCTTCGGACCTCCCTATGTCTTGATTTTCTGTTTTTCTATGATCGTGATGTACTGAACCTTTTTTTCTGTTTTTCGGACTTATTAGGGCTTGTGCTGCTTCTCCGGGGAGCTTAGTTCCCCTTGACGCTTATGTTTGTTGGGTGCTCCTTTTTCCCTGTAATATATGCATCCTTTGTTGTTTATGTCCGTTCTCGAGCATCCAGGGCCTTCCTGCCGGGATCTTCTTATTTTCTTGCACACATTCGATAGTATGAGCATATTTCCTTGGCGCTTCGGGCGGACATGCGCCTTAGGCCTAGTTATCGCGCCAGTGCGCTCAATCGGTCCGTAAGCCAATTACAAATTTGAGGCACGGATATAGCGCCGGCCCGCTTAATTGATTTGCAAACGAAGTGCGAATCTGGAGCACGGTTATAGCGCCGGCACGCTTAACCGATTCGTAAGCGAAGTACGAATTTTGAGGCACGGTTATAGCGCCGGCACGCTTAATTGATTCGTAAGCGAAGTACGAATTTTGAATGCGTCCTGGGTTGCAAGGACCGTCATCCTTGTCCTCAGGCGCTTTTTAATGCTAGGCTCTCTCGGTCCTTAGCGGGTTCAGTAAGGACCTTTAGGTCCTTGGAAATATGGGGATCCCCGGTACCTTTCACGTCGCAGGCTTACTGAGGGCCTTTGATGTCCTGTACGCCGCAGCCCGTCGGCGGCGGTATCTTGTACACCCTTTAAGGGCATCATCACACCGCAGATAAATTATCTTTGGCGTCCTGTACACCGTAGGTCCGTCGACCTTTGGCATCAGTTATATTATATTATTAGGTGCACCATTTATAGATAATAAAGTCCTTATATTCCGACAAGGAGGTACGCCTCATTGAAACCTTTCCCAGGCAAAACCTCCCTTGAGGTAAAAATCCTGGGATAAGGAAAAAGAGTACGTCCCCTCCCATAATACACGGCAATTTTACACATAAAACTTTTTCAAGTTAGATATGTTCCAGGGACGAGGCAAGGCCTTCCCTTTCGCATCCTCTAACTCGTAAGCTCCTCCCCCCAACACTTTTGCTACACGGTAAGGTCCTTCCCAGGGTGCTTCCATTTTCTTCAGGGGTCGTAGGACGTCCGCCCTTCTGAGCACCAACTCTCCTTGCCGAAATCCTCTAGGCCGTACCTTCTGGTCGTACATTGCCTTTATTCGGCTCTTATATTTTTCCATCTTCAGTCTTGCCTCCTCCTGGATTTCCTCGATCAGATCCAGATCTTCCCTCCTCAGTTGTGCGTTCTGTAGCTCGTCATAAGACAACATTCGGTGTGTTTCGATGCCAATCTCTACAGGGATGACCGCAGCGGATCCATACACGAGCTCAAAGGGCGTTTCTCCAGTGGCTCCACGGGGGCTGGTCCTGTAGGCCCACAGGACGGCTTCTAGTGCTTCCACCCATTTGTTTCCGTCTTGCTCAAGTCGGGCTTTGATTCCCCTGAGGATGGTTCGGTTGGTAACTTCTGCTTGCCCATTTGCCTGGAGATGTCCCACCGACACAAACCGCTGGGTGATTTTCATGCCTTCGCAGAAGTTCCTTGTCTTAGCTCCGCAGAACTGGGTTCCATTGTCGGAGACGAGGATCCTGGGAGCCCCGTACCGGCAACAGATGTTCTTCCAAAGGAACTCGATCACCCTCTCCTCATCGATTCTGGCCACGGCCTTGGCTTCAGCCCATTTGCTAAAGTAATCCACCGCTACGATGATGAACTTCTTCTGTGCTTTCCCTCGAGGAAAAGGACCTACAATGTCAACTCCCCATTTATCAAAGGGGCATGGGGAGTACATAGTTCCCAGGCCCTCCGCCGGGCTGCGGATCCGTGGCCCATACTTCTGGCAGTTTGCGCATCTCTTTACCATCTCCCTTGCGTCTCTGCTGAGGGTTGGCCAGAAGTAGCCGGCTCTCACCGCTTTCCTTGCTAAAGACCTGTACCCCGTATGGTCCCCTGCGCACCCCTCATGGATCTCCTCTAACACCTTTTCGCCTTCTTCTTTGGAGAGACAGCGAGCGTACGCATGGATAAAAGATTTTTTAAATAAACGACCATCGATTAAACAAAACCTGTGGCGATATCCCTTTTTGTCTTCTATCTCTTCATCCTTCAGGATTCTCACGATGGGGGACCTCCAGTCATTCCTTCCGTCTATGCTTCCTACGAGCTCCTCGGCCCTCTCCCTTTCTATTGTTAGGTAAGTGATTCCTTCTTCTCGGGCGACAGCTCCAGAGCTTGCTACTTTAGCCAGATAATCCGCTTTGTGGTTTTCCTCTCTAGGGACCTGGATAATTTCACAACAATCAAAATCCTTTGTTAGTTCTTTTACCTTTATCCCGTATTCCACCATCTTCTCGTCCTTTGTCTCGTAGTTCCCGTTTATCTGTTGCACCACTAGTTGTGAATCTGAGAATACAACGATATCCCGGGCCCCCATCTCCTTTGCGATTTTCAAACCGTGGATCAGGGCTTCGTATTCGGACTCGTTGTTCGAAGCCTGGAAATGGAACGTGATGGCGAACCGGTATTCCTCTTCCTCGGGGCTAATGATGAGGACTCCTGCCCCGGATCTTTGGGAGGTAGCCGAGCCATCTACGTACACCTTCCATCGCTGTTTTGGTGGGCCTTTGGTGGTTTCGAGCACGAAATCTGATAGGGCCTGGGCTTTGAGGGCCGTTCGTCGCTCGAACTCCACATCATATTCTCCTAACTCGATTGCCCATTTGACCATCCTTCCTGACAGATCTGGCCGGCTCAAAGTCTGCTTCAGGGGAAAGTTAGTTCGCACGCGTATCTTATGGGATAAGAAATATGGCCGGAGCTTCCGGGCGGATACCATTACTGCGAGCGCAGCCTTTTCTATCTCAGAATACCTGGTCTCCGCGTCCAATAATACCTTACTTACAAAATAGATGGGCCTCTGAGAGCCCCCTTCTTCCTTCACCAGCACGGAGCTGATCGCACAGTCCCCTATGGAGAAATACAATATTAGTTCCTCCCCCACCGCGGGTTTTGTCAGGAGGGGTGTATCGTGGAGATATCTTTTCAAATCTTCGAAGGCTTGCTGGCACTCGTCAGTCCACTCAAACTGCTTATTTTTTCGGAGTACTTTGAAGAACGGGAGACTCCTTTTCGCCAGGTGGGAGATGAATCGATTGAGGGCCGCTAACCTCCCTGTGAGCCTTTGGACCTCCCTGATTCCCTGCGGGGGTTGCATTTCCAGGATAGCCTTCACTTTGGCGGGGTTCACTTCAATGCCTCGCCGTGTCACCATGTATCCCAGGAACTTCCCGGACCTCACCCCAAACGCGCATTTTTCTGGATTGAGCTTCATCCCACTCTCCCTTATAGCTTCAAACGCTTCCTCCAGGTCCTGGGTATGATCTGCTAGGCGTACGGATTTTACGAGCATATCGTCTACGTATACCTCCATGTTCCTCCCTAGCTGCTGCTTGAAGACCTTGTCCACCATTCGTTGATATGTGGCCCCAGCATTTTTTAGCCCAAACGGCATTCGAACGTATCCATAGGTCCCTCCTGGCGTGACGAAGCAAACTTTGTCGAAATCCTCTGGTTCCAGGCTAACTTGGTGGTACCCTTGGTAGGCATCCATCATGCTGAGGACCTCACATCCTGAGGTGGAGTCCACCAGTTGGTCTATCCGGGGCAATGGGTAATGGTCCTTCGGGCAAGCTTTGTTGAGGTCCCTGAAGTCGATACACATCCTCCATTTCCCGTTTCCTTTCTTTACTAGAACAGCATTGGCCAGCCACGTCGGGAATTGGACTTCCTGTATGTGGCCTGCCTCAAATAACTTGTCCACCTCCTCTTTCAACACCTGCGCCCTCTCTGCTCCGCAGGATCTGAGCTTTTGTTTGACGGGTCGACTTCCGGGCAGCACGTTCAGCTGGTGTAGAGCAATGTTTGGGTGGATTCCTGTCATGTCTTTTGGAGAAAATGCGAATAGGTCTGCATTTTTCTGCAGACATCCCACCAGCTCCTTTGTGGCTTCCTCCCCCAGGGATGTCCCTATTTTGGTGGTTTTCCCTTGTTGGCCCGGGAACAACTCAACATCGAGCAATTCCTCATCCGGTTCGGGTTGTAAACTGGAAGGTCCGCCTCCTTCGATCTTGATTCTTTTGTCCCGCCCGCTGCCTTGTCGGATGATCTCTTTGTCTTTTGACACCGTTTTTACTTCGTTGGCGTAACATCGTCGGGAGCTCTGCTGATCTCCCGAAATCTCCCCCACGCGTTCACCTACAGGGAATTTAATCTTAAGGTGGTAAGTAGAGGGGATGGCCTTAAACTCGTTGATGGCGGGTCTTCCCAGGATAACATTGTAGGAAGAAGTGATATCAACGATCAGGAAATCGATCATTTTTACTATCCGGACGGGCTCTTTCCCCATCCCTACGGGCAGCGTTATTTCTCCCATGGGCTGTATTCCCGGGCCTCCGAATCCGTAAAGGGCCGTGTGGACTGGTCGGAGCTTCGTTTCCAGGGCCATCTTCCTGAAGCAGTCCAGGAATATGATGTCCGCGGAGCTTCCTCCATCAATGAAGACTCTGGATACGTCGTATCCCGCAATATCTGTGGTGATGACTAAGGCGTCGTTGTGCGGCCGGGTCACGTGTACTTCATCTTCTGGCCCAAACTGTACGTTTGCCATTGTTTCCGTGTGCCCCACCAACCCCCAAGGCTGTGGGTTACTTGCAGCTCGAGCGTACGTCTTCCGGGCTCTGTTAGAATCTCCCCCGCCTGGTCCTCCTACTATGATGAGTATGGGAGCCCTAGCCGGCCCCGGTGCTCCTTTGTTCGGAGGCGGTGGTGGCAACTTATCCTTGTCGGAAGCGGATCCTACGGACTCCTTCTCATTCGGCCTGGGACCAGGCCTGGGACCTTGGCGGACGAACTCCTTCAGATGTCCTGCTTGGATAAGCCTCTCAATTTCATCCTTCAGGTGATAACAACTGTTAGTGTGGTGTCCATATTCGTTATGATATCGACAGTATAAATTAGAATGGGGTTTGGAGGGTCCCGAAGTTCCTGTCATGGGCCTCCTCATTGCAGGATGCCTTCCCACCAGACTCAGGATCTCCTCGGGATTGTTGCGTAAAGGGGTGAATCTCCTCGGACCTCTCGGTGGAGTTCCCCACGGCTCCCTCTGATGAGGTCGCGGTAACGGCTTGCCCGGTCCAAGGTTTTTCACGATTCCTTCCTTCTTCAGTGCGGCTACCTGCTTCTCTTCCCAGGCCTTAGCTTTTTTACTTTCTTCCAGGTTGATGTACTTATCCGCCCTTAGTAACAATTCTTCGAACGATTGGGGAGGTTTCTTTGAGAGGGACGCGAAGAAATCCCCATCTCGAAGTCCGTTGACCAGGGCGCTTACTTTGACAGATGGGGTGGCCGATGGTACCTCGAGGGCCGCGATGTTGAACCGGCTGATATATGCGCGGAGGCCTTCATTTTCCCCCTGTTTTACCTGGAACAACGACATGTCAGACTTAGGTTGTTTCCGGGCACTAGCAAATTGTGTTATAAACATGAGTTGAAACTCCTCAAAGGACTTGATGGACCCTGGAGCCAGCTGACTGAACCATTGTTGAGCGGCCCTGACCAGTGTTGTCAGGAACACTCTACACTTAACCCCATCGGAGAAATCGTGGAGCAAAACTGTATTTTGAAATCGTAGGACGTGCTCCACCGGGTCCGTAGTTCCGTCATACTCGTAGGGTGCTGTTTGAAGTTGGATGAGACTTCCCCCACCAATAGCTCTTTTGCGAATGGGGTTCCCGCCACCAGCCCTTCTCCCAATCTCGGTTGCATGGTGCGGCTCCGTACCCCGTCTATGACCTGCTTGAGGTCCTCGAGCTGATTTCGCAATTCTCTTTCTTTTTCGGCCCACGCGTCTCCCTTTGTCCTGGGCCGCGTCTCGGCTCGCTTTCTCCTTCTCGAACTTCCAGCCTTCCTCGTGTTCTCGGGCGTCTCACTTGCAGAGCTGGTGGAGGTCCTTGTAGGGGTCCTGGGATCCTTCTCTGACCCGTCGTTATCCTTGGCGCCCGGGTGTGGCTTGGTGTGTTTTCTCCCTCTCGGACTTTCGTCCTTTCCCGTGTTTTCGGGTTGTTTGCTAGCGGAGCTAGCGGAGGCCCTCGAGGGTGTCCTGGGATCCCTTTCTGACCCTTCATCGTCCTGATCCCCCCCTTGACTACGGGCCTGTCTTTCCTGCCTTGGTCGCTCTCTGGTTCGCCCGGTAACTCCAGGGAGTTCCCCTTCTTCTCGTGGTCCGCTCTCTGATTCTGATTGCCTCCTGGGAGTTTCCCACGGCTCTGGGGACTTCATTCCTGCCTCATTTTCCCCGGTTACTTCCGTAAACTGACCGTCGACCCGCTCCGGTCTGACTGGTGCCTGGGCTCTCCGTCGCTGCTTTCGTTTCCTTCGTCTTTCAGCTAGCGTCGTGCTAATGGTATTGCGCATCAGACGGTCTAGCTGGGCAGCGGTTAGGGTGATCGGTGTCTCTGGTGCCAGCGTCACGGGGACGGGTTCCGTGGTGGGGGGTTGTTCCTGGCGGTTGGCTTCTTCTGTTTCCGCAAATTGCTGGTCTAGGTTCTTTCGTATCGGAGGGTCTTCTTCCATCGAAATCTTGTGCCTTTTGTTTTTTGCTTGAAAGATAGAGTAGTGACCTTAAACACAGCTTTGCACGCTATTCGCAGGGTTGCTCACGCCTCCAACTCTGGATTTCCCACAGACGGCGCCATTTGATGTGGGGGTCTCCCACATCAAAGAATTTTAATATGGTTCGGGAAATCTTATATAGCGGTAGGTTTAATATCTCAAAGTTATAAGGAGTGCGTTGGGTGCTTAAGGGACGTAAAAAGGGACGTAAATGTAAAAGGCACCAGATATACGTGGTTCGGACTTTTAAGGTCCTACGTCCACGGCGCTCCAAAAAAGGACTTCTTTCACTATTTGGGACAGGTTATACATTAGACTCGCTCCTTCTTACATAGAAATACGCTAAGTACTCGAAAAGAGAATATTTAGTGAGTAAGAGAGAATTTCGTTGTGTTTTCTTCTTGATCATGATGAAAATATCCGTGTGTTGCTTTTTATAGGAGCTCCACGGGGCTAGGGAGGCTAGAGGCGGATTTCCTGGGGAAGTGACAGCCTGATACGAGGTACAGTGAAAGGTGACCTTGTCAGGACAGCTTTCGTGCAGTAGTCACATCTGGCGCAGTAATCCCAGTGATACAGCCCATTCCTGGGTTGACACGTATTTTCCCGCCTCCTTCCTTCTTCATACTGTCTTCTCAGCTGTCGAAGTGCCCAGGAGACCCTGTTTTGCCCGAGGGTTATTACCCGTTCTCTGAGGTCTTCGCAGCTCCCGATACACTGGAAAATATCTTGCTTTTTTGGGCCCTTCCTATTGGGCTTACCTTTACTTTCTTATTCCTTCTTACTGGGCTTTTCTTTACTTTCAAAATTATTTCGGCCCACCTATCTTCCGGACCATATCAAATACCTTCCTCCTGGAAATAACCTTTTGCAACTAACCTCGCATTGTTTCTAGTGACATTACTGTGTTCGTCGAGTTTGTTGCGGAAGACCCATTTAGTTCCTATGATGGATTTTTCGTCTGGTCTCTCTACGAGTGTCCACAGTTGGCTCTTTTCGAACTGGGGTAACTCATCCTCCATGGTAGAGAGCCAAGATATATCATCCAGAGCTTCATGGACCGTCTTTGGTTCCATCATTGAAAGCAGTACATCATGGGATTCCTCCGAATCCTGGTTCCGTGGAGTTGCTCGAGTTTTGATTCCAGATGTGATATTTCCTATCACTTGATCTATTGGATGACTAGAAGCATGTTCCCATTTTCTGCATTGCTGGTCATTAGCTTCTGGTTCCAGTGTCTCAACCTTTTCGTCTTTCGAAATATCGTCCTCACTGTCTTTACTAGCGATGCAAAGTTATCTAATGCCTCATTCTTATGTGCAAGGAATATCACCCATGTATACCTGGAGTAAAAAGGCCGAGATGAAGTAGTTCCAGTGGTCTGGATGTGGATATCACATTCTTTGCCTTGAACGATGTCTTGGTCTGCTTACCCATTTGGCATGCCTTGTACGTCTTGTCCTTGACGAACTTTATGTTAGGAACACCTCTTTCTAGTGCATTACTTGTAATATGTGACAGTAATTCCATGTTAGATGTCCTAAGCGTCTGTGCCATAACCAGGTGTTATCCTCTGTAACTGCTAAGCACTTGACATTCTGGTCAGCGATATCATCAAGAGTAACACAGTATGTATTTCTATCCTAGACGCACTAAATAACACTTTGTTATAATTCTAACAACACATTTATCATTTTCAAAAGTAATAGTATGTCCTTTATCACATAATTGACTAATGCTAATGAGGTTATGTTCTAGACTCTATTAACTAACCACACGACATCTATAGTAGTATGTAAAGGTTTAACGACAGTTCCAACCCCAATAATCTTAGCTTTTGTGTCGTCGGCGTATAAGACATATCCTCTGTCATACACTTTCACAGACACAAACTTACTGATATCACCTGTCATATGGTGGGAACACCCACTGTCGAGATACCACTTGTTCTTCTTGCTGGATTTTCTTCTTCGTACCTGCATAGATCATTTCTTTTCTGAGGCTAACTTTGATTGGGTCCTAAAAGGTTAGTGGCAAAGTAAGTCATGTTAACACGTGATGTATCATGTGTCACAGACTGTGATCTCTTAAACACAGGTAAGACAGTATTAGAAGCTTGGTTCTCAGGAACCTGCTTTGGCCTCGAGACATATCTAGACTTATCAGCTCTCTTCAAAAAACAGTTGTTAGCATAATGACCGTGACGGCCGCATGAGAAGCACTTAGGGTTTCTAGCAGTAGATGGTGCAACATGTTCATGTGTCATGGAATATCCTATGCCTGATTTTCCAACATTTCTATGAGTACTGAATAACATATCAAGATTTTGTTTTCCTTCAAGATGTCTATCAACAGTACGAGACTTTTCTTCTAAGGAATCCTTAATAACAGAGATGTCTCTACATATATCACTGTTTTGCTTTCTAAGTACTACACAATTACATAAAGCTTTCCTTAAGGGTTTTTCTCTCTTTCTATGTCATCTCGTTGCCTACCAATCTCTTTACTTAAATCTTCTTTTCTGCGTTTTGAATTATTCGAACATCTCTTCCTTTTCATCTACTTCGGAGACTAAAGAAGCGTTATCATGAGATTCATCTTTCCTAGCATATAGTTCATTCAGAATAAGTATTTTCTTGATAGTGGATGAGGAAGATACCTGATCATCATCATCAGCCATGTAGGCGAGATCTTCCTCTTCTCCACTTTCGCCCTCTTCCCAGTTTGTGACCATGGCTTTTTGCTTCTTTTTCTTCTTGCCACCATTTTCCATTGGGCAGTTTGAGACGAAATGGCCTGGCTTGTTGCACTTGAAACATTTCTGAATATTGTTCCACGGACGATGATATTCCCTTGTTTCTCGATTGGAACTTGGAATTTTCTTTGAACTTTCTTCTCAGTTGATATATTTACAATTTTTTGGTCAGCATGGCAACTTCCTCCAGTATGTCTTCCTCAGTTTCCTCTTCACCCTCAGAGTTGTTTTCTTGCTCAGTGTTGAAGGCAATGTTTTGTGAATTTCGAACTGGTGGTTTCTCTTTGAAGGAGATCTGTGGCATCTCGTATGTGGTCAGCGATCCGATCAGTTCTGGGACGGAGATTTTTTCCAAGTCCTTCGCTTCGTAGATGGCAGTTACTTTGGGATTCCATTCTCTTGGAATAGATCTCAGGATTTTGCTGACCTTCTTGCCGTCTGGTATTTTCTTTCCCAACGAGAACATTTGATTGATGATGGTCATGAATCTTGCATACATGTGGTTTATAGTCTCGTTGTCCTCCATTTTGAATAACTCGTATTGGTGAGTTAAGAGGGCTATTCTTTCTTGTACAGCTCGAGTGGTTCCTTCATGTGTCACTTGAAGCATGTCCCACGTATCCTAGATTTGCATGAGCTCACACGATTGCATTCTTCTCTCGTAAGCGCGCATGCAATCATGTTCTTTGCTTTGGCATTCAGAGAGATTCCTCGCTCTCAGCTGCAACGCAGTCAGCAGTTTCCTTTGGAGTTCCGTCTTTATTTTTGGGTTCGAATAGCTCGGTGGTGATGATATCCCACATATCATAGTCGATGGCCAGAAGGAATTCCTTCATCCGGTTCTTCCATATGGCATAGTTGGTTCCATCGAAGAGTGCAGGCCTGTAATGGGATTGTCCCTCTACAAAAACATCAAAACTCGAAGAAGCATTTAGATCTTTAACTCATGCTTGTTAGGCCCGTCGTTTGAGTAATCCTCTCTGATACCAAATGAAGATAAAAACGTGCCTAAGAAGGGGGTATGAAAGGTTGGAATTGTTAGGAAACCCCGGGTGACCCGAAGCCTCGCCCCCGACACAGCAGAAATTTAAAACATTTTCCCGGGTTCCCTATACGATTCCCCAGGATACTCGGTTAAACAAAGAAAAAGCACGTAGACACATATAAGGTATAAGGATCTTACCCTCATCGCGAAGATCCTTAGCTCTCGTAGCTCAAGAACCGTGCCGAAGAGAGTCACGTCGACCCCGTGATGTGTCGTAAAGCTACATCACCCCAAGGATAGCTAGAGGTGGTGTGGAGTACTGTGTAGATTATGTGTGTGATTTCCAAAACTCACAAACACTTTGGGTTTTCATAAAGATCACCCTAAATGCTCTAACTTCTCTCTAAAATCTCTTAGATAGTGTGAGAAAGAGCTTGGAATTCCCCTTGAACGAAATTAGCTCAAAGCCTCATGGTTGAAAATGATTTTAACCTTAATTAAATCAGATAATGTCCTACATGACTCATTTCTTGTTTGATTCCTTTGAATTATGGCATCTAATGACTAGACATTGTCTCACAAGTCTAACAAAAGAAAAGGGAATGAAATTGGATTTGATTTGGATCAAATTTGACAAAAAACTATCGGTCATGGCCTCTGACAGCGGCCTTCACGGCCTGGTCAAGTCCTTCACGGCCGTGACACTATCTGGGCGCAAAATGAGCTCACTGCCTTTTGTCACGGCCACGTGCAAAGGTTGTACCGTCGTGTTTGCCCTGACAGCTTTGCGGCAGTTTCGTATTTCGATCCGATCGAGGGGTAAACGATGTCCGTGGACCTAAAATTTTAACCATAGTTAAAAGAGTCACCAGTCTTGATTCTGACCAAGGGGATCTCAATCCGAGGCCTAGATTGTGAGATATGAATTTTTGAAGATGTTGCTACTTTTCAGTCGGGCTTCACAGGCTTGACGAGCCTTGCTCGTGGCTGTGAACCCTATTTCTAGTCCATTCGTCATCGTTTCGTTCCGGGTGTCCAAGTCCATGTAATTATAGTTTCTAAAACTTGTTTTTAGCATTTTATTAACGTCTCTAAGACCGTTAAACTAATTTACATCTCTTATTAGTTAGGCACTATCACAATGATCATTTTTAAGCCCGACTCTCTTGGTTCATTTCAACCCGGCAAGGGAGGAATCCAAGAATTCGGTAAGCGTCTAGCCAATCCTGCGGTATCGAATAGATCCCGTGTTGAGTACGATCTTCGATCTACGAACCGACTATAGATTTATCGTCGTACGTATAGACCCTTCACAAATGTCCCGGTCGAGTGAGAGTCATGGTTACGACAAACTCACTAGACTCGACCCTATGACTAATTCATGACTATTACTAAACTGCCCTTACGTCCCACGTAAGTCAGTTTAAAGCTTCGGCCGAAAACTTCGTTATTTCCCGTCCCCGATATGCATAGGACACATATCTCGGTTACCAACGAGACAGTGAATCCCTCACGATAGTCTAAGCACGGCATTTACCCTTTGTTGTCAAGACCGCATGTCGCCGCCGAACAAGGTGGGCCTAGCAAACTAGTGACAAGTCAAGACCCCAAAGTCAACTCCGTCAAAGACCCTTCGGTCTAAGGTCCACGCACACTACTTTAGTAAATCAATTGATCATTGACGCTACCCAGAGTAACAACAAGGCCCATGTGATCGTCGATTACGAGTCGTGTCCAAGTACAAGTTAATCACCGGATAACTTTTACTATTGTTACGACCTCCCACTTCCCAAGCGAATGGTTGGCACGACCATATAAGAGTGTTCAACAAATAAGTCGTAATTGATGCTCAATCACCCTACTGAGGTCTAACTTCTGGAATAATTTAATATCGGAGAATAATAGCTCACATGTGCCCTCTCTCATCCCATGAGAATCAGTGGCTAAACTCACGATATATGAGATTTATTTATTTAGTTCCTACCAGATGCCTAGTAAGACTTCATAGGTAAATAATATGCCTCTTAAAGAATAAATAATAAAAAATAAATTCTATTAATATGTACAAGAATACATTATTCAAATGCATTTCGAATAACACATCGATTATTAAATACATGCCCTATTCATTACATCTTCAAATGGCATTCCGATGGCACATCCCCAACAGGAATATCTCAATGCTCAGGTAAGCAGAAAGCTATCGCAAATGAAAGCTCAGGAATCTCTCAATAATGTTTTCTGCTCAAGACGCTATTAGTCGTATATTCGCAAGTTCTAAGTTTCTCAAAATTATGAAGTGTAGCATATATATAAACCTTTTCCAACAGCACTTCACATGGAAAGTATTCAACAATTTATTCAATTATAGCTCATATATAATGCATGGTCGAATATTATCATGAACTTCAACGTTATATTGATCACAAGTCGAATTGCTTAATTTATAGACCTAACGTCAGTATAATTACATTGTTCATCAAAACTCTCTAACACTCATGTACCATAAAGGTCAACAATTGCTTTACAGAATGCTAAGTAAAGAACTCATATTCAATATACGAACAATGTCTTTCAATAAACACACAAAAATATCTTATTACACAAAAGGTCGAATGATAAATAAGCTGATGCCCTATATAATCTAATCTCGTATAGCATTCAAGGGCATATTCCTAAAAATCTCCCACTTGCACTCAATGATATACGCTAAGGTATCTATTACCTTTCTCCTCGAGATGTCTGACAAGCGTTGCCTCTAACAAATGCTAATGGTGACTATGGGCCGCTCACGCTTTCGCGGGGAGCAATCTTCTGATCGGCTATGTGTCCATTCTCAACGAATCCACGTAACACGTGGTATTTTCTTTCTATATGTTTGGACCTGCTGTGAGATCTCGGTTCTTTCGCCTGAGCAATAACGCCAGCATTGTCACACCACAATGGCAATGGCCTATCTGCTACAGAAACGACACCAAGTTCTTCCTAGAACTTTCTCATCCAAACACCTTCCATAGCTGCCTCTGAGGCTGCTATATACTCTATTTCACAGGTGGAATCTGTAGTAGTGCTCTGTTTGGAACTTTTCCAAGACACTGCTCCGACGTAGAGCGTAAAGACGAATCGTGAAGTGGATTTTCGATCGTCCACGTCAGACCTGGAGTCTGTGAAAGCGCTTCTGATGATTCTCCAAGAGTTACTTCGCGACCCGTTCCACCTTCTCGGACGAACTCTTCCTCGAGAAAATGAGCCTGAAGGGCTACAACAATTCTCCGTTCGTCGTGGAAGTAAAAATGGTATCCCATGGAATCCTCGGGATACACGACAAAATGTCCTTTCACAGCCTTCAATTCCAGTTCAGCTGTCTTGAGCTTTTTCACGAAACCGGGGCAACCCCAAATTCTAATGTGATTCAGGCTAGGCTTTCGTTATATCCATATCTGATACGGAATATGATCGACAGACTTTGTAGGACATCTATTCAGAATGTGTGCCGCTGTCAACAGGGCATGACCCCACAATGATATCGTGGCGCCCCGCGATCTACTACTCATTTCAACACTAGATTACGTGACTATTGATAAATAAAATAGAAAGTACCCAAAGGCGTATAAATTTTTTTCTTTTATATAAAGGAATATCATTCTGTACAAATCAAAATGGCATTCCAGACCTAAATACATAGGATAGTTACATAGACGCAGCGAAAGAAACCCTAGCTCCCACCACACAGGTCGCATCCATTTACACACCACCCCCAAAAGTCGCTGGAAGCTTCAAAAGGTAAGCCTTGCCATCAAAATCGATCACGTACCGTGGTCGCGCGCACCTACAACACATAAAGTAAGAGGTAGCTTATAAAGCTCAGTAAGTAGGAATATGCAATGTCATGAACGTGAAAACCCCGTATAGGCATTCGCGCCATGCATCTCACACCTCGTGCATCATACTCGATCCTTTATCTCTCAGGGCCCTCGGCTAACTTGCTATGCACCATAAAGAGCTCTCATCCAACATGGATAAACGTGGCAGTGACCTACGCTGAGTAGCCGTCGCTAGGTTTCCCTAGGTCGCACCGTTCCAGGTCGTCTCCTCTGCCGAGCGGTAGCCCATGCTGGTAGCCTACGCTGGTTAGCCTACGCTAGGGTTTCCCCCTAGGTCGCTCTTTCCCAGGTCGCACCCTCCAGGTCGCATCCCTCCGCTATCAGGGCATCAGCCCAAATAAAGTAAACAGGGCAGAAACCCAATTAAATATATAAGATAATCGACGACGCACCACGCCGTCATGGTGCCATAGAAGTAGCCCTGACTCAACTACGGGCCGACATCAAATGCCTATATCGGCAAATATCATTCACTCTTAGGCGATAAATACTGTGCATGTTCATCTCACCTAAACCCCAAATGTCTCGTGCATGCACATGAAAATGCAATGTGAATTAAAGCATGTCAAATAATTGACGTAATAATATAAAGACCCCAAGCACATAATAACGTAGTTCAAGCACATACAAATAAATTATGTCTAGTAGTCGAAATTCCCACTTACCTGTCGTCCAAGCTAAATAAATTTACTGCTCCGAGAAATTCCTATTTTTCAACCCTTAAATAAAAATATTAAAGTATCAGTATAATACCTAAATTAGATGACTATGTCGAAATAAATTGGTTTGACTATACTAATTTGCTCAAAAATACATTCGGTGTAACATAATATTTTGAAACCCTAAGTCACCCGATTAATAGTCTAAATTAGGTCAAAACCCGAGTTTGCATCTACAACTCGGCGAAAGTAGTTTCATATTTGAACATCAAATTCGCTCAAAATGTAAGCATCGCCCGATTTTGGTTAACTTACATTCCTTAACTAAAAATTTATTTAGTTCGCGATTTCTGTTATCGACTAAAACTCGATGCTGAACTTATTAATATTCTAAAGCTTAAAGCAATCGAAATCGATAGAAGGTTTTCACCGATTGAACGTTATCTTAGCTCGGCAGCTTAACACCGATCGAAACTCATAATATACTCTACTCTCCAAAGTCACCCTATCTATTGAAAATTAACTTAATTTCTAAATTCGGTCGATAGTTGTCTCCTAAAGATTCTCACAAATTTATGCTTTCCAATAGTATGATTAAAATATTAATTCCTACATCCTAGGCACGAAAGTTCACATTTAAGAACATATAATATCAATACTAACTGAGTTGCTCGAAAGTTCATTTTACTGAAAGGAATCGAAAGCCATTAAGTAACTAAATTACTTTCCACCTGAGGCTTTCCCTATGTCCATTCTATGTTCAATCTATTCGTAAGTAATCTACCTGAAATTGTTAGTTTTTATCTAAAACTCTTATATTCAAAGCTATAGATTCTAGAATTTGAACTTAACCAGCCGAAAACTAATCTCTCTATTCTAAAACTTGTCTTTTCCGCGAATTTTATGCCTATATACGCACAAACCCTAGGCAAATGATGTTAGTATATGAATTTAAAACCAGAAATAAGGGTTTTCTACCACATATACCATACTCAAAATTTTCGTATAGGTTGTATTAATTCATAAAATTATCTGGCATCTAGGTCATGACAAACTTGTAAGTTATAAATAATATTTCCACTTACCCTAAGCTCGAAATTCAAGCTGTTAAGAATTTCCTTTAGTTGGCAGAATTTTCTTTGGCCTCCTTTCTTTCACGTTCGAGGATTTCTTCTTACTTTTATTTCTTATAAGGGTTATACTTAATATCTTTGGACCTATTTGATAAGTGTTAGAACTTGGAAATTTGTGCTTAGAATTGAAACCTAGGTGACTAAGTTACTTTACCTCATGTGTTAAGCAAAGTCCCGTTGATGAATAATAAATCCTATCTCTTTGACCCAATAGTCCAATATCACTCAAAGGTTTCCATTGATTTATTCTATAGTAATTCATAAATCGTGCGAATTTCTACACTAAAATCGTCACTTTGGTATCAACTGATTAGCAAAATCATGCTATAATCGCCGATTCAACTTGTTTGCATTTTATTTTGATTGGCGAAAGTTTAACACTTACCCGAAAGCTTAACTTCACAAATACTGACTCTAGTTTTCAGGTGTTACATGAATATTGAAATCCTATTACTACAATCGGTCGAAATTTATTTTACACTAATAACTTATTTTCGCCGAGATTTTTAAAGTCTCACCTATACCTGAATGTTACCCAAATTTTTCTAACTCCTAATATTTTCACATAAGTCAGTTAACATAGAAGCACATAATTAAATTAACGTAAAATGTGCAGTCACATAAGCACATATTATGTATGCAAATTTATTGGCCAACTTACTCGTGGGACTCGGGTATCACGATGTGGGCAGGTCAGTATAGCTCAGCATAGATCGAACCTTATCCAACAGAGTTCGATTTCTGCATTCGGACACACCGTTCAATTGCAGTGTTCCGGGTTGTGTCATCTGTGAAATGATCCCGTTCTCTTTCAAGAACTCGTCAAGCTCGAGGCTCATGTACTCGCCGCCTCGATCTGATCGGACGGCTTTAATGCTCTTTCCAGTCTGATTTTCAAGAAAGCCTTGTACTCTTTGAACCATTCAAAAGTAACAGACTTGTGCTTCATGAGATACACCTTGCCGAAGAGAGAGTGATCAATCAGTGAAGGTAACGAAATATATGGATTACCACGAGCTGCTATCCCGAATAGTCCGCAGACATCCGTGTGGATCAAAGTGAGAAGTTCTTCGGCTCTCGTGAAAGTCCCTGCGAAGGACGACTTTGTCATCTTTCCAAGGATACAAAATTCGCAAGTCGGATAGGGATCAGACCCAAGCGGCTTTATAACGCTGGTTTTCTCCAACTCAAGTATCTTCTGTTCTCCAGTTAGACCAAGTCGAAGATGCCATAGCAGTCTCGAGTTCAACTCCAATCTTCGTTTGTTGGTGATTGTATACATAGTATTCGTTTTATCTTCGACATTTAGGTGATATAAACCATTTAATAAACTTGCACTTCCGACGCAATTATTTCCAAAATAAATATTGCATACTTAAACGGAACTCGTAGCCGTTTCCGCTCAATTGGGAATAGAAACAATATTCTTCAGCCCCTTGGGCAAAACTAAACAATTGGAAAGCAGTAAAGTAGAGTTCTTGATCCAATGTGGGTCGTCGGTACACAAAGTTTGCTTCGTACATTGATCATGATCTCTCGGTCCGCCAGCTTCCTACTTGGCTCCAGGCCCTGGTTCGAAACACATATATGAGCACTAGCTCCTAAGTCTAAGATCCACGAAGCGGAATATACCATCATAGAACAATTAGTTTCTAAAATGTAAAGAACTTTGCCTGAGGCGGGTAGCTTTGTGCAATTGCGCTTTCAATGGCCAAGCTCATTGCAGTGAAGGCATTTGCCCGTCGGCTTGGCGCCTTTGAACACGTTCTTCTTGCCTTGCCTTTCGAAATTCGTCATTTGGGCTTAGTGGGCTTGTCCGATTTTTTATTTCTACTCGACCCTCGAGTCTTAGCATTCGCGACAAGAACAACTTCCTTTCCTTTCACCTTCTTCATGTGAGTTTGTGCCGCCGACAACTGGTTCATCAACCCAGTCAATGTCACCTCGGCCTTGTTCAGATTAAAGTTCACAATGAACGAATTAAAGAAAGGTGGGAGCGACTAAAGTATCGTTCTGGAGCTCATATCCATGATGCGAGTCTTTCGCTCCAATCGATCATCTTGAGCACATGTTCTCCGACGTCACTACCCTCGGCCACTTTGCAATGAAACAGCTGCTCCGTTAGGGAGAGTACTTCTGGAATGTTCGCCAAAAAGCTCCTTCAAATGAAGCAAAATAGCGCCCACTTCCATCTCCCGAGTGAGTGCGCTGCAACTCATTGCTCATGGAAAGAGTATATAGCCCTTGACCTTTGGCTCGTCAATCTACCACTTGGCATACGTAGTCCGATCTTCGTCACTCGCATCAGCCCCTAACCTTGCGGTACGGGGGAATAGAGGACATAAGTTAGCGACTCCATACCTAGGACTATCCTCAGGTTACGGATCCAGTCCACGTAGTTTGGTCCCACCAAACAGTTTCTCTCAAGTAGCATAGTAATAATGTTCGTCATTGCAGTAAATAGAAAGAAACGTGAAGCTGCAGAAAATAAAGATCTAATTAGGTTTATCTTCTCATTCATCAAGCGCAAACAAGGACTTACTCGTTTCGCTTGACTCCCACTATTTTTCTCAAAAACACTATCCTCCCGAGAAGAGTTCCGGAAACCTCTTGGAAAGTTTCGTAGCGGAGTTGATGTCCCCGATTCGACTATACTTGCCTCAGCCTTTAACGCAATATTTGGCTTATTTAATCTTGTCGAAGTCACGTCAAAGGTGAACTAGTCCAATAAGAGTTTCAACTATCTTTGTCTAAGCCATTGACCCTCACGGCTAACACTGCTTATTGGGTATAACTGCCTAAGTGTGACCTATCAACTTATGCTCAAATCGCACAGAATGTACCGCCCCTGCTGTGATACGCTTCGTGGGGCGCGGACTTGTACGAGCGGCATCCAAGATGCACCCGAGACGCTAACACTGGGCGGGATATACGACGCCAACTTACTCGGAACAAATCGCAAAATTCTCCAATACTAGACATCTCAAGCATGATAGAAGACAGGAATCCAATCCTTTACCCACTTAGTATTTATCAAACGGGAGAATAAACCATCTCACATAACAGCACATAGAACATGCATCGTTTCAAAAACCAACACGCACGTAGCTTGTAAATTAACCCTAGGAAAATAAACTACAAGACAACGCAAGCGGGTTATTTCTAGTCTATCCCTATTACATGCGTCTAGGGGTGGTTCGGTACGGTATACCATACCAAACCTGTGATACCGTATATCGTACCGAAATTTCGGTATCGAAAAAAATCATACCAATACCATACCAAAATTTCGGTATACCCGAAATTTCGGTATGGTATCGGTATCATAGCTTTTATACCATTAACACGGAGGACTTTTTACCATGCGTGTCTCGTAACTCGTTAATTCGTTGTTTTCGTATTTTTAGTAAATTCAAACACCTTATGCCCCAATAAGATGGATTGTTAATACCAAATTTCCCAAAACTAAAAAGGTTTTTAATTCCTAAAATAACCTTAAATAATTTACATATTTTAGTCAGTCTCCTTAATGAGACAAAGAACTTTACATAACCACAAAATACAACGTTATATACAGATTAAATAAAACGAAACGGCTATGTAAAAATATAAGTTGAAGATTAACAAAAATTAATTGCATCAAGATTAACAAAAAATTAGTGAAGATTAACAAAATATGGTGGGCGTCACGGGTATAGTTAATAATTTATGTGCTAAATAAATTAATGAAGATCCTTATAATATTTTTAAACATTTTATATTTTTTTGAAATAATATAGTATATGTAGGTGTGTGTATATATATATAATATTAAAAATTTTAATATTTCGGTATTTTGGTATAATCGGTATACCTAATTTTTAAAATTTTCATACCATTACCGTACCGAAAATTTTCGGTATAGTATCATACCTTACCAAAAACCTCGGTATACCATAATTTTTGATATTTTCGGTAAGTTACGATAGGATAAGGACGGTATATCGCTATTTCGGTATATTTCCCCAGCCCTACATGCGTCTTCAAAAAGACCTCGGCTCGTCGCACGGGTCTTGAAGTCATCAAACATCCTTCGTCACTCGCACGGCCTCAAAGTCACAGAACGTCCACCACCTTGGCATTACCAGGGGTTGCCATCTATCAAATGGGCCCTCGTGTTCGTATTTAAGCTAATCTAATAAAACGGTAAATTACAACATGGGGGGATCGTAAGTCCCGAACAACCCGTATAAAACAAATGCAACCCGAGGGGCGTAACCCTTAACAAATGACCCGTAAACCAAATTTCTAAACCCGCAAGTGCGCCTTAAGTCACATTCATAACGAGCACATTGACAATTGCATGATTTCAAAAAGAAATGAAAATTAGGCCTGAAACGGGCCAAGCCCATTAAAAGTGCCGCTAAGGCTTTGAGCGCGAAGTCCTAACGCAGCTGCCGCGACTCAAATAGCTCAGCCGTCAAAACATGCCAGAGAGCCATGACAGAGAAGGCCGTCGGCGTGGAGTCCTGGGTAGAGCTGGAACAACCACACCGCCGGTGAGGACACGCTGCGAGCAACGCGCGCCTTTTCAACACTGTGGCTGATTCGTCGTGCCGCTCACTGCGGCATCTCTGCTTTTCGTGCCGGGGTCGCTGCCTCGCTGGGGAAGAATGCTGCCGAAGCAGTCCACGTACGAGGCTGCATATGATCTTCCTATGCCGCTGCTCCTTGAGGCGGCGCTCCCCTGGGTCGGTGCCGCACCCACCATGACCGGTGTTGGGCCCAGGGTTCGAGGCGGATCGGCCCTGCTCGCACCACTCGCAGCCCGCGCGCAACGCGCGGCAGTTAGGATCCCGCCGCCGCGCGGTTCACGGTCCGGTCCGTGGTTCCTCGTATGTCCGTACTGCACGAGTTGTGGTCGTGGGTTGGCAAACGACGCAACAGGCAGCCCAACAACGGTAAACCACGTCGGCATTTCGATCGTCTCCAACGCGTCTCGTTTCAATTCAAACACGTTATGATTCTGATGACGAGCGCCCTCTCTGATACCAATGTTGAGTTACCCGGTGTCTCCCGAAGATGCCACGTCCCTGGGTACAGTACGGAACAAAACATTTTCGGGTTCTCCGATTGCCCTCGTAGCTCGGATCAGAATAGTAACGCTTAGACACGTAATAGCGCGGGTCGAACCCGTAGAGAATTACCAGTTGAAGCTAGTGGCAGCTCCTCGTCCTTTTACCAAGACTACATCGATGGTGGTGGATGGCACTAGATCGTCACGCCGACCTCACAGTGTACCACGGAATCAATCTCTAAAGATGGCTCGAGACAACTGAGCCGTCGCGTGGGAGAAAAGTGTGTGCGTTCAGTGGAGAGATATCTCAAAGATACCATTTTCAAATTTTACTCCTGAAGTGGAGAGATTCTTTTGCCATATTTCACCTCTTTTGAATTCCAAATCCAAACTTAAGGAAACTTGCTATTATTAGAAAACCAACTTAATTACCAAGTCAAACTAAGTATCTTTAAATACGACATAAAATTTGAAACTTAATCATAGATTAATTTCGAAATTTCAACTTCAAATAAATAATATTCCAAATATATTATTTCCATATTTATATTTCGTTTTCAAAATTACTTCCAGAGGTATAATTTCGAAAATCAGCTTAGGGTTAAATTCCAATTTTACCCTCAAGCCTTTAAGCGCTTGGACAAGCCCAAGTCTTAAAGTTAGTTTCATACGCAGTCCGACTTCGGTCCATTAAATGGCGCGATGCCCACTAAGGCACGGCCCAGGCCTGTCAAGGCCCAAAACACTTTCTCCCCTTATCAATACACGTTGATGATCATTTTTAAGCCCGACTCTCTAGGTTCGACTCAATCGGCAAGGGAGGAATCCAAGAGTCCGGTAGTTACCTAGCCAATCCCGTAGTACCGGCCCGTAACCCGATTCGAGTGCGAATTTCGACCAGTCTTTATTCCAGAACCTCACTATGTATAATAGTTGTCACGACCCGCTATCCTCGCTACCTATTCTAACGTTATCCTATGTGCCTAACGATGATTTGTCTGAAAGGCATGCAGAAATGCGTTAGAATTGTTTTCTTTTTCCATTTATGTAATGGAACATCGTTCTTTACATGTCAAAAGAATGCTTCCTATTCCTAATTTCATGCAAAAATTAATGACACGAGAAGTGTCTACATGTGCAGCTAAATAATTCCTATGTGACCGCCTCACAGGTCGTCATGCATGCACACACACTTCCACCCCAAAAGCTGCTGGAAGACTCAAAAGATTTGCCTTGCCACCTAAGCGATCACGTACCGTGGTCGCGTGTACCTACAACACATAACGTAAGGGATGAGCGATACGTTCAGTAAGTAGAAATCATGCATGACGTGCATGCAATAAGATCCCCCGCAAAGGCAATCCACGCCAATGCATCTTACGTCTCATAGATTAACTCAGTCTCATATATTTTATCTTAGCGCCCTTGGCAGACTTTTACCCAGGCATACTCCGTAAAGAGCTCTAATCCATCCATGGGCATCAGCCCAAAATATGAGGGCATCAACCCAACCATACTAAAGCATGAGGGCATCAACCCAACATGCTAATCACGGATATAAGGGCATCAACCCAACCACGAGGGCATCAACCCAACCATGGTAATCCCCCGACGCATCAACGTCGTTCGTATACTGCCGACGCATCAACATCGCCGACGGCGCATCAACGCCGTCTCGGTGCCCCGGAAGCCGCCCCCTTAACTTAACTTATAACACCATTGCCCACCTCAGCATTTATTTTTCGCTATTTGCGACATAATCATGCACGCTCATCGTCTTATTACCCCCAAAATGTCTCGTGCGTGCTCATGCATATGCATAATGCATTAATGCCATAATGCTTACTGAAATCAGGAAATCACATCATAGACATTCCCATAAGCAAGTATGCATCTCATCACATAACCACATAAATTAGGCACATACAAACGTTTTATGTGTTGTAGTTGGATTTCCACTTACCTGGTGTCCGTAAATTAACCGTTAGTATCGATTTGATGAAATCCCTAAACCTCGACCTTAAGCACAAAATAATGATATTAGTACCTTATTTAGTTTACTCGACCGTCTATTTTGCTAATCTCTAATACTTCGAACTAATTTTCGGCTTATGACTCGGGACGCTTGTATAACCCGTAAGTTTTACCTGACTCGGGAATTAACTTAGCCTCATATGATTCGTGAACTTATATAGCTCACTAAATCCGTATTGGCTCGTGAGGTTACTTCGCTATTTAGTTCGTGGAGTTTATAAAATTCGTCCATAAGCTATTTGTTAGCCGGTCTGGTGAATTTCCTAATATCTCATCCTTTAAACACGGAAAGGCTATAAAGTCAGTCTATAAATTATATTAATTGACTACATAAATTTTCGTTCCAAAATTCTACGAAAAACGGTGTTTGCCTGTACCGAAAATGGACCCTGAAAACACCGATAGGCAAATTATGATCGGGCGTTAAAAGAGCCTATGCTCATTAGAATCAGGATATTTTTCTTATTTAAAGGGTTCAATTCGTGAAGTTACCCTAATTCAAGATTCGTTTCTAGTTCGCGATTTTAACATGATTCGCGAAATCATCTACTCTCACACTTGGTTCGTGAATTGCTCGCTCAAGTTCGACAAATAGGTTTTTCGCGGCTTCAATTCGCCAAACGTCGTGGGTTCTCCAAATGGATTCGCAAGACTTCGAGTTCGCCAAGTCTTGCCGAGTTCACGAAGCGTCGATTTCGCCAACCATCGGGGTCGCCATCTTTGGATTCGCCAATTCCGTTATTCGCGAAATGGCCCAGTTCGCCAAATTTGATCGGTTCGCGAAATTGATTAGTTCACCAACGTCGCCCGATTCGCGATACACCATCTATTCCGCGAACTCTAAATCCGCGATATTAAACTCCCAGCTTAGTTCGCAAAACCCATGGACGAGTCGCGGCTCCCGCGGATTCACGATATCTAGTTCGCTAACTATAGTTCACGAATCCATTCTTATTTCACGAATTATCTCTAAGTTCAAGGTTCGTGATTCTCCCTACTTCGCAAAACTCATCGTATGGTTTAGGGTTTGCAAATTGCTCGACCCGTGAACCTTGGTTTCGCGAACCCATTCAAATAAGTTCGTTCAATTCGCAACTTCAGGCTGCCTATGGTTCGCGACCCGAGTTCGCAAAGTTCGTATTTCACGAACTCAGCCATTCTAAAACACTCTTGGATTTTAAAATACTAGCTATGAAGATCGAAAAGGTTAATTTTCTCAAGAACATTTTAAAGGTCAGCATGAACTCCTTAAACCCTAAATTTGAGCTTAATAAAACATACACCTAACCTTATCTCTTGCGCCTAAAATCCATAAATTATGTTATCCTAGACTTAAAATCGCCAAATCAAGGCGAAAAGTATGCTTTCATGGATTAAAACTACCCAAAACGTAGCTAGTGGGTATTTTCGTGTCTACAGCTTTAGGACACCTTATTGTTTAAATAAAAATACAAGGGTTATGGTGGAAACTCATACCTAGTTTTTCTATTCGACTTCTCTTCCCTTCCTTGCTCAAGCTTCGCGAGTTATTTGCTAGTGGAGTTTGTGGATTTCAAATGGTCTTCAGATAATGTTTAAGTTGTGTAAAGGATGGTGATGGGGCACAAGGACGAAAATATCCCCTAAATTGGGGAATATTTGTCTCAAGATTATATTTTTAATGGTTTAGGCCTCCTTTTGAGTTAAGTCATGGGCCAACTCGAGACCCCTAGCCCAATTTATTATTTATACTTCACTACTAACTTGTGGCCAACTTAAAATTTATAGTCCATCCTTAGCCTTTAGCCAAATTCCCATTTGCCTAATTTCCGAAAATTCTTAAATAAATTAGAGGTCACATGGCGCAATTTTAATTGCACCGAATTCACAATCGTTTATGCACGAACTTATGCACATAATTTGCCTCGCAAAATCTCACGTGAGTCATATAAGTACGAGAATAATGCACGCAATGCACATGATTGCATTGAATATTCATGCACATTTATTGGCCCTAATACTTACGAGGACTCGGGTGCTACAATAGTGCTACGTATAAACCCTTCAGTTGTGTCCCAATCGAATGAGAGTCATGGTATATGTCAAACTCACTAAACTCGATTCTATGATAAAACGGAGATGAGCCAAATTACTAACTACCCTCCATATCCCGTCGCCGTCCTCATAGGACACTTATCTCGATTACTTGCGAGACTGTGAATCCGTACTCGAAGGTCTAAGCCCGACAATCACAAATCGTCATCAAGACCGCATCTGGCCCGCTGACCCATGCAACAGCAAATCGGGTCAAGGGGAACCAGTGACAGTCGAGACTTCAAAGTCAACTCCATCAAAGCCCCTTTCGGTCTACGGTTCACGTAGACTGCTATAGTGTTGTCGTCAAACATTGACACTCCTTGAGTAATAAGCCATGTTCGACCGTACGACCCGTGAGTCAGTGTCCATGAAACGATTCAGTACCTTTGATAAACGTATTTTTATATGTTTACATTTGTGATAAATAAGTTGTTTGCGGGCTAAACTAAGTCGTCTTGGCATGTTTTTTGAAAGCTTTAATTAATTTGTTTATTTTATGGATTTCAAGACGGCAATTGGAGCGAATTTTGATGAATAAACTGTTTTTCTCCAGGAGGAACTACACTGTAAAATTTACATGGTTGCAGTCGTCTGCGAGTCTAGTTTGTGGCAAAATTTACGGATTGGAATTTGAATATCTAAGCGCAAAGTTATTCCATTTGCGCCAATGTTGTATAATCCGCCAGAAAACTTCAGTTGAACTCGGCCCATCTCCTAAATCAACAGCCCATTTTATTGTCCGAATAAAGCAGCCCAAACTATCTCGTATTCGGCCCATATTCGTATATATTCAAGTCTATCATATTATTGGGAATAATGGGACCTCAAGGAGCAATATCACCCGACAACTTGTACGAGCTTTTGGAAGTTTGGTATTATTGACAATAGAAAAAGACGAAGAGCACACGTTGAAGCCTTCACTAGAAGTTATTGCTGAAAATGGGGAGTTTTAACAGCCGAAAAGATTTCATGTTTTATGCAGAAAATTAATCAGCCCATGTCTTCTACGGTTCTACCCATGTGATCTCTATAAAGAGAGGCCAATTTTGGAGAGGGGGGAGGGGGGGATCGGCCTATCTGTTCAACAACACCAAGCACTCACCTCAACAAACACCTCTCAACCATCTCTGATCGACCTCTCTGTCCAACACACACCAAACACCCACCTCCCCATCAAGCACCTCAACCACGCCCATGTGAAAACGTTGAACACCAAGCCTCTCAAGCAACCACCTCAAGCAAGGACCTCTCAAGCATCCACCTCTCCAATCAACCTCACATCAGCGCACACCTCAGCCTCTCATCCACCTCAAGGAGACACCTCTTCAAGGAGGACCTCACGAACACTACACCACCTCAGGGAAGCACCCACCTCAAGCTCGTAGCTGCCACCGGTAACATCATCAGAATAAACTGAAGCCTTCATGAGGCATACACGGTGTCGAGGGACAGCGAACGGGATCATCAGCAGCACACAACGGTCGCGGCGAAGCAGTACGAGCAAGGTAATACGCTATCCTTGGGGCTATGATTAGGCTGCGTGCATGTTAGGAGCCAAAGAAGGTGTAGTCAAGTGGTTGTCGTGAGCATTCCCAACTCGCTCACCACCCGCTCGACGAAAACACTCAATGACGTACGCACGTAGGGCAGCGGTACGTACACGGGCTGAGAAGAGACGTGAGGGCTGAATCTATTTGCGACGGAAGGCATTGTCGGAGCGCGACGTTATCGGAGCTAAAAATCAGGGAAGAAATTATGTTTTCGTTTTTGATATTATCGTATTCCCTGGTTTCCGTCGTAAATATGAGTAGCTAATTTTCTATGTGTTTGGGATGAGATGAACGTTAGGTAGAATTATTGGACGCATAATACTCGTGAACATGCAATATTGGCTATTTATCATTTATGATATTATTTTTCAAATTAATATGTCTATGTGTTGATTTGAATATCACTTCGATATGTCTATGTGTTGATGTGATTTCGTGGTAATATCGTTTTAGGGCGACAGCTAGAAAAACGATTAGGCCTTTCATAAAATGATAGGAATTCGATTGTAGGGCGACAGCAAATAATCGATCCCTCGCTATAGGTAAATTAATATTTATTCTCTCTACCGTCTAGGGCGACAGGAAATTCGGACTGTGAGTAGGAATTACCGCGACTTAGTCATTATTTTTGTGTTAACGGTAATTTACGGCCTCATCAATGATACCTACGGGATTCACAATCCCGAGCACTCCCGTTTTATATAAAAAAAAAAGGAAGTATTTTTTAATATTTAAGTTCAACTAGTTGGAATTTATTTTACAAATCAAAATATAACTAAAAAATATATATTAAATATTTAAGCTGTGTTTAAAGCTTGTGGTTTTGTTAGGTTTTCTGTTGGATTTAATTCATAAATTAAAATATGAAAAATATTTATTTAGGTTAAATATCAAATGATAGGTTATTACTAGTACTCAATTTATTCCTCGTGTTCGATACTTGGATATTCGCTATAGCTATATTACAAACCATAGGTACACTGTCTATCGCGCGTGGTGCTAGTTATAACATATTCGTTTTAATTATTACTTGACGTACTTGCACGAACTCTTACTTAATATATTAACATACACGCACGCGATCAACCTTAATTCGATTCGTATCACAAGTCATGACCTCCGCTTCCAAGTGGGAGATCGGTGCACGATAGGTCATCGATAAATAAGCCGCGATCGATTATCCAGCACCCAACTAGAGCCTCAGGCATACGGACTTCTAACGTTCGAGGTTAAGAGTCCACCGGTGCCTTCCTATCTCGTGCCCATCGAGAACATTGACTCAACTAGACACATTTGGATTTGTTCATTATTTCTTTACCGGATGCTAAGTAAAGAACTCATATATCAATAAACGAACAATGCCTTTCTCTTGTGTGCTGGGGACGAACCTTGAATGGAATAGCGCAATGGTGAATGAGATGCTGGGAGTAGAGAACGAGGGGCTCTGTTACTTCGACTTTGCCCGTTGGTGTACGTCTGAGGTGCCCTTGCGTGACTATGTGAAAGCTCTATGAAATTCCCCCTATAAGCCTAAGTTGGAGAAGCGCTAAACAAACTCCCGGTCGATCTATTCTTCCTTTACAAAGTTCTGCATGAGCGCCCGCGTTGGCAGTGGAGGCCATTCCACCACCATGAACAACATGAGCATGCTGACTTTCTATCTGGTATCCCAAAATGGGCCGCTCAATCTAGGTTTTTTTGTTCTTAAGTACATGGTCCATGCCATTAAGAGCTCTGATAAGGAACTTCCATATGGAATGCTGCTTACGCACATGCTTGAATTCTAGGGAATCACTCTGCCCAAGACTTGGGAAGATAGCACAAAGCATGCCGTTGATATGGACAAACTGAAGCGTGTTGGTATACGCTATGATGAGCGGAAAGGATGGTTCAAGACAAAGGATTTGAAGACCCCTCCAAAAAGTCCGACCAAGAAGAAGAGGGATGATGAAAGCGACGACGAGCAGGGAACGATACCTGATTTGAAAAGAAGTTTCAAGGGCTTTAAGGATGAGAACCGCAAAAAGTTCAAAGAGATCTCACGAAACTTCAAAAGGGTTAACAAGTATCTGAAGGAGATCTCCGCGGCTCTGAATGTCGCTGAATCCTCATCTGCCTCATCTGATAGCGATTACAGCCCTTAGAACCTCGTTCGTTAAGAAATTCCCTAGCTCTAATAGGATTATCTCTAGTTTGCTCAGTTTTTTTTTTTGCTGGTATTTGGGTCTGAAGGTCGTGGTTGTCGCAGGTTTAGGTAGGTTGGTGGTGTTAGTGTCCCTCCTTTTTGATGCTGAGGGGGAGAAGTCTAGGCAAATTAATGCCTTATGTTATTTTGGAATGATATAATATAATCGGCTTGCTTGCTTTTATATGCTTATGTCTTAATCCTCTGTGCTTTAGTTTGATGATTTTTTAAGGACTAAGGAATTCCGCACATAGGCAGGGGGAGCAAACTGATGTGATGTGGTAACTTGAGACATTCCGTGGTAACTGGAGATGTTCCATATGATATAACATAGGCAGCCTCTGTGTTTTGATTATTCCAAGTAATTATGTAAATTGGGGGTACAAATTAGAAAACTCTATATGCATGTCGTGATGTTTAAGTATGTGAAATTGTTCGATTAAGCGCTTGAATGTGATTCAAAAGTTAAGAAAATCGAATTTGTGTGATGTTATACTTAACTGGAATATTCATGTGATCACCTGGTTATGAACGTCTTCGTATGAATGGAATCTCATTACGTGCTATATATGGAAAATATATCATGTTGAGTGATATGTGAACTGAAAACGTGATTGAGTTACTTTAGAAAAGAATATCGCTGTGATCACTCTGATATGAATGATTTTATGTTATATATTGAAAAGATATTATGATTAAGCTGAAATATGACTGAGTTATTTTAGGAAAGAATATCCATGTGATCACCCGGATATGAATGACTATGCTGTATATATGGAAAGGATATTCTGATTAAGTGCTTACCTGTGATTCATCTATTTTAGGAAAGAATATCAATGATATATCCGTTGAGTGCGATATTATGTGACTCTTAAATCAGTGAACCATGATCTATCTTTCCTTATGCGACTTAGGATTTATATTTTGGAAAGTGATTAATTGATTGGGCTTATATGTGGTAAGATGCTGATTGAGTCTATTTATGGAATATGCTGACTAACGGATGAGATTACAGTGGAATGAAAGTTAATTTGTGGTATTTATGGTAAGTGATCATGCATGAAAGTGAGCTTGATTGGTTTATTCTTGGCATGATTCTTTGAGTTAATGCGCGTGATTATTGACCTTTCTCTTGCATATTTCCGTGCTTAACTTTCCTTGTGAAGTGTAGAAGCGATTTGGGACTATATAGAAGAAAACACTTCACTTTGATGGGTACAAGGAACACACAAACGAATCCCTTAGAGTTTTGAGCTGAAATTTGCGATTCATTCGTAGTTTGTGTTGAGCTTTCACTTGCGAATTTTGTACCCTTTGAGCGATTTTTAGCAACACCCTACCCTAAACCCTTCTCTTCGGATGTGTTGTGTCTGCGGACACGTTTGAACGCACAAAGGAGCACGGTTGGAGTCTTTCGCACATGGAGGGACGAATTTGGTGGATTCGGTGGCCCTTCGGTAGCAAGCTGCATCCAGTCGGGGAATTGGTTTCCTGGGTTAACGACGTGGATCAAAACTTGGCGTGCGACAGCCTAGGTGGAGGTCTAGCATCCAAAGTGCTTCGGTTGTGTAAGGGTCAATCATTTTGTAACCAGAACCAGTAATACCTAATGATTGATTGGAACTCTTGGGGAGATCACACCGCAAGGACAGGATTAAACCCCAGTTGGGGATATAACCTGTATAAAAATCTCGTCTCACTTTACTTTCTGCTATTTACCTTTCTGTGAGACAAACCCGTAACGCGCGTTAATAACTAGGTGATATCGTAGAAACAATTTCTGAAACTAACGTGATATTTTGGAACAGGGTTAGGGAGATAATTTTGATACTCGTACTGCTTTCTGGGAAATAACATACTCTGCAAATATCTTCTTAAAGAAAAGAATTTTTCAAAGAAGAACAAGCCAGAATTTTCATAGCCTAATTCACCCCCCCCCCCCTCTTAGGCATATTTTACACTTCATCATCATTGTGTGTTAGGTATGCTAGGGATAATATCGCTCGAAAGCACATTTTATTGAGTCAAATGGGGAAAAACTCTACATAAAACAGCATGCTTGATGCTGTTCCAATCAACTTATATGATTAGTGTGTCGTTGACAGCGTAATATTCCCTTACTTTTTGCGCAAATAAAATATCCGTTCTATTATGTTAAGGAACTAACTTATTACTTTTATATGCAGATTCGATACTCTCATGTATGCGCATGTATATCTCACATAGAAATGGCATCAATTGGTACAAATCGTGCCCATTTTATAAGGTAAACAAGGTCACGGATGCTTATTGCACAACATTGATAGGTTGGTTACACACACTCTCCCGGTAATCACTTCGATCCAAATACAAATGCATTTACATGATTAAATTACACATTAATTTTGTTTCCTCACCTTCTTATTTTAATGTCTAGCTTACAGATATAGATTAATGACAATATTTAGTGACAAATCATGTTCGAAACAATTGACATGCTGGAACGCTCATGTGAAGGTCAAAATAGGCATATCAGCCTCGGAATTAGAGCAGATTTACATTGAGGTATAAATGTTTACCATTCAAAATTTTCATATAGTCTTATATTTATTTTTTTTGATAATATTACGGGGTGGAGATGATGGGCCATCAGTACTCAAAGATTACCTGAATAATCGTCTGATGCAAAATTTTTTATGAGCTAGGTTCGAAAAACAATTATCGAATATGAGCTCAGGGCGAAAACCGGGTCGATCAACTGCCAGTCAACAACACTGGTCAATGCGGTCAACTGACAGTTAACCCTATCCCGGTCTCGGTCTGGACTGGTCGGTCTCGGTCTGGACTGGTCGGTCTCAGACTGGACTGGACTGGGCGATCTCAGACTGGACTGGACTGGCAGGTCTCAGACTGGACTGGCTGATCTCGATTTGGATTGGTCCGGTCTCAGACTGCTCGGGTCTCATACTGGTCTGTCAATGACTGGATTGACTGGTCATCTACTGCATTGAGGTGCAAGCCCCTTACTCCAGCAGGTACAAGCGACTGACGCTGACAACATTGACCATATGAAGACAAAAGCTTCCAACGGCTAGATTAATGTGTCTAACAGCTATATCAAGTTTGCGAGGTTATAAATACACGCTAGAATGGTAGAAAAACAGAAGGATTCTAGATTAAGCAAGCACACCTTCAAAGAGAGATAGAGAAGAACAAGAGCGAATAGCCAAAACCAAGAGAGGTCTTTCAAGTGTGTGGGTTACAAAAGAGAGAGATATACAATGTTCAAACCCACACACCTCACTTACACGAGATGAGCTTAAGTAGATTTGTTGAGTGAGAATGCACCAAGACGTAAACTATGCGTTTGTAGTCTTTGCTCATAGAGTAAAAGAAGTGTCTTTCGTAGAGTCGTAGCCTACGATTTGTAGAGCGAAATAACTACTGATGGAATTTAAAAAGCTAAGGGTAGAGAGACGTTCCGGTCGACTTTAATAATGCCCAATGACGGTGGACTCTAAAAGGCTGCCGGTGGTTGAGCGCTAGGAAGTTTAGTTAGCGGAATATAACTTAGGAAGTTATACTGTCTAAGTCTATCTATGGAAGGTTCTACATCGTATTTTGTAAACTGAGTCTTCTAGTGAGAGCCTTCCTTGCGGGAAGAAGAGGAGACGTATAAGTATTGAGACTCCGAACTTCCATAAACAAACATGTGTCCCTTGCATTGCATTCATGCATATAGCATGTGCATTGTTGAAGCATTTTAAGTGTTCGATAAAATGCTTCAACCAAAACCGATTTTCAACTTGCATTATTTTGAAGTGTTTTTAAGTATCTTTCATAAAACCGATTTAAGAGGATTAACTCGAGTATTCTTTTCTTGGTTTAAAACCCAAACTCAATCTCTCGATGCTCAAATATTTTCAGGAGCTCGAGTTATTGCAACTCATGTATTTTAAAAGTTTTCAAAAGTGTTTATCCACCCCCATTTAAACACATAGAAGCATCTTTTCAAGTGGTATCAGAGCTGGCTGATCTTGAAAAAGCATTTAAATCAGTTTAGTTTTGAAAAGTCATTTTTAAAAAATCATTTTCTAACACATATATGCATAGTTGAAGTTTTCTTGCAGATTGCGCGGGATTGGGGAAAATGGTATATATTCTTGCTCTGATGTCCAATTTCCGATTTCTAAATTTTGCTGCAACCTAGACTCGCAGGTGATCGCAATGATGTTAAATCGGTGGTCGGTCATGCTTGGAGAAAAGCAGTTATCAACCAGTCGTCTACTGCAGCAGTTTCGCAAGAAATGGAATTTGAGGGCGTCAAATCAAACGATGATGAAATAAAGATTTCACATGTTTTCAGAGTCGATTGGGTGGAGGAGATAATTATTTATTCAAGGGAAAGTAGATGTTATTAGCTAACTTTTTATTTTTTATCATTATATATAACATATTGATTTAGTATTACTTTTTCTTACACAGTTTACAATTTTTATAGTAACAACCACTATAATATTGCTTTTTTATATGTTACGACATACTTATAGTAAATTACCTTATCGGTAACCTTTGAGTTTTAAAATTCTTCTTAAATACCCCCTCGAAATATTTCTTCCTGTTTAGTACAGATTTGAGAATTTCTGCTTGTTCGGTCCTAAAATGGTATTTCAACGTTGAAAAGACGAAAATACCCCTGTCTCACACATTCAAAAAAGCTGAACACTTGAATTATTCCAACAAAATGGAAATCATTATAAGAAATTTTAGAAACTATACCAACTGTTTTCGTTGTTACACGGATTTGTAGCACTATTTTATAACGCAAAAATGAACATTATACCAACTAATTTTCATATTATACTATACCATCTGTTTTCTTTACTATACGGATAAATAACGTTATTCTATTTTATACGAAGAAATTTGATATTTTACCAACTGCTTAAGCTATTATACCATAAATTGTAGAATCATACCGTCCATTATTATACGGATAAATAATGTTATTGTAATTTATAAAAAAAAATTGAATATTATACCAAATGGTTCTGCTATTATAACATAAATTGTAAATATAATATCATCTGTTTTTGTTATTTTACCAATAAAATAAGTATTCGAATTTTATACCACAAATTGGACATTATATTGCTATTATACCAACTGTTCTTGCTGACTATATCAACAAAATTATGTAATTATATAAAGTTTGTTCTCAAAATTATATCGGAATTAAAGCTTATACAAACTGTATTCGCTACTATACCAATTGTGTTATAGAGTCCACTTTTGGTATAATAACACTAACAGTTAGTATTGCGACATCAGTTGGTATAATGCCCAGTTTTATTTTATATAAAATTATAATTACATTATTTTATTGGTATAATCAGCGATAAAAATTGGTATATAATCCAAGTAGTTGCTATAATGTCTAGCTTTGATTTGAAAAAAGGTATTCTCGTCGGCTTTAGGAGTATTCAACGCACAGTTTCTCGCACATTAATACTGACAGGAAAAAAAATCTTTCAAGGGTACTACTGATCAGGAATTTTGAACGTGAAGGGTACTAATAAGGAATTTCCCAAAAAAATTACCTCTAGCACGTTGTACTAAATTTCATGTCGTCCATACTTCGCACAAATAGGACGCCATCCCAGTGCTTTAGAAGACTGTCGACAGAGAAAAAAATTTTAACATTTATGTCGATCAACGTCGAACCCATCTAATTAATTTAAGTTAATTGAATACCAGGATAATTATCTCATCTCCGTTAATTTTGTACTAGTATAATATGCACATTCTAACGCATGTGCGCCAATAGGAGCAGTCATCGAAATGTAAAGTTTTTTGAATGGCAGGTCTTTAATGAAATAACACTTTATTAGTCGTTAAAAGATAACGAAATTGACACACCAAAACAGTTACTCTAATAGCGAGGGCAAATAGAAAGATTGCACTTTCTAGCAAACACTCAAGTCTTTCAACTGTCACAACTACCCAAAGAGAAATGACTAGAACGACGCATACGATCACGCCACGATACTCAAGCATAGTTCTTTATTGCATTAATTAGCATAATCTTGTACACCTAGACAGATGCTTCCAGCACTCGCAAGACACATCCTAAAATTTATCCCAACGGTCGGTCATACGTGTGTTTTCTTTTTTATGAATGAATAACTGAAAAAACGGCATAAATCACCTTCTTCTCCTCTTCCTCTCACAATCCGCCAAAACTCTTTTCATTTCTTTTTCCACCGTCCACCTTATCACTTTTTCCCCTCGTCCCCTGTTTTTCCTTCTATATATACCTCGTCCCCTTTGCCTGTGTTTTCCAGTGTGGAAAAGAAATACAACTCACAAGCTTATTCCTAATTCGAACAAAAAACACAATCTCTCACAGCATCAGTTTTTTTTTTTCAGTTCAACTCTTTCTTGAAGAAGCACTAAGCCGTTTCTCTTCCCTCTGTTAATTGTTCTTCCTTATGGCACCACCAAATGAGCCCATCATCTCAACTCAAAGCACCTTCACAAATACCACAAAAAACACCAATTCGTTCAAACTCCTCGACGACGGCAAACTGTACGTCAAAGACGTCCCCATACTCACCGAAATCCCTAACAACGTAACCTTCCAAAGCTTCTCCTCCATATGCCAAAACACCGAAGCCCCTTTCTCCCTTTTCCACCGCGCTCTCTCCCTTTCTCACAAGGGCGGGTTTTTAGGATTCACCCAAAGAAAACCTTCCGATCGACTAACAAACTCCATCGGTAAATTCTCGAAAAGGGACTTCGTCAGCATATTCAGGTTCAAAACTTGGTGGTCGACTCAGTGGGTGGGAAGGTCGGGCTCGGACATACAGATGGAGACCCAATGGGTCATGCTCGACGTGCCCGAGATTAAGTCCTACGCTCTAATCGTCCCCATCGTCGAAGGGAAGTTCAGGTCTGCGCTTTTCCCTGGAAAAGACGGGCACGTACTGATTGCTGCGGAGAGCGGATCGACGGGCATTATACAATCGTCCTTCGATTCGATAGCCTACGTTCACGTTTCTGAAGATCCATTTACGCTGATGAAGGAGGCTTTCACCGCAATTAGAGTGCACTTAAACACATTTAGGCTCTTGGAGGAAAAATCGGCGCCGAATTTGGTGAATAGGTTCGGCTGGTGCACTTGGGATGCGTTTTACCTGACCGTAGAGCCCGCGGGAATTTGGCGAGGAGTCAAGGAATTTGCAGACGGCGGGTTTTGCCCGAGGTTTCTGATCATCGACGACGGGTGGCAGAGCATCAATTTCGATGGGCAAGAAACGCACGAGGAGGCGAAGAATCTCGTGCTCGGCGGTACGCAGATGACCGCTAGGCTGCACAGTTTGGAGGAGTGCGAGAAATTTAGGAGGTACAAAGGGGGGTCGATGGTGGGGCCCGATTGTCATGCTTTCGATCCCAAGAAGCCAAAGATGTTGATATCTAAAGCTATAGAGATTGAGATGGCTGAGAAGGCGCGAGAAAAGGCCCGTCTTTATCAATCTGATAATCCGGATTTGTCTCAGTATGATGAGCAGATTGAGAAGCTTAAGGAGGAACTTGATCAGATGTTCGGCATCGGGGACAGAGATGAAGATCAAGAAGAAGATGAATCATTATCGGAGAGTTGTAATAACTATGGGATGAAAGCTTTTACAAGGGATTTGAGGGGCAATTTTAAAGGGCTTGATGATATATATGTGTGGCACGCTTTGGCTGGTGCTTGGGGTGGCGTTAGGCCTGGGGCGACTCACCTGAAATCGAAGATCGTGCCTTGCGAGTTGTCGCCTGGGCTCGACAGGACTATGAACGATCTCGCCGTGGTGAAGATCGTCGAGGGCTCTGTTGGGCTCGTCGAGCCCGAGCAAGCTGATGACTTTTATGACTCGATGCACTCATACCTTGTTGACGCTGGAATCACGGGCGTGAAAGTAGACGTCATTCACGTAAGCCGTAGATAAAATTTACTTTTTATGTTGTTGTAGGCATAAAAAAGAAAAGAAGTATGTTTTATTACCCAGATGCTGGAATACGTCAGCGAAGAATATGGAGGCAGGGTTGAGCTAGCAAAGGCGTATTACAAGGGACTTTCAAAGTCCCTCGTCAAGAACTTCAACGGGATTGGGCTTATCTCCAGCATGCAGCAGTGCAACGACTTCTTATTACTCGGAACGGAACAAATCTCCATGGGAAGAGTTGGTAAGAACTAACGGACGATATTAGAACTCTGGCCTTTTCTAGATTATTTGTTTTTGTTTTTGTCGTCCTTGGAATATCTTACTCAATCTACTATGTGGTTACGCCACACACTTTAAAATGGACTATTCTTCAGGGATTATGTTAATATTCCCAGATTCGCACAATACGAAATCCATTGAACCGAGGCCATTAGGCCAACCCCGTGGGAATTTCGATTATTCGTTTGTATATTCATTTGGTGTTTTTTTTTTTCATATTCGCCTAGGGGATGACTTTTGGTTCCAAGATCCAAACGGCGACCCAATGGGAGTGTATTGGCTGCAAGGCGTCCACATGATCCACTGCGCGTTCAACAGTCTGTGGATGGGGCAAATCATCCAACCCGACTGGGACATGTTTCAATCCGACCATTGCTGTGCCAAATTCCATGCGGGCTCTCGGGCCATCTGCGGCGGGCCCGTCTACGTCAGCGACTCTTTGGGCGGCCACAACTTTGATCTCCTCAAGGAGCTCGTCTTCGCTGACGGGACGATTCCGAAGTGTGTCCATTACGCTCTCCCGACGAGAGACTGCGTATTCAAGAACCCTCTCTTCGACGGCAAAACCGTCCTCAAAATATGGAACTTAAACAAAGTGCGTGCGGTCGGGCGGGCATTACTATAATTTCGCTATCTTATTGATTTTAAACATTCTTGATTGAACGATTTCCCTTTGGTTTTCACAGTACGGCGGTGTCGTGGGAGCTTTCAACTGCCAAGGAGCCGGGTGGGAACCGAAGGAGCAAAGGATAAAGGGGTTTTCTCGGTGCTACAAACCGCTAACCACTTCGGTCAACTCAAAGGACGTCGAGTGGACACAAAGGCAAGAATCGGCCGAAATGGGAGAAGCAGAAGAGTATGCAGTCTATTTGGGCGAGGCAAAGCAGCTTCTCTTGTGTGATCAAAACTCGTCTCCAATTACGATCACCGTTGAGCCTTCGACTTTCGAGCTATTTACGTTCGTTCCTATTAAGAGTATCAGTGGCTTGGCCAAGTTTGCGCCTATTGGGCTGACCAACATGCTCAACCCTGGCGGAACAATTCAAGGCCTTTGGTACGACGGTTCTAATTGCGTCGTTAAGATTGAAGTGAAGGGACACGGCAATTTGTTGGCGTTTTCGAGCGCTCAGCCGAAGAAAGGTTACTTGAATGGTGCTGAAGTGGAGTTCGATTGGTCTGGAGAAGATGGGAAGTTGGGAATAAACGTTCCGTGGTACGAAGAATGCGGCGGGATTTCGACTGTGTCGTTTGTTTTTTAGTCGAACGTTGCCATGGCGTTTCTGTGTGTATATATATATATATATATATATATACGTATAATTTTCTTTTATAAAAAATCTTTTGAAAATCGATTGAAAGAATTAAATTTTGAATAAAGGTTGTAATAAAATTTGAGTTTAATTAATTCTGTGTCGGCTTGGTAAAGCCCATGTTGCCAAAAGGAAGGCATTTGATGGCGATGGCTGTTACCGATTGAATTAATTGAATGAAAATTTTTATTGTGTAAAACTCCTTGTATTCGATGATTTAATTCCAACGATCATAAAAATAATTTTTGTTTTTGGATTACTGGTATTGGCTGGAATACCTTGCGTAACCGTTATGGGATCAGGCTGTTTACAGCCTGATAACTGGTTCGATAGGTTTAACAACGCCACGTACTATTTTCCATTTTTTTTTATTCTGATGTTTGGTATATAAAATTTTAAGTTTTTTAAATTTTATGTAAAAAGATCCTTAGTATGGTATCAGAGCCATGGTGAGGGTATGAAGAAATTAAGGTGTAGTTTAACGGTCTTTATCAAATGAATTTGATAAGACGCAAAGATAATACTGTTAAAAACAGTATTAAAGAGGAGTATGATGTTCCTCAAGATTTAGAAAAATTAAATCGATGGACTATCCCTAAAATAGATTATAAAATAATCTATGGATTAGGAACCTTTGAGAAATTAGGGTTGAAACAAGTAGTAAAAACTACTGAAGAAACAAATTCTTTAAATAATGAAGAAATGGTAGACTTCTAAGTAATAGAGACTTAGAAAAATATAGAATAAATCATAAGTTTATTCATATCGGGTTAGCACAAGTAGCTTTTAAGCCTTTAACTTTAGAAGGTTTACCAGAGAGCTTTATAGCAGCTCTTAGAGACGGTAGAAATCTTGACTGGAAACAATCCCTTATGGGAATAATACAGTCTAACCTGGCTCATGGTCCAGTTTATTTTAATGTCTATCCTAATCTCCAATTATCATTAACTGATGTTAATATATTGGATGCTCTGACATTAAATGTCAATACTCACGGATATAATTACGCTCCTGGATCGGAAGTAATTTGTATCTGTTATAGGATTTATTGTAAGCCTTTATACACGCTTAATCCTCGGTGTAAAATCGTTGATAAACCTATTAATGAAACTGTTCTTATAGAAACTAATTTAGTAGATCTAATATTACCACTCGAAGATCTATAAAATGGGAAGAAATACAATTTCCAGAAAATTGGATAATCGAACGAGCTATGCCTTTACAACCAAAAATAAAAAATAATCCTACTCAAATAATTCAAACATCAGATGGAACTATTCAAATACAATTCGAACCAAATCAAAGACCTACAATTACTAAGTCTAGGATGTCTAGATCAGCCTCTTCTCATTATCATATATCACCATGTGATTATATGATAAGATCTGCCTCTAGAGCTTCGACCTCCCAAATTAGAGAATCAACTTCTAGCGATTATTTGCAAAATAGGGTAGAAGAATTAAGAATTAATTCTGATAATATAGTTCATGGAGTTTTTAAAAATAAAGACGAGGAAATAACTGAGTCAGAAATGGATTTTTGTATTTAACGGATTTAAAACAAAAAATTGATTTTAGTCCGGGTTCTCCGGGAAGAAAAGAAATCCAACAAGAATTCAATTTACCCAAATGGGAATCATTTAGGAAATGGTTTTTTGAAAGTTTTAATAACGAAGATAAAATTATTATTCAAGAAAATTTTATAAAGATTTGTCAAAACAAAATGAAAAAATACCTTTTATTCCTTGTTTTTTGACAAAATATTTTAAAAATATGATTTTGGTAATTGAACGAAATTATAAACTTTCAACAGGAAAAAATTTAAACTCAATATATCCTCCTCAAACCAGTTTCCAAATGGAAAAAGAAAATGAAATTAGATATTATAGTGCTTTTCAAAAACTATTTGAAAATGATACACTTGCAGTAACTATAAATCATATTAATTGCCTTTTAAAACAACAAAACTATACAAATATGTACGTTATTGTTTTAGGAGAACAAATTTCTTTATTAAAGAAAAATATAGAAGAAATTTCTTCCTCTGTTAAAGATATAAAAAATTATCTATTAATAAAGACAAAGATTTAAATGAAATTAAAATAGCTAATATAGCTTCTCCCAGTATTCAACCTCCTCCAGAAGTTATTGATTTTAAATTAAAATCAATTTCTCAAATTGAAGATATGATTGAGAAAAAACTTAAGAACTTAAAGCTTAATACTTTAAGTGAAGAATTTGAAAATCAACTTGAAAATTCTGATAATATATATAATACTATTACCGAAGAAATAAATAAATTAAGAAATTCGTCAACGTCAAAATTTGCTAGTAAACCCATTCAAACTAAATATTATTACCCCAGACCAACTCCTCAAGATGTTCTAATAGAAGAGCATGATCTTACTATTAATAATTCTTATAATGGTCATTGTATCTATGAATGGAACCTAGATGGTTATACTGAAAGACAAACTTTCGGTATGGTTCATAGGATGATGATGTATAGTACAGTTTGTAAAACTCAAGGTAATACTGATAAAACTATTGCTCAAATGCTAGTTGCTGGCTTTACTGGTCAGTTAAAAGGTTGGTGGGATAATTATTTATCTCAACAGGACCGTGAAGGTATTTTCCTCAGTGTAAAGGAGGAAAATAATACGATTATTGAAAATGCTGTTTATACGCTATGCATGAAAATTGTAGAACATTTTACAGGCCGATGGTCTGATAATTCTGAAAATGTTAGAACTTTTCTTCAAAATCTTAGGTGTAAAACTCTTACATCATTTAGATGGTATAAGGATACTTTCTTTAGTCGAGTTATGGAACTTCCTGAGTCAAATAGTACCCACTGGAAATCTAAATTTATAGATGGTCTACCATTTCTCTTGCAGAAAGAGTTAAGAAGATTCTTAGAAATGGAGAATCTAGTATAGATTATAATTCTTATACTTATGGAAGATTAATAGGAACTTGTATACAAGAAGGATTAGCTTTATGCAATGAAATAAAGCTTAACAAACAACTTAAGAAACATTCTCTTGATGAAAAAACAATTAGGAGAATTCTATAGTCAATTTGGTCTTGAAAATCCTTCTACGAGCCAATCTCGTAAAGAGTATAAACCGAACAAATATTCTTCTAAACAATACGAAAAAAGAAAAAATCGTAAAGTAAAAAGAAGAGAACAAAAATTCTCAAAAGATAATAAAACTTATCAATATAGAAATAAATTTCCCCCAATAGTCTGCAGAAAATGCTGAAAAATTGGTCATAAAGCAAAAACTTGCTGGACCAAAAAGAAAATTAATAATTTAGAAATTGATAATGAATTAAAAGAAACATTATCAAAAATTTTATTAGACTCTGATAAATCTGATAGCGAATCAGAATCCTCTTCAGAAAACGAAAATAATTTAATTGAAGAAATTTCTTCAGAAAAATCAGATGAATGTCAAAATTGTCAAATAGGACAACCTTGTTCTAAAAAATTAGATAATTCTGAATCAGAATTAGAAGATAATAATTTGTATCAAATTTTATCTCAGTTTCAAGAAGTTAATGTTTTAGACAATAATCTTTTTGAAATATTAAAAGAAACTGAAGATCAAGATTTAAAAAATCTAATCATTAAAAAAATAATTCAACAAGAAACTTCAAAAGAAGTTATTCCTAAAATATCTAAATCTGAACCTTATAGTATGTCTGAAGTGATGAGATTACTCCGTAATAAGCACCAATTAAACAAAAATGAATCAGCTTTTAATATTAAAGATTTAACAATAGAAATTTCGAATTTTAAAAATGAAATAAAAAGCCTAAAATTAAGTCATATAGATTTAGAACGAAGATTTTCTAAATTAGAAAAAGGAAAAGAAATTGTTAATGAATTTGAAGAATTTGCTAGTACTTCTAAAAATATTCAAGAAGACAATTTTCTTTCAACATTAGAAGTTATTACTTCCCAAAAATGGTTGGTGAAAATATCGCTACTTATAGACGGAAATTTTCAGAAAAATCTTATAGCCTTAATAGATAGCGGAGCAGATTTAAACTGTATTCAAGAAGGAATAATTCCTACACAATATTTTCATAAAACAACTCATTCTCTTAGCTCTGCAAGCGGAGAAAAACTTCAAATTAACTACAAAATTCCTAAGGCCTTTATTTGTAAATAAGGTCTGTATTCCTACTTCATTCTTGCTAGTCAAGAATATTACAAATCAAGTAATCCTTGGTACTCCGTTCCTTAGGAAAATATTTCCTATCCAAAATATTAAAGAATATGGATTTAAAGGCAACTTCGAACACAAAGAAGTTTACTTTGAATTCATTACTGAACCTTTTTTCAAGGATTCTTAATGAAACTAAGGATTCTATTCTTATTAAAGCAAAAGAAAAATAGCTAAATTACCTTAAGCAAGAAATTAATATACTTACGATCGAAGATAAACTTCGAAATCCTAAGTTACAAGAAAAAATTAAATTACTACATAATGAATTTACGTTGCAAATATGTAACGATCTTCCTAATGCCTTTTGGAATAGAAAGAAGCATATAGTTTCTTTACCTTATGAAGATGATTTTAGTGAGAAAAATATTCCCACTAAAGCTCGTCCTTGTCAGATGAATTCTAAATTATTAGAATTATGTAAAAAAGAAATAACTTCTCTTTTACAGAAAGGGTTAATAAAACCTTCGAAATCACCTTGGTCATGTACAGCCTTTTATGTCAATAATGCGGCAGAAAAGGAAAGGGGAGCACCTAGGTTAGTTATTAATTATAAACCCCCTAAATAAAGTTTTAAAGTGGATTAGGTATCATATCCCTAATAAAAAAGATCTTTTAGACAGATTATTTAACGCTATTATATTTTCTAAATTTGATTTAAATCAGGTTTTTGGCAAATTCAAATTGCTGAAAAAGATAGATATAAAGCAGCTTTTACTGTTCCAATTGGACAATTTGAATGGAACGTTATGCCTTTTGGTTTAAAAAACGCTCCTTCTGAATTTCAAAATATTATGAACGATATATTTATTCCTTATAGTAACTTTATTATCGTCTATATTGATGATATTTTGATTTTTTCAAAAGATATTGAAACACATTTTAAACATCTTGACATATTTAAGAAAATTGTTATGCAAAATGGATTGGTCATATCTAGTCCAAGAATAGTTTTGTTTTCAAACAAAAATACGATTTTTAGGTCATAATATTGAAAAGGGAAATATTATTCCAATTAATAGAAGTATTGAGTTTGCATCAAAATTTCCAGATCAAATTTTAGATAAAACTCAGCTTCAAAGATTTTTAGAAAGTTCAATTATATTTCTCCTCATTATTAAAATCTTGCTACTGATACATCTATTTTATACGGTAGACTTAAGAAAATTCCTTGTCAGTGGACGAATAGTCACACTGAAGTAGTGAGAAAAATTAAAAATAAAGTTACTCGTTTACCCTGTCTTATGCTTGCTAATTAAAATTGGCAAAAGGTTATTGAAACTGATGCCTCTGATTTAGGATATGGAGGAATTTTAAAACAAATTTCTCCAGATGATAAAAAAGAATATTTATGTTAGATTCCATTCGGGGAAATGGAATAATGCTCAAAAGAATTATGCTACTATTGCTAGAGAAGTTCTTGCTATAGTAAAATGCGTTTTAAAATTTCAAGATGATTTATATAATCAAAAGTTTTTAATAAAAACATATTGTCAAGCTGCAAAATTTATGTTTATGAAAGATTTTAAGCATGATGTCTCAAAACAAATGTTTGCGAGATGGCAAGCTCATTTAGCTCCATTCGATTTTGAGATAATCTATAAAAAGGGAAGTGATAATAGTCTTCCAGATTTTCTTACACGAGAATTTATTCAATGAATAATTTTGCAGGAATATCCCAATATGGGAAAGACTATCCCTCTCATACAGGTGGTAGAGGTGGCAGACCTATTATTCAACATGGCAATAGAAAATTATTTCGAGAGCATCTCTCTTCGTCTTCGAGCAACATGAGTACTCAAGACCAGCAGATGTATAAAGAATTCCTTATTAAGGAACAAAAGATTCAAGAAGGTACGACTTCATATGCTAAAATATTAGTAGATGAAGAAATTGATGATCAAGAATTTAATTATGAGCAAAATCCACATAAAGAAGTAATATTCTTCTTAAGAGAAAATGATTTAAAACGGAAAGATCAGCCCTTGACCTTAATGGAAAGGTATCTTGATACAGCATCATATGCTGGAGGATATTATAAAAATAGAATGAACTACGAAAATATTCTCAATTTCACAGAATCATGTGAATTTGATCATGTTACTGGTAACCAGAAAGTTTATAACTTCAGCAAGATCATTATTAAGAGGATTATATCTCCTGAAGCTTGGGCGATTCACCCAATGAAGGATAAGGAATATTTCCACCCAGAACTATAGGTTCCAGTCAAATTTAATTATTGGGATTATATCCAAGCTTTTCACAGAGTTTTCTTATATGAAAACGTCAAAAGAAAACATTCTTGGTGGATCAAGATTTGCTCAGATGTTAATAAGCAGGAAATTCCTACTTGGTTTCATAATTGGTGGCTATCTTACGGAGCCACAGTCAATATTCTTAAAGAACCATTCTCAGAATTATATACTGAGTGGGTCAAAGTTTCGCCAGCTCTAATAGAGGCCCAACATAATAATAAATGGATTGAAGGAATGGCTTCAATGCATTTTTATATTGAGTACAGTATTCCATGGATTTGGAAATGGACTCCTGAAGTTGGTCATAACCAGCAGAATATACCTTGCTTATGGAGAATATTTATACAAAATTCTGGAAGAAAATGATCCGAATAGACGGACAAGGGGAATATGAAGGACAGCAAACGATTGATAAAATCAAAGAAAAGGTTGCTTATTATAAAGAACAAATCGAGAAAAGACAGCAAAGGGAATCTCCTAGCCCATTTGAAATCCTTTCTAGAAGATTAAATATTCAGAAAGGAAAATTATCAAAAGAACAAATTTTGGTCGAATATATGGAAGAAATTAAAAAGGACCTTGGAAAAAATTTTGGAATCGATATGAACGATGTGTCTATGGGAACTTCTTCAAAGGATGAAGACTTCTGCCAAGACGCTCAAGACCCATTTGATGATGATGATTTATTATCTTTTGAAGATGTTATTGATAATATCACTAAAGGAACTTTGGAGAAAATGAAAGATAAGGCCAAGTGACGAAGCATCCACTTTGGTTAAAAAATTTTTAGCCGACAAAATATCACTTTCAAAAAGTAAATGGCCGACAAGAACAAAGAAGTGCTAATCAAGAACAAGATGAAGGCCAGCTGGAATCATAATTCCTTCTTTCTCTTTTGGTCGTTTGTTTTGTCTCTAAATATGGCTTTGTGCCATAAGTTGTGTACGCATTTTCTTACCTACTCTTGTAATCACTCTCTCCTTCTGTAAAATAAGTGTTGAAGAAATAAAAGTTCGGGTTTGGTTTTGCATCTACTTCTTCTTCAAGTAAGTTTTTATCCTTTTTATATATTTTGTTGATCAAGCCTTAATGGAAGGCTAAACTTTAACGTTAAACTACACCAAGATGCTTTGATACCTTAATCATGGTTATATATATATATATATATATATATATATATAATTTTCTTTTATAAAAAATCTTTTGAAAATCGATTGAAAGAACTAAATTTTGAATAAAGGTTGTAATAAAATTTGAGTTTAATTAATTCTGTGTCGGCTTGGTAAAGCCCGTGTTGCCAAAAGGAAGGCGTTTGAGGGCGATGGCTGTTACCGATTGAATTAATTGAATGAAAAATTTTATTGTGTAAAACTCCTTGTATTCGATGATTTAATTCCAACGATCGTAAAAGTAATTTTTGTTTTTGGATTACTGGTATATTGGCTGGAATACCTTGCGTAACCGTTACGGGATCAGACTGTTTACAGCCTGATAACTGGTTCGATAGGTTTAACAACGCCACGTACTATTTTTCCTTTTTTTTATTTTGATGTTTGGTATATAAAATTTTAAGTTTTTTAAATTTTATGTATAAAACTTTAAGTCTTTTAAATTTTATGTAAAAAGATCCTTAGTATGGTATCAGAGCCATGGTGAGGGTATTTAGAAATTAAGGTGTAGTTTAACGGTCTTTATCAAATGAATTTGATAAGACGCAAAGATAATACTGTTAAAAACAGTATTAAAGAGGAGTATGATGTTCCTCAAGATTTAGAAAAATTAAATCGATGGACTATCCCTAAAATAGATTATAAGATAATCTATGAATTAGGAACCTATCAGAAATTAGGGTTGAAACAAGTAGTAAAAACTACTGAAAGAAACAATTTCTTCAAATAATGAAGAAATGGTAATTAGACTTCTAAGTAATAGAGACTAGAAAAATATAGAATAAATCATAAGTTTATTCATATCGGGTTAGCACAAGTAGCTTTTAAGCCTTTGACTTTAGAAGGTTTACCAGAGAGCTTTATAGCAGCTCTTAGAGACGGTAGAAATCTTGACTGGAAACAATCTCTTATGGGAATAATACAGTCTAGCCTGGCTCATGGTCCAGTTTATTTTAATGTCTATCCTAGTCTCCAATTATCATTAACTGATGTTAATATATTGGATGCTCTGACATTAAATGTCAAAACTGAGGGGTATGATTACGCTCCTGGATCGGAAGTAATTTGTATCTGTTATAGGATTTATTATAAGCCTTTATACACGCTTAATCCACAGTGTAAAATCGTTGATAAACCTATTAATGAAACTGTTCTTATAGAACTAATTTTAGTAGATCTAATATTACCACTCGAAGATCTATAAAATGGGAAGAAATACAATTTCCAGAAAATTGGATAATCGAACGAGCTATGCCTTTACAACCAAAAATAAAAAATAATCCTACTCAAATAATTCAAACATCAGATGGAACTGTTCAAATACAATTCGAACCAAATCAAAGACATACAATTACTAAGTCTAGGACGTCTAGATCAGCCTCTTCTCATTATCATATTTCACCATGTGATTATATGATAAGATCTCCCTCTAGAGCTTCGACCTCCCAAATTAGAAATCAACTTCTAGCGATTATTTGCAAAATAGGGTAGAAGGATTAAGAATTAATTCTGATAATATAGTTCATGGAGTTTTTAAAAATAAAGACGAGGAAATAACCGAGTCAGAAATGGATTTTTGTGTTTAATGGATTTAAAACAAAAAATTGATTTTAGTCCGGGTTCTCCGGCAAGAAAAGAAATCCAACAAGAATTCAATTTACCCAAATGGGAATCATTTAGGAAATGGTTTTTTGAAAGTTTTAATAACGAAGATAAAATTATTATTCAAGAAAAATTTTATAAAGATTTGTCAAAACAAAATGAAAAAAATACCTTTTAAAGATAAAATTATTATTCAAGAAAATACTTTCAACAGGAATAATAATTTCTCATTTTGTTTTTGACAAATCTTTATAAAATTTTTCTTGAATAATAATTTTATCTTCGTAACTTTCAAAAAACCATTTCCTAAATGATTCCCATTTGCTTGTTGAATTTCTTTTCTTGCCGGAGAACCCGGACTAAAATCAATTTTTTGTTTTAAATCCACTAAACACAAAAATCCATTTCTGACTCGGTTATTTCCTCGTCTTTATTTTTAAAAACACCATGAACTATATTATCAGAATTAATTCTTAATTCTTCTACCCTATTTAGCAAATAATCGCTAGAAGTTGATTCTCTAATTTGGGAGGTCGAAGCTCTAGAGGGAGATCTTATCATATAATCACATGGTGATATATGATAATGAGAAGATGCTGATCTAGACATCCTAGACTTAGTAATTGTAGGTCTTTGATTTGGTTCGAATTGTATTTGAACAGTTCGATCTGATGTTTGAATTATTTGAGTAGGATTATTTTTTATTTTTGGTTGTAAAGGCATAGCTCGTTCGATTATCCAATTTTCTGGAAATTGTATTTCTTCCCATTTTATAGATCTTCGAGTGGTAATATTAGATCTACTAAAATTAGTTTCTATAAGAACAGTTTCATTAATAGGTCTATCAACGATTTTACACTGAGGATTAAGCGTGTATAAAGGCTTATAATAAATCCTATAACAGATACAAATTACTTCCGATCCAGGAGCGTAATTATATCCGTGAGTTTTGACATTTAATGTCAGAGCATCCAGTATATTAACATCAGTTAATGATAATTGGAGATTAGGATAGACATTAAAATAAACTGGATCATGAGCCAGGCTAGACTGTATTATTCCCATAAGGGATTGTTTCCAGTCAAGATTTCTACCGTCTCTAAGAGCTGCTATAAAGCTCTCTGGTAAACCTTCTAAAGTCAAAGGCTTAAAAGCTACATGTGCTAACCCGATATGAATAAACTTATGATTTATTCTATATTTTTCTAAGTCTCTATTACTTAGAAGTCTAATTACCATTTTTTCATTATTTAAAGAAATTGTTTATTCAGTTGTTTTTACTACTTGTTTCAACCCTAATTTCTCAAAGGTTCCTAATTCATAGATTATTTTATAATCTATTTTAGGGATAGTCCATCGATTTAATTTTCTAAATCTTGAGGAACATCATACTCCTCTTTAGTACTGTTTTTAACAGTATTATCTTTGCGTCTTATCAAATTCATTTGATAAAGACTGTTAAACTACACCTTAATTTCTTAATACCCTCACCATGGCTCTGATACCATACTAAGGATCTTTTTACATAAAATTTACAAAACTTAAAATTTTATACATAAAATTTAAAAAACTTAAAATTTTATATACCAAACATCAAAATAAAAAAAAAATGGAAAATAGTACGTGGCGTTGTTAAACCTATCGAACCAGTTATCAGGCTGTAAACAGTCTGATCCCGTAACGGTTACACAAGGTATTCCAGCAAATATACCAGTAATCCAAAAACAAAAATTAGTTTTATGATCGTTGGAATTAAATCATCGAATACAAAGAGTTTTACACAATAAAATTTTTCATTCAATTAATTCAATTGGTAACAGCCATCGCCCTCAAACGCCTTCCTTTTGGCAACACGGGCTTTACCAAGCCGACACAGAATTAATTAAACACAAATTTTATTACAACCTTTATTCAAACTTTAATTCTTTCATTTTCAAAAGATTTTTTATAAAAGAAAATTATATATATATATTATATATATATAACCATGATTAAGGTATCAAGGCATCTTGGTGTAGTTTAACGTTAAAGTTTAGCCTTCCATTAAGGCTTGATCAAACAAAATATATAAAAAGGATAAAAACTTACTTGAAGAAGAAGTAAATGCAAAACCAAACCCGAACTTTTATTTTTTCAACACTTATTTTACAGAAGGAGAGAGTGATTACAAGAGTGCATAAGAAAACGCGTACACAACTTATGGCACAAAGCCATATTTAAAGACAAAACAAACGACAAAAAGAGAAAGTAGGAATTATTATTCCAGCTGGCCTTCATCTTGTTCTTGATTAGCACATCTTTGTTCTTGTCGGCCATTTACTTTATGAAAGTGATATTTTGTCAACAGGCTAAAAATTTTTTTAACCAAAGTGGATGCTTCGTCACTTGGCCTTATCTTTCATTTTCTCCAAAGTTCCTTTAGTGATATTATCAATAGCATCTTCAAAAGATAATAAATCATCATCATCAAATGGGTCTTGAGCGTCTTGGCAGAAGTCTTCATCCTTTGAAGAAGTTCCCATAGACACATCGTTCATATCGATTCCAAAATTTTTCCAAGGTCCTTTTTAATTTCTTCCATATATTCGACCAAAATTTGTTCTTTTGATAATTTTCCTTTCTTAATATTTAATCTTCTAGAAAGGATTTCAAATGGGCAAGAAGATTCCCTTTGCTGTCTTTTCTCGATTTGTTCTTTATAATAAGCAACCTTTTCTTTGATTTTATCAATCGTTTGCTGTCCTTCATATTCCCCTTGTCCGTCTATTCGGATCATTTTCTTCCAGAATTTTGTATAAAAAATTCACCATAAGCAAGGTATATTCTGCTGGTTATGACCAACTTCAGGAGCCAATTTCCAAATCCATGGAATACTGTACTCAATATAAAAATGCATTGAAGCCATTCCTTCAATCCATTTATTATTATGTTGGGCCTCTATTAGTGCTGGCGAAACTTTGACCCACTCAGTATATAATTCTGAGAATGGTTCTTTAAGAATATTGACTGTGGCTCCGTAAGATAGCCACCAATTATAAAACCAAGTAGGAATTTCCTGCTTATAAACATCTGAGCAAATCTTGATCCACTAAGAATGTTTTCTTTTGATGTTTTCATATAAGAAAACTCTGTGAAAAGCTTGGATATAATCCCAATAATTAAATTTGACTGGAACCTTTAGTTCTGGATGGAAATATTCCTTATCCTTCATTGGGTGAATTGCCCAAGCTTCAGGAGATATAATCCTCTTAATAATGATCTTGCTGAAGTTATAAACTTTCTGGTTACCAGTAACAAAGTGATCAAATTCACATGATTCTGTGAACTTGAGAAAATTTTCGTAGTTCATTTTATTTTTATAATATCCTCCAGCATATGATGCTGTATCAAGATACCTTTCCATTAAGGTCCAGGCTGATCTTTCCGTTTTAAATCATTTTCACTTAAGAAGAACATTACTTCTTTATGTGGATTTTGCTCATAATTAAATTCTTGATCATCAATTCTTTCATCTACTAATATTTTAGCATATGAAGTCGTACCTTCTTGAATCTTTTGTTCCTTATATATATGAAACGATGTTATTTGTGATCGTTTGTTGAGCAAGTTAATGGTGGGTATAGTAGCAAGTACAATTTGTAATTTGATGGTTATAGTTGTTCATACTACCTCCGTCCAACTTATTTCTTTCCATCTTTCTATTTCGGGCGCCCCACATATTTCTTCTCATTTCCATTTTTGGTAAAAAATTATCCCACTAATTAAACTAGTTACACCATTAATATTAAAAAAGTCTTCTTGATTTGCGTGTCTCAATAACTTTTCTCTCTCCATACCTCAAAAGCTGTACTACAATATTAAAATAATATGGTTTATTAATCTCCGTGCCCACTAATCTTTGGGAAGAAATAGCCGGGATAGAGGAAGTATTATCTTCTGTTTTGTAATGGTTTTTCTTTGAATTGAAAAAATATAATTGTTTGAATATTGAAATATTTAAGTTCTACGTTAACAAGTCATACTTTCTGAAATTGCTAGAGAGCTAAGGTTACAAATTTTCGAACTCAATTTAATAAATTTAAAGATTGCAGCATTCAATTAACTAGTTTTGCCCCGTGTGATGCACGGGAACTACAGCTGAAAGTGGGCCTGAGCCGGTGGGGCAGCTCGACCAGGTCCTGAAAAAAACACCTGGCTCGGACTTTAGTTTCTATAGCCCAAAAGATAATCAGCTCATCTGACCCGACTTGTCAGGCCCGCAGGCTGACGTCCCTTTGGCCAAAAAAACCCGACGATTTGCGGGACAAATTGGACCCGCTATAGTAATAATTTGAAGTATTATAGTCTTATATTTCTGATTTTGTCGCGCATTAATATAGACGTACAGTATTAAATATTACAATCATTCAGGATATACATATGCTTACATTAAAAAAAACCAACAAATACAAATACATTTGCAGGAAACTAAATGTTGTTGAACCCGAATAATAAGTTGTTTGATATATATGACTGCAAAATATTTGATTGCAATTATCATAAAACTCTTGCTCATTATTTCCATTATATATTGAGTGTAAAGAACATTAACACAAAAATTGTACCAGTCCATGAACCCAACCCTTAAAGATCACAAAACCTACCTATCCCCAATTTCAAGAACACCATGAGACAAACCCAAACTAAAAAGGAACAACAAAGGAGAAAAAATAACAAACGCCATCGGATCAGAACAACCATAACAGGCCAAAAGAAAAGAAATTGCACCGCACTACCTGAAAAATTAGAATTATGAGCTACATCATCATTCCCCAAAGATACCCAGTTAGATTCTTCTCCAATATCAAATGCACAAAAGGAAAAAAAAAAAAAGGAAAACGATAGATGAGTCGTAGGTTCAATTCATCACACGCAAACTCCACACTGAATGCGCACCATAATAATGTGTTAAGATCTTCATGCGCAATGTTCTCGACCGAAACTTGCTTTCGCCACAAAATCTCCGTTATCCAAATCCAAGCCCTTGTACACTCGTCAGCACTCTTCTTTCCCTATTTCATCTCCAAGATCTTCAATTCACCAAAATTTAATCCACAAAGTGCGCAACATACTCCCAAAAAAGAAACAAAGCCTCGAGAATTATCAAAATCACCGAAGAAAGAAAGAAAAAACATATGTATTTGTTGTACAATGTCTTGGGACTTGTGAACTGCGAATGATGTCACCTGCCGAGACATCTCTCCGACTACCTAAACACGCGATCAAAAACCCTAATCCCTCAAACTATATCAATCCAACACAGCGATGAGCGAGTAGGCTGTAGCAGACATTATTAGGGTCTTTGCTTGCCTCTGAGATAGGGGTGTTCAAACGGTAATTACCGTACCGTACCGAAGTACCGGTAACCGAACTTTTCGGTTATAAAAAACTGAAACCGACAACTGAACTAAAGTTAATCGGTTCGGTTCTGTAAAAACCGAAATATTTCGGTTATTTTCGGAACCGAAATACCGAATTAAATTAAAAAAAACTAAAAATTAATATTAAAAAAGTTTCTGAAATTAGATATATTTAATTCTTCATTTTTTTTATTTTCTCCTATTTTCAATTTTGTTCATATTTTTTATTATTTTTTTCTTATTTTTTATTTAAATTTTATGTTTAATCGGTATATATTATTATATATATTATGCATAATATATATCCGTATATATAATTATGTATTATTATATATATTTCGGTACTTCGTTTTTTTTCGGTTAACCGAATACCGAACCGAAATAACAGAAAATTTCGGTTTAAGTTTCTTTATACCGAACCAAACCGAAATTTCGGTATTCGGTTTGAAACGAACTTTTGGTATCGGTTCGGTATGGTCGGTTTACCGACTTTTGGACACCCCTACTCTCAGATGGGGTGAGGAATCGATTCGATTGTACGATTATGTATCTATCCTATTATTAATTGAATACAATGAATGTATAATTGCAAGACCGTTTCTCTTTCTTATGATTAATTGTAGACAATCTATATGTGATTCTTGAGGTTTGTCATCTGTCCTATTAATATTTTTAAAAACAAAGAATGTGGCCGCATATTAAAACATAGATATTTCCTAATTATAAAAGATAAAATATAGCAACGGCAGATGTAATTCCACTGAAATATGAGTCCAAAATAGTCATTTGTATTGTTGTTGCTGACATGTAACATTGGTATCGGCAAAGAGAATGGTCAATGAGAGGCCACATCCAACTTTTATATAGTATAGATAACATCGGGGCACTTAAATTTAATAATTTAGAGATATTAATATATCAATAAATTAATATTTTATGAATTAAAAGAGAAACTTTTTAAAGCTAATTTAATATCTATATGTTTCATCCATTATATTAATCCATCAACCAATTTGGTTGTAACTAAGCAAATATTTTCATGTATTATGTTAATTCATTTCATACAATTAACAATTATATTCGTGGACTCTTGACTGCAATTTAAAAACTAAGGGATTGAATTCAATTAAATTTAAATTTTAAGAAAATGCTAGTAACAAAAGATTCATCGTTTAGCATATTATCAAAATATTTATAATTGCAATATTTATGAATTATTAGAGTTTTAATGGGTCTTAATATTTATAATGGAAGAGTGCTTTAGGATTCGCGTATTTGAACGAATCGCTTGATTTTAAATTATGAATTTCAAAATCGTAATTGCAAATCCAAATTCACTGTTTGGCAAACGTTAGTATTTTGAAATTCGGATTTCAAAATATAGCTCGACTCGAGCTCATGAATCAAGCTCGTGAGCTGGCTTGCAAGCTTTTGAGCGCCCACGAGTGAGCTCAAGCTCGAGCCGGCTCATTCGCGAACCCGTGACGAGCTCGACCTCGACAAGAGCTCGTCGAGCTCGAGCCGGCTCATTCCCGAATCCATGACGAGCTCGGATCGGCTCATCGAGCTTGCGAATCGGCTCGATTTATTGTCCACCTCCTAATTATTATTTATTTATTATTATATTTTTCATTATTATTATTTATAATTATTTATTTATTATTTTTATACTAATATTGTTATACTATTATTATTATTGTTATTATTATTAGTGTTAGTTACGAAAAACTTGTTATGTCATCAGCTTTGGATTTCGAAAACGGACCAATTGGTAAGAAATTTCAAATCCGACGAATTATAAGAGTTTGGATTTCACCTCGGATTTGGACGAAATCAGTTTCGGTGCGATTGCCAAACGAAAGATTTGGATGAAATCCGGAATCCAAACGGGGCATTACTATAGTACTTCTAAAAAGTTTGTTGTCATTTGTGATTTAAAAATCATACATAAGACTTGTATCCAGAAACGTGAACACAGAACTCTTTTGCCTGAAAATAGTTATTTTCTGTTGTATATTGCAGCGAATTGTCTATAAAATATATCGATCGGCGATCATAAGACAATATTGACATAAAGCTTTGACGAGTCTAAGACTATCTATTAGGAAAATATCAGAACATTCGTCGTGTAATTGGGTTGTTCTTTCAAAATTCAATAAATGCCTCGACGTGTGGTACCAGACAATCTAAGTCGGCATCTTCTGTGTATATATGGCCGTGATTAAACCACGTGTACAACGCAGATTGAATTTACCTCGGAAGTAATAAAAGTCAAATTACTAGATTAGAATATACGATAGAGAGGTGTACCATAGTTATTTGAGGCGCGCCTATGAATGAGGTGAGGCGGCAGGGAATCGCCTCAGTCGATAGTTGCAGTAGCAGCTTAGGGTTGAAGACGTTAGGTTGAAGACAACTATAAAACCCAGCTTATGGGTTTTCTATTTTAAATGGGCTTATTTTAACTATGGGCCTGTTTTTATTTTAATAGATCAACTCTATAAGTTGTATTTTTAATTTTATTTCTTCAAGATCGCACCAATCACGAGTTCATATTTCAAAATGATTTCTTTTTATAGTTGTGTGCTATTTTATTTAACCAAATATCTCCAGTACAAAATATCATACTACATATTTGTTAATACCATTGTGCCTAAAGATATTTTAATATACAGACAAGTGCCAAAAACATGTCTTCAGCTTGTTCGTATTATTCTATCCTAACATTATTTGTTTGCATATTTTGACGAGTTCGGTATAAGTTATTTTACCATTGCGCATAAAGATATTTTAATATACAAAAACATGTCTTGCACAAAATATTTTACCAGCATAAGATAACTATGTTAAGTATAAGTTATGAATTAGTAATCATGAATATTATATACGTATATGTTATATTTCTATATATAATAAAATATCGCCTCGGTTTTGTGAGGCGGGCGCCTTATTTACACCTCGCCTCTGAGGTAAGGCAGTGGCTATCGCCTTTGTGCGCCTCTCGCCTTAAATAAATATGAGGTGTACGGCTGGCTAGGTGACAGTTATCAACTAACTAAATCTGCAGTTTGATTGAGAATTACCTACGTGTACTTTGCAATGTTCACCGACCAACCTTATCTAAGCCGACCACGGAATGGTTTTTTTTTTTTAATTTTAATGTAATTTTTAATTCAAGTATCTAAAATAATTCTCATTTGATAGCGATTTAAAAAATAGGTGAAAACACCACTTGGAGTGGCTCGTTCTGAACGTAACCACGCTGATGGCTCGTTTTGAATGCGTCATTCAAAGTGCCGCATTTATAATTATTTCTTTTTTTTTTACTTTCTCAGTATTTCTTTTGTTTTTTTATTTGGACAAATTTTGCAAGTAATCAAAATAGTTATAAAAAATCACATTAATAGTGCTTCTGTACTATATATTCTTCGTTGAAAATGTGCGACATCTACGACTCTATGTTCATGCACTGGTGTGGTTCCCGAGCAACACGCCAATCTTTGTTCCATATTTTCAATACATTTTCACCCATACAAACAAAACAACTACGCGCAATAAACTAAATGGGTGCGATCATACCATCACTAATGCACCAGATCCCATCAGAACGGCGAGGTTAAGCGGGCTTGGGCGAGAGTAGTACTAGGTGTTGAAATAATAAACTTGATTTGGGCTTTAATAATTATGAGTATGGATTTAGGAAATTGGGCTTAGGAGATATATTGGCCCAATATCTAGAGTATGTGGGAATAATCTAGAGATATCCATAGAACTCTATGGAACCTTATAGAACCTAGATATTATTAGGGAGTATTCTAGAATAGTGATGTGTTGGCAAAATCTTAAGGTGGTAGAAACTAGTATAAATAGGGGTGGGGTATAAGCATTTGTATCAAGCAAGTGAAAAACAATATCAAGTGTTGTAATATAAAGCCTCTTCCTCTAAATACTATCTTTCGATATCAAGTTCCTCCCTTCCGATATAACTCCTAATTTCCAACAAAGTGGTATCAGAGCTAGAAGATCCTAAGGCGATGGCGAGCGGCATGGTTCCTTTCCAAGTTCCGACACTCAACAAGAGCAACTATGACAATTGGAGTATCAAGATGAGGGCGCTCCTTGGATCACAAGACGTATGGGATATCGTGGAGAAAGGCTACGTCGAGCCGAAGAACGAAGAAACCCAATCTCAAACTCAAAAGGATAGTTTGAGAGAATTGCGAAAGAGAGACAAGAAAGCTCTCTACCTAATCTATCAAGGATTAGATGACGACGCTTTCGAGAAGATTTCGGAAGCAAAGACCGCCAAGGAAGCATGGGAGAAGCTTCAAACGTCGTATAAAGGAGCGGATCCGGTAAAGAAGGTACGTCTTCAAACTTTAAGAGCCGAGTTTGAAGCCTTGCATATGAAACAAGATGAACTTGTGTCGGACTACTTCTCGAGGGTATTAGCAATAACCAATCAACTAAAGAGGAATGGCGAGAAAATTGATGATGTTAGAATCATGGAGAAAATTCTTCGCTCGTTAGATCCAAAATTCGAGCATATCGTAGCCATCATAGAAGAAACTAAGGATCTAGAAGAAATGACGATGGAGCAACTATTGGGCTCATTGCAAGCTCATGAAGAGAAGAAAAGGAAGAAGGAAGGGATTGTAGAACAACTACTCAAACTGCAAGTTGATCCTACAAAAGAAAAGGATAATGATGAGAAATATGAAGAACGAGGCCGCGGACGAGGTCAAAGAGGAGAACGAGGTGGAGGTCGTGGACGCGGATACGGACGAGGTTGGAGGCCCAACAATGAGAACAACAACCATCAAAGAAAGGATAACTCAACGAGAGGTCGTGGGAGAAGTAACCCAAGATCGAGGTATGATAAATCAAAAGTTAGGTGTTATAATTGCGAGAGGTTTGGGCACTATTCTTCCGAGTGTAGAGTTCCTAAACATAAAGTTGAGGACAAGGCCAACTACGTCGAAGAGAAAAATGAAGAAGATATTCTACAACTAGCCCATAAGGATGATGAAAGAGGCGAGAGTAACAAGTGGTATCTAGACACCGGCGCAAGCAATCACATGTGCGGGAAAGGAACATGTTCGTAGAGCTTGATGAATCGGTGAGCGGCAATGTTGCATTCGGGGACGAATCAAAGGTCGCGGTGAAAGGCAAAGGTAACATTCTTATTCGCTTAAAGAATGGTGGGCACCAATTCATCTCCAATGTCTACTACGTGCCGGAGATGAAGAGTAACATCTTAAGTCTTGGACAACTCTTAGAGAAAGGTTATGATATTCGCCTAAGAGATAATAACCTTTCTATAAGAGATGGTTCAAATAAATTAATCGCTAAGGTACCAATGCAAAGGAATAGAATGTTCGTCCTCAACATCATGAACGATGTTGCGTAATGTCTCAAGACATGCTATAAAGATCCATCATGGATTTGGCATCTTCGATATGGGCATCTAAACTTCGGCGGACTAGAACTGCTATCAAAGAAGGACATGGTGAAAGGACTGCCATCCATCAACCACCCCAATCAAGTATGCGAAGGATGCTTAGTCGGAAAGCAGTTCAAGAAGAGTTTTCCAAATGAGTCGAGCTCGAGAGCTAAAAGACCCTTGGAGCTAATTCATACTGACGTGTGCGGACCGATCAAGCCGAGCTCATTTGGTAAGAGTAACTACTTCCTTCTCTTCATCGATGACTTTTCAAGAAAGACATGGGCATACTTCTTAAAGCACAAGTCGGAAGTATTCGAGAACTTCAAGAAGTTCAAAGCCCTCGTTGAGAAAGAAAGTGGCCTCAAGATAAAAGCAATGCGATCCGACCGTGGAGGAGAGTTCACTTCGACGGAATTTCAAAAGTATTGTGAGGAGTACGGAATTAGGCGGCCCCTGACGGTACCAAGATCCCCCCAACAGAATGGAGTAGCAGAGAGAAAGAACAGAACAATCCTCGACATGGCTAGAAGCATGCTCAAGAGTAAGAAGCTACCGAAGGAGTTCTGGGCAGAAGCAGTCGCATGTGCAGTCTACCTCTCTAATCGATCTCCAACAAGGAGTGTGTGGGGAATGACACCGCAAGAAGCATGGAGTGGTAGGAAACCTGGCATATCACATCTAAGAGTCTTCGGAAGCATAGCCCATGTGCACATTCCTGACGAGAAAAGAAGCAAATTGGACGACAAAAGTGAGAAGTACATCTTCATAGGCTATGACAACAACACCAAGGGATACAAACTCTACAATCCGAAGACAAAGAAAACTGTCATCAGCCGAGACGTAATATTCGACGAAGAAGGAGAATGGGATTGGAACGTATGCAGAGGTGAGTACAATTACACTCCATTATTTGAAGAAAATAACAAAGAACAGTCAACAATGGAGCAAGCGGAAGATGAGCCCACTACTCCAATAGCATCGTCGCATGCGAGTCCAGAAGACGAAAGCTCAAGCGAGAGAACCCCACGCTTCAGAAGCCTAAAAGAGATATGTGGAGTACCAGAAGATCAAGATAACCTAACCCTCTTCTGCCTCTTCGCGGACAGTGAGCCAGTGAGCTTTCAAGAAGACATGAGAAATAAGAACTGGAAAGACGCCATGTATGAGAAAATTTAAGGCGATCGAGAAGAACGACACTTGGGAGCTAACAACCTTCCAAAGGGACATAAAGCGATTGGCGTAAAGTGGGTGTATAAAGCAAAGAAAAATGCCAAAGGAGAAGTTGAAAGATACAAGGCAAGATTGGTGGCTAAAGGCTACAGTCAAAGAGCGGAGATCGACTATGACGAGGTATTTGCTCCAGTCGCCCGACTAGAAACCGTTCGACTAATAATATCTTTGGCAGCTCAAAACAATTGGAGAATTCATCAAATGGATGTGAAGTCCGCCTTTCTGAATGGAGTTCTTGAGGAGGAAGTTTATATAGAACAACCACAAGGATATAAAGTAGCTGGAGAAGAAGACAAGGTCCTAAGATTGAAGAAGGCTCTTTACGGGTTGAAGCAAGCACCGAGAGCTTGGAACTCACGGATCGACAAGTACCTTCAAGGAAGAAACTTCACCAAGTGTCCATATGAGCATGCACTCTACATCAAAGTACAAGGTAACGATATCTTAATCGTGTGCTTGTATGTGGACGATTTAATCTTCACAGGAAACGACCCAAGCATGTACAAGGACTTTAAAAGAGAGATGACCAGAGAGTTCGAGATGACCGACATCGAGCTCATGGCGTACTATCTTGGAATCGAAGTGAAGCAAGGTGACAACGGGATTCTCATAACCCAAGAAGGTTATGCTAAGGAGATACTCAAGAAATTCAAGATGGATGATGCAAATCCTGTCGATACGCCAATGGAGTGCGGTACTAAGCTAACTAAGCATGAAGAAGGTGAAAAAGTGGACCCAACACTCTTTAAGAGCTTGGTTGGAAGTCTAAGGTACTTGACGTGCACAAGACCCGATATTTTATATGCGGTTGGAGTCGTCAGTCGACATATGGAAACTCCAACAACGACTCACTTGAAGGCGGCTAAGAGAATTCTTCGATACATCAAAGGTACGACTAACTATGGCTTGCACTACACCAGTTCTAATGAGTTCAAGCTCGTAGGATATAGTGATAGCGACTGGGGAGGAGATGTCGATGATCGCAAAAGCACAAGTGGATTCGTGTTCTACATGGGAGACACTGCCTTCACGTGGATGTCAAGGAAGCAACCGATCGTGACCCTCTCTACATGTGAAGCGGAATATGTGGCGGCTACCTCATGCGTATGTCATGCAGTTTGGCTTCGGAATATGCTTAAGGAGCTGGGAATTCCTCAGGACGAGCCAATTAAGATTCATGTGGATAATAAGTCAGCAATAGCGTTAGCCAAGAACCCAGTCTTCCATGATCGGAGCAAGCACATCGACACGCGTTACCACTACATAAGAGAGTGCATCACAAGGAAGGATGTTGAAATGGAATACGTGAAGTCCAAGGACCAAGTAGCCGATATCTTTACCAAGCCACTCAAGAAGGAAGACTTCGTACGACTACGAAGTATGCTCGGAATGGCAAATCAAGTTTAAGGGGGGTGTTGAAATAATAAACTTGATTTGGGCTTTAATAATTATGCGTATGGATTTAGGAAATTGGGCTTAGGAGATATATTGGCCCAATATCTAGAGTATGTGGGAATAATCTAGAGATATCCATAGAACTCTATGGAACCTTATAGAACCTAGATATTATTAGGGAGTATTCTAGAATAGTGATGTGTTGGCAAAATCTTAAGGTGGTAGAAACTAGTATAAATAGGGGTGAGCTATAAGCATTTGTATCAAGCAAGTGAAAAACAATATCAAGTGTTGTAATATAAAGCCTCTTCCTCTAAATACTATCTTTCGATATCAAGTTCCTCCCTTCCGATATAACTCCTAATTTCCAACACTAGGATCGATGACCCCTTGGGAAGTCTCCATGTTGCACCCCCTTTTCTTGGGGGTCATAACATCCTTCGGGTGTTAGTTCTGCAATCAAGTGACGGTGTTACTGTTCACTCTCAACACCTATGAATTTTGTAAATCTCAATTTTATAAAAAATCACACGAATAGTGTTTCCTTACTATATATTTTTCATGCGCGACATCTACGACTGCGAGGTTCACGCACTGATGTTTTTCCTAGCAGCGTGCCGACCTTCGTTGCATACTTTCAATTTTTCACCCGTACAAACAAAACAACTACACGCAATAAACAAAACGGGTGCGATCATACCATCAGTAATGCACCATATCCCATCAGAACGTCGAGGTTAAGTGTGCTTGGGCGAGAGTAGTACGAGGATGGATGACTCAATGGGAACTCCTCGTGTTGCACCCCCTTTTTTGCGTGTTAGAACATCCTTCGGTATTAAATTTGCAATGAAGTGACGGTGTTACTTTTCACTCTCAACACCTATGGATTCGCATATCTCAATTTTTATAAAAAAATCACATGAAAATTGTTTCCGTACTATATATTTATCGTTGAAAATGCGCAACATCTACGACTCGATGTTCACGCACTGGTGTGGTTCCCGATATGTGTTGCATATTTTCAATATATTTTCACCCGTACAAACAAAACAACTACGCGCAATAAAGTAAATGGGTGCGATCATACTAGAACTAATGCATCGGAGACCATCAGAGTTCTGAAGTTAAGCGTGCTTGGGCTAGAGTAGTACAAGGATGGGTGACCCCTTGGGAAGTCCTCGTGTGGCACCCACTTTTTTGCGCATCATAACATCCTTCGGGTATTAATTTTGCAATCAAGTGACAGTGTTACTTTTCACTCCCAACACCTATGGATTCGCAAATCTTAATTATTATAAAAAAATCACATGAATAGTGCTTCCGTACTATATATTTTTCGTTAACAATGCACGACATATACGATTGCGATGTTCACGCACTGGTGTGGTTCCCGACATACACGCCGGTCTTTGTTGCATATTTTCAATACATTTTCACCCGTACAAACAAAATAACGACGCGCAAAAAACTAAACGCGTGCGACCATACAGCACTAATACACCGGATCCCATAAGAACTCTGAAGCTAAGCGTGCTTGGACGAAAGTAGTACTAGATGGATGACCCCCTGGGATCCACGTGTTGCACACCTTTTTTATGCGTCATAACATCCTTCGAGTATTAATGTTTCAATGAAGTGACGGTTTTACTTTTCACGATCAATACCTATGGTCGCAAATCTCAATAAATCATATGAATAGTGCTTCCGTACTATATATTTTTTGTTGAAAATGCGCGACATCTACGACTCAATGTTCACGCACGGGTGTGGTTCCCGAGCAACGAGCCGATCTATGTTCCATTTTTTCAATACATTTTCACCCGTACAAACAAAACAACTACGCACAATAAACTAAATCGGTGAGATCATACCATCACTAATGCACTGGAGCGTTTAGTGCGCGCAATTATTTTATTTGTACGTGTGAAAATATATTGAAATATGCAACAAAGACCGGCGGGTTGCTCGGGACGACGACTGTGCTTGAACTTCGCAGTCGTAGACGTCGCGCATTTTCAACGAAATACGAAAGCACTATTGTGTGATTTTTCATAAAAATTGAGATTTGGGTAATCCATAGGTGTTGAGAGTGAAAAGTAACACCATTACTTCATTGCATAATACCCGAAGGATGTTATGACGCGTAAAAAAAGGGGTGCAACACGAGGACTTCCCGGGGTGTTTTCGGGGTTTTGATGTAATTAGCTACGTAATAAAGAGGTCTGAAATCTTCAAACAAAATATAATTCATATAAGTTCGAATTTGATTCGAAATTAAGTATGACTAAGACCGAAAAGTAAGGAAGAATTTGATTAAGGGGGAAAATTTTGGGTAAGCCATGTGATGTCAATTTCCGGCCAACAACAAATTCGGGTGGACCTCAAATTCGGACAATTTGAGGATTCCAATTTTCGGCTAAGGTGGCAACATAATTTTTGGGAAACACGTTGAAAATAATTTCGGGTGACTTAGCTTGTTGTAAGTTTACTTAGTCTAAAAGGAAATTAGTATCACCTCCTTGTTCAAATCACGATTTCCAAGCTTCCAATTCATGTACAGTAAAACCTCTATAAATTAATACTCTATAAATTAATAACCTCTCTAAAATAATAAAATCTTCCGGTCCCGACTTGGGCCTTTGTAAAAAATGATCAAATTCGATGAGATAATAATATAATAATTTTTTGGAAAATCCCTTTATAAATATTAGGTTCCATTAAAGCTCTAAATTAATAATTCATAAAAATTACAATTATAACATGTAATTTGCTAATAAGAATTCTATTAGTTACTAAATTTTCTTAAATTTAATCTAATGGATTTAATCCCTAACTTTTTTAGTTGCAATCACTAGTTCCAATGTCGAGTTTTCTAGCTGCAACAAAAAAATGGGAAGGGTTGTTGTCGCTATTTTGTGTCGCTTAATATCCCAACCCTTCTGAAAGTTGGCTGAACGGTACTCTATCCTGCGAGCATTTGATATTGTACCTTGACTAACTTTCAAACGATATTTTTCATCAATTACACATGTAAATCGTTTTGAGTGCATGAATATTATTAATGAAAAATATTTGAATTCATTTATCGTCAATGCATTCTAAATTTGTTAAATTTAAAGAGTCTCTCTTTTAATTAATAAAATATTAATTTTATCGATATATTAATATCTCTCTAAATTAATAAAATTTCATGGTCCCAATAATTTATAGAGGTTTTACTGTATATCTATTAAGTCCTTAAGTATAAACCTCACAAAGAACAAAAAAAGAGGACCTTGTACTGATCGCAACAGAGAGAGAATAATTTTTTTTTACCTTCTTCTTAGTAAAGCTTAAAGTGAGGCACATTTATTGAGGTACATAAATTAAGTTATAGACATCTTACAGTAGAAAATACATAAGTCCATCTTCCAATTGAAGTTTTATTTCACTGCTGATATTTGAGATATCTTTCAAATGATTACATTGGGGTCGAAAAAAGCATTATATTAGGTAATTGATTTGTATTTGAGTTTTTATGATTTTCATCTTATTTGACTTGTTTTTCTATTTGGCTTTTGATACGTGCAGGAATCTTGAACTTATCAAATGATTACTGATAGTTTTCTATAAGATATAATGAAATGAATTAAAGTGTTTTTGGACATTATAGTTTATAAGCATCAAATATAATATATATTATGTCTAGATATATAACATATATAATTTTTTATCTACCATGCTTTCCGCCATTTTCGGCCACGCCATCCGCCATATGGCGGTTTTTTGGCTTTCCGCCATGACATGCCATCCGCCATTGACACTGGTTACAAGTATACAAGTTAGGAATTTCATTAGTGATGTGAGTAAATCAATAAATGAGACTAAGTTTTAGAAACGAGTATAATTCGCAACAATTACAGGTCGTCAGCCCACTTAGTAATATTGTATTTAAAATTTAAATTAAATACGCATACCGTCTACCGGAAGATTACCGTGCAATTCGCACTTATATGTATAAGATATAAAAATATGTATATTTATCTGGGACAAGGTTGCCCAAACTCGAAACCCAACCCATAACTAGGCGAGTTCCGATCTTTGAGACCCGTAACTCGCCCATTTGCCCGAATAGTGAAAAAATATATCCCCGAGGGATTGTTGGTAGGCCAGGTGTGAACCACATTTTAAACCAATTCACATGTGATTGTCATTTTTGCAACAATTGTTGGATTAGTGCAGTTACTATTTTGCATGGGACATGTTAAAGATCATAATGGATATCAAAGGCTTTTATCACCATCAATTATACCATTCTCGGCATGCGACCATCAAGGCAATAATCGATACTTTTCCAAGTGTCAAGCATATCAAGAAAAATGATATGCTACCCGATACCCGACTATAAAGTTCGGGTCGGTATCGGGTAGCAATATGCTACCCTATTTACCGGATCGGATACCTGACATAAAAAAAAAAACTCATGTAAAAACTAAACCCAACTACTAAAATAAAGAATTCAAACATACCAACTATTGAAAGAAAAAGGTATTTTCGACTTTCAAACTTCTTTTTTTTTTTTTTATTTTTGATGGTGTATAATTTTTTTATCGTTGACGTTGATGGAGTTGAATTTATTTTATTATTGATGGTGCTTAAATTTTTTTGTTGTTGATTGCGTTTAATTTATTTTACTGTTGAAGAAAATGAACATAATCTGAAGTTAAAAAAAAGAAATAAATAGAAATATAAAAGTAAAACTCAAACCCGATCGGCGTCAGATAGGGTTGCAAACGAATCGAATAGAGTCGAATACCATGATATTCTATTCGTATTCGGATGACAATGGAATTCGAATACGAATACTCGAATGTTTAATCGAATCATAAAATCGATTCTTATTCGTATTTGGAAATATGCGAATCGAATATTCGAATACTCGAATATGGATTATATTTGAGTATTTATCTTTACATTTAATAAAAATATAAATAATATTATACTTAAAATATATATTTTAAAATATCGATTGAATTGTAATATTATGTAGCTGCATCCCCTTTGAGGGTGAAATAAATAAACAACTGTACAATTTTATAAAATTTTGTTATCCATCAATAATAGTGTACGTTTTTATCACATTTTATTTCATGAATGCAATTGTTCAATGGAAATTATTTATACCAAAATATTGTTGTTTCCGGTGTTGGCGTCCGGTCGGTGGCGCTCGTAAAACTCGGATAGAGTTTCGGCTTACTACGTCGAAGTCGAGGCACGTACGTCGTACGCTTTCCGTAAGACGTTATTGCCCCGTATTTCAGTGCCTCGGGTTGTCGCAATATGTCCCGAAGATACAACGACTTCAAGAATTTCGAAACGTCGCACACCGTATCGAAATTATCGGGCGAATCTACTAAAGACTCGAGCCTTTCTTGCTTTATTACTAAGAAGGGAGATGCTGTCAACTTATTCTTAAATGCTGGAGTGAATTGAATGAATTTCTATTCTGCCAGGGGACCTATATATAGTTTCTGAAAAGCTGCAGGGGTCAATTCGCGAAAAGTTATAACTTTTCAGGTTGACCACCTTTGACTGGGCCGAATTGTAAATAGACGCAACCTTTGATCAATGGTCAATTTGAGAATAGTCATAACTCTTGGACTGAAACCCAATACCCCTTCAAACAGCCACATCAGCACGCCGAGTCAGTGCCAGCGCCACGTCAGTCCACGTCAGTCCGCGTGTCAGTGACACGTCATCAAGCCGCCACGTCATCACTTTTTTTTTTTAATTTTTTCTTTTTCGTTTTTTTATTTCTTTGGGCTGGCTTTATTAAGTAATTTCTCATTCACCCGGTATCGGTTTGAGCAAATTAATATTCGTTAGATTCGTCTCAAAACGTAGATTCGTAATCCTTCAACGATTTCTCGTTTCGGTGACCGACGTCTTCTCGATTTAATCAAATCGTTTCAGCTCTTCTCTTAATGGGCCAATTACCCACACTTGGGTTCAAGGCCCATTTGGCTTAACACCCAACAATCCCCACACGAATGGTAATCAATGTAAATGCAATGCATGCTGACTCTTGCAAGAAAGTCCCGACGATCCATCACTGCATCGGGATAGGTAGCTTGTGGCTTTGAACCTTCCCTAGTGAAATACTATCGGATTTACTCGCTGCTCAGTGAACGTGATGTCTTGAACTGGCGGCTTTTTGTGTAAACCAAGACAACAGTACACAGTGATGAATCTGATCTCTTTTCGATTCTCACGTTGTGTCCGTTTCGGCCGTGGACCATATCTCCCATTCATAAGTGTTTTCCATTGAAGCGGCCCCACTTCACACTTATATAGGTAAATGACTATTAGGACTTAATCCTGGAGTAGCCCGAAATACTCCACCACTTTGGTATAGTCATCATTAAAAGCATAAGTGCTTACCCTAACCACACGTCATCGGGAAATTACTTGGGCAGCTGTCGAGAATGGACTTTATTAGTTTCGAAGTATACTACTGAACTAATCACAGCTTAGTTGTCTCATTGAACCAAGTTCGTGGGATCTCCACTCGTCGAGGTTGAGTTACCACTATTTTCGTTCTTTGGTGTGTGGATTTTTAGTCCCATTCCCCTTATTGCGTTTCCTAACTGATCTCTAGCTATGCCTTTTGTCAGCGGATCCGCAATATTTTCCTTTGACTTTACATAGTCGGGGGAAATTATTCCGCTAGAGATAAGCTGTCTTACGGTATTATGTCTCCGACGAATCTGCCGAGACTTACCGTTATACATACAATTCTGTGCCCTGTCGATAGCTTCCATGCCATCGCAGTGAATCATAATTGGTGGCACAGGTTTGTTCCAACACGGAATATCCTCCAGGAAATTTCGAAACCATTCTGCTTCTTCGCCGGCTTTATCTAGTGCGATGAACTCCGACTCCATCGTGGATCGAGCTATGCACGTTTGCTTGGAGGACTTTTAAGAAACTGCTCCTCCACCGATGGTAAATATATAACCACTCGTGGATTTGGAGTCTTTACTATCAGATATCCAATTCGCATCTCGAGTATAGTATGCCGTGATTAATAGTGTGCTTCAAATATCAAAGCACTCTTCTTTGCTACCCAGTGGCTACTACCCGGATTACTCGTAAACCTACTTAGTTTACTAATTGAGTACGCCATGTCAGGTCGAGTGCAGTTAGACAGATACATCAGGCTGCCAATCACCCGAGCATATTCGAGTTGCGATACGGGCTCTCCTCTATTTTTGGCTAAGTGTACATTAGTGTCCACAGGTGTCTTGCCCGAGGATCATCGAAGGCGTTAAATCTCTTTAACACGCTCTCAACATAGTGAGATTATGTAATCACAATTCCTTCGTACGTCTTAGAGACATTTATTCCCAAAATGACGTCAGCCAAACCCATATCCTTCACACTGAAATAATTTTTCAGCATATTCTTTGTATTCATTATTATTTTGTGACTGCTACCCATGATTAACATGTCGTCTACGTAAAGACAGACAATCACAAACTCATCGGGTGTGCCTTTTATATAAACACATTTATCACACTCGTTAATCTTAAATCCATTCGACAACATCGTCATGTCGAACTTCTCGTGCCACTGTTTCGGTGCTTGCTTAAGCCCGTAAAGTGACTTCACGAGTCCGCACACTTTATTTTCCTGCCCGGGTACAATGAACCCTTCGGGCTGTCTCATATATATTTCTTCCTCGAGTTCCCCATTTAAGAAGGCTGTTTTGACGTCCATCTGGTGTATCTCGAGGTCATACAACGCTGCTATAGCGATCAAGACCCGTATGGATGTAATCCTTGTCACGGGTGAGTAGGTATCGAAGAAATCGTATCCTTCCTTTTGGTTAAATCCTTTAGCTACTAAACGAGCTTTATATTTTTCGATTGATCCATCGGTCTTAAGTTTCCTTTTAAGGACCCATTTGCATACTAAAGGCTTACACCCCTTTGGGAGGTCTACCAACTCGCACGTATGGTTTTGCATAATGGACTCAATTTCGCTGTTCACAGCTTCTTTCCAGAACGGAGCTTCTGGACTAGACAATGCCTCTTGCAAAGTCCGTGGTTCATCATCTAACATATATGTTAGGAAGTCAGGCCCAAACGATTTGGCCGTTCTCTTACGTTTGCTTTGCCGTGGTTCCTCGTTTTCTTGAGGTGAACTCTCCACAGCATCGTAAGTTCGCTAATTATAGCTTATTTCTTTCTTTTCCTTATTTGGAAAGATATTCTCGAAGAATACTGCATTCCTCGATTCAAATATCATCCCTGTATTCATTTCAGGGTTTTCTGATTTGTGCACTACCTTTCCATAGCTCGTATGGAGTCTTTTCTTTCTTTTTGTGTGGCACCATATTCAGAATGCGATTTGCCGAGAGGATTGCTTCCCCCCACAAGTTCTGAGGTTGCCCAGAGCTGATCAACATAGCATTCATCATCTCCTTAAGAGACCTATTTTTGCCTTCAGCAACACCGTTTGACTGAGGTGAATAAGGCGCGGTTGTTTGATGAATAATGCAGTGCTCTTGGCAAAATTCTTCGAACGGCGCCACGTATTCTCCTCCTCTATCACTTCGAATTATTTTTATTTGTGAGTTTAGTTGATTCTCAACTTCACTCTTATATCTTTTGAAGGCATCAGGAGCCTCGTCCTTGCCACTTAATAAATATATGTAGCAAAATCTCGTGCAATCATCGATAAAAGTAATAAAGTACTTTTTTCCACCACTAGTCTGCACGAACTTCAGATCACATATATCTGTATGGATTAGTTCTAGGGCGCACTACTTTTATCAACAGAGAAGAATGGTGCCTTGGCCATTTTTGCCTCGACATATACTTCACACTTTTGTTGTGTGTCGACTTCCATTTGTGGAAGCAGGTTTAAACTTATTAACTTTCTTATTTTATTTAAACCCACGTGTCCTAATCTATGATGCATAAATTGGAACACTTAGCCAAGTAAGATGAACTTTCTTTATTATTATTAGCGAGCTCAATCTCGCGTATTACAGGCATTACATTCATCTTAAAGAGCCCCTTCTCGAGGTAGCCCTTTCCTACAAAATGACCGTTTTTGGTCAGTACATATTTATCACTTTCAAACACCTGTCTAAATCCGACTTCGCTCAACAGGGAGCCAGACACCAAGTTCTTGCGGATGTCTGGCACGTGCAGCACGTCCACAAGAGTGAGTTCCTTGCCCGAGGTCATCTTCAGCACTACCCTCCCTAATCCGACGATGTCAGAGGTGGCTGCGTTGCCCATAAACAGCTTCCTGCCTGAGATAGGGATGTAAGTTGAAAACATCTCCTTGTCAGAGCAGATGTGGCAAGTCGCTCCAGAGTCGATATACCACGACCTAGGATTGTCTACCACGTTGGCCTCGTATACGACGGCGGCTAGGTCCATCTCTGTCAGACCTGTCCCTGACTTTGCCTCGGTCAAGTGAGCTTGGTTATTTTTGCTCTTTTTCTTCAGTCGACAGTCCTTGGCCATATGCCCAGGTTTGTCTCAATTGTAGCAGTTGCCCCTTATTTTGTTGGGCTTCTGTTGCGTCGTATTAGACCTCTTGCGCTTTTTGCCGGTGCTCGATTCGGCCAGGTTCGCACGTACCTCCATGCTGCACCTTTTGTTCTTGGCCTCGATTCTTCGATTATCTTCTTCGATTCGAAGCCTCACGATCAGGTCCTCAAGCCCTATTTCCTTACGCTTGTGCTTGAGGTAGTTCTTGAAGTCCTTCCACAGGGGCGGCAGCTTCTCTATTATAGCAGCTACCTGGAAGGATTCGCTGATCTGCATATTCTCCGCGTGTATATCGTGGATTATCAGTTGCAGATCATGGACCTGGTCCAACACTGGTTTGGAGTCGGTCATCTTATAGTCCAAAAACCTGCCGACAATGAATTTCTTCAGTTCAGCGTCATCGGTTTTGTACTTTTTGTCCAACGAGTCCCACAACTCTTTAGCAGTTTTAGCGGCTGCGTAGACGTTGTATACGGAGTCGTCCAAGGCGTTCAAAATGTAGTTACATGAAATCGTTATGATTCCATGCGTCCAACATCGCCGGTTGTTGTGCGTGCTCTTCGGGTATGGCGTCGTCAGCAGCGTCTTTGGCGTTCACCTGGGGCGGGAGCTCTTTCAGAAAGCGAACCAGGTTCAGGGTCGTGAGATAAAACAACATCTTTTGTTGCCATCTGTTGAAGTCCGCCCCGTTGAATTTCGTCGCCCTTTCGGCATGGTTGCTTCCCATCAGCGGTACGGTGGTGGGAATATTCGCTATTGTTGCCATGGATCAGACAGAATAACGTCTTACGATTGTTGGTTCCGATGTTGGCATCCGGTCGGTGGCGCTCGTAAAACTCGGACAGAGTTTCAGCTTACTACGTCGAAGTCGAGGCACGTACCTCGTACGCTTTCCGTAAGACATTATTGCCCCGTATTTCAGTGCATCGGGTTGTCGCAATACGTCCCGAAGATACAACGACTTCAAGAATTTCGAAACGTCGATCGAAATTATCGGGCGAATCTACTAAAGACTCGAGCCTTTCTTGCTTTATTACTAAGAAGGGAGATGCTGTCAACTTATTCTAAAATGCTGGGAGTGAATTGAATGAATTTCTATTCTGCCAGGGGACCTATATATAGTTTCTGAAAAGCTGCAGGGGTCAATTCACGAAAAGTTATAACTTTTCAGGTTGACCACCTTTAACTGGGTCAAATTGTAAATAGACGCAACCTTTGACCAGGGGTCAATTTGAGAATAGTCATAACTCTTGGACTGAAACCCAATACCCCTTCAAACAGCCACATCAGCACGCCCAGTCAGCGCCACGTCAGTCCACGTCAGCTCGCGTGTCAGTGACACGTCATCAAGCCGCCACGTCATCATTTTTTTAATTTTTTTTTCGTTTATTTTTTATTTCTTTGGCTGGCTTTATTAATTAATTTCTCATTCACCCAGTATCGGTTTTGAGCAAATTAATATTCTTAGACTCGTCTCGAAACGTAGATTCGTAATCCTTCAACGATTTCTCGTTTCAGTGACCGACGTCTTCTCGATTTAATCAAATCGTTTCAGCTCTTCTCTTAGTGAGCCAATTACCCACACTTGGGCCCAAGGCCCATTGGGCTTAACACCCAACAAATATTAATTTCGTAATTTATGGTGGAAGTTAATTCTACACTTTGCCATTAGAAATAAACAAAACTTCTAAAATTATAAATATTATTTTTAGATTTATTTTTAAAATCTTTTCTATACCATAAATATTTTATATTAAAATTTATAAAGCAATATATAAATTATTCGAATCGAATAATTCGATTAATATTCGAATCGGTTGTGATTTCATATTCGTATTCGGATATTTCTCGAATAAAAAAAATATCCTTAGTCGGATTCGTATTCTATATATCCGAATTCGAATTTTAAAATTTCGAATCAAATCGCGAATCAAACAAAAAAAGTTCGATTCGTTTGCCACCCTAGCGTCAGACACATGGTGTTGGATTTATTTTAAAGTTGATTTTGATGGTGTTGAGTTCATTTTAATAGCTGATGTGTAAAATATTTTATTGTTGAAGGAATTAAACTAATTTAAGCTTATTTATTTTTTAAAATTTAACAAAATAAAAAAACTTTAGAAAAAAAAAAACAAAACCCTAACCCGACCCGTGGGTACTCGATGTGCTTTCGAGTAACTGACCATCGGGTACCTGAATTTGATCGGGTCGGGATCGGGTTTCAAAATTACTAGACCTGAACCCCCCAAAAAACCCGACCGATTCCACCCCTAATGGTGATGGGGGAATTCACTTCACAGCCACAATGAAGGTTTGCCAGGGAGAGAAGATTGGGCCAATTATTACTCCAACCCCAATTTCCTTATAAACGAGCCTGTTGAGTTTCCTAGGCCCAAACTGACTAAAAGTACTTACTGGAATGGTGCTGGTGGGTCAAAACAGTCAAAATACCATTTCCCGACTTATTCGGACCGACCAGGTAAACATTACACACGCACGGAGTCTGAACATTTTTCCATATACTTCATTGGCATGATTAATACAAAATAGAATAGTCGCATGATTATTGGGTCGTAGATTCAAGTGCTTTAGATCATATGACATATACTATAAATAACATCGAAAATCATGTCAGCCCAAAAATCTTGCAAAACGTAACAGTTACCAATGGCGCTAAAACTCCGATTAAACAAATCAGAACCTCAATATTACTTGGAAAAAAACTTCTAAATACTTTTTATTTGCCGAACCTAACACAAAATCTCTTATCCGTAGGACAAATTACCAAAGATTTAAATTATAATGTAATTTTTTTCTCCAAAAAAAATAATCTTTCAAGATCGAAGTACGGGGAAGCTGATTGGTGAGGGTCCAATGAAGAGTGGCTCTGTACAGTCGAGACTAACCATAATTCCCCACAAGGCAATAGCATTATCCATAAAACAATGGGGCACCCTTCCGATAAGTCTCAAAAAACGTTGTCCATCTGTTTTTATTATTTCAGAAAATTTTGATGTCTGCAAATTTTCCAAACAAACGAGTTTACCTTTTTTTCATTCTTCAAAATAAAACAAAAGATTATTTGAGATAGTAAATTCAGACGTTAGGGGACCTTTCCCCGTTGATTCTTATAACTATTTCAAATTTTTTGTAACCTCGATTTCTCTCAAATAACTTGGCTTTACCTCTTGAAAAACAAATCAGGAATTTTTCAAAATTTCAAGAATTTTCAAAACTTATAGAGAACCAACACAACTCTAAAATTAAACTTTTTAGAACAGATAACGGAATTGAATGTTAATAACATTTTTCTGAACTATTAAAAGATAAAGGCATATTACAGCAAACAACTTGCATCAACACAGCAGAACAAAACGGAGTATTTGAACAAAAAAATCGACATTTACTCGAAATGACGAGATGTCTCTTATTTCAAACCAACGTAGCCAAGCAATATGTTAGACGCAGGCTTGACTGCCACATACCTAATCAACTGGCTTCCTGGTGTCCATCTAAATTATGGAAGCTCGTTGGAAATCTTAATAAAAAATCTAATATTGAACATCTCAGGTCGTATTTACCTGTTTTGTTCACATAAAACGATAAGACAAACTTGACACCCGTTCAATCAAAGCTATGGGAATACTCTTCTCAAAAGAAGGGATATAAGTGTTATGATCCCGAGGAACAGAAATTATACATATCAAGAAATGTTATCTTAATCGAAACTAAACCATACTTCCCATATAAAGAAGTTAATAAAGAAAACATAGAGAGGAAAATAACATACATCTTCCTAATATCTTTGAGCAACTTATTATAAGTCAAAATAAAGAAAATATCAGATAATCAAACTCAGGGGAGCTAGAGCAGAACCATAGAACCTCAAAATCTGAGAAGATCTACAAGAAATATAAGATCAACGAAAAGGGATTTAAGTGAAATGTCACTTAAAGGGCTTTTCTTGTGTCAAAGAAAATATGTCCTAGATCTTCTAAAGGAAACTGAAAAAATGGAAGTCAAACCCTAAAGAACTCCCATGGAAACAAACAAAAGAGTACAATCGGAAGATGGAAAACCATTAAAAAACATATGTCGGTTCCAAAAACTTGCGGGAAAACTAATTTATTTGAATGGTATACGATAGGACGTTTCATTTGCTGCTACTTGTGTCAGTCAGTTTATGCAGGCACCCAGGACTAGTCAGCTTGATGTTGTTGATCGCATCCTAAAATACTTTAAGGGAAACCCTGGCCGAGGAATTTGGACGAGAAAAAAATGGAATCCACAATGTGGTAAGCTACTCAGATGCAGACTGGGCAGGAAGCTTCGACGAAGACCCACCCATAGTACTGCACACTTGTTGGGGAAAACCTAGTCACGTGGAAGAGCAAAAAGCAAATTGTTGTAGTGAGATCGAGTATTGCAGCCGAATACAGAGCCATGCCTCAATGGCGGCCGAGCTTATATGGATAAAGCATCTTCTAAAGGACTTGAGGATTAAAATTAATCAACCAATGACTGTGACAATCAGGCAGCTCGGCACATCGCTACGAACCCCGTCTTTCATGAGCAGACGAAACATATCGAGGTTGACTGCCAATTTGTCAGGAAAAAAGTGCAGAGCCGTGAAATCGAAATGCCTTTTCTTGAACTAAACGTATTTCCCATTTTCCAGGCCAATATATTGTTGAGACGGCATATATCGTCTTCATTCTTGTTATGAACTTGTGGGTTTGCTAAAAGAAAAAGTGGGTATTGATGAAGTAAAAGACATGTTTTCATAGGGATTAATCCAAACACATTAATCTTTATATTATTCACGGTCATTGATTTGCTACCTCATCAATCCAAAAGAAGATAAAAAATGGAGATAATAAATAAAGAAAATAAAAAAAGAGAATAACTTGCGTGATTAGTCACCCAAAAAAATCACTTAGGAACGAACCCCGACTGATGGCAATCAAGCCGAGCTTTGAGCCTTTCATATCTGGGCTCGTGGCTCGTCGAGCCATTATCGAGCTAGCAATTTTAGTTTTAATATATTAAATGCTTTATATTTTATATTAAAGTACGTATTTATTTAATAATATACATCGAGCTCAAGCTCGAGCATGAATTCGAGCTCAAAATTTCGCCTTACTCTAAGCTTATCGAGCTTATCGAGTCGAGCCAATGTTTTACGTTTTTAAACGATGAGAGCTCGAGCTGGGGCATATTCGGGCTCGGCTCAACTCGTTTACACCCCTTCTCCGATGATACTGAGAAAATAACAGAATAATTTACCTTCGACAATTGGGGTGACTTTCCTACCTTCTTGGGTTATACCAAACCTCCAATTAAAACATGACACATATCTCATCCGTGTTTAGGGCAGTGTTCTAAAAAGCGGAACAACGCGCGAGTTAAGGCGCGCAATTGCGTTATTTTTGTGTAAAACGCGACGACGCGCATTGAAAAAAGCGTACGGAATCTTTACAGTATATTACTATTGCGGAAGAGAGATGATTGGCTATGCTATGACTACGCAAGTTGTCTGACAAGCGACATTTTTTTTCAGTCTGACAAGCGACATTGACAAGCATATATATATAATATTCATTTTTCTTTTTCAGTTTTTTCTAACTTAATGTTACTTTCCATCAAATCATAAAAGACAATTATTTAATGCAATTTATGTGATAAAATAAATAAATTTATTTCATGACGACCATACTGACATGCATCTCATATATTTTTCGATATAAATATAATTTTCAATAGTTATAAGAATCATTTTAATAGCCTTATTTTAGTTGGACTGATAGTAAATTGAAACAGGAATGATTTTTTAATTGATATGGGCGCTATTTTGGTGTTGGGACTATAAAAACTTTTTAATATATCATTTAAACATATTTATGTTTTAGATTTTAATCAATTATTTATACCTTATTCACTGAAGTTCTTGAGAATCGATTATTTAGTCTATAACTATAATAATGACATAAAAGGTGACCATATTTATATTTATAATTTATTGTATTATATTTAGCTTATCCGAAATATTCACGCAATGCGCTACGCTATTTACGCTTCGCGCTACCGACCCCAAAACGCGACACACCGCGCTTTGCGCTTTTTAAAACATTGGTTTAGGGACACACTAAACTCACCTAAATTAATTGCCACATGTCAAACTATAATTTGACTTGGATTAAGTGGGGAAGACAAGACCCTTCGACAATAACCGGGTTTGGGCCCAATTTATATTGCCCATAAGCATTGGCCCAATAACCCTTGTTATGTTCCCGCGTCTTTTTCTCTACTTTTTTTTGTTTTTATTTAATTTTTCCGTTTTTCACAAATTATATCATTTTGCCCCAATTTTCTCGATCTTCTTTTCCAAGTTGACAGACGGAGAGATTATGGACACTGGAGTGTCAATTCCCGGATCTCGACAGTTTATTCTGAAGAAGTCTTTCAAGCGTAGCATCAGCTCGTTGCTGACTATCTCTTGGGAAGAGGTTAGGCTTCGTCTTTATCGTATGTATGAATATTTACTTTTCAATTGCACTACATTATTCAGTGATTTCCTACTTTTTATGCCGTTATAGGAATTTCGTAAAGCTTTCCCTCGATGTTCTGACTCCGAGAAGGTGCGGCTTCATAATCTCTTCATTCAGGTAATTTTTTATACCCTTTTTTTAGTTTATTTTATTTTATTTATTTCGCTAGCTCGTCAACATGGTCAAAGACTGTTCCTGCCTGGTAAATACCAAAGAACCTCGTGTTCAGTGAATATTATGTCCAATTAACAACATCAGACCACTGCCCAATGATCTACAACCACAACGATTTCCAGAATATTTTAACTCGATATGCATCGGTTGGAGAAGTGGCATCACTTGCAATACCTGTGTCTTAATGCATATGACTCGAAGTCTTCCTGCAAAAATTGAATGTTAAGAATGACAATATATATCGACAACAAGCATCGACAATATAAAAGGCTCAGCGATGTTAAGAGAATTTTTTGTCAGTATTACTTGATAAAAGACCCAGGAAAAGGGAAAGGATAACAATACCTCAATACATTCGTGTGCAGAAGTCAGAACCTGAAATAGTTTAACAATAACGTCTCAATGATCATACAAAAGGTCGAATCATTTTTTCCTTAATGGACACCAATGCAAGATTAGTACTCCAACGGTCGTTCAACCGTAACGAATGCCATACCAAGTGAAATCACGACCGAGCAACAATGTACGAGAAAACTAGAGCTAGAAGAACGCTCACTAGATCCACTTCCGTCAATGAAGTATGCCTTCTCATATTGTAGATTAATTGTGATTGACCTGCATTAGCTTACTTGAGATATTTTTGGTAAAATGAGTATTATTTCATATGGGGCTAGTTATGTTTAGAGTTCATGGGCATTATCATATAAGCCAGTTGAGTATCGTTTTCTATAAAGTTGAGCCCGCTAACTATCCTTGAATAGTTTTCGCAGGGTAACAAAGAGCGAATGGTCATGACTTGCAGGAGCAATATTGGTGAGGCAGCGCAAATGTTGTTAGAAACAAAGAAAGCTGAGCTCATCCATTTGAAGGGTCTTTTGGAGCAGGTGAGCGTCAAACACATGTTTGAATCTAATATTCGCTCAATTATGTCATCTCATTTTGATGAAGTCACACTCTCCTATTTTTCCCAAGGCAAGAGAACAGAAGCGTGAACTTGCTGCACGTGTGGAACTGCTCAAGAAACAAAAGCAGGACCTCTCTAGCAAAGACCTATCGCGTTGATGTAGTTACGAACAATCATCCATCCCAATACTATGATGTTATGTGAGATATTTTTGTTGACTTACCTAGTTTGTGTAATCTTCTATCCTCTGTCCATTCCTACTCAACATGAGGGTAGTGTGTAATACTTGGAATCGAGAAGCCTTGCCCCGAACGCAGCGGAATTTAAAACTTTTTCCCCGGTTCCCGTACGGTTTTCCCAGCTTTTGAAAAATGGTGTCTGATTTGCATTCATGTTCAGGCATTCGTTTTTTTCAAAATGAGCTTTTGTTTCTATGCCAAACTATCGCTACTCTGAATGGCGCGGCCGTGCGGTGACGAGGCTTCTATACTCCCGGCTCATTGATAATATTACATAAAATTTTGATATATTTGTATAGTAATAAGTATTTGATTATATATATACAAATAAATAACCGGTTCCACAATAAAATAAACCGAACGAATTCTGGGTCCTGGCAAACTTGCTTCGGGTCCGTTCTGTTACCATCTCTAATCGAACTTGGGTGTTAAAACTTCACAAAATTGATTATAAACCAAAACAAGTACCCTAAACTTTATTAAAAGTAGAGCTGGCAAACGGGCCTGCCCGCGGGCCGCGGCGGGCTGTTAATTTTCAGGCCGCCAGGGAGTGGGCCTGAGCGGGCCGCGGGCTATGGCGGGGCGGGCCCGACGGGACGCAGGCAGGCCCGCTAGAAAATAACATACTATACAATTTTATTGAGTAATAAGAATTTATATTGTTTTTTTTATACTTTTTGTGCTATAATTTATAATTTAATAATATAAAAAATTAATACTTAAAAAATTGAGTAAACTTTATATATTTTCCAACTTGAATTCTTTTATTTTTTTTTTTTTTTCCTATTTTTTATTTTTTTTAATTTTTATTATTTTTTCCTTTTTTTTCAATTTTTTTAAAACAGGCGGGCTAAGCCCGCCAGGCCAGCTACCCGCCTGTAGGCGGGACGGCCTTAATTTTCCAGGCCTGCCCCGCCGACCATTTTGACAGTACTAATTAAGAGACAAAAAAACAGAATAATTTCTGAGTGCAATGAAATTTATTTTATTTCTGAGGTCATAAATGTAGTGTTACGGCTCATAAACTAATTAGCTCACGTATTCCAATTTGACTCGGCCCAAATAAAACGTGAATATCTTCTTTTCTACATAAAAATCTTCAAAATCGGGATTAGGAAAAAAGTCCCCAATTATGAAACCCTTGTGCTCGCCGTTTTCGACCCCGCCGCCTCGTCCTTCCCTCGGTGACCTCCAGCCGATCAAAATCCTCCCGGCGCCGTCGTTGTACTCGGCTTACGATAGTATTATTGTTACTGATGCTTTTTCTTTCTAGACAACAGTAAGATTTATGCATGCTATAGGTTATCTTGTCGATACCACAACACAAGAGAAGGTTTCATTAAAGTCCTCAAAGTCTCCTGAGATATGGATCTAGTTGAAATCTTGCCTACTTTACCACCAGAAATTATCCTCAACATCCTCTCAACAATCCCAATCAAGACCGTTTTCGCCTACAAATGTGTGTGCAAGCCCTGGCTCAATCTACTCGAAACGTCGTTGTTCGTCCAATCCCATCTCTCCAACTGAGTCCCGAGATTACTCGTCCACCTTCCCATCCCAACCACAAGCACCGCGAAAAAAAAATGTTCAAAATCTCTGATTTCGGCGAGCTTCCCTGCAAAGAAGCATCAATGGAGCTGAAATGTGAGAACATCTTCGGCGGACACCATTATTCTGTCACTACGGTCAACGGCTCGATAGATGGCTTGCTCTTCTTTCGAAATGAATACCTCAGCCTTGGAGAGTACTCTGTCTGCAATCCAATCACCCGCGAGTACATCAAGCTTCCAGTGCCAAAAGAGCTCCTCAGCGATCTTTCGTTCGAAAGGTACGGTTTTGGGGCAACCAGATTGAGTCATCAGTACAAGGTTGTGAGGTTGTCCCCTTCAAGATATGGTTGCAAAGTTTACACTCTCGGGACGGAGTCGTGGAGAAGCATTGCTCCACCTCATAACATGACAATGGATTATTGTTCATCCAATGGCAAGCTTTTGAATGGAAACCTTCATTGGCCGGCGAGAGAAGGGTAGTAACCTGTGGATTTTTTGTTTGGATCTTGAAACTGAAGATTTTACCAAGAAATTCTCAACTCCTACGCTAGGAGTCGGAAGATCTCTTGTAGAGCTAGTAGTTTTAAGGGATCGGCTGTGTTTGTCTGACTATTCTTGTAACGATGAGATCGTTATATATCTGATGACGACTGATTGTGGAGGTGGTGGTGCATTTTGGAACAAGGAGTATGTCTTGAGTAAAAACCCTATTTTCTCTAACGACACGTGATAAAGGTATTTCAATACGTTTATTATAGTATTTAATTGGGTTATGCAAGAGTTTTCGTAATCATTTTATGCACTTATTCGCCCTATTTACAATGGTTTTCATATTGAAGGACCTTACGACGGCTATCGGACAAAAAAGAGTGAAAACGAGGCAAAACGGAGCAAGTACGACGAAAACAGGAAGTGTATTACACTAGGCTGTGACTATGAGCAGTGTTTCCCCTCCGCCCAGACAAAGATGTTCACGGCCGTGAATGCAAGTGCACCAGGCCGTGAACCACGGCGGAGAGACAAGTCAAGGAGGTTGTCACAGCAGTGACACCTCGTACACCAGGCCGTTACAGAAGTGCGAGAGCTAAACTAGAGAGAGTCACGGCCGTGAAGCCCGCTGAAAAGTAGCAACAGATTAGAAAATTCATATCGCAGACCTCGGATTGAAAATCCCTCTGGATAGAATCAAGTGAGTCTTCTATCTATGGTTAAAATTTCAGGTCAATCGGATATCATTTACCCCCCATCTTAGAGAAATAGGAAATTCGCAAAGCTGTCGAAAGCGTCACTGCCGTGAATCTGCTGTCCTAGGCCGTGAAGCACGACAGTGAGCTCATTTTGTGCCCAGACGGTGTCACGGCCGTGAAGGCCCATGTCCCAGGCCGTGAAGGTGTCGAATTTCACTATAAAAGCCCAATTTTGATTCGAAAAGAGGGGACTCTTTCAAGAACTCAACCCTAACATATCAGAGACGAAAGAGAGTCGTCGAGAATAGAGAAACACCCCAAGAAGAGCAGGAGACGGATTAACAATGCTTTCACGCCGAATTGAACAAGGAAAGAGAATCTTCGCCCGAGACCATACCTTATCAATCAAAAGGGAAGATTATGACTCCTCTGCCCTTGTTCTCTATTTCCTTCGTTGCTTTTCCGTTTATTATGAGTGGCTAAATTCGCTCTGTGTTTGGGAGTATATGAACGCTAGGTTGATTCGAGACATATTTATCGCGACTCGTGTATCCTAACTATTTATCTATCTATGAAAGTGTTTCTTCGCTTTAATATGTTTATGTGTTAAAGCGAATATGTGGAAAATTGTTTAGGGCGACAGCTAAACAACGATAAGGCCATTCGTAGATGATAGCACTCGAGTATAGGGCGACAGGAAATACTCGATCATTGCCATTAGTATATATTTATATATAAATTATATAATCTTTTATATTTTTTGGTAAGATTTATAAGTTATAAAATTAAAAGATAAATTAGTTCATATTTTCTGAACTTGAAATAGATTAAATAGATTTTTTTATTAATTTTTCTATTTTCAGGTTTTATTTTTATTTTTTTTTTAATTTATGCAGGCTAAGCCCGCCGGGCCCGCGGCCGCCAGGCGGGCGTGGGCCTAGCTTTCTTAAGCCTGCCAGTTGGTGGGCTACGGGCCGGCCCGCCCCACTGGCCCGTGTTGACAGGTCTAAATAAAACCAAGCAATAACATTTGATGCTAGAGCTAGATCGATATGCTTTTTAAATGTAGACTACATTTATGCGACATTATGATGCATGGTTGATTGATCAACCAATAGTGGTAAAACTGCACCTATCACTTTTTCAAATTATTTTTTGGGAATTTCCAGTTGGCAACCCTCTGTTTTAGTCTTTTCCAGCTGGGGACCAAACGTTGTTTTCAATTCCTCGTGGTACCCCTAAGTATGATGAAATGTAATCACGTAAAACCTACTACACCAGAAACGACACTTCTAGGTTCACACGCCGTTAGTGCCTAACGAGGTTCTCTGAAAAGACCAAAATACCCATCTAAGTTTTTTCCATCACACTTGTTAATTAAAGAAAGCGTGGGAGAGTTGAAAAAGCGCTACATTACGTGATGGCTTTTAGGAAAACGATTTAATATATTAAATAAATCTAAAATACACATGTTACTAAATAAATTATTCGGTTACGCTTGAAACAAAAGAATAAGGACTTTGAAACTGAAACAACTTGGACATACCTCCATTGAAGAAGCTAAAATCGGTATTTGACTGCTCATTCAGGCCGAAATTGGGGAACTCGGCGCTCGATTTCTGACTAAAACTGAGGTTGCAAGCTAAGCTACAGGAATCCCAAGGTAGTAAGCTTTTGTTTCGATTGTTTTTCTGCTTGACGGGCTTGCTTAGAGTGGATGTCATTTTACAGTTCGATTACTGCGGGTTTTGTGGGTGTTTATGTTCATGATGCGTGCTCGTTTCTTACGTAGGAATGGTTGTACTTATACTGATTAAAGTGTGAATTTTCTCCAGAATGGAGAAAAGGACGGTTAATATCAGATGTGGAGATGAGTCGATTGAGGTTAATGTTGACACAGACAGACTATTGATGATGGACTTATATGACTGTATGGTGGAGAGATTCAGTGAAATAGGTGTGGAACTGCCGAAGAATCCATTTCTTTGTCATAATTATCATGGTGAGAGGTATGATGTGATGGATGATAAAACCTTATTGGGAGTATTTGAGGTTAACTCAGAAGAGGTGATGGAATGTGCGAGGCTTCATTGCGGGGGCGGGAGTTAACAATGGAAAAAATAAAGATAAAATTGGGAGAATCACTTGATGCCGAACAACTAGAGGTTGAGCCACCTGAGCTACCCGAGCAAGCTGAGCCACCTGAGCAACCTGAACGATCTGCTCAACCTCATCGTGAGCAATCTAAGGCTCGATGTGAACCGCAGAGGAAGAAACTTGCCAGGACAACCGCTAGAGAATTGGTTTGGGATCTCATACATATTCTGTTAGAGAAAGTCGTACAAGAAGTAGGGCTAGGATCAGTGACATCAGATGAGGAATTGGTGTGTGTTAGAGATAGTTTTGAGCCTGATTCAGGGTATAAGTGGTCTGACAAATGCAGTGGCGAAGAGTCTTATTTTGATGTACTTTTTACAAATGGTGATCTATGCACAAAACAAAATTATGGGTCTATAAGGCTGAAATTGTGGATGCTTTGTATGGATAAAAAGCATTAAATCAATATTCAAAGACTATTGCATTCAAGAAGGATTTTCAGTTGTGGTTAGGAAAGCAGAGAGAAGGAGGTTTATATGCCAGTGTGCTGTTGAGGGTTGCCCTTATAGACTGCATGCTAGTGCGTTAGCTGATGGTCATACACGGGCCATTAAGTCAATTGTGGATGAGCATAAGTGTAGTAGGTTGATTGAGTTTAATCCGATGGCGGACAACAAATGGGCAGCTGAGAAGTTGTTGGAGGATATTAGGGATAATCCTGATATTTCCATCAAGTCGCTGAATTTCTGTTATTGGAGAGGTACCAAGTACAACTGAAAAAATCTACAGCCTATAACATGAAAGACTTTGCTTTAACACTCTTAAATGGAGGCTTTGACACATCTTATTCGAAGCTTCATACTTATTGTGAGGTTATAAAGCAAACTAATCCTGGTTCAATAACTCATTGTGCTTGGGGTGAGAGTGAGATACAAAACTCAGCCGAAGGAATAGAACGACCATTAATATTCAAAAACATATTCATCTCATGGGTTGTAGAGGTCTTATTGGGGTTGATGGAACTCATCTTAAAGGGAATTATGGTGGTGTATTGTTGTATGATGTGGCGCTTGATGGAAATAATGAGTTACTTCCCATAGCGCATGCTATCGTTGATGCTGGAAATAAAGAGAATTGGTCTGGCTTTTTCTATCACTCGAGGCAGTCAATACAAGAGAGCAAGATGACAGGTTGGACCATGATATCTGATCGCCAGAAGGTGAGTTCAATGTTCCATTTTGATATTTTCTCTTCTGTTATTTCCTTTCTGTTATAATACTTACAGTTTGACAGGGAGTTTTACCTGCCTTGGAAGATAGATGGCCAGAAGCAAGAAGAAGATTTTGCGCTAGACATCTTTGTGCGAACTTTAACAACCCATCCTAGGCCTCTCATGCATGCACTATTTTGGAGAATAGTGAATGTGTATTCTGAATTTTCATTCACCAAGGCCATGGAAAGAATGCAAAAAGATGGAGGAACAACGACTACAAAATGGTTTGATGACTTAGGAGACAAATCACAATGGGCACGACATGCATTTGAGCATTCTTTGTGTCAAGCTGAGAACACTTCAAACTTTGTGGAGTCGTTCAACAATTTACTAGGGGCTGACAGGTGCAAACCCGTCCTTTACTCGAAGGTATGACATATATGTTGAGGTATATGCCCTAGATGCCGTACGAGGACTGGGAGTACGAGGGCAATTTGCTAGTTGTGTAGTGTTTAGTGATGTAATTTGATTACTTCTATCAATGGAGTGACTTTATTCATCATTAATTAATTGTTGGATGAATATATTAAAAGGCAAATTATTAATTAGTCTAAAGATTTCACCTTGCAGTCTGGGTGGATAAGACAAATTAATAAAACATAAATATTGGCAGTTTAGTTACTGATTCTGTGGGGACAGAGAGGGCACCAGTAAGCTGAGATACTGCAATACTAAAACAGTCTACAAGTCTAAGTCTCCAGTAGGGTGACTGGAATGACACGTACGACTTGTTTGTCGATGGGTCTAATATGGTTATGCCAACCGTTCACTTGGGAAGTGGGAGCCCATGACAATGATACAAGATGAATCAGGGGATTATCTGTATTCGGACACTAACTCGTAATCAAACAATCACACGCTTGGATTGTCCTTGATCGAACGATTGATTGTAGTAGTATGCGTGAACCTTAGACCGAAAGGGTTAAATTGGGGTTAATCTTGAGGTCTTGACTTGTCACTAGTTTGCTAGGCCCGTCTTGCCGGTGGCATGGGTCAGCAGCGAAATGCGGTCTTGACTTTTCGATGTCATTGCCGGTTGAACTGCGAAGCGGGATTTACGGTGTCGATTAAATTCGAGGTTAACGTCCTATGGCAAGCTTAATGTGCGGGAATTTATCCAAGTCTCTGGCCAGAGCATATAACTGACTCATGATAGTCGTGGAGTATAGTTTCAGAACTTTCACCGACATAAACGACATAGAGTCGAGTTCTATAAGTTTGACTATGCGTGACTTTCACTCGACCGGGACAAACAAAAAGGGTTTATACGTATGAGGAAAATCTAAAGTCGGTTCGTGGATTATGATTAGATCAAATTCGTGTTCAACTTGGGTCTGTTCGGTACCACGGGGCTGGCTAGGTGAATACCGAACTCCTAGATACCTCATGTGCCGGTTGAGACGAAGCAAGAGAGTCGGGCTTAAAAAGGGCAACCGGTACAACGTCGTCATCAGAGAGAGAGACAAGGCTAGGTCCTAGATTGTGACATTAGGGTTTGGGGCTTGGCCAAAACCTTGATCGGCCGAAAATACTAAGTTTGACTAGTCATGGGTAAAATGGTCTTTTCACCTCACGATATATTTTTGAAATAAAATATTTGATATTGAATATTTAGTATATGATTTAAATTAGATTTAGATCTTTATTATTTTCTTAGATAAATAATATTATTTAATTTGGAATTAAATAATGAATATCGGATATATATATAAGTTTCGAATTTTTATTAGATAAAATTTCGAAATTTAGTAAATATTTTTATATTGGATATTATATATGTAAAATATACCAAATATGGCATTTTAATTAATTAAGGTATTGGATATTTAATTAATTAAATATAAGTTCGAATTTTGAATTCATTACTTGGTAAAACGAAGACTTGGTAAAAGGGGATGTTTGAGGATTTTTCTCCACCCACCTTAACCTATTTTTGGCTAATCCTAAGAGGTATAAAGAAGGATTTCGAGATCCAAAAGGGGGTGGAAGCTAAATTTTCGAAAAACAAGCCAAAGAGAGGAAAAACTAAGAGTTTTCTCCTCTCACCACTTTCTCTCTCGCACGCTCTCTCTCGTGGGCAGCAAGCAGTTCGTTCTTGGCCTAGCCGCACATGCAAGAACAGCTGCGACGTTAGTAAGGTGCCGTTCGTGTGCTTTTGGCGTAGGAGAGGGGCACTACGCCTCGGGGATTCGAAGGATTCGGAGGTAGCCATCCTTAAGAGATTTCAACAAGGTATCATGGCTGATCCTTTATATTTTTATGTCAATACGTTCTCGTGTTTGTAGCCGAGCGATCTTGGATAGGCGGGAAACCCCGTAAAATTTTCAAATTCCGCCGTTCTACGAACTTGGGTCCGGGGACCCTCGGGGATTCCCAACAGTGGTATCAAAGACATAGGCTTGGTTAAAGTCACAGGGTTATGACAAAAGGCCACGAAAAACCCGAAAGCCTTAGCCGTGCGCATGGCACACACGACGCTCAGGAAGCAATCGAGCGACTCAGGGCGGGCTACACGCAGCATGAGGCCTGCTTATAGCCGTGCGCATGGTGCGCACGACATACGGACAGCTGGCGCGCAAGGTGCGCGTGGTGCGCGACTCAAGACGGGCTGGCCGCGGGCGTACCGCGGCGCATAGGGCTGACCGCAAGCGGGGCATACGACACAAGAGGCACGGGCTGCACACATGGGTGCACGCAGCGCTCGGTAAAGCCGCGCGTGGATGCGAGGAAAGTAGGTATGACCGTGCACGTGTGTGCGAGCTGTGCTAGGCTAAGAGCGCACGCGGATCGGGGCTTGCCGCATGGTGCGCGCGGCACGAGGCTGGCAGCTTACATGGCGCGAATATCCTCGACACAGGCCCGATAGGCCTGGTCTAGCCCATCCTACGACCCGATATACTTCGGGCTAGGGTCGGACCATTTAAAAGCCGAAATTTGATTTCGGCTCGGAAATGTGTTAAATTGGTCGTGATGCATGTTATTTGAATAACGTGGTGATTGATTGAGGATTAGGTTCTGGTTTTTCCCGGGTGACATGTTAAGGGTGACAAGATCCCCCCGGGTTGTACTTTACAGTTTTTATTAGATAAGAGGGACTGTTTTATTAGGGTTAGATTCCTCGTCATAGGCTATTGTAGTTATGTTATGACGGCCGTACGAGTGTCGATCGAGAGGAACCCGAACGAACGAGCTGGTAGCCAATGCGTACGTTCGAGTAAAGCCCGAAGACGTAGAGTCTTATTATTTTTTTACAATTAGGATAGAACTAGAAATATCCCCGATCTTTCACATTTACTTTAATAGGTTGAAACTAGATTTACTATTAAAGTCCATTATGTGCGTGTTGGTTTCGAACGTGATAATGTGCATAATGTGCTCGTGTTAAAACTGTGAGGATTCTCCCAAGGTTAGACCTTTAATATCAAGTGAGTGAAGGGCCTGGGCTCCTGTCTTCTATCAAGTCCAAAAAATGTTACGACTTAGGGGTACGGTTGTGGTTGACCGAGTTACGGAGCCAAAACCCTCACCTTTGCGTGAACGAGTTTGGGTGAAATTATGAATTGCCGCTCACCGACCACTCTTCGCCCTCTAATAAAGTGTTATCCTATGGGGATGAAGTTCACGGAAAAGTGGAAGGTGAGCAGGACGTTGATAGGTTGCAGTTGGACAGTCATTCCCAATATGATCCGAGTTACGGCTGAGGGACCCTGGCTGAGACGAAGACGTTGAATCTTCTGTGTGACAGAAACGTGTGGGGCACGACCTCGGCTAACCAAATGAGCCAATAAGATGTTAAGTTGAGGCTAGTTTGTAGTAGCGCGGGGAACTCAACGCCAATATGAAACCACTCAACAAGGTTTCCGAAATGCCTAGCAGGAGAAAGGGTTTCGATAAAAATAGTGGGAGTCAGACAAAAGTCCTAATTTAGTCTGATTAAACACTATAAATCCTAACTATCTGTTTATTTTCTGCGCTTTATTTTGTTCTCTATTAGTTACGATGACAAACCCATTAATTACACACTTGGAGAAACATTGTTTGGTGGGACCGAACTATGTAGAGTGGCTCAGAAATTTGAGGATCGTCCTCAAATTAGCAAAACTGGATTATGTCTTGGACATTAAGGAGCCAAAATTGCCCACAACTGAATCCACTAATGAGGAGATTGTACTCCACGTTAAGTGGGGTGAGGATTTGATCGACACGTGGTGTGTGAATGAAAAAGTGCGACAAGTAATAATTAAAACGAATACCTAATTACTATCACCGACGCGCGATAGGCAGTGGACCTATCGTTTATAGTGCAGTAAAGTGAGTAAACGAGTATCGAACACAAGGAATAAATCAATTACTAGTAGTGACCTATCGACTCGATATTTAGCCTAAACAAAATACGCAATTTGTTGACGACTTATCCTAACAGATCGTTCCTAAACCAACTAGAAATTCAGATAGCACGCTTAAAACTGATACGAAGCTTCAGATAATAAAGAAGTGCTCGGGATTCGATTCCCCCTAGGTGTCATCGACTAAGACAATAAAATCGTTCCTACGTAATCTTGACTAAATCGCAGTAATTTCCTACCCGCTCGCGAATTTGCTGTCGCCCTAAACGCTCGCGGGGATCTAAGATTCAATAATTACTAACGGCGAGGATCGAGTATTTGCTTTCGCCCTATACTCGAATCCTATCTTCTATGAACGGCCTAAACGTTGTTTAGCTGTCGCCCTCAACGTTTTTCCACACGATCACTTTAACACATAGACATATTAAAGCGACGAAACATATTCATAGAACGATAAATAGTCAAAACACGAATTCACGATAATATACGTCTTAAATACGACTAATCCTAGCGTTCATCTAATCCCAAACACAAGCGGGATTTAGCTACGCATAATAGACGAGATAACAACGAAGATTGAAGAGAACAGAGAAGAAGAAGTCATGATCTTGAATACTGGCGAATTATTGATGCTTGCTTGATAAATTTTCGTTCTCTGATCAATTGGGCGCGATTTCGTCGTTGCTTCGTTTCTTGCGCTCCGCGATGTAATTATGTGTTCTTCTCGCCCTAAATTCGTCCCTAGATGGTCTTGATTTGATCTCTGGTAAGTTGTATCTTTTTCGGGGTCGAATTTGGGCTTTCTATACTGATTTCCGAGTCGGTCACAGCCTGGGACATGGGCCGTCACGGCCGTGACCAACATCGCGCGTGTCTCGGCTTCTCTGCCCAAGGTCACGGCCAAGTGCATCAAGGGTCACGGCCGTGACCATCATCGGTGGGGTGCTCTGTCTCGCGTCACGGCCAGACGCATTAAGCGTCACGGCCGTGACCATCACCAGCGTTCCTCTCCTTTGCGCGCTGTCCCTCGTCACGGCCGTGACACGTAGTGCGTCTGGCCGTGACGCGAGGGCAGTGTTGCCCCTTTTCGCGCCGTTTTGCCTCGTTTTCGCTCCTTTTCGCCCGAGACTCGTCCTAAGCTCCTTCAACAATAAAACAAGTGTAAAAATATCGAATAAATGCATAATTTCATTGCTAAAGTTCTATTATACCCCGAATAAATAGTACGATAAACGCATTGAAATGCGTTTATCAAACCTCCCCACACTTAAGCATTTGCTTGTCCTCAAGTAAATTAGAAATCAGGTAAGGCATCAAACTAGGATAACGGCACGATTGTTCGCAATTTATCATCAAAGCTAGAAAGCACAAAAGGACTCAAGCAAACAATCACGGACATTACACTAATGACTTGCACTCGTCGACCTGAATTTCCTTCGCACTGCTAATCGAGACTCATACCTCACAAGGATTCACTCAATTCGCTCAAGTGTATAGGCTAGTATATGATGAGTCGCTCAATTCGTGCACTAGTCCAACCCCTACCATAAACTTGCAAGTTAATCGCATTTCTACTATTCAAAGGGCAAGTATAAATCCGAGGGTCTTTCTGGGGAAATGGTCGAATAATCATGAAATGGCAAGCATAGATAATGAACACTTAATCTTAGAGCTAGGACACACGATCGAAAATCATCAAAGAATATAGCCTGATCAAACAGACAGTCACTCGTCCCAACGTAAGACTCGACGTTCTCGCTCCAAAACCCTAGACTTTTCTTCTCGACCCTCTCAACTCAGTTCCCTTTCATTTTCTGCCCTCTCACCAGTTACGCTCTACTTTTGTGCACTGCCCTTATTCCCTAAAAACATCAAGGTTCGGCTTTTTTCGCAAAGAATACATCGTCACAGCGAATGCCGTGTACCTAGGGATATTACCGAAACCTATATCTTGCCAAAGGGTTATGGGCAGGCTTATGCAAGGGATCGGGTCATTTCAGAAAACGGTCAAGTAAAGGGACGAGTCATTTCATGGATAGCAGAGAAGAACATCAAATCATACACGGAAATAGTAACTCTCACGTTCGACTTCTGCTCTATTCTAATCAACTGGGGTTCACATACTCTCTGGAGGCTTACTTGGATCAGGGTTATTTCATACATACGGGGTAAGGGAGATTTGGCCCTGGACTTAATTTCTATTGCCCTCATCATTTTCACACTAACGCCCCCAAATAGTTTCAACACGCATCAAACAGGCAAGTTCTAGAGAGATGTAGACTAGGCACGTCACACAACCAAGAAAAATGAGCATAAGCTCGTCAGGCTCAAAGCTCTCGCACGAAACAGGGTTATGTGTACGGATCTCTCAAAACAGTGCTATATCTAATCAGGCAGACATGATTCAATCAGTCATGCATATCCTAATTGCTCACAGAATTTCATAGAATGCAGACCAACTTGAGAAAAGCGCAAACAATCATGCCTGATTCAGTAATTCATGCCTTTCCAACGAACTCAAAAGATACGGACACATCAAAAAAAATTTAAAATTTCATGCGAGTTTTCTACTAGAATCCCCTCCCCACACTTAAACCTGACGTTGTCCTCAACGTAAAAAAATGATAAAAGGGAAAGTAAAAAAAAGTTTAAAAGAACGGGACTCCCCTGACGTGATCGTGTTGTAGTTGTTTATTGTGCGCGTGAAGTTCGTGTTGTAATCCATTAGGCGTATCCTGGCGCTAGCTAGAGAGCAATAGACACGAAAAGAGTAGTCATAAGATTAACTAGAAACATAGTTATAAGCGCAATGTCATAAAGAAACACACGCGACTACTCAAGCAAACGCAATGTCAGAAAGTGATAAAAAAGAAATCCCTAAGGTGCTGGTGGTGGTGGCGGCGGTGAGCGTTGCCTCGGGCGAAGGAGGTCCATCGATCGCCTGGACAGCTCGAGCGCCTGGTCCATGGCTCGCAGGGCCTCGTTGTAGCGGTCCAGCTCCTCCCTGTACTGGCGGTGGCTTCCTCGTTCCTTCGCTCGTACTCCTCCTGTCGGCGCCGAGTCTCTTGCACGTCCTGTCGCAGCGCTTCGAGGTCCGCTGCCGACGCGTAGGTAGCGACGCCGGATGACTCGCCGTGGTGGTAACCGGAGGAGTAGGAGGGCCCGGTGGCTGTCGTGTCCGTCTCCATTGGGTGGGGGCCCTCGAGGTAGAGCTGGTCGTCGGGGACGGGTACGTGGTCCGTCTGGCCATGGTACATCCCGTGCCAGATGTATACTTTGTTGGAGCGGGTCCAGGTAGGCGCCTTCACCAGCATCTTCATCTTTACGAGCATCTCCTCGTTCACGGGGTGGCGTCCTCCGACTATCTCCATGTCGGGCGCGTTCGCTGGCCAGTAGCGTAATCCCTTGATCACCTTGGTGATCAGTGGGCCGACGGCGATCTTACCGTGGGGCCGTGCTTCCGCCTGGGCACTGAAAGCGTGGGCCACCGCCATTCCTAGATTTATCCGTTCGCCTCGCTGCAGCTGGGTCAAGTAATACAGGTCGCGGAGGGTGACTGCCCCGTGTGAGTCACCCCTCGGCGTAAGCGAGGTCGTCAGGAGGCGGTGAATATAGCGCAGTCCCGGACTTCGTAGCGCAGAGGCCTTCGATGTCTTCGCGTTGTATGCCGGCTCGCCAGGTCGAGCGATTTCAGCCCAGCACCCGTCTCGTCCACTCGGTGTATCGAAGAATGTCGCGAAGGGCCGGTGTGGGGGTTCGGGGACTCCAAGTGCATAGCACAGGCGTTCGGCTCTTACTATCTGCTCCTCGTTGAACGCCCGGAACCGGATTAAGTGGTCGCCGCATTCGTCGTAGGAGAACGTGGCGAGGAACTCCAGGGTGAGTTCCTTGTACGCCGGTTCGTCGATGGCCAGGAACGTGTTCCAACCACTGGTCGATAGGTAATGGGCGACCTGCTGGTCGATGTGGTACTTCGCCAGTGTCTCATGATCGATCTGGTCCATGGCGATGAAATCCATGCCCTTCAGCTTGTTGTAGCGGGCTGTTTGAGCTTCGTCCGTGAACTGACTCATGGCTTCGAGCATAGTCGGCGGGGGTCCGCGTCGACTTGGGCGAGAGGACGAGGCCGAGGCGGCGTTACATGAGGTCGAGGGTCGACTTTTACTCATAGTACCTGAAATAAACGATGTGAGCTAAAAAAATAATGGTACGAAGACAGCTCGACTCGACCAAAAACAGTAGTAAGATCATGTACTAATTCAAATATTCTTGAAAAGTTCAAAGGCGCATTTCGACGAACACGTAACGGGCAAGTTGGGTTAAACATATCAAACCCCATATTCATGCACCAAATCAACACATTATGCATACCCAACGTTTCTTTAGCATGTAATTATCATAATGAGCAAGAAGAACAACCAATTAAGATAAAAATTCGAGACCCCCAAATTGAACTAAATTAGGGTTCTTCGTAAGAGTTTCGAGATTTAACATCAAACGTGCATAATTATGCATACGCAAGGCAATTCTAGCATGTTTATATCAATAACGTGGTAAGAGAAGCAACAATTTAAGCCCAATTGCGAAAATCCCCAATGTCGAAAATTAGGATTCATCGACGGTTCGAAAATTGGTGACCAATTTCAACGAATTAGATGCACCCCACATCATGTAACAAATGAGTAAGAGCTAATTCATGTCCAAAACTTAATAATTTCGACGAGATTCCAAAAATTTAGATCAAAATAGTACAAAAAAAGAAAAATCATACCTTGGAGTTTTAATGAGATTAGGGAGTAAATTCGAGGGTTGGGTGTTGATTCGCCGGGATTGAGAGGGATGTGGCGGCGGTCGGTGGTCTATAGGGGATGATTTGGGTGGTTTTTGGTCGATTGTGGGTGGTGAGAGCGAAGGGGATCGCGAGAGAGAGAAGAGAGGAGAGAAATAGGGAAAAAATGGCTGAATTCTCTTTAAATTCGTGCGGGTCACGGCCGTGACCTGTAAAGGTCCTGGCCGTGACCTCAGGCAGTGCGCTCCTCTGCCACGCGTCACGGCCGTGACGTACTCGTCACAGGCCGTGACCAAATCGACCAAAGTTTTTCTTTTTTTTTAACCCGTAAACGTCACGGCCGTGACTGCTTAAGCGGCTGGCCGTGACACGAGGCAGTGAGCGCATCTGGGATGTGTCACGGCCGTGACTGCTTAAGCAGTTGGCCGTGACATGAGGCAGTGAGCGCCTCTGGAGTGCGTCACGGCCGTGACTGCTTAAGCAGTTGGCCGTGACCACCTTTTATATATATATATATATATATATATAAGTCACGGCCGTGACGGCTTAAGCCGTTGACCGCGACATGAGGCAGTGTGTGCGACGGGGGTCCGTCACGGCCGTGACAGCTTAAGCGTCCGGCCGTGACACCAGGCAGTGAGTGCCGCTGGTCCTTGTCACGGCCGTGACTGATTTAGCAGTTGGCCGTGACACCTCCTTTTCCAATTTTTTTTTTTTTTTTTCAAACCTAACCTAAGACATAAAAAAAAATACCTGGGTTGCCTCCCAAGAAGCGCTTACTTTACCGTCTTTAGCCGGACGTCTCGTTGTTCGCTCAATTTTGGAAGTCCAGGTAAAGCACTTCCTTCTCGGTCCCGTCTTCCTCGCCTGCGAGATAGTGCTTCAACCTATGGCCGTTCACCTTAAAAGTTCCCTGCTCCGTACCTGAAATCTCAACAGTACCATAAGGGAAAACACGGGTAACAGTGAACGGTCCTGACCAGCGTGACCTAAGCTTGCCAGGGAAAAGCCTAAGTCGAGAGTTAAAAAGAAGGACTTGGTCCCCTTCCTGAAACTCTCGCCTTTGCCTAATTTTCTTATCGTGATAGGCCTTTGAGCGTTCCTTGTACATACGTGCGTTATCGTAAGCCGACAAACGCCAATCGTCTAGCTCGTTGATTTGGAGTTGCCGCTTTCCGCCGGCATTCCCCAAATCGAGATCTAAGGACTTGATGGCCCAATATGCCTTATGCTCTATTTCTACGGGCAGATGGCATGCTTTTCCATAGACTAATCTATATGGTGTAGTGCCTATTGGAGTCTTATATGCGGTCCTATATGCCCAAAGTGCATCATTTAACTTGTTCGCCCACTCCCTACGGTTCCCCTCTATGGTTTTCTCTAGAATACGTTTCAACTCGCGATTCACTACTTCGACTTGACCACTAGCTTGGGGATGGTACGGGGTGGATAGGCTATGCTTAACACCGTAACGTTCTAGCGTGCGTGCAAACTGGGTGTTACAAAAGTGAGTGCCTCTATCACTTATGATGCATCTAGGTGCCCCAAAACGTGAAAATAACGCTCGCAAAAATCTAACGACTATCCTAGCGTCGTTTGTGGGTAAGGCTTGCGCCTCGGCCCACTTAGACACATAATCGACGGCAACTAGGATGTACTTATTATTGTATGAGCTAGGAAATGGACCCATAAAATCTATACCCCATACATCAAAGATCTCGCATACCAAAATAAAATTCTGTGGCATTTCGTCGCGTTTGGAGAGATTACCTGCGCGCTGACACTGATTACAAGTGTCAACGTACCTTTGGGCGTCCTTGAAGATCGTGGGCCAGTAGAACCCACTCTCCAACACCTTCTGAGCGGTCCTGTTTGCTGCGTAGTGCCCTCCGGTCGGCCCATTGTGGCAATGCCTAAGGATCTGTGTAGATTCTGGAGCAGCAACGCATCGCCGTATCACCTGGTCTGCACACCGCCTGAAAAGGTACGGATCTTCCCAAAAGTAGTACCTCAACTCAGAAAAGAATTTCTTCTTTTGCTGACTTGTGTACTCCTTTGGTAGGACCCTTGCAACAAGATAGTTAGCATAATCTGCAAACCAAGGGGTGTCGTCACTTACCACGCGTATCGCGTAGAGGTGCTCGTCTGGAAACCGATCGTGTATCGCCCTTCTGTCCTTACGATATATCTCGGACTCCTCTAATCGGGAAAGGTGGTCTGCCGCTAGGTTCTCCGCACCCTTCTTGTCGCGGATCTCTATGTCGAACTCTTGCAGTAGCAGGATCCATCGAATCAGCCGTGGCTTGGCGTCGGGCTTTGCTAACAAGTACTTAAGGGCAGAGTGGTCAGTAAAAACGATAACTTTAGAAAGGATCAGATATGACCTGAACTTGTCGAAAGCAAACACGACGGCCAACAGCTCCTTTTCGGTGGTCGTGTAATTGGCCTGGGCTGCGTCTAATGTCTTACTCGCGTAGTAGATCGGCCGAAAATGGTTGTCCTTGCGCTGCCCTAACACGGCCCCAACTGCATAGTCACTAGCATCACACATTAGTTCAAAGGGCAGCCCCCAATCAGGGGCTACCATAATAGGTGCTGTGACTAATCGCTCCTTAAGCAAATTAAAAGCATGCAGGCATTCGTCATTGAAATCAAACGGGGCATCTTTCTCTAACAATCTAGACATAGGACGTGCGATCTTAGAGAAATCTTTGATAAACCTACGATAAAATCCTGCATGTCCTAGAAAGCTTCTAACCGACCTCACGTTCGAGGGGACGGGCAATTTTTCTATCGTCTCTAACTTAGCTCGGTCAACTTCGATTCCTTTAGAGGAAATCTTGTGACCGAGAACTATACCCTCCCGAACCATGAAGTGGCACTTTTCCCAATTAAGTGCTAGATTCGTTTCCTCGCATCGTGCGAGCACGAGCTTCAGATTCGATAAACATGCATCAAACGAGGAACCGAAGACAGAGAAATCGTCCATGAATACCTCCATTACCTCACCTACCAGTTCGTCGAATATGGCCATCATGCATCGCTGGAAGGTGGCTGGGGCGTTGCAAAGTTCGAATGGCATCCTTCGGTATGCAAATGTCCCGAACGGGCAAGTGAACGTCGTCTTTTCTTGGTCCTCGGGTGCTATGGGGATCTGTAAATACCCTGACAAACCATCAAGGAAACAATAAAATGAGTGACCCGCTAGCTTTTCCAACATTTGATCAATAAATGGTAAGGGAAAGTGGTCTTTTCTCGTCGCATCGTTCAACTTCCTATAGTCGATGCAGACGCGCCATCCGGTCACGGTCCTCGTCGGGATCAGTTCGTTCTTGTCGTTGGTGACGACCGTCATGCCTCCTTTCTTTGGGACCACTTGGACCGGGCTGACCCATGCGCTGTCCGAAATGGGATAGATCATCCCCGCGTCTAGCAGCTTGATCACTTCCTTCTTGACAACGTCCTTCATGTTGTGATTGAGGCGCCTTTGACGTTGAGCAACCGGCTTGAAGTCGTCCTCCATGAGGATCTTGTGCGTGCAGTAGCTCGGATTGATACCCCTTATGTCGGATATCTTCCACGCCAAGGCCTTCTTGTGCGCCTTCAATACGTCTAAAAGCTGGCCCTTCTGTCCGTCGTTAAGGTTTGACGAGATGATGACCGGCAGCCCTCCATTGTTGCTCAAAAACGCGTACTCGAGGTGGTCGGGCAGTGGCTTCAATTCCAAGACCGGTGGCTCCTCGAACGAGCTCTTTTCCTTGTCCTCTTCGCTGCTCTCATCGATGGCTATAATAGGCTCGTCGGCTTCCTCCCCACACTCGTCGATGGCCATAAGCGTGTGTACGGCCGGATCGCCAACCTGTGATAGACCTTGCACGGAAAAGAGAAAGTCGTGCTCAAATACGTCTAAGAAATAACACTTATCATCCTGCTCGCTACTCTTTTTCATTGAGTCGGCCATATCAAAGGTAACCTTTTCCCCATCTACCGTCAAGGTTAACGTCCCGTTCCTAACGTCTATCATGGTTTCCCCCGTGGCTAGGAATGGTCAACCTAATATCAAGGGAACGTTCTCGTCTTCCTCCATATCTAAAATAACGAAATCTGCGGGAATCACAAACTTATCAACTTTAACTAAGACATCCTCGATAACACCTCGAGGATACTTCAACGACCTATCAGCTAATTGGAGGCTCATTCTAGTGGGTCGTGGCTCACCTAATCCTAAACGCTTGAACATAGAATACGGCATAAGGTTTATGCTAGCGCCTAGGTCTGCTAATGCACGCTCAATTACTAAATCTCCTATAAGGCAGGGAATAGTGAAACTCCCTGGATCCTTAAGTTTCTTGGGAATCTTGCTTTGGAGAATCGCCGAGCACTCTCCTCGTAGGCAGACGGTGGAGACGTGTTCGAGCTTACTTCTGTTCGTCAGCAAGTCCTTCAAGAACTTGGCGAAGCTGGGCATCTGCGTAATAGCTTCAACAAAAGGTAAGTTAATATGCAACTCTTTACACATACCCATAAATTTACCAAACTGCGCCTCGTTCTTGTCCTTTTTCAGTCGAGCCGGGTATGGGATCTTCGGCTGGTATGGCTTCACCGGTGGCCGCTGGATCTCCGTCACCTTTTCCTTCTCGCGCTCGACCTTTTCCTTCTCAGCGTCGGCCTTCTCGACATCGTTGCCCCTGATCTCCTCGACTTCGGGCTCGTCGTGGCTCTCAAGGTTGGCATTCTCCTTGGCCTTCTTTTTGGTGGGCACTTCTTGCAATTCTCGCCCATTCCTTAGCGTCACCGCCTTGCAGTACTCCTTAGGATTCGGCTCAGTGTAGCTTGGGAGTGATCCCTGAGTGCGCCCCGCCAACTGCTTCGCCATCTGGCCCATCTGTTGCTCCAGCTTTTTGAGTGAGGCGTCCGTGTTCTGAGCACGCAAGTCATTCGCCTCCATGTATTCCTCCATCTTCGTCATGCGGCTCTCGTGGGCTGCGGTGGTACTACTGAGGAGCGTCTTCATCATGTCCTTTATCTCCCTCATGTCGTCGGATCCTCCCGCGGGCGTGTTCTGGTACTGTCGTGGTGGCCCGTTTTGGAATCCGGACTGTCTGGGCTGGAATCCTGGTGGTCCTTGGCTCTGATGGTTCTGACTCCCGTATGCCAGGTTTGGATGCGCCCGAGGCTGGAAACTTCGCTGGCCCCCTTGGTAATTTCCCATGTAATCTACGTGTTCCAACGGCTGCCCAAGTTGGCAATCTGAGGTCTCGTGGGCTGCGCCGCAAATTCGGCACAAGGGCACGTAAGGCGTATGCTGCGTCGGTGCGGTGGTCGTTACGGCATTCACGGGCTGAGTCTGCCCGGACTTGGGGAGCAATGCACCAATCACCGTCTGCAGCTGAGAGTTCGTCGAGGCGAGTTGTTGCTGAAGCGCTTCGATCTTAGCGTTAGTGGCTGTCTCCTCGCTCACCCCAAAGACGCCTGTCGTCTTCATCCTGGTATTGCCCCTCATGAAACTGTTCCTCGAGTAGTCCTCAATCAAATTCCACGCGTCGGTGGCGTTGAGCTTCACGAGCCCTCCTCTTGCGGCTCCGTCTAACATATGGACCGTCTGATCATTGAGCCCCTCGTGGAATCGGTTGATCTGGGCCGCCTTCGACATCCCGTGCTGTGGGCATCTCTTCAATAACGCCTTGTAACGCTCCCACACCTCGTAGAGATTTTCAGACTCCTTCTGATGGAATAAAGAGATTTCTGTCTTCAATCGTAGCACCTTCGAAAGTGGGAAGTAATGGCCGATAAACGCGGCTCGCAGCTCCTCCCAGGTGGTGATCGAGCGGGGTGGCAACATCTCAAGCCAATCCTTGGCTCTGAACTTCAAATAGAACGGGAACAATAGCTTAATCGCGTCGCCCGGAACACCATTGATTTTGATGGTGTCGGTGACCGTCAGAAAAGCCTTCAGATGGGAGTAAGGATCGTCATCGGGGTTGCCCTCGAACTGGGCCGTCTGGAAAATCATCTGAAGCCAAGAGTGCTTCAGTTCAAAGTTGTTGTTCTCGATCGGCGGAATGACTATCGCCGACTCCGTACCGCCTAGCGCGGCATTCTTGAGGAGGTCCTGAAGTGATGGTTCCTCCTCGGGAATGTTATGGACGGGCACTCGGTGGTCCGCCATGTCTACTTCTGTGTAGGGACTATCTACGGTTGCCTCTACACGTGAATTCTGAATGGATTCCTGCGAACTATCCTCTGAATAGCTAACTAAGTGGTCCTGAGAGCTAGTGGATGCTCCTTCGGTATCGTACTTAAGCTTCCTTCGTAACTTCCGCTCGAAATCCGGGTCGGCTTCAACGATGGGACCCGATGGATGGCTTCTGGTCATTCACCGCTGAATCGTACCTTCAGCACGTGAGAAATAAAGATTAGCGAAAAGTAAACAAGTACGATGAATAAAAATACGAAATCAATAACGACGCAGGAAAACTACTAATTCAAATAACACAAATAACGCAAACAGTAAAAGCAAATAAAACGTCGAAACCACAGTGGCTAAAAGTACCGAACTACGGTGTTCCTAATATCGATTTATTCCCCGGCAACGGCGCCAAAAACTTGATCGACACGTGGTGTGTGAATGAAAAAGTGCGACAAGTAATAATTAAAACGAATACCTAATTACTATCACCGACGCGCGATAGGCAGTGGACCTATCGTTTATAGTGCAGTAAAAAGTGAGTAAACGAGTATCGAACACAAGGAATAAATCAATTACTAGTAGTGACCTATCGACTCGATATTTAGCCTAAACAAAATACGCAATTTGTTGACGACTTATCCTAACAGATCGTTCCTAAACCAACTAGAAATTCAGATAGCACGCTTAAAACTGATACAAAGCTTCAGATAATAAAGAAGTGCTCGGGATTCGATTCCCGCTAGGTGTCATCGACTAAGACAATAAAATCGTTCCTACGTAATCTTGACTAAATCGCAGTAATTTCCTACCCGCTCGCGAATTTGCTGTCGCCCTAAACGCTCGCGGGGATCTAAGATTCAATAATTACTAACGGCGAGGATCGAGTATTTGCTTTCGCCCTATACTCGAATCCTATCTTCTATGAACGGCCTAAACGTTGTTTAGCTGTCGCCCTCAACGTTTTTCCACACGATCACTTTAACACATAGACTTATTAAAGCGACGAAACATATTCATAGAACGATAAATAGTCAAAACACGAATTCACGATAATATACGTCTTAAATACGACTAATACTAGCGTTCATCTAATCCCAAACACAAACGGGATTTAGCTACGCATAATAGACGAGATAACAACGAAGATTGAAGAGAACAGAGAAGAAGAAGTCATGATCTTGAATACTGGCGAATTATTGATGCTTGCTTGATAAATTTTCGTTCTCTGATCAATTGGGCGCGATTTCGTCGTTGCTTCGTTTCTTGCGCTCCGCGATGTAATTATGTGTTCTTCTCGCCCTAAATTCGTCCCTAGATGGTCTTGATTTGATCTCTGGTAAGTTGTATCTTTTTCGGGGTCGAATTTGGGCTTTTTATACTGATTTCCGAGTCGGTCACGGCCTGGGACATGGGCCGTCACGGCCGTGACCAACATCGCGCGCGTCTCGGCTTCTCTGCCCAAGGTCACGGCCAAGTGCATCAAGGGTCACGGCCGTGACCATCATCGGTGGGGTGCTCTGTCTCGCGTCACGGCCAGACGCATTAAGCGTCACGGCCGTGACCATCACCAGTGTTCCTCTCCTTTGCGCGCTGTCCCTCATCACGGCCGTGACACGTAGTGCGTCTGGCCGTGGCGCGAGGGCAGTGTTGCCCCTTTTCGCGCCGTTTTGCCTCGTTTTCGCTCCTTTTCGCCCGAGACTCGTCCTAAGCTCCTTCAACAATAAAACAAGTGTAAAAATATCGAATAAATGCATAATTTCATTGCTAAAGTTCTATTATACCCCGAATAAATAGTACGATAAACGCATTGATGCGTTTATCAGGATTCAGCTAGGCCTCCAGTCTCGCTACAGTCAGAGGAAGGGTAATAACAACCAATCAAATAATTGGAGAGATAAGGATGATAGGAGTAATAAGGAAGGCCGTGATTTGTTACACTGACAAATCACGGACTGATTTGGTTCATCAATGAGGGAATCATGGGAGTAATCACGGATGTCACATTAAGACTTGATCATGTTTAATATGACAAGTCAATAAAGAGATTGAAGATCATCATCAATTAATCATCGAAAATCTTTATCCATATAAGAGCATTGAAGACCCTAATCAAGGGATTAATGGAATTGATATGTTTTCCTTTTATATTAGTCTCTAGCCTCTATATAAAGTAGATGTAACTAGTACACTCAATCAAGTCTCACGTTAAAAATACATTGAAGTTTATTTCTTCTTTATAAGAAACACTTGTGATTTATTATTATTTTACCTTTCCTTTACAACTAAATTTTCGAACTATAACAATTTTGAAATTGCCGATGACCCGTAAAAACCCTCTCCCTCAATTCGCGAATTCACTTCGCGAAGCATATATTCATATATATTTTTTTATTATTATTTTTTTATTTTACAACTTATACTTCTTTGAGAACATAGAACTATAATACTTTAAATCATTTTTCTTATCTATACCTTATTTTAAAATGACTTATATGAGTGCAAGAATTTATGTAAATGCATGAAATTATAATATGAGGTTTCGGTTCCTGACATTAGATACCAGAGTTTCTAATCATACGACCAGCCAGTATGTTACATAATATCCATAAATATAACGGATGTGACTCGATCGTTATTGGTGATACTTCGTTATCCATAAATAATACTGCACCGCTCAATAATGTTCTTTTTGTTCCAGATCATAAGAAAACCTTGACTTCCATTAGTCACGTTACATCTGAGTTTCCTATTAATTGCAAATTCTCTAACACAAGCTATCGTGTAAAGTGGCGGAGCACAGGTCAACCTCTCATAGCAGAGAAACGCAAGGGTAATTTATGTGTCATGTCTAATGAGATAAAAGCATATGTTTCATATCCTTTCAAATCTGGCACATCAGATATCTGGAATCAACATTTGGGTCACAATCATCTACACTTCATTAATTAAAGAAAAGGTCTTATCGATGTCATGGTCTTAAAAAAAGGGATCATCTGTGTGATAGTTGCGATTAGGAAAACTAAGCAAACTTCCAATTAGTTCAAATTCAACTTCTGATATTTTTAATAAAATTTATTGTGATCTTTGGGCCCTGCTCATGTTTTATGTATTGGAAAATTTCGTTATTATGCATGTCTAGTCGATTAAGTGTACTTGTATCATTCCTTTAAAAATAATCCGACTTTTTTCTGGTGATGTAATTTTGAAAAATATGTTGAATGGCAATTTAATAAGAAAATCAATATCTTCTACTCTGATGCATGGTGAATTTGTTAGTTTTAACTCAGCTCACCTAAATGCTCAAGTTTTAAGGAAGTTTATACTTTGAATTACTATATCTTATGGCAATCAACTCGAAATTATATTAGAAAATGTGCATGTAGCTTGAACACGAAGTTGTATCCCATCTCAAGAACGAGTCGGAGAAATTCAAGCCTCCTCTACATCATCTTCAGATAATCTTCTGTCATTACAATTTCCCCCGTAATATCAACCCCTTCGATAGTTAGGCGTAGCAATGAAGTCGTCATTCCAAGCACCAATCGTAAGAGTTTTGGTCAAATGCAATCCATGACGTGGTTCAACAGCTTTTCTTAAGACAAAACCCTCATCGTGATGATTACTATCCAAGCTGAGTTTATCCTTGTGATGATTAGTGTTTTGTTGGCGATGGATGCTTTGCTTAGCACTTTCCTTATGAACAAACCCTCGCCGTGCTTCCCTGGGATTAACTCGCGAAAGCACACGATATGAGAAAGGTTTGGTAATTAATTTGGATCAACTTGTAATAAATTCTTGTTTAAGAGTGAGTGAAATTAAGGTTATATTTTGTATAGGATCAACCTAACATAACTAAAATACCAAATTAGTAACCCATCAAAGAGAAGTTCGGAATTTGAAAGAACTCGATGGGAATATCGAATTTTGGTTAAGGACAAGGAGTTGCTACAACCACCATAAAGAGCATAGTCGTTATGAAGACGCATTTGTTGAGAAGAAACTACAAGCTGACGTGGCTTGCTCTCATTGATTGTCTCGTGGTGGTCCCCGGCCTGGAGAAAGTGATCATCTTCTTCTTTAGGGTTTGAACTTGTGATAATGTTCATGGTTTTCCTATATAGGTTGTGAGGTTATTATGATTTTGATGCAAACATGGGTAATTTCGCCTAACTTTGGTTGACGTTAATCCTCTACCCAGATAAGGCCATAACTTTGTTAATACAGTAATTGTGTACTAAGATTAGGACATTTCGACGACGAGGGAATAGTAAAAACAACTTATGTTGCTAGTACCTATTGTTCATGTACTTGCATCGCACATAAACCCTTCGCTTTCACACTCCTGATTTTATCGGTTAGAATAGGTTTGTGTTTGGCGTGAATAAACACTTTAATTTTATGCTTTTTTTATGTTCAGTCAGTATTGGTGACCAAATATTTTATTTTATTAGTCCACCAATAGAACTTTAACAAATAAAATGTTTCGAAAAAAGCCGAGCTCTTAAAATCCCTAAATCTTCTTCCCGTTCCTCAAGTAATGGAGGTTTGGGAAGGCCTCTTGAATTTTTTTGCACTTCATCTCTTCTTCTTCCATACGCGTATTTGGTTTTCTTTTTCTTTTCTTTCCTTGTTATAAATATTATTGATCTTTTGTCGCTTTATGTCGAATTGTTATATTTTCCTGTTGTGTCATGTGTTTTGTATGTTGTTCTCCGTGCGTGTTCTTGTGTGTTCGATTGTTTGTGTTTCTTATATAAGTTTTTTCTCCCCTTGTTTTACAACCGATTCCAAAGAAAACGAAGTTGAAGACGGAAGAAAGTGGAGAATGTGAACTTAATAACCATATTTATGTAGTGTCAGCCGCAGGCTAATCTGTTATTAGTTGTGTTGTTTCATTGGCTATTTTTCTTTTTTTTCTTGACTGTATTGCTGTTTTTTTTTCTCTCATGAGTTTTATTCACTAGATATTCGACACTAGAGCCCCGTTTAGTTTGCCCGATAAGCCCAGATAAAAGCTATAGTATCTTGTGTAATACTGTTCGGTACAATTAAACCTCAATTGCACAAAGCCCGCAATATAAGATCGGCCCGCTATTTTTATCCAGTAAATTCAGTATAATTCATCCGACCCACCGAGCTTAGATAATTAATACAGACCACCTACTAATAATGAAAAGAAAATATCCTCATACCAGCAAATTATAAAACCATCGTTATTTCACGTGCTTTGATTGATAAAAATAAATAAACAACACTAATTTATTACTTGTTTCATGGTGATCAAAATGATATGCATATCTTATATTTTTCGATATTCATAAGAATAATTATTTTTGTAAAATTAGATATTGGTGAAATTAAGGATATTTTTGTAATGCTACAAATAATATAGAGATAAAAGTTTTGTTGGGAAAGAAACTAAACAAGATAATAGTAAAATATAGTGGTGTTGAAACTAGAAAGTGAACAAAAACTCCACATAACTGAGAGGATAATAATGTGGAGATAAAATTGTCTGATATTTTCTTATTGGGACAACTAAACGCAGCCTAGAGGGATCTCGAGGGCTCTTTATCCCCTTGTAAATCGTTTTGATTAATGAAGCTATCATTAAAATAAAATAGACCCATTAGAAAGTTAAAAAAATATATAATGGCTGTGGATCAAGCCAAACCTTGCCTAGTCATCCTCTCCCCGGGGCCAAGCAGTTGCGGATGGGGCAAGTATAGTCGTACCTCATATATGTTAGATACATATTTGCATCTATCTAAATTTGTGTGATGTCTAAGTTTTAAAAATACTAGTTAACTAAATCGTATAATTATCAAGCGATAATGATCATTGCATATATTATTTGCTCTTCTACTGTTATTTTGAAACTTCTCACTATTATAGTGTTGGTCTTGGTATAAGTTAAAAAGGAAGATGGACAAGACCCAATTGTTAGGAATCGTGAATTTAAAGAATTCAGATAAACAGTTTTTTGTGATTGGACTTAACTTAATTGAGTAGACCGGTTAGACATAGGTGAAACCTGATACCAGTCAGCAATCCGCAAACCGGATCAAGACTAATACCAGAAGGCCATGCAGACCGGAATTCAGATATCGGATGTGCCACCGTGGACTAAGATTCAAATTCATCTTAGGAGCGGCAAGTTGAAGGCTTCTGACGAGCAATTAATTCAAGGCTGACAGCAAGAGCCAAGTTGAAGTCAAATTATGCCAAATAAAGAATAAAGCAAAGTGCACAGGGCGACTGCTGCAAAGACCGGACAGACCCATTTTCGGGAAAGTCATTAAAGCTCTCTCCGGTATAAAGAGCTATCTCGCAACGGCCTTCTACATCAACTCCAACTATAAAAAGGAGAGAGACAAGCTGCAAGAACCACTTCACCAATTTTGAAAGCAAGAAACGCGAGAAAAAGGTCAAGTCCACAAGCAATTAAGCAAGAAGTGTTTAGATGTTGTCCTCACTACTTTAGACCGATTCGGTTATTGAGTGAGTTGTTCTCAAGAGACTGTAAAATGCTCTTGAAAGTAGACGGACTGCAAAAAGCTGTCTAAGCGGTGTCTAGGAGTTTAGTTAGCTGAGTATAGCCGCGTAGGTTGTAATGTCTTAGTCTAGCTTCATGCAAGAGGGGTTGTAAAACCGAGTCTTCTAGTGGTGCCTTCCTTGCGGGAAAGAAGGGAAAACGTAGGAGATTTTTGGCTCCGAACTTCCAGAAACAACTCTGTGTCTGAGGCAAACACACACACACACAAAAATCTCATTTCCATCCGGTCTTGGTTTCAAAACCGACCGGTTAGCTTCCGCATAAGTTTCATGCACAAATATCACGCACTGGTATCTAACCTTAACCGTTTAGGCCTTCCTCAATGCTAAACCCAAAAAAGTAGGTTTGTTGTGTGCCACGTTAGCGCCACTTCAAAAGTAAAAAACCTATACCTCCAAAACAAAATCTCTCTCCAACCATAATACCCAAAAAGTAGGTTTATTGGGGATCCTCTTTAATTTCATTTAATTTTGTTTAACTAACCAATTATATTTATCTAATTTAATTTATAAATAATTATAGATCATATTATGTTACTTTTTATATAAAAAAATTGAGTACATAATAAAAAGTATTATTTATTTATTTGAATATAAAAGAAATAAACATTTTTAACACATTAGAATTTTCAAGAAAATAAAAAAAATTAATAAATATTGATAGAAAAATATTAATATATGATAAAAAGGAAATAAAGTATTAAAAACCATCCCATTATATTTATCTAATTTTCAAAACTATTTATATATAATTATATTTCGTAATTAGTTTTTAAATATAATAAAAAATAAATAATGCAGAAAAAAGTAAATAAGTTAAATGGAAATAAACACTTTTGACATGTTAAAATTTTTTTAGTTAAAAAAATAATAAATATTAATATATAAACAAAATATTAGTATATAAATAAATATCAATATATAAACAAATATAAATACATAAATATTAGTCAATGAGATAAGAAAAGTAAAAAGAAAAAAAAAAAGAAAAAGCTGCAAAAAAACCGAGGTATGATAGATTAAACCTACCAAAAAACCTCACACGAGCGACAGTGGTAAAAACCTTAAATTATCAGGTTTTTCTCTATCCTAATCACCCAAAAAACCCAGCATTGAGGAAGGCCTTAAGAACTGAAAAAGTGAGTGTTTACTCACCCCCCCTCCCCCCTTTAAATACGCAACTGATCCTAACAGCCATTATTAAATAAGCTAATGACACACACACAAAGACCGGGAAATCATATAAAATATATATACTGCACGTTTGTCCGTGAGCTCCGATTAAATTTTAATCGGAAGCAAATCTTAATTCAATTATTAATTATCTGAGATTATCTGATTACTTCTAATTTCGAGCTGGACTAATGTCTTTGTATACATGATCAAAGGGTTCGCGGGGCGGTTGCGGAACGGGCATGGCGATTCCACCATGTCCCGCGGTTCCAGTTCCAGGAAATATTCTTGGAACCGCCCAGAATCGTAACATGACACTGCGGTTCTAGGCGGTTCCTGGGCGGCTCTGGAACTTTTATTTAAACATTTACAAAAAAAAGAAATACAAAACAATAAAAAAATATAGTAGAAAGAAAAAAAAAGTATATTGAAATGAAAAAAAAATTATACTTTGAAAAGATCTAGGGCTACGCTACATGGTGATTAACTTGTACTATTTTGCTCGCTTCTTCGTCGAAGTCGGAGCTTCATGCATGAAATTCGTCAATCGCATTCTCCTTTCGGTTCTTCGATTCGCCCGAAAATCAATCCTTCAAGAGTGAGCATCTCAAGTGAAATCGGTACCACAATGTATGCCGTGAGAAATGCAGCATAGATAATATTATTGATTCGGAAATATCCGTTATTTACATCCGAACTATATTCATCGCCAATCAGCCATTGGTTCTCCAATGGAACAATTTAGTCAATGTTGATTTGTACTACAAACTTCGTACGGCATATCAACGTTATTCATCTCTGTACTAGTATCCCTTGCAAAGTTCATACATAACAAAATATTATTGTAATACACACACAACACATGATCATTTGAAATGGTTGTAGTACAATTATATTCAAGGCGCGAGGGCCTGTTACAAAATGATAAATTATGTACTTAGATTGTGTATGACATGTTAGTTTAATATCAAATTCTGTATAGTGATTAAATGTTGTATCTTACTCAATATTATGATCGACGTTTATAAGGTAACTTAAAAATACTGATGATGAGTTGAGTAAAAATAATTTCTTATAATGTAGGAGACGGCAAAACATGAATCTGAGTGTATGATGTCGTCGAAGCTCAGTTCACATGTTTCGTTATATTAAATATAAGATAATGACATGTATATTTATGTAACTTGCATAGTAAATGGTGCAGTGACGCGTTAATGGCTTCATTTTGTTTTTCAATTTTCAGTTTATTACACATATTCTCAATTTACTTATCACGTGATGATGACGACAGTAAATAACGTAAAGAGGAGACATTTCTCTTCGATTATGTATTTTGCTAAAACATAATAAGTTATTTCTAGATGTTGATGATACATAATATTGTCTTTGCTGCTGTAATATTTTGAGTATATCACATTACACAAAAACCATCCCAAGGTTTTTCTTCTAACTCATCACCCACAAATCCTAGGAACTGTCCAAGACCTCAAAGTCATATTCATGTCAGCGCCGCCATTACCAGACAAAGACATGTTGTAATATCTTTTCCAATCCTCAATCACCATCTTAATGTCATGAATCTTATTAGCCATACCAATGCAGCAATTCGCATGCATTGTGATCACAAGATCGAGGTCTTTACTGGGCTCGCAAAACCCCCCGAAATAAGCTGTGTCCAAAAATCTCATTTTGATGCCAATCTCTTCTATGAACGGACTGAACTTGATCATGTTCAAAACGTCTTGTTCGTTTTTCCCTTGGTTATAATATCGGCCCCAATACCAGAATTTATAGAACTCTATCGTTTTGTTGCTCGATTTCACGTAGTAGTAGCCCCCGTTTGGGGAGTTGTCGGGATCTGTGTAGTTCGCCCAGTAATGGTCGCATGCTATTTGAAAGTCGCCGTCAGGATAGAATTTTGGGAATGGATCTCGAAGCCACATCACATCGGCGTCCTGAAAAAATATATAATTTGGAGAAGAAATTCGTGAAATATCATGTCATATATTAAAGGGTTAACAGATGAACTATATTGTCAATCTGAACTTACTTTTTTGACCTAAAAGAAATTTGGCAATTACTTTTCAACAAAGTTTTGACAATCGACCATCGTGCGTTGATAGGTCCCAAGTCTAACAAGTGTTATATTAGACATTTCTTGGTTCCCAAATCAGCCACCGGTGGAAAATCGGGCTGTAGTTAATTGCATTAAGAAGTTTGAAATAGATCATTGGCAATTATTTAATTAAAAGTTAGTGGAAATCGAATATAGTTCATGTCATAAATATCTAACTGTTGAATGGCTACTTCCAGTGGCGGAGCCGCGTGGGGACCAGTGGGGTCTGACCCCACTGGACTTAATTTTTATATTATATATATAACGTAATTTTTTATTGTAAGGTGTTGAAATTGAAGAAAAATTTTACTAGGACCCCAGTGAAATTTTTCTAAAACAAAGGGTATGAAGTCCAATTAGACTGGACCACTCTAAACTAACTTGGTGGCTCCGCCACTGGCTACTTCACCTAATAGCTTAAGCTTTAGGAGTGTGCATCTTTTTTTGAAATTTTATATATTTTATTTCGTTTAGATTGATTCTTTATTATTTAGTCTTAGACATGTAGTTTTCTTTAGCGGGTGGTGATGAAAGGATTCAAACCCGGGGACCTTTTTTGTCGGCGAGCTCTAATACCCATTTCGAACGATCACTTTACCTAAAAGCTTAAATTTAAAGGGAGTGTCTGTTTTTTAATTTTATGTATTATTACTCCAACATCAATTAACCCTAAATTGTATTGTGCATGTACCGTGAAGACGAAGTTGTATCCCATCTCAAGAACGAGTCGGAGAAATTCGAGCCTCCTCCACATCATCTTCAGATAATCTTCTGTCATGAAAACTTTTTCGCCCGAAAAATCAACACCTTCGGTAGTTAGGGCATAGCAATGAAGTTGCCGTTCCAAGCAGCTATCATAAGCGTTTTGGTCGAATGCAATGACCACGATGTGCTTCAACAGCTTTTCAGTGTTGTTGCCGATTTTGAAGCTCTCTAAAAACAAATCAAATATAGAATTTGGTTCGATCCATGCAGAGTTTATCGTTGTGATGATTACTGTTTTGTTGGCCATGGATGCTTTGCTTAGCACTTTCCTCAAGTCAAAAGCCTCGTCGTGCTTTTCCTGAGATTATTAACTCATGAAAGCACTCGATTAGAAAGGTTTGGTAATGAGTGATATTATTAACTCATGAAAGCACAAGATTAGAAAGGTTTGGATCAACTTTTAATAAATTCTAGTTTAAGAATGAGTGATATTATGTGTATATTTTGTATAGAATCAACCTAACATAACGAAAATAAAAAAAATAATAACCCACCAAAGAGATGTTTGACCCTCGAAAGAACTCGCCGGGAATATTCGAAGTTTGGTTAAGGACGAGGATGCAAGTTACAACAACCACTGCGAAGAGCATAGTCGTTCTCAAGACACGGTAGTTAGAGACGAAACTACGAAGTTGACGTGGCTTGCTCTCATTGGTCTTCTCGTGACGTTCGCCAGACTCAAGAAGCTGATCATCTTCTTTAGAGTTTGAACTTGTGCTGATATTCATGGTTTTCCGATTTAGGTTGTGAGGTTTCTATGAATTTCGATGCAAAACATGGGTGATTTATTGACCGAAAAGGTCAACTTTCTTTGTAATAACTTATTTACGGGCAATTAGAAAGACCTAAGCAATAGTTTCGCCTAATTTGGTTGACGTTAATCTTGCACCCAAACAAAGGGCATATGTTTGAAATTGTTATTATAGTATGTGTACTAAGATTTAGGATTTTTCAACGATGAGTGTAGTAAAATCAATTTATGTTGCTAGTACCTATTCATGTACTCGCATCGCACATATAAGAGTTCCTTTCCATATTACTGAACTTATTTGTAGGGTCGATTTATATGTTTAGAAAATGGTTGATTAATCACTTCGATATTTTATGCACTTCTTTCGGTCTGTATTGGAATATTTTGTTAGTCCAACGATACAGGGTCGTTTAAAAAGATGGCCTTTGACATGGTCAATGTTAAAAAAATAGCCTCCAAGTGTATAATGACATTTATACCCTTACTAAATGGGTCCCACTTTTGAAATCGATATCTGTTATCCGGTCACAAAAGGGTGGGTGGGTGGGTCGTAGTCCAGTGGTTGTGTAGTCAGACGTTCAAGTAGTAGGTCATGGGTTCAAATCCCCAACACGTAATTTTTTTATTTTTTGCAACATGGGCGGGACCCCTGCAGCATGGCGCGGGACCCCTGCAGCATGGCGCGGGACCCCTGCCACGTGTGTGGGGGACCCTTGCGCTCTGTGCAGGGACCCTTGCGCTGTGTGCGGACAGCAGCGCAGGGGTCCCCGCACACAGCGCAGGGGTCCCCGCACACAGAGCAGGGGACCCGCGCACAGAGCAGGGGTTCCTGCAGCCTCACACAACGCAAGGGTCAGTCCAGTGGTTGTGTAGTCAGACGTTCAAGTAGTAGGTCATGGGTTCAAATCCCCAACACGTAATTTTTTTATTTTTTGCAACATGGGCGGGACCCCTGCAGCATGGCGCGGGACCCCTGCCACGTGTGTGGGGGACCCCTGCGCTCTGTGCAGGGACCCATGCGCTGTGTGCGGACAGCAGCGCAGGGGTCCCCGCACACAGCGCAGGGGTCCCCGCACACAGAGCAGGGGACCCGCGCACAGAGCAGGGGTCCCTGCAGCCTCACACAGCGCAAGGGTCCCCCTACACACAACGCAGGGTCCCCCGCACACAATGCAGGGTCCCCAGCACACAGCTCAGGGGTTCCGCCCATGCTGCACACCAGGGTCCCCAGCACACAGCGCAGGGTCCCCCGCACAAGCGCAGGGTCCCCAGCACACAGCGCAGGGTCCCCCGCACAAGCGCAGGGTCCCCAGCACACAGTGCAGGATCCCCAGCACACAGCGCAGGGGTCCCCAGCACACAGCGCAGGGGTCCCGCCCATGCTGCACACCAGATGGGCGGGACACCTGCTATATAGCACAGGTCCACTGAGCAGGGGACCTGTGCTGTATAGCAGGGGTCCCGCCCATGCTGCACACCAGGGTCCCCAGCACACAGCGCAGGGTCCCCCGCACAAGCGCAGGGTCCCCAGCACACAGCGCAGGGTCCCCCGCACAAGCGCAGGGTCCCCAGCACACAGTGCAGGGTCCCCAGCACAGAGCGCAGGGGTCCCCAGCACACAGCGCAGGGTCCCCAGCACACAGCGCAGGGGTCCCGCCCATGCTGCACACCAGATGGGCGGGACACCTGCTATATAGCACAGGTCCACTGAGCAGGGAACCTGTGCTGTATAGCAGGGGTCCCCCTGCTATTTTTAAAAAGATGCCCGGTCAAATGACGTAAATACCCTTAATTCGAATTTTTTAAAAAACATAAAAAATCGACGGGGCTATTTTCAAACGTTGACTATGTCAAAGGCCATTTTTTTTAAATATTCCAACGATACAACGCTAAAAAATAAAATGGCTAAAAAAAAAAAGCTGATGAAATGTTAAAATCCCTAAACCTTCTCCCCCTTCCTCCATTAATGGAGGTTGGGGGAGGTCTCTTGAACTCTTTTTTTCTTCATTTCTTCTCCGTTTCATGCGTGTAAGTGGTTTTCTTCTTTTTCTTTTTTTTTTCCATGTTGTAAGTATTATCGAGTGTTTGTAGCTTGTGTCGAAGTGTTGTTTGTTTCTGTTGTGTGTCCATGAGTCCCGTACGTTGTTGTCTGCGCGTGTTCTGATGTGTGCTTTTTATGTGCGTTTGATGTTGTTCACGTATGTGTTCGCTTCTCTCGAGCTAGAGGTTTGTGTCTCGTCGTTATTGGAAACAACGACGATGTGTGTTTTCTCCCCTTGTTTGACTGCCGATGCCAAAGCAAACAAGCCTGAAAATTGAAAAATAAGAAAGTGAAATCTGTGTCCAACATGGACTTAATAACCATATTTTCGGAGTGTTAGGCTAATTTGTAGTTTAAAAATGTATCAAAATTAATGAAGAAATAAGCAAGAAGGCAAATAGACGGAAAATAAACCGCTATTTTATATTACAATGAGCGAAAAATATTTATTTTCTTAATTTTTTTAAACTTTTTAACGAAAAAAAAATATATTTCTTATTGAAATATGGAATAATAAATAAATAATAGAATCTAATGGTTTTAGATAGCAATTTATTGATATACTAACTAGGAATGTGCAAACAGAATATTTTAAAGAAAAGTAGACAGAAAAATCAATAAAAATAGTATTTAATTGATTACTTTACATATTAATAAGTGAACATACTAATTGGGGGTACATAAAGAATTAATGAATAGTGGTGGCCAACAGAATTACCCTATCAAATATATACCAAAAGTTACTCCGGGATTAAGTTTTAGTTTGAAGCAAATCTCAATTTCACTATCGATTATCCGATTACTTCAATTTCGAGCTGGACTCAATGTGTCTCATCTCAATTTTTATACATAGTACTATAATTAAATTACTAGTTTGCTGACTCTAAAGTGTGTGTTATAATTTATAAATATATAATATTCAATTTTTTAAATAATATACACTACAAGAAAACATAGTATCAGACACAAAAAATAAATACATACTTGGTTTCGTGTTTAAATTATGAGTATATGTATCCATGTCCAATTTGGTACGAGAACAACACCTACACATCAGACACAGATAATTCTGTGTCTAATCACTCACTAGATATGGAATTTTGGTTTTAGACACCGAATTTCCTGTGTGTATAGGTCTGATTTCTAGTAGTGATAGTTAATTGGTAATTATAATTTAAATTCAACTACATATATAAACTCTAAGATTAAAGATATAATAATTTTTAGGGGTTACAGATAAATACCCATTTTGGAGAAAACTTGTAATTTAGTACCCTGTCAGATTTTTTTTATATGTACGTATCTAGTAGAATAATTTTTTTGCAGATAGGTACCCGATCCGCCGCACGTACGCCATACAACACATTTAGGTACCCTATATAAACGTAGTGTGGTACGTCATACGTTGAGAAAATGGTACGCCGTATTAGCACATTTAGGTACGCCTAGGTATGCCATCTATAACACAAAAGGTACGACGTATTAGCACATTTAGGTACCCTATATCAACGTGTTATGGTACGCCATATGCACACAGGAAGGTACGGGGTGACTGAAGAAACTGGTAAACATTAAATCGGGTACCTATCTGTAAAAATTTCTAATATGGGTATCTATCTGTAAAAATTTTATTCAATTGGATATTTTTTTATAGATTCACCTAGTTTTTAACTAAAAATACTAAATAACTAAATACAGTAAATAGAGTTAGTGGGGGATTTTTTTTTTTGTTATTTAACTTTTTTGTAAAATGGACAAGACAATATAATAGAATAGATTCATGAATTGGTTGAGTTAGTTGGAATTAAAATTGCATGTTTTTTTCTTCACAGTAGATTGACAACACTGTGTCACCATTTCTGGTAAGGTCATCATTCCCCGGGTCTTTTTAAAAAATAGCCTTTGACGCGGTCAAGTTTAAAAAAATAGCACTGTTGACTTTTTTTTTGGTCAATAGCACTCTTTTTAGTTAACACTTAATCATCTTCTCGTAATCTCTTATTATTAATAAAAACAAAAGAAAAACAAAAATAAAATAAAATACAACGCCTGAAATGAATTAAAAGCTGCACGTCCATTTTGCAGCAGAAAGCATGAATTCCACCTCACCGAATTATTCTTCTTCTTCGTCCTCGTCCTTAATAGAAATCACCTACAATTTCTACATCCCGACTTCATATCAGCTTCTTCACAGGCGAAGGAACACTCGAAAATCCTCAGTGAACGAATTCGAACCTCACGCTTCACTGTAAGTATTTTTACTGATCGTATTTTGAATATAACCATCTAAATTTGTAACTCTCAGTCCTACACCCTGTTTCGAAGGTAATGGGTTCCCCAAGCTTCGAAATTCCGGTTTGGACTGGCAAACATGTTCAATTTTTGCTTTTTAAAACGTCCAGTTGATCAGGGGACCCTGCTTGAAAGCAGGCAACCCGCGCGTTAGATCATGGGACCCTTCATAGAAGCATGAGTCCCGCACATAAATATACAGGACCCGCACATAAATTTACGGGACCCGCGCATAAATTCATGGGACCCGCGCATAAATTCATGGGACCCGCGCATCAGTGCATGGTTCCCGCAAATTAGTGCCGGGCATTAGATAATGGGACCTGCACATAAATTCAGGGGACCTGCACATAAATTCAGGGGACCTGCGCGCAAAAGAAAGGGCCCGTGCATAATCGCTTCTTATTGATAGGTCCCATGCCCCCATACACTAGATCTTGGGTCCCGTGCACAAGATCTTGGGTCCCGCGAACAAGAGCTTGGGTCCCGTGCACTAGAGCCTGGGTCCCGCGATATATGTTAGGGTTTTCGAAAGGTCTTACGGTTTTGCAAGATGTAGGGCTTCCATTAATTATGTCTACATTATAAAAACACACATCATCCGAAAATAACATTTTTGTTAATCCCAGAAACAAATCGACAAGAATGCTGACGGACGCCCAAATCGTCGCCCGCCTCCAGGAAATCGTCCGTAACTCGGACCCCCGGACTACCACGGTCGACGCCGTACGCCGCCATCTAGAGGCCGACCTCGGCGTCGACCTCTCCCAAAGGAGGCTGTTCGTCGTGTTTGAGATCGACAGATTCTTAAACGGCGCCGACCCTCCTATCGAACTCGACGACGACGGCACCTGCGATGGTATGAGCGAAGTGATCGGAGGACAACCACCCGTGGATGTCCGAGACGACGACGACGACGCTGAGAGCGAAGTTATCCCCGGCCCAGGTTGGATCGAGGTTGTCCGAAACGACGCCGTGCAGAAGGATGTCGACCAAGGTCCGGTTGGAGAAGGGCGAGAAGGGTAGAATAGTAAATTACTTAATAATTTTATGCTATTGTACAATACGTGAATCTAAGTACTTATATTTAATTTGAAGCATTATATATTATATTATGAACCTGATCTAATTAGTATTGTATTTTAAATTAAATGAACTATATTTTATAATATTTAATTAGGTTTGAAAATATATAGATAGATAGCTGTATTTAATTAGGTTAGTTATGTAATAAACATGAAGGGGTATTTGTAGCGATTGGCAAACAACACAACCCGTGATAGAACCCGTGTAATAAACATAAAGGTTTAAGAATTTACTGGTTCTACCGTAGCGATTGGCAAACAACACAACCCGTGATAGAACCCGTGTAATAATTATAAAGGTTTAAGAATCTACAGGTTTTACTGTAGCGATAAGCAAACAACACAACCCGTGATAGAACAGTAAAAGTAAAAAAGCAATCACCACTTTAACGTTCAATTCAATTCAATCGTTCCAGCACACCAAATGTTTTGCAAATCGATTCTCTGCAAGTAAAACCCAAATCAGAACCTCAATCTACAATGGCAATCAACGGGAACACCTAGAGAGTGAAGGTATTTGTTCTACTCTTCGTCTTCAATTTAACCAATCGAACCCTAATTTTCAAAATCGGACCCGTGCTTGCAAGCATAGGATCGTGATTGCAAGCATAGGACCGTGCTAAGAAGCACATGACCCGTTTTCACGGCACCCGCCCATAAGATGATGGTCCCGATGATGGTCCCAGCACGGGTCCACTGCGTAGCGTGTGTCCCGTGACCTTGCGCCCGCGAAGAACACGGGACCCGCGAGCTACGAACAGGGGACCCCTGCGTTATAAGCAGGGGACCCCTGCCTGGACCATCATCTTATGGCGGGTCCCGTGAAAATACGCACAGGTCCCGTGTAAATTCGCATAGGTCCCGTGTAAATTCGCACAGCATACGCGACGCGGTCCCCTGCCCCATATGTGCATAAGGGTTTTCTATTGTCAATATTCGTACCAAGTAATTGGCTACAATGTGTTTTACGTATAAATTAGGTTGTGATGAAGAAGCAGTTGGGTTTAGTGGACGAAGTTCCTGATTGCCGTCCTGCGGTGACCTCGTTATACAGCGACGCCAGCGAGTTGATAAGACGGTGTCTTAACCAGGAGGAGTTTGAGAGCTTTTGTGCCTCGAGTCCGTTCGGCCGCCTTGTTATGGCCGGCCGGATTTTAAGCTCTCGCTTCAGTTGTTGTGGTACCTCATCCAGAGGCAGACCACTCTGCACAATCGCGAAGAGCTGTGGATGTTTGTTGGCGATAGTCCACTCTTTCAAAATCGGAGTACTGCCTAATCACCGGGCTGAAGTTCGAAGCCGTGATACCGGCGGTGAACAAAGACAAAGCATTCACGAGGAGACATTTTGGCGATACAGCAACAGTTCGCTTGTCTCACGTCAAGATGGCGTTGGAGGGTTTGGCTGGCGACGAGGAACGTGTGGACGACGAGAAGATTAAGTTGGCGAACGTCTACTTCGCCACCGCGGTGTTGTTGGCCCGAAAGTCAAAGAAGGACACCGTCGTGAGTCCTTGGGTCCTCCATCTCGCTGAAGACCGGTTTGCTTTCTCGCAGTATCCGTGGGGCAGCGTGGCTTTCAGGGACGTCATACGCGCTGTTAAAAAAAATCTAGTTGAGACCAAACGGGATTGGCTGATAAATGGGTTCGTACAGCCACTTCAGGTGATTTATAATTAAGCTTTGCCATACCTTGTTTTGACATGATTGCTAATATCACTTGCGTTATGATATCAGATACTAGCATACGAGTGCATACCGGGGGTTGCAGACGAGTTTGCGATTCGCCAAGAAGAAGATTACACGCCACGGATGCGCAGGTGGGTGACGAGTTGGAGTCGCAAGGGATGCCCGACTTTGAAGTCCGTCGGAGCACACGCTGACGGGTCCCGTGTACGAGGATTGATAGTGCCGTCAGCGTACGAGCTGGAGGCACCGTACTTTAGGGACAGTGTTTTCGATGTTGGGGCGGCACACGAACTATTCGATCGTGTCACGTACCTACTCCTGCAGGGAGCGGCGGTTAGGTGTGCCCGCGGTATCCGGCATCGCGGTGAGGGTTCTAGCGGCAGAATTTGGTGCCTGAGACCGTAGCACAGATCGAGGGCATTGGCCGTCGCGACAGCGATATGATGTTGCATCACGGCGACATCCCCGAACATCCGCACGAGCACGGCTTTCATGCAGCTCCGGAGACGGGACGGTCAAGTGGCCATGGTTTTACCTCGGGTCCACGCTTCGGTGAATGGCAAAGTCGTATGGACCAAAACTTCACCAACTTGTTTGGGCGATTCGACCAACTTGGCACGCAATTGCATCAGTTTCAAGAAGAAGAAGAAGGTCGACGGTGGTCGACGAACGAGAGAAGGTGGGATGCGTACGAGGAACATTGGACGCAAATGCGATCGTGGGCCGACAGCCTCAGGGACTTGGGGAACTCAGTTCAGGGTTTGGCGAGCAGATTTTTTCAGGTCTCGCACTCCGCCTACCGAACCTCGTTATAGTAAGATTTTGAATTATACTTCATTTTTAATTAGTTCTGTAGATTTCTTATTAGTTACTATTTACGATGTAGATGTCGATCACAGCGAGTTTGTTGGTGGATCGCACGCTCCACATCCCGAGTTTGGGAGCGGATCGATCGCTACACCGCCCGAGATTGGGCGTGGATCGGTCGCTACACATCCCGAGTTTGGTAAGTTATTATACTTAAGTACGTGAAAAATAGTATATAGTTATTCTCGAATTTTCTTGTATAGATTACGATGAGAGATGGAGGAACACATCGTACATGGGACCGGATGGCTATATTCCGAGCCTAGAGCCATGGGACGGTCACAGTCTGTTGGAATGGGCACAAAATCGTTACGCTGGATATGTCCAATCGGATCGGTCCGATGAAGACGAAGAGAGAAGAGAAGAGGTGGTCGACCCATCGTCGTGGAGGGGCGCTTATGGTCTCGGGGTTCAGGAGGTAGCGACGGACGTAGAGGCTCAAGAGGACCACGCTCATCAGTTCGAGACCATGGACGAGCCTCTAGAGGACCATGCTCAGTTCGAGACGCACGCCGAACTGCTACAGGACGTCCCTCAGTTGGAGACGCACGCCGAGGCATCGGTTCTGTCCAAGCGGCCGACAAGGGAAAAGGCGTCGTCAGAGAGAAGACCCCTGAGCGGACGAAGAAGCCATCGTGGTACACCACGACGCCGTTCACCGATTTCCCCCGACGAATACAGTCAAAGCTCCAAAGCTTTTGGCGTTCGAGCAGCATATCCAGTTCAAGGCCCATAACATGTGGCAAACATGCGAAAGTCTGCTAGAAACGGCTTTGCGGATTACCGGCATGAAAGTCCCAGGGAAGCTAGAAGAACACGACCCTAGATGGCTCCTGAACCTTGCAACTGAGGGTATTCCACTCGATGAGATGGTACGTATATAAATTTACCAAATACCTTTCGTCACCTTACTTGAATGTGTTTAAAACCGTTTTGCTTTTATTGCAGCATGTCGATGAATACCTCGTTGGGATCGAAAACATGCAGAAAATTAGAAAATCGGTTGCTAACTTTGTCGCGTACATGCCCCCATACGTTTAAGACGAGCGAGGGGTGCTAAACATACTCGGGAAGCTGTGTGGGAAAGGCTTCAAGAGATTGCTCCCGTTCGCGAGGGGGGAGGACGAAGATTGGAAATGCAGGTCATGGGATCTAGCGACCAAAGTTGCCATCCCCATGCGTACGTCAGGCCGATGGGTGTTGTTCGTTGTTGATGTGCGGGAAAAGGAGTTCACGATTTACGACTCCGATGCGCCTCCTGGCTTCGAGTGGCGCTTTATCGCCGATGAAGTCAACAAACTTCTGATCGTAATCCCGGCTATTTTCACGGACCTGGGGCTGATAAAACGCATGCCTAGCAAGGGCAAGAGCTGGCCGTCTAAGTGGTGTCGCGACTTCGGGAGACAAAATCAGTAAGTTTTCATGATTGTTGCGTTTTATTACTTTGTCGTCGTGTTTAAAAATACGTGTCTTAATTCACATATGATTTTCAGGGGAGAAGATGGCGTGGCGATGTTGCGGGCGGCAATGTCGCTTATGATGAAGAAGGACGACGTCTCCCGCCTCAATCAAATTCATATGAAGGAGTTTAGAAAATACCTTGCATCTTCTATTTTCAATAATGATTGGGACAGTTTTTAGTAAACCCTTTTTTTGTTGAATTTTAATTTTAGTTGCTTGATATTAACTTATCATTTGTTGGATATGAATTTAGGGTTTAGAATTGTGAAAGATTGAGTTTTTCGGTGTTTTCCAACTTTTTGTCAGTGAGACTAATGTGTGATCTGACATAAAAATAACTGAATTTTTTAAGCGATTTGACATAATTTCACTTGGTTGATATGATTATAACTTTTCAGCTGTTTGCTACGCACTTGAAATACGCGGGTCCCCTGAATATAAGTACGGGGACACTGCTCATAACGCACAGGTCCCCTGCTCTTTACGCGCGGGTCCCTTTCTTATGTCGCGCAACAATTTGACGGGACCGGGCGGGACCCGGCCTTAACATGCTCATAATTTTGACGGGGACCAATGACGACCCGGCCATCTCAGTATGGGTCCTATGCAATCTGGGCGGATCCCCTGTTTTGACGATTGGGTAAGCGATTAATTGTGCGTATTTATAATTTGTTTATCGTAGAATACAATATAAAGTCATCATACAATAGCAGAGACAAAAAAATTGGATAAAAACACAAGAATTACGTTAAGTCTATAAGATTGTTACATCCTACAGAAATCACAAACACGAGTATGTTTTCTGAGTGTGCTCTCTTACTATTTTCACGTCATAAATCGTTCAACTTGAAATACTTGTTGGAATATGTATTTTTTGGGTTTCAATCTTGGAGTAAGATATTGTTAACCTATTTGTTATTTTTTTCATTTTTTTTAATTGCACACTAATTTTTTATTAATTATTATCTTATTAAGGAATTTAATAATATTAGATTTCGCAGGGGACAGAAGCCCCAAATCGGGAATCAAATGTCAAGTCATCTGTCCTGTACATACTGTATAATGACACTGCTCTGACATCTCACTTTTGACCAATAAATGAAGCACTGCTCTGACATGTCACTTTTCATCAATAATTGAACAATTATTGGACCCACTTAGTAAGCGAAAGTGACCAACCCTATATGTGCGGGTACCATGTGCTTATCGCAGGTCCCCTGCCTGTAACGTTTAGGTCCGATGGGAGTAACGCGCCCCTCCCTGCGCGCAAGGCTCGTGGGACCCGGCGCGCAAGGCAGGGGACCTTACGTTAAAGGCATGGGACCTTATGTTACGGGCAAGGGATTAGAAGTTTGCACGGGACGCAAACGTTAAATGCAGGGGACCTTACGTGCATTGGCAGGGGACCCGGCGGGAAACACAAATATGCGCATTTGTGCATGAGGGTTTTGTACTACCATATTCATGCAGACGCACGTAACACAACCTTACATAACATAACACAAATGGCAACGTATAAGCCACTCTGAATACGACGATACACACATATTACAACGTTATCTCCTAAAAAATTCACCCACCGAAGGAAACCGATTTTTCTGGGGTCGTCCACGTTGTGAACCAACACGAGGCGGCAACATGTCCATACTTCTTTCAATGCGGTTCGTTACCGGACGTATAGTACCGAATGCCAACTTCCAGATCTCCAAGGTATAATAATCGTGCACGAATGAATACACCGGCACTTGGGCAGAACCACAAGCTGCAATCGCATGTGGACATGGGATACGGTCGATGTCAAACATCATGCACGTGCATTTGCGCAGCCCCGAATCGACCACCTCGTTCACATGCTGCCCGTACACGTTATATGTTAGATTCCCGACTTCCGACGCATGGAATTTTTGCGACTCGGTGAAATTATCTCGTATGATCGACTCCACCTTCGGCGTAAACCTAGTCATGTCCGCGGTGATTTAAGCTTCGGCAGATCGCCGATGCTTACTGAACCATGATGATGTTAGTCGTTGAATCGAGCCCAACAGTCCAATAATTGGAAGCTCTCTTTCCTTACGCATAGCTGCATTTATAGACTCGGATCCGTTGGTCATCATTATGTTGTATCTTGATCTAGGGCAATATGCTCGCGTCCACGTTTCCTTTGGGACTTCGCCAAGATATTTAGCCACGTCTGCATATTTTGTTTCAAGCAACTTAAAATGACGGTCGGACTCGCTCTTTGTGTAGGCAGTAGCGACACGCCAAAAAATCGAGCAAGCACCTTTCTTCTTCATTTTCGTCTTCACGTTTTGTAGAATGTGCCACGCAAGAAACCATGAAACGCGTTCGGGAAAACGGCCGGAACTGCATTCTTTATTCCAGGGTTCCGATCAGAAATTATTACGAGATCGTCGCCATCCGCAACAAAACGTCTTAATCTCGAGAGAAACCACGTCCAGCACTCGGTTCCCTCGGACCCGTCGGCAAGACCCCATGCTAAAGGATATTGATGGTAATCGCCGTCTTGCGCAGTGGCAATCATCATGAGACCCTTATACTTCCCCTTCAAATGGGTGGCGTCGATGGAAACGACTTTCCTCATGAACGTAAAGCCTCTGACGCATGCGCCGTATGCCAAGAACATGTACTTGAACCGATTTTCTTCGTCCATCTCCCAATCAGTGATACTGCCCTCGTTGGCTTACCTCACCGCATCTAAGTAAGCCGGCAGTAAACCGTAGCAATCGTCCCTGTTACCAACTAGTTCGTCGGTTGCAATTTGTTTTCCTCTCCAAGCCTTGTAGTACGAAACTTCTACTCCCCTGCTCTGCATCATCGACTGTTTGGAGCTGGGAGTGGGGATGTCTTTAGGAGCCCTGAAATTTTCCAACAACGTGCTCGATACGAGCGATGAACTGCCCTGGCGATGTCTACGGCGTCGATGAGACACGCCGCACGTGTGCGTGTTGACGTACTTTCGGATTGAGAAGAAGGGGGAGTCATTGTCCTGTGCACCTCGTATTCGCCATTCGCAGTTTTCTTTCGCACATTTCACTACGTACAGGGTTTTGTTTGACCTATCCACTTGGAATTCGAAGCATGCAGCTACAACGATTTTAGTGATTTCGTCCTTCAATTCTTTCTTGCTATGAAATTCTTGTCCAACATATAGGGTCGAACCATCCGTAGACGAATAGCCATCGTCGGCCACATCAGTTGCATCGTCGTGCTCATCGACGTCAAAATCATCATCATCATCATCGTCGTCATCATCATCATGTATAGCACCTTCCTCGTTCTCATTTTTGTCTCCCCGTCCGACTTGCTCGTTCTCATTATCATATCCTTGGCCGCACATTCCGGAGTAATCGCGTACATAGCCACTGCTTTCATTACTTTGGTAAGGAGGGTTGTAAGATGTGCTGGGAGAACCCTCAAATGGTTGGATTTCTGCGTTTGTATCGCAATGCGCTATAAGGCCGACGTCGAAACCCGACAAATCATTATCATGAGGTTGATGTGGTGGTGCCGCCTCCACGGATAATTCAAGTTCCACGTGAAGAGGTGGTCTTGATCGTGGACAACCACCTCCAAGGTACGCACGTACACCGTAATCGTTCTCGATGTAGATGGGGCGCACATAATTGTAGTCTATGCAAGGCATGTAGCTTATCCGTAGTTTGGTATTGTCGTTGCGTAACGACAATGCATTCAATATCTCGTTAGTGAGATCCACTAACGTGCATGAACCGTCGTCAACCAAGATTGATTGCCACCGGCAAGTTGGATCGGGAACCCAGTTCGACGTATTGTTCTCGCGAATTACCCACTGACCATCGACTTGAAAAACAATGCTGCTGATCGTCATGATTATCACCAAAAGAGAATAACGTTGGTGGAATATATGCTTTCTGTAGCAAAAATGGTCGTGCATTATTTTAATACATTCATGCGTTCTTTTTAATTAATTTGTTTTACTTTTTATTTTAATAATATAAGGGGACCATATTTCACGTCAGGGGACCGTAATGTGAAATCAAGAGACCTGCACGTAAAAACAGGGGTCCCAAGCGTATATGTATATGAACGGGTCGTTGTCCAATTTAGGGCTTCTCACGTTCTCTTTAGTCGTACCAATAATTGTACAATTACTGAGTATTTGGTCAAAATATTTTCCTCAGTAACAAGTCAAATCACCCATCACGTTTCCTTTCATACAGAGAATCTATTATTCAACAATGGAAAAAGTTTTATCAAGTCATATGGTGGGATACGTGCTAAAAGGACCATAACTTGAAATCATGGGACCTGCACGTAAAATCAGGGACCCGCACGTAAAATCAGGGGACCCGCGCATATTGCATTGGCGCTGATGGGACGGGTCCCGTATATGTATATGAACGGGTCGCCGCCAATTTAGGGTTTGTCACGTTCGCTTTAGTCGTACCAATTATAATTGAACAATTACTGAGTATTTGGTCAAAATATTTTCCTCAGTAACAAGTCAAATCACCCATCACGTACTTTCGTTTCATACAGAGAATCAATTCATTCAATAATATCAAAAAATTTTAGTCAAATAAACCTACAAACTAACATCCATAAACCCTTCAACTACACCAAGTCCAATAAACCTACAAAGCCACCTACAATTAACACTTCCAAATTCAGCCAAACAAATCAATTCATACGGCTATGCGGGTCACGCAATATCCGTGCAGCCATAGTGGCTCGATACGCTGAAATATCAATCTGCCTTTGATATTCATCAAACTCGGGCGTGTCAACCATAACCGTCTCCACCGTCAACGCCGCATGAACCCCGCAATCCAAGCTGCCAGCCTCTGCTGGCGATTCATTTTATTATTCAACTTCGGCTTTGTGACAATGTCGAACTTGAAACGCCAATATGCAGAAAGAAACTCCGCCTGCAAAATATAGCGAACGTCGAACATGTTACTAAATAAATAAAATGATAGACAAACGAATTTCAGCTACTTACGAACACTCTCCCGGCGAATTGCACACCATGCTCGCCCAATGAATCGTTAAGGACGAAGGTCTGCATTGACGCGTCAAAAATAAGCACTGCCCAGTGGGCCCGTGCGCAAACAGGAGAGATGATGTACTTGCATCGTAGCAATTCATCCTTCGTGAGACGCTCCAACCAGCTCCGACTGCTTCTCAACAATCCATTCACGAAGCTCTCCATATCATCCACCCGTACTTTCGCCTTCCTATTCAACTTCTGCGCCTTCCTAAAGTGCTCGTCTTGCACGTAACTTGGAAAGACGAAGACGCGAGGATAATTGTCGTTGTCCGCATAGATTCGCCTCAAGCAATCTAGATATGCGTCAAGGCAATTGGACTTGAGCATATCATGGAAGAGCAACACGTAGAAGCCTTGGGCATCCACGTCGCACATGTCAGACGACCAAACGTTATCACTGCATAAAAAGAAAAATTATTACGTGTTTAGGTACGATAACTGAGATTGACATCGAAAGTAAACATTTACCTAAATCTTGCCGCTTGAAGGTACATGTCAATGAGCACGCGATCATGCCTGGAGAAGTCCACTCGCCCAAGGTACTTCTTGCTCCACTTCTCATTTCTAACTGAGCCAGAATCCTCATCACTTAGATCAACAAATTCTACAGGCGATTTGCCTCTTCTTCGAACTCCTCGGGCACTCGACGAAGCACCAACGTCTCCCGCCTCAACCACCGCCACAGGTGTGGGAAAATCTTCAACAGGTACGATCGCTAAATGATCGTCGTCGCCACGATCGCGGTGGACAAGGGAACACCTAACCTCCACTCCCCGCATGAGTAGGCCTGTCACACGGTCGAATAGGTCGTGTGCCGCCCCAACGTCGAAAACGCTGTCCCTAAAGTACGCCACCTCCAACTCTTCCGCTGACGGCACTAACAACCCTCGTACAAAATCGCCGTCGACGGCATCTGCGACCGTCCTAAGAGTCGGGCATGCTTTGCGACCCCAATTCTTCGTCGTCCACCTGAGCATGCGTGGAGTGAAATCTTCTTCCTTGCGAACCGCAAACTGGTCTGCAACCCCCGGCATGCACTCGTATGCTAGTATCTGAATACAAATAACGCAAAAAATCTTAGAAAGGTCCCTCAAAACATGGTATGCAAGAAGCTTAGTTATAATTCACCTGAAGTGGTTGTACGAACCCACTGATCAGCCAGTCCCGTGCCCTCTCCCGTAGATTTACCTTCACAGTTCGTATCACCTCACGGAAAGCCACGGTGCCCCAAGGATAATGGGAGAATGCAAACCGATCTTCGACGAGACTAAGGACATTCGTACTGACGACGGTGTCCTTCTTCGACGGTCGAGGCATCAACACGGCGGTGGCGAAGTACACGTCCGCCAACTTCAGCTTCTCGAAGTCCATATCGTCCTCGTCGCCAGACAACCGCTCCAACACACGCTTGACGTGCGACATGCGGACTTTTGAGCTGTTGCCAAAATGTCTTGCGGTGAATTGTGAGCCGCCGTTTACCGGCGGTAGCTCGGCGGCGAACTTCAGCCCGGTGATTAGGCAATAATCCGACTTTGAAAATCGATGTGGTTTTCCGCCAAAAATCATCCACAGCTCTTCCCGGTTGTGCAGCATCGTCTGGCTCTGGATGAGGTACCACAGCAACTGGCCCGAGAAGTTAAAATCAGGCTCAGCCATAACAAGGCGGCCGAACGGACTCTCGTTCCTAAAAATCTCCCACTCGTGGTGGTTCAGACATTGTCTTATCAGCTCGCTGGCATCCGCGTATAACGAGCTCATTTTTACACTCAAAGGGGAACTTCGTCCACTGTGTCGAAATGCTTCTGCATCACAACCTAATTTATGCGTAAAACACATTTTAGCTAAATTACGTGGTATGAAATAATGAAAACAGAAAACCCTTATGCACAGATGCGCAGGGGACCACATCGCATATGCTGATATTCAAGCACAGATGCGCATGAGACCCCTGCGCATCGGCGCGGTCCCAGCAAGGGTCCCCTGCGTATAAGCGCGGGTCCCCTGGTCATAGCGCGCGGGTCCCCTGCTTATAACGCCCGGGTCCCCCGAACTTGCGCGTGCGCAGTGGCAAAGGACCCGCCCGTTAAGGTAAGAGGACCCGAGCGTTTAAGCAGGGGAACCGCGCTAATACACAGGGGACCCGAGAAATATGCATAGGTCCCCTGCTCATAAGCGGGGGTCGTCTGCTTGGAAGCACGGGACCCATGCATTAAAAATCGACGTACGCTGCGCAAGCACAGGTCCTATGCTTGCCAGCACGGGTCCTCGGCTTGCAAGCACAGGTCCTATGCTTGCAAGTGCGAGTCCTATGCTACCAAGCACGGGTCCTATGCTACCAGCTCTGTCCTATGTTTGTAAGCACGGGTCCGCACCAAATTAGGGTTCGATGGGTCGTTCCCAGATCCCCTCTCGCGTTAAATTGAAGAAGACGAAGAGTAGAACACATACCTCCACTCTTTGGGTGTTCGCGTTGAATGCCATTGTCGAATGAGTCGATTTGCAGAGAAGACGACGATTTGCAGTGCAGGAGCGGGAGAGCACACGCTTGCTTTTTCTAATGGAAGTGAAAGTGGAGACGATTTGCACTGCAGGGGCGGGAGAGCACACGCTTCTTTTTTACTGGAAGTGAAAGTGGTTGCTTTTTTTTACTTTTACCCCCACTCTTCTATAACGGGTCTGATGTTTCATGTTCGCTACAGTGTAACATGTAAACCCTTTTAATTAATTTTTTCGTTAAGTGTTGATGAGGTTGTTGATTGACATTAAATAAGGGTAAGATAGTCTTTAGAGCTGAGTTAGTAAGGGTACAAAGGTAAAGTCCGATTTTAGGTGCTATTTTTTAAAAGATCACCAACTCAGGGCTATTTACTTAAAAAAATCTTCATTCCCCCAATATAGAACCCCCAAGAAAAATCTGTTACAGAACGAAGTTAGCTCCATATTCATGGCTACGGCTAAATGTAATTCTCCATTATATGCATATATATTTGGAGGAAAGTCCACTTCGTTAACCAGGTAGGTACTTTCATCTTTCTCTTGCACATAAAAGTTGTCCTTTTTTCCTCGGAATTATTACATCTACAGTCGTCGAACCCATGAAGGAGAAAAAACCGAGGAGTGAAAGTGAGTGTGGTAAGGGCAAATCTTGATGATTCTGATACAAAAAAGGCTAATCTTTCTGCTACAAAGAGGGAGAGGATAAAAATTCCTAATTATGGTGATGATGTTGGTGGAACTAGAGCCTATCATATAAGTGATTTTCTACGTCATCGATCTGGGATTGAAGCAATATTGAACACAAAGGCCTTGCAGAGTTATCAATTTCTTGATTCGAATGCGTACAGGTAATAATTTAATACTGATTTGAAATGCTATCTCCAGAAATTGGCACTTGACTAATTTTTGAAATGCATTATTTATTGTCAAGGTGTATTCTGCCCCAGATTCAGCTTCTGAATATCACTGTTGTGCCTGTGGTGGATTTGCAAGTGATTCCAACTAGCGAAGACTGTGTTGTTGAGATGCTATCTTGCAAGGTAATTAATTATTATCTTACATAAAATTGTAAACAGAAGCTGCAATAAAAAAGAAAAAGAAGTGGAAGAAATAGAACCTTAGCATTCGTTCTACGCAATTCTGATGCCTTAAATTAACTTGACAAAGGATGCAGTTTGAAGGCTCCGAAGTTGTCGAACGCCAAAACGAGCATTTTTCAGGTAATGTCTATTTTCTTGAAGTTCATGAGAAAGGAGTACATATATACATAACATATGTAGTGAAAGGAGAGAATGATTTCTAATTCTAACTTTGTTAAAACACAATGTGCAGCCTCATTGAGGAACCATATAAAGTGGGAAACGACTGGCGCTGAACAATTCTTGGATGTGGATGTTGAGTTGAATGTTGTTCTTGAGGTTTTTATTCTCCTTAATTATATAACCATTCGATCTTTTTTACTGTTTTCTGTGCTAATGACATCGTATATGTATGTATTGTTACGTATAAATTCCAACAGATTTACACGAGACCATTCACAATGCTGCCAATTTCTGCTGTTGAGAAGCCTGGAAATATGTTGAGTGCTTCTTACTTTTTTCATCTGAGTAGTTTGTTTGTGATCTTTAATGCTCATTACAGTTGCTTTCACTTTCCACATGAATATATGATATTTGTTGTTCATGGCACAGAATGATGCAGGCATTACTTGACCAGTTAATGCCATTGCTTTTCAAACAGCTACTTCAAGATTATGAGCAATGGATCATTCTTCAGCAGCAGCAGCAAAAAGTGTTGCAATGAGAATCATCAGATTTCTCTAATATTAATCTCTTTCTTTCATCACACGATGTAAGTATGACAACATAAACATATTATCACACCATAAGTTTGGGGGTGCTTTGATATTTCTTACCAAGTTTTCCAACATTTTTTTGCAGGGGGCAACTTCTAACCGTGTAATGAATGACACTGTTGAAGCTTGCAAATACTTTCGTTCACATATCTCCTTTTGTCACTTTTGTGTGAGATTACATACACCTTATAGACATACAAACACATTAAGTACATACATTCCTCAGCTAAGATGTTTGATGTGTAATCTGTCATGTATATTTGTATCGATCTTTTCTTGAAGAGGCTAAAGCTATGACGAAGGAGAAACCTTAAAGATCAAATTCTGATTTTTTTACAACCCACAAACAGCTATGGTAGCAGAGTGTATCAGCGTAAGCCTCGCGTCTGGAGAAAAGCTTGATGCGGGTGTGATCCCGATCAACAATATTTGGTCCGGGAAAATAGGGGATGGGTGAAACGGACGGGCCTTGAGTTCTCGGTATGTTTTAGGGTTTATATTTTAGTGCTGTGAAGGAGATAAATGAAAGAGACAAGGATTTTACGTGGTTCGGACAGGTGTCCTACGTCCACGGGCCGCCGGGAATAGTATCCACTAATCACAGTCGGGAAATACACACTCAACCTCGCCTCGCTCGTTACAGTGCTTTCATGGTGAAAGAGTGGATGAAGAAGATGAATATCGTGGAAAATATCTAAGTGTTTTGTGTGTTATGCTGACTCTTGCCTCGATCTCGTCTCTTTCTATTCACATATACCCAAATTCCCTTTGTTCTCCTAGCTGGCACTCTCCCGGGACCACTTGACAGCGACGTATAGTACATCCTAGGAGGAACAGCACCTGCAATCGTACTATTGTCAGACTGTCGCGCGCCTCCTCTGTTTACAATGTCATCCATTCATAAAATGCCACGTGTACACTGGTCGGCCCTTATCCAATATTTCCCGCTCAAGTTGCTCCACGGCCGGGACCCACTTCACCTTTTCCGTACAAGGTCACAGGCCCCCAGGTGTACTGACCATCTGGACACATACCCCAAAAATCACTATCTTCAGGTGTTCGGTCAAAGAGGAATGCTGTGCTGAAGGTCACCCCTATCATCCAGTCCCCCTACTCTGAAGTGTAATACGGCAGGTGTTACGGTTCAGAGTACATTTGAAGGAGCATTCCTATTCTGCGGTACTCCTGGACTCCTTGGGTCAGTCTGTGTTGCGTTTATGTCGATTGGACAGGCTCTATGCCCTCAACAGGGGGCGGCGCCATTCGTCAGGCGACACGTGTCTAGACCTGTCACTTCCGCCTTTTGAATCCTTCGAGGCGGTTTCCTTCGTTTTTCCCCCCCTTTTCGAAATACTTCTCAACACTTAGCAAAAAAAACGAAAACTCAATCGCCATTTAGGGTTTTCATCTGCGTCCTGCCCCAATTTCGCACAGTGCCCCGAATCGTCGTCGTCTCCAATTTTCCTAACCATCCGCGACTTTCACAGGTATTATTTTGCTTTTCTTTGCTTCTATTTACCGTCTCTTCGTCGATACGGCCTCAGTCTCCGTATTTCCCCCTTTTTGCGCGCTGAAGACATGTCTGATACCTCCGCTGCTGAAAGCACTCGCTCGGCGTCGCCCGGTGTCTCGGCGTCCTCCGCCGCGCCAGGCGCTGCCGCTCAAAGAGGGTCAAAGCGCAAGGCCTCATCACAGGGCACGGTGCTCCCCGAATTTTCCCAGACTTCTTCCACTCATCCCCCAACTGACACCTCTTCCGCCGTGCCGCCTCCGGCACGGCCAATTTCTGCTCCGTCTTCGTCCCGTCAAACCCGTTCACAAGGGGCTGGTGGGGCTTATGTAGGTGTAGACGATTGGAAGATGTTTGGTGCCTCTAAATCGACCTATCAGCGTCTAGAGAAGCTCGTTCCAGAGGGTTTTCACAGCCCCGGCTTCCACGTCTCTGTCCCAAACCCTAATCAGCGAGCAAACTTCCCACCTTCGCCGGCCCTTGCTTTCTGGGAGAGCCAGATAAGGGCCGGCCTGCGCTTTCCAGTCCACCCTTTCTTTGCTGCAGTATCGCAGACCTTCCGTATACCTCTGAATCAATTCAGCCCTTCTTCCATACGTCAGCTGGCCGCTTTCTACGTCTTGGTCACCGCTGCTGGCGGGAGACCTTCTATAGAACTTGTCCTTTCCCAGTTTCAGCTTAAATCTGCTCCCCCATTTTTCTACTTGTGCGCGAATCCGCGCGGTCTCGTCCACTTCCTCAGCAGGGGCACTCACAAAGATAAGGAGTGGCACCCTTTTTACTTCTTCGTAACCCCCACGGAGAGTAGGTGGGACTTTCCCCATCGCCATTGGGCTCATCAGGTACCCCAACGACTGCCAGGGGTCCAGCCTGAGGGCTCTGAGGAGAATGAGGCGGCTCTTAACCTTTTGAACCTTAGGGCCCCTGCACAGAAATTCAACATGGTCGAGTTGGTAACCTATCCTGGCATTCTCCATCACTTCAGCCTCTCCTCAAAGTCTCTGCCCTTCGATCCTAAGGGTAAGCAGGTTCCCCTCCTGCTTCCTGACCTCCTTTTTAGATTTTCCTCTCTGACTTAGTATGTTTTTTGCAGATATGTCGTTCTCTTGGAGAGATGCCTTTCGTATGCTTCCTGTGAAACAAGAGGAGTCCGAAGCTCCCGCTGCGCCTCACCCCTCAGCAGGTCTTGATGGGACTAAACCTGCCAGCTTCGGGGGTGAAAGGGAATCCTCCTGTTGGATCTTCCTCTCCTCAAGTGGTGCTATCTGACTCAGAGGGTGATGTGGACAAGAAAGATGCCTCGCCGGTGCCTCCTAAGAAGAAAAAGAAAAAGGTTGCCGTGGCTAAGGGAAAGAGGCCACACGTGGAGACAACTTCTCCTCCTCCTGACACTTCTGAGTTCGCCCCTTTCGTCCACCGTGGCTCTGAGTGGGGTATTGATCAGCGGGCTGATGGGAAGATGGTGCTGGACCTGCCCAACAGCTATGACTCCTTGAGTCCTGAGGAAAAGATGAAGTTTATTCAGGCCATCATGCCTCTCGAACAGCAAAAGGCGCTTCGTCGCCGATCTGACGCTTCTGTTGCTGAGCTTGCTGCCCATCACTGGGCCGAGGTGATTTTCTCCCTTAGTCTTCTTTTGTTGACTGTTGTTATGTATATAGTTTTTGTACTTTGTTGATTCGGGCTCGGCTGTCTCAGCTGTCCTTTTTACTGCCTACTCTCTTGACTGCGACCTCCCATCGGGGTTTGGCACCCGGTGGTCCCGCCTCTCCTGGGAACAACATGCTCGAAATAATTGAAGAGCGGGACTCAAGAATTGCTCAGTTGGAGGAAGAACTTAAAAAAGAGAAGGATGAGTGCGAGGTTCGTGCAAAGGACTTAGCTTTGGAGAAGTCGCGCCAGTTGGAGGTGGAAAGTGCAGCTGCTCTTGCTGCTAAGGAGACCGAGCTCACGACCCGTCTGCATCAACTCATTGATGCGCAGCAGGCCCAGATCGAGCTGAGGGCCCAGGAATTGCTGGCTGAGAGAGAGAGGGCCCTGAGAGCTGAGTTGGAGCAAGCTTTCGCCGCCAAGGTTAGGGATAGTCACTCTGCGGGAGTCCAGCTCTGCCAGAGGTACCTCATGGGTTCGCCTCTTGGTATGAAGTTCCTTGCCCAGTTGAGCCAAAGTTGGCATGAGGGCTACCTGTGTGATACCCTCTCTCTGGTGGATTTCGCACCTTTCATGCAGCACTACTTCTTAGGAGGTTTTGCTGCCGGACGCGAGCCCGCCTCTACTTTGGACTCAGCGATGGACGCTATGAGTGCCCCTCCAACTTTTAAGGGAAATCCGGAGGCAGCGCCTAATCCGGACTTCTGGTCTGCCTTGGTGCCTCGCTGCTCCCCCACTCTGCTGGAGGTCCCGCCCGAGGCGCTTTTGGGCCAGCTCTCCGAACTAGAGCAGCTTGCGTCATCTGCTACTTCAGAGGTCCCCGACTCCACGGCCGGTTCTGGTGCCCCACCTTCTTAGCCTACTACTCTGTTTCCTGTTTTTCGAACAATTAATGCTGTTTTTTTTTTTCCTTTTCCAGACCTCTTTTGTTATTTCTCTGTTTTGAACACTTGTTGCTGCTCCTTTTTCCGTATGCGTAATGTTGTGGCATGTTTTCCTTCCTTTCGCACTTGCCTTCCAACTTAATCGCATCCAGATTTAAATATTTTGGGCTTTTTACGCTGAGGTCCTGCGTTACTACCACTCTCTACTTCCCCCTACTTCGAATAGTGCTGAAGTCTGTCAGCGCATTCGAAGTACGCCAAGAGCGTTCCTTTCGACTAGCCAGCCTTACTTTCCCCAATTTAGTATTTCATCAGGCTGTGCTCGTCTCGAAATTCCTCCTCAGGGAAATATTAACGAACAGAAACGCGTACCTGGGGATTTAATGGTACCTCATACGCTGGCTTTGCCCAACTTTTTGCCAAGTTCGCTAGATGTTGGCGAACCTGTATAGAAGTCCCCTGCATAGTTGCATCTAATGCTCACGAGTATGCATCCTTACGGCCGCGTCTGGGCCAGCCACATCTGGGCTTTAGGTGCGCAATCTGCGCGGCCACGTCTGGACCGGCCACATCTGGGCTTTAGGTGCGCAATCTGCGCGGCCACGTCTGGGCCAGCCACGTCTGGGCTATAGGTGCGCAATCTGCGCGGCCACGTCTGGGCCAGCCATATCTGGGCTTTAGGTGCGCAATCTGCGCGGCCACGTCTGGGTCAGCCACATCTGGGCTATAGGTGCGCAATCTGTGCGGCCACGTCTGGGCCAGCCACATCTGGGCTTTAGGTGCGCAATCTGCGCGGCCACGTCTGGGCCAGCCACATCTGGGCTTTAGGTGCGCAATCTGCGCGGCCACGTCCGGGCCAGCCACATCTGGGCTTTAGGTGCGCAATCTGCGCGGCCACGTCCGGGCCAGCCACATCTGGGCTTTAGGTGCGCAATCTGCGCGGCCACGTCTGGGCCAGCCACATCTGGGCTTTAGGTGCGCAATCTGCGCGGCCACGTCTGGGCCATTAGGGAATCCCGGGCAGTTTGTAGACAGGATTCGTGATTCTCAATTTTGGGAGAGGGGCCATTACGACACGAGTTTCTAGGAAAACCATTTCATTCAACGGACGGTGCCTCGTTAAAACCTTGCCAAGTAAAACCCCCTTGGGATAAAACCTTGGCGAAGGAAAAAGAGTACACATTCCTGTTTGATTTATATACAATCCTCCAACCCCTCACTAAGCGTAATACTTCTTGAGTTTTGAGATGTTCCATGGGCGGGGTATTCTGCGCCCATCCTCATCCTCCAGTTCGTACGCGCCACCTCCCAAAACGCGGGCCACCTTATAAGGGCCCTCCCATGTCGAGTCTATCTTCCTCAGCGGCTTAAGTACATCGGCTCTCCTCAAGACTAAGTCCCCCACTTGGAATTGTCGAGGCCTTACTCTCCGATCGTAAGCCGCTTTTACTCGACTCTTGTATTTTTCCATCCTTATCAAGGCCAATTCCCTGATTTCCCCTATCAAGTCCAGATCCTCCCTTCTGAGCCGTGCATTCTGCTCTTCTTCGTAGTGGATAACCCTATGTGTCTCCATCCCTATCTCAACGGGTATCAGGGCGGCGGATCCATAGACCAGCTGGAAAGGTGTTTCGTCTGTAGCTTCCCGCGGAGTGACGCGATACGCCCATAGCACGGGGTCAAGGGACTCTAACCATTTACCACCCTCCTGGTCCAATCTGGCCTTGATCCCGTGGAGGATGGTGCGATTGGTAACCTCCACTTGTCCATTAGCTTGAGGATGTCCCACTGAGACGAACCTCTGCTGTATCTTCATCCCGGTGCAGAACCCACGGACTCGGGCCCCACAAAACTGCGTGCCATTATCGGAGATTAGGATCCGAGGGGCTCCAAACCTACAACAAATGTTATGCCACAAGAAATCTATCACGTTAGTTTCATCAATTTTGGCCACAGCCTTGGCTTCTACCCATTTGCTGAAATAATCGACGGCTACGATGATGAACTTTTTCTGAGCCTTGGCGACTGGCATAGGCCCGCTATGTCTATTCCCCATTTATCAAATGGACAAGGCGAATGCATCAATCCCAGTTCTTCCGCGGGTACGTGGATCTTCGGGCCATGTTTCTGGCAGCTTTCGCATCGTCTGACCAGCTCCTTAGCATCCCTCAGCAGGGTCGGCCAGAAGTAACCGGCCCTGACCACTCTTCGAGCTACCGCCTTGTACCCGGCATGATCGCCGGCACATCCTTCATGCACCTCTTCCAATACCGACATCCCTTCCTTTTTGGATAAGCATCGAGCGTAGGGATGTACAAAAGTCCTTTTGTATAACTCCCCTCCGATGAGGCAGAACTTTTGTCGAAACTTTCCTGCGTCCTTGTGTGTAGGATCACGCAAGGCTTCCAGGATGGGAGTCCTCCAATCTTCTTCCTCTCCTATACATCCCACCTGCTCCATTCGGTCCTCTCGGCTAGCTGTCAGCATCGTCACCTTTCGGGTCCCCTCAGGGATTGCGGCGCTAGCCAACTTTGCCAAGGAATCTGCTCGTCCGTTCTCCTCCCGGGGGATCTGACGTATCTCGAAGTTGTCGAAAGAGGCTTTCAGCTTTCCCACTCGCTCGGCATATCTTACCATCTTCTCATTCTTAGCCTCATAGTTCCCTTGGACTTGCTGAGCTACCAACTGGGAATCTGAATATATGATTACTGTGGTAGCTCCCAGGCTGCTGAGGATCTCCATCCCTTTCACCAGGGCCTCGTACTCAGCCTCGTTATTAGACGCTGGAAAGTCGAATGTCACCGCGAACTGTAGTTCGTCCCCTTCCGGCGTAATGATGAGGACCCCTGCCCCGGCCCCAGTTGCTGTGGATGAGCCATCCACATAAGCCTTCCAAGTTGGTGACGCCTCTCCTCGGGTGGATTCTAACAGGAAGTCTGACAAGGCTTGTCCCTTAATGGCAGGTCGCCTTTCGAACTCAACATCGTATTCACCCAACTCAACTGCCCACTTGACCATCCTTCCAGAAAGGTCTGGCCTACTCAGGGTTTGTTTCAATAATAAATTGGTACGTACCCGTACTTTGTGAGATAGGAAATAGGGACGCAGCCTCCGAACTGACACCATCACGGCTAAGGCTGCCTTCTCAATTTCGGAGTACCTGCTTTCGGCCCCCTGCATTGTTTTGCTCACGAAATACACCGGCTTCTGGGTGTCACCCTCCTCCTTCAGGAGCACCGAGCTCACGGCCTGCTTCCCTGTTGAAAAATACAAGATTAGTTCATCCCCCGGTAAGGGCTTGGTCAATAACGGCATGTTGTGCAAGTAATTTTTTAGCCCCTCGAATGCCGACTGGCATTCTTCTGTCCATTCGAATCGGCATCCCTTTCGGAGTATCCTGAAGAAGGGTAGGCTCTTATCCGCGGACTTGGCGATGAATCTGCTGAGTGCCGCCAACCTTCCCGTTAAGCGTTGAACCTCTTTGATGTTCCGCGGCGGCTGCATTTCCAGTATAGCTTTCACCTTATTGGGGTTCACCTCAATCCCCCTCTTGGTTACCATATACCCCAGAAACTTCCCAGACTGCACCCCAAAAGTACACTTCGCAGGGTTCAGTTTCATTCCACAGGTCCGAATGGCCCGGAAGGCCTCTTCTAAGTCCTCAACATGGTCCTTGTCCCAAGTCGATTTAACCAACATGTCATCCACGTATACCTCCATATTGCGACCCAGCTGGCTCTTAAACACCGTATCGACCATCCGTTGGTAGGTAGCTCCTGCGTTCTTGAGTCCAAAGGGCATTCGGACATAACCATACGTGCCACATGCTGTGATAAAGCAGACTTTATCCACGTCCTCCGGGTTCAGCCTAATCTGGTGATACCCCTGATAAGCGTCCATCATACTTAACATCTCGCACCCAGAGGTGGAATCTACCAACTGATCTATCCTTGGTAACGGATAGTGATCCTTAGGGCAGGCCTTATTGAGGTCTCGGAAGTCTACACACATCCTCCAGGACCCATTTCCTTTTTTGACCATGACAACATTGGCCAGCCAGGTGGGAAACTGTACCTCTTTGACATGTCCGGCTTTAAGTAACTTCTCCACTTCCGTCCTGATACCTTGGTCCCTTTCGGCTCCGAACTGTCGGAGTCTCTGTTTCACCGGGTGGCTACCCGGGATTATGTTCAGGTGGTGCATGGCTATCCTCGGGTCCACCCCTGTCATGTCTGCTGGCGAAAAGGCGAAGAGATCAGCGTTCCTCCTAAGACATTCGACCAGCTGCGATGCAATCCCCTCATCCATCTTTGTCCCCACCTGGGTAGTGAAACCCTCTCTTCCCGGGTAAAGTTCCACTGTCATCAGTTCTTCGTCAGGTTGGGGCTGCAACTTCGTAGGCTCCCCGCATTCCTGCTCTAATTTCGTTCGCTTTGCTTGTTTAGCTTCAACTCCGTCTTTTTCTTTCCCCCCTGTCACAACCTTAACCTCATTGGCGTAACAACGGCGAGAGCTAACCTGATCCCCTGAGACCTCCCCCACCTGATCTCCTACTGGAAACTTGATCTTTAAGTGATACGTCGAAGGTACTGCCCTGAATCCGTTTATGGCTGGGCGCCCCAATATGATATTGTATGAAGAAGTCGCGTCAACAACCAGGAAGTTGACCATTCGTACCACACGCCGAGGGGCTTCTCCTAGTCCCACGGGAAGTGTGACCTGACCTAAAGGCTGTATGCCAGCTCCGCCGAATCCATATAAGGAGGTGGCCACCGGTTTCAGCTCCGTTCCCAGCTTCATCTGCTTGAAACAGTCCAAGAATAGAATATCTGCTGAGCTACCCCCGTCAATGAACACTCGCGACACATTATACCCTGCTACGTCCGTGGTGATCACGAGAGCGTCGTTGTGGGGCCGAATGACGTCGACCTCATCCTGCGCTCCAAACTGTATGTTCCCCGTGGTTTCCATCTGACCCACCAGGTTGCCTTCTGCCCGGGGTTTCCCTCTATCTCTCATTCGAGCATACGACTTTCGTGCCCTATGTGAATCTCCGCCATCTGGGCCTCCCACTATGATGAGAATATGAGCTCTCGGCTGGCTAGGTCCCGGCCGGTTAGGTTCCAACATAGGTTGCTTTCCCTTGTCAGGTGGCGGACCTTCCCTCTCCCGCGGCTGCGTTGGCGGGATCGGCCATCGATCTCGGTATATGAACTCCTTAAGGTGCCCTGCCTTTATCAACCTCTCTATTTCATTCTTCAGATGCGTGCAGTTGTCGGTATGATGTCCATATTCGTTATGGTAGCGGCAGAACGGCCCTGATGTGGGCTTTGGGTGTCCCCGGGGACTAGCTCGAGGGTACCGCATGTCTGGATGCCTTGACGCCACAGCCAAGACTTCCTCCAGGTTCGTTCGCAGGGGAGTGTATCGCTGATACCTAGGAGGGAATCTGTTCACACCACCTGCCATAGGCCTTCTGATAGCTGGGGGGTGAATAGCCCGGACATTCGCCTTGCTCCTATTGTGGTTCTGTGTATCTTTCTTAGGTGTCACTCTGGACGTTCCTTCTCGGATCTTCGCCAGCCTGCTTTCCTCCAGGTTTATGTATTTATCCGCTCTGCCCAACAGTTCCTCGAACGTCTGTGGGGGCTTTTTAGAGAGCGACGCGAAGAAATCGCCAACCTGCAAACCATGAACCAAAGCGTTAATTTTAACGGAAGTGGTAGCGGAGGGTACCTCCAAGGCTGCCACATTAAATCTTCTGATATAAGATCGAAGGCTCTCGTCCGATCGCTGCTTGACTTGAAACAAGGACATGTCCGACTTAGGTGGCTTCCTGGCGCTAGCGAACTGGTTGACGAACATCTCCTGGAACTCCTCAAATGAGTGGATGACCTCTGGTTCGAGTTGGCTGAACCACTGTTGAGCAGCCCTCACCAGAGTTGTCAGGAAGACTCTGCATTTTACCCCCTCCGAGAAATTGTGCAGTAGGACGGTGTTCTTGAAACGTAGCACGTGTTCCTCCGGGTCGGTGGTACCATCATACTCATATGGCAACTGTTTAAAGTTGAGCGCGACTTCCCCCTCCAACAACCCTTTGGCAAAAGGCGTACCGGCCTGATACAGCCCTCGCAGATGGGGCCTGGTTGTCTTGTTTCGGATCTCGTCTAGTACTTTCCTGAGGTCCGAAACTTGCCTCCTAAGTTCCTGTCCATGGGAACTAACGACTCCTTCTCGACCGCGCCTGCCATAGCTCCTGACCTCCGCTTGGTGTTCCCCGGCCTTCTCCTCTCCTTCTACCATGTGTCCACTGGCCATAGTCGTCGGAGGTACGGCGCTCCTTGGATTCACTGGTCCTTCCTGAACTCCTCTGGAAGGTCCGCTTCGCCCAAATGTTGGGGCCCGCGGCGCCACGTCCCTTTCTTCCTGGGGAACTTCTCTTCTTGGCGAGCCTCTGTCTGGCGAGCGACGCAAGTCTTCTTCCCCAGCCACCATGTTTTCTCCTACAGTTTCTTCCCACTCTGAGACATGGCCCTCTGAGGTTCTGACTTGAACGGAGAACGGTTGCTTCCGTTTGCCCTTGCTCCTCGCCTTCTTAGCGGCGAAGGCTGCTTCCACCGCATTCTTCACCAACAAATCTAGCTGCTCCACCGTCATGGTCACAGGGGTTTGAGGCGGTAGGGCTCCAGATGGTCCCGCAAAAGTGGGCATCGGTGTAGCCATTGGGGCCTCGACCGGTGAGGCCAGCGTCGGAGCCGGCATAGGACTTCCTCCAGATTTCCCCGCAGCTTCCTCAAACCGTCCTTGCAGATTCTGTGCCAATGGCGATTGTTCCTCCATCACGACCGTCGTCTATTCGTCTTTGATATCTACTACTCCCCTAACAACGGCAACCTTCCACTATCTCTCTCACGTTTCACCTTCGGATAACACGATCTCAACTTGCCTTCCTCGACCTATCTTCAAGCAGAACCAGAGCCTGCCTTCCTTGCTGTCACTACCCAGCGCACTCACGTCTCAAGCCATCTTTCCCACAGACGGCGCCATTTGATGCGGGTGTGATCCCGATCAACAATATTTGGTCCGGGAAAATAGGGGATGGGTGAAACGGACTGGGCCTTGAGTTCTCGGTATGTTTTAGGGTTTATATTTTAGTGCTGTGAAGGAGATAAATGAAAGAGACAAGGATTTTACGTGGTTCGGACAGGTGTCCTACGTCCACGGGCCGCCGGGAATAGTATCCACTAATCACAGTCGGGAAATACACACTCAACCTCGCCTCGCTCGTTACAGTGCTTTCATGGTGAAAGAGTGGATGAAGAAGATGAATATCGTGGAAAATATCTAAGTGTTTTGTGTGTTATGCTGACTCTTGCCTCGATCTCGTCTCTTTCTATTCACATATACCCAAATTCCCTTTGTTCTCCTAGCTGGCACTCTCCCGGGACCACTTGACAGCGACGTATAGTACATCCTAGGAGGAACAGCACCTGCAATCGTACTATTGTCAGACTGTCGCGCGCCTCCTCTGTTTACAATGTCATCCATTCATAAAATGCCACGTGTACACTGGTCGGCCCTTATCCAATATTTCCCGCTCAAGTTGCTCCACGGCCGGGACCCACTTCACCTTTTCCGTACAAGGTCACAGGCCCCCAGGTGTACTGACCATCTGGACACATACCCCAAAAATCACTATCTTCAGGTGTTCGGTCAAAGAGGAATGCTGTGCTGAAGGTCACCCCTATCAAAGCTTTTGACCTAATATCCGCCTGAATTAAGAAGTAAAAACATACAAGTAAAAGCTACCAAGGGAAGGACAGAGAAGAAAAACAGTTTTTGAATTCGAGCAACCATAGATAAATAATCCCAGCACATGTATGTACCTGTCTGATGGGCTCTGGGATTCGAAACTTACAACTCAACTTGACGATGTTGATGGCACTTTCAAGGGATATGCGGTGACCAGTCGATATGAATATAGGCTTCTGCGAGACATCAGTTGATCTCATTGCCTGCACTCGTAATAAAAAAACTAAGAGTTATATTATAACAATGACATATACCACAAATTACATGTTTCTAGTCGATTCCATAGCCTGCGTTCTTGATAAAAGCGAAGCTACTTGAATGATAAAGCTGAGAGAAATAGCAAGGAAAAACAGAGATGCTTACTGCTCCAAGGGTGGAACCACTTTCACCGATCAGAGTTAAGCAATTATCTTTATAACAAGAATTGGCTTTGGCTCCAAGCATCTGCCTCACACTAGATTGGCCAAGACCGTCGACATGGTGGAGCTGCGTTCGTCGATTTCATGTTTCAAGGGTTTGCAGCTCAGTTTCCATTGAAAAACAGAGCAGTGGTCGTTAATTCACCAAAAATAGAAGAAAACTCACATTCTTTCCTATCCCTATAACAGGGGTATCAACCAATACTCCAATGTGGCAAGCCAATCCGAAACCTATTACAGAAACAAGATAGTAAGTTCATCTCGACCGTAAGAAAGTCAAGAACATGGAATTAGAAGAGAAAAGAAAACAACGAATGTAAAGGATTCCCATGTCAGACAAACAAGATAATGTAGAAAAGATTAGGAGAGCACATGATATACTGATGAATTGATGTATGAGTATGACTGGCCTCGAGGGTGAAGCAGTCCATTGCCATCAACCATCAATAGGTGCCCATAAAACATAACTAGATATAATCAGAACCGTGGAAACACATAAGGAGGATTGGGGAAAGAAAATACAGCAAAGTATAACTGCGAAGATAAGATAGGCAATGACCTGAGGGAATAATGGATGTTGCCTTTTCTTCATTTTCTGCAGAAGTTCTATGAGGGCTGGGGCCTGAAATGAGTAAATACATACTAAGGAAGCCATAAGATTAAGTTTGGAATAGAATGAGATATCAGATACCTCTCTGAAAGCCAAGAATCCAGCGATATAAGGAACACGAAGCTCAACAACGGCGGAATATTCATACACAACTTCAAGCGTGCGCATATCCAAAACCACAAGCGTGGCACAAGCAATTGAAGGATCGTTCTTAGGGAAACTCAAGTCAACCCCACCAATATACTTGAGGATCTCGTGCTGATTTGTCAATTGCTCGGAATTTTGATCTTCTGTAGATGGTATTGTCCAGCTGAAACGATCTTCTTTTATTAAGCTCTTTCTAAGCGAATCTTGAACCCTGCAATCAAATTTGAGGTTTGACAGGGGGCAAACCCAATCAACAAGATTTATATGCGTGTGGCTAAAGGAATTTATATAGCCGGAGAATCAATTATTATAAAGATTAGGCGCGTGCGTAAGGTGCTTATTAGTGGGGGAACTGGAAGGGATGTGTTTGGGACATTGGGGACTTGTCTGGGACGTTGGGGGGACCTGTTTGGGGCGTTGGGACCTGTCTGAGACATGTTGAGATGTGTTTGGGACGCTGGGGACCTGTTTGGACGTGTTTGGAGCGTGGGGGACCTGCTTGGGACATCTTTAGGACATGTTTAGACGCGGGGGACCTGCTTGAATGTGTTTGGGATGTTGGGGATGTGCTGAGGATGTAAACAAAATAACACAAGGGTTACGTGGTTCGGATCTTTGCAGATCCTACGTCCACGGGCGCTCTAAAACCTCTTTTCACTATACTTTAATGATTACACACTCAAACAACTCACTCTCTCTATCAAGAACACCTACTAAAATACTTAAGGACCTTATTTGTAAAGAGAGAATATTTTATAGACGTCTAGAAGTGCTGGAATGAGAATCGTATGTGAAAATGATGAAGGTCCCTTTATATAGGAGGCTCTCTGGATATTGCCTGAAGGTACGTCCCCCCAGACCTTGGATATTGCCTGGAGGTAGGTCCCTGGAATCCTGGAGATGGGACGCATTCCATCGCCTCAGGGAGCTGCAAGCAATCTGGTCTGTGTCACGTCCCAGAATTCCTGTTGATAGGGTCATTTCGTGTCAGTATAGGCTGTCAAGGACAGCTTTATACAGTCTGCAGTACTTTTAGTGAATAGTGGTCGGCTGTCAGCTTTTTGCAGGGAGCTGCCTCTCTTGATCGGACACGTGGCACCTTCATTGGATACTCTTCTTATCTTTATTAGTAGTGTGCTAGAGAAGCTTCGTCCGTTCTTGGGAGCTGCTAGGTAGTTCCTCAGGTCCCAGCACCTGTTGTTAGCTGCCTAAAACCTGTCGGAGGTCCCCGGAGGTCCTATCTCTACTATTTACTTACTATAAGTATTTTCCAATGGGCCTAACGGGCTTTTTCTGATTTTTTTCAGGCCCATCTACTTTAGTCCGTATCAACCACTCCCCTACTCTAATTTGTTTTTTGGGACAAAAAGTGAATTAGAGTAAAATAGTAGGATGGGCCTTACCTCCTTATTAGGGACCTACCATAATTATTTCTTGAAGGGATACGCCATTGTGAGTGGTTAAAGGTTCGATCAGTGTCTTGGGTTTCTGGCGCAGGTATGACGTCCTCATGATATGTCTGTTGGCCAATGTGGAGAAGGGTACAGCTCCTCAGTTCCTCCGACTCCCCAAGCCAGCATACCCTAAGCTCCCTTGCTCCATCGGATCTTGGTGGCAAGGGATGTTTGCAAGGAGATTCCTCCTTTTGCAGGGACGACGGATGTCCCTGTGGTTCCTTCTCCTATTAGGGGAGCTCAAGAATCACAGCCCCTGTTTCTGGTGTTAACATGAAAACGACTTCATCAAAGGGTCAGAAAGGGAAATAAAAAATAAAGTTACGTCCTTCTTCCCCTCGGGGTGATTATGCTGAGCCTCTTATGGGACCTATAGGGACCTCAATGGCTGAGCTCCCTACTTCTGTGGACCATCTGAACAGAGGTGAAAAGATGAGCTTGTTAGATCGTTGGGTGTTCCCAGACGTTCAGAGTTCATCTCCCAGGTGGTGGTTTATGTAGCTGTCGGATCGTCCGCCAAGTCGTCAACCCGGGACCTGGGGATAGCTGGTTTAGACAAAGTCAACGGATTAGTACGAGAGGGAACTGCGGAGCTCCCTGGGGAAAGAAAGATAAAAAGGCAGCTCTTATGAAATAGCGCGAAGGGGATCTCTGGAGCTCCTTCGCTGAGAGAAGGAATGGTGGGATATCGATTTCGCACGTATGACGGAGGTGCATTTGGCTTATCTTCACGAGCTGCCATCTTTGATTGCTTTGAGTGAGGTCCCCAAGCTCCCGAGAGTCCTCGTTTTTGGGTTGGCGTCTCCAAGGAGCATGTAAGTCCTGGCCCATGCTATGATCTCCCAGACGTCGTCTCCAGCTTCTTAGGGGACTTAGTGGAAGGCCTTTCCGGACATCCTAGGACCTGATGGGGGAGCTCCTCTTCGAGCCTTGGAGAAGATCCTCAGGTCCTGCTGCACATTGCTTCTAGCATCCTGGGGCATCCTAGGACCTGCGATGTTTTAGGGGAGCTTAACTCCCCTGGCGGGGATCTGATGGGGGAGCTCCTCTTTGAGCCTTTGCACTAGTAAGGAGATCCCTAGGTCCTGCTGTACGTATCACCGAGCTCCCTGGGTCATTCTCCTTTTTGCCTTTTTCAGGGTGGTGATGGCCTGTAAGAAATACGTTTCTTGTTTCGAGATATGATGGTAAGGACTCGGGGAGCTTAACTCCCCATGTTCGTGAGTTTCGTCGGAGTTCCCTTTCTCCTCGTATTATATTTTCTTTTGCGGGACTTGATGGATGTTTCTGGGAACATCATTGCTGTGTCAAGGTTAATAGCGTTAGCTATTCAATTCGTAAGCCAAGTACGAATTCACGCCCTTGGTTGCAATGACCGTCGTCATTGTCCTCGGGTGTCGCTTTGCGCTAGGCTCTCTTTGTCCTTAGCGAGTTCAGTAATGTAGGCCTGAAGGTCCTAGTAAAGTGGGGATTTTCTCCCACTGTTTTACCCTGGTTATAGCGCCAGCTACGCTGAGGTACCTATTCATGTCGCAGGCCTTACTGAGAGCCTTTGATGTCCTGTACACCGCAGCCCGTCAGCGGCGGCATCTTGTACGCCCTCATGGGCATCTTTCACATCGCAGACCTGTGGCCTTTGATGTCGGGTACACCGCCGACCCGTCGTTCTTTGGCATCATTTCACGTCGCATGCTATCAGCCTTTGATGTCTTTGTACGCCGCAGGTCCGTCGACTTTTGGTATCGATTATATTATACGGTGCACCGTTTATAGAATATTTATATTCCGACAAGGCGGTATTTGCTTAGGGACATCATTACTTTACCCTGGTTATAGCGCCAGCTTCGCTTAAATGCGTGGATATAGCGCCCGCTCGCTTAATGCGTGGATATAGCGCCAGCTCGCTTAGTGCGTGGTTATAGCGTCCGCTCGCTTAAATGCGTGGATATAGCGCCCGCTCGCTTAATGCGTGGATATAGCGCCAGCTCGCTTAGTGCGTGGTTATAGCGCCCGCTCGCTTAGTATCAGGGCTCCTTGTTGGAGGCCTTGTGATTTGAACGTGATGGCGAAATGGAGCGCCTTTTCTTCTTTGTTAGCAATGAGGTCCCTGGCCCCAGGTCTCTGGACGCTTGGATGTTAGCCTGGACCTTCGAGTGTCAGCGCAGAGCTTGACTTCTTTGCCTTCATCCAGCACGGAGCTGCGTTTCAGCTGGTTTGGAGATCCCTTATAACAAACTTCGCATGCTGGCGAGGAGCTCAGCATGGAGATCTAGAACACACAGATTATGTCCTCGTTTTCAGCAAGAAGCTTGTCTTTAGGTCCCCAGGAGTTAGGGCCTTCACGTCAGCACAGAGCTGGACTGTTATGTCTTTGTACCAGCAGGGAGCTGGACTTCTAGATCCCTGTGGCTTTTCATAAGCCAGTGCGGAGGAGGACTTCGACCTTCCGGGGATCTCCGGATGCCAGCACAAAGCTGGGCTTTGAGGTCCTGCAGACCTTTGCCAGCGCGGAACTTGGCTTGAGGCTGAGCCTTACGTGGAGCTGGTCCTTCATAGGAAGCGGGGGTTGTCTGCCTTTTATCGGCACAGATCCCCCAAACACCTCGACCTTGGTTGATGCCACGGTCAAGGAACTTCCCCAATTGTCCCACTGGGGGCACTTTGATTTCATCCTTCAAATAACAACAGCTGTTATTTATTTATTATAGTATCGATGATATAAATGAGAATAAGGTTTAGAGGGCCCTGGAATTCTGGCTAAGAGCCTTAACAATGCGGAATGTCTCCCGTGGATCAGCGTTGTCGCGGAATTGGCAACTGTGGTAACTAGGCTTCTCAGACCAGCGTCGAGTTGAATTCGCAGGTCCCAAATATGAAGATTCGGGTCTGCGCGCTAGCACGGAGCTGTTTCTTAGGTCCCCTGGATATTACCAACGGGGAGCTGGGTTCTGAGGTCCTGCAGTAGAGCTTTATGTGCCAGCATGGAGCTCAGGCTCTATCTCCTTCAGGTTTTCAGGTGTTGCAGCCCTTTGGCTCCTTAAGTGGAGCTGGCTTCTATCTGGAAGACGCGGGGGTTGTCTGCCTTTAATCGGCATAGATCCCCCGAGCTCCTTCTTGGCTGCCTTCCGACCTTGGTCGAAGCTACGCCCAGCGGACCTCTCCAGACGTCATGCGAGGATGGGTCCTTCCAACAATAAAAGTTGTTAGTGTGATGTATATACTTATGATAATATTGATGAAGTAAATAAAAATGAGATTCAGAGGGTCTCGGAGTTTCGGCTAAGAGCCTTCTTATCGCGGGATGTCTCCCGGATAATGTCAGGATTTCCACCATGTGGTCGCGTAACGGTGGGAGTTCCGTAGCACCCTAAGGAGAGATCTCGACAGCTCCCTGTTGCGGAGGTCATTTGTTGGCGCACTCGTATTTGACGGAGGAAATGGTGGTAGGTGCTCCCAGGGACACAATAGGGGACCTGCTAATGCACGCACGGAGGTCCTCCTATGCCAGTACTGAGTTGGGCTTTGACTTCCTGTGGAGCTTCATGTACCAGCGCGGAGCTGGGAGGTCCCGGATGCGGAGCTTCGGAGCTTCCTGCCAGCGCAGAGCTGGGAGGTCCTGAATACGGAGCTTCAGATCTTTGTGCCAACACGGAGCTGGGAGGTCCGGGATGCGGAGCTTTGGGGGCTTCCTGCCAGCGCAGAGCTGGGAGGTCCCGAATACGGAGCTTCAGGTGTTCTTGCCAGCGCGGAGCTAGGATTTGAGGTCCCTCTGGCCTCGGTACACCATCGTGGAGCTGGACCTCTAAGTCCTTCAAATGTTCAGGTGCATGATTCGGGCTCTGTTGGCCATTGGAGTCCCTAGTGCCTCACGCTCCTACTATGACGGGGACATGAGTCCTGAGTGGAGCTGACCCCTATCTGGAGGAGGTGGACGGCGTCTGCCTTTATTAGGCACATTTTCTACAGACTCCTTTAGGGCAACTGCCTGGATGAGCCTCTTTATCTCGTCCTTCAAACAATAACACTTGTTAGTGTGGTCACATATTTATTATGATAACAATATTATATAATTGAGAAGGGATGTAGAGGGCCCTGGAATTCTGGCCAAGGGCCTTATCAGCATGGGATATCTTCTGTGGATCCTGACCTCATGGAGCTGGGCTTTTATCTCCCACTGGTCTTCGAGTGTCGGCGCTGAGCTGACTTCTAGGTCCACGGACCTTCGTATGCTCGTGTGGAGCTGGACTCTGATCTCCTGCGGCACTTCGTACATCAGCGCGGGAATTGGCTCCTAGATCCCGAATATAGGAGCTCAGGTCTTTGTGCCAGCACGGAGCTGGGAGGTCCTAAGCGCGGAGCTACGGATCTTCTCACCAGCGGGGAGCTGGGGAGCTTCGGGTCTTCTCGCCAGCGCGGAGCTGGGAGGTGCGGAGCTTCGGATTTTCTTACCAGCGTGAAGCTTGGCTTCTAGTCCCGCAGACCTTCTCGTACTGGCGAGGAGCTTGGCTCTTAGATCCCCAATATAGGAGCTGGGGTCTTCATGGAGCGGGGCCTTTTAAGCCTTCTGCCAGCGCGGAGCTGGGAGGTCCCGAATGCGGAACTTCGGGTCTTTGTGCCAGTGCGGAACTGGGCTCTTAGGTCCCGAAGGGGGAGCTTCGGGTCTTCATCCTTTCTGGCCCGTGTTTCAGGTCTTGGACGTTCCTCCCCACGTTGGGCAGTTTCTGGAGGTCCTCCTTCACTAATTGTGGGTCTAGGTTCTTCGATATGGACAAATCTTCCCCCATGGACGTCTCGTGCATTTCGTTTTGTCCCAACAGGACAGAATAAGAGAAAAACAGTGAATCTTCAGCAAAACTTCGCACAGTAGCAATAAAAATACTCACGTCTTCAACTCGGAATTCCCACAGACGGCGCCATTTGATATGGGGCAAACCCAATCAACAAGATTTATATGTGTGTGGGTAAAGGAATTTATATAGCCGGAGAATCAATTATTATAAAGATTAGGGGCGTGCGTAAGGTGCTTATTGGTGGGGGAACTGGAAGGGATGTGTTTGGTACATTGGGGACCTGTCTGGGACATTGGGGGGACCTATTTGGGGCGTTGGGACCTGTCTGAGACATGTTGAGATGTGTTTGGGACGCTGGGGACCTGTTTGGACGTGTTTGGAGCGTGGGGGACCTGCTTGGGACATCTTTGGGACATGTTTAGACGCGGGGGACCTGCTTGAATGTGTTTGGGATGTTGGGGATGTGCTGAGGACGTAAACAAAATAACACAAGGGTTACGTGGTTCGGATCTTTGCAGATCCTACGTCCACGGGCGCTCTAAAACCTCTCTTCACTATACTTTAATGATTACACACTCAAACAACTCACTCTCTCTATCAAGAACACCTACTAAAATACTTAAGGATCTTATTTGTAGAGAGAGAATATTTTATAGACGTTTAGAAGTGCTGGAATGAGAATCGTATGTGAAAATGATGAAGGCCCCTTTATATAGGAGGCTCTCTGGATATTGCCTGAAGGTACGTCCCCCCAGCCCTTGGATATTGCCTGGAGGTAGGTCCCTGGAATCCTGGAGATGGGACGCATTCCATCGCCTCAGGGAGCTGCAAGCAATCTGGTCTGTGTCACGTCCCAGAATTCCTGTTGATAGGGTCATTTCGTGTCAGTATAGGCTGTCAAGGACAGCTTTGTACAGTCTGCAGTACTTTCAGTGAATAGTGGTCGGCTGTCAGCTTTTTGCAGGGAGCTGCCCTCTCTTGATCGGACACGTGGCACCTTCATTGGATACTCTTCTTATCTTTATTAGTAGTGTGCTAGAGAAGCTTCGTCCGTTCTTGGGAGCTGCTAGGTAGTTCCTCAGGTCCCAGCACCTTTTTCTGATTTTTTTCAGGCCCATCTACTTTAGTCCGTATCAAGGTTCTTGTCGAATTATCCTAAAAAAGAAAATAGAATGGCGAATATAGACATGGGATCGATGCTTTACTCAATCCAATTGTTGGGAGGTAAGCTGTCTTCATGTCCTACGACCATTGCCGAACCAGGAATAAAATGAGTTAGCAAAGATTTATTATAAACATATTATAACTATTAAGGATTTTATTTTACTAATTATGATTATAATAATATAGTTCTCAATACATTTTACAACCCAAATCACTTATGTATAGTACTACAAATTCACTATTACAATTTATTATATTTACTACATTATACACCTCAATCAACATTAATACTCAACTAATTTTAACAACATTCAATATAGTACTCCAAATCTCAATATATTATTTATTCATAAATAATATATAACAATCCCCTGAATTTTTTTTCAAAGAATATGCCTCGTTAAAAAAATCATACTGGGAAAATTCCAGTAAGATAATTAAGGAAAAAGAGTATATAATTCCTTTGATACGCTTTCATATATTACTTCATCAAAAACCTTACATGGAAAAACCACAGCGAAGGGAAATGAGGTGCACCGCGTATTTTCTTCTCCTGATAATAGCCAGCCCTTCAAAATCTCGAAGTCTTCGAACTCCATTGAATATATCAATTTCCTAATAATGATAAGATGAAGTGCTTTCAAAAATAAATCTGCGAGATTTTTGCTAGATCACGCATGTTGTACATCAATATCATCATTTTTCTCTAAACATGTATAGAAAAATTTCGGTGAAATATGTCTAATTCTATCACCTTTGATATATCTTTTCTTTAATTGGGTGCTACATGCCGCAGTATCTTCACATAAGATCGTTGGGAGTAGCTTTTGATAATAACCCGCAAGTTTGTTGTATATGTTGAATCACCGATCACAACCAAACGCATTCGCGACTAGATTCATGAATAGTTAGAATTCCGCATGATTAGATGAAGTAGCCGTAAAACTTTGTTTAAGTGATGGCCATTAAATGACAGTTTCACCGTACATAAATAAATAATGGTTTGCGATCGACCATTATGTGGTCGGATAGATATCCAACATCTGCATAGCCAATAAGTCTTCTTTCATCTCATGAGAGTAGACAACCCAATATCACTTGATCCTCAAAGGTTTCTTCGTTTAATTCGATTCCAATGTTTATGAGTCGATGACGAACTATATCTCACCAATAGATCAACAGCGAATACTCTATCAGGTCGTGTGTGACTCATAAGATATATTAGTACTCTGATAGCACTAGGACATGATATTTCAGGACTAACCACTTCTTTTATTCACATGGTCTCTAGTAATGTCTAAAGATCAACAATTATTTGAGTATCTAAAGGATGATTTTCATCACTATAAAATCCTTTCAATACTTTTTTTTTTGTATAGTCTCCTGATGTACAAATATCGCATTCTTTAAATATTTAATTTGCGGTCCGAGATAAAATTTTGTTATTCCGAGATCTTTTATTTGGAACTCCCTTTTCAAGCAACCAACAACTTCCAATAACCGTAATTATAACAAACTTATTTTCACAACAAATATACAGGGACAAACTTGATCATTTTTATATCATTCTTTCAATAAATATTCACTTAGGCGATTATACCATATATGCCCCGATTGCTTTAATCCGATTTCTTTAGTTGAACTGAGCACTCATCTCTTTGCCCTGAATTTTTAGGCAGACGAAATCCTTCCAGAAGCTTAATGTTAATGTTAATATCAAGTGAGCCATATAAGTAAAAAGTGACTACATCCACTAGACACATATCATGTCCTTCACGTACTGTCAGACTAATTATATAACGAAAAGTTATTGCGTCCACCACAAGATAATATGTCTCATCATAATCAACATCAGGTCTTTGTGAGAAACCTTGCGCGACAAGTCGCGCTTTATATCACAACTTCGACGTTTTCACTTCTCTTTTTGGTGAAAATCCATTTATATCCAAACGGCTACAGGTCCGAAATGTTTTTGCTTCTCAAGAGAATTTAATTCTACCTCAATTGCATATTTTCGTTTTGACCAACCATTTCTTTTTTGCATTCTTTTACAGACTGTTTCACGATTTGCATTCTCATTAATCTCATTTTATGTAGCGGTACGTTAAGTGAAAATCGTCAACGTTTCATCTCGATTCCATCTAATTCCATTATGGGTATAATTGATCGAGATCTCTTCATTATCATTATTTTTAATATGTTCAGGTACCTGAGCTTCATTCTCATCATTATTTATGTGCGTCAACCTCATCTAGTCGATAAATCCTTGACTGGACCATTCTTATAATTTGCTCATTTTTTATTTTGTTTTATCTTTAAACCTGATGGCCTACCACGCTTCAGCTGTGTGTTAGGCTCGATAATATTTCATGTTTGTCCTGCAGGAAAATCGATTTTTACAGGAGCATTAACAGCTGGAATATGTTTTTATTAATAATTGAGGGTGAAGATCCAGAAGTCAGAACTTGAAGAAGGAATTCCCACATATGAACAACCTTCACCACAATCTGGGAAGTGCTCTTCTCTTGGGGTTTCTCTCTTGTTTATTCTAATGAAAATATGTAACTGAAAATTAAAAACATAATTGGCAAATAATAATTCTCATCCATGCAATGATCGTACTTGACATCAGCCTTCCTTATTATGCTTCCTTGATCTCATCCATCGCCTTAACATTATCCTCTCCATCGGCCCTTAATTCCTCCCCGCTCTTTCGAAGCACAATGCCTCCATAGGCCCACCATCTCGAGGCCCAGTATTTGTGAGTTTAGCCCGACGTTGATAGACCGGAATCAATATCTCATTTGCTTGAGTCGCTTGAGCATCATTCGTAAAAAGACCGTTCCTTGAAAAGATGCCTTGTCCTCAAGGTAGTAGTATGGAAATTGGGATGCAAAGTTAGCAATAGTTATCCATGTTGCTTCATTGGCACTCTTCCCACGCCATTTCACTAGGAATTCTCATTTCAAATTATCAAATACGTCGTGACTCGTATAGCTAAAGTATTTTCCAGAATAGCACCATTTCGTTCGGTGTACTCCAGATGGTCAGGTAGTTCGACTTCCACCAGATGATAACCGACCACTCGCTTTAACTGCGAGACATGGAACACTGGGTGAACCCGACTTGACGGTGGCAGTTCTAGTTGGTATGGCATTACCCCTATGCGTTCGATGATCTTATATGGCCCATAAAAAACGTGCCGCCAGCTTCTGATTGACGCGGGAGGAGAGGGAACATTGGTGATGTGGTTTGATCTTCAGAAAAACAGTCCCCGATGGCAAAATTTACCTCGCGACGGTGTACGTTGGCTTTCACCATGCGTGTTGAGCACAAATCAAGTTATGTTTCAGCTGTCGCAGAACCTCATCTCGATCGAAAAGGTGATCTGATATCGCATCTACTCAACTTTCACCAGTCATTCATTGTAACAGGTTCAGTGGATGGCTGCCGTAAAAAGCGAAGAACTGTGTCATACCTGCGGCAGATCGGAAGGTGGTGTTATACCAGCTCGGCCCATGATAACCATCTTCGTCGTGTACGAGGTTGTTCGCTAGCGAAGCATCAAAGATTGGTTTCTAACGCCCGATTGAGGACTTTAGTTTAGCCGTCCGTCTCCGGGTGATAGGCTGAGCTCACCTTCGACTTTGTGCCGTGAAGACGAAAATGTTTCTGCCAAAATTTCTGACGAAGATCGGGTCACGATCACTCGTGATGCTACTCGGATACCATGCATGCGGACCACATTATCAACAAATTTTTCAGCAACCACACGTGCATTGTACGGGTGCTTGAGCACAACTTAGTGTGCGTACTTGGATAAACGGTCGACAATTACCATGATGCTATCATATCCGTTTGATTTTGGAAGAACATGAGAGGAAGTCCATCAATACATCCTCCCAAACCCGGTCTGGTATGGGTAGTGGCTGTAAGAGACCGACTGGTGATAGAACCTTGTATTTCATCAGCCTCGTATTTCATCTTCTGACAACTAACACGAGGCAATATAATGCTTGATATTTGTCATCACGTTGCGCCAGAATAAGGTTGTTGCAAGTCGCCGATAGGTCCGAAAAGCCCCAGAGTGCCCCCCATTTGGCGTTGAGTGATGTCCAGAGATTAACAAAGGAATTATTGAAGACATCGATGGGATTGTCAAGCGACCCCGATAAATAAGTTGTCGTTAATCAGATTGTAGGGGCGTCGACATGTGGGATCAGTCTTTAGGGCGTCCACAATTTCTTGCAAGGACGTGTCGTTTGCCACTACGGTAGATATATCGTGTCGATCTTGCTAATATTGTGCACTAGTGGCGAGTAACTCGCTCTCGGTTTGTTGTCAAGACAATGCATCAACAGCGGCATTCGATACAGGGTTGTACTCAACGTCAAAATGTAGCCCAAGAGGTTCGATACCCAAACTTGTTGTTCCGGGGTCACGATCTTTTGATATAATAAGGGCCGTAGATTACGATGATCCGTGCGCACAGTAAAGTGACGACCTGACAGATATGGGCGCCAATGTTGAATAGCCGAACGAGCGCCATAAGCTCTTTCTCATAAGTAGATTTAACTTGTGCCTAAGGTGAGCGCGCCTTGCTGAAATGTGCAATTAATTGACCTCATTGCATCAGAACCGCTCCCATACCTATGCTTGAAGCATTGCATTCCACGATGAATTCTTTGGTGAAGTCAGGTATTGTCAAGACCTGTGCGGAAACTATGGCATCTTTCAAGGCCTTGAATGCAGCATCAGCAGCTGGCGACCAATGGAGCTCCGCTATCGCTTCTTTTTTAGGAGATCTGTTAAGGGCCAAGCCAATGTACCATAATTATGAATAAAATGGTGGTAGTAACATGTGAGGCCTAAAAATCCCTGCACCCCTTTCATAGATCGTGGTGTGGGGCATCGTGAAACCGCAGTGATTTTTTAAAGATCCATCGCCACTCCCCCTTAAGAGATAATATGGTCGAGGTAGTTGATAAACGTATGTTCTTACGTTTATATTTGTAAACTTAAGTCGTTTGCATGATAAGTGAAGTGGTTTTGATTATTTTTGCACTCTATTATGGTTTCATAGCAAAATCAAATGCTTTTACGACAGTTTTGCGATAGTTTGGTATTTTTCAATGATCACGAGGTAAACGATGTCCGATGGACCTGAAATTTTAACAAATAGAAGACTCGTTAATCTTAATTCTGGCCAAAGGGATTTTCAATCCGAGGTATATTGGGAGATATGAATTTTTTGAACGTGTTGCTGTTTTGCAGGAAAATAGTCACGGCCATGAAGGATATGTACGAGGCCGTGGAGCGCACCAGAGAGCCGTTTTCTTGCCTGATTGTGTCACGGCGGTGAACATGAACCTACCAGGCCGTGAAGCGTACTTCATGGCCGTGAAAGGAGGTGTAAGAGGCCGTGAATGCGGGCAGAAAAGCCAATTTCTAAGCCCGAAAGCTTCAAGGCCGTGAAGATGCGTGTACGAGGCCGTGAAAGTCTTTGCGGCAGTGTTAAAAGTCAAGCGCATACAAGAAAATGATTTTCAACTTATCTTATCTTCTTGGAAATGAAATTGGGACAAAATATTCTGATTTTGGGGCTCAATGGCTGCAATTACGACTTCGGAGGCTAGAATCTTTCAAGCATTGCAGACAAGAAATCTGATTTTTGGGCTGCAAATACGGCTTTGGAGGCAAGACTCTTTCAAGCATGGGATTTTGGCAACTCCTTGGAGCTCAAGTTGAAGAAAATGCACAAGTTAAAGAAAGGAAACTCTATATAAAGAGCAACGTGAAGAGAAGAAAAGGGAAGGAGGAGGAACGTGAGGAAACAAGGTACAACATTAAGCTCATATATGTATAAACACGTTGCCTGATTAAAACCCAAGAACCTTCCATACATTATTTATTTCGCTTACCGCGTGTTCGATAGAAGTACTCAACGAAGAACTGAGATTAACTTCGAAGCCGAATTCAGGGAAGCATTTATGATACTTTCGGTGTTAATTATGTACTTGGGATCATTATGAGTAGCTAAATATGGTGTATTTGAGATGAGATGAACCCTAGCGCGATCGATCGTATGCTTACGTGTATTTTATGTTTTGCTATTGTTATGACTCGTTTATGAATCATATGAATTTGATTATGTCTATGTGACTGAAATTGTCTAGTTAACTCGATCATATCTATATGATTAAGTTAATGTAGTTGGGAAATCGTACGCTATGGTCGAGAGAGGGGCAACCGGTTAGACTACTCTTAAACGAGAGGAATAAGCTCATCGCTAGAGATAGGTTGAACTACCCCGCGGATTAGGGTCAAATCTAATAGCGGGATTCACCGTGTTTTTAATGCGATCTTCGGTTAAGTAGTTAGGGAAGCTTGCCCAGCTACTTAATTCGTTCATTAGTTGTTTACAATCATTGTATGGTAAGGCGCAGTTTCGTCAGGTATATAACTCGTATGCATGTAATAGGAATCTCCACGGTCTAGTGATAGCGTTGCTTACGTACACTTGATATTTGTCTTGGTCGAGCTAGGGGGATTCGAAGTCTCAAATACGTCTGTTTCCATAAGGGTTTTCCTCTCCGTACCATTTTACTCAGTTGTATAATAATTGTTATTTACCGTTTCAACAACCCAAAAAAATATTTACTAGGATATTTAAGCGACTGTTTTCTAAAGTATATAGTTCCTTTGGATTCGATACTCGAACACTTGCCATTTCTATGCTATTTTCGATAGGTATACTTGCCTGTTAAGCGTATGATAGTTTGTCGATATTCGTTTTATATTTGTTACTTGGTCCGATCAATAGTCGACGTGGAAGCGTCCAAATTGACACTTCTTCAGGTTGACGCAGAAGTCATTGTTTGCCAAGATGGACAAAACTTTAAAAAGATGCTCGCGATGTATCTCCAACGTTGGGCTATAAATTAGTATATCGCCGAAGAAGACCAATACGAACTTGCATAGATATGGTCGAAAGATGTCATTCATCGGGGGCATTTGGTAACTGAACGGCATGACGAGAAATTTGTAGTGGCCGTCATGGGTGCGTAAAGAAATTTTCTCAACATCCGTTGTACGCACCTGTATTTGGTGGTACCCTGACGAAAGATCCAGCTGATAAACGTATCATAGTACGTTTATCGTGGTACTTAATTGGCTCATAATAGAGTTTTCGTAGTCATTTTATGCACTTATTAACCCCATTTCTACTTATTTTGGTATTGTAAGGCTTTAGGGCGAGTTTCGGGCGAAAAGGAGCGAAAACGAGCAATGAAAACTGGTGAAGGTCACGGCCGTGACACCTAGTGCACGCGGCCGGACAATGGACAGAGGCCAATCAAAGAGAAGGTCACGGCCATGACGATCATTGTACTAGGCTGTGACACTTGGCAGAGAGTTGGACTGAAGATGGTCACGCCTGTGATGCCCACTGCACTTGGCCGTGACACTTGCAGAGTCGAAGTAAAGTATGTCACGGCCGTGACACTTAGTGCACATGGCTGTGGCACTTGGCAGAAGACGCTAGAAGTAAAACGACGCCTGTCACGACCGTGACGGCCCATGTCCCAGGCTGTGACCGTTACGAAATTTCTTATAAAAGCCCGAATTCGACTCAGAAAGGGGGATTCTCACGAGATATCAACCCTAAATTCTCAAGAGATGAAAAAGAGCCGAAAAGAACAGGAATTCCCGTCCCGGAGTGCAAGAGACGGATCAAAGAAGAATTCACGCCGAATTGAACGAAGAACGAAGATCCTTCCACGAGACCATCTCAGATCCATCAGCAGGAAAGATCATGCGTTCTTCGCCTTCATATATTATTTCTTTCGTTGTTTTTCCTTCAATCATGAGTAGCTAAATCCATATGTGTTTGGGATTAGATGAACGCTAGGATATTTCATAGTTGAGACATATAATTCTCGTGACACCGTGTTTTGACTGTTTATCGTTCTATGAATTTGTTTCGTTGCTTTAATGTGTCTATGTGTTAAAGTGATTGTGTGTAAAATCGTTTAGTGCGACAGCTAAATAACGATTAGGCCGTTCGTAGAAGATAGGATTCGAGTATAGGGCGAAAGCAAATCCTCGATCCTCGCCGTTAGTAATTACTGAATCTTAGATCCCTGCGAGCATTTAGGGCGACAGCAAACTTGCGAGCGGGTTGGAAATTACTGCGATTAGTCTTAATCACTTAGGAGCGATTTTATTGTCTTACTCGATTGTACCTAGCAGGATTCGAATCCCGAGTACATTTGTATCATCTGAAAACTCTCGTACCAGTTAATCGTGTTCTTCGAATCTCTTATTGATTTAGGAGTAATCTGTTAGGATAGTTCGTAATACCATCTGCATACTTATTTAGGCTAAATATCGAGTCGATAGGTCACTACTAGTACTTGATTTATTCCTTGTGTTCGATACTCGTTTACTCACTTTACTGCACTACACACTGTAGATCGTTTTGGTCCAAATGGCTATGAGAGTGTTGATTATTCCACGTAATTATGTAAATTGGGGGGTACAAATTTGAAAACTCGATATGCATGTTATGTGATGTTTAAGTATGTGAAAATGCTAGATTAAGCGCTTGAATGTGGTTTAACTGTTAAGAAAATCGAATTTGTGTGATCTTGTGCTTAACTGGAATATCTATGAGATAACCTGGTTATGAACGTTTTCGTATGAATAGAATCTCGTTGCGTGCTATTTATGGAAAATATATCATGTTGAGTGATATGCAAACTGTCTGCGAGATTGAGTTATTTTAGGAAAGAATATCGATGTAATCACCCGGATATGAATGACTATGCTGTATATATGGAAATGATATTCTGATTAAATGCTTACATGTGATTGATCTATTTTAGGAAAGAATATCAATGTTATATCCATTGAGTGCGAATTATGTGACTATAAATCAGTGAATTATGATTCTGCTTTCCTTGTGCGACTTAGGATTCATATTATGGAAAGTGATTAATTGATTGGACTTATATGTGGTAAGATGCTGATTGAGTCTATTTATGGAATGTGCTGAAATCGGATGAGATCACGATACATAGAATATACTTTGCATTATACTGAGTAGATCAAATCTTTCTCTGTGCGAATTGGCTATCATATTTTGGGAAAGAATTCAGTTGATTGAGCTTACCGTTGATAATATGCTGAGTGGAATATATATGGAATATGTTGACAAATGGATGAGATTATGGTGGAATGGATGTTAATCTGTGGTATTTATGAAGCGAGAATTGGTTCTATATAGAAGAGAACAATTCACGATTGAAGGGTAACAAGACAACGAACACACGAGCTAGCGAATCCCTTAGAGTTCTTGAGCGAAAATTTGCGATACATTCGTAGTTTGTGGTTGAGCTTTAATTTGCGAATCTGTACCCTTTGAGCGATCCTTAGAACTCCAAATCCTAAAAACCTTGTCTTCGGACGTGTTGTGTCTACGGGCACGTTGAGCGCACAAAGGAGCACGAGTGGAGTTTTACGCACGTGGAGGGACGAATTTTGTGGATTCGGTGGCCCTTCGGTAGCAAGCTGTATCCAGTCGAGGAAGAGGTTTCCCGGGTAAACGACGTGGATCGAAACTTGGCGCGCGTCAGCCTAGAACGAGGTCTAGTGTCCATAGTGCTTCGGTTGTGTACGGGTCAATCATAGTGTAACCGGTAATACCTAGTGATTTATTGGAACTCTTGGGGAGATCACACCCCAAGGACATGATTAAACCCTAGTTGGGGATATAACCTGTATAAAAATCCCGTCTCACTTTACTTTCTGCTATTTACTTTTCTGTGAGACAAACCCGAAATGTTGGCAAATAACTAGGTGATATCGTTTAAACGATCTCTGAAACTAACGTGATATTCTGTGAAACAGGGTTAGGGAGACAACGTAGATACTGTACTGGTTGTCGGGAAATATCATACTCTGAAAATATCTTCGTAAAGAAAAGTATTTTTCAAAGAAGATTAAGCCAAATTTTTTATAGCCTAATTCACCCCCCTCTTAGGCATATTTATACTTCACACACGATAGGTCCACTGCCTATCGCAAGTCGTTGATAGTAATTAGGTATTCGTTTTAATTATTACTTGTCCCACTTTTCATTCACACACCACGTGTCGATCAAGTTTTTGGCGCTGTTGTCGGGGAATAAATTGATATTAGACACACCGTAGTTCGGTACTTTAGCCACTTTCTTTGACGTTTTTCTGTCGTTACTATTTGCCTTACTTGTGTTATCTGCGTTATTTGCTTTCTTACGTCACTAGTCTCGTTATCTTTTCGACATATTTTATTTATTTCGCTGCTAATTTTTGTTTTCACCCATTGAAGTTACGACTTAGCGGTGAATGACCCGAAGCCACCCATCGGGTCCCATCGTTGACGCAGACCCGGATTTCGAGTGGAAGTTATGAAGGAAACTCAAGTACGACACCGAAGGAGCTTCCACTAGCTCTCAGGACCCTCTAGTTAGCTATTCAGATGATAGTTCGCAGGAGTCGACCCAAAACTCTCGTGTAGAGGCATCCGTAGACAGCCTAAACACGGAAGTAACGGTGGCGGACCACCGAGTGCCCGTCCATCACATTCCAGAGGAGGAGCCATCACTACAAGATCTCCTCAACAATGCCGCGCTAGGCAGTACTGAGTCAGCGATTGTCATCCCGCCGATCGAGAACAACAATTTCGAGATGAAGCACTCTTGGCTTCAGATGATCTTCCAGACGGCCCAGTTTGAGGGCAATCCCGACGATGATCCCTACTCCCATCTGAAGGCCTTCTTGACGGTGACTGGCACCATCAAGATCAACGAGGTCTCGGGCGATGCGATAAAGGTGATGCTATTCCCGTACTCGCTCAAGTTCAGGGCGAAGGACTGGTTAGATATGTTGCCGCCCAGATCGATCACTACCTGAGAGGAGATGCGAGCCGCCTTCATTAACCACTACTTTCCACTGTCGAAGGTGCTCAGACTAAAAACAGAGATCTCCTTGTTTCATCAGAAGGATTCAGAAAACCTCAAAGAGGTTTGGGAGCGATACAAGGCGCTATTGAAGAGATGCCCACAGCACGGGATGTCGAAGGCAGCCCGGATCAACCGATTCCATGAGGGGCTCAATGATCAGACTGTCCATATGTTAGACGGAGCCGCAGGAGGAGGACTCGTGGAGCTCAATGCCACCGATGCTTGGAATTTTATTGAGGACTACTCGAGGAATAGCTTCATGCGGGGCAATACGAGGATGAAGACAGCGTATTTGGAGTGAGCGAGGAGACAACTACAAATGCTAAATTCGAGGTGCTTCAGCAACAGATCGCTGCGATGAACTCTCAGTTGCAGACAGTCATCGGCGCACTACTCCCGACATCCGGGCAGACTCAGCCCGTGAACACCGTGACAACCACCGCACCGATGCAACACACGCCATACGTCATTATGCGGGATCTGTGGCGCAGCCCACGAAACATCTGAATGCCAACTTGGGAAATCGCTGGAGCACGTAGACTATATGGGCAATTACTAAGGTGGCCAGCGTAGCTTCCAACCCCGAGCGCACCCCAATCTGGCGTACGGGAACCAGAACCACCAGGGGCATGGACCACCTGGTTTTCAGCCTAGGCCGTCCGGTTTCCAGAACGCACCCGCAGGAGGATCCGACGACATGAGGGAGATGAAGGATATGATGAAGGCGCTCCTCATGAATTTCAGCAGCACCAACGCAGCCCACGAGAGCCGAATGACGAAGATGGAGGAGTACATGGAAACGAACGATGTGCATGCCCAAAACACGGACGCCTCTCTCAAGAAGTTGGAGCAACAGGTGGGGCAGATGGCGAAGCAGTTGGCGGGGCGTACTCAGGGATCGCTCCCAAGCTATATCGAGCTGAATCCAAAGGAGTACTGCAAGGCGGTGACGCTGAGGAATGTGCGAGAACTGCAAGAAGTGCCCGCCAAGAAGAAGGCGAAGGAGAACGCCAACTTCGAGAGCCACGATGAGCCCGAAGTCGAGGAGATCAGAGTCGACGATGTCGAGAAGGCCGACGCTGAGAAGGAGAAGGTCAAGCCCAAAAAGGAAAAGGCGAAGGAGATCCAGCGGCCATCGGTAAGCCATACTAGCCGACCCGTACCCGGTTCGACTGAAGAAGGACAAGGACGAGGCACAGTTTGGTAAATTTATGGGTATGTGTAAGGAATTGCATATTAACTAACTTTTTGTTGAAGCTATTACACAGATGCCGAGCTTCGCCAAGTTCTTGAAGGACCTGCTGACGAACAGAAGGAAGCTCGAACACGTCTCCACCGTATGCCTGCGAGGAGAGTGTTCGGTGATACTCTAAAGTAAGATCCCAAAGAAGCTTAAGGACCCAGGGAGTTTTACTATTCCCTGTCTTATAGGAGATTTAGTGATTGAGCGTGCGTCAGCTGACTTAGGCGCTAGTATTAATCTCATGCCATATTCTATGTTTAAGCGTTTAGGCCTAAGTGAACCACGACCCACTAGGATGAGCCTCCAATTAGCTGATAGGTCGTTAAATTGCCCTCGAGGTGTTATCGAGGATGTCCTAGTCAAGGTCGATAAATTTGTGATCCCTGCTGAATCCGTTATTTTAGATATGGAGGAGGACGAAAATGTCCCCTTGATCTTAGGTAGACCGTTCTTAGCGACGGGAGAGACCATGGTAGATGTTAGAAATGGGACATTGACCTTGACAGTAGACGGCGAGAAAGTTACTGTTAATATGGCCGACTCGATGAAAAAGAGTAACGAGGAGGATGATAAATGTTATTTTTAGACGTCTTTGAGCACGATTTCCTTTTTTTCTGTGCAAGGCCTGTCACAGGTCGGCGAACAGGACATGCATACGCTTATGGCGATCGAGGAGTGTGGGGAGGAGGTCGACGAGCCTATCATAACCATCGATGAGAGCAGCGAAGAGGACAAGGAAAAGAGCTCAGTCGAGGAGCCACCGGTCCTGGAAATGAAGCCGCTGCCCGACCACCTCGAGTACGCGTTCTTAGCAGCAATGGAGGGCTGCCGGTCATCAACTCGTCGAGCCTCGACGACGGACAAAAGGGCCAACTTTTGGATGTGTTGAAGGCCCACAAAAAGGCCTTGGCGTGGAAGATATCCAACATAAGGGTATCAACCCGGGCTACTGTATGCACAAGATCCTCTTGGAGGACGATTTCAAGCCGGTCGCGCAACGCCAAAGGCGGCTCAACCCCAATATGAAGGACGTGGTAAAGAAGGAGGTGATCAAACTGCTAGACGCATGGACGATCTATCCCATTTCAGACAGCGCGTGGGTCAGCCCGGTCCAAGTGGTCCCAAAGAAGGGAGGCACGACGATCGTCACCAACGACAAGAACAAGCTGATTCCGATGAGGACGGTGACTGGGTGGCCATCTGTATCTACTATAGGAAGTTGAACGACGCTACGAGAAAGATCATTTTCTTTTACCGTTTATTGATCAGATGTTAGAAAAGTTAGCCGGTCACTCATTTTACTATTTTCTTGATGATTTGTCAGGTTATCTACAGATCCCCATAGCACCCGAGGACCAGGGGAAGACCACATTCACGTGCCCGTTCGGGACATCGCGTACCGAAGGATGCCATTCGGTCTCTGCAATGCCCCAGCCAGCTTCCAGCGATACATGATGGCCATATTCGACGAACGGTAGGTGAGGTAATGGAGGTATTTATGGACGACTTTTCTGTATTTGGATCGTCATTTGATGTATGTTTATCGAATATGAAGCTCGTGCTCGCACGATGCGAGGAAACGAACTTGGCACTTAATTGGGAAAAGTGCCACTTCATGGTTCGAGAGGGCATAGTTCTGGGCCAAAAGATTTCCTCTAAAGGGATCGAAGTGGACCGAGTAAGTTGGAAACCATAGCAAAATTGTTTGTCCCCTCAAACGTGAAGTCGATTAGGAGCTTTCTAGGACATGCGGGGTTTTATCATAGGTTTATTAAATATTTTTCTAAGATTGCAAGACCCATGTCCAGATTGCTAGAAAAAGGATGCTCCGTTTGATTTTAATGATGAGTGCTTGCATGCTTTCAATTTACTTAAGGAGCGACATATCGCAGCACCTATTATGGTCGCCCCCGACTGGCGGCTACCCTTTGAACTAATGTGCGATGCTAGTGACTATGCAGTTGGGGCCGTGTTAGGGCAGCGCAAGGACAACCACTTCAGCCAGATCTACTACGCGAGTAAGACGCTGGACGTAGCCCAGGCCAACTACACGACCACTGAAAAGGAATTACTAGCCGTCGTGTTGGCTTTCGACAAGTTGAGGTCATACCATATCCTCTCTAAGGTTATTGTTTTTACTGACCACTCTGCTTTTAAGTACTTGTTAGCAAAGCCGGATGCGGAGCCCCGACTGATAAGATGGATCCTACTACTTCAAGAATTCAACATAGAGATCCGAGACAAGAAGGGCGCAGAAAACCTGGCGGTGGATCACCTCTCTCGACTAGAGGAGTCCGAGATATACCACAAGGATGAAATGGCTATACAAGATCGATTCCCAGACGAGCATCTTTACGCGATACATGTGGTAAGTGACGATACTCCCTGGTTCGCAGATTACGCTAACTATCTTGTTGCGAGGGTCCTACCAAAGGAGTACGCCAGTCAGCAAAAGAAGAAATTCTTTTCTGATTTGAGGTACTACTTTTGGGAAGACCCATATCTTTTCAGACGATGTGCAGACCAGGTGAACGACGATGCGTTGCTGCTCCAGAGACGACACAGATCCTGAGGCATTGCCACAACGGACCGACCGGAGGGCACTACGTAGCCAACCGAACCGCTCAGAAGGTGTTGGAGAGCGGATTCTACTGGCCCACGATCTTCAAGGACGCCCAAAGGTATGTTGACACTTGTGAACAGTGTCAGCGCGCAGGCAATCTTTCGAAACGCGACGAAATGCCCCAGAAATTTATTTTAGTTTGTGAAATCTTTGATGTATGGGGTATAGATTTCATGGGTCCATTCCCTAGCTCGTATAACAATAAGTACATCCTAGTTGCAGTCGATTATGTGTCTAAGTGGGCCGAAGCGCAAGCTTTGCCCACAAATGATGCTAGGGTAGTCGTTAGGTTTCTTCGAGCATTATTTTCACGTTTTGGGGAGTCTAGTGCATTATTAGGGATAGGGGTACACATTTCTGTAACACCCAGTTTGCACGCACGTTAGAGCGTTATGGTGTTTACACAGCCTATCCACCCCATACCACCCCCAAGCTAGCGGTCAGGTGGAAGTAGTGAACCACGAGTTGAAACACATTCCAGAAAAGACCATAGAAGGGAACCGTAGGGAGTGGGCGAATAAGTTGAACGATGCACTTTGGGCATATAGGACTGCATATAAGACACCTATAGGCACTACACCGTATAGATTAGTCTATGGGAAGGCGTGCCACCTCCCCGTAGAAATAGAGCATAAGGCTATTGCGCGATTAAGTCGCTGAATTTTGATTTGGGAGAAGCCGGCGGAAAGCGGCAACTCCAAATCAACGAGTTAGACGAGTGGCGTTTATCGGTTTACGATAACACTCGCATGTATAAAGAACGCTCCAAAGCCTATTATGATAAAAAGATTAGGCAAAAGCAGGAGTTCTAGGAAGGGAGCCAAGTCCTCTTCTTTAACTCCAGACTTACTGCTCTTTCCCGGCAAACTTAGATCACGCTGGTCAGGACCTTTCACCGTTACCCGTGTTTTCCCTTATGGTACTGTTGAGATTTCAGGAACGGAGCAGGGCACTTTCAAGGTGAACGGCCACAGGTTGAAGCATTATCATGGAGGCGAGGAAGACGTGAGCGACAAGGAAGTGCTCTACCTGGATTTCCAAACTTGAGCGAACGAAAAGACGTCCAGCTAAAGACGGTAAAGTAAGCGCTTCTTGGGAGGCAACCCAGGTACTCTCGTTTATGTTCAGCCATTAGTTTAGTAAAAAAAAAAGGATGTCACGGCCAACGGCTTAGGCAGTCACGGCCGTGACGTACCCTATGCGCACTACCAGACGTCACGGCCTTAGGCTTAAGCCTTCATGGCCGTGACGGGACAAGGGTAATCACTGGCCCTTGTCACGGCCTGGTCCTTAAGGACTCACGACCGTGACATACCTACCTTGGCACGCTGCAAAGTGTCACGGCCAATGGCTTAAGCCATCACGGCCGTGACGAGTCCAAATAAAAAAAACAAATAATAAAAAACATATAAAAAAATCCGAAAGTGTCACGGCCAGTGACGTGCTCGTCACGGCCGTGACTACTGGCAGAGGCCTTCGCTGCCTCATTCACGGCCAAGACATTTATAGGTCACGGCCGTGACCTGCACGATTCTAAGAAGAAAAATTCGATTTTTTTCTTCTCTTTCTATCTTTTCTCTCTTCCCTCTCTCTCTCTCTCTCTCTCTCTCTCTCTCTCTCTCTCTCTCTCTCTCTCTCTCTCTCTCTCCTTTTCCTCTCTATCTCTCTCGCGACCTCTCCTCCTCCCACCACCATCACCACCCAAAAACACCATCTACCACCATGACCGCCACCCACCGCCGTCACCCCCACTACGGCGACACCCACAAGGCCACCCTCAACCCCCATTTAATTTGATTAAGATCAAAAGGTATGAATTTTTGCCCTATTTACTTTGAATTTGAAATTTTCGTTCACAATTGCTAATTACTGGGTATGAGGATGCTAGTCTTCGTTCACTATGTGCCATATTTGCTACAGATTTGCTTGATTACGTGATTTTGAGGTTGCAATTCGAATTTCTACGAAGAACCCTAATTTCGAGTTTGGGGCTTTTCAAAATTGAACTCAATTTTGTGTTCTCCATGCTCTGATTTGACGATATACATGCTCATAACATATTGGGTATGCTTAATTTGTGATTTCGTTCATTAATTTCGAGTTTTGGACGGAGGAACCCCGATTTCGAAATTGGGGATTTTTTGGAATCAATTGGCCAAATTAGTAGCTTTTAGGTGTTAATTAGCTTTAATACATGATACGACTTATGTGGGTACGTTTGCTTGTTCAATTTTGGACTTAGATTGAGTGATTTCGGTTGCACGCCACGTGTTCGCCAAAATGCCACGTGGAGTTTTTCATGTGTTGCTGAATACTATGTGTCTTTTGTCGCTATTTTGGTCGAGTCGAACTGCTTGCATTTATTTGTTATTCTCTGCGAGCTCACATGCGTTTTCTAGGTACTATGGGTAAAAGCCGCTCCTCAGCTCAGCGTGACCAGGCCTCGCGCTCGCCAGTTTGTCAAAGGCGACGAGGGCCCCCACCGACACTGCTAGAAGCCATGGGTCAATTCAATGACGAGGCTCAGACGGCACGGTACAATCGGCTAAGGAATGGAGTTCATCCTTATGGACCAGCTCGACTACGATACGCTGGCGAAGCACCACATCGACCAGCAAGTCGTCCAATACCTCTCACCCAGTGGATGGACCACCTTCGTGAGCATTGACGAACCTGCGTACAAGGAACTCACCCTGGAATTCTTGTCCTCGCTATCCTACGATGAATACGGTGATCGCACAATCAAATTCCGGTTATTCAACGAAGAGCACATAGTGACGGCCAACGACCTATGCCATCCATTTGGAGTACCAGTGACATTCCCGCACCGGTCCTATGCGACCTACTTTGATCAACCGGGAGGTCGACAGGGTTGCTGGGCTGACATCGCTCGACCAGGCGAGCCAGAATTCAGCCCGAAGACTTCGAAGGCGTCTGCGTTGAGGAGCCCAGGACTCCGCTACATCCACCGCCTCCTCACGACCTCGCTCACACCGAGGGGCGAGTCGCACAGAGCAATCACCCTCCGTGTCCTCTTTTATCTAACTAAGCTGCAGCGAGGCGAACATGTCCATTTGGGAATGGCGGTGGCCCACGCCTTCAGTGCTCAGGCGGAAGCAAGAAGCCATGGAAAGATCGCCATCGGAGCACTCATCACCAAGATCGTCCGGGGACTACGCCTGTGGCCAGCAAACGCACCTGAGATGGAGATAGTCGGCGGGCGTAACCCCTTGAATGAGGAGATGCTCGTGAAGATAAAAATGCTCGTGAAGGCGCCCACCTGGACTCGCACGAACAAGGTGTACGTCTGGCACGAGATGTACCGTAGACGGACCACATCGACGTCCCCGCCGACCAGCTCTATATCGAGGCCCCTTACCTAGTCGAGACAGACACGACCGTCTGACCTTCCTATTCCTCCGGCTACCACCATGGCGAGTCATCCGGCGTCGCCCCCTATGCGTCGTCAGCGGACCTCGAAGCGCTGCGCCAGGACATGATGCGCATGAATGCCGACGCGCTGCAGCGGGACGAAGAAGCCCGGCGGTATAACGAAGAAACTCGGCGCCGCCAGGAAGAGTACGAGCGACGGAACGAGAAAGCCCACCGTCGGTACCAGGAAGAACTAGACCGCTACAACCAGGCCCTGCAAGCCATGGACACCGCGCTCAAGTACTCCCAACAGTCGATGTCCCTCCTTCACCCAAGGCAACGTCGCCACCGCCGCTGCCACCACCTTAGGAATTTTTCCTTTTATTTTCTATTATAGACGTTTCGTTTGGTTGAGTAGTCGCGTGTGTTTATTATTATTATGTTCAAACTTTGATGCTTATGACTATGTTTATAGTTAATCTATGACTTTCTTTCTTTTTTGCCATCTATTGCTCTCCTTAGCTCGGCCGGGATACGCATAACGAGTTACGACACGACCTTCACGCGTTCGGTCACGACTACTTCACGACCACGTCACTTATTCGTCAGGGGAGTCCCATTTTTAGCTTTTTCCCATCCTTTTATAATTTTTACGTTGAGGACAACGTCAGACTTAAGTGTGGGGAGGTTAGGGAATTTAGGTTAAGAATGCATGCGAAAATTTTTTTATATGACGTGTCTGTGAGTCGTTAAGTTCGTTGGAAAGGCATGAATTACTGAATTCAAGCATGATTGTTTGCGCTTATCTCGAGTTGGTCTGCATTGTATGAAATTTTGTGAGCAATTAGGATATGGATGACTGATTGAATCGTGTTTGCCTGAATCGATATTGCACTGTTTTGAGAGACTCGTACACATAACTTTGTTTCGTTGTGAGAGTTTGAGACTGACGAGCTGATGCTCATTTTCTTGATTGTGTGACGTGCCTAGTCTATATCTCTCTAGAACTTGCCTGTCTGATATATGTTGAAACTGTTTGGGTGCGTTAGTGTGAACATGATGAGGGCATTAGGAATTAAGTCCAGAGCCATATTTCTCCACCATGACTAAGCCCCTTAGTAGCCACTTTGAGCCTGAGCCTAGTTGTTTGCTTTCCTCGTAAATCACAGAAGCCACTGACCCAAATAAACCTCCAGAGATTATATGAACCTGAGTTGATTAGAATAGAGCAGAAGTCGAACTTCAGAGTTACTGTTTCAGTGTATGATTTGATGTTCTTCTCTGCTATTCGTGAAATGACTCATCCCTTACTTGACCATTTTCTGAAATGACCCGATCCCTTGCATAAGCCTGCCCATAACCCTTTGGCAAGATATAGATTTTGGTAATAAGTATCCCTAGGTACACGGCATTCGCTGTGACGATGTATTCTTTGCGACAAAAGCCAAACCTTGATGTTTTTAGGGAATAAGGACAGTGCACAAAAGTAGAGCGTAACTAAGGTGAAAGGGCAGAATATGAAAGGGAACTGAGTCGAGAGGGTCGGGCAGAAAAGTCTAGGATTTCAGAGCGAGAATGTTGAGTCTTATGTTGGAGCATGTGACTCTCTGTTTGATCTGCTATGTTCATTGATATTTTTCGCTTACGTGTCCTAGCTCTAAGATTACGTGTTCATTATACATGCCTGTCGCTTCATGATTACTCGACCCGTTTCCCTCCAAAAAGACCCTCAGATTTATGCTTGCCACTTTAAGTACTAGAGATGCGATTAGCTTAAAAGTTTATGGTAGGGGTGGGACTAGTGCACGAATTGAGCGATTCACTATATGCTAGCCTATACACCAAGTGATTTTGAGCGAATCCCTGTGAGATATAAGTCTCGATTGGCAGTGCGAAGGAAGTTTAGGTCGACAAGTGCAAGTCAGTAGTGTGATGTCCATGATTGTTTGCTTGATTCCGTTTTGTCCTTTCTAGCTTTGATGATAAATTGCGAACAATCGTGCTGTTATCTTGCTTTGTGCCTTCTCTGACTTCTAATTTACTTGAGGACAAGCAAATGCTTAAGTGTGAGGAGGTTTGATAAACGTATCATAGTAAGTTTATCGTAGTATTTAATTGGCTCATAATAGAGTTTTCGAGTCGATAGGTCACTACTAGTACTCAGTTTATTCCTCGTGTTCGATACTCGTTTACTCACTTTACTGCACTACACACGATAGGTCCACTGCCTATCGCACGTTGGTGATAGTAATTAGGTATTCGTTTTAATTATTACTTGTCACGCTTTTCATTCACACACCACGTGTCGATCACCAGCTTTGTGAAGATCGTCGTGCTGCATAACTCGTCGAGTAACTCCTGAATCACCGGGATTGGATACCTGTCGGGGATTGTTGCGTAATTCAATTCACGATAGTCGACACAAAAACTCCAACTGTCGTCTTTCTTTTGCACCAATAACACAGGGCTGGAGAACGGGCTCATACTGGGTTGACTGATTCCTATTGCTAGCATCTCTTTCACCAAGCACTCTATTTCATCTTTCTGAATATGCCCGTAAGGGTACGGCCGAACTGACACAGCTTATGTCCGGGGACTAGATCAATACGATTGCCTAATGGGAGAGATGGTGGTAGACTATATGGTTCTCCGAAAACCCGTGGAATCTGGTTGATGAGACGGGTTAACTCACTTTGTTGACCTTCGGAAAAGATCAGTTTAGCATGTGATTGGTGTTGATGACGAGAATGCTGATATCATCATGAGAAAGTCAATAGATTGCAATTTCTGAAGTGAGCAAAGACTGGTTTCGTAATACCCGCGTCCCGGCAGTAAACTGGCCAATAAATTTGCATGCATATTATGTGCTTATATGATTTTACATTTTATATCTATTTATTAAGTGCTTATGTGAAATACTGACTTAATAAGAATAGTCGAAATAATGAAGAATTTCGAAACTAAGTAGAGGGATTTTCGAAAGGAGAGGATAAGAACATAGAAAAGGAAAACCAATCATTCACCAACTCATGAAAAATTAAGCTTTGAGAGAACACGTCGAACTCGAACAGTAGTTATCCTTTAAGCTTGGAGAAGGTATAAGTTTCTACCTTGATCCTTGTGGCGACCATGACTTTCTAATTATTTTTAGTGGCGGATTTTCGCAACGCAAGTCGCGGGAGACCCGTCTAACAAAAACTTTTCCTAAAATATGATATATTACTACACATCATAGCCTACATCGTCTTAATTATACAAAGGCCAAAGCCCCAAAATATATTCCTATCAAAACATATCCTAACATCGCTCCACAGGTCGTCGTCAATGTACAGCCTTGCCCTCAAAAGACCCTGGAGTACCGTCGTCAGCCAGCCTTAGTCGTGACGTTTTTCAACGTCCGACTCTATCGTACCTAGAACACATAATTACGTGGAATGAGCTTATAAAGCTCAGTAATCAAAAGTCATGCATGCCATGCACGTGTCCCAAATTTGCAAAGGCATCCGCGCCAATGCTCCCTAGACCTCATATTTTCCGTGTCTTGCCTTGTCGGGTAGGGCCCTTGGCTAGCTTGCTATGCACCATCATGGAGCTCGAATCCACTAGGGATAAATAAATATAAGTGGCAATACCCACTCAAGGGAGGCTAACCCTAAGGCGCCTTTTCTGTCCCAAAGTGGTTTCATACGCCACGCGGACGCTTCACACTGGTAGCGAAATCTGAGGTAGTCAACACCAGAGGTACCCTCGATCCGCCATGAGGGCATTAGCCCTAAAATCATGTCTTGCCTTGTACATGTCATGTCTTGGCGGTAGCGCCATACGACGTCACCATGGTAGCATAGAAAAGCCGTGACTCAACTGTGAGTCGACATCAGACGCCCATATCGGCGAATCTTTGTCGCTCTCAGGCGATCATATATTATGCACGCTCTCATATCATGCCTTTTACACTAAACTTGCGTGCATATGCTCATGTCATGAATATGCGTGTCATGCCATCATATCATGTAATTAAATCATGCGTGTTATGTAACATAAATAATTCAAGTAGGACAGTCGCATAAATCCACGTAATGTCATAGAATCACATAACACATAATTTCATGCACATACAGTTATGTGTTGTAGTTGGGACTTCCACTTACCCGGAATTTAGACTTCATTTAATCCCCGAAAGCAGTACATTCTAACTTCAACCTTAAGCACTCAAAACTTGTAGAGAACTTAAAATTAGTCATGGAGATAGAGCGTAACCTCCCAAATTTGAGTTCTCAACTACGTTTATCATAATTGAAACCCTAACTAATTCGTATAAGCAATGTACGGTAATAAAGCATATAAACTTATTTAGCATAATAGATTTAGGTGTCATAGATCATACCTTTCAAATTTTCGGATGATCCTAAATTTCTAAACTTCGCCGATTATTGTTGGAGTTTCCTTTCCTTCTCCTTAGCTGCTTTCCCTTTTTGTGTTTGGTAATAACTGAGACGCTTATGAAATGATTTTATGTTTATCCTTATCTTGGGCAGCGTAAATTGAAAATAAGCTAGTGATGTCATTTTCCCTATGGCTTAAGTAATTTTATTATTAATGTCTATCTATAATAACTTGGGCTTTAATCATGTACTACACATGACCCACTACCATAAGTCTCTTCATTATTATTTTATTACACATAGCCCAACAGTTAAGTCTTTATATTATTATTTTTGGATACTCTTTTGACTAAGTTTCGATATTAGTTTGAAAGTATAAAAATCCGTATTTCCGTTCTAAGACTGAGTTTAATTTATACTTGTCTTAATTTAATCACTCTAACTCACACTATATTATAATTAGTCGATTGTTGCTTTTCTCGGTGATTTCAACACTTCCATGTATAGGAATCGGTCGAATCCTAGCTTAATACTTAAATTCATCAAAACTCTTTGTATTATTCCTCGGTTTCGCTGAGACATCCTTAGGGTTTCAGTTAGTTATCTAAATTTTCCTGTAAGTCCTAATATCATTACAAGACATATTTCATATACAGCACATATAACATTTAGCACGTAGTCGTATATTTATAATATCGTAAAACATGTATCAGGCAGCCACTTAAGTCATATAATTCACATAACATGTATGCAAGTTTATTGGTCAAAGGTTGATTTCACCTAGCTTAACTGAATTTTAACTATGCTACCCGAAATAGAAAACAGTTTATGTATTGATTTACTTATAGTCCTAACCTCTTTATTTAATTTGCCTGGGAAACTTCTAATTAGGACGTCATGCCATTAATTTATCATAAATCCAGTAATTAGATTTTATGGGTATTACATCCTTCCCCCCTTAAAAAGAATTTCGCCCCCGAAATTCGCCAGCTGGAATAATTCAGGGTAACGATTGATAGGGAATTGTCTTTGCTTGGTTAGGTGATAAAAGAACCACATACTTTCCCTTAAAGAAAATCCTTACGGAGGAAATGATAAGGTATCTTCTTGAGAATTTAACGTGATTTCGATCTGAAGAAAAGGAGTGGAAGTTATTGTTAACCTTTTTCATCTTAATCGACGAACTTAGGTTGAAAGTCGTTTCCTCTTGGTGGTAAAAGATCAGTTGGAAATTTTGGAATAATTTCCAAAACACATAAGATTCTCATACTGACCTTTTCTTATCTAGGAACTCATCATAGTCAAATAATCCTAATTCTCGACTTCGTATTACTTGCATTTAATAACTTCGATTGTCCTAGGATCACAATCGAATAACAAGTACGGAAAAATTATAGGCGACAAGATCCTCATAAATCAAGGGATTTCAGAGAAGCGATATCCTTGTCTTGATTTATTTTATCCTTGTCGTTTTTTTTTTTCCGGTTATGCAAGATTTTATTGACAATTTCTATAAACTCCTAATGTGCTAATTGTAAGGTACGTCCTTGTCTTGAATCTTAACAGCTCAGGAAGGAAAATCTTATGACTAGTCTATAGTCTACTCTTCCCCTATGAAAAGATCTGCCTAACCTCCATTCCTAAAAGTCTAGGAATGATTGTGGTAACAAGGGTTCAAGAAAGAGAACTTTCCCTTGAAGAAAATAAAGGGACACGGGTTTATAAAAGTTAGAGTAGAGTTTCTCTTATCGTCTTGGGTTCTGACAACGAATTCTTGGTAGAACACGTATAACATTCACCTAAGTTGGTCGGACATGTATCGCCTTGAGGTTGAGTTAACGAGAATAGCTACAATTCTAATTCGGACAAGAATTTGGAAATCATGAGTATCCACCACACTTTCGTTGCGTCACTCTGACGTGGAGCATGTATAATTTGCAGAAGGACTAGAAAGATCGAGATATATGATTATACTGTGGTATGATACGATTTAGACTTATTAGGCCAAAAGAAATGAAATGTAACTTCATCGCCATATTCGAAAACAAATAGTGTTCAAAGAAAAGAATTACAACTTTGATCGTGAATCGATCAGAAAAGATTTTGAAGTATTATCGAAACATACATTGGTGTCTTTCGGAGCTATTGGCAATTTCGCTTAAGACAGAAATATCTCTATTTAACCATTTATGCGAAAAGATTCGCAACTTGTCCTAAGAAGTTACTGAGGCTTTACTTAGATGTTTAGAGATTCTACTTTAGTTGATCCTGCCGGCAAGACGAGTATTTCTCTTTCCAGGGAATTGAATCTTACGATCTTTCCTAGAGAAGTCAGACACGACTTCATAATTTTGGAAACCTATCCGTCAAGGTCATAGTTCAAATCAATATTTAATCTGCTATCTTAACCAATAAGGGATGTTTCCAATACTTATTTAATCCGTATTGGATCTCCATACAGCAGGCTAATATATCACTTTCTAAAGGTCAGAAGGCATTTTCCACCTTCGGTACGTAATATTAACGACACATTTAAATGTGTGGTTCAATTTCCTAAAATTAACCATCGGAGCTAGGTACATTATAAACTATTAACGTACCCGTTATTTCCGTAGGAGGAATTTCTATTTCCTCTAGGGTTAGGTTGAACATCCGTGGGGGAACTGGCGAGGGCTGCGTCAAGGTTTGATCTGGTTCTACTGATATGTGCATTTGACATATTTTAGCAAAATATCCTTGGCTCCCACATTTAAAACAGTAGGCATTCTGCGAAAAGCAAATGCCTCCGTGCTTTCGTCCACACTGTTGACATCGGGGTATAGGGTTCGAAACATGAGCATGGAAAAGAACATCCATTGGGTTTGGCCTTGATCGGCAAAGACCCTTGATGAGTTATCTGGACATTGTGGGGCTTCTTAAAATATAAGGGCTTTTTAGTAGTTTCCGGTTCTGGCCTATTCTTCATCTTTCGCTTTCCTTTCTAGTTTTGGAAAATCCGGGTTTCTTCCCTAATAGGGTTAGCGATATTTGCAGGTAAGAATCTACGGGGTTCGGATGGTCTTTGTTCATTGATAAGCTTATAGACCAAGTCCTTGAGTTCACCAACTTGATCTTTAAGTTCACTGATCTGACCCGATTGCCATTGGATCAATTCAGTAAGATATGAGAGTATTGAGTCTCGTTCGTTCATAGCGGACTTAGGTGTAACCCCACGACTTGACTCACCACTATATTCTCTATATACGCTAGTCATTCTACAATTAGTCAAACAAATAGGCATGTTATCGTAAGCACATAATCATATCAAACATATAACTTACAGGCAAGGCTGATCCTCCAGACTTTTGAGCGGCCGTACATGGACAGTCTACAGAACCTATGACCTAAGCTCTGATACCACCTGTGGCGACCCTGACTTTCTAATTATTTTTAGTGGCGGATTTTCGCAACGAAAGTCGCAGGAGACCCGTCTAACAAAAACTTTTCCTAAAATATGATATATTACTACAAATCATAGCCTACATCGTCTTAATTATACAAAGGCCGAAGCCCCAAAATATATTCCTATCAAAACATATCCTAACATCGCTCCACAGGTTGTCGTCCATGTACACCCTTGCCCTCAAAAAACCCTGGAGTACCGCCATCAGCTCACCTTAGTCGTGACGTTTTTCAACGTCTGACTCTATCGTACCTACAACACATAATTACGTGGAATGGGCTTATAAAGCTCAGTAAGCGAAAGTCATGCATGCCATGCACGTGTCCTAATTTGCAAACGCATCCGCGCCAATGCTCCCTAGACCTCATATTTTCGTGTAGGGTCCTCGGCTAGCTTGCTATGCACCATCATGGAGCTCGAATCCACTAGTGATAAATAAATATAACTGGCAGTACCCACTCAAGGGAGGCTAACCCTAGGGCGCCTTTTCTGTACCAAGGTGGTTTCATACGCCACGCGGACGCTTCACACTGGTAGCGTAATCTGAGGTGGTCAACACCAGAGGTACCCTCGATGTCGCTTACTCCCTCAGCTCGCACCCTCCAGGTTTCACGATCCGCCATGAGGGCATTAGCCCTAAATTCATGTCTTGCCTTGTACATGTCATGTCTTGGCGGTAGCGCCATACGACGTCACCATGGTAGCATTGAGAGCCGTGACTCAACTGTGAATCGACATCAGACGCCCATATCGGCGAATCTTTATCGCTCTCAGGCGATCATATATTATGCATGCTCTCATATCATGCCTTTTACACTAAACGTGCGTGCATATGCCCATGTCATGAATATGCGTGTCATGCCATCATATCATGTAACTAAATCATGCGTCATGTAACATAAATACTTCAAGAAGGAAGTCGCATAAATTCACCTAATGTCATAGAATCACATAACACATAATTTCATGCACATACAGTTATGTGTTGTAGTTGGGACTTCCACTTACCCGGTGTCCTTAGCTATATCGTACGGTAAATTGCTAACATTCAAACCCTAAGTATAGAAACATATGAAATTAGGGTTTGCTAGTCGATTTACAGTTTTACTAAAGTGGCTTAATTTGAAAACCCTATTTTCGATTTTTATGAGTTTCGTAACCCTAAGTTCCGAATTTCGACCTAAGTTAAAAAGGTACCATTTCAGAAATTCTATTAGACATGGTTCTCGAGATACATTGTAAAATAAATTTCGACATGGTTCTTGAGATGAATCCTCAAATGGATCTTGACATGGTTAACGAAATGAGTTCTTGAATAAATCTCGAGATGCCTCAAAAGCGTATAGGTTTTCGATATGGCTAATGAGATGAACTCTGAAATAGATCTCGACATAATACATAACATTTCAGAGTAAATCTCGATATGAATCATAGAATGAATCTCGAGTTGGTTGTGGAATTTCGACAGGGATCTCGACATAAATTAAATGCATAGTAAATTATATCTCGACATATATACAAGGGTTTCAAAGTCGATTCTAACTTGGATTTCGAGATGCATTGTAGAATAAATCTCGATATGAACTTTGATCTCGACATGGACTTGACGTGAATTCGAGATATGTTATAAAAGGGATCTCGAGCTTGGTTAGATGAAATTTCGAAGTAGCATATAAGATGTCGAGATTGATTAATGAAAGTTCTCGACATGGTTTCAAGATCTCGATATAGCCTATAAGATTTCAAGGTATGTATCTTCGAGATTATACGTCGACATTATAAACAAAGATCTCGAGATTTCGCACACTGATTTCGGGGTTTATATCAACTTGATTTCGACATGAGGCTTGGGTCTGATTTCGAGAATTAAACAACACATTATTTCGAAGTAATGTTCAACATGGATCTCGAGCTTGATCTCGAGATCTTATACCAAACTTCAAGGTTAATATCAAACTTAAATTTCGACATGTTCTCAAGTTTTGTTTCGAAATCCTATCTCGAGATTTTGTTTCGACATTTTACTATCCTCATTTCTGTGATTTCGAAATCATTCTTACCAAACTTATCATAGCTTCGAGTTTTATAATCTGGTGAAATCATATCACTCGACATCTAAACCTTCAATCATAATATATTTTTCAAGAACAATTTAAAGGCCGTAAGAACTTAAAATATTTTCAAAGCCCTTAAAATTTAGACTTCATTTAATCCCCGAAAGCAGTACATTCTAACTTCAACCTTAAGCACTCAAAACTTGTAGAGAACTTAAAATTAGTCATGGAGATAGAGCGTAACCTCCCAAATTTGAGTTCTCAACTACGTTTATCATAATATAAACCCTAACTAATTCGTATAAGCAATGTACGGTAATAAAGCATATAAACTTATTTAGCATAATAGATTTAGGTGTTATAGATCATACCTTTCAAATTTTCGGATGATCCTAAGTTTCTGAACTTCGCCGATTATTGTTGATGGAGTTTCCTTTCCTTCTCCTTAGCTGTTTTCCCGTTTTGTGTTTCGTAATAACTGAGGGCTTATGAAATGATTTGTATGTTTATCCTTATCTTGGGCAACGTAAATTGAAGATGAGCTAGTGATGTCATTTTCCCTATGGCTTAAGTAACTTCATTATTAATGTCTATCTATAATAACTTGGGCTGTAATCACGTACTACACATGACCCACTACCATAAGTCTCTTCATTATTATTTTATTACACATAGCCCCACAGTTAAGTCTTTATATTATTATTTTTGGATACTCTTTTGACTAAGTTCTGATATTAGTTTGAAAGTATAAAAATCCGTATTTCCGTTCTAAGACTGAGTTTAATTTATACTTGTCTTAATTTAATCACTCTAACTCACTATATTATAATTAGTCGATTGTTGCTTTTCTCGATGATTTCAACACTTCCACGTATAGGAGTCGGTCGAATCCTAGCTTACTACTTAAATTGATCAAAACTTTGTATTATTCCTCGGTTTCGCTGAGACATCCTTAGGGTTTCAGTTAGTTATCTAAATTTTCCTGTAAGTCCTAATATCATTACAAGACATATTTCATATACAGCACATATAACATTAAGCACATAGTCGTATATTTATAATATCGTAATACATGTATCAGGCAGCCACTTAAGTCATATAATTCACATAACATGTATGGGAGTTTATTGGTCAAAGGTTGATTTCACCTAGCTTAACTGAATTTTAACTATGCTACCCGAAGTAGAAAACAATTTATGTATTGATTTACTTGTAGTCCTAACCTCTTTATTTAATTTGCCTGGGAAAACCTCTAATTAGGACGCATGCCATTAATTTTGTCATAAATTCAGTAATTAGATTTTATGGGTATTACAATCCTTACGTTTTTAACTATGATTTATCATGCTTTAAGGTTTAGCAAGCATAAAAATTGCATAAGCTTTATGTAGATGATAAATGTACATTAACACATTTATTGTAGCAGTTATTTGGGATATAATAGAGTATTCTTCATCGTTTTTTGTATTCATATGCTCTATTTACACCTATTTGCACATTGTAGGACCTCAGGACGACTATCAGGTGAAAAGAGCAAAAACGAGGCAAAAACGATCAAGTATGATGCTATAAGGAGAAGTTCACGACCCTGACATCATAGCACGAGGCCGTGAACCACGGCTAGGAGCGAATTGAAGTCAATGCAACATCGTCACGACCATTAAGGATGAGCTTCTAGCAGTGAATATATGCCGAAGCAACCCAAGAACTCATTACGGCCGTGAAGGAAGAGCTTCAGGCCGTGACAAAATACCGAAACCTACCTCTGTGACAGTCACGGCCGCGAAGCTTCTTGCTTCTGGCCGTGACAAGTGGTCGAGACCAATGTATAGCCTAGCATAGTCATTCCGGCCATGAAGGCCCATATCCCAGGCCGTGAAGGTTGCGAAATGGGTATAAAAACCCAATTTGGACTCAGAAAGAGGGGAGACCTTCCAGAATTGAACCCTAATCACTTAGAGAAGAAAAAGAACCATCAAGAACAGAGAAATCCTCTTCAAGAGCGCATGAGACGGATCAACGCCGAATTCACGCCGAATTTAACGAGAAATAAAGACTCTTCCACATGATCATCCCATATCCATCAGCAGTGAAGATTATGAGTCCTCTGCCCTTGTTCTCTATTTCCTTCGTTGTTTTTCCATTGAATATGTGTAGCTAGTTTCCCTTTGTGTTTGAGAATAGATGAACGTTAGGTCGATTCGTATTTAAGACATATATTTATCGTGACTCGTGTATTCCGACTATTTATTTATCGATGAAAGTGTTTCTTTGCCTCAATATGTCTATGTGTTGAATTAAATGTGTGGTAAATCGTTTAGGGCGACGGTAAACAACGATTAGGCCGTTCATAGAAGATAGGATTCGGGTGTAGGGTGACAGCAAATACTCGATGCTCGCCATTGGTAATTATTGAATCTTAGATCCTCGCGAGCGTCTACGGTGATAGCAAATTCGTGAATGGGATGGAAATTACTGCGATTTAGTCAAGAATCACGTAGTAGCGATATTTTATTGTCTTAGCTGATAGTACCTAGAGGGATTCGAATCCCAAGCACACCTTTATTATCTGAAAGCACTCTCACCAGTTTTAGTCATGTTCTCTTAATCTCTCGGTTTTTAGGATTGGTCTGTTAGGTCAGTACGTAGTATAAACAATTTGCGCACTTTATTTAGGCTAGATATCGAGTAGATATGTTATTACTAGTAATCAAGTTTATTCCTCGTGTACTCGATACTCATCTTACTACACTATAAACGGTATATCCACTGCCTATCGCACGTCGGTGATAGTAATTACGTATAAATTTTATTTATCACTTGTCACATCTGCACTTTATTTTGGCGCCGTTGCCCGGGAATAGATTGATATTAGGAATACTGTAGTTTTGTACTTTAGCCGTTTTTTATTTGACGTTTTCTAAGTTTTTCACTATTTGCATTATATGTGTTTTCTACATCATTATTAGTTTTTTATTTCTTTGACGTGTCTATTTATTTCTTTGTTGATTATTATTTCCGTTTATTGAAGATATAATTCAATAATGAATGACCCGAAGCCATCCATCGGGTCCCATTGTTGAAATAGACCAAGATTTCGAACGTAAGTTACGAAGGCATCTTAGATACGATTTCGAAGGCACGTCCAGTAACTCGCCAGAAGCTCTTGCTAGCTACTCGGAGGACAACTCTCAGGAGCCGGTAGAAAATTCCCGAGAGGAGACGTCCGTAGAGTACCTATCCATAATATTCTAGAGGACGAGCAATCACTACAAGATCTGCTCAAGAACACCGCACTAGGTGGTATGGAGTCGGCGATCGTTATTCCGCCGATCGAGAATAATAATTACGAGCATTCTTGGCTTCAGATGATTTTCTAGATGGCCCAGTTTGATGGAAATCCAGACAACGATCCCTACTCGCACATGAAGGCCTTTCTGACGGTCACCGATACCAAAAAGATCAATGGGGTCACGGGCGATGCTATCAAACTGATGCTATTTCCATTCTCGCTGAAGTTCAGAGCGAAGGATTGGCTTGAGATGTTGCCACCCCGATCGATCACTACATGGGAGGATCTGCGAGCCACATTTATCGGCCACTACTTTCTGCGGTTGAAGGTGCTAAGACTAAAGACGCAGATATCGCTTTTTCCATCAGAAGGACTCTGAAAATCTTTACGAGGTGTGGGAGCGATACAAGGCGCTACTGAAGAAATGCCCGCAACACGGGATGTCGAAGGCAGCCATGATCAATCGATTCCACGAGGGCCTCAGCGACCAGACTGTTCACATGCTAGATGGAGCCGCAGGAGGTGGGCTCGTGAAGCTCAATGCGACCGATGCCTGGAGCCTGATTGATGACTACTCGAGGAACAGTTTATGAGAGGCATTACGAGGATTAAGATTCCAAGCATATTCGGAGTGAGTGAAGACGGCCACGAATGCCAAATTCGAGGCGCTCCAGCAGCAAATCGTGGAGACGATTTAGCAGCTGCAGACGGTGATTGGCGCACTACTTCCAAAAGCCGGGCAGACACAACCCGTGAATGCCGTGACGACCACCGCACCATCGTACATGGTGCTGTGTGGGATTTGTGGCGTAGCCCACTAGACATCCGAATGCCAACTCGGATAACCCCTAGAGCATGTAGACTACATGGGGACGAAACCGGCCAGCGGAGTTAACAACCTCGAGCCATCCCGACTTGGCGTATGGGATCAGAACCACTATGGGCAAGGACCGCCAGAATTTCAGCCGAGACAGTCCGGTTTTCAAAGCGGGGCGCCACGACGGTATCAAAATGCACCCGAGGGTTCAGGATTTGACGATATGAGGAAAATGAAGGACATGATGAAGACACTCCTCACGAATTTCAGCAACACCACCCAGGCTCACGAGAGTCGAATGACGAAGACGGAGTATGTGGAAGCCAACAACGTACACGCCCAGAACACGGATGCCTCTATCAAGAAGTTGGAGCAACAAGTGGGCCAGATGGCAAAGCAGTTGGCGGGGCAAACTCAAGGATCACTCCCAAGCTACACTGAGCCAAATCCTAAGGAGTATTGCAAGGCGATAACCTTGAGAAATGGGAGAGAGTTGCAGGAGGTACCCGCCAAAAAGAAAGCAAATGCAAAGGCTGATTTCGAGGTCCACAATGACCAGAGGTGGAAGGAAGCAAAGGCGACGATGTCGAGAAGACCGATGCTGAGAAGGAGAAGGTCGAGCCTGAAAAAGAAAAGGTGAAAGAGATGGTGCGACCACCAGCGAAGCCATACCAGCTGAAGGTTCCTTACCCAGCTCGATTGAAGAAAGACAAAGATGAGGCGTAGTTTGGTAAATTTATGAACATGTGTAACGAACTACATATTAACTTACCGTTTCTTGAGGCTAATACGCAGATGCCCAGTTTTGCTAAGTTCCTGAAAGACTTGTTGATGAATCGAAGAAAGCTCGAACACATTTCCACAGTATGTCTACGAGGAGAGTGTTCGGCGATACTCCAGAGCAAGATCCCGAAGAAGCTTAAGGACCAAGAGTGTTTTACTATTCCTTGTCTTATAGGCTATTTAGTAATTGAACGTGCGTTAGCTGATTTAGGCGCTAGTATTAATTGATGCCGTATTCCATGTTTAAGCGCTTAGGATTAGGCGAACAGCGACCCACTAGGACTAGCCTCAAATTACCCGATAGGTCGTTAAAATACCCTTGAGATGTTATCGAGGATGTCCTAGTTAAAGTCGATAAGTTTGTGATTCCTTCTGATTATGTTATATCAAACATAGTGGAGGATAATAATGTCACGTTGAAGGTCGACCATTCTTAGCTACAAGCGAGACTATGATAGATGTTAGGAATGGGACGTTAATTTTGACGGTAGATGGAGAGAGAGCTACGTTTAATATGACCGACGCGATGAAAAAGAGTAATGAGCAGGGATGATAAGTGTTATTATTCAGACGTCTTTCAGCACGATTTTTTCTTTTCTGTGCAATGTCTGTCACAGGCCGGCGAGCAGAATATGCACATTATGGCGATCGATGAAGGTGAGGAGGAGGACGATGAGCCCATTATAGCCGTCGATGAGAGCAGCGATGAGGACAAGGAGAACGGTTCAGCCGATGAGCCACTAGTCCTAGAATTGAAGCAGCTGCCCAACCACCTCGAGTACGCCTTTCTCGGCAGCGACGAGAAGCTTTTGGTCATCATTTCATCAAGCCTCGACGACGGACAGAAGAGCCAACTCTTGGACGTATTGAGAGCGTACAAGATAGCATTGGCGTGGAAGATATCCAACATCAGTGGAATCAGTCTGAGCTACTGTACACACAATATCCAAATGGAGGATAGTACAAGCCGGTCGCTCAACGTCAAAGGCGACTCAACCCCAATATGAAGGATGTCGTGAAGAAGGATGTTATCAAGCTATTAGACACAAGGATGATCTATCCCATTTCAGACAGTGCATGGTTGTCAGTCCGGCCCAAGTGGTCCCGAAGAAGGGAGGCATGATGGTTGTCACCAACGACAAGAGCGAATTGATTCCGACGAGGACCGTGACTGGGTGTATCGACTACAGGCAATTGACCGACGCCACGATAAAGGATCATTTTCCATTAACATTTATTGATCAGATGTTAGAAAAATTATCTGATCACTCATTTTATTGTTTTCTTGATGGCTTATTAGGATATCTGCAAATTTCTATAGCGCTCGAGGACCAGGAGAAGACCACTTTTACTTGCTCTTTCGGGACATTTGCGTAGCGAATTATGCCATTCGATCTTTGCAATGCCCAACCACCTTTCAGTGATACATGATGACAATATTTGACGAGCTGGTAGGTGAGGCAATGAAGGTATGTATGAATGATTTTTCTATTTTTGGGTCGTCGTTCGATGTATGCCTGTCTAATTTGAAGCTCGTACTCTCACGTTGCGAGGAGACGAACTTGACACTTGATTGGGAAAAGTGCCACTTCATGATTCGAGAGGGCATAGTTCTGGGCCATAAGATTTCCTCTAAAGGAATCGAAGTGGACAGAGCTAAGTTAGAGCCTATAGAAAAATTGCATGCTCCCTCGAACATGAGATCGGTTAGGAGTATTGTAGGACATGTTGGGTTTTATCATAGGTTTGTTAAGACTTCCCTAAAATTGCACGACCCATGTCTAGGCTACTTGAAAAAGTTGCGCCGTTTGAGTTTAATGACGAGTGCTTGCATGCATTTAATTTACTTAAGGAGCGACTTATAGCAGCACCTATTATGGTAGCCACGACTTGGGACTGCCCTTTGAACTAATGTGCGATGCTAGCGATTATGCAGTCGGAGCCGTGTTAGGCAGTGCAAGGACAACCACTTCAAACCGATCTGCTACGCGAGTAAGACGTTAGATGCAGCCCAAGCCAACTACACGACCACTCAAAAGGAGTTGTTAGCCGTCGTGTTCGCCTTCGATAAACTCAGGTCATATCTTATCTTATCGAAAGTTATTATGTTTACTGACCACTCTGCCCTCAAGTATTTGTTAGCAAAGCCGGATGCCAGCCCCGACTGATCAGAAGGATCCTACTCCTTCAATAGTTCGATATAGATATCCGAGACAAGAAAGGCGCGGAGAATTTGATGGCGGATCACCTCTCTCGACTAGAGGAGTCCGAAATATACCACAAGGACGGTAGGGCATACATAATAGATTTCCAGACGAGCACTTGTACTCGATACAGGTGGTAAGTGACGACACCCCGTGGTTTCCAGATTTTGCTAACTATCTTGTTGTGAGGGTCCTACCAAAGGAGTACACTAGTCAGCAAAAGAAGAAATTCTTTCGGACCTGAGGTATTACTTTTGGGAAGATCCGTACCTTTTCAGGCGATGTGCGCACCAGGTGATACATCGATGTGTTTCATACCCTGAGATGACACGGATTCTGATGCATTGCCACAGCGGACCGACTAAAGGGCATTACGCAGCCAACTGAACTGCTCAGAAGGTGCTGGAAAGCGGTTTCTACTGGCCTACGATCTTCAAAGACACCCAAAGGTACCTTGACACTTGTGATCAGTGTCAACGCGTAGGTAATCTCTCGGAACGCGACGAAATGCCTCAGAACTTTATATTGGTATATGAGATTTTTAACGTATGGGTACAGATTTCATGGGCCCATTTCCTAGCTAATATAGTAACAAGTACACTCTAGTCGCTGTGGATTATGTGTCCAAGTGGGCCGAGGCGCAAGCCGTGCCCAAGAACGGTGCTAGGGTAGTCGTTGCATTTCTACGAGCATTATCTTCACGAGTTGGGGCACCTAGATGCATCATTAGCGATAGAGGCACTCATTTCTGTAATACCTAGTTTGCGTGTATATTAGAGCGTTACGGTGTTAGACACAGCCTATCCACCCCTACCACCCCTAAGCTAGCGGTCAGGTTGAAGTAGTGAACCGTGAGTTGAAACGCCTCTTAGAAAAGACCATAGAAGGGAACCATGGGGAGTGGGCGAATAAGTTGAATGATGCGCTTTGGGCTTATAGGACTGCATATAAGGCACCCATAGGCACCACATCAATAGATTAGTCTAGGCACCACATCAATAGATTAGTCTATGGAAAGGCGTGCCACCTCCTCGTAGGAATCGAGCACAAGGCTTATTGGGCGATCAAGTCCTTGAATTTCGATTTAGGAGACGCCAGCGGAAAGCAACAACTCCAAATCAACGAGTTAGCTGAGTGTCGTTTATCGGCCTACGATACCGCTCGAATGTATAAGAAATGCTCGGAAGCTTACCATGATAAGAAAATTAGGCAAATGCGGGAGTTCCAAGAAGGGGACCAAGTCCTCCTCTTTAACTTTCGACTTAGGCTTTTTCCTGGTAAACTCAGATCACATTGGTCGGGACCGTTCACTGTTACTCGTGTTTATCCTTATAGTACTATCGAGATTCCAGGACTGGAACAGGGAACTTTCAAGGTGAACGGCCGCAGGTCGAAGCACTACCATGGAGGCAAGGAAGACGTGAGCCAAAAAGAGGTGCTATATCTGGACTTCCAGTCGTCCTGAGCAAACAAAGGTACGTCCGGGTAAACGACGTAAAGGAAGCACTTCTTGGGAGGCAACCAGGTATTTTCAATTATGTTTATGCAAAAAAAGAGGTTCACGGCCCGTGACATACATGTCACCTCGGAGTAGCTCCTAGTCGATTGTCATGGGCTGAAGATTAGTCTTCACGGCCGTGTCAATAGCTCTTGCGATATATATTCACAACCTGAAGCTTAAACTTCACGGCCGTGACATTGCCGGCTACATGAGAACAGTGACTCAACTTGACACATTTGGATTTGTTCATTTATTGCTTTACCGGATGCTTAGTAAAATACTCTTATATCCAATAAACGAACATTGCCTTTCAATAAACACATAAAGAATATCTTATTACATAAAAGGCCGAATGATATATAAGCTAATGCCCTATACAATCTAATCCTCGTATAGCTTTCTAGGGCATGCTCCTAACAATCTCCGACTTGCTCTCAATGCCATGTGCTGCAGTATCTAATACCCATCTTTTCGAGATGTCTAGCCAGCACTGCCTGTGATAGAGGCTTCGTGAACGGGTCGGCCCCGCTTTCCGCGGTCGCAATCTTCTGCACGGCTACGTAGCCATTCTCAACGATTCCACGTAACACGTGGTACTTTCTTTCTATATGTTTGGACCTGCTGTGAGGACCTTGATTCTTTTGCCTAAGCAATAGCGCTAGTATTGTCACACCACAATGGCAATGGCCTATCTGCTACAGGAACGATACCAAGTTCTTCCAAGAACTTTCTCATCCAAACACCTTCCTTAGCTGCCTCTGAGGCCGCTATATACTCTGCTTCACAGGTGGAATCTGCAGTAGTGCTCTGTTTGGAACTTTTTCAAGACACCGCTCCACTGTTGAGCATAAAGACGAATCATGAAGTGGATTTTCGGTCGTCCACGTCAGACTGGAAATCCGAATCGGTATACCTTTCCACTTCCAATTCTCCATTACCGTACACCAGTATCATATCCTTAGTACGTCTGAGGTACTTGAGGATAGTCTTGACTGCTGTCCAATGTTCCTTACCAGGGTCAGCCTGAAACCGACTGACTCGCTCACTGCGTACGCCAAGTCAGGTCGCGTGCAAAGCATCACGGACATCAAGCTACCCACTGCGGATGCATAGGGGATTCCATTCATCTCTTTTTGCTCCAACTCACTTTGAGGGCTCATAGCCTTGGAAAGGTGAATCCCATGCCGCATATGCAGGAATCCTTTCGTAGAGTTGTCCATATTATATCGCTTCAGGACCTTCTCTAAGTAAAGGGCCTGGGAGAGTCCTAACATATGATTCGCTCGATCTCTATAGAGGCGAATCCCCAAGATGTAGGTAGCTTCTCCCAAGTCTTTCATGGAGAATTCGGTCGAAAGCCACGCTTTCACCATCGAGAGCATTCCAATATCATTTCCTATCAAAAGGATGTCGTCAACGTACAATACGAGGAAAGATATTTTGTTCCCACCGCTTTTCTTGTAGACGCAAGGTTCGTCTTCGTTCTTTAAGAATCCATGGCCCTTGACCACTTCACCGAACCGAAGATTACAGCTTATGGAGGCTTGTTTCAGTCCATAAATGGACTTGTTCAGTTTGCACACTTTATGAGCATCTCCTTGCAATGTAAAACCCTTGGGCTGCTCCATATATATTTCCTCCTTGAGGTATCCATTTAGGAACGCAGATCCATCTGCCAGATCTCATAGTCATAGTGCGCAGCTATCGCAAGCAATATTCGAATGGACTTCATCATAGCAACAGGAGAAAAGGTCTCCTCATAGTCAATGCCCTCTTTTTGACTGTACCCTTTCGCCACAAGCCTAGCTTTGTATGTATCAACCAATCCGTCAGATCCTATCTTTCTCTTGTAGATCCATTTACACCCAATGTGTCTAAAACCATCTGGGAGGTCTACTAGAGTCCAGACTTGGTTTTCGTGCATAGAATCCGTTTCGGCTTGCATAGCTATAAGCCATTTCTCCGAATCCTTATCCCTGATTGCCTGGTCATACGTAGTGGGATCGTCTCCTACGTGCCCTTCCATCGCAGCAACCTCGTGCTCGATGTGGACCATCCCGTATCTCTCTGGCTGGCGAGATACTCTACCCGACCTGTGCAAGTCAGGTTGCGCCTCGGACTGCTCTACGGTGTCGCCCGACACTGGAGTTTGTGAAAGCATTTCTGAATACTCTCTAAGAGTTAAATCGCGACCCGCTCCACCTTCTCGAACGAAAAATCTTCTTCGTGGAAGTAAAACTGGTATCCCATGGAATCCTCAAGATACCCGACAAAACGTCCTTTCACAGTTTTCGATTCCAGTTTATATGTCTTGAGCTTTTTCACAAACGTGAGGCAACCCCAAATTCTAATGTGATTTAAGCTCGGTTTTCGTCATGTCCATATCTGATACGGAATACGATCGACAGACTTTGTAGGACATCTATTCAGAATGTGTGCCGCAGTCAACAGGGCATTTCCCCACAGCGATTTGGGCAGGTCTGTATAGCTTAGCATAGATATCGAATCTTATCCAACAAAGTTCGATTTCTGCCTTCGGACACACTGTTCAACTGGGGTGTTCCGGGCGGTGTCATCTATGAAATTATCCCGTTCTCTTTAAAGACTCGTCAAACTCGAAGCTCATGTACTCGCCGCCTCGATCTGATCGAACGGCTTTAATGCTCATTCCAGTCTGATTTTCCACCAAAACCTTGTACTCTTTGAACCATTCAAAAGTATCAGACCTATTCTTCATGAGATACACCTTGCCAAAGCGAGAGTCATCATCAGTGAAGGTAATGAAATAATGGAAGTTACCGCGAGCCGCTACCCCGAACGGTCCGCAAACATCCGTGTGGATCAAACCGAGAAGTTCTGCAGCTCTCGTGAAAGTCCCTGGGAAGGGCGACTTGGTGATCTTTCCAAGGATACAAGATTGACAAGTTGGATAGGGATCAGACCCACATCAGTCTCGAATTCGACTCCAATTTTCGTTTGTTGGTGACTGTATTCGTAGTTTTTATTTTATCTTCAATATTTAGGTAATACAACCCATTTAGTAAACTTGCACTTCCGATGCAATTATTTCCAAAATAAATATTGCATATATTATTACTAAAACGGAACTCATAACCATTTCCGCTCAAAACGGGAATAGAAACAATATTCTTAAGCCCCTTGGGCAAAACCAAACAATCGGAAAGCAGTAAACTATGTCTAGTAGATAAAACGAGAGTTCTTGATCCAATGTGGGTCGCTGGTACACAATGTCCGCTTCCTACGTTGATCGTAATCTCTCGATCCGCCAGCTTCCTACTTCGTTCCAGGCCCTGGTTCGAAACACAGATGTGAGCACTAGCTCCAAGTCTAAGATCCATGAAGCGGAATATACTGTCATAGAACAATTTGTTTCCAAAACGTAAAGTTCTTTACCTGAGGCGGCTAGCTTCGGGCAATAGCGCTTCCAATGGCCAAGCTCATTGCAGTGAAGGCACTTGTCCGTCGGCTTGGCGCCTTTGAACACGTTCTTCTTGGCCTTACCTTTCGAAATTCGTCCTTTGGGCTTAGTGGGCTTGTCCGACTTTTTCTTTGTACTCGATCCTTGAGTCTTAGCATTTGCGACAAGAACAACTTCCTTTCCTTTCACCTCTTCATCTGATTCTGCGCTGCCAACAACTGGTTCATTAACCCAGTCAATGTCATCTCGGCCTTGTTCCGATTACAGTTCACGATGAACGTATTGAAGGAAGGTGGGAGCGACTGAAGTATGAGATCATTTTGGAGTTCATTATCCATGATAAAGTCCAGTGGCTCGAGTCTTTCGATCCAATCGATCATCTTGAGCACATGCGCCCGACGTCACTACCCTCAGCCATTTTGCAATGAAATAGTTGCTCCGTCAGGGAATAGAGAGCACTCCTGGAATGTTCGCCAAAAAGCTCCTTTTCAAATGAAGCAAAATGGCGCCCACTTCCATTTCTGAGTGAGTGCGCTACAACTCATTGCTCATGGAAAGAAGTATATAGCCCTTGACCTTTGGCTCATCTATCTGCCATTTGGCATACACAGCCCGGTCTTCGTCACTCGCATCAGCCCCTGGGACTTGCGATACGGGGAAATCGAGGACATAAGTTAGCGACTCCATACCTAGGACTATCCTCAGGTTACGGAGCCAGTCCACGTAGTTTGGTCCCACCAAACAGTTTCTCTCAATCAGCATAGTAATTATGTTCGTCATTGCAGTAAATAGAAAGAAACGTAAAGCTGCAGAAAATAAAGATCTAATTAGGTTTATCATATCATTCATCAAGCGCAAACAATGACTTTTCGTTTCGCTTGACTCCACTATTTTTCTCGAAAACTATCCTCCCAAGAAGAGTTTCGGAAACCTCGTTGAAAGTTTCATAGTGGAGTTGATGTCCCCGACTCGACTAGACTCGCCTCAGCCTTTAGCGCAATAGCTCATCTAATCTTATCGAAGTCACACCGAACGCGAACTTATCCAATAAGAGTTTCAACTATCTTAGTCTCAGTCATTGACCCTCACAGCTAACCCTGCTTATTGGGTTTAACTGCCTAAGTGTGACCTATCAACTTATGCTCAAATCGCACAGAATGTACCGCCCCTTGCTGCCATACGCTTCGTGGGGGCAGACTGGTATGACGAGCGGCGTCCAAGACGCACCCGAGACGCTAACACTAGGGCGGGATATACGACGCCAACTTACTCGGAACAAATCGCAAAACTCCCCAATGCTAGACATCTCAAGCATGATAAGAGACAAGAATCCAATTCCCTTACCCACTTAGTATTTATCAAACAGGAGAATAAACCATCTCACATAAGAGCACATAAAACATGCATATCATTTCAAAAACCAACACGCACGTAGGTAGTAAATTGACCCTAGGAAAATAAACTACAAGACAAAAACAAGCGGGTTATTTCTAGTCTATCCCTATTACATGCGTCTTCAAAAGACCTCGGGTCGTCGCACGGGTCTTGAAGTCGTCAAACGTCCTTCGTCACTCGAACGGCCTCACAGTCATTGAACGTCCACCACCTTGTCACCGCCGGGAGGTTGCCTTCCATCAAATGGGACCTCGTCTTCGTATTTAAGTCTAATCTAATAAAACGGTAAATTACAACACGGGGGGATCATAAGCCGCGGCCATCGCAGCGCGCACCGTGCGTGCCATCGCAGTCCGCGGCCAAAGCCGCGGACGATCTCAGCCGGGCCGCCGCACCTTGCGGCGACGCTGCCCGGAATGGCACCTAAGCCACCATGGCTGGAGTCGGACCCAAGGTTCGAGGCTGATCGGGCCTGCTCAAAGCAGCCCGATCCCGCGGCTGTACCGCCGTTACGGTGCACGCAGCCCGCGCGCAACGCGCGGCTGCCCGGGTCCCGCCGTCGCGCGGGTCCCTTTCTGGATCCTGGTTCATCGTCGGTCTGTACGGCACGAGTTGGTGGCCGTGGGTTGGTAAACGACAAATCGGAAGCCCAACGACGGTCGAACCGTGTCGGCTTTTCGATCGTCTCCCACGCGCCTCGTTTCAATTTAAACACGTTATGATTCTGATCACGAGCGCCCGCTCTGATACCACTGTAGGGTTACCCGCTGTCTCCAGGAGACGCCACGTCCCCGGGTACGGTGCGGAACAAAAATTAACCGGGTTCCCTTATTGCCCTCGTTGCTCGGATCAGAATAGCAACACATAGGCATGTATTAGGGCGGGTCAAACCCGTAGAGAATTACCAGTTGAATCGAGTGGCAGCTCCTCGTCCTTTTCTTCAAGACTTCGTCGATGGTGGTGGATGGCACTGGATCGTCACGGCGACCTCGCAGTGTACCACACAATCGGTTCTCTAAAGATGGCTAGAGAGAACCGAACCGTCGCGTGGGAGAAAAGTGTGTGCTTTCGGTGTGTGTTTTGTGCCTTTAGTTGATTTCGAAAATCACTTGCTTTCCCTTCATATGGAGCACGAAATTCTCACTCCAAATTATGAAATAGGGCTGCCCTATTTATACTACGATATATTTGGAAACCGTGGACATCTCAAAGATATGGTTTTCGATTTTGCTCCTTAAGTGGAGAGATTTTGCCATATCTTTCTCTCCCTTATTTAATTCAAAATTCATATAAGGATACTTACCATAATTAGACAACTAACATAAATACTAAGTCAAACTAAGTATATGTAAATATGGTATAAAATTCGAAACTTAATCCAAGATTAATTTCGAAATTTTCACCTTAAAATAAATAATATTCCAAATACATTATTTCTATATTTATATTTATATTTTCGAAATTAATACCCAAGGCATAATTCGAAAATCAGTCTTAGGGTCAAATTCCAATTTTACCCTCAAGCCGTTTAAGCACTTGGCCAAGCCCAAGTCTCAAAGTTAGTTTCATACGAAGTCCGACTTCGGTCCATTAAACGGCCCGAGGCCCACTAAGGCGCAGCCCAACGGCCCAAGGCCCGTTAAGGCCCAAAACACTTTCTCTCCTTATCAGTACACGTTGATGATCCTTTTTAAGCCCGACTCTCTAGGTTCGACTCAATTGGCAAGGGAGGAATCCAAGAGTCCGGTGGTTACCTAGCCAATCCCGCAGTACCGGACCGTAACCAGATTCGAGTGCGAATTTCGACCCGGTCTTTATTCGTGAACCTTATTATAGATTATAGTATTACGTATAAACCCTTCAGCTATGTCCCAATCGAGTGAGAGCCATGGTCTATGTCAAACTCACTATACTCGATTCTATGATAAAACGGGGACGAGGCAAATTACCAAAACTACCCTCCATGTCTAACATGAGTTAGTTCAATATCTTGGCCAAGGATTTCGTGATTTCCCGTCGCCGTCCTCATAGGACACTTATCTCGATTACTTGCAAGACTGTGAATCCGTATTCGGCGGTCTAAGCCCGGCAATCACAAATCGTCATCAAGACTGCATCTGGCCCGCTGACCCATGCAACAGCAAAGCGGGTCGAGGGGAACCAGTGACAGTCAAGACTTCGAAGTCAACTCCGTCAAAGCCCCTTTCAGTCTAAGGTTCACGTAGACTACTACAGTGTTGTCGTTGGTCATTGACACTCCTTGAGTAATAAGCCATGTTCGACCGTACGACCCGTGGTCAGTGTCCATGAAACGATTCAATCCCTTGATTCGACTCGCATCACAAGTCATGACCTCCACTTCCAAGCGGGATATCGGCACTCGATAGGTCATCGACAAATAAGCCGTAATTGGTTATCCAGCACCGAACTGGAGCCTAAGGCTTACGGACTTTTAATGCTCGAGGTTAAGAGTCCACTGGTGCCTTCCTCTCTCGTCCCATCGAGAACAGTGACTCAACTTGACACATTTGGATTTGTTCATTTATTGCTTTACCGGATGCTTAGTAAAGTACTATATCCAATAAATCAACATTACTTTTCAACAAACACACAAAAAATATCTTATTACATAAAAGGTCGAATGATAAATAAGCTAATACCCTATACAATCTAATCCTCGTATAGCATTCGATGGCATATTCCTAACAACAAGAATAGCTCGTATGTGAATCAACGGAAAATCTCGCGAAGGAGCAACCGAATGAAGAATGGTCGCTCGAAAAAAAGAATAAAAAGAAAAAATAAAAAGAGAAAAAGAAAGAAGAAGCATCTGCAAGTGAACGAAAGACATATGGAGTGCACAAGAACATTTCCTTCGATAATCTTCCAAGGACTCCACCCACACGATTATACGGGGAACTGGGAGAAGAAAGACTGCGCAGAAAAAGGCAACGCAATGAGAAACAACAGGGAGAAGAAAGGCTGGGTTCCAAGGACTCCACCCACACGATTATACATCTATGCTATTTCGATAGGTACACTTGCCTGTTGAGAGTAGGATAGTTTATTAGTTTTCTTTTTATTTTGTTACTCGATCCGCTCGATCATGACTCGATCCTACTTGACCGTTCTCTGAAACCTGTTTCAAGATATAGGTTCTGGTAACAAGTATCCCTAGGTGAACGACATTCGCTGTGACGATGTATTCTTTGCGACAAAAAGCCAAACCTTGATGTTTAGGGAATAAGGGCAGTGCACAAAAAATTCAGAATAAGGTGAAAGGGTAGAAAATGAAAGGAAACTAAGTTGATAGGGTCGGGCAGAAAATTCTAGGATTTCATAGTGAGAACGTTGAGTAATGTTGGGGCATATGATCGTCAGTTTGACAAATTCTATTCATTGTGTCTTCGCTTTAGGCCTATATGTGCCAATATTAATGCGTGTCACCTCATTGCTATTTGACCCCGTTTCGACCCGGAAAAGACCCTCAGATGTACGCTTGCCACTTTAAGTAGTAGATATGCGATTAGCTCAAGCCTATGGTAGGGGTTAGACTAGCACACGATTTGAGCGATTCATTATATACTAGCCTATACACTGCGCGATTTGAGCGATTTTCCTTATGAGGTATGTGGCTCGATTAGCAGAGCTAAGGAAGTTCAGGTTAGGTGCCAATCGTTAGTGTACTATCCATGATTGTTTGCTAGATTTCATTTTGTGCTATCTAGCTATGATGATAAGTTGCGAACAACTATGCCGCCATCTTCATTAATGTCTTTTCTGACTTCTAATTTACTGGAAGACAAGCAAATGCTTAAGTGTGGGGAGGTTTGATAAACGTACATTAATACGTTTATTGTAGCAGTTATTTGGGATATAATAGAGTATTCTTCATCGTTTCTTGCATTTATGTGCTTTATTTACACTTATTTGCACATTGTAGGACCTTAGGACGGCTATCGGGCAAAAATGAGCGAAAACGAGGCAAATAAGATCAAGTATGATGCTGTCAGGAGATGTTCACGGCTGTGGACCATGGGACCGAAATAAAGATGCAACATCATCAAGATCGTGAAAGATGAGCTTCTAGCCGTGAATATATGCCGAAGCAATCCAAGAACTCATCACGGACGTGAAGGAAGAGCTCCAGGACGTGACAAAATGCCGAAACCTACCTCTATGACAGTCACGGCGGTGAAGCTTCTAGCTCCTAGCCGTGACAAGTGGCCGAGATCAATCTATAGCGTAGCCTAGTCATTCACGGCCGTGAAGGTTCATATCCCAGGCCGTGAAGGTTGCAAAAGTCGGTAAAAGCCCAATTTCGACTCAAAAAGATGAGAGACCTTCCATAATTAAACCCTAATCACTTAGAGATACAAAAGAACTGTCAAGAATAGAGAAATCCTCTTCAGGAGCGCAAGAGATGGATCAATGCCGAATTCACGCGGAATTGAACGAGGAACGAAGACTCTTCTATGAGATCATTCCATATCCATCGGTAGTGAAGATTAGTCCTCTGCCCTCGTTCTCTGTTTCCTTCGTTGTTTTTTCGTTGAATAAAGAATAGCTAATTTCCCTTTTGTGTTTGGGAATAGATGAACGCTAGGTCGATTCGTATTTAAGACATATATTTATCGTGACTCGTGTATTCCGGTTATTTATTTATTTATGACAGTTTTTCATTGTCTCAATATATCTATGTGTTGAAGTGAATGTGTGGTAATCGTTTAGGGCGACAGCTAACAACGATTAGGTTGTTGATAGATGATACGATTCGAGTGTAGGGCGACAGCAAATACTCGATTCTCGCCGTAGTAGTTATTGAATCTTAGATCCCCGCGAGCGTCTAGGGCTATAGCAAATTCGTTAGTCGGTAGAAAATTACTGCGATTTAGTCAAGAATCACGTAGGAGCGATATTTTATTGTCTTAGCTGATAGTACCTAGCGAGATCGAATCCCGAGCACACCTTTATTATCTGAAAGCACTCTCACCAGTTTTAGTCGTGTTCTCTTAATCTCTCGTTGCTTTAGGATTTTTCTGTTAGGTTAGTTCGTAGCATAAACAATTTGCGCACTTTATTAAGTCTAATATCGGGTCGATTGGTTATTACTAGTAATCAAGGTTATTTCTTGTGTTCGATACTCGTTTATTCGCCTTACTGCACTACAAACGATAGGTCCACTGCCTATCGCACGTCGATGATAGTAATTACGTATAAATTTTATTTATGACTTATTCCATCTGCACTTTACAATAGTACGGTGCGTGTCGATTAGTAGTTGACGTTCTTAAGAAATTCATCACGCTTTGGAAAATAATGTTTTGATCCAAGTTTTGGAGATTTTCGAATGAATAGGTATTTTTATGAAAATTGAATTTTTATATGATATGATTTTAGCAAGGATTAATTTTCGAAAGAATTACTATAATTTTCAAAAGAAATTTCAAAACTAATTTCGAATTCAGTTTAGGAATTTTGAAACCAAGTTCGAAATTCATCTCGAAAACCATTTTGAGAAAAATATGTGTATAATTTTCGAACTCAACATGAATTATATCGAACCCATATTCGAAACCAATTTCGAAGTCTATTTCGATATTTATTTCGAAAAAACATAGATGCGTGTAAAATTTCGAACTCTCGCTTGAATTAAATTTCGGAACCAATGTCAATGAAATCTCGAACTCAATATTGAACAAAATATCGAAACCAATTTCGGAACAAATTTCGAAAACACTTTTTGAGGAAAATTATTTTTACACCATTTAACGAGAAAATATTCTGAGTGCAACGGGCATAGTCTATTCTAATGCCCGGTTATAAGTTGTTGAATAAATTTTACGGGGTCAAAATTTTCGGGGTAAACAACGTTTTTTGACAAATTTTTGGAAGGAGAATTATACAATGCGTCAACGATCATATATCTAGGCTAGGTCGCTTAGCAGTGCATTTTCAGGCAAAAATAAGATTTTTGGGAAAATATGTAATTGTGTCTTGCAGCACTTCGTATGCATGGTGATAAATGAAATTTATATCGTGTTTTATACCCTGTAAAAGCGTAACATCGGTTGTTATTTATTTGAATTTTCCTCGAATAATCATACGTATATGTTCATATTTGATTTTTGACAGATATTGGGAAAAAGAACTACAATCGGGAATATCTGGGCTTCAATTAATTTGAGGAACCGTCAAAATCCAGCCCATTAGTTTCAAACCCATTTAAAACCTTCATGCCCAAGACAATCTTAGCCCATTTACATTTTTAAGCCCAAGGAGACCAAGAAAAATAATGCCCAATGAAGGAATTATTGCATACATACAACACACGTATGCATCAAGGGGAGAAACAAATCATGGAGCTCGGCCATCGATTCCAACACCCGACACGCCGCACACAATAAAAACAAAGGCTCACTGCTCAAGGAAGAAAATCAAATACAACCTTATGCCGTTCTTGAGCAGCAAAATAGATTTTTGTCTCCCCCAACCATCTATAAATAAGGAGAGGACACGTGAAGAGGAGAGCTTGCGGGTGGAGGATCAACGTGCAAGGATTGGAGGTGACGAAGCCATATACACGTACAACGTGGCAGGGCTGATCGGCGACGGAAGCACGGGGCTGATCCATGGGCTGTGAGCAGGTGTGAGCAATAGCTACGAGCAGGGTGCACGGAGACTGACGAAGGGCTGATCCGAGCCGGGCTCACGAGGAAGGTAACAAGCTAAGTTTCGGTTACAATTGGGCTGCGATAGGCTGCCTGCGTAGAAAGAGCAGTGAACGGGCAGTGCAAAGGACTCGTAAGGAAAGGAAAAACTGAGACGCCCACCACCAGTTCGACGAAATTCCTCAACGAAGGGACGTGAAATTCAGGGAAAGAATCATGTTTTTCTCGTGTTATTGATCGACACGTGGTGTGTGAATGAAAAGTGCGACAAGTAATAATTAGAAGGAATACCTAATTACTATCACCAACTTGCAATAGGCAGTAGACCTATCGTGTGTAGTGCAGTAAAGTGAGTAAACGAGTATCGAACACGAGGAATAAACTGAGTACTAGTAGTGACCTATCGACTCGATATCTAGCCTAAATAAAGTGCGCAGATTTTTGTAGAACTATCCTAACAGATTACCCCTAAATCAACGAGAGATTCAAAGAACACGACTAACTGGTATGAGAGTTTTCAGATGATAAAAATGTGCTCGGGATTCGAATCCCGCTAGGTACTGTGGGCTAAGACAATAAAATCGCTCCTAAGTGATTAAGACTAAATCGCACTGATTTCCTACCCGCTCGCGAGTTTGCTGTCGCCCTAAACGCTCGCGGGGATCTAAGATTCAGTAATTACTAACGACGAGGATCGAGTATTGGCTTTCGCCCTATACTCGAATCCTATCTTCTACGAACGGCCTAATCGTTATTTAGCTGTCGCCCTAAACGATTTTCCACACGATCACTTTAACACATAGACATATTAAAGCAACGAAAGAATTTCATAGAACGATAAATAGTCAAAACACAAAGTCACGATAATTATATGTCTTAACTACGAAATATCCTAGCGTTCATCTACTCCCAAACACATAGGGAGATTAGCTACTCATAATAGATGGGAGAACAACGAAAGAAATAGAGAACAGAGAAGGAAGACTCATGATCTTGAATACTGGCGAATCAGAGATGCTGGTGTGATGAATCTTCGTTCTTCGTCAATTGGGCGTGATTGCGTCGTTAATCCGTCTTTTGCGCTCCGGGACGTGTTTCCCTATTCTTTTCGGCTCTTTTTTGTCTCTGGAGGATTTAGGGTTGATATCTGGTAAGTGTCCCCCTTTTCTGGATCGAAATCGAGCCTTTATATTGAAATTCGACACTGTCATGGCCTGGGACATGATAGGTCACGGCCGTGACACTCTCAAGGCAAAAGATGAGCTCACTGCCGCTCGTCACGGCCTGGTGCAGTAGTGTCACGGCCGTGACCCTCTCAACAGCTTTGCGGCAGTTTCGTATTTCTCTCAGATGGAGGGGTAATGATGTCCGATTGACCTGACATTTTAATCACAGATAGAAGACTCGCCAATCTTGATTCTGACCAAAGGGATTCTCAATCCGAGGTCTGGATTGAGAGATATGAATTTTCTAATGCTGCTGCTGCTATGGGTCACGGCCTGGTGCAAGAAGTGTCACGGCCGTGACTTGCTTCAGCTTTCGGCCTCTGGTGGTTGTCACGGGCACGTGCACAATGTGTCACGGCCGTGACACTTGGCAGTGGTCGTCATCTTTGCGCCGTTTTGCCTCGTTTTCGCTCATTTTGGGAGCGAATCTCAAACAGTAATACAAACAAGATTTTTCACTTCCCCCCCCCCCCTTTGCCAAAGCCGTCCTAAGGTCCTTCAATATTGAAAGAAGTGTAAATATGGCGAATGAATGTATAAAATGATGGCTAGAGCTCTATTTAAACCCAATTAAATACTACTATAAACGTAGTGAAATACGTTTATCAAACCTCCCCACACTTAAGCATTTGCTTGTCCTCAAGTAAATTAGAAACCAGAGAGGGCACAAATCAGGATAACGGCACAATTGTTCGCAACTTATCATCATAGCTAGAAAGCACAAACTGGAATCAAGCAAACAATAATGAGTAATGCACTAATGGTCGGTACCTATCGACCCGAGCTTCCTTAGCACTGCTAAATCAAGAATCGCACCTCACAAGGATTCGCTCAAAATCACTCAGTGTATAGGCTAGCATATAGTGAATCGCTCAATTCGTGCACTAGTCCCACCCCTACCACAAACTTGCAAGCTAATCGCATATCTACTGCTTAAAGTGGCAAGCATAAATCTGAGGGTCTGGGTTGAAACGGGTCAAATAATAATAAAGCGATAAACATAATATACTGAACATGTAATCTTAAAGCTAGGACATATGAGCTAATATTCAAAGAATATAGCATGATCAAACTGACAGTCACATGTTCCAACATAAAACTCAACATTCTCGCTCTGAAATCCTAGACTTTTCTGCCCGACCCTCTCAACTCAGTTCCCTTTCATTTTCTGCCCTTTCACCTTAGTTACGCTCTACTTTTTTGCACTGCCCTTATTCCCTAAACAACATCAAGGTTTGGCTTTTGTCGCAAAGAATACATCGTCACAAGGAATGCCGTGTACCTAGGGAATACTTATTACCAAAACCTATATCTTGCAAAAGAATTATGGGCATGCTTATGCAAGGGATCAGGTCATTTCAGAAATCGGTCAGTAGGGGATCGAGTCATTTCATGAGTAGCAGAGAAGAACATTAAATCAGACATGGAAACAGTAACTCTCAAGTTCGACTTCTGCTCTATTCTAATCAACTCAAGTTCAGATAATCTCTGGAGGCTTATTCGGGTCAGCGACTTACGAGGAAGCAAACGAACAGGCTCAGGCTCGAAGTGGCTAACTAAGGTGATCGTGGTAGGAAAATTTGGCCATGGACTTAATTCCTAATGCTCTCATCATTTTCATACTAACGCACCAAAAATAATTTCAACACGCATCAGACAAGCAAGTTCTAGAGAGATACAGACTAGGCACGTCGCACAACCAATAAAAATGAGCATAAGCTATATCGATTCTCTCAAAAACAGTGCTATATCGATTCAGGCAGACACGATTCAATCAATCATGTATATCCGAATTGCCCACATGATTTCATAACATGCAAACCAACTCGAGTAAACGCAAACAATCATGCCTGTTTCAATAATTCATGCCTTTCTGACAAAATTGATAGCTCACGGACACGTCATAAAACAATTTCACGTACGTTCTCAACCTAAATTCCCTCCCCACACTTAAGCCGTAGGTTGTCCTCAACGTAAAAATTGAATAAATGAAAGGGAAAGTAGGTGTAAGAGAACGAAACTTCCCTGACGGAAAATGTTGACGTGGTCGTGACTAAACGCGTGATGGATGTCGTATCGTGACTCGTGATGCCTGACATGACTAAAAGGGAAACTAAACGTAACAGGAAAAACATGAATGATAATATTAATAGACATAATAAAAAAATACTAGATAGATAAAACCTGGGTTGCCTCCCAAGAAGCGCTTCCTTTACCGTCTTTAGCCGGACGTGCTTTCGTTCGCTTAGGGTGGCTGGAAGTCGAGGTACAGCATATCTTTCCTGCTTAAGTTTTCCTCGCCTACATCCATACCTTGGAAGTGTCTCCTTTCGCCGGGCAGCGGTTTCAACTCTAGTGGCGGTCGCTCCTCGATTGGGCTCTTGTCCTTAACTTCTTCGCTGCTCTCGTCGATGGCTATGATGGGTTCGTCGATCTCCTCCCCACACTTATCGATTGCCATAATCGTGGCCTATCATGCTCGCTGACCTGTGACAGACCTTGCACGGAAAGAGAAAATCGTGCTCAAAACATCTAAGAAATAGCATTTATCATCTTGCTCGTTGCTCTTTTTCATCGAGTCAGCCATATTGAACGTAACGTTTTCACCGTCTACTGTCAAGGTTAATGTTCCATTCCTAACATCTATCATGGTCTCTACCGTTGCTAAGAATGGTCTACCTAAAATCAATGGAACGTCATCTTCCTCCATGTCTAAAATAACGAAATCAGCAAGGATCACAAATTTATCGACCTTGACTAGGACATCCTCGATAACACCTAGAGGGTATTTTAACGATCTATCGGCCAATTGAATACTCATCCTAGTGGGTCGTGGTTCACCTAATCCTAAGCGCTTAAACATAGAGTACGGCATCAAATTTATACTAGCGCCTAGATCAGCTAAAGCATGCTCAACTACTAAATCGCCTATCAGACAGGGTATAGTAAAACTCCCTGGATCCTTGAGCTTCTTCGGTATCTTGCTCTGGAGTATCGCCGAGCACTCTCCTCTTAGGTATACCGTGGAGACATGTTCGAGCTTCTTTCGATTCGTCAGCAAGTCCTTCAGGAACTTCGCGAAACTGGGCATCTGCGTAATAGCTTTAACAAATGGTAAGTTAATATGTAGTTCTTTGCACATACCCATAAATCTGCTAAATAGTGCCTCGTCTTTGTCCTTCTTCAGTCGTGCTGGATAGGGAACCTTCGGCTGGTATGACCTTACTGGTGGTCGCTCGATCTCCCTCGCTTTTTCTATTTCGGGTGCAGCCTCCTCCCTTTTAGGTTGAACCTTATCTTTTTCAGGTGCAGCTTCCCTCAACCGAGCTGGGTACGGAATCTTTGTTTGATACGGCTTCACGAATGGTCGCGTCTTTCCCTTGTCATCCTTGACCTTCTCGACTCCGTCGCCCCTGCTTTCCTCCACTTCTGGCTCGTCGTGACCCTCGAAATCAACTTTCTCCTTTGAATTCTGCTTGGCGGGAGCTTCTTGTAATCCTCTCCCGCTCCTCAGGGTTATCGCATTGCAATACTCCTTGGGGTTTGTCTCGGTGTAGCTCGGGAGTGATCCTTGATTTCGCCCCGCCAGTTGCTTTGCTAATTGCCCCACTTGCTGCTCCAACCTATTGATCGATGCGTCTGTATTCTGAGCTCGGATGTCATTCGCCTCCATGTACTCCTCCATCTTTGTCATCCGATTCTCGTGGGCTGCGGTGGTGCTGCTGAAGTTCGCGAGAAGCGTCTTCATCATATCCTTCATCTCCTTCATATCATCGGATCCTCTGTCAGGTGGGTTCCGATATTGGCGTGGCATCTCGTTTTGGAAACTAGACTGTCTGGGCTGAAATTCTGGCGGTCCTTGCCCTTGATGATTCTGATTCCCATACGCCAGATTGGGATGAACTCGAGGCTGGTAACTTCGCTGGCCACCTTGGTAATTCCCATGTAATCTACGTGCTCCAGCGACTGCCCGAGTTGGCATTCAGACATTTCGTGGGCTGCGCCACAGATCCCGCACAGTGGTACATATCGCGTATGCTGCATCGGTGCGCTGTTGGCCACGGCGTTCACAGGCTGAGTCTGCCGGGATTTCGGGAGTAGTGCACCGATGACTGTCTGCAACTGAGAGTTCGTCGCAGCGATTTGTTGCTGAAGCGCCTCGAATTTGGCATTTGTGGCCGTCTCCTCGCTTACTCCGAATACGCCTGGTGTTTTCATCCTCGTATTGCCCCTCATGAAGCTATTCCTCGAGTAGTGCTCAATCAGATTCCAAGCGTCAGTCGCATTGAGCTTCACGAGTCCTCCTCCTGCGGCTCCATCTAGCATGTGAACGGTCTGATCATTGAGCCCCTCGTGGAATCGATTGATCTGAGCTGCCTTTGACATTCCGTGTTGCGGGCACCTCTTCAGTAACGCCTTGTATCGCTCCCACACCTCGTAGAGGTTCTCTGAGTCCTTCTGGTGGAAAAGAGAGATCTCCGTCTTCAACCTCAGCACCTTAGATAGTGGAAAATAATGATTGATGAAGGCGGCTCGCATATCCTCCCAAGTAGTGATCGATCTGGGCGGCAACATATCCAACCAATCCTTCGCCCTGAACTTGAGCGAGAATGGGAACAGCATCAACTTAATCGCATCGCCCGTGACCTAAGTTGATCTTGATGGTGTCCGTCACCATCAAGAAAGCCTTCAGATGGGAGTAAGGATCGTCGTCGGGATTGCCCTCAAACTGGGCCGTCTGGAAAATCATTTGAAGCCAAGAGTGCTTCAGCTCAAAGTTGTTGTTCTCGATCGGCGGGATGACAATCGCCGACTCAGTGCCGCCTAGCGCGGCATTCTTGAGGATATCCTGTAGTGATGGCTCCTCCTCGTGGACGGGTACTCTATGGTCCGCCACATCTACTTCTGTATTTGGACTAAAAGAAATCGATCGGCAAAAGAAATAACGAAAATAACAATGACTAGAAGAACAAATAATGCAAATAGTAATAAAGAAAAAAAGGAAAACTACCGAACTACGGTGTTCCCAACATCAGTCTATTCCCCGGCAACGGCGCCAAAAACTTGATCGACACGTGGTGTGTGAATGAAAAGTGCGACAAGTAATAATTAAAACGAATACCTAATTACTATCACCAACGTACAATAGGCAGTGGACCTATCGTGTGTAGTGCAGTAAAGTGAGTAAACGAGTATCGAACACGAGGAATAAACTGAGTACTAGTAGTGACCTATCGACTCGATATCTAGCCTAAATAAAGTGCGCAGATTTTTGTAGAACTATCCTAACAGATTACCCCTAAATCAACGAGAGATTCAAAGAACACGACTAACTGGTATGAGAGTTTTCAGATGATAAAAATGTGCTCGGGATTCGAATCCCGCTAGGTACTGTGGGCTAAGACAATAAAATCGCTCCTAAGTGATTAAGACTAAATCGCACTGATTTCCTACCCGCTCGCGAGTTTGCTGTCGCCCTAAACACTCGCGGGGATCTAAGATTCAGTAATTACTAACGACGAGGATCGAGTATTGGCTTTCGCCCTATACTCGAATCCTATCTTCTACGAACGGCCTAATCGTTATTTAGCTGTCGCCCTAAACGATTTTCCACACGATCACTTTAACACATAGACATATTAAAGCAACGAAAGAATTTCATAGAACGATAAATAGTCAAAACACAAAGTCACGATAATTATATGTCTTAACTACGAAATATCCTAGCGTTCATCTACTCCCAAACACATAGGGAGATTAGCTACTCATAATAGATGGGAGAACAACGAAAGAAATAGAGAACAGAGAAGGAAGACTCATGATCTTGAATACTGGCGAATTAGAGATGCTGGCGTGATGAATCTTCGTTCTTCGTCAATTGGGCGTGATTGCGTCGTTAATCCGTCTCTTGCGCTCTGGGACGTGTTTCCCTGTTCTTTTAGGCTCTTTTTCGTCTCTGGAGGATTTAGGGTTGATATCTGGTAAGTGTCCCCCTTTTCTGGATCGAAATCGGGCCTTTATATTGAAATTCGACACTGTCACGGCCTGGGACATGATAGGTCACGGCCGTGACACTCTCGGGGCAAAAAATGAGCTCACTGCCGCTCGTCACGGCCTGGTGCAGTAGTGTCACGGCCGTGACCCTCTCAACAGCTTTGCGGCAGTTTCGTATTTCTCTCAGATGGAGGGATAATGATGTCCGATTGACCTGAAATTTTAACCACAGATTGAAGACTCCCCAATCTTGATTCTGACCAAAGGGATTCTCAATCCGAGGTCTGGATTGACTAGATATGAATTTTCTAATGCTGCTGCTGCTATGGTCACGGCCGTGACTGGCTTCAGCTTTCGGCCTCTGGTGGTTTTCACGGCCACGTGCACAATGTGTCACGGCCGTGACACTTGGCAGTGGTCGTCATCTTTGCACCGTAGCCTCGTTTTCGCTCCTTTTCGCCCAAAAGCCGTCCTAAGGTCCTTCAATACTGAAAGAAGTGTAAATATGGCGAATGAATGTATAAAATGATGGCTGGAGCTCTATTTAAACCCAATTAAATACTACTATAAACGTAGTGAAATACGTTTATCAGTTATTTACGCTCGTTGTTGTGTTAATGTTTCATATGAGTGGCTGAATCCCGTAGTATTTGATATTAGATGAACCCTAGCGAGATCGTACGTATGTTGAAGGTATTATTGATATGCTTTTTATTATCACCCGGTTACGATTTATGTTACTGTTTTGATTATGTCTATGTGGTCGAAATAATTGTCGAAAAATCGTATGCTACGCTCGAGAGAGGGGCGAACAATTAGACCACTCGTAAACGAGCGGAATAAACTAATCGCTGGAGATAGGTTGAACTACCCCCGCCGGATTAGAGTTAAATCTAATAGTGGGATTCATCGTGTTTTATTATGCGGTCTGCGATTAAGTAGTTAGAAAAGCTTGCCCAGCTATTTAAGACGTAGATTAGTTGTTACGAGTCGAAGGGATTAAGCGCAGTTTCGCCCAATCGTAGAAACCCGTATACATACCATAGGAATCCTCACGGTCTAATAATTAGCTAAGTATATTATTTGTTTGTCGTTCGATCGAGCTAGGGGGATTCGGAATCTCAAATACGTTTTCGTTCATAAGGTCGCCGATTTTATATCTTTATAAAACTGTTTATTTTAAGTGTTTATCGTTATTTAAATTTTCAAACATCACAAAAATATCACTAGGATATTTAAACGACGGTTTCCTAAGTAGATAGTTCCTTTGGTTCGGTACTCGAATACTTGTCATTAGAATACTATTTTCGATAGGTATACTTGCCTGTTGAGCGTAGGATAATTTTCGTTTTATTTTTATTACTCGATCCGCTCGATCAAGTTTTTTGGCGCCGTTGCCGGGGAGCTATTGATATCCGGAAAACTTTAGTTTATTATTCTAGCTCTATTATTATTACTACAATTATTGTTATTATTATTATTGGTATTATTATTATTATTACTATTACTATTATTATTAATATTTCTACGCTTATTATTTTTACTTTTTTTCCTAGTTATTTTTTGTTATTTTAATTATTATTATTTGCTGTTATTTTTTCATTAAATATATTTTTAGTTTGGCTTAACTGGATTTCTTTTGGTCTAGGTACCTTTATTAGTATTATTATTATTATTATTATTATTATTTCTTCAACTTTCTACTTTATTTTTATTATCATTATTACAAAAAAAATATTATTATAGGTAGTATTATTTCCTTATTACTATCAGCACTCGCTTATATTTATTTTTATTTTTTTAGCAGTATATTTTGTTTTATTTGTTTTTATTTCTAAATCTCTTATTGTTATTGTTATTTTTATTTTTATCTAGCTACGTGAACGTTCGTGCATGACCCGGAGAAACCATTCGCTACCATTAGTTGAAGGAGACCCGGAGATCGAAAGAACGTTCCGACGTAACCTACGAGAAAACGCAAGGCGAGTCGAAATGGCGACTCAAGATCGTGACAATATGCCGCTTGTAGCTAGAGAGCCTCCAATGAGAGAGCTGTGGAGAAACAATGTCGTAGGGTCGGTCGGCTCAGCGATAGTCCTTCCTCAAGTCCCGAACAACTTTGAGCTGAAACATCATTGGCTTCAAATACTTCAGACGACAGCTCAATACGGTGGGCTCTATGAAGAAGACGCTTACCGACACATATGTGGCTTCTTATCCGTCACGGACACAATACAAGTACAAGGAGTGAGCCCTGAAACGATCCGGCTCTACTTATTTCCGTTCTCCCTAATAGGTAACGCCAAGGAGTGGTATAATCTACTACCCGAACGATCCATCACCACTTGGGATGAGATGCACGCCACCTTCATCACGCACTTTTTCCACCGTCGAAGGTGCTGAAACTAAAAATGGACCTTACGGCATTCAAACAAAAGGAGGGCGAGAATTTATACGACGTATGGACGCGTTTCAAGACGCTTCTGAATCGCTTCCCACAACATGTATATGACGAAGAGCGAATTAATTCAGCGGTTTCATGAATCGTCGAATGATATCACCGTGCAACTACCTGACGGGGCATGCAGTGGAGGCTTATGCAATTTAAGAGCAATGGAAGACTGGAATCTGATCGAAGAATACAGCGCAAATAGTTTCTGGCGCGGGAGTTCAAGCAATAGAGGCAAACCACCGGGGATGTACGATGTCGATAATGCAACAGTGATAAACGCCAAGTTCGACACGCTCCAACAACAAATCGCAGCTAACAACCTCCAAATGCAAACATTGATGAATACGCTATTACCCACGCTAACAACAAAGCCGATTGTTAATGCTATGCAGGTACAATCTGTCCGAGGACTTCCGCAGCTGCTCGGCCTCCTCATGCATACCCAAATTATACTCCGCCATGCGCTACATGCGGCGAAAGTCACGACGCAACCCGTTGTCCAGCCACTATTCCGATGGAGCAAGTCGATTACATGGGTAACTACCAAGGCCAACAAAGCTACGTCCCAAACCGAGTTCATCCGAACTTGGCCTACGGTAATCAACAACAAGCTCCACCAGGATTTCAAAACCAAAGAACGCAAGGATACCATGGCGCAAATGCTGAGCCCACCTCATATAATCGCATTGATAAGCTCGAGGGAATCCTCGAGAAGCTAATAGGAAAGCTTGACTCTCGCTTGGATAATCAAGAAGCACGGTTGCACAACACCGAGTCTTCCCTGCGGGCCTTAGAGAAGCAAGTTGGGCAGATTGCCGAATCAATCCAACAACGTCCTTCCGGATCGTTGCCAAGTTACACCGAGACCAATCCAAAGGACCACCATGTAAAGGCGGTGACACTTCGTAACGGGAGAGGTCTCGAGGAAGTGTAGAAAACGAAGAAGAACGTTGAACCCACGCAACCGAGCCGCGAGGCCGACAAACAAAAGGAGATTGTGTCTAAGCCATCTGTCAAGGCGTATCAACCAAAAATTCCTTACCCAGCAAGGCTTAAACGGGAAATCGTTGATGATCAATTTGGTAAATTGCTCGCTATTTTTGAACAATTACATATTAATTTACCACTTGTTGATGCCCTTGCGCAGATGCCTCGTTGGTCAAAGTTTTTGAAGGATCTTATCACGAACAAGCACAAGCCTGAAGACGTTTCCACCGTTGAGTTGCATGGAGAGTGCTCTGCCATCCTACAGAACAAGCTACCGAAAAAGCTTAAGGACCCAGGGAATTTTACTATACCATGTTTAATAGGCGATTTAGTCGTAAGTAAGGCATTGGCCGATTTAGGAGCAAGTATTAATTTCATGCCTTATTCTATGTTTAAACGACTTGGTTTAGGAGAGCCCAAACCCACTAGGATGAGTTTACAATTAGCGGATAGCCTTGTTAAGTATCCTAGGGGTATCATAGAAGATGTGCTGGTTAAAGTCGATAAATTTATAATTCCTGCAGACTTTGTTATTCTCGATATGGAGGAGGATGAAAATATTCCTCTAATATTGGGTACGCCATTTCTCGCTACTGGAGGAACAATGGTCGATGTTCGTAACGGAACATTGACGTTAACTATAGATGGCGAAAAAGTCAGATTCGATATGACCGAATCCATGAAAAATTCGGAGAGATTAGACGATAAATGTGTTTACATTGATGCATGGAATGACTTTTTATCATTGCAGGGACTATCACAACCAGAAACGTTTGCTTCGATGTCAGGATTAACAGAGACTGAAGAGCCAAGGCATGAACGATCTTTTGAGATTGACCAAATAGACACAGACGAAGACGGGACGGAACTTACCATCGAGGTGCACCCGAGCAAAGAAGAAGAAAAAGAAAAATGTTCAACTGAAGATCCACCAAAGCTGGAACTCAAACAATTGCCCGATCACTTGGAGTACGCGTTTCTGGAGGACGATTCAAAACTTCCAGTGATCATAGCATCAAATTTGGAGAAGGAACAGGAAATCATGCTCGTAGACCTGTTACGGGAGCATAAGAAGGCCCTCGCATGGAAGATATCGGATATTCGAGGAATCAGCCCGACCTTCTGCATGCATAGGATCCTGATGGAAGCCGAGTTCAAGCCTGTGGCGCAACATCAGAGGCACCCGAACATGAAGGAGGTAGTAAAAGCAGAGGTAATAAAGCTACTTGATGCGGGAGTCATATACCCGATCTCAGACAGCGCATGGGTAAGCCTAGTCCAAGTAGTGCCGAAGAAGGGAGGAATGACAGTGGTGACCAACGAGGAAAACGAACTCATTCCAACAAGGACCATTACAGGCTGACGAGTGTACATTGACTACGGAAATTAAACGACGCGGCGCGAAAAGATCATTTTCCTTTACCGTTCATTGATCAAATGCTTGAACGTTTATCTGGTCATGAATTTTATTGCTTTCTTGATGGTCTTTCAGGTTATTTGCAGATCCCGATCGCACCAAAAGATCAAGAGAAAATGACTTTTACGTGCCCATTCGGAACCTTTGCATATCTGATGATGCCTTTCGAACTGTGCAATGCCCCGGCTACCTTCCAACGGTGCATGATGGCCATTTTCGACAAATTAATCGGTGAAAGAGTGGAGGTATTCATGGATGACTTTTCGATTTTTGCTAACTCATTTGAAGTATGTCTTTCCAATCTTAAGGCGGTACTTAAACGATGCGAGGAAACGAACCTTGTGCTAAACTGGGAAAAATGTCATTTTATGGTTAGAGAATGTATCGTTTTAGGTCATAAGATATCGGCTAGAGGAATCGAGGTAGATAGAGCAAAATAGGAACTATTGAACGATTACCTCCACCCTTGTCAGTAAAACCAATTAGAAGTTTCTTAGGACATATTGGTTTTTATCGTAGATTTATTAAAGATTTTTCTAAAATTGCTAGACCTTTAACTCATTTCTAGAAAAAGATGTACCTTATGAGTTTACGACCGACTGTTTGAATGCTTTTACTATACTCAAGGATAAGCTTATCAATGCCCCTGTTAGGGTTGGCAACGGGGCGGGGCGGGGGCGGGGACCTAATCCCCGTCCCCGCCCCGCGAGGCTTTCGGGGACAAAATTGTCCCCGTCCCCGTCCCCACCGGATCCCCGCGGGGATCGGATTCCTCGCGGGGATTCAATTTTTTTAAAAAAAATTAACATTTTAAATATAATATATAAATTTAATTATATTTTCGTTATAAACATTATATAAATTATAGTTTTATATATTATTTGTATTAATTTAATATTATTTAATCTATATTTATTATTATTTTAATATTATTTAAATTATAATTTAATATTATATATATTATAATAAATATATAGAAGGCGGGGCGGGGCGGGGAACGGGGCGGGGATCCCCGTGGGGAAAAATCCTTCCCCGTCCCCGCGCCGCGGGGATAAAAACTCGGGGATTCCCCGCCCCGGTCGGGGCGGATCCCCGCGGGGACGGGGTATCCCCGCCCCACTGCCATCCCTAGCCCCTGTCATGGTAGCCCCGGACTGGAGACTACCCTTCGATCTAATGTGCGATGCCAGTGATTTTGCAGTAGGTGCAGTTTTGGGACAGCGACGGGAAAAGTATTTCCAGCCGATACACTACGCAAGCAAGACTTTAAATGAGGCGCAATCGAATTATACTACCACCAAGAAGGAGTTGCTTGCAGTCGTGTTTGCAATCGACAAGTTCCGTCAATATCTTATCCTATCGAAGATCATCATCTACAAGGATCATTCGGCCATTAAGCATCTCTTTGCGAAGCCGGATGCAAAGCCAAGGCTGATCAGATGGATTCTACCACTGCAAGAGTTTGACGTGGAGTTTCGCGACCAAAAGGGAACGGAGAATCTTGCCGCAGACAACTTGTCGAGACTAGAAGAGGGACCCCACGAGGTTACAAAAGAGGAGACGATCCGAGACTACTTTCCCGACGAACGCCTTTACGCTATACATGAGGTACCTGATGAACTTCCGTGGTATGCCGATATTGCTATCTTGTAGCTAGGATTTTACCAAGGCGATATACAAGTCACCAGTGGAAGAAATTCTTCTCGGACTTGAAGTATTACTTTTGGGATGATCCTTACTTATTTAGGATCTGTGTGGATAACATAATCAGGCGATGCATAACCTTCCCCGAAACAATCGATATCTTGGGACATTGCCACACGGGACCGTGCGGAGGCCATTACGGAGGTAGCCGAACCGCGCAAAAGGTACTAGAATGTGGATTCTACTGGCCCACAATTTTCAAGGACGCGCAAAGGTATGTAGAAATGTGCGATAGGTGCCAACGGACAGGTAATATCTCTAAGCGCAATGAAATGCCTCAGAATTTCATTCTTGTATGTGAAATCTTTGACGTATGGGGTATTGATTTTATGGGTCAGTTTCCGACATCTTTAAAAATCGATATATCCTAGTAGCAGTCGATTATGTGTCAAAATGGGTAGAAGCGCAAGTGCTACTTACTAATGATGCTAGGGTAGTCGTTAAATTTTCGAAATCTTTATTTTCATGATTTGGTTCACCTCGTTGCATTATCACTGATAAAACCACGCATTTTTTTAATACGCAATTTGCAAAGACTCTTGAGAAATACGGTGTTAAACATAGTGTTACCACTGCGTACCATCCTCAAGCGAGCGGCCAAGTGGAAGTCGTAAACAGGGAGCTGAAGGGTATACTAGAGAACCATAGGCGAGATTGGCCAAACAAGTTAAACGACGCATTATGCGCATACCGGACAGCATACAAGACACCTATAGAATCCACACCTTATCGCCTTGTTTACGGAAAATCTTGTCATTTACCCGTCGAGCTAGAACACAAACGTATTGGGCTCTAAAAAAGCTAAATTTTGCTTTGAATCTTGCAGGTGAAAAGCGAAACTTACAGATCAACGAGCTCAACGAATGGAGGCAAATGGCTTATGAGAATACACGCTTCTACAAGGAGCGTACAAAGCAATATCATGACCGAAAAATCATGAAGCGGGAATTCAAAGAAGGCGACCAAATCTTGCTTTATAACTCGCGCCTACGGCTTGTTCCCGGTAAGCTAAAATCCAGATGGTCTGGACCATTCACAGTGACCCGAGTTTTCCCGTACGGAACTGCCGAGATCACACATCCGGTGAAGGGGGCCTTCAAGGTGAACGGACACCGACTCAAACATTACTGTGGCGGTGACATCGAGGCACTCGGAAAAGAAACAATCCACCTGCTCAACACCACCCAACGCTAAAATCACCAAACAATGTCTAGCTAAAAGACATTAAAGAAAGCGCTACTTGGGAGGCAGCCCAAGCCTATCCTATGTTTTTGTTTTATTTCTATGCGCATTTTTAGTTTTTACGATTTTATTTTTCAACGATCGCAGGGAATTCAAAATCTCAAGTGTGGGGAGGAGTCGTACAAAGCATGCATATCGGACTATTCAGGGAAGTTCGTTTATCGATTTATTTCCGCTTCCTTGTTTTACATGATTGTTACGTTGAGGACAACGTAGATCTTAAGTGTGGGGAGGGAATTTCTGCGAAATTAGTGCGAACATTTTGTGTAGGTGCATGACTTGATTTTGGTATAAAATTTTTTCGAAAAATAGGTACGAATTTTTTTCAGAAATCATGTTTCTTATTCATCAGGGATGACTTTATGTTAGGAATTTTGTGAGTAATTAGGATACATATGCGTAGTCTACTTCTTCCTTACATGATGAACTTGGCGATACTTGAGAGATTCGTACACATAACCCGATTTTTGTGAGATTTTTGAGCCTATGAGCTTTTTGCTCATTTCTTTGGTTGTTTGAATCATGCTTAGTTTATTTCTCTTCAGAACTTGCTTGTGTATTACGTTTTGAAACTACTTGACGTTTGATTGCGTGAAAATGAGGAAGGCATTAGGAATTCAGTCCATAGCCAAAGTAACCAACCACGATTGGCCCTCGTAGTTAGCCACTTTGAGCCTGAGCCTTTTATTTGAAAAACAAAAACCCAATTATAAAATGCCGACACTGATTAAGCCTTCAGACATAACCCCATTGGAGCGAGTAGAAGTGGAGGTTGAGTGTCGGACTTAAGAAGCGCAACCCGTGCTACATTTCCAACCTCAGAGATGCGCCAAAAAAAAAAAAGAGGGCGATAGAGAAAAAGAAAAAAAAGCAGAGAAAAAAATCAAAAAAATAGAAAAAAAAGGGAAAAAAATATCGACTAAGAACCCTTCCTCCGATAATCTTTCACTCTCGAAAGAATATTATCTATTCCCTAGATCGAGGAGTTGAGAGAGGAAGGGCTTGGTGGAAAGAAAAAAAAAAAGACGAATGCAAAAGAAAGGAAGTGATGAACAAGAACGACGGATTTTGGCGTATTCGAGATGATGGCATGACTCCGACACGACTACGGCTCATATCCTTTTTACGCTTATTCCTTGCATATCTATATATCTCAGCCATTTTATAACCCGGTAAAGACCTTCCGATTCATACTTGATCATTGAAAGTGGTAGAAATTTACGAATTGCTTGCAAGCTTATTGTAGAGACTAGATTAATGCATGACCCGAGAGACTTCACTGATAATTTACCCAAAACACTTAGTGATTTGAGTGAATCCTTGCTAGGTACCGATTTTGATAAGTGTTGCTAAAGAAAATCGTGTATTTAGTCGTTGATTTCAAACATGTTTTCCGACTTTACGTGCATTTTCTCCTACGTGATTTCGTTCTTGATTGATACGTTGCATGATTTCATCCTTTTCTATGCCTTTTTTATTTTTATTTGCTTGAGGGCAAGCAAACGCTCAAGTGTGGGGAGATTATAAATGAAATTTATATAGTGTTTTATACCCAGTAAAAGTGTAATATCGGTTGTTATTTATTTGAATTTTCCTCGAATATCATACGTATGTGATCATATTTGATTTTTGACAGATGTTGGGAAAAAGAACTACAACCGGGAATATCTGGGCTTAATTTGAGGAACCGTCAAAATCCAGCCCATTAGTTTCAAACCCATTAAAAACCTTCATGCCCAAGACAATCTCAGCCCATTTACATTTTTAAGCCCAACAAGACCAAGAAAAATAATGCCCAATGAAGGAATTATTGCATACATACAACACACGTATGCATCAAGGGGAGAAACAAATCATGGAGCTCAGCCATCGATTCCAACACCCGACACGCCGCACACAATGAAAACAAAGGCTCACTGCTCAAGGAAGAAAATCAAATACAATCTTATGCCGTTCTTGAGCAGCAAAAATAAGGATTTTTGTCTCCCCCAACCATCTATAAATAAGTAGGAGAGGACAACGTGAAGAGGAGAGCTTGGGGGGTGGAGGATCAACGTGCAAGGATTGGAGGTGACGAAGCCATATACACGTACAACGCGGCAGGGCTGATCGGCGACGGAAGCACGGGGCTGATCCTTGGGCTGTGACCGGGTGTGAGCAATAGCTACGAGCCGGGTGCACGGGGACTGACGAAGGGCTGATCCGACCCGGGCTCACGAGGAAGGTAACAATCTAAGTTTCGGTTACAATTGGGCTGCGATGAGCTGCCGGTGTAGAAAGAGCAGCGAACGGGCAGTGCAAAGGACTCGTAAGGAAAGAAAAAACTGAGACGCCCACCACCGGTTCGACGAAATTCCTCAACGAAGGGACGTGAAATTCAGGGAAGAAACATGTTTTTCTCGTTGTTATTTACGCTCGTCGTTGTGTTAATGTTTCATATGAGTGGCTGAATCCCGTAGTATTTGAGATTAGATGAACCCTAGCGAGATCGTACGGATGTTGAAGGTATTATTGATATGCTTTTTATTATCACTCGGTTACGATTTATGTTACTGTTTTGATTATGTCTATGTGGTCGAAATAATTGTCGGAAAATCGTACGCTACGCTCGAGAGAGGGGCGAACGATTAGACCACTCGTAAACGAGCGGAATAAACTCATCGCTAGAGATAGGTTGAACTACCCCGCCAGATTAGAGTCAAATCTAATAGTGGGATTCATCGTGTTTTATTATGCGGTCTGAGGTTAAGTAGTTAGGGAAGCTTGCTCAGCTATTTAAGACATAGATTAGTTGTTACGAGTCGAAGGGAGTAAGCGCAGTTTCGCCCAATCGTAGAAACCCGTATACATACCATAGGAATCCTCACGGTCTAATAATTAGCTAAATATATTATTTATTTGTCGTTCGGTCGAGCTGAATTCGAGTCTCAAATACGTTTTCGTTCATAGGGTCGCCGTTTTTATATTTTTATTACACTGTTTATTTTAAGTGTTTATCGTTATTTAAATTTTCAAACATCACAAAAATATTCACTAGGATATTTATACGACGGTTTTCTAAGTAGATAGTTCCTTTGGTTCGATACTCGAATACTTGGCATTAGTATACTATTTTCGATAGGTATACTTGCTTGTTGACCTTAGGATAATTTTCGATATTCGTTTTATTTTTATTACTCGATCCGCTCGATCACATGGCATATATGCTTATTTTTAGTAAATATTTTCTATACATACACTATTCATCACTTAGTTAGCTCGAAATTCATATAATCACTTAAATTAGCTTATAACCTTTTTACATTAAAGGGACGAGACATTAGGAAATTCACCAGATAATTAGCAAATAACTTCAGGAGATCAGGTAAGTGGGAAGTTCACCTACAACACATAAATTAATTTATGTGGTTTTTCTTATGTGGCTGTTTGTTTCAATGACAATAAGCAACGTGATTTATATGTGATATGCGACTGCTTGGTAAGTATTAATCGCATTCTTTATGTGGCATGAACATATTCATACACGAATTTTGTGAGGATTTCAAGTTATGAGTATGCACAGTATATGATCGCCTGAGAACGAATAGTATTTGCCGATATGGGCATTTGGTGTCAACCACAGTTGAGTCAGAGCTATTTCTAGAAAGGCACCATGACGGAATGGTAAGGTGTCGAATATCTTTAATTGAGGTAGAAGGGCGACCCAGGAAGGTGGCGACCTAGCTATGCTAGTATAGGGCTACCTGTTGTGTAGCACTGCCATGTTAGGGGGAAGGGGCTACCTGGTGAAGGAGCGACCTAGGGGGAAACCGTGGTGTAAGCGTAGCCACCGTCAACTACCGCTTGATAGAGGGGAGACCCGGTGAACGGCGACCTGGGGAAAAACCCTAGTGTGGGCCTAGTCGGTGTTGGGCAACTATCATATCTTTATCCATATTGGATATGAGCCCATTATGGTGCGTAGTAAGTTCGCTGAGGGCCGTGAAGGAAATAAGAACAATGTGAGAATACGAGTATTTGAAAGCATTAGCGTGGATGCCTTTACGAGTTTGGCACGTGCATAACATGCATATTTCCACTTACTGAGCTTTGTAGCTAACCTCATGTTTTATGTGTTGTAGATGCGAACGAACACGGTATGTGATCGCTTAGTTTGCGAGGCTGATCCTTTTGGAACTTTCAGCAACTTTTGAGGGTGGTGTGTACATGAATGCGACCTGTGTGGCGAGTGATATGTTTTATTTTGCTGTGCTTTTGTAAATTATGTCAGTTATGTATTTAAGGCTTGGACAACTTTTATGATGTAAAATATCAGTCTGCTGTATATTATGTAAAAAGGACAAATTTTATATGCACTTTTGCTTGTAATATATTATATTCTCATTAGTCACATAAACTAGCTTAAGAAAATAGTAGTAGATGGTGGGGCGTCACAGATTTGTGATCTGATTAGCCCCGCCTCGCCCTTCAAGCAGCATGGTGCGCCGTGTAACTCAAAACTCATCGTGAGATTAGCTCAATTAACCTTCACGTTGCCCAAGCGATGTAGCCACTCCATGCCCAAAATGATGTCGATACCACCCAATTCAAAAACGAAGAAATCCGCAATAATACTGCACGAGTCCGCTTTGAGGGAAACATTGTTACACTTCCCAAAAGTGTGAGCGCATCTGCCATCTTCCAGACGTACCCGAAACGAGGTGTCATTTACATGGGTGAGCTGTAGTCGTTCGCTAGAGATAGAAAAAGAAAACGTAATGATTCGGGTTATGATTGGTTGTTGAAGGTGATGATAATTCCGCCCTGCGTGGTCCGACACTCGACCCCCGAAATGATAGCCGGTTTCAATGGTTGACTTTGTTTGGAAAAGTCATGATACACCATCGAGCATATCAAGTTTCGCCTCTGGCCCCCGTGCCAAATGGATTGCTTGATCCAGAGTGGAGGGGTTTGGAAAGAGTAATTGAGCTCGAATTTTCGGACGTAAACCTTCAAGAAAGAAACCCATGGCCAACGACCATGTACAATCCGTCTGATTCGTGAGTGCCACAAATTCATCGATATATTCATCGATAGACCCAGTTTGTTGAACTTCACATATCCTTTCGACGATGGTGATCGATGTACCTCCACCATAACGGACGATGATAGCCTGTCGTAGTGCAACCCATGTTAGGTTAGGATCGTGTTTCTGCAGGCATTATCCACCGTAAAGCTGAACCCTCCATACCAAGCAAGGCGATGCCAACTTTTTCAAGGTCAGAAATGCGTTGTATCATGAAATATTGCTCAGCGCCAGTGAGCCAACCAAGCGGGTCAGTTCCCTTGAATTTCGGTACGTCTTAACGACGCGTAGGGGCTGAGAATGATGCTCATTTGGTACTCCAAGGAATGGTGGTGGTGATGATGATTTATTTAGCGTTGGGGCAGTGTGATGTATTCACTACAAAAAAAAAAGACCTTTTAGCGACAACAACAATTAGTCGCTAAAGAGCACAAGTTAGTCGCTAAAAGTGTTTGGCGACTAATTTAGCGACCACACAGTGTAGTCGGTATATGCCTTGTCGCTAAATTTCTGTGGTCGGCAATTAGTCGGTATTTAGCGACTACGCGGCGACTATGAGTTTTGTAGTCGCTATTTCTTTACCGACTACTCTTCCGACTACAGTTGTAGTCGCAAAGTCAATTTTTTTTATTTTATTTGGATAGCTCCCACTACAATGCCAGTCGATGGTTTTGCTACTTATTTAATCGTTTTTACCTATAAACCTAATAACAAATACGTAATTATAAAAAAAACTGAATAAAATCCTAAAAGTAATTAATTATATATACAAAAATATAATAAAAAAGGCACAACTACATAGAACTATATAACATAAGCTGGATCCTAATCATTACAAGTTACACGCTCATCCTCTAACCTCATTTCTTACAACTTCTCTATTTGGATCTGGGAATCGAAGTAAGCCTTCGTTCTTTGAATCTCCAAGTCTGTAGCAAACTGCATCCTATGCTTCTCAATTCCATCATTTGCCTCTGCTTTGCCTCTTCAACTCTCTCATAAACCTCTGCTAATCTTGTGATTGCCTCAGCCAATCTTCTGCACCCAAGATTGAGAAAGATCCCATCGTTATTACCTTCTTACTCTTTCGCTTTCCTTTTATTTGTACCTCTGACATAATCTTCGTTAGTATTGTCATTTTCTCGAACCCATCTTCGGATGTCTTCATCTCGAGAAAGGCCAGCTCAGCTTCAACAGGGGCTCCACATTCCTTTCTCTGGTACATTGATCCTCTAAACCTCTTATAGATTTCATTTGCTCGGTCCTTCATTGACAGCAAAGGAAATAAATCCTATACATTTACTGGCACATTGTATTTACTCGAATCAAACTCTTACAGAAGAAAAGCTACCTTAATAGTTGAGGCTCAACCTGAAACGCCGGACAGAAAAGTGTTAAGCCTAGACCACAACCAAGAAAACAGAACTAAAAGGAAGAATATCAACCGAAAATCCAGAAAAACGTAAACACATGCACAAACAAAAAAGGTAGCAATCACTTAACTAAGTTCCCAATCACATCCCAGATTCCATCAAGACTCCGTCACACAAACATTGAGACCCAAAGAAGACAATTACCTAATGTCAAAGTCCCCTGCTTTCTGAACAGTTTCGGCAACTGCTTTGGCCCGACAAATTTCTTTCTTTGTAGCTCCAACAACAATAGTGCATATTTCTAATTGAGATACACAAGTTTAGTGGATTTCTCCATTAAAGGAGAGTTATATCAATTGATTCAAGAGCAAGTGAATACATTGAAAGAATTTTGGGCGGCGGTGCAGCTAAGGAAGGCTGACTGCGGGCGGCGGATGGAGAAGTTTGGGCGCGAGTGGCAGCAACGACATACACGAAGAAGCGATGGAGCAACCAAAAACTACTTATCGGGCAAACAGCGCAGGACCAGCCGCGAAAGAAAAACGAACGCGACGACAGCGGGCGATGGTGATGAGCACCAACATCGATGAGCAGGAGACCGGCGGGGACTGGAAAGTGTGGATGGGTGGAGGGCGGCGAATCGGGGGATTTTAATTTTTAGGGCGTGTTCGCTTTGTGAGGGAAACGACGACCTAAGGGAAAATTTTAGGGATTTCGTAGCTACTACACAACTGTAGTCGGTAAATTAAAACAATTAGTCGCTATTTAGTAAATTTACCGACTACATATAATTTAGTCGCCCCGTAGTCGGAAAGGGAAAATTCTAGTGACTAATTTCTTTGTAGTCGCAACTTGTAGTCGGTAAAGAGCAGTTTTTTTGTAGTGATTCGAGCATTACTTCTCGAAGGTTATCGATCGATTTCTGAGAATCGGCGCGCATAGAACACACTTCGGCTTGAAAGGCGTCTATTGAAGCCGCCTATTGTCTTCTATAACACATCGATCAATTGCTCCATTTGCGATCGGGTGATTGGCATAAACCGAGCACGTTGGACCAATTTGGTGAAGACTATTTGAGTGAGAATGATGATTTTATTAATAACTGAGGGTGAAGATTCTAGCAGTCTGAACTCAAAACAAGCAACTTAAAGAATAAATCCCATATATTAACAACCTTCACCACAATCTAGAAAGTGCTTTTCTTTTGGGATTTCTCTCTTATTTATTCTATTGAAAACATGTAACTGATAATTAAAAACATAATTAGCAAATAATAATATTCGTTATTCTCAGTCATGCATTGATCGTCCTTGATATCAGCCTTTCTTATTATGCTTCCTTGATCTCATCCCTCGCCTTAACGTTATCCTCTCCATCGGCCCTTAATTCCTCCCCGCTCTTCTCGAAGCACAAAACTCCATAGGCCCACCATCTCGCGGCCTACTATTTGTGAGTTTAGCCCGACGTTCATAGACCCGAATCGGTATCTCATTGGCTTGAGTCACTTGAGCATCATTCGTAACAGATTGCTTGGTTGAGGGCAAGGTCAAACGATTTGGTGCATGGTCGAAAGTTGTCCTAACACTGGTAGCGGAAACGGCAATGCAAAAGACGATTATCGTTGAGGGAATGATCATTTGATGGTCTTGTGTTTCAGTGGTTAGATCAGTCGAATATCATAAGCAATCTCAAATTCCCTCTCCGAAAAAAAAAGGCAATCTCACATTGAATAAATGCAAACAATTGTGGCCATGCATATAAATTTGTGGGCACTGGACTTTCTGGGATTGATTCGATCACCACTATCACCTTTATAACTGTCGGAAATTTCTCAGCCACATATTTTCAGAGTGTTCGATTCTAATTTTTAGCGTCATTTATGGCAACAAAATCATCCATGTAAAAAAAACCATTATTCATGTTGCATTACAAACATTAGGGTTTTATTACTACTTTATAATGTTAATATTTATTATAAACTTATATAGGTAGATCATTTTTAATAACCTTCGGGTGCAGGGGCGGGAGCTTGGCCGGCTCTTTCGGGTGCAGGGGCGGGAGTTTGGCTGGCCCTTTCAGGTGCAGGGGCAGGAGCTTGGCCGACCTTTTGGGGTGCAGGGGCAGGTGCTTGGGCATGACCAGGGTGGCCATGGTGGGGCGGGTGGTGGGGATGGCCGTGGTGGGGATGGCCATGGTGGGGCGAGCGATGGTGCTTATTAACTGACACGTCATCATCAGACCAACTTAGCTCTTGGGCATAATAAACCTCAGAGCCATCGCTGTAAAGGTAGTCTTGAAACGACGACTTGGTGTTGTCTTGCTCTAAATCGCGAGCTGCTAGGGTTGCAGACATAATTGTAAGAGCAAAGAGCCCTAGCAACAAAACCCTACACATGTTTTCTGTAGGAATTTAAGGTGTTGTTAAGGGTGAGGACAATTGCACGAATGATGGGGCTATTTTATAGGGTTTCTTGTGTGATATGGGAGTTGCAATGCGCGTAAAAAAAAAAGATTTCGTTAGTCAACGGCAGGACTCTTTACGTGAAGATTATGTAAATTTTCAAAATTATGTGCATTCTGCCGGTACTTTATCTTTATGAAAAAGTTATAGTTTACTTGTTCTAGTATGCTCAATAAATGTCGCCTACTTATTTACGAGTCTGTGTGATTTCTTTATAGAGAAAAACGTACACAATTCATATGCTTTTTGTTGTTTTTATGGTCTAAGTCGTCACACTACAGGAGCCCTTTTAATTAACTTTTAATTTCAAGACATGGATATCTGAACATACGAAAACATTACACTTTTTCTTACAAATTGAACAATAGAAAGTCAGCATAATGTCTTTCATGCAAGATGATTATAAATTTTACGTGAAAGGTTACCTAAAGAGTACAAGGAAATTTTATTCTCATAATCTTGGAAAGACGAAGTACGTAAATATATTTTCTGCGGTTCATATTACAATTCTACGACTTCTCCATCCGATTTAGTAAAATGTCAAAAATGGTTTGGGACGGATGGAGTAATTATGATTACAATGAATTGATTACTTATTGTCTGAGATAACTCAAAGTGATTACTTATTGCCACATCAACATTAGATGATATATAACACTAATTAACACATTCTAGGGATCATTGATCGACATATCGGATGATGATGTGGCTTTTTTACGCTTTATGCGGCACCTGTTATGTGGTTTTGATCCATGCGCATAAACATGCCACATCATTGTCCTATATGTCGACCAATGACCCCTATAATGTGTTAATTAGTGTTATGTATCATCTAACGTTGATGTGGCATGTCGACGTGGCACGAATCAGTGCCACATCGATAGGTGCCCACATAAGTCACTCACATAAGGTGAGCACCATAAAATTTCTCTCTATATATATAGATAGATATATGAAAGATGACTAAAACAAAATTATCCAAGTTCTCATAATGTTATTTTTTCTGCTCTTAACCTTTGTTATAAATGTTAATTAGATAGGTAGATCAATTCTTTAGTTGGTCTCTGTAGTTTACACTTAGCTCGTCACACGTTGGACTTGTGATTCTACCGAGTCTTTTTTGTTACTCTCTCAGTTCTTACGAACAAACAGTTTGATGTGGACTCAATTAAAACGGGCTGGAAAAAAGCAAATAAAGGAAGGCCCAACAAGGCCCATAAGGAAGGAAGCCCATAGTGAAGTATCCACCTGGGGGGAAGAACTTGCAAGGACCTGACGGACACAGGTTTTGACCGGACAAAGGGAGAAGGACCAGCGTGTATAAGAATATAGGAGCTATGGAAAGAAAGAAAGACGGCTGCAAGGACGCATGTCACTTTATAACGGGATGATATTACTGAGCAAATCACTGCTATTACCACAGAAGTCATTCCACCCATCAATTAGTCATCTTTCCTAAACGCCCTAGGTGGTACCTCCCCCCAGAAATCCTGAAAGCTAGCAGCAGACAGACGGCAGGGAGCTGATATAAAAAGAGGACTTGGCCATATTCTAAGGCAGAGGATTTTCCTTACAGAAACACACACACAGCATTCTCTTTTAAACATCTTAGACGTGTTTTCATATTTTAGGAGTGAAGGAGAGGATTTATATGAGTGTGTAACACGTCGATACTTAGTGAAAAATAGTTCCCAGCGCCCCGTGGACGTAGAATCCGATAGGATTCGAACCACGTAAATCCCGGTTGTTCTTTCCGTTTACGTCCCAGCATCCACAACACCTCGTTTACCCAGAAAATTATGTAACTGTTAATCTACCGCAACTTATACAGAGCCCCCACAGTTATAAATATTGTTGATTGGGTTGGCCCCATATCAAATGGCGCCGTCTGTGGGAAAATCGGAGTTGAAGGCATGAGAAGGTTATCCAGCAAGGTACGAGGCCGCGTTGAAGAAATTACCTGCGTGTTCTCTTTCTATTTTTATTTGCAGGGGCAGAACAAGGGATACGAAGGCGCTGATGGAAGGAAGCTCGTCCATACCAAAAAACTTGGACACACAGTTTGAGGAGGTTGCGGAGGGCAATCCAGTGGGACAGACCGCTACCCCAACGCCTATTCCTGGTGTAATATCACCGGAAACGCCGATCACCCTGACAGCCGCACAATTGGACCTGCTGGTGCGCAATACTGTTAACAGCACTCTGGCCGAAAGAAGGAAGAAACGAAAACAACGAAAAAAGGCCCAGCCACGTGTCGAGACCGAGCAAGTGGACGGCAAATTCACAGAAGTAACCGCAGAAAACGAGACGCAGCCGCAACCCCAGGCGACTGTCCAAATCGGAGAATGAGTCAAGGAAGGAAGAAGAGCCCCCCGAACACCCTGAAGGACATGGGGGAGCTGCTGAACAAGCTCGAGGGAAGGGTGAGGAGCAAAACAAGGCGGACCCATCAGAAAAGGACGGCAAAGCTCCCACACCGATCTCCATCGAATCCGTTAGCAAAACCCCAGGTCATGCTAAAGGAGAAGGGAGCTCCAAAAGAAGAAAAAGGTCACGCTGTGTCCAGAGGGAAAAGAGGAAGCTTGGGCCAAAAAAGAGAAGGAGCTACGGGAACAACTGGCGGACTAAGCAGGTAGTGGACGGTGTTCGGAGCAGAACTATGCCGCCAAGGATAGGAGAAGGGCTGGTAGCCGGGACACCCTTCGCAAACGAGCTGTTGGTGGGGGAGGTCTCATCTAACTTCAAACAGCTGCCATACGAATATGATGGGACATCGGACCCTGTGGAGCACGTCCTACATTTCCAAAACACCATCTTACTTCACGATTTCTCGGATGGGGTCAAATGTAGGGTGTTCCTAACCACCTTAGTGAGGGCAGCTCAGCAGTGGTTCAGCCAGCTCGCGCCAGGATCTATCAAATCCTTCGAAGAGTTCCAGCTGTTATTCATCACCCAATTCGCCAGTGCTAGGAAGCAGCCCAAGTCCGACATGTCGCTCTTCCAGGTGCGACAGGGGGAAAATGAGAGTCTGCAGGCGTATATAAGTAGGTTCAATATTGCAGCCTTAGAAGTGCCGACAGCTACACCGTCCGTCAAGGTTAGCGCCCTGATAAACGGACTTCGGGACGGGGACTTCTTCGCTTCCTTGTCCAAGAGACCACCGCCGACTTTCGAAGATTTGCTGCTGAGGGCCGACAAGTATATCAACTTGGAAGAAATTAAGATGGCCAAAGCACAAGAGGAGAAGCAGATAACCACGCCAAAAAAGGAAGGGACCATGAAGAACCAAGGACACGGGAGGTCGCCTCTGCGACTGCCCCCTAAGGAACCTTGGGGATCTCCTCCCAGAGCCCTACGAAGATTCACCCCACTACGCGCCAACCCAGAGGAGGTCCTAGCCGTTGCAGGACGACACCCTGCTTGGAGGAAACCCCTCATGGGATCTTCAGGGCCTTCTAAACCCTACTCTAATTTATACTGTCGTTTCCATAATGAGTATGGACATCATACTAACAACTGTTATCATTTGAAGGATGAGATAGAGAGACTCATACAGGCAGGACATCTGAAGGAGTTTGTTAAGCGGGGCCTGAGCCCAGCCCCCGGAAGAACGAAAAGGAAGAAGGAGGACCTGTGCCGAACAAGGGTAAGCCGTTGCCACCACCGGCAGACAAAGGCCCCACCAGGACCGCCTAGGGCCCCCATCCTGATTATTATCGGGGGTCCCAGTGGTGGAGATTCCAACCGAGCTAGGAAGTCTTATGCTAGGATAACGGGGGAACCCCGACCATGGGGACTAGTAGGGCACACGGAGGCCATTGCCAACATACAGTTCGGACCAGAGGATGAGGAACACATCACTAGGCCGCATAATGACGCATTGGTCATCACAACCGATATCACCGGATATGATGTGTCTCGGGTCTTCATAGACGGGGGAAGCTCGGCTGACATCCTATTCCTAGACTGTTTCAGAAAAATGGACCTAGGGGTGGAACTGCGGCCCGTTTCCACCGCCTTATACGGGTTCGGGGGACCTGGGATACAGCCCATGGGAGAAATAACGTTGCCTGTCGGAATGAGAAGAGATCCAGTTCGGGTTGTGAAAATGATCAACTTCCTTGTGGTCGACATCTCCTCCTCCTATAATGTCATTCTGGGACGACCCGCCATCAATGAGTTCAGAGCAATCCCCTCTACCTACCACCTGAAGATCAAGTTCCCAGTAGGGGAACGCGTCGGAGAGATCTTGGGGGACCAGCAGAGCTCCGCCGATGCTACGCCAATGAAGTCAAGGCGGTAGCTAAGGAAAAGGAGGTCCTCAGAGAGGGAACTGGTCGAGACAAGAGGATCAAGATCGAAGGAGGGGGACCTACGAGCTTGCAGCCCGAACCAGATGAGGAACTGGTCAACGTGGAATTGTACCCCAACCAACCAGGGAGGACTACCAAAATAGGAACACATCTAGGGGAACAAGCCACAAAGGAACTAGTGGGGTGTCTGCAGAGGAACGCGGACTTGTTCGCATTTTCTCCAAAGGATATGACAGGAATCCACCCTGATATAGCCCAGCATCACCTAAATGTCCTACCTGGTACTAAGCCTGTCAAGCAAAGGCTTCGACTATGCGGGGCCGAAAGGGCGCAGACCCTGAAGGAGGAGGTCGACAAATTACTTCAAGCGGGCCGCATTCAGGAGATCCAGTTCCCCGCTTGGTTGGCCAATGCTGTTCTGGTGAAGAAGGGAAATGGGCATGGAAGATGAGCATCGACTTCAGGGACCTCAACAAAGTTTGCCCCAAGGACCATTACCCGCTGCCCAGAATAGACCAGCTTGTGGACTCTACTTCTGGGTGTGAGGTCCTCAGCATGATGGATGCCTACCAGGGCTATCACCAGGTAAGTCTTGATTCAAATGACTTTGACAAGGTCTGTTTTGTGACGCCAGGAGGAACATATGGATACGTTCGGATGCCCTTTGGGCTTAAAAACGTGGGAGCCACATATCAACGGATGTGGATAAGGTCTTCAAGCAGCAATTAGGCCGGAACATGGAGGTGTACGTGGACGATATGCTCGTAAAATCCATAAACCTCACCGATCATACCAGGGACCTGGAGGAGGCGTTCGAGGCAATTAGAGGTAGCGGTATGAAGCTGAACCCCGAAAAATGTGCATTCGGAGTAAGATCGGGAAAGTTCCTTGGTTATATGGTGACCCAGCGAGGCATTGAGGTCAACCCCACGAAAGTAAAAGCTATTTTGGAGATGCAACCTCCCCAGGGCGTCAAGGAAGTCCAGAGGCTCACGGGGTGGTTGGCAGCCCTTAGTCGATTCATCTCCCACTCGGCCAAGAGGAGCCTACCTTTCTTCAAGGTACTGCGAAAGAACAAGCAGTTCGAGTGGACCAAGGAATGCCAGCAGGCCTTTGAAGAACTGAAGGAGTACCTCCACAACACCCCCCTCTTAACCAAGCCTCTGATGGGGGACGTGCTAGTACTGTATTTCTCCATAGGAGACCACGCGATAAGCTCCGTCCTATTGAAGGAAGAAGGGACCTCCCAAAGGCCCATCTATTTTGTAAGTAAAGTGCTGCTGGATGCGGAAACTAGGTACTCCGAGGTCGAGAAGGCCGCACTAGCAGTGATGACGTCGGCCCGCCGACTCCGACCATATTTCTTATCGCACAAGGTGAGCGTGAGGACCAACTTTCCTCTGAAGCAAACATTAGACAAGCCAGATCTATTGGGAAGGATGGTAAAATGGGCCATCGAGCTAGGGGAGTATGACGTGGAGTTCGAACGAAGGACTGCTATAAAAGCCCAGGTCCTCTCAGACTTCGTCCTCGAAACTACAAAGGGACCTCCCAAACGCCAATGGAAGGTATATGTGGACGGGTCCGCCACTTCTCAGAGATCGGGAGCGGGAGTCCTCCTCATCAACCCTAAGGGAGAGGAGCTCCGTTTTGCCATCACTTTCCATTTTCAAGCCTCAAATAACGAATCAGAATACGAAGCCTTCATCCATGGTCTACGAATTGCGAAGGAGCTGGGAGCACGAGATGTTAAGCTATTCTCGGACTCGCAGCTGGTGGTGCAGCAAGTGAGGGGGAACTACGAAGTGAGAGATGAAAAGATGGTCGAATATGGTAAAAGAGTTGAAGGGCTAACGAAAGCTTTCGATTCTTGTGAAATTGTGCAGGTCCCCAGAGAGGAAAACCACCAGGCAGTTCAGGACCAACTGTTAAGGAAGAAGGCATTACCCACCTCGCCGTAGGCAAGGAGGAGGCGGGGGAATTCGTGGCAGATATAGAAGAAAGGGATGACTGGAGAGCCCCCATCATAGCCACTTTAAGGGACTCCAACCAGAAGGATATGAGGAGATACCGACAGAGGTTCTGCCTGATAGATGATTGTCTCTTCAAGAAATCCTTCATGCACGCATACGCCCGGTGCCTATCCAAAGAAGAAGGCAAGAAGATACTCGAAGAGATCCACGAAGGATGTGCGGGGGACCATGCGGGATATAAAGCCCTTACTCGGAAGGTAGTCAGGGCCGGATATTTCTGGCCCAACGTCATCAAAGATGCCAAAGACCTGGTCAGAAGGTGCAGTACTTGCCAGATGTATGGTCCCAGAATCCACGTCCCCGCTGAAGCCTTAAGGACTATGCAGTCTCCATGTCCCTTCGATAAATGAGGTATCGACATCGTCGGCCCATTTCCTCGAGGAAAAGCACAAAAGAAGTTCATTATTGTGGCGGTGGACTACTTCAGCAAATGGATCGTTGCTAAAGCAGTAGCGCGAATAGACGTAGAGAGGGTGATTGAATTCCTGTGGAAGAATATCTGCTGCCGTTACGGAGCTCCCAGGATCCTCATTTCGGATAATGGAACCCAGTTCTGTGGGGCTAAAACACGACAATTCTGCAAAGGCATGAAGATGACCCAAAGGTTTGTAGCGGTGGGACATCCCCAGGCAAACGGACAAGCTGAAGTCTCCAACTGTACCATACTCAGGGGAATCAAGGCCCGACTCGAGCAAGATGGAAACAAATGGGTGGAGGCACTGGATGCTGTCCTTTGGGCATACAGAACGAGCCCTCGCGAGGCAACAGGAGAAACGCCATTCGAGCTAGTGTACGGTTCATCTGCAGTGATACCTGTCGAGATTGGCATTGAGACACATCGCATGATGGCCTATGACGAGAGGAAAAACGCACAATTAAGGAGGGAGGACCTGGACCTTGTCGAAGGGATGCGAGAAGAAGCCCACGTGAGGACTGAAGGATATAAAAGTCGCGTGAAGGCAATGTACGATAGGAAAATCCGACCTAGGGGATTTCAACAGGGGGATCTGGTACTCCGAAGAGCCGATGTCCTACAGCCCTTGAAGAAAATGGAGGCTCCTTGGGAGGGGCCCTATCGCGTGATAAATGTGCTAGGAGGTGGAGCCTATGAATTAGAAGATGCCAACGGAAGGTCCCTGCCCCGTCCTTAGAACATCTCTAATTTGAAAAAGTTTTATGTGTAATACTATTATGTAAGATAGGGAGGGGACGTACTCTTTCCTTCATCTGGGATTTTTGCATCAAAGGGAGGTTTTGCCCAGGTAAGGTTTTAACGAGGCGTACCTCCCCGGTGGAATATAAACGTTTTGTCATAATAAGCAGTGCACTCATACACCATACCAAAGGTCGACGGACCTGCGGCGTACAAAGACATCAAAGGCTAAGGGCCTGCGACGTGATACGATACCAAAGGTCGACGGACCTGCGGCGCACAAAGACATCAAAGGCTAAGGGCCTGCGATGTGAAACGATACCAAGGGTCGACGGACCTGCGGCGTACAAAGACATCAAAGGCTGATAGCCTGCGACGTGAGATGATGCCAAAGACCGACGGGTCGGCGGTGTACCCGACATCAAAGGCCACAGGTCTGCGACGTGAATGATGCCCATGAGGGTGTACAAGATGCCACCGCCGACGGGCTGTGGTGTACAAGACATCAAAGGTCCCCAGTAACACCTGCGACGTGAAAAGGTACCTCAGCGGAGCTGGCGTTATAACCAGGGTAAAACAGTGGGAAAAAATCCCCACTTCGCACATAGGACCTGCGGGCCTATGTTACTGGATTCGCTAAGGAGAAAGAGAGCCTAGCGCCTAAGTGACACCTTCGGATAAGGACGACGGTCCTTACAACCAAAGGCGTGTGTCATTCGTACTTAGCTTGCGAATTCAATAAAATGCCGATCTGGCGTGACGAAGCCCAGCGGAATGAAACATAGAGAAAAGAAGGGTACTTAATAAAGAGGTCCTATATTACAAAGGGAAAAGGGGGACCTCAACAAAAACACACGAATAGGGGAGTTAAGCTCCCCCACAAGAAAGATAAAATCCTAATAAGATCCACAAAAAACATAAAAGGAAAAAGGTCCATTACACAAATACAGGGAAAGAAAAACTAGACAGGAGAATCCCCCAGAGGGTAGAAGGTAATGCCAGGGAGGCCGGAAATGTCAGCCTGGGCCAGAACCGCCATGTGCTTCTCAGCAAGAGGGCGCCAAAATAAGGGGTTCTCCTCCGCCAAGGGATCTCCTTTGAAGGATGGGGGGAGGAAGGCCCTTGAGGGCGCTAACCGCTTCAATGCCCTCAGATCCTGCTTGATGGCCACCTAAAAAGTAGTGCTGCATAAAGGGGACAAAATCCCTCAGCGAAACGGGATCGTTCAGATAGGCCAGGCGCCAATCTTCCGCCAGATCTTCAAGGAACTTCCGCCCCGCCGCAGTCGATAAGAGGTGACGCTTACAGATCTGAGCACCCTCAGCCTTCATGGCCTCCAGTTCAGCCGGACCATGGACCTCCGTCATGCGGATGAAGTCTTCATCCCATTTTGCCTTCTCCTTGGCAAAAGAACGCTGAAGTTCCTCCTCGCGTTGCTTTAAGAGGGCCGCGTGGTCCTCCTTCTCTTTCTCTGAAGAATTAAGCAGCTCCTCACACCGTTTGGCCAGCGCTGTTTTCTCTTCCTCCAGTCCTTCCTTCTCATTCTGGAACTTGGCTTGAATCTCTTCGACTGTGTTTTCACGGGCGGCCAGACTGGCCTGAACTTGCTCTAACTGCTCCTGAAGGGACTGAATGCGTCCCTCCAACTCCGGCACCAACGAACTCTCAGATGGCTTCGCAGACACCAGGCCTATCACCTAGGTACCACGCAAAAGAAATCCTAAGACCAGAAAAACAGAGAAGGCATAGGCTACCCGAATGAACTCTAAAAACAAGACAAAAGCATCCATTAAGAGCAACCAAAGGCATACCTTGGAAAGATGATAGGCAAGCTCTGCCCGTTCTCTGCAGGGGATCTACTGGCGAACACCTTCCTATCTTCTGCAGGGACCAAGTTGCTTAACGCCGCCATTCCAACTCCGGTCAAGGAATCCCCAGAAGGGGGTGGGCTCCCTCGCGGAAGTCCTTCCTGAGGAGCTTCAACCTGAACCTCACCTCCCTCGCCTTCAGCAAGGGGTAACTTCTTCTTAGACTTTTTGGCAGGTTTTGCCAAAGAGCCAGCTTTTCGCTTCGCCTTGGGAGCTGAAGGAGTTGGCGACAATTCAGAGGTCCCTGAATCCTTGGGAGGGGACTGACCGACCTCAGCGCGAATGTCTAGGGCCCTTGGAAGCGGTGGGAGCTCAGAAACTAAGGCAGGCCTCCCAGCGCCAGGTGGTGGGGGAGCATTCCTTTCCCCTATGTTTGCCAGCAGATTAAGCCATGGCCAGTCATCCCTGTACCCAACGCCCACAAACAAAGAATTAGCAAAAGCAACAAATATCCGAAAAACATAAAGACGTAGCAACGACTACAGGTACCCTCGAAAGAAAGGCTGGCAAAGAAAGGCGAAAACCCAAAATGATGCAGGACCCCCGGGAACTTGACTAAAGAAGAAGGGTTTAGGGGACCATGCTCTTCGGCATGAGCAAAAAAGACAGGGCTTTCAGATTCCTTTTCGAGCATTTGCCAGAATCGTGGGAAGGAGCACCATTCACCCACCTATCGCAAGAGAAATCCCACGAACCACCTGGGGATTCCACAAAGAAATACGACCCATGCCAATCCTTGTCCATTTTGTGGTTCTTACCAAAAAAGTGGGTCTCTCCTCCCAAGCTGGAAGAAATAGAGGAAAGATAGAAGAAGGCACCGTGAGGCTTGAGCAAAAATTGGGAAACTACCAAGTCCGGAGAAGGGACGCCTCCCACGGCTCGCACCGCCACAAAGAACGATATAAGGAGACGAATGGCGGAAGGTTGGAACTGGTTCAGAGATACCTTGAAGGCCCTGGATACTTCGGAAAGAAAGAGAGGGACGGGGAAGCGCAGCCCGGCCTTGACTTGGGCCTCCCAGAACGCCAAACACGAAGGGGGCGGATGGTCAGCCTCTGATCCTGCGAAGGTATCCTCACCCTGTAACCCTCAAAAACAAAGCCCCCCTCCACCAAGGCATCTAGACTCGTCTGCGAACATGTCGAGGCTTTGAAAACGCTAAGAGGGGTCCCGGCAGAAGAAGAGGGGGCGGATCTAGGGTTCGGAGCTAGTGGGGGCCCAGAAAGCGCGACTGAATCTTGGGAAGCGGCTAGCGATTCGACAGATCTAGCTTCGTCCTGAGAGTGGAAAACCATGGCAGAGGTAACGACCGAGCGAGTTCTGGGACGATTGCTGGTTTGAGGTGCGACAGAGCGTTGGGTATGAGCTTCTGGATGGGAGATAGGCTGTGAAATTGGAGGAGTAGATGACGTATCAGAAGAAATCGATTGATGGGAGCGAGCAGGGGAAGACGAATGGGTTCTCTGAAGCTGTGATAATGGAAGCCATAGAGGCGAAGAAAGAAGACGAAATAAACAGAGAGAGGAGAGAGAAACATACATGTTAAATGGCGAGGTACCCTTTCAAAAATAGGGAGTGAACTTCCAGAAGCACCTCTTAAAAAAGAGGCAGTTCCCGAGGTACTGAAAAGGAACGGCAAAAGGCACGTCCCTTCAAGGAAGAACGACAGAAGGTCCTTGGCGGGAGGTAAGGTTTGAACTTATCATTTTTTACTCTAATTCACTTTCGGTCCCCAAAAATAAATTAGAGTAGGGGAGTGGTTGATGTGGACTCAATTAAAACGGGCTGGAAAAAAGCAAATAAAGGAAGGCCCAACAAGGCCCATAAGGAAGGAAGCCCATAGTGAAGTATCCACCTGGGGGGAAGAACTTGCAAGGACCTGACGGACACAGGTTTTGACCGGACAAAGGGAGAAGGACCAGCGTGTATAAGAATACAGGAGCTATGGAAAGAAAGAAAGACGGCTGCAAGGACGCGTGTCACTTTATAACGGGAAGATATTACTGAGCAAATCACTGCTATTACCACAGAAGTCATTCCACCCATCAATTAGTCATCTTTCCTAAACGCCCTAGGTGGTACCTCCCCCCAGAAATCCTGGAAGCTAGCAGCAGACAGACGGCAGGGAGCTGATATAAAAAGAGGACTTGGCCATATTCTAAGGCAGAGGATTTTCCCTACAGAAACACACACACAGCATTCTCTTTTAAACATCTTAGACGTGTTTTCATATTTTAGGAGTGAAGGAGAGGATTTATATGAGTGTGTAACACGTTGATACTTAGTGAAAAACAGTTCCCAGCGCGCCGTGGACGTAGAATCCGATAGGATTCGAACCACGTAAATTCCGGTTGTTCTTTCCGTTTACGTCCCAGCATCCACAACACCTCGTTTACCCAGAAAATTATGTAACTGTTGATCTACCGCAACTTATACAGAGCCCCCACAGTTATAAATATTGTTGATTGGGTTGGCCCCATATCACAGTTGATTTGAGCATTGCGTGTGCGCATTAAAAGGCCGAAACTACATACGTGTATTTTATAAGAGGAATGTCGGAACTATACATAGTTGCTTGAGTGCGGACAAAAGATCATCCTCAATCTTCATCCTACCTTAGTTGTCTTTGTCCAAAAGGAGATAAACTCAAGTTAAACCGACGGCTCTTTCACTTCAATTTTTTCACTCTTGACTGTCGTTTGGACAATTGGTTGAGTCGAGTTTCGTGATCATCGAGTAACTTTAGCCTAGTTCTAGCTTCTACCATTACGACGTTAAGCTATAAAAGAAGACTTCTTGTAAGTAAGGATCTAGCAACGAATATGGATCAAACGCCATTTACAGAGTTCATAAGGGGGGAGATCGTTGGATTACAAACTTGATCTAATGAAAAATAATCCAAACGCGTAAAGACACAGCACATTCCAAGTCTTGTAATGAATAATCCACGTCTAAGCTTAAACGTTATTCGGAGGCCACCACCCCTCAAAGGAAAAATTCAACTCGAAGCTCATGAAACTCGAATTTTTAGGTGAAAATGGTGTTCTACCATTTTTCACATGCAAAACAGTGCAAGGTAACAAATAGGTTTCGTTATAAAATATAAATGCAAGTCGAACAGAAGAAATATTTAGTATTTTCCAACAAAATACCAAAGACAGGTAAATTCGCACTAGAATCTGTTGCTGTATTGGCATTCATGTGGGAACACAAGTGAACAAGAAAAAAAAGCCTGAGGAAGATAACATGCAATAATAAAATCACACGCGATACAAAACTAGCAATAATCCTTAAATCTACAATAGAAACTATTATTCCACCCAAAATCTTACAAAAGATGACAACGTTGTATGACTTCTCATTTGTCTGCATGCGTGCGCTTTCCTTTGCGATGAGAACTGTTCGAGTTGCCATTTCGCACAGGCCTGTTCGTCCTTTTACTACAAAGTGTGTACTTGCCATCAGTGGAAATTGATGTCATACAATAACTAATGAAAGAAACAGACTACTATTTAATTTTTACCAGATATATCTCATTCTGGCATATGACAAATGAAGCTAGACTCACTTACCCAAAAACAGCTGAACACATCCTCAGAAGAAAGAGTACAGGCAAAGCAAGCACAGCAGAGGCCTGAAAACAGATGGATTTCGTAGAATGAAGAGTGCCTTTTACTCAGAGAAGTGAAGCAGGAGAGCCAATATTGATGAAAAAATAAGAAAAGAGAGAACTCACAGCAAACCACACAAGTTCCCTTGTTTCAAGATGCTTCGTAAGATCGTGACTCTTTAGTTTCTCTTCAACTTTACCTTGAATCTATACCATCAGATGCGAATTGTTGGTCGACCGTAAGCCCAAAATATGTTAAGATGAGGTAAAACAAAAATTATTCTGAATGTGTCAACGCCCAACATGAGACTTCAAAATGGTAATCTGATGGGCATCGGTAAAGTGATTTATTCGAAATGGTAATTATGATGTTTGCATGGAAGGATAACGGTACAGCATCAACTTACATGATGATGGTATGTAGTTGCTGACTTGAGGAATTTGCTGTAAGAATGAACCGCTTTGTCTGTGTAAGGCCTGAAAGTGGTCTGTAGCTTTCCAACATGGGGTCTAGCAGCAGTGGCAACTTGATCTATGTATGGTCCACTGAACTTCCTTATTTCCTGCTAGCAAGAAATATTAGCTTCCTTTAAATTTTCGGCAAGTGCACCTGCAAAATTAGTTTACAAAAGCGAAGGAAACAATAACCATTACCTGAATATATGGGTAGGTCAGTTCTCGGACTTTAATGATGTGTGGGGTCACAGCATCCTTAGAAACCCCATATATCTCAACGGTTTTGGTAGTAAGCTTTTTCACATGAGGTTCGGCCTTTGTGGTTATCACTGTCCATTGTTCCTTGACAGCCGGGACCAATTTCTTCATACGGGTAATGAGAAAGGGGCAAATTTAACATAAGAGAAAGTAAATTGTAAGTTTGATCAACTGCAAAATTTTTGGAATATGGCATCAACTACACCATATTTCCTCTATAAATCGAATTGAATATGTGACCTTTGCTTTTTATGTGAGACACATAGTACTCCTATCAATCGATTAAATTTCTGAATCGAACTTGATTTTGATCAAGCTTCTCATGCACAACTCATGTTAGACTAAGTCTCTGCTTTACTGACTCACCATTTTCACAGTTTCAACATGTGGTGCAGCCCACTCTTCCGTTTGAGTCTTCTTTTCACTGGCCTTTTGTGGAAAAGAAGGTTGAAATAGACTAAATAAGTCAATAGGAAACGTACCATGCTACACATGCTAAATCATTTCTGAATCGAAATTGACCATGTACCCTTAGAATTTACCTTCTGTATCAACGTCTCATAAGCTGGTTTGCCGTGTATTTCCCATTTCTTTTCTAAAAGTGACTGAAAGTACACAAAGTGATCAACTGCATACTAATTACTTACGACATCCATAATGCCACTAAATAAATGTATTAATACCTGATATTGAATCAAATGAACTGCTAGCCAATGTGGAAACCAAGCACCATGAGCCTCCAACAGCTCCTTAGTTTTGGAAGCGGCTTCATACTTTGCCTTCATCATTTCTTCCTGGATTCCATCCAAGTTGAGAGTAGTTTTGATCATCACAAAGCCAAGAGAAAGTATTCACATGTATGTCAGTCATGCACAGTATACCTCAGCAATTTGACGGGCACGCTCAGTTTTACGCATTTTAGCTGTCTGCTCATCAATAATTTTCTGGAGCTGCAAAATAGGGATAAAGAAGAAACAGAAAGAACAATTTAATTAAGTCATAGCATAGAAGATCCACTTAAAATAATTTCATCAGCTATGAATTGATTCAAGTCAAGAAACATCGCTCATAAGGCAATTTACTCTGTTTTGCCCAAAATCTTACAAGTCTAACTCAAGAAGCAGACATCAGATACTATTAGACAAGTCCAGATTTGTAAGTCTATCCAATATAACAATGAAAAAGACTTCATAACTAACATCATTCCTAATATTTCCAAGTAATCCGTGGCAAAGATATCCAATAGTTATGAGCATTGTGCATGCAAATTAGTAATTCCCTGAATACGTAAAGAAGTCCCAAGTTAATGAATAAAAATGATGAACAAGAAAACACAGGACAGCAACATACAACCATAATTATATATAACTGTAAGAGAAGAGAAGTACTCACACTTTCAAATTTATAATTCAATTCAGAAACCTTTTTCTCGGCTTCAGCTGCCCGGGTTTCTAGAAGTTTATTTTCCTTAATCTTTGCGTCAACATCTTTCCTTAGTTTTTCAGCGATCTTTTCCAGTTCATCTGCTCTTGCATATGCCTTCCCAAGCTGTTCCGCCACATCTGTATTTCCTTTCTTCTGATAAAGACATGTTTCCATCGTCGAGTACGGAGTGAATCCTCTCCAATAATATAACTTTATAATACAATAGCAATGTTGTTTCCCTTACCTTTAGAGGAGCAATTTCATTCTCCAGCAACAAAATGCTATCAGATTTCTGTTTTATAATGTTATCCTTTGCTGCAATGAGCTCATCTTTGTCTCTTATTTCTCTAGCTTTCTCTTCAATACGTGATTCTTCAAAATGAAGAGAACATAAGCGAAAATGGAACTCTCAGAAGAAAGCAAACGGTTCTCCAATCTCCATGAACCATAACGGAGCAAAAATGAGAAGCGTTAAAGAAAACTCCAGCTAGTTGCAATGATATGAAAGAATGCACTTATCTTCCCACTGAAAACAATCACCAGTAGAACTGTTAACAGGACGGTGGTGTTGAGGTTGCTGTGACGAACCAATCTCAGACTAAAGCTCAATAATCACAAAACACGTGGATGAAAATTCATTTACAGTAAGATCGTCGCCATTTTTACACTAAAACGAATCAACGAACACAAAACACCAAAAAAGGTAAAACAAACAGCACACATATACGGTTCAAAGATCCGATCGTAAAGTCACCACTAAACACACAACTACTTCCCGACTCATTTCAATCGAACTGATCAAGATTGCAACCACAAATTTATGCGATCACTTAAGTGATAACCAGTAACAATCAAAACCTGCCACTGAAACACCAAACATTCACAAATCTTCGAGCCGACTCACCAAGATGGCGTATTTTAGATTCGAGCTCCTCGAAAACGGCAGCATCGGGACCCTCCGATCTGGGCACATCGACCACGATATTAACGTCTGCGATTGATGCATCGTTAGCCCCAACCCTCACCCTGGAGAGAATTAGGGCAAATAGCACGGTGAAAAGCAACACCTTAAACGACGCCATAACTCCACCGACAGAGGTCTACGGCACACCGACGATTAAATTGTCCGGACAAATTTTATTTCTTTGGTTTTTTTTTTCAATCAGAAATTATGAGATACGTTTTTTGTTGCATACTGAAGAAACCCACACGGATTTATTGGGTAAGTGGACCTCTGAATTAGAAATTTTTAAAAAAATGGCCTCCTCTCTAGAAAATGACATATATACCCTTACTAACTTAGCTTGAAAGGACAATATTACCCTTATTTAAAGACCTCAACGTTCAATTAATCCAATTAATGAAAATTACTGTTCATTTACACTGTTCATCGTCTTCCTCCTTTTTAAAGCGCTGAAAATATTCCCTTTTTACTTTCACTTTTTATTATTTAACTTCTTCGCTCCTCCTCAATTTTCGTTTTACCAACAAGATTCATTTTATTCGACTTTCATGAGCGGTATTAGAATTGTTTCGTTTTCCACTTGCATACTGTGTAGATGATGACAGAATCTGCACAATTTAAACATCTGCGATGTTGCACTTTATATCAGTGTTTTTTCAAGTCGATTAGCTACGAAACTGAGTGGGCACTGATCCATATGGTTTATGATAGTGATTTCGATGGAATTTGAGTTCAATTTGATACTTTTTGAATCTGCAATTAAAAAATTCGGGTTACCTGCGCTGGGGATCTGCACATGCGCGGGTCCCCTGATTATATGCACGGGTCCCCTGGTTCAAGGGACCCGCGCATACATGCAGGGGACCCGCGCACAAATGCAAGGTACCCGCATATATGTAAGGAGACCGTGCATTTATGCAAGGAACCCGCACATATATGCAAGGAACCTGCGTATATATTAAGGGGACCCGCGCATATATCCAGTGGACTCACACATATATGCAAGAGATCCGTGCATATATTGATGGAACCCATGCATATATGCAAGGGACCCGCACATCACGGAAACCCGTACACATATGCAAGGGACTCGTACTCATATGCATGGTCTCATAGTTCAAGGGAACTGCGCATATATTCAGGGGACCCGTGCATATATTCAAAGGATCCGCGCATATATTCAGGGGACCGCGCATAAATGCTAGGTCCCCGCATATCAAGGGATCCGCGCATAAATGCAAGGTACCCGCATATATGCAAGGAGCTCGTGCATTTATGCAAGGAACCCGCACATATATGCAAGGAACTCGTGCATATATGCAAGGAACCCAAACATATATTCAGGGGACCCGCGCATATATTCAGGGGACCCACGCATATATGCAAGGGACATGCACATATATTCAGGGGATCCACGCATATATGCAAGGGACCCGCGCATATATTCAAGGGACCCGGTGCATATTGATGGGACCCCCACATATATGCAAGGGACCCGCACATACATTCAAGGAACCCGTACACATATGCAAGGGACTCGCACTCATATGCATGGGTCTCATAGTTCAAGGGACCCGCGCATATATTCAGGGGACCCGCGCATATATTCAAGGGACCCGCGCATATATTGATGGGATCCGCACATATATGCAAGGGACCCGCACATATATTCATGGAACTCGTACAAATATGTATATTATCAGGCGACCCACGCATATTTTGAATCTGCAATTAAAAAATATGAGTTACCTGCGCTGCGGATCTGCACATGTGCGGGTTCCATGATTATATGCACGGGTCCCCTGGTTCAAGGGACCCGGACATATATGCAAGGGACCCGCACATATATTCAAGGAACCCGTACACATGCAAGGGACTCGCACTCATATGCATGTCTCATGGTTCAAGGGACCCGCAGATATATTAATGGGACCTGCGCATATATTCATGGAATCCGTACATATATGTGTATTATCAGGGGATCCGCGCATATTTTGAATATGCAATTAGAAAATATGGGTTACCTGCGCTGCAGAAATGCACATGCGCGGGTTCCCTGATTATATGCACGGGTCCCCTGGTTCAAGGGACCCGGACATATATGCAAGGGACCCGCGCATATATTAAAAAGCTACGTAATAAATTACATTACTAATTCATATATCTTACACCTTTAAATGTCAACATATTATTAACTTACTTAACTGATTACAATACCCACCTCTTACTTCAATCTCATATTGCATACAATTTTTACTTATTCATTTACGTACAGTACAATACTCACATGTTTTAGTGTGCATTGGGTTTATGAAGAACATTTTTCTATTGACAAATGACAATTGTGTGGTATTTTTCTTGTTTTTTAAGTTTTATGTGTGGGTCACTTGGATTTATGCACGGGTCCCTTGGATTTGTGCACGGGTCCCTTGAATTTATGCACGGGTCCCCTGCTCATTTCACGAGTTTCCATGCAAGACATGGATTCCTAAACTCTAAATCCGTAAACATGAAACTCTAAATATGTTTTGTGTATACCACAAAAGTACCATATTAATGAAATCAATTATTTATATCAGAATACATATGTGGAAGGAAGAATTGATTGAGTTCCATATTTCAGAATGAAGCTTATTCTAGCCTACAAAATATGTATGTTGATCATCATTGGAATTCGATGCTCTTGTTTTTAATATTCCTCATTTGTTTCAATATATAATAAATCTGTGATGTTATAAAAAAAAAAGCTACATAATAAATTACAATACTAAATATTATGTATACTACAAAGTATCATATTGATTGAGCTGCATATTTCATAATGAAGTTTACCCTAGCCTACAAAACGTATCTTTCTATTTTATCTCAAACAAAAATCATCCATTATTATCAAGTTTATTTTTCATGCACACACATAAGGTGTGTCAAACAAACTAGTGTATATTGATCATCATTGGAATATGATGCTCTTACAAAAGCTATGTTGTTATAACAAAAGCTACATAATAATTGTTTTTAAAAGAAACCGAAGTTGATAAGCATCTCACGCGACGGTTTGATGTGGGATGAGGGCGCCAACACTATGGAAGGTTAGATTTGATTCCTAACTGACTATTGTGATTGTTGCATTTCATACTCTTTGTTTTTATTTAGTATTTCAATTGCTTACACACTAGGCGGTATTCTTCTTGTTTTCAAGTTTTATGCGTGGATCTCTTGTATGTATGCACGGGTCTCTTGCATGTATGCACGGGTCCCCTGCTCATTTACACTGGTGGCATGTATTCATAAGACTATATACCCGTAAATATGAAATTCTAAGTATCTTTTATGTACACGCAAAGTACCATATTAAGTATGTTTCAATATAAATATATTTATGATGCTATTAAAAACGATACATAATAATACAATAGCAATTCATATATCTTAAACATTCAAATATCAATGCATTACTAGCCTACTTAACTTACTACAATTGACTCACTTCTTATTTTAGCCACTTAATTGCCTACAAGTTTTGCTTATTCATTTATTAATCATATAAATAAAGACTCCAAACAAAATCCAAGATGTGGTTAGAACAAAGACTAAAGCTTTTTCTGCATTTGCTTGTTTAGCCACCTTAAGCTTCAAATTGGCAACATTTTCTTCCAAGATCTGTTTTTTAAACTTCAATGCTTGAATCTTCTCCAACATTTTTGCATTCTCTAATTGCAAAAGTTCCAAACTTTTGGAAGTGTTCTCCACACAAATTTCGTCTCCTGCGACATCAATCTCCCACCTAAAAAAATTTGCAATTGCTATCCTACAAAACAACATACCCGTAAGATAATACAAAAGTAAACCATTGTATCTAACCATGCATTAGAGTATTCACTTACAGGCCAATAACCGCAACCATAGAACCGTTCTCCAGATCTCGATCCTTTCCTCGCTATCTGCAGTTTTGCCACAACACCATGGTTGCATTTTATAACTTTTTTGGAAATTGAATCCCTTGCCTCTGAAGAAGAACAATGATTTGTGGAACTGGACTTCATTTGCCTCTAGATCTGACTCTGAAAAAGAATAATGTGTCGTTTCTTTTGTTAACATATGCGTGATATGAAAATTACTACATATGTTCACGGGTCCACTGCATATTCGTGCGGGTTTCGTGAATATATGTGCGGGTTCCCTGAAAATATGCTTGGGTTCCCTAAATATGCGCGGGTCCCTTGAACCAGGGAACCCGTGCATATAATCAGGGGACCCGTGCATATAATCAGGGGACCCGTGCATATAATCAGGGGACCCGCGCATGTGCAGATCCCCTGCGCAAGTAACCCAGATTTTTTAATTGCACATTCGAAAACATATCAAATTGAACTCAAATTTCGTCGAAATCGCTGTCATAAAACATATAGATCAGTACCCACTCAGTTTCGTAGCTAATCAACTTGAAAAACACGGATATAAAGTGTAAAATTAAAAAAAAAATCTACAGTTTGTGAGGCTATGTCTTCTTTCAAGAGCACTTCTTCTTCAACAACTCTCCATAAAGAATCGACCGAATAATGCTGTTAAGTGTAAAAGCAGGTGTTTTCCACTGGTATTCAATGAGGCTACGATAGTAATAAATGGAAGTTGGGTGTTAACGAGGCTACGGTAGTTGAAGCTGGAAGTTGGGTGTTAATGCAGCTCAGTTTTTTTTGTTTTCTTTTAAAATTATTTATTTTCAATTATTTTGTTGTTTTCTTAAGTTAAACGCTGCTATGAAAAGATAATTAACAGCTAATTAAAATGGGGGCTATTGACTTAAAAAAAACGTCAAAGAGTCCACTTTTTAAAAGTTTTTCTGGTCAAAGGCCATATTTTAAAAGAACCCAAACCCACACGATGACACGAGGTCGTTAACGAACAATGCGAAAATGCAAAGACTAGAGAACCCTTCAACTAGAGATAAACGATTGATTAATAAGTTTTTTAGTTAATTTTGTAACGCCACGTAGCATGTAGGTTGTAAACACATAGTATTATTCTCAAGTGGCAATTCGGTCATTTCCGTACGTGGATATGTACGCTACGTGGATTCATGCGAGGTTGTCCGAAAACTGTTTTTGATTTTATTATTTTGTTACTATTATTTATTATTAATTGGGGCAACATCACCTAAATTCCCATTCCCTTATTTTCCATCAACTAATTCCATATTACACATCACTTATTAGCACTCCCTAAAGCAAAACTATCTTACACATTACTCCCTATGGACGATTTTACCCCTCTTTTATTTATCTTTCTTCGTCAACCCATTAACTGAAGCACCACGTAAACAACCCTGAACTGGTAAAGCTGTCGCCGGCGACATAACAGCCCTTGCCCACGCCGAAAAAGCTCCTAGCTTGTCTAATTTACCGTGGGCTTCTTGGTCTAGGTAAGTTGAGGTAGGTTTTTGTCGGTTTTCTTTCACTGTAGGTTACCCCTTTCGATATTCTTGACCTCGATCAAACGATGTGAGTTAGGGAACACTCCGGTGGGTTTTACAATGAACGTTCGTGGCAATAGCATCGACCTAGGTATCGAGTTGTGGGTATCGAGATTAGGTGTCGAGGTGTGGGTGTTGCAATTTGTGTGTGTAGCTGTAAAAAAATTGAATTTTCCTCATGTTTTCTACAAATTAGCATAATATGGGTGTCGACGGAGGTTAGTATTTGGTTAAAATTTTGCTAATTTATTGTTTAAAGCAATTTATTATATGCAGTACTTCCAAAATATATTGAATTACAGTACCCACATTTTCTTCTACAAAGTATATTTGAAGCTCTCTAGCAGTATCATATGGTAATGGTTTGTTGTTTTACAGGTCATATTTACGAAGCTATGTTGCCTACGAATGTCTTTGGTGGGCTCACGTTTCCATATGCAAATATAAGAAGAACACATATTTCTTGTTTGATCGATGAAACCATAGGTTATGACACATTCTTTTTCAGTAGGTTGCCGATAGGTGATCACACATTTTTACGTCGATATGTATTTTATTACGATGTTGGTGGACAAATGATATTAATATTGTCGACATGTTTAATAGTAATATTGTTGGTGGGTGATGATATTAGTATTGTCGATATATTGATATCAATTCTACTATTAGATGAATAATGTTAATACTGTGAATGATGTCGTGTTATTCTCGGTGTTCCAATATGTTATTGGTATTACAGATTGGGGTAGGAGTTACGATAGTTTCGATTGTTTGAAACATGGTACTAAAATGATACTACAAGTAACACACTTATGGTACTACACTATCGTAGGGTATGGTACTACGAACATCTATATATTGGAACTATAAACATATCTATATTGGTACTACAAATTTGGGAAGGAGTTTTCGACGCCGTCCGAGTTATGTTTGGTCCGTGACTTGTTACCATAGTTCTAAACACTTTATTGATGATTTGGTATCAATATTAGTGGGTTAATATTTTGAATTATGGATTATTACGTTGAAACCCCAACTTTCTTTCCACTTATTATGATACTAATAAGAACATCTTACTAAATAGTCATGATTTTTTATCGATTGGAAGTTAGTGTCTATATTTTATGTTATCGTGTGTTTAATTATATTATATGCCGTATTTTGGAAGTTCCCATGCCTTATTTGCACAATAATCTACGCATTTTCGATAATTTAAAATGTGGTACGGAAAAGATACTACAAGTAACCTACCCATGATACTACACTAGATTATGATATGGTACATCAAACGTCTATATATCTGTACTATACATATATGGGTAGGATTTTCGTTTGGTAGAAACGTGGTACGAAAAAATATACTACAAGTAACACACGTATGGTACTACACTATCGTAGGGTCTGGTACCACGAAATCTATATATTGGAACTACGAACATATGTATATTGGTACTACAAATTTGGGTAGGAGTTTTTCGACGCCGTTCGAGTTATTTTTGGTCCGTGACTATGTTACCATAGTTATAAACACTTTATTGATGATTTGGTATCAATATTAGTGGGTTAATATTTTGAATTATGGATTAATACGTTGAAACCCCAACTTTCTTTCTACTTATTATGATACTAGTAAGAACATCTAACTAAATAGTAATGATTTTTTATCGATTGAAAGTTAGTGTCTTATTTTAATGTTATCGTGTGTGTAATTATATTATGTGTCGTATTTTGGAGTTCTCATGCCTTATTTGCACAATAATCTACGCATTTTCGATAATTTAAAATGTGGTATGGAAAAGACACTACAAGTAACCTACCCATGATAGTACACTAGGTTATGATATGGTACCTCAAACGTCTATATATTGGTACTATACATATATGTATATTGGTGCTACAAATTTTGGTAGGATTCGTTTGTTAGAAACGTGGTACGAAAAAAGATACTACAAGTAACACACGTATGGTACTACACTATCGTAGGGTATGGTACCACGAACATCTATATATTGGAACTACAAACATATGTATATTGGTACTACAAATTTGGGTAGGAGTTTTTCGACGCCGTTCGAGTTATTTTTGGTCCGTGACTATGTTACCATAGTTATAAACACTTTATTGATGATTTGGTATCAATATTAGTGGGTTAATATTTTGAATTATGGATTAATACGTTGAAACCCCAACTTTCTTTCTACTTATTATGATACTAGTAAGAACATCTTACTAAAATAGTCATGATTTTTTATCGATTGAAAGTTAGTGTCTATATTTTATGTTATCGTGCGTTTAATTATATTATGTGCCGTATTTTGGAAGTTCTCATGCCTTATTTGCACAATAATCTAGGCATTTTCGATAATTTAAAATGTGGTGTGGAAAAGATACTACAAGTAACCTACCCATGATACTATACTAGATTATGATATGGTACCTCAAACGTCTATATATTGGTACTATACATATATGTATATCGGTACTACAAATTTGGGTAGGATTTTCGTTTGTTAGAAACGTGGTCCGGAAAAAGATACTACAAGTAACACAGTATGGTACTACACTATCGTAGGGTCTGGTAACACGAACGTCTACATATTAGAACTACAAACATATGTATATTGGTACTACAAATTTGGATAGGAGTTTTTCGACGCCGTTCGAGTTATTTTTTGTCCGTGACTATGTTACCATAGTTATAAACACTTTATTGATGATTTGGTATCAAAATTAGTGGGTTAATATTTTGAATTATGCATTATTACGTTGAAACCCCAACTTTCTTTCTACTTATTATGATACTAGTAAGAACATCTTACTAAATAGTCATGATTTTTTATCGATTGAAAGTTAGTGTCTTATTTTAATGTTATCGTGTGTTTAATTATATTATGTGTCGTACTTTGGAAGTTCTCATGCCTTATTTGCACAATAATCTACGCATTTTCGATAATTTAAAATGTGGTATGGAAAAGACACTACAAGTAACCTACCCATGATACTACACTAGGTTATGATATGGTACCTCAAACGTCTATATATTGGTACTATACATATATGTATATTGGTACTACAAATTTGGTTAGGATTTTCGTTTGTTATAAACGTGCTACGAAAAAAGATACTACAAGTAACACACGTATGGTACTACACTATCGTAGGGTATGGTACCGCGAACATCTATATATTGGAACTACAAACATATGTGTATTGGTACTACAAATTTGGGTAGGAGTTTTTCGACGACGTTCGAGTTATTTTTGGTCCGTGACTATGTTACCATAGTTATAAACAATTTATTGATGATTTGGTATCAATATTAGTGGGTTAATATTTAGAATTATGGATTATTACGTTGAAACCCCAACTTTCTTTCTACTTATATGATACTAGTAAGAACATCTTACTAAATAGTCATGATGTTTTATCGATTGAAAGTTAGTGTCTATATTTTATGTTATCGTTTGTATAATTATAGTCGTATTTTGGAAGTTCTCATGCCTTATTTGCACAATAATCTACGCATTTTCGATAATTTAAAATGTGGTATGGAAAAGATACTACAAGTAACCTACCCATGATACTACACTAGGTTTTGGTACCTCAAACGTCTAGATATTGGTACTATACATATGTATATTGGTACTACAAATTTGGGTAGGATTTTCGTTTGTTAGAAACGTGGTACTGGCGCGTAAGCTACCACAACTACTACAAGTAACACACGTAGGGTACTACACAATCGTAGGGTATGGTACCACGAACATCTATATATTGGGACTACAAACATATGTATATTGGTACTACAAATTTGGGTAGGAGTTTTTCGACGCCGTTCGAGTTATTTTTGGTCCGTGACTATGTTACCATAGTTATAAACACTTTATTGATGATTTGGTATCAATATTAGTGGGTTAATATTTTGAATTATGGATTAATACGTTGACACCCCAACTTTCTTTCTACTTATTATGATACTAGTAACAACATCTTACTAAATAGTCATGATTTTTTATCGATTGAAAGTTAGTGTCTATATTTTATGTTATCGTGTGTTTAATTATATTATGTGCCGTATTTTGGAAGTTCCCATGCCTTATTTGCACAATAATCTACGCATTTTCGATAATTTAAAATGTGGTACGGAAAAGATACTACAAGTAACCTACCCATGATACTACACTAGATTATTATATGGTACCTCAAACGTCTATATATTGGTACTATACATATATGTATATCGGTACTACAAATTTGGGTAGGATTTTCGTTTGTTAGAAACGTGGTCCGGAAAAAGATACTACAAGTAACACACGTATGGTACTACACTATCGTAGGGTCTGGTAGCACGAACGTCTATATATTAGAACTACAAACATATGTATATTGGTACTACAAATTTGGGTAGGAGTTTTTCGACGCTTCGAGTTATTTTTTGTCCGTGACTATGTTAGCATAGTTATAAACACTTTATTGATGATTTGGTATCAAAATTAGTGGGTTAATATTTTGAATTATGGATTATTACGTTGAAACTCCAACTTTCTTTCTACTTATTATGATACTAGTAAGAACATCTTACTAAATAGTCATGATTTTTTTATCGATTGAAAGTTAGTGTCTTATTTTAATGTTATCGTGTGTTTAATTATATTATGTGTCGTATTTTGGAAGTTCTCATGCCTTATTTGCACAATAATCTACGCATTTTCGATAATTTAAAATGTGGTATGAAAAAGATACTACAAGTAACCTACCCATGATACTACACTAGATTATGATATGGTACCTCAAACGTCTATATATTGGTACTATATACATATATGTATATTGGTACTACAAATTTGGGTAGGATTTTCGTTTGTTATAAACGTGCTACGAAAAAAGATACTACAAGTAACACACGTATGGTACTACACTATCGTAGGGTATGGTACCACGAACATCTATATATTGGAACTACAAACATATGTATATTGGTACTACAAATTTGGGTAGGAGTTTTTCGACGCCGTTCGAGTTATTTTTGGTCCGTGACTATGTTACCATAGTTATAAACACATTATTGATGATTTGGTATCAATATTAGTGGGTTAATATTTAGAATTATGGATTATTACGTTGAAACCCCAACTTTCTTTCTACTTAATGATACTAGTAAGAACATCTTACTAAAGAGTCATGATTTTTTATCGATTGAAAGTTAGTGTCTATATTTTATGTTATTGTGTGTTTAATTATAGTCGTATTTTGGAAGTTCTCATGCCTTATTTGCCCAATAATCTACGCACTTTCGATAATTTGAAATGTGGTACGGAAAAGATACTACAAGTAACCTACCCATGATACTACACTAGATTATGATATGGTACATCAAACGTCTATATATTGGTACTATACATACAAATATATTGGTACTACAAATTTGGATAGGATTTTTGTTTGTTATGTTACGAAAAAAGATACTACAAGTAACGCACATATGGTACTACACTATCGTAGTGTTTGGTACCATGAACCTCTATATATTGCAAGTATAAACATATGTATATTGGTACTACAAATTTGGGTAGAAGTTTTTCGACGCCGTCCGAGTTATTTTTGGTCCGTGACTATGTTACCATAGTTATAAACACTTCATTGATGATTTGGTATCGATATTAGTGGGTTAATATTTAGAATTGTGGATTAGTACGTTGAAACCCCAACTTTCTTTCTACTTATTATGATACTAGTATGAACATCTTACTACGTAGTCAAGATTTTCGATCGAGTGAAAGTGAGTGTGTACTTTTATGTTACCATGTGTTTTAATTTTATCATTTGACGTATTTTGGTAGTTCACATGTCTTACTTGCACAACAATCTACGCGTTTTCGATAATTTAAAATATGGTACGGAAAAGATACTACAAGTAACTTAATCAAGGTACTACTGTAGATTATGATATGGTACCTCAAACATCTATATATTGGTACTATACATGCATATTGGTACTACAAAATTGGATAGGTATTCCGATTGTTAGAAACGTGGTACGAAAAAGATACTACAAGTAACATACGTATGGTACTACACTAGCTAACGATATGATACCACAAATATGTATTTATTGGTACTACAATATGTGTGTATTGGTACTACAAATTTGGGTATGAATTTTTCGACGCCATCCGAATTATTTTTGGTTTGGTAAAGATACTACAAGTAACCTACTCGTGGTACTACACTAGCTTATTATATGGTACCACAAATGTCTATATATTGGTACTACAAATATATGAATATTGGTACTACAAGCGTTTTTCAGGTATTATCAAAATAATGGGAGCATAAAACAAGTCTCAAGCAGAACCTTAACCTCAGAAACATAAAAAATGTCTAAGAACAGGTTCATTGAATCTCAACCTCAGAACAACATATCAATCTCAAGTCTAAAATCTTACAAACATTGATAATATCATTGAAAACAAGTGGAACATAAAACCAATAGGATCTCTTAATATTGTGGAAGCCATGAGCAACGGTGCTTCGACTTCAACATCGTCAAGATACCTTCCATGATCTGTAGGTCCGGCGATGTATGTTATCCCTGGACATTGCAACATGTACGCCGCAATCCACGCCCTCCGTATTCTTCTCCCTCGTGTACGTGAATAAAGTACCATTAATTATGTAATGCAGTACCAAACCCATGAACAAACAATACCATATTCAAATAACATACAGTACTATGACAATAAGCAATTACCTTACAGTCGAAACTTGCTCTGTTTCTCTCTCGTTCAACATATGTGTTGGAAAACGAAAGCTTGCATGTTCGCTTGTTCTCTATCTCGAAACCCTAATTTGAAAGATATCAAAACACCGAGTTGAATAACGAAACATAAAACTCTAATTTTAGCGCTAAATCCCAAATTCAAGCACTAAGCAAAGAAATTAACGTTGCCCGACATGAAAGCCTTGAAGAAATGCACATATCGAAGTCCTAAGCTCTACATTAACACCAAATGCTAATAAAGTCGAAAAATTAGAAAACATGAAGCTTACAGTAGCTCGCTCGTTCCTTCTTATGCATTCAACAATGGTGGAATCTTCCTCGTGAAAGCTTGCTCGTGGAAGCTAGGTCGTTCGCTCCTTACACAGGTGTTTGAAAGTGAAAACTTGCTCGTTCGTTCGTCATCTCTTTCTCGTCTTAGTTTGAAGGTGAAAATGGTGGAAGTTGGGGTGTTGACTAATTCAATTGGTTTTTTGGTAATATTTATGTTTTACAAGGTTATAATTGTCCATTAGATAGGTATTTGATATATATGTTTGAAATGGGGAGTTTTATGATAATTTAATGAGGGTGGGGAAGTTAGTTGATTGGTAGTTTGGGGATGAGGGATTTAAGTGTAGATTTGCCTTATTAATTCTTATTATTGTAGTGGGAATCTATACTTAAATACCTAATGGAAAACTAAAAAGCCACTTCAGTCCCTTGTCAGATATGTTTTATAGCTAAGTATCTATTTGAATAAAAATTTTACACTTAGGTAGCTAATCAGTTAAGATACCAAAATACCCTCATTAAATGATTTACAATTTCATTTCAGTTTTTCTTTTCTATGCAAAAATCGATTTTCATCCCTGCGTCGATGAAATTTCGAGCTCCATCTCTGCAATTGAGGGCCGCCTTCTACACGTGGTGGCGCCGAACGACGAGCGACGAGCCTATTTCATGTTGGGTTCTCAATTTTGGGTCTCGATTTTGTCATGTAAGTTTTTATTTTGCTTTGTGTTTGGTTAATCCATGGCACTCGTGAGGTCAAGCTTAACCCAGATCCGGGAGCTAAATGCGATCTAAGAGCTCGATGTAAGGGTAGGATGTCGGAATTTGATAGTTATTGAGGTGAATCCATCGGGATTTTAGATTTCTTTATATAACTGTTATTACGTACCATTTGTTATGTTTATTACGTACCATTTGTTTTGTTTATTACGTACCATTGTATGTGTATATATGGTACCAAGATGTCCGCGTACGCTGTACTAAACTAATTAGACGTACCATTTATACAGGTTGTCATATTATCTGAAAATATACCGTCTACAAGTTCGGTTAGTGGCGGGGCGTTGCATTCTGTGAGTATAAAAGGAAGTCACATCAATGAAGCGACGACACACGAGATGAATGCTCAAACCGATGACGGGAATTTTATTAGTCACCCGGACGTCCGTGTTCTTCTTGGTTGCCGAAAGACGCGGAGGATTCATTCTCATGTAGATAGAAGATCCAACAAGTGCAAAACATGTGAGAAATACGGGAATAATCGTCTTGTAGAGAGGCCGTATCTACGTGGCGTCCGTATTTGCCAATTTTGTTACTGCTTTTGTCCCAAAAAAACCTTTTTTGTCGCTCTTTGTATGGTAATGACACATTCTATTATCCAAATGATGCCAGTAGGTATTCTTTTGTCCGTGTCAATATGATATAGCTCATTCTTTTTGTCTAAATGATGCCAACAAGGTACTGTAATAATATGCCAATTTCGTACTGTAATATATGCCAGTTTGATATCGTAATATATGCAAATTTGATACTGTAATATATGCAAGTTTGATACCTTAATATATGTAAATCTGGTGTAATATATGCCAGTTTGGTATCATAATATATGTCTTTGACACGGTAATATATGCCAGTTTGATACCGTAATATATGCAAATTTGATATTGTAATATATGCCAGTTTGATATCGTAATATATGCAAATTTGATACTGTATTGTATGCCAGTTTGATACCGTAATATATCCAAATTTGGTAGTGTAATATATGCCAGTTTGGTACCGTAATATATGTCAATTTGGTAGTGTAATATATGCCAGTTTAATACCGCAATATATATAAAAATTTGATACTGTAATATATGCCTGTTTGATACCGTAATATATGCAAATTTGGTACTGTAATATATGCCAGTTTGGTACTGTAATATATGCCAGTTTGGTACCGTAATATATGTCAATTTGGTACTGTAGTATATGCCATTTTGATACTTAAATATATGCAAATTTGATATCGTAATTTATGCCAGTTTGATAACGTAATATATGCAAATTTGGTACTGTATTATATGCCAATTGGTACAGTAATATATGTCAATTTGGTACTGTAACATATGCCAGTTTAATACCGCAATATATATACAAATTTGATACTGTAATATATGCCTGTTTGATACCGTAATATATGCAAATTTGGTACTGTAATATATGTCAGTTTTGTACCGTAATATATGTCAATCTGATACTGTAATATATGCCAGTTCGGTACCGAGATATATGCAAATTTGATATCGTAATTTATGCCAGTTTGATACTGTAATATATGCAAATTTGGTACTGTAATATATGCCAGCTTGGTACCGTAGTATATGTCAATTTGGTACTGTAATATATGTCAGTTTGATACCGTAATATATGCAAATTTGATATCGTAATTTATGCCAGTTTGGTAATGTAATAGATGAGAACAAAGAGATGGGCATATATGCCAACAAAGTACTGCAATAAAAGCCGACAAGGTACTCTGATATATGCCAACAATGTACTGTAATATAAGCCAACAAGGTACTGTAATATAGGCAAATACGGTACACTAAACATACCACGGATAGTACTGATTTCAGAAATAGGTACCGTGTAAATTAAAGTAAGTTCGAATTTAGGAAGCATTTAGGAAGATGTCGATGTGGAGAAATAAAGAGACAACTTCTGACGTTTTCCTGTCATGACTGGACATATTTATGACATTTTTCTGTCATGAGTGGACAGATTTCTGACGTACGAGGTATTAAATCAAAAAGACAGCTCATCTGACATGTCATTGCTTTCATAAAATGTTTGATGTCATATGTAATTTTGGGTACTACAACCGTGTCTGAGATGGTAGGCTTAAAATAAAAAAACAGATACCCCTACAAAGCTAAGTAAGGTACGACGTCCCTTAAATATGTGATACGTCATACTAGGGTTAGTATTTTTCGAGGTCGTACGAATTAGTTTTCCATCTGTAACCACCCTAAAACACTAATATAGAGTATTAGTTATGTTTCAGATCAAATTAGGTGCATTAGGCCTTACACGCATGAATTAAACTTTCGAACTCCAAGATTCATTAGAATATAAGGATAGAAGCAAGAACATCTTACAACATAATTAAATCTGTCGAGTCCTACATGTGCAATTTTTTATATTTTTTTATGCATGTTATTATTGTTAGGTATTGTCAAAATCATGCAGAACAACGCGATTCGCTTAGGAATCTATTTATTTCCGATTGTATAACAAATGGTACAATATACTTGCATATTAGGGTACAATATATGTATACATAGCGATACGGTAAACCTGCAGATTATGGTACTTATGTAAATGATAAGGTACCTTATGTACAAGATAAGCTACCTTACTGTACAAAGATAAGGTAGTTCATATATTCTATTTATGGTACGGGACATGTACACATAATGGTACGGTTAACCCGCATATTATTGTATTCCATATGTAAAAGATATGGTACGACAATATGAAAGACAATGTACTTCATATCTTCTATTTATGGTACACCATATATTTACATAATGATACGGTTAACCTGCATATTATGGTACCCTGTATCTAAACGATATGGTACATTAATATAAAGACAATGATTTCATATCTTCTGTTTATGGTGCGCTATATGTTTACATAATGGTACGGTTAAAGTGCATATTATGATACTCTGTATGTAAAATATAAGGTAGGATCATATAAGAACATATGGTACTGCATAAAATACGGACAGTCTCATAGAACTACACAACACAACACAACACAACACAACACCTGGCAGTAAACGTCCACACACAAAAAACCAACATAAACAACCACGGATCTCCAAAGAGTCCCCAACTCCAATAAGTTAACCAACCTAAACAACAGAGTCTCTAAACAGTCTCACAGCATATTCATGTAACTTAACGAAATAGATCTAGCATACAACTGTGCTCGTCACGTAAAATGAGAGCAGCCATAGAAGCACGATACACATCCATGTTGACTTCTTTGCCATATTTCTTGAACTCTGGGTGTCGACAATGAAGTCCTCTATGGCTAAACAGGCATGCACCCCGAAGTCTACGTCGCAAAATTGGGACCGGTTAAACTCTGGATCCATGGTCTTCTTACATAGATACTTATACTTTTGTGCCCAATAACTCGTCAGAAAATGAGCCTGCACAATATAAAAACGACATTAACGCAGAACTGCAACGCAGTCGACGGAATATGCACAATGTTAAAACTTACGAATGCTCTAGCGGCCCAGGTCATCTTATGCGAGGCCATCAGATTCCGAACGTAGATCGAAAGAGCGCAGGATGGCACCTATGACTTAGAAATTTTTCGCGTTCTAAGCCCGGTGTGCCGGCAATGGCCAAGTCCCGCGCCAAGCGTTCTGCAGCGCCGCGCCCCACTTGCCACTCAGCCTGCCCAACTTATCCGCCCATGCGGAGTAAATAGGCGGAAGCCTTACTTCGGACTCGAACTTCTCACGACCCAAGTTACGTTTTGCCCTAAGTGCGCTCGTGTGCGCCCTTGAACCGAACTCGCACCCAACAAGATAGGAACAAGATGAAACACAACTATATTACGGGAGAATCCTCCCAACCCAAACTTTTATTCACACAAAGAATGGGGCCCTTTCGGGAATTACAAGCTCTCTACCACGAACTCGCAATATAAAGGACACGACACTTCAACGCTAACAACTTAGCCTACTTAAAGTGTATTTGGCTCACTTTGACCCTCTTGATCAACATATGAACCTTCCTCACAACACTCTATTTTCGCCCCAATGTGCTTCTTAGTGCCTGTGAGTAATTTTCGTGCCTTCCGTGAATGCCTTCCACAAATGAGCCATGAAACCCTTTTATAGGCCATGCTCCAAGATTCCCTCGATCTAGATCGGCCAATGAGAGGAGTGGATCTGAAGACATGTTCTCCTTGGCTCCCCCACGTGAGGCTTATACTTCTTGTCCCCCATATGACAAAGAGGTGCCTTTGCAGGGAATCTCTGACACCCTCATGTGTCTGAGATCTTGTCTTCATGTGGATAGTTGGCTTTGGTAGGTGGCTAGCGTGGCCAACATCCCGCGCCCTAGCTCACCCCGCGCACATTCTCCGCTCTGTGCCAATGCCGCCCCATGTTGTGCGCCGAAGCTGCACGTTGCCTGTCTTTCGCGCGCACAAGTGCCGCACTCGTTACTGCCGAGCGCGCCCATGCCACGCGCCCGTGCCAGCCAACGAGGCCTCACATATCTGACCTATCCTTCTTGCCTTGGGCAGACGGTCTTGCCCCGGCCTGCTTGCTTTGCGTGCGCCTACTCTCGCACGCTGCCTAGCTTGTCCGCATAAGGTTAGGCCAATCTTGGTGCTTGGCACAGCCCAAGTCTTGACTCGGCCAAGACTTGGCTCCATCCAGATTTTCCCACTCATGCCTCGACGATTTAGACTCGCCGAGTCCGGCCGGTCACCCTCCGGCCCCGTTGATCCGCGGTCAACGGTCAACATCCGTTCAACCTTGTAACAATTCTCCCCGGTTTGAATCGTCGGCGTCCTCGTCGACGAACCCGAGTAAGAGACTTGCGGCTCCCCATAGCCGTGCCTCATTGATTGCTTTGGGTTGATGTCTTTTACTCAAGTGGATCGATCTCCCCCTCATCGAGTAATCTCCCAACACATGCTCCTCATCGCCCAAATCTGCGATTTCATGTGTTAAAATATGTTTTTGGAGTCAGTAACTAAATTACCTTTTCCCCAACAGCGAAAAACGCCCGAATCTCCATCAAGATCCCGTCGCGTTGCCCCCGTTGCCCTGCACTTAGCTGCATTCTAGCCTCCAGTTGTGCATCGCCATGGGTCGGGGTTCCTCGCACCGCTGCCGCGGCGCCTCATGCCTCTGCGGAAGCTTTTCTCAAAAAGTGAGACCGTTAAGAAACAGTACCATTTTATACACACACGGTGTACCAAATTGCCCAAACAGATGGTACCAAATACAGTGGTCATGTTGTACCAAAACAAATTGACCCCATTCGAAAAACCCAAATCGACCTATTCGAAACCGACCAAATCGACCACAGTAAATTGAATCATCCGACATTAACACAGAACTGCAACACAATATGCACAATGTTAAAACTGACGAATCATCTAGCAGCCCAGGTCATCTTGCGAGGTCATCGAATCTCCAACATAGATCAAAAGAGCGTTCTGGAAGAAAGCTCGGATCTCTTCTACGAAGAATTTCTGCAAAAAAAGCAAAACTGTTAAGAAGCAGTACCATTTTATACACAAACAGCGTACCAATTTGCCCATACATATGGTACCAAATACAGTGATCATGTAGTACCAAATTGAACCCATTCGAAAAAACCCAAATCGACCCATTCGAAAATGGCCAAATCGGCCACAGTAAATTGAAGCATTCAACAATACCCAGATCGACCACAGCAAGTCAACCCAGTAAAAAAAACACACACAAATTCTACCACAGTAAATTGAATCATTCGAAAAAACCCAAATCGAACAACAAATCGATTCATTCGAAAAAACACGCACAGATTGATATGAACATTAACCGAAAACGCTTAAACCCAACGAATAACGGCAAAGGCAAACTAGATACGAGCCTATTGGTTCTCCACATAGTAAACGAAACCCACCAAGACGGAATAAAATTTCATAATGTCGATTTCTGAAGGCGAAGGACTTACCTTTTGGGGAAGACGACTTCAGAAGACTAATACCACGAGGAAGCCAGAACCCAACGATGATGAATCTGAAGCAAAGCAACCACGGGTCGATTTGGGGAAGAGTCGCTCGATTTGGGATGGTATATGCTATTCTTTTATGAACCAACACTGAAATAAGAAACCACAGGTAATATTGTAATAAACCAGTTTTTGCAAGGTTAAATCCGTTTGTTAGGTACCTATGAGTAAAAAATGTTTCAACTGGGTACCTAGAGAAAATATTACTCTGACAAGGGACTGATATGTTTTTCTTTATTCTTCTGGGTATTTAAGTGTTGAATCCCCTTATTGTAGTAAGGCTTAATTAACTTTTTAATCACGAATATTTGAGATGGAGGCGATTTCGGGACACCTAAGCGGATTATTTTTAATCCTGTAAAAAAGAGAAATTTAAGGAGGGTTTTATAATAAACTAGAGGGATTTAAATTCGAAATAAGTAAAATAGGAATACGTTTAAAAAATTTAACAAAATCGAGCCAAGATGGGTTTGGACGGAATGGGCCTTCTTCACGTCTAATAGTGGCGTCGTCTCGTTTAATGCATGCGACTACGCGACAACACCTTCACGTGCCCACTTACCAAATTGATGTGACAATACATTCATGCGTTGTCTGTAATAATTCTTATCGTCGCGGGTAATGGACGCGACGTCGTATTTATTAAGCACGACGCAATCCGTTAAGTAAACCCTCCATCTCAGAGTTATATTTCATGAAACTTGCAGATATTCAATATGTGTCCAGGAAAATTCAAGTAGTGTCTATTTTGGCAGTGAAATCGTACACGAATCAAACACCATTCGATATAGTCTTTCGGTTATCGAAGAATTCGTCGCGAAATCAATTTCAATCAATTTCTTAGTATGATGTACGACATGCCATCAACAACACTTCTTTTTCTTTAATTGTTCGGGTGAAAACGAATATTATCAACACTCTCGACTGTATCAGAACCTCCTACGAATGTCTAATGATGCCGAGGTCGCATTCTTCTGGATTCCGACGCCGAACTTGATTACATTGAGGTCTTTGTTGAGGCAAATGAGAACGTTCAGTTCGATCTCAACGTAGATGCTCCTGGCGAGTACACGACTCGCCGACTTATTCGTTTCCCACATTACATCAGTTACTTAAGGGTTGACAAATATTTCGTTCGACGCGCCTAACGAAGATATACCTTCGAGTATCGCGCAGAAGACGACGATGATAATAACAATGGACCAACTACTGATATGCCAATAGAACCAGAAGTGACCCGACATTGTACAAGTTGGTGTCCTTTAATACCACTTATCAAATGGCTCTTCCAGAAGTTGACGAAACTGGTGGCGATTTTTACGATAGGGACGCTCCCGCATTTTTCTTTGGTATGACTTTTAATAGCAAAGATCATTTAAATGCTGTTAACGATTACCATTTGAGAGTTGCTAGACGTGAGTACCACGTTATCGAAAGTAACAGAACTGCATGGAGTGTGACATGCAATCACAGTGACGACCGTAATTGGAGATTGCCAGCAATCTTCTAACCGAGAAGCGGTTTCTGGAAGGTAACGAGATACAGAGGACCTCACACCCGCTACAACACGAGTTGGCTAGTACGCATCGCTAGGGTTGCCAATAGGGCGGGTACGGTGCGGATGTAATCCTCGTCCCCGTCCCCGCGAGGCAAACGTGGACGAAATCGCCCCCTTCCCCGTCCCCGCGGGGATTCCCCGCCCTGGCCTAATTTTTTTAAAAAAATTAACTTATATTATTTTAATATTATTTAAACTTTACTTTAATATTATTTATATTATTCAAACAATATTCTAATCATATTTATATTATTTTAATATTATCCAAAGTATATTTTAATATTATTTATCTTATAATAATATTAATTAAATATAATATATATTATTTAGTAACCAGGGCGGGGCGGGGCCGGGCGGGGCGGGAATATCAGCGGGGGCAGTTTCCCCCGTCCCCGCCCCGTTCGGGGCGGATCCCCGCGGGATGGGGAATCCCCGCCCCATTGGCAACCCTACGCATCGCAATGCTTCGCAAAACGAAATTGCGAGAATATTAATCGAAAAAGTGAAGAACGATCCTCGGTACTTACCAAAAAACGTGCAACAACTCGTAAATGATACTTTTGGGTACGACATCTCATACATTCAAGCATGGCATTGACTCAAAATAGCAAAAGAAAACATTTATGGTACTTGGTAAACTTCAGTCCCTAAAGCTTCATATATTCATGAAAGCGTTGCAACGTTACAACCCCAGAACGATCGTGAAGTGGTGGCATCTTCAAGATATGTCGGGAGTAAAAGAATTCGGGTATGTATTTTGGCATTCAAACATTGCATTAACGGCTTCAAGCGTTGTCGTATAGTGGTTTGTGTTGACGGTACGCACTTATATTCGAAGTAAAAGCATAAAAAGTTGATTGCATCAGCATTCGATGCAAATCAGAAAATTTTTCCACTTGCTTTTGCATCGTTACAACCGAAAGCACACATTCTTGGAGGTGGTTTTTGAGCTTACTTAATATTCCACGTATTGGAGAATCAAGCGTGGCGTTGTTAAACCTATAGAACCAGTTATCTGACTGTAAACAATCTGACCGCGTAACGGTTAGGCAAGATGTTCCTGCCGATGCACCAATAACCAAGACAAAAATAAACACAAAATAAAATTGTTTTTGTGATCGAACTAAATCGCCGGATACAAGGACCTTTACATAAATAAAATTTTTCATGAGATTAATTCAATCAGTAACAGCAAGTGCCCTCAAACGCCATTCTTCGGCAACACGGGCAACGCCAAGAGCCGACACAGAATTAATCTTAATCAAATTTTGTCACAACACTTATCCAGAATTTAGTTCTTTCAGTCCTATGTAGATATTTTGATATATTAAAGATGTGTATGTGAGTGTGGTAACTTTGATTTAATGAATACTCATGATATTGCAATTACATAGTGACAAACAAAAGTAGATTGGTATGTTTATGTGTGGCCTCCATGTGTAATTTCATGTCTTCCATCACTCCTAAAGGATGGGTTCGTTTGGTTCAACATTCCTTGGTGGGAATGAAAAGCTAGTACCCCTATCACAACAAGGAAAGTTCAGTTCACATACCATTTGAAAGCGTGGGATTAGTTTAGCTCGGTTGTTATTTCAATAAAATGAACAGTTAAGAATGGCAGTGGGGCGAATCTAGACATGATTTGCCCCTAACGAAGCAATTTTTTTACTAATTGGGTATTGAGGGGGTTAGGTCTCAAAAGACTCAATCCCACAAGATCAGGGATGAATCTCGGGTTCGGGTACAACATAAAGTGAACATGGTGAGTCCCGGGTCCCGCATAACCAGCGACATACGCACGTCGTTGCCATCCATATTAACAATTTGTAATATTTGGTTGATCCATGAATTTGTACTGTTTTAAGTTTCAATATATGTTTATTTAAATCCCCGTACACTTAAATTAAAAATGTGAATATCAATATTCAGTCATATTAATTTTATTTGTAATTAAAACATCCTTCTGAATCATAATTTAAATTTTGTAAATTTACAAGTATATAAAAGGAAAAAATAATTTGTTATGAAATTACATGTAAAATAGTACTTAAGTAAAACTAGAAGGTAAAAAAGATAATATAATTACATAGACAGTTTACAGCAAAAGATAGTCGTCTGTTTCTTTGTTAATTAAATTTTAAATTAATAGACCAAATGTTATTGTTTATAGCGAACCTTGAGGTTTAGTAAAATAGTATAAGAGATATTGGAATTAATTTGAATCTCAGATCCATATGGTAGAACTCTGATTATGTACTACAAGTCAGCTACGTAGAAAATATTCCAAATTGTCAGTAAAGTGGGATTTTCTACTTATTTATCCGAAGAAAAGAAATTGATCAAAGTTGTCCAAGAACTCGTCATTCCATTCGAGATCCAAGCATATCGACGTCAGATACCATTGGGTTCGAGATGTGCTCGAGTCGAAGCAATTATATTTGGCGAAGGTACACACGAGCGAGAACGGATCAGATATGTTGACGAAGATTTTGCCGAAGGAGAAGCTCAAGACCTGTCGGCGAAAAGCGGGCTTGCTTGTGCCATATGTTTCGAATTATCAGAAATAGGAAAATTGGTATTTCGAGGATTTCCCCTCAAACTCAAACTATAAGCCTTGTGGAGTTCTAATCTAAAATTGTTGGGAAATAGCTACCTTTGTAATGGTGTTTCAATGTAGATTATGTGTATGCTTGTGTTTGAGATTGATTCAAGCTATGTTGAGCTCAATCAAATCGAAAATCAGCAAAGAACTCACACACACTTGGAAACAGTTTAACGTGGTTCGGTCTCGATTTCAGGCCTACTCCACGGATCAACCGAGCTTCCTTTCGTATTAATCACAATACGAAGTTTACAGACTGTCGTGCCCTCTACAACTTTCGTGTTTACGCCTCACCGAGATTCTCACTCTATACGAAACTACAAGCGCTCAAAGATGCCTAGTCGAGCTGAAAATACAGAATTTATACTGCTGATTCATGTTTGAAGCATGTCTCGCGATCGATCTCGTCCGCTCGTTTTATCAGATCCAACGTTCCATAGTGCGCCACGTGTCCATTGCATTTCGCGTGATCAAGCAAGAAACGCGTGACGTTTCTATAAGTGAAATCCCCCGTTCTTGAGCCGCCCGATCTCGATCTAACGGTCGACATTAGTAACCCGCTTAATCTCGCATCTTCTAATTCTAGCCGTCGATCTTATTCACGCGCTATTTGTCGGACGATATTCAATCTCCGAAATTCAAATGATGGCCCTCCGATCGCGCGCCAAGAATGATCCGAACGGTAGCCGTACGTCGCTGCCCTTCTTCAGCAAAAATCATTTGCAGCTCCAAGTCTCCATCCGACCATCTTCTCCGGCCGTTCCCGGTGACTTAGGCGAGGTTCAGGCTCGCCGATCCCGACAAAAACAATAGAGGTAGTAACTCACACACTTATATATTAGTCATACTTGTCTTGGTTACGGTTGTGGGATTCTGACATATATTTAGGGATTGTACAATGAAAAATTCTAAAACTTAGGATGAGTAATCATCACATCACATTCTCCTACTGAACTCTTTATACTTGATGCGGGTATGACCCCGATCAACAATATTTGGTCCGGGAAATAAGCGTTGACGGGTGAAACGGACCAGGTCGGGTATTTTAAGGTGTTTCTGAATATGTTGTTTAGGATTAGAAATGAAAGAGACGAAGAAGACACATATTTTACGTGGTTCAGATAGATATCCTATGTCCACGGGCCGCCGGAAACAGTATTCAATATTGACAGTCGAGATCTACACCCTCTGTCTCACTTCTCTCGTTACAGTGGGTTTATGGTGAACAAGAAAATGAATACAGGGAAAAACTCTAAGTGTTTAGCGTGGTGTGTTGAGCATGATTTGAATCTGATCTCTCCCTATTCCCATATATCCGTTTGGTCTCTGCTTTCCCAGCTGGCAGTCCTTTGGGACCACTTGATAGCGACGTCTGATACAACCTAGGAGAGACAACAGCTACAGTGTACTATTGTCAGACTGGCGCGCCTCCTCTCTGTCCACAATGCCGACCACTCAGAGCCTTCCACGCGTCCTCTGGTCGGCTTTAATTTCCCGCTCAAACCACTTTGTCGTCAGAACCCATCTTACCTTTTCCGTACAAGGCCTCTGGTCTCCAGATTCCCCCTTACCTGCCTCCACATCCGTAAAGTTACTATTCACAGGTAATAAGGTTAGGAGGAATGATGTACCGCAGGTTACCCCTATCAATACTCATTTGGGAGAAATATTTATAAACAAAGAACACATATACACACAATATAGATATCTAAACATACGAGCTCCGGTCGAGAAGAAGTTGGAAACCCAATTCTATAAATATTGCTTTGCCAGTGATACTGTTGTGCGTTCGTGAATTCGCAACTTATAAACGAGAGAGAATTGACATGAGTAAAAAGAAGTGAGTTGGAGAAAGAAGTATATGGCTTATAATCCCAATTATATTGTAAATAAAGAGTCACTGTTTCATTGTGGACGTAGGCTCGAACACAAAGCGGAACCATGTAAAAGCATTTCCTGCTTTCGTTCTAAGTTGTGATTTTCTTATTCATTTGTCGTCAAGAACGAATCTTTCGAACACAATTTTCCACGTGAAGTAATTCAAATGTACGGTTTATCACCGAACTCAGTTTTTATTCAATTCTTTTGAGTATTAATGACACGTATCACGTGAGATGAAGGTGAAATAAATATTGTTTTAAGACAGCACCATTAAGGTAAGATACGTCATGGCCTTTCCTTCCTTTAGAAACATGGTTCGCCGGAACCCCGTTAAAACGCCCGAAACGGCCGCATCGGAACTGGAACGAAGGCCTCCGTGCCAAAGTTCCGGCCTTTTGACGTTCTACGTTGTCGCGGCCGTCAAATCGGCCGGAACGGCGTTTTAGTGGGCGGATCGGAGTTGGAACGGGGTTTTAGCGGCCGGAACGGAGTTTTAACCGTGTTAACGGCCGATTTTTTTGGACTTAGTAATATTAGGGTTTCAGACTTGGCTATGGGCGATGGTGGAGGTAGAAGACGATGGAGTCTATTAAAATTGAATATTTTATTCTTAATGGTTTATTTTTTATTGGGCCTTATACTTTGCCTTCAATTTATAGGTCCAGTAAGCTCCACAAGCTTGAACATAATTGGCCCAACTTGAAATTTTAAGCTTTTTATTAAATGAAAAAATCAACTTTCAATTTATTAATTATATCTAATTGTAAATAAACAATATAACATTTATTTACATTATATAATTTTTAGTATCATATATTTACGAACTTAAAAAATCAATTGAAATAGCTTATTATTATTAGATTCAAATATATAATTTTAGAAATTTAACCTCATAAGTTATATCTTTTAAGGTATTCATTATATTTTTAACTTTGACAAACTTATTCTGTTATTTTATATTTTTACATAAATAATTATATATATATATATATTTATTTAAGAAAAAAAGTGGAACGTCCGTTACCGATCCGCGATAATGCAATGGAACTGGAACGCTCGTCTCCGTTCCGTTGTCCGTTCCCGTTTCGGCGAACCATGTTTAGAAAGCCGCTTTGTCTTTGTTCTTCAGACCTCCTCGAGTACTATATATATATTCACCCAACCTCTTTCTCTCTCTCTCTCTCTATCTCTCTTACACTCACACAAATATGAAATGAAATGAATAGCAAGAAAAGAATACTCAATAACAAAGATTCAATATTTGGTTGCAGTGATCTGATGAAGAAAAGCCCATCAGAGTTCGTTGCCTTCGAAGATCATCAAGAAGAAGAAGAGAAGATGATTCATAATTACAACAATATCCTCGGATCTTCTCAAGATTCTTGTTACTTTGCCATTGAAGAAGATAACATACATCTCCCCTTCAAGAATACTGTAATAATAAGCAATCAATTATAAGTAAAATAAATAAATGTATATAATCGTCTCTCTTCTTCGATGTTCTTTTGCAATTATTCAATATTATTGCATGCATTATAATATTCTGAATTTCTTTCATATTCTTGTCAAACTGTTTGTGAGGTAGATTTTGCATTTTTAAAATTTATAAGTTTATTTATTTAAATAAATAAATAATGTTTCGTTTTGTCTTGGGGTTTAGAGCTCCGAAAAGTTTAGTATATCTTTTATGCTTAGCTGAGTCATGTCCACATAAGCTACATGACATAAAGTCGAAACCGCACGCATCAAAGTATTAACTTTGACAAGGAAGCACACTTTAAAAAATAATATATGCATCAACAGTGCTCCACTTTTTCTTCATCCATTAAAACGAAAAAAAAAAATATCGGATATTATATTAATGATTCTTATATTCTCGGTTATAGGACTATCAAGAAACCAGGAAAGGTTTGTCAAGCTCTGCCATGTTTGCTGATAACCAAGCATTTTGGACACAGAATCTGTCATGTCCTATCAAGTCCAAAGTCTCATTGACATATGAATCGGGTGAGGTTTTACTGCAAATTCCTCGTACGTCAACGAACTGTTACTCTGTTTCTAAATCTTTCTTTTTTTTTTTTCTGAAAAATAATGATGATAGTAGATAGCCCAGCATCAGCTAATAACTTAAGCAGCAAACTAAGGCATCGGCTCGGCGCAAGCAGTGGTTCGTCGCAAGAACAATCTGACGAAGACGATCAAGAAGTAGAAGCTGGTTCTTGCGAACAGAGCACTAACACCATCGATATAAAGCGCATCAGAAGGTAAAAATATAATCTTTGCAAGAACAACAAAAGAAAGTACAGAGCACGGTAAGAAAACTGCTGACTCTGTGTCTGTTCTGTGATTGAAGGATGGTTTCAAATAGGGAATCTGCTCGTAGATCGAGGAGAAGGAAGCAAGCCCAGTTGGCAGATCTCGAAAAACAGGTGTAAATTATCATTTATTTTTGAATTTTTTTTATGTTCAGAAAAGCTCATTGCTCTGTTCTTTTTTTCCTTTCTGATTGAGCTTAGGTTGAACAGCTGCGAACAGAGAACGCTTCTTTGTTCAAACAGTTAGCTGATGCTACCCAGCAATTTAAAGACGCTACGACTGATAACCGCGTGCTCAAATCAGACGTTGAAGCCCTGAGAGCAAAGGTATAAATATATTATATATATAACACATATATATCATAGTCATCGCTATTGTTTTCAAAGAAACTGGTAATAAAATGCTCTGCTTTTGTATGTGAAGGTGAAGTTAGCAGAGGATTTAGTGGCTCGTGGCTCGATTACTTCAAGCTTGAGCCACCTTATTCAGTATTACTTAAATACCCCTCAGGATTACGTCAGCAACAACAACATGAGCCAAGCAGATCATCACTTCTCTCCTACTGCTATAATGTCTGATTCGAACAATAATATAGTCGAAGATGGTGAGAACAATCGAATGTGGGGTTGGGATTCTAACGTTTCTCCTCAGTCTAAGTGAACTTCGATGACTACTTTGGATTTGTTTTCTTTTCTCTTTTCGTCTCTTGAAAATGGAAGTAGTTGAAGTGTCTCGTGTTTTTTACTTTTCTCTGTTTCGTTTTGCAGTTGTCTGTTGTTTGTGTTAGCATGTGGTGGTCTATTATGACCCTGCCTGGACTTTCCTAAAGCTTTGTCATGTCGCACAATAAATTTAAAATGTATTTAGAAATGTCGTGGAGGGCTTCTTCATAGAATTATAACAATAGTATCCTCTTGCAAGTACATAATTTGCACTAGTGCTGTTCTGTTGGCACACCCTATGTGCGTCCCTAAAATAAAAATGGATTAGTAGTGGTAGTTTTATTATTATTAATAAAAATATTTATTAAGAAAGTAAACATACTATAGAAATGAGGTTTTTATGTGGTTAGGACGCTAATCATGCTATTATGGTTATTTTAATTGATATTTTTAATATAAAATTTGACACACCAATTGATTTGGAAACTGTTACTGTGTGAGTATCTCACTTAATAAAATATACTAGTACATTTTCGCACACTTTACGCGTGTACTTAAATTATAGGGGAAATTTGCAATCAGTCCCCAGTTTGTAAGTTTGTAAAGGGTTCAGTCCCTGTCAGAGATGGAATTAGTTTAAAGGACCAACTTTTCGAAAATTGCAGAGATAAGGATGAAAACTATGTATTGACGAAATTACCCATCCCAACATATTAAACTAGTCGTTATTTTCCGGCGACTTTCTGTTATGCTTTTAGATTATATTGTTATCAATGCCTAGAGAGATGTTATTTTCCACACTTTATCTGTTACTACGTTGCAGAAAATTGTTATCGACAGTGTATTTATTTTACGAATCTCGTTTTTACAGTGAATCGAGGTTGGAAATTTCGAATGCCCACTAACCAACCAATTTCGGCGTGTAATGTAGGATGTATTGTGGTATTGACGAAGCAAGATGTAAGATGTGTATGAGTTTTTATCTTTCAATTTAGGGTTCTAATATGCGAAAATAAGATGAAATCAAAGAAATTTTTGGCACCGATTACATCTTGTACGTACAAATTCGAAGTACCCATAGTATGGGCACCTCGGTGCGGCTCATTATTTGCTCTTTCATTCGACCTTCATCTTTCAATTTCGCGAAAATACAAACGACCCCAATAATTGGGTATATTTCTATTGTGTCGAAATTGTTACTCGAAGTGCCAAATCTGTTACCTTTTACACCGAAATCGTTACTACATCTGTCAAGACCGTTATTAAACTAGACTAAATTGTTACCATATGTAGTGTTCTAATTTGCGAAAATAAGATGAAATCAAAGCCGTTTTTGGTAACGATTACATCTAATATGTATAAATTCGAAGTACCCATAGATTGGGAAGCTCGGAGCAGCACATTATTTGGTCGTTCGTCCGACGTTCATCTTTTAATTTCGCAAAATAACGATCGACCCCAATAATTTGGGTATTTTTTTACTGTCATCAAAGCTGTTACTCAGTCTACGAAACTCGTTACTATGTCTGCCAAACCCGTTATTTAACTGTAATTAATTGTTATCATGTTTATGGTTCCAATTTGCGAAAATATAATGAAATCAAAACTGTTTTTGGCAACGATTACATCTAATATGTATATAGTCGAAGTACCCATAGTATGCGCACCTCGGTGCGGCACGTTTTTTTCTCTTTCGTCCGGCGTTCATCTTTTAATTTCGCGAAAATACGATCGACCCTATAAAATTGGGTGTATTTTTTTTCGTTTTGGCCGATTTGTAAAATTCTCAGGATCTGTTACTAATATATGCATTTCTGTAACTATGTTGCCTAAATTTGTTACTAAATTGTCGGTGAAATTTCGAGCGGGAAACAAGAATGAGATGAATTTTGGGCGGGAGTCTAAATTTTATCAAGCATAGATTATCTGTCACCCAATATGTGTAAAACTGTTACTAGTTATATGTTTATATGTTACCAGAATTATTATAGTTTGTGAATTAGGGTTTGTGATTAAAATCATAACCTAAACTAATATATTTTTATCTAAAACTTCGTAAATTGATATATTTTAGTGAATGTAGCGTATTTACAATATAAAATTTGAAAATCATAAAGTAAACTAATCACATATTAAATTGTTATTTTGACTATGTATTCCGTTACTCGTGTTGTGTTTCCTTGTTACCTACATATCAATTTCTGTTATATTCTCCTCTTCAAATTGTTGCTGATCTCTGATAAACTGTTACTGCATGAATCAGTAAACAACATAGGGTTTGTGATTTAGATTAATAGAAGATGTCATTAACTTTGTTGAATCACTTATGTTAGGTCGACCATTTGGATTGTAATAAACAACTAATAGTTCAGATCCACAACGTTTTGTGTAAGTAGAATCAATTTGGTAGAATCATGATCATCCACTCAAGAAGAGTTCTACTTGTTTTCATACTATATACTACAATTTCTTCAATTCCAACACAATCTCCACGAAAATCACAATCTAAACCAATATATTTTCATCTAAAACTTGGTAAATTCATTTATTTCGGTGAATGTAGCGTGTTTGTAACATAAAATATGAAATAATAAAGTAAACTATTCACATATTAAATTGTTATTTCGAGTAGGTAATTTGTTACTCGTGTTGTGTAACATTGTTACCCAACTGTCAATTTCTGTTACTTTATCCTAACAAATTGTTACGAAACACAGTTAAACTGTTACTGCAGGAAATCAGTAAACAACATAGGTTTTATGTTTATGATTAATTGAAGATGTCATTAACTTTGCTGAATCACTTAAGTTAGGTCGACCATTTGGATTGTAATAAACAACTAATAGTTCAGATCCACAACGTTTTGTGGATGTAGAATCAATCTGGTAGAATCATGATCATCCTCTCAAGAAGAGTTCTACTTGTTTTCATATTATATACTACAACTTCTTCAATTCCAACACAATCTCCGCGAAAATCACAATCTAAACCAATATATTTTCATCTAAAACTTGGTAAATTCATAAATTTCGGTGAATGTAGCGTGTTTCTAATATAAAATATGAAAATAATAAAGTAAACTAATCACATATTAAATTGTTACCCCAATATGCATGAACTGTTACCCATAATGCATAACGCGTTACCCAGAATGAATAAGGTGTTACCCAGGGTGCATAAATTGTTACTTAGCGAGCGTTTTATTAGCAAAAGCTTCAATCATGGGACGCGTAAAATTTCTTCGTGATTAACATCAATATTTTTATTGAATATTAAGACCCACGACCAATTTCACCTTATTCGCTCACTAAAGTCCAGATTTTTCCTTGTTTCAACGAGATTTTTGGATTACTTTTAATACATTATTCCATTATAAACTTCAAAAAATTTCATTGATTAGTGACACCCATGGGAAATTATCATCGATTTAACCTTATTCGGTCATTAACGTCGAGATTGAGCCGGCTTTTAGATCGTAACTTTTGGTCTTCGTTGAACGTGGTTTGTGCATTCATCAGTTGAAAGAGACGAATGCATAGTGTTACCCAGAATGCGTTAATTGTTACCGAATATGCATGAACTGTTACCCAGAATGCATAAAGCGTTACCCAGAATTAATAAATTGTTACTCAGGATGCATAAATTGTTACCCAGAATGCATAAATTGTTACTTCACGAAATCTTCAATGTACGTCGCATAAAAAATGATTCAAAATTCTTCACCACTTCTTTCGTAAACTCAATAATTCTCGTTCATTAGTAAAACCCATAATCAAATTCATTCAATTTCGTCTTAATCGGCCATTAAATCGATATTTAGTCCATTATATTCTCGTTTTTTCGAAGTGGAATTTCGACATTATTTCTTCTTACACTCTAAGTTATTCGTTTATTATAACTACCCATGGGAAAACGAAGTCGATCCCATCTTCAAAACGACATTTCAGTCCGTTCTACGTCCTCACACCAACCCAAAATCGAAAGATGAAGATGATGGCAAATGGCTATAATTTTGCCAACTACAAAGGACAGATTTATCATTTCCTGTTTCATGGGTCCTTGAAACTATTGTTTTCGGTACTTAGGTCCTTCAGCCTAATTTCGATACTTATGGGGCCTGGAACCTTTTCAAAATTGGGTATTGGGGACTGAACCCAAATTAACCCTAAATTATAATGTTATATAATATTATTTATAATTTTAAGATTACTAATTTTTTTGTATTTATGATGAAACATAATTCTTAAATACAAAAGTAGAAAAATAATATATAAGGGTATAAATAGAATAAAATGAAAATATTCAATTAATTAAAAGGAAATAGAAGGAGTAAATTATAAATTAGTTGACAGACCAAATTTGACAGTTTATAGCCACCCTAGACCAATTATATAAGAGTATAGATAAAAAGACATGAATCAAATAAGTACCATTATTTATGCATTTATGCCAACTTTTAAAAAAAGTATACGACAAAATTGTGTTTGAATTATTAATCATAAGGGTTGTACAAACACGTTTCGTTCACTTTGCAAGGTAGTCTTCTCAGTATTATTTGTAAAATTATAAAAATAACATTTTATGTTGGTCCCGAAATGCACCAAACAAGGAATCAAAGAAGCTAAATGTAATGAAATGGAATGAAAAGGGAGAATTTCTCACCTTGTAGTGTGTGTAGTGTGTGAAAACGAATTTTAGCTTTTTAATCTTTGATTACCTTTCAAAGTGAGTTGGTAACACCTTATATACCACATTAACCCTAGGTATATTAAGGCCCAATCACTAAATATAAAATAATTACAATCTAGTCCAAAGCCCAAGCTAAAGATAATTACAAAATTAATCTCAAGACTTAAACTATTGACACAACTAATTAAATATCCTAACAATCTCCCCCTTTGTGTCAATTGTTGGGAGTCTTGAATCTTGGGCGTTGGGATGGTGGATTAGCGTGTGAGTGTTTCGCGAAGCCCTAGCTTGAACTCGAAGGCGCGGAGATTCCTTCGAAGTACCATTCGATCGGCTATTGCGTCAATAAGCTTCGCGAACTTGGATCGGCAGAGAGGATCTTCTTCCGAAAGGATGCGGCATATCTTCATGAGTTTGTCTTGGATGATGGTGAGTGTCCCATCCGAGAACTTTGCCACTTCGGAGCAGCGCAGCAGCCTCATCTTTCCCTTGTAGTTCGAGTAGGCGACCGCCGGATCATCTCCGTCGATCACATCGCCTTCTCGGTAGTCGTCCGCGTTCTTGAAAGATGGGCGAGTCAGATTCACCTTCTTCAGGTTGTGTTCCACCGCCATCTGCAGATCGTGGGTGGCGTAGAATCTGACCTGTCGGAGCATGTGGCGCTTGATAGCCACATATCCCATGGTGACCGGCTCAGCACGTACGAGATGTCCAGAGCTCCTGAGGACGAGTCTGAACTGTTTCAGTGATTCCAGCATGCTGTACAGGTCACCCAGGCGCAGAAACTTGAAGTCCGCCTCACTGACTTCACTGTAGCTCTCATCCTGCCTCATTACTGTGAAGACTGGGTAATGGACAGGTCCTTTTGACTCGTTGCGGAGGTCAGTGACTTTGCAGATGGGGGCCCGACTCATTTCTTGAGCGATGTTCTCCTCATCGGATAGCGTCCTCTTGGTGCATTTGTTGCAAAGAAGGCTCCATCGATAGAGCTGCTTCTTTTTCTCGCTCCAATTCTGGATGTTCATCAGCTCATACTTGTCGAAGGTTGTGATGATCCGCTCCTTGCGCCGCCAGATCCTCTTCCTGATCTCTTCTTGAAACGGCGCGGTTATCTTTTTGTTTTCCCACGGTGCTTCCGGTATATCCACCGTGGGCACATCCGTCTGAGCAGCAGGGGCCTCAGTTTGCTGCGCTTGGAATTTCAGGATGTTCTCGACCTCGGCCGGTTCAGCGTTGTATTCTTCTCCGTTCTCGTCGTCTGCGGTGCTGATCAGCGTTAGTGAGGCCTCCATGAGCAGACGTCGAGCATTTTCCACCAACTTCCTAGCTGCTACTGCATCGGCGGGTGTGTATAGCCATTCATCATTGAAGATGTAGGCTTCGATCTCGTTCTGAGCGCAGTAGACATCCTCGGAAGCCAGATTGGGATCAATGTTGAGAGGGGTAAGGCTGTGTGTTGGTGAGGGTGTAGCGTCGGAGGAGTTAGTGGATTGTGGGGATGGAATTGGTGGAGATTCTGGTGGTTCGGTTGAGGTGATGGTTTTGGCAAGGATGATTTGGGTAATTGGAGGTGTAGATGTGGTGGTGGCCTCTAACGTCGATGTGACAGTTAGAGGTTCCGAGGTGGGTGGAGATGGTATAGAGGTGGTCTCTAACGTCGATGTGACGATTAGAGTCTCGGAGACAGTGATGGGTGTTGGTGAGGGAGATTTGGCTGGTGACTCGGGGTTGATGGGATGGGATTTATGGCTAGTGGGTTGTGAGGTTTCTGGTGCGGGCGTCGTTTTAGGTCCAGATGAGGAGGGTGGCGTCGTTTGTGTAAATCCTTGTGAGTTCAGCTGCCTCTCTATCTCCCCCTCGCGGCGATCTTGATCATCATCTTGATCGTCGCGCCTGGTCCTGCTGGTCTCGCCTTGAGTACGGCAAGACAGTGGTTGCGTCATGATGCGCTTCATCTCCTGTTCTTCCTCGTCCGGTTCCATCATCGATTCGAAGCGGGCTCTGAGGATGTAGAAGAGCTCCTTGGCGGATATGGAGGAGAGAAGAGCATCTGCGTCCTCATATTGCTTTGGTGGTGGCGTCTCCGGGGCCACCCCTTTGCCTTTGTCGACCGTGGACGCTTCGAGACGCGCGTAGACTTTATCCAAGATTGACGCCTCAAGAGTCTTTGCAAACTCTTGAAGGCGTGTCTCTAGCGCGGTCTCGGTGACGAACTGGGGTAAATCTAACAAGTTGGAGTCACGAAGAAATCCAACTGACACCGACTCGGTGAATATCGCCTAGTGGCCGCCCGTTTGCACAGGACTGGAAAAGACGGGGTCACGCAGACTTCCCGTTGACATCATCGATGAGACAGACTCAATCGATTGATGGCCTAGGTTCACGGTTGTTGTGATGTTGGCCGTGCTAGGTCTTCCGCTCTCAGTCACAGAGACTTCACCGAGCGTTCTGACAGAATCACGAAGACTCTGTAGTGCGGTAGTAGGTGTATGTGTCCTAGAAACGTAAGGAACTATGGGGAGTGAGGGCACTAGACTCGATGTGCATGAAGAGGATGCAGTCTGAGGCGAGGGACTGCTTGTTTCAACATCGATCACCTCCAAGTGGGGTGTCGATGGTATACGTGGCTCCTCGTGGAATAAAATAACTTCCTGTAAAGAGGAAGATAAGTGGCTTGGTGGGGTTGTTTGCGTGGTTGAGCCAGATGCCACGACTTCTACTCGGGAGGTGAACACATCACCTCCTGTACCTATTGGTTCGGCTCGGCTTATTTGTGGCGGAGGAGGTCGATCGTGTTTTTGTTTCGATCGACGCTCCTTGGGGCGGCTTACGTCATCCTCACGCGTCCGTTTTTTCGGAGCGCGGGTGGAGGAGGATGCGGCGCGACCTGAAGACTTTTTGGAGGTGGCTGGGGGGGTGTGGCTAGTCCCGGGGATAGGAGCAGTGGGGTTGATCTGCGCCATAGGGACAGTGGAGAGAGGTCGGGGGCTTTCGCGGAATGTTGCGGTTGCGGCACGGTATTCGCGGACGTGCGGATTTGTCTGATCTGCATAGGCGAGCACTTCGTCCGGAATGATCATGGCATGTCGATCCTTCGCCGGAGTGTTCTTCTTGGCGAACTTCTCGACAGTTGGAATCTGAAAATGTTCCGCTGCAGGACGGATGCGGATGTTCGTTGAGTTTAGGCGGAAATGCTTGATGAGAGCAGGGAGCCACCGCATGTAGGGTACGAATCGATTTGTGACTCCCTTGACGACTTCCCGGTCCCGTCGCTGGATCATCGAGACTAGGTCCATCCAGATTACGTCGGCGTAGTTGTACTTGCGGTTGTGGGCGATGCCGGTCAGGATGGTGAGGATTTGAATGTTTCCACGATCCTGGCCAGCATGCTTTCCTGACATGCACTTGTTCACCAGCAGGTACAGTGTCCGCCATGGTTGTGGTAGATTGCGGGTGGTGACTTCACTGAGGACCAGTGGGCCTTTCTTCTTCTTGGTATCCGGTTGATAGCCCAGTCTGTCGATGTCGTCGATGAGTTGGTCGTGTGTTGGTGGTGGATCGTAGGGTGAGTACACCGGGAGTTGAAGAACTTCTTGGAGTATTTTGGGAGTGAGGACGACCGTTTCTTGATCGATTTGAGCAGATAGGCGCTTGGCGAGGTGTAGTGGTCCAGCTATCTGCAGCGTGTGCCAAAATTGTTGAAGGTACACCTGAGCTTCTGGTTCGCCATGAGTGAGGGCGTGGCGAAGTGGGTGTCCTTTGAGAATCTCTATAATTACAGGGGCATCGCACCGAAAGCTGTCCAAGTCCACTTTGAAGTTGTTGGGAATCAGGGCCGCCCATTGACTTAGTGGGAAGATCTCTTCGGGTGGTGGGACATAGGTATGCGCGTGGAGTTCGATGCGAGCGACCTCTCTTTGGATTGCAGCTGCCTCAAGTGCCTCGAGTGTATTTTGGTCCTTGTCCGTCATTTCTGTGCTTGACAATAATTATAAGACGATTATTGAGGTCTAAGTCAAGAGAATGATAGAACTTAGACATAGAATTGTCCAAAATTATACAGAAGAAGAATTCTCGTTTAAGCTAATTAGGGTCCCTTTGACATAATTGTTAAGATTTGAAATGAGAAAATTTTCGCATTTTGTGGAAAATTTAGCAAGTATGAAAATTTTCTCAAGTTAAGAGGTCTCGCACATTGTAACAATTTTTCGCATGCAATGAAAGAAAAAAAAATCGCAACTTATCTTACACAGAAATTTTCTCAAGTTAAGAAAAAATCGCATGCAAGTTGAGAGAAATTTTCTCATGTTTTTTAAAAAAAAATTCGCAGTGCGGCATATAATGAAAATTTTCTCAAGTTGCAAGTCGAGAAAATTTCTCAAGTTAAAATTTTTGTGCACTGTAGATGCGAGTCTATGGAATTTTCGCGGGTTGAAAAATCTTTATGATTGAGAAAATTTTGTTCAGTGTAGGTGCGAGAAAGTGAAATTTTCGCGGGTTGAAACCTCTTTGTGGATTGAGAAAATTTTGGTTCACTGTAGATGCGAGAAAAAAATGGAGATGCGAAAATTTGGATTATGAAGTGAAGTAAATGAAATTTTCTCGGGACTTCTCATGCTGTAGCAGCGAAGTTTTAACAATGTACATTCTTATATGAAAGTTTCTCAGGTAAAATTTCGCGGGGCGACACTCACTGTAGCGCAGAATTTTTCTCGGGTACATTAAAAATTTCGCGGGCTACACTTCACAGTAGTGCAAGAGTTTTCTCGGGTAAGTTTAAAAATTTCGTGGAGCTAAACTCACAGTAGTGCAAGAATTTTCTCGGGTAAGTTTAAAAATTTCGCGGGCCTAAACTCACAGTAGTGCAAGAATTTTCTCGGGTAAGTTTAAAAATTTCGCGGACCTAAACTCACAGTAGTGCAAGAATTTTCTCGGGTAAGTTTAAAAATTTCGCGGACCTAAACTCACAGTAGTGCCAGAATTTTCTCGGGTAAAATGAAAGTTTCGCGGGGCTTATCGTACTGTAGCAGCGAAAATTTTAACGTTCAAGGTACTTTATCGGAGAAAATTTCTCGGTGATTAAAAGAAAATTCGCGGGGCTTATCTCACTGTAGCAGCGAATTTTAACATTTAACGATTAAAACAATTTTGAGAATTTTTCTCGGTGACTTAAAAATTTCGCGGGGCTTATCGTACTGTAGCAGCGAAAATTGAACAATTCAAAGTACTTTACCTGAGAAAATTTCGCGGTGAAGAACACAGTTGAAAACAGCGAAGCGACGTAATAAATTTCAGCCCTAGACCTACTCAAATCTTAACCAAAATGCAATAATTTAGACTCAATCGACTCGTATTTGAATGGGTAATGCATATTTGGGGATATTAAACATTAAAAACCTAACATGCATTCGATTCATAGCCGAGAAATTTTAAACCCTAACCTAACAGATTTAAATAAAATGGGCAAAACAGGGAAAAATCGAACAGAAATTGGGTTATTTAAGGTGTATTCATACCGAAAAGTTGATTTGTGATGATTGAGTTAGCAGGAAACGAAGTTTGAATGCAGATTTGGACGACAACGACGATCTGAGGAGTTGCGAATTTTTGAAAGAGGGTTGCGAAATTTTGAGAGAGAGGGGTTGCGAATTTTTAAATTTTTCTCGGGATTTTTAGAATAGTGAAAAACGTTAAGGGTTTTGGGGTTTTAGGGGTTTATAGTCACTGTTCATGCGAATTTTTGTGAGAATGGGCCGAAATTCATGGGCTTCAATTGGTCAGATATGACTTTCGCGGGCCGAATTTTATGGGCTTCAATTGGACCAATTTTGACCATTTTTGACCAGAAATTAGAAATTCAACCCAAAATATTTTAATTGATTCGATTTTGACACAGTTTGACCAAACTTTAAAATTTCAACCCCCTTTTTTTTTTTTTTTTTTTTTTTAAAAGGTAAAAAAAATAGGAAGCTCCCCCTTAATCGTAAAACTCCCGAGTTAAGTAATGAAATATTAGACGCTCCCCCTTAATCAAAAAATTCCCGTTTTAGATAATGAAATGTCAGACGCTCCCCCTTAATCGAAAAACTCCCCCTCAACAGATATAATCCAGAAGACACATAAAAATTCAGAAAACACATAGATAATGGAGTGAAGTGGAAAGAAAATATGTACACTTAATCAAAGTTCATGTAGAGACGATTGATCACAACTGAATATTCAACATGCCCAACATAGTCACTAGGTGTTGGAATCGTTTGACATCCAACGGTTTTGTGAAAATGTCGGCCAGTTGATCTTCGGTTGTGACGTAGTGCAATTCAATTGTCCCTTGTTCTACATGTTCTTTGATGAAGTGGTGACGAATATCTATGTGTTTTGTTCTAGAGTGATGTACCGGATTACTCGTCATCGCAATAGCACTTTTTGAGTCACAATAAATGGGAATTTTATCGACATGAATATTAAAATCTCGTAGTTGGGTTCTCATCCACAAAAGCTGTGAACAGCAACTAGCAGCGGCGACATATTCTGCCTCCGTTGACGAAGTTGAGACACAGTTTTGTTTTCGAGACGACCAACTCACGAGTTTACCGCCCAAGAAGTGTGCAGCTCCAGAGGTGCTTTTCCGATCCATCTTGCATCCAGCGTAATCCGAGTCAGAGAATCCAACCAGCTTGATGTCCGATTGAGTGGGGTACCACAAGCCCAGATTGGGTGTTCCTTTGAGATAGCGGAGAATCCTTTTGACAGCAGTGAGGTGGGATTCTTTTGGTGTTGCCTGAAAACGAGCGCAGATTCCTGTCGAGAGAACGATATCTGGTCGACTAGCAGTGAGGTACAGAAGAGATCCTATTATCCCTCGATAGATGGTTTGGTCAACAGGAGCACCAGATGGGTCCGCATCGGGTCGGCCAGAGGGAGACATAGGTGTTGCAGCAGTCTTAGCATCCTTCATTCCATATTTCTCGAGGATGTCATGGATGTATTTGGACTGGTTGATGAAGATTCCGTCGGGGAGTTGCTTCACTTGGAGACCAAGAAAGAAATTCAGCTCACCCATCATACTCATTTCAAACTTCTCCTTCATCAGTTCTGCGAACTCTTCACATAGTTCTGGTTTAGTCGATCCGAAAATGATGTCATCGACATATATCTGTACGATCATGATGTCCGGGCCACTCCGCTTGGTGAAGAGGGTTGTATCCAGAGATCCTTTCTTGAATCCAGACTGAACGAGGAAATCTGAAAGGACGTCGTACCAAGCTCGGGGAGCCTGTTTTAGTCCGTAGAGAGCCTTGTAGAGTCGATATACGTGATGAGGAAACTCTTCGCTCAAGAACCCTTCAGGTTGATCAACATACACTTCTTCTTTGAGAAATCCATTTAGAAATGCAGTCTTTACGTCCATTTGGTAGACTTTGAAGTTCTTGTGAGCAGCAAAGGCAAGAAACATTCGTATTGCTTCGATCCTGGCGACAGGGGCAAAAGTTTCATCGTAGTCGATGCCTTCTTGTTGGTTATACCCCTTAGCCACTAGTCTTGCTTTATTGCGAATAACAACACCGTCTTCATCCTTTTTGTTTTTGAAAATCCATTTAGTGCCGATAATGGATCTATTGTGTGGTCGTGGTACGAGTTCCCAAACTTGTAAACGCTCAAACTGGTTTATTTCTTCCTGCATTGCAATCAGCCAATCAGGATCGTTGAGAGCTTCAGCTACTCGTGCTGGTTCCACTTGACTGAGATAGCAAGCAAACAAGCTTTCATTCATCGTAGCCGAACGTGTCGAAACACCGGATGTGGGATTCCCAATTATCTGATCGGTAGGGTGAGAGCGAGCCCAAAGTGGTACGTTGGTTTGTGAGGAGCTGGCCGCATTTGTATCGATTAGAATCTCATTAGATTGGGGCCCAGTGTCCGAAGAGGAGATCTCAATCGTAGAAGACTGAGAAGGTTCAGCATCAGAATCAGCAATATTCCCAGGGTTGGGTAGTATGTCGTCTTCGTTGAGATTAAGTGTATCCAAGGTTGGAGGGACGACGTTATTGCCGGTAGCTGGTGGTGTAGATGGAGTGGGTGCAGCGGAAGGTTGAGTGGTGGCGACGGGAGTCTCGTGAACTGGTAGAAATACTCGAAGAGCAGATCGAGATCCAGTTCCCCACAATTGCCCTCAGATGAGGAAGTTCCCGCCGTTGAAGATTGACCTTTTGTCAACGTCTGTAGAAGACCTGGTTCTGGACTGATGTGGCCAGAAGCTATGAGATCACCTTCGCTTTCGTCAAAAGTGACATTCGTGCTCTCTATTACTGACCGTTTCTCCTTAAGATAGACTCTGTACGCCTTCGAGTTCAGCGAGTATCCAACAAAGATGCCTTCAATTGCTTTTGGATCAAGCTTCCCAAGATGTTGGCGATCATTGGCCACAAAACATCGGCAACCGAAGACCCTCAGATAAGATATATCGGGGATACGTCGGTTATTCAGCATCTCGTATGGGGTGCGGTTGAATCTCTTGTGGATGGAAGCCCGGTTCTGTGTGTAGCAAGCCGTTTGAATAGCTTCGCCCCAAAGAGAATGAGGAAGTCCGGATTGGATGAGAAGAGTCCTGGCAGCTTCAACTAGTGTCCTGTTCTTGCGCTCAACGACACCGTTCTGTTCCGGTGTCTTCACAGCTGAGAACTGCTGAGTGATGCCCTGAGTGGCATAGAAATCACTGAGTTTCTTGTTTTTAAACTCAGTTCCGTTGTCTGTTCTGATAATCCGAACCTTCTGTTGGTGAAGAGTTTGGGACGCAACAACAAACTCGATGATTATATCAGGAACTTCATCCTTTGTGCGAATGAGTTTCGTCCACGTGTAGCGTGAAAAATCGTCGACAATTACAAGAATATACCGTCTTCCTCCGAGTGTGGCCGTAGGCATTGGTCCACATAGATCCATGTGTATGAGCTCGAGGATGAGCTTAGAGGACGGTGTTTCCTTAGAGATATGAGACGATCTCTTCATCTTCCCCAATTCACATGCAGAGCAGAGGTGTTCCTTATGATATGTCAGTTGGGGTAGACCGTTGACGAGTTTATTCTGACGCAGTTTGTTGATGGTCTTGAAGTTGAGATGTGAAAGGCGACGATGCCACAAATCGTTCAACTTGGGAGCGGCTCGAGAGAGAAGGCATACTGGTCGAGAGGTCGTGAGATTGAGTACGTAAAGGTGAGACGTGCGCGTTCCAGAGAGAAGGGATTGTCCTGAGGCATCTATAATGCTGCAGATGTCTGATTCGAAGAGAACCTTGTATCCTTTGTCACAGAAACGTCCAATGCTGAAGAGATTGTAGCTCAAACCCTCGACGTAGGAGATTCCTTTGATTGTTAATTTGTCATGCACGAGTTCGCCAGTTCCGAGAATTGGCGCCATTTGACTGTTTCCGAAGGAGACCCTTCCGAGATAGCGCTCGGTGAAGTTGCTCAACAGCTCCTTATTCCCTGTCATGTGTGTGGAGCAACCCGAGTCTAGATACCACACATGACAGACCTGCAATTATCAGCAAAAGTTGTGACCCCGTATACGGACGGGACCTTCTTGTAATACAGGTAAAGTTTTCATGCACTTGATGAGAAATGTGGGTTCTAAATCAGATTGTGATGTATCTAATTTCGCTTTTCCTTTGTCAATAGTTTGATTAGGCGGGATTATGGTTTTTCTAACCCATATTTTCCTAACTTGTGTTTGCGTGTGTGGTGCCTTGTACATGAATTGGCGTGTGGAATGTGGTTGTCGTTTTTGTACTTCGGTTTTGGTCGCCTTTGGCTTGCCAGCAGTAGTTGAGTTTTGCGAGTAGTGGTGTCTCGGATACCAAGGTGCGTTTAAGTTTGACGACGAGAGACGTTTTCGCTTAACCTTAGGTTTAGGTGAGGTGGGAGAACTAGTAGATGCCGTAGAGGAGGTTCGCTTGCGTGGTCGAAGTGTTGCGTGTTCATGTGTTACATGTTCATGGAAGCGTGGAAGAATAAAGTCATTACAGCAACACATAGACATAAGTTTGGCAAAAGAGAGATAAGTTTTGGCTACATAATTGTCTGCATTCTTAGGATAATGGGATTCACTACATAGAGAGGAGGGACGAGTGTAGGATGGTCTTTTCTTCTTGTCATCGAAGAGCGGGTTCTCCTTTATTTCGTACGAACTCCCTTCCAATGACAACGAACTCACATTCCCTGTATCCATAAGAATACGCGAGTTAGTGTTAGAACATGTGTCAGCTTTAGGAGTCATCTTCGCCGTCCTCTTACATGTACATGTTTGAGAATCGGGTACTTGACTCGACGTAGAAGGCTTGCTAGTGTTGTGAGATTGTTCTAGGGTAAAGATTTTGTAAAGTAGATCTTCTCGCTCTTTTGCAAAGGCTTTTCGCTCTACTTCTATGGTTTGTTCTAGTTCTGCAATGACTAGAAGTTTCTCTGGGATATAGATACGAGAAAGTGCTTCTCGGAGTGCGATTTCCTGTTCTTCAGTTGGGAACTGAGATTTGATGTCTTCAGAGAGTGAGGGCTTTCTAGTCTGATCACTGGCATTTAGTTCTGTGTAGTCGTATGCGATCTCTGCCCAAAGTATGTTCTGCTTCCTCTTTTCTTCTGACAGCATCGTGGAGGAGGATCTTACAAATGGCATGAGCTGTTTGGGAGTCCCTGTCCTTGTTTTTAGGAATGCTGTACTGTACATGTTATACCTTTTGACAATTAGCGGCGTTGGATCGCAGTTGCTGGCCAGTCCGATTCCCATCCGGGCGTCGTAAAATTCTGTTTCAGCTGGTTGGTTTAGAAGACATAAAATGTTCGCTGCCTTTTTCCTAAGGTGAAGTTGATCCTCAAGTTCTTTCACCTTGCGATATAGCCTAACTCTTTCCTTTGTAAGCAGTTCGTATTGGGCGGCCGTCAGGAGGCGAGAAGTTTCACATGAACTAATGGCTAGTGTAGTTTCCTTAACCTTAGTCTCACTTTGTTTGTTCTTACTTTGCAAACGTTTGACTAAAGCTTCAGAGGCCATTAGACGTTCGTTTGCACAGGCTAGTTCTTCTACTTTTAGACTAAGTAAGGCATAGTTATTTTCAAATTTTAGCCTAAGTTCATCATAATCCCTAGCGTCTACTGTGGGTTTCTTAATGTCGTGTCGGTGATTAAACACATCATCAAGTTGCGAGATTCGTACCTCAGACTCAGCGTTCTTAGCAGTGTTTTCACCGGTGTGACCCATCTCCTCGTCCTCGTCATGTTCAACCAGCCTAGCCATGCAGCAATCTTCATCCTTAGGCTCCTCGTCTTCTGAGGTGTCATTCACCCATTCAGCTTCTTCGGTGAGCAGGGCTTTCCCACTTTCCATCTTGCGGGTCATTCTGGCCTTTCGGTCATAGTACCCGGAGTCCTTCACGCGTGGGGCGTGGCATTCTTTGGCAAAGTGGCCTGTCTTTCCACACCGAAAGCACTTCACAGATTTCTGAGGTGCAGAGTCCTCTGCTTTCTTTGTTGGCTTAGTTTCCTCTGTGGGAGTGGTCTTTTTGGTGCCGCTATAGGTTCTTTGGCGATTGGAGGAGGATGAGGATTTTTTCCCGATCTTCTTTGAGACCAGCTTAGTGAGCATTGCCAGTTGCTTGCGTATGTCACGAATATCTTCATCGGATTCTGTATCGGCTTCGGATCCTGAGGAGGTGTCCGATACAACAGCTGGCAGCTTCCCTTTGTTCTGTTTGGCCTTAGTGATGGAAGATCGTTCATTGGTTTTGTTCGAGAGGAGTGCTAGTGGGTCGACTCGAGTGTTGGTGGACTGAGGTTGCACGTAAGGAGCATAGGCAGATAGACTGTCATAAAGAGCATGGATGGAAGTGTTGGAGAGGTCCTTACTCTGAATCATCATCACGATCGCATTGCCCCAATGTGGTTTGAGGCTACCAAGGAAGCGGTTGTTGATATCGAATTTGTCCCTCGAGATCCTGGCTTTCTTGAGTTCATTGATGACCTTCAGGTATCGGAGGTATGTGTCACGCAGTTCCTCTCCTTCATAGGCCTGGAAGAGTTCATACTGCGAGAGGCATGCTGATTTCCTTCCCTGAGCACTTTCAGTTGTGCCAGCCATGATTTCTGCAAGTTCATCCCATATCTCCTTCGCTGTTGTGCAGCACTCAACGTGAGCGTAGACCTCGTTTCCCAGAGCCTGGAAGAGGTATCCTTTGGCAGTCTCGTCGGCCTGTGCGCGAGCCTGTTCATCCTCATTGATGGGACCTCTTGGTGTGCGGCGTTCATCCATGGGAGGGTTTGCGTTTGGCTGTGCAGGGATATTTGTCCAGAACTGTGCTGGGCCGTTGAAGATGGAGTCTAGAAGATATTGAGAGAGCGGTGCGCCTTTGTTCCTGATGAACGTGAGGAAGCGGTTTGTCCATATGCTGTAGTCGCCTTGTCGCAGCATCGGAGGCCTGGTGTCGGAGCCCACTATGGAGATGTCATTTGTGGTAGACATGGTTGGTGCAGTCGAATCGTCCGTGGTTTTGATCTTGTAGTGGATAAGAAAGTTAGTAACGAACGATATGAGAAATACGAGTTTAATGAGTAGAGTTATGAGAAAAAAAAAATGTTTAAAGAATTTCTTAGAACTAAGTGAGCGTGTGTGATGGTCGATAATGTATGAAAGAGAAATAAATCTTGAAGTTGGGAGAAGTTCTAGAAATTCAAATTGAGACTTGGGAAGCAAAAACAAATTTTATCTCAAATGTGGTTTAGGGAGATAGTACTAAAGTGTAAGGATCAAACCTTAAAATTTTTGAGAAACGTTTAGCCCAAGACAAATTTATCACGAGAAAAAAAATTTCCGCAGCTCAAGGAGATGTGATAAATGAAGTCATATCCGAGAAATTTCGGTGTTTGAGGGTTTTAAAGAGAAATTCTGAAGAAAAATTCTCAAGTAAAAATTTTCTCGGATTTTAAAAGTTTCGCATGTGGGACTGGTTCTAAGTTGAGAATTTTTTAAAGTTTCACAAGAAAGTTTCGCGGGCAAAAAAAAATCGTATCAAGAGTTGAAGTACTGTAGATGCGAGTTTATGAAATTTTCTCGAATTTGAAGGAGACGTGGTTTTTGAAGAAGAAAAATACTTTCTCAGATGAGATAAATTTTCTCGGCTTAGAAAATTTCTCGGATTGAAAACTTTCGTGAATTTCAAAACTTTCTCGGCCAAAGAAAAGGAATTCTCAGATGTAAAATTTCAAAAATTCTCGGCTTAGAAAACTTTCTCGGATGTAAAGTTTTTCATGACTTTAAAAAAATTTCTCGGCCTTAACAAGTTTCTCGGATGTAAAATCTTCACTGAGTTCAAAACTTTCGCGGACTTGAGAAAAATTTCTCGGATGTAAAAATTTTCACTGAGTTTAAAAACTTTCGCGGTCTTGAGACAAATTTCTCGGATGAAAAAATTTTCACTGAGTTTAAAAACTTTCGCGGTCTTGAGACAAATTTCTCGGATGTAAAATTTTCAGAAAGTTCTTGGTTGAGGAAAAAGATTCGCGGCTTAGAAAAATTCGCGGGATGAGCTTTCTAGGATATGGATTTTCAGAAAATTCTCGGTTGTTAATTTCTCGACTCAGTAAAATTTCTCAGTTTTTGAAAATTTCGCGGCTCAGAAAAAAAATTCTTGGAATAGACTTTCTCGGGTATAAAGTTTCTCTGATTTTAAAGAGTGTGAACTTGAGAAAGATTGGATCTTAGATAAATTTTCGCGGTTTAGGAAATTCTCGGATTTTATAAAGTATGAAGTTGAGAACACAAAATTTGGCCTAAGAAAAAAAATTCGCGGAGTTAAACTTTCTCGGATTTTTGGGCAAAGATCATTGAGAAAAAAAAAATGCAGTGAAAGTGAGTTATTCGCGGTATGAAAAAATTCGCGGATTTTGAAGATTCGCGGGATCGACTTTCTCGGACGTGGAAAATTCGCGGACTTGAATGTTCAAGCTCAAAATTTCGCGGTCAAGAACATGTTAGTACTGTTCCATTGCTTTTCACGCGATTTCCCAGAAAAACGTCTCGTTCTCGCTCAAATCTCAACCAAAATCGGTCAAACTTGATCCTAAACTTCAGAAATTCTTCCCTAAACACATAATCGACCGATTTGTGAGCTAAAAACAACAAAAAATGGGTCAAATCGACCAAAAACAGAGAATGGCCGAGATGTCCCTTTTTAAAGATTTTCTGCTTAAATCTTGCTCAAAACTCGTTAAAACTGATTCAAAAGTGTTCTAAAAACATTTTAGACATAGACTTGATCTGGGGGAGGGTTTTAAACACAAAAACGAAGCATCAAAACCCCAAAACAAGCTCAAAAATGCCGAAACCCATTTTTGCTCAAAAACACCTTTGATCTTGTTTGGAATCGAACGAAACTGGATTCAAATCAACAAAGATCGATCCACGTTTGCTCTGATACCACTTGTTGGTCCCGAAATGCACCAAACAAGGAATCAAAGAAGCTAAATGTAATGAAATGGAATGAAAAGGGAGAATTTCTCACCTTGTAGTGTGTGTAGTGTGTGAAAACGAATTTTAGCTTTTTAATCTTTGATTACCTTTCAAAGTGAGTTGGTAACACCTTATATACCACATTAACCCTAGGTATATTAAGGCCCAATCACTAAATATAAAATAATTACAATCTAGTCCAAAGCCCAAGCTAAAGATAATTACAAAATTAATCTCAAGACTTAAACTATTGACACAACTAATTAAATATCCTAACATTTTATTTCATCAATACATAGTTTACAAAAAAGGATTATTATTTTGAATATCGAGTAATGTAATTTGGATAATTTATAACGAACGGTATTTTACATTGTATGATTTTGTCTTTATCTTGGGTTATCTAGCAAACTAAACAGACTGGACCCTCAATAATATACAGGCAAGAGTTCTGTTTGGAATATTTTCTAGTGTTCAATTTCTTTGTTTATATTTGTTGGCTTTATATTTAGTTAACTTTTCGGATGAGATCCTCTGTCCCAAACCCATGTCCCAATGTGTGTACCAAATCACCGGATGTTGACACTTGTCAAATCCTGTGGTTAAGAAATTATTTTAATTATTTTTTTTAATTTTTTAATTACATAAGCTATCAAGTTATAAAATTATTCTTATTTCATATCCTTTATATGATAAAAACAAATAAATAACACTGAATAATTCTGTGTTTCATTACAATCATATGATACCCATAGCTTATATTTTTCGATATCTATAACAATTATTTTTTCCATATATTCTACAATCTGGTACACACATTAGGACAGAGTTTGGGAAAGAGGATCTCATCCGTTAACTTTTGGCTAATTCATAATATTCTAATTATTAGTTAATTGGGGTATAATATACCATCTCAAGTGGCATATATACCCCACCCTAATTCATCAGGCCGTTTGTTGCACTTACAAGAAAAAGGTTTGCCTCCACCTTCCCTCTAACCGCACCCCACGCACAAAGCCTTACATCTTTATCTTTAGCGTGGTAGATCGTTCCTATGTTAGATTAGTTGGATAGAACTAAAGCCCCAAGCCCATGGGCCGGCCTGACCCGGTCCGAAAACAACCGGGCTTGGGCCCAAGTTTTATAAGCCCAAAACATGAATGGGTTGTTTGGCCTGGCCCTTCAGGCCTGCTGGGCTGACGGGCGCGTGGCGAAAAGCCCGATGGACCGCGAGTCAAATTGGGCCCGCCATATTTTTAGATTTTCTTTTACTTTTCTACATATAATATTTATCAAATTCAATTTTATAAGCAAAAAATTTTTTTTTGATGTATTAATGAGATATATAATTTTTTAGTAACTATGTATAATATTGTGTATAATAGTATAAATTGGGCCCGAATCGGTATAGTCAAATTGGACCGCATACAGTGTTTGTACACTTCAACTTGATCTTTCTACATGATTGGTTAGTTAAAAAGAATGGTTCATGTTAGGTTGGGACTATTCGACTACATATTTATAGCACGATTAACGTTCGGACATGTAGACGTACATATATTGCGGTATTTAGACATATCTCAAATATTGTAATTAAGTCAAAGGACTCATTCGGTGATCAATCAAATTTAAGGGGGTATGTCGCAATTAAATAAGAGTGTGGGGTTAATTAATATTTATGTAGAATTCCTGGGGAATGGAACGTAAATATCTGATGGGCTTATTAACGGGCCAACCCATTATGACATCTATATATATGGGTGTGGTCCCTAAGTGCTGTACAACGAAACACACAGTCGTCGCTCTCGTAAACCCTAAGTGATAGCTGTCTAAGGATCGTTGGGTAGCCATCTTCCGAAAGCTAAAGGTTTCACGTACGCGTACTTGGAAGATCCACATACCGGTACTCAATAAGAACGCTATGGAATTCTCAGGTGCGTTTTCTAGTTCTGCTGTATTTGGTTTATCGCTTTAATTAATCAAGGTTAAAGTCTTTTTCGGATCCATACGGTCACGTATCCCAACAAGTGGTATCAGAGACACATTGATTTGGATTACTATGGTTTATCACGTCTATTACCTTCTAGATCTGGTATGATACGTGTTCTTTTGAGTCTTGAAATTCTGGGATACGGTGTTCGGCAGCAAAGAGGTCTGCAGGGTGGCGCCGTCGGGCGCTGCGTTTGGCTGCTACAGATCTTTGTAAGCATATTATATGCTACACGTAATTCATACGAACATAATCCATGATCTTTAAACAAGACAATTCTCATGGTATACATGATAATAAATAATAAACACTAACCTTGATTCATCTTGGCTCTTCGAAAGGACGTAAGTCGCGTATCTCTCCCTTTACACTACTTTAATGTATTTTCTGATGGATGAATAATAACCTACGTTGGTATGGTGAGAGGACCGACTTAATGTATTTATAGAGTACATTCCATCAATGTAGTGGGTAGTTAATATCTCTTTAGACCAATAGGAATTAAGCCCATTAATTAATTATTAAACCTTAATTAATAAATGGGTCATAACGTGGGTCATAACTTACATTCTCCCACTTGGCCCGCGTAATATAACTTTATGGTTTAATAATCATAATTTCCGTCATATGCATATTTATTTTAGCTAAATTCAGTCATAAATTGATCATTCCTTTCATCGCTATTAAGCTTAAAGCTAACAAGGATCATAGCGGTCGTATGTCATTGTTACGACACAGTCCCTTCCATGTATCACAGTATCAGCTCTACACTCAACATGATCTTAATAAGATATATCGTAATGGTCCACATTATTGTCTTAGCTACAGACTCATCCTGTTGCGTTAATTCTTTAGTGTATATACAATCGATAATTAAAAACAGGATGCATTAATTATCAGAAACATAATATTGAGCTCAGAGTGTCAAACATATAAAGTCATAAATAAGAAACATAAAACCACCATAACATCAGTTAGGGCCTTTCATAATGCCCATCCTTTCAACATGTTCATTAAATAATTTTGGTGGTAATCCTTTCGTCAGTGGATCTGCAATCATAAGCTTGGTGCTGATGTGCTCGATTGGCACTCGTTGTTTCTGAACTTCTTCTTTAACGGCAAAGTATTTAAGCTCGATATGCTTAGCACCCTTTGAGTACTTGTCGTTTTTAGAGAAGAACACTGCTGCGGAATTATCACAATAAATTTAAGCGGCCTGGCTATACTGTCGACTGTGCCAAGACCAGAAATAAAATTCCGCAGCCATAATCCTTGAACTGTAGCCTCAAAGCACGTACAAATTCAGCTTCCATTGTTGATGCAGGAATAACAGACTGCTTCAAACTTTTCCATGAGATTGCTCCTCCAGCCAATAGGAACAAATAGCCGAATGTTGACTTTCTTGTATCAACACATCCGGCGTAATCAGAATCTGAATAGCCGATAGCTTCCAAGAGATTTGATCTTCTGTACGTGAGCATATGATCTTTTGTTCCTTGCAGATACCTTAAGACTTTCTTTGCAGCTTTCCAATGATCCATTCCTGGGTTACTTTGATATCTGCCCAACATCCCGACAGCGAAACTAATATCGGGTCTAGTACACGTTTGAGCATACATTAGACTGCCAACGACAGAAGCATAAGGAATCCGTTCCATTTCTTTACGCTCTAATTTATTCTTTGGGCATTGCATAAGGCTGAATTTGTCCCCTTTTTGAATTGGCGCAACACTTGATGAGCACTTTTCCATATTAAATCTTTCAAGAACCTTATTAATATATGCTTTCTGAGACAATCCCAACAATCCATGTGACCTATCACGGTATATGTCAATACCTATCACAAAGGATGCCTTGCCCATATCTTTCATTTCGAAGTTCTTAGATAGGAAACTTTTAGTCTCATGTAGTAAACATAAGTCATTAGTAGCGAGCAAAATGTCATCAACATACAGAATTAATATTATATACTTGCTCCCACTGATCTTCAGATATATACATCTATCAACGATGTTTTCCTTAAATCCGAAGGAGGTAATGGTATCATTAAATTTCAAGTACCATTGCCGCGAAGCTTGTTTCAATCCGTATATCGACTTCTTAAGTTTACACACCATACGTTCTTTTCCTTTAATAGCGAAACCTTCAGGTTGGTCCATGTAAACTTCCTCCTCTAAATTTCCATTAAGGAATGCCGTTTTCACATCCATTTGATGAAGCTCTAAGTTATAATGAGCTACCAATGCCATGATAATTCTAAACGAGTCCTCCTTTGAAACAGGTGAAAAGGTCTCTTTATAATCAACGCCGTCTTTCTGGGTAAATCCCTTCGCAACAAGTCTAGCTTTATGTCATTCTATATTGCCATTAGAGTCGAGTTTGGTCTTAAAGACCCACTTACACCCAACTCTTTTACAACCTCCAGGCAATTCAACGAGATCCCAGACGTCATTATATTGCATTGATTTTAATTCGTTTTTCATGGCGTCGAACCATTTAATAGAATCTTTACTTTCCATGGCCTGTGAAAACGAAACTGGATCATCATTTATTCCAAAGTCAACTTCTGACTCATGTAGATATACCACATAATCATTAGAAATAGCAGATCGTCTTTCTCTTTCTGATCTTCTTAATTGTGGGTCATTCACGATAGGTTCTTCAGGTGTGATTTCACTGTGGGGTGTTTCAACATTTATTTGTTGTTCCTGTGCGGGATTTTGAATGACTGTTGGAACAACAACTTGAGTAGAAGTTAAAGGTATGGGGATCTCCACCCTAACTTCTTGAATATCCACTTTACGTGGTTCAACATTCCCACTAATTTCACCATTTTCGATCAACCGTGCATTTCCAGTTTCAATTATTCTCGTACTGTGGTTAGGACAATAAAATATATACCCCTTCGACTTTTCTGGATAACCAATGAAGAATCCGCTGGTCGTTCTTGGATCCAATTTTCTTTCATGTGGATTATAAATTTTTATTTCTGCCTGGCAACCCCAAACGTGCAGGTGCCTTAAACTAGTTTCCTTCCCGTCCACAGTTCAAAAGGAGTTTTCGAAACTGCCTTACTAGGAACCTTGTTTAATAAATAAACGGCAGTTTTCAAACAATACATCCACAACGATGGGGGCAAAGATGAGCAACTTAACATGCTCCTAACCATATCCATTAATGTACGATTTCGTCTTTCTGCAACACCATTTTGTTCAGGTGTGCCTGACATCGTGTATTGAGCACATATGCCATTCTTTTCGAGGAATATAGCGAACGGACCTGGACATTGTCCGCTCTCATTATATTTTCCATAATATTCGCCACCACGGTCAGATCTGAAATTTTCACCTTTCTGTCTAATTGTCGCTCAACCTCGGTAATAAACACTTCTAATGCGTTTAGCGATTGAGACTTTTCATGCAATAAATAGACATAACCGTAACGTGAAAAGTCATCAATAAAGGTGATGAAATACTTTTCTCCACCAAAAGATGGAACATCAAAAGGTCCGCAAATGTCAGTGTGTATAATTTCTAGGAGCTGCGTACTTCTTGTGGCCTTACTTTTATTTGTGTGTTTCGTGTGTTTTCCTTTAATACAATCCACACATATACCGAGACCAGTAAAATCCAAGTCTGAAAGGATTTCATTCCTTACGAGTCTCTGTATTCTTTCTTTGGAAATGTGACCCAATCGTTTATGCCACAGATATGCTGAACTTTCGTTCAATAATCCACGTTTCATGCCAACATTATGATGCGAGATCATAAGTCTCAGCGAAGTCATTATCGAGGTTTAATTTATATAAATCATCACGAAGCACACTGGAACCGTAAAAAATATTATTTTTATATAAACTGAAACATCCATTACCAAACTTAAACGTAAAACCAGCAGAATCAAGTTTTGATAAAGAAATAAGTTACGGAAATAGAAGGAACATAAAAAGTCTGAAAAAGATCTAAATGATGTCCAGTACTTAAAATTAAACGATAAGTTCCGATTGCTTCAACTGATGCCTTGACTCGATTCCCCATGTGCACAAATCTTTCATTTGGGCTTATGATTTGGGTTGTAAGGAATCCCTGCATCATATTAGTAACATGAATAGTATTGCCAGAATCAATCCACCAAGTATTATGAGGAACTTCAGTTAAGTTTGATTCGAAACATACGAAAGAATTAATCGTACCTTTTCTTTCGAACCATGCCTTACGTTTCAGGCAATCCTTCTTAAGGTGTCCTGATTTTCCACAGAACCCACATTCATTACTCTTCAGTTCCTTCTTGCGGATTTTGAAAGAAGACGCATTAACTTTCAATGGTCCCTTTCCCTTTTCCTTCGGCTTTCCAGTTTTCTTGCCAGCTCCTTGACGGCCAATGAGATTAACAGAATGAGCTCCCTGTTTGTTCAACCTCGCCTCCTCTTGAATCAGTAAAGTCTGCAGTTCTCTCACATTCCATTTATCCTTAATTGTATTATAGTTAATTTGGAATGGACCGTACTGAGGAGGTAAGGAGTTCATAATGAACGTCACAAGAAAACTCTCTTCCACTTTCATTCCCATGGATCCGAGTTTTGCCGCTAAGTTGATCATTTCAGTAACGTGCTCGTGCATTGTACGTGACCCATCAAATTTCATTGTGGTCAGCGTACCCATCAGTGTCCCAGCTCTAGACTTATCAGCTTTGTCAGAGTGGGCCATACTTTGGACAGATTCCAAAAATTCCTTAGCACTTTCAGTTTTTGGAATTGTTGACTTAGTGCTCTCCGATATTGTCATTCGCAGAAACATAAGGCTTAATCTGTTCGATCTTTCCCAGTCATCATGGAAAGCTTTTTGCTCATCAGTGCTGTCATCAGTAATATCATCGGGCTTAGGATACAGTAATGCCGAATCAAGGTTCAGAACACCTAGGTGAAACTGAACCTGCTCAGACCAATCATTATGATTAAGCCCGTTGAATTTGACAACTGTCGAGGCCTGCGAGTTAAGAGAGACAGGAGCGAAAGCTGCAAATAGATACAATAATGCTCATTGTTAGTGCTTTGAGAAAATAAAATTGTAATATAGATTCAGATATCGTAAATGCGCATCGAAGTTCTCCTTTGGGTGATCCAACAACGCACCAAATAATTTGATGCATAAATAATTAGATACTTAATTTGGTAAATTTCGTAATTTGACACGTTAGGCGCCTTTGAACGCACTTAACACATCGAATAAAATATACCACCTTTACGTTATTAGCTATAAAATAGCGACCAGCCTTTGGGCGGTACTTTATATTTTATGTGCTAATGAACATCAATATACTCGTGAGATTTTCGTTAAGTCATTGCATTAATAGCATCTATTAATCACGAGTAATTGAGTATTAATTATATCTCGAAACCTTACTAATTTGGCCACTTCAGTGACTAGCAAATCATACATAATTGAGATATAATTCATAAAACAGCGGAATAATATAATTTATCTATTTCAGGGGTCCCTACGTAGTTCTCTTAAAACTTAGGACTAATCTGTAATTCTAAAACTGTTCAGGGACTAATCTGTCACTACATTATATACAGAGGCTAATCTAACAACTTCTTAATTTCCAGGGATATAATGTAATTTTCTAGACTTGGAAATGCCACAAAGCTTCATTCACGTGGTCAATTGTTACGTGCTCACTAAAAACTTCCAAAAACTAAATACTAGGTCAAACCTAAACAACCCACGTCAAGATATCATGGAACGACTTCTTCAAACGCGTAAGATCAAAAATTAAAAATTTCAAAATAATGATTAAAATAATAACTTATTTATTAACAGTAAAACTAATTTAGCGTAACATGCTCATTTGACGTAGTAGTTATGATGCAACTAATGAGTCAAATAATACCTATCATGACATGTTCAAAGGATTCGAAAACCAACGCCATTGTTTTGATAAAACAGTAAATCATAAAAGAATCATCACCATTCATGTTGCTTAATAAATATCATGGCAAAGGATAAAACATACGAATAAAGAACCCAAGAGCATATGAGAACCACACATGAAGAGCACTTTATTTATATAAAGATATGCAACAGTTATGCACATTAATGCGCAAGTCGTCATCACTGATAATTCATGCAAAAAGTCCTCATAGGCATGTGAACGAAACATCGTAGTCATACTTGATTCGAAATAGAGAAACGATCATATAATATCATGAAATATAGTGTCATGTATAAAAGAGAATCATGCGTTTTCAACATGGCTCTGATACCAACTATAAGCATATTATATGCTACACGTAATTCATACGAACATAATCCATGATCTTTAAACAACACAATTCTCATGATATACATGATAATAAATAATAAACACTAACCTTGATTCATCTTGGCTCTTCGAAAGGACGTAAGTCGCGTATCTCTCCCTTTACACTACTTTAATGTATTTTCTGATGGATGAATAATAACCTACGGTAGTGTGGAGAGAGGACCGACTTAATGTATTTATAGAGTACATTCCATCAATGTAGTGGGTAGTTAATATCTCTTTAGACCAATAGGAATTAAGCCCACTAATTAATTATTAAACCTTAATTAATAAATGGGTCATAACGTGGGTCATAACTTACAATCTTCACCACCGATGGGTTGCGAACACCCTCGCAAGCAGCGCCGTTGGGCGCTACTTCGGATTTGCAATTCAGCGGCGTCCGGTTGTTGTTTGGGCGATGTGGGCATGCGACGTTGGCCGCTTCAGGTAGGTGGCTTTGGGGCGTGTGAAGGCACTGCCGTTCAGTCGCTATGTGGTTAGGCGATGTTGTGCACACGCCGTTGGGCGCTGTAGGTTATCCACACTGGTTTTGTGATGCGGTGGTTTGTTACATGTACTGCTAGTCTACTGTTTGCTGGCTGCAAGAAACTATTTTATTTCTATGTTACGTTCAGCCCCAGGGTTTATAATAGGCCCAATAGTGGGTCCACTTCATTTTCTCTTTTATATGTGCGTTAATGACATGCATGGCCTAGGTTTCATGTTAGCATTACATTATATATGTTGCTGTGGTTTCGTTAGGGTTGCCTTAGCTTTTCTTAATGGGCTTGATTTTATTTGGCCCACACGGGTTAGAATTAAAAAAAAGTATGATCATGGGCCTTTAATGTCTTTCTTTTGGGCTTCTTAGATTTTGGTAAATAGGCCACATCATGTTAAGAATAAATTTAGGCCCACCTCAGATTTGGACTAATTTAATCTTATTAGGTCCAATAAATGTGTTATTGGTTGGCCATTTTCTGTGACTATTAGGGGTGCTTTTAAAGTCGGGAGTATTTGAAAAAATTGCGATTTTTAACAGACAGTGATTGTTAAATTTAATAACGGCATAAAGATGCTTATTTTAGCATATCGATTTATAGAGATATTTTATTGAAGCAGTATAGTCACATTCGTGACCTCTGTTGTGGAGATTTCATAAATCTAATAGATCGTTTTTCACAAAATGCTCCTGCAGGGCATCGGGAAACTCCTTTGCATCCGCCTGTGATGAAACAAGACTCAACAAGGTCTCTGGGATTGCATTCTTCATGAACTTAACACTTACGTGGTTAGTCCGCTCGCACTTTTCGTGAGCTCTCTGGACGCGGATTAATGATAGCGTAATCTAGATCCAGGCAACCCAAAACCATAAGCAATTTATTCTTCCAAGCAGCAAAGTTCATTCCATTAAGTTTAGGAATGTTGTTCATGGCAGAGTTCGTAGTCGCAACACCGACCATCTCAGCTGATAAGAGAACGATAATTTACTCACAATTTTTAGCTTTAATAATGCTTAAAAAAATTAAATAATAACAACCCATCTTCTGCTTAATCGTTGTGCAAAAGAGCCTAACGAAGGTTAGGTAGCCAATCCACGATTGATCAAACTGGTGCAACGATCAATCATTCGTACCCTATTCCAGCCAAGTAGTCGCCTTCCGAAGGGCCGATTAACTACTCGCATTGGAAAGACCTTCAGGTACTTCAGCTTACCATCACAGACGTACACAAGCCACTGCTAGATAATCGGCTTCCGAAGGGGCCGGTCGAAATATCCGCATGCGTCATGTTACGTCACCGTCCCCGGCAGAAACAAGTGCTGCTTTACGGAAACTTGTTTCCATGAGGTATAGGGGCAACAGAAACATTCATGAGTATATACTCGAAATGGCGAATTTAGCCACTAAGCTAAGAGCACTGAATCTCGAACTTCCTGAGGGATTTGGTTGTTCATTTGGTGCTTGTCTCTCTCCCTGCACATTACAGTCAATTCGAGGTGAGCTATAATTTTTGGCAATTAATGAGCTCATTTCTCATTTGGTGCAAGAAGAGGAGAGACTTAGACTGCATAAAGTCGAGACTGCTCATCTGGCTTCGACTCATTCTGTCGTTGGCAAAAAGAGAAAGGCTAAGGAAATGGCGGATTTAGCCACTAAGCTGAGAGCACTAAAGCTCGAACTTCCTGAGGAATTTGCCCATACAGAAGAAGCCTAAGGGCCCTGACTTCTGCAAGAAAGCTTCTCACTTAAAAAAGGATTGTGCCAAGTATCATGCTTGGCGACTAAAGAAATGTACAAATTTGACTTCTGTGAGCGCTGAAATTAATTTGGTTTCGGTTACCTGCATATACGTGGTGGTTGATTCCGGTGCTACAACTCACATAAGTATGTCTATGCAGGGTTGCCTGAGCTGCCGAAAGCCCAATAATGCTGAAAGATTCATCTATATGGGGCAGTTGAAGTCCAAGGCGTGGGGACTTTTAGATTATTGTTACGTCATGGTTTCTTTTTGGATTTGAATAACACTTCCGTTGTGCCGTCATTTAGACGGAATTTGATTTCAGTTTCTGTTTTGGACAAAGAAGGTTATATTTGTTCATTTGGTAACAGAAAGTGTGTTATTTATTCTAAATCTTCGGCTATTGGAACCAATAACTTATCTGAACATGATAATCTGTATCTACTTGATATAGTAAACTACGAAGAGTCCCATAATGTAGAAACTAGAGGAATTAAGCGTAACTTACCATCCGAGAATTCATTTGGTTTATGGCATAAACATTTTGGGTCGTATATCCGAAAGGATAATTAACAAGCTTGTGTCTGATGGAAATCTGGAAACACTTGATAAATTTGGAGATCATTTATGTATCGAGCGTATAAAGGGTAAAACAACAAATAAAAGAAAAGTAAATGCTGAGAGAGCTAAGGAAGTCTTAGAACTGATTCATCCGGATGTGTGTGGTCTATTCCCTTCGGCTTCATGGAAAGGACAACGCCATTTTATCACGTTCATCGACGATTACTCTCGTTACGTGTATTTGTACCTAATTCATGAAAAGTCTAAAGCACTTTGACGTTTTTAAGGCGTTTAAAGCCGAAGTAGAAAATCGACACGGCAAAACGATTAAGGCTGTCAGATCCGACCGTGGTGGAGAACACTATGGGAGGTATGACGGATCAGGTGAACAACGTCCAGGACCGTTTGCTAAGTTTCTAGAGGAGTGCGGGATCGTCCCTCAGTACACCATGCCAGGATGTCCAAATATGAACGGTGTTGCTGAGAGACGAAACAGAACCCTTCAGGATATGGTGAGAAGTATGATTGCTCGTACGACTTTACCTCACTCTCTCTGGGGCGACGCATTAAGAACCGCAGCCTACATCCTTAACAGAATCCCTACTAAAGCTACGAACAGTACCCCTTATGAGTTATGGACGGGTAAAGGCTCGTCCTTAGGCATTTACGAGTTTGGGGATGTCTTACTGAGGCACGGCTACAGGCTAGGCGAGAAGAAATTGAACTCAAGGACTGTTAGTAGCTACTTCGTAGGTTATCTAGAGAAATCACGTGGCTATAACTTCCATGATCCCACTTTAAGGACATTTTTGAGACAATAAATGCCAGGTTCTTTGAGGATCTTGAGTTTGGGGAGGATAAGGATAATTGAAACAATTTTCTATTCGAAGAAGAGGGTTCAGAAATTCCTCTTCACACAGCTTAGGTCGGTCAGGACGAATTCTTTGTCCCTGTGGTTATCCGACCTCGAAATATGGATGAAGATGAAATCGTTCCTCCAATGGATCAGCATACTTCACCTTTAGCTGTTGATCATGATCAGCCTTATGAAGGTGAAGCTGAAGCTGATCATCAAGTACAAATGCATGAACCTCAGATGGAACCAACGCCTCTACGGAGGTCAACCCGAGAAAGGAGAAATGCAACAGGAAACTATACAGTAAAACCTCTATAAATTAATACTCGATAAATTAATAACCTCTCTAAAATAATAAAATCTTCCGGTCCCGACTTGGGCCTTTGTTAAAAAATCATTAAATTCGATAAGATAATAAGATAATAGTTATTCTAAAAATTCCTTTGTAAACATTAGGTCCCATTAAAACTATAAATTAATAATTCATATATTACAATTATAAATATTATGGGCATTTGCTAAAATATGAATCTATTGTCACTTGTTTTTTTTCTTAAAACGTAAATCTAATTGAATTTCATCACTAACTTTTTTAATTGCAGCCAAAAGTTCCGGCTTCGAGTTCTCTAGTTGTAACAAAAAATGTATATATACATGACTATATTTAATTAGTTACAACGAATTGGTTTATTCATGAATATAATTAATTAAACATATTTAAATACTAAATCAAATGAATTTAAATTTGTTTTCTTTTAATTAATAAATTATTAATTTATCGATATATTAATACCTCTTTAAATTAATAAAATTTAGTGGTCCCAAGGTTATTAATTAAAAGAGGTTTTACTGTATCTATGTTGCAGCCAGAGGGCTTACCTTCGGACAAATCTAGCCTACTGGTCTGCAAACTAAAGAAATCCATCTACAGACTCAAGCAGGCTTCTCGTCAGTGGTACCAAAAGTTTCACCAGACTATCACCTCTTTCGGTTTTGAGACTAACTCTGTTGAGGACTGTGTGTATCACAAATTCAGTGGGAGTATGTTCATCTTTTTGGTCTTGTACGTAGACGACACTTTACTACCTAGAGCGATGTTAATTTACTTGGGGACACCAAGAGATTTCTTCGGGTAATTTTGACATGAAAGATCTTGGGAAAGCTTCTTTGTATTAGGGATCCAGATTCACCGTGATCGCTCACGGGGAACTCTTAGGTTATCACAAAAGAGCTACATCGAAAAGGTACTGCAAAGGTTTAGCATGGAAAATTGTCGTTCACATGACACTCCGGTCTCAAAAGGTAATAAGTTCAGCCTCAAACAGTGTCCGGATAACATTTTGGAATCTAAGCACATGAAGGATATACCATATGCGTCGGCAGTGGGAAGTTTAATGCACGCACAGGTTTGCACCACACCTGATTTGACGTTCATCGTAGTTGGTTGATACCAAGCAATCCGGGTAGAGAACATTGGGTAGCAGCCAAAAGGGTCTTTCGATATCTTCAAAAGACGAAGGATTATATGCTCACATAGAGAAAGTCAGAGTATTTGGAGATCATTGGGTATTGCGAATCTGATTTTGCGGGATGTCTGGACAGCCGCAAATCGACATTTGGTTACGTCTTTATGCTTGCTGGGGGAGCGATTTCTTGGTAAAGTGTCGAATAGACACTAAATCGCTTCATCTACGATGGGGGCAGATTTTGTAGCTTGCTATGAGGCCTCCAACCAGGCTGTTTGGCTGCGCAATTTAGTGACAGGACTTAAATAGTCAATTCTGTTGAACGACCAATAAAGCTATTCTGTGACAACAATTTGGCGGTCCTGTATTCCAATAACAACATGAGCTCTTCCAGGTCTAAGCACATAGACATTAAGTTTCTAGTTGTGAAAGAACGAGTTCAGGGTAGATGTATAATCATTGAGCATATCGGAACAGATTTTATGATTGCAGATCCATTTACTAAAGCGTTAGCGCCCTCTATATTTCATGAGCATGTTGCTCGTATGGGTGTGACGAATTAAGTTTTATGTATCGTGGATTCTGTAAATTCTGTGTTTAATGATTATTTAATAAAGTTTCTTTAATACATGTTCGTGTCATGACATTTGGGTTTTTCAGATATCCATTAGTTTATCTCTGAATTCTGATCTCACTAAAGTAGGACCAGTTGGAAATAGACATTCGTGATTAATTGAGCATGTAATTTACATGCTACACGTCCACACTTGATCCATGTCATTCGATGGAGCTGGTGTTCGTGATTACTGTGGGTTGAGTTATGATGCATGTATAACGACTACCCATTTAGTTCTTGCATCGACAATACTGATGGACGAGATTAGTTTCATATGCGACACTTCGGTTATAGCTATATTCGGAACGATATTTAGTATACGACGAAGGGTGCTTGTTGGATAAATACGTCTTGTAGTCCAGGGGAGATTGTTAGGTTGGGACTATTCGACTACGTATTTCTATCACGACTAACGTTCGGACATGTAGACGTACATGTATTGGGGTATTAGTCGTATGCCAAATATTGTAATTATGTTAAAGGACACATTCGGTGATCAATCAAATTTAAGGGGGTCTGTCACAATTAAATAAGATGTGTGAGGTTAATTAATATTTGAATAGAATTCCTCGGCGCTGGGACGTAATATCTGATGGGCTTATTAATGGGCCAGCCCATTACGATATATGGGTGTGGTTCCTAAGTGCTGTATAACGGAACACACAGCTGTAGCTGTCGTAAACCCTAACTGACAGCCGTCTAAGGGTCGTTGGGTACCCATCTTCCCCAAGCTAAAGGTTTCATGTCGCGTACTTGGAAGATCCACATATCCGGTACTCAATAAGAGCGCTATGGAATTCTCAGGTACAATTTCTATTTCCGCTGTATTTGGTTTATCGCTTTAATTAATCAATCAAGGTTAAAGTCTTTTTCGGATCATACGTAGAGATGGCAATGGGGCGGGTCCAAATAATCGAGTTTTACCCGATAATCCGGGTCTCGGGGCGGGTCCCGGGTCTCAAAAGAAGAAACCTGGCCGGTTCCGGGGCGGGTCCCGGGTCTGGCAAACCCCGCCCCGAAAATATATATATATTATAATTCAATTCGTAATTACGTATTATATAGAATTATTGATAATATTATAAACAAAAATCTGTTGGTCTTATGGTAGAGGTTTGGTATTTATAAACGTAAGGTCGCGGGTTCGAGTCTCAAGCACTACATTTATCCATTTTATCTTTTAAAAAATAAAAAGAAAAGAAAAAAATAAAAAAATCAATATAACCGGGTATGGCGGGTTGGACCCGCCACGCTCGGGTCTGACCCGGGTCGGGGCGGGGCGGGGTGGGGTGTTAGAGTCTATCAAAGACGGGCCAAGCTAGGATCCAAACCCGAAGGAATAGAACTGGGCTGAAACCAAGCCCAAGGCAGTCAAGGCTGGAATCAAGCAGAAAATAAGGCAGAAGATTAGATAAGATACATATTAATGATGATTGCAGTAATTACAGTGATTGCTGCATTTAAGTACGTTTCCTAAGATTAGCTATTTGGCTTATCTATAAAATAAAAGGGTAGGAGAAGAGAAGAGGATGGAGGATTAGGATTATTGAGGACAAGAGCCTTCTCCTGTTAGAATTCGATTATGCTATCAGTACCATCTTCATAATTTCTTTTAGCAATAAATTCCTCATTTGGCATTCTCTTCACTCTAACAAATTGGTCCGACCTGCCGGATCCCATTACATGCACGTAACAAGATCACACATGGAGCAACGGGTGGAAGGGTTAGAGAAGACAATGAACAAACGCTTCGAGACAATGAACGAGACGATAACCGGACTGCATAAGCTAATATATGATTTTATCAGCGCCAAATCCGGAGAAGTGTCCCAATCACAAGTGAATAGCCAAAATAACGAAACCCACATCCCCTCCATCTCTCCTCCACAGATACAAAGCGGCGAAGGCGAGGTTGTCTCCCACATGTTGCAGAAACGGCTGGAACTGCCATTTTTTGATGGTGATGAGCCCATGGCGTGGGTATCAAAAGCCGATCAATACTTTGCAATCCAGCGCATACCGGAACAGCAGAAAGTTCCGAGTGCAATCTTTTGCATAGAGGGCATGGCGCAGTCATGGATACAGTGGTTCACAACGACCTATCCGACAATCACATGGGGCGATCTGAAGCAAAAACTGATAGAAACATTCGATGACAAATATCACGGGAATCAGCTCGAGAAGATCACCAGTGTCAAGCAGACGGGGCAGATTCGAGACTATTTTCATGAATTCATAAGGATGATCACAAACCTGAACGAGATTCCAGTCCAGCAACACTTGGGATTTTTCCTGCTCGGAATGCAGCCGATTTTGCGAACAGAGGTACAAATTCTTAAGCCAACCAGCCTCGAGGAGGCATATCAGTTGGCAAAGGGTATTGAGCATAAACTGTTGGTCGCTAAAGAGGGAGAATATACAACAGAGATAACGAGATCAACGGGACATCATAAGTTCGTACGCCATGTTTCCTTTCCTCAAACAAATCGAACATCTGGCACTGAACAAGGAGGAGGTGCTGACTGCCAAGAAACCAAGGCAACCGAGCGATATATACCACCTTCCGCCCGCGGTATAGGAGTCCCCGAAAGACAGCCAGCGATACCATCGACTCGAGGCAAGCCCTTTCGCGCGTTGACGGACAGAGAATTCCAAGACTTAAGGTCGAAGGGTCTGTGCTTCAAATGTCGTCAGCCTTACAAGCCGGGTCACTTGTGCCCTAACCTGGAGCTTCGCATGATTATAGGCGGAGAAGACGATCTAATGACTGAAGACGAGTTTGGCACTTGGGTTGAATTCGAGGAGGGGGGAAAGGAGGAGATAAAAGAGGAAGCCAACAAAGCACACTCAGACGGACAATTAACCTTATTGGATCTGCCGTTGTTTGCATTAGGAGGAATATCGGGACCACGAACTCTCAAACTCCGTGGGAAAATCTGCGGCACTGATGTGGTGATAATGATAGATAGCGGAGCCAGCCATAATTTTATCTCGACCAAACTAGCTGATCGACTATCTTTGCCGCGGGTTCGGAACAGCAAGTTTCACGTTAGACTAGGCGACGGACGACAGTCTGCCACGGAAGGCGAGTGCCCAGCCGTCACCTTACAAGTGGGTACGTGCACTATTGTATCCAACTTCTTCGCTTTCGAATTAGGAGGAGCCGACGTCATCTTAGGGGTTGATTGGTTGAGGCACTTGGGTGAAGTCAAAATTAATTGGGCTACGTCCAATGCGATTCGAGTGGGAAGGAGATAGCCATTGCCTACAGGGGGACGCAGCTCTCACTAGAGCACCAATAAGCTTACGGGCGCTCAACAAAAGTAAGGAAATTGACGCGGGAGCAATCCTTTTGTTCAGGCAGATGGAGAAAAGCCGAGAGCAGGAACAAGGGGAGTTAGGAGACGAGAACATAAAACAGGTGGATAGATTGTTAAACAAGTTTCCTAATATATTCCAAGAACCATCTACACTTCCACCAACGAGGATGTTCGACCACCGCATAGAGCTTATTCCGGGAGCAAGGCGGTGTCCGTGAGGCCTTATCGTTATGGGCACATGCAAAAGGATTAAATCGAAACTCGTGAAGGAAATGTTAGCAGCCTGTATAATTCAGCCAAGTGCTAGCCCATTTTCAAGCCCGGTACTATTGGTTCGAAAGAAGGACGGCAGCTGGAGATTCTGTGTTGACTACCGCGAATTGAATAAGGTTACTATCCCCGACAAATACCCTATACCGGTGATTCAAGAGCTTCTGGACGAGTTATGCGGGGCCAATTACTTTACCAAATTAGATCTACGCTCGGGGTATCATCAAATAAGAATAAAGACGGAAGATGTTCCGAAGACGGCATTTCAAACTCATGACGGGCATTATGAATTTCTCGTCATGCCATTCGGACTCACGAATGCGCCAGCAATGTTTCAAGCCACGATGAATGAAATATTTCGACCCTATCTCCGAAAAGGTGTGCTGGTTTTCTTTGATGATATATTAATCTACACAGCTACGTGGGGAGTACATTTGCAGCTTTTGGCTCGGGTTTTACATATACTTACCAGCCATCAGTTTCGTCTCAACCGAAAGAAGTGCCAATTTGGAAGGCAACGAATTGAGTACTTGGGGCACGTAATTTATTCAGGACAGGTGGCAATGGATCCCGAGAAGGTGGCAGCCGTATTACGATGGCCAAAACCAAAGTCTGTCAAGGGCGTACGGGGTTTCTTGGGGCTAACCGGGTATTACCGCCGATTTATCAGAAATTACGGTCAAATTGTGCAGCCGTTGACAGCCTTGCTAAAGAAAGAAGCCTCCGGGACTTGGGATTGGGATGAAGCGGCCGATGGGGCTTTCTTAGCGCTACAACATGCATTGGTTTCCGCACCAGTCTTAGCGGTACCTGATTTTTCGAAGCCTTTCGTCATAGAGTGCGACGCCTCAGGGACAGCAATAGGGGCAGTACTTATGCAGGGAAAGCAACCCATCGCTTACTTTAGCAAGGGGTTATCTAGTCGCACGAACGCTAAATCAAGCTATGAAAGGGAAGTAATGGCATTGGTTTTATCAATTCAACATTGGCGACCTTACCTTCTTGGACGGCGATTTATGGTCCGAACAGACCACCGAAGCTTGCGCACTCTCTTACACCAAAAGGTGGGAACCCCAGCACAACAACTTTCGGTTTCTAAATTGCTGGGATACTCGTTTGACATAGAGTACAAATCTGGGGTCACGAACAACGCTGCGGATTCTTTGTCGCGACAGAACGAAGACTTGACTCTCAATGATGTGAGCATACCACAATGGTTGGAGGGGGAGGATATACAGGAAGAAATACAAAAGGATGAGGTTTTAGTACCAATTACGGAAGCACTTCGGAGCGACCCGGAATCACGTCCCCCATATTCCTTAATGGGAGGGCGGTTATTTTACAAAGGGCGATTGGTCATCCCAACGAGATCAACTTGGATCCCACAATTGATCAAAGAATACCACTCATCTACAAGTGGCGGACATACAGGGGCATTCCGCACAGTCGGCCGGATCATTATACTGGCGAGGGATGATGAAGCAAGTTCAATCGTTTGTGGCTGAATGTCTAGTATGCCAAAGGGCCAAATACGAGGCATTGTCGCTAGCTGGGTTGCTTAACCCTTTACCCATACCGGATCGAATTTGGGAAGACGTGGCGATGGACTTCATTACGGGACTCCCTAGATCGCAAGGATACGACAGCATTTTCGTTGTGGTTGATCGGCTCTCGAAGTACGGCCATTTCATTCCTTTAAAGCATCCGTACTCTGCGAGAACGGTGGCAGACGCCTTTGTCGTCAACATCGTACGATTGCATGGCACTCCAAGGAGTATAGTAAGTGATCGAGATTCGATTTTTCTCAGTCATTCCTGGCAAGAATTATTCTTAAAACAGGGCACCAAATTGAAGATGAGCTCAGCTTACCATCCACAGACAGATGGACAATCGGAGGTTTTGAACCGTACCTTGGAGACATACTTACGTTGTTTTATTGGGGACTAACCAAAATCTTGGGCCAAGTGGTTAGTTTAGGTGGAGTATTGGTACAACACCACCTATCATGTGTCGGCAGGAATAACCCCATTCCAGGCCGTCTACGGGCGCCCACCACCTAATCTCGTCCAATTTTTACCCGGGGAATGCCAGGTTGCGGCGGTCGCCGAGGTACTAGGAGATCGAGATGCGATAATACGACAGCTGAAGTATAATCTACACCGGGCTCAACAGCGTATGATTAAGTCGTCAAATAACCACCGTCGAGATGTCATTTTCAATGTAGGGGATGCTGTCTTCTTGAAATTTCGTCCGCAACAACAACATTAGGTGGCTGTCCGCAGTAATCAGAAGTTAGCCGCTCGTTATTATGGTCCATTTCAGATTACAGAGAAAATCGGAAAAGTTGCATATCGCATGCAGTTACCAGAATCAAGCCGCATCCATCCAGTCTTTCATGTATCATAACTCAAAAGAGTCATCGGAGATCATCCGTTAGAAGCTGAGTTACCAATCATTGCCGAAGAAACCCACAAAGAGTTGTATATACCACATAAAATTTTGAAGGACATGTATGTGCCGTTGGAGCAGGGAAATGAACGACAGCTCCTCATTCAGTGGAAGGATCGGGAGAAGGATGAGGCCATCTGGGTGGCAACTGACGAGTTCATCCGTCAATATCCAGAATTTAGCCTTGAGGACAAGGCTAATTTCGAAGGGGGAAGTAATGTTAGAGTCTATCAAAGACGGGCCAAGCTAGGATCCAAACCCGAAGGAATAGAGTGGGCTGAAACCAAGTCCAAGGCAGTCAAGGCTGGAATCAAGCAGAAAATAAGGCAGAAGATAGATAACATACATATTAATGATGATTGCAGTAATTATAGTGATTGCTGCATTTAAGTACGTTTCCTAAGATTAGCTATTTGGCTTATCTATAAAATAAAAGGGTAGGAGAAGAGAAGAGGATTGGGGATTAGGATTATTGAGGACAAGAGCCTTCTCCTGTTAGAATTCGATTATGCTATCAGTACCATCTTCATAATTTATTTTAGCAATAAATTCCTCTTTTGGCATTCTCTTCCCTCTAACACGGGGCGGGTCCCGGGTCCGGGGAAAAGTAACCGGGGTGGGTCTCGGGTCCGGCAAAACCCGCCCCATATCCGCTCCATTGCCATGCCTAATCATCCGGTCACGGATCCCAACAGTTCCTCCTTGGGGAGTTTGAGGTATATTTTTTATCATAATGGAAAAGGCCAAGTTTACTTGATATATGCAAGCATCAATTTCTAATGAGATTGGAAACTTTTCTAACAAAGAGGATGCTTTCGCATGAAGCAATTGCCATGGATTGATTAGTTAGAGTATCTCAAGATGAAGGGGTTTTCTTCTGGGAAATAAAATAGGAACCCATTACTCAGTCGACCCATTTAGTTGTCATAGTCAGCTACCGAAAATGGAACGAGTGAGCTTGCAATGAAAATGACTTACCGTAATACAATCCTCGGCTACGAATGACATCTGAAGAATGACATCTGAAGTTTCTTTACATATATGTATGTATCTTAATGGTGGTACTTTTGGCCTTTGAGAATTGTCCAAGCCCTGCAAAAAACCATCATAATGATCTGTTATGTCTATCTATAATTTTCCCAGAGTTATTTTCTTTTATTTGTGTACTGAGTACCTATAAATCTGCTCAACTAGGACAATTAGTGCAACTTCGTGATTCAAGACCATAGATGACATCCTTATTGACACATCAACTCTATCTCTTAACTGTCTTCCATGTCCATACGGTCCACCAATGCAGAAAACTATGCTTGAAGATCCCTTTTCGAATAAGAAAAATCAACATTCATACATAATATATATATATATATATGTGTGTGTGTGTGTGTGTGTGTGTGTGTGTGTAACAGAGAAGATGAACTAACAAAGGAAGTACTTCTTACAGTGTTTCCAGCATCACCAATTAGAGAAGCCATTGTCTCCGATCCTATATCGACCCCATTCTCATCTAACATCACAACCTATAAAGAGTCAAACAACTATTCATTTGCACACAATTGTCGCAGATGAATCAGAACCAAAAATTACGCGAGGGTTTTGAGATTCGAATGACGACTAACCCATTCATTTGATTTAATATGGCCCATCATAGCCACGTCTTCGTGTTCGATTTGAGCCATCGAGTCGCTGTTCAAGCACTTACATGTACAAGCGTTTAGTGAGTGATATGATGCGATGGATTAAAAATATGATTTGTACCGAGCATTTTTGGGATTGGATTTGAGCTGGACATTCTCGACGGGGCAATAATTCCTTATCTTTTGAACATATTCGTCGACTATGAGCTGAACGCCGGGCGACCTCTTCTTCCCCACAGTTACGATCCGAATGGGCAGTATTCTCTGAAAGAAACCTTCTTCATGTAAATTCAGGGTAACTAAACTAAACCAATCCTCCCTCCAAAAACCAACGAAGTAATGGAGCAATCATTTTAACAAACAAGTGGGGGGCATACATAAGCTAAGCTGCTACCGCCTCTTTAGATACAACTTCGCCAAATCTACTACTGAGTACGATAATAACAATCATTACGTAATTCTTAAAAGGAACTCATATTGAGGATCAATTGCATCGCAAAGACTCACCACAGATTGACCCACGTACTTGCAATGTTTGCCTGCAATCACGATGAAGATAACAAGAAGTGGGATCAAGCATTTGCCACCCAAAAAGGAAAAAAGAAAACTGTGATCTTTAACCTTGAATATGGGTGTTGGCGTATGGTGTTTTGCTACTAGCGAAGATGGATATCATACCCATTAGTAGCACGTTGACATCAACTGTTCTCTGTTCTGTTACTGTTTATCAATTTTACAGGTTGGTTGACAGTAACAAAGATGTTGTGCAAGTCTTTGGACATTTTGACTCGGTACATAAAAAACATGCTAAAACATTACAATAGCCTTTTGGTTTAAGCGTATCACAATTTCACAAATTACAATATGCAAAAGCAAGTAAAACAAAATTGGGGCCAGAAGTAATCATCAATCAGTTCATCATCTCTGCTGACTACTCCTCAGACTTCCTCCCTTTTAGTGAGCATATATTCAATGACCTCCCTCGCAGTGGCTCTACGGTTAGCTTCGTAGTTCCATAGCTCAAACACAGGCGAACGACCATTAGGATTATACTCTTGAAGCTCCACCAACGCTTTCGTCACAGAAAAGTAGGGCTCTTCTCCTAATTCCTCCCTAAGCCCTTTAAGGGACTCGTCGTCCTCGTCTATGATCATCGCTCTCTACACATCAGACACATATTACATTGGCATGGTGAGAATCCCTCCCTACATGTGCGTATGTTATACATTGGTTCTTCGAAGATTATTCCAGTAACTAACCTGATGATTGGCTGTTCTCTTGAATGGACTCCAAAGAGTATCCTTTAGCTTCTCCTGCCAAGAAGTGCACCTACGCTTGGCTTCTGAGGTCACCTTAAATGGCGAGACCCTTTTCTTGGAAAGGGCATTTTCGAAGGCTCTCTTGTCTATCTTTCCCATGCTCTCTATTCCGATGTTCGCCTGCCTGCCATTTTGCATATCTGCCAAGCGCTGAAATGAAATTCGAAGATGATGATATTGAAATGCCAAGTTAGCAGCAAATGGGAAATTCGAAATTTATAATATACATACTTGGATCAGTGCTTTCCTCGCATCTTTCAGTTCGTCGTTGATGAGGCGCTCTTTGGCCATCAGCTGATGGTAAGACACACGGAGATCTTCGAGCTCCTTTTCCTTCTCCTCGAGCATCTTTTCAGCCTCAGAACTTCCATGTTTTCGTATCCTTCCTTCTATTTCAGTAACTTTCCTTAAAGACTGCTGTTTCTCATTCTTCCCCCATGGGAAAACAAAAAACTGAGCTTTTTTACTACTGAATCGTACGTAGTCCGTCGGAGCCACTACAGCATACCTTTTGTTCTTCGACAAGCATTCGAAGATTTTCTTCAGCCTTCCTCTGCTCTTCCAACGCTTTCTCCATTGCAGCATTCCTCTTGATCTCCTTCGGTAGGGTAAGGAACGACGATGAATGGATGATAGGAAAAAAAGGACTCCCAAGAAAATATATTTAAATAACAGAGTTGTTACCTTTGCAGTCTCTTCTTCGAGAGTCTGCCTGTACTGTGCAATAAAAGCTTCATGCTCATTAAGCTCTCGGCTACACAACGCAATCATTGAATCCAAGTTTTGATGTTCATCCACAGACGACCCATTTTGGGTCACTATCTGAGCTAAGCTTAGAGGAGTTGATTCAGCCAAAAGGTTAAACATTTCTCCTTCCATAGACTTTTGATGACCCATCTGAACAATGATGTTTATTACAAAAAGGCTCTGAGGGCATTACAAGAGTAGTGCCAAGACTACTATTAGATAAAAAGGAAAGAAAGAGAAACTTACCACGTTAACAAGAAATGCCCAGAGTTTAAGGGGGAAAAGAAGAAAAAGAGAAGACTTGGTTGAGTTATGGATTAATGGGTAAGGGCTTCTCCACCCAATACCCAAAACGTAAAGTGGGCAGAGAAAAGAAGTCCAATCGAACTGCAACTTAAACCCATAATGCGTTTTTTGATTTTTTTTTTTCAGAACGCATTTTTTCAATTTTACTGTTCACAAACTAAAAAATTTGATAAAACTAGATTTTTGCCCCATAATGTTACTTAATTATTTTAAAGTTCTATTTGGTAAATTACATATACGCCCAAAAATATTTTATAATCATTTTCAGTCTTATTATGGTTTGTTTTTATTATTATTATTAATTATTATCATTACTATTATTATTATATTGTATTATTATCGTTATTATACTATTATTATTGTTTTTATTATTGTTATTATTATTATGGTTGTTTTTATTAATATAATATTATTATTATCATAATTATTGTTATTATTATTATTATTCATCATCATTAAATTTATTTGATTTTAATTATGAGTTGTACAATAACACAATTATAAAATTTAAAAATAATCTCAATTAATGAAAACGATTAAATAACATACTAGTACCAAAATAACAATATATTACATGCCGAAAAAATTATGCATTTTTTCCAAAGCAAATTAAAATAATATTGTGGTCTAATATATAATTATGACAAAATATGTGATTAATATAAAAAGTTGTAAAAGTTGATGTGAAGGAGAATATTCTAAGAATATTCTTTTGCTTTTGAGAATGAGTTAAATGGTTGGAGTTGAATTACTGTTGATGTGACATTTACTGCAAATTGAGTTTATAGATGGATTTTCGGTTGGAGATGGCCTAATAATGTTGGCAGCACACCTTTCTTGTCGAACTGATTTGATGCAATCTTCCCAGTCATGTCAGCAGAGTAAGTTAGCCTAGTGGACTCCAATCTGTCATGAAAGAAAGCCACGATATATATTCATGGCGAATATGAAATTTCCATTTTTATTACATTACAGACTACAGAGGCATATGTAATGTTAGGATATTATATGGACTACGGAAATTGGCTCACACCCTTCCCAAGAGAAGAAAATGAAATTACATTGGGGTTGTTCTATGGTCGAACTCGAAATGGATGTGCAGTTCATTTATGCAAATCCCTTTATTACACACACACATTACATGAATTGATGCTGGCCGGCTGGGGCATCAAAATCAGAGAATATGGTACTACTGCAATGCACAGCTACAAATTAGTCATTTTCTCTTTTAGTTGGTCTAACATAGGATGCTACAAAGGACCCTCTTTCAGTATTCTTACAGCTTACTATTGACTAGTCCATCCCAGAAATATAATTATCATGCATTTAATATCCCCCTCTTTAGGGGTGTTCATTCGGTTAAACCGAATCGAACCGAACCGAACCGAACCGAATCGAACCGAACGAGGATTTTATAAATCGAAAATCGAACCAAAATATTTCGTTTCGGTTTCGGTTTTTACCGAATTTTTTTCGGTTCGGTTCGTTTAACAGACCGAAAAACCGAATTCTAATAAAACATGATTTATATTATAAAAATATACTATCATATATAAAATTGTATAAAATTTTAATTTACCTAATATTTCCATATTTTATTTAATATGTTAATATGATTTAAATTATAAAAATTATATTATCATATATATATATGATATAAGTAATATTTTTCATATTTTATAAAATATGATGGATACATTATTAATATGAAACATATAATAATATATGACTTATATTTTATAATATATATATATATACGTAGAAAATAAAAAAAATAATTCCGTTTTTCGGTTCGGTTGGGTTTACCGAAGTAATTAACCAAAACCGAACCGAATTATTTTCGGTTATCAAAATGAACCAAATACCGAACAAAAAAATCTCGGTTCTGTTCGGTCGGTTAACCGACATTATAACACTCCTACCCCTTTTATTCCCCATATCGTATTATTTTGAAGGAAAGCGAAGGTACTCTTATTTATAGGAGATTTTGAAAACATACTGAAATACCGAAAGACAAAAATGAATACGAATATAATTCGACGACTGACATATAGCTGAAAGAAAATCTTGCGCCGATAAAGACATGTAAAGAGCAATAAAGGCGAAGCATTGAAAAGAAAAGTGGCGCTTTTATATCAGGCCCCAGCGTAAGTTTCCTATTGAGTTCAGACCCCTTTCACATAAAATATAGTTTTAAGGACCAAGTCTAACGAAAGTTCAAAGTAGAGGACATAAACAATGATTTGACGGAAATGCCCCTTGTAGATGTTATATAAAGAGGTATGAATTGCTATTATTATGTTACCAGCAGTGTTGTAAAAATCGCCCTAGGCGGCGCCTAGGCGCTGTTCGGGCACCAGCCGCCCCGAAAACCCTATAATCGGGGCTCTTAATCGGTCTGACAGATTAATCGGCGCCTAAGCCGACTAGTCGGCGCCTAGACCGATTTTTTTAAGGAACTAATCGCTGAATTAAAAAAAAAACTGAAATTTATTAATTAAACCCTCACGAGACAACCCACATACGAAGCACAAATTACACGTCCTATCTCCACCCAATCGCACTCACTGCAGCCAGCGTCCGCCGTCGCACTCCTCGCCGCTAGCGTCCGCCGTCGCTCACTAGCACCGTCCGTTCCCGTCGTGCCGCCGACTGAAGCAATAAGGTCAGATTTTAGCAAACCTATTTTTTTTTGGGTTTTTATGATTCGGATTGCTTGAATTTCTGGATTGATTAGCAAACCCATCGTGTTTCTATTCTTGTTTGTAGCTTAGTGGCTTCGGTTTTTAGGGATGATAATTGGCATATTTTTCTTCTCTTAATTGAAAGTTTCGGCAGCAATGTCTTGTTTGTTTAACCTGATTTGTATATAATTGGAAAAAGTTGATTTATTAGTATAGAATTATCTGTTTTTGCTAATTTTCTATTTCGATTATTCAAGAGCAATGTCTCACGTGTGTGATATTATTTCAGATTTTAGGATGACAACCTCAAGTGCTTCTCAGAGTGTTTCTCAACCTTTCCAGTGTGCCATCAATTCTCGGATTTTTTCCTCTATCTGGTTTCTATTATCATGTGGCAGTGTAATTCCATGTATAAACTCTCATGTGAACTACTTTTTGATGTGGGTTAACTTAAACTTTGAAATGTTCGAATATATTGATGAAAAACAAGTGAACCGCGTAGTTTCCGCCTAGGGCCCGCCTAGGCGTCTAGGCGCTAGGCCCCGCTGGGCCGCCCGACTAGCGCCTAGCGATTTTTACAACATTGGTTACCAGATGTTATTCAAATGGTACCAATCGAAAAAACTATTTCAACCATCGATTTTGTCCTAAATTTTCGAGCATACTGGGCACAAAATCAATTTTGATGTGTACTCCACGATATCAATGATATTTACGTCGTCATATTTAAGATCTATGAGGAATAATTTTTAGAAATTTTATTTACGCAATAAGATAAATCGAGCATGTTTTTGGTCGAAACTAAAGCTAATATGCATAAATTCGAGAGACTCATAGCTTGGAAATTACGTCGTGCCTTAGTGGTGACTCAATTGTTCGTCCCTCAGGATTAACGAACTGAAAGTGAGATCGCCATAATAAAATAGTTTAAATGAGTGTTCGTTATGTGGTATCGGAAAGGCTTAAGTGGTATAATTTCCGTAGGTTCGGTACAATATTGCCATAAAGTGGTATAGTTACGATAAGAAGCGTTACTCGCACTGGTACGAGATATTATTCTAATTTGGTATTATTTTTATATAATCATGTACTAAGACAGCGGTTAGTGGCATAACTACCATAAGAAGTGGTTTCCAGATGTTATGCAAATGGTATCAATGGAAAAAACTATTTCAACGATCGATTTGCCGTAAATTTTCGAGCATACTTCACACAAAATCAATTTTGATGTGTACTCGACGATCTCAATGATATTTAGATTGTCCGATTTAAGAGCTGTGAGGAATAATTTCTAGAAATTCATTTACGCAAATAAGATAAATCGGGCATGTTTTTTGTCGAAATTAAAGCTAATATGCATAAATTCGAGAGACCCATAGCTTGGAAATTACGGCGCGCCTTAGTGGGGACTCAATCGTTCGTCCCTCAAGATTAACGAACTGAAAGTGAAATCGCTAGAAAAAATAGTTTAAATGAGTGTTCATTTTATGGTATCAGAAAGGCGTAACTCGTATAATTTCCATAGGTTATCAGAAAGGCGTAACTGGTATAATTTCCATTTCGGTACAATAGAGACGTAGTGGTATAGTTACGGTAAGGAGCATTACTCGACTGGTACTAGATATTATTATAATTTGGTATTAATTTTATATGATGAGGTACTAAAACAGAGTAAAATAGTATAATAGAAGCGTAAAGTGGTATAGCGACGATAAAAAGCGTTACTCGAACTGGTACAAGATATTACTTATTCTCATTTGGTATTAGTTTTATAAGATGTGGTACACGAATAGCGTCAAGTGGTACAATAGAGGCGTAAAGTGGTATAGCAACGATAAATATACTTATTCTCATTCGGTATTAATTTTTTACGATGTGGTACTGGAACAGGGTGAAGTGGTATAATAGAGGCGTAAAGTGTTATAGCAACGATAACTATTACTTATTCAAAGCTAAAACACTCAGCTTCATACTGTCACAATGTCAATAATCCATCGCGTCCATGGCTTGTATTAGGGTAAGGGATAGCCATAATATTTCGTGGAATATTTGTCATTTGGCAGGTTGCGAATGAGAAGGGGACTATCCGTTGGAGGGAGCATTTATTTTTAGAGAATATGTCATTTGGCAGGTTGTGGTACCCGTTGGGGAGGAAAGGGTACTGAATGAGCAAGTCACGCTGTCTTGGGCAGAAAACTGAATCTCAGTATTATTTTGGGCGGGAACTTTTATGTAGTATATCTTCATGTAATAATGTGGTACCAGAAACGCAAGATGTGTTACGGATTACGGTTTACGTGCTAGGGTATCCAGTTTTATATTTTAGAGTATCGGGTCTTAGGGTAAACATGTTCGGGAAAGGGTTTATTTTCGTAAGATTTGTTATATGATTGACGTATATGTTGGTTAGGATACATTAGTTGTAATTCGTAATGGTAAATATCAAATGTGATGTAAATATAGTCGTCTACGATTTGCATTGGTATACATTTTACATGATGAAAACCTCTTACTTGACTACTTACATCATATTTGCATAAACGTGACAAATCAAGGAACTTGGTGTACATCAAATCATATATTTACATGACTTTTATTCTTCCACAACCGAAAAATCAACTTTTATTTACGAAATTATTCGAACAGTTAATATCGTACAGATAATATATTATCTGGTATTACTACGAATTAATGTGGTATTATTTCGTAACTTATTGTTACCAGGATAGTATAAATTGTTACCAAAATATTATTAAGTGGTATAATTTATATGTGATATGGTATCATATAAAGATGGAGAGACCATATTCACTGACGGCCCATGAAGATTCTGGAATGTTCTTATTTTTTGTTATGAGTGGAGTATAAATTGGTACTAAACTACACTGAAGTGGTAGAATTTACATGTGATGTAGTATTGTATAAAGATAAAAGCAGTTTGACGGCCCATGAAGCTTCTGGAATGTTCTTAATTTTTGTTATGAATGGAGTATAAATTGGTACTGAACTACACTGAAGTGATATAATTTATATGTGATGTGGTATTGTATAAAGATGGAGATGGTTTGACCGTCCATGAAGCTTCTGGAATGTTCTTATTTTTTTGTTACGGATGGAGCATAAATAGGTACCAAAATATTATTAAGTGGTATAATTTACATGTGATGTGGTATTGTATAAAGATGGAGACGATAATAGGCCCATGAAGCTTCTAGAATGTTCCTATTTTCTGTTACGATGGGAGTATAATTGGTACCAGACTATACTTAAGTGGTATAATTTACATTTGATGTCGTATTTTATAAAGATGGAGAAGATGGCCTATGAAGCTTTTGGAATGTTCATATTTTCTGTTACGAGTGGAGTATAAACTGGTAGCAAAGTACACTTAAGTGGTAAAATTTACATGTGATGTGGTATTGTATAAAGATGGAGACGATGGACTATGAATCTTTTGAAATGTTTCTATTTCCTGTCACGAGTGGAGTATAAATTGGTATTGGAATATCCTTAAGTGGTATAATTTACTTGTGATGTGGTACTTATAAGATGGAGACGGTAATAGGCCCATGGAGCTCCTGGAATGTTCTTATTTTTTGTTACTAATGGAGTATAAATTGGTACCAAACTATAATTATGTGGTATAATTTACATGTGATGTGGTATTTTATAAATATGAAGACGATAATAGGCCCATGAAGCTTCTGGGTAAATTTTGTTACAAGTGGAGTATAAATTGCTACCAAACTATACTTAAGTGGTATAATTTTCATGTGATATGGAAGATGGAGACGGTAATAGGCCCAAGACGCATTTGCATTGTTCTTATTTTTGTTATGAATGGAATATAAATTGTTACCAGAATATTATTAAGTGTTATAATTTACATGTGATGTGGTACGAAAGTAAACTCAAAACGCAAAATAGAGTAAAAAACAGAAGCAGAGCAATCATTCAAAGCACTAAAAGTGCTAAACACAGTCAAAGCACAAGCAGAGCCATCATTCAACGCTGTTCTTCTTCCCAACAACTTTCTTCTTCTTCTTCTTCTTCTTCTTCTTCTTCTTCTTCTTCTTCTTCTTCTTCTTCTTCTTCTTCTTCTTCTTCTTCTTCTTCTTCTTCCGGCCACTTTCTTGCCGATCGACGGGGTTCTTCTTCGGAGCCATCACAAGATTCGTCGATGAAGAGTCGAAATCGGTCGGGTTTCGTCGATTAAGGGTTCAGATCGGTAGAAATTCTTCGGGTTTTCTCGATGAAGGCTGGAAAGCTAATCTTAGGGTTTGTGGTACTGAAAATCGATTTTAGTTTCAGCGTGTCTGATTACAAATCATAATACCACTTCATTCTTAATAAATACCACTAAATAAGATTTATGTACCACTTTATAACACGTGAGATTTAGTCTAAAAAGTCTGATGTAATTTCTGGGAAAAACAAGGGTAAACATGTCTTTTCAGCCTGAATTGGTCCTTTTTCCTAACGTGAATATTAGCTCGGTCCTTCTCCCTATTTAAAACATTAAAAGGGCCTGAAACCTACTTGAACTTGTTAGGAGGGCCTGATATCTAATTAGCCCAAAAGAAAAGGCCTCTTTTTCCTATCACTAAGAACTATTTTTTTCCGTATCAGATTTTTGTCGGCAATTTTTATTTCGAATAATTACTACCTTGAATGAAAGACTGAACTACTCGTTTCAAAACGATAACCATCATCAACACCAATGCTATGAAAATAACTTTCCGGCGTTCAGAATCACAACATATGATTAATCTGAATGGATTGGGGCCTGTATAATTAATCCCATCACTAAATAGACGAAAGGACTAAAACAATTTTATTCCACCAAATCATAAATTCATTATTATTTCATGTGATTTATATGGTAAAAATAAATAAACAACACTATTCACTATTCCATGACGATCAAATTGATATGCATATGTTATAGTTTTATATTCATAAAAATAAATTTTTTGTTAACCATTTATTGATGAATTAAAGGGTGCTTTAGGAATTTTACAAATAATATTGAAATTAACTCAATCCATATCCTGCAAAGTAAACACGATAGTTGGATAGCCGCTATCATTAATAATCCAAAGATAATTTATCTATTAATTTCTGTAGCGACCCTCACCTTCTAATCGCTAGTTAGCGACAAATCACGTTGGTTTAGCAGCGAAAGCCGCAGAGAACCCATTTTACAAAAACATATGTTTATGCAAACGGGTCTTAGGCCCAAATCACCCTATCACTCGCCCACAGGTCGTCATCCATGTACAGCCCCACCCTCAAAAGTCCATGGAAGCTCCGATAGCCAGCCTCGATGGTCGATTACCTACAACACGCAAACACTGAGCTATTGCCCAGTAGGTGAAATAGTGCACATGCACGTGTGACTCACTGGCGTTCACTCACCCCAATTCGCACCAATGCAATGCCACTCACTATCACTCGTCGCAACCGGGATACACTCACCACCTCACAACGGGCCCCGGGCTCCACGCGAAATCACTACCACGATCACGAACACAACCACAACACGATCACAACAGTACGACAGTGGCCTACACTGAGCAGCCTCCCTGAGCCGTATCAGGTCACACTCTCAGGTCGCCTCTTCTGCCAATGAGGTGCCCACGCTGGTAGCCTACACTAGGTCCCGTAAGGGTACCCAGGTCGCAACCTCCTGGTCGCCTCCTCCCGCATGCGACAGCGTGGCCTACACTAGCTAGCCTACTTGGGGTTTCTCAAGTCGCTCCTTTCTAGGTCGCCAGCAGTCTGCCGCATAATGTCCAACGAGCCAATGGCTCACCGTCACAGGGCTGGCGCACAGCAGATGCCCACCTCACGTGACTCCTCTACGGGTCGATAGCCAATATCGGCTACTCGCTCACTAGGTACAATACAGTACCATCGTTCCACCACGGTACACTCCGTGAAATGAATTGTAATGCATATGCAGGTACTTAACATAATAATATATGGTAACATGATGCCAGACGAAATGTACGTAAACAGATGATCACACGATAGCACATAAGAGCACATATATCATGTAAATCATTTAGTACGTCCTATTCACATTACTCACATAGCACATATATTTGAAATAAGCACAAATAGTTTACGTGTTGTAGATGGATATTCCACCTACCTGTCCTCCGATATTGTCGACTAAGGGGTCTGGTGGAATCCCTAAATATCAAGCCTCTGAGCAAATAACTATTATTAGTATATTCTAATACCGTACTTGTATTAAAATAATTATATTTTAAGATTAGCCTAAGTTAAGTCAATACCCCACGCTATCTAAATTAAGTTTCGCCCGAAGGTTTATTTAAATGTTGGTCAAATTCGGGTCAACCCTAATTCACATATAATCTCGCCGAAAGTATAAGTAAATCGCCCGATTTGTTATCCTTGAAATCGCCCGATTTGTTATAATCAACACTTGGTTTCGCCGAGAGCTCAAATCGCCCGATTTGTCAACTCAAGGCTTGGTTTCGCCCGATTCCTCCTAGCATCCAAATCGCCCGATAATGGTGTTCCTAAGTTAAATCGCCAAGGCTTCTTTGAGGTGTAAATCGCCCTTTTTGCATATATCAAAAGTCCACTTTCGCCCGATCATTTGCGTTCCATCATCGCCCGATTTATTAGGCACCAAAACTCAAGTTCGCTAATCTATTCGATTTCTTTCATGTTTCGCCCGATTTCTAGGGTTTTTTGAATCGCCCGAAAGTTCATTCAAATTTCTTATAATATCCTAAAATCGCCCGATTCACTCAAAACCCCTAAAAATGACATTCCTATACTATCATGTTCATCTTTGAAAATCATTCCTAACCCAGAAATTTATATGTTATCAAGGTCAGCATCAAAAATGATTTCTAACCCAGAATACGGTACACTTCAAAACAATAATCTTAAAGACTATGCATTAAAATTCATATTACCTCAGTACTTATATATCTAAACCAAGCTTAGGTTTTTCTATAATATTCCAAAGCCGTACCTAATGCTGTTAAAGACTCGCGTTAATTATCTAGAGCTTTAATCCATGTTCTAACATCGAGATCACCTTAGAATATACTCACATGCCCTAAACATGACAAATTCGAAAGTCTGAAATTCTAACCTAGCCTTTGACATTACACAAACTTTCGTCAAGTTCACTCTAGCCATATAATGAAATAGAAATCAATTAAGTTAGTTCAGTATTTCAAATTCTTCCTAGATTTTAAAAGCACGTAACAATACATAATCATCAAAAATAATTGAAATATCCTAAGCATGAGACGTGAGCTGTATACCTCACTTTGAAGTAGGATGTTTTGCTTGATAAAGCTCCCACACGCTTTTGCTTCACTTTTAGTATTCAGCTCAAAGTCCCCACGCTAATGAAGTTCTCCCTTCCTTTAATATTCATCATATGTTAGATATACATAAACTCTTCGATTTTTGTGAGTGATTAGACATTAGGTGACGTGTTTTCCTTTAGGCTTAAGGAATATCATATCATGTCATGTCATAAGCCTTATAATACTTAAGAGAATTTATTGGGCCCTTATTCAAGTGTTAACTATAGCCCATTGCTCATTGGGCCTTAATCTCGAAAAGTTAAGTATAGCCCAATCCTTACTAAGCCTAAATTCTACCCAGCTCATTGGCAAATTTCGAAGTTGAGTGGAAATCAGATATCTATATTTTTATTTTATAATTTAAATTTCTTTGTCAAACTTCCTAATTCACAAAATTACATAGTTAATCTCGTATTTAAATTTTACGGGTATTACATCCTCTCCCCCTTAAAAGAATTTCGTCCCCGAAATTAGTCCAAAGCGAATAACTCGGGTAACGATTTCTTTCCTCTTACCGGGATTTGGAGATATCCGTTGTCGCAATTCTCGTATTTGGAAAAAGTGAATTATCACTACCCCTTTTTAGAATTTTTCAATTCTTATTTGGAATCATTATTCCTTGATTTTCAACTTTCTCCTGTTACTTAATCTAATCGGGTTGACCCACTAGACAAGATATTCATATTATCTTACAGTACAAAATATTACCGCTCCTTAGTCCACAAGTTCACAAAATGAGGGTATCCTATCTTACATATTTGGTTCCACCCTAGGTTGTTCTTCACCTTCTTCAGCAGCGAGGGTGAATACCCTAGCAGGCACCCTCGGAGGTTGATTCTGCACAGGTTGATTCCGTGCAAGGGACGGACTAACCGGCGGATTTTCGCGACAAACTCGCGAGATATGGCATGCTTTCCCACAATTATAGCACTTGATATTGGGATTAGGTCCAAAACAGACGCCGACATGTTGACGTCCACACTGTTGGCAAGTCGGCATCGGCTGTTTGGCCAGAGCATTGTTAGGTCTTGCATTTGGCCTTTGTTCCCATCTGGGTTCATTCGGCCTCCCGCGGTTTGGCTGGTTAGGAGCATGGACGACCAATTGTTTCTTTCCACTTCCTTCGCGACCGTATTGTCCCTGCTCCATCTTTCTCTTTGCTTCTCGATCTTTAGATAGCCTCGCTTCGGCTTCTTCGGCCACTAAAGCTCGTTCGGCAGCCTTAACATAGGTCATATCTGGAGATCTCATCACCGCGACATCTCGGTACAGTTCAGACTTCAGGCCGATTAGAAAACGTCCCACTTTAAGATTGTCTGTCGCTACTATGTGGGGAGCAAAGCGAGACAGTTGCTCAAATTTGCGGATGTACTCCGCAACAGACATCCCGCCCCGACGTAGATTGATGAATTCCTCCATTTTCGTGTCACGGGCAGAGATGCTAAAGTACTTTTCCTCGAAGAGCTCGTTAAAGCGCTCCCAGGTCATTGTACTTGGATCTTCCATCACTGTGATGGTATCCCACCAGTAACCGGCATTTCCCCGGAGTTGAAAGGCAGCACATAGAACTTTCTCCTCTCCGGGAGTTAGGCTATATTGGAACATGGATTCAATGGTCCTAAGCCACTCACCCGCCGCAATTGGATCTACAGTGTCTTCGAAAATAGGCGGATTGAGTTTACGAAACCTATGCCCGATGGTTTCAGTTCTGTCGATTTGGGGCGACTTATGCCGCTCCGACGAATTCTGGTACGGATCAAGGCACTAATTTGTTTGGATTGGAGCCGAACAAGATCAACAAGCTGGGAAATTGTACGGTTCGAGTCATGTTCATCGGGACTGAATTCCCGTTCCTCGTGGTGTTGTCGGCTTGATTCGCCATTAAACTCACTCCTAGTTCATACCATTTTATCCTACTAACTATAATTAAAGTTTCACACTAGCACATAAGAATCACAGATGCATAAAAACTTACAGACGAGCTGGGCTTCCATGCTTTTGAGCGGTCGTACATGAACAGTCTACAGAATCTATATCCTAAGCTCTGATACCACCTGTAGCGACCCTCACCTTCTATTACAATTTCCAATCTTGAAAGTGAACCTGCCAAACTGGATATGCAGTTTATTTATGGAACCCCTAACTGCACACACATTTATGGAAAACCCTTACTGCACACACATTTGGCATGCAGTCTCACACTGTCTAAGACTATATTTATCCATAACCTTCACAACCGGTCATGAGAATATAAATATTAATTTCTCTCTCCTCCACATTCACAACCTACACTTCAACAATTTTCGTACTTTATCAACAACCCAACACAACCTATAATATTTATATTTTATAATTATTTTTAGTAGTATTTTAATGTTTGAAAATAGATTACATTATATGATATAAAGTTTAGATACTTTGGTCATTGGAGATAGAAAAATAATATGAATTATGATAGATTATAGAATGTAATAGGGAAATAGATAATTTGAAATTGTGACTCAAAATGTAGCAATATTAGTCTCTATTTGTAGAGAAAGAAAAATCATAAATTTTGGTAAAAAATTAAAATTTTAATTGATAATTAAATGTATCATAAAAATCAATAAAAACCACAAAAACCGTTTTGAAAACTGTGCACAACCGGTTGGTGAACCAGGTTGGTGCACCAACCGGGTTGTGGGAGGTTGTGGGGAACATTTACTTGTTTGATTTATTTTATTTAATTATATTGGACAACCAGTTGTCCTAATCATTGATAAACATAGTCTAACATGGGATGCTGATAAAATGACCCTTTTTTTTAGCACTAATTGCTAGTAATACAAATTTCAATATTCGGATTAATAGTTTTGGTGTTGACGTAACTGACTAAAACTTGAGAAACTGGGGAAATCACTCTAAGGAATAAAAACGGTGCACATATGTGACCGGTATTGGCTAAGCATGAGGAATTCTACTGCAAACCGGTCATGGGCAAAACTTCAAAGAGAACGTCATGATTTACTGGACCGGACGCGAGATAAATGGAACACTCGAGAAAAGAGCTTATTGAGACAAAAAGGAAATATCAGGCATTCAACGCAAAGCTGTGAGTCTGGAGTGAAGCAGAAGTCAACTAGCGTAAGCAAGGAATAAAGCAACGTGACAGGATAAACTGCAGCATAAACCGGACAGAGCTATTTTGGGAAAGTCAATTAATGCACTGATCAGAGTGAAGAGTTTATCTCACAACAGTTTGAATTTTGGACCTCAAGCATAAAAGGAGAGATACAAGTTGAAGACAACTACTTCACGAATCTACAACTTTGAAAAATCTCATCCTTCAAGCAATTATCGAACAGTCTCAAGCACTGTGAAAGAGCGAATAAGCAAGAGTGAAGTCTAAAGACATAACTGTTCTTGTTTATGTTCTTTATTTCCAACACTGTAAAAAGCTGTTGAAGTAGGTGGATTGATGTAAACGACTGCCTAAGTGATTCACTAGATTAAAGCTGAGTTCAGCTGGGTAGGCTGTACTAAGTTGTATAACTGAAGATCTAGTGAACCTTCCTTGCGAGGAAGAAGGGGAGACGTAGGAGATTTTAACTCCGAACTTCCAGAAACAAACTGGTCTCACACACACACTCGTATTCCTTTTCACATCGGTTACAATTCGTCAGTATCACATTCCACACTTATACTGGCCGGTCATTGATTGAACACTTATCACTACACAGACAAACTGAAAAAGAGACAAGCGTTTATTCACCCCCTCTAAACGCGTTAAACGATCCTAACAAGTAGGAGAGGTTCTGTTCAATCATCAACCGATAAAAATGAATTCATCAAGCACGTTGCCGATGTTCTCCCGGGAAAACTTCATGGAACGGAAAGTTCGTGTGATACTCACCTAGCGGCCCAAAACGAAGATATGTGGGAGATGGACCTCCAGAGCTGATAAAACTCAACCCACTACATGCACAAGATAATATACAGCCGTAGATGATTGCGAAGGTAAAAAGTGAATGGACAGAGATTGACAGGAAACTGATGAATCTGGATAACGTTGCCAAGGACATTCTGTTCAAAACACTGGATACTGGACCATCCAGGCAAGTGATGCTGTGCAAAACCGCGAAGGAGGTTTGGACAAAACTTTGTCAAACTTGTGAAGGAAATGAGTCTATGAGGGAAAACAAACTCATCGTCGCTATACAGAAGTACGACAGAGCAAAAATGAAACCGAGAGAATCAATGACCGATTTTGAGGGCAGTTCATGAACATCATCAACGACCTCACAGCTCTTGGAAGGACGTTGGAAAACCGAGATGTCGCCATCAAAGTCATGAAAGCTCTTCCTCGTGAGTGGGATGTAAAGACCATGGCCATGAGAGAATCAAAGGATCTCAGCAAGATGCAAGCTCATGACCTATTTGCTGACCTGAAGGCCTATGAGTTTGAACTACAAACGATAATGGAAGAAGCAGTTACAGAACAACCGGTCAAGGCACTCGTAGCCCCAGAAGCCTCAACCTCAAAACCGTCTGAGGAACTGACGGATGAAGTCATGGCACTTTTCGTAAAGAGATTCGGAAAGTTCATGAGGAAAAGCCGAAGCAATACTTCGAAAGGTAAGAACTTTTCTAAAAATAAAACTGATAAGACTGATGCTTCCTGTTTTAAATGTGGCAGGAAAGGACACTTTGCTATTGATTGTCGAGTTTCCAAGAAAGAAAAGGAGAAAACCAGTTCAAAGTCCAAGAAGTATCAAAAGGCACTAGTAGCCAAAACCGGAAGGACCTGGGATGACTCTGACTCTGAAGAATCAGACAGCTATGAGTCAGCAAGCGACAATGACCAGGAAGCTCATGAATGTCTTATGGCAAACATGCTCGACGACGAGGTATGTGACTCTGCCTCAGATGATTTTACGAAGGAAGAGCTACTTCAAGCTCTTCAAGAAATGGCTGATGAATATCAGAAGCTATCTGCTAGAATCAAGCAGAAAGACAAAATCACACCAGTAGAACAAACCGATAGTGACTTCAGTCAAACAAGGGCTTTGATTTAGGAAGTTAGGGAACTTAGGAACAAGATAGAGCAGTTAAGGTCTGAAAATTCTAAGTTAAGTACTATCGTGAAAACCTGGAACCAGTCCAAGAAGGCAGTTGAAAACATCCAGAGCAACCTGAAACATAACAATGATAGGACCGGACTAGGGTTTAAGGATACCGGACCAGGTGAATCTTCAACACAAGCAAAGAAAACCGGTTGGGTCAAGTTTGTCTCAGCTAGCTCCTCGCAAGCTAATAATACAGGCAACATACCTAACTTCCCAGTCAGGTTAGAAAAAGGATATCAACCTGATAAGAGACCGCCAAAAACTATTCCCTCTCTAAGCAGACCAATGTCCAACAGGCATGAACATAGGGGGAATCAGGGGTATGACTTTGAACGCAAAAACCGGGGTAGACAACACAAGAGACCTAGATTTGGAATGAATAGGTCTAGAAACATTAAATATCTTATAGACCCACGAACTGGTCGGACCGTAAACGTCTTTCAGATCTGGGTTCCTTAGAATCTAATCTATTCAGGACCCAAGTAAAACTGGGTACGAATATATGTATATATATATATATATATATTTTAGGAGTACATCAAGGAGCTAAACCGGTCAGTATGGTACCTGGACAGTGGTGCTGTCAACTCATGACAGGAAACGAAGGACTGCTGAAGGAGCTTAGAGCACATACCGGACCAACAATAACCTTTGGAGATAATGGTAAAGGTAAAACTATAGGGAAGGGGAGTGATTACTCACAAAAACTTACCCTAAAGGATGTACATCTAGTACAAAACCTTCATTATAACTTAATAAGTGTGAGTCGGCTATGTAGAAATAATTATCTAATATCCTTCGAGAAAGACAAATGCTTTGTCAAGGATAAAACGGAACGCATACTGATAACCGGTCATAGAGTCAGGGGTACATATAGGGTCCAGTGGGGAGATCAATCAGTATCCACCCAAACGTGTCTTATAGCTCATAACTCAAAAAGTTGGTTGTGGCATAAACGCCTCAGTCATAAACTTTAAGACTATTTCAGCTCTTAGGGAAAACAATCTTGTTAGAGGTCTACCCAATCTAATGTTTTCAAAAGATAAACATTGTACTGTGTGTCAGTTAGGTAAACAAATTAGGTCAACTTTTAAAAGTAAAGGTAATACAGAGAGTCAAACCGGTGTTTAGACTTACTTCACATGGATCTATTTGGACCCATACCAGTGGTCAGTCTTGGTGGTGCTAAATACACCCTCGTAGTTGTAGATGACTTCTCTAGGTTCACTTGGGTTGTGTTTTTGAAATCCAAAGACCAAACTCCAGTCAGTTTAATAAAGCTTGAATAGAAAATGAACAAAATGGTAACATAAACCGGATCCGTAGTGACCGAGGTACTGAGTTTGTGAATATTACGCTAACCGAATTTCTTGAGAACCATGGTATACGCCATGAGTTATCTGCTGCTAGGACACCACAACAGAATGAAGTCGCTGAAACGAGAAACAGAACTCTCAAAGAAGCAGCCAGAACAATGTTGGAAGATGCAGACATTTTTCATAAGTTCTGGGCAGAAGCCATCAAAACGGCGTGCTATACACAGAACCGATCCATGATTTGCAAGAAACAGGGCATAACACCATACTAAGTATGGACCGGCAATATTCCCTCAATCGGCTACTTCAGGACTTTTGGGAGCAAGTGTTTCATTCACAACAATGGGAAAAATCAACTCTCAGCTTTCCACACAAGGGCGGAAAAAGGAATATTTCTTGGCTACTCTTCAGTCAGCAAAGCCTACCGGTCTTCAACACTAAAACTCTATCCATTGAAGAATCAGCCCATGTAGTCTTTGAAGAAAGAGAAACTGATGATCAGACTCCCACTAACATCAACCGCCTGAGCAGTCAGTTGGAAAGTTCACACCTTGAAAACGAAAGTGATGAAGAACCGGATCAACCAGTCTTGGAACTTACTGAGATACCTATTGCAGTAGAGACTGGTGCTCAAATCGTGACCTCTGAAATACAGGTGGAACCAATCAGTCCATACAATACTGGATATGAAGCCGTCCTAGAAAATGAAATCGATACCAGTACTCAAGAACTACCGGAGGAATCAGCTAAGGGGGAACACATCAAATGGAATCGTACAAAGCTAAATCACCCCCAGCGACTGATCATAGGAGATCCTACTGCACCTATGAAAACTAGGCGATAGACGAACCCAAACCTATTCAGTCATGCGCTCATATCACAGATTCAACCAACAAAGGTCGATGAAGCTCTTAGGGATGACAACTGGATAGAAGCTATGCAAGAAGAACTGAAGCAGTTTGAGCGAAATCAAGTTTGGACTCTTGTTCCTAGGCCAACACAAACTGTAATCGGCACGAAATGGGTATTCAAGAACAAGCTCAATGAGGATGGGCTTGTTACTAGAAATAAGGCAAGGCTGGTTGCTCAAGGGTTCAGATAAGAAGAAGGAATCGACCATGATGAGACATTTGCACCGGTGGCAGGACTTGAAGCTATACGGATTTTCTTGGCATACGCAGCTCACAAGGACTTCAAAGTATATCAAATGGATGTCAAGAGTGCTTTTCTAAACGGTACAATTTCTGAGGAAGTGTACGTTGCTCAACCACCCGGTTTCGAAAGCCATGAGTACCCTAACCACGTCTACCGGTTAAAGAAGCTCTCTATGGACTGAAGCAAGCCCCAAGAGTTTGGTACGAAACGCTATCGAAGTTCTTAACTGATCACCAGTTCACAATCGGAAGTGTTGACAAAACACTATTCGGATTCACAAAGGGCGAGCATCTACTAATTGTTCGGATATATGTTGATGACATCATTTTTGGGTCAACTGATCCCAAGCTGTGTAATGATGCAAGATCAGTTTGAGATGAGTATGATGGGTGAACTTACATTCTTTTTGGGACTTCAAGTAAGGCAAATGGAGCAGGGCATATTCATAAATCAGGCCAAATACACAAAGGAATTGCTCAAGAAGTTCGGTATGGAAAATTGTTCTCAGGCCGCAACGCCTATGAGCTCATCAATCAAACTGGACAAGGATGAAAATGGAGTCTCAATTGAAGTTACCAAATACTGGGGGCTGGTCGGATCATTATTATATCTTACTGCTAGCAGACCGGATATTATGTACAGTGTCTGTCTGTGCGCTCGGTTCCAATCCGATCCAAAAAAAAGCCACCTCTCTGCTGCAAAGCGCATCTTGAAGTATCTTAAAGGGACCATAAACGTTGGCCTATGGTATCCCAAAGACTTAAGTTTATCACTACATGGATATACTGATGCTGACTATGCAGGTTGCAAAATCGACCGACGAAGCACCAGTGGACCATGTCAGTTCCTTGGTGACCGACTAATCTCTTGGTTTAGCAAGAAACAAACCTCCATAGCCACATCCACAGCTGAAGCAGAGTACTTGGCGGCTGGAAGTTGTTGCTCACAAATTCTATGGATACAACATCAACTACAGATTTGTCAGGACCCGTTGTCCCAACTACCTAATTCTAACGTATCCTAGGTGTCTAATGTTGCTTTATCTTAAAGGAGATGCGGAAATGCGTATGAAATTTTTTTTTTCCATTTATGTAATGGAAGTAGTTTCTATACATGACAAATGAATTACATGAATTCCTAACTTCATGTGACTAATTACACGAGATGTGTACACATGCACATCAAAAGAATCTCTATGCGCCCGGCCTCACAGGCCGTCATCCATGCACACACTCCCATCCCAAAAGCTGCTGGAAGCGCCAAAAGTTTTGCCTTGCCATCTACGCGATCACGTACCGTGGTCGCTGGCACCTACAACACATAACGTAAGGGGTGAGTGATATGTTCAGTAAGTAGAAATCATGCATGACGTGCACGTGATAAAACCCCGCAAAGGCAATCCACGCCGATGCATCTTACGTCTTATGGTCTAAACTCAATCTCATATCTTTTATCTTAGGGCCCTTGGCGGACTTTTACCCAGGCGTACACCGTTAAGAGCTCTATCCAACCACGGGCTCCAGCCCAAGTATGAGGGCATCAACCCAACCATACTAAAGCATGAGGGCATCAACCCAACCACGCTAATCAGGGATATAAGGGCATCAACCCAACCATGAGGGCATCAACCCAACCATGGTAATCCCCCGACGCATCAACGTCGTTCGTAAACTGGCGACGCATCAACGTCGCCGACGGCGCATCAACGCCGTCCCGGTGCCCCGGAAGCCGCCACCTAACTTATCTTATAATATCATTGCCCACCTCGGCATTTATTCTTCGCTATTTGCGACATAATCATGCACGCCCATCATCTCATTACCCCCAAGTGTTTCGTGCATGCTCGTGCATATGCAAAATGCATTAATGCCATGACGCTTACCGAAAGCATGCAACCATATCGTACAAGTTCACGTAAGTACGTAAGCACATCATCACGTAATCACATAAATTAGGCACATACACATATATTATGTGTTGTAGTTGGATTTCCACTTACCTGTCGTCCGTAGATTAGTCGCTACCTGACCCGTGTATTCTCCTAGGCCCAACCCTTAGGCATAAAATATTCATGTCAGTAGGCTACTCAGTTAATTACATTGGCTACGTACTCGAATTTTCTAAGTCGTGAACTTAAATTGGGCTTATGACTCGTGAGGTGCACTTTCTTCGTAAACTAACTTCGATCTTTATTTAGGTTCGCTAAGTAAATTTCGCAAATTCGTATAATTTATCAAGCCTGCCCTAATTCGCGAAAGGCCTTAACTAACGGTTCATGGGGTTATTTACCTTATTTCTAAATTCATTAACTACTCTAATTTAATTCACGAGATTGAAATTCTAGTCCTATGGTAACCCGTGAATACCTAGTATAATTAAGTTTCGCGAACTAAGTCTATTTCGAATTAGTGCCTTGTTGGACTCGTGAAAATATCCTAATTCGCTTTTGTTTAGAGTTTGCGAATCACCATTGATTCGCAAAACTCATTGGATTCGCTAAATACACTTTGTTGACGGTTGGCGAATTGTCCCTAGGCTCTTAAATGGATTCGCGATTTGGCTTGGTTCGTGAAACGTGTTGAGCTCGCCAATTTTCGTTTTGCGTGGGATTCGCAAAAGAGCACGGCCCGCGGAATGATCCAAGTTCGCATGATGGTTTCACCCTGCAAATCTCCCCGGGTTCGCAAACCTCCATTGAGCTTGCCAAGTTCCCTGGATTCGCGAAGTGGGCTTAGCAAAATCCTGGACTCGCAAACGTGTAAGGTCGCCACCTTTTTGCGTTCGCCGAGTTCGCAAACTCGAATTCGCGAAATGGCTTGAGTTGGCCAAATTCTCCACGTGTTCGCAAAATGGCATGGATTCGCGAATCTTGATCGGCCCGTGGAGTGAGTGAGTTCGCGGAATGCCTAGGATTCGAATCCTTGAATTCGCCGATCTTCAGTCTCAGTTCGCCAAATTGGACTCGTGATGCACCGTTAGACCCGCAAACCATTGGGTCCGCGAACCACTCGATTCGCGAAATTTGGTGCATGGGGCTTAGGGTTCGCGAACCTCCTTTCACTCGGGATTCGACCATAGTTCGTGGAATCGGTATTTCGCGAGCTCTACTCCTAATTCGCCAACCTTCCTTAGCCATTTCCTTACGAACTCGTGCGTATAAACCCTTGAGTTCGCAATCCTCTTCTACCCAATGATTCGCGAAATGGAGTTCGCTAAGTATACACTTCGCGACTTTGCGCACGATAACGTCTCTTGAACCCGCAAAGTTCTAAATTTCGATCGAACTTTCCTTTTTCCTCAAGAACTTGATGACGGTCTTAATAACACGACCAAAACCCAAAAGTCGAGCTTGGTACCACGACTAGCCTAATCTGATTTTAGTACCCTAACCTCCTAATCGTGAAAATATGGAGCTAATGGCAAGGATTAAAGTGGGAAATATACTCTTAATACTTCGAAATTAGTACCACCCTAGTAATTTACGTTCTCGTGCTTAAAATCCTTGGGGCATACCATAAAATATAAGAACTATGGTAAGAAAACTATACCTTTTTCAAGCTTCTTGTGGGTTTAGTTCGACTCCCTTCTCCTTTCTCCAAGAAATCGATTGTTTCTTTCTAGCACGGGTTTGTAAAAGAAATGAAAAGGTTTTAGATATTTGCTAAGGGCATTGGTGATGTGACTTAAGTGGACGTGAGCCTCCCTAATTTAAGGAAGTTTGTTGCCACAATTTAACTTTTATGTCTTTGGGCCTAAGTATTTAATTCTAGCCCAGTGACAACTTCTAGTCCAACTTCTCTTTTTAGTTCAATTTCAAAAATTCTAATTTTCGAAGATCCCGAATTAAATTGGAAGTCACACGGCATAATTTAAATGCTCCGAATTTACCAAATAAATTAAGCACACATTTTAATATGCAGATTTCACACGAGCACAGAATAATTTCACGAAATGCACATAATCGCACTCATCATTTACGCAAATTTATTGGCCTTACTATTCACGAGGACCCGGGTGCTACATCCTCCCCCCCTTAAAGAGGATTTCGTCCCCGAAATCAGCCCGTTTGGAACAACTCAGGATAGCGGACTCTCATATCGTCCTCACGTTCCCAAGTGGCTTCCTCTACCGACTGATTCCGCCACAGAACTTTTACTAACGGGATGTCTTTATTCCTAAGCCGTTTCGTTTCATACAACAGAATCTCCACTGGCGTTTCTTCATAACTCAGATCTGGTCTTAGCTGCTCGTGGAGAACTTCACTCCTCAGCACATGAGTCGGGTCAGCGATATACTTTCGCAGCGTGGAGATGTGAAAGACGTCGTGAACTTGGGATAACGTTGTTGGCAACTCTAACTGGTATGCTACCTCTCCGACTTTCCTAACTATCCTGAATGGCCCTATGTATCTCGGACTTAGCTTGCCTTTCTTTCCAAACCGCTTGACGCCCTTCATCGGTGATACTTTCACGAATACCCAATCGTCAACTTCAAATTCTAGTGGTCTGCGTCTTCGATCTGCATAACTCTTTTGTCTGCTCTGTGCTGTCTGCATCCTTTCTCGTATCGTTGCGATAATTTCTGTCATTTCCCGTACCATGTCCGGGCCTAACATCGCCCTTTCACCAACTTCGTCCCAGTGCACTGGGGATCTGCACTTACGCCCATATAAGGCTTCGTAAGGGGCCATTCCAATCGTGGCTTGGTAACTATTGTTGTACGAGAATTCCACGAGTGGAAGGTACTTGCTCCAGTTGCCTTTGAAGTCGAGCACACAGGCTCGTAGCATATCTTCAAGTGTCTGGATCGTCCGCTCGGATTGACCGTCCGTCTGCGGAAGATAGGCCGTACTAAACGACAATTTTGTCCCCATTGCCTTTTGTAAACTTGTCCAGAATTTGGATAAAAATCTTGAGTCCCGGTCTGAAACTATTGACAATGGTACTCCATGGAGTCGTACTATCTCTTGGATGTACAGATCTGCATATCGCTCCATGGTGAATGTCGTACTTATTGGCAGAAAATGAGCAGATTTCGTAAGTCGGTCTACAATCACCCATATCGCATCATGCCCTTTTGCATTTTTCGGCAATCCGCTCACGAAATCCATCGTTATATTGTCCCATTTCCACTCCGGGATCGGTAAAGGCTGCAGCGTTCCTGCTGGCCGTTGGTGTTCTGCCTTAATTTGCTGACAAGTGAGGCATTGACTGGCGAATTCGGCTACGTCTTTCTTCATTCCTGGCCACCAGTAGTGCGCTCGTAAGTCTCTGTATAGCTTCGTGGTTCCAGGATGTACTGAGTATGGTGTAGTATGTGCTTCTGCCATTATAGTTCTTCGAAGTCCTTCATCGTCCGGTACATATAATCTGCTCTTGTAGTACAAGTTTGTGCCATCTCGAAACACGAAATCTGTCGTCAGCTGTTCGGTTTGCGCTCCCTTGGTTTTCAGGTAGAATTCGTCGTTTTCCTGCGCCGTTCTGATCTGCTCCAATAACGTTGGTTGCAGAGTCAGGGCTGCTAACTTCACCTCGACTTCTCCCAATGGGACGATCTCTACGTCGAGTTGTTGAAGTTCCGTGCTTACTGATTTCCGGCTTAGAGCATCGGCTACCACGTTCGCCTTCCCTGGGTGGTAGTTGATTATACAGTCGTAATCTTTCACCAGTTCCAGCCACCTTCTCTGCCTCATATTGAGCTCTTTCTGGGTGAAGAAATACTTTAAGCTCTTGTGATCGGTGTAGATTTTGCATCTTTCCCCATACAAGTAGTGTCTCCAGATCTTGAGGGCGAATACTACAGCAGCAAGCTCCAGGTCATGCGTAGGGTAGTTCTTCTCGTATTCCTTCAATTGCCGTGAGGCATAGGCTACTACGTTCCCGTTCTGCATTAACACGCATCCTAAGCCGTTCTTTGAGGCATCGCTGTAAACGGAGAATCCCCCGGTTCCTGACGGTATCGTAAGGACTGGGGCTGTAGTCAGTCGCCTCTTAAGCTCTTGGAAGCTCTGTTCACATTCCTCACTCCAATGAAATGGCGTGTTCTTCCTCGTTAACTTTGTCAGCGTTGAAGCTATTTTCGAGAAGTCCTTAATAAACTTCCTATAATAGCCTGCCAAGCCGAGGAAACTCCGTACCTCGGTCGCATTTGTTGGTTGTGGCCAGTTACTGATGGATTCGATCTTGTTTGGATCCACCGAGATTCCTGCTCCGGAGATAATATGTCCCAAGAAGGCGACTTGGTCCAGCCAAAACTCGCACTTCTTGAACTTGGCGTACAGTTGCTTCTCTCTCAATACTCCAAGGACCGTTTGCAGGTGCTGCTCGTGTTCCTCTTTCGTCCTCGAATAAATGAGTATGTCGTCTATGAATACTATGACGAATTTGTCTAAGAACGGCTGGAATACGCGGTTCATCAGATCCATAAACGCTGCTGGCGCATTGGTCAGCCCGAAAGGCATTACTAGAAATTCGAGATGTCCGTATCTTGTGCTGAACGCCGTCTTAGGAATATCGTCCTTGCAAATCTTCAACTGATGATACCCCGACCGCAAATCAATCTTCGAAAACACCGTGGCGCCTTGTAGTTGGTCGAACAGATCGTCAATCCTTGGTAGAGGATACTTGTTCTTTATCGTTAACTTATTCAACTCCCTGTAGTCTATGCAAAGCCGCATTGACCCGTCTTTCTTTCGTACGAAAAAAACTGGCGCACCCCAGGGAGAAAAACTCGCTTGAATAAACCACTTTTGTAAAAGTTCATCTATTTGTTCCTTCAACTCCTTCAGCTCGGTCGGTGCTAACCGATACGGGGTCTTGGATACCGGTGCTGCTCCAGGCACCAGATCGATCGTGAACTCGATCTCTCTATCAGGCGTAATCCTGGCAATTCCTCTGGGAATACGTCGGGAAAATCTTTAACTACCGGCACATCTTCAAGCATTGGTAACGGACTTTCTTTCGATTTCATTGCAAACACCAGGTATGCTTCGCAACCGGCCTTGACCAAACGCTGAGCTTTCAGCGCCGATATTCTAGAAAGGTTTCCTAATTTTGTCGTCCCCTCAAAGACTAAAGGCTCACTCCCGTCTATGTTAAAGGTAACCACCTTACGGTTGCAATCAATCACGGCTCCGTACTTCGACAGCCAGTCCATTCCAAGAATGACTTCGTAGTCGTTCATTGGAATGACAATCAAATCTACTGACAGCACTTTACCACCGACTAATACTGGGCACTCTTCCAGTATCTGATTGGTTTTAGTAGAATCCCCTTGTGGCATAACTACTCTATATTCATATTCAGATTGACGAGGCCTAACCCCGAGTTTTGTTACATACTTAATGGATGCAAACGAGTGCGTGGCCCCTGAGTCTACTAGGATGCATGTGGGAGTATGGTGGATAAGGAGGGTACCTGTCACCACCGCTGGGTTGTTTTCTGCCTCCTCGGATGTAATTGTGTACACCCGAGCTGGTACCATCTGTGGTCTTGTCTGACCTCCGGCTTGACTTCCTGTCGCCCAATCTGGGCATTGCCTCGAAAAGTGCCCCGACTTCCCGCACTTAAAGCAGTTGTTGGTCTGGGCGTAGCAGTTGCCTGAGTGCCTCTTCCCGCACTTTGGGCAGTTTGGGATAGTTGGGACTGGAAATCCCCCTTGATTGGGGTTTGGTGGTCGATTTGGAATTCCTTGCGGGCGTTGTGGTGGCTTATTCTGAAAGTTTGGCACTCCGCCTTTGGGTATGAACCGGCGCTTCTGGTTTCCCCCGTTCCACTGTGGCCCCTGTACTTGAGCGAACTTTCTCTTTGCTTCTTGTGCGCGGGCAATTCTGGCTTCTGCCTGTTCCGCCACCATGGCCCTTTCCGCCACCTGAGCGTATGTGGCTCCTTGCAATCCCGCCATACTAACATCGCGGTATAGCTCCGGCTTAAGTCCTTCGAGGAAACGTTCGATCTTTAGAGCCTCTGTGCTCACCATATGAGCTGCGAACCTCGACAGCTGTTCGAATTTTCGAATGTATTCAGCCACCGTCATTGGTCCCTGCCTGAGGTTTATGAATTCACTCAAGCGCTGCGCCCTTATCGGGGCCGTGAGGTACTTCCCTCTGAACAACTCCTTAAAGCGATCCCAACTCATGGTCGCGGGATTCTCAATCACCATAATGGTGTCCCACCAATGCCCCGCGCTTCCTCTTAACAAGAACGCGGCGCATAGGGCTTTCTCTGCCTCAGGGACGCGGCTATAGACGAACATGCTCTCCAAGGTCCTGATCCAGTCTTCAGCTGCCGTTGGGTCGGCTGTATCCTCGAAGGTTGGCGGGTTCAGCCTTCGGAATCTTTCCCCGACTATCTCTGTCCTGTCAGCCTGAGTGGTTCCAGCGTTTGTGTTGTTCTGCTGAATCAGCTGCTGAATCTGGGCGGACTGTTGGCGTACCAACTCCGTGAGTTGGAAAATGGTTGCATCGCGATTGTCACTAGGGGCTGCGTTTCCCCTGTTCTGGTCATCACCTCCGCTGCTCTCTCCTCTAGTTCTAACCATCGTTCTTTATCTATCCTGATAGTCCTATGGCCAATAAATTATGCAACACCAGAATTCGCATAAACATAATACTTACAGGCAAGGCCGCTTCCGCACTTTTGGGTGTGTGTGCATGGACAGTCTACAGAACCTGTGACCGAAGCTCTGATACCACTCTGTCAGGACCCGTTGTCCCAACTAACTAATTCTAACGTATCCTAGGTGTCTAATGTTGCTTTATCTTAAAGGAGATGCGGAAATGCGTATGAAATTTTTTTTTCCATTTATGTAATGGAAGTAGTTTCTATACATGACAAAAGAATTACATGAATTCCTAACTTCATGAGAATCCTAATTACACGAGATGTGTACACATGCACATCAAAAGAATCTCTATGCGCCCGGCCTCACAGGTCGTCATCCATGCACACACTCCCATCCCAAAAGCTGCTGGAAGCGCCAAAAGTTTTGCCTTGCCATCTACGCGATCACGTACCGTGGTCGCTGGCACCTACAACACATAACGCAAGGGGTGAGCGATATGCTCAGTAAGTAGAAATCATGCATGACGTGCACGTGATAAAACCCCGCAAAGGCAATCCACGCCGATGCATCTTACGTCTTATGGTCTATCCAACCACGGGCTTCAGCCCAAGTATGAGGGCATCAACCCAACCATACTAAAGCATGAGGGCATCAACCCAACCACGCGAATCAGGGATATAAGGGCATCAACCCAACCATGAGGGCATCAACCCAACCATGGTAATCCCCCGACGCATCAACGTCGTTCGTAAACTGGCGACGCATCAACATCGCCGACGGCGCATCAACGCCGTCCCGGTGCCCCGGAAGCCGCCACCTAACTTATCTTATAATATCATTGCCCACCTCGGCATTTATTCTTCGCTATTTGCGACATAATCATGCACGCTCATCATCACATTACCCCCAAGTGTTTCGTGCATGCTCGTGCATATGCAAAATGCATTAATGCCATGACGCTTACCGAAAGCATGCAACCATATAGTACAAGTTCACGTAAGTACGTAAGCACATCATCACGTAATCACATAAATTAGGCACATACACATATATTATGTGTTGTAGTTGGATTTCCACTTACCTGTCGTCTGTAGATTAGTCGCCACCTGACCCGTGTATTCTCATAGGCCCAACCCTTAGGCATAAAATATTCATGTCAGTAGGCTACTCAGTTAATTACATTGGCTATGTACTCGAATTTTCTAAGTCGTGAACTTAAATTGGGCTTATGACTCGTGAGGTGCACTTTCTTCGTAAACTAACTTCGATCTTTATTTAGGTTCGCTAAGTAAATTTCGGAAATTTGTATAATTTATCAAGCCTGCCCTAATTCGCGAAAGGCCTTAACTAACGGTTCATGGGGTTATTTACCTTATTTCTAAATTCATTAACTACTCTAATTTAATTCACGAGATTGAAATTCTAGTCCTATGGTAACCCGTGAATACCTAGTATAATTAAGTTTCGCGAACTAAGTCTATTTCGAATTAGTGCCTTGTTGGACTCGTGAAAATATCCTAATTCGCTTTTGTTTAGAGTTTGCGAATCACCATTGATTCGCAAAACTCATTGGATTCGCTAAATACACTTTGTTGACGGTTGGCGAATTGTCCCTAGGCTCCTAAATGGATTCGCGATTTAGCTTGGTTCGTGAAACGTGTTGAGCTCGCCAATTTTCGTTTTGCGTGGGATTCGCAAAAGAGCACGGCCCGCGGAATGATCCAAGTTCGCATGATGGTTTCACCCCGCAAATCTCCCCGGGTTCGCAAACCTCCATTGAGCTTGCCAAGTTCCCTGGATTCGCGAGGCTTAGCAAAATCCTGGACTCGCAAACATGTAAGGTCGCCACCTTTTTGCGTTCGCCGAGTTCGCAAACTCGAATTCGCGAAATGGCTTGAGTTGGCCAAATTCTCCATGGGTTCGCAAAATGGCATTCGCGAATCTTGATCGGCCCGTGAAATGAGTGAGTTTGCGGAATGCCTAGGATTCGAAATCCTTGAATTCGCCGATCTTCAGTCTCAGTTCGCCAAATTGGACTCGTGATCCACCGTTAGACCCGCAAACCATTGGGTCCGCGAACCACTCGATTCGCGAAATTTGGTGCATGGGGCTTAGGGTTCGCGAACCTCCTTTCACTCGGGATTCGACCATAGTTCGTGGAATCGGTATTTCGCGAGCTCTACTCCTAATTCGCCAACCTTCCTTAGCCATTCCTTACGAACTCGTGCGTATAAACCCTTGAGTTCGCAATCCTATTCTACCCAATGATTCGCGAAATGGAGTTCGCTAAGTATACACTTCGCGACCTTGCGCACGATAACGTCTCTTGAACCCGCAAAGTTCTAAAATTTCGATCGAACTTTCCTTTTTCCTCAAGAACTTGATGACGGTCTTAATAACACGACCAAAACCCAAAAGTCGAGCTTGGTACCACGACTAGCCTAATCTGATTTTAGTACCCTAACGTCCTAATCGTGAAAATATGGAGCTAATGGCAAGGATTAAAGTGGGAAATATACTCTTAATACTTCGAAATTAGTACCACCCTAGTAATTTACGTTCTCGTGCTTAAAATCCTTGGGGCATACCATAAAATATAAGAACTATGGTAAGAAAACTATACCTTTTTCAAGCTTCTTGTGGGTTTAGTTCGACTCCCTTCTCCTTTCTCCAAGAAATCGATTGTTTCTTTCTAACACGGGTTTGTAAAAGAAATGAAAAGGTTTTAGATATTTGCTAAGGGCATTGGTGATGTGACTTAAGTGGACGTGAGCCTCCCTAATTTAAGGAAGTTTGTTGCCACAATTTAACTTTTATGTCTTTGGGCCTATGTATTTAATTCTAGCCCAATTACAACTTCTAGTCCAACTTCTCTTTTTAGTTCAATTTCAAAAATTCTAATTTTCGAAGATCCCGAATTAAATTGGAAGTCACACGGCATAATTTAAATGCTCCGAATTTACCAAATAAATTAAGCACACATTTTAATATGCAGATTTCACACGAGCACAGAATAATTTCACGAAATGCACATAATCGCACTCATCATTTACGCAAATTTATTGGCCTTACTATTCACGAGGACCCGGGTGCTACAGAATTATGGGATCAAAGAAACCGATACCCCAATATTCTGTGACAATACAAGTGCAATTGCCATTACACAGAATCCGGTATTTCGTTCAAGGACGAAGCACATTGAGATAAGATACCACTTCAATACGAGATCATGTGCTGAGAAAGAATGTGCGCCTGGAACACATCTCAACCGATCTACGAGTCGCTGACATCCTGACCAAGCCGCTTCCAGAAGCTAAATTTCTCTACTTTCGAAATGCTTTAGGTCTATTAGATTTATTCTAAGAAACCTAAGCATAGAGTCAGGGGAACATTGTTATATCAAAATAATTGATATGATTGGTTGCCTAGACATTACAACAAGTTGTGCAAATTGATGATCGTTGTAAGCCTTTCCCATATTCAAAACAGTCATTTTCTTCTAACTGGTCAAAATTCATAATTCATATTAGTTTCGACCAAAACTGATCCTCGTCAAAACTATTCTTAAAAATTCGCAAATTTTCGGTTTCCTCTCAAACCGGTCTACTCCCTTTCTCCAAAAACCGGAAATCCTATTCAGAAAACGGTATTGATACCGAAATATTGCCTTGACCAGGGACTGACCGAAATCGTTCTTATTTAATATACGTCATCAATTGCACACATTTTTGTCATACCACTTTTGCAGGAACACTGACAACAGGTACTGTACTACACGGCAGAGATATGATACCGCAGTCTATTAGAGAGGGAAGCTAAGCGACAAGACGTCTTGTCCATTTAATGCAAAGAGGCCTTATCCCGCTAATAGACTTAGCCCTTGAAGAAATTTCATCATTATCTTTATCTCACAAGCCGAATGGTCTTTTTCTCTTCAAAATTTCTTCAAGCTTTTCGCAAAAACCCTACCTTACTCTCAGAACGATGGACCAGTACACAACGACCTCACACGGACGGCGCTTCAGATCTACTTCGCCAACAGCATGGAAACCGAACATGACGGTTTCCGCTCCATCCTTGAAGCCCTAATTGCAACCGGGCTTCAGACATTTCTTCAGTGCTCCAACGCATACTACCCAGACGTTCTGCATCAATTCTTCGACACTGTCCTCGTTGTTGGAGAACATCTACAGTGTAAAATCAATGGGCATCAGATTGACATCACAGAAGAGTATTTTGCGGGGCACCTCAATCTGCCAACCTCAGGAGAAACTTCCATCAGTGTTCCAGATGATGTGAAGGAACGACTCAAGCCCACGATGTCGCTGACAGGGACATCCTTTAAAGACTCTGATAAGAGGGTTGTTCTGAAACCAGACTACCGACTGCTTCACGTCGTGGTAGCCAAAGCAGTATTGGGAAAGGCTGGGTCGTTCGATATGCTTACGAGCGACAAGGTTCAGGCCATGGTGGCCATCCTAACAGGAATGAAGATCAACTGGTCCTCAGTTATCTTCACAGTACTAAAAGGGATACTGCTCATTCGTAATCGGCAGTTCAAGAACTTCGCCCCTCAAATCTCCTTCCTTCTTAAGCACAAGATTGCGGACGTAGGAACCATCCAGACACTGGGTTTTGCCCAGATAATCTCGGCGGACATCATCCGTCAAATGGTGACGCGGCCTCACCAACCAAGAAGCCCGCAAAACGAAAAGCTACTGAGGATTTGGCTGTCACCAAGCCAACCAAGAAACCATCTAGTGACCGTCCCACGGAGCCAAGAAAGAAGAAACCCACGGGCCGGGACGAAACTGATTCACGACCAACATCACCAGCGCCCATCAAGAAGAAGGACGCGACTGACAAACCGGTCTCCTTAAAGCCAGCCAAGAAGAAACTAGTCCGGGCGGCCTCCTCCTCCTCTGAAGATACTCAGCCACTTCAGAAGGTATTCACTAAGCCACGGAGTCTGGCACCTAAGAAGAAGGCGAAGAGAGGATCAGTCCCTCCTCAGGAACCGACTCAATCTACAAAACCTCAACAGTCGGTTTCTATTGTTGCACCAACCATCACTGTCTCTCCGACCGTAGGGACAACTGGTTTGGTGACAAGGACTGTTTCACCACAAGGCAGTGTGGTGTTTCGAGAACCGGTCCGCGCATCGTCGTCTGACAAGGGAAGGGCAAAGCCATCGCTGTCCCTGAAGGCCATGAGTCTGTCGACGAAACTGCGTGGAAGCTCATTAGTGAGGCGATTGATGAGAGGCCTTTGACGACTGGCTTGACTTACGGTTCACTCCATTCAGTCAAAAACTCTGGAAGTCCAAAGGTTTCTCTGACCGACTCAAGCAGGCCAGACAAATTGAAGGCAAACTCATCAAGTCTCTAGGCATCGAGTCTATCAAGAGCTTGGTGAATGCTCAGGAGCTGTACCGCCTCTGCCTTAAAATGGCTCAACTGCACAAGCAGCGCAGACAGAATTTCCAACCGGAAGGACGTGATGCAGTTCATGAACTTCAGATCCTCACCAGGCTGGAGGCGGAAATGTAGAGTTTGCAAGCTTACTACGCCATGGTTTGGGCGAAATTTCAGCCAGAAGTCTCCTCGTCTTCTGCTGCTTCTGCTCCACCAACCGCATCAACACCTGCGCCATCTGACTCCATGCCGGTTGTCTCCACTATGACCAAAGCCTTGGTCATCGCGCCCCTGCCTTCATCCTCAGCTCCTGCTGAGATAACTCTCTCCAACTGGTAACACTACCAGTTGCTCTTTCAACATTGGAACCGGATTATTCAATAACGACTTCAACTTCACTACCTGGCGGGCCGTTGTTTTTCCGTCAACCCATTCCAGAGTTATTCAGACCATCATCGGTACCACTGCAGCTATCGATTCAGATTCCGGATCTTTTTGCGCCGCCTCAGGCACCCCCTCAGATGCCGGTCTTTCCTCACTCACCCTTGCTTCTCACCTTTGGAGGTGAACCTGCGGTGGAAAATGCGGACCCTTCATCTCCTCTTCCTACTGAGAATGTTCGCGCCATCTCAGTCACTCTGGCAGACCCCCAACCGGTGGAGGTCCAATCTGAACAGGAAACCGATACCGCATCTCACGCAGCAACGGAACAGAGGATTTCGGTATCCGCTATCGCGACCGAGCCCACTATTGTCTCCACCACTCCGCGGCCGGTACAAGCTCAGATTTCAGCCCCTTCACGGTCAGCTCCACAGTCTTCTCCGCAACCGAGTGAAACTCCCTTAACCACACCGGTCCCTGTTGATATCATGAGCTCAACCAGGGAGGTCTCGTTGGTCAGACATACTCACCGCATCATGACTGTTCTCAGCAAGACCTTTGATAGTGACCGACAGAACACTAATGAGAAGTTCAATGCTCTCAAGGAGACACTTAACAGTGACCGACAGAACACACATGCAAGGTTTCATGCCCTCAAGGAAGATATCACCGGTTTACGTTCGGACGTCTGCGCAGATCTGGAGGTCATCAAAGCTCAGCTGACTACTCTGACTAGACTGATCACCCAGGATATTGCCAAAAAGGGGGAAGGTACTGACAGCAGAAACCAGCAGCCTCCTAGCTCTAGCTCATCTGAGCCTCAGCGGTTTACATCAAAGCTTTATGTCAAAACCAGAGATCCAAAACGAGCTGCAATTGAAGCTGCACTTATACCGGACGAAGCCTTGAAGGGACAGACTTTGGCTATACCGGTCAGCGAAACTGGTCCAGTTGAAGTGCAGTATGACGGAAGCAGTTTACGGCATCTGGCCGGGAATCTTACAACAGAGCAGCTTGTTGATCTTACGAGATTGCATGACATAAAGAAACAGGTGTACAAAGATGATACCAAGCTGAAGTAGGTAGAACGGATATTTAAGAGCAAGGGATACGAATAGTTGTAGTTTGTATCACTTCTCTTTGATATAAATGAAAACTGGTTTTCTGCTGCTAAGTTTTGTCAATCACCAAAAAGGGGGAAATTGCTAGTAATACTAATTTCAATATTCGGATTAATAGTGGTGTTGACGTAACTGACTAAAACTTGAGAAACCGGGGAAATCACTCTAAGGAATAAAAACGGTGCACTTATGTGACCGGTATCGGCTAAGCATGAGGAATTCTACCGCAAACCGGTCACAGGCAAAACTTCAAAGAGAACGTCATGATTTACTGGACCGGACGCGAGATAAATGGAAAACTCGAGACAAGAGCTTATTGAGACAAAAAGGAAATATCAGGCATTCAATGCAAAGCTGTGAGTCTGGAGTGAAGCAGAAGTCAACTAGCGTAAACAAGGAATAAAGCAATGTGACAGGATAAACTGCAGCATAAACCGAACAGACCTATTGGGAAAGTCAATTAATGCACTGTTCAGAGTGAAGAGTTTATCTCATAACGGTTTGAATTTTGAACCTCAAGCATAAAAGGAGAGATACAAGTTGAAGACAATTACTTCATGAATCTACAACTTTGAAAAATCTCATCCTTCAAGCAATTATCGAACAGTCTCAAGCATTGTGAAAGAGCGAATAAGCAAGAGTGAAGTCTAAAGATATAACTGTTCTTGTTTATGTTCTTTATTTCCAACGGACTGTAAAAAGCTTTAGAAGTAGGTGGATTGTTGTAAACGACTGCCTAAGTGATTCACTATATTAAAGCTGAGTTCAGCTGGGTAGGTTGTACTAAGTTGTATAACTGAAGATCTAGTGAACCTTCCTTGCGAGGAAGAAGGGGAGACGTAGGAGATTTTAACCCCGAACTTCCAGAAACAAACCGGTCTCACACACACTCGTATTCCTTTTCACATCGGTTACAATCGGTCAGTATCACATTCCGCACTTATACTGACCGGTCATTGATTGAAACTTGTCACTACACAGACAAACCGAAAAAGAGACAAGCGTTTATTCACCCCCTCTAAACGCGTTAAAACGATCCTAACACTAATCATAGATAAATGACTCTTTTTTAAGTACTATTCTTATAGCTGACTATGACTAGTCATCCCAGATATATAATTATCATGCATTTATATCCCTTTTATTCCCCGAATTATAGGAAAGAAACTCTTATCCCATACGAGTAGGGGTGTTCGTTCGGTACATACCGTACCAAACCGAAATTTCGGTCGAAATTTCGGTACACCCCTAGTAGATACCGAATACCGAATCGAATTTCTCTATTCGGTATTCGCTTTTTGCCGAAATTTTTTCGGTAAATTCTGTAACCGAAATTTAAATAATAATAATAAAAATTCGGTAATAATTAAATTAATACGTATGTTAATATAATTATAATTTTATTTTCAATATTAATATAATAAAATATATTTTAACTTCTAAAATTTCGGTAATTCGGTATACCGGATTTACCGAAATTCAATCTGTACCGGACCAAATTTACCGAATTACAGATTTTTTTTTGAATAACCGAATACCGAACCGAAAAAATTTCGGTTCGGTTTGGTTTTGTACCGAAATTTCGATACTGCGGTTTGTTCGGTCGGTATACCGAACAACGAACACCCCTACATACGAGATTCTGAAAAAAAAGAAAATATATACCAAAACACAAAACAATCGATACGAAATTTAATTCGACAGATTCATAGCTGAAAAATCTTCATGGAAGATATACATGCCAAAAAAGACGTAAATAGCAATTAAGGCCAAAAGCATAAATAAGGAAGGTCTCACTTTCCGATCACTGAAAATTCATTCATTGTTTCGTATCTGATCTGATTTATGTTGTGGCATTTTAGTTTCGCAAAGTTACTACTACCATGAACGAAGACTGAACCTAGTGGTTTATGTTACAGGGGACTTGGGAGAACGAAATGATAACCATCATATCAACAATGCTCTGGAAACAACTCTCATCGACTCAGATCACAAAATACAAGAGACCTGGAATACATAATACAAGCAACAAGTCCAAGAGCCAAGAGCAGACAAAACACACACTTAAGACAGCAAGTTAAAGACGACAGAAGGTTTATTTGCAGCATGTCTTTGGGCGCTTACTTGTCTTCATATGAGACAGCAAATACTCAACTACTTCTTTGAGGGTTGCCTTGCGCTGCAACTCAAAGTTCCAAAGCTCAGAAACTGGATAACCGCCGCTTGGATTGTATTCATTCAGTTCCAATAATGCTTTCTTCACTGCACAATGAATGGCATCTCCCCATTCTTTCTTCAGACGTTTAAGAGTCTCGTCATCTTCATCGATCACACTCTACAAATCAAGCAGCAACAACAAACACTTACATCATCAAGAATTGAAAAAAAAAAATTGGGCGCAGCTTTTCCAACAGAGATTTGAGGAAAAAATAATGTCATTTCAACCCTATGATTGCCCTCATCGTCGGGGACTATACGGAATGGATGCCACTCGGGATTTTTGAGCTTCTCTTGCCAGGAAGAGCAAATTTCCATTGCCTTTACGTTGACCTCTTTGGGTCGGTATCGAAGCTTGCAGGCATTCTTAAACGCGTTTTCGTCGAGCTCGCCCATTCTCTTGATCCTTATGTTCGCTCTATTGCTACATTGTACATCGACCAACCCCTATGTATATGATTGAGAATCAAAAGTACCTGTTAGTGAATTGATTGACCCTTCCCTACCACGAATGAAAAATGAAGGACAGAAGGTGAATCGAGAAACGTGAAGTTCAAGTGGACAAGGTGAATTAGATGGCATACTTCGATTAGAGCGCTGCGGGCTTGTTGGTAGTTATCATTGCTATTGAGTTCACGAACAATCAGCTGTTGATATAAATTTTCCAGGTTCTCATAATCTTCCTTAAGATCACAGTACTTGTCGGCCATCTCATTGAGAGTTGAAGCTTTTTTCACCTCTTCAACTTGCTTTAAGGACTCGTCCTTATCCCTCTTCATAGATGAAATATGGTTGGTGGGATTAACAACGAAAACCGAGTATGTGCACGTACATCTCTTGTTGAGGATTGAAGGATATACGATACAGTACAAAAGCAAAATACCTTGTGGTCACTCAAAACCCTTAAAAGGTTTGCGTCGGCCTTCTTTTGCTGATCAATGGCCTTCCCCAACTCTTCCTTCCGCTTAAGGTTCTGTAGGTTAATGATCATCATCCAAAGTAAAAAGAAAGCAGCAGCAACAAAACACAAAATGATAAGCATCTGCGAAGAAGATACATCACTTCACGTGAGGCTTGTTGTTTTTACCTTTGCCTTCTCTGCTTCTAGCAAGCACCTATCACGCGCCACGGAAGCCTCGCGCTCTTTCAACTCACTGCAGCGTGATTCGATCTCCACATCCAAGTCGCACGCTTCGCTTTCTTCCATGAACCTGTCGATATCCTCACGCCTTGACCTCTGAAGCGTTCTTGCTTCTAAGGGATCAAATGCCAGCAGCAGATTCGATATTACTAGAAATCAATTTAAGATGTGCCTGCCTCAATCAACTGAATCAAAACTTACTCTTAAGTAACTCCATTCGGTGGTGATTCTCAGTCTGAGACGACGGGGCAGGTGATTTCTGGTTCGGCGCCATTAGCGAACACAAAGGTTGCTGAAAATGGAAGAACCAAAAATCTCGAGAGGCGAAGGAAGTTGAATTATGATTGCTGTTGAGATGATAACTAGAGAGCGGAAGGACAACATCAATTTATAGTTGACATTCCTCATTATCATTTAGCAAGCCAAGGCGACTGCGACTTTGAAGAGATAAACTCGACGATAACTTGCTCCAGTATCTATTCATTATGCCTACACAAGTGTTGTCATTTCACCGCCATTCTTCTTTTGCTTTAGGATGTGAGAAAATGCTGCACTAATTGGACATATATACACGTCAACGAGAAAAAAGTCGACGTACTTGGAGGGAGAGAGAGACTTGTAGTTTTGATTAGACGTGGGTAATGGGCCGGATTGGGCCGGTTCCGGGCCGGTTCTACCGGTTCCGGTTCTACCGGTTCCGGTTCTCGGTTCCGGCACTGTTCCGGTTCCGGTCCCGGTTCCGGTTCCGGAACCATTTTACAGGGACCGGACCAGAACCATTCTAAGAACCCACGGGCCACTATTGGGCCGGTTCCGGGTCCAGAACCGGAACCGGCCCGTTAATTATTATTTTTTTTTTTTTGCTATGGAAAAATTCTTTAGAAAATATCCAAAAATTTTATTCCAAAAAAAAAAAAAAAGATAAGAAAAGTACAAAAAAATAAAAAAAAACTACCTAAAAATACAAATAAAAACATAAAAGAAAGAAAAATAAATTTAAAACTTACAAGTACAAAATACAAAAAAGGAAAAAATGTTCGAAATAAAAAATACAATTTATTCGACTTGACTATTAATTAAAACTATGTTAGAGGCCTCTTCGTCTTCGTCCGAACTGGAAGAACGGAACTCGTCGATGGCGTTCTCCCGTCGGTTCTTCGATTCGGCCAAATACCAATCCTTCAACAATGTTAACATTGCGAGGGATGTCGGGTTAAGGCTCGCGCGTCTGTCGCCGATAATTCGCCCGGAGGTAGAGAATGCGGACTCGGAGGCGATGCTAGACGCTTGCACGGCTAAAACGTCTCGAGCGACGGCGGAGAGGGTCGGATATAGTGTCGCGTTCGACTTCCACCAGGCCAAGACGTCGAAGTCGTCAGGAGTCTGGAAGTTGTGGCTCAGGTAGAGCTGGATCTCGTTCGTGTTCGACCCCGACGCACGCGTTTTGGTCTTCGTCTTTTGTGCCTTCAATCTTCGTAGTAGTCCCAATGCGCCGCCGCCTCCTTCCGACGAACCGGCTTCGCTCGCTGGTACGGGCTGCTCCACACTATGTCCCTGCTCAGCTGCATAAAAAGAAAAAAGTTCTTGGAGAGAAGCGTGAATTGACGCCTTTTGGTCGTCCACATTCTTTCCAAGAAACTGAGCATAATATTCGAAAAAAATATCAAATGTATCTACACCGCAACTAGGGTCGAGTAAGGCCGACAAACCGTGTACTATTGGGATGGTTTCCCAATACTTCCTGAACTTCTGCTCCATACTTTGGATGAAACCACCCAAGTAAGGATTGTTGCGAAACTCCACGAACTTGTAGCACATCGCGAAGAGGTTCGGGATGACTAATGGGGACGTCGGGTAGTGAACTCCGGAAAATTTCTCTGTAGCCTCGGCGAACACTTCAAGTATAGACACGACACAACCTACAATATCCCAATCAAGTGGTCGTAATTCATACCTGGAGGTGGTGCCGACTGCGGCCTCGTTCCAAAAAGGCGTCAGCAAGTCCTTTTAACGCATGAAGGTGCTGAGGAGGTGGTACATCGAGTTCCACCTAGTCGGGACTGGCAACGGAAACTTCTTGTACGTGAGGCCGGCGGCAAGGACGGTTTGCTTCCACGACGTTCCGATGCGGCGTTCCCGAAGTAACTTACCTATTACCTTAAACTTTTCTACAATATCTCCCAAAACTTCGTCAAAAGCACATTGCACACACAAATTAATAATATGACAAGCGCACCTAGCATGTAATAATTTGCCGTCTAAGGGTAACCTAAGTTGCCTACGAAGGATCCCTATCGCTACGTTGTTCGCGCTAGCATTATCTAAGGTGATAGACATAATTTTATCTTGAATACAATATTTATTAACGACATTCAACACATAGTTCGATATCGTAGTGGCATTATGTTGCGAATCTAGGGGATCTAGGGAAAGAATACGTTTTTGCATGGTCCATGTTTCATCTATCCAATGGGCGGTGACGACTAAATAAGATTGCGACGTAATATTAGTCCAAATATCGGTAGTCAAACTAATCCTACACGTAATGTTGGCTAACTGACTAATTAAGCTAGTTTGATATTCCTTAAAAGTTTCTAACACATATTTCCTAAGGGTTTTACGGGTCACGTTATGGAATCCGGGTTGTATCGTACTCGTAAATTCGATAAACCCTTCACTTTCCGCAATGCAAAAGGGTTCTTCACACATAACTACGAATTTAACTAATGCTTTTTTAGAAATTTCCCTAGTAATAACAAAATTCTTACCCGTACTTACGTTTATTTGTTGTTGTCGGGGTTCGTTTCCTACCGGCTCTAGATCGTCCCCGAAGTTGTGCGTCCTCTGGAGGTGTTTTTTCAACGAGCCCGTCCCACCTTGATTCGGTCCGGTCTTAATCGTGTAGGGGTGGCGGCACATTTTGCAAAACGCGGTACCTACATCGGACTTATTTTTATCCATTTCTAAATCGAAAAAATTCCATACCTTAGACCGCCGACCACGCGGTTGTTGCTTCCTCCTTGTCGTCGCCGTAGAAGCTTGGCTCGGTCCTTCGTCGGTCGCTCTCGTCTGTTCCGTTTGCGGTACATCGGTGTCCTCGTCGGTGTCGCCAGTTCCCCGAAATGTGTCGGCGTGACCTAAAACCATATAAACATCTTCGTCACGAGGGTTAGGATTTCTCGATGACGAAGCCATTAGTATAAAATAATAATTTGATTATTTGTAATAAAAGTGAGTGTGTGTAGTGTAGTAGTGGAGTTAGTGTAAATAAAATAGTTATTAGTGTTAATAATATTAAATATTAATAGGATGATTTTTTTGAGAGCTTTTTGGAGAGAGTTTGGAAGAGATTTGGATGTAATTGTGAGTTAAAATGGTTAAAATGAGGTGGTATTTATAGATTTTTCGTTTGGGTTAAAACTGTAATTTTACAGTGTAAAAAAAAAAAAAAAATATTGCAGAAGGCCGTTGGCCCAACGGCTATATAGCCGTTGGGCCGGTTCCGGTTCCGGTAACCGGAACCGGTAATCCACGGTTCCGAGGCCCGCTAACCGGCCCAGCCCAATTTAAATGGGCCGGTTACCGGGTCCAGAACCGGTTCTACCGGTTCCGGATTTGGGCCGGTTTAGCGGGCCGGTTATGGGCCGGTTCCGGGCCGAACCGGCCCAAAGCCCACGTCTAGTTTTGATCATAAATTGAAGGATTGTTTTGGTAGGACGATTGGGACTATCGAGATGAGTTTCTTGAGCGATGGTTCAGAGGTGAGTGTTTCAGCTCTGAAGTGTTCGATGGTGGGTTTGAGTGGAGAGGTCGATGGCAAGGTCCGTATTTGGTATGTGTTGAACAGAGAGATCGATCAGAGATGGTGGAGAAGTTCCATCTCCATTGCTCCTTTATACATGATGAAGGTACAAACATGATCTTCAAAACGGCAGCTCAAAGTCAGCGAGAGATTTCCTTGAGCCGTGAGTTTCTTGGAGGCGTGAGATTTTCTTCGATTTCATCATTGCAAATCTTCATCAGTTGTGTTGTGGGGCTTGTGTATCGTCCGTAGCTATCTTGTATTTCATTTTTATATTCCTTTTTTTTTATATAACTTGGGCTTGGGCTTCTCTTCTGGGTTGATGGTTTCTCAAATTTATTTCAAGCCCAAATATTTCCGGTTGTAGTTCTTTTTTCGAATATCTGTGGAAAATCAAATATAAATGTTATATGTATGATATCAGATGAAATTCATATAACTAACAACCGATAATAATCTTTTACGGTGTATAAAATATAATATTAAATTCATTTATCAAATCTCCCCACACTTAAGCGTTTGCTTGCCCTCAAGCAAAGAAATAATAAGGCATAAAATTAATTTAAATCGTGCAACTTATCATTCAAGACTGAATCATGTAATGAAATAATGCAAGTAACGTCGGAAAACACATTTGAAGCTGACGTCTAACTACACAAATTCCTTAGCAATATCAATTCAGATTCGTACCTCACAGGGAATCACTCAGATCACACAGTGTATAGGCTTAATATGACTGTGAAATCTCTCTGTTTATGCACTAATCTAGTCTCTACCATAAGCTTGCAAGTGATTCGTCAATCTACTACCCAAAGTAAAGTGTGAATCGGAATGACTTTACCGGGTATTAGCAGGCTAAATATCCAAAATATTCAAGGGTTAAGCGCAAAAGGATATGAGCTAGAGTCGTGTTGGAATCATGCATTTGTCACGAATGCGCCAATAAGTCCACCATCTGATTTCCGTCCAAACATATATTTTTTCCCTTTTTCTTTTTTTTCTCTTTTTTTTATCAAGCCTTTCTTCTTTCGACATTTCTACTTAGGGTATAAAAATGTGCTCGTGAAAGATTATCGGAGGAAAGGTTCTTAGCTATTTCTCAATTTTTTCTTCTTTCTTTTTTTTTTCAGCTCTCCTTCTTCTTCTTTTTTTCTTCAATGCTCAACTTTGGTGTTTGTCAGACATTTGTCTAAATTGTGCACCGTGACTCCGCCATTCATCCTTCACTTACACTATCGCTCCGATGGGGTTTAATTCTGAAGGCTTATTTAGGTTGGTTGCTATGAATATCGAGTTTCGAAAATAAAAGGCTCAGCCTCAAAGTGGCTAACTACGGTGATCAGGCGTGGTCAGAAACTTTGGCTATGGCCTAATTCCTAATGCATTCCTTATTTTCACACATTTTCACCTCAAGCAGTTTCAGCAGGTAATACACGAGCAAGTTCTAGAGAGAAGTAAATTAGGCACGTATCGCACAACCAAAAAATATGAGCAAAAAGCTCGTAGGCTAAAAATCTTACAAAAAATAAGGTCATGTGTACGAATTCTTCATGTATCGCTAAGTTCATCATGCAAGAAAGAAATCGACTATGCATATGCATCCTAATTACTCATAAAATTTCTACATGAAATCACCCTTTAGTAGATAAGACCCATGATTTTTAGAAAATTATGCCATATTTTTTTCGTTTAAATCTCGGCATGCACATACAAAAATGTTCGTATTATCACTTTCGCTGAAATTTCCCTCCCCACACTTAAGATTTACAACTTGCCCTCAACGTAACAAACATTGGAACACAAGGAAGAGGAAAATAAACAAATAGACGAACTTCCCTGAATAGTTCGATGTGCATGCTTTGCAAACGACCCATCCCCACACTTGAGATTTTAAATCCCCTTAGTTGTAGAAGCGTTTGGCATGATTCTGGCTGGCTTGGATGAGAATAGGCATTGCGTTGTTCGCATATGGCATTCCTCGTGACATTTTGACCTGACAAAATAAACTTAAAGAAAATAGGGCGTAAAAACAATTCTAAAATTAATAGTAATAGGCATCTTAAAGGAAAATGGAATAACACTGATACTCATCGAAAAACATCACCGGCCCCAATTTTTTTGTTTCTTTTTTTTAGTAAGTGTGAAATATAAACGTGGATGCATCTAGTTCAGAATTTGAAATAAACGTGAAATCATTAATCGGGTTACGGGACATGACCTCCATGAATAGAATAAAATTTGATTTCCCGTTTCGCATATCTCCCAATTTTTTTTATGTTTTTTTTATGTTTGTTTTTTTTATATTGACGATAAACGTGAAATGCAACTAAACCTAAGGCATAAAACTAGACGTGAATGCAGAAACCTGGGTTGCCTCCCCAAAAGCGCTTCTTTAACATCTTGAGCCGGACGTATTTCTTGTGCCCTTATGCTAGCTGGAAGTCGAGGTATAATACCTCCTTGTCGCTCAAGTCTTCCTCGCCTCCATGGTAGTGCTTCAATCGATGTCAGTTAACCTTGAAAGTACCCTGCCCTATACCTGAAATCTCAACAGTACCGTATGGGAAAACACCGGTGACAGTGAACGGTCCCGACCAACTTGATTTAAGTTTGCCGGGAAAAAGCCCAAGTCGAGAATTAAAGAGGAGAACTTGGTCTCCTTACTGAAATTTTCGTCTGTGCCTAATTTTACTGTCGTGGTAAGCTTTCAAGCGCTCCTTATACATTCTAGTGTTATCATAAGCTGATAAACGCCACTCGTCTAGCTCATTGATTTGGAGTTGCCACTTTCCGCCGGCTTTCCCCAAATCCATGTCCAAATGACTTGATTGCCCAATAGGCTTTATGCTCAATTTCTACGGGGAGGTGGCATGCCTTCTCGTAGACCAATCTATACGGTGTAGTGCCTATTGGTATCTTATATGCAGTCCTATACGCCTAAATGCATCATTAAGCTTATTCGCCCACTCCTTACGGTTCCCATCTATAGTTTTCTCTAGGATGCGTTTTAACCGCGGTTCACTACTTCTACCTGACCGCTAGCCTGAGGGTGATACGGGGTGGATAAGTTGTGTCTAACACCATAACGCTCTAATGTTCGTGCAAATTGGGTGTTGCAGAAATGTGTACCCTTGTCGCTAATAACGCATCTAGGTGCCCCAAATCATGAAAATAATGTTCGCAAAAATCTAACGACCACCCTAGCATCACTTGGGGGAAAAGCTTGCGCTTCGGCCACTTGGACACATAATCTACCGCAACCAGGATGTACTTATTATTATACGAGCTAGGAAACGGACCCATAAAATCTATGCCCCAAACGTCAAAAATCTCACAAACTAAAATAAAGTTTTGAGGCATTTCATCGCGTCTCGAGATATTACCTGCGCGCTGACACTGATCACAAATGTCTCAGAAAATCGTAGGCCAGTAGAAACCGCTTTCCAGTACCGATTGAGCGGTTCGGTTGGCTGCGTAATGCCCTTCAGTTGGTCCGGTATGGCAATGACTGAGAATCCTTGTCGTCTCAGGTGAAGAAACACATCGCCGAAATAAAGGTTCGTGCAAGTACGTCAAGTAATAATTAAAACGAATATACTATAACACGCACCACGTGCGATAGGTAGTGTACCTATCGTTTGTAGAATATCTATAGCGAATATCCGAGTATCGAACATGAGGGATAAATGGAGTACTAGTAATAACCTATCATTTGATATTTAGCCTAAATATATATTTTTAGTTGTAATTTTTACTTATAAAATATATTCTAACAAACCAAAAGCTTGAATGCAACTTAAATATTTAAAAATAAGTATTTTTATATAAAACAAATGTGCTCGGGATTTTGAATCCCGCTAGGTATCGTTGACGAAGCCGTAAATTTATCGTTAACACAAAAATAATGAACGGCCGAATTCGCTGTTGCCCTAGATGGTTGTGAGAATATATATTAATTTACCTAAAGCGAGGATCGATTATTTGTTGTCGCCCTATAATCAAACTCCTATCATTTGATGAAAGGTCTAACCGCTTTCTAGTTGTCTCCCTAAACCGGTATTACCACAAAATCACATCAACACATAGACATCGAAGTGATATTCAAATCAACACATAGACATATTAATTTGAACAACAAAATCATAAATGATAAATAGCCAATATCGCTTGTTCACGAATAATTTACGTTCAATAACTCTACTTAGCGTTCATCTCATCCCACGCACATAGAAAAACTCATATTTACGACGGAAACAAGACAGGACGAGAATATCAAAGACGAAAACATAATTTCTTCCCTGATATTTAGCTCTGATAATGTCGTGCTTCGCCAATGCCTTCCGTCGCAAATAGAATCTGCCCTCGCGTCTCTTCTCAGCCCGTGTACGTACCTCTGCCCTCCACTGCGTGTCTGCGCTGCGTGAGCTTCAGCTGCCCGCTGCCCTACTTGCGTACGTCTTTGAGTGATTTTATCAAGCGGGTGGTTAGCGACCGAAGATGGTTGCCGTTTCAGCTGTCCTTTCAACTCCTTCTACTGTCCTTCAGCGCGAGCAGCGCCCGGAGCAGAGAACTCAGTTTCTCCGCAGCTGTGCCTCGTAAACGCTTCGACGCGCTCAGAGGATGTTGCGGGACTTCGACATGGCAGCATTGAAATTGGCGTCGAATCTGAACCGCAGCTGTGAGCCTGGGATGTGGATGATATCTGCTTCAATAACCTCCCAGGTGCGAGTAATTACAACCCCAACGGCTCCCTGTTTCAATTTCTATTACCCGTGAAGTGCTCGATTTGCCCTTGAAGCTGTGTGGTTCGGTTGATGAGAGCACACGTTGGATAAAGATGTCTGCCCTTTAAGATGAGTTTCTTGAGCGATGGTTCAGAGGTGAGTGTTTCAGCTCTGAAGTAATCGATGGTGGGTTTTAATGGAGAGGTCGATGGCGAGGTGCGTGTTTGGTATGTGTTGAACAGAGAGGTCGATCAGAGATGGTGGAAAAGTTTCATCTCCATTGCTCCTTTTATAGATGATGAAGGTACAGACATGATCTTCAACACGGCAACTCAAAGTCTGCGAGAGATTTCCTTGAGCCGTGAGTTTCTTGGAGGCGTGAGATTTTCTTCGATTTCTTCATTGCAAATCTTCATCAGTTGTGCTTGTGGGGCTTGTGTGTCGTTCGCAGCTATCTTGTATTTCATTTTTATATTCCTTTTTTTATATATAACTTGGGCTTGGGCTTCTCTTCTGCACTGAAATTAATTCTTCGGCCCAATTGTTTTGGGCGATTTTTGGTTGATGGTTTCTCAAATTTATTTCGAGCCCAAGTATTTTCGGTTGTAGTTCTTTTTTCGAATATCTGTCAAAAATCAAGTATAAACGTTATACGTATGATATCCAATGAAATTCATATAACTAACATCCGATAATAGACTTTTACGGGGTATAAAATTCATTTGGGGGTGAATTAGGCTATAAATATTTTGGCTTGTTCTTCTTTGAAAAATATTTTTCATTAAGAAGATATTGGCAGAGTGTGTTATTTTCTGGAAAGCACCAAGAGTATCAACGTCATCTCCCTAACCCTGTTTCGCAAAATATCACGTTAGTTTCAGAAAGCGTTTCAACTGTATTACCTAGTTATTTGCAGGCGTCCTGGGTTTGTCTCACAGAAAAGTAAATAGCATAAACTAAAGTGAGACGGGATTTTTGTACATGTTATATCCCCAAGCGGGGTTTAATCCTGTCTGGGCCCCAAGAGTTCCAATCAATCATTGAGTATTACCAGTTATGGTTACAAAATGATCGACCCTTGCACAACCGAATCACTTTGGAAACTAGACCTCCACCTAGGCTGCCGCATGCCAAGTTTCGTTCCACACCGTTCTCCCAATAAACCTATTCCCCGACTGGACACAGCTTGCTACAGAAGGGCCACCGAATCCACCAAATCGTCCCTCCACGTGCAAGGGCAAGGAGCGGTTCCTGGCAGGCTTCTAGGTGAAGGGGAACATGAGCGGACCGATCCGACACCCAAATGAAAGGGAATCCTGAGACTGACAACGTATGGGCGAGGCGAGTCAGACTAAGAATCGTACAAGAGAATTGATAGTACTACTCATATCACCAAGGTCGACCTACCTTTTCGGGAGTCCATCTATAGAAACTCCGAAGTTAAGCGTGTTTGACTTGGGGCAATCTAGGGGTGGTGACCCCTGGAAAGTTAGTCCAGGGTGTGTGTGAGTGAGGACAAGGCACGCTGGAAGGTTAAGTGGCGATACAGTGGGCCAGACTACCAGTCGGAGTGTGGTGGGCCCAACCCCACAGGTCCCAGTATGGGACGGGATCTTACATAGCAGGGTCACTAGAGCGCATCATTAGCTAAATCATGGATTCAAGGTTGGCCGGCTACACTCTCCTCCCGTTCCCCTCTGTTCATCGTTAGCACATAGTTTAGAAATAGTACAAACCACAACAATTTGTGACTCGTATGATATGTACTTATATAAGGAATTAGACCAGATGTACGTACCCGTTTTTGTTAAAGGAAATAGTTATAGAAAAATCGCGAAAATTTTATGTGAATGTTTCATAGATACGTAAAAAGATTATAGGAAACGGGGCGCTACATGTAGTGGTATCAGAGCCTATGCTTTAGATTCTGTAGACATTTATATAGAATGTGCATGTTATGGGTTGCCCTTTAAATTTTTCTTGCATATGTAGACAAAGGGAAGTAGGTGAACCGATGCATGTAGAACATGATGATCAAACAATAGGGAGGAGGAAGAACGTACCTGAATCCCACTCATCACATACAACTAGACAGTCACGGAAACCTCCTGGCAATTCCCCGAAAGCGACGATGCGACAAATTGAGGAAAATGGGTGTTGTGGACTTTATGGGTACGACAGATCCTGCTGAGGCAGAGACATAGTTAAAAAGAACGGAGAGGGTGTTCAATATGATGCAATGCATCCCAGAAGAAAGTTCGATTATGCAGTCTCACTCCTTCAGGGACACGCGTATGAATGGTGGGAGACCGTCCCAGAGAGTATGACCAAACCTCCAGCGCTGACCTGGGAAGATTTTCTGAGGGAATTAAATGATACGTATATGCCCGAGGTCTATAAAGATCAGAAAGAGAAGGAATTTCTAGAACTTAAATAGGGAAACAGATCCGTCGGTGAGTATGAAGGTGATGTTCAATCAACTATCTCGTTACGCTCAACACATGGTTCCCACTGAAAGAAACAAGTGTCGAAGATTCGAAGCAGGACTTCATTATATGATCGGAAATCGTATTCCACCCTCAGATATGGAGTCCTATGGGAATTTGAGAGTGGCGGCTATTCGCGTCGAAAAATTAAAACGAATCAAGAAATTTTCAAATTAGTAAAAGATGGCCATGAGAAGAATCATCTAGTGGAAAATGAGAAAGATATATAGTTCATCCCGACCAACGAGTGTTCAAAACAGCTCCACAAGGGGCAATACAGGCGGGAATAGACCAGTCGGACGGGGTATAGAGATTTCCCAACCGATACCGACATGTGGACACTTTGGGAAGAACCATAGGGGTGTCTGTAGATGGCTTATAGGCGAATGTTTTACATGTTGGAACATGGGGATTTAGCTAGTAATTACCCAACACTACGAGCAGAACCTACAGTAGATCAATCAAGAGTTAGCGGTTCTTCCACAAATCATGGAAGGGGAAGAGGCCGAGGACCATATAGTACGGGTTCTGGAAGGGGAAATATAGTAGGCCAAGTCTACAGACCACCAGCACAGGCCCGGATCTTTATCATGACTCGCGAGGAGGCCAAAGAGGGGTCATGTATAATCAATGGTAAATTATCTATATGTAATATTGATGCATGTGTATTATTCGGTCTCGGTGCCAATTATTCATTCATATCACGAACATTTGCATCTTTATTACCTGATAAACCTGAACGCCTAGACGAGAAATCGTATGTTCGACTTCCAAAGGGCGAAATAGTTATAGTGAACACAGTATATCAAGAATGTAAAATTTTCAGTGACGGGATAGAAATCGGACAACCTTATTCGTCATTCCCTTAATGGATTTTGACGTAATATTGATCATGGATTGGTTGTCGAGATATCGAGCGAAGCTTGCTCGTTTCAAAAGGAAATTGAATTGACTCCTTTGGATCAAATAAGGATAGTATTGAAAGGAGAAAAGAATGTACTGGCATCACATCGGATATCAAGCTTAGAAGTAGCCAAAATGTTTAGCAAAGGATGTGAAGGGTACGTGACGTATATTATAGACATGCGATTATGTGGATTAAAAGTGGAAGATATTCCGTTAGTTTGTGAGTACCCCGACTTTTTTCCTGAGGAATTACCTGGATTACCGCCCAATCGAGATACGGAGTTCACTATTGAACTTCAACCTGGCACAGCGCCGATTTCTATTCCACCGTATCGAATTGCTCCAATAGAATTGAATGAGTTGAAGGTACAGCTGAAGGAGTTATTAGATAACGGCTATATACGACCGAGCGTATCGCCTTGGGGAGCGCCTGTTCTCTTCGTTAAAAAGAATGATGGGACGCTCAGATTGTGCATTGACTATTGACTGTTAAATAAGGTAACGGTGAAAAATAAATATCCGTTGCCTCGGATTGATGATCTGTTTAATCAGTTGCAAGGTTCTAGGGTTTTAATTTATTAGAGATTGGGGTACCACCAATTGAAGATCGCAGAAGGTGATATCCCAAAGATCACAGAAGGTGATATCCCAAATACCGCTTTTAGGACAAGGTGTGGGCATTACGAATTTTTTGTTATGCCTTTTGAACTGAGGAATGCCCTTGCAGTCTTTATGGCATTGATGAACGATGTCTTCCAACCCTACTTAGACCAGTTCGTCATCGTCTTTATTGACGATATTCTGATATACTCCAAGTCAAAAGAGGAGCATGAACAACATTTGAGGATTATACTTCAGATTTTACGGGAAAAGAAATTGGATGCAAAACTTTCAAAGTGCGAGTTCTGGTTAAATCAAGTGGTATTTCTGGGGCGCGTAGTTTCGGGCAAAGGTATCCAAGTCGATCCGAGTAAAATTGAAGCGATGATTAAATGGGGAAGTCCTAAGAATGTAGCAGAAGTTGGTAGCTTTCTGTAGCTTGATATTATCGATGATTCGTAGAGAATTTCTCACTGATAGCAGCCCAAATAACGAAGCTATTACGTAAATGAGTTGTATTTAAGTGGACTGATGAATGTCAAAGGAGTTTCGAAGAACTAAAAAAAGACTAACGACAGCTCATGTACTAACTATTCCTTCGGGAACGGAGGGTTTTGTAATATATAGCGGCGCGTCGTATCAAGGACTCGGATGCGTTTTAATGCAACATGGAAAAGTGTTGGCGTATGCATCTCGACAGTTAAAACCATATGAGACGTCTTACCCAACTCATGATTTGGAGCTAGCTGCTGTAGTGTTCGCACTACAGATATGGCGACACTACCTGTATGGTGCCAATTCACAGATCATAAGAGTTTGAAATATCTGCTAAGCCAGAAGGAATTGAACATGAGACAGAGACGCTGGATTGAATTACTAAAGGATTATGATTATACTATAGAGTACCATCCTGGAAGGGCCAACGTTGTTGCAGATGCGTTGAGTCGGAAATCATATAGCATCGTTTCTTGTTTATCAGCACATTCCATGTCGAATCTGATCGACTTGAGAAAGATGAATATCGAAATGAATGTAAGTAATAGTGGCGCCATATGTGCTTCAATGGTGATTCGACCTGTAATGATAGACCGAATTAAACAAGTTCAGCTCAGGTATGAAAAGTTAGTTAAGATTGCTGATAAAGTGAAACAAGCTGGGGAAGTCTTTTGTCATAGGAAATGATGGAATTTTGAGGATAAATGACAGACCATGTGTTCCCAATGTCGACAATCTGCGGTAGGAAATCATGGAAGAAGCACATATGTCCCTAATGCTATGCGTCCGGCAGTACGAAAATCTATCGGACCATTAAATCTTACTATTGTGGCCAAGAATGAAGAAATGCGTGGCCGAATACGTGTTGAAATGTCTAACATGCCAGCAGGTCAAAGCTGAACACCAAGCGCCCGTGGGGAAACTACATCATTTACCCATACCTGTTTGGAAATGGGAGCGAATAACGATGGATTTTCTATATGGTCTTCCTCCAACGGCTAAGAAAAATGACGTTGTGTGGGTATAGTAGACAAACTTACGAAGTCAACTCACTTTTTGCCATTTCGATGGGGGTCTACATTAGATTATTTTGCAAAAAGATAAGTTAATGAGATAGTTCGACTCCACGGGGTACCCATTTCTATCGTGTCTGATCGTGATCCCCGAGTTACTTCCAGATTTTGGGGGAGTTTACAGGAAGCGCTCAAAACTAAATTGCATTTTAGTACGGTGTTTCATCCACAAACAGACATCGGAAAGAACGATACAGACACTAGAAGATATGCTTCGAGCGTGCGTAATTGAATTCAAAGGATCATGGGACGATTATATAGCGTTAAAGGGGTTTGCCAATAATAATCAGTATCATTCGAGTATTGGAATGGCACCGTATGAAGCTCTGTATGGTCGAAAATGTCGAAACACAGGGATATGGAAGGAGAACAAGTATTAGAAGGGCCAGATTTGGTTCAAGTTACGATGGAAAGGATTAAAGTAGTCAAGAATCAACTAAAAATGGCCTAGGATATACAAAAGAGCTATATAGACCAACACCGACGAGAAATTGAATATGAGGTAGGAGAGAGTATTTCTGCCAGTATCTCCATGGAAAGGTGTGTTACGATTTGGAAAGAAAGGACAATTGAGTCCGTGATATATCGGACCGTATGAGATACTTGAAAGGATCGGACCACTGGCATATCGATTGGCACTACCACCTGAACTGTCATAGATACACAATGTCTTCCACGTCAGTATGTTAAGACGATATAGATCAGAACCTTCTCACGTTATGCATGATGAACCAGTAAATATTTCCGAGTATCTCAATTATTTAGAAGAAACAGCATAAATCCTTTAGTATGCTGACAAACAGTTACGGAATAAAACAATTCCGATGGTGAAAGTACGTTGGAAGAATCATTCAGCTCGAGAAGCTACATGCGAAACAGTAGAGAGTATGGAAACACAGTACCCATGATTGTTCACTGATACAGGTACGAAATTTCGAGGTCTAAATTTTTAAAAGGGGGGAGAAATCCTTTTCATGCATATACATTAATTCATGCACTTGCATAATTATATTTATGACATATATTTATATATATATAATGATATTAATATTTGACTATATAAGCTAATAGTATGGGAATAAGTGTTAGGTCCTCAGATTAACAACTCTACGATCCTAGGCTAGAATTCATAGTAATTCGATCGTTTTGATAATCAATTGAATTCCATCGAAAAACTCAAGTTAAGAACACGAGAGAGAATTCAATTAGAGTGAGAAAGTTACTGTTGTTTCTCTCTCTAGAAATCGAATTGCAAGCCCTTCAGATCAATTCTCAAAACTTTCTCTATTCAGCTCAATTCATTTACAAGTATTTATACCAACAATCTTGGTATAAATATCGAACTAGTCCTTAATCTAAAGACTAATACATGTAAAGCCCCTAATTACAAGGACAACTAATGAAATCAAGCACAATTACAAATGATATTCTACATTCTCCCCCTTTGTGCTTGATTGCGTCTCCGCCCTGTTCGTCCTTGTCGGGCATAGTACGATCTGCGCAAGCCCAGCGCATGCTCGTAGTCCCTAACGGTCTCCCTGAGCTTCAGGCGCTCCTCGATGTCATCCAATAATTCCATCAGGAGCGGCTGTTCTCTCACAAACCGGTTGATCCTCAGCATCGTGTCTCTATTTATTTCTTCCAACCTCTGTTCGATATTCCTCCTGACGATCTTCAGGGTTCCGTCGCAAAACTTGTGAATTTCTGTCTTCAGCATCAACCTATTCTTCTTGGCAATTGGGTTGTTGTAGGTGATGCCGATGACAGAGCTGATATGCACGTGATTGCTTGGAAGCCTTTCGATCTCAGGTCCTTTGAAGAGTGGGTTCGGCCATGTTGACCTTCTTCATATTGCTCTCAAGCGCCACCTGAAGGTCGTGAGCGGCGAAGTACTTGACTTGTCGCATCATGAACCGGTCGAGCCCTTCGAGGCCTTCTTTCTTGATGAAGCCCTGAGGACCTTTGTACTTCTCCACGTATAGCTGATAAAGACGGTAGACTTCATCGGCGGGGAGATACGGCAGGTCGCTCTCGCTAAGTTCCTCTCGGGTCCGTCCACTTGTTCGATGACGAAGTGAGGTGTTGGAAGTCCTCCTTTGGCACAGTAGACACTGAGGAGTTGGCAAATTGGGGAGAGTTCCCTGAAGTGACTCTTCAGTCGATCCTTCGAGATCCCCAGCCTCACTTCCGGTCCTAGTTGGGTCAGCATCCACAGATATGTCATTCTCTTCTGCTGATCCCAGTGAGAGATCCCTCTCAGCTCGAACTCATCCGGCTTCTTAATTCGATCCGGTGACCTCCAAATTTTTTTCCCTGACTTCTTCAAGGAAAGGTATCTCTATGTGAATGTTCTCCCACGGCGTGTCGATCCGAACGGTCCCTGGCATCTATCTTGTAGGGGAGGCCGCTCGTTGTGCGATCAACTCCGATAGCCTTGGGATTTCACTTTGGTAGTCTATACCTTCTTGAAGTTCATCGTCTTCAATGATCACGAGGTCCACGGATGCTTGTTGTAAGAAGTGGCGTACGTCCTGAAGCCGTTGTCTCTGATGCTCCTCGGGCATGGAATGGGTCATCCACTGGCCTTCGAAAATGTACTTGTCTAATACTTCGTGTGGATTGACGCCATGTCCAGAGGGTCCCGGTTGGTCTGGAGCAACGGAGGGAGTAGCTTGGGTAGCTGCTAGAGCTACAAGCATTGCAGCGCTTGCTTCTTCTTCCGGAACCAAGGGGCTTGAGTAGATCGGCGGTATGGGCGGAGGCGTCCTGAGGTGAAAGGTTGGTGGATCGATATGTGGTAGAGTGGCTGTGCGGTGCGTGGTGTGGGTGGTTTGGGTGGTTTGGGTTTGGGTTTGGGTTTGGGTTTCACCAGCTCTAGCGCTTGTCTGCGTAGCGCCCGAGCCTTGTCCTTGGCCAGATGTAGATGTCCTCGGCCTCTTCTCCCCTCATGAGGGTCCTGATCATCAGGATCGTCATGTCTGCGCCGGGAGTGGGAGCTTTGGCCTCGGCAGGTGTCAATCGGTGGCTCAGGATGATCCACCAATCGCCGATAGAGGGATGAGGATGGATGAAGTGGCTAAAGGGTCGGTGGGCGTGGGTTGTGGAGGTGTGGGGTGGGTTTGTGACGAAGGGCCTTCGGAGGCAGGTGCTTTCCCGGTATCTCTTCGGGATGCCTCGATTACTTGAAGTACTCTCTCCGTGATCTTGTCTTCCATTGACTGTACAGCGGCAGAGAGAGCGGCCTGGAACTGCTCGTTCGTCACAAAGGGTGTGGACGTCTCCATGGATGGACCAGGACGATGATGTCGCCTGTTATCAACCCTAGAGTAGACACCGACTTTTGGGGCTGGCTCACAGTCACTTGAGGTCGTGACTGTATGAGACTTCCACCCAATCCTCGAGTCGAATCCTGAGGATTCGCCTCTATGGGTGTTAAGGCAGGCTCAGGTTGTGCCTGCGAACCAGATACCACGTGAGATGGTTGCGGCTCAAGATTGAGCGAATATGTGCCAGCAACACTTGTCGTCGTGGTCAGCGTAGTATCTGGGGCGGTGGTGACAGCTGGAAAGAGCGACTCCAACTGAATACTGAGTCTTCTGGGAGTCCTCCTGATCAGACTAATTTCCTCGTCAGACTCTGTGTCAGACGGGGTGGCGGTATGAGGAGTAAGGTCTTGATCGACGTTCTCCAATGTCTGATCTGTCACCAGTGGAAGTGCAGTGTGCCCCATTTCGACCTGGTTGTGCTCCTGTTGGAAGAACATTCTCAATGATTTCTTCGAGCACGCCGACATGTATGGGCACTTCCACCTGGAATTCGTGTTCAGGAGCCTCGAGCGCCATCTCGGTAGCCACGACGTCTATCAAAGTATCGTCTACGTCGGGCATTGGCTCTTCGATCAAAGGAGACTCCTGTTGAAGCTCCTGAGCGACAACATCAATCATCGCGTCGTCAGGGCTTGGTTGGTGTTGGGGAGGGCTCACATGGTGATCTACCGGGGGCCCTCTAATCATGTCCTCCGTTAAATTGTGTTCCCGGCAGAACCGCTGATACACAGCTCCCGCGGGGTCGGCGAGCCTGACTAAGTTTAGTGGAATCGGCATCGACGGTTGGTCCAAGTCCGTGAGCCGTGGGTTGTGGAAAAACTTAAGCCTTGGCGGCTGTAGTTTCCACCAGGAGGTAGCTGGGGGATGTTCTCTGCATGTAGCTGGAGGCCGTGAAAGATCCGCAATATGTTGCCGTTGCCCTTGTCGAAGCCAGTGTGTTTGTGTGACAGACACTTGTTCACTATGCCGAACAGCGTCTTCCAGGGGTGAGGGATACCGCTGCTCTCAACCTGAGCTAATCTTGTAAGCGGCAGTTGGTATCCCATGTGCAGGAAATCCTGAATCATCTCTGCGTCCGTCGGGAGCGGGTCGTAGTTGTCGTTGTGAGGCAGGTCCAGTATCATGCCGAACTGGCTCTTGCTCATGTGAATATGCCGCGTCCCGATTCGGGTCATGAAAGAGAATGTCCCATCTGCTACTGCTCCTTGTATGCATCCCCAGAACTGCTGGAGATAGACCATCGGCACTGAGGCAGTGACCGTCAGCGCGTGCCAAATAGGGTGGCCTCTTAGGATGGATACGATGATCTCGTCCGGGCACCGAAATGTGTCCAGATCGAGCTGAAAGTTCGTATCCTGAACCTTCAAGTACATATTGTGATCATATATGTGGTTGTATCTTGGGTAGCGATCCATCTGAAATATAAGGTATATAAAGTCATTAGCTCAATTTTATTTTTCAGTCGAAATATGAATAAATTTCATCAAACTATAGTAATATTGCAAATAATAGCATGTTCGATGAATTTTGAATTGAAATCATATCAAATGCATAGTGTATGTGCAATTTCAAAAATCGTGATGGCATGAATGTAATTTTGAATGAAATATTTGTCGCATGAAAAACAGTTCGAAATTTCGCTTAGTGTTAAATCAGTAAGTCACTGTTCATGCCGAGAAAATTTTCGGTCGATAAAATTGAATTGCAATTTAATTGCCTATACACTGATTTCAATTGAAACGTTTCCGTGTAATTTTTCGATCAAGAAATTTTATTCGCTAATAGTCGCTACAGAGTAAAAGACCTGGAGAAAATTTTTCTAAGTGTTAAAGATGAAATTTAGACTGTAGTCGATCAATTTTACGATCGAGAAAAAGTCCGTGTAAATTTACGATCGAGAAACTAATTCTCAGGTAAATTTACTGTCGAGAAATTTTCTTCGATTGAATAAAATTTTCGATTTGAAATTTGTCGAGCGGTATGTGATTTTCGATTGTAAGTAAATTCGCGGCGAAATATTGTTATCGAGAAATTAGTCAACGAAAGACTAAGTCAATCGTCAAGAAATTTTTCGATCAATTAAACCCTAAGCGGCGAATTTTTCGATCGAAAAATAAAGCGTTGAAAAAAAATTAATTATTCGTTGCTAAATTTTTTGCGACAAATTGAAATTAAATCGAAAATTCTATTTTGCGATAGTAAGTTTTTCGCTCGAGAAAATTTGCATCTGAAATATCTATTCAGTGCATAAGTTTTTCGCTCGCAGAAAATCATAATTGGATTTTTCGATGGTAAGTGTAGCGGTTATGATCTTTTTATCGTGATGACTAAGTCAAAATTTTGCGATCGAAAACTAAATCGACACAAATAGTATCTCGATTGAATTGAGATTCAATAAGTCTATTTGCGATCGACAAAGTTCTTCGATAGCTTCAAAACTTCAAAGAACCAGTTTCATCGAAACTTATTTTATCATCACAGATGGAAATTTTCCAACGACTTATGCTATCTGTTTCATCAAAAACATCGAATCTATCTAAACAACAGACATTTAACTCAGAAAATCCAAGAAGCATGCCTAAGTTTAGTGAAACAGTATACGTTTAAATGGTTTTTGAAGAACAGTAGAAAAATCTTAACGAAACATGCGAAAAACTACAAAATGTAAATGCAAATCAAGTTATAGCATTCGCAATCGTCCGAGAAAGTTTTGAAGTGAAAATTAGAAGACTTTTGAAGAATTTTGTATCGTCCGAGAAAGTTTTGCGTGAAGAGAATTTCTGTCGATTAGGTTTTGCGTGAGAAAAAGTTTTTCGACTGACAGAAGTTAAACTTTTATTAACTAGCATTAAATTGTTGCCGGGCTTGTGATTTAACATTTTGCGATATAAGGGATCAGGCCCACTACTATTTGCACACGAAAAATTCTAATTTTTCGATCGCAAATTATCGCAGTTAATCAAAATCGATCCCGACACTTTTTACGATCGAGAAACTTTAGATTGCGAATTAATTCAAATATCCAGTTTCTCGATAGTAAGTTCTTCTAAAGTATTTCAGATTGACCCCCATTTCAAAATAAAACCCATTATAAGGCTCCCCCTTAGTAATTAAAATATATGCAATTAACTCCCTGTATTTTCCGAGTAGTAACGTCTAGCTCCCCTGCTAGTAGTTTTTAAAAAATCTGTACCACTTAGAGATAAACGTTAGTAACAATGGAGTTAATCAACAATTAATTTTGGCAATGTTATCTTTGAAATATCTGGTTTCGTGTCTAGCTCCTCTCTTTGTAGTGTCGACGTCTCACTCCTTGAGTTTGAAAGATCTGAAATACTCAGAGATAAACGTCAAAAATATTTGGAGCTAAACCACGACTTTTATACTTGCTCCCCCTTAAATGATGCACAAGAATTAACTAATTATGCAAGCATATTAAATCAATTCAAGTCACGAGCATAAAAACACACAAATTTACCAAGTAAGTACGTGTACATGGTCCCCGAAAACATGTACTTCAAAATATTGTGCGAGGGTAGCATAGAAAAACTTATCGCATTTAAACAATCCAGTACCAAAGCAATCTAAAATTGCATTTAGAATATGCGATACAAAAAAAATTCGCATTTTTTCAATTCAACGCCTATGAAACATAACATTTCATGTCAAAATGTGCGAAATATATATTTATATATATATATTTTTTATTATATCTTCTTTTTTCGTGTTTTACTATTAATTAGTATGGGGTCAGATTATTTTGCTTCGAAATCGTCAAGCCTAAAATTTTACGAGACATTTGAAAGAAAAAATGCAGTCAAGTCATGTCAAACTAGAGTCCTAAGTTCATAGATTGTTCCATTTCGACAACACTCACTAGGTTCGCTCTTGCTCTCAATAATTTCTATCTTGGGATTTTTATATTTTTATCACTCAAGTCAACACAAGCAATTTTAAGTCAGTTTACCTGTGATCGAGGCATGTTTAATCATTTCACCCAAGCAAAAGACCGTCGATTGGAATCAAAGGGGTGTAAAGGTTTTAGTTTGGCTAGGACTTAGAAGGGAAGGAATTTAGAGGAAAGTGAGCTTATCTCTTCGTCATCTTCCATTTCCACGTCCGTCTCCTTTCTTTTCGGCATCTTTCTTCTTTTCTCCCGCATTTACTATCCCTTAATAAGCTATGCTCAAGCTGAAGCTCCGCTTCTCCATGAGGCTATAGGAGATTATCGTAGGCGAAGTTCTGCTTGTTGATTCTCGGGCCGATACCGTGCTCCTCTTCTCTTAGTCCCTAGATAGGTTTCAGAGATTATCTATTTGGAAAAGTTCACGGTTATGGAATTCGTACCCGAGGCTGCGCTCCTCTTCCCGTTTCCCTATATAAGACCGGATTATCGTTGGAGAAGTTCACTTCGTGGTGCTCCTCTTCCAGCTGTTCTGACGAGCGTACGAGATTATCGTTGGAGAAGTTCGCAGCAAGAACCACACCACTTTCTACAAGGTAGTCGGAAGGCCGGTTCCTTTGGTCGTTGCACGTTGAGCAATGCCTTCTTTTGTCATCATCCTACTTTTCTTTTGTTATCTCCCCCTCATTTTCTCGTTTGAACAACCATTCAAAGAGTATAGAATTCGGTTGAAGGCTGGAAATGGGTTTCAAATGAAGAAAAGGACGTCGGAGAAGGCTCAAAGTGGATGACTAAGGGCAAACGTGGGGGAATTTATAGAAGGCCGAATGAGGAATATCCTAAACTCCCTTATCATTTTCTAACGATCTAACGCAAGAGAGTATGACACCAAGAATCACTAGGTAAGACAAGTAATTGATGTGTGACTCACTCGAGAAATAGATCCAAATAAATAAAAAAAAAGGAACAATGCTTGAATCCTCACGCATGTGGGGTGACTTCGTGTCTAGTGGAGCAACCAACTGACCTTTTAGACAAAAGAATGCGACTTAGACTGACAAAATTTAAGCAATTAAATCGATTGCATGTCGGGGTAAAATTCTTGGTGACTTTAGAGCAAAGCATCCTCAAGGATTTCGTCATACCCCATTATATTATATATATGTATATATATTTATTATTGTTTTTTTTTAGTATCACGCAAGATAAGGACAAATAAGCATAGAAAACACATAGAATAGAGCATGTGATAGCACAGAAGATCAGGTAATGCACATTTTACGGAAGATTCAACATGCCTAATTTTCCGACAAGGAATTGGAATCGTTTCTCATCCAAGGCCTTGGTGAAAATGTCGGCCAATTGAAACTCCATGTTCACAAAGTACATCTCTATCGTGCCTTTTTCTACGTGATATTTGATAAAATGATATCTAATGTCTATGTGTTTTGTGCGTGAATGATGAACAGGATTGCAAGTAATGGCAATTGCACTCTGACTTTCACTATATATGGGTATATTAGTTAGATTGTACCCATAGTCGCAAAGCTGTGTCCGCATCCACGGCATCTGTGAGCAACAGCTGGCGGCAGCTACATATTCTGCTTCTGCCGTCGAAGTGGACACACAGTTCTGCTTTTTGGATGACCAGCAGACCAGCATTTCGCCTAGAAATTGAGCGCCACCGGACGTGCTTTTCCTGTCCATTCGGCAACCTGCATAGTCAGCGTCAGTGTAGCCGATAATTTTGAAATTCGTACCCTTTGGATACCATAGGCCAAGGGTAGAGGTGCCCTTAAGGTAGCGAAGAATTCTTTTGACCGCGAGCATATGGGATTCTTTGGGTTCGGCTTGAAAACGGGCACACATGCAGGTGGCAAACATGATTCCGGTCGGCTCGAAGTGAGGTAGAGAAGAGATCCATTGATACTGGGATACAGTGTGATAATGACCGATTTACCAGAGGGATCAGCATCCAACTCGCAGCTTGGTGACATAGGAGTGCTGAGAGGCTTGCTCTGGTCTTGATGAAACTTCTTCAGAATATCCTTGATGTATTTTGTTTGACTGATGAAAATTCCATCATTGAGCTGCCTGACCTGAAGGCTTAAGAAAAATTGCATCTCTCCCATGTGACTCATTTCGAATTTGCTCTTCATGAGATCTCCAAACTTCTTGCAGAGCCGAGGATTTGTTGATCCGAAGATGATGTCGTCGACGTATACTTGGACGATCATCAGATCTTTGTCATGCCATTTAATGAAGAGGGTTGTGTCTATCGTTCCTCGTATGAATCCAGACTTCACGAGGAAATCACTCAGGACATTGTACCAAGCACGTGGGGCTTGTTTTAGTCCATAGAGAGCTTTGTCCAAACGATAGACGTGATCGGGATGTTCTTGATCAACGAAACCTTCCGGCTGAGCGACATAGACTTCTTCTTTAGCACGCCGTTGAGAAAAGCGGTTTTAACATCCATCTAATAGACTTTGAAGTCTTTGTGAGCCGCATAAGCCAGCAGGAGGCGGATAGCTTCGATACGGGCAACAGGAGCATAAGTCTCGTCTTAGTCGATGCCTTCCTGTTGATTGTATCCCTTAGCTACTAGCCTTTCTTTGTTCCGGATCACTTCACCATCTTCAATTTTCTTATTCTTGAAAACCCATTTAGTTCCGACCACTGTTTTCCCATGTGGACGGGGTACCAAGGTCCACACTTGAAGACGTTCGAATTGATTGATTTTCTCTTGCATTGCAATTGTCCAATCCGGGTCTCGAAGTGCGTCTGCTACTTTGGTAGGCTCGTTTTGGCTCGGAAGCAACTGAAAAGACTGTGTTGACGACGTGTCCTCACACCATCCGAAGGATCGCCAATTATTTGATTGACCGGGTGACCTCTAGTCCACTTGCGCTCATGAGGCAAGGGTGTAGTAGATGCGTCAGCCATCTGCGGATCTAGATTGCCTATAGTCTTCGATTGATCATTTGTCTGAGGAAGTTCCAATTCTGCACTTGGATCGATCGTCTCTGATGATACTTCCTCGAGGACCACGGTAGGTTCTTCGGTATTCTGTGGCAAATCTGAATCGGGTGGGGTAGAGGTGTGAGATGAACTTGGTACGTCGGTCTCGAACGGTGGAGAATCCACTGTAGGTGCAGTGGTGTAAGACCGATATACTGGTTCGAAGAGAGAATCCAAATCGTCTATTGCAAGTCTCGTTACTTCGTCTGACATTGACTTTGATGTTGTTGCCATCTTCTGTTGGTTTTGTGCCAACACACCAGTGATTACGAGTTCTGAAATGTTGTCTTAAGAAGCCATTGGGTTGAGCACGGGTCCTGAACTGATTGAGCAGGAACCATCGGGTTAGGCACGGGTCCTGGACTGAGTTGACCAGAAGCCATTTCTGCCACTCCGTGAAAAGTGATATTATAGCTTTCCCTAATATGGTTGGACTTGATGTATACTCGGTACGCTTTTGAAGTTGAAGAATACCCGACAAATGTAGCTTCGAATGCTTTAGGGTCGAACTTTGCACGTTGTTCTCGGTCGTTCGCCACAAAGCACTTGCACCCGAAGACTTTAAAGAAAGAGATATTGGGCACTCTATTATTCACAATCTCGTACGGAGTCTTGTTGAATCGTTTGTGAACCACCATCCTGTTTTGAGTAAAACAAGCGGTATTGACTGCTTCAACCCATAGAAAGTGTGGAAGTCCTGACTGGATAGCATTGTACGAGCGGCTTCCACTAGTGTTCGATTTTTCCTCTCGACGACCCCATTTTGCTGAGGTGTTTTGGCGCCTGAAAATTGTTGACTTATTCCAAGTTTTTGATAAAACTCACTGAGGTGGTTCTTTTTGAACTCAGTGCCTTGTCTGTTCGAACAACTTGAATAGTCCGGTGCAGCAGATTTTGAGTTGTGTTCACAAAATTGATTATCAAGTCACTGGTCTCATCTTTCGTTAGGAGGAACTTTGTCCACGTGTAACGAGAATAGTCATCTACAATCACTAGGACATAGTTTCTTCCATTGATACTTTGAGTCTGCATCGGACCACAGAGATCCATGTGAATTGGTTCCAATGGTCGAGAAGTAGACGCAATTTGCTTGACGTGATGAGATGCTCACTTCATTTTTCCTAGGTGACATGCCGAACAATGATGCTCCCTTTGTAGTTGTATAGTTGGAAGACCGTGAACCTACTTTTTCGTAGAAAGACGTTGGAGAGCTTTCATGGTTAGATGAGACAGTCGTTGATGCCATAGGCTGTTCCTCTGTAAGTCAATCTGAGAAATGAGGCATACAGCTGTCGAGGGCCGCACGGACGTCAGGTTGAACGTGTAAAGATTGGATCTCCGAAGTCCTTGAAGGAGTTCTGTGTCCTGACTATCCAAAATTCTGCACCGGTCAGCATGGAAGACCACCTGGAAGCCTTTGTCACAGAATTGGCCTATGCTGAACAAGTTATGGCGGAGGCCTTCGACTTATGAGACATCTTTGATGGTCAGATTCTTCAAAGTGATATCCCCAAGTCCTACAATCGGGGCTGAATCGTTGTTGCCAAATCTGACTTTGCCATTTGGTCGGTCTTTGTAGTTGCTCAGCAGCTCTTGTTTACCAGTCATGTGTGTGGAGCAACCAGAATCGAGGTACCACACATGATGGATCTGCAAAAACAATTTAGAGAGCTTTAGGTACCCACTTAAGCATGGGTCCTCTCAGATTAGCAGATTTAATTTTGGGTTCAGATATGACTCCTAAATCTATTTTTGGAAGAGTCTTAATAACCCATTGCACTTTTGGAGAAGTGAGTTTGGGTTTTGCCTCTGTATGAGACTTGTTGGCTTTTGTTGTCCTAGGCGGAGATTTAGGAACCCATTTGGGTTGAACCTTACAGGGAAGGTTAATTTCAGCTCGTACAAATGCCTTGGAAGGTTTGACTGAGGAAAAGATCTTTTCTTGTGATAGTCTCCTAAGGTGCTTGGGGATTTAATTTCTACGGGATACCTTAGGTGAGTACAGTCATGTACGGCACCATAAGCTTTCTTTATGGCTGGATCTTGTTTCCTACGATTTTTCCTTTTGGCATTTGTTTCAGAATGATTTTTAGTAATTTTCGATGTAGAGCCTATTTCGAGATTTTTACTTCTATAGGTAATAAGGCTGAAGTGAGCACGTAGAAGCAATTATTTTGAACGAAGAAATGGATCTTTTATTACTACGAGTGTCTTTTGTTTTGACAGGAGGAATAACATGTTCAGAAACATTTAAATCTACTCGCTCCTTCTTTATTTTAGGACTAGACACTCTCGCCTTCGCAGTCGGTGCTGGCTCTACGCTCCCTGTGGACGTAGGTGAAGTAAAATTAGTCTTAGCACTTTTAATAGAATTATTAATGCTCTTTTGATCTTTCGAAGGCGATTTTTCTATTTTCACGCTTTTTATGATAGCGTGTGAGGTAGTTTGGGAGGACGAGGAAGCCTTGAGATTTTCCATCTGTTTAAAGAATTTTTTCTTTTCAGCTTCGAAATTCTCTCTTTCTTTGTCTAGTTTCGCCTGTGACTCCTCTATCTGTTTTATGAATAGGGGGTTTGTAGAGAGAATTTTGATAATTGACCTTTTTGACTTCCTCGTGGTATTCTTTAGAGTCATGAGGTAAGTTAATTTTTGCATGTAACTTGTTGCGTTCCTCGCTTAGGAGGGCATAATTATTTTCTACCGTTGCTTTGACGGCTTGACAGGCGTCTAGATCCTTACTACACTAACCTTAGCGTTAGATATTTCTAATTGAGTTTCTAAGTCAGTGATCTTAGAAGTAGCTTCGGTTATCCTACAATTTAGGGTAGCTTTCTCATTGAGATTCCTAACCAGACAATTGTAGTTATTTGCTAGCCTGTTTCTAACTCTTTAATCTTTTCACTATGCTGTCCTAAAGGAGGTTGACTAGTCTCTCTAGTATGTAAGCTCTTAGTAAGTTCTATTTTTGCACGAGAGCTTCTAAGTTCTGATTCGAGACTATCTATCCTCTCCTAAGCTTTTTCAAGTTTAATCTCTACTTCTTAACACTTTTCTGCTCACGTTTCATGTTAGTGTATGCTAATTGATACGAATCTAACATGGTCAATAATGTGGAGTGAGAGACTACCTCATTTGAAGACGTGGATGCATTGTCGTCGTCCGTACGAGTGGATGTTTCGGCGTCCATTTCGTTGTCGAGACGAGCCATGAGGGCTAAGTTCTCTTCTTTGGAGCTCGACGTGTCCTCGAGCCATTGGTCCTGCTCGGCCATGAGAGCTACTCCAGCTTCTTTCTGTTTTGTCAATTGAAGCTTCCTGGAGTAGTAGTTTGCATCTCTCTTCTTCGTGAGAGTGCACTCTCTGGCGAAGTGACCTGCTTTGCCACAATTAAAGCATTTGTTAGTCTCTTTGGGGTTCTTGACCTCGGAACTCTCCGGAGAACGTTCTTTGTTCTTGGAGCTTGTAGTCCGGAGTCTATTGGCTGAGGTTGAAGACTTCTTCTTGAAGTACTTCTTGCTCATCATTTGTCCAATGAGAGCTAACTGCTTTCCAAGGGCTTTCATGTTCGGCTCGATGTCGGAGTCCGATTCGCCTTCTGACTCTGATGAGGAAGGTGGCCTAACCATCTTTTCTTTTCTTGATCTTGTGCTCCTCTTCTCCGAGACTAAGGCAACCGTGTCATCGGTTTGTTTGCCATTCTGCTCTTTGATAATCTCTCGGATATCATCGTCATGTTGAGCTAGATTATCGAATACGGCATGGACATCCAACTCTTCTGGATCTTTATTTTGTCGTATTTGTGTGGATATTTTCTTCCATTCCGTGGGCAGAGAAGATAGAAATCTAATGTTTGTTTCCATGTTTGTCTTTGTGATTTCTATCTTCCTCATCTCGTTGAGAAGAGTGAGGTATCGTTGGTAGATTTCGTATAGGCTCTCCTCCGGCTTAGCTTTGAAGGAGTCGTATGCAGTGAGAATGTTCGCCCTCTTGGCCTTTATGCCAACTTCCGTCCTTTGCATCATCCTATGCAGCTCATCCCACATCCCCTTAGCCGATGAAAGGCTGTCCATTTGTCTGTATATATCGTTGGGGATCCCCTGCATAAGGGTATTCATGGCTACTAGATCAGCCTTGTCTCGAGCTCTTTCCTCCAGAGAGTATTCTCTAGGCTCCTTTAGTCGCCTAGAAGCTGGAATTACTGGAGTAGCTGATTCGTCTCCGGGTACATGAACCCAGAACTGTGTCGGTCCCTCTTCAAGGGACTGCAGTAGATTTTCGGCTTGATCATTTAGTGCTATGAAATTCAGGAAGCGGCTTCTCCATATTGTGTATTCGCCTCTTTGCAAGATCGGCGGACGGTTGTCGTTTCCGAGCGAATAAGCATCCATTTTTGAATAGTAGTCGAGTTGTTTGAAGGATCTTCGTTGATTGTTTTGAAGGTTGAAGATGATGTAAAGTGCTTCACAAGTAATGAAATCGGTTAGTAGCGTTTGATTCGAAGATTAGATCGACAATTAATTTCGATTCAATCTTTACAGTATGATCGAAATTAATTTTGTCGATACAGAATGTATTTACTGTTCTCGTGCGAGAAATTGTGTCAGCAAAATATTTTACGAGCGAAATGAATTGCCAAAATCGTTCAGTCGAGATAAATTTCCTGATCGTGAATTTATTTCGATCGCAAAGAAACAGTACGTTAGTAAGTTTCTCGACAAGTCAAAATAAATCCGTTGACTATGAAAGTTTCTCGCGTGTAAATGATTTTCGCCTGGTCAACCTTTAGAAGGTTTGACTGAAAAAGTTTTTCGAGTGAAAGTTATTACGCATGCAAGGTCAAAATTGGTCTCACTCTAAAAAGTTTTTTGCTGAATAATGCTCGAGAAATATTTCTAACTAGAATCGTTTCTGCTGATGATGATTCTAGCGCTGACTTCGTATTCTGACCGAGAAAAATTCTCGCACCAAGTTTATCGATCGAGAAACTAATCCGATCGCAAAACTTAGCGAGAAAAATTTGAGCAATCGAGAAAAATTCACAGAATACGATTAACACGGATTTGAGCAAAAACAAAGAATCAGATAGTGAAATTTTAGGTAATTGCTCGCAATCATGTACTAATCAAGCACGAACAAGCAATTAAACACGTTATGAAGCAAAATATGTCGAATTTGAGCAAAATCAGAACGTGTTCTTCATGTTCTTCGCAAACAGTAACACTTCAAAATCAAATTAATCAACAATCGAAGCTCAAACTACTACCGAGCTCGTTGCAATGATCATATATCACTTAATCTAGCACTGAAAAATCAAATTCAAGTCAATTAAGCACAGAATTAAGCTATTGGATCGAACAACTTTTTGCGCCAAATCTGTTCTTCGATGGAACAGTGTTCGAAATAAAATTTCGATCCAAGTCTAACAATTTTCGTTTCAAAACAGAACGAATCTGCTCTGATACCAATTGTTAGGTCCTCATATTAACAACTCTACGATCCTAGGCTAGAATTCATAGTAATTCGATCGTTTTGATAATCAATTGAATTTGATCGAAAAACTCAAGTTAAGAACACGAGAGAGAATTCAATTAGAGTGAGAAAGTTACTGTTGTTTCTCTCTCTAGAAATCGAATTGCAAGCCCTTCGGATCAATTCTCAAAACTTTCTCTATTCAGCTCAATTCATTTACAAGTATTTATACCAACAATCTTGGTATAAATATCGAACTAGTCCTTAATCTAAAGACTAATACATGTAAAGCCCCTAATTACAGGACGACTAATGAAATCAAGCACAATTACAAATGATATTCTACAATAAGTAATGAAAATAAATGTATTAATAAGAAGTTGTGACATTCTGCAATTAGGATAATATTCAAATATGATTAAAGTGGTAGATTAATTTTGGTATTGAGAAGTTATATTGAAAATCGGGCTGCCAATTTCGGAAGCAGCACCTGAAGTTCACATTCGGGAACCATTTCGAGGTCGATGGACTTCGAATCAGGCCGACCTTAAACCACAAAGATTATAGGTAATCAAGTTGGCAATTCATAAGAACTTAAATTGGGGTCGTCCGAGTTGTAGATCAAAAGTGATGCTTAAATTCGTGCATGCTACCAGTTTTGGCCGATTCCACTCGATAAACATCCCTAAATCAGAGTCGAACGAAATTTCGAGGTCAATAGACTTCAAATCGGGCTGACCTTAAAACACATAAGTTGTAGATAATCAAGTTGGTTGTTCAAAGGAATTTGAATCAGGGTCAGTTTCGGGCAACGGCACCCGCAAGTCAGTTTCGGGCGAAATTTCGAGGTCAATGGACTTCGAATTCGGCCGAACTTAATAATGAAAGTTATAGGCAATCAAGCTGGCTATCCAAGGAATTTCAGGGTCATCCGTATTTTAGATAAAAAGTTATACTGGAAATCGTGCAGGTTGCTACTTTCGGGCAACAGCATCCAAAAGTCAATTTCGGCACAATTTCGAGTTCAATGGACTTCGCATTCGGACTAAGGTAAAACATAAAGGTCCTAGAAAGTTATGCTTAAAATGGTGCAGGTTGTCATTTTCGAACAACATCACATGAGACCTATGCATGCACAATAAAAAGAAGTATAAAGGTTATGGGTAGAGATCTATTCATGCACAATAAAAAGATGCATATCACGCACACATGTCATTATCGGATTTCGTATTTACGGATAAAATAATTATATAGGTCAGGAGTCTGATAAAGGCAAGGAAAAGCAGAGTGAAGGATAGGGAGTTACAGAACTTGTGAGTATGATATGCAACATGGCATTGCATATACGTAACAATGAAAGGAGAAACCGTTATGACTGCTACGACTTTGGATGGTACGATACAGATGCTACGTCATACTTCTAATACCAGTAAAATTTTAATACGGGAATTTGTGGTAATTAGCTCTATAATCTTGTGCTTTAATTTTGGTAATGAAAATACAGCTGTGCCTCGTAAACGCTTCGATGCGCTCAGAGGATGTTGCGGGACTTCGACATGGCAGCATTGAAATTGGCGTCGAATCTGAACCGCAGCTGTGAGCCTGGGATGTGGATGATATCTGCTTCAATAACCTCCCAGGTGCGAGTAATTACAACCCCAACGGCTCCATGTTTCAATTTCTATTACCCGTGAAGTGCTCGATTGGCCCTTGAAGCTGTGTGGTTCGGTTGATGAGAGCACACGTTGGATAAAGATGTCTGCCCTTTAAGATGAGTTTCTTGAGCGATGGTTCAGAGGTGAGTGTTTCAGCTCTGAAGTAATCGATGGTGGGTTTTAATGGAGAGGTCGATGGCGAGGTGCGTGTTTGGTATGTGTTGAACAGAGAGTCGATCAGAGATGGTGGAAAAGTTTCATCTCCATTGCTCCTTTTATAGATGATGAAGGTACAGACATGATCTTCAACACGGCAACTCAAAGTCTGCGAGAGATTTCCTTGAGCCGTGAGTTTCTTGGAGGCGTGAGATTTTCTTCGATTTCTTCATTGCAAATCTTCATCAGTTGTGCTTGTGGGGCTTGTGTGTCGTTCGCAGCTATCTTGTATTTCATTTTTATATTCCTTTTTTTATATATAACTTGGGCTTGGGCTTCTCTTCTGCACTGAAATTAATTCTTCGGCCCAATTGTTTTGGGCGATTTTTGGTTGATGGTTTCTCAAATTTATTTCGAGCCCAAGTATTTTCGGTTGTAGTTCTTTTTTCGAATATCTGTCAAAAATCAAGTATAAACGTTATACGTATGATATCCAATGAAATTCATATAACTAACAACCGATAATAGACTTTTACGGGGTATAAAATTCATTTGGGGGTGAATTAGGCTATAAATATTTTGGCTTGTTCTTCTTTGAAAAATATTTTTCATTAAGAAGATATTGGCAGAGTGTGTTATTTTCTGGAAAGCACTAAGAGTATCAACGTCATCTCCCTAACCCTGTTTCGCAAAATATCACGTTAGTTTCAGAAAGCGTTTCAACTGTATTACCTAGTTATTTGCAGGCGTCCTGGGTTTGTCTCACAGAAAAGTAAATAGCATAAACTAAAGTGAGACGGGATTTTTGTACATGTTATATCCCCAAGCGGGGTTTAATCCTGTCTGGGTTGTGATCTCCCCAAGAGTTCCAATCAATCATTGAGTATTACCAGTTATGGTTACAAAATGATCGACCCTTGCACAACCGAATCACTTTGGAAACTAGACCTCCACCTAGGCTGCCGCATGCCAAGTTTCGTTCCACACCGTTCTCCCAATAAACCTATTCCCCGACTGGACACAGCTTGCTACAGAAGGGCCACCGAATCCACCAAATCGTCCCTCCACGTGCAAGGGCAAGGAGCGGTTCCTGGCAGGCTTCTAGGTGAAGGGGAACATGAGCGGACCGATCCGACACCCAAATGAAAGGGAATCCTGAGACTGACAACGTATGGGCGAGGCGAGTCAGACTAAGAATCGTACAAGAGAATTGATAGTACTACTCATATCACCAAGGTCGACCTACCTTTTCGGGAGTCCATCTATAGAAACTCCGAAGTTAAGCGTGTTTGACTTGGGGCAATCTAGGGGTGGTGACCCCTGGAAAGTTAGTCCAGGGTGTGTGTGAGTGAGGACAAGGCACGCTGGAAGGTTAAGTGGCGATACAGTGGGCCAGACTACCAGTCGGAGTGTGGTGGGCCCAACCCCACAGGTCCCAGTATGGGACGGGATCTTACATAGCAGGGTCACTAGAGCGCATCATTAGCTAAATCATGGATTCAAGGTTGGCCGGCTACACTCTCCTCCCGTTCCCCTCTGTTCATCGTTAGCACATAGTTTAGAAATAGTACAAACCACAACAATTTGTGACTCGTATGATATGTACTTATATAAGGAATTAGACCAGATGTACGTACCCGTTTTTGTTAAAGGAAATAGTTATAGAAAAATCGCGAAAATTTTATGTGAATGTTTCATAGATACGTAAAAAGATTATAGGAAACGGGGCGCTACATGTAGTGGTATCAGAGCCTATGCTTTAGATTCTGTAGACATTTATATAGAATGTGCATGTTATGGGTTTAAATTTTTCTTGCATATATAGACAAAGGGAAGTAGGTGAACCGATGCATGTAGAACATGATGATCAAACAATAGGGAGGAGGAAGAACGTACCTGAATCCCACTCATCACATACAACTAGACAGTCACGGAAACCTCCTGGCAATTCCCCGAAAGCGACGATGCGACAAATTGAGGAAAATGGGTGTTGTGGACTTTATGGGTACGACAGATCCTGCTGAGGCAGAGACATAGTTAAAAAGAACGGAGAGGGTGTTCAATATGATGCAATGCATCCCAGAAGAAAGTTCGATTATGCAGTCTCACTCCTTCAGGGACACGCGTATGAATGGTGGGAGACCGTCCCAGAGAGTATGACCAAACCTCCAGCGCTGACCTGGGAAGATTTTCTGAGGGAATTAAATGATACGTATATGCCCGAGGTCTATAAAGATCAGAAAGAGAAGGAATTTCTAGAACTTAAATAGGGAAACAGATCCGTCGGTGAGTATGAAGGTGATGTTCAATCAACTATCTCGTTACGCTCGACACATGGTTCCCACTGAAAGAAACAAGTGTCGAAGATTCGAAGCAGGACTTCATTATATGATCGGAAATCGTATTCCACCCTCAGATATGGAGTCCTATGGGAATTTGAGAGTGGCGGCTATTCGCGTCGAAAAATTAAAACGAATCAAGAAATTTTCAAATTAGTAAAAGATGGCCATGAGAAGAATCATCTAGTGGAAAATGAGAAAGATATATAGTTCATCCCGACCAACGAGTGTTCAAAACAGCTCCACAAGGGGCAATACAGGCGGGAATAGACCAGTCGGACGGGGTATAGAGATTTCCCAACCGATACCGACATGTGGACACTTTGGGAAGAACCATAGGGGTGTCTGTAGATGGCTTATAGGCGAATGTTTTACATGTTGGAACATGGGGATTTAGCTAGTAATTACCCAACACTACGAGCAGAACCTACAGTAGATCAATCAAGAGTTAGCGGTTCTTCCACAAATCATGGAAGGGGAAGAGGCCGAGGACCATATAGTACGGGTTCTGGAAGGGGAAATATAGTAGGCCAAGTCTACAGACCACCAGCACAGGCCCGGATCTTTACCATGACTCGCGAGGAGGCCAAAGAGGGGTCATGTATAATCAAAGGTAAATTATCTATATGTAATATTGATGCATGTGTATTATTCGGTCTCGGTGCCAATTATTCATTCATATCACGAACATTTGCATCTTTATTACCTGATAAACCTGAACGCCTAGACGAGAAATTGTATGTTCGACTTCCAAAGGGCGAAATAGTTATAGTGAACACAGTATATCAAGAATGTAAAATTTTCAGTGACGGGATAGAAATCGGACAACCTTATTCGTCATTCCCTTAATGGATTTTGACGTAATATTGATCATGGATTGGTTGTCGAGATATCGAGCGAAGCTTGCTCGTTTCAAAAGGAAATTGAATTGACTCCTTTGGATCAAATAAGGATAGTATTGAAAGGAGAAAAGAATGTACTGGCATCACATCGGATATCAAGCTTAGAAGTAGCCAAAATGTTTAGCAAAGGATGTGAAGGGTACGTGACGTATATTATAGACATGCGATTATGTGGATTAAAAGTGGAAGATATTCCGTTAGTTTGTGAGTACCCCGACTTTTTTCCTGAGGAATTACCTGGATTACCGCCCAATCGAGATACGGAGTTCACTATTGAACTTCAACCTGGCACAGCGCCGATTTCTATTCCACCGTATCGAATTGCTCCAATAGAATTGAATGAGTTGAAGGTACAGCTGAAGGAGTTATTAGATAACGGCTATATACGACCGAGCGTATCGCCTTGGGGAGCGCCTGTTCTCTTCGTTAAAAAGAATGATGGGACGCTCAGATTGTGCATTGACTATTGACTGTTAAATAAGGTAACGGTGAAAAATAAATATCCGTTGCCTCGGATTGATGATCTGTTTAATCAGTTGCAAGGTTCTAGGGTTTTAATTTATTAGAGATTGGGGTACCACCAATTGAAGATCGCAGAAGGTGATATCCCAAAGATCACAGAAGGTGACATCCCAAATACCGCTTTTAGGACAAGGTGTGGGCATTACGAATTTTTTGTTATGCCTTTTGAACTGAGGAATGCCCATGCAGTCTTTATGGCATTGATGAACGATGTCTTCCAACCCTACTTAGACCAGTTCGTCATCGTCTTTATTGACGATATTCTGATATACTCCAAGTCAAAAGAGGAGCATGAACAACATTTGAGGATTATACTTCAGATTTTACGGGAAAAGAAATTGGATGCAAAACTTTCAAAGTGCGAGTTCTGGTTAAATCAAGTGGTATTTCTGGGGCGCGTAGTTTCGGGCAAAGGTATCCAAGTCGATCCGAGTAAAATTGAAGCGATGATTAAATGGGGAAGTCCTAAGAATGTAGCAGAAGTTGGTAGCTTTCTGTAGCTTGATATTATCGATGATTCGTAGAGAATTTCTCACTGATAGCAGCCCAAATAACGAAGCTATTACGTAAATGAGTTGTATTTAAGTGGACTGATGACTGTCAAAGGAGTTTCGAAGAACTAAAAAAAGACTAACGACAGCTCATGTACTAATTATTCCTTCGGGAACGGAGGGTTTTGTAATATATAGCGGCGCGTCGTATCAAGGACTAGGATGCGTTTTAATGCAACATGGGAAAGTGTTGGCGTATGCATCTCGACAGTTAAAACCATATGAGACGTCTTACCCAACTCATGATTTGGAGCTAGCTGCTGTAGTGTTCGCACCACAGATATGGCGACACTACCTGTATGGTGCCAATTCACAGATCATAAGAGTTTGAAATATCTGCTAAGCCAGAAGGAATTGAACATGAGACAGAGACGCTGGATTGAATTACTAAAGGATTATGATTATACTATAGAGTACCATCCTGGAAGGGCCAACGTTGTTGCAGATGCGTTGAGTCGGAAATCATATAGCATCGTTTCTTGTTTATCAGCACATTCCATGTCGAATCTGATCGACTTGAGAAAGATGAATATCGAAATGAATGTAAGTAATAGTGGCGCCATATGTGCTTCAATGGTGATTCGACCTGTAATGATAGACCGAATTAAACAAGTTCAGCTCAGGTATGAAAAGTTAGTTAAGATTGCTGATAAAGTGAAACAAGCTGGGGAAGTCTTTTGTCATAGGAAATGATGGAATTTTGAGGATAAATGACAGACCATGTGTTCCCAATGTCGACAATCTGCGGTAGGAAATCATGGAAGAAGCACATATGTCCCTAATGCTATGCGTCCGGCAGTACGAAAATCTATCGGACCATTAAATCTTACTATTGTGGCCAAGAATGAAGAAATGCGTGGCCGAATACGTGTTGAAATGTCTAACATGCCAGCAGGTCAAAGCTGAACACCAAGCGCCCGTGGGGAAACTACATCATTTACCCATACCTGTTTGGAAATGGGAGCGAATAACGATGGATTTTCTATATGGTCTTCCTCCAACGGCTAAGAAAAATGACGTTGTGTGGGTATAGTAGACAAACTTACGAAGTCAACTCACTTTTTGCCATTTCGATGGGGGTCGACATTAGATTATTTTGCAAAAAGATAAGTTAATGAGATAGTTCGACTCCACGGGGTACCCATTTCTATCGTGTCTGATCGTGATCCCCGAGTTACTTCCAGATTTTGGGGGAGTTTACAGGAAGCGCTCAAAACTAAATTGCATTTTAGTACGGTGTTTCATCCACAAACAGACATCGGAAAGAACGATACAGACACTAGAAGATATGCTTCGAGCGTGCGTAATTGAATTCAAAGGATCATGGGACGATTATATAGCGTTAAAGGGGTTTGCCAATAATAATCAGTATCATTCGAGTATTGGAATGGCACCGTATGAAGCTCTGTATGGTCGAAAATGTCGAAACACAGGGATATGGAAGGAGAACAAGTATTAGAAGGGCCAGATTTGGTTCAAGTTACGATGGAAAGGATTAAAGTAGTCAAGAATCAACTAAAAATGGCCCAGGATATACAAAAGAGCTATATAGACCAACACCGACGAGAAATTGAATATGAGGTAGGAGAGATTATTTCTGCCAGTATCTCCATGGAAAGGTGTGTTACGATTTGGAAAGAAAGGACAATTGAGTCCGTGATATATCGGACCGTATGAGATACTTGAAAGGATCGGACCACTGGCATATCGATTGGCACTACCACCTGAACTGTCATAGATACACAATGTCTTCCACGTCAGTATGTTAAGACGATATAGATCAGAACCTTCTCACGTTATGCATGATGAACCAATAAATATTTCCGAGTATCTCAATTATTTAGAAGAAACAGCATAAATCCTTTAGTATGCTGACAAACAGTTACGGAATAAAACAATTCCGATGGTGAAAGTACGTTGGAAGAATCATTCAGCTCGAGAAGCTACATGCGAAACAGTAGAGAGTATGGAAACACAGTACCCATGATTGTTCACTGATACAGGTACGAAATTTCGAGGTCTAAATTTTTAAAAGGGGGGAGAATTGTCATGAACCGAAACGCTATATCCTTTTCATGCATATACATTAATTCATGCACTTGCATAATTATATTTATGACATATATTTATATATATATAATGATATTAATATTTGACTATATAAGCTAATAGTATGGGAATAAGTGTTAGGTCCTCAGATTAACAACTCTACGATCCTAGGCTAGAATTCATAGTAATTCGATCGTTTTGATAATCAATTGAATTCCATCGAAAAACTCAAGTTAAGAACACGAGAGAGAATTCAATTAGAGTGAGAAAGTTACTGTTGTTTCTCTCTCTAGAAATCGAATTGCAAGCCCTTCAGATCAATTCTCAAAACTTTCTCTATTCAGCTCAATTCATTTACAAGTATTTATACCAACAATCTTGGTATAAATATCGAACTAGTCCTTAATCTAAAGACTAATACATGTAAAGCCCCTAATTACAAGGACAACTAATGAAATCAAGCACAATTACAAATGATATTCTACATTCTCCCCCTTTGTGCTTGATTGCGTCTCCGCCCTGTTCGTCCTTGTCGGGCATTGTACGATCTGCGCAAGCCCAGCGCATGCTCGTAGTCCCTAACGGTCTCCCTGAGCTTCAGGCGCTCCTCGATGTCATCCAATAATTCCATCAGGAGCGGCTGTTCTCTCACAAACCGGTTGATCCTCAGCATCGTGTCTCTATTTATTTCTTCCAACCTCTGTTCGATATTCCTCCTGACGATCTTCAGGGTTCCGTCGCAAAACTTGTGAATTTCTGTCTTCAGCATCAACCTATTCTTCTTGGCAATTGGGTTGTTGTAGGTGATGCCGATGACAGAGCTGATATGCACGTGATTGCTTGGAAGCCTTTCGATCTCAGGTCCTTTGAAGAGTGGGTTCGGCCATGTTGACCTTCTTCATATTGCTCTCAAGCGCCACCTGAAGGTCGTGAGCGGCGAAGTACTTGACTTGTCGCATCATGAACCGGTCGAGCCCTTCGAGGCCTTCTTTCTTGATGAAGCCCTGAGGACCTTTGTACTTCTCCACGTATAGCTGATAAAGACGGTAGACTTCATCGGCGGGGAGATACGGCAGGTCCCTCTCGCTAAGTTCCTCTCGGGTCCGTCCACTCGTTCGATGACGAAGTGAGGTGTTGGAAGTCCTCCTTTGGCACAGTAGACACTGAGGAGTTGGCAAATTGGGGAGAGTTCCCTGAAGTGTCTCTTCAGTCGATCCTTCGAGATCCCCAGCCTCACTTCCGGTCCTAGTTGGGTCAGCATCCACAGATATGTCATTCTCTTCTGCTGATCCCAGTGAGAGATCCCTCTCAGCTCGAACTCATCCGGCTTCTTAATTCGATCCGGTGACCTCCAAATTTTTTTCCCTGACTTCTTCAAGGAAAGGTATCTCTATGTGAATGTTCTCCCACGGCGTGTCGATCCGAACGGTCCCTGGCATCTATCTTGTAGGGGAGGCCGCTCGTTGTGCGATCAACTCCGATAGCCTTGGGATTTCACTTTGGTAGTCTATACCTTCTTGAAGTTCGTCGTCTTCAATGATCACGAGGTCCACGGATGCTTGTTGTAAGAAGTGGCGTACGTCCTGAAGCCGTTGTCTCTGATGCTCCTCGGGCATGGAATGGGTCATCCACTGGCCTTCGAAAATGTACTTGTCTAATACTTCGTGTGGATTGACGCCATGTCCAGAGGGTCCCGGTTGGTCTGGAGCAACGGAGGGAGTAGCTTGGGTAGCTGCTAGAGCTACAAGCATTGCAGCGCTTGCTTCTTCTTCCGGAACCAAGGGGCTTGAGTAGATCGGCGGTATGGGCGGAGGCGTCCTGAGGTGAAAGGTTGGTGGATCGATATGTGGTAGAGTGGCTGTGCGGTGCGTGGTGTGGGTGGTTTGGGTGGTTTGGGTTTGGGTTTGGGTTTGGGTTTCACCAGCTCTAGCGCTTGTCTGCGTAGCGCCCGAGCCTTGTCCTTGGCCAGATGTAGATGTCCTCGGCCTCTTCTCCCCTCATGAGGGTCCTGATCATCAGGATCGTCATGTCTGCGCCGGGAGTGGGAGCTTTGGCCTCGGCAGGTGTCAATCGGTGGCTCAGGATGATCCACCAATCGCCGATAGAGGGATGAGGATGGATGAAGTGGCTAAAGGGTCGGTGGGCGTGGGTTGTGGAGGTGTGGGGTGGGTTTGTGACGAAGGGCCTTCAGAGGCAGGTGCTTTCCCGGTATCTCTTCGGGATGCCTCGATTACTTGAAGTACTCTCTCCGTGATCTTGTCTTCCATAGACTGTACAGCGGCAGAGAGAGCGGCCTGGAACTGCTCGTTCGTCACAAAGGGTGTGGACGCCTCCATGGATGGACCAGGACGATGATGTCGCCTGTTATCAACCCTAGAGTAGACACCGACTTTTGGGGCTGGCTCACAGTCACTTGAGGTCGTGACTGTATGAGACTTCCACCCAATCCTCGAGTCGAATCCTGAGGATTCACCTCTATGGGTGTTAAGGCAGGCTCAGGTTGTGCCTGCGAACCAGATACCACGTGAAATGGTTGCGGCTCAAGATTGAGCGAATATGTGCCAGCAACACTTGTCGTCGTGGTCAGCGTAGTATCTGGGGCGGTGGTGACAGCTGGAAAGAGCGACTCCAACTGAATACTGAGTCTTCTGGGGTCCTCCTGATCAGACTAATTTCCTCGTCAGACTCTGTGTCAGACGGGGTGGCGGTATGAGGAGTAAGGTCTTGATCGACGTTCTCCAATGTCTGATCTGTCACCAGTGGAAGCAGTGTGCCCCATTTCGACCTGGTTGTGCTCCTGTTGGAAGAACCTTCTCAATGATTTCTTCGAGCACGCCGACATGTATGGGCACTTCCACCTGGAATTCGTGTTCAGGAGCCTCGAGCGCCATCTCGGTAGCCACGACGTCTATCAAAGTATCGTCTACGTCGGGCATTGGCTCTTCGATCAAAGGAGACTCCTGTTGAAGCTCCTGAGCGACAACATCAATCATCGCGTCGTCAGGGCTTGGTTGGTGTTGGGGAGGGCTCACATGGTGATCTACCGGGGGCCCTCTAATCATGTCCTCCGTTAAATTGTGTTCCCGGCAGAACCGCTGATACACAGCTCCCGCGGGGTCGGCGAGCCTGACTAAGTTTAGTGGAATCGGCATCGACGGTTGGTCCAAGTCCGTGAGCCGTGGGTTGTGGAAAAACTTAAGCCTTGGCGGCTGTAGTTTCCACCAGGAGGTAGCTGGGGGATGTTCTCTGCATGTAGCTGGAGGCCGTGAAAGATCCGCAATATGTTGCCGTTGCACTTGTCGAAGCCGTGTGTTTGTGTGACAGACACTTGTTCACTATGCCGAACAGCGTCTTCCAGGGGTGAGGGATACCGCTGCTCTGAACCTGAGCTAATCTTGTAAGCGGCAGTTGGTATCCCATGTGCAGGAAATCCTGAATCATCTCTGCGTCCGTCGGGAGCGGGTCGTAGTTGTCGTTGTGAGGCAGGTCCAGTATCATGCCGAACTGGCTCTTGCTCATGTGAATATGCCGCGTCCCGATTCGGGTCATGAAAGAGAATGTCCCATCTGCTACTGCTCCTTGTATGCATCCCCAGAACTGCTGGAGATAGACCATCGGCACTGAGGCAGTGACCGTCAGCGCGTGCCAAATAGGGTGGCCTCTTAGGATGGATACGATGATCTCGTCCGGGCACCGAAATGTGTCCAGATCGAGCTGAAAGTTCGTATCCTGAACCTTCAAGTACATATTGTGATCATATATGTGGTTGTATCTTGGGTAGCGATCCATCTGAAATATAAGGTATATAAAAGTCATTAGCTCAATTTTATTTTTCAGTCGAAATATGAATAAATTTCATCAAACTATAGTAATATTGCAAATAATAGCATGTTCGATGAATTTTGAATTGAAATCATATCAAATGCATAGTGTATGTGCAATTTCAAAAATCGTGATGGCATGAATGTAATTTTGAATGAAATATTTGTCGCATGAAAGACAGTTCGAAATTTCGCTTAGTGTTAAATCAGTAAGTCACTGTCCATGCCGAGAAAATTTTCGGTCGATAAAATTGAATTGCAATTTAATTGCCTATACACTGATTTCAATTGAAACGTTTCCGTGTAATTTTTCGATCAAGAAATTTTATTCGCTAATAGTCGCTACAGAGTAAAAGACCTGGAGAAAATTTTTCTAAGTGTTAAAGATGAAATTTAGACTGTAGTCGATCAATTTTACGATCGAGAAAAAGTCCGTGTAAATTTACGATCGAGAAAGTAATTCTCAGGTAAATTTACTGTCGAGAAATTTTCTTCGATTGAATAAAATTTTTCGATTTGAAATTTGTCGAGCGGTATGTGATTTTCGATTGTAAGTAAAATTTTTCGCGGCGAAATATTGTTATCGAGAAATTAGTCAACGAAAGACTAAGTCAATCGTCGAGAAATTTTTCGATCAATTAAACCCTAAGCGGCGAATTTTTCGATCGAAAAATAAAGCGTTGAAAAAAAATTAATTATTCGTTGCTAAATTTTTTGCGACAAATTGAAATTAAATCGAAAATTCTATTTTGCGATAGTAAGTTTTTCGCTCGAGAAAATTTGCATCTGAAATATCTATTCAGTGCATAAGTTTTTCGCTCGCAGAAAATCATAATTGGATTTTTCGATGGTAAGTGTAGCGGTTATGATCTTTTTATCGTGATGACTAAGTCAAAATTTTGCGATCGAAAACTAAATCGACACAAATAGTATCTCGATTGAATTGAGATTCAATAAGTCTATTTGCGATCGACAAAGTTCTTCGATAGCTTCAAAACTTCAAAGAACCAGTTTCATCGAAACTTACTTTATCATCACAGATGGAAATTTTCCAACGACTTATGCTATCTGTTTCATCAAAAACATCGAATCTATCTAAACAACAGACATTTAACTCAGAAAATCCAAGAAGCATGCCTAAGTTTAGTGAAACAGTATACGTTTAAATGGTTTTTGAAGAACAGTAGAAAAATCTTAACGAAACATGCGAAAAACTACAAAATGTAAATGCAAATCAAGTTATAGCATTCGCAATCGTCCGAGAAAGTTTTGAAGTGAAAATTAGAAGACTTTTGAAGAATTTTGTATCGTCCGAGAAAGTTTTGCGTGAAGAGAATTTCTGTCGATTAGGTTTTGCGTGAGAAAAAGTTTTTCGACTGACAGAAGTTAAACTTTTATTAACTAGCATTAAATTGTTGCCGGGCTTGTGATTTAACATTTTGCGATATAAGGGATCAGGCCCACTACTATTTGCACACGAAAAATTCTAATTTTTCGATCGCAAATTATCGCAGTTAATCAAAATCGATCCCGACACTTTTTACGATCGAGAAACTTTAGATTGCGAATTAATTCAAATATCCAGTTTCTCGATAGTAAGTTCTTCTAAAGTATTTCAGATTGACCCCCATTTCAAAATAAAACCCATTATAAGGCTCCCCCTTAGTAATTAAAATATATGCAATTAACTCCCTGTATTTTCCGAGTAGTAACGTCTAGCTCCCCTGCTAGTAGTTTTTAAAAAATCTGTACCACTTAGAGATAAACGTTAGTAACAATGGAGTTAATCAACAATTAATTTTGGCAATGTTATCTTTGAAATATCTGGTTTCGTGTCTAGCTCCTCTCTTTGTAGTGTCGACGTCTCACTCCTTGAGTTTGAAAGATCTGAAATACTCAGAGATAAACGTCAAAAATATTTGGAGCTAAACCACGACTTTTATACTTGCTCCCCCTTAAATGATGCACAAGAATTAACTAATTATGCAAGCATATTAAATCAATTCAAGTCACGAGCATAAAAACACACAAATTTACCAAGTAAGTACGTGTACCATGGTCCCCGAAAACATGTACTTCAAAATATTGTGCGAGGGTAGCATAGAAAAACTTATCGCATTTAAACAATCCAGTACCAAAGCAATCTAAAATTGCATTTAGAATGTGCGATACAAAAAAAATTCGCATTTTTTTCAATTCAACGCCTATGAAACATAACATTTCATGTCAAAATGTGCGAAATATATATTTATATATATATATTTTTTATTATATCTTCTTTTTTTCGTGTTTTACTATTAATTAGTATGGGGTCAGATTATTTTGCTTCGATCAATCGTCAAGCCTAAAATTTTACGAGACATTTGAAAGAAAAAATGCAGTCAAGTCATGTCAAACTAGAGTCCTAAGTTCATAGATTGTTCCATTTCGACAACACTCACTAGGTTCGCTCTTGCTCTCAATAATTTCTATCTTGGGATTTTTATATTTTTATCACTCAAGTCAACACAAGCAATTTTAAGTCAGTTTACCTGTGATCGAGGCATGTTTAATCATTTCACCCAAGCAAAAGACCGTCGATTGGAATCAAAGGGGTGTAAAGGTTTTAGTTTGGCTAGGACTTAGAAGGGAAGGAATTTAGAGGAAAGTGAGCTTATCTCTTCGTCATCTTCCATTTCCACGTCCGTCTCCTTTCTTTTCGGCATCTTTCTTCTTTTCTCCCGCATTTACTATCCCTTAATAAGCTATGCTCAAGCTGAAGCTCCGCTTCTCCATGAGGCTATAGGAGATTATCGTAGGCGAAGTTCTGCTTGTTGATTCTCGGGCCGATACCGTGCTCCTCTTCTCTTAGTCCCTAGATAGGTTTCAGAGATTATCTATTTGGAAAAGTTCACGGTTATGGAATTCGTACCCGAGGCTGCGCTCCTCTTCCCGTTTCCCTATATAAGACCGGATTATCGTTGGAGAAGTTCACTTCGTGGTGCTCCTCTTCCAGCTGTTCTGACGAGCGTACGAGATTATCGTTGGAGAAGTTCGCAGCAAGAACCACACCACTTTCTACAAGGTAGTCGGAAGGCCGGTTCCTTTGGTCGTTGCACGTTGAGCAATGCCTTCTTTTGTCATCATCCTACTTTTCTTTTGTTATCTCCCCCTCATTTTCTCGTTTGAACAACCATTCAAAGAGTATAGAATTCGGTTGAAGGCTGGAAATGGGTTTCAAATGAAGAAAAGGACGTCGGAGAAGGCTCAAAGTGGATGACTAAGGGCAAACGTGGGGGAATTTATATAAGGCCGAATGAGGAATATCCTAAACTCCCTTATCATTTTCTAACGATCTAACGCAAGAGAGTATGACACCAAGAATCACTAGGTAAGACAAGTAATTGATGTGTGACTCACTCGAGAAATAGATCCAAATAAATAAAAAAAAGGAACAATGCTTGAATCCTCACGCATGTGGGGTGACTTCGTGTCTAGTGGAGCAACCAACTGACCTTTTAGACAAAAGAATGCGACTTAGACTGACAAAATTTAAGCAATTAAATCGATTGCATGTCGGGGTAAAATTCTTGGTGACTTTAGAGCAAAGCATCCTCAAGGATTTCGTCATACCCCATTATATTATATATATGTATATATATTTATTATTGTTTTTTTTTAGTATCACGCAAGATAAGGACAAATAAGCATAGAAAACACATAGAATAGAGCATGTGATAGCACAGAAGATCAGGTAATGCACATTTTACGGAAGATTCAACATGCCTAATTTTCCGACAAGGAATTGGAATCGTTTCTCATCCAAGGCCTTGGTGAAAATGTCGGCCAATTGAAACTCCATGTTCACAAAGTACATCTCTATCGTGCCTTTTTCTACGTGATATTTGATAAAATGATATCTAATGTCTATGTGTTTTGTGCGTGAATGATGAACAGGATTGCAAGTAATGGCAATTGCACTCTGACTTTCACTATATATGGGTATATTAGTTAGATTGTACCCATAGTCGCAAAGCTGTGTCCGCATCCACGGCATCTGTGAGCAACAGCTGGCGGCAGCTACATATTCTGCTTCTGCCGTCGAAGTGGACACACAGTTTTGCTTTAGGTGCTCATATTAACAACTCTACGATCCTAGGCTAGAATTCATAGTAATTCGATCGTTTTGATAATCAATTGAATTTGATCGAAAAACTCAAGTTAAGAACACGAGAGAGAATTCAATTAGAGTGAGAAAGTTACTGTTGTTTCTCTCTCTAGAAATCGAATTGCAAGCCCTTCGGATCAATTCTCAAAACTTTCTCTATTCAGCTCAATTCATTTACAAGTATTTATACCAACAATCTTGGTATAAATATCGAACTAGTCCTTAATCTAAAGACTAATACATGTAAAGCCCCTAATTACAGGACGACTAATGAAATCAAGCACAATTACAAATGATATTCTACAATAAGTAATGAAAATAAATGTATTAATAAGAAGTTGTGACATTCTGCAATTAGGATAATATTCAAATATGATTAAAGTGGTAGATTAATTTTGGTATTGAGAAGTTATATTGAAAATCGGGCTGCCAATTTCGGAAGCAGCACCTGAAGTTCACATTCGGGAACCATTTCGAGGTCGATGGACTTCGAATCAGGCCGACCTTAAACCACAAAGATTATAGGTAATCAAGTTGCCAATTCATAAGAACTTAAATTGGGGTCGTCCGAGTTGTAGATCAAAAGTGATGCTTAAATTCGTGCATGCTACCAGTTTTGGCCGATTCCACTCGATAAACATCCCTAAATCAGAGTCGAACGAAATTTCGAGGTCAATAGACTTCAAATCGGGCTGACCTTAAAACACATAAGTTGTAGATAATCAAGTTGGTTGTTCAAAGGAATTTGAATCAGGGTCAGTTTCGGGCAACGGCACCCGCAAGTCAGTTTCGGGCGAAATTTCGAGGTCAATGGACTTCGAATTCGGCCGAACTTAATAATGAAAGTTATAGGCAATCAAGCTGGCTATCCAAGGAATTTCAGGGTCATCCGTATTTTAGATAAAAAGTTATACTGGAAATCGTGCAGGTTGCTACTTTCGGGCAACAGCATCCAAAAGTCAATTTCGGCACAATTTCGAGTTCAATGGACTTCGCATTCGGACTAAGGTAAAACATAAAGGTCCTAGAAAGTTATGCTTAAAATGGTGCAGGTTGTCATTTTCGAACAACATCACATGAGACCTATGCATGCACAATAAAAAGAAGTATAAAGGTTATGGGTAGAGATCTATTCATGCACAATAAAAAGATGCATATCACGCACACATGTCATTATCGGATTTCGTATTTACGGATAAAATAATTATATAGGTCAGGAGTCTGATAAAGGCAAGGAAAAGCAGAGTGAAGGATAGGGAGTTACAGAACTTGTGAGTATGATATGCAACATGGCATTGCATATACGTAACAATGAAAGGAGAAACCGTTATGACTGCTACGACTTTGGATGGTACGATACAGATGCTACGTCATACTTCTAATACCAGTAAAATTTTAATACGGGAATTTGTGGTAATTAGCTCTATAATCTTGTGCTTTAATTTTGGTAATGAAAATACATTTGGGATGAAAATATAAAATCATAACGGTATCAAAAATTTTCAAACTTGGTTTAAGAATTGAATGAAAATAATACAAATAGAAAAGATGAACTGGGTTGTACTTAGTCCAAGTAAATAGTTGAAAACAAAAGCCGCAAACGTTTAAAGGATAACATTAATATTACTTAGGCCTAAGGTAAAAAATATCGCCATCAACTTGTCTTATCATCTCCATTTCGATGGTTGATAGTTATCTAATTCATATATTATATCGACGATTACCTTGTAAGAAAAACATAAGAGAAAAAAAAAGTTGGGTAGAAGAAATCTCCAACAGAAACTAAGAACCTACAAAAGCAACGTAGGAGGGCCACCAAAGTTCAAATCCGAGTTTTTGAGAAAGGTATAACTTTTGATGTTTAACACTTAATTCATATTGATAGTTACGGTTGTTTATATAGTTAGGTGATGACCATGGAGACATTTTTTTGAAATTTATTGTCTAGAAAACCCTAGTTTCTAAAATATTCATTTTAGGGTTATATATGTTTATGCAATGAAAGCTTTAATGATTTTGAAGCATAGGACGTTCTTGAGAGATATTATGCTCTGTAAAACCTAGTATTTTAGGGTTTGATGTATGAACTTCTGGTTGGAATGAAGCTTTTGGACGACTTTAGGATAGGGTTTCAACCGAAACTAGACTCTAATCGGCCGATTTAATAATTTAATGCAACTCGGCGAATCCATGACGGGAAATTGGGCGATTTCCAAGGCCAAGCAATCGGGCGAAAGAGTTTCAACGTGGAAATTTCGCTGTACTACTTAAACGTCATAAGGAATCGGCCGACTTGATGGTGTGACGAATCGGGCGACTTGGAGAGACATTGAGGCTCGGCGAAATGATAATCGGGGGAAACTAGCTTATGTGTATAATCAAATCGAGCGATTTAGAAGATGGCAATCGGGCAATGGTGGGACTCGAAGGAATCGGCCGATTTGTGAGTAGAACAATCGGGCGAAGCAAGTTCAATTCAGATCAAATCGGGCGACTCAAGGTTTAATAGCTCGGCGAAACTCGCTCCATGCATGAACAATTGGGCCAAACTAACTGATGTACATAAACCAATCGGGCGATTTAGAATAGCTACAAACCTTAGATATTTTTAATAAATTTGACATGATGAGTTCCGGTCGATAGAAGCTCTCACCGAGCTTAGACTCAGATGATTTAGCGTCAAAATACTATAATAGTTACTTTTGATAGAAACCTAGGTGGTCCTAATGTGAATTTAGTCTCGACTCCAATTGGGCGATTTATTAAATTCAGTATAGTTAGTTGAAATCTGTATATGATTCGAGCGAACTAATAAGAGTTTTGGGAGTTGACCGTGACTGCTAAGGAAATATTTAAAAATAATTATTTTAGATTAGTACAGAGTGGGGACTAGTACAAATACTAATAATATTTATATATTCAGAGGTACGAGATTTAGGAAGTCCACCAGATACCGTGCCCGATTATATTAGGAGGACGGGTAGGTGAAACATTCATCTACAGTGCGTAAACACGTTCTGATACTATGTGTTTCTATGTAATTAAATTATTTACGTGTTTTATGTGTTTTACGTACACTTTGGAGCATGTTTACATGTATCATCACGTTTATATGCATAGCATATGCATATCACAGGGGAGAGATACTCGTACCATTTTGGGACGATAATACTTTGACGTACCGGTGAGCGGGGTAGTTTGAGATTGTTATGATTTTGTGACTCGTTGAGGAGTTGAGTTTGGTACTCGTATGACACCAGACGGCAGACAGGCATGATCGATCTGTCTACTCTGGCGTGAACGTCCCGAGGTGCAAAACCGTCGTGATTTTATCTGTAGCGGAGGGAGCGACCTGACAGGGCAGTTGTGTGAATGTCAAAATGCTGTCGGGGTAGGCTACTGCTTACGGAACAGCGACCTAGGAGGGCAGTTGCGTGAACGTCAAAACGCTGCTAGTGTAAGCTTCCGTTATGTTATAGTCGCGCGAGGTGTCGAGTCTGACCTAGGGCCCTGTGCTGTGTGATTTGAGATAGAATTGTTGAAAAGAAAAGTGAACGAGTGGGATCGGGAGTGAGCGTTCACGTGCATACATGCATTTTTCATTCACATACTGGTGTCGCTCAGTGTTTACGTGTTGTAGGTACTGAGTCTGACGCCGACGCGCGTCAAGACTGAGGTGGCTGGTGGTGGTGCTCCACGGACTTTTAAGGGCAGGGTGGTACATGGATGAAGACCTGTGGAGCGACAATAGGGTTTTTGTTCTTTTCACATTTTGGGCTACGCCCATTGTACAGATACTACTATGTAGAATAATATTTTGTTGTATTATATTATCTTTTAGGAAGAAGTTTTTATTAGACGGGTCTTCCGCGACTTACATTGCAAAATCCGCCACTAACCTTAATTAGAAAACGAGGGTCGCTACAGGTGGTATCAGAGCTTAGGCTTTAGGTTCTGAAGACTGTCCATGTGCTGCCGCTCAAAAGCCTGGAGAACCAGCTCGGCCTACAAGTTCAATACAGGCCATGTGTTTACGTGTTATTTGGCACGTGTTTTATATGAATTCTTGTAGACCATAGTTGAAAAATGCCAAGAACCCGTATTGAACATATGGGGCGAATCCAGCCGTAGGGCTGAACCAGAGTCCCCTCCAAATGAAAGGTACTCCACCATCTTACGACTGATGGAATTGCTTCAACGTCAGTCAGATCATATCAATCGTCAGTCGGATCGAATCGACGAGCTACTCCATCATCATAGCTCGTCTGAACATCCTCCCTCCCCACAGCCAGCGCGGGTAGAAACTATAGGAGAACAATTTCGAAAAATGGATCCCCCAACGTTCGCAGACGCCACTGATCCCACATTGGCGGAAGATTGGCTACGAACCATTGAAGATATGTTTATCTACAGCCGTGTACCCGAAAACGAGAAGGTCCTTTGCGCCATTTCCATGCTCAGAGGAAGTGCTCTATTCTGGTGGGACACTGTGAAAGTCCTGGAAGACCCAACACTCATGTCATGGGAACAATTTAGAGAATTGTTCCACGGCAAATATTTTACTACTCATGAACAAGAACGACGGATCCTAGAATTTATGAGCCTCAGGCAAGGAGGAATGCATGTGGCTCAATATATCCGCAGATTCGAGGAGTTGTCCCGTTTTGCTCCTCACATGGTGGCGACAAACCTATTGAAGGTGACGAGGTTCATTACGGGCTTCAAGCCTGAAGTTTATCGTGACCTAAGTATTTCAGGAGCCCGACAGATGGAATTTACCCAAGTAGCGGAGCGGGCCATGATAGCGGAGCAGGCTGCGGCTCAGATTTCTGAAGCTCAGGAGGCGAAGAAGAGAAGGGAGAGTCAGCAAGGACCTGGAAGTGACCGTAAACGCCAACTTTTCAACAAAGGCCAAGGTAACCAAGGAAATCGCCAGGGCCAACAGAATTGGCGCCCGATGCTGAACCAGGGACCCATGAATACTCCGAATAGATCCCCAAATTCCGCACCCAAGTGCAGGAGTGTGGCCGTTATCATTTTGGAGTATGCTATAGGTCCGGAGCTAACCCAAACCCTCAATGTTTTAGGTGCAAAAAAATGGGTCATTATGCTAGGAACTGTGATGCACCTTTGCCCGAAACCCAACCAACCATGTGTTCGACCTCCACCTGTACCGGCTCGAGTTTTGACGCTGACTAATGGAGAAGATGAAGCAAATCCTTCTGTGGTGACGGGTACGTTAACTATCTATAACGTGCCCACTTCTGTGCTAATTGATTCTGGAGCCACATATTCATTTGTGTCGGCTAAGTACGTAGCGAAGGTAGGAATATCTCCTACCTCATCTGAATGCAACTATATAGTTACACTACCACATGGTGATCCGATGCGCACCAACCAAATTTGAGTGTCGACCTAATTGTACTCCCGATGAACGATTACAACGTCATCTTCGGAATGGATTGGCTTTCAAGATATGGAGCCATCATAGATTGCAACAAGAAGGTCGTTAAATTCCAACTGCCCGAAGAAGAAGCATTTACTTTTTCGGGTAACGCAGATAAGAAGAGTATTCCAAGAATATCAGCTCTAAAGGCTCAACGACTTTTGAGGTCAGGTTGTGAGTCTTATCTCGTTTACGCGGTGAAGGCAGATGACTTACCTCAGCCGGAACTAAAAGACGTACCTGTAGTCAACGAATACGCTGATGTATTTCCCGGGGTTACCCCCTAATAGAGAAATGCAGTTCGCGACAGATCTGATCCCGGGGTCAGCCCCAATCTCTAAAGCCCCTTACCGTTTAGCACCAAATGTGTTAAAGGAATTGAAGGAACGGTTAGAGGACCTACTATAGAAAGGGTTTATCCAGCCGAGTTTTTCACCGTGGGGCGCACACGTTCTTTTTGTGCGAAGGAAGGATGGGTTGATGCGACTGTGCATTGACTACCGTGAATTGAACAAGATCACGACTAAAAATAAATTTCCCCTGCCGAGGATCAATGATTTATTCGATCATCTACAAGGAGCGACGGCGTTCTCGAAAATTGACCTCAATTCGGGATACCATCAGTTGAAAATCAGGGAGGTAGATGTTCCTAAAACCGCATTCAGTACAAGGTACGACCACTATGAGTTTTTGGTCATGCCTTTTGGACTGACAAATGCTCCAGCTGCTTTTATGGACTTGATGAATCGAGTCTTTAAAGACTACCTCGATCGGTTCATGATCGTCTTTATTGACGATATCCTAATCTATTCTAAGACAAAAGAAGAACATGAAAATCACTTACGAATCGTCTTAGGAATCCTGCGAGAGAAACAGCTTTACGCCAAATTCAAGAAATGTGATTTTTGGCTTAAGCAAGTAGCCTTCTTGGGGCACGTGATTTCTGGGAACGGGATATCCGTGGACCCGAGTAAGATTGAGGCTGTGGATAACCGGCCACGACCTACTACTCCTACCGAAGTCCGGAGTTTTATGGGACTTGCGGGATATTACCGTAAGTTTATAGCGGACTTCTCCAGTATTGCCTCTACACTAACCAATCTGACGAGGAAGAACGTTCCATTCAAGTGGACCGAAGCATGGGAACAGAGTTTTCAAGAATTGAAGAAACATCTTACCTCCGCCCCAATATTGACAATACCGTCAGGAAGCGGAGGATTTGCAGTATACAGTGATGCTTCGAAGAATGACTTGGGTTGCGTGCTGATGCAGAATGGAAAGGTGATTGTCTATACTTCACGGCAGTTAAAGGAATACGAGAAGAACTACCCAACCCATGAACTAGAACTAGCAGCAGTGGTTTTCGCTTTGAAGATCTGGAGAGATTATCTCTACGGAGAGAAGTGTGAGATCTTCACAGACCATAAGAGCTTGAAGTATTTCTTTACTCAGAAGGAATTGAATATGTGACAACGAAGATGGCTGGAGCTCGTCAAAGACTACGATTGTATCATCAGCTATTACCCGGGCAAAGCAAAAGTAGTCGCAGATGCGCTAAGCCGAAAAGCAGTGAATATAGAGTTTTGGAATAGAAGTAGTTAATTTGGGCGAAGTTGAGGCAAGACTAGCAGCGTTAACTCTTCAACCCACGTTGCTAGAGCAGATTAGAAAGACGCAAGAAGAAGACGAACTCTACCTAAAAATGAAGGAGGAGGTACCTGAGGATTCTAAAGTGAGAGAGGATGGAGCTTTACTATACAAGAACCATCTTTATGTGCCTGATAACGAGGAATTGCGACAGACAACAATGACGGAAGCACATACAACTACATACTCAGTACACCCAGGAGCCACAAAAATGTATCAAGATTTGCGAATAACATACTGGTGGCCAGGAATGACGAAAGACATCGCTGCATTCGTGAACCGACGTAAGACTTGCCAACTGATCAAAGCAGAGCACCAACGACCCGCTGGAACTTTACAGCCTCTACCCATTCCAGAATGATGAAAGGCCACGATGCTATCTGGGTGATTGTAGATCGCCTAACTAAATCAGCCCATTTCCTTCCCATCACCTCTACTTTTTCCATGGAACGCTACGCTGAATTGTATATTCAGGAAATCATCCGACTCCATGGAATTCCAACCTCTATCGTCTCGGATCGAGATTCGAGATTTTTGTCGAATTTTTGGCAGAGCCTGCAGAAACAATGGGTACCAAGCTCTCGTTCAGTACTGCTTACCATCCCCAAACCGAAGGGCAGTCTGAGCGAACGATTCAGACTCGAGGATATGCTACAGGCGTGCGTGCTCGATTTCAAAGGAAATTGGAGTAAGTATCTACCACTGATAGAGTTTTCTTATACAATAGCTTCCACGCTACTATCGGGGTGCCGATCCCCAGTCCATTGAGATGAAATTGGTGAACGAACAATGTTAGGACCCGATATGATCCGAGAAATGACAGAAGTTGTGACGAAAATTAGGGAAAGGATGCGAACCGCACGGAGTCGTCAAAAAAGTTACGCAGATCATCGACGACGACCACTGGAATTTTCAAACGGTGACGAAGTGTTCCAGAAAATTTCCCCGATGAAAGGAGTAAAGCGTTTCGGGAGAAAGGGCAAGCTGAGTCCTAGATACATAGGCCCCTTCCGGATTATAAAACGAGTCGGCGAGGTTGCGTACCAATTAGAACTACCGGCCTCATCGCAAGTTCCTGACGTATTCCACGTATCGACATTACGAAAATACGTTGCGGACCCGAGCCCTGTAATCCAGAACGAACTTCTCTACCAACAACTCAAGCCTGACTTGAGTTACGAGGAAAGGCCAGTAGAGATCTTGATGTATGAGATGAAACAACTTCGGAATAAGATTATTCCGTTAGTTAAAGGTTTTTGGCGGAATCAATCAGTTGAGGAAGCCACTTGGGAACGTGAGGACGATATGAGGGTTCGCTATCCCGAGTTATTCCAGTCGGCGTAATTTCGGGGACAAAATTTCTTTATGGGGGGAGGATGTAAAACCCGTAAAATTTTAATACGGGAATTTGTGGTACTTAGCTCTATATCTTGTGCTTTAGAAATTTCTGTAATGAAAATACATTTGGAATGAAAATATAAAATCATAACGGTATCAAATAAATTTTGAAACTTGGTTTAAGAATTGAATGAAAATAATACAAATAGAAAAGATTAATTGGGCTGTACTTAGTCCAAGTAAATGGTTGAAAACAAAAGCCCCACACGTTTAAAGGATAACATTGATATTACTTAGGCCTAAGGTAAAAGATATCCCCATCAACTTGTCTTATCATCTCTATTTCCGATGGTTGATAGTTATCTAATTCATATAATATATCAAAGATTACCTTGTAAGAAAAACATAAGAGGAAAAAAAACGTTGGGTAGAAGAAATCTCCAACAGAAACTCAGAACCTACATAAGCAACGTAGGAGGGCCACCAAAGTTCGAATCCGAGTTTTTGAGAAAGGTGTAACTTTTGGTGTTTAACACGTAATTCATATTGATAGTGTGACGAATCGGGCGACTTGGAGTGACATTGAGGCTCGGCGAAATGATAATCGGGGGAAACTAGCTTATGTGTATAATCAAATCGGGCGATTTATAAGATGCCAATCGGGCAATGGTGGGACTCGAAGGAATCGGCTTATTTGTGAGTAGAACGAATCGGGCGAAAGCAAGTTCAATTCAGATCAAATCGGGCGACTCAAGGTTTAATAGCTCGGCGAAACTAACTGATGTACATAAACCAATCGGGCGATTTAGAATAGTTGCAAACCTTAGATTATTTTAATAAATTTGACATGATGAGTTTCGATCGATAGAAGCTCTCACCGAGCTTAGACTCGGACGATTTAGGGTCAAAATACTATTATAGTTACTTTCGATCGAAACCTAGGTGGTCCTAATGTGAATTTAGTCTCGACTACCAATCGGGCGATTTATTAAATTCAGTATAGTTAGTTTAAATCTTTGTATGATTCGAGCGAAATAATAAGAGTTTCGGGAGTTGACCGTGACTGCTAAGGAAATATTTAAAAATAATTATTTTAGATTAGTACAGAGTGGGGACTAGTACAAATACTAATAATATTTATATATTCAGAGGTACGAGATTTAGGAAGTCCACCAGATACCGTGCCCGATTATATTAGGAGGACGGGTAGGTGAAACATTCATGTACAAAAACACGTATCTGATACTTATGTGTTTCTATGTAATTAAATGATTTACGTGTTTTATGTGTTTTACGTACACTTTGGAGCATTTTTTCATGTATCATCACGTTTATATGCATAGCATATGCATATCATATCACAGGGGAGAGATACTCGTACCGTATTGAGACGGTAATACTTTGACGTACCGGTGAGCGGGGTAGTTTGAGATTGTTATGATTTTGTGACTCGTTGAGGAGACGGGGTTGGTACTCGTACGACACCTGATGGCAGACAGGCGTGATCAATCTGTCTACTCTGGCGTGAACGTCCCGAGGTGCAAAATCGTCGTGATTTTATTTGTAGCGGAGGGAGCGACCTGACAGGGCAGTTGCGTGAACGTCAAAACGCTGTCGGCGTAGGCTACCGCTTACGCAAGAGCGACCTAGCGGGGCAGTTGCGTGAACGTCAAAACGCTGCTAGTGTAAGCTTCCGTTATGTTATAGGCGCGCGAGGTGTCGCGTCTGACCTAGGGCCCCGTGCTGTGTGATGTCAGATAGAATTATGGAAAAAGAGAGAGTGAACATTGCATGTGAGATATTGGGATGGGGAATGAGCGTTCCACGTGCATACATGCATTTTTTATTCACCTACTGGGCAAATCGCCAGTGTTTACGTGTTGTAGGTACTAAGTCTGACGCCGACGCGCGTCAAGACTGAGGCGGTTGGTGGCAGTGCTCTACGGACTTTTAAGGGCGGGGCGGTACATGGATGAAGACCTGTGGAGCGACAATAGGGTTTTTGTTCTTTTGACATTTTGGGGCTACGCCCATTGTACAGATACTACTATGTAAAATAATATTTTGTTGTATTTTATTATCTTTTAGGAAAAAGTTTTTATTAGACGGGTCTTCCGCGACTTACTTTGCGAAAATCCGCCACTAACCTTAATTAGCAAACGAGGGTCGCTACAATACTTCCCTCAAATCGGGGGATGATAGATACTTCTCTTTAAATCGGGGGATGATAGTTACTTTCCTTCAAATCGGGGGATGACAGAGTCATGTACAGGCACGTACAGATATTTACGGTATTGACAGAGTCTCATGCATGGGCGTCGACTGGGCTTAAAGTACGAGTCTAGCCACAGGAGTATCAAAATAAATGGGCATATAGAAATGCAGCAATCTAAGGATTATATGAATGATGGTTATGTGAACGATGACCACATGATTATAATGGTTACGTGATAAAACGTATAACTGAAAGGTTCACGGCACTTTACGTAAATTCTTGTTTTCACTGTTTAACTTTCTTTTTCGTCCTTTTATTTATTATCCACTAGTACAGAAAAGCTCATGGGCGACGGTTGTTATTGCTCATGGGCGACGGTTTCGATGCGTCGCCCAGAGCACCGTCGCCGATGCGCAAAACTTTGGGCAACGCACCCACAGACGTCGCCTAAGATGAATTATGGGCGAAGGTTTGCCAGGAAACCGTCGCCGAAGACGGTACGCGGGTTGCTTTTTGCTAACTCATAGGCGGCGGTTTCGTATGCAGAAACCGTCGCCTATGAGCATCTGCACGCATGGGCGACGCATGCTTCCCTAGAAGCCGTCGCCCATGACCGTCTATTAAAGCTTGGGCGACGCTTTCTTTCTTAGAAACCATCGCCGATGACCGTTTATTTGTTTTTATTTTTCCACATTTTAATTATGGGCGACGCATGCGTCGCCAGAAGGCGTCGCCCAATCTGCTATTTTTATATATTTTTTTTTGTTTTTTCATGCCCCAACAAATCGATTCCAAAATCAACAATGCAACCCAAAACAATTCCAAAATCGACAATACAACCAACAGTCATTATATTACTAATAATCGTAATTAAAATCAACATCTACATCATAGTCCAACAAATCATCGTAACATAAACCCAAACATAACGTAAAAGCCATCTAACCGACATCAAAGATTGCATATAAATGCTCCGCCCACAATTCACGTACTTCATTGAGCTCTTCGATGCCGTAAGAGAAGCGCTCTAGTATCTATAAAACAGGATAATGTTAAAACATACTAATAAACATATTAAACTTGAAACTTAAATAAGCTGATGGTTTTAAACTTCAATACCGTTGGCAAGTTCGATGTATCATCTCTGCCGATACGATTGCAGATTATATCGTACATATATCTCATGACGTAAAATCCACATAACTCGCTCCCGTTTCGTTGTTGTGGGCACTAATTTCAAAAGATTTTCACGTGATTCAATATCGAATAATGGTAATAATTTAACACAAATAACACTGAAAATTCATATGTGAAATGCGAACCTTGCATCTCTTCCAAGTAACCTTCGATTTCCTATTCCGATTTTGGACTGCACCCGTCAGCGAAGCCGTGAGGATTGCCCTGAAACTCGAAATTAGATAAAATAAATTAATATTTTGATATAGAGTTACTAATATATGAACTTTATTATATAGAAAAAACTTACGAATCTATTCGAGGACGTGCTCTTATCTTCCTTACACCGACGTTCACTTGGAGCGAATCGAACACATATACAGCGTTTGAGGGAAAATCGATGATCAATAGTATCCAATGGTCACTAAAAAACAAATGAAATGAAATGATTATTTATAACTTAAGCTATAAATCAACAAAATATCTTATTTTTCTTACCATTCACAAAAAGGAGCAAACAAGTAAGTGCCGGCCACATGCGCATCTTTGATAATAGCAGCCAGGAAATCAATTTCACTTGATGAATCCCCATGTTCCATAGCTGTCAATCGATTCGGGTCGCAACACTTGAAATTCTCAAACTCCTTACTAAGATACCTAAGAATATGATTACTCAAAAAAAATGTATAAAAGCGAAAAATAAAACTTACAATGACTTATTCTTTAAACGACATACTAAATAATACCTCAAAAAAAGTTGAATAACTGAAGAATCCAGACTCACGAACTTGAACAGATCGACGAAGTCATTGTTGTCAATGTACACTTTGTGGTCTTCGTCATCTGGATTGTAGTAGACATCTCTCATACTGAATGAGATGGAAGCAGACATTCGTCGATCGTCGCGTGACGCAAGGTAATCGAACAGCTGGCAACACTGCGGTCCCAAACTACGCACGACCCTCTGATCGAGGCACGCGATGTCGTTAGCTTCAGGAATGGACACATTTGGCGCTTTCGCTGGCGACTTTCTTTTTGCTGGCAATTTCCCTTTCTGTGTTAACAAGTACAACGCATTAGTAAACATTATTATTCGAAAATCAGTAAATAGTACTTTATTACCGATTATTTGAATGTATTAATTCTATTGGCCACTGAACGTAGCTGCCTAATGCATCTCCAAGAGTTGTCAGATGCATAGTTGGTACAGGCAGTTCGACCTCGCCGAGAACGACGGTATCAACGGAGACAACAATGTTGTCTGCCGTAACAGATGTCCCATGAATTTGGGAACGTCCCTCAGAGACGGTGCCTAGACCAACAACCTCTAACGCCTCGTTGAGGTTTAACATCAAACGAACCCTAGGATACTATACGATATTAAAAGAACAAATTGTTAATGTTACTAAGACATTTCGTCGTTGCACACTAAACAGCAATTAAAAATAAATGCATACCGTCACATTCATCGACAGCGGAAATGGACCTGAGGTTTCGCCTCCTGAACCGCGAGAACTCGGTATCTGATTGGAAGGGTCAAATCCAACATTGCTGCGAGCCACTACATCTTCTTCTCACATTTGAGCGAGCATAGCCCTCATCTCAGACCTCATTTCCTCTCGCATCTCGGCCCTGAACTCGGCCCTCATCTCCTCCCGCATCTCGGCCATCAACTGCTCCCTCAACTCGGCTCTCATTTGTTCCATGGAAATCTGGCTCGAAGAGGGCCTCGATCGCTCGGATGGGTTGCCGAATACGCTCCTTATCGTCTCATCCTTCCCACATCCTCTAGGCCGCCCGCTATGATCGGGTTTTCCATAAGCTCTCGGCAATGCGTCATTGTACCTATTAGGGACAAATTCTCCCCGCACTTCTTCGGCGTGCACCTCTATCTGTTAACTACGAAGTAATTGCAAGTAAGATATATATTGTGTGAGATAATTTTATAAAGTAATATACTTACAAATCTCTCAGCCAGCTGCGGCTCGACGGGTTGCCAAGGTGATATTGACCATCTTTTCCTTTGCTCATTCGGCCACGAAAGTAGTCCTTAGTTCTATTATTAGCTTGGAGGATTGATTCAGATATTTCCCTGTCTTCGGGGTGCATGTGCGTTAGCGGATCCTCGTTAACCCATTTGGCTCGCCGACCTATATACCCCGCCGTGCCGAGATGGTGCGGGTATAAGCTGTGAGATATACTTTGTTTAGCTTTTTGACTAATCTCCTGCAATATTAAAAAAAATAGGTGTGGACATATATAGATATAATATATTATTTTATATATGGAAAATTAGAGGACCTTCTTATATCACCTGAAATTCTGCATCTTCCCTATGGTCCCTCCACTCCTGCAGTGCTTCCTGACTGAGGTGCTCGTATTCATTAGCCAACTCAGGCCCTTTCTTCTTCTCCTTGACAGCATATTTGTGCTTCCCATTCTTGCGAAGCTCACCAGCTTTTTTGAGGACCTTCTTCTTTATAGCAGAATTATCAGGCAAGTTCCAGGTCCGCTGATAAAATACTTTGGTATTAATATCAATTATACGACAGATAATGAAGACATATAAAATAATCATTTAAATTACCTGAACATCTGCCCAAAGTACCTCCTTGAGCCCTTCGTCGATATGGCGCCAATTGGTCACGTAGTCGGTAATCTGTGATCTTGTCACGTGGCCAATGTAGTTGCCAAATTTGACCCTTGAATCACTATCAGGGCCGATGCACGTACCAGCGTCGTCGAACTGCAAGATGCACTCATCAGATGCAGCACTCAACTTCTTACGTAGATTCCTCATGTTGTAAGGGCCTCTCTTGCGCCTATTCCTCCCGCTTGATTCGGTACCAGGCGGAGAAGATGTGGGGGGATCCGCAGACATTGTACCTGAAATTATAACAAAAAGGATTAATTTAGCAAAAAAAAAGATATGAAAATGTAGATAAATAGAAAACGAGTACAAAGTTACAAATTTTGAATTTATCAATAATACATTCCCTCGTCGTGATTTGAAACTATATATCTACGAAAATTTGTATCATCTTCCGCAATAGGGACGTGTTCCACACCGGTAGGAAATGGGAATGTCTCATCGCTTCTGTCATAGTCCTCTTCATCATCCACATCACCGATGCCAACAACACTTCTCTTTCCTTGAAGAACAATATGCCATCCACTATTAGCGGGATCTTCAACGTAGAATATTTGTTTTGCTTGCACTGCGAGGATGAAAGGATCGTCCACATAACCCACTTTCTGTAAGTCCACTAGTGTTAATCCTAACTCTGGATCTATCCGAACGCCCCGTCTGTTATCAGCCCACTGACAACGTAGTAAAACAAATTTTACGTTGTTCTTGTAGACGAGTTCCCATATTTCTTCGATAAATCCATAGTATGAACTTGCATTGCTCGTAACTTGAGCATCCTTTCCACGAGATACTTCTCTCGAAAACACAACTAATGTGACCCCACTGTTCTGCGATGCACTCCTATCATCTCGCCTTTTCGTATAAAACGTGTACCCATTGATGTCATAACCTTCATAAGTCGCAACAGTCCATTCGGGTCCCCATGCCAGCCATTTTATCATCTCACTGCAATCCGATCCGGTATCTGCATAAAGTTTCCTCGTTCTGAACCAGCCTAAGAATAGTCTATTATGCTCATTTATGTACCAGAGCTCAGATTTTTTTGGATTTTCGCGATGTAATGTAGCCATGTGCTCCTCCATAAACGGATGCACTTCAGGAATATGACGCAACACGAGGAAATGAGCACTTTCCCATAGTTCTCTCGATACTGTCTTATACTGCGGTTTCGCCAATGACTTCCCTCCTAGTCGTCCATCGTGGCGAGAGGTAGGTATCCCAACCGCTTGAACATTTGCCAAGTACGAAGAGCAAAACTCAACGCATTCCTCTGTAGTGTATCCTTCAACTATACTACCTTCCGGACGATATCGATTTCTAACATATCCCTTAAGGATCTTCATATATCGTTCAAATGGATACATATATCTCATGTGAACAGGACCACATATCTTGATTTCTCGAATTAGATGTACGACTAAATGTACCATTATGTCGAAAAAAGACGGAGGAAAGAACATCTCGAAGCGGCACAGTGTTATTGCGACATCCGCTTGTGGCTCGTCTAGCACCTCGAGATCAAGAACTTATTGCATATTGCGTTGAAAAAGAAACACAATTTTGATATGCAGTGACGAACGTGCTTCGGCATTATACCACGGATTGCAATTGGCAGTAGATGCTGCATCAATGCATGACAGTCATGAGACTTATAACCCACCAGCTTCAGGTCTTTCATCGAGACATATCTCCTTATGTTACTGGCATAACCGGATGGGACTTTAATACCTTTTAGACACTGGCAAAAACTTAACTTCTCAGCCCTGCTAAGTGTGAAGCAGGCCGGGGGAAGGAAAGTCCTCTTTCCCTTTTCAATCGGTGCTAGCTCAGGCCTCATTCGAAGTTCGACCATGTCAAGCCTGGCTTTTAGGCCATCTTTTGTTTTACCAGGCATATTTAGAAGGGTTCCTACAATGCTATCACACACGTTTTTCTCAACGTGCATCACATCGATGCAGTGTCTGACGTCGAGATTCTCCCAATAAGGTAGCTCCCAAAATATTGATCTTTTCTTCCAGCCGTCTTTCGATTTTTGCACTTCTTACCAAACTGAGTATTGATGTGTGCGACGATATCACTCAATTCCATGCCTGTTAACGGTATTGTAGCTCTTGAAGTCTCGCTTTCCCCATTAAACAGTGGTAGAAGCTTCTTCTTCGTTCTATATTCGTGGGTACGTGGCAGGAATTTCCGATGGCCCATGTAGGTGTGTTTCCTACAGTTGTTCAACCACTGACTGTCCGTATTATCCCCACAAATTGGACAAGCTTTCTTGCCTTTTACACTATAGCCAGACAGATTCCCATAAGCGGGGAAATCATTTATAGTACAGAATACCATGGCGCGTAGCGTAAACCGTGATCTGATTGATGCATCGTACACTTCAACTCCTTTGTACCATAGTGCTTTCAGATCGTCGATCAACGGAGCCAAGTAGACGTCAATGTCATTTCCGAGTTGTTTTGGACCGGAGATTAAACACGATAACATGCTGAATTTTCTTTTCATCGTAAGCCACGGAGGGAGGTTATAGATACAAAGCAGCACAGGCCAAGTACTGTGACGGCTACTTAAATCGCCAAAAGGATTTATCCCATCAGTGCAAAGCCCCAGTCGGAGATTTCGTGCCTCGCCTCCAAATTCAGGATACATCGAATCAATGTTCCTCCATTGCGGAGAATCCGCCGGATGTCTCAATTTTCCATCCTTTTTTCTTTCCTCATCATGCCATCTAAACATCTTAGCGTCGTCGGCATTTCTGAACATACGTTTTAGTCTCGGAATTATTGGCAAGTACCACAAAACTTTAGCAGGGGGCCACCGACTTCGTCCTTTCTTTTATAACGCCAGGTGTCGCATGTCGGGCACTTATCAGCCGACTCGTAATCACCCCTATAAAGTATGCAGTCGTTTGGACAAGCGTGTATTCTTTCGTACTGTAAATTCAATGGGCACAATAGCTTCTTTGCCTCGTAGGTCGATGTCGGAAGCTCATTGCCATCTGGAAGCATATCCGCAAATATTTCTAGAAGTGTTGAGAAACACTTTTCTGAAATGCCAAACTTAGCCTTAACGTTCAGCAGCTTGAAGACAGCAGACAACTTTGTGTACTTTGAGCACGCAGTGTACAAAGGAATATTGTTGTCCCTAACAAGGCTGTCAAATATGGGAGGACGTTCCTCAAAATCCTCTTGGACATCACGCAACATTTCCTCGATACGATCATTATCGTTGTCCACAGAATCTTCAGCTACGACATTGTCCTCCACATCTAGTGGCACTCTTCTACTAGTTCCGACACCCGCTGAACTAGCTACATCTATGATGGCTTCACCATGCCATATCCAATTCGTATACCCAGATTTAAAACCGGCTATTAGCAAATGTTCCTTCACAACATCACTATTCCACCAGTTCATGTTATTGCAATTACGACACGGGCACGAAATTTTCAATTGCCTTTTTTTCCTACGATTCTGTTCTGCACATCTCATAAATTCGTCAACACCCTTCGCATACTCGGCCGTTGTTCGCATACTATACATCCAACCCCGATCCATTCAAATAACCTAAAGTACTATACAAATAAAAGTTTACGAGTAATTCACATAAAAGCAAGTACAATCGATCGAGAGGCTTTGATAGGGTTCTTATCGCTCCAACCTAACCCATCTTAAACATTCACTATCGCTTGTAAATGTGTCTTTGAGCTTCAATGTTGACAAAAATTCGGCAGCATTTCCCTACAGTTCTCCAAGTAGACGAAAAAATATGAAAAGGATATATATCCAATCCATATGTCTACCCGGAGAACATTTAAGGGAAATGCAAACCAAATTTTTCATCAACATCGACACTCAAACACACATTTACATCCTAAAGCGACAATGAACGTTTAAGAACGGTCCCAAACGGGGACCGTTCAAAGTTTTCTCCTAATGAAAAAACCTTGAACGGGTATCTAAGCTTCAATAAAAACTTAAATTCACAAAGACGAAGACATATAAATCAAATGCGGGTTTGAAAACTTACGTAATCGTCCGTGAACTTGTCAAGAAGCACGATAATAGAGTCTTAGCACGACAAGCCCGAAGCCCTAATTTCGTTCAAAATAAAAGTTATTAAAATCAATATTTGGATTTTGAAAATCATCCAACAAAAATAATAAATTAAACCTAAGCCTCAAATCACAAAAACAACCTCAAATTGAATATAACACAAATCTAAGCCTCAAATTTCATGAATTGAGCCATGAAATCGCATAAAACAACTCCAAATTCGAAAAATTCGAACTCAAATACGCCAAAAAAACCAAAACTTCGCCACATTTTTCGCACAAACCAAGCCCCAAATCAACCTCAAATCGAACATAATACAAATCTAAGCCTCAAATTGCATGAATTAAGCCATGAAATCGCACAAAACAACTCCAAATTCGAAAAATTCGAACTCAACTACGCCCAAAAAACAAAATTTCGCCACATTTTTCGCACAAACCAAGCTCCAAATCAACCCCAAATCGAACGTAATACAAATCTAAGCCTCAAATTTCAGAAATTAAGCAATTATATCACACAAAACATCTACAAATTCGAACTCAAAATAAGCCCCAAATTTTCGAACTCAAACACCCCAAATCCGCCACAAATTCGAACTAATCAAGCTCCAAATCAACCACAAAGCGAATATAGCACAAGCACAATCCTAAACCTACCCTCAAATCGAACTAACTAAGCCCCAATCGCTAAAAATTTGAAAACCCTAATTTCGCCCATCTCAAAATTTCGAAAGTTTAGACGTTAAATTCGAGAGCAAAGAGTAAGGAATAGATCTTGAGGAGCTTTACCGTGTTTTTCGAGCTCGAACACGTCGCAAAATGAGCAATTTCGCCGGAAAATCGCCCCAAGAGTCGCCTAGCTTTCGTCGCGGCTAACTGAAATGGTTGAAGAAGGTGTTAAGTAGACGGGTCATGGGCGACGGTTACTACATATTTTTCCCGTAACCGTCGCCCATGAAATACGAAATTTATTTATTTTTTATTTAGCATGGGCGATGCACGTGGGAAAAAAGCCGTCGCCCATGATATGGGCGACGCATGTGACGTAATAAACGTCGCCTATAGTAAGTAAAAATAAAATATTTTTTAAAAAATTTTCATATCATAGGCGACGTATCTTGCGGGATAACCGTCGCCGACAAGTTTTTAATGTAATAGGCGACGCTTGGCGGCCAAGAGGCGTCGCCCATGATCGTCGATACTTAAAAAAAATAACAAAATACCACCGCGTCCATTATGGGCGACGAACTTTACGAAACCGTCGCCCATTGTGGCGTAGCCTATTCATTATTCTCTACTAGTGTCTGTCATTTTCAGAAAACTATATTATCGTGGATTCATAATATCCTAACATAGTTTCTAGAATGAAACTAAAATTATACAAGTTTCGAGTAGGTTATTGTGACATCACGCACTCATTGATGCAATAAATCCAAGATGTGGCCTACCTACCAATGCAACCACGTACTTTTATTAGTGAAGATAAGCTTTAAACAGTGATTTGCTTAAAACGGGATCCATTTCCATTTACCACACAAAGATAATCAGTGATTTCTGATAATTTCGTTTCATACTACTTTGGCGTTCTTTAATGGCGAGTAAAGAGAAGTGGAAGGCTTTTGGGCCAACTTTCTCAGTTTTGTGGAGCTTTTTGCTGGCCTCAGTCCTCGTGTCTGCTAAGAGGATCAGCTTAAAGCAAGAATCTTCTTCCTTGGTTTCAAAAGATGCTTCAGAATCCGAGTCGTTATCATCTTTATTAAGTTTCGTATGGCAAGTTAATAAATCAGGTTACCACCATGTCTGGCCGGTGAGTTATTATATAATTGATCTTCATATGGGCCTAATCCTAGAATAAAATCATGGTTACTTTCTTACTTCTTTCGTTTTTTATGGGTGTGTCCCATATATAGTTTAATTGGTTCACAAGGTGGTGATGACCGTGTAATAAAGAGAAAAAGATGACTTTATCTCAGTCATTTGTCGGAAATTAGGACGAGCAGAGATCATTCCGAATGCATCCTTAGCAGTTTTTATCACGAGCATTTAGCTCATAGCTGAGTGGATAGATCCGTGATATTTCTGTTTGAAAGTATTTGGGTTTGATGCCACTTGTGAGATTGTCTTTCGTTAGGGAGTAAGACTCACATGACTTCGAACCGATTGAGTGGTGTACTTCGTAACCGAGCATTTCTATTTTTAGTTCCCAATGTTTGGGATACGGCGTTAATTTCTGATCCTTCATATTTTCATATCCCACTTTTAGTTCCCAGTGTTACTGAGCTTGGACCGTTTTGATGCATCAGTTAATTTAATCAATAATTTAGAAGGAAATTAATATGTTAGAATACATGATCTAGTCAACTTAAACCATAATAACTCATCTCCTTCGACTAATATGCACGTGTGCATCATTACGCATCACATTTAAATCAGCTTGAAGATCGTCAATCATTCCTTAACTGTGATGAGTAATCATGCCCGCAGGCGTTTAAGTCGAAGAAGAAGATTAGTCACGATGGTTAATGTTGAATAAAATGAGATAAAGCTCTCACATGTTATGTTCCGTTTAAGCTAACGATTCAACTAACAGTGGGAATAAACGACCGAAAAGCGCACCGCTAAAAGTGTTATCGAAATATCGAGGACCAGAAACGTCCATGCTCCAAGCATTGGGGACGAAAATATCGTTGTTCGAAAAAAATGAGAAAAGTACTATAATGGAGCCCCATCTGTAAAATCCTAGGTCTGTCTGTGCTCTCACCCAGAAACGCTTTGCTTTTAACATGAGCATTTACTGAATTTATTATAGACTTTATGATGCTACTTTTAGAAACTCTTTCATAGTTGTTCAATTAAAAACAATCCAATTAATATGAAAATTGTTATTTTAATCCACGTACAGCGTCTAGGATTGAACTGGCAAATCATTGTTGGTAGCGTAATTGGATTCCTAGGAGCTGCATGCGGAAGTGTTGGTGGTGTTGGTGGTGGTGGCACATTTGTGCCTATGCTCACACTCATCATCGGATTTGATCCAAAATCTGCAACTGCAGTCTCAAAAAGTGAGAGCCTACTATTATATTTTTTTTTAATCGTTTCGTCTGTCTTACACTAAATATAGAAGCATTATAATAATATCATGCTTAAGACAGTGTAAAATGTCTCAAGGTATGATCATGGGAACTGCTGTTTCAACTGTTTGCTACAACCTTAAGCGTAGACATCCCACATTGGACATGCCCATTATCGACTATGACTTGGCTCTCTTAATCCAACCTATGCTTATGCTCGGCATTAGCGTTGGAGTTTCATTAAATGTGATATTTGCCGATTGGATGGTTACAGTTCTTCTAATCATCCTTTGTATCGGTATGTTCTTTTTCTTTTGTCATATTCTTTCCTTAGATGCAAATTTTTCAGATCTTTAATTCAGTTTATGTTTTTTTTTTTTTTCAGTAACATCAACTAAGGCCTTTTTTAAAGGAGTTGAGGCTTGGAAGAAAGAGACTGTAGTGAAAAGGGTAATTTAAGACAATTGGCTCGGTTTCAGTATTTCCTATCCTACGTTACGTTTGTTTGTATTCCTGGAGAAAGTTTAGCATTTAATTCATGCTTGTTTTTGTTTCATTTTTTTTCTACCGTAGGAGGCCGCAGAGAGGTTGGAGATAGATGGTGGAGTTATAGCATATGTGCAACATTTTTTTATTATTGCAAGAATCCTTTCTAACCACTGCTAAATCTAAGTGATCTTATATTTTATGACACTGCCAGGTGATGCCATCAAAGATGAAGCTGAGTATAAGCTTCTACCTGGTGGGCCCAGCCATGCAACTGCAAACGATGCCAAAAACACTGAAGAAGAACCAAAGGTGACTAAAGTTTTCTTTTTTAAAAGAAGTATTTTTAGGAAAGTAATGACCAATTCTAAGTATAATATTCAGGTTGGTATCGTCGAGAACGTATGTTGGAAGGAGTTTGGACTTCTATGTTTTGTGTGGGTCGCATTTCTTGCACTACAGATCGCCAAGGTTTCATACTCTTCTTCGATATATACCGCAAATGGCTTTGAATTTTAGAACTGCAAATTCGATAACCATGTTGTAAGTGTCATTAACATCATATCATTTGAATCATAACAGAACTACACCCATACTTGTTCAGCCATATTCTGGGTTGTGAACTTACTCCAGGTTTCTCCTGCTCCTCTGATAACATTTAATCATTGACAACGGATAATATCAAATCCCTTTATTATATCTCCCCATATATTTTCATTGATCACCATTGATTCTCATTAATATTTTCCGTATTTATCTTATTTATAACTTCTATATGTTTGTGAAGTAATAAAGTATCAATCATTAGAGGAAAAATATTCTACCATCCTTCCTCGCCTTCATATTTTTCTCGATCTTGCTAATTGAGTTCCAAGAATGTGAACTTTTTTTTTGAAATAATTTACATTTCTTGATATTGCTTGCTATTTGCTTATTTCAGATTCCAGTATCTTTGAGTGTGTCGGGATTTGAAGCAACTAGCCTTCACAAGGGCTGGCGAAGAATCGCATCGAAGGGAGATTATGGTACTAATTTCAAAGTCACACAACTGATGACATATTGTTCCTTCGGTTTACTCGCCGGTATGGTTGGCGGGCTTTTGGGCGTCGGGGGTGGATCGATCATCGGCCCGTTGTTTCTTGAATTAGGTGTTGATCCACAGGTTTCTTCATATCTCTCTCTCTCTCTCTCTCTCTCTCTCTCTCTCTCTCTCTCTCTCTCTCTCTCTCTCTCTCTCTCTCTCTCTCGCACGCTTTCTGATTCATCTTTTTGGACACTTTTACTTTACTTGTGTGTTTATTAGGTTTCAAGTGCAACAGCTACATTTGCTATGATGTTCTCCTCATCCATGTCTGCTGTTGAGTATTACCTCCTTAAACGTTTCCCAGTTCCTTACAGTGAGTGTGTTTCGCTTAGAACTCACAACTATATGTCCTTTCTTCAGTAAAGACAATATTATGATTGATACCCTTAACTCTCTTTACATTAGTCAAACTAGCTAGTTTCATCTGCAATCGCTGTCATAAATCTATGTAGATCGTTATTTATTATATATATATTTTTTGTTCTATGTTTACCACGCAATCAAGCTGTGTACTTTGTTGTGGTTGTCACATTTGCCGCATTGGTCGGACAACACATTGTAAGAAAGCTGATCAACGTAATGGGGCGAGCGTCCATTATCATATTCGTTCTCTCGGTCACCATCTTTGTTAGTGCCATTTCACTAGGTAAGCAATAAGATCAGTTTTTCTGTTTTCCTTTTGGGATTAGATAGAGTTCTTTATGTGCTCATATCTGCGCATCTATGCTCGGTCTTCTGTATAGGTGGAGTTGGGATTTCCAACGTGATAGGTGAAATAAACAGACACGAGTATATGGGATTCGAGAATCTTTGCGAGTACCACGCGTGAGTTGTTCTATATCTGCATTTTTAATGTGTAGAATGGTCGATGACTCGATAAGATGTAGGTAAGATATTGTTGTGACAGATATATTGGTGGGGATAACCCTTATGTGCTAAAACAATTAATAGTTAGAAGCTAAAGTCTTTGTGAAATATTATATAGTTTTCCCTTGCTTGAGTTGTCATTGTCAATGTTTGTTTATCTTTTTCAATTATTCCTTCCAACTTTTAAGCAAGATATTGGGAATCTGTTGAACATAAAAGGAGTCGAAGCAAAGGAAAATAAAATGAAAGAAGGATGCATTTATGCCGGCTAGGAATCAAAGAGAGATCAAGTTTCGTTGGTTCTGTTTGTTAACCTTTTTATTCGGGTCACGAGGTATTCCCACACAACTTCAATTAAGTTACAGTTGAATGTTAAGCTCATGATCGGCCATGCGACTGACTCTGTTTTGCGTCTGAGACTAATTCTCTAATATGCATGTATTATCTCAACTTCACACAAATGGTATTAGTCAAAGAGTATACATGAAATCATTTGGAAATATTAGAAAATCGACCGCCTATCATATCCATGGATACTCTTCTTGAGCCTTTATGAATTGGAGTTTGATTAGCAATTCATCGTTCCGCTGGAAATGATTGATCAGGGGCCGAGCTAGCAAACTATACGGATAGGCAAAAGAAATAATAATACTAATATAGAATAATAATTTAAAATATACCAAAAAATAATCTTAAAAATTACAGAAAATACACCCTTCGAGCTTGTACCGAATGTTAGCATCGTAGTCGCAAATTGCAGTCGTTAATCAAGGTCTGTTTGCAGTTGTAGAATATAAAAAATTTCAAAACAAACATCTCTTTGTTCGTCAGATTTTTAGAATTTTTTTCTTAAAATATAGTGGAGTATGAATAAAAATGTTGACTGTATATGGGATAGAACGATTTATATTTGTGTTTGTTGTAACTTAATGCTGATCACAGGATATGATAAACTATATCTAACAATTTTCATTAGGCTGCTTTGTTATTATGAACTGTTACATGTGGCTTAATTTGTAAATTAATTTGAGGTCTGATTGTGGAACTTAATCCATTTGTTAACAATTTTGGAAGGTTAGTTTATTTGGCTCATATTGTATCTAATTTGAAAAGGCAAAATAACATTGATATATATATTATATATAAAGAGATACCCAATGGTTCACTCTCCACTATATACACGTGTGTATATAATGGAGACATGACACGAATCGATGCTAAATCAACGTCCATGCAAGGTGCTCACATCAATTGAGCACCATAAAATTCATCATACTACCTCTGCCCACTTATTTCTTCCCATCTTTCTACTTCGGGCGTCCTCCATAATTCTTCCCATTTCCATTTTTGATAAAAAATTATTCCAATAAGTAAACAAATTACACCATTTACATTAAACAAAGACTTCTTAATTTGCGTGCCCACTAATAAGTTTTCTCTCTCCGTACCTTAAAAGTGTACTATAATATTAAAATAATGTAGTTTATTAATCTCCGTGCCCACTAATCTTTGGGAAGAATTAAATGGAACGGAGGAAGTAATATATATAGAGATATATTTGCTATGGTGCCCACCTATCATGTGTACTGACAGCAAATCTCTTGTTTTGCTGTGTTTTTCAATCTCTGACGCCGCCATTACCTCAGTTGACACCCTCAAATCAGTTGTTACCCTATTCATAACGTTGATTTATAAGAAAATTCATCATTATTATTCATGTGAGGACAGAGGTAATGTCGGTGTCAGAGATTGAAAAAACGCAGAAAAATGAGAGATTTGTTGTAGGTGCTCACGGTGTGGGCACCATAGCAAATCTCTCTCTCTCTCTCTCTCTCTCTCTCTCTCTCTCTCTCTCTCTCTCTCTCTCTCTCTCTCTCTCTCTCTCTCTCTCTCTCTCTCTCTCTCCTCCCTCCCTCCCTCTCTATGTATATATATACACACAGAGAGAGTTTCTTTTGTCAGGATAGACATGCCTACCATAGGCAAATCATGGCTCTGCCCATGTAATTGATAATCATCCACTTTGTCACATAAATTTTCAGTAGTTAAATGCAATTTAACGAACGATAAATTGCCATCTTTAATTTAATACAAAAGTAACGGGTCCCTGTTTGATGTAACTTTACATCGCGCTGAAATCACCGTTACTTGAGTATCGTTGAAATGTTTACCAGGTGTTATGTCATCATCTTATTTGTTTTTGGGTGATATTTTATTTTGCTTATCAAATGATAGCTTAACAATTACTGTTTTAATATTGGATTGGACATAAGATTGGAAAAGAATTGAGGTTCGGTCACGGGCATAAGACTTGGAAAGTCGACTAAATTAGGTGTGACTAATTGATGTTGACTTGGTAAAAATAAGACTAATGAGTTAATTTATTAAAGTGTAAGTATTCGATATTGAGTCATAATTAATTATAGTCTTTTGTTTTCAAACTTTGGTTAATATATAGACAAACATCACAGCAGAATAGCCCAACAGAGCCCTCTCGATACAAATTGAACATCTAGTAGGGACGAAAACTCTCATCGAGAGAGAAATGACCATAACACTGACAAAGAAAAAAAAGAAAAACAAGCCCGAAGAAAAAAACCAATGTTCATATATCAGACTAAAAGAACCTACTATATAGATCAGCTTAATCCATAAAATGGCTACTAATCCCAAATCTACGTAGGGGTGGCAAAATTCCCACGGTGAACCATCTCGATCGGGATCCGAGGTTATTGGGACGGGGAATCCCCAGTCAAAATGGGAATGGGTAGTTGACAGTGATTCCCCATCGGTGAAAGAATGGAGATGGGACAGGGACTGTAATCATGTTTCCCATCAATCCCAATCCCCGAACCCAACCCCGTTTGAGTCGAATGGTGATTCACCATTCCCCAAATAGATATATTAATAAATAATATTAAAAACTAATCTGGATCAAGAATTTTCATAGGTCATCCTTTTATATTCAAGATCGTAAGAATAAAAAAATTCAATTCTCAATAGTTCTTCACAGTACACGCATATTACACATATTATATCAAGTTTTTACTCCAATATTATATTTTTACATATTATTGTTTATATTACTTATTTTATGTTTTTGTTGCAAAAATTTAATTTATTGGAGTTACATGAATATGAGGAACTCGAATCTTCCACGAGTATGAGATCCAGAATCCGCCACGAGTATGAGGAACCCAAATGGTGATTACCCACCCCGAACCAATACATCGTAAACGGTGAATTAGTGGGGATGGTGTTAAGAACGAGAATTTGGTACGGGGATGGTATGCCCATTACCATCCCCGAACCCGCCCATTGACACCCCTAAATCTACCAACTCTTCAATTTCCTCCGGCTTCAACTTCAAAATCAAGTCTTCTTCAAGAATAACACTCCCACACGGGGAGAAGGAACTCCTACGAGAGGAGACAAAAACTCCCAAATCGGATGACTCGAACACACCAAAAGAAAAAAGAATAAGGGGAAACAAAAAAGCAAAAACAAAATAAAGGAGAGAAAATGCTCCCCCAACCTCCATACATGGAGGAAGGGTGAATTGAACAAATATTAACAAACACACACGTACACACTCTTCTCATCTACAAGCTCCCAATTCTCCATCCATAGGTTAGGTTGACATTTGTGAGATTTCGAGGTCATTGTGCGATCTAAACGGTAATGGATAGAGAGCTTTATGCACGTGACGATTAGATTGGGCTAAGGCACGAGTTGCTTCAAGCAAGCTTTCGATCATGAGATAGACACGAGCTTGAAGTTTGTAAAGTTCGAGCAAGACGAGATAAGTGAAATCATTGTAGGCGAGTCCGAATAAAGGAGGAGCTAGGCGAGTTCGAGTAATTGGTGTAATGGTAAAGCGGCTTTATCATTCGTTTACATTTTGTGTGTGCTCGTGATTGAGATGTTGAGAAATTTTAAAATGAATCGAACCCCTAAAATAATCATTCTTCTACCTTATCCCGATGCGATGAACAACTTCGAGCTTGTAGAATTTGGGGCCTGCCCTTGGGGGTCTCCAATAGCTGCTCCGGCACTCTTGCCGGTCAGGTTCCTGGGGCTGCTCGGGCACCCTAGCAAGTAAGCTTCATGGAGATGTTCGGCACTCTTGAAAGTAGGGCTGTTAAAGTCAACCAGACCCGCCAACCCGACATGAACCGCACCCGAAAATAGCAGATTTGGTTTAGCATTGTTGACCTATTTAAGTAAACGGAAACCCAAAACAACCCAAATATTAAGTGGGTCAGGTTAGGGTTCGAATTTTCGACCCGAAAAACAACCCGTTTAACAATCCATTTAACCCGAATAATATATAGTATTAAAATTCCTTAACATAAATAAAATAAAAGGAAAAAATGGATTCTATGCTCGATGAATTATGCTGAGATGTCATGAAAATGAGGGTGAAAGATCAAATGAAAGTGAGCATGGTTGAAAGTTACGGTTAATTATCATTGGTTTCGGTTGATACATGATGATATGAAATAACTTGATATTTAATTATGTTTTGTGAGACTTGCAACTTTAGTTGTTCCGAAATCATGTTGATGATTTAGAAAAAACAAATGTTTTCTCTACAATTTTGTTTAATTTAAATTTATAACTTTGTCTATTTAATTTTTTCTCGCATTTTTTTTAGTGTAAACGGGTTGGCGCATTAGTGGGTTAGATTTGATTTGAAGCAGGTTGGTTTGGGTTCTATATCTCAACTCATTTAAGTAAACAGCCCAGGTTAGGGTTGAAATCCTCAACCCGTTTATTAAAAGAGTTGAACTCGAATGTGACCCAATCCGACCTGTTTACCACCCGTGAAAGTGAAGTTTTTGGGCTGCTCGACCACTCTTGCCAGTCAGTTTGTTGGGGCGGCTAGCACTCTATTAGAAATTGATAGGTCATTCCTAAAACCAGTTGGTGATAGCAAGAAATGGCCTCATGATATATTAAGTGGTTTTGAATTATTCAATGTGCGACAAAGTTCATTTTATAATCAGCGCTCTCTTGCCAATCGTGTTAATGGGTGCCTTTGGAACTTTTTTATCATGCTGCCCTTTGACACTTCTCTAGCACGATACTGAGTCTCATCTAGTATTTTGGCCCGGAGCACCCTTTGGGAAAAAAATAAGGACGCTCGATTATTTTAATGTACGGCATATTTTGTTTTCATATTTTCAAAGTTTAGTCTTTGCCAATGCCACGTAGTTTAATTTTTTGGTTGAAAAAGTTTTTGAATTGTTGGAGAACGCGAATTCTCCATAGAGTTAGGGGTGGGCATCGATTGGTTAGTCGGGTATCGGGTAGTTCGGTTTCATTTAATGTATTTCCACCGAACTCGGCCGATTTATTGCGGATACCCGTCATGTTGGGTTCGGATACTCGATTTTGAATTTGAAAATAATGAAAAATACTATAATCTGTACACCACAGGACAAAATATTTAATCTATATAGATGAAATTTAGCAGAACCACAAAACGAAGTTTCAAGATAATCCTGAGAATAACATATAACATAATGATATAGTGCATTGGTAATATAATACTGCTGAATAAGTAGGTGATTTAAAATAATCATTAATATATTTAAAAACTTAACGTCAAACAAATTATATACATGTTCTTCAAATATGTAATTATTTCCATGCACGGATCTACGTAGGGGCATGTGGGTCCCATTGACCCCAGCCAAATCTGTATTAAAAATTACCATGTAATTTAAATACAGAAATTCCCTTTGTTGTATTGATGATAGCTGTCTTAAGTAGATTTTTGTGGCTGACCTGGGTTTGAGCCCTCCTAATAATATTTCTGTTATATTTTTTACCCCTCAATAAATTTTCTTATATTTACTTTTGACCACCAATCTTTCTAATTTAGTTTTTGACACCCCCCAACTTCTAAATTTTGGATCCGTCACTGATTATATCTAAAATATACTTACTATAATAGAAAATTTAAAATATTATTTAAAACTTATAATGGTGCCCGAAGAACCCGATGTGATAGCAAATTACTACCTGAATCTCACCTAAACAACAATTATCGGGTATCCAATCCAATGGTAAATACCCGAACTACTCGAATTCGACGAATTCAGGTAAAACCCGAATACGAGATTACCAATGCCCACCCCCACATAGAATTCCCAACGGATTCGTCGTAAATAGAGTTAATTGGGATTCTCTCTCTCTCTCTCTCTCTCTCTCTCTCTCTCTCTCTCTCTCTCTCTCTCTCTCTCTCTCTCTCTCCCCCCCCCCTAATTTAAACTTTATAACCGGAGCTTTGACCCGGTAAAAAGTATAGGATTCGATCCGTTACCCATTACTAGGGTTGCAAACGAAACGAACTTTTTTGTTCGATTCGCTTTTCGATTAGAATATTTAGAATATGAACCCGAATAACAATATTTTTTTGATTCGAGAAATATCCGAATACGAATGAAATCAGAATATTCGATTCGAAAATTTATAGAACTATTCGATTTGAATAATATAACTTAAATATAGTATAACTGATATATAGTCACATATAACAGTATATTATAACTCAATAAAACATTTAAACATAGTATATTATTAATATATTTAAACTTAATTTTTTTTTTATAATTCAATATATATTTTTTATAATATTGTTTATATTTTATTAAATAAAATAAAAAATCACTTTAATACAAATATTCGATGTTCGATTCGAATATTCGAGAAAAAATTCGGATTAATTTTATGATTCGATTAAATATTCGTATTCGTATTCGATTGGTATCCAAATACGAGTAGAATATTGAGGTATTCGACTCGATTCGACTCGCTTGCAACCTACATTTATCTTTGCAGATATAATCAGATGTTATTCTACTTCAAGGCACGACCCGAGGCTGGGGACTACACCATATTCATGGGCCTCGACAAGTACGAGAACGAGGAGCTAATTAAGTATGGCTTCCTCGAAGATATTTGGTACGATCTTCCTAATTGGTTGCTGTTTCTTAGTGTTGATTCTTGAGTAGGACCTCGAAATTTGTGTAATTGGAATTGATAATTCCCCATGGATATTAAGGGCTCAAATCGACATAGATTTGGGAAAGCTTCAGTCTTTTTTGCTGTTGCGTGTTTGTCTGTTTTCTTTTTTTTTTTCTTTTTGGGATTGCGTGTTTCTTGTGGAGGGTGGTCCTTATTAGCTTAACGGAGTAGTAACTTTATGTAGTTAAGTTATGAAATAGTCATTAATTGACAATTTGGTTGCTGATAATGGCGGGTTCCACGTCGATAAAATGTCCTCAGCCCATGTCTATCTGAGGTTGCTAAAGGGCCAAACCATCGATGATATACCCAAAAGTGTCTTGGAAGATTGTGCTCAGTGAAAGCAAATTCTATTCAAGGCTAGTGTTTGTCTCATTGTTTGTGTAATGCTTACTTATTCACTCAGTATCAGCATCTGAGGATTACAATAAACTTATCAAAGTTCTGACGTAACGTGGCAGGAAACAAAGTGAACAATGTTGATGTTGTTTACACTCCATGGTCGATCAAATCTGAAGAAAACTGCCTCGATGGACGTTGGGCATGTTAGTTTCCTCAATTCAAAAACGGTGAGCTATATGGATTTGATCAAGTGATATATTTGATCAGTCATGAACATTGAAGTTAAATTTCCCGTTTCTTTCCATTCGTAGGTTCCCATCGTACGAGTGGAAAAGAGAATAAACGAGGAGATAGTGAACCGATTAAATAATGCTAACGGTAAAATAACCCGCGGGTATCGAGGCGCGGAGGCAGCAATCGCGAGAGGGGGGGATACGTTCCCATGAACAAGCGCGAAGAATAGGAATATGTGCGCTCAGGGACACACCCGAGGAGGCCCTGGCGGTCTTTGAAAAGGAGAAGCAAATCGGAACGAAGATCCCGAGGAACCTCCCGACTTGAGTGGTCGAGGTGGGAAGATTGAATGAAGTCCGAAGCTAAGAGGGAGGGAACGAGGCCGAAAGAAGGCGGTCCCTGGGTCGGCCCGACGAGGTCCGCCCGAGGATAGATCGCCTGAGAACGCAAGGTACAAGAAGAGGGATCGCCCGAAGAAAGATTGGTCACGGACAGCAAAGCCCGTGTGTAGCCAAAAACCCCGCGAGCGAGGCAAGGGCCCGATCGACTGAATGGTGCCAAAGAAAGAGTAACTACCCGAGTGGGGCAGTTCTGTAACAGGGAGACGGTGTCGTAAAGAAAACTGAACGAGGGAGAGGAAAGGAGGACGTGCGATTATGGGGAAGATCACGTTCCATTTACGGAGCTCGCGAGAAAAGCGGGCTAGGATGGGAGACTAGGTCCAGGCAAGGGGATTTGAGGTTAATATAAATAGCAACAGTTATTTTCAGGTATGTCTTTCGAACGAACTGAAACTGATTAACGAGCCTAAAACACCTACTTTCACCCACTTTCTGACTTAAGCATCGGACGGGGTTACGCCGGCACCAACCCGGCCCCCTTCTGACGTGTTTGTTTGAGTTTGAGTGTCAAGCTCGACGGAGATCGAAGAACTCGCGCCGGAGAAGTTACGAGGGAAGAGTAGCTACGCCAACTATCATTTCAAAAGGTCGTTTTACGCGGTCCACATCAATTGGCGCCGTCTGTGGGAACGATATCTCATCAATGACATGGTTGATGCCGCAAACGACACTCAGCCACCACCGATAAAGAGTTGCTAGTGACAGATTGGAGGGAGGAAAGAGAAAAGGAGACGTGCCACGCTAATCAAACTGAACTCGGAAAGTTGAGAGCAGAAGTGGAAATGCTTAGGGCAGAACTGACGCGAAGAACTCGCGTCGAGTCACCCGGGCGACATGAGACGGAGGAGGGAGAGGCAGAGCGGTTACGTCGAGAAGCGGAAAACCCGCAGGCCAAAGAACAGGAAAAAGGAACGGAGGAAAAAACATTGAGGGCCGAGATTAACACTCTACGGGCTGAGAAAACGAGAATTGTGGAAGAAAGACAGATCGCGGAGTGGGAACGAATGAAGGAAGAAATCAAGAGGCTAAAGGAGTTGGCCAACCAAAAATGCCTCTCCCAGTTCAACGAGGCTCTCCCTTTTCAGAGGAAGTCCTTCGCGCTCCTCTGCCGAATAACTTCCGATTCCCAGACATGAGCCGGTACGGTGGATCGGGACCTCCCGAGGACCATCTGGCCAGCTTTGACGGAAACGCCGCACTTTATCAACTGGGAGACGCGATCAAGTGCCGAGTGTTTGCTACCACCCTCGCGAATGGAGCCCAACAATGGTTTACTATGCTGCCCGCGGCGAAATTCATAATTTCGTGGAATGTACTCGCACTTTTTTGAGGCAATTTTCTAGCAGCCGAAGAAGACCTTTCTCAGCCGTGAATCTATTGAACATGAAGTAAGGAGACCAGGAGAGCCTGCGAGATTATCTAAAACGGTTCAACAGGACCATGATGGAAGTCCCGACCGCTACCTCAGATTTGCTGATCGGGGCCTTCCACAACGGGCTGAAAGAAGGAGACCTGTATTGATCATTGGTAAAAAAGTACCTGACCCTATAGAGGAGCTGATAATCAGAGCGGAGAAGTACGTGAGAGTGGAGGAAGCGCATAACTTTAAGAAGGGAGATAAGAAGCGAGCCATCGGGACCGTGGATGTGGCTAAGGAGCCGGTCCGCCCTCTAAGCCTGAAGGAAGAAAGTCCCAGAAGGGAAATCCAAAGAAGCTTCATGCCTAGCAACATGCGGTGGAGGGTTAGCAAGGTCAGAGCGTTGGAGATATGTGAAGGACGATACCCAATCCGAAAACCGATGGCGAGTAGGAATGGGCCAAGAAACCCCGTGTCGAAGTCGTATTGCGAGTTCCATCGAGAATACGATCACACGACCGATGCTTGTTTCCACTTGAACGATGAGCTCGAGAGGCTCGTAGAAGCCAATCCCGAAGCTCGAGCAGAGATAGTAATGGAGGAAGGAGGAACGCTCCGCGAAAATACTACAAAAGGGAATACGAGCAAAGATCGGGGAGGAATCAGGCATACGCAAACGAGAAACCACCGAATAGGTACCAAAGGTCTTGAGGCGGACCGAACATCGAATGGAATCCAGGCCCGACCAAGGACGAGCAAACGATCGGCAAGCCCAGGAACGTACCCGGGCCCCAGCCGAGGCACACGCCCCGCCACGTAGGATCAATATGATATCGGGGGGACTGCAATCGAGGACTCGAATAGAGCCAGGAAAGCAGGAGGAAATTGGAGAGCCTAGGAGTGACATCGGTACAGAGACGCTCAGGACCCGTCATCTCCTTTGGGCCCGAAGATTTTCACGGAGGAGACGATTCACACGAAGACGCTTTAGTGATCCTAGCTGAGATAGCCAACCATGATGTGGGAAGAGTGTTCGTCGACAATGGGAGCTCGGTGAACCTTATTTTCAAGGAGACCATGAACCAGATGGAATTGGGGGAATACAGGATGGACCCGGTGGAAACAGCGATGTTCGGGTTAACGGGACACGCCATCGAGGCAGTGGGACTGATTCAGCTGCCGCTAACCTTGGGGACAGGCGAGCTGAAGAAGACCGAATCGCCCCCTTTTTTGTTGTAGACATGTCCTCGTCCTACAACGTCATATTGGGTCGCCCGGCACTCAGCTCCTTCGTGGCGATCGCCTCAGCTCTCCATCAAAAAATGAAATTTCCAGTGGGAAACCGAGTAGGAGAAGTACTTGGGGATCGAAAGATGGCACGAGAATGTTACGACGAGGAAGTGAGGATAGAATTGAAGTCATTGAAGAACCGGCGAGATGGTCATCCTAGGAGCCGAGGGGCTTTCTACGCCATACATACCATTCAGAAGGTAGGGGTTGAGGGCGAAGTAGAGGAAGTCGTGATCAGGCCTCCCTCGGGAGCAGTCAAGATTGCTCGAGATCTGCCTCCCGAGCTGAAAAGAGACCTCATTAAGCAGCTGAAGAAGAACGAAGACGTGTTTGCCTGGTCGGCGAATGAATTGACGGTGATACCTCGGGACATAATGGAACATCGACTAAACATCTCTCCTACGGTCAGGACAGTCTTTTATAAGAAAAGACACCTTGGAGCGCAGAAAGACACGATGTTAAAGAGCAAGTCGGAGAGCTTCCGAAAGCGGGGTATATTCGGGAGGTCCAGTTCCCAACCTGGCTATCAAATGTGGTGTTGGTACCTAAATCCGCGGGAAAATGGGTATGTACGTCGATTTTATGGATTTGAATAAAGCATGCCTGAAGGATTGCTACCCCCTAACGCGAATAGATCAACTAGTGGATTCTACGGCCGGGCACGAGCTCTTATGCTTCTTGGACGCCTTCCAAGGTTATCACCAGATCGGGCTGCCCGAGGAGGATCAACCCAAAGTCAGCTTCATCACCTAGAGAACATTTTGCTATGTAGTCATGCCGTTTGGGTTGAAGAACACTGGAGCGACATACCAAAGACTGATGGATCGAGTCTTCGAGGCCCAGATCGGAAGAAACGTGGAGGTTTACATGGACGATATCCTGATCAAATCCAAAACAGAAAATAGCTTCTCGTGAGATCTCCAGGAGACTTTCTCTACAGCACGGAGGTACGGCCTGAAGATGAACCCCACTAAGTGTACGTTCGGAGTACACTCCGGAAGGTTCTTAGGGTATATGGTTACTCGGTCGGGTATCGAAGCCAATCCTGATAAAGTGAAGGCCATCTCCGGCATGGCTTCCCGAAGAATCTTAACAAAGTCCAGAGGCTGACAGGGAGGATAACGGCCCTTTCCAGGTTCATCTCAAGATCTGCAGAGCGGAGCATGCCCTTCTTCAAAGTGCTGAGGAAGGTGAAAGACTTTGAGTGGACGCCCGAGTGCGAGGACTTCCAGGAGTTGAAAGAATATCTGAAGGAGCTGCCAATACTGAATAAGCCAAAGACAGGGAGGAGCTCATTGTCTATCTTTCAACAACTCCTCGAGCGATCAGCTCCGTGATGGTCCGAGAAGAGGAGAAGGTGCAGAAGCCTATTTACTTCGTCAGTCATCTCTTGAAGGGTGCAGAGATTCGCTATACCTCCCAGGAGAAATTACTGCTAGCCCTGTTGATCACGGCCAGGAGATTGAGGCCATACTTCCTGTCACACCCGATCGTAGTATTCACCAACAGTCCGCTGGAGTAATCGTGACCCGACCGGATATCTCAAGGAGATCGATCAAGTGGGTTACTGAATTAGGGGAGTATGATATCCAGATTAGGCCCCAAGCAGCTATTAAATCGCAAGCCTTGGCCGATTCTATCGTCGAGATGACAGAGGAAGGACCGACGGAGATGTGCAAAGCATATGTGGATGGGTCCTCTTGCAAGTTCGGGAATGGAGTCGGGCTTGTAATCATTTCATCCTGGGGAGAGGAGACCAGCTTAGGAATAAAGTTGGACTTCTGAGCATCCAAGGCTGAGTATGAAGCCCTCCTGCTCGGGATGAGAACAGCCATTGGGATGGGTTTAACTCGCATTACCCTATATTCCGACTCCCAACTGGTGGTTCAACAAATAGAAGGGACTTTCGCCATCAAGGAAGACAAGATGATGGAGTATGTAAAGGCATTCGAGCAGATGAAGAGGAAATTTGAGCAAGTCTTGCCCGACGACAAAGTTCAAGCCCGAGTAACACTAAAAAGGTCCAGCCGCTTCACGATCATCGACGAAATCTTGTTCGAGAGATCGTACTTGGGCCCGCTGTTGAGATGTCTGTCAAAAGAGGAAGCAGAGGATGTCTTGGTAGACATACATGAGGGAAGTTGTGGAAGCCACCTCGGAGGAAGAGCCCTAGCACGAAAAGCGATGCTGGCCGGTTTCTTCTGGCCCACAGTGAGGGCGGACTCGATCAGGGTGGTACGGAGTTGCCTCCGATGTCAGAAGCATGCATACTTGCAAAGGGCGCCAGCGGAGATGATGAAGGCCGTTGTGTCGGCCTGCCCGTTCGATCAATGGGGTTTGGACATAGTCGGGCCACTTGAAGGCAACGCCTCACAAAAGAAATTCCTCTTGGTTGCGATCGACTATTTCTCTAAATGGGTGGAAGCTAAAGCCTTAGCACGGATCACTGAAGCTGCGGTAATTGCTTTATTGTGGAAAAACATTCTATGCAGGTTCGGGATCCCGAGGAGGCTGATAAATGATAATGGGAGACAGTTCGGTGGGCGCAAATTGAAAGCATGGTGCGAAGGATATGGAATCGAGCAGGTGTTCACTTCCGTAGCCTACCCCCAGAGCAACGGTCAGGTCGAAGTGACGAGCCGAACGATTGTCCAGGCGCTGATTGTCCGACTGGATGGGTTGAAGAGGGCCTGGTTTAATGAGTTACAGAGCGTACTCTGGTCCTATGGATCTACACTCGGGCCGGGACGAAGAAAACCCCGTTCAGCCTAGTGTACGGGAGTGAGGCTGTACTGCCCGCGGAGATAGGGCAAGAAAGCACCCGAGTAATAAGGTATTCAGAGGAAAATGGTCAGCTCCGTGCTGACGAGCTGGATTTGATCGAGGAAGGGAGACAGAAAGCAGCGCTCAGGATGGCGGGCCTACCAAAGGAAAATCACTAGAGCCTGTAATAGGAGGGTGTGTCTGAAAAGACTCGAGGAAGGAGAGCTGGTCATGAAAGAAATACAGCACAAAGGAGAATGAGGGAAGTTTGTAATACCCGTAGAATTTTACCGGATTTGAATGTAAATCTTCAAATTAATGGAAATAGTATTCAAGCTGGCCCAAAAAGAGAATGTATTCAAGTAAGAAATATGGCCCAAATAATAATCTACCCAAGGGAATTCAGCCCAACCCAATAAAGAGGTCTAATAAATAAGCTAGGTAAAAAAACATTAGGGCCCAACTTAACTAAATAAAGGCCCAAACAAGAGTTGACCGAATCATATGGAAAAAGGGCCCAAAGGCATAGCTGAATGTTACTTCACCTCAAGGAAACTTGCTTAGTTATCTCCTTGTTATTTGAGCTGAAAAGAATGATTAAAAGTCATGATAAAACGTGAAAAGGAAGGAAGAGAAAACAAAAAGAAGAAAGAACCGAAAATAAGAAAGAAGCGACGAAGGAGAACCAGAAAAATTTCAAGAGAAGGATAGGGACAACAAAATTCGGTCAGCTAAGTTCTTGAGCAAGTAAAACTATTGGAAGTGATGTAGGTGAAAATCTCACCTACAACACGTAAATAAAATTTTCATGAATTATGGGTTGACGTGTTTTGAAGTTCTACATGTTTATATGAAATTGTTGTGATTTATATGCTTTACCTAAAATTTTCAGTATGAATGTTGTGGTTAAAGACTGAATTATGGGTTGTAAATTGTGGTACATGCCTTTGTTTCAGACTTCCGTATGAAATGTTCATATAACTAGGGGGATTAATTATTTTAGTGTAAGGGCTTTTCGGCAGATAACATAGCTGAGGTAAGATAAGTATTGGTTTTATGTTTAGCTATTAAAGTTCTCGTGATTTATTAAGTTGATTGCGTATGCTATTGAATTTGGTTGATTGAATGTTTTCATGATCTAGGTGTCAATATTGCAAAAATTTCGTGATTTAATGTGTAGACAAAGTTTCCGGTGCATGTAGTGTCTTCGGCAATTGCTATTATTTGGCATTAGAAACTTTTTGGCATGTTAAGAAAGTTCTCGATTAAGGTTAATAGATGTGGCGCTGATGTAATACCCGTAAAATTTAATTACGGGATTTATAATAAAATTAATGGTAGAGAATACTTAATTAGAGACTGTGGAATTATTAAATAAGGAGATTGGAACTTTGAGTGAAATTCCGGTTATAATACATAATTGTTTCGAACTCAACGTGTGATTTACAAATCTTACGTGTGTTACAAATTAGGACTTACGTGACTCATGAGACATGTTTTGTGACTTTTATGTGTCTAAACGATTTCATGTTATATGCTAACATGACATGTATGAGTTAGAAAGTAGATTTTAAATTTAGGTTAGTTATTTTAGGGTTTTGGTACAGGACATGTTAACTTAGAAGATTTGATTTAGTATATTAAGTATTAATACCACATGTTGGGGAGCATGAACTGGTAGGAATAAATTTGAACCACATCTCGCAACTTGGTATTGATTAATTAACCTCGAAATTTATAGTTGCGAGAGGAAGTTGATAACCTGAAGATCGAAAGTAGCCGACATCGAAAGAAATCAATTATAAAGCCTCCTAGTCTTGAGATCTAGAAATCTCGAGAGGTGGTAATTTGACATGTGTAGAATATCATTTGTAATTGTGCTTGATTTCATTAGTTGTCCTTGTAATTAGGGGCTTTACTTGTATTAGTCTTTAGATTAAGGACTAGTTCGATATTTATACCAAGATTGTTGGTATAAATACTTGTAAATGAATTGAGCTGAATAGAGAAAGTTTAGAGAATTGATCCGAAGGGCTTGCAAATCGATTTCTAGATAGAGAAACAATAGTAAATTTCTCACTCTAATTGAATTCTCTCTCTTGTTCTTATTTTGAGTTTTTCTATCGAATTCAATTGATCATCTAAACGATCGAATTGCTATGGTTTCTAGCCTAGGATCGTAGAGTTGTTAATCTGAGGACCTAACAATTGGTATCAGAGCAGATTCGTTCTGTTTTGAATCGAAAATTGTTAGAATCGGATCGAAAATCATTTTTGTGGATACTGTTTATCGAAGAACAGTTTGGCGCGAAACCTGTTTTCGATCCAAATAGCTTAATTCTGTGCGTATTTGACTTGAATTTGATGTTTCAGTGCTAGATTAAGTGATAAACGATCATTGCGACTAGATCAGTAGCAGTTTGAACTCCGAATTTAGATTAACTTGATTCTGGAATTTTACTATTGACGAAGAACTTGAAGAACACGTTCTGATTTAGATCAAATTCGATATATTTTGCTTTATAACGTGTTTAATTGTTTGTTCGTGCGTGATTAGTACTTGATTGCGAGCGATTAACTGAAATTTCACTGTCTAATTCCTTGTTTTTGCTTGAATTTGTGTTAATCGTATTCTGTGAATTTTTCTCGATTGGCCTAATTTTTCTCGCTAGGGTTTGCGATCGGATTAGTTTCTCGATCGAAAAACTTGGCGCGGAAATTTTTCTCGGTCAGAATACGAAGTCAGCGCTAGAATCGTCATTAGCAGAAACGATTTTAGTTAGAAATATTTCTCGAGCATTATACAGCGAAAAACTTTTTCGAGAGAGACCAATTTTGACTTTGCATGCGTAACATCTTTCACTCGAAAAACTTTTTCAGTCAAACCTTTTAACGTTTGACCAGGCGAAAATCATTTATACGCGAGAAACTTTTCTAGTCAACGGATTTATTTTGACTTGTCGAGAAACTTACTAACGTACTGTTTCTTTACGATCGAAATAAATTCACGATCAAGAAATTTTTCTCGACCGAATGATTTTGAGCAATTTTTCTCGCTCGTAAAATATCTCGCTGACAAAATCTCTCGCACGAGAACTATCTCAACGAAATTAATTTCGATCAAACTTCAAAGATTGAATCGAAAATAATTGTCGATCTAATTTTCAAATCAAACGCTACTAACTAATTTTGTCACTTGTGAAGCACTTTACATCATTTTTATCCTTCAAAACAATCAACGAAGATCCTTCAACAACTCGAACACTACAATACAAACATGGATGCATACTCACTCGGAAATGACAACCGTCCGCCGATCTTGCAAAGAGGCGAATACACAGTATGGAGAAGCCGCTTCCTGAATTTCATAGCACTGAAGGATCAAGCCGAAAATCTACTGCAGTCCCTTGAAGAGGGACCGGCACAGTTCTGGGTTCATGTACCCGGGGACGAAACAGCTACTCCAGTAATCCAGCTTCTAGGCGACTAAATGAGCCTAGAGAATACTCTCTGGAGGAAAGAGCTCGAGCCAAGGCTGATTTAGTAGCCATGAATACCCTTATGCAGGGGATCCCCAACGATATATATACAGACAAATCGACAGCCTTTCATCGGCTAAGGGGATGTGGGATGAGCTGCATAGGATGATGCAAAGGACGGAAGTTGGCATAAAGGCCAAGAAGGCGAACATTCTCACTGCATACAACTCCTTCAAAGCTAAGCCGGAGGAGAGCCTATACAAAATCTACCAACGATACCTCACTCTTCTCAATGAGATGAGGAAGATAGAAATAACAAAGACAAACATGGAAACAAACATTAGATTTCTATCTTCTCTGCCCACGGAATTGAAGAAATTATCCACAAAAATACGACAAAATAAAGATCTAGAAGAGTTCGATGTCCATGCCGTGTTCGATAATCTAGCTCAACATGAGGATGATATCCGAGAGATTTTATCAAAGAAATTAATTGACTTGAATTTGATGTTTCAGTGCTAGATTAAGTGATATATGATCATTGCGACGAGATCAGTAGCAGTTTGAGCTTTGATTGTTGATTAATTTGATTTTGAAGTGTTACTGTTTGCGAAGAACATGAAGAACACGTTCTGATTTTGCTCAAATTCGACATGCTTCATAACGTGTTTAATTGCTTGTGTCGTGCGTGATTAGTACATGATTGCGAGCAATTACCTAAAATTTCACTATCTGATTCTTTGTTTTTGCTCAAATCCGTGTTAATCGTATTATGTGAATTTTTCTCGATTGCTCAAATTTTTCTCGCTAAGTTTTGCGGTCGGATTAGTTTCTCGATCGATAAACTTGGTGCGAGAATTTTTCTCGGTCAGAATACGAAGTCAGCGCTAGAATCGTCATCAGCAGAAACGATTCTAGTTAGAAATATTTCTCGAGGATTATTCAGCGAAAAACTTTTTAGAGTGAGACCAATTTTGACCTTGTATGCGTAATAACTTTCACTCGAAAATTTTTTTCAGTCAAACCTTTTAAAGGTTGACCAGGCAAAAATCATTTACACGCGACAACTTTTCTAGTCAACGGATTTATTTTGACTTGTCGAGAAACTTACTAACGTACTGTTTCTTTGCGATCGAAATAAATTCACGATCAGGAAACTTATCTCGACTGAACGATTTTGGCAATTTATTTCGCTCGTAAAATATTTCGCTGACACAATTTCTCGCACGAGAACAGTAAATACATTCTGTATCGACAAAATTAATTTCGATCATACTGTAAAGATTGAATCGAAATTAATTGTCGATCTAATCTTCGAATCAAACGCTACTAACCGATTTCATCACTTGTGAAGCACTTTACATCATCTTCAACCTTCAAAACAATCAACGAAGATCCTTCAAACAGCTCGACTACTATTCAAAAATGGATGCTTATTCGCTCGGAAACGACAACCGTCCGCCGATCTTGCAAAGAGGCGAATACACAGTATGGAGAAGCCGCTTCCTGAATTTCATAGCACTAAAGGATCAAGTCGAAAATCTACTGCAGTCCCTTGAAGAGGGACCGGCACAGTTCTGGGTTCATGTACCCGGAGACGAATCAGCTACTCCAGTAATTCCAGCTTCTAGGCGACTAAAGGAGCCTAGAGAATACTCTCTGGAGGAAAGAGCTCGAGCCAAGGCTGATCTAGTAGCCATGAATACCCTTATGCAGGGGATCCCCAACGATATATACAGACAAATCGACAGCCTTTCATCGGCTAAGGGGATGTGGGATGAGCTGCATAGGATGATGCAAAGGATGGAAGTTGGCATAAAGGCCAAGAAGGCGAACATTCTCACTGCATACGACTCCTTCAAAGCTAAGCCGGAGGAGAGCCTATACGAAATCTACCAACGATACCTCACTCTTCTCAACGAGATGAGGAAGATAGAAATCACAAAGACAAACATGGAAACAAACATTAGATTTCTATCTTCTCTGCCCACGGAATGGAAGAAAATATCCACAAAAATACGACAAAATAAAGATCTAGAAGAGTTCAATGTCCATGCCGTGTTCGATAATCTAGCTCAACATGAGGATGATATCCGAGAGATTATCAAAGAGCAGAATGGCAAACAAACCGATGACACGGTTGCCTTAGTCTCGGAGAAGAGGAGCACAAGATCAAGAAAAGAAAAGATCGTTAGACCACCTTCATCATTGGAGTCGGAAGATGAATCGGACTGCGACATAGAGCCGAACATGAAAGCCCTTGGAAAGCAGTTAGCTCTAATTCGACAAATGATGAGCAAGAAGTACTTCAAGAAGAAGTCTTCAACCTCAGCCAACAGACCACGGACTACAAGCTCCAAGAACAAAGAACGTGCTCCGGAGAGTTCCGAGGTCAAGAACTCCAAATAGACTAACAAATGCTTTAATTGTGGCAAAGCAGGTCACTTCGCCAGAGAGTGCCCTCTCACGAGGAAGAGAGATGCAAACTACTACTCCAGGAAGCTTCAATTGACAAAACAGAAAGAAGCTGGAGTAGCTCTCATGGCCGAGCATGACCAATGGCTCGAGGACACGTCGAGCTCCGAAGAAGAGAACTTAGTCCTCATGGCTCGTCTCGACAACGAAATGGACGCCGAAACATCCACTCGTACGGACGACGACAACGCATCCACGTCTTCAAATGAGGTAGTCTCTCACTCCACATTATTGACCATGTTAGATTCGTATCAATTAGCATACACTAACATGAAAGGTGAGCAGAAAAGTGTTAAGGAAGTAGAGATTAAACTTGAAAAAGCTCAGGAGAGGATAGATAGTCTCGAATCAGAACTTAGAAGCTCTCGTGCAAAAATAGAAGAACTTATTAAGAGCTTACATTCTAGAGAGACTAGTCAACCTCCTTTAGGACAGCATAGTGAAAAGATTAAAGAGTTAGAAGACAGGCTAGCAAATAACTACAATTGTCTGGTTAGGAATCTCAATGAGAAAGCTACCTTAAATTGTAGGATAACCAAAGCTACTTCTAAGATCACTGACTTAGAAACTCAATTAGAAATATCTAACGCTAAGGTTAGTGAGCTTAGTAAGGATCTAGACGCTTGTCAAGCCGCCAAAGCAACGGTAGAAAATAATTATGCCCTTCTAAGCGAGGAACGCAACAAGTTACATGAAAAAATTAATCTACCTCTTGACTCTCAAGAATACCACGAGGAAGTCAAAAAGGTCAATTATCAAAATTCTCTCTACAAACCCCCTATCATAAAACAGGTAGAGGAGTCACAGGCGAAACTAGACAAAGAAAGAGAGAATTTCGAAGCTGAAAAGAAAAAATTCTTTAAAGAGATGGAAAATCTCAAGGCTTCCCTGTCCTCCCAAACTACCTCTCACGCTATTACAAAAAGCGTGAAAGTCGAAGAATCGCCTTCAAAAGAACAAAAATTTTAATGATTCTATTAAAAGTGCTAAGACTAATTCTACTTCACCTACGTCCACATGGAGCGTAAAGCCAGCACCAACTACGAAGGCGAGAGTGTCTAGTCCTAAGATAAAGAAGGAGCTAGTAGATTTAAATGTTTCTGAACATGTTATTCCTTCTGTCAAAATAAAAGACACTCGTAGTAATAAAAGAGCCATTTCTACGTTCAAAATAATTGCTTCTACGTGCTCACTTCAGCCCATCACCTATAGAAGTGAAAATCCCGAAATAGGCTCTACATCGAAAATTACTACTAATCATTCTGAAACAAATGCCAAAAGGAAAAATCGTAGGAAACAAGATCCAGCCATAAAGAAAGCTTATGGCGCCGTACATGACTGTACTCACCTAAGGTATCCCGTAGAAATTAAATCCCCCAAGCACCTTAGGAGACTATCACAAGAAAAGATCTTTTCCTCAGTCAAACCTTCCAAGGCATTTGTACGAGCTGAAATTAACCTTCCCTGTAAGGTTCAACCCGATTGGGTTCCTAAATCGCCGCCTAGGACGACAAAAGTCAAAAGGGCCAAGTCTCCTACAGAGGCAAAACCCAAACTCACTTCTCCAAAAGTGCAATGGGTTATTAAGACTCTTCCAAAAATAGATTTAGGAGTCATATCTGAACCCAAAATTAAATCTGCTAATCTAAGAGGACCCATGCTTAAGTGGGTACCTAAAGCTCTCTAAATTGTTTTTGCAGATCCATCATGTGTGGTACCTCGACTCTGGTTGCTCCACACACATGACTGGTAAACAAGAGCTGCTGAGCAACTAAAAGACCGACCAAATGGCAAAGTCAGATTTGGAAACAACGATTCAGCCCCGATTCTAGGACTTCGGGATATCATTTTGAAGAATCTGACCATCAAAGATGTCTCATACGTCGAAGGCCTCCGCCATAACTTGTTCAGCATAGGCCAATTCTGTGACAAAGGCTTCCAGGTGGTCTTCCATGCTGACCGGTGCAGAATTTTGGATAGTCAGGACCCAGAACTCATTCAAGGACTTCGGAGATCCAATCTTTAACGATCAACCGGACGTCCGTGCGGCCCTCGACAGCTGTATGCCTCATTTCTCAGATTGACTTACAGGGGAACAGCCTATGGCATCAACGACTGTCTCATCTAAACATGAAAGCTCTCCAACGTCTTTCTGCGAAAAAGTTGGTTCACGGTCTTCCAACTATACAACTACAAAGGGAGCATCATTGTTCGGCATGTCACCTAGGAAAAATGTAGCGAGCATCTCATCACGTCAAGCAAATTGCGTCTACTTCTCGACCATTGGAACTAATTCACATGGATCTCTGTGGTCCGATGCAGACTCAGAGTATCAAGGGAAGAAAGTATGTCCTAGTGATTGTAGATGACTATTCTCGCTACACGTGGAAGCCGCTCGTACAATGCTGATCCAGTCAGGACTTCCACACTTTCTATGGGCTGAAGCAGTCAATACCGCTTGTTTTACTCAAAACAGGATGGTGGTTCACAAACGTTTCAACAAGACTCCGTACGAGATTGTGAATAATAGAGTGCCCAATATCTCTTTCTTTAAAGTCTTCGGGTGCAAGTGCTTTGTGGCGAACGACCGAGAACAACGTGCAAAGTTTGACCCTAAAGCATTCGAAGCTACATTTGTCGGGTATTCTTCAACTTCAAAAGCGTACCGAGTATACATCAAGTCCAACCGAACTATTAGGGAAAGCTATAATGTCACTTTTCACGAAGTGGCAGAAATGGCTTCTGGTCAACTCAGTCCAGGACTCGTGCCTAACCCGATGGTTCCTGCTCAAATCAGTTCAGGACCCGTGCTCAACCCGATGGCTTCTGAAGACAACATTTCAGAACTCGTAATCACTGGTGTGTTGGCACAAAACCAACAGAAGATGGCAACAACATCAAATTCAATGTCAGACGAAGCAACGAGACTTGCAATAGACGATTTGGATTCTCTCTTCGAACCAGTATATCGGTCATGCACCACTGCACCTACAGTAGATTCTCCACCGTTCGAGAGCGACGTACCAAGTTCATCTCACACCTCTACCCCACCCGATTCAGATTTGCCACAGAATACCGAAGAACCTACAGTGGTCCTCGAGGAAGTATCATCAGAGACGATCGATCCAAGTGCAGAATTGGAACTTCCTCAGACAAATGATCAATCGGAGACTATAGGCAATCTAGATCAACAGATGGCTGACGCATCTGCTACAGCCTTGCCTCATGAGCGCAAGTGGACTAGAGGTCACCCGGTCGATAGATAATTGGCGATCCTTCGGATGGTGTGAGGACACGTCGTCAACACAGTCTTTTCAGTTGCTTCCTGAGCCAAAACGAGCCTACCAAAGTAGCAGACGCACTTCGAGACCCGGATTGGACAATTGCAATGCAAGAGGAAATCAATCAATTCGAACGTCTTCAAGTGTGGACCTTGGTACCCCGTCCACATGGGAAAACAGTGGTCGGAACTAAATGGGTTTTCAAGAATAAGAAAAATGAAGATGGTGAAGTGATCCGGAACAAAGCAAGGCTAGTAGCTAAGGGATACAATCAACAGGAAGTCATCGACTACGACGAGACCTATGCTCCTGTTGCCCGTATCGAAGCTATCCGCCTCCTGCTGGCTTATGCGGCTCACAAAGACTTCAAAGTCTATCAGATGGATGTTAAAACCGTTTTTCTCAACGGCGTGTTAAAAGAAGAAGTCTACGTCGCTCAGCCGGAAGGTTTCGTTGATCAAGAACATCCCGATCACGTCTATCGTTTGGACAAAGCTCTCTATGGACTAAAACAAGCCCCACGTGCTTGGTACGATTTCCTGAGTGATTTCCTCGTGACGTGTGGATTCATACGAGGAACAATAGACACAACCCTCTTCATTAAATGGCATGACAAAGATCTGATGGTCGTCCAAGTATACGTCGACGACATCATCTTCGGATCAACAAATCCTCGGCTCTGCAAGAAGTTTGGAGATCTCATGAAGAGCAAATTCGAAATGAGTCACATGGGAGAGATGCAATTTTTCTTAGGCCTTCAGGTCAGGCAGCTCAATGATGGAATTTTCATCAGTCAAACAAAATACATCAAGGATATTCTGAAGAAGTTTCAGCAAGACCAAAGCAAGCCTCTCAGCACTCCTATGTCACCAAGCTGCAAGTTGGATGCCGATCCCTCTGGTAAATCGGTCGACATCACACTGTATCGCAGTATCATTGGATCTCTTCTCTACCTCACTTCGAGCCGGCCGGAATCATGTTTGCCACCTGCTTGTGTGCCCGTTTTCAAGCCGAACCCAAAGAATCCCATATGCTCGCGGTCAAAAGAATTCTTCGCTACCTTAAGGGCACCTCTACCCTTGGCCTATGGTATCCAAAGGGTACGAATTTCAAACTTATCGGCTACACTGACGCTGACTATGCAGGTTGCCGAATGGACAGGAAAAGCACGTCCGGTGGCGCTCAATTTCTAGGCGAAAAGCTGGTCTGCTGGTCATCCAAAAAGCAGAACTGTGTGTCCACTTCGACGGCAGAAGCAGAATATGTAGCTGCCGCCAGCTGTTGCTCACAGATGCTGTGGATGCGGACACAGCTTCGCGACTATGGGTACAATCTAACTAATATACCCATATATAGTGATCGTCAGAGTGCAATTGCCATTACTTGCAATCCTGTTCATCATTCACGCACAAAACACATAGACATTAGGTATCATTTTATCAAATATCACGTAGAAAAAGGCACGATAGAGATGTACTTTGTGAACACGGAGTTTCAATTAGCCGACATTTTCACCAAGGCCTTGGATGAGAAACGATTCCAATTCCTTATCGGAAAATTAGGCATGTTGAATCTTCCGTAATATGTGCATTACCTGATCTTCTGTGCTATCACATGCTCTATTCTATGTGTTTTCTATGCTTATTTGTCCTTATCTTGCATGATACTAAAAAAAAACAAATAAATATATATACATATATATAATATAATGGGGTATGACGAAATCCTTGAGGATGCTTTGATCTAAAGTCACCAAGAATTTTACCCCGACATGCGATGATTTAATTGCTTAAATTTTGTCAGTCTAAGTCGCATTCTTTTGTCTAAAAGGTCAGTTGGTTGCTCCACTAGACACGAAGGCACCCCACATGCGTGAGGATTCAAGCTTTGTTCCTTTTTTTTTCTTTATTTGGATCTATTTCTCGAGTGAGTCACACATCAATTACTTGTCTTACCTAGTGATTCTTGGTGTCATACTCACCTTGCGTTAGATCGTTAGGAAAATGATAAGGGAGTTTAGGATATTCCTCATTCGGCCTTATATAAATTCCCCCACGTTTGCCCTTAGTCATCCACTTTGAGCCATCTCCGACGTCCTTTTCTTCATTTTGAAACCCATTCCCAGCCTTCAACCGAACTCTATACTCTTCGAATGGTTGTTCAAACGAGAAAAGAAGGGGGAGGTAACAAAAGAAAAGTAGGATGATGACAAAAGAAGGCATTGCTCAACGCGCAAAGACCAAAGGGACCGGCCTTCCGACTACCTTGTAGAAAGTGGTGTGGTTCCTGCTGCGAACTTCTCCAACGATAATCTCGTACGCTCGTCAGAACGGCTGGAAGAGGAGCACCACGAAGTGAACTTCTCCAACGATAATCCGGTCTTATATCGGGAAACGAGAAGAGGAGCGCAGCCTCGGGTACGAATTCCATAACCGTGAACTTTTCCAAATAGATCATCTCTAAAACCTATCTAGGGACTAAGAGAAGAGGAGCACGGTATCGGCCCGAGAATCAACAAGAAGAACTTCGCCTACGATAATCTCCTATAGCCTCATGGAGAAGCGGAGCTTCAGCTTGAGCATAGCTTATTAAGGGATAGTAAATGAGGGAGAAAAGAAGAAAGATGCCGAAAAGAAAGGAGACAGACATAGAAGTGGAAGATGACGAAGAGATAAGCTCACTTTCCTCTAAATTCCTTCCCTTCTAAGTCCTAGAGAAACTAAAACCTTTTACACCCCCTTTTGATTCCAGTCGACGGTCTCTCGCTTGGGTGAAATGATTAAACATGCCTCGATCACAGGTAAACTGACTTAAATTGCTTGTGTTGACTTGAGTGATAAAAATATAAAAATCCCAAGATAGAAATTATTGAGAGCAAGAGCGAAACTAGTAAGAGTTGTCGAAATGGAGCAGTTTATGAACTTAGGACTTTAGTTTGACGACAAGACTTGACGGCATTTTCGTCTTTCACATGTCTCGTAAAATTTTAAGATTGACGATTGATCGAAGCAAAATATCTGACCCCATACTAAAAAAAAGAAAAAATATATATATATATATATATATATATAATACATATAAATATATGTTTCGCACATTTTGACATGAAATGTTATGTTTCATATGCGTTGAATTGAATAAATGCGAATTTTTTTGTGTATCGCACATTCTAAATGCAATTTTAGATTGCATTGGTACTGAATTGTTTAAATGCGATAAGTTTTTCTATGCTCTAACCCTCGCACAATATTTCGAAGTACATGTTTCGGTGACCATGTACACGTACTTACTTGGTAAATTTGTGTGTTTTTATGCTCGTGACTTGAATTGATTTATATGCTTGCATAATTAGTTAATTCTGTGCATCATTTGAGGGGGAGCAAGTATAAAAACCGTGGTTTAGCTCCAAATATTTTTGACGTTTATCTCTGAGTATTTCAGATCTTTCAAACTCAAGAAGTGAGACGTCGACACTACAAAGAGAGGAGCTAGACACAAGACCAGATATTTCAAAGATAACATTGCCAAAATTAATTGTTGATTAACTCCATTATTACTCGTTTATCTCTAAGTGGTACAGATTTTTTAAACTACTACCAGGGGAGCTAGACGTTACTACTCGAAAAATACAGGGAGTTAATTTCATATATTTTAATTACTAAGGGGGAGCCTTATAATGGGTTTTATTTTGAAATAGGGTCAATCTGAAATTCTTTAGAAGAACTTACTATCGAGAAACTGAATATTTGAATTAATTCGCAATCTAAAGTTTCTCGATCGTAAACAGTGTCGGGATCGATTTTGATTAACTGCGATAATTTGCGATTGAAAAAATTAGAATTTTTCGTGTGCAAATAGTAATGGGCCTGATCCCTTATATCGCAAACTGTCAAATCACAAGCCCGGCATCAATTTAATGCTAGTTAATAAAAGTTTAACTTCTGTCAGTCAAAAAACTTTTTCTCACGCAAAACCTAATCGACAGAAATTCTCTCACGCAAAACTTTCTCAGACGATACAAAATTCTTCAAAAATCTTCTAATTTTCACTTCAAACCGTCTGATTAAGGTAGAAATTCGATTCGGTTAACGATTGCGAATGTTATAACTTGATTTGCATTTACATTGTGTAGTTTTTCGCATGTTTAGTTAAGATTTTTCAACTGTTCTTCAAAAACGATGTAAACGTATACTGTTTCAGAAAACCTAGGCATGTTTCTTGGATTTTCTGAGTTAAATGCCTGTTGTTTAGATAGATTCGATGTTTTTGATGAAACAGATAGCGTAAGTCGTTGGAAAATTTTCATCTGTGATGATAAAATAAGTTTCGATGAAACTGGGTTCTTTGAAGTTTTGAAGCTGTCAAAGAACTTTGTCGATCGCAAATAGACTTAATTGAATTTCAATTCAATCGAGATACTACTTGTGTCGATTTAGTTTTCGATCGCAAAATTTTGATTTAGTCATCAAGATAGAAAATTTTGACCAAAAAAAAAATTACTTAGCATCGAAAGATCCAATTATGATTTTCTGCGAGCGAAAAACTTATCCACTGAATAGATAATTTGGATGCAAATTCAAATCGAGCGTTAAACTTACCATCGCAAAATTAAAAATTTCGATTTCATTTTTTTCGGTCGCAAAATTGTAGCAGCGAGAATTTTATTTTCAATGCTTATTTTTTTTTTCAATAGCAAAATTCGCCGCTTAGATTAAATTGATCGAAAAATTTCTCGACGATTGACTTAGTTTCGTCGTTGACCAATTTCTCGATAAATTAGTACAGCAGCGAAATTTTTCTTTAAAATAAAACACTATCTCGCTCGACAATTTTTCAAATCGAAAATTTTATTGAATCGAAGAAAAATTTACGATAGTAAATTTACCTGAGAAATAATATCTCGATCGTAAATTTACACGGAATTTTTCTCGATCGTAAAATTGATCGACTACAGTCTATATTTCAACTTCAACACTTAGAAAATTTTTCTCTAAGTCTTTTACACTGTAGCGAATATTAGCGAATAAAATTTCTCGATCGAAAAATTACATGGAAACGTTTCAATTGAAATCAGTGTATGGGAAATCAAATTGCAATTCAATTTTCTCGAGCGAAAATTTTCTCGGCATGAACAGTGACTTACTGATTTAACACTTAGCGAAATTTCGAACCATTTTTCACGCGACAAATATTTCATTCGAAATTACATTCATGCCATCACGATTTTTGAAATTGAACATACACTATGCATTTGATATGATTTCAATTCAAAATTCATCGAACATGCTATTATTTGCAATATTACTATAGTTTGATGAAATTTATTCATATTTCGACTGAAAAATAAAATTGAGCTAATGAACTTTTATATATCTTATATTTCAGATGGATCGCTATCCAAGATACAACCACATATATGATCACAATATGTACGTGAAGGTTCAGGATACGAACTTTCAGCTCGATCTGGACACATTTCGGTGCCCGGACGATATCATCATGTGCATCCTCAGAGCCACCACATCTGGCATGCGTTAACGGTCACCGCATAGGTGCCGATGGTCTATCTCCAGCAGTTTTTAGGATATATACAAGGAGTTGTAGCAAATGGGGCATTATCCTTCACAACAAAACTCGGGACGCGGCATATTCTCATGAGCAAGAGCCAGTTCGGGATGATGCTGGACTTGCCTCACAACGACAACTACGACCCGCTCCCGACGGACGCAGTCATGATTCAGGATTTCCTGCACATGGGATACCAACCGCCGCTTACAAGATTAGCTCAGGTCCAGAGCAGCGGTATCCCTCACCCCTGGAAGACTGTTCCGCATAGTGAACAAGTGTCTATCACCCAAACACGCTGGATTCGACAAGGGCAACGACAACATACTGCGGATCTTTCACGGTCTCGCCTTCGCCAGAAACTACGACTTTGCACAGCTGATCTGGAACGATCTATCTGAACAGATTCGGCTGAAGGAGAACCGAAGGTCAAAGAACGTGCCCTATGCTCGCTGGTTCAACGTAATCATCAGGGAGTTCATGGAGCTACATGTAGAGAACATCTCTCAGCTACCTCCTGGTGGAAACTACAAGCCGCCAAGGCTTAAGTTTTTCCACAACCCACGGCTCACGGACCTGGACCAACCGTCGATGCCGATTCCACTCAACTTACTCAGGCTCGCCGACCCCGCGGGAGCTGAGTATCAGAGGTTCTGCCGGGAACACAATTTAACGGAGGAAGTGATCAGAGGGCCCCCGGCAGATCACCATGTGAGCCCTCCCCAACACCAACCAAGCCCTGACGACGCGATGATTGACGTTGTCGCTCAGGAGCTTCAACAGGAGTCTCCTTTGATCGAAGAGCCGATGCCCGACGTGGAAGATGCTTTGATAGACGTCGTGGCTACAGAGATGGCGCCCGAGGCTCCTGCACTCGAATTACAAGTGGAAGTGCCCGTACATGTTGGCGTGCTCGAAGAAACTTTTGAGGAAGTTCTTCCACAAGAGGCACAGCCCGAGACAGAAATGGGGTAAAGCTCTCTTCCACCGGTGACGGATCAGGCACTGGAGGACGTCAATCGTGACCTTACTCCTCACACGGCCATCTCGTCTGACAAAGAGTCTGACGAGGAAATAAGTCTGATCAGGAGGACTCCCAGAAGACTGAGCATTCAGCTGGAGTCTCTCTTTCCGGCCGTCACCGTCGCACCAGATACTATGCTGACCACATCGACAAGTGTTGCTGGCATTTCTTCGCTCAATCTTGAGCCGCAACCAACTCACGTGGTGTCTGGTTCGCAGGCGCAACCTGAGCCTGCCTTAACACCCATAGAGGCGAATCCTCAGGATTCGACTCGAGGATTGGGTGGAAGTCTCATACAGTCACAACCTCAAGTGACTATGAGCCAACCCCAAGAGTCGGTGTCTACTCTAGGGTTGATAACAGGCGGCATCAGTCGTCCTGGTCCATCCATGGAGGCGTCCACACCCTTTGTGACGAACGAGCAGTTCCTAGCCGCTCTCTCTGCCGCTGTACAGTCTATGGAAGACAAGATCACGGAGAGAGTACTTCAAGCTATCGAGGCATCCCGAAGAGATACCGGGAAAGCACCTGCCTCTGAAGGCCCTTCGTCACAAACCCATCCCACACCTCCACAACCCACGCCCACCGACCCTTTAGCCACTTCCTCCATCCTCATCAACCCATACACCATCCCCATCACCGAGCTCCACGACATTCTCCTCGCCCGTTTGATAGGCCTGTCCGTCCGATCGCCTCAAGAAGAATCCCTCTGTCGGCGATTGGTGGATCATCCTGAGCCACCGACTGACACCTGCCGAGGCCAAAGCTCCCACTCCTGGCGCTGACATGACGATCCTGAGGATCAGGACCATCACGAGGGGGAGAAGAGGCCGAGGACATCTACATCCGGCCAAGGACAAGGCTCGGGCGCTACGCGGACAAGCGCTGGAGCTGGTGAAACCCAGACTACCCAAACCACCCAAACTACCCAAACCACGCACCGCACAGGCACTCTACCACATATCGACCCACCAACCTTTCACCTCAGGACGCCTCCGCCCACACTGCCGATCTACTCAAGCCCCTTGCTTCCGGAAGAAGAAGCAAGCGCTGCAATGCTTGTAGCTCTGGCAGCTACCCAAGCTACTCCCTCCGTCGCTCTAGACCAATCGGGACCCTCTGGACATGGCGTCAATCCACACGAAGTATTAGACAAGTACATCTTCGAAGGCCAGTGGATAACCCATTCCATGCCCGAGGAGCATCAGAGACAACGGCTTCAGGACGTACGCCACTTCTTACAACAAGCATCTGTGGATCTCGTGATCATTGAAGACGACGAACTTCAAGAAGGTGTAGACTAACAAAATGAAATCCCAAGGCTACCGAAGTTGATCGCACAGCGAGCGGCTTCCCCTACAAGACAGATGCCAGGGACCGTTCGGATCGACATGCGTGGGAGAACATTCACATAGAGATACCTTTCCTTGAAGAAGTCAGGGAAAACATTTGGAGGTCACCGGATCGAATTAAGAAGCCGGATGAGTTCGAGTTGAGAGGGATCTCTCACTGGGATCAGCAGAAGAGAATGACATATCTGTGGATGCTGATCCAACTAGGATCGGATGTGAGGCTGGGGATCCCGAAGGATCGACTGAAGAGTCCCTTCAGGGAACTCTCCCCAATTTGCCAACTCCTCAGTGTCTACTGTGCCAAAGGAGGACTTCCAACACCTCACTACATCATCGAATGAGTGGACAGGACCCGAGAGGAACTGAGCGAGAGCGACCTGCCGTACCTCCCCGCCGATGAAGTCTACCATCTTTATCAGCTATACGTGGAGAAGTACAAATGTCCTCAGGGCTTCATCAAGAAAGAATGCCTCGAAGGGCTCTATTGGTTCATGATGCGACAAGTCAAGTACTTCGCCGCTCACGACCTTCAAATGGCACTTGAGAGCAATATGAAGAAGGTCAACATGGCCGAACCACTGCTCAAAGGACCTGAGATCGCGAGGCTTCCAAGCAATCACGTACACATCAGCTCTGTCATCGGCATAACCTACAACAATCCAATTGCCAAGAAGACCAGGATGATGCTGAAGACAGAAATTCACAAGTTTTGCGATGGAACCCTCAAGATCGTCAGGAAAAATATCGAACAGAGGTTGGAAGAGATAAATAGAGACACGATGCTGAGGATCCACCGGTTTGTGAGAGAACAGCCGCTCCTGATGGAATTGCTGGATGACATCGAGGAGCGACTGAAGCTCAGGGAGACCGTTAGGGAGTACGAGCATGCGCTGGGCTTGCGCAGATCGTACTATGCCCGACAAGGACGAACAGCGCGGAGACGCAATCAAGCACAAAGGGGGAGAATGTAGAATATCATTTGTAATTGTGCTTGATTTCATTAGTTGTCCTTGTAATTAGGGGCTTTACTTGTATTAGTCTTTAGATTAAGGACTAGTTCGATATTTATACCAAGATGTTGGTATAAATACTTGTAAATGAATTGAGTTGAATAGAGAAAGTTTAGAGAATTGATCCGAAGGGCTTGCAAATCGATTTCTAGAGAGAGAAACAACAGTAACTTTCTCACTCTAATTGAATTCTCTCTCTTGTTCTTATTTTGAGTTTTTCGATCAAATTCAATTGATCATCTAAACGATCGAATTGCTATGGTTTCTAGCCTAGGATCGTAGAGTTGTTAATCTGAGGACCTAACAACATGTCGAGATCAAAGGAAGCTGAAAGAATGAAACTCGATATCTTTGACCTTTGAATCTCGAAAGCTATGTTTTTCAAGGAAATATTGTCTACTGATTAATAAAATCGAATTCCTAGCTACAAAACCATATATATACATTATATAATATTATGAGAGTGTTTCCTAAGTAATTCAAATAGATAAGTATTGATGAAGAAAAGTCAACAAAACTTAGCAAAAATGACACGCAAGATATGATGAAAGGATAACATACTTATCCTAAATTTACTATCAAGAAACTAACAGATTTTCATTCGACAAGTCACAAAGTAAACTCTCAAAAAAACTCAGAACTAGAAGGAATCAAAAATCGAAGAGGTGAACGAGACTTGAGCTAAGTTGGAAAGGTATGAACATTTTGGTTTTAATCTGTTTCATTCGTATATTACTAAGCATAGGAGAGTGTTAGAATAACAATTTGGTTAATACTAGGGTTTTTATAACTCCAAATACCAAAAGATTTATAGCTAGGAAACCTAAAAATATTTCAACTGTCATTGAAGGAAAATTAAATTTGATCGATGGTTTAGATGATTTTGTACAAAAGAAGCTTTTTCATGTGATATGATTTCTTCAGACTGTAAATCTCGAAGCCATATTAAGTTTTATAGATACGATTTCGAGGTCCAGAAATGAGAACAGAAGAAAGTCGAACAAAATTCAAAATGGAATTTCGAGGTAGGAGCTCGAAACCCATTTTAAAAGATCGATCTTGAAACTTCGTACATCATCTCGTGTGTATAATGGTTAATGTCGAGCTCTTTGTGTATTACTTAAATGTCGGACTTTGTATGTACAATGTCGAGATCTCTATTGGAACTAAATTCGAACTAAGTATGAGATCTCGAGATTAAACTCGAGACCCATATCTAGATATACTTTAAAATCATATACTCCCTCCGTCCCGCTAATTTTATCACATTTTTCCATTCCGGGCGTCCCACCAACTTTATCCCATTTCCTTTTTGGGTAAAAAATTATCACAAACAATCAATATAATAATATTAAATATTCTTAAAAGACATGTCCAAATATACACTTTTTTACCTTTTTATTGCACTATATTATTATAATAATGCCACCTTAATATCCGTGCCCACCAAGAAATGTGATAAAACTCGTGGGACGGAGGGAGTATTATTTAACATCTCGAAGTCTAGTATGATCTAGTATCGGGATCCTATAAGTTATATCGAAATCTAAGTTGGTATCGACATCTTGGTATATAATTTCGAAGACACATAGCTCGAAATCCTTGTATGTCATATGTCGAGATTTTTTTTCGAGATTAATTAATCATGTCAAGCTCGAGAATGATCACAAACATGTCGAGATCTATTTATAACTCATCTCGAGATTCATCCAAAAACTATATCGAGATTTATGCTACAATCCATGTCGAAATGTTTGAGTGTAATGTCGAGATTCATGCAAAGGTCTATCTTAAATGATAGTATCGAAATCTTTAAATATATATGTCTCGACATCTTCAGATATACTGTGTCGAAAATTGGTTAAAATCTCGAAACCATATTGGAATTGTAGGAATAATATCGAAAACTAGTTAATATTAACCTCGAAATCTTATGTAAGAGACCCGACATTCATCTCAAAGTTTAGCCTAAGCTCGAGATCTATATTAACAGAATTTCATAATTGCTCTCGAGATCTATTTCATGTAACATGTCGAGATGTTATTTCGTAATATGGCTCGAGCACCTATAACCATATCGAGATCCAATTTTAAGATACATGTCGAGATTCAATTTAGAAATTAATTTTAAAATGTTAGATACTGTTTTAAATTCTAAAGTTTTAATTTCGAAATTTATAGAAGTTGAAACTAGGGTTTTCAAATTGAGCCAATTTCGTGAAATTAGAACTAGGCTAACAAACCCTAATTTTATATGTTTCTATACTTAGGGTTTAAAGGTTAGCGACATACTATACGACACGCTAAATAGCTAAGGATACCAGGTAAGTAGAGATCCCGACTACAACACATAAATTATATGCGCATGAATTACATGGTTACGTGCTTGAATGACATGATTATATGCTTCTATGACTTTACGTAACCATTATGTGATTTATTTATTTACGTAATTAATTATCACATGAAGTGGCATGGCAAGCACTTCGGCATTTCTCATGTACGCACTATAACGTGCATACACAAAGTTACAAGACACGAGCATAAGCAGCGTATGAATACTTAAACACAAAAAAAGTTTTCATTAGTGGCTCTTCTATGCTACCATGGTGATTTTACGTCACCAATTTTCAAGGCATGACATGACATGTCTCAAGGCAAGGGCATGCATGTGCGGCTCGGAAGACGCGCCCTGAGGAAATAAATTGGCAACAAGGCTAAAATCGGTGTCAGCAACCTCAGAGTGAGTCTTCCATTGTGACTGTCCGTGGGATCGATAAACTACATTGGGATTGAAAAAGCGCCTTAGGGTTAGCCTCTCAATGGAAGCATCGGCCGCGTGGCGTATGAAACCATCTTGGGACAGCAAAGGCGCTCTAGGTTAGCCTCCCATGAGTGGGTATTGCCACTTACATATATATTTACCCTTAATGGGTTTGAGCTCCATGATGGTGCATAGCAAGATAAGCCATGGGCCCTACAAGTCAAGACGCGAACTACAAATAAGACAAGACACGAACTATAAATAAGACAAGACACGAATTACAAGATGCGATTAGGTAGCCTTGGCGTGGATGCCTTCGCATTTTAGGACACGTGCATTGCATGATTTGCAATTACTGAGCTTTATAAGCTCATTCCACGTTTTATGTGTTGTAGGTACGATATAGTCGGACGTTGAGAAACGTCTCGACTAAGGCAGGCTGACTGCGGTACTCCAGGGTCTTTTGAGGGCAAGGCTGTACATGGATGACGACCTGTGGAGCGATGTTAGGATATTTTGATACGATATACATTTTGGGGGCTTCGGCCTTTGTGTAACTCCTACGATGTAGGCTATGTTTTGTAGTAAGATATCATATTTTAGGAAAAGTTTTTGTTAGACGGGTCTTCCGCGACTTACGTTGCAGAAATTCGCCACTAAATATGATTAGAAAGTCAGGGTCGTCACAGCTGAGGAGTCTTGGAGTTTTCCGCCTTAGAAAAATTATGAGAACATTTTTAGGGTTTTGTAGATAATACGATTCTTAGGGCTGAATATAAATAATCATGTGTGTGAACTAGGTGTAACTTTCGTAATTCACATAGCTGTGTTGAAGAACAAGTGTTAGATTATAAAAGGTGGGTACTTATATGGACGTGAGAGGTTTCGGCATTTGAATAAATGTTAGATCTTGAAATGATTTCGGTATTCATTTGGTTAGGTTAAGATACGGTATTTTTAGGGTTTTTGACCTTTTAGGGTTTTCAAGACTTAATAGTTTAGGAAAAGTATATCCTCGGCCTGATAAACAAATTACGGGTAGATAGATTTATTTGCAAATTGAATTAGAATTTTCGGATAATTATTATTGATGAATTTTGGGAAATATTCTTAGAGTATTTCAAGGAATTACAGTTAGTGAATTACGGGGTGAACGATAATACTTTCGCGGATAATATTTATTTATGTTTGTAATGTTGCATTTTTATCTGCACTACATGTCATGTGCACTACACTTGCATACCATATTAGTGCGAGAATTGGGCGATGCATGAAACTGTGACGTTGTGAAGTATGGGCAAGCGGAGTAGAAAGAGCGTGACCAATACTGGTGTGTCTGCCTGGCGCATGCGACCAGTATATGCTACCATCGATTTGGTAGGGCCGCCTGGCGTAAGCGACCAGTATTTGCTACCAGTATAGGGGAGCGACCTGGTAGGTCTGCCTTGCGTGAGCGACTAGTATATGCTACTAGTGGTTTGGTAGGGCAGCCTGGCGTAAGCGACAATTATTTGCTACTAGTGTGGACCCTGATGTGAAATAATGTGATGTTTGAGAGTTTGTGGTGAGGGACCTAGTAGGTCTGCCTGGCGTAAGCGACCAGTATATGCTACCAGCGGTCTGGTAGGGCAGCTGGCGTAAACGACCAGAAATAGCTACCAGTATAGATTACCTGAGCGTGGGCTGTGATATGATATGAGATTGTGAGATATGATAGATCGGGGAGAGGACGAGCGTGCATTCCTTGTGAGGTATTTTGGGACCGGATTCCAGTGAGAGCGCACACTGCATTCACTCATATTTTGATCTACTGGGCAGCTCAGGGTTTACGTGTTGTAGGTACCGAGCCCGACGTTGATGCGCGTCGCGGCTGAGGCGGGCTGACGGCGGTGCTCCATGGACTTTTGAGGGCGGGGCTGTACAAGGATGCGACCTGTGGAGCGACGATATGGTTTTGAGAGTGTTGTTATTTTGGGGCTACGGCCCATGTACAGTGATGATGATGTAGATGACGTTAGCTGATATATTTTATTTAAGGAAAAGTTTTTGTTAGACGGGTCTTCCGCGACTTACGTTGCGAAATCCGCCACTAATCCTAATTAGCAAGTGAGGGTCGCTACAACTTTGGACCCAAGTTATGAAGGACCGTATAAGGTGATCAAGAAGACGGGAGAGGCCGCCTATTACTTAGAAGATTTAGAAGGAAAGAGCATAATGCTCGGCACCTGAAGAAGTACTCCCCGTGACGAGCCTTCGGACTCGCACTCTATCTCCTGCACCATACTTAAGTTTCGTTTGCTAGATTAATTAGGTCGCTCAAAAACAAGTCATATGTCTTTATTCCGAACATTATGTTTTCTGAATGAAGTTATTTATCTCCATAAGAATGCGATATATGTCCTCGAGAGAGGCCCGATCACTCAAGAGAGTAAAACCGAACAAAGTCCTCAAGAGAGGCTCGAGAAGACCCTGATTGAACTAGGGATGATTTAAGTCCTCAAGAGAGGCCCGATCGTTCCAGAGAGCAAAAAAGTCCTCAAGGGAGGCCCGATCACTCAAGAGAGTGAAACCGAACAAAGGCCTCAAGAGAGGCTCGAGAAGACACTGATTGAATTAGGGATGATTCAAGTCCCCAAGAGAGGTCCGATCGTTCAAGAGAGCGAAAAAGTCCTCAGGAGAGGCCCGATCACTCGGGAGAGTGAAACCGAACAAAGTCCTCAAGAGAGGCTCGAGAAGACCCTGATTGAATTAGGGATGATTCAAGTCCTCAAGAGAGGCTCGAGAATACCCTGATTGAATTAGGGATGACTTAAGTCCTCAAGAAAGGCCCGATCATTCAGGAGAGCGAAAAAGTCCTCAAGAGAGGCCCGATCGCTCAAGAGAGCGGAAAAGTCCTCGAGAGAGGCCCTAATGCTCAAGAAAGTGAATTGGCAAAAGTTCCGAGGAGAGGCTTAACTATGGAACCAGGTGAGGGAATCTAGAGGACAAAGAACCGGTTCTCGAGGAGATGGCGCCAAGATACGTAGTTAAAGAATTGAATGCTCAAGGGAAATCGCGAGCAATAAAAACAGCGTAAGGCGAACGAAATAGAACGAGCAATACAACGCGAAAGGTAAGGAAGCAAGGGTAATGGATAAAAATTAAAATTAAGAATTCCTAAAAGTGACAAGGGAAAGAACGATAAAGCACAATTCTAGGAAGGTACATCAAGAAAGATTTAACGCATTCTATCCCGAGCATAAGAAGTGCCCGGTGCCGAACCCTCGAAGAGGTAAGGACCTCTTCGTCCCGGGGCATCCCCTCACGCCGTAACTCCATGATCCCGCTCAGACAAGGGAATAAACAGGCCTTAGGCCGCTGGAGAACTGAGCCCGATTATTTCTCCCTCGAAACCTCGAACGGGTACCTTGTTTTTCAATTAAGGACTCGGCCAACAACTCCTTCAGCTCGGTGATTTGTCGATCTTTCTCGCTCAAGAAAGCAGTCAGTCGGGAACAAGCATCATCATAATACTGAATTAGGACACGTTGTTGAGTACAGCGCCGAAGTCCCTCGCAAGAAAGTGAGTAGGACTAGCGAAGAAAGTTAGGGAAGAGTAGAGAAAGAGGGAAAATAAAAGGCGAAGGTCGGTACAACTAACCCGAATCTCGCTTAAAGCCCACCAATCCCTCAAGTTGGAGTCGGAAAATTTCTCCAGACGTCGCTTTTCGTCGGGTTTTAGAAAGCTCTGCATAAACTGGCGGAAGGAAGTACCGTCGGATTCTCGAAAAAAGCGAGTAGTGGGCCAAGATCTCCTTGATGAGGGTGCTCTTTGGGAGGGAGGGGCTGCAACGACCTGGCCCTCCCTATGCGGGAAGTCTGCATTCACGTTTGAAGTAAAGCTTGCTGCCTCCTCCCACAGATCGCAAAGAGGACGAGTCGGAGGATCTAGATTCGTGGCGGATAAATAAGGATTCTCCCTAAGATGAGGGTGCGCCATTCTATGGGTCGACAAACTGGGCAGGAAACAAAAAAGAATGGTAAAGAGGGAGACAACTATCAAATTTCGGTGAAGAGATAATTATGCTGTGGTGAAAAATGACAAAACCTGGAACAGGCGAGTTAAACCTAGTAAGGCGTGAATTTGACGAGATGCTACAAGGTTTAGGTTTAGGGTTCATTGATTTTATAGGAAACGGCCCCGTGGATCTCGGTCTCTTAAATTCAGAGATGTGTGGCGGAAGAATTCAGAGACTGTCGGTTCAAATTGCAAACGTTTGGAAAAGAGTTGCGATTTACACGGTCGGCAATCCCCAAAAAGTCGGGTCTCCCCATGACTAGAATGTTCGAATTATGACATACGTCAAAGTGGGCAGAACGATTTTATACCAAATATCACGCCCGAGAAGGATTATCGAATAACCCAAATTAACTTTGAGCTCATCGAGAAGGCAGGATATCACAGAGGAATAATTTCTTAGTCGCCGAGCATTTTGATTTTTAGTTTACGAAGCCGGGGAAATAACTTTGACTTCGCGAAACAGAAACATGCTTGGGTACGTCGAGGAAACGATTCAATAATAGGAAGACGCACGAGATGTCGAGGGAAAATATACGATTACGCTGATAGAGCCCAAAAGAGAAAGACATATTACAATAAGGTTCGATAAAGGACATACTAATAGGGTTCAAAAAAGAAAAGACACAAAAAGGGAAATGGTTCATTTAAACAGACAGAAATCTTCAAGATGGAGCGGCCGACCCGGCCTGATCAGACTCTATCACTGTTTCCTCCACCCCAGTCACTACCAGCTCGGCCTGGGGGTCAACTCTTCTTCTCCACGGGCTTGAACCTCTTCCTGAACTTGCTCGGCTACTTCTTGCTCGGCAGTGGGCTCGGGAACTAGGGGTTCGCCAATCTTCTCGGGAGCAGGGATGGGGGATTGGGGGTTCCCTCATTCTCTTCGCTCGAGGGCGAGGCCACCATCTCCTCGAGGACAATATCTTCAGAGCCCCCCCTGAGCCACGGATTCTAGCTTGTATCCCCGGGAGGGCACTCAGCAAGTGCTCGGTCGGCATTCAAAAGTCAAGCTTGAACTTGTAATGAACAAAGCCATCTTCCCGAAATTGGCGAAGACATCCCCAGAAGCCGTACTTGAAAGAAGTGATGACTTGCCTTCCATATGTCTCTCGAAGCAGGTAATCTCGCTCAATGCTCTCCTCCAAGTCCTGTTTAGTCCTCTCCACCTCCTCCCGAGCTTCCTTTTCCTCAGCCAAGGCCTTTTGTGCCCTCTCGGGCTATGCACGAGCATCCCTCAGCTGCTTACGCAAGTCGTCTTCTTGCGACCTCGCATCCTCGTTCAGCTGGCCTATCTCTTCTTTCAATTTTTCCTCGCGCTGAGTAAGTTTGATGCAATCTTCGTGCATGAAGAGCATTCTCTCAAGAGCCTCGGCGGTGATGGCGAAACCCTGGAGGGAGAGCAGAGGGATATATAAGGAATCCAGAGGAGGCAGAAAGATAAACAAAGACAAAGGAAAGGAAGGAATTGATACCTGGCCCTTAATTTGGGCAAAGAGTGAGAAAATTTCTCGAGGATTCAGGCCCGAGAGGTGAGACTGATTGGCCTGGCTCCGGAAGCTCCGAAGAAACTCCACGCATTGGGCCCCGCAGGGACGGTGAAAATAGTCTGGTTGCTCCACCGGGTTGCCCGTGCGGGGGGAACCCTCAGCAGTACTCACGCTCACACGGGCGCTAGACTTAGCCTTGTTTGACGTGGAGCCACTCGGGGCGGGTGGCGCTTTCCTCTTCGAGGCCGCCTTCGGGGAGGTTTGCCCTTGCCCTTATTAAGGGCCTATGTAACGGAGGCTGGAGGAGGAACCTGAGAGAAACTGCCCTTCTTCATCTGTTCCTGAATTTTCAGCAGGTCGGCGAGATCCATACGTAGGTATAAAAAGAAAGGTGGAAGGAAAAATCTGGTCAGAGACAAGAGTAAAGACAGGGAGGAAATTACGGAGTATACCTAAGTCATCCACGGTAACTCCTTTAGAACAAAAGCCGAAGTGACAGAGTAGATCGTCTTTGACGAGCTCGGGAGCGTTGAAGCTTCGATCTATGAGGGTTTCCTCGAGCCTTTTTAGCTCCAAGTTGGGGCGGGAGAAGGAGGAGTGGATATGGATATGGCTTTAGGCCATTTATCAACATTGTTATTTTCAGGACTTTCCTCAGGGGATCGGACGTTGAAGAACTTCCTCATCCATCCTTTATGGGGAAAAGGGTTCCCGAGAACGAAGTCCTTCTCAGCAGTAGAAGAAAAGAAAAACTTGCCAGGCACTTTTTGGTTTATCTTTAAAAACGATAGAAGGAGCGAGAGAGAAAAAGGGATTTGAAAATATCCGAGGTGAATGGCCAGAGAAAGGAGTAGGCTGTAGGAGTTCGGGGTGAGTTGGCTAGGAGAAAAATCTTATAGTAATTACAGAGATTGACTAGGAATTGGGAAGAGGAAGACGGAGTCCCATGTCGAGTTGATCGAGGAAAAAAGTGTGGGAACCCTCAGGAAGCCCACTAATTACGTTCCGAGGGCCATGGATTCTCACTTCGTAATCGGGATTCAGACCTGCCCGATCCACGATCATAGGAACCTGAGATTCCCGGAGAGATGACACGTTCACCTCATGCCAGGGAAGCTTGATACGCTCGCGGAAGCCTTCCATTTGCGAAGACCAAATGCCTAAAGCTTCGAGATAGGTTTTCTTGCTCGGGTCTCCTACAATTTGAGGGGGGTAAAAAATATCCAAGTCAGGGAGACTACTTAGGGTTTCAATCGCACTGAGAAGGAAGCGAAAAACGAAGAAGGAGAAGAAGATTCTGAACGCTTTAACTCGGAGGAGAAAACTGGTCGATTCGAAGAAGAAGAAATCACGGAGTCGCTCAGGAGGCGTAACCCTAAAAAGGGCTACTGTTGGTCCTGATTGCACCAAACAAGGAATCAAAGAGGCTTGGATGGAATGAAAAAGGGAGAGGTTCTCACCTTCAAGTGTGTGTATTGTGTGAAAAGTAGGGTTAGCCTTTTGATCTTTGATTACTTCAAAAATAGTGCTGGAAAAACCTTATATACCATATTAAACCTAGGTATATTAAGGCCCAAACACTAAAGATTAAACTAATTACAATCTAGTCCGAAGCCCAAGCTAAAAGGATAATTACAATAGATAACCCCAAGACGTAAACTAATGACACAATCTATTAAATATCCTAACAATCTCCCCCTTTGTGTCAATTGTTGGGAGTCTTGGATCTTGGGTGTAGTGATGGTGAATTAGCAAGTGTGAGTTTCGCGATGACCTAGTTTGAACTCGAAGGCACGGAGATTCCTTCGAAGAACGATCGATCAGCTATAGCGTCAATGAACTTAGCGAATTTGGATCGGCAGTGTGGGTCTTCTTCCGAAAGGATGCGGCAAATCCTCATGAGCTTGTCTTGGATGATGCTGAGTGTCCCATCCGAGAACTTTGCCACTTCGGAGCAGCGCAGAAGCCTCATCTTTCCCTTGTAGTTCGAGTAGGCGACCGCCGGATCATCTCCTTCGATGACATCGCCCTCTCGATAGTCATCCGCGTTCTTGAAAGATGGGCTTCAGGTTCACCTTCTTTAGGTTGTGCTCTACCGTCATCTGCAGATCGTGGGAGGCGAAGAATCTCACATGTCGGAGCATGTGCCGCTTGAGAGCCACGTAGCCCATAGTGACCGGTTCAGCCCGTACGAGATGTCCAGAACTTCTGACGATGAGTCTGAACTGCTTCATGGATTCCAGCATGCTGTACAGATCACCCAGGCGCAGAAACTTGAAGTCCGCCTCGCTCACTTCACTGTAGCTCTCATCCTGCCTCATTACCGTGAACACTGGATAGTGGACACGTCCTTTCGACTCCTGGCGAATGTCAGTGACTTTGCAGATGGGAGCCCGATTCATTTCAAGAGCGATGTTTTCTTCATCGGACAGCGTCCGCTTTGTGCACTTGTGGCAAAGAAGGCTCCATCGTTAGAGCTTCTTCTTCTCATCGCTCCAATTTTGGATATTCATCAGCTCATATTCATCGAAGACTGTGATGATCTGCTCCTTGCGCCGCCAGATCCTCTTCCTGATCTCTTCTTGGAATGGTGCGGTGATCTTATTGTTTTCCCACGGTGCTTCCGGTATATCCGCCGCGGGCACATCCGGTTGTCGCGGGTGGACGCATCGAGACCCGCATAGACTTTATCTAGGATGGACGCCTCAAGAGTCTTTGCAAACTCTTGAAGACGAGCCTCTAGCGCGGTCTCGGTGACGAAACGAGGTAAGTCTAACAAGTTGGAATCACGAAGAAATCCAACTGACACCGAGTCGGAGAAGAGAGCTGATCGGTCGCCCGTTTGCACAGGACGGGAAAAGACGGGGTCACTAAGACTTCCCGTTGGCATCATCGATGAGACAGACTCAAACGAATGATGGCCTAGGCTCACGGTTGTGGTGATGTTGGCCGTGCTAGGTCTTCCGCTCTCAGTCACAGAGACATCACCGAGCGTTCCGACAGAATCACGAAGACTCTGTAGTGCAGTAGAAGGTGTATGTGTCCTAGAAACATATGAAATTATGGGGAGTGAGGGCACTATACTCGATGTGATTGAAGAGGATGCAGTCTGAGGCAGAGGACTGCTTGTTTCAACATCGACTATCTCCAAGTGGGATGTCGATGGCATACGTAGCTCCTCGTGGAATGAAGTATCTTCCTGTAGAGAGGAAGATAAGTGGATCGGTGGGGTCGTTTGTGTGGTTGAGCCAAGTGCCACGTCTTCTACTCGGGAGGTGAAAACATCACCTCCTGCACCTATGGGTTGGGCTCGGCTTGTTTGTGACTGAGGAGGTCGATCGTTTTTCCGTTTTGATCGACGCTCCGTGGTGCGGCTTACGTCATCCTCACGCGACCGTTTTTTCGGTACGCGGGTGGAGAGGATGCGGCGCGACTCGATGACCTTTTAGAAGTGGTGGTGGGGTTTTGGCTAGTCCCGGGGTTAGGAGCAGCGGGGTTGGTCTGCTCCGTAGGGACAATGGATAGTGGACGGGGACTCTCGCGGAATGAAGCGGTGGAGGCGCGATATTCTCAAACCTGCGGGTTTGTCGGGTCGGCATAGGCAAGTACTTCGTCTGGGATGATCATGGCGTGTCGATCTTTTGCCGTAGTGTTTGTCTTGGCGAACTTCTCGACAACGGGGATCACGAAGTGTTCACTCGCCAGGCGGATGCTGATGCTGGTGGAGAACAGTCAGAAGTGTTTGATGAGCGCTGGGAGCCACCGCATGTAAGGTACGAAGCGGTTCTTGACTTCCTTGGCGCTTCCCGATCGCGACGTTGAATCATGGAGACGAGATCCATCCAGATGATCTCAGTGTAGTTGTACTTGCGGTTGTGTGCGATGCCAGTTAGGATGGTAAGGATTTGGTGGTTCCCGCGGTCCTGGCCAGCATGCTTCCCTGACATGCATTTGTTCAGTAGGAGGTACAGTGTTCGCCAGGGTTGAGGTAGGTTGCGTGTGGTGACTTCGCTGAGAACGAGTGGGCCTTTCTTCTTCTTGTTTTCAGGTTGATAGCCCAATCTGTCGATGTCCTCGATGAGTTGTTCGTGCGTTGGTAGTGGTTCGTAAGGTGAGTAGACAGGGAGTTGAAGTACTTCTTGGACAATCTTGCGAGTGAGGACTACTGTTTCTTGGTCGATTCGGCGGACATTGCTGAAGCGAGGTAGTGTGGTCCAGTAATCTGCAATGTGTGCCAGAACTGCTGGAGATAGACTTGCGCTTCTGGCTCGCCATGAGTGAGGGCGTGTCGGAGGGGATGCCCTTTGAGGATTTCTATGATGATGGGGGCATCGCACCTAAAGTTGTCCAAGTCCACCATGTGATTGTTTGGTATCAAGGCAGCCCATCGATTTGTTGGGAAGACCTGCTCGATCGGTGGAACAAATGTCAGTGTATTGAGCTCGATGCGAGCGACGTCCCTTTGGATTGCTGCAGCATCAAGTGCTTCAAGTGCTTCTCAATTTGTGTTGGTCATATCTGTGCTCGACAGTAATTGTAGCATGATCAGAACGGACTAAGTCACGAGAACATGGATATAAGTAAGTCGTGGGTGAAACAATAAAAAGAGCCCAAAATCGTAAGAATAAAATTAATATTAAGATTAAAGGTAACTTAGAGTCCATTTGAAATAAAGTTGTTAAGATTGAATGATGGTAATGTGATGGCGAGTTTCAACAATTTTCGGAAATTAAACGAAATTTTTCCAACACTTAGAAAATTTTCAGGATTGAAAGTGTTCATGTGATATGAGAAAATTTTGGTACATGAGCAAAATTTCGTAGTAGAGAGAAAATTTTCGCTTGTAGTGTAAAATATTCGCATGTAGTGCAAAATTTTCGCAAGTTAAGGATTTCACAAGTTATCCAAAAATTTTGGCATGTAATGGAAAATTTCGCTGATTATAACACAGACACGCCGAGAGAAAATTTTCGCATATAGTGCAAAATTTCGCATGTAGTGTAAAATTTTCGCATGTAGTGGAAAAGTTTCGCAAGTTAAGGAATTTCACAAATTATCCAAAAATTTCGCAGTTAAAATATTTTCTCAAATGGTATTAAAGTTTCGCAAGTAGAGAAGTTTTCAAGTTAGCAAAAATTTCGCAAGTTTTTTGAATTTTCTCAAGTGATATGAATGTTTCGCGGGGTGAGAAAATTTTGAAAAAGTTTGCTCAGGTGGTAAAATTTCTCGGTTTGAAATTTCTCAGTTTGACAAGTGATAAAATTTCTCGGATTGAAAATTTTCTCAGGTTGAGAAATTTGCGTGATCCGTGAAAGAAACAATGACGTATGGGTTGAGAAATTAATGAACCATTGTAGCTGCGAAAGAATTTGATCAGCACGGATCCGAGAAAAATTTAAGTTTATGGATTGAGAAATTTTTGGGTCAATGTAGTTGCGAAATAGTGAAGATGCGAAAAGATGTAATATGAAGTGAGATGTATGAAAATTTCGCGGGGCATGACTCACTGTAGCAGCAAAAAAAATTTTAACGTAAGGGAAAAATTTTCTCGGATGAAAAATTTCGCGGGACTTCACTCACTGTAGCAGCGCAATTTTAACGCAAGAAATTTCTCGGATAAGACTTTCGCAGGTCCTCACTCACTGTAGCAGCGAAAATCTATAGTTAAAGTATTTTCTCTGAAAAATTTTCTCGGTGAAGAACACAGTGCGAAAACGTACGAAACGACGCTATGATTTTTGCCTTAGAACCACTTAAATCTTAACCAAAATGCAATAAACTGGACTCAATCGACTCGAAATTGGACGAGCAATACATATTTGGGGGTTTTAAACACCAAAATCCTAACATTCGTCCGAATTGAAGCCGAGAAAAATTAATTTTAAACCTAATAATTTTAGAAGAACGGGGCAAAAACAGAATAAAACGAACAAGGATTGGTTTATTTGGGATGTATCCATACCTAAATGCTGATTTTGACGACGGAGTATGCAGAAAAACGGATTTTGAAGGCAGATTTGTAGAAGACGACGATGCGAGAGGTCGAGAAATTTTTGAAGAGGAGGGTGGGAAATTTTTGAATATTTTCTCGGGAAGTTGGAAAGATTGTGAAAAGAGTTAAGTAATTTGGGGGTTTTGTGACTGTTCATGCGAGATATTGAGTAAATGGGCCGAATTTCGCGGGCTTGGTCAAAATTGGGTCCAATTGGTGTCCAATTGGTCCAATTCTGACTCTGCTACCAAAATTTAAAATTTCAACCCAATGTCCAATTAGTCCAATTTTGATTCCGTTTGACCAAAATTTAAAATTTCAACCCAATGTTCAATTGGTCCAATTTTGACTCCGTTTGACCAAAAACTAAAATTTCAACCCAATTTTTTTTTAATAGGCAAAATCAGAAATTCCCCCTTAATCGAAAACTCCCTTTTTAAATGAAAAAGAAGAGAAAGAAACTCTCCCTTAATCGAAAACTCCCTTTTTAAATGAAAAGGAAGAGAAAGAAACTCCCCCTTAATCGAAAACTCCCCCTTAAGAAACATAATTCAGAAGACACATAGAAAATGGAGTAAAGTGAAGAAAACTATGTACACTTCATCAAAGTTTATGTAGGGTCGATTGATCATTACGGAAGATTCAACATGCCCAACATAGTCACTAGGTGTTGGAATCGTTTGACATCCAACAGTTTTGTGAAAATGTTGGCCAGTTGATCTTCGGTAGTGACGTAGTGCAATTCAATCGTCCCTTGTTCGACATGTTCTTTGATGAAGTGGTGACGAATATCTATGTGTTTCGTTCTCGAGTGATGCACTGGATTACTCGTCATCGCAATCGCACTCTTCGAGTCACAATAAATGTGAATTTTATCAACATGAAAATTAAAATCTCGTAGTTGGGTTCTCATCCACAAAAGCTGTGAACAACAACTAGCGGCGGCAACATATTCTGCCTCTGTCGACGAAGTTGAGACACAGTTTTGTTTTCGAGAAGACCAACTCACGAGTTTACCGCCCAAGAAGTGTGCAGCTCCTGAGGTGCTTTTCCGATCCATCTTGCATCCTGCGTAATCCGAGTCAGAGAATCCAACCAGTTTGAAGTCCGATCGAGTGGGATACCACAAACCCAGATTGGGTGTTCCTTTGAGATAGCGGAGAATCCTTTTTACAGTAGTGAAATGTGATTCCTTAGGTGTAGCCTGAAAGCGAGCGCAGATTCCTGTCGCGAGAACGATATCCGGTCGACTAGCAGTGAGGTACAGAAGAGAGCCTATTATCCCACGATAGACGGTTTGGTCGACGGGAGCACAAGATGGGTCCGCGTCGGGTCGACCAGAGGGAGACATAGGTGTAGCGGCAGTCTTAGCATCCTTCATTCCATATTTCTCGAGGATGTCATAGGTGTATTTGGACTGGTTGATGAAGATTCCGTCGGGGAGTTGCTTTACTTGAAGACCAAGAAAGAAATTCAGCTCGCCCATCATACTCATTTCGAATTTCTCCTTCATCAGTTCTGCGAGTTCTTCATACAGTTGTGGTTTAGTCGATCCAAAAATGATGTCATCGACATAAATCTGTACAAGCATGATGTCCGGGCCATTCTGCTAGGTGAAGAGAGTTGTATCCAGAGTTCCTTTCTTGAATCCTGACTGAACGAGGAAGTCTGAAAGGACGTCATACCAAGCTCGGGGAGCCTGCTTCAGTCCGTAGAGAGCCTTGTAGAGTCGATATACGTGATGAGGAAACTATTCGCTCAAGAACCCTTCAGGTTGATCAACGTACACTTCTTCTTTGAGAAATCCATTCAGAAATGCAGTCTTCACGTCCATTAGGTAGACTTTGAAGTTCTTGTGAGCAGCAAAGGCAAGAAAGATTCGTATAGCTTCGATCCTGGCAACGGGGGCGAAAGTTTCATCGTAGTCGATGCCTTCTTGTTGATTGTACCCCTTAGCCACAAGTCTTGCTTTATTGTCCCCAATAATCTGATCTGTAGGATGAGAGCGAGCCCAAAGTGGTACATAGTCTGTGAGGAGCTAGCTGTATTTGTGTCGAGTGGAGGCTCATTAGATTGGGGTCCGGTGTCCGAAGAAGAGATCTCAACTGTAGTAGATTGAGAGGGTTCGGCATCAGGATCAGCAATGTTCCCATGGTTGGGTAGAATGTCGTCTTCGTTGAGATTGAGATCATTCAAGTTTGGAGGGACGACATCATCGCCGATAGCCGGTGGTGTAGGTGGTGTGGGTGCAGCGGTAGGTTGAGTGCTGGCGACGGGAGTCTTGGGGACTGGATAGAAGTACTCGAAGAGCAGATCGAGATCCAGTTCGCCAGAGTTGCCCTCAGATGAGGATGTTCCCGTCGATGAAAGTTGACCTTTTGTCAACGATTGTAGAAGACCGGGTTCTGGTCTGATATGAGCAAAAGTCATTTGGTCACCTTCGCTTTCGTCAAATGTGACATTTGTGCTCTCTATGACTGATCGTTTCTCCTTAAGATAGACTCTGTATGCCTTCGAGTTCAGCGAATATCCAACAAAGATGCCTTCGAGTGCTTTTGGATCGAGCTTCCCAAGATGTTGGCGATCATTGGCAACAAAACATCGGCAACCGAAGACCCTTAGATAAGATATATCCGGGATACGACGGTTATTCAGCATCTCGTATGGGGTGCGGTTGAATCTCTTGTGGATAGAAGTCCGGTTCTGCGTGTAGCAAGCCGTTTGAATAGCTTCGCCCTAAAGAGAGTGAGGAGGCCGGATTGGATGAGGAGAGTCCTAGCTGCTTCGACTAGTGTCCTATTCTTATGCTCAACGACACCATTCTATTCCGGTGTCTTCACAGCTGAGAACTGCTGGGTGATGCCCTGAGTGGCATAGAAATCACTGAGCTTCTTGTTCTTAACTCAGTTCCGTTGTCAGTTCTGATAATCCGAACCTTCTGTTGATGAAGATTTTGGGACGTAACAACAAACTCGATGATTAAATCAGGAACTTCATCCTTTGTGCGAACAAGTTTCGTCCACGTGTAGCGCCAGAAATCGTCGACAATCACAAGAATATACCGTCTTCCTCCGAGTGTAGCCGTAGGCATCGGGCCACAAAGATCCATGTGTAAGAGCTCGATGAGGGGCTTAGAGGACGGCGTTTCCTTGGAGATGTGAGACGAGCGCTTCATCTTCCCTAATTCACAGGCAGAGCAGAGATGCTCCTTATGATAGGACAGCTGAGGTAGACCGTTGACAAGTTTATTCTGACGCAGTTTGTTGAGAGTCTTGAAATTGAGATGTGAAAGGCGTCGGTGCCATAGATCGTTCAACTTGGGTGTAGCACGAGAGAGAAGGCATATTGGTCGAGAGGTCGTAAGATTGATTACGTAGAGGTGACACGTGCGCGTCCAGAAAGAAGAGGCAGTCCCCAGGCATCGATAATGCTGCAGATGTCTGATTCGAAGAGAACCTTGTATCCTTTGTCGCAGAACCGACCAATGCTGAAGAGATTGTAGCTCAAGCCCTCGACATAAGAGATGCCCTTGATCGCCAGTTTGTCATGGATGAGATCGCCTGTTCCGGGAATTGGCGCCATTTGACTGTTTCCGAAGGAGACCCTTCCGAAATAGCGCTCGGAGAAGTTGCTCAACAGCTCCTTGTTCCCCGTCATGTGTGTGGAGCAACCTGAGTCTAGATACCACACATGACAGACCTGCAATCATCAACAAAACGTTGGGTCCCCGTTTACGGACGGGACCTTCTTGTGATACAAGTGAAATTTTCACATGCTTAGTGGGAAATGTAGGGTCTAAATCAGGTTGCGCTGTATCTAACTTAGGTTCCCGTCGTGATTTGTTTGATGAGGCGGGATTATGGTTTTTCTAACCCATATTTGCCTAACTTGTGCTCGTATGTACGGTGCCTTATTCATGAATTGGCGTGGGGATTTTGGTTGTTGTTGTCGTGCTTCGATTTTAGTCGTCTTTTGCTTGCGAGCAGTAGGTGGCTTTGTATTTAGCGTCGTAAGGCGTTTTCGCTTAACTGTAGGTTTAGACGAATTGGGAGAATGCAAAGGCGTAGTAGAGGAGGTTCGCTTGCTTGGTCGGAGTTGCGTGTTCGTGTGTTTCATATTCATGAAACCGTGGGAGAACAAAGTCATTGCAGCAACACATAGACATAAGCTTGGTAAAAGGAATTTAAGTTCTGGCAACATAATTATCTAAGTCCTTAAGATATTGAGATTCATTACACAACGAGGAAAGACGAATATAGGATGGTCTTTTCTTCTTTTCATCGAAGAGCGGATTCTCCTTTATTTCAAATGAGCTACCTTCCAGAGACGTCGGACGCACATTCCCTGTATCCATAGGAATACGAGAGTTAGTGGTTGAACATGTTTTCAACTTCAGGAGTCATCTTCGCTGATTTCTTACATTTACATGTTTGAGAATCGGGTACTTGACTCGACTTAGAGGGTTTGTTCGTATTGTGAAATTGCTCTAGGATAAAGATTTTGCTAAGTAGCTCATCTCGCTCCTTCGCGAAGGCTTTCCGCTCTAGTTCTAGGGTTCGTTCTAGTTCTGCTATGACCAGAAGTTTTTCTGGGATATAGATGCGAGAAAGGGCTTCTCGGAAAGCAATTTCCTGTTCTTCAGTTGGAAATATAGTTTTGATGTCCTCAGAGAGTGAAGGTTTTTTAGTCTTGTAACTAGCATTCAATTCTGTGTAGTCATATGCGATTTCAGCCCAAAGAATGTTCTGTTCCCTCTTTTCTTCCGAAAGGACAACGGAGGAGGATCTTACGAATGGCATGAGCTGCGAGGGAGTCCCCTTCCTTGTTTGCAGGAACCTAATGCTATACATGTTATACCTTTTTACTATTAACGGCGTTGGTTCGCAATTGCTAGTCAGGCCGATTCCCATCCGGGCGTCGTAGAATTCTGTTTCACCAGTGCCCGTGGCGCGAAGCCACGCGGCGAAGCCGGCACAATGATGTTGTTGATTCTCCAAAATCGGAGGGGAGCGTCGTCGTCGTTGTCGGCATCTAGGTGCTCGCCGGCCTCGCTCGGCAGTGAGGCGAACTCCACCTCCTATAGGCATAAGAGACATGCGTTTTTGTTTCTAAGCTGAAGTTGCTCTTCAAGTTCTTTCACCTTTTGGTACAGTCTAATTCTTTCCTTAGTAAGTAGTTCATATTGTGCAGCTGTTAAGAGACGAGATGTTTCACATGAACTGATGGCCAGAGTGGTTTCCTTATCCTTAGTCTCACTTTGTTTATTCTTGTTTTGCAGATGTTTGACTAACGCTTCAGAGGCAATTAGTCGTTCGTTTGCGCAAGCGAGCTCTTCTACTTTTAAACTAAGTAAGGCATAGTTGTTTTCAAATTTTAGTTTGAGTTCATCATAATCCCTAGCGTCTACGGTGGGTTTCTTAATGGTGTGACGGTGATTAAACACATCATCGAGTTGAGAAATTCGTACCTCAGACTCTGCGTTGGTAGGAGTCTTAGCTGTGTTCTCACCGGTGTTAACCATCTCCTCGTCCTCGTCATGTTCGACCAGCCTTGCCATGCAGCAATCTTCATCCTTAGGCTCCTCGTCTTCGAAAGTGTCATTCACCCACTCAGCTTCTTCGGTGAGAAGAACTTTCCCACTTTCCATTTTGCGGGTCATTCTGGCCTTACGGTCGTAGTAGCCAGAGTCCTTCACGCGTGGGGCGTGGCATTCCTTGGCAAAGTGGCCTGACTTTCCACACCGAAAGCACTTCACAGACTTTTGAGGTGCGGATTCCTCGTCTTTCTATATCGACTTAGCTTCCTTCGTAGGGGTGGTCTTTTTGGTGCGGCTAAAGGTTCTTTGTCAATTGGAGGAAGATAAGGATTTTTTCCCGATCTTCTTTGAGACCATCTTTGTGAGCATTGCCAGCTGCTTACGTAGATCATGAACATCTTCATCATATTCTGTATCAGCTTCGGATCCTGAAGAGGTGTTAGATACAACAGCTGGTTGCTTCCCTTTGTTCTGTTTGGCCTTAGAGGTGGAAGATCGTTCAGCAGTCTTGTTCGGAGGAGAGCAAGTGGGTCAACTCGAGTATTGGTAGATTGCGGTTGTACGTAGGGTGCATAGGCAGACATGCTATCGTAGAGAGCATGGATGGAGGTGTTGGAGAGGTCCTTACTCTGAATCATCATCACGGTCGCATTGCCCCAATGTGGTTTGAGGCTACCAAGGAAGCGGTTATTGATATCGAATTTGTCCCTCGAGATCTTGGCTTTCTTGATTTCATTGATGACCTTCAAGTATCGGAGGTACGTGTCACGCAGCTCCTCTCCTTCATAGGCCTGGAAGTGTTCATGCTGCGAGAGACAGGCTGATTTCCTCCCCTGAGCACTTTCTGTTGTGCCTGCCATAATTTCCACGAGTTCATCCCATATTTCCTTGGCAGTTGTGCAGCACTCGATGTGTGCGTAGACTTCGTTGCCCATAGCCTGGAAGATGTATCCTTTGGCAGTCTCATCGGTCTGTAGGCGAGCCTCTTCATCCTCATTAATGGGACCTCTTGGAGTGCGGCGTTCGTCCATGAGGGTTCGCATTTGGTTGAGCAGGGATGATCGTCCAGAACTGTGCTGGACCGTTGAAGATGGAGTCCAGTAAGTATTGAGAGAGTGGTGCGCCTTTGTTCCTGATGAACGTGAGGAACCTGTTTGTTCATATGCTGTAATCGCCTTGTCGCAGCATCGGAGGCCTGGTGTCGGAGCCCACTGTTGAGATGTCATTTGTGGTGGACATGGTTGGTGCAGTCGAATCGTCCGTGGTTCTGATCTTGTATAGATAAGAAGGTTAGTGACGAACAAGATGAGAAATATGAGTTTAACGAGTAGAGTTTGAGAAAATCGTTTAAAGAATTTCTTAGAACTAAGTGAACGTGTGTGATGGTCGAAAACGTATGAAGAGAAAATATATCTTGAAATTCGGAGTAGTTCGAGAAATTTAAAAACGAGATTGGAAGAGTAATTTTTTTTTTGTCAAAAGTGGTCTAGGGGGATAGGACTAAAGTGTAAAAGATCAAGACTTGAATAAGTTCGAGAAAAAATTTAACACGAGAAAAAAAATTTAACACGAGAAAAAATTTGCGGTTTGAAAAGGCGTTTCAAAATGGTTCGTGACTACAAGATAAACTATCCGAGAATTAATTGTTTGAGAAATTTCAGTATTTGCGTGAGTTTAAAGAAAAATTCTTGGACAGAAAAAAATTCTCACTTGAAAATTATTTTCTCGGATTTTAAAATTTCGCATGTGAGAAAGTTTCTCAGTTTTGAGAATTTTCAGGTTAAAAAGATTTCAGTTTGGAAGAAGTATCGCGGGTTGATGGTTTTAGAAAGTTTCTCGGATTTGAAAAGTCGTGGTTTTGAAAAATTTTCTCGGAAGAAAGAAACTTTCTTGGCTGAGAATTCTTGGATTTGACAAACTTTCTCAGTTTCAAAGAATTTTCGCGGATTTAAAAACTGTCTCGGTTTTAAAAAGTTTCTCGACTTAGAAATATTTCTCAGCTTTCGCGAATTTTCGCGTTTAGATAAATTCTCGGAATGAAATTTCTCGCATATAAAGTTTCTCGAATTTTGAAGAATAAGCAGTTGAGAAAAAGTGAAGTGAAAGTGAAGTGAAACAGAGAAATTTTCGCGGTTTTAGAAAGATTCTCGGAATGAAATTTCTCGGATAAAAATTTCGCGGACTTGAACGACGCAACAGAAAACTTTCGCGGCCAAGAACAAGTGTTCACTGTTCCATTGCTGTCGCGCGTTTTGCCAGAAAATCGTCCGGTTTTCACTCAAATCTCAACCAAAATCACTCAAACTTGATCCAAAACTTCAGAAATTCTTCTCTAAACACATAATAGACCGATTTGTGGGCTAAAAACAACAAAAAACGGATCAAATCGACCAAAAATAGAAAATGGCCGAGAAGGCTTTTTCTGAAGATTTTTGCTTCGATCTTGCTGAAAACTCGTTAAAACTGATCCAAAAGTGTTCTAAAAACATTATAGGCATAGAATCGATCTGGGGGAAGGTTTTAAACACACAAAAAAAGAAGCATTAACACCCCAAAACGAGTTCAAAAGACCCGAAAGTGATTTTTTTTCCAAAACACCTTTGATCTTTCTCGGAATCGAACGAAACGGGGTTCAAATCAATGTAGATCGATCCACATTTGCTCTGATACCATTTGTTGGTCCCGACTGCACCAAACAAGGAATCAAAGAGGCTTGGATGGAATGAAAAAGGGAGAGGTTCTCACCTTCAAGTGTGTGTATTGTGTGAAAAGTAGGGTTAGCCTTTTGATCTTTGATTACTTCAAAAATAGTGCTGGAAAAACCTTATGTACCACATCAAACCTAGGTATATTAAGGCCCAAACACTAAAGATTAAACTAATTACAATTTGGTCCAAAGCCCAAGCTAAAAGGATAATTACAATAGATATCCCCAAGACGTAAACTAATGACACAATCTATTAACTATCCTAACAGCTACGGAGTAAACAAAGCAAGAAACAAGCAAAACAAAGAGGAAAATCGGAAACACCGGCCCGGCGATGGCCCCATTCAAACGCAAATTCAAGAACCAAATTAGGCAAAAACAGGCGAAGAAGAGAAAGAACATGGGGGAAGAACTTACTAGAGGTGATGATCAGAGAAGCGAGAGACAGAGCGCCGACTTGAGAGACGAAATCGCAGAGAGAATATGAAGGTCAAAAACCCTAGAAGACGAAAATGAGGAGGAAGAAAGTGAAAAGAGAGAAAAGAATAAGGAAAAAAGGAAAAGAAAAAAGAAGGGGGAACGGTCCTTGGATGGATGACGCGTGGCAATAGCAGCTGTACTTAGATTTGACAGGGCGGCAATTTTTCCCGCCCAAGGAAAATTACAGAAGGCCATCGCGAGAGACAAAGGGTAAAGGTCGATCGGGCAGGATGGAAGAAAGCTGGAGAATGTCCGAGGAAATCCGTAGAGAGGGACCCAAGTGGCTTGGGGGCCGATTATTTTATCGATAGCTACGTCCAAATACTCCTTACACTCCTTTTGGACTATTTTGGGGGGGTGCTATTGTTACCCTCAGGATTTCTAGCTAACAGTAAAATAACGTTAACAATATAATAACTCGCAGGTATCGAGGCGCGGAGGCAGCGATCGCGAGAGGGGGATACGTTCCCATGAACAAGCGCGAAGAATATGAGTATTTGAGCTCAGGGAGACACCCGAGGAGGCCCTGGCGGTCTTTGAAAAGGAGAAGCAAATCGAAACGAAGATCCCGAGGAACCTCCTGAGTAACTTGAGTGGTCGAGGTGGGACGATTCAATGAAGTCCGAAGCTAAGAGGGAGGGATCGAGGCCGGAAGAAGGCGGTTCCTGGGGCGGCCCGACGAGGTCCGCCCGAGGATAGATCGCCTGAGAACGCAAGGGACAAGAAGAGGGATCGCCCGAAGACAGATTGGTCGCGGACAGCGGAGCCCGAGCGGAGCCAAAAACCCCGCGAGTGGCAAGGGTCCGATTAATGGAATGGTGCCAAAGAAAGACTAACTACCCGAGTAGGGCAGTTCTGTAACAGGTAAACGGAATCGTAAAGAAAACTGAATGAGGGAAAGGAAAGGAGGACGTGGGATCGTGGGGAAGGCTACGTTCCATTTACGGAGCTCGCTAGAAAAGCGAGCTAGGGTAGAAGACTAGGTCCAGGCAACGTGATTTGAGGTTAATATAAATAACAACAGTTATTTCATTTCCCAGGTATGTCTTTCGAACTAACTAAAACTGATTTACGAGCCTAAAAAACCTTCTGACGTGTTTGTTTGAGTTTGAATGTCAGGCCGACGGAGGAGATCGACGGAGACCGAAGAACTCGCGCCGGAGAAGATACGAGGGAAGAGTAGCTACACCAACTGCCGTTACAATAAACTTATCAAAGTTGTGACATAACGTGGCAGGAAACAAAGTGAACAATGTTGATGTTGTTTACACTCCATGGTCGAATCTGAAGAAAACTGCCTCGATGGACGTTGGGCAAGTTAGTGTCTACAATTCAAAAATGGTGAGCGATATGGATTTGATCAAGTGATATATATGATCAGTCATGAACATTAGTTACATTTCCTGTTTCTTTCCATTCGTAGGTTCGCACCGTACAAGTGGAAAAGAGAATAAACGAGGAGATAGTGAACAGATTGAATAGGACGAAGGTTGAAAGGACGACAGATTTGAAAGGTAAAATTCCCTTTTGAACCTCCAACCAAATCCTCATCTGCTACGGAAATTTAAGTGTTTCTTCACATTGTCAAGTCATTTTCTGTTTTTTCATCAAGTATTGATTTACACCATCATATGACTACATCGCATTCTGGCAGCTGAACGAGAGGCTGTTAGTGCAGCTGAAAAGTCAGAGAGGAAGCTACAACTGAGAGAAAAAGTAAGTTAAATATCTCATGTTTTCATAGTGAGGAGTGATCTTACATTATTGGATAAAGATTTTAACACGAATTCGAATATTTCAAAACCAAAAGGTTTAGAAAATGGACAATGTATGCATTCATTACCTATTTATATCCTAATAATCTTTCAATATCCTGAAGGCGTTACATTACCTCGATAATTCTTTCTAATCTCTTTAATACAAGTGATCGCAGCAACCATGGCATTTCTGAATGTTCTTATAACATAATAGGATTAACCAGTATGTTGTTGTTTGATGTTATCAGAAAAAGCGAGAGGAGTTGGAAAGGTTTGAAAAGGAGAAGCAAGCAGAACTGAGGAGCTACAAAAATCTGATGGTAACTGAGTAGATGACATCGAACAAAGAGATAGCATCAGCAAACAAGTCATTACAGGAGCTTGAGGAAGATTTCATGTAAATCTGTTGAGGAGCTTGAAAAGATGGATGTAAGTGGAATGTGGGATGAGACTGAAGCTCTTTTAAGCAGTTTGCTTTGTGCTATTTGTTTTAGGACATAGATAAAACTAAACGGCTTAAACGCAAATCCAGCCAGGGCAGGTTGAGAGTATAATCGATTGATGAATATTTTGGATATTATGATGTTACTCCCAAATTGAAGACAAATTATAGATAACTCGTTACGATTCACTTTTAATTGTGTCACCTCAGAATCGATTTGCGAGTCTAGCGGGCAGATATGGCTTATTTTCCAGGTTCGGACTCAAAAGTAAATGCTAGACTTCAGCTTGTTCGTTATCATATTCCCAAGTTTGAGCTTAAAGCTCGAAATTTTAAATCCAACTTAGATAAATTTCAAGAAAACCTAATTAAAAAAAAAATCATGTGTCACCCCATGAACATTTTTGTCCAGCTAAGCTTCAGTCAAAGTAAGGTTGTCAACGGGTGGGATTCCCCCGAACAGGGCGGGGATTCCCCGCTATATCTACCCCGCGGGGTGGGGATGGGGGAAATTTTTCCCGCGGATATCCCCGCCCCGCCCCGATTATTAAACTATAATATATTCTATTCAATTAATATTATTATAACATAAATAATATTAAAATATACTTTGGATGATATCAAAATAATATAAATATCAATAAAATATTGCTTAAATAATATAAATAATATTAAAATATAGTTTAAATAATATTAAAATAATATAATTAATTTAAAAAAAATAGGACGGGGCGGGGATCACCGGGGACCAGGATTAGATCCCCGCCCCGAACCTGCCCCGTTGACAACCTTAAGTCAAAGTCAACTCGTAGAGTTCGTAGTCAATTCGACTCATATTTCACCCTACATCTACTGATGTTTTGTAATAATGTCTTGTCAACTGTTTATTTGGTAAACTAAGGAACCATGACTTTGGGACCAAGTAAACCTCGGCGCGACATAGTGACCTGAAAACGGAATTGCGCTTAGATGATGGTTGCTCAAGAATGTAAAAAGCGATTGAAAACGTACATTTTTTTGAAGAAACAGCCTTAACCCGGCTCCCTTGCGATGGTAACTTTGTTAAAGGATTGATTTACGAGCGCAGTGAAAAACGAAAGACCAACCACGGTGTAGATCAGCCAATATATGTTACCTATAGGTATATATATTGTGGCGACCCTGACTATCTAATCATATTTAGTGGCGGATTTTCGCAACGTAAGTCGCGGAAGACCCGTCTAACAAAAACTTTTCCTAAAATATGATATCTTACTACGAAAATAGCCTACATCGTCTTAATTATACAAAGGCCGAAGCCCCAAAATATATTCCTGTCAAAACATAACCTAACATCGCTCCACAGGTCGTCATCCATGTACAGCCTTGCCCTCAAAAGACCGTGGAGTGCCACCGTCAGCCCGCCTTAGTCGTGACGTTTCTCAACGTCCGACTCTATCGTACCTACAACACATAAAACGTGGAATGAGCTTATAAAGCTCAGTAAGTGGAAACCATGCAATGTGCGTGTCCTAGAATGCAAAGGCATCCACGCCAATGCTTCCTAATCGCATCCTATAATTCGTGTCTTGTCTTATTTATAGTTCGTGTCTTGTCTTGTAGGGCCCATGGCTTATCTCGCTATGCACCATCATGGAGCTCAAACCCATTAAGGGTAAATAAACATGTAAATGGCAATACCCACTCATGGGAGGCTAACCCGAGGGCGCCTTTTCTGTCCCAAGGTGGTTTCATACGCCACACAGACGATACTCCCACTGAGAGGCTAACCCTAAGGCGCCTTTTCAATCCCATTGTAGTTTATCGATCCCACGGGCGGTCACAATGGAAGACTCACTCTGAGGTTGCTGACATCGATTTTAGCCTTGATGCTGTTTGTTTCCTCAGGGTGCGTCTTCCAAATCGCAACCTTCCGCCACATGCATGCCCTTGCCTTGAGACATGTCATGTCATGTCTTGAAATCGGTGATGTAAATTCACCATGGTAGCATAGGAGAGCCATTAATGTAAACTTTTATTGTGTTTAAATAATCATACGCTACTTATGCTCGTGTCTTGTAACTTTGTGTATGCACGTGATAATGCGTACGTGAGCAATGCCGAAGTGCTTGCTATGCCACTTCATGTAATATTTAATCACGTAAATAAATAAATCACATAATGATTCACGTAAAGTCATAGAAGCATGTAATCATGTCATTCAGGCACGTAACCATGTAATTCATGCACATATAATTTATGTGTTGTAGTGGGGATCTCCACTTACCTGGTGTCCTTAGCTACTTAGCTTATCGTACGGTAAGTCGCTAACCTTCAAACCCTAAGTATAAAATCATAATAAATTAGGGTTTGTTAGTCTAATCATAATTTCATAACATGGCTTGATTTATAAAACCCTAGTTTTGATTTTTACGAATTTTGGAACCCTAAAGTTTCGAACTTTAACCTAAATTGAAAAATACCATTCAGAGATTCATAAGGATTTCGACATCATGCATATAGGAATTTGATATTTAAATAACACACCAAGATCTCGATATAATTATGAAAAGTATGTCAATGTTATAAATAAAGACCTCGAGGTATGCTTTGTAAGACATTTCGAAGTTAATTTAACACATAAAATCTCGACATAGCATATAAAATTTCGAAGTATATTTTGATATTATAACCAAGATGTCGAGATGTATTTATAAGAGTTCGAAATAAAACTCAAAGATGGATCTCGACATAACTTAAACATAAATCTCGAGATGGCTTAAACACGAATCTCGAATTCAACCTTAAAAATAAATCCCGATATGGATTTAAAATAAATGTCGAGTCCTTACACAATATGTCGAGAAGTTTGCTGAGCTCTTATCTAAACTGTCTAGACATAATAAGATTCGATATAACTATTAAAGATAGATCTCGATATTGGTTCTCATTTGTATATTAGATCTCGACGCTTTCAAAATATATCTCGACATGTTATATAAAATTTCGAGGTAATTTTCGAAGTAGCATACTCAATTTCGAGATTGATTAAGCTCTACATGATTTCGACGTGGACCTCGGGATTTAAACATTACACCAAGATTTCGAGAGGTATGTCAAGTTTCTACATATAAATGTCGTTATGTTATACAAGATTTCGAAGTTAAAATCAAGAATGGATTTCGGGCTTTATTAGGGAAATTCGACATGTGATCTCGAGATCCTATACTAGGTTTCAAAGTTAATACTGAAATGGTTTTCGAGCTTTCATTTCGAGATTCCATCTCGAGTTTTGGTTCAACTTCCTCCTATCCTTACTTCTTTAGTTTCGAAATCATTTCTACCGACTAATAGGGTCTCGAAATCTTATCAAGCTGCCTCCTTCTTCATAATTTCGATCCCTGTCCTACTAATTTTTCCAGACATAGCCCATATATAATTCTTGACCAGCCGTATTAGCATAATATCATGAAAACCCTAAAATCATTAAACAGCTACAAATCGAAATTCTCCTTACAAGTTATCCTAAGCTGAGAAAATCTTACATCTTATATTGCTCAAAACATGTCTCAGTCGAATTAATTATGTTAATATGAATTCTTATTCTAAACTAGGATTTCTACCCTCGTTCTTACACTTAAATTCCCACGTTAGCATATCTACAACACCTTTAGTTTAAACAAATACAGAAGTGAAAAGGACTATTTTACTTACCACAATTCGAATTTAGATGGCTGGGAGCTTTCTTAGCTTGGCCAAGTTCCCTTAATTTTCTTCCTTAACATCTCGTAGGGTTTGTCTCACTTAAGGGTTTATACTATCAAGGGGTTTTGATAAGTACCAATTATATGAAATGTATTTGATGTGACATAAAGGGCGTGAGTTCCCTTAGGTCTAAGCAACATCCTTACCCACTTTCATCCCAACACTTGGGCTATAATTATGTAGTAATATGGCCCAATCATATCATGGCCCAAATCTTTAATTTTATTAGTACTATCATGATTCAAATTTCTTATTACTAACTTAATAATAATTTCTCCTACCAAGTTAGTTATTCTAATAGCACTAAGTCCATATAGGACTTTTTCACATAGACACATAAGTCACTTAGCATGACATCACATAAGCATGTATATATTGCCGTAACGCATATATCATGTAATTCACATAACACACAAGCCACGTAAAGCACTAAAATAAGAGTACACTTATTACAAAATAATTTGTGTGCCATAATTATTCTCCCATGGTCTTGACATCTTTATCTATTTAATAAAACAAGGTTTTTAATTAAATACTCTCCACCACTAATTTTATTGTAAATCCCATAATTAAATTTTACGGGTATTACATATATTGTTGTAAAACTTGGTCAAGCGGCCGCCGAGGAGCTGCTCGGACAATCACCGTGCCGGAAATCCCTTAAAAAATTGACACATGCTGCTTAATGTTGCAAGCAAGCTGTGTGATTTCCAAGGAAAGGTTGTGTGCGTTTATATAAATATCTGTCTACTCTCATTATATATGAATCGACGTGGAACAAAGTGGCTTCTTTTTAGGAACAATAGTCTTATTTATGGGTCTAAGAGACCCATCATCATGTTCTGACCCATTTACCACCTCAAGCCCAACTTCACCAACACAGTTTCCTTGTGCAGTCTTTTAACTGGCAAATGTAATATCATTAATTTGCACCGATGAATGAAGTATTTTCCTCTTCGATGCATTTCACAAAAAGTTAGAAAACAGTCACTTGCTTGAAGTTATAGTCATGGGTTAAAATAATCAACCGAAAAATAGAATGTATATAACTAAAATTGAAAAATAGGACAACTGCTTCTGAAATCATCCTATAAACTTTATTTTCGTACTAATATTATATAGTTGAGTCTGATATTATTTTACAGTATTTAGATAAATAGTTTTACTTTGATAGAATGTCAGTGTGTTTGATTTACTGAAAAAAATAAAGAAAAAAATTATACCGTTAATTTCCGCAAGAAGCCGTCTAGGCCATGCTTATGCCTTGTAGGCGCTAGACCTCGCATACTCCCGACTAGCGCCTTTACGACGTTGGTGTGCGCCCCGCCATATACTTACGTAGGATATAGTTTTTCCTTTTATATAAAGGAAGTCATCATGTACATGTCAAAATATCGCTCCCAACCTTTTTACGTAGGATGGTGTCATAATCGTAACAAAAGAAATCCTATCTTCCGCCCCGCGGGTCGCGTTCATGTACACACCATCCTCAAAAGTCGCTGGAAGTTTCAAAAGATAGCCTTGCCGTTATGAGCGATCACGTACCGTGGTCGCGCGCACTTACAACATATAAAAACATGGGATGAGCTATAAAGTCAGTAGGTAGGAATTATGCATGCCGCGCACGTGTACATTTGCAAAAGCATCCGCGCCAATGCATTCAGACCCTAGCAGGAGCAAACTCGATCGCATATCCCTCAGGGCCCTCGACTAACTTACTATGCACCATTTTCAGAGCTCAAATCCAATAAGGACAATTGGTCGAGCAGTCCATAAAGGGTGATGAACCACAAAGTACTAGTCACACATTTCGGCCCAATTCGCATTGGGATGTATAACGGTTCGCCATTCGGCCCAACTGGTACTTGCTGTTCCGCGGACGCTCACGCCGGTGGCCCACTCCAAGGTCGCCAACACCAGAGATACCCTCGGTGTCGCTCCCACCCTCGGATCGCCTCCTCCATGTTGCACCTACCGCAATTCAGGGCATCTGCCCAAATAATAAATATATTCTGACGACGTACTGGGTCGTCATGGTGTCATAGAAGCAGTCCTGACTCAACTGTGAGTCGACATCAGATGCCTATATCTGCAAATATCCATCGCTTTCAAGCGATCTTATATATCGTGCATAGACTCGTCTAACGATTCTCGTACATATCGTGTATGCTCAGACCAGCCTCCTCATTTGACAAGAAGAAAAAAATAATAAAATAATAGTTTATTATATTATAATATTATTTTATTTATATAAAAGAAGAAAGAAAAATCTTAAAGATAAGGAATGAGCGGCTCATATCAACTGGCGACGCTGCGGATTCCTGACCACCAGTTTCGAGCGGTCCAGAAGAGCTGAAGATATCTATAAAAAGGCTGATGATTCTCCAGTTATAATCACCCCAAATGAGAGTCTAGAGAGAGAGAGAGATCTGAGAGTGAGAGGTAAAAGATAATCCACCTTCGGGTGGATAAGGGTGAGAGCGGGTGCAGTTTTACTGTGGTAATAGAGGGTGGGTACAAAAACATTACCCGGGTGGGTAAGGGGTCTCGAGTTTGGGTTTAAACACGAGAGTTATTTTTTAGGGTGTAATATTCTCAAATATAGTAAAACTATTGTCTCTCCGTGGAGGTAGGCGGTGTTGGCCGAACCACGTAAAATCTCGGTGTTTTCTCGGTGTCATTTCGGCTTTAATTAATATCCCGATAAATTGCCGAGGGGTCCAAATACAACTACCGCTGACCCAGAACTAAATATTTACCGCTCAACCCTAACAAGTGGTATCAGAGCCAAACCCTACTGGTATTCTGAGTATGCTCTGTGGTTGCAGCTGTGTCTGATCTTCCATATCAGAAAAGACATCAGAGGAATCATTGATCGGAGGGAGCCAGTGGCAGAGCGAGGTTCAACGAGGTGATGCCTTGTGCTGCAGAAATAATGACATAAATCCTCCAGTTCCTGTTGGTATCGTCAGCACTGAGGCCGATGTGAGTCGTCTTTTTAATTCTTGAAAGCTTTGTTCACACTCATCGCTCCAATGGAATGGACTATCCTTCCTGGCCAGTTTTGTTAATGTTGAGGCGATTTTCGAGAAATCCTTGATGAATTTACTATAGTATCCCGCTAATCCTAGAAAACTTCGTACTCCTGTTACATTCATCGGTTGGGGCCAATAGTTGATGGCTTCTATCTTGCTCAGGTCTACGGAAATTCCTGCTCCCGAAATGATATGTCCAAAAAACGCGCTTGGTTAAGCAAAACCTCACATTTCTTGAACTTAGCATATAACAGCTTCTCTCATAGTATTTCGAGAACAATCTTCAGTTGTTGTTCATGTTCCTCAGACGTCTTTGAATAGATTAGAATATCGTCGATAAACACGATGACGAACTTGTCTAAGAACGGCTTAAATATGTGGTTCATTAAAAGTTGCCAGCGCATTAGTCAGCCCGAAAGGCATGACTAGGAACTCATAGTGCTCGTATAGGGTACTAAAGGCCGTCTTTGGGATATCCTCTTCGCTAATCTTCAGCTGGTGATATCCCGATCGCAGGTCTATCTTCGAGAATACTGTTGCTCCTTATAGTTGGTCGAAAAGATCATCAATTCTTGGGAGGGGATACTTCTTCTTGATCGTAATCTTGTCCAGCTCCCTATTATCATTGCAGATTCGCATTGATCCGTCTTTCTTCTTATAAATAAAACGGGTGCTCCTCAGGGTGAGAAGCTCGGCTAAATGACTCCCTTTTGCCGCAACTCTTCTAATTGTTCCTTGAGTTCTTTCATTTCAGTTGGAGCTAATCGATAAGGAGCTTTTGAGATAGGTGCAGCTCCAAAACCAATCGTGAACTGAATCACGATCAGGAGGGAGTCCTGGTAAGTCTTCTGGGAAAACGTCAGGAAAAATCTTGTACTACTAAAACCTCTTCTAACTTCGGGAGCTGATGTTCTTCTGATGTCGTAGCGAAAACAAGGTAGGTTTCACATCCTGCCTTGATTAGTTGCGCTTTTAATGCCAAAATCTTAGGAATACCCTTACTTTTGACTGTTCCAGTAAAGGTTTTTCTCTCTGTGCTGAACGTCACCGTCTTATGGTTACAAGCAATCACAGTTCCATACTTAGACAGCCTGTCCATTCCTAGGATTACTTCATAGTCATTCATGGGGATAACTATTAGGTCTACGGGTAATTCTCTATCGTTAGCTAATATTGGGCAATCTCGTAAGACTAAACTAGTCCCGGTTGAGGCTCCATGCGATATAGTTACACTATATTTGCAGTGGGACTGTTGAGGCGTAATCCCAAGTCTCACCACGTAATTAGATGATGCAAATGAATGTGTGGCGCCTGAGTCTATTAGTATGCATGTCGGGACATGATGGATAGATATGGTACCTGCTACTACCGATGGGTTTGTTTCTGCTTCCTCGGATGTTATCGTGTACACTCGGGCACGTACTGTTGGTGGCCTGGCCTGTACGGTTGTTTGACTCCCAGATGCTTTCCCGGGGCATGCTCTTGCTAAGTGGCCTGACTTGCCACACCTAAAATAGCTGGCATTTTCTGAAAAATAGATGTCCGTGTGTCGTCGGCTACACTTTGGGCAGACTGGTGCCATTGGGGGTCTCCCCTGGTTTGGATGATTAAACTGCTGGGATGATCCGAGTTTGTCCTGAAGGCTAGGCCTCGGCCCTTTGGGAAAAATTGTTTCTTTTGGCTTCCTCAACTCCAATGAGGTCCTTGTACAAATTTCCTCTTTGCCTTCTGAGCTCGAGTTATTCGAATCTCTGCTTGCTCAGCCACTAATGCTCTCTCTACCACTTGAGCATATGTGGCTCCTTGGATCCGGCCATATTGACGTCTCGGTAAACTTCTAGCTTTAGGCCTTCGAGAAAGCGTTCAACCTTCAAGGCGTCCGCGCTCACCATATGAGCTGCAAACCTGGATAGCTATTCGAATTTCTGGATATATTCTGCCACTGTCCTCAGGCCCTGGCGTAAGTTAATGAACTCGTTCATTCGTTGCCCGTACCGGAGCGGTGAAGTACTTGCTCCTGAATAGTTCTGTGAAGCGGTCCCAACACATATTAATAGGATCTTCAATGGCCAAAATCGTATCCCACCAGTGTCCCACGCTTCCTCTCAGTAGGAATGCGGCACATAACACTTTCTCCTCTTCTGGGATCATGCTATATTGGAACATGCTCTCTAACGTTCTTAACCAGTCTTCCGTAGAAGTTGGGTCAAGAGCATCCTCAAAAGTAGGGGGTTTAACTTACGAAATCTTTCCCCCACTATTTCAACTCTCTCTGCTTGAGAAAGTCCACCACTCGACTGTCCGCTCATGTTGCGCTTATGAATTAGTTCTTGTATTTGAGTGAATTGTTGGCCGACTAGCTCCGTAAGCTCTATAATCGTCGTGTCGCGATTATCTGTTGATATCTCGGGTTCTTTGCCTCTACTAGCATTTCCGCTACTCTCACCTCTCGTTCTACCCATATTTATCTACCCCGTAATCCCTACGGCCAATAAATTATTCAACACAAACAAGAATTCACATTAATAGAAAACTTACTAGCAAGGCCGCTTCCGCACTTTTGAGTGTGTGTACATGAGCAGTCTACAGAACCTTCAACCGAAGCTCTGATACCACCTGTGGCGCCTATATACTTTTTAATGCTAACTTACGTGGCTAATATCAAAATAAAGTGACTAATGTGCGAAAACGTGGATAAAAGTTTTCCTTTTATGTAAAGGAAGTCATCCTGTACATGTCAAAATATCGCTCCCAACCTAACTACATAGGATGGTATCATAATGGTAACAAAAGAATTCCTATCTTCCGCCCCGCGTATCTCATTCATGTACATAGCATCCTCAAAAGTCGCTGGAAGTTTCAAAAGATAGCCTTGCCGTTATGAGCGATTACGTACCATGGTCGCGCGCACCTGCAACACATAAAAACATGGAATGATGCATCTCGCGCACCTACAATTTCCTCCTATCGGACAAAGATTGTCGAAAAAATGGAACTCTTCCAAATTTGATGACGAGATTGTTCTTGTTGTGCTCTTCTTTGTAGAATCTAATGTTGGTTGAATTTCATATGCTCACGTATTAACGGGTCGGAAATGCTATTCAGATCTATCATCAAAATTTTGCATCGTCTCTCTGCAGTTCAGTATGTTGTTTTGTAAATTCCTTTTGACGCTTCTCTGCCTACTTCAACAAATTCAAAATTTCGTCACTTTTAGCACTAACAGTATTAAAAACCTTACTAAATTGTTCATTTATTTCCTTCTTCAGTTTGCTTTCTTGACTCCAATTGAACGTTTGCTTGAGGTTCCACCAGCACTATCATCATGGTTAAAAGATGACAAATCAGGAGAATCTGGTGTTTGAAATTCATTATTTGGACATTCTGATCATGATGAGTTGTTTGTAGAAAATTCCCGATGACCACGACTTCATTTGGGAACATTGTCATCGAATTTTGCACTCTTTAAACATATGCCACACATGATCAAACTTGAACACATGTTTGAATTTTGGACTTGAGCAAACTATAGCTTTGCTTGAAGAAGATGCAAATAAAAGTAAAATAAATATGTATGTTGTAGAGATTTCACAAAAATTAAAATAACCACCCTGTCTTCGTCTTGCATCCCACTTGGGTTTTGACACACTATTTGTTTCACGCATCCATTGAACTTTCGGACGGCCGCTTCCATGATGCGAATACGAGATCCGCAAGATCGATCACTCCATTTGGGCCATTAGATATGTTTTTTTTATTATAATTCCTCTTGAATTAGATTCCAGAACTGAGTAGAAGTTTGGTTGTTTGATAGTCTTGGATTTTGTATTATGTAAGTTTAACAAAGAAGAACATCTTCAGGAATAAAAAAATTAGCACTTTCCTTTGACATTTTTTTCAAATTTCTTAAGATCTTTAAAGCATACAAACAAGAGTTTGCATCATTGTTGGATAGAAGTTGTGGCCTTTTATAGATGAAGACGTGCTACATCGACATTGCATTAATATCTTGATTCCGTTAGATATTGCAAATGGTACATCGACGTTGCATTAATATCCTGATTTCATTAGATTGCACCATACTTCATCTTGAATGCCTATTTAATGGACTGCATCATATCTTTGCTGAAACTGTTATGCCCTCGAATGCGATACGAGGATTAGATTGTATAGGGCATTAGATTATTTATCATTTGACCTTTTGTGTAATAAGATATTTTCGTGTGTTTAATAAAAGGCATTGTTCGTTTATTGGATATAAGAGTTCTTTACTTAGCATCCAGTAAAGCAATAAATGAACAAATCCAAATGTGTCGAGTTGAGTCACCGTTCTCGATGGGCTCGAGAGGGGAAGGCACCGATGGACTCTTAACCTCGAACATTAAAAGTCCGTAAGCCTGAGGCTCCTGTTGGGAGGATAATCGATCACGGCTTATTTGTCGATGACCTATCGTGTGCCGATATCCCGCTTGGAAGCGGAGGTCATGACTTGTGGTACTAGTCGAATCAAAGGATTGAATCGTTTAATGGACACCGACTCACAGGTCGTACGGCCGAACATGGCTTATTACTCAAGGTGCGTCAATGACCGACGATAACACTATAGTAGTCTACGTGAACCTTAGACCGAAAGGGTCTTTGACGGAGTTGACTTCGAAGTCTCGACTGTCACTGGTTACCCTTTACCCGATTTGTTGTCGCATGCGTCAGCGGGGAAGATGCGGTCTTGATAAGGATTTGTGAATGCCGGGCTCAGAACGCCAGGTACGGATTCACAGTCTCGTAAGTAATCGAGACAAGTGTCTTACTGGACGGTGACGGGAAATTACAAAATCCTTGTCCAAGGTATTGAACTAACTCATGTTAGACATGGAGGTAGCTTGGTAATTTGCTTCGTCTCCGTTTTATCATAGAATCGAATTCAGTGAGTTTGCGATAGATCATAGCTCTCATTCGATTGGGACACAGCTGAAGGGTTTATACGTAGCACTGTTATCTATAGTGACGTTCTGGAATAAAGACTGCGTCGAAATTCGCACTCGAATCGGGTAACGTATAATACCCGGAAAATTTAATACGGGGTTTTGAATACCAATAGCGTTGCAAATGTTCGTATTAATGGAATTAGGATTCGAGCGGCCCAAATGAAGATGCGTCCAAATTAGAAGTTTGGCCCAAAGTAATATATTACTTAAGTAATTAGCCCAAATAAATAGGAACTTAAGTAAATGATTTGATAAGGCTCAAGTCGATTATGAGGATGGTCCAAATAGCTTAGAGAAAAGCATAAAGGTTCTTTCAACTCAAGAAAAAAAATGGAGTTAGTCACCTACTCACCTTTTTCACGTCAACCCACATGTAGATAAACATCAATATATTATTTAATAAACCCACACTAAGCAAAGAAAGAAGAAATGAAAGGGAAGTGAAAGGAGATATAGGCAACGATGAAACTCCCGAAGCTTGATTTTATGCGTGTTCTGGTCTCAGTGTGCTCATGAGGTAATTAACAAGCTAAGTTGTTTTTATTTCATTTTAATGATCGGTTATTGATAGTCCAGTTCGCGCAGGTTTGGTTTTTGGTGAATTCAACCTAGTTATCGTATTCGGATTTTTTCGAAACCAAGTTCTCTTGAAAGCTAACTACTTTGGCTTTCCATATCAGTTTGAATCGTTTCAATCGGATCATCCTTCGATTTTCTATGAATTTCTAAAGTGACAGAAGGAAACAGAAATTTTGTCTGTCTAGATCCGCGCACAGATTTAGTTTTGAACGAAGTTGGCCAAGTTGTTGTGCTCCGATTCCGTCGAATCATGTTTAGCTAAGTTCTTAAGTTTTCCATAGCCACCGGAATCAGGTCGATCCGATATTTCTAGGATCGATTATGAGGCGTTGACCTTCTGATGTAAGTTCAGGACTTTCTAAAAACCGGATCTGTGCGCAGCTCTTGTTTTCAGAACATTTGACCCATTTATTGTGCTTTGTTTCCTTCGGAACCTGCTTCTTTTGATAGCTAAGATCATCAGGTTTCCACAGCCACTGGAGTAAGATCGATCGGATGTTCGTGTGATTTTTACGAATTTTTAAAGTTCATACTGCCGAACAAAAATTTTTATTCAGCTGTACCCGTACTTCTCTGTTTTCACCCTTTAAACTGCTCCGATGATATTGAGGTTTACCTTTATTGAAATCTTATACTCTCAGCTAGCTATAGCCGCTTATCTCAATCGCATGTCCCTAGCATTTTTAACGTAATTTAGAAGTTTATGTCGCAAAAACCGAATTGTTTTATTTTCTTTGTGAATGAAGAACATGTTTTGAAATTTTCCGACAGATGCAGCAACCTCAGATGTAGAACAAAAGTTCGAAAACTACGAAGGAAAGGTAGGTGAAACTCACCTACGGCACGCGAACGTTATGTGATTAATTACGTGATATTTATGTGAATCGGTGAAAATTATGTGATTTGATGAATTACGTGATTTATCTATTTCAAATATTTTGCACGTTATATATATCTGATTATTTTCACCGCACTTGCATATCATAAGCACGACATGTTGATGTGAGGGTTTATGGGTAGAGCAGAGCAGAAACTCGAGTGTGTGCTAACTTTAATGTGGCCTGTGCTGGCCGCTCGAGAGTACGAGAGGTTGAGTGACGGGACGTGTTGAGACATTATAGAACATTTCGAGTATAGAGCAACTCTAACGAGACCTGAGTAGCTTACCCGGTCTAACGAGACCTGAGCGGGATATGCGACTCTAACAAGACCTGAGTAGCCACCCACTCTAACGGGACCTGAATGGGAACCTATTCTAACGTGACCTGAGTGGGAACCTATTCTAACGAGACCTGAGTGGGATATTAGAAATGTACTTAGTGTCGAGTAGTGTGGGATGTTGAGACGTGTTACTGTTGAGATGATTAAAGACGAGTTGAGTGTGCATTTGTGAGGTGCTTGAAATGGGGTTGAGCGCACATTGCATACATGCATGTTTCATCTACTGGGCAAGGAGCTCAGTTTACGTGTTGTATGTACATACGAGTCCGGCGTTGATCTGCGTCGAGACTAGGCGGGCTGTTGGCGGTGACTCCACGGACTTCTGAGAGCAGGGCGGTAATGGATGCGACCTGTGGAGCGACGTTAGGGTATTGTTGCGTTTTGGGCCGATAGTCTTTGTAGAATAAAAAATAATGGCCTACGGTCACTGTATGATAAGACGTACGCGAGTAGTGCGTATATTGTAAAAAATATGAATTTGCGAGATGTGTGTGATGTAATATATTGTGCTTTTTTTTAATAGTTTTTTTGTTAGACGGGTCTTCCGCGACTCACTTTGCGAAAATCCGCCAAAATACTTATTAGGAAGTGAGGGTCGTTACAGGTGGTATCAGAGCTTAGGACATAAATTCCGTAGATTGTCCATGAACTGCCGCTCAAAAGCCTAGAGGATCAGCCTTGCTTGTAAGTTTTAAAGTTTTGGCTTGATTAGATAAATATAAAAGTTTGCATGAATATTGTAGAAACTACGGTTAAATGACGAAAGGACGTAGAGAAAATAATGGAGAGTCGAGTCGTGGGGTTGCATCCGAGTCACCTACAACTGAACGAGACTCCACGATCTTGCGCCTTACTGAACTGATCCAACGTTAGTCGGATCAGATCAATGAGTTGATCAATCACCGTAACTCATTTGACCAACATCCTCCCCCGCAACCCGAACGTATAGAAATAATAGGGGAACGGCTTCGGAAATTGAACCCTCCAACCTTTGAGGATGCCATCGATCCTACTCTAGCTGATGACTGGTTGCGCACCATAGAGGATATGTTCCTATATGGTCAGATCTCAGAGAATGAACAGGTGTTGTGTGCCATCTCTATGCTTCGAGGTAATGCAAGGTTTTGGTGGGACACCATCAAAATCGTGGAGGACCCAATAACTATGCCGTGGGAGAGATTTCGAGAATTGTTCCGTGAGAAATACTTCACCACCCATGACTGAACTCGAAAAATGAACGAGTTTATAAGTCTGAAGCAAGGAGAGTAAACTATCGCGGAATATTTCCGTAAGTTTGAAGAGTTGTCGCGCTTTGCTCCGCACATTGTGGCGACGAACGCATTAAAGGTGGAGCGATTCCAAGTATGTCTCAAACCTGAGATCTACCGAGATGTCAGCATGGTGGGGACACGAGAACTGGCGTTTGCCCAAGTGGCTGAACGAGCACTCATCGCGGAGCAGGCAGAGGCCCAGATTTCAAGGGCCCACGAGGAAAATAGAAAGGCGGAGAGCCAGCTACAATGAGAGGCTAAGAAGAAGCGTCAGACTTTTGATAAGGATCCCAACAATAATCAGAACTACTGCCAGGGACAGCAAAACGCGCGACCGAGGCCAAACCATGAAGTGGTTAATTTCCCAATTCGACCTCCAAATGTCGATCCCCAGTGCCAGAAATACGGACGATACCATGCAGGCGTTTGTTTCGGTGCAAGACCAAAATTTAACCCCCAATGTTTTAAGTGTGGAAAACTAGGACATCTTGCGAGAAATTGTCCGAAAGATCGTTCGGGAAATCAAAACCAAGTCTCAGTACAACCTTCACTCGTACCGGCCCGTGTGTTTACTTTAACAAATGTGGAGGAAGAATTGAATCTACCAGGGATAACGGGTATGTTAAACATTTAAAGTATACTCATTTCTGTGTCAATTGATTTTTGGGTCGCACATAGGAATGTATGACCAAATATCTGATGAAGGTTAAATCAGATCTTACTTGAGATTTGAAAAGTCTAAAGATAGGGAAAAAATTAATAATAATAAAAATAAACAAATATTTACGAACTGTCAGAGCAGCGCAGCGGAAGCGTGGTAGGAATAAAATCCATCACGTTAGGAAGGGATAAAAAGTCAATCGCATAACCGACTACGGAAAATAATAATAATAATAATAATAATAATAATAATAACAATAATAACAATAATAATAATAATAATAACAATAATAATAAAATTTGGAACTTCCTCGAGTGTATAGGGAGACTAGAAACCCCAAGTTATTCCACCCGGCGAATTTCGAGGACGAAATTCCTTTTAGGGGGAGATTCTAATACCCCGAAAATTTAATTCGGGGTTTTGAATACCATTAGCATTGCAAATGTTCGTATTAATGGAATTAGGATTCGAACGGCCCAAATGAAGATGCGTCCAAATTAGAAGTTTGGCCCAAAGTAATATATTACTTAAGTAATTAGCGCAAATAAATAGGAATTTAATAAATGATTTGATAAGGCTCAAGTCGATTATGAGGATGGTTCAAATAGCTTAGAGAAAAGCATAAAGGTTCTTTCAACTCAAGGAAATGGAGTTAGTCACCTACTCACCTTTTTCACGTCAACCCACATGTAGATAAACATCAATATATTATTTAATAAACCCACACTAAGCAAAGAAAGAAGAAATGAAAGGGAAGTGAAAGGAGATATAGGCAACGATGAAACTCCCGAAGCTTGATTTTATGCGTGTTCTGGTCTCGGTTCAGTGCTCCTGAGGTAGTTAACAAGCTAAGTTGGTTTTTCGTTTTTATGATCGGTTATTGATAGTCGAGTTCGCCCAGCTTTGGTGATTGGTGATTTCGACCTAGTTATTGTATTCGGATTTTTTCGAACCAAGTTATCTTGAAGCTAACTTCTTTGGCTTTCCATATCAGTTTGAATCGTTTCAATCGGATCATCCTTCGATTTTCTAAGAATTTCTAAAATGACAGAAGGAAACAGAAATTTTGCCTGTCTAGATCCGCGCGCAGATTTAGTTTTGAACGAAGTTGGCCAAGTTATTGTGCTCCGATTCAGTCGAATCTTGTTTAGTTTGAAAGCTAAGTTCATAAGTTTTCCATAGCCACTGGAAGCAGGTCGATCCGATATTTCTAGGATCGATCATGAGGCGTTGACTTTCTGATGTAAGTTCAGGACTTTCTAAAAACCGGATCTGGTCGCAGCTTTTGTTTTCAGAACATTTGACCTAGTTATTGTGCTTTGATTCCTTCGAAACCTGATTCTTTTGATAGCTAAGATCATCAGGTTTCCAAAGCCACTAGAGTAAGATCGATCTGATGTCCGTGTGATTTGTTACGAATTTTTAAAGTTCCTGCTGCCGAACAGAAATTTTTATTCAGCTGTACCCGTACTTCTCTGTTTTCACCCTTTAAACTGCTCCGATGATGTTGAGGTTTACCGTTATTGAAATCTTACACTCTCAGCTAGCTATAGCCGCTTATCTCAATCCCATGTCCTAGCATTTTGACGTAATTTAGAAGTTTCTGTCGCAAAAACCAAATTGCTGTATTTTCTTTGTGAATGAAGAACATGTTTTGAAGTTTTCCGACAGATGCAGCAACCTCAGATGTAGAACATAAGTTCGAGAACTACGGAGCGAAGGTAGGTGAAACTCACCTATGGCACGTAAACGTTATGTGATTAATTACGTGATATATATGTGAATCGGTGAATTATGTGAGTTGATTAATTACGTGATTTATCTATTTTAAATATTTCGCACGTTATATATATATATAAGTATATATATATATATATCTGCTGCACTTGCATATCATGAGCCCGACATGTTGATGTGAGGGTTTATGGGTAGAGCAGAGCGGAACTCGTGTGTGTGCTAACTCTAACGTGGCATGAGCTGGCCGCCGGAGAGTACGAGAGGTTGAGTGACGGGACGTGTTGAGACATTATAGAACATTTCGAGTATAGAGCAACTCTAACGAGACCTGAGTAGCTTACCCGCTCTAACGAGACCTGAGCGGGATATGCGATACTAACGAGACCTGAGTAGCCACCCACTCTAACAGGACCCGAATGGGAACCTATTCTAACGTGACCTGAGTGGGAACCTGTTCTAACGAGACCTGAGTGGGATATTAGAAAGTACTTAGTGTCGAGTAGTGTGGGATGTTGAGACGTGTTACTGTTGAGATGATTAAAGACGAGTTGAGTGTGCATTTGTGAGGTGTTTGGAATGGGGTTGAGCGCACATTGCATACATGCATGTTTCATCTACTGGGCAAGGAGCTCAGTTTACGTGTTGTAGGTAAATACGAGTCCGGCGTTGATATGCGTCGCGACTAAGCGGGCTGTTGGCGGTGACTCCACGGACTTTTGAGAGCAGGGCGGTACATGGATGCGACCTGTGGAGTGACGTTAGAGTATTTTTGCGCTTTGGGCCGATACTCTCTGTAGAATAATAATAATGGCATACGGTCTCTGTATGATAAGACGTAATGCGAGTGGTGCGTATATTGTAAATATGACTTTGCGAGATGTGTCTGATGTAATATATTATGTTTTTAAAAATGTTTTTTTGTTAGACGGGTCTTCCACGACTCATGTTGTGAAAATCCGCCAAAATATTTATTAGGAAGTGAGGGTCGTTACATTACGGTTCAGTACTGTGGGATTGGCTAGGTAACTACCGAACTCTTGGATTCCTCCCTTGCCGATTGAGTCGAACCTAGAGAGGCGGGCTTAAAAAGGATCATCAATGTGTACTGATAAGGAGAGAAAGTGTTTTGGGCCTTAACGGGCCTTGGGCAGTTGGGCCACGCCTTAATGGGCCTTGGGCCATTTATTGGATCGAAGTTGGACTTCTTATGAAACTAACTTTAAGACTTGGGCTAGGCCAAGTGGTTAATGGGCTTGAGGATAAAATTGGATTTCACCTTAAGCTCATTTCGAAATATGCCTTTGAGGGTATTTTCGGAATTTGCATATTTGATATAAATAAATATGGAATAAAATATTCGGAATTTATTTATTGAAATTTCGAAATTAATATATGATTATGTTTCGAATTTTATACCATATTTAAATATACTTAGTTTGACTTGGTATTTAAATTGGTTTTCTAATAATAGCAAGTTTCCTTAAGTTTGGATATGGAATTCAAAAGAGTAAGATTGGGCAAACATCTCTCACACTTTAGGGACTTAGAAATCGAAATCCAAGCCGTTAAATAGGCCAAATTTCATGCTCCATAGTATGAGAAGAAGTGATCTTCGAAATCAACAAAAAGGCACAAAAACACACACCGAACGCACACACTTTCTCCCACGCGGCGGCTCGGTTCTCTCTAGCCATCTTTAGAGAACTGATTCCGTGGTACTTGCGAGGTCGGCTTGACGATCTAGTGCCATCCACCACCATCGATGAAGTCTTGAAGAAAAGGATGGGGAGCTGCCACTCGCGTCAACTGGCAAATCTCTACGGGTTTGACCCGCCCTATTACGTGTCTACGTGTTACTATTCTGATCCGAGCTACGAGGGCAATTGGGGAACTCGGAAAATTTTTGTTCCGCACCGTACTTGGGGGCGTGGCGTCTCCGGGAGACGCCGGTAACCCAACAGTGGTATCAGAGCGGGCGCTCGTAATCAGAAACATAACGTGTTTAAATTGAAACGAGGCGCGTGGGAGATGATCGAAAACCAAGGCGGTTTGACCGTCGTGGGGCTTATTAATGCGTCGCCTGCCATCCCACGACCACCACCTCGTGCGGCGTGCCGACGAGGCAGCCACTGACAAGACCAGAACGCGGGCAGTCATGAGCGGCGGCGCAATCCGGCCGCGGCTGCGTGCGGCTGCACTCGTACCATCTGGCTGCTCGGAGCAGGCCCGATCAGCCGTGTCCTATAGGTCCGGCACCGGCCATGGTGGCTCCAGCGCCGTTCCAAGGTGGTGCCACCACGCCGAGCAGCAAAATTCTATGCGGGCTGAAATAGCGTGTTGCGCGCGGCGCATCGCCGCCGCCGGCGGTTCCGACTTCAGTCGGGGCTCCATGCCGGTGGCATGCTTCGTCTTGGCTCTCCGGCGTGTTTTGACGGCTTAGCGATTTGAGTCGCGGCAGCTGAGTTAGGGCTTCACGCTCAAAGCCTTACGGACCTTTTAATGGACTTGGCCCGTTTGAGGCCCAATTTTCGTTTCTTTTTAAAATCACGTAATTGTCAACGTGCTTGTTATGAATGTGATTTAAGGCGCACTTGCGGTTTTAGGATATTTGTTTCTGGGTCAGTTGTTAAGGGTCACGTCCCCCGGGTTGTATTTGTTTTATACGGGTTGTTCGGGACTTACGATCCCCCGTGTTGTAATTTACCGTTTTATTAGATTAGCTTACGAACACGAGGGTCCATTTGATGGCAGACAACCCCGGGCGGTGACAAGGTGGTGGACGTTCGGTGACTTTGAAGCCGTTCGAGTACGAAGGACGTTTGACGACTTCAAGACCCGTGCGACAACCCGAGTTTCTTTTGAATATGCATGTAATAGGGATATACTAGAAATAACCCGCTTGTGTTGTCTTCTAGTTTATTTTCCTAGGGTTAATTTACTACCTAAGTGCGTGTTGGTTTTGAAGTGATATGCATGTTCAATGTGCTCTTATGTGAGATGGTTTATTCTCCCATTAGATAAATACTAAGTGGGTAAATGAGTTGGATTCATGTCTTCTATCATGCTCGAGATGTCTAGCATTGGGGAGTTTTGCGATTTGTTCCGAGTAAGTTGGCGTCGTATATCCCGCCCCAATGTTAGCGTCTCGGGTGCGTCTTGGACGCTGCTCGTCATACCAGTCCGCCCCCACGAAGCGTAAGGCAGCAAGGGGCAGTACATTCTGTGCGTTTTGAGCATAAGTTGATAGGTCACACTTAGGCAGTTATACTCAATAAGCATGGTTAGCCGTGAGGGTCAATGACTGAGACAAAGATAGTTGAAACTCTTATTGGATAAGTTCACGTTTGAGGTGACTTCGATAAGATTAGATGAACCAAATATTGCGTTAAAGGCTGAGGCGAACCTAGTTGAGTCGAGGACATCAACTCCACTATGAAACTTCCAACGAGGTTTCCGAAACTCTTCTCAGGAGGATAGTGTTTTCGAGAAAAATAGTGGGAGTCAAGCGAAACGAAAAGTCCTTGTTTGCGCTTGACAAATGATAAGATAAACCTTATTAGATCTTTTTTTGCTGCAGCTTTAGGTTTCTTTATATTTACTGCGATGACGAACATTATTACTATGCTGCTTGAGAGTAATTTTTTGGTTGGATCAAACTACGTGGACTGACTCCGTAACCTGAGGATGGTCCTATGTATGGAGTCGTTAACTTATGTCCTCGATTCCCCTGTACCGCAAGTACAAGGGGCTGATGCGAGTGACGAAGACTGGGCTGCGTATGCCAAGTGGCAGATTGATGAGCCAAATGTCAAGGGCTATATACTTTCCAAGAGCAATGAGTTGCAACGCACTCACTCCGAAATGGAAGTGGGCGCCATTTTGCTTCAATTGAAGGAGCTTTTTTGCGAACATTCCAGGAGTGCTTTCTATTCCCTTATGGAGCAACTTTCATCGCAAAATGGCTGAGGGTAGTGACGTCGGAGATCATGTGCTCAAAATAATCGATTGGATCGAAAGACTCGAGGCACTGGACTTTATCATGGATAATGAGCTCCAGAACGATCTGATACTTCAGTCGCTCCCACCTTTCTTCAATTTGTTCATTGTGAACTTTAATTTGAACAAGGCCGAGAGACATTGACTAGGTTGATGAACCAGTTGTCGGCAGTGCAAAATCATATGAAGAAGGTGAAAGGAAAGGAAGTTGTTCTTGTCGCCAATGCTAAGACTCGAGGGTCGAGCAGAAAGAAAAAGTCGGACAAGGCCACTAAGCCCCAATGACAAATTTCGAAAGGCAAGGCCAAGAAGAACGTGTTCAAAGGCGCCAAACCGACGAACAATGCCTTCACTGCAATGAGCTTGGCCATTGGAAGCGCGATTGCCCAAAGCTAGCCGCCTCAGGTAAAGAACATTACGTTTTAGAAACTAATTGTTCTATGACAGTATATTCCACTTCGTGGATCTTAGACTCTGGAGCTAGTGCTCATATCTGTGTTTCGAACCAGGGTCTGGAACGAAGGAGGAAGCTGGTGGACCGAGAGATAATGATCAACGTAGAAAACAGACATAGTTTACCGGCGACCACATTGGATCAAGAACTCTCGTTTTATCTACTAGACATAGTTTACTGCTTTCCGATTGTCTAGTTTTGCCCAAGGGGCTTAAGAATATCGTTTCTATTCCCGTCTTAAGTAGAAACGGCTAAGAGTTCCGTTTGCAATATTTATTTTGGAAATAATTGCGTCGGAAGTGCAAGTTTATTGAATGTATTGTATTACCTAAATGTCGAAGATAAAACAAAAACTGTGAATACAATCACCAACTAACGAAAATTGGAGTCGAACTCGAGACTCTGTGGCATCTTCGACTCGGTCATGCTGGAGAACAGAAGATTCTCGAGTTGGAGAAAACCGGCATTATAAAGCCGCTTGGGTGTGATCCCTATCCGACTTGCGAATCTTGTATCCTTGGAAAGATGACCAAGTCGCCCTTCACATGGACTTCTACGAGAGCCACAGAACTTCTCGGTTTGATCCACACGGATGTTTGCGGGCCATTCGAGGTAGCGGCTCGTGGTATTTCACTATTTCGTTACCTTCACTGATGATCACTCTCGCTTCGGCAAGGTGTATGTCATGAAGCACAAGTGTGATACTTTTGAATGGTTCAAAGAGTACAAGGCTTTCGTGGAAAATCAGACTGGAAAGAGCATTAAAGCCGTTAGATCAGATAGAGCCGGCGAATACACGAGCCTCGAGTTTGACGAGTTCTTGAAAGAGAACGAGATCATTCACAGATGACACCGCCCGGAACACCGCAGTTGAACGGTGTGTCCGAACGCAGAAATCAAACTCTGTTGGCTAAGGTTCGATTTATGCTGAGCTATACAGACCTACCCATATCGTTGTGGGGTTATGCCCTGTTGACAACGGGCACATTCTGAATAGATGTCCTACAAAGTCTGTCGATCGTATTCCGTATCAGATATGGACAGGACGAAGACCGAGCTTGAATAACAGTAGAGTTCGGGGTTGCCCCGCATTCGTGAAAAGCTGAAGACAGATAAACTGGAATCGAAGGCTGTGAAAGGACGTTTTGTCGGGTATCCTGAGGATTCCATGGGATACCAGTTTTACTTCCACGACGATCAGAGAATCGTTGTAGCCCTTCAGGCTCACTTTCTCGAAGAATAGTTCGTTCGAGAAGGTGGAGCGGGTCGCGAAGTAACTCATGGAGAGTCGTCAGAAGCGATTTCACAGACTCCAGTGTCGGATGACACCGTAGAGCAGTCCGAGACACAACCTGAGTTGTGCAGGTCAGGCAGAGTATCTCGCCAGCCTGAGAGATACGGGATCGTTCACATCGAGCACAAGGTTGTTGCGATGGAAGGGAACGTTGGAGACGATCCCACTACCTATGACCAGGCAATCATGAATAGAGATTCGGAGAAATGGCTTATAGCTATGCAAGAGGAAATGGATTCTATGCACGAAAACCAAGTATGGACTCTAGTGACCTCCCAGATGGTTTTAGACCCATTGGGCGTAAATCGATCTACAAGAGAAAGATTGGATCTGACGGATTGGTTGACACATACAAAGCTAGGCTTGTGGCGAAAGTGTACAGTCAAAAAGAGGGCATTGACTATGAGTAACGCCCCAAATTCCTAGATACGTATTTTGGCGGATATTCGCAGCATAAGCAGCGGAAAGCCCATTTAATAATAATACATATATGTTCAAAGTCTGAACCAAATGTCTAAAGCCAACACACTTTTATTCGTTGGGCCGAAGCCCAAGAAGTCCAAGTCCAAATTTAAAAACACGAAACATAAACTCGCTCCACTGGTCGCGTCCCATGTACTGCGCCGCCCTCAAAAGTCCGTGGAGTCACCGCCATCAGCTGCCTTACCTACACACGTAAACCCTGAGCTTTTGACCAGTAGATGAAAATATGCATGAATGCAAATGCTCTCACATCCAAAAGTCGACGCCTCACAAATGCACGCTCCACATCTCTCGAGCATACACTGGTTCCTACATCATCTCTCAACTCATAAACAGGGCCCTAGGCTAGACTCGTCATCTACGCGTGCAATGACATAAAATGCCAGATAGTGGTACGGCCCCTACTCGGTCTCAACCGTACCTAATGTCATCATAATTGTGATACGGCCCCATCTCGGTCTCAACCGTATCTAAAATCGTGGCAAGCGACCCCATCTCGGTCTCAACCGCAAACGCTTCATCGAGTCGTAGCCTGACGACCAATATCGGTCCCTACCCCACTCATCGATACTGTACAGTGTTACCGTGACTCCGCACGGTCCTCTTCTCTCGTATCATAAATATGCAAATGTCGTGCAAATAAAATGCAACATATAAAATAACAACACATCGGCCCGATGTATCAGCTCGACCCGATCTCGAAAACCCTAAGTCCGAAACCCTTACTCATACTCTAAACAATCGGGCCCGAAACCCGCGTTCCGAATTACTCGGCCCGAAACCTTACCCACCGAACTTTCCCTCTAAATTATACTAGAAGTTCCAAAATTTAATCCTTTTCACTTTAAAATCCAAATTTCACAATTACACTTCAATTCCTGATTCAAAATATTTTTCCAAATTTTGCCCTTTAAAACCCCAAAATCTCATAATTTTACTTTTAAGGATTCAATTTTGAAATTTTAACTTAAAATCCGAAAATCTTTGATAATTATAAATTGACCCGACAATTATCCTCAAAATTTATCAAAAACCCAAAAATTTTCCAAAATTTCAAATTTGCCCCGAAGTTTTAAAAATTGCAGTTAAGACACTAAAATTTTCAGAATGGCAAATCTGCCCCGAATTTTCAAAATTTTAGTTTCAAACCCGAAAATTTTCAGAAATACAAATCTGGCCCGGATTTTTAAAATTTCAGTTTAGACCCAAAACTTTTCAGAAACTACAAATCTGCCCTGGATTTTTTAAAATTTCAGTTTGAGACCCGAAAATTTTCGGAATTACAAATTGATTGTAGCCGAGGTTTTAAATATTTATTTAATTTAACTCTCCGAAAATTCTGAAAATTGCGTAAAATCCCCTAGCCGAATTTTAATTGTTTATTTAACACCCGAAAAATTCTGAAACTTATAATATGACCCTAGCCGAGTATTGACCTTTTATTTAACACCCGAAAACTTTTAAAAATTACAATTTGACCCAGACGGTATTTTAGATATTTATTTAACACCCGAAAACTTCTGAAAATTATAATATGACCCTAGCCGAGGTTAAAAGGAACCTCAGAAAACCCTAATTTCTTTCATCTCGTTAAAATCACAATAACCGAAAATAACACATAAAGAACTAACATAAAATCATGCAAACACAAAACCACGTAGAGAGTCATGTTCGATCTTGTACGTAACCCAGCACATAATCATAGAAATAACGAAATAACTCATGCAACACATAAAATTCACGAGATCAAAATTGTTTACGCATGTAGGTGATCTTCACCTACCTTACTTCCTTAGAGAGCTACATTACGCGTAGTTTTCGTGTGATCCCGACCCTAGAATTCGCTCCCGAGATTTTTTTTCCGAGGGCTTTCGTCTCCTCCCTTTTTCTCCTTCCTTTCTTTCTCTCTCTTTTTTTTTCTTTCCTTTCTCTCTTCTTCTTTCCTTTCCTTTCCCTCATGGCTGATCCCTCTCTCTCCCTATATTTGTTTTTTCTTTCTTTCCCTCTCTCCCTCTCTCTCCCTCGCTTTTTCTTTCTTTTCTTTCCTTCCTCCCGCCATCTCTCCTTCTCTTCCTCCCTATTTATAGATCCTCAAGTAGTATAGTAGGTGATTAGGTGTTGTTAGGTATTTAGTTGGTTATTATTTTATATTAGGTGATTAGGTTTTGGTGTGTTGTTTTTATTTCATATTAAGTGATTAGATGATTAGGTGATAATGAGGCATTTTTATTTATTTATTTATTCTAATTTTCGGCCCTTTTTTATTTATTTTATATTTTTATTTTTTTATTCATTATTATTATCATTATTTTTAAAATTCTTATTGGACCAAACTCCTAACAACTTGGGCCATTATTTCCTTTATTTGGCCCATAATTATTTTCGGTCCATTTAAATTTTTTAGCCAAAAATTATAAAAAAAAAAATTCTTTTTTTTTTGCTCGGCTCGTAAGGAAATCGGTGTATGTTCGAAAATCGACTCCACACATTCCGAATATTATCGAAATAATCCCGTATAAGATTTACGAGTATTACAATGAGGAGTCCTTTTCGCCTTTCGCTATGATGAAGTCCATTCGAACATTGCTTGTGATAGTTGTGCACTATGACTATGAGATCTGGCAGTTGGATGTGAAAACTGCGTTCCTAAATGGATACCTCAAGGGGGAAATATATATGGAGCAGCCCAAGGGTTTTGCACCGCAAGGAGATGCTCATAAGGTGTGAACCCGAGTCCTCGTAAGCTAGTTGGCCAATGATTTTGCATTCCTGATCTATGTGATTATATAAATTTGCGTGCACGTTTTATATCTATGTGACTTTATGAATTATGTGTTTGGGTGGTTTCATGGATTTTGTGCATTCATTTATGTGCCCTTGTGACATTTAACGTAAATAGGGATTTTCGAAAAAAAAAACTAGGCCAAGGGAAATTTGGGAACAAAAACCATAATAAGAATGGAGTTGGCTATAATTATAAGTGGGCTAGGATTTAGTTCAAACTTGGGCCCAATTTATAAGAGATAAAATTGGGGAAACAAAATTCCTCAAAATGTGGGATATTTCCGTCAAAACCCATGCCCCATTTTACCAATTTTATTCTTAATTAATTGGAAAGAAACATAAGGTACCTCTCACACTAAAATTCGAAGGTAGAGAGAAAGAGAAGAACACGATCTCTAGCTTGAAGAAGGTACGAAGTCTTTGTTATGATTTTCGTTTCTAGCTTATGATGTAGCCTCTAATTTTGGATTAAGCATGCTTAGAATGTTACAATACCAGAAATAGGTACAAACTCGTACGTTGTCTCGATTTCAGATTTTAGGGTCTCTTTGCATATCCAACGTGTTCTTGAAGAAAAGTGTGAGCTAAATCGTAAGTTTTAGAGTTTACGAATTTAAAAGGTGTTTTATGCGAATTGGAGTCGTGAAAAGAGAGTTTCGCGGACTACGTCGCGAACCATTGAAAACAAAAAAAAAAGGGAAAGGATCGCGAAATCATGGAGGCCTCATTTGAATGGATTCATGAAATGCATTTGGAAGGGTTCACGGGCAGGAATTCGCGAAAGGATGGTTTCACGAACCATGCATGGCACTTCGCTAAACATGAGCCGGGTAATATTTCGCGAATCGAACTCGCGAAATGGCACGAAAATGGTAGGTCATGAACTAAGGTGGCGTTCGCGAATCACGCATAGCATGTCGCGAGTTGAGACGAGTTTGGCGAACTAGAGAAGTGTTTGGCGAAGTGAAATAGTTTGCGAACTAAGGAAAGCCAATTCTCGAATCGAGAGAGATGCGAGAGTAGATTATTTCGCGATCCTAAACTAGAGTTCGCGAATTTAATATGTTGGGCACATTGGGAAACATGCAGCTAATTTAACGAATTCGTGGAGAAGAGAATTTGACGAATTGGGGAGGAAGTAACGTAGGGTTTTGCGAAAGTTGGGTCCATTTGGCGAATTCGATGAGTTCACGAATCGAGCCAAGCCACGGAATACGAATCATAAATGAGATTAGTTCGCGAACTAGAATCCAAGTAATACATTTCACGAATTGAAAGTGATTAGGAATAGAATTCGCGAAACAGCCATGTATAGGGTAGTTTAGCGAGTAAGGGTTCTTCATGCCCGGCATTTGGCGAAATCACACGGACTTCGAATTTTATCGGGATTCGCGAAGTATGAACTTGGCGAACTAGGTTTCACGAATTAGGTTAAGTTCGCGAATTGAATTTCACGAGTTGAGTCACTTGGCGAATTGAACCCCTTAGGGTAAGTTCGCGAATTAATCGCCTTATGAGGAAAAATATTTTTACACCATTTAATAAGAAAAATATTCTGATTCCAATTAGCATAGGCTCTTTCAACGCCTGATCATAAATAGCCTATCCTTATTTTTCATGATCAATTGCGGTATAGGCAAATGCTGTTTTTGATAGAATTTTCGAACAGAAATTTATGCAGTCAATTAATCTAATTTATACACTAACTTTATACCCTTTTATGTTTAAAGGACAAAATATTAGGAAATTCACCAGACCGTTAGCGGTTAATCTACGGACGACGGGTAAGTGGAAATTCACCTACAACACATAACCTGCTTGTTTGTGCCTGACATATGTGCCGATGTTATTACATGCTTATGTGCTAATGTGAATTATGTGACGTGGTTATGATTACGATAAGCATTATGGCATTAATGCACTATGCATATGCACGAGCATGCACGAAACACATGGGAGTTATAGATTTGAGCGTGCATGATTTATGTCTCAAAAAGCGAACGATGTTGCCGAGGTGGGCAATGAGTACTAAGTTATAAGTAAAGTGAGGGGCAGCTTCCGGGGCACCGTGACGGCGTTGATGCACCGTCGGCTACGTTGATGCGTCGGCAGTATACGAACGACGTTGATGCGTCAGGGGATTACCATGGTTGGGTTGATGCCCTCGTGATTGGGTTGATGCCCTTATATCCCTGATTAGCGTGGTTGGGTTGATGCCCTCATACTTTAGTATGGTTGGGTTGATGCCCTCATACTTTCGGCTGATGCCCGTGGATGAATTAGAGCTCTTTACGGTGTACGCCTGGGTAAAAGCGCGCCGGGGCCCTGAGTGATCGGAGTATGAGATTTAAGTGCATTGGCGAGGATGCCTTTGCGGTGGGTTTATCACGTGCATTGTCATGCATAATTTCTACTTACTGAGCATATCGCTCATCCTTACGCTATGTGTTGTAGGTACACGTGACCACGGTACGTGATTGCCCAGTAGGCAAGGCAGTCTTTTGAAGCTTCCAGCAGCTTTTGGGGTGGAAGTGTGTGCATGGATGACGACCTGTGAGGCCGGGCACATAGGAGTTCTTTTGCTGTGCCATTATGCATTTCCCATATAATTAGGTTTGTGTGTAATTAGGAATTGGAAGCATTCTTTTGTCACGTACCAAACGATGTTCCATTATATAAATGGAAAAAGAAAAAATGAATACGCATTTCCGCATCTCTTTTAAATTAATGCAGTTAGGCACATATGATGACGTTAGAATAGGTATCGAGGACTCGGGTCCTGATATAAGGTGTGCAAATTGAACAAGTCCGTTTATGAACATAAACAAGCCTCCGGAGCTGGAATCTTCAGTTCGATGAAGTGGTCAAGGGCCACGGATTCTTGAAGAACGAAGACGAACCTTGCGTCTACAAGAAAAGCAATTGGAGAAAAATATCTTTACTCGTATTGTACGTGGACGACATCCTTTTTATAGGAAATGATATTGGAATGCTCTCGATGGTGAAAGCGTGGCTTTCTACCGAATTATCCATGAAAGACTTGGGAGAAGCTACATCTTGGGCATCGCCTTTATGGATATCGAGCGAATCGTATGTTAGGACTCTCCCAGGCCCTTTACTTAGAGAATGTCCTGAAGCGATATAATATGGACAACTCTAAGAAAGGGTTTCTGCCTATGCGACATGAGATTCACCTTTCCAAGGCTATGAGCCCTCAAAGTGAGTTGGAGCGGAAAGAGATGAATGGAATCCCCTATGCATCCGTAGTGGGTAGCTTGATGTACGCGATGCTTTGCACGCGACCTGACTTGGCATACGCTGTGAGCGTGGTCAGTCGATTTCAGGCTGACCCTGGTAAGGAACATTGGACAGCACTCAAGACTATCCTCAAGTAACTCAGACGGACCAAGGATATGATGCTGGTCTATGGTAATGGAGAATTGGAAGTGGAAGGGTATACGGATTCGGATTTTCAGTCTGACGTGAACGACCGAAAATCCACTTCAGGATTCGTGTTTACGCTCAAGGTGGAGCAGTATGTTGGAAAAGTTCCAAACATAGCACTACTGCGGATTCCACCTACGAAGCAGAGTATATAGCGGCCTCAGAGGCAGCTAAGGAAGGTGTTTGGATGAGAAAGGTCTTGGAAGAACTTGGTGTCTTTGCTGTAGCAGATAGACCATTGCCATTGTGGTGTGACAATACTGGCGCTATTGCTCAGGCGAAAGAACCGAGATCTCACAGCAGGTCCAAACATATAGAAATAAAGTACCACGTGTCACGTGGGTTCGTTGAGAATGGCTACATAGCCATGGAGAAGATTGCGACCGCGGAAAACGTGCTCGACCCTTTCACCAAGCGTCTATCATAGGCATTGCTGGCTAGACATCTCGAAAAGATGGGTATTAGATACTACAGCGCATGGCATTGAGTGCAAGTGAGAGATTGTTAGGAATGTGCCCTCGAATGCTATACGAGGATTAGATTGTATAGGGCATAAGATTATTTATCATTTGACCTTTTGTATAATAAGATATTTTCGTGTGTTTAATGAAAGGCATTGTTCGTTTATTGGATATAAGAGTTCTTTACTTAGCATCCGGTAAAGCAATAAATGAACAAATCCAAATGTGTCGAGTTGAGTAACTGTTCTCGATGGGCTCGAGAGAGGAAGGCACCGGTGGACTCTTAACCTCGAACATTAAAAGTCCGTAAGGCAGAGGCTCCAGTTGGGTGCTGGATAACCGATCACGTCTTATTTGTCGATGACCTATCATGTGTCGATATCCCGCTTGGAAGCGGGGGCCATGACTTGTGATACGAATCGGATCAACGGATTGAATCGTTTCATGGACACTGACTCGCAAGTCGTACGGTCGAACATGGCTTATTACTCAAGGAGTGTCAATGATGAATGACAAAACTATAGTAGTCTACGTGAACCTTAGATCGAAAGGGGCTTTGACAGAGTTGACTTCGAAGTCTCGACTGTCACTGTTCCCCTCGACCCGATTTGCTGTTGCATGGGTCAGCGGCCAAGATGTGGTCTGATAACGATTTGTGATTGCCGGGCTCAGACCGCCAAGTACGAATTACAGTCTCGTAAGTAATCAAGACAAGTGTCTTATGTGGACGGCGACGGGAAATTACAAAATCCTTGGCCAAGGTATTGAACTAACTCATGTTAGACATGGAGGTAGCTTGGTAATTTGCCCAGTCTCCATTTTATCATAAAATCGAATTCAGTGAGTTTGAGATAGATCATGGCTCTCACTTGATTGGGACACAGCTGAAGGGTTTATATGTAGCACTGTTATCTATAGTGAGGTTCTGGAATAATGACTGGGTCGAAATTCGCACCTGCGAGATTGGCTAGGTAACTACCGGACTCTTGGATTCCTCCCTTGCCGATTGAGTCGAACCTAGAGAGTCAGGCTTAAAAAGGATCATCACTGTGTACTCGTAAAGAGAGAAAGTGTTTTGGGCCTTAACGTGTCTACGTGTTACTATTGTAATCCGAGCTACGAGGGTAATCAGGGAACCCGGAAAATTTTTGTTCCGCACCGTACCTGGGAACGTGGTGTCTTCGGGAGACACCGGGTAACCCAACAGAACGTGCCATCCAAATAATTCAATGCATTGTCAAAGTCTACAAGCTTATTTAAAGCACTAGTTCCTCACATTCATGGCCATCACAAGTCCAAGTCAATGGGTTATCTTCCCCCGTTTGATGATGATGTGAAGAAAATGAAAATGCACAAGTTGCTCTTTCTGATAATATTTTCAGCCACAAGTTGCTCATTTGTTAAACATAAACCATGTCATGATGACAAGTATTATATATGGTGAAAGTAGCAAGCCGATTCATGGTGGTTCTGTTATAGGTCATAAAATTATCCATCGTAATCGGGAGGAGGCCGTTCAAAATTAGTTCAACGACTACTTCAGCTCTAATCCGCGATTTGGCTAGACACTATTTCGTCGACGGTTTCTAATGTCTCGCCGTCTCTTTGCGTGTTGCCAAAGCTGTATTATGATAACTATTTCAAACAACTAAGGGATGGTACTGACCGACTTGGGCTCTCAACATATGTATAAATAACGGCAGCATTTTGACAATTGGCATATGGCTTACCAGCAGATGCTACCGATGAATATCTCAAAATTGGCGAGTCAACAGCAATTGAATGCATAAAGAGATTTTGTCGCTATCCTACAACTTTTCGAAACGCAATATCTACGATCTTCAATGAAGATGATATCGCTAGGTTGCTTCGTATTGGCGAACAACATGGATTTCCAGGTATGCTGGGTAAGTTAGACTGTATGCATATGGAAAAACTGTCCTACCGCATGGGCGCCGGGCAATATAGTGGCCGTTCTGGATCACCAACTATCATTTTAGAAGCTGTAGCAGATTATGATCTATGGATTTGGCACGCTTTTTCGGTATGCCAGGAACAAACAATGATACTAATGTGTTACAGTCATCGTATCTGATGTCGAATCTTGCAGAAGGTATCGCTCCACCGGCAAGCTATACTATAAGAGGAAAACAATACTCTGCGGGTTATTATTTAGCCGACGGAATATATCGACCACCATTGTCCAGTCTTTCGCTTTACCAACTAATCCAATGCAGCAATATTTTAAAATGAAATAAGAGTCCTGCAGAAAAGATGACGAGCGAGCACTCGGAATTCTACAAGCGAGATTTGCAATTGTCGCAGTCCTACACGTGTTTTGAAAAAAAAAAGTGCTAAGTGATATAATGAAGACATGCATTATTTTGCAGAATATGATAATTGAGGATGAACGTGAGATTGTTGTTCCAACTGTTGAACCAGTAGGTCGGGATGGATGTTTTCAACAATTTCTAGCACGTCATAAACAAATTCGAGATAAAAATGCTCACTTTGAACTTCGTGATGCATTAGTTGATCATTTGAGATCTAAATTTTCTAGTTCTAATTAGTTTTTGATGTTTAAGAACGATTGCTATGACATTTTGCTCTTATTATTAGTGTTATTGTATCGTTAAATATGTAGTTTATTTTTAATGGACGGAAATCTATATTAAATCTTATTAACTATAAAACAAATTATATTAATATAACTAAATTATCATAACAATATTTTATATTCGTTTTTTGAAAATTTATTTGCAAATTTACATATAATGGAAAATATAAACATTGTGTATAGAGTAAAATATAGAGGAAATGGTTGGAGTTAATTGATATTGTTCACCTTTATATATAGAGGAATTGTACTGTAGCAATTCTAAACTTAGAGGAATGATTGGAGATGCCCTAATTTCTTTTTGATTTTCCAGCCTCATCTTCAATTTTTAATGCGAGAGCCGACATGTTTTGTTTTCTTCAACAACGCCCTAAGAAGAACAACAAGGTTCATTTATTTAACACACACGCAGACAAAAGTTGACATGATTACATTTATTATCTATAGCATGAAAGCTGAGAGACACAGCACATCATCAGTTCTTCTTCTTCTTCTTCTTCTTCTTCTTCTTCTTCTTCTTCTTCTCACTTCATCTGATCACTGCAGTCGTTTCCGCAGTTACTAAGGCATCCCTTCGCCCCATCTGCAAAGCAATGGAAACTCCATTCAAGACAAATACAGTATATACAAAAAAAAGCACGTGTATATATACACATATATATACGCTACCATTGTTCAATGGAACACAGCGTTGCAGAAAACATCCAATCTTGCAATAATTGGAAAGCTGCTGATTTGTACCGTGCCGCCATCACGGCATGTCCTAAGGCATTGGTAACAACATGAAAGCAATTGCTGCTGTGTTTGGTTACTACTCTTCAGAAGGAAGCAAACGTTGTAGCATCCGCCCCAGCAAGTGTACATCTGTGACCTCCCACCATTCAACATTATTAGCACAATCACAAGCGATACCAAAACTAAAGTGATTCTTGATTTTTTACTACTACTCTCCATTTATAAGGAAATCTATCTCTCTCTCATTTAGCTCTTAGGTTATTGCATTTAGTGTTTGTAGAGGGGAGGGCAAATAAAGGATTGCATGTGCATACAAGTCCAAAAGACCAAGTCACCAACTAAGTTGAATATTTAATATCCTACATAAATGGTTTTAAAGCTTTGCTTGTGTTGCAATTTAGCAGTTGACGTCATTTATGCTGTCTTCTGAAAAGGCATAGAAAGGATATTTGTTTTGATGTCCCGCGCCTGATTACTACTAATTGTGGATTTTTATTTATCCTTTCAATGTTTTATCTTCTGATCTGCTTAACTTATTCTAATGGCTTTGCAAGCAGCTGAAAACAGACCCATAGCAGACAAGAATGAGGAACATAAATTTTTTAGGGATCATAAAACAAAGGTAATAATAACATTCTGTCAACTAGTAGAACTTGTCTACGCGAAAGCAAGTATGGGCTGTTGCGTGTAAAGATGTATTATGGGTCAAATGAATTAATGAAATTTATTTGAAGGGAGCAAATTGGTGGAATTATGAGCCACATAAGGATTGCAGCTGGCACTGGAATACGCTTAACAAGGTTAAATGCCTTATCAAGAAACAAGTGTGTGGCTGCCCCGATCGAAGGGATATACAGTAAGCTCAGGGTAAAACTGGTTAATGAACTCACATAATCGATTTCCAGCTTGTCAGGCAGTGTGGAGCAGAATTAACATGCCAAAGCACTCATTCAGGCTATTGATGATTATGCACCAGGGTCCATAAACTCTAGATAGACTTCGTAGTTGGGGCTTACCTATAGGTAATTTTGTAAAATTCGCTAGGTGGTAGTCAGGCGCCCGAGGGGGGCCTAGCGCCTAAACGGTCTAGGCGGGGCGTAGGCGGTTCTTAGGCGGGAATTAGACGGTGTACGCATTTTTGTTAATTTTTTTATATATCAAATATGCTAATTCTGTTAAAACTAATGTGGAGTAAATTTATCCAACAATTCTAAATAAATAATTTCAATACAACAAAATAACATTAGTTATTATATTTTATTTAACTTTATACAAGTTTGTATATTTCCATTAAATATTTTAGCCAAATGCAACAAATTCTCTTAGTTTAATAATATATATGTCTTAGTATTATGGTAATTTAAAGAATTTAGTTGAAGTTTGAAAAAAAATAGTTGTATCATAAATTATATGTAATAAAGACACTTGTTAATTAAATATTTAATAACTCGAGTTTCGATCAAAAAGCACTGCAGAGTTTAACGTGGGAATTGACTTAACTTATTTTGTCCCACACCGATTCAGTAGTGCAAGAAAAGTGGGAAGCTCTGCTATTTAAAGGGCGAGATACTATCCTCTCGCTAGATCTCAAACGTGAATATTGCAACGTAATGTCCCTTAATAGTTTTGGGGGTTCATTAATAAGTTCCTTTTAGGGATTTGTAATAGTAGAAATATTTTAATATATAATTAATTTATAAAAAAAATAATTGGCCGATTTTTTGAATAGTCGGCCAATTATTAGGGGTTAATCGCCTGAATAAACTGATTAAATGTTTGCCGAATAAGTAGGCGATTAGCATGTTTTCGCCACGGTGGTGTCCGAGTAGCGCCTAGGCGGTGCCTAATCGGCTGCCTAGGCTGAATTTTACAGCACTGCCTATACATAACCTTTCCTGCTTGTGTCGTAACTCGAAAGAGACATTACATCATCTATTCTTCTCTTGCTCATACAGAGAAAGACTCATTCTTATGGTATCTCGGTGGCTGGTATAGGTGGATGATTAGGCTTCGTAACGGTGAAGTAATCATAAAATATTGCTGATTATGGCTGTTGTGACGTATCATCTATGGCGGGAGAGGAATGCAAGGATCCACAACGAGGAATGCTCGGCTGGAGAACCGCAGGTAAAAGAGAAACAATATGACGCAAGAACCCAACTACTATACTGTGCTAAAAGGAAGCTTCATTTGTAATGATGCCTGGTATGTAATAGCAGGAAACTCTGTAGCCATGTTTTTTTTGTTTGAAATACATATTATAATGCTTCCTAGAAAAAAAGAAAGTACCTCGTTTAGACATAAACAAGGCAAGTAATGCTACAAAGGGCCGTAAAAAGCCATTCAAGAGAAGGCCACACCGATTATTGGAGTTCATCATTACTAAAAGTGAGTACCCATAAGTAAAACTAACGGGAACAGTAGAGGGTAAAGAAAACGTTATGTACAACTCATTCCCAAGCAAACACAGAATCTGCACTTAGCGGGTTCGATCAGGTAGTACAAGGCGAAGAAATTATAACAATAATAATCACTGAATTGATAAGCCTGATCCTTGGGTGAAGGTTGCTCCCAAAAGCTTCTTCCAATTGACTATGTTGCAGATATTAGGACATATTTGCAACAATGATATATATAGCCGATGAGCCCTCAGCTCTACTGGTTGAGGGGGAGGTGCCTGGAGTCATGTTGGGAGAGGTCCTGGGTTCGAACCTCCACCCTGTGACATTTCTCCAGGCCTGCCCACATGGGCCCAGACATGTGCGATTGACCTGGTCGGCCCGTTTAGCAGGTAGTGGGTCGGCCCCGGGGTTTCACCATCGGCTTTCCCCGGTTACCAAAAAAAAAAAAAAAACAATGATATATATAACATATATATCTATATGAAAAAACCATCCTGCTTCTTTTAAAAGATGTCTAACGTATACCCAACGCTTTATGCAAAGTTAAAAAGTTGTTATTTATGTTCAGACTGACTGACGATGTCCTTTCATCAGCTATATTACCTCAGAACAGCTACTGTGATTGGTAATAGCTCAACAATTTCAATTAACTCCTCCGTTGGAGTCCATGCAAGGTCCTTTCATAGCCTCAGCATTCATCAAAGCAATCGCAGCTTTGTGCATAGCTTTTTCTGCTTCCATGAACAGCCTTTGAGCTCTTTCTCTTTTCATCTTAGCTGTATTCCTTGCAAGTTTCGCCGTGTTTTCTGCATCTCTTACACGAAGCTCTTCAAGATAACGATCGTTCAAGTGATCATCAACCCCAACATCTTGAGCGCATTGGCCTTGATCTGACGACTCAAGCAAAACCATTTTCTGCTGTTTAACTCCATTTCTGTTCCTATCGTTGTAGGGCTTTGCATGTTGAGTGGAGAAAGAGGGCTTTCTTCCACCTTTTCTTCCCCTTTCCTTGAAAACCTTTCGATAAGGATTCCAATCATGGTCCTTGTTAGATGCGGGAGACAAAACCCTCGTCAAACTGCGAACTGCTGGCGAAGCATCAGAAGAATAATGTACAGTGGTTGAGTACAGCATCTTTTCATCTTCAAATGCGTAGCGCTTTGATCGTCTCCCTGAAATTTAATATTGGATGGCCAATGAAAAAGTGAGAGAAGATCGAATAGAACAATGAGTATGATAAAAAAGGATTTTACCGAGAGAAAGAGCACAGTTTTGGTCGGCATATGACGAGTGATGGTGGGTAGTAACTGAGAGTCGCCTCTGAGGGCGCTGTCTCGGGACTTTGTTAGGAACCTCCAAACCACGTGGTTTCAAGCAGAAAGCAAACACTTGTGGTTTCTCAGATGACGGGGCTTTGTCAGGGCCAACAGATAAAGCAACATTGCTTCGGCCAACAGTGTGTTGTTCCCAGTCTTTTAGCTGATGCTGGTATATCTCCCAAAGAGGTGGCTGATTACAAAGAATAATGAAGCTCAATGCACTAAGTCTTATGGATATGGAAAATGACGAAATAAATTTAAGATTAAAGACAAAGGCAGAGGCGTGCATGCAGAGGATAGATAACAAATATCGATTTTGATTTCTCCTGAGATCCTTTCCTCGGCTCCGGGGGGGGGGGGGGGGGATGGGCAGAGAGTAAAAGATAATTTCCGAATAAATTGATTAAAATAACAAGCCAATGAACATAGAATTAGCACCTGCAAATGTCTGATCAATGGCATGCGTTTCCTCTCCCTCTTCTGCAGCCAGTATTCATAAATGAGTTGAGCAGCTTCCAAGGACCCTGTTCCTTGCAAATGCTCTTCAATTTCAGTTTCGGTGAATTTATCACGGAGCTGAACAAACGAAACTTTCTCAAGCATGTCCATTATCTTTTCGAAATAATCCTCAGACATGTCGCCTTCATTAAGCTTTCTGTTGTCCATCAACCACTGTTCATCGTCACTATCCATGTCGTACGTAACACGTGAAGGATCCAAAGCCCTCTCAACATCATTTTGAAACTGTCGAATATACACTGTAGGATTTCGAATGAATGGGATTTCGGTTTCATAATGACTGCTTTCCTCAACCAGCTGCACTCCAGGTATTGGGATGTTCTTCACAGAAGCAGCACGTATATTTCGGTTGTAGCACTCCTCATACATATCCTTGAAAATCGACCATTGGCTACGGTCAGAAAACTCCAACACCCAATCTTTTCCCCCTTTCCACATCATAGCATATGTGAAGCGGTTAGTGGATCCAGGCTGCATCATATGCTTAACTTTATATGCATATTTCACAACACCTGAAAGCTTAACAGATATTCTCCACTCATTGTGATCAGCAAGTTCCAAGAGAACTTGTGCCCCGCATTCTCTCCATCCTTGATCCCCATGGGTGACAAGAACATTAGCATCGATGACAAATGACTCCAGTTTTTTTTTGGTCTCCCTAGAACCATCATAAGAGATCCTCTTCATACTAGCTCTTCTGATTCTTTTGCAAGGTACCGACCTCTGCTTTTTGGTTTTCTGCCTCGCACTGATATCATAAGCTGTAGAAGGTAGAGTATACTGAACCTGAGTGCGCTGTCTCTTTGGTCCATGACTAAATCCATCGTGGAACTGTGTCTTCCCATCACAAGTAGAGCTCAGACTCTGCTTCCAAACAAGGCCATCATCACCGAACAGAATGTTAGCACTCGTGCTATAGTTAGGGGGGCCTAAGGGAATAGCGGCAGGATTTGTTATGCGGCTAGGAGTCGATATAGGCACAAATTCATGCAAAGTTACAGTATCTTCGTTAACCTTGATATCCTTCTCATTATCTACTTGATCCATGTTCTGCAATTTCTCAGATGATATGGATTTATCTATAACATTGTCATCAGAAAATACTTTCCTCCCCAAAACTGGATCAGAACCTGACAAACCCATAACATCAGTATCCTCTTTCTCCGTTGTTTCATCTTCCTGATTGACAGAGACACCCCGAGTAATAATACTCATGGGATCTGACCTAGAAAATTCTGCAGTTTCAGCACCAGGTCCTGAACTTCCTAGTGAGTGGTGTAGAGCAACACAATTCGCCATGAGTGAGTGAAGATGAAGATTGAGGAAGGTATTCGTTGCAGAAGAAAAGGGTGGCTCGTCTTGACTATCTATTTCAAGATTTGCACTAGACGCTTCAGCGGAAGCACCGACTGACGCAAATTTCTTTTCGGAACCCTGGTTCAGGAAAGGTAAAGAAATTAGATGCGTAATAATAACATAAAAATGACAACTTGCTCACATGGTGCTTCATGAAGAAGGAACAAACAACTTTTATTAGCTGAATAGATCCAAATAAAAAAGAATCCACATTTGAACTGGCACAAAGATTAAGAAAATTGGAACTAAATATGTAACTTTGAGATTGACGATGTGTCGGGAACAGATTCTTTAAAGAATAAACCAAAGAAGATGGGACGATATTTTGCTTAAAATTAACTTCCATTCAAAATTAGGGAAACACTTCATGTGAGCTACACAAATCTCAAGTGAATGAGAATGGTCAACTCGCCTAGTTTGAGATGGTATTGCGTGTCTGCATTAATAAATGGTATACCTTTTTCAGGAAGAGCTCTAAATCAACGTGAAACTTCTTCTGGTCAAGACGATCACATTCAAGTTCCTTCATACTGTCATAACTACAGTCTGCGGCTGGCAGCTGTTTTATCAGAATAAAGTCCCGGAGAATCTCAAATTCCAGGCGACACCACTTTGAACTTGGCAGTCTGGCAAAACTGTAAATCGCCAAAGAAAAAACGTCCTGCTCCATCCGATTTTGAGGCCGAGAAAACCCAAATCTTAATGAGGTAGCTGGTAAATTCATGTTACCATCACAACAGTCAACAACTTCGTCGAGGAGGACCAAAATGCGGAAGACAAAGGCCAATGCCTGTTTCAGACTACCATCATACAAGAGAAACCTCAAACCACGATTGGTGTCAATTGAAAGCATCTCCAAAACAACAGCAGGAGAGGTAGAAGCCAAAACTCCATGTTGAAGCATCATTATGTCATGAATTAACTGACGATCCCTTTTTCCAAGAGAAAACTCTAGAAAACTAAATGATGGAAAGCATACCAGTAATTTGAATTTTTTATAATTCAACGACCAGTCAATGGAATCATAACAAGGTGTCTTTCCTCCCATAGCCGAAAAGCCAACTATGACAGGAGCCAAACAATTTCCACAAGCATTGACATCTCTAGGAAAAGAAATATTACCAACACTTTTTCGAAATTTCCTTCTGAAATAGACCACATATTCACCATTATGAGGAATGCTTGCAGTTTCAAGCACAGATTTATCAATTACTCCACGCACTGCTAAACTACCTTCAACAGCAGATTTGTCACTAGTTGTAGTTTTGATATTGTCAGAGGTGACAACCATGCTTTCTGGTTTGTCAGCTTTCTCAGGTACCAATGAAGAATTGAGGGGTTGATGCATTTGTGAAGCCATCTGACTTTTCAAGGATCTACGAAGAGCTTTGACACGTTGAGATGAACTAGTTACCCACGATGCAATAGGCTCCAAGTCAAGTGTGTTCACTCCGTCACTTTCAACTTTTTCTGGAGATAAATGTGGATCCTTGGTTCCTCTAGACTGCTTCTGCGATTTTCTTTTTCCAGGAAACTCGCTGGGAAGAAGCAGGAGCTTGAATTTCTCTTTCTGTAGATCAACCCATTCCTCATCTTTATCATCATATTTAATGTGATGAAGCTTACTTTCTGAATGGTAATCATTTACAAGACCATGATACCAGCTCTCATCCAATGGCCAAAATATTTTTATTCGGCGCTTCAGCATCCAACGACTATCCAACTCACAGGAAGTTAGTTCATAAAAATGGCGACGCTTCCTTGAAGCAATTCTTCCTTTGTCTTCTCTTCTTGGTCTAAGTGCTCTGTTGTTTTCTGCCTCATCATACTCTCCACCACCAGAAACGAAGGGCTCTTGATTAATAGAGTCCGGTGGCAAAGGAACAGGAGGAGAGAGTCCATTGGCTTTCTTACGTAAAGTGGTTCTCTTTAACGAAAACCCAGTGCAACTTGGATCAAATCGAGATGAGAGCATCCTAGCTGCATTTTTTTCTAGGTTCTCCTCATCATCGTCATTGCCATCAAGGAGATCAATGAAGACACCATCCTCATTTGAACAATCAGCAGATGGCTCAGAAATCTTTCGCAAATGATTTTTATCACCTCTAACAGCTACTATATCCTTTCCTTTACCAAATTGTTTTCGGGGCTTTTTCGATGAGGTACCATCAGGATTTGCAACCATAGTAAGAGCTTTCTCTTCATGACTGTTGAGACTTCCATTAAATTCACGAACGCCAGCCTTACGCTTCAATTTGGAATTTGAGGTAATGGAATTCAAAGCGGGCCCAGAATCTGTCTTCTTTGATGGAGAATTAGTAACAATAACTTCTTTACCAGATTTAGTACTTTGATCGTTATTTACGGCCGAAACTGCAAATGATAGAGATAACCTGTTTAAAGGGCCAGCATCATCACTAGAGATTATGTTATCTTCTCCTGGTGATCCAATATGGTCAACGGGCCTAGATATTTTATCACTCTCCGTCTTTTTTCTTCGTGCTGTTCCACGTGGACGTTTTGGAATACTAAAACCACTTCCCTTTTGACACAACGATAACGGTATCCCTTTCAATGCCTCAGTTAAGTCTGATTTGTGCCCATGAACTATATTCTGGTTTACATCAATCAAACCATCCTTTCTACCGTTCTTTGCATCAGATCCAAACCTACTCAACGAAGCCTCTCTTCCACTTTCCCTCTTATGATTCTTAGCTTTTTCCTGATCATTTTCAACAGAAACTCTCTGCTCATTCCCTCCAACTTCGAATACCTCAGAACTATAGAGACTCTTAAGGTCTAACGACCTATTTTTCTTCGGAGCTACAACACTCCATGGTTTTTTTTTGCTATTTTCCATCAACAACAAAGAAATCAAGTCACCCAACAAGAACCTTGGTTAATTCTTGTCCCATTCAGATCTGCCAACAAGTAACACATAACAATCAAATCAAGCACCATGCGTCATCAATCAATATAAAAAGCATATACTTCCTTAAGAAAAGCCCTTCAAAGGAAAATAACGACAAAAATGAATGAAAAAAAAAAAGAAAAAACATCGGAAGATTGCAAATAGTACATGCAAGTGGTGGATCGGGAAACATATTGAAACGTTTTGATTTCTTTACCTTCATTCAGAGAGGAGCTACATCAAATTTGAAGAATTGCAGATCAAGCATGAGACAGCTCTTGATTAGGTGAAATTGGGATAAAGGGAACACAGATGTGCCAGTTTTGATTTGGAACCCTAATTTGATTTGCTGATTTTCCTCTCTCCCTTAATTTAAAGGTTTTTTTTCTACTTTCAATATTAGTCCTTTTACCCTAAATTGATCTGCTCGAGTTTGCTTTTATTTACTTCATGACTAAAATTCTATCTTACCTACACGAAAAATTTACTAATTACTATCCACTAGGAAATGGGAATTACACGAAGGTTCAACATAATTACAAGTTACAACATGACCCACAGACCATCAATGTTCTTTTCCAGCCATTTGCCATTCATATAATTCTCTAGAAACTTTTAGGAACTAAGTTCGAAAAATTCCTATAAAAATTCCAATATGTAGTTTTTCTCCCTATATTTTCATAAGAAAATTTCTAAAATTTCAGACATCGATTTTAACGAAATCAACAGTTCTCGTTTCGGTATTTCCTAACTATATTAGTTAATATATAACCTAAAATCTTAAATTTGAACAATGCGTTAGCATATCAGTGGAGACAAATACATGACTAAGTGAAAGATCTATAAAACGATCGAATAAAGAATTGATAAATAGTTAAGTTCTAAAAATTAAATTGTAAAACTAGTTAATTTTTTAACTAATCTAACTTTTCTACTTTGAATTATTGCTTTTCTCTTGTCATCACAAATTGTTTAACTTTTCACTGTTAGCATAGAAATTATATTTCAAACTTAGAAATATGAGGGAGATTCGAAAGCGATAGGATATAGATTCGAGAATAAAAAATGTGGAAACCAAATACCCCGTTAATTACAAGCAAAAAGGATAAAGATAAAACAGTCATATGATCGTTCAGTAAAAAAAGTAAAAGAACATAGAGCCCGTTTGGTTGGGAGGATGGATTTAGACGGTATTAGTTTTAGTTGGGTTTAAATAATGGTGGTATGAGATATTGGAATTGTTTGGTTGATGGGTTTATATAACAATTTCAAATGTGTTTGGTAGATAAATTTCGATGGTATTAGGTTTTATTAAATTCAATTACAATTTTACCTTTAATTTGAATTTAATGTGCAAACTTCAGTTAGGGTTTATTTTCATCTGCAACCTTCGTACTCCATGGACACAAGTTCGTCCTCCACCTCAAATCAATTTTTTGTTGTTTGATGTAGTATGTTTTAATTATATTTCTTCACCTCTATTTGCTTTCGCACACCTACGTGTGTGTTTGGGTATATGCTCTAGTGGTTGTTATCTATACAAGAATATGCTTCGGTCATTGTGTTTAATTTGTATATTCAATCGAGTGACTGCATATCAGTAATAACTGCAAAACTAAGAGAAAAGTGTCCTTCAAAAAAGAATTCAACAGTTCCATAGTTATATACAAAGAAGATGCCTCGAGTATCATACATGATTGCTTTAACACATAACCCAAATCACTAGACCAACAAAGAACACAAGGAACCCAATCTTGTCAAGAACATAAACAATATTGCATGCCCTCCCAGACCATCCTTCTCCCATTTATAAACAAACTGCTTGAGGTATTTTTCAACCATATAGAACCTATTTACTGAGGTTTCAAAATCGAAACATACAATAAAAACAAATCTTGGAATATTATAAATTTGGTTTGAGATGTAAGCATACCTTTCAATCTTAATCAATGTTTAGATATTGTGTTTGGGGGGCGTTTCTTGTCGCTCGGACGGTCGCCGACTGTTGGACGTCGGCGGAAGAGGCTCGCCGGCGGTTGGATGTCGCTGGATGATGGTCGCTGGTGAATGATCCATCTTGGTGGGTGAGTGAAATTAAATAGATGTTCGATGTAGGCGAAGGAAAAAAATAGGTCACGAGATCTATCTAATTAGTTAAAGGGTAAAGTAAGAAATAATATTGAAATAAAGGATAAAGATGTCCAAAGAGCTTGGGATTAGATAAAGGTAGGGTAGGGGGCTGATTTATTTAATACCTTATGGAATGTATTAATGGGGTATTAGTTAATTCTCCCCTTTAAATAAACCTTCATACCAAACAATACTTTAACTAATGGTAACCAATCTAATCCCTTCTAATAACCTCAGCCAAACGGACTCATAAGGTATTAAAACCAACGATCATATGGCTGCCGGTTTCGCGTTTGTGAGATGGAAAAACAACTGCTATAAACAACGGTCCGATTTTGATTGAACCGGAACCGTATCCCGTCAATTCGTTTATGAGTTTTTAAAACCGAATGAATACATCAACACATATTCATTAATTAATCGAACATAAAGAAAATTAAAGTTCGACATCGTGGAGATCGACGAAGAAGCTTGAAATGATCTACTTGCTACACATAATAAAATATGATGATTGAAATGGTAATAAAGTATGTTATTGTTAGATATGTTATTTGGAGAAAACTTATTAAAAATGAAAAATATTGTTATATAATAATTTATAGGCTAATGTGAAAATTGTATTATAGATAGTATTGTGGTGAAAAAGAAAATAATAATAATTAAAAGTAGAAAAGATTAGTTTTGCGATAGTGTAAAAAGGTCAACTAATATTGCTATTCAAGTTTTAAAAACTAAGTATTTATGACATACTCTAACTTTCATAGGGTTGCCAATGAGGTGGGGATTCCCCGTCCCCATGGGGATCCGCCCGAAGAGGACGGGGCATCCTCGCTATTGTACGCCCCGGGGTGGGGACTTAGCCGAGGATATCCCCGACCCGTTCCCCGTCCCGTCCTCGATAATTAAAATAATATTTATTATATTCAAATAATATTATTATAAGATAAATAATATTATATACATTTTGGATAGTATTAAAATAATATAACTATGATTAAAATATAATTTATATTAAAATATTATAAATTGAAATTTATTTAAATACTGACGGGGCAAGGAATCCCCACGGGGATGGGGACGATTTTGCCCTGTTTGTCTCGCGGGGACGGGGATTAAATCTCCGTACCCGCCTCGTTGACAACCCTAAACGTTCCCAAGGACTCGTGAAAAAGCTTCAGTAAAGTGTCAATTTCAATAGCACACATTACTCCTAAGATTCCGTTTCATAAAAACAGGCATTGTTTAACGGAGGAAAGGTTAAACTCAAGTTCGATGTATAGACAGCAAAAGGGTTGTATGTCGATTGATGCCATAACAGAATTACATATTTCTTTGGATCTTAATCGGGATTAGTTTGCTTTTTAACAATCAGAAATGCTTTTAATTTAATCTTTTTTTTTGGTGTTCCGTAGATATGTTGACACGTCGTAAAAAAATTGAATGTATTATGACGTGTCCGCCCTACCTGGGGAAGATGCGCAAGAAGACATGATATAATCCGACTCAATAACATGTAATAACCTCGTTCGAATATAGGAACATAATAGTATGTTTTGCATGCCTCGTCACAAGTCGATGCGCTAACAACGCCGATTCGATTGTCCGCTAAACATGCATACGTACATTCAAGAAATTAATAATCAGTTACCAAAATCTCCATGGATCCTTATAAGGTGGAACGTAATTCTCAGTAGGAGGGAGAAGCCGAAAAGACTCAACGGTTTTCTGCAAGAACGGTCCCATCTGCACCACAAAAGCCAACCATTTGTAGCAAATTCTTCACCAAATTCTTACACAACTTAGAATGGGGCCGATAAAAAAAAACCGCACATTTTCCCATTTCTTGCTTAAAGTTGATGCGCTGAGTGTGTAAAGAAATCCTGCAAGAATGGAAATCAAAACTATAATAAGCAACAACCGTGTTGCTGGAATGCTTTTCCCTTTGGCAAAGCGCTTTGTGCATAAAGGTTAATACAAGGGTCTGATAAAATGTATGAATCTATATGTCAGTCTCAGACGTATGCAAAGAAGCACTTCATGAGAGAAGCTTAACATTTCATTTGTTTTCGTATAAACTAGTGAAAATAAATTTCATTTTTTCGGTTCCACTGGAAGAATGACTCCAAAACAAACCCGAAGGTGGTTGATTTTCTCATCTTAGAACAATTAGAAGGAAATTCAAAACTGGTATTGTAATTTACCATCGCGTTCAGATGTCGATGCAACAAAATGACGGAATAGGTTTGGCTGCTGAGTCTGCATCATACATACAAAGTATTAAAGTAATGTGATAACTATTCAGGTAAACAACTTAGTATTCCTTGTTTCTCTCTACTAATATTCTTCCAAGAAATACTGTAGAACTCAGAACTTACATTTTGTGTTGGCGACTTGCGAACTAAATACTCGTAATACCAGTATGGCTCACCATCAACCTGAGGAAGACAACAAAGACAAAAAAAGGCACATCATTGGTGCTTGGAATATAGAACTGTAGTAATATATTATACACAAAGCTATTGAAGGAGACAACTTCAAAAGAAAAAAAGATACAGTTGACGAATGTGCATCAAGAAGTGAACTCTCTTCCATCCTTTGGGTAGAGGTTACACGCTGTGTGATGAAAAAACAGTATTTCACGCTTAGCATTTACCTAGCAGTGTTTATTATTTATAAAGTCTATGAGGGAAACGAAAGCTAAGTTCAGCATATCATATTACGAGAAAGATATAACATACGTCAAAACTAAACTGGCAAATATTAGACAAGATAGTAAAAAGTTACCAGTGCAGACTTATCAGCTAAAACAGAATCAGCCACATCTTTAGCATTCCACATAGTTTTGTCTTTAGATTTCAAGAGAAGTGAATTTGGAGGGCCGATCTGAATCAGTGAGTTGAAAAAGATAAAAACGTGTCAAAGAATTAACAATATCATCAAGCAGTTACGCATGTAAATAACATGAAATGGAATAATAGAAGGGAAATTACAGAAACAGAAATGATGAGGTTGTCGACGAAATCGACCCTTTCAGACACAATCCGTAGGCGTGCATCAGCTTCATAATGCAAAAACATTTACTTGAGTTAGAACATGGAATTATAAACTACTCTATTTTCTTTCGTTTGAAAATATAAGATCAATTGACTTACGGGACAATGGTGCAGCTGATGAGTAACGCTCGGGTTTCCTGGATTCAACCCTTCAAATAGATGGGAAAAGAGTAAGGTTCCTACAATATCCAGCATACTAAGAAAAATGAGGCATACAACAAAAATTTCTTTCCAAAGTGAAAGAAACGATCATCAAAATCTTGCACTCATACCATTTGAAGACAAAGTTATCTGAAGGCGCTTTGGTGGGATACAAATAAGAATAAGCATTTATCTCATCGACTACTAAATCCATTTTTAATTCTTCAGCCACAGCTCCTAGCAAGTACCACAGAAGAATAACTGATCAGTAGCCGCTTTCGGAAAATCTTCAGGCATAAAGTCTTGATTGGTTCCACATGAAACAGAGTAACTATTGCAAATAGTCGTACTAACGAAGTAGAATATGTACGAAGAGAAACCCCACTTCACCCAAACTAAACTACTGTCATTGCAAAATACCACGTTCGTCCCCATCTCAAGCATTAAAAACAAACCTTTTCAGCATTCTTTCACATTCACCGTTTTAAACGATGACCTCAAAGATAATTCTACGAGGGTTAAACGTTTATACCGTGAACTGGGAACATAAGGGACACCGAAGAAGACAATCCCAGGAACATCAAATCCCTCCTCGAGGTAGTAATTTTCCGAGTGGGTCTTGAAGAATCAGCCATCTTTCTATTTCTCACGCGCAATTGGGAATTTTTACAGCATGAGTCCCAACTCCTTTGAGAGCTTTCCCTGGAAAACATTTGTTATATAAATTACAAGGGAATTATTAGGAGACGGAGGGATTTTTTTAAGTAAATAGCCCTTGAGTTGGTCTTCTTTTAAAAAATAGCACCCAAAATCGGAGTTTACCTTTGTACCCTTACTAACTCTGCTCTAAAGACTATTTTACCCTTATTTAATGTCAATCAACAACCTCAACCACACTTAAGAAAAAATTAATTAAAGGGTTTACATGTACACTGTAGCGAACATGAAACATCGGACCCGTTATAGAAGAGTGGGGTAAAAGTAAAAAAAAGCAACCATTTTCACTTCCAGTAAAAAAAGCAAGCGTGTGCTCTCCCGCCCCTGCACTGCAAATCGTCGTCTTCTCTGCAAATCGACTCATTCGAAATGGCATTCAACGCGAACACCCAAACAGTGGAGGTATGTGTTCTACTCTTCGTATTCTTCAATTTAACGCGAGAGGGGATCTGGGAACGACCCATCGGAACACTAATTTGGTGCGGACCCGTGCTTGCAAGCATAGGACAGAGCTTCGTATCATAGGACCCGTGCTTGGTAGCATAGGACTCGCGCTTGCAAGCATAGGACCTTTACTTGCAAGCATTTACTTGCAAGCATAGGACCCGTGCTTGCAAGCATAGGACCTGTGCTTGCGCATTGTACGTCGATTTTTAATGCATGGGTCCCGTGCTTCCAAGCAGACGACCCCCGCTTATGAGCAGGGGACCTATGCGTATTTATCGGGTCCCCTGTGTATTAGCGCGGGTCCCTTGCTTAAACGCTCGGGTCCTCTTACCTTAACGGGCGGGTCCTCTGCCACTGCGCGCGCGCAAGTTTGGGGGACCCGCGCGTATAATCAGGGGACCCGCGCGCTATGACCAGGGGACCCGCGCTTATACGCAGGGGACCTTTGCTGGGACCGCGCCGATGCGCAGGGGTCTCATGCGCATCTGTGCTTGAATCTCAGCATATGCGATGCGATGCGGTCCCCTGCGCATCTGTGCATAAGGGTTTTCTGTTTTCATTATTTCATACCACGGAATTTAGCTAAAATGTGTTTTGCGCATAAATTAGGTTGTGATGCAGAAGCAGTTCAACACAGTGGACGAGGTTCCGCGTTTGAGTGTAAAACTGAGCTCGTTATACGCGGATGCCAGCAAGCTGATAAGACAATGTCTGAACCACCACGAGTGGGAGATTTTTAGGAACGAGAGTCCGTTCGGCCGCCTTGTTATGGCTGAGCCTGATTTTAACCTCTCGGGGCAGTTGCTGTGGTACCTCATCCAGAGCCAGACGATGCGCACAACCGGGAAGAGCTGTGGATGATTTTTGGCGGAAAACCACTCCGCTTTTCAAAGTGGGATTATTGCCTAATCACCGGGCTGAAGTTCGCCGCCGAGCTACCACCGGTAAACGGCGGCTCACAATTCCAAGCAAGACATTTTGGCAACAGCTCAAAAGTCCGCATGTCGCACGTCAAGCGTGCGTTGGAGCGGTTGTCTGGCGACGAGGACGATGTGAACTTCGAGAAGCTGAAGTTGGCGGACGTGTACTTCGCCACCGCCGTGTTTATGCCTCGACCGTCGAAGAAGGACACCGTGGTCAGTACGACGGTCCTTAGTCTGGTCGACGATCGGTTTGCATTCGCCCAGTATCCTTGGGGCACCCTGGCTTTCCGTGAGGTGATACGAACTGTGAAGGTAAATCTACGGGAGAGGCCACGGGACTGGCTGATCAGTGGGTTCGTACAACCACTTCAGGTGAATTATAACTAAGCTTCTTGCATACCATGTTTTGAGGGACCTTTCTAAGATTTTTTGCGTTATTTGTATTCAGATACTAGCATACGAGTGCATGCCGGGGGTTGCAGAGCAGTTTGCGGTTCGCAAGGAAGAAGATTTCACGCCACGCATGCTCAGGTGGGCGACGAAGAATTGGGGTCGCAAAGCATGCCCGACTCTTAGCGCGGTCGCAGCTTCCGTCGACGGCGATTTTGTACGAGGGTTGTTAGTGCCGTCAGCGGACGAGTTGGAGGCGTCGTACTTTAGGGACAGCGTTTTCGACGTTGGGGCGGCACACGACCTATTCGACCGTGTGACGGGCCTACTCATGCGGGGAGTGGAGGTTAGGTGTTCCCCTGTCCACCGCGATCGTGGCGACGACGATCATTTGGCGATCGTACCTGTGCCAGTTTTTCCCACGCCTGTGGAGGTGGTTGAGGCGGGAGAAGTTGGTGCTTCGTCGAGTGCCCGAGGAGGTCGAAGAAGAGGCAAATCGCCCGTAGAGGTTGTTGATCTAAGTGATGAGGATTCTGGCTCAGATAGAAATGAGAAGTGGAGCAAGAAGTACCTCGGGCGACTGGACTTCTCCGGGCGTGAGTTGATTCATGAGCATGATCGCGTGCTCATTGACATGTACCTTCAAGCGGCAAGGTTTAGGTAAGTGTTTACTTTCGATGTCAATCTCAGTTATCGTACCTAAACACGTAATAATTTTTCTTTTTATGCAGTGATAACGTTTCGTCGTCTGACATGTGCGACGTGGATCCCCAAGGCTTCTACATGTTGCTCTTCCATGATATGCTCAAGTCCAATTGTCTTGACGCATATCTAGAGTGCTTGAGGCGAATCTATGCGGACAACGACAATTATCCTCGCGTCTTCGTCTTTCCAAGTTACGTGCAAGACGAGCACTTTAGGAAGGCGCAGAAGCTGAATAGGAAGGCGAAAGTACGGGTGGATGATATGGAGAGCTTCGTGAATGGATTGTCGAGAAGCAGTCGGAGCTGGTTGGAGCGTCTCACGGAGGATGAATTGCTACGATGCAAGTACATCATCTCTCCTGTTTACGCACGGTCCCACTGGGCAGTGCTTATTTTTGACGCGTCCACGCAGACCTCCGTCCTTCACGATTCATTGGGCGCGCATGGTGTGCAATTCGCCGGGAGAGTGTTCGTAAGTAGCTGAAATCCGTTTGTCTATCATTTTTATTTATTTAGTAACTTGTTCGACGTATGCTATATTTTGCAGGCGGAGTTTCTTTCTGCATATTGGCGTTTCAAGTTCGACATCGTCACAAAGCCGAAGTTGAATAATAAAATGAATCGCCAGCAGAAGGCTGGCAGCTTGGATTGCGGGGTTCATGCGGCGCTGACGGTGGAGACGCTTATGGTTGACACGCCCGAGTTTGATGAATATCAAAGGCAGATTGATATTTCAGCGTATCGAGCCACTATGGCTGCACGGATATTGCGTGACCCAAATAGCTGTTTGCATTGATTTGTTTGGCTGAATTTGGAAGTGTTAACTGTAGGTGGCTTTGTAGGTTGTTGGACTTGTTGTAGTTAAAGGGTTTATGGACAGATGCTTGTAGTTTTATTTGACTAAAATTTTTAGATATTATATAATGAATTGATTCTCGGTAACTGTTCAATTATAATTGGTATGACTAATGCGAACGGGACAAACCCTAAAGTGGCAGCGACCCGTTCATATACACATATACGCTTGGGACCCCTGATTTTACGTTTGGGTCCGCTGAATTTTACGTTCGGGTTTCCTGATTTTACGTGCAGGTCCCGTGGTTTCAAGTTACGGTCCCTTCAGCAAGTATCCCACCATATGACTTGATTTTTCCGTTTGTCCGTTGTTGAATAATTGATTCTCTGTATGAAACGAAAGTACGTGATGGGTGATTTGACTTGTTACTGAGGAGAAGAATATTTTGACCAAAAAGGAAGGTAACTGTTCAATTATAATTGGTATGACTAAAGCGAACGTGACAAACCCTAAAGTGGCAGCGACCCGTTCATATACACATATACGCTTGGGACCCCTGATTTTACGTGCGGATCTCCTGATTTCACGTTACGGTCCCCTGAAGTGAAATATGGTCCCCTTATCTTATTAAAAAGAAAAAGTAAATCAAATTAATTAAAAAGAACGCATGCATGTATGAAATTAATGCACGACCATTTTATGTCCAGAAATCATACATTCCACGCTCGTCATTCTCGGTAACTGTTCAATTATAATTGGTATGACTAATGCGAACGGGACAAACCCTAAAGTGGCAGCGACCCGTTCGTATACACATATACGCTTGGGACCCCTGATTTTACGTTCGGGTCCCCGAAATTTACGTTCGGGTTCCCTGATTTTACGTGCAGGTCCCATGGTTTCAAGTTACGGTCCCTTCACCAAGTATCCCACCATATGACTTGATTTTTCCGTTTGTCCGTTGTTGAATAATTGATTCTCTGTATGAAACGAAAGTACGTGATGGGTGATTTGACTTGTTACTGAGGAGAAGAATATTTTGACCAAATTCTCGGTAACTGTTCAATTATAATTGGTATGACTAAAGCGAACGTGACAAACCCTAAATTGGCAGCGACCCGTGCATATACACATATACGCTTGGGACCCCTGATTTTACGCGCGGATCTCCTGATTTCACGTTACGGTCCCCTGAAGTGAAATATGGTCCCCTTATCTTATTAAAAAGAAAAAGTGAATCAAATTAATTAAAAAGAACGCATGCATGTATGAAATTAATGCACGACAAGGACTCCCCCTTTTTCTCGATCCGAAAGTACGTCAACACGCACACGTGCGGCGTGTCTCATCGACGCCGTAGACATCGCCAGGGAAGTTCCTCGCTCGTATCGAGCACGTTGTTGCAAAATTTCAGGGCTCCTAAAGACATCCCCACTCCCAGCTCCATACAGTCGATGATGCAGAGTAGGGGTGTAGAAGTTTCGTACTACAAGGCTTGGAGAGGAAAACAGATTGCGACCGACGAACTAGTTGGTAACAGGGACGATTGCTACGGTTTACTGCCGGCTTACTTAGATGCGGTGAGGCAAGCCAACGAGGGCAGTGTCACTGATTGGGAGATGGACGAAGAAAATCGGTTCAAGTACCTGTTCTTGGCATACGGCGCATGCGTCAGAGGCTTTACGTTCATGAGGAAAGTCGTTTCCATCGACGCCACCCATTTGAAGGGGAAGTATAAGGGTCTCATGATGATTGCCACTGCACAAGACGGCGATTACCATCAATATCCTTTAGCATGGGGTCTTGCCGCCGGGTCCGAGGGAACCGAGTGCTGGACGTGGTTTCTCTCGAGATTAAGACGTTTTGTTGCAGATGGCGACGATCTCGTAATAATTTCTGATCGGAACCCTGGAATAAAGAATGCAGTTCCGGCCGTTTTCCCGAACGCGTTTCATGGTTTCTGTGCGTGGCACATTCTACAAAACGTGAAGACGAAAATGAAGAAGAAAGGTGCTTGCCCGATTTTTTGGCGTGTCGCTACTGCCTATACAAAGAGCGAGTCCGACGATAATTTTAAGTTGCTTGAAAAAAAATATGGGGACGTGGCTAAATATCTTGACGAAGTCCCAAAGGAAACGTGGACTCGAGCATATTGCCCTAGATCAATATACAACATAATGACGACCAACGGATCAGAGTCTATCAATGCAGCTCTGCGTAAGGACAGAGAGCTTCCAATTATTGGACTGTTGGCGTCGATTCACCGACTAACATCATCATGGTTCAGTAAGCATCGGCGATCTGCCGAAGCTTCAATCACCGCGGACATGACTAGGTTTACGCCGAAGGTGGAGTCGATCATACGAGAGAATTTCACGGAGTCGCAAAAATTTCATGCGTCGGAAGTCGGGAATCTAACATATAACGTGTACGGGCAGCATGTGAACGAGGTGGTCGATTTGGGGCTGCGCAAATGCACGTGCATGATGTTTGACATCGATCGTATCCCCTGTCCTCATGCGATTGCGGCTTGTGGTTCTGCCCAAGTGCCGGTGTATTCATTAGTGCACGATTATTATACCTTGGAGATTTGGAAGCTGGCATACGAAGGTACTATACGTCCGGTAACGGACCGCATTGAAAGAAGTATGGACATGTTGCCGCCTCGTGTTGGTTCACAACGTGGACGACCCCAGAAAAATCGGTTTCCTTCGGTGGGTGAATTTTTTAGGAGATAACGTTGTAATATGTGTGTATCGTCGTATTCAGAGTGGCTCATACGATGCCATTTGTGCTATGTTACGTAAGGTTGTGTTACGTGCGTCTGCATGGATATGGTAGTACAAAACTCTCATGCACAAATGCGCATATTTGTCTTTCCCGCCTGGTCCCCTGCCAATGCACGTAAGGTCCCCTGCGTTTAACGTTTGGGTCCCGTGCATACTTATAAGGTCCCCTGCCTTGCGCGCGGGGTCCAATTACGTTTGGTCACTTTCGCTTACTAAGTGGGTCCAATAATTGTTCAATTACTGATGAAAAGTGACATGTCAGAGTACTGCTTCATTTATTGGTCAAAAGTGACATGTCAGAGCAGTGTCATTATACAGTATGTACAGGACAGGTGACTTGACATTTGATTCTCGATTTGGGGCTTTCGTCCCCAGCGAAAATGTAATATTATTAAATTCCATAATAATGAAATTAATTAATTAAAAATTATCGCGCGATTTAAAAAAATTAAAAAAAATAACAAGTAGGTTAACAATATCCGACTCCAAGATTGAAACCCAAAAAATATATCTTCCAACAAGTATTTCAAGTTGAACGATTTTTGACGTGAAAATAGTAAGAGAGCACAATCGGAAAACATACTCGTGTCTGTGATTTGTGTTGGATGTTACAATCTTGTAGACTTAACGTAATTCTAGTGTTTTAATCCATTTTTTTGAACTCTGCTATTGTATGATGACTTTATATTGTACTGAACGATAAACAAATTATAAATACGCACAATTAATCGCTTACTTCCATGAATTAAGATTGCCAAAATCGCACATGAACGCATCGGACCCACATGTTACGGACAGGGGACCCAATCGTCAAAACAGGGGACCCGGCCAGATTGCTTAGGACCCATACTGAGACCGCCGGGTCGTCATTGGTCCCCGATAAATTTACGCGCATTTAAGGCCGGGTCAGATTAGGTCCCGTCAAATTGTTGCGCGACATAAGAAAGGGACCCGCGCGTTAACATGCAGGGGACCTGCGCGTTATGAGCAGTGTCCCCGCACTTATATTCAGGGTACCCGCGTATGTCAAGCGCGTAGCAAACAGCTGAAAAGTGATAATCATATCAACCAAGTGAAATTATGTCAAATCACTTAAAATTCAGTTAATTTTATGTCAGAGTACTGCTTCATTTATTGGTCAAAAGTACTACATGTCAGAGCAGTGTCATTATACAGTATGTACAGGACAGGTGACTTGACATTTGATTCTCGATTTGGGGCTTTCGTCCCCAGCGAAAATCTAATATTATTAAATTAATTAATTGTGAAATTAATTAATTAAAAATTATCGCGCGATTTAAAAAAATTAAAAAATAACAAGTAGGTTAACAATATCCGACCCCAAGATTGAAACCCAATAAATATATCTTCCAACAAGTATTTCAAGTTGAACGATTTTTGACGTGAAAATAGTAAGAGAGCACACTCAGAAAACATACTCGTGTTTGTGATTTCTGTTGGATGTTACAATCTTGTAGACTTAACGTAATTCTAGTGTTTTTATCCAATTTTTTTGAGCTCTGCTATTGTATGATGACTTTATATTGTAATGAACGATAAACAAATTATAAATACGCACAATTAATCGCTTACTTCCATGAATTAACATTGCAAAAATCGCACATGAAGGCATCGGACCCACATGTTACGGACAGGGGACCCAATCGTCAAAACAGGGGACCCGACCAGATTGCTTAGGACCCATACTGAGACCGCCGGGTCGTCATTGGTCCCCGATAAATTTACGCGCATTTAAGGCCGGGTCCCGTCAGGTCCCGTCAAATTGTTGCGCGACATAAGAAAGGGACCCGCGCGTTAACATGCAGGGGACCTGCGCGTTATGAGCAGTGTCCCCGCACTTATATTCAGGGTACCCGCGTATTTCAAGCGCGTAGCAAACAGCTGAAAAGTGATAATCATATCAACCAAGTGAAATTATGTCAAATCACTTAAAATTCAGTTAATTTTATGTCAGATCACACATCAATCTCACTGACCAAAAGGGCGACAACCCCGAAAAACTCAATCTTTCACAATTGTAAACCCTAAATTCATATCCAACAAACGATAAGTTATTAAGTCCGACTGACACATCAGTCTCACCGACAAAAAGTTGGAACAACACCGAAAAACTCAAGCTTTCACAATTCTAAACCCTAAATTCTTATCCAACAAACGATAAGTTATTAAGTCTGACTGACACATCAGTCTCACCGACAAAAAGTTGGACAACACCGAAAAAATCACTCTTTCACAAATATAAACCCTAAACTCATATCCAACAAACGATAAGTTAATATTCAACAGCTAAAATTAAATTTCAACAAAAAAAAGGGTTGTTTAAAAACTGTCCCAATCATTATTGAAAATAGAAGATGCGAGATATTTTCTAAACTCCTTCATATGAGTTTGATTGAGGCGGGAGACGTCGTCCTTCTTCATCATAAGCGACATTGCCGCCCACAACATCGCCACGCCATCTTCTCCCCTGAAAATTCCATCGAAAAAGACACTTATTTTTATCAACGTCGACAAATTAATAAAACGCAACATAACTGAAAACTTACCGATTTTGTCTCCTGAAATCGCGACACCACTTAGCCGGCCAGCGTTTAGTTTTGCTAGGCATGCGTTTTATCAGCCCCAGGTCCTTGAAAATAGCCGGGATTACCCTCAGAAGTTTGTTGACATCATCGTCGATAAAGCGCCACTCGAACTCAGGAGGCGCATCGGAGTCGTAAATCGTGAATTCCTTTTCCCGCACATCAACAACCAACAACACCCACCGGCCTGATGTACGCATGGGGATGGCAACTTTCTTCGCTAGATCCCACGACCTGCATTTCCAATCTTCGTCCTCCCCCTCGCGAACGGGAGCAATCTCTTGAAGCCTTGACCAGACGGCTTCCCGAGTATGTTTAGCACCCCTGGCTGGTCGACGAGCGTCTTAAACGTATGGGGCATGTACGCGACAAAGTTATCAACCGATTTGCTAACTTTCTGTATGTTTTCGATCCCAGCGAGGCATTCGTCGACATGCTGCAATACCAGCAAACCGGTTTTCAACACATTCAAGTAAGGTGACGAAAGGTATTTGGTAACTTTATATACGTACCATCTCATCGAGTGGCATACCCTCAGTCGCAAGGTTCAGGAGGTCGTGTTCCTTCGTCTTCCCTCGGATTTTCATGCCGGTAATCCTTAAGGCTGTTGTTAGCTGACTCTCGCATGATGGCCACATTTTCTCGGCCTTGAACTGGATATGCCGCTGGAACGCCAAAAGCTTTGGAGCTTTGACCGTAGTCGTCGAGGGGAAATCGGTGAACGGCGTCGTGGTGTACCGCGATGGCTTCTTCGTCCGCTCAGGGGTCTTCTCTCTGACGACGCCTTTTCCTTTGTCGACCGCTTGGACAGAAACCGATGCCTCGGCGTGCGTCTCCGGCTCAGGCTCGTCCATGGTCTCGGACTGATGAGCATGGTCCTGTTGAGCCTCTATGTCCGTCGCTACCTCCTGAAGCCCGAGACCGTAAGCGCCCCTCCACAACGATGGGTCGACCACCTCTTCTCTTCTCTCTTCGTCTTCATCGGACCGATCCGGTTGGACATATCCAGCGTAACGATTTTGCGCCCATTCCGACAGACTGTGACCGTCCCATGGCTCCAGGCTCGGAATGTAGCCATCCGGTCCCATGTACGATGTGTTCCTCCATCTCTCATCGTAATCTACACAAGAAAATGCGAGAATAACTACATACTATTTTTCACGTACTTAAGTATAAAAACTTACCAAACTCGGGCTGTGTAGCGACCGATCCACGCCCAATCTCGGGCGGTGTAGCGACCGATCCGCTCCCAAACTCGGCATGTGGAGCGTGCGATCCACCACCAAACCCGCTTGGAACTTCATCTACATCGTAAATAGGAACTAATAAGTAATCTACAGAACTAATTAAAAAATGAAGTACAAATAAAAATCTTACTATAACTAGGTTCGGTAGGCGGAGTGCTAGACCCGTGATAAAATCTGCTCGCCAAACCCTAAACTGAGTTCCCCAAGTCCCTCAGGCTGTCGGCCCACGATCGCATTTGCGTCCAATGTTCCTCGTACGCATCCCACCTTCTCTCGTTCGTCGACCACCGTCGACCCTCTTCTTCTTGAAACTGATGCAATTGCGTGCCAAGTTGGTCAAATCGCCCAAACAAGTTGGTGAAGTTTTGGTCCATACGACTTTGCCATTCACTGAAGCGTGGACCCGATTCGAAACCACTTCCACTTGACCGTCCCGTCTCCGGAGCTGCATGAAAGCCGTGCTCGTGCGGATGTTCGGGGATGTGGCCGTGATGCAACATCATATCGCTGTCGCGACCTCCAATGCCCTCGATCTGTGGAATGGTCTCAGGCACCAAATTCTGCCCGCTAGAACCCTCACCGCGACGCCGGATACCGCGGGAACACCTAACCGCCGCTCCCTGCAGGAGTAGGGACGTGACACGATCGAATAGTTCGTGTGCCGCCCCAACATCGAAAACGCTGTCCCTAAAGTACGGTGCCTCCAGCTTGTACGCTGACGGCACTATCAATCCTCGTACACGGGACCGGTCAGCGTGTTCTCCGACGGACTTCAAAGTCGGGCATCCCTTGCGACTCCAATTTGTCGTCACCCACCTGCGCATCCGTGGCGTGTAGTCTTCTTCTTTGCGGGTCGCAAACTCGTCCGCAACCCCCGGTATGCATTCGTATGCTAGTATCTGATATCATAACGCAAGTAATATTATCAATCATCTGAAAAGAAGGTATGGCAAAGCCTAATTATAAATCACCTGAAGTGGCTGTACGAACCCACTTATCAGCCAATCCCGTTTGATCTCATGTAGGTTTTTTTTAACAGCGCGTATGACGTCCCTGAAAGCCACGCTGCCCCACGGATACTGCGAGAAAGCAAACCGGTCTTCAGCGAGATGGAGGACCCAAGGACTCACGACGGTGTCCTTCTTTGACTTTCGGGCCAACAACACCGCGGTGGCGAAGTAGACGTTCGCCAACTTAATCTTCTCGTCGTCCACACGTTCCTCGTCGCCAGCCAAACCCTCCAACTCCATCTTCACGGCAGACAAGCGAACGGTTGCTGCATCCCCAAAATGTCTCCTCGTGAATGCTTTATCTTCGTTCACTGCCGGTATCACGGCTTCGAACTTCAGCCCGGTGATTAGGCAGTACTCCGATTTTGAAAATCGGAGTGGACTATTGCCAACAATCATCCACAGCTCTTCGCGATTGTGCAGAGTGGTCTGCCTCTGGATGAGGTACCACAACAACTGAAGCGAGAGCTTAAAATCCGGCTCCGCCATAACAAGGCGGCCGAACGGACTCGAGGCACAAAAGCTCTCAAACTCCTCCTGGTTAAGACACCGTCTTATCAACTCGCTGGCGTCGCTGTATAACGAGGTCACCACAGGACGGCATTCAGGAAATTCGTCCACTAAACCCAACTGCTTCTTCATCACAACCTAATTTATACGTAAAACACACCGTAGCCAATTACTTGGTATGAATATTGACAATAGGAAACCCTTATGCACATATGGGCAGGGGACTGCATCGCATATGCTGTGCGTATTTACCCGGGACCTGTGCGAATTTACACGGGACCTGTGCGAATTAACACGGGACCTGTGCGTATTTTCGCGGGACCCGCCCATAAGATGATGTTCCAGGCATGGGTCCCCTGCGTATAAGCGGGGTCCCCTGCTTATAACGCAGGGGTCCCTTCTCGTAGCGCGCGGGTCCCGTGTTCTTCGCGGGCGCAAGGTCACGGGACACACGCTACGCAGTGGACCCGTGCTGGGACCATCATACGGGACCATCATCTTATGGGCGGGTGCCGTGAAAACGGGTCCCCTGATTCTAAGCACGATCCTATGCTTGCAAGCACGGGTCCGATGCTTGCAAGCACGGGTCCGATTTTGAAAATTAGGGTTCGATTGGTTAAATTGAAGACGAAGAGTAGAACAAATACCTTCACTCTCTGGGTGTTCCCGCTGATTGCCATTGTAGATTGAGGTTCTGCTTTGGGTTTTACTTGCAGAGAATCGATTTGCAAAATGTTTGGCGTGCAGGAGAAAAGAGGATTGAATGGAATTGAACGTTAAAGTGGTGGTTGCTTTTTTACTTTTACTGTTCTGTCACGGGTTGTGTTGTTTGCTAATCGCTACAGTAAAACCTGTAAACTCTTAAACCTTTATAGTTATTACACGGGTTCTATCAGGGGTTGTGTCGTTTGCCAATCGATACAGTAAAACCAGTAAATTCTTAAACCTTTATGTTTATTACGCCAAATCTATCACGGGTTGTGTTGTTTGCCAATCGCTACAAATATCCCTTTATGTTTATTACATAACTAACCTAATTAAATACAACTATCTATCTATATATTTTTAAACCTAATTAAATATTATAAAATAGTTCATTTAATTTATACAATACTAATTAGATCAGGTTCATAATATAATATATAATGCTTCAAATTAAATATAAAAACTTAGATTCACGTACAATACAATAACATAAAATTATTAAGTAATTTACTATTCTACCCTTCTCGCCCTTCTCCAACCGGAACTTGGTCGACATCCTTCTGCACGGCGTCGTTTCGGACAACCTCGATCCAACCTGGGCCGAGGAAAACTTCGCTCTCAGCGTCGTCGTCGTCGTCTCGGACAGCCTCGGGTGCTCGTCCTTGGATCACTTCGCTCATACCATCGCAGATGCCGTCGCCGTCGAGTTCGATAGGAGGGTCGTCGGGGTTTAAGAATCTGTCTATCTCAAACACGACGAACAGCCTCCTTTGGGAGAGGTCGACGCCGAGGTCGGCCTCTAGACGGCGGCGGACGTCGTCGGCCGTGGTAGTCCGGGGGTCCGAGTTACGGACGATTTCCTGGAGGCGGGCGACGATTTGGGCGTCCGTCAGCATTCTTGGTCGATTTGTTTCTGGGATTAACAAAAATGTTATTTTCGGATGTTGTGTGTTTTTATAATGTAGACATAATTAATTAATGGAAGCCCTACAACTTGCAAAACCGTAAGACCTTTGGAAAACCCTAACATATATCGCGGGACCCAGGCTCTAGTGCACGGGACCCAAGCTCACTTTCGCGGGACCCAAGCTCTTGTGCACGGGACCCAAGCTCTAGTGTATGGGGGCATGGGACCTATCAATAAGAAGCGATTATGCGCGGGGCCCATTCTTTTGCGCGCAGGTCCCCTGAATTTATGTGCAGGTCCCATTATCTAATGCGCCGGCACTAATTTGCGGGAACCGTGCACTGATGCGCGGGTCCCATGAATTTATGCGCGGGTCCCATAAATTTATCAGCGGGTCCCGTGAATTTATGTGCGGGTCCTGTATATTTATGTGCGGGACTCATGCTTCTATGTAGGGTCCCATGATCTAACGCGCGGGTTGCCTGCTTTCAAGCAGGGTCCCCTGATCAACAGGACGTTTTAAAAAGCGAAAATTGAACATGTTCGGCAGTCCAAACCGGAATTTCGAAGCTTGGGGAACCCATTACCTTCGAAACAGGGATTAGGACTGAGAGTTACAAATTTAGATGGTTATATTCAAAATACGACCAGTAAAAATACTTACAGTGAAGCGTGAGGTTCGAATTCGTTCACTGAGGACTTTCGAGTGTTCCTTCGCCTGTGAAGAAGCTGATATGAAGTCGGGACGTAGAAATTGTTGGTGATTTCTATTAAGGACGAGGACGAAGAAGAAGAAGAATAATTCGGTGAGGTGGGGTGGAGTGGAATTAATGCTTTCTGCTGCAAAATGGACGTGCAGCTTTTAATTCATTTCAGGCGTTGTATTTTATTTTTGTTTTTCTTTTGTTTTTATTAATAATAAGGGATTACGAGAAGATGATTAAGTGTTAATTAAAAAGAGTGCTATTGACCAAAAAAAAAAAGTCAAGAGTGCTATTTTTTAAACTTGACCGCGTTGGATGTCGCTGGATGATGGTCGCTGGTGAATGATCCATCTTGGTGGGTGAGTGAAATTAAATAGATGTTCGATGTAGGCGAAGGAAAAAAATAGGTCACGAGATCTATCTAATTAGTTAAAGGGTAAAGTAAGAAATAATATTGAAATAAAGGATAAAGTTGTCCAAAGAGCTTGGGATTAGATAAAGGTAGGGTAGGGGGCTGATTTATTTAATACCTTATGGAATGTATTAATGGGGTATTAGTTAATTCTCCCCTTTATATAAACCTTCATACCAAACAATACTTTAACTAATGGTAACCAATCTAATCCCTTCTAATAACCTCAGCCAAACGGACTCATAAGGTATTAAAACCAACGATCATATGGCTGCCGGTTTCGCGTTTGTGAGATGGAAAAACAACTGCTATAAACAACGGTCCGATTTTGATTGAACCGGAACCGTATCCCGTCAATTCGTTTATGAGTTTTTAAAACCGAATGAATACATCAACACATATTCATTAATTAATCGAACATAAAGAAAATTAAAGTTCGACATCGTGGAGATCGACGAAGAAGCTTGAAATGATCTACTTGCTACACATAATAAAATGTGATGATTGAAATGGTAATAAAGTATGTTATTGTTAGATATGTTATTTGGAGAAAACTTATTAAAAATGAAAAATATTGTTATATAATAATTTTATAGGCTAATGTGAAAATTGTATTATAGATAGTATTGTGGTGAAAAAGAAAATAATAATAATTAAAAGTAGAAAAGATTAGTTTTGCGATAGTGTAAAAGGGTCAACTAATATTGCTATTCAAGTTTTAAAAACTAAGTATTTATGACATACTCTAACTTTCATAGGGTTGCCAATGAGGTGGGGATTCCCCGTCCCCATGGGGATCCGCCCGAAGAGGACGGGCATCCTCGCTATTGTACGCCCCGGGGTGGGGACTTAGCCGAGGATATCCCCGACCCGTTCCCCGTCCCGTCCTCGATAATTAAAATAATATTTATTATATTCAAATAATATTATTATAAGATAAATAATATTATATACATTTTGGATAGTATTAAAATAATATAACTATGATTAAAATATAATTTATATTAAAATATTATAAATTGAAATTTATTTAAATACTGACGGGGCAAGGAATCCCCACGGGGATGGGGACGATTTTGCCCTGTTTGTCTCGCGGGGACGGGGATTAAATCTCCGTACCCGCCTCGTTGACAACCCTAAACGTTCCCAAGGACTCGTGAAAAAGCTTCAGTAAAGTGTCAATTTCAATAGCACACATTACTCCTAAGATTCCGTTTCATAAAAACAGGCATTGTTTAACGGAGGAAAGGTTAAACTCAAGTTCGATGTATAGACAGCAAAAGGGTTGTATGTCGATTGATGCCATAACAGAATTACATATTTCTTTGGATCTTAATCGGGATTAGTTTGCTTTTTAACAATCAGAAATGCTTTTAATTTAATCTTTTTTTTTGGTGTTCCGTAGATATGTTGACACGTCGTAAAAAAATTGAATGTATTATGACGTGTCCGCCCTACCTGGGGAAGATGCGCAAGAAGACATGATATAATCCGACTCAATAACATGTAATAACCTCGTTCGAATATAGGAACATAATAGTATGTTTTGCATGCCTCGTCACAAGTCGATGCGCTAACAACGCCGATTCGATTGTCCGCTAAACATGCATACGTACATTCAAGAAATTAATAATCAGTTACCAAAATCTCCATGGATCCTTATAAGGTGGAACGTAATTCTCAGTAGGAGGGAGAAGCCGAAAAGACTCAACGGTTTTCTGCAAGAACGGTCCCATCTGCACCACAAAAGCCAACCATTTTGTAGCAAATTCTTCACCAAATTCTTACACAACTTAGAATGGGGCCGATAAAAAAAAAACCGCACATTTTCCCATTTCTTGCTTAAAGTTGATGCGCTGAGTGTGTAAAGAAATCCTGCAAGAATGGAAATCAAAACTATAATAAGCAACAACCGTGTTGCTGGAATGCTTTTCCCTTTGGCAAAGCGCTTTGTGCATAAAGGTTAATACAAGGGTCTGATAAAATGTATGAATCTATATGTCAGTCTCAGACGTATGCAAAGAAGCACTTCATGAGAGAAGTGTCAACAAAGTGATGCCAAACCACTATTCAAATGGAGTGCTTTACACGTGGTCAAACTCACTATACAAATGGAATGCTTTCATATGCCATTGGGGACTTTAGACTAATAATAATATTATTTATATTAATATTATATAGATTGCCTTGCCTATATAAAGGCATATGATGAAGCTATGCAGAAGATATACCAACACGAAAGAAAGAAATGAAAAGAGAGAAAGAAAGAAAGAATAGAGGGTTTGTTCGGTATTTGCTCCGACTATAAAGAGAGATAGTGTGTGTTTTCTCCTTTATAGATTGAGAGGTTGTAACCCCTGTTTTTACCCAGTAATAAATTTCTACCTCGCCCGTGGTTTTTTACCCCAAGTAAAAAGGGGTTTTTCCACGTAAATTTCCGGTGTCTCCTTTAGTTTATACCGTTCATTCTACAACAAGAAGCTTAACATTTCATTTGTTTTCGTATAAACTAGTGAAAATAAATTTCATTTTTTCGGTTCCACTGGAAGAATGACTCCAAAACAAACCCGAAGGTGGTTGATTTTCTCATCTTAGAACAATTAGAAGGAAATTCAAAACTGGTATTGTAATTTACCATCGCGTTCAGATGTCGATGCAACAAAATGACGGAATAGGTTTGGCTGCTGAGTCTGCATCATACATACAAAGTATTAAAGTAATGTGATAACTATTCAGGTAAACAACTTAGTATTCCTTGTTTCTCTCTACTAATATTCTTCCAAGAAATACTGTAGAACTCAGAACTTACATTTTGTGTTGGCGACTTGCGAACTAAATACTCGTAATACCAGTATGGCTCACCATCAACCTGAGGAAGACAACAAAGACAAAAAAAGGCACATCATTGGTGCTTGGAATATAGAACTGTAGTAATATATTATACACAAAGCTATTGAAGGAGACAACTTCAAAAGAAAAAAGATACAGTTGACGAATGTGCATCAAGAAGTGAACTCTCTTCCATCCTTTGGGTAGAGGTTACACGCTGTGTGATGAAAAAACAGTATTTCACGCTTAGCATTTACCTAGCAGTGTTTATTATTTATAAAGTCTATGAGGGAAACGAAAGCTAAGTTCAGCATATCATATTACGAGAAAGATATAACATACGTCAAAACTAAACTGGCAAATATTAGACAAGAAAAAAGTTACCAGTGCAGACTTATCAGCTAAAACAGAATCAGCCACATCTTTAGCATTCCACATAGTTTTGTCTTTAGATTTCAAGAGAAGTGAATTTGGAGGGCCGATCTGAATCAGTGAGTTGAAAAAGATAAAAACGTGTCAAAGAATTAACAATATCATCAAGCAGTTACGCATGTAAATAACATGAAATGGAATAATAGAAGGGAAATTACAGAAACAGAAATGATGAGGTTGTCGACGAAATCGACCCTTTCAGACACAATCCGTAGGCGTGCATCAGCTTCATAATGCAAAAACATTTACTTGAGTTAGAACATGGAATTATAAACTACTCTATTTTCTTTCGTTTGAAAATATAAGATCAATTGACTTACGGGACAATGGTGCAGCTGATGAGTAACGCTCGGGTTTCCTGGATTCAACCCTTCAAATAGATGGGAAAAGAGTAAGGTTCCTACAATATCCAGCATACTAAGAAAAATGAGGCATACAACAAAAATTTCTTTCCAAAGTGAAAGAAACGATCATCAAAATCTTGCACTCATACCATTTGAAGACAAAGTTATCTGAAGGCGCTTTGGTGGGATACAAATAAGAATAAGCATTTATCTCATCGACTACTAAATCCATTTTTAATTCTTCAGCCACAGCTCCTAGCAAGTACCACACAAGAATAACTGATCAGTAGCCGCTTTCGGAAAATCTTCAGGCATAAAGTCTTGATTGGTTCCACATGAAACAGAGTAACTATTGCAAATAGTCGTACTAACGAAGTAGAATATGTACGAAGAGAAACCCCACTTCACCCAAACTAAACTACTGTCATTGCAAAATACCACGTTCGTCCCCATCTCAAGCATTAAAAACAAACCTTTTCAGCATTCTTTCACATTCACCGTTTTAAACGATGACCTCAAAGATAATTCTACGAGGGTTAAACGTTTATACCGTGAACTGGGAACATAAGGGACACCGAAGAAGACAATCCCAGGAACATCAAATCCCTCCTCGAGGTAGTAATTTTCCGAGTGGGTCTTGAAGAATCAGCCATCTTTCTATTTCTCACGCGCAATTGGGAATTTTTACAGCATGAGTCCCAACTCCTTTGAGAGCTTTCCCTGGAAAACATTTGTTATATAAATTACAAGGGAATTATTAGGAGACTGAGTGAGGATTCTGTTCTACCTGAGCCTGTGTAGATTGCCAAAGAGATAATGTTGGTGGGACTTGACTACTGAGGGAAGAACTAGAATAGCCATTTTGAAGATTAGCAGTTTCCTGTAAACTGTGCTGCCAAGATAACGAAAAACATAAGGGTGTTCTTTGTAATCTATGACAATTGACAGGTGAGGCGTTTATGAGAAATAGGATAGCATAAACTTCCGGTTTTACTACCAATGAGGCTTAACGTGGCTTTATTAAGTGGTTAACGTTTGAAATCCACTTTTCGAACATGAACTGAAATAGATTTAGCCGGAATCAAATCGTGTTTCGGCCGTCGCTGTCCCGGCCAAAACAGTATTTCGGCCATAACAGCTCCGACCGAAACGTGATTTCGGCTCGAACGGCCGAACAACAATTTCGGCCGCACTGTGCAGGGCCGAAATTTTTGTTCGGACCCACATGGTCCGGCCGAAATCGTGCTTCGGGCGGTCCTGTGAGGGCCGAAATTATGTTTCGGCCGTGCCGAATTTTTAAATCGAATCCGATCGATGTTCGATAATTCATCTACGTACGAACGAATTTTACGAGAATTTGCTTACCAGTCGTGCCAATATACTCTTTCCTTTGCCCTTTCCCTTTTCCAAAAAAACGATTCATTGCGATTTGAGTTTTTTTGTTATGTTTGAGTCTGATTTGAATGTATGATTGAGATATGAACACTGTTGTATGGAAAAAGAGTTTAAATAGAAATTTATATTCAAAAGGGCAAAATAATCTTTTTTCAGCCCTTTAGGGGGCGGTGGCTAGGAAAAAGGGGGCGGTGAATAGTAATCCAGTAATATATTTTATGAATGAATCGATCAAATAATTTAGAAACATAAGTTTTATGAACTTTTCTCGAATTAGAATTTTATAAAACTAGGGTCAAAATACAATAAAAGATAAAATGTGTTGGTTATTAAAAATTATGTGATGTATAAAATTAAACTTATAAATTGGTGAGTCAAAATTAATAAATAAAATATTTTAGGTTATAAGCTAATTATAAAATTGAATTAAATATGTGTTTGACTTTGAACTTTGAAGTGATTGACCCCATCACTAAAAATTCTCAATTCCAAGAATTACCCACGAGATGCGGGCCCTTGTTTTTGCATAATTATTCATTTTTTTCTTATATATTTTCCGTTATTTCCTTTTTTCTGTTTAAATAAATAGGAACCAGGTCGGGACCGAACCGAACTTCCGACCCGCAGTTTTCGGATCGGAATCGATTGGTTCGCTCCGATCTTGAAACTGGTCAGTTGAGATGCCCAGGGTCTTAAGGTTCGAATATTTCTTACTGTCAAATATTTTGAGAAAGCTTGACACACATAGACATGTCTCGACACAGCGACGGAGCTCTGGACCCCATTGAACTTTTTTTTCTTTAATATCTTAGTAGAAATTTTATTATAAGTCCTATAATCTATATAATATTCATAAAATAACCCTAGTCAAATATTTTATTTAGATCTAAACCCCAATGGATAAATTTTAATATTTCAACTTAGACACCAATGGAATTACATTCTAGCTCCACCGTTGTCTTAATATGACTAACCTATTGGTGTGGGTTGCAAGCTATCACGTCAGCCTCGGGGTTTATTTGGCCAGAAGGTCATCATTTGTTGGGTTACTAGAAAAAAACCATATTACGGTAAATTTCATTTGGCACCATATAATGAAGTATGGTTGACAACATCCACTATTCAAATGGCTTCTTCACGAGGAAAAAAACTCATCTGCCAAGTATACTTCTCTTGAGTTTCTTTGTACTCATTGAAGGCTTTTTTACATGTGAAAGGTGCTTTGTTTAACTCAAATCCACAATTCATGCACTTTGTGAGTAGGGATGGCAATGGGCCGGGTCCAGACCCGGACCCGCCAAAATCCGCCCCTATATTTTCAGTTATCGGGTAACGAGGCGGGTTACGGGTCCCAAAGGACTCCGGCAGGGTCCGGGGCAGGTCTCGGGTCCAGTCAACCCCGACTCAAAACCCGCCCCGCTATATTTATATATATAATTTATTTTTTCTTTATAATTATTATTAAAAAGCTATATGGCCCAATGGATAAATACTTGCTCTCTCAAGTAGAGGTCATGAGTTCCATCTCCAAATATTTCAAATATATGTTGGTTTTTATATTCTAAAAAATTATAATTCAAAAATTTATAAAGGAAATTAAACATCCATCGGGTCTGGCAGGTCAGACCTGCTTCACGCGGGTTCGGGGCAGGCCGAGCCGGGTCTCTGCTTTAGGCGGGGCGGGTCAGGTATTGGGTCCAAGATAAGTTAACCGGGGTGGGCCTCGCGTCCTGCCAAACCCAGTTCAGACCCGACCCGTTGCCATCCCTATTTGTGAGAGCGAACGAACCTTGTTTACCTCCAAAACTATGGCTATTATCATGTGATCATCCCCTTAAACACGATTGACATTGTTTTACTTTACACTAGTAGAAAACACGTGCCCTGCACGTTGACCCCTAATTATTTATGCTTATTTAATTTTCAAAAATTATGTATACAAAACCACGAGAATTGAAAAAGTAAAGTGAAGATATAAATGTGCCTAAGAGGGGGGGAGGGGTGAATTAGGCTTATAAAAATTTTATGCTTCTTCTTTTCACAAATCCTAAATGTAGTGACTTAAATATGCCTACTGATGCTTGTGACGAGTATGTCTGATATATCCTAGTTAAGTCGGATGTGTGTCGGGTCTGTCTCACAGGGATATGGAAATAACTGAAAAGTACATGCGAGACAGGATTTTTATAGAGGTTATATCCCAACTGAGGTTTACTCATCTCTTTGGGGCTTGCTCCCTAAGAGTTTAACCAATCACTATAATGCACCGTAGCTGGATACAAAACTGATTGATTATCCCAATACACAACCGAAACAAGTCGAACACTAGACACACTAGGTTACCACACGCCGAGTTTCGTTGCTCGGAATCTCCTGATCCCGACAGACACAGCTCGCTATCAAAGGCCCCCCGGAACTCGTCCTTCCCTTCACGTGTGCGTAAACGTCGACCTTGCCTCCTTGGTGTTGCTCACGTCCGAAGACAACACGTCCAAAGACAGAATATATGGTGAGAGGTAGGAATAACGGGATGAATCACTCGTGCAGTGATGGAATCGCAAGTTAAAGCTTAGTATGGCAGAAAGCTATCGCAAATGGAAGGCTCATGAATCTCTGTGTATCTTTCTGCTCAAATATCTCTCGTAGGCTTATATTCGCAAATTCTTCGTTTCACGAAATTCTGAAGTGTGGCTCATATATAATCCTTTTCAATCAGCACTTCACATGGAAAATCATATCATTTAATAATCACCAAATCAAGCATAGCTTCCGTGCAATTTTTGAGTCAATCATACCATATAAATCATGCTCTTAATAAATTATCACAACGGTCATATAGCACATTAAAGCATGATTATATTCCATATAAAGATTCAAATTCGTTCTCAAGCATATTCAACCATTTCGTATATAGTTACCAAGTCAGGACTTTCCATAAGTGATTCCCTGCTATCTATTTCTAGTGTTAATCAATCCAGATTAACTTTCCAAATCTAGAACGCGAGATAGCATCATATCAGCACGTTTTCCATATACAACTCATAGTATTAGATCAATATAGTTACCATGTTTAGCACACAAATCAGATCAGAGCATACTTCATTCGATTTATCAATCATGGCAGAACTTTCCTTATTTCAGAGATCACATCCGTTTATAGCACATACCATATAATAGCACCTTATCCACAAAGTCAATCATATCAAATCTTTCCTAAATATAATATTCCAATCAGCATAAGGAAAGACATTAAATTCAGTGGAAAGCATGCAAACGATTTTCTACTCGATTTCATTCAGGAATAAACAAGTATCAACGGATATATCACTTTCCATATATAAACAGCATATTTTCCTTTTATAGCTCAGTAGGATATCTCATGCATTATTTCCATATATAGCGCAGAACGATATATCCTATCACATGGGCTGTCTATAACATGCGATCACCTAGTCTCATCAACTAATCACAAAATCATATGCGAATCAAATATTCAACACTTTAATCAATCTATAGCTCATAATCAATGCATGTGTGAATATTTTCATATACTTAGACATTATATTGATCATAGATCGAATTGCATAATTTATAGACCTAACGTTATTACAATTACATTGTCCATCAAAACTCTCTAACACTCATGGACCAAAAAGGTCAACATTCTCCCCCTTTTTGATGATGACATGTAATTGATCACGCAAGTCCTAGCGCATATGTCTAAGTGTTGCATAATCACTAAGCGCGAGCATACGATATTTCCTAATCACATATAATACATATTTGCTCCACCTGCCTAAGTGCAGTTATCTATACGGTATGCAAGGATATATCGTGAATGAATTTGCTTCCCTTGTCTAAGTGCGGATATGTCATTTCATTTTCAAGGTTGTATCATGAGTGCATAATTTCGGAATTTACCCGTGAATGTGCTCCCCCTGCCTAAGTGCGCATTTTCCAAGCATGATTCAATCAATTAGACAATCATCGCAGCAGGCACTTAGCACTTATCAAGAAATCTCAGACAAGTCAATTTGCACGGTTAAATATATGAGTATCACTGTATCAGAGCATTAGAATAGATAACGCAGTGTAAGATCAGCACAGATATATCCAGAGATCAGAGCAAAATATTAAGCATTGGAGATATATCGTAAAAGCAGCAAAATATTATATAAATTAGGGTTCAATGAGCTTCCTGTTGGGGTGGGCCCGACTAATCGACGTCGGCCCCCGAATAGCGCAACGTGGCAATAGCGGAAGCGCGGTTTGAACCGAGCGGCGTAGGGTGGTGAATTTTCGACTTTTAATATCCAAATTTAACCTTACGCCATTCGGCTTCTCCCGAGGGTCTGAAATACTTCCCTAAGCCTTGGGAGTCGTAGTTAATTCGAATTATTAAAATTCGAATTTATTTTAAATTTATTCGAATTAATAATTTAGATCCAAACTAATCGAACGAAGCGGCAGCCAGTAGTTTTTCGATTATTTGGAGACTGAAATGATTTTTGATCAATACCAAATTTTCCAGAATAATTCTACACTTCCCAACGTTCGCAACGATAGGTCTTTCGAATTATTCCGATGTCGTTTGGTATTTTTCACAAAATCAAATTTGTGGTTCGAAATTATTAATTCGAGTAAAGCGGCAGTCTGCCGTCTTTTGACTATTTGACGACCGAAACGATTTCCGATCGATACCAAATTTTCCAGAATAATTCTACACTTCCGAACGTTCGCAATGAGGAGTCTTGCGAATTATTCCGATATCATTTGGTATTTTTCGTAAATCAAATTGTTAGGGTTCGAGGTATACCTTCGGCGAACGGGATTTCTTCTGTCGTCGCCTCGGATAGACGTAGTTCCACCTCGGATCCCGGGGCTTCCGGGCTAGATCGTCACGCTGGTATGACCTTAACAAACCTCCGAGACTACTCCCGATGGCTAGATGCAACTCGCTTGGGGCGTAGGGACTCGTCAAACGAACTCGCCGGTTTTATATGGCTTAAGAAAATGTTTAGATCTATTTTCTATCTTTCTCTCTAGTTTATTTTTTAGAGAAAAAAATTATCAAGTCTCTCATCAACCTTTTAGCAACTCACGTTGCTTTATGCATGATAATTTTTTTTTATTTTTTTATTTTTTATTTTTAGATAATGAAACAAGTGTCAAACACTTGTTAGACTCAAACCATGAGTCACACTTTCAACACATCCTCACGTAGATGTGTAGATATATCTATTTTTTTTTATTTTATTTTCTGATAATTTCCTTTTGGCCCTTGAGGTTTCTAAATTTTCAATTTAGTCCCTCAATTTTAAATAATAAAATAATTAAATCCAATCTAATTATTTAATTATAATTGAGCCCACTTAGGTAATTAATTAAGCACTTAAGACTATCTCAAGTCCTAATTATTTCCGTGACAGTCACTGAAATTTAACCAAGTCGCTGACACCTCGTATCAACTATGCCACAACCTCAACGAATCTCATTCGTTAGGATTCAGAGAAAAGCCCACCGTTTTCGTTCAAGTTCATTACCATTTTTAAGCGCGACTCACTAGGTCCGTTTCAACTGGCATGGGAGGAATCCACGAGTCCCGGTATTCGCCTAGCCACTCCCGCGGTACCGGACAGATCCCAGTTGAAAACGAATTTTGATCTAATCAAAATTCGGGCGAACCGACTATAGTGTATACATTTAAATACTTCTTACGCCTTTCACTTGCGTCCCGATTAGGTGAGAGCCATGCAAATGTCAAACTCACTAACCTAACACTATGTTATAATCAAGACCGAACAGATTATTTAAACTCCGCTCCGTATCTAATACAAGCAAGTTTTCCAAGCTTCGGCTGAAGGCTTTATAATCGTCGCTCTCCGATTACCTCATAGGACATTACCTATACGAATACAGGCAGTGAATCCTGATAGCCATCAAAGCCCGGCAATCACCTCCGTAAAGTCGGTTGCGTTTCGTCGCTGACCCGTGTCTCATTTATGAACACTTGCGAGCCTAGCCAACTAGTGACAAACCGAAATTGCGAAAGCAAATCCGTCAATGACCCTATCGGTCTGAGGCTGCTGTAGTCATTCGTTCAATCATTGACAACATCTTAGCCATGTGATTGAGACGAATACGATCCGAATGTCCGGATACGCGATCTCTCCGATCACCGATATCTCCATCACGACCCACAACCTCTCAGGTAATCGGTGACACTACCGATACTATGTGGTCGTCAATGGATAAGTCATATTCGGATATCTAGTCACCCACCTAGAATCCTTAAACTTACGGATTTTTTATTTAATGCTGAGATTAAGGACCGTCCGGTGTCTCCTCTCTCGTCCCACGAGAATCAGACGTCCAACTCAAACATTTGGGTGTTATTTATTTATCTCACTGCCGGATGCCAAGTAGACTTTAAATTCGATAAATAAATAATAATGCCTTTATTATAATGAAAATAAATATTCATTAATTTATTTGACGGTATATACAATGAACCTGTCTATCAACCTATACATCATCGTGCGCCCTATACTATTCCTAGTCCTCGTATGGCATTCCAAGGGCACACTCCCTAACAATTCCCTACACACCAAAACACTTAGATGCTCAACGCCTAACACTTACCTTACTACTCCCCCTTCATTTGCAAAAAGGCGGGAGGGAGACCTAAAAACTGAACTTGTAAACACGGAGCAGAATGGAATATCCTAAGAGCAGCTAAGACCAGAGTGGGGGGAAGCCTACTGGCTGGGACAGTTTCAGCGACAGCTCGGTATACTGTTCTTTGAGCTTGCGGAAGCGCTTCTGATTATCAGCCTTGATATGGGAGATATCACGGCGTAGCACTGAGATTCCTTCATTCCCAACGCTGAGCTCGTCCTCATAGTCGTCGTCGTCACTCATAACCTTTGCCATTCCCTTTCCGGCAGACCGTTTCTGGGCACTACTGACTGACCTGTTCTCCTTTGCCTTGAACCAACCTTGACTCTTTGAGTGATGAATTACCATGCGCTTTAGAGTCACAAGATCCACAACGTGGACGCCCTTATCTTCCCATCCCGGCGGCAGAATAATACCCTCGCACTCAAACAAGTGAGTGAGCAGCATCCCGTAAGACAATGCCTTGTCTCTACTCTCGAAGGCCTGGATCATGTGCTTCATGATGATATACCTAAATTGAACTTGCGGTTCTGGGGAAATCATGTAGACCGCGAAGGTGCTCTTGAAGTTCATGGTTGTTGAGTGGCCTCCACTGCCTATCTTTCCACTCCATAGGGTCATGTTGAGTAGTTTGTGCAGGAAAAAGTAGTCGATAGGGAGTTGGTTCAGTGCTTCACCGTCAGAGAACCGGGGTTTGCTGCGGGTATTCCAGAGGGTATGAAGGACATTACTGAGATCAAACTCATCAGCGTGGCACCAGTCATTCATGTCGTAATGACAAAGGCCCTCATCAGCAACTCCCAGCATAGCATTCATTTTCTGAGTGGTCAACTCGATTTTGTGGCCGAGAACATAGGAACGGATGTTGATATGCCCTTCAAACTCTTCGTAGTCGAAGTTGGCATAGAACAGTTTGACGACTTCAGGGTAGTAGGGTGTGTTGAGACTCAGGAATTTCTCCCATCCAAAATCCTTAAGCCATGTGATAACTTTTCCAGGAGGTAACTGTCGTAGGCAACTCCACGACCGCGAGCGATATCTCTGTTGCTGAAGCTTTTGTAGGTGGTGCGGTTACTTTCCTCTAGAAAGAGGGCTTCAACAGGGATTTCATTGGCTTAGAAAGATCAATCGGTGGTATTTGCGGTTTCATTGGGGTCTGATTTGGAGATGGCGAGGCTTGTTCAAGCGGTGAGGGATGTTTCTCAGGAGTTGGGGAACGAGGAGGCGATTTCTGGGTTTCCTCATGAACATCTTCAGGGATCTCCTAACTTGAGGCAGACTTTTCTGGTTCGGGTGATTTTGCGGGGGATCGAGAAGTGTGGTTGGATCTCTTGGTCTTCTTCTTCTTCTTCTTTTTCGCAGTTTTGGCAGTAGATGATACCTTCTCAGCAGTTTTGGCTTTGGAACGTGTTTTCTGAGCAGAAGGCGATGAGGACGAGGCTTGTTCCGGTGATTTGGCAAGAGAATCGAGCGGGGATTCATCAGACATTGGTTCCTTGCGCTTTCGGCTGGATGATTCAGGGATGGCGGCTTTGGATCCAGATGTTTTAGATATTTTCAGAGGTTAGGGTTTGAGAGGAAGTTTGGAGTAGATGATTGAATTGATGAAGGTTGAAGAGCGGTTCTGGTTTTTGAAGAAGATAGGGTCGGTTTATTTTGTGAAGAGGTAAGGATGGAATTCAACGTTTGAAATTCGAAATTTTAAAAGGAAAGTAGGAAACTGTCAGAAATCCCAGACTGATTTGACGTGATCTCATAATTAAGGAAAGGATTTGACTAGGCTGAATAGGGATAAGTTTTAAATATTCCTCAAAATAACTGATCGGCTGGAATGATATCAACGAATTCCTTCCTAAAATAACTAGATCACATTCAGTGGAGTAGATCCAGAAGATCGGACATTCCTAAAATAATCTAGATTGCTCAAGAAATATCTTGGAATGGAATAACTACGAATTTCTTCCTAAAATACGAACAATCACACTTAAGGAAAAATCTATAAGATCCACGGAAGTATCTAAGGGCTGAACGAATATCTTAAGATAGGATAACTACGAATTTCTACCCGAAATAGAATAATCTAGAGTAAATGGCAGAATTAGGCAGATTTACCAACCATATTTAACTCGATGATTCCCAATCGATCACGGATGTCGCAGAATCTTGCCTCAATTAGGGGCTTTGTGAAGATAGCAACAAGCTGATCTTTTGTTCCTACGAATTCCACATTGATATTCCCCTTCTGAACACGGTCACGTATAAAATGATGTTTAACCTCAATATGCCTAGTACGAGAATGATGCACGGGATTCTTAGTAATACTAATGGCACTGGTGCTATAACACAGAATAGGAATTTTGTCATATCCTAACCCAAAATCACTAAGGGTTTGTTTCATCCAAAGAACTCCTTGACAACAATTTCCTAAGGCCATATATTAAGCTTCGGTTGTGGAGAGGGCTGCAGCATTTTGCATTCTACTAGACCAAGTTACCTGGGAATTTCCAAGTAACTGGCAAGTTCCACTAGTAGTTTTCCTATCTTCCCTACAACCGGCATAATCGACATCAACTAATGGGAATTCATCCGTATATGAATACCACAGACCAACAGTACCCTTGATAATCTAAGTATGCGCTTGATTGCTGTCAAGGATTCCCTAGGGTCAGACAGATATCTCGAACACATACCAATAGCAAACATAATATCAGGGCGACTAGTAATTAAGCAAAGAAGGCTTCCGATCATACCTCGATATTCTGTTTGATCCACTGGTGTACCTGATTCATCACAGTCTATTTTGGTGGTCTGATGCATAGGGGTGCAAATTTCTTTGGAATCGCTCATCCCGAAATTTGTCAGTAATTCCTTGCTGTACTTTGTCTGGCATACAAAGGTTCCATTGTCAAGCTGCTTTACTTGCAACCCGAGGAAGTAGTTCAGCTCACCCATTAAGCTCATCTCAAATTCCTTCTGCATAAACTTAGAGAAATCCTCGCAAAGAAGGATATTAGTACTTCCAAATATAATATCATCAACGTAGATCTGGACTAGTATCATGTGATCACCTTCATACTTAATAAACAACGTTTTAGCAATAGTTCCAGTCGAAAATCCTATGTCAATTAAGACCTTACTTAGCCTCACCATGCCCTAGGAGTCTGCTTTAAGCCATATAATGCTTTATCTAATTTAAAAACATGATTTGGAAAATCTTCCCTACCAAAGCCCGGTGGTTGTTCTACATAAACCTCCTGATTTATAAAACCATTTAAAAATGCACTTTTTACGTGCATTTGAAAAAGTTTAAAGCGTTTAAAGCATGCATATGCAAGTAAGACACGTATGGACTCTAATCTAGCCACTGGAGCAAAAGTTTCATCGAAATCAATACCTTCCTCCAGGGAATAACCTTTTGCAACTAACCTCGCTTTATTTCTAGTGATTTTACCGTGTTCGTCGAGTTTGTTGCGGAAGACCCATTTGGTTCCTATGATGGATTTTTCATCTGGTCTCTCTACGAGTGTCCGCACATGGCTCTTTTAAAACTGAGATTGCTCATCCTCCATGGCAGAGACCCAGGAGATATCGTATAGGGCTTCATGAACTGTCTTAGGTCCATCATTGAGAGCAGTACATCATGGGATTCCACTGTGTCCTGATTTCGTGCAGTAGCTCGAGTTTTGACTCCAGATGTGATATTCCCTATCACTTGATCTGTTGGATGACTGGAAGCATGTTTCCATTTTCTCCATTGTTGTTGAAGATATAAATGTGCCTAAGAGGGGGGGTGAATTAGGCTTATAAAAACTTTGTGCTTCTTTTCGCAAATACTAAGTGTGGTGACTTGGATATGCCTACTGATGTTTGTGACGAGTATGCCTGATATATCCTAGTAACGTCGGATGTGCTTTGGGTCTGCCTCACAGCGATAAAGAAATAACTGAAAAGTAAATGCCAGACAGGATTTTTATAGAGGTTATATCCCCAGCTGGGGTTTACTCCTCTCCTTGGGATTTGCTTCCCAAGAGTTTAACCAATCACTATAATGCACCGTAGCTGGATACAAAACTGATTGGTTAGCCCAATACACAACCGAAACAAGTCGAACACTAGACACTACTAGGTTACCACACGCCGAGTTTCGTTCCTCGGAATCTCCTTGATCCCGACAGACAGCTCGCTACCGAAGGGCCCGCGGACTTGTCCTTTCCTTCATGTGTGCGTAATCGTCGACCTTGCCTCCTTGGTATTGTTCACGTCCGAAGACAACACGTCCGAAGACAGAATATATGGCAGGGGTTGATGAAATATCTGATGAATCACTCGCTCAGTGATGGATATGCAAGTTAAAGTTCAGGTGGGCAGAAAGCTATCTCAAGTGGAAACTCAGGAATCTCTCAGTATGTTTCTGCTCAAGAACCTCTCGTAGGCTTATATTCGCAAATCTTAATCTTCTCGAAATTCTGAAGTGTGGCTTATATATATAGTCCTTTTCAGTCAGCACTTCACATGGAAAGTTATATCAAACAATAATCACCAAATCAAGCATAGTTTCCATGTAGGTTTCGAATCAAACATACCATATAAATCATGCGTTTAATGAATCATCACAACGGTCATATAGAGCATTTAAGCATGATTTTTATTCCATATAAAAGTCCAATCTCGTTCTCAAACATATTCAACCACTTTGCATATATTTTCCATATCAGAATTTTCCATAAGTGATTCCCTGCTATCAGTACCTAGTAACGAGTTAATCCAGATTCACTTTCTAAGTATGGCACACAAGATAGCAAGGCATCAACACGTTTTCAATGTACAGCTCATAGCATTTAATCAATATATTTACCATGTTTAGCACACGATCAAATCAGAGCTTGCTTAAATCGATTTTTTCATCATGGCACGACTTTCCTTATTTCAGAAATATCACTCGTTATAGCACATACCATATTAGAGCACTTTATCCATAAGATTAATCAAATCAAATCTTTCCTAAATATAATATTCTAATCAGCACAAGGAAAGATATCAATTCAACATTTCGTATTTAATGCAGTGCAAAGCAAGCAAGGATCATACATATGATTTTCGACCAGGAATAACGGATTTCAAACAGATATATCACTTTCCATATATAAACAGCATATTTTCCACATATAGCTCAGTAGGATATCTCATGCATAATTTCCATATATAGCACAGAACGATATATCCTATCTTATGGACTGTCTATAACATGCGATCACTTAGTTCCATCAAATCATCACAGAATCATACGCAATTCAAATATTCAACACTTTAACAATTTTCAGCTTATTAGTAATGCATGGTTGAACATTATCGTGAACTTAGACATTTTATTTTTCTCAAATCGAATTGCTTATTTTATAGACCTAATGTCATTACAATTACATCGTTCATCAAAACTCTCTAACATATATGGACCAAAAAGGTCAACATTCTCCCCCTTTTTGATGATGACATATAATTGATGCAACACGGAAGCATGTAAGCACATTCGATAACGCAAGTCCTAGCGCATATGTCTAAGTGTTCCATAATCACAAAGCAGAGCATACGATATTTCCTAATCACATGTGATACCTATTTGCTCCTCATGCCTATGTGCAGTTATCTCTATGACATGTTAAGGTATATCTTGAACTAATTTTGCTCCCCCTGTCTAAGTGCAGATATATCCTATCTTTTCTTACGTTATAACTTAAGTACAAAAATTATGAAATTACCCGTGAGAGTGCTCCCCCTGCCTAAGTGCGCATTTTCCAAGCATGGTTCAAGCAGTCATGTAATCATCTCAGCAGACACTTAGCACTTATCAAGAACTATCACGCAAGTCAAATCGCACAGTTAAGCATCAGAGTATGAGATCAGCATATGATATATCCGAAGATCAGAGCAAAGATGTTTAGCATAGTAGATATAGCAGCAAAATATTATATTAGGGTTCAACGAGCCTCCCTATACATTACTTACTACCAAACACCCAAAGACACTTAGACGTATATCAACGCCTAACACCTACTTACTACTCCCCCTTCATTATCAAAAAGGCGGGAGGAATACCTAAAACTGAGCGATACTGAAATATCCTAGGGGCAACTAGGAGCTGAAAGGAACTAGAGGGGCAGCCTACTGGCTTGAAGATGTTTCAGAATCTGCGGGCTTAGGAAGGGACTTCTTGACGAGCTTTGAGAGCTTGGATAGTTTGAGTGTCAGCTCGGTATACTGCTCTTTGAGCTTGCGGAAGCGCTTCTGATTACAGCCTTGATATCTGAGATATCGCGGCGCAACACTGAGATTCCTGCCTTCCCTATGCTCAGCTCATCCTCGTAGTCATCGTCCTCGTCGCTTTTGACCTTTGCTTTCCCTTTCGCAACCGACCGTTTCTGGGCGCTATCCACTGACCTACTTTCCTTAGCCTTGAACCAACCTTGGCCCTTTGTGTAGTGAATACCCATCCGCTTCAAGGTCACAAGGTCCACAATGTGGACGGCCTTATCTTCCCACGCTGGCGGCAGTATAATACCCTCGCACTCGAACATATGAGTGAGCAGCATTCCATAGGGCAGCGCCTTGTCTTTGCTCTCAACGGCCTGAATCATGTGCTTCATGACGGTATATCCGAGGTTGAACTTGCGGTTCTGAGATACCATGTAGACCGCGAAGGTGCTCATGAAGTTCATTGTTGTTGAGTGACCGCCACTTCCGATTTTAGCACTCCACAGAGTCATGTTCAGCAGTTTATGGAGGAAGAAGAAATCGATGGGAAGTTGATTGAGGGCTTCACCGTCTGAAAAACGGGGCTTAACACGGGTATTCCAGAGTTTCAGAAGGACATCACTAGGGTCGAAACCATCAGCATGGCACCAGTCGTTCATGTCGTAGTGGCAGAAGGGTTCATCAGGAACTGCAAGCATAGCATTCATCTTCTGAGTGGTCCACTCGATCTTGTGTCCGAGAACATAGGAACGGATGGTGATATGTTCTTCAAACTCGTCGTAGTCGAAGTTGGCATAGAACAACTTGACGGCCTCAGGGTAGAAGGGCGTGTTGAGACTAAGAAATTGCTCCCATCCGTAGTCTTTCAGCCAGGTTATAACAGTTCCAGCCGGCAGCTTGTCGAAGGCAACACCGCGACCACGAGCTATATCTCGGTTGCTGAAGCTTTTGTAGATGGTTCGGTTACTTTCTTCTAGGAACAGGACTTCAGCTGGGATCTCAGTTGGGTTGGACAGATCAATAGAGGGGATGTCAGAGGTTTTTGAATCTGGTTGAGGAGATGGCGAGGTCTTTTCAACTGGTGAAGGGGATTTTTGGATTTCTGGTGGAGTTTGGGATCGTGGCGGTGATTTCTGGGTATCCTCATCAACATCTTCAGGAACTTCTTGGTTAGATGCAGACTTTTCAGGCTCGGGTGTTTTGGATTTCTTGGTCTTCTTCTTCTTCTTGGCAGTTTTAGAGGGGGTTGTGACCTTTTCGGGCTCGGAAGGTTTGGGAGACTTGGCTTTGGAACGGGTTTTGCGAGCAGATGGCGAGGCTTGTTTTGGTGATTTGGAAGGTGAGTTGAGCGGAGTTTCGTCGGTGTCGGACATGAGTTCCTTGCGTTTGCGGCTTGATGATTCAGGGTTGACAGCTTTGGAAGTTTTGGCCATTGATGAAAGTTTGAATGTCGAGGAGGAGTTTGAAGAGGATGATTGAATGATGAAGGATGAAGAACGGTTTTGAATCTTTTAAAGGAGTGGAGTCGGTTTATTCTTGGAAGAGATAAGGATGAATTTCGAATTTTGAAATTTGAAATTTCAAAGTGGAAGGTGAGAAACTGTCAGAGATATCAGACTGATTTGACGGGATTTCATAATTGAGGAAAGGATGTGAGGGGACAGGATAGGAATATATTTTGAATAAATGAATTCCCTAAAATAACTGAACGATTGGAAAGGTATCTACGAGTTCCTTCCTAAAATAACCTTATCACATTCAAGGACAGATCCAGAAGATCGGATATTCCTAAAATAAACTAGATGGCTGAGGGAGTGTCTTGGAAGGAATAACTACGAATTTCTTCCTAAAATACGAGAATCACACTTAAGGAAAAGATCTATAAGATCCACGGAAATATTCTAAGGGCTGAATGAATATCTTAAGATAGGATAACTATGAATTTCTATCGAAAATAGAATAACCTAGAGTAAATGATAGAATTAGGCAGATTTACTAACCTTGTTTAGCTCGAGAATCCCCAATCGTTCACGGATATTGCAGAATCTTGCCTCAATTAAGGGTTTCGTGAAGATATCAGCAAGCTGATCATTTGTTCCTACGAATTCCACACTGATATTCCCTTTCTGAACATGGTCTCGTATGAAATGATGTTTAACCTCAATATGCTTAGTACGAGAGTGATGCACGGGATTCTTAGTGATACTAATAGCGCTAGTGCTATCACACATAATAGGAATCTTGTCATAACCTAACCCAAAGTCACTAAGGGTTTGTTTCATCCAAAGAACTTGTTGACAGCAATTTCCTAAGGCCATATATTCAGCTTCGGTTGTGGAGAGGGCGACAGCATTTTGCTTTCTACTAGACCAAGTTACCAAGGAATTTCCAAGTAATTGGCAAGTTCCACTGGTACTTTTCCTATCTTCCCTACAGCCGGCATAGTCGGCGTCGGAATATCCCATTAATGGGAATTCTTCCGTATGAGAGTACCACAGACCAAAATCGACAGTACCCTTGATATATCTAAGTATACGCTTAACTGCTGTTAGGTGAGATTCCCTAGGGTCAGACTGATATCTCGAACACATACCAACAGCAAACATGATATCAGGGCGACTAGCAGTTAATTAAAGAAGGCTACCGATCATACCTCGATATTCCGTTTGATCAACTGGTATACCTGATTCGTCACTGTCTATTTTGGTGGTCTGATGCATGGGAGTGGAAATCGCTTTGGAATCGTTCATCCCGAATTTTATCAGTAATTCCTTGCAGTACTTCGTCTGGGATACAAAGGTTCCACCGTCAAGTTGCTTTATTTGCAACCCAAGGAAGTAGTTCAGCTCGCCCATTAAGCTCATCTCAAATTCCTTCTGCATAGACTTAGAAAATTTCTCGCAAAGAAGGATATCAGTACTACCAAATATGATATCATCAACGTATATTTGTACCAGTATCATGTGATCTCCTTCATACTTAATAAACAGCGTGTTATCAATAGTTCCAGTCGAAAATCCTAAGTCGATCAAAAACTTACTTAGCCTTTCATACCATGCCCTAGGAGCCTGCTTTAAACCATATAATGCCTTATTTAATTTAAAAACATGGTTTGGAAAATCTTCCCTAGCAAAACCCGGTGGTTGTTCTACATAAACCTCCTCATTTATGAAGCCATTTAAAAATGCACTTTTTACGTCCATTTGAAAAAGTTTAAAGCGTTTAAAGCATGCATATGCAAGTAAGATACGTATGGACTCTAATCTAGCTACCGGAGCAAAGGTTTCATCGAAATCAATACCTTCCTCCTGGGAATAACCTTTTGCAACTAACCTCGCTTTGTTCCTTGTGACATTACCATGTTCGTCGAGTTTGTTGCGGAAGACCCATTTGGTTCCAATGATGGATTTTTCATCCGGTCTCTCTACGAGTGTCCACACTTGGCTCTTTTCGAACTGAGCCAATTCATCTTCCATGGCAGAGACCCAGGATATATCATCCAAGGCTTCATGGACTGTCCTTGGTTCCATCATTGAGAGCAGTACATCATGAGATTCCTCCGTATCTTGACTTCGTGTTGTCGCTCGAGTTTTGATTCCAGATCTGATGTTTCCTATTACTTGATCTGTTGGATGACTGGAAGCATGTTTCCATTTTCTAGGTTGTAGCTCATCACCTTTTGGTTCCAGTGTCTCCACATTTTCGTCTTCTGGAATATCATCCTTACCGTCTTCAGTATCCTGTAATTCTGCACATGGCAAATCTATACCTTCCTCATCAGTAGCATCTGCGTTAGGTATTTCATCAAAAGTAACATGTATGGACTCCCTGAACAGTCAGCTTCCTTTTATTATAAACACGATATGCCTTAGAGTGAAGACTGTAACCAAGGAATATCCCTTCATCAACCTTAGAGTCAAATTTTCCTCTTTTATCTCTATCATTCAAGATAAAACATTTACATCCAAACACACGAAAGTAACCTATGTTTGGAGTTCTACCGTGCCAGATTTCATAGGAAGTTTTCTTTAACATCGGCCTAAGGAACACGCGATTTGATACATAACAGGCTGTACTAACAGCTTCCGCCCAGAACTGTTTAGGAATATCATACTCATGTAGCATAGACCTAGCCATTTCCTGTAATACCCTATTTTTACGTTCAACTACACCATTCTGTTGGGGAGTTATAGGAGCAGAGAAGTTATGACTGTATCCATACTGATCACAGAATGATGCAAATGACTTACTATCAAATTCCAGCCCGTTATCACTGCGTATGCTACATAAGTTCATTTCTTTTTCATTTTCAAGTCTCTTTACTAGTGATGCAAAGTTATCTAATGCCCCATTCTTATGTGCCAGGAATATCACCCAAGTATACCTGGAGTAATCATCAACGATGACAAAGGCATATCTTTTACCTCGCAGAGACATCGTCTGAACAGGACCAAAAAGGTCGAGATGCAGCAGTTCCAGAGGTCGGGATGTAGATATCACATTCTTTGCCTTGAACGATGTCTTGGTCTGCTTGCCTATTTGGCATTCTTTGCATGTTTTGTCTTTGATGAACTTTAAGTCAGGAACACCTCGCACCAGTGCATTGCTTGTGATGTGAGACAGTAATTCCATGTTGGCATGTCCTAAGCGTCTATGCCATAACCAGGTGTTATCCTGTGTAACTGCTAAGCACTTGACGTTCTGGTCAGTGATATCATCAAGAGTTAAATGTTCCTATCCCTAGATGCACTAAACAGTACCTTATCATTGTTTCTAACAACACACTTGTCATTTTCAAAGGTTACCGTATGACCCTTATCACATAATTGACTAATGCTAATGAGATTATGTTCTAGATTCTTAACTAACCATACGTAATCTACAGTGGTATGTAAAGTGTTACCAACAGTTCCAACCCCAATGATCTTAGCTTTAGTGTTGTCGGCGTAGGAGACATATCCTCCATCATAGGCTTTCACCGACACAAACTTACTGATATCACCTGTCATATGGTGGGAACACCCACTGTCGAGGTACCACTTGTTTTTTTGCTGGAGTTTCTTCTTTGTACCTGCATGAATCATTTCTTTTCTGAGGTGCCCAACTTTGATTGGGTCCTAACTGGTTAGCAGAGAAAAAGCTTCTGTTCACACGTGATATATCATGTGTTACAGACTGTGATCTCTTGAACACTGATTGATCAGTGTCAGAGACTTCAGGAATCTTCTTTGGCCTCCAGACATATCTAGCTTTATCAGCTCTCTTCAGAAAACAGTGGTTAGCATAATGACCTTGACGGCCGCATGAAAAACACTTAGGTTTTCTAACAGCAGGTGGCTCAACATGCTTATGTATCATGGGATATCCTAGTCCTGATGTTCCAAAATTACCGGGAATACTGAGTAACATGTTAAGATTTTGTTGTCCTTCAATAAGCTTATCATTAGTGCGACATTTTTCTTCCAAAAAATCCTTAAGAATAGTCATGTCTTTAGATGTCTTTTCTTTTGTTCTAAGCTTATCGCAATCACACAAGGCTTTCTCTTCCTTAAGAGTTTCTAGCTCGGCTCTTAGGCTCTTATTTTCTAGATCTGTTTGGTGCTTCTCTCTTGCTACGTCATCTCGTTGCCTAATTAGACTCTTTACTTGTGAGTTGAGTGACTTAATCCTTCTTTCTGCGTTTTAGATTATTTCAAACATCTCTTCCTTTTCATCTAGTTCAGGGACTGAGGAAGCGTTATCATGAGATTCATCTTGCCTAGCATATAATTCATTTAGGAATAATATTTCTTAATGGTAGATGAATCTGATACCTGATCATCGTCATCGGCCATGTAGGCAAGATCCTCCTCCTCTTCACTTTCGACCTCTTCCCAGTTAGTGACCATGGCTTTCTGCTTCTTTATCTTTTTGTCACCATTTTCCATCGGGCAGGCTGAGGCGAAGTGGCCTGGCTTGTTGCACTTGAAACATTTCTGCACGTTGTTCCCGGATGACGATATTCCCTTGTTCCTAGGTTGGAACTTGGAGTTTCCCTTGAACTTTCTTCTCATCCGAAACTTTTCAAACTTTCTGGTCAGCATGGCGATCTGCTCCATTAGGTTCTCCTCAGTTTCTTCCTCACCTTCAGAGTCGTTTTCTTGTTCGGTGTTGAAAGTAATGTTTGGTTGACTTCTGACCGTTGGTTTCTCTTTGATGGAGATCTGAGTCATCTCGTAGGTGGTAAGAGATCCAATCAGTTCTGACAGGGAAAGTTCGTCCAAGTCCTTCGCTTCGTAGATGGCAGTTACTTTGGGATTCCATTCTCTTGGAAGAGATCTCAGTATTTTCCGCACTTTCTCACCGTCCGGTATTTTCTTTCCCAGCGAGAACATTTGATTGATGATGTTCATGAATCTCGCGTACATATGGCTTATGGTCTCGTTGTCCTCCATTTTGAACAGCTCGTACTGGTGAGTTAGAAGGGCTATTCTTTCCTGTACGACTCGAGTGGTTCCCTCATGTGTGACTTGAAGCATCTCCCACATGTCCTTGGCAGATTCGCATGAGCTTACACGATTGTACTCTTCTCTAGTAAGTGCGCAGGCAATCATGTTCTTGGCTTTGGCATTTAGAGAGATCCCTCGCTTGTCTGTTGCATCGTAATCGGCACCTTTCTTTGGGGTTCCATCCGCCTTCTTGGGATTGTAAGGTCCAGTCGTAATGATATCCCACAGGTCATAGTCAGTGGCAATCAGGAATTCCTTCATACGGTTTTTCCATATGGCATAGTTTGTTCCATCGAAGAGTGGTGGCCTAGAATGGGATTGTCCCTCTGCAAAAACATCAAAACTCGAAGAAGCCATTAGATCTTTAACTCAGGCTTGTTAGGCCCGTCGTTTGAGTAACCTGCTCTGATACCAAATGAAGATATAAATGTGCCTAAGAGGGGGGTGAATTAGGCTTATAAAAACTTTGTGCTTCTTTTCGCAAATACTAAGTGTGGTGACTTGGATATGCCTACTGATGTTTGTGACGAGTATGCCTGATATATCCTAGTAACGTCGGATGTGCTTTGGGTCTGCCTCACAGCGATAAAGAAATAACTGAAAAGTAAATGCGAGACAGGATTTATATAGAGGTTATATCCCCAACTGGGGTTTACTCCTCTCCTTGGGATTTGCTTCCCAAGAGTTTAACCAATCACTATAATGCACCGTAGCTGGATACAAAACTGATTGGTTAGCCCAATACACAACCGAAACAAGTCGAACACTAGACACTACTAGGTTACCACACGCCGAGTTTCGTTCCTCGAAATCTCCTTGATCCCGACAGACACAGCTCGCTACCGAAGGGCCCCCGGTCTTGTCCTTCCCTTCACGTGTGCGTAATCGTCGACCTTGCCTCCTTGGTATTGTTCACGTCCGAAGACAACACGTCCGAAGACAGAATATATGGCAGGGGTTGATGAAATATCTGATGAATCACTCGCTCAGTGATGGATACGCAAGTTAAAGTTCAGGTGGGCAGAAAGCTATCTCAAGTGGAAACTCAGGAATCTCTCAGTATGTTTCTGCTCAAGAACCTCTCGTAGGCTTATATTCGCAAATCTTAATCTTCTCGAAATTCCGAAGTGTGGCTTATATATATAGTCCTTTTCAGTCAGCACTTCACATGGAAAGTTATATCAAACAATATTCACCAAATCAAGCATAGTTTCCATGTAGGTTTCGAATCAAACATACCATATAAATCATGCGTTTAATGAATCATCACAACGGTCATATAGAGCATTTAAGCATGATTTTTATTCCATATAAAAGTCCAATCTCGTTCTCAAACATATTCAACCACTTTGCATATATTTTCCATATCAGAATTTTCCATAAGTGATTCCCTGCTATCAGTACCTAGTAACGAGTTAATCCAGATTCACTTTCTAAGTATGGCACACAAGATAGCAAGGCATCAACACGTTTTCAATGTACAGCTCATAGCATTTAATCAATATATTTACCATGTTTAGCACACGATCAAATCAGAGCCTGCTTAAATCGATTTTTTCATCATGGCACGACTTTCCTTATTTCAGAAATATCACTCGTTATAGCACATACCATATTAGAGCACTTTATCCATAAGATTAATCAAATCAAATCTTTCCTAAATATAATATTCTAATCAGCACAAGGAAAGATATCAATTCAACATTTCGTATTTAATGAAGTGCAAAGCAAGCAAGGATCATACATATGATTTTCGTCCAGGAATAACGGATTTCAAACAGATATATCACTTTCCATATATAAACAGCATATTTTCCATATATAGCTCAGTAGGATATCTCATGCATAATTTCCATATATAGCACAGAACGATATATCCTATCTTATGGACTGTCTATAACATGCGATCACTTGGTTCCATCAAATCATCACAGAATCATACGCAATTCAAATATTCAACACTTTAACAATTTTCAGCTTATTAGAAATGCATGGTTGAACATTATCGTGAACTTAGACATTTTATTTTTCTCAAATCGAATTGCTTATTTTATAGACCTAATGTCATTACAATTACATCGTTCATCAAAACTCTCTAACATATATGGACCAAAAAGGTCAACAGTTGTTCATTTGCTCCTGGTTCCAGTGTCTCAACATTTTCGTCTTTTGGAATATCTTCCTCACTGTCTTTAGTATCCTGTAATTCTGCACAAGGCAAATCTATACCTTCCTCATCAGTAGCATCTGCATTAGGTATCTCTTCAAAAGAACATGTATGGATTCCTGAACAGTCAGCTTCCTCTTATTGTAAACACGATATGCCTTAGAGTGAAGACTGTAACCAAGGAATATCCCTTTATCAACCTTAGAGTCAAATTTCCTCTCTTATCTCTATCGTTCAAGATAAAGCATTTACATCCAAACACACGAAAGTAGCCTATATTTGGAGTCTACCATGCCATTCATAAGAAGTCTTCTTTAATATCGGTCTAAGGAAGAACGGTTAGACACATAACAAGCTGTACTGACAGCTTCCGCCCAGAATTGTTTAGGAATATCATACTCATGTAACATAGATCTAGCCATTTCCTGTAATACCCTATTTTTATGTTCAACTACGCCATTCTGTTGGGGAGTTATAGGGGCAAAGAAGTTATGACTATATCCGTACCGATCAGAGAATGATGCAAAAATGACTTACTATCAAATTCCAGTCCGTTATCACTACGTATCCTACACAGATTCATTTTTTTTCATTTTCTAGTCTCTTCACCAGTGATGCAAAGTTATCTAGTGTCTCATAAGGAATATCACCCAAGTATACCTGAAATAATCATCAACAATGACAAAGGCATATCTTTTACCCCGCAGAGACATCGTTTGAACAGGACCAAAAAGGTCAAGATGTAGTAATTCCAGAGGTCTGGATGTGGATATCACATTCTTTGCTTTGAAAGATGTCTTGGTCCGCTTTCCCATTTGGCACGCCTTGCATATTTTGTCCTTGACGAACTTTATGTCATGAACACCTCGTACTAGTGCATTGCTTGTAATATGAGACAGTAATTCCATATTGGCATGTCCTAGGCGTCTGTCCATAACTAGGTGTTATCCTGTATAACTGCTAAACACTTGACATTCTGGTCAGTGATATCATTAAGAGTTATGCAATAGATATGCCTATCCCTATATGCAGTGAATAATACCTTATTCATTTCTAACTACACACTTATCATTTTCAAAAGTAACCGTATGACCCTTATCGCATAATTGACTAATGCTAATGAGGTTATGTTCTAGATTCTTAACCAAGCATACGTCATCTATAGTAGTATGTAAAGTGTTACCAACAGTTCCAACTCCAATAATCTTAGCATTTGTGTTGTCGGCATGGGAGACATATCATACGTCATACGCTTTCACCGACACCAACTTACTGATATCACCTGTCATATGGTGGGAACACCCACTGTTGAGGTACCACTTGTTTTTCTTGCTGGATTTTCTTCTTTGTACCTGCATGAATCAGTTCTTTTCTGAGGTCCCCAACCTCGTTTGGGTCCTAAATGGTTAGTGGCAAAATAACTCCTATTAATTAACACGTGTCTGTCACAGATTGTGATCTCACAAACACAGGCGGACTAGTGTTAGAACTTTGATTCTTAGGAACCTGCTTTGGCCTCCAGATATATCTAGATTTATCAGCTCTCTTCAAAAAATCAGTGGTTAGCATAATGGCCGTGACGGCTACATAAAAAACATTTAGGCTTTTTAATATCTTGTGAAGGTGCAACATGCTTAGGTGTCGTGGAATATCCTATCCCTGTTTTCCAACATGTCTAGGAAGACTAAGTATCATGTTAAGATTTTGTAGTCCTACAAGAAGTCTATCAAGTACGAGATTTTTCTTCTAATAAATCCTTAAGAACAGACGTGTCTCTAGATATATTTTCTTGCTTCCTAAGCTTTTCGCAATTACACAAGACTTTCTCTTAAGAGTTTCTAACTCGGCTCTCAGACGCTCATTTTCTAGATCTGTTTGATGCTTCTCTCTAGCTACGCCATCTCGTTGCCTAATCAGACTCTTAACTTGTGAGTTGAGGGACTTAATCCTTCTTTCTGCGTTTTGAATTATTTCAAACATCACTTTCTTTTCATCTACTTCAGGGACTGAGGAAGCGTTATCATGAGATTCATCTTGCACAGCATATAATTCATTTAGAAATAGTATTTTCTTAATAGTGGATGAATTTGATACCTGATCATCATCATCGGTCATGTAGGCAGATCTTCCTCTTCTTCACTTCCGGCCTCTTCCCAGTTGGTGACCATGGCTTTCTATTTCTTTATCCTTTTGTCCAATTTCTGTTGGACAGTTTGATGCGAAGTGGCCTGGCTTGTTGCAGTCGAAGCATTTTTGCACATTATTCCCGGATGAGGTTATTCCTTGTTCCTAGGCTGGAACTTTGAGTTTCCTTTGAACTTCCTTCTCAGCCGAGATTTTTCGAACCTCCTGGTCAGCATGGCGATCTGTTCCAACAAGTCTTCCTCAATTTCTTCTTCTCCATCAGAATTGTTGTCTTGTTCGGTGTTAAAGGGATATTTGGTTGGTTGCGAAATGGTGGTTTTTCTTTTATGGAGATATGAGTCATCTCGTAGGTGGTTAGGGATTCGATCAGTTCTGAGACGGAGAGCTCGTCCAAGTCCTTTGCTTCGTAGATGGCAGTTACCTTGGGATTCCATTCTCTTGGAAGAGATCTCAGTATTTTTTGCACCTTCTCACCGCCCGGTATTTTCTTTCCAAACGAGAACATTTGATTGATGATATTCATGAATCTCGCGTACATGTGGTTTATAGTCTCATTGTCCTCCATTTTGAACAGCTCGTATTGGTGGGTTAGCAGGGCAATTCTTTCTTGTACAACTCGAGTGGTTCCCTCATTTGTGACTTGAAGCATGTCCCACATATCTTTGGCAGATTCACATGAACTCACACGATTGTATTCTTCTCTTGTAAGCGTGCAGGGGATCATGTTCTTTGCTTTGGCATTCAAGGAGATTCCTCGCTTGTCTGTTGCATCGTAGTCAGAACCTTTCTTTGGAGTTCCATCCACCTTCTTAGGAGTATAAGGTCCCGTCGTGATGATATCCCACAGACCATAGTCAGTAGCAAGCAGGAATTCCTTCATCCGGTTTTTCTATATGGCGTAGTTGGTTCCATCGAAGAGTGGTGGTGTGGAATGGGATTGTCCCCTTTGCAAAAACATCAAAACTCGAAGAAGCCATTAGATCTTTAACTCAGGCTTGTTAGGCCCGTCGTTTGAGCAACACATTGTGATACCAAATAAAGATATAAATGTGCCTAAGAGGTGGTGAATTAGGCTTATAAAATTTTATGGTTCTTCTTTTCACAAATCCTAAATGAATTGACTTAGATACGCCTACTGATGATTGTGACGAGTATGCCTGATATATCCTAGTTACGTCGGATGTGTGTCGGGTCTGTCTCATAGCGATATGGAAATAACTGAAAAGTAAACGCGAGACAAGCTTTTTATAGAGGTTATATCCCCAACTGGGGTTTACTCCTCTCCTTGGGGCTTGCTCCCCAACAGTTTAACCAATCACTACAATGCACTGTAGCTGGATACGAAACTGATTGATTAGCCCAATACACAACCGAAACAAGTCGAACACTAGACACACTAGGTTACCACATGCTGAGTTTCATTCCTCGGAATCTCCTGATCCCGACAGACACAGCTCGCTACCGAAGGTCCCCCGAAACTCTTCGTTCCCTTCACGTGTGCGTAAACGTCGACCTTGCCTCCTTGGTATTGCTCACGTCCGAAGACAACACGTCCAAAGACAGAATATATGGTGGGAGGTAGGAATAACAAGATGAATCACTCGTGCTGTGATGGAATCGCAAGTTAAAACTTAGTATGGCAGAAAGCTATCGCAAATGGAAGGCTCAGGAATCTCTCTGTATCTTTCCGCTCAAATATCTCTCGTAGGCTTATATTCGCAAATTCTTCGTTTCACGAAATTCTGAAGTGTGGCTCATATATAATCCTTTTCAATCAGCACTTCATATGGAAAATCATATCAGTTAATAATCACCAAATCAAGCATAGTTCCATGCAATTTTCGAGTCAATCATACCATATAAATCATGCTCTTAATAAATCATCACAACGGTCATATAGCACATTAAAGCATGATCATATTCCATATAAAGATTCAAATTTGTTCTCAAGTATATTCAACCGTTTCTCATATAGTTACCAAGTCAGGACTTTCCATAAGTGATTCACAGCTATCTGTTTCTAGTGCAAATCAATCCATATTAACTTTCCAAATCTAGCACACGAGATAGCATCATATCAGCACGTTTTCCATGTACAGCTCATAGTATTAGATCAATATATTTACCATGTTTAGCACACAAATCAGATCAGAGCATTCGTCATTCGATTTATCAATCATGGTAGAACTTTCCTTATTTTCAGAGATCACATCCGTTTATAGCACATACCATATAATAGCACCTTATTCACAAAGTCAATCAAATCAAATATTTCCTAAATATAATATTCCAATCAGAATAAGGAAAGATATTCATTCAATATGGCACATTAAATTTAGTGGAAAGCATGCAAACGATCTTCTACTCGATTTCATTCAGGAATAAACAAGTATCAACGGATATATCACTTTCCATATATAAACAGCATATTTTCCTTTTATAACTCAGTAGGATATCTCATGCATTATTTCCATATATAGCACATAACGATATATCATATCACATGGGCTGTCTATAACATGCGATCACATAGTCTCATCAACTAATCATAAAATCATATGCGAATCAAATATTCAACACTTTAATCAATCTATAGCTCATAATCAATGCATGTTTGAATATTTTCATTTACTTAGACATTATATTGATCATAGATCGAATTGCTTAATTTATAGACCTAACGTTATTACAATTACATTGTCCATCAAAACTCTCTAACACTCATGGACCAAAAAGGTCAACTGAAAGTTCAAAGGTTACTTACGTTCCCTTTGCAAGCATTCTCTCGGGCTAAAACAATAGATTTTAGAAAGTATACATCTATAGCAACGGTACAATGATTAATGTTACCCTCGGGTATTACATACCCTTCGGTAACATACCCGACCCACCTCAACTAACACAAACCACCTTACCTGAAAGACGATCATTACCACAACGAGGCCTCAGGCTCGTTGGAGTTGATTCCCAGCAAGCACCGAACTCGATAAGAGACCGCTCGGGCCCGAGGCATCCCATAGGCTCCAAACATATCCCTTGTCCCCAAGGGAAGTCGTCCGAGGACGTTTGCTACAAGGATACCAAGGAGGGTCGTGCCCGGGGCACTCCATAGACTCCAAACGTATCCATTAGCCCCAAGGAAAGTCGCCCGAGGACGTTTGCTGCAAGAATACCAAGAAGAATGGTGGGATCACTACCTCGGGCACTTTTCGTGATGCCCTTGCCGGATGTGTGCTTCAAGGAATTTAGCTTCCCAAGTAGGGGACTGCATGATCCACTCTTAACGGTGTCAGCAGAACGTGCGATAAGTAACCGTCCACGATGGGAAGGGTTAAAGAGGACGTGCCATTGTGGGACTTGAAGAACTCGAACCCGAGAAACACGAGAAGTGGGCAAAACCACCCGAAAACCGCCAAGTTAGAGATCCTATAAATACCCCAAGGTCCGCTAAGAACAGGTATCGATCACTCACGTATCCTACCGTTACTCTGCCATTTTTACTACTCAGGCACACACTTGAACACTTCATGCTACTTTACACCTGGAACACGGAAACACCCTCTTGACCTAGGCAAGAGGGCAAACGAGTCCCAAACCTTACCCTGTTTTCAAGTCTCCGGGCAGTGTCCGCGGCGAAGTTTAAGCGGGAAGAGCTCGTTGGCCGTTTAGCGCGGTAGATCCATTTTTCGGCGATATCAACTTGGCGCCGTCTGTGGGAAGTTCTAGTTTCTAAGCAGAAATTCAGTATGGTAGTTGTTGAAAATGATCGCGAGCCCCCACCCGACGGCATCGGGCTGAGCCCAACTGACCTTACTGCGATGTTCGCTGCTGTTATGCGAGAGATGCGGAGGATCGGGATTGATGTGGGAATTTTGATGGCTGAAAGGAATCAGAGGGGTTACAGGCCCGGGCAGAACAGAGGACGCGGTGCTGAACGAGAAGACAACCGACACGAGGCAAGTGGGGAAAATGACACCAAATCAGGAACCGGGGAACGCGGTGACGATAACCATACTTTGGTGTCAATGCAAAGGAGAGTCATAGCCAACAGGAGAAGGCGTGCCGATCAACAACGCGCTGATCAACAAGCAACCGACTTCGAAAGAATGAGAGAGGAGATTCGCCAGCTTCAGAACCTCGCAAACCCATCAGAAGCACCGATTCTTCCTCGGGTCTCGCCCTTTTCTCCCGAGGTACTTGCGGCTCCACTACCTGAACACTTTCGATCTTTCGAAATGGGAAAATACGATGGTTCCGGACCTCCCGAGGACCATTTGGCCACTTTCGAGGGAAACGCGGCGCTATACCTGTTAAGCAACCCTGTTAAATGCCGACTCCTCGTGACTACCCTGTCGAAAGGTGCCCCAAAATGGTTCACTTTGCTGCCGCCAGGAGAAATCAGCAGCTTTCAAGATCTTACCAGTCATTTCCTGGAATACTTCTCGGGCAACAGAAGACTACCTCCGACGCTTCAACCAGGTGAAGATGGAGGTCCCTAATATCGCGCCCGAACTACTTATTGGAGCATTGCATCACGGCTTGAGAGATGGAGACTTATTTAGATCGCTAGTAAAGAAATACCCAACCATGACGGAGGAATTGGTGACTTGGGTGGAGAAGTATGTTCGGGTGGAGGAATCGCATGTCCGGGAGCCCGAGGACAGAAAGCGCAAGAGCCCTCTTCGAGAACGCCAAAAGAGCCCCCCCAAGAAACTAAGACCGCATAGTATTACCTCGAAGGGACGATCACCCTTATCCTGTACCTCCGCCTCCCCGAGTGGATTACCAAAGCTGCGAGTGAACAAACTTCGGGCACTAGAGATTTGTGAAGATGGAGGCTAAACTTGCCGTGGCCGATGGAGGCTTCGGGACCCGGCCTAGATATCCTGGGGCAGGAAATCGATTCAACATCAGACAGGACCACCAACCTCACGACCAGAGGGGAGCACAAATAAGGGGGCCGCAAGGCCCGAGCCGTGTGACAATGGTGCCCCACAAAACCAAAATGACCAGGAGCAGGACGACAAGGGTCGCCGGGTAGAGTCGCACCACGACAGATCAATATCATATTGGAAGGACCTACAGGGGGAGATTCCAATCGGGCAAGGAAGGCCGGAGTCCGCCGGTTAGAAAGTTTCGAATCAAGTCGGGAAGTGCGGTCAGGGCCCACCATCAGTTTTTGGTCCCGAAGACTTCCATGGAGGCGACGACTCTCATGAGGACGCCCTGGTCATCCGAGCCGAAGTAGCCAACCATGATGTCGGGAGGGTCTTCGTTGATAATGGGAGCTCTGTCAACATCATATACAAGAGGGCCCTCAATAAGATGGACCTGGGAGCATACCCCATGGACATGGTGGAAACGGCTCTATTTGGCTTCATAGGACACTGCATCGAGGCAGTAGGGATCTTACACCTCCCCCTCACCCTTGGAGAAGGGGAAACGAGGAAGACACGGATCACGCCATTCATGGTCATCAACGGGACAAATCCTTACAATATCATCCTTGGTAGGCCCGCCCTGACTTCTTTCATGGCCATTGCCTCAGTGCTACATCAGGAAATAAAATTCCCCGTGGGGGACAAGGTCCGGGAAGTACTAGGAGACCGCAAAATGGCCCGAAAATGCTATGTAGAGGAAGTTCGAGTGGAAATTAAATCCTCTAAGTCCAAGAAAGACGATCACCCGAGGGGTAGAGAAACACTATACGCCATCGGAACCACCAAGGAGGGAGATAAGGAGGAGGACACTGAAGAGGTCGTGATCAAACCGCCCGATGGAACGGTCAGATCGCCAAGGATCTGCCTCGGGACCTGAGGGAAGACTTAATAAAGCTGCTAGAAAGGAACAAGAATGCATTCGCATGGACATCCAAGGGCATGGTGGGCATCAACCGGGGATAATCGAGCACAAACTGAATGTTTCCCGAACCACTCGACCCGTCTTTCAGAAAAGGAGGCATCTCAGCACAGAAAAGAATGTCGAGGCCCGACGTCAGGTGGAGGAGCTGATGGAGGCAGGCCACATTAGGGAGGTCCAATTCTCCACACGGCTTTCGAATGTGGTCTTAGTCCTGAAGGCTTCGGGCCAGCGGAGCATGTGCGTGGACTTCAGGAATTTGAATGAAGCTTGCCCGAAAGATTGCTACCCCCTCCCTAGGATAGACCAGCTGGTGGACTCCACTTCGAGACATGAACTACTTTGCTTCCTTGTCTTTCAGGGATACAACCAGATCCTATTGGCCAAGGAAGATCAAGAAAAGACGAGCTTCATAACCGCCGGAGGGACTTTTTGCTACAAAGTCATGCCCTTCGGGCTAAAGAACGCCGGTGCTACTTACCAGAGGCTGATGGACAAGGTTTTCAAGGATCAGAGCGGGAGGAACGTGGAGGTTTATGTGGACGACATCTTAATTGAGTCTCGGGACTGTAATTGCTTCTTAGCTGATGTCCAAGAGACGCTTTCGACCGCACAGAGATATAACCTGAAGATGAACCCAAGCAAGTGCACCTTTGGGGTCAGCTCGAGAAAATTCCTGGGGTACATGGTAACAAGGAGAGGGATCGAGGCCAACCCCGACAAAGTCAAGGCCTTAGCAGATATGGCGTCCCCCGAAGCCTAAATGAAGTCCAGAGGTTAACAGGAAGGATAACGGCTCTGTCACGATTCATCTCCCGATCCGCCGATCGTAGCCTACCTTTCTTCAAAGTATTGCGCAAGGTCCAGAACTTCGAATGGACGCCGGAGTGCGAGAAGGTATTCCAAGACTTGAAGGAATACTTGGAAGGTTGCCCATGCTAAATAAACCTTTGCCCTGTGAGGATTTGATAGTATATCTGGCGGCATCGCCTCGGGCAATAAGCTCAGTGTTAGTTCGGGAAGAGGAAAGAGTGCAGAAGCCAATCTACTTCGTGAGCCACGTCCTGAAGGGCCCGGAAACAAGGTACACGAACTCCGAAAAATTACTGCTAGCTCTTCTTATTACGGCCAGGAAGTTACGGCCCTATTTTCTGTCACATTCCATCGTGGTGCTAACCAACCACCCGATCGGGAAGATTGCCACCCGACCAGACATCTCGCGGAGAGTCGTCAAGTGGTCAACAGAATTGGGAGAATACGACATACGATACAGGCCCTGAGGCGCCATCAAAGCTAAGCATGACTTGATTTTATGGTAGAGATGGTCGGGGATGGTCCCGAGGAGACGTGGAAGATGTTCGTAGATGGCTCCTCCTGCAACTCAGGGAATGGAGTTGGGGTACTTCTCATATCACCTTGGGGGGAGGAAACTAACCTGGCCATCAGGCTAGACTACAAAGCATCAAACAATGAGACAGAGTATGAGGCGCTGCTAGTCGGGCTTCGAATAGCGAGGAGGATGGGAATCACATGCCTCATGAGACACTCAGATTCACAGCTTGTGGTCCAACAATTGGAGTGAAACTTTGCCATCAAGGGCAGAACATAGAGAAATACGTCAAGACATTCGAGGAAATCAAGGGAGGCTTCGAGGAACTCAACTTTCGAGCTGAGAATGAGAAAGCAGATCAAATAAAATCGGCAAGCTCCATCAGTCCGACCGAGGACAAATGAAGGGTCCTAACCATCTAAAAATCGAGGACCAGAATGTGCCCGAACCGGACATAGCCCAAGAGGATTGGAGGTACAAGATCTACCAGTACCTGCGTCACAAACTCCTCCCGGAGGATAAGGCTCCGGCTCGCCAACTTGCACGAAGGGCTCAGCGGTTCACTTTGATCGAGACAACCTTGTTCAAGAGATCCTTCGCCGGACCTCTCCTGCGATGCCTATCCAAGGAAGAGGGGGAATACGTCCTTCGGGAGATCCATGAAGGAATCTGCGGAAGCCACATCGAGAGTCGGGCGATGGTGAGGAAAGCACTCCTCGCCGGCTTCATTTGATCGATAATGAAGGGTGACACCCTGAAAACCGTTCGGAGCTGCATCAACTGCTAGAAACATGCCAGCTTAGAAAAGATGCCCGCTGAAGCTATGAAGTCTGTAACCTCCCCTTGCCCCTTCGATCAGTGGGGGCTCGATATCGTCGGGCCGTTCATTGGAAACATCGCCCAGAGAAAGTTCTTGCTGGTGGCCGTGTTCTCGAAGTGGGTTGAAGCCGAGGCCATGGCCAAGATCAACGAGGCCGCCATCACCACGTTTATCTGGAAAATATCATCTGCCGCTATGGGATCCCGAGGAGGCTGGTATCTGACAACGGAAGGCAATTCAGCGGAAGGAAGCTAAAAGAGTGGTGTAAAGAACTTGGGATAGAAAAAGTCTTCACCTCGATGGCATATCCTCAGAGCAACGGCCAAGTAGAAGTGACCAATCGCACCATTGTACAAGGGCCAAAGATCGGACTTGAAGGGCTCGAGAAGTCATGGTTCAGTGAACTACAGAGTGTCCTCTGGTCATACCGAACTACGCCTCGAGAAGGAACCAATGAGACTCCTTTCAGTCTGGTTTATGGAAGCGAAGTAGTCCTACCCGTAGGCATAGAAAGTGCCCGAATCCTCACCTACTCTGAAGACTACGACCAACTCCGTGCCGAGGACCTCGACCTCATCGAAGAGGGAAGGGAAAGAGCCGCCATCAGGATGACCGCCTATCGGAGAAGAATGACTAAGTCCTACAATCGCTGAGTCCGAAGCAGGAAATGCGAGGAAGGGGACTTAGTGATGAAAAAGATCCAGAACCAAGAATGGAGGAAGAAGCTAGAGCCCAACTTCGAAGGACCTTACCGTGCCGTCAGGAAAGGGAGGAGGCCTCTTACTATCTCGAGGACACTAATGAAAAACAGCTCGATCGCCCGTGGAACGCCCGCAAGTGAGGAAGTATTATCCCTAGAGGGGTTTACCTTCATTATGCATGTGTTTCTTTTAATTCTTGCACACTATCTTTCTTAGCTTGCCTCTATCGCTTTGAGATGTAAGCCACACCAAGTTATTAATAAAGTTTGCTTTCTTTCTGTACGAGGGACGTTCGAGCAAAAAACTTAAAGTACTAAAAGATATGAAGACCCGGATAGAAGATACTCCACCTCATAAAGAGACAATTGCCTTAAGACCCCTCGGGACTACCACCCCTCGGGTAATTTTCATCGCACACATTGAATTCCCTCTACGAGACGCTGAGACATTCTTCCCCCAAGGGGAAGTAAGACTTTTGCGCACACTGATATCCCTCTACGCTAGGCAGTGCCACCTCTATATAAGCTAGAGGCAAAGAAGAACCCTCGGGACAACTCCTCCCGGATAATATTTATCGCGCACATTGAATTCCCTCTACGAGAGGCTGAGGCATTCTCCCCCAATGGGAAGTAAGAACTTCTGCGCACATTGATATCCCTCTACGCGAGGCAGCGCCACCTCTGTATAAGCTAGAGACACAGAAGAAAATTCCTTTGGGTCGCCGAGGCTCTCCTTGGGGTCGGGGGGACGCCCTCAGCCCGAGGCAGGAGACCTCAGTTCTTTTGTAATAATCGAGAACAATGGAATAAGGACGGAAACGATAGGCATCAGACAGAAGGCAATGTTCAGGTAACCAAAAAATCATTTATTTATTTAATACTTCGAAATTATAGCAGTTAAAAAGGAAAGCAGGAAGCAAAAACATCTATGAAAAGCAAGGAATAACAAATACTAAAGACTAGACCCCAAAGAAAATTAGTAAACTAATCCTTCTCGACTGGACCATTCCCTCGAGAAGCATCACTACTCTCGCCTAAGTCAAACTCATCCATAGGCTTTTCCCCTTCACCGGGTTTGGCGGAGAACGCCGAGGAGCCAAGGCCATAAAAAAGCCGCCTCAGGATTCAGGAAGCTGAAGGGATGTGCACTTTCTGGGAAACCATTCGCCCTGATTTGAGACAAGCACCCTTGGAATCCGAAGTTGAAGTACATATTGGCCGCCTCGAACACTTTCTCCATAGGACCAGATTGGGGTCAGGCTGGTACTCTCGACTACGGTGGATCTCTCTCTCCGAGTGAAGCTCCTGGAAAGTTTGCCGACCTTAAACTGAGCGCTCGCCAACTGATCCTTCAAGCGACCCACCTCCTGAGCTTCCTCACTGACTCGCATGGTCATCTCCATGTTGCAAGACCATGCTGATTCGGTCATCTTCTGTTGAAGACGATATCGCCGAGCCCCCTGACAAGATAAGGAGTAGGCCTGAAGATAAAGGAAAACAGTCAAAGCGAATACTCGAACAAGGATGAAAGAAATAAATTACCTGACTCAAAGCCAAGGCCCGTTCCTTCCAGAAACGACCATCAGATAGTTCTTTGGCAAAGTCCTTCTCCTCGGGAGTAAGGAAATTCATCATATAAGACAAGGAAGATTCTCCGTCTTTCTCCAACAGGAAATGAGGATGAGGAGCGGGTCGAGATGAAGAGGGACCCTCACGCAAGGAAACAGGAGGAGTTGGCATTGATGGCCTTACTCGTTTGGATTGCCCCATGTTCGAGCGAGGGGTCGCCGACCCATCCTCGGTAATATCCACCGAAGGCACGTCGTGGTGATGACGAGTGCGCACAGAGGCACCTCGAGTGCGAATAGTCATAACGGCAGAACATCCGAGCCATCGCTTACTGGAAAGAGGGAGATAGTAAAAGGACGAAGAGCTAATGAACGAAAATAAAGGAAAAACATACCTAAAACGCGAGGAGGGACAACTGCTTCAAGGAGGGCATCGGACACCAACTCCCTCACTGAGAAACTCTGGCCGCCGACCTGATCCATGAATGCTAGCAAGAGGTCGGGCTTATTACTCGATGCCTGACTCGCCATTGAAGTAAGGAGAACCTGCGGTCCTGATGCTGGGGTGAGGGACGCACATAGAAGAACTTGTTCATCCATCCCTTGGTGGCGGTGAAATTATCGTGGACATCAGTGGAAGGCACGAAAACGAACTTACCCACATCCCGCTCACACACACGGAAGAAATTGAGAATCAATTCAGTGGTAAGAGGGAAACTAAGCCTACGAGCGACGACAGCCAAACCCAGGAGCAAACTACCAGAATTGGGAAATATTTTTCCAGGGGAGATGCCTAAGGTTTTGCAGAGGTCCAGGAGGAAAAATGGTATGGAGAACCTCAGACCCATATCTATTTGATCGGCGAAAACACCAAGAAGCCAGCTGGAGGAGAAGATGCCACTTGTAGGGGACCGGGCAGTTGGACTTCATAATCAGAAGGGACCCTGGCCTTCTCAAGATATTCCCAAAGCGACTGGAGGCAAAGGGTCGATACCTTTGTCCTATACCACGGGAGGTTCGCCTTGGATCGAGCCTCTTCTTCCTCAGCAGACACACCTGGCCAAACTCTTACGTAACTATTGTCCTCACCATCGCCTTGAGGGATCGGCGACTTCACGACAGAAGCCGGGTCGGGCTGTAGGCCCGATTCAAAGCGAAAGCTTGAAGAACTGCCAAAATCAAAGGGAACACGCTCTGTTTTGGGGAAGCAAGCAGCACGAGGAAGCCATACAGATTCTAGGAACGAAAAAACAAAAGATAAGAAGATATAAGGAAATAATGATTTGAGGAAGCTAAGGGGATTTCGTATTTATAGGAAGATTTAGGCTTGGGCAGGTGGTCAGTAAGTTCCAGTTTAATATACAAACGGCTAGCGGACTCGGTGTGCGATGTTCTCGGCCACTCATCGCTAAGTCTTTGAACAGACTAAGTCTCGGATTAGCCGTTGCTAAATTCTTGGGCACGCTATTTCAGGAAAATTCGGGGTCGCTTCGACTTAGTTCGTCATTTTTAAGGAAGTAAGAAGGGTCAAGGCAAACGGTCCTAAATCGTTCACGGTTCGGGAACTCTATCACCTACAAAGAGTAAACTCGGGGATCCTCGGGAAGGGATTCTGCTACATGCGAAGGGAACTGCGGCACCTGGTTCGGGTCAGAGGCCCGAGGGGTTCAAGCGAAGACGAAGGTGAAGTGATAAAATGCGCTAGAAGAGAGGAAGCAAACAGGAAAAGGAAAAAATCCCTAAGGCAACACATTCAGATATAGTGCCCCGAAGGGCTATGTTCATATAGACAGAAAGGAAATATATATATATTAGGGTTCATACATTCCCAAATAGACAGAATAGGAAAGAAAAGGAAAGAAAACATTCAAACGGCCGAACCGGCCTGACCTTCACCCCGACAACATTCCCGGGTCTCTCCACCTCGATCTCCTCGATCTGCTCCTTGCCCTCAACATGCTCTTCGCGAACTTCTTCCCCAACAGGCTCCCCACGCACAGCAATCTCCTCGGCCTCCACCTGGACTTCATCCTCTGAAGCACCCCGCACCTCTTCGAGCACAGGTTCAGCAACCCTCGCCAACCTTAGCGGTGGTTCAACGTCTTCAAAACACTGCTCTCGTCTCGTGGCTCGGGCAGGTAACCCTCATTTGGGGTTTCCTTTAGGGCCTGGGTAGCATCAAGGAACTCGAAGGGGTGGTCCGACCGGCCATACCCAAACGCTCGGAGCTGAGAGACGCAACCATAGAAGCCCCACTTGAAGTAGGTCTTCATCTCCTTCAGGTGGCTGCGCTTGGGAACGTAGTTCATCTCTAAGTCTTTCTCACAGTCCTTCCGCTCCTCGACGCGGGCTACTTCCGATCGGGAAAGATGACGTTGGAGCTCCGCGGCTTCTTCCTGAAGCTTCTTCTCCCGACTTTTGGCCTCCTCCGCCTCCCACTCCAGGTCCTTGACCTTCTTACGAAGATCAGCTTCCGCTCCAATAAGCGACCGGTTCCGCTCTGAGAGGCAGGAGACACGCTTCATAGCTTCAGCCCCGAGGGAAAGAGTCTGCATCAAGCACACCGATCATTCCTAAACCTCGTAAGGAAAAAAAGGGACTAAGAGAACGCCTACCTGTCCCATGGAGATGGAGAAATTCTTCGAAGGTCGGTATAGGAGAGCTCGCGGGTATATTGCTGATTGGCCTCATTAGAGAATTCTCGAAGGAACTCCCAGCTATCTTCCCGGGTCGAAGAGTCGGGTTGCTTAGCCCGACCCAGCGCCACCTGACCCCCGAGGGACGAAGAAGCAAGCTGGCTAGCAGAAGCTTTGGACTTCTTCATCGAACCCCCCCCGAGGGGAGGCCGTTCTCTTGGGCGCAGACTTCCTCGCCCCCGAGAAGAAAGCGGGGGCTTTACCCTTACCCTTGGATCGGGTAGTGGGAGCAGCTCGGGGCTGGCCTGTGATAGGAAGATCCTCATCTTCCTCGTCGGCAAGGGCAATTACTTCTGCCAGAGTCATGAGTCGTTCTGCAGGAGAGACAGAGGAAAAAGTTAGACTCTCGAGAGAAAGAAAGGTTCATAAAGTACCAGCGGACATCTTATTTATACCTAGGGTGTCGGAGAGGAGAACGGCGTTGGAGCAGAAGCCATGAACACAGAGGAGCTTGTCAGTTCGAAGCTTCTTAGGAAAATAATGATGCTTACCCACCTTAGTTAAAAAGGCCTCTACCCGAATAGGTGGTTCAGGGGGATAGGGGATGAGAAATGGAGGCATATCATTCCAGGTAAAAGGAAGGAGCTCCTTCCGGCACTATCTGCCGAAGGCTTGACATAAAAGAACTTACTCATCCAGCCTTTGTAGGAAGAGGGGTTACCTCGGACGAATACAGGAGTGCGAGAAGGGGTGAGAAAGAATTTTCCCTATTCCTGCTTATTTAGCTTCAGGAAAGCTGAAAGCATGGGGATCGAGGGGTCGTAGCGGAAGTGAGAAAGCATAGAAAGAAGGAGACTGAAGGAGTTAGGAGCTAGCTGAGCCGGGGAAATCCCGAAGTATCTACAAATATTGACAAGGAAACGAGGCACAGGAAACCTAAGACCCATCTCGATCTGGTCAAAAAAATAAGTACCATAGCCCTCAGGAGGGGCACTGGCTAGGTCGGTGGGGGAAGGGATCATGACTTCAAAGTCATCGGGAAGGCCTGAGAGGGACTTTAGCCTAGGAAGGTCAGACGACTTGAAGGTAGAAACTTTAATTTGATGCCATCGGATGCCCTGGCGGCCAGCCTGAAAGGACTCAACCTCCCCGATTCAGGCGCTGAAGGCTCGATGGTAAGCCCCCGGACCGGGAAAGTCAACCTCGCGAGGAGGAGCCGTCTCACTGACAACACGAGGCTGAGGAATGACACGAGCAGAGGGGGTGGCCTCAGAATCTACAGAGGAAGCCCTTGAGGAACCCTCATCGAAATCTACAGAAGGGGCCCTACAAGAGGTTACACGAGGGATCTCTCCACTCGGCTGTGGGCTACCCCCGCACTAACCACAGGGCTCCCCAAACCCTCAGAAGAATAACTGCTACTACTCGAGAAGCCACTACTACTACTGCTACCCAAATTACCCGATCCTTCGACTAAACTACCCTCGGAAACTTGAGAGCAATCCCTAGAACTAGCAGAAGACATGATTGCAGAATGGAAAGAGGCTAAGAAGAGAAGGACTTACAAAAACCTAAAGAGCTCGGAAACGGCTGGGAGGCTCGGGGACTCAGGAGCTTCATGTAGAGAGAAAGTAGTGAGAGAAAGCAGAAGAAAAGAAAGTAAAGAACAGGAGTGGGGTATATATCGGCCCCATGCGCTTGATTCGAGCCCTTGGATCATGATCATATCGACGGGCTGTATCAATCAGCATCAATACTACCACGATCCGCATCGACCCTCAGAACGAGCGCGAAAGTTCCCGCCCAGACGTCCCATCGGAGCCATCCAATGAAATGACGACACGTGGCAGGGAGACTGAGACCGTTTTAGAGAACCGGGAACATCAGGGGATCCGCCCCGACAAAAACGATTCGACCCTAACAAACATCACATCGAGCCTCGAGAACACTGATGACTCGGCTATTTTACCGCAATCACACAAGACGTCCAAAATTCACCAAACTCTTTTGGACTATTCGAAGGGGGGACTACTGTTACCCTCGGGTATTACATACCCTTCGGTAAAATACCCGACCCACCTCAACTAACACAAAGCACCTTAACTGAAAGACGATCGTTACCACAACGAGGCCTCAGGCTCGCTGGAGTTGATACTCGGCGAGAAAGCACCGAACTCGTTAAGAGACCGCTCGGGCCCGAGGCATTCCATAGGCTCCAAACATATCCCTTGACCCCAAGGGAAGTCGCCCGAGGACGTTTGCTACGAGGATACCAAGGAGAATCGTGCCCGGGGCACCCCATAGACTCCAAACATATCCATTAGCCCCAGGGGAAGTCACCCAAGGACGTTTGCTGCAAGAATACCAAGAAGGAGGGTGGGATCACTACCTCGGGCACTTTCCCCGATGCCCTTGCCGGATGTGTGCTTCAAGGAATTTAGCTTCCCAAGCAGGGGACTGCCGCGACCCCCTCTTAACGGTGTCACCAGAACGTGCGATAAGTAACCATCCATGATTGGAAGGGTTAAAGAGGACGTGCCATCGTGGGACTTGAAGAACTCGAACCCGAGAAATGCGGGAAGTGGGCAAAACCACCCGAAAACCGCCCAAGTTAGAGATCTTATAAATACCCCAAGGTCCGCTAAGAATAGGTATCGATTTCTCACATATCCTGCTGTTACTCTGCCATTTTACTACTCAAGCACATACTTGAACACTTCATGCTACTTTACACCTGGAACACGGAACACCTCTTGACCTAGGCAAGAGGGCAAACGACTCCCAAACCTTGCCCTGTTTTCAAGTCTCCAGGTAGTGTCCACGGCGAAGTTTAGGCGGGAGCTCGTTGGCCATTTAGCGCGGTAGATCCATTTTTCGGCGGTATCAATTAATATATCAATACGAATATATTATGTATCCGAACTATGATATCTTAAATATTGATTTGGATGCTTTACATTTGAAAATACAAAAATTGAGCTAATATGGAGCATGATAAATGAAACACAGATGCTGAAATGTACGACGGACCAAACAAATTAGCAAAATAAAGTTTATGTTTTCTGGAATCATGCCAAATGAAAGGTTGGAGAGGAATGATAAGTTTCTTCGATTGATTTCTAAACTAACTGTCATGCGGGTTATATAGATAGTTCTCTTTCTTACATGTCCATTATATAATAGTCATACATTATTGATATGGGGCAATCCCAATCAAAAGAATTTTTATATGTGGGGAAGGGAAATTTATATAGCCGGAGAATTGATTATTACAAAGTTATAGGGCGTGCGTAAGGTGCTTATTGATAAGGAAACTGAATGGACGTGTTTGGGACGTATCGAGACGTGTTAAGACGTGTTGGGACGTATTGGGATGTGCTGGAACGTATTGGGACCTGCTGGGACATAAAGGGACGTGTTGGGATGTGTGGAGACGTAAATAAAGGGACACAAGATGTACGTGGTTCGAATCCTTTCGGATTCTACGTCCACGGCGCTCGGGAACTATTTTCACTATACTTGGATGAATACACCCTCAAATAACTCACTTTCGCTCGTAAATAATAAAGTCTTGAAAGAAACTATTTACTATGCTAAGAGAGAGAAAATATGAAGTGGTTTTTGTGGTCTGATAGATGTTTTTTGTGAAAATGGCCAAGTGTTGGCTTTTATAGGAGCTTCCCACCGGCCCTCGGATCCAATATGACAAGACCTTCTGGGATAATGTGAGGTGCAGGGCTGTCTGTCAGGAGCAGAGAGCTGGCAGCAGCTTTTCTGTGCTGTCAAGACATCAGGCGGCTGGAGATGGGGCAGGATCTGTCAGGAAAAGCAGATGGCTGGCACAGTTACTGTCAGAACAGCTTTTCAGTGTTGTCAGACTGTCAGACGTCTCTTCAGGCTTCTAGACCTTCAGCGTGGCTTCCTCAAGACGCTTCCTCAGGACGATAGGACCTGCTTATCACATAGGTCCCAAAACACTTCCCTAGTATGGGCGTTAGGTCCCTAAAGTCTATTGGAGGTCCCTAAAAGTCTTACGGAGGTCCCTCAAAGCCTTATTTCATGTTTTTATTTCTCTATTTCCCAAAACTCTAGGTTCTATCAAGTCCTTCTAATTATCACTTTAATCTAAGTTGTTTTCTTAAATTTGCCTGCCTAAGTTATGTCCGTATCAACCACTCCTCTACTCTAATTTGTCTTTTGGGACAAAAGTGAATTAGAGTATAAATTATAGGCAGGCGGTAATCAAAATAAAGGAGCGTAGGTCATACCTCCCTTACCGAAAAACCTTTATTCTGTCTTTGGAAAGGCACGTTTCCTTTTCTTCATTTTTTCGTTGCCATGGAGCTAGCGCTTTTCGATCAAGTGCCATGGACTCTCCAAGCTGGTGCAATGTCTGTAGCTCCCTTGCTCCGTCAGGTCCTAGTGGCTAGAGACGTTCGCGAGGAGATTCCTCATTCTGAAGGGGCAGGGGATGTCCCCGGTGATTCCTTTCTCAGGGGAGCTCAAGAAGTTCCTATTACGGCCCATGTCCCTGGTGTTAAAAGAAAAATAACTTCTTTCAAAGGGTCAGAAGGAAAACCAAAAAAGAAGTTATGTCCTTTCTCCCCCGAGGCATAGGTGTTGAGCCTCTTATGGGATCTATAGGGACTTCAGTGGGTGAGCTTCCTGCTTCTGCGGACCATCTGAACAGACATGACCAGATGAGCCTGCTAAGCTGTTGGGTGCTCCCAGATTATCAGAGGGCCATCTCTCCGAGGTTTCTCCTTAGGTGGTGGAACGTAGCTTCCAGACTGTCTGCAAAGTCTTCAATTCAGGACCAAACGGAGTTAGTGGAGCAGCACGAATGAGAAATGCGGAGCTCCCTGGAGAAAGGAAGACGAAAATGTCACTCTCGTGAAATAGCACAACGAGGGTCCATGGAGCTCCTTTTCTAAGGAGAAGAAAGACTGGGATGCCGATTCCAGGGGCATGACGGAGGTGCATGTGGCTGCCTAGTTGGTGGATCCGAAGGCTGAAAGTATTCGCCTTTCCCAGCACCTTCGTCTGTTCCAGCCTGCTGAGAAGAAGTTCTTAGAGGACCTGGCTGAAGACTGGCGCCAACCTTACTTGAGGGACTCATGGGAGGCTTCTACGCTGGGTCCTCGGGAACTGAGGCATGTATGCTCTTCGGGACCTTCCTTTTCCTGGATGCAGGCCTTCGAGGACCCTCATTTTCGGCTCCATGTTGCAGAGAAGCATGCAATGGTCCTGGCCTGTTGCTGGTATTGTTGATCTGTCGTCTCGAACTCCTCAAGGAACTTGGTAGAAGGCCTTTTCGGACATCTTAGGACCTAGCAGGGACCTGATGGCGGAGCTCCTCTTCGAACCTTGCCTTTTGAAGGAGAACCTCAGGTCCTACTGTATGTCCCTCCTAGCTCCTGGGACATCATATTTGTATAGACCTCTCCTTTTTTCACCATGGTGATAGCCTGTAAAAAATACTATGTTATATTTTCCTTTCGGGACATAATGGTATGGGGAGCTTAACTTCCCATGTTCGCATGTTTCACCGGAGTTCCCGTTCTCCTGTATTTCATGTTTCTCTGCTTTGCATTCTTTCGGGACCTGATTGATGTTCCTGGGACATCATTATCGTGGCATGGTTATAGCGCCAGCTCGCTTATTAATTCGTAAGCCAAGTACGAATCCACGCCTGGGTTGCAATGACCGTCGTCATTGTCCTCAGGTGTCATTTGCGCTAGGCTCTCTATGCCCTTAGCGATTTCAGTATTTGTGTAGAGACTTAGGTCTATAAAATATGGGGATCCCCTCATTGATTTAACCTGGTTATAGCGCCAGCTTCGCTTTGGTACCATTCACGTCGCAGGCTTACTGAGAGCCTCTGATGTCCTGTACACCGCAGCCCGTCAGCGGCGGCATCTTGTACACCCTTATGGGCATCATTCACATCGCAGATGGATTATCTTTGACGTCTTGTACACCGCAGGTCCGTCGACCTTTGGCATCATCACACCGCAGATATATCATCTTTGGCGTCCTGTACACCGCAGGTCCGTCGACCTTTGGCATCGATTATATTATACGGTGCACCGTTTATATAATAATATATTTATATTCCGACAAGGCGGTATTCCTTAGGGACGTCATTAGTTTACCCTGGTTATAGCGCCAGCTTCGCTTAAATGCGTGGGTATAGTGCCCGCTCACTTACATGCGTGGTTATAGCGTCCGCTCGCTTAAGTGCGTGGTTATAGCGCCAGCTCGCTTAAGTGCGTGGTTATAGCGTCCGCTCGCTTACATGCGTGGTTATAGCGCCCGCTCACTTATATGCGTGGTTATAGCGCCAGCTCGCTTGGTATCCGAGCTCCTTGTCGGAGGCCTTGAATTTGAAGTAATAGCAGAATGGAGCTCTTTACTGATAAGGTCCCTGGCACTGGATCTCCGGAGGTTCGGATGTCAGCCTGGAGCTATCTTCTAGGCCCCTGGGACCTTCGCGTGTCATTACGGAGCTTGCTCCGAGGTCCCATGGACCTTCGCGTGCCAATACAGAGCTGGGCATTACGGTCCCGCGAATTTGACTGCTCAGGTGTATGATTTTGGGCCCTGTCGGAAGTTGGAATCTCCTTTGTCTAGAGCTTCTAATATGACAAGGATATGATCCTTAAATAGAGCTGGCTCCTATCTGGAAGATGCGGGGGTTGTCTGCCTTTAGCCGGCACAGATCCCCGAACTTCTGCTCGGCTACCTTCAGACCTTCGTCGAGGCCATGGTCAATGAACTTCCTGAGATGTCCCATTAGGGTGGGCCCTTCGATTCATCCTTCAAATGATATTAGTTGTTAGAAAGATGCGTATATTTAGTATGGTAATGATAACGTAAATGAGAATGAGATTTATTGGGCCCTGGGGTTCCGACTTAGAGCCTTATTAATGCGGGATGTTGCCCGTGGATCTTTAGGCGTCGTCGCGGAATTGGCTTCTAGGTTCCATGTGGTAACTAGGCTCCTCAGACCAGCGCGGAGCTGGATTGTAGGTCCCAAATATGGAGATTCGAGTCTGTGGACCACCGCGGAGCTGGGCTCTTATCTCCCACGGATCTTCGTATGTCGGCGCGGAGCTGTCTCTTAGGTCCAACGGACCTTCGCGTGCCAGTGCGGAGCTTGGCTTGCATCTCCCACATATCTTCGGGTGTCAGCGTGGAGATTCCTTCTAGGTTCCATGGAGCTTCGCGTGCTAGCGAGGATTTGGAAGGTCCCGAATGTGGAATCCCAGCGCGGAGCTTGGAGGTCCCGAGTGCGGAGCTTCGGGTCTGCGCGCCAGCGAGGAGCTGGGCTTTTATCTCCCTCGGATCTTCGTACGCCAGTGCGGAGCTGTCTCTAAAGTCCGACGGACCTTCGCATGCCAGCGCGGAGCTTGGCTTGCATCTCCCACGGATCTTCGGATGTCAGCGTGGAGCTGGGCTTTGAGGTCCCGCAGATCTCCGTACGCCAGCACGGAGCTGGCCTTTAAGTCCTTTAAGCGACATAGATCCCCGGGACTCCTTATCGATCACCTTCGAATCTAGTTCGCTGCCGCGGCTAACACCCTTTTCAGGTGTCCCGTCTGGAATAACCCCTCGATCACATCCTTCAAGAAATAACAATTGTTAATATGGTGGTCATATTATCATGCTATCGGTAATATAAATGAGAATGAAATTTAAAGGGTCCTGGAGTTCTGGCTAAGGGCCTCCTTATCACGGGAGGTCCCCCGGCTGATGTCAGGATCTCTTCTATTTGCATAGTGGTGTGAATCTTTACGGGGCCCTCGAAAGAGGTCGCCAAGGTTCCCTCCTTCTTTGCATGACTACTCGCCGTTTGAGGTCCGTGAGTTGGTCTCGAAGTTCCATCTCCTTTACGGCCGTAGTGTCTTCCCTTTTTCCCTAGCGTGGCTCAATTCTTTCTGGAGCTCCCAGCTCCCTTCGAAACTCGTGGAGGTCCGCCTGGATGTTTTGAGATCCCTTTATGCCTTATATGTACCGTCTTGCTTATCTTCATCATCTCGGACTTGTGTTTCAGGTCCTGGCCTTTCCTCAGTTTGGCAGTTTTCGGAGGTCCTCCTCCCCCGCGGTCACTTTCTCACTTCAACTGTTCTGGGTAGATCTTGCCCATATCTGGAGGAGGTACCTTCAGCCTTGTTCGAGGCCCTGATCAGTGAACACCCCCCACATGTCCTACCATGTGGAGTCCTTTTTCATCCTTCGTGGACCTTCACGTGCTAGCGAGGAGCTTCGCTTGTATCTCCCGCGGATCTTCGAGCATCAGCTTGGAGATTACTTCTAAGTTCCACGGACCCTTGCGTGCTAGTAAGGAGCTGGAAGGTCTCGAATGCGGAGCTTGGGGTCTTCTTGCTAGCGCGGAGCTGGGAGGTCCTGAAGGCGGAGCTTCAGGTCTTCCTACCAGCACGGGGCTCGGCTGTTAGGTCCCGAAGGTGGAGCGTCGGGTCTTCTTGCCAGCAGGGAGCTGGGCTTTTAGGTCCCGAAGTGGGAGCTTCGGGTTTTCGACCTTTTCTCCACTTGGTCAAGGTGGTGTACATGGCATTACGTCTCAGGAGCTTCAGTTGCGCTTCGACAGCTCCTGTGGTTATAGGTCCAAATTCTTCGGCAGAGAGGGTCTTCCTCCCTCAATTTTTTGCATTTTTTGCCTTGTCCCAGTAGAAATAAGGAGAAAAAAAAGAGAAACAGAAAACGTTAAGCACAGCTTCGCACAACATAAGGAAAATTACTCACGCCTTCAACTCCGAATTTTCCCACAGACGACGCCATTTGATATGGGGCAATCCCTATCAAAAGAATTTTTTGTATGTGGGGAAGGGAAATTTATATAGCCGGAGAATTGATTATTACAAAGTTATAGGGCGTGCGTAAGGTGCTTATTGATAAGGAAACTGAATGGACGTGTTTGGGACGTATCGGGACGTGTTAAGACGTGTTGGGACGTATTGGGATGTGCTGGAACGTATTGGACCTGCTGGGACATAAAGGGACGTGTTGGGATGTGTGGAGAGTAAATAAAGGGACACAAGATGTACGTGGTTCGAATCCTTTCGGATTCTACGTCCACGGCGCTCGGGAACTATTTTCACTATACTTGGATGAATACACACTCAAATAACTCACTTTCGCTCGTAAATAATAAAGTCTTGAAAGAAACTATTTACTATGCTAAGAGAGAGAAAATATGAAGTGGTTTTTGTGGTCTGATAGATGTTTTTTGTGAAAATGGCCAAGTGTTGGCTTTTATAGGAGCTTCCCACCGGCCCTCGGATCCCATATGACAAGACCTTCTGGGATAATGTGAGGTGCAGGGCTGTCTGTCAGGAGTAGAGAGCTGGCAGCAGCTTTTCTGTGCTGTCAGGACATCAGGCGGCTGGAGATGGGGCAGGATCTGTCAGGAAAAGCAGATGGCTGGCACAGTTACTGTCAGAACAGCTTTTCAGTGTTGTCAGACTGTCAGACGTCTCTTAAGGCTTCTAGACCTTCAGCGTGGCTTCCTCAAGACGCTTCCTCAGGGCGATAGCTTATCACATAGGTCCCAAAACACTTCCTTAGTATGGGCGTTAGGTCCCTAAAGTCTATTGGAGGTCCCTAAAAGTCTTACGGAGGTCCCTCAAAGCGTTATTTCATGTTTTTATTTCTCTATTTCCCAAAACTCTAGGTTCTATCAAGTCCTTCTAATTATCACCTTAATCTAAATTGTTTTCTTAAATTTGCCTGCCTAAGTTATGTCCGTATCAATTATGTCAACCGTTACCCATATTAACTTTGTTAAACCACTTGTGAAATACATAATTCCTCTTTGAACTCGTTTAAGCTACGTTCTCTTCAACTATTTTTATTTCTTGAAACAACATTTAAAAAAACTAAAGGCAAGATTTTAAATCACCTTTTAATTCTTTATTCAAAATATTTAAATGTGACCATTCTTTCCTAACTCTATTTAAGTTAAAAACATTTTCACAATATTTTTTTTATTTATTAAATGGGCAAAAACCTAAAATAGTCCCCAACTTTTACCCTCTGGATGAATTTAGTCTCCGATGTTTCGCGAGGACCAATTTAGTCCCCGATGTTATCGAATTTGAACCAAATTGGTCCCCGCCGTTAAATAGCCGTTAGTTTGGATGGAAGTTGACACGTGTCGACATGCGATTGGCCAGACTTAAAAAATCGTAAAGTAAACTCCAAAACGGGCGAAAGAATTAAAAAAATAGAGTAAAAAAATAATAAAAGGAGAAAATTACTAATAAATTAAATAAAAAATAAGTAGATATTAAAAATTAAATTTAAAATAATAATTTAAAAACAAATAAAAAAGAAAAGGAGAACGAAAATATATTAAAAATAATAAGTAAATATTAAAAAAGAGAAAAAAATTCCAGAAAAATTTAAAAAAAGAAACGAAATACGTAATAAATTAAAAATTCAAAGAAAAGGAAAAAATTCCAAAGAGAAAAGAAAAGAATAATTAATATATTAAATAGAATGAAAATAAATAGAAATATATTAAATAAAATAAAAATAAGAGAGAATTAAATTTAATGATAAATAATTTAAACTCAATTAAAAATAAAATGATAATAAAAATATATTAAAATACTAAAATATAGAGAAAAAATACCAAATAAAAATAATAAATCATAAATATTAAATGTACTTATTTATAAAAAAAACTAAAGATAAGTGAAAAAAATAGGATAAAAATGTGACTGAATGTTGATGAGAATTCCAGATCTCGTCTATGTCTTAACGGGGATGCAATCGTCCCAGTATATTTTTCTAAAAGAAAACTCGAGAACTGGGACGATAATGCCCTCATTAACTTGGCATGGACGGTTTTCTAAAACATTTTAGAGGCATTTTTTATCCTTAATTTTGCTTTTCCTTTTAATTTAGTTTTTAATAAAGAAATATATTTTTAATTTTTACTTTTTTTTTAAATCTTAAATTTTTATTTTAATCTGCTCCCCCTATTTAGTTTTTATTTTTCTCTTGTATTTTTTTCTTTGTTTAATTTATTGTTTTTATTATCTCATTCTCTCATTCTTTTTTATTTGATTTAATTTATTGTTTTAAAATTTATTTATTAGTATTATATATTTATTTTTTTAGTATATTAGTAAATTTCTCTTTTTTTTTTTTATTTGAAATTTTTACTCTATTTTTTGTCTTTTTTCCTTTTTTCTTTTTGGATTTCCCCTTTTTTAATGTTTAATTTATGATTTAAGTAATCAATATGAAATCTAGTTACGGTAGACATTCCTAACATATGCGCTACCCATCACGTCGCTAGAAACTCTGTACGAAAATGAACCAATCAACTACCTATATGATTGCAGTTAATCCGCATGCATTCGCTTTATGAATTTTCCCGAGCTTAGCCGCTCTCGGCGCCTAAAATCTTGGAAACCACGCCTAAAATCTGGTCGGTTTTACGTCATGGTATTCCTTGTTTACTCTTCTAACTGGTTTAATCGCTTATACTCACAAACCAATCAAAATCAATCATATGATGATCAAGCACATTCAAGCATTAAACACAAACAAAAAATACAACTCAATACATATGACTAAATAGAAGACGAATATCAATATTACGAAGTCATAATTCGACCGATTACGGCCTTAAAAATAAACTTAAGAGCACATATTATACACGTGTTAGATAATTTATATTATTGTTTATTTTATAAATTATTTAGATGTGAATGAGGAATTAAGTAGAAAAATATTTCTTACTTAATTAATTGGGGTTTGAAATTAAGTGTCATTGGGCTTTGGTCTTGGCCCAATAACGGCCCAACTTCTAGAAGGCCCGACTTCTAGAAGGTTGGGTTGATGATTGAAAATGGAGTTGTTTGATGAGTGGTTAAAGCCACTCCTCAAAAGTGATTTCCATCAAATATTTTTTATTTCAATATTTTGGCTATAAATAGGGTCATTAGGCCTAAAAAGAAAAAAAGACAAGGAAAAAAAAAGAAAAAAAAACACTAATTCATCAAAAATTCTTTCTCCTATTATTCTTCTTCCATTCGCCGTCGGTGTCGCTTTTGTGATAAACGAACGCCGAGTTTTCAGAGTATCCTGAGAAATAGACGCTCGTTAAAACATAGCACATACGTGAGAGGGCGAATCTGTTTTAAGGAAATTGTGTGTGACACAATCTTCGAATATTTTTTCTTTTCGGTTAAATCTATTTTCGGGCCTATTGTTCGTGGATCTTTGCAAGTGTGCTTTACAATTCGATCGAGCTTATCAAACAAGGAGGTCGAAGAAGGTGGAGATCGGCCAACAATCTTAAAACAGATTCGATGATCCCACGAAGACGTCAGACAACGTGGACTCCCCCAACAACCAAGGTTCAATAGGGAACGATGTCGTTCTCCCAACTGCTGTTGTTATCCCCACTGACACACCTGCGGTGGCGAAACCAAACGTACTGGTTAACCACTTGGAGAAGCCGGAGAAATTTACGGGGACAGCTTCGACGTTCAAACGATGGCAACAGAAGATTCCGTTCTACCTCATCGCGCTCAACCTGGCGACGTACCTGAAGGAGGACAAGCCCAAGGTGTCCAAAGACGTAACAACTCCGGAGGTGGTGACCGCTGTACTCATGGAAGATTTCTTATGCCGTAACTACATCTTGAACACGCTGAGCGACACTCTATACAACGTATATTGTGGGATGGAAACGGCTAAGGAATTATGGGAGTTGCTAGACCGGAAATATAAATCGGAGGATGCGGCACAAGGAAATTTGTTGTCGGACGATTCCATGATTATATGATGGTCGATTCGAAGGCTGTTATCAGTCAAGTGCAAGAGACTCAATTGATCTTGCACGACATACTTGCGGAAGGGATGGTTTTGAGTGAGTCCTTCCAAGTGGCGGCTATTGTCCTTCCAAGTGGCGGCTATTATTGAAAAGCTGCCCCCCGGTTGGAGAGACTTCAAAAACTATCTCAAGCATAAATGCAAGGAGATGTCTTTGGAGGACCTGATTGTTAGACTTCGTATCAAAGAAGAGAACAGAGGATCCAAATGAGAGTTACCAGCTCATCCGAGCCCAAAGTGAACATGCATGAGCATGGTTCTAAGAAAGGCAAGACTGTCGATAAGGGCAAAAACAAGCTCGGGGCGATCGGGGTGTCTGGAAGCAAAAGCGCAAATGTAAGGGAAAGTGTTTTATGGTAAGTTGGGCCACAAGTCGGAGGATTGTCGCCTGCCGAAACGAAGCAACGAAGCAAATATGATTAAAGACATCACTAAGGGCGTCAATGATTTAGATCTTGTTGCTGTCTTTCGGAGGTAAACATGGTTGGGTCGAATCTCAAGAATGGTGGATCGATACCGGTTCTACACGTCATGTGGGCACGAACCGTAGACTCTTCTCTACCTGTGAGCCAGATGAAGGAGAAACGATATACATGGGCAACTCGGTTGCTGCTACCGTCGAGGGAAAAGGAAGCGTGCTACTTAAAATGACTTTCGGGAAATTATTGATGCTGAAAGATGTGTTGTATGTTCCGGAGATACGGAAAAATCTAATTTCGGGATTCTTGTTGAACAAGCACGGTTTTCGTATTGTTACTGAATCCGACGAAGTGATATTGCCTAAGTCGGGTGTGTTTGTTGGTAAAGGCTACACCTGTGATGGTTTGTTCAAGCTGAATGTGATGACTATTGTAAATGAGAATGAAAAGCGTTCTTCCGTTTACTTGCTTGAATATTCCAATTTGTGGCACGATAGATTAGGTCATGTTAATTTCGAATCAATACGTCGATTAATTAACATGGGCCAGATTCCAACATTCGAAATTAATTTGAAACATAAATGCGGTGCGTTGAAGCAAAAATGACGAGATCGTCTTTCCCCTCGGTAGCAAGAAGTACCGAACCGCTTGAATTGATTCATAGCGATATATGTGATTTGGAATACATTCAAGCACGTGCTGCCAATAAATATTTTATAATATTTATTGAAGATTGCACCAAATATTGTTATGTTTATTTGCTTAGAAGCAAAGACGAAGCATTAGAGAAATTCGTTCTCTACAAAACCGAAGTTGAAATGCAACTCGGTAAGAAAATTAAAAGATTGAGAAGTGTTTGAGGCAGGGAATACGAATCATTAATTGTGAGCTTCTGTGTGGAACATGGTATCATCCATGAAGTGACCGCCCATATTCAACTCAATCAAACGGAGTGGCCGAACGAAAGAATCGCACATTAAAAGAAATGATGAATGCGATGCTACTAAGTTCAGGTCTACCGCCTAATATGTGGGGCGAAACTATGTTTTCGAGTAATTACCTATTAAATAGGATACCTCGAAAGGAAGTGACCAAAATTCCATATGAGTTATGGAAAGGAAAGACGCATTCGTACCAACATTTGCGAATGTGGGGGGGTTTTTGGCGAAGGTACTCGTACCTATGCCTAAAGCGGTGAATATTGGTCCTAAAACGGTGGACTATATTTTCATAGGATATGCACACAAGAGTACGTCATATCGGTTTCTTGTCTATGACGGTGGACTACGTCATTTTATGTCTGTATGCAGACGACATACTCATTGTTGGTAGTAATGACAAAATGGTCAAGTCACCAAGGATATGTTAAATTCGAAATTTGACATAAAAGATATGGGACTTGCGGACGTGATTTTAGGAATTAAAATCATACGAACGAGTAACGGTCTTGTTTTAAGCCAAGCTCATTACGTAGACGAAATTCTCGACAAATTATGCGAGAGTGATTCTGGTGTTGCCAGAATGCCATTATATCGAAGCGTTCATTTGTCGAAAAATCGTGGCGAGGCTATTGCTTAAGTAGAATACTCCCGGATTATCGAAGCTTGATGTATCTAATGAGCTGTACTATGCCACATATTGCTTATGCTATAAGCAAACTGAGTTCGTAAATGAGCAATCCAAGTGCGGATCATTGAACAGCTATAATACGGGTTTTGAGATGCATACGGTATACTCGAGACAATGGATTAAACTATGGTCGATATCCGGCTGTGTTAGAAGGCTACACAGATGCGAACGGATTTCCGACATGAAGGACTCTAAGAGCACAAGAGCCTATGTGTTTACACTCCTGGAGCTACTGTGTCGTGGAAATCCGAGTTCTTTGCCTTGGATAAATGTGGAGAAGAAGCTGAATGGCTACGCCAATTTTTGGAGGATATCACGAAATGGGAAAAGTCTGTGCCGCCTATATGCATACACTTCGCTAGTCAATCGGCGATTGGACGAGCACAGAGTACTATGTATAATGGTAATTCGAGATACATACGTCGTCGACATAATACCGTTAGGCAGCTGTTCTCAACTGAGGTTATCTCGATTGATTATGTGAAATCTGCGGATAACATTGCGGATCCGCTATCCAAAGGGTTAAATAGATATGCGGTTGAAAGGTTGACGAAAGGGATGGGCTTAAAGCCTTAAAGTATAGAAGTGCTAAGAAGGAAAACCCTACCTATGTGACTGGATATCCCAAGATCTAGGTTCAAAGGAACAACCTAATCTTAGGACTTGGTATTACTGTGGGGGATAACCCCGCTCATTCATGTCAGGAAACACTGATGACGGAAAAGGCTAGCATTATGATGCTTTAATGACCATCATAGAGTATTGATCGAAAATACTCGCGACGTGAGAAGTCACCAATATTAGGGAGAAATAGGGCCGCTTCAAAGGAGAATTGAAAGGCTTAGTTCTTTAGAAACCCTCGCAGAATCAGGACGTGTCTATGGCTGTAATGGACAAAATGATAAGAACGGAACAAGAGAAAAATGGTCTCTGTGTATTGTACATGGGTTCGTTTATACCAAAAGCGGGACAGTTCAAAGACACCGCGTTCTACTGGACTACAGTAAACCAAGCGTGCATACAAGGAGGAAGTTCAAACGGTAAAACATACTATCATGTATGCAGAGTATCATAGATTAGAAACATTAACCAAACAATTCTCATTCATGTGGGGGATTGTTAGATAATTTATATTATAATTTATTTTATAAATTATTTTGATGTGAATGAGGAATTAAGTAGAAAATTATTTCTACTTAATGAATTGGAATTGGGCTTTGAAATTAAATGCCATTGGGCTTTGGTTTTGGCCCAATTACGGCCCAACTTCTAGAAGGCCCGACTTCTAGAAGGTTGGATTGACGATTGAATAATTGAGTTGTTTGATGGAGTGGTTAAAACCACTCCACAAATGTGACTTCCAACAAATTAAAAAAAATATTTTATATTTCAATAGTTTGGCTAAATAGGGTCATTAGGCCTAAAAAGAAAAAAACAAGAAGAAAAAAAAGAAAAAAGTTACTAATTCATCAATGTTTCTGCTATTATTCTTGTTCCATTTGCCGTCGGTGTCGTTTTTGTGCTAAATGCACGCCGAGTTTTCGAAGTATCCTGAGAAATAGACGCTCGTTAAAACCTCTAGCACATACTTGGGAGAGCAAATCTGTTTTAAGGAAATTGTGTGCAAAGGAGTCCAAGCAATCATCAGTAACAATTCAGTCCTTATCAGAGAACGAAGAAGAAGAATCATCAAGTCGGATTTACGGCGGTAACTGATGTTGAGCCAACATTTGACTCAGCATCCTAGAAACAAATATTTTTGATCATGATGACTCCTACTGTTTTGATGGGTATTGAAGTTCTGATGATGCAGAGTTAGAAACAGACGTTTGCGCAGAAGTTCAGGTTAATGAAGCCGTGAAACTGCTGTCCACACAATATGAGAAGAATGCGACAAACTCGGAACTCAAAGCCATCGTGAAAGAGCTGTCTGAGGAAAATGAGAAAAGTGAGAAGATGATCGAAAGTCTTGTTGAAGTAATGAACAAGAGGAAGCCTTGCTGACAAGAAAAGACAAAGCGATCAACAAACTTCAGAAGCGAGTCGAAGAAGTTGACGAAACGTTTACAAAGGTGAATAAAGGTAAATTGACCCTTGATGAGGTACTGTCGCTAGGTATTTTTGATAAACAAGGTTTAGGATTTAATTCTCAGCCTACTCTTGATGTGCCTAATCCTGTGCCTAACGATCGATCTAAGATTGTTTTTGCTCAGGAAAATTCGAAGCATGCTGCTAGTAAGCCGAAGAATAGATCGTATAAACGCCATCATTGTACGCAACCTGGTCATATCAAACCGTTCTGCTGGAAATTGAAGGGGGAGATTTCGCAGAAATCAATGTTGACTGAAATGTCGTCCAACATTCCGCTCAACATTGAGAAATCAATGTTGAAAAGTTTGTCCGGAGAAATTTCAGTTGACTCTCCTTCAAATTCTAAACATACTGCTGTTTTGACACCTAAGAAAGTCTGGATAGAGAAATTCGTATATAAATGCAATGTTGTCTATACTTCTTTGCGAGCTAACGTGACAGGTTCATGGTACTTCGATAGTGGATGTTCACGCCACATGACGGGTACCGAAAAGTTCCTTATTGAATATATCCTCTTGGTGGATCTGTGATGTTTGGAGATGGTGCAAAAGGACGGATTCTCGGTCGTGGTAAGTTGAATGTGCCTGATTTCCTGAAGCTGAGCAACGTTCTACACGTCGACGGGCTTGTGCTAATTTGATTAGCATAAGTCAACTTTGCGACGATGACCTCGAGGTAAGAGTTCAACAAGGAATGTTGTGAAGTTTTTAGGAAAGGTGTTTGTGTCATTGCAGGGAAAAAAATTCTAGCGGTAATTGCTATCTGGTCGGGGACAAATCCGGTTCAAAAGACGTGTGCCAACTCTCAAAGGCCGAAGACGATGTGATCCTTTGGCATTACAAACTGGGCCACGTTAACTATCGAACATTTGAGCAGCTTATCAAACATGAGGCAATCAAAGGCATTCCAAAACTTAAGGAGGTTGGTAAGGTTGTTTATGAGTCATGCTTGAAGGGTAAGCAAGTTCATGCTAGCCATAATGTCGATCAACATGCTGCCCAACATTTCAAAACTGCTCACTGTTTTCAATTTTAATCATAAGAATTTGATGGATCCGATGGAAGTAGATAGCATTAGTGGTAGGAAATATGCTTATGTGCTCCTGGATGATTATTCTAGATATGCATGGATTTTCTTTCTTAAGGAAAAATCTGAATCGTTCGACTTTTTCAAAACCTTCTGTGCTATAATTAAGAATAATTTCTGTGCTCCAATATTTTGCATTAGGCCCGATCATGGTAGGAAATTTGAGAACCAGTCGTTCAATGAATTCTGTGATAGAAAAGGTATCATTCATGAGTTTTCATCTCCTAAGACACCCCAACAAAATGGGGTAGCCGAAAGGAAGAATAGGACATTGCAAGAAATGACACGTGTTATGTTGCACCCTAAGAGTCTTTCTAAAAGATTTTGGGCTGAAGCTTTACATACCGCATGTCATATTTCAAATCGTGTATTCTTTCGGCATGGTATTAAGACGACTTCGTATGAATTGTTGAATGGGAAAAAGTCGACTGTCAAGTATTTTTATGTCTTTGGGTGTTATTGTTACATGTTGAATTATAGTGAGAACTTGACTAAGTATGATTCCAAAGTGATAAATGCATCTTTCTAGGTTACTCTTCGAACAGTCGTGCTTATCGTGTGTACAACTTGCGGTTGAAATCTGTCCAGGAATCCGTGAATGTTGTATTTGACGACTCTTCTGATCTTAGCAGAAATATTCCACAAGTTTATATTACATATATTATCCAGGCTGTTGGTGAGACAGAGGCAAATGTGGAGGAAAATGTTGAGCCAACCTCAGACTCAACATCTGCACCTGAACAGATCTCGGAAGTTGAACCCATTGAAGTTCGAAGGGATCCGCCTACAAAAAACCAGAAGGACCACCCAACGGACTTAATCATCTGAGAACTGAACGAAGGAAGGAAAACCAGGGACAAGCCACGGAAGGATTACAAGTCTATGGTAAGGAACATATGCATGGACTCTGTATACGCTGAGGTACGCTTTAACTGCTTTGTATCTGAAGAAGAACCCAAAAATATTCATGAAGGTCTCAAGGATAATTCTTGGATCAATGCGATGCAAGAGGAACTCTTGCAGTTTGAGAAAAACCAAGTTTGGACGTTGGTTCCACGGCCAAAAGACATTAATGTCATAGGCACGAATTGGATATTTAATAATAAGTCTGAGTGAACTTGGTAGAGTTGTTAGGAGCAAAGCACGTTCAGTAGCCCAAGGTTATACACAAGTCGAGGGCATAGATTTTGATGAGACTTTTGCTCCCGTGGCTAGGCTAGAATCGATTAGGTTGTTATTAGCTATTGCATGTTGGCTCATTACCATACATCGTTCTTGAATGGATATATTGATAAAGCAATTTATATGTTGAGCAGCCTAAAGGATTTGAAGATCCACATTTTTTGAATCATGTTTTTAAGTTGCAGAAAGCGCTTTATGGACTTAAGCAGGTGCCTAAAGCTTGGTATGGTAGGTTGACGGCGTTTCTACTTGTGTTCAGGTTCGTGCAAGGTGAAGCAGATCGAACACTCTTTGTAAAAAGAGTTGGTTCCGATACTTTGATTGCCCAGATTTATGTAGATGATATTGTTTTTGTCTCTAGTTCTCAATCCATGTTAGACCAATTCGTACATGCTATGAAATGAGTATGATTGGTGAGCAAACATTTTTCTTAGGCCTGCAGATTAAGCAAAGCACGGTATCTTCATGTCCCAGTAGAAGTATGCGAAGACACGTGAAGAAATACGGGCTAGATACTGCCAAGGTAATGAAAACACCGATGGATTCAACACAAAAGGTAAGTAAAGATAATGTTGAACAGAATGTTGACCTCACATTGTATCGTTCCATGATAGGCAATCTTTTATATCTTTCAGCGATAGACCTGATATTATGTACAATGTTTGTGTTTGTGCTAGATATCATGCTGAGTAAAAATCTCTCATCTAAATGCTGTTAAGAGAACACTGAGATATGTTAGTGGTTCGTGTAGCTTAGGGATATGGTTCTCGTAAGATACTAACAAGAATCTTGTAGGATACCGCGATGCTGATTAGGCAGGTGATGAAGATGACCGCAAGAGTACAAGTGGTGGATGTTTCTTCTTAGGTAATAATCTTGTGTCTTGGTATAGTAAGAAACAAAATTGCGTGTCACTTTCTACGGCTGAGTCTGAATATGTAGCTGCGGGTAGTTGCTGCACTCAACTTATTTAGTTGAATAGCATGTTAAGTGATTATGGCTTAGAGAGTCAGTCCGTGCTCATGTATAGTGATAATCTAAGTGCCATCAATATTTCTAAGAATCCTATTCAACATTCGCATACCAAGCATATAGATATTAGACATCATTTTCTGAGAGATATGGTAGAGAAAGAATTAGTGCGCATTGAGAATACAGACACGAAAAATCAGTTAGCTGGCATTTTTACGAAAGCATTGGATTTTGAAAGGTTTTGGACCTGAAAAAGTCCATAGGTTTGCATCAGTCTGTCTAAATGTTGGTCCAACATTTGGATCAACATAGCATATGTCGAACCTGATGGTTACTGTTTTGATGTTTGATTTAATGTTCTCTCTGTTATTCCGTGAAATGATTTGACTCACCTAGACCGTTTCCTGAAATGACCCTCTTCCTTAAAAAAAATTGCTCACGATTCTTTTTCAAGATACAGGTTCATGTAATAAGTTTCCCTAGGTACACGGCATTCGCGGTGACGATGTATTCTTTGCGACAAAAATCCTAACCTTGATGATAAGGATCTTATAAGGGCTGTGGATGATACTACAAGTCTATAACTGAGGTAAGTAGGACAGAAAATGATAGGGAATTGAGTTTAGGGTGTTGAACAGAAAAGTCTAGAACTTCAAAGTAAGAATGTTGAGTCTATGTTGGGGCAACATGTGTAACTATCAGTTTGATCATGCTAAATTTTTGTGCTTTCGTTTATTTGCATTAGCTTTTAGGTCAGCATTTGTTAGTTTCATGTGTCTAGTTTAGATATATCTCTCAGAATTGCATTAGTATCTCTCGAAGAACAGCCTGCTACGCTTGTCTCATGTGCTCATCAACGTTGCTAAATCGGTTAGTGTCGCTCACTCCTACTATGATTTTTGACTTGGTATTGTTTTGCTGAATCATGACTTGCTCCTGATTTTTTTGTATGCGTAGTTCTCTTGGACTGTTGGAATTTTTTCGGCTTGGCTCGATATCTTCCATGTTGACAAATCCTATTTCATAATATAGGCAATCTCACCATATTCAGAGTTTTTTAACTTTATAGATTTCATGATTTATACTGCTCTGCTTCGATACGTTTAAGCTTGAATGTCATTTCGAACTCACCCAACTTCGAGTCTGAGAACGTTGACCCAGCTGTTGGGTCCACATCTTCCTTAACATTTCACCTAGAGATGTTCTCCGAGGTTTCCAAACAAGGGGGAGAAGATGGTCTAATCAAGGTGGTGCAACGTTTGCTGGTAGTGCTAAGGGAACTTCGACAGGGGAGCTAGAACCTAAACAGAAAGAAGCTAAAGACTCCATTGAGAGTTTGAATTTCTTATCCTTATCAACTTGTGCGTGCCTGGTAATGTTTTATACTTTTGCGCATGCTGATTTGGTTCTAATATGATTGCCTGTCGAAAATTTTGTGTTTGTAGATTTCCCTAAAGAACCTTGGACTGCTTTGTACTAATTTCTAGACTTTGTTATTTTTTACTCTAACCATATTCGATTTGTTTTTTGGTTGTGTATATTTTGCCTTCAGGGGGAGTTTTGGAACGTCAAATTAAGGGCGAGATTTCTTCCTTCCCAAAAAGGGGTGGATGATGCTGAAGAAGAAGCCATGACGAACTAAGCTAAGTGGATGAGCATGGGTTTTGGGAAAAAAGACAAAAAGGGGAAGATTGTTAATGTTGAGATATGCAAAAGAGATTTTGTCTTCCTTCCCCAAAAATAAGTGATGCACTTACCAACAATAGAAGATATGAATATCATATCAAGTGGAGATTGCACCTATCATAAATAGAAGATATGAGATCAACCAAGAACTTAAGAAGATTCGAACTCAAATATTTATTATATTTGGGGAGATCTTCGAGGAGATATGTTAGGAGATTCTCAAGAGATCTATCTTACCAAATCAAGAGGGAGATAATGCCTATAAATAAGAGGAGAAGTCGAGCAACATACTTGGACCTTCGGACGAGAAAATTTTGTGAGCTATGATTCGAAAATTATCGAGTTTACGTTGAGAGAATTGAGCGAGCACGAGCTTGTTTATAGCCCAGTATTTCGTATTTGCAAAAGTTTTAAGACTTTGTAGTTTGTAGCATGGCAAGATTCTTCTTTTCTAGGCTTGATCTTTTTATAATCCATTTTCTATACTGGAATTTTGCCATGAGGCTCGCAACAAGTTGAAGAACTTGATGCATAACTTTACATCTCGTGTGTGTCGTATCTACTACTAAGTTTTGTTTTTCTGCTGTGCTAAGTCATTCTGATCCCGAGTGTTGGCCTGCGTATTGATTCAACATTTTAGTCAACAACCCTGTGTCTGCTTTTAAACTTAGTTAAGTCGCATCCATATCATATAAGGACCGCTTCACAAAGTATTCCAATGCGTTTGAGAAAATAACTCCGGGGGTACCTTACTATAATTTATGCAAAAAATTATATTGTTTCAGTTGTAACAATAAACAATCAAATGTAATCCAAAAAATACAGTGAAAAAATATACTATGGACTACTTACCTCCTCGTCAATCAATAAGAGTTTCCTTGTTGATTTCTTGCATGATTTGGAGGCGCACTCATTCCTTGTCGAATTACCAATACCTTTACTGTGTACCACATTGTTCGCGGCATAGGGATCTTATCGAGGTGAATGCGAGGTCAAGTGATATTTTTTGCTTATATATATGCTTTGAAGATGATGAGATGTAGATGATCTAAACTATATGAAATGTGGGATGATGGCGAGAAGATGATGATTCTAGAGTAGTAGGGATGGCAACAGGTAGGGTATGAGTAGATCAACTTAGACCCATACCCAAACCTAATTAAATAGATGGGTATGGATCCTATCTAATATTTGATGGGTCTAGTTAATTGGGTATGGACCCAAATCCAGTTAATCTAACTGTAAACGGGTGTTAATTGGGTATTGAACGAATCTTAACTTTTAGCAGAAAAATAACTAAATGAGCCATAAGTGCTTTGTAGTATAATTTGATATAACAATAACAATGATAGCAATTGCCATTAAGTTGTAAATAAGAAATGTTACAAAGTGCGATGCTTTAAAATTACGAAAACGAAAAAACTACTCATTTCATGTAGTTAATCCATGCTCCAAGTCCAAGTCCAATCTGCAAATATCATCTTCAAACTAAATGACGCTTTCTGTTTAAATGGTTTTGGGTAGGGCTGGTTGTTCAGTAGAAACCGTACCGAACCAAAATCTCGGTTCGACTAAATTCGAAACTGAATACCGAATGATTACTCGGTTAGGTATTCGATTATAACGAATTATAGATCGGTTTTTTTCGGTAAACTGTTCTTTAAAAAAATAAAAAATAAAAATTTTCAAAATATTAAAAATAAAACATAGATAAAAAAAATAAAACAAAACAACAGGGCTGGGCCGTCACTTTATGTTTAATATAAGTATATGTTTTAATTTTAATAGATTTACTTTTTAAATATAAAATAGGAAATTCGGTAATTTGGTTCAGTACGGTTTACCGAACCAATATATCTGTACGGAACGGAATTACCAAAAATTTAGTTTTTATAAACCGAACGAACCGAATTTTCGGTTCGATATTCGGTTTGTACTGAATTTTCGGTTTTTCTGTCGGTTCGGCCGGTATACCGAATTGCGAACACCCCTAGGTTTTGGTAAATGGTAAATGGGTATGCCCATTTAAGATCCAAATCAATTTAATTGAGTCTGGGTCTAGCCCATAACCATTAAATTTAATTTTTAAAGATCCATACCCATAACTAATGGGTAGGGTCCTGTGGGTATGAACTGAGTCCAAAAAATTTGCCATCCCTATAGAGTAGCCTTGATGAAGATGAAGATGATTATAGAGTACCTTGCTGGACCTTCATGTAGATGCTTCTTGAATGTTGGTGATTATCTTCATCGCCAACAAAATAATATCAAGAACTTTCCTAAATAAATATCTAGTTCTGCAATATTCAATACAATTTTATGGATATCTCTGGAATATCAATGAGAACTAGATATCGGTGTAATATATCGCCTAAGCCCAAACGTTGAACTATAGTCAAGAATAACGGCTAAATTAATAAAGAGGAACGTCCTTTAAAATAAGCCAAAAGCCCCATGAGTGGTGTAATGACCAGTGTTTTAAAAAGCGCAGTGAAGCGCGCTATCGTGCAAAAAAATTCGGAAACGCTTCGAAGAGTGTTGTTTATTTTATTATTTTATTATTTATAAAGCAAAAAATTAATAAAACTCGAACGCAATAACGAACTTGCTGATCAATCCGCGAATTAGGCAGATTTTTCAAAATTAATCAGCCCAATAGGGCAATCGGCCCATGAAGATACAAGTTCTACTTAGGTTCATTATATAGACAGTGCTATACTCTTTAGTGCATGATGTTCCGGTGTGGGACGAAGTGAATATGCTATTTCTCCATTTTTAAGGAATTTGCTGTACGATTGGTGCAATTGGGTCAAGCCAATGTATGCAGATGGTAGGTGTGGTGGGCCTCACAGTAGTGTTGTGTATTATTTTTTTCCTTTTTAGTGTAATTGATTAATTTTTTTTTTGTGTAACGCATTAACAATTATAAACAATATTTAAAAACGCAAATTATTTAATGAAAATTATGTTAGTTTGTTGAATTATTGGATTTACGCTATTTCTTTTTAACATTTAAATAGTTTAGATGCACATATTCGCCGATAAAATGTTAATAGTATATATTATTGGATATATAAGCCACAATTAAAGAAATAATGATGATTATGTTATTTATTATGTTTTTTTTTGTATTAATAAATGGATTGCTTGAAATACTCACGCAATGCACTACGCTACATACGCTACGTACTATCGGAATCAAAATGCGATGCTTTGCGCTCTACGCGTTTTAAAACACCGGTATTGACACATGTGCTGGGCTCCGAATGGAAAGCATCGGCTCTGACGTCAGCAAACTCGTCAAAAATATGACCACCAACCACAGCCCCAGGCAACAGGTTTGGGTTAGGGCCAGGGCTCAAGAAATACGGTGTACTTGCAACCAACCTTTTGCGGCATTGTTGCAAAACTCAGCCTCCGCCTAGGCGCTCGATGGGCCTGATCGAGGCGTGTACCACCTAATCGGCCAGTCTAGGCATCGGAACCGAATACTCGGGCTAGGCGGCCGATTAGTCGGTCTAGGTGGCCGAGTTATTTTTTTCCTATTTTTTTATTTTTTTGAAATTCTTTTACACCAAAAAATATTATTAAGGATATTATTCTGTAGACGAATAAATCAAATATATATTTACTTTGGTAATTAGTATATAAAATAAAAAAATAAAAAATAAGTACACCGCCTAATTTCTGCCTAGAAACCGCCTACTCCCCGCCTAGGCCGCACAGGCGCTAGGCCCCTGCCGGGCGCCCGACTAGCGCCTAACAAGTTCTGCAACATTGTTTTGCGGGACTTTTGGTTATCGATGGTATAGAGGAACCTCTTTGACGAATTCTTTCTGGAAAGTTCTCGCCATATCCCACCATGTAAGAGAAATTCTTTGGATTGTCACCTAATATGTAATCTACCTGCATTTCGTTATTGTATAAATTCAATAGATCAGATATTTAATCAGAACCTTTGTTGTTCTTGCTATACTTAGCACCATCGTAACTTTTAACTTTGAAATTCAACAGACGACATATTGTGTCGTTATATAAAGTAAAAAAATCATAACTGTTGTTTTGCGAAACAAACGAGCCGTTTGAGATTGATATTTGTTTCACCACACGAGATGGAAGTTCTATAGCTCTTAATATATTTAGCATATGTTAGTGATGCCGTCGAAAAATGACCTACCGCGAGAATAGAATAACGAGCTCTTCCCCGCCTGATATCCGCCGTGCGCCCTAGCTGAGAACTGCCGAACAAGGTAAATTTTGGGGAGTCGCTTGCCCTCTTGCCTCGGTCAAGAGGGTAGTTCCGTTTTAAGGTAGTGTGATGAAAGGAAGTGCAGAGAAAAAATGGCAGAGTAACGGTGTGATTATCTGAAAAACGTACCTGACAATAGCGGGTTACGAGGGTATTTATAGGGCCGGGAGGATCATGACTGAACCCTTGGTGGTTACCGCCCACGCTTGACAGACCTCGATGGTTTCTTCCGTATTTGGCGCGTCGTGGCCTGTCCGCCGGTGGTTTCCTCGGTATTGGGATGATCACGTGCGCGGGTATTAGGAGGGGTCACGATTTAGTGAAGCGAGGCATTTCCCTCCGGGGACTCGTATGAGATGGCTCCCTTCGGACGACTTCAGCGTGTGGGCAACTTCGGCGTGTGGCTTTCTCTTAGGGTTTCGGGCGTTTTCGCTTGGACAGACCTGAGGGTCTTCTTCCCCTAAATTATCCCCGATTGGTCGTGAGTTTCCGAGGGAATCACAGATCGAGGTGCTCCGTCGGGAGTTCTACTTTGCACCAGTTCGGGACTTTGCGGCGTTACTTTCAAAGGACCTCCACCAGCGTATCCCGGGGGGACGATATGCACAGTCTGTTCGACGGGTCGCAGAGTTCTTTCTGTCGGGGTATTTTTGATAGGTGGAAAGGAGGTGTTAAGTTGGTCGTGGCCGGTTGAGTATTTTGCCGCGTTACGGGTGAAAACCGGGGGTAACAATAGTCCCCCCTTGGAGTAGTCCAAAAGAGTATGTGAATTTTGGACGTAGTGGCGTAGCGGTAAAATGCTCGAATCGGTGATAGCCCTATTCGGGTGTTTTATTACCTTCCCTCGGTATAGGTAGGAGTTTTCACCCGTTGAAACGCCGCTTCGTCCTTGTTGTCACGTGCCGTTTTACTACTAGTTGGCTCCGATGGGACGGTTAGGCGGGAGTTCTGGCGCTCTTTCCCACGATCGACGCGGGCTATCCGGATCCGTTGATGTTGTCCAGGTCCAAGGGCCCAGATCGTACAGCTGGGGCCTATATATACCCCACACCATTCCTCCATTCCCTTCTTTTCGCTTTCTCGCTCTCGAAAACCGCCCGAGCTCCCGATCTCACCTAGCTTCCCGCTCCAGCTTTTAGGTCGTTGGAAGTTTTCCTTTCTTTTCTCATTTTTTCTGTCCTTAGCTCAGTATGTCTTCGCATGATAATGCTAGCTTTTCGGGTTGTTCCTCTTCGGGTAGTTCCTCTAGTGGTTCTGAGGGTAGTGATTCGGGTAGGGTTAGCGATGTCGATGGCGGGGGTGAGGGCACGTCGGGAAATAGAGAAATAGGAGTTCAGCCCGAACCGGAAGCTCCTTTATGTCATCCCCTTCTCAACTTAGATCCACCTCCTCTAGAAAAGAACTTCCCCGATGGCGATTTTATTGAGTGGCAGTTAGCGAGTGGATTAGGGATATGGAGGTGATTCGGGAGAGGGCTGCGCATGGAGGTAGGGCTGAGGAGGAAGAGGTGGAATTTCTCCGTTGGCATGAGGTCAAGGTATCCTCTTTCACTTCAGCCCAAATCCCTCGTCTTAGGGCCAAGTCGGCATGTCTGATCAGTTCGAGATCAGAGTGCCTTCCTTGACAGACGTGGCCAGCGATCCTCCCGAGGGTTTCGGGACGTATTTTTTGGATCACATCGATATGGGCCTCCGGTTCCCACTCCCTCATTTTCTCAGAGATATCTTTAAGTATTATGGGGTCTCCCCCGGTCAACTAACACCCAATTCTTTCAGCCACATTATTTCACTAGCTGTTATTTTGAGTAGCTTCGGCTATTCTCCTACCGTTCCTATGCTCAATTTCTTTTTGAGAATCAGCAAGAGTGAAGAGGGGAAGTTCTTCTTTTCCCCCTCACCTCGATATCCGGATCTAATTCAAGGCCATCCCTCATCCCACAAAGGTTGGATGAGTAAGTTTTTCTTCCTCCGTTCCCCCGAGGGCAGCCCCGAAAACCAGCTGCTTCCTGGGAGGACGACGTGTCCATTGAGAATCCCCTTGCCCGAAATTCAAATCAGGCCGAGTCTTTCGTGTCACAAGTTGGCGACAGGCAGTTTTTGGCCCCCGAACTCATAAAAGACGACCTTCTCTTCCACTTCGGGTTTAGTTCAAAGGTGACCGAGGTGCCCCCCAAACTTAGGTATATATATACATTACCCGAACCTTCCCGATCTTGACACCCTGCCTTAAGTGTTCTAATACTCTGATTTTGCAGCCCAACGTATGGATATCGCCACAGTTGCTGCCATGACGGCCTCTGATGATGAGGAGAAGGTTCAGGTTATCTCCCAGGTGCAAACAGTTCCTTCCCAATCGAAGGAAAAGGGGAAGGCCCCCGCTTCTGCCTTGAGGACCGAGAAGGCGGCTGGCAAGAGGCCGACGACCACTTCGGCAGGCACTTCTTCGAAGAAATCGAAGACATCTTTGACGACTCCTCCTCCCCCTTCGGGGGGGATTGTGGCCCTGGGTTGGGCAAACAGCCTCGCTTCTTCGAGGAGACTGTCCGGGGCGAATGCTGGCATTTTTTAAAGGTGTTCCCCAGTGATGAAAATAAGAAATGTTCCCGCAGTATCTCCAACCAGAGATACGGGATGCTATCGCCGCGTCCTTCGAGCATGTAGGCTCTGGCGTCCTTACCAGTTCTAGCAATTTTATTTTTTCTTTTCGAGTTCTCACTGCCATCCTTTCTATCTGGATTTCCCTTATGTAGGGCCTCGTACTTGTTTTCGTTGCCATGAAGCGTTGGGTCCACCTCTCCGTGAGTAACGAGACAGCTAGAGAAAAAGGTCGAGGCCATGGAGGAGGAAAAGGTCGTGTGCCAGCATCGGAGGAGTTCTTTTGGAGTCAACTGGCGGAGGTGAGGCAGTAGCTTTCCCGGGTTGAGGCTGATAAGAAAAGGTCCGATGATCTCAGGTCCAGCGCGGAGGCTGTCCGTCGGGCCCTTAAAACCAAGTTGGTCGAAGACCACTATTCGAAGAAAGACTTTGCCAATGGGATGCGCCAATATTTCAAGTATGGCTTCTACGAATGCCTCTCCCAGCTTCGGGAGCATGGATACGATCGCGCCGCCCATCCCTTTGGCTTTCTCGACGCCAGCCATGCCTTGCAGAGTGCGCCCTAGGGTGGTCAGCCCAAGTCTAGGTCGGGATCCCTCATCCTCGAGCGCCGACTGCCCTAACCACAGCGGTGAGGTGGCTGAGGAGCCCGAAGCTAAAGAAACCGAGCTCTACTGCTGAGAAGGAGAACCCGGAAAATGCTGATGAGGACGTCGAGGCCGTTGAGACTCAGGGAGATGCTGACATCGAGGAGGCTGTTGAGGAGCCCGTGGGGGATGATGAGATCGGGGAGGTCGCTGAGAAGGAAAAGGGGGCTGGTGCCGGAAGTGATCAGGCGGGGTCGGCCGAATGAAGATTCTCTTTTTTTTTCTATTTCTCATTTGTTGATGTTATGACTTAAGACCCTATTATTCTATAAATATGTACGTTTCCGTTTTATTGTGTTGAACAACCCTTCGGGGCATAATGTCTGTATGCTCAGCCTTCGGGCATTTCTTCTAGATTTCTGTCTTTCTCTAACTTGCGTTACCACGTTTTTCTCGACCTGCCACTTCGGGTCCTCCTCCTCCTAGGATTCATGTTCGTTTCGTTGTCGCCTATGTTTGCTTTCCCGAACTTCGATTAGCTCGCTCCTAACTGTTCGAAATATGCGTTGGCCTTCCTATTTTTCCCGCTCGAGATTTTCACCATGACTGACGTAGGACTTGGTCTTCCCCCAGTTGATGTTAACGTTTAGATGACCTGCAAATGTCGCAGACCGGGTTAAATTCGAAGGTTACCCTTCAAATTTGAGCTGTCTGGCTTTCCGCCTACGCTAGAGAACTTTCTTATATATGCTCATCTCCTTTTCATCCGTTCATATTTTTCCGGTCCTTTAGCGTTTTCGCATTTGTTTTCCTTAGCATCCCATGGCTTTCTTTACTTCTTCTAAAGGCAAGAGCGTTGCTGGTACTTCCTCTATGGCTGGGCGAACCTTTTTCAACCTAGATGGCACTCCTGAACCTATCTCTGGCACGAACGACCAGCTAGATCCTGCTGTTGGGGTAAAAACGCCACTTCCCAGCGGAGACGGTGATGACAAAAATTATCGCAGAAACCTGGCTAAGTTGTCCGCTGAGGCGGAGGAGGTTCGTGCTAAAGCTAACTTTCCTTGCATTGGGCCAAAGTGTCTACCCTCAGCTTGTGCCTTAGGGAATATCTTGAGAAAGCTCGAATCCCTTCTGATTATGAAGTTTTGCTGCCGGCCCGTTACAAGTGGCTCCTGCTCCTCCCTTTGGCTTCCTTACCTTTTATACTGATCAAGTTGATATGGGCCTTAGGTTCCCCATCCCTCCTTTCTCTTAGACCTCTGTGAGACCCTAGATATTTCCCCAAGCCAGATCCTCCCAAACTGTGCAGCTTGCTTTTCGCTTTGGCCGCTATCGCGAGGTGGGTCAATTTTCCCCTCACCACTAAGTTGATCATCAGCTTCTTTCGTGTGTGCGAGAGGAATTTACTGTGACCAAGGGATGAATGAACAAGTTCTTCTTTACGCGTCCTTCACCTTAGTATAGGGACCGTCAATTCTCCCTACTACGCTGGAGGGAGCAATGTCAAGTCCCCGGCGAATCTTCCAACCTCTTATTGCAATTTATGGCTCGAATCGGGGACCGTCGCTTTTCGGTACGAGAACTAGTGTTGGGCGTCGCTGCTGAAGCGACTGCTTTCCCCAGAGTCGTGGGTGAGTTGTTTTCTTATTTTAGAGTTGCATTTTTCCTTTGGTTAATTTTCCCTTTCACCAGGCGATGGAGTAGATTTTACCCCAGTTATGGCCCTCCGTGCTCAAAATACCCGCGGTCAGCCCTTCGGCGAGGGTCCCTCTACCCACCATCCGATATGAGAGGTTTCCCCAGGAATCCGTCGACCCCCCGATCGGAGGTGGGGCGATCCAAGCGCGTGAAACCATGCTCTCCCCTTCCTCCAGTTGTGGTACCGTGCGGAGCCCCTCCAATGTCTGGACCTCCTCCTCATCCTCCTTTCCTGCTGGAGAAGGATGGGGAATCTGCTCTATCCTACATGTCAAGCTTTATCACCCCTGAAGAGAAGGGTTTTACTAAGGAGTTGTCTGATGGTCGTTTTTGGAAGGAGTGGGCTCTGGCTTTGAGTTCAGGTACATCTGCTGTTCTTAGCTTCAAGTGAATGTTTGCCCTAACTGTCTCCTTTTTGTCTTCAGGCATATTCCTTATCGTGTGAAGGGGCTCGTCGGTATCGTCTTCAACAGAAAATGGTAGAGTCGGCCTAGAATGTAATGTGGAGATGACTATGAAAGTTAGTGAAGAGGCTCAAGAAGTGGGTCCCCTGAAGAGCTTGCTGACCAAGGCTCAGTTTGAAGTAGGCAAGCTTCTCCAGGAGCTCCACTCGGAGAGGGAGATCCGTCGCAATCGGGAATCCTAGGCGAGTCAGGAACTAGTTCCTGTCGAGAAGGTATCCGAAGCGGCCAACCTGTATTTCAACTTCGGTTCCAAGGGTGTTTGTCCCAGATAAGAGCTAATGGCTTCCCGGAGAGCGCACATTCTTTTGATTTCCTTGACCCGGAGGCAGCCTTTATGGCTCTGGCTCCCCGTCGTTCACCACCAAGGAAGATGAAGGGGAAAAGTCTCTGGGACGAATTCGACTTGGGTGACAGCAGTGATACTTCCCAAGGTAGCGGGCCAGCTGGGGAGAGTTAACTTTTTTCCGTAGATGTTTCCATTCCCCGTCTTTCTGTTCTGTTTGCTCTGATGATGCTTAGGGTGTATTTATAGATAAAGTAATTTATGTCTTCCCTCATTCATCTGCTCGACGCTTTCTTTCCTTGTCGTCTCAAACCAATAATACAATTTCTTACCTTGGGTCAGGGGCGTCCCCTGAGCCTGTCAGGACCTGACCCCGACCTTATATTCTGTTCAAATCCTAAGTTCCTAATACTTCATTATCATGCAAATGCGAAAATGCGAATAAAATTTTTCATTTTAAAACTGCGTGGGGAAGTCCTATATACAAGTCAAAAGAATGTTCTACAGTTTCCTGGTCATATCTATACAAAATGCAAGTGCGTGTGTGTGCAGCAAAAGCTTCCTATGCGCCCGGCCTTCACAGGTCATCATCCATACACACACTCCCACCCCAAAAGCAGCCAGAAGCTCCAAAAGAATGGCCTTGCGCTATCGGTAGATCACGTACCGTGATCGTCGGTACCTACAACACGTAACGTAAGGATGAGCCACCGAGGCTCAGTAAGCAGAAATTATGCATGTATGCACGTGTCCTAACGATCGACAACCCACGCTGTCGTTTTCTAACGCTCATACTCTTTTTCCGACTCATACTTTTTTTCTCATACTCTTTTCTTGACTCGTACTATTTTCTTATACTCTTACGTCATATGGGCCCTCGGCTTTCCATCCCACTATGCGCCATTTCATAGAGATCTCATGTGTGGGGGTTCACACACTAGAAGGTCACCCGAAGGAGTCTTCCCTTACTCAGTGTGGCCTCCACGCGGACGCTTCTCACTGGTAGCCAACACCGAGGACACTAACCGCGGAGGTCACCCGAAGGAATCTTCCCTCCCGGTTAGTGCTTTACGCACTAGAAGGTCACCCGAAGGAATCTTCCCTTACTCAGTGCCTGCCCCGGGCCGCATCCTCCAGGTTGCATCTCCCGCATGCGGGGTATTCCCCCAGCCTCTTATACAGGCCTTATGGCTTCATTCGCCATGGCTGCATAGGGGAGCCGTGACTCTTCATTGAGTCGACACAAACGCCAATATCGGCGAGTATATGTCGCACACAGGCGATCTTATGAACGCTCGTACCTCTCATTTTACGTACTACGTAAACGTGCAAATGCTCATGCCATGTTCATGCCATATGCAGATTATGCTATCATGCATATAAATAATCATGTCCTACATACACATTTCACATAGAGGTACACTAGCACGTAATCCACATAATCAGACGCAGGCAAGTTACCTGTCGTAGTTGGATTTCTACTTACCTGTCGTCCAAGCTCAATTAGCGCACTCCCTCGTTCGCTCCTAACTTTCGATCTTTTAAATAAAAGGGTTAAATTATTAGTATCTTGCTTTCTTAGCTAATTCGTCGTTATAATTAATATTCGTCGTACCAGTTAACTAGACTTATGCTAACCTTCTAAACTCTAAGCCATTCGATTTGTCCCATTGACTCATTCTAAGTCATTTGGTTTCCATACCTAATTATGTTAGAATTTAAGTCATTCTAACTCATATGTCTCGGCGAAGGTTCACTAACTTAGGTTTCAATTTCGATCGCTACTCCCAATTGGCTTGATTCGATTCATGGATTAAACCTTATGGATTTCGCTCGATTCAATTTTATTAAATTGATGTACTCTGAGCCCTAGTTTCAATCGATGGCTAATATGGCTAGGTCTCGCCCGATCGAATTTCGTCCAAATTGATGTATATTAATTTCTTAGTTTCGATCGAAACTCATTTATGTCAAACCTTAAGTTCATTTGGTAGTTATCATTGGTTAGTTTCGCCCGATAGAAATCATTAGGGTTAGTTTAGGTCGAAACTTGTGAATCACTCGATTCTACTCACTTTCGATCGACGAGATGTATTATCAGATGAGTTTCGCCGTGTTATTTCATCATCATGACGTCATCCATTCGCCCGAAACCATGGACATCACGAGGGTTTCGCTCGAAACCATGTGAGTTTCGCCGTGCCTGACGTAAGCATGGCGTCACCTCAGTTTCGATCGAAACCATACACATTAGAAGAATCAATTTTTGTGTTTCGATCGACTCCAGTTTCGATCGATCAGTGTTTCGCCGTGTTCTTATGTCATCATGATGTCATCTTAGGTTTCGATCGAAACCATGCAAAGTGATTCACCGCTTTCGATTGATGGCATGGATTTGGTATGAGTTTCGATCGATACTCATGCATTAAAATGAGTTTCGGTCGAAACTCGTTACTTATTAAATTTACTATCTTGCAGTTCGATTTGATCGAAACTTAGTTCTACCCAATTGTCGCCCGAAACCCTGAAATTTCATTGCCTACTTTCGATCGAAAGTCCTTTGGTTAATTGCATTCAATCGAAATTCAAATTCACTTATTCACTTTCGATCGAAACCCTAACATTTATCCCATCGAAACTACATTTATCTCATTAACCTAGTCGAAACTCTTCAATTCCATCCTTTCTCTACCAAAACCGTGTGGTTCTTAACTTAAAGGCACAATTCATAGGTTCTAAATCATACTTTAAACTATCCGATCACGAATTCATCTAACTAAGGACCTTATCATGAGCTTAACTTCACACTTAGGGTTTTCGCATTCTTTCTCAAACTAAAATTGCATTAATGACATTAATACATCTAATACTACTAGATTGCGGAGATTACAAAGCTTAAGGATGGAGTTTCACTTACCAATTTCGATATTCTAAGCTAGTTTGAGGAGATTCTTGGTTCGACTATCTCTCGGCCCTTCTCCTTGCCTTTGCTTTGCTTTTTGTTAGTTTTCAAATGTGGTTATGGAGTTTTGGATTGTTAACTTAGATATTTTACTTTAAATAATGTTAATAGGCATAGCTTAGGTGTGGGTCTTCCTCATTTTAGGGAACCTTGTCTCTAAGGTTTGGCTAAGTATGGATTGGGCCTTAATTAAAATTCTTAGCCCAACTAGATAATTTATAGTCCAATGACATCATAGTTCCAGCTATCATTTGACTATCATTAATCATTTCCTCCAACATTTTTCGAAAATTCCTATTCATGAATTAGGGGTCATCATAGTTCCGAAATTATTTATAAGTATCTACGCATAATTCGCAAATAATTTACGAGCACAAAATTCGTGGCATCACATGAGTGTGTACATACACGAAACTAACATGAAATCACATACATTATACACGTAATTTGTTGGCCGACGTAATTTGCGAGGACCGGGGTCCTACATCCTCCCCCCCTTAAGGAGGATTTCGCCCCCGAAATCAGCCCGTGTGGAATAGTTCAGGATAACGAATTCTCATTTCGTCCTCCCGTTCCCATGTTGCTTCTTCCGTGGACTGATTCCGCCATAGTACCTTCACTAAAGGAATATCTTTATTCCTTAGTCTTTAGTCTCGTACATCAGTATCTCCACCGGAGTCTCTTCGTAACTCAGATCCGGCTTCAATTGTTGATGCAGGGACTCGTTTCCTAAAACGTGGTTCGGGTCAGCTAAGTACTTTCGTAGGGTTGAGACGTGGAACACGTCATGTACTTGTGATAATGAAGCTGGCAATTCCAATTGGTATGCCACCTCACCAACCCTCTTCAGTATCCTAAATGGACCGATATACCTAGGGCTTAGTTTCCCTTTCTTCCCGAACCTCTTTACGCCCTTCATCGGCGATACCTTAAAACACCATATTGCCTTCTTCAAATTCCAGTGGTCGACGTCTTCGATCTGCGTAGCTTTTTTGTCGGCTTTTTGCCGTTCGCATTCGTTCACGTATCGTAGCAATAGCTTCTGTCATCTCTCGTACTATGTCGGGGCCTAACACTACCCGTTCTCCAACCTCGTCCCAATGTACTGGGGACCTGCACTTACGCCCGTATAGCGCTTCGTACGGTGCCATCCCGATTGTAACATGGTAGCTGTTATTGTACGAGAACTCGATCAGTGGGAGGTACCTACTCCAATTTCCTTTGAAATCGAGTACACATGCTCGTAGCATGTCTTCCAACGTCTGTGTTGTTCGCTCGGATTGACCGTCCGTTTGCGGATGGTAGGCGGTGCTGAAAGACAGCTTCGTTCCCATTGCCTTTTGCAAGCTCGTCTAGAACTTCGACAGAAATCTGGAGTCGCGATCCGAGACTATGGACGATGGAACGCCGTGCAGTCGTACTATCTCTTGAATGTACAGCTCTGCGTATCGTTCCATGGAGTACGTCGTGCTAATTGGTAGGAAATGGGCAGACTTGGTTAGTCGGTCGATGACTACCCAAATCGCGTCGTGCCCTTTCGCGTTCCTTGGCAATCCTATTACGAAGTCCATGGTAATATTATCCCATTTCCATTCCAGAATGTGTAACGGTTGTAGAGTTCCCGCCGGCCTTTGAGGCTCGGCTTTTATCTGCTGACACGTCAGGCATTGACTCACGAAAGTTGCGATGTCCTTTTTCATGCCTGGCCACCAATAGTTTTCCCTTAAGCCCCTGTACATCTTCGTTGCTCCTGGATGTACTGAGTATGCAGTGGCATGTGCTTCTACCATATCGTTCTTCGTAGTTCAGCATCGTCTGGTACGCACAAGCGGTCCTTGAAATATAGTCGTCCGTCTTCCCGTATTATGAGGTCTCCTGTCGGTTGTTCCAGTTGCGGTTCTTTGATCTTCGTGTAAAGCTCTTCTGTTTCCTTCGCCTTAATTTGCTCTAGCAGCGTTGGTTGCAGAGTTAAAGCTGCTAGTAGCGTCTCAACTTCACCTAGTTGTACAACTTCTACTCCAGCAGTTGCAGTTCAGCACTCATTGCTTTTCGGCTTAAGGCATCGGCTACTACATTTGCCTTGCCTGGGTGGTAGTTGATTACGCAGTCGTAATCCTTAACTAACTCTAACCACCTCCTCTGCCTCATATTCTGCTCCTTTTGGGTAAAGAAGTACTTGAGGCTCTTGTGGTCGGTGTATATCTAGCACCGCTCTCCATGGAGGTAATGCCTCCAGATCTTGAGAGCAAAGACCACTGCCGCCAACTCTAAGTCGTGCGTCGGATAATTCTTCTCGTACTCCTTCAGTTGACGAGAGGCGTATGCTACTACATTCCCGTTCTGCATTAGCACACACGCTAGCCCGTTCTTCGACGCATCGCTATAGACGGTAAATCCTCCAGTCCCCGAGGGTATTGTGAGAACTGGGGCCGTTGTAAGCCGTTCCTTCAGCTCTTGAAAGCTCTGTTCACATTCTGTGGTCCACTGAAATGGCGTATTCTTCCTGGTCAGCTTCGTCAATGTAGACGCTATCTTTGAGAAATCCTTGATGAACTTCCTGTAGTAACCCGCCAGACCGAGGAAACTCCGTACTTCCGTTACATTGGTCGGTCTGGGCCAGTTGCTAATGGCTTCTATCTTGTTCGGGTCTACAGAAATCCCTTCTCCTGATACTATATGCCCCAAGAAGGAGACTTGGTCGAGCCAAAATTCGCACTTCTTGAACTTGGCGTATAGTTGCTTGTCCCGTAATATCCTCAGAACTATCCTCAAGTGCTCTTCGTGCTCCTCCTTCGTCTTCGAGTAGACTAGGATGTCATCTATGAATACGATGACAAACCTATCTAGGTAGGGTTTGAACACCCGGTTCATTAAATCCATAAAAGCTGCGGGCGCATTAGTTAGCCCGAATGGCATCACTAGGAACTCGTAATGGCCATAACGGGTACTAAAGGCCGTCTTCGGGTCATCTTCCTTCCGAATCCTTAACTGATGATAGCCCGATCTTAAATCGATCTTAGAGAAAACCGTTGCACCCTGTAGTTGATCGAATAGATCGTATATTCTAGGGAGTGGGTACTTGTTCTTGATCGTCAGCTTGTTCAGCTCTCGGTAGTCAATGCATAATCGCATGGACCCATCCTTCTTCTTCACGAATAACACCGGCGCTCCCCAGGGAGAGAAACTCGGCTGTATGACCTCCTTCTGCATGAGTTCGTCGAGTTGGTCCTTTAACTCCTTCATTTTCGTCGGTGCTAGCCGATATGGGGTCTTAGATACTGGCGCCGCTCCAGGTACCAGATCTATGGAAAATTCTATTTCCCGCTCGGGTGGTAGTCCCGGTAATTCCTCAGGAAATACGTCGGGGAAGTCCTTAACTACCGGCACTTCCTCGAACTTCGGAGAGGAGTTCTCCTCCTACTTGATAGCAACACCAGATATGCTTCGCATCCTGATTTGATCAGTCATTGGGCTTTTAACGCTGACATCCTAGAGATCATAGTCCCCTTGCTAGTTCCTACGAACTTGAGGGGTTCATTCCCGTACGTATTGACCGTGACTATCTTGCGGTGGCAGTCTATGACGGCTCTGTACTTCGATAGCAAATCCATTCCAAGGATCACCTCATAGTCATTCATAGGAATTATTATGAGGTCTATTGGTAGTTCCCTATCCCCGATTATTATTGGGCAATCCCGTAGGACGTGGTCTGTTTGCGTGGGATTCCCGTTTGGAACTGTCACCCTAAACTCGCACTCAGCTCGGTGAGGCGTGACTCCTACTCTTGCGACGTACTTAGTAGACGCAAACGAATGTGTCGCTCCTGAATCGACTAGGATGCATCTGGGGGTTTCATAGACGATGAGGGTACCTGTCACCACAGCCGGGTTGTTTTCCGCTTCCACGGAGGTTATGGTGAAAACCCTGGCCGGTACCCTTGGTGGTGCTGCCTGGTTCCCAGCTGGACTTCCGGACCCAGTTTCCGGACATGCCCTCAGATAGTGGCACGTCTTGCCACATTTGAAGCAGGCAGCATTCTGGGAGTTGCAGACTCCCGTGTGCCTTCGTGCACACTTCTGGCATACGGGCAGGTTCAACTGGGGTCTACCCTGGTTGGGGTTGAACTGTGGGGGTGGTCCTGGTCGATTCGGGAATTCTGCTTCCCATCCTTAGCAGTGAACTGCCGCTTTGCGTTGCTTCCGCTCCCTTGCAGCCCTTGTACGAACTTGCTCTTTGCTTCTTGGGCGCGAACAATCCTAGCCTCAGCTTGTTCCGCCACTAGCGATCTCTCAGCCACTTGTGCATACGTGGCTCCTTGTACTCCCGCCATACTCACATCCCGGTATAGCTCGGGCTTCAGTCCCTCCATGAACCGCTCAATCTTGAGCGCGTCCGTACTGACCATATGAGCAGCGGACCTCGAAAGCTGCTCGAACTTCCTGATGTACTCCGCCACTGTCATCGCCCCTTGGCGGAGGTTGATAAACTCGTTCATCCTCTGGGCTCTGACAGGGGCGGTGTAGTACTTTCCTCTGAAGATCTCCTTATATCGATCCCAGCTCATCGTTAGAGGGTTTTCGATGGCTGAGATAGTATCCCACCAGTGCCCAGCGCTCCCCCTCAGAAGGTAGGCAGCGCACATGACTTTCTCCGCCTCAGGTGTGCGGCTATGCTGGAACATGTTCTCCAGCGTCCTTAGCCAATCCTCGGCGGAAGTGGTGTCTACCGCATCCTCAAACAACGGAGGGTTAAGCTTTCTGAACCTCTCCCCAATCATCTCAATTCGTTCGGGTGGGGGAGGTAGGTTGGTTGATTGTACACCAGCGTTTTGCTGCTGGATCAGCTGCTGGATCTGGGCCGACTGTTGCCGGACCAGTTCCGTGAGTTGCAGGATGGTAGCATCCCGGCTATCAGGAGGGTTGTTGGTATCCCTACCCTGATCTGATTCCCTACTTCCTTCTCCCCTAAGTCTTACCATTCTCAACCTATCCTGACAATTTCCTAAGGCCAATAAATCAAACCAGACAAGCGATTCACATAAAATGGTACCTATAAGCAAGGCCGCTTCCGCGCTTTTGAGTGTGTGTGTATGGACAGTCTGCAGGACCTGTGACCCGACGCCCGACCTCATATTCTGTTCAAATCCTAAGTTCCTAATAGTTCATTATCATGCAAATGCAAAAATGCGAATAAAATTTTTCATTTTAAAACTGCGTGCGGAAGTCCTAAATAAGTTCGACTAAAGGGACAATTCATAGGTTCTAAATCATACTTTAAACTATCCGATCACGAATTCATCTAAATAAGGACCTTATCATGAGCTTAACTTCACACTTAGGGTTTTCGCATTCTTTCTCAAACTAAAATTGCATTAATGACATTAATACATCTAATACTACTAGATTGCGGAGATTACAAAGCTTAAGAATGGAGTTTCACTTACCAATTTCGATATTCTAAGCTAGTTTGAGGAGATTCTTGGTTCGACTATCTCTCGGCCCTTCTCCTTGCCTTTGCTTTGCTTTTCGTTAGTTTTCAAATGTGGTTATGGAGTTTTAGATTGTTAACTTAGATATTTTGCTTTAAATAATGTTAATAGGCATAGCTTAGGTGTGGGTCTACCCCATTTTAGGGAACCTTGTCTCTAAGGTTTGGCTAAGTATGGATTGGGCCTAAATTAAAATTCTTAGCCCAACTAGATAATTTATAGTCCAATGAAATCATAGTTCCAGCTATCATTTGACTATCATTAATCATTTCCTCCAATATTTTTCGAAAATTCCTATTCATGAATTAGGGGTCATCATAGTTCCGAAATTATTTATAAGTATCTACGCATAATTCGCACATAATTTACGAGCACAAAATTCGTGGCATCACATGAGTGTGTAACATACACGAAACTAACATGAAATCACATAAATTATACACGTAATTTGTTAGCCGACCTAATTTGCGGGGACCGGGGTCCTACAGAGCCCGAGGTGAGCCTTGGAAATCACGAAAGATATACCAGATTGAGCTGTGTGTTGCCTCTCGCAGAGAGATTCAATGTGCGCGAAGTCTTCTCTTCCTCAGGGGAAGATTTCAGCCTCTCTCAGAGGGATTCAATGTGCGCGACGAAGGGAAACAGTGAGCTGCATCTCGCAGAGGGATTCGATGTGCGCGTGGTCTTCTCTTCATTAGGGGAAGATTTCAGCCTCTCGCAGAGGGAATCAATGTGCGCGACGTTCCCTAAGGGAACAGTGAGCTGCCTCTCGCAGAGGGTGTAATGTGCGCGTGGTCTTCTCTTCATTAGGGGAAGATTTCAGCCTCTCGCAGAGGGATTCGATGTGCGCATTTAATTTGGCCCGAGGGGGATAGTTCTCCCTGGGGGTTAAATACTGTATCTCCTAGGGAATAAGTCTTCTACCCGGGTCTTCGTGTCTTTTATTTGTTTAAGTGTTTTGCCCGAATCACCCTCATACAGAAAGAAAAGGAATTGCATTAATAGTAGTGTGTGGCTTACATCCAAGTAATCAAGATAAAGTAAGAGGGTACCCCCTCTAGGGATAATACTTCTGCAGCTTGCGAGCATTCCAAGGTCGGTCCAGCTGTTTTCCTTCAGTGTCCTCGAGATAGTAAGAGGCATCCCCTGCCTTCTTGGCGACGCGATAAGGGCTTTCGAAGTTAGGTTCCAGCTTCTTCCTTCCTTCTTGGTTGAAATTTCTTTCATCACTAAGTCCCCCATTTCATACTTTGTTGCTCGCACTCGGTGGTTGTAGGACTTAGTCATTCTTCTTAAATAGGCAATCATCCTGAGGGCTGCTTTATCCCTTCCATCATCGATTAGATCGAGGTCTTCCGCTCGGAGACGGTTGTTGTCTCTGGGCAAGTCAGGATTCGGGCGCTTTCCATGCCAATTTCCGTAGGCAGAACTGCCTCACTTCCGTAAACCAGACTGAAGGGAGTTCCGCTCGTTCCTTCACGGGGTGTCGTTCGATATGACCAAAGGACGCTTTGGAGCTTATTGAACCAAGATTTCTCCAGCCCCTCCAGTCGGGCCTTTAGTCCTTGGACGATGTTGCGACTGGTGACCTCCACTTCACCATTGCTCTGAGGGTACGCCACCGAAGTGAAGACTTGTTCAATCGCGAGTTGTTCGCACCATTCTTTTAACTTATTTTCGCTGAATTGCCTCCTGTTGTCGGAGATCAACATTCTCGGGACCCATACCTGCAGACGATGTTTTTCCATATGAAGGCCATGATGGCCTCCTCGGTGATTTTCGCTAATGCTTCGGCCTCAACCCACTTCGAGAAGTCAGCGGCTAGCAACAAGAACTTCTTCTAGGCCACATTCCCTGGAAAGGGGCCGATGATATCTAGGCCCCACTGATTGAAGGGGCACGGCGAAGTTACGACTTCATGGCTTCTGCCGGCAGTCTCTGCAGACTGGCGTGTTTCTGGCAGCTAGGCATCCTCGGACTATCCTCATGGTGTCCCCCTTCATGGTCGACCAGAAGAAGCCGTCTAGGAGCATTTTTCTTGCCAGGGCCCGACTCCCGATGTGGCTCCCACAAATACCTTCATGAATATCTCGGAGGACGTATAGCCTTCTCCCTAGATACGCATCTTGGTAGTGGTCCGGCATAGGATCTCTTAAATAGGATTTTGTCCAACAGGGTGAAGCACTTGGTTCTTCTCAGAAGTTTTCGTGCTAGAGCTTTGTCTTCGGGTAAGAGTTGGTGACGCAGGTACTGGTATATTTCGTATCTCCAGTCCCCCGGGGGGATATCAGGATCGGGCGCAATCTGATCCTCGACCTGCCAGGCAGACAAGACTTTCTCTCTTTCCTCTGGCTTTCCTATAGCGCTCGCCGATTTGGCTATCTGGTCGGCTTTCTCATTTTCTGCTCTGGTTATGAAGACTATTTTTAGTTCCTCGAAGCCACCTTTAATCTCTTCGAAGGCCTTAACATACTTCTCCAAGTTTTCCCCTTAACTGCGAAATTCCCTCCCAGCTGCTGAACCACGAGCTGGGAATCTGAATGTAATGTTAGGCGAGTGATTTCCATCCGGCAAGCTGCTCGAAGACCCACAAGCAGTGCCTCGTACTTTGTCTCGTTGTTTGATGCTTCGAAGTCAAGCCTGAGGGCCAAGTTGGTTTCTTCTCCCCAATGGGATATGAGTAGTATCCCGACTACGTTCCCTGAGCTGCATGAAGACCCATCTACGAATATTTTCCACACTTCATCCGAAAAGTCCCCGACTAGTTCCACCATGAAGTCTACCAGCGCCTGAGCCTTAATTGTCGTCCGAGGTTTATACTGGATGTCGTACTCCCCTAGCTCCGTGGCCCACTTCACGGCCTTCCCGAAATGTCAGGTCGGGTGGCAATCTTCCCAATCGGTTGATTGGTCAGTACTATTATGGGATGCGATAGGAAATATGGGCGTAGTTTTCGGGCCGTGATGAGTAGAGCTAGCAGCAATTTCTCGTAGTTGGTGTACCTTGTCTCCGCGCCTTTTAGGGCATGACTTACAAAGTAAATCGGCTTCTGTACTTTTTGTTCCTCTCGAACCAATACTGTGCTCAACACCCGAGGTGTGGCGGCTAGGTAGACCGTCAGTTCTCCTTCAGGTAGGGGCTTGTTTAACATCGGCAACTCTCCCAAATAGTCCTTCAAGTCCTGGAATGCCTTCTCGCACTCGGGAGTCCACTCGAAGTTCTAAACTTTGCGCAGTACCTTGAAGAAAGGCAGGCTTCGGTCCGCCGATCGAGATATGAAAAGGGAAAGGGCGTTTATACGGCCTGTTAGCCTCTGTACCTCGTTCAAGCACTTAGGGGGTCATCTCCATCAGCCTTTAACTTTCTCCGAATTGGCTTCGATTCCCCTCATCGTGACCAAGTACCCAAGAAACTTCCCCGACCTGCGTACAAAGGTTCACTTACTGGGGTTCATCTTGAGGTTGTACCTTCGGGAAGTCGAGAGTGTCTCTTGCACATCGGCTAGAAAGCAGCCCTGCACTCGGGATTTTATCAAAATACCGTCCACGTATACCTCCACGTTCCTCCCTATTTGGTCTTTAAAGACTTTGTCCATGAGCCTCTGGTATGTGTCGCCAGCGTTCTTTAGCCCGAAGGGCATGATGGTGTAGCAAAAGCAGAGCAACTCATGTCCCGAAGTGGAGTCTACTAACTGATCTATTCGGGGTAAGGGGTAACAGTCTTAGGACACGCTTCGTTCAAGTTCCTGAAGTCCACGCACATGTGCCACTTGCTCGAAGATTTTGGGATAAGAACCACATTTGACAGCCAGGCGGGGAACTGGACTTCCCAAATGTGCCTTGTCTCTAGCAATTCCTCTACCTGTAGCTTAACTTCGGCGTCTTTTTTCCGAGCTGAGATACCTTCTTTTTTGGAAGATGGGTCGGGTGGTTTGGAAGACGTTTAGCTTGTGCTCCAGGTCCCGAGGTAAATCTTTGGAAATTTTGATTGTCCCTTCGGGCGGTTTGATTATTACTTTTCGTCTCCTCCTCATTCAGTTTCCTTCCGGGTTGTCCTAATGTTGTATAAGGTTTCTCTCCCTGTGGTCATCTCTTGTGGCATTAGACGATTTAATCTCTACCCTGACTTCTTCCACATAACATTTACGAGCCATCATGTGGTCTCCCAACATTTCTTCCACTTTGTCCCCCACCGGGAATTTGATTTGGTGTAACGCCGAGGTGATCGCGGTGAAGGAGGTTAACGCGGGTCTCCCGAGGATAATGTTGTAGGGGCTTGAGCCGTTGATGACCATAAAGGGCGCTATCCGTGTCTTCCTCAAATCTACCTCCCCAAGGGTAAAGGGGAGGTGCAAGATTCCCACCGCTTCGACACAATGTCCTGTGAAGCCGAAAAGGGCGGCTTCTACTCTGTCCAAGGGGTAAGACCCCAAGTCCACCTGATCGAGTGCCCTCTTGTAATTATGTTAACGGAGCTTCCGTTGTCGACAAAAACTCTTCCGACGTCATGGTTGGCGACTTCGGCCCTAATTACTAAAGCATCTTCGTGGGAGTCATCCCCTCCACGGAAATCCTCCGGGCCGAAGCTGATCACGGGCCTCGATCTCTTATTCCCCGACTTGATTTCGTAGCTCTCTAGGTGGCGAATCCCGGCTTTCCTCGCTCTGCTAGAATCACCTCCTGTGGGTCGCCCCGAGATAATGTTAATCTGCCGAGGTGGTACTTTTTGTCCGGGCGATCTTCGTTGTTCTCTATTGTTGTTAGGTCCTCAGATTAACAACTCTAAGATCCTAGGCAGGAATTCTAAGTAATTCGATGAATATGATTGACATTAATAATCGATCGAAAAACTCTATGGAAGATCGAGAGAGAGATTTCGAGTAGAGTGAGAAAGTTGCTGTTGTTTCTCTCTCTAGAAATTGAATTGCAAGCCCTTTGGATCAATTCTTTCTCTATTCAGCTCAATTCATTTACAAGTATTTATACCAACAATCTTGGTATAAATATCTAACTAGTCCTTAATCTAAAGACTAATACAAGTAAAGCCCCTAATTACAAGGACAACTAATGAAATCAAGCCCAATTACAAATGATATTCTATATTCTCCCCCTTTGTGCTTGATTGCGTCTCCGCGCTATTCGTCCTTATCGGGCATAGTACGAATATGCGCAAGCCCAGCGCATGCTCGTAGTCCCTAACGGTCTCCCTGTAATACCCGTAAAATTTATACGGGATTTTTGATGTAACTAAATATATGATTACTCGAAATTTACATAAATATGTATACTTAAGAGTTAATTCAATATGAAACATTTTAGGAAATAAGATCAAGAAGCATGATTGAGGATAAATTCATTTGGGCCATATATGAAGCAATAATATTCATTAAGGCCCAAGGGCTTCAATTAAGATAAGCATGACCATTTTAGATAATGATCAAGTTGCTTAAACCTTGGGGAAAACACGTCATTTCTATTCACCACCTTGTCCCATCGATTTCTTGGGATGGTCTAATACTTATTCAACATCTTTTATATCATAAAACCATTAAGTAAAATAAAAGCTAAGAAAAGGAAGATACACGTTGAGTTGAACGAAACCCTCAAACAAGGTGCAAGAGTAACACATAAGAAGGAGACAATTTTCGAAAGTCTGAACCTTGAAGTAAGGTATAATTTCTTATTTTCAGCATACTTAACTCACGTTAATAGCCATGAGCGTTTACATAGTTAGGTGATAAATAGAGAAATATCTCTATCATGTTTAGAAAACCTTAGTTGCTGAAGATTTGGTAATATTCATGAGTAGTTATGCAAATAAGTACTAATAAGCTCAAAATATGTAGGAATCTTTAGAGCTTGGTCAAGTCTTTAGAAATTTAATGATTTAAAGTACCGTTTTCGGGAGATACCTTAGTTTGGAAGATAATCATAATAAAAAAAAAACTGTTTTAGGGTTTTTGAGTGAAACCACGAATTCCAGAAGTTCTAGATATGGTGTTATATTCGAAATGAATAATAAGTTAGTGTGGTAGAAGGATTTTCGAAATGTGTAATACCTAGAAATCGGGGTGTATAACAAGGAGATTTCAATAGATACAATAGATAATGTCGAGATATATTCAAGATGAATTATAAAAGATGTCGATATGTAGATCATAGGAAGAAACTCGGGATGTATATAATTATCGATATATAAGTAGTGATAAGAAGATGTCGAAATAACAGATAGAAGTCGAGACATATATGTAATAAGAAGACTTCGAGGTATATGGTATAAGATATCGACATTTATATAACTCGACATTTTTAATAGGTCTCGACATTTTGGCATCAAGGATATCGAGATACATCTTGTGAGAAATTCGACCTCGACATTTGTCCAAGGTCTCGATATTTATTGTAACAAGAGGGTTTCGACATTTTGTATAAGATATCGACATTTTATTAGAGGCCTCGACATTTTTCAAGGGGTTTCGACATTTTTCAGAAATAATAGTCTCGACATTTGTTCTTTTCTCAACTATGACTCGACATTTTTATGGTCTCGATATTGTATAAGAACTTCGACATTTTACAATGGTTTTATCGAGATGTTTTCCATAGTAGTTGATCTCGACATTTCAAGGGGTCTCAACTTCTTTAGGGTCTCGATATTTTTAGGATATTAATGTGGTTTGGATATCTCGACATTTTAACTAAGGACATCTCGACATTTTTCAAAGGGTTCGACTTTTTCAAGAAATCATGGTCTCGACATTTTCATAACCTATAATAAGATCTCCTTATCTCGACATTTTTATATGTCTCGACATTTTGAGGAATAAGATGTCGACATTTGTGAGATTTCGACATTGTGTTTTAATTAATAAATTTTCGGTATTCTAGAATTTTGCTATTTCTAGGGTTTTAATATTTTCGGGAATTTATTTTAGGAATATCATTATTTTTAGGGTTTTGATAATTTTAGGGTTTTCGAGAACTAGCACATATACTAATAATATTATTATATTCAGACGACCGATCTATAGAGACTTCACGGGACTTCGTAGTTGGTTATAGCGGGAGGACAGGTAGGTGAATCATTCATCTACGACACGTAAACGATTACCTGCTATTATGTGATTACGTGACTTATGTGATTTACGTGTTTTACGTATGCTTTATGTGACATCACGTTTCATGTGTATCACGTATGTACATGGCATCGCATGACATTGTGAGGGATAATGACCACATTAGTGGTGACACCTTAAGACTTAAGGTGTCGATTGAGCGGGGTAGAGTGTGCCGATTTTGGCAGTCAGACTTGTAGCGGAGTTGAGGTTGGACTCGCGGGGCACCTGACGGGAGACAGACGTGAGCGATCTGTCTACTCGGGCGTGAGCGACCCGAGGTGCAAACCGTCGGATGTGTTGTGCAGCGGAAGGGGCGACCTGATAGGAGGACGTTGACGTGATCGATCAGCGCACTATCGGCGTGGGCACCGCTAGTCTGGCGTTAGCGACCAGACGATATATATTTTATTTTATTGCGCGCGAGGTGCCGAGTCCAGCCTAGGGCCCTGATAGTGAGATATGATAGAAATGTGGGAACGAGCGTGCATTATATCATGTTGTGAGATTTGGGATTGGGAATGAGTGCACGCTGCATTGCATATTCACCTACTGGGCAAATCGCTCAGTGTTTACGTGTTGTAGGTACCGAGTCCGACGCTGATCCGCGTCGTGACTGAGGCGGCTGGTGGCGGTGCTCCACGGACTTTTGAGGGCGGAGCGGTACATGGATGAAGACCTGTGGAGCGGCGATAGAGTTTTTGACCTTTTGACATTTTGGGGGCTTCAGCCCATTGTGTAGATACTATTATGTAAAATAATATTTTGTTGTATTATAATATCTTTTTAAAAAAAGTTTTAATTAGACGGGCCTTCCGCGGCTTACGTTGCGGAAATCCGCCACTAACCTTAATTAGAAAAGTAGGGTCGCCACACTCCCTGAGCTTCAGGCGCTCCTCGATGTCATCCAATAATTCCATCAGGAGAGGCCGTTCTCTCACAAACCGGTGGATCCTCAGCATTATGTCTCTGTTTATTTCTTCCAACCTCTGTTCGATATTCCTCCTGACGATCTTGAGGGTACCATCGCAAAACTTGTGAATTTCTGTCTTCAGCATCAACCTATTCTTCTTGGCAATTGGGTTGTTGTAGGTGATGCCGATGACAGAGCTGATGCGCACGTGATTGCTTGGAAGCCTCTCGATCTCAGGTCCTTTGAGGAGTGGTTCGGCCATGTTGACCTTCTTCATATTGCTCTTAAGCGCCATTTGAAGGTCGTGAGCAGCGATGTACTTGACTTGTCGCATCATGAACCGGTAGAGCCCTTCGAGGCCTTCTTTCTTGATAAAGCCCTGAGGACCTTTGTACTTCTCCACGTATAGCTGATAAAGACGGTAGACTTCATCGGCAGGGAGGGTACGGCAGGTCGCTCTCGCTTAGTTCCTCTCGGGTCCTATCCACTCGTTCGATGACGTAGTGAGGTGTTGGAAGTCCTCCTTTGGCACAGTAGACACTGAGGAGTTGGCAAATTGGGGAGAGTTTCCTGAAGTGACTCTTTAGTCGATCCTTCGGGATCCCCAGCCTCACGTCTGGTCCTAGTTGGGTCAGCATCCACAAATATGTCATTCTCTTCTACTGATCCCAGTGAGAGATCCCTCTCAGCTCGAACTCATCCGGCTTCTTAATTCTATCCGGTGAGCTCCAAATGTTTTCCCTGACTTCTTCAAGGAAAGGTATCTCTATATGAATGTTCTCCCACGGCGTGTCGATCCGAACGGTCCCTGGCATCTGTCTTGTAGGGGAGGCCGCTCGTTGTGCGATCAACTCGGGTAGCCTTGGGATTTCATTTTGATAGTCTACACCTTCTTGAATTTCGTCGTCTTCAATGATCACGAGGTCCACGGATGCTTGTTGTAAGAAGTGGCGTACGTCCTGAAGCCGTTGTCTCTGATGCTCCTCGGGCATGGAATGAGTCATCCACTGTCCTTCGAAGATGTACTTGCCTAACACTTCGTGTGGATTGACGCCATGTCTAGAGGGTCCCGGTTGGTCTGGAGCGACGAAGGGAGTAGCTTAGATAGCTGCCAGAGCTACAAGCATTGTAGCGCTTGCTTCTTCTTCCGGAAGCAAGGGGCTTGAGTAGATCGACGGTGCGGGCGGAGGCTTCCTGATGGTAAAGGTAGGTGGGTCGATATATGGTAGAGTGGCTGTGCGGTGCGTGGTTTGGGTAGTTTGGGTGGTATGGGTGGCTCCGGTTTGGGTTTGTGGTTCACCAGCTCCAGCGCTTGTATGCGTAGCGCCCGAGCCTTGTCTTTGGCTAGATGTAGATGTCCTCGGCCTCTTCTCCCCCTCATGAGGGTCCTGATCATCAGGATCGTCATGTCTGTGCCGGGAGTGGGAGCTTTTGCCTCGGCAGGTGTCAGTCGGTGGCTCAGGATGATCCACCAATCGCCTATAAAGGGATTCTTCTTGAGGCGATCAGATGGATAGGCCTATCAAACGAGCGAGGAGAATGTCGTGGAGCTCGGCGATGGGGATGGTGTATGGGTTGATGAGGATGGAGGAAGTGGCTAAAGGGTCGGTGGGCGTGGGTTGTGGAGGTGTGGGGTGGGTTTGTGACGAAGGGCCTTCAGAGGCAGGTGCTTTCCCGGTATCTCTTCGGGATGCCTCGATTACTTGTAGTACTCTCACCGTGATCTTGTCTTCCATAGACTGTACAGCGGCAGAGAGCGGCCTGGAACTGCTCGTTCGTCACAAATGGTGTGGACGCCTCCATGGATGGACCAAGACGACTGATGTCGCCTGTTATCAACCCTAGAGTAGACACCGACTCTGCGGGTTGGCTCACAGTCACTTGAGGTTGTGACTGTATGAGACTTCCACCCAATCCTCGAGTCGAATCCTGAGGATTCGCCTCTATGGGTGTTAGGCAGGCTCAGGTTGTGCCTACGAACCAGATACCACGTGAGATGGTTGCGGCTCAAGATTGAGCGAAGATGTGCCAGCAACACTTGTCGTCGTGGTCAGCTTAGTATCTGGGGCGGATGTGATGGCCTGGAAGAGGGACTCCAGCTGAGTGCTTAGCCGTCTGGGAGTCCTCCTTATCAGGCTGATTTCCTCGTCAGACTCCGTGACAGACGGGGTGGCTGTGTGAGGAGTGAGGTCACGATTGATGTCCTCCAGTGCCTGATCTGTCACCGGTGGAAGAGAGATTTGCCCCATTTTAGTCTCGGGCTGTGCTTCTTGTTGAAGAACCTCCTCATAAGTTTCTTCAAGCACGCAAACATGTACGTGCACTTCCACCTGGAATTCGTGTTCAGGAGCCTCGAGCGCCATCTCGGTAGCCACGACGTCTATCAATGTATCTTCTACGTCGGGCATTGGCTCTTCGATCGAGGGAGACTCATGTTGAAGCTCCTGAGTGACAACGTCAATCATAGCGTCGTCAGGGCTTGGTTGGTGTTGGGGAGGGCTCACATGGTGATCTGCCGGGGGCCCTCTGATCATATCCTCCGTTAAATTGTGTTCCCGGCAGAACCTCTGATACTCAGCTCCCGCGGGGTCGGCGAGCCTGAGAAGGTTGAGTGGAATCGGCATCGACGGTTGGTCCAAGTCCGTGAGCCGTGGGTTGTGGAAGAACTTAAGCCTTGGCGGCTGGTAGTTTCCACCAGGAGGTAGCTGTGGGATGTTCTCTGCATGTAGCTCCATGCACTCCCTGATGATCACGTTGAACCATCAAGCATAGGGCACGTTCTTCGACCTTCGGTTCTCCTTCAGCCGAATCTGTTCAGCTAGATCATTCCAGATCAGCTGTGCAAAGTTGTAGTTTCTGGCGAAGGCGAGGCCGTGAAAGATCCGCAATATGTTGCCGTTGCCCTTGTCGAATCCAGCGTGTTTGGGAGACAGACACTTGTTCACTATGCCGAACAGTGTCTTCCAGGGGTGAGGGATACCGCTGCTCTGGACCTGAGCTAATCTAGTAAGCGGCGGTTGGTATCCCATGTGCAGGAAATCCTGAATCATCTCTGCGTCCGTCGGGAGCGGGTCGTAGTTGTCGTGGTGAGGCAGGTCCAGTATCATGCCGAACTAGCTATTGCTCATGTGAATATGCCGCGTCCCGATTCGGGTCATGAAGGAGAAGGTCTCATCTGCTACTGCTCCTTGTATGCATCCCCAGAACTGCTGGAGATAGACCATCGGCATCGATGCGGTGACTGTTAATGCATGCCAGATGGGGTGCCCTGTAGGATTGATACGATGATCTCGTCTGGACACCTAAACGTGCTCAGATCGAGCTGGAAGTTCGTATCTTGAACCTTTAGATAAAGGTTGTGATCGTAGATGTGGTTGTATCTTGGGTAGCGATCCATCTGAAATATAGATATATAAAAGTTCATTAGTTCAATTTTATTTTTCAGTCGAAATATGAATAAATTTCATCAAACTATAATAATATTGCAAATAATAGCATTTCGATGAATTTTGAATTGGAATCAATGCATAGTCTATGTTCAATTTCAAAAATCGTGATGGCATGAATGTAATTTCGAATGAAACATGTCGCGTGAAAAATAGTTCGAAATTTCGCTAAGTGTCAAATCAGTAAGTCACTGTTCATGCCGAGAAAATTTTCGGTCGATTAAATTGAATTGCGATTTGATTTCCTATGCATTGATTTCAATTGAAAGCATTCCTTCTAATTTTGCGATCGAGAAATTTTATTCGTTAATATTCGCTACAGTGTAAAGACTTAGAGAAAAATTTTCTAAGTATTGAAGATTGAAATCCAGACTGTAGTCGATCAATTTTACGATCGAGAAAAATTCCGTGTAAATTTACGATCGAGAAACTAATTCTCAGGTAAATTTACTGTCGAGAAATTTTCTTCGATTGAATAAAATTTTTCGATTTGAAATTTGTTGAGCGGTGTGTGATTTTCGATCGTAAGTAAAGTTTTTCGCGGCGAAATATTTCTATCGAGAAATTAGTCAACGAAAGACTAAGGCAATCGTCGAGAAAATTTTCGATCAATTAAATCCTAAGCGGCGAATTTTACGATCGAAAAATAAAGCGAAAAAAATTAATTATTCGTTGCTAAATTTTTGCGATCAAATTGAAATTTAAATCGAAAATTCTATTTTGCGATAGTAAGTTTTTCGCTCGATAAAATTTGCATCTAAAATATCTATTCGGTGCATAAGTTTTTCGCTCGCAGAAAATCATAATTGGATTTTTCGATGGTAAGTGTAGCGGTTATAATCTTTTTAACGTGATGAATAAGTCAAAATTTAGCGATCGAAAACTAAATCGACACAAATAGCATCTCGATTGAATTGAAATTCAATTAAGTCTATTTGCGATCGACAAAGTTCTTCGACAGCTTCAAAACTTCAAAATACCCAGTTTCATCGGAACTCATTTTATCATCACAGCTGGAAATTTTCCAACGATTTACGCTTATCTGTTTCATCAAAAATAGCGAATCTATCTAAACAACAGGCATTTAACTCGGAAAGTCCAAGAAACATGCCTAGATTTAGTGAAGCAGTATACTCTTAAATCGTTATTGAAGAACAGTCGAAAAATCTTATCCTAAACATGCGAAAAACTACAGAATGCAGATGCTAAATGAGTTAAATCGCACGCAATCGTCAAATGAATCTCATTTCTACCTTAAACAGACAATTTGTTGGTTGAAAAACGAAAGATTTTGAGAGTTTGGAACTGTCTGTGAGAGTTTGTCGAGAGAGAAAATTTTACGATTAGGTTTGCGTGAGAAAAAGTTTTTCGACTGACGAAAAGTGAACTTTTAATAACTCGCTGTAAATCAATGTTGGGTTTGCGATTGGACGTTTTGCGATTAAATGGATCAGGCCCATTACTATTTGCGCTCGAGAAACTTTCGATTCGAAAATTGCTTCTCAATTCAAATTATTGATCGCAAATTATCGCAATTAATCAAAATCTGTTCCAACACTGTTTACGATCGAGAAACTTTTAGATTGCGAATTAATTCTAATATCCAGTTTCTCGATAGTAAGTTCTTCTAAAGAATTTCAGATTGACCCCTATTTCAAAATAAAACCCATTATAAGGCTCCCCCTTAGTAATTAAAATATATGCAATTAACTCCCTGTATTTTCCGTGTAGTAACGTCTAGCTCCCCTGGTAGTAGTTTTAAAAATCTATACCACTTAGAGATAAATGTTAGTAATAATGGAGTTAATCAACAATTATTTTGGGCAATTTTATCTTTGAAATATCTGGTCTTGTGTCTAGCTCCTCTCTTTGTAGTGTCGACGTCTCACTCCTTAATTTTGAAACATCTGAAATACTCAGAGAAAAACGTCAAAAATATTTGGAGCTAAACGACGATTTTTATACTTGCTCCCCCTCAAATGATGCACAAGAATTAACTAATTATGCAAGCATATTAAGTCAATTCAAGTCACGAGCATAAAAACACACAAATTTACCAAGTAAGTATGTGTACATGGTCCCCGAAAACATGTACTTCAAAATATTGTGTGAGGGTTAGAGCATAGAAAAACTTATCGCATTTAAACAATTCAGTACCAATGCAATCTAAAATTGCATTTAGAATGTGCGATACACACAAAAAAAATTCGCATTTATTCAATTCAATGCATATGAAACATAATATTTCATGTCAAAATGTGCGAAATATATATTTATATATATATATATATTTGATTTTTTTTTCGTATTTTACTATTAGTATAGTATGGGGTCAGATTATTTTGCTTCGATCACTCGTCAAGCCTAAAATTTTAATCGCCAATTATTTGATCGACCGGGTGACCTCTAGTCCACTTGCGCTCATGAGGCAAGGCTGTAGCAGATGCGTCAGCCATCTGTGGATCTAGATTGCCTATAGTCTCCGGTTGATCATTTGTCTGAGGAAGTTCCAATTCTGCACTTGGATCGATCGTCTCTGATGATACTTCCTCGAGGACCACTGTAGGTTCTTCGGTATTCTGTGGCAATTCTGAATCGGGTGGGGTAGAGGTGTGAGATGAACTTGGTACGTCAGTCTCGAACGGTGGAGAATCCACTGTAGGTGCAGTGGTGCATGACCGATATACTGGTTCGAAGAGAGAATCTAAATCGAGTCTCGTTGCTTCGTCTGACAGTGACTTTGATGTTGTTGCCATCTTCTGTTGGTTTTGTGCCAACACACCAGTGATTACGGGTTCTGAAGTGTTGTCGTCAGAAGCCATCGGGTTGAGCACGGGTCCTGAACAGATTTGAGCAGGAACCATCGGGTTAGGCACGGGTCCTGGACTGAGTTGACCAGAAGCCATCTCTACGACTTCGTGAAAATTGACATTATAGCTTTTCCTAATAGTTCGGTTGGACTTGATGTATACTCTGTACGCTTTTGAGGTTGAAGAATACCCGACAAATGTAGCTTCGAATGCTTTAGGGTCGAACTTTCACGTTGTTCTCGGTCGTTCGCCACAAAGCACTTGCACCCGAAGACTTTAAAGAAAGAGATATTGGGCACTCTATTGTTCACAATCTCGTACGGAGTCTTCTTGAACCGTTTGTGAACCACCGTCCTGTTTTGAGTAAAACAAGCGGTATTGACTGCTTCAGCCCATAGAAAGTGTGGAAGTCCTGACTGGATCAGCATTGTACGAGGGGCTTCCACTATTGTTCGGTTTTTCCTTTCGACGACCCCATTTTGCTGAGGTGTTTTGGCGGCTGAAAATTGTTCACTTATTCCAAGTTTTTGATAGAACTCACTGAGGTGGTTGTTTTTGAACTCAGTGCCGTTGTCTGTTCGAACAACTTGAATAGTCTGTTGCAGCAGATTTTGAGTTGTGTTCACAAAATTGATTATCAAGTCACCGGTCACATCTTTCGTTCGGAGGAACTTTGTCCACGTGTAGCGAGAATAGTCATCTACAATCACTAGGATATACTTTCTTCCATTGATACTCTGAGTCTGCATCGGACCACAGAGATCCATGTGAATTAGTTCCAATGGTCGAGAAGTAGACGCAATTTGCTTGACGTGATGAGATGCTCGCTTCATTTTTCCTAGGTGACATGCCGAACAATGATGCTCCCTTTGTAGTTGTATAGTTGGAAGACCGTGAACCAACTTTTTCGTAGAAAAACGTTGGAGAGCTTTCATGTTTAGATGAGACCGTCGTTGATGCCATAGGATGTTCCTCTGTAAGTCAATCTGAGAAATGAGGCATACAGCTGTCGAGGGCCGCACGGACGTCAGGTTGATCGTGTAAAGATTGGATCTCCGAAGTCCTTGAAGGAGTTCTGTGTCCTGACTATCCAAAATTCTGCACCGGTCAGCATGTAAGACCACCTGGAAGCCTTTGTTACAGAATTGGCCTAACTGAACAAGTTATGGCGGAGGCCTTCGATGTATGAGACATCTTTGATGGTCAGATTCTTCAAAATGATATCCCCAAGTCCTAGAATCGGGGCTGAATCGTTGTTCCCAAATCTGACTTTGCCATTTGGTCGGTCTTTGTAGTTGCTCAGCAGCTCTTGTTTACCTGTCATGTGTGTGGAGCAACCAGAGTCGAGGTACCACACATGATGGATCTGCAAAAACAATTTAGAGAGCTTTAGGTACCCACTTAAGCATGGGTCCAGATTAGTAGATTTAATTTTGGGTTCAGATATGACTCCTAAATCTATTTTTGGAAAAGTCTTAATAATCCATTGCACTTTTGGAGAAGTGAGTTTGGGTTTTGCCTCTGTAGGAGACTTGGCCTTTTTGGCTTTTGTCGTCCTAGGCGGAGATTTAGGAACCCATTTGTGTTGAACCTTACAGGGAAGGTTAATTTCAGCTCGTACAAATGCCTTGGAAGGTTTGACTGCGGAAAAGATATTTTCTTGTGATAGTCTCCTAAGGTGCTTGGGGGATTTAATTTCTACAGGATACCTTAGGTGAGTACAGTCATGTACGGCGCCATAAGCTTGCTTTATGGCTGGATCTTGTTTCCTACGATTTTTCCTTTTGGCATTTGTTTCAGAATGATTAGTAGTAATTTTCGATGTAGAGCCTATTTCGAGATTTTTACTTCTATAGGCGATAGGCTGAAGTGAGCACGTAGAAGCAATTATTTTGAACGAAGAAATGGCTCTTTTATTACTACGAGTGTCTTTTGTTTTGACAGAAGGAATAACATGTTGAGAAACATTTAAATCTACTTGCTCCTTCTTTATATTAGGACTAGACACTCTCGCCTTCGTAGTTGGTGCTAGCTCTACGCTCCCTGTGGACGTAGGTGAAGTAAAATTAGTCGTAGCACCTTTAACAGAATTATTGATGCTCTTTTGATCTTTCAAAGGCGATTTTTCTATTTTCACGCTTTTTATAATAGCGTGTGAGGTAGTTTGGGAGGACGAGGAAGCCTTGAGATTTTCCATCACCTTACAGAATTTTTTCTTTTCAGCTTCGAAATTCTCTCTTTCGTTGTCAAGTTTCGCCTGTGACTCCTCTATCTGTTTTATGATAGGGGGTTTGTAGAGAGAATTTTGATAATTGACCTTCTTGACTTCCTCGTGTTATTCTTTAGAGTCAGGATGTAGATTAATTTTTGCATGTAACTTGTTGCGTTCCTTGCTTAGGAGGGCATAATTTGGCGGCTTGACAGGCGTCTAGATCCTTACTAAGCTCACTAACCTTAGCGTTAGATATTTCTAATTGAGTTTCTAAGTCAGTGATCTTAGAAGTAGCTTCGGTTATCCTCAATTTAAGGTAGCTTTCTCATTGAGATTCCTAACCAGACAATTGTAGTTATTTGCTAGCCTGTCTTCTAACTCTTTAATCTTTTCACTATGCTGTCCTAAAGAAGGTTGACTAGTCTCTCTACAATGTAAGCTCTTAGTAAGTTCTTCTATTTTTGTACGAGAACTTCTAAGTTCTGATTCGAGACTATCTATCCTCTCCTGAGCTTTTTCAATTTTAATCTCTACTTCCTTTATACTTTTCTGCTCACGTTTCATGTTAGTGTATGCTAATTGATACGAATCTAACATGGTCAATAATGTGGAGTGAGAGACTACCTCATTTGAAGATGTGGATGCGTTGTCGTCGTCCGTACGAGTGGATGTTTCGGCGTCCATTTCGTTGTCGAGACGAGCCATGAGGGCTAAGTTCTCTTCTTCGGAGCTCGACGTGTCCTCGAGCCATTGGTCCTACTCGGCCATGAGAACTACTCCAGCTTCTTTCTGTTTGGTCAATTGAAGCTTCATGGAGTAGTAGTTTGCATCTCTCTTCTTCGGGAGAGTGCATTCTCTGGCGAAGTGACCTGCTTTGCCACAATTAAAGCATTTGTTAGTCTCTTTGGGGTTCTTGACCTCGGAACTCCCCGGAGCACGTTCTTTGTTCTTGGAGCTTGTAGTCCGAAGTCTGTTGGCTGAGGTTGAAGACTTCTTCTTGAAGGACTTCTTGCCCATCCTTTATCCAATGAGAGCTAACTGCTTTCCAAGGGCTTTCATGTTCGGCTCGATGTCGCAGTCCGATTCGCCTTCTGACTCTGATGATGAGAGTGGCCTAACGATCTTTTCCGTTCTTGATCTTGTGCTCCTCTTCTCCGAGACTAAGGCAACCGTGTCATCGGTTTGTTTGCCATTCTGCTCTTTGATAATCTCTCGAATATCATCCTCGTTTTGAGCTAGATTATCGAACACGGCATGGACATCCAACTCTTCTAGATCTTTATTTTGTCGTATTTGTGTGGATATTTTCTTCCATTCCGTGGGCAGAGAAGATAGAAATCTAATGTTTCTTTCCATGTTTGTCTTTGTGATTTCTATCTTCCTCATCTCATTGAGAAGAGTGAGGTATCGTTGGTAGATTTCGTATAGGCTCTCCTCCAGCTTAGCTCTGAAGGAGTCGTATGCAGTGAGAATGTTCGCCTTCTTGGCCTTTATGCCAACTTCCGTCCTTTGCATCATCCTATGCAGCTCATCCCACATCCCCTTAGCTGATGTAAGGCTGTCGACTTGTCTGTATATATCGTTGGGGATGCCCTGCACAAGGGTATTCATGGCTACTAGATCAGCCTTGGCTCGAGCTCTTTCCTCCAGAGAGTATTCTCTAGGCTCCTTTAGTCGCCTAGAAGCTGGAATTACTGGAGTAGCGGTTTCGTCCCCGGGTACATGGACCCAGAACTGTGCCGGTCCCTCTTCAAGGGACTGCTTAGATTTTCGGCTTGATCCTTTAGTTCTATGAAATTCAGGAAGCGGCTTCTCCATACTGTGTATTCGCCTCTTTGCAAGATCGGCGGATGGTTGTCGTTTCCGAGCGAATAAGCAACCATTTTTGAAGACTAGTCGAGTTGTTTGAAGGATCTTCGTTGATTGTTTTGAAGGTTGAAGATAATGTAAAGTGCTTCACAACTGATGAAATTGGTTAGTAGCGTTTGATTCGAAGATTAGATCGATAATTAATTTCGATTCAATCTTTACAGTATGATCGAAATTAATTCTATCGATACATAATGTATTTACTGTTCTCGTGCGAGAAATTGTGTCAGCGAAATATTTTACGAGCGAAATAAATTGCCAAAATCGTTCAGTCGAGATAAATTTCCTGATTGTGAATTTATTTCGATCGCAAAGAAACAGTACGTTAGTAAGTTTCTCGACAAGTCAAAATAAATCCGTTGACTAGAAAAGTTTCTCGCGTGTAAATGATTTTCGCCTGGTCAACCTTTAAAAGGTTTGACTGAAAAAGTTTTTCGAGTGAAAGTTATTACGCATGCAAGGTCAAAATTGGTCTCACTCGAAAAAGTTTTTCGCTGAATAATGCTCGAGAACTATTTCTAACTAGAATCGTTTCTGCTGATGACGATTCTAGCGCTGACTTCGTATTCTGACCGAGAAAAATTCTCGCACCAAGTTTATCGATCGAGAAACTAATCCGATCGCAAAACTTAGCGAGAAAAATTTGAGCAATCGAGAAAAAATCACAGAATACGCGGATTTGAGCAAAAACAAAGAATCAGATAGTGAAATTTTAAGTAATTGCTCGCAATCATGTACTAATCACGCACGAACAAATAATTAAACACGTTATGAAGCAAAATATGTCGAATTTGAGCAAAATCAGAACGTGTTCTTCATGTTCTTCGCAAACAGTAACACTTCAGTATCAAATTAATCAACAATCGAAGCTCAAACTGCTACTTATCTCGTCGCAATGATCATATATCACTTAATCTAGCACTGAAACATCAAATTCAAGTCAATTAAGCAAAGCTATTGGATCGAAAAACTTTTCGCGACAAATCTGTTCTTCGATGGAACAGTGTTCGAAATAAAATTTCGATCCAATTCTAACAATTTTCGTTTCAAAACAGAACGAATCTGCTCTGATACCAATTGTTAGGTCCTCAGATTAACAACTCTAAGATCCTAAGCAGGAATTCTAAGTAATTCGATGAATATGATTGACATTAATAATCGATCGAAAAACTCTAATGAAGATCGAGAGAGAGATTTCGAGTAGAGTGAGAAAGTTACTGTTGTTTCTCTCTCTAGAAATTGAATTGCAAGCCCTTCGGATCAATTCTCAAAACTTTCTCTATTCAGCTCAATTCATTTACAAGTATTTATACCAACAATCTTGGTATAAATATCTAACTAGTCCTTAATCTAAAGACTAATACAAGTAAAGCCCCTATTTACAAGAACAACTAATGAAATCAAGCACAATTACAAATGATATTCTACAATTGTCCTGGTGTCGGTGTGTACCGTCTTCATCTGGCCTCGGGACTCTTCTCTCCTCCCTCTCAGGTGTTCTTCTTGGTCTTTCCCTGTGGTTAGCGGTTTGATGATTCGGTCGAGTGTTGGGCAATTCCCGACCCCGGGATATCTAGGTTTAGTCCCAAATCCATCGAATCCGCTCTCTCCTCCTGCCAGCTTCGCTTGAGCTTCGGGGTTTGAAGCGATTAACTTGTCTAACTTGTCTAACTCCCTCCCTAACTGGAAGCATCCTTCGTTCGTTTGTCCGTACGTGACGGTAGTTGCAGTAGTTATCGTATATTGGCCTTCTGATGTTGTTGTCGATATAAGGTGGTCTGTGAAGGATGTCGTATTCGTCACATATTTCCAAGGCTCGAACTTTGTTGACCCGTAGCCTAGGGTAGTTCGCCCGCGGCGTAGTCGGTATTGGTATGGGGCGATCGTCTCTTCGAGGGGGAGGCCTGTATCCATGATCCCTGGGCGGGCTCCTTTTCCGATCTCGAGGTGGACTCTTCCGTTTTTTATACTCAGGTTCCCTTGCGTGAGATTCTTCCACTCGGACATACTTCTCCACTCGGGTTACCAATTCCTCCACTGTCGTCGGGTATTTCTTGACTGGGGATCTGAACAACTCCCCGTCTCGGAGGCCGTGGTGGAATGCCCCGATGAGCAGTTCGGGTGCAGCGTTAGGTACCTCCATCTTTATCTGGTTAAAGCGCCGAAGGTAATTTTGCAGCTCTCTTCCTCGGCCTGCCTGATATTTAGCAACTTCACAGCTGAGGACGGGCATCTTCGGCTACTCGAGAAATGCTTCATGAAATGGCTAGTGAGGTCTTGGAAGCTTTTAATCCCTCCTGGGGGCAGTAGCGCAAACCACTGCTGGGCTCCCTTGATTAGCGTAGTAACGAAGAGACGATACTTGATGGCGTCGTCTAGCTGGTATAAGGCTGTATTTCCCTCGAAGGCAGCAAGGTGGTCCTCAGGAGGTCCGGTTCCATCATATTTCCCCAGGATTTTACTACTTCAGGAGTATGACTTAGAGATTCGTGATAAAAAAAGGTGTTGAGAATGTGATAGCTGATCACTTATCTAGATTAGATAATTCGCATGAGAAGGATAAAGAGCTACCTATTGACGAATGTTTTCCTGATGAACAACTATATGCTTTAATCGATACATCATTACCTTGATACGCGGATTTTGCGAATTATGCTGCTACAGGTGAGATTCCCTCAGGCTTGAGTTTTCATCAGAAGAAGAAATTTCTCTCTGATGCGAAACACTACCTGTGGGACGATCCATTCCTATACAAGATCTGCTCTGATCAGGTAATCCGGCGATGTATACCCGCCGAAGAGGTGAGCTCGGTTTTATCTCATTGTCATGCGGGATTGACGGGTGGACACCATGGACCCACTAGGACTGCATTTAAAGTATTACAATCGGGTTTGTTTTGGCCTACTTTGTTTAAGGATGCTCATGCTTATGTTGCCTCATGTGATCGTTGTCAGCGTACGGTTGCTATGTCTCGAAAGCATGAAATGCCATTGAATATCATGTTAGAAATAGAGCTCTTTGATGTGTGGGGCATTGATTTTATGGGACCTTTTCCTAGCTCATGCTCAAATAAGTATATCTTGGTAGCAGTAGACTATGTGTCTAAATGGGTAAAGGCAGAGGCATGTAGGACCAATGATGCACGAGTAGTCATATGATTTCTTAAGAAGCATATTTTTACTCGTTTTGGTACACCTAGGGCAATAATTAGCGATGGCGGTACTCACTTCTTTAATAAGTTATTTGCTAATTTGTTGTCTAAGTATGGTGTGAAGCATAAAGTGTCTACCCCATACCATCCTCAGACTAGTGGACATGTAGAGGTTTCGAATAGAGAGCTGAAGCAGATCTTGGAAAAGACGGTGAACGCCTCAAGGAAAGATTGGTCGCTCAAGTTAGATGACGCGCTATGGGCGTACCGCACCAATAAAACTCCGATAGGGACTTCGCCGTTTCGTCTTGTGTTTGGAAAAGCATGCCATTTACCTGTAGAATTAGAACACCGTGCATATTGGGCTGTCAAAAAGCTAAATTTTGATTTGTCTGAAGCAGGTAAAATTAGGTTGCTCCAGCTGAACGAGATGGACGAGTTTCGTCAACAATCGTACGAGAATGCCAAGTTATATAAGGAGCGTACAAAGAAGTGGCATGACAAGAAGATCATAAAAAGGGAGTTCAAAATCGGCGATCGCGTCTTGCTATTCAACTCGACCCTACGTTTATTTCCAGGGAAGTTAAAGAGTAAGTGGGTTGGTCCCTATATAGTGCAGAAAGTATTTCCATCCGGGGCCGTACAAATCCTTATCAATGGGATGAACGAGCACACAGTTAATGGGCAACGCTTGAAACTCTACGACGATGGGGAAATGGGCAAAGCGAACTTGGTATTCCTTGAAGAACCTAGTGCTAATAATATTCCTGCTTTACATTGTTTTGTGCCTTTCAGGGACACCTAGTCTGGAGAGAATACCAGCGAGCTGAAGGACCTCCAGAACTCCAAAGCAAGCCTAGACACCAAGCCACCTTGATCGTCTCGAGAGTCGAGCTAACGACTTTAAAAACAGCGCTTCTTGGGAGGCAACCCAAGTATTATCGATGCATATATTATATTTAGTCCTATTATTCTGAGTATTTTTTTTTTGTTTTTTTATCGTAAAACTCGATTTCACGGTGCGCCTAGTTATGTTTTCTCGCAGGCTCATAACTAGTTTGGGGGTTGCCCGTTCGCGATGGTTGCTTGCTTACTGTGAATCAACAAAGTCTTCTCCATCGATCGATGAAAAATTCAGGGCAGTGTCACTTCTACTCTTTCTTTGCTTTTAATTTACACATTGAGGACAATGTGCTATTTAGTTTGGGGGTGGGATGTGACACATGCTAGATTAATATGCTTATATATTAGGTATCAATGCGTTTCGGTCATTTTAGGGGGTATAACTGATGAAGGTTGCGATTTGAACGTCATTGTGGAATCTCCTGTCAATGATGAAAAATTTTAAAATTTTACTGTGTCGTGATATGATTCGATGAATTGAGTGGGATAGTCTTACATGTTGCATTGTCGTTATATTAGCATGATTATTTGGCTATATGGACTGCTTTAGGAGAGTATTGAGTATCATGAAGCACAAACCCAGTTATATATGTGAGTTCTTGAGCCTTCAGAAAAATTCAGAGCAACTCATTATGCTCGGTGTATATTGACACGCATGGACTGAATATTTTCGAACTTGCTCTGTTATGCATGTCCATGGTTACTATGTGGATTCTTATGTGCGAAAATGAGAAGGGCACTAGGATTGAGTCAGTGGCCTAAATATTTCCCTACCCTACCTTACGCATTCACCACTTAGTGAGCCCCTCTGAGCCTTATTTGACTTATTTGTTGATTTGGAGCCCAGATATTTAGCCTGTCCTCAAGTTTAGCCTATACGACCCCGAATCAACGTGTTAGTTTGTCGATACCGTGAAAAGTGGCTTGTTGATTGAGAATGAGCTAATCGTCGATGCGTTTTAGTTATGAACTCGTCTTATGATATAGATCTCTAGTCGTAATATTGCAGCAGACTAGAAACCTCTCCCTTCGATAAGACGTACAAAAAAATAGGAGGGGCTGGTTCAGAAAAAAAAAGAGAGAAAAAGAAAAAAAAGAAGCGAAAAAAAAGAAGAAAGAAAAAGTAGTGGTGAAAAAAAAATGAAGCCGGCGAGAAGAGCTAGAAAAGGAAAAAAGACGAGTCGGGTGAAAATAGGCACGGCGTTAGAAGAGCGAAATAAGTGGTTAGAAGAGCGATTCGATGAGTTACACGTTTGATAGTTTTAGCCACTTTCCCATATGACGAACCTTTTCAAAACCCGAGCCCCATTACAACCCTTGATGAAAGACCCTTTGATAGTGCATGAGTTCTACTATGTGACTATGATGTGATATATTTGCAAGCATAGAGTAATATCTTTTTATGTCTTGAATTGAGCGTCTTTATACAGATCCCTTTGAAAAACACTTCGAGCGACTTGAGCGATCTTTGTGCGAGTTGTGGATTGATGCGTGGTATAATTCTAGAAAGGTCATTCATTCTATGACAAGATTGCGACTTATTACCTCATGCCTCGTGCTTTGACTAGATCGCTCATTAGTTGATGATTATCTTGACTTTATATGCTTTTACGTTTTCTGAGATACAACAGGAGAATTTCATTGATAGATGTTCTATAATCCTAACTTGATTTGATTTTATTCCGCTTTTATGATCGAGGACGATCGAAGCTAGTTTGGGGGTTGTTGATAAGTTAGGATTTTGCGTTATTCTTATATCCCGTAAAAGCGTATATTCGACCGTATTTATTGAAATATCTCGAATATTTTACATTTGTCTTTATATTTCATGTTTGACAGATATCGAGGAAAAAGAACCAAAGTCGGGCCATCGTAAGCGCGTCATGGGAACTGGGCTATAAATATCACAAGAATGCTATGGGCTTTTACTTTAATTCCAACCCATCAAAGGATAAAGCAAGACATGCAATTCCAACTTAAAAGAAGTGATGTGTGTATCTTTTCTACGCCTAGGTATGCGCACCAAGGAACAATAAGTCAAGACTCCTTCTTACCAAGAATAGCTACGTATCTTTTCTACCCCTAGATTTTAAGGAATAAAAGGGGCAGTGAATAATAAATCGGGGGAGACGACATCGAAGCTTTGAGCAGCGAATAATAAAGAAGAAAGCAGAGAACGGCTGAGAATAATAAACGAAGAGATGCGACGAAAGACGGTCGACGCTTGCGAGGCGTTTCTTCCGTAAAGGCAAAGTTTATATTGTTTCTCTATTATGTCTGAATTGAAAATTTTAGGCTTCTATTTTATTAATATGGTAGCTTAGATTATTTTGTGATTAGGGTCATGGTAGGCCGAATAATGACTACGTAATAATATTTTTCTTATCCTATTTGATCGTTTGAATCGAGTCACGTGTTCCTTGTCTGCGCTTAATGCTTGTGTATGCCTGATCAACATATGCATGTTTATTTGATTGGTTTATGAGACGGACAAAGTGATTAGACCGGTTAGAACAATAAACATCGAACATCACTACGTAAAACCGACCAGAGATGGAATTCGGTTTCGTATGTGTGGTTTCCGAATCCTTAAGCGCCGAAAGCGTTTAAGCTCGGGGAATGCGTGCGTAGGAACTACAATCCTATAGACATATACGGGTTGGTTCTCTATCGCATAGGATCGCTATTGCGGGACAAACGAGTAGCGATTGTCTTAGGAAATTTTACCTTGACTGAGATTCATGATGGTTAGATAGGATATATTTTATTAAGAAGTAGGAACTATTTGTGCTGAACATGTGCCTTGGTCACTCGTCGTTAATTGATATTTATCTCATCTATTTTATTTGCGTCTATTTGTGCTTTTCTCTCGTTTAATTAAATCATCAAAACTATAAAAGTTCTCTTAGTCTAAATTAGAATTAGGTTAATTTTCTTAGAATTAATCAAGCTGTCTTCGTGGATCGATACTCGGACTTCGTCCGTTTTACTACTTACACAACCTAGTACACTTGCTAGTATTTGAGCCTGTCAAAGTCCAATCCATATAGCCCGAAATCTACAGTACCAAATTGCTAAGTTTCGCCCGATACATTTCTCGGAGAAAGTCCAATTCATTCACTGTATCGCCCGAAACTCAATCGTCCAATTAGCCAAATTCAATCTTAGACAATCGAAACGAAATCAATTTGAACCAAATTCGCCCGAAACCTCCGCATTTCGCCCGAAACCTCCACATTTCGCCCGAAACCTCCACGTTTTATTCAAATCGAAATCGAAATCCCACTTTCGATTGAAACAATCCTTTTCTAAGCCCTTTCGCCCGATTCACACTTTCGTCCAATTCTAGAACTTTAAATTCAATTTCAATTGCCCGATTCTCAACACTTAGGACCAATCGCCGAGCTTGTCTCTATATAAAATTAGAATCGATCAAGTATTCAAATTGGGTAGACCAAAATTTTAATTTCACATAACTCCAATTGTCCGATCCTCAAGCAGTACGCAAAATTCGTCTTTTAAAATTGCGACAGAATTCATTAAGTGAATCTACCTGCTTAGACTCAACACTCGAAATTATTCAAACTTGACTATATCTCATTCAAAACTAAAGCGTTTCATTTCGCAGATCTATCACGCGTTAACGATCATTGCCAAACGAAAACATGGACGGTCTTGCTATTGGATCTGACAACCGTGCACCACTACTAAGATGGGGAGAGTACGGCATCTGGAAGCAATGATTCATCAACTTCATAGAAATCAAGGATGCAGACCTCGCAAACGACATGCTTTCCTCCATTTTTGAAGGACCTGCTCAATTCTGGACGATCATCCCTGCTCAACCCGATGCTGTTCCTCCAATCCCAGAGAGGAGAACTCCTAAGGACCCTAGTCTATACAATGATGCTGAGAGAGCACGAGCCAGAGCGGACAGGCTTGCCTGACACTATGTACTTCAGGCTCTACCAAATGGTGTCTACAAGCAAGTCGACGCAATGGTCACTACAAAGGAAATTTGGGATGAAGTATTGAAAATGATGGTCGGGACAGAAGTTAGTAATCTGTTGATCGACACGTGGTGTGTGAATGAAAAGTGCGACAAGTAATAATTAAAACGAATACCTAATTACTATCACCGACGTGCAATAGGCAGTGGACCTATCGTTTGTAGTGCAGTAAAGTGAGTAAGCGAGTATCGAACACGAGGAATAAATCAAGTACTAGTAATGACCTATCGACTCGATATTTAACCTAAATAAAATACGCAAATTGTTTGACGACTTAACCTAACAAACTGCTCCTAAATCAACCAGAAATTCAAAGAATGCGACTAACTGATACGAGAGTTTTCAGATGATAAAGATGTGCTCGGGATCGAATCCCGCTAGGAATTATTGGCTAAGACAGTGAAATCGTTCCTAAGTGATTAAGACTAGATCGCAGTAATTTCCTACCCGCTCGCGGATCTGCTTTCGCCCTAAACGCTCGCGGGGATCTAAAGTGCAGTAATTACTAAAGCGAGGATCTAGTATTTGCTTTCGCCCTATACTCGAATCCTATCTTCTATGAACGGCCTAAATGTTTCTTAGCTGTCGCCCTAAACATTTTTCCACACGACCACTTCAACACATAGACATTAAAGCGACGAATCATATTCATAGAACGATAAATAGTCAAAAACACAAAGTCACGATAATATACGTCTTAACTACGAAATATTCTAGCGTTCATCTAATCCCAAACACAAAAGGGATTTAGCTACTCATAATTGAAGGAGAAACAACTAGAGAATTAGAAGATAGAGACGAAAAACTCATGATCTTTCCTACTGATGAATCTGATGTGATCTCGTGGGAAGATCTTCGTTCTTCGTTAATCTGGCGTGAATTCTTCGTTGATCCGCCTCTTGCGCTCGGGGACGGGGTTTCCTGTTCTTTTCGCCCTATTTTCGTCTTTGGATGGTTGGGAATTGATCTCTGGTAAGTTGTGCCCTTTCTGGGTTGAATTTGGGCTTTTTATAACAATTCACGTCACGGTCACGGCCTGGGACATGGGCCGTCACGGCCGTGAACTCGACGCGCATATCTTTCTGTCACAGGTCACGGCCAAGTGCATCGTAGGTCACGGCCGTGACCATCTTAAGTTGACCTCTCTGCCGTGCGTCACGGTCTGGTGCAAGGTCCGCCACGGCCGTGACCAAGGGCAGTGGCTTCGTCCTCACTCTCTGCCGAGTGTCACGGCCTGGTGCAAGGGCTGTCACGGCCGTGACCTTGGGCAGTATTTCATGTTCGGCCTCTGGTGGGTGTCACGGCCAACTGCATGGTATGTCACGGCCGTGACACATGGCGGTGTTCTTCATTTTTGCACCGTTTTGCCTCGTTTTTGCTCCGTTTTGCCCGAAACTCGTCCTAAGCTCCTTCAACATAGAATAAGTGTAAATGGCTAATAAATGTATAAAATGATTGTTAGAGCTCTATTATACCCCAAATAAATACTATGATAAACGCATTGAATTACGTTTATCAAACCTCCCCACACTTAAGCATTTGCTTGTCCTCAAGTAAATTAGAGTTCAGAGAAGGCACCAAATCAGGATAACAGCACGATTGTTCACAATTTATCATCAAAGCATCGAAAGCACGAAACGAAATCAAGCAAGCAATCATGAACATCGCACTAATGACCTGCATCTGTCAACCTGAGCTTCCCTAGCACTGCAAATCGAGACCTATACCTCACAAGGATTCACTCGATTCACTCAAGGCTAGCATATGATGAGTCGCTCAATTTGTGCACTAGTCCAACCCCTACCATAAACTTGCAAGCTAATCGTATCTCTATTATTCAAAGTGGCAAGTATGAATCTGAGGGTCTTTTCGGGGGGAAACGGGTCGAATAATCGTGAAGCGACATGCATATATAATGAACACTTAATTTTATAGCTAGGGCACGTGAGCAAAAATTATCAAAGAACACGGCTTGATCAAACAGACAGCCACACGTCCCAACATAAGACTCGACGTTCTCGCTCTGAAATCCTAGACTTTTCTGCCCGACCCTCTCTACTCAGTTCCCTTTCATTTTCTCCCCTTTCACCTCAGTTGCGCTCTACTTATGTGCACTGCCCTTATTCCCTAAAAACATCAAGGTTCGGCTTTTGTCGCAAAGAATACATCGTCACAGCGAATGCCGTATACCTAGGGTTACTTATTACCGAAACCTATATCTTGCCAAAGGGTTATGGGCAGGCTTATGCAAGGGATCGGGTCATTTCAGAAAACGGTTAAGTAAGGGACGAGTCATTTCATGAATGAAGCAGAGAAGAACATCAAACCATACACTGAAATAGTAACTCTCACGTTCGACTTCTGCTCTATTCTAATCAACTAAGGTTCATATACTCTCTGGAGGCTTATTCGGGTCAGGGGCATTTCATACATACGGGGTAAGCAACGGATAGGCTCAGGCTCAACATGGCTCCTAGGGGGCATTAGTCATGGTAAGGGAGATTTGGCCCTGGACTTAATTCCTATTGCCCTCATCATTTTCACACTACCGCACCCAAATAGTTTCAACACGCATCAGACAGGCAAGTTCTAGAAAGATATAGACTAGGCACGTCACACAACCAAGAAAAATGAGCATAAGCTCGTCAGGCTCAAAACTCTCACACGGAACAGGGTTATGTGTACGGATCTCTCAAGACAGTGCTATATCTATTCAGGCAGACAAGCTTCAATCTGTCATGCATATCCTAATTGCTCACAGAATTTCATAGAATGCAGACCAACTCGACATAAGCGCAAACAATCATGCCTGATTCAATAATTCATGCCTTTCCAACGAACTCAACGACTCACAGAAACGTCATAAAAATTTAAAAATTTTCACGTAAGTTTTCAAACTAAATTCCCCTCCCCACACTTAAGTCAGACGTTGTCCCCAACGTAAAAAGGATAAAAGGGAAGGAAAAAGAGTTTAAAAGAACGGGACTCCCCTGACGTGGTCGTGACGTAGTTGTTTATTGGGCGCGTGAAAGTCGTGTTGTAATCCATTATGCGTATCCTGGCGCTAGCTAGAGAGCAATAGACACGAATAGAGAGTAGTCATAAGGTAAACTAGAAACATAGTTATAAACGCAATGTCATAAATGAAACACACGCAACTACGCAAGCAAACGCAATGTCATAAAGGAAAAAGAAGAAATCCCTAAGGTGGCGGCGGCGGCTGTGGTGATGGTGGCCTCGGGCGCAGGAAAGCCATCGACTGTTGGGAATATTTGAGCGCCGTGTCCATGGCTTGAAGGGCCTGGTTATAGCGCTCTAGTTTTGCGTCGTAACGGCGGTGGGCTTCTTCGTTTTGGCGCTCGTACTCTTCCTGTCGGCGACGCGTCTCTTCGTTGTATCGCCGGATCTCGTCGTCCCTCTGTAGCGATTCGGCGTTCATGCGCATCATGTCCTGCGCAGTGCTTCGAGGTCCTCCGTGACGCGAACGGGGCGACGCCGGATGATTCGCCCTGATGGTAGCCAGAGGAATAGGAGGGCCCTCGAGGTAGAGCTGGTCGTCGGGGACGGCTCCGTGGTCGGTCTGGCCACGATACATCTCGTGCGAGATATAGACCTTGTTAGCGCGAGTCCAGGTGGGCGCCTTCACGAGCATCTTCATCTTCACCAGCATCTCCTCGTTCACTGGGTGACGCCCGCCTACTACCTCCATCTCGGGTGCATTCGCTGGCCAGTAGCGTAATCCCCTGACGACCTTGGTGATGAGTGCGCCAACGGCAATCTTTCCATTGCGTCTTGCTTCCGCCTGAGAACTGAAGGCGTGGGCCACCGCCATCCTCAGATGGACCTGTTCGCCTCGATGCAGCTTGGCCAGGTAAAATAGATCGCGGAGGGTGACTGCGCCCTGCGAGTCGCCCCTCGGTGTAAGCGATGTCGTCAGGAGGCGGTGAATGTACCGCAGTCCTGGGCTCCTTAGTGCAGAGGCCTTCGACGTCTTCGCGCTGTAAGCCGGCTCGCCGGGAGCGATGTCAGCCCAGCAACCCTGTCGTCCGCCCGGTTGATCAAAGTACGTCGCGTAGGGCTGGTGTGGGTATGGCTGTGGTACTCCAAGTGCATGGCACAGGTTGTCGGCCCTCACTATCTGCTCTTCATTGAATTCCCGGAATCTGATCTTGTTGTCGCCGTATTCGTCGTAGAAGAACGTGGCAAGGAACTCCAAAGTGCGTTCCTTGTACGCCGGTTAGTCGATGCCAAAGAAAGTCCCTCGGCCGCTAAGGTACTGGCCGACTTGCTGATCGATGTGGTGCTTCGCCAACGTGTCGTGATCGATCTGATCCATGGGGATGAATTCCATGGCCTTCAGCTTGTTGTACCGGGCCGTCTGGGTCTCGTCGGTGAACTGGCCATGGCTTCTAACATTGTCGGCGGGGGCCCGCGTCGCCTTTGACGAACTGGCGAACGCGAGGCGGGGTCACGCGAGGCTGAAGGGCGACTTTTACCCATAGTACCTGAAAGCGAAAGTGTGAGCTCAAAGAGATAGCAAATAAACGGAAACAACTAGACTTGGCCAAAATATTTACAGGAGATTTGTAGTAATCACGATCACATGCAAAAGTTCAAAGCGGCATTTTGTCGAACTCGTCACGGGCAAGTTGGGTTAAGCATATCAAATCCAAGATTAATGTTCCAAATCAACAAATTACGCATACCCAACACGTCAATAGCATGTAATCATCATAAAATAGCATGAAGAACACGAAATTGGGCTTAATTTTGAAAAGCCCCAAAATCAAAATTAGGGTTCTTCGTAAACATGTCGCAATTCAACATCAATTCACGTAATTAAGCATGATTGAAGGGCTCCTAGCATGTATCTACCAATAATAGAGCAAGTCAAACACAAAATTGGTCCCAATTTCAAAAAGCCCCAATTTCGAAAATTAGGGTTCGTCATCAAAATCCGAAAATTCGCAACTAATTTCAACGAATTAAGCATACCCAATAGTAAATATATCATAAAATGAACGATTGAGAACAGATTCATATCCAAAAATTAACAATTTCGACGAGATTCTCCAAAATTTAGATCGAAATAGTGCAAAGAAGAAGAAAATTCATAACTTCGAGTTTTTGATGATACAAAGAGACGAATTGTGATGTTAAGGCTGTGGATCACCGGATTGGGGAGGGTTGCGGCGGCGTTAGGTGATAGAGGGGTGGATGATGGTGATTTGTGGGTGGTGGTGTTGGTGGGAGAGAGAAATCGCGAGAGGGAGAGAGGGAGAAAAGAGGGATGAAAGATAGAAAAAATTCGGATTTTCTCTTTAAATCCGTGAGGGTCACGGCCGTGACCTTCTAAGGTTTTGGCCGTGATCCGAGGCAGTGTGAGCCTCTGGAAGACGTCACGGCCGTGACGTACTCGTCGCAGGCCGTGACCTAGTCGAGGTCTTTTCCTATTATTATTATTATTTTTTTTTTGGACGTCACTGCCGTGACTGCTTAAGCAGTTGGCCGTGACAAGTGGCAGAGAGAGTCACTGGAAGTCGTCACGGCCGTGACTGCCTAAGCAGTTGGCCGTTACATGGGCAGAAAGCTCCATATGAGATCTCCTCGGTCACGGCCGTGATGGCTTAAGCCTCTGGCCGTGACTCGAGGCAGTGTGTATGTGTATGAACGTCACGGCCGTGACTGCTTAAGCAGTTGGCCGTGACCGCCAATTTTTTTTTTTAAACTAAGGCTATGCCTAAGGCATAAATGAAAATACCTGGGTTGCCACCCAAGAAGCGCTTACTTTACCGTCTTTAGCCGGACGTCCTCTCGTTCGCTCACGTCTGGAAGTCCAGGTAGAGCACTTCCCTCTCGGTCGCGTCTTCCTCGCCTGCATGATAGTGCTCAATCTATGGCCGTTCACCTTAAAAGTACCCTGCTCTATACCTGAAATCTCAACAGTGCCGTAAGGGAAAACACGGGTAACAGTGAATGGTCCTGACCAGCGTGATCTAAGCTTGCCAGGAAAAAGCCTAAGTCGGAAGTTAAAAAGAAGGAGTCCCCTTCCTGAAACTCTCGCCTTTGCCGAAACTTTTTATCATGAAAGGCTTTGGAGCGTTCCTTATACATGCGGGTGTTATCGTAAGCCGATAAGCGCCACTCGTCTAACTCGTTGATTTGGAGTTGCCGTTTTCCGCCAGCGTTCCCCAAATCAAGATCCAAGGACTTGATGGCCCAATATGCCCTATGCTCTATTTCTACGGGAAGATGGCATGCTTTTCCATAGACTAATCTATATGGTGTGGTGCCTATGGGAGTCTTATACACAGTCCTGTATGCCCAAAGTGCATCATTGAACTTGTTCGCCCACTCCCTACGGTTCCCCTCTATGATTTTCTCTAGAATGCGTTTCAACTCACGGTTCACTACTTCGACTTGGGGGTGGTACGGGGTGGATAGGCTATGTCTAACACCGTAACGTTCTAAAGTGCGTGCAAACTGGGTGTTACAAAAATGAGTGCCTCTATCACTAATAATGCACCTAGGTGCCCTAATACGTGAAAACAATGCTCGCAAAAATTTAACGACTACCCTGGCGTCGTTTGTGGGCAAGGCTTGCGCCTCGGCCCACTTAGACACACAATCGACGGCAACTAGGATGTACTTATTATTGTATGAGCTAGGAAATGGACCCATAAAATCTATGCCCCATACATCGAATATCTCACATACCAAAATGAAATTCTGAGGCATTTTGTCGCGTTTGGCGAGATTACCTGCGCGCTGACACTGATCACAAGTGTCAACGTACCTTCGGGCGTCCTTGAAGATCGTGGGCCAGTAAATCCAGTTTCCAACACCTTCTGAGCGGTTTTGTTTGCTGCGTAGTGTCCTCCGGTCGGTCCATTGTGACAATGTCTAAGGATCTGCGTCGATCCTGGGGCCACCACGCATCGCCGTATTACCTGGTCTGAACATCGCCTGAAAAGATACGGGTCTTCCCAAAAGTAGTACCTCAACTCAGAAAAGAATTTCTTCTTTTGCTGACTGGTGTACTCCTTTCGTAGGACCCTCGCAACTAGATAGTTAGCATAATCTGCAAACCAAGGGGTGTCGTCACTTACCACATGTATCGCGTAGAGGTGCTCGTCTGGGAACCGATCGTGTATCGCCCTTTCGTCCTTCTGGTATATCTCGGACTCCTCTAGTCGAGAGAGGTGATCCGCCGCCAAGTTCTCTGCACCTTTCTTATTGCGGATCTCGATGTCAAACTCTTGCAGTAGCAGGATCCACCTAATTAGCCGTGGCTTGGCATCGGGCTTTGCTAACAAGTACTTAAGAGCATAGTGGTCAGTAAAAACAATAACTTTAGATAGGATTAGATATGACCTGAACTTGTCGAAAGCGAAAACGACGGCCAACAGGTCCTTTTCGGTGGTCGTGTAATTGGCCTGGGCTGCGTCTAGCGTCTTACTCGCGTAGTAGATCGGTCTGACGTGGTTGTCCTTACGCTGCCCTATCACGGCGCCAACTGCATAGTCACTAGCATCACACATTAGTTCAAAGGGTAGCCCCCAATCAGGGGCTACCATAATAGGTGCTATGACTAATCGCTCCTTAAGCAAATTAAAAGCATGCAGACACTCGTCATTAAAATCGAACGGGGCATCTTTTTCTAGCAATCTAGACATGGGTCTTGCGATCTTAGAGAAATCCTTAATAAACCTACGATAAAATCTCGCATGTCCTAGAAAGTTTCTAATCGACTTCACGTTCGAGGGGACGGGCAATTTTTCTATAGTTTCTAACTTAGCCCGGTCAACTTCGATTCCTTTGGAGGAGATCTTGTGGCCGAGGACTATACCCTCTCGAACCATGAAGTGGCACTTTTCCCAATTAAGTGTCAAGTTCGTTTCCTCGCATCGTGCGAGTACGAGCTTCAAATTTGACAAACATGCATCAAACGACGACCCGAAAATAGAAAAATCGTCCATAAATACCTCCATTACCTCACCTACCAATTCGTCGAATATGGCCATCATGCATCGCTGGAAGGTGGCTGGGGCATTGCATAAGCCAAATGGCATCCTTCGGTACGCGAACGTTCTGAACAGGCACGTAAACGTGGTCTTCTCCTGGTCCTCAGGTGCTATGGGAATCTATAGATACCCTGACAAACCATCAAGGAAACAATAAAATGAGTGACCCGCTAACTTTTCTAACATTTGATCAATAAATGGTAAAGGGAAATGATCCTTTCGCGTGACATCGTTCAACTTCCTGTAGTCGATGCAGACGCACCATCCGGTCACGGTCCTCGTCGGGATTAGTTCGGTCTTGTCGTTGGTGACGACCGTCATGCCTCCTTTCTTTGGAACTACTTGGACCGGGCAGACCCATGCGCTGTCTGAAATGGGATAGATCATCCCCGCGTCTAGCAATTTGATCACCTCCTTCTTTACCACGTCCTTCATGTTGGGGTTGAGCCGCATTTGGCGTTGAGCGACCGGCTTGAAATCGTCCTCCATGTGGATCTTGTGCGTGCAATAGCTCAGGTTGATACCCCTTATGTCGGATATTCTTCCACGCCAACGCCTTCGTGTGCGCCTTCAACACGTCTAAGAGCTGGCCCTTCTGTCCGTCGTCGAGGTTCGACGAGATGATGACCGGCAGCCCTCCATTGTTGCTCAGAAATGTGTACTCGAGGTGGTCGGGCAGCGGCTTCAATTCCAGGACCAGTGGCTCCTTGACAGCTCTTTTCCTTGTCCTCTTCGCTGCTCTCGTTGATAGCTATGATAGGCTCGTCGACCTCCTCCCCACACTCATCGATCGCCATCAGTGTATGCCTGTCGTGATCATCGACCTGTGACAGACCTTGCACGGAAAAGAGAAAGTCGTGGTCAAATACGTCCAAAAAGTAACATTTATCATTTGCTCGCCGCTCTTTTTCATCGAGTCGGCCATATTAAAAGTAACTTTCTCGCCGTCTACTGTCAAGGTCAAAGTCCCATTCCTAACGTCTATCATGGTCTCCCCTGTCGCTAGGAACGGTCTACCTAAGATCAAGGGAACATTCTCGTCCTCCTCCATATCTAAAATAACGAAATCTGCGGGAATCACAAACTTATCAACTTTAACTAAGACATCCTCGATAACACCTCGAGGGTACTTCAACGACCTATCAGCTAGTTGGAGACTCATCCTAGTGGGTCGTTGCTCACCTAGTCCTAAACGCTTAAACATAGAATACGGCATAAGATTAATACTAGCGCTTAGGTCTGCTAACGCACGCTCAATCACTAAATCTCCTATAAGACAGGGAATAGTAAAACTCCCTGGATCCTTGAGCTTCTTAGGGATTTTGCTTTGGAGAATTGCCGAGCACTATCCTCGTAGGCAGACGGTGGAGACGTGTTCGAGCTTCCTTCTGTTCGTCAGCAGGTCCTTCAAGAACTTGGCGAAGCTGGACATCTGCGTAATAGCTTCAACGAAAGGTAAGTTAATATGCAATACTTTACACATACCCACAAATTTACCAAACTGAGCCTCGTTCTTGTCCTTCTTCAGTCGAGCCGGGTATGGGATCTTCGGCTGGTATGGCTTCACTGGTAGCCGCTGGATCTCCGTCACCTTTTCCTCCTCGGGCTCGACCTTCTCCTTCTCAGCGTCGGCCTTCTCGACATCGTCGCCCCCGATCTCCTCAACTTCGGGCTCGTCGTGGCTCTCGAAGTTGGCATTCTCCTTGGCCTTTTTTGGCGGGCACTTCTTTAAATTCTCGCCCATTCCTCAGCGTCACCGCCTTGCAGTACTCCTTGGGGTTCGGCTCAGTGTAGCTTGGGAGTGATCCTTGAGTACGCCCCGCCAACTGCTTCGCCATCTGGCCCATCTGCTGCTCCAGCTTTTTGAGCGAGGCGTCTGTGTTCTGAGCACGCAAGTCGTTCGCCTCCATGTACTCCTCCATGTTCGTCATACGGCTCTCGTGAGCTGCGGTGGTGCTACTGAAATTCGTGAGGAGCGTCTTCATCATGTCCTTCATCTCCCTCATGTCGTCGGATCCCCCTGCGGGCGCGTTCTGGTACTGACGTGGTGGCCCGTTTTGGAATCCGGACGGTCTGGGCTGCATTCCTGGTGGTCCTTGGCTCTGATGGTTCTGACTCCCGTACGCCAGGTTCGGATGTGCCCGAGGCTGGAAACTACGCTGGCCGCCTTGGTAATTTCCCATATAGTCTACGTGCTCCAGCGACTGTCCAAGTTGGCAATCTTAGGTCTCGTGGGCTGCGCCGCAAATCCCGCACAATGGCACGTAAGGCGTGTGCTGTGTCGGTGTGGTGGTGGCCACGGCGTTCACGGGCTGAGTCTGCCCAGACTTGGGAAGTAATGCTCCAATCACCGTTTGCAACTGGAGTTCGTCGAGGCGATTTGTTGGTGGAGCGCCTCGATCTTAGCATTAGTGGCCGTCTCCTCGCTCACTCCAAATACGCATGTCGTCTTCATCCTGGTATTGCCCCTCATGAAACTGTTCCTCGAGTATTCCTCAATGAGGTTCCAAGCGTCGGTCGCGTTGAGCTTCACGAGTCCTCGTCCGGCGGCTCCGTCTAGCATATGGACAGTCTGTTCGTTGAGCCCCTCGTGGAACCTGTTGATCTGGACTGCCTTCGACATCCCGTGCTGTGGGCATCTCTTCAATAACGCCTTGTAGCGCTCCCACACCTCATACAGATTCTCAGAGTCCTTCTGGTGGAATAGGGAAATCTTTGTCTTCAACCGCAGCACCTTCGACAGTGGGAAATAGTGGTTGATGAAAGCGGCTCGCATCTCCTCCCAGGTAGTGATCGACCTGGGCGGGAACATGTCTAACTAGTCCTTCGCCCTGAACTTGAGCGAGAACGGGAACAGCATCAGCTTGATTGCATCGCCAGGGACACCATTGATTTTTATGGTGTCGGTCACCGTCAGGAACGCCTTCAGGTGGGAGTAAGGGTCGTCGTCGGGGTTACCCTCGAACTGTGTCGTCTGGAATATCATCTGAAGCCAGGAATGCTTCAGTTCGAAGTTGTTGTTCTCGATCGGCAGGATGACAATCGCCGATTCAGTACCGCCTAGTGCGGCATTCTTGAGGAGGTCCTGAAGCGATGGCTCCTCCTCTGGAACGTTGTGGACGGGCACTCGGTGGTCCGCCATCGTTACTTCCGTGTTTGGGCTGTCTACGGACGCCTCTACACGAGAGTTTAAAGTTGACTCCTGCGAACTATCCTCTGAATAATAAACTAACGGATCCTGAGAGCTGGTGGATGCTCCTTCTGTATCGTACTTAAGCTTCCTTCGCAACTTTCGTTCGAAATCCAGGTCTGTGTCAACGATGGGACCCAATGGATGGCTTCGGGTAATTCACCGCTGAATCGTACCTTCAATGAGTGAGAAATAAAAATTAGCGAAAAAGTAAACAAATACGCCGAATAAGAATACGAAATCAATAAAGACGCAGGAAAACAACCAATGCAAGTAACACAAATAACGCAAATAGTAAAAACACAAGAAAAACGTCAAAATAAAAGTGGCTAAAGTACCGAACTACGGTATTCCTAATATCAATTTATTCCCCGGCAACGGCGCCAAAAACTTGACACGTGGTGTGTGAATGAAAAGTGCGACAAGTAATAGTTAAAACGAATACCTAATTACTATCACCGACGTGCGATAGGCAGTGGACCTATCGTTTGTAGTGCAGTAAAGTGAGTAAGCGAGTATCGAACACGAGGAATAAATCAAGTACTAGTAATGACCTATCGACTCGATATTTAACCTAAATAAAATACGCAAATTGTTTGACGACATAACCTAACAGACCGCTCCTAAATCAACCAGAAATTCAAAGAATGCGACTAACTGATACGAGAGTTTTCAGATGATAAAGATGTGCTCGGGATTCGAATCCCGCTAGGAATTATCGGCTAAGACAATGAAATCGTTCCTAAGTGATTAAGACTAGATCGCAGTAATTTCCTACCCGCTCGCGGATCTGCTGTCGCCCTAAATGCTCGTGGGGATCTAAAGTGCAGTAATTACTAAAGCGAGGATCGAGTATTTGCTTTCGCCCTATACTCGAATCCTATTTTCTATGAACGGCATAAACGTTTCTTAGCTGTCGCCCTAAACGTTTTTCCACACGATCACTTCAACACATAGACATATTAAAGCGATGAATCATATACATAGAATGATAAATAGTCAAAAACACAAAGTCACGATAATATACGTCTTAACTACGAAATATCCTAGCGTTCATCTAATCCCAAACACAAAAGGGATTTAGCTACTCATAACTGAAGGAGAAACAACTAGAGAATTAGAAGATAGAGACGAAGAACTCATGATCTTTCCTACTGATGAATCTGATGTGATCTCGTGGGAAGATCTTCGTTCTTCGTTAATCTGGCGTGAATTCTTCGTTGATCCGTCTCTTGCGCTCGGGGACGGGGTTTCCTGTTCTTTTCGCCCTATTTTCGTCTCTGGATGGTTGGGAATTGATCTCTGGTAAGTTGTGCCCTTTCTGGGTTGAATTTGGGCTTTTTATAACAATTCACGTCACGGTCACGGCCTGGGACATGGGCCGTCACGGCCGTGACCATCATCAACTCGAGGCGCATATCTTTCTGTCACAGGTCACGGCCAAGTGCATCGTAGGTCACGGCCGTGACCATCTTAAGTCGACCTCTCTGCCGTGCGTCACGGTCTGGTGCAAGGTCCGTCACGGCCGTGACCAAGGGCAGTGGCTTCGTCCTCACTCTCTGCCGAGTGTCACGGCCTGGTGCAAGGGCTGTCACGGCCATGACCTTGGGCAGTGTTTCATGTTCGGCCTCTGGTGGGTGTCACGGCCAACTGCATGGTATGTCACGGCCGTGACACATGGCAGTGTTCTTCATTTTTGCACCGTTTTGCCTCGTTTTTGCTCTGTTTCGCCCGAAACTCGTCCTAAGCTCCTTCAACATAAGAATAAGTGTAAATATGGCTAATAAATGTATAAAATGATTGTTAGAGCTCTATTATACCCCAAATAAATACTATGATAAACGCATTGAAATACGTTTATCATCTGTCTAAGAAGTCCAGCATCCTTACTGCCTATGACTCCTTCAAAGCTAAGGAGGGGGAAGAACTCCGCTTCCTTACCATCATCAACGAGATGAGAAAGATCAACATCCAACGCTCCAATCTAGAACACAACATCAAATTCCTTTCCACACTTCAACCTGAGTGGGGACGGATTGCAGTACTGGTTAAGCAACAGAACGAAGATCTGGATGCCATGGATATTCACTCCCTACACGATAGTCTCTCACAATACTCGCAGTACGCCAAAGAAATCAACGAAGGAAAAACAAATGTCGACATGGAACCAATTGCACTCGTGACCTCTAAGACAAGCAACAGGAGCTCGAGAACCTCTAAAGGAAAGCAAGTCGTTCAATCTGATACTTATGAGGCCAAATCCGACCAAGAATATGAGGACGAACTCGAATCAATCAGAAAGAAACTGGCAATGATCTCAGAGACAGTAAATAAGATGAGCTCCAAGAAATCATCATCTTCCTTCAACAAACAACGAACCTCGGGCGGGAACAGAAGTTCGTTGCCCTTGAAGAGGCTGAAACTAAGAAATCTGAAGTAGTAAAGAAGTGCTTCAACTGTGGCAACCTGGGTCACTTTGCTTTTGAATGCTTCAGACCTAAGAAGAAAAATACTGAATACTACAAGAAAAAATTTCAGCTCTCACAGCGCAAGAAGGCGGGAATTGTCTTGGTTGCTGAGGAAGAGAAATGGCTGGAGAAAACGTCTTACGAGGAGGAAGAAGAAATGGCCTTCATGGTGAAAAGCATTGATATGACTCCTACGAGGATGAGCCAGCCACCGGGTCAGACAGGACGTATTGTCTCAATACGAACTAATCACAATCGAACGTGTTCGTCTATACAAGAAAGTCAAGGAGGACATCAACACCAAAAGAGGTCAGAGTGAACGAACCATGTTCCTTAGCCAACCTAAAGACGTTCTATGATCCTCGCGAAGGGTTGGGATTTGAGCCCACCACTAACACTGAAACAGAAAAAGTACTTTCTCTGTACAACATCAAACGTATTGGGTTAAGCATAGAACAACTAAGGCCCTTCGTAGGATCAAGAGAGGTGGCTGAATCTGACGAACAGAAACGGAGGAATAAAGAAGGGCTCAAATCGCGTGTGACTACACCGAACTCAATAATAGCTACAAAACTAGAGAGATAACACTCTCTGATGATTACATGTCACCATTTGGACCCGAAATTCAGGAAGGCACTGACGAACATGCTAAACCTATTTATTCATTTATCTGCATTCCAGAGATTATACGCAAAATAGGTGCCTTGACAGCCTCTCTAGAATCGGAAAAGAAAGCCCACGAAGAAGAGAGTGAAGTGGTCCCGGTACGATATGGATGTAAAACACTAAGTATAGACTAGATGTTGGCTAAAATGTCGGGGTGACACTCAACCTAACATTCAGATGCACAGCGGAATATTGTAATTACTTAGTGACGAAAATAGAAGAACACGATATATAAATCTGTGCAGCAAGTTATAAAAACTTGCTGCGTGCCTCAAGACAAAATTCCACTACAGCAATGGATGCAAACAACTATCCGAATATAGTAAAAACAAGCCTAGAAAAACTACGAATCGAGACGATCCTGAAAACTACGAAGTACTAAGACTTCTGAAAACTCAATACTAGGCCAAAAGACGACTCTCTTAAAATATACAACTCGCTCAAAACTGATATGTGCTTCGCTCATATTTTTCGCTCAATATGTCGCTCAAAGCATCTCCATGAAAGCTCTCTCGAAAGTCGTAAGTTGCAGCTCGAAAATCTTCTTATATTTATAGGCATTGGCTCAGCTTGAATTGGTAAAAAGATCCCTTGAATATCTCGTCAAATATCTCCTCGAAGATCTCCCTAAATATAGTATATATTTAGTTCGATCTTCTCATCTCATTGATCGATCTCTTATCTCCTATTTATGGTAACTGGTTGAATGGTTCTCTTTTGATATTCAGATCTTCTAATCTTGGTCGTGGCTTGACTACTTCTCTTTTGATCTTCAAATCTTCTATTTATAGTAAGCGCTCTTCCTAAATTCGCTCAAGCAGCTCCACGCGTTTTCCACCTGAGACTCGTTCCAGCACTTAAATACGTCCTGCATATTATTAATTAAAGCCACTAAAAAAGGTTAAACGGTTTTTGGGCATGAAAGATAAAATCGAATGTTGACAGACAACAATGTTGGCCGAAATGTTATCCCAACATTGCCGTCAACATTAACAATCTCCCCCTTTTTATCTTTCTTCCCAAAACCCGTGCAGACATTAGAAGTTCCTAAGCTCCCCCTGAAGGCCAAATCTACTCAACCACAAAACAATGAAGGATGGTTAGAGCAAACGTAAACAGAATAGTCTATAAGCTATTCAAAGTACTAAGAAGTAGTACGAAGCCAATTAGGGTTCTGAAGATTAACATCTGCAAAAGATTAACATCTGCAAAAAATAAAAAGTTCATATGCAGGCCAGCAAACCATATAGTCACACAACCTAAACGAGCCAGATCAGCATGCACACAATAAAGATAAAGTCGGTCATGCAAAGAATCATAGAATCAAATCAGATGCAGACGATCAAATCAGCATGCTCATAGTAAAAACAAATTAATCTGACATATGCTTGCAAAAAAATGGAAAGGATCAGAGCTTCACTCTCAATGGAGTATGGAGTTTCCTTCTGTTGCTTTCTCGGCTGCCCCCCCCCCCCCCCTGTTTGTCGGCTCCTTATTCTGCTCCCCCTTATTATCTGCGCAACCTTCTCCCCCTTTTGGGAAGAAAGAAAAAAAATTCAGAGATCTTCTCTGTTAGCCAACTTGCAGATGTCGAGGTCAATGTGGGACTAACATTTGGGCCAACATTCTGAGACTCAGAAACAAGTTAGTTGCCATAAAGAAATCAAAGATAAATCCAAAAATAATAAGAGAACAGAATGAGTAACCCTCTATTATATCAACCACAATCAAGAACAGAGATTATTTCAGCATGAAGTTCGAACTATGAAATAGGATATGCGAAAGTGATGAGAGCTCAAGTCGAACCTAAAAAGAAAAATATCCAACAACACAAATAAAACGTTCACTCAGAATAGGGATAAATCGTGGTGTAAGTGAGTGAAGTAAACTAATCGTTGGAATGAAGCGCATTTAGACAGTTTGAGGATGTGGTCGAATTAGGTCAAACCTGTCTAAGTAAACTTGGAGCAAGTATATGGAGGAATCGTCATGAGAAAATATAGGAGCAATTCAGATCATGATTCAACCAAGAATACCAAGTCAAAAGTCATAATAGGATCGAGCGAGACTAACCGTTTAAGCGATAATGATGAGCACTTGAGCCAAGTGTAACAAGCTGTTCTTCGAGAGTTCTAATGCAATTCTGAGAGATATCTAATCTAGACAAATGAAACTAATAATGCTGACCTAAAAAGCTAATGCAAATAAACGAAAGCACAAAAATATAGCATGGTCAAACTGACAGTCACATATGTTGCCCTAACATAAGACTCAACATTCTACTCTGAAATTCCAGACTTTTCTGTTCAACACCCTAAACTCAATTCCCTTTCATTTTCTGCCCTACTTACCTCAATATAGACTAGTAATGTTATGCACAACCCTTATAAGATCCTTATCATCAAGATTAGGATTTTTGTCGCAAAGAGTGCATCGTCACCGCGAAAGCGGTGCACCTAGGGAAGCTTATTACTTGAACCTGTATCTTGAAAAAGAATCACGAGCAATTTTTTTTTAAGGAAGAGGGTCATTTCAGGGAACGTTCTAGGTGAGTCAAATCATTTCACAGAATAACAGAGAGAACATTTAATCAAATATCAAAGCAGTAACAGTCAACTTCGACTTCTGCTATGTTGATCCAAATGTTGGACCAACATTCAGACAGACTGATGCAAACCTATAGACTTTTTCCGGTCCGAAAACCTTTCAAAATCCAATACTTTCGTGAAAATGTCAGCTAACTGATGTTTCGTGTCTATATGTTCAATGCGAACTAATTCTTTCTCTACCATATCTCTCAGAAAATGATGCCTTATATCTATATGATTCGTGCGTGAATGCTGGATAGGGTTCTTAGATATGTTGATGGCACTAAGGTTGTCACAATACATGAGAACTGACTCGCACTCTAAACCATAGTCACACAACATGCTATTCAACCATATTAATTGCGTACAGCAACTCCCAGCAGCAACATATTCAGACTCAGCAGTAGATAAAGACACACAATTCTGTTTCTTATTGTACCATGCAACTAAATTGTTACCTAAGAAGAAACAGCCGCCACTTGTGCTTTTGCGATCATCCTCGTCACCTGCCCAATCAGCATCACTGTAGCCTACAAGACTCATATTAGTATCTTTAGAGAACCATAACCCTAGGCTACACGAACCACCCACATATCCAAGTATACGTTTAGCGGCATTTAAGTGAGAAATCTTAGGCTCAGACTGATATCTAGCACAAACACATAGGTTATACATAATATCGAGTCTACTCGCTGAAAGGTTTAAAAGATTTTTGAAGAAATCAAAAGATTCAGATCTTTCCCTAAGAAAAAATATCCATGCATATCTAAAATCGTCATCATCCAGCACATAAGCATATTTCCTACCACCAATGTTATCTACTTGCATCAGACCTATAAAATCCATATGAATTAACTCAAAACAGTTAGCAGTTTTAAAATGTTGGGCAGCATGTTGGTCAACATTATGGCTAGCATGCACTTGCTTACCCTTCAAACATGACTCACATACAACCTTACCAAACTCCTTAAGCTTCAGAATGCATCTGATCGCGTAGTTTTTGATAGGTTGCTCCAATGTACGGTAGTTGACGTGGCCCAATTTGTAGTGCCAAAGGATCACCTCGTCTTCGGCCTTCGAGTGTTGGTATACGTCTTTCGAACTGGATTTGTCTTCGACTAAATAGCAGTTGACGCTAGATCTTTTACCTGCCATCACTCACACGCAATTGCTGTTATAAACCTCACAACATTCCTTATTAAATCTTACCTCAAGATCGTCGTCGCATAGCTAACTTATGCTAATCAGATTAGCCACTAGTCCGTCGACGTGTAGAACATTGCTCAGCTTCGGGAAATCGGGCACGTTCAATCTGCCTCGACCAAGAATCCGCCCTTTAGCACCCCCTCCGAACATCACAGATCCACTCCTTAAAGACATGTAATCACTTAGATGCTCTTTGGTACCCGTCATATGTCGGGAACACCAGCTATCGAAGTACCAAGAACCTGTCACGTTAGCTCGCAAAGAGGTATACGCAACATTGCATTTGTGCACGGACTTCGCGACCCAAACTTTCCTAGATGACAAAACAGCATTTGAATTCCCAGAATTTGATGGTGAGCCAGCCGAGTCTTCTCCATACATTCTTTCAACACTGATTTCTCAATGTTGAGTGAGATGTTGGATGACATTCCAGCCGACATCGATTTCTTCGCAGAAATCTCCCCCTTCAACTTCCAGCAGTATGGCTTAATATGACCAGATTGCATGCAATGATGACATTTAAACGACACATCCTTAAGTTTGCTAGCATCATGCTTAGGACTTGACTCAATAGTCTCACTAACATCACTCAAGGCATGCGATTTTTCCTTCACAAAAACTATCTTAGGCTGCGCATTGGATACGGGTTTAGGATCATCACATATGGGCTGAGAACTAAATCCTAGACCTTGATTATCAAAAATATCTAACGACAATACCTTATCAAGAGTCAATTTACCCTTGTTCATCTTCATGAACGTCAAATCGGCCTCGTCGACTCGCTTTTGAAGCTTGTCAATCTCCTTGTCCTTACGTGTCAACACAGCTTCCATTTTGTTCATCCCTTCAAGTAGGCTTTCAATCATCTTTTTGCTCTTCTCATTCTCACCGATCAGCTTCTTAACCTCGGCTTTGAGTTCCGCGTTCATCGCCTTCTCCTTTTTATATTGCGCGGACAACATATTGTCGGCTTCATTGATTTGGACTTCAGCACACACGTCAGTTTCTAAATCTCCCTCATCCCAACTAGAATACCCATCAAAACAATTTGAGTCATCATAATCAAAAATGATATTTTTCTTAGATGTTGAGTCAAATGTTGGCTCAACATCAGTTACCACAGTGAAGCCGATTTGTTGATCTTCCTCTTCTTCGTCGTTTGAGAAGGACTGTATGGTCACTGATGATTGCTTGGACTCCTTTGCGCATGGTTCATCATCTTCATCATCGGGGAGATCGTTCCAAAGAGCTTTGTCGTGCTTGCTAATTGTATTGGCACATTCGTTAGCGTAATGACCCCAGCCCCAGCACGCATGGCATCTCACTGTCTCCCAGTCGATGTTCTTCTTCTTTCCATCAGAATTGTGTTTGAAAAACGGTGGCGCAGACGAAGGTTCTGCTTTGGCATTCTGGCCCTTCCTGAATGTTGGGCCAACATTCTGCTCGACATTCTTCTTCTGAAGAAACTTTGTGAATTTCTTCACGAACATAGCCATATCCTCATCATTGTCAGGGTCAACTTCAGTTTGCACCTTGGATGACTGACTGACTAGAGCAATGCTTTTGCCACGTGAAGCTCTCTTTTGGACTTCGAGGTTGGTCTCATAGTTCTTTATGATGTTCATCAATGTGTTGAGTTCCATCGAGCCCAGATGATGTGCTTCCTCGATGGCCGCTACCTTCACATTAAACTTTTCAGTTAGCGTACGTAAAGCTTTAGAAACGAGTACCTTATTAGAAATCGGATCTCCAAGGCTAGCACACTCGCTCGAAAATGTCAGGATCTTCCCAAAGTACATGGTGATATCCTCGTCTTCCTTCATTCCCAGATTTTCAAACTGATTGAGGAGGTATCGTATTTTGGTTTCCCTCACACTTGCACCGCCTTCGCAGTACCTCTGGAGTAGATCCCACGCATTCTTTGCCGTCGAGCAGTTCTGAATGATCTTAAACATGAAAATGTCCACCGAAGAGAAGATGGCATTAAGAGCTTTGTCGTTGTACTCGGCCGCATTCTTTTCAGCAATCGACCACTCTTCAATCGGCTTGCCAACGACTTCGCCATCAGCATCTGGAGGAGATCGAGGTATAGTGTATCCGTTGACAACAGATTCCCACGCTCGCACGTTAATGGATTTGATGCATTGGCTTACGCGAACCTTCCAATAGGCATAGTTGGAGCTGTCCAACACGGGAACTTTACTGATGTAGTTCGAACTTGTAACATCCATGGAAAAGGATCACCAACGCTTTGTCATGTCAAGCGGAGGCTCTGATACCACTTTGAAGTGGTCCCGGTACGATATGGATGTAAAACACTAAGTATAGACTAGATGTTGGGTAAATATCGGGGTATCACTCAACCTAACATTCAGATGCACAGCGGAATATTGTAATTACTTAGTGACGAAAAAAGAAGAACACGAGATATAAATCTGTCCAGCAAGTTATAAAAACTTGCTGCTTGCCTCAAGGCAAAATTCCACTACAGCAATGGATGCAAACAACTATCCGAAGATAGTAAAAACAAGCCTAGAAAAACTACGAATCGACACGATCCTGAAAACTACGAAGTACTAAAACTTCTGAAAACTCAATACTAGGCTAAAAGACGACTCTCTTGAAATATACAACTCGCTCAAAACTGATATGTGCTTCGCTCATATTTTTCGCTCAATATGTCGCTCAAAGCATCTCCAAGAAAGCTCTCTCGAAAGTCGTAAGTTGCAGCTCGGAAATCTCCTTATATTTATAGGCATTGGCTCAACTTGAATTGGTAAAAAGATCACTTGAATATCTCGTCACATATCTCCTCGAAGATCTCCTTAAATATAGTATATATTTAGTTCGATCCTCTCATCTCATTGGTCGATCTCTTATCTCCTATTTATGGTAACTGGTTGGATGGTTCTCTTTTGATATTCAGATCTTCTAATCTTGGTCGTGGCTTGACTACTTCTCTTTTGATCTTCAAATCTTCTATTTATAGTAAGCGCTCTTCCTAAATTCGCTCAAGCAGCTCCACGCATTTTCCACCTGATTTAGACTCGTTCCAACACTTAAATACGTCCTGCATATTATTAATTAAAGCCACTAAAAAAGGTTAAATGGTTTTTGGGCATGAAAGATAAATCGAATGTTGACGACCCAATGTTGGCCGAAATGTTATCTGTTCCAGAATCCACTACATATAAATGCAAGCAAACTACAAAGAAAATTCCTTTATCTCACACAAATTTTGTATCACATGTACCCACAGACAAAGGCGTGAGATCTAAGGAAGCGAAGAAGGTTCGATCTGGCTCAGCAAAGAAGACAACAGTTCCTGACAAGAAGAAGAGACCAGTCTCCAACCTTTCTTCTAATGTTTTGAAATCTTTTGTATTTCCAAAAGTGACTTCTTGTAATGTCGCAGAACGTGTTTCGTTATTTCATGCCCTAAAATCAAAATTCTGACAATGATGTACTTTCGCATCCTCGTGACAATCATTTCAGCAAAAACGCTTCTACGTCACATAGCACTCGTTCTAAGGGAATATCTCCCACGCCGTCCGATCATACTATCAAATCTAAAGTAAAGAAACACACCACCTCCAAGACCAAGTTGAACAAGAAATTAAGTCAAAAACAGATTTGGATTCCGAAATCCCAACTGCATCCTGTAGGAAATCGTCATGCTTGGATTCTTAAACCAGTTATCCAACAATCCAGCAAAGAACTAAAACTAGCAATGAATAAATTAGCTTCTACACCTGCTATCAAAGATGGGCCCATCTATAAATGGGTACTTAAGCTTACTTGATTTTTTTGCAGGTCCGTCACGTGTGGTACTTAGATTCAGGTTGCTCCTCACACATGACCGGAAACAAAGCTGTTGAGCAACTTCTCTGATGGATTTCTCAGAAAGGTCTACTTTGGAAACGGACAATCTGCATGCATGCTAGGAACAGGTGATCTCATCCATGACAGGCTGACCATCAAAGGGGTGTCCTACTTCGAAGGACTGAGCTACAATTTATTCAGCATTGGACGTTTCTGTGACAAAGGCTACAAGGTGAACTTCGAGACCATCAAATGTAGTGTCGCAGATAACAATGGAAGAGAGCTACTCACTGGCCATAGGAAGACGAGTGTCTACTCCATTGACCTCAAGACTGTCCGACCGACGTGCCTCATCTCTCGGGCCTCTCTACATCAGAACGATCTCTGGCATCAGCGACTTTCCCATCTCAACTTCAAAGACCTTAACAAATTGCGATCAGAAAACTTGGTCAAAGGACTTCCCTCATTCAGATATCACAAAGAACATCTTTGCTCGGCGTGTGAAATGGGAAAGATAAGGAAAGCGTCTCACCGGACCAAACACATAGCCTCAACTTCCAAACCACTCGAACTCATTCATATGGATCTCTGTGGACCAATGCGCAATCAGACCATCAATGGACGAAGATATGTGCTAGTTATTGTGGATGATTTCTTGCGCTACACATGCACCAAATTTCTCAGAACCAAGGACGAAACTCCAGGACTAATCATTGAGTTTATCAAAACCGCTCAAAACCTCTACCAACTAAGTGTACAAATCATCAGAACTGACAATGGGACAGAATTCAAGAACAGAAAACTCTGTGAAAACACCTCAAAATTTCGCAGCGGCGAAAACACCTCAACAAAACAGGGTAGTCGAGCGCAAGAACAGGACCTTAGTTGAAGCAACTCGTACACTCCTCATTCACTCTGGACTACCTCACTTCTTGTGGGCCGAAGCAATGAACACAACCTGCTTCACGCAAAATCGTGGGTCCTTTCACAGGAGGTTCAATAGGACTCCCTACGAGTTGATAAATCGCAGAGTGCCGGACGTATCTTTCCTGAGAGTCTTTGGATGCAAGTGCTACGCAGCAAACGATAGTGAAGATAGAGGTAAACTCGACCCAAAGGCATTTGAAGGAATACTGGTGGCATACTCGACAACATCAAAAGCCTATCGAGTATACCTCAAGGAGAAAAGATATGTTATGGAAAGCATTAACGTAACGTTTGATGAAGTAGACCGAGTAGTTTCTGCACAAATCAGTCCAGAACCAGGACTTCTACGAGAGTTGACAAAGGATCAACCAAGCACCTCCTCTATGGGCGAAACATCAAAATCAAATACATTGAGTGACATGGAACTCGATCTCTTCTTTGAGGATCTCTTCTCTAAGCCATCACCACCCACTGCTCCAACAACTTCTGCAGCACCAGGAAATAATGATCCTGTAGAGACTAGCAATGACAATTCCCTTCCTACGATGGAAGATCTTAACCATGATGACGACAGTGAACTCCCAACTGATACAGAGATCATCTCCAGCTCAGCCGCTGAAACACCACAGCCTTCTGATTCAACAATTGAAATTTCTTCAGGAGAGTCAGTAATACCTCATCCTGGAGAAGAAACGGAACATCAAGCTGATCATAGTGCAGAAACAATACACAATACAAATGCAGCTTGTAGCACCCGGGTCCTCGTGAATAGTAAGGCCAATAAATTTGCGTAAATGATTAGTGCGATTATGTGCATTTCGTGAAATTATTCTGTGCTCGTGTAAAATCTGCATATTAAAATGTGTGCTTAATTTATTTGGTAAATTCGGAGCATTTAAATTATGCCGTGTGACTTCCAATTTAATTCGGGATCTTCGAAAATTAGAATTTTTGAAATTGAACTAAAAAGTGAAGTTGGACTAGAAGTTGTCATTGGGCTAGAATTAAATACTTAGGCCCAAAGACATAAAAGTTAAATTGTGGCAACAAACTTCCTTAAATTAGGGAGGCTCACGTCCACTTAAGTCACATCACCAATGCCCTTAGCAAATATCTAAAACCTTTTCATTTCTTTTACAAACCCGTGTTAGAAAGAAACAATCGATTTCTTGGAGAAAGGAGAAGGGAGTCGAACTAAACCCACAAGAAGCTTGAAAAAGGTATAGTTTTCTTACCATAGTTCTTATATTTTATGGTATGCCCCAAGGATTTTAAGCACGAGAACGTAAATTACTAGGGTGGTACTAATTTCGAAGTATTAAGAGTATATTTCCCACTTTAATCCTTGCCATTAGCTCCATATTTTCACGATTAGGAGGTTAGTGTACTAAAATCCGATTAGGCTAGTCGTGGTACCAAGCTCGACTTTTGGGTTTTGGTCGTGTTATTAAGACCGTCATCAAGTTCTTGAGGAAAAAGGAAAGTTCGATCGAAATTTTAGAACTTTGCGGGTTCAGGAGACGTTATCGTGCGCAAGGTCGCGAAGTGTATACTTAGCGAACTCCATTTCGCGAATCATTGGGTAGAATAGGATTGCGAACTCAAGGGTTTATACGCACGAGTTCGTAAGGAAATGGCTAAGGAAGGTTGGCGAATTAGGAGTAGAGCTCGCGAAATACCGATTCCACGAACTATGGTCGAATCCCGAGTGAAAGGAGGTTCGCGAACCCTAAGCCCCATGCACCAAATTTCGCGAATCGAGTGGTTCGCGGACCCAATGGTTTGCGGGTCTAACGGTGGATCACGAGTCCAATTTGGCGAACTGAGACTGAAGATCGGCGAATTCAAGGATTTCGAATCCTAGGCATTCCGCGAACTCACTCATTTCACGGGCCGATCAAGATTCGCGAATCCATGCCATTTTGCGAACCCGTGGAGAATTTGGCCAACTCAAGCCATTTCGCGAATTCGAGTTTGCGAACTCGGCGAACGCAAAAAGGTGGCGACCTTACACGTTTGCGAGTCCAGGATTTTGCTAAGCCCACTTCGCGAATCCAGGGAACTTGGCAAGCTCAATGGAGGTTTGCGAACTCGGGGAGATTTGCGGGGTGAAACCATCATGCGAACTTGGATCATTCCGTGGGCCGTGCTCTTTTGCGAATCCCACGCAAAACGAAAATTGGCGAGCTCAACACGTTTCACGAACCAAGCCAAATCGCGAATCCATTTAAGAGCCTAGGGACAATTCGCCAACCGTCAACAAAGTGTATTTAGCGAATCCAATGAGTTTTGCGAATCAATGGTGATTCGCAAACTCTAAACAAAAGCGAATTAGGATATTTTCACGAGTCCAACAAGGCACTAATTCGAAATAGACTTAGTTCGCGAAACTTAATTATACTAGGTATTCACGGGTTACCATAGGACTAGAATTTCAATCTCGTGAATTAAATTAGAGTAGTTAATGCATTTAGAAATAAGGTAAATAACCCCATGAACCGTTAGTTAAGGCCTTTTGCGAATTAGGGCAGGCTTGATAAATTATACGAATTTGCGAAATTTACTTAGCGAACCTAAATAAAGATCGAAGTTAGTTTACGAAGAAAGTGCACCTCACGAGTCATAAGCCCAATTTAAGTTCACGACTTAAAAATTCGAGTACATAGCCAATGTAATTAACTGAGTAGCCTACTGACATGAATATTTTATGCCTAAGGGTTGGGCCTAGGAGAATACACGGTGTCAGGTAGCGACTAATTACGGACGACAGGTAAGTGGAAATCCAACTACAACACATAATATATGTGTATGTGCCTAATTTATGTGATTACGTGATGATGTGCTTACGTACTTACGTGAACTTGTACGTTATGGTTGCATGCTTTCGGTAAGCGTCATGGCATTAATGCATTTTGCATATGCACGAGCATGCACGAAACACTTGGGGGTAATGAGATGATGAGCGTGCATGATTATGTCGCAAATAGCGAAGAATAAATGCCAAGGTGGGCAATGATATTATAAGATAAGTTAGGTGGCGGCTTCCGGGGCACCGGGACGGCGTTGATGCGCCGTCGGCGACGTTGATGCGTCGCCAGTTTACGAACGACGTTGATGCGTCGGGGGATTACCATGGTTGGGTTGATGCCCTCATGGTTGGGTTGATGCCCTTATATCCCTGATTAGCGTGGTTGGGTTGATGCCCTCATGCTTTAGTATGGTTGGGTTGATGCCCTCATACTTGGGCTGAAGCCCGTGGTTGGATAGAGCTCTTAACGGTGTACGCCTGGGTAAAAGTCCGCCAAGGGCCCTAAGATAAAAGATATGAGATTGAGTTTAGACCATAAGACGTAAGATGCATCGGCGTGGATTGCCTTTGCGGGGTTTTATCACGTGCACGTCATGCATGATTTCTACTTACTGAGCATATCGCTCACCCCTTACGTTATGTGTTGTAGGTGCCAGCGACCACGGTACGTGATCGCGTAGATGGCAAGGCAAATCTTTTGGCGCTTCCAGCAGCTTTTGGGATGGGAGTGTCTGCATGGATGACGACCTGTGAGTCCGGGCGCATAGAGATTCTTTTGATGTGCATGTGTACACATCTCGTGTAATTAGGATTCACATGAAGTTAGGAATTCATGTAATTCTTTTGTCATGTATAGAAACTACTTCCATTACATAAATGGAAAAAAATTTCATACGCATTTCCGCATCTCCTTTAAGATAAAGCAACATTAGACACATAGGATACGTTAGAATTAGGTAGTTGGGACAGATGGTCCTGACACAGCTGGATCACCACAACCTAGTACAAGAAAGTGGACACGAGCACACCCAAACTCACAAATAATTGGGGACCCTTCCACTGGTGTAACCACTCGAGCATCAACGATAAATGAAAGCCTCTATTCCTGCTTTCTCAGTCAAAAGGAGCACAACAAAGTAGCTGAAGCACTCGCCGACCCAGATTGGATAATCGCAATCCAAGAGGAAATCAATCAGTTTGAGAGGTTGAAAGTTTGGAACCTAGTACTTAGACCGGCTGGGAAAACTATCGTAGGGACTTAATGGGTGTTTAAGAACAAAATAGACGAGCAAGGAGTTGTTATCCGGAATAAAGCAAGGCTGGTAGCGAAAGGCTACAATCAAGAGGAAGGAATCGACTATGATGAGACATATGCTCCAGTCGCAAGAATTGAAGCCATCAGGATTTTCTTAGCTTTCGCTGCACACAAGAACTTCACAGTCTACCAGATGGATGTCAAAACTGCATTCCTCAACGGAATACTAAAGGAAGAAGTTTGTGTATATCAGCCTGAAGGTTTTGTAAACGAAAAACTCCCAGACCACGTCTACAGACTCGATAAAGCTCTCTATGGACTTAAACAAGCTCCCAGAGCCTGGTACGAGGTCCTCTCGGATTTTCTCATTTCCTTCGGTTTCACAAAAGGGAAGATTGATACGACTCTCTTCATCAAGAAGGACGGGACAAACATTACGTTGGTACAGATTTACGTTGACATCATCTTCGGGTCAACGGACTCGAGAATGTGCAGGGACTTTGGAGATCTAATGAAGCAGAAATTTGAAATGAGTATGATGGGCGAACTAAGGTTTTTCTTAGGCCTTCAGGTAAAGCACCTTCACGACGGAATTTTCATTAGTTAATCCAAGTATATTCACGACATACTCAAGAAGTACAACTTGGACAACTCAAATGCTGCCATCACACCCATGTCTACCTCATGCAAACTTGATGCAGATTCGTCAGGAAAATCTGTTAACCAGATCGAGGCACGATAGGATCCTTGCTCTATCTTACGTCCAATCGGCCTGACATCATGTTAGCCACGTGTCTCTGTGCTCGCTTTCAAGCTGATCCAAAGGAACCTCACATGCTCGCTGTCAAGGGGATTTTCAAATACCTCAAGGGAACTCCAAATCTTGGTCTATGGTACCCGATGGAGTCAAGCTTCGAACTCGTAGGATACATCGACGTTGAATATGCAGGATGCAAGCTGGATAGAAAGAGCACTTCTGGAGCCGCTCAATTTCTCGGGGGTAAACTCGTAAGCTGGTCGTCTCGAAAACAAAATTGTGTCTCAACCTCGACAGCAGAGGCAGAATATGTTGCTGCTCACAAATCTTGTGGATGAGAACCCAGCTGCGAGATTTTGGCTTAACGTTAAACCATATTCTAACTTTTAGTGACTCTAAAAGTGCGATAGCTATAACAAGTAATCCAGTACATCATTCACGCACAAAACATATAGACATTAGATATCACTTTATCAAGGAACATGTGGAATAAGGTACAATCGAAATGCATTTTGTTCATACAGATCTTCAACTTGCCGACTTATTCACTAAGGCATTGGATGAAGACCGATTCCAATTCTTGGTATCTAGGTTAGGCATGTTGAACCGTAAGACATGATCGATTGTCCATACATGAACCTGATATTGTGTAAATAGGTCACTTAGTATTTTTTTCTGTATATGTTTTCATATACATGTTGAAAATCCTACCATCGTATCTAGGGGGAGTCTCATAAAATTTATGCACGGATCTAGGGGGAGTCTTCGAAAATTATGCACTAATCCAGGGGGAGTCATTGAACACTTTGCACAAATTCAGGGGGAATTTTTATGATCTTTCATCAATTTTATTTTCAAATCGAATTATGGGGTAAACTTATAAGATACTCATTTCAATGACCTTAGGACAAAATTCTTCTCTCGGCGAAACTCAAAATTTGATCGAAACTGGAACAAACAAATATTTAAAATCTTTTCTTGGCGAAACTGACTTTCGCCCGAAACTTAGCTCAAACTCAATCGAAATTGGATATTCAATTATTTCAACTCGTTTCTCGGCGAAACTACGTATCGCCCGAAACTCCTTTAAATTAATTCGATAATCGCACGAAACACTTTTCGATCGGAACTAAATTTTAAATCCTTTTATAATTTTCTCGGCGAAACTGACTTCCACCCGAAACACGTTTCGATCGAAACTGAAATTCTTTTATAAGTTAACACGGCGAAACAGAGCATCGCCCGAAACTAATTCAAATCGATCGAAACTCAAAATTAACACCTTGTAATTATTCTCGGCAAAACTGAGTTCGCCCGAAATCAGTTTCCATCGAAACTCTACTTATACATATAGTATTTCGCCCGAAACACTATTCTTCTTCATCGATTCTCAAATTCATTTTTAAAACCCTCTCTGCAATTGCATACAAATCGTATCACAGTCTCACACAAACTCAGTTTCCACGATTTCTGCAGCTCCAATTTCACTATTGGTAAGGATAACGCATTATCTGCAGCATTTAACTTATATTTTTCTCGTTCTTGCAGGTTGCGCAGATTAGGGTTAAGTAGTTCGCGCGAATCGTTCTTCAATGCGTTTCAATTTAGTTTGAATTCGCCCGAAACTAAACCCCAGATTCAATTTCACATCACATTCGATCGGGCGATACTTCCAATTTTATTTATTCTGTGATTCTAAATCGATCGATTCGAGGGTTTCACCACTTTCGCCCGAAACTGGATATTTCACTGTTTACTGTAATTTGAATCGTTCAATTTAGACTTTCGGCCGAAACTATTTTTACAATCATAACACATTCTTAAATCCCTCTATTCTGTAGTTTTGATCGAAACCACAATCTAATTTGAATCGATCGATTGCATCTCACTTGCGGCCGGCACGGGATCTTCTATTTTTACTATGTTTTAAATCGCACACTTAAGACTTTCGACCGAAACTGCATTTTGAGTACAACATGATTTAAATCATCTCAAAACTTACATCAAATTGTACTTTGTATTCAAATCGACCGATTGAAGAATCCGACCTAACTTGCTAAAATATATATTGTTCTTCAGCATCGGCCTATTCAAGTTACAAAATTTGAACCTCTAAAAATTTTATCTATGTCCCGAAGTGTAACAACATTTCGTATTTCGTAACTTTCAAATTTGATGCATTACACGATAATCTACTAATCAATTAATCTTATGTTACAGAATTACCAAAATGGTGCGACTGATTGATGAGGTTTTCGCTTTAAAGGATTGGGCACAGAGGCCACCCAACAACTTCCAACTTGATTTTGACAACACCTCGTGCCCAGATCCTATTATTGTCAAAATCCTAGCAAACCACCCTCTAAAAACCGCCCTAAATATCACCGAGGTTGTCCATGAGGTCTACGTCCAACAATTTTGGTCCACCCTTCAGAACCCAACAAATAACCCAAAAACAACCAATCTTTCCGCCAAAATCGACAACACCATAGTTGTCTTTACCCCAACCGTTCTCCGCTCCAAACTAAACCTACCACACTCCCTACTATATGATTCCCATCCATCTAATGATGACCTAATCAGAGACTTCCTATTCATGGGCCACAAACTAAACGCCCAAAACACCATTCACCTTCCTGACTTCAATGCAAAAGACATCCTTGGACCCTGGCGGACCCTATTTCTGATCATCACCAAATGCCTCTCACCGAAGCATGCGGGGTCCGACCGGTGCAACCGTAGCATAATGCTAATCTTCCATGGGATCGTCTTCAACAAAACTTACGATGTTGCACAACTAATTTGGATGGACATCATTGACCAATTACGAAGGCGATGTCTCGGATCAACGAAGCCAGTCCTTCCTTACCAACGGTGGCTCCCTGTCATCGTCTAACACTTCGTGGATCTTCATCCTGAAATCGAGCGCTGACCAGAGACGAGGGCTATCAATCTCTGAAGCTCATCAAAATACAATCAACAAAGCGTAAAGTCGATCAGGAGGCCATGATCATACCAGACCACTTACTTCGACTCATCGATCCAACTGAGCCGGAGCTCCTCAAATACCTACGAGCCAACAACCTTGATGATGTTCCCATGGTTCAACACAACCCAGTTGAACCTAACCCAGGGACAAGCCAACCCTCACAGTCAAATGTAGGTCTAGGAAGCTCTTCATCCCCAAAGCCAAAACAAAAGAGAAAATCCAAAGGGGATGACAGAGGCAGTCAACAGGAACGGCGTACAAAACAAAAACACGACCATATTCCTCAACCAACTAGTCCACAAACAAGCCAGGCCGAACCCATAGGTACAGGGGATGACTTTGTCTTCCCCCGAGTAGAAGTCGCGACATCGGGTCCAATCGCGCAAACTACCCTCCCAGCCACTCAATCATCTCCCATTCATCACATACTCACGAGGTGATGACTAGTCCACAAACAAGCCAGGCCGAACCCATAGGTACAGGGGATGACTTTGTTTCACATACTCACGAGGTGACACGTCATTCATCACCACCTCGCTCGGATGGGGTTGATGTATCAAGCAGTCCTCAGCCTCACACTGCACCTTCCTTGATCACAACTAGTGTAGTGCCCTCACCATCCATAATTTTTCCATTTTCTAGGACACTACAACTAGTTTCTGTACCTCTAGATCTTAGTGATCTAGACAAAACGCTCCACAATGTCTCCGTACTAGAGTCTACTACGGAACTGAGCGGAATCCCCAACGTAGTCAACATCCCTGCAGCTACGACCTTGGGCCATCAATCTGAGTCTGTCTCAGCATTGATGTCAACGATGAGCCTAAGTGACTTCGGTTCTTCAAGTCTTGTGCAAACAGGCGGCACGTCAGTACCCTCTACTGATGTTGTGACGACGGAACGTCTTCGTGACTTCGTCAGGTTATTTTCCCTATTCGTGATGGAGGCTAGGCTGAATGATCGCCTCGCAGAGTTTGCAAAAGATCTCGAAGACACCATCATGACCCAAGTCTACACTGCAATTGGGACCTCCTCTCGAGACAAAAGTAAAGCCCCCGTCACCGAAGAAGTACCCTCGCAAACCGACCCATCTCCTGACTCTGACGGCGGCCCGTGGAACGTCCCTATACCGGAACTCATCGACATTCTACTGGCCAGACTCCGCACTGTACCAAAGCTACCTGCGTATGAATCGGAGGTCCTCAGACGTCTGGAGCTTCCTTTCAACACACCTAACCCCGGCGAGGCCCAGTCATCAACCACGCGACGACACTGACGGTGGGGATCGTCCCGAGGGGGAGAAGACACGAGAGACAGGACCTCAGCTGCAGCCACAGCCTAGAACCACCCAAACACCCACCAGAACAAAACCACCTACACCCACACAAACAAAAAAATCCACCCGAACTACCACTAAAACAACCCAACAGCCCTCCTCACCAGCTATAAGCCTCACACCTCCTCTTCCCACAAGCCAAGACAGCCCTTTGATATCTCCATCCTCTCCCATCCTATCCCTACAGTCTAATGATCCAATCTCACAAACCAAAGAACTGTACAATCCACACGACGCCGTGGAAAAGTACATCTTCACCTAGGTGCCCCAATACGTGAAAACAATGCTCGCAAAAATTTAACGACTACCCTGGCATCGTTTGTGGGCAAGGCTTGCTCCTCGGCCCACTTAGACACACAATCGACGGCAACTAGGATGTACTTATTATTGTATGAGCTAGGAAATGGACCCATAAAATCTATGCCCCATACATCGAATATCTCACATACCAAAATGAAATTCTGAGGCATTTTGTCGCGTTTGGCGAGATTACCTGCGCGCTGACACTGATCACAAGTGTCAACGTACATTCGGGCGTCCTTGAAGATCGTGGGCCAGTAAATCCAGTTTCCAACACCTTCTGAGCGGTTTTGTTTGCTGCGTAGTGTCCTCCGGTCGGTCCATTGTGACAATGTCTAAGGATCTGCGTCGATCCTGGGGCCACCACGCATCGCCGTATTACCTGGTCTGAACATCGCCTGAAAAGATACGGGTCTTCCCAAAAGTAGTACCTCAACTCAGAAAAGAATTTCTTCTTTTGCTGACTGGTGTACTCCTTTCGTAGGACCCTCGCAACAAGATAGTTAGCATAATCTGCAAACCAAGGGGTGTCGTCACTTACCACATGTATCGCGTAGAGGTGCTCGTCTGGGAACCGATCGTGTATCACCCTTTCGTCCTTCTGGTATATCTCGGACTCCTCTAGTCGAGAGAGGTGATCTGCCGCCAAGTTCTCTGCACCTTTCTTATTGCGGATCTCGATGTCGAACTCTTGCAGTAGCAGGATCCACCTAATTAGCCGTGGCTTGGCATCGGGCTTTGCTAACAAGTACTTAAGAGCATAGTGGTCAGTAAAAACAATAACTTTAGATAGGATTAGATATGACCTGAACTTGTCGAAAGCGAAAACGACGGCCAACAGGTCCTTTTCGGTGGTCGTGTAATTGGCCTGGGCTGCGTCTAGCGTCTTACTCGCGTAGTAGATCGGTCTGACGTGGTTGTCCTTACGCTGCCCTAGCACGGCGCCAACTGCATAGTCACTAGCATCACACATTAGTTCAAAGGGCAGCCCCCAATCAGGGGCTACCATAATAGGTGCTATGACTAATCGCTCCTTAAGCAAATTAAAAGCATGCAGACACTCGTCATTAAAATCGAACGGGGCATCTTTTTCTAGCAATCTAGACATGGGTCTTGCGATCTTAGAGAAATCCTTAATAAACCTACGATATAATCTCGCATGTCCTAGAAAGTTTCTAATCGACTTCACGTTCGAGGGGACGGGCAATTTTTCTATAGTTTCTAACTTAGCCCGGTCAACTTCGATTCCTTTGGAGGAGATCTTGTGGCCGAGGACTATACCCTCTCGAACCATGAAGTGGCACTTTTCCCAATTAAGTGTCAAGTTCGTTTCCTCGCATCGTGCGAGTACGAGCTTCAAATTTGACAAACATGCATCAAACGACGACCCGAAAATAGAAAAATCGTCCATAAATACCTCCATTACCTCACCTACCAATTCGTCGAATATGGCCATCATGCATCGCTGGAAGGTGGCTGGGGCATTGCATAAGCCAAATGGCATCCTTCGGTACGCGAACGTTCTGAACAGGCACGTAAACGTGGTCTTCTCCTGGTCCTCAGGTGCTATGGGAATCTATAGATACCCTGACAAACCATCAAGGAAACAATAAAATGAGTGACCCGCTAACTTTTCTAACATTTGATCAATAAATGGTAAAGGGAAATGATCCTTTCGCGTGACATCGTTCAACTTCCTGTAGTCGATGCAGACGCGCCATCCGGTTACGGTCCTCGTCGGGATTAGTTCGGTCTTGTCGTTGGTGACGACCGTCATGCCTCCTTTCTTTGGAACTACTTGGACCGGGCAGACCCATGCGCTGTCTGAAATGGGATAGATCATCCCCGCGTCTAGCAATTTGATCACCTCCTTCTTTACCACGTCCTTCATGTTGGGGTTGAGCCGCATTTGGCGTTGAGCGACCGGCTTGAAATCGTCCTCCATGAGGATCTTGTGCGTGCAATAGCTCAGGTTGATACCCCTTATGTCGGATATTCTTCCACGCCAACGCCTTCGTGTGCGCCTTCAACACGTCTAAGAGCTGGCCCTTCTGTCCGTCGTCGAGGTTCGACGAGATGATGACCGGCAGCCTTCCATTGTTGCTCAGAAATGTGTACTCGAGGTGGTCGGGCAGCGGCTTCAATTCCAGGACCGGTGGCTCCTTGACAGCTCTTTTCCTTGTCCTCTTCGCTGCTCTCGTTGATAGCTATGATAGGCTCGTCGACCTCCTCCCCACACTCATCGATCGCCATCAGTGTATGCCTGTCGTGATCATCGACCTGTGACAGACCTTGCACGGAAAAGAGAAAGTCGTGGTCAAATACGTCCAAAAAGTAACATTTATCATTTGCTCGCCGCTCTTTTTCATCGAGTCGGCCATATTAAAGTAACTTTCTCGCCGTCTACTGTCAAGGTCAAAGTCCCATTCCTAACGTCTATCATGGTCTCCCCTGTCGCTAGGAACGGTCTACCTAAGATCAAGGGAACATTCTCGTCCTCCTCCATATCTAAAATAACGAAATCTGCGGGAATCACAAACTTATCAACTTTAACTAAGACATCCTCGATAACACCTCGAGGGTACTTCAACGACCTATCAGCTAGTTGGAGACCCATCCTAGTGGGTCGTGGCTCACCTAGTCCTAAACGCTTAAACATAGAATACGACATAAGATTAATACTAGCGCTTAGGTCTGCTAACGCACGCTCAATCACTAAATCTCCTATAAGACAGGGAATAGTAAAACTCCCTGGATCCTTGAGCTTCTTAGGGATTTTGCTTTGGAGAATTGCCGAGCACTATCCTCGTAGGCAGACGGTGGAGACGTGTTCGAGCTTCCTTCTGTTCGTCAGCAGGTCCTTCAAGAACTTGGCGAAGCTGGACATCTGCGTAATAGCTTCAACGAAAGGTAAGTTAATATGCAATACTTTACACATACCCACAAATTTACCAAACTGAGCCTCGTTCTTGTCCTTCTTCAGTCGAGCCGGGTATGGGATCTTCGGCTGGTATGGCTTCACTGGTAGCCGCTGGATCTCCGTCACCTTTTCCTCCTCGGGCTCGACCTTCTCCTTCTCAGCGTCGGCCTTCTCGACATCGTCGCCCCCGATCTCCTCAACTTCGGGCTCGTCGTGGCTCTCGAAGTTGGCATTCTCCTTGGCCTTCTTTTTGGCGGGCACTTCTTTAAATTCTCGCCCATTCCTCAGCGTCACCGCCTTGCAGTACTCCTTGCGGTTCGGCTCAGTGTAGCTTGGGAGTGATCCTTGAGTACGCCCCGCCAACTGCTTCGCCATCTGGCCCATCTGCTGCTCCAGCTTTTTGAGCGAGGCGTCTGTGTTCTGAGCACGCAAGTCGTTCGCCTCCATGTACTCCTCCATGTTCGTCATACGGCTCTCGTGAGCTGCGGTGGTGCTACTGAAATTCGTGAGGAGCGTCTTCATCATGTCCTTCATCTCCCTCATGTCGTCGGATCCTCCTGCGGGCGCGTTCTGGTACTGTCGTGGTGGCCCGTTTTGGAATCCGGACGGTCTGGGCTGCATTCCTGGTGGTCCTTGGCTCTGATGGTTCTGACTCCCGTACGCCAGGTTCGGATGTGCCCGAGGCTGGAAACTACGCTGGCCGCCTTGGTAATTTCCCATATAGTCTACGTGCTCCAGCGACTGTCCAAGTTGGCAATCTTAGGTCTCGTGGGCTGCGCCGCAAATCCCGCACAATGGCACGTAAGGCGTGTGCTGTGTCGGTGTGGTGGTGGCCACGGCGTTCACGGGCTGAGTCTGCCCAGACTTGGGAAGTAATGCTCCAATCACCGTTTGCAACTGGAGTTCGTCGAGGCGATTTGTTGGTGGAGCGCCTCGATCTTAGCATTAGTGGCCGTCTCCTCGCTCACTCCAAATACGCATGTCGTCTTCATCCTGGTATTGCCCCTCATGAAACTGTTCCTCGAGTAGTCCTCAATGAGGTTCCAAGCGTCGGTCGCGTTGAGCTTCACGAGTCCTCGTCCGGCGGCTCCGTCTAGCATATGGACAGTCTGTTCGTTGAGCCCCTCGTGGAACCTGTTGATCTGGACTGCCTTCGACATCCCGTGCTGTGGGCATCTCTTCAATAACGCCTTGTAGCGCTCCCACACCTCATACAGATTCTCAGAGTCCTTCTGGTGGAATAGGGAAATCTTTGTCTTCAACCGCAGCACCTTCGACAGTGGGAAATAGTGGTTGATGAAAGCGGCTCGCATCTCCTCCCAGGTAGTGATCGACCTGGGCGGGAACATGTCTAACTAGTCCTTCGCCCTGAACTTGAGCGAGAACGGGAACAGCATCAGCTTGATTGCATCGCCAGGGACACCATTGATTTTGATGGTGTCGGTCACCGTCAGGAACGCCTTCAGGTGGGAGTAAGGGTCGTCGTCGGGGTTACCCTCGAACTGTGTCGTCTGGAATATCATCTGAAGCCAGGAATGCTTCAGTTCGAAGTTGTTGTTCTCGATCGGCAGGATGACAATCGCCGATTCAGTACCGCCTAGTGCGGCATTCTTGAGGAGGTCCTGAAGCGATGGCTCCTCCTCTGGAACGTTGTGGACGGGCACTCGGTGGTCCGCCATCGTTACTTCCGTGTTTGGGCTGTCTACGGACGCCTCTACACGAGAGTTTAAAGTTGACTCCTGCGAACTATCCTCTGAATAATAAACTAACGGATCCTGAGAGCTGGTGGATGCTCCTTCTGTATCGTACTTAAGCTTCCTTCGCAACATTCGTTCGAAATCCAGGTCTGTGTCAACGATGGGACCCGATGGATGGCTTCGGGTCATTCACCGCTGAATCGTACCTTCAATGAGTGAGAAATAAAAATTAGCGAAAAAGTAAACAAATACGCCGAATAAGAATACGAAATCAATAAAGACGCAGGAAAACAACCAATGCAAGTAACACAAATAACGCAAATAGTAAAAACACAAGAAAAACGTCAAAATAAAAGTGGCTAAAGTACCGAACTACGGTATTCCTAATATCAATTTATTCCCCGGCAACGGCGCCAAAAACTTGACACGTGGTGTGTGAATGAAAAGTGCGACAAGTAATAGTTAAAACGAATACCTAATTACTATCACCGACGTGCGATAGGCAGTGGACCTATCGTTTGTAGTGCAGTAAAGTGAGTAAGCGAGTATCGAACACGAGGAATAAATCAAGTACTAGTAATGACCTATCGACTCGATATTTAACCTAAATAAAATACGCAAATTGTTTGACGACATAACCTAACAGACCGCTCCTAAATCAACCAGAAATTCAAAGAATGCGACTAACTGATACGAGAGTTTTCAGATGATAAAGATGTGCTCGGGATTCGAATCCCGCTAGGAATTATCGGCTAAGACAATGAAATCGTTCCTAAGTGATTAAGACTAGATCGCAGTAATTTCCTACCCGCTCGCGGATCTGCTGTCGCCCTAAATGCTCGCGGGGATCTAAAGTGCAGTAATTACTAAAGCGAGGATCGAGTATTTGCTTTCGCCCTATACTCGAATCCTATTTTCTATGAACGGCATAAACGTTTCTTAGCTGTCGCCCTAAACGTTTTTCCACACGATCACTTCAACACATAGACATATTAAAGCGACGAATCATATACATAGAATGATAAATAGTCAAAAACACAAAGTCACGATAATATACGTCTTAACTACGAAATATCCTAGCGTTCATCTAATCCCAAACACAAAAGGGATTTAGCTACTCATAACTGAAGGAGAAACAACTAGAGAATTAGAAGATAGAGACGAAGAACTCATGATCTTTCCTACTGATGAATCTGATGTGATCTCGTGGGAAGATCTTCGTTCTTCGTTAATCTGGCGTGAATTCTTCGTTGATCCGTCTCTTGCACTCGGGGACGGGGTTTCCTGTTCTTTTCGCCCTATTTTCGTCTCTGGATGGTTGGGAATTGATCTCTGGTAAGTTGTGCCCTTTCTGGGTTGAATTTGGGCTTTTTATAACAATTCACGTCACGGTCACGGCCTGGGACATGGGCCGTCACGGCCGTGACCATCATCAACTCGAGGCGCATATCTTTCTGTCACAGGTCACGGCCGAGTGCATCGTAGGTCACGGCCGTGACCATCTTAAGTCGACCTCTCTGCCGTGCGTCACGGTCTGGTGCAAGGTCCGTCACGGCCGTGACCAAGGGCAGTGGCTTCGTCCTCACTCTCTGCCGAGTGTCACGGCCTGGTGCAAGGGCTGTCACGGCCATGACCTTGGGCAGTGTTTCATGTTCGGCCTCTGGTGGGTGTCACGGCCAACTGCATGGTATGTCACGGCCGTGACACATGGCAGTGTTCTTCATTTTTGCACCGTTTTGCCTCGTTTTTGCTCTGTTTCGCCCGAAACTCGTCCTAAGCTCCTTCAACATAAGAATAAGTGTAAATATGGCTAATAAATGTATAAAATGATTGTTAGAGCTCTATTATACCCCAAATAAATACTATGATAAACGCATTGAAATACGTTTATCATCTGTCTAAGAAGTCCAGCATCCTTACTGCCTATGACTCCTTCAAAGCTAAGGAGGGGGAAGAACTCCACTTCCTTACCATCATCAACGAGATGAGAAAGATCAACATCCAACGCTCCAATCTAGAACACAACATCAAATTCCTTTCCACACTTCAACCTGAGTGGGGACGGATTGCAGTACTGGTTAAGCAACAGAACGAAGATCTGGATGCCATGGATATTCACTCCCTACACGATAGTCTCTCACAATACTCGCAGTACGCCAAAGAAATCAACGAAGGAAAAACAAATGTCGACATGGAACCAATTGCACTCGTGACCTCTAAGACAAGCAACAGGAGCTCGAGAACCTCTAAAGGAAAGCAGGTCGTTCAATCTGATACTTATGAGGCCAAATCCGACCAAGAATATGAGGACGAACTCGAATCAATCAGAAAGAAACTGGCAATGATCTCAGAGACAGTAAATAAGACGAGCTCCAAGAAATCATCATCTTCCTTCAACAAACAACGAACCTCGGGCGGGAACAGAAGTTCGTTGCCCTTGAAGAGGCTGAAACTAAGAAATCTGAAGTAGTAAAGAAGTGCTTCAACTGTGGCAACCTGGGTCACTTTGCTTTTGAATGCTTCAGACCTAAGAAGAAAAATACTGAATACTACAAGAAAAAATTTCAGCTCTCACAGCGCAAGGAGGCGGGAATTGTCTTGGTTGCTGAGGAAGAGAAATGGCTGGAGAAAACGTCTTACGAGGAGGAAGAAGAAATGGCCTTCATGGTGAAAAGCATTGATATGACTCCTACGAGGATGAGCCAGCCACCGGGTCAGACAGGACGGATGTCTCATCATCCGACTTGGAGGTATACACTCCATCCCTAAATGATTTCGCTAAACTTGAACGTAGGATAGCCGAACTCTCCATGCATCGTAAAGATTACTCAGAACTCCAAAGCAATTTTGACAAAAATTATGCCTTATTAAACAAACAACAAGAAGAGATAGCCATTCTTAATGAATCGTTGACCCTGTCTGAAACTAAAGCAAAGTCTTTAGAAGATCTTATAGAAAGCAAGGAAAAACAAATTAGCGATATGTGTAGAAGCTTGAGAGACAGCGAGGAAGAACGGGTAAATGTATTGTCTCAATACGAACTAATCACAATCGAACGTGTTCGTCTATACAAGAAAGTCAAGGAGGACATCAACACCAAAAGAGGTCAGAGTGAACGAACCATGTTCCTTAGCCAACCTAAAGACGTTCTATGATCCTCGCGAAGGGTTGGGATTTGAGCCCACCACTAACACTGAAACAGGAAAAGTACTTTCTCTGTACAACATCAAACGTATTGGGTTAAGCATAGAACAACTAAGGCCCTTCGTAGGATCAAGAGAGGTGGCTGAATCTGACGAACAGAAACGGAGGAATAAAGAAGGGCTCAAATCGCGTGTGACTACACCGAACTCAATAATAGCTACAAAACTAGAGAGATAACACTCTCTGATGATTACATGTCACCATTTGGACCCGAAATTCAGGAAGGCACTGACGAACATGCTAAACCTATTTATTCATTTATCTGCATTCCAGAGATTATACGCAAAATAGGTGCCTTGACAGCCTCTCTAGAATCGGAAAAGAAAGCCCACGAAGAAGAGAGTGAAGTGGTCCCGGTACGATATGGATGTAAAACACTAAGTATAGACTAGATGTTGGCTAAAATGTCGGGGTGACACTCAACCTAACATTCAGATGCACAGCGGAATATTGTAATTACTTAGTGACGAAAATAGAAGAACACGAGATATAAATCTGTGCAGCAAGTTATAAAAACTTGCTGCGTGCCTCAAGACAAAATTCCACTACAGCAATGGATGCAAACAACTATCCGAAGATAGTAAAAACAAGCCTAGAAAAACTACGAATCGAGACGATCCTGAAAACTACGAAGTACTAAGACTTCTGAAAACTCAATACTAGGCTAAAAGACGACTCTCTTAAAATATACAACTCGCTCAAAACTGATATGTGCTTCGCTCATATTTTTCGCTCAATATGTCGCTCAAAGCATCTCCATGAAAGCTCTCTCGAAAGTCGTAAGTTGCAGCTCGAAAATCTTCTTATATCTATAGGCATTGGCTCAGCTTGAATTGGTAAAAAGATCCCTTGAATATCTCGTCAAATATCTCCTCGAAGATCTCCCTAAATATAGTATATATTTAGTTCGATCTTCTCATCTCATTGATCGATCTCTTATCTCCTATTTATGGTAACTGGTTGAATGGTTCTCTTTTGATATTCAGATCTTCTAATCTTGGTCGTGGCTTGTCTACTTCTCTTTTGATCTTCAAATCTTCTATTTATAGTAAGCGCTCTTCCTAAATTCGCTCAAGCAGCTCCACGCGTTTTCCACCTGAGACTCGTTCCAGCACTTAAATACGTCCTGCATATTATTAATTAAAGCCACTAAAAAAGGTTAAACGGTTTTTGGGCATGAAAGATAAAATCGAATGTTGACAGACAACAATGTTGGCCGAAATGTTATCCCAACATTGCCGTCAACATTAACAATCTCCCCCTTTTTATCTTTCTTCCCAAAACCCGTGCAGACATTAGAAGTTCCTAAGCTCCCCCTGAAGGCCAAATCTACTCAACCACAAAACAATGAAGGATGGTTAGAGCAAACGTAAACAGAATAGTCTATAAGCTATTCAAAGTACCAAGAAGTAGTACGAAGCCAATTAGGGTTCTGAAGATTAACATCTGCAAAAGATTAACATCTGCAAAAAATAAAAAGTTCATATGCAGGCCAGCAAACCATATAGTCACACAACCTAAACGAGCCAGATCAGCATGCACACAATAAAGATAAAGTCGGTCATGCAAAGAATCGTAGAATCAAATCAGATGCAGACGATCAAATCAGCATGCCCATAGTAAAAACAAATTAATCTGACATATGCATGCAAAAAAAATGGAAAGGATCAGAGCTTCACTCTCAATGGAGTATGGTGTTTCCTTCTGTTGCTTTCTCGGCTGCTTCCCCCCCTGTTTGTCGGCTCCTTATTCTGCTCCCCCTTATTATCTGCGCAACCTTCTCCCCCTTTTGGGAAGAAAGAAAAAAAATTCAGAGATCTTCTCTGTTAGCCAACTTGCAGATGTCGAGGTCAATGTGGGACTAACATTTGGGCCAACATTCTGAGACTCAGAAACAAGTTAGTTGCCATAAAGAAATCAAAGATAAATCCAAAAATAATAAGAGAACAGAATGAGTAACCCTCTATTATACCAACCACAATCAAGAACAGAGATTATTTCAGCATGAAGTTCGAACTATGAAATAGGATATGCGAAAGTGAATGAGAGCTCAAGTCGAACCTAAAAAGAAAAATATCCAACAACACAAATAAAACGTTCACTCAGAATAGGGATAAATCGTGGTGTAAGTGAGTGAAGTAAACTAATCGTTGGAATGAAGCGCATTTAGACAGTTTGAGGATGTGGTCGAATTAGGTCAAACCTGTCTAAGTAAACTTGGAGCAAGTATATGGAGGAATCGTCATGAGAAAATATAGGAGCAATTCAGATCATGATTCAACCAAGAATACCAAGTCAAAAGTCATAATAGGATCGAGCGAGACTAACCGTTTAAGCGATAATGATGAGCACTTGAGCCAAGTGTAACAAGCTGTTCTTCGAGAGTTCTAATGCAATTCTGAGAGATATCTAATCTAGACAAATGAAACTAATAATGCTGACCTAAAAAGCTAATGCAAATAAACGAAAGCACAAAAATATAGCATGGTCAAACTGACAGTCACATATGTTGCCCTAACATAAGACTCAACATTCTACTCTGAAATTCCAGACTTTTCTGTTCAACACCCTAAACTCAATTCCCTTTCATTTTCTGCCCTACTTACCTCAATATAGACTAGTAATGTTATGCACAACCCTTATAAGATCCTTATCATCAAGATTAGGATTTTTGTCGCAAAGAGTGCATCGTCACCGCGAAAGCGGTGCACCTAGGGAAGCTTATTACTTGAACCTGTATCTTGAAAAAGAATCACGAGCAATTTTTTTTTTTAAGGAAGAGGGTCATTTCAGGGAACGTTCTAGGTGAGTCAAATCATTTCACAGAATAACAGAGAGAACATTTAATCAAATATCAAAGCAGTAACAGTCAACTTCGACTTCTGCTATGTTGATCCAAATGTTGGACCAACATTCAGACAGACTGATGCAAACCTATGGACTTTTTCCGGTCCGAAAACCTTTCAAAATCCAATACTTTCGTGAAAATGTCAGCTAACTGATGTTTCGTGTCTATATGTTCAATGCGAACTAATTCTTTCTCTACCATATCTCTCAGAAAATGATGCCTTATATCTATATGATTCGTGCGTGAATGCTGGATAGGGTTCTTAGATATGTTGATGGCACTAAGGTTGTCACAATACATGAGAACTGACTCGCACTCTAAACCATAGTCACACAACATGCTATTCAACCATATTAATTGCGTACAGCAACTCCCAGCAGCAACATATTCAGACTCAGCAGTAGATAAAGACACACAATTCTGTTTCTTATTGTACCATGCAACTAAATTGTTACCTAAGAAGAAACAGCCGCCACTTGTGCTTTTGCGATCATCCTCGTCACCTGCCCAATCAGCATCACTGTAGCCTACAAGACTCATATTAGTATCTTTAGAGAACCATAACCCTAGGCTACACGAACCACCCACATATCCAAGTATACGTTTAGCGGCATTTAAGTGAGAAATCTTAGGCTCAGACTGATATCTAGCACAAACACATAGGTTATACATAATATCGAATCTACTCGCTGAAAGGTTTAAAAGATTTTTGAAGAAATCAAAAGATTCAGATCTTTCCCTAAGAAAAAATATCCATGCATATCTAAAATCGTCATCATCCAGCACATAAGCATATTTCCTACCACCAATGTTATCTACTTGCATCAGACCTATAAAATCCATATGAATTAACTCAAAACAGTTAGCAGTTTTAAAATGTTGGGCAGCATGTTGGTCAACATTATGGCCAGCATGCACTTGCTTACCCTTCAAACATGACTCACATACAACCTTACCAAACTCCTTAAGCTTCAGAATGCATCTGATCGCGTAGTTTTTGATAGGTTGCTCCAATGTACGGTAGTTGACGTGGCCCAATTTGTAGTGCCAAAGGATCACCTCGTCTTTGGCCTTCGAGTGTTGGTATACGTCTTTCGAACTGGATTTGTCTTCGACTAAATAGCAGTTGACGCTAGATCTTTTACCTGCCATCACTCACACGCAATTGCTGTTATAAACCTCACAACATTCCTTATTAAATCTTACCTCAAGATCGTCGTCGCATAGCTAACTTATGCTAATCAGATTAGCCACTAGTCCGTCGACGTGTAGAACATTGCTCAGCTTCGGGAAATCGGGCACGTTCAATCTGCCTCGACCAAGAATCCGCCCTTTAGCACCCCCTCCGAACATCACAGATCCACTCCTTAAAGACATGTAATCACTTAGATGCTCTTTGGTACCCGTCATATGTCGGGAACACCAGCTATCGAAGTACCAAGAACCTGTCACGTTAGCTCGCAAAGAGGTATACACAACATTGCATTTGTGCACGGACTTCGCGACCCAAACTTTCCTAGATGACAAAACAGCATTTGAATTCCCAGAATTTGAAGGTGAGCCAGCCGAGTCTTCTCCATACATTCTTTCAACACTGATTTCTCAATGTTGAGTGAGATGTTGGATGACATTCCAGCCGACATCGATTTCTTCGCAGAAATCTCCCCCTTCAACTTCCAGCAGTATGGCTTAATATGACCAGATTGCATGCAATGATGACATTTAAACGACACATCCTTAAGTTTGCTAGCATCATGCTTAGGACTTGACTCAATAGTCTCACTAACATCACTCAAGGCATGCGATTTTTCCTTCACAAAAACTATCTTAGGCTGCGCATTGGATACGGGTTTAGGATCATCACATATGGGCTGAGAACTAAATCCTAGACCTTGATTATCAAAAATATCTAACGACAATACCTTATCAAGAGTCAATTTACCCTTGTTCATCTTCGTGAACGTCAAATCGGCCTCGTCGACTCGCTTTTGAAGCTTGTCAATCTCCTTGTCCTTACGTGTCAACACAGCTTCCATTTTGTTCATCCCTTCAAGTAGGCTTTCAATCATCTTTTTGCTCTTCTCATTCTCACCGATCAGCTTCTTAACCTCGGCTTTGAGTTCCGCGTTCATCGCCTTCTCCTTTTTATATTGCGCGGACAACATATTGTCGGCTTCATTGATTTGGACTTCAGCACACACGTCAGTTTCTAAATCTGCCTCATCCCAACTAGAATACCCATCAAAACAATTTGAGTCATCATAATCAAAAATGATATTTTTCTTAGATGTTGAGTCAAATGTTGGCTCAACATCAGTTACCACAGTGAAGCCGATTTGTTGATCTTCCTCTTCTTCGTCGTTTGAGAAGGACTGTATGGTCACTGATGATTGCTTGGACTCCTTTGCGCATGGTTCATCATCTTCATCATCGGGGAGATCGTTCCAAAGAGCTTTGTCGTGCTTGCTAATTGTATTGGCACATTCGTTAGCGTAGTGACCCCAGCCCCAGCACGCATGGCATCTCACTGTCTCCCAGTCGATGTTCTTCTTCTTTCCATCAGAATTGTGTTTGAAAAACGGTGGCGCAGACGAAGGTTCTGCTTTGGCATTCTGGCCCTTCCTGAATGTTGGGCCAACATTATGCTCGACATTCTTCTTCTGAAGAAACTTTGTGAATTTCTTCACGAACATAGCCATATCCTCATCATTGTCAGGGTCAACTTCAGTTTGCACCTTGGATGACTGACTGACTAGAGCAATGCTTTTGCCACGTGAAGCTCTCTTTTGGACTTCGAGGTTGGTCTCATAGTTCTTTATGATGTTCATCAATGTGTTGAGTTCCATCGTGCCCAGATGATGTGCTTCCTCGATGGCCGCTACCTTCACATTAAACTTTTCAGTTAGCGTACGTAAAGCTTTAGAAACGAGTACCTTATTAGAAATCGGATCTCCAAGGCTAGCACACTCGCTCGAAATCGTCGGGATCTTCCCAAAGTACATGGTGATATCCTCGTCTTCCTTCATTCCCAGATTTTCAAACTGATTGAGGAGGTATCGTATTTTGGTTTCCCTCACACTTGCATCGCCTTCGCAGTACCTCTGGAGTAGATCCCACGCATTCTTTGCCGTCGAGCAGTTCTGAATGATCTTAAACATGAAAATGTCCACCGAAGAGAAGATGGCATTAAGAGCTTTGTCGTTGTACTCGGCCGCATTCTTTTCAGCAATCGACCACTCTTCAATCGGCTTGCCAACGACTTCGCCATCAGCATCTGGAGGAGATCGAGGTTTAGTGTATCCCTTGACAACAGATTCCCACGCTCGCACGTTAATGGATTTGATGCATTGGCGCACGCGAACCTTCCAATAGGCATAGTTGGAGCTGTCCAACACGGGAACTTTACCGATGTAGTTCGAACTTGTAACATCCATGGAAAAGGATCACCAACGCTTTGTCATGTCAAGCGGAGGCTCTGATACCACTTTGAAGTGGTCCCGGTACGATATGGATGTAAAACACTAAGTATAGACTAGATGTTGGGTAAATATCGGGGTATCACTCAACCTAACATTCAGATGCACAGCGGAATATTGTAATTACTTAGTGACGAAAAAAGAAGAACACGAGATATAAATCTGTCCAGCAAGTTATAAAAACTTGCTGCTTGCCTCAAGGCAAAATTCCACTACAGCAATGGATGCAAACAACTATCCGAAGATAGTAAAAACAAGCCTAGAAAAACTACGAATCGACACGATCCTGAAAACTACGAAGTACTCTTCTGAAAACTCAATACTAGGCTAAAAGACGACTCTCTTGAAATATACAACTCGTTCAAAACTGATATGTGCTTCGCTCATATTTTTCGCTCAATATGTCGCTCAAAGCAGCTCCAAGAAAGCTCTCTCGAAAGTCGTAAGTTGCAGCTCGGAAATCTCCTTATATTTATAGGCATTGGCTCAACTTGAATTGGTAAAAAGATCACTTGAATATCTCGTCACATATCTCCTCGAAGATCTCCTTAAATATAGTATATATTTAGTTCGATCCTCTCATCTCATTGGTCGATCTCTTATCTCCTATTTATGGTAACTGGTTGGATGGTTCTCTTTTGATATTCAGATCTTCTAATCTTGGTCGTGGCTTGACTACTTCTCTTTTGATCTTCAAATCTTCTATTTATAGTAAGCGCTCTTCCTAAATTCGCTCAAGCAGCTCCACGCATTTTCCACCTGATTTAGACTCGTTCCAACACTTAAATACGTCCTGCATATTATTAATTAAAGCCACTAAAAAAGGTTAAATGGTTTTTGGGCATGAAAGATAAATCGAATGTTGACGACCCAATGTTGGCCGAAATGTTATCTGTTCCAGAATCCACTACATATAAATGCAAGCAAACTACAAAGAAAATTCCTTTATCTCACACAAATTTTGTATCACATGTACCCACAGACAAAGGCGTGAGATCTAAGGAAGCGAAGAAGGTTCGATCTGGCTCAGCAAAGAAGACAACAGTTCCTGACAAGAAGAAGAGACCAGTCTCCAACCTTTCTTCTAATGTTTTGAAATCTTTTGTATTTCGAAAAGTGACTTCTTGTAATATCGCAGAACGTGTTTCGTTATTTCATGCCCTAAAATCAAAATTCTGACAATGATGTACTTTCGCATCCTCGTGACAATCATTTCAGCAAAAACGCTTCTACATCACATAGCACTCGTTCTAAGGGCATATCTCCCACGCCGTCCGATCATACTATCAAATCTAAAGTAAAGAAACACACCACCTCCAAGACCAAGTTGAACAAGAAATTAAGTCAAAAACAGATTTGGATTCCGAAATCCCAACTGCATCCTGTAGGAAATCGTCATGCTTGGATTCTTAAACCAGTTATCCAACAATCCAGCAAAGAACTAAAACTAGCAACGAATAAATTAGCTTCTACACTTGCTATCAAAGATGGGCCCATCTATAAATGGGTACTTAAGCTTACTTGATTTTTTTGCAGGTCCGTCACGTGTGGTACTTAGATTCAGGTTGCTCCTCACACATGACCGGAAGCAAAGCTGTTGAGCAACTTCTCTGATGGATTTCTCAGAAAGGTCTACATTGGAAACGGACAATCTGCATGCATGCTAGGAACAGGTGATCTCATCCATGACAGGCTGACCATCAAAGGGGTGTCCTACTTCGAAGGACTGAGCTACAATTTATTCAGCATTGGACGTTTCTGTGACAAAGGCTACAAGGTGAACTTCGAGACCATCAAATGTAGTGTCACAGATAACAATGGAAGAGAGCTACTCACTGGCCATAGGAAGACGAGTGTCTACTCCATTGACCTCAAGACTGTCCGACCGACGTGCCTCATCTCTCGGGCCTCTCTACATCAGAACGATCTCTGGCATCAGCGACTTTCCCATCTCAACTTCAAAGACCTTAACAAATTGCGATCAGAAAACTTGGTCAAAGGACTTCCCTCATTCAGATATCACAAAGAACATCTTTGCTCGGCGTGTGAAATGGGAAAGATAAGGAAAGCGTCTCACCGGACCAAACACATAGCCTCAACTTCCAAACCACTCGAACTCATTCATATGGATCTCTGTGGACCAATGCGCAATCAGACCATCAATGGACGAAGATATGTGCTAGTTATTGTGGATGATTTCTTGCGCTACACATGGTTCTCAGAACCAAGGACGAAACTCCAGGACTAATCATTGAGTTTATCAAAACCGCTCAAAACCTCTACCAACTAAGTGTACAAATCATCAGAACTGACAATGGGACAGAATTCAAGAACAGAAAACTCTGTGACTTCTAGGCATCACTTGGAATCACCCAACATTTCGCAGCGGCGAAAACACCTCAACAAAACAGGGTAGTCGAGCGCAAGAACAGGACCTTAGTTGAAGCAACTCGTACACTCCTCATTCACTCTGGACTACCTCACTTCTTGTGGGCCGAAGCAATGAACACAACCTGCTTCACGCAAAATCGTGGGTCCTTTCACAGGAGGTTCAATAGGACTCCCTACGAGTTGATAAATCGCAGAGTGCCGGACGTATCTTTCCTGAGAGTCTTTGGATGCAAGTGCTACGCAGCAAACGATAGTGAAGATAGAGGTAAACTCGACCCAAAGGCATTTGAAGGAATACTGGTGGCATACTCGACAACATCAAAAGCCTATCGAGTATACCTCAAGGAGAAAAGATATGTTATGGAAAGCATAAACGTAACGTTTGATGAAGTAGACCGAGTAGTTTCTGCACAAATCAGTCCAGAACCAGGACTTCTACGAGAGTTGACAAAGGATCAACCAAGCACCTCCTCTATGGGCGAAACATCAAAATCAAATACATTGAGTGACATGGAACTCGATCTCTTCTTTGAGGATCTCTTCTCTAAGCCATCACCACCCACTGCTCCAACAACTTCTGCAGCACCAGGAAATAATGATCCTGTAGAGACTAGCAATGACAATTCCCTTCCTACGATGGAAGATCTTAATGATGACGACAGTGAACTCCCAACTGATACAGAGATCATCTCCAGCTCAGCCGCTGAAACACCACAGCCTTCTGATTCAACAATTGAAATTTCTTCAGGAGAGTCTGTAATACCTCATCCTGGAGAAGAAACGGAACATCAAGCTGATCATAGTGCAGAAACAATACACAATACAAATGCAGCTTGTAGCACCCGGGTCCTCGTGAATAGTAAGGCCAATAAATTTGCGTAAATGATGAGTGCGATTATGTGCATTTCGTGAAATTATTCTGTGCTCGTGTAAAATCTGCATATTAAATGTGTGCTTAATTTATTTGGTAAATTCGGAGCATTTAAATTATGCCGTGTGACTTCCAATTTAATTCGGGATCTTCGAAAATTAGAATTTTTGAAATTGAACTAAAAAGAGAAGTTGTCATTGGGCTAGAATTAAATACTTAGGCCCAAAGACATAAAAGTTAAATTGTGGCAACAAACTTCCTTAAATTAGGGAGGCTCACGTCCACTTAAGTAACATCACCAATGCCCTTAGCAAATATCTAAAACCTTTTCATTTCTTTTACAAACCCGTGTTAGAAAGAAACAATCGATTTCTTGGAGAAAGGAGAAGGGACTCGAACTAAACCCACAAGAAGCTTGAAAAAGGTATAGTTTTCTTACCATAGTTCTTATATTTTATGGTATGCCCCAAGGATTTTAAGCACGAGAACGTAAATTACTAGGGTGGTACTAATTTCGAAGTATTAAGAGTATATTTCCCACTTTAATCCTTGCCATTAGCTCCATATTTTCACGATTAGGAGGTTAGTGTACTAAAATCCGATTAGGCTAGTCGTGGTACCAAGCTCGACTTTTGGGTTTTGGTCGTGTTATTAAGACCGTCATCAAGTTCTTGAGGAAAAAGGAAAGTTCGATCGAAATTTTAGAACTTTGCGGGTTCAGGAGACGTTATCGTGCGCAAGGTCGCGAAGTGTATACTTAGCGAACTCCATTTCGCGAATCATTGGGTAGAATAGGATTGCGAACTCAAGGGTTTATACGCACGAGTTCGTAAGGAAATGGCTAAGGAAGGTTGGCGAATTAGGAGTAGAGCTCGCGAAATACCGATTCCACGAACTATGGTCGAATCCCGAGTGAAAGGAGGTTCGCGAACCCTAAGCCCCATGCACCAAATTTCGCGAATCGAGTGGTTCGCGGACCCAATGGTTTGCGGGTCTAACGGTGGATCACGAGTCCAATTTGGCGAACTGAGACTGAAGATCGGCGAATTCAAGGATTTCGAATCCTAGGCATTCCGCGAACTCACTCATTTCACGGGCCGATCAAGATTCGCGAATCCATGCCATTTTGCGAACCCGTGGAGAATTTGGCCAACTCAAGCCATTTCGCGAATTCGAGTTTGCGAACTCGGCGAACGCAAAAAGGTGGCGACCTTACACGTTTGCGAGTCCAGGATTTTGCTAAGCCCACTTCGCGAATCCAGGGAACTTGGCAAGCTCAATGGAGGTTTGCGAACTCGGGGAGATTTCCGGGGTGAAACCATCATGCGAACTTGGATCATTCCGCGGGCCGTGCTCTTTTGCGAATCCCACGCAAAACGAAAATTGGCGAGCTCAACACGTTTCACGAACCAAGCCAAATCGCGAATCCATTTAAGAGCCTAGGGACAATTCGCCAACCGTCAACAAAGTGTATTTAGCGAATCCAATGAGTTTTGCGAATCAATGGTGATTCGCAAACTCTAAACAAAAGCGAATTAGGATATTTTCACGAGTCCAACAAGGCACTAATTCGAAATAGACTTAGTTCGCGAAACTTAATTATACTAGGTATTCACGGGTTACCATAGGACTAGAATTTCAATCTCGTGAATTAAATTAGAGTAGTTAATGAATTTAGAAATAAGGTAAATAACCCCATGAACCGTTAGTTAAGGCCTTTCGCGAATTAGGGCAGGCTTGATAAATTATACGAATTTGCGAAATTTACTTAGCGAACCTAAATAAAGATCGAAGTTAGTTTACGAAGAAAGTGCACCTCACGAGTCATAAGCCCAATTTAAGTTCACGACTTAAAAATTCGAGTACATAGCCAATGTAATTAACTGAGTAGCCTACTGACATGAATATTTTATGCCTAAGGGTTGGGCCTAGGAGAATACACGGTGTCAGGTAGCGACTAATCTACGGACGACAGGTAAGTGGAAATCCAACTACAACACATAATATATGTGTATGTGCCTAATTTATGTGATTACGTGATGATGTGCTTACGTACTTACGTGAACTTGTACGTTATGGTTGCATGCTTTCGGTAAGCGTCATGGCATTAATGCATTTTGCATATGCTCGAGCATGCACGAAACAATTGGGGGTAATGAGATGATGAGCGTGCATGATTATGTCGCAAATAGCGAAGAATAAATGCCAAGGTGGGCAATGATATTATAAGATAAGTTAGGTGGCGGCTTCCGGGGCACCGGGACGGCGTTGATGCGCCGTCGGCGACGTTGATGCGTCGCCAGTTTACGAACGACGTTGATGCGTCGGGAGATTACCATGGTTGGGTTGATGCCCTCATGGTTGGGTTGATGCCCTTATATCCCTGATTAGCGTGGTTGGGTTGATGCCCTCATGCTTTAGTATGGTTGGGTTGATGCCCTCATACTTGGGCTGAAGCCCGTGGTTGGATAGAGCTCTTAACGGTGTACGCCTGGGTAAAAGTCCGCCAAGGGCCCTAAGATAAAAGATATGAGATTGAGTTTAGACCATAAGACGTAAGATGCATCGGCGTGGATTGCCTTTGCGGGGTTTTATCACGTGCACGTCATGCATGATTTCTACTTACTGAGCATATCGCTCACCCCTTACGTTATGTGTTGTAGGTGCCAGCGACCACGGTATGTGATCGCGTAGATGGCAAGGCAAATCTTTTGGCGCTTCCAGCAGCTTTTGGGATGGGAGTGTCTGCATGGATGACGACCTGTGAGGCCGGGCGCATAGAGATTCTTTTGATGTGCATGTGTACACATCTCGTGTAATTAGGATTCACATGAAGTTAGGAATTCATGTAATTCTTTTGTCATGTATAGAAACTACTTCCATTACATAAATGGAAAAAAATTTCATACGCATTTCCGCATCTCCTTTAAGATAAAGCAACATTAGACACATAGGATGCGTTAGAATTAGGTAGTTGGGACAGATGGTCTTGACACAGCTGGATCACCACAACCTAGTACAAGAAAGTGGACACGAGCACACCCAAACTCACAAATAATTGGGGACCCTTCCACTGGTGTAACCACTCGAGCATCAACGATAAATGAAAGCCTCTATTCCTGCTTTCTCAGTCAAAAGGAGCACAACAAAGTAGCTGAAGCACTCGCCGACCCAGATTGGATAATCGCAATCCAAGAGGAAATCAATCAGTTTGAGAGGTTGAAAGTTTGGAACCTAGTACTTAGACCGGCTGGGAAAACTATCGTAGGGACTTAATGGGTGTTTAAGAACAAAATAGACGAGCAAGGAGTTGTTATCCGGAATAAAGCAAGGCTGGTAGCGAAAGGCTACAATCAAGAGGAAGGAATCGACTATGATGAGACATATGCTCCAGTTGCAAGAATTGAAGCCATCAGGATTTTCTTAGCTTTCGCTGCACACAAGAACTTCACAGTCTACCAGATGGATGTCAAAACTGCATTCCTCAACGGAATACTAAAGGAAGAAGTTTGTGTATATCAGCCTGAAGGTTTTGTAAACGAACAACTCCCAGACCACGTCTACAGACTCGATAAAGCTCTCTATGGACTTAAACAAGCTCCCAGAGCCTGGTACGAGGTCCTCTCGGATTTTCTCATTTCCTTCGGTTTCACAAAAGGGAAGAATGATACGACTCTCTTCATCAAGAAGGACGGGACAAACATTACGTTGGTACAGATTTACGTTGACATCATCTTCGGGTCAACGGACTCGAGAATGTGCAGGGACTTTGGAGATCTAATGAAGCAGAAATTTGAAATGAGTATGATGGGCGAACTAAGGTTTTTCTTAGGCCTTCAGGTAAAGCACCTTCACGACGGAATTTTCATTAGTTAATCCAAGTATATTCACGACATACTCAAGAAGTACAACTTGGACAACTCAAATGCTGCCATCACACCCATGTCTACCTCATGCAAACTTGATGCAGATTCGTCAGGAAAATCTGCTAACCAGATCGAGGCACGATAGGATCCTTGCTCTATCTTACGTCCAATCGGCCTGACATCATGTTAGCCACGTGTCTCTGTGCTCGCTTTCAAGCTGATCCAAAGGAATCTCACATGCTCGCTGTCAAGGGGATTTTCAAATACCTCAAGGGAACTCCAAATCTTGGTCTATGGTACCCGATGGAGTCAAGCTTCGAACTCGTAGGATACATCGACGTTGAATATGCAGGATGCAAGCTGGATAGAAAGAGCACTTCTGGAGCCGCTCAATTTCTCGGGGGTAAACTCGTAAGCTGGTCGTCTCGAAAACAAAATTGTGTCTCAACCTCGACAGCAGAGGCAGAATATGTTGCTGCTCACAAATCTTGTGGATGAGAACCCAGCTGCGAGATTTTGGCTTAACGTTAAACCATATTCCAATTTTTAGTGACTCTAAAAGTGCGATAGCTATAACAAGTAATCCATTACATCATTCACGCACAAAACATATAGACATTAGATATCACTTTATCATGGAACATGTGGAATAAGGTACAATCGAAATGCATTTTGTTCATACAGATCTTCAACTTGCCGACTTATTCACTAAGGCATTGGATGAAAACCGATTCCAATTCTTCGTATCTAGGTTAGGCATGTTGAACCGTAAGACATGATCGATTGTCCATACATGAACCTGATATTGTGTAAATAGGTCACTTAGTATTTTTTTTCTGTATATGTTTTCATATACATGTTGAAAATCCTACCATCGTATCTAGGGGGAGTCTCATAAAATTTATGCACGGATCTAGGGGGAGTCTTCGAAAATTATGCACTAATCCAGGGGAGTCATTGAACACTTTGCACAAATTCAGGGGGAATTTTTATGATCTTTCATCAATTTTATTTTCAAATCGAATTATGGGGTAAACTTATAAGATACTCATTTCAATGACCTTAGGACAAAATTCTTCTCTCGGCGAAACTCAAAATTTGATCGAAACTGGAACAAACAAATATTTAAAATCTTTTCTTGGCGAAACTGACTTTCGCCCGAAACTTAGCTCAAACTCAATCGAAATTGGATATTCAATTATTTCAACTCGTTTCTCGGCGAAACTACGTATCGCCCGAAACTCCTTTAAATTAATTCGACAATCGCACGAAACACTTTTCGATCGGAACTAAATTTTAAATCCTTTTATAATTTTCTCGGCGAAACTGACTTCCACCCGAAACACGTTTCGATCGAAACTGAAATTCTTTTATAAGTTAACACGGCGAAACAGAGCATCGCCCGAAACTAATTCAAATCGATCGAAACTCAAAATAACACCTTGTAATTATTCTCGGCGAAACTGAGTTCGCCCGAAATCAGTTTCCATCGAAACTCTACTTATACATATAGTATTTCGCCCGAAACACTATTCTTCTTCATCGATTCTCAAATTCATTTTTAAAACCCTCTCTGCAATTGCATACAAATCGTATCACAGTCTCACACAAACTCAGTTTCCACGATTTCTGCAGCTCCAATTTCACTATTGGTAAGGATAACGCATTATCTGCAGCATTTAACTTATATTTTTCTCGTTCTTGCAGGTTGCGCAGATTAGGGTTAAGTAGTTCGCGCGAATCGTTCTTCAATGCGTTTCAATTTAGTTTGAATTCGCCCGAAACTAAACCCCAGATTCAATTTCACATCACATTCGATCGGGCGATACTTTCAATTTTATTTATTCTGTGATTATAAATCGATCGATTCGAGGGTTTCACCACTTTCGCCCGAAACTGGATATTTCACTGTTTACTGTAATTTGAATCGTTCAATTTAGACTTTCGGCCGAAACTATTTTTACAATCATAACACATTCTTAAATCCCTCTATTCTGTAGTTTTGATCGAAACCACAATCTAATTTGAATCGATCGATTGCATCTCACTTGCGGCCGGCACGGGATCTTCTATTTTTACTATGTTTTAAATCTCACTGTTAGGATATTTAATTAGTTGTGTCAATAGTTTAAGTCTTGGAATTAATTATGTAATTATCTTTAGCTTGGGCTTTGGACTAGATTGTAATTATTTAGTGATTGGGCCTTAATATACCTAGGGTTAATGTGGTATATAAGGTTTTACCAACTCACTTTGAAAGGTAATCAAAGATCAAAAAGCTAAAATTCGTTTTCACACACTACACACACTACAAGGTGAGAAATTCTCCCTTTTCATTCCATTCCATTCCATCTAGCTTCTTTGATTCCTTGTTTGGTGCATTTCGGGACCAACAAGTGGTATCAGAGCAAACGTGGATCGATCTTCGTTGATTTGAATCCAGTTTCGTTCGATTCCAAACAAGATCAAAGGTGTTTTTTGAGCAAAAAATAGGTTTCGGCATTTTGAGCTTGTTTTGGGGTTTTGATGCTTCGTTTTTGTGTTTAAAACCCTCCCCCAGATCAAGTCTATGCCTAAAATGTTTTTAGAACACTTTTGGATCAGTTTTAACGAGTTTTGAGCAAGATTTAAGCAGAAAATTTTCAGAAAAAGACATCTCGGCCATTCTCTGTTTTGGTCGATTTGACCCTTTTTTTGTTGTTTTTAGCTCACAAATCGGTCGATTATGTGTTTAGGGAAGAATTTCTGAAGTTTAGGATCAAGTTTGAGCGATTTTGGTTGAGATTTGAGCGAGAACGAGACGTTTTTCTGGGAAATCGCGTGAAAAGCAATGGAACAGTACTAACATGTTCTTGACCGCGAAATTTTGAGCTTGATCGTTCAAGTCCGCGAATTTCCACGTCCGCGAAATTTTATCCCGAGAATTTTAAGCCGCGAAACTTCTCTTTAACTACATTTTTTCTCAATGACCTATGCCCAAAATCCGAGAAAGATTAACTCCGCGAAAATTTTTTTCTTAGGCCAGATTTTTGTGTTCTCAACTTCATACTCTAAAAATCCGTGAATTTCCAAAACCGCGAAAATTTCTCTAAGATCCAATCTTTCTCAAGTTCATACTCTTTAAAATCAGAGAAACTTTATACCCGAGAAAGTCTATTCCAAGAATTTTTTTTCTGCCGCGAAATTTTCAAGAAACTGAGAAATTTTACCAAGCCGAGAATTTTCAGAAAATCCATATCCTAGAAAGCTTATCCCGCGAATCTTTCTAAGCCGCGAATTTCTTTTTTTTTTCTCAACCGAGAACCTTCTGAAAATTTTTATATCCGAGAAATTTGTCTCAAGACCGCAAAAGTTTTTTAAACTCAGTGAAAATTTTTACATACGAGAAATTTTTCTCAAGTCCGCGAAAGTTTTGAACTCAGTGAAGATTTTACATCCGAGAAACCTTTTAAAGGCCGAGAAATTTTGTTAAAGTCATGAAAGATTTTACATCCGAGAAACTGTTTAAAGGCCGAGAAATTTTTTTTAAAAGTCATGAAAAACTTTACATCCGAGAAAGTTTTCTAAGCCGAGAATTTTTGAAATTTTACATCTGAGAATTCCTTTTCTTTGGCCGAGAAAGTTTTGAAATTCACGAAAGTTTTCAATCCGAGAAATTTTCTAAGCCGAGAAAATTTATCTCATCTGAGAAAGTTTTTTTCCTTCTTCAAAAACCACGTCTCTTTCAAATCCGAGAAAATTTTCATAAACTCGCATCTACAGTACTTCAACTCTTGATGCGATTTTTTTTTGCCCGCGAAATTTTCTTGTGAAACTTTAAAAATCTCAACTTAGAATCATTCCCACATACGAAACTTTTCAAATCCGAGAAATTTTTACTTGAGAATTTTTCTTCAGAATTTCTCTTTAAAACCCTCAAACACCGAAATTTCTCGGATATTACTTCATTTATCACATCTTCTTGAGCTGCGAATTTTTTTTAAGTCCTTTTCTCGTGATAAATTCGTCTTGGGCTAAACTTCTCTTAAAAATTTTAAGATTTGATCCTTACACTTTAGTACTATCTCCCTAAACCACATTTGAGATAAAATTTGTTTTTGCTTCCCAAGTCTCAATTTAAATTTCTAGAACTTCTCCCAACTTCAAGATTTATTTCTCTTTCATACATTATCGACCATCACACACGCTCACTTAGTTCTAAGAAATTCTTTAAACATTTTTATTCTCAAAACTCTACTCATTAAACTCGTATTTCTCATATCGTTCGTTACTAACTTTCTTATCCACTACAAGATCAAAACCACGGACGATTCGACTGCACCAACCATGTCTACCACGAATGACATCTCCATAGTGGGCTCCGACACCAGGCCTCCGATGCTGCGACAAGGCGACTACAGCATATGGACAAACCGCTTCCTCACGTTCATCAGGAACAAAGGCGCACCACTCTCTCAATATCTTCTGGACTCCATCTTCAACGGCCCTGCACAGTTCTGGACAACTATCCCTGCACAGCCAAACGCAAACCCTCCCATGGATGAACGCCGCACACCAAGAGGTCCCATCAATGAGGATGAACTGGCTCGCGTACAGGCCGACGAGACTGCCAAAGGATACCTCTTCCAGGCTTTGGGAAACGAGGTCTACACTCACGTTGAGTGCTGCACAACTGCGAAGGAGATATGGGATGAACTTGCAGAAATTATGGCAGGCACAACGGAAAGTGCTCAGGGGAGGAAATCAGCATGCCTCTCGCAGTATGAACTCTTCCAGGCCTATGAAGGAGAGGAACTGCGTGACACATACCTCCGATACCTGAAGGTCATCAATGAACTCAAGAAAGCTAGGATCTCGAGGGACAAATTCGATATCAACAACCGCTTCCTTGGTAGCCTCAAACCACATTGGGGCAATGCAATCGTGATGATGATTCAGAGTAAGGACCTCTCCAACACTTCCATCCATGCTCTTTATGACAGTCTGTCTGCCTATGCTCCTTACGTGCAACCTCAGTCCTCCAACACTCGAGTCGACCCACTGGCACTCCTCTCGAACAAAACCAATGAACGATCTTCCATCACTAAGGCCAAACAGAACAAAGGGAAGCTGCCAGCTGTTGTTTCTGACACCTCTTCAGGATCCGAAGCCGATTCAGAATCCGATGAAGATGTTCGTGACATTCGCAAGCAACTGGCAATGCTCACTAAGCTGGTCTCAAAGAAGATCGGGAAAAAATCCTCATCCTCCTCCAATCGTCAAAGAACCTATAGCGGCTCCAAAAAGACCACTCCCACAGATGAAACTAAGCCGACAAAGAAAACAGAGGACTCCGCACCTCAAAAATCTGTGAAGTGCTTTCGGTGTGGAAAGACGGGCCACTTTGCCAAAGAATGCCATGCCCCACGCGTGAAGGACTCCGGGTACTATGACCGAAAGGCCAGAATGACCCGCAAGATGGAAAGTGGGAAAGCCCTACTCACCGAAGAAGCTGAATGGGTGAATGACACCTCAGAAGACGAGGAGCCCAAGGATGAAGATTGCTGCATGGCTAGGCTGGTCGAACATGACGAGGACGAGGAGATGGGTCACACCGGTGAAAACACAGCTAAGACTCCTACCAACGCTGAGTCTGAGGTACGAATCTCGCAACTCGATGATGTGTTTAATCACCGACACGCCACTAAGAAACCCACCGTAGACGCTAGGGATTATGATGAACTTAGGCTAAAATATGAAAATAACTATGCCTTACTTAGTCTAAAAGTAGAAGAACTTGCCTGCACAAACGAACGTCTAATGGCCTCAGAAGCGTTAGTCAAACGTCTGCAAAGTAGGAACAAACAAAGTGAGACTAAGGTTAAGGAAACTACACTAGCCATTAGTTCATGTGAAACTTCTCGCCTCCTGACGGCCGCCCAATACGAACTGCTTACAAAGGAGAGAGTCAGGCTTTACCGCAAGGTGAAAGAACTTGAAGAGCAACTTCACCTTAAGAAAAAGGCAGCAAACATCTTATGTCTATTAAACCAACCAGCTGAAACAGAATTCTACGACGCCCGGATGGGAATAGGACTGGCCAGCAACTGCGATCCAACGCCGCTAATTGTCAAAAGGTATAACATGTACAGTACAGCATTCCTAAAAACAAAGACAGGGACTCCCTCACAGCTCATGCCATTTGTACGATCCTCCTCCACTGTGCTGTCAGAAGAAAAGAGGAAACAGAACATACTTTGGACAGAGATCGCATACGACTACACAGAACTCAATGCCAGTGATAAGACTAGAAAGCCCTCACTCTCTGAAGACATCAAATCTCAGTTCCCAACTGAAGAACAGGAAATCGCTCTCCGAGAAGCACTTTCTCGCATCTATGTCCCAGAGAAACTTCTAGTCATAGCAGAACTAGAACGAACCATAGAAGTAGAGCGAAATGCCTTTGCCAAAGAGCGTGAAGATCTACTTTACAAAATCTTTACCCTAGAACAATCTCTTAATACGACCAAACCTTCTACGTCAAGTCAAGTACCCGATTCTCAAACATGTAAATGTAAGAGGACGGCGAAGATGACTCCTGAAGCCGACATATGTCCTAACACTAACTCTAGTATTCTTATGGATACAGGGAATGTGAGCTCGACGTCTCAGGAAGGGAGTTCGTACCAAATAAAGGAGAACCCGCTCTTCGATGACAAGAAGAGAAGACCATCCTATATTCGTTCTACCTCTCTATGTACTGAATCCCAATGTCCTAAGGTCGTAGACAATTATGTTGCCAAAACTCATCTTTCGTTTACCAAGCTTATGTCTATGTGCTGCTGCAACGAATTTGTTCTCCCCCGCTTCCACGAATACGAATCACATGAACACGCAACACTCCGACCACGCAAGCGAAGTTCATCTACGACGCCTTTGAATTCTCGCCCATCTCGCCTAAGCCTAAGGTCAAGCGAAAACGCCTCTCGTCGTCAAAAGCAAACTCACCTACTACTCACAAGCCACAGGCGACCAACACCGAAGCACAAAAACGACAACCACATTCTACACGCCAATTCATGTATAAGGCACCACACATGCAAGCACAAGTTAGGAAAATATGGGTTAGAAAAACCATAATCCCGCCTAATCAAACAAACGACAAGGGGAAAGCTAAATTAGAAACAACACAATCTAATTTAGAAACCACATTTCCCATTAAGCGCGTAAAAACTTTACATATATCACAAGAATGTCCCGTTCGAAAACGGGGTCCCAACGTTTGCTAATGCTTGCAGGTCTGTCATGTGTGGTATCTAGACTCGGGTTGCTCCACACACATGACAGGGAATAAGGAGCTGTTGAGCAACTTCTCCGAGCGCTATCTCGGAAGGGTCTCCTTCGGAAACAGTCAAATGGCGCCAATTCTCGGAACTGGCGATCTCGTGCATGACAAATTGACAATCAAAGGAATCTCCTACGTCGAGGGTTTGAGCTACAATCTCTTCAGCATTGGACGTTTCTGTGACAAAGGATACAAGGTTTCTTCGAATCAGACATCTGTAGCATTATAGATGCCTCAGGACAATCTCTTCTCTCTGGAACGCGCACGTCTCACCTTTACGTACTCAACCTCACGACCTCTCGACCAGTATGCCTTCTCTCTCGAGCCGCTCCCAAGTTGAACGATTTGTGGCACCGACGTCTTTCACATCTCAACTTCAAGACCATCAACAAACTGCGTCAGAATAAACTCGTCAACGGTCTACCCCAACTGACATATCATAAGGAACACCTCTGCTCTGCATGTGAATTGGGGAAGATGAAGCGATCGTCTCATGTCTCTAAGGAAACACCGTCCTCTAAGCTCATCCTCGAACTCTTACATATGGATCTATGTGGCCCAATGCCTACGGCCACACTCGGAGGAAGACGGTATATTCTTGTGATTGTCGACGATTTTTCACGCTACACGTGGACGAAACTCATTCGCACAAAGGATGAAGTTCCTGATATAATCATCGAGTTTGTTGTTGCGTCCCAAACTCTTCATCAACAGAAGGTTCGGATTATCAGAACAGACAACGGAACTGAGTTTAAAAACAAGAAGCTCAGTGATTTCTATGCCACTCAGGGCATCACTCAGCAGTTCTCAGCTGTGAAGACACCGGAACAGAATGGTGTCGTTGAGCGCAAGAATAGGACACTAGTTGAAGCTGCCAGGACTCTTCTCATCCAATCCGGACTTCCTCATTCTCTTTGGGGCGAAGCTATTCAAACGGCTTGCTACACACAGAACCGGGCTTCCATCCACAAGAGATTCAACCGCACCCCATACGAGATGCTGAATAACCGACGTATCCCCGATATATCTTATCTGAGGGTCTTCGGTTGCCGATGTTTTGTGGCCAATGATCGCCAACATCTTGGGAAGCTTGATCCAAAAGCAATTGAAGGCATCTTTGTTGGATACTCGCTGAACTCGAAGGCATACAGAGTCTATCTTAAGGAGAAACGGTCAGTAATAGAAAGCACGAATGTCTCTTTTGACGAAAGCGAAGGCAATCTCATAGCTTCTGGCCATATCAGTCCAGAACCAGGTCTTCTACAGACGTTGACAAAAGGTCAACTCTCAACGGCGGGAACTTCCTCATCTGAGGGCAATTGTGGGGAACTGGATCTCGATCTGCTCTTCGAGTATTTTTACCCAGTTCACAAGACTCCCGTCGCCACCACTCAACCTACCGCTGCACCCACTCCACCTACACCACCAGCTACCGGCAATAACGTCGTCCCTCCAACCATGGATACACTTAATCTCAACGAAGACGACGTACTACCCAACCCTGGGAACATTGCTGATACTGATGCTGAATCTTCTCAGTCTACTACAATCGAGATCTCTTCTTCGGACACCGGACCCCAATCCCATGAACCTCCAACCGATACAAATGTGGCCAGCTCCTCTCAGACCAATGTACCCCTCTGGGCTCGCTCACATCCTACAGATCAGATTATTGGGGATCCCACATCTGGTGTTTCAACACGTTCGGCCACGATGAATGAAAGTTTGTTTGCTTGCTATCTCAGTCAAGTCGAACCATCACGAGTAGCTGAAGCCCTCAATGATCCTGATTGGCTGATTGCAATGCAGGAGGAAATAAATCAGTTTGAACGTTTGCAAGTTTGGGAACTCGTACCCCGACCTCACAATAGATCCATTATCGGCACAAAATGGATCTTTAAGAACAAAAGGATGAAGATGGTGTTGTTATTCGCAATAAAGCAAGACTTGTGGCTAAGGGGTACAACCAACAAGAAGGCATCGACTACGATGAAACTTTCGCCCCAGTCGCCAGGATCGAAGCAATACGAATGTTTCTTGCCTTTGCTGCTCACAAGAACTTCAAAGTCTACCAAATGGACGTGAAGACTGCATTTCTGAATGGATTTCTCAAAGAAGAAGTGTACGTTGACCAACCTGAAGGGTTCTTGAGCGAAGAGTTTCCTCATCACGTATATCGACTCTACAAGGCTCTCTACGGACTAAAACAGGCTCCCCGAGCTTGGTATGACGTCCTTTCAGATTTCCTCGTTCAGTCTGGATTCAGGAAAGGATCTCTGGATACAACTCTCTTCACCAAGCGGAGTGGCCCGGACATCATGATCGTACAGATATATGTCGATGACATCATTTTCGGATCGACTAAACCACAACTATGTGAAGAGTTCGCAGAACTGATGAAGGAGAAGTTTGAAATGAGTATGATGGGCGAGCTGAATTTCTTCCTTGGTCTCCAAGTGAAGCAACTCCCCGACGGAATCTTCATCAACCAGTCCAAATACATCCATGACATCCTCGAGAAATATGGAATGAAGGATGCTAAGACTGCTGCAACACCTATGTCTCCCTCTGGCCGACCCGATGCGGACCCATCTGGTGCTCCTGTTGATCAAACCATCTATCGAGGGATAATAGGATCTCTTCTGTACCTCACTGCTAGTCGACCAGATATCGTTCTCTCGACAGGAATCTGCGCTCGTTTTCAGGCAACACCAAAAGAATCCCACCTCACTGCTGTCAAAAGGATTCTCCGCTATCTCAAAGGAACACCCAATCTGGGCTTGTGGTACCCCACTCAATCGGACATCAAGCTGGTTGGATTCTCTGACTCGGATTATGCTGGATGCAAAATGGATCGGAAAAGCACCTCTGGAGCTGCACACTTCTTGGGCGGTAAACTCGTAAGTTGGTCGTCTCGAAAACAAAACTGTGTCTCAACTTCGTCAACGGAGGCAGAATATGTCGCCGCTGCTAGTTGTTGTTCACAGCTTTTGTGGATGAGAACCCAACTACGAGATTTTAATATTCATGTCGATAAAATTCCCATTTATTGTGACTCAAAGAGTGCGATAGCAATGACGAGTAATCCGGTACATCACTCTAGAACAAAACACATAGATATTCGTCACCACTTCATCAAAGAACATGTAGAACAAGGGACAATTGAATTGCACTACGTCACAACCGAAGATCAACTGGCCGACATTTTCACAAAACCGTTGGATGTCAAACGATTCCAACACCTAGTGACTATGTTGGGCATGTTGAATATTCAGTTGTGATCAATCATCTCTACATGAACTTTGATTAAGTGTACATACTTCCTTTCCACTTCACTCCATTATCTATGTGTCTTCTGAATTTTCATGTGTCTTCTGGATTATATCTGTTGAGGGGGAGTTTTTCGATTAAGGGGGAGCGTCTGACATTTCATCATCTAAAACGGGAATTTTTCGATTAAGGGGGAGCGTCTGATTTTTCTAAAGGAAATTTTTTTTAGGGGGAGCTTCTGATTATTCCATTACTTAAAAAGGAAAGCTTTAGATTAAGGGGGAGTTTCTGATTATACCTTTATAAAAATAATAATTTTTTTGGGGGTTGAAATTTTAAAAAAAAATTTTGGTCAAAATGAGCCAAAATTGGACTGATTAAAATGTTTTGGGTTGAATTCTAAAATTTCTGGTCAAAAATGGTCAAAATTGGTCCAATTGAAGCCCATGAATTTCGGCCCGCGAAAGTCATATCTGACCAAGCCCATGAATTTCGGCCCATTCTCACAAAATTCGCATGAACAGTGACTATAACCCCTAAAACCCCAAAACCCTTAACGTTTTTCACTATTCCAAAAATCCCGAGAAAATTTAAAAAATTCGCAACCCCTCTTTCAAAAAAAATTCGCAACTCCTCAGATCGTCGTTGTCGTCAAAATCTGCATTCAAACTTCGTTTCCTGCTAACTCAATCATCGCAATTCAGCTTTTCGGTATGAATACACTTTAAATAACCCAATTTCTGTTCAAGTTTACCCTGTTTTGCCCATTTTATTTAAATCTGTTAGGTTAGGGTTTAAATTTTCTCGGCTCTGAATCAAATGCATGCTTCGTTCTTTATGTTTAATATCCCCAAATATGCATTGCCCATTCAATTACGAGTCGATTGAACCCAGAATACAGCATTTTGGTTGAGATTTGAGTAGACCTAGGGCTAAAATATATTACGTCGCTTCACTGTTTTTCAACTGTGTTCTTCACCGCGAAACTTTCTCAGATAAAGTGCTTTAAATTGTTAAATTTTCGCTGCTACAGTACCATAAGCCCCGCGAATCTTTTTGTAATCACCGAGAAATTTTCTTAGATAAAGTGCTTTAAATTGTTAAATTTTCGCTGCTACAGTGAGATAAGCCCCGCGAAATTTTCATTTTTACCCGAGAAAACTCTTGCACTACTGAGAGTGTAGCCCCGCGAAATTTTAAAACTCTTGCACTACAGTGAGTGTAGCCCGCGAAATTTTTAATGTACCCGAGAAAAATTCTGCGCTACAGTGAGTGTCGCCCCGCGAAATTTTATCTGAGAAACTTTAGTATGAGAATTTACCTTTGTTAAAACCTCGCTGCTACAGCACGTGAAGTCCCGCGAAAATTTCATTTACTTCACTTCATAATCCAAATTTTCGCATCTCCATTTTTCTCGCATCCACAGTGAACCAAAAATTTTCTCAATCCACAAAGAGGTTTCAACCCGCGAAAATTTCACTTTCTCGCACCTACAATGAACAAAAATTTTCTCAATCCACAAAGATGTTTCAACCCGCGAAAATCTCATATACTCGCATCTACAGTGAACAAAATTTTCTCAATCCACAAAATTTTTCTACCCGCGAAAATTTTATATGCTCGCATCTACAGTGAACAAAGATTTTCTCATTACATGCGAGACTTTGAAATTTTGAAAGTGTGGCTGAGTGCGAAATTTTGAAACTTGAGAAAAATTTCTTAACGTGCGAGATTTGTGTGACTAAGTGCGATTTTTCTTAACTTGAGAAAATTTCTATGTAAGATAAGTTGTGATTTTTTTTTTCCTTCTTTCACTGCATGCGAAAAATTGTTACAATGTGCGAGACCTCTTAACTTGCGAAAATTTTCATACTTGCACAAAATGCGAAAATTTTCAAATTTCAAATCTTAACAACTATGTCAAAGGGACCCTAAATTAGCTTAAATGTGAATTTTTCTTATGTATAAATTTTGGGCAATTCTATGTCTAAGTTCTATCATTCTCTTGACTTAGACCTCAATAATCATCTTATAATTATTGTCAAGCACAGAAATGACGGACAAAGACCAAAATACACTCGAGGCACTTGAGGCAGCTGCAATCCAAAGAGAGGTCGCTCGTATCGAACTCCACGCACATACCTATGTCCCACCACCGGAGGAGATCTTTCCACTAAGTCAATGGGCGGCCCTGGTTCCCAACAACTACAAAGTGGATTTGGACAGTTTTCGGTGCGATGCCCCTGTAATTATAGAGATTCTCAAAGGACACCCACTTCGCCACGCCCTCACACATGGCGAACCAGAAGCTCAGGTGTACCTTCAACAATTCTGGCACACACTGCAGATAGCTGGACCACTACACCTCGCCAAGCGCCTATCCGCTCAAATCGATCAAGAAACGGTCGTCCTCACTCCCAAAATACTCCAAGAAGTTCTTCAACTCCCGGTGTACTCACCCTACGATCCACCTCCAACACACGACCAACTCATTGACGACATCGACAGACTGGGCTATCAACCAGATACCAAGAAGAAGAAAGGCCCACTGGTCCTCAGTGAAGTCACCACCCGCAATCTACCACAGCCCTGGCGGACACTGTACCTGCTGGTGAATAAGTGCATGTCAGGAAAGCATGCTGGTCAGGACCGCGGAAACATCCAAATTCTCACAATCATGACCGGCATCGCTCACAACCGCAAGTACAACTACGCCGACATCATCTGGGTGGACCTAGTCTCGATGATCCAGCGACGTGACCGGGAAGTCGTTAAGGGAGTCACGAACCGGTTCGTCCCATACATGCGATGGCTCCCAGCGCTGATCAAGCACTTCCGCCTACACTCAACCAACATCCGCATCCGTCCTGCAGCGGAACATTTCCAAATACCAACTGTCGAGAAGTTCGCCAAGAAGAACACTCCAGCGAAGGATCGACATGCCATGATCATTCCGGAAGAAGTGCTCGCCTATGCAGATCAGACAAATCCGCACGTCCGCGAATACCGTGCCGCAACCGCAACATTCCGCGAGAGCCCCCGACCTCTCTCCACTGTCCCTATGGCGCAGATCAACCCCACTGCTCCTACCCCCGGGACTAGCCACACCCCCCCGCCACCTCCAAAAAGTCTTCAGGTCGCGCCGCATCCTCCTCCACCCGCGCTCCGAAAAAACGGTCGCGTGAGGATGACGTAAGCCGCCCCAAGGAGCGTCGATCGAAACAAAAACACGATCGACCTCCTCCGCCACAAATAAGCCGAGCCGAACCAATAGGTACAGGAGGTGATGTGTTCACCTCCCGAGTAGAAGTCGTGGCATCTGGCTCAACCACGCAAACAACCCCACCAATCCACTTATCTTCCTCTCTACAGGAAGTTATTTCATTCCACGAGGAGCCACGTATACCATCGACACCCCACTTGGAGGTGATCGATGTTGAAACAAGCAGTCCCTCGCCTCAGACTGCATCCTCTTCATGCACATCGAGTCTAGTGCCCTCACTCCCCATAATTCCTTACGTTTCTAGGACACATACACCTTCTACCGCACTACAGAGTCTTCGTGATTCTGTCAGAACGCTCGGTGAAGTCTCTGTGACTGAGAGCGGAAGACCTAGCACGGCCAACATCACAACAACCGTGAGCCTAGGCCATCAGTCGATTGAGTCTGTCTCATCGATGATGTCAACGGGAAGTCTGCGTGACCCCGTCTTTTCCAGTCCTGTGCAAACGGGCGGCCGCTCGGCGATATTCACCGAGTCGGTGTCAGTTGGAGTTCTTCGTGACTCCAACTTGTTAGATTTACCCCATTTCGTCACCGAGACCGCGCTAGAGACACGCCTTCAAGAGTTTGCAAAGACTCTTGAGGCGGCGATCTTGGATAAAGTCTACGCGCGTCTCGAAGCGTCCACGGTCGACAAAGGCAAAGGTGTGGCCCCGGAGACGCCACCACCAAAGCAATATGAGGACGCAGATGCTCTTCTCTCCTCCATCTCTGCCAAGGAGCTCTTCTACATCCTCCGAGCTCGCTTCGAATCGATGATGGAACCTGACGAGGAAGAACAGGAGATGAAGCGCATCATGACGCAACCACTGTCTTGCCGCACTCAAGGCGAGACCAGCAGGACCAGGCGCGACGATCAAGATGATGATCAAGATCGCTGCGAGGGGGAGACAAACAGGCAGCTGAGCTCACAAGGATTCACACAATTGACGCCGCCCTCCTCCTCTGGACCTAAAACGACGCCCGCACCAGAAACCTCACAACCCACTAGCCATAAATCCCATCCCATCAACCCCGAGTCACCAGCCAAATCACCCTCACCAACACCCATCACCGTCTCCGAGACTCTAATCGTCACATCGACGTTAGAGACCACCTCCATACCATCTCCACCCACCTCGGAACCTCTAACTGTCACATCGACGTTAGAGGCCACCACCACATCCACACCACTCGTCACCCAAATCATCCTTGCCAAAACCATCACCTCAACCGAACCACCAGAATCTCCACCAATTCCATCCCCACAATCCACTAACTCCTCCGACGTTACACCCTCGCCACAACACAGCCATACCCCTCTCAACATCGATCCCAACCTGGCTTCCGAGGATGTCTACTGCGCTCAGAACGAGATCGAAGCCTACATCTTCAACGATGAATGGCTATACACGCCCGCCGATGCAGTAGCAGCTAGGAAGTTGGTGGAAAATGCTCGACGTCTGCTCATGGAGGCCTCACTTACGCTGATCAACACCGCAGACGACGAGAACGGAGAGGAATACGACGCTGAACCAGCCGAGCTCGAGAACATCCTGCAATTCCAAGCGCAGCAAACTGAGGCCCCTGCTGCTCAGACGAATGTGCCCACGGTGGATATACCGGAAGCACCGTGGGAAAACAAAAAGATAACCGCGCCGTTTCAAGAAGAGATCAGGAAGAGGATCTGGCGGCGCAAGGAGCAGATCATCACAACCTTCGACGAGTATGAGCTGATGAACATCCAGAATTGGAGCGAGAAAAAGAAGCAGCTCTATCGATGGAGCCTTCTTTGCAACAAATGCACAAAGAGGACGCTATCCGATGAGGAAAACATCGCTCAAGAAATGAGTCGAGCCCCCATCTGCAAAGTCACTGACCTCCGCCACGAGTCAAAAGGACCTGTCCACTACCCAGTCTTCACAGTAATGAGGCAGGATGAGAGCTACAGTGAAGTCAGTGAGGCGGACTTCAAGTTTCTGCGCCTGGGTGACCTATACAGCATGCTGGAATCCCTGAAACAGTTCAGACTCGTCCTCAGGAGCTCTGGACATCTCGTACGTGCTGAGCCGGTCACCATGGGATATGTGGCTATCAAGCGCCACATGCTCCGACAGGTCAGATTCTACGCCACCCACGATCTGCAGATGGCGGTGGAACACAACCTGAAGAAGGTGAATCTGACTCGCCCATCTTTCAAGAACGCGGACGACTACCGAGAAGGCGATGTGATCGACGGAGATGATCCGGCAGTCGCCTACTCGAACTACAAGGGAAAGATGAGGCTGCTGCGCTGCTCCGAAGTGGCAAAGTTCTCGGATGGTACACTCACCATCATCCAAGACAAACTAATGAAGATATGCCGCATCCTTTCGGAAGAAGATCCTCTCTGCCGATCCAAGTTCGCGAAGCTCATTGACGCTATAGCCGATCGAATGGTACTTCGAAGGAATCTCCGCGCCTTCGAGTTCAAGCTAGGGCTTCGCGAAACACTCACACGCTAATCCACCATCCCAACGCCCAAGATTCAAGACTCCCAACAATTGACACAAAGGGGGAGATTGTTAGGATATTTAATTAGTTGTGTCAATAGTTTAAGTCTTGGAATTAATTATGTAATTATCTTTAGCTTGGGCTTTGGACTAGATTGTAATTATTTAGTGATTGGGCCTTAATATACCTAGGGTTAATGTGGTATATAAGGTTTTACCAACTCACTTTGAAAGGTAATCAAAGATCAAAAAGCTAAAATTCGTTTTCACACACTACACACACTACAAGGTGAGAAATTCTCCCTTTTCATTCCATTCCATTCCATCTAGCTTCTTTGATTCCTTGTTTGGTGCATTTCGGGACCAACACTCACACTTAAGACTTTCGACCGAAACTGCATTTTGAGTACAACATGATTTAAATCATCTCAAAACTTACATCAAATTGTACTTTGTATTCAAATCGACCGAAATCCGACCTAACTTGCTAAAATATATATTGTTCTTCAGCATCGGCCTATTCAAGTTACAAAATTTGAACCTCTAAAAATTTTATCTATGTCCCGAAGTGTAACAACATTTCGTATTTCGTAACTTTCAAATTTGATGCATTACACGATAATCTACTAATCAATTAATCTTATGTTACAGAATTACCAAAATGGTGCAACTGATTGATGAGGTTTTCGCTTTAAAGGATTGGGCACAGAGGCCACCCAACAACTTCCAACTTGATTTTGACAACACCTCGTGCCCAGATCCTATTATTGTCAAAATCCTAGCAAACCACCCTCTAAAAACCGCCCTAAATATCACCGAGGTTGTCCATGAGGTCTACGTCCAACAATTTTGGTCCACCCTTCAGAACCCAACAAATAACCCAAAAACAACCAATCTTTCCGCCAAAATCGACAACACCATAGTTGTCTTTACCCCAACCGTTCTCCGCTCCAAACTAAACCTACCACACTCCCTACTATATGATTCCCATCCATCTAATGATGACCTAATCAGAGACTTCCTATTCATGGGCCACAAACTAAACGCCCAAAACACCATTCACCTTCCTGACTTCAATGCAAAAGACATCCTTGGACCCTGGCGGACCCTATTTCTGATCATCACCAAATGCCTCTCACCGAAGCATGCGGGGTCCGACCGGTGCAACCGTAGCATAATGCTAATCTTCCATGGGATCGTCTTCAACGAAACTTACGATGTTGCACAACTAATTTGGATGGACATCATTGACCAATTACGAAGGCGATGTCTCGGATCAACGAAGCCAGTCCTTCCTTACCAACGGTGGCTCCCTGTCATCGTCTAACACTTCGTGGATCTTCATCCTGAAATCGAGCGCTGACCAGAGACGAGGGCTATCAATCTCTGAAGCTCATCAAAATACAATCAACAAAGCGTAAAGTCGATCAGGAGGCCATGATCATACCAGACCACTTACTTCGACTCATCGATCCAACTGAGCCGGAGCTCCTCAAATACCTACGAGCCAACAACCTTGATGATGTTCCCATGGTTCAACACAACCCAGTTGAACCTAACCCAGGGACAAGCCAACCCTCACAGTCAAATGTAGGTCTAGGAAGCTCTTCATCCCCAAAGCCAAAACAAAAGAGAAAATCCAAAGGGGATGACAGAGGCAGTCAACAGGAACGGCGTACAAAACAAAAACACGACCATATTCCTCAACCAACTAGTCCACAAACAAGCCAGGCCGAACCCATAGGTACAGGGGATGACTTTGTCTTCCCCCGAGTAGAAGTCGCGACATCGGGTCCAATCGCGCAAACTACCCTCCCCAGCCACTCAATCATCTCCCAACAGATGATTGTTTCACATACTCACGAGGTGACACGTCATTCATCACCACCTCGCTCGGATGGGGTTGATGTATCAAGCAGTCCTCAGCCTCACACTGCACCTTCCTTGATCACAACTAGTGTAGTGCCCTCACCATCCATAATTTTTCCATTTTCTAGGACACTACAACTAGTTTCTGTACCTCTAGATCTTAGTGATCTAGACAAAACGCTCCACAATGTCTCCGTACTAGAGTCTACTACGGAACTGAGCGGAAGCCGCAACGTAGTCAACATCCCTGCAGCTACGACCTTGGGCCATCAATCTAAGTCTGTCTCAGCATTGATGTCAACGATGAGCCTAAGTGACTTCGGTTCTTCAAGTCTTGTGCAAACAGGCGGCACGTCAGTACCCTCTACTGATGTTGTGACGACGGAACGTCTTCGTGACTTCGTCAGGTTATTTTCCCTATTCGTGATGGAGGCTAGGCTGAATGATCGCCTCGCAGAGTTTGCAAAAGATCTCGAAGACACCATCATGACCCAAGTCTACACTGATTGGGACCTCCTCTCGAGACAAAAGTAAAGCCCCCGTCACCGAAGAAGTACCCTCGCAAACCGACCCATCTCCTGACTCTGACGGCGGCCCGTGGAACGTTCCTATACCGGAACTCATCGACATTCTACTGGCCAGACTCCGCACTGTACCAAAGCTACCTGCGTATGAATCGGAGGTCCTCAGACGTCTGGAGCTTCCTTTCAACACACCTAACCCCGGCGAGGCCCAGTCATCAACCACGCGACGACACTGACGGTGGGGATCGTCCCGAGGGGGAGAAGACACGAGAGACAGGACCTCAGCTGCAGCCACAGCCTAGAACCACCCAAACACCCACCAGAACAAAACCACCTACACCCACACAAACAAAAAAATCCACCCGAACTACCACTAAAACAACCCAACAGCCCTCCTCACCAGCTATAAGCCTCACACCTCCTCTTCCCACAAGCCAAGACAGCCCTTTGATATCTCCATCCTCTCCCATCCTATCCCTACAGTCTAATGATCCAATCTCACAAACCAAAGAACTGTACAATCCACACGACGCCGTGGAAAAGTACATCTTCACGGAGATTGGATAGCCAACCCGATGGACCCAGACATGGCTAGAGGCTTGATAGTAAATGCCAGATACTTCTTGATGAAGGCAAACGTCAGCTTGGCCCTAATCGAAGACGCCGAACTCAAGGAATGAGAAGATTACGAAGCAGAAATTCCAGAACTTCCTGAGCTACTCCGACACACCGTCATCGACGAGGAATGTCCACCAATGAAGACGAAGACAAAGGAAGTAGTGGAATTTCCATGGGAAAACGTCAAAGTAACTGCCCCATATCAAGAAGAAATTCAGAGGAGAATCTGGAGGAAGGAGGATAGAATCAAGAAGCTGGATGAGCTTGAACTTAGAGGACTGAGCCATCTTTCAAGACCCAAAGCAATCCAGTACCTCCTATCTCTTCGCCGAATCATGATATTCAAAGGAAAATGGGGTGATGTAGATGATCTAAGAAGAGAAGAGGCAAAGAAGCCCAGAATTAGAGAAATTCTGGGAGTTCGCAAAATGAGGTTTGCTGATATTGACATGCCTGTCTACATGGTACGGCGAGAAAATGAAGAATACGTAGAGTTGAATGAAGCCGACCTCGCCTACATCAGAGGAGAAAATGTTGAGCAAATAGCGAGGGACTACAGAACACTTGGAGCACTCAAGACGCCGGAACTCAGACTTGGCTATTACGCACTGAAGAGATTCATTCTACGCCAAGTCAAGTTCAATGCAACACATGATCTCCAAATGGCGGTTGAGAGCAACATGAAGAAGGTGAATCTGACGAAGCCCTCCTTTAAGGTCCCAGATCCAAGTTATGGTGAAGGGCACATCATAAATGAAGACGACGATCCATCAATCGTCTACATCAACTTCAAAGGAGAGAAAAGGCTTATGAAGACGTCAGAGATTCACAAGTTCAGCGACGGAACCTTACTGATCATCAGGAACAAGCTCCGAAGAATACTCGAGCAGCTAAAGGAAGAAGAATACGAAGGTCAAGAGAAATATTCAAGGCTGATCGAGACCATCTATGCAAAGATATCCTTTCGAAGAAGGTTGCGTTCGTTCTAGCACTTCTTAGGGCTCAGGAAGTCTCCCTACCATGTGAAGAAACCCAAGAAGAAGACAACTCCAAGGACGCCAAAGCGAAAAGGATGCTAAGGGGGAGATTGTTAGGAATATTTTGTAGCATAATTTATGTAATCTTGGTTAATATGGTTATTTAGTGGGTTGTAGTAGTTTGGGGTGACTTATGATATTATGTAGGAGTTTGGTATTGTACTTCAATATACCAAATACTTGTGGTATATAAAGCCCCACTTACCCTAACTAGGGTTTTTATCAAAAGAACTAAAAAGGTATGACACCTTGTACTTTTCCTTAGAAAAACACACACTAACACGCACTAAAGGTGTTCATCACGTTTTTCACATTCAAACCTTTCTTTTGATCATTGTTTGGTAATAAAAGGACCAACGTTTCATTTCTCGATCGTAAATTTACACGGAAATTTTCTCGATCGTAAAATTTCTCCGCTACAATATCGTACCTTAAGTTCAAAAACTTAGAAATTCTTCTAAGTCCTTTTCACTGTATCTTCCAATAGCCAATAAAAATTTTCTCGATTGCAAATTAAATCGGAAAATTGCATTTAAAAATTTTGCACTAAGGCAATTCAATTGAGAACTTCAATTCTCGCGCGATAAAAAGCACGGAGTGAACAGTTCTTACAACACTTAGAAAACTTTCGACTGAACCTCTATGAGACTAATATACTTATGTCGAAATAAAATTATCTATCCAAAAGTAACTTTGTATGATCTTTGTGCAAATTTCATATTATCAACTACATTTTCATACATGTGATGACTTGATACATCATTCTGGTTTGATGATTCTAATTTCGACTCAAATTAAAATCTTGAACTCATGGTTTACATTTCTTATTTGTACTTCAGATGGATCACTATCCTTCCTACAACCACATATACGACAAAAATCTATACCTCAAGGTGCAACTTTCAACTCGACCTGACTACCTTCAGGTGTTTGGACGAGATAATCGTGTCCATTTTGCAAGGCCATCCTCTGTGGTACACACTGACGATGACGGTGTCAGTACCGATGGTCTATCTCCAGCAGTTTTGGGGAAGAATTAATAGTCACGTGGAGGGCAGCTACCGGTTTACCACGGTGGTTGGGACGAGGCACATCAGCTTCAGCAAGGATGATCTTGGTCTCGTTCTTGACCTACCATTCAGCGCTAACTACGACCCTCTGCCTACTCATGCAGAAATGGTGCGCGACTTCCTCCACATGGGATACCGGCCACCTCTCACCAAGCTTGCTCAAATTCAGAGCAATGGCATCCCTCATCCGTAGAATACACTTTTCGGGATAATCAATAAGTGTCTGTCACCAAAGAATGCAGGGTTCCACAAAGGGAATAGCAACATTCTCCGTATTTTTCACGGAATAGCATTCTCCCGCAGACACGACTACACGCAACTGACTGGAAAGATTTAGCTGAGCAGATCAGACAAGGATAACAAGCGATCAAAGAATGTTCCCTATGCACGGTGGTTCAATATGATCATTGCCAACCTCATGGAGCTCCACGACAATATTCCACGACTGCCTCCAGGAGGGAACTATCAACCACCGCGACTCAAATTCTTCCACAACCCCAGGCTCACGGATCTGATACAACCATCGATGTCGATCCCATTTGAGCTTCTTCGTCTTGCCGACCCCGCGGGAGACGAATACCAGAGATACTGTCGGGAACACCATCTCACTGAGCAGATGATACGAGGGTCCCCAGCAGATTTTCAAGTGAGCCCTCAACAAAAAAACTCAAGCCCTGAGGACACGATGATTGATGCATTGGCCCAGGAGCTTCCAACTCAGGACGAACAAATACCTGATGTAGATGCCATGTTGACCGATGTTGTGGCACAAGAGTTGGAACAAGAGGCTCCAGCGGAAACACTCCAAGTGGAAGTGCCCGTCCATGTTGGCGTGCTCGAAGAGCCCATTGAGGAGGTTCTTCAACTCGTAGCACAGCCCGAGGCAGAAATGGGGCAAAGCTCACTTCCACAGGTGACGGAACAGGCCCGTGAGGACGATGAGCGTGAACCTTCTCCTCACACAGCCACCTCATCTGACACAGAGTCCGATGAGGACATCAGATTGATAGAACGGACTCCCAGAAGACTAAACATATAACTCTGTTGGTCCCTCTTCACCACCGTCACCACCATATCGGACACCGCGCCGATCACCCTAGTGCGGCGGCCATTTCTTCGATCAATCTTGAGCCGCAACGCAGCCTACCAGTGTCTGGTTCGCAGGTCCAAACCGAGCCTGCCAAAACACCCATAGAGGAGAATCTCCAAGATTCAACTCAATGACTGGGTGGAAGTCTCGAACAGTCACAACCTCAAGTGACTCCGAGCCAACCTGAGCAGCGGGTGTTAGCTCAAGGGTTGTCAACAGGCGACATCAGTCGATCTGGTCCATCTACGATGAGGCGCCCGTCTCGTCCGTGACTGAAGACCGACTTCAGGCCGCTCTCTTCGAGGCATTAAAGTCCGTAGATAAAATCATGGAGAGCGTGCGTACAGCAATCGAGACGTCCCGCCAAGATCGACGTCCCGTCTGCCGTCTTCCTCACAACTCATCCTCACACCCATACAACCCACACGTTCCACACCCATCCACACCCATCAAGGACGGAGCTCGGGCGCGACGCAGACAAACGCTGAAGCCGCTGAAACCACACGACCCACTACCCAAACAACCACCACCATGCACCGCACCACTCTAACACAAACCCAAATCGACCCACCATCCTTCATCCTAAGGACGCCTCCGCCCACACCAACGACCCTAACAAGCCCCTTGCTTCCGAATGAAGAAGCAAGTGCCGCTATGCTCGTTGCCCTAGTAGCTACTCAAGCTACTCCCTCGATCGCTCCAGACCATCCGGGTACTTCTGGCCATGGCGTCAATCCGCACGAATTCCTAGATAAGTACAACTTCGAAGGATAGTGGATGACCCGCAGCATGCCCGATGAAGCTCAAAGACAACGCATCAGGGACGTTCGACAGTTCCTCCAAGCAACTTCAGTTGACTTAGTCTTAATTGAAGACGAAGAACTTCGGGAAGGTGAAGACCCTGAACAAGTTCCCGCAAGGCTTATAGAATTAATCGCGCAACGAGCGGCCTTGCCTACAAGACAAATGCCTAGAACCGTTCGCATTGATACGCAGTGGGAAAACATAAGGATCGAAATCCCGTTCCTAGAAGAAGTTCGTCAAAATATTTGTAGGTCACCGAATAAGATCAAGACATCGAACGAGTTCGAGCTCGAAGCCATCTCTCACTGGGAGCAGCAGAAAAGGATGAGTTATCTTTGGATGTTGACCCAACTCAGACCGAATATGAGGCTGGGGATTCCTAAGGAACGGCTGAAGAGTCACTTCTAGGAATTATCCCCAATCTGTCAGCTACTTAGCCTCTACTGCACTAGGCGTCACCTACCACAATCCAATCGCTAAAAAGACTAGGTTGATGCTGAAGACTGAGATACATAAGTTTTGCTATAGGCTCAAGGTAGTCAGGTAGAACATAGAGCAGAGGTTGGAAGAAATCAACCGAGAGAGAATGCTGAGGATCCATCGGTTCGTGAGAGAACAACCGCTCCTGATGGAACTACTTGACGACATTGAGGAGCGACTGGAGCTGAGGAGCGCGCTAAGGGACTTCTAGTACGCGCTGGGCCTGCGCAGGTCTTACTGCGCCCGACGAAGAGAAACAGTGAGAAGATTGTAGAATACGATTTGTAATTGTGCTTTAATTTAATAGTTGTCTTTGTAGATTGGGGCGTTATATGTATTTGTCCTTAGTTTAGGACTTACTTGTTATTTATTCCATGTTTGTTTGGTATAAAAAGACTTGTAAACATTGAGCTTAATAGAGAAAATTAGTCAATTGACCCGAAATGCTGCCAAATCCAATTCTAGAGAGAGAAACTAAGAAATCATTCTCTCACGAATTCTCTCTGTGTTCTTCATTGTAGGTTTTCGATCGAAATTAATTACATACAATTCTAACGAATTCCTTAGGATTTGAGTCTAGGATCATAGGAGTTGATAATCGAGGACCTAACAATTTTTGGGTTCTAGTGGCCCGGTAGTGATGTCGACAGTCAGGAGGAATTCCTTCATGTGGTTCTTCCATATAGCGTAGTTCGTTCCATCAAAGAGTGGTGGCCTAGAATGAATCCTTCTGCCAAAAAACTCGAAAAAGCCACTAGATCTTAAACCCAGGCTTGATACGCCCGTCGTTTGAGTAACCCGCAAATGAAGTAAAAAAATATGCCTAGGAGGGTTAATTAGGTTTAATAAAAATTTTGCTTCTTCTTTCTAAAAACCCCTCTGATGTAATATCCTGGAAACGTATACTTCTACAACTTGTATCGCTTCGTCGGTTATCTCCTAGTTGCGTCGATTGCGTATCAGTTCTATCTCAAAGGATAATGTGACGTGTTGAAAAGTAAATGTGAGGCATGATTTTATAGATGTTATATCCCCAACTGGGGTTTACTCCTCTCATTGAAGTTTTCTCCTCAAGAGTTAAATCAATCACTATAATGTTACACTTGCTGATTACAAAACTAAATGATTAGGCTCAATACACAATCGAAACAAGTCGAACACTAGACACTACTAGGTTACCGCACGCCAGTTTCGCTCCTGGGAATCTCCAATACCTGACAGGAAACAGCTCGCTACCGAAGGCCCCCGGGAACTGGTCATTCCCTTCACGTTCGCGTAAACATCGACATTGCCTCGTGTTTCGCTCACCTCCGAAGAGAACACGTCCAAAGACAGGGATGGAGGATGGTGATACTGAATATAAATCACTCGATCAGTGATGGATTCGCAAGTTAATGCTCAGGTCGGCAGAAGGTGATCACAAGTGGACGCTCAAACAGCCAAAGATATATCACAAGTTTGAGATGGCTCTAAATGGTATCCTTCTGCTTAATAACTCTCGTGTACGTATACTCACAAGTTCTCAGTCACTCGACAATCTAAGTGTTGCTCATACATGTAGACATTTTTCTATCAACACTTGCATTGAAAGTCAATCATAATACTAATAACCAAATAAGCACTCAATCCATGCAATCATCGAGTAATCAATATGCTAAACGAATCATGCCAACAATATAATATCACAATGGTCCTTAGCTTAGAATAGCATGATTTTCTTCCACATAAAAGCACGGATTCGACATCAAGGCATATACTTATATTCTGGATGATGTTTTCCATAACAGCACTTTCCATATGTAATGAACTAGCATCTTATAGAAAAAATTAATCAGGATCTATTTTCCATCAGCACATAAGATATCAGTATATCAAAACGTTCTCCATATTCAGCATAGAGATCAGATAAAATCATATAGTCCACGAATTCAGTTATTATGGGATAACATTCCGTAAATAAGAGACTTAATCCAGTTCAGTACATACCATATTTATCAGCATCTTATCCGGATAAGGTTCACCAACCAAATCATTCCATACAATATATCCTAATTAGCACATGGAATGATATGAACCGATTATCACATTTAAAGATCATACAGTATTCATATAATTTTGTCCCTAAGTAGAAACAATTTCGACAAGGGAATATTTTTCCATGTAAAGCTCTCAAAGTTTCCATATATAACTCAATAAGATATCACATACGGATTTACCATATATAACTCAGTAACATCATGATACCCCACATGCACTTTCCATGTATACAGAATCATATGCGAGATATTTCTAAGTGATCATCAAGATTTATCTATAAAGCACATAATCACACGTCAAATATTCGATAACTTACAAACATTAAACACTTTAAGCATAATTATCGAATATCTTACATACTTAAACATGGCTAAAATCATAAAATTTGAGTTGCTTAACTTATTGACCTCGTCTAATCTTAATTACACGGCATCAAAACTCAATCAAATGGACCAAAAAGGTAAACAGCAACATAGTGGAGAATGTTGTTATAGCCTTGACACGATACTCAATAATTGTAACCGATAGAAAATCTTTCTTTCTTTGGTCAGAGATTGACTACCACCAAAAGTTCTAACACTCCATTTGAGAATACTAGAACGCTTGTAGCAGTTTTGTAATTGTAAATCTTCTCTTTTTTAGGCAGTGTTGTAAAACTCGGCCTAGGCGCTCGCCTAGTCGCCGTGTAGGCACTAGTCGGGTACCTGCCGACCCGAAAATAGCCTAATCGGCAAATTAATCGAAGAAATAATTAATCAGCGACTAATCCGGGTTAATCGGCCAACTAGTCGGCCAAATCGGCCAATTACTCAGGCTAGTTGGCCAATAATAGGTTTCAAGGCCCAATAAAATCCTAAAAAACCTTAATAACTCCCTAAAGCCCATGACGAGCCCACTGGTGAAAGTGGAAGGGCTTATATCTGTAAGGGAAGATAGATTGCTATGCGTTTATATAGTAGTTAGGTGAGCATCCGTTACAAGACACAACCGATGTGGGACAGCCCACTTTCACAGCATATACATATTGATAATATTACTTGTTTGAAATCGCTTTTGGAAACAAAATCGATTTGCGCAGTTATTAAACATTTAACAAAGACAATTAAACATACATATATATCTTATTTAACCTTGTTGCATGTGCTAAGATAAATATATAAACTGAAAGATAGGACAATTTCTTTCTACACAATCTTAAAAATGTTATTTTTCTAAAATATTATTTTAGTAATTTTGTTACATTGTATGAGTGACATCATTAATATTTGTATAAATGATATACATAATAAAAAGCAAATAAAAAATAGGTATACCGACAAATTTCCGCCTAGAAACCACCTATTCCCGCCTAGACCGACTACCGCCTAGCGAGTTTGCAACATTGCTTTTAGGTAAAGATATTGGGGTAAATATAATTTTTAAATTTTGTTCGACTCAATTTCAAGTAAATAAATTCGAAAAAAAAAACATTCTAGTAAATAAAAACATAATAGCTAATAACTGCCGCACGTTGTCTTAATGTAGGTAGAAACATCCTAGAAACTTGGTAATATCTTTCTGTTTTATCAAGTTAGAACACGTAAAGTAATTAATTAGTCTCAATTTGATTGGTGTGTGACAATCGTTATATTTACTTTTCTATCATTAATTTTAAATATATTCCAATTATATCTTATAGATAAGGTCATATTTTTATATACTTAAGAAATGATACAAAATTAAACTTACATTATGTTTTCACATAGTAAAAATAACTTAAAATATAAGTTAATATATTATATTATAATTTGGTGGTAATTTGGATGAATCTCTCTTCATCCATCTTTAATTATATCTGTTGCCTGGTTTAATCAATCTCGCACTTTAGAAACCCTCACACTCTCATGGCTGGATAACACATAATGTAACGTGCATGATAAGCTTACGCTTTCAATTTAAGAGAAGAAACCATTTTCCGTAACATCATTTGGTGATACGACGACTCATGAGCATTTCATCACCATGGAAATACTACCAAGTTAAAAGATGATTCAGCCAAGAAAACTCCTACAAATATCAAACATCATGTTTTAATCCCCGTTTCGTTTAACATGCATAAGATTCGCATACATATTCAGAACGCAAATACTAAAGTCAGTTTCCCAAGAAAAAAGAAAACTACGATGAGAAATTCACTTCCATAGCTTAACAACCTTGTCATGGCTTGCGGAAGCCACTAAACCAGCCGCCGTTGATGCAGCTAACGAAGCAATCAGCCCTTCGTGCGCAGCAGATAATATCATCGTTTTGTTCTCGCCCATGTTCCAAACCTCAAGGGACTGGTAAATAAATAAATAAAAACCCCCCAACATAAATAAATATTTGCTTTTAATATAAGAAAAAAACCTAAATCAAGAAAAAAAAAATGGGGCGGGAAAACATGCCTGCTAACAACCGACGACGAGTAGCATATTAACGGAAATAGAAGCTGTACCAATAATATCCGTGTGAGTAATTGGAGTGATAAGGAATTGCGTAAATCATGGAGTGATAAGGATGGATGTACTCACACGAACAGCTCAATCAGTGGAGATACTTTGGCTGATGACGGATTTCAATGTGCAATAACTTCCGCTCAAGATTGTAATACCAACAAAGAAGATTGCGTTGATTAAATCGCCTACGGATTCTATGGGCAATCATTTGCAATCATGGGACACTTTAGCTGATTTCGTGGAATCAATTACATTAAAGCTCATTAATTAGTTTCTTACTAGCTCTTTAAATATGAGTATTGTAAGACAATTCTATGTACCGAAAACACATCCAATACATTATTACAATATTCACAACCCTTGTTTCTATTTTTTCTCCTGGTATCAGAGCATCTACTTTCTTGTACCTCCGCCATGACCACATTATCACTAAATGTCGGGAATTTCATTACCCTCAAACTTAATCAAATTACCCACCATGGAGAGAACAAGCCCTAGGCCAGGAAATGGTAGGACACTTCACCAATGAAGATCCACCTCCAACAAAATTCACAACACCAAATACAAGTTCCACAGAGGCTGAAAACACTACACAGCTCACAGAAGAATATATTGCTTGGAGAAAAGCCGATCATCTCCTTCGAGGATGGATCATTGGCACAGTCTCTGAGGAAGCTCTAAGCCTTATTATTGGTTTGGAGACGGCACATGAAGTTTGGATAGCATTAAAAGATGTCTACGCCCAAGACTCACAAGAACGGGAATTCACATTGCGTCAACAGTTGACGTACCTTCGCAAGGAAGATGACAAAACCATCGGAGACCACATCCGCGTCTTTAAAGGTCTATGCGACAATCTAGCAGCCATTGGAAAACCTGTTCCGGATAGAGAAACAGTATTTTGTCTCCTCACAAGTTTGGTGCCTCGGTTCGAAACTTTCACTACTACGATGTTGAAACCTCCAAGACCTTCATAATCAGAAGTGGTTTCACAACTTCAAAATCTTGATCAACGTCGCAATTGGTTCTCTAATCAATCTGATGTTTCACTCTCGCAACTCTCCCCTCATGTAGCGTTCTACGAACATCAAAAGAGTCAGTCCGAAAACACTCCTTCAAGAAACCGCAACAACATTTACGTCCTCAGGCCTTGGATTTCAGGCGCAACAATCTAGGAATTCAAATCAAGGCTCTCTGAACACTTTTCCCTCTAGTGGACAACAACGACGACCCCCACCACCAGGACAACGACGAATGAGTCAAGCTGAGAGAGATCAATATCGAAACGAAACATGTCAATATTGCGGGAAAGCAGGTCATATCGCAAAAATTTGTTGGTGGATACCTAAACGTTCGACGCAGAGTCACGAACTTCCTCAAGCACTTGCAGCTCTCACTCTAGATAATTCCATTATGGAGACCGAATGGACTTCTGACACGGGCGTCTCAAATCATATGACAGGTAAAACGGGTATGCTAACTAATATTCGTTCATGGTCTGACTCTATTATGATTGGGGATGGCTCTTTCATACCAATAAGAGGTATTGGTGACTCACTTATCAAACAAAAGAATTCAACCTTACCACTTAATGATGTGCTTTTAGTCCCAAATTTAAGAAAAAATTTACTTTCTATAAGCCAACTACCATCTCAATTTCCTGTTAATTGTGAATTTTCTGATGTTGCTTTTTGTGTGAAGGATCGCAAAGCAGGAACACCGGTAATAACAGGGAGATGAAAGGATGATTTATATGTCCTTTCTAACACACCAGAAGTGCATTTTTCAAATCGATTTAAGTCTGCTACAACAACTACTTGGCACCAACGTCTAGGACGTCCACAATTTTCAGCTCTTCAGTTATTAAAAAAAAGGTCGAATTAACGTGTTAGGTTCAATAAAGAGTGAACACCTATGTGATAGCTGTCAGCTCGGGAAACTTAGCAGATTACCCTTTCCACGTTCTGAAAATTCTACTTGTGGTATTTTTGAAAAAATTCATTGTGATTTGTGGGGGCCAGCCCCCGTTTTATCCATTGAAAAGTTTCGTTTTTATGCATGTTTGGTTGACGATTTTTCAAAAATATACATGGATAATTCCATTAAAACATAAATCTGATTTATTTACTGCTTACCTACTTTTTGAACAATACGTTGATAGGCAATTCAACAAAAAAGTTGAAGTTATTCATTCAGATGGAGGAGGTGAGTTCGTCAACTCGAAACTATCATTTCACTTTCTCTCAACAGGTATCATTCATCACATCTCATGCCTATATACTCCAGAGCAAACAGGTATAGTTGAAAGACTCCATAGAATTATTCGCGAATTAGGTATGACTATGATGTTTCATAGTAATACTCCTCTTTTTTTACGGGTAGAAGCTTTCACTACGGCAGTTTATCTCATTAACCGCTTGCCTTCATTTCTATTAGATCTGATACTCCATACTTTAGGTTGCATGGGAACCATCCTGACTATTCATGACTTCCTGTTTTTTGGATCGAAATGTTTTCCTTATACTCGGGACACGCGAAGTCATAAATTTACCCCTAAGTCTATTTTGTGTGTTTTCGTCGGCTATAGCGAAAAATATAAAGGATATAAAACCTTTCATCCTATGAGTAAAAAATTTTTTATTTCTCGTCATGTGGTTTTTTATGAAAACTCATTTCCCTTTAAGCATGTTTCTACTTCCCCAGCACTTTCACATGCCTCTAATATTTTTTATTCTTGGTTATTACATACTAACAATGATTCTATTCCAGATTCTTCTTCATCGGCAAGTGAACCACCATGTTCAAACCCCTTACCTTTGACTGCCCTCCATGATCCTTCCCCTACGACTGCTGACTCCTCCACATTCATTACCACACCATCTTCTCCATTAGGCTCTCCCAATACACCCATCTCACCCGAATCATCATTTCTATTTCACTCAGATTCGTCGGGTTCCACTCCACCAACACCATCAAATTTTGCTCAACCACAACAAGACCTAATCCCTCATCCCATGACCACTCGCTCCGAAGCTGGGATTGTTAAACCAAATCCGAAGTACCTGTTGACGGCTATCTCTACCACCAATATTTCACGTGAACCTAAAACCATTAAATTGGCCCTATCCATCCTGGTTGGAAAGCCGCTATGGAGGATGAATTAGCTGCTCTACATACAAACAAGACATGGATACTCGTTCCTCTTACTTCAAAAATGCATGTTATAGGTTCCAAATGGGTCATCAAGACTAAGCTTAAACCTGATAGAGCTGTTGATCGTCTCAAAGCCCGTCTTGTTGCGAAAGGACCATTAGATTGACGGCATCGACTATAATGAGACATTTTCTCCCATCATCAAACCAGGTACTATACGTCTTATTTTATCCATCGCATTGGTAAAACATTGGGCGATACGACAACTCGACGTCAAAAATGCATTTCTGCATGGGAACATTTCTGAAGAGATATATATGCAAAAGCTGCCAGGTATGGTAGACTCTCAATACCCTAACTATGTGTGCAAGTTACAACGCTCTTTGTATGGCCTCAAACAAGCACCTCGTGCTTGGTTTGACAGATTTAGTGCATTTCTTCTTAAATATGGTTTCTTTTGCAGTTTGGCTGGTCCGTCTTTATTTATTTTCCACACCGATTATGGCTCACTATTTTTTCTTCTTTATGTAGATGACATACTTCTCACAGGGTCAAATAATGAACTTATAACTAACTTTATTCATATCCTCAGTGCTGAGTTCTCTATGAAGGATTTAGGACCACTTCATCATTTCTTGGGTATTGAAATTGCTCGCAGCCCTATCGGCCTGCACTTGTCTCAGTCTCACTATGCCCTTACCATTCTTGAACGTTCCAATATGGTTGAGTGTAAGCCTATGAGTACACCGCTTGAAACACGCCCTACGCCTCCGTCAGCCGATCTCCCCCTAGATGACCCCAGCTTCTTTCGTGGCGTTGTCGGTGCACTTCAATACCTTACACTTACTAGGCCAGATCTTTCTTATAGCGTTAATTATGTTTCACAGTTCATGCCTGCCCCTACTATTGCTCATTTGAAATTAGTTCGACGGGTACTTCGCTATGTTAAAGGAACTATTAACAGTGGGTTACAACTTCCCGCACATACTACTCTTGATCTTTGTGCTTTTTCAGATGCTAACTGGGCAGGTTGTCCTACGACAAGGCGATCCACTACAGGTTACTGCACTTTCCTTGGAACCAACCTGATTTCATGGTGTGCCAAAAAGCAAAACACAATCTCTCGTTCTAGTACCGAAGCCGAGTGTCGTGCCATGGCGAACACTGCAGCAGAAATAACTTGGCTCACTTATATTCTGAAGGATCTTCGTGTTCCACTCAACTCTCCTCTCATACTCTATTGTGACAAGCTAAGTGCTCTCTACATGACCATTAATCCAGTGTTCCATGCTCGAAGTAAACATATAGAGTTGGACTACCATTCTATCGTGAACGCATTGCGCTTGGACTTCTCATCAGCAAACATGTCTCCACTGATCAGCAACTCGCTGACATCTTCACTAAACCCCTGTCAAAGGCTGCCTTTCATTCATTCTACACCAAACTTTGCCTCCAACCTCGGCTCAGCTTGCGGGGGGATATTAACGGAAATAGAAGCTGTACCAATAATATCCATGTGAGTAATTGGAGTGATAAGGAATTGCGTAAATCATGGAGTGATAAGGATGGATCTACTCACATAAACATCTCAATCAGTGGAGATATTTTGGCTGATGACGGATTTCAATGTGCAATAACTCCCGCTCAAGATTGTAATACCAGCAAAGAAGATTGCATTGGCTAAATCGTGTATGCATTCTATGGGCGATCATTTGCAATCATGGGACATCTTTAGCAGATTTCGTTGAATCAATTACATTAAAGTTCATTAATTAGTTTCTTAAGCTAGCTCTTTAAATATGAGTACTATAAGACAATTCTATGTACCGAAAACACATCCAATACATTATTACAATATTCAAAACCCTTGTTTCATTTTTTTTCTCTTAGCGAAGTATAAGTAGGATGGAAAACGCAAGATTGGAATTTGTCTCCATTGCAGCTAAGATCGTGGAGACATTCTCCTTCATTACCAGATCTCAAAGTCCAAACCCTAACCTAATCCTCGCTAACAGACGCCAGAAGATCGCCAGATGGGTCCCAGCAAATGGAACGAATGGATTTCGTGTGACCCTAATAAATTTCGAACAGTACCCATTATTTAGATTATATTCTTTCCCTTCAAATAGAATATCAAAGAATGAAAAGTATTGAAGAGCAGAAAAAGCTGGTAATGAACCTTTAGCAAGTGTCTGCAAGCTTGTGTTTCTGAATCAAGAATTGAGACAACATTCTCAGCAGCTGCTGCGAGATATCGTCCACGAGGTTGGAATCTCACTTGCGACGTACCTCCCTAATAAATCATTGGGAAAGTTAAATTTATATTTCATTTTATCATCTCACATACATGTATAATCATTACATCTCAGCAAACATTCGAAAAATATTCTATTGTATTGTTTACCTTGAAAACTCTTGCAAAGCTGCCCTGATTAATACTCCAGTATCTTATCTCACCATCGCCGTCGAACGAGCAAATCAGATCTTCCTTGTTGGGGTGAAAATCGACGGACATGACGCCAGTGGAATGTCCAGTAAAATTACGAAGTGAATAGCCCGGTTGTAGAACAAATTGACGATGATGAGAACAACCATTCAAGATAATATATTAATCAAAATTATTCTATTAACTAACATTATCGGTATCCCAAACTGGGAGAGTTTTATCATAAGATGATGTAGCAAGGCGGGACATGCTAGGACTGAAACGGACGTCAGTGATAGGCGAAGAGTGTTCTTCGAATACGGTTTTTTGCTTCAAGTGTTCTGTGTAACATAGTATCGCCTGAATAATTTCATTTAGCAGCCAATGTCATCAAATTTAAAAGATTAAGATACAAATGGAATCAAATACAGTTGAATATATTACACAAATTTCGTTTTCTGACCTTTTTGTCATGGCCACCACTGGCAAGAAGCTTCCCATCTGATGAGAAGTGGCAACAAGAAACTTTACTAGAGCTAGCACGCACCATGTTGACTTCTTAAATATGAATCCTGTAAATGTCATGCATAGTTAGTTATCAATAACACTAACCATCGACTCAATAAATATAAAATTTTATCTAAATTATTACCTTTGCCGACGTCCATAGAACGACCAACTGCATCTCGCGGTTCAACATCATCGTGGGATAAAAAAGACTCCACATTATCCTCCACATCGTCCATAAAACGATCCATATCAGATTGTACAAGATCTTTATCGTCCCACTATCAGAAAACCAAAGCATTTAAAAAGACATAACTTGATGAAGAAAGAGATTTCTAAAGAAGCACAAAGGGAAGTAAGTAACTTACACACCAATTGATTAGCTGGTGACGTCAAAGTGCCAGTGTTCTCAGATCCAAACATAAAGGGCTTCGATGAATTGCTATTGTGAGGCAAAGCTGGCACTGACACTACATCTCCTGCCGTTTGAGTCGAAGGCGTCGATGGAGCCGAGCTTGGAGATGGGCCAGTGGTGTTTGCAGTGCCCGAGCTGTTTGCCGGGCCAGAAGATGAAACTGGCTGTTTTCTTTTCCTTCCCGTCTGATTCTTCGAGGCCTTGAGAATTGCATATAAGAGCAACTTAATCTTATCTATGGCTCAAAAGGGACTTAATCAGATCATAAAGAGTCAAGTTCACAATGGCTAAGCTTCTATATGCTATGAGATTATGAATGTACGCGCTAAGTTCGTTTAAATAAGGCGAGTACAAAGATTCAGCAACTAACATGACACTAGATATTTTCAAATTATTGGAAACAGTAAGACCTGGTCATTATCCTACCATAGAAAGTTGATCGGGCAGAAATTTGAATAATGTGTCGCCGGCGTCGCCGGCTCGATGGCCGTGCAGTCCGTCGAGGTATCATGAATCATTGCAGCGACGAGCGGATCTCGTGTCGACCTTTTATCTAATAAATGCACCCCTTACATTAGACTTCTTGTTTTTTTCACTCTCTTCCGCTACGACGAAAAAGAAGAAAACAACAATACGGAGGACAGCGCCGATCGTGCGATGACGCCGTCCCCAACCATTGGGATTCAACTGGCAATCACAGAGATCTGGCATCAATAGTAATCGAGTGGAACGTACAATGCGCACTGAGCCGAAATCGCCTGAGGTTACTGTTCCATTGGGGGAGAGATCTCAATCTGCGATTGACGTGAATTTGTCCGTGGAGAAGGTGTGGCCTACGCCGGGGGAATCGTTGGGCAGACGTTCCAAAGATCTTCTCTGGCGGTACGGCGGAGAAAAAGGACCAGAGTGAGGAGCAAGGTAATCCATGGTTCAAATTCAATGCGAATCTATAAGCAATCAAGATACTCGTCTAGAAAATATTGAACCTCTATTAGAAGATGGTCAGGAAATCGGCGTGGTAGACCCTGAGGAGATTCAGGCAGAAGTTGATCATTGGAGCTCTGTGCTATATCTTGGGTGCAAATCCATCGTATGGCAGGGGTTATTTTTGGCCAGGTTTGACTGTCTGGCAGCAAGAGATAAGATCCTACAAACAGAGATACTCCATTTTGATAAGAAACTGGTAGTGTTAGCTCCATGGTCTGAGGAAAGTCAACTTAATAAAGTGGGGATGAACAGTGTGCCTATTTGGGTACAGCTCCCGCAGTTGGAGCTGAAGTATTGGGGACCAAGGACCCTGAGTAAACTAGCAAGCTTGATAGGGAATCCTATCATGTCGGATGAGTTACTAAGAGGAAGAAGATAATTCATTATGCTCGAGTCTTGGTTGAGATAGACCTGTCCAAGCCCCTCAAGGATAGTGTTCAATTTATGAATGAAAAAGGGCAATTAATGGAGCAAAACATCACTTATGAGTGGAAACCAGTGTTATGCTCTACATGTGAAAAGTATGGGCATGAGGCTTCTAGCTGTAGGAGGGATACCAAGCGATTTTGGCAGCCAGTTCAGGGGTCTAAGAATCCACAAGCTAGTACTGAAGTAGGCCAGCAGCAGGAGACCAATACAATAGGAATAAAGCAGAAGCAGGCTGTAACTGTGTTAGACAAGCAGGACCAGGTCAGTTTTGCATTGGTACAGTTAGAAAGGACTGTAGTAAGAGGATTGGATTTGAATGGGGTAGTGAAAGGAACAGGCACTCGGGGGCTGATATGGCTCAACAAGAGATAGTAGAGGGTAACATTGGCCCTTCCAACCCTTCCAAGCAGAGGGTCCATGACCTTTGTCATGGATAGGAGTGCTGCCTGGAATATTAGGGACCTTAATGGCCCTGCTAAGCAGAGAGAACTAGTTCTCTTCTGCAGTAAATATAAGGTGAACATACTATGTAAGTTGGAGACTAAACTGAAGCTGGGAAATATGACTGAGGTTCTTAGTAAACATTTCCAAGGATGTAGGTGAGTCACAACTTAAGTGTACATCCCAATGGTAGAATACTGGTGTTATGGAGAGGAGGCTTAGAACTGGAGTTAATATCTCAATTTGTGCAACATATGCACTTTAGAGTGGTGAGAAGGCAGAGGCTGATCACATACCTGACTTGTGTATATGGGGGTCTAATAATCCTGCTGAGAGAGAGGACTTATGGGAAGTTCTGAAAATGTTGGGTGCTACAATAAAGGATCCTAGGATGATATGGGGTGATTTCAATAACATCAGGTGTTTGGAGTATAGGATTGGAGGGGCTTCAGTTACTACTAGTGAATTCAGCATGTTTAACCAGTGTATTGGCAATGTCAGCTTGAGGAAATTAGTAGGAATAGGTGCCATTTCACTTGGACAAATAAGAAGAAACGGGGGATGAGAATTTGGAGCAGACTTGACTGGGCCCTTGCTAATGAGGCCTGGATTTCTACCTTCTGTGATTATGCTGTGACCTTCTACAAGGATTGTCTGACCATACTCCTTTGCTATGGAGAGACTTGGGGCAAGCTCAGAGAGCAAGGCAGAACTTAAAATATTTTAATATGTGGAGTTTGGCTCCATCTTTTTTGCAGACTGTAGGTAAATCATGGGAATTTACTCAAGGTTCTACTATGCTCAGTGTGCCAGAACCTGCTCAAACTAATGGGGCCTCTTACAGAGCTGAATAAGGAGAATTTGCTAATATTGTTCTCAAAACAGAGGAAAAGAGAAGGTTGTTGGATGACTGTCAGAAGGCATTGCATGAGGATCCTATGAATGGGGAGCTATTGACTCGAGAAGAACAGATGAGGCTGGAATTTTCAAGTTTTTGAGGGAGGCCAATGATAAGTTTTTAAGACAAAAGGCCGGATAAAGGAGATCAGAACACAGCGCCAATGATAAGTTTTTGAGACAAAAACCAAAGGTTAGATGGCTGGATAAAGGAGATCAAAACACAGCCTATTATTATTCTGTGCTAAAAAAGAGAACCTATATAGAGTATACTCTATTGCCACCCTGGATGGAACCTCAATTACTGATAGTGGAGAGATCCATATGCATTTTGTTGAATATTACCATCACTTGCTGGGAAAGAGGAGCACTGGGAATGGAGAGCTGGATATGAGAGCAGCTGGGAAGGGTTACATATTATCACTATCAGACCAACTGAAACTTGTCCAACCTTTTGCCAGAAGGGAAGTGGCAGGTGCCATGAAGGACATCCATGAGAAAGCTGCTCCAGGCCCTGATGGGCATGGCACTGGATTCTTTCACTGGCCAGCGGTTGGGGGACAAGTAACTAATGCTGTATTAGAATTCTTTGAGATTGAGAAATTGGAGCCGAGGGTTAATAGAACTACCTTGTGTCTAATCCCTAAAGTTACACACCCTGCCACTGCTATGGATTTTAGGCCTATCTCTTGCTGCAATACCATCTACAAGTGCATATCAAAATTGCTATTTTCAAGACTGAAGCCGTTGTTACCTAAGCTCATTAGTTCTACCAAAATGCTTTTGTGAGTGGAAGGTCCATTGTGCATAATATTCTGTTATGCCAAGATCTTATACGGTTGTATAAGAGGAAAAATGCTTCTGCTAGGGCCCTTCTCAATGTAGATCTTAGGAAAGCTTATGACACGGTGGAATGGGATTTTTTGAAGACATGACTGGTGTCCCTCAGATTCCCTAGGAAGTTTATCCCGTGGGTTATGGAATGTGTCTCAACAACTTCCTACACCATCTCTATAAATGGGACAATAGCTGGGCTATCCAAAGGTACTAGGGGCTTAAGACAGGGGGATCCAATGTCGCCATTGCTTTTTGTGGTGGTAATGGAGTATCTCACCAGGAAGCTGCAAGTTGAAGCTCAGGACCCTAACTTCAGATACCATCCTTTGTGCAAGCAGATTAGTCTGATAAACCTTTGCTTTGCGGATGATCTCATGATCTTCTGCAAAGGAAGAAGGCAAGCTGTGGCAGTGGTCATGAAGGCTTTGGATCACTTCAGGGATGTATCTGGACTAGAGGCTAATGACCAGAAATCCAAGTTGTTTCTGGCTGGTATATCAGTGAAGAGGCTCAACAGATATTGCAGATCATGGGTTTTAAGCTAGGCAGCTATCCTATGAGGTACTTGGGGGTTCGTTTGGCTCCCACCAAACGGAGCAGACATGAATGCCAAGCCCTGGTAGACAGAATCACAGCAAGGATTCGCTGTTGGTCTATAAGGAATTTATCATACGCAGGCAGGCTTTGTTTGATTAATTCTGTCCTATTGGCAGCTCATGGGTTTTGGGGGTCTGTTTTCCTACTGCCCAAAGCTGTTTCCAAGGAGATTGATCAAATCCGCAGGACTTCTCTATGGGGGAGAAAAGATCATGGGAAGTGTGTCCCGCTGCTGAATTGGGACAGAGTTGCATGCCAAAAAAAATGGAGGATTAAGTCTGATGGACTGTGTGACCTGGAACTTGGCCCTAGCTGGAAACTAGATTTGGGAAATTGCACTGAAACTGATACCTTATGGATCAAATGGATCCATGTGGTATACTTGAAGGGAACTAGCTTTTGGGAATTTACCCCTGCCTAAGACTCAAGCTGGCATTGAAAGAATATGCATAGAATCAAGAGACAGTTTCAGGATGGGTATAGTGGTAGCGAGTGGATTATGTCTGGGTGGGAAGTACACAATCAGCGCTGGTTATGATTGGATTAAAGGAGCAGCACATCCATTTCCTCTGGCCAAAGCAATATGGAATAGATATTCTATTCCTAAGCATTCTTTCATTCTTTGGTTAATTGTACATAGGAAACTGCTAACAAAAGATAGAATGATCAAGTGGGGTCTGAATTTGGAAGTCGTAACATGCCCCTTATGCAACCTGGTGGAGGAAACAGTAGAGCATTTGTTTGTGGCCTGTTGTTCCTGTCAGAAAATGCGGGAAAAAAATGAATGTTTGGCTCTCTGCTGGAGCAGTTTACTCATCGTTTGAGCAGTTATGTGATTGGCTACTGATACTAGGGAGAAGAAGAAAGACCAGAAACTGGATCCTAGTAGCTTGTTTTTCTGCACTTTTCTACCATATACGGAATGAGAGAACAGAAGATTGCATGGTGGAGGAGCTAGGACTGAGGAGCAAATTCCGAGGCTGCTTGGGGAGGAAATGAAGTGGAGGATCAGAGGCGTTTGCCGCATAAAAAAGGCAGATGGTTTGAACATCTACAATCCTGTTTGTTCATTTAGTTAGTTAATAGTCTTTACCTGGCTTGAGTTGACGGGTGTACAAAATTTTGCTAATGTGGTTAATGAATTCATCATTTGACCAAAAAAAGAAAAGACCTGGTCATTATGCATAAAGAGTTTGACAGTTATCAATTACACAAAATTAAGGGTGCGCTTGGTATGTGGCAATTAGTAGGGAAAAGAAGATGAAAAGGAAAACAAGTTTTTATGTTAGGCTCATCGAAGAAATAGGCAAGCAAAGGAAAAGGAAAAAATATCTGTATTAAAGTTATACTTCTAAGGAAAACTAATACCTTCATCAAATGTTGAAACAAAAAAAAACTTACTAAAACCATTTTCCCCTTAATTTTCTTTTCCGTACCTCTTCAAACCAAACATAGTGTAAAGGTGCCCAGACATTACAATGAATCAAGAGTAATCTTTTGAGATTATGGGAAAAAAGTAAGACCTGGTCATTTCCCCGAAAAGAGTTCGACAAGCTATCATCGCCAGTGAGAGTAGCAGAACTATAGGTTTATCTTGTTGAAGACTGTGGCCGGACATTAGAGGCTGTTGACCAGAAAGAGAACGCTGGTGTTGAAGCTGTTGCTGCTGAGCCTGGCTATTGTTCTACTGCTGTTGTTGTTGTTGTTGAAGCTGTGCAATCTTCAGCTACATAAAAGGATGAGTTATCTTTGGATGCTGACCCAACTCGGACCGAATATGAGGCTGGGGATTCCTAAGGAACGGCTGAAGAGTCACTTCAAGGAATTATCCCCAGTCTGTCTGCTACTTAGCCTCTACTGCACTAAAGGAAGTCTTCCAACACCGTACTACGTGATAGAGCGGATAGATAGAACTTGAGAAGAACTAAGCGAGAGTGGCCTACCTTATCTTCCTCCAAGGAGGTGTACAGGCTCTACCAACTCTATGTAGAGAAGTACAAAGGTCCTCAAGGCTTTACCAAGAACGAAGAACTCGAGGGACTCTACCGATTCATGTTGCGACAAGTCAAGTACTCTGCCGCACACGATCTTCAGATGGCTCTGGAGAGCAATATGAAGAAGGTCAACATGACGGCCCCACTCAATCAAGGACCTGAAATCGAAGGGCTTCCTAGCAATCACGTACACATCAGCTCAGTCCTAGGCGTCACCTACCACAATCCAATCGCTAAGAAGACTAGGTTGATGCTGAAGACTGAGATACATAAGTTTTGCGATGGGATGCTCAAGGTGATCAGGTGGAACATAGAGCAGAGGTTGAAAGAAATCAACCGAGAGACAATGCTGAGGATCCATCGGTTCGTGAGAGAACAACCGCTCCTGATGGAAATACTTGATGACATTGAGGAGCGACTGGAGCTGAGGAGCACGCTAAGGGACTTCGAGTACGCGCTGGGCTTGTGCAGGTCTTACTGCGCCCGATGAAGAGAAACAACGCGAAAGGGCAATCAAGCACAAAGGGGGAGATTGTAGAATACGATTTGTAATTGTGCTTTAATTTAATAGTTGTCTTCGTAGATTGGGGCGTTATCTGTATTTGTCCTTAGTTTAGGACTTGTTATTTATTCCAAGTTTGTTTGGTATAAATAGACTTGTAAACATTGAGCTTAATAGAGAAAATTAGTTAATTGACCCGAAAGGTTGCCAAATCCAATTGTAGAGAGAGAAACTAAGAAATCATTCTCTCACGGATTCTCTCTGTGTTCTTCATTGAAGGTTTTCGATTGAAATTAATTTCATACAATTCTAATCGAATTCCTTAGGATTTGAGTCTAGGATCATAGGAGTTGATAATCGAGGACCTAACAATTTTTGGGTTCTAGTGGCCAGGTGGTGATAATATCCCACAGATCATTGTCGACAGTCAGGAGGAATTCCTTCATGTGGTTCTTCCATATAGCGTAGTTCGTTCCATCAAAGAGTGGTGGCCTAGAATGAATCCTTCTGCCAAAAAAACTCGAAGAAGCCATTAGATCTTAAACCCAGGCTTGGTAGCCCGTCGCTTGAGTAACCTGCTATGATACCAAATGAAGTAAAAAAAAATATGCCTAGGGGGGTAATTAGGTTTAATAAAAATTTTGCTTCTTCTTTCTAGAAACCCCTCTGATGTAATATCCTAGAAATGTTTACTTCTACAACTTGTATCGCTCCGTCGGTTATCTCCTAGTTGCGTCGATTGCGTATCAGTTCTGTCTCACAGGAAAATGTGAAGTGTTGAAAAGTAAACGTGAGGCATGATTTATAGATGTTATATCCCCAACTAGGGTTTACTCCTCTTATTGAAGTTTGCTCCTCAAGAGTTAAATCAATCACTATAATGTTACACTTGCTGATTACAAAACTAAATGATTAGGCTCAATACACAACCGAAACAAGTCGAACACTAGACACTACTAGGTTACCGCACGCCAGTTTTGCTCCTGGGAATCTCCAATTCCTGACAGGAAACAGCTCGCTACCGAAGGCCCCTAGGAACTCGTCATTCCCTTCACGTTCGCGTAAACATCGACATTGCCTCATCGTGTATCGCTCACCTCCGAAGAGAACACGTCTAAAGACAGGGATGGAGGATGGTGATACTGAATATAAATCACTCAATCAGTGATGGATTCACAAGTTAATGCTCAGGTCGGCAGAAGGTGATCACAAGTGGACGCTCAAACAGCCAAAGATATATCACAAGTTTGAAAGTCACTCGACAATCCAAGTGTTGCTCATACATGTAGACATTTTTCTATCAACACTTGCATTGAAAGTCGATCATAATATTAATAACCAAATAAGCACTCAATCCATGAAATCATCGAGCAATCAATATGCTAAACGAATCATGCCAACAATATAATATCACAATGGTCCTTAGCTTAGAATAGCATGATTTTCTTCCACGTAAAAGCACGGATTCGACATCAAGGCATATACTTATATTCTGGATGATGTTTTCCATAACAGCACTTTCCATATGTAATGAACTGGCATCTTATAGAAAAAATTAGGCTTAATTATTTTTTAGTCCCGTAAGTTATGGTAGTTGGCATTACAGGAACCTGTATTATACGTGTTTGCAATATAGGGACTTTAACTTTCGAAAAGACGGCATTTTCAGGACAATATACGCCCCGACCCGGTATTTTGACCCAAACCCGCCGACGTGGAACCCGACCCATTGACATGGCTGCTTACTCACTACACAGATTAGCAACGGATGTTTGCGACGGAATTTCCGTCGAAAAAGGGGGGAAAATAAAAAATAAATAAAATCGCAACTTAAAAAAATAAAATTCGCTGTCATCTTTTTCGTCAGGGCATTTGTCGTCTCTGCTGACACATCCCTTGGAGAACCTTCTCCTGCGCCGGTGGCTCCGTCGTCGTCTCTGCTCACTCCTCCCTTTGGGAAACCTCCTATGCCTCCTAGGCTTGTGCGGGCGGCTCCGTCGCCGGCTCCACCAACTCCTCCCTTTCCAAAACCTCGCAGGCCTGCGCCACCGCCGGCGCCTTCGTCGTCTCTGCCCACTCCAACCATCAGACAACCTTCATCGGCGCTGGGGACTTCAATTTCTCCTATGTTGAAGCCAAAGAAACGCCCATCGACGTCGCTGTCCCGAGGAGTTGCAATTCAGGTTTTGTTTAAAAATCATACGAGTTCTTTTTTTTCCACTAACTAGTTCGAAACAGTTTCTGGGTTTTCGTTTTTACCTCGTTAGATCTCACCCTCAGTGACTATAAACCCTAATTTAAGGAGTAATAGTTCGAAAGGTGGGATGGAGAAGTTCGTCGGCGCATTTATTTGCGGGTATTTATCGATGGATAGGCCCAGGAAGGAGGTGTTGGAAGGGAGCGAGGCGTCGGAGACGGAAACGAGCTCCGTCGCAAATGCTTTCTATTTTTGTTATTTTTTTGGTTTTAGCGACGGAAAATCCGTCGGAATTTCCGTCGCAAATTTTTTTTATTTCTATTTTTATTTTTTGGCCCTTTTAGCGACGGAAATGCCGTCGCAAAACTTCGTCGTTAAAACTGCAAAGCGAGTAAGCAACCATGTCAGCGGGTCGGGTTCCACGTCAGCGGGTTGGGTCAAAATACCGGGCCGGGGCGTATATTGTCCTAAAAATGCCGTCTTTTCGAAATTTAAATTCCCTATATTGCAAACACGTATAATACAGGTCCCTATAGTGCCAACTACCCTAACCTACGGGACTAAAAAAAATAACTAAGCCAAAAAATTAATCAGGATCCATTTTCCTTACGCAGCACATAAGATATCAGTATATCAAAATGTTCTCCATGTTCAGCATAGAGATCAGATAAAATCATGTAGTCCACGAATTCAGTTATTATGGGATAACATTCCGTAAATAAGAGACTTAATCCAGTTCAGTACATACCATATTTATCAGCATCTTATCCAACCAACCAAATCATTCCATACAAAATATCCTAATTAGCAAAAGGAATGATATGAACCGATTATACACATTTAAAGACCAAATAATATTCATATAATTTTGTCCTAAATAAAAACAATTTCGACAAGGGAATATTTTTCCATGTAAAGCTCTCAAAGTTTCCATATATAACTCAATAAGATATCACATACGGATCTACCATATATAACTCAGTAACATCATGATACCCCACATGCACTTTCCAATATATAACAGAATCATATGCGAGATATTTCTAAGTGATCATCAAGATTTATCTATAAAGCACATAATCACACGTCAAATATTCGATAACTTACAATCATAAAACACTTTAAAGCATAATTATCGAATATTTTACATACTCAGAAATGGCTAAAATCATAAAGTTTGAGTTGCTTAACTTATTGACCTCGTCTAATCTTAGTTACACGGCATCAAAACTCAATCAAGTGGACAAAAAAGGAAAACAGTAACATAGTGGAGAATGTTGTTATAGCCTTGAAACGATACTCAATAATTGTAATCGATAGAAAATCTTTCGTTCTTGGATCAGAGATTGACTACCACCAAAACTTCTAACACTCCATTTGAGAAAAAAAAAAAAAAAGCGGTTCAAAAGCGTATTATCTGTTATAAGTAGGGAATACTAGAACGCTTGTAGCAGATTTGTAACTTTTAAATCTTATGTTTTTTAGGCAGTGTTGTAAAACTCGGCCTAGGCGCTCGCCTAGGCGCCGTGTAGGCGCTAGTCGGGTACCTGCCGCCCGAAAATACCCTAATCGGCAAATTAATCGAAGAAATAATTAATCGGCGACTAATCGGGGTTAATCGGCCAACTAGTCGGCCAAATCGGCCAATTACTCAGGCTAGTCGGCCAATAATAGGTTTCAAGGCCTAATAAAATCCCAAAAAACCTTAATAACTCCCTAAAGCCCATGACGAACCCACCGGTGGAAGTGGAAGGGCTTACATCTGTAAGGGAAGATAGATTGTTATGGGTTTATATAGGAGTTAGGTGATCTCCCGTTACAAGACACAACTGATGTGGGACAGCCAACTTTCACAGCATATACATATTGATAATATTACTTGTTTGAAATCGCTTTTGGAAACAAAATCGATTTGCGCAGTTATTAAACATTTAACAAAAACAATTAAACATACATATATATCTTATTTAACCTTGTTGCATGTTCTAAGATAAATATATAAACTGAAAAACAGGACAATTTCTTTCTACACAATCTTAAAAATGTTATTTTTCTAAAATATTATTCTTTGTAATTTTGTTACATGGTATAAGTGACATCATTAATATTTGTAAAAATGATATACATAATAAAAAGTAAATAAAAAATAGTTATACCGACAAATTTCAGCCTAGAAACCACCTACTCCCGCCTAGACCGACTAGCGCCTAGCAAGTTTAGCAACATTGCTTTTAGGTAAAGATATTGGGAAAAATATAATTTTTAAATTTTGTTCGACTCAATTTCAAGTAAATAAATTCAAAGGAAAACATTCTAGTAAATAAAAACATAATAGCTAATAAGTGCCGCACATCGTCTTAATGTAGGTAGGAACATCCTAGAAAACTTGGTATTATATTTCTGTTTTATCAAGTTAGAACACGTAAAGTAATTAATTACTCTCAATTTGATTGGTGTGTGACAATCGTTATAATTACTTTCTATCATTAATTTTAAATGTATTACAATTATATCTTATTGATAAGGGCATATTTTTATATACTTAAGAAATGATACAAAATTAAACTTACTTTATATTTTCACGTAGTAAAAATAACTTAAAATATAAGTTAATATATTATATTATAATTTGGTGGTAATTTGGATCAATCTCTCTTCATCCACTTTAGTTATTTCTGTTGCCTGGTTTAATTACCCCAGATTGATCTCGCACTTCAGAAACCCTCACACTCTCATGGCTGGATAACACATCATGTAACGTTGCATGATAAGCTTACGCTTTCAATTTAAGAGAAGAAACCATTTTCCTTAACATCATTTGGTGACACGACGACCCATGAGCATTTCATCACCATGGAAATACTACAAAGTTAACAGTTGATTCAGCCAAGAAAACTACTACAAATATCAAAGATCATGTTCTAATCCCCGTTTCGTTTAACATGCATAAGATTCACATGCATATTCAGAACGCAAATACTAAAGTCAGTTTCCCAAGACAAAAGAAAACTACGATGAGAAATTCATTTCCATAGCTTAACAACCTTGTCATGGCTTGCAGAAGCCACTAAACCAGCCGCCGTTGATGCAGCTAACGAAGCAATCAGCCCTTCGTGCGCAGCAGATAATATCATCGTTTTGTTCTCGCCCATGTTCCAAACCTCAAGGGACTGGTAAATAAATAAATAAATATCCCCCCCACATAAATAAATATTTGCTTTTAATATAAGAAAAAAACCTAAATCAAGAAAAGAAAATGGGGCGGGAAAACATGCCTGGTAACAACCGACGACGAGTAGCGAAGTATAAGTAGGATGGAAAACGCAAGATTGGAATTTGTCTCCATTGCAGCTAAGGTCGTGGAGACATTCTCCTTCATTACCAGATCTCAAAGTCCAAACCCTAACCGAATCCTCGCTAACAGACGCCAGAAGATCGCCAGATGGGTCCCAGCAAATGGAACGAATGGGTTTCGTGTGACCCTAATAAATTTCGAACAGTACCCATTATTTAGATTATATTTTTTCCCTTCAAATAGAATATCAAAGAATGAAAAGTATTGAAGAGCAGAAAAAGCTGGTAATGAACCTTTAGCAAGTGTCTGCAAGCTTGCGTTTCTGAATCAAGTATTGAGACAACATTCTCAGCAGCTGCTGCGAGATATCGTCCCACACGAGGTTGGAATCTCACTTGCGATGTACCTCCCTAATTAAATCATTGGGAAAGTTAAATTTATATTTCATTTTATCATCGCACACATACATGTATAATCATTACACCTCAGCAAACATTCGAAAAATATTCTATCGTATTGTTTACCTTGAAAACTCTTGCAAAGCTGCCCTGATTAATACTCCAGTATCTTATCTCACCATCGCCGTCGCACGAGCAAATCAGATCTTCCTTGTTGGGATGAAAATCGACGGACATGACGCCAGTGGAATGTCCAGTAAAATTACGAAGTGAATAGCCCGGCTGTAGAACAAATTGAAGATGATGAGAACAATCTTTCAAGATAATATATTAATCATAGTATTATTTTATTAACTAACATTATCGGCATCCCAAACTCTGACAGTTTTATCATAAGATGATGTAGCAAGGCGGGACATGCTAGGACTGAAACGGACGTCAGTGATAGGCGAAGAGTGTTCTTCGAGTACGGTTTTTTGCTTCAAGGTGTCTGTGTACCATAGTATTGCCTGAATAATTTCAATTAGCAGTCAATGTCGTCAAACTTAAAAGATTAAGATACAAATGGAACTAAATACAGTTGAATATATTACACAAATTTCGTTTTCTGACCTTTTTGTCATGGCCACCACTGGCAAGAAGCTTCCCATCTGATGAGAAGTGGCAACAAGAAACTTTACTAGAGCTAGCACGCACCATGTTGACTTCGTTAAATGTGAATCCTGTAAATGTCATGGATAGTTAGTTATCAATAACACTAACCATCGACTCAATAAATAAAAAATTTTCATCTAAATTATTACCTTTGCCGACGTCCATAGAACGACCAACTGCATCTCGAGGTTCAGCATCATCGTGGGATAAAAAAGACTCCACATTATCCTCCACATCGTCCACAAAACGATCCATATCAGATTGTACAAGATCTTTATCGTCCCACTGTCAAAAAACCAAATCATTAGAAAAACATAACTAGACGAAGAAAGAGATTTCTAAAGAAGCACAAAGGGAAGTAACTTTCACACCAATTGATTAGCTGGTGACGTCAAAGTGCCAGTGTTCTCAGATCCAAACATAAAGGGCTTCGACGAATTGCTATTGTGAGGCAAAGCTGGCACTGACACTACATCTCCTGCCGTTTGAGTCGAAGGCGTCGATGGAGCCGAGCTTGGAGATGGGCCAGTGGTGTTTGCAGTGCCCGAGCTGTTTGCCGGGCCAGAAGATGAAACTGGCTGCTTTCTTTTCCTTCCCATCTGATTCTTCGAGGCCTTGAGAATTGCATATAAGAGCAACTTAATCTTATCTATGGCTCAAAAGGGACTTAATCAGATCATAAAGATTCAAGTTCTCAATGGCTAAGCTTCTAATATGCTATGAGATGATGAATGTAGACGCTAAGTTCGTTTAAATAAGGCGAGTATAAAGATTCAGCAAGTAACATGACACCAGATATTTTCAGATTATTGGAAACAGTAAGACCTGGTCATTATCCTACCATCGAAAGTTGATCGGGCAGAAATTTGAATAATTCGTCGCCGGCGTCGCCGGCTCGCTGGCCGTGCGGTCCGTCGAGGTATCATGAATCATTGCAGCGACGAGCGGAGCCCGTGTCGACCTTTTATCTAATAAATGCACCCCTTACATTAGACTTCTTGTTTTTTCTCTCTTCCGCTACGACGAAAAAGAAGAAAACAACAAGACGGAGGACAGCGCCGATCATGCGATGACGCCGTCCCCAACCATTGGGAGTTCAACTGGGCAATCATAGAGATCTGGCAGCAATGGTAATCGAGTGGAACGTACAATGCGCACTGAGCCGAAATCGCCTGAGGTTACTGTTCCATTGGGGGAGGGATCTCAATCTGCGATTGACGCGACTTTGTCCATGGAGAAGGTGTGGCCTACGCCGGGGGAATCGTTGGGCAGAGGTTCAGCAACGAAGATCTTCTCGGCGGTACGCGGAGAAAAAGGACCAGAGTGAGGAGCAAGGTAATCCATGGTTCAAATTCAATGCGAATATATAAGCAATCAAGATACTCGTGTAGAAAATATTGAACCTCTATTAGAAGATGGTCAGGAAATAGGCGTGGTAGACCCTGAGGAGATTCAGGCAGAAGTTGATCATTAGAGCTCTGTCGTGTTGTGCTATGTCTTGGGTGCAAATCCACCGTATGGCAGGGGTTATTTTTGGCCAGGTTTGACTGTGTGGCAGCAAGAGATAAGATCCTACAAACAGAGATACTCCATTTTGATAAGAAACCGGTAGTGTTAGCTCCATGGACTGAGGAAAGCCAACTTAATAAAGTGGGGATGAACAGTGCGCCTATTTGGCTACAGCTCCCGCAGTTGGAGCTGAAGTATAGGGGACCAAGGACCCTGAGTAAACTAGCAAGCTTGATAGGGAAACCTATCATGTCGGATGAGTTACTAAGAGGAAGAAGATAATTCATTATGCTCGAGTCTTGGTTGAGATAGACCTGTCCAAGCCGCTCAAGGATAGTGTTCAATTTATGAATGAAAAAGGGCAATTAATGGAGCAGAACATCACTTATGAGTGGAAACCAGTGTTATGCTCTACATGTGAGAAGTATGGGCATGAGGCTTCTAGCTGTAGGAGGGATACCAAGCGAGTTTGGCAGCCAGTTCAGGGTCTAAGAATCCACAAGCTAGTACTGAAGTAGGCCAGCAGCAGGAGACCAATACAGTTGGAATAAAGCAGAAGCAGGCTGTAACTGTGTTAGACAAGCAGGACCAGGTCAGTTTTGGTTTGGTACAGGTAGAAAGGACTATAGTAAGGGGATTGGATCTGAATGAGGGGTAGTGAAAGGAACAGGCACTCGTGGGCTGACATGGCTCAACAAGAGATAGTAGAGGGTAACATTCGCCCTTCCAACCCTTCCAAGCAGGGGGTCCATGACAGGTCATGGATAGTAGTGCTGCCTGGAACATTAGGGGACTTAATAGCCCTATTAAGCAGAGAGAACTAGTTCTCTTCTGCAGTAAATATAAGGTGAACATACTATGTCTGTTGGAGACTAAATTGAAGCTGGGAAATATGACTGAGGTTCTTAGTAAACATTTCCATGGATGGGAGGTGAGTCACAACTTAAGTGTACACCCCAATGGTAGAACACTGGTGTTATGGAGAGGAGGCTTAGAACTGGAGTTAATATCTCAATCCGTGCAACATATGGACTTTAGAGTGGTGAGAGGGCAGAGGCTGATCACATACCTGACTTGTGTATATGGGGGACTAATAATCCTGCTGAGAGAGAGAACTCATGGGAAGTTCTGAAACTGTTGGGTGCTACAATGAAGGATCCTAGGATGATATGGGGTGATTTCAATAACATCAGGAGTTTGGAGTATAGGATTGGAGGGGCTTCAGTTACTACTAGTAAATTCAGGATGTTTAACCAGTGTATTGGCACTGTCAGCTTGAGGAGATTAGTAGGAATGGATGCCATTTCACTCGGACAAATAAGCAGAAATAGGGGATGAGAATTTGGAGCAGACTTGACTGGGCCCTTGCTAATGAGGCCTGGATTTCTACCTTCTGTGATTATGCTGTGGCCTTCTTACAAGGATTGTCTGACCATACTCCTTTGCTATTGAGACTTGGGGCAAGCTCAGAGAGCAAGGCAGAACTTAAAATATTTTAATATGTGGAGTTTGGCTCCATCTTTTTTGCAGACTGTAGGTAAATCATGGGAATTTACTCAAGGTTCTACTATACTCAGTGTGCCAGAACCTGCTCAAACTAATGGGGCCTCTTACAGAGCTGAATAAGGAGAATTTGCTAATATTGTTCTCAAAACAGAGGAAAAGAGAAGGTTGTTGGATGACTGTCAGAAGGCATTGCATGAGGATCCTATGAATGGGGAGCTATTGACTCGAGAAGAACAAATGAGGCTGGAATTTTCAAGTTTTTGAGGGAGGCCTTGATAAGTTTTTAAGACAAAAAGCAAAGGTTAGATGGCTGGATAAACGAGATCAGAACACAGCGCCAATGATAAGTTTTTGAGACAAAAACCAACGGTTAGATGGCTGGATAAAGGAGATCAGAACACAGCCTATTATTATTCTGTGATAAAAAACAGAACCTATATAGAGTATACTCTATTGCCACCTCGGATGGAACCTCAATTACTGATAGTGGAGAGATCCATAGGCATTTTGTTGAATATTACCATCACTTGCTGGGAAAGAGGAGCACTGGGAATGGGGAGCTGGATATGAGAGCAGCTGGGAAGGGTTACATATTATCACTATCAGACCAACTGAAACTTGTCCAACCTTTTGCCAGAATGGAAGTGGCAGGTGCCATGAAGGATATCCATGAAGAAGCTGCTCCAGGCCCTGATGGGTATGGCACTGGATTCTTTCACTGGGCAGTGGTTGGGGGACAAGTAACTGATGCTGTATTAGAATTCTTTGAGACTGGGAAATTGGAGCGGAGGGTTAATAGAACTACCTTGTGTCTAATCCCTAAAGTTGCACACCTGCCACTGCTATGGATTTTAGGCCTATCTCTTGCTGCAATACCATCTACAAGGGCATATCAAAACTGCTATGTTCAAGACTGAAGCCTTTGTTACCTAAGCTCATTAGTTCTACCAAAATGCTTTTGTGAGTGGAAGGTCCATTGTGCATAATATTCTGTTATGCCAAGATCTTATACGGTTGTATAAGAGGAAAAATGCTTCTGCTAGGGCCCTTCTGGATCTTAGGAAAGCTTATGACACGGTGGAATGGGATTTTTTGAAGACATGACTGGGGTCCCTCAGATTCCCTAGGAAGCTTATCACGTGGGTTATGGAATGTGTCTCAACAACTTCCTACACCATCTCTATAAATGGGACAATAGCTAGGCTATCCAAAGGTACTAGGGGCTTAAGACAGGGGGATCCTATGTCCCCATTACTTTTTGTGGTGGTTATGGAGTATCTCACCAGGAAGCTGCAAGTTGAAGCTCAGGACCCTAACTTCAGATACCATCCTTTGTGCAAGCAGATTAGTATGATAAACCTTTGCTTTGCGGATGATCTCATGATCTTCTGCAAAAGAAGGTAAGCTGTGGCAGTAGTCATGAAGGCTTTGGATCACTTCAGGGATGTATCTGGACTAGAGGCTAATGACCAGAAATCCAAGCTGTTTCTGGCTGGTATATCAGTGAAGAGGCTCAACAGATATCGCAGATCACGGGTTTTATGCTAGGTAGTTATCCTATGAGGTACTTGGGAGTCCGTTTGGCTCCCACCAAATGGAGCATACATGAATGCCAGGCCCTGGTAGACAGAATCACAGTAAGGATTCGCTGTTGGTCTACAAGGAATTTATCATATGCAGGCAGGCTTTGTTTGATTAATTCTGCCCTATTCGCAGCTCATGGGTTTTGGGGGTCTGTTTTCCTACTGCCCAAAGCTGTTTCCAAGGAGATTGATCAAATCCGCAGGACTTCTCTGTGGGGGAGAAAAGATCATGGGAAGTGTGTCCCGCTGCTGAACTAGGACAGAGTTGCATGCCCAAAAAAAAATGGAGGATTAAGTCTGACGGACTGTGTGACCTGGAACTTGGCCCTAGCTGGAAAATAGATCTGGGAAATTGCAATGAAAACTGATACCGTATGGATCAAAATGATCCATGTGGTATACTTGAAGGGAACTAGCTTTTGGGAATTTACCCCTGCCCAAGACTCAAGCTGGCATTGGAATAAATTGCACAGAATCAAGAGACAGTTTCAGGATGGATATAGAGGTAGCGAGTGGATTATGCCTGGGTGGGAAGCACACAATCAGCTATGGTTATGATTGGATTAAAGGAGCAGCACATCCATTTCCTCTAGCCAAGCAATATGGAATAGATATTCTAGTCCTAAGCATTCTTTCATTCTTTGGTTGATTGTACATAGGAAACTGCTAACAAAAGATAGAATGATCAAGTGGGGTCTGAATTTGGAAGTCATAACATGCCCCTTATGCAACCTGGTGGAGGAAACAATAGACCATTTGTTTGTGGCCAGTTGTTCCAATCAGAAAATGCGGGAAAAAATGATTGTTTGGCTCTCTGCTGGAGCAGTTTACTCATCGTTTGAGCAGTTATGTGATTGGCTACTGATACTAGGGAGAAGAAGAAAGACCAGAAACTGGATCCTAGTAGCTTGTTTTTCTGCACTTTTCTACCATATATGGAATGAGGGAACAGAAGATTGCATGGTGGAGGAGCTAGGACTGAGGAGCAAATTCTGAGGCTGCTTGGGGACGAAATGAAGTGGAGGATCAAAGGCATTTGCCGCATAAAAAAGGCAGATGGTTTGGACATCTACAATCGTGTTTGTTCATTTAGTTAGTTAATAGTCTTTACCTAGCTTGAGTTGACGGGTGTACAAAATTTTGCTAAGGTGGTTAATGAATTCATTATTTGACCAAAAAAAAAAAAAGACCTGGTCATTATGCAAAAAGAGTTTGACAAGTTATCAATTCCTGAAAATTAAGGGTGCGCTTGGTTTGTGGCAATTAGTAGGGAAAAGAAGATGAAAAGAAAAAAGGAAAACAAGTTTTTATGTTAGGCTCATCGAAGAAATAGGCAAGCAAAGGAAAAGGAAAAAAATATCTAGATTAAAGTTATACTTCTAAGAAAAACTAATGCCTTCATCAAATGTTGAAACAAAAAAAAAAACTTACTAAAACCATTTTCCCCTTAATTTTCTTTTCCATACCTCTTCAAACCAAACACAGTGTAAAGGTGCCCAGACATTACAATGAATCAAGAGCAATCTTTTGAGATTATGGGAAAAAAGTAAGACCTGGTCATTTCCCCGAAAAGAGTTCGACAAGCTACCATCGCCAGTGAGAGTAGCAGAAACCATAGGTTTATCTTGTTGAAGACTGTGGCCGGACATTAGAGGCTGTTGACCAGAAAGAGAATGCTGGTGTTGAAGCTGTTGCTGCTGAGCCTGGCTATTGTTCTGCTGCTGCTGTTGCTGTTGTTGTTGAAGCTGTGCAATCTTCAGCTACATAAAATTAAACAAAGACCTCATCGACGATATCCTAGTACTTCAAATGCCTAAAAAACCTCTTGATGATATTTAAGCATAAAAAAGAAAAGAGTGAAACCTTCATTAGCATTTCTTGATCTGAACGTGGGAGAACGGGAGAACCAGCTTGCAAGACAGAGCCTATGTTGGGGATGACATCGCCAACTGAGTTTTGAATCCCATCTTTTCCCATAGATAAGCTTCGATTGTTGAGGAGCATTCTCAGCCTTTGGCTCTCCACGTCGTTTGAAGATGGAGAGGCCAAACTCTGTTGTGCAAGCAATAGTTGCTGTTGATGCTGAGGTGTTAAGATCTGTAGCTGCTGAAAGGGCTGAGAGCCTTGCATGAATGACTTCTGTTGCTGGAGAAGCCCAGATCGTAGTGGATCTAATCCCTAGAAAAATTAAGATGCTGTCATTAGGAAAAAGAGAAGGAAATATACAAAAGATTGAACTGAATTGACTATGATAAATTGACCATTTCGGTGGGTAACAAGTTGAAGGAACTATGGCATGCACAGATGACTGACCATAGTCCATAGGTACCATCAACTACATTGTTAAAGGTGCTGATGAAGGCAATACACTTACCACAGTTAAAGGCCATCCTTTCAGAGTTAAGTTGTTGCCACCTTGATTTGACCCTGAAAGAATAAGTATGGTATTAATTAACCAAAGTGTACCATGGGACAATGCTAAACAGTGACATATAGCTATATCTAGCCGTGTTATGGTCTTGCAGATGTAAAGTGTCAACTTGACGGCAGAAACTCGTGATGATAATGAATATAGTGAACTACAGTTACACAATCATTAAGCATGAGCATAAATAGGATTTCACTAATTCATCGGGGCAAAAAAAAAATAATACCTGGTATTCCCATCAAAGATCCCTCGGGACCTACAGCTCTTTGGTTTAAAAGAGGATTAATTTCTTGCTTAATATCCTATCCAAGCAAACAATGTCAGTGAAAATTAAATAGCATCATCTAAACAAATAATACTTACTACTGGTGTAGGTCCGGGAAATTGCTGGTTTCGTGCTTGAACTTGTGGAGAAATTCCACTAGCTGCACCATGAGACAAATGCCTGGAAAAAAGAACAAGTTTGTTTTATTAATATTTAATAATGAGATTAAAATCAAGATAATGATTATAAATGTGTCATTAATTTGCTTAAAGCTATTAAAATACCCAAAAGAGTTGCCGAAAATATCCACACAACAGACATTCCACAGTAACATTGAAAGGATCCACACTAACTAAGAACAGATGAAAGCATAGATAAAATCAATATAATTCCTATAACAATACCCCGATTGCTGACCAACCCCACCAGCTGATTTCAATATCGACGCATGACTTGGATCCATAATCTGCCCAGAATTCTCACCAAACTTTTGCTGCAAGTCAACTTAAAAGATTAGCATCCGTACATCTAACACCTTGTACTGTACTCAATCTTTTTACCTTCATAGCAGCATCGTCCATGGATTCCCTCTTCATTTTCTCCTCGTACATCTTAGTAGCCAAGGCATTCGCAGTGCCGGGATTCTGCTGTCTCATGAAGGGATCGCTTCCTGACGTCCCATTAGGTGTCCCGTTGAGCATATGCCCACCGTCGCGCCTTTGCTGATGTGGCGGTGGCTGCTGCTGTTGATTCTGTTGTTGCTGATGTTGTACTTGGTTTTGTTGCACTTGGTTTTGCTGCTGTTGCTGCTGCTGAGCTTGCCTTTGTAATAAAAGCTGTTGCATTTGTAACTGATGTTGCTGCTGAGAATTTTGAGGAAGTTGTTGCTGTTGTTGATGTTGCGGTGGTTGTTGTTGATGCTGCTGTTGTTGTTGTTCTCTTGCTTTCATCATCTGAGTCTGATTTAAGTCAACATTGTGACGATCAAAACTATCATACTTTAGCTCACCGTTTTTAATTTTGTATTGTAAGAATAATGTGAGATATGAAAAGTGTTCCATAACATGGATTATTGACCACCAAATCTTAGTAGTGATGAGATGTTTTCTACCTATGTCCAATATATAAAACATGTCATGTTAAAGAAAAGGCAAAAAAAGAATATATGTAAAGGCCAAACCTCAATATAAGAAGCAGCAACATCTGAATGCTTATCGTTCGTCCTGGCGATAAATATATCCCAGAAAACAGACCACCATTCGAAGAGGAATCCACCAGGAGCATCAATAGCTGTCAAATATTAAATCATGGAGATATGTATATATGTATATATATATATATATATATATATATATATATATAGAGAGAGAGAGAGAGAAGAGGTTAGAGTTTTGATAAAGCTAATGCACGATTTTAGCACAGAAACACAAAGTATAATACTCACCGACGGGATCGGAAGAAACTTTTCCTTCAGCTTGAAAAGCTTGAGCAGTGGCTTTTAGATCTCTCTTCACTAGATAATCGTGGATATAGACATCAAGCCTGGAAATCGAAAGCCCCGATGTAATTTACAGAACTAATATCAAAATTTATATAGACAACTAGATAGAGCACACATTTGCAGAGGGACTTCCGCAAAGTGGCATGACAGGATAAATAATAAGAGAAAATTTCCCAGTGTCTAGAAATGAAAATCTAGGGAAAACCATTAGAGCAAACAAGACATTTTTTTCGGACAGCAAGATATGGAGAGAGAGAGAGAGAGAGAGAGAGAGAGAGAGAGAGAGAGAGAGACGATTGAGCATATGCAAAGAAAAGGGCTTCTAGTGCAAAGAACAAAAATTTATTGGAAGAAATAGAAACACGTAGAGATTGAAAATCCAGAAAGAAAACACCCGAAATAAATCAAGAAGCAGATTTCTTAGGGAAAACCAAACGAACATGGCACAAAGCACGAATCTCTACCAAAAATAATAAATAAATAACACGAACACGGCAATACTCATAACACGGCAAGATTGGAAATAGGGCTTAAAGGTTACATCTTATCAGCTTCCCAGTTGGTCTGAGACATCTGTTCTCCTTCACCTCAGTAGCCAAAGGAAACTCCCAGATTTGAAAATACTAAACTTCCTTTTTATTTTTCTCACCAATCGCCTCTGCAAAAATAATTACCCCATCAAAATATTACATATGAAGAATTCTAGCTTGTTTTCATTACCTCGACACCAGAGCTTATAGGAAAAAAAGGATAAGGCATTTACAAATATACATATCCCAGGAAACCTGAACGAGGTAGCTATTGTGGTTTCACTAGTCAAGGAAAACTTCAAACCGAAGACGGACTAAAGATTTACCTAAAAAGTCTCATTGCAGAAGCATAAAGAAGAAGAAACGCGAACCCTTTCCGTATTTCTCTTCCTACCCAATTCTTTCACCGCTTCTTTTTAATACATTATATATACGTAGGTACAAGTTTAATAGAAAAGTACCAAGTAGCTGCTTGTTTTGCAGAGTAGTAAAGTAAAGAAATTCTCTCTACTGATTTCCTGGCGTTGGTCGATTGAAGAGGTGCTGAAGATATCATAATGGTTCTGTTCTCAGGACAATTTACCGTTAGGTCCTTCTTAATTAGCCAAATTACCTTTTCTGAACCATTCATCTGGCCGGAAATACCTAAAATAAGCCTATGCGATCTTAAAGCCAATAAAGATGCCAAGGACTTTAGCGTCATTCAATAGAGACCGCGAATGGGAAGACAGTACGCGTATGTTCTTATATTTACATTTCAGCAGTTGGTTTTCGAGAATCTACGCTTCTTCCATTTTAATATTGTTTTGTTTTGCTTGCCCTAATTGATAGGCCTCAACGTAACGAGAGAGGAAATGACGCTTTTAGACATGTTCTGGAGTCAAGTCAACGGACTAGGATGTCTTATTTTAGATTATTTTCCATTTGTATGGATCTGTTAATTAGGTCGCGGTTTCATGCATGATTGCGTCTTGTGTAAGCAAAAGTACCGCTTTGTTTTTACGGGGAATTTTATGTCAGGCCCCACTAATTTTTCAATTTACTTGTCAGGCCCTATTACAGATATAATAAGTTTAAAGGACCTACTTTATGTAAAATTCGAGCTAAAGGACCAAAAACTATGATTTGACGAAAATATCCTTACTAAAATGCTCTTTTTTATGTTATTCAGTTACAGTATATTGTTACTGCAGGAAACAGACACGTTATTTTTCGATAATATTATGTTACTCAGTTACATAATATTGTTACTCTAGGAAACAAACACGTTATTTTTCAATAATATTGTGTTACTCAGTTACAGAATATTTTTCTTACACTGAAACGAGCACAAAAAAATTGGAATGCCCCATCCAACCGATTATGTCATGTTGGATTCACTGTGATATCGACATAAATTGCAAGTAATCGTATAAATTCGAGGTACCCATGAGAAATTGAGGTCTATTTTACATTATTGAGTCAATAACGACGTGATTTATGCAGTTTTCATCTGTTTTTTAGTGTCCTTTGTGATTTTCGTTCTTTTCTCCCGATCCATTGGTTGTATACAGAATGTGTTATTTAAGACAGACAATGTGTTATTACCTTTAAGCGACGTGTTAGTTCTAAGTCAACATTTGTTATTAACCATAAAACATTTGTTATTTTTTGCTATGTTATAAGTATTTCTTTTTACACGATTTAGGGAAAATATAATATTTGTTTCTTGCAACTAATCAGTATAAATTCGAGGTACCCATGAGAAATTGAGGTCTATTTTACCTTAATAAGTCAATAACGACGAGATTTATGCAGTTTTCATCATATTTTTTAGTGTCGTTGTGATTTTCGTTCTTTTTCTCCCGATCCATTGGTTCTATACAAAATGCGTTATTTACGACAAACAAGGTGTTATTACCTTTCAGCGACGTGGTACTTCTAAGGCATCATTTGTTATTAACAGTAAGGCATTTGTTATTTTTTGCTATGTTATAAGTATTTCTTTTTTACACGATTTAGGGATAACATAATATTTGTTTCTTGCAACTAATCGGTATAAATTCGAGGTACCCATGAGAAATTAAGGTCTATTTTACCTTATTGAGCTAATGACGACAAGATTTATGCAGTTTTCATATGCTTTTTAGTGTCGTTGTGGTTTTCGTTCTTTTTTCTCCCGATCCATGGTCGTATACAGAATGTGTTATTTACGACAAACAAGGCGTTATTACCTTTCAGCAACGTGTTACTTCTGAGTCAACATTTGTTATTAACCATAAGACATTTGTTATTTTTCGCTATGTTATAAGTATTTCTTGTTTACACGATTTAGGGAAAATATAATCTCCGTTTCTTGCAAGTAATCAGTATAAATTCGAGGTACCCATGAGAAATTGAGGTCTATTTTACATTATTGAGTCAATAACGACGTGATTTATGCAGTTTTCATCTGTTTTTTAGTCGTTTGTGATTTTCGTTCTTTTTCTCCCAATCCATTGGTTGTATACAGACTGTGTTATTAACAATATATGAGTCGTTATTTTTAATGTAGGATGTGGTATTTTTTTGTGACGGTTTGTTATTTACTAGAAGAGATGTGTCATACGTTGCTAAGTGATTTGGAAAAACAAAAAAAAATAAGTTCAGCTCCGTCGAGCTCTACTACGACGACAGGTCAGGGTCGGACCTCCTCGTCTGCTCACGAAGGTCAAGATTATAGGCCGAAATCGAGCTTGAAGATTAGATCGCTCGTTGGAAAAGACAATGGCATATGTTTGTAAATATTGCATCTGTTAGTGGGTACATATGTCATATCACGTAGTTTGGGTATTTTTCTCTAAGAATTTTAAAAAGTAGGTCCTTAATACTAACCGAAACTATATTGGGGCCTGAACACTATTTAAAAATGTTAAGAGGGCCTGACACGTAATTAACCCTTGTTTTTACTAGTTTCGCCCAAGCGATGCAACGGAGGACCGTCTTACAGCAAAACATTGTTAGAATATAGTATGTGGGTAGACCTATCAAAAAAGTCCATAGCCCGCGGGCCGGCCCGCCCTGCCCCGCCAAATTGGCGGGACGGGATGCGAAATTTTAGGCGGGCCTGGGCGGGGAAGCCCGCAGGGGCCGCAGGCTTTGGCAGGGCGGGGCGGGCCACATGCAAGCCCGCCATAATAAAGAAAATTAATTTTTGATAATTTAATATATGTATAAATAACTTACATAGATTTTTTATATTTTGTATTATAATATTATTTGGAATTAAGTTTAGTAAAATAAATAAATTATTATTAAATAGTTAGTATTAAATTACAAATATTTTTGAACTAAAATTCTTCTTTTTTAACTTTTTCCCTCTTTTTCTGTTGTTTTTTTATTTCTAGCGGGCTAAGCCAGGTCGGCCCGCCCGAGGGGCGGGCCTCCCTTTCTCAGGCCCGCCAGAAGGCGGGCTTACCCGCGCCCGCCCCGCCAATTGGCGGGCTTTGTTGACCCTCGAAGTTAAAAAAACCCTGAGATTTTACCCGTTGGAGTCAAAGATATTTTACTCACGAGCGTTTGTTATATTAAACAGCTTTTAGTTGTCTTACTCTCGAGCATTTGTTATATTAAACAGCTTTTAGTTGTCGGGTCTAACAATTCTAGTTTTAACACAACCTAATAATGTCAGCCCCTGAAACAGTCTTATATTATTGTTATTAGCAATAATCTTACATTATCAACTTACCATTATGTAGAATAGTAGTCGACCAATGGAGCAATCTTGCAATATTCATGTTAAAAAAAGTAGATAGAGTTGACTTGAGATCTCTTCCTCATACTCCAACCCGTTGTAAAGAAGTCGATATGCAAAATAGAGTAATATAAACATGATATCTAAGTACTGCGAGACCTATACTCATCAAATACAGTAAGTAATACACAACATTCAATAAAAAATTAAGGTAAGATATTATATTCTATGGTGTTAAAAATCTTGTGGTATAATATATTGAAGAACTCGGTATCCCCATCTGATTTTCTTTGATGTTTAAAATCTTGATTCCTACTGGAGACATAATGTACAATTAACCATGCATGAAAACCAACTTCGGAAGGTATACGCCAACTCAACTCTCTTTAAGTTCTACCATCGACTCTTACTAATAGACATTACTTACCAAATATGTGAAGGCAAAAATAAATTGTAAACCCTGATGATTGGGTCGGACGCTTCTTGAATAGGTAATGTGGCTGCTGCAAAATGTCGAAAAGATTGTTACAAAGTTCCAAGTAATGTATGTTAAATGTTCTTTGTTGCTTGAGATGCCATTTCGACAAGATTGTTACATTGTATGCACATTGGTTATTAGTGTCTCGATATAATGCATATATGAAAATCATAAATCATATATGATTATAGCTATTTGACCGCTAAATCATTTTGTAAAGCGTATATGTCTTAGTAACGAAGTTGTATGTTTATATCACAATATCTCAATCCCATAGCTATCGACTCAATATAAATTCCCTTATCATATATGATAGCAATGTCTGAGTATTAGTGTCCGGACCAACCGTAGCTTATATTTGTTTCAACTGTGTGGCATACAGGGTGTAGCTTTTCTTCCATATTGTATTTGCCCTCACAATTCATTTGATGCACATCTTTGTAAGTTGTTGGTCATTCAAATTTCCGACAATTATTACATGTTCAATACTAACTTAACCATTTAAATAATGGATAATAGAACTTAGAAATTAATATTAATAGGTTTAGACCCGTGCGATGCACGGGCTGTTTAGTGATGAAACATAGAAGTAGATTCAGTAAAGACTGTGAAATAAGCATTATACATTACAAATGATATTGCGTTGTGCTATTTTTGCATGACTGCTAAGCAGTCATGTAATTAATCACAGTGGGGCAATCTCTCATTGTAAATTTTATTACTGAAATACATCTCTTTGTGCAGTCGTGTAAATAATGCTCTAGCTTTATAGTTAATACATGGCTATGAATTATAATGTTATTTATTTTGTTGGATCTAATGAATTTATATTGAGGTTTTTGTCGCTCATGGTCCAATAAGGAAAATAAGTCCATTTAGTTTCAGAATAAATATCAACCCAATATTGATTAGATACTTTTGATAATTTTTCTTTGTTTTTAGTTATTTAACTAACGTGTTTCACGATGATTGGAGGGTTCAGTCGTCTATTTTTCAGTAGTGTCCTTTTCAAGCGTGTTTTTTTAGCATTGTATTATATAGCGGCTAATAGGAATGTTATATATAACTAATGCACTTTCCAGTCGTGTATTTTGGAAGAATTTTGTCTCCACTGTGAGAAAAATCTTTCTGACTGGAGAATCCAGTCGTGCAATGAAAATTTGGCAAAAGTGTAATTTATTATAAATATGTGGCCGAATTTTTTCGGGCGTAATTTTGTAGGCCGTCGGTGCAATGCTAATGTGTTTAGGTTTATAAGACTGTGTAAGACTGCAACAATGTAATTGCAAATTTACGAAGGTTAACCTTTGAAACTTAAGTTGCAAAACAGTAAGATTGAAGGCGTAAGACCGATTGGTTTATCACGACTACTCATTGAGAAGATGGTAGCCGATCTTGTAAGAAACAAAAGCATCTATACATGCATACGCTATCTGACCGTAGCTAAGAACTCTGCTCTCCCAATTGCTCAAAGTCACGCTTTTTGGCTTACGCATGACCATCCCACAAACGACCCAGGCTAGTTCTTTCAATCCTGGTCTCGGAAATACCCTGGGGGCTAACATGCTTTTGCAACAGCTGCCACATCAACATTCCCGTTGTTAAACAACGCATTGTCACGGATTAGTTTCGACAAAGGTGACTTTTGGATTTAACATGAAATTCTTGAGTGATTCACTGATTTCGTCGAGATGAGTTAGCTAAATGATTATGCATTCACGGTCGATGCACAATTGCAGAGTTGCTGTTCTGTTGACTATGCTGCGCGCCCAAACCGGTCTGCACTCTATGTCGAGGCCAACCAGCGTTGGGATGGAAACGTCGACTTGTTGAAGCCATTCCGTTACAGTGATTGAGTCGCTGGTCACTGTTGTTTCGATGGTCACATTGCTGAGTTGTACACTAAAGATCCTCGTTGGCATTGTGACTGAGAATCTGGATTCTAATGGTTTTGTTTTATTTAGCACCTTGGGCTCTTCATCTGTGAAGTTTGCATATTTATAGTCAGGTGCAAAGGAAAGCAAAGAGGCATATAATTTGTACGCGACTTTTGAGCTGTAACTATTTAATGTTTATGGAATGGCGAAATTAATACGGGAGCTCAGAATGTTTCTTATTGAGTATTGAATATATGAATGTTCGTAATTTGCTTTTGATGAGTAAGAATTTAAATAGTGTTCTCATTTGTTGCTACATAACGTGTTAGGAACATTAAAGTTTGCTAAGAAATACAATAATTTTAATTTCCAAATTATATATGCCGTATTGAATTTTTGATATTTTGTGCACTTTGTAAAAATAAAATGGTTGTTTCTCGAGACTCTTCGAGGTTCAACATTCGTCTCTATATGTGGGGATAAGTAGAATTTGCTTTTATTAAATCAATTTCACTTTAACTGTTCGAGTAGTTTTTGTTATACTGTTGTATACAATTCCGTTATTTATTGATTTAAATGTAAGACTATTTATCCGCTATACTGTTCGGTAATTTAATATTATCAATTTCATAAAATAATCGTCATTATTCCAACCTTGGCTATAACTATCCTACTACTATACGATTCCACAGCATTGTACCCTCATCGATCTTCGAAATTGTCTATCTCCAAGGTATGTTAATGTGGTAATGCAATTATAGTAACTTCAGTAAATCAATATAATAGGAATACGAATGGCTCTGCTTTCATAATTAAAAAACAACGTTTTCATTCTGTTAACCTGCGTTCATTAATGATGATATTCAATAATATCGATTATATATAAGACCGTAGTTAAGAAACGCACCAACATTTGGATTCCGTCAACGATCTCATTTAGTCGCCTGTTTTCAGTCGCTCAAACATTTTTCATAAACATATTAATACGACTCCATAAACGACCTCATTAAGTCAACTGTTTTTCAGCCGTGCAAGTATTTGTCAATAAGATTTTCAACAGTCTTGTATTCTCATCGATTTTGAAGTCTTGTCTGTTGCCATGAGGTTAATGCAATTTAGCAACTCTGTTACATTTCGAATGCCTAACGATTTGTTGTCATAATTAAAAGCAGTAACTTAAGCAGCAGTGTATTCTTATCCGATTCCAAACATTGACTATAGCTGTGTCATCCTAATACGTTTAATGCAATTGTAGAAACTTAAGTAAATTCCTATAATGATGACAATGAAAAGGCAAATCTTTCAACTATAATAGGATAAAATTCAGGCAATGTAGTTGGAACCGGTCTAAGACGGACTGTTTGGCTCCCATTAGACGGCATTCAGTCGTCTGTTTTTCAAACTTGGAAATATTATTGTCAATAGTGTAAATTTATACGCCCTAGTGTACCGTAGCTGTAACACTTTTCAAGTTGAGTATGTACGAGACCCTATTTAAGAAACAACGATCTCATTCATTGACACGTTTAAAATCGAGTATGTATGAGACCCTATTTAAGAAACAATGATCTCATTCAGTCGCTTGACTAAAGTCGTGCAAAAAGTTTCAATAGTAAATTTACATGACACAATGGATTGCAGTCGCTCATTCACCAATACGTTGAAAGGAATCTGAAATCTACTGTACATATTTGTGAGTTTTGTCAAGTAAACTCTTGTAATATATTGCAGCCGCTTACGAATTCTGTAAGGGAGGTGGTGATGAATGCAAATTGTTCAATGACTTTGACAGGTTGTTTAAATATTACTCAGTATTGTATATGGATATATTTAGTATAACACATCATTAAATATAGCTTAATAATTCGTTAGCGTCCTGAAGTTCATTACAATGAAGAACATTTCATTCCGGCTTAGATAAATATTAGCGAGTAATTTTTTAATGTCTGTGACTCCTCTGTGCCACAGATAGAAGAAATACCAATAAGTCAAAATGAAACCGACCCACGAAATCTGAAATGGTCAAATGACTGAGGAATATAGTTCAGAACATGATTGGCGAAACATTAAAAACATTTTCTAACATTACTAAATACCTAACAGAGGAAGAAGTAGCTTGCTTTCCTCTTTTTTAAGTTCCTACGGCACCTGAGGCGGCATTGTTATGATCCACGACGTCCTTGGTAGAATGCTCAGTGATGAAAGGTTGATTTTTTTCTGAGATAATGGAGCATCAACCACTGGTTGCCTGGAAGCAGTAAGAATGCACTTCATCTTCTCAAACTGGTTAAGAAATAGTATGAGAAATCAGCAGTGAAATTCAGAGATTTTGATCTTTAAAGAGGGAAATCATGCTTAGATAAAGAGTACCACAATAATCTGGCCACGCGCGAATTGTAGCTCCTGGAGCAGCGTAAACTTCTCGTCCATTAACACATCAATCTCTAGAAGGTAGAAAACATTTTTACGCAAATATATGCTAGGTTGGAAATAGATTTGTAGGAAAAAGAATAATATACCTTCTTCTGCGATCTGATGTACAAATTTTTGTAGCTTATGTTCTCAGGTTGCATCTCCGAGTCGTCAACTCTGTCAACTATTGGTTCCTTTGCAGGTTCTCTGTATTGAACTTTATCTTCGTCCTCAATTGGTTCCTCTAAACTGTAAATAACAATTCTTCTCCATTGTCCCTGGTGTCGTCAATTTGAGAGGTTTTCACTGGGCATTCTTTTTCCTGTTTGATCCTTTTTATGGGAGTTGCAGATTTGGGACGATTTGATTTTCGAATAAGCACGGTTGAAGTTCCTTGGCCATGATTTGTCGTTGAGTCCTACAAAAAATCCCGAAATTAGCCATACAGCAGATGGCAGAATCTACTTTACCACTTAATCTTAAACGAATTGAACCCAAAAAAACAACAATTACACCCAAATTCGCATTGTAGCATCTAGGGTTTGGGATGTTATTTGGGATTTAAATAGGGCTAAGTTCTTAGTAGGAATCTTGAAAGAGCTAATATATATTTGCCCACCCAGCAATTGAAATAACGCAGGGTGTAAATCGAAGACATTATCGTGGTTACCTCAATCGCAGGGTTAGCTGTTGTTCAAGTATGCAGATAGGCATATGGAGACTAAGATTGTAATGACTTCCATTAAGACAGCCAATGATGTTATATATTATTTCAATATTATGACTGGCTTAATTCAATTGTATATAATTTTGTGAATACGATTAATGATAAAAAAATCTTATGGAACCGAATCAAATAAAAATAAATAATGTTATCTAGCAATGCAATTTATGAAAAACATTACGAATTTCATGATAAAAATAATAATTACATGAATATGTGTGTTTTTACTATAAGAATAGTACATTATTAATTTGACTCTCTTTCCCAGGTAAGTAATATAGGAAAAGAACATAATGAGGTCTATTTTATATTGGAAATGAATACGGGTCAGTCCGTTTATATGTTCGACTTTTCAGCTTACAATTTGAAGGAAGAGTTGAGGAAACTTCAGTTATGAATGCATTATCTGTAATTAATTGCATCTCATAGCAACATAGTTATTAACGTCTTCAGCCGTGTATGGATATATACTACACGGTATAATGTTCGGCCTTTCATCCCACAATGAGCCTCACAGTGACAAAGAGCGAAATAACTGACCTACGATATAAAGAACACAAATGCAAATGTGGCAGAGAGTCTTATATTAAGGTCGTGGGACCGACAGAAAACACGGAAGGTAAGTTGTTCTATATCTGCAAGAGTGGCTACTGTGATTTTTTCATGTGGTTGAATCCCATAGGCAGCAATATTGAGGAAGATGTAGCAATACCAGATATGGAAGTGTTCCAACCAAGAAAATGTGATATTCAGGCTCAACATATTGGAGACTTGTTTGCTATGTGCGATGATTTTGAAAAGAGATTAGTGTCACTTGAGAAGACGGCAAAAATGATAAAATACAGTGCAAGCGCTGTTTTACTTCTTATTTGTGGATTGTTACTTAAGTAGTTGGCGTATTTATGAAGTCCTTCCTATCAATGTATTATGTTAGCCTATTTTTCGAAATCAAGATCGAGTTTTCTGGAATTTTATGGCAAAATTGATGCTTACTATGCAAGTTTAATAAATACTATGTAAAAACAGTCGCAGTCGGCATACTCAGTTATCACATGATACAAAATCCTTACAATAAGTTTGACAAATTATCAAAATCACAGTAATACAATCACAGCTATGCTTATGTTTCTGTTCATAAGCTTTCCCTACTCAAAGCTTTCCAACCAAAAGAAAGAAAGTTTGTACCAAAATCTGCCTTAGCATTTTTTACATCAACTGAGCACTATGGATGTTTGTTCGTTCCATGGGGGGCCAATGCCAGTATCTGTAGAACACAGAAGCGGTAAGGTATTGGCGAAATTTCCTTTATCTGAGAGGGTAGGAAGTTGTGGAAATCATCCCCGCGTAACATCATGGAAAATGCATTTCGCAATACATAAATGCCACACTCTCCACTGTACAAAGCAAACAAATCAGATGTATGATGATAGAAATATTAATTTGTAAAAGAATCCGTGTAAACATTACCCAAATTCCTGCTGAGGAGTTTTGCTATCCCTACCTACTTTAAACTTAAAATCAGATTTCACGATCCCCAACATCTTGAAAGCTATTGTAATAACATCAACAGCTCTTCCTAGTGCCGAATTAGTAAGACGTAGATTTTTGTCAAAACTTATTTTGGAATCAACAATGGCGAATGATTGTTTCTCAGGCGAAGCAACACATAGAACTCAATGTTGTTCATCCACGTTCAGTGGGAAAACAACAACTTTAGCTGTTTTCCAACTACACGATGGCCATGAACTAACTTGTCCCATAATAAATGGCGTTAGATCAGTCAGATTAGCCAGTCCATCCTTTATGGGTAACTTTGTCACGAACTGGCTGAATGCGGTGTTCATAAATGCAACTTGCCTGACTGCATGGTAACACAGTCCTTGCATTTCGATGTATCCACGCGGCACTCATCAATATGTTGCAACATGTTATAAAATCATTTGGCAATATTTTAAACAGTTGGCATTATACTTTCATGAAAATAAATGGTTGGGAGATCCCAAAAATATACTTACAATATCACGGATCCAGATTCCTGGGGTCATGAGCTCAGTGAAAAACTCAGGTCTTAAAGACACACCTAACAGTCCTCTTCGAGAAAGCTCTGGTTTCATCTGCCTAATTAATCTGGCTGCATGAGGCCACATTTGCATCTTATACAACACATGTTCGTCAATCAGATGGTTTCTGTATGGCATCCTCTGACCGTTTGCAGGTGTAGCGATGGCTGCCTCTTCAATTCTCCGCCTCTTTGCATTCTGAATCTTTTCAATGTTCCGCCTTTCTGATTTGAAATGAATGTACAACTGCATAAGACATTATCTTCAAATAAAATCAAAGTAAAATAAAATGCGTTTAGTGGACATATCAAAATAAGAATGACACATGCAGTGTCGGTCAAACACGTAATGTACACACCAGTCTCCGATTCATTGATCTTCTTCATTGCTTCAGTCATAAAACGAATCTGGCGATCAATGTATTGTAAAGTTTTCTCCGTGGGTTGAAATTTCTGATCAAACCACTGTTCTTGAACATGTATGCTTTCGCTTGCTTCTATGTTAGACAATATTTCATTAACTTCAATGAAAGACGATTCAATTTGATTCTCCATGCGCAAAACCTGGCCAGCATGAAAATCAACTATATTTCCCACTCCAGCAGCTCATTCCACACATCTTCAATTCCTTGATCAATTCTTCGATAAGCAGAATCCTGAATACATTGCAGTGCAGTCTTTGATTTATCACATTTTTCACTCGTTTCATCAAAACCTTTAGCGATCTCCTTTATATTCATCTCCTCATCAGCGACAGACGGATGACTCGTTACAATATGTTCATTATTGTCAGCGGAATGATTAGAAGACTCCCCAACAGTCTCAGTCATAGCATAAGCCGTGCAGTTAATTTTCTCAGCCGAATGTTCATTTACCAACTGTTGCTCGAGCATTAGCTGATCAGAATATCGTGACTATAGCATTATTTCTGATAAGAGCATTGTCCCAGGGCAAGTGGACCTTCTCCAACATTTCCAGAATTCTCAGCAGTCTCTGCAACTCTGTCCTTCAATATTTTATCATGACCCAATGATTGATCAAGATTCTGAGAAGATACGGCCACGCCTCCTTCAACTTGCAAACCGGCGCAAACATCTTCGTGATATTCAATAAGCAGTTGCTGGTCTAGAACAATCATCTGATCCGGGCTACTTCTCTTGTAAGTTGGTATGAGTTCGACAAAGGCATTATCTTCTGATTCTCCCACTTTTAAATGCTGTACAGTAGGTAGAGATAGTACTGAAGAAACGGCAACAGTCTGGCTGTGATAAGACAATTTTCGCTCCGTCCTTCTTTATCGCAGTTTCGCCAAACTCATTTAAAGTTTTTGTCTCAAAATCATTGTCCTCATAATCACTGTCTGTATGCCTAGAAACATTACTTTCTGCCTGTACATTTTCAGCACTGCTATAATCAGGCATATGCCCGCGAGGCAATTGTTCAGCGTTCTCTTCAGAAAGAGCGGTAATCCAAGGAGCACCCAGCATCATCGTCACGAACAGAGGAAGAAGACGGTGCAGATTCGGTCTGCGAAGGCAATTCAACATTCAGCGGGGAAGATACGGGACCCTTCTCATTGTTCTTCAGTGGCTGAGAAGACGTGTGGCCAACTGTGGTTTTCTCCTTTCTTTTTTTGTGTTTGATGCAAAGTTTTGTTGCAGGCACTTCCAACAGGCTCACATGCAGGAATTTGTTTGTTCTCTATTTCGTGAAGCACACGCTGCTCGGAATCATCCTCAAAATTAGACAAAATGGATGGCAGACATAGAACTGTGACCCCATTCAATAACAAATTTGTTATCCGCTTGATAACATCAGAACCGGTTCTCTGTTCAAAACTACTTGTAGCAAAGAAGTCTGCTCTAGACTCATCAACTGTAGGCTGCAGGATGCTTGTCTTCACACCGAACTTCGACACTACTTTAATTACTTCCTTCATTTTTGGAGAAGCTTTAGTGTCCCACGGATTTGTCTTCCACAAACACATGCGAGGAACTGTTCGTTCTCCTTTATCCAAAGGCGTTGCAAACCTTTCAGCAACACCAAGCATGCATTCATATGCAAGAAGCTTTGCAATAGCAAATTGAACACACATACGTCATTAGTCACTATATCATAAAACAATAAAGACGAAACTGTACATATTGATAAAATTATACAAAAGATCACGTATAATTTCACAATTTGTTAAACATACCTGCAAAGCATGCACGAATCTGCCTAGGGTGAATGCCGGTGGCTTCTTAACTCCATCTGTTCTATTGCTAATTGCATATTGTGATAAGTCCTTTTTCAACGACTTTAGAGCTTGTTCATACGCAATAGTTCCCCATGGATGGCTGTCTGTCAAAGTCCTACACCAAAGAAAATAATTTAGGACTTACGATTACATTTTTCCGAGAACTACGCTATTCTAGCACTGCAACGACAAATATAATGCAGGCTAATTTCAACTTCTCTATGTTAACTACACTGGATGAGCTGCTTTTTAATTCCAATAACCGGCTACGAACTTCATCTAGATGAACCTTACTGATTCCAGGAAAATGTCTGGATATAAACTGTTTGTTGTCAGCAATGTTGGGAATCACATAGAATTTCATTCCTGTTAAGAGGCAGAACTCTATACAGGAAAATCGCATTGGCCATTTGTCGATTACCATCCATAATTCATCTGATTCACTACATACAGTTTGTGACTTCATCAAATACCAAATGAGCTGGCTCGATAAATGGAAATGGCCGGCAGACATAATAAGATTTCCAAACTGCATGCTACTAATCAGCTGTTGAAGTTCATTCTTGCTCAAATTATCAATAATGAACTGACTAATCTCTTGATAATCAGCGGATATTGTTAGCTTACACCGCGGGACCACGTTTGTAGGACGTTGCGTGTCAAAAATCTCCTGAGCAGATAAAATAACACAACACACACGCTAAGAAAACTAAACAGAACTAGCAAACATGCACACTTAATAATATTTAGCAAGTAAGACTTGGACATGAGAATGAAAAACTTACTCTCGCAACAATGTCAGTAAACGTTGCTTTCTGTGATTCCATGTTCGATACTTCAACTTCGTCAGGGCGCGATTTTTTTCTTAGGGTGTGAAAAATAAATGAGGGAAATTTTGAGGCGCGCTTATTAGTAGAGTATAAAACGTGAAGACATTCCAAGTTCAATTTGGGAAAATTCAATTTTGTGTCGACATTGACTACAATAGCTATTCACGCCGTCCGAAACCAAATAGTAGAACAGCAACCCTTGACTTAAATTACACAGTAAATCTAAATAATAGAAATACAACTACTACACATAAAAGCAATATTATTGTTAATCATGCGGAAACATACTGGATTTACACCTAAATTGTATAAAATTAAATACAGTAACAGAAATTTCAAATACACAATTGACAGCAATATCAATTGCATATAACCGACTGACCAGAAAGTAAATAAATATGAAAACATGGTTTTTACTATGTTTATTATTGTCCGGATAAGTCAAACGAAATTCTTATTATTAACAACCATTAGTAATTAAATTACTGAAAATCCCAATCGTATCCATGAAACTATAATTGAGAATATAAATACCCAAAATACATTAATAAATGATATACAACACATATAGATCATAACCAACAAAACGCATTCTTTGTAACTGCATTCAGCATGATAAACTGTAAACGCACTTGAGGACCCGTATCACTTATCTCCGACATTTCGTATTTGTTTTACCGTCGATTTTATTGATGGTTTGTTGAGTTGTTTTGCGTCGTTTGTTTTTTGACGATCCTAATGACATATACTTTCTTTTTGGACGACTGTTTCTGAATCAGTCGTCTATGTAAACATATGCTACAATGCACGAACGTTACTGGAGCGGTCATTATTATAGGCTGTCATATTTTACACGGCTGGTAATGTATCAGTCGTCTAATCATAGTTTAGTAATAAAGAAGTTGCTAAACCTGTCATGTGAATTTTCGGACGAAAAAAGTTTGCTAATCATATGTAAACATATCAGATTAATATATAAGGTATATAAGACGAAAACAACATAATTTTCAAATACATGATCACGAACCTCCATGGCATATATAATTACGTACTGACCAAAAAATAAATAAATCTCAACACATTGTTTTCATTGTGCTAATGATTAAAGGAAAACGTAAGTCTTATTACTAACAACAACCTTTTGTAGTTAACTTAAGTTATTCTCTGTAGTAATTTAAATTTATAATACCCATTGATTTTGGATAATTGTAATAAGATATCCTGTCCTTTTGAATTACTGTTCATTTAGGGTGTGTGCGTTGTTTGCATGACTGTTAATGAATCACTAGTTCATTTGAAGCATATGCACTATTTCCAGGAACGTTCTGAAGCCGTCAATTATTCAAGCGTATGTTATAATTTAGACGACTGGTAATGTATCAGTCGTGTAATTCGTAGTTTCGTCAATGGTAGCTGAATATCTGTCCCGTGACGTCGGTAACGAAGTCGTCTCGTGTGATGCGACCTTCATAGATCCTGAAAGAATTTTTGTTTCCTTAAATTTTATTTTCCCTTTTTTGACTTTGTTGTTAATGTTTCTGTCGTGTTAGTTATAACTCACTCATAGAAGAAAGTGACTTTTCCAAGAGAATATTCCAACAATGTAAGTTAGTAGCCATTCACGTATAAGAAAATTGAAGATTTTTCTCAATTGTTTTTGAGTCCTGTATATGATATTTGTGAAATCGCCTTTCTGGCATTAAACTATATAGGACTAATACAATTGTTAGGGAAACTTTTTATTAGTATTTCAATGCATGTATTCAATCCTTATATTCTAAGAGTCCCTTTTCATCAACGATCTCCACAACTCTCAAAACTCTAGTCAAACAGAATGGAAATTCGAATCTTCTGTAAAATCAAAATATAAGACATCATCAGTTGCTCGATATATGTGAATTAAATGCATGTTAGTATGATAATTTAGTGGAGGAACCCATGAGCTCTTTTATTAAAAAAATGTAATGTAGAAATTTCTCACCTAATTGTTGTAGACTTCATGGTAAACAATATTAACTATTTGATCGTCTTCGAGTTAACCTTCCTTCAAACTGAGAATCTTTATTCCGGTCTCCGATGTTGCCCGAGACAAAGCAACGTACAGTTGCACATGCGTAAATACCGGTTTTGGAAGATATACACCAACATTTTTTATACTCTGTCCCTGGCTTTTGTTGATAGTCATTGCATAGCGTACTCGTATCGGAAACTATCTGCGTCGCAACTTAACCGGCAATGTTGACTCTGTTGGTGAAAGAACTATTCTTGGGATAAGTACTTTATTTCCAACATGCGATCCTGTAATAATCTCACATTCAATCACTCTACTGCCCATACGCGAAACTGTCATCCTTGTCCCATTACATAATCCGTCCTTCTGATTTAGATTCCTCAACAGCATTACGAGAACTGCATGTTTGAGTAAGAGCTTATGATTTGGAAGGCCAGAAAATTCAAGAGTGTTAAAGAAATTCAACTGGATACATGTTTTCTATTTCACTTTCATCCCCAGAATTGATTTCCATGCTATCTGAACTTAAATATTCAGTTGGTTTTCCTGTTAATCTCATCACCAGTCTCATTTCTTGGGGTGAGTATTGGCCTCTCTCTGAGATATGTATGATCAGTATTCTTCTCTTCAAAATCTGCGCAAACATACTCTGCAATCTGTTGCACCGGATCAGTAGAAGAAATAATCATATCACTGGGAAGGCTAATTGTTTCTGTACCATTGACTGAAGTTGTCCTTGGATTACCATCTCAAACTTGTAAGATCCATTTTGCAAAATCTATTTCAGACCGATGTACTCTCATATTCTTCTTCAAGCTGTAGAAACGACAATACTTCCATAGGTAAGAGCGGTTTATAACAGATCCAACAACGTCTTGCCGTGTACCCTTTGGAATAACCGACAGTATTTGCCTGAAGTCTCCACCAAGAAGGACAGTTTTCCCTCCGAATATCATTCTATCAGCACCTGTGTTTTCAACTGACATAAGATCCCGCATTTTTCTGTCCAATGATTCGAAAGCAAATTTATGTATCATCGGTGCTTCATCCCAAATGATTAATTCCGAACGACGTAAGAGTTCCGCTAACATTGAACCATGACGTATATCACACATAGAATTTTCACGTAAGGATATTGGCAGCTTAAATCTCGAATGAGCTGTCCTTCCTCCCGGTAGCAATAACGAAGCAATCCCTGATGATGCTACAGGAATTATTATCTTGTTTTCTGACCGCAACTTTTGTATTAGCAAATTGTATAAATAAGTCTTTCATGTTCCTCCTGGACCATTGAGGAAAAAACGTTGACCATCATTTGCATATACGGATTCAATAACAGCGTCAAATACCGCTTTTTGATCTTCATTCAACGTAGCAATTAGTTCCTCATTTTCCACTGTGCTTCTTTCAATATTGAAGTTCAATTCTTCCATTATGAATCTATTTCCAAGATCTCTGAGAACACTGTCAGAGGGTGTCGGCTTTCCAGGGAAGTCACCTAGTGTTTTCGAATTCTGATTTAATAACTTCTCCACTTCTATCAGGGTATAACATTGTACTTCATCGTCTGAAAGCTCCAAAGATGAAAATGTAAACAAACGCCTTTGTTTCCTCGTAATATCTTCTGACATAGATTGCCAGAAACTATTCCATAGTCGCAAAGGATCCGTTATTTCACAGTATGTCAACAGTGTAATGAATAAATGCCGCAACTGATATGGAGTCGCCCAGTGAACAGCTTCCCATGGCTTGATGCCATTCAGAATCTCCTTCCAACAATCCTTTTCTGTAACATGCTTCTTTGAAACTTTGTAATACATTTCCGTCCACAGTTCGTATATCTTCATAGGATGTTGGTCCTTTCACAAACATAAGCAACATTTTCATGTAGTATATTTCACCAGCAGTTGGATGAATATTCACAATTCTTCCAAGAACAATTCCTCTTTTGCGTGGTGTCCAAGCTTTTTTAGAACTGTTCCATACAAATTTTGACGGAAACTATATGTAAGTTAGAGCCCGTGCTTCCCTATTACGAGAGTTTGTTACCATCCATTCGGTAAACATCGTTTTCTTAATACCATCTCGCGCTAATAGATTATCCAAATCAGCAATCATCATAACACAACACTCTGTTGTCCTTCGAGATGCAGCAGAAGTCTCAGAACAGCCGGCGATCTATAATGTATGTCAAAGGAAAATATTCTCCACATAGCTTCGCAAGCAGATAAGTACCTACAATCAAGATATCTCTTTATTTCATCACTGTTATGTGCCATTTGCAGAGTTATCAACTGCAGCATCTACAGGATTTCTGCTTTGTATGATCATCGTTGCTTTATCGACTCCCTTCGTAATATACTTGAAGAGGTATTTGATGCTTTACTGCTATTGCACCATTCAACGTTTATATGAGCATGATATTTTTTCAGCAGTGGCAGATTATGCGGCACACCATAACTATTATCCATGCGGATTTTCTTCTTTGTAATATAAATCCTATCTATTCTCCTCCGCTGATATCTGACATAATCAGACTCATCGATGGTCGTCGTCTCATTATACTGTTTAGGGAACTTTTTTGTGCATCTGTGATTTCCATGCAAGCGTTGTTTGGTCTGTCCAAACCACATGGTCCATGCATCATAAATTGTTTGACCAAATGATATCCTTCCTCGTCTACTTCTATGTCTGGAATTTCTGCTGATATTACTGAATCTAGTTCTGAAGGACATCACGCCCAGCTAGCCAAGTCAATATATGTGCATGTGGCAGGCCTCTTTTCTGAAGTTCTATTGTATACAACACTACGAAAAAAAATAAAATAAATAAATTCTTCTGTCGTTAAATACTTTTTGTAAAATGTCGTCCTCATCAATGACATAAAATATCTGAGAGTATCGTGTAGAAAATATACCTGCAACCACGGGGCCAAAGAATATTCCTTTCCGAATATCAGAAATCAAACTGTTCAGCTTTATTTTAAAAACCCGACACTGCAAGTCTGGCCCATCATTAGAGCTATCATTGCCATATTTTTGCAAATGATCTGTTATTTCGTCCCAGTTGGGATTTGCTGTGATAGTAATGAACAGATGTGGATTACTGTACCACCTGCATAAAGCCAGAGCGTCATGGTAGTTTTCCAACATATATCTGGGAGACCCAGTAAACGAAGACGGTAATATGATCTTCTTGCCAATAGATCTTGCATTAGTCTCTCATCTGGTTACAGCATCAGCAATGTTATTGTAAATGTCCGCTCTCAATGTCTTTTGATTATTTCTTATCCAACGCGCGCTTTCCTGTTCGATCACGGTGTAAGCATCGACAACATATTGATGGAGTAGACGTCCAGATCGTACAATACCTTGTCCTTCCGATAATCTAATCTGTATTTGATGCGCATAGTATTCACGCATAGTTATGAACTCTCTTTTGTTAGAGTGGGGACCCTATCTGAGCAGAGTATCTGGTCATGGAATCCTGACTGTCCAAACGGAAATAATAAAGGATATTGCATTGCCATAAATGAAGGGTGCGATTCACTGATTCTCTTTAGTGGACCATTTTTTGTCTGAACTAGGATGTCTCTTTCTCCAATCGTTTCAGGAAGATCTCCAACTATCAATCCAGCAATTTCATCAGTGGAGGGAAGTTCGTACTGTTTTCCTCTACGCCCTCGTCCAATTAGTAATATTGATAGTTCAGCAGTCTCACCAGATTCATATCTGTCTCGTGCCATTCGGAAAATTTTTGCCAGCTTATTGTATGTATCCTTCATTTGAATGAGTGCTGAAACCACCTCTGTATCCAAATTTTCTGAACTTTTTCTGGACAACGTACCTAAACGGTTTGAAACTTCATTTGATGTGTCATAGATATAGATCTGAGCAAATTTTGGAGACTCACCTTCAGCAGGAAGTAATGAACCAATATTATGACAGTTTTGTCCGTGTATTCTGTAGACGTACGAACATGTTCTTGCTTTTACCGTTGAGTCTATTTTTGCACCCATTAATGTGAAGGAAAGGATTGAGTTATAGACTCGTATAGATTGCCGAAAAGATATATCTGACAACTTTTCTTCGAGATATAACGGAGGACGTTCAAGTGGAGGTAGTGAAACTCTTCCTTGGCCACAACAGAGCGAAAATACCAAATTGTTGCTACTCGCTCTTGCTTTTGCTGACTCTGACTTCCACATCAATGCATGACAGTGAGGACATTGGCTAATGTTATCTGTGGTAATCACTGTAGAAGTTAAGCTGTTTTTTTATTTGACAATGAAGCTCTCCGAGCGACTTCTGAATTCATATCAATCAGAACATCATTTTTTAAACTATTCTATGACAAATTCCAAACAAAGTAAGTTTTTCAATTACCTTGTAACAAAATTGGAGATCTTTCTTCGTTGTATCCAACAGCTTCTGTATCATTGATGTGCATGCTGCGGCTTCTCTTTGACGCTGATATTAGAAGATTTGCAGATTACATATGTCGATATAATGTTCAAATACATTATCTTCGAGCATACCAGCACATGCATGTAATATAATTGTAGGGCAACTTTGTAGTACCAGTTTTGCGAGGATCCGTATAATCATTGACATTAGTTGCCTCAGAGAATAATCTTTCCCTTCTATGCTGCATCTCTGTATTATAATCTACAACATCAAATAATAATTAAGAAACGGATAATTTTCATAGCAATATATTTGTAATTAAGGAAAGATTGTAATACGAAGTTGCAGAGCTGCTCTGGAATTTCCCATTGATAACGATTGTCAACAATTCATGATCTGTATTGCATATATTGTGTAAGTGAAACGTCATTCATTAGCAAATTCCCACACTGTCAATTTTCAGTTCTTGAAAAACAATCGACTTGTTTTGCTATTCTTCCTGCTAAATGATGAATCACATCGAGTTTCCCGAAATATCTTGTCAATGGAAAGATCAAAATCCTCTTCCATTATCGACTGGTGGCTCTTTAGTAAATGTACTTCGACTCCTTATTCTATACTCGGCAAAGGCGGGTTGTTAACGCTGTTGGAGAGATCTGAGGAGTCAATTAAGATACGTTGCTTTGGAATCAGATACATACAATGTAAGACAATTGCATGAAATTTTTCAATTCGCCGAAACATATAGCTATCATTGATTGTTGCATATATTCAAAAAATTTATCCATATTTATTAGGGATGCGCTAAGGTTAAAACATGCATGTATTAATATCTAAAACGTTAAAGTGAATTAATTTTATCAGATAGTTTTTGTTTCTCTGACTCCTCAAAGAGGTACATAATAGTGTAGCATAATTGTATACTTGGAAAATTTATTATTAGTATAATACTGCAAAGAATTCAATAACAGTTGCGTAAAATATGTGATACCGTTAAATTACACGATATGCGCAGTATCAGTCGTGCAATATACAACATATCTTGTAAACTATCTGGAAACCGGATGGAGAATAATTTTGGGAGGTTCGTTTAAACCTTATATTGTATCCTTATAGATTTATTGATTTATTCAACCCATCTTTTTTACAGCTGCAAGAAACTGGACGACTGTACGTAAATTAGTGCACAACTAATAAAACATAATGCAATATTTTTACATTACTACACGTATAAAATTTATATTTGACAGCATTTACAACAAATGACTGGAATATTATTACAGCCCATATCAACTAAAAATGATTTCTAAGGTATCCTGCAATATTATAATTATGTATATGATACACGCACCCGTATTTTGTTGACGGAATGTCCAACACATGCTCTATTTAGAATACCCCAATATAAATTATGGGAGTTTTAAAAGTGTTAAATGAAATATTCCATAATTTAATAATCAATGAAGTCGGTGTATAATGTGGATTAATATATAAGAGTAAAACCAGAAAATAATTAGGAAACAGGTTCAGCTCATAAGTTATGAAAAGGTTCAAGATACGACCTAACATTAGAACATACATACTTAGATACTAATGTCAACACATAGAGGTTCGACGCATAGGTTATGAAAAGGTTCTAGATACGACCTAACATTAGAACAGACATACTTAAATGCTAATGTCAACACATATATAGCTAAAGAAATTATACCGTACATCACAAAATGCGATTGTCTAATGTCAAGAAACGTCCAAAACAGAAACTGCAGCAATTAACCAGGATTCACGCTCAATTACTCACTCCACGGCGGCCAGTGCCAGCAGTAGAAGAGACACTTGCCGCCAAATATTTCTGAACTCCGTTAAATGGGACTTGGTTACCTCAGCGGCAATGTGTTCAGAAAACATCGTCGTAAGCGCTCAAAAGCACTTCGATGCAGTTATCACCACTGCATACGATGAAAGCACATATTATCTTCAATGACTTTTTGAATTCACATATAATTTTTTATGAAAAACGTCTGGATCTTGCCTGTCGTCTAGCTGCGGGAGGCGCTCATACTTCTTAATGGATAACGTGGAGTCCATTGCCAAGAGCGATAATTCCTGTAGCAAACGTCTGATTATGATAGAAACATTGTCTATTGCGTTATCGACGAACTTGGCATCTGCATGAGCTCCCCTCTGTGGGTCCCAAATTTGTATTTCAGCTCTATTCGGACGAATAACGCACAGAATCCATTCACAGCTATCGACTTCCAGCGGGAAAACTATTGTCTCCGCTCTGCTCCATGGGCACGAAGGCCACCCTGGGTACTTTCCAAGAGTGTATGGCATAAATTCACTCAAGCTACCAGTTTCGTTTACACCATAGAGCGACATGATAATCTGACTGAATACCGTGCTCATGAAAGCAAAATTCTTCGCGGGGATTTTGCACTTTAATTGCATCTCAATGAAACTACGGATGCATTCATCAACATGCTTTAAAAACAAAGAATCAAACAATTCATCAGAGAACCATGAATTTGCACATATATATACGTAAATCTTTACCGTTGTAAACAGCGGTGTTACATATTACTATGACTATATATATTCAATTATACACTTACATCATTTTGGAGTGCTTGGCTCGCTATCATTAGGGTCCTGAAGAAAGTTGGCGACAAAGGATTTCCAGAAAGGCCACTCTGCGGCACTGCTGCATAGTTTTAATCTCTTGTTCTGCCATTGGCTAGAATGCTAGCTTATACAGGACATGCTCGCCAAGCTTACGATGGGTATAATCTTGTCTTGAAACAGCAGAGTTGTTACGTAGAAAGGCATTCTCTGCAAGCTTAAGCCTCCTAGAAGCTGGAAGTTGCTGATTCCCGTCAACTGCACACGACGTTATATTGTGCACGATATTACTGACGTTTTTGGTAATGACAACCATGCCAGCGCCTGGTCTTGCGAAAATAATTTGTGAACAGATGGTAGATTTATTTGTAACCAATGCTATTTCAAAATATCAATATCGAGAATAAGAAAATAAATACCACCCGTCCACTGAGGGTCTGGTAATACATCAACCTGCGCTGTACTACCTTCTCGCCTATCACCTTCAGACACTCTTCCATGGAAGTCATCTTCTCAGTTATGAAATTAACGTTCAAAAAGGCGCCTCTGTTACTTTCAACACCAGCCATTCTTTCTCGAATTCCCTCCAATGCTTCTTGAAATAAGAATTTCACAGCAGATACTTCCTCTGACTGAAGTTGCATTTTGCGTTCCAGCGACTTTATTTTCTGCACAACTGCACGTAAAAGGTTAAGCGATTAGACCAGAATAAATCTAACAAACCCGAAATTCCTTCCGCCTGTCGAACGTCTTCATCAGGCATGTGCTTATTTCCTCTGGCATGTGGTGTTCCCGGCTGAACATCCTCATTCTCCATCTCATCGTCTCTTTCGCTCTCTGCGTTATCCGTGACAAAGTGCTCCTTATTTGATAACTTTGCTTTCATCACAGAATCGACGAACCCACTGGACGGGTCAGTTTCACTCAGACGTTTTGCCCGTCGCGTAAGTTTTTTCGGTGTGGACTTCGACCAATCACTTTTTTCTTTCCCTTTCCTGATTTCTTACCAGACATTTTCCTACTCTCAACAACAACATCTTCTGATATAGAGTCACCACTGGCTGAATCTTTCCTACCTGATGATTTCGAAATATTACGTTCATTGTCCTCTTCTACGTCACACTCTTCCTCGATCTTTGTTGAATCAACATTTCTAGCATGCTTAGATGAAACTTTTCCTGGTACTGGAGGACAAATAACCGTGACTCCTTTCTCCAAACACAAACTGATCTTCTGCAGTAGTGGAGTGCGGTTTTGGAGTGCGACATGACTTGATCTAATAAATAACGAAGCCGATTCTTCAACAGTTGGCTGCAAAATACATTTGCCAACACCTTTAGAAGAAACAGCCTCTGTGACCTGGTCAACCTCGGCGAGTAATTAGTACTCCAATCATTTGTCTTCCACCGACACATCCTTGGAATGCCAGGTTCCACTCTCTCAAGTATCTTCGCAAACGAACTTGCAACTCCAGGGATACATTCATAAGCAAGTATCTAAATAAGAATGAACAATTTATTTCGAAGTCAATGTGAAATAATAGATATCAGTAACTGTAATAATAAACGCAGTACTATTACCTGAAATGGATGTACAAAATCTCCTAAACTTAAGTTTGGATTTTTGTTCACTTGCTCATCAGTCGATTCAGCACTGTACTGGGAGAGATCCCTCTTAAGCGACGCTAGGGCTTCATTGAATGCTAGGGTTCCCCATTGGTAAGCATTGAATTTCTCAAAATCTTCCACCAAATACATTATTGCAGGATCGACGTAAGCAGTATCTCTATTACTTCGTAACTGAACGACTCCAGTGACAAACATCAAACTCGCCATCTTTAGCTTCTCAACATCAGCGGTACTATCTGAAGGGCTTCTCATCGTATTCAGTCGGTTCTTTATGTCTCGCAACATAGTTTTTTTTTTGTTTCCAAAATGTCTTGTAATAAAGGCTGTATTGACTTCTATTGGATCCTCAGCGCCAAATTTGAGGCCCGTCAGAAGCGAGTATTCAACCGACGAAAACCGTACGGGTCTATCTTCAATAACCATCCACAGCTCATCAGTGTCATCATATTTGATTTGACACCGCATCAGATGCCACAACAACTGTCCTGACAACTGAAAATTGTCTGCAGCCACTATTAAACGTCCAAATTTGCTTTTTGAAACCATCTCGGCTATCTCTGCTCTATTCAAGATTTCCAGTAGATGCGTGCATATATCTTTATAAGCGGCAAATACCACCACTCTTCCTGCCTTTACAGAACCCCTGGGGAACTGTGTTTCTATTACTGCCTGTATTAAAACAATGTACGGACGAAAATTGATACTCAGAACAATAACAGTATATCAGTTAACAATATCATATGATACATTCAGAATCCCAAATTGATACTTAGAACAATAACAACATATCATTATACGATATCACATTATACATTCAAAAACCCACACCCAGAAATACGACATAGTACTAATTTGAAAGATCCTGCTACCCATGGCAGTTGGACGACAATTTGCGCAACACCAAACTGTGGCGATTATCTGCAAGAGACTGGCAATCAATCACTAAGCCGCAGCATTCACTAGAACTCCCCACTGCTGTTAGCTATGTAATGATCGCAGTCCACGTTGAGCAAATATGGAGCGTTTGAGATTACAGTCGAGACTCGAATCTGAAATCGGGGGAAACAAAAACCAAAACCTCGAGGAACGACCCAGGTCTTCCGCTGTTGTATTCGTATCTTTTAATAAGATAAACGTTGGGCCAATAGTTATCAAATAACCAAGTATGTTGAAATAAATAATTGTGGGCCGATCATTTAAACCTTTACTTCTGAAGTGTTTATAGGTTAAATAAGTTAGCAGATTTCAGTATCAGTATATGAGCTTATAATGAGTTCCGATAGAAAGTTATTATGCGTTATATACATCATTTAGAATTTAATAATTGACTTTACGTTGCTTTTTAGCATTAGAGTTTATCACTAATATACCTGTATCCATACTCAATATTTAATTATGTGATATATCATGATTGTATGACTATATGTTCTGACAGTGTCATTAAAAAACATGTGATTTATAATTGAGTATTATTAATCGGTCTTGTAAACTTCAGTTTATATATTGGCAAGCACGAAGTCTTCCAGTTTAACGTGACGTGTAAATACTGGCCAGTACTGTAAATTTTTGGGCGACAGGAAGACCATCAAATAACATAATGTAAATGTTTACTAATATAGCAATGAAGAGAACACGACAAAGAAATGTAAACTGCATATGTAACCATTCATATCCATCTATTGCAGGTAAGAGCAACTGCGAGATACTTTCTGAAATCTTCTATTTGTTTTTTGGTGATTCCGTAGACAGAATCGTCCGAAAACATTAAGGCAAATGCCGAACGCAAGACGTGTACACCACATTCACCCCTGTCAGCAAATTAGAGGAAAGGAACAGTTTTCAAAAAATGGTGCGTAAGTTGGATGCATAAATATGTATGAAATAAACATTCACGCCTTACGCTTTAGCTTGGCGGGGGTAATTTTCATCTCTTGTAATGGTGAACTCAGTACGCCCATTCGTCAAATGAAGATGGTCAAGTTATTGCATGGTATGCAATGTCCTACCAAAACCCTGCTTGAAAAATCTCATACCATATCGCATGTTTTGTTTGAATCATGTAAAGTGACACTCCCTGCTCTGTAGTCTACTATTGCAAGAACCCAATGACATTGATTAACGTTTACTGGGATAACGATGATATCAGACGCATCCCACAGCGTTGCAGGCCATCGAGTACGGTTCCGTCGGCATAAGGCTTGATTACAGAAAGGTCGTATTCACCTTCCAATCTGTATTCTGCTGCAAATACCTGATTGAATGCAGTATTCATGAATGCAATGGAAGGGCGCGCGATGTTGTTTTTCTCTGGAGTTCAATAAACCCGCGCAGGCATTCATCAATATGCTACAAAAAACAATTTTTTTTCAATTATAGGATTGCAAATATCACTCGTCAATATAACATAAAATACCTCATCAAGCAGCCACGCAGCATTTTTCATCAGCGTTGCAAGAAACTGTTGTCCACGCTGGCCACGCAAGGATCCGGTTACGTAGACATCTGGGCCCATGTTCTCAACGATCACAGATACATGTGGAAACATAGCAAGAATCCTACTAATACGATTATCAAATGCGCTGTTAGAGGAACTATCTGTGACAGTATCTGAGAGGGAATTTGGTATTGAAGTTGGCGAAATGACCTGGTGCTTCAGCTCTTTTGCTATAGTTGTGAGGGCGCGTTGTATTTTGCGACGTTGTCGTTGCTCGTCCTCTGCATGAACATCAGTATTTGCTGTCCCGCGCAAATCATCTGCATGTGTTGGAATATTAGTGCTGAAAATTAATGAGACCCGAGATATTTAATATGAAAATAAAGCATATAAATGATTACATAAATTATAAGAAAACAGTAATACCTAATCTGTTCTCTAACGTCGCCAACTTCAAGTTGACCTGTTCAAAGTGTTGGTCGATCGTTCTTCCCATATCCTTCAGCATAGTGGCATGGACATCATATCTAGTTTGCAATGCATCAAACCTCTGAACAGCACTTTGCGCAAAGTCATCAATCTTTCTGTCGATACGGACGATCATTTGAGATATTGAATTTTGCAAATCTGCAAGATTTCTCTGTAAATAGTTGCGTATTTCATTCATCATATTAGGTTTTCAAAAACATTAGGTATATTTATTCTTTCAAAACAACGCGAGATTAAATATCCACAGATAAGTTGAACGGTTGCATAGAATTTAATCAGGTGCGTCAAGGCGAAGGGGCGCGACTTGCATCGTAGGATATAGATCAGACGAACCAGACTGAGATGGATCTAAAAGCTGATTAAATGGCACAATTATCTTAACTATTCGCAGAATAACACGTGTCCAAAAGTTATACCCCTTCACATATTCGCCCCAAAACCCTTCAGAATCCCCGCGAGACAATTACTCATTGAATGAATTAATGAAAGACTGGAAGCTAAATAGCTGTCCTATTTCATTGTTATTATAAACGAATTCATATGCATGAAGTAATTAGTTATTATGGAAAGAATTATAAGAGTCTGACACATTTTATTTTCAATTACTGTGCATTTATTACGCACATAATCATATATTGTGTAGTTATATCTTCTGATAGCGTACAGTCGTATAAACGTTATGCAAACTACTATTGCAAAACTGAGCTATGTTGAAGTTCATAAACATTTATTGGGAGAATTTTTATGTAACTAGGTAGTTAAATATTTAAACAGGGATTTTAAAGGTCAGTCGTAGTTCTGTTTTCGTATAATGGTAACATATAAGCAATAACCTTTATCAATAACTAAATAAATACAAAAGGCATAGCTTAAAAAGGATCTTTTAACAACGCAATTAAGTAGTGCAACTTATGCATTTTAGTCACATTCGTCCTTGCGACGTTCCCCGATTCACGAACACAGGTTGGAATAAGTGTCAGTTGGATAAAAATAAAACACAATATTCAGTCGTACGCTTTCAGGCCTCAATTTTGAACTATGTCAGCAATTACATTTCTTTTTACAGTTTCCCATAACACACTCTCAGTAATGTAATGTTGGTATCGACCACTAGACATTATTATACTTAAATAAATACAAAACTCACGACTTAATTTTAAAAGGAACATTTAATTGTGAATAGTTAGATAGTCGAAATTGAATAAATATTTGACCCTTAACAACACAATTAAGCAATAGAACTTACGCACTTTACTGACATTAGCCTTTGCAGTCTATGCGGATTCATGAACATAGGTTGGTATAATTGTATGTCTGATAGTAATAAAATACAATATTCAGTCATGCGTTCCAGTTTTCGAGTTTGAAGAACATCAACACTTACATTATTATAACAGCTTTCTACAATACCACGTCAGTAATATAATGTCGGTATCAATTTATTATTGGCAATATTATTGTTGTATATATTGATCATATTGAACGATAAATGAACTTAGAATTTCAAGATAGACAGTGAAATAGGTAGCTCAACATAGTAAAAAAGCCCAAAACAACGCGAAGATAAGAAAACAGTCAGAAAAACTAATGGGGCTGGTCTACTGCTTCCTTCTTGATTTTCTTGCGTTTACCCTTCTGAAATGTTGCTAACCAGCATCCTCATCATTTGTATTGCTTTCTATTGTACTGAGTTCCTTTGCAGCATCTCGAGTCCTCATCACGCTTTTTCCCACATGCGTCTTTGGTTTCTCTATACAATCCTACAACTCACCTGAAAGAATGCGGTCAACCATGGTTACCCCATCCGACAGGGGAGGCGAAACCTAAAGAGCACCAATAGATCCCTGCATTTAGAAAGTGAAACACATTCAACCACCATTAAAACATTCGCAGACTATCTCTGACTTTTACCTCGGTTGACTTAGGCTGATCGGACACGTCCTTAACATCAAGGATTTCCGACATACGGATAACCGTCAAGCTTTTATATAAACTTTTAAAATCAAACGGCTTGGTCCTCACAAAAAAAGTTAAAAGACTTCCCCACTAAGGAACGAAACAATCAGGAAGCTCCTCAACTCCAATACCGTCGTCTTCAATTACAGTTTTCTGTAACAACTGAAAAATACGTGGCGACCATTCTATCATGAAAATATAGGTAAAAATAGGTACTCGCCATAGCGTTCCTCAGGTCTTCCGCTGTTGTATTCGTATATTCCTTAGCTGGCCCTCAAATATAACAAAAGTACCCGATTCAGAGCCATCATCAACGGCCACCTCAATACGGAAACTATGCAAAGAAAAACGCCGTAAATAAGTACTAATGAATTACTTCAACGGGTGATAGTTGTTAATATATTACAGTGAACAATACCGCAAAACTCCCAAAGCATTAAAATTGTCACATTTATAGCAAATTAGCGATTCCTCAGACTTTCTCAGCTTGGATGAACATGTGGAGCAAGAAATATAGCTCCAACCACTTTGGCTAATTATATCAGTTATCCTTGCTTCGCATGAAAAATCACGCTCCTAACGAACAGAGAAACTTAGTGGAATGGATCAACGTAGGATGCTGTCGTATAAATATATGAACAAACCTGTTCAGGATCCGAACGTAGTATAGTGTATATATCCAATAGACTGATCTTTGTTACTGGCCTGACATTGGTAACTAATGGCGTAGATGCAGAAACGTTTTCTAGATTCTTCCTATAAAAATAAACATAAACTGTTAAATCAGAACTAAAAAAGTGAAATTACAGAATAAATAAAGGAACTGTACACATGAACAAAGGAATTCTCACTGTTTGCGGAACTCCAAAACCGATGGGCCATCTCCATTAATATAAAGAGCACTTGAAGAGGTTGTATTCAGATATAAACCAGCTGATTAAATAATACGATTACAAATATTTGTTGAGCAGAAAACAGTACGTCGACATACAAAACACCTTGAAACATCCGTGGATTGATATTCATCACAATAATCACAGTATCGTCCCCGACAATTCCTTTCAGTCTCTTATAAAACTCGCGCGACTTCTCATCCCAAGCAGTAACAGTTGCACGGCAGCCGCTACAGATAAAAACAGTTCCTTATCGACAATTGACAGAATGAAGACTATGAATGAGAATAATAAGATTGTTGGGAAAAAAGCATACCCTCCCATAATTATATTCGCCATAGTCTGCGATGAATTCACCATTGTCATCCGGCTCAACAATGGATGAAACCAGTGCAATGACATCTAATGGGTGGGGGGTGGTGTGAAATTTCTTTGATGAACCAATATAACTCCACTCCAAGCAAAAGGAATACATAACCATTCTGTAGAGATAGAGGAGCGAACCTGGTAAGTAAATCTGCAAACCGGCATTTGTCTCCAAATACTGAGACGAAAGAAACTGAAATTTCTCTCTTTTTATCATAAGATCATGAGCAGCACTTTGAGACATAGTCGTACATCTATTGTAACGTATCATATAACTATGCTCTGTTGTACGATATCTTTCTCGAGAATTGACAATATCAAAGTTTGATATTGAAAACAGACAGCCCTTTTCAAGTAGCCGCTCAAAATTTTCCATCAGCGCACTATTAATTGTAGCTTGCATGAGAGTATCCTATAACAAAACAAAAAAATTAGAGGGGGTGGGGAGGGGGGTGGGGAATTGCATATAAAGTAAAAATTTAATACCTTTTCATCTAGTAACATTAAGCCAACTAACATTAGTTCTCCACTTCTTCTAAAATTAGTAGCTCTCCAGGACCGCAACAGCCGAACAATTATTGTAGTGTTTCCCATCTTCGGGGTTAAAGAATTAAGTACAGAATACTCGGTAGAACCATGATGATTTAAAAACTGCACAACTAATACTGTTTCTTAATCATATTAAGAATTGGACGAAGGATTCTCTATATATATAAGAATAATATGAAGCGATTTATTGTCATAGGATTAAAAGAAAAACCTTTCAACTACAATAAGAGAAGATTAAGCGAATGTATTTGAAACGGGCATAGAACATGTATTTGTCATGAATAAAGGAAAAGTTATTTCTACACCGTGTTATACATATTTCAGAAAACAGTACATTATTCAGTAGGCTCTTTTTCAATCGCTTAAATAATTGTAAATTTTAATGCCGTAGTGCATTACAAACGATCGAGACGTCATCAATTAATAAAGACAACCATATCAACTTGAGCAGCAGTGCATTCTAATCGGGCCGCAACATTAGCCGCAGCTATGTTATCTTAATACGGATAATGAAATTATAGTAATCTAATGATAATACGAAATTATTTACGTTCAGAATTAATTCGGCAAAGGAGAATCGATATCGAAGAATGTGCCCTACGCTTGGTGGTTTAATGTAATCATCAAGGAATTCATGGAGATGCACGAGTCCGTCCCTCGTCTACCTCCTGGTGGAAATTATCAACCACCCAGGCTGATAGATGATGATGTGAGAGCCGATAGAATTTGGGGAGAGGTCTGTGAGAGATTAGTGCTGCTACTTTCATTTTTATGTCTTTTGTTTTATTTTATGTTATGAGTGTGGCAGAGAGTCATAGCAGAATAGAATAGGTTGTAGTGTGTTGGTATTGTTGCTTCCGTTTCCTGCTTCCAATTTTTTCTATTTATGAGAGTGACACAGAGAGATTAAGCTATAGATTATGTTGAGGAGTGCTAGAGCAGATTTGAGTGTTGAAGAGATCGATTCATCATTTTAAGAACTACTGTTGTCCTTTCTATGGTTGCCGTGAGTTTTCTTTTTATTTCTTTTGCCAATTTCAATATTTAAGCTTTCTTTTCCTAATAATGATTATGTAATCACGGCAAGACTGCTTCATTCCTCTTCACGGCAATTTTGAGGACTAAAACATTTTTTAGCTTAAGGTGAGGTTTTGTGTGGAATAAGATAGGATGCATTCGAACCAAAATCCACGCAGTATCTAATTTTTAGCTTTTCATCTTCAATATAACTATCAGTGTATATGAATTTTAGTTAATATGTTTAGCGAATATTATTTTAGCATTGTTAGTTTAGATATTTTCTCGTTTGCTATTGCCCCCAAAACCAACAAGAAAACCCCCTATTAATATTATAAATATTACTATTAATACTATTATCTTTATTATTATTATTACTATGATTATTATTATTATTATTATTATTATTATTATTCTTAGCAATCGAGTTAGAAATTAGAAATAAATCAACCATTTTCCCTGTGGAGACGATCCTTACTTACGCTATACTAGTAAGGTTATAAATTTCATTTTTGGTCGTTTATGACACGATCAAATTTTGGCGCCGTTGCCGGGGAAGGTGGTGTCAATTGATTTACTTCTACTTTTAATTCGATTTTTTTGTTCTAGTTTATGCCCCGATCTTGTCGAACAGGTACACTAATATTCGATCCAGAAATTGAGAGGACCGCGAGGGCGAATCAAAAGGCAAAAAGGCAAAAAGATTCGACCATATCAATATCCAGCACAGAATCCGAACATGAATTTTCTGCAAGCGGCATGGAGGAAACCGAACATCAACAGCCACTACGTCTTACGTTGAGGGATATGGCTACGCCGGATGTTAATCAACGGCCACTTTGCATTGAATTTCCTATTCTTCAAACACCTTTCGAATTAAAATCAGGGTTAATACATTTACTTCCTACTTTTCATGGTAACGCAGGTGAGGATCCGCACAAACATTTGAAGGAATTTCACATGGTTTGCTCAACCATGAAGCCGAACGGGGTTACGGAAGATCAGATAAGTCTTCGTGCATTTCCGTTCTCGCTGGCGGATCATGCAAAAGATTGCTTATACTACTTACCATCGGGTTCAATTACTACGTGGGCCGAACTTAAAAAAGCAATTCCTTGCAAAATCCTTCCCTGCATCTCGTGCCGCAAACATCCGTAAGGAAATCTACGGGATTCGACAATGGACCGGAGAAATTCTGCATGAATACTGAGAAAGATTCAAGCGGTTGTGTACAAGCTGTCCGTATCATCAAATTTCTGAGTTAGCGCTTATCCAATATTTCTACGAATGATTGCTACCCATGGAGAGAAACATGATTGACGCAGCAAGTGGAGGAGCACTGGTCGATAAAACGGCAGACGAGGCTCGTCGACTTATCTCAAGAATGGCTACAAATGCGCCACAATTTGGAACACGTCAAGACATAGGCCAACAAAGGATGAACGAGGTAAGTACTACTTCATTTGAGCAGAAATTAGATTCGCTAACGTCTCTTGTGGAAAAACTTGTGATTGGGAAAATGAGTCAGGGAAAGGCTTGTGGTATATGTACATTTGTTGGACACGCAACAACGAATTGTCCTTCACTTCAATTTGATCTTAGCGAGCAAGCCCATGCAATTGGAGGATACACAGGACCATCTCAGAGACGCTATGATCCATACTCGAGTCAATACAATCCCGGATGGCGTGACCACCCAAATCTGAGCTACGGAAATCGACCGCCAGGCTTCATGCAGCAAGCACCAAGACCACCAAATCCTCCACAACAAGCCGCACCATCAAAACCAGGTATGTCTTTGGAGGATATTGTTAAGAATTTAGCAACTAGTACTGCCACTTTTCACAGGAAACTCGATCAAGCATTAACGAAACACGCTCGAGCATGCACAATTTAGAATGGCAAGTGTCTCAACTCGCAGCACAAATGAGTCAAATGCAGAACGGGAAAGGAAAACTACCGCCCCAATTTGAGATCAATCCTAGAGAGAATGTGAGTATTATGACTCTTCGAAACGAAAAAGAGATTGGTCAGCCTAATCATGACGAAGTTTCCATAAAATCCCCAAGAGAAGATAAAACTAAAGACCATGCAAAGAAGGTATGTAATGATTCTATTTTCGTTAAACCTAATATTGTTATTCCTCCACCTTTTCCTGGAAGGTTTTCTAGGTGAAACAAGAAGAAGAGGAAATGAGTATAATGGAGACCTTCAGCAAAGTCGAGATCAACATTCCACTTTTGGATGCTATCAAGCAGATTCCAGGTTAAATTTTTAAAGGGAATGTGCTCGAACAAAAGGAAACACAAAGCGGAAGGAAAAATCGTAGTAAGTGACAATGTTTCCGCTGCGCTTCAACGAAAACTTCCCCAAAAGTGTAAGGACCCAGGTATGTTTGCTATCTCGGTTCCTATAGGGACGAGAAAAGTAAATAATGCCATGTTAGATTTAGGAGCTTCTATCAATGTTATGCCGTTATCATTGTTCAATGAAATGAGTGTGGAACCTCTTGAGTGCACCGATATATGCATTCAATTAGCAAAAATGTCCATTATTTATCCCGAAGGATTAGTTGAACATGTTCTAGTAAAATGTGGTAAATTTATTTTTCCAGCTGATTTTTATATAGTAGACGTGAGTAATCAACATGCACTTGATTCTGCTGTTATTTTATTAGGTCGACCATCCATGAAAACGGCTAAGACAAAGATAGACGTTGATTCAGGAACTCTTACTTTTAGTTTGATGGTGAAAAACTTACTATGAATGTGTTGATGCAATGAAATGTCCTGATGAACCCGAATCCGTTAGTATGATTGACGCATTTGTTCAAGAAGATTTTGAGCGTAATTTCACTGATGACACACTCGACTTTGTGATTAAGAATAGCAAAACAAAAAAAGATTTGCAGTTTGAAGTGGACGAAGATATCAGAAACGCGCTCACGACATTACACGCACTTCCGAAAGTTCACAACCAATCAGGTAAGAACACTTTTTTATTGCCTATCTCTAACACAAAATTTGTTCCTTCTATAGAACAGGTACCTACGTTGGAGTTGAAGGATCTACCAAACATCTCAATTGCTATTTGGGAGATGAAGAAACGTTGCCAGTCATTACTGCTAATGACTTGACCGCCATCCAAGAAGAGAAATTAGTACGCGTTTTGAAGGAGTACAAGAGCGCGATTGGATGGACTCTGGCAGACATCAAAGGGATCAGTCCCTCGATATGCATGCACAGGATCCTACTTGAGCCAGATTCAAAGCCGATCCGGGAGCCACAACGTAAACTCAATCCAGCAATGAAAGAGGTAGTTGTGAAAGAAATAATTAAATTATTAGATATGGGGATAATATTTCCAATATCAGACAGTCAATGGGTAAGTCCAGTTTATGTTGTTCCTAAGAAATCTGGGTTCTCAGTTGTGAAAAATGATAAAAATGAACTGGTACCAATGAGATTACAGACGGGTTGGCGCATGTGCATCGATTTTCGTAAGTTAAATGTGGCTACACGAAAGGATCATTTTCCGCTACCCTTCATTGATCAAATGCTAGAAAGACTGGCAGGTAAGTCTTTCTTTTGTTTCCTCGATGGATTTTCTGGTTATTTTCAAATTGTCGTGGCACCCGAGGATCAAGAGAAAACTACTTTCACATATCCCTTTGGCACATTTGCATATCGTCGCATGCCTTTTGGTTTATGTAATGCTCATGGTACATTTCAACGATGCATGATGAGCATATTTTCTGGTTTAATAGAAACATGCATTGAAATATTCATGTATGATTTTACTGTTTATGGAGACTCGTTTGATCGTTGCCTTGGTAATCTAGTAGAAGTACTCAAACGATGCATTGATAAAAATCTTGTGCTTAACTATGAAAAATGCCATTTTATGGTTAAAGAAGGAATAGTTCTAGGTCATGTAGTTTCATCTCGAGGAATTGAGGTAGACAAGGCTAAGGTAGATTTGATATCTAATTTGCCATACCCCACTAATGTTCGAGAAATTCGAAGCTTTCTTGGTCATGCAGGTTTTTACAGGAGATTTATTAACGATTTCTCAAAAATGCTCAATCGATGTCAAAATCTACTTCAGAATGACGTACCGTTCAATTTCGAGGACGAGTGCAAGGAGGCGTTTAATAAGTTAAAGCTACTACTCTCTACTGCACTTATTATTCAACCTCCACATTGGGAGGTGCCATTTGAGCTCATGTGCGATGCGAGCAAATATGCCGTTGGGGCTGTGCTTGGACAAAAAGACGGAAGTAAAAGCCACGTCATCTATTATGCCTCGAAAACTCTTGACTCGGCACAATGCAACTACACCACAACCGAAAAAGAGCTTCTATCTATTGTTTTCGCTTTTGATAAATTTAGGTCTTATTTATTGGGGTCTAAAGTTATTGTTTATTCTGACCATGCAGCTCTTAATATCTATTATCGAAAAAGGAATCGAAACCACGCTTGATTCGATGGATTCGTTTGCTTCAAGAATTTGATTGGGAAATCAAGGACCGCAAAGGCGTGGACAACTCTGTGGCGGACCACTTGAGCCGTTTGATTCGTGACGAAAAGCCACTGCAGATTTCTGAAACGTTTCCAGATGAGCAACTATTTCGCCTTCAAGGTAAGGAATATCAAGAACCTTGGTTTGCCGATATAGTTAATTACTGGGTAAGTGGTGTGTTACCTTCACATTTGAGCTCCTCAAGGAAAAATAAAATTAAGAGTTATTCTAAATACTATACTTGGGATGAACCATATTTGTGGAGAATTGGTTCAGGTCAAATTATTCGTATGTGCCTTGCAAATGATGAAATTAATGATATGCTCACGCATTGTCATACATATGCATGTGGAGGACATTTTGGACCTAAGCGAACTGCTAGGAAAATTTTAGACTGTGGATTTTATTGGGAAACTATTTTAAAGATGCTTACTTATTTTGCAAAAGCTGTCCCAATTGTTAAAGAACAGGTACAATTTCTTTTAGAGATGAGATGCCACAAAATCCTATTTTAGTTTGTGAAATTTTCGATGTATGGGGAATGGATTTTATGGGACTTTTTCCAAGCTAGTGTGGTTTTCTTTATATCTTGCTAGCCGTTGATTATGTGTCGAAGTGGGTAGAAGCAAAGGCTACCCGAACTAACGACTCTAAAGTTGTTGTAGGATTTCCTAAATCAAACATCTTTAGTAGGTTCAGAGTTCCCCGTGCAACTATAAGCGACCAAGGCACGCATTTTTGCAATCGCACAGTGGAAGCACTCATGCGGAAATATGAAGTCCATCATCGATTGGCCACTACTTATCACCTACCATCAAACGGACAAGCTAAAGTTTCAAATAGGGAGGTCAAGAATATTTTGGAGAAAACTGCAAACCCGAATCGTAAGGATTGAGTTTAAGATTAGATGATGCAGTTTGGGCGTATCGCACAGCTTTTAAAACACCAATCGGGATGTCGCCGTATCGCCTAGTTTTCGGTAAGATGTGTCATTTACTTGTTGAAATTGAACATCGTGCTTTTTGGGCAGTGAAACAGTGCAACATGGAGGCCACAAAAGCTGGTGCGGAGCGAAATTTCAGCTACAGGAACTTGAAGAAATTCGCCTAGAAGCCTATGAGAATGCGAGAATGTACAAGGAACGAACGAAGCAATTTCACGACAAACTCCTACATAAAAAAAATTCATGGTAGGTCAAAAAGTTCTCTTTTACAATTGAAGGCTGAAATTCATGCCATGTAAGCTCAAATCTCGTTGGATGGGACCATATATTGTTAAAAATATTTTTCCAAACGGCGTTATTGAAATTGAGTGCATATCTACTGACAAGTGTTTCAAGGTAAATGGTCATAGGCTTAAACCGTATTTTGAGAATGCTTTTATGGCTTGCGTGGAAGAGATCAAGCTGCGCCCACCCACTTACGCATGACGTTGAAGAGCGGAGACTACGTGCGGAGACTACATCTAGCCAAAGACGTTAAAGAAAAGCGCTCATTGGGAGGCAACCCAATATTATACAATTTTATTTTGTTATTGCAATATTTCGTTAATCTATGTTTTCAATGATGATTAAGCAGGTTTGCTCTCGGGTGCGTATGCTACAAGATCTCATTAGGCTCGGGAACAAATATCCTCTCGCTCGGAATTTCTCTACGACCCCATCATTGTCAGTGAAGTTGTATTTTCAGCATCACATCTACTCTGAAATATTAAAATGAAAATTAGGGTGGGAATCTCTAGATTTTAGCTACTATTTTCATTAGAATTCTACATTGAGGACAATGCAGAGTTTAGGTGTGGGGGAGGTTTTTTATATTAGTTGATGAACACATATCTTATCTCGAGCAAACCGATGTGCATTAATTAGAACATGAGAGAAACAATTAGGAATAGCTATTTGGTATTAAGATGACATTTCTTTTCTTCAATTGATTTGAAGACCGAATGCGCAAGAGTCGACACAAAACCTACTTAAATATGTGAGATTTGAGCCTTAAAAAAAGAGTATTTATCTTTGTACTGAATTTTCTTTATGAGAGCATCACACATGTTTCGAATATTCTAGAACTTGCTCTATTATACATGTTGATATCATTGACGGCTTTTGTGTACAAAAAGTGATTAAGGCACTTAGGATTAAGCCCTTGGCCTCACATTGACCCTACCTTGAATATTATCCGTTTAGTGAGCCAACTTGAGCCTAAGCCTAATTTTTTGTTGAATTTAAGCCACTATATTTACCCACATATATCCTTTTGACTTTCTTTACAAGCCATTGTTGGATTGGATGAGTTATTAATTGCTTAGATTCCATGATTTCGAGATTGCTAATAAACTAATGAGTCCATGTATGTGATATTAAGAGTCCTATAGTTATAGCATAAAAGAAAAAAAAACATCCGAAAAGAAAAGCGCCGCAAAAAAAGACAAAAAAAAGAAAAAATAGAGAGAAGAAAAACGATATTCGAAAAAAAAATCAAATGAAAAAAAAAATTATGAAGCGCTAGTCAGTTTTGTAGGTATTAAGAAACTTTGACTTGTTTTGAGTAATAGCATGTAGTGTGATCATTGTGATTCTAGTGTTGACATATTATCATGCGTCATGGAATAGTCGTGGAATTTAGCGATTAAATAATTATCTTGTCCGATAATTTTGACCTACTTTCCCAAAATTTTCCTACCTAATCCCTACCCAATGAAAGACCTTTTGATTTGTAGACTAAGTCGCTAAGTGAATACAATGTGATATGTTAGCAAGCTTATGGTAATATCGTTTCATATTGTTGACTTGAGCGTATACACATATATCCCATAAATACTTTGAGCGCATTGAGAGAACCCGTGTGATTGATTGTTGTGGCATTTGGGCTTTAATGAAAGCGTTGAAATTGATCTGATATTCGTATGCTAAAAGTTATGAACAATTGCCATCTCTAGCGATAATTACTGTATGTCCGTGAACTCGTGATTAGATTATTTTTATCTTCTAAATGCTTGAGGACAAGCATTGTTTTGGTGTGGGGGAATTTGATAATGCTAGATAAAGTTGAGATTGTATGATATTTTTCTCCTCATTAACGCGTGTTTTCGATCGAAATTTGTTCGGATATAAGTATATTTTTATATTTCATATTTGACAGGATATCGGGTTAAATTAAACCAAAACTGGGAAGATCCAGTTGTGAGAAGAATTTGAAGAAATTAAGAACGCAACGTAGCAAATTCCTCCTTCAATTCATATTATCCACTCAACCCAAAGAATTTTTGCCTTGATCCAATCATTATTGGGCCTTTATGATTGGATGATTTTCATCAAATATGAAGACCTATTACGGGAGGAATACAGCCCAGCTTAGTTGACTTGGTCCTTTGGGGTTTTAATCACTTCAAACCAAACATATGAGATTAGAAGAGATAAGAACGGCTGAAAATACAAGCTCATCTTACATCGAGCCAACAGCTCAGGATCGATACACACTGCTCGAGGAAGAAAAACAAGAAAAAGATAGATACACATATTGATCTTGTGGCTGCGCAAGATATCTTATGGCTGCACTTGTCGTTGAAATAAGAAAGAGATGGATCCGATCATTTGCTATATAAGAGATCGAGAGAGTGAGTGAGGCATATCAGTACTTTTCGTCTTTACATATTTTTTCTACTTTATATTAAGAGCGTAGCAGAGCTTTGAGATTAATACGAGTGATAGTGAGCAATAGATGATGATGTGAGAGCCGATAGAATTTGGGGAGAGGTCTGTGAGATTAGTGCTGCTACTTTCATTTTTATGTCTTTGTTTTATTTTATATTATGAGTGTGGCAGAGAGTCATAGCAGAATAGAATAGGCTGTTGTTGGTACTGTTGCTTCCATTTCCTGCTTCCATTTTTTTTTTTATCTATTTTATGAGAGTGACACAGAGAGACTAAGGTATAGATTATGCTGAGGAGTGATAGAGCAGATTCGAGTGTTGAAGAGATCGATTCATATTTTTCATTTTAATTGTCCTTTCGATGGTTGCCGTGAATTTTCTTCTTTTTATTTCTTTTGCCACTTTCAACATTTAAGCTTTCTTTTCCTAGTAACGATTATGTAATCACGGCAAGACTGCTTCATTCCTTTTCACGGCAATTTTGAGGACTAAAACATTTATTAGCTTAAGGTGAGGTTTTGTGTGGAATAAGATAGGATGCATTCGAACCAAAAATCCACGCGGTATCTTATTTTTAGCTTTCCATCTTCAATATAACTATAAATTTATTGAATTTTAGTTAATAGGTTTAGCGAATATTATTTTATCATTGTTAGTTTAGATATTTTCTCGTTTGCTATTGCGCCCAAAACCAACAAGAAAACCCCCCATTAATATTATAAATATTACTATTAATACTATTATCTTTATTATTATTATTATTATTATTATTATTATTGTTGTTATTATTATTATTATTATTATTATTATTATTAGCGATCGAGTTAGAAATTAGAAATAAATCAACCATTTTTCCTGTGGAGACGATCCTTACTTACGCTATACTGGTAAGGTTACAATTTTATTTTTGGTCGTTTACGACTCGACCATTTATCAGCCCCTGAAATTTTGCTGAACGTAACCATTTGTACAGTAATAGGTTTGATCTCGAAATGATTATTTGATCCTCCGGGAATGACAATTGGGTCGCTGTCATCGAAAAGTCCCTGAAGCGCTTGACTTAGTACAAAGTGGGTCATGCAGGAATGTCTTGATCCTCGATCTTACTTCTACGGCTTCGGTTGTTGCAGCAGACACGTGGATTCGATTTTTGCATATAAAGTAGTGGTCCGGTCCTCGAGCTTCGTGTTAAGCACCAATAAGAATGTCTGCAAAAGGTGAAAATTAACGTAAGCGAAATTGGTAATAAAAATAATGAATAATATTATTAATAATAATCGATCAATAAAATATCTAAACTAAAACTCAGAATAAATCCTAAAGCTAATAAGTCCACTGTCCCCATCTTTTCAAGATGTCTGGCATGTGATAGAGGCTTGGTGAACGGGCGGGCCACGTTTTTCGCGGTCGCAATCTTCTGCACGGTATGTAGCCATTGTCAAGGAATCCACGTAACACATGGTACTTTCTTTCTATATGTTTGGACCTGCTGTGGGATCTCGATTCTTTCGCGTAAGCAACAGCGCCAGTATTGTCACACCACAATGGCAACGGCCTATCTGCTAGAGAAACGACACCAAGGTCTTCCAAGAACTTTCTCATCCAAACACCTTCATAGCTTCCTCTGAGGCTGCTATATACTCCGCTTCGCATGTGGAATCTGCAGTAGTGCTCTGTTTGGAAGTTTTCCAAGACACTACTCCACCGTTGAGCATAAAGACGAATCCTGAAGTGAATTTTCGATCGTCCACGTCAGGCTGGAAATCAGAACCGTATACCGTTCCACTTCCAATTTTCCTTTACCATAGATCAGCATCATATCCTTAGTCCTTCTGTGTGACGACCTTCACATAAAGAAAATTTACAGCAGATTTCGCAACGAAAGTCGCGTAAAACCCATTTTACAGAAAAAATATTTTTCGCATGAATATTATACATTAAAAGTCAGTTTACATAATACAACATTCGCACAAAGTCTTCAGCCACACAATATTTAAAAACGGACATTAAAGCACTCAATACAATACCACTGGTCTTAATCCATGTATAGCCCAGCCCTCAAAAGCCCGTGAAGTCACCCCATCAGCCTGCCTCAGTCGACGAATCTCATCGGCGGACTCGGTCATACCTACAACACGTAAACCCTGAGCCAATGGCCAGTAGGTAGAAATATGCATGTATGCAGCTTGCGCTCAACCCCTTTTCCAATACATCTCAATGCACGTTCTACTTTTTCCTCTCATCTCAATCTAACAAGCGCGCACAACATACATCTCAATGCACGTTCTACTTTTTCCTCTCATCTCAATCTAACAAGCGCGCACAACAAATCTCGACAGGGCCCTAGGTTAGACTCGGCACCACGCGCGCACAATAAAAATACGGGATCAGGGAATTTTCACACTCGGGTAGCCTACAGAGGTCACTCACTTTAGGTCGCTCCTTCCCGAGGTTACGCATGTTCCCACGGTAGCCTACTCTGGTTGCGCACAGGGTACACCAAGTCACTCACGTTAGGTTACCCAACCAGCAGGGGCGGATCCAGAATCTTCTGAACGGGGGGGGGGGGGGGGGTGGGGGGGGGGCGCATATGGCGTTCGTAAGGAGGTCGTTGATTTTAAACTTTCATTTGCTATTTTTTTTAAAAAAAACATTATCGCAGAAAGAGATTTTCCCACTAAATAAATTGTAAATTTCGTAAATTAACACACATAAATATCAATATAAAAAAACGAAAATCGATGATAACCTTTACGAAGCTCGAAAATGATAACATGGTATACATATTGCGTAGCATATTATTAATATTAAACAATAATTATATTCTATAAAGAAAATTATGGAGAAAACTAATTGCAATATAACTTTTTTATTTGATACTATGTTTTTATTCGTCGAGTAATTTTAACTATAATAAGGTCCATGATTACAAATTGGTTTTAACTAGATTTTGTATTTTGAGTGCATCATAAATATAACTGGAACTAGAAAAGATGAAAAGAGAATGAAATATGAATTATATAAATCCTAATTGGTTAATTTATTTTTATAATAGAAAAAATTTAGTTGTATTATTTGGTTAAAAAACAAGAGAATTAAGGAAAAAACTCTAACAAGATAAAAAACTCTAAGAAACAAATAATAAAGAAAATAAAGGTTCTCAACAATAAAAAACTTAAAAATAACAAAAACCGGTTATACTACAAAGAGAAAGAAAAATAAAAAGAATAACAAAAACGCTCATAAAAAGTAACACTAAGACAAAAATAGATACTTTAAAAAGACTAAAAAAGTGACTACATCGGGATTCGAGCCCTGACCACCTAAGTTAAACGGGAATTCCTCACCACTACGCCACTTGAACTTTTTCTATATCTTCGATATCAAGTTAAATATATCCATTACGATATGTACTATACATATAGTAGTAAAGGTTTTGAAAAATTTCGGGGGGCCGTGGCCCCCTCGGGTCCTACTGTAGATCCGCCGCTGCCAACCAGGTCGTTTTTTCCGATAATAAACAACGGGTAGACAGGTCACTCACGTTTGCCTCCCAAGTGGCACCTGAGTACTACTAACCTCAACTCTATTACACATTCTACAACCATATATCTATCACATTCTACCCCACTCGTCAACACTTATAAATACCATCGTATCAATACAGTCACCACCTCTCGCCTGATATGAAATGCATATGATGTGCAAATGAAACGCAACAGTACACTAACCACGTTTTCTCCCTTTCGCTAACAATTCAACTATGTCCCAAAATTAGTATTTGAATGGCGATTACGGACCAAATTCATTTCGCCCACACTAAACAATAGCAAATTTGAGAATTTAGTTGTAACACTAAAATTCACACTCGTCCAAGAATTTATTTTAACGCCAACGTATTTTCACTTCAAAGAATAGTTACTACTTGAAATTTTATGGCGAATACTATCCCTGAGATTAATTTTAAGAGTCCGAAATATAATCGAAATTATTTCTACACATTCGAAGAAAAATATTATTTTTTTACTATATATATATATATTATCTTAGTTATTTATTTATTTATTATTGTAATTACGATAATTAGTATTTTTTAAAAAAATGCCAACTACGAATCTTATTTGTAATCATTCGAAAATATTATTTTTTTCTAAATAAATTCATCAACTCCGAAATATTGAAGCTCGTCAAAGTATTCGAAAATTAAGTTACACAATTCGAAAGTATTTAAATTACCAAAAAAAAAATGTTTAAACCTCCCAAAAATATTCCAAGGTCGAGAATTTCGTTTCTTCCTCCTAACATACACACGATTCCATAGAGAATATAAATGGAACATAAACCCAAAATCTAAAATCACCCATTTCATATCAACGTTCATATATCACTTAAGTGTATAACAAAGCTCCCTATACACTGTCTAAGTAACACATGGTATCGACATCACGTGCTTCATAGAACGTGGATATAAATACGTAAAAACAATATACGCACAAAACATCAAAGTTTACTGACGAGTTGAAGGTGAATTAATCACCTACAAACCGAACACCGAATAATAGTTTAAGTGTCGTAGTTGAAATTTTCACCTACCTCACATCAAAAGTTTCGTTGTTTAGATTCCCTAAGCTCACACGAATTTTGTTCGAAGTCGAATTCTCTTCCTCGTGCTTGGCTTTTGCTCGTTCTCTCCTTTTGTTTTTGTGTTACTTAACAAAGTGCGTTACCTAATGAAACATAGATGTCTATATATATTAAAGCTTGGCACGTTAGTGATGTTTAAGTAGGCCCTTTCCTTTCCTTTTCTTTATTAGTGGGATGTGTGTATAATAGATAACATGATTGATGAGTTAACATGTGGGTCATGAATGTAGGCCCCTTCTCTTTTTTTTTTTTTTATCAATTGATAGGAAATATGCTATAATTAGTAACGGATTGAAGTAATGCTAATGTCATGGTTATGTAATATATATAAATATTCATATATATAGAGCGCATTTATTTTTGCATAAGGTGACTTGATTTACGAACTCGAGATTTTCGAAACTAATTTTAAATTTTTTTTGCAGATTACACTGTAAATGCTAACCATATATTAATTTTTACGGGTATTACATCCTCCCCCTTAAAAGAATTTCGTCCCCGAAATTAAGCCGACTAGAATAATTCGGGATAACGATTTCTCATATCATCTTCTCGCTCCCAAGTGGCTTCTTCAACCGATTGGTTTCGGCACAACACTTTAACTAACGGAATATTTTTATTCCGAAGTCTTACTTCTTGCATTAGGATTTCGATCGGCTTTTCCTCATAACTTTAAGTCCGGCTTAAGCTGTTGATGAAGAAATTCATTCTCGATCACGTGACTCGGGTCGGCGATGTATTTGCGTAATGATGATACGTGGAAACGTTGTGGATTTGTTCCAATTGATATGCGACCTCGCCGACTCTTTTGAGTATTCCGAAGGGGCCAACGTATCTCGGCCTAAGTTTGCCTTTTCGTCCGAATCGTTTCACGCCTTTCATTGGAGATATCTTCAGGAACACACAACCGTCTTCCGTAAATTCTATTGGCCTTCGTCTTTGATCTGCGCAGCTTTTCTTTCGGCTTTGGGCCGTTCGCATTCTTCCGAATCATGGCTTTAGCTTCCATCATTTCTCGTATCATATTGGGACCCAGTAATGCCCGTTCACCGATTTCGTCCCAATGTACCAGGGCTTCGTACAGGGCCATCCCTTGTAGCGTGATAGATGTTGTTGTAGGAGAACTCGATCAACGGAAGGTATTTGCTCCAATTTCCTTTGAAGTCGAGGATACACGCTCGTAACATATCCTCGAGGGTTTGGATTGTTCGCTCCGATTGCCCGTCAGTTTGGGGATGATACGCTGTACTGAATGAGATTTTAGTCCCCATCGCCTTTTGTAAGCTCCTCCAGAATTTGGACAGAAATCTCGAGTCTCGATCCGAGACAATTGAGGTTGGAATCCCATGAAGTCGAACTATTTCTTGAACATATAATTCAGCGTACTGCTCCAGGGTAAAGGTTGAACTAATAGGCAGAAGATGAGCAACTTTGGTTAAGCGATCAACGATTAGCTAAATGGCATTGTGGCCGTTTACAGTTTTTGGTAGGCCGATGACAAAGTCTATCGTAATGTGATCCAATTTCCACTCAGGATTGGCAAGGGCTGCAACGATCCTGCCAGTCGCTGATGTCCCGCTTTCATTTGTTGACAGATTAAACGTTGGCTCACGAATATCGCAAAGTCCTTTTTCATTCCCGGCCACCAATATGTTACTCGTAAGTCCCGATACATTTTTGTAGCGCCTGGGTGTACCGAGTATGTTGTGGTATGTGCCTCCATCATTATAATTCGCCGTAGTTCTTTGTTGTTGGGCATGTACAAACGATTCTTATATTGCAAACTCCCGTCTTCACGTATTCCAAAGTTAGATGGTGCCTCTTCCGTTTGCTCGCTTTTCATTTTCAAGTAAAGCTCATCTTCTTCTTGAGCCTTTTTTATCCGTTCTAGAAGCGTTGGCTGAAGGGTTAGCGCTGCCATTCTCGTTTCTATTTGCCAAAATTAATTGTTTCAACTTCAAGTCGACGGAGTTCCGTGTTTATGGCTTTTCTGCTCAAAGCGTCGGCGACTACGTTTGCTTTGCCGGGATGATAATTGATCACACAATCATAGTCTTTAACGACAGCCAACATCGTTGTCTCATATTCAACTCCTTTTGTGTGAAGAAGTACTTCAGGCTCTTGTGATCTGTATAGATTTCGCATCTTTCTCCGTAAAGATAGTGCCGCCAGATTTTCAAAGCGAATAGTACTGCTGCGAGTTCCAGATCATGAGTGGGATAGTTCTTCTCGTATTCTTTTAACTGTCGAGAAGCATATGCAATAACCTTTCCATTTTGCATCAACACGCAAAATGGAAAAGTTTTGCTCACATGATTCCGTCCATTTGAATGGAACATTCTTCCTAGTTAGGTTCGTCACGAAGCAATGCTGGAAAAGTCTGCGATAAGTTTACGGTAGTATCCAGCCAACCCTAAGTTATTCGAAAACTAAGCTACAAAAGTTGAAAGTATTGAAATTACCCAAAAAATGTTTAAACCTCCCAAAAATATTCCAAGGTCGAGAACTTCGTTCCTTCCTCCTAACATACACACGATTCCATAGAGAATATAACGGAACATAACCCAAAATCTAAAATCACCCCAAAGCATTTCATATCAACGTTCATATATCACCTAAGTGTATAACAAAGCTCCCTATACACTATCTTAGTAACACATGGTATCGACATCACGTGCTTCATAGAACGTAGATATAAATATGTAAAAGCAATATACGCACAAAACATCAAACTTCATTGACGAGTTGAAGGTGAATTAATGAACTACAAACAGAACACCGGATAATAGTTTAGGTGTCACAGTTGAAATTTTCACCTACCTCACATCCAAAATTTTCGTTGTTTAGATTCCCTAGCTCACACAAATTTTGTTTGCGATCGAATTCTCTTCCTCGTGCTTTGCTTTTGCTCGAATGTACTTCTCTCCTTTTGTTTTTATGTTATTTAAGAAAGTATGTTACCTAATGAAACATAGATGTCTATATATATCAAAGCTTGGCACGTTAGTGATGTTTAAGTAGGCCCTTTCCTTTCCTTTTCTTTATTAGTGGGATGTGTATATAATAGATAACATGATTGATGAGTTACAATGTGGATGATGAAAGTAGGTCCCTTTCCCTTTTTTTTTTATTAATTGATAGGCAATATGCAATAATTAGTAACGGAATGAAGTAATGCTAATGTCATAGTTATGTAATATATATAAATATTTATATATATATATAGAGCGCATATGATTTTCACATAAGGTGACTTGATTTTCGAATTCGAGATTTTCGAAACTAACTTTTAAATTTTTTTGCAGATTACGCTTCTAATTAAATCCTAACCATGTATCAATTTTTACGGGTATTACATTCTGAGGTACTTGAGGATAGTCTTGACTGTTGTCCGATGTTCCTTACTAGGGTCAGCCTGAAACCGACTGACTACGTTCACAACGTACGCCAAGTCAGGCCGTCGTGGAAGTAAAACTGGTACCCCATGGAATCCTCGGGATACCCGACAAAACATCCTTTCATAGCCTTTGATTCTACTTTATCTGTCTTGAGCTTTTTCACGAATGCGAGGCAACTGCAAACTCTAATATGATTCAAGCTTGTCTTCGTCCTGTCCATATCTGATACGGAATACGATCGACAGCCTTTGTAGGACATCTATTCAGAATGTGTGCCTCTGTCAGCAGGGCATGACCCCACAGCCATATGGGCAAGTTTGTATAGCTCATCATAGATCGAACCTTACCCAACAGAGTCTGATTTCTACGTTCGGACACACCGTTCAACTGTGGTGTTACGGGCGGTGTCATCTTTGAAATGATCCTGTTCTCTTTCCACAACTCGTCAAACTCGAGGCTCATGTACTCGCTGCCACGATCTGATCGAACGACTTTGATGCTCTTTCAAGTCCGATTTTCCACCAAAGCCTTGTACTCTTTGAACCATTCAAAAGTATCAGACTTGTGCATCATGAGATACACCTTAACGAAGCGAGAGTGCAGTGAAGGTAACGAAATAGTGGAAGTTACCGCGAGCCGCTACACCGAACTGTCCGCAATCATCCGTGTGGATCAAACCAAGAAGTTCTGCGGCTCTCGTAAAAATCTCTGTGAATGGCAACTTGGTCATCTTTCCAAGGATACAAGATTCGCAAATCGGATAGGGATCAGACCCGAGCGGCTTTATAATGCCGTTTTTCTCCAACTCGAGAATCTTCTGTTGTCCAGCGTGATCGAGTCGAAGATGCCACAGCAGTCTCGAGCTCGATTACAATTTTTGTTTGTTGGTGATTGTATTCACAGTTTTTCTTTTATCTTCGACATGTAGATAATATAATCCGTTCAGTAAACTTGCACTTCCAACACAATTAACTCCAAAATAAATATTGCATATATTATTACTAAAGCAATATTTTTAAGCCCCTTGGGAAAAACTAAACAATCGGAAAGTAGTAAACTATGTCTAGTAGATAAAACGAGACTTTGTGATGCAATGCGGGTCACCGGTAGACTATGTCCACTTCCTACGTTGATCATGATCTCTCGGTCCGCCAACATCCTACTTCGTTCCAGACCCTAGTTAGAAACACGGATGTGAGCACTAGTCCCGAGTCTAATATCCACGAAGTGGAATATACTGTCATAGAACAATTAGTTTCTAAAATAAAAAGTTCTTTACCTGAGGCGGCTAGCTTTGGGCAATTGCGCTTCCAATGGCCAAGCACATTACAGTGAAGGCATTTGTCCGTCGGCTTGGGGCCTTTGAACGCATTCTTCTTAGCCTTGCCTTTCGAAATTCGTCCTTTGGGATTAGTGGGCTTGCCCGAATTTTTCTTTCTACTCGACCCTCAAGTCTTAGCATTCGCGACAAGAACCACTTTATTTCCTTTCACCTTCTTCATCTGAGTTTGCACCGCCGACAACTGGTTCAGCAACCCAGTCAATGTCATCTCGGCCTTGTTCAAATTAAAGTTCACAATGAACGAATTGAAGGGAGGTGGGAGCGACTGAAGTATAAGATCGTTCTGGAGCTCATTATCCATTATAAAGTCCAGTGCCTCGAGTCTTTCGATCCAATCAATCATGTTGAGCACATGCTCTCCGACGTCACTACCCTCAGCCATTTTGCAATGATATAGTTGCTCCGTAAGTGAATAGCGAGCACTACCGGAATTTTCGCCAAAAAGCTCATTTTAATGAAGCAAAATGGCGCCCACTTCCATTTCCGAGTGAGTGTGCTGCAACTCATTGCTCATGGAAAGAAGTATATAGCCCTTGACCTTTGGCTCGTCAATCCACCACTTGGCTTACGCAGCCCGGTCTTCCTCACTCGCATCAACCCCTAGGACTTACGGTACGGGGGAATCAAGGACATAAGTTAACAACTCCATACCTAGGACTATGCTCGGGTTACGTAGCCAGTCCACGTAGTTTGGTCCCACCAAACAATTTCTCTCAAGCAGCATAGTAATAATGTTCGTCATCGCAGTAGATAGAAGGAAACGTGACGCTGCAGAAAATATAGATCGAATTAGGTTTATCTATCATTCATCAAGCGCAAACAAGGACTTCTCGTTTCGCTTGACTCCCACTATTTTTCTCGAAAACACTATCCTCCCGAGAAGAGTTTCGGAAACCTCGTTGAAAGTTTCATTGTGGAGTTGATGTCCCCGACTCAACTAGATTCGTCTCAGCCTTTAACGCAATATTTTGCTCAGCTAATCTTATCGAAGTCACGTCAAACGTGAACTTATCCAATCACAGTTTCAACTATCTTTGTCTCAGTTGACCCTCACGGCTAACCCTGCTTATTGGGTATAATTGCCTAAGCGTGACCTATCAACTTATGCTCAAATCGCACAGAATGTACCGCCCCTTGCTGCCATACGCTTCGTGGCGGCGGACTGGTATGACGAGCGGCGTCCAAGACGCACCCGAGACGCTAACACTGGGGCGGGATATACGACGCCAACTTAGTCAGAAGAAATCGCAAAACTCCCCAATGCTAGACATCTCGAGCATGATAGAAGACAGGAATCCAACTCCTTTACTCATAGTATTTATGAAACGGGAAAATAAACCATCTCACATAAGAGCACAATGAACATGCATATCACTTCAGAAACCAACACGCACGTAGGTAGTAAATTAACCCTAGGAAAATAAACTACAAGACAACACAAGCGGTTCTAGTTTATACTTGTTACATGCATATTCAAAAGAGCTCGGTCGTCGCACGGGTCTTGAAGTCGTCAAACGTCCTTCGTCAGTCGAACGGCCTCAAAGTTACCGAATGCCCACCACCTTGTCAACGCTGGAGGGGTGTCAACCATCTAATAAACCGGTAAATTACAACACGGGGGGATCATAAGTCACCAACAACTCGTATAAAACAAATACAATCCATGGGGACATAACCCTTAACAAATGACCCGGAAACAAAATTCCTAAACCTGCAAGTGCGCCTCAAATCACATTCATAATGAGCACGTTGGCAGTTACATGATTTTAAAAAGAAATGAAAATTGGGCCTTAACGGGACAAGCCCATTAAAAGGCCCGTTAAGGCTTGAGCGTGAAGCCCTAACACATCTACCGCGACTCAAATCGCTCAGCCGTCAAAACACGCCGGAGAGCTACGACGGAGCATGCCACGGCGTGGAGCCCCACCGTTGCCGGAACCACGGGCGGTGGCGGCGACACGCCGTGCGCAACGTGCGATTTCAGCACGCGCAGAATTTTGCCGCAGCTGATCTGTTACCGTCGTTGTTGCTCCGGCAGCACCACCTTGGAACGGCGCCGGAGCCACCATGGCCGGTGCCGGACCTAGAGGTCACGGCTGATCGGGCCTGCCGCGCGCAACGCGCATCCGCGGCCGGATTGCATCGCCGCCGAAGGCTGCCTGCATTTCGGTCTTGTCGGTGGCTGCCTCGTCAGCCACACTGCACGAGGTGGTGGCAATGGGATGGCAAACGACGCATCAATCAGCCCCACGCCAGTCAAACCGCGTTGGCTTCGATCGTCTCCCACGCGCCTCGTGTCAATTTAAACACTTTATGATTCTGATCACGAGTGACCGCTGTGATCCCCGGTGTCTCTCGGAGACGCCACGTCCCCGGATACGGTGTGGAACAAAAATTTCCGGGTTCCTAGATTGCCCTCGTAGCTCGGATCAGAATAGTAACACGTAGACACGTAATGGGGCGGGTCAAACCCGCAGAGATTTACCAGTTGACGCGAGTGGCAGCTCCTCCTCCTTTTCTTCAAGACTTCGTCGATGGTTGTGGATGGCACTAGATCATCACGCCGGTCTCGTGTACCATGGAATCAGTTAACTAAAGATGGCTAGAGAGAACCGAGCCGTCGCGTGGGTGAAAAGTGTGTGCGTTCGGTATGTATTTTTGTGCCTTTTGTTGATTTCAAAAATCACTTCTTCTCTCGATATGGAGCACGAAATTTAGCCTATTTAAAGGCTTGGATTTCGATTTCTAAGTCCCTAAAGTGTGAGAGAGTTTTGCCAAATCTTACTCTGTTTTGAATTTCAAATCCAAACTTAAGGAAACTTGCTATAATTTAGAAAACCAACTTAAATACCAAGTCAAACTAAGTAAAAAATGGTATAAAATTCGAAACTTACTCCTAGATTAATTTCAAAATTTCAATAAATGATATTTTAATTATTTATTCCATATTTATTTATATCAAATATGCAAATTCCGAAAATACCCTCAAAGGCATATTTCGAAAGTAGCTTAAGGTGATATCCAATTTTATCCTCAAGACCATTAAGCACATGGCCAAGCCCAAGTCTTAAAGTAAGTTTCATAAGAAGTTCAACTTCGATCCAGTAAATGGCCGGAGGCCCATTGAGGCGTGGCTCAACGGCCCAAGGCCCGTTATTGCCCAAAACACTTTCTCTCCTCATCCTCAGACGTTGATGATCCTTTTTAAGCCCGGCTCTCTAGGTTCGACTCAATCGGCAAAGGAATAATCCAAGATTCCGGTAGTTACCTAGTCAATCCCGCAGTAACGGACCGTAACCCGATTCGAGTGCGAATTTCGACCCAGTATTTATTCCAGAACCTCAATATAGATAACAGTGCTACGTATAACCTTCAGCTGTGTCCCAATCTAGTGAGAGCCATGGTCTATGTCAAACTCACTGAACTCGATTCTATGGTAAAACGGAGACGAGGCAAATTACCTAACTACCCTGCATGTCTAACATGAGTTAGTTCAATACCTTGGCCAAGGTTGTAATTTCCCATCGCCGTCCACATATGACACTTGTCTCCATTACTTACGAGACTGTGAATCCGTACTTGGCGGATCTGAGCCCGGCAATCACAATTGTTATCAAGACCGCATCTGGCCCGCTGACCCATGCAACAACAAATCAGGTCGAGGGGAACCTGTGATAGTCGAGACTTCATAGTCAACTCCATCAAAGCCCCTTTCTGTCTAAGGTTCACGTAGACTATTATGGTGTTGTCGTCCGTTGACACTCCTTGAGCAATAAGCCATGTTCGACCGTACGACCCGTGAGTCAGTGTCCATGAAACGATTCAATCCCTTGATTCGATTCGTATCACAAGTCATGACCTCCGCTTCCAAGCGGGATATCGGCACACGATAGGTCATCGACAAATAAACCGTGATCGGTTATCCAGCACCCAACTGGAGCCTCAGGCTTACAGACTTTTAATATTTGAGGTTAAGAGTCCACTGGTGCCTTTCTCTCCCGTACCCATCGAGACAGTGACTCAACTCGACACATTTGGATTTGTTCATTTATTGCTTTACCGGATGCTAAGTAAATAACTCTTATAGCCAATAAACGAACAATGCCTTTCATTAAACACACGAAATATCTTATTACACAAAAGGTCGAATGATAAATAATCTAATGCCCTATACAATCTAATCCTTGTATAGCATTCGAGGGCATATTCCTAACAAATATACAGTCATAATCTGGCCTCACACGGCCTTAATCACAAAAGAATTAGGCTAGCATATTAATAAACGAAAAAGGCAATGAATCGAAAGAAAACATTGTTGAAAACTAAATATTAAAAGGAAAGAAATTCGCCCCCTTTTACGGTACTCGAATGTCTCGCTCTTAGTCGTCGATTATCTTTGTTCGCAGCTCGCAGCCGTCGCCGCTGCCCTCGGCTTTTCTTCTTTCAGCCGTCAGAAGCTTCCCCCGCTTAGTCTGTGCGTGCATCTATACATAGATAGAGGGCAGCCAACTTCATTCTTGAATGGGCCGAATCTTCTCTTTTTTTTTGCATATTCCAAGTTTGAATTGGTCATGGGTGCTTAGATTTTTTCCTTCCTTGAATCACGTGCATATCGTGGGGTATATATATCCACCTTTTGACTTGATCCTTAATTATCATATCCCTTGTACACTTAGTTCTTTTGATGGGCTGAAAATAAACTAAAAGCCCGTTAAACCATTCTTGTGGTGATTGTAGCCCAAATGCTCATAATCGTGCTTAGTACGCATAGTAGCTCAACTTTGTTCCATTTTTCTCCGTTATCTGTCAAGCAAGATATATGAATGTAAATGCATAATATTCAAGTATATTACAATAAATAACAACCGAAACTACGTTTTTGCGGGGTGTAAACAATAGTGTAAAATCCTAACTTATCATGTCCACCTTTACATCGAAGGCAATGTTGAGGAATAGTTTAAGGATATTGCGAAGATAGAGACCCTCCAACTTGGAATAATTCACAGAAGTTGTACTTAAGAGATTGATGTTATAAACTAGGTGAGGATTAGTCTTAGTTGATGACAAGTGTACTGAAAATTTCGTTGTGGGTGAGGCCGACTCATTGTTGGTTGAGGTTGAACCGATTTTGATTGGGTAAAATTAACGTTCGTCTTGAGGACTCTTTGATGTTGGTAATGTTGAAATGCATTGTGAATTCGAAGGTTTAATCATTGTTACATTGGCGCTCAATGGATTTTGTGGCCACACAACAAAAGTGCTTTTATCGACTACATAGATCAATCGGTAAGCATAAAAACTTAGTCGCTAAAGGCCTTAGAGACTAATTTAGTGACTATGCTAGTAGTCGCTAAAATTAAAGTCGTTAAGCGACCCGTGGTCGGTAGTCAGTCGCGACTGTCGACTACAACCACCATGATTCGCGACTACGGCGACTAAATTCGCAGTCGCTAAATACCGACTATTTTGCAACTGTGTTGTAGTCGTAATTTCCGTCTATGCGACGGGATTCGCAGTCGATCACGACTACATGAAGACTACCTTTATAGTTGTTTGCCGACTGTAATTGTAGTCAGTGTTGGTTGTTGGTTTCCGACTAAGATTATCGTCTCATTTATTACTGTTATTTACGACTACAACTGTAGTCGGTAAGTCATAATTTTCTTCTTTTAAAACTTTTTTATGTAATTATCTATTACTAAAAATATGTATGAAAAACTTATTAGAAATCCAAAATAGTCATGGCACGACGAGGTAGGCGATAGGGCAGCCGCGTGACGATGGCGGCGGTGCGGCGCAGCGATGCGAGGGTAACGAGTGGGGCAGAGAGTGCAGCGACTTGGGGCGAGGAGGCTAGGGCAGCAAGTAAAGAGGGCTGCGCATCCAGAGGGCGACGCGCCAAGGGTGGCGCAGGTGGTGAGAGCGAGGTGAGAACGGCGAGAGACGAGATAAGGAACACTAGAGTGATTTGGGAAATTTTGAGTGTTAGAGATAATTCGCAATTTGGGCTTTTTAGGGTAACTTGTAGAGACCACAATTACTAACTTTTAGCGATTAATATTAAGATTCTAGCATACACAACCGTAGTTGATATTAGCGACTATAAAACTTAGTCGGTATATTGGTCGGAGTACCTTCTAGACTACAATAGAAGTACATGGCGTCGTCCACTTTTGTAGTCACTAACTGTGACGACAATATGTAGTTGGAATTTTTATTTGTAGTCGGAATATTTTCATAATAGTGATTACGATATCTTTAATCAATATTTTAGTCGTGTAAAGTGAGCAATGCATTAGAGGCACTGAGGCAATATGGATATAAGCCAGGTTTCATGTTGTATAGAGTTGAGGTTGAGGCATTGCACAAATATGGATGTGAAGTCAATGTAGTGTTTGTTTTGAAAAGGAAAAGGAAGTCGGGTGTGCAACTATGGAATTGCAGAGTTTATCTTGAAACTTAAGTCTACTCAAGTTTATGTCGAGCAACCGTGTGTTGCAAAGGACCATAGTGTGTCGCTTGATCGGGAATGTCATCGTATTGTTGGAGTGAGGCTCTTACCTTCAGCAGAGGGAAATGTTGTTGTGTAGTGTTCATGGTTAATGACGTGTAGCATGTAAGTGAGAGGGTGTTGGCTGCAGCTAAATCAGATGTTGTTTTGAAGAATGTTGATAGTTTTTTCGTTGATTTTCAACATCGTTTGATCAAGAACGTGGGTGGAATGTCGAAAGAATGAAAATGAAGTGTTCAATAGAGGAATATCTGCAACAGTGCATGGCAGTAGCACAAAATACGATCTTTCAATAAGTTAAACACCATACTGGTTCAGATCTTGAAGCATGAAGGCCAACTCCTTGACATAATTTTGTATCTGACATACTTTCAACGGCGAGAATAGACGAAACAAACTTTGGGAACTGCATGGCGGTTCTGAAGCTACCAGGCAAGGAGCTTACTAATGTAAAATACGATACTATGGACTCAGACGTATCGAGCAACTATGGAGTAAAACTCGAGATTAGCTGGAAAATGTATAATCAATCATGAAAATAGAACTAAAAGCACGCGATGTAACTTCTAGATACTCTGAGGTATTTCCTGAACCGCATGGTTGAGGAAATCAATGAAGTTAAAAAAATGAAGAGGGGTTTTATCACTTGTAGGAATATGGAGAACCATTGTGTTGTGGTTCAAGTAAACTAGAAAATTGGTGAGGAAGATACACTCTTGTAATCCCAGTTTACGGTTTGAACTAAAAAGCTTCAGTTGGTCCGTGGAGTAGGACGAAAGTCGAGACCGAACCACGTTAAAATCCTGTTTCTCATGTTTTCATTTTTAGCTGGTTTTTTTTATTCGATCTCATTCAAGATCATCGTTCTTGTATCAATTCACACACATATTTGACAGATTAGTGAATCGCGAATCGTGGGCGGCCGATTTTCCAACAAGTGGTGCGGCGAGTCGTTGGAGCGAAGCGATCTTCAGATGATCGCCACACGATTCGAGATGGAGATCTTTAATGGCCAAAATGGTTGTGGTATGTGGAAGATGATGACGAAAGCACTGCTAACGGAGAAAGAGCTTGAGAAAGCGCTAAACCTGAGAAAGAAATGGAGCCGAAGGATATGGCGAAATTGGTCAAGAAGAAGATTCGAGAACGAGCCTATTCGACGTTGATCTTATGTCTTTCAGACTAAATGCTGCGTAAAGACACCAAGGAGACTTCGGCTGAAGATGGAAGAAATTGGAGGCACTGTATATGACCAAGTCTCTTGCGAAGAGGCTTTACTTGAAGCACTTTTAAGATGCAAGAAGAAAACTGATGGATAAGCAAGTAGATCAGTTCTAAAGCTGGTTCTTGATCTTGAGAACGTCGCGAGTCGATGAAGGATGAAGATCAAGCTTTGCTCCTGTTATGTGCACTACCAAAGAGCTATGAGCACTTCAACGAGGCATTGTTATATGGGCGCCTGGGGGGAAGCTCTTAAACTTGAGGATGTTCTCTCTGCTTTAAGCTTGAAGCAACTTAATACGAGGAAAGGTTCAGAAGTTGCACAAATTCCTGATGCGGCGCAACTCCTTTACGCGAAGAATAAATCAAATTCTTGGACCAAGAAAGGCAAAGGAAAGGAAAGAGTTGAGCCTAGGTTCCTTATGAGGTGCTATGAATGCAATGAAGAGGGCCACATTCGAAGAAACTATCCAAGAAAGGCTGCATCAAACTCGAACAAGAACCAGAAATTTGCTGCTGCTAATTTTGTTGCGGATGGTTATGAATATGCTGAAATCTTGAGTGTTTCTGGGCAAGAATCGAAGCACGAGTGGATCCTTGACTCGGGCTATTCATTCCATGCCACATGCAACAAGGATTGGCTGCAATATTCAAAGAAACAAATGAGGGAAGTGTGAAGACGGGAGACGGGAATTTTTTGTCAGATTCTTGGGAGTGGATCTGTGCGGTTAAGGCTGCAATCTGGGGTTGTGGGGATTCTCAAGGATGGTAGGTATGTACCTGAGTTGAGAAGAAACCTTATTTCGATTGGCGCTTTGGATAAAAGAGGATTAAACACACAAGTACAAGCTGGAAAAATCAGAGTCTGGAGGCAGAAAAGGCTGGTTCTGTCAAGCTTTAGGAGGCACGGTAGTTACGTCCTTGATTGATGTATGGTAGAGAAATGAAAACCCATAGAAAGTAGGGAATGTTGTGGCTTGAATGTGACGAAATAAAAGCCACATAAACTTCGTCTTAAGGTGGAGAATGTCGAGCCAAGACAACTACTTGAGCTGAAATTTCAGAAAATCCTGAAGATGCTAAAGTCGCTGAATTTAGGTCTGATTTTGCCGATTCTGGGGATGAAATGTACGGGGAATTGATGAGGTGGAAGTACCCTCAGTCCGTGTACGGAACGGTGAATCACAGAAGAAGAAAGTGCTGAAGCAAGGTATGGAACAACTGAAGAAGTTGGGGTTGTTAATCGAGGTGGAGCTTCGATTGAAGGCTGTAGATGAATCAAACAAGATTCTACAAATTTCAGATGCTGAAATTGGAAGCTAGAAATGCTGGTTCTGGTATGACGTTTGGGCGAGTTTAACTTGCTCGTTTGGGCTGTAAAGTCGAAGCTCCGTGAAGGCATTGAGAGTTATAGGATCAAGGTGGAGATGGTCCATGGCCTATTGCTAGCTTGTTTTATCTGCTGTTCCTTTTCGCTCTTCTTCTAGTTTTAATTATCGGATGGAAAAGTTTTATTAAGACATTTGCCATAATGTTTAGTGGCATCGTCTTCACAACTGTCATTTACTTGATCCAATCCGTGTTTGGTTAAGCCATCTCATTCTAGTCCTTTTTTTAAGGTCTTGATAATCATAGCCGACTTCTGAAGATGAACTCGACTTAAATTCTTCGAGTTTCAAGCACATAATCAAATAGGCTCCTACTTGATTGCTCGAACATTTTGCTCGAAGTTGAAGACTCGATGTTCAGTCTTTGAATATTATATAGCTAAACCGAGAAAAGCCAATCATCATCACAATGAGGAACAAATTTCACTAGCATTTTACTTTTACTTTAGCGCGACAAAAACTCCCTAGCATTTTCCAAGCTAAGAAACGATCCTTATCTTATGTTTGTCGCAGACTCTCGTCCCATTCTCCGCCCACCACATCTCAGCTTGTTCCTCCGTAAAGCATTTTCGACTGTGAAGAAAAAATCACCAAAGACATTACCTTAATGCTACGATGCGTTAATCATTGGTAGAAAGGTAATAAATAAATGATAGACCTGAAACGAACTCTTCTCAGTTCATTAGAACCATCGGGCAAACCAACCATGGTTATATACACGCCTGGCTCGTCTTGTATAGTCTGCTCTGCTTTCTGCGCCTGAGCTTTAATTCCATTAGACACTGTTTGAACGGTAGAACTTTCGCTAGCAGAGTCTTCACTCTTTGGCGACACAGTGCTGCTTCCATTCGATGGTCGATGATTATCGATGATGCTATTAATGCCCTCACTGACTTCTAAGTGGTTAGAAGAAGCTTGTGCTAGTGGCATGCTTTCACGCCTTCCCTTCAACTGTCCGAATACAAAGTAGAAGATGATTTCGAACATCTGATTCTAGGAAATGTCGCAGTGTACTAGCAAGAATGCAAATATTAGCACACAAAAAACAAACCTGAGAGTTCAGAAACTTAATCACCTCCTTCGCTGCGTTGCTTTTCTCAGCTTCTTCTGCTGCCTTAGCCAACGCATCATTCAGCTGCTTCGCCTTTCTCTCCAGTTCGGCCTCGAGGAATTGGGACTTGCTCGTAAGTTTTTGTACCTTCAAAAAAAAAAAGAAGAGATTCTTACAACTGAATATCAGGGCAGAAACTAATGAGTGTTTGGCTCACCTGTGCTCTTAAGCTCTTCACCTCCCTAATTAGGCCATCGTTGCAACTCTTAATATCGTGTGGAGAAGCTTCAGATGTTCGACAAGTGAGGAACGGATAGGAACTCATAGAGCTGCTCTCTGGGCTCGATTTTCTCAGCACGGGCGACGGCGATCTTGAAACAACTCTTGAATCGGGGGCAGAGAAAGAAGCGAAGTTCTGCGAAGAAATTCCAGCATATGGGCTCGTTGGAGACTTTGAAGAAGTACTCGTCCTATTGTTTGAGGAAAAGATATAGTTATCGCTAGCCTCGTAACTCTTCAGATTGAATCCCGACCCTCTGTCTGACTTGAACGATCCAACGGATGAGAGCCTAGAGATCAACCGTGGACCACTGCCAACGCTCTCCTTCTCCGTTAGCTCGCTGGGCTTGGGCAGTGATCCCATGCTCTTAACGTTATGCACCCGAGGCATCAAATCGCTGGACTTCTGTAGCTTGTTGAAGCAATCGTCGCAGACACGGTAAGGTTTGTTGTTGCAAGGTGCCAGAGAGGCTCTAAGGGACTTCCTAGAGCTGCACACTTTGCAGAAAACGAGGCCACAGTTGTAGCAGTTGTGGCGTTTTCGTCTGAAGCTGAATGGGTTCTTACAGCCCGAGCAAACAGAGTTATCTGCGCCCGACATCCATTTGTGTATGCATATCACCGCAGTGAAGTTCGACCCACAAGCTATGCTCTTCACCTGTTTGTCTTTCAAGAAATTCACAATCGTCGGCGTGTTTCTGTCCTCAGTATCGCCGTGGCCTAACTGACCGTTCGAGCCCTTTCCCCAGGTAAAGACTTCAGCTTTCGATGTCAGCGCAGCTATGTGATTCGACCCACACGATATCTCAGTGACACAACTATCAGCTATATCCCCTTTAATACATATGGGTTTTTTGCTCTCAGTCGAGCAGATTGTTCCCATGAAGTAAACCCGCCCAGAAGTTGTAAGAGACACCGTAAAGTTATCCCCACACCTAACCCTTCGAAAATTTGCATCGTTCAATGAGTTCACGCCATGTGGCAATAGCCTCGATTCCTTATCGCCATGCCCGAGCCTTCCTCTGTCTCCATCGCCCCAAGTGAATAGCTTCCCACCTAAACTCTGGTGATCAGATCGTTCCTTGTTCGAAGGGGATTCAGTGACTTCTTCTACTATCGCTGCACTGTGCCACGCACCACACGCAACGCTTAACGTTCGATACCCTTTCAGAGATTCAACCTCACGCGGGATATTAGCCACAGATCGATCTCCGTGCCCTAAAGCGCCTAAAGTACCATCGCCAAACGTAAACAACCGACCAGAATTAGTCAACAAAGCCGTATGCCATGGCCCACAATCCACGAGCGTAACCCTCAAACCTTCGATGGGCCCGCCGAGCTTTTTGGGCGTCCAATGGCTCGCTTCGCTTCCATGCCCAAGAAAACCACAGTTCATAGAACCGTCGCCCCAAGTGTACAATTCGCCCGAGAGGGTAACAGCGCAAGTGTGGAAATCGCCGCAAGCAACCATTTCAATGCTTTTCCCGCTAAGAGCCTCAATAAGCTTTGGATGGGGAACGTCTACATCTGAACCGTGCCCAAGCCTCCCCCCATTTTCTTCGCCCCAGCTAAAGATTTCGCCTTGCTTAGTGACCAAAACGGCGTGCCTTTGCCCACAAGCAACGCTGTGAACGTCAAGAACCACGGTGGACTCTAACGCCTTGGGCAGTAAAGCGTCTGTTTTCGACGATGTTCTCCCAATTTTATCAGCGCCGCCGCCCAAAGCTCCATTGCTTGCGCCTTCGCCCCATATGAAGACGTCGCCGAAGCTGTTGAAGTCTTCGTTGCACGAGCCTTGGCTTGATGAGCTCACGGCGCTCGAAAGGCTCACCCTTATCGTTTCTGCGCCTGAGATTCGAGCGTTTGAGTTTTCGACTGCCGAGGATTGAAGGGTAGTTGGGATGTATGTAATGGAATCGGCGGACGACTGAGAGTTCTTATCGGCCGAGGCAGTGTACGACACGATGTCTGCGAATGCTTTGCCTAATCTGCTCTGAGGTGTGATCTCGGGCCTTTGGTTATCTCCTTGATCTTGAACGAACTAAAACAGAAAGGAGTTAGGAGAAGGAAAAGAAACGAAAAGTATCTTATGTTTCATTGTTTTTCGAAAGATGAGATGAGATTTCGTTATTTTGCATGTACAGGTGAACTCGAAGGAGCGATCCGTGGACTGGGCGGAGTTTCTGATGAAGTGGAATCGCTGCGGGCCCCATTTCGTAATTTCTTGTAGGTGTTGCGTGCGATTAAAGCTTTCAGACCGGCGAACCAAACCTCAGCTTCGTCCTTGTCTTTGCATATCTTAAAAACGATTTTAAACATTTGAGGAGTGATAAAAAGTAGACATGTAAATCTTTTGAAACTTACTGATATGGTAATGCAATAATCACGAACCAAATCTAGGGACCTGTCGCCGTATATCAGTGAAAATGATTGGTATTCCTTCTCAGGGCGAGGATAACGCTGAAATATTGGCTGGGAAGAGTGGAATAAAACTTCAAAACTTAGAAGTTAAACAAAGGATCTTGTTGAGTGAATTCAAAAAGGTTGGGAAAATACGAAAACGAATCAATATGGTTGGTGGTTACTTACAGTTCGCTGGCCTGGAATTATCCTAGTAACATGGCGTAGTTCGAGTCGTTTCTCATCCGAGCCGTAATACCATATCAAAGTTGTCTCATCCTTTAAATACAAACAGAAGCGTGTTGTGCCATTCAGTAATAAAGATTATCACATACATGGAAAAGAATACTCGAAGAAAGTCATTGAGCCCAAACTCACATTGGAAACTCGAAATGGGGAAAATTTAGGTTTGCCTCTCCTTCCATACTTGAGCAAGTGTGCCCCTTTCTTAAGGGCAACAATGGCCTAAAAGTAGAAGTTCTTTTCGTAATAAGAGAACAGAACGACTGAGACAAACCAACGTATGTATAATCTATCACTGGAAGACGTCCTTAAGCACCCAATATGGCCCAGAAAAGCATATAACATTCGATTTCCACTTCTGAAATTTGAAAGAAAAGAAAGAAGAAAAAGAAAACCAAGAAGAAATTACCTGGTCTGTGTCTCTTTCCACAAGACTAGGCCTTTGCAAATCAGCCATTCACGTTGCAAAACAAGAAATTGCAACACTGCTAGAAAAAACAAACCAAAATCCATTTGATGAATCCAAGAACAACGTTTTTCCCCTTCTACACATCTCCATCTAACACCATTTCAAGAAGACCATTTCGCTAACCCATCCAAACATAAGCACACCCACTTCAAAGAATCGTAGGATTCTCAATGAACGAAATTTTCAGCTACCTCTATGGCTGCAAAGATCCCCTCGGAACCCAATTTTGTAGTCCTTTCCAAATCAAGGAGAACTATGTTTTCTTGATTTGCATGCACAACAACCGAAAGAAACTCAAGCCTCGAATAGAATAATTACCACCGCAATGCGTTTATCTATGATTCTGTTTCTTTTCTTTCTTTTTCCCCTTTTAAACAAGCGAAGAGATGTCGTGAAATGGGATGAACTCAACAATTCCCGGAAAAATCTGATCTTTATTCTCTTATAATGATTGAGCTTTAAAAAGCTAAGAATGGAAGACAATAATGAACAAATGGCAATGGATGTTGAATCAAAAGGGTTTTTCGTTTGAGGAATTCTAGGAATTATGAAATGGTTGTTGAATCTTCAGGTTGAGAACCTTCACAAACGTGCATGCCTTCTGCAAAATAAATTATAGAATTCCTTTTTGTTTTAATTTTTCTTTCTTTGTTTATTCTCTTTCCATTATTTTCTTTAATATTCGTCGCGTCGCGGGAAGCTCAGCAAAGTCAATACTATTGCTAGTTTGTTTGTACTGGTGATTTATTGATTGGAATTCGTTTTCTCAATTTCTTAGTGCCACTTTTTTTTAAGATTCATTTATTGACAAAAGAAAGCAAAAAGTAGTTAATTTTGTCTCAAGAGTGTAGACATGATTGAATTTTGGCCCCATTATGGTATGCTTTGGCTTCCATAAATAATACTAAATATTCAAAAAGTTCTTTACTTTTCTAAATAATTAAAAAATTCCTGTGCATTAGGACTTGATATTGTGGTCGACCATTTTATTATTGCATCTCTATTATGGATCTTGATTTAATAAATTTTTGACTCTTCGAAAGAAATCATGATTAATGATCCAGATGGTAACGATTTAACATATAGACGACAAAAATAGACCGATAAAATAAAACTGTTAGGGTATTTTAATCCCGATAATATAATTGCCCGAAAATGACGATAATAAATAAATGAGACGAATATACATTTGGACAGTGAACACGAGTTTACGTGGTTCGGTCAGAATGACCTACTTCCACGGGCCATATGGTAGAACTTCTTTATTATTGTGTTACTAACATATTTAATAAGTATGTAGATGAGCTAGGTTCGGAAAACAGATATCAAGTATAAGCGCAGGGCGAAAAATCGAGTCGATCAACTGCCGGTCAACTGTCGGTCAACTCGGCCTCGGTCTGGTCAGTTAGGACTGGACTGGTCCGGCTCGGTCTGGACGGTCCGTTGTCGGTCTGAACTGTCTGGTCTTAGACTGACCGGTCCCGGACTGGACTGGACTGTCCGGTTTCGGTGTAGACTGGTCCGATCTCAGACTCCGATCAATGACTGGATTGATTGGTCAACTACTGCACTAAGGTACAAGCTCCTTACTACAGCAGGTATAAGCGACCGAAGCTGACAGCATTGACAATATGAAGACAAAAGCTTCCAGCGGCTAGTTTAATGTGTCTAATAGCTACATCAAGTTTCGAAGACTATAAATACACACTAGAAGGGCAGAAAAACACTAGGATCCTCGAGCAAACAAGCACACATTCAAATAGAGATCCAAGAGAGAAGAGCCATAGAAAAGAGCACAAAGAGTTCTTCCCAAGTGTGTGAGTTAAAATAGAGAGAGCTACAATGTCCAAACCCACACACCTCACTCACAAAAAGAGAGATGAGCTTAAGCAGATTAGTTGAGTGAGAGTCTATGCTCAAAGACGTGAAACTATGTGTTTGTAGTCTTTGCACATATATGTAAAAGAAGTGCCTTTCATAGGGTCGCGGCTTACGAGTCGTAGAGCGAAATACGCCTGGTGGACTTCAAAAAGCTAAAGGTAGAGAGACGTTCCAGTCGACTTCAGTAGTGGTCGTAAGACGGTGGACTCTAAAAGGCTGGCGGCTATTGAGTGCTAGGAATTGTAGTTAGCGGAATATAGCTTAGGAGGTTATATTGCTGAGTTTGCGCGTGATAGGGAAATATTTGTCTCAGATCCGGCTTTCTTAGCGACGATATATCTTTTGCTAAAATTGCTTCGTTTTGCGATGGCTCTGATTCTTTTCGACGGACATTTGGCCAAGTTTCAAATCACATCTACGACCTTGCTTTTGGCAATCGATATGTTGTCGCCGATAGTTTGGACAGTTGGTTTGTTGCATTTCTGTCGCGATTCGGGAACTTTGACCTCAGCATCTTGTAAATGGAACACATAAAAGATCTAATATTATTATTTACGTTATAACTGCAGGAGAAGTTGAGTTAACTCCACTTTTTTTCACAAAGCTGCCTTCATGTAATTTATCCAATTGCGAGTTAAAACAAAATTGCATGCTGCTACTCGGTGCCTATCTGAATCATAGTTACCGAAGTGTAATAATTGTCTCTGTCTCCTCCAACAAACGACTACTAGTGGTGCATAGGCAATTCCTTCATCAATATAAGAACAATTTACATAATTATTATATATATATATCATAAATGAAATATCATTAAAGAGTCCTTCATGGTTATGGCACAAAGTGGGGATAGAAGACTTTGTAGGCAACACTGCATTATTTCTGGATCATAGTTATTTCCAGCATTATTGACTCACTGGCAACACCAACCAAGAAAATAGCTTAGGACAGGTTTATTACACCAATTCATAGAACCAACTCCCAAGCAAGAACGAACAAGGTATTATTTTTGTTGACCTTCTACCAATCTTCTCTCGTGCTTGGAATATACTTCTATGTATCTATGTATAGATATATATACACTAGTGTAGATGGCCTCACATTGTGCGGCCGATGTTAACAGTAGCTCGCCCATACTTGAGAATCTGGTTGTAGTATGTTTAATATTCACATTGAACTCAGAAATTTATTAATTTGAACTGACGCAATTAGAAAGCAGATTGAAGTATATAGTTTATCATAGTCATAGAGTACTGTTGGTCCTAGTATATCCAACTAAAACACATCTCTAGCATTTTAACCACGAAAAAAATGGGAAGAATTTAACTTATCGTGGGGGCGTGCGCGCGTGTTCTTGAGAGGGGCTCTCACAAAAAATTATTTTTATGTATTTCTCACACACACAAGACCCTCAACTATGTGCTAGGGTTTCAGTACTTATACCACATGTTGGTAAATTGTACTTGGGCCCTTGTAAGCCCATTACAAATAAGAGCTTACTGGGCTTCACAAAGTAAAGCCCAGTTCACTTAAATAAATTACAAGACTAAGATAAAATAATTATTTGAACACAATAAAATATTCCTAACAATCTCCCCCTTTCTATTCAATTTGCAATTCAGCGCTGGTTATCTTCGTCTTGTAATCGTCCTGAGTCCTCAAAGAACACGTATCAGAGTTACGTACGCGAAAGCATTTGCATGCGTGTTCTTCTTCAATCACATCCTCATTTGTCTTGTCCTGTGACCCTTCTTTAAAAGATCTTCAAGCTCATTGTCTCTTGAACTTCCCTTCTCTTAAGTGTTGAAGTCTGCTTGTTGGATCGTCTCGTTTTGTGTTCGAACTCTCCCTTGGATAGTCGCCACTCCTCCTGCATTTGATCAAGCTTTGTGTTGTGGATTTCTCTTTAAATTTGGAGAGGCATACACGAGTCGAATCTTCTCTTTAGGTGTTCCAGCTCTCCCTTCACTTGTCGCAACTGCCCTTATATTTGTTCAACCTTGTGCTGGGATTGGGAGTTTTCTTTAAACCGAGGAGCTCTACACGAATCAGCAGCTTTAATCTCTGAAGTCCGTGCTGAAGTTGTTGGCCGTATCTTGTCATTTGAGTTTGATCTCTGTGTTTCATAGTGGCACAACTCCCCCTACATTTACTCAACCTTGTGTTGGGATTGGGGAGTTCTCTAAAGTCGATGGGATGTACTTGAGGTGGCAACTTCAGTCTTTGGACTCTGTGGTCTTCGCTGGATTCTTTGACGACGCTTGAGATTTATAATATTCTGATCTGTCTCGCTCTTTAGTCGTGGTGTTGCTCCCTTTTTGCTTTCGTACCCCTCCGTCTGAAGATCGAGTTGGGGAGATTAATGCGATGGGTAGATATGGGGCATCGTCTTTGGCAAGAAGATCGCGTTGTTGGGACAAGATAATGGGGTTGATTGGTGGTCACAATTACTCTACTTCTCGGTGTCAGATTTGTCATCTTCGAAGGAAGTTGTCTGGTTCGGCCTCCTTCGAAGAAGCTTATCTCGCTCCAAAAGAAGGTAGGCGTGGAGTGTGTTTTCTGACAATGTGTTTGGGCTCCTTGAATATGTGGTTGGCGTGGCAGAAATAGTAGGTACTCAGGTTAGTCTTCTCCTTCACTGCAGTTGAAACATGGTGAATCTTCTTCTTCTTCACGGCACCAGATTCGTCATCGTCGAAGTAAGTTGTCTGGTGCGGCCTCGGCGAAGCTCGTCTGGCTCCCAAAGAAGGTGTACGTGGGGTGTGTTTTAAGTTGCGACAATGCTCCTTTGGAATGTAATGTTTGAGTGCAGGAGACCCCGGATTCAGAGTGGTACACTCGACGGAAATTTGGTGAGTGGTCCGACATATTTTTTATACGTATCCCCTTCTCCCCCTCATGGCGATTCGTGTCAACGAGATCGACATGCTTGTATGGGAGGCGAAGGAGGACACACACGACAGGTCGGTGTAGGTAATAACCCGACGGAGCCACTAAAGCCATCCATCGACACGAGTTCAGAGTTAAATTCTGAGATGCGGCCTGTAAGGATAGGGCTTGCTAACTGCGGCCACTTAAGCATCCCGTTAACATCTATCTAGGAGTGGAGCTCGTAGACGATGGCCTAATTCCGTAGTTGTTTTGATGGTGCATGACAGGACTTCCTTCCGATCATCGAAGCATGTCTTGCAATGACATGTTTGCGGAAGTTCAGATCTGGTCACGAAGCCCAGATGAGAAAAAGGTGTATGTGTCCTAAAAATATATAAAATATTTAGATAGTGCAGACACCTAGACCTGATGTGTTCTAGAAAGTTCAGTGGTCTGGGGCTAACAACCACTAAATTCAATATCTCCCGCTTCCAAGTGAAGCGGTGATAGCATATGTGGCTCCCCGTGATCTGATGAAACATCGGTCTTATGGGAGATCGATGAGTGGGTAAGGCTTGGTTGTGCATGCTCCACTGGACCAAATGAGGCGGCTGCTATCCGCGAGCTAATAATCTAGCACCGGTACCTATGGGGGTTGGTCCGAGTAATTTTTGAGCTAAGGATATTTTGTATCTTCCTCTCTTTCTCAAGATTTTCCACATATGGTTAGCTTTATGAGTTTGAGATCGTCGGTAACACTCGGCTGTGTTCCGGGGTTAGGTTCAGTTTGGTCTGACTGAACCATGGGAACATGAAATCCATATGTCCGGTAAAAGTGAGGTCATTGCCGAGTTAGCACTAGAAGCCACCGTCGCCTTTTGGAATTCTTGAGCTCTCAAGAGTTGCTTGTTTTTGGTGGAGTCCGTCTTGAAGGTCGACGTGCTTGAGGGGGCCATTTTCTTTTTTTTTTGTTACCTTTTCTTTTGTTTATATATATAGATATATCCGTATAATCGTATTAATAATCGTATTAATAATCGTCTTGAAGGTCGACGTGCTCTCAAGATATATCCCTGATTTTCCTACATTTCTAGGAATACTAAGTAACATTTCAAGATTTTGATGTCCTTCAAGAAGCTTATTATCAGTAGGAGATTCTTCTTCTAGGAATTCCTTAAGAACAGTCATGTCTCTAGATATCTTTTCTTTCGTCCTAAGCTTATCGCAATTACACAAGGCTTTCTCTTCCTTAAGAGTTTCTAGCTCGGCTCTTAGGCGCTCATTTTCTAGATCTGTTTGGTGCTTAGCTACGTCATCTCGTTGCCTAATTAGACTCTTTACTTGTGAGTTGAGCGACTTAATCCTTCTTTCTGCGTTTTGGATTATTTCAAACATCTCTTCCTTTTCATCTACTTCAGGGACTGAGGAAGCGTTATCATGAGATTCATCTTGCCTAGCATATAATCCGTTTAGAAATAATATTTTCTTAATAGTAGATGAATTTGATACCTGATCATCATCATCGGCCATGTAGGCGAGATCTTCCTCTTCTTCACTTCCGGCCTCTTCCCAGTTAGTGACCATGTCTTTCTGCTTCTTTATCTTTTTATCACCATTTTCCATCGGGCAGTTTGAGGCGAAGTGACCTGGCTTGTTGCACTTGAAACGTTTCTGCACATTGTTCCCGGATGATGATATTCCCTTGTTCCTAGGTTGGAACTTGGAGTTTCCTTTGGACTTTCCTCTCAGCCGGAACTTTCCTCAGTCTCTTCGTCGTTAGAATCAGATTCCTTCTGTTCAGCGTTGAAAGCAATGGTATTCCTGATTTGTGGTTTTTCTTCCATGGAGATCAGAGTCATCTCGTACGTGGTTAGTGATCCTATCAGCTCCGCGACAGATAACTCGTCTAGATCCTTAGCTTCGTAGATGGCTGTTACTTTGGGATTCCATTCTCTTCGAAGAGATCTCAATATTTTTCGCACTTTCTCACCGTCCGGTATTTTCTTTCCCAACAAGAACATTTGGTTGATGATGTCCATGAATCTTGCGTACATGTGGCTTATCGTCTCGTTGTCCTCCATTTTGAACAGCTCGTACTGGTGGGTTAGCAAGGCTATTCTTTCTTGTACAACTCGAGTGGTTCCCTCATGTGTGACTTGAAGCATCTCCCACATATCCTTGGCAGATTCGCATGAACTCACACGATTATATTCTTCTCTTGTAAGCGCGCAGGCGATCATGTTCTTAGCTTTGGCATTCAAGGATATTCCTCGTTTGTCTGTTGCATCGTACTCGGAACCTTTCTTTGGAGTTTCATCCGTCTTCTTCGGAACCCACAGGTCACAGTCAGTAGCAAGCATGAATTCCTTCATACGGTTTATCCATATAGCATAGTTTGTTCCATCGAAGAGTGGTGGCCTAGAATGGGATTGTCCCTCTGCAAAAACATCAAAACTCGAAGAAGCCATTAGATCTTTAATTCAGGCTTGTTAGGCCCGTCGTTTGAGTAACCAGCTCTGATACCAAATGAAGATATAAATGTGCCTAAGAGGGGGGGGGGGGTTAATTAGGCATATAAAATTTTATGATTCTTTGCACAAATCCTAAGTGTAGTGACTTAGATATGCCTAATGATGTTTGTGACGAGTATGCCCGATATATCCTAGTACCGTCGGATGTGTGTTGGGTCCGTCTCACAGCGATAACGAAATAACTGAAAAGTAAATGCGAGACAGGATTTTTATAGAGGTTATATCCCCAACTGGGGTTTACTCCTCTCCTTGGGATTTGCTTCCCAAGAGTTTAACCAATCACTATTTTGCACCGTAGCTGGATACAAAACTGATTGGTTAGCCCAATACACAACGGAAACAAGTCGAACACTAGCCACTACTAGGTTACCACACGACGAGTTTCGTTCCTCGGAATCTCCTTGATCCCGACAGACACAGCTCGCTACCGAAGGGCCCCCGGACTTTTCCTTCCCTTCACGTGTGCGTAAACGTCGACCTTGCCTCCTTGGTATTGCTCACGTCCGAAGACAACACGTCCGAAGACAGAATACATGGCAGTGGGTGGAATATCAGGATTAATCACTCGCTCAGTGATGGATACGCAAATTTACGCTCAGGTAGGCAGAAAGCTATCGCAAGTGAATGGCTCAGGAATCTCTTAGTATCTTTCTGCTCGAAAATCTCTCGTAGGCTCAAATTCGCAAATTCTCAGTTCTCCGAAAATCTGAAGTGCAGCTCATATATAATCCTTTTCAAATAGCACTTCACATGGAAAGTCATATCAAGCAATAATCACCAAATCAAGCATATTTTCCATGTAGCTTTCGAGTAAATCATACCATATAAAACATGCTTCACAACAATTCATCACAACGATCATATAGCACATTTAAAGCATAATTATTTTCCATATAGAGGCTCAATTTCGTTTTCAAGCTCATTCAATCATTACGCATACATTTTCCATTTCAGCACTTTCCATAAGTGATTCCCTGCTATCAGCTTCTAGTAACGAGTTACTCCAGATTTACTTTCCAAGTATGGCACACAAGATAGCAATACATCAGCACATTTTCCATGTACAGCTCATAGCATTTAATCAATATATTTACCATGTTTAGCACACAAATCAGATCAGAGCTTAGTTAAGTTCAATTTATCAATCATGACCGAACTTTCCTTAGGATCTCATCCATATAAAGCACATACCATATAATAACACCTTATCCACAAAGTCAATCAAATCAAATCTTTCCTAAATATAATAATCCAATCAGCATAAGGAAAGATATTAATTTAATATTGCACATTAAATTCAGTGGAAAGCATGCAAGAATCGTATAAGTGATTTTCGTCCAGGAATAAGCATGTATCAACGGATATATCACTTTCCATATATAAACAGTGTATTTCCTTTTATAATTCAGTAGGATATCTCATACATTATTTCCATATATAGCACAATACGATATATCCTATTTCATGGGCTGTCTATAACATGCGATCACCTAGTCTCATCAAATCATCACATAATCACACGCAATTCAAATATTCAACATTTTACCGATTTATAGCTCTTAAACAATGCTGGTTGAATTTTATCATGAACTTAGACATTTTATTTGTCCCAAATCGAATTGCTTATTTTATAGACCTAATGTCATTACAATTACATCGTTCATCAAAACTCTCTAACATATATGGACCAAAAAGGTCAACAGCATCAAATTTGTGATGCGAAGGCCATTAATTTAGGCATGTTAATCCCTAAATAGCTAATATCATACGGATCATATGGGTTTAGGGATTTCTTCACAGCTAGAGTAGGGTTTGGAACAAAGCCTAGACCTGCACGTGGATCGTAGAATTCTGTGTCCTTAGGCTGGTTCAAGAAGATCGTTCGATTTGTTTTGTCCTCTTTTTGTTAGGAGGTCCTCTAGCTTTTTAATCCTAGCATACAATTTTATACGTTCTTTATTCAGGAGATCGAACTCGCATGTTTTATTGACTCGCCCATCGTCGCAAGTTGTCAATTTACCCTCCATCTCGCTAACCTGTGTTTTCAGCTTTACTATTTCAACGTCGCGACTGTCAACCTTTGATTGCGCTACTTCCAGTAAGCAATCAAGCTTACTCATCTCTCGAAGCTGCTTGAGCATACATTGATAATTGTTGTCAAACCGAGCTTGCAAGTCGTTGATTGTTCTCTCGTGGTCTACACATTTGCTTGTTTGCTCGTAGTTTGAGACTTTGTTATTTAAGTCAATGACTTTTGATGCTGATTCAGCTAAATTGGCTTCGGAATTAGCTAAGTTAGTTTCTAGTCTATCTACATTTTCACGTGTCATATCTAGATCGGCTATAGTCCTAGCTAGTTCCTTTTCCAATGACCTGAAATTGCTATGAAGAGCTGTAAATTTTTCTTGGAGTTCGAAATACAAAAGGGGGTCAATAGATTCTACCTCCCTTTCTGAAGACGCTTCATCGTTTTTACCACCATCGACTGCTTCCATGTCATTCGGCTCCGATTTATCTCCTTTCACCAGGATTATTTTGGCTACATTCTCTTGCTCGCTTTCAGATGTTTCATCGAGCCAGCTATCTTGTTCTCCCTCAAGCCCACTCCAGCTTCCGTTTTAATCTGTTGTAATTTTCTAGAGTAGTACTCTTCACCCTTCTTTTTGGGTAGGAAGCAGTCTATAGCGGTGTGCTCGGGTTTGCTGCAGTTATAGCATTTGATTGGCTCGGCGCTTTTCTTACTATGGGAGTTGTGGAAGGGTGCTGCCATTGATTGATTCGAAGTTTTCAGAATTTAAGCTTTGAAAACTTTTGGTGTACACCCGAAGACTGTGTGATGATTTCGAAACTTCGAGAAAATGCCAAGTCTTTTTCTATAATATGCTTGAATGTTCTAAGCAGATCGTTGGATATGTGATCGTTGACATGTTTGTGGATTTCCTTTCAAAATTTTACAAAAACGTCGTTTCACCGATAAATTTGGACCCGGAAAATATATTTCGAAAGTTTTCAAAAAAGGCCTAAAACATAAAGTAACCGTTGGGTTCAGATTTTTTTTTTTTGTGATCAAGAAAGTTTAAGTGTGATTTTCAAAGGGTGATTTAGTGAAAATTTGATTTCACGATTAAAGTTTCGAATGATGAAGATTTTTTTCTTTTTCTACTAAAAATTCTAAGTTTTGAAATCGATAGTAAAAATCGGGCAAATTTGCAACGTGAGGATTCACCAAATTTAATTCGGGCGAATTGCTGTTCAAAGAGGATCAGAATCGGGCGATTGTTTCTCTATGGACTGAATTCGCCGAGAGTTTCAAATCGAGCGATTTGTAAATTCTAGCTACAGTACCAAATCGTGCGATTCAGTGTTGAAATTGAATTCAAAGTGGGACCAAAGAAATCGTGCGATTTGGTGCGATTGATTTTTACTAGTTGCAATCAGACGCTCAATGGAATTTGCTAGTTATTTTTGCTACAGTGATTTTTTGCTACAGTAGATCACACGATTTGCTGCGGTGAATTTGTGAAAAACGTTTGCAATCGGGCGATTGAGTGAAATCGCTGCAGTGAATTTGCCAGTAAATCGGACAACTGGTTGCTACAATTGCTAAAGTGGAATCGATCGATTTGAAATTGCTATAGTGAGATCGTGCGATTTGAAATGGCTACAGTGAAATCGTCCGATTTGAAATTGCTACTGTAATCGGCGCTACAGTAATCGGGTGCTACAGTGAAGCTATAGTAATGGGGTGCTACAGTGAATTGCTACAGTAAATCGCCCAATTTGAAATTGCTACAGTAATCGGGTGCTACCGTGAATCTATAGTAATCGAGTGCTACAGTAAATTGCTACAGTGAATCGTCCGATTTGAAATTGCTACAGTGAAATCGCGAATTTGCTACAGTAACCGGACGAATTTGCTACAGTAATCGAGTGCTACATTGAGATAACTACAATTAAATCGGGCGAATTTGCTACGGTAGTCGCGTGAATTGCTACAGTTAGTCTACAGTGAATCGGTCGATTCGTTCATTTACCCGATTCTGGACTAAAAACTAACGAAAAATAGATCCGATTTCTACCCAAAACTCATCCAAATCAACAGAAAACTGTTACACTTCAAATCACTCCAAAACAAACTAATTATCTCTTGGGATTGCACAGTCAAATCAACTCAAAAACTCAAGAAATGGCAGAAATTTGAAACTGAATAATAAAACCAAAAATTTCAGAAAGTTGTTCAAATCCTAACGTGTTTAGCTCTGATACCACTTGTTGGTCCTAGTATATCAAACTAAAACACATTTCTATCATTTTAACCACGAAAAAAATGGGAAGAATTTAACTTATCGTGGGGGCGTGCGTGCATGTTCTTGAGAGGGGTTTGAAGCTTCTCTCACAAAAATTATTTTTGTGTATTTCTCACACACACAAGACCCTCAACTATGTGTTAGGGTTTCAGTACTTATGCCACATGTTGGTATAGGGCCATTGTAAACCCACTACAAATAAGAGCTTGCCCAGTTCACTTAATAAATTACAAGACTAAGATAAAATAATTATTTGAACACAATAAAATATTCCTAACAAGTACGTAGAACTACACACTTTATGAAACCTATTCACTATTGTAGAGGTCAAAATGTGATAGTTGCTTACAAACTTAATGACATTCAACCTTATAAGGCAAAAGGGTGTTACTTGTGCTATCTACAAACACCACAGCAGAAGATGAAAACAATAAACCCTTGCACTTTTCCTTTGACTTGATGTATCACGATTTGGGAAATCCGTCGCTTTCCTTTTCCTTGGTGATGACTCTGTTTGTTTGCCTAACGAAAAAGGATCTGGAGCTGTAGAAAGTCGAGCAATAACAGTATACAAAGTTGGCGATCCAACTCTTGATGGGTATTGATTTGCTTTGATATGGTATAACGATTGTATGCCTTGTAAACTGCTGTTGATCGTTTCAGCGTCAAATTTGCCTTCCTGAGTATACATGCTTAAATAACGAAGAAATATGTATTTGAGAAGATTTAGTTAGTAAATGATGCGCATGCCACATTGTACCTTTTCTCGATTATGTAACTGTAACCTAACAACATTTCAACTTCTTTTTCCTCAATCATCGCCAATATACTATCCGTTTCATCAGATAAAGTAATCTGAAAGCGTAGCCTGCATAGAAGAATAGTGTATTTTAGAGATAGTCGCCACGCATGATATATCTTTAGCACGCTTACTTTGGCAATGGTGATTGGAATCTTTGTTGCAGTATAAACATGAGAATCACACTTCGACATTATAGGCAGACCATGAGATACAGTGGTTGCTCTAGATATGTAATTTGTGCTGTAGCTGTTGTCCAGAATGATTTAACATGCAAAAGATATGATAATAAATCAATTTGCAATAATAAGAATTGTTGAAATGGTCATTTATTTTACTATTATGATGCAACGAATCGTTACTGAGTGTTGGTGCATGTTATGTGGCTCAACTTTTTAACATGTGCTGATATTGGACGCTGAATAGTTTGCTTTCTTTTTCCGGTAATCGTTGCGATATAGCTTCCTTTACATAATCGATCGTCCAGCCTTCAAGAGAATTTGAACAATCAATGCGTGTAAGATAACTCTTTATGGGTAAAAAATGAGAGATAACAAAACGTATTACTTTACGGGTTACGTAGAGAACTCACCATTGTTGCGATTCAGTAGTTTCCAATATTGGAGGATTATATAGTATGCTAGTGCTAGCTGTGGTGCCAACTCAAATTCCTGCATGAAGTGATAAGGGTAAGGAGTACTTAGAGAGTTCATGTTGGAATTTAATGGTGTCTACACCTTTGATGGTATTGACCAAAAGTCTCATGGCCAAGATTATTGGTAGTTGATTAACGTGCTCGACGAGGTAAGGTGCTTCAGACTCCATGTTCTTCCCATAAGGTTAGTTGCATAGGCCTTTGTCTACGTCAAGGTATTGTTGCATTTTGATGTATTAGATATAAATTTGTATTGATAGAAATTTGTAAAGTGTTGCTTACTATTGATTGACAATTACAAATTCTTGCAATCTTCGGCCTTCTGATGTTGTGTGAGTTTCCAAAACATCAATCACTGAACTCAGTATATTTGCATGAAAATTTTTATTGATGCATTCGATGAATAATAACATAACTGGTGTGATGATCATATATCAATAGTACAAGAACTTGAATAATATCTTCTAAATAATGGTAACTTACTGATTCTATTAGCGACATCTGTGACTTTATAGCACATTCTGAAAACCGATATTTCATATATATGAGGATTAGATTGTATAGGGCATTAGCTTATTTATGATTCGACCTTTTGTGTAGTAAAATATTTCGTGTGTTTATGGAAACGCATTGTTCGTTTATTGATATATGAGTTCTTTACTTAGCATCCGATAAGCCAGTAAATGAACAAATCCAAATATGTCGAGTTGAGTCACAGTTCTCGACGGGCACGAGAGAGGAAGCCACCAGTGGACTCTTAACCTCGAACATTAAAAGTCCGTAAGCCTAAGGCTCTAGTTGAGTGCTGGATAACCGGTCACGGCTTATTTGTCGATGACCTATTGTGTGCCGATCTCGCTTGGAATCGAAGGTCATGACTTGTGATGCGAATCGAATAAAGGGATTGGATCGTTCGTGGACACTGACTCACGGGTCGTACGGTCAAACATGGCTTATCAATCAAGAGTGTCAATGACCGTCCACAACACTATAATAGTCTACGTGAACCATAGACCGAAAGGATCTCTGACGGAGTTGACTTCGAAGTCTCGCCTGGCACTGGTTCTCCTCGACCCGATTTGCTGCCGCATGGGTCAGCAGGCCAGATGCGGTCTTGATGACGATTTGTGATTGCCGGCCTTAGATCACTGAGTACGGATTCATAATCTCGCAAGTAATCGAGATAAGTTTCCTATGAGGACGGCGACTGGAAATTATGAAATCCTTGGCCAAGGTATTGAACTAACTCATGTGAGTCATGAAGGGTAGTTTGGTAATTTGCTTCATCTCTGTTTTATCATAGAATCAAGTTTAGTGAGTTTAACATATACCATGGCTCTCATTCGATTGGGATAAAGCTGAAAGGTTTATACATAGCACTATTATCTACGGTGAGGTTCTGGAATAAAGACTGGTCGAAATCGCACTCGAATCAGGTTACGGTCCGATACTGCAGGATTGGCTAGGTGACTGCCGGGCTCTTGGATTCCTCCCTTGTCGATTGAGTTGAACCTAGAGAGTCGGGCTTCAAAAGGATCATCCACGTGTACTGATAGGAGAGAAGGTGTTTTGGGCCTTGACGGGGCGTTGGGCCGTTGGGCCGCGCCTTAGTTGGCCTCTGGCCGTTTAATGTACCGAAGTCGGACTTCGTATGAAACTAACTTTAAGACATGGGCTTGGACAAGTGCTTAATGGCTTGAGGGTAAAATTTGAATTTAACCCTAAGCTGATTTTCGAATTATACCTTGGGAAATAATGTTGAAAATTAAATATAAATATGGAAAAAAATATATTTGGAATATTATTTATTTTAAGTTGTAAATTTCGAAATTAATCTAGGATTAAATTTCGAATTTTAATACCATATTTAAAATACTTAGTTTGACTTAGTATTTAAGTTAGTTGTCTAATTTTAGCAAGTTTCCTTAAGTTCAGATTTGGGAGTCAAAAGGAGAGAATCATGGCAAAAGAATCTCTCAACTTTAGGAGTAGAATCGGAAATCATATCTTTGTGATATCCGTGGGATTTTCGACTCTAGCATAGTATAAATATGGCAGCCCTATTTCATAAGCAAAGAGAGAAATTTCGTGCTCCATAAGTGAGAAATTTCGTCCATCACAAGGCACAAAAATACACACCGAATGCACACACTTTACTCCAACGCGACGGTTCAGTTCTCTCTTGCCATCTTTAGAGAACTGATTCGTGGTACAATGCGGGGTCGGCATGATGATCTAGTAACATCCACCACCATCGACGTAGCCTTGAAGAAAAGGACGAGGAGCTGCCACTCGCTTCAACTGGTAAATCTCTATGGGTTCGACCCGCCCTATTACGTGTCAATTTCAACTGGTAAATCTCTATGGGTTCGACCCGCCCTATTACGTGTCAATGTGCTACTATTATGAGACGTGGCGCCTCCGGTACACACCGGGTAACCCAACAGTGGTATGAGCTGGCGCTCGTGATCCGAATCACAACGTGTTTGAATTGAGACGAGGCGCACGGTGCAGTAACGCTGCAGCTGCGTATCGAGCTGCTTCGAGCAGGCCCATTCCGTCTCGAACTCCGGGACCGATGCCAGCCAAGGTGGCTTAGGCACCGGCCCCTGGCAGCGCCGCCGCAAGGTGCGACGGCACGGCAGAGATCTTGTGATGCCAGGCGCCGATTAGGGCGGGGGTGATTTCCAGTGCCAGAGAGGTGCACGGACAAGGAGCGGCTCCTTGCAGGCTTCTAGGCGAAGGGGTACAAGAACGAACCAATCCGACACCCAAATGAGAGGGAATCATGAGGCTGACAATGTATGGGCGTGTCAGGCTAAGAACCGTATAACAGAATTGATAGTACTACTCATATCACCAGGGTCGACCTACCTTTTCGGGAGTCCATCAATAGAAATTCCGAAGTTAAGCGTGCTTGACTTGGGGCAATCTAGGGATGGGTGACCCCCTGGGAAGTTTGCCCAGGGTGCGTGTGAGTGAGGACAAAGCACACTGAAAGGTTAAATGGTGGTACAGTGGGGCCATTCTATCAGTCAGCGTGTGGTGGGCCCAACCCCATAGGTCCCGGTAGGGATCGGTGCCACAATGAAAGCTGGTATGGGACGGGACGTTACGGATCGTTCGTGGCCAAAGCCGCAGACTGCGATGACGCATACGGTGTTCGCTGCACAAGACAGCCATAGCGACTCCGGCTCGGCCGGAACGCTGCGGCGGCGATCTCTCCCGGAGAGCTATGACTCCGGCACGGAAGGGCTGATGCAATGAAGGAACTGCGAGCCGAACACGCGCGTTTCGCGCCATGTCGTCACTGGCGCGGCTCTGCAGCGTGTTTTGACGGCTGAGCGATTTGAATCGCGGTAGCTGAGTTAGGGCTTCACGCTCAAAGCCTTAATGAGCCTTCTAATGGACTTGGCCCATTTGAGGCCCAATTTTCGTTTCTTTTTAAAATCATGTACTTGTCAACGTGCTCGTAATGTGATTTAAGGCGCACTTGCGGGTTTAGGAATTTGGTTTCCGGGTCATTTGTTAAGGGTTACGTCCCCCCGGGTTGTAATTGTTTTATACGGGTTGTTCGGGACTTATGATCCCCACGTGTTGTAATTTATTGTTTTATTAAATTAGCTTAAATACGAACACGAGAGCCCATTTGATGGAAGGCAACGCCACGATGGTGACAAGGTGGTGGACGTTCGGTGACTTTGAGGCCGTTCGAGTGACAAAGGCCGTTTGACAACTTCAAGACTCGTGCAACGACCCGAGTTCTTTTGAAGACGCATGTAACAGGATAGACAAGAAATAACCCGCTTGTGTTGTTTTGTAGTTTATTTTCCTAGGGTTAATTTACTACATACGTGCATGTTGGTTTTTGAAATGATATGCATGTTCTATGTGCTCTTATGTGAGATGGTTTGTTCTCCCGTTTGATAAATACTAAGTGGGTAAGGGTATTGGCTTCCTATCTTCTATCATGCTTGAGATGTCTAGCATTGGGGAGTTTCGCCATTTGTTCCCAGTAAGTTGACGTCGTATAAGTAGGGTTAGCCGTGAGGGTCAATGACTGAGACAAAGATAGTTGAAACTCTTATTGGATAAGTTCACGATGTGCCTTCGATAAGATTAGATAAGCCAAATATTGCATTAAAACCGAGGCATGTCTAGTAGAGTCGGGGACATCAACTCCGCTATGAAACTTTCAACGAGGTTTCCGAAACTCTTCTCGGGAGGATAGTGTTTTCGAGAAAAATAGTGGGAGTCAAGCGAAACAAAAAGTTCTTGTTGGTGCTTGATGAATGATAAGATAAACCTAATTAGATCTTTATTTTCTGCAGCTTTACGTTTCTTTCTATTTACTGCGATGACCATTATTACTATGCTGCTTGAGAGAAACTGTTTGGTGGACCAAACTACGTGTACTGGCTCCGTAACTTGAGGATAGTTCTAGGTACGAAGTCACTAACGTATGTCCTCGATTCCCCCGCACCGTAAGTCCCAGGGGCTGGTGCCAGTGACGAAGACTGGGCTACGTATGCCAAGTGGCAGATTGACGAGCCAAATGTCAAGGGCGATATACTTCTTTCCATGAGCAATGAGTTGCAGCGCACTCACTCGGAGATGGAAGTGGGCGCCAATTTGCTTCATTTGAAGGAGCTTTTTGGCGAACATTCTAGGAGTGGTCGCTTCCCTAACGGAGCAACTGTTTCATTGCGAAATGGCTGAGGGTAGTGACGTCGGAGAACATGTGCTCAGGATGATTGATTGAATCGCAAGACTCGAGGCACTGGACTTTGTCATGGATAATGAGCTCCAGACTTGAGGGTCGAGTAGAATGAAAAAGTCGGACAAGCCCACTATGCCCAAAGGACGAATTTCGAAAGGCAAGACCAAGAAAAACGTGTTCAAAGGCGCCGAGCTGAGGACAAATGCCTTCACTGCAATGAGCTTGGCCATTGGAAGCGCGATTGCCCAAAGCTAGCCTCTTCAGGTAAAGAACTGTACGTTTTAGAAACTAATTGTTCTACGACGATATATTCCGCTTCGTGGATCTTAGACTCGGTAGCTAGTTCTCAGGTCTGTGTTTCTGAACCAGGGTCTGGAGCGAAGTAGGAAGTTGGCGAACCGAGAGATCATGATCAACGTAGGAAGTGACATAGTGTACCGACAACCCACATTGGATCAAGAGCTTTCGTTTTATGTACTAACATATTTTACTGCTTTCCGATTGTTAGTTTTGCCCAAGGGGCTTAAGAATATTGTTTCTATTCCCGTTTTGAGCGGAAACTATTACGAGTTCCGTTTTTGCAATATGATATGCAATATTTATTTTGGTTGCGTCGGAAGTGCAAGTTTACTAAATGGTTTGTATTACCTAAATGTCGAAGATAAAATGAAGACTGTGAATACAATCACCAACAAACGAAAATTGGAGTCGAACTCGAGAAAACTGTGGCATCTTCTGTTGGGGATGTGCCCTCGAAATGCCATTCGATGATGTAATGAATATGGCATGAATTTAATAATTGATGTATTATTCGCTCTACATTTGAATAATGTATTCACGTATTAATGGAATTTATACTTTATTATTTATTCTTTAAAAGGTATATTATTTATTTACCTATAAACTCTTACTAGGCATCTGGTGAGATAGTAAATAAATAAATCCCATATATCGTGAGTTTAATAACCGATTTTCATGGGATGTGAGAGGGGCACCAGTGAACTATTATTCTCCGGTATTAAATAAGTCCATAAGTCTTGTATCTTAGTAGGGTGACTGAGTGTCATTACGACTTATTTGTTGACAACTCTTATATGGTTGTACCAACCATTCGCTTGGGAAGCGGGAGGTCGTAACGTTGGTATAAGTCGAATCAGGGGATTAACTTGTACACGGACACGACTCGCAGTTGACGATCGCATAGGCCTTATAGTTACTCTCGGCAGCGTCAATGATCGGTAAATAGTGTTCGTGGACCTTAGACCGAAGGGTCCTCGACGGAGTTGACTTTGGGGTCTTCACTTGTCACTAGTTTGCTAGGCCCACCTTGTTTAGGGACGAACATGGGTCAGCGGCGACATGCGGTCTTGACAATGAAGGGTAACTGCCGTGCTTAGACTATCGTGAGGGATTCACGGTCTCGTTGGTAACCAAGATATGTGTCCTATGCATATTCAGGGACAGGAAATTACGAAGTCTTCGGCCGAAGCTATAAACTGACTTACATGGGACGTAAGGGCAGTTTAGTAATTCTGCTAGCCACGAATTAGTCATAGAGTCGAGTCTAGTGAGTTTGACGTAAACATGACTCTCACTCGACCGGGACATTTGTGAAGGGTCTATACGTACGATGATAATCTATAGTCGGTTCGTAGGTCGAAGATCGTACTCAACAGGGGATCTATTAGGCGCCGCGGGATTGGCTAGGTGCTGACCAAGTTCTTGGATTCCTCCCTTGCCGGGTTCAGAGAACCAAGAGAGTCGGGTTTAAAAATGATCACTGTGATAGTGCCTTACTAATATGAGATGTAAATTAATTTAACTGTCTTAGAGACGTTAATAAAAACATTACATACAAGTTTTAGAAACTGTATTTGTATGGACATAAATTCACGAAACGAAGTGATGAAGAATGAGGCGTAGATAGGGTTGACAACGACGAGCAAGGCTTGTCACGGTCGTGAAGCCTGTCTGCAAAGTAGCAGGAGCTTCAAAAATCCATATCTGCAGATCTAGACCTCGGATTGAGAATTCCTTTGATTATAATCAAGATTGGTGAGTTTTTTTGTCTATGGTTAAAATTTCAGGGCAATATCACATCGTTTACCCCGAAATCTGAGAGAAATTCAAGATTGTCGCAATGCTGTCAAATGTGACACGGCCGCATCTTGCACGTGGCCGTGACGACCGGCAGTTGGCGAGCCATAGGCTGTCCGACAGTGTCACAGCCGTGACACTTCATGCCCAGCCTTGAAAGCCTCCAGGTGACAATCATGGCCGTGACGCTGGGCAGAAGCTGCCTAATAGTTGTCACGGCCGTGAAAGGTCTTGCAAGAGGTCGTGAACCGACAGTTCTTGGTCAAATTTGATCCAACCTAACCCCACTTCGGATCATGTTCTTTTGTTATGTTTTGTGGGACAATATCTAGTCATTAGATGATTAAATAACAAAAGAATCAAATAAAAATGAGTCATGTAGGACATAATCTCATTTAAACAAATCTAAAGTCTATTGCATGATTTAAAACTTGGTTTTATAATTATGAGACTTGTGGTTTTCCTCGATAACAAGTTCTAATCTTTTTCACACTAAGCTTTGAGTTTTACAGAGAGAAGAAAGAGCGTTTGGGGTTGTTCTTGAGAAAACCCTAAGTGTGAGTGAGTTTCTAGAAAATCACACACACATAAACACCTCTATACAAACATTCTTCACTTCCTCTAGCCATCCTTGGGCAGGTGAAGTCTGTGGCACGTCACGGGGTCGGCGTGACTCTCTTTGGCACAGTTTGTGAGCTACGAGAACTAAGGATCTTCGCTACGAGGGTAAGATCCTTATACCTTATACGTGTCTACGTGCATATTTTTTATTTAACCGAGAATCCTTGGAAAACTGTATGGGGAACGGGGGAAATTTTTAAAATTCTGCTGCATAAGGCGTCGGGTCTCCCGGGTTTCCCGACATCTTCGACTCGGTCACGCTGGAGAACAGAAGATTTTCGAGTTGGAGAAAACAGACGTTATAAAGCCGCTTGGGTCTGATCCATATCCGACTTGTGAATCTTGTATCCTTGGAAAGATGACCAAGTCGCCCTTAACAGGAACTTTCACAAGAGCCACAGAACTTCTCGGTTTGATCCACACAGATGTTTGCGGACCGTTCGGGGTAGCGGCTCGCGGTAACTTACATTATTTCGTTACCTTCACTGATGATCACTCTCGCTTCGCCAAGGTGCTGTATCTCATGAAGCACAAGTATGATACTTTCGAATGATTCAAAGAGTACAAGGCTTTGGTAGAAAATCATACTGGATATAGCGTTAAAGCCGTTCGATCAGATCGAGGCAGTGAGTACATGGGCCTCGAGTTTGACGAGTTCTTGAAAGAGAACGGGATCATTTCATCGCCCCGAACACCGCAGTTGAGTGGTGTGTCCGAACGCAGAAGTCGGACTCTGTTGGATAAGGTTCGATCTATGCTAAGCTATACGACCTGCCCATACCGTTGTGGGGTCATACCTTGTTGACAGCGGTACACATTCTGAATAGATGTCCTACAATGTCTGTCGATCGTATTCCATATCAGATATGGGCAAGACAAAAATGAGCTTGAATCACATTAGAATTTGGGGTTGCTCCGCATTCGGGAAAAAGCTCAAGATAGATAATCTGGAATTGAAGGTTGTGAAAGGACGTTTTGTCGGGTATCCTTAGGATTCCATGGGATACCAGTTTTTACTTCCATGACGATCAGAGAATCGTTGTAGCCCTTTCAGGCTCAGTTTCTCGAAAAAGAGTTCGTTCGAGAAGGTGGAGCGGGTGCGAAGAAAGTCTTGGAGAGTCGTCAGAAGTGCTTTAAGAGACTCCAGTTCAGATGACACCGTAGAGCAGTCCGAGACGCAACCTGAGTTGCGCAGGTCGGGTAGAGTATCTCGCCAGCCTGAGAGATACGCGATGGTCCACATCGAGCACGAGGTTGCTGGAAGGGAACGTCGTAAACGATCCCAATACCTACGACCAGGCAATCAGGGATAAAGATTCGGAGGAATGGCTTGTAGCTATCAAGCCGAAAGGATTCCTATGCACAAACAAACAGGTTGAGACGCATGGAGCTGGGCTCCTAACAAAAGGTTTTAGTCAAACTTAGGGCATTGACTTTGAGGAAAACCTTTCACCAGGTGCAATAATGAAATCGATTATAACCATGCTTGCGATAGAAGCACACTATAAGTGTAAGGTCTGGCAGACGGATGTGAAAACCTAGTTCCTAAACAAATACCTCAAGGAGGGAATATATGTGGAACAACCCAACGGTTTTACATAGCAAGGAGATGCACATAATGTGCGCAAATTAATAGGTGCCTAAAAATCTGGAACCTTTGGTTTTGATGAAGTAAAAGACTACGGATTCATAAGGAACGAAGATCCTTGTGTCTACAAGAAAAGCAGTGGGAGCAAAATATCTTTCCTCGTATTGTACATGTTGGCCCGAGTTCACCCAAACGAACAACTTCAGACGGATTAAACACGACTAATAGATCGGAATCGAGAACGGGCGTGGGGCTTGGTGGTGTTCTTGAGGAGGCTCTCTCACTCTAACATATGTTTATTTTCTCTACACACACAAGCACACCTAACTATGTGTTAGAGTTTTAGTATTCATACCACAAGTTGGTATATAATACTTGGGCCCTTGTGTAAGCCCATTACAAAATAGCTACGGGCTAGCCCATTACGACCTAGTCCAAATTAACCAAAAGCTAATCAACAAAGATAATATAATGAAATTGAACACTACAAAATATTTCCTAACAATCTCCCCCTTAGTGTTCAATCTTCAATTCAGCACGGGATATCTTTGTTGGGCGTATTGGAGGAATCTCGAGTCCTAACAAACTCCCCCTACAAGGGATATCTCCTCTTATTGCGAAGGCATTGATGGCTCGACTAGGACTCACTTGTGAAGATTCTCCAATCTTCTTCTTCTCGACGCAGGATTCGTCGTCTTCGAATGGAAGCTGTCTGGTTCAGCCACGAAGTTGACTCGTCTGGCTCCAGAAGAAGGTAGGCGTGAGGTGTAAAAAATGTGCCAAGGCTCCATTGAAATGTGACTTTCAAGAGTAGGGAGCCCGGTCTCCAGAGTGGTCAGCGCAGTGGTGGCGGAATGTGGTGGGTGAGATGTGCTACGGCTCCTTCGAGTGTAACATTATGAACAAATAGCCTGACACATCAGAATGTGTGCGGAGGTAGTGGAAGCCTCCGGCGATGCGTAAGCGCAGAGGTAGTGGAAGTCTCCGGCGTGGCGTAGTTTGCGTAGGTGGTGGAGTAGGTGTTGTGAGAAGTGGCATAAGTGGTGTGAGCGGAGGTGGATGATGGTTGCGGCTGATGCTGCTGTACGATCTTCAACTCGGTTCTTCTCCTTTACTCCCCCTTGAGATGATCTCCGTCTTTGGGATCGTCACGTCGTCCGTGGGACGAGTCTGCCTCTGGTGTTGATGGTGGTAATGGTGATGTGGTGTGGTGATGAGTGAGGCAATCATGTGGGATTCTCAGGAGGAGCAGCATTTGGCCTTCCTCCAAGTTCATTTCGAAACTTGGAAGAGGCGGAGCAGCATGTGGTGGCGTAGGCGTAGGCGTAGGAGTGGTGTCGGTGATGGGACCTTATCCTTCATAGATCCTCGTGAACTCGAGTGCGGCATGGAATGTGTAAGTTCCTCGCTGATTGCTACGAGTCGGGTCACCATCACGAACGGGGTAACTAACCAGACGGGGGTCACAAAGACGTTCCGTCATCACGACATCGAAACGCGTGTCCGATGTGCCGCCTGTCTGCACAGGACGGGAAAAGACGGGGTCACTAAGACTTCCTGTTGGCATCATCGATGAGACAGGCCCAAACGATTGATGGCCTAGGCTCACGGTTGTGGTGACATTGGCCGTGCTAGGTCTTCCGCTCTTAGTCACAGAGACATCACCGAGCGTTCGGGCAAGTTCACGAAGAACCTGCGGTGCGTAAAGTGTTTGTGTCCTAGAAATTGGAAAATTTCGGTGGGTGAGGACACTAGACTCGACGTGGGTGGAAGAGGTGCAGTGAGAGGCGGGGCACTGCATGTTCAACATCAACCGTCTCCAAGTGCGGCGGTGATGGCTAACATGGTTCTTCTTGTGCGAATGAAACAGCTATCTGCGAAAGAATAGCTGAGTGGTTGGGAAGGGTTAATTGCGTGGTTGGAGCAGATGCCGCGACTTCTACTCGGGAAACGAACGAGTCGTCTCCTGTACCTATGGGCGAGGTCCGGGTTGCGGTGAGATATGACAGAGGAGTGCGATCATGTCGTCGTTGGTTCGCAACTCCTGCAAGAGACTTACGTCACCCTCCCGAGATCGTTGACTGGATCTTTGCGTGGAGGAGGATGTCGCGCGACCTAGACCTAGATAAGAGGCTAGGGTAGTCTCGTTCCTGGGTTAGGATCGGGGGGGTTTCACCGATCCATGGGAACTGTGGTGGTGTGGCGTGATCGCGTTGAATGGCGACCGCGAGCGATGTCGACGAGGGTGACCCAAAACTGTTGATCAGACACTTCAGGGACTACTCTGGTGGAAGGTGAGGGCATAGTGAAGAGCATGGTGGCAGAGGACGTCTCCATGTAACACACCATGATGGAATGGATGGCAGTGGGTGGACGGTGGACTCTGGAACCTGAGATCCAAATCGTCTAAGCATCGAGATTGGATGGCGTGCCCACTGATGGTTGGTTGATCTCTTGTCAACCCTTCTTTGTAGGTCCGGGTTCTGTACGGATTTGTACAGAAGTCATGATGGTTGCTCGCTTCTCTGACATCCCTTCATGAACGTGGAGCAACCCGTGTAACGTGCATGATGGGGTTGGTTGCTCGCAGTGCGTACCGGTCATGAATGTGGAGCAACCCATGTACCATTCATGCCGGGGAGTGGTTGCTCACGTCGTGTACCAGTCATGTATGTGGAGCAACCCTGGTACCATACATGCTGGGTGTGTGAAATTGGCATTTGGAAATTCCGCTCCGAAAAGTTTGGGGGTGACCTAAACTTTTTCTATAATGTGCCAATACCGTCCTAGGTCGATCGTTGGGTACGGTAATCATTGCCGCGTTTTGGATTCGCCTTCAAAAATTTCACAAAAACGTCGTCTATACCGAAAATTTTGTCCCAGGAAAATTTATTTCGGAAAATTTTAAAAAGTGTAAAATAGACAAAGTCCAATGGGCTTAGAAAATTTTTCTCTATCCAATGATATAAAAAATTTTCAACCCAAATTTTTCTTTTTAAACCTTATTTAATCCGAAGGGGGGCCAAAAATTTTTGGTGGTCAAAAAACGTTTAAGTGTATTTCTAAAGAGTGATTTTGCAAGATTTGAAGCCAAAAATCGGGTTTGGATCAAGTTTAAAGGTCGGGGTGCAAATTTCTCGGGGGGTGCGAAAAATGATGTATGAAAATGTGCGAAAAATGTTGTCCCGAGAGATTTCATTGAGAGAGTGAGTCACGAAAACTTCGAAGTTCCGGAAAATTTGTCAGTCTGAAAAAATTTCTCAGTTTTAAAAGTTTCTTAGGTTGAAAAATTCGCGGGTTGAGAAAAAGCAGCTGTGTGAGAGAGACCGCGAAAAAATCGTGTAGTGTGAACTGAGAAAGTTTCACAACTGAAAAGTTTCTCGGATAGAAATTTCTCAGCCTGAGAAAGAAAATTTCTCGGTTTTGAAATTTCTCAACCTGGAAAAAAAATTTCTCGGTTTCGAAATTTCTCAGCCTGAGAAAGAAAGTTTCCCGGTTTCGAAATTTCTCAGCCTGTAAAAAAGTTTCTCGGTTTCGAAATTTCTCAGCCTGAGAAAGAAAGTTTCTCGGTTTCGAAATTTCTCAGCCTGTGAAAAAAATATTTCTCGGCTATGAAATTTCTCGGCGAAGAACAGTGTACTGTTGGATAGGCTGCGCGACTTATACCAGAAAAATCAACTCGTTTTCGCTCAAATCTCACTCAAAATTGACAAAACTTGTTCCAAAACTTCAGAAAGACATTCCTAAACACAGAATCAACCTTTGGGATGTCTGAAAACAACAAAACGAGGTCGAAATCGCCCAAAAACTGAAAGTGACGAAAAATATTTGTCAAGCAATTTTTCACTCAAATCTTGCTCAAAACACGCAAATCCGGTCGCTTGGGCTCTGATACCAATTGTTGGTCCGAGTTTCACCCAAACGAACAACTTCGGATGGATTAAACACGCCTAATAGATCGGAATCGAGAACGGGCATAGGGCTTGGTGGTGTTCTTGAGGAGGCCCTCTCACTCTAACATATGTTTATTTTCTCGACACACACAAGCACAACTAACTATCTGTTAGGGTTTTAGTATTTATACCACAAGTTGGTATATAATACTTGGGCCCTTGTGTAAGCCCATTACAAAATAGCTACGGGCTAGCCCATTACGACCTAGCCCAAATTAACTAAAAGCTAATCAACAAAGATAATATAATGAAATTGAACACTACAAAATATTTCTAACAGTACGTGGGTGACATCCTTCTGATAGGAAACGATATTGGAATGCTCTCGATGGTGAAGGCGTGGCTTTCGACTGTATTCTCCATGAAAGACATGGGTGAAGCTACATACATCTTAGGTATTCGCCTTTATAGAGATCGAGCGAATCGTACGTTAGGACTCTCCCAGGCCCTTTACTTAGAGAAGGTCCCGAAGCGATATAATATGGACAACTCTAAGAAAGGGTTCCTGCCTATGCAACATGGGATTCACCTTTCCAAGGCTATGAGTCCTCAAAGTGAATTGGAGCGGAAAGAGATGAATGGAATTCCCTATGCATCCGCAGTGGCTAGCTTGATGTACGCGATCCTCTGCACACGACCAGGCTTGGCGTACGCTGTGAGCGTAGTCAGTCGGTTCCAAACTGACCCATGTAAGGAACATTGGACAGCAGTCAACACTATCCTCAAGTACCTCAGATGGACTAAGGATATGATACTGGTCCATGGAAATGGAGAATTGGAAGTGGAACGATATACGGATTTGAGTTTCCAGTCTGACGTGGACGACCGAAAATCCACTTCAGGGTTCGTCTTTATGCTCACGGTGGAGCAGTGTCTTGGAAAAGTTCCAAACAGAGCACTACTGCAGATTCTACCTGCGAACCTCAGAGGCAACTAAAAAAGGTATTTGGATGAGAAAGTTCTTGGAAGAACTTGGTGTCGATTCTGTAGCAGATAGGCCATTGCCATTGCGGTATGACAATACTGGCAGTATTGCTCACGCGAAAGAACCGAGATCTCACAGTAGGTCCAAACATATAGAAAAAAAGTACAACGTGTTATGTGGATTCTTTGAGAATGGAAACGTAGTCGATCCGAAGATTGCACCCCGCGTTAGCGTGAGCGACCCATAGTCACCATTAGCCTTTGTTACAGGCAACGCTTGTTAGACATCTCGAGGAGAAAGGTATTAGATACCTTAGCGTATGGCATTGAGTGCAAGTGGGAGATTGTTAGGAATACGCCCTCGAATGATATACGAGGGTTAGTTGTAGAGGGCATTAGCTTATTTATCATTCGACCTTTTGTGCAATAAAATATTTTCGTGTGTTTATGGAAATGCATTGTTCGTTTATTGATATATGAGTTCTTTACATAGCATCCGGTAAAGCAATAAATGATAAAATCCAAATATGTCGTGTTGAGTCACTATTCTCGATGGGCACGAGAGAGCAAGGCACCAGTGGACTCTTAACCTCGAACATTAAAAGTTCGTAAGCCCGAGGCTCCAGTTGGGTGCTGGATAACCGATCATGACTTATTTGTCGATGACCTATCATGTGCCGATGTCCCACTTGGAAGCGGAGGTCATGACTTGTGATACGAATCGAATCAAGGGATTGAATCGTTTCATGGACACTGACTCACTGGTCGTATGGTAAAACATGGCTTATTACTCAAGGAGTGTCAATGACAGACGACAACAGTATAGTAGTCTACGTGAACATTAGACTGAAAGGAGCTTTGACAGAGTTGACTTTGAAGTCTCGACGGTCACTGGTTCCCCTCGATCTGATTTGCTGGTGCATGGGTCAGCGGGTCAGATGCGGTCTTGATGACGATTTGTGATTGTCGGGCTTAGACCGCCGAGTACGTATTCACAATCTCTCAAGTAGTCGAGATAAGTGTTCTATGAGGATGCGACGGAAAATTACAAAATCCTTGGCCAAGGTATTGAACTAACTCATGTGAGACATGGAAGGCAGTTTGGTAATTTGCCTCGTCTCCACTTTATCATAGAATCGAGTTTAGCGGGTTTGTCATATACCATGGCTCTCACTCGATTGGGACACAGCTGAAGGGTTTATACGTAGCACTATTATCAATAGTGAGGTTTTCGAATAAATACTGAGTCGAAATTCGCACTCGAATCGGGACAGTCTGGTACTGCGGGATTGGCTAGGTAACTACCGGGCTCTTGGATTCCTCCCTTGCCGATTGAGTGGAACCTAGAGAGTCAGGCTTAAAAAGGATGATCAACGTGTACTGATAAGGAGAGAAAATGTTTTGGGCCTTGACGGGCCGTTGGGCCGTTGGGCCGCACCTTAGTGGGCCTCGGGTCGTTTAATGGGCGAAAGTCGGACTTTGTATGGAACTAACTTTAAGACTTGAGCTTGGCCAAGTTCTTCCTCAAGGGTCATGGTAAAGATCTGAGCCTGTGCTGGTGGTCTGTAAGCTTGGCCTCCTATATATTGGTCTTCCTGAACCCGACTATATGGTCCTCGACCTCTTCATCTTCCACGATTTGTGGAGGGTCCGCTCATTCTTGATTGATCTACTTTAGGTTCTGCTCGCAATGTTGGGCAATTCCTAGCTATATGTCATGGTTTCCCACATGTAAAACATTTGCCCGCGAGCCATCTACAGACACCACTGTGTTTCTTCCTACAATGTTCACATGTCGGTATCTGTTGAGGAATCTCTATACCCCGTCCAGCAGGTCTTAGTCCGCCTGTATAGCCCCTTGCGAAGCTACTTTGAACACTCATTGGTCTGGACGAACTATACATCTTTTCATTTTCACTAGTCTTTCGGCGCGAATAGTTGTCGCTCTAAATTTCCCATAGGGCTCCATATCTGATTGCGTGATACGATTTCTAATCATATAGCGGAGTCCTGCTTTCTTTCAGCACCTCATATTCGCCTACGGACCCGTTTCCCTATTTCAATTCTGAGAATTCCTCATCTTTCTGATCCTTGAAACTTCAAGCATGTACGTATCGTTAAATTCCCTTAGAAAATCCTCCCAGGTCGGCACTGGAGGTTGGTCATACTATTTGGGACAGTCTCCCACCATTCATGTGCGTGAGCAAGAGTGAGACCGCAAAGTCGAACCTTTCTTCTGGTGTACACTGCATCATATTGAACACCCTTTCTGTTCTTTTCAAACACGTCTCTGTCTCAGCACGATCCGTCGTACCTATGAAGTCCACAGCACCCATTTTCCTCAATTTGTCATATCGTCGGTCTCGGGGAATTGTCAGGAGGTTTTAGTGTTCATACTGTATAATTGTATGTGATGGGCGGGTACAGGTATGGCCGTTCTTCCTCCTCCGTCTATTGTTTGTTCTTCCTGTTCTACATGCATCGGTTCACATATTGCCCGTTGCCTATATATGCAAGAAAAGTTTAAAAGGCAATCCATAACATGTACATTCTATGCAAATATCTACAGAACCTAAAGCCTAGGCTGTGATACCACTACATGTAGCGCCCCAGCTCATGACCTTTTTACGCTCCGAGAAAATATTCGCATAAAATTTATCGCGATTTCCATAACTATTTCCTTTAACAAAAACAGGTGTGTACATCTGGTCTAATTCCTTCACAATAATGTACATATAAGTACATATCATACGAGTCACAAAAATGTTATAGCCTGTACTATTTCTAAACTATATGCTAATGAACAACAGAGGGGAACAGGAGGAAAGCGTAGCCGGCCAACCTTGAATCCATGCTTTAGCTAATGATGCGCTTTCGTGGGCCTGCTATGTATCTACGCAACTGTGAAGACTACTATTCAGAGTATGATAGCAACATGTTAATCAATAACAATTAAACTGTAACATCAAACGAGTCCTTTTCCTACAAATGTCGTAAACCTTTCAATCATTCAATTCATGCCATCACGCTCACTTCATATAATCACCGTTCGTATGATGCTCAGATCAATGCATTTATATATGCCCATTTACTTTGATACTCCCGTTATAGACATGCTAAACTCGTCTATTGTAAGCCCAGTCGGCGCCCATGCATGGGACTCCGTCAATACTGTAGATATATGTATGTGCCTGTACAGGACTCTGTCATCCCCCGATTTGAGGGGAAGTAACTGTCATCCTCCCGATTTGAAGGGAAATTTATCATCCCCCGATTTGAAAGGAAGTATGCCTAGCGTCTAAATCGTACCATCTGTATCGTAGCAGTCATAACAGTTTCTCCTTTCGTTATTACGTATATGCAATGCCATGCGCCTATCTTTACATCACGTATATCATAAATCTCTAACAAGTCACATTTAGTAGATAAAAGCACGTTGTGGCATATAATCAAATCAGTTCATATAGCACGTATCACGAAATAATCAAATAAAAGCATGTAAGCACATAAATACATGTTGCATATCATACTCACAACTTTTGTAACTCCATGTCCTTCACTTGGTCTTTTCCTTGCTTTTAGCCGACTCTTGACCTATATAATTATTTTATCATAAATATGAAATCCTATAATGACATGCATGCGTGATATGCATGCGCTATTGTGCATGAATAGGTCTCTACCTATAACCGTTATACTTTTTTTTTTATTTTGCATGAATAGGTCTCACGAGATGTTGTTCGATATGACAAATAACTTTCAATTTAGAGTTTCAATCTCCTTGATACAAGTTCCTGTGAATAGCCAATTTAATTATCTAGAACTTTTATATTTTACGTTAGTCCAGATTCAAAGTCCATCGAACCGAATTGTGCCCGAATTTGACTTTCGGGTGCTGTTGCCCGAGAGTGGCAGCCTGCACAATTTTCAGTATAACTTTTTATCTAAACCTCAGATGATGCTGATTAAAACTCCTATAAATAACTAGCTTGAATACCTATAACTTTTATTCTTTAAGTTTGGCCGAATTCGAAATCCATTGACCTCGAAAGTTCGCCCGAAACCGACTTTCGAGTGCTCTTGCTCGAAACTGGCAGCCTACACTATTTTTAAGCATAACTTTCGACCTACAATTTGGACGACCCTGATTCAAATCCCTGTAAACAAATAACTTGATTATCTATAACTTTTGTGTTTTAAGGTCAGCCCGATTCGAAGTACATCGACCTCAAAACTTCTCCCGATTACGGTTTAGGGATGTTGTCCGGTGGAATCGGCCGAAACTGGCAGCTTGCACGATTTTTAGCATAACATTCAATTTACAAATCCGACGACTCTGATTCAGATATTTATGAATAACTAACTTAATTATGTAGAACTTTATGTTCTATAACTTGGGAAATAATTTCGAAAATTAAATATAATATGGAAATAATAAATTTGGGAAATTGCTTATTTTAAGTTGGAAATTTCGAAATTAATCTAGGATTAAAATTCACATTTTATCACCTATTTTTAATACTTAGTATGACTTTGTATTTAAGTTATTCGTCTAATTTTAGCAAGTTTCCTTAAGTTTGGATTTGGGATTCAAAAGGATTGAATCATGGCAAAAGAATCTCTCAACTTTAGGAGTAAAATTCGGAATCATATCCTTGAGATATCGTTGGGATTTTCGACTCTCTCATAGTATAAATAGGGCAGCCCGATTTCATAATCAAAGAGAGAAATTTCGTGCTCCATAAGTGAGAAATTCGTCCAGTACAAGGCACAAAAAAACACACCGAACGCACACACTTTCTCCCACGCGACGGCTCAGTTCTCTCTAGCCATCTTTAGAGAACTGATTCGTGGTACACTGCGAGGGCAGCGTGACGATCTAGTGCCATTCACCAGCATTGACGTAGCCTTGAAGAAAAGGACGAGGAGCTGCCACTCGCTTCAACTGGTAAATCTCTACGTGTTAGACCCGCCCTATTACGTGTCAATGTGTTACTATTCTGATCCGAGCGACTAGGGCAATCGGAAAACCCGAAAATTTTTGTTCCGCACCGTATCAGGGGATGTGGCGTCTCCGGTACACACCGGGTAACCCAACAGAAGATCTGTTAATATGTAGTTCATATTGCGAATCTACAAGTTGTGCCAAGCTTGATTGAGATCGCGAATTTGGCTATGACCAATGTAGTACGTGTGGTAAAGCTACAATAGATCTTTCATTCGGCCAATCTCTTGTTCGTAGATGATGCACTCCATTTTTTTGCGCTGCAAAAAAAAATATTAATGTCACAGCACATAATCTGGAATATAGGAAAAGATTATGTCGAAAATATTTACTTCTTCATCGGCAATGACATGCTTGACATATCTAGTGTTCGTCTTGTTGTACGACGTATCATCGTCTTTTCAATAACTGCTACTTTCACGTTCCAAAATGGATCTTTCACTGGTAATGCAGCGAGCGGAACACAATGCATCTGCATCTTCCTGAAAATAAAAAATATGGGGAAGGTAAAAAATAATTATTTAGGAAGTATATATTCGAAATAAAAGATGGATACTATAGGCAAGAAAAAGTAATTCTGGATCTTCTATTTACCCTATAGATGCTGACCATGTTTGTGAAGTTTTTTATGTGCATAAGTTTATTATATTTGTGACACAGGTTGCAACACCTCATGGTACACGATATTTTTTGTTTGATTAGTTGGAGGGTTCCTAGTAATAATGGGCGGATTAAAATCTTCAGGTTTTGAACGGTTCTAGCTCTTGATAGTGCTACATATAATTAATTGTCCATGTGAAAACACGGGTTCGTTTAAGTAAATCCCAACGTAGTCTAACTTTTGTCCCTGAGATTTGCTAATTGTCATTGCAAAACACAAACATATTGGAAATTGTTTGCGTTTGTAATTGAAGATATACTATTTATTAGACTTTCTAATGTCATTCTTGGAATGAGAACTACTTTTCCAGTGAAAGCGTCTTCTGAAATTTGAGCATATATAACATTATTTTTGAAGCCTTTGCAAATAAGGTGAGTACCATTACATAGACTTCGTTCGGGTTAATATTTCGAAGCAACATAATTGGAACGTTTCTTTTTAGTGTTAATTTGTCAGGCGGGTTGATGGAGTTAGAGAATGGAAAAGTTCTTCATGATCTGGGGTGTTATATGAACTATTGACACGCTCGAATACTAGCAAGTATACTAGGTCGTGCAAATAGTATAAAACGGAAGTAAATCCGAGTATTGATCCACGAGGACAGATCAATTAGTTCAAAGATATTAATTCGAAATTTAATTTAGATTGAAGCGATTTACAAATATATATTTATATTTATATATATATTTTAATGAAATTACTTAGGAAATTTTCTTCAAACACAAAACAAATCTCTTCAAACGAAAAACGAAAAATTATTGCAACAGTAAAAAAAGAAATAATACTAAACGCGCCATTTCGGCTCGTTTAGAATGCGCCACTCCAAGTGGCGCTTTCACCTATTTTTTATCTAGTCCGAATTGGCATTATTTTCAATAGAAAAAAAAGGAATTAGAATTGAAAAAAGCCTATTTGAGAGGCCTCACGCTGAGTTTATAAAGTAGATGCCCATGTTTATATGGAAATGCTTCCCAACCCAAACAATTTCAGTGCAACAAACCGGCGTGGGACTAGAAATTGCAGAACTTATCCGCCAGCTACGAATCTAGTAAAATATGTAAGAAAGAATTCGAAAAATGGGCTTGGGCTAGTGGATGTAAGCAAAACGCAAGTTTCTAGTCATAGTTGAGCGGGGTTCTATTTCTATATAGATCAATATTTTTTAGCTATTTTTATACGTTGAATTAACTTTAGTATTTAGTCAATTCTTGAGCTTGTGTTCCCAAATTGCAATTACTGTATTTACATGCATATTCCTTAATTTTTTATATATAGAGATAATTTCAGTAATAATAAAATAATGTTGAAATTAATAAAATATGTAGCTTAATTTCCACCTAGGAACCACCTAGGCTCCACCCAGACCTTTAGGCGCTAGGCCCCTTCGAGCCGTCCGACTAGCGCTTAGCGAATTTTACGACATTGACTTTATGTGGACTGTATATCACTATTTTATGGGCTTATTGTCAACAAAATAATATATATATATATATATATATATATATATATATATATATTTATAAGCACATCGCTCTGGGGTAAAATTAGGGCTGCATTTAACATGAAGAAAAATGATTTTCCATTCGGCGCCTCATTCATTTGTTAGATTCTGTGTTGAAGATTTTATATTTTGTTCACATGCATTATTAAGGCAACCGTTTGCCTATAAATAAAAGGGCTCAAGCAGTGCAAAATATATCCCAACGAAGAGAAGAGAAAGAGGATTGAGAGGTGAGGAAAAATAGTAGAGAGTTAGTCGAATATTTTCTCCAACTATAAAGAGAGATATTGTGGGTTTCTTATTTACTAGTAACAGCACATTCTATGTGTGTGCAACGATTTTTGAATCTAGCTATGTATTCGATATGAGAACAATATCGTTTGAAATCGAAATATATATGGATATAATCTGAAACGTTATATTATTTCCACAAAATAAAGCGTGAAGTTAAGAAACAAGAACACCCTTCTTGAAACATCATATTATTTTTCTCTCACGGAGTTTTCAATCTAAGACGTACATCTATTTCGCATCTGGGCGTTCCCATTGTCCATACAGAAACTATTCTCCTCTTTGGTTAGCCAGCCATCGAGCCTTTAACGTTGGCCTAATTCAACAGAGTAGCAAATTCAAATAATTTTTTCAAAAGGGTCATTATATAAGTAGCAATTAATGATGGTAACATAAAGCAGAAAACTTAACAATGAACATGGTTTAAGAAATGAACATATTATGCCCTTATAATTCGAAGATAAAAAATGTGCCTAAGAGGGGTGTGAATTAGGCTTAAAAATCCTTTTCACAAATCCTACGATGTAGTGACCTGGCGATGCCTACTTATGCCTGTGATGAGTATGCCTGATATATCCTAGTGACGTCAGGTGTGTATTGGTTCTGTCTCACTGCAAAAAGAGAATAACTGTAAAGTAAGCGAGAGAGGATTTTTGTAGAGGTTATATCCCCAACTGGGCCTTACTCCTCTCCTTGAGGTTTGCTCCTCAAGAGTTTAATCAATCACTATAATGCACCGTAGCTGGTTACAAAACTGATTGACTGGCCAAATACACAACCGAAACAAGTCGAACACTAGACACACAGGTTACCACACGCCGAGTTTTGTTTCTGAATCTCCAATTCCTGACAGAACATAGCTTGATACGAAGGGGCCCCAGAACACGTCCTTCCCTTCACGTGTGCGTACACGTCGACCTTGCCTCCTTGGTATTGCTCACGTCCCAAGACAAAGTACGTGGTGGCAGGTTGGAATATCTCAGTACAGTCAGTACTTAGCAAGTAATCACTCATGTAGGCAGAAAGCTATCGCAAGGGAAACGCTCAGGAATCTCTATATAACGTTCTGCTAAAAACTCTCGTATGGTACTCTCGCAAATTCTGACTTTGATAATTTGAAGTGTTGCTCATACATATAAACATTTTCACTCAACACTTACTTGGAAAATCAGATCATGAGATTAGTCACCAAATCAAACACATAATCCATGCAATTTTTGAGAGTCAACATGCCATGTAAATCATGCTTATCATAAATCGCGGTCATAAGCTTCAAATACCGTGTTTATAACCCACATAAAGGCTCGGATTCATTTTCAAGGCATATCAAATTATATATCGAATAATATTTACCATAACAGAACTTTCCATATTTGATATCCAGCTATCAGTTTATTAATAAATCAATCCTGATTTATTTTCCATGTTTAGCACATAAGATTGCACCAGATCAATATATCTCCCATATTTAGCAACTAGATCAGATCAGATCACACATTTCATGAATTAACATATCATGACATAACTTTCCATATATCAAAGATCTCATCCCCAGCACATAACATATTTATTAGCATACTATCTACATAAAGTCAATTAATCTTTGCAAAATATTATATCCTAATCAGTATAAGGAAATAAATCAGTTCAATATTGCACAATAAAACCAGTGGGATGCATGTAAAAGATCATAGATGTGATTTCATGCAGGATTTTTGTAGAGGTTGTAAGCTCAAAACAAGACACGAATTCTCTTAGGTTTAGGTTTATTATCAATCGCGAACCAATTCGATCTGCAAACGAATTAAGAACTGCAAAAACAGAGCAAAAACAACAGCAATTACGTGGTTCGGCTAATTGAATTAGCCTACATCCACGGGCCAAGGATCTAACTCTTTATTGATGAGAATCGATCGAGGTTACAGAGCTCGCAGCCAGCTACAACTCTCGTGCTTACAACTTTTCCCCAGACGCACGCTATGAAAAGTTACACACACTTGAATGAGCTCGAACACACAGAAAACCAGCATTTATATGTTGCTGTTCACACAATCCACGTGACCAGGGTTTTAGCAGGTGTTTCAAATGCTGTAAAGAAATCGTCGTTCCCAACTGCAATTCTGTAAGTAACCCTCTCAAGCAGTACAACGATTTCATCTGTAAGAATGACGCTTTTTCATCAAAGCTGAACCAAGCTAAATTCTTCATCATTTCAGCTCTACTGTCGTGCTCTTCATGTAGCTGAGTATGTGAATTATCCTCACAATTTTTTTTTAAATTTTTTTAAAAAAAGGCTCAAATCTCACATATTTAAGTAGGTTTTGTGTCGACTCTTGCGCCTTCAGTCTTTAAATCAATTCAAGAAAAAATGAAAATAATCATCCTAATACCAAGCTATTCCTAATCGCTTTTCTCATGTTCTAGTTAATGCATATCGGTTTGCTCGAGACAAGATACGTATTGATCAACATAGAAATCTCCCCCACACCTAAACTCAGCATTGTCCTCAATGTAGAATTCTAATGAAAATAGTAGCTAAAATCTAAAGGTTCCCACCCTCATTTTCATTTTAATATTTTGAGAGTAGATGCGAAGAAATAATAAAAGTTATGCTGAAAGTAAAACTTCCCTGACAATGATGGGGTCGTAGAGAAATTCCGAGCGAGAGCATATTTGTTCTCGAGCCTAGTGAGATCTTGTGGCATACGTACCCGAGAGCAAACCTGCTTAATCATCATTGAAAACATAGATAAAATGAAATATTGCAATAACAAAATAAAATTGGATAATATTGGGTTGCCTACCAATGAGCGCTTTTCTTTAACGTCTTTGGCTAGACGTAGTCTCCGCTCTTCGACGTCATGCATAAATGCGTGGGCGCAGCTTGATCTCTTCCCGGCAAGCCATAAAAGCATTCTCAAAATATGGTTTATGATCATTTACCTTGAAACACTTGTTAGTAGATATGTATTCAATTTCAATAACGCCGTTTGGATTAACAATATATGGTCCCATCCAACGAGATTTGAGCTTACCTGGCATGAATTTCAGCCTTGAACTTTTTGACCTACCATGAATTCATTTTTATGTAGGAGTTTGTCGTGAAATTTCTTCGTGCGTTCCTTGTACATTCTCGCATTCTCATAGGCTTCTAGGCGAATTTCTTCAAGTTCCTGTAGCTGAAATCGCTCCTCACAGACTTTTGTGGCCTCCATGTTGCACTGTTTCACTGCCCAAAAACACGATGTTCAATTTCATCAGGTAAATGACACATCTTACAGAAAACAAGGCGATACGGTGACATTCCGATTGGAGTTTTAAAAGCAGTACGTACACCCAAAGTGCATCGTCTAATCGCAAGCTCCAATCCTTACGATTCGGGTTCACGGTTTTCTCCAAAATATTCTTGACTTCTCTATTTGAAACTTCAGCTTGTCCGTTTGATTGTGGGTGATAAGTAGTGGCTAATCGGTGATGGACTCCTTATTGCGCATGAGCGCTTCCACTGTGCGGTTGCAAAAATGCGTGCCTTGTTCGCTTATAATTGCACGGGGAACTCCGAACCTACTAAATATGCTTGATTTAAGAAATCCTACAACAACTTTAGAATCGTCAGTTCGGGTAGCCTTTGCTTCTACCCACTTCGACACATAATCAACGGTTAGGAAGATATAAAGAAAGCCAAACGAACTTGAAAAAGGTCCCATAAAATCCATTCCCCATACATCGAAAATTTCACAAACCAATATTGGATTTTATGGCATCTCATTTCTAAAAGAAATTGTAACTGTTCTTTGACAATTATGACAACTCTTGCAAAATAAATAAGTATCTTTAAAAATAGATTCCTAGTAAATCCACAGTCTAAAATTTTCCTAGCAGTTCGCTTAGGTACAAAGCGTCCTCCACAGGCATATTTATGACAATGAGTGAGTATGTCATTAATTTCATCATTTGCAATGCACCTCCGAATGATTTGATCAGAGCCAATTTTCCACAAATATGGCTCATCCCAATTATAGTATTTCGAATCACTCTTAATTTTATCTTTCCTTGAGGAGCTCAAATGTGAAGGTAACACACCACTTACCAAGTAATAACTATATCGGCAAACCAAGGTTCTTGGTACTCCTTACCGTGAAGGCGAAATAGTTGCTCATCTGGAAATGTTTCAGAAATTGGTAGTGGCTCCTCGTCACGAAGCAAACGGCTCAAGTGGTCCACCACGGAGTTGTCCACGCCTTTGTGATCGTTGATCTCCCAATCAAACTCTTGAAGCAACAAAATCCATCGTATTAAGCGCAGTTTTGACTCCTTCTTTGACAACAAATATTTAAGAGCTGCATGGTCAGATTAAACAATAACCGTAGATCCCAATAAATAAGACCTAAATTTATCGAATGGAAAAACAATAGATTAAAGATCTTTTTCAGTTGTGGTATAGTTGCATTGTGCCGAATCGAGAGTTTTCGACGCATAATAAATGACGTGGCTTTTCCTTCCGTCTTTTTGTCCAAGCACAGCCCCAACGGCATATTTACCTGCATCACCCACATGAGCTCGAACGGTAAATCCCAATTTGGGGGTTGTATTATCGGTGCATTAGTGAGTAATAGCTTTAACTTATAAAAAGCCTCTTTGCACTCGTCCTCGAAATTGTACGGTACGTCATTCTGAAGTAGTCTTGACGTCGGTTGAGCGATTTTTGAGAAATCCTCAATAAATCTCCTGTAAAAACCTGCATGACCAAGAAAGCTTTGAATTTCTCGAACATTAGTGGGGTATGGCAAATTAGATATCAAATCTACCTTAGCCTTGCCTACCTCAATTCCTCGAGACGAAACTACATGACCTTGAAATATTCCTTCTTTAACCATGGCATTTTTCTTAGTTAGGCACGAGAATTTTATGAATGCATCTTTTTAGAACTTTGACTAGATTATCAAGACAATGATCAAATGAATTCCCATAAACTATAAAATCATCCAATGCATGTTTCGATCACATCATAAAATATACTCAGTATGCATCGTTGAAATGTACCAAGAGCATTACATAAGCCAGAAGGCATGCGACGATATGCAAACGTACCAAATGGTCATGTGAAAGTAGTTTTCTCTTGATCCTCGGGTGCTACAACAATTTGATAATAACCAGAAAATCAATCGAGGAAACAAAAGAAAGACTTACATGCTAGTCTTTCAAGCATTTGTGAAAGGTAGCGGAAAATGATCCTTTCGGGTGGCCGCATTTAACTTACGAAAATCAATGCACATGCACCATCCCGTCTGTAATCTCATTGATACCAATTTATTTTTATCATTTTTTACAAGTGAAAAACCAGATTTCTTAGGCGCAACATGAACTGGACTTACCCATTGACTGTCTGATATTGGAAATATAATTCCCGTATCTAATAATTTAATAATCTCTTTCATAACTACCTCTTTCATGGCCGGATTGAGTTTGCATTGTGGCTCCGTATCGGCTAGAGTCCGACTCAAGTAGGATCATGTGCATGCATATCGAGGGGCTTATTCCTTTGATGTCGGCCAAAGTCCATCCTATCGCGCTCTTGTATTCCTTCAAAATGCGTATCAATTTCTCATCTTGGATGGCGGTCAAGTCATTTGCAATAATGACTGGCAACGTTTCTTCATCTCCCAAATAGCAGTACTTGAGATGTTTGGTTAGATCTTTCAACTCCAGAAAAGGTGCCCGTTCACAATTTTTGTGTTAGGAATAGGTAATGAAAAGTGTCCTTACCTGATTGATCATGAGCCTCCGGAAGTGCTGTAATGCCATGAGTGCGTCTCTGATATCTTCGTCCACTTCAAAATGCGAATCTTTTTCTGTTTTGCTATTCTTAATCACATAGTCGAGTGTATCGTTAGTGAAATTACGCTCAAAATCATCTAGAATAAATGTATTAATCATACTAACAGATTCAACATCGTCAGCATATTTCATAGCATCAACCACATTCATAGTGAGTTTTTCACCATCAAACTCAAAAGTAAGAGTTCGTCAATCAACATCTATCTTAGTTTTAGCAGTTTTCATGAATGATCGACCTAATAAAATAACACCAGAATCAAGTGCATGTTCATTACCCATGTCTACTATATAAAAATTTGCAGGAAAAATAAATTTACCACATTTTACTGGAACATCTTCAACTAATCCTTCATGATAAATAATGGACCCATTTGCTAATTGAATACAAATATCACTGCACTTAAGAGGTCCCATACTCATCTCATTGAACAATGATAACGGCATAACATTGATAGAAGCCACTAAATCTAACATGGCAGTATTTATTTTTCTCTTCCCTATAGTAACTGAGATAGCAAACATACCTAGGTCCTTACATTTTTGGGGAAGTTTTCGTCGAAGCGCAGCGAAAACATTATCACTTACTAGGATTTTTCCTTCGGTTTTGTGATTCCTTTTGTTCGAGCACATTTCCTTTAAAAATTTTGCGTAGCATGGAATCTTCTTGATAGCATCCAAAGGTGGAATGTTGATCTCGACTTCGCTGAAGGTCTCCATTATACTATTTTCATCTTCTTCTTGTTTCACCCTAGCAAACCTTCTAGGAAAAGGTGGAGGAATAACAATATTAGGTTTATCGAAAACAGAGTCACTGCTTACCTTGGATGGTCTTTAGTCTTATCTTCTCTTGGGGATTTTATGGAAACATGGTCATGAGGCTGACCGATCTCTTTCCCGTTTCGAAAAGAGTCATAATACTCACATCCTCTCTTGGGTTAATCTTAACTGGGCCGGTAGTTTCTTTTTCTGCATTTGACTCATTTGTGTTGCAAGTTGAGACACTTGCCTTTCTAAATATTGTATGCTTGAGCACATTTCGTTAATGCTCAATTGAGTTTCCTGTTGAAAAGTGGCAGTACTAGTTGCTAAATTCTTAATAATATCCTCCAAAGACATACCTGGTTTTGATGGTGCAGCTTGTTGTGGAGGATTTCGTGGCCATGGTGCTTGCTGCATGAAACCTGGCGGTTGATTTCCGTAACTCAGATTTGGGTGATCACGCCATCCGGGATTGTATTGACTTGGATCATAGCGTTTTCGAGATGGTTCTGTGTACCCTCCAATTGCATTGGCTTGTTCGCTAGGATCAAACTGAAGTGAAGGACAATTCGCTATTGCCTGTCCAGCAAATGTACATATACCACAAGCCTTTACCTGACTCGTTTTCCCAATCACAAGTTTTTCCACAAGAGACGTTACTGAATCTAATTTAGCTCAAAAGAAGTAGTATTTACCTCGTTCATCCTTTGTTGGTCTACGTCTTGACGTGTTCCAAATTGTTGCACATTTGTAGCCATGCTTGAGATAAGCCGACGAGCCTCGTCTGCCGTTTTATCGACTAACGCTCCTCCACTTGCTGCGTAAATCATGTTTCTTTCCATGGGTAGCAATCCTTCGTAGAAATATTGGATAAGCGCTAATTATGAAATTTGGTGATATGGACAGCTTGCGCACAACCGCTTGAATCTTTCCTAGTATTCATGTAGAGTTTCTCCTATCCATTGTCGAATCCCGCAGATTTCCTTACGAATGTTTGCGGCACGAGACGCAGGGAAAAATTTTGCAAGGAATTGTTCTTAAGTTCGGCCCACGTAGTAATTGAACCTGATGGTAAGTAGTATAACCAGTCTTTGCATGATCCGCCAGCGAGAACTGAAATGCATGAAGACTTATTTGATCTACCGTGACCCCGTTTGGCTTCATGGTGGAGCCAAACCATATGAAACTCCTTCAAATGTTTGTTCGGGTCCTCACTTGCATTACCATGAAAGTAGGAAGCAAATGAATCAACCCTGATTTTAACTCGAAATGTGTTTGAAGAATGGGAAATTCAATGCAAAGTGGCCGTTGATTAGCATCCAGTGTAGCCATATCCCTCAATGTAAGACGGAGTGGCTGCTGCTGTTCGGTTTCCTCCTTGTCGCTTTTTCAAAATTCCTGTTCGGATTCCGTGATAGATATTGATATAGTCGAATCTTTTTGTCTTTTTGCATTTCCATTCGCCCTCGAGGTCCTCTCGATTTCGGGATCGGATATTCGAGAAGATCGGGGCATAAACTATAGCAAAAGAAATCGAATTAAAAATAGAAGTAAATCAATAGACACCAACTTCCCCGGCAACGGCGCCAAAATTTGGTCGTGTCGAGAACGGCCAAAAATAAGTTAATCACCTTATTCACTAAACACTAGTACAACGACAGTAGGGATCGTCTCCACAGGGAAAATGGTTGATTTACTTCTAATTTCAAACTCGATCGATAATAATAATAATAATAACAATAATGTTGATGATAATAATATTATAATAGTAATAATAATATCAATGATAGTAATAATAGTATTGCTACTAATAATAATACCACTAATAATATTATTAATAATAACAATATTAATAATAATATTAATAGTAATGATATTACTACTAATAATAATAATATTTAAATAATATTAAAATTAATATTAAAGGAGTTGGGGTGGTTGATTATAGTTTTTTTAATGCAATACTGAACGAGAAAAAATATCGAAACTAACAATGATAATATAATAGTCGCTAAACATATTAATCAAAGCTCAAAGCGCAACTAAAATTAATAATTGCTAATGAAATCACGAGACAGATAGAGATAAACTTAGGACCGAGCAAATAAAACCTTAATTCTTGCTAGCATTCGCCAACAACACCCACTCAAGAGCCCGAATAATTAGTTACTCATAATTGATTAAACGAAACATGGAGAAAACGTCATATATTCCCTGAAATTGGCTGATTATATCCTTGTTCCTCGTTGAGTGATTTGATCGAGCACTTGGTGAGCGAGCTATGCGTGAGAGAGTTTTGGAGCTGAGAGGTGTTTGCGTGAAGTGTGAGGTGTGTGCTTTGGGTTGAGGTGAACAAAACACGTGGTGTTCAGTTAAGAATTTGAGCTGCTTCCCTTTTCTCCCTCAAAGTACGAAAACCAATATTAACTCAAGATCAATAACATAAATTATATGGAAATCAAAAAGTGTTTGACAACTACAAAATAAAAAAGACGATGAAAAATGACAGAACATGGTTCTTCTTCTAACTAAGATCTCACTCAAAACAACTCGGAGACTAAGTGATAATCAATAAGCGGATCTTGCCTCCTTTTATATATGTGTGAGATGGTTTTCCTTTTCCAACGCAGAGACATAGAGCCGGCTTTAGCACGCATACGTGATTTTAAAAATCCTCCTTTAGCAGTGAATAAATCTTCAGCAGACAAGTCTTGTGGATTGTAGTTTCTTTTCCCTTGAGCAATGTGTACGATTGTGGCTTGTGCCGTTTGCTGATGTGATATGTTCAGTCTCTTTTCTTCCTTTTTTTCTTCCTTGCACAGCCGTCCAATTGGGTTCCTTCCTGTCCACATGTCATTAACAATATTGAATTGGTAAGTTGCCAAGTTAGGCCTAACTCGTCACGTATTCAAGTTTTCAACATTTGCTCAAGTAACCCATCTTAAAGGCCCACTTATGGTTGATCATGGCATGGGTAGTGGTGGATGTAAAAAAAAAATCACATGAGTGAAGAGCTTGCAACGTTGTGTTTTTATTTTCTTCGAATTCTTTCCACATTCGGATCTTCCCGATTTTGGTTTATTTTACTCCGATATCCTGTCAAATATGAAATATAAAAATATACTCATATCCAAGCAAATTTCGACCGAAAACACGCGTTAATGAGGTGTAAAATATCATACAAATGTAACTTATCAACCATTATCAGCAGCTCCTTGTTGCGAGGTTAAGGTAGTGATGGTTTTCTTTGATCATGTTTCTTGCTTGTTCCTTCCTGATCAGCTGCAGTGGCTTGCTTCTCTTGTTAACAATTTTATTTTCTAGTCAAGGTAGTTGTTCTCCTGGCACAATAGCTTCATGGAGGGTCCAAAGGAGCTTATTCGGCAGCGGCACGACGAAGTCCCCATTGTGGAGACCATTGCCTGGTGTACTTATCTATGATGGAGGAAATATCGGTGGGTGCTCCCAGGATTGCGATGTTTGGACTTGCTGATGTATGGTCATCATCCTTCCCCAGCGTGGAGATCGTATAATAGATCCACTGGGCCTTTGTGCTCGAGTGGAGTTGGTTTGGAGGTCCCCAAATGAGGACCTTCTCATGCAAGCGAGGCACAGGACTTTTGGATCTCGAACTTATAACTCGTGTCTTTGTTTCCAGCGGAGCTAGTCTCGTGAATCTCCTTTGGTAGGTTTCTTATGTTGGTGGAGAGCTACAGTCACAGACCCCGATCTAATAGGTAGGTCCTTTGCGCGTCAACATGGAGAGATCTGAACGGAGAGATCGAGCCTTCGTACGTCAGTGCGGAGCCGACTATTAAATCCCCAACGTGTGAAGCATGTCTTCATATGACAACGGGGAGCTTGACTTTTAGGTCACGAACGTAGAAAGTCGGGTCTTCATGTCAGCGGAGCTGGACTTAGGTCGTGGGAATTTATGTCTTCATGCCAACACGGAGCTAGGCTTTTACGTCTTCGTCCCAGCATGGAGCTGGGCTTCTAAATCCCGGTGGTTTTTCATACCCAGTACAGAGGAGGGTTTCGACCTCCTCGGGATCTTCGAATTCCAGCGCGAGTTTGGTGATCCCAACATGTAGATTGGGTCTTTATTTTCAGCGGAACTGGTTTCTAGGTCAACACGGGGCTAGGCCCGATCTTCTGCGGATCTTTGCGTACCAGCGTGGAGCTGGGCTTTGAGGTCCCTTGGATCTCCGTACGTCAGCACGGAGCTGGACTTTAAGTCCTTATGCGGTTCAGATCCCCAGGACTCCTTATCGATCACCTTCGAATCGGGTTTGCTGTTGCGGCTAACACCTTTTTCTAGTGTCCTGTCTGGATAGACTTCTCGATCACGTCCTTCGAACAATAGCAATTCTTAGTGCGGTGCATATATTTATTGTGATAACAATAATATAAAATAGAGAATGAGATTCTGGAGGGTTCCGAGGTCCCGGCTAAGAGCCTTCTCAATGCGGGATGTCTCCCCTAGGTCTCCACGTTTATCTCCAGTAGGCCTTCAGGCATTGGCGCGGATCTCCATGTGGATCTCCATGTTTATCTCCAGCTGGACTTGTATCTCTTGCGAATCTTCGGACGTCGGTTGCGGAGCCGGCTTTTAGGTCCCAGGGACCTTCGCATACCAGCGCAGCTAGGCTTGTATCTCCTGCGGATCTTCGAACATCGGCAAGGAGCTGGCTTCTAGGTCCTATGGATCTTTGCGTGCCTTCATACCAGCACCGAGTTGGGTTTCAGGTGGTTTGGAGATCCCGTATATACGCATCAAGTCTTCATCCCTAGTGCAGAGCTGATTCCTACGTTCCCGAATATAGAAACTCGGGTCTTCGGGGAGCTGGGCTTTTTTAGGCCTTTTGCCAGAGTGGAGCTGGACTCGAGTCTTCCGCCAGCGCAGCGCTGGACTTTATGAATCTGAATGCGGAGCTTCGGGTCTCATGCCAGCGGGAGCTAGGCTTTAGGTCCCACAGGCGGAGTTTCCGATCTTCGTGCCAGAGTGGAGCGGGCGTTTAGGTCACCAAAGGCGGAGCTCCGGGTCTTCTTGCATGTGCGGAGCTGAGGCTTTACTTCGATCGCTCTAGCGCATGTCTTCCTAGCTCTCTTGGAATCTTCTCCACTAGGAACTCCCACTATAATGAGCATAGGGCCCCTAAGTGGTGGTGTTGCTCTTTCATTTGGAGGTGGTGGAGATGGTCTTCCCTCATTCGGGGGAGCTACGGATTTTGCTCTGGGATCTAGAACGGGACCTCGGACAAACTCCTTTAGGGAAACTGCCTGGATGAGCCTCTCTATTACGTCCTTCAAATGATAGCAATTGTTAGTATGGTGCCCCTATTGATTATGATAACGACAATATAAGTTAGAATGAGGTTTAGAAGGCCCTGAAGTTCCGGTCGCGGGCCATCTCGTCGCCGGATGCCTCTGTGCTAAGGTTAGGATATCCTTGATTTATTGCATAGTGGCATGAACCTCTGTGGGGCCCTCGAAAGAGATCCCCGAGGCTTCACCTTTGCGTAAACAACTCGCTTTTCCTCTTTTTCAGGTCTGCGAATTGGTCTCGAAGTTTCCTCTCCTTTTCGGCCCTAGTGTTTTCCCTTTTCCCGGTGTGGCTCAACTCTTTTCCTTCTTCTGCAGCTCCCAGCTCCCTTCGCTTTTTCGGGTGGCTCATTAGCGAGACTCGTGGAGGTCAGCTTGGGTGTTCCGACATACGTTTATGACTTATCTGTACAGTTTTGCTTATTTTCACTTCTGACTTTGACTATTTTTGGGTGATTCGGGTGCTAACATCACAGAGGTGAGCACTGGCATGGCGGGCTGTGGTCACCTTCAGCAGCTTCCGCGAACTGTGGGTCTAAACTCTTCTCCACAGGTGGGGGCTTTCGTCCGTTGACTTTCTCCGTGTGTTTTTTCATCCCAGCAAAAACAAAGAAAAAGAAAGAAGAAAAGATAAACGTTAAGCAAGGCAAAATACTCACGCCTTCAACTCTGAATTTTCCCACAGAGGACGTTGATATGGGGCTATCCCAATCAACGAAATTTATATGGTTAGAGAAATTTATATAGCATTAGATTAGGTATTACAAAGTTTTGGGTCGCGCGTAAGGTGCTTATTGGTAAGGAAACTGAATGGGACGTGTTTGGGATGTGTGAGGGACATTGCGGACGTGTTTGGGACGTATTTAGGACGTTAGGGGGCATCAGGGACATTGGGGACGTGTTTGGGACGTAAAACGAGAAGGCACAAGGATGTACATTGTTCGATTGCTTACGGATTCCACGTCCACGGGGCGCTGCAGAACTTCCTTCCACTATATTTGTACGAAATACACACTCAACTAATCCTTACTTTCACTCTAAGTATGCTAAGTATCGAAAGAGATGTTTGACATACTGAAAAGAGAGAAACTAGAGAGTATTTTCGTATTGTGATGGTGATTCTTGCAAAATTGATGAAGTCTCCTTTATATAGGAGGCTCTTGGATATTTCCCGAAGGTACGTCCCTAGATTCCAGGTGATATGACCTTCTGGGACAATATGATGCACAATATAGCAGGCCGTCTGCCAGAGACAATCTTTGACAGCTTTCATGTAGCTTTCTACAGCCACGTGGCGACTTTTGATTCTTCAGTAAAGCTTATCCCGACGCTTCTCCACCACGTGCCTAATTTATGTGCCGCTCAGGACTAAATGTTAGACGAGCCTAATCTTTATGTTTCTATTAGGGACATTGACATTTTTAGTCCTATTGTCTGTGGCGTGAGCCTTTATGGTCCCATATTTCGAAATGCATTTTCTCGTCCTGAATCGTATCGATATGGGCGTTTTGGTCCTGATTAATTTCATCATTAATTTAGACAAAAAATATACAATTGATAACACGATATTTCCTTTTAAGTCGACTCGAAGGAGCTCAAGAGATCTCTTAGGTGACATATCGAAAGATAAGGGACAACAAATGCCAATGCCCCAAATATTGCGGATTAAAATGGCGTTCACCCTATCTATAAATGATGTATGATCGCATTAGGAAGGATAAACACAAATTAAAACTATCTTACTCATCTTCTCAAATTTTTTTCTCACCTTTGTGACCTTCGTCTCAATCTTCTCTGTGTCTCATTTCTGGGTCTCATACATAAAAAAAACTGCACAACATTGATTTACAGATAATATTACACATAACTCTATCAAACGATAGTCAATATTTCCTACATACACCGACTCCAATCCGACTTATAACATATATATTAACTTTTAACCACAATGAGCATTGAATGGTGCCTATACTATGTCATGAAATAAATGGACTGTCTAAAATAAAACAATCTCCGGTCTTTGTGTGTAACATCTCTAATCACAAATTGAATATTGACAAGTTAGGATCTCAAAAAGTAGAGATTTGAAATTGGTCATATGTTTCACTTCATCTACATATTTAATAAGTGTTAGATTTATTTTGATTTTATTGTTTTGCGAGTTCAGGTAATCCATCATCCTCAACATAGAGAAAACATCTGCTAGACTATGTCCCGCGGTTTCTCTTTTCATGGATTTTCTACGTAAAAAAAAGTTGTTTTGTTCTTTTCAATAATAAACATTTCTATTTTTCTATTGCATAATATAACTTACTCACACAAATTAACTTCAAATTAAAGAACACTCTCAATTTGTTAACATAGAATATGCTCTACGTATAAATTATTATTAAAACCTGGTTAATGTACCCAAAAAATAAGATTGTTCTCACGTGCAACGCACATATTTCCTACTAGTTCATGAAAAAGTGTAAAAATGACTTTCTCGTAATTAGTAAATCCTTAACAGATATGATATTCTATGACGGGATGAATTTATTATAGCTTGTGAAATATTTATTTATAAAGGGACAATTACTATTCAGTCCCCAGTCACTAATTATATAAACCGTCCAGTCCCTGTTAGAGTCCCCCTTAGCTTAAAGGACCAGCTTTTTTCAAAAATTGCAGAGATAAGGATTAAAATTATCTATTGACGGAAATACCATGCCTAACATACTGTACTAAAAGTTATTTTCTGGCGACTTTCGGGTATGCTTTTAGATTATATTGTCATAAACGCCCGGTGACTGTTATTCTCCATCCTTTATCTGTTACTATGATGCAGAAAATTGTTATCGACAGAGAATATTTTATGAATCTCGTTTTTACAGAGAATCGAGCTCCGAAATTTCGATGCCCATTAACCAACCAATTTCGGCGTGTAAGATATGATGTATTGTGGTATTCACGAAGTAAGATGCAAGATTTGTAATGAATTTTTATCTTTCTATTTAGGATTCTAATTTGCGAAAATAAGAAGAAATCAAAGCCGTTTTTGGCAACAATTACATATAATATGGATAAATTCGAAGTGCCCATAGTATGGGCAGCTTGGTGCGGCACATTGTTTGCTCGTTCGTCCGACGTTCATCTTTCAATTTCGCGAAAATACGGCCGACCCCAATAATTTGGGTACATTTTTACTATGTTAATATTGTTACTCGGATTATGCAATCTGTTACTTGGAGTATCGAAACTGTAATTAAACTGTAAATAATTGTTACCATCTGTAGGGTGCTAATTTGCGAAAATAAGATGAAATCAAATACGTTTTTGGCAACGATTACGTCTAATAAGTACAGAGTCGAAGTACCCATTGTATGAGCAGCTCGTGCGGCACCTTGTTTGGTCGTCCGTCTTATATCCATAATTTAATTCGCGAAAGACAATCGACCCTGTAAAGTTGGGTGTAGTTTTTTGTTTTGGCTGATTTGTAAAATTCTCAAGATCTGTTACTAGTATATTCATTTCTGTTAGTATGTGACTAAATTTGTTACTAAATTTTGGGCGGGAGTCTAAATAAAATCAAGCGTAGATTATCTGTTACCCAGTATGTGTGACACTGATACTAGTTATATGTTTCTATGTTATCAGAATTACTGTTGTTTGTGAATTAGTGTTTATGATTAAAATCATAACCTAAACTTATATATTTTTTTATCTAAAACTTCGTAAATTGATATATTTTAGTGAATGTAGCGTGTTTGAAGTATAAAATTTGAAATCATAAAGTAAACAAATTACATATTAAATTTTTTATTGTGACTGCGTATTATGTTACTCGTGTTGTGTTTCCTTGTTAGCAGCATATCAATTTCGGTTATCTACTCCTCTTCAATTGTTGCTGATCGTTCTTAAACTGTTACAGCACGAAATCAGAAAACAACATAGGGTTTCTGATCAAGATTAATTGAAGATGTCATTAATTTTGTCGAGTCATTTATGTTCGGTCGACCATCTGGATTGTAATAAACATCTAATAGTTCATTTCCACAACGTTTTGTGTAAGTAGAATCAATTTGGTAGAAGCATGGTCATCCTTTGAAGAAGAGTGCTACTTGCTTTCCATAATTTTCACCTTCTTCAATTCCAACATAATCTCCACGAAAATCACAACCTAAACTAACATTTTTTTATCTAAAACTTCGTAAATTGATATATTTGAGGGAATGTAGCGTGTTTGAAAGATAAAATTTGAAAATCATAAAGTAAACTAGTTACATATTAAATTTTTATTGTGACTGCGTATTATGTTACTCGTGTTGTGTTTCCTTGTTAGCAGCATATCAATATATGTTATCTTCTCCTCTTCGATGGTTGCTGATCATTCTTAAACTGTTATAGCATGAAATCAGAAAACAACGTAGGGTTTGTGATTAAGATTAATTGAAGATGTCATTAATTTTGTCGAGTCATTTATGTTAGGTCGAGCATCTGGATTGTAATAAACATCTAATAGTTCATTTGCACAACGTTTGTGTAAGTAGAATCAATTTGGTAGAAGCATGATCATCCTCTCAAGAAGAGTGCTACTTGTTTTCCATACTTTATACTTCACCTTCTTCAATTCCAACATAATCTCCACGAAAATCACAACCTAAACTAACATATATTTATCTAAAACTTGACATATTTTTCGTAATTTGATATATTTTTGTGAATGTAGCGTGTTTGAAGTATAAAATTTGAAAATGATAAAGTAAACTAATTACATATTAAATTGTTATTGTGAGTGTGTATTCTGCTACTCGTGCTGTGTTTCCTTGTTAACGACATATATATTTTTGTTCTCTTCTCCTCTTCAATTGTTGTTGATCATTATTAAATTGTTACTGCATGAAATCAGTAAACAACATAGGGTTTGTGATTAAGATTAATTGAAGATGTCATTAATTTTGTCGAGTAATTTATGTTAGGTCGACCATATGGATTGTAATAAACATCTAATAGTTCATTTCCACAACGTTTGTGTAAGTTGAATCAATTTAGTAGAAGCATGATCATCCTCCCAAGAAGAGTGCTACTTGCTTTCCATACTTTATACTCCACCTTCTTCAATTCCAACATAATCTCCAGGAAAATCACAACCTAAACTAACATATTTTTATCTAATATTGATATATTTTAGTGAATATAGCGTGTTTGAAGTATAAAATTTGAAATCATAAAGTAAACTAATTATATATTAAATTCTTATTGTGACTGTGTATTATGTTACTCGTGTTGTGTTTCCTTGTAACCAGCATATAAATTTCTGTTATCTTCTCCTCTTCAATTGTTGCTGATCATTCTTAAACTATTATAGCATGAAATCAGAAAACAACGTAGGGTTTGTGATTAAGATTAATTGAAGATGTCATTAATTTTGTCGACTCATTTATGTTAGGTCGACCATATGGATTGTAATAAGCATCTAATAGTTCACTTCCACAACGTTTCTGTAAGTAGAATCACTTTGGTAGAAGCTTGATCATCCTCTCAAGAAGAGTGCTACTTGTTTCCATACTTTATACTTCACATTCTTCAATTCTAACATAATCTCCACAAAAATCACAACCTAAGCTAACATATATTTATCTGAAACTTGATATATTTTTCGTAAATTGATATATTTTAGTGAATGTAGCGTGTTTGAAGTATAAAATTTGAAAATCATAAAGTAAACTAATTACATATTAAAATGTTATTGTGAGTGTGTATTCTTTTACTCGTACTGTGTTTCCTTGTTAACGACATATCAATTTTTGTTATATTCTCCTCTGCAATTGTTGCTGATCATTCTTAAATAGTTACTGCATTGAAATCAGTAAACAACATAGAGTTTATGATTAAGATTTATTGAAGACATTGATTTTGTTGAGTCATTTATGTTAGGTCGGCCATATGGATTGTAATAAACATCTAATATTTCATTTCCACAACGTTTGTGTAGTTGGTGGAAGCATGATCATTCTCTCAAGAAGAGTGCTACTTGCTTTCCATACTTTTACTTCACCTTCTTCAATTCCAACCAGGGTTTTTAAGACCGGACCGGACCACATATTTTCTCTTGCTTTTTAGTTAGCCCAATGCATTTATTTATGAATATTTGCTTTTACGAAAAACTAATCCTTAAATTCAAGAATTTTTGTTAGTTTATCTGATGTTGCTATTTACTGGCTCTTATATTTTAATATTTTATTTCTAAAGGCACCGGTTTTCTACCGGTTTCACTCCGGTTTTATACCGGTTAAACAATTAAACCTTAAACCACTAAAATTTCCGGTCTGGTTCGAAAACCCGGTTTCAGAACCTTGATTCCAACATAATCTCCAAGAAAATCACAACCTAAAGTAACAAATATTTATCTAAAACTTCGTAAATTGATACATTTTAGTGAATGTAGCGTGTTTGAAGCATAAAATTTGAAAATCATAAAGTAAACTAATTACATATTAAATTGTTATTGTTACTATGTAGCATGTTACTCGTATTGTGTTACCTTGTTACCTACATATCAATTTATGTTGTCTTCTCCTCTTCAATTGTTGTTGATCATTCTTAAACTGTTACTGCATGAAATCAGTAAACAACACAGAGCTCAGGTTAAGATTAATCGATGATGTCATTAAGTTTGTTGAATCATTTATGTTAGATCGACCACCTGGATTGTAATAAACAACTAATAGTCATGGAAGCAGTAAGTATTCATGGAAGAAACATGAATCTCGATAGAAAAAGTGTATATGTTCACTTTAACTAACCAATAGCCCAAGTCTCTGTTCATGCTCATTTTGAAGTTGATGCACTTCGAATTTAGGAAAGTAGGTGCAGAGTGTCGTCGGTAGTGTTAAAATATTCATTTTCCATATCTGTTATTTTTATTTAAAATTTTGTTATCTGAATAAACTTTTAGTCCTACTTTTAATGATTTGGTATTACCAAAATATAGAATTGTTACAACTTTTTAATATTTTGTTAGTTAGGTACTGTTTAATAACATGAGAATGGGGTAGACTATTTCTCAACTTCGATAATTATAGTTGAGAATCCAACACTAGATTTTCGAATTGGGTTTGAAGTAATAGTTCGGTATAAACCTAAATAACCTATTTTGGGCAATAATGTCGGTGTTTCTGCGACTTTCACCTTTTTTTAGAGTCATTGGTCATTTTCGTAACAAAGAATTGTTATTCAACAATTGTTACTTTTCTTCAATGATAAGTTACTATAATTTTTATATCTGTTACTCTCTTTGTCACATGTCTTACTGTCTTTGCTATATATGTTACTTAAATTGCATGACTTGTTACCCAGATATCGCCTTCACAAAATCTTCAATATACGTCGCATAAAAAATTTTTATTCAAAATTCTTCACTACTTCTTTCTTAAACTCGATAATTCCCGTTCAGTATTAAGATTCATTATCAAATTCACTCAGTCTCGTCTTAGTCGGCCATTAAACTCGATAATTCTCGTTCATTATTAGAGTCGTTGGTGATTTTCATAACAAAGAATTGTTCTTGGACAATTGTTAATTTTGTTCAATGATATGTTACAGTATTTGTTAAATCTGTTACTATCTTGGTGACATATGTTACTTAAGTTGCACGAATTATTACCCAGTTATCTTGTTCACAAAATCTTCAACATACGTATGTCGCATACTTCTTTCTTAAACTCACTAATTCTCGTTTATTATTGAGACCCATTATCAAATTCACTCAATTTCGTCTTAATCGGCCATTAAAATTGATATTTGGTCCATTTATAATCTCGTTTTTTCGAAGTGGAAATTTAATAGTTATTTCGTCTTACACTTTATATTATTCGTTTATTATAACTACCCATGAGGAATTGAAGTCGATCCCATCTTATTTGCACCTTAACTACGATATTTTAGTCAGTTTTAGAGTCCAAAGCAACTCAAAATCGAACGGAAGAGACGATGGCAAATGACTGTAATTTTTGGCAAGGATAGAATTGTCATTTCTGGTCACATGGGTTCTTTAAACTTATATTTTTGGTAGTTAGGTCCTTGAGCCTAAGTTAACTTCTTATAGGGCCTGAAACATGTTGAAACTTGCCTATTAGGGACTGAATCCAAATTAACCCTTTCTAAAGTACATTGGATAACGAACTCACTGATGGAGTTATGGTAGCATTTCAGCTCATATTCTATACACTATTTATTGAACGCCAAGACTTGCTATAAATCATCAATTGGTATGTGAAGTTGCATTAGAAATATATTCATTAAAAAATTAAAAGAAAACCGCCCACTACCTTTAAATACCGTTTTTAGTTAACAATTTTACCTTTAATTTCATTATGCATCAACTTTTTCATTTTATATACTTATAATTTTACTTAATTAAATATGATTATATTTTCTATAAAATCAAAAATAATTTAATATGATACAGTTATATATTATAGTACACGCATTTTGGTGTACAAAAAGTTAGTATTATTAGTTAACACCCTACAGCAGAAATTCTATAAATTAATACTCGATAATTTATTAAACTCTTTAATATAATATTTTCGGTCGGTCCCGACTCGAGGATAACGTACTAAATTAATAAGGTAATAGACTTTTGATCATTTCTATAGGTTCCGTAATTATAAATTAATAATTCCTTATGTAAAAACATTATCATATTACATGAACGAAGATTACTTGAAATGACTCAATTGTCATTTGTTTTTTGTTGATATATGCATTAATATTCCTTAAATGTACATTACACCATACAGATTATGATAGAATTGGGAGATTGAAAATTTGATCCTTAGTTTGACGTTCATTAAGGACATATGAGATTGAAGGGTATTTGATATTTGGTAAGTTTGAAAGGTAATAGACACTCCAAATTAATAAAACAATAATTAATCGATAATTAATAATTATTAGTTTATCGATTAATTAATAACTCTTTTAATTAATAAATTTGGCGGTCCCAACTGTATTAATTTATAGAGTTTCTACTGTACCTAAGTTTGTGTAAATGTAACTTCTGAACGACTCTCAGCTTAGTTACCCATAGGCTTGGCAATGAGGTGGAGATTCCCTGCTGTTCACTCCCGACAGGGGATAATGCGGAAAATTTACTCCCCATTGGCGACGATGGGGCGGGTATGAGGATCACTTCCAGGCCTATTCCCCATATGGCTCCAATATATATAATTATAAAACTATCCTTCTAAACAGTATTATTTCTTCATCTTTTTGTTTTTCTTCCCATTATCTCGTATCGTCACAATTTTTCGAAACTATATCTATGTTTTTCATCGGCGTAAACAATACAGGAAAAATTTAAAAATTACATTAAAAAAGATGCTGGGTGGGGATTCTCCGTGGGAAAAAATTCAAAAATTTCTGCGGGGATGGGGATGGGAGAAATTATTCCCCATTTTGCTAACGGGGATGGGAAGGGGATTCCCCGATAATTTTGGGGGTGCGCATGGGGATTAGCCCCCGCCTCATTGCCAAGCCTAATTTTCGAGGTGCTTTAGCATGTTTTTTGAGCAAAAAATGTATTATAGCATGCTAAATTATGCTATTTAAAAGCTAATGCATAACCCTCGTGTTGATAACATTTCTACAACAATATTGTCATTAAATATTATATTAAGATTACTATTACCGTTTGGTAGGCAGGATGTGTTTAGACGGTACTAACTTTAGTTGGGTTTATATAATGGAGAGTATGAGTTTTTTCGGGTGTTTGGTTGGCGAGTTTATATAATGATGTCTAATATGTTTGCTAGATGACTTAGATAACACTAGGGTTAATAAAATTCAATTACAAATTTATCCTTTTGAGATAAAAACATATTGATGTGAAATCGCGGGCAGATTGGAGCGAGATTTGAGCGATGCTCCTAATCAGCTTCGGTTGGTAGGCTGGGGGGGAGAGAGAGAGAGAGAGAGAGAGAGAGAGAGAGAGAGAGAGAGAGAGAGAGAGAGAGAGAGAGAGAGAGAGAGAGAGAGAGAGAGAGAGAGAGAGAGAGAGAGAGAGAGAGAGAGAGAGAGAGGGGGGGGGGGGGGGGGGGGGGGGGGAGAGGGAGAGGAAAGGGAGGGAGAGAGGGAGAGGAAAAGGAGGGAGGGAGATGGGAGAGGTATACATTTACCCATAATTTATTTTATAGCAAGTCATAAAAGACCACACGATTGATTACAAACATATTCACTCCAAATTATTTATGGGTATAGAACACATTAACATGCAACATGCAAGTTCTTGAACTGGTATACATTTGTCTTCCATCATTCCAATATTGTTACAACACATCATTCCAATTTGTTCCGCTCCATTCTTCTATAGTTGGCGTCACCACTCCTATGCGTTTCATATGAAGAATGCTAGCTACAAATAAAAGAGGGTGAATATATGTAGAATTACACCAAATCAAAAAAAATATCGAAGGGCTAACTAATAAAGTATGACAATACAAATAATTCAACATACTACCATACCAGCATGAGACTCCAGTGTAGCAGCAGCAGTAGCATCAACTATGAGATTAACTTGGTGATCGCATCGAACACCGTCTGCCTAATACAAAATGGCGTTCGAACACCTAAATCGAAAATATTTAGATTGATTAATTAAACAACATAACACCGGAGATTATAGGAAGATATTAGTTAGTTATTACCAGTGACCACAAGCTTACTGATCCTAGCAGCATGAAGATAAGAATGTAGATGAGTGTTAAGGAATGCGCTGAACCTTGTCTTTACGAGATTGTAATCTTCTTCTTCGACCGCCAACCGTCGACTAATTCTGCGCCTTTGCTGCCCTTAGAAGCTGGTTCAGGCTGACCTTCGACGTACAATTTACGACTGATAAACTCTGCATCTCTTCCCAAAGGGTCTTGCTCACGAATCACCTGCATGTTGTGTTTATTATTATAGGTCCAAAAAGGGGCAAATGACATTTTTAATCGACTAAATGAGATCACGTTCTATCAACGTGATGAAACTAACCGATACATGAATCAAAACGATCTAAAGCCGATAATATATGGATTAAAAGTAGCATTTGGAAATATGAAGACCAACAAGGCAGAAACACTCACATGTCAAACATTATGGATAAAAATGTCATTTCGTAAAAAAATATATATAATCTTGAAAAGGAAGTGATTGTTGGGTAAATAAAGGAATGGCCTTTATTTTTTGGCTTGTGAATGTGAATTAATTGGAGATGTAAAGTGTAGAGTTGTTGTCCAACATTGGAAAAACAACATGGTTTCACCCACCTTATATATGAATGTGGATTTTATTAGTTTAAAAAAATAGCTAATATTATCACACATGTAAGTCGCTCGCGTGCGCGCAGGGGAGGGGTACAAATCAGGCCGACCTGTGTGCGAGCGCGCGACCCGCGCACACTAATGCCGGACCGAAACAGTGGGCCTGATCAACCGACGTTTGCTCCGATTTTAACTTTTATTCCCGGTATTTAAAATGGCTTGCGAAAACCGGACCAGTATGTACTGAGACCGGACTGGACTGTTCTCCAATTAATAATGGATCGATTTGGGACCCGAACTGGGTACACTAAGAGACCGGTACTGGAGAGCTGAGACCGGACAGGTATACCACAGACCGAACTGCTCACATGAGCAGTACCGGAATGGACTGGTCACAATGCGAGACCGGTTAGCTAAACTGACTGTCGACTGTTAGTATACCTGAAGTCCAACGGACAGTCCTCTTGAGAGGCCATGACTGTTCCATTAAAGAGACATTTTAAAGTCATTAAAATGGCTCGATATTCACTCAGTTGTAATGGACCTTTAAGCTAGCTAAATTATAAGTCTATAAATATAGGATCGTTCTCAGAGGAGAAATAGACACAAGTCATATATCATCTTACCTTTTCCAGTTCGCCGTTGGAGTTGTTTTTTCCTAAAAAACACCAAGTAATTTCGATGTATCCTGGAAAATAAACGCTCATAAAACCTCAAGCACAATCGTGAGGGAGCGAATCTGTTTTAAGGAAATTGTGCTTGCACAATCTTCGAAACATTCTCTTGTTACTTGTCTGACCGGTCTATCCCTTACATACATACAACCAACAATCTTAAAACAGATTCGTAACCATGTCGGACAACCGCAGCTCAAACCGGGTTGAAGACAACAACAATGATGCGGTCCACACCTATGCCGTGCCCGTGGTAACAAGACCGACCGTACCAGTCTGACACTTGGAGAAGACCGAGAGGACTGCCTCCACGTTCAAGAAATGGCAGCACAAGATGCTTTTCTACCTCACCACTCTGAACCTGGCCACCTATCTGAAAGACGTCGAGCCAAAGGTTAACGAAGGTGAGACAAATGTTGAGGTGGTAAATGCGGTTGATGCATGGAAGCATTCTGACTTCCTGTGCTGCAATTACATCCTAGATGCCCTAAGCGATAATCTGTACAACGTGTATGGTGTGGTCACTACGGCTAAGGAGTTGTGGGAATCGTTAGACCGGAAATATAGAACTGAGGATACCGGCACAAAGAAATTTGTTGTCGGACGGTTCCTTGATTATATGATGGTCGATTCCAAGACTGTGATAAGTTAGGTTCAAGAGATCCAATTGATCTTGCACGAGATTCATGCAGAACGAATGGTTCTGAGCGAATCTTTCCAAGTCGCGGCTATCATTGAGAAGCTACCCCCTGGCTGGAAAGACTTCAAAAACTATCTCAAGCATAAGCACAAGGAGATGTCTTTGGAGGACTTGATTGTCAGACTTCGAATCGAAGAAGAGAACAAGAGATCGGATAAGAGAATGTCGAGCTCACGCGAACCAAAGGTAAACGTGGTGGAGCATGGCTCTAAAAAGGGCAAAGGCGCGGTTAAGCAGAAGGCTAAACTTGGGGCGATCGGGGGCGTCGCTAAGGTCGGCTATAAGTTCAAGGGAAAATGCTTCAACTGCGGGAAAATGGGCCATAAGTCGTCGGACTCCCGGTTTCCTAAAAGGAACCACAAGTCGAACATAGCAAAAGACATCACCAAGGATGTTGAGGAGATGAGCCTTGTTGCGTTGGTCTCGGAGGCGAATATGGTTGGGTCGAATCCAAAGGAGTGGTGGATCGACACTGGTGCAACGAGGCATGTCTGCACTCGAAGCCTCATTTCAACCTTTGAACCGGTTGAAGAAGGAAAGATATACATGTGTAACGTGGCGGCAGCTACGGTCGAGGGTGACGATAATAAACTCTATAAGGATGATACTTGCGATTGCGTCCTTAAGAAATTTGGAAGTACATCAAATTGATGTCAAAACGGCTTTCTTAAACGGTGATCAAGATGAAGAAATATATATGGAGCAACCTGAGGGGTTCGTACTCCTGGGACCGGAAGGAAAGTCTGTAAATTAATTAAGTCATTCTATGGATTGAAACAAGCCCCAAGAAGTGGCACGAGAAATTTGACCATGCAATGAAAACGAGTGGGTTTAGAATCAACGAGTGTGACAAACGTGTCTACTCGAGAGAAGCAGGTGATGATTATATTATTTTATGTCTATACGGTGACGACATACTTATCGTCGGTAGTAATGACAAAAAGTCAAATCTCTTGGGAATCCCCGAGGGTCCCTGGATCCACGATCCTAGAACGTCCGAAATTTAAAATCTTACGGGGTTTCCCGCCTAACCAAGATCGCTCGGTTACAAACACGAGAACGTATTGACATAAAGAGATAAGAGATCAGCCATGATACCTTGTTGAAGTCTCTTAACGATGGCTAGCTTCGAATCCATCGAATCCCCGAGGCTTAGTGCCCCTCTCCTACGCCAAAAGCACAAGAACGGGACGCCTTCTTTGCGCAGAATCGTCACGCCGGCACCTTACTAACGTCGCAGCTATTCTTGCATGTGCGGTAGGCCAAGAACGAACTGCTTGCTGCCCCCGAGAGAGAGAGTGCGAGAGAGAAAGTGGTGAGAGAAGAAACCTCTTAGGTTTTTCTCTCTTTTGCTTGTATTTCGAAAATTTAGCTTCCTCACCCTTTCGGATCTCGAAAATCCTTCTTTATACCTCTTAGGATTAGCCAAAAATAGGTTAAGGTGGGTGGATAAAAAACCTCAATCCTCCCCTTTTACCAAGTCTTCGTTTTACCAAGTAATGAATTCAAAATTCAAACTTTATATTTAATTAATTAAATATCCAATACCTTAATTAATTAAAATACCATGTTTAGTATATTTTAAATATATATCCAATATAAATATATTTAATAATTTTCGAAATTTTATCTAATAAAAATTCGAAACTTATATATATCCGATATACATTATTTAATTCCAAATTAAACAATATTATTTCTCCAAGAAAATAATAAAGATCTAAATCTAAGTTAAATCATATACTAAATATTCAATATCAAATATTTTACTTAAAAAATGTATCGTGAGGAAAAAGACCATTTTACCCCTCACTAATCAAACTTAGTATTTTCGGCCGATCAAGGCTTTGGCCAAGCCCCGAACCCTAATGTCACAATCTAGGACCTAGCCTTGTCTCTCTCTTTGGTGACGACGTTGTATCGGTTGCCCTTTTTAAGCCCGACTCTCTTGGTTCGTCTCAACCGGCCCATGAGGTATCTAAGAGTTCGGTATTCACCTAGCCAGCCCTATGGTACCGAACAGATCCCAAGTTGAGTACGAATTTGATATAATCATAATCCACGAACAACTGCAGATTTTCGCATACGTATAAACCCTTTACGTTTGTCCCGGTCGAGTGAAAGTCGCGCATAGTCAAACTTACAGAACTCGACTCTATGTCGTTTATGTCGGTGAAAGTTTCGAAACTGCACTCCACGACTATCATGAGTCAGTTATATGGTCTGGCGGAGTTGGATAAATTCCCGCACATCAAACTTGCCATAGGAGGTTAACCTCGAATTTAATCGAGACAGTAAATCCCTCTCCCGTGGTTCAACCGGCAATCACATCGAAAAGTCAAGACCACATTTCACCGCTGACCCATGCCACCGGCAAGACGGGCCTACAAACTAGTGACAAGTCAAGACCTTAAGATCAACCCCAAGTTAACCCTTTCGATCTAAGGTTCACGCATACTACTACAATCAATCGTTCGATCAAGGACGATCCAAGTGTGTGATCGTTCAATTACGAGTCAGAGTCCAAATACAGATAATCCCCTGATTCATCTTGTATCATTGTCATGGGCTCCCACTTCCCAAGTGAACGGTTGGCACAACCATATTGGACCCATCGACAAACAAGTCGTACGTGTCATTCCAGTCACCCTACTGGAGACTTAGTCTTGTGGACTTTTTTAATATTGCAGGATCTCAGCTTACTGGTGCCCCTCTCTGTCCCCACAGAGTCAATAACTGAACTGCCAATATTTGGGTTTTATTAATTTGTCTTATCCACCCAGATTGCAAGGTGAAATCTTTAAACTAATTAATAATTTGCCTTTTAGTTTATTCATCCAATAATTAATAATGATAAATAAAGTCATTCCATTAGTAGAAGTAATCAAATTACATCACTAAACACAACACATTAGCAAATTGCCCTCGTACTCCCAGTCCTCGTACGAAATCTAGGGCATATACCTCAACAATCTCTCACTTGCACTAATGCCATGTGTTATCATATCTTAACCCCATTCTATCGAGGTGTCGATCGAGGACTGCCTGTGGTAGTGGCTTCGTGAACGGGTCTGCATTCTCTACAGAGGCAATTTTCTACATGGCTATTGAGCCATTTTCAACAAACCCACGCATCACGTGGTATTTTGTCTCTATGTGTTGGATTTACTGTGAGCACGTGGTTCCTTAGCTTGTGCAATAGCCCCGCTGTTGTCGCACCACAATGGCAATGGGCGATCCACGATGCTAGGTACCACCTGTAGTTCCTCCAGAAACTTGCGTATCCAAACACCCTCATTGGCAGCTTCTGATGCTGCGATATACTATGCCTCAGTGGTGGAATCTGCAGTCGTGCTTTGCTTGGAATTTTTCCAAGACACTGCCCCACCATTGAGCGTAAAGACAAAACCCGAAGTAGACTTTCGGTCATCCACATCTGATTGGAAGTCCGAATCTGTATATCAATCTACTTTCAATTCTCCGGAGCCATAAATCAGTATCAAGTCCTTAGTCCGTCTAAGGTACTTCAGAACTGTCTTCACTGCCGCCCAATGTTCCTTACCATGATTAGCCTGAAACCTACTCAATACGCCCACAGCGAACGCTATGTCTGGTCGTGTGCAAAGCATCGCGTACATCAGGCTACCCAGAGCTGAAGCATAGGGGACTCCACTCATCTCTTGTCTTTGTACCTCATTCTGAGGCAAAATAGCCTTTGAGAGATGAATTCCATACCTCATAGGTAGGAACCCTTTCTTAGACTCGTCCATTTTAAACCTTTTAAGGACTTTATCTAAGTAAAGGGCCTGGGACAAGCCTATTGACCTTTTTGCCCCATCTCTAAATAGGCGAATTCCTAGAATATAGGTCGCTTCTCCGAGGTCTTTCGTAGAGAATTCGTTTGAAAGCCAAGCTTTAATCTCTGAGAGATCCCAATGTCGTTTCCTGTCAAAAGGATATCATCTACGTACAATACTTTAATCTTCATTCTTTATGAATCCGTAGTTCTTAACTACTTCATCGAACCGAAGATTCAAACTCCTTGAAGCCTGTTTTAGCCCATAAATGGACCGATTCAGTTTGCACACTTTTCGAGCATCTGCTTCTGACGTAAAACCCTTGGGCTGCTCCATATAGATTTCCTCCTAAAGGAATCCATTCAGGAAGGCGGTCTTTACGTCCATCTGCCAGATCTCATAGTCGTAGTGTGCTGCTATCGCAAGCATGATTCGAATGGACTTTATCATTGCGACAGGTGAGAAGGTTTCCTCATAGTCAATTCCCTCTTTCTGACTATACCCTTTCGCCACAAGCCTAGCTTTGTACATCTCCACCTGTCCATCAGATCCAATCTTTTTCTTGTAGATCCATTTATTGCCAATTGGTCTAAAACCATTAGGCAGGTCTACAAGATTCCAAACCTCGTTTGTGTGCATCGAGTCCATTTCGGCCTGCATAGCCTCAAGCCACTTGAGGGAGTCTGTACCAGCAATTGCCTGGTCGTAGGTGACGGGGTCGTCCCTTACGCATCCTTCAGTCGCAACATCCCCATGCTCGACGTGCACCATACCATATCTCCCAGGCATACAAGATATCCTACTTGACATACGCAATTGCGGCTTGACCTACGCAATTGCGGCTGAGCCGGGTTTTCTGGAACGTCTTCCAACGACTCTTAGGAGTCGATTCGTCCTCTAACTCTCTTAGAGTTATTTCTCGTCCTTTACCGCCTTCGCCTACGAATTCTTCCTCCAAGAAAGTAGCGCGTAAAGCATCGAACACCCTGTGTTCATCTGGGACGGAGAAGCAATACCCCATTGAGTCCTCGGGATATCCGACGAATCTTGCCATTAATGATCTTGATTCAAGCTTATCTGCCATCGACTTTTTCACAAAGCCGCCGCAACCCCAGACCCTGATGTGATTCAGACTCGCCTTACGATATAGGCCGTTGTTTCTAAGGCATATCCCCACAACGAAATGGGGAGATCTGTGTAACTCAGCATCGACCGAACCATATCTAAAAGCGTTCGGTTTCTCCGTTCGGCCACGCCATTCAATTGCAGCATGCCTGGCGGGGAAAACTGTATGATGATGCCATTTTCTCTAATAAATGCATCGAACCCGAGGGTCATATATTCATCGCCTCGATCTGATCGAACGGCTTTAATGAACTTGCCAGCTTGCTTCTCCACTAATGCTTTATACTCTTTGAACATGAAGTGTATGCCTAAGAGGGGGGTGAATTAGGCAATAAAAATTTTGGCTTGTTCTTCTTTGAAAAGTACTTTTCTTTAAGAAGATATCTGCAGAGTGTGTTATTTCCCAGAAAGCAGTACGAGTATCCAAGTTATCTCCCTAATCAAGTTATTTTCAGAACTAGTATTAACGATATCACCTAGTTATTTGCTGTCGTCCCCGGTTTGTCTCACAGAAAAGTAAATGGCAGAAAGTAAAGTGAGACGGGATTTTTATACAGGTTATATCCCCAACTGGGGTTTAATCCTGTCCTTGGGATGTGATCTCCCAAGAGTTCCAATCAATCACTAGGTATTACCGGTTACACTATGATTGACCCGTACACAACCGAAGCACTATGGACACTAGACCTCGCTCTAGGCTGACGCACGCCAAGTTTCGATCCACGTCGTTTACACAGGAAACCTATTCCCCGACTGGATGCAGCTTGCTACCGAAGGGCCACCGAATCCACAAAATTCGTCCCTCCACGTGCGTAAGACTCCACTCGTGCTCCTTTGTGCGCTCAACGTGCCCGCAGACACAACACGTCCGAAGACTGGGTTTTGGATAGGGTGTTTCTAAAGATCGCTCAAAGGGTACAGATTCGCAAATGAAAGCTCAGACACAAACTACGAATTTTTTTCGCAAGTTAACGCTCAATGACTCTAAGGAACTCGATAGCTTGTGTGTTCGTTCTTGTTACCCTTCAATCGTGAAGTGTTCTCTTCTATATAGACCATGAAATGCTTCTACACTCCACAAGGAAAGTTAAGCACGAAAATATGCAAGAGACAGATCAATTATCACGTGCATTAACTCAAGAAATCATGCCAAGAATAAACCAATTTAAGCTCAATGGTCATGCATGATTACTTACCATAAATACCACAGATTAACTTTCATTTCACTGTGATCTCATCCGTTAGTCAGCATATTCCACATATGTTCCACTCAGCATATTATCAACGGTAAGCTCAATCAACTGATTTCTTTCCCAAAATATGATAGCCAATTTGCACAGAGAAAGATTTGATCTACTGAGTATAATGCAAAGTATATTTTCCATATATAGTGATCTCATCCGATTTCATTCCATAAATAGACTCAATCAGCATCTTACCATATAAAAGTCCAATCAATTAATCACTTTCCATAATATGAATCCTAAGTCGCACAAGGAAAGTAGGATCATGATGCACTGATTTAAGAGTCACATAATTCGCACTCAACGGATATAACATTGATATTCTTCCCTAAAATAGATCATTCATATGTAAGCACTTAATCAGAATATCCTTTCCATATATACAGCATAGTCATTCATATCCGGGTGATCACATTGATATTCTTTCCTAAAATAACTCAATCACGTTTCAGCTCAATCAGAATATCTTTTCCATATATATCATACAATCATTTGTATCAAGATGATCACAGCATTATCCTTTCCTAAAATACCTTAATCTCGCAGACAGTTTTGCATATCACTCAATATGATATATTTTCCATATATAGCATGCAACGAGATTCCATTCATACGAAGATGTTCATAACCAGGTGATCACATTAATATTCCAGGTAAGCACAAGATCACACAAATTCGATTTTCTTAACAGTTAAACCACATTCAAGCACTTAATCGAACATTTTCTCATACTTAAACATCACATAACATGCATATCGAGTTTTCTAATTTGTACCCCCCAATTTACATAATTACTTGGAATTATCAAAACTCTCATAGCCATTTTGACCAAAAAGGTCTACAATCTCCCCCTTTTTGATGATGACAAGTAATTAATGCCTATCTTACGCATATGAGTACACTCGATATGAAACTATCTAAGCACGTAACATGTTTAAGTATCAAAGCATGTGCATATGATCAGAGCAAATAAGTTTATCAGATTTCAAAGCATGCTCCCCCTGTCTAATTGCTAATAAATCCATGTAAAGCACAGTCGCAAAGATTTAGCAATTACCAGGTCATATCAAATGGAATATCGCAAGTTACCACGGAATGTCGCAAGTTATCATGGAACGTCTCAAGTTATCACATCACATCAGTTTGCTCCCCCTGCCTATGTGCGGAATTCCTAATCCTTAACAAATCACAAACTCAAGCACAGAGGATTGAGACATAAGCAAAAAAAAAGCAAGCCGATTATATTATATCATTCCAAAATAACAAAATAGGGCATTAATTGCCTATACTTCTCCTCCTTCAGCATAAAAAAGGAGGGACTTAAACACCACCAACATCCTAAACCTGCAGCCAACCAAACTCGACCTCAAACCCAAAAACAGAAAAGGACATCCTAGAGCCAATCCTATAAGAGCTGGGGAATTACTAGGGAATAAGATCTAAGGGCTGGAATCGCTATCGGGTAAGGCAGATGAGGATTCAGCGATATTAAGAGCGGTGGAGATCTCCTTCAGATACTTGTTAACCTTTTTGAAGTTCCGTGAGATCTTTTTGAACTGCTGACGATTTTCATCCTTAAGCCCCTTGATACTCTTTTTTAAATCAGCGATCATTCCCTGCTTGTCGTCGCTCTCTAGATCCTTTTTCTTTCTGATCGGACTCTTTGACGGAGCCTTCAAATCCCTTGTCTTGAACCATCCTTTCCTCTCATCAAAGCGTATACCAACACGCTTCAGGTGACCAAATCCACAGCATGCTTAGGCTGTCTTCCCAAGCCTTGGGCAGAGAGATTCCCTCGGCCTCAAACAGATGTGTCAGTATCATTCCATAGGGAAGTTCCTTATCTGGGCTCTGGCTGGCATAGACCATGTACTTGAGAACGAAATACCCTAAGTTAAGTGGCCTATTTTGGGATACCATGTAGAGAGTCAGCATGCTCATGTTGTTCATCGTTGTGGAATGGCCTCCACTCCCAACTCGGGCGCTCCATAGCGTAAAATGTAGGACCTTGTGGAGAAAGAACAGATCTACGGGAAGTTGGTTCAAAGCTTCTCCTTCAGAGAACTTTGGCTTATAGGGGGTATTCCAGAGGGCTTTTGCACATTCTCGCATGGATACTTCAGAGGTGCACCAGTGGACAAAGTCAAAGTAGCGGAGCCCTTCGTTCTCAGCACCCAGCATCTCATTCACTTTAGCGCTATTCCATTCAAGGGTCTTGCCAAGCACATAAGCTTGACTGTGATCTCCGTTTCGTCTTCAACGAACGTGAGATTAGCATAAAAGAGTTTCACGGCTTCCACATACAAGGACCCGTCTATTCTCAGGAAATTTTCCCAGCCATATTCTGTCAGCCATGTTACTACTTGACTGTCAGCCAACTCATCAAACTTAACGCACCTTCCCCGTGCAACGCGTCGCTTCTGAAGCTTTCCGTGAAGTTCCTTGGCACTATCACTCTGGAATTTGATCTCGTCAGTGATCTCCTCCAGATTTTCGGGATCGAACAGGGCTTTGGCAGAATGATCCAACGGGGGAGTCTTGCCTCGAGGAGGGGACTCGATCTGAGCAGAGACAGATTTTTCTGGAGAGGCAGATTTCTCAAGTGAGGCAGATTTTTCCGAAGAGGCAGACTGATTATCAGAGGAGGCAGGAGAAGGAGTAGGGGTTGGAGTAGGAATTTTATCGATCTTAGCTTTTTCTTCTTAGGTTTTGTCGGGGATTTCGTGGATTTGGGACGCTCTTTGACTTGGAACGTGTAACTTTCGAAGAAGGTGGAGTTTCGACTAGGGCAGCCTTTCGCTTTTTGTCGGATTTAGATCCGGCACCTTTAGTTTTCACCATGGTTGATGTCGAAGAGTTGAAGGATGAAAGGATGAAGTGAAGAGATTAGGGTTTGAATTGAATGGAGAAACAAGGAAGGGACGGTTTATAAAAAGGCTTAGTCCTTTTGGATAAGGATGGAAGGAAGTTAAAGAGAGATGTGATCTTGACAAGACGTGTGTCAGATAAGGAAGGGATTTCAAAATTTGAATTTTAAAAGGAATACTTAGTGGTTAAGGAAACTGCCCGTTGAATGGAATAAAAGGATATCTCGCGGGAATAAAATAGATTTTGACATAAATGTCGAGAAGTCTAAAAATAATCTCCCCATGGATGGAAAGGATCTTAATAGAAAAGATAGAATTACGGAATAGAATCAAGGAATAAAATGGACGAAATCCCAAAGGATAAGATCAAGGAGATACTAAGGATTATCTAGTCATCTTTCCTATTTGAGCTCAATAATTCCTAATCGGTCACGGATATCACAGAATCTACTCTCAATAAGGGGTTTCGTGAAGATATCAGCAACTGATCATTAGTCCCTACGAAGTTCACGCTGATATTCCCTTTCTGAACATGATCTCGAATGAAATGATGTTTCACCTCTATATGCTTAGTTCGAGAATGGTGTACGGGATTTTTGGTGATACTAATGGCACTAGTACTATCACAGAAAATAGGAATTTGGTCATAACTCAACCCGTAATCATTCAAGGTCTGTTTCATCCAAAGGATTTGCTGAGCACAACTTCCTAAGGCCATATATTCCGCTTCGGTTGTGGATAGGGCCACGGCATTTTGTTTCCTACTGGACAAGTAACAAGGGAATTTCCTAGTATTTGACAAGTACCACTAGTGCTTTTCCTATCTTCCCTAGAACCGGCGTAATCCGCATCCCAGTATCCCATTAATGGGAATTCCTTGGAATTTGGATACCACATATTGATTGTTCCCTTCAAATATCTAAATATCCGCTTGACTGCCGTCAGGTGAGATTCCCTAGGACTCGATTGATATCTAGAACATAGACCAGTAGCAAACATGATATCGGGTCTGCTTGCCGTAAGGTATAGCAAACTTCCTATCATACCTCTATATTTAGTTTGGTCAAAGGGCGTACCTTGTTCATCACTATCAATTTTGGCGGTCTGGTGCATAGGAGTGGGAAGTACCTTGGAATCGGCCATTCCGAATTTTTCAAGTAGTTCCTTCGTGTACTTCGTTTGAGATATGAATGTTCCCGTATCCAATTGCTTCTTCTTGTGAACACCCTTTGGCAACTAACCTGGCCTTATTTCGTGTCACGTTACCGTTCTCGTCCAGTTTGTTGCGAAATACCCACTTCGTGCCTATTATGGACTTGTTCTTAGGTCTTTCCACAAGAGTCCACACTTGGCTCTTTTCAAATTGTGCCAGCTCTTCTTCCATGGCAATCGCCCACGATTCATCGTCAAGCGCTTCATTCACTGTCTTAGGTTCCATGGTTGACAACAGCACGTCATGTGATTCCTCAGCAATATCGTTCCGTGCAGTTGCTCTTGTTTTGATTCCTGAAGTGATATTCCCTATGACTTGCTCAGTGGGATGGCTGGAAGCATGTTTGAATTTTCTGCGTTGTTGCTCGTGTGAAGCTTCAGGTTCCTCTGACATATCACCTAATTCCAACGGAATTGCGTTCACTTCTTTGTCAGTGGTGGCGACGAGAGTCTTGGGGACTGGGTAGAAGTACACGAAGAGCAGATCGAGATCTAGTTAACCAGAATTGCCCTCAGATGAGGAAGTTCCCACCGTTGAAGGTTGACCTTTTGTCAACGACTGTAGAAGACCTGGTTCTGGACTGATATGGGCAGAAGCCATGAGGTCGCCTTCACTTTCGTGAAAGGTGACATTTGTGCTATCAATGACAGATCGTTTCTCTTTAAGATAGACTCTGTATGCCTTCGAGTTCAGCGAATATCCAACAAAGATTCCTTCGAGTGCTTTTGAATCAAGCTTCCCAAGATGTTGGCGATCATTGGCAACAAAACATCGGCAACCGAAGACCCTTAGATAAGATATATCTGGGATACGACGGTTATTCAACATCTCGTATGGGGTGCGGTTGAATCTCTTGTGGATTGAAGCTCGGTTTTGCGTGTAGCAAGCCGTTTGAATAGCTTCGCCCCAAAGAGAGTGAGGAAGGCCGGACTGGATGAGGAGAGTCCTAGCTGCTTCAACTAGTGTCCTATTTTTACGCTCAACGACACCATTCTGTTCCGGTGTCTTCACAGCTGAGAACTGCTGGGTGATGCCCTGAGTGGCATAGAAATCACTGAGCTTCTTGTTCTTACAGTTCTGATAATCCGGACCTTCTGTTGATGAAGAGTTTGGGTCGTAACAACAAACTCGATGATTATATCAGGAACTTCATCCTTTGTAAGAATGAGTTTCGTCCACGTATAACGTGAAAAATCGTCGACAATCACAAAAATATACCGTCTTCCTCCGAGTGTGGCGTAGGCATTGTAAGAGCTCGAGGATGAGCTTAGAGGATGGCGTTTCCTTGGAAATGTGAGACGAGCGCTTCATCTTCCCCATTTCACAGGTAGAGCAGAGATGTTCCTTATGATATGACAGTTGGGGTAGACCGTCAACGAGTTTATTCTGACGCAGTTTGTTGATAGTCTTGAAATTGAGATGTGAAAGACGTCGGTGCCATAGATCATTCAACTTGGGTGCAGCCCGAGAGAGAAGGCATACTGGTCGAGAGGTCGTGAGATTGAGTACGTAGAGGTGAGACGTGCGCGTTCCAGAAAGAAGTGGCAGTCCCGAGGCATCGATAATGCTGCAGATGTCAGATTCGAAGAGAACCTTGTATCCTTTATCGCAGAAACGACCAATGCTGAAGAGATTGTAGCTCAAGCCCTCGACGTAAGAGATGCCATTGATCGTCAGTTTGTCATGGACGAGTTCGCCAGTTCCGAGAATTGGCGCCATTTGACTGTTTCCGAAGGAGACCCTTCCGAGATAGCTCTCGGAGAAGTTGCTCAACAGCTCCTTGTTCCCCGTCATGTGTGTGGAGCAACCCGAGTCTAGATACCACACATGACAGACCTGCAATCATCAACAAACGTTGGGTCCCCGTTTACGGACGGGACCTTCTTGTGATACAAGTAAAATTTTCATGCGCTTAATGGGAAATGTGGTTTCCAAATCAGATTGTGTCGGTTCTAATTTAGCTTTCCCTTTGTCATTTGTTTGATGAGGCGGGATTATGGTTTTTCTAACCCATATTTTCCTAACTTGTGCTTGCATGTATGGCGCCTTATACATGAATTGGCGTGGGAATTTTGGTTGTAGCTGACTTTCCTCTGTTTTAGTCGTCGTTTGCTTACTAGCAGTAGGGGACTTTGTATTCAACGTCGGAAGGCGTTTTCGCTTAACCGTAGGCTTAGACGTACTGGGCGAATGCGAAGGCGTCGTGGGAGAGGTTCGCTTGCTTGGTCGGAGTGTTGCTTGTTCGTGTGCTTCATATTCATGAAAGCGTGGAAGAATAAAGTCATTGCAGCAACACATAGACATAAGTTTGGCAAAGGAAAGATAAGTTTTGGCAACATCATTGTCTACGTCCTTAAGAGATTGGGATTCAGTACATAAAGAGGAAAGACGAATGTAAGATGGTCGTTTCTTCTTGTCATCGAAGAGCGGGTTCTCCTTTATTTCAAACGAACTCCCTTCCAGAGACGTCGCACTCACATTCCTTGTACCATAAGAATACGAGAGTTAGTGTTAGAACAAGCTTCAGCTTCAGGAGTCATCTTCGCCGTCCTCTTACATTTACATGTTCGAGAATCGGGTACTGGACTCGACGTAGAGGGTTTGTTCGTATTGTGACATTGCTCTAGGGTAGAAATTCTGCTAGGTAGCTCATTTCGCTCCTTCGCGAAGGCTTTCCGCTCTAGTTCTAGGGTTCGTTCTAGTTCTGCTATGACCAGAAGTTTTTCTGGGATATATATGCGAGAAACCGCTTCTTGGACAGCGAGTTCCTGTTCTTCGGTTGGAAATAGAGTCTTGATGTCCTCAGGTAGTGAAGATTTTTTAGTCTTATAACCAGCATTCAATTCTGCGTAGTCATATGGCGATTTCCGCCCAAAGTATGTTCTGCTCCCTCTTTTCTTCCGAAAGGACGATGAGGAGGATCTTAAGAATGGCATGAGCTGTGAGGGAGTTCCCTTCCTAGTTTGCAGGAACCTAGTGCTATACACATTATACCTTTTTACTATCAACGGCGTTGGTTCGCAGTTGCTGGCCTGACCGATTCCCATCCGGGCGTCGTAGAATTCTGTTTCAACTGGTTGGTTTAGTAGGCATAAGATGCCTGTGCTTTCATTTCTAAGGTGAAGTTGCTCTTCAAGTTCTTTCACCTTTCGGTATAGCCTAACTCTTTCCTTTGTAAGCAGTTCATATTGGGAGGCCGTCAGGAGACGAGATGTTTCACATGAGCTAATGGCCAGTGTGGTTTCCTTAACTTTGGTCTCACTTTGTTTATTCTTGCTTTGCAGACGTTTGACTAACGCTTCAGAGGCCATTAGACTTTCATTTGCACGAGCGAGCTCTTCTACTTTTAAGCTAAGTAAGGCATAGTTGTTTTCAAATTTTAGCTTAAGTTCATCATAATCCCTAGCATCTACGGTGGGTTGCTTAATGGTGTGACGATGATTGAACACGTCATCGAGTTGAGAGATTCGTACCTCAGACTCTTTGTTGGCAGGAGTCTTTGCCGTGTTCTCACTGGTGTTAACCATCTCCTCGTCCTCGGTTCGACCAGCCTTGCCATGCAGCAATCTTCGTCCTTAGGCTCCTCGTCTTCGGAAGTGTCGTTCACCCACTCAGCTTCTTCGGTGAGGAGAACTTTCCCACTTTCCATTTTGCGAGTCATCCTGACCTTACGGTCGTAGTAGCCAGAGTCCTTCACGCGTGGGGCGTGGCATTCCTTGGCGAAGTGGCTTGACTTTCCACATCGAAAGCACTTCACAGACTTCTGAGGTGCTGATTCCTCCTCTTTCTTTGTCGGCTTGGCTTCCTCCGTGGGGGTGGTCTTTTTGGTGCCGCTATAGGTTCTTTGGCGATTGGAGGAGGATGAGGATTTTTTCCCGATCTTCTTTGAGACCAACTTAGTGAGCATTGCCAGTTGCTTGCGTAGATCACGAACATCTTCATCAGATTCTGTATCAGCTTCGGATCCTGAAGAGGTGTCAGATACAACAGCTGGTAGCTTCCATTTGTTCTGCTTGGTCTTAGTGGCGGAAGATCGTTCATTGGTTTTGTCGAGAGGAGGGCCAGTGGGTCGACTCGAGTGTTGGTGGACTGAGGTTGCACGTAAGGAGCATAGGCAGACAGACTGTCATAGAGCGCATGGATGGAAGTGCTGGAGAGGTCCTTACTCTGAATCATCATCACGATTGCATTGCCCCAATGTGGTTTGAGGCTACCAAGGAAGCGGTTGTTGATATCGAATTTGTCCCTTGAGATCTTGGCTTTCTTGAGTTCATTGATGACCTTCAAGTATCGGAGATATGTGTCAGGCAGCTCCTCTGCTTCATAGGCCTGGAAGTGTTCATACTGCGAGAGACATGCTGATTTCCTCCCTTGAGCACTCTCAGTTGTGCCTGCCATAATTTCCACGAGTTCATCCCATATTTCCTTAGCAGTTGTGCAGCACTCAATGTGAGCGTAGACCTCGTTTCCTATAGCCTGGAAGAGGTATCCTTTGGCAGTCTCATCGGCCTGTAGGCGAGCCTCTTCATCCTCATTAATGGGACCTCTTGGAGTGCGGCGTTCATCCATGGGAGGGTTTGCGTTTGGCTGTGCAGGGATGATCGTCCAGAACTGTGCTGGACCATTGAAGATGGAGTCCAGAAGGTATTGAGAGAGTGGTGCGCCTTTGTTCCTGATGAACGTGAGAAACCAGTTTGTCCATATGCTGTAGTCGCCTTGTCGCAGCATCGGAGGCCTAGTGTCGGAGCCCACTGTTGAGATGTCATTCGTGGTAGACATGGTTGGTGCAGTCGAATCGTCCGTGGTTTTGATCTTGTATAGATAAGAGAGTTAGTAACGAACGAGATGAGAAATATGAGTTTAACGTGTAGAGTTTTGAGAAAAAAATTGTTTAAAGAATTTCTTAGAACTAAGTGAGCGTGTGTGATGGTCGATAATGTATGAAGGGAAAATTTATCTTGAAATTAGAAGAAGTTCTAGAAATTTAAAAAAGGCTAGAGAAAAAAAAAATTTATGTCAAAAGTGGTCTAGGGTGATAGGACTAAAGTGTAAGGATCAAATCTTAAATAAGTTTGAGAAAAATTTAACCCGAGAAAATTTTAACACGAGAAAAAAAAACTTAACACGTCAGGAGAAAAAAAAAATTCGCATTTTGAAGGGACGTGATTATATGAAGAATTATCCGAGAAATTATGTGTTGAGAAATTTCGGTGTTTGTGAGTTGCAAAGAGAAATTCTCGGAAGAAAAATTCTCAGTTGAAAATTTCTCGGATTTTAAAATTTCACATGTGAGAAAGATTCTTAGTTTTGAGAATTTTCAGATTTGAAAAAAAGTTCATGTTGGAAGAAGTATCGCGGGTCGGAGTGTGATTTGAGAAAGTTTCTCGGATTTGAAAATCGTGATTTAAAAAATTTCTCGTAGGAAAGAAACTTTCTCGTCTGAAACTTTCTCGGATAAAAAAAATTTCGAAAAGTTCTCGGCTGAAAATTTCTCGACTTAGTAATATTTCTCAGGTTTTTTGGAAAATTTCGCGGCTCAGAAAAATTCTTGGAATAAATTTCTCGTATATAAAGTTTCTCGGATTTTAAAAATAGGCCGTTGCGAAAAAATGCAGTGATAGTGAAATTTTTTCGCTGTTCTAGGTAAATTCTCGGAATCAAATTTCGCAGATGTGAAAATTTCGCGGACTTGAACGATTAAGCAAAAATTTTCGCGGTCAAGAACGAGCTTTCACTGTTCCATTGCTTTCATGCGTTTTGCCAGAAAATCGTCCAGTTCTTGCTCAAATCTCAACCAAAATTGCTCAAACTTGATCCTAAACTTCAGAAATTCTTGCCAAAACACATAATCGACCGATTTGTGGGCTAAAAACAACAAAAAACAGATCAAATCGACCAAAAACAGAGAATGGCCGAGATGTCCTTTTCTGAAGAATTTTTGCTTTGATCTTGCTCAAAACTCGTTAAAACTGATCCAAAAGTGTTCTAAAAACATTTTAGGCATAGAATCGATCTGGGGGAAGGTTTTAAACACAAAAACGACGCATAAAAACCCCAAAACGAGTTCAAAGATGCCGAAAGTGATTTTTGCCCAAAACCACCTTTGATCTTTCTCGGAATCGAACGAAACTGGATTATCAATGCAGATCGATCCACGTATGCTCTGATACCACTTGTTGGTCCCGATTGCACCAAACAAGGAATCAAAGAGGCTTTGATGGAATGAAAAAGGGAGAATTTCTCACCTTCAAGTGTGTGTATTGTGTGAAAACTAGGGTTAGCCTTTTGATCTTTGATTACATTAAAAAGTGTGTTGGTAAAACCTTATATACCACATTAACCATAGGTATATTAAGGCCCAAACACTAAAATTAACTAATTACATTCTAGTCCAAAGCCCAAGCTAAAGGATAATTACAAAATTAATCCCAGGACTTAAACTATTGACACAATCTATTAAATATCCTAACACCGTTTGTGAACAACCATCCTGTTTTGAGTAAAACAAGCGGTGATGACTGCTTCAGCCCATAGAAAGTGTGGAAGTCCCGAATGGATCAGCATTGTACGAGATGCTTCCACTAGTGTTCGATTTTTCCTTTGAACGACCCCATTTTGTTGAGGTGTTTTGGCGGCTGAAAATTGTTGACTTATTCCAAATTTCTGATAAAACTCACTGAGGTGGTTGTTCTTGAACTCAGTGCTGTTGTCTGGTCGAACAACTTGATAGTCAGTTGCAAGAGTTGTGTTCACAAAGTTGATAATCAAGTCACCGGTCTCATCTTTGGTTCGGAGGAACTTTGTCCACGTCTAGCGAGAATAGTGATGATCCAAGTTTATTAGAAGTTGCAGCATAGGTTGTAGAAATAGGAGAGAACTGGGTGAAGACATAGTGGGAGAGCAAATATAAAAATCGTGGATTAGCTCCAAATATTCTTGACGTTTTTCTTTAAGTGTTTCAGATTCCTTCAAACAAAATTACGGAGTGAGACGTCGACACTACAAAGAGAGGAGCTAGACACAAGACCAAATATTTCAAAGATAAATTGCCAAAAATAATTGTTGATTAACTCCATTATTACTAACGTTTATCCCTAAGTGGTACGGATTTTTAAACTTCTGCCAGGGGAGCTAGACGTTACTACACAGAAATACAGGGAGTTAATTGCATTTATTTTAATTACTAAGGGGGAGCCTTACAATGGGGTTTGTTTTGAAATATGGGTCAATCTGAAATTCTTTAGAATAACTTACTATCGAGAAACTGGATATTAGAATTAATTCGTAATCTAAAGTTTCTCGATCGTAAACAGTGTCGGGATCGATTTTGATTAACCGCGATAATTTGCAATCGAAAAAAAATTGAATTTTTCGTGTGCAAATAGTAATGGGCCTGATCCATTAAATCGCAAAATGTCAAATCACAAGCCCTACAACGAATTAATGCTAGTTAATAGAAGTTTAACTTTTGTCAGTCGAAAAACTTTCTCTACCGCAAAACCTAATCGAAAAAAAACTCTCTCGCAAAACTTTCTCAGACGATTCAAAAACCTTCAAAATCTATCGATTTTTTCACTTCAAATCGTCTGACTAAGGTAGAAATTCTATTCGGTTAACGATTGCGAATGTTATCACTTGATTTGCATTTACATTCTGTAGTTTTTCGCATGTTTAGTTAAGATTTTTCGACTGTTCTTCAAAAATAGTTAAACGCATACTGTTTCACTAAATTCTGGCATGTTTCTTGGACTTTCTGAGTTAAATGCCTGTTTTTTTAGATAGATTTGATGTTTTTGATGAAACAGATAGTTTAAATCTTCGGAAAAATTTGCATCTGTGACGTTAAAATGAGTTTCGATGAAACTGAAGTTTTGAAGCTGTCGAAGAACTTTGTCGATCGCAAATAATCTTAATTGAATTCCGATGTAATACCCGTAAAATCTAATTACGGGATTTACGGTTTAAGTAGGGATGAAAATTTTTAACTAAGAACTTTTGGATTAATTAGTACTTTCGATGATACAATGCCTTCATATCTTCATACCTTTAAGTGACTTATGTGCCTATATGATTTCATGTTGTGTGATTTATAATTCTTATGTGCGTTCCGAATTAGAACTGATGCCACTGCATGGAACATATTTTATGATTTTACGCGTCAACATGATTTCATATAAGGTTCTATTGGGGTTACTAACCAAGTAGAAGAATTAATTGAATTTAGATTAGTTATTAATTTTAGGGTTTCTAGTACATGACATGCTAACTTAGAAGGTTTAATTTAGCATATTAAGTATTGATTAATCAACCTCGAAACATTATTATTATTCAACAACTCGAGATCTTTATTTAATCGAAATCCTTAAGCCCGAAATTATAAAACTTGAATTCTCTGAATCTCGAGAGCTATGATTTCGAGAGAAATTATTCATTCAACTAACAAATTCGAGAAAGGAGATAACGATTAGGTTGGGCATCGATTACTTAGATAGAAAGGCAAATTAAACTAACAATAAATATTTTCATAACTCTAGGTAAGAACTTACTAGTGTCGATGTCACTTACTAATTCTTACACGCAAACATAAATAAGAGCTAGAAAATAGTAAAACATTTTCATTGATGAAACCCTCGAGAACCTAGCAGTACAGAGGAAACGAAGAATTTGAACAAGCATCCGCCCTCAAAGTTACAAAAAGGGGTATAATTCTTTACTTTAATTCATGTTTTTATTTATGATCAAGCTATTAAGACCTGTAGCAAACTAACAGTGTGCATAAAGTATGATGTTAACTACTGATTTTAGGGTTTCGATAAGATTCATGCGACCTTCAAACTGTTTTGAAAATTATGAACGTTCGATCGAAGTTTAAATAATTTTTGTGCCAAAAAGGTGTTTATCAAGTGATCTCCAGATTATAAAATCTCGTAGCTGTTAGTTTGATCGGAAAAATCTCGAGTTTAAGAATGGGGATAGAGAATGTCGAAGTCCATTTTATGATATATGTCGAAATGTTAGGGTAAATGTCGAGTTAATACATATCGAGATTATTTCAGAACAGATGTCGAGGTTCTTAAACCTTGTACTCACATCCCGAGATCTTGAGTATTATTTAATTGATGTCGAGCCCTTGGATATATAATGTCGAGGTCTAATATACCCTACAACTCGAGATTTATTTTGTAATTCATGTCGACATTTGCTTCGTGATTTTGTATTAAATCTCGAAACCTTATATGGTGCTTCAATATTCATATCGTAATCACAAGTCGACATTTGCATTTTTGGTTAAATCTCAAGATCTTTGTGCACCATTTCAAATGTCGAACCTTTGTATATATATTGAAATTTATTTTAATACTGAGGTCGAGGTCCACGTTAGGACATGTCGAGACTTAGGAATTAGCAATCAAAGATTCACCTCGAGGTTTATGTCAAAGTCCATGTTAGTATTAATGTCGGGATTTATCTTGAATATGTCGAAATCTAGTTCGAAATTTAGTTTCGAAATTAAAGAAGTCGAAACTAGGGTTTTCAAGCTAAGCCAATTTCGGAATATTATAACTAGACTAACAAACCCTAATTTTGTGTGTTTCTATACTTGGGGATTGAAGGTTAGTGATTTACCATACGATAAAGCCAAGGATACCAGGTAAGTGAAAATCGCAACTACAACACATAATTATATGTGTATGAATTATGTGTTATATGCTGTTATGATTCTATGTGACATGTCTATGTGCTTATATGATTTTATGTGAATTCTTACGTGATTTTTATGTGACGAAATTATTCTATGAATATTGTACGCATGTTTACATGATTCATGGCACGAGCATATGCACGCACGACTTGTATGAGAGTCAGGGAAATAGTGTGCGTGAGTATAAGATCGCTTGAGAGCGATGTATATTTGCCGATATAGGCTTGTGTCGACTCAATGATGAGTCACGGCTCTTCTATGCTACCACGGCGATTCACGAAGCCGAATTACCTGATTCACGAAAGGTAGGGGGAATACCCCGTAGCGGGAGATGCAACCTGGAGGATGCGACTCGAGGGTATGAGCAGCACCGAGGGAACCTCGAGTGTTGGCGACCTCGTAGTAAGCTACCAGTGAGAAGCGCCCGCGTGTCAGACCACATTAGGATGGAAAGGCGCCTTAGAGTTAAACGAAATTTGTGTGCCCGGGTTAGCCTCTCAATGGGACGGCATTGGGATTGAAAGGCACTAGTAGCCTCTCAGTGTGGATCACACTGGGATTGAAAGGCACTAGTAGCCTCTCAGTGTGTACCGCATTGGGATTGAAAGGCACCATAAGGTTACGCACAGATTGAGTACTCGGGTTTAGCCTCCCAGTGTGTGTACTGCCACTTGTACCCTTAGGGGTTTGAGCTCTATATGGTGCATAGTAAGATTGAAAGCCGAAGGCCCAAATGTGTTATGAAAAGTCAAGAAGAATGTGAGAAAGGTCAGAAAGAATGTGAGAAGTAGATAGCATTGGCTCAGATGCCATCGCTATTTAGGTCACGTGCATTGCATGCATGATTTTCACTTACTGAGCTCTATAAGCTCATTCCACGTTTTATGTGTTGTAGGACCCCGCGATCACGGTACGTGATCATTTTCAAGGCGAGGCCAACTTTTGAAGCTTCCGGGGGCTTTTGAGATGGAAGTGTGTGCATGGATGCGACCTCGTGGAGGCCCAGTAGATAGATTTCTTTTGACCCGCATGCGCGCTTTCCTATGTAAATAGGACCCAACGATGATTTTGTAGGAACAGTTACGATTCCTTTATATAAAAGGAAAAATTTTATACCAAATTTCGTATTATCTATTTCATTATTACGACATTTGTCGCGTAGACTAGTGTAGAAAGTAGTGGTGGAAGGCGGGGCTGCCACAGGTGGTATCAGAGCTTAGGATATAGGTTCTGCAGACTGTCCATGTACGCACACTCAAAAACACGGAAGCGGCCTTGCTCGTAAGTTTTAGGTTTCTATGAATTTCTTATATTACATGATAGATTGATTTTAGGAACATTAGGATAAAAGAACGATGGGTAGAACAAGAGGTGAAAATAGTGGGGGTGCAGATAAAGGTAAAGAAACCGCAGGCCCTACTGATAGTCGTGATGCGACTATCCTTCAGCTCGCGGAACTAGTCCGCCAACAATCCACCCAAATCCAGCAACTGATCCAGCAACAAAACGCTGGCGGTCAATCAAACAACGGATCTTCTCAGGCTTATAGAATCGAAATGGTCGGAGAAAGATTTCGTAAACTTAACCCGCCAACCTTTGAAGATGCTATTGACCCAACCTCGGCTGAGGATTGGCTCCGAACCCTAGTAACCATGTTTCAACATAGCCATACCCCTGAAACTGAAAAAGTCTTATGCGCTAGCTACCTATTAAGGGGAAGCGCTGGTCATTGGTGGGACACCATTTTGACTCTCGAAGATCCCTTGACAATGACCTGGGAGCGTTTTAAGGAACTTTTCCGCAATAAGTATTTCACTGCTCCCGTCCGTGCCCAGAGGATGAACGAGTTCATCAATCTCCGCCAGGGAACAATGACAGTGGCAGATTATATTAGAAAATTCGAACAGTTGTCCCGATTCGCCACACACATGGTAAGTACGGATGCGTTAAAGATTGAGCGATTTACGGAGGGCTTGAAGCCAGAACTTTACCGCGATGTTGGCATGGCTGGACTCCAAGGGGTTACTTATGCCCAAACGGCAGAACGAGCCCTGATGGCTGAGCAAGCCGAGATCAGAATTGTGCGAGCCCAGGAAGTTAAGAGGAAATTCGAACAAGGACCCAAAGGGAACGGAAATAACCCGAAGAAACCGTTTGTCCCTCAGAATGTGAAACCCAATTTCCAAAACCGCCCTGGACCACCTCAACAAACGAATCCGAATCAGGGGAAACCCCAACCGAAGGCACCCGTATGCCCAAAATGTACACATCGCCACCTGGGCGTCTGCTTTTCACAAAACGCTACCTGTTTCAAATGTGGCAAGACAGGCCACTACTCTATAGCATGCCCGGAGAATGCATCGGGAAGCCAGGCAGCAAATCAGACTAGAGCACAGAAGGTACCCGCTCGGGTATACATGCTTACGGCAGAAGAGGCTGAAAACAACCCATCCGAGACGGAAAGTACCCTTCTAACTGATTAAGCCTCAACTTGTATGTTAGTGAACCTAAGAGCCACACAATTTCTCTTAATATCCACCACTTATGTGGTAAGATTCAGGATTTCTTTTAGCCGACTTGGTTGATACCAGTTCAAGTGTCGACCTGAATCGTGATCGTAGTAGATGAAATAAAAATCCGTACCTGAATTCCTGAAACCTAAGATCCAATAATACCGGGGTATATTCCTATGCCCTAATCTTTTGCTCACCCTAAGAAACGTATTTGTTCGATATCAGAGTTGCGCAGCGGAAGCGTGATGGGTACTTAGGATCTTCGATTTCTGCCTATGTTTATAATTATTCTCGTTAACTCTTCGAGGTAGTACAGGTTCCACTAACTGAAACAATCTTCATGTTTACTTCACCAGGATCCTATTCCTTTCGATCCTCGGAAAATTGTTTGAGATTCCTTGATAATTTCCTAGGGTGAATTTCTATCACCTAACCAAGCTGGTTCAACTCCCTACCAATTGTCACCCGAAATTATTCCAGCTGACGGAATTTCGGGGGCGAAATTCTTTTAAGGGGGGGAGGATGTAATACCCGTAAAATCTAATTACGGGATTTACGATTTAAGTAGGGATGAAAATATTTAATTAGAACATTTGGATTAATTAGTACTTTCGATGATACAATGCCTTCATATCTTCATACCTTTAAGTGACTTATGTGCCTATATGATTTCATGTTGTGTGATTTATAATTCTTATGTGCGTTCCGAATTAGAACTGATGCCACTGCATGGAACATATTTTATGATTTTACGCGTCAACATGATTTCATATTAGGTGCTATTAGGGTTACTAACCAAGTAGAAGAATTAATTGAATTTAGATTAGTTATTAATTTTAGGGTTACATGACATGCTAACTTAGAAGGTTTAATTTAGCATATTAAGTATTGATTAATCAACCTCGAAACATTTAAATTATTAAACAACTCGAGATCTTTATTTAATCGAAATCCTTAAGCCCGAAATTATAAAACTTGAATTCTCTTAATCTCGAGAGCTATGATTTCGAGAGAAATTATTCATTCAACTAATAAATTCGAGAAAGGAGATAACGATTAGGTTGGGCATCGATTACTTAGATAGAAAGGCAAATTAAACTAACAATAAATATTTTCATAAATCTAGGTAAGAACTTACTAGTGTCGATGTCACTTACTAATTCTTACACGCAAACATAAATAAGAAGCTAGAAAATAGTAAAACATTTTCATTGATGAAACCCTCGAGAACCTAGCAGTACAGAGGAAACGAAGAATTTGAACAAGCATCCGCCCTCAAAGTTACAAAAACGGGTATAATTCTTTGCTTTAATTCATGTTTTTATTTATGATCAAGCTATTAAGACATGTAGCAAACTAACAGTGTGCATAAAGTAGGATGTTAACTACTGATTTTGGGGTTTCGATAAGATTCATGCGACCTTCAAACTGTTTTGAAAATTATGAATGTTCGATCGAAGTTTAAATAATTTTTGTGCCAAAAAGGTGTTTATCAAGTGATCTCCAGATTATAAAATCTCGGAGCTGTTAGTTTGATTAGAAAAATCTCGAGCTTAAGAATGGGGATAGAGAATGTCGAAGTCCATTTTATGATATATGTCGAAATGTTAGGGTAAATGCGAGTTAATACATATCGAGATTTATTTCAGAACAGATGTCGAGGTTCTTAAACCTTGTACTCACATCCCGAGATCTTGAGTATTATTTAATTGATGTCGAGCCCTTGGATATATAATGTCGAGGTCTAATATACCCTACAACTCGAGATTTATTTTGTAATTCATGTCGACATTTGCTTCGAGATTTTGTATTAAATCTCGAAACCTTATATGCTGCTTCAATATTCATATCGTAATCACAAGTCGACATTTGCATTTTTGGTTAAATCTCAAGATCTTTGTGCACCATTTCAAATCTCGAACCTTTGTATATATATATTGAAATTTATTTTAATACTGAGGTCGAGATCCACGTTAGGACATGCCGAGACTTAGGAATTAGCAATCAAAGATTCACCTCGAGGTTTATGTCAAAGTCCATGTTAGTATTGATGTCGAGATTTATCTTGAATACGTCGAGATCTACTTCGAAATTTAGTTTCGAAATTAAAGAACTCGAAACTAGGGTTTTCAAGCTAAGCTAATTTCGGAAAATTATAACTAGACTAACAAACCCTGATTTTGTATGTTTCTGTACTTAGGGATTGAAGGTTAGTGATTTACCATACGACAAAGCCAAGGATACCAGGTAAGTGGAAATCGCAACTACAACACATAATTATATGTGTATGAATTATGTGTTATATGCTGTTATGATTCTATGTGACATGTCTATGTGCTTATATGATTTTATGTGAATTCTTACGTGATTTTTATGTGACGTAAATTATTCTATGAATATTGTACGCATGTTTACATGATTCATGGCACGAGCATATGCACGCACGACTTGTATGAGAGTCAGGGAAATAGTGTGCGTGAGTATAAGATCGCTTGAGAGCGATGTATATTTGCCGATATAGGCTTGTGTCGACTCAATGATGAGTCACGGCTCTTCTATGCTACCACGGCGATTCACGAAGCCGAATTACCTGATTCACGAAAGGTAGAGGGAATACCCCGTAGCGGGAGATGCAACCTGGAGGATGCGGCTCGAGGGTATGAGCGGCACCGAGGGAACCTCGAGTGTTGGCGACCTCGTAGTAAGCTACCAGTGAGAAGCGCCCGCGTGTCAGACCACATTGGGATGGAAAGGCGCATTAGGGTTAAACGAAATTTGTGTGCCCGGGTTAGCCTCTCAATGGAACGGCATTGGGATTGAAAGGCACTAGTAGCCTCTTAGTGTGGATCACACTGGGATTGAAAGGCACTAGTAGCCTCTCAGTGTGTACCGCATTGGGATTGAAAGGCACCATAGGGTTACGCACAGATTGAGTACTCGGGTTTAGCCTCCCAGTGTGTGGACTGCCACTTGTACCCTTAGGGGTTTGAGCTCTATATGGTGCATAGTAAGATTGAAAGCCGAAGGCCCAAATATGTTATGAAAAGTCAAGAAGAATGTGAGAAAGGTCAGAAAGAATGTGAGAAGTAGATAGCATTGGCTCGGATGCCATCGCTATTTAGGTCACGTGCATTGCATGCATGATTTTCACTTATTGAGCTCTATAAGCTCATTCCACGTTTTATGTGTTGTAGGACCCCGCGATCACGGTACATGATCATTTTCAAGGCGAGGCCAACTTTTGAAGCTTTCGGGGGCTTTTGAGATGGAAGTGTGTGCATGGATGCGACCTCGTGGAGGCCCACTAGATAGATTTCTTTTGATCCGCATGCGCGCTTTCCTATGTAAATAGGACCCAACGATGATTTTGTAGGAACAGTTACGATTCCTTTATATAAAAGGAAAAATTTTATACGAAATTTCGTACTATCTATTTCATTATTACGACATTAGTCGCGTAGACTAGTGTAGAAAGTAGTTGTGGAAGGCGGGCACATCCGATTCAATTCAGATACTATTTGTGTCGATTTTGTTTTCGATCGCAAAATTTTCATTTAGTCATCACGATAAAAGATTTTGACCGTTAAACTTACCATCGAAAAATCCAATTATAATTTTCTGCGAGCGAAAAACTTATGCACTGAATAGATAATTTAGATGCAAATTCAAATCGAGCGTTACACTTACTATCGCAAAATTAAAATTTCGGTTTCATTTTATTTCGATCGCAAAAATTTAGCAGCGAAAAATTAATTTTTCAACGCCTAATTTTTCGATCATAAAACTCGCCGCTTAGAATTTAATTGATCGAAAAATTTCTCGACGATTGACTTAGTCCTTCGTTGACTAATTTCCCGATAAAAATATTTCGGAGCGAAAAATTTTACTTACAATCGAAAATCACATACCGCTCGACAAGTTTCAAATCGAAAAATTTTATTCAATCGAAGAAAATTTCTCGACAGTAAATTTACCTGAGAAATAATTTCTTGATCGTAAATTTACACGGAATTTTTCTCTATCCTAAAATTGTTCGGCTACAGTCTAGATTTCAACTTCAACACTTAGAAAATTTTTCTCTAAGTCTTTTACACTGTAGCGAATATTAGCGAATAACATTTCTCGATCGAAAAATTACACGGAAACATTTCGATTGAAATCAATGCATAGGAAATCAATTTGAAATCCAATTTTATCGAACAAATTTCTCGGCATGAACAGTGACATATTCTTTTGATTAAACACTTAGCGAAATTTGGAACTATTTTTCACGCGATATATATTTCATTCAAAATTACATTCATGCCATTACGATTTTTCAAAATTGAGCATACACTGTGCATTTGATACGATATCAATTCAATATTCATCGAACATGCTACTACTTGCGATATTACTATAGTTTGGTGAAGTTTATTCATATTTTGACTGAAAATAAAATTGAACTAATAAACTTTTATATATCTTATTTTTCAGATGGATCGCTACCCGGAATACAACCACATCTACGATCACAACCTTTATCTAAAGGTTCCAGATACGAACTTCCAGCTCGATCTGAGCACGTTTAGGTGTCCAGACGAGATCATCGTATCAATCCTACAAGGCCACCCCATCTGGCTTGCGTTAATGGTCACCGCATCAGTGCCGATGGTCTATCTCCATCAGTTATGGGGCTGCACACAAGGAGATGTGAACATTGGAGCCTTCAGATTCGCAACAAGGATAGGGACGCGGCATATCAGCATGGACAAGAACCAGTTCGGCATGGTACTGGACTTGCCCCTCAGCAATAATTACGACCCGCTCCCATCGGATGCTGAGATGATTCAGGACTTCTTGCACATGGGATACCAACCGCCGCTCTCAAGATTAGCTCAGGTCCAGAGCAGCGGAATCCCACACCCGTGGAAGACACTATTCGGAATAGTGAATAAGTGTCTATCGCCCAAGCACGCACGATTCAATAAGGACAACAGCCATATTTTGAGGATCTTCCGCGGCATCGCCTTCTCAAGAATTATGACTACACTCAGCTGATCTGGAACGACCTCGCGGACCAGATTCGGCAGAAGCAGAACCGGCGATCAAAGAACGTGCCTTATGCTCGGTGGTTCAACGTCATCATCAGGGAGATCATGGCTCTGCACCAGAACATCCCCCAGCTGCCTCCTGGTGGAAACTTTCAGCCGCCAAGGCTAGAATTTTTCCACAATCCACGGCTCACGCTGGACCAACCGTCGATGCCAATTCCACTCAACCTACTCAGGCTCGCCGACCCCGCGGGAGCTGAGTATCAAAGGTTCTGCCGGGAACACAACTTAACGGAAGAAATGATCATAAGGCCCCCGACAGATCACCATGTGAGCCCTCCCCAACCGGAACACCAGCCAAGCCCTGACGACATGATGATCGATGTTGTCGCTCAGGAGCTTCAAAAGGAGTCTCCCTTGGTCGAAGAACCAATGCCCGACGTAGAAGATACATTGATAGACGTCGTGGCTACCGAGATGGCGCTCGAAGCTCCTGCACACGAATACCAAGTGGAAGTGCCCGTATATGTTGGCGTGCTCGAAGAAACTTTTGAGGAGGTTCTTCAACAAGAAGCACAGCCCGAGACAGAAATGGGGCAAAACGCTCTTCCACTGGTGACGGATCAAGCACTGGAGGACGTCAATTGTGACCTCACTCCTCACACGGCCACCCCGTCTGACACGGAGTCTGACGAGGAAATAAGCCTGATAAGGAGGACTCCCAGAAGACTAAGCATTCAGCTGGAGTCCCTCTTCCAGACCGTCACTACCACGCCGGATACTACACTGACCACATCGACAAGTGTTGCCGACATTTCATCGCTCAATCTTGAGCAGCAACCGACTTTCGTGGTGTCTGGTTCGCAGGCGCAACCTGAGCCTGCCATAACACCCATAGAGGCGGATCCTCTAGATTCGACTCGAGGATTGGGTGGAAGTCTCATACAGTCACAACCTCAAGTGACTGTGAGCCAACCCCAAGAGTTGGTGTCTACTCAAGGGTTGATAACAGACGACATCAGTCGTCCTGGTCCATCCAGGGAGGCGTCCGCACCCTTTGTGACGAACGAGCAGTTTCAGGCCGCTCTCTCTGCCGCCGTACAGTCAATGGAAGACAAGATCACGGAGTGAGTATTACAAGCCATCGAGACATCCCGAATAGATACCGAGAAAGCACCTGTCTCAGAAGGGTCTCAAGTTTATTCTCTACTTTCTTTATACATTTCTGCTCATGTTTCATGTTAGCATATTGCGTTTGATATGATTCTAACATGGTCAATAATGTGGAAGGAGTGACTACCTCATTTGAAGAAGTGGATGCGTTTTCGTCGTCCGTACGAATGGATGTTTCGGCATCCAATTCGTTGTCGAGACGGGCCATGAGGGCTAAATTCTCTTCTTCGGAACTCGACGTGTCCTCGAGCCATTAGTCCTGTTCGGCCATGAGAGCTACTCCAGCATCTTTCTGTTCTGTCAATTTGGAGCTTCATGGAGTAGTAGTTTGCATCTCTTTTCTTCGGGAGAGTGCACTCTCTGGCGAAGTGACCTGCTTTTTCCACAGTTAAAGCATTTGTTAGTCTCTTTATGATTCTTGACCTCGGAGCTCTCCGGTGCACGTTCTTTGTTTTTGGAGCTTGTAGTCCGAAGTCTGTTGGCTGAGGTTGAAGACTTCTTCTTGAAGTACTTCTTGCTCATCATTTGTCCAACGAGAGCTAACTGCTTTCCAAGAGCTTTCATGTTTGGCTCGATGTCGGAGTCCGATTCATGTTCCGACTCTGATGGTGAAGGAGGCCTAACGATCTTTTCATTTCTTGATTTTGAGCTCCTCTTCTCCGAGACTAAGGCAACAATGTCTTCGGTTTGTTTGCCTTTCTGCTCTTTGAAAATCTCGCGGATATCATCCTCATGCTGAGCGAGATTGTCGAACACGGCATGGACATCCAACTCCTATAGATCCATATTTTGTCGAATCTGAGTGGATATTTTCTTCCATTCCGTGGGCAGAGAAGGTAGAAATCTGATGTTTGTCTCCATGTTGGTCTTAGTTATTTCTATCTTCCTCATCTCGTTGAGAAGAGTGAGGTACCTTCGCTAGATTTCCTATAGACTCTCCTCCGGCTTTGCTTTGAAGGAGTCGTAAGCAGTGAGAATGTTCGCCTTTTTGGCCTTTATGCCAACTTCCATCCTTTGCATCACCTATGCAGCTCATCCCACATCCCTTTAGCCGATGAAAGGCTGTCGATTGGTCTGTAGATGTCGTTGGGGATGCCCTGCATGAGGGTATTCATGGCTACTAGATCAGCCTTAGCTCGATCTCTTTCCTCCAGTGAGTATTCCCTAGGCTCCTTTAGTTTCCTAGAAGGTGGAATTACGGGAGTAGCTGTTTCGTCCCCGGGTACATGGACCCAGAATTGTGCCGGTCCCTCTTCAAGAGACTGCAGTAGATTTTCGGCTTGATCCTTTAGAGCGATGAAATTTAGGAAGCGGCTTCTCCATACGGTGTATTCGCCTCTCTTTGCAAAATCGGCGGACGGTTGTCATTTCCAAGCGAGTATGCATCCATTTTTGTATTGTAGTCGAGTTGTTGAAGGATCTTCGTTAATTGTTTTGAAGGCTGAAGATGATGTAATGTGCTTCACAAGTGACAAAATTTGTTAGTAGCGTTTGATTCGAAATCGACAATTATTTTCGATTCAATCTTTGCAGTTTGATCGAAATTAATTTCGTCGAGATAGAATGTACTTATTGTTCTCGTGCGAGAAATTTTGTCATCGAAATATTTTTCGAGCGAATTAAATTGCCCAAAATCGTTCAGTCGAGAAAAGTTTCATGATCGTGAATTTATTTCGATCGTAAAGAAACAGTACGTTAGTAAGTTACTCGACAAGTCAAAATAAGTATGTTGACTAGAAAAGTTTCTCGCGTGTAAATGATTTTCGTCTGGTCAAATGTTAAAGGTTTGATCGAAAAAGTTTTTCGAGAGAAAGTTTTTACGCATGCAAGGTCAAAATTGGTCTCTCTCGAAAACGTTTTTCGCTGTATAATGCTCGAGAAATATTTCTTAACTAAAATCGTTTCTGTTGATGACGATTCTAGCGGTGACTTCGTATTCTGACCGAGAAAAATTCTCGCGCCAAATTTTTCGGTCGAGAAACTAATCCGATCGCAAAACTTAGCGAGAAAAATTAGAGCAATCGGGAAAAGTTTAAAGAATACGATTAACACAGATTCGAGCAAAAATAAAGAATCAGATAGTGAAATATTAGGTAATTGCTCGCAATCATGTACTATTCACGCACGAACAAGCAATTAAACACGTTATGAAGCAAATATATCGAATTCGATCAAAATCAGAACGTGTTCTTCATGTTCTTCATCAACAGTAAACTTTCAGAATCAAATTAATCAAACATCGAAGTTCAAACAGCTACTGATCTAGTCGCAATGATCATTTAACACTTAATCTAGCACAAAAACATCAAATTCAAGTCAATTAAGCACAGAATTAAGCTATTGGATCGAAAAACTTTTCGCGCCAAAACTGTTCTTCGATGGAACAGTATTCGGAATAAAATTTTGATCCAATTCTAACATGCGATTCAAAACAGAATGAATCTGCTCTGATACCAATTGTTAGGTCCTCTAATTAACAACTTTAAGATCCTAGGTAGGAATTCAAAGTAATTCGACAGTTATGATTGACATTGATAATCGATCGAAAAACTTTAACGAAGATCGAAAGAGAGAATTCAATTAGAGTGAGAAAGTTACTGTTGTTTCTCTCTCTAGAAATCGAACTGCAACCCTTTCGGATCAATTCTCTAAACTTTCTCTATTCAGCCCAATTTCTTTACATGTATTTATACCAAAACAAGCTTGGTATAAGTAACAAACTAGTCCTAATCTAAGGACTACTATACAAAATGCCCCAAATTACAAGAACGAATAAAATCAAGCACAATTACAAATGGTATTATACACGTACGCTGTGAGCGTAGTCAGTCGCAGGCTGACCCTGATAAGGAACATTGGACAGCAGTCAAGACTTTCCTCAAGTACCTCAGACGGACTAAGGATATGCTGCTGGTCTACGGAAATGGAGAATTGGAAGTGGAAGGGTATAGGGATTCGAATTTCCAGTCTGACGTGGACGACCGAAAATCCACTTCAGGATTCGTCTTTACGCTCAACGGTGGAGCGTTGTGTTGGAAAAGTTCCAAACAGAGCACTACTGCAGATTCCACCTGCGAAGCAGAGTATATAGCAGCCTCAAAGGCAGCGAAGGAAGGTGTTTGGATGAGAAAATTCTTGGAAGAACTTGGTGTCGTTCCTGTAGCAGATAGGCCATTGCCATTGTGGTGTGACAATACTGGCGCTATTGCTCAGGCAAAAGAACCAAGGTCTCACAGCAGGTCCAAACATATAGAAAGAAAGTACCACGTGTGACGTGGATTCGTTGAGAATGGCTACGTAGCCGTGCAGAAGATTGCGACCGCGGAAAATGTGGCCGACCCGTTGCCTCTATCAAAGGCGATGTTGGCTAGACATCTGGAAAAGATGGGTATTAGATATTGCAGCGCATGGGATTGTCAAGCACCCCCACATTTTATATAATTAATATTTGGAGCATATCCTTTCCATAATTCGTATGGAGTTTTTCCAAAGGAATTCTGTTTCGCAATAAACGTGAAGTTAGAATGCTTCACTGCAAGTAATCAACCATCATGACGTTCGTAATCTCTAAGGAATTCTATGTTTCCTCTTAGCTATGCCATTTGATAAGGTGATGTTCAGACATGAATTTCACATCAATCATCTAAGACAAATTCACCAAATCTATCGATTTTTAACCTTTTAAGGCAATATATAAATCTCGTGCTTCTTTTTTATTTTAAGGAGTTAAGCTTTTGCATATCTGGACTAATCATCAATAAAGGTATTATAATATTTATTTACACCTCTAGATTCATAGGAATGCTTATCTGCTATGTCACTATGAATGAACTCAAGTGGTTGAGTTTTTCTGTCAACATCGTGGCATGTCTTCATAATTAGTTTAGAACACAAACTTCACATTTTATTGTGTCTTTAATACGAACATAAATGAAGGATTCCCAATGATATCATCATGTAACTATTAATTACATTACCCTATCTTGGATGTGAATTATTAAAATAGTCGAAAAAGTAATGGAAGAAGGTTGCTCATTATTCAAAGCAACATTGTGAACATATAGCCCATTGGACTTACTCATCAAGCAATAAAAAAGACACCCAGTTCGCTCTAATGCTCGGACATGAAGCATATCTCTCGGAGAGATTGTCTGCTCCGAATTCAATTTGATGTCCATCGTTCCTATGCTGCAACTTCGTCTTACCGAAGGGGCTTGAAACAAAATTCGTGGATCATCACTTTTAGCCACGAATGAGAGAGTTGTACAATCATGATGTCCGGGCCATTCCGCTTGGTGAAGAGAGTTGTATCCAGAGACTGAACGAGGAAGTCTGAAAGGACGCCATACCAAGCTCGGGGAGCCTGTTTCAGTCCGTAGAGAGCCTTGTAGAGTCGATATACGTGATGAGGAAACTCTTCGCTCAAGAACCCTTCAGGTTGATCAACGTACACTTCTTTTTTGAGAAATCCATTCAGAAACGCAGTCTTCACGTGCATTTGGTTAAGTTTGAAGTTCTTGTGAGCAGCAAAGGCAAGAAAGATCCATATCGCTTCGATCCTGGCAACGGGGGCGAAGGTTTCATCGTAGACGATGCCTTCTTGTTGATTGTACCCTTTAGCCACAAGTCTTGCTTTATTGCGAATGACAACACCGTCTTCATCCTTTTTGTTCTTGAAGATCCACTTCGTGCCGATAATGGATCTGTTGCGAGGGCGTGGTACGAGTTCCCAAACTTGTAGACCTTCGAACTGATTTATTTCCTCCTACATTGCAATCAGCCAATCAGGATCGTTGAGAGCTTCAGCTACTCGAGATGGTTCGGCTTGACTGAGATAGCAAGCGAACAAACTTTCATTCATTGTAGCTGAGCGCGTCGAAACACCGGATGTGGGATCCCCAATAATCTGATCCGCAGGATGAGAGCGAGCCCAAAGTGGTACATTAGTCTGTGAAGAGCTAGCCGCATTTGTGTCGATTGGAGGCTCATTAGATTGGGGTCCGATGTCTGAGGATGAGATCTCAACTGTAGTAGATTGAGAGGGTTCGGCATCATGATCAGCAATGTTCCCAGGGTTGGGTAAAATGTCATCTTCGTTGAGATTGAGCTCATCCAAGTTTGGAGGGACGACATCATTGCCGATATTCGGTGGTGTAGGTGGGGTGGTTGCAGCGGTAGGTAGAGTGGTGGTGACGGGTGTCTTGGGGACTGGATAGAAGTACTCGAAAGGCAGATCGAGATCCAATTCGCCAGAGTTGCCTTAAGATGAGGAAGTTCCCGTCAATGAAAGTTGACCTTTTGTCAACGACTGTAGAAGACCTGGTTCTGGTCTGATATGAGCAGAAGCCATGTGGTCGCCTTCATTTTCATCAAAGGTGACGTTTGTGCTCTCTATGACTGATCGTTTCTCCTTAAGATAGACTCTGTATGCCTTCGAGTTCAGAGAATATCCAACAATGATGCCTTCAAGTGTTTAGGATCGAGCTTCCCAAGATGTTGGCGATCATTGGCAACAAAACATCGGCAAACGAAGACCTTTAGATAAGATATATCCGGGATACGACGGTTATTCAGCAACTCATATGGTGTGCGGTTGAATCTCTTGTGGATAGAAGCCCGGTTCTGCGTGTAGCAAGCCATTTGAATAACTTCGCCCCAAAGAGAGTGAGGAAGGCCGGATTGGATGAGTAGAGTCCTAGCAGCTTCAACTAGGGTCCTATTCTTACGCTCGACGACACCATTTTGTTCCGGTGTCTTCACAACTGAGAACTGCTGGGTGATGCCCTGAGTGGCATAGAAATCGCTGAGCTTCTTGTTCTTAAACTCAGTTCCGTTGTCAGTCCTGATAATCCGAACCTTCTGCTGATGAAGATTTGGGATGTAACAACAAATTCGATGATTAAATCAGGAACTTCATCCTTTGTGCGAACAAGTTTCGTCCACATGTAGCGCGAGAAATCGTCGACAATCACAAGAATATACCGTCTTCCTCCGAGTGTAGCCGTAGGCATCGGGCCACAAAGATCCACGTTCAAGAGCTCGAGGATGAGCGTAGAGGACGGTGTTTCCTTGGAGAGGCGAGACGAGCGCTTCATCTTCCCCAATTCACAGGCAGAATAGAGATGCTCCTTATGATAGGACAGCTGAGGTAGACCGTTGACGAGCTTATTCTGGCGCAGTTTGTTGAGAGTCTTGAAAATGAGATGTGAAAGACGTCGGTGCCATAGATCGTTCAACTTGGTTGTAGCACGAGAGAGAAGACATATTGGTCGAGAGGTCGTAAGATTGAGTACGTACAGGTGAGACGTGCGCGCTCCAGAAAGAAGAGGCAGTCCCGAGGCATCTATAATGCTGCAGATGTCAGATTCGAACAGAACCTTGTATCATTTGTCGCAGAAACGACCAATGCTGAAGAGATTGTAGCTCGAACCCTCGACGTAAGAGATGCCCTTGATCGTTAGTTTGTCATGGACGAGATCGCCAGTTCCGAGAATTGGCGCCATTTGACTGTTTCCGAAGGAGACCCTTCCGAGATAGCGCTCGGAGAAGTTGCTCAACTGCTCCTTGTTCCCCGTCATGTGTGTGGAGTAACCTGAATCTAGATACCACACATGACAGACCTGCATCATCAACAAACGTTGGGTCCCCGTTTACGGACGGGACCTTCTTGTGATACAAGTAAAATTTTCATGCGCTTAACGGGAAATGTGGGGTCTAAATCAGGTTGCGCTGGATCTAATTTAGGTTTCCCGTTGTGATTTGTTTGAAGTAGCGGGATTATGGTTTTTCTAACCCATATTTGCCTAACTTGTGCTTGCATGTACGGTGCCTTATTCATGAATTGGCGTGGGGGTTTTGGTTGTTGTTGTCGTGCTTCGGTTTTGGTCGTCTTTTGCTTGCGAGCTCTAGGTGACTTTGTATTTAGCGTCGGAAGACGTTTTCGCTTAACCGTAGGTTTAGACGAGATGGGAGAATGCAATGGCGTCGTAGAGGAGGTTCGCTTGCTTGGTCGGAGTGTTGCGTGTTCGTGTGTTTCATATTCATGAAAGCGTGGGAGAACAAAGTCATTGCAGCAACACATTGATATAAGTTTGGTAAAAGAAAGATAAGTTCTGGCAGCATAATTGTCTACGTCCTTAAGATATTGGGATTCATTACATAAAGAGGAAAGACGAATATAGGATGGTCTTTTCTTCTTGTCATCGAAGAGCAGGTTCTCCTTTATTTCAAACGAACTCCCTTCCAGAGACGTCGAACTCACATTCCATGTATCCATAAGAATACGAGAGTTAGTGTTTGAACATGTTTCAACTTCAGGAGTCATCTTCACCGTCCTCTTACATTTATATGTTTGAGAATCGGGTACTTGACTCGACGTAGAGAGTTTGTTCGTATTGTGAAATTGCTCTAGGGTAAAGATTTTGCTAAGTAGATCATCTCGCTCCTTCGCAAAGGCTTTCCGCTCTAATTCTAGGGTTCGTTCTAGTTTTGCTATGACCAGAAGTTTCTCTGGGATATAGATGCGAGAAAGCGCTTCTCGGAAAGCAGTTTCCTATTCTTTGGTTGGGAATAGAGTCTTGATGTCCTCAGAGAGTGAAGGTTTTTTAGTTTTATAAATAGCATTCAATTCTGAGTAGTCATACACGATTTCCGCCCAAAGAATGTTTTGTTACCTCTTTTCTTCCGAAAGGACAACGGAGGAGGATCTTACAAATGGCATGAGCTGTGAGGGAGTACCCTTCCTTGTTTGTAAGAATGCAGTACTGTACATGTTATACCTTTTAACCATTATCGACGTTGAGTCGCAATTGCTGGCCAGGCCGATTCCCATCCGGGCGTCGTAGAATTCTGTGTCGGCTGGTTGGTTCAATTGGCATAAGAGACGTGCGTTTTTGTTTCTAAGGTGAAGTTGCTCTTCAAGTTCTTTCACCTTTCGGTACAGCCTAACTCTTTCCTTAGTAAGCAGTTCATATTGTGTGGCCGTCAAGAGACGAGATGTTTCACATGAACTGATGGCCAGTGAGGTTTCCTTAACATTAGTCTCACTTTGTTTATTCTTGTTTTGCAGACGTTTGACTAACGCTTCAGAGGCAATTAGTCGTTCGTTTGCGCAAGCGAGCTCTTCTACTTTTAAACTAAGTAAGGCGTAGTTGTTTTCAAATTTTAGTTTAAGTTCATCATAGTCCCTAGCGTCTACGGTGGGTTTCTTAATGGTGTGACAGTGATTAAACACATCATCGAGTTGTGAAATTCGTACCTCAGACTCTGCGTTGGTAGGGGTCTTAGCAGTGTTCTCACTGGTGTTGACCATCTCCTAGTCCTCGTCATGTTCGACCAGCCTTGCCATGCAGCAATCCTCATCCTTAGTCTCCTCGTCTTCGGAAGTGTCGTTGACCCACTCAGCTTCTTCGGTGAGAAGAACTTTCCCACTTTCCATTTTGCAGGTCATTCCGGCTTACGGTCGTAGTAGCCAGAGTCCTTCACGCGTGGGGCGTCGCATTCCTTGGCAAAGTGGCCTGACTTTCCACACCGAAAGCACTTCACAGACTTTTGAGGTGCGGTTTCCTCCTCTTTCTTTATCGGCTTAGCTTCCTCCACATGGGTGGTCTTTTTGGTGCCGCTAAAGGTTCTTTGACGATTGGAGGAAGATGAGGATTTTTTTCGATCTTCTTTGAGACCATCTTTGTGAGCATTGCCAGCTGCTTGCGTAGATCACGAACATCTACATCAGATTCTGCATCAGCTTCGGATCCTGAAGAGATGTCAGATACAACAGCTGGTTGCTTCCCTTTGTTCTGTTTGGCCTTAGAGGTGGATGATCGTTCAGCAGTCTTGTTCGGGAGGAGAGCCAGCGGGTCAACTCGAGTGTTGGTAGACTGTGGTTGCACGTAAGGAGCATAGGCAGACAGGCTGTCGTAGAGGGCGTGGATGGAGGTGTTGTAGAGGTCCTTATTCTGAATCATCATCACCGTCGCATTGCGGTGTTCATCCATAGGAGGGTTTGCGTTTGGTTGCAGGGATGATCGTCCAGAACTGTGCCGGACCGTTGAAGATGGAGTCCAGTAAGTACTGAGAGAGTGGTGCGCCTTTGTTCCTGATGAACGTGAGGAACCTGTTTGTCCATATGCTGTAATCGCCTTGTCGCAGCATCGGAGGCCTGGTGTCGGAGCCCACTGTTGAGATGTCATTTGAGGTAGACATGGTTGGTGCAGTCGAATCGTCCGTGGTTTTGATCTTGTATAGATAAGAAGGTTAGTGACGAACGAGATGAGAAATATTAATTTAACGAGTAGAGTTTGAGAAAATCGTTTAATGAATTTCTTAGAACTAAGTGAACGTGTGTGGTGGTCGAAAACGTATGAAGGGAAAATATATCTTGAAATTCGGAGTAGTTCTAGAAATTTTAAAAACGAGATTGGAAGAGTAAATTTTTTGTCAAAAGTGGTCTAAGAGGATAGGACTAAAGTGTAAAGGATCAAGACTTGAATAAGTTCGAGAAAAAATTTAACACGAGAAGAATTTGCGGTTTGAAAAGACGTTTCAAAATGGTTCGTGATTACAAGATAAATTACCAGATAAATTATTGTTTGAGAAATTTCAGTGTTTGCGTGTGTTTAAGGAGAAATTCTCGGACAGAAAAACAATTCTCAGTTGAAGACAATTTTCTCAGATTTAAAATTTTGCATGTGAGAAAGTTTCTCAGTTTAAGATTTCTTAGGTTGAAAAATTTTAGTTTGGGAGGATTTTCGCGGGCTGAAGTGAGGTTTCAGAAAGTTTCTCGGATTTGACAAGTCATGGTTTTGGAAAAATTTCTCGGTTTGAAAAAACTTTCTCAGTGAAACTTTCTTGGTTTTGACAAACTTTCTCAGTTTCAAAGATTTTTTTTTCGCAGGTATAAAACTTTCTCGGTTTTAAAAGGTTTCTCAACTTAGAAATATTTCTCTGCTTTCGAAAATTTTCACGGCTCAGATAAATTTTCGGAATAAACTTTCTCGGTTTTAAAAAGTTTCTCGGCTTAGAAATATTTCTCAGTTTTGAAAAATTTTCGCGGCTCAGATAAATTCTCGAAATAGACTTTCTCGGGTATAAAATTTCTCGGATTTTGAAAGTGAGCAGTTGAGAAAAAAATGAAGTGACACAGAGAAATTTTCGCGGTTTAGATAAATTCTCGGCATGCAATTTCTCGGATATAAAATTTCTCGGATTTGAACGACGTGACAGAAACTTTCGCGGCCAAGAACATGAAGTCACTGTTCCATTGCTGTCGCGAGTTTTACCAGAAAATCGTCCGGTTTTCACTCGAATCTCAACCAAAATCACTCAAACTTGATCCAGAACTTCAGAAATTCTTCCCTAAACACAAAGTCGACCGATTTGTGGAAACAACAAAAAACGGATCAAATCGACCAAAAACAGAAACTGGCCGAGATGACTTTTTCTGAAGATTTTTGCTTCGATCACGCTTAAAACTCGTTAAAACTGATCCAAAAGTGTTATAAAATAGATCGGAATCGAGAACGGGCGTGGGGCTTGGTGGTGTTCTTGAGGAGGCTCTCTCACTCTAACATATGTTTATTTTCTCTACACACAAGCACACATAACTATGTGATAGGGTTTTAGTATTTATACCACAAGTTGGTATGTAATACTTGGACCCTTGTGTAAGCCCATTACAAAATAGCTACGGGCTAGCCCATTACGACCTAGCCCAAATTAACTAAAAGCTAATCAACAAAGATAATATAATGAATTGAACACTACAAAATATTTCCTAACAATCTCCCCTTAGTGTTCAATCTTCAATTCAGCGCGGGATATCTTTGTTGGGCGTATTGGAGGAATCTCGAGTCCTAACAAACCTCCTCTTCTTGCGGAGGCATTGATGGCTCGACTAGGACTCACTTGTGAAGATTCTCCAATCTTCTTCTTCTCGGCGCCGGATTCGTCGTCTTCGAATGGAAGTTGTCTGGTTCGGCAACGAAGTTGACTCGTTTGGCTCCAGAAGAAGGTAGGCGTGAGGTGTAAAATATGTGCCAAGGCTCCATTGAAATGTGACTTTCAAGAGTAGGGAGCCCGGTCTCCAGAGTGGTCAGCGCAGTGGTGGCGGAATGTGGTGGGTGAGATGTGCTACGGCTCCTTCGAGTGTTCCATTGTGAACAAATAGCCTAACCCATCAGAATGTGTGCGGAGGTAGTGGAAGCCTCCGGCGATGCGTAAGTGCAGAGGTAGTGGAAGTCTCCGGTGTGGCGTAGTTTGCGTAGGTGGTGGAGTAGGTGTTGTGAGATGTGGCATAAGTGGTGTGAGCGGAGGTGGATGATGGTTGCTGCTGATGCTGCTGTACGGTCTTCAACTCAGTTCTTCTCCTTTACTCCCCCTTGAGATGATCTCCGTCTTTGGGATCGTCACGTCATCCGTGGAACGAGTCTGCCTCTGGCGTTGATGGTGGTGATGGTGATGTGGTGTGGCGTTGAGTTAGGCAATTATGTGGGATTCTCAGGAGTAGCAGCATTTGGCTTTCCTCCAAGTTCATTTCGAAACTTGGAAGAGGCGGAGCAGCATGTGATGGCGTAGGCGTAGGCGTAGGAGTGGTGTCGGTGATGGGACCTTGTCCTTCATAGATCCTCGTGAACTCGAGTGCGGCATGGAATGTGTAAGTTCCTCGCTGATTGCTACGAGTCGGGTCACCATCACGAATGGGGTAACTAACCAGACGGGGGTCACAAAGACGTTCTGTCGTCACGACATCGAAACGCGTGTCCCACGTGCCGCCTGTTTGCACAGGACGGGAAAAGACGGGGTCACTAAGACTTCCCGTTGGCATCATCGATGAGACATACTCAAACGATTGATGGCCTAGGCTCACGGTTGTGGTGACGTTGGCCGTGCTAGGTCTTCCGCTCTCAGTCACAGAGACATCACCCGGGCGTTCGGGCAAGTTCACGAAGAACCTGCGGTGCGTAAAGAGTGTGTGTCCTAGAAATTGGAAAATTTCGGTGGGTGAGGACACTAGACTCGACGTGGGTGGTAGAGGTGCAGTGAGAGGCGGGGCACTGCATGTTCAACATCAACCGTCTCCAAGTGTAATACCCGTAGATTTTAATACGGGATTTTGATGTAATTAAGGTAAATTGGGAATTAAGACCGGAACGGCAAAATAAAGGTTTTGGAACGAAGATATAAATTCTAAGAAATTTGAACTGAAGTAAATTTTAAATTAAAATATTGAATACAATTTGAGAGATGGAATAAAAAGTAAACTGGGCTATAATCGGTTTGTTAAACTAAAGCCCAAACTATACCTTATATATAATATACATAAGATAATATAAGCTTTCTTAAGCTTAAGGGAAAATGAAACGTTATCAAGATCTTGTCCGATCAAGTTCAGTTTTCGATAATGTATTAGTTATCACCTAAATATATTATAACAAGAAGGAAAGGTAAAGAAACCATTATCTCATCACAACCGAACCTGGAGCAAGAAAGGAACTCTAAGCAAAAGCAAGCTATTTCGCTAAGTAGGAGAATTGGTAATTCAAGAAACTGTCTTTCGAGGTATATTTCTTAAACCTGAAATAGTTAAAACATTTCTAATATCTATGTACTCTGGTTTCGTGATTTAGTAGGAATTATAAGATGGATTATTAGCCATCTGATTTAAGAAAACCCTAGTTCATATGTTTCAGGTTTTAAGTCATAATTATTTAAGTAAGGTGAGCCTTTATAATTCTTCGAGACATATGATGTTCTTGAGAGTTAATATGTTCTTGAAAAACTTAGCAATTCATGGTGCAAGATTTTCGAGATAGGTGGTAGGAAAATGTCGAAAGGAATAGCAAATAGAAGTCGAGATGTATCTTATATAGATTTTTAAATCTCGATAGTAGTTACCTCGACATTTTGTATATGACTTCGACATTTTCCTTTACAAGCTCGACATTTATTATAGAGATATGATGGAGCTCGAGATTGTTCCTACACAGTTTTCAACTTTAGTGAGACCTTGATATAGGATTTCGATATCATAATAAAAGTGGACGTGATGTCTCGACATTAGGTTAATTGTTTAATAAGGTCTCGATATTATTTAAAGGACTCGACATGTGTTTGCTGTTTTCGACATTTAATAAGTAAAGATCTCGTATTATGTGTGTGTCGACATTTTACCATGGTTTCGACTTTTTTCAAGAAATGATATTTCGACATTTGTTCTTAAGATCTCGAGGTGTTTAGGGAAGAAGTCGACATAAATCTCGGTATTTTGTGTTGTCTCGACATTTTTATCTAATTATTGTAAGATACCAATATTCCTTACCATGTTGGGTCTCGACATTTTTCATGGGGTTTCGATATTTTTAAGGAAAAAAATGGTCCCGACATTTTATAAGAATTTCGACTAAGGTCTCGACATCTCTCCTTTAAAAGCTCGACATTTGAAAAGCTCGACATATAGTCTCGATATTTATTCTTTTGATGTCGACATTTAAGCTGTAAGCCTATCCTCGACATTTTTACTTGTTTTCAGGTCTCGATATTTATAATTATTTTTAGAACGTCTCGACATTTGTAGGAGCTAGACAACTTTAATTCGATATTTGCTACTCAAAGATGTCGATATAGGTAACATAAAGAATTCGAAATATATCTACTAAGGAACTCGACATTTCTATGGACATTTATAGAATGTCGATATGGTTTGATGTTTTCTACATTAGTTATATATATATATATATATATATATAGACCTCGATAATGGTTTTAAATATCTAGACATTGTATTTTAATTAATAAATTTTCGGTATTTTAGAATTTTGCTATTTTTAGGGTTTCAACATTTTAGGTTTATTTATTTTTAGGAATATTATTATTTTTAGGTTTTCGTAAATTTAAGGGTTTTCTATAATTAGGGTTTAGGAACTTGAAAACTTATGTAGTTTAGCAAATATACTGATATGGTAATATTTATTTATTCAGAGGATCGACCAATAGGAATTCCATCGGACCTCTTATTTAGTAATATCGGGAGGACAAGTAGGTGAATCATTCATCTACAATGCGTAAACACATATGTGCTTTTATGTGCTTCGATGGTTTACGAGATTTACGTGTTTAACGTATATTTTATGTGGAATCACTTTTTCGTATGTTATCACATTTGTATGCATAGCATATGCATATCATATCACATGGGTGAGATACCGTGTGGAGACGGTAATATTTTGGGCGTACCGCTGAGCGGGGTAGTTCGAGTTTATTGTGATTGATTGACTCGTTGAGGAGTCGAGGTTGGTACTCGTATGACACCTGACGGCAGACAGGCGTGATCGATCTGTCTACTCTGGCGTGAACGTCCCGAGGTGCAAAACCGTCGTGATTTTTATTTTCAGCGGAGGGACATTGACAGGGCAGTTGCGTGAACGTCAAAACGCTGTCAATGTCGGCAACCGCTTACGGAAGAGCGACCTAGCAGGGCAGTTGCTTGAACGTCAAAACGCTGCTAGGGTAAGCTTCCGTTATGTTATGGGCGCGCGAGGTGTCGAGTCTGACCTAGGGCCCTGTGTTGAGTTATATGAGATAGAGATGTGGGAAAAGAAAGAGTGTACATTGCATGTGAGATATTGGGATTGGGAATGAGCGTCACGTGCATACATGCATTTCTATTCACCTACTGGGCAAATCGCTCAGTGTTTACGTGTTGTAGGTACTGAGTCTGACGCCGACGCGCGTCAGGACTGAGGCGGCTGGTGGCGGTGCTCCACGGACTTTTGAGGGCGGTGCGGTACATGGATGAAGACCTGTGGAGCGTCTGTAGGACTTTTGTACTTTTGATATTTTTGGGGCTTCAGCCCGTGTACAGAGATGACAATGTGGACGTATGTTTGTAATAAGGTATGTTATTTTAGGAAAAAGTTTTAATTAGACGGGCCTTCCGCGGCTTACGTTGCGGAAATCCGCCACTAATTCTAGTTAGAAAAGTAGGGTCGCCACAAGTGGTATCAGAGCGTAGGCTTTAGATTCTGTAGACTGTCCATGTACTGCCGCTCAAAAGCCTGGAGAACCAGCCTGGCCTGTAAGTTAAATGTTTGATTATGTGTTACCTGATATGTGCTTTATATGAATTATTGTAGATAATTGTGAAAAATGTCGAGAACTCGTAGTGAACATGTGGGTGAATCCAGCCGTAGGGCTGAACCCGATTCCCCTCCCCCTGAAAGGGACTCCACTATCCTACGACTGACTGAATTACTTCAGCGTCAGTCTGATCATATCAATCGCCAATCAGATCAAATCGACGAGCTACTTCATCATCATAGCTCGTCTGAACATCGTCCTTCCCCTCAGCCTGCACGTGTAGAAATTATCGGGGAACGCTTTCGAAAGATGGATCCGCCAACATTTGCGGATGCCACCGATCCCGCAATAGCTGAAGATTAGTTACGGACTATCGAAGATATGTTTATATACAGCCGTGTACCTGAAGATGAAAAGGTCCCGTGCGCCGTGTCAATGCTGAGAGGAAATGCCCGTTTCTGGTGGGACACTGTGAAGGTCTTAGAGGACCCAGTGGTAATGTCGTGGGAACGATTTAGAGAATTGTTCCACGGCAAATACTTTACTGCTCACGAACCAGAACAACGGATGTTAGAATTCATGAATCTCAGGCAAGGAGGAATGTCCGTGTCTCAGTATATCCGTAAATTCGAGGAGCTGTCTCGTTTTGCTCCTCACATGGTGGCGACAAACCTATTGAAGGTGACGAGGTTCATTACAGGCCTCAAACCTGAACTTTATCGTGACCTAAGTATTTCGGGAGCCCGACAGATGGAATTTACCCAAGTAGCGGAACGGGCCATGATAGCGGAGCAAGCGGAGTCTCAGATTTCTGAAGCTCTGGAAGCAAAAAAGAGAAAGGAGGGTCAACAAGGACCAGGGAATGACCGTAAACGTCAATTTTTCAACAAAGGCCAAGGAAATCGCCAGGGTCAACAAAATTGGCGCCAGATGCTGAATCAGGGACCCATAAATATTCAGGTCAGACCCCCAAACTCTGCGCCCCAGTGCAGACAGTGTGGCCGCTACCATTTTGGAGCATGTTATAGATCCGGAGCAAATCCAAACCCTCAGTGCTTCAGGTGCGGGAAAATGGGTCATTATGCTAGGAACTGTGATGCACCTTTACCCCGAAACCCAAACCAACCACCGGTTCGACCTCCACCGGTACCGGCTCGAGTTTTTACGCTGACTAATGAAGAAGCTGAAGCAAATCCTTCTGTGGTGACGGGTACGTTAACTATCTATAACGTGCCCACTTCTGTGTTAATTGATTCTGGAGCCACACATTCATTTGTGTCGGCTAAGTATGTGACGAAGGTAGGAATATCTCCTACCTCATCTGAATGCAACTATATAGTTACTCTACCACACGGGGATCCGACGCATACCAACCAAGTCCTGAAAGGATGCGTCGTAGTTATTGAGGGTAGGAACTTGAGTGCCGACCTGATTGTAATCCCGATGAACGACTATGATGTCATCTTCGGAATGGATTGGCTTTCAAGATATGGAGCCATCATAGATTGCAACAAGAAGGTCGTTAAATTCCAGCTGCCTGAAGAAGAAGCATTCACTTTTTCGGGTAAAGCAAATAAGAATAGTATTCCAAGAATATCGGCTCTGAAGGCTCAACGACTTTTGAGGTCAGGTTGTGAGTCTTATCTCGTGTATGCGGTGAAGGCGGAGGACTTACCTCAGCCGGAACTAAAAGACGTACCTGTAGTTAACGAATACTCTGATGTATTTCCCGATGATCTCCCGGGGTTACCCCCTGATCGAGAAATACAGTTCAAGATAGATCTGATGCCAGGATCAGCCCCAATCTCTCCCCTTACCGTTTAGCACCGAATGAGTTAAAAGAATTGAAGGAACAATTAGAAGACCTACTATCTAAGGGGTTTATTCAGCCGAGTTTTTCGCCGTGGGGCGCACCCGTTCTTTTTGTGCGAAAGAAGGATGGGTCGATGCGATTGTGCATCGACTACAGGGAGTTGAATAATATCACGATCAAAAATAAATACCCTTTGCCAAGGATCGATGATCTGTTCGATCAGCTGCAAGGAGCTTCGGTATTCTCGAAAATCGACCTCCGTTCGGGATACCATCAGTTAAAGATCAGGGAGGCAGACGTTCCCAAAACTGCGTTCAGTACGAGGTACGGCCATTACGAGTTTCTGGTCATGCCGTTTGGACTGACAAATGCCCCAGCTGCTTTTATGGACTTAATGAATCGAGTCTTTAAAGACTACCTCGATCGGTTTGTTATCGTCTTTATTGACGATATTCTAATCTATTCTAAGACAAGAGACGAACACGAAAGCCATCTACGAACCGTCTTAGGAATCCTGCGAGAGAAACAGCTCTGCGCCAAATTCAAGAAATGCGAATTTTGGCTTGAGCAAGTAGCCTTCTTGGGACACGTGATTTCTGGAAATGGAATCTCGGTGGACCCGAGTAAGATCGAAGCTGTGAATAACTGGCCACGACCTACTACTCCTACCGAAGTCCGAAGTTTTTTAGGACTTGCGGGATATTACCGTAAGTTTATAGCGGACTTCTCCAGTATTGCCTCTACATTAACCAATCTGACAAGGAAGAACGCTCCGTTCAAATGGACCGAAGCATGCGAACAGAGTTTTCAAGAGTTGAAGAAACGTCTTACCTCTGCTCCGATATTGACAATACCATCAGGAACCGGAGGATTTGCAGTATACAGCGATGCTTCGAAGAATGGTCTGGGCTGCGTGCTGATGCAGAACGGAAAGGTGATTGCCTATGCTTCACGGCAGTTAAAAGAATATGAGAAGAACTATTCGACCCACGACTTGGAACTGGCAGCTGTGGTCTTCGCCTTGAAGATTTGGAGACATTATCTCTACGGAGAAAAATGTGAAATCTTCACAGATCATAAGAGCTTGAAGTATTTCTTCACTCAGAAGGAATTGAATATGCGGCAGTGGCGATGGTTAGAACTAATAAAGGACTACGATTGCGTTATCAGCTACCATCCGGGCAAGGCAAACGTAGTCGCAGATGCGCTAAGTCGAAAAGCGGTGAGCGCAGAGTTACATCAACTGGGAATAGAGATAGTCAATTTAGGCGAAGTTGAAGCAAAACTAGCAGCGTTAACCCTTCAACCCACGCTGCTAGAGCAGATCAGGAAGACGCAAGAGGAAGATGAACTCTATCTAAAAATGAAAGATGCGTTACTCGGGGATTATAAAATACGAGAGGATGGAGCTTTATTATACAGGAATCGCCTTTATGTACCTAACAACGAGGAGTCACAACAGACGATAATGAAGGAAGCACACGCGACCACATATTCGGTACACCCAGGATCCACGAAAATGTATCAAGACTTGCGAGTAACATACTGGTGGCCAGGAATGAAGAAAGACATCGCCGCCTTCGTGAATCGGTGTATGACATGTCAATTAATAAAAGCAGAACACCAGCGACCCGGTGGAACCCTACAACCTCTACCCATTCCAGAATGGAAGTGGGATCATATTACAATGGATTTCGTCGTTGGTTTACCCAAAACAACGAAAGGCCACGATGCTATTTGGGTGATTGTTGATCGCCTGACCAAATCGGCTCATTTCCTTCCAATCAGTTCCACTTTTTCCATGGAACGCTACGCTGAATTATAAATTCAGGAAATTATCCGCCTCCATGGAATTCCAATTTCTATAGTCTCGGATCGAGATTCGAGATTTTTGTCGAACTTTTGGCAGAGCCTGCAGAAAGCAATGGGTACCAAGCTCTCGTTCAGTACTGCTTACCATCCCCAAACCGATGGGCAGTCTGAACGAACGATTCAGACTCTCGAAGATATGCTACGGGCATGTGTGCTCGATTTCAAATGAAACTGGAGTAAATATCTGCCGCTCATAGAATTTTCATATAACAATAGTTTCCATGCTACAATAGGAATGGCGCCATACGAGGCGTTATACGGGCGCAAGTGCCGATCCCCAGTCCATTGGGACGAAATCGATGAGCGAACACTGATAGGACCTGATATGATCCGAGAAATGACAGAAGCGGTGACGAAGATTCGGGAAAGGATGCGAACCGCACAGAGTCGTCAAAAGAGTTATGCTGATCATCGACGACGACCTTTGGAGTTCGCAGAAGATGACCAAGTATTCTTGAAAATTTCCCCGATGAAAGGAGTCAAGCGTTTTGGAAAGAAGGGCAAGCTGAGTCCCAGATATATAGGCCCCTTCAGAATTATGAAGCGAGTCGGCGAAGTAGCGTACCAGTTGGAATTACCAGCTTCCTTGTCGCAAGTTCACGACGTATTTCACGTATCGACATTACGAAAGTACGTCGCGGACCCGAACCACGTAATTCAGAATGAGCTTCTTTATCAACAGCTCAAACCTGATTTGAGCTACGAAGAGAAGCCTGTAGAGATTTTGATGTATGAGCTAAAACAACTTCGGAATAAAGTTATTCCGTTAGTTAAGGTTTTGTGGCGGAATCAATCAGTTGAGGAAGCCACGTGGCAGCGTGAGGACGATATGAGAGTTCGTTATCCCGAGTTATTCCAGTCGGCATAATTTCGGGGACGAAATTCTTTTAAGGGGGGGAGGATGTAATACCCGTAGATTTTAATACGGGATTTTGATGTAATTAAGGTAAATTGGGAATTAAGATCGGAATGGCAAAATAAAGGTTTTGGAACGAAGATATAAATTCTAAGAAATTTGAACTGAAGTAAAGTTTAAATTAAAATATTGAATACAATTTGAGAGATGGAATAAAAAGTAAATTGGGCTATAATCGGTTTGTTAAACTAAAGCCCAAACTATACCTTATATATAATATACATAAGATAATATAAGCTTTCTTAAGCTTAAGGGAAAATGAAACGTTATCAAGATCTTGTCCCATCAAGTTCAGTTTTCGATAATGTATTAGTTATCACCTAAATATATTATAACAAGAAGGAAAGGTAAAGAAACCATTATCTCATCACAACCGAACCTGGAGCAAGAAAGGAACTCTAAGCAAAAGCAAGCTATTTCGCTAAGTAGGAGAATTGGTAATTCAAGAAACTGTCTTTCGAGGTATATTTCTTAAACCTGAAATAGTTAAAACATTTCTAATATCTATGTACTCTGGTTTCGTGATTTAGTAGGAATTATAAGATGGATTATTAGCCATTTGATTTAAGAAAACCCTAGTTCATATGTTTCAGGTTTTAAGTCATAATTATTTAAGTAAGGTGAGCCTTTATAATTCTTCGAGACATATGATGTTCTTGAGAGTTAATATGTTCTTGAAAAACTTAGCAATTCATGGTGCAAGATTTTCGAGATAGGTGGTAGGAAAATGTCGAAAGGAATAGCAAATAGAAGTCGAGATGTATCTTATATAGATTTTTAAATCTCGATAGTAGTTACCTTGACATTTTGTATATGACTTCGACATTTTCCTTTACAAGCTCGACATTTATTATAGAGATATGATGGAGCTCGAGATTGTTCCTACACAGTTTTCAACTTTAGTGAGACCTTGATATAGGATTTCGATATCATAATAAAAGTCGACGTGATGTCTCGACATTAGGTTAATTGTTTAATAAGGTCTCGACATTATTTAAAGGACTCGACATGTGTTTGCTGTTTTCGACATTTAATAAGTAAAGATCTCGTATTATGTGTGTGTCGACATTTTACCATGGTTTCGACTTTTTTCAAGAAATGATATTTCGACATTTGTTCTTAAGATCTCGAGGTGTTTAGGGAAAAAGTCGACATAAATCTCGGTATTTTGTGTTGTCTCGACATTTTTATCTAATTATTGTAAGATACCAATATTCCTTACCATGTTGGGTCTCGACATTTTTCATGGGGTTTCGATATTTTTAAGGAAAAAAAATGGTCCCGACATTTTATAAGAATTTCGACTAAGGTCTCGACATCTCTCCTTTAAAAGCTCGACATTTGAAAAGCTCGACATATAGTCTCGATATTTATTCTTTTGATGTCGACATTTAAGCTCTAAGCCTATCCTCGACATTTTTACTTGTTTTCAGGTCTCGATATTTATAATTATTTTTAGAACGTCTCGACATCTGTAGGAGCTAGACAACTTTAATTCGATATTTGCTACTCAAAGATGTCGATATAGGTAACATAAAGAATTCGAAATATATCTACTAAGGAACTCGACATTTCTATCGACATTTATAGAATGTCGATATGGTTTGATGTTTTCTACATTAGTTATATATATATATATATATATATATATATATATAGACCTCGATAATGGTTTTCAATATCTAGACATTGTATTTTAATTAATAAATTTTCGGTATTTTAGAATTTTGCTATTTTTAGGGTTTCAACATTTTAGGTTTATTTATTTTTAGGAATATTATTATTTTTAGGTTTTCGTAAATTTAAGGGTTTTCTATAATTAGGGTTTAGGAACTTGAAAACTTATGTAGTTTAGCAAATATACTGATATGGTAATATTTATTTATTCAGAGGATCGACCAATAGGAATTCCATCGGACCTCTTATTTAGTAATATCGGGAGGACAGGTAGGTGAATCATTCATCTACAATGCGTAAACACATATGTGCTTTTATGTGCTTCGATGGTTTACGAGATTTACGTGCTTTACGTATATTTTATGTGGAATCCATTTGTATGCATAGCATATGCATATCATATCACATGGGTGAGATACCGTGTGGAGACGGTAATATTTTGGGCGTACCGCTGAGCGGGGTAGTTCGAGTTTATTGTGATTGATTGACTCGTTGAGGAGTCGAGGTTGGTACTCGTATGACACCTGACGGCAGACAGGCGTGATCGATCTGTCTACTCGGGCGTGAACATCCCGAGGTGCAAAACCGTCGTGATTTTTATTTTCAGCGGAGGGACATTGACAGGGCAGTTGCGTGAACGTCAAAACGCTGTCAATGTCGGCAACCGCTTACGGAAGAGCGACCTAGCAGGGCAGTTGCGTGAACGTCAAAACGCTGCTAGGGTAAGCTTCCGTTATGTTATGGGCGCGCGAGGTGTCGAGTCTGACCTAGGGCCCTGTGTTGAGTTATATGAGATAGAGATGTGGGAAAAGAAAGAGTGTACATTGCATGTGAGATATTGGGATTGGGAATGAGCGTCACGTGCATACATGCATTTCTATTCACCTATTGGGCAAATCGCTCGGTGTTTACGTGTTGTAGGTACTGAGTCTGACGCCGACGCGCGTCAGGACTGAGGCGGCTGGTGGCGGTGCTCCACGGACTTTTGAGGGCGGTGCGGTACATGGATGAAGACCTGTGGAGCGTCTGTAGGACTTTTGTACTTTTGATATTTTTGGGGCTTCAGCCCGTGTACAGAGATGACAATGTAGACGTATGTTTGTAATAAGGTATGTTATTTTAGGAAAAAGTTTTAATTAGACGGGCCTTCCGCGGCTTACGTTGCGGAAATCCGCCACTAATTCTAGTTAGAAAAGTAGGGTCGCCACACCAAGTGGGGCGGTGATGGCTAACATGGTTCCTCTTGTGCGAATGAAACAGCTATCTGCAAAAGGATAGCTGAGTGGTTGGATTGCGCGGGTGGACCAGATGCCGCGACTTCTACTCGGGAAACGAACGAGTCGTCTCCTGTACCTATGGGCGAGGTCCGGGTTGTGGTGAGATATGACAGAGGAGTGCGATCATGTCGTCGTTGGTTCGCAACTCCTGCAAGCGACTTACGTCATCCTCCCGAGATTGTTGATTGGATCTTTGCGTGGAGGAGGATGTCGCGCGACCTAGACCTAGATAAGAGGCTAGGGTAGTCTCGTTCCTGGGTTAGGATCAGGAGGGGTTTCACCGATCCATGGGAACTATGGTGGCGTGGCGTGATCGCGTTGAATGGCGACCACGAGCGATGTCGACGAGGGTGACCCAAAACTGTTGATCAGACACTTCAGGGACTAGTCTGGTGGAAGGTGAGGGCGTAGTGAAGAGCATGGTGGTAGAGGATGTCTCCATGTAGCACACCATGATGGAATGGATGGCAGTGGGTGGACGGTGGAGTCTGGAACCTGAGATCCACATCGTCTAAGCATCGAGATTGGATGGCGCGCCCACTGATGGTTGGTTGATCTCTTGTCAACACTTCTTTGTAGGTCCGGGTTCTGCACGGATTTGTACTGAAGTCATGATGGTTGCTTCTGACATCCCTTCATGCACGTGGAGCAACCCGTGTAACGTGCATGATGGGGTTAGTTGCTCGCCGTGCATACCGGTCATGAATGTGGAGCAACCCATGTACCATTCATGCCGGGGAGTGGTTGCTCACGCCGTGTACCAGTCATGTATGTGGAGCAACCCGGGTACCATACATGCTGTGTGTGCGAAATTGGCGTTTGGAAATTCCGCTCCGAAAAGTTTGGGGGTGACCTAAACTTTTTCTATAATGTGTCAATACCGTCCTAGGTCGATCGTTGGGTACGGTGATAGTTGCCGCGTTTTGGGTTTGCCTTCAAAAATTTCACAAAAACGTCGTCTATACAGAAAATTTTGGCCCAGGAAAATTTATTTCGGAAAATTTTAAAAAGTGTGAAATAGACAAAGTCCAATGGGCTTAGAAAGTTTTTCTCTATCTAATGATATAAAAAATTTTCAACCCAACTTTTTTTTTAAACCTTATTTAATCCGAAGGGGGGCCAGAAATTTTTGGTGGTCAAAAACGTTTAAGTGTATTTCTAAAGAGTGATTTGCAAGATTTGAAGCCCAAAATCGGGTTTGGATCAAGTTTAAAGGTTGGGGTGCAAATTTCTCGGGGGGTGCGAAAATGATGTGTGAAATGTGCGAAAAATGTTGTCCCGAGAGATTTCGTTGAGAGAGTGAGTCGCGAAAACTTCGAAGTTTCGGAAAATTTCTCAATTTGAAAAAATTTCTCAGTTTTAAAAGTTTCTCAGGTTGAAAAATTCGCGGGTTGAGAAAAAGCAGCTGCGCGAGAGAGACCGCGAAAAAATCGTGAAGTGTGAACTGAGAAAGTTTCGCAACTGAAAAGTTTCTCGGATAGAAATTTCTCAGCCTGAGAAAGAAAATTTCTCGGTTTCGAAATTTCTCAACCTGGAAAAAAAATTTCTCGGTTTCGAAATTTCTCAGCCTGAGAAAGAAAGTTTCTCGGTTTCGAAATTTCTCAGCCTGTAAAAAATTTCTCGGTTTCGAAATTTCTCAGCCTGAGAAAGAAAGTTTCTCGGTTTCGAAATTTCTCAGCCTGAGAAAGAAAGTTTCTCGGTTTCGAAATTTCTCAGCCTGTGAAAAAAAATATTTCTCGGCTATGACATTTCTCGGCCAAGAACAGTGTACTGTTGGATAGGCTGCGCGACTTATACCAGAAAAATCAACTCGTTTTTGCTCAAATCTCACTCAAAATTGACGAAACTTGTTCCAAAACTTCAGAAATAAACACATAATCAACCTTTGCGATGTCTGAAAACAACAAAACGAGGTCGAAATTGCCCAAAACTGAAAGTGACGAAAAATATTTTTCAAGCAATTTTTCACTCAAATCTTGCTCAAAACACGCAAATCCGGTCGCGTTGAGCTCTGATACCATTTGTTGGTCGCGATTGCACCAAACAAGGAATCAAAGAGGCTTGGATGGGATGAAAAAGGGAGAGGTTCTCACCTTCAAGTGTGTGTAATGTGTGAAAAGTAGGGTTAGCCTTTTGATCTTTGATTACCTTCAAAATAGTGCTGCCTTATATACCACATTAAACCTAGGTATATTAAGGCCCAAACACTAAAGATTAAGCTAATTACAATCTAGTCCAAAGCCCAAGCTAAAAGGATAATTACATAGATAACCCAAGACGTAAACTAATGACACAATCTATTAAATATCCTAACACATGGCATGGCAAGTCATCTAGCATTTGCATACATGCATTTGCATGTGCATATACGAGTTTCACAGAGTTTTAAGACATGACATGCGTCACGTATAATCGTCGGGGCGCGATAAATAGTTGCTATATTGGTATGTCACAATTTTTAAGACAAGACACGTGCAAGACAAGACGTGTAATATGGCTTTTCTACCGCTACGAGGTGACTTTCTATGTCACCGTTTTCAAGACAAGGCACGTGCAAGATAAGACGTGTAGTACGGGCAAACGCCCTCGTAGCAAGATTAGTCGAGGGCACTACAAGATAAGACACGTGCAAGACAAGACGTGTATTAGGGACCCATACAATACAAGACAAGACATGATTTTTGTAAGGATTAGTAAGCATTGGCGCGTATGCCTCTGCAAGTGATACACAGGCACAGCATGCATAAGTTTCCACTTACAGGGCTTTATCAGCTCATCCCTCGTTTTATGTGTTGTGGCTCTAGCGAACACGGTACGTGATCGCCTAGCCGGAAAGGCCTTCTTTTGAAGCTTCCGAGCAACTTTTTGGGGTGGTGTGTACGTGGATGACGACCTGTGAGGCCGAGCGTATAGGACCTTTTACTGCGAATGTATACACATCTCGTGTATTTAAGACTAGCATGTAAATAGGAACTGAAGTAATTCCTTTGTCATGAAAATTTATTCTTTTGACGTGTACAGAAACGAACTCCTTCTTGAAAAAGGAAAAAATTCGTACGAACTTCCGCACTCTTTTAAGTTATCGCCTAGTTAGGCACTTACGATGGCGCTAGAAATGGTAGCGATGGCTAGGGTCGCTACAATTGCTAAGATTGCTGAGGTATTGTTTAGGAACGGTTGGCATTATATATCTTGTTCTAGGTGTTCGAGCAAGTTAGAAAAATCAGAATCTGCGGTAATTGCAACAAATGTGTCGATCCGAATGCTGTTAGAATTCTACGGTGCAGAACGTGCAGACTTACATTAATATTTCTTATTTTGGCCGTATCTTTGCCTTTTTGTTCATTTCACATGGTTTTCCGTTGTAGTTTTGGAATTGAAGTAATCGTTGACGGTGGAAGTGATACCGCAACATTTGTTATATTTGATGGAGCTGGTAGGAAGTATACAAACATCACTGCTGAGGAAATAGTCAAATCATCAGTCGGTTTATGTAAATGTTAATTATCTACTATGAGTGTGCTGCATTTAATCCTCGCTCCATCCGTTACATATGCCTATATATTTTGTAGCCTATCGACTGCCTGGAGGGTAGCTTTGGCGATGAATACCAAAGTGCATACAAAATTTGGTCGGAAGAACTTTTCTTTTCTATGTAAGAGTTAAACCTTTCGACTTCCGAAGCATGTATCGTAGCTTTGGTGTATCCCGTATGATTGAGATGTTGAAAAACCAGGTTTTGGCCTCTGAAAGTCAGGTAAATTTTTCTATATTCATACAGAGTTCATCGTTCAGATATCAATTCTTATCCTGTGTTGTTAGGATGATGCACTTGATGGTGTTTTGACAAATTATGGGGATGCACAAGAGACAACTCAGTGGTACCACCCTCGCTGCCAGTGGTGTTTACGTCTGCCGTATCGAGCCTGGTGTACTTGAGGCTTGTGAGGAGAATGATAAGCAAGCCGTTGAGCCGACTGTTGATGACATGACTTCTGCAGGATGGCATTGACTGCATTTCTATTAGCTCATTAATTTCTATGTGCTGGGAATCCTTGCTTAACCTTCCCTATGTGTGTGCAATAATAACCAGAAGAAATTATTTCATTGTATCATGAGGTGTTATTCCGCACCTTCGTAATACAATCAGTGTAACATTACTGAAGTGTAAAATATGCCTAAGAGGGGGGGTGAATTAGGCTATAAAAATTTTGGCTTGTTCTTCTTTGAAAAATACTTTTCTTTAAGAAGATATCTGCAGAGTGTGTTATTTCCCAGAAAGCAGTACGAGTATCCAAGTTATCTCCCTAATCCTGTTTAATAAAAATCAAGTTATTTTCAGAACTAGTATTAACGATATCACCTAGTTATTTGCTGTCGTCCCCGGTTTGTCTCACAGAAAAGTAAATAGCAGAAAGTAAAGTGAGACGGGATTTTTATACAGGTTATATCCCCAAGTGGGGTTTAATCCTGTCCTTGGGATGTGATCTCCCAAGAGTTCCAATCAATCACTAGGTATTACCGGTTACACTATGATTGACCCGTACACAACCGAAGCACAATGGACACTAGACCTCGCTCTAGGCTGACGCACGCCAAGTTTCGATCCACGTCGTTTACCCAGGAAACCTATTCCCCGACTGGATGCAGCTTGCTACCGAAGGGCCACCGAATCCACAAAATTCGTCCCTCCACGTGCGTAAGACTCCACTCGTGCTCCTTTGTGCGCTCAACGTGCCCGCAGACACAACTCGTCCGAAGACTGGGTTTTGGATAGGGTGTTTCTAAAGATCGCTCAAAGGGTACAGATTCGCAAATGAAAGCTCAGACACAAACTACGAATTTTTCGCAAGTTAACGCTCAATAACTCTAAGGGATTCGCTAGCTTGTGTGTTCGTTCTCGTTACCCTTCAATCGTGAAGTGTTCTCTTCTATATAGACCATGAAATGCTTCTACACTTCACAAGGAAAGTTAAGCACAAAAATATGCAAAGTGCAGCTCAACAATCACGTGCATTAACTCAAACAATCATGCCAAGAATAAACCAATTTAAGCTCAACGGTCATGCATGATTACTTACCATAAATACCACAGATTAACTTGCATTTCACTGTGATCTCATCCGTTAGTCAGCATATTCCACATATGTTCCACTCAGCATATTATCAACGGTAAGCTCAATCAACTGATTTCTTTCCCAAAATAAGATTGCCATTTCGCACAGAGAAAGATTTGATCTACTGAGTATAATGCAAAGTATATTTTCCATGTATAGTGATCTCATTCGATTTCAGCACATTCCATAAATAGACTCAATCAGCATCTTACCAAATATAAGTCCAATCAATTAATCACTCTTCATAATATGAACCCTAAGTCGCACAAGGAAAGTAGGATCATGATTCACTGATTAAGAGTCACATAATTCGCACACAACGGATATAACATTGATATTCTTTCCTAAAATAGATCATTCATATGTAAGCACTTAATCAGAATATCCTTTCCATATATACAGCACAGTCATTCATATCCGGGTGATCACATCGGTATTCTTTCCTAAAATAACTCAATCACGTTTTAGCTCAATCAGAATATCTATTCCATATATATCATCCAATCATTCGTATCAAGATGATCACAGCATTATCCTTTCCTAAAATACCTTAATCTCGCAGACAGTTTTGCATATCACTCAATATGATATATTTTCCATATATAGCATGCAACGAGATTCCGTTCATACGAAGATGTTCATAACCAGGTGATCACATTAATATTCCAGGTAAGCACAAGATCACATAAATTCGATTTTCTTAACAGTTAAACCACATTCAAGCACTTAATCTAACATTTTCTCATACTTAAACATCACATAACATGCATATCGAGTTTTCTAATTTGTACCCCTCAATTTACATAATTACTTGGAATAATCAAAACTCTCATAGCCATTTGGACCAAAAAGGTCTACAATCTCCCCCTTTTTGATGATGACAAGTAATTAATGCCTATCTTATGCATATGAGTACACTCGATATGAAACTATTTAAGCACGTAACATGTTTAAGTATCAAAGCATGTGCATATGATCAGAGCAAATAAGTTTATCAGATTTCAAAGCATGCTCCCCCTGTCTAATTGCTAATAAATCCATGTAAAGCACAGTCGCAAAGATTTAGCAATTACCAGGTCATATCAAATGGAATATCGCAAGTTACCACGGAATGTCGCAAGTTATCATGGAACGTCTCAAGTTATCACATCATATCAGTTTGCTCCCCCTGCCTATGTGCGGAATTCCTAATCCTTAACAAATCACAAACTCAAGCACAGAGGATTAAGACATAAGCATATAAAGCAAGCCGACTATATCATTTCAAAATAGCAAAATAGGGCATTAATTTCCTATACTTCTCCCCCTTCAGCATCAAAAAGGAGGGACTCAAACACCACCAACAACCTAAACCTGCAGCAAACCAAACTCGACCTCAGACCCAAAAACAGAAAAGGACATCCTAGAGCTAATCCTATAAGAGGTAGGGAATTGCTAGGAAATAAGATCTAAGGGCTGGAATCGCAATCGGATGAGGCAGATGAGGATTCAGCGATATTAAGAGCGGTGGAGATCTCCTTCAGATACTTGTTAACCTTTTTGAAATTCCGTGAGATCTTTTTGAACTGCTGACGATTTTCATCCTTAAGCCCCTTGATACTCTTTTTCAAATCAGCGATCATTTCCTGCTCGTCGTCGCTTTCTAGATCCTTTTTCTTTCTGATCGGACTCTTTGACGGAGCCTTCAAATCCCTTGTCTTGAACCATCCTTTCCTCTCATCAAAGCGTATACCAACACGCTTCACGGTGACCAAATCCACAGCATGCTTAGAGGTGTCTTCCCAAGCCTTGGGCAGAGAGATTCCCTCGGCCTCAAACAGATGTGTCAGTATCATACCATAGGGAAGTTCCTTATCTGGGCTCTGGCTGGCATAGACCATGTACTTGAGAACGAAATACCCTAAGTTAAGTGGCCTATTTTGGGATACCATGTAGAGAGTCAGCATGCTCATGTTGTTCATCGTTGTGGAATGGCCTCCACTCCCAACTCGGGCGCTCCATAGCGTAAAATGTAGGACCTTGTAGAGAAAGAACAGATCTACGGGAAGTTGGTTCAAAGCTTCTCCTTCAGAGAACTTTGGCTTATAGGGGGTATTCCAGAGGGCTTTTGCACAGTCTCGCATGGATACTTCAGAGGTGCACCAGTGGACAAAGTCAAAGTATCGAAGCCCTTCGTTCTCAGCACCTAGCATCTCATTCACTCTGGCGCTATTCCATTCAAGGGTCTTGCCAAGCACATAAGACTTGACTGTGATCTCCGTTTCGTCTTCAACGAACGTGAGATTAGCATAAAAGAGCTTCACGGCTTCCACATACAAGGACCCGTCTATCCTCAGGAAATTTTCCCAGCCATATTCTGTCAGCCATGTTACTACTTGACTGTCAGCCAACTCATCAAACTTAACGCACCTTCCCCGTGCAACGCGTCGCTTCTGAAGCTTTCTGTGAAGTTCCTTGGCACTATCAGTCTGGAATTTGATCTCGTCAGTGATCTCCTCCAGATTTTCGGGATCGAACAGGGCTTTGGCAGAATGATCCAACGGGGGAGTCTTGCCTCGAGGAGGGGACTCGATCTGAGCAGAGACAGATTTTTCTGGAGAGGCAGATTTCTCAAGTGGGGCAGATTTTTCCGAAGAGGCACACTGATTATCAGAGGAGGCAGGAGAAGGAGTAGGGGTTGGAGTAGGAATTTTATCGATCTTAGCCTTTTTCTTCTTAGGTTTTGTCGGGGATTTCGTGGATTTGGGACTGCTCTTTGACTTGGAACGTGTAACTTTCGAAGAAGGTGGAGTTTCGACTAGGGCAGCCTTTCGCTTTTTGTCGGATTTAGATCCGGCACCTTTGGTTTTCACCATGGTTGATGTCGAAGAGTTGAAGGATGAAAGGATGAAGTGAAGAGATTAGGGTTTGAATTGAATGGAGAAACAAGTAAGGGACGGTTTATAAAAAGGCTTAGTCCTTTTGGATAAGGATGGAAGGAAGTTAAAGAGAGATGTGATCTTGACAAGACGTGTGTCAGATAAGGAAGGGATTTCAAAATTTGAATTTTAAAAGGAATACTTAGTGGTTAAGGAAACTGCCCGTTGAATGGAATATAAGGATATCTCGCGGGAATTAAGGAAGGAGATAAGTAAAGATCAGAGCTCAAGGAAAATGTTAGCTGAAAAGGAAGATATTGGCTGAAAATAGATTTTGACATAAATGTTGAGAAGTCTAAAAATAATCTCCCCATGGATGGAAAGGATCTTAATAGAAAAGATAGAATTACGGAATAGAATCAAGGAATAAAATGGACGAAATCCTAAAGGATAAGATCAAGGAGATACTAAGGATTATCTAGTCATCTTTCCTATTTGAGCTCAATAATTCCTAATCGGTCACGGATATCACAGAATCTACTCTCAATAAGGGGTTTCGTGAAGATATCAGCCAGCTGATCATTAGTTCCTACGAAGTTCACGCCGATATTCCCTTTCTGAACATGATCTCGAATGAAATGATGTTTCACCTCTATATGCTTAGTTCGAGAATGGTGTACGGGATTCTTAGTGATGCTAATGGCACTAGTACTATCACAGAAAATAGGAATTTGGTCATAACTCAAACCGTAATCACTCAAGGTCTGTTTCATCCAAAGGATTTGCTGAGCACAACTTCCTAAGGCCATATATTCCGCTTCGGTTGTGGATAGGGCCACGGCATTTTGTTTCCTACTGGACCAAGTGACAAGGGAATTTCCTAGTATTTGACAAGTACCACTAGTGCTTTTCCTATCTTCCCTAGAACCGGCGTAATCCGCATCCGAGTATCCCATTAGTGGGAATTCCTTGGAATTTGGATACCACATACCATGATTGATTGTTCCCTTCAAATATCTAAATATCCGCTTGACTGCCGTCAAGTGAGATTCCCTAGGACTCGATTGATATCTAGAACATACACCAGTAGCAAACATGATATCGGGTCTGCTTGCCGTAAGGTATAGCAAACTTCCGATCATACCTCTATACTTAGTTTGGTCAAAGGGCGTACCTTGTTCATCACTATCAATTTTAGCGGTCTGGTGCATATGAGTGGGAAGTACCTTGGAATCAGCCATTCCGTATTTTTCAAGTAGTTCCTTCGTGTACTTCGTTTGAGATATGAATGTTCCCGTATCCAATTGCTTGATTTGTAATCCAAGGAAGTACGTAAGTTCTCCCATTAGGCTCATCTCAAATTCCTGTTGCATAGACTTAGAAAAATTCTCGCAAAGAGTGATGTCAGTGCTGCCAAATATAATATCATCAACGTATATCTGCACAAGCAGTATGTGATTCCTTCGCACTTGATGAACAGAGTGTTATCTATTGTTCCTGTTATAAATCCCATGTCTAGTAAAAACCTACTCAATCTTTCATACCATGCCGTAGGGGCCTGTTTCAAACCATATAAAGCTTTGTTTAATTTAAAAACGTAATTTGAAAATTCCTCTTTTTCAAAACCGGGAGGTTGCTCGACAAAAACTTCCTCATTTATAAAACCATTTAAAAATGCACTTTTTACGTCCATTTGAAAAAGCTTAAATCTTCTAAAAGATGCATATGCAAGTAAAATACGGATTGACTCAAGCCTAGCTACGGGTGCAAAGGTTTCTTGAAAATCTATACCTTCTTCTTGGGAATAACCTTTGGCCACTAACCTGGCCTTATTTCGTGTTACATTACCGTTCTCATCCAGTTTGTTGCGAAACACCCACTTCGTGCCTATTATGGACTTGTCCTTAGGTCTTTCCACAAGAGTCCACACCTGACTCTTTTCGAATTGTGCCAGCTCTTCTTCCATGGCAATCACCCACGATTCATCGTCAAGTGCTTCATTCACTGTCTTAGGTTCCATGGTTGACAACAGCACGTCATGTGATTCCTCAGCAGTATCGTTTCGTGCAGTTGCTCTCGTTTTGATCCCTGAAGTGATATTCCCTATGACCTGTTCAGTGGGATGGCTGGAAGCATGTTTGAATTTTCTGCGTTGTTGCTCGTCTGAAGCTTCAGGTTCCTCTGACATATCATCTAGTTCCAGTGGAATTGCGTTCACTTCTTTGTCAGTAACCTGTATATCTGTAGGAGACACAACTATACCTTCCTCAGTAGCATCTGCGTTAGGAAATTCATCAAACGTAACATGCACAGATTCTTGAACAGTCTTCTTCCTATTATTAAACACTCTAAAAGCTTTGGAATGAAGGCTGTAACCTAGGAATATCCCTTCATCTACCTTGGAATCGAATTTTCCTCCTTTATCCCTATCATTTAAAATGAAACATTTGCAACCAAATACATGGAAATATCCTATGTTAGGGGTTTTGTCGTTCCAAAGTTCATAGGGAGTTCTCTTAATAATTGGTCTAAGGAAGATCCTATTTGAGACATAACATGCCGTACTAACAGCTTCGGCCCAAAAGTGTTTTGGAGTATTATATTCGCTCAACATAGTCCTAGCCATTTCTTGTAATACTCTATTTTTCCTCTCGACCACTCCATTCTGTTGAGGCGTAATAGGAGCTGAAAAATTATGACTATAACCATTTTCAACACAAAAAGATGCAAAGGATTTGCTATCAAATTCTAGACCATTATCACTCCTAATCTTACGGACTTTCATTTCTTTCTCATTTTCTAGCTTCTTAATCAGTGGCGCAAGATTATCTAATGCCTCACTTTTGTGCGCAAGAAATAAGACCCATGTGTACCTAGTATAGTCGTCTACGATCACAAAGGCATATCGTTTACCTTTCAATGACATAACCTGTACCGGACCAAAAAGGTCAAGATGCAGCAGTTCCAGTGGTCTGGACGTAGAGATCACATTCTTAGGCTTAAAGGACGTCTTGGTCTGTTTCCCCATTTGGCACGCTTTACAGATTCTGTCCTTGGTGGCTTTCATATCTGGAATACCTCTCACCAACTCATTGCATGATATGTGAGACATTAGTTCCATGTTAGCATGTCCCAGACGTCTATGCCATAACCATGTAATATCCTGCGTAACTGCTAGACACTTGACGTTTTGGTTAGCAATATCATCAAGAATGATGCAGTAAATATTACCATGCCTAGATGCACTAAACACAATCTCATCATTCTTTTTAACAAGGCATTTATCTTTGGCGAAATCTACGGTATATCCATCATCACATAATTGGCTAATACTTATTAAATTATGTTCTAAGTTCCTAACAAACCGTACGTTATCTATGGTGATATTTAAATTGTTACCGACAGTACCAACTCCCACGATTTTGGCTTTTGCGTCGTTGGCGTACGAAACGTATCCTCCATCTACCGCCTTCAACGACACAAAATTACCTATATCACCTGTCATGTGGCGGGAGCACCCGCTGTCGAGGTACCACCTACTTTTCTTACTGGGATTCTTCCTTCGTACCTGTAGAAAGAAGTATTCTTCTGAGGTACCCAATTTCTGTTGGGTCCTAACATGTTAGCGGAGAAATAACTTCTGTCAACATACGAGATATCGTTCTGAATAGATGGTGATCTTCTGTTACAATTAGATACGACAGTGGCATTTTCAGGTGACTTCTTAGGTCTCCAGACATACTTAGCTTTATCAATCTTCTTTAAGGGACAGTTGTATGCATAATGACCATTTCTACCACAACAGAAACATTTAACCTTAGATACAAAATGTTTAACATGCTTTTCATCAGTGGAATAACCTAACCCTGTCCCACCAATGTGTCTAGGAGTATTAAACAGCATATTTAGGTTCTGCCCACCCTCAAGGAGTCTATCAACTGTCTGTTTTTCTCTCTCTAAGGAGTTTCTGAGTTCTACGATATCTCTGGATAAGTCACTGTTTTTCTTTTCTATTTTCTCACAGTCACAGGGAATTCCCTCTTTCTTAGCAGTATCTAACTCTCCTTTCAAACGTGAGATCTCTAGATCAGCCTCATGTTTTTCTTTAGCTAGGTGATCTCGCTGTTTTATTAGTTCCTTATTCAAGGAATTTAATGACTTAATCTTTTTCTCAGCTTTCTGAAGTAAATCACACAATTCTTCCTTACTTTCTTCTATATCAGAAACAGATGAGTCACTTTCATAATCCTTGTTATATAAGCTATTTAGGATATGAATTTTCTCAATAGAGGAAGAGCGAGATACCTGATCCTCGTCAGCCATGTAAGCGTGATCCTCGTCTTCGCTTTGTTCTGGTTCAGAGTCATTTGATTCCGTCACCATAGCCTTCTGCTTCCTTGGTTTCTCATTGCTAGTTGCGGGGCATTCATGTGCATAGTGGCCTGGTTTGTTGCATCGGAAACATTTCTGAACTTTCTTCCCAGACGTAGATATTCCCTTGCTCTTGTTCTGGAATTTGTTGAAGTTCCCTTTGAATTTCCTTTTTTGCTGGAACCTTTCAATTCTTTTGGTAAGCATGGCCAGATCGTTCATCAGGTCCTTTTCTTCGTCGTCAGAATCAGATTCTTCTTGGTTAGATTTGAATGCAATGGACTTCTGATTTTTGTTCTGAGACTTCTCATTCATTGATGTTTGAATCATCTCATAGGATATAAGAGATCCAATCAGCTCGGAGATGCTAAGTGCTTCTAGATCCTTTGCTTCGTAGATGGCAGTAACCTTGGCATTCCATTCTCGTGGTAGTGATCTCAGTATCTTTCTTACTTGTTCACTGTCGGGAACTTTCTTGCCGAGAGAGAACATTTGGTTGATGATTCCCATGAATCTGGCGTACATCTGGCTTATGTTTTCGTCAGATTCCATTGAGAACAGTTCATATTGGTGAGTGAGTAGAGCTAGTCTTTCTTGCACGACTCGTTGGGTTCCTTCATGAGTGACTTGGAGCATGTCCCCCATGGCCTTCGCTGATGAGCAAGAACTCACTCGAATGTATTCTTCCCGTGTGAGTGCGCATGCGAGCATGTTTTTTGCCTTTGCGTTTCGCGTGATTCCCCTTTTGTCGTCAGCAGTGTAATCTTTAGTATCCTTTGGAGTTCCATCGGATTTCGCAGCTGTGTACGGTCCGTTGATGATTGTCTCCCAAAGTTCGTAGTCAACAGCGATCAAAAATTCGATCATACGATTCTTCCATACCGCGTAGTTCGTACCGTCGAAGAGAGGAGGCCTGGAGTGGGATTGACCTTCTGCAAAAATATCACTCGAAAAAGCCATTAGATCTTAACTTAGGCGTGTTAGGCCTTTCGTTGAGTAACCCGCTCTGATACCAAATGAAGTGTAAAATATGCCTAAGAGGGGGGTGAATTAGGCTATAAAAATTTTGGCTTGTTCTTCTTTGAAAAATACTTTTCTTTAAGAAGATATCTGCAGAGTGTGTTATTTCCCAGAAAGCAGTACGAGTATCCAAGTTATCTCCCTAATCCTGTTTAATAAAAATCAAGTTATTTTCAGAACTAGTATTAACGATATCACCTAGTTATTTGCTGTCGTCCCCGGTTTGTCTCACAGAAAAGTAAATAGCAGAAAGTAAAGTGAGACGGGATTTTTATACAGGTTATATCCCCAAGTGGGGTTTAATCCTGTCCTTGGGATGTGATCTCCCAAGAGTTCCAATCAATCACTAGGTATTACCGGTTACACTATGATTGACCCGTACACAACCGAAGCACAATGGACACTAGACCTCGCTCTAGGCTGACGCACGCCAAGTTTCGATCCACGTCGTTTACCCAGGAAACCTTTTCCCCGACTGGATGCAGCTTGCTATCGAAGGGCCACCGAATCCACAAAATTCGTCCCTCCACGTGCGTAAGACTCCACTCGTGCTCCTTTGTGCGCTCAACGTGCCCGCAGACACAACTCGTCCGAAGACTGGGTTTTGGATAGGGTGTTTCTAAAGATCGCTCAAAGGGTACAGATTCGCAAATGAAAGCTCAGACACAAACTACGAATTTTTCGCAAGTTAACGCTCAATAACTCTAAGGGATTCGCTAGCTTGTGTGTTCGTTCTCGTTACCCTTCAATCGTGAAGTGTTCTCTTCTATATAGACCATGAAATGCTTCTACACTTCACAAGGAAAGTTAAGCACGAAAATATGCAAAGTGCAGCTCAACAATCACGTGCATTAACTCAAACAATCATGCCAAGAATAAACCAATTTAAGCTCAACGGTCATGCATGATTACTTACCATAAATACCACAGATTAACTTTCATTTCACTGTGATCTCATCCGTTAGTCAGCATATTCCACATATGTTCCACTCAGCATATTTTCAACGGTAAGCTCAATCAACTGATTTCTTTCCCAAAGTAAGATAGCCATTTCGCACAGAGAAAGATTTGATCTACTGAGTATAATGCAAAGTATATTTTCCATGTATAGTGATCTCATTCGATTTCAGCACATTCCATAAATAGACTCAATCAGCATCTTACCAAATATAAGTCCAATCAATTAATCACTCTCCATAATATGAACCCTAAGTCGCACAAGGAAAGTAGGATCATGATTCACTGATTTAAGAGTCACATAATTCGCACACAATATAACATTGATATTCTTTCCTAAAATAGATCATTCATATGTAAGCACTTAATCAGAATATCCTTTCCATATATACAGCACAGTCATTCATATCCGGGTGATCACATCGGTATTCTTTCCTAAAATAACTCAATCACGTTTCAGCTCAATCAGAATATCTTTTCCATATATATCATACAATCATTCGTATCAAGATGATCACAGCATTATCCTTTCCTAAAATACCTTAATCGCGCAGACAGTTTTGCATATCACTCAATATGATATATTTTCCATATATAGCATGCAACGAGATTCCGTTCATACGAAGATGTTCATAACCAGGTGATCACATTAATATTCCAGGTAAGCACAAGATCACACAAATTCGATTTTCTTAACAGTTAAACCACATTCAAGCACTTAATCTAACATTTTCTCATACTTAAACATCACATAACATGCATATCGAGTTTTCTAATTTGTACCCCTCAATTTACATAATTACTTGGAATAATCAAAACTCTCATAGCCATTTGGACCAAAAAGGTCTACAATTACTATGTGAATCGCATGTTGAATGTATTTCTTTATTATTCTAATGCAATATTCTGATTATGGGATTATCTGATTGTGCCTTAACGTATTGAATGTTTAGCACCTTCATGACAATGGTACGCAACATCATGGAATTATCTGATTGTGCCATAACGTATTGAACGCTTAGTGAGAGCTACATGCATTCTCACTGTATTGTTAAATTAGGTGACCGGATGATCCTGTTTTTAATATGGTCGTGGGTATAAGTATCCAACGTCTATTAGGTCATATATAGTTTCGTGTGAACTCAGCTTAATTCTAATACAATATGGTGGTTGCGTATGTTGTGTGTAATGATGTCGATATGAAATTATCGCAGATTCTTAATACAATCAGTGTAATGCTATGTGATGTTTCACGTGTTGCATAAATTCCCTTACTGTTCTAATGCAATGCTGATTGTGCGATGCGTGCAATAGTATTATTATGGAGTTATCTCATCCTGACAAAGCATTGAATATTTAGCACCTTCACAACACTGCTATGCAAGATAAACTGAGTGCGAGCTGCATGCAGTTCCGCTACATTGTTTAATTAAGCGACCGGATAATCCTATTTTTAATTCATCACATGGTGGCCGAGAATGTTTCCTACATCTAGTAGCTCATAAATTGTTTTACGCGATGTGCATCCTTGCTTAACGTTTTAATACGATGTGCCGGTTTCCCTATGCGTGTGCAATAATAAGCAGAAGAAATTATCTCATTGTATCATGAGGTATTGAGTATTACGCACCTTCGTAATACAATCAGTGTAATGTTACTATGTGAAGTTTCACGTGTTGAACGTATTTTCGTATTACTCTAATGCAATATTCTGACTAACGAATTATCTGATTGTGCCATAACGTATTCATGTTTAGCACCTTCATGACAATGGTACGCAACATCATGGAAATATCTGATTGTGCTATAACGTATTGAATGCTTAGTGAGAGCAACATGCATTCTCGTTGTATTGCTAAATTAGGTGACCGGATGATTCTATTTTTAGTATGGTCTTGCGTATAAGTATCCTACGTCTATTAGGTCAGACATAATTTCGGTGGACTTTGCTTAATATTCTAATACAATATGCTGGTTGCGCTATGTGTGTGTATTAATGACCATAAGAAATTCGGCCTGTGTCGTGGTGTATTTTACTTTCGACACCTTATAATCCGCACCCAAGTTCTGTCAATGTTTAATGCAAACAAATTTATATTGGTGACGTTTGATGTTACCGTGAATGATATGCCTGTTTGAACTCCTACTCACTGAAATCACATTTTTAGTAAAATGCATGTATTAATACACGTAATCGAAGGCATTCGAAGAGTCACACCCCCTCTTGCTTCCGTACGCATTAACAACTGCTCTGAAAGGTCGCGTGCTACGTGCCTCTTTGTTTCCATACGATTGTGACTAAAAAACACCAACTGTAGAAACCTATATTCGAAGGTACCAAATAAAAAAATGGATAGGTTATCGAGATTACCAACTGGAACAACCACGAGGATATACATTAGATTCTGCAATACGATCGTTGTGACCACCGTGACTAGCGAGTCGAGCAGTGTGAACAAATGGGTTGAAGAAATTGACATTACAAGCCCCACAATGGTTGGCCTTGACGCCGAGTGTCGGCCCGTTTGGGTCCGTGGCCATCCACAAAGCAACCACCCTGCAATTGTGCATCGACTATAAATGCATAATTATTCACCTTGCTCATCTAGACGAAATCAGTAGAACACTCAAAGATTTTCTGTTGCAGTTGGTGAAGACATGACCAAGCTAATCCGTGACTATGCATTATATAATTCAGGGGATTTCATCGATTTGGCATCTGTCGCAAAAGCACGTTTGCCGCCGGGGCATTTCCGAGGACCAGGACTGAAAGAACTTTCTCAAGTGCTTTGTGGTGTGGTGATGAGCAAGCCGAAGCGCGTGACAATGAGCAATTGGGAGAATAGAGTTCTTAGCCTCGCTTAGATCGAGTATGCTTGCATCGACGCTTTTGTTTCTTACAGAATTGGGTGCCACCTTCTCAAACAGTAGTGAGTCAGCGATCAGTGTCACGTGTGACTTCGTTCATATGTCTTAATGTAATTCTGGTTTTAATGTCATATAATTTTGTTCTATGGAAAGACTTTACGGTTTTATCCTATGTGCAAATATAAGTTGCAATCGTCAATTTATCCCACAACGTTATTATTATTATTATTATTAAGTGCAACGGTATTAGTTCCATATATTCCATGGGTAGTTAATATAATTATTGTGCGGAAGTGATAGTATTATAAATGCAACATTTTCCATGCATGTATTTTCTTAATTGCGGTTTGTATAACAGTGCGGTGAGACCCGTACCCCAATGGTTTTATGATTCGTAATGGGTGTGTATTTGTGTTTCCGCATTCTTATGTATTCATGTAATTTTGACTTTGATGCCATGTAATTATGTTCAATGGAACAGATTGATGTTTTTATTTTACTTGCAAATATATGTTGGAATCGTCAGTATGTGACATCGCATTGTTAATATTAAGTGAGACGGGAAATACATGATTGCATTCAGATGTATATTTGGAATACCCTTAACAAATATTTTCTTAAAAGACATTGATGTTAAACATGCGTAGTTGTTATGCTCTAACAATATGGCATGTCAGCTTTGGCAATAAATGCAGAGGGCACCCGTTTCTTATAAATTGATACATTCAATATTGGGTAGATATACTAAACGACATAGGAAATCGCTAAATCTAAGGACCCATCGAACGACTCGTGGAATACCCTGAACAAAACTTCATTGAATGCTACGCAATACTGGTGACTAATGGACTGCCGTTCTATTCGAAAAAAGAAGTAAATTCAACGACAGCATGGCAATTAAACATTTCAGCTGTTGGGATACCCGGTGTCTCCCGGAGACGCCACGTCCCAGGGTACGGTGCGGAACAAAAATTTTCCGGGTTCCCTTATTGCCCTCGTTGCTCGGATCAAAATAGTAACAAATAGACATGTAGTAGGGCGGGTAAAACCCGTAGGGAATTACCAGTTGAAGCGAGTGGCAGCTCCTCGTCCTTTTCTTTAAGACTTCGTCGATGGTGGTGGATAGCACTAGATCGTCACGGCGACCTCGCAGTGTTCCACGGAATCAGTTCTCTAAAGATGGCTAGAGAGAACGGAGTCGTCACGTGAGAGAAGAGCGTGTGCGTTCGGTGTGTGTTTTTGCCTTGTTATGGACGAACATTTCGCCTTCAATTATGAAATAGGGCTACCCTACTTGTACTATGATATATTTGGAAATCCCTAGGATATCTCAAAGAATGGTTTTCGATTTTACTCCTTAAGTGGAGAGATTTTTGCCATATCTTTCTCTCCCATATTTAATTCAAAATTCATATAGGATACTTACCATAATTAGACAGCTAACTTAAATACTAAGTCAAACTAAGTATATGTAAATATGGTATAAAATTTCGAAACTTAATCCAAGATTAATTTCGAAATTTTCACCTTAAAATAAATAATATTTCAAATACATTATTTCCATATTTATATTTAATTTTCGAAATCAATTCCCAAGGCATAATTCGAAAATCAGCTTAGGGTTACATTCCAGTTTTACCCTCAAGCCTTTTAAGCACTTGGCCAAGCCCAAGTCACAAAGTTAGTTTCATACAAAGTCCGATATCGGTCCATTAAACGGCCCGAGGCCCACTAAGGCGCGGCCCAACGGCCCAAGGCCCGTTAAGGCCCAAACACTTTCTCTCCTTATGAGTACACGTTGATCCTTTTTAAGCCCGACTTTCTAGGTTCGACTCAATCGGCAAGGGAGAAATCCAAGAGTCCGGCAGTTACCTAGCGAATCCCGTAGTGCCGGACCGTATCCCGATTCGAGTGTGAATTTTGACCCAGTCTTTATTCGAGAACCTTACTGTTGATTATAGTACCACGTATAAACCCTTCAGCTGTGTCCCAATCGAGTGACAGTCATGGTCTATGCCAAACTCACTATAGTTGATTCTATGATAAAACGGGGACGAGGCAAATTACCGAACTACCCATGTCTAACATGAGTTAGTTCAATACCTTGGCCAAGGATTTCGTAATTTCCCGTCGCTGTCCTCATAGGACACTTATCTCGATTACTTGCGAGACTGTGAATTCGTACTTGGCGGTCTAAGCCCGGCAATCACAAATCGTCATCAAGACCGCATCTGGCACGCTGACCCATGCAACAGCAAATCGGGTCGAGGGGAACCAGTGACAGTCGGGACTTCAAAGTTGACTCCGTCTAGCCCCTTTCGGTCTAAGGTTCACGTAGACTACTATAGTGTTGTCGTCGGTCATTGACACTCCTTGAGTAATAAGCCATGTTCGACCGTACGACCCGTGAGTCAGTGTCCATGAAACGATTCAATCCCTTGATTCGACTCGCATCACAAGTCATGACCTCCGCTTCCAAGCGGGATATCGGCACTCGATAGGTCATCGACAAATAAGCCATAATCGGTTATCCAGCACCCAACTGGAGCCTAAGGCTTAGGGCCTTTTAATGCTCGAGGTTAAGAGTCCACTAGTGCCTTCCTCTCTCGTACCCATCGAGAACAGTGACTCAACTCGACACATTTGGATTTGTTCATTTATTGCTTTCCCGGATGCTTAGTAGAGTACTCTTATTTCCAATAAACGAACAATGCCACACACAAAAAATATCTTATTACATAAAATGTCGAATGATAAATAAGCTAATGCCCTATACAATCTAATCCTCGTATATCATTCGAGGGTATATTCCTAACAATCTCACACTTGCACTCAATGCCATGCGCTGCAGTATCTAATACCCATCTTTTCGAGATGTCTAGCCAGCACTGCCTGTGATAGAGGCTTGGTGAACGGGTCTGTCACGTTTTCCGCGGTCGCAATCTTCTGCGCGACTATGTAGCCATTCTCAACGAATCCACGTAACACGTGGTACTTTCTTTCTATATGTTTGGACCTGCTGTGAGACCTCGGTTCTTTCGCCTGAGCAATAGCGCCAGTTTTGTCACACCACAATGGCAATGGCCTATCTGCTACAGGAACGACACCAAGTTCTTCCAAGAACTTTCTCATCCAAACACCTTCCTTCGCTGCCTCTGAGGCCGCTATATACTCTGCTTCGCGGGTGGAATTTGCAGTAGTGCTCTGTTTGGAACTTTTCCAAGACGTATACCCTTCCACTTCCAATTCTCCATTACCGTAGACCAGCATCATATCCTTAGTCCGTCTGAGGTACCTGAGGATAGTCTTGACTGCTGTCCAATGTTCCTTACCAGGGTCAGCCTGAAACCGACTGACTACGCTCACAGCGTACGCCAAGTCAGGTCACGTGCAAAGCATAGCATACATCAAGCTACCCAGATGCATAGGGGATTCCATTCATCTCTTTCCGCTCCAACTCACTTTGAGGGATCATAGCCTTGAAAAGGTGAATCCCATGCTGCATAGGCAGGAACCCTTTCTTAGAGTTGTCCGTATCATATCGCTTCAGGATCTTCTATAAGTAAAGGGCCTGGGGAGTCCTAACATACGATTCGCTCGATCTCTATAAAGGCGAATCCCCAAGATGTAGGTAGCTTCTCCCAAGTCTTTCATGGAGAATTCGGTCGAAAGCCACGCTTTCACCATAGAGAGCATTCCAATATCATTTCCTATCAAAAGGATGTCCTCCACGAACAATACGTGGAAAGATGTTTTGCTCCCACTGCTTTTCTTGTACGCGCAAGGTTCGTCTTCGTTCTTTAAGAATCCATGGCCCTTGACCACTTCATTGAACCGAAGATTCCAGCTTCTGGAGGCTTGTTTCAGTCCACAAATGGACTTGTTGAGTTTGTACACCTTACGAGCATCTCCTTGCGATGCAAAACCCTTGGGCTGCTCCATATATATTTTCTCCTTGAGGTATCCATTTAGGAACGCAGTTTTCACATCCATCTGCCACATTCATAGTCATAGTGCGCAGCTATCGCAAGCAATTTTCGAATGGAATTCATCATAGCAACAGGGGAAAAGGTCTCCTCATAGTCAATGCCCTCTTTTTGACTGTACCCTTTCGCCACAAGCCTAGCTTTGTATGTATCAACCGATCCGTCAGATCCTATCTTTCTCTTGTAGATCCATTTACACCCAATGGGTCCAAAACCATCTGGGAGGTCTGCTAGAGTTCAGACTTGGTTTTCGTGCATAGAATCCATTACGGCTTGCATAGCTATAAGCCATTTCTCCGAATCTTTATCCCTGATTGCCTGGTCATAGGTAGTGGGATCGTCTCCGATGTGCCCTTCCATCGCAGCAACCTCGTGCTCGATGTGGACCATCGCGTATCTCTCAGGCTGGCGAGAACTCTATCCGACATGTGCAAGTCAGGTTGCGTCTCGGACTGCTCTACAGTGTCACCCGACACTGGAGTTTGTGAAAGCGCTTCTGAATACTCTCCAAGAGCTACTTCGCGACCCGTTCCACCTTCTCGAACGAAATCTTCTTCGGGAAAGTGAGCCTGAAGGGCTACAACGAATTTTCTGATCGTGGTGGAAGTAAAACTGGTATCCTATGGAATCCTCAGGGTACCCGACAAAACGTCCTTTCACAGCCTTCGATTCCAGATTATCTGTCTTGAGCTTTTTCACAAACGCGGGGCAACCCCAAACTCTAATGTGATCCAACAGAGTTCGATTTCTGCGTTCGCACACACCATTCAACTGCGGTGTGGTGTCATCTGTGAAATTATTCCGTTCTCTTTCAAGAACTCGTCAAACTCGAGGCTCATGTTCTCACCGTCTCGATCTGATCGAACGCTTTAATTCTCTTTCCAATCTGATTTTCCACCAAAGCCTTGTACTCTTTGAACCGTTCAAAAGTATCAGACTTATTCTTCATGAGATACACCTTGCCAAAGCGAGAGTGATCATCAATGAAGGTAACGAAATAATAGAAGTTACCGCGAGCAGCTACCCCGAACGGTCCGCAAACATCCGTGTGGATCAAACCGAGATGTTCTGCGGCTCTCGTAAAAGTTCCTGTGAAGGGCGAATTGGTCATCTTTCCAAGGATACAAGATTCACAAGTTGGATAGGGATCAGACCCAAGCGGCTTTATAACGCCGGTTTTCTCCAACTCAAGAATCTTATGTTCTCCACCGTGACCGAGTCGAAGATGCCACAGCAGTCTCGAGTTCGACTCCAATTTTCGTTTGTTGGTGACTGTATTCACAGTTTTTATTTTTATCTTCGATATTTAGGTACTACAACCAATTTAGTGAACTTGCACTTCCGATGCAATTCCTTCCAAAATAAATATTGCATGTATTACTACTAAAACGGAACTCATAACCGTTTCCGCTCAATACGGGAATAGAAACAATATTCTTAAGCCCCTTGGGCAAAACTAACAATCAGAAAGCAGTAAACTATGTCTAGTAGATAAAATGAGAGTTCTTGATCCAATGTGGGTCGCCGGTACACTATGTATGCTTCCTACGTTGATCATGATCTCTCAATCCGCCAGCTTACTACTTCGTTCCAGACCCTGGTTCGAAACACAGATGTGAGCACTAGTTCCCTAGTCTAAGTTCCATGAAGTGGAATATACTGTCATAGAACAATTTGTTTCCAAAACGTGAAGTTCTTTACCTGAGGCGGCTAGCTTCGGGCAATCGCGCTTCCAATGGCCAAGCTCATTGCAGTGAAGGCACTTGTCCGTCGGCTTGGCGCCTTTAAACACGTTCTTCTTGGCCTTGCCTTTCGAAATTCGTCCTTTGGGCTTAGTGGGGTTGTCCGACTTTTTCTTTGTACTCGACCCTCGAGTCTTAGCATTCGCGACAAGAACAACTTCCTTTCCTGTGACCTTCTTCATCTGAGTCTGCGCTGTCGACAACTAGTTCATTAACCCAGTCAATGTCATCCCGGCCTTGTTCAGATTAAAGTTCACAATGAACGAACTGAAGGAAGGTGGGAGCGACTGAAGTATGAGATATTTCTGGAGTTCGTTATCCATGATAAAGTCCAGTGCCTCGAGTCTTTCGATGCATTCGATTATCTTGAGCACATGCGCTCCGACGTCACTACCCTCAGCCATTTTGCAATGAAATAGTCGGTCCGCCAGGGAATAGCGAGCACTCCTGGAATGTTCGCCAAAAAGCTCCTTCAAATGAAGCAAAATGGCGCCCACTTCCATTTCCGAGTGAGTTCGTGATAAACGCATTTCAATACGTTTATCATAGTATTTAATTGGGGTATAATAGAACTTTAGCAATGAATTTGTGCATTTAGTCAATACATTTACACTAATTTTGTTATTGAAGGAGCTTAGGATGAGTTTCGAGCGAAAACGAGCAAAAACGGGGCAAAACGGTGCAAAAATGAGCAACACTGGCATGTGGCACGGCCGTGACACTCTATGCATTTGGGCGTGACACCCATCAGAGACCGAAATAAAGCCACTGCCAGTGGTCACGGCCGTGACAGACCTTGCACCAAGCCGTGAAGAGAGGCAGAGAGTTCGACAGATGATGGTCACGGTCGTGACGCCCAATGCGCCAGGCCGTGACACATGGCAGAGAGGTCAACCTAAGATGATCACGGCCGTGACACCCTATGCACTTGGCCGTGACACTTGGCAGAGAGTCGAGCGATTTGAGTCGGCGAAGGTCACGGTCGTGACGGCCCATGTCCCAGGCCTTGACCGTGACGTGAATTGTTATAAAAAGCCCAAATTCGACCCAGAAAGGGCACAACTTACTAGAGCTCAATTCCAAACCATCCAGAGACGAAATTAGGGCGAAAAGAACAGAGAAACACGTCCCGGAGCGCAAGAGACGGATCAACGAAGGGTTCACGCCGAATTAACGAAGAACGAAGATCCTTCTACGAGATCATCTCAGATTCATCAGTAGGAAAGATCATGAGTTCTTCATCTTTATCTTTTAATTCTTTAGTTGTTTTTCTTTCAATTATGAGTAGCTAAATCCCTTTTGTGTTCGGGATTGGATGAACGCTAGGATATTTCATAGTTAAGACATATATTATCGTGACTTTGTGTTTTTAACTATTTATCGTTCTATGAATATGTTTCTTCGCTTTAATATGTCTATGTGTTAAAGTGATCGTGTGGAAAAACGTTTAGGGCGACAGCTAAACAACGTTTAGGCCGTTCATAGAAGATAGGATTCGAGTATAGGGCGAAAGCAAATACTCGATCCTCGCCGTTAGTAATTATTGAATTTTAGATCCCCGCGAGCGTTTAGAGCGACAGCAAATTCGCGAGCGGGTAGGAAATTACTGCGACTTAGTCTTAATCACTTAGGAGCGATTTTATTGTCTTAGCCGATACTATCTAGCGGGATTCGAATCCCGAGCACGTCTTTATCATCTGAAAACTCTCGCATCAGTTAGTCGCGTTCTTTGAATTTCTGGTTGATTTAGGAGCGATCTGTTAGGTTAAGTCGTCACGTATTTTATTTAGTTAAAATATCGAGTCGATAGGTCATTACTAGTACTTGATTTATTCCTCGTGTTCGATACTCGTTTACTCACTTTACTACACTACAAACGATAGGTCCACTGCCTATCGCACGTCGGTGACAGTAACTTAGTATTCGTTTTAATTATTACTTGTCGCACTTTTCATTCACACACCACGTGTCGATCAGTTCGTTGCAGCTCATTGCTCATGGAAAGAAGTATATAGCCCTTGACCTTTGGCTCGTCTATTTGCCATTTGGCATACGCAGCCCGGTCTTCGTCACTCGCATCAGCCCCTGGGACTTGCGGTACGGGGGAACCGAGGACATAAGTTAGCGACTCCACACCTAGGACTATCCTCATGTTACGGAGCAAGTCCACGTAGTTTGGTCCCACCAAACAGTTTCTCTCAAGCAGCATAGTAATTATGTTCATCATCGCAGTAAAATAGAAAGAAACGTAAAGCTGCAGAAAATAAAGATCTAATTAGGTTTATCTTATCATTCATCAAGCGCAAACAAGGACTTTTCGTTTCGCTTGAGTCCCACTATTTTCTCGAAAAACTATCCTCCCGAGAAGAGCTTCGGAAACCTCGTTGAAAGTTTCATAGTGGAGTTGATGTCCCCGACTCGACTAGACTCGCCTCAGCCTTTAACGCAATATTTGGCTCATCTAATCTTATCGAAGTCAGGTCGAACGCGAACTTATCAAATAAGAGTTTCAACTATCTTAGTCTCAGTTATTGACCCTCACGGCTAACCCTGCTTATTGGGTTTAACTGCCTAACTGTGACCTATAAACTTATGCTCAAATCGCACAGAATGTATCGCCCCTTGCTGCCATACGCTTCGTGGGGGCGGACTGGTATGACGAGCGGCGTCCAAGACGCACCCGAGACGCTAACACTAGGGCAGGATATACGACGCCAACTTACTCGGAACAAATCGCAAAACTCCCCAATGCTAGACATCTCAAGCGTGATAGAAAACAGGAATCAATTCCTTTACCCACTTATTATTCAAAATGGGAGAATAAACCATCTGAAAATGGGAATAGAAACAATATTCTTAAGCCCCTTGGGCAAAACTAACAATCGGAAAGCAGTAAACTATGTCTAGTAGATAAAATGAGAGTTCTTGATCCAATGTGGGTCGCCAGTACACTATGTCTGCCTGCTTCCTCCGTTGATCATGATCTCTCGATCCGCCAGCTTCCTACTTCGTTCCAGACCCTGGTTCGGACACAGATATGAGCACTAGCTCCCTAGTCTAAGTTCCATGAAGTGGAATATACTGTCATAGAACAATTTGTTTCCAAAACGTAAAGTTCTATACCTGAGGCGGCTAGCTTCGGGCAATCGCGCTTCCAATGGCCAATCTCATTGCAGTGAAGGCACTTGTCCGTCGGCTTGGCGCCTTTGAACACGTTCTTCTTGGCCTTGCCTTTCGAAATTCGTCATGTGGGCTTAGTGGGGTTGTCCGACTTTTTCTTTGTGTCGACCCTCGAGTCTTAGCATTCGCGACAAGAACAACTTCCTTTCCTTTCACCTTCTTCATCTGAGTCTGTGCTGCCGACAACTAGTTCATTAACCCAGTCAATGTCATCTCGGCCTTGTCAGATTAAAGTTCACAATGAACGAATTGAAGGAAGGTGGGAGCGACTGAAGTATGAGATATTTCTGGAGTTCGTTATCCATGATAAAGTCCAGTGCCTCGAGTCTTTCGATCGAATCGATTATCTTGAGCACATGCGCTCCGACGTCACTACCCTCAGCCATTTTGCAATGAAATAGTTGCTCCGCCAGGGAATAGCGAGCACTCCTGGAATATTCGCCAAAAAGCTCCTTCAAATGAAGTAAAATGGCGCCCACTTCCATTTCCGAGTGAGTTCGCTGCAACTCATTGCTCATGGAAAGAAGTGTATAGCCCTTGACCTTTGGCTCATCTATTTGCCATTTGGCATACGCAGCCCGGTCTTCGTCACTCGCATCAGCCCCTGGGACTTGCGGTACGGGGGAATCAAGGACATAAGTTAGCGACTCCATACCTAGAACTATCCTTAGGTTACGGAGCAAGTCCACGTAGTTTGGTCCCACCAAACAGTTTCCCTCAAGCAGCATAGTAATTATGTTCGTCATCGCTGTAAATAGAAAGAAACGTAAAGCTGCAGAAAATAAAGATCTAATTAGGTTTATCTTATCATTCATCAAAGGCAAACAAGGACTTTTCGTTTCGCTTGACTCCCACTATTTTTCTCGAAAAACTATCCTTCCGAGAAATGTTTCGGAAACCTCGTTGAAAGTTTCATAGTGGAGTTGATGTCCCCGACTCGACTAGACTCGACTCAGCCTTTAACGCAATATTTGGCTCATCTAATCTTATAGAAGTCACGTCGAACGCGAACTTATCCAATAAGAGTTTCAACTATCTTAGTCTCAGTCATTGACCCTCACGGCTAACCCTGCTTATTGGGTTTAACTGCCTAAGTGTGACCTATCAACTTATGCTCAAATCGCACAGAATGTACCGCCCCTTGCTGCCATACGCTCCGTGACTGGTATGACGACCAGGTGGAACTATTCTGGCAATATCTTACCGTGTCAGTATTCTGTAATTCATGGACATGAATGTTGGACCATATATGATAATCATGCTGTGTTCGAATATGTATTTAGTGTTTGAAGCATTAAGGATCCAATTTTAATTTCATAGCTTCGTGTATATTGTTGGTTCATAAAGGGTTCTGCACATCATTGGCCTTTATAGCATTGATTTTTCCGTAATTTAAATTACAGTGCAACTGCAAAAAATGCTAACATACTGTAATACCCGTAAAATTTAATTACGGGATTTACAATAAAATTAATGGTGGAAAGTATTTAATTAGAAACCTTATTGGATTAATTAGTATTTTCGATGATATGATGTTTTCATGCTTTTATATTCTTTAAGTGACTTAAGTGTCTATATGATCTCATGCTATGTGATTTATAATTCTAATGTGTATCACGTATTTCGACTTACGTGACTCGTGGAACATGTTTTACGATTTTATATGACAACGCGATTACATATTAAATGTTATTAGGGTTACTAACCAGGTAGAGGAATTAATTGAAATTAGGTTAGTTATTATTCAGGGTCTCTAGTACAGGGCATGCTAACCTAGAAGATTTTAAACCTATGATTTTGTAAGGTTCGAAGCATAGGGTAAACGATTTTAATATTAAAATAGAAGTTCTCAGAAAACTACGATTTGGAATAATTATAGTTCATTACTTTAACATTAAGGAAATGATTATAAGACTAAAATCGTTACTTAAGCAATTTAAGTTATTTCGATAACTTAGTGGGAGAAATTAAGATATAATAATTTCACATGACTCGATGACTTAGCAAAGGAAGAAAATGAGTAAATTAATATTATAAGGTCTATTACTAAGTCATAAGAAATGGGACTAGAGAAGCTTAAAACTATACATATAATCTCGAGAGCTATGATTGAGAGAAAGTATTTATTCAACTAATAAATTCGAGAAAGGAGATAACGATTAGGTTGGGCATCGATTACTTAGATAGAAAGGCAAATTAAACTAACAATAAATATTTTCATAAATCTAGGTAAGAACTTACTAGTGTCGATGTCACTTACTAATTCTAACACGCAAAGCATAACTACAGTAAGCAAGAGAGGAATTCATTCTTATCAAGAAAACTAAACTCACGAAAACTTTGTATAAAGAAGAAAGGAAGAAGACGAACTGAGGCTTTACTAAGCTTGGGAGTAGGTACATCTTCTTACCTTAATTTTATGCTTTAATTGTAGACTAACGGGTCTAAGGGTTATTAAACGCAAGAAAGGTTAGCTGTTTAGGTATTTAGATAAATTCTAAGTTTCGAAGGTTTTGAATTATTAAAACTCTTAGGGTATTTAAAGTGTTCTTGAGGAAAACCCTAGATTTTGAGTATAAGATCATGCTAACATGACTAAAATTATCTCTGATAGGAAGAACCATATTCGAGCAGTTAAGGTTTGAATGTCGTGTGGTGTGAGATATCGAAATCTTTAGATGTTATTTAATCAATATCGAAAATTTTTATAACCACTAAGACACAACTCGACATTTGTCCATCATGTCGAGATTTAACTATAAGGATGTCGAAATCATTGTGTATTAACTAGTTAAATGTCGAAATTCATTTTATATTAAGGTTCATAACGTGATTTCTATTTGAAATGTCGAGATCTTTTTAAAGAGTAAATGTCGAACCTTTAATTGTATAATGTCGAGTTCTTTGTGCAATATTTAAAATATCGAAACATATCTCGACATTTTGTCTATGATTCTAACACACACTTCGAAGTAGTTTATAAATATCGACATCCATTTCAAAAGCAATATCGAGATTATTTCAGAACATATGTCGAAGTCTTAAACCTTGTACTCACATCTCGAGATCTTGAGTGCTCTTTAATCGATGTCGAGCACTTGGATGTATAATGTCGAGATCTAATATATCATACAACTCGAGATTTATTTTGTAATTCATGTCGACATTTGCTTCGAGATTTTGTATTAAATATCGAAACCTTATATGCTACTTCAACATTTATATCGAAATCACAAGTCGACATTTGCATTTTTGGTTAAATCTCGAGATCTTTGTGCACCATTTCAAATGTCGAACCTTTGTACATAGATATCGAAATTTATTTTAATACTGAGGTCTAGATCCACGTTAAGACATGTCGAGAGTTGTCTTGAATATGTCGAGATCTAGTTCGAAATTAGTTTCAAAATTATAGAAGTCGAAACTAAGGTTTTCAAATTAAGCCAATTTCGTGAAATTAAAATTAGACTAACAAACCCTAATTTTTATATGTTCCCATATTTAGGGTTTGAAGGTTAGCGACCTACCGTACGATAAATTTAATAGCTAAGGTTACCAGGTAAGTGGAAATCGCAACTACAACGCATAATTATGTGTGTGTAATTTATGTGTCTATGTGCCTTTCATGATTTTATGTGACTTCGATGTTTTCTATGTGACGTAAATTTACGTGATTTATGTGACGTAAATTATTTCATGAATATTGCACGCATGTGTATATGATTCATGGCATAAGCACGTGCACGCATGACTAGTATAAGAGTCAAGGTAAGGGAGCGTGCATGAGTATAAGATCGCTTGAAAGCGATATGTATATTTGCCGATATGGGCATTTGTGTCGACTCAATGATGAGTCTCGGCTCTTCTATGCTACCACGGCGATACAAAGCCGAATTACCTGATTCACGAAAGGTAGGGGGAATACCCTGTAGCGGGAGATGCAACCTGGAGGATGCGACTCGAGGGTATGAGCGGCACCGAGGGAACCTCGAGTGTTGGCGACCTCGTAGTAAGCTACCAGTGAGAAGCGCCCGCGTGTCAGACCGCATTGGGATGGAAAGGCGCCTTAGGGTTAAACGAAATTTGTGTGCCCGGGTTAGCCTCTCAATGGGATGACATTGGGATTGAAAGGCACTAGTAGCCTCTCAGTGTGTACCGCATTGGGATTGAAAGGCACCATAGGGTTACGCACAGATTGAGTACTCGGGTTTAGCCTCCCAGGGTGTGTACTGCCACTTGTACCCTTAGGGGTTTGAGCTCTATATGGTGCATAGTAAGATTGAAAGCCGAGGGCCCAAATATGTTATGAAAGGTCAAGAAGGATGTGAGAAAGGTCAGGAAGAATGTGAGAAGTAGATAGCATTGGCGCGGATGCCTTCGCTATTTAGGTCACGTGCATTGCATGCATGATTTTCACTTACTGAGCTGTATAAGCTCATTCCACGTTTTTATGTGTTGTAGGACCCCGCGATCACGGTACGTGATCATTTTTACGGCGAGGCCAACTTTTGAAGCTTCCGTGGGCTTTTGAGATGGAAGTGTGTGCATGGATGCGACCTCGTGGAGGCCCAGTAGATAGATTTCTTTTGACCCGCATGCGCGCTTTCCCATGTAAATAGGACCAAATGATGATTTTGTAGGAACAGTTACGATTCTTTTATATAAAAGGAAAAATTTTATACGAAATTTCGTACTATCTATTTCATTAGTAGAACATTAGTCGCATAGATTAGTGTAGAATGTAGTGGTGGAAAGCGGGGCTGCCACAGGTGGTATCAGAGCCTAGGATATAGGTTCTGCAGACTGTCCATGTACACACACTCAAAAGCACGGAAGCGGCCTTGCTTGTAAGTTTTATGTTTCTATGAATTTCTTGTATTACATGACTGATTAATTTTAGGAACATTAGGATAAAAGAACGATGGGTAGAACGAGAAATGAAAATAGTGCGGGTGCAGATAAAGGTAAAGAACCCGCAGCCTCTACTGATAGTCGTGATGAGACTATCCTCCAACTCGCGGAACTAGTCCGCCAACAATCTGCCCAAATCCAGCAATTGATCCAGCAACAAAACGTTGGCGGGCAATCAAACAACGGATCTTCTCAGGCTGATAGAATCGAAATGGTCGGAGAAAGATTTCGTAAACTTAACCCCCCAACCTTTGAAGATGCTGTTGACCCAACCTCGGCTGAGGATTGGCTCCGAACCCTAGAAACTATGTTCCAACATAGTCGCACCCCTGAAACCGAAAAGGCCTTGTGCGCTGGGTACCTATTAAGGGGAAGCGCGGGTCATTGGTGGGATACCATATTAACTCTCGAAGATCCCTTGACCATGACCTGGGAGAATTTTAAAGAACTTTTCCGCAATAAATATTTCACTGCTCCCGTCCGTGCCCAGAGGATGAACGAGTTCATCAATCTCCGTCAGGGAGCAATGACGGTGGCAGAGTATATTAGGAAATTCGAACAGTTATCTCGATTCGCCACCCACATGGTGAGCACCGACTCGCTGAAAATTGAGCGATTTATGGAAGGCTTGAAGCCAGAACTCTATCGCGACGTTGGCATGGCCGGACTCCAAGGGGTTACTTATGCCCAAATGGCAGAACGAGCCCTGATGGCTGAGCAAGCCGAAATCCGAATTGTACGAGCACATGAAGTTAAGAGGAAATTCGAACAAGGACCCAAAGGGAACGGAAATAATCAGAAGAAACCGTTTGTTCCTCAGAATGTAAAACCCAATTTTCAAAACCACCCTCGACCACCTCAACAAACAAATCTGAATCTAGAGAGACCCCAACAAAAGGCACCCGTATGCCCAAAATGTGCACGACGTCATCTTGGCGTCTGTTTCTCCCAAAACTCCACCTGCTTTAAATGTGGCAAGACAGGACACTACTCTGTAGTGTGCCCAGAGAATGCATCTGGAAGTCAGGGAGCAAACCAGGCTAAGCCGCTGACGGCCCCTGCTCGAGTATATATGCTTACGGCGGAAGAAGCTGAAAACAACCCATCCGAGACGGAAGGTACCCTTCTAACGGATTAAGCCTCAACTTGCATGTTAGTGAACCACTTATGTGGTAAGACTCGGGAATTCTTAGAGCCGACTTGGTTGATACCAGTTCAAGGGTCGACCTGAACCATGATCGTAGTAGATAGGTGTTCGAAAGAGGAATCCTTACCTGAAGTCCTGAAACCAAAGATCCAATATAATCCGGGGTATAATTCTATGCCCCAATCTTTTTATTATCTTGAGAAAACATATTCGTTCGAGATCAGAGTGGCGCAGCGGAAGCGTAATGGATACTAATGATTTTCAATCTCTGCCTAAGTTAGAATTTTAGGAATTCTTGTTAGCTCCTCGAGGTAGTACAGGTTCCACTAACTGGAACAATCTTCGTATTTACTTCACCAGGATTCTATTCCTTTCGATCCTCGAAATTATTGGAGATTCCTTGATAACTTCCTAAGGTGAATTTCTATCACCTAACTAAGTCAGATCAACTCCCTACCAATTGTCACCCTGAATTATTCCAGCTGACGGAATTTCGGGGGCGAAATTCTTTTAAGGGGGGGAGGATGTAATACCCGTAAAATTTAATTACGGGATTTACAATAAAATTAATGGTGGAAAGTATTTAATTAGAAACCTTATTGGATTAATTAGTATTTTCGATGATATGATGTTTTCATGCTTTTATATTCTTTAAGTGACTTAAGTGTCTATATGATCTCATGCTATGTGATTTATAATTCTAATGTGTATCACGTATTTCGACTTACGTGACTCGTGGAACATGTTTTACGATTTTATATGACAACGCGATTACATATTAAATGTTATTAGGGTTACTAACCAGGTAGAGGAATTAATTGAAATTAGGTTAGTTATTATTCAGGGTCTCTAGTACAGGGCATGCTAACCTAGAAGATTTTAAACCTATGATTTTGTAAGGTTCGAAGCATAGGGTAAACGATTTTAATATTAAAATAGAAGTTCTCAGAAAACTACGATTTGGAATAATTATAGTTCATTACTTTAACATTAAGGAAATGATTATAAGACTAAAATCGTTACTTAAGCAATTTAAGTTATTTCGATAACTTAGTGGGAGAAATTAAGATATAATAATTTCACATGACTCGATGACTTAGCAAAGGAAGAAAATGAGTAAATTAATATTATAAGGTCTATTACTAAGTCATAAGAAATGGGACTAGAGAAGCTTAAAACTATACATATAATCTCGAGAGCTATGATTGAGAGAAAGTATTTATTCAACTAATAAATTCGAGAAAGGAGATAACGATTAGGTTGGGCATCGATTACTTAGATAGAAAGGCAAATTAAACTAACAATAAATATTTTCATAAATCTAGGTAAGAACTTACTAGTGTCGATGTCACTTACTAATTCTAACACGCAAAGCATAACTACAGTAAGCAAGAGAGGAATTCATTCTTATCAAGAAAACTAAACTCACGAAAACTTTGTATAAAGAAGAAAGGAAGAAGACGAACTGAGGCTTTACTAAGCTTGGGAGTAGGTATATCTTCTTACCTTAATTTTATGCTTTAATTGTAGACTAACGGGTCTAAGGGTTATTAAACGCAAGAAAGGTTAGCTGTTTAGGTATTTAGATAAATTCTAAGTTTCGAAGGTTTTGAATTATTAAAACTCTTAGGGTATTTAAAGTGTTCTTGAGGAAAACCCTAGATTTTGAGTATAAGATCATGCTAACATGACTAAAATTATCTCTGATAGGAAGAACCATATTCGAGCAGTTAAGGTTTGAATGTCGTGTGGTGTGAGATATCGAAATCTTTAGATGTTATTTAATCAATATCGAAAATTTTTATAACCACTAAGACACAACTCGACATTTGTCCATCATGTCGAGATTTAACTATAAGGATGTCGAAATCATTGTGTATTAACTAGTTAAATGTCGAAATTCATTTTATATTAAGGTTCATAACGTGATTTCTATTTGAAATGTCGAGATCTTTTTAAAGAGTAAATGTCGAACCTTTAATTGTATAATGTCGAGTTCTTTGTGCAATATTTAAAATATCGAAACATATCTCGACATTTTGTCTATGATTCTAACACACACTTCGAAGTAGTTTATAAATATCGACATCCATTTCAAAAGCAATATCGAGATTATTTCAGAACATATGTCGAAGTCTTAAACCTTGTACTCACATCTCGAGATCTTGAGTGCTCTTTAATCGATGTCGAGCACTTGGATGTATAATGTCGAGATCTAATATATCATACAACTCGAGATTTATTTTGTAATTCATGTCGACATTTGCTTCGAGATTTTGTATTAAATATCGAAACCTTATATGCTACTTCAACATTTATATCGAAATCACAAGTCGACATTTGCATTTTTGGTTAAATCTCGAGATCTTTGTGCACCATTTCAAATGTCGAACCTTTGTACATAGATATCGAAATTTATTTTAATACTGAGGTCTAGATCCACGTTAAGACATGTCGAGAGTTGTCTTGAATATGTCGAGATCTAGTTCGAAATTAGTTTCAAAATTATAGAAGTCGAAACTAAGGTTTTCAAATTAAGCCAATTTCGTGAAATTAAAATTAGACTAACAAACCCTAATTTTTATATGTTCCCATATTTAGGGTTTGAAGGTTAGCGACCTACCGTACGATAAATTTAATAGCTAAGGTTACCAGGTAAGTGGAAATCGCAACTACAACGCATAATTATGTGTGTGTAATTTATGTGTCTATGTGCCTTTCATGATTTTATGTGACTTCGATGTTTTCTATGTGACGTAAATTTACGTGATTTATGTGACGTAAATTATTTCATGAATATTGCACGCATGTGTATATGATTCATGGCATAAGCACGTGCACGCATGACTAGTATAAGAGTCAAGGTAAGGGAGCGTGCATGAGTATAAGATCGCTTGAAAGCGATATGTATATTTGCCGATATGGGCATTTGTGTCGACTCAATGATGAGTCTCGGCTCTTCTATGCTACCATGGCGATACAAAGCCGAATTACCTGATTCACGAAAGGTAGGGGGAATACCCTGTAGCGGGAGATGCAACCTGGAGGATGCGACTCGAGGGTATGAGCGGCACCGAGGGAACCTCGAGTGTTGGCGACCTCGTAGTAAGCTACCAGTGAGAAGCGCCCGCGTGTCAGACCGCATTGGGATGGAAAGGCGCCTTAGGGTTAAACGAAATTTGTGTGCCCGGGTTAGCCTCTCAATGGGATGACATTGGGATTGAAAGGCACTAGTAGCCTCTCAGTGTGTACCGCATTGGGATTGAAAGGCACCATAGGGTTACGCACAGATTGAGTACTCGGGTTTAGCCTCCCAGGGTGTGTACTGCCACTTGTACCCTTAGGGGTTTGAGCTCTATATGGTGCATAGTAAGATTGAAAGCCGAGGGCCCAAATATGTTATGAAAGGTCAAGAAGGATGTGAGAAAGGTCAGGAAGAATGTGAGAAGTAGATAGCATTGGCGCGGATGCCTTCGCTATTTAGGTCACGTGCATTGCATGCATGATTTTCACTTACTGAGCTGTATAAGCTCATTCCACGTTTTTATGTGTTGTAGGACCCCGCGATCACGGTACGTGATCATTTTTACGGCGAGGCCAACTTTTGAAGCTTCCGTGGGCTTTTGAGATGGAAGTGTGTGCATGGATGCGACCTCGTGGAGGCCCAGTAGATAGATTTCTTTTGACCCGCATGCGCGCTTTCCCATGTAAATAGGACCAAATGATGATTTTGTAGGAACAGTTACGATTCTTTTATATAAAAGGAAAAATTTTATACGAAATTTCGTACTATCTATTTCATTAGTAGAACATTAGTCGCATAGATTAGTGTAGAATGTAGTGGTGGAAAGCGGGGCTGCCACACATACCACGTGGCTTTATGTGATAAGCTGTTTATATATTAAAGATGTCACTACTAAATAAATTTAAAAAACCAAATCGGTCAAATAATAAACGGTTCGAATTTATTTAATACTGAAAATTCCAGCTTTCTTATTTTACTTAAATAAAAATCATACCCTGCAATAGGCACGTTCAGGACTTCTCCTTTTAAACATTTGTGTGCACCGTGCGAGTTCTACTGTTGCGATCAAAACCTAATTTTACCAATTCTCGATTTCTATTTCTTCGACTTCTACCCAACATCTTGTACACTCCGTCAGCCTTCTATTGTTCTCTTAGACGCATTTGCAGGGGATACTCGGGACCATGGCAGCTAAATATTCTCAAGTCTGGAGTTGTGTTTCTTATCGTCTAACTTAAACCTGAGTTCCAATTTATAATGAGTATGTTCTTGTCTAAAAGTTCCGATTTTTTTTTTGCATGGCTGCAAACGAACTATATCACTGTAATGGCACGACTATAAACATTTTGTTAACAAATCTTTATAGGCAGTGTTATTGTCTGCTAGGCAGTGTAGTATTAATGCAGAAAAATCTCATGTTATTGACCTGTTTTATTGCTTTATCTGCACGCTGCCAACGGATTTTGTGATAGCTTGTGCAACATGAGCTCTTTCTAACTGTATGAGTACCTCTATATACATTTATGTGTTTTGCAGTTTTTGTGGCCACCATTATCTTAAGGGTTTGGAAACTCCAATTTCCTTTTCTGATTATCAAAGTTTTAGTATGATCTGGAATAATTATACATTACCATCGTAGAACCAATGCATTCCTGTGGTTGTTCTATTATGTGCAATCATGAGCTGTAGGTAATCATTTTCCGTCTTTGTGAATAATTTCCCAATTTATATCACTGGTTTGTACTGCAATTATTAGTTTAAAATACATTACTGAATGTTAAAATGCCAGAAAGTAACGATATATTCCTTTTGCAGAAACAGGTGGTTCTTCAACCTTAACTTCAGCGTGAAGAAAATGTTCACTGTAAGCCAACAGTAATTGGTGAGTACAAGAAGATTAGCGAGCAGATTTTAGAAATACTAAATGCGAAAGAAGCAGAGGCTATGGTTAAAAGACGTCCATTCGGAAAACTCATTCAGTGTGCATCACAGTACCAAGTATCAATTCAGTTGATATGGTTCCTTATGCAATCTAGAGTAGCAGACGACAATTTCGATGAGCTATGAATGGTGATAGAGGGAAAACCGTTGCGTTTCTCAGCTGTAAAATATTGTTTGTTGACTGGTCTGAAGTTTGGTGAATATCCTTCTTTTCAGCCGAATGAAGCCTTTATGAAGAGGCACTTTGGAAATAATACACGGTGCTGGATGACCTGACCGAAGCATTGTCAAAAATCCCTGCCAAATCGTCAACCCATGTCAATGTTGAGAAACTTAAGATTGCCAGCTTGATGTTCGTAGTTGGAGTGGTGCAAAGAAGAAGCTATCAGAATGCTATGGTCGACTCTGCTTACTTAGTTGAGGACTTCGACGAATTCAATAAATTTCCGTGGGGTTCTCTTACATTTGATGAAGTTCTGGCTGCTTTGAAAAGAGGCCTCAGTTATTTGGAAGGCTCGGCAAGAATTGGACAGAAGAAGCATTATCGTGGTATTGGACTTGGTGGGTTTGTACACCCACTGTAGGTAATCATTTATTCTTCGAAAAGTAATGTAATGTTAATTATTTTATATTCTGATTCAAATCATTTCAAATTGCATTATCATCTGCTGTGCCTTAGGTACTTGCGTATGAGTGTATACCTGGTATTGCCAAGAACTTGCGAAACAGCAGCAACTGAAAGGCAGTCCAAAACCCCGCATGTGTTAGTGGTACACAAATGATTGGAAGACAAAGGGATCTTCGTCGATGGGTAAAATTGTGAAAGCAGCTTCTTCATCAGGCGTCGAAATGAGCCTGTTACAGCCCACGGACGAAGAATGTGCGTCATTCATTCATGACCCCAGTCAATTCGTGCCTACTAATGACAATGAGCTCCTCCAAGGAATAGCATCGCTTCTATTGAGTGGAGTTGCAGTAACGTGTGTTCCATCTGAGAACGTTAAAGCGCGTGAACAGCCTACGGCTAAAGTTAGTGACGAGTCAGGTGACACAGATTCTTCCCATCACGATACACTAGAGCAAAAATCAGCTCCATCGAAGGGTCTTCTTACCGACACACCAAAACTAACGTCTCATGTACGTGACGAGAAACCCAAACGCAAGGGCAAATCTCCCACCACTGCATCTCAATCGCCTGACTCAAAGATCGTTGGTGGCGACCCATTGCACGTGGAAGTCGTTGATCAGCATAGAGATCCATCGCACGTCGAGACGAGGATGACAGTGAGCATGAAAAATGTAATAAACCATCATCTTTGCAGGCAATGACTGAAACGAAGATGTCGAAAAACAATCGTCAAGCTGACCCTCCAGATGACCTGTCCACTCCACGAAGTGATATGAATTCTCCGCAAGCTACTCGGAGAGATAAAACACTCAGGTAAGCCTTCAATTATGTAAAACACTGAATGTCGAGTTGATTACCTAGCATGTCGGATTAAACGATGCAACAAAACATCAAATGCGCCATTTCAGCAGGTAGATCACCAGGCAGCAACCTCTGCGAGGCCCTCGAGAGGATTGAAGATCGAAAAACTTCCTTGCAAGCTAACTACAGCAGATGCCTCCGATGCAACTGATCCACAATCGCTAACCATCCTCACTGAACTGCAGAAAATGAGAGAGATCATACAGTACCACTCGCAACAATCACTTGCGACTAATGACAGGATGGGAACGGCTCTCGACAAAATCGATGGGAGGTTAGCAATCGTGGAGGCAAGCTGCAAGCTAAGTGATGCCAGGATTCAGTTGGTTGAGGAGAAGATCAAGCAAATTTCAGTCTATGCGCATCAACGTGATGAATTAGGTCCGTAGTTTTGCTGTACTAACCATTTCTTAGCGTTCTATTAAAGTTTCCTACACACTATGTCATAACATAATAGGATGATCATAGCGAATTTACTATATTATGTTCACAAGTTGATGTGGAGGCAGGCAGATGGACTATGGAGCTGGTGGCCGAGGCAGACAATGTTGTCGGCGATGCATGCAGGCTCAAGATACTCCTGCCATTGTCAGGGTATCCAAGAAGAAGCTCAGGAAGGCTGATTGAACCCGTGTTCAAACTTTAATACTTCGGTTGTTATGGTTGTATGGGACTGGCCGCTTTTTCTCGCTTTGATTATATCGGACAATGTTTGGTAGACTATTTGCTGTTTGTTTTCGGACAACATTTAAGCACTTATGTATTGCCTGAAAAATGCACAGCATTCTCCCTTATCAAGTAACATTATTCAGGCATTTTAACGTTGTTATGATGATGAGCTTTCTTCACAAACTAGGACAAAAGGGTATCACACGACTGTTTTATGCGATTTAACCTATATAAAGTTTTGGGAATTAAAGTGCATTAATTTGAAATCAAACGCAATGTGTTATTTAATTCACAAATTGAATTTTGCGCTTTCATTTATTGCATTCCTAACTTTTATTTTGGTCAAATTATTTAATTCTAAAATAAAACAATGAAAATAAAAGTATTCTCCAATACCCAAATCGAAATAATTTTCATGAGTCCGCTTGGTCTTCCTGCCAAATACGCTGAAATCAACCACTAACAGTGATGCGTCTGAATGGGTGCTACATCCTTGCAAAAACCCAAATTAGTGGCAGCCTGGAATAGCTAACCTGTTCTCTCCGTTTTCATCAGTTATCAGCATGTCTGCGCCGCCGACATCTATTCCAGAGCTCGGCAAAATGCTGGGAATTATTCCTAGGATATGTGCGATTTCCCATATATGTTGGGTTATAATTGTTTTCCTATTTGGATTTTTAAATACAGAACATCAACTGGAAGTAATGAAGGCCAGAAGTGCGAAGGTTACTAATTTTCCATTATAATTTGTGCTGCGCAGCAAATTTGCAGCCGATATTTTACAATAGTTAGTGTTCTTTGTATCATGAACCCTTTTTGAAGATTTATTGGTTTTTGTCTTATAATACGTTGTGTGTGACTTCAAATATCTATGAAACACCCTAAGGTGAAGTTGGAGAATCAACTTTCCCAGCGTAGAGTCGTGCATTGTAAATTAATAGTCTATTCAGACTACAAGGAAACGTGCAATATCATTAGGAGCATGCTCAGCGGCATAGAGATGGAACAAATGGTCCAAAAATCACAATTTTGGAGTTTGATTGAACATGCGGACAACTTCTGCTTGTCAAATCAACTTATATGGTATTTGATGCGGTCTCAGACTAAGCAAGAGAATATAGATGAACTCTGGATGATGATAACAACAGGCCCCTGTGCTTTTCAGCTTCTGAATTCTGCCTGCTGACAGGCATGAAAGTTTGTGCTCAGCCCGTTATGGTTGAAAATAATGGTGTCATTTCAAGGCACTTTCAGGGAATGAGATGGTTACAATACAGGATGTTAGAGTCCGATTGAAGCAGACGGGCAGGCAAAAAATGCCTGCCGTCGATGTTGAAAAGCTAAAGATGGCAAGCATTCTCTTTGTCGCAAATGTCCTGCAGAAACGAAGTGGTAGAGAAACGGCGTTGATTGATACAAAGTGGTTATATTTGGTTCATGATTTTGACGAGTTCAACAATTATCATGGGGAACTGTTGCATATCATGAAGTTCTGAAGTCATCGAAGAGGGATATTAGGAATATTTTAGAAGCGTCCAATATACTTATTCTAAGTCTTTGTATTTCATTTTGGTGTATTTGATTGTGTTATTTCATCTAAGATGGGTTGATAGGTTGTAATGGGTTTGTTAGGGCCCAATTGCTTAATACCTATTCAAGGTATTTAAGCGCTAAACCCTAACATTGCTAACTAAGTTTCCACTTTGCTAAAATCTCACGTACTCAACACTAAACCTCTAAAGCATAGTATTCACATTTAATGAAGGTCTAATCTGTTGAAGTGTTCTTGGATAATCAGGATTAAAAAGTGGTATCAGAGCAAGGGTGTAGGTGAGGAAACTTCATTAGAAGTGACAAAAATCGAGTTTTGAGCTATTTCTGCAGAATTTTCATATTTCGACAAAAATCAAACTTTCCAAGTTGTTTTTTTCAGTTGTTTTCTGGGCTCTTCCAGTTTTACTTTGCATTTCTGTCAGTTCTGAAGATTGTCAATCTAGTTGCTGCTGATATCATGCTTTTGGAAATATTTCAGTCTGCGAAGAGAAGAAACCTATGTTCTTCATTCTGTTTCTAAGTTCACGAACGGCGCGGTATTGGGGTTTTAGGTTCGCGACTCAAGGATTTCTACCTATTTCACGGGTCCTTACTCTCACAAGGCTACTGCGCGAATCAAGTCCGCACTCCTTGGTTGCGAATTCTAAGGTTCGCGCATCGTCACACTTCGCGAAGTACCATTTAGCGGGTTCGAAGATCACGAGCCGTTACATTTTCATAGATCAACGCCTCAGATTCAATTTCATATTTCACGAATCCAAGTCCTCAAGTCAGCTCCGCGAATCATCACTTCGCGAACCCGGATAATTTCTCGAATCCATCTTCACTTCGCGAACCCGGACAATTTCCCGAATCAGGACATTTCACGAATTAAGTACTCAACCGAATTCTGTCATCTTTTGCGAATCAGCCACTCAAGTCAATTCGCGATCCCTCACTTCGCAAACCTTAAGTGTGCTAATTGAACTCCGCGAACTAACCGAGGTTTCACGGACCCGTATCATTTCACGAACTTGATCAAGTTTTACGCATTCAGTCTGCCCTACATATTTACCAATTCGCAAAATATCACTCTTCCATTCCAATTAGCGAACTAGATACAAATCCTTAATTCGCGAATTCACATCCTTGTCCAAATTCACGGACCAAATCCTAAGTCAAAAGACAAATTCTCAAAATTCAATTTATCGAGAACACAAGAAATGGACTCCTTAAGCATGGAAAATGACGTTAGACCTCCCATCATCAGACATGGAGGTACACAATCTGGAAGAGAAGATTCATTAACTTCGTCGAGAGCAAGGACAATTCAGATAACCTGTTGGAATCTATTTACAATGGACCTAAGCAGTAGTGGACCGTAATCCCAGCCACTACCACAACCCCTCCTGCAAGAGAAGCACAGAGCATCTTGAAGACTCTCGACCAATGCAATATGAAGAAAAGCTACGACTTAAGGCCGATAAAGTCGCAAAATCATACATGATGCAAGACATTCCCAACGACATTCTGATGCAACTCGGATGTGGTGAAAGTGCAAAGAAAATGTGCGATGCCCTACGGATTATGATGCAGGGAACAAAGGAAAACACAATGGCAAGAACGGCAAATACTCTCATCTCTTACGATCGCTTTTAGGCAAACAAAGAGAAACTCCTCAAGGAACTTTTCATCGATTCCTTGTCCTCATAAATGAGTTGAAAATGAACGGAGTCACTAAAATGTAATGGAGATTAACATCAAGTTCCTTGTCACATCAATTTGAATGGGAAGCAACAGCAATCATGACAAGACAAATGAACGACCTAACCAAGGTTAGCATCCACACATTATTCGACTACCTCAACGAACACTCAAATCACGTGGAGAAGTGGAGGGAGGAAACAATATCAGTGGGAAGTGACACACTCGCACTCATCTAGAGAACAATCAAAAGACAAGGAGATCATCCAATCATCTCAAGCTCAGGAGGGAGGCGATTCAGAATTGGATGAAGAACTCAAGGACCTCACAAAACATGGGGATAAGGAGACCACACTCAAGGAACTTGCAAAACAACTCGCATTGGTATCAAACTTCGTACAGAAGAAATACTATAAGAAGCCTATATCCTCATCCAACCGTCAAGGAACTTTCTCCAATTCAAAGGGAAAGGCTCAAGATGAAGAACAAAATCCTGAAACTTTCTCAAGCCGGAAAATGCTTCAATTGTGGAAAAACTGGACATTTTGCCAGAAAATGGATTGCAAAAGAAAAAGGACGTCAATTATTATCCTAGAAAAGTTCAATTTACCGAGCAGAAGAAGAAGGGAATGGTCTTAATGGCTGAACAGGATCATTGGCTTGAAGACACCTCAGACAGTGAGGAAGAGAACATGGCGTTAATGGCCAGACTCGATGATGAAGAAGATGGAGCTGAAGCTGAGAGTGGATCAGAGAAGGAAACCGCCGACACTCAGATATGGTTGAGGTAAGCGAAGCAGACTATGCTTCATTACTTAAAATGAAAAATGAATTCTTGACTATATAAATCAAACAAACAGGGTAGAAAGAAATTAGCGAATTAGAGCCTAATCTACAGACTAATCTGGAAGTTCTAGATAAGTTTAGATATGAGCATGCATGTGAGGAAAATCGTGTAGCTGTAGCGAATGAGAAAGTTGCAAAGCTAGAAGTTCAAGTGCTAAAATCCGAGATTAAAGCCAAGGAGTTAGCCGTAGAAATTAGGTCCCATAGAGATAAAGCAATAGACGCCTCAGCAAAATATGACTTACTTTGTAACGAAAGGGAAATATTGTACTCCAAGATTAAAAAACTGGAGGACCTTTTAACCCGACGGGATCAATCAGAGCAGACCATTTTCTTTTTTTTTTGGTAAAATGAGTTTTCATTTACCACTTCCGCAACACCAAGACTGTACAACATTGCACCATTACAGCAAACTAACTACACAGAATTATAATTGCACACTCTACCATAAATGTCCGGCTTAGAGGCATTTTTCACTCGGCACGCGGTTTTGATTCTCCACTCCATGTCAATTATGATCATATGAAAAATCTGATCTGGGGTCCTTCTTGCTTCCCCATGCATTCGTCTATTCCTCTCGGCCCAAATATGATATAATAGAGCAGCCATACATGCAATGATGATACCATAACGAGCAGTCTTCTTTTTGCCCATCTAAGACATCCATTCACATAATGATGAGAACGTTTGAATGGGGATTGTCATATTTAGCCAAACTTCACTGTACCAGTTGCTGACTAAACCAGCATTCCAAGAATAGATGCAATGCTGATTCCTGGGCCTCGTCACATAAACAGCACATCACATTAGGCACATCTATACCCCAGCCCAACAGTCTATCCACAGTTAACAGACGTTTGTGAACTAGCAGCCACATCATAATAGAATGTTTGGGTACATTATATCTGTTCCACACAGCCCGGGCATAAGGGAAAAGAATGTTTCCCCCCTTAAGCCACTGATAACCAGCAGCCACAGTATAACAGCCATCCGCAGTAGAAGCCCATCTGTTGCCAATATACGCCTCCTTGAGCTTCATTTTTTCTTGGTGCAATTTCTTCCAATACCAACATGAGTCTATAGCCGGGCAATAGTCCCAGAACTCTGTCCCTTTTAAGTACACCGCATTAATCCACTTAATCCAGAGAGAGTGCACTTCGTTGGTTATATCCCAAATCTGTTTTCCAGCTAGAGCTTGGTTCCACAACCAACTGTCCTTGATGTTCAGCCCTCTCCATTTCTTGGGATAACAGACTATATCCCAACTGATTAATGGAACAGGCTTCCCATGCAAGTTCATCGCCCAAAGAAATTCCGTACATGCTCGGTCCACTCCCCTAATGACTGCTTTAGGTAACATGAAAATGGAACCCCAATACCCATGGGTAGCCAATATGACAGAGTTAATCAAACAGATTTTCCCGGCATAGGACAAGTTACGTGTGGCCCAGCACCTGATCCTAGCTGAGATCTTGTCTACCAAGCCTTGACATGCAGCTCTATTCTATTTTGTGGGAGTTAATGGCACCCCCAGGTAGGTCATGGGAAATTTACCAGCCTGAAATCCAATGATCAGTCTAATTTGATCAGCCACATGGCTTGATGTACCAGCCACATATACACTAGATTTCAGCTGATTGGCTTCCAGACCCGAGGTAACCTTAAACTTCTCCAGCACCTCTTTTATTACTGTCACCGCATCAGTTCCACCTTTGCAAAAAATCATAAGATCATCAGCAAAGCAGAGGTTAACAAGGCTAATGTGTTTGCAATGGGGGTGAAATCTAAACCAAGAATCCTTAGCCGCCAGCTGTAAACTCCTAGAAAGATATTCCATGCAAACCACAAACAGTAGATGGGAGATTGGATCCCCTTGCCGCAGTCCTTTAGCAGCTCTAAAGCTCTCAGATTGTGAACCATAAACTGATATTGTGTAGGAAACTGTATTAATACATACCATTATCCACTGGATAAATCTCATAGGAAATCTAAGCATACACATCCATCTCCTTAAGAATTCCCAGTTGACAGTGTCATAAGCTTTGCGGATGTCCACCTTCATGAGGACCCTGGCAGATGAGTTTTTCCTATTGTATAGCCTAATCAGATCTTGACAGAGTAGAATATTATGCACTATTTACCTACCTTCCACAAATGCATTTTGATTGAGGTTGATGAGTTTAGGCAACAGACACTTCAATCTATAACAGAGCAGCTTGGATATACATTTATACACTGCATTACAGCAAGAAATAGGTCTATAGTCTGTAGCAGTAGCTGGGTTGGGGACCTTCGGGATTAAGCAGATAACAGTTCTGTTCGCCTTAGGTAATAAATTCCCAGATTCAAAAAACTCCAGAACTGCTGCTGTGACAGTTTCACCTACAGTTCCCCACGCTGACTTGAAAAAACCACTCCCATATCCATCTGGACCGGGCGCAGAGTCATCATGTATGGTCTTCATGGCCTCAAAAACTTCCTGTCTTGTGAATGGCTGGATAAGTTTGATTTGATCTGCCATTGAAAGAACATACCCCTCATTAGCCACTTGCTGCTCTGGGTACTGGTATATATTCCTATCCTCTCCCAACAAATTTTGGAAATGATCCTTGAAATGCTGCTGGATACCCACAGGATCAGTAATCTGAGCTGTAACAGCATCCTGTTCTGGTAATTCCTCTGCCTGATGATAGCATGGAAAAAAGCAGAATTTTGATCTCCTTTATCAAGCCAGCGAGCCTTAGCTTTCTGCCTTAAGAACTTATCCTTTGCTACATACATAAATTGATACTCTTCGCTAATAACTTTTTCCTTAGCTATCAGATTAGAGTTCAGTGGGTCAGTATGTAACGCAGCTTGGCATTCCTCCAGCTTTGCTCTGCTCACCTCTGTTTTAGAAACTATATCAGCAAATATCACCCTATTTAGCCATCTGAGAGGTCCTCTCAGTCTTTCCAGATTGGAATACAGTCGAGTCATGGCAGTCCTGCTCTGAACATTCCAGTGAGCTGTAACTGTCTCCGAGAAAGAAGGTGCCAAGCTCCACATATTGAAGAACTTACATGTATGTTTGGGAGCCTGAGCTTGTCCCATACATCTAAGAATAATGGGAGAGTGGTCAGAAGTACCCTTAGTGAGATAGTTAGCACTATATGTAAAGTATTTTTGCATCCAGGCAGGGTTAGCAAAACTCCAATCTATTTTGCTCCATATCCTACTTCCTGCTTCCTGTTTATTAGACCATGTAAAATTACAACCCTGCCTTCTAACTTCGTCAAGCTGTCAGTGGTTAAGACATTGGTTAAAATCCTGATATTCTGTCACAGTAATGGCAGCTCCACCGATCCTATCTTCAGGCCCTCGGATGTTGTTGAAATCCCCCCATATCAGCCATGGATCCCTTAGATTTTCCCCTATACTCTTAACTGATTCCCATAGCCTATTCCTCTCACCCAAAACATTCTGCCCATATACACAGTAAGGTAGGTAAGTACTTCCCTCTCTCGAGAAACCTTGAAGTGCATATACTGCTCGTCTTTGGATATGAGTTCCAGTTGTATATCCCCTCTCCATAAAACCACAATACGACCATTATAATGTTCACTCAGATTGTGACATACATTCCAACCCCTAAACTGCTTATTCAGGATCTCCTGTATACAACTAGATTTTAATTTTGTTTCCAACAAACACAAGAGGCTGATGTTGTGCTTGCGGCAGAAGAGAGCAACCTCCCTCTGCTTGGCAGGGCCATTAAGGCCCCAGACAGTCCAAGAGAGCCAGCTGTCCATGATTGGATTCATGGACCCTCTGCTTGGAAGGGTTGGTTCTGAGTACGTCCACCTGCACAAGGTTAGCCCAGGACATACTATCCTATGTCATGGTCTCTGATCCTCTGTCCAATGTTATTCCCCCCGGTTCTTTACCAGTTACCTTTCCCCCTCCCTCAACCACCTGAGGTAGCTGAAGCTCATCCTTAGGTTGACCCATATCAGTCGCAGGAGGAGTTGCAGATGGAATGGCTGGTTTCATGTTCTGTCCCCGTTGTCTGCATGTGGCTTCCTTATGGCCATATTTTCTGCATTTTCCACAAAACACCGATTTCCATTCATAGGTAATCTTCTGCTCCAACAGTTGGCCAAACTCATTCTGGGATAGTATACTATCCTTGAGTGGCTCTTTGAGATTAATGTCAACTAAGACCTGTGCATAGTGGATTCTCTCCTTTGTCCTCGTGAAGTCATCGGTCTTGATTGGTTGCCCAATCAGACTAGCAAGTCTACTGAGTGTTTTCAGCCCCCAATATTTCAGCTCCAACTGCGGGAATTGAATCCATATCGGCACACTTTCCACTCCAGCTTGGTTGAGCTAATTCTGCTCAGTCCACGGTGCAAGAACAACTGGTTTGTGGTCAAAGTGGATGATTTCCGTCTGTAAAATTCTGTCTCTAGATTCCATACTATCAAACCTTGCAAGGAATAACCCCTGCCTCACTTGCCACACGTTGATCAGCCCTAACTTCTCCCATTTCCATTTTAAAACCCAGCCATAACCCCATAAGGAGGATTGGCGCCAAGTACATAGCATAACAAGGCAGATTGCCAGTGCTTAACCTCATCCTGAATCTCTTCAGCTGCAATCATGCCAATAGCCTGACCACCCTCCTTCGCCGGCGCAAAAAATTCCAGTCGATTGTCTTGCTTAGTAATCAGGTCAACATTGAACTTCATCCAAGTATTAGATGCTTGAGCAATTGACGTATTCCTGTCCCCACTCGATTGATTCAGGATTGGGTTAACCCTAATCGATTGATTCAAAGTCGGCCAGACATCCTTATCCACCGCCTGATGCACATGTGAATTTACCAATGAAACACTGCCCGATTTCAATGAAACAGTGCCTGATTTCAATGAAATAGTCCCGGGTACTCGATCCTCAGGAGATCCGCTGCTCTGGTTCATGCTCGCCTGCTCTTTGTTAGAAGTGACCACAATCGTCGGTGGAGGCATCGCCACCGCGGCCGATGCAATCCTCTGTGTTACCGGTTTTTTCTTCTTCGCCATAGTCGAGGAGAGAGAAAGCCCCGGGGTTCAAGAAAGCACGATTGCAGACCATTTTCTTGAACAAACCTGCAAACATAGATTTCTATAATCCTCACAAAGGACTTGGTTTTGAAAACCCATGCACGTTAAAACAAGGCATTGAAAATGCACCCTATATATATGATGTCAAATACATGGGGTTAGGTGGTATGACATAACTCATTCCTTTTGTTAGTGAATCCGAAACCTTACAAGGAAAGGATGAGACAAACAAGAAAGCTAAGATATCATTTGATTATACAGAATTAAATGGAAGTTATAAAGAAAGAAAACGTCCAACAATAACTGAATTTGAGTCGGAAATCCGTCATAGAAGATACCTCAGAAGAATCAACGAGTGAGACATCAACAACTAAGTATGCGGCAGGGTATATGCCTGATTGTATAAAAAAGCCAGTGATCTACACTCCACTCTCGAAAGAGAGAGAAAGTCCTGAAGAAAGGCAGAAACTTCTCAAGGAAATCTCCACACTTAAAGAAAAAATAAGACATTTAAAAGGAGACCTGCGATTTTAACGATCCTTTTGTTATTGATTGTTTTCCTTCAAAAAATTTTGTACCATCTTTATTTTGTCAGGTATCGCGAAACTCATCTCTTAAATCAAAAAACAAATTTTCCATGCATGGTCGCTTTCACAACAAGTGCACAACTAAAGACACATAAAGAAACTATCAGAAACAAAAATTACCGAGAAACCTACAAAGATTGAAAAGACTCAAAAGCGCAACTCGAAGACTAAGACGAAGAAAACTTTAGTGCAAAACCCCTACGGTCAAAGGAGGCTCTATGGCACGTTCCAAATTGGATAGCACACTGTTACAATGATGACTATCTTGAAATATCAACAATGATCGATCGATCTGATCGTAAATTCGTTCGTATCCATCCTAAATCGAATGCTTACAAGTCAGTATCGCAAAAAAATGCAACCAAAAGACTCAATATCAACATATAAATTGAATCATGTATTGAAAATTCGAATCAGTGGAACTTTTTTTCCAGAACCAATGAAATTAGAAAACCCTAATTTCGAAGTTCGGGTTCAAATTTGGAAAAATTCCTTAATCGAATCAAATATCCAAGCTTGATGTAAGCAACTCACGATATATATATATATAATATAAATATATATCATATTATACTAAAAACGCAAACTTAAACTCACAACTCGGCAGAATTTATAGAAAATACCGAAATTAAAATTTCAACAAATTAGGAGTTTCATACCCAAATGGAGTTTAATCAGCGATGAAGAGGAAGGAGGGCTGTTTTTCTGGTTCGCTCTCAGTGGTTCGCGAAGGTCGTTCGCTGGTCGTTGTTGTCCGGATCTGAGAAGACGAAGTGATGTGGAAGAAGAGAGTCGTCGCGGGTGTATTAAACATGTTGTCACATCTATTAGATGTTACGACGCATCCATTGGATGCGACACGTATTGGGCTGAAACGTGGGCCAGTTTTAATAGGGCCTAAACATGTGCGGCGCCGCGTCTACTAGAAGCAACTGCATACCTATTAACAACGTTTCGTTTATTAATATCGAAATTAAAATACATTTATTGAAAAAATGCTTTTTTTCTTTCACTATCAAAAGGGTGCCTATGATCATAAAACACCGCATAAAATCCTCATGAAAAAGAAGGGAAGATTTCTGTTCAGGCCCCCCAATATTTCTATTTACCCGTCGGACCCTGTCAGAAATTTAATAAGTTTAAGAGACCTAACTTTTGTAAAATTCGATTAAAGGACTCAAAAATAGAATTTGACGAAAATAGCCTTTGCTCTATTTTTTCCAGTGAGACTTATGACGTGCTTTTTTGGTCTTGAAGCTCTACTTTTACTTCAGTTTATGTTACACAGTTACAGCATATTGTTACTTTAGAAAACAAAAACGTTATTTTTCAATAATATTGTGTTACTTTGCTATTGCAAAACGTTATCTTCGAACTCATTTTTCTTACACTGAATCGAGCACAAAAAAATCGATTGACCCACCCAAACGATTCGACGTGTGATGTTGGATTCATTATGATATTGACGATGAACGAGGTAGAATATGCTTGTCTAATTAGGGTGACTCGAAAATATAATGGTAAATCGAATCTAGATTTCGACATAAATTCGAGGTACCCATGAGAAATTGAGGTCTATTTTACCTTATCGAGTCAATAACAACGTGATTTATACAGTTTTCATCTATTTTTTAGTGTCGTTTGTGATCTTCGTTCTTTTTCTCCCAATCCATGGGTTGTATACAGAATGTGTCATTCACGACAAACAAGGCGTTGTTACCTTTCAGCGACATGTTACTTCTAAGTCCACATTTGTTATTAACCATAAGATATTTGTTATTTTATGCTATGTTATAAGTATTTCTTTTTTACACGATTTAGGGAAAATAATATCCGTTTCTTGCAACTACTCGATAAATTCGAGGTACCATGAGAAATTGAGGTCTATTTTACCTTACTGAGTCAATGACGACGTGATTTTTATGCATTTTTCATCTGTTTTTAGTGTCGTTTGTGATTTACGTTCTTTTTATCTCGATCCATTATTTGTATACAGTATGTGTTATTTACGACAAAACAACGCGTTATTACTTTTCAGTGATGTGTTATTTCTGAGTTAACATCTGTTATTATCCTGAAGACATTTGTTATTTTTGTGAAACTTATCAACATTCATATGAAATTGACGATAATTTCAACATACGGTCATAGCAACTGCAATCTTAGCAATTCTTTGATTTGGGTTTATCACATTCAATAATGTCGATAGTTGCCTTGGTTAAACCCATTTACAAATTAATATTGATTTCTCCGTTGCGGATCTCACGAGCGCGACGGTCTCGGGACGGAATCTTAAAATTTCGTCGACGCAAACAATAAAAATATGTGCAGATCGAAGCATGTTTCTAGTTGAAAGTGAAGGTAATACGCCTAGATTCGAGAGACCCATAGCCTTAAAATTTCGTCGCGCCACCGTACTGGATCTATTGATTGTTTTTCAGGGTTTCTCGCGCCACCCAAAATTTCTGAACTATTTTGGCGGGATATTAGAAAATTTTTTGGACAGTTTAATGAGTACTCGTAAGGGTTTATTATTACCAATAGAGTGTTATTTGTTATAAAATTGCCGTCTATGCACTAGGGTTTCTGGATAATTTGTTATAGTCTATGCGCTAGGGTTTTTGGGTAGTTTTTAGGGTTTAGGACTTACGGGTTCGAGATTAAGATTAAGGGTAAAAAATTCTGGGGTTGGGGGTTTAGGGTTTAGGGTTTCGAGCCTCGGATTTAGGGTTTTGAGCTTAGTATTTTGTGTTTGTGGTCTATAAATGTTATTAGTACTTTAATGTTGACGTTCGAACATGTTCGTGGTGCAATTCATAATGTTATGCTCCATTGAAAGAGGTGATAGTCTATGTTTTATAATGGAGGACTATATGCTTATATATCTATTGAGATCAACCTTCGTCTGACATCAAATTCCGTCTAATGTCTCTTTTAAAGGTATGTGGTGATTAAACTTCATCAAATTATATATTTACATGAACATCCATATTAAACAACCAAAGTAAGAGTGTATTTTTGTACGAATTAATCGAATTATTGACGTGGTACTGAACAACATTATGAGGTATCAGTATTGATCAATGTGTTATTAGTTGAGTTTGTGTTGTGCTATTAGTTGATGTTGTGTTATTAGTTGAGTTCGTGTTGTTTTTTTTTTACCTAACACGTGTTATTATATCCAGTTAATGTGTACAATTTTGAGAAAGTCCTGTAAATATTATCTGACAATTCTGTTAAATTCTCTGACGGTCCAGAACCTTCTAGAATATTCTCAATGAACTGTTTTTTTTTTTACATGTTATATGTGTTATATTTGTTTGGTAAACTGTTACTCACTTAAAAAACGTCTTAGTCTTAGAGAAAGCTAAATTTTCTCAATTTCATGGTTACCGACTTACTTTTTTCTTTTAATAATAAGACTCGTTTGATTCGATTTCATCTTATTCAGTCGCTTTTACCTTGTTCTGCCGTTGAAGTCGACATTGAATCGGTTTTTGAACGAAATTTTTGATTTGGGGGTGGAAGCACGAATTCATTCGATACATAAAAAATTCGTCTTTATTAGTAAGACCCGTCTGAAATTGAGCACGAAAAAACTTTATTCAGTCACAAATTCTAAGATGCAGTTTCATCTGTTTTTAGTGTCATTTGTGATTTTCATTTTATTCCGTTCGATCCATTACTTGTATACAGAATGTGTTATTGACGACAAACAAGGCGTTATTACCTTTCAGTGATGTGTTACTTATGAGTCAACATTTGTTGTTATCTCGTAAGACATTTGTTATTTTTTGCTATTTTATAAGTATTTCTTTTTACACGATTTAGGAAAAATGTAATATCCGTTTCTTGCAACTAATCGGTATAAATTCGATGTACCCATGAGAAATTGAGGTCTATTTTACCTTATTGAGTCAATAACGCGGAGATTTATGCAGTTTTCATCAGTTTTTTGTGTCGGTTGTGATTTTCGTTTTATCCCTTTCGATCCATTACTTGTATACAGAATGTGTTATATACGACAAACAAGCGTTATTACCTTTCAGCAGCGTGTTACTTCTAAGTCAACATTTGTTATTAACCATAAGACATTTTTTATTTTTTGCTATTTTATAAGTATTTCTTTTTACACGATTTAGGGAAAATATAATATCCGTTTCTTGCAACTAATCAGTATATATTCGAGGTACACATGAGAAATTGAGGTCTATTTTACCTTATTGAGTCAATAACGCGGAGATTCATGCAGTTTTCATCTGTTTTTTAGTGTCGTTTGTGATTTTCGTTTTATTCCTTTCGATCCATTACTTGTATACACATTGTGTTATTTACGACACACTAGGCTTTATTACTTTTCAGTCATGTGTTACTTCTAAGTCAATGTTTGTTATTATCTGTAAGACAATTGTTATTTTTTGCTATATTCGTTATTTCTGACAATTAAAGCTGCAAATTAGATATACAAATCATACCCACGATCAAATTAACAATAATTTCAACATATTAGGTCATAAACTTTGATATTTTCGTCTACAGTATAAACATATTTTCGAGTCGACGTCTTTTATTTAATTTTCTAACCCACGGCCTTCCAAGAAAGTAATCAATATATAAAGCCACACTCAAAGAGAAGGACAAAGAACACTAGGTTTCCTTAGATCAGGTCAACTATAAAAGGTGAATTTCCAACGAACAAGACTAGTACGTTACTTTTTTTTAACAAGCACGAGAAGGAAAATCGCATAGGAAAAAGGACAAAAAAAAATCAAACTCCATGATGCGTGACGCAACACATTGTGACAAGAGCACATTGGAAGAGGATGGATATTGCTCTTTTTATTCATTTTCTCAATAGTTTCCCATCAACATCTACACACCAACGCTGCAAAAACCAATTTGAATTCGGTGTGAAATTCGAAATTTTTGAAGCCCAAATCACTGACAAAAAAGGATAATGAATGCCATGGCAAAACCTTTTTATATTACATTGCGCGTATATTCTTTTATTTCCTTTCATACCATAATTAATAGATGAAGCCTCGTTCGATTTTACGCCCGTGGATGCCTTCTTCCTTAATCGGTTGGAATATATTTTACAAGTCGTCTTCACATTTAAGACTGGGGTTAGAGTGGTGATTATATTGTCAGGAAAGAAAATGATCATTGAAAAAAGGGGGCAACTATGTTTAAACTAAAATGCAAAATCATGAATTGGCTTAGTTAAGTGGCCACAAGGAAACTGTGAACTTCGATTCAACTACGCCAATAGTCAACATGGACATTAGTTATATTGACAATTCACATGGAACATCTCTTAGTCGTCTTCTTGGCATTTGCAGTCGCTCTCATATCTCCGTCGAAGCCCCACCAAAATGAGATATTCCTAGGAAGTAATTGTTATCAAAATACTTTTTTGTGAACAAATTGTTGGTTCTATATGGCGTGGACCAAGGAGTATATTCGGACAAAATACTAAGAGAGCTTCGAACATCGTGCAAGAACAATTTCCTTAAAACAGATATGCTCTCTCATGTTTGTGCTTTGAGGTTTTACGAGCGTATATTTCCCATGATACTTCGAATTACTTGGCGGTTGTTTGGCACACAACAACACCAAACTGCGAAATGGCACTAATTAGAAATTGAACAGGAATTTCTTTCGAAGGCTTGTAATTTTTCGTATCTGTTTCGCCATTGAGAATAATCATATATTTATAGGAAATCAAATAATTGCTATAAAAGTCTCTTTATTACTTGTCCAACACAAATTAGATGGTATAGTCTTTCGTTATATCGGGAAGAGAATCAAGTAATGCAGCACAAGCCAAAATATATATAATTATCGAGATCGAACGTGGATGTTCCTTGGTAGGGATTCGTACAAAAACTCGAGTATTTATCACCGTAAGTTACGTATATACATTTACATATTATACTACCTTAGCGTAGACCGCAGACCATAACTACCATCGTCTTCGCCAGTATAAATAAATACCATCTCACTTCAACTTAAAAAGTCTTTCATTCAATTGAAATTAAGACATCATCAACAATCATCATCTTGGTAATAACAAGAACAATCAAAGAAATAATGGAGGACTCCATCGATCTCAATAGGAACCCAATGCCAGATACCCACCTTCAAGTACGCATGTCCTTCTTCATCAAACATTATTGACAATATATTATATGGGATAGGATAGGAAGTGCAACGGTACATAAATTATAATCTTTGCAGAAGCTCTCTCAAGATCTGATCGAGGAACTAAACAGAAAGAGAGAGAACAAGAAACTAAAGGAGATGGTCACAACGTTGTGCAAGTGTAATGATTTGAGAAAAAGAAAATCCAACGAAATGACGATGAAGTCTATAATTCGGCCAAGCGTTGTAAATGCTGCAATAAGAAGAGCTGCTCACCGCCGCTCGGGGCAAGAAATGTCTCGATTTATCGATTTCACATTGATCCCTCTGATACTTCTTCGTGTCAACTTACGTTTATTTTGCAAGTTTGATTTTGGAATAGAGAAAGAATGAAATATTTTGGTGAGAGAAGAACGACACAGAGGAAAGGTTTCTTGTAACTTGTTATTTTATTATCACTTGGCTCATTTTATAGTAACATATAGACCACTCTAGATAAAGCATAAAATAACAAACTAGGAACATATCTTAAATTCCTCCTCAACATCGGTAGTTGTCTGCCAATAATATTCTAAAATTCCTCCTCAAATTAGGTAAAGATGTCTCCCACATTAGAGCTTAATATTGTTTTAACATCCCCGCCTAAGCTCGATTGTCCTTTCCTCGTACTCCAAGTTTGTTCTTCAGTTTTTCAAATGATTCTAACGGTAGCGCCTTGGTTAATATATCAGCAACTTGTTCTCGGCTTGCAACGTATTCAACTTCTACTTCATTATTTTTCACGTGCTCCCTTATCGAATGAAATCTGACATCTATGTGTTTGCTCCGTTCATGGTGAACCGGATTCTTCGTTAATTCGATTGCTGATTTACTGTTGACGTAGATGTTGATAGCTTTTTTCTGTTCCACTCCAACCTCTTTTAGCAGTCTACGTAGCCATATTGCATGACTCACACATGAAGACGCCGCCACGTATTCGGCTTCGCATGTCGATAACGTTACTATCGACTGTTTCTTGGAGGCCCAACCGAAAACTGTATTGCCAGCAAAGAATGCATATCCAGTCGTACTTTTGCGGTCGTCCGTATCTCCACTCCAATCGCTGTCAGAATATCCTGTGATTACAAAATCGTCTGTCCAAGGTAGAACAACCCATGAGACGCCGTCTTCTTTAAATATCGAAATATTCTTTTCACGGCCTTCCAATGAGTAGCGCTTGGGTCTTCCATGTAGCGGCTTACGAGACCAACTCCGTAAGAGATATCCGGCCTTGTACTCGTCAAATACCGTAGGCATCCAACAGCGCTTCGATACATGGTTCCATCTACCTTTTCGGCTTTGTCGAACTTGGACAGTTTTGTCCCGCACTCGACGGGTGTGCTTGTTGGATTGCAGTCGTTCATTCCAAATCTATCCAAGATCCTAAGCGTGTATCGTTCTTCTGACACAAAAATTCCGGTCTTCTCCTGTTTCACCTCGAGGCCCAAGAAGTATGACATTTTTCCTAGGTCACTCATTTCAAACTCGGTCTTCATCTCGGACTTGAACTCGGCGATCATCTTTTCTTCATTGCCTGTAAATATTAGATCGTCTACATATAAAACAACATATAAGATATCCGCCTGTCGCACCTTCACGTACAAAGAGTGTTCGTAGGGGCATTGCTGAAATCCTCGATTTTTGAGGTATGTATCGTTTCTCGTGTTCCAAGCTCTTGGAGCCTGCTTCAAGCAGTAAAGGGCTTTCTTCAACTTCAGCACCTTCTCCTCTTGTCCGATCTGCTTGTAGCCGGGAGGTTGCTCGACGTAAACTTCTTCTTCTATTGTTCCGTTCAGGAACGCCGATTTAACGTCCATTTGATATATGACCCACTTTCGATAAGCGACAATCGACATTAGCAGTCGGATTGTTTCCATCCTCGCAACTGGCGCAAACACTTTTTCGTAGTCGATTCCAGCCTTTTGTTTGTATCCTTTTGCTACGAGCCTTGCTTTATATCGTTCCACTTCTCCTTTCGCGTTTAGTTTCTTCTTGTATATCCACTTTACGCCTATCGCCTTTTGTCCGTTTGGTAAGTTTGCGAGCTCCCAGGTTTTGTTCTTCGTGATGGCCTTCATTTCTTCCTTCATCGCTTTTCTCCACCTTTCATCCTTCGTAGCTTCCTCGAATGTAATATTTTCTGCATCGGCGAGTAGGCATATGAGGTTCATATTATTCGATGATTGGTACAGATCTATTATGGTCCTCGTTCTTCCTTGCAGGGGCTCATCGTCTTCTTCTGAATCTTTCGGATGGTTGATCACAATTGTCGTCTCCTCTTCGTTAGATGGATTGGTCACTAGAGGTGGTATCCTTCCAACATCTGACTCGATGTGTGTATGTCCCATTTTCCAGTTCCAGCAGCTATTCTCGTCAAACTGTACGTCACGACTTACAATAACTTTGTTAGTATTAGGATTAAAGAGATTATAAGCCTTTGACCTTTCATCATATCCAATAAAGACGAGCTTAATACTCCGATCATCTAGCTTCGTTCTCTGACCATCCGGAACGTGAGCGTATGCTATACAACCAAAGGTTCGTGGATGCCCGACTGAAGGTTTTGTGCCGCACCAAGCTTCCTGCGGTGTGATATTTCCCTTCAAGCTTGCTGACGGGCAGCGGTTCTGCAAGTATACAGCACATCGAGTTGCTTCTGCCCAAAACTTCTTCGGCATTTCTTTACTTTTCAGCATACAACGAACCATATTGAGAAGCGTCCTGTTTTTCCTCTCCGCTACGCCGTTTTGTTGAGGAGAGTATGGAGCCGTGAGATACCTTCGAATCCCGTTTTCTTCACAAAATGCTAGAAACTCCTTCGACGTGTATTCCCCGCCTCTGTCGGATCTGATAGCTTTTATCCGCTCCCCGCTTGCGTTCTCAACTAGGACTTTAAATTTCTTAAACATCACAAAAGTTTCTGATTTTTCTCGTAAGAAATATATCCAAGTCTTCCTCGAATAATCGTCAATAAATGTGAGGAAATAGCGATGCTTACTGAATGACTCCGGAGTAATTGGTCCACATATGTCCGTGTGAACTAGCTCCAAGACTCTTTTGGCTCGAAATATTGTTTCCTTCGGGAAAGGATTTCTTGCATTCTTTCCAATGATGCAGCTTTCGCACATGCCATCCGCCGTTCCTAAATATGGCATGCCGTTTACAATCGTCTTGTTTGCTAGATCCCTCACGCTGTTGAAATTTAGGTGCCCGAACCGTTGATGCCAAAGCTTTACCTCACTATCTTGGGTCACCTTTAGACATTTCTCCTGCACATGTTCGATCTTTAATTTAAACATGCGATAGGTTATACTCACCCGTGCCACGAGTTGCTTGTCGTTGTCTCTGATTTCCATTATGTTATTCTTCATGATTATCGTGAATCCTCGTTCAATTAATTGCCCAACGCTGAGTATGTTGCTTCTCATTTCTGGCACGTAGTAGACGTTAGATATGTATTTGTGATGACCATTCTTGCATCGAATCTTCACTCTTCCATGACCTTCGACTTTAACCTTGGATGCATCACCGAAGGTTACTTGACCTCCCTTCGTTTCTTGTATCTCTACGAACATATCTCGATTGCCACTCATATGGTTGCTTGCCCCTGCGTCGAGGTACCATTCTTGACTTTTATGTGTGTTGTCCTCCTCGCTCGCCATCAACAGGATCTCTTCCTCAGTTTTCTTATGCTCTTTCGTTTCGCTGCTTTGTTCGTCAAAGTAGCATTCAACAGCAATATGGCCGTACTTCTTGCACGTGTAACATTGAACATTCCTCTTATTGTGTCTACTTCGACCTCGTCCACCTCGATACGTGTTCCACGAGCGATTTCTGTTTTCTATATTACCTTCATTTGATGAACCTCTTCCTCTTCCTCCTGATCTTCCACGTCCTCGATAAGTTGCTCGACCTCGATAGTTTTCTCGTTGTCGGCTTCTGTCGTCATCTTTGTTGGGATTATCGTCTTTTATTTTCAACTTCGCCTGCAACGCTTCTTCTGTCGTTTCACGTTTTCTAGATGCCCTCCTCTGTTCATGAGCCTCTAGAGAACTTGTCAACTCATTCACAGTCATCTCAGAGAGATCTTTCGATTCCTCAATGGCACATACGATGCTGTCAAAATCAGTGGTTAAGGATCGCAGAATTTTTTCGACTATTCTGTTCTCCGGTACCTCTTCACCGTTCCTCTTGAGTTGATTGGCAACTGTTTCGACCTTCGAAATGAAATCGGATATGTTATCTCCTTCCTTCATCCACAGCGTCTCAAACTCCCGTCTAAGAGTTTGTAGGCGAACCTGCTTCACTCGATCCGCTCCTTGATACGCCTTCTCAAGAATCTCCCATGCTTCACTGGAACTCTTTGCGCCGGCAATTTTTTCGAAACCCGATTCGTCTACGGCTTGGTAGATCAGGTAGAGCGCAATCTTGTCTTTCTTGCGTGACTCTTTCAGCTCTTTTACTTGGGTTCCGGATAAGCCTGCTACTGATTCATGTTATGTATTCCCCGTCTCGACGACTTCCCAAGCATCTTGTGATCCAAGCAACGCTTTCATGTGTATGGACCATTTGTCGTAGTTCGTCTTTGATAGACGCGGACACATCATATAGTTGATACCGGCAGCGTTTGTATTATTGTTTGCCATGGAGCTCTGATACCACTTGTCAACTTACGTTTATTTTGCAAGTTTGATTTTGGAATAGAGAAAGAATGAAATATTTTGGTGAGAGAAGAACGACACAGAGGAGAGGTTTCTTGTAACTTGTTATTTTATTATCACTTGGCTCATTTAATACAACATGCATGGGGTTGGTTTTATAGTAACATATAGACAACTCTAGATAAAGCATAAAACAACAAACTAGGAACATATCTTAAATTCCTCCTCAACATCGGTAGTTGTCTGCCAATAATATTCTAAAATTCCTCCTCAAATTAGGTAAAGATGTCTCCCACATTAGAGCTTAATATTGTTTTAACACTTCGCTGGTCGAGCCCTCTTTATTTTATTTAATCCTCATATTTACGTATGATTTCTTTTCCTTACGTTGGTAAACTCTGCAGAATGTGAAAGATGGATATCAATGGAGAAAATACGGGCAGAAAGTCACCAAGGACAACAACTCCCCTCGGGCTTATTAGTGTTCCTTCGCTCCAACTTGCCCTTTTAAAAAGGTGTGTTATGATGATTCATTAACGAACGATATAATCGAATTTTCTCAAGTGAAAACGAAGAGCTTTTCTTTATCAGGTGCAGAGAAGCATTGATGACCCTTTGATTTTGGTGGCAACTTACGAGGGCAGACACAATCACAACAAGCGTACGTCTAATAAAGAATACGCTTTCGAATATCGCGATGACGATGTATTAGCTGAAAATGTTCAGAAAATATTGGTGGAGCATTGACGAATAGCTCGACCTTCACAAGTGTGGTTGTGAAGTTGTAAACGGCCATTTTGAAGTTCGCGTGTCTCGCCCACGCTCACCGCACCAATTGTTAGAGTTCGGCCACCCTCGATTCGTAATTGAGTGAACTGTCATGTGCGGAAGTGCGTTAAACAGACCAAGGAACTCGTTCTGGATGACGATTGAATCGAAAAACTGTGAAAGAAAATACATAGCCGGGATTTTAGGTGGATCGACCCAGTCTACTTTCACGGACCAACTAGGGCTTAATTGTTATTCCACGAGAAGGAATTACAAGTTTGATACATATTCACCGACTTAGTAACAAGTCTCTCATAACTTCACTCGATCGGAAGTTACAAGCTCTCAAAGATGCTAACTCGAAAGGCATAATCTGTAAAATATGGAGGAGATAAAACAGAAATAAGTGTTGTATCTCAATGCTTGTACCACACACTTCCCGACTTGTACAACGAGCCTTTCTTCGTTATAAAAGCGCCGAAATCCTGTTCTAAGTTATAATGCGATTAAATCTAAGCCATCCCATCTATGACCCGCCAAATTGTTAGGTTCACGTTTAAACTTGGATTAGACATTAGGACTTCGAAAATTTCTGTTGTCATCTCTAAGAACGATGGAATATGAACACAAAGGTTGAAGCGTGAAGAATCCTTCACTGCCCTAAAAAACTATTTCAAAAACTCTCTTATAGCGTCCTAAGGTTCAATAACATCTTAGAAAAATTACACATGTTGTAGTGTTCATGAGAGTAAGAGAAATGAACAATTTAAAGAGGTGATCAAGCTAACTTAAAAGTCTCTCATTCAAGATCCATTTCCTAGACATTCAAGCCTCACATTCATGTCATTTTAAAGATTAATGTTCATGTTCATATTGCTGCTCTTGTAGACCTTTTTGGTCCAAATGACTATGAGAGTTTTGATTATTCCAAGTAATTATGTAAATTGGGGGGTACAAATTAGAAAACTCTATTTGTAAGTCATATGATGTTTAAGTATGTGAAAATGTTCGATTAAGCGCTTGAACCTGATTAAACTGTTAATAAAATCGAATTTGTGTGATCTTATGCTTAACTGAATATTTATGTGATCACCTGGTTATGAACATTTACGTATGAATGGAATCTCATTGCGTGCTATATATGGAAAACATACTATGATATGTGAACTGTCTGCGAGAATAAGTCATTTTTGGAAAGAATATCGAAGTGGTCACCTATGAACGATTGTATGCTATTTATATGGAAAAGATATCCTGATTGAGCTGTACATGTGATTCAGTTATCTTAGGAAAGAATATCATTGTGATCACCCGGATATGAATGTGTGCTATATACGGAAAAGATATTCCGCTTGAGTGCTTACACGTAATTGATTTATAGGAAAGAATATGAATGATATATCCGTTTGAGTGCTATCTTATTTGACTTTTAAATTAGTGAATCATGATCTATCTTTCCTTATACGACTTTGGATTTATATTTTGAAAAGTGATTAATTGATGAGCTTATATGTGGTAATGCTGATTGAGTCTATTTATGGAATGTGCTGAAATCGGATGAGATCATCATACATGGAAAGTATGCTTTGCATTATACCCAGTAAATCAAATCTTCCTCTATGCGAATTGGCTATCATATTTTGGGAAAGAAAATAGTTGATTGAGCTTACCATTGATAATATAATGAGTGGAATTATATATGGAATATGCTGACAAATGGATGAGATTGTAGTGTGTTGGTGCCGAATGCACCAAACAAGGAATTAAAGAGGCTTTGATGGAATGAAAAAGGGAGAATTTCTCACCTTCAAGTGTGTGTAGTGTGTGAAAACTGGGGTTAGCCTTTTGATCTTTGATTACCTTTCAAACGGTGTTGGTAATACCTTATATACCACATTAACCCTAGGTATATTAAGGCCCAAACACCAAAAATTAAATTATTACATTCTAGTCCAAAGCCCAAAATCAAAGGATAATAACAATATTAATCACAAGACTTAAACTATTGACACAATCACTAAATATCCTAACAATCTCCCCCTTTGTGTCAATTGTTGGGGAGTATTGGATCTTGGACGTTGGGATGCTGGATTAGCGTGTGAGTGTTTCGCGAAGTCCTAGCTTGAACTCGAAGGCGCGGAGATTCCTTCGAAGTACCATTCGATCTGCTATAGCGTCAATGAGCTTCGCAAACTTGGATCGGCAGAGTGGATCTTCTTCCGAAAGGATGCGGCAAATCCTCATGAGTTTGTCTTGGATGATGGTGAGCGTCCCATCCGAGAATTTTGCCACTTCGGAGCAGCGCAGGAGCCTCACCTTTCCCTTGTAGTTCGAGTAGGCGACCGCCGGATCATCTCCGTCGATCACATCGCACTCTCGATAGTCGTCTGCGTTCTTGAAAGATGGGCGAGTCAAGTTCACCTTCTTCAGGTTGTGCTCCACCGCCATCTGCAGATCGTGGGTGGCGTAGAATCTGACCTGTCGGAGAATGTGGCGCTTGAGAGCCACATATCCCATGGTGACCGGTTCAGCACGTACGAGATATCCAGAACTTCTGAGGACAAGTCTGAACTGTTTCATGGATTCCAGCATGCTGTATAGGTCACCCAGGCCCAGAAACTTGAAGTCCGCCTCACTGACTTCACTGTAGCTCTCATCCTGCCTCATTACTGTGAAGACTGGATAGTGGACAGGTCCTTTCGACTCGTGGCGGAGGTCAGTGACTTTGCAGATGGGGGCCCGATTCATTTCCAGAGCGATGTTTTCCTCATCGGATAGCGTCCTTTTTGTGCACTTGTTGCGACGAAGGCTCCATCGATAGAGCTTCTTCTTTACCTCGCTCCAATTTTGGATGTTCATCAGCTCATATTCGTCGAAGGTTGTGATGATCTGCTCCTTGCGCCGCCAGATCCTCTTCCTGATCTCTTCTTGAAATGGCGCGGTGATCTTTTTGTTTTCCCACGGTGCTTCCGGTATATCCACCGTGGGCACATCCGTTTGAGCAGTAGGAGCCTCAGTTTGCTGTGCTTGGAATTGTAGGATGTTGTCGAGCTCGGCAGGTTCAGCGTCGTACTCCTCTCCGCTCGTCGTCTACGGTGTTGATCAGCGTGAGCGAGGCTTCCTTTAGTAGACGTCGAGCGTTTTCCACCAACTTCCTGGCTGCTACTGCATCAGGGGGTGTGTACAGCCATTCATCATTGAAGATGTAGGCCTCGATCTCGTTTTCTGCGCAGTAGACGTCCTCGGAGGCCAGGTTGGAATCGATATCGAGAGTGGTATGGGTATGTGGTGGCGAGGGTGTTGCGTCGGAGGAGTTTGTGGATTGTGGGGATAATTGTGGTGGAGATTCAGGTGGTTCGGTTGAGGTGATGGTTTTGGCGAGGATGATTTGGGTAACGGGTGGTGTAGATGTGGTGGTGGCCTCTAACGTCGATGTGACGATTAGAGTTTCGGAGACGGTACTGGGTGGTGGTGAGGGTAATTTGGCTAGTGGCTCAGGGTAAATAAGGTGGGTTTTTTGGCTAGTGAGGTGTGAGGTTTCTGTTACGGGTGGCGTTTCAGGTCCAGAGGAGGATGGCGGCGTCGATTGTACGAGTCCTTGGGATTGTGCGCCTAGCTGCCTATTCTCCCCCTCGGGCAATCTTGATCATCGTCTTGATCGTCGCGCCTGATCCCGTTGGATTCGCCTTGAGCACGGCAGGTCATCGGTTGAGTGATAATAGCCTTCATTTGCCGTTCCTCCTCGTCAAGTTCCGTCATGGATTCGAATCGGGCTCTGAGGATGTAGAAGAGCTCCTTGGCGGAAATGGATGAAAGAACGACTTTGGCATCCACATTTGGCCTTGGTAGTGGCGTCTCCGGGGCCACACCTTTGCCTTTGTCGATCGTGGACGCTTCGAGACGCGCATAGACTTTATCGAGAATTGACGCCTCAAGAGTCTTTGCAAACTCTTGGAGACGTGTCTCTAGCGCGGTCTCGGTGACGAATTGGGGTAAATCTAACAACTTGGAATCACGAAGAAATCCAACTGACACCGAATCGGAGAATATAGCCGATCGGCCGCCCGTTTGCACAGGACGGGAAAAGACGGGGTCACTCAGACTTCCCGTTGGCATCATCGATGAGACAGACTCAATCGAATGATGGCCTAGGCTCACGGTTGTTGTGATGTTGGCCGTGCTAGGTCTTCCGCTCTCAGTCACAGTGACATCACCGAGCGTTCTGACAGAGTCACGAAGGCTCTGTAGTGCCGTAGAAGGTGTATGTGTCCTAGAAACGTATGAAACTATGGGGGGTGAGGGCACTATACTCGATGTGCATGAAGAGGATGCAGTCTGAGGCGAGGGACTGCTTGTTTCAACATCGATCATCTCCAAGTGGGATGTCGATGGTATACGTGGCTCCTCGTGGAATGAAATATCTTCCTGTAGAGAGGAAGATAAGTGGGTTGGTGGGGTCGTTTGCGTGGTTGAGCCAGATGCCACGTCTTCTACTCGGGAGGTGAACACATCACCTCCTGTACCTATTGGTTCGGCTCGGCTTATCTGTGGCTGAGGAGGTCGATCGTGTTTTTGTTTCAATCGACGCTCAGTGGGACGGCTTAGGTCATCCTTACGCGACCGTTTTTTCGGAACGCGGGTGGAAGAGGATGCGGCGTGACTCGATGACTTTTTGGAGGTGGTGGAGGGGTTTCGGCTAGTCCCGGGGTTAGGAGCAGTGGGGTTGATCTGCTCCGTAGGGACAGTGGATAGTGGGTGAGGGCTTTCGCGGAAAGATGCGGTGGAGGCACGGTATTCTCGGACGTGCAGGTTGGTCGGGTCGGCGTAGGCGAGCACGTCGTCCGGGATTATCATGGCGTGTCGATCTTTCGCCGGAGTGTTTTTCTTGGCGAACTTCTCGACAGTGGGGATTTGGAAGTGTTCCGCTGCCGGGCGGATGCGGATGTTGTGGAGTGCAAGCGGAAATGTTTGATGAGAGCTGGGAGCCACCGCATGTAAGGGACGAAGCGGTTTGTGACTCCCTTGGCGACTTCCCGGTCGCGACGTTGGATCATGGAGACGAGATCCATCCAGATGATGTCGGTGTAGTTGTACTTGCGGTTGTGGGCGATGCCGGTTAGGATGGTGAGGATTTGAAAGTTTCCGCGGTCGTGACCAGCATGCTTTCCTGACATGCATTTGTTCACCAGCAGGTATAGTGTTCGCCAGGGTTGAGGTAGATTGCGGGTGGTGTCTTCACTGAGGACAAGTGGGCCTTTCTTCTTCTTGTTATCTGGTTGATAGCCCAGTCTGTCAATGTCTTCAATGAGTTGTTCGTGCGTCGGTAGTGGATCGTAGGGTGAGTAGACAGGGAGTTGAAGACTTCTTGGACTATCTTGCGAGTGAGGACCACCGTTTCTTGATCGATTTGGGCGGATAAGGTTTTAGCAAGGTGGAGTGGTCCAGCTATCTGCAACGTATGCCAGAATTGTTGAAGATACACTTGTGCTTCTGGCTCGCCATGAGTGAGGGCGTGGCGAAGTGGGTGCCCTTTGAGGATTTCTATAATGACGGGGGCATCGCACCGAAAGCTGTCCAAGTCCACCATGTAGTTGTTAGGAATCAGGACCGCCCATTGACTTATTGGGAAGATCTGCTCGGGTGGTGGGACATAGGTACGCGCGTTGAGTTCGATGCGAGCGACGTCCCTTTGAATTGCAGCCGCCTCAAGTGCTTCAAGTGTACCTTGATCTTTGTTGGTCATATCTGTGCTCGACAGTAATTGTAATATGATTAGTGCTGACTAAGTAGCGAAAATGATAAAACAAGACATAGGATTGCCCAAATTTATAAAGGCTATATATAGGAAAAATAAAATAAAATTCAAATTAAAGCTAACTAAGAGTCCTTTTGAAATATTTGTTAAGATTGAATTCCTACACTTAGGAAATTTTCAGGTATGACGATGTTCATGTGATATGCGAAAATTTGGGTGCTTGAGCATGCCGAAAAAAACAAATTCGCATTCAATGAGAAATTTCGCATGTAATGGAAAATTTCGCAGATTATAACACGTAGACATGCAGATTATAACATATAGACATGTCTCGTATATTGTGGAAAATTCTCATATCAAGGAAAAGTTTCGCATAGAGAAAATTTTCGCAAGTATTAGGAAATTTTCGCAAGTGATAGCACATAGACATGTCGTGAGAGATTTTCGCAGACTGAGTAAAATTTCGCAAGTATGGAAAGTTTTCGCATATGAATTTTCGCACATAAGGAAATTTTCGCACGTTAAAGCGATTTTCCACTCAGAGTTAATATTCGCATATATCAAGGAAATTTCGCAATCAGAGTAAATTTTCGCATGTAGTTGGAAATTTTCGCGTTGAAATATTCTCTCAATAAGTATTAACATTTTTCGCAAGCAGTGAAACTTTTCGCAAGTGATGTGAAATTTTCGCGGAGTGAACAGGCTTTGAGGATTGAGAAATTTTGGGTTCACTGTTGTTGCGAATGTGGTGAAGATGCGAAAAGTTGTAGTGTGACGTGAGGTGTATGAAATTTCGCGGGTCAAGACTTCACTGTAGCAGAGAAAGAATTTTAAAAAAAGGAAAAACAAATTCTCGGATGAAACTTTCTCGGGACCTCACTCACTGTAGCGCAAGAAATTTCTCGGAAAAACTAAAAGTTTCGCGGAGCTTAGCTCACTGTAGCAGCGAAATTTAACGATTATAGCATTTTCTGAGAATTTTCTCGGTGAAGAACTCAGTGCGAAAACGTGCGAAACGACGCAGTGATTTTTTTTTGCCTTAGACCTACTCAAATCTTAACCAAAATGCAATAATCTGGACTCAATTGATTCGAAATTGGATGGGAAATGCACATTTTGGGGGTTTTAAACATTATAAATCTAACATGCGTTCGATTCAGAGCCGAGAAAAATTAATTCTAACCTAACAGATTTAATAAAAACAGGGCAAAAAAGGATAAAACTAACAGAAATTGGGTTATTAGAGGTGTATTCATACCGAAAAGCTGATTTGCGACAATGGAGTTAGCAGGAAACGGTTTTTGAATGCAGATTGGACGACGACGACGACGCGATGAGTTGCGAAATTTTTTGAGAAGGGGTTGCGAAATTTTTGAATTTTCTCGGGAATTTTTAGGATTGTGAAAAACGTTAAGGGTTTTGGGGTTTTAGGGGTTTTGTGATTGTACATGCGAAATTTTGAGTTAATGGGCCGAAATTTCGTGGGCTTGTTCAAAACCTCACTTGAGCTGAATTTCGCGGGCTTGGTCAAAATTGGGTCCAATTGAAGTTCAATTGGTCCAGTTTTGACCCTTTTTGACCATAAAATTAAAAATTCAACCCAAAAAAAAAAATTTTAATCGGTCCAATTTTGACTCAGTTTGACCAAACTTTAATATTTCAACCCAATCTTCTTTTTTTTTTTTAAATAATGTAAAAATCAGAAGCTCCCCCTTAATCGAGAAACTTCCCGTTTTAAATAATGGAAAAATCAGACGCTCCCCCTTAATCGAAAACTCCCCCTCAAAAGACATAATTAAGAAGACACATAGAAAATGGAGTGAAGTGGAAAAGGAAATATGTACACTTTATCAAAATTCATGTAGGGTCGATTGATCACAACTGAATATTCAACATGCCCAACATAGTCACTAGGTGTTGGAATCGTTTGACATCCAACGGTTTTGTGAAAATGTCGGCCAGTTGATCTTCGGTTGTGATGTTGTGCAATTCAATCATCCCTTGTTCGACATGTTCTTTGATGAAGTGGTGACGAATATCTCTGTGTTTCGTTCTCGAGTGATGTACCGGGTTACTCGTCATCGCAATAGCACTTTTTGAGTCACAATAAATGGGAATTTTATCAACATGAAAATTAAAATCTCGTAGTTGGGTTCTCATCCACAAAAGTTGTGAACAGCAACTAGCGGCGGCGACATATTCTGCCTCCGTCGACGAAGTTGAGACACAGTTTTGTTTTCGAGGCGACCAACTTACGAGTTTACCGCCCAAGAAGTGTGCAGATCCAGAGGTGCTTTTTCTGTCCATCTTGCATCCTGCATAGTCTGAGTCAGAGAATCCAACCAGTTTGAAGTCCGATCGAGTGGGGTACCACAGACCCAGATTGGGTGTTCCTTTGAGATAGCGGAGAATCCTTTTGACCGCAGTGAGATGGGATTCCTTAGGTGTAGCCTGAAGCGAGCACAGATTCCTGTTGAGAGAACTATATCCGGTCGACTGGCAGTGAGGTACAGAAGAGAGCCTATTATCCCACGATAGACGGTTTGGTCAACGGGAACACCAGATGGGTCCGCGTCGGGTCGGCCAGAGGGTGACATAGGTGTAGCAGCAGTCTTTGCATCCTTCATTCCATATTTCGCGAGGATGTCATGGATGTATTTGGACTGGTTGATGAAGATTCTGTCGGGGAGTTGCTTTACTTGAAGACCAAGAAAGAAATTCAGCTCCCCCATCATACTCATTTCGAATTTTTCTTTCATCAATTCTGCGAACTCTTCACACAGTTGTGGTTTAGTCGATCCAAAGATGATGTCATCAACATAAATCTGTACAATCATGATGTCCGGGCCACTCCGCTTGGTGAAAAGAGTTGTATCCAGAGATCCTTTCTTGAATCCAGACTGAACAAGGAAGTCTGAAAGGACGTCATACCAAGCTCAGGGAGCCTGTTTTAGTCCGTAGAGGGCCTTGTAGAGTCGATATACATGATGAGGAAACTCTTCGCTCAAGAACCCTTCAGGTTGATCAACGTACACTTCTTCTTTGAGAAATCCATTCAGAAATGCAGTCTTCACGTCCATTTGGTAGACTTTAAAGTTCTTGTGAGCAGCAAAGGCAAGAAAAATTCGTATTGCTTCGATCCTGGCGACTGGGGCGAACGTTTCATCGTAGTCGATGCCTTCTTGTAGGTTGTACCCCTTAGCCACAAGTCTTGCTTTATTGCGGATAACAACACCGTCTTCATCCTTTTTGTTCTTGAAGATCCATTTTGTGCCGATAATGGATCTATTGTGAGGTCGTGGTACGAGTTCCCAAACTTGTAAGCGTTCAAACTGATTTATTTCCTCCTGCATTGCAATCAGCCAATCAGGATCGTTGAGAGCTTCGGCTACTCGTGATGGTTCGACTTGACTGAGATAGCAAGCAAACAGACTTTCATTCATCGTAGCCGAACGTGTAGAGACACCAGATGTGGGATCCCCAATAACCTGATCTGTAGGATGAGAGCGAGCCCAAAGTGGTATATTGATCTGAGATGAGCTGCCCGCATTTGTATCGGTTTGAGGTTCATTGGATTGGGGTCCGGTGTCCGAAGAAGAGATCTCAACCGTAGTAGATTGAGAGGGTTCAGCATCAGGATCAGCAATGTTCCCAGGGTTGGGTAAAATGTCGTCTTTGTTGAGATTGAGCGCATCCAAGTTTGGAGGGACGACGTCATTGCCGGTAGCTGGTGGTGTAGGTGGAGTGGGTGCAGCGGTAGGTTGAGTGGTGGCGGCGGGTGTCTTCGGAACTGGATAGAAGTACTCGAAAAGCAGATCGGGATCTAGTTCACCAGAGTTGCCCTCAGATGAGGAAGTTCCGCCATTGAAGGTTGACCTTTTGTCAACGACTGTAGAAGACCTGGTTCTGGACTGATATGAGCAGAAGCCATGAGGTCGCCTTCGCTTTCGTCAAAGGTGACATTTGTGCTCTCTATTACTGATCGTCTCTCCCTAAGATAGACTCTGTATGCCTTCGAGTTCAGCGAATATCCAACAAAGATGCCTTCAAGTGCTTTTGGATCAAGCTTCCCAAGATGTTGGCGATCATTGGCCACAAAACATCGGCAACCGAAGACCCTTAGATAAGATATATCGGGTATATGACGGTTATTCAGCATCTCGTATGGGGTGCGGTTGAATCTCTTGTGGATGGAAGCCCGGTTCTGTGTGTAACAAGCCGTTTGAATAGCTTCGCCCCAAAGAGAATGAGGAAGTCCGAATTGGATGAGGAGAGTCCTGGCTGCTTCAACTAGTGTCCTGTTCTTACGCTCAACGACACCATTCTGTTCCGGGGTCTTCACAGCTGAGAACTGCTGAGTGATGCCCTGAGTGGCATAGAAATCACTGAGCTTCTTGTTCTTAAACTCAGTTCCGTTGTCACTTCTGATAATCCGAACCTTCTGTTGATGAAGAGTTTGGGACGTAACAACAAACTCGATGATTATATCAGGAACTTCATCCTTTGTACGAATGAGTTTCGTCCACGTGTAGCGTGAAAAATCGTCGACAATCACAAGAATATACCGTCTTCCTCCGAGTGTGGCCGTAGGCACTGGGCCACATAGATCCATATGTAAGAGCTCGAGGATGAGCTTAGAGGACGGTGTTTCCTTAGAGATGTGAGACGATCGCTTCATCTTCCCCAATTCACAGGCAGAGCAGAGGTGTTCCTTATGATATGTCAGTTGAGGTAGACCGTTGACGAGTTTATTCTGACACAGTTTGTTGATAGTCTTAAAATTGAGATGTGAAAGACGCCGGTGCCATAAATCGTTCAACTTGGGTGCGGCTCGAGAGAGAAGGCATATTGGTCGAGAGGTCGTAAGATTGAGTACGTAAAGGTGAGACGTGCGCGTTCCCGAAAGAAGAGATTGTCCTGAGGCATCTATAATGCTGCAGATGTCAGATTCGAAGAGAACCTTGTATCCTCTGTCGCAGAAACGACCAATGCTGAAGAGATTGTAGCTCAAACCCTCGACGTAAGAGATGCCCTTAGTCGTCAGTTTGTCGTGGACGAGATCACCAGTTCCGAGAATTGGCGCCATTTGACTGTTTCCGAAGGAGACCCTTCCGAGATAGCGCTCGGAGAAGTTGCTCAACAGCTCCTTGTTCCCCGTCATGTGTGTGGAGCAACCCGAGTCTAGATACCACACATGACAGACCTGCAAACATTAGCAAACGTTGGGTCCCCGTTTTCGGACGGGACATTCTGGTGATATTTGTAAAATTTTTATGCGCTTAATGGGAAATGTGGTTTGTAAATCAGATTGTGTCGTTTCTAATTTAGCTTTCCCTTTGTCATTTGTTTGATGAGGCGGGATTATGGTTTTTCTAACCCATATTTTCCTAACTTGTGCTTGCATGTATGGCGCCTTATACATGAATTGGCGTGGGGGATGTGGTTGTTGTTTTCGTGCTTCGGTTTTGGTCGCCTTTGGCTTGCGAGTAGTAGTTGAGTTTGCGTTTGACGGTGAGCGTTTTCGCTTGACCTTAGGTTTAGCCCTGATGGGAGAATTCAACGACGTCGTAGAGGAGGTTCGCTTGCGTGGTCGGAGTGTTGCGTGTTCATGTGTTTCATATTCATGAAAGCCTGGGAGAACAAAGTCATTGCAGCAGCACATAGACATAAGCTTTGTAAAAGAAAGATAAGTTTTGGCAACATAATTGTCTACGACCTTAGGATATTGGGATTCAGTACATAGAGAGGAAAGACGAATATAGGATGGTCTTTTCTTCTTGTCATCGAAGAGCGGGTTCTCCTTTATTTGATACGAACTCCCTTCCAGAGACGTCGAACTCACATTCCCTGTATCCATAAGAATACTAGAGTTAGTGTCAGAACATATGTCAGCTTCAGGAGTCATCTTCGCCGTCCTCTTACATTTGCATGTTTGAGAATCGGGTACTTGACTCGACGTAGAGGGTTTGTTCGTATTATGAGATTGTTCTAGGGTAAAGATTTTGCCAAGTAGATCTTCTCGCTCTTTTGCAAAGGCTTTTCGCTCTACTTCTATGGTTCGTTCTAGTTCTGCTATGACCAGAAGTTTCTCTGGGACATAGATGCGAGAAAGTGCTTCTCGAAAAGCGATTTCCTGTTCTTCGGTTGGGAACTGAGACTTGATGTCTTCAGAGAGTGAGGGCTTTCTAATCTTATCACTAACATTCAATTCTGTGTAGTCGTACGCGATTTCTGCCCAAAGTATGTTCTGTTCCCTCTTTTCTTCTGACAGCACAGTGGAGGAGGATCTTACAAATGGCATGAGTTGTGAGGGAGTTCCTTTCCTCGTTTTTATGAATGCTGTACTGTACATGTTATACCTTTTAACAATTAGCGGCGTTGGATCGCAGTTGCTGGCCAAGCCGATTCCCATCCGGGCGTCGTAAAATTCTGTTTCAACTGGTTGATTTAATAGGCATAAGATGTGTGCTGCTTTTTTTCTGAGGTGAAGTTGCTCTTCAAGTTCTTTCACCTTGCGGTATAGCCTTACTCTTTCCTTCGTGAGCAGTTCATATTGGGAGGCCGTCAGGAGGCGAGAAGTTTCACATGAACTAATGGCTAGTGTAGTTTCCTTAATCTTAGTCTCACTTTGTTTGTTCTTGCTTTGCAGACGTTTGACTAACGCTTCAGAGGCCATTAGGCATTCGTTTGCACGAGCGAGCTCTTCTACTTTTAAACTAAGTAAGGCATAGTTGTTTTCAAATTTTAGCTTAAGTTCATCATAATCCCTAGCGTCTACGGTGGGTTTCTTATTGGTGTATCGGTAATTAAACACATCATCGAGTTGCGAGATTCGTACCTCCGACTCAGTGTTGGTAGGAGTCTTAGCTGTGTTTTCACCGGTGTGACCCATCTCCTCGTCCTCGTCATGTTCGACCAGCCTTGCCATGCAGCAATCTTCATCCTTAGGCTCTTCGTCTTCTGAAGTGTCATTCACCCATTCAGCTTCTTCGGTGAGTAGAACTTTCCCACTTTCCATCTTGCGGGTCATTCTGGCCTTACGGTCGTAGTAGCCGGAGTCCTTCACGCGTGGGGCGTGGCATTCTTTGGCAAAGTGGCCTGACTTCCCACACCGAAAACACTTCACAGACTTTTGAGGTGCGGAGTCCTCTTCTTTCTTTGTCGGCTTAGCTTCCTCTGTGGGAGTGGTCTTTTTGGTGCCGCCATAGGTTCTTTGGCGATTGGAAGAGGATGAGGATTTTTTCCCGATCTTCTTTGAGACCAACTTAGTGAGCATTGCCAGTTGCTTGCGTAGATCACGAACATCTTCGTCAGATTTTGTATCAGCTTCGGATCCCGAAGAGATGTCAGATACCACAGCTGGTAGCTTCCCTTTGTTCTGTTTGGTCTTAGTGGTGGAAGATCGTTCATTGGTCTTGTTCGAGAGGAGGGCCAGTGGGTCGACTCGAGTGTTGGTGGACTGAGGTTGCACGTAAGGAGCATAGGCAGACAGACTGTCATAAAGAGCATGGATGGAAGTGTTGGAGAGGTCCTTACTCTGAATCATCATCACGATTGCATTGCCCCAATGTGGTTTGAGGCTACCAAGGAAGCGGTTGTTGATATCGAATTTGTCCCTCGAGATCCTGGCTTTCTTGAGTTCATTGATGACCTTCAAGTATCGGAGGTATGTGTCACGCAGTTACTCTCCTTCATAGGCCTGGAAGTGTTCATACTGCGAGAGACATGCCGATTTCCACCCTTGAGCACTCTCAGTTGTGCCTGCCATAATTTCCACGAGTTCATCCCATATTTCCTTAGCAGTTGTGCAGCACTCAATGTGAGCGTAGACCTCGTTTCCCATAGCCTGGAAGAGATATCCCTTAGCAGTCTCATCGGCCTGTAGGCGAGCCTGTTCATCCTCATTGATGGGACCTCTTGGAGTGCGGCGTTAATCCATGGGAGGGTTTGGTTTGGCTGTGCAGGGATGATTGTCCAGAACTGTGCTGGGCCGTTGAAGATGGAGTCCAGAAGGTATTCAGAGAGTGGTGCGCCTTTGTTCCTGATGAACGTGAGGAACCGGTTTGTCCATATGCTGTAGTCGCCTTGTCGCAGCATCGGAGGCCTGGTGTCGGAGCCCACTGTTGAGATGTCATTCGTGGTAGACATGGTTGGTGCAGTCGAATCGTCCGTGGTTTTGATCTTGTATAGATAAGAGAGTTAGTAACGAACGAGATGAGAAATACGAGTTTAACGAGTAGAGTTTTGAAAAAAAAATTGTTTAAAGAATTTCTTAGAACTAAGTGAGCGTGTGTGATGGTCGATAATGTATGAAAGAGAAATATATCTTGAAATTAGGAGAAGTTCTAGAAATTTAAATCGAGACTTGAGGAGCAAAATAAATTTTATGTCAAAAGTGGTCTAGGGTGATAGCACTGAAGTGTAACGGTCAAGACTTTGTAAAGTTCGACTAAAAATTTCAACACGAGAAAAAAATTGAACCCGAGAAAAAAATTTAACACATCAGAAAAATTCGCATTTTGAAGTGACGTTTTATGTGTTGCGAAAGTTTTCAACTTAACCTGTGATTGTATGAAGAATTACACGAGAAATTATGTTTTGAGAAATTTTGGTGTTTGTGATTTTTAAAGAGAAATTCTCGGAAGAAGAAAAAAAAATTCTCAGTTGAAAAATTTCTCGGATTTTAAAATTTCGCATGTGAGAATGATTCTCAGTTGAGAATTTTAAAGCTTCGCAAGAAAATTTCGCAAGTTATAAAAATTTCGCATCGAGAGTTGAAGTGTGGTTTTAGGAAATTTTCTCGGACTTGAAAGAGTCGTGGTTTTGAAAAACTTTCTCAGATGAAATAAACTTTCTCGGCTTTGAAAAATTTCTCGGATATAAAAATTTCAAAAAGTTCTTGGCTGAAGAATTTCGCGGCTCAGAAAAATTCGCGGAATAAGCTTTCTTGGATATGGAATTTCTCGGATTATGAAGAGTAAGCAAATTTCGCAGATGAAAGTTTCTCGGATTTTGAAAGTAGGCAGTTGCGAAAAAGTGCAGTGTAAGTGAAATTTTCGTGGTTTAAAAATTCTCGGAATAAAATTTCGCGGATATGAAATTTTCGCGGACTTGAACGATTCAGCAAAAAGTTTCGCGGGCAAGAACGAGCTTTCACTGTTCCATTGTTTCCATGCGTTTTGCCAGAAAATCGTCCCGTTCTTGCTCAAATCTCAACCAAAATCGCTCAAACTTGATCCTAAACTTCAGAAATTCTTCCCTAAACACATAATCGACCGATTTGTGAGCTAAAAACAACAAAAAATAGGTCAAATCGACCAAAAACAGAGAATGGCCGAGATGTCCTTTTCTGAAGAGTTTTTGCTTCGATCTTGCTCAAAACTCGTTAAAACTGATCCAAAAGTGTTCTAAAAACATTTTAGGCGTAGAATCGATCTTGGGGAAGGTTTTAAACACAAAAACAAAGCATTAAAATCCCAAAACGAGTTCAAAATGCCCGAAAGTGATTTTTGCCCAAAACACCTTTGATCTTTCTCGGAATCGAACGAAACTGGATTCAAATCAATGCAGATCGATCCACGTTTGCTCTGATACCACTTGTTGGTCCCGAATGCACCAAACAAGGAATCAAAGAGGCTTTGATGGAATGAAAAGGGGAGAATTTCTCACCTTCAAGTGTGTGTAGTGTGTGAAAACTGGGGTTAGCCTTTTGATCTTTGATTACCTTTCAAATGGTGTTGGTAATACCTTATATACCACATTAACCCTAGGTATATTAAGGCCCAAACACCAAAAATTAAATTATTACATTCTAGTCCAAAGCCCAAAATCAAAGGATAATAACAATATTAATCACAAGACTTAAACTATTGACACAATCACTAAATATACTAACATAGTGGAATGAAATTTAATCTGTGGTATTTATCGTAAGTGATCATGCATGACGTTGAGCTTAGTTGGTTTATTCTTGACATGATTCTTTCAGTTAATGCACGTGATTATTGAGCTTTCTCTTGGATATTCTGTGCTTAACTTTCCTTGTGAAATGTAGAAGCTATTCGTGGTCTATAGAGAAGAAAAACACTTCACGTTGAAGAGTACGAAACGAACACACAAGCCATCGAATTCCTTAGACTGTTTTGAGCGTTAACTTGCGAAAAATTCGTAGTTTGTGTTGAGCTTAATTTGCGAATCTGTACCCATGAGCGATCTTTAGCAACACCCTATCCTAAAATCGTTGTCATCGGACGTGTTGAATGCACAAAGGAGCACGGTTGGAGTCTTTCGCACGTGGAGTGGCGAATTTGGTGGATTCGGTGGCCCATCGGTAGCAAGCTGCATCCAGTCGAATATTGTTTTCCTGGGTAAACGACGTGGATCGAAACTTGGAGTGCGACAGCCTAGGTGGAGGTCTATTTTCCAAAGTGCTTCAGTTGTGTAAGGGTCGGTCATTTTGTATCCATAACTGGTAATACTTAGTGATTGATTGGAACTCTTGGGGAGATCACACCCCAAGGACAGGATAAAACCCCAGTTGGGGATATAACCTGTATAAAAATCTCTTCTCACTTTACTTTCTGCTATTTACTTTTCTGTGAGACAAACCCGGAACAGTGAATAGACAGGTGATATCATTGAAACGAATTATGAACCTAACGTGATATTTCGTGAAACAGGGTTTGGGAGATAACATAGATACTCGTACTGCTTTTCGAGAAATATCATACTCTGCAAATATCTTCTTAAAGAAAAGTATTTTTCAAAGAAGAACAAGCCAAAATTTTTATAGCCTAATTCACCCCCACCTCTTAGGCATATTTTACACTTCAATTGGTATCAGAGCGGGTTACTCAACGAAAGGCCTAACACGCCTGAGTTAAGATCTAATACCTTTTTCGAGTGGTGGTGTATTTGCAGAGGGTCGATCCCACTCTAGGCCGCCTATCTTTGACGGAACAAACTACGTAGTGTGGAAGAATCGTATGATCGAGTTTCTGATCGCTGTCGACTACAATCTTTGGGAGACAACATCAATGGACCATATGCGGCTAACGAAACCGATGGAACCCCAAAAGACGCTAAAGATTACAATGCTGATGACAAAACGGGAATCACGTGAAACACAAAGGCAAAAAACATGCTCCGATACGCACTCACACGGGAAGAATACATTCGGGTTAGTTCCTGCTCATCGGCAAAGGCTGTGTGGGATATGCTCCAAGTTACTCATGAAGGAACTCAACGAGCTGTGCAAGAAAGACTGACTCTGCTCACTCATCACTCATCAGTAAGAACTGTTCTGACGAGAATATATGCCAGATGTACGCCAGATTCATGGGAATCATCAACCAAATGTTCTCTCTCGGAAAGAAGGTTCCCGACAGTTAACAAGTCAGAAAGATACTGAGATCACTACCATGAGAATGGAATGCCAAGGTTACTGCCATCTACGAAGCAATGGATCTAGAAGCACTTAGCATCTCCGAACTGATTGGATCTCTTATATCTTACGAGATTATTCAAACGTCAATGAATGAGAAGTCGCAGAACAAAAATCAGAAGTCCAGTGCATTCAAATCCAACCAAGAAGAATCTGATTCTGAAGACAAAGAAGAAGGCTTGATGAACGACTTAGCCATGCTTACCAAAAGATTCGAAAGATTCCAGCAGAAGAAGAAATTCAAAGTGAACTTATACAAATTCCAGAACAAAAACAAGGGAATCTCCACATCTGGGAAGAAAGTTCAGATATGTTTCTTATGCAACAAACCAGGCCATTATGCACATGAATGCCCTGTAACCAACAATGAGAAACCAAGGAAGCAGAAGGCTATGGTGACAAATCAAATGACTCTGAACTGGAACAAAGTGAGGACGAGGATCACGCTTACACGGCTGACGAGGATCAGGTATTTCGTTCTTCCTCCATTGAGAAAATGCATATCCTAAGAGCCCGTTTGGTTGGGAGGATATGTTAGATGGTATTAGTTTTAGTTGGGTTTATATAATGCAGAGTATGAGTATTTTAAGGTGTTCGGTTGGCGGGTTTAAACAATAATGTTCCATATGTTTGGTAGATGGGTTTAGATGGTATTAAATTTAATTAAGTTAAATTACGAACCTACCCTCATTTTGTTCTGATTAGGCATATCGTCCTAATTATGGATGGTTATGTCCGGAAGGAGAGAGAGAGAGAGAGAGAGAGAGAGAGAGAGAGAGAGAGAGAGAGAGAGAGAGAGAGAGAGAGAGAGAGAGAGAGAGAGAGAGAGAAGATAGTGTGTGTGTGAGAGAGAGTATAGAGTTTGTTGAGAGAGAGAGAGAGAGATGGATTCGAGAAGAGAGTGAGTGAGAGCGATATGGAGTTGAGAAATATAACGTAGAGGGAGGGGAGAGAGAGAGAGAGAGAGAGAGAGAGAGAGAGAGAGAGAGAGAGAGACGATGGTTTAATATTTTTTAGATAAAATAAGATAAAAAAACAAAGAAATGAAAGGATAAAATTGTCTAAGGTGGGTGGGATTAGCTAAAGGTAGTGGAGGAGATCCCTTTAATTAATACCTCATTAGAGGTATTAAGGGGGTATTAGCCAATTCACCCCTTCAAATAATCCCCCGAACCAAACACTACTTTAATAAATTCTAACCCCGCTAGTCCCACCTAATACCCCCAACCAAACACACCCTAAACAGTTTATATAACAATGATTATGAAAGTGACTCATCTGTTTTTGATATAGAGGAAAGTAAGGAACAGTTGTGTGAATTACTTCAAAATGCAGAGATTAAATCGCTAAATTCCTTTAATAGGAAACTGATAAAACAAAGATGATTTAGCTAAGGAAAACATGAGGCTGACCTAGAGATCTCACGTTTGAAAGGAGAGTTAGTTATGCTGAGAAAGAGGGAATTACATGTGACTATGATAAATTAGAAAAGGAAAACAGCGTCTTACCTAGAAATATTGTAGAACTTACAAATTCTTTAGATATAGAAAAACAGAAAGTTGATAGAATCCTTGAGAAGCAGAACCTGGATATGTTGTTAAGTACTCCTAGGAATGTTGGTAGGTCGGATATAGGTTATTCCGTTGAGGTAAAGCATGCTAAACATTCTGTGCCTAAGCTAATGTTTCTGTTGTGGTAGAAATGGTCATTATGCATACAATTGTCCTTTAAGAAAATTGATAAAGCTAAGTATGTCTGGAGACCTAAGAAGTCACCTGTAAATGCCACTGTTGTATCTGATTGTAACAGGAGATCACCGTCCATGCAGAATGATATCTCATATGTTAACAGAAGTTATTCCCTGCTAAGATGTTAGGACCCAACAGAAATTGGGTACCTCATAAGGGTACTTCTTTCTTCAGGTACGAAGGTAGAATTCCAACAAGAAAAACAGGCTGTATCTTGACAGCGGGTGCTCCCGCCACATGACAGGTGATGTAGGTAATTTTTTGTCGTTGAAGGCGGTTGATGGAGGATACGTTACGTACACTAATGACGCAAAAGCCAAAATAGTTGGATTTGGTACTGTTGGTAACAATTTAAATATGACTATGGATAACGTATGGCTTGTTAGGAACCTTGAGCATAATTTAATTAGCATTAGTCAGCTATGTGATGATGGACATACCGTAGCTTTCGCCAAATATAAGTGCTTTGTCAAAAAGGATGATTAGATTGTGTTTAGTGCGTCTAGGCATGGTAACATTTACTGTATCACTCTTGATTATATTGCTAACCAGAACATCAAGTGTCTAGCAGTTACGCACGATATGACATGGTTATGGCACAGACGTTTGGGGGGTATGAGTTAGAAAACTCGATATGTAAGTCATATGATGTTTAAGTATGTGAAAATGTTCGATTAAGCGCTTGAAAGTGATTAAATTGTTAATAAAGTCGAATTTGTGATCTTATGCTTAACTGGAATATTTATGTGATCACCTGGTTATGAACGTTTATGCACTGACTAATAAACAGTAAAGTAGAGCAGATAGACAATTAGTAAACCGTAGGGAGGCATGACTGAATTAGATATTAAGATTCAACATTCCGAGCTTTGCAACTAAGAGTTGGAATCGTTTTTCATCCAATGATTTTGTAAACAAATCGGCTAGTTGAATATCTATATTGACGAAATACATTTCAATGATGCCTCGTTCTACTTGGTCCTTGATGAAGTGATATCTTAGGTCTATATGCTTAGTGCATGAATGCTGAACAGGATTGCACGTAATTGCTATGGCACTTTTGGAGTCACAATAGATAGGAATTTTATTAACATCAAGCCCGTAATCCCGTAGTTGGGTCCGTATCCACAAAAATTGTGAGCAACAACGTGCAGCAGCAACATATTCTGTTTCTACCATAGAAGTTGACACACAATTTTGTTTTTTAGACGCCCAGCATACGAGTTTATCGCCAAGGAATTGGTTGTAACCCGAAGTGCTTGTCCTGTCCAATCGCAGCATGCAAAGTCTTGCGCAAAGACATGTTGAAAATAGAACATCGGGTCGGCTGGCAGTGAGATAAAGTAACGACCCAATAATTCCTCTGTAGTGGGTTGCATCTACATGTTCACCCAAGTGATCTGCGTCAAGTGAGCACGATGTCGACATTGGAGTACTTGAAGATTTGCTCTTGTCGATCCCATATTTTATGAGAATGTCGTGGATGTACTTGGACTGATTGATAAATATCACATCCTAAAGTTGCTTGATTTGCAGTCCAAGAAAGAAGGACATTTCTCCCATCATACTCATTTCAAACTGTGACTTCATCAAAGTGCTGAATTCTACGCGGAGTGTCCGGTTGGTAGAGCCAAAAATAATGTCATCCACGTAGATCTGCACAAGGATGATATCGGAACCATCTTTCTTCAAGAATGGTGTGGTATCAATTTTCTCTTTTAGTGAAGCCTGAATTGATAAGGAAATCGGATAAAACCTCGTACCAGACCCTTGGGGCTTGCTTTAGCCTGTATAATGCCTTGTCGAGTTTGTATACGCCATTCGAATGTTCTGTATTGAGAAATCCATCCGGCTATGAGGCATATACTTCTTCCTTCAGAATCCCATTGAAGAAGGCAGTCTTAACATCTATTTGATAGACAATAAATCTTTGTGTGCTGCATGTGCTAGGAACAATCCGATCGCTTCAATTCTTGCTACAGGGGCAAAAGTTCATCGTAGTCAATTCCTTCTTGCTGATTGTACCCCTTAGCAACAAGTCTAGCCTTGTTACGATTACCATACATCCTCGCCTTTCATGTTTTTAAATACCCATTTGGTTCCGATCAATGTCTTGCCTTTTGGACGAGGAACTAAGTTCCAGACCTGGAGATGCCGAACTGATTGATTTCCTCTTGCGTAGCTACTATCCAGTTCGGTCACGTAGTGCGTCGATTACCCTGGTAGGTTCTGTTTGTCTCAAGAAGCAAGTAAAGATACACTCATTTGATATCGAACCTCTAGTTTTTACTCCTGCAGTGGGATCTCCTATTATTTAATCTGTAGGATGACTTCGAATCCATTTATTTTCATGAGGTAGTGTAGTTTCATCCATTGCCGAACCTTCGTTAAGTGGGTACGCGATCTCAGAGTCAGTAGTATTCCTAGCAGAAGTCGGCGAATCCTCTATCTGTGCTGCAGGGATCGAGTTATCCACGTCCGGGGTTGGAGTTGTTTGTTTAGGAATAGTTTCCAATTCAGAAGTTTATGGACTAGTAATGGGTTCTGCATTGGGAAACGGATCATTGATTGTCCTGTTTTGGTTTCTAGAGATGTACATATGTTCAAAAAGTTGATCCAGATCCATTTCCTCTTGTGCTGGTTGACTGAAACATGTGGGGTTACTGTGTCCAGATCCATAACCAAGAATTTTGGTTCCATTGCTGTTTCCAAAGCGCACCATCCCACCCGGTCTATCAATGTAGTTGCTCAGCAGTTTCTTCTTCCCGGTCATGTGTGTGGAGCAACCTGAATCTAGATACCACACATGTGGGTCCTACAAAAACTAAAGTGTTTTAGGTACCCATTTAAAAATGGGTCCACCTCTGTTGTGCTTGTCAGTCCGTTTAGACTGTCTACCTACCCTAGATTTATCTCCGTCAGTGGAAGACACAGAGTCACTAATTGTCTCTATGCCTTGCTTTTGGGTTTCGTCAGTCTTAATCTTGGGAACCCATTTGAAAAGCATTGTATAGGGTAAACTTTCACGGTTTGTGCCGTTGTACGGTCGTATTATGGAGAAGTTAGATACGATGTCGTTTATGGCGTATATAGTTGTGGATCTCAGAAGATCGATCCACACTTGATTATTGCTCATGTAGAGAGGTGGAGAAAGGTGACACACACGTTCAACGGCAACAAATTACACTAGAGGACGTTGGTGTTCTGTGAGGCTACCCATCAATGGTACTTCGGTTAGTTGTGCGATCCTCAGAAAGGTGCAAAATGGATCGATTACCTGGAGGAGTTGACTGGTTACAGACTTGATGTAGGTGCGTACAACGGGGCGAAAGTGTCTTTGAGGAAGTTTGCAGACTGTTAGAGTTGCGGAGTTGCCCTCGGAATGCCATTCGAGGATGTAATGAATAGCACATGTATTTAATAATCGATATATTATTCGTTATGTATTTGAATAATGTACTCCTATACGTATTAATGGAATTCATAGTATATTATTTATTCTTTCAGAGGCATATTATTTATTTACCTACAAGTCTTACATCCGGTGGGACGGTAAATAAATAAATCCCATATATCGTGAGTTTAGCCACCGATTCGCATGGATGAGAGAGGGGCACCAGTGATTTTAGTCGATAAGTCTTAGACCTCAGTAGGGTGACTGATTGTCGATCATGACTTATTTGTTGACGACTCTAATATGGTTGTGTCAACCATTCGCCTGAGAAGGGGTAGGTCGTAACATTGGTTTAAGTTGAATTAGGGGATTAACTTGGACACGACTCGCAATCGATCACATGGCCTTATAGTTACTCTGGGTAGCGTCAATGATCGATTGATTGACTATAGTAGTGTGCGTGGACCTTAGACCGAAGGGTCTTTGACGGAGTTGACTTTGGGGTCTTGACATGTCACTAGTTTGCTAGGCCCACCTTGTTCTGGGACGAACATGGGTCGGCGGCGACATGCGGTCTTGACAACGAAGGGTAACTGCCGTGCTTAGACTATCGTGAGGGATTCACTGTCGTGTTGGTAACCGAGATATGTGTCCCATGCATATTCGGGGACGGTAAATTACGATGTGTTCGACCGAAGCTATAACTTGACTTACGTTGGACGTAAGGGCAGTATAGTAATTTTTCTAGTCACAAATTAGTCATAGAGTCGAGTCTAGTGAGTTTGACGTGACCATAACTCTCACCTGACCGGGACATTTGTGAAGGGTCTATACGTACGACGATAATCTATAGTCAGTTCGTAGATCGAAGATCATACTCAACATGGGATCTATTGGGTACCGCGGGATTCGCTTGGTGCTTACCTAATTCTTGGATTCCTCCCTTGTCGGGTCGAGACGAACAAAGAGTCGAGCTTAGAAATGATCTTTGTGCAAGTGCCTAACAAATATGAGATGTAAATTGATTTGATGGTCTTAGAGACGTTAATAAAAATGTTGAATACAAGTTTTAGAAATCGTATTTATATGCACGTAAATTCATGGAATGAAGTGATGAAGAATGAGGCGTAAATAGGGTTGACAACGACGAGCAAGGCTCGTCACGGTCTTGAAGCTTGTCTGCAAAGTAGCAGTAGCTTCAAAAGTTCATATCTCCCATTCTAGACCTTGGATTGAGAATCCCTTCCGTCAAAATAAAGATTGGTGAGTCTTTATGTATGGTTAAAATTTCAGGGCAATAGGACATCGTTTACCCTTCGATCTGAGATAAATATGAAACTATCGCAATGTTGTTGAAAGCGTCACGGCCGTGAACGTCTTGCACGTGGCCGTGACGACTGGCGCGGGGCGAGCCATATGCTGCCCGACAGTGTCACGACCGTGACACTTCATGCCCAGGCCGTGAAGGCCTCCAGAAGACGGTCACGGCAGTGACTCAGGCCGTGACGAGCGGCAGAAGTTGGCCAATGATGATTCACGGCCGGGACAGGCCGGACCGAGGCTGTGAATGGGCATCAAAATGTCATTTTCTTGGCCAAACCTAACCCAATTTTGTTTGTTGTTCTTTTGATATGATTCTGGGACAGTCATTAGATGATGTAATTCAAAGGAATCAAACAAGAAATGAGTCATGTAGGACATGATCTCATTTATTTAAGATTAAATTCATCTTCAAATGTTGAAAATGGATGTTTATCATTAGGCTTGAGCTAATTTCATCCTTAGAAAGTTCTTAAGCTTTCTCACACTAAACTTAGAGTTTTAGAGAGTGGTGAGAGTATTTAGGTTAGATCTTTGAGAAAAACTCAAGTGTAAGTGAGTATGTAATAAATCACACACACACATACACACAGACATCTCTTAAAACATTCCACACTTCCTCTACCCATCCTTGGGGAGGTGTTGTTCTGCGGCACGTCACGGGGTCAGCGTGACTCTCTTCAGCACAGTTCGTGAGCTACGGGAGCTAAGGATCTTTGCGACGAGGGTAAGATTCTTATACCTTATACGTGTCTACGTGCATTTTTCTTTATTTAACCGAGTACCCTGTGGAATCCGTATAGGGAACCCGGGAATTTTTAAATTCCGCTGCATCTGAGGCAAGGCCTCGAGTCATCCGGGGTTTCGCAACAGTGTTATCAGAGACATACTCGGTATAAGAAACGACATAAACGAGTCCGAAACGAACTCTGTTGTGCAAGTCACTAAGTCGCTCGAGCGTCATAGCATGAGTTATACTTGGTTCCACTTTGTAAACCGATCGCTCGCTTGGTCGGAGGTTGCCTACTTGCGAGCGGTCCGACGTAGCTTAGCAATGTGGAGAGAAAACCCTAGTGGGAGTCTCCTCACGGTTCGTAACTTGACACTGCCGTAAGTCTAGGACTAGTCCAAATTTCGTTTCGGTTTCTTTGAGCGTTTTGTTGTCGATAACGTGTTTATGTTGTATGAATGTATGTATGACACGTATTAAGACGTCGGCGTGGACTTAGGCTCTATTTTCGGGTGATATGTTAAGGGTGACAAGGTTCCCCCATGTTTGTATTTTATTCGTTGATATAAGGGTTGTCTGGGACAACTGATCCCCCATTTGGTACCTTAATTAATTTTTAAAAAAATTAATTTTCAGTACGATGGCCGTACGAGTACGACACGGGTCCACGAGAAGGCCGTTCGAAGACTTGGAGGTCATTCGAGAACATAGTGTGAAGCCGAAGAGAAGAGATGTAATTTTATAAAAATAAATGTAGTAGAGTAGAAATAGTCCACGCAGACTGTCTTATAGGCAAACTAGGTTTACCACGTGTTTGTTTGCGTTAAGTGCGTAAGTGCTTATGTGTGTGAGCCATATTCTCCTGGTTTGAGTAAATACTACGTGGGTAAAGGGGCGGGGTTCCTGTCTTCTATCAAGCTCAAAACCATTGAGACTTGAGTGTCGTGTGCAGTTTGTTCCGACTTATCGGCGCCATTCGTCTGGCTCTTGTCGTAGTTGTTAAGACAATAAAGTCAAGCTCATTATTGAAACGATTTGAGTGTATGTGCGATTTGTTCCGATTTATCGGCACCAAACATTTCAATCTCGACGTGGAAATTTCGGGTGACTGTCTAAGCGCCGCTCTCCGAAACCTATTCACGCCTTATAAAGAGTTACCCTACGGGCGGGAATTTCTAAATGTTAGGACTGAGCCAGACGAAAGGTCACACTTACGGTTATTTCCCAATTATTCCTGTTAGGGTGAGTGTTCCTGACCGGAGACAAAGTTGCTGAAACACTCATGAGATGGACTCGTGTGGACACGGGGTCATCTGTGGGTTTTTGTGGGACACGGCACCGTCCGAGTGATGGGCCAACAAACTGTTAGGTTGAGGCTCATTTCTGCGGAGCGAGGAAATCAGCTCCACTACGAAACCATCAACGAGGTTTTCGAAATCTCTATCGGGAGAATGGAATTTTGAGAAAAATAGTTGGACCCAAGCCAAATTTTTAAGTCCTTATTTGTGCTTGTAAAATAATACGTTGACCACTTCAGTGCTTTATTTTCTGCAGATTGGTTTCTTTCTTGTTTGTATACAAAATGACGTCACCATTCAATTTACTGATCACGCAAAATCGTTTGGACAGTCCAAACCTTGCGGACTGGCTCCGTATCTTGAGGATAGTCCTCACTCTAGAACGCCTAGAGTATGTCCTAGAAGGACCTATACCACTCGAACTCCAAGAGGGTGCGAGTGATGCTGACAGGGAACATTATGCCAAATGGATAGCGGATAGTGCCCGTGTCAAGGCTTATATGTTAGCTGGGATGAATAATGATCTGCAGAGTCAGCATGAGGATATGCAAATGTGCGAGATATTGATTCATATGAAGGAGTTGTACGGCGAGCAGTTGAGATCGTCTCGATACCGTGGTGCTGACAACCTCTTTCATACCAAGAGGGTGCAGATGTCGCAGCACATGTGCATAAGCTCATTGCGAACATCGAGGAATTGGGTTATCTCAGTTGTCCCATTCACAACGAGCTTCAAATTGACCTGATCCTCCAGTCACTCCCAGCTTCATTTGCTCAGTTTATTATTAAAATTCAATAATCTGAGCGGTAGGTGACTTTCGCTTCCTGAACTCATGAACACGTTGGTTTAGACTTAGCGTGAGCTAAAGAAAAGAAAGGGAAAAGAGTTTGCGCATGTTGCGACTACAAGGTGTAAGAGACCTAAGTCAAACAAGGCCAAGCCCAAGCCTAATAAGCCAAAATGAGGGTTAAGAAAAAGGGCAAGGCCAAAATGAACATGCCTAAAGTTTCGAAGGCGACTGATAGGTGCCTTGACTGCCAAGAGCTGGGCCATTGGAAAAAAGGGACTGCCCCAAGTTTCGGAAACTTATTGTTCATTTACTGTATTTTCCACTTCGTGGATTCTAGACTCGGGAGCTAGTGTTCACATCTATGTTTTGAACCAGGGTCTGGAACGAAGTAGGAAGCTGACAGAACGAGAAGTCTTGATCAACGTTGGTAGCGGACATAGTGTACCTGCTAGTCATGTTGGATCCATGACTCTTGTATTAAGCTCTGGACATGTATTATATTTATCCGATGTACTTGTATTGCCCAAGATGCTGAAAAATATTATTTCTATTCCTTCTTTGAGTAAGAATGGTTCTGAATTTGGGTTCAATAATAATATTTGGGATATTTATTTTGGAAATAAATGCGTCGCAAATGCAACGTTAATAAATGGTTTATATTACGTTAACGTCTAGGTACATGCGAATGTAGTTACCGGCAGTAACTTAGAGTTAAATAAAAAGTATTTGTGGCATCTTAGACTCAGTCATGCCGGAGTTCGAAAGATTCAAGAGTTGGAGAAACAGGCATTATTAAGCCTACGGGATCAGATTCTGATCCAACGTGCGAGTCCTGTGTCCTCGGCAAAATGACTATGTCTCCCTGTACAGGAACTTTTCAAAGAGCCACTAATCTTTTGGATTTGATCCATACAGACGTTTCTGAACGGTTTAGTGTAGCGGCCCGAGGTAATTTCCACAATTTCGTGACTTTCACAGATGATCACTCTCGCTACGGCTTGGTGTATCTGCTGAAGCCCAAGTCTGAAACGCTTGAAAAGTTAAAGGAATTCAAGACTTTAGTGGATAATCAAACAGAGAGACAAATAGAGTCATATGATCAGATCGAGGCGGCGAGTATATGAGTCTCGAGTTTGATGATTTCTTGAAAGAAAATGGAATTATTTCGCAGTTACACCGCTCGGGACACCACAACTGAATGGTTTTGCCGAATGCAGAAATCGTACATTATTAGATGAAGTTCGATCTATGCTAAGCTATACAGCTCTTCCCATATCGTTATGGAGATATGCTTTGCAAACTACGGTTTATGTTTTGAACAGAACCCCTTCGATGTCTGTTGATAGGGTACCTTACGAAATTTGGAATGGTAAGAAGCCTAGCTTGAATCACTTAAGGGATTGCCCTGCCTATGTGAAAAAAGCTAGTAGAAGACAAACTCAAATCTAGGTCCACGAAAGGACGTTTCGTCGAATATTGCGATGATAACATGGTAAATTCTTTTTTACTTCCATGATGATCAAAGGATCGTCGTAGCTATTCATGCTCACTTTCTCGTGGAACAGTTCATTCGAGAAGGTGGAGTTGGCAGAAAAGTGACTCTTGGAGAGTTAGATGAAACCCTCCAGAGACATCAGTTCCTGAGGGCAAAGATGAGCAGTCCGAGACGTGCCCAGAATTGCGCAGGTCGGATAGAGTATCTCGCATGCATGAGAGATATGGTATGGTACATGTTGAGCACGGGGGTGCTGCGACTGAGGGGATCGTTGATGACGTCCCTGCTACCTTTGACCAGGCAGGATGTACGTCGACTCTAAGAAATGGGTCGAAGCTATGAAAGCAGAGATGGACCTGATGCACACCAACCAAGTCTGGACTCTAATAGACCTGCCGAAGGTTTTAAACCTATAGGGTGAATGGATCTATAAGAGAAAGATTGGATCTGCCCAAGATTAGATCTGATGGGCAGGTTGAAACCTACAAAGCTAGGCTAGTAGCGAAAGGGTATAATAAAAAAGAGGGCATCGACTATGAGCAAAGCTTTTCACCTTTTGCAATGAGTAAGTCCATCCGAATTCTGCTTCCCATAGCAGCATACTACGATTACGAGATCTGGCAGATGGATGTGAAAACCGATTTCCTAAATGGATTCCTCCATGAGGAAATCTATATGGAGCAGCCCAAGAGTTTACATCGCAAGCAGATGCTCACAAAGTGTGCAAGCTTAATAGGTCTAGTTATGGACTTAAGCAATCGCCGAGAAGCTGGAATCTTCAATTTAATGAAGTAGTTAGGAACTGCGGATTCTTAAAGAATAAAGATGAGCCTTGCGTATACAAGAGTGTCAGTAGGAGTAAGATATCATTCTCCGTATTGTACGTGGATGACATCCTTTTGATGGGAAACGATATCGGAATGCTCTTGGAGGTGAAAGCTTGGCTTTCGACCGAATTCTCCATGAAAGACATGGGAGAAGCAACCTATATTCTTGGGATTCACCTTTTTAGAGATCGAGCGAATCAAATGGTAGGTCTATCTCAGGCCCTTTACTTAGAAAAGATCCTGAAACGGTTTCGAATTGATGAATCTAAGAAAGGGTTCTTGCCAATGCGTCGTGGATTCATCTCTCGAAATCCATGTGTCCTCAGAGTGAGAAAGCAAGGCTGGAAATGATTGAAATTCCTTATGCATCAGCAATAGGTAGCCCAGTGTATGCGATGCTATGTGCACGGCCTGCTTTGCGTTGCTTTGAGCATAGTAAGTCGGTACCAGTCAAATCCTGGTAAGGGACATTGGAATGCAGTAAAGAATATCTTTAAGTACCTTGATGATACTGAATTATGGAAACGGTGAATTAGAGGTGAATGGTTATACTGATTCGGATTTACAGTCAGACATGGATGAGCGAAAATCTACTTCTGGTTTGGCCTATACGCTCAATGGTGGAGCAGTGTCTTGAAAAAGTTCTAGGCAAAGCACTACTGCTGATTCCACCACCGAGGCGGAGTATATTGCAGCCTATGAGGCAGCAAAGCTAGGTGTTTGGATGAGGAAGTTCTTAGAAGAACTCCAAGTTGTTGCACGCATAGTGGACCGCCCGCTACCATTGTGGTGCGACAACAGTGAGGCAGTAGCACAAGCCAAGGAACCTAGGTCTCACTCAAAGTCCAAACACATAGAAGAAAATACCACGTGCTGCATGGATTCGTTGAGAATGGCTACATAGCTGTGCAGAAAATAGCCACCGCGGATAATGTGGCGGACCGGTTCACCAAGCCTCACCCACAGGCAGTGCTTGATCGACACCTCCATAAAATGGGGTTACGATATCATAGCGCATGTCATTGAGTGCAAGTATGAGATTGATGGGGATGTGCCCTCGGAATGCCATTCGAGGATGTAATGAATAAGGCATGTTTTTAATAATCGATATATTATTCGCTACGTATTTGAATAATGTATTCTTATACGTATTAATGGAATTTATAGTTCATCATTTATTCTTTAAGAGGCATATTATTTATCTACCTACCAAGTCCTACTAGGCATCGGGTGGACAGTAAATAAATAAATCCTATATATCGTGAGTTTAGCCACCGATTCTCATGGGATGAGAGAGGGGGACCGATGAGCTATTATCCTCTGATATTAAATTATCCCATAAGTCTTAAATCTCAGTAGGGTGAGTGAGTGTTGATCATGACTTGTTGTCGACTCTAATATGGTTGTGTCAACCATTCACTTGCGAAGCGGGAGGTCGTAACATTGGTTTAAGTTGAATCAGGGGATTAACTTGGACACGACTCGCAATCGATCACATGGCCTTAGACCGAAGGTTCTTTGACTATAGTACTGTGCGTGGACCTTAGACCGAAGGTTCTTTGACGGGGTTGACTTTGGGATCTTGACTTGTCACTAGTTTGCTAGGGCCACCTTATTCAGGGACGAACATGGGTCGGCGGCGACATGCGGTCTTGACAAGGGTAACTGCCGTGCTTAGACTATCGTGATGGATTCACTATCTCGTTGGTAACTAAGATATGTGTCATATGCATATTCGGGGACGGGAAATTACGAAGTCTTCGGCCGAAGCTATAAACTGACTTACGTTGGACGTAAGGGCAGTTTAGTAATTTTGCTAGTCACGAATTAGTCATAGAGTCGAGTCTAGCGAGTTTGACGTAACCATGACTCACTCGACCGGGACATTTGTGAAGGGTCTATACGTACAACGATAATCTATAGTCAATTCGTAGATCGAAGATCGTACTCAACATGGGATCTATTCGGTACTGCGGGATTGACTAGGTGCGTACCGAATTCTTGGGCTCCTCCCCTGCCGGGTTCAGACGAACAAAGAGAGTCGGGCTTAAAAATGATAAATGTGAAAGTGCCTAACTAATATGAGATGTAAATTGATTTGATGGTCCTAGTGACGTTGATAAAAATGTTGAATACAAGTTTTAGAAACTGTATTTTTATGGACGTAAATTCACGGAATGAAGTGATGAAGAATTAGGCGTAAATATATCTCAGTCTAGACCTCGGATTGAGCAAGCTCGTCACGATCTTGAAGCATGTCTGCTAAGTAGCAGTATCTTCAAAAATTAATATATCTTAGTCTAGACCTCGGATTGAGAATCCCTTTAGTCAGAATCAAGACTGGTGAGTCATTTATGTATGGTAAAAATTTCAGAGAAATCGGATATGTTTACCCGTCGATCTGAGAGTAATACGAAATTGTTGCAATGCTGACGAAAGCGTCACGGCCGTGAACGTCTTGCACGTGGCCGTGACGACTGGCAGTGGGCGAGCCATATGCCGCCCTGAAGTGTCACGGCCGTGACACTTCATGCCCAGGCCGTGAAGGCCTCCAGAAGACTCAGGCCGTGATGAGCGGCAGAATTGGCCAATGCTGATGGCCGTGACGGGCCGGGTCGAGGCCGTGAATGCGCATCAAAATGTCATTTTCTTGGCCAAACATAACCCAATTTCATTTGTTGTTCTTTTTTATGATTTGTGGGACAATATCTAGTCATTAGATTATGTAATTCAAAGGAATCACTAGCTTTAGCTAATTTCGCTCATAGAAAGTTCTTAAGCTTTCTCACACTAAACTTAGAGTTTAGAGAGTGGTGAGAGCATTTGGGTTTGATCTTTGAGAACAAATCAAGTGTAAGTGAGTTTGTAGTGAATCACACACACACGCACATCTCTTAAAACATTCCACACTTCTTCCAGCCATCCTTGGTGAGGTGTTGGTCTGCGGCACGTCACGGGTCTGCGTGTAAAATAAGATTTTAGTTGTGCTTTGATTTAATTAGTTGTCCTTGTAATTAGGGGCTTTTATTGTATTTGTTCTTAGTTTAGGATTTAGTATGTTATTATACAAGGTATTTTCAGTATAGATAGATGTACTAACATTGTGCTTAATGAGATATTTTAGAAATTGATCCGAAAGGCTTGCAATTCTAATTCTAGAGAGAGAAACAGCAAATATCTTCTCACTCTACAAGGATTCTCACTCAAGCTTTCAAAAGAGGTTTTTCGATCGAAATTCGATTCTCAATAATTCTAATCGATAACCTTAGAATTCATGTCTAGGATCATGGAGTTGATTAACTAGGACCTAACAATTGGTATAAGAGCAGATTCGTTCTGTTTTGAATCGAAAATTGTTAGAATTGGATCGAAATTTGAGTTCGGGTACTGTCCCATCGAAGAACAGTTTGGCACGAATTTCAATTTCGATCTAATAGCTCAATTTTGTGCTTAATTGGTTTGAATTTAATGTTCTTGTGCTCGTTTTAGTGATATTCATTGATTGCGATTAGATTCGTAGCTGTTTGAACTTCAATTTAGCAGATTTGATTTGATCTGAGAAGTTACTGTTCGAGCGAAGAACAGTTTGAACACTACTGATTTTGTTAAAATTCGATATATTTTGCTTTATGACGTGTTTAATTGCCCGTTCGTGCGTAGTCAGTGGTTGATTTCGAGCAGATACTTGTAATTTCACGGTCTACTTCACCATTTTTGCTTGAATCAGTGTTAATTGTATTCTGTGTTTTTTGCGATCATCTTAATTTTTCTCGCTAGGTTCTTCGATTAGGTTAATTTCTCGATCGAAAAACTCTGCGTGAGAATTTTTCTTGATCAGAATACAAAGTCAGACTTAAAGTCGTCTTTACCAAGAACGTCTTTAGTAGTAAAATTTCTCGAGCATCACTAAGCGAAAATCTTTTTCGACGAAGACAAAATTTTGACCTTTGCACTCGTAAAACTTACCGTCGAAAAACATTTTCGGTCAGCCTGTTTAAGTTTGACTAAGCAAAAATTATTTGCGTCCGAGAAACTTTTCCAGTCAACGAATTTATTTTGACTTAGCGAGACACTTACTAAACGCATTGTTTCTTTGCGATCAAAATAAATTCACGATTAAGAAATTTTTCTCGACCGAACGATTTTGAACATTGTTTTTGCTCGTAAAATTTTTCGCTGACAAAGACTTTCTCGCACGAGAACAGTACCTCCTACATTTTATTTTGACGAATTGATTTTCGATCAAACACTAAAGATTGAATTGAAAATAATTTACGACTGCTTTAATATGAATCGCTACTAACTAATTTGCTACTTGTGAAGCACGTAACATCAGTCCAAATTATCAAAACAACAAAAGGAGATCCTTCATCAACTCTAGAAGATAAAATGGATGCCTACTCACTTGTAAACGACAACGGACCCCCTATACTCAAGAGAGGCGAATACATAGTTTGGAGAAGCCGATTTCTGAACTTTATAGAGCTCAAGGAACAAGCTCTCTCATCACTTGAGCAGGGTCCAGCTCAATTCTTGGTAAATGTACCCGGTGGCAGCACTGCTAACCCTCCAATTCCTGCTTCTAGGCGACTCAAAGAGCCTAGGGAAAAGGAAAGAGTGAGAGCTAAAGCTGACCTGATAGCCAAAAACACTCTTATGCAAGGGATCCCAAATGATATCTATCGACAGATCGATAGTATTCCAACAGCTAAGGGAATCTGGGATGAGCTGCATAAGATGATGCAACGAACGGAAGTCGGTATCAAGGCTAAGAAGGGAAATATTCTCACAGTTTACGACTCCTTTAGAGCTAATCCGGAGGAGTACTTACATGATCTATACCAGAGATATCTCACACTCTTGAATGAGATGAGGAAGATTGAAATCACTAAGACAAACATGGAAACCAATATCCGATTTCTTTCCTCTCTGCCTCAGAATGGAAGAAGATATCCACTCAAATCCGACAGAATAAAGATCTTGAGGAGTTGGATATCCACGCCATGTTCGACAATCTCGCACAGCACGAGAAAGATATTAGCGAGATTCAGAAGGAGCAGAAGGGCAAACTTATTGACGACTCGGTTGCCCTAGTCTCGGAGAATAGAAGCTCAAAACCACGATAAGAGAAGATCATCAAGCCTCCTAACCCCTCAAAGTCTGAAGACGAATCAGATTCAGACTTGGAGCCTACCATGAAAGGGCTGGGAAAGCAGTTGGCGTTAGTTGGAAAAATGATGAGCAAACAATACTTCAAGAATAAGTCCTTGTCATCAGCCAATCGACTTCAGACCTCAAGCTCAAAGAACAAAGAACGTGCACCTGAGACGTCCGAAGTCAACAACATCAAAGAACCGACCAAGTGTTTAACTGCAGAAAAACTGGTCGCTATTCCTGAGAATGTACTCTCCCGAAGGAGAGAGACGCTAACTACTACTCCAGGAAGCTTCAACTCACAAAGCAGAAGGAAACTGGAGTAGCTCTAATGGCAGAACAAGACCACTGGCTCGAGGATACATCTAGCTCAGAGGAAGATAATCTAGCCCTAATGGCCCGCCAGGATGAGCATTCTGACGCCGAAACCACCAACCAGTCGGACGAAGACCAAGCATCCGAATCTTCACAGGAGGTAGTTTCTCCTTCCACATGAAACGTATCGACTAGCATACACTAATATGAAACGTGAGCAGAAAATGTGAAGGAAGTAGTCTCAGGAAAGGATAACTAGTCTCGAAGCGGAACATAGAAGATCTAATGACAAAATAGAAGAGTTATCTAAGAGTTTCATTATTAGCGAGGCTAAGTATATTCCCTTTGAGAAGCATAGGTCGCTAACTAAGGAATTAGAAGACAGGCTAGAAAATAACTATAATTGTTTGGTTAGGAATCTCAATGAGAAAGCTAGCCTTAATTTTAGGATAACTGAAGAGACAACTAAGGTCACCAACCTAGAAGCCCAATTAGATAATCCAATGCTAAGGTTTATGAACTTACGAAAGCGCTTGACGCCTGTAAAGCCGCCAAATTAACGATGGAAAATATTTTGCTCTCTTAGGAGAAGAACGTGAGAAGCTATACGCAAAAGTAAAGAAATTAGACGATCTTCTTACGCGAAGGGGACAAACTGAACAAACCATTAACCTAAATCAGCCCAAGGATACAGAATTCTATAATGCCATTGATGGCTGAGGTTTCACTAACCCCTGTATTTTAAAGAAGAAAGAAGATTACGATATAAAATACATGGGTTTAGGCGTAAACACTCTTATGAACTTCACTAAAGCAGACGATCTAGGTGCTTTAGAGTTATCTAAGAGAATAGCCACACATAGGGCCCAAATCCCCTTCGACTATAAAGAATTAAATGACAACAACAATCTAGGGAAATACCCTTGACGCCAGTATGTGATTTAGTTCAACCTCCCGAGCCTCAACCTGAAATCGAGGAAGCCAAACACAAACATTCTTAAAATTCTCCCTACAAACCTCCTATCGTGAAGCAGATAGAGGAATTACAAGCTGAATTAGACAAAGAAAGAGCGAATTTTGAAGCTGAAAAGAAAAAATTCCTAAAAGAGATGAAAAATTTCAAAGCTTCCTCCATATCATAAGCCATTTCTCACGCATCTGCCTCAACCGAAAATATCATATCATTCTGAAAAGCGTGAAGAAAGAAAAATCGCCTTCAAAAGACCAAAAACGAAAAAATAATACTTTAAAAAAAAATTCTAACTCTAATCCTATTTCGCTTACGTCTACAGGGAGTGTAGGGCCAGCATTAGATTCGAAGGCAGAAGTGTCTAAATTAAAAGTAAAGGAGCTCGTAGATTTGAATGCTTCTAAGAATTTATCTCCTTATGTACAAATAAAAGACACTCATAGAAATAAAAGAGCTAGTTCCTCTCTCAAAATAATTGCTTCCACTTTCTCCTTAAAGCCTACCACATTTAGAAGCACTAATTTCAAAACATGCTCTACTTCAGCAACAAAAACTAATCATTCTAAAGCAAATAAGAAGGCGTATAGTGCTATTCATGCTTGTTCTCACCTAAGGTATCCTATCTAGATTGAATCTCCCAAGCACCTTAGGAGACTATCCCACGAAAAGATCTTTTCGTCGATCAAGCCTACCAAAGCAGTTTTCCGTGCTGAAATTAATCTTCCCTGTAAGGTTCAACCTAAATGGGTTCCTAAATCCCCGCCTAAAAAGACGAAAGTCGTAAAGGCCAAGTCTTCTACTAAGGGCAGACACAAATCAACTTCTTTGAAGATGGCTTGGGTCGCCTAAGGTCCAACTACCGATAACTTAGGAACCATATTTGAACCCACCACTAACTCTGCTAATCTGAGATGACCCATTTACAAGTGAGTAACTAAAGCTCTCTAATTTGTTTTTGCAGATCCATCATGTGTGGTACCTCGACTCTGGTTGCTCCACACACATGACAGGTGCTGAGCAACTACAAAGACCGACCGAATGGAAAAGTCAGATTTGGGAACAACGACTCAGCGCCCATTCTAGGATTTGGGAATATCATTCTGGAAAATCTGACGATAAAGGATGTCTCTTACGTCGAAAGTCTCCGCCATAATTTGTTCAGCATAGGCCAATTCTACGACAAAGGATTCCAGGTGGTCTTTCATGCTAACCGATGCCGAAAACTGGACAGTTAGAACAAAGAACTCCTCAAGGACTTCGGACGTCAAATCTTTACAGGATTAATCTAACGTCCTTGCGGACCACGACAGCTATTTGCCTCATCTCCCATATTACAATTCAGAGGAACAGCTTATGGCATCAACATGTGTCATCTAAACATCAAAGCTCTTCAACGACTATCAATGAAAAAGTTGGTTGACGGTCTACCAACCATTATCCTACAAAAAGAGCATCAGTGTCCGGCATGTCAACTAGGAAAAGTGAAGCGAGCGTCTCATCACGTCAAGCTAGTTGCCTCTACTTCGAGTCATTTGGAATTGCTACATATGGATCAGTTAGGGAGTGTGCCCTCGGAATGCCATACGAGGACTAGGAATAGTATAGGGCGCACAATGATGTATAGGTCGATAGACAGTTTAATTGTATATACCGTCAAAATAAAGTAGTGAATATTATTTTCATTATAATAAAGGCATTGTTATTTATTTATCGAATTAAAGTCTGCTTGGCATCTGGAGGTGCGATAAATAAATAACACCCGAATGTTTGAGTTGGACGTCTGATTCTCGTGGGGACGAGGGAGGAGACACCGGACGGTCCTTAATCTCCGCATTAAATAAAAAGTCCGTAAGTCTAAGGATTCTAGGTGGGTGACTAGATACCGAATAAGACTTATTCATTGACGACCACATAGTATCAGTAGTGTCATCGATTACCTGAGAGGTTGTGGGTCGTGATGGAGATATCGTTGATCGGAGAGATCGCGTATTCGGACATTCGGCTCGTATTCGTTTCAATCACATGACTAGGATGTTGTCAATGATTGAAAGAATGACTATAGCAGCCTCAGACCGATAGGGTCACTGACGGATTTGCTTTCGTAATTTCGGTTTGTCGCTAGTTGGCTAGGTCCGCAAGTGTTCGGAAATGGGACTACGGGCCAACGACGAAACGCAACTGACTTTACGGAGGTCATTGCCAGGCTTTGACTGCTATCGGGATTCACTGCCTATATTCGTATAGCTTAACGTCCTATGAGGTAATTGGAGAACGACGATTGTAAAGCCTTCGGCCGAAGCTTGGAAAGCTCGCTCGTATTAGATACGGAGCAGAGTTCAAATAATCGGTTGGATATCGATTATAACATAGTGTTAGGTTTGTGAGTTTGACATTTACATGTCTCTCACCTAATCGGGACGCAAGTTAAAGACATAAGAGTTATCTAAATGTATACACTATAGTCGGTTTGCCCGAATTTCGATTAGATCAAAATTTGTTCTCAACTGGGATCTGTCCGGTACTGCGGGATTGGCTAGGCGTATACCGGGACTCGCGGATTCCTCCCGTGCCAGTTGAGACGGACCTAGAGAGTCGCGCTTAAAAATGGTAATGAACTTGAACGAAAACGGCGGACTTTTCTCTAGAACCTAACGAATGGGATTCGTTGAGGTAGTGGCAAAGTTGATACGATGTGTCGATGATTTAGTTAAATTCCGGCGATGGTCACGGGAATAATTAGGACTTGAGATTGTCATAAATGTTTAATTAATTAACTAGATGAGGCTCAATTGTAATTAAAATAATTAGATTTGATTTAACTATTTTATTACGTAAAATTGAGGGACTAAATTGAGAAATTAGAAACCTCATGGGCTTAAATGAAATATTTGCATGTTGACTTGGTCTTGGACATGTGTATGATTCCTAGCTTGCCACATTGGATGAGGTGGCATGTGAGTCATACTCTTGGCTTTGATGGGAGCATGAGAAGTGTTAAATATAAATCAATAAACTAACCTTAGTGGATTTTTACTACAAGGAAAATGAGCTAAGGTGTAAACAAATAAGATACATGAATAAATGTGAAAAAAAGACCATGCAACCATAGATGCTCTAAGTTGAAAGACAAGGTACATGCTCTCAACAAGCCATTTTGTACTTGCCACGTCAAGCCACATGATCATTCGACAAAACCCGACGCCCGAACCGAACTGCGTCAAGCCATCGGGAGCAGTCTCGGAGGTTCGATCAAGGACATACCCGCGTGACGATCTAGGCCGGAGGCCCCGGGAATCAGACGAGGCACTGCAACGCTCAACCGAGGTGTAATCACGTACGCCGGAGGTATATTTCGTACCCTACTGGTTTGATTTTACGAAAAATAACAAACAACCTCGGAATGATTCGAAAGACCCCTCGTTGCGTTTTTTGGGAAGTGTAGAATTAGTCAGGAAACTTTGATATTGATCTAAAATCATCTCAGTTGACAAATTGTCAAAAGACGGCAGACTGTCGTTTTAGTCGAATTGATAATTTCGAACCACTGATTTGATTTTACGAAAAATACCAAACAACATCGGAATGATCGAAAGACCCCTCGTTGTGATCGCTGGGAAGTGTAGAATCAATCTGGAAAATTTGGTATTGATCTAAAATCGTTTCGGTCGCCGAATAGTCGAAACATTGTCGACTGCCGCTTTGTTCGAACTAGTTTGTAATGAAATTATTAATTCGAATAAATTTGTATTAAATTCGAATTTGAGAAGTTCGAATTAGACCTGGTCTCCTGAGGCTCAGGGCAGTATCTTGGCCCTCGGGAGAAGCCGAAGGGCGCTAGGTCGAATTTAGATGTTGAAAATTGAAAATTCGGCACCCTAAGCCGCTCGGTTCAAAACGTGCTTCCGCTATCGCCACGTTGTGCTGTTCGGGGGCCGGCATCGATTAATCGGGCCTACCCCAACAGTGGTATCAGAGCTACGGCTCATGCATGGTTCGACCGAAGGCCTCGAAAGCCGATGTGGCGAATGAACGGTCGACGTAGTTTGGAGACCATCGTCGCTCGTGACGTCGGTCGGGCGCCCGGCGTCAAAATTATGTGTTGCATGTTTATGTGGGACATTTACGCGGGCTTAGGTTCTAACCGGGTTGTTTGTTTAAGGGCCGTTTGCTACCCCCAGTATGTACATGGATTACGGGTTGTTCGGGAAATAATTCCCATGTGTTGTATTTTATCGCTTTATTAGATAAGTTGGCTAAAATGGCGCCCGTTCGACGCAACGCAAGATTGGAGGGTTCGACGACCCGCGTGACGACGAGTTGATGTTTGGAGATCAAAGACCCGGTCGTTTTACGACCCATGTAATAGGACCAGTTTAGAAATAGCCCGCGCATTTGTCCATTTAAATTGCTTTCCTAGGGTTAGGAATTTAATTAACGCATTTATGTGCTCGTGCTTAATTTTTATTTGCTATGAGAATACAAACTCCCATAAAATACTAAGTGGGTAAAGGGATTGGATGCCTTGTCCTCTATCAAGCTCGGGTTAAGTTGTTACGAAACCTAAATGCAAGGTTTGGTTCCGGGTATGCCGGCACCTCGCATTTGTTTTCGTTTCGATTTGCTCGTGTGCGTTAGCGCCGCTCGCCAAGACCACACTGTGCGGTAAAACGTACGGTTCAAGTGTGCGGTTTTGAGCAAAGTTGATAGGTCGCACTTAGACAGTCACACCGCCTTGTTCCAGATATGCCGGCGGGGGTCCCTGACTGAGACAAAGATAGTTGAGACATTCGATGAGGTCGGATTCATGCGGAGCACAACTTCGTGGGCTGCTGCAAACCAGTAAAACGACAGAGGTCGAGGCTTGCATCCGCCCACGGGGACATCAACTCCACTATCGAAGTTATCAACGAAACTTCCAAAACATCCAATGGGAGAAAATGGTGTTTATGAAAAGATAGTGGGAGTCAAACGGAAAAAAGTCCTTGTTCGTGTTTGATGATCTATACAATCGACTTAATTTGCCTTTTATTTTCTGCAGCTTTTTCTCTCACTGTTAATTATGTCTACCGCTTTAAATATACTGCTCAAGGAGAATAGGTTGACTGGGTCGAACTATTCAGACTGGCTTCGCAACTTGAGGATTTTCCTTCAGATTGATAACCTAGTGTATATCCTTGACTCCGAGTTGCCGCTCGCCCAGGGGCGCGTGCAACCGAGCAGGCTCGTGCCGCTTATGACAAGCGACTACGCGACGAGCAGCTCGTAAAGGCTCATGTCCTCGGTTCGATGAGTAACATGCTGCAGCGTAGCCATGAGGGTATGGCTGACGCTCGAGCGATAGTTCAGCATCTGAAAGAGCTTTATGGTGAGACGTCGAGGACAGCTCGCTATGCGGCTTCATCGCAGCTCTTCCGGTCGCGGATGTCTGAGGGTGAGAACGTCGGCGAACATGTTATGAACATGATCACCATGATCGAGAGATTGGAGACTCTCAATTTCAGATTTGATCGGGAATTACAAAACGATCTCATCTTGCAGTCTCTTCCTTCGTCCTTCAACGCGTTCATTGTGAACTATCATCTGAACGGTATGACGCTGATGCTTCCTGATCTGATGAATCAGTTAGCAACAGCCCAAAGGCAGATGAAGAGGCAAACCAGACTGCACTTGTCGCCACCTCGTCGAAGCCCCAGAAAGGCAACAAGAAGAAGGGCAACAAGCTCAAGCCAACAGGGAAGGTTTCTAAGAAGAACAAATCTTCTGGGAAATCGAAGCAGATCGGTGTAAAGCCGATGGATAGGTGTCTGCATTGCGGTGCGCCGGGCCACTAGAAGCGGGACTGTCCGAAGCTCAAAGGTGAGCAGGCTGCGTCAGGTAAGGAACTTAATGTTTTGGAAACAGTTTGTTCTATATCTGTATACTCTACTTTCTGGATATTAGATTCTGGAGCTAGAACTCACATTTGTGTGGCCACGCAGGGTCTGGGACCTAGTAGAGCGCTTGGGCAGCGGGAGATCGAGGTTAGAGTGGGTAGCAGGGATAGTCTCTCGGCAAGCCACGTCGGATCGAGATCTCTTACTTTGTTATCTGGGCATGTGTTGCGTTTGTACGAATGTCTTGTACTCCCGAGGGGTTTTAAGAACATCGTCTCCGTTCCTGTTCTGAGCAGGAATGGTTATGTATTTAACTTTAATAGAAATACATGCCACATTAAATGGTTTATACTATTTAAACACCCAGAACGACGTATCTGTGAATACTATCACAAACAAACGAAAGTCAGGAATAAATGCGAGGTACCTGTGCCATCTTCGATTAGGGCATACTGGAGAACGCAAGATCCACGAGTTAGAGAAAAACGGGATTTTGAAACCGTTGGGATCAGATCCCTATCCAACTTGTGAGTCGTGCCTCCAAGGAAAAATCACTCGATCACCCCTCACAGGGACATTTAATAGAGCCAAAGAAATTCTCGATTTGATTCACACGGACGTTTGCGGGCCATTCAATGCGAAGGCTCGAGGTGACTTCCACTATTTTATTACCTTCACGGATGACCACGGTCGTTACGAACTCGTGTATCTGATAAGGTATAAAGCTGATGCTCTTGAAAAATTCAAGGAGTATAAGGCATTGGTGGAAAAGCAAATGTCGAAACTCATTAAAGCCATTCGATAGGATCGAGAAGGCGAGTACATGAGTATCGAGTTTGACCAGTTCTTGAAAGAGAATGGTATATTATCACAGATGACTCCGCCCGGTACGCCACAGTTGAATGGTGTGGCCGAACGTAGAAACCGAACTTTATTAGATATGGTTCGTTCTATGATAAGCTATACAGATTTACCAATGTCATTATGGGGACACGCGCTTTTGACAGCGACGTATACCATAAACCGGTGTCCCTCCAAGTCTGTTAACGGCATTCCGTATGAAATATGGACTGGTCGTTTACCCAGCTTATCACATATTAGGATTTGGGGTTGCCCCGCCTATGTGAAAAAAGTTGAAAACATACAAACTGGAGTCTAGGTCGATGAAAGGACGTTTCATAGGTTACCCCGAAGACTCTATGGGGTACCTATTCTATATTCACGATGACCAGAGGATCGTTGTGGGCCTGCATGCACACTTTATCGAGGAAGAGTTCATTCGAGATTGTGGCATTGGCCGAGAGGTCACCCTCGAGGAGCAGTCGAACGAAACGCCCTTATAGAATTTGGAATCGGATGGTCCGAGCGAACTAGTCTTGCGACGATCTGAAAGGATACCACGCCAACCACAGCGGTATGATATGTCACATGTCGAACACGATTATGTTGCGACTAGGGGACTTCTAAGAGAAGATCCCGCTACTTTCGATCAAGCTATATCCGATGTTGACTCAACGAGATGGGTTGAGGCTATGCGGGCTGAGATGGACTCAATGTACTCCAACAAAGTCTGGACTCTTGTAGATCTACCGACCGGTTTTAGACCAATCGGTTGTAAATGGATATACAAGAGAAAGATTGGATCTGACGGACAAGTTGAGACATACAAAGCCAGGTTGGTTGCCAAGGGCTATAACCAAAAGGAGGGAGTCGACTATGAGGAGACTTACATTAATGGCGTTCCCTAATGGATTCCTCAAGGAGGAGATCTATATGGAGCAGCCAAAAGGTTTTGAGTAGCATGCAGATGCTCACAAAGTGTGCAAACTGAATCGGTCCATTTATGGACTGAAACAGGCCTCTCGCAGCTGGAACTTACATTTTGATGAAGCAGTTCAGAACTTCGGATTCGAGAAAAACGTAGAAGAGCCATGTATCTACAGAAAGAGCAGTGGGAGTATGGTGTCGTTACTTGTATTGTACGTGGATGATATCCTTTTGATAGGAAACTACATCGGGATGCTCTCGTCGGTGAAAGCATGGCTTTCAACTGAGTTCTCCATGAAAGATCTGGGAGAAGCGACGTATATACTCGATATTCGCTTGTTCACGGATCGAGCGAACAGAATGATCGGCTTATCTCAGGCCCTTTACTTAGAGAAAATCCTGAATAAATTCAGAATGGATGACTCTAACAGAGGGTTCTTACCTATGCGACATGGGGTCCATTTCTCGAAATCAATGTCACCTCAAAGTGAGGAAGACCGACGACAGATGAGTGGAATACCCTATGCGTCTGCAGTGGGTAGTCTGATGTACGTGATGTCGTGTACACGACCGAACATTGCCTACGTGTGAGCGTGGTTAGCCGGTTTCAGGCAAACCCAGGGGAAGGACACTCGACCGTTAAGAATATCTGTAAGTACCTTAGACGGACTAAAGACTTAACGATTGTCTATGGAGGAGCGGGACTAGAAGTAGAAGGTTACACCGATTCGGACTTCCAGTCGGACGTGGATGACCGAAAATCTACTTCAGGTTTTGTACTCGTGCTCAACGGTGGGGCAGTGTCTTGGAGAAGCTCCAAGCAAAGCACAACTGCCGATTCCACGTGTGAGGCAGAATACATAGCAGCCTCAGAGGCAGCTAAAGAAGCTGTTTGGATGAAAAAGTTCTTGGAGGAACTTACTGTAGTACCAGTTGCGGACAGACCGCTTGCACTTTGGTGCGACAATAGCGGTGCAGTCGCGCAAGCAAAGGAACCGCGATCTCATAGCAAATCCAAAAATATTGAGAGAAAATATCACGTACTACGTGAGTTCGCTGAAAATGGGATGGTCGCCGTGCAGAAAATCGCCATCGCGGAAAACGTGGCGGACCCGCTCACGAAGCCCTTGTCCCAGGCAGTTATGGAACAACATCTGGACAAGATGGGGCTACGATACCATTGTGACTGGCATTAGGTACAGCACATGGCATTCGAGTGCAAGTGGAAGGCTGTAGGGAGTGTGCCCTCGGAATGCCATACGAGGACTAGGAACAGTATAGGGCGCGCAATGATGTATTGGTCGATAGACAATTTAGTTGTATATATACTGTCAAAATAAAGTAGTGAATATTATTTTCATTATAATAAAAGCATTATTATTTATTTATCGAATTTAAAGTCTGCTTGGCATCTGGCGGTGCGATAAATAAATAACACCCGAATATTTGAGTTGGACGTCTGATTCTCGTGGGGACGAGGGAGGAGACACCGGACGGTCCTTAATCTCAGCATTAAATAAAAAGTCCGTAATTCTAAGGATTCTAGGTGGGTGACTAGATACCAAATATGACATATTCATTGACGACCACATAGTATCGGTAGTGTCACGGATTACCTGAGAGGTTGTGGGTCGTGATGGAGATATCGGTGATCGGAGAGATCACGTATTCGAACATTCGGCTCGTATTCGTTTCAATCACATGACTAGGATGTGGTCAATGATTGAACGAATGACTATAGCAGCCTCAGACCGATAGGGTCACTGACGGATTTGCCTTCGCGATTTCGGTTTGTCGCTAGTTGGCTAGGTCCGCAAGTGTTCAGAAATGGGACACGGGCCAGCGACGAAACGCAACTGACTTTATGGAGGTGATTGCCGGGCTTTGACTGCTATCGGGATTCACTGCCTATATTCGTATAGGTTTACGTCCTATGAGGTAATTGGAGAACGACGATTGTAAAGCCTTCGCCCGAAGCTTGGAAAGCTCGCTCGCAGCACGAATACCATCAAAATTCAAAATTAAACCACAAATATCAGTTTATGTATCGTAAATCCTGAAACCTTAAGGGCAACCCTGAAACCTTAAACCTTAATCTCCATAAACACTTAAGCTAAACCTTGGTTCGACAACTACACCAATTTGTAACACATAAAGAACTTTTAGTAACATATTTAACTAATGCGTAACAGCTAAATAGTTATTAGTAACACTTTTGCACTAATTTAGCAATCCCGCCCAAAATCCCAACGTGGCATACCTCCCGCCCAATTAACCCAATTAATCCACAAATTCCGCCCAAAATTTAGCAAGTATAGTAAATCCATCCAAACCCATCCAAAACCAATATCCCACCCAATTAACACAATCAATCCACAAATCCCGCCCAAAATTTAGCAAGTATAGTAAATCCATCCAAACCCATCCAAAACCAATATCCCGCCCAAATCGAAATAGTTCTGCTAAAAAATATCATATCAATACTTATGAGTAACAGTAGCAGGACATAATATACCACTTTCAGATATACCAAGTAACACTTCAATTTCAGGTAGTAACAATTCAATGCCAAAAATTAACGAAATAGGTCTGTTAAAAAATACATCGATACTTTTAGTAACACTTTCGATGAAACAAGTAACGCTTCTATTTTATTTAGTAACAGTTCCACGTCAAATAAATCGAAGAAGGTCTGCTAAAAAACATACCACATCAATACATATGAAAAACAAAAGTAGGCCGTAGTATAACACATCAGATAACAAAAGTAACGGTTCGATTTCATGTAGTAACATTTCCATGCCAAATTATCGAAACAGCCTGCTAATAAAATATCATATCAATACTTATGAAAAACAAAAGGAGATCAGAATAAACCACTTCGGATATTCCAAGTAACTTTTCAGGTAGTAACAATTAAGAGCCCCAAATTATCGTAACAGGTCTGCTAAGAAAAATAAAATAACACATCGATACTTAAAACAAAAATACGTCATAATCTACCATCTTAGACAATCCAAGTAACGTTTCTATTTCATGTAGTAATAGTTCTATGCCAAAAATTATCGAAACAGGTCCGTTAAACAAAATACCATAACAATACTTTTGAGAAACAAAATTAGGTCATAATATACCAAAGACGACCAAATCGATTATGAGTTACCTTTTGTATCATGATCCACTTTGTTTTAGTACCATATGGTGGACAGAAAATACCACATCTATAACTATTATAAACAAAATGAAGTCAGAATATAACACTTGACTAGACAAACATATACTCTATGAGTAGGAAGTAAATTTTCTTCGTACGTTTATAACACGAAAACATAAATCAGTAACAAGAATGCATAAAATAGTAACACTTATTCCAGATGAATCGATGCCTTCTATACGACCACTTTCACACAACGTACATTTCAAAAGTGATGAGGTGACGATTGTTCAAAATTGACAGAGCCTATGAAATGCCCAAACGATGGGTACCTCGAATACACAAAAATTAGCTGCAATTGCTACGAAAATATAGTTCGATTTGGCCCGTTTTTTCTCGAATTTCAAACCGTATAAAAATTCATCAAAATGCTTACATCGTACTTCAACAATATCAGATGAATCCTACGTGACACGTCGAAATTGATTGTTTGATGGGGCAGTTGATTGTGCTCGATTATGTGAAAACTGGGTTTCGATTAGCCGAATAAATATAAATCAATTAAAAAAACATTTTACTATCGAGAAGTAACATGTTATCAGTTTAAAGTAACGTGTTTAGTTATTATGGTAACAAGTCGTCCGATCTCTGTAACATGAATATGGCGTCGAATACCCCCTCAGAGAACCCTTTACGAAGGGTATTTTAGTAAAAATATGGTTTGGGTCTTTATCATTGAATTTTTCAAAAAAACAGGTCTTTCAAACTAAAGATTATTCTGACAGGGCCTGATTACTAAATTGAAACTTTACTAGGGCCTGATATGTAATTGCCCCTTTATACAAAACTAACGTAAAATACTTTTCAAAAGCATCGAAAAACTATTTCATACCATTCTGAAATATTTTTTTCTATTGCCATCGAAAAACTCATTCAAAATTCTATCAGTAGTTATACTTAACAAATTGCATTTCTAGTCCCAAACATATTATTTCAATCCCTGCAGTTATATTTCAATCCCTAGTAGTTTTCAATTAAGTCCAGAAAGTTTTGATCTAGTCCTAATTTTTCAATTTTATTCAATCTCAGTCATTTACGTGATTTTACGATCACAAATTTTGTTAGTTGCTTTTACAGGTTTGTCGTCGCAAACCTTATTTTTCGCCCGCAAACCTTTTGCGATAAACTACAATAAAAACATTATGAATCCAACTATAAAGAAATTACAAGACGAAGTAAAACATTACAAAACAAAGTAACTGAGCTATATCGTCTCGAACTCAAATCAACTCAGTGGAATGAAGTCACTGAACAATATGAGATTATCCTAATATATCGCAATATATGGTACACTAGGGTTATCTCTTTAGAGAAAATTATTGCAAAGCTAGTTGAAACTAACACATCCTCTAGGGGCAGTGATTCCTAACTCTAAATTGTTTAAGTTGTTAGAATCCTTACAAACTGGGTATGCTAACATGAAAAATGAGCGGACAAGTACAAAAGAGTTAGAAGAGAAATTATCTAAGTCTCAGGAACAAATAGCTAGTCTCGAATTAACCTTAGGAGCTCTAGAGCGAAAATTGATGAATTAACTACGAGCTTGAATTCTAGTGAGACTAAGCATATTTTGTTAGAGAAGCATAGTTCGGTTGTTAAGGAGTTAGAAGACATGCTAGACAACAACCATAAATGTCTACTTAGGAATCTAAACGAGAAAAGTCATCTTAAATGTAGACTGGAAGTTGTGAACGAAAAGGTCACTAGTCTTGAAGCTCAACTAGAAAAATCTAATTCTAGGATTAGTGAATTAAGTAAGAGTCTAGATACCTGTCAAGCTGAGAAAAGCACCGCTTTTGTTAACTATGCTACTCTAGACACCGAACGTATGAAGCTAAATTCTAGATTAGAAATTTAGAAAATCTTCTTGCGACTTCTAAGACCAAGGAAGCACAATCTCGTCATTCTGAAAATTCTTCTTCCATTGACATACCTTCTATTCTTAAGAACATCGAGGATTTGAATTCTACATTAGAAACGGAACGAAAGTATTTTGAAGCAGAAAAGAATACACTTCTAATGGAGATATCTAATCTCAAAGCTTCCTCCGTGTCAAAACACGATAAAGGGACGCAAACGGATGATCTCGTTCCTACCATTGAAATGACTTTTACTAATTCTACTTCAATTTTGACCAAAGTTGAAATTCAAAGCAGTCCCACACTTTCTATCGTTAAGGAACAAGTCCCACGGAAATGGGAGAACTGTAAAGCTCCAAAATGGAATGATAAGACCAAAAGCCTTCCTCTCCTGATCCCTAAAAGAAAATTTTTCACGAAAATATTTCAATCTCTAGTGCACAAACTTCATCGTGTGCTTCAAATGATTCTACTAATTTTTCATTTTAAAAGCCTAGACTTGAAAATAATTTTCGAAATTCTTCTATTTCTAATGTGAAAGGTGTGAATTCTAACATTAGGAAATACGACTTATGTGCGATAGATGCTTATAATTCTATATGCTCATTTTCCTACATGCAATATCCGATCAAGGTTCATTCAAAGAAACATCTTGTGCGCTTGGCCTCGGAGAAAAATTTTAAACCTTCTACGAAACACACTTTCATCCGAGCGGAAATGCCTTATCCGTGTCAAATCACTCCCACATGGGTTCCTATTTCTTCACAAAATTTATGTAGCCCCAAACAAACTTGGGTACCGAAAGGTTCATTAATGGATGATTTAGGACAACATTTAAATTTGACACTTTTTATGCTTAAATCGTTATCTACTAATAAGGGAGGACCACACAACAATGGGTACCAAAGTCCCGATAGTTTTGCAGATTTCCCTCATGTATGGAATTCAACGTAGTGGCTCCACGTACATGATAAAGGGATGAGGCGTGAGCTAGTACAACTAAGTTTCAACGAGGTATATTTCAAACTTACATATGCATATGAGTTTCGTCAAAAAAAAATATACCTACTTTCTTTCAAAACTTTTCAAATGATACATTTTCGATGTGCATTTCACCGCTTTAAATGGTTTTAAAATTTTCAAATGCATATTACGAACGGAAACAATAAATATCATTTTCTCGATTAATACTTTCAAATGATCTTTAATTGAGGGGGAGCTACTCGTTATTTTAATTAGGAGCAACCTTTATATTTTTAAGGAAGCACAAATTTTTAGTTCTAGAGGGGGAGAAAACTTACAATGAGCGATTTAAGGGAACGAGATTCTTAATATTCGTCGAGCTAACTACGCAAATTTCTAGGGGGAGAAAATTTATTTTCGAAGCATATTTTTGGGAGATATAAATATAATACTACTATACTAACAATACACACACACATATATATATATATATAAAGGGGAGATATACATAAAAAGAAAGAGATATATAAAAAAAGAAGGAGACTAAAAAACCAGAGAGAGGAGATAAAAAAAGAAAAGAAAAGAAAAAAAAATCTTGCCTCGGAATATTTATATGCTTTCATATTGTTGTTTTCTCTAAATTATGTAGTTACAAAGTTCAATTTTGTGAGACCAATCTTTGAGTTTTACTATCTGTTGATTATGATTCAAAAAAAAAGAAAAAAAAAGAAAAGAAGAAAAAAAAGAAGAAAAAAAATTAAAATAAAAAAAAGCAAAAATTAAAAAAAAAAAAAAAAAGAAAGTATATTTTCTTTTTCGATATGCTTCTCGAATCTCACATCCAAAGATGGACGTACCACGAAGAATCTTGAGCTTTCAATCGGACAAATTTTCCAAAGACGACGGTGACGATATAGTGAAGATCAAATGCTCCGTATTTTCATCGACCGGCTCCGGCTTGCTAATTCAGCTAGAGCAACACTTCTCACGTACCCCAGAAGCACGGATTTCATGTTTCTGTGGTTCAGTCTAATCCGACTTGATCCTAACCCCGCAACGCGTTGGAGCTTTTGAGACCAAGCAAGATTAAGTCGATGATGCCTAGGAAGTCTTTGAAGATACATCATTCCCTTATCTCACATAATTTTCGAACCAACCCCCATAGGTACAGGTGCTAATTTTAATTAGCTCCCGAGTAGAAGTCGTCGCATTAGGTCCAACGGCGCATGCACAACCGAGCCTTACCCACTCGTCTATCTCTCAAAAGATAGGTGTTTCATAAATCACGGGGAGCCACGTATGCTATCACCGTTTCACTCGGAAACGGGAGATATTGAACTAAGTGGTATTCCGCCGCGCACCACACTTTTATTGATCACTCGCGTCTAGTGTGTCGTCGCTATCCAAAATCTTCCAATTTTTAAGACACATACACTTTTTAATACACCTAATCTTTGTGACTACGTTAGAACTTCCATAGACATGTTCTTTTTAAAAGACGTGCTTCAAGGATCGGAAGGAAGTCCGACCGTTGCAACATCAAAGCAACAACGGTTTCAGCCATCTTCTATGAGCTCTGCTCCTAGTTGATGTCAACGGGACGCCTATGTGGCCCCGTACTCACTTCGACGGATTGCCTTTGTGGCTACGTCCGGTTATTACCCACACCGACCTTTTGTATGTATTTTCTACCCCAAATTAACATGCCGAAATCGTTAACACGATTCGCCATGAGGGGGAGAAGGGGTTATTCATACACAATCGGTCGGTCCACCAACCAAATTCCGCCGCGCTTACCACTCTGAAACCGGGCTCTCTCACAAAGCCACATTCAAAGGAAACTCGGTACAACTTAAAAATCAATCAAAGAAAGAGACGGCCTACCTTCTTCTGGAACTAGAGACGCTTCTTCGAGGCCGAACCAGACAACTTCCATTCGGAGAAGACGGAATCTGGCGAAACGGAGAAGATGGCTAAAACCCCGTGCCCTCTCCTCGACTCTCTCATGCCCCTACTTCCGGAAGAAGAAGCAAGGACTTAGGACCGAATGACACGTGACTCAAGCATCATCAAGGACCAAAGTTTCCAACGGTGTCCACTGCATCAATGATCGAAGTTGCCAGCCGTGTCCACCTCTCCAACCCACATCATCAAGGGAGAGTTTCGAGTTTCGTGTGCTTTCAACGGGAGAGATGGAACGCGGACTTTCTAAATCCGGCAAGAATACCTCGTACATCTTACGGCATTTAGGAGAAGAACTTCAAAGGAAGTTTCAAAGTAAAAGCCGATGCCTAGAAGACCGGTGAGCTTGAAGATATTCAACAGAGGAGATTTCAAGGACTCGATGACTCTTTCATTTGCAAGAAGAAGTTAACCCGCACTATATTGGAAATTGAATACAAAGGGGAAGATTGTTGGAACTATTTAAATGTATTCAATTAATATAGTTATCTTGTCTGGCTACGCAAATTAGTAGCCTTGGGCTAAATTGTAATTAGTAATTTTGTAGGACTACTTGTGTAAATATACCACAAGGTGGTATATATAAGTGAACTCCGAAGAAAATTAGGAGTGCGATTAGTATGGTTTTAGAATCAAAATACAAGAATTGGAATTTTAGAGAGAAGATTTTGGCGCCAAACCTTGCTTGTTCTTCAATTAACTTCTCTCTCAAGCTTCAAAGGTAAATCTTATGCTTTAACATTCGAACTGATTAGATTTACAATCAGTTCTTCGTAGATTCGATCTAGGTTGGATATTTGGGGTCCTACAGATCAAGTTGAAAATCTACTGCAGTCTCTTGAAGAGGGACTGACACAATTCTGGGTCCATGTACCCTGTGATGAAACAGCTACTCCTCCAATTCCTCCTTCTAGGTGACTAAAGGAGCCTAGGGAATTCTCTATGAGGAAAGGGCTCGAGCTAAGGCTGATCTCGTAGCCATGAATACCCTCATGCAGGGCATCCCCAGCGACATATGTAGACAGATTGATAGCCTTTCATCGGCTAAAGGAACGTGGGACGAACCGCATAGGATGATGCAGAGGACGGAAGATGACATAAAGGCCAAAAAGGAGAACATTCCCACTGCTTACGACTCCTTCAAACCAAAGCCGGAGGAGATTCTATATGAGATCTACCAAAGATATCTCACTCTTCTCAACGAGATGAGGAAGATAGAAATCACGAAGACCAATATGGAGACAAACATCAGATTTCTGTCTTCTCTGCCCGCAGAATGGAAGAAAATATCCACTCAAATTCGACAAAATAAAGATCTAGAGGAGTTGGATATCCATGCCATGTTTGACAATCTCGCACAACATGAGGATGATATAAGCGAGATTCAAAATGAGCAGAAGGGCAAACAGATCGAAGACACTGTTGCCTTAGTCTCGGAGAAGAGGAGCTCGAAATCAAGAAAAGAAAAGATTGTTAGGCCTCCTTCTCCTTCAGAGTCGGAAGAAGAGTCAGACTCCGACGTCGAGCCAAACATGAAAGCCCTAGGAAAGCAGTTGGCTCTAATATGAAAAATCATGAGTAAGAAGTACTTCAAGAAGAAGTCTTCAACCTCAGCCAACAGACTTCAGACTACAAGCTCTAAAAACAAAGAACGTGCACCAGAGAGCTCCGAAGTCAATAACCTAAAAGAGGCTAACAAATGCTTTAATGGGAAGCCAGGTCACTTTGCCAGAGAGTGCACTCTTTCAAAGAAAAGAGATGCCAACTACTACTCTAGGAAGCTCCAATTGACTAAACAGAAAGAAGCTGGAGTAACTCTCATGGCCGAACAAGACCAATGGGTCGAGGACACGTCGAGTTCTGAAGAAGAGAATTTAGCCCTCATGGCCCGTCTCGACAATGAATCGGACGCCGACACATCAAAAGAGGTAGTCTCTTCTTCCACATTATTGACCATGTTAGAATCATATCAAACACAATATGCTAACATGAAACGTGAGCAGAAAAGTATTAAGGAAGTAGAGAATAAACTTAGGAGATCTCAGGAGAAGATAGATAGTCTCGAATCAGAACTTAGGAGCTCTAGTGCAAAAATAGAAGAACTTACTAAGAGCCTACATTCTAGAGAGACTAGTCAACCTCAATTAGGACAGCATAGTGAAAAGATTAGGAGCCACCTCTACGATCACTAACTTAGAAGCTCAATTAGAAATATCAAATGCTAAGGTTAGTGAGCTTAGTAAGGAACTAGATGCCTGCCAAGCCGCTAAACTAACGGTAGAAAATAATTATGCTCTCCTAAGTGAGGAACGCAACACGTTATATGCAAAAATCAAAAAATTAGATGATCTTCTTACGCGTAGGGGACATTCTGAACAGACGATATTCTTAAACAAGCCCAAGGATATAGAGTTTTATAATTCAATAGAAGGCATAGGTTTCACTAACCCACATGTTTTACGGAAGAAAGAAATATATGATATTAAGAACATGGGTTTAGCTGCAACCTCTCTTAGAAACTTTACGGAATCGACATATGAAAATGCCTTCCATTCATCCATTAAACAAGCCTCATTGGGCCTGAAATCCCCTTAGACTACAACAAACTAAATGAAAGAGACAAAAATAGGAATACGTCCTTAACACCTGTCAGTGATTTAGTTCAAGTTCTACCTCCTAACTCTCAAACACACTACGAGGAAGTCAAAAACGTTAATGATCAAAATTCTCTCTACAAACCCACTATCATAAAACAGATAGAGGAGTCACAGGAAAAGTTAGATAAAGAACGAGAGAATTTCGAAGCTGAAAAGAAAAAGTCATTTAAGGAGCTGGAAAATCTCAAGGCTTCCTCATCCTCCCAAACTACCTCTCACGCTATTATGAAATGCGTGAAAATCGAAAAATTGCCTTCGAAAGATCAAAAATGCGTTAATAATTCTATTAAAAGTGCTAAGACTAATTCCATTTCACCTGCGTCCACAGGGAGCGTAGGGCCAGCACTGAAAACGAAGGCGAGAGTGTCTAGTTCTAAGAAAAGAAGGAGCCAGTAGATTTGAATGTTTCTAAAAATGTTACTCCTTCTGTTACAATAAAAGACACTCGTAGTAATGAGAGAGCCATTTCTACGTTCAAAATAATCGCTTCTACTTGTTCACTTCAGCCTATCACCTTTAGAACGACAATTTCGAAATAGGCTCTACCTAAAAAATTACCAATAATCATTCTGAAACAAATGCCACAAGGAAAACCCGTAAGAAACAAGATCCAGCCATAAAGAAAGCTTATGGCGCTGTACATGCCTGTACTCACCTAAGGTATCCCGTAAAGATTGAGTCCCCCAAGCACATTTGGAGATTATCAAAAGAAAAGATACCTTCCAAAGCATTTGTACGTGCTGAAATTAACCTTCCCTGCAAGGTTCAACCCAAATGGGTTCCTAAATCTCCGCCTAGGACGACAAAAAGGCCAAGTCTCCTATAAAGGCAAAACCCAAACCCATTTCTCCAAAAGTGGAATGGGTTATTAAAACTCCTCCTAATAAAAATTTAGGAATCATATCTGAACCCAAAACTAAATCTGCTAATCTGAGAGGACCCATGCTTAAATGGGTACCTAAAGCTCTCTAATTTGTTTTTGCAGATCCATCATGTGTGGTACCTTGACCCTGGTTGCTCCACACACATGACTGGTAATCAAGAGCTGCTGAGCAACTACAAAGACCGACCAAACGGCAAAGTCAGATTCGGAAACAATGACTCAGCTCCAATTCTTGTATTTGGAGATATCATTCTGGAGAATCTGACAATAAAAGATGTCTCGTATGTCGAAGGCCTCCGCCACAGCATAGGCCAGTTTTGTGACAAAGGGTTCCAGGTGGTCTTTCATGCTGACCGGTGCAGAATTTTGGATAGTCAGGACACAGAACTCCTTCAAGGACTTCGGAAATCCAATCTGTACATGATCAACCTGACGTCCGTGCGGCCCTCGACAGCTGTATGCCTCATCTCTCAGATTGATTTACAGAGGAACAGCCTATGGCATCAACGACTGTCTCATCTGAATATGAAAGCTCTCCAACGTCTTTCTACGAAAAAGTTGGTTCACGGTCTTCCAACTATACTACTACAAAGGGAGCATCAGTGTTCGACATGTCAATTAGGAAAACTGAAGCGAGCATCTCATCACGTCAAGCAAATTGCGTCTACTTCTCGACCATTGGAACTAATCCACATGGATCTTTGTGTGCCGATGCAGACTCAGAGTATCAATGGAAGAAAGTACGTGCTAGTGATCGTTGATGACTACTCTCGCTACACATGGACAAAGTTCCTCCGAACCAAAGATGAGACCGGTTACTTGATTATCAACTTTGTGAAAACTACTCAAAATCTGCTGCAACAGACTACTCAAGTTATTCGAACAGACAACGGCACTGAGTTCAAGAACAACCACCTCAGTGAGTTTTATCAGAAACTTGGAATAAGTCAACAATTTTCAGCCGCCAAGACTCCTCAACAGAATGGGGTCGTTGAAAGGAAAAACCGAACACTAGTGGAAGCAGCTCGTACTATGCTGATACATTCACGACTTCCACACTTTCTATGGGCTGAAGCAGTTAATACCGCTTGTTTTACCCAAAACATGACGGTGGTTCACGAACGGTTCAACAAGACTCCATTCGAGATTGTGAATAATAGAGTGCCCAACGTCTCATTCCTTATAGTCTTCGGGTGCAAGTGCTTTGTGGCGAACGCCAGAGAGCAACGTGCAAAGTTCGACCCTAAAGCATTCGAAGCAACTTTCGGCGGGTATTCTTCAACATCAAAAGCGTATCGAGTATACATCAAGTCCAACCGAACAATTAAAGAAAGCTATAATGTCACTTTTCGCGAAGTGGCAGCTTCTGGTCACTTCAGTCCAGGACCCGTGCCTAAGTAGATGGCTCCTGCACAACTCAGTTCAGGACCCGTACTTAACCGTTGGTTTCTGAAGACAACATCTCATAACCCGTAATCACTGGTGTGTTGGCACAGAACTAACAGCAGATGGCAACAACTTCGAATTCAACGTCAGAAGAAGCGAGACTTGTATTCGATTTGGATTCTCTCTTCGAGCCAGTATATCGGTCACACACTGCTACACCTACAGTGGATTCATTACCCGAAGAGATCGACGTACCAAGTTTTTCTCACGTCATTACCCCACCCGATTCAGAATTGCCACAGAATAACGAAGAACATACAGTGGAAATTGAGGAAGAATCATCAGATACGATCGATCCAAGTACAGTATTGGAACTTCCTCCAGAAAATGATCAATCGGAGACTATAGGAAATCTAGACCCACAGATGGCTGATGCATCGACTTCAGCCTTGCCTCATGAGCACAAGTGGACTAGAGGTCACTCGGTTGATAAGATAATTGGCGATCCTTCGGATAGAGTGAGGACATGTCGTCAACACAGTCTTTTCAGCTGCTTCCTGAGCCAAAACGAGCCTACTAAGGTAGCAGACGCACTACGAGACCCGGATTGGATAATTGCGATGCAAGAGGACAACCAATTCTAACGTCTTTAGGTGTGGAACTTAGTACCCCGTCCGCATGGGAAACAATAGTCGGAACTAAATGGGTATTCAAAAACAAGAAAAATGAAGATGGTGAAGTGATCCGGGACAAAGCCAGGCTAGTTGCGAAGGGATACAATCAGCAGGAAGGCATCGACTACGACGAGACATATGCTCCTGTTGCCCGAATCAAAGCTATCCGCCTTCTCCTGGCTTATGCGGCTCACAAAGACTTCAAAGTCTATCAAATGGATGTTAAGACCGCCTTTCTAAACGGCGTGTTAAAAGAAGAAGTCTACGTCGCTCAGCCGGAAGGCTTCGTTGATCAAGAACATCCCGATCACGTCTATCGCTTAGATAAAGCTCTCTATGGACTAAAACAAGCCCCACGTGCTTGGTACGATGTCCTGAGCGAATTCCTCGTGAAGTCTGGATTCATACGAGTAACGATAGACATAACCCTCTCCATCAAATGGCAAGACAAAGATCTGATGGTCGTTCAAGTATACGTCGACGACATCATCTTCGGATCAACCAATCCGCGGCTTTGCACGAAGTTCGGAGATCTTATGAAAAGCAAATTCGAGATGAGTCACATGGGAGAGATGCAGTTCTTTTTAGGACTACAAGTCAGGCAACTCGAAGATGGGATTTTCATCAGAAAGACAAAATACATCAAGGATATTCTGAAGAAATTCCATCAAGACCAGAGCAAGCCTCTCAGCACTCCTATGTCACCAAGCTGCAAGTTGGATGTCGATCCTCTGGTAAGTCGGTCGACATCACACTGTATCGCAGCATCATTGGATCTCTTCTCTACCTCACTTCGAGCCGGCCGGATATCATGTTTGCCACCTTCTTATGTGCCCGTTTTCAAGCCGATCCCAAAGAATCCCATATGCTCACGGTAAAAAGGATTCTACGTTACCTTAAAGGCACTTCTACCCTTGGACTATGGTATCCAAATGGTTCGAACTTCAAACTTATTGGCTACGCCGACGCTGATTATGCAGGTTATCGAATGGACAGGAAAAGCACATCCGGTGGCGCTCAATTTCTAGGTGAAAAGCTGGTCTGCTGGTCATCCAAAAGCAGAATTGTGTGTCAACTTCGACGGCCGAAGAGGAATATGGGGCTGCCGCCAGTTGTTGCTCCCAGATGCTGTGGATGCGGACACAGCTTCGCGACTATGGGTACAATTTGAATAATATACCCATATATAGTGGTAGTCAAAGTGCCGTCGCTATTACTTGCAATCCTGTTCGTCACTCACGCACAAAACACATAGATATTGGATATCACTTTATCAAAGATCACGTAGAAAAAGGCACAATAGATATGTATTTCGTTAACACGGAGTTTCAACTAGCCGACATTTTCTCCAAAGCTTGGATGAGAAACGATTCTAATTCCTGTCGGAAAATTAGGCATGTTGAATCTTCCGTAATATGTGCCATACCTGATCTTCTGTGCTATCATATGCTCTATTCTATGTGTTTTTCATACTTATTTGTCTTTATCTTGCGTGATAACAAAAATAAAAAAATATATAGATATAAAAATATAATAAAAACATATATAATTATATATACCTATAATATAAAGGGGAACGACGAAATCCTTTAGGATGCTTTGATCTAAAGTCACTTAGAATTTTACCCCGACATGCGATCGATTTAATTGCTTAATTTTGTCAGTCTAAGTCGCACTCTTGTGTCTAAAAGGTCATTAGGTTGCTCCACTAGACACAAAGTCACTTTACATATGTGAGGATTCAAGCCTTGTTCCTTTTTCTTTCTTTGGATCTAATTCTCGAGTGAGTCACACATCAATTACTTGTCTTACCTAGTGATACTTGGTTTCATACTCACCTTGCTCTAGATCGTTAGGAAAATGATAAGGGCGCTTAGGATATTCCTCATTCGGTCTTATATAATTTTTCACTCACATTAGCCCTTAGTCATCCACTTTGAGCCTTCTCCGATGTCATTTTCTTCCTTTGACACCCATACCCAGCCTTCAACCGAATTCTATACTCTTCGGATGGTTGTTCAAACGAGAAAAGGAGGGGGAGAAAACAAAAGAAAAGGGGGATGATGACAAAAGAAGGCATTGCTCAACGCACAAAAATCAGACCAAAGGAACATGCCTTCCGACTATCTCGTACAAAGTGGCATGGATCCTGCTGTGAACTTCTCCAACGATAATCTCGTATGCTCGTCAGAACGGCTGGAAGAGGAGCACCACGAAGTGAACTTTCTCCAACGATAATCCGGTCTTATATCTGGAAACGAGAAGAGGGCGCAGCCTCGGGTACGAATTCCATAACCGTGAACTTTTCCAAAAAGATAATCTCTGAAACCTCTCTAGGGATTAAGAGAAGAAGAGCACGGTATCGGCCCGAGAACCAACAAGAAGAACTTCGCCTACGATAATCTCCTATAGCCTCGTGGAGAAGCGGAGCTTCAGCTTGAGCATAGCTAAAAAGGGATAGTTCTTAAAAGAAAAAGATGGGAAAAAGATTGAAAACAAGAAAAAAATACGCCGAAAAAAGAGGGAGACGGACGTAAAAATGGAAGATGACGAAGAGATAAGCTAGCTTTCCTCTAAATTCCTTCCCTTCTAAGTCCTAGCCAACTAAAACCCCTACACCCCTTTGCTTCCAATAGACGGTCTCTCGCATAGGTGAAATGATTAAAAAAAATGCCTCGATCACAGGTAAATTGACTTAAATTGCTTGTGTTGACTTGAGTGATATAAGTCTAAAAATCCCAAGTTAGAAATAATTGAGTGCAAGAGCGAACCTAGTGAGGGTTGTCGAAATGGACCAGTCTATGAACTTAGGACTTTAGTTTGACAACATGACTTGACGGCATTTTCTTCTTTCAAAATGTCTCGTAAAATTTTAGATGTGACGATTGATCGAAGCAAAATAATCTGACCCCATACTATAATAATAAAATATGAAAAAAAATATATACATATATAAATAAATAATATGGAAAAAAAATTAAATTAAATAAACTTGAAAAGAAAATTTGTGTGTTATATGCTCGTGGCTTGAATTGATTTCATATGCTTGTATATTTAGTCAATTCTTGCGCATTATTTGAGGGGGAGCAAATATGAAAATTGTGCATTAGCTCCAAAATATTCTTGACGTTTTTTCTCTAAGCATTTCAGATTCCTTCAAACAAAATTACGGAGCAAGACGTCGACACTACAAGGAAAGGAGCTAGTCACATACCAAATACTTCATCCCTAAAATAATTGTTGATTAACTCCATTATTTCTAACGTCTTCTTTCTAAGTGGTACATGTAACATCCCGTCCCATACCGGGTGTCACTATAGCATCCGTCCCTACCGGGACCAGTGGGGTTGGGCCCACCACACTCCAACTGATAGTCTGGCCCCACTGTACCACCATTTAACCTTCCAGCGTGCTTCGTCCTCGCTCACACGCACCCTGGGCAAACTTCCCAGGGGGTCACCCATCCTAAGATTGCTTCAAGTCAAGCACGCTTAACTTCGAAGTTCTTTCGGATGGACTCCCGAAAAGGTAGGTCGACCTTGGTGATATGAGTAGTACTATCAATTCTTATAAACGATTCTTAGCCTGACACGCCCATACATTGTCAGTCTCAGGATCCCCTCTCATTCGCGTGTCGGATCGGTTCGTTCATGTACCCCTTCGCATAGAAGCCTGCCAGGAGCCGCTCCTTGTCCGTGCACTTCTCTGGCACCGGCGATCACTCCCCGCCCTCATCGGCCCCGGGTGCCACATGCCCACCAGCTTCCGCCTGGTTCGTCCCCGAACCAGCACCGTACTGCGAGAGGTCGTGCTCTGATACCACCTGTAACGTCCCGTCCCATACCGAGTGTCACTGTAGCATCCGTCCCTACCGGGACCAGTGGGGTTGGGCCCACCACACTCAGACTGATAGTCTGGCCCCACTGTACCACCATTTAACCTTCCAGCGTGCTTCGTCCTCGCTCACACGCACCCTGGGCAAACTTCCCAGGGGGTCATCCATCCTAAGATTGCTTCAAGTCAAGCACGCTTAACTTCGAAGTTCTTTCTGATGGACTCCCGAAAAGGTAGGTCGACCTTGGTGATATGACTAGTACTATCAATTCTCTTATACGATTCTTAGCCTGACACGCCCATACGTTGTCAGTCTCAGGATCCCCTCTCATTCGGGTGTCGGATCGATTCGTTCATGGACCCCTTCGCCTAGAAGCCTGCCAGGAGCCGCTCCTTGTCTGTGCACTTCTCTGGCACCGGCGATCACTCCCCGCCTTCATCGGCCCCGGGTGTCACATGCCCACTAGCTTCCGCTTGGTTCGTCCCAGAACCAGCACCGTACTGCGAGAGGTTGTGTAACATCCCGTCCCATACCGGGTGTCACTGTAGCATCCATCCGTACCGGGACCAGTGGGGTTGGGCCCACCACACTCCGACTGATAGACTGGCCCCACTGTACCACCATTTAACCTTCCAGCGTGCTTCGTCCTCGCTCACACGCACCCTGGGCAAACTTCCCAGGGGGTCAACCATCCTAAGATTGCTTCAAGTCAAGCACGCTTAACTTCGAAGTTCTTTCGGATGGACTCCCGAAAAGGTAGGTCGACCTTGGTGATATGAGTAGTACTATCAATTCTTATATACGATTCTTAGCCTGACACGCCCATACATTGTCAGTCTCAGGATCCCCTCTCATTCGGGTGTCGGATCGGTTCGTTCATGTACCCCTTCGCATAGAAGCCTGCCAGGAGCCGCTCCTTGTCCGTGCACTTCTCTGGCACCGGCGATCACTCCCCGCCCTCATCGGCCCCGGGTGCCACATGCCCACCAGCTTCCGCCTGGTTCGTCCCCGAACCAGCACCGTACTGCGAGAGGTCGTGCTCTGATACCACCTGTAACGTCCCGTCCCATACCGAGTGTCACTGTAGCATCCGTCCCTACCGGGACCAGTGGGGTTGGGCCCACCACACTCCGACTGATAGTCTGGCCCCACTGTACCACCATTTAACCTTCCAGCGTGCTTCGTCCTCGCTCACACGCACCCTGGGCAAACTTCCCAGGGGGTCATCCATCCTAAGATTGCTTCAAGTCAAGCACGCTTAACTTCGAAGTTCTTTCTGATGGACTCCCGAAAAGGTAGGTCGACCTTGGTGATATGACTAGTACTATCAATTCTCTTATACGATTCTTAGCCTGACACGCCCATACATTGTCAGTCTCAGGATCCCCTCTCATTCGGGTGTCGGATCCGTTCGTTCATGGACCCCTTCGCCTAGAAGCCTGCCAGGAGCCGCTCCTTGTCCGTGCACTTCTCTGGCACCGGCGATCACTCCCCGCCTTCATCGGCCCCGGGTGTCACATGCCCACTAGCTTCCGCTTGGTTCGTCCCAGAACCAGCACCGTACTGCGAGAGGTTGTGTAACATCCCGTCCCATACCGGGTGTCACTGTAGCATCCGTCCGTACCGGGACCAGTGGGGTTGGGCCCACCACACTCCGACTGATAGACTGGCCCCACTGTACCACCATTTAACCTTGCAGCGTGCTTCGTCCTCGCTCACACGCACCATGGGCAAACTTCCCAGGGGGTCACCCATCCTAGGATTGCTTCAAGTCAAGCACGCTTAACTTCGAAGTTCTTTCTGATGGACTCCCGAAAAGGTAGGTCGACCTTGGTGATATGAGTAGTATCAATTCTTTTATACGATTCTTAGCCTGACACGCCCATACATTGTCAGTCATAGGATCCCCTCTCATTCGGGTGTCGGATCGGTTCGTTCATGTACCCCTTCGCCTAGAAGCCTGCCAGGAGCCGCTCCTTGTCCGTGCACTTCTCTGGCATCGGCGATCACTCCCCGCCCTCATCGGCCCCGGGTGTCACATGCCCACCAGCTTCCGCCTGGTTCGTCCCCGAACCAGCACCGTACTGCGAGAGGTTGTGCTCTGATACCACCTGTAACATCCCGTCCCATACCGGGTGTCACGGTAGCATCCGTCCCTACCGGGACCAGTAGGGCTGGGCCCACCACACTCCGACTGATAGTCTGTACCCACTGTACCGCCATTTAACCTTCCAGCGTGCTTCGTCCTCGCTCACACGCACCCTGGGCAAACTTCCCAGGGGGTCACCCATCCTAAGATTGCTTCAAGTCAAGCACGCTTAACTTCGAAGTTCTTTCGGATGGACTCCCGAAAAGGTAGGTCGACCTTGGTGATATGAGTAGTACTATCAATTCTTATATACGATTCTTAGCCTGACACGCCCATACATTGTCAATCTCAGGATCCCCTCTCATTCGGGTGTCGGATCGGTTCGTTCATGTACCCCTTCGCCTAGAAGCCTGCCAGGAGCCGCTCCTTGTCCATGCACTTCTCTGGCACCGGCGATCACTCCCCGCCCTCATCGGCCCCGGGTGTCACAGTACAGAGTTTTAATTTCTGCCAGGGAATCAAGACGTTACTACACGGAAAGTACAGGGAGTTAATTGCATTTATTTTATACTTAAGGGGGAGCTTTACAAAGTGATTTTATTTGACATAGCGGTCAATCTGAAAATATTAGAAGTACTTACTATCGAGAAACTGGATAGAGGACTTAATTCACGATCATGAGTTTCTAGATCGTAACCAGTGTTGGGAACAATTTTGAATAGCCGCGATAATTTGCGATCGAAAAAATTGAATTGAGAAGCAATTTATGAATCAAAAATTTCTCGAGCGCAAATAGTAATGGGCCTGTTCCACTTAATCGCAAAATGTCAAATCGCAAAACCCAACATTGATCTACAGCGAGTTAATAAAAGTTCACTTTCTTGTCAGTCGAAAAACTTTTTCTCACGCAACCCTAAATCGCAAAAATTTCTCTCGCGCAAAACTTTCACAGACAGTCTCATTTTTGCAAAAATCTTTCGATTTTTCTACAACAAATTGTCTGTTTAAGGTAGAAATGAGATTATTTTGACATCTGCGTGCGATTTACCTTCGTTAGCATCTGCATTTGGTAGTTGTTCGCATGTTTAGGATTAGATTCTCCACTGTTCTTCAAAATTGAGAAAAACCGTATACTATTTTATAGTGATTTAGGCCTGATCATGAGTTTTATCTGAGATTAATACCTGCACCTAAGATAGTTACAATATTCTTTATGAATCTGGTAGAATGAAACTTCGGAAAATCTGCATCTTCGACTGAAATTTGAGTTTAGATGAAACTGGGCATCTGAATGTTTGAAGCCATTGTGGCGCCCCGCCATCTACTTACCAATTCTAACGCTAACTTACGTGGCTAATGTCAGTATAAAATAATTAATACGCGAAAACGTGGGTAAAATTTTTCCTTTTATATAAAGGAATTCGTTCTGTACAAGCCAAAATATTGCTTCCAGCCTAATTACATAGGATGGTTCCTAATTGCAACAAAAGGAATCCTAACATTCGCCCCACGGGTCGCATTCATGTACACACCACCCTCAAAAGTCATTGGAAGCTTCAAAAGATAGCCTTGCCGTCGTAAGCGATCACGTACTGTGGTCGCAAGTACCTACAACACATAAAATATGGGATGGGCTATAAAGCTCAGTAAGTAGGAATGATGCATGCCGTGCACGTGTCTCATTTGCAAAGGCATCCGCGCCAATGCATTCAGACCATAATAGGATCAAACTAGATCTCATATCTCTCAGGGCCCTCGACTGACTTACTATGCACCATTTTCGGAGCTCAATTCCAATAAGGACAATGGTCCAGCAATCCACAAAGGGTGACGAACCATAAAATACCAGTCACGCATTTCGGCCCAATTCGCACTGGGATGCATGACGGCCCGCCATTCGGCCCAATGGGTACTTGCTGTTCCGCGGACGCTCACGCTGGTAGCCCACTTCGGGGTCGCCAACACCAGAGATACCCTCGGTGTCGCTGCCACCCTTGATTCGCCTCCTCCAGGTCGCACCTACCGCAATTCAGGGCATTCTGCCCAAATAATAAAAATATATCCGACGACGTACCGGGTCGTCATGGTGTCATATAAGCAGTCCAGACTCAACCGTGAGTCGACATCAGATGACTATATCGGCAAATATTCATCGCTTTCAAGCGACATTATACCATGCATACTCTCATCTCACAATTCTCGTGCATGCCGTGTATTCATGTGTTCATGCGATGTAAACAATACTAAAATGCATGCTATATCATCATATATCATCATATATAGCAAATAATTCACATAATCTCATATAAGCAGATAGACACGTAATTCATATTAGTACAAACAATTTATGTGTCGTAGTTGAAATTCCCACTTACCTGGTGTCCTTAGCTTATTTACTCTTATCGTACGGTATGTTCCTAACCTTCAAACCCTAAATATAGAAGCATATAAAATTAGGGTTTGTTAGTCTAATTATAATTTCACGAAATTGGCTTAATTTGAAAACCCTAATTTTAACTTATAAATTTCGAAACCCTAAAATTTAGAACTTAACCTAAACTGAGAAATACTATTAATATAAATCTCGGCATAAAATAATATCGACAACTTACATAAATCTCGATATTACTTCGAGATGTATACTGAGATAATAAGTAAATATGTCGAGCTCTTATATAAGTTATATCAATGTCGGGATAATATGAATATTATACTTAAGATGTCGAGATACATGTATAAGGATCTCGAGATTTATATGTGTCCATATCATAGACAAAGATCTCGACATCATCTCGACATGTAATGCCAAATGGATCTCGATATGTATTTTAGAATTAATCTCGAAGTTTAAACCATGCAACACACTCGACATTTTACAATTATTTCGACAGCAAATAGATCTCGATATTACATTAAAGATTTCGATATGGCTTTAAATATAACTCTCGACATTCTCCATACATATCGAAATTAATACTGGATAATATCTCGACATTACACTCAAACATGTCGACATTTCAATTTTAAACATCTCAATATAGATCTTAAGTTCAGTCTCGACATCCTCTCATTTTCCTTTCAAGTTCGAAATCATCCCTCAACCTAATACAACCTCGAAACTTATCAACTGGAAACTATATCACTTGAAAAACATCTTTTTGGTATAAAATCATCTAAACCTTCGATCTCATCTTCAAGAACAGCTGGAATTTTATTTAGGGTTTTATAGCTATAACACTTTCGTTAGTTGGAGTTATATAAAACCCTAGTATTTTCCAAATCAGTATTCTAACCATCTCCTACGCCTAATCATGCATGATAACCCGGTTAAACCTCAAAATAACAATTCATACCTTTGCTTTTGATGGCTTTGTCACTAATGGAATCAACTTCTCATTTCTTCTCTATTCTACACCTTCGGTCGTTTACTGGGTTATGTATTTTTAATTCTTTCTTCCCTTATCGTTGGTTGCTTGTTATATTTATTAAATGATGTCATCTTCTACTTTAATAATTCTTATCCTAACCTTATGAGATAACTATTATAATGTTTTGTTTATAGGCTTTCTTTTATGCTAAGTAATCGCATCATATGTTAGTCTTGGTATTCTAGAATTTTAGTTCCTAATGTCTCGATATTCTATGATTTCAAGCTTTAAAATTTTCGGTTTCAAAAATTCGAGATCTTAAGATCTCGAGTTCTAAGATCTCGAGTTTTAGATATTTTAGACTTGGAAGATTTCGAGCTTATCAATCTTCAGTTTTGAATTTATTGAATTTTATGAATTTCGACATTCATGTTCCCAAAAACATGATATTAATACCTACTATACTAAATCAAGTCCTCTAGGCTAGCATGTCATGTAGTAGAAACCCTAAAATCAATAACTAACCTTAATTAAATTAAATCCTTTACTTGGTTAGTAATCCTAATAGCACCCAATTTGAAATCATGTTAACACATAAAATCATAAAACATATTCCATGCAGTCACGTAAATCACATATTATGTATGCACATTTATTGGCCGGTTTACTTACGGGACTCGGGTATTACATCCTCCCCCTTTAAAAAGGATTTCGCCCCCGAAATCAGGTAGGGAGAAATAGCTCATGGTAGTGATTTCTCATATCATCTTCCCTTTCCCACATAACTTCCTCGGTGGATTGATTCTGCCATAATACCTTGACTAACGGAATTTCTTTATTCCACAGTCGTTTCATATCGTACATAAGGATTTCCACTGGTTTCTCCTCATAGCTTAAATCTGGCTTGAGTTGTTGCTGAAGATTTTCAGTATTCAGCACATGGCTTGGGTCTGCGACGTATTCTCGTAACGTCGATACGTGAAAAATATCATGTACTTAAGCTAGCGAATTCGGTAGTTCCAGTTGATAGGCAACTTCGCCAACTTTTCTGAGGATTCGGAACGGTCCTATATAACGTGGACTCAGCTTGCCTTTCTTCCCGAATCGCTTTACTCCTTTCATCGGTGAAACTTTCAGAAGCACCCAATCGTCGACCTTGAATTCTAATGGCCTACGCTTTTGATCTGCGTAGCTGTTCTATCTACTCTGGGCCGTTTTCATCCTTTCTCGTACCTTTGCAATAGCTTCCGTCATTTCTTGTACTAGGTCGGGACCTAATATCGCTCGTTCTCCAACTTCATCCCAATGTATTGGAGATCTACATTTGCGTCCATACAGAGCTTCGTATGGAGCCATTCCGATAGTCGCATGATAGCTATTATTATATGATAACTCAATCAGTGGAAGATACCGGATCCAATTCCCTTTGAAGTCGAGCACGCAGGCTCTCAACATGTCCTCCAGCGTCTGGATGGTTCGTTCTGACTGCCCGTGTGTCTGAGGATGATAGGCAGTACTGAAGGATAACTTGGTAACCGTTGCTTTCTGGCTCATCCAAAATTTAGATAGGAATCTCGAATCTCTGTCAGAAACGATTGGCACTGGAACTCCGTGAAGTCGTACTATCTCTTGAATGTATAATTCGGCATAACGTTCTAGTGAAAACGTTGAACTGATTGGCAGAAAGTGGGCGGACTTAGTCAGTCGGTCAATGATGACCCAGATAGCGTCGTGGCCCTTCACAATCTTTGGCAAGCCAATGACGAAGTCCATTGTAATGTGGTCCCACTTCCACTCGGGTACTGGCAGGGATTGCAAGGTTCCTGCTGGTCGTTGGTGCTCTGCCTTTATCTGCTGACATGTTAGACATTGACTAACTATTTCTCTTTTCATCCTTGGCCACCAATAATTGGTTCGTAAGTCCCTGTACATCTTTGTCGCTCCTGGGTGAATTGAGTAAACCGTGGCGTGCACTTCCTTCATAATCGTTCTCTGAAGCTCCGTGTCATTTAGAACGTATATTGGTTTCCTATAGCACAAGCTTCCGTCTTCTCGTATCTTGTAATCTAATGACCTTTGTTCTACTTGAGTTTCTTTAAGCTTTAAATATAATTCGTCGTTCTGTTGCGCTTTAATGATTTGCTCCATCAATGTTGGTCGGAGGGTTAACGCTGCTAGCCTTGTTTCGATTTCGCCTATTGGTATAACTTCTACTCCGAGCTGTTGCAACTCTGCACTTGCAGTTTTCCGGCTTAAAGCATCCGCCACGACGTTTGCTTTCCCTGGGTGGTAACTGATCACGCAGTCATAGTCTTTAACGAGTTCTAACCACCGCCGATGTCTCATATTTAACTCCTTCTGAGTGAAGAAGAATTTTAAGCTCTTGTGATATGTGAAAATCTCACACCGTTCACCGTACAAATAATGTCTCCAAATCTTCAAAGCAAAAACAACTGCTGCGAGTTCTAGATCGTGTGTTGGATAGTTTTTCTCGTAGTCCTTTAGCTGTCGCGCGGCGTACGCAACAACCTTTCCATTTTGCATTAGAACGCATCCCAGCCCGTTCTTCGATGCATCACTATATACGGAAAATCCTCCTGTTCCTGTGGGTATCGTGAGGACTGGGGCCGAAGTGAGTCGTCTTTTTAATTCTTGAAAGCTTCGCTCGCACTCATCGCTCCAATGGAATGGAGTATCCTTATTTGTCAGCTTCCTTAACGTTGATGCGATTTTCGAGAAGTCTTTAATAAATTTTCTGTAGTATCCAGCTAGTCCAAGAAAGCTTCGTACTTCAGTTACATTCGTCCGTTGGGGCCAATTATTGATAGCTTCTATCTTACTCGGGTCTACTGAAATTCCTGCTCCCGAAATAATATGTCCAAGAAATGCGACTTGATCCAGCCAAAACTCGCATTAACTTAGCGTACAATTGCTTCTCGCATGGCATCTCCAGGACGATCTTCAAATGTTGCTCATGCTCCTCCCTCGTCTTTGAATAAATAAGGATGTCATCGATAAATACGATGACGAACTTATCCAGTAATGGCTTGAATATGCGGTTCATCAGGTCCATGAATGTTGCCGGTGCATTAGTCAGCCCGAAAGGCATGACTAAGAACTCGTAGTGCCCGTATCGAGTACTAAAGGCCGACTTCGGAATATCTTCTTCGCGAATCTTAACAGATGATATCCCGATCGCAAATCTATCTTTGAGAACACTGTGGCTCCTTGTAGTTGATCGAACAGGTCGTCAATTCTCGGAAGGGGATATTTGTTCTTGATAGTGATTTTATTTAACTCTCTGTAATCGATGCATAGTCGCATCGATCCATCTTTCTTCTTGACAAATAAAACAGGTTCTCCCCAGGGTGAAAAGCTTGGCTGAATGAATCCCTTTTGCAGCAGCTCGTCCAATTGTTCTTTCAGTTCTTTCATTTCTGTTGGAGCCAAACGATATGGAGCTTTTGAGTTAGGTGCAGCCCCGGGTACTAAATCAATCGTGAACTGAATTTCACGATCAGGGGGAAGTCCTGGTAAATCTTCTGGGAACACATCAGGAAATTCTTGTACTATTAGAACTTCTTCTAACTTTGGGGGTGAATGTTCTTCTGAGGTCATTGCAAATACAAGGTATGCTTCACATCCTGCCCTGATCAAGCGTTGTGCCTTAATCGTGGAGATTTTGGGAATTTTGCTCTTGTTAGTTCCCGTAAAAATGAACGGTTCGTTTCTCTCTGTACTGAACGTGACTGTCTTACGATTACAATCAATCACGGCGCCATACTTGGACAGACAGTCCATTCCTAGGATCACTTCGTCATCATTCATAGGTATAATTATAAGGTCTACGGGTAGTTCTCTATCGTTCACTAGCACTGGGCATTCTCGCAAAACTAAATTAGTTCGAGTAGAAGCTCCATGTGGAATAGTTACACTATACTCGCAGTCGGATTGTTGAGGCATAATCTCGAGTCTCGTCACGTACTTAGATGATGCAAATGAATGTGTGGCTCCTGAATCTATTAATATGCATGTCGGTATATGATGGATAGATAGGGTACCTGCTACTACTGATGGGTCTGTTTCTGCCTCCTCGGATGTAATCGTGTACACTCGAGCAGATACAGCTGGTGGCCTGGCCTGTACGGTTGTCTGACTCCCGGATGCTTTCCCTGGGCATGCTCTTGCAAAATGGCCTGACTTGCCACATCTAAAACAGCTAGCATTTTCTGAGAAGCAAATGCCCGTATGTCGTCGAGTGCACTTCGGGCAAATTGGTGCCACTGTGGGTCTCCCCTGATTCGGGTTAAACTGCTGAGGCAGTCCGTGTTTATTCTGAAAATTAGGTCTTGGGCCCTTTGAGACAAATTGCTTATTTTGGCTTCCTCCACTCCACTGTGGCCCTTGTACGAACTTCCGTTTTGCTTTTTGGGCTCGGATGATTATGATTTCAACTTGCTCAGCCACTAAAGCACGTTCAGCAACTTGAGCATACGTAGCTCCTTGAAGCCCGGCCATATTTACGTCTCGGTAGAGTTCCGGCTTCAGGCTTTCCAAAAAGCGTTCAACTTTTAATGCATCCGTACTCACCATATGAGCTGCAAACCTAGACAGCTGTTCAAATTTTCGGATGTACTCCGTCACTGTCATCGGGCCCCGGCGTAAGTTAATGAACTCGTTCATTCGTTGGGCCCGTACTGGAGCGGTGAAGCACTAACTCCTTTCCTTGAAACGATCCCAACTCATTGTAAGAGGGTCTTCGATGGCTAAGATTGTGTCCCACCAGTGACCTGAACACCCTCGTAATAGGAACGCAGCACACAGGACCTTCTCTTCTTCGGGAATTCTGCTATACTGGAACATGCTCTCTATGGTCCTTAGCCAATCTTCAGCCAAAGTTGGGTCAATGGCATCTTCGAAAGTTTGAGGATTTAACTTCCGAAATCTTCCCCCTACTATTTCTTTTCTGTCGGCTTGAGAAAGCCCAGTGCTTTGCTGTCTGCCAGTGTTGCGTTGCTGAATTAGTTCTTGAATCTGGGCGGACTGCTGAAAGCACTAGTTCCGTAAGTTGGGTAATCGTCGTGTTGCGATTATCAGTTGGTATCTCGGGTTCCTTGCCCCGATTGGAACTCCCACTGCTATCACCTCTTGTTCTATCCATTCTTATTTGCTCTGATAGTCCCTACGGCCAATAAATTATGCAACACAAACAAGAATTTACAGTAATAGAAAACTTACCAGCAAGGCCGCTTCCGTACTTTTGAGTGTGTGTACATGAACAGTCTACAGAAACTTCAACCAAAGCTCTGATACCACCTGTGGCGCCCCGCCATCAACTTACCAATTCTAACGCTAACTTACTTGGCTAATGTCAGTATAAAATAATTAATACGCGAAAACGTGGGTAAAATTTTTCCTTTTATATAAAGGAATTCGTTCTGTACAAGCCAAAATATTGCTTCCAGCCTAATTACATTGGATGGTTCCTAATTGCAACAAAAGGAATCCTAACATTCGCCCCACGGGTCGCATTCATGTACACACCACCCTCAAAAGTCATTGGAAGCTTCAAAAGATAGCCTTGCCGTCGTAAGCGATCACGTACTGTGGTCGCGCGTACCTACAACACATAAAATATGGGATGAGCTATAAAGCTCAGTAAGTAGAAATGATGCATGCCGTGCACGTGTCTCATTTTCAAAGGCATCCGCGCCAATGCATTCAGACCCTAATAGGTTCAAACTAAATCTCATATCTCTCAGGGCCCTCAACTGACTTACTATGCACCATTTTCAGAGCTCAATTCCAATAAGGACAATGGTCCAGCAATCCACAAAGGGTGACGAACCATAAAATACCAGTCACGCATTTCGGCCCAATTCGCACTGGGATGCATGACGGCCCGCCATTCGGCCCAATGGGTACTTGCTGTTCCGCGGACGCTCACGCTGGTAGCCCACTTCGGGGTCGCCAACACCAGAGATACCCTAGGTGTCGCTGCCACCCCTGAATTGCCTCCTCCAGGTCGCACCTACCGCAATTCAGGGCATTCTGTCCAAATAATAAAAATTTATCCGACGACGTACCGGGTCGTCATGGTGTCATAGAAGCAGTCCATACTCAACTGTGAGTCGACATCAGATGCCAATATCGGCAAATATTCATCGCTTTCAAGCGACATTATACCATGCATACTCTCATCTCACAATTCTCGTGCATGCCGTGTATGCATGTGTTCATGCCATGAAAACAATACTAAAATGCATGATATATCATCTTATATAGCAAATAATTCACATAATCTCATATAAGCAGATAGACACGTAATTCATATTAGTACAAACAATTTATGTGTCGTAGTTGAAATTCCCACTTACCTGGTGTCCTTAGCTTATTTACTCTTATCGTACGGTATGTTCCTAACCTTCAAACCCTAAATATAGAAGCATATAAAATTAGGGTTTGTTAGTCTAATTATAATTTCACGAAATTTGCTTAATTTGAAAACCCTAATTTTAACTTATAAATTTCGAAACCCTAAAATTTAGAACTTAACCTAAACTGAGAAATACTATTAATATAAATCTCGGCATAAAATAATCTCGACAACTTACATAAATCTCGATATTAATTCGAGATGTATACTGAGATAATAAGAAAATATGTCGAGCTCTTATATAAGTTATATCAATGTCGGGATATATATGAATATTATACTTAAGATGTCGAGATACATGTATAAGGATCTCGAGATTTATATATGTGTCCATATCATAGACAAAGATCTCGACATGTAATGCCAAATGGATCTCGATATGTATTTTAGAATTAATCTCGAAGTTTAAACCATACAACACACTCGACATTTTACAATTATTTCGACACCAAATAGATCTCGATATTACATTAAAGATTTCGATATGGCTTTAAATATAACTCTCGAAATTCTCCATACATATCGAAATTAATACTGGATAATATCTCGACGTTACACTCAAACATGTCGACATTTCAATTTTAAACATCTCAATATAGATCTTAAGTTCAGTCTCGACATCCTCTCATTTTCCTTTCAAGTTCGAAATCATCCCTCAACCTAATACAACCTCGAAACTTATCAACTGGAAACTATATCACTTGAAAAACATCTTTTTGTTATAAAATCATCTAAACCTTCGATCTAATCTTCAAGAACAGCTGGAATTTTATTTAGGGTTTCATAGCTATAACACTTTCGTTAGTTGGAGTTATATAAAACCCTAGTATGTTCCAAATCAGTATTCTAACCATCTCCTACGCCTAATCATGCATGAATAACCCGGATTAAACCTCAAAATAACAATTCATACCTTTGCTTTTGATGGCTTTGTCACTAATGGAATCAAGTTCTCATTTCTTCTCTATTCTACACCTTCGGTCGTTTACTGGGTTATGTATTTTTAATTCTTTCTTCCCTTATCGTTGGTTGCTTGTTACATTGATTAAATGATGTCATCTTCTACTTTAATAATTCTTATCCTAACCTTATGAGATAACTTTTATAATATTTTGTTTATAGGCTTTCTTTTATGCTAAGTAATCGCATCATATGTTAGTCTTGGTATTCTAGAATTTTAGTTCCTAATGTCTTGATATTCTATGATTTCAAGCTTTAAAATTTTCGGTTTCAAAAATTCGAGATCTTAAGATCTCGAGTTCTAAGATCTCGAGTTTTAGATATTTTAGACTTGGAAGATTTCGAGCTTATCAATCTTGAGTTTTGAATTTATTGAATTTTATGAATTTCGACATTCATGTTCCCAAAAACATGATATTAATACCTACTATACTAAATCAAGTCCTCTAGGCTAGCATGTCATGTAGTAGAAACCCTAAAATCAATAACTAACCTTAATTAAATTAATTCCTTTACTTGGTTAGTAATCCTAATAGCACCCAATTTGAAATCATGTTAACACATAAAATCACAAAACATATTCCCTGCAGTCACGTAAGTCACATATTATGTATGCACCTTTATTGGCCGGTTTACTTACGGGACTCGGGTATTACAGCCATCGAAGAACTTTGTCGATCGCAAACAGTCTTAATTCAATTCTGATTTAATTGGGATACTGTTTGTATCGTATTAGTTTTTCGATCGATAAAATACTGATTTAGTCGCTAAGATAGAAGATTTTGACCGAAAAATTATTTACCATCGAGCAATCTAATTAGGATTTTTGTGAGCGAAAAACTTAAGCACTGAATAGACAATTTAGATGCAAGTTAGATCGAGCGTAAACTTACTATCGCAAAATAGAATTTTCAATTTAATTTCAATTTGGTCGCAAAAAAATTAGCAGCGAAAAATTAATTTTTCAACGCTTAAGTTTTTTATCGTAAAATTCGCCGATTAGGATTTAATTGATCGAAAAATTTCTCGATGATTGACTTAGTCTTTCATTGACTAATTTTTCGATAGAAATATATCACAGCGAAAAATTTTACTTATGATCGATAATCACGTACCGCTCGACAAATTTCAAATCGAAAAATTTTATTCAATCAAGGAAAATTTCTCGATAGTAAATTTACCTGAGAAATAATTTCTCGATCGTAAATTTACGCGGAATTTTTCTCGATCGTAAAATTGATCGACTACAGTCTCACGATTTCAACTTCAACACTTAGAAGATTTTTTCTCTAAGTCTTTTACACTGTAGCGAACATTAGCGAATAAAATTTTCTCGATCAAAAAATTAAACGGAGTTGTTACAATTGAAATCAATGCATAGGAAATCAATTTGAAAACCAAATTTATCGAGGGAAAAATTTCTCGGCATGAACAGTGACATTTGCCGTGATTAAACACTTAGAGACGAACTCTTTTTCACGCGTTACATGTTTAATTCGAAATTACAATCATGCCATTACATTTTTTTTTACAAAATCAAGTATCCCATATGCATATTATACGATTTCAATTCAAAATTCATCAAACATGTCATGACTTGATACAATATTATAGTTTGATGAAATTAAATCCATTTCCGACTAAAATAAAAAATTATGAACTAATGAACTTTTATATCTCTTTATTTCTTTTAGCGGGTACCCTCGATATAATCTCATATACGACCACAACTTGTATCTGAAGGTCCAGGATACAAATTTCCAGCTCGATCTGAGCACCTTTCGGTGCCCGGACGAGATCATTGTCTCTATCCTGTGAGGCCACCCCATCTGGCACGCAGGTCGAAGAACGTGCCCTACGCTCGATGGTTCAATGTGATCATCAGGGAGTTCATGGAGTTACACGCACATAATATTCCTCAGCTGCCTCCCGGAGGAAACTATCAGCCGCCAAGGCTCAAATTCTTCCATAATCCACGGCTCACGGACTTGGACCAACCGTCGATGCCGATTCCGCTCAACCTACTTCGGCTCGCCGACCCCACGGGAGCTGAATATCAGAGATTCTGTCGGGAGAATCACCTCACCGAGGAGATGATTCGAGGGCCCCCGCCAATTTTTGGAGCTAGCCCTCCAACCGGAACACCAACCAAGCCTTGACGACACGATGATAGATGTTGTCGCTCAGGAGCTTCAACAGGAGTCTCCATTGGTCGAAGAGCAAATGCCCGATGTAGATGATACCCTAATAGACGTCGTGGCTACTGAGATGGCGCTCGAGGCTCCTGAACATGAATATCAAGTGGAAGTGCCCGTACATGTAGGCGTGCTCGAAGAAACCATTGAGGAGGTTCTTCAACCAGTAGCACAGCCCGAGGTTGAAATGGGGCAAAGCTCTCTTCCACGGGTGACGGATCAGGCACATGAGGCGCTGAACGTGACCCTACTCCTCATACGGCTACCCCGTCTGACACGGAGTCGGATGTGGAAATCAGCCTGATAAGAAGGACTCCCAGACGAATTAGCATATAATTGGGTCCCTCTTCCCGGCTTGCACCACCGCACCAGATACCATGCAGACCGCTTCCACAAGTCTTGCTGGCACTTCTTCGCTCAATCTTGAGCCGCAACCGAATCCACCGGTGTCTGATTCGCAGGCGCAACCCGGGCCTGCCACAACACCCTTAGAGGAGAATCTTCAAGATTCGACTCGAGGATTGGGTGGAAGTCTCATACAGTCACAACCTCAAGTGACTGTGAGCCAACCTGAAGAGTCGGTGTCTACTCTAGGGTTGATAACAGGCAACATCACTCGTCCTGGTCCATCCAAGGAGGCGTCCCCACCGTTTGTGATGAACGAGCAATTCCGAGCCGCTCTCTCCGCTGCTGCTCAATCGCTTGAAGACAAGATATTGGAGAGAGTTCTTACCACCGTGGAGGCATCCCGCAGAGACACGGGAAAGCACCTGCCTCCGGAGGCACCTCATCACAACCCAACCTCACACCTCCACAACCCACACCCACCGACCCTTTAGCCAATTCATCTATCCTCATAAACCCATACACCATACCCATAACCGAGCTCCACGACATACTACTCGCCCGCCTGATCGGCCTTTCCATCCGGTCGCCTCAAGAAAAATCCCTTTATAGGCGATTGGTGGATCATCTTGAGCCACCTACTGCCACTTGCCGAGGCCAAAGCTCCCACTCACGGCGCAGACATGACGATCCTGACCATCAGGACCATCATGAGGGGGAGAAGAGGCCACATACATCTACAAGTGGCCAAGGACAAGGCTCGGGAGCTACGCAGACAAGCGCTGGAGCAGGTGAAACCCAAACACAAACCCAAACACAAACCACCCACACCACGCACCGCACCGCCACTCTACCACATATCTACCCACCAAACTTTACCCTACGGACGCCTCCGCCCTCACCGCCGATCTACTCAAGCCCCTTGCTTCCGGAAGAAGAAGCAAGTGCAGCAATGCTCGTGGCCCTAGCAGCTACCCAAGCTACTCCCTCAGCCGCTCCAAACCAACCGGGCCCCTCAGGACATGGCGTGAAACCACATGAGGTCCTAGACAAATACATCTTCCAAGGACAGTGGATGACCCATTCCATGCCCGAGGAGCACCAGAGACAACGGCTTCAGGACGTTCGACACTTCTTACAACAAGCGGTTTCCCTCACCAGACAGATGCCAGGGACCGTTCGGATCGACACGCCGTGGGAGAACATCCGAATAGAGATACCCTTCCTTGAAGAAGTCAGGGAAAACATTTGGAGGTCACCGGATAGAGTCAAGAAGCCGGATGAGTTCGAGCTGAGAGGGATCTCTCACTGGGATCAGCAAAAGAGGATGACATATCTATGAATGCTGACCCAACTAGGACCGGACGTAAGGCTGGGGATTCCAAAGGAATGGTTGAAGAGTCACTTCAAGGAACTCTCCCCGATATGCCAACTTCTCAGTGTCTACTGTGCAAAAGGGACTTCCAACACCTCACTACGTCATTGAGAGAGTGGACAGAACCCGAGAGGAACTGAGCGAGAGCGACCTATCGTACCTCCCTGCCGACGAGGTATACCACCTCTATCAGCTGTACGTGGAGAAGTACAAAGGTCCTCAAGGCTTCATCAAGAAAGAAGGCTTCTAATGGCTCTACCGGTTCATGATGCGACAAGTCAAATACTTCGCCGCGCACGAGCTTCAGATAGCTCTGGAGAGCAACATAAAGAAGGTCAACATGGCCGAACCACTCAACAAAGGACCTGAGATCGAAGGGCTTCCAAGCAATCATGTGCACATCAGCTCGGTCATCGGCATCACCTACAACAATCCAATTGCCAAGAAACTAGGATGATGTTGAAGACAAAGATTCATAAGTTTTGTGGTGGAACGCTCAAGGTCATCAAGAGGAATATCGAGCAGAGGTTGGAAGAAAACAACCGAGACACGATGCTGAGGATCCACCGGTTCATGAGAGAACAGCCGCTCCTGATGGAATTGCTGGATGAAATCGAGGAGCGCCTGAAGCTAAGGGAAATGATAAGAGACTATCAGCATGCGCTGGGCTTGCGCAGATCGTACTACGCCTGACGAGGACAAACAGCGCGGAGACGCAATCAAGCACAAAGGGGGAGATTGTAGAGTATACATTTGAATTGTGCTTGATTTTATTAGTTGTCCTTGTAATTAGGGTCATTTTGTATAGTAGTCCTTAGATTAGGACTAGTTTTTTTTTTATACCAAGTTTGTTTGGTTTAAATATATGTAAAGAAATTGTGCTTAATAGAGAAGGTTCTGAAAATTGATCCGAAAGGCTTGCAATTCAATTTCTAGAAAGAGAAACAATAGTAACTTTCTCACTCTACTCGCATTCTCTCTTGTTCTTCAATTGAGTTTTTCGATCGAATCTTAATGATAATCATTATCGTCGAATTACTTTGAATTCTTGCGTAGGATCTTAGAGTTGTTAATCGGAGGACCTAACAGTTTGGCATGATTTTGGATGGCTTGGATGAGACTACGCACTGCATTGTTCATAGACGGTGTTCCGCGTGACATTTGACCTGACAAAAGAGACTTAAAGAAAATAGGGCGTAAAACAATTCATAGAAAATTAATAGCAATAGGCATCTTAAAGGAAAATTGGACAACACTGATACACATCGAAAAACATCACTAATCCCCAAGTTTTTTTCTTTTAATAAGTGCGAAAACATAAACGTGGATGCAACTAGTCCGGAATTTGAAATAAACGTGGAATCATTTATCGAGATTATGGAACGTGACCTCCATGAATAGAATAAAATTTAGTTACCCAAAGGTGTGTCGTCCTACGTCTCCCAAGAAGTGCTTTCTTTAAAGTCTTTAGCTAGACATAGTCGAGTGAGTCTACAAGGTGGTTCGAAAAAATGGTTGGAATGTACTATCATCAGTGGTTTTGGACCGCCCTCTGGAAAAGCACAACTGAAATGGTTGGGCTGCCGCTCAAGCTCTAAAAGCGATGCTCCGTCGATCAAATGCATCTCCTTGCTCTCATCTTTGCTTCCCTTGACTATTCTCGTGTCTTTCTTCCCAATAACCTGCGATAAACTTGGGAAAGACAAAGAAGAATTTTGATCAACAACATCAAGATAGGAATAATGATTATCCTGTTGCTGATATCATTCATAGTTTCCGCCATGCAAAATGTTACTTCCTCTCCATCTATCATGGTCTCTCCGGTGGCTAAAAATGGTCTCCTGTTCGACACGTGGTGTGCTAATATAATGCGAAGGTGCTACAAGTGATAAATAAAACGAATATTTAATTACTACCACCGACGAGCGATAGGCAATGGACCTATCGTTGGTAGTGCAGTAAAGTGAGTGAACGAGTATCGAACATGAGGAACGGGCTAATTACTAGTAATAACCTATCGTCTCGATATCTAGCCTAAATAAAGTACGCCAGTTGTTTCTATTACGAACTAACCTAACAGACCAATCCTAAATCAACGAGAGACAAAGAGAATACGCCTAAACTGATAAGAGTACTTTCATATGATAAAAATGCTTTCGAGATTCGAATCCCGCTAGGTGTTATCGACTAAGACAATAAAAATATCGTTCCTACGTGATTAAGACTAAATCGCAATAATTTCCTACCAACTCACGAATTTGTTGTCGACCTAAACGCTCGCGGGGATCTAAAATTCAGTAATTACTAACTGTGAGGATCCAGTATTTGCTTTCACCCTATACTCGAATCCTATCTTCTACGAACGGCCTAAATGTTGTTTAGTTGTCGCCCAAAATGATTTCCACACGATCACTTTAACACAGACATATTAAAGCGACGAAACAATTTCATAGATCGATAAATAGTCAAAACACAAGAGTCACGATAAACATATATCTTAGATACGAATTAGCCTAGCGTTCATCTACTCCCAAACACATAAGAGAATTAGCTACTCACAATTGAAAGGGAAACAATGAAAGAATTAAGGAACAAGGATGAAAGACTCATGATCTTGATGTTCTGATGGATCTGGGATGGTATCGTGGATGAATCTTCGTTCCTCATTCAATTCGTCGTTGATCCGTCTCTTGCGCTTCTCGAGTGGAAATTCTTCGTTCTTGGCGTCTCTTCTGCGTCTTTCCATGCTTAGTGTTATGATATGATAGATGTCTCCCTTTCTGAGTCGAAATTGGGCTTTTATACTGATTTTCACTAGCTTCACGGCCTGCGACATGGGCCTTCACAGCCGTGACATTAGCATAGCCCTTCGTGTCGTCTTTCTACCAAGAGTCACGTCCTCGTGCATGGTCATTCACGGCTGTGACTTCTTAGGTCGGGCCTTCTTTATCTCACTGCCCAGGCTCAGGCCTGGCGCATCAGTCTTCATGGCGGTGACTGTTACTTGTTTGGATTTCGATGCTCGCTGCACGGTGTCACGGCCTAGTGCATCAAGCTTCACGGCCATGACACTTACTTGCGGCACTTGATGTCGCTCTCTGCCTCGATTCACGTCCTGTGACATAATGCGTCACGGCCGTGACAATGTTCTGCAACTTCATAACTTGTTTGCCTCGTTTTCGCTCCTTTTTTGCCCGATAGTCGTCCCAAAGTCCTACTCAAAATAGGTGTAAATAGAGCAATTAAATGCATAAGATGACTACAAAAACTCTATTATGACCCAAATAAATACTGCAACAAACGTATTAAAATATGTTTATCATCTCCCTAAGATCAAAGGTCATTTTCATCTTCCTTCATATCAAGGATATCAAAGTCCACCAGAATAATAAACTTATTAACCTTGACTAACACATCCTCTATAATACCCCTAGGATACATAATAGATCTATCCGCTAATTGTATACTCATCCTAGTGGGTTTGGGCTCACCTAAACCAAGCTTCTTAAACATAGAATAAGGCATCAAATTAATACTAGCACCTAAATCAGCAAATGCCGTATGAATATATAAATTCCCTATAAGACAAGGTATAGTGAAACTCCTTGGATCCTTTAGCTTCTTCGAGATATTCATTTGGCGGACGGTGGAGCACTCCCCTAGAAGACAACTAGCAGAAACATCTTCGAGCTTGCGTTTGTTCGTGAGCAAGTCCTTGATGTATTTCACACATCGAGGTATCTGTGCAAGGACTTCAAAGAGCGGTAAGTTAATATGTAGTTGTTTGCGAAGTGAAATAAATTTACCGAACTCGTCGTCAACAATATACTTCTCTAGTTGACACGCCTTGACAGAGGACGTAGTCACGACCTCCATCTCCTTGTCAACTTTCTCTTCCTCGACGCGATTGACCGGTGGTCTTGGAGCAATCCCCTTCTTCTTTTCTTTTTCAGGCGCGGCCTCCTCCTTTTTGAGTTCGACCTTCTCCTTTTCAGGTTTGGCCTCCCTCAGCCGAGCTGGGAACGGAATCTCGGGCTGGTACGGATCCACGAATGGTCGCACCTTTCCTTTGTCAGCCTTGACCTTCTCGATATCGTTGCCCTTTTTCCTCTACTTTTGGATCGTCGTGGCCCTCGAAATCAGCTTTCTCCTTTGAATTCTGCATGTAGGGTATTTCTTGCAATTTTCTCCCGCTTATCAGGGTTACCACGTCGCAATACTCCTTAGGGTTAGGCTCTGTGTAGCTCGGGAGTAATCCTTGATTTCGCCCCGCCAGTTGCTTCGCTAACTGGCCCACTTGCTGCTCCAACTTCTTAGTCGATGCATTTGTGTTCTGAGCATGTAACTTGTTGGCTTCCATATACTCTTCCATCTTTGTTAGTCGACTCTCGTGAGCCGCAGCGGTGTTGCTGAAATTTGTAAGGAGCGTCTTCATCATATCCTTCATCTCCCTAATGTCGTCAAATCCTGACCCCGCGGATACGTTTGGATACTAACGTGATGCTCCGCCTTGGAAACCAGGTGGTCTGGGTTGGAATCCTGGTGGCCCTTGCCCGTGGTGGTTCTGATTCCCATACGCCAAATTAGGATGAGCTCGAGGCTGGTAACTCTGCTGGCCTTGGTAATTTTCCATGTAGTCCAAGTGCTCCAGTGACTGCCCGAGTTGGCATGTGAGATCTCATGGGTTGCGCCACAAATTCCGCATTGTGCTACGTACGGCTTCTGAGGTGGTGTAGTGGTCATACAGCATTCACGGGCTGTGCTTGCCCGATCTTTGGAACTAATGTGCTGATCACCGTGTGAAGTTGGGAATTTGTCGCCGCTATCTGTTGCTGGAGCACCTCGAACTTAGCATTTGTGGATGTCTTCTCGCTCACCTCAAACACTCATGGAGACTTGATCCTCGTATTCCTCTCATGCATTTGTTCCGTGAGTAGTCTCCGATTAGATTCCATGCGTTTGTTGCACTAAGCTTCACAAGCCCTCCTCATGCGGCTCCGTCTAGCATGTGAACTGACTTATCATTGAGGCCCTCGTGGAATCGGTTGATCAAGGCAGCCTTCGACATCCCATGTTGCGGGCATTTTCAATAGTGACATATATCTCTCCCACACCTCATAAAGGTTTTCTGAATCCTTCTAGTGAAAAAGGAAGATATCCGTCTTCAACCTTAGCACCTGTGATAGCGGGAAGTAATGGCCGATGAAAGCGGCTCGCAGCTCTTTCCAAGTAGTGATTGATCTGGGCGGTAGCATCTCCAACCAGTCCTTCGCCCTGTACTTGAGCGAGAAGGGAAACAGCATCAGCTTGATTGCATCGCTCGAGACTCCATTTATCTTGATGGTGTCTGTCACTGTTAAGAAGGCCTTCAAGTGTGAATATGGGTCATCATCGGGCTGGGCCGTCTAAAAGATCATCTGAAGCCAAGAGTGCTTCAGCTAGAAGTTTTTGATCGGGGGATTAACGATCGCTGATTCTGTACCGCCGCTTGCTCCTCGTCTGGATTAGGGTGAATAGGTACTCTGCAATCTGCCATCTCCACTTCTGTCTGCGGACTATCGACTGACGTCTCTACTCGAGAATTCCCTGTCGACTCCTGAGAGTTGTCCTCTGAGTAGCTACCTAGTGCTTCCTGAGAATTATTGCTAGTGCCTTTGGGATTAAATAAAGTTGTCTTCGTAACTTTCGCTCGAAATCTGGATCTACTTCAACGATGGGATCTGATGGATTGCTTCGGGTAATTCACTGTTGAGGATACCTTAGACACGCGAAAAAGTTAGCAACGCAGTGGACAAATAAGAAAAATAAACAAACCAAAGAGATGATTATTCAAATAAAACGCAAACAAGTAATAAAGATAACTAGCTAAATCCAATTAAACAAATAAAATGCAAATAACTAAAATGATTAATAACAAAAAAATGTGGCCAAATTACTGAACTACGGTTTTCCTAACATCAATCGATTCCCCGGGAACGGTGCCAAAAACTTGATCAAACGGATCGACTAATAAAGTAAAACGAACACTAACGAACTATCCTATGCTCAACAGGTAAGTGTACCTATCGAAATAGCACTGTTATTCGAGTATCGAATCCCAAGAGAACTATGTACCTTAGAAAACCGTCATTTGAATATCCTAGTAAATAATTTTGGTTGTTGAAACGGTAAATAACAATATTTAAAAATACAACTTCAAAATATAACTAAGTAAAACGATACGGAGAGGAAAACCCTAATGAAAACAGACGTATTTGAGATTTCGAATACCCCTAGTTCGACTAAAACAAATATCAAGTGTACGTAAACAAATCTACCATTAGACCGTGAAAATTCCTACTATATGCATACGCGTTATATAGCCGACGAAACTGTGCCTTACCATACAATGATCATAAACAACTAATCAACGAATTAAGTATTTGGGCAAGCTTCCCTATCTACTCAACCGATGACTGCATTAGGTACGGTGAATCCCGCTATTAGATTTGACTATAATCGGCGGGTTATTTCAACCTATCTCTAGCGATGAGTTTATTCTGCTCGTTTACGAGTGGTTTAATCGTTTGCCCCTCTCTCGAGCGTAGCGTACGATTTTCCGGATTATGTTAACTTAAACACATAGATATGATCAAGCTAACTAGATGATTTCAATCACATAGACATAATCAAATCATATGCTTCATAAATAAGTCATAGCAATAGCAAAACATCAAATACACTTAAACATACGATCGATCACGCTAGGGTTCATCTCATCTCAAATACACAATATTTGGCTACCCATAATGGTAACAACAAAGAAAATATTTAACGTCGAAGATATCATAAATGCTTCACTGAATTCGGCTTTGAATTTAATCCCCGTTCTTCGTTGAGTACTTTGATCGAGCATGTGATGAGAGAACTAAATATGTGTGGATAGGTGATCTTGGGTTTTAGAGAGGCAACTAACGTAAGTAAGCTTAATGGTGTATCTTTTTACCTCACGTTCCTCGCCTCCGTTTTAAGTTTGATCGTGAGTCTATATATTGGTAAAGAGTGTAACCAACTTCCCACAATATACACTCGATATCTTCTATCCATGATTGCCCGTATCTTTGAGGTTGTAAAATCAGAATTTCTCAAATCTTCCCATGTTTGAGTTCGGCTATGTGGGTTCCAAGGCTGCGGTTAATGTTGAAACTATTCTATTGTATTCAATTAATATAGTTATCGTGTCTTGTTATACAAGTTAGTAGTCTTGGACTGAATTGTAATTAGTCATTTTGTAGGACTACTTATTCCTACGAAAATTAGGAGTGCGCTTTGTAGGGTTTTACAGATAGAAAATTAGAATCGAAAACTTTAGAGAGACAAATTCGCCAAACCCTTCTTGTTCTACAAGTTTTCTCTCCCAATCTTCAACGAAGGTAAATCTCATACGTAAGCTTCGAATTTCTTAGATTTACGATTCGATTCTTCTAAATTCGATCTAGGTTGGATATTTGGGGTCCTAACAATTGGTATCAGAGCCGAGCGTGTTACGATTGAATCGAAATTAGGATCGAATTTTGAAAATCTGAGGAAAAATTCGCGAGTTACTGTTCATCGCGAAAAATCACTGTTCATCGCGAAAAATTACTGTTCATCGCGAAATTGTCACTGCTGATTTTCAATCTGATTTTTCTTAATTCGACTTGTTTTGTTGTTATTGAGGTTCGATTACATGTTTCTAATTGATCTGAGCTTGTTTTCTTTCGATCGAACCACAAATTTTAGCGAATATTGAAGATTTGATTGCAAAATTGTTCTTCAAGTTCTTAATCTGATTTTTCAAAAATCGAACTGATTTTGCTTTGATTGTGCTAAATTGTGTGTTTGTTCTTGTCAATTGCATGATTTCGATCGATTACTCAGAGTGTTACAGATTAATTTGTTGTTTTCGGTCGGATACGTGATAATTTGTGTTCTTCGTGTTCTTCGTGAAACTCATCAAATTCTGGAAAAATCTGACATGTTTTGCTGTTTTCTGGTTTGATTCTGTGTTAGAACTGTTATTCTATGACTTTGGATCAATAACCCATCCTAAATCTGCAAGTTGTTTTCGATTGAATTCTTTATTTTGCAAGTTCTCGTAGAAGGCTTCAGTTAAGTTTCTCGATAAGCATCTCTAAAATTGTTATTTGCATATTACGGTAGTAATCATTTGAAAAAAGTAACAGTCGAGAAATTAGATCGAGAAATTACTCAATAGTTAGCACATGGTCAAAATTCCATCCTAAAGCTTTGAAAGTCAAACTGACACTTAACTAATGATCGAAAAATTTTGCCGTCAATAATAGCGATTGATATTGTTTAAAAAAATTTATGATCGAAAGAAATTGATCGAGAACAAATTCATCTCATTACATATATGATCGAAATAGTGATTGCTATTTGATCGAAAAACTCCACAAGGTAGTAACATTGCATCATCATTCAGTCATCATTGCACATCTTTCAGCAATCATTACACATTATTGTCACTTTGCAATTGTTATCATTACACATACGTAGCAATTCATTGTTAATCATCATTGCATAATCATCACTCATCATCATTGCATAATCATCACTCATCATCAATTTCTATTCTTTCTTTTTTTATATTATCTTTGCTTCGTTTTTTTACTTTCTTGTCCTTAGATTTTTATCTTTTTAGCGTTCTTTTTCTTTTAAACTGGCAATTCTATTTCTAATTTTATTTCTTAGACATTCTTTTCTTAGTTTACTGTTAGTTCTTAGCGTTTGTTATTTTTTTTGTTTTTTTAACAAAATAATACAACTAAATTCATTATAAATACTATCAATTGGTTTTTATTTAATATCTAATTTATTATTTTTTTTAACAAAATAATACAACTAATCAGACATGTGCGTTTGAATCAGTCGGCCTGTTTAGCAAGTAGTGGGTCGGCCTTCGGGGTTTACCTGGCCCGTCAGTGTTCCCGGGGTTTCCAAAAAAAAAATTATTCTATGTTGACCAAATTATAAACTCCATTTATACTGCGCCCCCCCCCCCCCCTCCAAAATTCCTAGATCCGCCCCTGGTAACCTTCCAATTGGCACATTATAGAAAAAGCTTTTGGCAAATACTATTCAATTTTTAAATCAAACTTTATACACCAAAACCTTTTCGAAACTGAAATTTTAAAACCAAAATATTTTAATCAGTATTAAATAAAAAAATCCAAATCACAAAACACGTGAACGATCAAGATATCCAACCAACAAAAATTAAAAGAAAACTAAAATGGATCAAGATTTAAAAGACTTCGAACAACAATTAAAGTTAATTACAAAAATGCTAAGAAAACAGGTGTCAAAGACTAAGTCCTCATCCAATTCGGAGAAAAAAGAAAAGAATTCTAGCCTTAAACTAAAGGAGAGCTACGAGTTGATGGCCTGTCACGAAGATAAATCAAACCATCTAGCTCTCATGACTCGAGTTGAGGATACCTCTGAAGCGAACTTGTCGAAGAAAACAAGCGAAGAAGAGGCAGTCACGTCTTCTCTGGAGGTAGTTATTCCTAACTCTACATTGTTTAACATGTTAGAATCCTTACAAATTAGGTTTACTAACATGAAAAATGAGCAGAAAAGTACAAAAGAGTCAGAAGAAAAATTATTTAAGTCTGAGGAGAAAATAGCTAGTATCGAATTAGAACTTAGAAGCTCTAGTGCGAAAATAAATGAACTAATTAAGAGCTCAAATCTTAGCGAGGCTAAACATATTTCGTTAGAGAAGCATAGCTCGGTAGTTAAGGATTTAGAGGATAGGCTAGACAACAACCATAAGTGTCTACTAGGAACTTAGACGAGAAAAGAAGTGTAGACTAGAAGTTGAGAGCAAAAAGGTCACTAGTCTTGAAGCCGAAATAGATAAATCCAATTCTAAGATTAGTGAATTAAGAAAGAGTCTAGACGCCTGTCAAGCCGAGAAGAGCAATGCTCAAAATAACTATGCTTTCTTAAGAGAAGAATGTGGGAAGCGCTATTCTAAGATTAATCAATTAGAAAATCTTCTTTCGATTTCTAGGACCAAGGAAGCCCAATCTCGTCATTCTGAAAATTCTTCTTCTGTGGATATACCTCCTATTCTTAAGAAATAGAGGATGTAAGTTCTACATTAGAAATGGAAAGAAAGAATTTTGAAGCGGAAAAGAATGCGCTTTTATTGGAAATATCTAATCTCAAAGCTTCCCAACAAGAAGTCGTTAAAGCCTATCAATTTTAGAAGTACAAACGTTGAAAGTGGCCAAGAAAATTTTCACGAAAGTAATTCAAGTTCTAGCGCACAAACTTCATCGTGTGTTTCAATGATTCTACTAGCTTTTCACTTAAAAAGCCTAGACTTGAAAATAATTTCCGAAATTCTTATTCTCATGTGAAAAATGTGCATTCTCCACGTACGAATTACGACACTTCTACTTCACATGCTTATCACTCTATTTGCTCATATTCTTACATGAAGTATCCAGTCAATATTCGTTCCGAAAAGCATTTATTACGACTAGGTACTGAGAAGACCTTTACAAGTACACATTCTAGGAGCACATATTCACATGCTAGAATTACTTATCCGTGTAAAATCAAACAAAAATGGATTCCTAAGTCAGATATCAAGTCACAAAGTCCTAGTCAAATATGGACTTCTAAGACTTCATCTTCGACCAACTTAGGCTCACAATCTAATTTTACAAAATACGACTAACTCGTTTTCTGCTAATAAGGGAGGACCCATACAACAATGGGTACCAAAGTCCCGATAGTTTTGCAGATATCCTTCATGTATGGTACTCCGATGATAGTTGCTCCACATACATGATTAAGGGCGACCAGCAGAGCAACTGCAACAAATCCCTACGTAAGCGACAAACTCGGTGACAAAATTCCTTACTAATTTTTTTCCTAAAAGTGCTAACATTTAGGATGAGTCACTATTAATTCGCTAGGGATTACAATTTGGTACATTATGCATCTGAGATGAAATGTTAAATGCGAATCTTTTTGAAAATTTTTTTCTTACAATTTTCCGCATTTAGTTCTGATAAAAAAAACGAAAAACCAGTCATGCATTTTTACTTAGCTGTTTTTCGTCTGTTTTCATATCATGTTCATGTTTTTCAATGAAAAAAAAATGCACACATACATAGTTTGTTTTTTTCATTGCTTTGACAAACAAAATAAAACAAAAACAACAAAAAAAAATGGGGAGTGACGATTACTCGATCTGCTTTGATTTGTTCACAAAAATCTTTCCTTGATATATGACTGGTTATTTGCTTAATATTGTCTGTCTAGTCGCATTCTTTTGTCCAAAGGTAACTCGTTTGTTCCACTAGACACAAAGCCACATCATATATGTGAGATTTTGAGCCTTATTATTTTTCGGGAATTTATCCTTGAACGAGTCACACATCAAATGCTTGTCTTAACTTGTATTTCTTGGCCTCGTACTCGCCTTGCATTAGATTGTTAGGAAAATGATTAGGGCACGTAGGAAAATTCCTCACTTGGCCAAATCAAAATATCATCCTTGAAATTATTCCTCTAGTCATCCCTTTGAGCCTTCTCCGATATCCTTTTTTCTTCATTTGTATCCCGATCAAGCCTTCAACCGTAATTCATAAATATCGGAGGGTTGCATAAACGAGAAAGAGGGGGAGAAAAAGGCCACGAAATAAAAAGAAGATGACAAAAGGAGGTGGAAAACGCACACGAGGAATGCTCAACGCACAATAATAGTCCAAAAGAACCCGCCTTCCTAATTATTGAAATCTTCTAGAAATCATAAGAAGAGGGCACGGATCTTGCTGTGAACTTCTCCTTCGATAATCTTGTATACTCGTCAGAACGGCTGGAAGAGGAGCACCACGAAGTGAACTTCTCCAAAGGTAGTCTGGTCTTATATCGAGACAGCAAGAAGAGGAGCACGGCCTTGGGTTCGAATTCCATAACTGTGAACTTCTCCAAATCGATAATCTTTGGAACCTCTCTAGGGATTAAAAGAAGAGAAGCACGGTATCGACCCAAGAACCAACAAGAGGACGACGAAGAAAAGGAAGAATATCTTTAGTCCACGATTCCTAAATATTTCATTCCCTTCTAAGTCGGAGCCAAATTAAAATCCTTCAAAGTCCCTTTGATTCCGAATCGACGGTCTCTCGCTCGGTGAAATGATTATAAGCGCCTTGATAGCAAGTTAATTGATATAATTTTGCTTGTGTTGACATGAGTGATATATCTAGTATATAAATCCCATGATAAAAATAATTGAGCGCTAGAGCGAACCTCGTGAGAGTTGTCGAAATGAATCACTCAATGAACTTAGGACTTCAGTTTGACGGCATGACTTGACAGCAAATTATTATTTTATGTGTCATGTGAAATTTTTGCGTGGACATGCTCAAAGTGACGTAATCTGACCCAAAAATTAAAAGAAAATGAAAAAGATAATATTAATACATATAAAAATCGTTTAGCCCTATTTCGAATTTTTCTTTACTTTTATTTTTCTTTGCATATTTTAATGCATCTTTTTGTATTTTTGCATTTATTTACTTTGCATTTTTTCATATGCATGAAAAATTTCGCACATTTTCAAATGCATTTGCACATGCATTGGCACAGACTTGTTTAAAAGCGAAATATTTCTTGCTTAAATAGTCACGCAAATTTTCATATGCATGCTTAGGAGTTCATGCATATATGCTGAAATGATTATATGCGTTACTACTCCTTGTGTCATATGTGTTAAATTCTCATATGCATATCTTGGTGAATATGTATATCTTTGCATAACTGTTACACTATTTGCACACTATTTGAGGGGGAGTCATGATTCTTAGTGGGCGAAATCATGAATTAAGGGGGAGAATGGAAATAAAATGAAAAATTACTCTAAGATTTTGAAATTACTCCGTTATATGTTTCCGATGAGCATGAATTGAGGGGGAGTAATATGAATTAAAGGGGGAGTAATTTTAACATTTATAATTCATGTTACACTTTTAGACTCTACTTTAGAATCATGCACTCTCCTTGAATCTTGTTAAAGGACTAAATCCTCGAGGGAGCTTTATAGTGATTTCAGGTGTGTGAAATGGACGCTTTTCAAGAAGATCTTCCAAGCACCACTTCTAACTCTGCTCTCGAAGATTTAGCGAAGAGACGGCCTACCTTCTTCTGGAACTAGAGACGCTTCTTCGAGGCCGAACCAGACAACTTCTATTCGAAGAGACGAATCTGGCGAAACGGAGAAGATGGCTAAACCCCGAGCCCTCTCCTCGACTTTCTCATGCCCCTTGCATCCGGAAGAAGAAGCAAGGATCGAGGACAGAACGACACATGATTCAAGAATTATCAAGGACTGAAGTTGCCAACCATGTTCACCTCTCCAAACCTCTCATCGGATTCCTCGATCTCAACACAAGGTTGACCCAAATAGGGGGAGTTTCGAGTTTCCTGTGCTTTCAACGGGAGAGATGGAACGTGGACTTCCCAACCGGCAAGAACTTCGTACATCTCACGGCATTTAGGAGAAGAACTTCAAAATAAGATTCGACGAAAAAGCCGATGCCTAGAAGACCAGGTGAGCTTGAAGATTTTCTAAAGAGGAGCTTTCAAGGACTCGAGGACTCCTTCATTTACAAGACGAAGATAACCCGCGCTATATTGGAAATTGAATACAAAGGGGGAGATTGTTGGAACTATTTTATTGTATTCAATTAATATAGTTATCGCGTCTTGCTATGCAAGTTAGTAGTCTTGGGCTGAATTGTAATTAGTCATTTTGTAGGACTACTTATGTAAATATACCACAATAGGTGGTATATATAAGTGTACTCCTACGAAAATTAGGAGTGCACTTTGTAGGGTTTTACAGATTGAAAATTAGAATTGAAAACTTTAGAGAGAAAAATTCGTCAACCCTTACTTGTTCTACAAGTTTTCTCTCCCAATTTTCAAGGAAGGTAGATCTCATACGTAAGCTTCAAATTTCTTGGATTTACAATTCGATTCTTCTAAATTCGATCTAGGTTGGATATCTGGGGTCCTAACAGTTAATGACTTTTTCTCCCCTCAACGATGGCGTACGTGTGTAATGTATGTATAAGAATCGTTCCTTCATTAGGCTCCCTTATATCCCACGGTCTCATGGGCTAAAAAGTGTAAATGGGTTGAGATTGTCTTGGGCCTTAATGTTTTAAATGGGCTTGGAATCGATGGGCTGAAATTTACACTGCGGCCCAATTGTTTTGGGCCGATATTTGGTTTGTCGGTTCCTCAAATTAATTCAAGCCCGAATATTCTCGGCTGTAGTTCATATTTCCAATATTTGTCAAAAATCGAATAGAAACGTAAACGTATGATATTCAAGGAAAAATCAAATAAATAACAACCGATATTACGCTTTTACGGGGTATAAAACACGATATAAATTTCATTTATCAACCGCTCCGCTTAACAAAGGACCTGAGGTCGAAGGACTTCCCAACAATCACGTACATATAAGCTCAGTTTAGGAATCACCTACCTCAATCCGATTGCTAAGAAGAATAGGTTGATGTTGAAGACTGAAGTTCATAAATTCTGTGATGGGATGCTGAAGGTCATCAGGAAAAATATAGAGAAGAGATTGTAGGAGATTAACAGAGAGACCATGCTGAAGCTTCATATGTTCGTGAGAGAACAACCGCTTCTGATGGAACTACTTGAAGCCATCGAGGAGCGATTGGAGCTGAGGAACAACATAACAAACTACGAGCATGCGCTGGGCTTGCGCAGGTCATTCTTTACCCGACGAGGTCAGATAGCGCGAAGGGCAATCAAGCACAAAGGGGGAGAATGTAGAATACAGCTTAGAATTGTGCTTTGATTTAATTAGATGTCCTTGTAATTATGGGCTTTTATTGTATTTGTCCTTAGATTATGACATACTTGTTATTTATACCAAGTTTGTTGGTATAAATACTATGTACGCATTCGAAATCAATAGAGAAAGTTTCAGAATTTGATCCAAAAAGCTTGCAATTCAATTTCTAGAGAGAGAAACAGCAAGCATTTTCTCACACTACAATTTAGAATTCATGCCTAGGATCTTAGAGTTGATAATCTGGTGACCTAACACATTCGCATACGCTTCTTGTGACACGAAGATTCCCGTGCTTCTTTGCTCTACTTCGAGACCAAGAAAATATTTCATTAGTCCCAAATCTGTCATCTCGAATTCTTTCATCATCACCTTCTTGGAGTCGTTGATTATTTTCTCGCTGCTCCCCATGGAAATAAGATCATCAACATAGAGAGCGATGATGATCATTTCACCTCATTCTCTTTTGATGTATAGTGCATGCTCGAATGGACATTGCCGAATTTGTTCCTTTAGAAGTACCCATCGTTCCGAGCGTTCCAAACTCGCGGCGCTTGCTTCAGCCCGTAAAGTGCTTTTTTTTTAAAATTTAACGCTTTGCCTTCTTCTCCCTATTTTGAATATCCCGACAGCAGTTCCACGTAGACCTCCTCAAGCGCCCCATTTAGAAACACGGACTTCACGTCCATTTGATAGATCGGCCAACTAAGTTGTGCAACTTGGGCAAGAAGCAGACGGATTGTCTCATTCTTGCAACAGGAGCAAAGTCTTCATCATAGTCGATTCCTGCTCGTTGTCTGTAGCCCTTCGCCACCAATCTTGCTTTGTAACGTTATATTTTTTCCTTGAGCATTGATTTTCTTTTTGTAAACCCATTTTACTCCTATGGGTTTATGCTCATGTGGCAATTCCACCAGCTTCCATGTGTCATTTTTTCAATCGTATTGATCTTCTCGTCCATTGCCGTTTTCCATCTCTTGTCTCTTACGGCTTCTTGGAAATTAATTTGTTCCGAGTCGGCCAGTAAGTATACTAGTTGAAGCTTTTCGGTTGTTTCGTACAGGTCATGCATGCTTTGCATCCTGGGCTGTCTTGGTTCGTCATTGTCAATAGTTTCTTGAGATGAAACTGAGATGGATGTTGGTGCAACACTCAATGGCTCTCCATGCGTTGTGTTTTCTTCATTCCAGTCCCACGAACTTTTTCGTCTTCTCGAACATCTCGACTTACTATCACTTTTTTATTTTCTGGATCATATAGGCGGTATCAGTTTTTTATTAGTATTATTATAATATATATTTCTTCTAGTGGAAGCGTTATTATTAATAATATTAATATTATTTTCATTGCATCATCATCATTTTATTTTTTATTTTAGTAGAATTATTATTTTTTCCGTACGTCATTACCAGTTATATAAATCTGAAAAAAATAATTATTAATTTCTTTATTATCATTATTAATATATTTTTTGTAGTAGAAGTATTATTAGTTTTTATATAAAAATTATTATTTTAGTATGTTATAATTAGCATTAATATTATTATAATCATCATTTATATATATATATATTTAATATTTATTATTATTATTTTTCTAAGTCATCACTACTTTACTATTATTATTATTGTTATTATTATTATTATTATTATTATTTTTTACCGGACTGATTTACGTTGATTTTAAATCTCTTGCAGAAATATTATTCGGTGCATGACACGAAGCTCAAATAAGGGACAATTATTGTTCGACGCTGAAATCGAAGCTACGTGCCGACGCAACCGAACCCGTAGACAAATGATGGAGGATCAAGAACGAGAAGCGAATCGCGAGGAACACACAATCACGAGATGGTTGCTTTACGGCCTTCTTTGCTAAGCCAAGCACTTCCGGGGCACTTCGATGACAATGACCCGATTGCCATTCCTCCGGGGCCAAATATCCAATTTGAGATCAAACCCATTACTATACACATGGTGACCGGTTCAACATTCAGCGGCCTGACGAACGAGGACGCAAATGCACATATTACCAAATTCTCACAAATTTGCAAAACTATCAAATATCCAGGTGTTTCTCGAGAAGTGATAAAACTGACGTTCTTTCCGTTTTCTTTAGCAGGGAACGCGTCCGAATGGTTTTCGACACTGCCGCATGCATCCAAACATAGTTGGGATGAATTGGTAGAGTGTTTTTTGAGCAAATACTACACGTTATCAAGAACGAGCGAAATTAGGGCTGAACTCGTGAACTTCAAACAAGGAGGAGGAGAAACACTAAGTGACGCATAGAACAGATACAAGAATCTCCTCCGACAATGCCCAAATCACAACATCCCATTGATCGTACAAATGCAGTCGTTCTTTCTAGGATTAAGCACACAAAATAAGCGGATTGTTGATGGAGGGTGTGGGCGAAGTTTCATGGAGTTATGAGATACTGACGCACTCGCAACCATCGAGATGGTTGCAGCCTACCCGGAGAGATATACGGTACAAGATCTTGATCGACGGACAGCTAGCGTGCATGAGATAAATAGGTCAATGGAAGCACAGTTTGAGGCTATTCACCGGAGGCCAGATGCGATGCAAGCCAAGGATCCGGAGTCGGCCAACTTCGTTCACAACAAATTAAAGAACGTGTACTCAAACACATACGGTCCGAGTTGGAGAAATCATCCGAACCTATCGTATGGCAATTCACACTACGAGAAGCCTCCGGGATTCCCAAGCCAACAAGAGCGACCACCTTTTGAGAAGCATCAAGGACAACAAAACACACAACCACAACAACCAAAAGCAAGTTGGGAGGAAGCGCTCGACAAATTGGTAGCGATACAAGGCAATAAGAATCGCAAGGCAGAGGAACGCTTCCAAAGTCTAGAGACGAGGGTCAACACCAATTTTCAAGATCTACAGGCCACAATACACAACCTAGCAACAACAGTGGGACAACTTGCGAGCACGGTATCCGAACGCAAACAAGGCGCACTCCCAAGCGACACCGAGAAGAACCCTAGAGAGCACGCGAAGGCCATTCAACTACGAAATGGAAAGATGCTCGAGCCAGCTCCAGAGACCCAAAAGACGGTGCAAGAGATAGAAACAAAAGATGCCGACCAAAGTACTTCCATCACGAAGACGTTTGACTCTCCACCATCCGAAAAGAAAGCCAAGCCCCAACCATCGATAAAGATTCGACCTCCATTTCCAGCTGCACTACGACGGGGAAAACCTGATAAGCAATTTGGACGCTTTATTGATATTTTTAAGAAGCTTGAAATTAATATTCCTTCCGTTGAAGCGCTTTTGCAGATACCAAAGTATGCAAAATTCTTGAAGGAGCTACTGTCGAATCGGAATAAGTTGGAGGAACATGGTACGATAGCGCTCAATGAATAATGTTCAGCCGTGCTACAAAGGAAGTTACCACTAAAAATTAAAGATAGAGGGAGTTTCTCAATCCCTTGTTCTATAGGCTCGCTTTCATTTACAAATGTATTATGAGATTTAGGTGCAAGCATTAACCTGTTGCCTTTTTCGCTTCTTAAGAAATTAGGAGTCGGTGAGCCAAAACCCACATGTACGATTCTCCAACTAGCGGATAGGTCGATCACATACCCACGGGGAATCGTCGAGGATGTACTAGTGAAGGTTGGAGAACACTACTTCCCAGCGGATTTTGTGGTATTAGACATGGAGGAAGATACCGATATGCCACTGATACTTGGAAGACCATTTCTAAATACGGCAAGAGCACTCATCGACGTCGGTAATGGTAAACTCATCTTACAAATAGGGGATGAAAAAGTAGTATTTGATGTTTATAAAAAAAATGAAACACCCCGGTGATGATGATTCATGCTCGTTTATTGATAGTATTGACTCATACGCTTTTGAGTATTTTAAGGCTTTCAAGAACAAAGATGAGTTGGAAGCATGCTTAGTTGGAACGGCTATCGATAACAAAGCCGAGTTGGAATATGTCGTGGCGAGTCTAGAGGCGAATGCACCTCACCGAAAGTCATTTAGATCAAAATTTGAGCAACTAGATCGAACGATGGGACCACAACCACAATCATCAATCGAGGATCCTCCGACTTTAGAATTAAAGCCATTACCTAGTCATCTTAAGTATGTTTATCTTGGCGCCTCTGACACTTTACCTGTGATTATTTCTTCCTCATTGACAGGTCTCATGGAGGAAAAGCTATTGAGAGTGCTAAGGGAACACAAGCGAGCATTCGCATGGAAGGATGCTGACATAAAAGGAGTAAGTCCGACCATTTGCATGCACAAAATTTTAATGGAGGACTCGTACAAGCCGGTCGTACAACCACAGAGGCGTTTGAACCCAACTATGCCAAAAGTCGTGAAGAAGGAGGTAATCAAGCTTTTGGACGCAGGTATTATTTATCCCATCTCCGATAGCACGTGGGTTAGTCCGACGCAGGTTGTACCAAAAAAAGGGAGGTATAACTGTGATTAAAAATAATTCAAATGAATTAATTCCCACTAGGACAGTTACGGGATGGCGTGTATGCATAGATTATAGAAAATTAAATGATGCCACACGTAAATATCACTTTCCACTTCCCTTTATCGATCAAATGTTAGAGCTATTAGCTGGACATGAATTTTATTGTTTTCTAGATGGTTATTCAGGGTATAATCAGATTTATATAGCACTTGAGGATCAAGAAAAAACTACTTTTACTTGTCCTTATGGTACCTTTGCTTACAGGCGTATGCCATTTGGAGTATGTAATGCCCCAGCTACATTTCAGCGATGCATGCTTGCTATTTTCCATGATGTAGTTGAGAAATTTATGGAGATCTTTATGGATGATTTTTCTGTGTTTGGATCTACGTTCGATACATGCCTCGATAATTTAGATTTTGTTCTTAAACGTTGTGAAGAGACTAACCTTGTTTTAAATTGGGGGAAATGCCATTTTATGGTACAGGAAGGGATAGTTCTTGGCCACAAGGTATCATACAAGGGAATTGAGGTGGATCGAGCGAAGGTCGACGTCATTGAGCAGCTGCCACCAACCACGTAGGTGAAGGCGGTTAGGAGCTTTTTGGGGCACGCGGGATTTTACCGACGCTTCATAAAAGATTTTTCGAAGATAGCTAAGCCATTATCAAACTTACTCGTTAAAGATGTTGTATTTGACTTTACAAATGAGTGTCTACAAGCCTTTCGTTAGAAGAAACTCACCACAACGCCAGTGATGGTTGCACCGGATTGGACTTTGCCGTTTATATTGATGTGCGACGCTGGTGATGGTGCGGTGGGTGCTGTTTTGGGACAACACAAGGATAAAGTATTTCAGGCCATTTACTATGCTAGCAAGACTTTGGATGATGCATAGAGAAATAACGCCACAACCGAAAAAGAGATACTAGCTGTGGTATTTGCCGTAGATAAATTTCATTCGTATCTTGTGATGAATAAGGTAATAATATACACTGATCATGCTGCACTTAGATACCTATTCGCTAAAAAAGATGCTAAGCCTAGGTTAATTCGTTGGATTTTATTGCTTCAAGAATTCGACTTAGAGATACGTGATAAGAAAGGTGTCGAAAATGTGATAGCTGATCATTTGTCTAGGCTAGAAAATCCACATGAGCAGGATATGGAATTACCTATTAACGAGCGTTTTCCTGATGAACAATTGTATGCATTGCTTGATACGTCTTTACCTTGGTATGCGGATTTTGCAAATTATGCTGCTTCAGGTGATACTCCAACAGAGTTAACTTTTCGTCAAAAGAAGAAATTTCTTTCTGATGCGAAGCATTATTTGTGGTACGATCCATTCTTGTACAAAATCTGCTCCGATCAGGTAATCCGGCGATGTATTCCCGCCGAAGAGGTAAATTTTGTTCTATCTCATTGTCATTCTGGTTTGACGGGTGGGCATCATGGGCCTACAAAGACAGCATTTAAGGTACTTCAATCAGGTTTATTCTGGCGTACTTTATTTAAGGATGCTCATGCTTATGTGACTTCTTGTGATCGTTGTCAGCGAACTGGTGGTATTTCTAGAAAACATGAGATGCCTTTAAATATTATGCTAGAAGTTGAGCTGTTTGATGTTTGGGGCATGGACTTTATGGGACCATTTCCTACTTCATGCTCTAATAAGTATATTCTCGTTGCAGTAGATTATGTGTCTAAGTGGGTTGAGCCTGAAGCATGTAGGACTAATGATGTACGTGCTTCTTAAGAAAAATATCGTTACTCGCTTTGGTACACCACGTGCAACAATTAGTGATGGGGGTACTCATTTTTGCAATAAGTTGTTTGCTAATTTATTGTCAAAGTATGGTGTCAAACATAAAGTGTCAACCCCGTATCACCCTCAAACTAGTGGACAAGTAGAAGTTTCTAATAGGGAGCTTAAACAAATTTTAGAAAAGACAGTGAATGCCTCTAGGAAAGATTGATCTTTGAAGCTAGATGATGCATTATGGGCATATCGCACTGCATTTAAAACATCGATAGGAACTTCACCTTTTAAATTAGTTTACGGAAAGCGTGTCATTTACCTGTTGAGCTAGAACATCGTGCATATTGGGCCGTTAAGAAACTTAATTTTGACGTTATCGAGGCAGGTAAAAACAGGTTACTCAAACTGAATGAGATGGAAGAATTTTGCCAAAATGCATAAGAGAATGCAAAACTGTATAAGGAGCGAACGAAGAAATACCATGATAAGAGAATTGCACAAAGAGAGTTCAAAGTCGGGGATCGTGTGCTACTATTCAACTCACGGTTGCGCCTATTTCCCGGAAAACTAAAGAGCAATTGGGCAGGCCCATACGTAGTGGAGCAAGTATCCCATCTGGAGCCGTACAGATCCTAATAAACGGAAAGGACTCTTATAAAGTTAATGGACAACGCCTGAAATTGTACGACGACGGGAGTCTTGGAGAAGCAACTTCAATAGTTCCTGAAGAACTCCGAATACTAATACTACTGCTTTGAGTTGTTCTGTATCTTTCAGGGATACCTTGTTTGGAGAAAATACCAGCGAGCTGAAGGACCTCCAGCACACCGAAGCAAGTTCACATGCCGATCTACCTTGATCGGTTTAGAAGTCGAGCTAACGACTATAAGAACAGCGCTTCTTGTGAGGCAACGCAAGTACTATCTATCCATTTCTATTTTTATTGGAGTCTATATTAATTATCGCATCTTATAAGTGTGTCTTGCATTTGAATTTATTTTAAAAAAAATCGAATCACGGTGTCGTCTAGTTATGTTTTCTCGCAGGCTCATAATCAGTTTGGGGGTGGTTTGTTCACAGAGCTAGATCAATATATGAAGGAACCGAAGTCTTCTCACGACTCTCTTCGCATCGATCAACGCATTATTCAGGGCAGTGTCACTTAAACTCTCTCTTTGCTTTAAATTTTTATACATTGAGGACAATGTACAAATTAGTTTGGGATGGGGTGACACATGCTAGATTTTATATGATATCGATCTCTTCGATTTATTAGTTGGTTTAACTGATCAATGTTATGATTTGAACGTCACTTATGAAAACTCCTACCAATGATGAAAAATTTTGAAATTTTGCTTGTGTCGAGATAAGATTCAGATATGAGCGAGATAGTTTTGCATGTTACTTGTTCTGATATTAGCATGATTATTGTACTACCCGTAAATTGTAATACGGGATTTTGGATGTAGTTAAATATGTAATTTCGTGAATTAGGAAGATAGATAATAAAATTTGGTTGCGAAGCTAAAATATAAATTTTGATCACCCCGAAAACATTTGAAAATTTAAACAAAGATATCTAAATAAAGGGAATTATAATATAGGTCCATATTTGAATTAGTTAATCGGGCATTAACACCAATACTTTCGAAATAAAGGTTGGGCCATTAGGATTTAAGTCCAAAACTCTTAAAAACATATTACGAGGTTACTTAGGCTTAGGGGAAAAGTTTCGCCACCACCTTGTCCTATCAACACCATTTCCAAGGTTAATGTATATCAACAATTGGATAGTTAAGAACTCTCATTTGAAAAGAAGAAGAAACAAGAAGGCGAAAATAAGAAAACAGAAGAAAGGAGATTTTAAGCTCAACCCTTATAAATAATCCAAAGAAGGCGAAATAGAAAGGTAAAATCCTTTCACGATACCCTCTCATCTATGGAGTATGATCATATGTTGGTTATTAGCTGATTTAATTTGCGGCTAGATATTAGGTTATTTAGACTCTTTAAATGGTTAAATGGTTTACATGTTCTCAACGTGTCTTAGGAATGAAGTAGATGATATTTCGTGGGTGAGAAGTGAATTGGCAATTCAGAGGTTTCAAAGTAGTCATGTTAAACAAATTTTGAGTACTGAAACAAATAAGCTTCGACATGTTAGGGTTTTCAGGGAGATTTCGATATAGCTAAAAGGAGTTTTGAGCTGTTTGATGCATCATAAAAAAAAAAGTCGACATTAATAGGAACTCGACATCATAGACTTCGACATTTGTAATTCGACATTTTCCTCTCAGTTTAATGATCTCGACATTTTGTTATAATCTCGACATTTTAAAGAAGTTCGTTCTCAGCTTGAGATGTTAGAAGATAATGATGAAAGGCTCGACATTTTTATGGTCTCGAGATTTGTAAACATAGAGGGTCTCGACATTTTTATTATGCTAAGTCATGACATTCGTCTTTTATCAACTTAGTATCTCGACATCTTTCCATTATTATCACATATTGATCTTATCTTTTAAAAATCTCGATAATAGCATTAATAGCCTCGACATTGTTAGATGATCCCGACATTTATATTATATCGACATTTGTAAGGGTTTTAACATTCATGTCTCGATATTTAATAAGCATAGTCTCGATATTTGTATGCTAAAGGTTTCGACATTTATTCTCTGCTCAATTATGTGCCTCGACATTTTACAATGATGTCGAATTTTTCAAGGAATGATGAGCTCGACATTTCTTTTAATAATCTCGACATTTTATTAGATGATTTCGACATTTTGGTTTAATTAATAAATTTTCGGTATTTTAGGGTTTCGTTATATTCTAGTGTTTTCAATATTTTAGGGTTTATTTATTTTTAGGAATATCATTATTTTAGGTTTTTATAAATTTTAGGGTTTTCGTGATTTTAGGGTTATGATAATTTTAGGGTTTTCGAGAACTAGCACATATACTAATAATATTATTATATTCAGACGACCGATCTATAGAGACTTCACGGGACTTCGTAGTTGATTGTAGCGGGAGGACAGGTAGGTGAATCATTCATCTACGACACGTAAACGCTTACCTGCTATTACGTGATTACGTGACGTATGTGATTTACATGTTTTGCGTATGTTTTGTGTGACATCACGTTTCATGGCTTTCACGTATATGCATGACATCGCACGACATGGTGAGGAATAATGACCACATTAGTGGTGACACCCTAAGACTTAAGGTGTCGATTGAGCGGGGTAGAGTGTGCCGATTTTGGCAGTCAGACTCGTAGCGGAGTTGAGGTTGGACTCGCGGGGCACCTGACGGGAGACAGACGTGAGCGATCTGTCTACTCGGGCGTGAGCGACCCGAGGTGCAAATCGTTGGATGAGTTGTGTAGCGGAAGGGGCGACCTGATAGGAGGACGTTGACGTGATCGATCAGCGCACTATCGGCGTGGGCACCGCTAGTCTGGCGTTAGCGACCAGACGATATATATATTATTTTATTGCGCGCGAGGTGCCGAGTCTAGCCTAGGGCCCTGATATTGAGATACGATAGAAATGTGGGAACGAGCGTGCATTATATCATGTTGTGAGAATTGGGATTGGGAATGAGTGCACGCTGCATTGCATATTCACCTACTGGGCAAATCGCTCAGTGTTTACGTGTTGTAGGTACCGAGTCCGACGCTGATACGCGTCGTGACTGAGGCGGCTGGTGGCGGTACTCCACGGGCTTTTGAGGGCGGGCCGGTACATGGATGAAGACCTGTGGAGCGGCGATAGATTTTTGACCTTTTGACATTTTGGGGCTTCGGCCCATTGTACAGATACTATTATGTAAAATAATATTTTGTTGTATTATAATTGAAAAAGTTTTAACTAGACGGGCCTTCCGCGGCTTACGTTGCGGAAATCCGCCACTAACCTTAATTAGAAAAGTAGGGTCGCCACAGGTGGTATCAGAGCTTCGGTATTAGATTCTGAAGACTGTCCATGTACTGCCGCTCAAAAGCCTGGAGAACCAGCCAGGCCTGTAAGTTCAATATTTGATTTCATTGTTACGTGTTATTTGATATGTGTTCTATGTGAATAATTGTAGAAATAGATAAAAATGCCGAAAGGACGTCGAGATGTAGGCAGTTCTAGCCGTAGGGCGGGGTCTGAATCCCCACCAAATGACGACCGCTCTACTATACATCAATTGACCGATCTGATCCGACGACAGTCGGATCAAATCAATGACTTGATCCATCACCGGAGCTCGTCGGAACATTCCCCGCAGCCTGATCGAGTAGAACTAATCGGGGAACGATTTCGAAAGCTAAACCCCCCAATATTTACCGAAGCCACCAACCCTGCGGTGGCTGAAGATTGGATAGGCACTATAGAGGACATGTTATCTATAGTCGAGTGCCTGACAACGAAAAAGTCCTCTGTGCCGTTTCCCTTTTCCGAGAAAATGCACGCTATTGGTGGAAAACCGTAAAGGTGTTGGAGAGCCCAATCACTATGACTTGGGAAAGATTTAGGGAGCTCTTCTTCAACAAATACTTTACGGCCCACGATCAAGAACAGAGAATGTACGAGTTCATGAGCTTGAAGCAAGGGAGCATGCCGGTGGCGGAGTACATCCGTCGATTTGAAGAATTATCTCGATTTGCTCCGCAGTTAGTGGCGACTAATTCGCTGAAAGTGACCAGGTTCATTAAGGGACTTAAACCCGAAATCTATCGGGATTTAAGTATTGCGGGTGCACGCCAATTAGAGTTTATGCAAGTGACGGAACGTGCCTTAATTGCGGAACAAGCAGAATCAGTGGTGGTGGAAGCTCAGGAAGCGAAAAGGAGGAGAGAGGCCCAACAAGGAAGCGGAGGAGATAAGAAACGCCAGTTTTTCGGCAAGGGTCCTAATACCCAATGGAACCGTCAGGACCAACAAAACTGGCGACCGAGACCAATACAGGGACCGATCAATATCTCCAATCGACCTCAAAATGTTGCGCCCCAGTGTCGACAATGCGGGCGTTACCATTTTGGGGCCTGTTTTGGAACAAGGCAGATGCCGCAATGTTTCCGATGCGGAAAAATCGGACATTTTGCTAGAGCTTGTACGGAGAATTTACCCCTAGTGCGGAACCCGGCCCAACCGCCGATGCGACCTCCACCTGTTCCCGCGAGAGTTTTTACTTTGACAAATGAGGAGGCCGAGGCGAATCCTTCTGTTGTGACGGGTACGTTAACTATCTATAACGTGCCCACTTCTGTGCTTATTGATTTTGGAGCCACACATTCATTTGTGTCGGCTAAGTACGTGGCGAAGGTAGGAATATCTCCTACCTCATCTAAATGCAACTATGTAGTTACTCTACCACACGGGGATCCGACGCATACCAACCAAGTACTGAAAGGATGCGTCGTAGTTATTGAGGGTAGGAACTTGAGTGCCGACCTGATTGTAATCCCGATGAACGACTACGATGTCATCTTCGGAATGGATTGGCTTTCAAGATATGGAGCCATCATAGATTGCAACAAGAAGGTCGTTAAATTTCAACTGCCCGAAGAAGAGGTGTTCACTTTTTCGGGAAAAACTACTTTGAATCGTATTCCTCAAATCTCGGCATTGAAGGCTCAACGACTATTGAGATCTGGTTGTGAGTCTTATCTAGTATATGCGGTACGGGCGGAGGACTTACCTCAGCCGGAACTAAAGGACGTACCTGTAGTCAACAAATACCATTATGTATTTCCCGATGATCTCCCGGGGTTACCCCCTGATCGAGAAATACAGTTCACAATAGATCTGATTCCGGGGTCCGCCCCAATCTCTAAAGCTCCTTATCGACTAGCGCCGAACGAACTGAAAGAATTGAAAGAACAGCTAGAGGACTTGTTGCAGAAAGGGTTTATTCAGCCCAGCTTTTCACCGTAGGGAGCACCAGTCCTATTCGTACGAAAGAAAGACGGGTCGATGCGACTGTGTATCGACTATCGGGAATTGAATAAGATCACGATCAAGAATAAATATCCCCTACCAAGGATCGATGATCTGTTTGACCAATTACAAGGAGCGACGGTATTTTCGAAAATTGACCTCCGTTCGGGATACCATCAGTTGAAGATCAGGGAGGTAGATGTTCCTAAAACGGCGTTCAGTACGAGGTACGGCCATTACGAGTTTTTGGTCATGCCTTTCGGACTGACTAATGCCCCTGCTGCTTTTATGGATCTTATGAACCGAGTCTTTAAAGACTATCTCGACCACTTCGTAATCGTCTTTATTGACGACATTCTGATCTATTCTAAGACGAAAGAAGAACACGAGAGTCACTTACGAATCGTCTTAGGAACCTTGCGTGAGAAACAGCTCTACGCCAAATTCAAGAAATGTGAATTTTGGCTTGAGCAAGTAGCCTTCTTGGGACACGTGATTTCCGGGAGTGGAATCTCCGTGGACCCGAGTAAGATTGAGGCCGTGAGCAATTGGCCACGACCAACTACTCCTACCGAAGTCCGAAGTTTTCTGGGACTTGCGGGATACTACCGTAAGTTTATAGCGGACTTCTCTAGTATTGCCTCTACATTAACCAATTTGACGAGGAAGAACGTTCCGTTCAATGGACCGAAGCATGCGAACAGAGCTTTCAAGAATTGAAGAAACGTCTTACCTCTGCCCCAGTATTGACAATACCATCAGGAACCGGAGGATTTGCGGTATACAGCGATGCTTCGAAGAATGGCTTGGGATGCGTGCTGATGCAGAACGGAAAGGTGATTGCCTATGCTTCGCGCCAACTAAAGGAATACGAGAAGAACTACCCAACCCATGATCTTGAATTAGCAGCAGTAGTCTTCGCTCTGAAGATCTGGAGACATTATCTCTACGGAGAGAAATGTGAGATCTTCACAGACCATAAGAGTTTGAAGTATTTCTTCACTCAGAAGGAACTGAATATGCGACAACGAAGATGGCTGGAGCTCGTCAAGGACTACGATTGCATCATCAGCTATCATCCGGGTAAGGCAAACGTAGTCGCAGATGCGCTAAGTCGAAAAGCGGTGAATGCAGAGTTACATCAGCTTGGAATAGAGGTAGTTAATTTGGGCGAAGTTGAGGAAAGACTAGCAGCGCTAACTCTCCAACCCACGCTGCTAGAACAGATCAAGAAGACACAAGAAGAAGACGAACTCTACCTTAAAATGAAGGAGGCACTACCCGAAGATTTTAACATCCGAGAAGATGGAGCTTTGCTATACAAGAACCGTCTTTATGTACCTAACAACGAGGAGCTGCGACAAACGATAATGAAGGAAGCACACACGACCACATATTCGGTACACCCAGGAGCCACGAAAATGTATCAAGATCTGCGAATAACCTACTGGTGGCCAGGAATGAAGAAAGACATCGCAGCGTTCGTGAACCGATGTATGACCTGCCAATTGATTAAAGCGGAACACCAACGACCCGCTGGAACGCTACAGCCTCTACCCATTCCAGAATGGAAGTGGGATCATATCACAATGGATTTCGTCGTTGGTTTACCCAAAACGACGAAAGGCCACGATGCTATTTGGGTGATTGTTGATCGCCTGACCAAATCGGCTCATTTCCTTCCAATTAGTTCCACTTTTTCCATGGAACGTTATGCGGAATTATATATTCAGGAAATCATCTGCCTCCATGGAATTCCAATTTCCATCGTCTCGGATCGAGATTCGAGATTTTTATCCAATTTCTGGCAGAGCCTACAGAAAACGATGGGTACTAAGCTCTCGTTCAGTACTGCATATCATCCTCAGACCGACGGGCAGTCTGAACGAACGATCCAAACCCTTGAGGACATGTTACGCGCATGCGTGCTAGACTTCAAGGGAAACTGGAGTAAGTACTTACCGCTGATCGAATTTTCTTACAACAATAGCTTCCATGCTACGATCGGAATGGCACCGTACGAGGCATTGTACGGGCGTAAGTGCCGATCTCCTATCCATTGGGATGAAATCGGCGAACAAGCGTTATTAGGACCCGATATGATCCGAGAAACAACCGAAGCAGTGACCAAAATCCGGGAAAGAATGCGAACGGCGCAAAGTCGACAGAAGAGTTACGCTGATCATCGACAACGACCTTTGGAGTTCACAGAAGGTGACCAAGTATTTCTAAAGATCTCTCCAATGAAAGGGGTAAAGCGTTTTGGAAAGAAGGGCAAGCTAAGTCCCAGATACATAGGCCCCTTCAAGATAGTCAAACGAGTTGGCGAGGTCGCTTATCAATTAGAGCTACCAGCTTCTTTATCGCAAGTTCACGACGTATTTCACGTATCGACATTACGAAAATACGTCGCGGATTCGAGTCATGTAATCCGGAACGAGCTTCTTTATCAACAGCTCAAGCCTGACTTGAGTTACGAAGAGAAGCCTGTAGAGATTCTGATGTACGAATCGAAACGATTACGGAATAAGGTTATTCCGTTAGTTAAAGTTTTATGGCGGAACCAATCAGTTGAGGAAGCCACGTGGGAGCGTGAGGATGATATGAGAATTCGTTATCCCGAGTTATTCCCGTCGGCGTAATTTCGGGGACGAAATTCTTTTAAGGGGGGAGGGATGTAATACCCGAAAATTGTAACACGGGATTTTGGATGTAGTTAAATATGTAATTTCGTGAATTAGGAAGATAGATAATAAAATTTGGTTGCGAAGCTAAAATATAAATTTTGATCACCCCGAAAACATTTGAAAATTTAAACAAAGATATCTAAATAAAGGGAATTATAATATAGGTCCATATTTGAATTAGTTAATCGGGCATTAACACCAATACTTTCGAAATAAAGGTTGGGCCATTAGGATTTAAGTCCAAAACTCTTAAAAACATATTACGAGGTTACTTAGGCTTAGGGGAAAAGTTTCGCCACCACCTTGTCCTATCAACACCATTTCCAAGGTTAATGTATATCAACAATTGGATACTTAAGAACTCTCATTTGAAAAGAAGAAGAAACAAGAAGGCGAAAATAAGAAAACAGAAGAAAGGAGATTTTAAGCTCAACCCTTATAAATAATCCAAAGAAGGCGAAATAGAAAGGTAAAATCCTTTCACGATACCCTCTCATCTATAGAGTATGATCATATGTTGGTTATTAGCTGATTTAATTTGCGGCTAGATATTAGGTTATTTAGACTCTTTAAATGGTTAAATGGTTTACATGTTCTCAACGTGTCTTAGGAATGAAGTAGATGATATTTCGTGGGTGAGAAGTGAATTGGCAATTCAGAGGTTTCAAAGTAGTCATGTTAAACAAATTTTGAGTACTGAAACAAATAAGCTTCGACATGTTAGGGTTTTCAGGGAGATTTCGATATAGGTAAAAGGAGTTTTGAGCTGTTTGATGCATCATAAAAAAAAAAAAGTCGACATTAATAGGAACTCGACATCATAGACTTCGACATTTGTAATTCGACATTTTCCTCTCAGTTTAATGATCTCGACATTTTGTTATAATCTCGACATTTTAAAGAAGTTCGTTCTTCAGCTTGAGATGTTAGAAGATAATGATGAAAGGCTCGACATTTTTATGGTCTCGAGATTTGTAAACATAGAGGGTCTCGACATTTTTATTATGCTAAGTCATGACATTCGTCTTTTATCAACTTAGTATCTCGACATCTTTCCATTATTATCACATATTGATCTTATCTTTTAAAAATCTCGATAATAGCATTAATAGCCTCGACATTGTTAGATGATCCCGACATTTATATTATATCGACATTTGTAAGGGTTTTAACATTCATGTCTCGATATTTAATAAGCATAGTCTCGATATTTGTATGCTAAAGGTTTCGACATTTATTCTCTGCTCAATTATGTGCCTCGACATTTTACAATGATGTCGACTTTTTCAAGGAATGATGAGCTCGACATTTCTTTTAATAATCTCGACATTTTATTAGATGATTTCGACATTTTGGTTTAATTAATAAATTTTCGGTATTTTAGGGTTTCGTTATATTCTATTGTTTTCAATATTTTAGGGTTAATTTATTTTTAGGAATATCATTATTTTAGGTTCTTATAAATTTTAGGGTTTTCGTGATTTTAGGGTTTTGATAATTTTAGGGTTTTCGAGAACTAGCACATATACTAATAATTTATTATACTCAGACGACCGATCTATAGAGACTTCACGGGACTTCGTAGTTGATTGTAGCGGGAGGACAGGTAGGTGAATCATTCATCTACGACACGTAAACGCTTACCTGCTATTACGTGATTACGTGACGTATGTGATTTACGTGTTTTGCGTATGTTTTGTGTGACATCACGTTTCATGGGTTTCACGTATATGCATGACATCGCACGACATGGTGAGGAATAATGACCACATTAGTGGTGACACCCTAAGACTTAAGGTGTCGATTGAGCGGGGTAGAGTGTGCCGATTTTGGCAGTCAGACTCGTAGCGGAGTTGAGGTTGGACTCGCGGGGCACCTGACGGGAGACAAACGTGAGCGATCTGTCTACTCGGGCGTGAGCGACCCGAGGTGCAAACCGTTGGATGAGTTGTGTAGCGGAAGGGGCGACCTGATAGGAGGACGTTGACGTGATCGATCAGCGCACTATCGGCGTGGGCACCGCTAGTCTGGCGTTAGCGACCAGACGATATATATATTATTTTATTGCGCGCGAGGTGCCGAGTCTAGCCTAGGGCCCTGATATTGAGATACGATAGAAATGTGGGAACGAGCGTGCATTATATCATGTTGTGAGAATTGGGATTGGGAATGAGTGCACGCTGCATTGCATATTCACCTACTGGGCAAATCGCTCAGTGTTTACGTGTTGTAGGTACCGAGTCAGACGCTGATACGCGTCGTGACTGAGGCGGCTGGTGGCGGTACTCCACGGGCTTTTGAGGGCGGGCCGGTACATGGATGAAGACCTGTGGAGCGGCGATAGATTTTTGACCTTTTGACATTTTGGGGCTTCGGCCCATTGTACAGATACTATTATGTAAAATAATATTTTGTTGTATTATAATATCTTTTTGAAAAAGTTTTAATTAGACGGGCCTTCCGCGGCTTACGTTGCGGAAATCCGCCACTAACCTTAATTAGAAAAGTAGGGTTTTGATTGCTTCAGATGAATAGTACGTATCATGGGACGCAAACCTAGAAAATATTGTGAGTTTTGAGCCCAAATAAAAAAAAAATAGAGCAACACAATACCTGCTCGATGTATTTTTCATGAGTGTCAAGCATGGTCTGAATATTTTCGAACTTGCTCTGTTATGCACGTCAATATCATTGTGTGGAATTTTGTGTACGAAAATGATAAAGGCGCTTAGGATGAGTTACTGGCCTAAATATCTCCGCACCCGACATAGTTATCAATTAGTGAGCCCCTTTGAGCCTTATTAGCCTTATTTATTGATTTGGTGCCACGATATTTAGCCACGTTATCCCATTATTTTATCCTTCATCCTCGAACCCACTTTCAGCATGTTAGCTTACTAGTCGCTTCAGAGTATTGAGTCTATTAGTTTAGAGGAAAGAATATTACGGCTTGTTATATCTGGTTGCGGTATTTTATTTTACTTATTTGGAAAAAAAGAAAAAAAAGGATAAAAAAAAGAGTATCGAAAAAAAAGAAGAAAAAAAAAGAAAAAAATATATATAGTAAAAAAAAATATATTATTTGAAAAAAAAAGGGTTACAATAGTTTTTTTAGAATTATTTTCTCGACTTATCAGTAATAGTTTTTCGTGAGTTTTTATAGTAGTTTGAATCTTCAACGTTTGAGTCGTATTTTGTGCTATCGAGTATAGACGGGGAAAGCGATTTAGTAACTAATATGCTTGACCATGTTACCTCACTCATCCCACATATCACACCCTTATTACCACGAGCCCCGTTACAACCTTGATAAAGACCTTTTGATTCGTGCATGAGATTCACTAAGTGAGTATAATGTGATATATTTGCAAGCATATAGTAGCATCATTCTATGTAGTGAGTTGAGCACTTCTATACACATCCCATTCAACACTTCGAGTGACTTGAGCGGTCCATGTGAGAGTTGTTACATGATGCGCAGTAGGATTCTGGAAGTATATTTTTTGTGCTAGGATATGATTGCGAACTATCACTTCATGTATCGTGTTTAGCTGGATCATCCATTAGTTGATGGCGATTTCGACCGATTGTGCTTTTGCTTTTCTGAGAATAAACATGAGAATTCATTGAGTGACGTCGTAAAATCCTAACTTTATTTTTTTATTCCGCTTTGATGATCAAGGACGATCAAAGCTAGTTTGAGGGTTGTTGATAAGTTATGATTTTACATAAATTTCCCGAAACATAAGTTATCATCGGTTACTTTTTTAAACTTCCATGGTATTTTAGGTTTTGTTCACATTTATATTTGACATACACTAGAGTGAGAACATAAAAGCCACGTTTCATGCAAAAATGTAGTTCATGCCCAAGCATGTAATCCTAGTGATTGTTGACTAACACTTGTTTTCGTAAAAGCCATGTTACCTTTCTTTCTTATCTTAACTTATATCAAATAGGACAAAAGCAAATTGGGACCATAAAGAAGAAAGTAGGTGCTTGGTTAATTATTCCATACAAAACGAGACACAATGGTATACAATTCAAACACACATGCATAAGGGCCATATATTAAGGAAAAAGGAGAATGTGCACACCAAAAAGAGAGCAAAGGCAATATATTAAGGAGGAAAAGTTGGCAGCTCTGAAGATATATACCTCACGCACCATATAAAAAAGGGAGAGACTTCACGTACCAAAAAAAAAAAGGAATCATACCTCACTCACACACATCGTTAAGCCACGAAGGAGCCACCACTCTAGACGACTTTTGCAGCCAAGAGGACGGTAGATAGTTGTTACTCGCTCGCACAATGGGAGACCCGGGGCAAAGACTAACGACTCGTGTATCGTAAGGGACGAACTTTATATTTTATTTAGACGTTCGCAACGATGCTTTCTTTTGAATCATCGTTGTTTTCGTATCTTAATATGCTAGCGTAAAATATTATGTGATTACGGCCATGTGAGGCCGGATTATGAGTTCGTCTTAATGTTATTCACATCGTATTTAATCGTATGAGTCGAGTTATGTGTTTTATATTTGAGTTTAATGCTTGCGTGTGTCTGATCAACATATGCACGATATTTGATTGGTTTATGAGACGGACAAAGTGATTAGACCGGTTAGAACGATAAATATAGCGCACCACGACGTAAAACCGACCAGAGATGGAATTCGGTTTCGTACGTGTGATTTTCGAGGTCTTAGGCGCCGAAAGTGTCTAAACTCGGGGAATTTCATAAATTTTACATGCATGCGTAGAAACAACAGTCATATAGAAATATAGGGATTGGTTCTCTATGCATAGGATTGTTATTGCGGGACAAACGAGTAGCGATTAATTTAGGAAATTCTACCTTAACTGAGACTCGTTTTGATTATTTATGATTGATTGCATGTAGACGTAGGAATAATTCGTGCCAGGCATGCGCTTTGATCACGTTGTTGTCAATTGATTTTTCGATCATTAATCGTCTGTATTTGCTTACTTGCGTTTTTTTCTAGTTTGATATTAAAAATAAAAATCATGAAAACACCTTATTTAAAAATCTCTCCAGTCTAAATTCAATTTCGGATTAGTATCTTAAAATTAATCGAGCTGTCCTCGTGGATCGATACTTGGAATCACGTCCATTTTATACTACTTACACGACCTAGTACACTTGCTAGTATTCGAGCGTGAAGTAAAATATGTGCCTAAGAGGGGGTTAATTAGGCTATTAAAACTTTTAGCTTCTTTTACCAAATGTATCTTTTACATGAGAACGGAATTAAGATGTTATGATGGTTATTCCCTTAACTGTTGGTCGAGTGAATCTTCGTGAGTGCAAGTGAACAGAAAAGTAAATAACACCTGGATTTATGGAGGTTATATCCCCAAGTGGGGTTTAGTCCTCTCCTTGAAGTTTGCTCCTCAAGAGTTTGATCAATTCACTATGTTACCGTAGCTAGTTACAGACGTGACTGATCGCCCTTACACAACCAAGACCAAGATGAACACTAGTCCGCAGCTAGGGTGCCTAACGTCGAGTTTCGTTCCACGTCGTTTCCTGAGAATTCCTATTCTCCGACTGGAAACAGCTCGCTCCCGAAGGTCAGCTGGATCTCAAATCCTCCATTCACGAAAGGCACGCTTCACTCTTGTCTCCTTGTGAGGCTCACTAACACTCAGATTGGGATGGTAGTTTTTCTAGCTTAGGATGCACTCAACAATCGCAAATGAAAGCACAAAGCACAAACAGAGAGTAATAATTTGCAAATCAGACGCACTAATTCAGATCTCTGTTCTTGCTATCTCGTGTATTTTCGTTCGTTTGTTGGCTGCACCCGACGTTGAAGTGTTGACTTATATAACCGTGTTAGTATCACACACTTCACATGGAATGTCAATCGCAATCACCAGTTCAGCACATCATTCCATTATCATGCCAAATTAAGCTCTAAGCGTCACAACGGTCATATTCATTAATTTGCATGAACTCTTACTCTAAATACCTTTTCCTTACCATATAGGCAGATCTTATCCATATTAGCACTGTGGTACTTAGGAAGATACCATAAATGGTTCCACTCAGCATCTTATCAATTATGCAGCACATAAATCACGAATTTCCATATAAATAAATACCATGTTCGCACAAGGAAAGAATTCGTTTGACTTTAACATTTTAGATGCAATTGCTAATGATATCTGCATGATTTTCTTCCTAAAGATAGACATGTTCTAGTGGATGACGTGTTTTCCATGTATAGCATATATCCTTTCCATGTATAGCATAAGTGCAATAACTTAAACAGATAAGCACGAATTAAATGCATCCGTATCATATAATTCCTATTTTGGCACATTCAAAGATATAGAAGATCTCTTTCCATATATAGACAGATTCCAGCAGTAAGATCATTACCATGTATATCATATTTATCCTATTTCAAACTAACGCATAATCCTTACAGCACATCAGGCATTAATCACGTCATTTTCCACAAAGATCAAAGTCACTTATCATTCGATTTACTCATACTTTCCAAAATTACGTAACAGTGATATCATGACGGTGTAATCAATGATCACAGTGGTATCACATAAGTCATGTTTCAATGGAATCACAGTGTCAAGATGCAATTCAATCAAATATAAGCACATGATACATATACATTTCGAATTGCTAAATTTGTAGTGCCTATCTCATGTTAAGTACATGGAATCATCAAAACTCAAATACAATGCACGACCAAAAAGGTCAACATTCTCCCCTTTTTGATGATGACATGTTAATAATGTATATGAGCATATTCGAACATGTGGGCATGCAACGTGTGAGCCTAATTTAATCATGGACAGAGCATGAAAGTGTCAAGTTTCACATAAGATGTGCATGCTCCCCTATCTAAGTGCAAATACTTCATGTCGAGATTCATAGCATGTTTACCAGTCATTGCAGAGATACATGCAAAGTATCACACATAAGTGTTACCAGTTTTTTTTCATGATTTGCTCCCCCTGACTATGTGCAGATATGTAGCATGATTCCATGATATCACATAAAGGTTCCAGCAGAAACAGCATACATAAGTATCACGACTATTGCACTCCCCCTGACTTAGATATCCAAAAATTCTCAAGGCATAAGTCAGCACACATAAGGGTTAGTCAAGGAATCAAATCAGAGCAAAATAAACATAGTCATAACCATAATCCTAACAAGGTCTTATCCCAACAGCAGGGATCACACGCAGGTACCTGTATTATTACACACTTAGTCCATAAATCTCTCCCCCTTCAGCATCAAAAAGGGTGAGGACAAAAACTACTTAAGACACTTAGACTTCTAGGCACAACGGGATCACGAGAGACGAAAGGAACTGCAGAAAGCGAAGGATGGAAAGATCAGAAATCGCTCTAAACGCTATTAGACTCGCTGTCAGACGAGGCGCGTTTCTTCAGTTTCTTCCCAAGCTTGGACAGCTTGTGAAGGATTTCACTGTTCTGGTGCTTGAGCTTGCCAAGCTTCTTGAAGATGGCAGCGATATCAGTGCGGATTTCTGTGATCACATCATCATCTTGATCTTCTTCAACAGGTTCCTCATCAGTCTCAGTCAGTTCAACAACCTTGGCCTTGCCCTTACCAACGCGCTTCTTTTTCAGAGAGCTCATGATTTCCTTCTTGTTATGGGCATTGAACCAACCAACCTGCTTCTCATAGTAGATTCCCATGAGTTTGAGAGTTTTGAGGTCGACTACGTGCTGTGCAGTGTTCTCCCAGCCAGGTGGCAGCTGAACTCCTTCGAGTTCGAACAGGTGGGACAGAATCATCCCTTAGGAAAGCAACTTCTCGGGGCTTTCAAAAGCATAGATCAAATACTTCATCAGAGCATAGGCTAGATTGAACTTTCTGTTCTTAGAGATCATGAAGACGGCGAAGGTGCTCATAGCATTCATATTGGTGGAATGTCCGCCGCTACCAATCTTAGCGCTCATAGGGTCATGTTCAAGACTTTGTGAAGAATATAGTGATCTATTTCCGGTTTGTTAAGAGCTACCCCTTCAGCAAACTTAGGTCTCCTATTACTGTTCCACAGAGCTCTAGTGCATTCTGACGGACTGAACTCATCAGACTCACACCACTCACCCATACTGAAGTGCCTAATCCAAACGTTACTTACCCCGAGCATCTCATTAAGCTTCTCACAGTTCCACTCGATTTTCTTACCCAGAACATAGGAGGTTATCACAATGTCAGAATCTGTCTCTTCATAGTCTAGGTTGGAATAGAAGAGCTTCACAGCTTCAGGGTAGTCGGTCCTATTGATACTAAGAAATTTCTCCCACCCAAATCTAACTAACCACGTAAAAGCCGTACAGGAAGGGATCTCATCAAATAGGATTCCACGGCCCCTAGCGATATCACGATTTAGCAGATTCTGGAAGTTATCTTCGGCAGTGGGATCTAGAAATTTTACCTCGAAGGGGATCTCATCGGCCTTGTTGACGTCAAAGGTTGCTTTAGATATCTGCCTCTGTCTCGTCTTCACTGGAATGTCCTTCCTTAGAGACTGAAGGTTCCTTAGATGGGGTGTTCTGCTTAGGTGGACTAGGGTTACGAGCTGGAGATGGCTGAAGAGTTGGTTCACGAACTGGTGATGGTGCTTGAGAGGGTTCACGAGCAGGACGTTCTGGAGAGGGTTCACGAACAGGAGGTGACTGCGGAGTAGACTCACGAACTTGTGAGGCATGGGAAGTGGTTTCATGAACAGGGGTGTGATCAGGAGAGGGTGAAGGCTTAGGAGAGGGACCTTTATGAAAGATTTTGGCTTTCTTGGATGATTTTGAGGACTTTGAGGGTTTCGCTGAGGGCTTATTTTTCGATCGGGTGGTTCTTGAAGGAGGCGATGAAGTGGGGGATGGTGATTCCTTTGGTGGTGGTTCTTTTCTCTTCTTCCCAGCGCTTGAACCTGCGTCGACTTGCTTAGATCCGGCCGTTCTCACCATAGTTTTTAGGGTTTTCAGAGGTAAGAGGACGATGAAGGTAGAAGATGAAGTAAGTGAGAGAGAGATAGATAGATATAGATGGTTGATGGGATGTGATGATTTAAAATTCAAAAGAATTCGTGTGAGAGAGGAAAGGATTTTGGCTCTTAAATCGAGAACTTATTTTGAAAATAATTGAGGGATCAGAGATTTATTTCCTAATTTGAGATTTCCACTGAAGGATATCGTCTATATAAGGCTGTGAGATTATACGCTGAAGGAGGGGATCATCTTTCCTCAATTAGCTCTAAGATTCCTAGACGCTGACGGATATCACAAAACCTACTTTCTGTGAGAGGTTTAGTAAAGATATCAGCCAATTGATCTGTGGTTCCCACGAAATCAATGCTAATATTTCCTTTGAACATGATCTCGAACAAAGTGGTGCTTTATTTCTATGTGCTTAGTTCGAGAGTGATGTACGGGATTCTTAGTGATACTAATAGCACTGGTGCTATCACAAAGAACAGGGATCACATCATAACTAAGACCGTAATCACTAAGTGTTTGTCTTAACCATAACAGTTATTAACAACAGTTTCCTAGAGCCATATACTCTGCTTCGGTTGTGGACAGGGCGACCGCATTCTGTTTCTTACTAGACCAAGTTACAAGTGAATTACCAAGTAACTGGCAAGTTCCACTGGTACTGTTTCTATCATCCCTACAACCCGCATAATCAGCATCAGAGTACCGTACTAAAGGAAATTCTTCACTAGTTCCATACCATAAGCCTATAATTCATGGTTCCCTTAAGGTATCTAAGTATACGTTTAACAGCAGTCAAGTGAGATTCCTTAGGGTTGGATTGATATCTAGAGCACATACCAACAGCAAGCATGATATCTGGTCTACTTGCAGTGAGATAAAGTAGACTACCTATAATAGCATGATACTTAGTTTGATCTACTTGTGTACCTGATTCGTCACTGTCAATCTTAGCTGTTTGGTGCAATGGAGTGGGCAGTACCTTGGAATCAGCCATTCCGCATTTTTGTAATAACTCCTTGGTGTATTTGGTCTGGGAAATGAAGGTTCCATTGCACTGTTGCTTATTTGGAGACCCAAGAAGTAATTTAGCTCGCCCATGAGACTCATTTCAAACTCTAGCTGCATAGACTTAGAAAACTCTTCGCAGAGAAGGTTATTGGTACTTCCAAAAATGATATCATCAACATATATTTGTACCAGTAACATGTGATCACGATCATGCTTGATAAATAGTGTGTTATCAATAGCTCCAGTAGTAAATCCCATATTTATCAGAAAGTTACTAAGTGTCTCGTACCACGCCCTAGGTGCTAGTTTTAAACCATATGAAGACTTATTTAATTTGAACACATGGTCAAGAAATTCTTCATTTAAAAATCCAGGAGGTTGATCGACGTAAACTTCTTCATTTATAAATCCATTTAAGAAAGCACTTTTTACGTCCATTTGAAATAACTTGAATTTTTTAAAGCATGCATAGGCAAGTAGTATACGGATGTATTCAAGCCTAGCTACGGGGGCAAAAGTTTCCTCATAATCTATACCTTCTTCTTGGGAATAACCTTTTGCGACTAACCTTGCTTTATTGCGGATGACCTCACCATTTTCATCGAGCTTGTTGCAGAAGACCAACTTGGTACCGATGACAGATTTGTCATGAGGTCGTTCCACAAGTGTCCACAGATGGCTCTTATCAAACTGAGCTAGCTCTTCCTGCATGGCAGATACCCATGAGTTTTCAGTGAGTGCTTCATTTACTGACCTGGGTTCCACCAAGGACAATAGCGCATTTGGGGAATCCTCTGAAGATTGGTTTCGTGCAGTGGCTCTTGTTTTGATCCCGGAGGTGATATTCCCAATGACTTGATCAGTGGGATGGCTGGATGCGTGCTTGAACCTTCTTTGAGTTGGAATTTCAATGGGTTCTGGTTCAGCTGTGGGATCACCATCTTTATCCTGAGGAGACTCATCAGTTGGAACTTGTGGTATCTGTGAATCTGCAAGGGACATATCTAAACCTTCCTCATTAGTAGCACCTGATGTTATAAACTCATCAAAGGTTACATGCATTGATTCCTGTACAGTCTCTTTTCTTTTGTTAAATACACGGTATGCCTTAGAATCGAGACTATATCCTAAGAATATGCCTTCATCTGCCTTTGAGTCGAATTTCCCTCTTTTATCCCTATCATTCAAGATAAAACATTTGCAACCAAAGACACGAAAGTATCCTATGTTGGGTGTTCTACCATTCCAAAGTTCATAGGGAGTCTTTTTCAGAATAGGTCTAAGAAAAACACGGTTTGAAACATAACTAGCTGTGCTAACAGCTTCTGCCCAAAATTTCTTAGAGAGATCATACTCATGTAACATTGTTCTTGCCATTTTCTGTAGCACTCGGTTCTTTCTCTCAACCACACCGTTTTGCTGAGGAGTAATGGGAGCTGAAAAATTGTGTGTATAACCATGCTGATCACAGAAAGATGCAACCACTATCAAATTCCAATCCATTGTCACTACGAATTTTGCATAGAGTGGTATCCTGCTTATTTTCTAATTTCTTTACTAGTGATATGAAATTTTCTAGAGCCTCACTCTTATGTGCAAGAAATATCACCCATGAGTATCTAGAGTAGTCATCTACAATTACAAAGGCATATTTCTTACCTCGTAAAGACATGGTTTGAACGGGACCAAAAAGGTCAAGATGAAGTAGCTCTAGAGGTCTAGATGTAGAGATAGTGTTCTTACTCTTAAAGGATGATTTGGTCTGCTTACCCATTTGACATGCCTGACATGTTCTGTCCTTTGAGAACTTACCAATCGGAACTCCACGCACTAAATCTTTGTCAGTGATATGGGATATCAGTTCCATGTTGGCGTGACCGAGACGCCTGTGCCATAGCCATGAGGTATCCTGAGTGGCAGCTAGGCACTTAACGTTTTGGTTAGTGATATCATCGAGCGTGATACAATATATATTCCCCTGTCTAGATGCACTAAAGATTACTTGATCATCTTTCCTAACTATGCACTTATTGTTTTCAAAAATAACGGAATGACCCTTATCACATAGTTGACATATACTAATTAAGTTGTGCTCAAGATTCTTCACTGCCACACATCATCTATAGTGTGGTATTAAGAGTGTTGCCTACTGTTCCAATATCGATTACCTCAGGTTTTGTATTATCAGCATATGATACAAACCCATCGTCGTATGCTTTCAGGGAGACGAAATTAGTGATATCACCTGTCATGTGTCGAGAGCACCCACTGTCAAGATACCACCTCTTTTTCTTGTTTGTGCTCTTTCTCTGTACCTGCATGAATTTGAATTTTTCTGAGGTACCCAATTTCTGTTGGGTCCTAAGACATTAGCGGGAAAATAATTCCTGTTTACATGTGACAAGCTATTCTTTTCAACAGATGATTCCAGTACACTAGCATGCACAGCGGTATTCTTAGGTTTCCAAACATATTTAGACCGGTCTGCATGTTTCAGAAAACAGTTGTAAGAGTGATGACCATTTCTTCCACATGTAAAGCACTTAGTTTTTGAAACCTCTGGAACTACGTGTTCTTCTACGTTGGAATATCCTATCCCTGATCTTTCAGTGTACCTAGGAATATTTAGTAGGAGATCTAGATTTTGTTTCCCTTGAAGTAACCTATCAACAGTGCGCTCTTTCTCACTTAGGGATACTCTAAGTGCAGTGATATCACATGTCAATTCCTTATTCGATTTTTGTAGTACATCACATTTACATGCTCTCTTATCATTCCTCAAAGTTTCTACTTCACTCTTTAGACTCGTAATCTCTAGATCAGCTTGATGTTTCTCCTGACTAAGGTTATCTCTTTGCTTCATATATTCTTTCACTAGGCATTGAGAGACTTTATTTTTCCATAGGCATTGTGAATCAGTTCGCATAACTCTTCTTTGCTCTCATCTACATCAAACACTGAAGATGCACTTTCCTCGGGATCATTAGCATAGATTTCATTTAAGATATTAATTTTCTCAATACTTGATGAACATGATACCTGATCATCGTCGGCCATGTATGCAGGATTCTCGTCCTCCTCTGACTGTTCGTTCTCGGAATCATCCTAGTTGCTTACCATGGCTTTTCCTTTCTTTTGTTTCTTGTCATCGCTCGCTCGAGGACAGTTCTGTGTGAAGTGGCCGGGCTTATCGCAGTTGAAGCACCGAGAGGTGTTGTGCTTGGTAGTGCTGCTTCCTTTCTGTTGGAACTTGTTGAAGTTGCCTTTGAATTTCATTCGGTGAAACCTCTCGAACCTCTTAGTGAGCATGGCGAGTTGTTGCATCAAACTTCCCTCACTTTCTGGTACCTTTTTCCCAAGAGAGAACATCTGGTTGATGATACCCATGAATCTGGCATACATTTGGTTGATCGTCTCAGTGGGTTCCATAGAGAACAGTTCATACTGGTGGGCGAGAAGAGCGATCCTTTCTTGTACCACTCTGGAAGTGCCTTCATGAGTTACTTGTAGCATGTCCCACATATCTTTTGCAGTTTCACAGGAGCTGATACGGTTGTACTCTTCTTTTGTTAGTGCACATGCGATTAAGTTCTTTGCTTTGCCATTTCGAGAGAGTCCTTGTTTCTCAGCAGGAGTGTATTCAGTAGGGATCTTGCTGGTTCCATCGGTTTTTGTAGTGGGACTATAGGGTCCAGTCGTGACGATTTCCCAGGTGTCGTAGTCCACAGCGATTAAGAACTCTTTCATTATGTTCTTCCAGATAGCGTAGTTGGTACCATCGAACAGTGGAGGCCGGGTATGTGACTGACCTTCTGCAAACACAACTCAAAGAAGCCATTAGATCTTTTACTCAGGCTTGTTACGCCCGTCGTATGAGTAACCCACTCTGATACCAATTGAAGTAAAATATGTGCCTAAGAGGGGGGTCAATTAGGCTATTAAAACTTGAGGCTTCTATTATCAAATGTATCTTTTACAAGAGACAGCGGAATTAAGATGTTATGATGGTTATTCCCTTAACTGTTGGTCGAGTGAATCTTCGTGAGTGCAAATGAACAGAAAAGTAAATAACACCTGGATTTATAGAAGTTATATCCCCAAGTGGGGTTTAGTCCTCTCCTTGAGGTTTGCTCCTCAAGAGTTTGATCAATTCACTATGTTACCGTAGCTGGTTACAGACGTGACTGATCGCCCTTACACAACCAAGACCAAGATGAACACTAGTCCGCAGCTAGGGTGCCTAACGTCGAGTTTCGTTCCACGTCGTTTCCTGAGAATCCCTATTCTCCGACTGGAAACAGCTCGCTCCCGAAGGTCAGCTGGATCTCAAATCCTCCCTTCACGAAAGGCACGCTTCACTCTTGTCTCCTTGTGAGGCTCACTAACACTCAGATTGGGATGGTAGTTTTTCTAGCTTAGGATGCACTCAACAATCGCAAATGAAAGCACGAAGCACAAACAGAGAGTAATACTTCGCAAATCAAACGCTCTAATTCAGATCTCTGTTCTTGCTATCTCGTGTATTTCCGTTCGTTTGTTGTCTGCACCCGACGTTGAAGTGCTGACTTATATAACCTTGTTAGTATCACACACTTCACATGGAATGTCAATCGCAATCACCAGTTCAGCACATCATTCCATTATCATGCCAAATTAAGCTCTAAGCATCACAACGGTCATATTCATTAATTTGCATGAACTCTTACTCTAAATACCTTTTCCTTACCATATAGTATTAGCACTGTGGTACTTACGAAGATATCATAAATGGTTCCACTCAACATCTTATCAATTATGCAGCACATAAATCACGAATTTCCATAAAAATAAATACCATGTTCGCACAAGAAAAGAATTCGTTTGACTTTAACATTTTAGATGCAATTGCTAATGATATCTGCATGATTTCTTCCTAAAGATAGACATGTTCCAGTGGATGACGTGTTTTCCATGTATAGCATATATCCTTTCCATGTATAGCACAAGTGCAATAACTTAAACAGATAAGCACGAATTAAATGCATCCGTATCATATAATTCCTATTTCAGCACATTCAAGGATATAGAAGATCTCATTCCATATATAGACAGATTCCAGCAGTAAGATCATTACCATGTATATCACATTTATCCTATTTCAAACTAACGCATAATCCTTACAGCACATCAGGCATTAATCACGTCATTTCCACAAAGATCAAAGTCACTTATCATTCGATTTACTCATACTTTCCAAAATTACGTAACAGTGATATCATGACGGTGGAATCAATGATCAAAGTGGTATCACATAAGTCATGTTTCAATGGAATCACAGTGTCAAGATGCAATTCAATCAAATATAAGCACATGATACATACACATTTCGAAGTGCTAAATTTGTAGTGCCTATCTCATGTTAAGTACATGGAATCATCAAAACTCAAATACAATGCACGACCAAAAAGGTCAACAGAGCGTGTCATGTGACGACTCTGAATGGTAAATAACTTATCAGTGAATAACACATCAACTGGTAAATCCGAGGTAAGCTTGCTAATGGAAAGCAAATTTTTCGTGAGATTCGGGAAACATCCAACAACTAAATGTTATTAGTAACATGTGATTTTCCAATGTGACACCGTTACCAACAACGACATGATCGTTACCGGAGTATGCTTGAGACGAGTCCAAAGTCGATGGTGTTGGAGTCATGTGCGCCGCCAGTATCGAGATACCAATTAGAAGCGTCTCCGTTTGAAATGGAACAACTCACCGAAAAGGCTTCAGCCAGATTTGCAGATGAGGGGACGACATACCGTTGATCGCAAGTGGAGGCGTAGTGACCACCCTGTCGACAGATTTGACAACGAGGAGTACGTCGAGAGTTTCCACGGCCCCGACAACGAGAATTATTGGACTGATTTCCACGACCTTTGTTTGATGTCCAAGAATCGGATTTTTTATTCCCACAAGTATCGCGATGTCCGTAAAATGCAAAAGTGGAAGTACCCGAACTTTCAAGGGATTCTCGTAACAAAGAGAAGCTCTCGGCCTTCGACAGAAGATCTCGAAAAGTTGGCAGTGGAGTTAACGCCATCTGGGCAGCTAAGAAACCAATGAGCTTTGTCGGTATCATCAACGGGATGGCCAATGGCAGCAAGCTGATCGCATGGCGATTTGAATTGGCGACCTTACTCAGCGACGCTTCGAGAGCCTTTCTTCATGAGTTGCAAGTCATCTTTTAGACGTAGTTCACGTGACTTGGAGCAATGACTAAAGGCGGCCTCTTGAGCGAGCCAAACAGCATGAGAGGTTGTACACCCAAGAACCTCAGCCATGGATTCTTCAGTGAGAGAAGAGAGAAGAAGGCTTAAAAGCTGCTGATCTTGCATGCGCCATGCTTCATAGGCCGGGTTCTGCACGTTTTGACCAGCTGCATTAGAGATGGTGACAGGCGGCACGGATTTGGAACCATCAACAAAGCCGATAAGGTTCTGACACGTAAGAATTGGTGTAGGTTGACTCTTCCGTAACAGATAGTTTTGAGATGACAGCTTGATTGTTATCATATGGATGAGAGTGGCGAATGGAAGTTTATCCATGTTTTGTGCCATGGAGGAAGGACGGGGAAGAGAAAGAGAAGGATCGTAATATTAGGCTGATACCATGATAGAATATTTTTCCTCTGAATATAAACTTTATTACTTTTCCAATATATAGAGATTACATATGAAATAAATAAGGAAAATATATTACATCATAAAGGAAAATAAAGTATCATAAATAAAATATTATGGAGATAATCAATGAGACAATTACGGGATTTGGGATTATCCGTTATTGATGATTATCCGTTATCACGTACTCTATATCTAACGACAAGAAAAGGAACAATTTATTGATCTAATATGATGATCATATGGCCGTTTCAGGCAGGAAACTATTATATAAATAAATACAACATCCAGCAAGTTTATCTGAGTACACAAACCTCAATACACGTCCAGAAATCATCTATATAACTCACCTTCCACAACTAAAAAACAGATAGAAAAGAAACAATCATCATCATCATCATCATCATCATCATCATCATCATCATCATCATCACACTTGCTAAAAAAAAAAGAAAAACACGACCCAACAACTTCAAATAACGAAAGTTCCCGCCAGTTTCTTGCTTGTTTTGTGAGGTTTGATCTCTCACCCAATACTTAACTTCTGCGCTGGTTTTGATTTTCTGGTAGGGAAATTCTTCTTCACCCTTTTACCTTTTCTTCCATCTTCAGTCACAGTGTGCAGTTTCTGTTTCGGGAGATTTATTCTCTTTCGAGGCTTCAAATCTCGTGCAGTGATAGTGTACTTGTTTCGTGCATCGGCCACACTAAACTCAGCGGGGTTCTTATTCAGTGTGCAAACGCCCAGTCGTGGAATGGTGTTAGCTGTTTCCATGACGATAAAGTTATTAGAAGCCTCCAAATGGAACTGAGCTTGACCTACAAAAGCTCAACATATGCGAATAAATGAGTTATTGAAACAAAAGAGCAGTATATCACAAAGATAGACATGCAAGGAAAATTGTATCATCTAAAAGCATAAGCAAAGAAATTTCTAAAAAGAACCTTGTGAATGAGACGAAGCTTTCTTCGAGCTTTCGCCAGAGAAGAAAAAACTGTCTCGCAATTTAGGGAAGTCCTTGAATTGGTTGTTCTGTGAGGATTGTGATGCTGCAATAAAGTTCAGGTTCTCCTTGCCATTCACCCGAGGGTTGTGGTTGCACGGGGAGAACGGTTTTCCAATAAAGTTTTCGGTGCCTACTGTGAAGGAAGAGCCAGATGAGACTCCCTGATCCATCAAAGACATCAGCTGCAGAGCTGGGATCGTATCATTTGAATAAGGGTCTACAGACAATTTTGAACTCGACCCAATTCTTCCCTTCTTATTCAAAATCTCAGTGTGTAGAGATTTTCCTCTGTCTATCTCCTTCACATCGTTAGTGGTCTTTCCTTTGCCGTATCTGTCTGAAAACAACGGTAGACCTGTGTTGTTCGTCTGAAGAAATGTTCTGTTTTGATTCAGGCCAACAGGAAAAGGGTCATTCTCTCCGCGCGGAGGCCAATATAGCTCTGTCCTAGTGCTGATTTTAGGATCTGTAACGATGGGATTTGACGATCCTGAAAAATACTTTTTCCTCTGCTCGTTAGGGGAAAGTGAATCGAAAACTTTGAATTTGCTCTCTCTAAGCTTTGCTTTGTCCCGTGAACAGTTTCTTAATTGGGAGAAACTCACAGGAATTCCTAAAAGCCCTTCGGACGTGTTTATAGGACTTCTGTCGGCAGCGAATGGAAAATTCATTGTATATCGATTTCCATCAGCGTAATGTAGCGCTGGAGGGTAACTTCTGGTAGAACTGATTGTTCCTTCAGGCATGAGATGTTTCGTTGCATTCTCGAGTTCTCTTTCACGTTGATTTTTCGCCAATAGCTCAACGATATCCATTGGTATATCGTCTGAGGCTGAACCAATTTGCATACCATTTTCATTATTTTGATGATTTGAAACTCCAACATGTCTTTCGGCATCCGCATATTCTTCATTACAACGTGAGACAGCTGATTGGAAGGGAAATTCCTCATTGAGATCGGGAATAAACCTACGAGTTTCAGTGGGTGATTGATAGTTGAAATTCGACTCAACGTCCATAAAGCGGTTAACCGAAAGATCCAGAGCAGCTTTTCCTTTGGCACTGCAATCTTCTGCGATGATCTTGGATGAAAGTGTCAAATCCTCACGATCAGCTTCACCTGTTGACCTCTCAGTATTGGGAGTCATAGATACTTTATCTGTTTGATTTCCATCCAGATAATAACTCGGAAGTTTTCCCATCTCTTTCACCAGTTTAGGACCATGTCTAATCTTAGTCATGTTAGTCTCTGAAGAGGCAATATTTTCCTCGAAAGTATTAGTGCAAGAAGCAATTGTCTTGCGCAAATCTCTTTGAAGAACTGTGCCATCCTCAGTTTGGACTTGCCTTGACTTTTTGCCAACACCAAAATATTTGGAATTTCTGGGCTTAATAAGCTGAGACCTTACATCAACTGGGAAATCTGTTTTTGTAGAAGCATTTTCTTCAGATTCTTGATCAGAGATATCGACTCTTTTACATGCTCTATCAGCATCTAAAACAATTCCCTTTGATCTTTTGCCTATCGTCCTCATAGTTCTGCCATCTTCTTCAGCGACATTCTTTCTCTTCCTCCGAGGGCTTCTAGAAGCCTTATCGATACCATCGAATTCTAGCTGAGGAATTGCTAAATGCTCTGTCCCAGTAGACGTAACTTGAACTCCACTGGGTGATGCAGATCTAGAATCCGAATTATCAGTATTCATCGGTTTCTTTTCTTTAACCATTATCTCAGCAAGAAAACGTAATTTTGGCTTCCTCTTGCACGGTAATCTCCCGGAAGCATCACTACCTGATGACACATTATCGATTGGACCAACTGTGCATGGAGGATGCACAATACAAGCAGCAAGAGAAGCTTCTGACAAAGAATGAGAAATTTCTTTCAGCTTTTGTAATGATACAAGCAAATTATGTTCTAACCAAATTTTGAATGTGGTATATTGTAACATTACCAGCATTGCTGGGTATTTCTCTTATCGAGAGCAGATAAGGTTCTTGCATATCAGGACGGTGACTTCCAGCCATTGCATCCTTGAATACTTCTTTACCTTTCTTTCCTACAGTGGATGTTATTGATGGAACGTGATCGAACACACGAGAAAAATATAGTTATTTTGAGTTGTAGAGCAGCAAGTCTCTAATTATAAGGATCTTACGTAAAATATTACTTGTAGCTTTTTTGCCTCTTATACAGCAAGCACTGATGTTTGTTATGTGATCATTGTCCTTCCCATCTGTATGTTCCACTAATCCAATCTCAGGTACTGTCGAAGTAGGAAAAAAAAGCATAACAAACTATTAAAAATGTATCAGATCACATTAAAACAACAGTAACTTGTAATAAAATCCTGTACCATGATTTTTGCTGACATCCATAGCAAGTGATTCTTTCCTCAAATCTGATGAGATATCAGGGACAGAGCTTGAACACCTCCACCAGCGAAATGTTGGAACACACAAGGGAGGAAGATTGCAAAGGCCACTTTTATAATCACCTTCTGAGGTAAATGGCAAACAAGTTCTTGCATCCTTTTTCCTCATCCCAGCGACATATTCACTTTAAGAAGGAAAAAAGAAAAACAATTGCAAAATTATATATGTTTAGCCCCCCATAGAAGAAATAGACGTTGGAGAATGGAGAAGGGACAATACTGAACTTTGGTACTCGCAATGAGTCTCATGTATTCAAGGAGTTGGGGCTCGATAAACTGAATGCCATCATACATGTAATCATTTGATGCCAATCAAAATTAATGCCAGAATAAAAACATTACCGCATACAGAAGTGCTCATGAACCGGTGAGTCGTCCATCTCTTCCACTGCACCACTAATATCAATTGCTATTGCATTTATCTGAACAAGCGATCCTGAACACTTAGATACAGAAATGCCAGAATCAGATTGTCGTTGACTTTCTTCTACTGGCACCAGAGCCCTATCCATTTCGAAAAGAAAACCTAAAATCCATTGTAGAAAGCTACAATATCAGTACACAAACGTTAAATTTCATATGGAATTATGAATAAGATGGAATGACTAGTTGAGAAATAAGTTCATCATATAAGTACACAAACATTTGAATTCTGGTTGAGAATTCAAAGTGCAGTGCATATCGTAAGTTGTAAAGACTTGGAATGACTAGCATCAGATAAACGGCACCAGCAGACAATTAAGGATAATCTACAACCCACAAATGCTGTTGCTAGTGATGTAAGAACGCGAAGGTAAACTAAACGTGGCACTCGCTAGTGATAGCCTTTATTATGAAAGATGACAAAACCCTAGTGGAGAAAAGTGAAAAAACGTAAACTTTCAGCGAATTAAAAACATTTACATGTCGTCAAGCATATAACTGAAGCTTCAACATGAAACAAATAAGAGCATAAGGATCAATTATCAAAACTTCTACAACTTTTGGGGAAAAAGTGCCTACTGGATATGTATCACCACCATACAATTAAAACTTGTTGGCTTTAGCATCCAAAAAAACAAAAATACTGGTTTTATTTTTGGGGTGATCGAACAGTGGTGGAGTGGAGAGGGGCAGCCGTTATTCACCTCAGCTCACATTCCTCTCTTTTCATTCCAGCAAATAAGTGTTTTTAATACACAAACCTAAATACTTGTGGGCCTTAGACAACAAACCAAAAACTAAAAGCCCATCAACACAAAACCCAAAATAAAACATTAATTTCAACACTCCCCCTTAATGTTTTAAACCTTCATACCTAATAATTCTCGAAAATAAATAATCTTGTCACCGGGAAGAGCTTTGGTGAAGATGTCCGCCAATTGGTCACCGGTCTTCACATACTTGATTTGAATTTCTTCATCTTCGACCGCCTCTCGAATGTAGTGATGCTTGAGATTGATGTGCTTCGTCCGACTATGGAACACCGAGTTCTTCGACATTGCAATCGCCGACTTGTTGTCACAAAAGAGAACCGTTGGCATGTCTTGCTTCTCCCCCATGTCCTCTAGAATCTTCCTCAACCAAACAACTTGCTTTGTAGCTTCACTTGCCGATACATATTCGGCCTCCGCCGAAGAGTGCGCTACTCTCTCTTGCTTCTTCGACGCCCAACTAAATACCCCGGATCCAAGTGTAAACGTATATCCGGATGTACTCTTCATATCATCCATACAACCGGCCCAATCACTATCACAATAACCAAATAACTCGACGGCCTCTTCATCACTTCTTTCATACATAAGGCCAAGCTCTTTGGTCCCTTGAATATATCTCAACAATCTTTTCCCAACTCCAAAATGAGTTTTGCTCGGTCGATGCATAAACCGAGACAATAACCCCGAAGCATACATGATATCCGGTCTAGTAGTCGTAAGGTATAGCAAACTCCCAACTAGACTTCTATATAAAGCCGCATCGGCATCACCACTACCATCATCTTTCACCAACTTCTCATTCACCAACAAAGGTGTCATGACCGGATTACAATCCTCCATTTTAAACTTCGATAATATATCTTGGGCATACTTCTTTTGAGAAATAAATACACCATCATCCCTTTGATCAATCTCAATCCCCAAAAAATAATGCAATAAGCCCAAATCATTCATCTCATATCTTCTCAACATATCACTCTTGAAATCACCCATCATCTTCTCATCATTTCCCGTAAATATCAAATCATCAACGTAAAGTGAAACAAGAAGTATAGAGTTGGTACCTTGCTTCACATAGAGTGTCGGCTCACTTGGACTCCTCTTGAATCCTTTCTCCGAGAAATATGCATCGATATTGCCATACCAAGCACGTGGTGCTTGCTTCAACCCATATAAGGCTTTCTTCAATTTGTATACTTTCCTTTCTTCACCCTCCAACTCAAATCCTTGTGGTTGCTCTACGTACACTTCTTCTTTCAACACCCCATTCAAGAAGGCCGACTTCACATCAAGTTGATAAAGTTTCCAACCTTTGTGTGCCGCTAATGCAATCAACAATCTAATAGTCTCATGTCTCGCAACCGGCGCAAACGTCTCATGATAGTCGATACCGGGTTGTTGAGTGTACCCTTTCGCCACTAACCTTGCCTTGTACTTTTGCACCGAACCATCCGGGTTAGTCTTTGTCTTGTATAACCACTTCAACCCAACAACATCCTTCTCCTTTGGCTTCTCAACCAACTCCCACGTCTCATTTTTCACAATCATGTTTATCTCTTCTTCCATAGCATTTCTCCACACTTCTTCTCTACTTGCTTGCTCAAAGTTCTCCGGTTCAACAACAACAAAATTGCAATGTGCATAAATATCGGTCATAGGTCTCAATTTTACCGGCGTTGAGCTTGGGGATGATGACGCCGACCCGATATTTATCGTAGGAGAAGATGGCTCTTCCTCTTCGATATCGTGCCCACTACCACTTGGCCCTTCTTGTGCATCATCTTGAATAGGATATGACACACTTTCAACTCCTTTTCCTTTCCAATCCCAATGATCCTTCTCATTAAAAATCACATCTCGGCTTTCTATCACTTTGTTTCTCTTCAAACTAAAGAGCCTATAGCCCTTTGATTTTATACTATAGCCAACAAAGATGCACTTCTCACCTTTATCTTCAAGCTTGTTCCTTAACTCCTTTGGAACATGTGCATAGCAAATGGACCCAAACACCTTCAAGTGATTCACCGATGGCTTTTTGCCGCCGGACCAAGCTTCGAATGGAGTCTTGTTCTCAACCGCCTTTGTGGGACACCTATTCAATAAATACACCGCCGTATATGTAGCTTCCGCCCAAAACGTCAATGGTAATCCCTTCTCATTCATCATGGTTCTTGCCATTTCAACAATGGTCCTATTTTTTCTCTCGGCCACGCCATTTTGCTCCGGTGTAAAACTAATCGTCAATTGTCTCTCTAAGCCAATATCTTCACAAAACTTCTCAAACTCCTTGGAGTTGTACTCACCACCTCTATCGCTTCTTAACTTCTTTATCAACCGGCCGCTTTGTCTCTCAACCATTCTTTGGAACTTTTTGAAGACATAAAGCGCTTCCGACTTTTGCCTCAAAAAATAGACCCAACACATTCTTGAATAATCATCAATGAAAGTGATGAAATACCGGTTTCCACCATGTGAGTTTGTGCTCATGGGACCACAAATATCGGTGTGAACAAGCTCTAATGGCATCTTTGCTCTCCACGCCTTCGCCTTTGGAAATGATTCTCGATGTATCTTTCCAAGAGCACATGCCTCACATACGCCACCTTTCTCTTCTATAGTTGGTAGCCCATACACCATATCCTTCTTGCTTAGCAACTTCAAGCTCTCAAAATTCAAATGACCATACCTCTTATGCCACAACCATGAGTCATCACCTACACCAACCTTCAAGGCAACACTTCTTTCGGGCTTGAGAGCAAGAGGGAAGTTTCTATTCCTCTCCATCTTCACTACGGCCATCAACTCTCTTTTATTCCCAACCTTATCAAATATTCTACAAGTCGCACCCTCGAAGTGAACCGCATGACCATGCTCGACCAATTGCCCAACACTAAGCAAATTTTGAGCCAAATCCGGCACTAGTAATACGTCATGAATTAGCATCCTTCCCTTCTTTGATGCAACCGCAATAGTGCCTTTCCCCTTCGATTTCACCACGGCACCGTTGCCCATCGTAATTTGAGTAGTAGCGGTGCTATCAAGCTTGCAAAAAATTGACTCATCCCCGGTCATGTGGTTGCTACATCCACTATCAACATACCACACATCTTCCTTCTTCTCAATGGCCGCTTGGCATGCATAAAATGTGCTTCCATCATTTCTTTCGAGACTCTTCTCTTCGGTGTAGTTTGCTTGCTCCTCATTCTTCACCCTACAAAACTTCTCTTTATGGCCATACTTCTTGCAATTGTAGCATTGAACCTTCCCCTTGTTCCAACAATCTTTTTCAATATGGCCCGGCTTCTTACAAAAGTTGCATAGCTTAGCTTCTCCGCTTTGGTAGGTACCTCTACCACCTCCACTACTAAATCTACCCCCAAATCGGCCTCGGCCTCTACCACCACTAAAGCCACCACGGAAGTTATTATTGGCCGCCCTTTGGTTATTACTCTCTTTCACATTCACCTTAGATTGAAAGGCGCTTTCAAGAACTTGGTCGCCATGCCTATTCAACCTTTCTTCATGTCTCTCAAGAGAGCCCATAAGATCATGCACACTAATAGTAGAGAGGTCTTTCGTCTCTTCAATAACGGCCACAATGTTATCATACTTCGAAGGTAGACTAATCAAGAACTTCTCACACACCGATTTATCGCTCAAAGTTTCACCCAAATTTTTTTATTTGATTCACAACCTCGATCACCCTAGAGAAATACTCTTGTAGAGTCTCTTTCTCCTTCATTTGCAAATTTTGAAACTCCCTCTTCAAGGTTAAGAGCTTTACCATTCTCACTTTTTCGGTGCCTTGGAACTCCTTTTGCAATATCTCCCATGCTTCCTTGGAGGTTTGAGCCCCAATTATTCTCGGAAAAATCTTGTTGGAGATACTTCCTTGAATCAAATAGAGAGCCCTTGCATCCTTCTTTCTATTCTCCTTCTCGTCGGGATCCGAAACCGTAGCCTTCACAACATTTCCTTTCCCATCTTTCTTCTCTTCTATTTTCTCATTTATCACATAACCATCTTCCACAATCTCCCATAAATCTTGTGAAATCAAAAGAGTCTTCATTTTAATACTCCAATAATCATAACTCTCACCATCAAATACGGGTTGCCCACCTTGTGGTGCCCAAACACCTCCTTGGGTAGCCATGGTACCACTTCTCAACTTCAAAATCTATTTCTTCACCTTCAATGGAAGAAACCCACTTCAAATCTCACCAAACACAATCTCTGATACCATTTATGTTGGCTTTAGCATCCAAAAAAACAAAAATACTGGTTTTATTTTTGGGGTGATCGAACAGTGGTGGAGTGGAGAGGGGCAGCCGTTATTCACCTCAGCTCACATTCCTCTCTTTTCATTCCAGCAAATAAGTGTTTTTAATACACAAACCTAAATACTTGTGGGCCTTAGACAACAAACCAAAAACTAAAAGCCCATCAACACAAAACCCAAAATAAAACATTAATTTCAACAAAACTCAATGAAATCCTTCATTTCAAAAATCAGATGGGAAAACAAAGTGAATAAGATTATTTCATGGCCCAATCGAACAAGTGTTGTTAGGGTTTACTATTGCAAGTAATATAAAAACAAAGGTGCAGCACTTCAGTTAACCAGCCCAGCTTCAATCTAAATCCATCAGAAACAGTAACGGATAACCGGAAAAAGAAAAAGCAAGGTAAAAAGAAATGTAAACATAAAAGGACAGCAATTTAAATAGAACAAAAAAACTAAATGATAAGAAACCCACTTGATAAGGATGTGCATAACCAATACGAGCTGAAGATATACGAGAAACATAAGAAATCCGCACATCGAACAATCAGAAACCGAAGTAAACAGATGAAGACAAACCTTAGTTCCAATCTACAAATCCGATCATAAACCGTCCCAGATGCCCACGGAACGCGGTGGAACAGCCCTCTTTGGATAGCAATTCAGCTAACCTAGCCGCGTGTTTGATTCTCCTGAAGCGATCCAATACTTTGTTGGAGTAATATAAGTGCCTAACGACTGAGAACCCTAAGGTTTTAGGGCTAAATTCGCAATTTTTTTTGGTTTTTGTAGTGAGAGAAAACTTGGGAAAAGAAGACGAGAGAGACTGAGAAAAAATAATAATAATTTAAGTGATGGGTTGGGTTTTAGCAAAGCCAAGAACATTTTCTTGATACACTCAACTTTTTGGTATTATACACATTACGTACAATAAATACTTACATCCATGTGTTGTATGTAATATGCCAGATAGGCCCAGCACCGCTTATCACTCATCCACTATGTCTTTCCCCAAACCCTAGTCAAACGTTAATTAGGCGAGTGTTCGCCACGCGGGGCTCTGAAGGGCAGTCAAGGTTATGGAAATGGATCTTCAATGTCCCGGTAGGTGATTGGTGCGTGGTGCCACTTGCGCGGGGTGAGAGTGGAAGAGAGAGAGCCCTAAACTGTATCATGATTAATATACGGATAAGTTACGTGTCAGTACCCATTAACATATTTTCAACATGTTTCAGGCCCCATAAGGTTTCAATTTAGGCAGAATAACTTAAGTACTGAAAATAAGTTTCAAGGACCCATGTGATAGGAAATGACAATTCTATCCTTCATAGTTGCCAAAAATTACAGCCATTTGCCATTGTCTTCTCCGTTCGATTTTGGGTTGCTTTTAGGACTGTAAAACCGAGTGAAATATCGTTGTTAAAGTGCAAATAAGATGGAATTGACTGCAATTCCTCATGGGCAGTTATAATAAATGGGCAACCTCAACTAAATCCCCATTTCCTTATTTCCTATCAACTAACTCCCCATTCCATATTTTTTATTAACAAACTCCCTACATCAAAACAATCATACACATAACTCCCCATGGACGATTTTACCCCTCTATTATTTATCTTTCTTTCCTTTCTTCTCCAAAGCATCATCCACGTAACTTTTCTATTTCAGCCACCATGTCCACCTAGTAAAGGTCTCGCCGGCGACGGGAAATCCCCTGCACGCACCGGAAAAGCTTCGACCTTGCCTAATCTACCGTGGACTTCTCGGTTTAGGTGAGTTGAGATAGGTTTTTTTTTTCACTGTGGGTTATCCCCTTTCAAATTCTTGACCTCGATCGAACAAATTTGAGTTAGAGAACACTCCGCTGAGGTGTATTATGAACGTTTGTGGGAGTGGCATTGACCTAAATTGAGTATCGAGTTGTGGGTATCGCGATTTGTGTATCGAGCTGTGGGTGTTGCGATTTGGGTGTCGAGCTGTTAAAAATTTTAAATGTTCCTCATGTTTTCTACAATTAGCATACTGTGGGTGTCGGGGAGGTTAGTATTTGGATAAAATTTGGCTAATTATGGGTTAAAGGAATCTATTATATGCAGTACAAAAGTATGTTGAATTACAGTACCCACATTTCTTCTATGAAAGTACATTTTGAAGCTTTCTAGCAGTATCATATGATAATTATTTGTCGTTTTACAGGTCCCATTATACGAAGCTATGTGTCTATAAATATCTTCGGAGGATGAAACGATAGGTTATGGTATATTCTTTCTCGGTATGTTGCTGATAGGTTAGCATACATTCTTACGTCGATATGTTCTTTATTACGATATTGGTGGTTAAATGATATTAATATTGTCGATATGTTTAATAGTAATATTGTTGGTGATCCAGACATCCATGTTATGCCCGATCGCCGAAAGATGCGGAGGTACTATTCACAAGTTGATAAACAAGTGCAACATATGTGGAAAATATGGGCATAATCGTCGTACGTGTAAAGAAGCCGCTGCTACATAGCTTACCTGCCCGTATTTTGCATGTATTTTGTTGTGTTTATTTTTTCGTTTTGTCCATATGGTCATTATGCCATCTTTTTGTGGTTATGGCATATTCTTTTGTGGATATGTTGTCGATTGGTTATGACACATTCTTTTGTTGATATGTTGCCGATAGGTTATGGCACATCTTTTGTATTGGTTGCGCCACTTTCTTTTGTCGATATGTCGCCGATAGATTATGACACATTCTTAGTCGATCCATTGCAATATGTTTAATTTTTTGTTATTTGCCGCAAACATCTACGTGGAGTACTGTAAGATACTACAAACAACCTACAGAAGGTACTACATTAATGTACGTTATGGTACTACAAAAGTACACATATAGGTATTACAATGTCGTTACATTGGTACCGCAAGTTACAGAGCATATTTCGAAAACCTACCGACAAAGATACTACAAAGTACCTAATTATGGTACTACGAAAGCATATAATATGGTACTGCACTGCCCACATGTAGGCACTACAATGTCTATGTACTGGTACCACAAATTAGATTTGGTGTTTTTAGAAGCCGCTCGCACGGCACGGAAAAGGTACTACAAACCACCTAATTATGGTACTACGAAAGCATATACCATGACACCTTAACTTTTCACATCTACGTACTACAAACGGCTATGTATTGGTACCACAAATTAGATTTGGCGTATTTTGAAGCTGCTCCTCCGGCACGAAAAAGGTACTGCAAACGACCTAATTATGGTACTACAAAAGCTATACTATGGCACTATGGTACTGCAACGTTCCACATCTAGGTACCACAAACGTCTACATATTGGTACCATAAATTAAATTCGACGTATTTCGATGCGCTCGCACGGCATGGAAAAGGTACTACAAACGACCTAATTATGGTACTACGAAAGCATTTACTATGGTACAACAACTTTCCACAACTAGGTACTGCAAATATCTATGTATTGGTACCACAAATTAGATTTGGCATATTTTGAAGCCGCTCGCACGGCATGGGAAAGTTACTACAGACGTCCTAGTTATGGTACCACGACAGCATATATTATGGTACAGTAACCGTCCACATCTTGGTATTACAAATGTCTATGTGTTGGTAACACAAATTAGAGTTGGCGTATTTCGAAGCGCTCGCGCGGCACGGAAAATGTACTACAAACGACCTAATTATGGTACTACGGAAGCGTATAGTATGGTACTGCAAACGTCACATCTTGGTACTACAGACGTGTTCAAATTGGTACTACAAATTAGAGTTTGCATATTTCGACGTCGTTCGGGTACTACAAATTAGATTTGGCTTATTTGGAAGCTGCTCGGAAGGCATGGAAAAGGTACTGCAAACGACCTAATTATGGTACTACGAAAGCATATACTATGGTACTGCAACGTCGCACTTCTAGGTATTACAAACGTCTTCGTATTGGTACCACAAATTAGATTTGGCGTATTTCAAAGCCGCTCGCACGGCACGAAAAAGGTACTACAAACGATCTAATTATGGTACTACGAAAGCATATACTACGGTACTGCAACCGTCCAAATATAGGTACTACAAACGTCAATGTGTTGGTACCACAAATTAGATTTGGCGTATTCGAAGCCGTTCGCACGGCACTGAAAAGGTACTACAAACAACCTAGTTATGGTACTATAGAGGCATATAGTATGGAACTGCAACCGTCCGCATTTAGGTACTACAAACGTGTTAATTCAGGTACTTCAAATTAGAGTTGGCGTATTTCGACCTCGTTCGGGTTATTTTTCGGTCCGTGAGTGCGTTACGATAGTTAACGCTACTAAGTTGATCATTTGGTACGAAAAATGCGGGTTAACATTTACAATCAAGGACTGTTACATTGAAGTGCCCACTTTCTTTCTACTTAAGTAATGCTAGTAACAATATCTTACCACATAGTCAAGATTTAAAGTTGTCATATATTTATTTTTGTTATTTGTCGCATTATGTAGGCTGTAAATCCTTAATGCTCAAGATTCTACGTGTTTTCGACAATCGAACGAATGACACGAAAAATATACTACAAGCGACCTAATTATGGTACTACGAAAGCATATACTATGGTACTGCAACGTTCCACATCTAGGTACTACAAACGTCTACGTATTGGTACCACAAATTAGATTTGGCGTATTTTGAAGCCGCCCGCAAGGCATGGAAAAGGTACTGCAAACGACCTAATTATGGTACTACGAAAGCATATACTATGGTACTACAACGTTGCACTTCTAGGTATTACAAACGTCTTAATATTGGTACCACAAATTAGATTTGGCGTATTTTGAAGCCGCTCGCACGGCCAGGAAAAGGTACTACAAACGACCTAATTATGGTACTACGGGAGCATATACTATGGTACTGCAACCGTCCAAATGTAGGTACTACAAACGTCAACCTGTTGGTACCACAAATTAGATTTGGCATATTTCGAAGCCGCTCGCACGGCACTGAAAAGGTACTACAAACGACCTAGTTATGGTACTATAGAGGCATATAGTATGGTACTGCAACCGCCCGCATCTAGGTACTACAAACGTGTTAGTTCAGGTACTTCAAATTAGAGTTGGCGTATTTCGACGTCGTTCGGGTTATTTTTTTGTCCGTGAGTGCGTTACGATAGTTAACGCTACTAAGTTGATCATTTGGTATGAAAAATGCGGGTTAACATTTACAATCAAGGATTGTTACATTGAAGTGCCCACTTTCTTTTGATTTAAGTGATGCTAGTAACAATATCTTACCACATAGTCAAGATTTAACGTTGTCATGTATTTATTTTTGTTATTTGTCGCATTATGTAAGCTGTAAATCCTTAATGCTCAAGATTCTACGTGTTTTCGAAAATCGAACGAATGACACGAAAAATATGCTACATGCAACCTATTATGGTACTACGAAAGCATATATACTGTGGTACTGCAACGTTCCACGTCTAGGTACTACAAACGTCTACGTATTGGTACCACAAATTAGATTTGGCGTATTTTGAAGCCGCTCCCACGGCATGGAAAAAGTAATGCAAACGACCTAATTATGGTACTACGAAAGCATATACCATGGTACTGCAACATTCCACTTCTAGGTATTACAAAAGTCTTCGTATTGGTACCACAAATTAGATTTGTCGTATTTTGAAGCCGCTCGCACGGCATGGAAAAGGTACTGCAAACGTCATAATTATGGTACTACGAAAGCATATACTATGGTACGCACCGTTCCACTTCTAGGTACTACAAACGCTAATGATTGGTACCACAAATTAGATTTGGCATATTTGAAGCCGCTCGCACGGCACGGAAAAGGTACTACAGACTACCTAATTATGGTACTACTAAAGCATATGCTATGGTACTGCAACCGTCCACGTTAGGTACTACAAAAGTCTATGTATTGGTACAACAAATTAGATTTGGCGTATTTCGAAGCCGCTCGCACGGCACTGAAGGTACTATAAACGATCTAATTATGGTACTACGAAAGCATAGACTATGGTACTGTAACCGTCCACATCTTGGTATTACAAATGTCTATGTGTTGGTACCACAAATTAGAGTTGGCGTATTTCGAAGCGCTCGCGCGGAACGGATAATGTACTACAAACGACCTAATTATGGTACTACGGAAGCGTATAGTATGGTACTGCAAACGTCACATCTTGGTACTACAGACGTGTTCAAATTGGTACTACAAATTAGAGTTTGCATATTTCGACGTCATTCGAGTACTATAAATTAGATTTGGCTTATTTTGAAGCTGCTCAGAAGGCATGGAAAAGGTACTGCAAACGACCTAATTATTGTACTACGAAAGCATATACTATTGTACTGCAACGTCGCACTTCTAGGTATTACAAACGTCTTCGTATTCGTACCACAAATTAGATTTGGCGTATTTCAAAGCCGCTCGCACGGCACGAAAAAGGTACTACAAACGATCTAATTATGGTACTACGAAAGCATATACTACGGTACTGCAACCGTCCAAATATAGGTACTACAAACGTCAATGTGTTGGTACCACAAATTAGATTCGGCGTATTTCGAAGCCGCTCGCACGGCACTGAAAAGGTACTACAAACGACCTAGTTATGGTACTATAGTGGCATATAGTATGGTACTGCAACCGCCCGCATCTAGGTACTACAAACGTGTTAGTTCAGGTACTTCAAATTAGAGTTGGCGTATTTCGACGTCGTTTGGGTTATTTTTTTGTCAGTGAGTGCGTTACGATAGTTAACGCTACTAAGTTGATCATTTGGTATGAAAAATGCGGGTTAACATTTACAATCAAGGATTGTAACATTGAAGTGCCCACTTTCTTTGATTTAAGTGATGCTAGTAACAATATCTTACCACATAGTCAAGATTTAACGTTGTCATGTATTTATTTTTGTTACTTGTCGCATTATGTAAGCTGTAAATCCTTAATGCTCAAGATTCTACGTGTTTTCGACAATCGAACGAATGACACGAAAAATATACTACATGCAACCTAATTATGGTACTACGAAAGCATATACTGTGGTACTGCAACGTTCCACGTCTAGGTACTACAAACGTCTACGTATTGGTACCACAAATTAGATTTGGCGTATTTTGAAGCCGCTCCCACGGCATGGAAAAAGTAATGCAAACGACCTAATTATGGTACTACGAAAGCATATACCATGGTACTGCAACATTCCACTTCTAGGTATTACAAATGTCTTCGTATTGGTACCACAAATTAGATTTGTCGTATTTTGGAGCCGCTCGCACGGCATGGAAAAGGTACTGCAAACGTCCTAATTATGGTACTACGAAAGCATATACTATGGTACGCACCGTTCCACTTCTACGTACTACAAACGCTAATGATTGGTACCACAAATTAGATTTGGCATATTTGAAGCCGCACGCACGGCACGGAAAAGGTACTACAGACGACATAATTATGGTACTACTAAAGCATATACTATGGTACTGCAACCGTCCAGATTTAGGTACTACAAACGTCTATGTATTGGTACAACAAATTAGATTTGGCGTATTTCGAAGCCGCTCGCACGGCACTTAAGGTACTATAAACGATCTAATTATGGTACTACGAAAGCATAGACTATGTACTGCAACGTTCCACATCTAGGTACTACAAACGTCTACGTATTGGTACCAAAAATTAGATTTGGCGTATTTTGAAGCGGTTGGTACGGCACGAAAAAGGCACTACAAACCACCTACTTATGGTACTACGAATGCATATACTCTGGTACTGCAACGTTCCACATCTAGGTACTACAAACGTCTTCGTATTGGTACCACAAATTAGATTTGGCGTATTTTGAAGCCGCTTGCACAGCACGGAAAGGGTACTAAAAACGACCTAATTGTGGTACTATGAAAGTATATACTATGGTACTGCAACCGTCCACATCTAGGTACTATAAACGTCTACGTATTGGTACCACAAATTAGATTTGGCGTATTTTGAAGCCGGCACGACACGAAAAAGGTACTTAAAACGACCTAATTATGGTACTATGAAAGCACACACCGTGCAAACGTCTATGTATTGGTACAATAAATTAGATTTGGCGTAGTTTGAAGCCGCTCGCACGGCACTGTGAAAGGTACTACAAACGACCTAATTATGGTAGTACAGAAGCATATAGTATGGTACTATAACCGTCCTCATCTAGGTACTACAAACTTGTTAGTTCGGGTACTACAAAAAAAACGAACAAAAACATAAACAAATCAGAAAACTGAGGATCAACAGCATATCAGTCCCAACACATACATATCACTCAAACAGGTGGAGCGTGCAACTAAGATCGTCCGTAAGTATCGTGGCAGTCATGACGCCACGATACAATTCAACGTCGACTTCATCAAGATACCTCCCACGAGCCACCGGTCCGACGATGTATCGATCCATGGACATTGCAGTATGTACGCCGCAACATGCCCTCTGGATTCTGCTCCCTCGTGGACTCAAACTCTAGCATGATTGACTTTGCCTTATAGTCTCACCTCCATGTCTAGTAGGTCGACAGAAAATGAACCTGTACAAATATTCAAACACCGTGATGTCATCTCGTAATTCTTTCTCGATGGGTTTTTTCGACGTCTGTGCCATTTCTGCATGCAACAAAAACGAGAGAATCAAATAATGAATTTACGGTACCAATTAACAATGTAATACGGTACCAAAAAACATATACAAGTACGAATTCAATTATCGTACCCTAAAACAACCAAGACTGGTACCGAGACAGTCATAAATGCAGATTTACATCGAGCAGGGAAATTAGAAGCTAACAAACCCTAATTTGAATTATACCAAGTTCCCAATTCGAAAAACAAAATAATTAAATCCTAATTTTGTTATAAACCCCAAATTCGAGCCGTAATCACAAAATTAAACATAGCCCGACATTAAATCTTTCAAGAAATGCAACTATGAAAGCCCTAATCTCCACAAAAAACGAAAAATTGAAGTCAAACGGTGTCAAGAAACCGTTTTTACAGTATACCGTTCTTACAAGTCGAATAAAGGTGTGAAGCCCTAAGAATCTCGTTCGCTGCTCGTTGTGAAGGTGAAGCTGAGAATCGCCGGCTTCTGTACTCGTTTTCGTTCTGCTTTTCGTCGTCTGTTGTTCGTCGACGTTCTCTCTGTTAGTGAATTCACAAGGTTATTTTGGAATATTAATGTTTTACAAGGGTATATTTGTCCATTAGGTAGCTATGTGATAGATAAGTTTGAAATGGGGAGTTTAGTGATAAGTGAATTGAGAGGGGGGAGTTAGTTGATGAGTATTTTGGGTAGTAGGGATTTATGTGTAGATTTGCCTATAATAAACAAATAATTTAAAGTGTAAGAGAAATAATTATGAAATTCCGCGTCGAAAAACTGAGAATATAGATGGACAAAATATCGAATTTAATGGCCGACTAAGACGAATCTGAGTGAATTTGATAATGAGTCTTAATAACGAACGAGAATACTTGAGTTCAAGAAAGAAGTGGTGAAGAATTTTGAATAAAAAATTTTGGTGTGACGTATATTGAAGATTTTGTGAACGCGATATCTGGGTAACAAGTCACGCAATTTAAGTAACCGATGTAGCAAATACAGTAACAGATATGACAAAGACAGTAATAGATGAGGCTCTGTTAGTGACAATAAACCCCAAATCTTAACCCCATGTTAATCCAAGAAACGATTGAGCCATCCCACGAGTCGACGACTACCACGAGCAGCGACGGCCATGAGCAGCGACGACCACCAGCAACGAGCCATACCACGATGACAATGGCCAAGAAATCGAAGAAAGCAGCGGCGAAGAAGGAGAAAAGGTCGAAACATCCGAAGGGTTCTAAAGTAGTTCGATAATCTCGTTGAAACAAGGGAAAATCTGGACTTTAATGTTGAATAAGGTGAAATTGATCGCCGGTCTTAATAATCAATGAAAATCTTGATGTTAATCGCGAAGAAATTTGAGGCGGCCCATGCTTGAAGCTTTTGCTAATAAAACGCTCGCTAAGTAACAATTTATGCATTCTGGATAACAATTTATGCATTCTGGTTACACTTTATGCATTCGGGGTAACGCTTTACGCATAATGTGTAACACTTCATGCATTCTGGGTAACAGTTTATACATCTTGGTAACAATTGATGCATTCTGCATTGCCCGAAAATAGCAACTTGCACCTTTTGGAGTACAACTTTCGATCTAGAATTCAAATGACCTTGATTCAAGCTCCCTTGATTAGCCAAGTTAATTATGTATAACTTTTATTCTTTACGTTATTTCTGATTCGAAGTCCATTGACCTAAAAAATGTGTCCGAAGAAAGATTTACGGGTGCTTAGGGATGTTGTCCGAAAATGGCATTGCATGAATGATTCAACAAAATTAAAGACATCTTCAATTAATCTTAAATGTAAACCTTATGTCGTTTACTGATTTCCTGCAGTAACAGTTTAACAATGTTCAGTAACAAAACACGAGGAGACAAGAACAGAAATGTATATTTCGGTAACAATGTCCTACTGTACTAGTAACAGAAAACATATTCACAATAACAATTTCATATGTAACTAGTTTAGGTTATGATTTTCCAATTTATATTGTAAACATGCTACATTCACTAAAATATATGAGTTTGAGAAGTTGATCTAAACTAAATATATTAGTTTAGGTTGTGATTTTCGTGGAGGTTATGTTGTAGTTGAAGAAGTTGGAGTATATAGTATGTAAAACAAGTACCATTCTTCTTCAAAGGATGATAGTGCTTCTACAAAATTGATTCTACTTACTCAAAACATGTGCATATGAACTGTTAGTTGTTTATTACAATGGTCAACCTAACATAAATGATTCAACAGAATTAATGACATCTTCAATTAATCTTAAACGTAAACCTATGTTGTTTACTGATTTCCTGCAGTAACAGATTAACACTGTACAGTAACAATTGAAGAGGAAACAAAACAGAAACTGATATGTAGGTAACAAGGGAACACAATACGAGAAACAGAACACATAGTCAAAATAACAAAATATGTAATTAGTTTACTTTATGATTTTCAAATTTTATATTGTAAACACACTACATTCACTAAAATATATGAATGTACAAAGTTTTAGATACAATATATTAGTTTGTTATGATTTTCGTGGAGATTATGTTGGAATTGAAGAAGTTGAAGTATATAGTATGGGAACAAGTAACACTCTTCTTGAAAGGATGATCATACTTCTACGAAATTGATTCTACTTACTCAAAACGTTGCGTATATGAACTATTAGTTGTTTATCACAATCCAGATGGTCGACCTAACATAAATGATTCAACGAATTAATGACATCTTCAATTAATCTTAAACGTAAACCCTATCGGGTCGTCGTTCGATGTATGTTTATCTAACCTGAAGCTCGTACTCGCACAATGCGAGGAAACGAACTTGGCACTTAACTGGGAAAAGTGCCACTTCATGGTTCGAGAGGGCATAGTTCTGGGCCATAAATTTCCTCTAAAGGAATCGAAGTGGACCGAGCTAAGTTGGAAACGATAGAAAAGCTGTCCGTCCCCTCGAACGTGAAGTCAATTAGGAGTTTTCTAGGACATGCTGGATTTTATCGTAGATTCATTAAGGATTTTTCTAAGATCACCCGACCCATGTCTAGATTACTTGAAAAGGATGCCCCATTTGATTTTAATGATGAGTGCTTGCATGCGTTTAATTTACTTAAGGAGCGTCTTATCGCAGCACCTATTATGGTCGCCCCCGACTGGGGACTGCCATTTGAACTAATGTGCGATGCTAGTGATTATGCAGTTGGGACCGTGCTAGGGCGGCCTAAGGATAACCATTTCAGGCCGATCTACTACGCGAGTAAGACGCTAGACGCGTCCCAGGCCAATTACACGACCACTGAAAAGGAGCTGTTGGGCGTCATGTTTGCTTTCGACAAGGATGCTAGTGATAACCATTTCGACGCGGCCCAGGCCAATTACACGACCACTGAAAAGGAGCTGTTGGCCGTCATGTTTGCATTTGAACTAATGTGCGATGCTAGTGATTATGCAGTTGGGGCCGTGCTAGGGCGGCCTAAGGATAACCATTTCAGGCCGATCTACTACCCGAGTAAGACGCTAGACGCGGCCCAGGCCAATTACACGACCACTGAAAAGGAGCTGTTGGCCGTCATGTTTGCTTTCGACAAGTTCAGGTCATATCTCATCTTATCTAAAGTTATTGTTTTTACTGACCATTCTGCTCTCAAGTACTTGTTAGCAAAGCCCGATGCCAAGCCATGGCTAATCAGGTGGATCCTACCACTTCAAGAATTCGACATAGAAATCGGAGACAAGGAGGGTGCGGAGAACCTACCGGCGGATCACCTCTCTCGACTGGAGGAGTCCGGAATATACCACAAGGACGGAAGGCCGATACAAGACAGGTTCCCAGACGAGCATCTTTACTCGATACAGGTGGTAAGCGACGACACCTCTTGGTTTGCAGATTATGCTAACACCTTGTTGCGAGGGTCTTACCTAAGGAGTACACTAGTCAGCAAAAGAAGAAATTCTTTTCTGAGATGAGGTACTACTTTTGGGAAGATCCATATCTTTTCAGGCGATGTGCAGATCAGGTGATACGACGATGCGTCGCCTTTCCAGAGACGACGCAGATCCTTAAGCATTGTCACAACGGACCGACAGGAGGGCACTACGCAGCCAACGGAACCGCTCAGAAGGTGTTAGAAAGCGGATTCTACTGGCCCACGATATTCAAGGACGCCCAAAGGTACGTTGGCACTTGTGATCAGTGTCAGCGCGCAGGTAATATTTCTAAACGCGACGAAATGCCCCAGAGCTTCATTTTGGTTTGTGAGATCTTTGACGTGTGGGGTGTAGATTTTATGGTCCGTTTCCTAGCTTATACAATAATAAGTATATTCTAGTTGCTTTCGATTATGTTTCCAAGTGGGCCGAACGGCAAGCCTTACCCACAAATGATGCTAGAGTAGTCGTTAGATTTTTGCCAGCCACGTTTTGGGCGCCTAGGTGCATTATTAGCGATAGGGGCACACATTTCTGTAACACGCAGTTTGCACGCACTTTAGAACGTTATGGTGTCAGACACAGCCTATCCACCCCGTACCACCCCCAAGCTAGCGGTCAGGTCGAAGTAGTAAACCGTGAGTTGAAACGCATTCTAGAAAAAAGCATAGAAGGGAACCGTAGGGAGTGGGCGAATAAGTTGAACGATGCACTTTTGTAGCACCCGGGTCCTCGTAAGCAAGTAGGGCCAATAAATTTGCATAAATGTTGAATACAATTACGTGAATTTCGTGCATTAATTTATGTGCAGTTTGTGTTGAAATATGTGCTTAATTGATCTGACGACAAGGTGCATTTAATTTGGGCCATGTGACTTCCAATTTAATTAGGACTTTCGGAAGTGGGCCAAAAAGGGGTTGGGTCAAGGGTAAGAATTGGATTGTAATATGGCCATAATTCTTAGTGGGCTAGGATTAAAGGTTAGGCCCAATGGACTTAGAGGTGACTTTTTGAGACAAGCCTCCTCAAAATGAGGGATATTTCGTCACTTAAGCCGCATCACTTCCACTTGACAAATTAACAATCACCTAAAACCATTTCAAGTCCACAAAACCCCAAGGTGTAAGAGAGACGAGAGCTAAAGCTAGGGAAAAAGAAGAAGAAGCCGAGTTGCTAACCTGGCAAGTCGAACTAGGTAAGTTCCTTAAGCATAACATTTACGTTTTTAGAGATATGCGATGTTAGGGCTGAGAATATCAATAGGGTTCCGAGTCTAAGGCACGACTTTTATGACCCAAGAGGTGTTCTTGGAGAAAATGACTTTTTGATCTTTAAAGTTGATATATCGCGTACTAAAAGATGTTTTGAGACCGAATTCGCAAATGAGGGAGCGCGGGTCGCATCTAGTTGGCGAACTCAGGTGTTTTGCGGGCCGAGGGCACTTCGCGAACCAGGTTAAGCCCATGCTTTTCGGGTCTAGGGTTTCGCAAATCCAGTTGGCTAATCGAGGTTTGCGAGTTCGTTGAAGAGTGCGAATCCATGGAGGTTCGCGAACTCGACTAGAAATGAGCTGGTGGCGAATCCCATGCACGAATGTTTGGCGAATCCAAAACTTCGCGGGTCCAACTTCGCAAACCCTCAGCAAGGCACGACTCTATTTCGCGAATTCAAACCTTTTTGCGAAATCATGGAGGTTCTGCGGGTTGGAGAGGTTTGTGAACTCAAACCATTTCGCTGTATGCTACCAATTTGCGAACCCTAAGAGCTAGGAATTTTGCGAACTCGACTGGTTGGCGAACTCCTCAAGGATTACGCACCGAGCACATTTCGCGAACTCATGAGCTAAGTTAACGTTCTGCGAAGCCGATGTTTTGCGAACCCTAACGCACGAACTTGGTGCGAGGAAGAGAATTGCAAATCCATTAGTTTGGGGGGTTGTGACATTTCGCGAAACACCATTTGGCGAACCATAGTTGAAGGAGGATTTCGGAACCTCATACGATGATCATTTGGCGAATCGGACCTTTTGTGAATTCATACGACTCGCGAAATCCAAGCCATCCAACGAATTTGGCGAATTCCGTAACTCTTTAAGATGTGATTCGCAAATCATTAGATACCTAATTGGCGAACCCGATATTTGTTCAAATAGCAACCCGCGAACCATACTTAGTCAAAATTCAGCTAGACACCACGAATTTAATTAATATAGTTGTAGTATAAAAATGTCAAGTCCTTAAGTAACTAACTTGTTAACTAGCGTACTGACCTTAATATTTATGCTTAAAGGTCAGGAGTTAGGAGAATACCCGAGTCAGGCAGCTACTAATCTGCGGACGCCAAGTAAGTGGAAATCCAGCTACAACGCATAGCATATGTGTATGTGCTTAATTCATGAGATTACGTGATAAGGTGCTTACGTGTTTACGTGAACTTGTATGATATGGTTGCATGCTTTCGGTAAGCGTTATGGCTTTATTGCATTATGCATATGCACGAGCATGCACGACACAATTGGGGGTAATGAAATGATGAGCGTGCATGATTATGTCGCAAATAGCGAAAATTAAATGCCGAGGTAGGGCGAGGATATTATTAGTTAAAGTTAAGTGGCGGCTTCCGGGGCACCTGGACGGCGTTGATGCGCCGTCAGCGACGTTGATGCGTCGCCAGTATACGAACGACGTTGATGCGTCGGGGATTACCATGGTTGGGTTGATGCCCTCATGGTTGGGTTGATGCCCTTATATCCCTGATTAGCGTGGTTGGGTTGATGCCCTCATGCTTTAGTATGGTTGGGTTGATGCCCGTGGTTGGATAGAGCTCTTAACGATGTACGCCTGGGTAAAAGTCTGCCAAGGGCCCTAAGATAAAAGATATGAGATTAGGTTGATCCATAAGACGTAAGATGCATCGGCGTGGATTGCCTTTCCGGGGTTTTATCACGTGCACGTCATGCACTTACTGAGCGTATCACTCATCCCTTACGTTATGTGTTGTAGGTGCGGACGACCACGGTACGTGACCGCGTAGATGGCAAGGCAAATCTTTTGACGCTTCCAGCGGCTTTTGGGATGGGAGTGTGTGCATGGATGACGACCTGTGAGGCCGGGCGCGTAGAGATTCTTTTGATGTGCATGTGTACACATCTCGTGTAATTAGGATTCACATGAAGTTAGGAATTCATGTAATTCTTTTGTCATGTATAGAAACTACTTCCATTTCATAATGGAAAAATTTTATTACGCATTTCCCCATCTCTTTTAAGTTAAAACAACGTTAGACACGTAGGATACGTTAGAATTAGGTAGTTGGGACAGCGGGTCCTGACAACTTTGGGCCTATAGAACTGCATATAAGACACCCATAGGCACTACACTGTATAGATTAGTCTATGGGAAGGCGTGTCACCTCCCCGTAGAAATAGAGCATAAGGCCTATTGGGCGATTAAGTCTTTGAATTTTTTGGGGGACGCCGGCGGAAAGCGGCAACTCCAAGTTAACGAGTTAGATGAGTGGCGTTTATCGGTCTATGATAACGCTCGCATGTATAAAGAACGTTCAAAAGCATACCATGATAGGAAAATTAGGCAGAGACGGGAATTTCAGAAAGGAGACCAAGTCCTTCTTTTTAATTCTCGACTTAGGCTTTTTCCTGGCAAACTTAGATCGCGTTGGTCAGGACCTTTCACCGTTACCCGTCTTTTCCCTTATGGTACTGTTGAGATTTCAGGCATGGAGCAGGGTACCTTCAAGGTGAATGGCCACAGGTTGAAGCACTATCACGCAGGCGAGGAAGACGCGAGCGAAAAGGAAGTGCTCTACCTGGACTTCAAAACTTGAGCGAACGAGGGGACGTCCGGCTTAAGACGGTAAAGTGAGCGCTTCTTGGGAGGCAACCTAGGTATTTTCATTTATGTTAAAAAAAATGGCGGTCACGGCCAACGGCTTAAGCCGTCACGGCCGTGACGTTGCCCACATATGCACACTGCCCACTGTCACGGCCGGACACTTAAGTGTCACGGCCGTGACGTTCCCCAGAGGCTCCTCTGCCTCTTGTCACGCCCAATGGCTTAAGCCATCACGCCGTGACAACCACGGGAATTAAAAAAAAAATTGAAATTCGACCACGTCACGGCCAACGACATACACGTCACGGCCATGACGTTGGGCAGAGGCCTCGCTGCCTCTTGTCACGGCCGCGGACTCCATTGGTCACGGCGGTGACCATGTCGAATTTAGGTTAAATTCCCCATTTTTTTCCTTTTTTTTCCTCTCTGTCCCTCTTTCTTCTTCTCTCTCGCGACCTTCTTTCTCCCCTCACCATCACCACCCAAAAACTACACACTCCCACCACCTAACGCCGCCGCCGCCCCCGAATCCGGCGAATCGCTACCCCAACATCACAACTCTTCTCTAATCTCATTGAAACTCCAAAGTATGAAATTCTTTTCACCCTATTAAATTTAAATTTTGGGAATCTCGTCGAATTTGTTAATCTTTGGATATGAACATGCTCTTAATTGTTTGTTACATGATATAGTTACTACGGGTATGCTTAATTTGTTGCCTTCAACTTCGAATTTCGAAATTTAGATGAACCCTAATTTCAAACTCGGGGAATTTCGATATTAGGTCTAGTTGGGTGTTTATCTTGCTCCTTTATTGATAGATACATGCTAGGAACACCTTGGGTATGCTCAATTACGTGAATTTGTGGTTGAATTTCGAAGTTCTACGACGAGCCCTAATTTTTAATTTGGGGGATTTTCGAAATTAGGTCTAATTGGGTGTCTTTCTTGCTATTTCATGATGATATACATGCTAATAAGACATTAGGTGTGCCGAATTTGTTGCCGTGAGTGCGTTAGCTAGGGCTGAATTATCTTATGCATCTTGTGGGTATGCTCCGTTGTGCAAATTTGGACCTCAAGTGCTTATCCCAACTTGTCCGCTACATGTTTGACGAAATGCCTCTTTGAACTTTTTTCATATGATCTTGAATACTAAATGCATTCTGTCGCTATTTTGGTCGAGACGATCTATTTCGTTATTAATTGCTATACTCGTGTACTCACATCTCTTTTACAGGTACTATGGGTAAAAGTCGCTCCTCCGCCTCGCGTGACCGCGCCTCGCGTTCGCCAGTTCGTCAAAGGCGACGCGGGCCCCCGCCGACAATGCTAGAAGCCATGGGACAGTTCACTGACGAGGCTCAGACGGCCCGGTACAACAAGTTGAAGGCCATGGAATTCATCTTCATGGACCAGATCGATCATGACACGCTGGCGAAGCACAACATCGACCACAAGTGGGCCAGTACCTCTCACTCAGCGGATGGGGGACATTCTTCAACATCGACGAACCGGCGTACAAGGAACTCACCTTGCAGTTCCTCGCCACCTTCTCCCACGAGGAGTACAGCCGACGGGTCAGCTCCGCGCATTCAACGAAGACTACTATTGCAACGTCGAAGACTTCTGCCGTGCACTGGGAGTCCCAATACCATTCTTCGGCAACGACGGACCGTTCCCGGACCTGCAGCACACATTTTATTTTAAGAAACAAGGAGGTCGACTGGGTTGCTGGGCCGCTCGACCAGGCGAGCCAGAGTACAGCCCGAAGACCTCGAAGGCGACTGCACTCCGGAGCCCAGGCCTACGTTACATACACCGCCTCCTGACGACCTCGCTCACACCGAGGGGCGACTCGAACGGTGCAATCACGCTTCGCGACCTTTTCTACCTGGTTAAGATGCAGCGAGGCGAACGGGCCCATTTGGGAATGGCGCTGGCCCACGCTTTCACTGCTCAGGCGGAAGCGAGGAGCCATGGAAAGATCGCTGTGGGAGCTCTCATCACCAAAGTCGTTCGGGGACTTCGACGGTGGCCCCAGGACGCACCAGAGATGACGGTAGTGGGCAGGCGCAACCTTCTGAACGAGGAGATGCTCGTACAAATGAAGATGCTGGTGAAGGCGCCCACCTGGACTCGTGCCAACAAGGTGTACATCTGGCACGAGATGTATCGTGGCCAGACGGACCACGTACCCGTCCCCGCCGACCAGCTTTACCTCGAGGGTCCTTACCCAGTGGAGACAGACACGACGACTGCAGGGCCCTCTTATTCCTCTGGCCCGAATCATCCGGCGTCGCCCCGTACGCATCAACGGCGGACCTCGAAGCACTGCGCCAGGACATGATGCGCATGAACACCGAATCGCTGCAGAGGGAAGAGATCCAGCGATACAACGAAGAAACTCGGCGCCGACAGGAAGAATACGAGCGCCAGAACGAAGAAGCCCACCGCCGGTACGACGCAGAACTAGAGCGCTATAACCAGGCCCTTCAAGCCATGGACACGGCGCTTAAGTATTCACAGCAATCGATGGCCTTCCTTCGCCCGAGGCCACCATCGCCGCATCCACCGCCGCCACCACCTCAGGGTTTATTTTTTTTCCTTTTCTTTTTATGACATTTCGTTTGCTTGAGTAGTCGCGTGTGTTTTTATCTTGTTTCTACCTTCGATGCCTATAACTATGTTTATAGTTAATCTATGACTACTCTCTTTTTATGTCTATTTCCCTCTTTAGCTAGCGCCAGGATACGCATAACGGGTTACAACACGACCATTCACGCGCTAAGTCACGACTACTTCACGACCACCTCATTTTATCATCAGGGGAGTCCCCTTTTTCTTAAAACTCTTTTTCCTTCCCTTTTATCCTTTTTACATTGAGGACAATGTCAGACTTAAGTGTGGGGAGGGGAATTTAGTTTGAGAACTTACATGAAAATTTTTAAATTTTTTATGACGTGTCCATGAGCTATAAAATTTGTTGGAATGGCATGAATTATTGAACTCAGGCACGGTTTTTTTCGCGCTTATCTCGAGTTAGTCTGCATTGTTATGAATTATTGTGAGCAATTAGATATGCATGACTGATTGAATCGTGTTTGCCGAGTAGATATAGCGCTGCTTTGAGAGATCCGTACACATAACCCATTTACGTTGTGAGAGTTTGAGCCTGACGAGCTTATGCTCATTTTTCTTGGTTGTGTGACGTGCCTAGTCCATATCTCTCTAGAACTGCTTGCCTAATACCCATTGAAACTGTTTCGGTGCGTTAGTGTGAAAATGATGAGGGCATTAGGAAATAAGTCCATGGCCACAGTATCTCACCATGACTAATCCCCTTAGTTGGCCACTTTGAGCCTGAGCCTATTCGTTGCTTACCTCGTATTTATAGAAGCCACTGACCCAAATAAGCCCTCATAGTGAGCCTGAGTTGATTAGAATAGAGTAGAAGTCGAACGTGAGAGTTACTATTTCAGTGTCTGATTTGATGTTTCTCTGCTATTCATGAAATGACTCGTCCCTTACTTGACCGTTTTCTGAAATGACCCGATCCCTTGCATAAGCCTGCCCATAACCCTTTGGCAAGATATAGGTTTCGGTAATAAGTATCCCAAGGTACACGGCATTCGCTGTGACGATGTATTCTCTGCGACAAAAGCCGAACCTTGATGTTTTTAGGGAATAAGGGCAGTGCACAAAGTAGAGCTCAACTAAGGCGAAAGGGCAGAAAATGAAAGGGAACTGAGTTGAGAGGGTCGGGCAGAAAAGTCTAGGATTTCAGAGCGAGAACGTTGAGTCTTATGTTGGGACGTGTAGTTGTCTGTTTGATCATGCTGTGTTCTTTGATAATTTTTGCTTACGTGTCCTAGCTCTAAGATTAAGTGTTCATTATATATGCATGTCGCTTCACGATTATTCGACCCGTTTCCCCCCGAACAGACCCTCAGATTCATACTTGCCACTTTGAACAGTAGAGATGCGATTAGCTTGCAAGTATATGGTAGAGGTTGGACTAGTGCACGAATTGAGCGACTCATCATATGCTAGCCTATACACTTGAGTGAATTGAGTGAATTCTTGTGAGGTATAGGTCTCGATTTGCAGCACTAGGGAAGCTCAGGTCGAAAGGTGCCGGTCGTTAGTGCAATGTCCATGATTGATTGCTTAATTTGGTTTCGTGCTTTCTATGCTTGGATGATAAATTGCGAACAATCGTGCCGTTATCATGATTTGATGCTTTCTCTGAATTCTAATTTACTTGAGGACAAGCAAATGCTTAAGTGTGGGGAGGTTTGATAAACGTATTTCAATGCGTTTAATCGTAGTATTTAATTGGGAAATAATAGAGCTCTAGCAATCATTTTATGCATTTATTCGCCATATTTACACTTATTCTTATATTGAAAGAGCTTAGGACGAGTTTCGGGCGAAAACGAGCGAAAACGAGGCAAAACGGTGCAAAAATGAAGAACACTGCAAGGTGTCACGGCCGTGACACCCTATGCACTTGGCCGTGACACCCACCAGAGGCCGAAATAGAAGACACTGCCTATGGTCACGGCCGTGACATCCCTTGCACTAGGCCGTGACACATGGCAGAGAGTTGGACTGATGATGGTCACGGCCGTGACACCCAATGCACCTAGGCGTGACACTTGACAGAGAGGTCGACTGATGATGGTCACGGCCGTGACACCTTATGCACTTGGACGTGACACTTGGTAGAGAGTTGAGCGAATTGAGTCGGCGATGGTCACGGCCGTGACGGACCATGTCCCAGGCCGTGACCGTTACGGGAATCACTATAAAAAGCCCAAATTTGACCTAGAAAAGGGGATACTTACCAGATATCAACCCTATACTCTCCAGAGACGAAAGAAGCGCCAAAAGAACGCAAAATTACGTCCCGGAGCGCAAGAGACGGAGCAACGACGCAATCACGCCATCAAAGAACGAGATTCATCACGCCAGTGCCGATAATTCGCCAGTATTCAAGATCATGAGTCTTCCTTCTCTGTTTTCTAATTCTTTCGTTGTTTTCTCGTCTATTATGAGTAGCTAAATTCCCCGTGTGTTTGGGATTAGATGAACGCTAGGTTATTATAAGACATATGTTATCGTCACTCGTGTTTATGACTATTTATCTATCAATCAAATTGTTTCGTCGCTTTAATATGTCTACGTTAAAGTGATCGTGTGGAAAATCGTTTAGAGCGATAGCTAAATAACGATTAGGCCGTTCGTAGAAGATAGGGTTCGAGTATAGGGCGAAAGCAAATACTCGACCTCGCTTTAGTAATTACTGAACTTAGATCCCCGCGAGCGTTTAGGGCGACATCAAATTCGTTAGCGGGTAGGAAATTACTGCGATCTAGTCAGAATAACATAGGAACGATAATTTACTGTCTTAGGCGATATACCTAGCGGGATTCGAGCACATCTTTATTATCTGAAAACTCCTTTACCAGTTTTAGGCGTATTCTCTTAGTTTCTCGTTGATTTAGGAAATAATCCGTTAGGATAATTCATAACACCCTCTGCGTATTTTATTTAGGCTAAATATCGAGTCGATAGGTTAATACTAGTATTTAGTTTATTCCTCGTGTTCGATACTCGTTTACTCACTTTACTGCACTACAAACGATGGGTCCACTGCCTATCGCACGTCGATGATAGTAATTAGGTATATGTTTTATTTTATCACTTGTCGCACTTGCACATTACACCGCGTGTCAATCAACTCCCGCCCAAAATTCATCTCATTCTGGTTTCTTGCCCGAAATTTCACCGACAATTTAGCAACAACTTAGTCACATAGTAACAGAAGTGCATATACTAGTAACAGATCCTGAGAATTTTACAAATCGTCCAAAATGAAAAAAATTACACCCAACTTTATAGGATCTATCGTATTTTCACGAATTAAATGATGATCACCGGACGAACGACCAAACGAGGTGCTGCACTGAGCTGCCCAGACTATGGGCACTTCGAATTTATCCATATTAAATGTAATCGTTGCCAAAAACGGCTTTGATTTCATCTTATTTTTTTGCAAATTAGAACCCTACACATGGTAACAATTAATTACGGTTAAATAAAGGATTTGGCAGACATAGTAACGAGTTTGGTAGACTGAGTAACTGCTTTGATGGCACAGTATAATATTCCAAATTATTGGAATCGACCGTATTTTCACAAAATTAAATGATGAACGTCGTGCCGCACCAAGCTTCTCATACTAAGGGTACTTCGAATTGATACATATTAGATGTAATCGTTGCCAAGAACGGCTTTGATGTCATCTTATTTTCGCAAATTAGAACACTACACATGGTAACAATTAAATTTAGTTTAATAACGTTGACAGACCTAGTAACGATTTTGGCAAAGAAGTAACATACTTGACACTACGAGTAACAGTTTGGACACAGTAAAAATATACCCAAATTATTGGGGTCGACCATTTTTGCAAAATTAAAAGTATGAACGTCGGACGAACAAAGCATGTGCCGCACCGAGCTGCTCATATTATGCGTACTTCGAATTTATACCTATTAGATGTAATGTTGCCAAAAATGGCTTTAAATTCATCTTATTTTGCAAATTAGAACCCTACACATGGTAATAATTAATTCAGTTTAATAACGGTTCCGATACACCTAGTAACGGTTTTAATACTACGAGTAACAGATTTGCAGTTTTGACACAGTAAAAATATACCCAAATTATCGGAGTTGACCGTATTTCGCGAAATTAAAAGATGAACGTCGGACGAATGTCCAAACAATGTGTCGCACCGAGCTGCCCATAGTATGGGCACTTCGAATTTATACATATTAGATGTAATCGTTGCCCAAAATGGTTTTGATTTTATCTTATTTTCGCAAATTAGAACACTAAAATCAAATTCATTACAAATCTTACATCTTGCTTTGTCAATACCACAATATATCCTACCTTACTCGCCAAAATTGGTTGGTTAATGGGCACTTTCGGATTTCGATTTACTGTAAAAACGAGATTCATAAAATAAATATTCTTTGTCGATAACAATTTTCTGCATCATAGTAACAGATACGGGATGGAAAATAACAGTTTACCAGGCGTTCATAACAATATAGCCTAACAGCACAACAGAAAGTCGCCGGAACACAACATTTAGTTCTGTATGATAGGAAGGGTTTTTTCGTCAATAGATATTTTAATCATTATCTCTGCAGTTTCTGTAATAGTTGGTCCTTTAAACTAATGGGGCTTCTGATAGGGCCTGAACGCTTTAGAAAGTTACTGAGTAGGGACTAATTCGAAATTCTCCCTTAATATAGAGAAAAGATAGGTAAAGGAGAGAGAGGTAGGGGTGGTAAACAGGTCGGGTTGGGTCACCTTCGGGTTCAACCCATTTAATAAATGGGTTGAAAACTTCAACCCTGACCGGACCTATTTACTTAAACAGGTTGAAATAAATCCAAACCGAACATGCTTTAACCCTAACCCAACCCGCCAACCCGTTTAAAATTTAAAAAGAAAAAAAGGAAATACAAAAATTGATAATAAATTCAAATTAAACTGAAAAAGAGAACTAATCGATTTTTTCTAAAAACATCATCATAAATCATAATTAAGAGATAATTAAAGTTCCATATAACAAAATCTCAATAATCAAATACCAAGCAAACTATTTCAGGTCATCAAGTATTAACCGAAGCCGATGATATTTGACTCGAACTCTCAACCATACTCTCTTCTATTTGATCTCTCACCCTTATGTTCTTGACATCATCGCATAATTCATCGAGCACATGAATATTATCCATTTTTTCTAAAAAAATCAAATGAAATCAAACGATTATATTGGGAAAAAGGCAAAAACATAAACTAACACCTACTAATCCTTTTATTTATTTGTACTAATAATATTTTAATAATATATATTATTCGGGTCAAGTGGGTTCATAAACGGGTTGATTTCGAGTTGATTTCGGGTTGAAAATCCGAACCCTAACCTGACCCACTTAATAATTGGGTTGGATTCGGGTTTACCCATTTACATAAACATGTCAAAAATGCTAACCCGAACCTGCTATTTTCGGGTGCGGTTCGTGTCGGTTGGCGGGTTGGGTCGATTTTTAACAGCCCTAGAGAGAGGGATATAATTACCCTAATGCCCCAAAGTTATATTCTAATTATATAGAGTAATTTAGAGAAAAATACCTAATACCAATTTAAACATAGGATTTAGTCCCTACATATTTAATTTTAGGGTTAATTATCAATCAGACCCCGTTAAGATGTTTAAGTAGTGTCCATGCCCCAATAAAGTTCTATTTAGCATTAAGGACCTACTTTTCAAAACTCTTAGAGAAAAAGACACAAACTATGCGATATGACATATATACCCTCTAACAGATGCAAAATTTACAAGCCTTTGCCATCGTCTTCTCCAACGAGCGATTTTCGCTGCAAGCTCGAATCCTCTTAAAAAAAACTTCAAGCTCGATTTGTTGCTAATTTGCAGCTTTAATCGTCAGAAATCGTTGACATTGTAGCCGAAAATGATAAACATAAATCGTTGAGATTGAAAAAAATCTTCAAAAGATTTATGGAAGCTAGAATAAACTGATATATACAAATAACATAGATCGTTGAACTGTAGCCAAAATATCAAAGTTTATGACCTAATATGTTGAAATTATTGTTAATTTGAGCGTGGGTATGATTTGCATATCTAATTTGCAGCTTTAATCGTCAGAAATAACGAATATAACAAAAAATAACAAATGCATTATAGATAATAACAAACGTTGACTTAGAAGTAACACATCGCTGAAAGGTATAACGTCTTGTGTGTCGTAAATAACACATTGTGTATACAAGTAATGGATCAAAAGGAATAAAATGAAAATCACAAACGACACCACAGATCAAAACTGCATAAATCTCCGCGTTATTGACTCAATAAGGTAAAATAGACCTCAATTTCTCATGGATATCTCGAAATTATACCGATTAGTTGCAAGAAACGGATATTATATTTTCCCTAAATCGTGTAAAAAGAAATACTTATAACATAGCGAAAAATAACAAATGTCTTATGCTTAATAACAAATGATGACTTAGAAGTAACATGTCGCTGAAAAGTAATAACGCCTTCTTTGTCGTAAATAACACATTCTGTATATAAGTAATGGATCGAAAGGGATAAAACGAAAATTACAAACGACACTAAACTACAGATGAAAACTGCATAAATCTCCGCATTATTGACTCAATAAGGTAAAACAGACCTCAATTTCCCATGGGTACCTCGAATTTATACCGATTAGTTGCAAGAAACGGATATTATATTTTCCCTAAATCGTGTAAAAAAGAAATACTTATAACATAGCAAAAGTTAAAAAATTGTCTTATGGATAATAACAAATGTTGACTCATAGTAACACATCACTGAAAGGTAATAACGCCTTGTTTGTCGTCAATAACACATTCTCTAAGACTAAAACGTTTTTTAAGTGAGTAACAGTTTACCCAACAAATATAACACATATACATGTAAAAACAACACATCATTGAGAATATTCTAGAAGCTTCTGGACCGTCAGAGAATTTAACAGAATTGTCGGAGAATATTTACAGAACTTTCTCAAAATTGTACTACATTAATTGGAAACAATAACACATGTTAGGTAAAGCAAAACAACACGAACTCAACTAATAACACATTGATCAATTCTTATACCTCATAAATGCTGTTCAGTACCACGTCAATAATTCGATTAATTCGTACAAATATACACTTTTATTTTGGATGTTTAATTGGATGTTCATGTAAATGTATAATTTGATGAAGTTTAATCACCACATTCCTTTAAAAGACACATTAAGCGAATTTGATGTCAATAGACGAATATTGATCTCAATAGATATACAAATATATAGTCCTCCATTGCAAAACATAGACTATCGCATCTTTCAATGGAACATAACATTATGAATTGCACCACGAACATGTTCAAACATCAACATTGAAGTACAAATACCATTTATAGACCACAAACAAAAATACTAAGCTCAGAACCCTAAATCCGAGGCCCAAAACCCTAAACCCTAAATCTTAAACCCCGAACCCCAGTTTTTTTAGGATTGTAGAAATACCTGCACAAGTCGTGGATCGTTCTCCCAAAATTTCATGTCGTAAACCCTTAATCTTAACCTCGAACCCGTAAGTCCTAAACACCAAAAACTACCCAAAAACCCTAGCGCATAGACAATAACAAATTATCCAGAAACCCTAGTGTATAGACGGCAATTTTATAACAAATAACACTCTATTGGTAATAATTAAACCCTTATGGTACCACATTAAACTGTCCATAAAAATTTTTGTAATATCCCGCCGAACAGTTCAGAAATTCTACGGTGGCGCGAGAAACTTTAAGGCTATGGGTCTCTCGAATCTACGAGTATTACCTTCAATTTCAACTAGAAACATGCTTCGATCTACAGATATTTTTATTGTTTGCGTCGACAAAATTTTAGGATTCCGTCCCGACACCGTCGCGCTCGTGAGATCCGCAACAGAGAAATCCATATTAATTTATAAATGGGTTCCAAGGCAACTATCGATATTATTACATGTGATAAACCCAAATCAAAGAAATTGCTAAGATTGCAGGTGCTATGACTGTATATGTTGATATTAGCGTCAATTTCATATGAATGTTGATAAGTTTCACAAAAATAACAAATGTCTTGTGGGTAATAACAAATGTTGACTCAAAAATAATACATCGCTGAAAGTTAATAACGTCTTGTTTCTCATAAATAACACATTCTGTATACAAATAATAGATCAGGATAAAAAGAACAAAAATCACAAACGACACTAAAAAACAGATGAAAACTGCATAAATCACGTCGTTATTGACTCAATAAGGTAAAATAGACCTCATTTTCTCATGGGTACCTCGAATTTATACCGATTTGTTGCAAGAAACGGATATTATATTTTTCCTAAATCGTGTAAAACAGAAATGCTTATAACTGTAATACCCGTAAAACTTAAAGCGGGATTACGATAGGAAAGTTCAAGATAATTAGCGAAGAAAATATTAGGAATAAAATTCCTAAGAAATATTTATGAAATTTCGGATAAACCAAAATAATAAAATTTTGGGCTTGAATAGATTATTGTCTAAATAAAGGTTGAAACAATATTTTACTCTAATGACTAAAGCCCAAAAGATTAAATAAAGAAAGGCTCAAAATTAAATACTTGAATAAAACATATAAGGCCCAGATCACATATATAAGTGGGTTGTATAATCCTAAGGGAAACTTAGGTTGGTGTTTTGTCACCTCCTTGTTAATTGGTTTGAAACAATCATTAGTAATCAAATGAAGTCTTCGATTTATAACATAGCAAGGACCAAAGTTTTGATAACTATTAAAATCACGTTGCTTAACGTGGGAGGAAATATCCACCACCTCCTTGTCAAATCAAATCCCTTAATAGATATCCATAAGACCTAGTTATCAATAAGAACAAAGAAGAGAACAATGAAGTGGACGGAAGTTTTAAGAAGGAACACTTAATCAGAGCTAGGGAAAGCTTCAACGTGAAAGAGGTAAACTTCCAACTTCAATGCGTGGCTACTTTATAATCTATTGTATATCTTAAATGATCCTGAATGAATATTTTGCTATTAGAGATAGATGTTTAAGTTAAAATTTAGATGTGAGAAATCTGGACACAAGGTTAGAAATCTTAAGTTGCTAAGAGGGTTTTCGATCCATGAATTTAATCAAGGGATTTCAATACTTTCGGCTTACATAACTAATTACCTAAAGCAAATTTAAAGACTTTAAGTTCCTACTAGATCAGTAAGTTTTCAATAATATTATGTTGTGATACTTAGGGTTATCGTGGTATTTAGGGTTTTCGGTATGAAATTAGCGATGAGGAAATTTCGAGATGTATTTAGGGAAAATGTCGAATGAAATATCGGTAGGCATAAGGTCTCGACATGGGAAGTATTTCGATATTCTTATAAGGTTTCGACATCATTAAAGTAATCGACATGGTATTATATATCAAAGATGTCGATATCTGTTATAGAAGGATCTTGATATATATTATACAAAGATGTCGAGATGAAGAGATGCATGTAAATGTCGACATATGAAAATTATAGAAAAATATCGAAATGCATCATAAAAAGTCGATAACTATAATAACTAAAGATTTCGACATTTATACTTGTTTTTAGGACTCGACATTTATACATGTTTTTAGGTCTCGACATCCTCAGTCTCATTTCGACATTTTCAATGTTGTTTCGACATTTGTTCTTTATTCAACTTAATAGCTCGACATTTTCAAGAAATAATAGTTCGACATTTCTAATTCGACATTTTGGTAAGAATAAGTTTCGACATTTTACAGAAATTGATCTCGACTTTTTATCCTAAGAAGTCTCGACGTTTTATAGGATAAATGTCGAATGAAATCTCGATATTAGTAATAGGTATTAGTTGTTTAATAAGATGTCGAGAGGTAAATGAGAGAAGATGTCGATATAATAATAAAAGTCGATATGATATCTCGACATTGTATCGACATTTAAGAGCTCGACATTTTCATAACCTATGATAAGGTCTCGATATTATTTGTTCTACAAAAGAGCTCGACATTTTCAACATACTCGACATTTCTATCGACATCTATAAAATGTCGATAGGGTTGGTGTTTTCGACATTAGTTATATATATATATAGATCTCGACATTTATATTAAAGACCTCGATAATTGTATAAATATTCCGACATTTTGTCTTAGTTAATAAATTTTCAGTATTTTAGGGTTTTCTACAATTAAAGTTTGGGAACATAAAAACTTATACAGTTTAGCAAATACATACTGATATAATAATATTTATTTATTCAGAGAATCGACTTATAGGGATTCCATCAGGCCTCTCATTTAGCAATATCGGGAGGACAGGTAGGTGAATTTTCATCTACAACGCGTAAACACCAATGTGATATTTATGTGAAATTATGTGCTTCGATGAATAATGTGTTTTATGCGTTTACGTACGTTTTTATGTGGCATCACGATATCATGTATTATCACGTTAAATGCCTGCATGTGCACTTCACGTCATTTCACGGAGTGTACCGTGGTGGAACGGTGGTACTGTATTGTACCTAGTGAGCGAGTAGCCGATATTGGCTGTCGACTCGTAGAGGAGTCACGTGAGTGTGGGCATCTGCTGTGCACCAACGCCTGTGACGGTGAGCCATTGGCCCGTTGGACATTATGCGGCAGACTGCGGGCGACCTAGAAAGGAGCGACTTGGGATATCCCCAAGTAGGCTAGCTAGTGTAGGCCACGCTGTCGCATGCGGGAGGAGGCGACCTGGAGGTTGCGACCTGGGTACCCTTACGGGACCTAGTGTAGGCTACCAGCGTGGGCACCGCATTGGCAGAAGAGGCGACCTGAGAGTGTGACCTGATACGGCTCAGGGAGGCTGCTCAGTGTAGGCCACTGCCGTAGTGTTGTGATCGTGTTGTGGTTGTGTTCGTGATCGTGGTAGTGATGTTGCGTGATGGTGCACGGTATGGAGCCCAGGGCCCGTTGTGAGGTGGTGAGTGTATCCCGGTTGTGACGAGTGATAGTGAGTGGTATTGCATTGGTGAGAATTGGGGATGAGTGAACGCGAGTGAGTCACACGTGCAAGTGCACTATTTCACCTACTGGGCAATAGCTCAGTGTTTGCGTGTTGTAGGTAATCGACGGTGGAGGCTGGCTATCGGAGCTTCCATGGGCTTTTGAGGGCGGGGCTGTACATGGATGACGACTTGTGGGCGAGTGATAGGGTGTATTGGGCCTTCGGCCCATTCGTATTAACCTTTTGTATAAACAAATGTTTTTTTTGATGGGTTCTCTGCGGCTTTCGCTGCTAAACCCGACGCGATTTATCGCTAATTAGCGATTAGAAAGGTGAGGGTCGCTACAATAACATAGCAAAAAATAACAAATATCTTATGGTTAATAACAAATGTAGACTTATAAGTAACACGTCGCTGAAAGGTAATAACGCTATGTTTGTCGTAAATAACACATTCAGTATTCAACCAATGGATCGGGGGAAATATAATGAAAGTCACAAACGACACTAAAAACGAATGAAAACTGCATAAATCTCGGCGTTATTGACTCAATAAGGTAAAATAGACCTCGATTTCTCATGGGTACCTCGAATTTATACCGATTACTTGCAATTTATGTCGACATCTAGATTCGATTTACCATTATTTTTCGAATTTGCCCCCTAATTAGACAAGCAAATTCTACCTCGTGCATCGTCAATATCATAATGAATCCAACATGACATGTCGAATCTGTTGGATGGGTCAATCGGATTTTTTTGTCCTCGATTCAGTGTAAAAAATGAAGTCGAAAAAATTCTGTTGATAACGTTTTGCAGTAGCAAAGTAACAGAATGTTGTTGAAAAATAACGCATTTGTTTTATATAGTAACACTATGCTGTAATTGTATAACATATATAATGAAGTAAAAGTAATGGTTCATATAAGACCAAAAAAGCACGCCGTGACTTTCGCCGGAAAAAAGAGCAAAGGGTATTTTCGTCAAATTCTATTTTTGGGTCATTTACTCGATTTTTACAGAAAGTGAGTCTCTTAAACTTATTCGTTTTCTGACAGGGTCTGACAGGAAAATGAAAACTTTAGGTGGCCCGAACAGAACCTTAATTTTATAAGTAGGTGCTGACATTCGACAGAAATTTAGTTTGAACTCCCTCATATAGTAAGTTACCAAAATGCCCTTCCTATATGTCTCAAAAACTGTCCGATCAGAAGAAAAATAACGCTCGTTGCTGTTTACAAAAAAAATGTAAAACAAAAATAGAATCACAGAGGTGCTCGCCGACACTACTTGCAGCTGCCCGCCGCTGATCGTCTCATCGCTCCATGGTATGCCGTTCGGTGCCCGCCTCACAATCGCCGCTTCTAACTGACCTCATAAATTTCCCGGTGCTCGCCCCGTATCGCAACTACTCGCCGGCACCTGCCACAGCGTAAAGCATCTCATGAGACCTTTCTTTAAAGTAGAATACCTCATTGCTAGTTCTAATTAACTGTAAAGCTTGTCAGTCAGAGTTCGCACAAATTATCATTTGATTGTGCATTTCTCCACCGCTGTTTAATTTGTGCACCTCTGCTATAGTTCTCATTGAGGTGCAAGTGCCGGATCTTCTCCGTTATGTCAAATCACGATCGAAGATTGTTAAATATAAACTAGATATGATGGTCCAACTGACGGAGAACATATATTTTTCGATTGAGTAATTTTCTCCTGGTTTCCTTTGCCACAGTTTGGCCCGTAATTTGCAGGTGCAACGCTTGATGCTCGGCTGCCAATTGTCAATGCTAGCCGACCTCAAAACAACCCGCTGCTCGCCCGCCATCGAAGCTGTTTGCCAGCACTTGTCACAACTTGCGCCCACCCACCACTCATCGCTGCTAACCGATGTTGCGTCTTTCACGATTCGCTGATCGATGTTCTCTCTCGTGCCGTTGTTGTTTCGGTAGGTGTTCCTTGATGAAAGAAATATGCGTCAATTTGGGGATGTACATCTAAAGCTAAAATGTGTAGTTTTCATAAAGAGATCTATCATGGAAGGTATATAATCATCACAAACACAAAATGAAGCTTTCTCAGTACCCTTTCGCCACAAGCCTAGCTATGTATCAACCAATCCGTCAGATCATATCTTTCTCTTGTAGATCCATTTACACCTAATAGGTTTAAAACCATCTGGGAGGTCTACTAGAGTCCAGACTTGGTTTCCGTACATAGAATCCATTTCGGCTTGCATAGCTATATGCCATTTCTCCGAATATTTATCCCTGATTTCCTGGTCATAGGTAGTGGGATCGTCTCCGACGTGCCCTTCCATCGCAGCAACCTCGTGCTCGATGTGGACCATCCCGTATCTCCCAGGCTGACGAGATACTCTACCCGACCTGCGCAAGTCAGTTGCGTCTCGGACTGCTCTACGGTGTCACGCGACACTGGTGTTTGTGAAAGCGCTCCTGAATACTCTCCAAGAGTTAATTCGCGACCCGCTCTACCTTCTTGAACGAAATCTTCTTCGAGAAAATAAGCCTGAAGGGCTACAACGATTCTCTGATCGTCGTGGAAGTAAAACTGGTATCCCATGGAATCCTCCGGATACCCGACAAAACGTCCTTTCACAGCCTTCGATTCTAGTTTATCTGTCTTGAGCTTTTTCATAAACGCGGGGCAACCCCAAATTCTAATGTGATTCAAGCTCGGTTTTCGTCCTGTCCATATCTGATATGGAATACGATCGACAGACTTTGTAGGACATCTATTCAGAATGTGTGCAGCTGTCAACAGGGCTTGACCCCACAACGATATGGGCAGGTCTGTAATGCTTAGCACATATCGCACCTTATCCAACAGAGTTCGATTTCTGTGTTCGGACACAACGTTCAACTGCGGTGTTCCGGGGGGTGTCATCTGTAAAATTATCCCGTTCGTTGTTGCCATCTTCTGTTGGTTTTGTGCCAACACCAGTGAAAACGGGTTCTGAGATGTTGTCTTTAGAAACCAACGGGTTGAGCACGGGTCCTGAACTGTTTTGTTCAGAAGCCATTTCGTTCACTTTGTGAACAGTGACGTTTTCCTTAATCGTGCGGTTGGACTTGATGTATACTCGGTACGCTTTTGATGTTGAAGAATAACCGAAGAAAGTTGCTTCGAATGCTTTAGAGGTCGAACTTTGCACGTTGCTCTCTGTCGTTCGCCACAAAGCACTTGCATCCGAAGACTTTAAAGAAGGAGATGTTGGGTACTCTTTAATTTACAATCTCGTACGGAGTTTTGTTGAACCGTTTGTTAACCACCGTCTTGTTTTGGTAAAACAAGCGGTATTTACTGCTTCAGCCCAAATAAAGTGTGGGAGGCCAGAATGGATCAGCATTGTACGAGTGGCTTCCACTAGGGTTCTGTGTTTCCATTCAACGACCCCATTTTATTGAGGTGTTTTTGCGGCTGAGAATTGGTGACTTATTCCAAGTTTATCACTGAGATATTGATTCTTGAACTCACTGCCGTTATCTGTTCGAATAACTTGAATAGTCTGTTGCAGCAGATTCTGAGTAGTGTTCAGAAAGTTGATCATCAAGTCCCCTGTCTCATCTTTGGTTTGGAGGAACTTTGTCCAAGTGAAGCGGAGAAGTCATCGACGATTACTAGCACGTACTTGCGTCCACTGATACTCTGTGTCTGTATTGGCCCACAGAGGTCCATGTGGATTAGTTCCAATGGTCAAGAGGTACACGCAATTTGCTTGACTTGATGAGACGCTCGCTATTTTTCCTAATTGACATGCCGAACAATGATGCTCCTTTTGTAGTAGTATAGTTGGAAGACCATGAACCAACTTTTTCGTAGAAAGGCGTTGGAGAGCTTTCATATTTAAATGAGACATTCTTTGATGCCATAAGTTGTTCCTCTGTAAAAAGTCTGAGAGATGAGGCATACAGCTGTCGAGGCCCGCACGGACGTCAGATTGATCATGTAAAGTTGGATTTCCGAAGTCCGTAAAGGAGTTCTGTGTCCTGACTGTCCAAAATTCTGCACCGGTCAGCGTGGAAGACCACTTGAAATCCTTTATCACAGAACTGGCCTATGCTGAACAAGTTATGGCAGAGGCCTTCGACATAAGAGATATCTTTTATCGTCAGATTCTCCATAATAATATCTCCACATCCAATAATATCGTCTGACTTTGCTGTTTGGTCGGTCTTTGTAGTTGCTCAGCAGCTCTTGATTTCCAGTCATGTGTGTGGAGCAAGCAGAGTCGAGGTACCACACATGATGGATCTGCTAAAACAAGTTAGGGAGCTTTGGGTACTCACTGAAACATGGGTCCTCTTAGATTTGCAGATATAGATTTAGGTTAAGATATGGTTTCTAAGTTATTTCTTGAGGGAGTTTTAATAGCCCATGTCACTTAAGGAGAAGTCGGTTTGGGTGTAGCCTCTTCAGGTGACTTGGCCTTTTCGGCTTTTGTCCTCCTAGGCGGAGATTTAGGAACCCATTTGGGTTGAACCTTGCAACGAAGGTTTCAGCACGTACAAATGCTTTGGTAGGCTTGACCGAGGAAAGATCTTTTCTTTTGATAATCTCCTAAGGTGCTTGGGGGACTCAATCTTTACGGGATACCTTAGGTGAATACAGGCATGTACAGCGCCATAAGCTTTCTTTATGGCTATATCTTGTTTACTACGGGTCTTTCTAGTGGCATTTGTTTCAGAATGACTATTTTTAGCTTCAGATGTAGAGCCAATTTCGAATTTAGTGCTTCTAAAATTGGTAAGCTATAGAGTACATATAGAAGCAATTATTCGAAGCGAAGAAATGACTCTTTTATTTCTACGAGTGTTTTGTTTGTACTGAAGGAGCAACATTCTTAGACATACTCATATCTACTAGCTTCTTCTTAATACTAGACACTCTCGCCTTCGGTTCTAGTGCTTGCCCTGCGCTCCCTACAGACGTAGGTAAGATAGATCTAGTCTTAGTACTTTTAACAGAATTATCAATGCACTTTTGATCATTCGAAGGTGATTATTCAATTTTCACGCTTTTCATAGTAGTGTGAGAGGTAGTTTGGGAGGATGAAAAAGCTTTGAGATTTTCCATCTCTTTTAAGAACTTTTTCTTTTCAGCTTTGAAAATCTCTCTTTCTTTATCTAATTTGACTTGAGCTTCCTCTATCTGTTTTATTATAGGAGGTTAAGAGAATTTTTATAATGAACGTGTTTGATCCTCGTAGTGTGTTTGAGATTCAGGAGGTTGAACTAAATCACAGACAGGTGTTAAAGATGGTTTCATATTTTTGTCTCTTTCATTTAGTTCTGTGTAGTCAAAGAGGATTTCAGGCCCATGTGAGGCCCAAGATGAATCTAAAGTACTTTGTTTTGTCGCTTCAGTAAAATTTCTAAGTGAGGTTACTCCTAAACCCATGTTCTTAATATCATATATTTCTTTCTTCTGTAGAACACCTGGGTTAGTGAAACCTATGCCTTCTATTGGATTATAGAATTCTGTTGGATTGGTTTGGAAATATCGTCTGCTCAGAATGACTCATACGCGTAAGAATATCGTCTAATTTCTTAATCTTCGCATATATTTTCTTACGTTCCTCACCTTGGAGAGCACAATTATTTTCTACCGTCAGTTTAGCGGCTTGACAGGCATTTACTTCTTTACTAAGCTCACTAACCTTCGCATTAGATATTTCTAGCTGAGCTTCTAAGTTAGTGATCTTAGTGGTAGCTTCGGTTATCTTACAATTTAGAGTGGCTTTCTCATTGAGATTCCTAACCAAGCAATTGTAGTTATTTGCTAGTCTATCTTCTAATTCCTTAATCTTTTCACAATGCTGTCCTGTTTGAGGTTGACTAGTCTCTCGACAGAATCTTGCCCTAATAGCACGCCTTGACGACGACAGCGACGCCGAAACATCCAACCAGAAGGACGAAGATGACGAATCTACCTCATCACAAGAGGTAGACTCTTCTTCCACATTATTGACCATGTTAGAATCATATCAAAAACAATATGCTAACATGAAACATGAGCAGAAAAGTATTAAGGAAGTAGAGGATTTCTAGGTCTCAGGAGAAAATAAATAGTCTCGAATCAGAACTTAGAAGCTCTAGTGCTAAAATAGAACTTACAGAGCTAGACGTGTCTTCGAGCCAATGGTCCTGCTCTGCCATGAGGCTACTCCTGCTTTCTTCTGCTTCGTGAGTTGAGGCTTCTTGGAGTAGTAATTAGCATCTCTTTTCTTGGGAAGAGTGCATTCTCTGGCAGAATAACCAGGCTTGCCACAATTGAAGCATTTGTTGGGCTCTTTAGTGTCCTTGACTTCAGAGCTCTCTGGTGCATGTTGCTTGTTTTTAGAGCTTGAGGTCCGAAGTTTGTCGGCCGAGGATGAGGACTTCTTCTTGAAGTATTTTTTGCTCATCATTTTTCCGATTAAGCCAACTGCTTCCCTAGTGCCTTCATGCTTGGCTCGACGCCTGGTTCTGGATCTTCTTCTGACTCAGATGAGGAGGGAGGCCTAACGATCTTCTCTTTGCGAGGCTTTGTTCCACGCTTCTCTGAGACTAGAGCAACGGTGTTGGCAACCTGCTTGCCCTTCTGCTCTCTCTGAGTCTCGTAAACATCTTCCTCATGTTGGGCGTGTTTATCAAAGACTGCATGAATATCCAACTCCTCCATATCTTTGTTTTGTCTAAGTTGAGTGGATATCTTTTTCACGTCCGAGGGTAGACATGATAGAAATCTGATATTTGTTTCCATGTTCGTCTTCGAGATTTCTATCTTCCTCATCTCGTTGAGAAGAGTGAGGTATCTTTGATATACATCATATAGGCTCTCCTCCGGCTTTCTTCGAAGGAGTCATAAGCAGTGAGAACATTCGCCTTTTTGGCCTTGATGCTTACTTCCGTCCTTTGCATCATCCTATGCAACTCATCCCACGTTCCCTTAGCCGTTGCGAGGCTGTCTATCTATCTATAGATGTCATTGGGGATGCCTTGCATGAGTGTGTTCATGGCTATCAGATCAGCCTTCGCGCGGGCCTTTTCCTCGATAGAGTACTCCCTAGGCTCCTTAAGTCGCCTAGAAGCGGGAATTTGAGGAGTAGCCGTGTCATCACCGGCTTTGGCGACCCAAAACTGTGCAGGTCCCTCTTCGAGTGACTGCAATAAATTTTCGGCTCGATCTTTCAGAGCTATGAAGTTTAGGAAGCGGCTTCTACAGACTGTATATTCACCGCGTTGCAAGATCGGCGGTTGATTGTCGTTTCCTAGCGAGTATGCATCCATCTCTTCTTTGCTTTTTTTTTTTGTTGACGAAGGATCTTCATTTGTTGTTTAGATGGATTTGAGCGGTGTTATGTGCTTCACAAGTAGCATTTTTAGTTAGTAGCGTTTGATATTAAAGCAGTCGAGAATTATTTTCGATTCTATCTTTAGATTTTCGATCGAAAATAATTCAGTCGTGAGTAAAATGTATGTCACTGTTCTCGTGCGAGAAAGTGCGTTAGCGAGAAAATTTTCGAGCGAGAAAAATTTGTGCAAAAACTTTCAATCGAGAAAAATCTTTTAATCGTCTGTTTCTTACTTAGTCAGAATAAATTCGTTGACTGAAAAAGTTTTTGGATCGCAAATAATTTTCGCTTGGTAAAACTGTATTAGTTTTGACCGGAAAAATTTCGACGGTAAGTTTTCGAGCGCTAGGTCTTCGTTGAAAAAGTTTTTCGCTAAGTAACGCTCGAAAAATTCTTCTACTAAAATTGTTCTTAGTAAGGACGATTTTAGCGCTGACTTAGTATTCTGATAGATAAAAATTCTCGCGCGGAGTTTTGCGATCGAGAAATTTCTGAGATCGAAAACTCTAGCGAGAAAAATTGAAGTCCTGCGAAACCCTAGTTAACCCTGATTCAACCAAAAACGATGAATTAGACTATGAAATCGCAGGTTTCTGCTCCTAATAAGAAGTTTGATTCGAACGAACAGACAATTAAACACATTATGAAGCAAAATATGCCAATTTTAATCAAAATCAAACTGCGTTCAAGTTTGTTCTTCGCGCGAACAGTAACGATTCAAATCTGATCTATTCTGCTAAACTGATATTCAAACTGCTACGGATCTAATCGCCTTCGATTTCTATTGCTAGAACAAACACAGAAACATCAAAATCAAATCAGATATGCACAGAATTAGTCAATTCAGATCGAAAAACAATTTCGCGCCAAAACTGTTCTTCGCGTGAACAGTTCCAGAATATAAATTTCGATCCGAATTCTAACAATTTCTATTCAAAACAGAACAAACCTGCTCTGATACAAATTGTTAGGTCATCGTTTTGGTAACACAATCAATCCTAGGCATGAATTCTAACGAAATCGATTAGAATTATTGAACTATGAATTTCGATCGAAAACCTTCACTTGAAGAACACGAGAGAGAAGTCCTTTAGTGTGAGAAGATTTTGTTGTTTCTCTTCTAGAATTGAATTCGGCAGCCTTTGGGATTGATTCCCTAATTTTCTGTATTAAGCACAATTTGTACAACTATTTATACCAAACAGACTTGATATAAATATCAAACTAGTCCTAATCTAAGGACTACTATACATAAAGCCCCTAATTACAAGGACAACTAACGAAATCAAGCACAATTAAAATTGATACTCTACACTTGGCGTATGGCACTAAGTGTAAGTGGGAGATTGTTAGGAATATGCCCTCGAATGCTATACGAGGATTAGATTGTATAGGGCATTAGATTATTTATCATTCAACCTTTTGTGTAATAAGATATTTCGTGTGTTCAATGAATGGTGTTGTTCGTTTATTGGATACAAGAGTTCTTTACTTAGCATCCAGTAAAGCAATAAATGAACAAATCCAAATGTGTCGAGTTGACTAACTGTTCTCGATGGGTACGAGAAACGAAGGCACCGGTTGACTCTTAACCTCGAACATTAAAAGTCCGTAAGCCTGAGGCTCCAGTTGGGTGCTGGATAACCGATCACGGCTTATTTGTCAATGGCCTATCGTGTGTCGATATCCCGCTTGGAAGCGAAGGTAATGACATGTGATACGAATTGAATCAAGGGATTGACTCGTTTCATGGACAGTGACTTACGGGTTATACGGTCGAACATGGCTTATTACTCAATGAGTAGCAATGACCGACGACAACACTATAGTATTCTACGTGAACCTTAGACCGAAAGGGGTTTGACGAAGTTGACTTCGAAGTCTCGACTGTCACTGGTTCCCCTCGACCCGATCTGCTGTTGCATGGGTCATCGGGCCAGATGCGGTCTTGATGATGATTTGTGATTGTCGGGCTTAGACCGCCGAGTACAGATTCACAGTCGCGCAAGTAATCATGATAAGTGTCTTATGAGGACGGCGCCGGGAAATTACGAAATCCTTGGCCAAGGTATTGAACCAACTTATGTGCGACATGGAGGGTAGTTTGGTAATTTGCTTCATCTACGTTTTATCATAGAATCGAGTTTAGTGAGTTTGAGATAGACCACGGCTCTGACTTGATTGGGACACGGCTGAAGGGTTTATGCGCATCACTATTATCTATAGTGAGGTTCTGGGATAAAGATTGGATCGAAATTCGCACTCGAATCGGGTTACGCTCCGGTACTACGGGATTGGCTAGGTAACTACCGGACTCTTGGATCATCCCTTGCCGATTAAGTTGAACCTAGAGAGTCGGGTTTAAAAAGGATCATCAACGTGTAATGAAGGTGAGAAAGTGTTTTGGGCCTTAACGGGCCTTGGGCCGTTGGGCCACGCCTTTATGGGCCTCGAGCCATTTATTGGATCGAAGTTGGACTTCCTATGAAACTAACTTGGAGTGTTTGGTTGGGGGTATTAGGGTGACTTAGGAAGTAGTAATGTTTGGTTGAAGGATTTATTTAAAGGTGAGATATAATTAATACCCCCTTAATACCCCTTATTAGGTATTAATTAAAGGAGTCCTCACCCATCCCTTTATTTAATCCCACATTGTTATTAGTTATTTTTATTTCAATTTGATTACTTTTCTTTTTTTCCTTTCTAATCCATCCCCCTCTTCCTCCTCTCCCTCTCCCTTTCCTCGTCTCTCTCTCTCTCTCTCTCTCTCTCTCTCTCTCTCTCTCTCTCTCTCTCTCTCTCTCTCTCTCTCTCTCCTTCATCTCTCTCCACTCACTTTCTACCTGGAATTTAATTAAAGAAATGGTAAATTTGTAATTATATTTATTAAAACCTAATCCCATTTTAAACCATATAACAAACATGCCAGACATCATTACTTAATCCCATCAACCAAACATTCCCAAAAATTCATACCCTCCATTATATAAACCTAGCTTAAACTAATACCATCTAAACTCATCCCTCCAACCAAACGGGCCCAGACTTGGGCTTGGCCAAGTGCTTAATGGGCTTGAGGATAAAACTGGATTTCACCTTAAGCTAATTTCGAAATATGCCTTTGAGGGTATTTTCGGAATTTGCATATTTGATATAAATAAATATGGAATAAAATAACTGGAATATTATTTATTTAAATTTCGAATTCCATGCCATATTTAAATATACTTAGTTTGACTTGGTATTTAAGTTAGTTTTCTAGTAATAGCAAGGTTCCTTAAGTTTCCGGGTCCTGACATTGCCTCCCCATTCAAACATCTTTGTCCTCCAGGATGAGCGGATAGAAATCTTGACATAATATGTATAATGCGCACTAACGAAACCTCTGCCATAGCATGCTCTTGTCGATACACCTTTTCCACAATCGAACGGAAAAAGTGAACTCCCAACTAAACCTACAACCCCGATCTCATGAGTATGATGTTCGAACACGAGACCATGACTCTTGCCTGCTATCATTGGTGTACTCTTTCCTCGATCGAAAGGTTGATATTTCTTCGTCCAAGTTGTTCACCGTCGACATCCTCATGGCATTGAAGGAACCACTGTTAGCAACTCCCAAATGCTCTGCTCATCATTCTTGTCGATGGGCTCGATTTATTTTAGGAAATGAGAACTCTCGATGCCTCGTGATGTCTCGATGCACATGTAGCTAGTATGTCAGCTCGAACCTTGATATAAATGGTCAACAGATACATGGAGAAAAAAGAGGATACCACTTCTGAAGATCTAAAAACCTTGAAACTATCCCATGATTCAAGCTTAATAAGCTCAGCTCGTTGAGACCAGACAAAACACGTAAGCATAACTCATGAATCAACAGGAACTCACCATTAGGATATTGTTTCAACTCGCTAACCTTTTGTTGAGTCATTTCTTCTCTTGAGATGTCAAACATCTCCTCACTTAGGAGCTTCAAAATTGCCATGCAATTCTCGTAGATAGTTTTTCTTATTCTCGTCGTTGCCCCCAAATCAGGTATAATTATGCACCATCGTGTTGACGATTCAATACTCTTTCCTCAATCGAAGGGTAGACTTGATGTTATTTTCCGACGACACATCGACCACTTCGAACAGCTACAGTTGTTGCTCTGGCACACAATTCAGCAACCATCCTGTAAGCAACATAATTGCCTAATCCCATTTGATCCACAGCCATCATCAGAATGCCATCATCACCCACATTTCATCAACCAAAGTATCATCATCAACCTCAGAGGATGCCAACACATATGCTGCCTCCACAAGATCATCAACGACTAAAATCGATTCTTCAAAAAGAACCACATATGTTCCAACACACTTATCATCAATCAGGAATGAATGAGTCTCAAGCAATGAAACATCACATATAACACCATTCACATTAGCATTATCCAACACAGACATCTCATCACCCAACAATGATACATCCTCAACTGAAGATAATTCAACCTCAGCTAACGATAAATCATCATCGAGCTGTTTCTGAGTACACACGCCCCCTTCAAATATTTTGAGTATAGCTTCAGTGAATACGGTCCACGTTGGGAGATTATTGTTGTCTCAGTACATGTTGTACCATTCGAGAGCCTCGCCTTCGACGTAGAGCCAAGCAACTTGGACTTTATGCTGCTCATTGAGGGTGGTTACGATTCGAAAGTAGTCATTGCATTTTTGTAGCCAATATCGTGGGTTGTGCCGTCACAACGAGGGAATTCTAGCTTGGGTAAGGAGCGAGGTCGTGAGGCGTTCTCGATATTTCCCGCTGGTCGGTCAGATCTGTCCGTCGTCTTCTGTAAGCAAGTATAATCCACCATCGATGATCTTTGATGCCAAAAATCGTCTGCTCTAAAACCACTTGTAAGATCCGAACATAATAGATCGGTTTCTTACTCGTAATTTTGTCGAACAGTTGGTGAGTGTGCTTTTATACTCAAGACGAGAGAGATCGAAAGACAATCAAAGGGGTAGAGATCAAGACAGAGAGAGCTGAGAGAGATAGAGAAGATCGAAGGAGAAGGTCGAATAAGCTGTGAGGCAAAGATGGAAGATCATTGAATTGTACAAGAACTAAGAAGAGGGTTGAATATAATCCTTTTGGTTAATCGTTTCATACAACTCTTAAGACATTATAAAGGAAACTAAATCAAATTCATAAATGAGCCAAACCATGATGGATAATATTATAGGCAAATGGGTTGATGAATGGGTCAAAGCCCAAGCTGCCATGAGCCCATTCACTCAATCGTCGTCATCCATTCTCATATAGTTGGGTCATGACACATACTTTAAAATTCTTTTCACAGTATTTAAATGGGTAACTTTTGGCTCACCCTGATATCTTGCACATACACAAATACTATACATAATGTCCGGTCTACTCGCAGAAAGACATAATAAACTGCCAATCTGGAGCGATATAATGTTAGATCAACATTCTCACCAACATTGTCTCTACTTACCTTCATCATGGATCCCATAGATGTTTTCATTACCTTGGCGTTTTCTAACCCAAATTTATTCACTTTATTCTTGGCATACTTCCTGGGACATAAAAATACCGTCTTTACTTTTCTTAATATGTAGACCTAAGAAAAAGGTTCACCGATCATACTCATCTCAAACGTGAAATTTATAGCATGAACAAACTGATCCAACATAGATTGAGAAGTCGAACCAAAGACAATATCATCCACATAAATCTGAGAGATTAAAATGTCAGTAGCAACTCTTTTTACAAAAAGAGTTCTATCGGCTTTACCTCGAACAATGCCAGAGTCTAACAGAAATTATGTAAGTCTACCATACGACGTCGAGGTGCTTGCTTAAGACCCTTAAGAGCCTTCTGCAACTTAAAAGCATGATCATGATAATGTGGATCTTCAAATCCCTTGGGCTGCTCCACATATATTTCTTTATCAATATAGCCATTTAAAAATGCACTCGTAACATCCATCTGACGTAAGGTAATGTTGAGCCAACATGCAATAGCAAGTAGCAGGCTAATAGAATAACTACGGGAGTGAAGGTCTTATCAAAAGCTAACTCTCGACCTGAGTATAACCTTGGGCAACTAAACGAACTTTATTTCAAATGACTCTACCATGGTCATCAGATTTATTTTTAAAGATCCACTTCCTACCAATGATAATCACATTAGTAGGTCATGGAACCGAAGTCCAAACATGGTTTCTGTTAAACTGAGAAAACTCTTCACGCGGAGCGAGATCTCCGGTGATCTCAATCTGTTCGTCCTGTTGAGGTTATTCCATGCTGCACTTGAGTTGAGCGACACTGATGATGTTCCCTCGACGTCTGGGGTTGGTGTAGCAGCATTCTGTGTTATTCTGAATCGGGTGAGGTGGGGACAGTCGAAGTACTCGGTTCATCGGTTTCGTCAAGTGGAGGTTCCACATCAGGTGTGGTAAAGGTGTTGTTCGGCCGATATATCATCTCAAAGAGTGAGTCCAAGTCTTCTAGAGCAAATCTAATAGCTTTTTCTGACGTTGAATATTGAATTGTTGCCGTTCTCTGTCGGTCGTGCAAACAAACCAGTGAGCACGGGTTCCGCTGTCGTATTTAGAAGCCATCTGGTGAGGTACGAGTCTTGAAGTGATGTGTGCATGAGCCATCGGGTTTGGCACGGGTCCTGGACTGATGTGTCCAGAAGCCATTTATGCCACTTCTTGGAGAGTTACATTGTAGCTTTCCTAGATTGTACGGTTGGACTTTATGTATACTCTGTACGCTTTAGAAGTTGAAGAATACTCGACGAAAGTGGCTTGGAATGCTTTAGGGTCGAACTTAGCAGGTTGCTCACAGTAGTTCGCCACAAAGCACTTGCACGAGAAGACATGTTTTGAGTGAAACATGCGGTATTTACTGATTTAGCCCAAAGAAAATGTGGGAGGCCGGAATGAATTCATCGTACGGACGGCTTCCACTAACGTTCTGTTCTTTATTTCGACTACCCCATTCTACTGAGGCGTCTTTGCGGCTGAGAATTGCTGATAATCCCAAGATTCTGAAACATGTTTTGTAAATTTTTTTACAAAATTGATAATCAAGTCTCCCGTCTCATCCCTTGTTCCGAGGAACTTCGTTCATGTGTAGCGAGAAAAGTCGTCGACAATGACTAGCACGTACTTACGTATGTTGATGCTCTGTGTTTGCATAGGTCAACAGAGGTCCATATGAAGTAGTTCCAGAGGATGTGAAGTGGAGGCAACTAGCTTAACGTGATGAGTCTCTCGCTTCATTTTTCCAAGCTGACACGCCGAGTGTTGATGCTCTTTTTGTAGGATTATGGTTGGTAGACCAAATTTTTCGCTTAAAGTCGTTGAAGAGCTTTGATATTGAGATGAGACATGCGTTGATGCCATAACTTGTTCCTCTGAATTACTGTCTGAGGATTTCTTTGTCCTGACTGTCCAAAATTCTGCACCGGTCAGCAAGGATGACCACCTGGAATCAGCTTTTCATATTAAATAATGCAATTTTAATCACAATTTAGTAAAAAGAATTTTAGAGAAAACTACCTAATACAATATTTAACTTATGAATCAGTCCCCATCAGATTGCTTTTGGGAATAAGTACTGCCATTAGGCAAACAATTTATTTCAACTCCCTCATATGCTAAATTACCATATTGTATTTGTCTTCCTAAATAAAAATGAAAAAAAATTCACAAATTAAAAGTGAACGTGGCACAAGAGAAGGCATGGAAGAAAAACTCTTGCGAGGAGAATAATGGAGATTGAGTGATGATGATTCCGGCCATGGACGGTGCCTTGCGCCAGCTGAAGGGAGGTTGTCGAGAAGAAATTATTTGAGAGAGAGAGAGAGAGAGATAGAGAGAGAGAGAGAGAGAGAGAGAGAGAGAGAGAGAGAGAGAGAGAGAGAGAGAGAGAGAGAGAGGGGATCTGAACCAGTAAGGGAAGGGGAACGAGAAAAAAAACATTCACTATGTTCAAGAAGGAAATGTTCTCCGAGAGGATGGTGAATATGACAATCTCAATTGGGGTGGGATCGAAGGTTACGGCGACGAAAATTCAATGAATGGCTTGTGATTTTCCAATTGGGTGTTGTTCCTTTCGTGGCCAAGCCAAGAATGCCATTCACCTGTACGACAAAATACCTCAATGATGAAATCAGACCATGACGAACTATTCCGTGAAGTGTTCGTTAAAATGACTCAATGTATGACAAACATTAACAGCTATGCGTTTGATGTTTGAATGTAAGTTTGTGAGAAAACTCATACTTCTACATCATTATATATGTGATGTTTGATGAAAATCCATCATATTATACTTAGATGACTCGTCTCACTTTTCCAGTATTTTCGGTGTAGATATCAATATTATATCCTACAATGAAGTATTTTTGTCGTGATTTGGGTATTTAGATTGCAAGTTCAATTACTTGTGAGAATTGTAAGTGAAGTTCTGAGAAAACTCATTTTTTTATGTTGGTGATTGTCAATGTTATTACTTTTTGTGAGTTTGATGAAAATTCACAATAATATACTTAGATATACTTTTCAAGTATTTTGGTGCAAATAACAGTATTTATATCCTACAATAAAGTACTTTTCTCTTGATTTAAGGTATTTAGATCGCAACTTCAAGTACGTGAGGAAATTGAAAGTGACGTGATTTCATTATTATGTTGGCGAGTCTTCGAAGACAAAAATGGTTGGTTTTCATAAGAAGCTTTATCATGGTAATGATGTTGATCATCACCAATAAGAAAATGAGCTCTCTCGCAGCTTTTCATTCTAACTAAGTCGGATGCCTGCATTCGATTGTAAAATACCTAAAATACCTGATTTGAGGACAAAAATACCAATACGTAGGCACAAAATATATGTAAAGTGGGGCGAGTCCCCGAAGACTAAGGATAACGATCATCACCAATAAGAAAATGAGCTTTTCGCAACTTTTTATTATAAGTAAGTCGGATGTCTGAATTCGATGGTAAAATAACTAATCGTGACGGAGAATGCTTGATTTCGGTGACGAAATACCGATATTTATGAATGAAATACTGGTACTGGGGTGATACATATAAGGCTAAAATTTTTGGTTTCTAAAAAATAGCTATCATGGAATATATATTAATCAATCCAAATACAAAAAGGAGCTTTCCCACACCTTTTTATTTTAACCAATTTGGATACTTGATTTCGATGGTAAAATACCCGAATTGTGACGAAAATACCTGATTTTTTACTCCAAAAAATACCGATATTTATGAACGAAATACATGTCAATTTGGGCTATAAATATAATGCTAAAATGTTTAGTTTTCATAAAAAGATCTATCATGGAATGTATATTAATCATCACAAATACCAAAAGGAGCTTTCCCACACCCTTACATTTTAACTAAGCCGGATATTTGTTTATGTTGTGATGATCAATTCCATTTCTATGGATAATGTATGATTAAAAGCAACCATTTAGTCTTACATAACTCGATGTAACTCATGTAAGTCTAAAATGACACCATTTCATCAAGTATCTTAAATGGTAAGAACACTTATCACCAAGTATTTTCTACATGAATATCAGTATTTGTCTCCTGAAATTAAGTCCTTGATTCAGGTATTTTACTGATGAATTTAAGTACTTGACCGTATACGAAAGTGAAGTGGCTAGAAAGCTATTTTGTGGTGTCGATGAGGATCAATGTTCTTACTATGTAGAATGCTTGATAAAACCAACCATTTTAAGCTTAGCTGTTCTCCCCCAATTCGCAAGTATTTTCTACATGAATATCAGTATTTATCTCCTGAGATTAAGTACTTTAGTCCTTGATTCAGGTATTTTATTGACGAATTCAAGTACTTGATCATGTACGAAAGCAAGTGGCTAGAAAGCTAATTTTGTGGTGATGAACTTCAATGTTCTTACTATGTAGAATGCTTGATAAAACCATTTTAGGCTTAGATGGTCTCCCCCAATTCACAAGTATTTTCTAAATAAATATCAATATTTATCTCCGAAAATTAAGTACTTTAGTCCATGATTTTGGTATTTTACTAATGAATTCAAGTACTTGACCGTATACGAAAGTAAAGTGGCTAGAACACTAATTTTATGGTGTTGATTAGGATCAATGTTCTTATTGTGTAGTGCTTGATAAAACCAAACCATTCTAGGCTTAGATGCTCTCCCCCAATTCGCAAGTATTTTCTACATGAATATCATTATTCATTTACTGGAATTAAGTACTTTTGTCCTTGATTTAGGTATTTTATTGACGAATTCAAGTACTTGATCGTATACGAAAGGAAGTGGCTAGAAAGCTAATTTTGTGGTCCACATTCGATTTTCACGAGTCCACATTCGATTTTCACGATCTCGAGCCGGCTCACCGAGCTCACGAACTGACTCATATCGGACTCATGAGCCGACTCGATTGTTCCTCTTTCACCCGATGTGTACCTACTCTCGAAATACAAATCGAAATCCTAAGGTTTGCCAACAATTCGTTCAAATACATGAATCCAAACGCAGCCTTATTGAATTCAAGACTTGAATTTTATGGTGCTAATGAGGGTCAATATCCTTGTACGTATATGCTTATTAAAACACCTAAAGAATCCGACAATCAGAATTATAAAGATTTCAGATCTCATCACAGTGTAAACCCACATAAAAAGACACCAGACATGATGAAAACATTCTCGCAAAAAGGCATGTCTGCTTGCATACATGGTTCGCCGGAACCCCGTCATAACGCCCAGAACGGCCGCGTCAGAACCGGAACGAAGGCCTCCGTGCCAAAGTTCCGGCTTCTTCACGGATTGCTCTGTCGCGGCCGTTAAAAACGATCGTATCGGCGTTTTTCCGGCCGGACCGGAGTTCTTTTGGCCGGATCGGAGTTTTCTCGGCGTTTTTCCGGCCGGATCGGAGATCTTTTGGGTGATTTCTATGGTGGCGTGACTGCCGACGGGATTCAAGGAAGAAGATGGTGAAAAAACCTAATTTTAATTATAATTGAATGGAGAAACTTATTGGGCTATTTTTCTATTGGCCTTTAATTCTAAAATTACTTTTGGGCCCAAATCTGATTAAATTAACACTCCAATCTTTATATTGAAATTAAGAACGCTCATAAATTTATATATCCGATGCAATTGTATAAATTTATTATAATCAAATTAATATTCCCCATTTAGTACAAATTTATTGCAAGAACTTAGTATTAGATGTCATGTATAATATTCTTTATTTAACCTTGTCAGGTAATTATATCTATTTTTTTAAGTTATCATAAATTTATTTTATAGGTTATATTTATAATTGATTTAATTTATATATTTTAATAAAAATACTGTAACGTCCGTTATCGTTCCGCGATAATGCAATGGAACTGGAACGCTCGCGCCCGTTCCGGCGTCCGTCCCGTTCATGCGAACCATGCTTGCATAGAAACAGACTGAGCTCTCTTCCATCGATCTCCACAGGTGAACATACGAGATATAAACGGGAAAAGATACAACTTTAGCGAGTTGTATGCATAGAAAAAACCAATGTATTCAACTTCGCCTTCAACGTCCGTTACATACTTGAACTCGTGTCTTAAGTGCTTAAAGTGAGAATGAAGTACTTAAATTTTAGCGAATAATACTGGCATCCCACGATAAAATTTCGAATTAACTATCCTGTTGGACACAGTTGCATAACAACCCCATCAATCAAACTCAATCCCTTTGGTGAAGAAGTAAATCTTGGCACACATACACACCCTTCCAATGCTTATACCGAAATCAACCTTTATTACCTAAAACATTTTTTGGACGTAGTAATTTGCAATATGCATGCTCCCATTAACATTTATGATTCTGCCATGAAACCGCCTTGCCCTTGAACCTCGCCAATTGATCCGAATAAAACTATCGCGTTTTATATATCCTTTCCGCTGTTAACAATGGCCCGACTCGAAGCAGCTTCGACGCGGATATAGTCAAATTCCGAATTGGTTCGTGGATGTCTATAATAGCACCTAAAATAATATCCAGAAGGCGATAAACGTAATGACGATATTGTTGAGCTGATATTGTTGCTGATGGCGGTGTGGTCGATACAATTTGGTTTGGGAGGTTGGATTGTTTTCTCTTCTCAGAGCGATCCTTTTTCTTGATTATTCTTTTTTATTCAGCTGGAAATGAATTTAAAAAAAAGAGTGAAATTATTAGATCCATAGTCATGTTTTTATTTGGGAACAAAAGGGTAGTATAGTAAATGAACATATGAGGGAGTTGAAACTAATTATTTGCCTAATGGCAGAAGCTAGTCACAAAACTGAATTGCTAGGGACTGAATCATGAGTTCAATCTTCATTTAGGTATTTATCTCTAAAAAACCGTTAATAAAATGGGGTTATTTCGTCTGAAATATATAAAATAGGGCAAAACGCGGCCATTAAATGCGACGTCGCGGCTGCGATGACGTAGCACGCATGGAGGCCTTCTTTTATATTGTTTTATATGCGTCGCCCCCATTAGGGGCATCGTTCACTTTGCTTTTTTTTTTTTATTTTTAACTTATTTTATATTATTTATTATTTATAAAATCTAGCAAATCATAAAATCATCTTTAGGTCATCTATTTCATAATAAAAATCAAATGTATCTAATTTATTGTTTGTTTTGCGACGATTGAAATGATATGCATATCTTATATTTTTCGATAATCAAAAATATTTTTTTATTTTGATAAATTAAAAAATACTTAAGTTGGAATAAATTAATTTTTTTTCCGTCGCAAACACGACTCCTTTTTTTAAGCAGAGATATCAATTCAAACGATCGTTTGTGAAACATCGTCCATGCATTCATTTGCATAGATAATTGTTTTTCCCGTCAAAGTCACAATCATTGATAGTTCAAATTTCGTGGTTCGCATTACACATCTATATTTATTGACTTGTATTGCATTACAACGATGATATAATATGAAACAAGTAAAAAATAAAAAAAAATTAGAAAATAAAAGAGAAGGAAGAATATCGGAAAATGCGCGAGAACTAGTTTGGGAGATGCGCATTTTCCATATCATAAAATCATCGCTTTTTCATCTGATTTACATGATTTTGTCTTTTAAGGGAGATGCGCAAGAACTAGTTTGGGAGGTAGAGGAGGCTTTGAGATATTCTATCTCGTTAAGGAATCGAGTTCGCGAAATTCACTCCACCGATAATTCGCGAATCGAATTCGCAGTCCTCCAAGTTCGCGGTTCGTTTGGAGTTCGCGAAATTCATGGGTTCGCAAAGTGCTTTGTTTGATTTATGTTTCGCGAATCATTGTACCCGCGAAACCCGCATTCTGCGAATCCATACGCGTGAAATCATTTGGATTCGCTGTCAGGACCCGTCGTCCCGCCCTCGTGTTCCGTTCTAAATCTAAGTGTTAATGCTTTGTTATCGTGCGAGTACGTAAAAATGCGAACAAATTTTTCATTTTTGACGTGCATGCGGAAGTCTTATATACATGTCAAAAGAATATTCGTTCTACAAATCATCGAAATCGTGTCTACACAAAATACATGTGTGTGCGTGTGTGCAGCCAAAAGCTCCCTATGCGCCCGGCCTTCACAGGTCGTCATCCATACACACACTCCCACCTCAAAAGCAGCCGGATAGCTTCAAAAGATCGGCCTCGCATAAAGGTCGGATCACGTACCGTGATCGTCAGTACCTACAATACGTAACATAAAGAATGAGCCACCGAGGCTCAGTAAGCAGAAATTATGCATGTATACACGTGTCCTAACGATCGACAATCCACGTCGTCGTTTTCTAATGCTCATACTCTCTTTCTCATTTTCTCGTTCTTTTTCTGACTCGTACTCATTTTCTTACACTCTTACTTCGTACGGGCCCTCGGCTTTCTATCCCACTATGCGCCATTTCATAGAGATCTCATATGTGGAGGTTCTCACACTAGAAGGTCACCCGAAGGAATCTTCCCTCACACAGTGCGGCCTCCACGCGGACGCTTCTCACTGGTAGCCAACACCGAGGCCACTAACCGCGGAGGTCACCCGAAGGAATCTTCCCTCCCGGTTAGTGCTTTACGCACTAGAAGGTCACCCGCATGAATCTTCCCTTACTCAGTGTGTGCCCCGGGCCGCATCCTCCAGGTTGCATCTCCTGCATACGGGGTATTCCCCCAGCCTCTTATACAGGCCTTATGGCTTCTTTTGCCATGGCTGCATAGGGGAGCCGTGACTCTTCATTGAGTCGACACAAACGCCAATATCGGCGAGTATACATCGCACACAGGCGATCTTACGCACGCTCTTACCTCGCGTCATACTTACTACTTATGCGTGCAAGTGCTCATGACATGCTCATGTGAATATGCAGATCATGCTTATCATGCATATAAAATGACCTTATCTTAACATGCACGTTTCACGTAAAATACACGAGCACGTAAATTCACATCATCGGACGCAGGCAAGTTACGTACTGTAGTTGAAATTTCTACTTACCTGTTGTCCAAGCGAGATTAGTATTCTCCTCGTTCGCTCCTACCGTTCGACCTTTTAAATAAAAAGGGTTATATTATTAGTATCTTGCTTTCTTAATTAATCCGTCAAAATGATTTCATTCTGTCTTGTTACTTATTTGGTCTTGTATAAATTTCCTAGACTCCAATTTAATTTGATTACTTCTTATTGCATTCCTAAGTCTTTACATTTCAAGTGCTAACGTACGTAAGAGTTCAATGGCCCTAATTCTTATTGCTAGGCGAAAGTGATTAGGACTTGGTATCAATCGATCTTTAATTGGTTTGATTCCACTCAAGTTTCGATCCTTAGAGATTCCTCACTTATCATCTAAATTCCTTGCACTATAAGCTCGGCGAAAGTCGCTTGATTCTACTAGGTTTCGCCCAATTAATTCATCCAAATTGAATTCCTAAGTTATATGAGTTTCGCCCGAAACTCATCCTCTAGTTGCTTTCGATGGAAAGTCACCTTTGTTAGCCACTTTCGATCGAAACTCATTTAGATCAAATCCTGATTTCAATTTGGCATTTATCACGAATTGGTTTCGCTCGAAACAATACTAGTTTCGCCGAGTTTTCCTTCGATCGAAACCTTCTCAATTATCTAGTTTCAATCGATTGATTAGAGTTTCGCCGAATTCAATTTAATTTGAGGGTTTTCGATCGATTCCACTTTCGATCGACTTGAGTTTCGCCGTGTTCTTACGTGTGCATGGCGTCACTACTTTCGCTCGAAACCATGCATGGTGAAGAAGTTAATTTAAATTGATTGCATGGCTTGGATGGAGTTTCGCCGAGTTTTGCTTCGGTCGAAACTCATTTTTTGTTACCGTCCTTCGATCAATTTTAGGGTTTCGCCGAGTGGTGACGTGTGCATGGCATCGTTATAGGTTTCGATCGAAACCATGCAAAGTGGTTAGCCACTTTCGATCAATTACATGGATTGGGCTTGAGTTTCGATCGATACTCATACATTAAAATGAGTTTCGGTCGAAACTCGTAACTTATGGAGTTTACTATTCAAAATTAATCCAATTTAAAAACTAGATTCATGATCCTATCGCCCGAAAGCCTATCTCAATTACTCACTTTCGATCGAAACACCCAAAATTACTCATCTCATTGAAACTGCTTTCTTCCTGGTTTATCCAGTCGAAACTTCTGCATTTCATTCCTTTTGCTACCCAAATCGTGTGGCTCCTTCTCAGAAGCAGAATTTCTAAGTTCTAAATCGTATATTGTACTATTCGGTCACTAATTCGTCCATCTAGAATCCTTAATACGAATTCAAGCTCGACATTTAGGGTTTCCCGTGGGTTCCTCAACTACCTTGCTTCTAATGTCATTAATAACCTCCAACTACACCTTGGTTACGAATTTAAAAGGCTTAGGGAAGGCATTTCAGTTACCAATTTGAGTTCCTAAGCTTGTTGGAGTGCTCTTGGTTCGAAATTTGGCTCGGCTTCTTCTCCTTCTCCTTTCTTTCTACCTTTCCTTGCTTCGTTGGTTTTCTTTTTGGGAATTAAAGTGTTTTGAATTGTTTTTAGTTGGATATTTTCCTTAGCTCATTGTAGATAAGGCACAAAGTGGCGTGGGTTTTTCCTTGTTTTAGGGAAGTTGTCCCCCAAGTTGTTCTTTCACATTGAATTGGGCCAAGTGTTAAATGTTTTGGCCCAAATTTTGTGGGTCACAATTCCCATGAATTTTCTTAGCCCATTGATGCTTCATGGTCCAATAAAAATCTTAGCCCACATTTCTATATTCCATTCTCGAGAATTTCCTCCTTGTCGGGAGTCATCGCAAACATATAATTAATGTCGCGTAATTTCCCTTAATTCTCATAAAAATTACGAGCATAGAATTCATACGAATTTACGTAGACGTATAATACATACTCATGTAACACGAAATTACTTAGATCATACACGTAATTTATTGGCCGACCTAATTTCCGGGGACCGGGGTCCTACATTCGCGAACCTTGCGTCTCCTATGGTTCGCGATCTTGAGTTCGCGAAATTCATACTTCGCGAACTCAACCCTATTGAAACACTTTCCAATTCACAAAACACTAGCTATAAAGATCAAGAAGGTTACCTTCTCAAGAACATGTTGAATTTTATATGACCCCCGAAACCCTAGAAATGGACCTAAATCTTGAATACATGTCTACGCATCTTTTTCGTGCCTAATAATTTCTTGACATAATGGCGTAGGCTTAAAAATTACTAATTTTGAAATTTAAAACTTAAGAACCATATCAACAATTAAACCCTTAAGATAAAAAATTGCACAGGCCCTAACATCCGTAATTTTCATGCTTCTAGTCCCTAAAGTAGGCTAATCGTTGGATAAAATGTAAACATCATGATTAGAGATTTATACCTAGTCTGAACTTGCGTGATTTTCGAGTCGGCTCCCCCTTCCTTTTTCGTTTATGTTCTCGTTAGTTCCTTATCAATGGGGTTTGTGGAGTTGAATGGCTTTTAGATAATTATTAGTTATCTAGTTAGGATGATGGGATTCGAGTGACGGAAATATCCCATAAATTAAGGAGCTTGTTGCTTCTAAGGATTTGGGCCAAATATCTAATCCTTGCCCATTTATAATTTATAGTCTATCCTTATCTTATAGCCCAAATTTTCCTTTGCCTAATTTTTCGAAAATTGCTACATGGGTTAGGTGTCACATAGTACAAATTAAATGTAGCAATTTCACAAAATTACTTAAGCACAGAATTAGCTACATGAAATAAATCACGTAAAGCACATATTTTCAGGTGATTCACTTAGGCACATAATAAATGCACAAAATTCATAAAATTACGTAAACACATAATTAATTTTACGAACTTCATGTAGTTACATAGATGAAAAATGCATTATGAAATTTCACGAAATCTAATAAGCATAAAACGGTCATGCCAATTTGTTGGCTCCTCGGTCTACGGGGCTCGGGTGCTATAGAGCTAGGATCATAAGGAGCATCAGAATTCCCCGCAAACGAAGATGGACAGTTACGCATGATTATTCAGGAGGAAATCCGGATCCCTCCTAGCAACGAAGTCTTTGCGCCTCTTCTCTGACGCTCATTTGAGTAATCCAGCCAGCCTTTTTTATCTGTCAATAGATGTGCGGTCTTACGCTCGATGAGCTGCTCCTGTTCTACCGCAAGCTTGATCACTCATCCTCCAGCTGCCTGATCGTGGCGTCCCTACACTTCAGCAACTCGGACAGCTCCTTTGAGACGAGCCACGACCAGGGAATTTGCCAGTAGAGTGGACATCCAACTTATCAAGGGAGACGGACAAGGTCCACAGCATTGTAACACGGCTCCCACGCTAACATACGAAGACCTGGCTCCTGGAGCAGGAGCCCTACATCAGCTCCCCGTCGACAAAGAGACATGATCTATGCAATCAGGAGTCCATTTTCGAGCTGAATGGAAATTTGATCCATCTTGTCAAGATTCACAGGCCAGCCCTTTGGTAGGAGGCCTGACCTACACGATCAGAGGTCCAACTTCGAACTGATGAACGAAGAACGGATCTACCTTCTCCTGATTTTCAATATTTCTTTGGATTTCAGGTTGTTTCTCACCCACAAGTTGGATCTGCTCGATCCTAATGTACAAGTCCAGTTCTATGCTGGCCTGAGAAGACCCAATTCATCTACTTGGGATTTTTGAGGTCCATGCTGGCGTATAAAAGGCCCATTCGTCTGTTTGAGGTTCCCAAGTCCGGCTCGAAGCTGCCCACGCTCCTCCGACTCATAAAGAGCTGATCTATACGATCAGAATTTTCAAGTCCAGCTTTCTGCTAGTGAAGGGGACCTGACCTATTTGATCAGGATTTCAAAGATCGGCTTTCCGCCAGCATGTAAAGACCTGGTCTACTGATCGAGGGCCCAACTACGAGCTAACAAACATGCGAAGTCCTGAGCTGTTTCGGACTTCATGGGAGGCGGGAGAAAATAGTAATGTGCGGGCGAAACGAATCCAAGGACAGAAGAGGAGGAATGATTTCTTAATAATACTCCGAGATGCAATACTTAGCATATTGCAACTCAGAGTAGGGGGACTGGATATTGGGGTGACCTTCGATCCAGCATTCCTCCTAACCTAACAACCTGCAGGAAGTAACTTTCAGCTCTAGACGATGGAGGTAGACCCCAAGCAAGCCGGGAATAAAGATGATATTTGGAGAAGCTAAGGAGATATTCGGTGCTATGCAGAGGGGATAAAGGAAGCAATCAAGAGAGTTAAGGAAGCGTGTTAGGTCCTCAGATTAACAACTCTAAGATCCTAGGCAGGAATTCTAAGTAATTCGACGAATATGATTGACATTAATAATCAATCGAAAAACTCTAATGAAGATCGAGAGAGAGATTTCGAGTAGAGTGAGAAAGTTACTGTTGTTTCTCTCTCTAGAAATTGAATTGCAAGCCCTTCGGATCAATTCTCAAAACTTTCTCTATTCAGCTCAATTCATTTACAAGTATTTATACCAACAATCTTGGTATAAATATCAAAATAGTCCTTAATCTAAAGACTAATACAAGTAAAGCCCCTAATTAAAAGGACAACTAATGAAATCAAGCACAAGTACAAATGATATTCTACATTCTCCTCCTTTGTGCTTGATTGCGTCTCCGCGCTATTCGTCCTTGTCGGGCATAGTACGATCTGCGCAAGCCTAGCGCATGCTCGTAGTCCTTAACGATCTCCCTGAGCTTCAGGCGCTCCTCGATGTCATCCAATAATTCCATCAGGAGTGGCCGTTCTCTCACAAACCGGTGGATCCTCAGCATTGTGTCTCTCTTTATTTCTTCCAACCTCTGTTCGATATTCCTCCTGATGATCTTGAGGGTACCATCGCAAAACTTGTGAATTTCTGTCTTCAGCATCAACCTATTCTTCTTGGCAATTGGGTTGTTGTACGGGATGCCGATGACAGAGCTGATGTGCACGTGATTGCTTGGAAGCCTCTCGATCTCAGGTCCTTTGAGGAGTGGTTCGGCCATGTTGATCTTCTTCATATTGCTCTCAAGCGCCATTTGAAGGTCGTGAACGGCGAAGTACTTGACTTGTCGCATCATGAACCGGTAGAGCCCTCCGAGGCCTTCTTTCTTGATAAAGCCCTGAGGACCTTTGTACTTCTCCACGTATAGCTGATAAAGACGGTAGACTTCATCGGCGGGGAGGTACGGTCGCTCTCGCTTAGTTCCTCTCGGGTCCTATCCACTCGTTCGATGACGTAGTGAGGTGTTGGAAGTCCTCCTTTGGCACAGTAGACACTCAGGAGTTGGCAAATTGGGGAGAGTTCCCTGAAGTGACTCTTTAGTCGATCCTTCGGGATCCCCAGCCTCACGTCCGGTCCTAGTTGGGTCAGCATCCACAAATATGTCATTCTCTTCTGCTGATCCCAGTGAGAGATCCCTCTCAGCTCGAACTCATCCGGCTTCTTAATTCGATCCAGTGACCTCCAAATGTTTTCTCTGACTTCTTCAAGGAAAGGTATCTCTATATCAATGTTCTTCCACGGCGTGTCGATCCGAACGGTCCCTGCCATCTATCTTGTAGGGGAGGCCGCTCGTTGTGCGATCAACTCCGGTAGCCTTGGGATTTCATTTTGATAGTCTACACCTTCTTGAATTTCTTCGTCTTCAATGATCACGAGGTCCACGAATGCTTGTTGTAAGAAGTGGCGTACGTCCTTAAGCCGTTGTCTCTGATGCTCCTCGGGCATGGAATGGGTCATCCACTATCCTTCGAAGATGTACTTGTCTAACACTTCGTGTGGATTGACGCCATGTCCAGAGGGTCCCGGTTGGTCTGGAGCGACGGATGGAGTAGCTTGGGTAGCTGCCAGAGCTACAAGCATTGCAGCGCTTGCTTCTTCTTCCAGAAGCAAGGGGATTGAGTAGATCGGCGGTGTGGGCGGAGGCGTCCTGAGGGTAAAGGTAGGTGGGTCGATATGTGGTGGAGTGGCTGTGCGGTGCGTGGTTTGGGTAGTTTGGGTGGTATGGGTTGTTTGGGTTTGGGTTTGTGTTTCACCAGCTCCAGCGCTTGTATGCGTAGCGCCAAGCCTTGTCCTTGGCCAGATGTAGATGTCCTCGGCCTCTTCTCCCCCTCATGAGGGTCCTCATCATCAGGATCGTCATGTCTGCACCGGGAGTGGGAGCTTTGGTCTCGGCTGGTGTCAGTCGGTGGCTCAGGATGATCCACCAATCGCCTATAAAGGATTCTTCTTGAGGCGATCGGATGGACAGGCCTATCAAACGGGCGAGGAGAATGTCGTGGAGCTCGGTGATGGGGATGGTGTATGGGTTGATGAGGATGGAGGAAGTGGCTAAAGGGTCGGTGGGCGTGGGTTATGGAGGTGTGGGGTGGGTTTGTGACGAAGGGCCTTCAGAGGCAGGTGCTTTCCCTGTATCTCTTCGGGATGCCTAGATTACTTGTAGTACTCTCTCCGTTATCTTGTCTTCCATAGATTGCACAGCGGCAGAGAGAGCCGCCTGGAACTGCTCGTTCGTCACAAATGGTGTGGACGCCTCCATGGATGGACCGGGGCGACTGATGTCGCCTGTTATCAACCCTAGAGTAGACACCGACTCTGCGGGTTGGCTCACAGTCACTTGAGGTTGGGAGTGTATGAGACTTCCACCCAATCCTCGAGTCGAATCCTGAGGATTCGCCTCTATGGGTGTTAAGGCAGGCTCAGGTTGTGCCTGCGAACCAGATACCACGTGAGATGGTTGCGGCTCAAGATTGAGCGAAGATGTGCCAGCAACACTTGTCGTCGTGGTCAGCGTAAGTATCTGGGGCGGCAGTGACGGCCGGGAAGAGGGACTCCAGCTGAATGCTTAGTCGTCTGGTAGTCCTCCTTATCAGGCTGATTTCCTCTTCAGACTCCGTGTCAGACGGGGTGGCTGTGTGAGGAGTGAGGTCACGATTGACGTCCTCCAGTGCCTGATCCGTCACCGGTGGAAGAGAGATTTTCCCCATTTCAGTCTCGGGCTGTGCTTCTTGTTGAAGAACCTCCTCATAAGTTTCTTCAAGCACGCCAACATGTACGGGCACTTCAACCTGGAATTCGTGTTCAGGAGCCTCGAGCGCCATCTCGGTAGCCACGATGTCTATCAATGTATCTTCTACGTCGGGCATTGGCTCTTCGATCGAGAGAGACTCCTATTGAAGCTCCTGAGCGACAACGTCAATCATCGCGTCGTCATGGCTTGGTTGGTGTTGGGGAGGGCTCACCTGGTGATCTGTCGGGGGCCCTCTGATCATATCCTCCGTTAAATTGTGTTCCTGGCAGAACCTCTGATACTCAGCTCCCGCGGGGTCGGCGAGCCTGAGAAGGTTGAGTGGAATCAGCATCGACGGTTGGTCCAAGTCCGTGAGCCGTGGGCTGTGGAAGAACTTAAGCCTTGGCGGCTGGTAGTTTCCACCAGGAGGTAGCTGGGGGATGTTCTCTGCATGTAGCTCCATGCACTCCCTGATGATCACGTTGAACCATCGAGCATAGGGCACGTTCTTCGACCTTCGGTTCTCCTTTAGCCGAATCTGTTCAGCTAGATCATTCCAGATCAGCTGTGCAAAGTCGTAGTTTCTGGCGAAGGCGAGGCCGTGAAAGATCCGCAATATGTTGCCGTTGCCCTTGTCGAATCCAGCGTGTTTGGGAGACAGACACTTGTTCACTATGCCGACCAGTGTCTTTCAGGGGTGAGGGATACCGCTGCTCTGGACCTGAGCAAATCTAGTAAGCGGCGGTTGGTATCCCATGTGCAGGAAATCCTGAATCATCTCCGCGTCCGTCGGGAGCGGGTCGTAGTTGTCGTGGTGAGGCAGGTCCAGTATCATGCCGAACTGGCTCTTGCTCATGTGAATGTGCCGCGTCCGGATTCGGGTCATGAAGGAGAAGGTCCCATCTGCTACTGCTCCTTGTATGCATCCCCAGAACTACTGGAGATAGAACATCGGCACCGATGCGGTGACCGTTAATGCATGCCAGATGGGGTGGCCCTGTAGGATTGATACGATGATCTCGTCTTGACACCTAAACGTGCTCAGATCGAGCTGGAAGTTCGTATCTTGAACCTTTAGATAAAGGTTGTGATCGTAGATGTGGTTGTATCTTGGGTAGCGATCCATCTGAAATATAAGATATATAAAAGTTCATTAGTTCAATTTTATTTTTCAGTCGAAATATGAATAAATTTCATCAAACTATAATAATATTGCAAATAATAGCATGCTCGATGAATTTTGAATTGGAATCATATCAAATGCATAGTCTATGTTCAATTTCAAAAATCGTGATGGCATGAATGTAATTTCAAATGAAATATGTCGCGTGAAAAATAGTTCGAAATTTCGTTAAGTGTTAATCAGTAAGTCACTGTTCATGCCGAGAAAATTTTCGGCCGATTAAATTGAATTGCGATTTGATTTCCTATGCATTGATTTCAATTGAAAGCATTCCGTCTAATTTTGCGATCGAGAAATTTAATATTTGCTACAGTGTAAAGACTTAGAGAAAAATTTTCTAAGTGTTGAAGAATGAAATCCAGACTGTAGTCGATCAATTTTACGATCGCGAAAAATTCCGTGTAAATTTACGATCGAGAAACTAATTTTCAGGTAAATTTACTGTCGAGAAATTTTCTTCGATTGAATAAAATTTTTCGATTTGAAATTTGTTGAGCAGTGTGTAATTTTCGATCGTAAGTAAAGTTTTTCGCGGCGAAATATTTTTATCGAGAAATTAGTCAACGAAAGACTAAGGCAATCGTCGAGAAATTTTTCGATCAATTAAATCCTAAGCGGCGAATTTTACGATCGAAAAATAAAGCGAAAAAAATTAATTATTCGTTGCTAAATTTCTGCGATCAAATTGAAATTTAGATGAAATTCTATTTTGCGATAGTACGTTTTTCGCTCGATAAAATTTGCATCTAAAATATCTATTCAGTGCATAAGTTTTTCGCTCGCAGAAAATCGTAGTTGGATTTTTCGATGGTAAGTGTAGCGGTTATAATCTTTTTAACGTGATGACTAAGTCAAAATTTAGCGCTCGAAAACTAAATAGACACAAATAGTATCTCGATTGAATTGAAATTCAATTAAGTCTATTTATAATAGACAAAGTTCTTCGACAGCTTCAAAACTTCAAAATACCCAGTTTCATCGAAACTCATTTTATCATCACAGATGGAAATTTTCCAACGATTTCGCTTATCTGTTTTATAAAAAACAGCGAATCTATCTAAACAACATGCATTTAACTCAGAAAATCCAAGAAACATGCCAAGATTTAGTGAAACAGTATACTCTTAAATCGTTTTTGAAGAACAGTCGAAAAATCTTATCCTAAACATGCGAGAAACTACAAAATGCAGATGCTAAATGAGTTAAATCGCACGCAATCGTCAAATGAATCTCATTTCTACCTTAAACAGACAATTTGTTGGTGGAAAATCGAAAGATTTTGAGAGTTTGGAATTGTCTGTGAGAGTTTGTTGAGAGAGAAAATTTTACGATTAGGTTAGCGTGAGAAAAAGTTTTTCGACTGACAAAAAGTGAACTTATAACTCGCTGTAAATCAATGTTGGGTTTGCGACTGGACGTTTTGCGATTAAATGGATCGGGCCCATTACTATTTGCGCTCGAGAAACTTTAGATTCGAAAATTGCTTCTCAATACAAATTTTTCGATAGCAAATTATCGCAATTAATCAAAATCTGTCCCAACACTGTTTACGATCGAGAAACTTTTAGATTGCGAATTAATTCTAATATCCAGTTTCTCGATAGTAAGTTCTTCTAAAGAATTTCACATTGACCCCTATTTCAAAATAAAACCCATTATAAGGCTCCCCCTTAGTAATTAAAATATATGCAATTAACTCCCTGTATTTTCCGTGTAGTAACGTCTAGCTCCCCTGGTAGTAGTTTTAAGAATCTGTACCACTTAGAGATAAACGTTAGTAGTAATGGAGTTAATCAACAATTATTTTGGGCAATTTTATCTTTGAAATATCTGGTCTTGTGTCTAGCTCCTCTCTTTGTAGTGTCAACGTCTCACTCCTTAATTTTGAAACATCTGAAATACTCAGAGAAAAACGTCAAAAATATTTAGAGCTAAACCACGATTTTTATACTTGCTCCCCTTCAAATGATGCACAAGAATTAACTAATTATGCAAGCATATTAAGTCAATTCAAGTCACGAGCATAAAAACACACAATTTTACCAAGTATGTGTACATGGTCCCCGAAAACATGTACTTCAAAATATTGTGTGAGGGTTAGAGCATAGAAAAACTTATCGCATTTAAACAATTCAGTACCAATGCAATCTAAAATTGCATTTAGAATGTGCGATACACACAAAAAAAATTCGCATTTATTCAATTCAACGCATATGAAACATAACATTTCATGTCAAAATGTGCGAAATATATATTTATATATATATTTATGATTTTTTTTCTATTTTACTATTAGTATAGTATGGGGTCAGATTATTTTGCTTCGATCACTCGTCAAGCCTAAAATTTTACGAGACATTTGAAAGAGAAAAATGCAGTCAAGTCATGTCGTCAAACTATAGTCCTAAGTTCATAGAATGCTCCATTTCGACAACTCTCACTAGGTTCGCTCTTGCTCTCAATAATTTCTAACTTGGGATTTTTATATTTATATCACTCAAGTCAACACAAGCAATTTTAACTCAGTTTACCTGTGATCGAGGCATGTTTAATCATTTCTCCCAAGCGAGAGACCGTCGATTGGAATCAAAGGGTGTAAAGGTTTTAGTTTGGCTAGGACTTAGAAGGGAAGGAATTTAGAGGAAAGTGAGCTTATCTCTTCGTCATCTTCCATTTCTACGTCCTTCTCCTTTCTTTTCGACATCTTTCTTTTTTTCTCCCTCATTTACTATCCCTTAATAAGCTATGCTCAAGCTGAAGCTCCGCTTCTCCATGAGGCTATAGGAGATTATCGTAGGCAAAGTTCTTCTTGTTTATTCTCGGGCCGATACCGTGCTCCTCTTCTCTTAGTCCCTAGATAGGTTTCACAGATTATCTATTTGGAAAATTTCACGGTTATGGAATTCGTACCCGAGGCTGCGCTCCTCTTCTCGTTTCCCGATATAAGAGCGGATTATCGTTGGAGAAGTTCACTTCGTGGTGCTCCTCTTCCAGCCGTTCTGACGAGCGTACGAGATTATCGTTGGAGAAGTTCGCAGCAGGAACCATGCCACTTTCTACGAGATAGTTGGAAGGCAGGTTCCTTTGGTCTGATTTTTGCGCGTTGAGCAATGCCTTCTTTTGTCATCATCCTACTTTTCTTTTGTTATCTCGCCCTCCTTTTCTTGTTAGAACAACCATTCGAAGAGTATGGAATTCGGTTGAAGGCTGGGAATGGGTTTCAAAATGAAGAAAAGGACGTCGGAGACGGCTCAAAGTGGATGACTAAGGGAAAACGTGTGGGAATTTATATAAGGCCGAATGAGGAATATCCTAAACTCCCTTATCATTTTCCTAACGATCTAAAGCAAGATGAGTATGACACCAAGAATCACTAGGTAAAACAAGTAAGTGATGTGTGACTCACTCGAGAAGTAGATCCAAAGAAAGGAAAAAGGAACAAGGCTTGAATCCTCATGCATGTAGAGTGACTTTGTGTCTAGTGGAACAATCAACTGACTCTTTTAGACACAAGAGTGCGATTTAGACTGACAAAATTTAAGCAATTAAATCGATCGCATGTCTAGGTAAATATTCTTGGTGACTTTAGATCAAAGCATCCTAAAGGATTTCGTCATACCCCTTTTATATTATATATAAATTTGTTTTTATTAATATCACGCGAGATAAGGACAAATAAGCATAGAAAACACATAGAATAGAGCATGTGATAGCACAAAAGATCAAGTAATGCACATATTACGGAAGATTCAACATGCCTAATTTTCCGACAAGGAATTGGAATCGTTACTCATCCAAGGCCTTGGTGAAAATGTCGGCTAGTTGAAACTCCGTGTTCACAAAGTACATCTCTATCGTGCCTTTTTCTACGTGATCTTTGATAAATGATATCTAATATCTATGTGTTTTGTGCGTGAATGATGAACAGCATTGCAAGTAATGGCAACTGCACTCTGACTATCACTATAAATGGGTATGTTAGTTAGATTGTACCCATAGTCGCGAAGCTGTGTCCGCATCCACAACATCTGTGAGCAACAGCTGGCGACAGCTACGTATTCCGCTTCTGCCGTCGAAGTGGACACACAGTTCAGCTTTTTGGATGACCAGCAGACCAGCTTTTCGCCTAAAAATTGAGTGCCACCGGACGTGCTTTTCCTGTCCATTCGGCAACCTGCATAGTCAGCGTCAGTGTAGCCGATAAGTTTGAAATTCGTACCCTTTGGATACCATAGGCCTAGGGTAGAGGTGCCCTTAAGGTAGCGAAGAACTCTTTTCACCGCGAGCATATGGGATTCTTTGGGTTCGGCTTGAAAACGGGCACACAAGAAAGTGGCAAACATGATGTCCGGCTGGCTCGAAGTGAGGTAGAGAAGAGATCCAATAATACTGCGATACAGTGTGATGTCGACCGATTTACCAGAGGGATCGGCATCCAACTTGCAGCTTGGTGACATAGGAGTGCTAAGAGGCTTGCTCTGGTCTTGATGAAACTTCTTCAGAATATCCCTGATGTATTTTGTTTGACTGATGAAAATTCCATCATTGAGCTGCCTGACCTGGAGGCCTAAGAAAAGTTGCATCTATCCCATGTGACTCATTTCGAATTTGTTCTTCATGAGATCTCCAAACTTCTTGCAGAGCCGAGGATTTGTTGATCCGAAGATGATGTCGTCGACGTATACTTGGACGACCATCAGATCTTTGTCATGCCATTTAATGAAGAGGGTTGTGTCTATCGTTCCTCGTATGAATCCAGACTTCACGAGGAAATCACTCAGGACATCATACCAAGCACGTGAGGCTTGTTTTAGTCCATAGAGAGCTTTGTCCAAACGATAGACGTGATCGGGATGGTCTTGATCAAAGAAACCTTCTGGCTGAGCGACGTAGACTTATTCTTTTAACACGCCGTTGAGAAAAACGGGTTTAACATCCATCTGATAGACTTTGAAATCTTTGTGAGCCGCATAAGCCAGTAGGAGGCGGATAGCTTCGATACGGGCAACAGGAGCATAAGTCTCGTTGTAGTCGATGCCTTCCTATTGATTGTATCCCTTAGCTACTAGCCTTGCTTTGTTCCGGATAACTTCACCATCTTCATTTTTCTTATTCTTGAAAACCCATTTAGTTTCGACCACTGTTTTCCCATGTGGACGGGGTACCAAGGTCCAGACTTGAAGACGTTCGAATTGATTGATTTCCTCTTGCATTGCAATTGTCCAATCCGGGTCTCGAAGTGCGTCTGCTACTTTGGTAGGCTCGTTTTGGCTCAGGAAGCAACTGAAAAGACTGTGTTGACGACGTGTCATCACACCATCCGAAGGATCGCCAATTATTTGATCGACCGGGTGACCTCTAGTCCACTTGCGCTCATGAGGCAAGGCTGTAGCAGATGCGTCAGCCATCTGTGGATCTAGATTGCCTATAGTCTTCGATTGATCATTTGTCTGAGGAAGTTCCAATTCTGCACTTGGATCGATCGTCTCTGATGATACTTCCTCGAGGACCACTGTAGGTTCTTCGGTATTCTGTGGCAATTCTGAATCGGGTGGGGTAGAGGTGTGAGATGAACTTGGTACGTCGGTCTCGAACGGTGGAGAATCCACTGTAGGTGCAGTGGTGCATGACCGATATACTGGTTCGAAGAGAGAATCTAAATCGTCTATTGCGAGTCTCGTTGCTTCGTCTGGCAGTGACTTTGATGTTGTTGCCATCTTCTGTTGGTTTTGTGCCAACACACCAGTGATTACGGGTTCTGAAATGTTGTCGTCAGAAGCCATCGGGTTGAGCACGGGTCCTGAACTGATTTGAGCAGGAACCATCGGGTTAGGCACGGGTCATGGACTGAGTTGACCAGCAGCCATCTCTGCCACTTCGTGAAAAGTGACATTATAGCTTTCCCTAATAGTTTGGTTGGACTTGATGTATGCTCGGTACGCTTTTGAGGTTGAAGAATACCCGACAAATGTAGCTTCGAATACTTTAGGGTCGAACTTTGCAAGTACTTCTCGGTCGTTCGCCACAAAGCACTTGCACCCGAAGACTTTAAAGAAAGAGATATTGGGCACTCTATTGTTCACAATCTCGTACGGAGTCTTGTTGAACCGTTTGTGAACCACCGTCCTGTTTTGAGTAAAACAAGCGGTATTGACTGCTTCAGCCCACAGAAAGTGTGGAAGTCCTGACTGGATCAGCATTGTACGAGCTGCTTCCACTAGTGTTCGATTTTTCCTTTCGACGACCGAATTTTGCTGAGGTGTTTTGGCGGCTGAAAATTGTTGACTTATTCCAAGTTCTCACTGATGTGGTTGTTTTTGAACTCAGTGCCATTTGTCTGTTCGAACAACTTGAGTAGTCTGTTGCAGCAGATTTTGAGTTGTGTTCACAAAATTGATTACCAAGTCACCGGTCTCATCTTTCGCTCGGAGGAACTTTGTCGACGTGTAGCGAGAATAGCCATCTACAATCACTAGGATATACTTTCTTCCATTGATACTCTGTGTCTGCATCGGACCACGAGATCCATGTGAATTAGTTCCAATGGTCGAGAAGTAGACGCAATTTGCTTGACGTGATGAGATGCTCGCTTTATTTTTCCTAGGTGACATGCCGAACAATGATGTGGCAGCCCCGCCTTCCACCACTACTTTCTACACTAGTCTATGCGACTAATGCCCTACTAATGAAATAGAAAGTACGAAATTTCGTATAAAATTTTTCCTTTTATATAAAGGAATCGTAACTGTTCCTACAAAATCATCGTTGGGTCCTATCTACATAGGAAAGCGTGCATGCGGGTCAAAAGAAATCTGTCTACTGGGCCTCCACGAGGTCGCATCCATGCACACACTTCCATCTCAAAAGCCCCCGGAAGCTTCAAAAGTTGGCCTCGCCGTGAAAATGATCACGTACCATGATCGCGGGGTCCTACAACACATAAAAACGTGGAATGAGCTTATAGAGCTCAGTAAGTGGAAATCATGCATGCAATGCACGTGACCTAAATAGCGATGGCATCCGCGCCAATGCTATCTGCTTCTCACATTCTTCTTGACCTTTCTCACATTCTTCTTGACTTTTCATAACATATTTGGGCCCTCGGCTTTCAATCTTACTATGCACCATTTAGAGCTCAAACCCCTAAGGGTACAAGTGGCAGTACACACACTGGGAGGCTAAACTCGAGTACTCAATCTGTGCGTAACCCTATGGTGCCTTTCAATCCCAATGCGGTACACATTGAGAGGCTACTAGTGCCTTTCAATCCCAGTGTGATCCACACTGAGAGGCTACTAGTGCCTTTCAATCCCAATGCCGTCCCATTGAGAGGCTAACCCGGGCACACAAATTTCATTTAACGCTAAGGCGCCTTTCCATCCCAATGCGGTCTGACACGCGGACGCTTCTCACTGGTAGCTTACTACGAGGTCGCCAACACTCGAGGTTGCCTCGGTGCCGCTCATACCCTCGAGCCGCATCCTCCAGGTTGCATCTTCCGCTACGGGGTATTCCCCCTACATTTCGTGAATCAGGTAATTCGGCTTCGTGAATCGCCGTGGTAACATAGAAGAGCCGAGACTCATCATTGAGTCGACACAAATGCCCATATCGGCAAATATACATCGCTCTCAAGCGATCTTATACTCATGCACGCTATTTCCCTGACTCTCATACTAGTCGTGCGTGCATATGCTCATGCCATGAATCATGTAAACATGCGTACAATATTCATAGAATAATTTACGTCACATAAATCACGTAAATTTACGTCACATAGAAATCATAGAAGTCACATAAAATCATGAAAGGCACATAGACACATAATTTATACACATATAGTTATGTGTTGTAGTTGCGATTTCCACTTACCTGGTATCCTTAGCTATATCGTTTGATAATTCGCTATCCTTCAAACCCTAAGTATAGGAACATACAAAATTAGGGTTTGTTAGTCTATTTATAATTTTACTAAAGTGGCTTAATTTGAAAACCCTAATTTCGACTTTTATGGTTTTGAATAAATCTCTACATGGTATAAATCTCGACATGAACTCTAAAGTTTATTTTTGAATTTCGACATGACTTAAAAATCAAACATAGTCTCGAGATTTATACAATTTCGATATGCTTTTGAATTAAATCTCGATATACACATATGGATCCTAGAATCTCGACAATTAATAAATCTCGACATGGGTTGAAATAAATCTCGATGTACATAGCCCTAGAATTTCGAAATGGATTAGATAACATACATAAACTTCGAGATTTAGACCAATCAATATTAGGATCTCGAGCTGTATGTGAGAATTGTAAATAAGGATCTCGAGTTTATAAACTAAGCATTCCAATCTCGATATGGGTTGATAATATCGATATAAGGATCTCGACACAATTAAATAATGGACTTCGAAATTTAAACATCATAATATACAGTGTCGATATCTCAAGTTGGTTACTCGATATGTTCTATAAAAATTCGATATCTAACAGTAGATAATGATTTTTATATAATATATATATATGTCTCGACATTTTGACACTACATAAAGATTTCGACATACATAAATCTCGACCTAGTGGTATGCAGAAACTTCGAGACATTACATAATATATGAAGTCAATATAATAATTAAATCTCAACAATTATTTCGACATAATATGTACTAAACAGATTTCGACATGTTGTTCTAACTTAATGGTGGGTTTCTAGCTGGATATCGATATTTCAAGCAAAATGTCGAGATATTATATACCAATTTCAATATAAAGATCTCGAAATCTTAAAACCTCATTTCAAATTCTTTCAAAATCAAAGATCCCGAGATCCTATCAATTGTTCATAAACTCGCACAGAATTTCATTTGACCGCAAGCTTCAAGTCTTCAATTCTTCACCCTATGCTAAACGTCACGCTTATAATGATTCTAACCCATAATTCCTCCAACACCTCTTGTATCTTATAATTACTAGTTCAGTCCAAGAATCAAACCCAGAAACCCTAAAATCAGTAAATGACTTAAAATCGAAGTTTTCCTACAAACTATCATGTCTTAGAAAATAGATACACCCTAATTCGAGTTTTCCCTTCTTGTTCTTTAATTCTTAAGCTTTGAAAGGGACTTATACACGCATATACAGTATATAATAAATAATAAGTAAGAAAATATACCTCTTCCTGGTGTTGAATTCGATCGGTATTATGTGAGAGATCTTCCTTTCTTCGTAACTTAGCTATCCTTTTATTTGTTCTTTATTGAGTTAAGGTTATTATTCAACGAGCTTATTGACTTATAGATAAACACAAGGTTACCAAAAGTATGTCTGATGGGACATGGGATGACGTTAATTCCCTCAAGGTTAAGTAACTAATAGTTATCTCCTTTACTTGGGTCTAAAATAAATATAACCCAATCATATTTTATATCATGGCCCAAATCTTCAATCTTATTATTATTATTATCATGCTTCCAATTTTCTTGTTTCTAACTTTATGATAATTTCTCCTACCAAGTTAGTTATTCTAGTAGCACATAAGTCCATATAGGATTACATTACATAGACACATAAGTCATTTATCATGAAATCACGTAAGCACGTATATATTGCCGTAATCCCTATATCATGTAATCACATAACACACAAGCACGTAAAGCCCTAAAATAATAGTACATTTACTACAAAATAATTGTGTGCCATACTTATTTTCCTATAGTTTTAACATTTTTTTTTTATCTAATTAATCCAACAAGTTTTCTAATTAAATATTCTCCACCACTAATTTTATTTTAAATCGCGTAATTAAATATTTACGGGTATTACATCCTCCCCCTTAAAAGAATTTCGCCTCCGAAATTCCGTCAGCTGGAGTAATTCAGGGTGACGATTGATAGGGAGTTGATCTGGCTTGGTTGGGTGATAGAAATTCACCCTAGGAAATTATCAAGGAACCTCAATTAATTTTCGTGGATCGAAAGGAATAGAATCCTGGTGATGTAAACATGAAGATTGTCCCAGTCAATGGAACCCATATTATCTCGATGAGCTAACGAGAATAATTATAATTCTAACTTAGGTAGGGACCAAAAGTTATTAGAATCCATCACGCTTCCATTGCGCCATTCCGATACCGAACGAATATGTTTTTCGAGATAATCAAACGATTGGGGCATTATACCCCGGATATTATTAGATCTTAGGTTTCAGGAATTCAGGTGTGGCTTCCTATTTCGAACACCTATCTACTACGATCAAGATTCAGGTCAACACTCGAACTGGTATCAACCAAGTCGGCTAAAAAAGATTCCCGAGTCTTACCACATAAGTGGTGGATATAAAAGGGAGTGTAGCTCCTAAGTCCACTAACATGCATGTTGAGGTTTAATCGGTTAGAAGAGTACCTTCCATCTCGGACTGATTGTTTTCAGCTTCTTCCGCTGTAAGCATGTATACCCGAGCGGGTGCTGTCGGCTGCTTGGCCCGGTTTGTTCCCTGACTTCCAGATGCATTTTCTGGGCAGGCTACGGAGTAGTGGCCTGTCTTGCCACATTTAAAACAAGTAGCATTTTGTGAAAAACAGACGCCCAGGTGTCGTCTTGCACATTTTGGGCATATGGGTACATTGGTTGGGGTCTCCCTTGATTTGGATTAAGCTGTTGGGGTGGTCCAGGGCGGTTTTGGAAATTGGGCTTCACGTTTTAGGAACGAACGGTTTCTTCAGGTTATTTCTGTCCTCTTTAGGTCCTTGTTCGAATTTCCTTTTAATTTCCTGGGCTCGTACAATTCGGCTTTCAGCTTGTTCAGCCATCAAGGCTCGTTCCGCCATTTGGGCATAAGTAACCCCTTGGAGTCCAACCATGCCAACATCAAGGTAAAGTTCTGGCTTCAAGCCCTCCATAAATCGTTCGATCTTCAGTGCATCTGTGCTCACCATGTGGGCAGCGAATCGGGAAAGCTGTTCGAATTTCCTGATATAATCCGCCACCGTCATTGCTCCTTGGCGGAGATTGATGAATTCGTTCATCCTCTGGGCTCGAACGGGGGCAGTAAAATACTTATTCGGAAGAGTTCTTTGAAACGCTCCCAGGTCATTGTTATCGGATCTTCGAGAGTTAGTATCGTGTCCCACCAGTGGCCGGCGCTTCCCCTTAATAGGTACCCAGCACACAAGGCTTTTTCGGTTTCAGGGGTATGGCTATGCTGGAACATAGTTTCTAAGGTTCGGAGCCAATCCTCAGCCGAGGTTGGGTCAATAGCATCTTCAAAGGTTGGGGGGCTAAGTTTACGAAATCTTTCTCCGACCATTTCGATTCTATTAGCCTGAGAAGATCCGTTGTTTGATTGCCCGCCAGCGTTTTGTTGCTGGATCAGTTGCTGGATTTGGGCGGATTGTTGGCGGACGAGTTCCGCGAGCTGAAGGATAGTCGCATCACGACTATCAGTAGGGGCTGCGGTTTCTTTACCTTTATCTACACTCCCACTATTTTCACCTCTTGTTCTACCCATCGTTCTGTTATCCTAATGTTCCTAAAATCAATCAGTCATGTAATACAAGAAATTCATAGAAACATAAAACTTACGAGCAAGGCCGCTTCCGTGCTTTTGAGTGTGTGTACATGGACAGTCTGCAGAACCTATATCCTAAGCTCTGATACCACCTGTGGCAGCCCCGCCTTCCACCACTACTTTCTACACTAGTCTATGCGACTAATGTCCTACTAATGAAATAGAAAGTACGAAATTTCGTATAAAATTTTTCCTTTTATATAAAGGAATCGTAACTGTTCCTACAAAATCGTCGTTGCGTCCTATCTACATAGGAAAGCGCGCATGCGGGTCAAAAGAAATCTATCTACCGGGCCTCCACGAGGTCGCATCCATGCGCACACTTCCATCTCAAAAGCCCCCGGAAGCTTCAAAAGTTGGCCTCGCCGTGAAAATGATCACGTACCGTGATCGCGGGGTCCTACAACACATAAAAACGTGGAATGAGCTTATAGAGCTCAGTAAGTGGAAATCATGCATGCAATGCACGTGGCCTAAATAGCGATGGCATCCGCGCCAATGCTATCTACTTCTCACATTCTTCCTGACCTTTCTCACATTCTTCTTGACTTCTCATAACATATTTGGGCCCTCGGCTTTCAATCTTACTATGCACCATTTAGAGCTCAAACCCCTAAGGGTACAAGTGGCAGTACACACACTATGAGGCTAAACCCGAGTACTCAATCTGTGCGTAACCCTATGGTGCCTTTCAATCCCAATGCGGTACACATTGAGAGGCTACTAGTGCCTTTCAATCCCAGTGTGATCCACACTGAGAGGCTACTAGTGCCTTTTAATCCCAATGCCGTCCCATTGAGAGGCTAACCCGGGCACACAAATTTCGTTTAACCCTAAGGCGCCTTTCCATCCCAATGCGGTCTGACACGCGGGCGCTTCTCACTGGTAGCTTACTATGAGGACGCCAACACTCGAGGTTCCCTCGGTGCCGCTCATACCCTCGAGCCGCATCCTCCAGGTTGCATCTTTCGCTACGGGGTATTCCCCCTACCTTTCGTGAATCAGGTAATTCGGCTTCGTGAATCGCCGTGGTAACATAGAACAGCCGAGACTCATCATTGAGTCGACACAAATGCCCATATCGGCAAATATACATCGCTCTCAAGCGATCTTATACTCATGCACGCTATTTCCCTGACTCTCATACTAGTCGTGCGTGCATATGCTCATGCCATGAATCATGTAAACATGCGTACAATATTCATAGAATAATTTACGTCACATAAATCACGTAAATTTACGTCACATAGAAATCATAGAAGTCACATAAAATCATGAAAGGCACATAGACACATAATTTATACACATATAATTATGTGTTGTAGTTGCGATTTCCACTTACCTGGTATCCTTAGCTATATCGTTTGATAATTCGCTATCCTTCAACCCTAAGTATAGGAACATATAAAATTAGGGTTTGTTAGTCTATTTATAATTTCACTAAAGTGGCTTAATTTGAAAACCCTAATTTCGACTTTTATGGTTTTGAATAAATCTCTACATGGTATAAATCTCGACATGAACTCTAAAGTTTATTTTGGAATTTCGACATGACTTAAAAATCAAACATAGTCTCGAGATTTATACAATTTCGATATGCTTTTGAATTAAATCTCGATATACACATATGGATCCTAGAATCTCGACAATTAATAAATCTCGACATGGGTTGAAATAAATCTCGACGTACATAGCCCTAGAATTTCGAAATGGATTAGATAACATACATAAACTTCGAGATTTAGATCAATCAATATTAGGATCTCGAGCTGTATGTGAGAATTGTAAATAAGGATCTCGAGTTTATAAACTAAGCATTCCAATCTCGATATGGGTTGATAATATCGATATAAGGATCTCGACACAATTAAATAATGGACTTCGAAATTTAAACATCATAATATACAATGTCGATATCTCAAGTTGGTTACTCGATATGTTCTATAAAAATTCGATATTAACAGTAGATAATGATTTTTATATAATATATATATATATGTCTCGACATTTTGACACTACATAAAGATTTCGACATACATAAATCTCGACCTAGTGGTATGCAGAAACTTCGAGACATTACATAATATATGAAGTCAATATAATAATTAAATCTCAACAATTATTTCGACACAATATGTACTAAACAGATTTCGACATGTTGTTCTAACTTAATGGTGGGTTTCTAGCTGGATATCGATATTTCAAGCAAAATGTCGAGATATTATATACCAATTTCAATATAAAGATCTCGACATCTTAAAACCTCATTTCAAATTCTTTCAAAATCAAAGATCCCGAGATCCTATCAATTGCTCATAAACTCGCACAGAATTTCATTTGACCGCAAGCTTCAAGTCTTCAATTCTTCACCCTATGCTAAACGTCACGCTTATAATGATTCTAACCCATAATTCCTCCAACACCTCTTGTATCTTATAATTACTAGTTCAGTCCAAGAATCAAACCCAGAAACCCTAAAATCAGTAAATGACTTAAAATCGAAGTTTTCCTACAAACTATCATGTCTTAGAAAATGGATACACCCTAATTCGAGTTTTCCCTTCTTGTTCTTTAATTCTTAAGCTTTGAAAGGGACTTATACACGCATATACAGTATATAATAAATAATAAGTAAGAAAATATACCTCTTCCTGGTGTTGAATTCGATCGGTATTATGTGAGAGATCTTCCTTTCTTCGTAACTTAGCTATCCTTTTATTTGTTCTTTATTGACTTAAGGTTATTATTCAACGAGCTTATTGACTTATAGATAAACACAAGGTTACCAAAAGTATGTCTGATGGGACATGGGATGACGTTAATTCCCTCAAGGTTAAGTAACTAATAGTTATCTCCTTTACTTGGGTCTAAAATAAATATAACCCAATCATATTTTATATCATGGCCCAAATCTTCAATCTTATTATTATTATTATCATGCTTCCAATTTTCTTGTTTCTAACTTTATAATAATTTCTCCTACCAAGTTAGTTATTCTAGTAGCACATAAGTCCATATAGGATTACATTACATAGACACATAAGTCATTTATCATGAAATCACGTAAGCACGTATATATTGCCGTAATCCCTATATCATGTAATCACATAACACACAAGCACGTAAAGCCCTAAAATAATAGTACATTTACTACAAAATAATTGTGTGCCATACTTATTTTCCTATAGTTTTAACATTTTTTTTATCTAATTAATCCAACAAGTTTTCTAATTAAATATTCTCCACCACTAATTTTATTTTAAATCGCGTAATTAAATATTTACGGGTATTACATCCTCCCCCTTAAAAGAATTTCGCCTCCGAAATTCCGTCAGCTGGAGTAATTCAGGGTGACGATTGATAGGGAGTTGATCTGGCTTGGTTGGGTAATAGAAATTCACCCTAGGAAATTATCAAGGAACCTCAATTAATTTTCGTGGATCGAAAGGAATAGAATCCTGGTGATGTAAACATGAAGATTGTCCCAGTCAATGGAACCCATATTATCTCGATGAGCTAACGAGAATAATTATAATTCTAACTTAGGTAGGGACCAAAAGTTATTAGAATCCATCACGCTTCCATTGCGCCATTCCGATACCGAACGAATATGTTTTTCGAGATAATCAAACGATTGGGGCATTATACCCGGATATTATTAGATCTTAGGTTTCAGGAATTCAGGTGTGGCTTCCTATTTCGAACACCTATCTACTACGATCAAGATTCAGGTCGACACTCGAACTGGTATCAACCAAGTCGGCTAAAAAAGATTCCCGAGTCTTACCACATAAGTGGTGGATATAAAAGGGAGTGTAGCTCCTAAGTCCACTAACATGCATGTTGAGGTTTAATCGGTTAGAAGAGTACCTTCCATCTCGGACTGATTGTTTTCAGCTTCTTCCGCTGTAAGCATGTATACCCGAGCGGGTGCTGTCGGCTGCTTGGCCCGGTTTGTTCCCTGACTTCCAGATGCATTTTCTGGGCAGGCTACGGAGTAGTGGCCTGTCTTGCCACATTTAAAACAAGTAGCATTTTGTGAAAAACAGACGCCCAGGTGTCGTCTTGCACATTTTGGGCATATGGGTACATTGGTTGGGGTCTCCCTTGATTTGGATTAAGCTGTTGGGGTGGTCCAGGGCGGTTTTGGAAATTGGGCTTCACGTTTTAGGAACGAACGGTTTCTTCAGGTTATTTCTGTCCTCTTTAGGTCCTTGTTCGAATTTCCTTTTAATTTCCTGGGCTCGTACAATTCGGCTTTCAGCTTGTTCAGCCATCAAGGCTCGTTCCGCCATTTGGGCATAAGTAACCCCTTGGAGTCCAGCCATGCCAACATCAAGGTAAAGTTCTGGCTTCAAGCCCTCCATAAATCGTTCGATCTTCAGTGCATCTGTGCTCACCATGTGGGCAGCGAATCGGGAAAGCTGTTCGAATTTCCTGATATAATCCGCCACCGTCATTGCTCCTTGGCGGAGATTGATGAATTCGTTCATCCTCTGGGCTCGAACGGGGGCAGTAAAATACTTATTTCGGAAGAGTTCTTTGAAACGCTCCCAGGTCATTGTTATCGGATCTTCGAGAGTTAGTATCGTGTCCCACCAGTGGCCGGCGCTTCCCCTTAATAGGTACCCAGCACACAAGGCTTTTTCGGTTTCAGGGGTATGGCTATGCTGGAACATAGTTTCTAAGGTTCGGAGCCAATCCTCAGCCGAGGTTGGGTCAATAGCATCTTCAAAGGTTGGGGGCTAAGTTTACGAAATCTTTCTCCGACCATTTCGATTCTATTAGCCTGAGAAGATCCGTTGTTTGATTGCCCGCCAGCGTTTTGTTGCTGGATCAGTTGCTGGATTTGGGCGGATTGTTGGCGGACGAGTTCCGCGAGCTGAAGGATAGTCGCATCACGACTATCAGTAGAGGCTGCGGTTTCTTTACCTTTATCTACACTCCCACTATTTTCACCTCTTGTTCTACCCATCGTTCTGTTATCCTAATGTTCCTAAAATCAATCAGTCATGTAATACAAGAAATTCATAGAAACATAAAACTTACGAGCAAGGCCGCTTCCGTGCTTTTGAGTGTGTGTACATGGACAGTCTGCAGAACCTATATCCTAAGCTCTGATACCACCTGTGGCAGCCCCGCCTTCCACCACTACTTTCTACACTAGTCTATGCGACTAATGTCCTACTAATGAAATAGAAAGTACGAAATTTCGTATGAAATTTTTCCTTTTATATAAAGGAATCGTAACTGTTCCTACAAAATCGTCGTTGCGTCCTATCTACATAGGAAAGCGCGCATGCAGGTCAAAAGAAATCTATCTACCGGGCCTCCACGAGGTCGCATCCATGCACACACTTCCATCTCAAAAGCCCCCGGAAGCTTCAAAAGTTGGCCTCGCCGTGAAAATGATCACGTACCGTGATCGCGGGGTCCTACAACACATAAAAACGTGGAATGAGCTTATAGAGCTCAGTAAGTGGAAATCATGCATGCAATGCACGTGGCCTAAATAGCGATGGCATCCGCGCCAATGCTATCTACTTCTCACATTCTTCCTGACCTTTCTCACATTCTTCTTGACTTCTCATAACATATTTGGGCCCTCGGCTTTCAATCTTACTATGCACCATTTAGAGCTCAAACCCCTAAGGGTACAAGTGGCAGTACACACACTATGAGGCTAAACCCGAGTACTCAATCTGTGCGTAACCCTATGGTGCCTTTCAATCCCAATGCGGTACACATTGAGAGGCTACTAGTGCCTTTCAATCCCAGTGTGATCCACACTGAGAGGCTACTAGTGCCTTTTAATCCCAATGCCGTCCCATTGAGAGGCTAACCCGGGCACACAAATTTCGTTTAACCCTAAGGCGCCTTTCCATCCCAATGCGGTCTGACACGCGGGCGCTTCTCACTGGTAGCTTACTACGAGGACGCCAACACTCGAGGTTCCCTCGGTGCCGCTCATACCCTCGAGCCGCATCCTCCAGGTTGCATCTTTCGCTACGGGGTATTCCCCCTACCTTTCGTGAATCAGGTAATTCGGCTTCGTGAATCGCCGTGGTAACATAGAACAGCCGAGACTCATCATTGAGTCGACACAAATGCCCATATCGGCAAATATACATCGCTCTCAAGCGATCTTATACTCATGCACGCTATTTCCCTGACTCTCATACTAGTCGTGCGTGCATATGCTCATGCCATGAATCATGTAAACATGCGTACAATATTCATAGAATAATTTACGTCACATAAATCACGTAAATTTACGTCACATAGAAATCATAGAAGTCACATAAAATCATGAAAGGCACATAGACACATAATTTATACACATATAATTATGTGTTGTAGTTGCGATTTCCACTTACCTGGTATCCTTAGCTATATCGTTTGATAATTCGCTATCCTTCAACCCTAAGTATAGGAACATATAAAATTAGGGTTTGTTAGTCTATTTATAATTTCACTAAAGTGGCTTAATTTGAAAACCCTAATTTCGACTTTTATGGTTTTGAATAAATCTCTACATGGTATAAATCTCGACATGAACTCTAAAGTTTATTTTGGAATTTCGACATGACTTAAAAATCTAACATAGTCTCGAGATTTATACAATTTCGATATGCTTTTGAATTAAATCTCGATATACACATATGGATCCTAGAATCTCGACAATTAATAAATCTCGACATGGGTTGAAATAAATCTCGATGTACATGGCCCTAGAATTTCGAAATGGATTAGATAACATACATAAACTTCGAGATTTAGACCAATCAATATTAGGATCTCGAGCTGTATGTGAGAATTGTAAATAAGGATCTCGAGTTTATAAACTAAGCATTCCAATCTCGATATGGGTTGATAATATCGATATAAGGATCTCGACACAATTAAATAATGGACTTCGAAATTTAAACATCATAATATACAATGTCGATATCTCAAGTTGGTTACTCGATATGTTCTATAAAAATTCGATATCTAACAGTAGATAATGATTTTTATATAATATATATATATATATGTCTCGACATTTTGACACTACATAAAGATTTCGACATACATAAATCTCGACCTAGTGGTATGCAGAAACTTCGAGACATTACATAATATATGAAGTCAATATAATAATTAAATCTCAAAAATATTCGACATAATATGTACTAAACAGATTTCGACATGTGGTTCTAACTTAATGGTGGGGTTTCTAGCTGGATATCGACATTTCAAGCAAAATGTCGAGATATTATATACCAATTTCAATATAAAGATCTCGACATCTTAAAACCTCATTTCAAATTCTTTCAAAATCAAAGATCCCGAGATCCTATCAATTGCTCATAAACTCGCACAGAATTTCATTTGACCGCAAGCTTCAAGTCTTCAATTCTTCACCCTATGCTAAACGTCACGCTTATAATGATTCTAACCCATAATTCCTCCAACACCTCTTGTATCTTATAATTACTAGTTCAGTCCAAGAATCAAACCCAGAAACCCTAAAATCAGTAAATGACTTAAAATCGAAGTTTTCCTACAAACTATCATGTCTTAGAAAATGGATACACCCTAATTCGAGTTTTCCCTTCTTGTTCTTTAATTCTTAAGCTTTGAAAGGGACTTATACACGCATATACAGTATATAATAAATAATAAGTAAGAAAATATACCTCTTCCTGGTGTTGAATTCGATCGGTATTATGTGAGAGATCTTCCTTTCTTCGTAACTTAGCTATCCTTTTATTTGTTCTTTATTGACTTAAGGTTATTATTCAACGAGCTTATTGACTTATAGATAAACACAAGGTTACCAAAAGTATGTCTGATGGGACATGGGATGACGTTAATTCCCTCAAGGTTAAGTAACTAATAGTTATCTCCTTTACTTGGGTCTAAAATAAATATAACCCAATCATATTTTATATCATGGCCCAAATCTTCAATCTTATTATTATTATTATCATGCTTCCAATTTTCTTGTTTCTAACTTTATAATAATTTCTCCTACCAAGTTAGTTATTCTAGTAGCACATAAGTCCATATAGGATTACATTACATAGACACATAAGTCATTTATCATGAAATCACGTAAGCACGTATATATTGCCGTAATCCCTATATCAGGTAATCACATAACACACAAGCACGTAAAGCCCTAAAATAATAGTACATTTACTACAAAATAATTGTGTGCCATACTTATTTTCCTATAGTTTTAACATTTTTTTTTATCTAATTAATCCAACAAGTTTTCTAATTAAATATTCTCCACCACTAATTTTATTTTAAATCGCGTAATTAAATATTTACGGGTATTACATCCTCCCCCTTAAAAGAATTTCGCCTCCGAAATTCCGTCAGCTGGAGTAATTCAGGGTGACGATTGATAGGGAGTTGATCTGGCTTGGTTGGGTAATAGAAATTCAGCCTAGGAAATTATCAAGGAACCTCAATTAATTTTCGTGGATCGAAAGGAATAGAATCCTGGTGATGTAAACATGAAGATTGTCCCAGTCAATGGAACCCATATTATCTCGATGAGCTAACGAGAATAATTATAATTCTAACTTAGGTAGGGACCAAAAGTTATTAGAATCCATCACGCTTCCATTGCGCCATTCCGATACCGAACGAATATGTTTTTCGAGATAATCAAACGATTGGGGCATTATACCCCGGATATTATTAGATCTTAGGTTTCAGGAATTCAGGTGTGGCTTCCTATTTCGAACACCTATCTACTACGATCAAGATTCAGGTCGACACTCGAACTGGTATCAACCAAGTCGGCTAAAAAAGATTCCCGAGTCTTACCACATAAGTGGTGGATATAAAAGGGAGTGTAGCTCCTAAGTCCACTAACATGCATGTTGAGCTTTAATCGGTTAGAAGAGTACCTTCCATCTCGGACTGATTGTTTTCAGCTTCTTCCGCTGTAAGCATGTATACCCGAGCGGGTGCTGTCGGCTGCTTGGCCCGGTTTGTTCCCTGACTTCCAGATGCATTTTCTGGGCAGGCTACGGAGTAGTGGCCTGTCTTGCCACATTTAAAACAAGTAGCATTTTGTGAAAAACAGACGCCCAGGTGTCGTCTTGCACATTTTGGGCATATGGGTACATTGGTTGGGGTCTCCCTTGATTTGGATTAAGCTGTTGGGGTGGTCCAGGGCGGTTTTGGAAATTGGGCTTCACGTTTTAGGAACGAACGGTTTCTTCAGGTTATTTCTGTCCTCTTTAGGTCCTTGTTCGAATTTCCTTTTAATTTCCTGGGCTCGTACAATTCGGCTTTCAGCTTGTTCAGCCATCAAGGCTCGTTCCGCCATTTGGGCATAAGTAACCCCTTGGAGTCCAGCCATGCCAACATCAAGGTAAAGTTCTGGCTTCAAGCCCTCCATAAATCGTTCGATCTTCAGTGCATCTGTGCTCACCATGTGGGCAGCGAATCGGGAAAGCTGTTCGAATTTCCTGATATAATCCGCCACCGTCATTGCTCCTTGGTGGAGATTGATGAATTCGTTCATCCTCTGGGCTCGAACGGGGGCAGTAAAATACTTATTTCGGAAGAGTTCTTTGAAACGCTCCCAGGTCATTGTTATCGGATCTTCGAGAGTTAGTATCGTGTCCCACCAGTGGCCGGCGCTTCCCCTTAATAGGTACCCAGCACACAAGGCTTTTTCGGTTTCAGGGGTATGGCTATGCTGGAACATAGTTTCTAAGGTTCGGAGCCAATCCTCAGCCGAGGTTGGGTCAATAGCATCTTCAAAGGTTGGGGGGCTAAGTTTACGAAATCTTTCTCCGACCATTTCGATTCTATTAGCCTGAGAAGATCCGTTGTTTGATTGCCCGCCAGCGTTTTGTTGCTGGATCAGTTGCTGGATTTGGGCGGATTGTTGGCGGACGAGTTCCGCGAGCTGAAGGATAGTCGCATCACGACTATCAGTAGGGGCTGCGGTTTCTTTACCTTTATCTACACTCCCACTATTTTCACCTCTTGTTCTACCCATCGTTCTGTTATCCTAATGTTCCTAAAATCAATCAGTCATGTAATACAAGAAATTCATAGAAACATAAAACTTACGAGCAAGGCCGCTTCCGTGCTTTTGAGTGTGTGTACATGGACAGTCTGCAGAACCTATATCCTAAGCTCTGATACCACCTGTGGCAGCCCCGCCTTCCACCACTACTTTCTACACTAGTCTATGCGACTAATGTCCTACTAATGAAATAGAAAGTACGAAATTTCGTATAAAATTTTTCCTTTTATATAAAGGAATCGTAACTGTTCCTACAAAATCGTCGTTGCGTCCTATCTACATAGGAAAGCGCGCATGCGGGTCAAAAGAAATCTATCTACCGGGCCTCCACGAGGTCGCATCCATGCACACACTTCCATCTCAAAAGCCCCCGGAAGCTTCAAAAGTTGGCCTCGCCGTGAAAATGATCACGTACCGTGATCGCGGGGTCCTACAACACATAAAAACGTGGAATGAGCTTATAGAGCTCAGTAAGTGGAAATCATGCATGCAATGCACGTGGCCTAAATAGCGATGGCATCCGCGCCAATGCTATCTACTTCTCACATTCTTCCTGACCTTTCTCACATTCTTCTTGACTTCTCATAACATATTTGGGCCCTCGGCTTTCAATCTTACTATGCACCATTTAGAGCTCAAACCCCTAAGGGTACAAGTGGCAGTACACACACTATGAGGCTAAACCCGAGTACTCAATCTGTGCGTAACCCTATGGTGCCTTTCAATCCCAATGCGGTACACATTGAGAGGCTACTAGTGCCTTTCAATCCCAGTGTGATCCACACTGAGAGGCTACTAGTGCCTTTTAATCCCAATGCCGTCCCATTGAGAGGCTAACCCGGGCACACAAATTTCGTTTAACCCTAAGGCGCCTTTCCATCCCCATCCGGTCTGACACGCGGGCGCTTCTCACTGGTAGCTTACTACGAGGACGCCAACACTCGAGGTTCCCTCGGTGCCGCTCATACCCTCGAGCCGCATCCTCCAGGTTGCATCTTTCGCTACGGGGTATTCCCCCTACCTTTCGTGAATCAGGTAATTCGGCTTCGTGAATCGCCGTGGTAACATAGAACAGCCGAGACTCATCATTGAGTCGACACAAATGCCCATATCGGCAAATATACATCGCTCTCAAGCGATCTTATACTCATGCACGCTATTTCCCTGACTCTCATACTAGTCGTGCGTGCATATGCTCATGCCATGAATCATGTAAACATGCGTACAATATTAATAGAATAATTTACGTCACATAAATCACGTAAATTTACGTCACATAGAAATCATAGAAGTCACATAAAATCATGAAAGGCACATAGACACATAATTTATACACATATAATTATGTGTTGTAGTTGCGATTTCCACTTACCTGGTATCCTTAGCTATATCGTTTGATAATTCGCTATCCTTCAACCCTAAGTATAGGAACATATAAAATTAGGGTTTGTTAGTCTATTTATAATTTCACTAAAGTGGCTTAATTTGAAAACCCTAATTTCGACTTTTATGGTTTTGAATAAATCTCTACATGGTATAAATCTCGACATGAACTCTAAAGTTTATTTTGGAATTTCGACATGACTTAAAAATCAAACATAGTCTCGAGATTTATACAATTTCGATATGCTTTTGAATTAAATCTCGATATACACATATGGATCCTAGAATCTCGACAATTAATAAATCTCGACATGGGTTGAAATAAATCTCGATGTACATAGCCCTAGAATTTCGAAATGGATTAGATAACATACATAAACTTCGAGATTTAGACCAATCAATATTAGGATCTCGAGCTGTATGTGAGAATTGTAAATAAGGATCTCGAGTTTATAAACTAAGCATTCCAATCTCGATATGGGTTGATAATATCGATATAAGGATCTCGACACAATTAAATAATGGACTTCGAAATTTAAACATCATAATATACAATGTCGATATCTCAAGTTGGTTACTCGATATGTTCTATAAAAATTCGATATCTAACAGTAGATAATGATTTCGATATATATATATATATATATATATATATATATATATGTCTCGACATTTTGACACTACATAAAGATTTCGACATACATAAATCTCGACCTAGTGGTATGCAGAAACTTCGAGACATTACATAATATATGAAGTCAATATAATAATTAAATCTCAAAAATATTCGACATAATATGTACTAAACAGATTTCGACATGTGGTTCTAACTTAATGGTGGGGTTTCTAGCTGGATATCGACATTTCAAGCAAAATGTCGAGATATTATATACCAATTTCAATATAAAGATCTCGACTTCTTAAAACCTCATTTCAAATTCTTTCAAAATCAAAGATCCCGAGATCCTATCAATTTCTCATAAACTCGCACAGAATTTCATTTGACCGCAAGCTTCAACTCTTCAATTCTTCACCTTATGCTAAACGTCACTCTTATAATGATTCTAACCCATAATTCCTCCAACACCTCTTGTACTTATAATTACTAGTTCAGTCCAAGAATCAAACCCAGAAACCCTAAAATCAGTAAATGACTTAAAATCGAAGTTTTCCTACAAACTATCATGTCTTAGAAAATGGATACACCCCAATTCGAGTTTTCCCTTCTTGTTCTTTAATTCTTAAGCGTTGAAAGGGACTTGTACACGCATATACAGTATATAATAAATAATAAGTAAGAAAAATATACCTCTTCCTGGTGTTGAATTAAATCGGTATTATGTGAGAGATCTTCCTTTCTTCGTAACTTAGCTATCCTTTTATTTGTTCTTTATTGACTTTAGGTTATTATTCAACGAGCTTATTGACTTATAGATAAACACAAGGTTACCAAAAGTATGTCTGATGGGACATGGGATGACGTTAATTCCCTCAAGGTTAAGTAACTAATAGTTATCTCCTTTACTTGGGTCTAAAATAAATATAACCCAATCATATGTTATATCATGGCCCAAATCTTCAATCTTATTATTATTATCATGCTTCCAATTTTCTTTCTAACTTTATAATAATTTCTCCTACCAAGTTAGTTATTCTAGTAGCACATAAGTCCATATAGGATTACATTACATAGACACATAAGTCATTTATCATGAAATCACGTAAGCACGTATATATTGCCGTAATCCCTATATCATGTAATCACATAACACACAAGCCACGTAAAGCCCTAAAATAATAGTACATTTACAACAAAATAATTTGTGTGCCATACTTATTTTCCTATAGTTTTATCTAATTAATCCAACAATTTTTCTAATTAAATATTCTCCACCACTAATTATATTTTAAATCCCGTAATTAAATTTTACGGGTATTACAAATGATGCTCCCTTTGTAGTTGTATAGTTGGAAGACCGTGAACCAACTTTTTCGTAGAAACACGTTGGAGAGCTTTCTTGTTTAGATGAGACAGTCGTTGATGCCATAGGCTGTTCCTCTGTAAGTCAATCTGAGAAATGAGGCATACAGCTGTCGAGGGCCGCACGGACGTCAGGTTGATCGTGTAAAAATTGGATCTCCGAAGTCCATGAAGGAGTTCTGTGTCCTGACTATCCAAAATTCTGCACCGGTCAGCATGGAAGACAACCTGGAAGCCTTTGTCACAGAATTAGCCTATGCTGAACAAGTTATGGCGGAGGCCTTCGACGTATGAGACATCTTTGATGGTCAGATTCTTCAAAATGATATCCCCGAGTACTAGAATCGGGGCTGAATCGTTGTTCCCGAATCTGACTTTGCCATTTGGTCGGTCTTTGTAGTTGCTCAACAGCTCTTGTTTACCAGTCATGTGTGTGGAGCAACCAGAGTCGAGGTACCACACATGATGGATCTGCAAAAACAATTTAGAGAGCTTTAGGTACCCACTTAAGCATGGGTCCTCTCAGATTAGCAGATTTAATTTTGGGTTCAGATATGACTCCTAAATCTATTTTTGAAAGAGTCTTAATAACCCATTGCACTTTTGGAGAAGTGAGTTTGGGTTTTGCCTCTGTAGGAGACTTGGCCCTTTTGGCTTTTGTCGTCCTAGGCGGAGATTTAGGAACCCATTTGGGTTGAACCTTACAGGGAAGGTTAATTTCAGCTCTTACAAATGCCTTGGAAGGTTTGACTGAGGAAAAGATCTTTTCTTATGATAGTCTCCTAAGGTGCTTGGGGGATTTAATTTCTACGGGATACCTTAGGTGAGTACAGTCATGTATGGCGCCATAAGCTTGCTTTATGGCTGGATCTTGTTTCCTACGATATTTCCTTTTGGCATTTGTTTCAGAATGATTAGTAGTAATTTTCGATGTAGAGCCTATTTCGAGATTTTTACTTCTATAGGTGATAGGCTGAAGTGAGCACGTAGAAGCAATTATTTTGAACGAAGAAATGGCTCTTTTATTACTACGAGTGTCTTTGTTTTGACAGAAGGAATAACATGTTCAGAAACATTTAAATCTACTCGCTCCTTCTTTATATTAGGACTAGACACTCTCGCCTTCGTAGTTGGTACTGGCTCTACGCTCCCTGTGGACGTAGGTGAAGTAAAGTTAGTCGTAGCACCTTTAACATAATTATTGATGCTCTTTTGATCTTTTAAAGGCGATTTTTCTATTTTCACGCTTTTTATAATAGCGTGTGAGGTAGCTTGGGAGGACGAGGAAGCCTTGAGATTTTCCATCTCCTTATAGAATTTTTTCTTTTCAGCTTCGAAACTCTCTCTTTCTTTGTCAAGTTTCGCCCGTGACTCCTCTATCTGTTTTATGATAGGGGTTTGTAGAGAGAATTTTGATAATTGACCTTCTTGACTTCCTCGTGGTATTCTTTAGAGTCAGGATGTAGATTAATTTTTGCATGTAACTTGTTGCGTTCCTTGCTTAGGAGGGCATAATTATTTTCAGTTGCTTTGGCGGCTTGACAGGCGTCTAGATCCTTACTAAGCTCACTAACCTTAGCGTTAGCTATTTCTAATTGAGTTTCTAAGTCAGTGATCTTAGAAGTAGCTTCGGTTATCCTACAATTTAAGGTAGCTTTCTCATTCAGATTCCTAACCAGACAATTGTAGTTATTTGCTAGCCTGTCTTCTAACTCTTTAATCTTTCACTATGCTGTCCTAAAGAAGGTTGACGAGTCTCTCTACAATGTAAGCTCTTAGTAAGTTCTTCTATTTTTGTACGAGAGCTTCTAAGTTCTGATTCGAGACTATCTATCCTCTCCTGAGCTTTTTCAAGTTTAATCTCTACTTCCTTTATACTTTTTCTGCTCACGTTTCATGTTAGTGTATGCTAATTGATACGAATCTAACATGGTCAATAATGTGGAGTGAGAGACTACCTCATTTGAAGATGTGGATGCGTTGTCGTCGTCCGTACGAGTGGATGTTTCGGCGTCCACTTCGTTGTCGAGACGAGCCATGAGGGCTAAGTTCTCTTCTTCGGAGCTCGACTTGTCCTCGAGCCATTGGTCCTGCTCGGCCATGAGAGCTACTCCAGCTTCTTTCCGTTTGGTCAATTGAAGCTTCCTGGAGTAGTAGTAGTTTGCATCTCTCTTGTTCGGGAGAGTGCATTCTCTGGCCAAGTGACCTGCTTTGCCACAATTAAAGCATTTGTTAGTCTCTTTGGGGTTCTTGACCTCGGAACTCTCCGGAGCACGTTCTTTGTTCTTGGAGCTTGTAGTCCGAAGTCTGTTGGCTGAGGTTGAAGACTTCTTCTTGAAGTACTTCTTGCTCATCATTTGTCCAATGAGAGCTAACTGCTTTCCAAGGGCTTTCATGTTCGGCTCGATGTCGCAGTCCGATTCGCCTTCTGACACTGATGATGAGAGTGGCCTAACGATCTTTTCCTTTCTTGATCTTGTGCTCCTCTTCTCCGAGACTAAGGCAACCATGTCATCGGTTTGTTTGCCATTCTGCTCTTTTATAATCTCTCGGATATCATCCTCATGTTGAGCTAGATTATCGAACACGGCATGGACATCCAACTCTTCTAGATCTTTATTTTGTCGTATTTGTGTGGATATTTTCTTCCATTCCGTGGGCAGAGAAGATAGAAATCTAATGTTTGTTTCCATGTTTGTCTTTGTGATTTCTATCTTCCTCATCTCATTGAGAAGAGTGAGGTATCGTTGGTAGATTTCGTATAGGCTCTCCTCCGGCTTAGCTCTGAAGGAGTCGTATGCAGTTAGAATGTTCGCCTTCTTGGCCTTTATGCCAACTTCCGTCCTTTGCATCATCCTATGCAGCTCATCCTACATCCCCTTAGCTGACGTAAGGCTGTCGATTTGTTTGTATATATCGTTGGGGATGCCCTGCATAAGGGTATTCATGGCTGCTATCAGCCTTGGCTCGAGCTCTTTCCTCCAGAGAGTATTCTCTAGGCTACTTTAGTCGCCTAGAAGCTGGAATTACTGGAGTAGCGGTTTCGTCCCCGGGTACATTACATGGACCCAGAACTGTGCCGGTCCCTCTTCAAGGGACTGCAGTAGATTTTCGGCTTGATCCTTTAGTGCTATGAAATTCAGGAAGCGGCTTCTCCATACTGTGTATTCGCGTCTTTGCAAGATCGGCGGACGGTTGTCGTTTCCGAGCGAATAAGCATCCATTTTTCAATAGTAGTCGAGTTGTTTGAAGGATCTTCGTTGATTATTCTGAAGGTTGAAGATGATGTAAAGTGCTTCACAAGTGATGAAATCGGTTAGTAGGGTTTGATTCGAAGATTAGATCGATAATTAATTTCGATTCAATCTTTACAGTATGATCGAAATTAATTTTGTCGATACATAATGTATTTACTCGTGCGAGAAATTGTGTCAGCGAAATATTTTACGAGCGAAATAAATTGCCAAAATCGTTCAGTCAAGATAAATTTCCTGATCGTGAATTTATTTCGATCGCAAAGAAACAGTACGTTAGTAAGTTTCTCAACAAGTCAAAATAAATCCGTTGACTAGAAAAGTTTCTCGCGTGTAAATTATTTTCGCATGGTCAACCTTTGAAAGGCTTGACTGAAAAAGTTTTTCGAGTGAAAGTTATTACGCATGCAAGGTCAAAATTGGTCTCACTCGAAAAAGTTTTTCGCTGAATAATGCTCGAGAAATACTTCTAACTAGAATCGTTTCTGCTGATGACGATTCTAGCGCTGACTTCGTATTCTGACCGAGAAAAACTCTCGCACCAAGTTTATCGATCGAGAAACTAATCCGATCGCAAGCGAGAAAAATTTGAGCAATCGAGAAAAATTCACAGAATACGATTAACACGGATTTGAGCAAAAACAAAGAATCAGATAGTGAAATTTTAGGTAATTGCTCGCAATCATGTGCTAATCGCGCACGATCAAGCAATTAAACACGTTATGAAGCAAAATATGTCGAATTTGAGCAAAATCAGAACGTGTTCTTCATGTTCTTCGCAAACAGTAACACTTCATAATCAAATTAATCAACAATCGAAGCTCAAACTGCTACTTATCTCGTCGCAATGATCATATATCACTTAATCTAGCACTGAAACATCAAATTCAAGTCAATTAAGCACATAATTAAGCTATTGGATCGAAAAACTTTTCGCGCCAAATCTGTTCTTCGATGGAACAGTGCTCGAAATAAAATTTCGATCCAATTCTAACAATTTTCGTTTCAAAACAGAACGAATCTGCTCTGATACCAATTGTTAGATCCTCAGATTAACAACTCTAAGATCCTAGGCAGGAATTCTAAGTAATTCGATGAATATGATTGACATTAATAATCGATCGAAAAACTCTAACGAAGATCGAGAGAGAGATTTCGAGTAGAGTGAGAAAGTTACTGTTGTTTCTCTCTAGAAATTGAATTGCAAGCCCTTCGGATCAATTCTCAAAACTTTCTCTATTCAGCTCAATTCATTTACAAGTATTTATACCAACAATCTTGGTATAAATATCTAACTAGTCCTTAATCTAAAGACTAATACAAGTAAAGCCCCTAATTACAAGGACAACTAATGAAATCAAGCACAATTACAAATGATATTCTACAAAGCGTCCGGGAGACCTGACGAGGGGAAGAGTACCAAAACCTAGACGCGCCTACAAGTATAAATAGGGGCTCTCATCCACTTTATATCATCTTACACACGCCCCACACACACTAACAAACCAAGAACACACATAAATACTCTCTCTCCCTCTCTTTATCTTCTCTTCACCCTTTAGTGCTTGGAATCACTTCTAAATGTGAGAGAACGTGAGATTGAGTGTGTAATCCTACTTGATTAATAGTGAATATTCTCCGGCGGCCCGTGGACGTAGGATTCATCCGAATCCGAACCACATAAATCTCTGTGCCTTGATATTTTCCGTCCTTTTTCGTATTTTCCACCACGATTTCATCCGTTTCTCGGGGTTGTACCCGCGTCACTCTTATAGGTACATTTTTCATTATGCATACGATCTCAAGAATTCATGAGCGTTTAGCTTTTACGTATGCATATAGCCGAATTGATAAATACCTCTATTTTTAAATGGTACGTTTTTAAATATGCATTTTCAACACTAAGCGAGGTTTTGAAATTCACAACGCACATTCTGCATTGAAATGATAAATACCATTTTTCTAAAATGAGCTTATTTTGAGGGGGAACTACTCTTTTATTTTTAAAGAGAAGTAACCCTTATATTTGTTTTAATAGGGAGCAATAATTAAATTTCTGCGAGGGAGCGAACTCAAATTGCGTGAATTTAGGGGAAGAGAATGGAACAATTTGTCAAATACACATCTTTTAAGGGGGGAAATGTTTTAGGAGAGCATGATTTGAGGGGAGGAAATATATATATATATATGTGTGTGTGTGTGTGTGTGTGTGTGTATATAATATAATATATAGTATATTGTTGCATTTTTTATACGATAATACATATATGTCCAAAAGAAAGGGTGGCAAAATAAATAAAAAGACAAAGCAACAAAAAAAGCCTCATACTCTCATCATCTGGCTTCAACGAATTTCCCTCCGACTTCTGAAGATACGCCTCAAAGACGAATCTCGAGCTTATCGGCTACTCTTTTCAAAAGGCTATGGTGGCCTCTAGTGCTAACTCGGTGCTCACTTCAACTGACCTGCTCTCGACTTGCTGATTCATCTAAAGCAGCACGCACACCTTCCAACCGGATGCACGGATATTTCATTCCCATGACTCAGTATAACCAACTGAGTCTAACCCCGGATCATCACAGTGAACTTGTCAAAATCTTGCAACACCAGCCTCCCAAGATGTTTTGGAAACTTTTGAGAAGACCGACACCACACAAATTGCCTTATCTCACAAATAACACGGACCAACCCCCATAGGTACAGGTGCTAACTTTATTAGCTCCCGGGTAGAAGTCGCCTCATCTGGTCCAACGACGCATGCTCAACCGAGCCTTACCCACTTATCAATCTCCCAACAGACCGATGTTTCATTAATCACGGGGAGCCACGTAATCTATAACCGCTTAACTTGGAAGCGGGAGATATTAAACTAAGTGGTAGCATCCCCACACCACTGAACTTTCTTGAACACGTCGAGTCTAGGTGTCCTCACTACCTATATGATCTATTTTATTTTAAGGATCTGACTCGAAGATTGGAAGGATGTCCTGCCTTTGCAACATCGAGCAACAACGGTTTCAGGCCATCGTCTCGAGCTACTCTCAAGAGCGATGTAAATGGGATGCCTATGTTGCCCCGATTCATCAAGCCATGTTCTCACAGACCACGTCTCAGAGTTTGTCTCTGAAGTCGTGTCGATGGATTACCTTAGTGGCTCTGTCTCGTTATAACACGAACCGACCTGTCATTTGTGTCCTTCTTAGCCTCCTATATAAGCATGTCGATCTCATTAACACGAATGGCCATGAGGGGAAGAATGAGATACGTATAAACAAATAGGTAGGACCACCCATCAATTTCCGCCGAGCATACCACTCTGAAGCCGAGCTCTCCTGCACCTGATCATCACATTCCAGAGAAGCATCGGCACAACTTAAACCACACCCAACGTACACCTTTTTCTAGAGCCAGTCAAGCTTCCTCGAGGCCGAACCACACAACTTTCTGTTGGGGAACCCCGGTGTCCCGAGATCTAACCTTGGACGCAGCAAAAGTTTAAAATTTTTCCCGATTCCCCGTAAGGAGTCCCGGATCGCTTGGTTATGTAAAGCAAATATATGCATGACACGTAATAAGGTTTTCATAGCTTACCCTCGTAGCGAAGATCCTAGCTCTCGCCTTGCCATCCCGGTTGTCGTTGTTCGCTCCAAGTAGCGTCGTGACCTCTCCGAGCTCCAACGCCTTGGCAAGATCATCACGCCGACCCCGGGACGTATCCAAATTCCACCACCTTCCAAGGATGGCTAGAGAGGTGGGGAAAATGTTTTAGAAGAGATGTGTTTGTGTTTGTAATTGTGTGTTTGATTTACTAAAAACTCAAACACACTTAAGTTTTTCTCAAAGAACAAACTCATATGCTCTCAACTCTCTCTAAACTCAAAGTTAGAGTGAGAAATAAGCTTAAAACTCTCATGGACGAAATTGCACAATGCCAAAACATAAAGATCATCTTTCAACCTTTGAAAATGACTTTTAATTGAATCATGTCCTACATGACTCATTTCTTGTTTGGTTCCTTCGTATAAAGTCATCAAATAACTAGACAATGTCCCATATGTCTCACATAAGAACAAGGAATGAATTTGGACTTGATTTGGATTAAATTTGGCCAAACTGACGCCCGTCACGGCCTGAAACAAGCCTATTCACGGCCGTGACAACACCCTTCACGGCCTGGGTCATAATGGTCACGGCCGTGACCATGTCGAGGCCAAAAACTCGGCCTCTGCTGTGCGTCACGGCCACGGCACGCATGTGTCACGCCCGTGACTTGCAACAGCTTTGCGACAGTTTCGTTTTTCCATCCGTTCAAGGTGTAAAGGATGTCCGATTGACCTGAAATGTTAACCACAGATAGAAGACTCACCAGTCTTGATTCTGACCAAAGGGATTCTCAATCCGAGGTCTAGATTGTGAGATATGAATTTTGGAATCTGTTGCTACTTTGGCGGGCTTCACGACCTTGACGAGCCTTGCTCATGGTTGTGAACCCTATTTTCGGTCCATTCTTTGTTGTTTCACTCCGGAATCTTATTTCAAATAAATATAGTTTCTAAAACCAATATTTAATGTTTTATTATCGTCTCCAAGACCGTTATGTAATAACACATCTCACTTTAGTAGATACTGTCTCGGTGATCCTTTTTAAGCCCGACTCTCTTGGTTCGTCTCAACCCGGCAAGGGAGGAATCAAAGAATTCGGCAAGCACCTAGCCAATCCCGTGGTACCGAAGAGATCCCGTGTTGAGTACGATCCTCGTATTTTACGAACCGACTATAGATTGTCGTAATACGTATAGACCCTTCACTTATGTCCCGGTCGAGTGAGAGCCATGGTAATGTCAAACTCACTAACCCAATACTATGTCTAATTCGTGACGGTGAAATTACTAAAATACACTCCACGTCCCACGTGAGTTAATTTTTATACTTTGCAAAGATTCCGTAATTCCTCGTCCCCGATACGCATAGGACATATACCTCGATTACTTGCAAGGTTGTGAATCCCTCACGACTGTCAATGCCCAGCAGTTGCACTTCGTTGTCAAGACCGCATGTTTCCGCCGACCCATGTTCAGCCTTGAACAAGGCGGGCCTAGCAAACTAGTGACAAGTCAGGACCCCGAAGCCAACTCTGTCAATGACCCTTCGGTCTAAGGTCCACGTATACTACTTTAGTCCATCGATCGATCATTGACACTCAACGAGTAATTATCCATATGATCGTCGATTACGAGTCGTGTCCAAATACAAGTTAATCCCCTGAATCAACTCATACCAATGTTACGACTCCCGCTTCCCAAGTGAATGGTTGGCACAACCATTTAGAGTCGTCAGCAAATAAGTCATGATCGACAATCAGTCACCCTACTGATGTCTAAGACCTGTGGACTAATTTAATATACGAGAAAAATGGCTCACCGGTGCCCCCTCTCTCATCCCATTATAATCGGTGACGAAACTCGTATATATGGGATTTATTTATTTACCGTCTCACAGGATGCCTAGTAAGACTATAGGTAAATAAATAATATGCCTTTTGTAAATTCCAGAAATAAATATTTGAATACAATATCCAAATATTAAAGTGTGAATAACAGGTTCATGTTTATGCCATATTCATTACATCCTCGAATGGCATTCCGAGGGCATATCCCCAACAATCTCCCACTTGCACTCGGTGCCATATGCTGTGTGTATCTAATACTCGTCTTCTAAAGACGTTATTCAGCACTGCCTGTATAAAAGGCTCAGTGAATGGGCCGGCCACGTTTCCGCAGCACTATCTCCTGCACGGCTAAGCAGCCATTTTTCAACGATACATGCAACATGTAATGTTTCTTTCTTTTCTTTTGTCTGGATTAACTGTGAGACAAAGGTTCGTTGGTAAAGTTATCATTCTGCTATTGTCGCACCACAATGGCAGCAGTAGACCCACAATGCCTGGAACTATTTGTAGTTCTTCCAAAAAGACTTCAATATCCAAACTGATCTCTTACCTCCTAGGTAATTATCTGCACTCTTGCGCATGGTTGACTTGGGATTCGATATCACGATACCCATGTACTAACAGTAAGTGCTTCCCTGAAACCATTTCAAGGTACTGTTCTACCATTAAACTTCGTAACCAAACCCTAAGTGAATTTTCGATCACCCACGTCAAATTGGAGTTCGAAAATAAGTCTAATTGTCCACCTATATTTCTCCATTCGAATAGACCAACATCATGGACTATTGTAATTACCTAGGTAGCCTAATATTTGACAAACGCTCTTAGCCTATTTATCTTTTGTCAAAAATGCGAGTCAAACTCCGCATATACAAGGCCACTTATTATAACTGTATATGTGACTCGATTCAGCTTTTCGATCTACCTCACAACGAGAACATAGAAAACTAAATCGTAGGTAATAACCCTTTTTCTTGTAATTGACCTTGTCTTTTCAAGTAAAGGGCCTGGGATAAACCTACCATTCTGTACTAAACACTATCTCCAAATAGGTTGTTCCGTGAGTGTAGGTCTTTTATCCAAAGTCGTTTATGGAGAATTTGTCAAAGCCCCGCATTTACCATTTGGAGTATTTCGATATTGTTCTCTTTCCTAAAGGCAACAACTCTCGTACAATACAAAGATTATATCTAACTCCCACTGCTTTTATTACGATACAAAAGGCGAAATAAGTAAGTCTGTACGACTCCTTTTTCTATAATCAAACCAAAGACACCAACTCCTGAAGGCTTAAGTAAGTCTGTACGACTCCTTTTTCTATAATTTCACACATTATGAGCATCTGCTTGCGATATAAAATCGTTGGGCTTTTCATTTTACGTCTCCTAGAGAAATACGATTTTCATATCCATCTGACAGATCTCATAAAAGCGTGTATCTGTGTGAGTAAGATTTAGTGAACTTTATTGCAACAATCGAAAAGGTTTCCTCAGTGTTCAAAGCCCATCATTTAAGACTCAACCTTTTCCATGCAAGCTTTGCTTTGTATGTTTCAACCAGTTTGTTAGATCTAATCATGACATGGTTGTTGTGCATAGAGTTCATCTACTCCCACAGAATAAGCCTCCTCAGCGAGTTTAACCATTATTGCTTGGTCAAGGGTAGTGGGATTATTAATAACTTATCCCTTCATCGTAGCAATCCCGTGCTCAATGTATACTATACAGCTCGCCGCAACCCCTGTGCTCGACATGTATTATACAGTATCTCTCAGGCTGGTGAGACACTCTACCCGACCTATGTAACTATGGGTCTATCTCGGACTTTTCTTTAAGTGCGGTCTAGCACTAAAACATCTTTAAGGTGTTTTGGTCAACGCTACAAGTGTTACAACAACCTTAATATTCTCATTTTTCATATACACAACTGTCACAAACTTTCTCACTCAAATGGGGCAACCCCACTATATGATTTAAGCTTAGTTACATACTAATTCCAAATTTCGTAAGGTGCAGAATTAATTGACCTCAAAAGAATTCTGTATAGAACGTTCATTGCGTTTCATACCAAACTCACACCATATGGGAACAATTTAGTTCAGCAATGATCAAACTTTATCCAATATTGTTTGATATCTTACAGCTGTTGAAGTGCATGCGTGACTATCGACTATGATGGTCCGCGTGCATGAAGTGTAACTTCTCGTCTCGGGACATCATTAACAGCGTTCTTAGTTAACTGTGAAAAGATGACGTTCTTTCCAAAGAACTCATTCTTAACTCGAGAATAATTAGCCAGTTTGATCAAATCAAATGCTTCTTTTATCTCGTTGTTCATTTTAAATTAATTTCCTCGATCTTATCAAGGATTTAAAATTTGTAACTTAACGCATACACTAATCTCTAAGAAAAGTGATTATTGTGAAGTTTACAAATTAATAGAAATTACCTTGGCAATACAATATTTTGTCCACAAACATTAGTGCGGGTCAAACCCAGAAGATTTACGACGCTTTTATTAATTCCCTATGAAGGGTGATTTGTTACCTTTTGCTGATATTATGAGATTCCCACGACTTAACAATGTCGTATTTATCTAACACTTGAATCTCGAACTTCGGCATAACTAAATCAAAGAGTCAATAAAATCTTCTTTATCAACTCAAAGTTGCGTTTGTTGGTAATTGATTTCACAGTTTTAAATTTGGACAATACAATATTATTTTCAAATAGTTATTAATTGCCAGCGAATTTATTTCAAAAATAAAATCACATACATTTATTCAAAATGATGTATCTAATAACCCCTTGGATATTTTAAGGCAATTATGTAATTGAAAATGTGACCAAATTTAAATGGAGAAACATCGATGCAATGTAATTATTTGGACACCTTGTCCGCATTTAACATTGATCATAATCTCTCAATGCTGAAAAATTCCATTGGAATCTAGTACATTCAAAACTAATAAGTGAGTACCATCTCAACTTATCTAGAACCCAGTCATTGTTTCAGAATAATTAGTTTAAAAAACATATTATTCAAAATTTAAGGCCCTCAAACTCAAAGTTTAGGTAAGTACGAATTCCAATGCCTCGCCCTTGGAAATACTTGTCCAACCCAGTTGGACCCTTTTATTACTTTCTCTTATTCTTTATGTGTATTGGATCGATAGACTCAAATATGAAGCTATCCAAGATTGCTGTTTTACAGCCCTTTTATGAAGTAATAATTTTATGCCAACTTTTGCCACAATGACTAGTTGCACATTATTACTAAACGATCCATTTTACGAGAATATGTATTTTCAAAAAATCCATATTAGGACCATCCTTAGATTGGATCAAATCCATGTTGTTCAGCCCCACTAAACAATAAAGCAGTATACATATATAATGGGTTTGTCAATCATAATGGAAAGAAATATTATGCAGAAGACATAACAATTATTGGGTCGAACGTATTATTCGTCAGGCACTGAAAGGACTTTTCTCTTGGCCTGACTCCCACTATTTTATTCAAAATCTCATTTTCCCGATAGAGATTTCGGAAACCTCATTGATGGTTTCAAGTGGGGTTAAGGTCCCCGCTCCACAAAAATAAGCCTCAACCTAACAGTTTGTTGGCCCATTAGTCGGAGGGCGTCGTGTCCCACACGAACCCATAGACGGCCTCATGTCTCACACGAGTCCATCTCATGAGTGTTTCAACAACTTCGTCTCCGGTTAGGAACCCTCACCCTAACAGGAATAATTGGGAAATAACCGGTCTAAGTGCGACCTATCAACGTCTGGCTCAATCCTAACATTTAGAAATTCCCGCCCGTAGGATAACACTTTATAAAGCGTGAATATGTTTTGAAGAGCGGCGTTTCGACAGTAACCCGAAATATCCACGACAAGAGCTAAATGTTTGGTGCCGATAACTCGGAACAAACCGCACAAACACCCAAGTCGTTTCAGTAACGGCTTGACTTTATTGTCTCAACGCACTCGGACCAACTAAGACAAGAGCGAGATGATCGGCGCCGATAACTCGGAGCAAACCTCACACGACACTCAAGTGCAATGGTTTCGAGGTTGATAGAAGACAGGAACCACGTCCCTTTACTCACTTAGTATTTTGTCCAACCGGGAGAATACGTCTCACATGCAAGCACTTAATAATGCACGTAACGTCAAACAAACATGCACGAAATTGCGGTAAACCTAGTTTTCCTACAAGACGACCAGCGCGGACTATTTCTACTCTACTTTTACAAAAATAACATCTCTTCATCTTTGGGGTAACGCCATGTCTTCAAGCAATCTCCAAGTCCTCGAACGACTTCTATTGTATTTTCGTCTCGTACTCGTACGGCCATCATACTTAAACTAATTTTTCTACAAATTAATAAAGTACAGAACGGGGGGATCAGTTGTCCCGGACAACCCGTATAATTGTCAAATAAAATACAACCCGGGGGACCTTGTCACCCTTAACATATCACCCGGAAATAGAGCCTAAGTCCACGCTGACGTCATTAACATATCATACATACACAACATAAATACGTATGCGATAACAAACGCTCAAAGAAGCAGGAATGAAATTTGGGCTTGTCTTGGGCTAGACCGATTAGGCCCATTAGGGTTACTTACTGGGCTTAGACCCATTAGAACTATTAACATGACACAATCATTTAAAGTCCTAAAATGAATGGGATTGGGCCAAAAACTTTATCGGCCCATCGGGATGTTCAAAGCAGCCCGGAATACAAAAACAACGCCACCGGTCCTTATCGCTACTCCACCGAAATTGGACTTCGCCATCACCGGAGTTCAAATCCGGATCCGTTGAACATCACAATCCTGATAAAAGTAATGCGTAATTTAACGCACGACAAGGGGAGTCGCTCATTTTTGAGCTTTCGACGAGTCCCTCAAACTCGAATCGGAAGTCGTTGGCAACGAGGCTTCGCCCCGAGCCAATGAGCCTCACTATTCTCGTCTTAGGTATCGCTGAAAATTTCCGTTCAAACCACGTCTAACGTATTTTACGCAGATCTACTCTGGACCTCTAGATCTAAGCAATCTTAGTAAAGTACACCCTTAAACTCATCTCCAGGAGTATAGTTATAATCCACGGGGAGACAACCACTACGGTTTCTCACCACGACGCCGCAATACGCCGGATCACTCACAACGAGACGACGTCCGACCATGCAAGCACTCGGTATGCAAACTCGAACCGAGAACAACTCATGCTATGACGCTAGCGTGACTCAATGATTTGCATAACCGAGATCATTTCGGGTTCATTTATGTCGTTTCCTAAAACCCAGCATGGCTCTGATACCACTGTTGGGGAACCCCGGGTGTCCCGAGATCTAACCTCGGACGCAGCGGAAGTTTAAAATTTTTCCCGAGTTCCCCGTAAGGAGCCCCGGATCGCTTGGTTATGTAAAGAAAATATGCATGACACGTAATAAGGGTTTTCGTAGCTTACCCTCGTAGCGAAGATCCTAGCTCTCGCCTTGTCGTCCCGGTTGTCGTAGTTCGCTCCAAGCAACGTCGTGACCTCTTCGAGCTCCAACGCCTTGGCAAGATCGTCACGCCGACCCCGGGACGTATCCAAATTCCACCACCTCCCAAGGATGGCTAGAGAGGTGGGGAAAATGTTTTAGAAGAGATGTATTTGTGTTTGTAATTGTGTGTTTGATTTACTAAAAACTCAAACACACTTAAGTTTTCTCAAAGAACAAACTCATATGCTCTCAACTCTCTCTAAACTCAAAGTTAGAGTGAGAAATAAGCTTAAAACTCTCATGGACGAAATTGCACAATGCCAAACATAAAGATCATCTTTCAACCTTTGAAAATGACTTTTAACTGAATCATGTCCTACATGACACATTTCTTGTTTGGTTCCTTTGTATAAAGTCATCAAATGACTAGACAATGTCCCATATGTCTCACATAAGAACAAGGAATGAATTTGGACTTAATTTGGATTAAATTTGGCCAAACCGACGCCCGTCACGGCCTGAAACAAGCCTATTCACGGCCGTGACAACACCCTTCACGGCCTGGGTCATAATGGTCACGGCCGTGACCATGTCGAGGCCAAAAACTCGGCCTCTGCTGTGCGTCACGGCCACGGCACTCATGTGTCACGGCCGTGACTTGCAACAGCTTTGCGACAATTTCGTTTTTCCATCCGTTCAAGGTGTAACCGATGTCCGATTGACCTGAAACTTTAACCACAGATAGAAGACTCACCAGTCTCGATTCTGACCAAAGGGATTCTCAATCCGAGGTCTAGATTGTGAGATATGAATTTTGGAATCTGTTGCTACTTTTCAGGCGGACTTCACGACCTTGACGAGCCTTGCTCATGGTTGTGAACCCTATTTTCGGTCCATTCTTTGTTGTTTCATTCCGGAATCTTATTTCAGATAAAGATAGTTTCCAAAACCAATATTTAATGTTTTATTATCGTCTCCAAGACCGTTATGTAATAACACATCTCACTTTAGTAGATACTGTCTCGGTGATCCTTTTTAAGCCCGACTCTCTTGGTTCGTCTCAACCCGGCAAGGGAGGAATCCAAGAATTCGGTAAGCACCTAGCCAATCCGTGGTACCGAATAGATCCCGTGTTGAGTACGATCTTCGTATTTTACGAACCGACTATAGATTGTCGTAATACGTATAGACCCTTCACTTATGTCCCGGTCGAGTGAGAGCCATGGTAATGTCAAACTCACTAACCCAACACTATGTCTAATTCGTGACTGTGAAATTACTAAACTACACTCCACGTCCCACGTGAGTTAATTTTTATACTTTGCAAAGATTCCGTAATTCCTCGTCCCCGAATACGCATAGGACATATGCCTCGATTACTTGCAAGGTTGTGAATCCCTCACGACTGTCAATGCCCAGCTGTTGCACTTCGTTTTCAAGACCGCATGTTGCCGCTGACCCATGTTCAGCCTTGAACAAGGCGGGCCTAGCAAACTAGTGACAAGTCAGGACCCCGAAGCCAACTTTGTCAATGACCATTGACACTCGACGAGTAATTATCCATGTGATCGTCGATTACGCGTCGTGTCCAAATACAAGTTAATCCCCTGATTCAACACATACCAATGTTACGACTCCCGCTTCCCAAGTGAATGGTTGGCACAACCATTTAGAGTCGTCAACAAATAAGTCATGATCGACACTCAGTCGCCCTACTGATGTCTAAGACTTATGGACTAATTTAATATACGAGAATAATAGCTCACCGGTGCCCACTCTCTCATCCCATGATAATCGGTGACTAAACTCGTATATATGCGATTTATTTATTTACCGTCTCACCGGATGCCTAGTAAGACTATAGGTAAATAAATAATATGCCTTTTGCAAATTCCATAAATAAATATTTGAATACAATATCCAAATATTAAAGTGTGAATAACAGGTTCATGTTTAGGCCCTATTCAGTACATCCTCGAATGGCATTCCGAGGGCATATCCCCAACACTTTCTTCGAAGAAGACCAATCTGGCGCGTTGAAGAAGAAGATTCATCCTGTATAAACTCCATCATCTTGTCTCGATCTTCATGAGGCGAAGGGATACTACAGTAAATGGGAGCAATACCACGAGGAAAGTGCAAGATAGTCAGAAACGTTAAATCCTCAAGCGTCCACGAAGAATCAAGCGAACACCATGGACTTAAAAAACCCAAGTTGCTGCCTCGTGTATAGTTCTCCAAATATAAAGAGAACTCCATATCCGAACACAATGTTGAACTAATGTAGGGAAGTTGCGATTAGCGAAGGGAGAGCTGGAACACCAAACTGTTTCGTGAATGCTTCTCCAGATTTAAAGAAAACTCCCCAATCACAACCAAGGTTGTCCCAATGTAGGGGAGTTGTGCCATTATCGAAAGGAGAGGTTGGACACAAAAGACAAGATACGACAAGCAGCTTCAACACAATCTCCAAAGACGAAGTCTCCGCCACGTGTACGCCTCTCTGAATGTGAAGAGAACTCCCTTATCCCAACACAAGGTTGAACAACTGTAGAGGAGTTGTGTCATATCGAAGAAAGAGATCAACACAAATAAAGAAAATCCGGCAAGAAACTTCGAAGACCTCTTTAGAAGAGAAGTTCAAGAGACAGTGAGCTGGACGATCTCCTACGGAAGAGGTCACAAGACAAGACAAATGAGGAGGTGATTGAAGCATAACACGTTTTGATACGTGCCTTCTTGGACTCAGATCACCACACAGACAAATATAACCAGCGCTCAATTGCAAATTGAACAGAAAGGGGGAGATTTTAGGAATATTTTATTGTGTTTTATTAATTAGTTTATCTTAGTCTTGTATTTTATTAAGTGAACTACGCTTTGATAGTTTAAAGCCTAGTGAGCTTATAATTTGTAATGGGCTTACAAGGGCCCGAGTACTATTTACCAACCAGTGGTATAAGTACTGAAACTAACACATAGTTAGGGTGTTTGTGTGTGAAAATTAATAGAGACAGAATTCTTAGATGGAGCCGTTCCCAACCTCCTTCAAGAACCCTCACGCACACCCCCGGCTATCCAAATTTTTCCCATCAAAACCGTTGTAAAGCTCCTTAATCTTTGATCTAGTTGGATAAATTAGGCCTTTATAGAAGCATTATGGTTGACGGGGTTATTCAGTGAATTAACTCAGAATCAGTGAGTTATTACTATTTTCCATGATAGTCAAAGTGCGACTAGTTTAACTAAGGATCAGATGTATCATGAAAGGACTAAGCATATTGATGTTAAGTATCATTTTATTCGTGACATCATTGGAGATAAGAAGGTGTTTATCAAGAAGATTAACACGAAGTTCCAGCATTGCTTGGACTTTATTGGTATTTCAGAAATGGTGAACTAGCCCGTCGGGACTATGGCCTGGGGGAGACAAAAATTATGGAACTACTAAATCAATGTGGATTTGCGACATCACGATCAAGGTGGAGATTTGTTTATTGTGACTACATGTCGACAAATAGAAAAGGAAGAGCACATGGTTGTTTGAAAAGTCGAAAGAATAAGCACCTAACTTATTTCATCGGCTAAGGCATGGGTTTTGATTTTTAGTCTGTTTACATAATATATATTTGTTGCATGGTCACTTGAGAAACGATGCAGATGCTCTCCTATAAATAGAGGCACTAAGACGAAGGAGAAAACACCACCACATACAAAGATCTTCTATCAATCCGCTTACTTTATTCTCTGTAACTGTTTTTCGACACATCTTCTTTACGAGGTATATCTGTCTGTAATATACCACGTAATAAAGAAGTTCTACATCCGGCCCGTGGACGTAGGTCATTCTGACCGAACCACGTAAATCTCGTGTTCACTGTCCAAATTTATTTTCCGTCTCATTTATTTATTATCGTCATTTATCGGACAAATATATAATCGGGGATCAAAATATCCTAACACTACCTTATACAACACTATATTTTAATTACATAACTGACCTAAATAAATACTAAAAACATATTTACTTATTAAAAAGGATAAATACTAATAATATAAATAATAATAAATAATGCTTAAACGGCCAACATGTGCATATCAAAAAACTAATCATTACAGGAAAATATCATATTCGAAAGAATATATAGGGTTAAGTAGGACATTTACACAGCTATCACCCTACATATCACGACGACTAAGCAAACATGATATTTCAATATCACCTTAATCTGCAAAATGAAATATTACCCCGACCCAAACAACGTGATGAATATCAGCTTGATCAACATTCCACTCATACTCATATCACAGTGATGCAAGCATCACCGCAATATTATATTACCTCAAACAAACACCCCCTTACAATCATGATTGTCGTGGCAATAAAATTATTGTAGTGGGCTGAATCATATTGGACCCCCAAATTGAGCCCATTTGCACCAGAGCGAATCCCTGACTTCACTTGCTCAGTTCTATGCTACCTAATTCTAAGGGTGATAAATACTTGTTTAAATGCAATCATTATCGTTTCCCCTAATCCACGGCAATGGCTTGATTAATGTACGATCATAAATTAAAAAATACAAGTAACTATCGTGGTGTGAGTCGTTAACCAAACCAAGGAGTAACGTACATTGAGTCAGTCCCCATCTTATATCAATGGGTTATTTCGTGCAAGGGATGTAGTTACACAGATGACGTCATTCACTGAATGTAATGTTTATGCAAGATAAGTCGACGTTCTCAAGCTACTTCAGTTTCCACGTCGATTTTAATCGTCATCTGACGGCATCATAATTACGATTCAGTCTTATCCAAGTTCAGACATTTCAGATCATTTTCATATTCTCACATTTGAATGAGGTCCTAATCTGCAATCATGACTAATTTTCACACGCGTCATTTTTGGTCATATTTATTGTATGGGCATTTGGATGAACATCATCTTGTAAAGATAACTTGAGGAATTCCTCTTAATCCACCTTTTTTATTATTAACTTTGTCACTTAATCTAGAAGGCGAAGCAACAGGGTCAATGGGACGTTCAGGCAAAAGTACGTAGCTTGTTTCGTATTATCGTAATAAACTCTGAGTTAATTACAAAAGTAGACATGTGTCATACAAAAATAGGCATTATCTGTTTGTATTATTACAAAAATAGGCGGACATTCTACTATTTGTTCACTTTTTCTTAGTAAACTTCGTTATCTACTTCTATTCTCAAAGAGAGAATATGGCAGGTTTAACATCAGGTTGACAGTGGTGAAATGCTCACTGTCTTCCGTGTGGGTTACTTGCATTCTCCAGCTGCCGGTATATGTAAGTGGGACTGAAAAAAATATTTCCTTTCGACCAAGTATTGTGGTGGTGGTCAGACACGACACGATAATTCACACAATAATTATTGATTGTGTTGCTCCCTATAATAACTATTACTTCGATGCAAGTGTCCAAAATATAAAAAAAATATGCATGTGTGTGTACCATTGTGTATCTGTACGACATATAATATAAGGATATATTAACTTTCAGGCCTCAAAAATGTTTAAAATAGGATTAAGACCCTTTTCGAAAAAACGTTAATTTAAAGGACCCAAAATTTAGAGGTAAGGACCTAAAATACGAACTGTTATGGGCTATCATTTTGTGTTATTTCAGAACAATGAAGCTTTATTGTAGAACAATGAAGTGTTACTGAACAAATCAGATCCTTAAAACAATTTTTTTCCTGTAGGGCCTGTATTCTAAATCTAGGCCATGACAGGTGTCCGAAAGAAAATTGTCCCATAATATAATATAGTAGCACCACTATTGTTGTGAAGGTGTATGTACTATTAGGGAAGATTATTTAATCAAACCCATTAAGACACGTAAAGTGACCAACTTTATCCATTGGTCAAAACATAGGCATGCATCGTTTTATGCACTGCTTTCCATTTAAGCTTGGGTATGTAAAATTTTTATTTAGACCATTCTCATCATTCTCACTCACAGTCACAATACGAGTTCAACAAACGGGAAAAATTTTGGTAAACTATGTTCTCGGCGAATTTTGGTTTTCTTGAACGTTGGTTAGCTCAATGTACTTACATTTAGCTATAAGCTGCTATTTGATCTTCGGGTAAGGGTAAGCTTCCGTCTACAGTGTAATATATTCAAAATTGGCTAACGACCCGAACGAACATGTAAATATAAAAGCTTCTAATTGCCAGCGAAGTTTAACGAATTTGAAATGAAATCACTGTAAAGTTTTAGAATGTGCATCTGAGGTGCAACGAAGATGTAACGACCTGCGATCTGAAAAAGCTCGTTGAGGCTCACACGGGTACTTGCGCGGACAAGATAAGGATTCAACAGTTGTACAACATATATGAGGATTAGGAAATCCTTTTCCGTGTGGGTCTCGAGCTCTACTACAATTAGGGTTCATCCTCTCCCCAGTAACCTGGTATGTATGAATTAGCTGTAGTCTTGGGCAAATTCTCTAGAGTCAAACAATCACATTCGCTCGTGTGTAGTTCATTGAGAAAATATCGAATTGCAATGCTCAATTACATCCAACAAGGCTTGTGTAAGAACCTATACGATTGATGACTGGAATAGTCTCACTAACTAGACCAAAATCGTTCAGTAGACATGTATATTCGATTGCAAACTTTAATAATGAATTTTGTTGGTATTATGAGTTAATTCATTTTCGTAATATTTTGCAGATATTACTGGATGGAGGTGATATTGCTTTGAATGTATTCTTCAGCTTGGATGGTAGTGCATACTAGCTTGATTAAAAATCTTAAAACTATCGTTCATTTTGTATTTTACTTTTACACGGACGCATGTATGTATATATATTCCTATAACATATATCATCGCATTCCCGTATTAATTTATTACTTTGTAGTCAATCACCAGGGAAATGCGTACACGTCACTTTTTCTTTATATCAGAACACGATACATCAGTATACGGGTTGTGGTAGCATCAATCCCGCGCAACGCGCGGCTATAGTTCCTAGTATACCTAAAATTATCGATTGACATATTTTTATCCTACTTTCTTATAATGACTTAATTTTACCATCAAATTATATGCAAAAATGAAATTGATGTTAAACATACCATCTATATAAATGAAAAAAAAAACTAAGCATATGTTCCACATTAGCTTGTATTTTTATATTCTGGATCAGAGGACTTTTATTCACTTCATTTATAGATACTAGTAACCCTGCACGCCCAATGTGTGTGCACGATGATAACTAAATCTAAGCCAAAATCAACAAACATCAAATTTGAAATGAACCTAAAAAGTAATAGATAAAATAAATTAAAAACGAAAAAATCAAAACGAGAAAAATAAAAATGAAATTTCATCCCCTCTCTCCTGTCATCATCTTCTTCCCCAATTCGTTCCCCCCATTCTCATAAGTTTCAGAAAATTCAAAATTGAAAAAAAAAATGGACGTTGCTAGGATAGGAAGGTTTCACTCCTCCCTTATAACCTCTTAATTAAACGACATTTTACTGAAAACAAAACGTTCACTGGAAATTAATTCGCATATAGGCAAGGAAGCCCACATATGTTTCTGTTAATGTGCTTATGCTTCATAAATGTCCGAATTCCTTTGTTTGATGTAGAGAGAGTAACCGTAATAATAGATCTAAAGCATTAATAAATATGGGTGTGGGTTTTTACGATAATAGATCTAAAGCAGTTAAAACAGGTTCAATTTTTGGGTGTCATTGATACACCAAATTGAATTAAAATTTGACAGGTTTTAAAACCCCAGACCATTAATAAATAATTGGTTCATGAATCGGAATGATCCGATAGTCCAAACAAATAGGTCTACTCTGGATATATCAAAACTAAACCAAAACCGCTAATTATAATGTATAATAAATTAAATTAATTAACAATTTAATATATTTATGAACCGATTTGCAACTGCTTTCAAATTAATTTAAAGTTTTTTCCACTGGAATCGGTAGAAATGGCATGAAAGCAAAATCGATATGACCTATTTTCATTGTAAACTTAACACTATTTATTCGTGCAATTCAAACCAATGATCGTAGACATGAATTCTAAGGTTATCGATTAGAACTATTGAGAATGGAATTTCGATCGAAAAACCTTTTTTGAAAGCTCAAAAGAGAATCCTTGTAGAGTGCGAAGATATATGTTGTTTCTCTTTCTAGAATTAGAATTGCAAACCTTTCGGATCAATTTCTAAAATCTTCTCATTAAGCACAATGTTTGCACATCTACTTATACCAAACATACTTTGTATAAATAACATACTAAGTCCTAAACTAAGGACAAATACAATAAAAGCTCCTAATTACAAGGACAGCTAATAAATCAAAGCACAACTTAAATCATATTCACCATTCTCCCCCTTTGTGCTTGATTTCTCTTGCTCGCTGTCTGTTCTCGTCGGGCATAGTACGACCTGCGCAAGCCCAGCGCATGCTCGAAATTCCTGAGCGTATTCCTCAGCTGCAGTCGCTCGTCGATCTCATCAAGCAATTCCATCAGGAGCGGCTGTTCTCTGACGAACCGGTGAATCCTCAGCATCGTCTCTCTGTTGATCTCTTCCTTCTCTGCTCTATGTTCTTCCTGATGACCTTGAGCGTCCCGTCACAGAATTTATGGATCTCAGTCTTTAGCATCATCCTAGTCTATTTTGCGATCGAATTGTGGTAGGTGACGCTTATTTGCACGTGATTGTTGGGAAGCCCTTCGACCTCAGGTCCTTGGTTGAGCGGAGCGGTCATGTTGACCTTCTTCATGTTGCTCTCCAGAGCGATCTGAAGGTCGTGTGTGGCGAAGTACTTGACTTGGCGCATCATGAACCGATAGAGTCCCTCGAGACCTTCTTTCTTGATGACGCCTTGAGGACCTTTGTGTTGGGGTAGGCCCGATTAATCGATGCCGGCCCCCGAACAGCGCAACGTGGCGATAGCGAAAGCGCATTTTGAACCGAGCGGGGTAGGGTGCCGAATTTCCGATTTTCAACATCTAAATTCGACCTAGCGCCCTCCGGCTTCTCCCGAGGGCCAAGATACTGCCCTGAGCCTCAGGAGACCACGTCTAATTCGAACTTCCCAAATTCGAATTTAATACAAATTTAGTCGAATTAATAATTTCATTCCAAACTAGTTCGAACAAAGCGGCAGCCGACAGTGTTTCGACTATTCGGCGACCAAAACGATTTGCAATTGATACCAAATTTTCCAGATTGATTCTACACTTCCCAAAGATCACAACAAGGGGTTGTTCTAATCATTCTGATGTCGTTTGGTATTTGTCATAAAATCAAATCAGTGGTTCGAAATTATCAATTCGACTAAAACGGCAGTCTGCCGTCTTTTGACAGTTTGACAACCGAAATGATTTTAAATCAATACCAAATTTTCCAGATTGATTTTACACTTCCCAACGATCGCAAAGAGGGGTCTTTCGAATCATTCCGAGGTTGTTTGGTATTTTTCGTAAAATCAAATCAGTCGGGTACGAAATATTCTTCCGGCATACGTGATTACACCTCAGTTGAGCGTTGCAGCGCCTCGTCTGATTCCCGGGGCCTCCGCGCTAGATCGTCATGCCGGTATGTCCTTGATCGAATCTCCGAGACTGCTCTCGATGGCTAGACGCAGTTCGGTTCGGGCGTCGGGCTTTGTCGAATGATCCCGTGGCTTGACGTGGCAAGTACGAAATGGCTTGTTGAGAGCATGAACCTTGTTTTTCAGCTTAGAGCATCTAACGTTGCATGGTCTCTTTTTCACAATTATTCATGTATCTTATTTACTTACACATTAGCTCATTTTCCTTGTAGTAAAAATCCACTAAGGTTAGTTTATTGATTTATATTTAACACTTGTCATGCTCCCATCAAAGCCAAGAGTATGACTCACATGCCACCTCATCCAATGTGGCAAGCTAGGAATCATACACATGTCCAAGACCAAGTCAACATGCAAATATTTCATTTAAGCCCACGAGGTTTCTAATTTTTCAATTTAGTCCCTCAATTTTAAGTAATAAAATAATTAAATGCAATCTATTTATTTTAATTACAATTGAGCCTCATTTAGTTAATTAAGTGAACACTTAAGCCAATCTCAAGTCCTAATTACTCCCGTGACCATCACCGGAATTTAACTAAATCATCGACACCTCGTATCAACTTTGCCACTACCTCAACGAATCCCATTCGTTATGTTCTAGAGAAAAGCCCGCCGTTTTCGTTCAAGTTCATTACCATTTTTAAGCGCGACTCTCTAGGTCCGTCTCAACTGGCACGGGAGGAATCCGCGAGTCCCGGTATTCGCCTAGCCAATCCCGCGTTACCTGACAGATCCCAGTTGAGAACGAATGTTGATCTAATCGAAATTCGGGCGAACCGACTATAGTGTATACATTTAAATAACTCTTATGCCTTTCACTTGTGTCCCGGTTAGGTGAGAGCCATGTAAATGTCCAGCTCACTAACCTACCACTATGTTATAATCGAGACCCACCGATTATTTAAACTCTGCTCCGTATCTAATACGAGCGAGCTTTCCAAGCTTCGGCCGAAGGCTTTACAATCATCGTTCTCCAATTACCTCATAGGACGTTAACCTATACGAATATAGGCAGTGAATGCTGATAGCAGTCAAAGCCCGGCAATCACCTACATAAAGTCAGTTGCGTTTCGTCGCTGTCCCGTGTCCCATTTCTGAACACTTGCGGACCTAGCCAACTAGCGACAAACCGAAATCGCGAAAGCAAATCCATCAGTGACCCTATCGGTCTGAGACTGCTATAGTCATTCTTTCAATCATTGACAACATCCTAGTCATGTGATTGAAACGAATACGAGCCGAATGTCCGAATACGCGATCTCTCCGAGCACCGATATCTCCATCACGGTCCACAACCTCTCACGCAATCGGTGACACTACCGATACTATGTGGTCGTCAATGAATAAGTCATATTCGGTATCAAGTCACCCACCTAGAATCCCTAGACTTACGGACTTTTTATTTAATGATGAGATTAAGGACCGTTCGGTGTCTCCTCCCTCGTCCCCACGAGAAACAGACGTCCAACTCAAACATTCGGGTGTTATTTATTTATCATACCGCCAGATGCCAAAGAGACTTTAAATTCGATAAATAAATAATAATGCCTTTATTATAATAAAAATAATATTCACTACTTTATTTTGACAGTATATACAATTAAACTGTCTATCGACCTATACATCATTGTGTGCCCTATACTATTCCTAGTCCTCGTATGGCATTCCGAGGGCACACTCCCTAACAGCCTCCCACTTGCACTCGAATGCCATGTGCTGAACCTAATGCCAGTCACAATGGTATCGTTGCCCCATCTTGTCCAGATGTTGTTCCATAACTGCCTGGGACAAGGGCTTCGTGAGTGAGTCCGCCACGTCGACCATCCCGTTTTCAACGAAGTCACGTAGTACGTGATTTTCTCTCAATTTGTTTGGACTTGCTATTAGATCGTGGTTCCTTTGCTTGCGCGTCTGCACCACTATTATCGCACCAAAGTGCAAGTCTGTCCGCAACTGGTACCACAGTAAGTTCCTCCAGGAACTTTTTCATCCAAACAGCTTCTTTAGCTGCCTCTGAGGCTGCTATGTATTCTGCCTCACACGTGGAATCGAAAGTTGTGCTTTGCTTGGAGCTTCTCCAAGACACTGCCCCACCGTTGAGCACGAATACAAAACCTGAAGTAGATTTTCGGTCATCCACGTCCGACTGGAAGTCCGAATCGGTGTAATCTTCTACTTCTAGTCCCGCTCCTCCATAGACAAGCGTTAAGTCTTTAGTCCGTCTAAGGTACTTAAAGATATTCTTAACGGTAGTCCAGTGTCCTTCCCCTGGGTTTGCCTGAAACCGACTAACTATGCTCACAACGTAGGCAATGTCCGGTCGTGTACACAACATCGCGTACATCAGACCACCCACTGCAGACGCATAGGGTTTTCCACTCATCCGTCGTCGGTCTTCCTCACTTTGAGGTGACATTGATTTCGACAAATGGACCCCATGCCGCATAAGTAAGAAACCTCTCTTAGAGTCATCCATTCTGAATTTCCTCAGGATTTTCTCTAAGTAAAGGGCCTGAGATAAGTCGATCGTTCTGTTCGCTCGATCCCTGAACAAGCGAATACCGAGTATATACGTCGCTTCTCCCAGATCTTTCATGGAGAACTCAGTTGAAAGCCATGCTTTCACCGACGAGAGCATCCCGATGTCGTTTCCTATGAAAAGGATATCATCCACGTACAATACAAGGAACGGCACCATTCTCCCACTGCTCATTCTGTAGACACATGGCTCATCTACGTTTTTCTCGAATCCAAAGTTCCGAACTGCTTCATCGAAACGTAGGTTCCAGCTACGAGAGGCATGTTTCAGTCCGTAAATGGACCGATTCAGTTTGCACACTTTGTGAGCATCTGCATGCGACTGAAAACCTTTTGGCTGCTCCATATAGATCTCCTCCTTGAGGAATCCATTAAGGAACGCTGTTTTGACGTCCATCTGCCGAATCTCACAATCATAGTGTGCAGCTATTGCGAGCATCATGCGGATAGACTTGATCATGGCTACAGGCGAGAAAGTCTCCTCATAGTCGACTCCCTCCTTTTGGTTATAGCCCTTGGCAACCAACTTGGGTTTGTATGTCTCAACTTGTCCGTCAGATCCAATCTTTCTCTTGTATATTCATTTACAACCAATTGGTCTAAAACCGCTCGGTAGGTCTACAAGAGTCCAGACCTTATTGGAGTACATTGAGTCCATCTCAGCCCGCATAGCCTCAACCCATCTCGTTAAGTCAACGTCGGATATAGCTTGATCGAAAGTAGCGGGATCTTCTCTTAGAAGTCACCTAGTCGCAACATAATCGTGCTCGACATGTGACATGCCATACCGCTGTGGTTGGCGTGGCATCCTTTCAGATCGTCACAAGAGTGGTTCGCTCGGACCATCCGATTCCAAATTCTGTGAGGGCGTTTCGGTCGATTTCTCCTCGAGAGTGACCTCTCGGCCAACGCCACAATCTCTAATGAACTCTTCCTCGAGAAAGTGTGCGTGCAGGCCCACAACGATCCTCTGATCATCGTGAAAATAGAATAGGTACCCCATAGAGTCTTCGGGGTAACCTTGAAGCGTCATTTCATTGGCCTAGTCTCCAGTTTGTCTGTTTTCATATTTTTCACATAGGCGGGGCAACCCCAAATCCTAACATGTGAAGCTGGGTAAACGACCAGTCCATATCTCATACGGAATGGTTAACAGACTTCGAGGGACACCGGTTTATGGTATACGCCGCTGTCAAAAGCGCGTGTCCCCACACTGACATCGGTAAATCTGTATAGCTTAACATAGAATGAACCATATCTAATAAAGTCCGGTATTGACGTTCGGCCACGCCGTTCAACTGTGGCGTACCGGGCGGAGTCATCATTGATAGTATACCATTCTCCTTCAAGAACTTCTCAAACTCGACACTCATGTACTCGCCTTCTCGATCCGATCGAATGGCTTTAATGAGTTTTGATGTTTGCTTTTCCACCAATGCCTTATACACTTTGAACCTTTCAAGAGCATCAGCTTTATACCTCATCAGATACACGAGTCCGTAACGACTGTGGTCATCCGTGAAGGTAATAAAATAGTGGAAGTCACCTAGTGCCTTCACATTGAATGGCCCGCAAACATCAGTGTGAATCAAACCGAGAATTTCCGTGGCTCTACTAAATGTCCCTGTGAAGGGTGATCGAGTCATTTTTCCTTGGAGGCACGACTCACAAGTCGGATAGGGATCTGATCCCAACGGTTTCAAAATCCCGTTTTTCTCTAACTCGTGGATCTTGCATTCTCCAGTATGCCCTAATCGAAGATGCCACAGGTACCTCGGATTGATTCCTGACTTTCGTTTGTTTGTGATAGTACTCACAGATACGTCGTTCTGGGTGTTTAAATAGTACAAACCATTAAAAAGTGTCGCGTTGCCAACATTTTTGTTTCGATACATAATGTGGCATGTATTTTTATTAAAGTTAAATACATAACCTTTCCTACTCAGGACAGGAATGGAGACGATGTTCTTAAAACCCCTCGGGAGTACAAGACAATCGTACAAACGCAACACATGCCCAGATAACAAAGTAAGAGATCTCGATCCGACATGGCTTGCCGAGAGACTATCAACGCTACCCACTCTAACCTCGATCTCCCGCTCCCCAAGCGCTCTACTTGGTCCCAGACCCTGCGTGGACACACAAATGTGAGTACTAGCTCCAGAATCTAATATCCAGGAAATAGAGTATACAGATGTAGAACAAACTATTTCTAAAACATTAAGTTCCTTACCTGACGCAGCCTGCTCACCTTTGAGCTTCGGACAGTCCCGCTTCCAGTGGCCCAGCGCACCGCAATGCAGACACCTGTCCGTCGGGTTTGCACCGGTCTGCTTCTATTTCCCAGAAGATTTGTTCTTCTTAGAAACCTTCCTGTTGGCTTGAGCTTGTTGCCCCTTTTTCTTCTTGCCTTTCTGGGGCTTCGAAGAGGTGGCGACAAGTGCAGTCTGCTTTACCCTGTTCATCTGACTTTGGGCTGTTGCTAACTGATTCATCAGATCAGGAAGCGTCAGCGTCATACCGTTCAGATGATAGTTCACGATGAACGTGTTGAAGGACGAAGGGAGAGACTGCAAGATGAGATCGTTTTGTAATTCTCGATCAAATTGGAAATTGAGAGTCTCCAATCTCTCGATCATGGTAATCATGTTCATAACATGTTCGCCGACGTTCTCACCCTCAGACATCCTCGATCGGAAGAGCTGCGATGAAGCTGCATAGCGAGCTGTCCTCGAAATCTCACCATATAGCTCTTTCAGATACTGAACCATCGCTCGAGCGTCAGCCATACCCTCATGCCTACGCTGCAGCGTGTTACTCATCGATCCGAGGACATGAGCCTATACGAGCTGCTCGTTGCGTAGTCGCTTGTCATAAGCGGCACGAGCCTGCTCGGTTGCCTGCGCCCCTGGGGCCGGCGGCAACTTGGAGTCAAGACACTAGGTTCTCAATCTGAAGGAAAATCCTCAGGTTGCGAAGCCAGTCTGAATAGTTCGACCCAGTCAACCTATTCTCCTTGAGCAGCATGTTTAAAGCGGTAGACATAATTAACACTGAGAGAAAAAGCTGCAGAAAATAAAAGGCAAATTAAGTCGATTGTATAGATCATCAAACACGAACAAGGACTTTTGTTCCATTTGACTCCCAATATCTTTCCATAAACACCATTTTCTCCCATTGGATGTTTTGGAAGTTTCGTTGATAACTTTGATAGTGGAGTTGATGTCCCCGTGGGCTGATGCAAACCTCAACCTCTGTAGTTTTATTGATTTGCAACGGCCCACGAAATGTGCTCCGCACGAATCCGACCTCATCGAATGTCTCAACTATCTTTGTCTCAGTCAGGGACCCCCGCCGGCAAATCCGAAACAAGGCGGTGTGACTGTCTAAGTGCGACCTATCAACTTTGCTCAAAACCGCACACTTGAACCGTACGTTTTACCGCACAGTGTGGTCTTGGCGAGCGGCGCTAACGCACACGAGCAAATCGAAACGAAAACAAATGCAAGGCGCCGGCATACCCGGAACCAAACCTTGCATTTAGGTTTCGTAACAACTTAACCCGAGCTTGATAGAGGACAGGGCATCCAATCCCTTTACCCACTTAGTATTTTATGGGAGTTTGTATTCTCATAGCAAATAAAAAATTAAGCACGAGCACATAAATGCGTTAATTAAATTCCTAATCCTAGGAAAGCAATTTAAATCGACAAATGCGCGGGTTATTTCTAAACTGGTCCTATTACATGGGTCGTAAAACAACCGGGTCTTTGATCTCCAAATGTCGACTCGTCGTCACGCGGGTCGTCGAACCCTCCAATCTCGCCTTGCGTCTAACGGACGCCATTTTAGCTAACTTATCTAATAAAGCTATAAAATACAACACCGGGGGAATTATTTCCCGAACAACCCGTAATCCACGTACATACCGGGGGGCAGCAAACGGCCCTTAAACAAATAACCCGGTTAGAACCTAAGCCTGCGTAAATGTCCCACATAAACATGCAACACAGAATTTTGATGCTGGGTGCCCGACTGACGTCACGAGCGACGATAGTTGATAAACGCATTTCAATGCGTTTATCGTAATATTTATTCAGGGTATAATAGAGCTTTAGCAATTAAATTACGCATTTATTCGATATATTTACACTTGTTTGATTGTTGAAGGAGCTTAGGACGAGTTTCGGGCGAAAAGGAGCGAAAACGAGGCAAAACGGCGTGAAATGGGCAAGACTGCCCTCGGTCACGGCCAGACGCAATACGCGTCACGGCCGTGACGAGGGACAGTGTGCGATAGAGGGACGCTGATGATGGTCACGGCCGTGACGCTTAATGCGTCTGGCCGTGACACGAGGCAGAGAGGTGCACTGATGATGGTCACGGCCGTGACCGGCGATGCACTTGGCCGTGACCTGGGGCAGAAACTGACGAGACGCGGACGATGATGGTCACGGCCGTGACGGCCCATGTCCCAGGCCGTGACCGACACGGAAATTCGTATAAAAAGCCCAAATTCGACCCAGAAAAAGACACAACTCACCCGGGATTAACCCTAATCACAGAGAGACGAAAATTAGCACCAAAGAACGCAGAATCGCACCCCGGAGCGCAAGAGACGGATCATCGACGAGATCACGCCCAATTTAACGAAGAACGAAGAATCTTCAACGTTCTCATCGCAGATCATCCGTATATCAAGAACATGAACTCTTCGACCTTATCCTTTGTTTCTTTCGTTGTTTTCTCGTCAATTATGCGTAGCTAAATCCCGTTGTGTTTGGGATTAGATGAACGCTAGGATAATTCGTAGTTAAGACGTGTGTTATCGTGATTTTGTGTTTCTGACTATTTATCGTTCTATGAATATGTTTCGTCGCTTTAATATGTCTATGTGTTAAAGCGATTGTGGGGAAAAACGTTTAGGGCGACAGCTAAACAACGTTTAGGCCGTTCATAGAAGATAGGATTCGAGTATAGGGCGAAAGCAAATACTCGATCCTCGCCGTTAGTAATTATTGAATTTTAGATCCCCGCGAGCGTTTAGGGCGACAGCAAATTCGCGAGCGGGCAGGAAATTACTGCGACTTAGTCCGAATCACTTAGGAGCGATTTTACTGTCTTAGCCGATGCTACCTAGCGGGATTCTAATCCCGAGCACGTCTTTATCATCTGAAGCTTCGTATCAGTTTTAAGCGTGTTATTTGAATCTCTAGTTGATTTAGGAGCGATCCGTAGGTTAAGTCGTCAAACAAGTTCGTATTTTATTAAGGTTAAATATCGAGTCGATGGTCATTACTGGTACTTGATTTATTCCTCGTGTTCGATACTCGTTACTCACTTTACTACACTACAAACGATAGGTTCACTGCCTATCCCACGTCGGTGACAGTAATTTAGTATTCGTTTTAATTATTACTTGTCGCACTTTTCATTCACACACCACGTGTCGATCAAGTTTTTGGCGCCGTTGCCGGGGAATAGATTGATATTAGGAACACCGTAGTTCGGTACTTTAGCCACTTTTATTTTGACGTTTTCTTGAGTCTTTGCTATTTGCGTTAATTGTGTTACGTGTTTTAGTTGTTTTCCTGCGTAGTTATTGAGTTCATATTCTTATTCGACGTTTTTGTGTATTTCTTCGCTAATTTCTGCTTCACACTCATTGAAGGTACGATTCAGCGGTGAATGACCCGAAATCATTCATCGGGCCCCATCGTTGAAGCAGACCCGGATTTCGAACGAAAATTGCGAAGAAAGCTTAAGTACGATACCGAAGGAGCATCCACTAGCTCTCAGGACCGTTTAGTTAGGTACTCAGAGGATAGTTCGCAGGAATCCATTCAAAATTCACTTGTAGAGGCAGCCGTAGATAGTCCCTACACAGAAGTAGATATGGCGGACCACCGAGTGCCCGTCCATAACGTTCCAGAGGAGGAGCCATCGCTTCAAGACCTTCTCAAGGATACCGCGCTAGGCGGCACTGAGTCCGCGATTGTCACCCCGTCGATCGAGAACAACAATTTCGAGCTGAAGCACTCTTGGCTTCAGATGATCTTCCAGACGGCTCAGTTTGAAGGCAATCCCGACGACGATCCCTACTCCCATCTGAAGGCCTTTCTGACGGTGACCGACACCATCAAGATCAACGGTGTCTCGGGCGATGCGATCAAGCTGATGCTATTCCCGTTCTCCCTGAAGTTTAGAGCGAAGGACTGGCTGGAGATGTTGCCACCTCGCTCAATCACTACATGGGAGGAGCTGCGAGCCGCGTTTATCGGCCACTATTTCCCGCTGACGAAGGTGCTAAGGTTAAAGACAGAGATCTCCCTATTCCATCAGAAGGACTCAGAAAACCTCTATGAGGCGTGGGAGCGATACAAGGCGCTACTGAAGAGGTGCCCACAGCACGGGATGTCGAAGGCAGCCCAGATCAACCGATTCCATGAAGGGCTCAACGATCAGACTGTTCATATGTTAGACGGAGCCGCAGGAGGAGGACTCAAAGCTCAATGCCACTGACGCGTGGAATCTGAGATTACTCGAGGAACAGTTTCATGAGAGGCAATGCCAGAATGAAGACAACCGGTGTATTCGGAGTTAGTGAGGAGACGGCTACTAATGCTAAGATCGAGGCACTCCAGCAACAAATTGCCTCGACGAATTCCCAGCTGCAGACAGTGATTGGCGCACTGCTTCCCAAGTCCGGGCAGACGCAACCCGTGAACGCCGTGGCCACCACCACACCGACGCAGCACACGCCTTACGTGCCCTTGTGCGGAATTTGTGGCGCAGCCCACGAGACATCAGAATGCTAACTTGGGCAATCGCTGGAGCACGTAGACTATATGGGGAATTACCAAGGCGGCCAGCGAAGTTTCCAACCTCGGGCGCATCCAAACCTGGCGTACGGGAGTCAGAACCATCAGAGCCAAGGACCACCAGGATTCCCGCCCAGACAGTCCGGATTCCAAAACGGGCCACCACGACAATACCAGAACGCGCCCACGGGAGGATCCAACGACATGAGATGAAGGATATGATGAAGACGCTCCTCACGAATTTTAGTAGTACCACCGCAGCCCACGAGAGCCGCATGACGAAGATGGAGGAATACATGGAGGCGAATGACTTGCGTGCTCAGAACACGGACGCCTCGCTCAGAAAGCTGGAGCAACAAATGGGCCAGATAGCGAAGCAGTTGGCGGCGCGTACTCAGGGATCACTCCCAAGCTACACTGAGCCGAATCCTAAGGAATACTGCAAGGCGGTGACACTGAGGAATGGGCGAGAGTTGCCCGCCAAGAAGAATGCGAAGGAGAACGCCAGCTGTGAGAACCACGACGAGCCCGATGTGGAGGAAGTCAGGGGCGACGACGTCGAGAAGGCCGAAGTTGAGAAGGAGAAAGTCGAGCCCGAGAAGGAAAAGGTGACGGAGATCCAGCGACCACCGGTGAAGCCATACCAGCCGAAGATCCCGTATCCGGCTCGACTGAAAAAGGACAAGAACGAGGCGCAGTTTGGTAAATTTATGGGTATGTGTAAGGAATTACATATTAACTTACCTTTTGTTGAAGCTATTACGCAGATGCCCAGCTTCGCCAAGTTCTTGAAGGACTTGCTGACGAACAGAAGGAAGCTCGAACACGTCTCCACCGTCTGCCTACGAGGAGAGTGCTCGGCGATTCTCCAAAGCAAGATTCCCAAGAAACTGAAGGATCCAGGGAGTTTCACTATTCCCTGCCTTATAGGAGATTTAGTGATTAAGCGTGCGTTAGCCGATCTAGGCGCTAGTATTAATCTCATGCCATATTCCATGTTTAAGCGTTTAGGTCTAGGCGAACCACGACCCACTAGGATGAGCCTCCAATTAGCGGATAGGTCGTTAAAGTACCCTCGAGGTGTTATCGAGGATGTCTTAGTTAAAGTTGATAAGTTTGTGATTCCCGCCGATTTCATTATTTTAGATATGGAGGAAGACGAGAATGTTCCCTTGATATTAGGTAAACCATTCCTAGCCACGGGGGAAACCATGATAGACGTTAGGAACGGGACGTTAACCTTGACGATAGATGGGGAAAAGGTTACCTTTGATATGGCCGACTCAATGAAAAAGAGTAGCGAGCAGGATGATAAGTGTTATTTCTTAGACGTATTTGAGCACGACTTTCTCTTTTCCGTGCAAGGTCTATCACAGGTTGGCGATCCGGACATACACACGCTTATGGGCATCGACGAGTGTGGGGAGGAAGCCGACGAGCCTATTATAGCCATCGATGAGAGCAGCGAAGAGGACAAGGAAAAGCTCGGTCGAGGAGCCACCGGTCCTGGAATTGAAGCCGCTGCCCGACCACCTCGATTACGCATTTTTGAGCAACAATGGAGGGCTGCCGGTCATCATCTCGTCAAACCTTGATGACGGACAGAAGGGCCAGCTTTTAGACGTATTGAAGGCGCACAAGAAGGCCTTGGCGTGGAAGATATCCGACATAAGGGGTATCAATCCGAGCTACTGCACGCACAAGATCCTCATGGAGGACGACTTCAAGCCGGTCGCTCAACGCCAAAGGCGGCTCAATCCCAACATGAAGGACGTTGTCAAGAAGGAAGTGATCAAGCTGCTAGACGCGGGGATGATCTATCCCATTTCAGACAGCGCATGGGTCAGCCCGGTCCAAGTGGTCCCAAAGAAAGGAGGCATGACGGTCGTCACCAACGACAAGAACGAACTGATCCCGACGAGGACCGTGACTGGATGGCGTGTCTGTATTGACTACAGGAAGTTGAATGATGCGACGAGAAAAGATCACTTTCCCCTACCTTTTATTGATCAGATGTTAGAAAAATTAGCCGGTCACTCATTTTACTGTTTCCTTGATGGTTTGTCAGGTTATCTACAGATTCCCGTAGCACCCGAGGACCAGGAGAAGACCACTTTTACGTGCCTGTTCGGAACATTCGCGTACCGAAGGATGCCATTCGAGTTATGCAATGCCCAGCCACCTTCCAGCGAGGCATGATGGCCATATTCGACGAACTGGTAGGTGAGGTAATGGAGGTATTCATGGACGATTTCTCTGTCTTCGGTTCCTCGTTTGATGCATGTTTATCGAATCTGAAGCTCGTGCTCGCACGATGCGAGGAAACGAATTTAGCACTTAATTGGGAAAAGTGCCACTTCATGGTTCGGGAGGGTATAGTTCTCGGTCACAAGATTTCCTCTAAAGGAATCGAAGTTGACCGAGCTAAGTTAGAGACGATAGAAAAATTGCCCGTCCCCTCGAACGTGAGGTCGATTAGAAGCTTTCTAGGACATGCAGGACTTTATCGTAGGTTTATCAAAGATTTCTCTAAGATCGCACGTCCTATGTCTAGATTGTTAGAGAAAGATGCCCCGTTTGATTTCAATGACGAATGCCTGCATGCTTTCAATTTACTTAAGGAGAGACTTATCGCAGCACCTATTATGGTCGCCCCCGACTGGGGGCTGCCCTTTGAACTAATGTGCGATGCTAGTGACTATGCAGTTGGGGCCGTGCTAGGGCAGCGCAAGGACAACCATTTCAGGCCGATCTACTACGCGAGTAAGACGTTAGACGCAGCCCAGGCCAATTACACGACCACCAAAAAGGAGCTGTTGGCCGTCGTGTTTGCTTTCGACAAGTTCAGGTCATATCTGATCCTTTCTAAAGTTATCGTTTTTACTGACCACTCTGCTCTTAAGTACTTGTTAGCAAAGCCCGACGCCAAGCCACGACTAATTCGATGGATCCTGCTACTGCAAGAGTTCGACATAGAGATCCGCGACAAGAAGGGTGCGGAGAACCTAGCGGCGGACCACCTCTCTCGATTAGAGGAGTCCGAGATATATCGTAAGGACGAAAGGGCGATACACGATCGGTTTCCAGACGAGCACCTCTACACGATACACGTGGTAAGTGACGACACCCCTTGGTTTGCAGATTATGCTAACTATCTTGTTGCAAGGGTCCTACCAAAGGAGTACACAAGTCAGCAAAAGAAGAAATTCTTTTCTGAGTTGAGGTACTACTTTTGGGAAGATCCGTATCTTTTCAGGCAGTGTGCGGACCAGGTGATACGGCGATGCGTTGCTGCTCCAGAATCTACACAGATCCTTAGGCATTGCCACAATGGGCCGACCGGAGGGCACTACGCAGCAAACAGGACCGCTCAGAAGGTGTTGGAGAGTGGGTTCTACTGGCCCACGATCTTCAAGGACGCCCAAAGGTACGTTGACACTTGTGATCAGTGTCAGCGCGCAGGTAATCTCTCCAAACGCGACGAAATGCCTCAGAATTTTATTTTGGTATGCGAGATCTTTGATGTATGGGGTATAGATTTTATGGGTCTATTTCCTAGCTCATACAATAATAAGTACATCCTAGTTGCCGTCGATTATGTGTCTAAGTGGGCCGAGGCGCAAGCCTTGCCCACAAACGACGCTAGGGTAGTCGTTAGATTTTTGCGAGCGTTATTTTCACGTTTTGGGGCACCCAGATGCATTATTAGTGATAGAGGCACTCACTTTTGTAACACCCAGTTTGCACGCACTTTAGAACGTTACGGTGTTGGACACAGCCTGTCCACCCCTTACCACCCCCAAGCTAGTGGTCAAGTCGAAGTAGTGAACCGTGAGTTGAAACGCATTCTAGAGAAAACCATAGAGGGGAACCGTAGGGAGTGGGCGAATAAGTTGAATGATGCACTTTGGGCATATAGGACCGCCATATAAGACCCCCATAGGTACCACGCCATACAGATTAGTCTATGGAAAAGCATGCCATCTTCCCGTAGAAATAGAGCATAAGGCATGTTGGGCCATCAAGTCCTTAGATCTCGATTTGGGGAACGCCGGCGGAAAGCGGCAACTCCAAATCAACGAGTTAGACGAGTGGCGTTTATCGGCTTACGGTAACGCCCGTATGTACAAGGAACGCTCAAAGGCCTATCACGATAAGAGAATTAGGCAAAGGCGAGAGTTTCAGGAAGGGGACCAAGTCCTTCTTTTGAACTCTCGGCTTAGGCTTTTTCCTGGCAAGCTTAGGTCACGCTGGTCAGGACCATTCACTGTTACCCGTGTTTTCCCTTATGGTACTGTCGAGATTTCAGGTATGGAGCAGGGTACTTTTAAGGTGAACGGCCATAGGTTGAAGCACTATCTCGCAGGCGAGGAAGACGGGACCGAGAAGGAAGTGCTATACCTGGACTTCCAAAATTGAGCGAACAACGAGACGTCCGGCTAAAGACGGTAAAGTAAGCGCTTCTTGGGAGGCAACCCAGGTATTTTTATCTATGTCTTAGGTTAGGTATGAAAAAAAAAAAAAGACGGTCACGGCCAACTGCTTAAGCAGTCACGGCCGTGACGTGCGTACATATGCACACTGCCAAGAGTCACGGTCAACTGCTTAAGCAGTCACGGCCGTGACCATATCAAGAGGCGCCCACTGCCTCATGTCACGGCCAACTGCTTAAGCAGTCACGGCCGTGACGCTAAAAAAAAAAAAAAAAAACGCCCGATTCTGTCACGGCCCGTGACATAAACGTCACGGCCGTGACTATTGGCAGAAACCTCTACTGCCAAGCGTCACGGCCACGTGACTAGCACGTCACGGCCGTGACGTCGACGAATATAAGGGTCAAAACCCCTTTTCTTCCCTATTTCCCTCCTCTCTTCCCTCTCCTTCGCGACCCCTTCTCTCTCACCACCCACAATCGACCAAAACCACCCAAATCATCCCCTATAGACCACCGATCGCCGCCGCATTCCTCTCAATCCCGGCGAATCAACACTCAACCCTCGAATTTACTCCCTAATCTCATTAAAACTTCAAGGTATGATTTTTCTTTTTTGTACTATTTTGATCTAAATTTTTGGAATCTCGTCGAAATTATTAAGTTTTGGACATGAATTAGCTCTTACTCATTTGTTACATGATGTGGGGTGCATCTAATTCGTTGAAATTGGTCACCAATTTTCGAACCGTCGATGAACCCTAATTTTCGACATTGGGGATTTTCGCAATTGGGCCTAAATTGCTGCTTCTCTTACCACGTTATTGATATAAACATGCTAGAATTGCCTTGCGTATGCATAATTATGCACGTTTGATGTTAAATCTCGAAACTCTTACGAAGAACCCTAATTTAGTTCAATTTGGGGGTCTCGAATTTTTATCTTAACTGGGTGTTCTTCTTGCTCATTATGATAATTACATGCTAAAGAAACGTTGGGTATGCATAATGTGTTGATTTGGTGCATGAATATGGGGTTTGTTATGTTTAACCCAACTTGCCCGTTACGTGTTCGTCGAAATGCGCCTTTGAGCTTTTCAAGAATCTTTGAATTAGTACATGATCTTACTGCTGTTTTTGATCGAGTCGAGCTGTCTTCGTACCATTATTATTTTTTTTTAGCTCACATCTTTCCTTTCAGGTATTATGGGTAAAAACCGACCATCGACCTCACGCAACCCAGCCTCGGCCCCGCCCTCTCGCTCAAGTCGACGCGGGCCCCCGCCGACAATGCTGGAAGCCATGGGCCAGTTCACTGACGAGGCCCAGGCGGCACGATACAACAAGCTGAAGGGCATGGAGTTCATCGCCATGGACCAGATCGATCACGAGACACTAGCGAAGTACCACATCGACCAGCAGGTCACCCATTACCTATCGACCAGTGGTTGGAACACTTTCCTAGCGATCGACGAACCGGCGTACAAGGAACTCACCCTGGAGTTCCTCGCCACGTTCTCCTACGACGAATACGGCGACCACTTAATCCGGTTCCGGGCGTTCAACGAGGAGCAGATCGTACGAGCCGAACGTCTGTGCTATGCACTTGGAGTCCCCGAGCCCCCACACCAGCCCTTCGCGACATTCTTCGATACACCGAGCGGACGACATGGGTCCTGGGCTGAAATCGCTCGACCTGGCGAGCCGGCATACAGCGCGAAGACGTCGAAGGCATCTGCGCTATGAAGCCCAGGACTGCGCTATATTCACCGCCTCCTGACGACCTCGCTTACGCCGAGGGGTGACTCACACGGGGCAGTCACCCTCCGCGACCTGTATTACCTGACCCAGCTGCAGCGAGGCGGACGGATAAATCTAGGAATGGCGGTGGCCCACGCTTTCAGTGCTCAGGCGGAAGCACGACCTCACGGCAAGATCGCCGTAGGCCCACTCATCACCAAGGTGATCAAGGGCTTACGCTACTGGCCAGCGAATGCGCCCGAGATGGAGATAGTAGGCGGGCGCCACCCCGTGAACGAGGAGATGCTCGTGAAGATGAAGATGCTGGTCAAGGCGCCTACCTGGACTCGCACCAACAAGGTGTATATCTGGCACGAGATGTATCGCGGCCAGACCGACCAAGGAGCCGTCCCCGACGAACAGCTCTACCTCGAGGGCCCCCACCCAATGGAGACGGACACGACAGCCACCGGGCCCTCCTACTCCTCCGGTTACCACCACGGCGAGTCATCCGGCGTCTCTACCTACGCGTCGGCAGCGGACCTCGAAGCGCTGCGACAGGACGTGCAAGAGACTCGGCGCCGACAGGAGGAGTACGAGCGAAGGAACGAGGAAGCCCACCGCCAGTACAGGGAGGAGCTGGACCGCTACAACGAGGCCCTGCGAGCCATGGACCAGGAGCTCGAGCTGTCCAGGCGATCGATAGACCTCCTTCGCCCGAGGCAACGCTCGCCGCCGCCACCACCACCAGCACCTTAGGGATTTTTCTTTTAACTTTCTTTGGACATTTCATTTGGTCGAGTAGTCGCGTGTGCGTTACGTTATTTCTACCTTTTAACGCTTATAACTATGTTTATAGTTAATCTATGACTACTCTATTTTATGTCTATTTATCTCTCTAGCTAGCGCACGGAAACGCATAACGGATAACAACACGACCGTCACGCGCTAAAACGACTACCTCACAAGCACGCCCTTTATTCGTCAGGGGAGTCACGCTCTTTTTAAACTCTCTTTCCCTTCCTTTTATTTTCTTTTACGTTGAGGACAACGTCAGGTTTAAGTGTGGGGAGGGGAATTTAGTTTTAGAATTTACGTGAAAATTTTAAATTTTTATGACGTGTCCGTGTCCGTTGAGTTCGTGAGAAAGGCATGAATTACTGAATCAGGCATGATTGTTTGCGCTTATATCGAGTTGGTCTGCATTCTACGAAATTCTGTGAGCAATTAGGACATGCATGACTGATTGAATCCTATCTGCCTGAATAGATATAGCACTGTTTTGAGAGATCCGTACGCATAACCCTGTTTCGTGTGAGAGTTTGAGCCTGACGAGCTTACGCTCATTTTTCTTGGTTGTGTGACGTGCCTAGTCTATATCTCTCTAGAACTTGCTTGTCTGATGCGTGTTGAAACTATTTGGGTACGTTAGTGTGAAAATGATGAGGGCAATAGAAATTAAGTCCAGGGCCAAATCTCCCTTACCCCGTATGTATGAAATAACCCTGATCCAAATAAGCCTCCAGAGAGTATGTGAACCCCAGTTGATTAGAATAGAGCAGAAGTCGAACGTGAGAGTTACTATTTCAGTGTTTGATTTGATGTTCTTCTCTGCTATCCATGAAATGACTCGTCCCTTACTTGACCGTTTTCTGAAATGACCCGATCCCTTGCATAAGCCTGCCCATAACCCTTTAGCAAGATATAGGTTTCGGTAATAAGTATCCCTAGGTACACGGCATTCGCTGTGACGATGTATTTTTTGCGACAAAAGCCGAAACTTGATGTTTTTAGGGAATAAGGGCAGTGCACAAAAGTAGAGCGTAACTAAGGTGAGAGGGCAGAAAATGAAAGGGAACTGAGTTGAGAGGGTCGAGCAGAAAAGTCTAGGATTTTGGAGCGAGAACGTCGAGTCTTATGTTGGGACGAGTGACTGTCTGTTTGATCATGCTATATTCTTTGATAATTTTCGGTCATGTGTCCTAGCTCTAAGATTAATTGTTCATTATCTATGCTTGCCATTTCATGATTATTTGACCATTTCCCCAAAAAAGACCCTCAGATTTATACTTGCCCGTTGAATAGTAGAAATGCGATTAACCTGCAAGTTTATGGTAGGGGTTGGTCTAGTGCACGAATTGAGCGACTCATCATATACTAGCCTATACACTTGAGTGATTTGAGTGAATCCTTGGAGGTATGAGTTTCGATTAACAGTGCGCAGGAAATTCAGGTCGACGAGTGCAAGTCATTTGTGTAATGTCCGTGATTGTTTGCTTGATTCCTTTTGTGCTTTCTAGCTTTGATGATAAATTGCGAATAATCGTGCAGTTATCCTAGTTTGATGCCTTACCTGATTTTTAATTTACTTGAGGACAAGCAAATGCTTAAGTGTGGGGAGGTTTGATAAACGCATTTCAATGCGTTTATCGTAATATTTATTCAGGGTATAATAGAGCTTTAGCAATTAAATTACGCATTTATCGATATATTTACACTTATTTGATTGTTGAAGGAGCTTAGGACGAGTTTCGGGCGAAAAGGAGCGAAAACGAGGCAAAACGGCGCGAAATGGGCAAGACTGCCCTCGGTCACGGCCAGACGCAATACGCGTCACGGCCGTGACGAGGGACAGTGTGCGATAGAGGGACGCTGATGATGGTCACGGCCATGACGCTTAATGTGTCTGGCCGTGACACGAGGCAGAGAGGTGCGCTGATGATGGTCACGGCCGTGACCGGCGATGCACTTGGCCGTGACCTGGGGCAGAAACTGACGAGACGCGGACGATGATGGTCACGGCCGTGACGGCCCATGTCCCAGGCCGTGACCGACACGGAAATTCGTATAAAAAGCCCAAATTCGACCCAGAAAAAGACACAACTAACCCGGGATTAACCCTAATCACAGAGAGACGAAAATTAGCACCAAAGAACGCAGAATCGCACCCCGGAGCGCAAGAGACGGATCATCGACGAGATCACGCCCAATTTAACGAAGAACGAAGAATCTTCAACGTTCTCATCGCAGATCATCCGTATATCAAGAACATGAACTCTTCGACCTTATCCTTTGTTTCTTTCGTCGTTTTCTCGTTAATTATGCGTAGCTAAATCCCGTTGTGTTTGGGATTAGATGAACGCTAGGATAATTCGTAGTTAAGACGTGTGTTATCGTGATTTTGTGTTTCTGACTATTTATCGTTCTATGAATATGTTTCGTCGCTTTAATATGTCTATGTGTTAAAGCGATTGTGGGGAAAAACGTTTAGGGCGACAGCTAAACAACGTTTAGGCCGTTCATAGAAGATATGATTCGAGTATAGGGCGAAAGCAAATACTCGATCCTCGCCGTTAGTAATTATTGAATTTTAGATCCCCGCGAGCGTTTAGGGCGACAGCAAATTCGCGAGCAGGCAGGAAATTACTGCGACTTAGTCCGAATCACTTAGGAGCGATTTTACTGTCTTAGCCGATGCTACCTAGCGGGATTCGAATCCCGTGCACATCTTTATCATCTGAAGCTTCGTATCAGTTTTAAGCGTGTTATTTGAATCTCTAGTTGATTTAGGAGCGATCCGTAGGTTAAGTCGTCAAACAAGTTCGTATTTTATTAAGGTTAAATATCGAGTCGATGGTCATTACTGGTACTTGATTTATTCCTCGTGTTCGATACTCGTTACTCACTTTACTACACTACAAACGATAGGTTCACTGCCTATCGCACGTCGGTGACAGTAATTTAGTATTCGTTTTAATTATTACTTGTCGCACTTTTCATTCACACACCACGTGTCGATCAATAGTCTCCAAACTACGTCGACCGTTCGTTCGCCACATCGGCTTTCCTTTGGTCGAACCATGCATGAGCCATAGCTCTGATACCATTGTTGGGGTAGGCCCGATTAATCGATACCGGCCCCCAACAGCGCAACGTGGCGATAGCGGAACCGAGCGGCGTAGGGTGCCGAATTTTCGATTTTCAACATCTAAATTCGACCTAGCGCCCTTCGGCTTCTCCCGAGGGCCAAGATACTGCCCTGAGACGCAGGAGACCATGTCTAATTCGATCTTCTCAAATTCGAATTTAATACAAATTTATTCGAATTAATAATTTCATTCCAAACTAGTTCGAACAAAGCGGCAGCCGACAGTGTTTCGGCTATTCGGCGACCGAAACGATTTTAGATCAATACCAAATATTCCAGATTGATTCTACACTTCCCAACAATCATAACAATGGGTCTTTCGAATCATTCCGATGTTGTTTGGTAGTTTTCGTAAAATCAAATCAGTGGTTCGAAATTTTCAACTCGACTAAAACGGCAGTCTGTTGTCTTTTGATAGTTTGACAACCGAAATGATTTTAGATCAATACCAAATTTTCCTGATAGATTCTACACTTCCCAACGATCGCAACGAGGGGTTTTTCGAATCATTCCGATGTTGTTTGTTATTTTTCGTAAAATCAAATCAGTAGGGTACGAAATATACCTCCGGCATACGTGATTACACCTCGGTTGAGCGTTGCAGCGCCTCGTCATTCCCGGGGCCTCCGGGCTAGATTGTCACGCCGGTATGTACTAGATCGGGCGTCAGGCTTTGTCGAATGATCCCGTGGCTTGACGTGGCAAGTACAAAATGTCTTGTTGAGAGCATGTACCTTATTTTTCAACTCAGAGCATCTAAGGTTGCATGGTCTTTTTTCACATTTATTCATGTATCTTATTTATTTACACCTTAGCTCATTTTCCTTGTAGTAAAAATCCACTAAGGTTAGCTTATTGATTTATATTTAACACTTGTCATGCTCCCATCAAAGCCAAGAGTATGACACACATGCCACCTCATCCAATGTGGCAAGCTAGGAATCATACACATGTCCAAGACCAAGTCAACATGCAAATATTTCAATTAAGCCCATGAGGTTTCTAATTTTTCAATTTAGTCCCTCAATTTTAAGTAATAAAATAATTAAATTCAATCTAATTATTTTAATTAAAATTGAGCCTCATTTAGTAAATTAATTAAACACTTAAGACAATCTCAAGTCCTAATTACTCCCGTGACCATCACCGGAATTTAACTAAATCATCGACACCTCGTACCGACTTTGCCACTACCTCAATGAATCCCATTCGTTAGGTTCTAGAGCAAAGCCCGCCGTTTTCGTTCAAGTTCATTACCATTTTTAAGCGCGACTCTAGGACCGTCTCAACTGGCAAGGGAGGAATCCGAGAGTCCTGGTATTCGCCTAGCCAATCCCGCAGTACCGGACAGATCCCGGTTGAGAACGAATTTTGATCTAATCGAAATTCGGGCGAACAGACTATAATGTATACATTTAAATAACTCTTACGCCTTTCTCTTGCGTCCCGGTTAGGTGAGGCCATGTAAATGTCAAACTCACTAACCTAACACTATGTTATAATCGAGACCCAACCGACTATTTAACTCTGCTCCGTATCTAATACGAGCGAGCTTTCCAAGCTTCGGCTGAAGGATTTACAATCGTCGTTCTCCAATTACCTCATAGGACGTTAACCTATACGAATATAGGCAGTGAATCCCGCTAGCAGTCAAAGCCCGACAATCACATCCATAAAGTCAGTTGTGTTTCATCGCTGGCCCGTGTCCCATTTCTGAACACTTGCGGACCTAGCCAACTAGCGGCAAACCGAAATCGCGAAAGCAAATCCGTCAGTGACCCTATCTGTCTGATGCTGCTATAGTCATTCTTTCAATCATTGACAACATCCTAGTCATGTGATTGAAACGAATACGAGCCGAATGTCCGAATACGCGATCTCTCCGATCACCGATATCTCCATCAAGACCCACAACCTCTCAGGTAATCGGTGACACTACGGATACTATGTGGTCGTCAATGAATAAGTCATATTCGGTATCTAGTCACCCACCTAGAATCCTTAGATTACGGACTTTTTATTTAATGCTGAGATTAAGGACTGTGCGGTGTCTCCTCCCTCGTCCCCACGAGAATCAGACGTCCAACTCAAACATTCGGGTGTTATTTATTTATTGCACCGCCAGATGCCAAGCAGACTTTAAATTCGATAAATAAATAATAATGCCTTTATTATAATGAAAATAATATTCACTACTTTATTTTGACAGTATATACAATTAAACTGTCTATCGACCTATACATCATTGTGCACCCTATACTATTCCTAGTCACCGTATGGCATTCCGAGGGCGCACTCCCTAACACTTTGTACTTCTCCACATAAAGCTGGTAGAGGTTGTACACCTCCTCGGCAGGGAGGTACAGTAGGTCGCTCTCGCTTAATTCTTCTCGGGTTCTATATACTCGCCTGATGGCGTAGTGGGGTGTGAAGACCTCCTTTAGCACAGAAGACGCTGAGTAGCTGACAAATTGGTAAGAGACTCTTATAATGACTCTTGCTTGTCCTTTAGTCATCCCAGTCTCACATCCGGTCCAAGGTGGGTCAGCATCCAGAGATACGTCATTCGCTTTGCTGATCCCAGTGAGAGATCCCTCTGGGCTCGAACTCATTCGGCTTCTTGACTTTGTCCGGTGATCTCTAAATGTGTTCACGAACTTCTTCAAGAAAAGGAACTTCAATCCTGATGTTTACCCATGGCGTGTCGATCCGAAGGGTCCCTGGCATTTGTCTTGTGTGGGAATCCACTCGTTGCGCAATCAACTCAGGAAGCCCTGTGGGATTTTGTTTGTAATCTTCACCTTCCTAAAGCTCTTCGTCTTCTATCAGGATAAGGTCCACCGAAGCTTGCTGTAAGAACTGCCGAACGTCCTTAATCAGTTGTCTCTGATGCTCGTCGGGCATGGAATGCGTCATCCACCGTCCTTCGAAGATGTACTTGTCGAGGAACTCATGTGGGTGGATACCATGTTCTGACGGTCCCGGTGGTCTAGAGCGGCAGAGGGAGTAGCTTGGGTCTGTGCCAGAGCCACGAGCATGGCAGCACTTGCTTCTCTTCCAGAAGCAAGGGGCTTGTGAGAGTCGTTGGTGTGGGCGGAGGCATCCTTAGAGTGAAGATGGTGGGTCGATGTGGTTTAGAGTGGTGGTGTGGTGCGTGGTATGGGTTGTTTGGGTAGTTTGGGTAGTGGTTTGGGTTTGGCCTGCTCCAGCGCTTGTCTGAGTTGCGCCTGAGCCTTGTCTTTGACCTTCGCCTTGGCTACTCGATGAAATCCTAGGCCTTTTCTCCCCCTCATGATGATCCTAATCGTCGGGATCGTCGTGTCGTCGTCGTGTACGGGAGCCTTGACCTAGATAGGATTGAGTAGGTGGCTCTGGGTGGTCCACGAGACGCCGGTAGAGAGACTCTTCCTGAGGCGTTCAGGTGGGAAGGCCTATAAGGCGGGCAAGAAGGATGTCGTGGAGTTGCGTGATGTGTACGGTATATGGGTTGATGAGGATAGAGGAGTCTGCTAGTTGGTCGATGGTAGAGGGCTGTGGGGATGGGTTTGTTTGTGCTGAAGGGCCCTCGAAGACGATTCACAGTGTCTCGCCGGGACGTCTAGATGGCGGCCAGCACACTCTTCATCATTTTGTCTTCTAAGGATTTGGCGCTGTAGAGAGAGCTGTCTGGAACTAGGCTTCAGTCACGAACTGGACGGACGCCTCCGTCGATGAAGGACCAAGTCGACAGATGTCGCCTGTTGCCAACCCTTGAGTAGACACTGGCTCCTCAGGTTGGTTCGTAGTCACTGGAGGTTGTGACTGTTCGAGACTTTCATCCAATCCTCGATTCGAATCTTGAAGATTCTCATCTATGCATGTTACGGAAGGCTCTGTTTGAACCTGCGAACAGGAATCCTCGATTCACAGGAATGTTGTGTTGCGGCTCAAGATTGAGCGATGACATGTCCTCAGCACTTGGAGGGTTGAGCGGCACAGTGTCTGATGTGGTGGTGGCGGATGTGAAGAGGGACTCAAGTTGAATACTTAATTGCCTTGGAGTCCGTCTTATGAGTCGAATCTCCTCATCTGACTCTGTGTCTGATGGGGTAGCCGTGTGAGGGGAAGGTTGACGTGCATCATCCTCACGGGTTGTTCCGTCACCTGAGGCTCGTCGGTCTAAACCGTGGAAATCTGTCTCAGTTTGTGGAATTGTCACCAAAGGGGGTGAGCTGTGCCCCATTTCTGCGTCGGGTTGTGCTTCCTGTAGCAGGATCTCCTCCACGGATCCTTGGAACACGCCGACAGTAATAGGCACTTCAGTTCCTAGGAGTTGTTGAGGAGCCTCTAATTCCAACTCTTCTGCCACAGCGTCAATCAACGTGGCATCTTCATCAGGCATTTGTATTTCCTGAGCTAAAGGCTCCTGTTCTAGCTCTCGGGCCACCTAGTCTATCAGCTCGGCCTCATGGCTGGGTTTGTGTTCCGGTTGGGAAGGGCTCACATGGAAATCTGTCGAGGGCCCTCTAATTATCTGAGCTGTAAGATGATTGTCCCGACAGAATCTTTGTTATTCGGCTCCCGAGGGGTCGGCAAGCCTCAACAACTCGAACAGAATGGCCATGGACGGCTAGTCCGGATGCGTTAGCTTCGTGTTGTGAAAGAACGTGAGCCGAGGTGGTTGGTAATTCCCTCAAGGAGGTAGATGAGAGATGTTCCGCTCGTAAATCTCCATGAATTATCGGAAGAATGACGGAGAACCACCGAGCATACGGCACATTCTTCGAACGTTTATTCTCCTTCTGTCTGATCTGCTCTGCTAGATCATTCCAGATCAGTTGAGCGAAATCGTAATTCCACGAGAAGGTAATTCCGTGGAAGATACGAAGAATGTTGTCGTTGTCTTTATCAAAGCCTGCGTGCTTTGGCGACAGACACTAGTTGATGATGCCAAACAGTGTCTTCCTGAGGTGAGGGATGTCGTTGCTCTGAGCTTGAGCAAGCTTGGTGAGCGACGGACGGTATCCCATGTGAAGAAAGTCGCACACTAGCTCTGCATCATTTGGAAGGGGTCGTAATTTGGACTGAAGGGAAGGTTGAGGACAAGCCCGAAGTCATTCTTGTTCATCCTTATGTGCCTCGTCCCTACCACCATCGTGAAACTGTACGCCCCTTCAATGACGTGGCTCTTGATCATCCCTCAAAACTGTTGAAGGTAGACAATCGGGACCGAGGCCGTCACCGTAAGAGCATGCCATAGGGGATGGCCTAGTAGAATGAACACAATTATCTCACCGGACACCGAAAGCTAGTCAGGTAGAGTAGAAAATTTGTGTCATGAAAGTTGAGGTACATGGCTTTCTAATAGATGTGGTTGTGTAGGACCTGAGTCTCCGTAAACTAGGTTGGCCAATAAATTATGTTTATGACTTACGTGATTATACCTTAATTTGCGTATATGTTCCACGCATATGTGATTTTACGAATTTCGAAGCCTATGTGCAATTAATTATGCGTGTATGAGGACGTCTAACCTATGTGAGAATTCTCGAAAGATATGAAGAGCAGTGGAAAAGAGAAAATGATACTAGTTAAATAGAAATTGGGTTATGAGTAAGATTAGGAATTTGACTAAATTTACATTCGGGCTAGGACTTAATTCCAACTTAGGCCCAATCCAGTGAAGAGTCCAAATTGGCAGACAAATACCCTCAAAATAAGAAGCCCACGCCACAAGTCCCATCACTATGTCTCTTGGTAAATATCTAACCTAGGCTCATGCTCCATACCCCCATTTGAATACAAACCAACGAAAAATCAAAGAGAAGGGAAAAGAGAAGGAGCCAAGGAGATTTTCAACCTAAAAAAGCACACCAAGTAGCTTTGGAATCGAAGTGGTAAGTGAAATATCATCCCTAAGCCTTGTAATTTCTGTAGCATAGAATTCCCTAAGTACTTAATCTCCTTAAGGCAACAAAACTTCAGAATTCGGGTGTATCATAGACGGTAAAAACCCTAGGATTGGGTGTAGAAGCATAATCGAGGGTTTCCTTGGGATATTGCTAGATTTTAGTTAGCCAAACATGTCTTAGAGTGTACAACCTTAACATGAGTTGATCTTAACCTAGTATTAGACGATTTTGGGTAGGAGAATGCCTCGAAACTTAGAAAATTCTGGGAAGATTGAGTTGCAAATGTGGTTTCGGGTAACTGATTGAAGGTTCGATCGAATCGGGAATAATTAGAAAGTTTCGGGCGATTTCAATTTAGACATTGCAAATCGGGCAATTAAAAAGGAATAAGAAATAGCATGAAAACTAAGTAATTGAGTTAGTAAAATCGCGCGAATGAGAACCCTAGAAATTGGGCGAATTGTTGCATGTGAGGAATCGATCGAAATGGGTGTGAGAGGCACTTAAATCAGGCGAATTAAGGACTAGAAGAACTCGGCGATTTGAGGTGCTCCAAACCATGAAATCGGGCGATTTCAAGCTGAATAAATCGTGCGATTTCAAGACCGGCGAAACCCTCATGGCATGCATGGAATCGGGCGAAATGATGGTGACGTCAGGATGACGAAAAACGCATGGCGATTTACAAATCGGCCTATGGAAATTCCATACAATCGAATCGGGCACCTTGCATGCAAGGGAAATCGGGCGAAACTACGTCATGAACACATAAATCGATTGAAAGTAGACCCTATGCATAGCTAAAATCGGGCGGTTAGAAGATGACATACGAACGCGGCGATTTGAAGGAGTTTTGCACAATGGAATCGGGCGATTCAAGGTTTCCTAGAAGTCGGGCGAAACCATGACCTATGGCTACACAAATCGGGCGATTTGTGGTAGTGACTAACGCGGCGATTCAAGAATCGGGCGATTTCATGCACGTTCAAATCAATCGGAGTCTAGTCCACGTGAAATCGAATCGGGTGGAACCTAGTATGAACCTTGTCAAATCAACAAAGTAAGGTCTCGTGGAATCGGGCGTTTCCAAGCTTCACAAATCGAATGAATCGAACAGCACTTAGATGTTTCGCCGAGCTCCTTGTGTTATAATTTAATTCTAACTTAGCTTAGAATCGGATCGGGTAGGGACTCAGCTTAGACTAAGATCAAATAACTTAGAATTATTAGCAAATTAACGTAATTGGAACTATTTAGTTTGACTTAAGCATTTAAAGAAGACATGACACTGATATGATATTATTTTATCTAAAGGTTGTTAGGAACCTCACGAGGGAGCACACTTGTTTAACTTGGACGACACGTAAGTAGAAATTCAACTACGACACGTAACTTATTTGCGCATGACTTACGTGGTACGTGCTTACGTGACCCTATGTGAAACTTTTATGATGTGGTTTCTTATTGCATATGAAGTCATGATATGCATATACACATGAATCACGACATGAGCATTTGCACGGATTAGTAGTATGAAAGGCATGAGATATGAGCGTGCATAAGATCGCCTGTGTGCGATGGATATTCGCCGATATTGGCGTCTGATGTCGACTCAATGAAGAGTCACGGCTCTTCTATACGACCACGGCGATACGATGTCGATTTTACCTGTTATGATACGTAGGGGGAATACCCCGTATGCGGAAGATGCAACCTGGAGGATTCGACCGAGGCATGCACTACACAGAGGGAACCTCTGGGGTTAGTGACCTCGGTGTTGGCTACCAGTGAGAGGCGCCCGCGTGTGGGCCACACTGAGATAGGAATGATGCCCTCGGGTAGCCTCCCAGTGTGCGAACCCATACATATGTATGGATCCCTTGAGGATTAGAGCTCTATGAAATGGCGCATAGTAAGATAGAAAGCCGATGGCCCATATGACGTACGAGTCTAAAAGAGTATGAGCGTTAGTAAGCGATGGCGTGGATTGCCGATCGTTAGGACACTTGCATACATGCATTATTGCTGCTTACTGAGCCACGGCGGCTCACTCCTTACGTTACATGTTGTAGGTACCAGCGAACACGGTACGTGATCGCCTAGCTGGCAAGGCACCTTTTGGAGCTTTCGAGCGTCTTTTGGGGGTGATGTGTGCATGGATGATGACCTGTGAAGCTAGGCGCATAGGAGTATATTTACTGTGCATGTACACACATCTTGTGTGAATAGGATATGTAGAATTGTAGGAACCTGATGTAATTCTTTTGACATGTAAAGAATGATTTCCATTATATAAATGGAAAAATTTATTCCGCATTTTAGCATCCAACATTACTAAGCACTAGTTAGACACTTAAAAATACGCTAGAAATGGTAGTGATAGCTAGGGTCGCTACAGGTGGTATCAGAGCTTCGTTCACAGTCCTGCAGACTGTCCATGCACACCCACTCAAAAGCACAGAAACGGCGTTGCTTGTAAGCATTGTGTTATGTAAATTCCTTGTATAGTATAATTTATTGGCCTTAGGAATTGTCAGGATTGGTGAAAACAATGGTAAGACTAAGGGGTGAGGGCCGTAGGGAAGCAGATCAAGGTAGGGGTACTACTAACCCTACCGATAGTCGGGATGCAACCATGATGCAGCTCACGGAATTGGTCCGACAACAGTCGGCCCAAATCCAGCAGCTTATCCAATGGCAGAATGCTGGAGGACAAACAGCTAGCGGACCTCCCCCGGCTGAAAGAACTGAAATGATCGGGGAGAGATTTCGAAAGCTTAACCCCCCATCGTTTGAGGATGCCGTAAACCCTACCTCAGTCGAAGATTGGCTTAGAACTCTGGAAAACATGTTCTAGCATAACCGTACACCGGAAGCGGAGAAGGTCATGTGCGCAGCCTACCTACTGAGGGGGAGCACAGGACATTGGTAGGACACCATCTCAGCCATCGGAAATCCAGTTATGATGAGCTGGGATCGGTTTAAGGAACTCTTACTAGGGAAATACTACACTGCCCCTGTCCGAGCCCAGAGGATGAATGAATTCATCAATCTCCGCAAAGGGGCAATGACGGTGGCGGAGTATATCAAGAAGTTTGAGCAACTATCAAGATTCGAAGCTCACATGGTGAGCGCTGATGCGCTCAAGATCGAGATATTAATGGAGGGATTAAAGCCGGAATTGTATAGAGACGTAAGCATGGCTGGGATACAAGGAGCCACATACGCACAGGTGGCTGAAAAAGCACTAGTGGGGGAACAGGCTGAGGCCAGAATTGTTCGCGCCCAAGAAGCGAAACAAAAATTCCTGTAAGGTCCGCAATGGATCGGAGGCAACCAGAAGCGGCAGTTCGTTGCCAAGGGTGGGAAACAGAACTTTCAGAACCGACCAGGACAACCCCAACAAACCAACCCAAACCAAGGGGGACTCCAGGCGAACATACCAGTATGCCCGAAGTGCGCACGAAGGCATACCGAGGTCTGCTACTCCCAGAATGCGACCTGCTTCAAATGTGGCAAGACGGGCCACTATCTCTAGGCATGTCCGGAGAATGCATCTGGAAGTCAAGCGGGCACCAAGCGAAACCACCAATGGTACCAACTCGGGTTTACACACTCACGTCCGTGGAAGCAGAAAACAACTCGGTCATAGTGACAGGTACCATCCTCATCCACCGAACTCCCACATGCATCCTAGTCGATTCAGGAGCGACGCACTCATTCGCATCTACTAAGTATATCACGAGAATAGGAGTAGAGCCTCACCAGGCAGAATGAGAGTATAGTGTAACCGTTCCGAATGGGAATCCAACTAGAACTAGTCAAGTATTAAGGGATTGCCCAGTACTAGTTGAAGATAAAGAGCTGCCCATAGATTTAATTATAATCCCCATGAATGACTACGAGGTAATCCTCAGGATGGACTGGCTAGCGAAGTACGTGCCGTTATAGACTGCCTCCGTAATATAGTCACGTTCAATATGGACGGGGATGAACCCCTTAGATTCGTAGGAACGAGAAAGGGGTCAAACATCTCTAGGATATCAGCGTTAAAAGCCCAAGGACTGATCAAAGCGAGGTGTGAAGCGTATCTAGTGTTCGCAGTTAAATCCGAAGAGGACTTCTCTCCGAAATTCGAGGAAGTACCGATAGTTAAGGACTTTCCCGATGTATTTCCGGAGGAATTACCGGGGCTACCGCCCGAGAGGGAAATTGAATTCACTTAGACCTGGTACCTGGAGCGGCACGAGTATCTAAGACCCCCTATCAACAAGCGCCGACCGAGATGAAGGAACTAAAGGACCAGTTGGACGAGCTCATGCAGAAGGGGTTTATCCAGCCGAGCTTCTCCACCTGGGGAGCGCCGGTGTTATTCGTAAGGACGAAGGACGGATCCACGCGATTATGCATCGATTATAGGGAGTTGAACAAGTTAACCATCAAGAACAAGTATCCACTCTCCTAGAATAGATGACCTATTTGATCAATTACAAGGCACGACTGTCTTCTCCAAGATTGACTTATGCTCGGGCTACCTTCAACTGATAATTCGGAAAGAAGATGTTCCGAAGATGGCCTTTAGTACCCGTTATGGCCACTACGAATACTGGTGATGCCATTCGGGCTGACTAATGCGCCGATGGCCTTTATGGATTGATGAACCGAGTATTCAAGCCGTATCTAGATAGGTTTGTCATCGTCTTTATCGACGACATCCTAATCCATTCAAAGACGAGGGAGGAGCACGAACAGCATCTCAGAATAGTCCTAAGCATATTACGAGACAAACAGTTGTACGCCAAATTCAAGAAGTGCGAATTTTGGCTAGACCAAGTCGCCTTCTTGGGGCACATAGTCTTGGGAGCAGGAATTTCGGTGGACCCGAATAAAATCGAAGCCATCAGTAATTCGCCCCAACCGACAAATGTGACCGAGGTACGGAGCTTCTTAGGATTGGCAAGGTATTATAGGAAATTCATCAAGGATTCTCAAAGATTGCATCGACGCTGACGAGACTGACTCGAAAGAGTGCTCCTTTTCACCGGGACAAGGAATGCGAACGGAGCTTTCAAGAACTGAAAAACGGCTTAAGACTGCTCCAGTCCTCACAATACCATCAGGTACAGGAGGATTTACCGTGTATAGCGACGCATCGAAGAACTGGATAGGGTGCGTGCTAATGCAAAATGGAAATGTAGTGGCATATGCTTCTCGACAACTGAAGGAATATGAGAAGAATTACCCGACGCACGATCTAGAGCTCACAGCAGTGGTCATTGCTCTCAAGATTTGGAGGCATTACCTCAATGGAGAGCGGTGTGAGATATACACGGACCAAGAGCTTGAAGTATTTCTTCATGCAAAAGGAGCTGAACATGAGGCAGAGGCGTTGGTTGGAATTAGTGAAGGACTACGACTGCATAATTAACTACCACCCAGGCAAAGCAAATGTGGTAGCAGATGCATTAAGTCGGAAGGCAGTAGTGCAGAATTGCAATTACTAGAGGTAGAGATCGTGGAATTAGGCGAAGTCGAAGCGCAATTAGCTGCCTTAACTTTGCAACCAACACTGTTGGAGCGAATCAAGAGGGCGCGAGAAGCATATGAGCTTTATACAATGATCAAGGAAGCACAGACGGAACAACCAACATGAGATTTCACAGTACGGGAAGACGGAAGACTGTATTTCAAGAATCGATTGTATGTGCCAGACGATGTAGAACTTTGAAGGACACTAATGACGGAAGCACACGCCACGACATAAGCAGTGCACCCGGGAGCCACAAGATGTACAGAGACCTACGGGAAAACTATTGGTGGCCAGGTATGAAGAAGGATATAGCGACTTTCGTGAGTCGATGTATGACGTGCCAGCAAATAAAAGCCGAGCATCAAAGGCCGGCCGGGACATTGCAGCCATTACCCATTCTCGAGTAGAAATGGGGTAACATCACCATGATTTCGTTGTCGGACTGCCGAAGAATGTAAAAGGGCACGATGCAATTTGGGTGATCGTCGACAGACTAACCAAATCCGTCCACTTCCTACCAATAAGCTCTACGTTTTCCATGGAACGCTACGCAGAGCTTTATATCCAAGAAATAGTACGACTTCACGGGATTCCATCATCTATAGTCTCGGGTCGTGACTCCAGATTTCTATCGAATTCTGGATGAGCTTGCAAAAGGCGATGGGAACGAAGCTGTCCTTTAGCACTGCTAACCATCCGCAGACGGACGGTCAATCCGAGCGAACGATCCAGACGTTGGAGGATATGCTACGAGCATGTGTACTTGATTTCATAGGAAATTGGAGTAAGTACCTCCCACTGGTTGAGTACTCAAATAACAATAGCTATCAAGCTACCATTAAGATGGCACAGTACGAAGCACTCTACGGACGTAAGTTCAGATCCCCCGTGCATTGGGATGAAATCGGTGAACGGGCAATATTAGGCCCAGATATGGTACGGGAGATGACGGAAGATATAGCAACGATACGAGAAAAAGGATGGAACGGCGCAAAGTAGGCAAAAGAGCTATGCAGACCAAAGGCGTCGACCAGTAGAATTCGAAGTAGATGATCAAGTGTTCGTAAAAGTATCGTCGATGAAGGGCGTGAAAAGATTCGGAAAGAAAGGGAAACTAAGCCCCTGGTATATTGGCCCATTTAGCATAGTAAAGAGAGTCGGCGAGGTAGCATACCAATTGGAGTTGCCAGCAACTGTCGCAAGTACATGACGTCTTTCACGTCTCCAGTCTACGGAAGTATATAGCCGACCCTAATCATGGGCTAAGGAACGAGTCCCTACATCAACAATTGAAGCCAGACCCAAGCTACGAGGAAACTCCTGTAGAAATATTAATCGAAACTAAGCGACTTAGGAATAAGGAGATTACATTAGTTATGTTTATGACTTACGTGACTATGCCTTAATTTGCGTATATGTTCCACGCGTATGTGATTTTATGAATTTCAATGCCTATGTGCAATTAATTATGCGTGTATGTGGACGTCTAACCTATATGAGAATTCTCCAAAGATATGAAGAACAAAGGAAAAGAGAAAATGATACTAGTTAAATAGAAATTGGGTCATGAGTAAGATTAGGAATTGGACTAAATTTACAGTTGGGCAAGGACTTAATTCCAACTTAGGCCCAATCAAGTGAGGAGTTCAAATTGGGAGACAAATTCCCTCGAAATAAGAAAAGCCCACGCCACAAGTCCCATCACCATGTCTCTTCGTACTAACCTAGGCTCATGCTTCATACCCCCATTTGAATACAAACCAACGAAATATCAAAGAGGAGCAGAGGAGATTTTCAACCTAAAAAGCACACCAAGTAGCTTGGGAATCGAAGTGGTAAGTGAAATATCATCCCTAAGTCTTGTAATTTTCGTAGCATAGAATTCCCTAAGTACTTAATCTCCTTAAGGCAACAAAACTTGAGAATTCGGGTGTACCATAGATGGTAAAAACCCTAGGATTGGGTGTAGAAGCATAATCGAGGGTTTGCTTGGGATGTTGCTAGATTTTAGTTAGCCAAACATGTCTTAGAGTTTACAACCTTAACATGAGTTGATCTTAACCTAGTATTAGACGAATTTGGGTAGGAGAAAGCCTCGAAACATAGTAAATTTTGGGAAGATTGAGTTGGAAATCTGGTTTCGGCTAAGTGATTGAAGGTTTGATCGAATCGGGAAAAATTAGAAAGTTTCGGGCGAATTAAGTCGAGAGACAAATCGTGCGATTTAAAATAAATCACACATAGTATAAGTCCCGGCAATTTCAATTTAGACATTGCAAATGGGCGACTAAGAAGGAACAAGAAATAGCATGAAACTATTGAGTTAGTAAAATCGCGCGAATGAGAACCCTAGAAATCAGGCAAATTGTTGCATGTGAGGAATCGATCGAAATGTATGTGAGAGGCACTTAAATTAGGCGAATTAAGGACTAGAAGAACTCGGCGATTTGAGGTGCTCCAAACCATCAAATCAGTCGATTTCAAGCTGAATAAATCGTGCGAGACTGGCGAAACCCTCATGGCGTGCATGGAATCGGGCGAAACGATGGTGACGTCAGGATGACGAAAACGCACGGCGACTTACAAATCGACCTATGGAAATTCCATGCAATTGAATTGGGCACCTTTCATGCAAGGGAAATCGGGCGAAACCACGTCATGAACACATAAATCGATCGAAAATAGACCCTATGCATAGCTAAAATCGGGCAATTAGAAGATGAGGTACGAATACGGCGATTTGAAGGAGTTTTGCACAATGGAATCGGGCAATTCAAGGTGTCCAAGAAGTCGGGCGAAACCATGACCTATGCCTACACAAATCGGGCGATTTGTGGTAGTGACTAACACGGCGATTCAAGAATCGGGCGATTTCATGCACATGCAAATATATCGGAGTCTAGTTGTTAGGTCCTCAGATTAACAACTCTACGATCCTAGGCTAGAATCCATAGTAATTCGATCGTTTAGATAATTAATTGAATTCAATCAAAAACTCAAGTTAAGAACACGAGAGAGAATTCAATTAGAGTGAGAAAGTTACTGTTGTTTCTCTCTCTAGAAATCGAATTGCAAGCCCTTCGGATCAATTTTCTAAACTTTCTCTATTCAGCTCAATTAGTTTACAAGTATTTATACCAACAATCTTGGTAGAAATATCTAATTAGTCCTTAATCTAAAGACTAATACAAGTAAAGCCCCTAATTACAAGGACAACTAATGAAATCAAGCACAATTACAAATGATATTCTACAATCTCCCCCTTTGTGCTTGATTGCGTCTCCTTGTCGGGCATAGTACGATCTGCGCAAGCCCAGCACATGCTCGTAGTCCCTAACGGTCTCCCTGAGCTTCAGGCGCTCCTCGATGTCATCCAACAATTCCATCAGGAGCGGCTGTTCTCTCACAAACCGGTGGATCCTCAGCATCGTGTCTCTATTTATCTCTTCCAACCTCTGTTCGATATTTCTCCTGACGATCTTGAGGGTTCCGTCGCAATACTTATGAATTTCTGTCTTCAGTATTAACCTATTCTTCTTGGCAATTGGGTTGTTGTAGGTGATGCCGATGACAGAGCTGATATGCACGTGATTGCTTGGAAGCCTCTCGATCTCAGGTCCTTTGAAGAGTGGTTCGGCCATGTTGACCTTCTTCATATTGCTCTCAAGCGCCATTTGAAGGTCGTGAGCGGCGAAGTACTTGACTTGTCGCATCATGAACCGGTAGAGCCCTTCGAGGCCTTCTTTCTTGATGAATCCCTGAGGACCTTTGTACTTCTCCACGTATAGCTGATAAAGACGGTACACTTCATCAGCGAGGAGGTACGGCAGGTCGCTCTTGCTCAGTTCCTCTCGGGTCCTGTCCACTCGTTCGATGATGTAGTGAGGTGTTGGTAGTCCTCCTTTTGCACAATAGACACTGAGGAGTTGGCAAATTGGGGAGAGTTCCCTGAAGTGACTCTTCAGTCGATCCTTCGGGATCCAACCTCACGTCCGGTCCCAGTTGGGTCAGCATCCACAGATATGTCATTCTCTTCTGCTGATCCCAGTGAGAGATCCCTCTCAGCTCGAACTCATCCGGCTTCTTAATTCGATCCGGTGACCTACAAATGTTTTCCCTGACTTCTTCAAGGAAAGGTATCTCTATGTGAATGTTCTCCCACGGCGTGTCTATCCGAACGGTCCTGGCATCCGTATTGTAGGGGAGGCCGCTCATTGTGCGATCAACTCCGGTAGCCTTGGGATTTCACTTTGGTAGTCTATACCTTCTTGAAGTTCGTCGTCTTCTATGATGACGAGGTCCACGGATGCTTGTTGTAAGAAGTGGCGTACGTCCTGAAGCCGTTGTCTCTGATGCTCCTCGGGCATGGAATGGGTCAGCCACTGGCCTTCGAAAATGTACTTGTCTAATACTTCGGGTCGATTGATGCCATGTCCAGAGGGTCCCGGTTGGTCTGGAGCGACGGAGGGAGTAGCTTGGTTAGCTGCTAGAGCTACAAGCATTGCAGCACTTGCTTCTTCTTCCGGAAGCAAAGGGGCATGAGTAGATCGGCGGTGTGGGCGGAGGCGTCCGAAGGATAAAGGTAGGTGGGTCGATATTTGGTAGAGTGGCGGTGCGGTGCGTGGTGTGGGTGGTTTGTGTTTGGGTTTGGGTTTGGGTTTCACCAGCTCCAGTGCTTGTCTACGTAGCGCCCGAGCCTTGTCCTTGACCGGATGTAGATGTCCTCGGCCTCTTCTCCCCCTCATGATGGTCCTGATTGTCAGGATCGTCATGCCTGCGCCGTGAGTGGGAGCTTTGGCCTCGGCAGGTGTCAGTCGGTGGCTCAGGATGATCCACCAATCGCCTATAAAGGGATTCTTCTTGAGGTGATCGGATGGACATGCCTATCAAACGGGCGAGGAGAATGTCGTGGAGCTCGGTGATGGGGATTGTGTATGGGTTGATGAGGATGGAGGAAGAGGCTAGAGGGTCGGTGGGTGGGGGTTGTGGAGGTGTGGGGTTGGTTTGTGACGACGGCCCTCTGAGACAGGTGCTTTCCTGGTATCTCTTCGGGATGTCTCGATGGCTTGTAATACTCTCTCCGTGATCTTGTCTTCCGTTGACTGTACGGCGGCAGAGAGAGCGGCCTGAAACTGCTCGTTCATCACAAAGGGTGCGGACGCCTCCGTGGATGGACCAGGACGACTGATGTCGCCTGTTATCAACCCTAGAGTAGACACCGACTCTTCAGGTTGGCTCACAGTCACTTGAGGTTGTGACTGTATGAGACTTCAACCCAATCCTTGAGTCGAATCCTGAGGATTCGCCTCTATGTGTGTTATGGCAGGCTCAAGATGTGCCTGCGAACCAAACACCACGTGAGAAGGTTGCGGCTCAAGATCGAGCGATGAAGTGCCGGCAACACTTGTCGTTGTGGCCAGCGTAGTATCCGGTGCGGTGGTGACTGCTGGAAAGAGCGACTCCAACTGAATACTGAGTCTTCTGGGAGTCCTCCTAATCAGATTGATTTCCTCGTCAGACTCTGTTTCAGACGGGGTGGCGGTGTGAGGAGTAAGGTCTCGATCGACATTCTCCAATGTCTGATCTGCCACCAGTGGAAGTGAAGTGTGCCCCATTTCCGTCTCGGGCAGTGCTTCTTATTGAAGGACTTCCTCAAAAGTTTCTTCGAGCACGCCAACATTTACGGGCACTTCCACCTGTAATTCGAGTGCAGGAGCCTCGAGGGCCATCTCTGTAGCCACGACGTCTATCAAGGTATCTTCTACGTCGGGCATTGGTTCTTCGACCAAGGGAGACTCCCGTTGAAGCTCCTGAGTGACAACGTCGATCATCGTGTCGTCAGGGCTTGGCTGGTGTTCCGGTTGGGGAGGCCTCATATGGTGATCTGCCGGAGGCCCTCTGATCATTTTCTCCGCTAAATTGTGTTCCCGGCAGAACCTTTGATACTCAGCTCCCGCGGGGTCGGCGAGCCTGAGTAGGTTGAGTGAATCGGCATCGACGGTTGGTCCAGGTCCGTGAGCCGTGGGTTGTAGAAGAACTTAAGCCTTGGTGGTTGGTAATTTCCACCAGGAGGCAGCTGGGGGATGTTCTGGTGCAGCGCCATGATCTCCCTGATGATGACGTTGAACCACCGAGCATAAGGCACGTTCTTTCGATCGCCGGTTCTGCTTCTGCCGAATCTGGTCCGCGAGGTCGTTCTAGATCAGCTGTGCGTAGTCATAATTTCTTGAGAAGGCGATGCCGTGGAAGATCCTCAAAATATTGATGTTGCCCTTATCAAATCCTGCGTGCTTGGGCGACAGACACTTATTCACTATTCCGGATAGTGTCTTCCACGGGTGTGGGATTCCGTTGCTCTGGACCTGAGCTAATCTTGTGAGCGGCGGTTGGTATCCCATGTGCAAAAAGTCCTGAATCATCTCAGCATCCGATGGGACCGGGTCGTAATTATTGCTGTGGTTTGTCCATGCTGATATGCCGCATCCCTATCCTTGTTGAGAATCTGAAGGCTCCATTGTTCACGTCTCCTTGTATGCAGCCCTAGAACTGGGGTGGCCTTGCAGGATTGATACGATGATCTCGTCTGGACACCTAAACGTGCTCAGATCGAGCTGAAAGTTCGTATCTTGAACCTTTAGATAAAGGTTGTGATCGTAGATGTGGTTGTATTTCGGGTAGCGATCCATCTAAAAAATAAGATATATAAAAGTTTATTAGTTCAATTTTATTTTCAGTCGAAATATGAATAAATTTCATCAAACTATAGTAATATTGCAAGTAATAGCATGTTCGATGAATTTTGAATTGAAATCGTATCAAAAGCATTGTGTATGCTCAATTTTGAAAAATCGTAATGGCATGAATGTAATTTCGAATGAAATACCTATCATGTGAAAAATAGTTTAAAATTTCGCTAAGTGTTTAATCCACTGTTCATGCCGAGAAATTTTTCGGTCGATAAAATTGATTTTCAATTTGATTTCTTATGCATTGATTTCAATTGAAATGTTTCCGTGTAATTTTTCGATCGATAAATTTTGTTCGATAATATTCGCTACAGTGCAAAAGACTTAGAGAAAACTTTTCTAAGTGTTGAAGTTGAAATCTAGATTGTAGTCGATCAATTTTACTATCGGGAAAAATTCCGTGTAAATTTACGATCGAGAAATTATTTCTCAGGTAAATTTACTGTCGAGAAATTTTCTTCGATTGAATAAAATTTTTCGATTTGAAAAATTGTCAAGCGATATGTGATTTTTGATTGTAAGTAAAATTTTTCGCGGCGAAATATTTTTATCGGGAAATTAGTCAACGAAGGACTAAGTCAACCGTCGAGAAACTTTTCGATCAATTTATTCTAAGCGGCGAATTTTACGATCGAAAAAGTTAAGCATTGAAAAATAAATTTCTCGCTGCTAAAATTTTTGCGACCGAAATAAAGTGAAATCGAAATTTAATTTTGCGATAGTAAGTTTAACGCTCGATTTGAATTGGCATCTAAATTATCTATTCAGTGCATAAGTTTTTCGCTCGCAGAAAATCATAATTGGATTTTTCGATGGTAAATGTAATGGTTATAATCTTTTATCGTGATGACTAAGTCAAAATTTTGCGATCGAAGACTAAATCGATACAAATAGTATCTCGATTGAATTGAAATCCAATTAAGATAATTTGCGATCGACAAAGTTCTTCGACAGCTTCAAAACTTCAAAAAGTTTCATCGAAACTCATTTTATCATCACAGATGGAAATTTTCCAACGATTTACGCTATCTGTTTCATCAAAAACATCGAATCTATCTAAACAACAGGCATTTAACTCAGAAAATCCAAGAAGCATGCCTAAATTTAGTGAAACAGTATACGTTTAAATGATTCTTTGAAGAACAGGCGAAAAATCTTAACTAAACATGCGAAAAACTGCATAATGGAAATGCAAATCAAGTTATAACATACGCAATCGTTAACCGGATCGAATTTCTACCTTAATCAGACGATTTGGAGTGAAAAATCGAAAGATTTTGAAGGTTTTTGAATCGTCTGAGAAAGTTTTGCGAGAGTTTTTTTCGATTAGGTTTTGCATGAGAAAAAAGTTTTTCGACTGACAAAAGTTAAACTTTTATTTAACTAGCATTAATTTGTTGTCGGGCTTGTGATTTGACGTTTTGCGATATAAGGGATCAGGCCCATTACTATTTGAACAAGAAAAATTCAATTTTTCGATCGCAAATTATCGCGGTTAATCAAAATCTATCCCAACACTGTTTACGATCGAGAAACTTTAGATTGCGAATTAATTCTAATATCCAGTATCTCGATAGTAAGTTCTTCTAAAGAATTTCAGATTGACCCCTATTTCAAAATAAAACCCATTGTAAGGCTCCCCCTTAGTAATTAAAATAAATGCAATTAACTCCCTGTATTTTCTGTGTAGTAATGTCTAGCTCCCCTGGCAGAAGTTTAAAAATCTGTACCACTTACAGATAAATGTTAGTAATAATGGAGTTAATCAACAATTATTTTTGGCAATGTTATCTTTGAAATATCTGGTCTTGTGTCTAGCTCCTCTCTTTGTAGTGTCGACGTCTCACTCCTTAAGTTTGAAAGATCTGAAATACTCAGAGAAAACGTCAAAAATATTTGGAGCTAAACCACGATTTTTATACTTGCTCCCCCTCAAATAATGCGCAAGAATTGACTAATTATGCAAGCATATTAAATCAATTCAAGTCACGAGCATATAACACAAAAATCTACCAAGTAAGTGCGTATACATGGTCCCCGAAAACATGTACTTTAAAATATTGTCTGAGGGTGCAAGAAAAATTTTTTATCGCATTTAAACAATTCAGTACCAATGCAATCTAAAATTGCATTTAGAATGTGCGACACACTAAAGAAATTCGCATTTAATCAATTCAACGTATATGAAACATAACATTTCATGTCAAAATGTGCGAAGTATATATTTATATATATATATATATTTATTTTTTTTCATTATTTTTATTTTTTTTATTATTATTAGTTTTTTTCGTATTTTACTATTATTATACTATGGGGTCAGATTATTTTGCTTCGATCAATCGTCAATCCTAAAATTTTACGAGACATTTGAAAGAAAAAATGCAGTCAAGTCATGTCGTCAAACTATAGTCTTAAGCTCATAGACTGTTCCATTTCGACAACTCTCACTAGGTTCGCTCTTGCCCTCAATAATTTCTATCTTGGGATTTTTATATTATTATCACTCAAGTCAATACAAGCAGTTTCAAGTCAATTTACCTGTGATCGAGGCGTGTTTAATCATTTCACCCAAAGAAAGGAAAAAGGAACAAGGCTTGAATCCTCACGCATGTAGAGTGACTTTGTGTCTAGTGAAACAATCAAATGACCTTTTAGACACAAGAAATGCGGTTTAGACTGACAAAATTTAAGCAATTAAATCGATCGCATGTCGGGGTAAAATTCTTGGTGACTTTAGATGAAAGCATCCTAAAGGATTTCGTCATACCCCATTATATTATTTATATATTATTTTATTATTATTTATTATTTATTATTATTATTTTTTTGTTTTTTTCTATTATTATTTTTATCACGCAAGATAAGGACAAATAAGCATAGAAAACACATAGAATAGAGCATGTGATAGCACAGAAGATCAGGTAAAGCACATATTACGGAAGATTCAGCATGCCTAATTTTCCGACAAGGAATTGGAATCGTTTCTCATCCAAGGCCTTGGTGATAATGTCGGCTAGTTGAAACTCCGTGTTCACAAAGTACATCTCTATCGTGCCTTTTTCTATGTGATCTTTGATAGAATGATATCTAATATCTATGTGTTTTGTGCGTGAATGATGAACAGGATTGCTAGTAATGGCGATTGCACTTTGACTATCACTATATATGGGTATATTATTTAGATTGTACCCATAGTCACGAAGCTGTGTCCGCATCCACAGCATCTGTGAGCAACAACTGGCGGCAGCTACGTATTCTACTTCGGCCGTTCAAGTGGACACACAATTCTGCTTTTTGGATGACCAGCAGACCAGCTTTTCTCCTAGAAATTGGGCGCCGCCGGACGTGCTTTTCCTGTCCATTCGGCAACCTGCATAGTCAGCGTCAGTGTACCCGATAAGTTTGAAATTCGTACCCTTTGGATACCATAGGCCAAGGGTAGAGGTGCCTTTATGATAGCGCAGAATTCTTTTGGCCGCAAGCATATGGGATTCTTTGGGATCGGCTTGAAAACGGGCACACAAGCAAGTGGCAAACATGATGTCCGGCCGGCTCGAAGTGAGGTAGAGAAGAGATCCAATAATACTGCGATACAGTGTGATGTCGATCGATTTACCAGAGGTATCGGCATCCAACTTGCAGCTTCGTGACATAGGAGCGCTGAGAGGCTTGCTCTGGTCTTGATGAAACTTCTTCAGAATATCCTTGATATATTTTGTCTGACTGATGAAAATTCCATCATTGAGCTGCCTGACTTGAAGGCCTAAGAAAAATGCATCTCTCCCATGTGACTCATCTCGAATTTGCTCTTCATGAGATCTCCAAACTTCTTGCAGAGCCGAGGATTTGTTGATCCGACGATGATGTCATCGACGTATACTTGGACGACTATCAGATCTTTTCCATGCCATTTAATGAAGAGGGTTGTGTCTATCGTACCTCGTATGAATCCAGACTTCACGACGAATCACTCGGGACATCGTACCAAGCACGTGGGGCTTGTTTTAGTCCTTAGAGAGCGGTGTCCAAGCGATAAACGTGATCGGGATGTTCTTGATCAACGAAACCTTCAGGCTGAGCGACGTAGACTTCTTCTTTTAACACGCCATTGAGAAAGGCGGTTATAACATCCATCAGATAGACTTTGAAGTCTTTGTGAGCCGCATAAGCCAGCAGGAGGCGGATAGCTTCGATACGGGCAACAGGAGCATAAGTCTCGTCGTAGTCGATGCCTTCCTGTTGGTTGTATCCCTTAGCAACTAGCCTTGCATTGTTCCGGATCACTTCACCATCTTCATTTTTCTTATTCATGAAAACACATTTAGTTCCGACCACTGTTTTCCCATGTGGACGGGGTACCAAAGTCCACACTTGAAGACGTTCGAATTGATTGATTTCCTCTTGCATTGCAATTGTCCAATCCGGGTCTCGAAGTGCGTCTGCTACTTTGGTAGGCTCGTTTTGGCTCAGGAAGCAACTGAAAAGATTGTGTTGACGACGTGTCCTCACACCATCCGAAGGATCGCCAATTATCTGATCAATCGAATGACCTCTAGTCCTCTTGCGCTCATGAGGCAAAGTTGATGTTGATGCATCAGCCATCTGTGGGTCTAGATTTCCTATATTCTTTGATTGATCATTTGTCTGAGGAAGTTCCAATTCTGCACTTGGATCGATCGTCTCTGATGATACTTCCTCGATGACCACTGTAGGCTCTTCGGTATTCTGTGGCAATTCTGAATCGGGTGGGGTAGAGGTTGTGAGATGAACTTGTTACGTCGGTCTCGTTCGGTGGAGAATCCATAGCAGGTGTAGTCGTGTATGACCGATATACCAGTTCGAAGAGAGAATCCAAGTCGTCTATTGCAAGTCTCATTGCTTCGTCTGACACTGATCCTGAAGTTGTTGCCATCTTCTGTTGGTTTTGTGCCAACACACCAGTGATTACGGGTTCTGAAATGTTGTCTTCAGAAACCAACGGGTTGAGCACGGGTCCAGAACTGAATTGAGCAGGAACCAACGGGTTGAGCACGGGTCCTGTATTGAGCGGGAACCAACAGGTTGGGCACGGGTCCTGGACTGAGTTGACCAGAAGCCATTTCTGCCACTTCGTGGAAAGTGACATTATAGATTTGCTTAATAGTTCGGTTGGACTTGATGTATACTCGGTACGCTTTTGATGCTGAAGAATACCCGACAAACGTAGCTTCGAATGCTTTAGGGTCGAACTTTGCACGTTGCTCTCGGTCGTTCGCCACAAAGCACTTGCACCAGAAGACTTTAAGGAAAGAGATGTTGGGCACTCTATTATTCACAATCTCGTACGGAGTCTTGTTGAACCGTTTGTGAACCACCGCCCTGTTTTGAGTGAAACAAGAGGTATTGTCTGCTTCAGCCCATAGAAAGTGTGGAAGTCCCGATTGGATCAGCATTGTACGAGCGGCTTCCATTAGTGTTCGATTTTTCCTTTCAACGACCCCTTTTGTTGAGGTGTTTTGGCGACTAAAAATTGTTGACTTATTCCAAGTTTCTGATAAAACTCACTGAGGTGATTGTTCTTGAACTCAGTGCCGTTGTCTGTTCTAACAACATGAATAGTCTGTTGCAGTAGATTTTGAGTTGTGTTCACAAAATTGATAATCAAGTCACCGGTCTCATCTTTCGTTCGGAGGAACTTTGACCACGTGTAGCGAGAATAGTCATCTACAATCACTAGGACATACTTTCTTCCATTGAACTCTTTGTCTGCATCGGACCGCAGAGATCCATGTGAATTAGTTCCAATGGTCGAGAAGTAGATGCAATTTGCTTGACGTGATGAGATGCTCGCTTCAATTTTCCTAGGTGACATGCCGAACAATAATGCTCCCTTTGTAGTTGTATAGTTGGAAGACCGTGAACCAACTTTTTTGTAGAAAGACGTTGGAGAGCTTTCATGTTTAGATGAGACAGTCGTTGATGCCATAGGCTATTCCTCTGTAAATCAATATGAGAAATGAGGCATACAGCTGTCGAGGGCCGCACGGACGTCAGGTTGATCTTGTAAAGATTGGATCGCCGAAGTCCTTGAAGGAGTTCTGTATCCTGACTATCCAAAATTCTGCACCGGTCAGCATGGAAGACCACCTGGAATCCTTTGTCACAGAATTGGCCTATGTTGAACAAGTTATGGCGGAGGTCTTCGACGTATGAGACATCTTTGATGGTCAGATTCTTCAGATAATATCCCCAAGTCCTAGAATCGGGGCTAAATCGTTGTTCCCAAATCTGACTTTGCCGTTTGGTCGGTCTTTGTAGTTGCTCAGCAGCTCTTGTTTACCAGTCATGTGTGTGGAGCAACCAGAGTCGAGGTACCACACATGATGGATCTGCAAAAACATTTTAGAGAGCTTTAGGTACCCACTTAAGCATGGGTCCTCTCAGATTAGCAGATTTAATTTTGGGTTCAGATATGACTCCTAAATCTATTTAGTCTTAATAACCCATTGCACTTTTGGAGAAGTGAGTTTGGGTTTTGCCTCTGTAGGAGACTTGGCCCTTTTGGCTTTTGTCGTCCTAGGCGAAGATTTAGGAACCCATTTGGGTTGAACCTTACAGGGAATGTTAATTTCAGCTCGTACAAATGCCTTGGAAGGTTTGCCTGAGGAAAAGATCTTTTCTTGTGATAGTCTCCTAAGGTGCTTGGGGGATCTAATTTCTACGGGATACCTTAGGTGAGTACAGGCATGTACGGCGCCATAAGCTTGCTTTATGGCTGGATCTTGTTTCCTACGAGTCTGCCTTATGGCATTTGTTTCAGAATGATTAGTAGTAATTTTCGAGGTAGAGCCTATTTCGAGATTTTCACTTCTATAGGTGATAGGCTGAAGTGAGCATGTAGAGCAATTATTTTGAACGTAGAAATGGCTCTTTTATTACTACGAGTGTCTTTTATTTTGACAGAAGGAATAACATGTTCAGAAACATTTAAATCTACTCGCTCCTTCTTTATTTTCGGACTAGACACTCTCGCCTTCGTAGTCGGTGTTGGCTCTACGCTCCCTGTGGACGTAGGTGAAGTAAAATTAGTCTTAGCGCTTTTAACAGAATTATTAATGCTCTTTTGATCTTTCGAAGGCGATTTTTCTATTTTCACGCTTTTTATGATAGCGTGTGAGGTAGTTTGGGAGGACGAGGAAGCCTTGAGATTTTCCATCTCCTTACAGAATTTTTTCTTTTCAGCTTCGAAATTCTCTCTTTCTTTGTCTAGTTTTGCCTGTGACTCCTCTATCTGTTTTATGATAGGGGGTTTGTAGAGAGAATTTTGATAATTAACCTTTTTGACTTCCTCGTAGTGTTCTTTAGAGGCACGAGGTAAGACTTGAGCTAATTCACTGACAGGTGTTAAGGATGGTTTCCTATTTTTGTCCTTTTCAATTAGTTCATTGTAGTCAAATGGGATCTCAGGCCCATGTGAGGCTTGTTTGATGGATGAATCAAATGCATTTTCATACGTCGATTCCGTAATGTTCCTAAGAGAGGTTGCAGCTAAACCCATGTTCTTAATGTCATGCATTTCTTTCTTCCGTAAAATACGTGGGTTAGTGTAACCTATGCATTTCTATTGGATTATAAAACTCTATATCCTTTGGATTGTTTAAGAATATCGTCTATTCAGAGTGTCCCTACGCGTAAGAAGATCATCTAATTTTTTAATTTTTGCATACAACTTCCTGCGTTCCTCACTTAGGAGAGCACAATTATTTTCTACCATCAGTTTGGTGGCTTGACAGGTGTCTAGATTCTTACTAAGCTCACTAATCTTAGCGTTAGATGTTTCTAATTGAGCTTCTAAGTCAGTGATCTTAGAGGTAGCTTCGGTTATCCTACAATTTAAGGTAGCTTTCTCGTTGAGAAGCCTAACCAAACAATTGTAGTTATTTGCTAGCCTATCTTCTAATTCTTTAATCTTTTCACTATGTTGTCCTAAAGGAGGTTGACTAGTCTCTCTACAATGTAAGCTCTTAGTAAGTTCTATTTTTGCACTAGGGCTTCTAAGGTCTGATTCGAGACTATTTATCTTCTCCTGAGCTCTCTCAAGTTTGTTCTCTACTTCCATTATACTTTTCTGCTCACGTTTCATGTTAGCATATTGCGTTTGATATGATTCTAACATGTTCTTTAATGTGGAAGGAGTGACTACCTCATTTGAAGACGTGGATGCGTTGTCGTCGTCCGTATGAGTGGATGTTTCGGCGTTCAATTCGTTGTCGAGACGGGTCATGAGGGCTAAGTTCTCTTCTTCGGAGCTCGACGTGTCCTCGAGCCATTGGTCCTGTTCGGCCATGAGAGCTACTCCAGCTTCTTTCTGTTTTGTCAATTGAAGCTTTCTGGAGTAGTAGTTTGCATCTCTCTTCTTCGGGAGAGTGCATTCTCTGGCGAAGTGACCTGCTTTGCCACAGTTAAAGCATTTGTTAGTCTCTTTGGGATTCTTGACCTCGGAACTCTCCGGAGCACGTTCTTTGTTCTTGGAGCTTGTAGTCCGAAGTCTGTTGGCTGAGGTTGAAGACTTCTTCTTGAAGTACGTCTTGCTCATCATTTGTCCAATGAGAGCTAACTGCTTTCCAAGGGCTTCCATGTTCGGCTCGATGTCGAGTCCGATTCTCCTTCTGACTCTGATGAAGGTGGCCTAACAATCTTTTCCTTTCTTGATCTTGTGCTCCTCTTCACCGAGACTAAGGCAACCGTGTCATCAGCTTGTTTGCCTTTCTGCTCTTTGATAATCTCGCGGATATCATCCTCATGCTGAGCGAGATTATCGAACACGGCATGGACATCCAACTCTCTAAATCTTTATTTTGTCGTATTTGTGTGGATATTTTCTTCCACTCCGTGGGCAGAGAAGATAGAAATCTTACGTCTGTTTCCATGTTTGTCTTTGTTATTTCTATCTTTCGCATCTCGCTGAGAAGAGTGAGGTCGTTGGTAGATTTCGTATAGACTCTCCTCCGGCTTTGCTTTGAAGGAGTCGTAAGCAGTGAGAATGTTCGCCTTCTTGGCCTTTATGCCAACTTCCGTCCTTTGCATCATCCTATGCAGCTCATCCCACATCCCCTTAGCCGATGTAAGGCTATCTTTGTCTGTATATATCGTTGGGGATGCCCTGCATAAGGGTATTCATGGCTACTAGATCAGCCTTAGCTCGAGCTCTTTCCTCCAGAGAGTATTCTCTAGGCTCCTTTAGTCGCCTAGAAGCTGGAATTACTGGAGTAGCTGATTCGTCCCCGGGTACATGAACCCAGAACTGTGCCGGTCCCTCTTCGAGGGACTGCAGTAGATTATCGGCTTGATCCTTTAGAGCTATGAAATTCAGGAAGCGGCTTCCCCATACTGTGTATTCGCCTCTTTGCAAGATCGGCGGACGGTTGTCATTTCCGAGTGAGTATGCATCCATGTTTGTATTATAGTAGTCGAGTTGTTGAAGGATCTTCGTTGATTGTTTTGAAGGTTGAAAATGATGTAAAGTGCTTCACAAGTGACAAAATTAGTTAGTACGTCTGATTCGAAAATTAGATCGACAATTATTTTCGATTCAATATTTAAAGTATGATCGAAATTAATTTCGTCGATATAAAATGTATTTACTGTTCTTGTGCGATAAATTTTGTCAGCGAAATATTGTACGAGCGAAATAAATTGCCCAAAATCGTTCAGTCGAGAAAAGTTTCCAGATCGTGAATTTATTTCGATCGTAAAGAAACAGTACGTTAGTAAGTTTCTCGACAAGTCAAAATAAATCTGTTGACTAGAAAAGTTTCTCGCGTGTAAATGATTTTCGTCTGGTCAAACGTTAAAGGTTTGACAGAAAAAGTTTTTCGAGAGAAAGTTTTTACGCATGCAAGGTCAAAATTGGTCTCTCTCGAAAAAATTTTCCGCTGAATAATGCTCGAGAAATATTTCTAACTAAAATCGTTTCTGCTGATGACGATTCTAGCTCTGACTTCGTATTCTGACCGAGAAAAATTCTCGCACTAAGTTTATCGATCGAGAAACTAATCCGATCGCAAAACATAGCGAGAAAAATTCACAGAATACGATCAACACAGATTCGAGCAAAAACAAATAATCAGATAGTGAAGTTTGAGGTAATTGCTCGCAATCAAGTACTAATCACGCACGAACAAGCAATTAAACACGTTATGAAGCAAAATATATCGAATTTGATCAAAATCAGAACGTGTTCTTCATGTTCTTCGTCAACAGTAAAATTTCAGAATCAAATTAATCAAAATTCGAAGTTCAAACTGCTACTGATCTAGTCGCAATGATCATTTATCACTTAATCTAGTACTGAAACATCAAACTCAAGTCAACTAAGCACAGAATTAAGCTATTGGATCGAAAAACTTTTCGCGCCAAATCTGTTCTTCGATGGAACAGTGTTCGAAATAAAATTTCGATCCAATTCTAACAATTTACGATTCAAAACAGAACGAATCTGCTCCGATACCAATTGTTAGGTCCTCAGATTAACAACTCTACGATCCTAGGCTAGAATCCATAGTTATTCAATCGTTTAGATAATCAATTGAATTCGATCGAAAAACTCAAGTTAAGAACACGAGAGAGAATTCAATTAGAGTGAGAAAGTTACTGTTGTTTCTCTCTCTAGAAATCGAATTGCAAGCCCTTCTGATCAATTCTCTAAACTTTCTCTATTCAGCTCAATCAGTTTACAAGTATTTATACTAACAATCTTGGTACAAATATCTAACTAGTCCTTAATCTAAAGACTAATACAAGTAAAGCCCCTAATTACAAGGACAACTAATGAAATCAAGCACAATTACAAAAGATATTCTACACTAGTCCATGTGAACTCGAATAGGGTGGAACCTTGTATGAACCTTATCAAATCGACAAAGTAAGGTCACGTGGAATCGGGCGATTCCAAGCTTCACAAATTGAATGAATCGAACAGCACTTAGATGTTTCGCCGAGCTCCTTGTGTTATAATTTAATACTAACTTAGCTTAGAATCGGATCGGGCAGGGACTCAGCTTAGTCTAAGATCAAATAACTTAGAATTTCTAGCAAATTAACGTAATTGGAACTATTTAGTTTAAGCATTTAAAGAAGACATGACACTGATATGATATTATTTTATCTAAAGGTTGTTAGGAACCTCACGAGGGAGCACGCTAGTTTAACTTGGACGACAGGTCAACTACGACACATAACTTATTTGCGCATGACTTACGTGGTACGTGCTTACGTGACCCTTTATGAAACTTGTATGATGTGGTTTCTTATTACACATGAAGTCATGATATCCATATACACATGAATCACGACATGAGCGTTTGCACGCATAAGTAGTAAGAAAGGCATGAGATATGAGCGTGGATAAGATCGCCTATATGCGATGGATATTCGCCGACATTGGCGTCTGATGTCGACTCAATGAAGAGTCATGGTTCTTCTATGCGACCATGGCGATACGATGGCGATTTTACGTGTTATGATAGGTAGGGGAAATACCCCGTATAAGGAAGATGCAACCTGGAGGATGCGACCCGAGGCATGCACTACACAAAGGGAACCTCTGGGGTTAGTGACCTCGGTGTTGGCTACCAGCGAGAGGCGTCCGCGTGTGGGCCACACTGAGATAGGAATGATGCCCTCGGGTAGCCTCTCAGTGTGCGAACCCACACATATGTATGGATCCCTTGAGGATTAGAGCTCTATGAAATGGCGCATAGTAAGATAGAAAGCCGATGGCCCATACGACGTACGAGTCTAAAAGAGTATGAGCGTTAGTAAGCGATGGCGTGGATTGCCGATCGTTAGGACACGTGCATACATGCATTATTTCTGCTTACTGAGCCACGGCGGCTCACTCCTTACGTTACGTGTTGTAGGTACCAGCGAACACGGTACGTGATCCCCTAGCTGGCAAGGCACCTTTTGGAGCTTCCGAGCGTCGTTTGGGGGTAATGTGTGCATGGATGATGACCTGTGAAGCCGGACGCATAGGGGTATATTTACTGTGCATGTACACACATCTTGTGTGAATAGGATATGTAGAATTGTAGGAACCTGATGTAATTCTTTTGACATGTAAAGAATGATTTCCATTATATAAATGGAAAAATTTATTCCGCATTTTAGCATCCAACATTACTAAGCACTAGTTAGACACTTAAAAATACGCTAGAAATGGTAGTGATAGCTAGGGTCGCTACAGGTGGTATCAGAGCTTCGTTCACAGTCCTGCAGACTGTCCATGCACACCCACTCAAAAGCACAGAAACGGCGTTGCTTGTAAGCATTGTGTTATGTAAATTCCTTGTATAGTATAATTTATTGGCCTTAGGAATTGTCAGGATTGGTGAAAACAATGGTAAGACTAAGGGGTGAGGGCCGTAGGGAAGCAGATCAAGGTAGGGGTACTACTAACCCTACCGATAGTCGGGATGCAACCATGATGCAGCTCACGGAATTGGTCCGACAACAGTCGGCCCAAATCCAGCAGCTTATCCAACGGCAGAATGCTGGAGGACAAACAGCTAGCGGACCTCCCCCGGCTGAAAGAACTGAAATGATCGGGGAGAGATTTCGAAAGCTAGAGTCGCTACAGGTTGTAGGCTGGATAATGACCCATCTGAAAATCAATTAAGAAGAACAAATCATTAGTCCAAGAATTTAAATTGAGTCGATGTTAGGATATTTAATAGATTGTGTCATTAGTTTACGTCTTGGGGTTATCTATTGTAATTATCCTTTTAGCTTGGGCTTTGGACTAGATTGTAGTTAGTTTAATCTTTAGTGTTTGGGCCTTAATATACCTAGGTTTAATGTGGTATATAAGGTTTTTCCAGCACTATTTTTGAAGTAATCAAAGATGAAAAGGCTAACCCTTCTTTTCACACAAGGTGAGAACCTCTCCCTTTTTCATTCAATCCAAGCCTCTTTGATTCCTTGTGCAATCTGGACCAACAAGTGGTATCAGAGCAAACGTAGATCGATCTACATCGATTTGAACCCCGTTTCGTTCGATTTCGAGAAAGATCAAAGGTGTTTTGAAAAACAAAAATCACTTTCGGGTATTTTGAACTCGTTTTGGGGTGTTAATGCTTCGTTTTTGTGTTTATAACCTTCCCCCATATCGATTCTATGCCTAAAATGTTTTTAGAACACTTTTGGATCAGTTTTAACGAGTTTTGAGCAAGATCGAAGCAAAAATCTTCAGAAAAAGTCATCTCGGCCATTTTCTGTTTTTTGTCGATTTGATCCGTTTTTTGTTGTTTTTAGCCCACAAATCGGTCGATTATGTGTTTAGAGAAGAATTTCTGAAGTTTTGGATCAAGTTTGAGTGATTTTGGTTGAGATTTGAGTGAAAACCGGACGATTTTCTGGCAAAACGCGCGACAGCAATGGAACAGTGAACACTTGTTCTTGGCCGCGAAAGTTTTCTGTTGCGTCGTTCAAGTCCGCGAAATTTTTGTATCCGTGAAATTTCATTCCGAGAATCTTTCTAAAACCGCAAAAATTTCTCTGTTTCACTTCACTTTTTCTCAACTGTTTATTCTTCAAAATCCGAGAAACTTTATATGCGAGAAATTTTATTCCGACAATTTATCTAAACCGCGAAAATTTTCAAAAGCTGAGAAATATTTATAGGTCGAGAAACTTTTTAAAACCGATACAGTTGTCAAATCCGCGAAAATTCTTTGAAACTGAGAAAGTTTGTCAAATCCAAGAAATTCTCAGCCCAGAAAGTTTCTTTCTTCCGAGAAAATTTTTCAAAACCACGGCTTTTCAAATCCGAGAAACTTTATAAAACCACACTTCAACCCGCGATACTTCTTCCAAACTGAAATTTTTTTAACCTAAAAATTCTCAAAATTGAGAAACTTTCTCACATGCGAAATTTTAAAATCCGAGAATTTTTTTTTTAGCAACGGAAATAAAAAACCATAATTAATAGACATAATGTGAATAAAAAAGGTTCCAGCGAGCTACAACTGCAAGGCATAAAAGTTGTCTTTGTTCAATCATATTTAGGGCTGGGGAAATACACCGAAATACCGATATACCGTCCTTATCGTATCGTAGCGTACCGAAAATATCGAAAATTTTGGTATACCGAAGTTTTTGGTAAGGTATGATACCGTACCGAAAATTTTCGGTACGGTAATGGTATGAAAATTTTAAAAATTAGGTATACCGATTATACCGAAATACCGAAATACTAAATTTTTTAATATTATATATATACATACACACACACACCTACATATACTATGTTATTTCAAAAAAATATAAAATGGTTAAAAATATTATAAGGATCTTCATAATTTATTTAGCGTATAAATTATTAACTATACCCTTGACGCTCAAAAACCATATTATGTTAATCTTCACTAATTTTCTGTTAAACTTGATGCAATTAATTTTTGTTAATCTTCACTAATTTTTTTAAATAGCGGTTTCGTTTCAGTTAATCTGTATATAACGTATTTTGTTGTTATGTAAAGTTCTTTGTCTTATTAAGGAGATTGACTAAAGTATGTAAGTTATTTAAGCTTATGTTAGGAATTAAAAATCTTTCTATTTTGGATAATGTAGTATTAATAATCCATCTTATTGGAGCCTAAGGTGTTTGAATTTACTAAAAAATTTGAAAACAACGAACTAATGAGTTACGAGACACGCATGGTAAAAAACCTTCCGTGTGAATGGTACGAAAGGTATGATCCGATACCATACCGAAATTTCGGTATGATACCGTATCGAAATTTAAGGTATACCGAAATTTCGGTATGGTATTGGTATGATTTTTCCCGATACCGAAATTTCGGTAGGGTACACGGTATCACAGTTTTGATACGGTATACCGTACCGAACCACCCCTAATCATATTTATAGTTCTACTGATGTGCTTGTACCATCAAACTTGTCATAAAGATCCTTCACTACAGTAAACATAGTGACTCGCACAAGAGCCAGGTGAAAAAATTTGCGGTTTGAAAAAACGTTTCAAAATGGTTCGTGACTACAAGATAAATTATCCGAGAAATTATTGTTTGAGAAATTTCAGTATTTGCGTGAGTTTAGAGAAAAATTCTCGGACAGAAAAAAATTCTCAGTTGAAAATTATTTTCTCGGACTTATTCAAGTCTTGATCCTTTACACTTTAGTCCTATCCCCCTAGACCACTTTTGACCAAAAAAAAAAAATTTATTCTTCCAATCTCGTTTTTAAATTTCTAGAACTACTCCGAATTTCACGATATATTTTCTCTTCATACGTTTTCGACCATCACACACATTCACTTAGCTCTAAGAAATTCTTTAAACGATTTTCTCAAACTCTACTCGTTAAACTCATATTTCTCATCTCGTTCGTCACTAACCTTCTTATCTATACAAGATCAAAACCACGGACGATTCGACTGCACCAACCATGTCCACCACAAATGACATCTCAACAGTGGGCTCCGACACCAGGCCTCCGATGCTGCGACAAGGCGATTACAGCATACGAACAAACAGGTTCCTCACGTTCATCAGGAACAAAGGCGCACCACTCTCTCAATACTTACTGCACTCCATCTTCAACGGTCCAGCACAGTTCTGGACGATCATCCCTGCTCAACCAAACGCGAACCCTCCCATGGATGAACGCCGCACTCCAAGAGGTCCCATTAATGAGGATGAAGAGGCTCGCCTACAGGCCGATGAGACTGCCGAAGGATACCTAGCTATGGGCAACGAAGTCTACGCACACATCGAGTGCTGCACAACTGCCAAGGAAATATGGGATGAACTCGTGGGAATTATGGCAGGCACAACAGAAAGTGCTCAGGGGAGGAAATCAGCCTGTCTCTCGCAGTATGAACACTTCCAGGCCTATGAAGGAGAGGAGCTGCGTGACACGTACCTCCGATACTTGAAGGTCATCAATGAACTCAAGAAAGCCAAGATCTCGAGGAACAAATTTGATATCAACAACCGCTTCCTTGGTAGCCTCAAACCACATTGGGGCAATGCGACCGTGATGATGATTCAGAGTAAGGACCTCTCCAACACCTCCATCCATGCTCTCTACGACAGCCTGTCTGCCTATGCACCCTACGTACAACCGCATTCTACCAACACTCGAGTTGACCCACTTGCTCTCCTCTCGAACAAGACTGCTGAACGATCTTCCACCTCTAAGGCCAAACAGAACAAAGGGAAGCAACCAGCTGTTGTATCTGACACCTCTTCAGGATCCGAAGCTGATACAGAATCTGATGAAGATGTTCGTGATCTACGCAAGCAGCTGGCAATGCTCACAAAGATGGTCTCAAAGAAGATCGGGAAAAAATCCTCATTTCCTCCAATCGACAAAGAACCTTTAGCGGCACCAAAAAGACCACCCCTACGAAGGAAGCTAAGTCGATAAAGAAAGACGAGGAATCCGCACCTCGAAAGTCTGTGAAGTGCTTTCGATGTGGAAAGTCAGGCCACTTTGCCAAGGAATGCCACGCCCCACGCGTGAAGGACTCTGGCTACTACGACCGTAAGGCCAGAATGACCCGCAAAATGGAAAGTGGGAAAGTTCTTCTCACCGAATAAGCTGAGTGGGTGAACGACACTTCCGAAGACGAGGAGCCTAAGGATGAAGATTGCTGCATGGCAAGGCTGGTCGAACATGACGAGGACGAGGAGATGGTTAACACCGGTGAGAACACAGCTAAGACTCCTAACAACGCAGAGTCTGAGGTACGAATTTCTCAACTCGATGATGTGTTTAATAACCGTCACACCATTAAGAAACCCACCGTAGACGCTAGGGATTATGATGAACTCAAACTAAAATTTGAAAACAACTATGCCTTACTTAGTTTAAAAGTAGAAAGCTCGCTTGCGCAAATGAACGACTAATTGCCTATGAAGCGTTAGTCAAACGTCTGCAAAACAAGAATAAACAAAGTGAGACTAAGGTTAAGGAAACCACTCTTGCCATCAGTTCATGTGAAACATCTCGTCTTTTAACAGCTGCACAATATGAACTGCTTACTAAGGAAAGAATTAGACTGTACCAAAAGGTGAAAGAACTTGAAGAGCAACTTCACCTTAGAAACAAAAACGCACGCCTCTTATGCCTATTGAACCAACCAGCAGAAACAGAATTCTACGACGCCCGGATGGGAACCGGCCTGACTAGAAATTGCGAACCAATGCCATTAATAGTAAAAAGGTATAACATGTATAGCACTAGGTTCCTGCAAACAAGGAAGGGGACTCCCTCACAGCTCATGCCATTTGTAAGATCCTCCGCCGTTGTCCTTTCGGAAGAAAAGAGGGAACAGAACATTCTTTGGGCGGAAATCGCATATGACTACACAGAACTGAATGCTAGTTACAAGACTAAAAAACCTTCACTCTCTGAGGACATCAAAACTATATTTCCAACCGAAGAACAGGAAATTGCTTTCCGAGAAGCCCTTTCTCGCATCTATATCCCAGAAAAACTTCTGGTCATAGCAGAACTAGAACGAACCCTAGAACTAGAGCGGAAAGCCTTCTCGAAGGAGCCAGATGAGCTACTTAGCAAAATCTTTATCCTAGAGCAATTTCACAATACGAACAAACCCTCTAAGTCGAGTCAAGTACCCGATTCTCGAACATGTAAATGTAAGAAATCAGCGAAGACGACTCCTGAAGTTGAAACATGTTCAACCACTAACTCTCGTCTTCCTATGGATATAGGGAATGTGAGTCCGACGTCTCTGGAAGGTAGCTCGTTTGAAATAAAGGAGAATCCGCTCTTCGATGAAAAGAAGAAAAGACCATCCTATATTCGTCTTTCCTCGTTATGTAATGAATCTCAATATCTTAAGGACTTAGATAATTATGTTTCCAGAACCTATCTTCTTTTTACCAAGCTTATGTTTATGTGTTGCTGCAATGACTTTGTTCTCCCGCGCTTTCATGAATATGAAACACACGAACACGCAACACTCCGACCAAGCAAGCGAACCTCCTCTACGACGCCTTTGCATTCTCCCAATTCGTCTAAACCTACAGTTAAGCGAAAACGCCTTACGACGCTAAATACAAAGCCACCTACTGCTCGCAAGCAAAAGACGACTAAAACCGAAGCACGGCAACAACAACCAAAATCCCCACGCCAATTCATAAATAAGGCACCGTACATGCGAGCACAAGTTAGGCAAATATGGGTTAGAAAAACCATAATCCCGCCTCATCAAACAAATCACGACTGGAAACCTAAATTGATACAGCGCAACCTGATTTATACCCTACATTTCCCGTTAAGCGCATGAAAATTTTACTTGTATCACAAGATGGTCCCGTCCGTAAACGGGGACCTAACGTTTGTTGATGATTGCAGGTCTGTCATGTGTGGTATCTAGACTCAGGTTGCTCCACACACATGAAGGGGAACAAGGAGCTGTTGAGCAACTTCTCCGAGCGCTATCTCGGAAGGGTCTCCTTCGGGAACAGTCAAATGGCGCCAATTCTCGGAACTGGCGATCTCGTCCATGACAAACTGACGATCAAGGGCATCTCTTATGTCGAGGGCTTGAGCTATAAAGGATACAAGTTCTCTTCGAATCAGACATCTGCAGCATTATCGATGCCTCGGGACTGCCTCTTCTTTCTGGAACGCGCACGTCTCACCTCTACGTACTCAATCTTACGACCTCTCGACCAATATGCCTTCTCTCTCGTGCTACACCCAAGTTGAACGATCTATGGCATCGACGCCTTTCACATCTCAATTTCAAGACTCTCAACAAACTGCGTCAGAATAAACTTGTCAAGAGTCTACCTCAGCTGTCCTATCATAAGGTGCATCTCTGCTCTGCCTGTGAATTAGGGAAGATGAAGCGCTCGTCTCACATCTCCAAGGAAACGCCGTCCTCTAAGCTCATCCTCGAGCTCTTACACATGGATCTTTGTGGCCCGATGCCTATGGCTACACTCGGAGGAAGGCGGTATATTCTTGTGATTGTCGATGATTTCTCGCGCTACACGTGGACGAAACTTGTTCGCGCAAAGGATGAAGTTCCTGATTTAATCATCGAGTTTGTTGTTACGTCCCAAAATCTTCATCAACAGAAGGTTCGGATTATCAGAACTGACAATGGAACTGAGTTTAAGAACAAGAAGCTCAGTGATTTCTATGCCACTCGGGGCATCACCCAGCAATTCTCAGCTGTGAAGACACCGCAACAGAATGGTGTCGTTGAGCGGAAGAATAGGACACTAGTCGAAGCAGCTAGGACTCTCCTCATCCAATCCGTCCTTCCTCACTCTCTTTGGGGCGAAGCTATTCAAATGGCTTGCTACACGCGGAACTAGGCTTCCATCCACAAGAGATTCAACTGCACCCCATACGAGATGCTGAATAACCGTCGTATGCCGGATATATCTTATCTAAGGGTCTTCGGTTGCCGATGTTTTGTTGCCAATGATCGCCAACATCTTGGGAAGCTCGATCCAAAAGCACTTGAAGGCATCTTTGTTGGATATTCGCTGAACTCGAAGTCACACAGAGTCTATCTTAAGGAGAAACGATCAGTATTAGAGAGCACAAATGTCACCTTTGACGAAAGCGAAGGTGACCAAATGACTTCTGCTCATAGCAGACCAGAACCGGTCTTCTACAGTCGTTGACAAAAGGTCAACTTTCATCGACGGGAACTTCCTCATCTGAGGGCAACTCTGGCGAACTGGATCTTATCTGCTCTTCGAGTACTTCTATCCAGTCCCCAAGACTCCCGTCGCCACCACTCAACCTACCGCTGCACCCACCCCACCTACGCCACCGGCTATCGGCGATGATGTCGTCCCTGCAAACTTGAATGATCTCAATCTCGACGAAGACGACATTTTATCCAACCATGGGAACATTGCTGATCCGATGCCGAACCCTCTCAATCTACTAAGGTTGAGATCTCTTCTTCGGACACCGGACCCCAATCTAATGAGCCTCCACTCGACAGAAATACGGCTAGCTCCTCACAGACTAATGTACCACTTTGGGCTCGCTCTCATCCTACGGATCAGATTATTGGGGATCCCACATCCGGTGTTTCGACGCGTTCGGCTACGATGAATGAAAGCCTGTTCGCCTGCTATCTCAGTCAAGCCGAACCATCACGAGTAGCTGAAGCTCTCAATGATCCTGATTGGATGATTGCAATGCAGGAGGAAATAAATCAGTTCGAACGTTTACAAGTTTGGGAACTCGTACCATGCCCTCACAACAGCTCCATTATCGGCACGAAGTGGATCTTCAAGAACAAAAAGGATGAAGACGGTGTTGTCATCCGCAATAAAGCAAGACTTGTGGCTAAGGGGTACAATCAACAAGAAGGCATCGACTACGATGAAACTTTCGCCCCCGTTGCCAGGATCGAAGCTATACGAATCTTTCTTGCCTTTGCTGCGCACAAGAACTTCAAAGTCTATCAAATGGACGTGAAGACTGCATTTCTGAATGGATTTCTAAAAGAAGAAGTGTACGTTGATCAACCTGAAGGGTTCTTGAGCGAAGAGTTTCCTCATCACGTATATCGACTCTACAAGGCTCTCTACGGACTGAAGCCGGCTCCCCGAGCTTGGTATGACGTCCTTTCAGACTTCCTCGTTCAGTCAGGATTCAAGAAAGGAACTCTGGATACAACTCTCTTCAGAAAGGAGCTTGGTATGTCTTTCTGTACCTCACTGCTAGTCGACCGGATATCGTTCTCTCGACAGGAATCTGCGCTCGCTTTCAGGCTACACCTAAGGAATCACATTTCACTGCTGTAAAAAGGATTTTCCGCTATCTCAAAGGAACACCCAATCTGGGTTTGTGGTACACCACTCGATCGGACTTCAAACTGGTTGGATTCTCTGACTCGGATTACGCAGGATGCAAGATGGATCGGAAAAGCACCTCAGGAGCTGCACACTTCTTGGGCGGTAAACTCGTGAGTTGGTCTTCTCGAAAACAAAACTATGTCTCAACTTCGTCGACAGAGGCAGAATATGTTGCCGCCGCTAGTTGTTGTTCACAGCTTTTGTGGATGAGAACCCAACTACGAGATTTTAATTTTCATGTTGATAAAATTCCCATTTATTGTGACTCGAAGAGTGCGATTGCGATGACGAGTAATGCAATGCATCACTCGAGAACGAAACACATAGATATTCGTCACCACTTCATCAAAGAACATGTCGGACAATGGACGATTGAATTGCACTACGTCACTACCGAAGATCAACTGGCCGACATTTTCACAAAACCGTTGGATGTCAAACGATTCCAACACCTAGTGACTATGTTGGGCATGTTGAATCTTCCGTAATGATGAACCGACCCTACATAAACTTTGATGAAGTGTACATAGTTTTCTTCACTTTACACCATTTTCCATGTGTCTTCTGAATTATGTCTCTTAAGGGGGAGTTTTCGATAAGGGGGAGTTTCGTTTTCTTCTTCTTCATTTAAAAAGGGGGTTTTCGATTAAGGAGGAGTTTCTGATTTTGCCTATTAAAAAAAAATGGGTTGAAATTTTAGTTTTTGGTCAAACGGAGTCAAAATTTGACCAATTGGACATTGGGTTGAAATTTTAAATTTTGGTCAAACGGAGTCAAAATTGGACCAATTGGACATTGGGTTGAAATTTTAAATTATGGTCAAACAGAGTCAAAATTGGACCAATTGGACACCAATTGGACTCAACTTTCACCAAGCCCGCGAAATTCGGCCCATTTACTCAATATCTCGCATGAACAGTCACAAAACCCCCAAAATACTTAACTCTTTTCACAATCTTTCCAACTTCCCGAGAAAATATTCAAAAATTTCGCACCCTCCTCTTCGAAAATTTCTCGACCTCTCGCATCGTCGTCTTCTACAAATCTGCCTTCAAAATCCGTTTTTCTGCATACTCCGTCGTCAAAATCAGCATTTCGGTATGAATACATCCCAAATAAACCAATCCTTGTTCGTTTTATTCTGTTTTTGCCCCGTTCTTCTAAAATTTTTAGGTTTAAAATTAATTTTTCTCGGCTTCAATTCGGACGAATGTTAGGATTTTGGTGTTTAATACCCCCAAATATGTATTGCCCGTCCAATTTCGAGTCGATTGAGTCCAGTTTATTGCATTTTGGTTAAGATTTAAGTGGTTCTAAGGCAAAAATCATAGCGTCGTTTCGTACGTTTTCGCACTGTGTTCTTCATCGAGAAAATTTTTCAGAGAAAATACTTTAACTATAGATTTTCGCTGCTACAGTGAGTGAGGATCTGCGGAAGTTTTATCCGAGAAATTTCTTGCGTTACAATTTCGCTGCTACAGTGAGTGAAGTCCCGCGAAAGTTTTCATCCGAGAACATTTTTCCGTTACGTTAAAATATTTTTTGCTGCTACAGTGAGTCATGCCCCGCGAAATTTTCATACATCTCACTTCATATTACATCTTTTCGCATCTTCACTATTTCGCAACTACATTGACCCAAAATTTCTCAACCCATAAACTTAAATTTTTCTCGGATCCGTGCTGATCAAATTCTTTTGCAGCTACAGTGGTTCATTAATTTCTCAAACCATACGTCATTGTTTTTTTCGTGGATCACGCAAATTTCTCAACCTGAGAAAATTGTCAATCCGAGAAATTTTATCACTTGTCAAACTGAGAAATTTCACACCGAGAAATTTTACCACCTGAGCAAACTTTTTCAAAATTTTCTCACCCCGTGAAACTTTCATATCACTTGAGAAAATTCGAAACTTGCGAAATTTTTGCTAACTTGAAAACTTCTCTACTTGAGAAACTTTAAATACCTTTTGAGAAAATATTTTAACTGCGAAATTTTTGGATAACTTGTGAAATTCCTTAACTTGCGAAAATTTTCCACTACATGCGAAAATTTTACACTACATACGAAATTTTACACTATATGCGAAAATTTTCTCTCGGCGTGTCTATGTGTTATAATCAGCGAAATTTTCCATTACATGCGAAAATTTTTGGATAACTTGTGAAATTCCTTAACTTGCGAAAATTTTGCACTACATGCGAAAATTTTACACTACAAGCGAAATTTTCTCTCTACTACGAAATTTTGCTCGTGTACCAAAATTTTCTCATATCACATGAACACTTTCAATCCTGAAAATTTTCTAAGTGTTGTAAAAATTTCGTTTAATTTCCGAAAATTGTTGAAACTCGCCATCACATTACCATCATTCAATCTTAACAACTTTATTTCAAATGGACTCTAAGTTACCATTAATCTTAATTTTAATTTTATTTTTACGTTTTTTGGCTCTTTTTATTGTTTCACCCACGACTTACTTATATCCATGTTCTCGTGACTTAGTCCGTACTAATCATGCTACAATTACTGTCGAGCACAGATATGACCAACACAAATCGAGAAGCACTTGAGGCTGCAGCAATCCAAAGGGACGTCGCTCGCATCGAGCTCAATACACTGACATTTGTTCCACCGATCGAGCAGGTCTTCCCAACAAATCGATGGGCTGCCTTGATACCAAACAATCACATGGTGGAGTTGGACAACTTTAGGTGCGATGCCCCCATCATCATAGAAATCCTCAAAGGGCATCCCCTCCGACACGCCCTCACTCAAGGCGAGCCAGAAGCGCAAGTCTATGTCCAGTAGTTCTGGCACACATTGCAGATTACTGGACCACACTACCTCGCTTCAGCAATGTCCGCCGAAATCGATCAAGAAACAGTAGTCCTCACTCACAAGATTGTCCAAGAAGTACTTCAACTCCCTGTCTACTCACCTTACGAACCACTACCAACGCACGAACAACTCATCGAAGACATCGACAGATTGGGCTATCAACCTGACAACAAGAAGAAGAAAAGCTCACTCGTTCCCAGCGAAGTAACCACACGCAACCTACCTCAACCCTGGCGAACACTGTACCTCCTACTGAACAAATGCATGTCAGGGAAGCATGCTGGCCAGGACCGCGGGAACCACCAAATCCTTACCATCCTAACTGGCATCGCACACAACCGCAAGTACAACTACACTGAGATCATCTGGATGGATCTCGTCTCCATGATTCAACGTCGCGATCGGGAAGTCGCCAAGGATGTCAAGAACCGCTTCGTACCTTACATGCGGTGGCCCCCAGCGCTCATCAAACACTTCCGCCTGTTCTCCACCAGCATCCGCATCCGCCCGGCGAGTGAACACTTCGTGATCCCCGTTGTCGAGAAGTTCGCCAAGAAAAACACTACGGCGAAAGATCAAGACGCCATGATCATCCGGATGGAGTACTTGCCTATGCCGACCCGACAAACCCGCACGTTCGAGAATATCGTGCCTCCACCGCTTCATTCCGCGAGAGTCCCCGTCCAATATCCATTGTCCCTACGGAGCAGACCAACCACACTGCTCCTAACCCCGGGACTAGCCAAAACCCCACCACCACTTCTAAAAGGTCATCGAGTCGCTCCGCATCCTCTTCCACCCGCGTACCGAAAAACGATCGCGTGAGGATGACGTAAGCCGCACCACGGAGCGTCGATCAAAACGGAAAAACGATCGACCTCCTCAGTCACAAACAAGCCGAGCCCAACCCATAGGTGCAGGAGGTGATGTTTTCACCTCCCGCATAAAAGACGTGGCACTTGGCTCAACCACGCAAACGACCCCACCGATCCACTTATCTTCCTCTCTAAAGGAAGATACTTCATTCCACGAGGAGCTACGTATGCCATCGACATCCCACTTGGAGATAGTCGATGTTGAAACAAGTAGTCCTCCGCCTCAGACTGCATCCTCTTCAATCACATCGAGTATAGTGCCCTCACTCCCCATAATTTCATATGTTTCTAGGACACATACATCTTCTACTGCACTATAGAGTCTTCCTGATTCTGTCGGAATGCTCGGTGATGTCTCTGTGACTGAGAGCGGAAGACCTAGCACGGCCAACATCACCACAACTGTGAGCCTAGGCCATCATTCGTTTGAGTCTGTCTCATCGATGATGCCAACGGGAAGTCTTAGTGACCCCGTCTCCCGTCCTGTGCAAACGGGCGGCTGATCGACTCTCTTCTCCGACTCGGTGTCAGTTGGATTTCTTCGTGATTCCAACTTGTTAGACTTACCTCGTTTCGTCACCGAGGCCGTGCTAGAGGCTCGTCTTCAAGAATTTGCAAAGACTCTTGAGGCGTCAATCCTAGATAAAGTCTATGCGGGTCTCGATGCTTCCACCCGCGACAAAGGCAAAGGTGTGGCCCCAGAGACGCCACCACCAACGCAACATGTGGACGTCGAAGCTGTTCTCTCCTCCATTTCTGCAAAGGAGCTCTTCTACATCCTCCGAGCCAGACTCGCATCAATGACGGAACTCGACGAGGAGGAACAGCAAATGAAGAACATCATGACTCAGCCAATGACTTGCCCCGCTCAAGGCGAGTCTAGCAGGATCAGACGCGACGATCAAGACGATGATCATGATCGACGGGAGGGGGAGAATAGGTAGCAAGGCCAATCTCAAGGACTTGTGCAATCGATGTCGCCTTCCTCCTCTGCACCTGAAACGACGCCCGCGACTGAAACCTCACACCCCACCAACCAAAAATCCCATCCTATTAACCGCGAGTCACTAGCCAAATCACCCTCACCACCACCTACTGTAACCGTCTCCGAAACCCTAATCGTCACATCGACATTAGAGACCACCACCACACCTTCTCCACCCACCGTCTCCGAACCTCTAACTGTCATATCGACATTAGAGGCCACCACCACATCTACGCCCCCGACACCCAAATCATCCTCGCCAAAACCATCACCTCAACCGAGCCTCCAGAATCTCCACCACAACCATCCCCACAATCCACAACCTCCTCCGACGCAACACCCTCGCCGCTACACAGCTCTACCCCTCTCAATACCGACCCCAACGTGGCTCCCGAGGACTTCTACTGCGTGCAGACCGAGATCGAGGCCTACATCTTCAACGATGAATGGCTTTACACACCCGCCGACGCAGTAGCAGCAAGGAAATTGGTAGAGAATGCTCGACGTCTGCTAAAGGAAGCATCACTTACGCTGATCAACACTGCAGACAACGAGAACGGGGAGGAGTACGACGCTGAACCCGCCGAGCTCGAGAACATCCTAGAGTTTCAAACGCAGCAAGCTGAGGCTCTGCTGCTCAATCGGATGTGCCCACGGCGGATATTTCGGAAGCACCGTGGGAAAACAAGAAGATCACCGCACCATTCCAAGAAGAGATCAGGAAGAGGATCTAGCGGCGCAAGGAGCAGATCATCACAATCTTCGATGAATATGAGCTGACGAATATCCAAAATTGGAGCGAGTAGAAGAAGAAGCTCTATCGATGGAGCCTTCTTTCCACGAGTGCACAAAGCGGACGCTGTCCGATGAGGAAAACATCGCTCTTGAAATGAATCGGGCTCCCATCTGCAAAGTCACTGACATTCGCCAGGAGTCGAAAGGACGTGTCCACTATCCAGTGTTCACGGTAATGAGCCAGGATGAGAGCTACAGTGGAGTGAGCGAGGCGGACTTCAAGTTTCTGCGCCTGGGTGATCTGTACAGCATGCTGGAATCCATGAAGCAGTTCAGACTCATCGTCAGAATTTCTGGACATCTCGTACAGGCTGAACCGGTCACTGTGGGCTACGTGGCTCTCAAGCGGCACATGCTCCGACAGGTGAGATTCTTCGCCTCCCACGATCTACAGATGGCGGTAGAGCACAACCTAAAGAAGGTGAACCTGACTCGCCCATCTTTCAAGAATGCGAACGACTATCGAGAGGGCGATGTGATCGACGGAGATGATCCGGCGTCCGCCTACTCGAACTACAAGGGAAAGATGAGGCTTCTGCGCTGCTCCGAAGTGGCAAAGTTCTCGGATGGGACACTCACCATCATCCAAGACAAGCTCAGAGGATTTGCCGCATCCTTTCGGAAGAAGACCCACACTGCCGATCCAAACTCGCGAAGTTCATTGACGCTATAGCTGATCGAATCGTTCTTCAAAGGAATCTCCGCGCCTTCGAGTTCAAACTAGGTCTTCGCAAAACTCATACTCGCTAATTCACCATCACTACGCCCAAGATCCAAGACTCCCAACAATTGACACAAAGGGGGAGATTGTTATGATATTTAATAGATTGTGTCATTAATTTACGTCTTGGGGTTATCTATTGTTATCCTTTTAGCTAGGGCTTTGGACTAGATTGTAATTAGTTGAATCTTTAGTGTTTGGGCCTTAATATACCTAGGTTTATTGTGGTATATAAGGTTTTTCCAGCATTATTTTTGAAGTAATCAAAGCTCAAAAGGCTAACCCTACTTTTCACAAAATACACACACTTGAAGGTGAGAACCTCTCCCTTTTTCATTCCATCCAAGCCTCTTTGATTCCTTGTTTGGTGCAATTGGGACCGACAGTCGAAATTAACTTGAAGAATATATGAATCGGAACATAGGTATACGAAAGTGAATATTGAAGAGATAATGACATTTTGGCATATTTATATAAGTCATATGAAAGTTTTGTCGAAAATTTTACTAAGTGTTTATCACCACTATTCACTCCGCTAAAGTTTACGATCGAAAATTTAATTTGCAATTTGATTTTCTAAGTGATGATTACTAATTTCAGGTCTCCGTTTTATTTTACGATCGAAAATTTTATCCGCTAAGGTTCGGTACAGTGGAAAAGACTTAGAGAATTTTCTAAGTGTTTGAACGTAAAACGTGGTACTGTATGCGAGAAATTTTACGACGGAGAAAAATTTTCGTGTAAATTTACGATAGAGAAAATTGATTTCCGTGTAAATTTACGATCGAGAAATTTTTCGCGAGAATAAAATTTTCATCGTGAAAGTTATCGAGCGAGAAAGTATTCCGATATTAAAATAGTTTTTTGCTGTGAAATTTTACAATCGAGAAAATTGATAGCGTGAAACTTGGTGACTCGCCGAGAAAATTTTCGATCGATAAAAATCATCACTACGTACTTTTTCGATCGAGAAATTTTATCGTCGAAAAATTAATTTTATCGCCGCTAAAATTTACGACCGAGTACAAAATTGAAATCGAAATCACTGTTTTCGATTGTAAGTTTTACGCTCGAAACTTAATGATATCTATTTGATCTTATTTCATCTGTAATTTTTCGCTTGCGTAAACCCAAAGTTAGAATTCTCGATGGTAAGCGTTTTGGCGACCTACGTCATCTATCTTAATGACTAAGTCAAATCTTAGCGATCGAAAAATTTTTACGCTGCAAACAGTGTCTCAATCAAATTAAAATTCGATTGAAACTGTTTGCGATCGAGAAAGTTCTTCAATGGTTCAAACCTTCATAAACCCAGCTTTTAGTTGAACCTAAATCTTAGCCCTAAAACGTAGAAGATCGAAAATCTGCACCATCAGAGCGACTACGAACTCAAAGACTATCTAAACTCGCAAATCTAAACCCATTTCAAGTATAGAACAGGTCTAAATTGCTAGAAATGAGCCTTCGGGGCTTCACAGTTAAGAACAGAGAAATCCTAACAGAATATCAGTCGAAAAATTACAGAACGTAGTTACAGACTTAAATCAATCTAACACAAACACCTAATAGATGTCGAATCTACCTTTGAAAGACGAAAACTAGGTAAGATTTACAGATCTTGAGTGAAATTTTTGATTTCGTCTTTCGTTTGTGAGTTTTCGCTCGAGAAATTTCAATCGACACTGTTACGAGGGTTTTGCATGATCTATAGTTTTCGACTGCAAAAATTAATTCCGTTTAAGTGCGCTGATTAGACATTTTTAATACTTAGCAAATTCTAAGTCTAATACTGTTTGCGATCAAGAAACTTATGATCGAAAATTTTCATCCGGTACCTATTTAATTTTCGCTCGACAAAATTGGAAGTGAAAATTACCATTTGGTCTCGAATCAATTTTAGCTCGAGAAACTGCGATCGAAAATTACAAAATTCGGCCAAATTTTTCGATAGTTAGTTTTTCTATGATTTCAGATTGACCCTAAGTTCAAGTAAGGACCACATAGTTGCTCCCCCAATGTATGAAAAACTGCAATTAACTCCCTGTAATTCAGGTTGGTGACATCTGGCTCCTTCTTCAACTTTTGTAAATCTGCATACTTAGAGCAAAAGATGTCGAGAATTTTTAGAGTTAATTTTGGAAGCAATTATTCTATTTGGGGTCCCCCTGGAACATTTTCAAGATAAGTTGGTTAAATTCAAATTCATAAAACACGTTAACGATCAAACTATTTAACCATCCAAAATTTGAACCAATGTCGTTCACTCCAAGTCGTGATTAATTCGTGAAGTCTTCCTGATTGATTCTGCAACACTTAGAGAAAGACCATCAAAATAGTTTGGAGCTCAAGCATTAATTTTGTAAATGCTCCCCCTCAAATAGTGCACCTTAATTGATTTGTCAAGAAAGTAGATGAATCAATCTAAGTACTAATTACTAAAAATACGCGATTTATCAAAAATTTGGCTCAGATACATGGTCCCCTATACATGTAACTATACTATCGCGCGAGGGTATGAGCAGAAACAAATATTTGCATTTTCAACAATTCAGCTCAAATGCAAAGAAAGATTGCATACCAGAATGTGCGAACTACAACAAAATATCGCTTTTAATCAATTCCGAATAGATGTAAATTAAAATGCATATTAAAATGTGCGAAAAAATATTTATGTATATATATTTTTATTATTATTACACTATATATATTATATTTTTATATACTAATTTTAATTATAGTATGGGGTCAGATTATTTTGCTTCGATCATTGTCACGCCTAAAATTCACAAGACTTGAAAAATTTTATGCCGCCAAGTCACGTCAGCAAACTGAAGTCATAAGTTCAAAGTAGGATTCATTTCGACAACTCTCACTAGGTTCGCGCTAGCGCTCATTTATTATTGACTAGGGATTTTTATATTTATATCACTCATGTCAACACAAGTCATATTAAGTCAATTTACCTGTGATCGAGGCGTTTTTAATCATTTCACCGAGCGAGAGACCGTCGTTTTTGAGTTAAAGGGACTTTGAAGGCTTCAATTTGGTTATGACTAAGAAGGGAAGGAAACTTTTGGGAAAAGTGAACTTTATGTCGTCTTCCATTCCTTCGTCGTTCACCTTTTTCTCCGGCATTTTAAGGGCCTAAAATAAGTATATATATAAAAAAAATCATTGGGGTGAATTGTGAAATTCTTCGGGAGTTTAGAGAATTTAATGAATATAATAAATTTCGGCTAGGTCAAATTGGAATTTTTCAGAAGTTTTGGGAGCTATATGAATATATTAAATTTCGGCTAAGGGTTGAATTGAAAGTTTTCAGAAATTTTGGTGGCTAAATAAATATATGAAAATTCGGCTAGGATTGGTACTTTCCAAAAGTTTTGGATGCTAGATGAATATATTAAAACTTGGCTAGGATCAAGTTGAAACCTTTCAAAGGTTTTTGGTAGCTAATTAAATCGATTAAAATTCGGTAAGGACCAAACTGGAATTTTTTTTCAAGAATTTTGAGTACTAAATAGTTACGTTGAATTTCGGCTAGGGTAAAAATGACATTTCCAAAAAAATTTGGGTTTAATTAAATAATCATTAAATTCGGTTGGGGTCAAGATTTTAGAATTTTTGGAAGGTTAAATAAATATTAAAAATCTCGATTAGGGACCTTATAGTAATTTTCAAAATTTTCGAGGTGTTTACTAAATATTTTTAAAATACGGTTGGGGTCTTTATGCGAATTTCTGAAATTCCGAGGGATTATATAAACATTATATTTTTCGGTTTGGGTTAATCCTGAATATTCGAAAGTCTTGGGGCAAAGTTGTAATTTCTGTAAAATCTGAGCTAGATTTTGAAATGATTTTAAATTTGGGAAAGATTAATAATTTCTAAAATATTTTTGGAACTTAAACTGACACTGGCGTTAGAATTTTAAAATATTTTAAATTAAGGATCAATTGTGAAATTAGAGCCGTAAGGTAGGAACAATTAAACTTCGAACTTCTAGTATAAAATCGGAAGGGAGTTTGGTGGTTACGGTTTCTTGCTGATTACAATCGGAACGCGGGCTTCGGGCACGAATTATTTGTTGAATGTTTTTTTTTGGGATAGGGCCGAGCTAATACCTCGGGCCGATATGTAATATATAAAATGTGGGGAGAATATGTTGCATTTTTTTTATATGTTGCATTTTACTTGCACGGCATTTGCATACACGTGTTACGAGGGAGTGCGAAGTCATGGTAATATTGTACAGTGACATTGAGTGGGGTAGATTATGACCGAGTGATAGTCGACGAGTTGTATGAGTGAGGTTAGGACTAAGACGCACTTATATGGAGGGAGTGGGGCCTCCCGAGCTGCTGACCCCTTGTGGGGAGTTGGGCCTCCCGAGCTACGGACCCCTGTGCGCGAATGTTGCCTTTAGTTCCTAAGCCTCGGGCCCTGATGTGATGTGATAAAATGGGACTGTGAGACAAGTCGGGATTGGCGTGTGAGAGCATTTGCATTGCATGTTTTCATCTACTGGGCAAAAGCTCAGTATGTAGGTGAGGCGGCTGATGGCGGTGACTTCACGGACTTTTGAGTGCGGGGCAGTACATGGGGACGCGACCTGTGGAGTATTCTCAATTTGTGTTTCATACTTTTAATAATTGGGCTTCGGTCTAAATTATAAATGTTCGTGTTGTAAAACAATTTCATACTTTCGGGTTTAGATTTTTGGGCTTCCGCCCAGTACATGTTATTATTATGTTTTAAATAGTTTTTTATTAAATGGGCTTTTACGCTGCGTAAAACCCGCCAATATACGTATTTAGGAAGTAGGGTCGTTATAGTTTGCTCACCCTGCCTATGTTCGGAATTCCTTAATCCTTAAATTCATCAAACTAAATCACAGAGGATTAAGACATAAGCATATAAAAGCAAGCTAGTCGATTATATTGTAGCATTCCAAGATAGCGAAGTGAACGACCCAACACCAAACCAAAACACGGCATTAATTGCCCCAAAGTCTCCCCCTTCAGCATAAAAAAGGATGGACCCAAAACACCACGAACTTACCAAAAACTTGCAAAAAATCATGACCTACCAAAAACCAGCAAAAGAAAGATCTTAGTACTAGGCGCAAACTATAACTAGGCGTACTAGAGCTAGGAGATCACTACGAATCGAAGTTATAAGAGCTGGAATCGTATCAGATGAGGCAGATGAGGATTCAACGATATTCAGAGACGTGGAGATCTCCTTCATATACTTTTTAGCCCTATTAGAGTGCATGAGATCTCATCGAACTTCTTCCTGTTGTCAACCTTGATGACCTTGATACTCCGTTTCAAATCAGTTATGGTTCCCTGCTTGTCGTCGCTCTCTTGACACTTTTTCTTCCTGATTTCGAACTAGTGGCTTTCGAAGAGATTTGGGGATTTGATCAGAGCAGCCTTTCGCTTCTTGTTGGAGGCAGATCCGGCGCCTTTGGTTTTCGTCACGATTGAGATCGAAGGATTGAAGAGCGAAATAATGAAGTGAAAGACTTAGGGTTGAATGAATTGACGGAGAAGAGATTGGATGGTTAAGGTCGAAAACCTCTTGTATAAGAATGGGAAGGATTTTGGAGAGATGTGATATCGATGAGACATGAGGCAGATAAGAAAAAGATTTCATTTGTGGAAAAGGAAACTGCCCTTTAGATGGAATTTGCTGAAAGTAAGAGGATATCTCGCGGAAATCAAGGAAGGAAATAAGGACTTAAGATCGGAGTTCAACAATAAAAAAAGATTTTTTGGCTGCAAATAGATTTTTATATAAATATCGAAGAAAATCTATTTAGAGAAAAATAATCTCCCCATGAAAGGATTTGGATAGATAAGGAAGGTAGAATCAAGAAAAAGATTTATAGAATCAGGGGATAAAATCGAGGAGATTCTAAAGGATAAGATCAAATAAATACTAATGACTAACTTATCTAGTCACCTTTCCAATTTGAGCTCAATAATTCCTAATCCGTTGCGAATATCACAAAATCTACTCTCAATAAGGGGTTTCGTTAAGACATCAGCCAGCAGATCTTTGGTTCCTACAAAGTTTACGCTGATATTCCCTTTCTGAACATGATCTCGAATAAAATGATGTTTCACCTCTATGTGCCTAGATAGAGAGTAGTGTACGAGATTCTTAGTGATACTAATAGCACAAGTACTATCACAGAAAATAGGAATTTGGTCGTACCTTAAATCGTAATCACTCAAGGTCTATCTCATCCAAAGGATTTGCTGAGAACAACTTCCCAAGGCCATATATTATGCTTCGATTGTGGACAGGGAGACGGCATTTTGTTTCCGACTGGACAAAGTTAAAAGGGAATTCCCTAGTAATTGGCAAGTACCACTAGGGCTGGGGAAATATACTGAAATACCGATATACCGTCCTTATCGTATCGTAACGTACCAAAAATATCTAAAATTTTGGTATACCGAAGTTTTTGGTAAGGTATGATACCGTACCGAAAATTTTCGGTACGGTAATGGTATGAAAATTTTAAAAATTAGGTATACCGATTATACCGAAATACCGAAATACTAAAATTTTTAATATTATATATATATATATAAATATACACACACCTACATATACTATTATTCAAAATAATATAAAATGGTTAAAAATATTATAAGGATCTTCGTTAATTTATTTAGCGCATAAATTATTAACTATACCCTTGACGCACACCATATTTTGTTAATCTTCACTAATTTTTTGTTAATCTTGATGCAATTAATTTTTGTTAATCTTCACTTGTATTTTTAAATAGCAGTTTCGTTTTATTTAATCTGTATATAACGTCGTACTTTGTGGTTATGTAAAGTTCTTTGTGTTATTAAGGAGACTGACTAAAATATGTAAATTATTTAAGGTTATTTTAGGAATTAAAAATCTTTTTATTTTGGAAAATTTGGTATTAACAATCCATCTTATTGGAGCATAAGGTGTTTGAATTTACTAAAAATACGAAACAAAGAATTAACGAGTTACGAGACACGCATGGTAAAAAATCCTCCGTGTTAATGGTATAAGGTATGATACCGATAGCATACCGAAATTTCGGTATGATACCGTATCGAAATTTAAGGTATACCGAAATTTTGGTATGGTATTGGTATGATTTTTTCGATATCGAAACTTCGGTGTGGTATACGGTATCACAGGTTTGGTACGGTATACCGTACCGAACCACCTCTAAGTACCACTAGTGCTTTTCCTATCTTATCTCGAACCAGCATAATCAGCTTCCGAGTATCCCACTAATGAGAGTTCCTTGGAATTTGGATACCACAGTCCAAAATCGATTGTTCCTGCTAGGTCCTGAATTATCAACTCTAAAATCCTAGACTTCAATCATTACTCAATCGATTAGAATTGTTCAGAAATCGAAGTTCGAACAAGAAACTCGTTCCAAACCTTGAGAGAATTCGCTTAGTGAGATGAAGATTTCCGACTTTCCCTCTCTAGAAATTGGATTGCCAGTCCTTCGCATCAAATTCTAAAATCTTAATGTTAAGCACAATGTTTACACTAGTATTTATACCAAACGAACTTGGTATAAATACAAGTTAAGTCCTAATCTAAGGAGAAATACAAGTAAAGTCCCTCGGGACCTTCTTTCTTGATGATGCTTGAGGACCTTTGTACTTCACCACATAAAGCTGGTAGAGGTTGTACACCTCCTTGGCAGGGAGATACGGTATGTAGCTCTCGCTTAGTTATTCACGAGTTCTATCTACTCGCTCGATAGCGTAGTGAGGTGTTGGAAGTCCTCCTTTAGCACATAAGACGCTGAGTAGCTGACAGATTGGGGAGAGACTCTTATAATGATTCTTCGCTTGTCCTTTGGTCATCCCCAGTCTCACATCCGGTCCAAGGTGGGTCAGCATCCAGATGTACGTTATTCTCTTTTGCTAATCCCAGTGAGTGATCCCTCTGAGCTCGAACTCATTTCGGCTTCTTGACTTTGTCTGGTGACCTCCAGATATGTTCACAAACTTCTTCAAGGTAGGGGATTTCAATCCGAATATTCTCCCAAGGCGTGTCGATCCGAACGGTCCCAGGTATGTGTCTTGTGGGGGAAACCGCTCGTTGCGCAATCAATTCTAGAAGCCCTGTGGGATCTTGTTCATAAACGTCACCTTCCTGAAGCTCTTCGTTCTATTAGGACAAGGTCCACAGAAGCTTGCTGCAGGAACTGCAGAACGTCCTTAGGCCTTTGTCTCTGATGCTCGTCGTGCATGGAATGGGTCATCCACTGTCCTTCGAATATGTACTGTCGAGGAATTCATGTGGGTTGACACCATGTCCTGATGGTGCCGGTTGGTCTGGAACGGCTGAGAGAGTAGGGTTTGCGCCAGGGCCACGAGCATGGCGGCACTTGCTTCTTCTTTTCCAGAAGCAAGGGGCTTGTGAGGGTCGTTGTGTGGGTGGAGGCGTCCTTAGGGTGAAGGATGGTGGGTCGATCTGGGTTAGAGTGGTGGTGCGGTGCGTGGTTTGGGTTGTTTGGGTAGTGGTTTGGGTTTGTCCGGCTCCAGCGCTTGTCTGAGTTGCGCCTGCGCCTTGTTGCTGACCTTTGCCTTGGCCACTTGATGAGGTCCTAGGCCTTTTCTCCCCCTCATGACGATCCTGATCGGCTGGATATCATGTCGACGCCGGGTACGGGAGCTTTGACCTTGGCAGGTTTGAGCAGATGGCTCAGGGTGGTCCACGAGACGCCTGTAGAGAGATTCTTCCTGAGGCGTTCGGGTGGGCCTATAAGGCAGGCGAGTAGGATGTCGTGGAGCTGGGTGATGGGAATGGTATATGGGTTGATGAGGATAGAGGAATCTGCGAGTGGGTCGGTGGTAGAGGGTTGTAAGGTTGGGTTTGTTGGTGCTGAAGGGCCCTCGGAGACGGGTGCTTTCCTAGTGTCATGCCGGAAAGTCTCGATGGCGGCCAACACTCTCTCCATCATTTTGTCTTCTAGGGACTTGATGGCTGCAGAGAGTGCTGTCTGGAACTATGCTTCAGTCACGAACTGGACATACGCCTCCGTCGTAGATGGACCAGGTCTACTGATGTCGTCTGTTGACAACCCTTGAGCTAACACTTGCTCCTAAGGTTGCTCGGAGTCACTTGAGGTTGTGACTGTTCGAGACTTCCACCCAATCCTTGAGTCAAATCTTGAAGATTCTTCCTTATGAGTCGTCACGGCAGGCTCGATTTGAACCTGTGAACCAAACACTGTTAGGCAGTGCTGCGGCTCAAGATTGAGCGATGAAATGTCAGCAACACTTGATGGGATGATCGGCACGGTGTCTGATGTGGTGGCGGTGGTGATAAGGGACTCTAGTTGTATGCTTAGTCTTCTTGGAGTCTGTCTTATCAGTTGAATCTCCTCATTGGACTCCGTGTCGGATGAGGTGACTGTGTGAGGAGAAGGTTCACTTTCAATGTCCCACGAGCCTGTTCCGTCACCGGTGGAAGTGAGCTTTGCCCCGCTTCTGCCTCGGGCTGTGCTTCTTGTTGAAGAACCTCCTCAATGGGCTCTTCGAGCACGCCTACATGAACAGGTACTTCCAATTGGAGCTCCTGATTTTGATCTGTAGCTTCCATTTCGAGAGCCACCTCGTCAATCATCGTGGCATCCAGATCTAGTAGCTGAGTTTCTCGGACTGGAGGCTCATGTTCAAGCTCCTGGGCCACTGCATCGATCATCGTGTCCTCAGGTCTTGGGTGTTGTTGGTGATGGCTGATTGTGAATTCTGTCTGGGGCCCTCTGATCATCTTTTCCTTCAGATGATTCTCCCGGCAGTATAGCTTATAGGCGTCTCCCGAGGGTCAGCAAGACGTAGTAGCACAAACGGGATCAGCATCGAAGGCTGATCCAAGTCCATGAGCTTTGGGTGATGAAAGAACTTGAGCCGCGGTGGTTGATAATTTCCTCCCGGAGGTAGACGAGGGATGTTCTGCTCGTACATCTCCATGTGTTATCTAATGATTAAGGAGAACTACCGAGCATACGACACATTCTTCGAGCGTTTGTTCTCCTTGTCTGATCTGCTCTGCTAGATCATTCCAGATCAGTTGAGCGAAATCGTAATTCCGCGAGAAGGCGATTCCGTGGAAAATACAGAGAATGTTGTCGTTGCCTTTGTCAAAGCCTGTGTACTTTGGTGACAGACACTTGTTGATGATGCCGAAAAGTGTCTTCCAAGGTGTGGGATCCCGTTGCTCTGAACTTGAGCTAGTTTGGTCAGCGGAGGACGATCCCATATGAAGAAAGTCTTGCACCAGCTCCGCATGTGGGAAGGGGGTCATAATTTGAGCTGTAGAGGAGGTCCATGACAAGCCCGAAGTCATTCTTGTTCATTCATATGTGCCTCGTCCCTATCACCGTTGAGAAACTATACGCCCCTTCAATGACATGGCTCTTGATCATCCCCCAAAGCTGTTGGAGGTAGACCATCGGCACCGAGGCCGTCACCGTTATAGCATGCCATAGGGGATGGAGTTTTAGTATTGACACCATGATCTCGTCCGGACACCTAAAGGTAGTCAGGTCGAGTTGGAAATTGGTGTCGTGAACGTTGAGATACATAGCCTTCTCATATATGTGGTTGTATGTTGGATAATGATCCATCTGAAATACAAATAAGAAATGTGAATTATTAGTTCAGGAATTTTAGTTTGAGTCGAATTTGAATTTATCAAACCATATAATGGATTATGTCATAGCATGTTTGAACAAATTCGTAACTAAAATCATGAAATCTGCACATATTAGATCATACGAAGTGAATAATTAATAGATAATTACATTTCGACATAGGCATGTAAGTCCTATAAAATTTCTGTTGAAAATTTTACTAAGTGTTTAAGCACTGTCCACTCCGTGCTTTTTGTCGCGCGAGAATTGAAATTCTCAATTAAATTGCCTAAGTGCGATTTTTTAAAGCAATTCTCCATGTTAGTTTGCGATCGAGAAAAATTTTATTCGCTAAGGTCTGCTACGGTGGAAAAAGACTTAAAAGATTTTACTAAGTGCTGAACATTATACATGTGGTACTGTAGCTGAGAGATTTTACGATCGAGAAAAATTTCCGTGTAAATTTACGATCGAAGAAAATTTTTGCGCATGAATAAAATTTTCGCTGTGAAAGCGAGCGAGAAAGTATTTCGATTTTAAAAAGTTGCTGCAAAATTTTACGATCGAGAAAATTGTCCGCGAGAAACTAAGTTAAACATCGAGAAAATTTTCGATCGATCAAAATTGTCGCTGCGTGCTTTTACGATCGAGAAATTTTAGCGTCGAAAAATCAATTTTATAGCCGCTAAAATTTTCGACCGAGAACAAAATTGAAATCGAAATTATTATTTTCGATGGTAAGTTTTGCGCTCGAAACTTAAAGACATCTATTTAAACTATTCCGTTCAGTAATCTTTCTCGCATAAACTCAATTGGAATTTCTCGATGGTAATTATTTTTCGATCTCTGTTATTTATCTAAACGACTAAGTCAAAAGATTTTGCGATCGAGAATCTTTTATGATGAAAACAGTAACTCAATCAAATTAAAATTCAATTATTACTATTTGCGAGCGAGAAGTTCTTCGACGCCTTTAACAGTTTAAAACCCAGTTTAGTCTATCTTTCAATCGAACTATAATACGCAGAATATCGAAACGATCTACCCTTAAAACGACCAGGAAACTTCGAAACTATCATGCGAAAGATTGTAGAAAACAGATGTAAACGGAGTTCAAATACACAAAAATCCCTAAAGAATGTCGAATCTACCTCCCAAAGACAAAGATTAGTGAAAGTATGTAAGATTTTGTAAGATTCTTCTTTGCGGTAAAAGTTTTTCACGAGAGAAAATTACCGACTGTGAGTTTTGCGATTGAGGGTTTTGCGTGTATTTGGGGATTTTCGACTGCAAGCCTTAATTTCGTTAAATGGGCTGATTATACATTTTCGATACTAACAATTTCTAAGCCCATTACTGCTTACGATCGAGAAACTTACGATCGAGAAATTTCCTTTGGTTACTATTTAATTTTCGCTCGACAAATTCCGATTGAGAATTTTCATTTGGTTCATGTTTAATTTTCGCTCGTCAATATGAAATCGAAAATTACAACTTGGTCCCAAAACAATTTTCGCTCGAGAAGCTGTGAATGAAAATTACGAAATTCGCCCAAATTTCTCGATGGTAAGTTTATGATTTCAGACTGACCCTGAGTTCAAGGATAAACCACATAATTCCTCCCCCTATGTATGAAAAATAAAATAATTAACTCCCTGAAATTCAGAACTGTAACATCTGGCTCCATGGTCAACGTTAGTGAATCGGCGAGACTTAGAGCAAATATGTCGAGAAAATTAGAGTTAAATTGGAAGCAATTATACTAATTTGGCTCCCCTGACTATTTATACCAATGCCTGAACTACAAATTCTGACGATTCGTGAAGTCCTCCTCAGAAGTGCGTTGCACAAGGAAAATCAAATTGGAATTTTTCTACAACACTTAGAGAAAGATCATCAAAAATACTTGAAGCCTAAGGCATAAATTTTGTAAATGCTCCCCCTCAAATGGTGCATCTCAATTGATTTATCGAACACGTGCATAAATCAGTCTTACTAACAATTATGAATATCATGCGATTTATCAAGATTAGTCTAGATATATGGTCCCCTAAACATGTAACTATACTTTCACACGAGGGTATGAGCATGAAAAATATTTTGCATTTAACCAATTCCGCTCAAATGCAAAGTAAAGTAGCATTTTAAAAATGTGCGAAATAAAATAAAATACCTCTTTTAATCAATTCCGCATAGATGCAAAAATGCATATTAAAATATGCGATAAATATATATATATATATATATATATAATAGGATTTTATGGTGCTCACCTTATGTGAGCACCTTACGTGGGCCCCTGTCGATGTGGCACTGATTTGTGCTCTATCAACATGCCAAATCAAAATTAGATGATACGTAACACTAATTAACACATTCTAGAGGTCATTGATTCGCATATCGACAATGATGTGACATGTGACGGGAGCACCCGCTGTCGAGGTACCTCCTGATTTTCTTGTTAGAATTCCTCCTTCGTACCTGTAGAAAGAAGTACTCTTCTGAGGTACCCAATTTCGTTGGGGTTCTAACATGTTAGCGGAGAATTAACTTCTGTTAACATATGAGTTATCATTCCACACAGACAGTGATCTACTGTTACAATCAGATACAACAGTGGCATTTACAGGTGACTTCTTCGGTTTCCAGACATACTTAGCTTTATCAACTTCCTTTAAAGACAGTTGTATGCATAATGACCATTTCTACCACAACAGAAACATTTAAGCTTAGGGACAGAATGCTTAACATGCTTTACTTCAGTAGAATAGCATATCCTGACTTACCAATGTTCTTAGGAGTACTTAATAGCATATCTTGGTTCTACTTTCCTTCAAGTTGTCTATCAATTTCTGCTTTTTTCTATCTAAGAAATTTCTGAGTTCTACGATATCTCTAGATAAGTCATTGTTTTTCCTTCCTAATTCCTCACAGTTACATTCAAATTTCTCTTTCTCGGCAATAACTAACTCTTTTGTCAAACGTGATATCTCTAGACCAGCCTCATGTTTTTCCTTAACTAAGTCATCTCTCTGTCTTATCAGTTTCCTATTCAAGGAATTAGTGACTTAATCTTCCTCTCTTCATTTTGAAGTAATTCATACAGTTGTTCCTTACTTTCTTCTATATCAAAAACATATGAGTCACTTTCACAATCATTGTTATATAAACTGTTTAGGATATGCATTTTCTCAATGGAAGAAGAACGAGATACCTGATCCTCGTTAGCCATGTAAGCGTGATCCTCGTCCTCATTTTGTTCCAGTTCAGAGTCATTTGATTCGGTCACTTCTGCCTATTTGGTTTCTTATTGTTGGCTGTTGTGCATTCATGTGCATAATGGTCTGGTTTGTTGCATCGGAAACATTTTTGAATTTTCTTCCCAGACGTGGAGATTTCCTTATTTTTGTTCTGCATTTGTTGAAGTTCCATTGGAATTTCTTCTTCTGCTGGATGTAGAATATCATTTGTAATTGTGCTTGATTTCATTAGTTGTCCTTGTAATTAGGGGCTTTATTTGTATTAGTCTTTACATTAAGGACTAGTTAGATATTTGTACCAAAATTGTTGGTATAAATACTTGTAAACTAATTGAGCTGAATAGAAAAAGTTTAGAGAATTGATCCGAAGGGCTTGCAATTCGATTTCTAGAGAGAAACAACAGTAACTTTCTCACTCTAATTGAATTCTCTCTCGTGTTCTTAACTTGAGTTTTTCGATCGAATTCAATTGATTATCAAAACGATCAAATTACTATGAATTCTAGCCTAGGATCGTAGAGTTGTTAATCTGAGGACCTAACAATTGGTATCAGAGCAGATTCGTTCTGTTTTGAATCGTAATTGTTAGAATTGGATCAAAATTTTATTTATAACACTGTTCCATCGAAGAACAGATTTGGCGCGAAAAGTTTTTCGATCCAATGGCTTAATTCTGTGATTAATTGACTTGAATTTGATGTTTCGGTGCTAGATTAAGTGATAAATGATCATTGCGACTAGATCAGTAGCAGTTTGAACTTCGGATTTCGATTAATTTGATTCTGAAATTTTACTGTTGACGAAGAACATGAAGAACACGTTCTGATTTTGATCAAATTCGATATATTTTTTGCTTCATAACGTGTTTAATTGCTTGTTCGTGCGTGATTAGTACTTGATTGCGAGCAATTACCTCAAACTTCACTATCTGACTATTTTTTTTTTGCTCGATCTGTGTTAATCGTATTCAGTGAATTTTTCTCAATTGCTCAAATTTTTCTCGCTAGGTTTTGCGATCGGATTAGTTTCTCGATCGATAAACTTAGTGCGAGAATTTTTCTCGGTCAGAATACGAAGTCAGCGCTAGAATCGTCATCAGCAGAAACGATTTTAGTTAGAAACATTTCTCTAGCATTATTCAGCGAAAAACTTTTTCGAGAGAGACCAATTTTGACCTTGCATGCGTAAAAACTTTCTCTCGAAAAACTTTTTCGGTCAAACCTTTAATGTTTGACCAGACGAAAATCATTTACACGCAAGATTCTATTCCACTCGTAGATTTATTTTGACTTTTCGAGAAACTTACTGACGTACTGTTTCTTTACGATCGAAATAAATTCACGATCTGGAAACTTTTCTCGACTGAACAATTTTGGGCAATTTATTTCGCTCGTAAAATATTTCGCTGACAAAATTTCTCGCACAAGAACAGTAATTACATTCTATATCGACGAAATTAATTTCGATCATACTTTAAAGATTGAATGGAAAATAATTGTCGATTTAATTTTCGAATCAAACGCTACTAACTAATTTTGTCAGTTGTGAAGCACTTTACACCATTTTCAACCTTCAAAACAATCAACGAAGATCCTTCAACAACTCGACTACTATACAAACATGGATGCATACTCACTCGGAAATGACAACCGTCATCCGATCTTGCAAAGAGGCGAATACACAGTGTGGAGAAGCCCTTCCTGAATTTCATAGCTCTAAAGGATCAAGCCGAAAATCTACTGCAGTCCCTTGAAGGGGGACCGGCACAGTTCTGGGTTCATGTACCCGGGGACGAATCAGCTAGTCCAGTAATTCCAGCTTCTAGGCAACTAAAGGAGCCTAGAGAATACTCTCTGGAGGAAAGAGCTCGGCTAAGGCTGATCTAGTAGCCATGAATACCCTTATGCAGGGATCCCCAACGATATATACAGAGAAATAGACAGCCTTACATTGGCTAAGGGGATGTGGGATGAGCTGCATAGGATGATGCAAAGGACGGAAGTTGGCATAAAGGCCAAGAAGGCGGACATTCTCACTGCTTACGACTCCTTCAAAGCAAAGCCAGAGGAGAGTCTATACGAAATCTACCAACGATACCTCACTCTTCTCAACGAGATGAGGAAGATAGAAATAACGAAGACAAACATGGAAACAAACATAAGATTTCTATCTTCTCTGCCCACGGAATGGAAGAAAATATCCACACAAATACAACAAAATAAAGATCTAGAGGAGTTGGATGTCCATGCTGTGTTCGATAATCTCGCTCAGCATGAGGATGATATCCGCGAGATTGTAAAGAGCAGAAAGGCAAACAAACCGATGACACGGTTGCCTTAGTCTCGGAGAAGAGGAGCACAAGATCAAGAAAGGAAAAGATCTTTAGGCTACCTTCATCATCAGAGTCAGAAGGAGAATCGGACTCTGACATCGAGCCGAACATGAAAGCCCTTGGAAAGTAATTAGCTCTCATGGACAAATGATGAGCAAGAAGTACTTCAAGAAGAAGTCTTCAACCTCAGCCAACAGACTTCGGACTACAAGCTCCAAGAATAAAGAACGTGCTCCGGAGAGTTCCGAGGTCAAGAATCCCAAAGAGACTAACAAATGCTTTAACTGTGGCAAAGCAGGTCACTTCGCCAGAGAATGCACTCTCCTGAAGAAGAGAGATGCAAACTACTACTCCAGGAAGCTTCAATTGACAAAACAGAAAGAAGCTGGAGTAGCTCTCATGGCCGAACAGGACCAATGGCTCGAGACACGTCGAGCTCCGAAGAAGAGAACTTAGCCCTCATAGCCCGTCTCGACAATGAATTGAACGCCGAAACCTCCACTCATATGGATGACGACAACGCATCCACGTCTTTAAATGAGGTAGTCACTCCTTCCACATTATTGACCATGTTAGAATCATATCAAACGCAATGTGCTAACATGAAACGTGAGCAAAAAAGTATAAAGGAAGTAGAGAACAAACTTGAGAGAGCTCAGGAGAAGATAAATAGTACCGAATCAGACCTTAGAAGCTCTAGTGCAAAAATAGAAGAACTTACTAAGAGCTTACATTGTAGAGAGACTAGTCAACCTCCTTTAGAACAGCATAGTGAAAAGATTAAAGAATTAGAAGATAGGCTAGCAAATAACTACAATTGTTTGGTTAGGCATCTCAACGAGAAAGCTACCTTAAATTGTAGGATAACCGAAGCTACCTCTAAGATCACTGACTTTGAAGGTCAATTAGAAACATCTAACGCTAAGATTAGTGAGCTTAGTAAGGATCTAGACACCTGTCGAGCCGCCAAACTGACGGTAGAAAATAATTATGCTCTCCTAAGTGAGGAACGCAGGAAATTGTATGAAAAAATTAAAAAATTAGATGATCTTCTTACGCGTAGGGGACACTCTGAACAGACGATATTCTTAAATAAGCCCAAGGATATGGAGTTTTATAATCCAATAGAAGGCATAGGTTACACTAACCCACGTTTTTACGAAAAAAGAAATGCATGACATTAAGAACATGGGTTTAGCTGCAACCTCTCTTAGGAACAGTACGGAATCGACGTACGAAAATGCGTTTGATTCATCCATCAAACAAGCCTCACATGGGCCTGATATCCCCTTTGACTATATTGAACTAATTGAAAAGGACAAAAATAGGAAACCATCCTTAACACTTGTCGGTGAATTAGCTCAATTCTTACCTCCTGACTCTAAAGAACACTATGAGGAAGTCAAAAAGGTTAATTATCAAAATACTCTCTACAAACCCCCTATCATAAAACAGATAGAGGAGTCACAGGCGAAACTAGACAAAGAAAGAGAGAATTTCGAAGCTGAAAAGAAAAAATTCTTTAAAGAGATGGAAAATCTCAAGGCTTCCCTGTCCTCCCAACTACCTCTCACGCTATTATAAAAAGCGTGAAAATAGAAAAATCGCCTTCGAAAGATCAAAAGAGCATTAACAATTCTATTAAAAGTGCTAAGACTAATTTTACTTCACCTACGTCCAGAGGGAGCGTAGAGCCAGCACCGACTACGAAGGCGATAGTGTCTAGTCCTAAAATAAAGAAGGAGCTAGTAGATTTAAATGTCTCTGAACATGTTTTTCCTTCGGTCAAAACAAAAGACACTCGTAGTAATAAAAGAGCCATTTCTACGTTCGAAATAATTGCTTCTACGTGCTCACTTCAGCCTATCACCTATAGAAGTAAAAATCTCGAAATAGGCTCTACCTCGAAAATTACTACTAATCATTCTGAAACAAATGTCATAAGGCAAACTCGTAGGAAACAAGATCCAGCCATAAAGAAAGTTTATGGCGCCGTACATGCCTGTACTCACCTAAGGTATCCCGTAGAAATTAAATCCCCCAAGCACCTTAGGAGACTATCACAAGGAAAGATCTTTTCATCAGTCAAACCTTCCAAGGCATTTGTACGAGCTGAAATTAACCTTCCCTGTAAGGTTCAACCCAAATGGGTTCCTAAATCTCCGCCTAGGACGACAAAAGCCAAAAGGGCCAAGTCTCCTATAGAGGCAAAACCCAAACCCACTTCTCCAAAAGTGCAATGGGTTATTAAGACTCTTCTAGAAATGGATTTAGGAGTCATATCTGAACCCAAAATTAAACCTGCTAATCTGAGAGGACCCATGCTTAAGTGGGTACCTAAAGCTCTCTAAATTGTTTTTCCAGATCCGTCATGTGTGGTACCTCGACTCTGGTTGCTCCACACACATGACTGGTAAACAAGAGCTGCTGAGCAACTACAAAGACCGAACAAACGGCAAACTCAGATTTGGGAACAACGATTCAGCCCCGATTCTAGGACATGGGGATATCATTATGAAGAATTTGACCATCAAAGATGTCTCATATGTCAGAGGCCTCCGCCATAACTTGTTCAGCATAGGCCAATTCTGTGACAAAGGCTTCCAGGTGGTCTTCCGTGCTGACCGGTGCAGAATATTGGATAGTCAGGACACAGAACTCCATCATGGACTTCGGAAATCCAATATTTACACGATCAACCCGACGTCCGTGCGGCCCTCGACAGCTGTATGCCTCATTTCTCAGATTGATTTGCAGAGGAACAGCCTATGGCATCAACGATTGTCTCATCTAAATATGAAAGCTCTCCAACTTCTTTCTACGAAAAAGTTGGTTCACGGTCTTCCAACTATACAACTACAAATGGAGCATCATTGTTCGGCATGTCATCTAGGAAAAATGAAGCGAGAATCTCATCACGTCAAGCAAATTGCATCTACTTCTCGACCATTGGAACTGATTCACATGGTTCTCTACGGTCCGATGCAGACTCAGAGTATCAATGGAAGAAAGTATGTCCTAGTGATTGTAGATGACTATTCTCGCTACACGTGGACAAAGTTCCTCCGAACGAAAGATGAGACCGGTGACTTGATTATCAATTTTGTGAACACAACTCAAAATCTGCTGCAACAGACTATTCAAGTTGTTAGAACAGACAACGGCACTGAGTTCAAGAACAATCACCTCAATGAGTTTTATCAGAAACTTGGAATAAGTCAACAATTTTCAGCCGCCAAAACACCTCAACAAAATGGGGTCGTTGAAAGGAAAAATCGAACACTAGTGGAAGCCGCTCGTACAATGCTGACCCGATCGGGACTTCCACACTTCCGAACGGGACCGACGTACCAAGTTCATCTCACACCTCTACCCCACCCGATTCAGAATTGCCACAGAATATCGAAGAACCTACAGTGGTCATCGAGGAAGTATTATCAGAGACGATCGATCCAAGTGTAGAAATGGAACTTCCTCAGACAATTGATCAATCAGAGAATATAGGAAATCTAGACCCACAGATGGCTGATGCATCAACTTCAGCTTTGCCTCATGAGCGCAAGTGGACTAGAGGTCATCCGGTTGATCAGATAATTGGCGATCCTTCGGATGGTGTGAGGACACGTCGTCAACGTAGTCTTTTCAGTTGCTTCCTGAGCCAAAACGAGCCTACCAAAGTAGCAGACGCACTTCGAGACCCGAATTGGACAATTGCAATGCAAGAGGAAATCAATCAATTCGAACGTCTTCAAGTGTGGACTTTGGTACCCCGTCCACATGGGAAAACAGTGGTCGGAACTAATGGGTTTTCAAGAATAAGAAAAATGAAGATGGTGAAGTGATACGGAACAAAGCAAGGGTAGTTGCTAAGGGATACAATCAACAGGAAGGCATCGACTACGACGAGACTTATGCTCCTGTTGCCCGTATCGAAGCTATCCGCCTCCTGATGGCTTATGCGGCCACAAAGACTTCAAAGTCTATCAGATGGATGTTAAAACTGCCTTTCTCAACAGCGTGTTAATAGAAGAAGTCTACGTCGCTCAGCCGGAAGGTTTCGTTGATCAAGAACATCCCGATCACGTCTATCGCTTGGACAATGCTCTCTATGGACTAAAACAAGCCCCACGTGCTTGGTACGATGTCCCGAGTGATTTCCTCGTGAAGTCTGGATTCATACGAGGTAAGATAGACACACCCTCTTCATTAAATGGCATGAAAAGATCTGATGGTCGTCCAAGTACACGTTGACGACATCATCTTCGGATCAACAAATCCTCGGCTCTCCAAGAAGTTTGGAGATCTCATGAAGAACAATTCGAGATGAGTCACATGGGAGAGATGCAATTTTTCTTAGGCCTTCAAGTCAGGCAGCTCAATGATGGAATTTTCATCAGTCAGACAAAATACATCAAGGATATTCTGAAGAAGTTTCATCAAGACCAGAGCAAGCCTCTCAGCACTCCTATGTCACCAAGCTGCAAGTTGGATGCCGATCGCTCTGGTAAATCGGTCGACATGACACTGTATCGCAGTATTATTGGATCTCTTCTCTACCTTACTTCGAGCCGGCCGAACATCATGTTTGCCACTTGCTTGTGTGCCCATTTTCAAGTCGATCCCAAAGAATCCCATATGCTCGCGGTCAAAAGAATTCTGCGCTACCTTAAGGGCACCTCTTCCCTTGGCCTATGGTATCCAAAGGGTACGAATTTCAAACTTATTCGCTACACTGACGCTGACTATGCAGGTTGCCACATGGACAGGAAAATCACGTCCGGCGGCGCTCAATTTCTAGGAGAAAAGCTGATCTGCTGGTCATCCAAAAAGCAGAACTGTGTGTCCACTTCATCGGCCGAAGCAGAATACGTAGCTGCCGCCAGTTGTTGCTCACAGATGCTGTGGATGCGGACACAGCTTCGCGACTATGGGTACAATCTAAATAATATACCCATATATAGTGATAGTCAAAGTGCAATCGCCATTACTTGCAATCCTGTTCATCATTCACGCACAAAACACATAGATATTAGATATCATTTTATCAAAGATCACGTAGAAAAAGGCACGATAGAGATGTACTTTGTGAACACGGAGTTTCAACTAGCCGACATTTTCACCAAGGCCTTGGATGGGAAACGATTGCAATTCCTTGTCAGAAAATTAGGCATGCTGAATCTTCCGTAATATGTGCATTACCTGATCTTCTGTGCTATCACATGCTCTATTCTATGTGTTTCCTATGCTTATTTGTCCTTATCTTGAGTGATAAAAATAATAATAAAAAAATAATATATATATATATATATAATGTAATGGGGTAGGACGAAATCCTTTAGGATGCTTTGATCTAAAGTCACCAAAAATTTTACCCCGATATGCGATCGATTTAATTGCTTAAATTTTGTCAGTCTAAGTCGCATTCTTGTGTCTAAAAGGTCATTCGATTGTTCCACTAGACACAAAGTCACTCTACATGCGTGAGGATTCAAGCCTTGTTCCTTTTTCCTTTCTTTGGATCTATCTCGAGTGAGTCACACATAATTACTTGTCTACCTAGTGATTCTTGGTGTCATACTCATATTGCGTTAGATCGTTAGGAAAATGATAAGGGAGTTTAGGATATTCCTCATTCGGCCTTATATAAATTCCCCCACGTTTGCCCTTAGTCATCCACTTTGAGCCTTCTCCGACGTTCTTTTCTTCATTTGAAACCCATTCCCAGCCTTCAACCGAATTCTATACTCTTCGAATGGTTGTTCAAACGAGAAAAGGAGGGGGAGATAACAAAAGAAAAGTAGGATGATGACAAAAGAAGGCATTGCTCAACGCGCAAAAACCAAAGGAACCGGCCTTCCGACTACCTTGTAGAAAGTGGCATGGTTCCTGCTGCGAACTTCTCCAACGATAATCTCGTACGCTCGTCAGAACGGCTGGAAGAGGAGCACCACGAAGTGAACTTCTCCAACGATAATCCGGTCTTATATCGAGAAACGAGAAGAGGAGCGCAGCCTCGGGTACGAATTCCATAACCGTGAACTTTTCCAAAAAGGTAATCTCTGAAACCTCTCTAGGGATAGAAGAGGAGCACGGTATCGGCCCGAGAACCAACGAGAGGAACTTCGCCCATGATAATCTCCTATAGCCTCGTGGAGAAGCGGAGCTTCAGCTTGAGCATAACATAAAAAGGGATAGTTCTTAAAAGAAAAAGAGGGAGATAAGATTGAAAAAAAAAAGACGCCGAAAAGAAAGGAGACGGACGTGGAAATAGAAGATGACGAAGGGATATGCTCACTTTCCTCTAAATTCCTTCCCTTCTAAGTCCTAGCCAAACTAAAACCTTTACACCCCTTTGATTCCAATCGACGGTCTCTCGCTTGAGTGAAATGATTAAACACGCCTCGATCACAGGTAAATTGACTTGAAACTGCTTTTGATGACTTGAGTGATAATAATATAAAAATCCCAAGATAGAAATTATTGAGAGCAAGAGCGAACCTAGTGAGAGTTGTCGAAATGGAACAGTCTATGAGCTTAGGACTATAGTTTGACGACATGACTTGACTGCATTTTTTCTTTCAAATGTCTCGTAAAATTTTAGGCTTGACGATTGATCGAAGCAAAATAATCTGACCCCATACTATAATAATAGTAAAATACTGAAAAATTTAATAATTTTTTTTAATATATATATGTAAATACCAAAAAAAAAAAGAAAAATGAAAATGAAAAATTGAAACTCATAAATTCGCACATTTTGACATGAAATGTTATGTTTCATACACGTTGAATTGATTAAATGCGAATTTCTTTAGTGTGTCGCACATTCTAAATGCAATTTTAGATTGCATCGGTACTGAATTCTTTAAATGCGATAATTTTTTTTCTTGCACCCTCACACAATATTTTAAAGTACATGTTTTCGGGGACAATGTATAAGCACTTACTTGGTAGATTTGTGTGTTATATGCTCGTGACTTGAATTGATTTAATATGCTTGCATAATTTGTCAATTCTTGCGCATTATTTGAGGGGGAGCAAGTATAAATATCGTGGTTTAGCTCCAAATATTTTTGACGTTTTCTCTGAGTATTTTAGATCTTTCAAAATTAAGGAGTGAGACGTCGACACTACGAGAGGAGCTAGACACAAGACCAGATATTTCAAAGATAACATTGCCAAAAATGATTGTTGATTGACTCCATTATTACTAACGTTTATCTCTAAGTGGTACATATTTTTAAACTTCTGCTAAGGGAGCTAGACGTTACTACACGGGAAATACAGGGAGTTAATTGCATTTATTTTAATTACTAAGGGGGAGCCTTACAATGGGTTTTATTTTGAAATAGGGGTCAATCTAAAATCCTTTAGAAGAACTTACTATCGAGAAACTGGATATTAGAATTAATTCGCAATCTAAAGTTTCTCGATCGTAAACAGTGTTGGGATAGATTTTGACTAACTGCGATAATTTGCGATCGAAAAATTGAGTTTTTCGTGTGCAAATAGTAATGGGCCTGATCCCTTATATCGCAAAATGTCAAATCACAAGCACGGCAACAACTAGTTAATAAAAGTTTAACTTTTGTCAGTCGAAAAACTTCTTCGCACGCAAAACGTAATCGAAAAAAAAAACTCTCCCAAAACTTTCTCAGACGATTCAAAAACCTTCAAAATCTTTCGATTTTTCACTCCAAATTGTCTGATTAAGGTAGAAATTGATTCGGTTAACGATTGCGTATGTTATAACTTGATTTGCATTTCCATTATGCAGTTTTTCGCATGTTTAGTTAAGATTTTTCGCCTGTTCTTAAAAAAATCATTTAAACGTATACTGTTTCTCTAAATTTAGGCATGCTTCTTGGATTTTCTGAGTTAAATGCCTGTTGTTTAGATAGATTCGATGTTTTTTACGAAACAGATAGCGTAAATCGTTGGAAAATTTCCATCTGTGATGATAAAATGAGTTTCGATGAAACTGGGTATTTTGAAGATTTGAAGCTGTCGAAGAACTTTGTCGATCGCAAATTATCTTAATTGGATTTCAATTCAATCGAGATACTATTTGTGTCGATTTAGTTTTCGATCGCAAAATTTTGACTTAGTCATCACGATAAAAGATTACAACCGTTACATTTACCATCGAAAAATCCAATTATGATTTTCTGCGGGCGAAAAACTTATGCACTGAATAGATAATTTAGATGCAAATTCAAATCGAGCGTTAAACTTACTACCGCAAAATTAAATTTCGTTCACTTTATTTCGGTCGAAAAATTTTAGCAGCGTGAAATTTACTTTTCAATGCTTAACTTTTTCGATCGTAAAATTCGCCGCTTAGAATAAATTGATCGAAAAATTTCTCGACGATTTACTTAGTCCTTCGTTGACTAATTTCCCGATAAAAATATTTCGCCGCGAAAAATTTTACTTACAATCGAAAATCACATATCGCTCGACGAATTTTCAAATCGAAAAATTTTATTTAATCGAAGAAAATTTCTCGATAGTAAATTTGCCTGAGAAATAATTTCTCGATCGTAAATTTACACGCAATTTTTCTCGATCGTAAAATTGATCGACTACAATCTAGATTTCAACTTCAACACTTAGAAAATATTTCTAAGTCTTTTGCACTGTAGCGAATATTAGCGAATAGAATTCCTCGATCGAAAAATTACACGGAAACATTTCAATTGAAATCAATGCATAAAAAATTCAAATTGAAAATCAATTTTATCGACCGAAAATTTCTCGGCATGAACAGTGGATTAAACACTTAGCGAAATTTCGAACTATTTTTCACTCGATATGTATTTCATTCGAAATTACATTCATGCCATTACGATTTTTCAAAATTGAGCATACACTATGATTTTGATACGATTTCAATTCAAAATTCATCGAACATGCTATTACTTGCAATATTACTATAGTTTGATGAAATTTATTCATATTTCGATTGAAAATAAAATTGAACTAATAAACTTTTATATATCTTATTTTTCATATGGATCGCTACCCGAAATACAACCACATCTACGATCACAACCTTTATCTAAAGGTTCAAGATACGAACTTCCAGCTCGATCTGAGCACGTTTAGGTGTCCAGACGAGATCATCGTATCAATCTTACAAGGCCACCCCATCTGGCATGCATTAACGGTCACCGCATCGGTGCCGATGGTCTACCTCCAGCAGTTCTGGGGCTGCACACAAGGAGACGTGAACAATGGAGCCGTCAGATTCTCAACAAGGATAGGGATGCGGCATATCAGCATGGACAAGAACCAGTTCAGCATGGTACTGGACTTGCCCCACAGCAATAATTACGACCCGCTCCCATCGGATGCTGAGATGATCCAGGACTTCTTACACATGGGATACCTAACCGCTGCTCATAAGATTAGCTCAGGTCCAGAACAGCGGAATCCCACACCCGTGGAAGACACTATTCAGAATAGTTAATAAGTGTCTGTCGCCCAAGCACGCAGGTTTTGATAAGGGCAACGGCAATATTTTGAGGATCTTCCACGGCATCGCCTTCTCAAGAAATTCTGACTACGCACAGCTGATCTGGAACGACCTCGAGGACCAGATTCGGTAGAAGGATAACCGACGACCGAAGAACGTGCCTTATGCTCGGTGGTTCAACGTCATCATCAGGGAGATCATGGCGCTGCACCAGAACATCCCCCAGCTGCCTCCTGGTGGAAATTATCAGCCACCAAGGCTTAAGTTCTTCCACAACCCACGGCTCACGGACCTGGACCAACCGTCGATGCCGATTCCACTCAACCTACTCGGGCTCGCCGACCCCGCGGGAGCTGAGTATCAGAGGTTCTGTCGGGAACACAATTTAACGGAGGAAATGATCAGAGGGCCCCCGACAGATCACCATGTGAGCCCTCCCCAACCGGAACACCAGCCAAGCCCTGACGACACGATGATTGATGTTGTCGCTCAGGAGCTTCAACAGGAGTCTCTTTTGGTCGAAGAGCCAATGCCCGACGTAGAAGATACCTTGATAGACGTCGTGGCTACTGAGATGGCGCTCGAGGCTCCTGCGCATGAATTACAAGTGGAAGTGCCCGTACATGTTGGCCTGCTCGAAGAAACTTTTGAGGAGGTTCTTCAACAAGAAGCACAGCCCGAGACTGAAATGGGGCAAAGCTCACTTCCACCGGTGACGGATCAGGCACTGGAGGACGTCAATCGTGACCTCACTCCTCACACGGCCACCACGTCTGACACGGAGTCTGACGAGGAAATAAGCCTGATAAGGAGGACTCCCAGAAGACTAAGCATTCAGCTGGAGTCCCTCTTCCCGGCCGTCACTGCCGTACCAGATAATAGGCTGACCACATCAACGAGTGTTGCTGGCACATCTTCGCTCAATCTTGAGCCGCAACTAACTCACGTGGTATCTGGTCCGTAGGCGCAACCTGAGCCTGCCTTAACACTCATAGAGGCGGATCCTCTGGATTCGACTGGAGGATTGGGTGGAAGTGTCATACAGTCACAACCTCAAGTGACTGTGAGCCAACCTGAAGAGTCGGTGTATACTCTAGGGTTGATAACAGGCGACATCAGTCGTCCTGGTCCACCACGGAGGCGTCCGCACCCTTTGTGACGAACGAGCCGTTTCAGGCCGCTCTCTCTACCGCCGTACAGTCAATGGAAGACAAGATAACGGAGAGAGTATTACAAGCCATCGAGACATCCCGACGAGATACCGGGAAAGCACCTGTCTCAGAAGGGCCTTTGTCACAAACCAACCCCACACCTCCACAACCCACACCCACCGACCCTCTAGCATCTTCTTCCATCCTCATCAACTCATACACAATCCCCATCACCGAGCTCCACGACATTCTCCTCGCCCGTTTGATAGGCCTGTCCATCCGATCGCCTCAAGAAGAATCCCTTTATAGGCAGTTGGTTGATCATCCTGAGCCAACGACTGAAACCTGCCGAGGCCAAAGCTCCCACTCCCGGCGCAGACATGACGATCCTGACGATCAGGACCATCATGAGGGGGAGAAGAGGCCGAGGACATCTACATCCGGCCAAGGACAAGGCTCGGGCGCTACGCAGACAAGCGCTGAGCTGGTGAAACCCAAACCCAATCCCAAACCCAAACCACCCACACCATGCACCGCACCGCCACTCTACCAAATATCGACCCGCATACCTTTACCCTTCGGACACCTCCACCCACACCGCCGATCTACTCAAGCCCCTTGCTTCCAGAAGAAGAAGCAAGTGCTGCAATGCTTGTAGCTCTGTTAGCCACCCAAGCTACTCCCTCTGTCGCTCCAGACCAACCGGACCCTCTGGACATGGAGTCAATCCACACGAATTATTAGACAAGTAAATGGACAGTGGATGACCCATTCCATGCCCGAGGAGCATCAGAGACAACGGCTTCAGGACGTACGCCACTTCTTACAACAAGCATCCATGGACCTCGTGATCATTGAAGACTACGAACTCCAAGAAGGTATAGACTACCAAAGTGAAATCCCAAGGCTACTAGAGTTGATCGCACAACGAGCGGCCTCCCTACAAGACAAATGCCAGGGACCGTTCGGATCGACACGCCGTGGAGAACATTCATATAGAGACACCTTTCCTTGAAGAAGTCAGGGAAAACATTTGGAGGTCACCAGATCGAATTAAGAAGCCGGATGAGTTCGAGCTGAGAGGGATCTCTCACTGGGATCAGCAGAAGAGAATGACATGTCTGTGGATGCTGACCCAACTAGGACCGGACGTGAGGCTGGGGATCTCGAAGGATCGACTGAAGAGTCACTTCAGGGAACTCTCCCCAATTTGCCAACTCCTCAGTGTCTATTGTGCCAAAGGAGGACTTCCAACACCTCACTACATCATCGAAAGAGTGGACAGGACCCGAGAGGAACTGAGCGAGAGCGACCTGCCGTACCTCCCCACTGATGAAGTGTACCGTCTTTATCTGCTATACGTGGAGAAGTACAAAGGTCCTCAGGGCTTCATCAAGAAGGAAGGCCTCGAAGGGCTCTACCGGTTCATGATGCGACAAGTCAAGTACTTCGCCACTCACGACCTTCAAATGGCGCTTGAGAGCAATATGAAGAAGGTCAACATGGCCGAAGCACTCTTCAAAGGACTTGAGATCGAGAGGCTTCCAAGCAATCACGTGCATATCAGCTCTGTCATCGGCATCACCTACAACAACCCAATTGCCAAGAAGAATAGGTTGATACTGAAGACAGAAATTCACAAGTTTTGCGACGGAACCCTCGAGATCGTTAGGAAAAATATCGAACAGAGGTTGGAAGAAATAAATAGAGCACGATGCTGAGGATCCACCGGTTTATGAGAGAACAGCCGCTCCTGATGGAATTGTTGGATGACATCGAGGAGCGCCTGAAGCTCAGGGAGACCGTTAGGGACTACGAGCATGCGCTGGGCTTGCGCAGATCGTACTATGCCCAACAAGGACGAACAGCGCGGAGAAGCAATCAAGCACAAAGGGGGAGATTGTAGAATATCATTTGTAATTGTGCTTGCTTTCATTAGTTGTCCTTGTAATTAGGGGCTTTATTTGTATTAGTCTTTAGATTAAGGACTAGTTAGATATTTGTACCAAAATTGTTGGTATAAATACTTGTAAACTAATTGAGCTGAATAGAAAAAGTTTAGAGAATTGATCCGAAGGGCTTGCAATTCGATTTCTAGAGAGAGAAACAACAGTAACTTTCTCACTCTAATTGAATTCTCTCTCGTGTTCTTAACTTGAGTTTTTCGATCGAATTCAATTGATTATCAAAACAATCGAATACTATGAATTCTAGCCTAGGATCGTAGAGTTGTTAATCTGAGGACCTAACACTGGAATCTTTCAAATCTTTTGGTAAGCATGGCCAAGTCATTCATCAAGCCATCTTCTTCATCGTCAGAATCATATTCTTCTTTATTGGATTGAATGCAATGGACTTCTGACTTTTGTTCAGCGACCTCTCATTCATTGACGTTTGTATTATCTCGTAACCTTGGCATTCCGTTCTCGTGGCAGTGATCTCAGTGTGGCGACCCTACTTTTCTAATTAGGATTAGTGGCGGATTTCCGCAACGTAAGCCGCGGAAGGCCCGTCTAATTAAAACTTTTTCCTAAAATAATATACATTAATATAAAAATCCGTCTACACCGTTATCTCTGTACACGGGCCGAAGCCCCAAAAATTATCAAAGGGACAAAAAGCGCTAACGCCGCTCCACAGGTCTTCATCCATGTACTGCACCGCCCTCAAAAGTCCGTGGAGCACCGCCACCAGCCGCCTCAGTCACGACGCGTATCAGCGTCGGACTCAGTACCTACAACACGTAAACACTGAGCAATTTGCCCAGTAGGTGAATAAAATGCATGAATGCAAGTGTGCACTCAACCCAATCCCAATTTCTCACGATATGATATAATGCACACTCTTCTTCTCCCACATTCCTATTTCACACGACACAGGGCCCTAGGTTAGGCTCGACACCCTCGCGCGCAAAGACTACTGGGAGGCCACCCCCAAGTCTCGCGGCAGCCTACCCTGGTAGTGCACTGGACGATCACGCCAATGGCCTCCTACCGGGTCGCTCCGCACCAAAAGTATACACTGATAGTGCATTGGACGATCACGCCAATGGCCTCCTATCAGGTCGCATCAATATCTCATCCGGCGGTATGCACCTCGGGACGGTCACGCCCGAGTAGACAGATCGATCACGCCTGTCTCCGCCAGGTGCCTAGTGAGCCCAACCTCGACTCCTCTAGGAGCCACTAATCACAAGCATCTCATTCTACCCCGTACGTCGATATCTCATATAATCGTCTCACTACGGTACAACTATCTCTCGCCCTAACGTGCTATGCACGTGCCATGCATGTTCACAAAATCTCATGGAAGTATGATTTAAATAAGATATACGCAAAACATGTAAGTCACATAAGTCACGTAAATTTCATAATCACATAACACATAATTTGTGTTTACGTATTGTAGATGGATGATCCACCTACCTGTCCTCCTGCTACACTCAAATAAGAAACCTGTCGACGTCCCTAACTGTCGATCCTCTGAATATAATAATATTATTAGTATATATGCTAGTTCTCGAAAACCCTAAAATTTATGAAACCATAAAATAATGAAATTCCTAAAAATAAATAAACCCTAAAATACCGTAAATTTATTAACTAAAACCAGACGTCGAAATCATTTAATAAAATGTCGAGGTCTAGATTGAAAATGAAATGTCGGGTTTTAACATACTAGCAAATGTCGAAGTATTGAAAATGTCGAGACATTACCAATAAAATGTCGAGACAACTAACAATGTCGAAATCCTCTAAAATGTCGAGACATATATAATATAAAATGTCGAGCCCCTAAATAATATAAATGTCGAGCTTTATTTCCTAAAGATGTCGAAACCCTTTGACATGTCGATATCTATTCCTAAAATGTCGAAACCATGATGTCTAAGTACTCTCTATGATGATGTCGACATTTTTATTTATTATCATTAACTATCTCGAATTCTACCTATACACATCTCGACATTTTTATGTTATACAACTCGACATCTTTCTTGTGATACATCTCGAGTTTTGTATTATCATACCTCGAGATCTTTAGTGTTATGGTACCTTGTCGAGTTATGTCGAGTTACATCATGGAAAATGTCGAAATCATCTACAATTTGTCGAGGTAACTAATATCGAGACCTAAAAATCTATACAAGATATATCTCGAATTCTTTTATGGTATTACACTATGTCGAGAGCTTCTGGAGTTCATAAGTCACCCAAAACAAACCCTAAAACATATCCTCTTAACCTAGGCTCCAAGATTAAACCGAATGAATTTCTAAGACAGTACTCAAAAGTGAACATAATTTCAGTTACTTCAACCTTTCGAATTATTCCTAGCATGATCGAAACTTCCAATAACCCACACTTAAGGGTCAAAACATATAAATATATATTAACCATGTGAGAATTACGTGATTATAATAGTTCTCACCTGCTTTGCTTTCGACTTTCTTGAGTTGTTCAGATGCTTGGGCTTAAAATCTTTTCTTCTCCTATTTCTCCCTTTTGTTCTCTTCTCGTATGTTACCATTCAAGTGAGGGTTTCTAATAATAAGCTTAACACACGATAGACTAGATAAGTTTTCAAGGTGATGTGACAACTTGGTTATCCTATTCCCTATGGCTTAAGTGACGTGATTATTAAGATTAATCCTTGAGATCTTGGGCCAAAAATTATGTATCACCCATGGCCCAACATATAATTCCCTTGATAATAATTTTTTTTTTTTTTTATATAAAACATAGTCTACATTATATGTCCTTATATTATTATTTTCGGATATTCTTTGATTAAGTTGATACTATAAAAACAATTTATATCTTCGTTCCAAAATCTTCATTTTGCCACGGCCTCAATTCCTAATTTACATTAATCACATCAAAATCCCGTATTAAATTTACGGGTATTACATTCTCCCCTCCTTAAAAGAATTTCGTCCCCGAAATTACGCCGACTGGAATAATTCGGGATAACGAACTCTCATATCATCCTCACGTTCCCATGTGGCTTCTTCAATTGATTGATTTCGCCACAAAACTTTAACTAACGGAATAGTCTTATTCCGTAGTTGTTTCATTTCGTACATCAAAATTTCTACGGGCTTCTCTTCGTAACTCAAGTCAGGCTTGAGCTGTTGATAAAGAAACTCGTTGTGGATCACATGACTCGGGTCCGCGACGTACTTTCGTAATGTCGATACGTGAAATACGTCGTGAACTTGCGATAGGGAAGCCGGCAACTCTAATTGGTATGCAACTTCACCGACTCGTCTGATAATCTTGAACGGGCCTATGTATCTTGGACTTAGTTTGCCCTTTTTGCCAAATCGCTTCACTCCTTTCATCGGGGAAATCTTTAGAAATACTTGGTCACCTTCTGCGAATTCCAAGGGTCGTCGCCGATGATCTGCATAGCTCTTCTGTCGACTTTGAGCAGTTCACATTCGTTCTCGAATTTTAGTCACTGCTTCTGTTGTTTCTCGGATTATATCGGGTCCTAACAAGGCTCGTTCACCTATTTCGTCCCAATGGACTGGGGATCGGCACTTGCGCCCGTATAATGCTTCGTACGGTGCCATCCCGATCGTAGCATGGAAACTATTGTTGTAGGAAAATTCGATCAGCGGCAGGTACTTACTCCAGTTTCCCTTGAAGTCTAGGACGCATGCTCGCAACATGTCCTCAAGGGTTTGGATCGTCCGTTCAGACTGCCCGTCGGTCTGGGGATGGTATGCAGTACTGAATGAGAGCTTAGTACCCATCGCTTTTTGTAAGCTCTGCCAGAAGTTGGATAGAAATCTCGAATCTCGATCCGAGACAATAGAAATTGGAATTCCATGGAGTCGAACAATTTCCTGAATATATAATTCAGCGTAGCGTTCCATGGAAAAAGTAGAACTGATTGGAATGAAATGGGCTGATTTTGTTAGGCGGTCTACTACCACCCAGATAGCGTCATGGCCTTTCGTCGTCTTTGGTAAACCAACGACGAAATCCATCGTGATATGGTCCCATTTCCATTCAGGAATCGGTAAAGGCTGTAGAGTTCCAGCTGGTCGCTGGTGTTCCGCTTTGATCAACTGGCACGTCATACATCTACTTACGAACGTGGCGATATCCTTCTTCATTCCCGGCCACCAATATATGATTCGTAAGTCTTGGTACATCTTTGTCGCGCCCGGGTGTACTGAGTACGTTGTTGTGTGCGCCTCCGTCATTATCGTTCGTCGTAACTCCTCGTCGTTGGGTACGTATAGCCGATTCTTGTATAACAAGGTTCCATCTGCACGAATTTCGAAGTCTTCGGGTAGGGTATCCTTCGTCTTTTGATAGAATTCATCCTCTTCTTGTGCTCTCTGAATTCGCTCTAGCAACGTCGGCTGAAGTGTCAGCGCTGCTAGCTTCGTTTCGACTTCGCCCAAATTGACTATTTCCACTCCAAGCCTGTGCAATTCTGTACTCATCGTCTTCCGACTAAGCGCATCTGCGACTACGTTCGCTTTGCCCGGATGATAATTGATAACGCAGTCGTAATCCTTTACAAGTTCCAGCCATTGTCGTTGTCTCATATTCAGCTCTTTCTGGGTGAAGAAATATTTCAGACTCTTATGGTCTGTAAATATTTCGCACCTTTCTCCGTAAAGGTAGTGCCTCCAAATCTTTAGGGCAAAGACCACTGCTGCTAGTTCTAGATCATGGGTCGGATAATTTTTCTCGTACTCCTTCAGTTGTCTGGAGGCATACGCGATTACTTTACCATTCTGCATCAATACACATCCCAGTCCATTCTTCGAGGCGTCGCTATAGACTGAGAATCCTCCGGTTCCCGATGGTATTGTCAAAATAGGAGCAGAAGTGAGTCGCTTCTTCAGCTCCTGAAAACTTTCTTCACACGCTTCAGTCCATTTGAAAGGTACGTTCTTTCTGGTCAAGTTTGTCAGAGTCGAGGCAATGCTAGAGAAGTCAGCTATGAACTTACGGTAATATCCCGCAAGTCCTAGAAAACTTCGGACCTCTGTCGGAGTAGTTGGTCGTGGCCAATTGTTCACGGCCTCAATCTTACTCGGGTCCACGGAGATTCCACTCCCGGAAATCACGTGTCCCAAGAAGGCTACTTGCTCAAGCCAAAATTCACATTTCTTGAATTTGGCGTAGAGCTGTTTCTCACGCAGGGTTCCTAAGACGATTCGTAAGTGACTCTCGTGTTCCTCCTTCGTCTTAGAATAGATCAGGATGTCGTCAATAAAGACTATTACGAAACGGTCGAGATAGTCCTTAAAGACGCGGTTCATAAGATCCATAAAAGCAGCAGGGGCATTAGTCAGTCCGAAGGGCATGACCAAAAACTCGTAATGGCCGTACCTCGTACTGAATGCCGTTTTAGGAACATCTGTCTTCCTGATCTTTAACTGATGGTATTCCGAACGGAGATCGATTTTCGAGAATACCGTAGCACCCTGTAATTGGTCGAATAGATCATCGATCCTTGGTAACGGGTATTTATTCTTGATCGTGATCTTGTTCAATTCCCGATAGTCGATACACAACCGCATCGACCCGTCTTTCTTTCGCACGAATAGGACTGGTGCTCCCCACGGTGAAAAGCTGGGCTGAATAAACCCTTTCTGCAACAAGTCCTCCAGTTGCTCCTTCAGTTCCTTCAGTTCATTCGGCGCTAATCGATAAGGAGCTTTAGAAATTGGGGCGGACCCCGGCATCAGATCTATCGTAAATTGTATTTCTCGATCAGGGGGTAACCCCGGGAGATCATCGGGAAATACATCGGCATATTCGTTGACTATTGGCACGTCTTTCAATTCTGGCTGAGGTAGTTCCTCCGCCTTCACTGCATATACGAGGTAAGACTCACAACCAGATCTCAATAGTCGTTGAGCCTTCAGAGCAGATATTCGCGGCATACTATTCTTATTCGCCTTACCCGAAAAAGTGAATACCTCTTCTTCGGGCAGTTGGAATTTTACGACCTTTTTATTGCAATCTATGATGGCTCCATATCTCGAAAGCCAATCCATCCCAAAGATAACGTCATAGTCGTTCATTGGGATCACAATCAGGTCGACGCTCAGATCTCTACCCTCAATACTAACGGAGCATCCTTCCAGCAATTGGTTAGTGCGCGTCGGATCACCGTGTGGTAGTGTAACTATGTAATTGCATTCAGCTAAGGTAGGAGAAACTCCCACCTTTTCCACATATTTGGCCGACACGAATGAATGTGTAGCCCCAGAGTCAATTAACACAGAGGTGGGCACGTTATAAATAGTCAACGTACCCGTTACTACGGAAGGATTTGCTTCGGCCTCCTCATTGGTCAGAGTAAAAACTCGTGCTGGCACCGGAGGGGGTCGAATCAATGGTCGGTTCGGAATCTGAGGCACATTTTCGTTGCAGTTCCTAGCGTAGTGTCCTATTTTCCCACATCGGAAGCATTGTGGGGTCGGGTTTGGTCTTGGTCCATAGCACGGACCAGAATGGAAACGCCCACATTGTTGGCATTGCGTTGCAGCACCTGAGGGCCGGTTCGGAATGTTAAATGACCCTTGGTTCGGTCTTGGCCTCCAATTCTGCTGGGCCGGTTGATTCCTGCGAAAATTTGGTCCCTTGCCGAAAAATTGGCGTTTCTGGTTCCCTCCTCCTTGTTGTCCTTCTGTTCTCCGCTTAGCATCTTGCGCCTTTGTAACTCTGCTCTCCGCCTGCTCCGCTAGGATTGCTCGTTCAGCGATACGGGCATAAGTCTTCCCTTCCGTATCGTACATACTTACACTCCGGAAGATTTCAGGTTTGAGACCTTCCAGAAAACGTTCTATCTTTAGCTCGTCTGTGGCCACGATATGTGGCGCAAACCTAGACAACTGCTCGAATTTGCGGATATAGTCTGCTACAGACATCCCTCCTTGCTTCAGATTAATAAATTCATTTAGCTTCTGCGCTCGATCTGGCGCCGTGAAGTATTTTCCTCGGAAGAGAGTCTTAAATCTCTCCCAGGTCATCACAGTGGGGTCCTCGAGCACCTGGATGGTGTCCCACCAGTAGCCCGCGTTCCCACGTAACATGAAAGTGGCACAAGTCACCTTCTCAGTATCAGGGAGATGACTGACGCGGAACATATTTTCGATAGTTCGGAGCCAATCCTCCGCATAGGTAGGATCGACAGCTTCCTCAAATGAAGGGGGGTTTAGTCTTCGGAACCTCTCCCCGGCCGCTTCAACACGTTCTAGGCCTGGGGATGAATGACGCTCCGAGGAGTTTTGACGGTGAATGAGGTCGTTAATCTGATCTGACTGTCGTCGGATCAGATCGGTTAATTGATGAATGGTAGAGCGGTCCTCATTCGGTGGGGATTCGGAACCCGCCCTACGACTAGTTTCACCCACTTCTCTACGTGTCCTCGGCATTTTCAACTAGTTCTACAATCAGTCATAGAGAATACATGTATCAAATCACACGAAATCACATAATCAATCTTTAAACTTACAGGCCAGACTGGTTCTCCAGGCTTTTGAGCGGCAGTACATGGACAGTCTTCAGAATCTAAAACCGAAGCTCTGATACCACCTGTGGCGACCCTACTTTTCTAATTAGGATTAGTGGCGGATTTCCGCAACGTAAGCCGCGGAAGGCCCGTCTAATTAAAACTTTTTCCTAAAATAATATACATTAATATAAAAATCCGTCTACACCGTTATCTCTGTACACGGGCCGAAGCCCCAAAAATTATCAAAGGGACAAAAAGCGCTAACGCCGCTCCACAGGTCTTCATCCATGTACTGCACCGCCCTCAAAAGTCCGTGGAGCACCGCCACCAGCCGCCTCAGTCACGACGCGTATCAGCGTCGGACTCAGTACCTACAACACGTAAACACTGAGCAATTTGCCCAGTAGGTGAATAAAATGCATGAATGCAAGTGTGCACTCAACCCAATCCCAATTTCTCACGATATGATATAATGCACACTCTTCTTCTCCCACATTCCTATTTCACACGACACAGGGCCCTAGGTTAGGCTCGACACCCTCGCGCGCAAAGACTACTGGGAGGCCACCCCCAAGTCTCGCGGCAGCCTACCCTGGTAGTGCACTGGACGATCACGCCAATGGCCTCCTACCGGGTCGCTCCGCACCAAAAGTATACACTGATAGTGCATTGGACGATCACGCCAATGGCCTCCTATCAGGTCGCATCAATATCTCATCCGGCGGTATGCACCTCGGGACGGTCACGCCCGAGTAGACAGATCGATCACGCCTGTCTCCGCCAGGTGCCTAGTGAGCCCAACCTCGACTCCTCTAGGAGCCACTAATCACAAGCATCTCATTCTACCCCGTACGTCGATATCTCGTATAATCGTCTCACTACGGTACAACTATCTCTCGCCCTAACGTGCTATGCACGTGCCATGCATGTTCACAAAATCTCATGGAAGTATGATTTAAATAAGATATACGCAAAACATGTAAGTCACATAAGTCACGTAAATTTCATAATCACATAACACATAATTTGTGTTTACGTATTGTAGATGGATGATCCACCTACCTGTCCTCCTGCTACACTCAAATAAGAAACCTGTCGACGTCCCTAACTGTCGATCCTCTGAATATAATAATATTATTAGTATATATGCTAGTTCTCGAAAACCCTAAAATTTATGAAACCATAAAATAATGAAATTCCTAAAAATAAATAAACCCTAAAATACCGTAAATTTATTAACTAAAACCAGACGTCGAAATCATTTAATAAAATGTCGAGGTCTAGATTGAAAATGAAATGTCGGGTTTTAACATACTAGCAAATGTCGAAGTATTGAAAATGTCGAGACATTACCAATAAAATGTCGAGACAACTAACAATGTCGAAATCCTCTAAAATGTCGAGACATATATAATATAAAATGTCGAGCCCCTAAATAATATAAATGTCGAGCTTTATTTCCTAAAGATGTCGAAACCCTTTGACATGTCGATATCTATTCCTAAAATGTCGAAACCATGATGTCTAAGTACTCTCTATGATGATGTCGACATTTTTATTTATTATCATTAACTATCTCGAATTCTACCTATACACATCTCGACATTTTTATGTTATACAACTCGACATCTTTCTTGTGATACATCTCGAGTTTTGTATTATCATACCTCGAGATCTTTAGTGTTATGGTACCTTGTCGAGTTATGTCGAGTTACATCATGGAAAATGTCGAAATCATCTACAATTTGTCGAGGTAACTAATATCGAGACCTAAAAATCTATACAAGATATATCTCGAATTCTTTTATGGTATTACACTATGTCGAGAGCTTCTGGAGTTCATAAGTCACCCAAAACAAACCCTAAAACATATCCTCTTAACCTAGGCTCCAAGATTAAACCGAATGAATTTCTAAGACAGTACTCAAAAGTGAACATAATTTCAGTTACTTCAACCTTTCGAATTATTCCTAGCATGATCGAAACTTCCAATAACCCACACTTAAGGGTCAAAACATATAAATATATATTAACCATGTGAGAATTACGTGATTATAATAGTTCTCACCTGCTTTGCTTTCGACTTTCTTGAGTTGTTCAGATGCTTGGGCTTAAAATCTTTTCTTCTCCTATTTCTCCCTTTTGTTCTCTTCTCGTATGTTACCGTTCAAGTGAGGGTTTCTAATAATAAGCTTAACACACGATAGACTAGATAAGTTTTCAAGGTGATGTGACAACTTGGTTATCCTATTCCCTATGGCTTAAGTGACGTGATTATTAAGATTAATCCTTGAGATCTTGGGCCAAAAATTATGTATCACCCATGGCCCAACATATAATTCCCTTGATAATAATTTTTTTTTTTTTTTTATATAAAACATAGTCTACATTATATGTCCTTATATTATTATTTTCGGATATTCTTTGATTAAGTTGATACTATAAAAACAATTTATATCTTCGTTCCAAAATCTTCATTTTGCCACGGCCTCAATTCCTAATTTACATTAATCACATCAAAATCCCGTATTAAATTTACGGGTATTACACTCAGTATCTTTCGAACTTGTTCACTGTCGTGAACCGTCTTTCCGAGAGAACATTTGGTTGATGATTCCTATGAATCTGGCGTACATCTAGCTTATATTCTCGTCAGATTCCATCGAGAACAGTACGTACTGATGAGTGAGTAGAGCCAGTCTTTCTCGCACAACTCGTTCAGTTCCTTCACGAGTAACTTGGAGCATATCCCACATAGCCTTTGCCGATGAGCATGAACTAACCCAAATGTATTCTTTCCGTGTGAGTGCGCATGCGAGCATGATTTTTGCCTTTGCGTTTTGCGTGATTCCCTTTTTGTCACCAGCATTGTAATCTTTAGCATCCTTTGGGGTTCCATCAGTTTTGTTAGCCGTATATGGTCCATTGATGATTGTCTCCAAAAGATCGTAGTCGACAGCGATCAGAAACTCGATCATACGATTCTTCCACGCTACGTAGTTCATTCCATCAATGAGAGGCGGCCTAGAGTGGGAATGACCCTCTGGAAATCCATCAACACTCGAAAAAGCCATTAGATCTTAACCCAGTTGTGTTAGGCCTTTCGTTGAGTAACCCGCTCTGGTACCAATTGAACTGTAAAATATGCCTACGAGGGGGGTGAGGGGGAATTAGGCTGTAAAATTTTGGCTTGTTCTTCTTTGAAAAATACTTTTCTTTAAGAAGATACTTGCAGATTGTGTTATTTCCCGGAAGGCACTAAGAGTATCAATGTTATCTCCCTGACCCTGTTTCACAAAATGTCACGTCATGTTCAGAAGGCGTCAACGATATTACCTAGTTATTTGCAGGCGTTCCGGGTTGTCTCACAGAAAAGTAAATAGGAGAAAGTAAAATGAGACGAGATTTTTATACAGGTTATATCCCCAACTAGGGCTTAATCCTGTCCTTGGGGTGTGATCTCCCCAAGAGTTCCAATCAATCACTGAGTATTACCGGTTATGGTTACAAAATGATCGACCATCACACAATCGAAGCACTTTGGAAAATAGACCTCCACCTAGGCTGCCATACGCCAAGTTTCGATCCACGTCGTTTACCAAGGAAACCAATTCCCCGACTGGATGCAGCCTGCTACCGAAGGGCCACCGAATCCACCAAATTCGTCCCTCCACATGAGAAAGACTCCAACCATGTTCCTTTGTGCGTTCAAACACGTCCGAAGACTAAGGTTATAGTATAAGGTGTTGCTAAAATCGCTCACGAGTACAGATTCGCAAATTTATGCTCAACATAAACTATGACTTTTTCGCAAGTTAACGATCAAAACAATCTAAGGAATTCGATGGCTTGTGAGTTCGTTTCGTTACCTTCAACATGAAGTGTTTATCTTCTATATAGACCCATGAATAACTTCAACACTTCACAAGAAAAGTTAAGCACAGAATAGGCAAGAGGAAGCTCAAAAATCACGTGCATTAACTCAAAGAATCATGCCAAAAATAAACCAATTAAGCTCAACGGTCAAACATGATCATTTACCATAAATACCACGGACTTACTTTCCTTTCGTGGTGATCTCATCCGTTATCAGCATATTCCATATATAGTTCCACTCAGCATATTATCAATAATAAGCACATTCAACTGATTCCTATATGATAGCCAAATAGCACAGAGAAAGATTTGATGTACTGTGTGTAATGCAAAACATACTTTCCATGTATGGTGATCTCATCCAATTTCAGCACATTCCATAAATAGACTCAATCAGCATCTTACCACATATAAGCCCATTTAATTAATAACTTTCCAAAATATAAATTCCAAGTCGCATAAGGAAAGATAGATCATTGATTCACTGATTTAAGAGTCAAATAAGATAGCACTGAAACGGATATATCATGGTATTCTTTCCTAAAATAGATCAATCATAAGTAAGCACTTAATCAGAATATCTTTCCCATATATACAACATAGTCTTTCATATCCGGGTGATCACAGTGATATTCTTGCCCAAATTAAATTAATCACATGTAAGCATTTAATCAGAATATCTTTTCCATATATATCATAGCTATTCCTATTCGAGTGATCACAGCGATATTCTTTCCTAAAATACTTCAATCTCGCCAACAGTTCATATATCACTCAACATGATATATTTTCCATATATAGCACGCAATGATGTTCCATTCATACGAAAACGTTCATAACCAGGTGATCACATTAATATTCCAGTTAAGCACAAAATCACACAAATTCGATTTTCTTAACAATTTAATCACATTTAAGCACTTAATCGAACATTTTCACATACTTAAACACATACATATCGAGTTTTCTACTTTGTACCTCCAATTTAATAATTACTTCGAATAATAAAAAATTTGGACCAAAAAGGTCTACACCATGAAATCACCCGATTGGAGGTGTAGTGAAATAGCTTGATTTCGTCCGACTCCTTGCATGCTTAGTCCACATTTCGCCCGATTTAAGATACTTAGAAGGAAAAATTGTTGTATGATCATAGCATCGCCCGATTCTTCATAGCTCTCCAGATCGGCCGATTCGATCACATGTTTAACCAAAATCGTCGAGGTTTTGATTGAATCGCCCGATTGCATGAATGATGTGGTTTCGTCCGATTTGTGGTATCACATGTAAAAGTCGCCCAATTTGTGGTCTTTACAAGTTGAAATCACTGAATCTCAGCGTGAATCGCTCGATTGCACGTCATAATGATCTTCGAAATCGTCCGATCTTCCATGCATGGAGACTGTCATCATTTCGCCCGATTCTTTATAAGGCTTATCATCCTTCAATCGAAAGCTCTTCAAGCTGCCTACTTCTTCCAAAGCTGGTTTCTAACTTACTAAACAAACCAAACGTAGCATATACAACTACTATCCCAAAATCGTGATTCTTTTGGAATACTAGGCAAACCTAGGATTGTAGTCCCTAATTCGATCTTATTAACAAATTATGTGAAGTACTGAGTTACAAACTTAGAACTAATTTAGGATCATAAACGAAGCCATTATCTTCCTGAGTCGAAGCTTTAGGTTTATTTTAAGCTTTCCTCCTTTGATTCCTTTCGACAGTTCTTGAGTTGTTGTAAGGGTTTTCTTATTTCAACAGCGTTATCATACTACGAATATACCAATTTCTCACATCTAGCTTCAATCGGTAGTTTCTCCTATCGGAATCATATTTCTTATACGAAAATTATTTCTAAGTCCTAGTGACACCTCCTGAGTCACCACAAGCACATAATTAAATGCACAATTAGGCATGGCAATGGGGGGGTATGGGGCGGGTTATGCCGGACCCGAGACCCGCCCCGGTTACTTTTCGCCGGATCCGGAACCCGCCCCGCCCCGCTTCGGGTCTAGACCCGCCCCGCCCCAGGTGAGACCCGAGCGGGGCGGGTCCAACCCGCCGTACCCGGTTATATTGATTTTTTTAATTTTCTTCTTTTCTTTTTATATTTAAAAGATAAAATGGATAAATTGAGACTCGAACCCACGACCTTACTTGTAATACCAAACCTCTATCATAAGACCAACAGATTTTCTATTCATAAATTAGCAATAATTCTATATAATACGTAATTACGAATTGAATTATAATATCTATATTTCCGGGGCAGGTTTCGGACCCGGTCTCGGGGCGGGGTTAACCAGACCCGGGACCCGCCCCGGACCCGGCCGGGTTTCTTCTTTTGAGACCCGAGACCTGCCCCTAGACCCGGATTATCGGGTAAAACCGGGTTATTTCGGGGCGGGTCCAAGGCGGGGGGCGGGTCCGGACCCGCCCCATTGCCATCTCTATGCACAAATATTCACAAATCGTATCGGCACATAATTTCATGCATCACATTTGTGAAATTGCGTATAATGCCCCCCTTAAAATAATTTTGCCCCCGAACTTCCCCAGTGGAATAATTCAGGGTAGCGATGGGTAGGGACTTGAGTTGGCTTGGTTAGGTGAATAACCACTTAATTGCCCGTAACGGAAATCCTATTTCTTGATTCCAACTCAATGGGGATCTAAATTTCAGCTGTTCTAAAACGAAATCGAATGGCAATCACGAAACGTTGTACATAGTAACCTGACCATTTTGATTTATTCTAGTCGTTTGGGTTCAGGCAACGATCGGGAAAATATAGGTATTCAATGCGCTTTCGCTGTGTAGGACCCGAGTCCCCACAAACGAGGTTGGCCAATATATTTCGTTTATGACCTAAGTGATTACATGCTAAATTGCGTACATTGATATGCTTACGTGACTTTATGAATTTCGTGCTCACGTTGTTACGAGGATTACGTGAAATTACGTGCAATTAATTATGTGTTTAGGACGACTACTAATTCATGTAGGAAATTTTGGAAAATGGTAAGAATAAGAGAGGAGAGATAATGATAATAAATATATGGGAGTTTGGGCTAGGGTTTCTCATTGGACTATGAACTTATTTAAAATTGGGCTAGAACTTGAAACTTTGGCCCAATCCATGTGGAGTCAACTTAAGGGAACAAGCTACTTTAAAATAAGGAAATCCCACGCCATGAAGTCCCATCACAATTGTTCCTCTTTGTTAAAATATCTAAGGGCTTCTCAAAACCACCAACTCACGTAGATAGAAACCAATGAAACTCAAAAAGGGAGAAGAAGAGGAAAATTCAAAGGAAGCCCCAAACGACACCCTCAAAGCTAGCTAGAAATTCGAGTAAGTAAATGGAATTACACTTTGAGCTATTATGGTTTTTATTACTAAGGTTAAAGCATGTTTAGGATTGAAGAGATTTAAGAAATTGGGTGTACCTAGGTTGGGTGTAAAATCATAACCGAGGGTTTCCTTGAAATCTTGCTAGGTTTCTGTTAGCCAAACTTGTTTTAGGGTTTATCACTTTAACTTGAAATAATCTTAAGCTAGCATTAGACGTTTTGGGGTGGAAGAAAAACCTTAGAAGTTATAAATTCTGGGAAATTTAACCATGTATGCAGTTTCAGGTCGATGAACATTGAAGCTTTCGATCGAAAGTAGAAAATTGGTTGAAGGGTTCGGACAATTTAATTTAAGGGGTGCTAAAATCGATTGAAACCTAGTAAGGTAAATTGCCAAGGATGAAATTGATTTAGGCAATTTTGAATCAAATAACAATAGAGTTTCGACCGAAACTAGAAGGTGATATGAACTCTCGGCGATCGAATCGGGTGAATTAATCTTAAGATGTATTAGATTCGATCGAAACTAGCCTCAATGTACAAGAATCGGTTGAAACCCCACCCCACATCACATGCAATCGATCGAAAGCCTCCTCGCACTATGCATGGGTTCGTGTGAATCAAGGTGACGACATGCAGACGTCAAAACGCGGCGAAACTCATTCCCCCACACCTACACAATCGGCCGAAACTAGAATCAGGCGAAACCCTTTCAAGCCCAATGACCTTAGTGGTGTCATGGAATCAGCCGAAAGTGAGTTTTGGTAACTAATCGGGCAATGATGGGGCTTGAGTAATCGGACGAAAGTTAGTTGCATGCATGAGAAATTGTGTGATGAGATGATGACGTCGACACGCGGCGACACTCGCGTCAGGCGATTCCATGCAAGAACAAACGACGAAACAAACCATAAGGTGTGATGAATCGGGCAAAACGAGCCGCCATGCATGGCTTCAATCGGGCGAACGTAACACCAAAATTCACCACATTTCGCCGAGATGTGTAATTAGAACTTCAATTGAATTCTAACCTAACTTAGATATTAAATCTCGTAGGGACTTAGCCTAGCTAGAATAGAGCGACTTAGACCTTTAGCAAGTCTCATAGTATAAATACCTTAGTTCGACTTAATCACTTAAGTGAAGATGCAACAGTGATATTATGCTATTTTATTTAAGGGTCGAACATTAGGGACTATCCGAGGGAGTACACTAGTTAGCTTGGACGACAAGTAAGCAGAAATTCAACTACGACAGTTAAGTACGCTAGTTAGCTTGGACGACAGGTAAGTAGAAATTCAACTACGACACGCAACTTGCCTGCGCATGACTTACGTGATCTCATGCTTACGTGTCTTTACGTCAACCTTGTATAACATAATTTAGTAATTATGCATGATGTCATGAAATGCGTACGCACATGAACATGGTGTAGAGTATCAATTTAATTGTGCTTAATTTCATTAGTTGTCCTTGTAATTAGGGGCTTTATGTGTAGTACTCCTTAGATTAGGACTAGATTGATATTTATACCAAGTCTGTTTGGTATAAATAGTTGTACAAACATTGAGCTTAATACAGAAAATTAGAGAATCAATCCGAAAGGCTGCCGAATTCAATTCTAGAGAGAGAAACATCAAAAGCTTCTCACACTAAAGGATTTCTCTCTCGTGTTCTTCAAGTGAAGGTTTTCGATCGAAATTCAAAAATTCTAACCAATTTCCTTAGAATTCATGCATAGGATTGATTGAGTTGACAAACGTGGACCTAACAATTGGTATCAGAGCATGTTCGTTCTGGTTTGAATCGACATTGTTAGAATTCAGATCGAATTTTACATTCTGGAACTGTTCACGCGAAGAACAGTTTTGGCGAGAAATTGTTTTTCGATCTGAATTGCCTAATTCTGTGCGTATCTGATTTGATTTTGATGTTTCCGTGTTTGTTCTGGCAATAGAAATCGATGGCGAATAATTCGTAGCAGTTTGAATATCAATTTAGCAGAATAGATCAGATTTGAATCGTTACCATTCGCGCAAAGAACAAACTTGAACACAGTTAGATTGTGATTAAAATTGACATATTTTGCTTCATAATGTGTGTAGAGTATATATTTTCATTGTGCTTGATTTCATAGTTGTCCTTGTAATTAGGGGCTTTATTTGTATTAGTCCATAGATTAGGACTAGTTAGATACTTATACCAAATATGTTTGGCATAAATAAATGTAAACAAATTGTGCTTAATACAGAAAATTAGAGAATTGATCCGCAAGGCTGCCGTGTTCATTTCTAGAGAGAGAAACACACAAAACTTTCTCACACTAAAGGTTTTCTCTCTCGTGTTCTTCAACCAAAGGTTTTCGATCGAATTTCAATCTTCATCATTCTAATCGATTTCCTTAGCATCGTGCCTAGGATTAGTTGTGTTGACAAAGGGGGACCTAACAGTTGGTATCAGAGCAGATTCGTTCTGTTTTGAATCAAAATTTTTAGAATTCGGAACGAATTTCATTTTCTGGAACTGTTCACGCGAAGAACAGTTTTGGCGCGAAAAAGTATTTCCATGAGAAGTGCCTAATTTTGTGCTTATCTGATTTGATTTTGATGTTTCTGTGTTTGTTCTAGCCATAGAAATCAATTGCGATTAGATTGTAGTAGTTTGAATCTCAATTAAGCAGAATAGGTCAGATTTGAGTCGTTACTGTTCGTGCGAACTTGAACATTGTTTGATATTGATTAAAATCGACATGTTTTGCTTCATAATGTGTTTAATTGTCTGTTCGTACGTATCAAGCAGCTGATTACGACTGCGATTTTCATAGTCTAATTCATTGTTTTTAATTGAATTAGTGTTAATTAGGGTTCTGATTTCATTCGCGAAAATTCAATTTTTCTCGCTAAAGTTTTCGATCGCAGAAATTTCTCGATCGCAAAACTCCGCGCGAAAATTTTTATCGGTCAGACCACTAAGTCTGCGCTAAAATCATCTTTACTAAGAACGAGTTTAGTAGAAAGAGTTTTCGAGCGTCATCTAGCGAAAAACTTTTTCGACGAACACCTATTTCGACCTTTGCGCACGCAAAAAATTACCGTCGAACTTTTTTTTTCGGTCAAAACTTATACAGTTTGACCAAGCGAAAATTACTTCCGATTGGAAATATTTTCAAGTCAACGAATTTATTTTGACTAAGCAAGAAACCTACTCTAAGTACTGTTTCTTGCGATCGAAATAAATTCACGATTAAAAGATTTCTCTGGATCGAAAGTTTCTGAATTTTTCACGCTCCTAAATTTTCTCGCTGACACACTTTCTCGCACGAGAACAGTGACGTACGCTTTAATTTTTGACTGAATTATTTTCGGTCGAAAATCTAAAGACAGATTCGAAAATAATTCTCGACTGCTTTAATATCAAATGCTACTAACTAATTTGCTACGTGTGATGCACATAACATCATTCAAATTCATCGGAACAACCAACGAAGGTCCTTTGAACAACAAAAAAAAAAGAAGAGATGGATGCTTACTCGCTAGGAAATGACAACCGTCAATCGATCTTGCAACGCGGCGAATACACCGTATGGAGAAGCCGCTTCCTAAACTTCATAGCTCTTAAAGATCAAGCTGAAAATCTACTGCAGTCACTCAAAGAGGTACCGGCACAATTTTGGATCCACATAGCCGGTGATGACACGACTACTCCTCCTATTCCCCCTACTAGGCGACTTAAGGAGCCTAGGGAATACTCTATCGAGGAAAGGGCCCGCGCGGAGGCTGATCTAATAGCTATGAACACAATCATGCAAGGCATCCCCAACGACATTTATAGACAAATAGAAAGCCTCCCAACGGCTAAGGGAATGTGGGATGAGTTGCATAGGATGATGCAGATGACGGAAGTTGGCATCAAGGCGAATATTCTCACGTGCCTATGACTCCTTCAAAGCAAAGCCGGAGGAGAACCTATACAATGTATATCAAAGATACCTGACTCTTCTCAATGAGATGAGGAAGATGGAAATCTCGAAAACGAACATGGAGACAAATATCAGATTTCTATCCTCACTGCCCTCGGACTGGAAAAAGATATCCACCCAACTAAGACAAAACAAAGATCTGGAAGAGTTGGATATCCATGCCATCTTCGATAATCTCGCCCAACACGAGGAAGATATTTAGCCAAACTCAGAGAGAGCAGAAGGGCAAGCAAACTGAAGACACCGTTGCCCTAGTCTCAAAGAAGCGTGGGACAAAGCCTCGCTAAGAGAAGATTGTTAGGGCTCCCTTCCCATCAGAGTCAGAGGACGATTCAGAATCAGACACCGAGCCTAGCATGAAGGCACTGGGGAAGCAGTTGGCTCTAATCGGCAAAATGATGAGCAAAAGATACTTCTAGAAGAAGTCCTCATCCTCGGCCAACAGACTTCGGACTTCAAGCTCTAAAAACAAGGAACATGTACCAGAGAGCCCCAAAGTCAAGAACATTAAAGAGCCCAACAAGTGCTTCAACTGTGGCAAGCCTGGTCACTTTGCCAGAGAATGCACTCTTCCCAAGAAAAGAGATTCTAATTACTACTCCAAGAAGCTTCAACTCATGAAGCCGAATGAAGCATGAGTAGCTCTTGTGGCAGAGCAGGACCACTGGCTCGAAGACACATCCGATTCTGGAGAAGAGAATCTAGCCCTCATGGCCCGCCTGGATACATCGACGCCGAAACATCCAAACGGATGGATGAAGATGACGCGTCCACCTCATCACAAGAGGTAGACTCTTCTTCCACATTATTGACCATGTTCATATCAAACACAATATGCTAACATGAAACGTGAGCAGAAAAGTATTAAGGATGTAGTGGATAAACTTTCGAGATCTCAGGAGAAGATAGATAGTCTCGAATCAGAACTTAGAAGCTCTAGTGCTAAAATAGAAGAACTTACCAAGAGTCTACATTCTAGAGAGGCTAGTCAACCTCAGATAGGACAGCATAGCGAAAGGATTAAGGAAAGAGAAGATAGGCTAGCAAAGAACTACAATTGTATGGTTAGGAATCTCAATGAGAAAGCTACCCTAAATTGTAGGATAACCGAAGCTACCACTAAGATCACTAACTTAGAAGCTCAATTAGAAATATCAAATTCCAAGGTTAGTGAGCTTACTAAATAACTAGATGCCTGTCAAGCCGCTAAATTGACGGTAGAAAATAATTATGCTCTCCTAGGTGAGGAACATAAGAAGTTATATGGGAAAATAAAGAAATTAGATGATCTTCTTACGCGTAGGGGACATTCTGAACAGACGATTTTCTTAAACCAGCCCAATGATACAGATTTCTATAATCCAAAAGATGGCCTACGTTTCACTAACCCACGTGTTTTACGGAAGAAAGAAATATGTGATATTAAGAACATGGGTTTAGCATTAACCTCTCTTAGAGATTATACGGAATCGAAATATCAAAATACTTTCGATTCATCCATGAGAACAGTCTCACATGGGCCTGAAATCCCCTTTGACTACACGGAACTAAATGAAAGAGACAAAAATATGAAACCATCTTTAACATCTGTGATTTATTCAAGTTCTACCACATGACTCTCAAACACACCACGAGGAAGTCAACGACGTTAATTATAAAAATTCTCTCTACATATTGTAATAGCCGTAAAATTTAATACGGGGTTTTGATGTAAATCAATAACATAATTTGTTAATTAGGAAGTTTGATAGAAAGTTTAAATGTGGAAATAGAATATAAATTCCCATAATATCGGGACTAGGTGGAATTCATAATGTTTGGCTAAACCTAAACTTGAGCATAGGTTCAAAAGCCTAAATTATATAAGTAATATAATATGGGCTATATTTACTACATAATTTAAAGTCCAAGTAGCATGGATAAACCTGGAAAATAAAGTTGCTTAAGATTGAGGGAAATTTACGTCATTGCAACTAGTCCCATCACTCATCACTTCCTAAGTCCCAATACTCATCAAAAACATGGATTATTAAAAGAACATATGTATATGAACGTTCTCAGAGGTATAAAGGGAAAAATAACAAAACCCTTATCAACGAGAAAGGAAAAGGGAGAGCAGTAAAGGAGTTTTGCCTAAGCTATGAAAATTCACAACCATTCAAGCTTGCACTGTGGTAAGGAAATATTTCTTACAACTTCTATAATTGTCGTAACTAATGAAAATTTAGGAATTAAGGTGTAAGAAAGAGGGTAGAAACCCTAGTTTGGAACATACGTTCAAATCAAGATAACGTGTTCATTTAAGTTGAAATAAGTTTCAGATCGTATAACATGTTTTTAAGGGTTCATAACTTTGGCATAAAATAACCTTTAGGTAGGAGTAACGATTTTAAAATAAGAAGAGAGGTAGAGCTTATAAAATTCTGGGAAGAACAGTATTTTGGTCGAGAAATCTCAGTTTTTAAAGTGTTACAATTCTATTAGTTCACCAATTAATTAGTTTGGCGAATCATAAGTTTGGTATAGTGAGCTTCACGAATCAATTAGGTTTACTAATTGCATTTGGCAAATTGAATTTGTGTGAATTCGTGAAATAACATTCAACTTCACAATTAGAGAGGACTTCGTGAAATATATTTGGCAAGTTACAGAATCTAGGCAAGTTCGTGAATTTATGTCTAAAGTGGATTGCGAATCTTATTACGCGAATTGAAGCAAGGCCACTAAACTTAGTTCGCAAACCTTTGCTAAGAATATATAATGAACCTCACTTGTAGCACTTCACGAATTGTGAGGTGAAATACTTATAATTATATAAACTTAGCAATTGTATGTCATATACGAGTTGATATGATACTAGGCAACAGACTAAATATGTTGGGAATTGTGCCCATGGGACACGAATTAAAAGAATAAAATAATGTTATAAGTTACTTCATAAGGAATAAAATAATAGAGCCTCACGAATTATAGGGTATGAACTTCACAATATAGGGCACTTTGCGAATCCTAAGATGAATTTCACGAATTGAGAATATTATGAGCACTTCGCGAACTCGACGAGGTTGGCGAATTAAATAAGTCACGAACCGAGCTTCGCGGGCCGAACGCGTTTCGCGAATCCTAAGGGTTTCATGAATGGTGAACCTTTTGCGGACCTTGAGGGAATTCGCGAACTGCTCGTTCGACCTGATCGAAGTTCGCGAATTGATTAATTAATTTTGCGAATTGACCGTTGATTTCAAATTTAACTTCGAAACATAATTATTCTAAACCAGTATAATCTAGAATTAGTACATATCCTAATAATGTTTATTTATTCAGAGGATCGACAGTTAGGAACTCCGCCGGGTTTTGTATTTGACTGTAACAGGAGGACAGGTAGGTGAAATCCACCTACGACACGTCACCCCTTTTATGTGAATTATATGAATTATGTGATTATATGATTATATGTTTACGTTAATTTTATGGACATGTTTTACATGTTTTAAAACTTTCGCACGTCATATGTATTCTTGCTGCACGACATATGTTATTTGCACGGCACTTGCAACCAGGTCAGTGCGAGGGGTTTGGGTACCGTCCGGAACGGTAACGTTTGGGGAGTCGATGATAGTGTGGTCTTCGTGTCAGGTAGAGGGTGGGTGTATGCCGCTATAAAGAGACCTGAGTAGGCTGTCCGTGCTCCAGTACGTACCACTCTAAAGTGACCTGAGTGGGCAGACCGAGGATAGGATGGTGCTTGGGTGCGTGCCACTCTAAAACGACCTGAGTTGGCCGCCCGAGCGTTGGGACGTTAGTGGTTTGGGTATATGCCGCTCTAAAGAGACCTGAGTAGGCTGCCCGTGCTCTAGTACGTACCACTCTAAAGAGACCTGAGTGGGCCGACCGAGCATTAGGTATCGAGGGGAAGGTTCTAGTACGTACCACTCTAAAGAGACCTGAGTGGGCAGACCGATCGTGAACCTCAACTCGGGAATGGGCGACTCTAAAGAGATCTGAGAAGCCTTCCCATTCTAAAGCGACCTGAGTGGGATACCCGACGGTGTATAGTGTTGAGTCACGGGGTGTCGTGGGATGTGATGAGTCGAGCTGAGTCGAGCTTGCATGCGTGAGATGTATGGGATGGGATCGAGCGCACAGTGCATTCATGCATATTTCACCTACTGAGCAAATTGCTCAGGGTTTTACGTGTTGTAGGTACCGAGCCCGGCGCTGGTGCGCGTCGAGGCTGAGGCGGGCTGACGGCGATGCTCCACGCACTTTTCAGCGCGAGGCTGTACATGGATGCGACCTAGGGTTTTTTTGAGAGTTTTGATATTTTGGGGCTACGGCCGTTGTATAGTGATGACGATGTAGATGAATATGATTGTAATATATTTTATTGTAGGAAAAGTTTTTAATTAGACGGTTCTTCCGCGACTTACGTTGCGAAAATCCGCCACTAATTAGTATTATAAAGTGAGGATCGCCACACATACCTCCTATCATAAAACAGATAGAGGAATCTCAAGCTAACTAGATAAAGAACGAGAGAAGTTCGAAGCTGAAAGAAAAAGTTTCTTAAAGAGATGGAAAATCTCAAAGCTTCCTCATCCTCCCAAGCTACCTCACACGCTATTGTGAAAAGCATGAAAATTGAAAAATCGCCTTCGAAAGATAAAACATTTAAAGATAATTTTGTTATAAGTGCTAAGACTAACTATTTCACCTACGTCTACAAGGAGCATAGGGCTAGCACTGAAAACGAAGGCGAGAGTGTCTAGTATTAAGATAAAGAAGGAGCCAGTAGATTTGACCGTTTCTAAGAATGTTACTCCTTCTATTACAGTAAAAGACACTCGTATTAATGAAAGAGTCATCGTTCACTTCAGCCTATCACATTTAGAAGCGACAATTTCGAAATAAGCTCTACTTACAAAATCAACAATAATCATTTTATCGTCAGATTTTCCAAAATGATATCCCCACATCCAGGAATGGTAGCTGAGTCGTTGTTTCCGAATCTGACTTTCCCGTTTGGTCGATCTTTGTAGTTGCTCAGCAGCTCTTGATTTCCAGTCATGTGTGTGGAGCAACCAGAGTCGATGTACCACACATGATGGATCTGCAAAAACAAGTTAGAGAGCTTTAAGTACCCACTTAAGCATGGGTCCTCTCAGATTAGCAGATATCGTTTTAGGTTCGGATATGATTCCTAAATTATTACTTGAGGAAGTCTTAATACCCATTTCACTTTCAGAGAAGTGGGTTTGGGTTTTGCCTCTTTAGGTGACTTGGACTTTTCGGCTTTTGTCGTCCTAGGCAGAGATTTAAGAACCCAGTTGGATTGAACCTTGCAGGGAAGGTTAATTTAAGCACGTACAAATGCTTTGGTAGGCTTGACCGAGGAAAAGATCTTTTCTTTAGATAATCTCGTAAGGTGCTTGGGGGACTCAATCTTTATGAGATACCTTAGGTGAGAACAGGCATGTACAGCGCCATAAGCTTTCTTTATGGCTGGATCTTGTTTCCTACGGGTCTTCCTTGTGGCATTTGATTCAGAATGATTATGGTTGATTTTGAAGTAGTGCCTATTTCGATATTGTCGCTTCTAAAGGTGATAGGCTGAAGTGAACAAGTAGAAGCAATTATCTTAAGAGTAGAAATGGCTCTTTAATTACTACGATTGTCTTTTATTGTAACAGAAGGAGTAACATTCTTAGAAACGGTCAAATCTCCTGGCTCCTTCTTTATCTTAATACTAGACACTCTCGCCTTCGTTTTCAGGGCTAGCACTACGCTCCCTGTAGACTTAGGTGAAATGGAGTTAGTCTTAGCACTTATAACTGAATTATCTTTACATTTTTTATCTTTCGAATGCGATTTTTCAATTTTCACGCTTTTCATAATAGCGTGTGAGGTAGCTTGGAAGGATGAGGAAGCTTTGAGATTTTCCATCTCTTTAAGAACTTTTTCTTTTCAGCTTCGAAATTCTCTCGTTCTTTATCTAGTTTAGCTTGAGATTTCTCTATCTGTTTTATGATAGGAGGTATGTAGAGCGAATTTTTATAACCAACGTCTTTGACTTCCTCGTGGTGTGTTTAGAGTCAGGAGGTAGAATTTGAACTAAATACAGACAGGTGTTAAAGATGGTTTCATATTTTTGTCTCTTTCAGGCCCATGTGAGACTGTTCTCATGGATGAATCGAAAGCATTTTGATATGTCGATTCCGTATAATCTCTAAGAGAGGTTAATGCTAAACCCATGTTCTTAATATCATATATTTCTTTCTTCGGTAAAACACGTGGGTTAGTGAAACCTAGTTCATCTTTTGGATTATAGAAATCTGTATCCTTGGGCTAGTTTAAGAATATCGTCTCTTCAGAATGTCCCTTACGCATAAGAAGATCATCTAATTTCTTTATTTTCTCATATAACTTCTTACGTTCCTCACCTAGGAGAGCATAATTATTTTCTACCGCCAATTTAGCGGCTTGACAGGCATCTAGTTCTTTACTAAGCTCACTAACCTTGGAATTTTGATATTTCCAATTAAAGTTAGTGATCTTAGTGGTAGCTTCGGTTATCCTACAATTTAGGGTAGCTTTCTCATTGAGATTCCTAACCAGGCAATTGTAGTTATTTACTAGCCTATCTTCTAATTCCTTAATCCTTTCGCTATGATGTCCTATCTGAGGTTTACTAGTCTCTCTAGAATGTAGGTTCTTGGTAAGTTCTTCTATTTTAGCACTAGAGCTTCTAAGTTCTGATTCGAGACTATCTATCTTCTCCTGAGATCTCGAAAGTTTATTCTCTACTTCCTTAATACTTTTCTGCTCACGTTTCATGTTAGTATATTGTGTTTGATATGATTCTAACATGGTCAATAATGTGGAAGAAGAGTCTACCTCTTGTGATGAGGTGGACGCGTCATCTTCATCTGTCCTTTTGGATGTTTCGGCGTCTGATGTGTCCAGGCGGGTCATGAGGGCTAGATTCTCTTCTCCAGAATCGGATGTGTCTTCGAGCCAGTGGTCCTGCTCTGCCACGAGGGCCACACCTGCTTCCTTCTGCTTCGTGAGTTGAAGCTTCTTGGAGTAGTAATTAACATCTCTTTTCTTGGGAAGAGTGCATTCTCTGGCAAAGTGACCAGGCTTGCCACAGTTGAAGCACTTGTTGGGCTCTTTAATGTTCTTGACTTCGGGGCTCTCTGGTACATGTTCCTTGTTTTTAGAGCTTGAGGTCCGAAGTCTGTTGGCCGAGGATGAGGACTTCTTCTTGAAGTATCTTTTGCTCATCATTTTGCCGATTAGAGCCAACTGCTTCCCCAGTGCCTTCATGCTAGGCTCGGTGTCTGATTCTGAATCGTCCTCTGAATTTGATGGGGAGGGAGCCCTAACGATCTTCTCTTTGCGAGGCTTTGTCCCACGCTTCTCTGAGACTAGGGCAACGGTGTCTTCAGTCTGCTTGCCCTTCTGCTCTCTCTGAGTCTCTCTAACATCTTCCTCGTGTTGGGCGAGATTATCGAAGACGGCATGGATATCCAACTCTTCCAGATCTTTGTTTTGTCTTAGTAGGGTGGATATCTTTTTCCAGTCCTGTTGGTCCATTTGTTACGAAACAAGGATCAAAAGATTATTAGAAAGATTAAAACCGTATGAAGCACCTTTTAGTGTGTGTTTGTGTGTGTATTTAACGAGAACGGCTTCAAGCAATTTTCTTTTGACAGAAACCCTAACGAGGGTAATTATGGGCTTTATATACCACAACTTTTTGGTATATTAAAGCCCAAGTACCAAAACTTTTACTAAATAAAAGTTGTCTCCCCAACCTACTACATTACATTAATATCTAAATATTAACCAAGACACAAATACATAGAGGGCACTATAATTAATTCCTAACAGTCTCTCTCTTAGTGTCCTCGTCCTCTTGTTGATGTCTTCTGGGTCTTCCCTTTCTTGGGGCTCACCAGCACATATGGAGATTTTCTAAGTCCTAAGAAATGCTCGTATGACCGCAAACTTCTTCGAAATGATATTCTCTCAGATATGATCTCGATCAGCTTCATGTACTTTGCTTGGAATTCGTGCTCTTCATCTTTTAGCTGCTCGAGAATACTTCTGAGCTTGTTTCGAATGATTAGAAGTGTACCGTCGCTGAACATGTTAATCTCTCATGTCTTCATTAGCCTTTTCTCTCCCTTGTAGTTAATGTAAACGACTGACGGATCATCATCTTCATTAATTATGTGGCCTTCGCCAAATCCTGGGTCTGGAACTTTGAAAGACGGCTTTGTGAGGTTTACCCTCTTCATGTTGCTTTCCACTCCCATTTGGAGGTCGTGGGTCGCGTTGAACTTGACTTGGCGCATCATAAATCGCTTAAGAGCGACATATCCAACCTTGAGGTCTGGATTCTGAAGCGTTCCAAGGAGCCTGTAGCTTCCCACCATCTGATCAATGTCCCCACCTCTTATGTAGGAGAGATCACCTTCAGTCAGTTCTTCGTCTGTTCCATCTTCTCGCCGTACCCTTGTAGATGGGGAATTCGTAGAAGTCGAGTCGAGCCCGTCGTACTCCGATGATTGCACTAATTCTGGCTCGTTCCTTTTCTTCTCTTCGAAGAGTCTCAATATCATCTACTTTCGCTTTCATCATGAGTCCTCGACAGAGAGAGAGCAGGTACCGAACGGCAGTTGGTCTTGCAAGATGGGTTAGTTCTCTGAGTTGCAGCTAATCTAGATTCTTAATCCTATCTTCCTTTTCTCCAGATCCTCCTTCGTATCTATCCTTGATAGGGAGCAACCACTTTGGCATTCTCCCATGGCAGATTAAGTTCTTCTCTTATCTTCGACTTCAGGGGAGGGCACTCTTCATCAACAATGGTGTGTTTGAGAAGCTCGGGCTGGAATTTCGCCGTCGTAGTCTTCTCCTTCCTCGAGCTCATCATCGTCGATAAGGGCCAGGTTCATGTTTCTTTCATTAGAAGTATCTGGCATTCTCCATTAAGCTCTTAGCTATGGCTGGATCCATTGGTTTAGTTATCCAATCCTCGTTCAAAATGTACTTTTCAACAGTGGTGTGAGGGTTGTATAACTCTTCGAGATATTGGATAGGCTCGTTGGTAGGAGATGAGGGAGGTATTAGAGGGCTTCTTAGACGGTGTGTATCTGGTGATGTGACTTGTTGGGTTGTTCTGGTAGTAGATCGGGTAGATTTTTTGGTTCGTGAGGGTGTAGGTGTTTTGGTGGTTCGAGTCGTCTGCTGTTGTTGAGGCTGTGGGTCTGGTTGCTTCTCGCCCTCGTGACGACCCTCACCTTCTGGGTCGTCATGCGATTGATTCGAAGTCTGAGCCTCACCTCGGCACGTGAACGGATGTTCGAGCCGTCGAAGGACCTCCGCTTCATATTCGCTGAGCTTGGGTGCACTACGGAGTCTGGCGATGACGACATTAATAAGTTCCGTCACAGGAACGTTCCGTAGGCCTCCGTCAGGGTCATCGGACGGTCTTGATCGAGGACGTTGTTCTTCGCGAACGGGGGCTTTGCCTTTGTCGCGAGTGGAGGTGCCAATTGCGTCGTACACGCGAGTCATGATTGAGTCTTCAAGGCCTTTTGCGAATTTGATGAGTCGAGTGTTGAGCCGATCTTCCTTTATGAATGGGAAAAATAATGAGGTGGAGTCACGATGACGTTCCGTCGTCACAACATCGGAGAAGAGTCCTGATGTGCCGCCTGTTTGCACAGGGCTTGAGACACCGTGGCCAGTTAGGCTCATCATTGACATCGATGCTGAGACTGACTCAGATCTATGGCCCAATGCAACATCTGTGGTGAGATTGACTGTTGTGGGGCTTTCGCTCTGGCCCAGACTACCAGAGAGTATTGGACGAACGTTCAGTCCAAATCACTAAGATCTAGAGGTGCACTAAAAGGTGTTTGTGTCCTATTGAATGAAAAAATATAGGTGGTGAGGACACTAGACTCGATGTGGTCAAAGAAAGTGTAGTCTGGGACTGAGGACTGCTTGGAGTAACATCAATCGGCTTCGACGCGATGATGATTGTCGTGGCTCCTCGTGTGTATGTGAAACAATCATCTGTTGGGAGATAATTGAGTGGCTTGTTTGGGTACTTTGTGCGATTGGACCAGATGTCGCGACTTCTACTCGGGGGATGACAAGGTCATCCCCTGTACCTATGGGCTAGATGGCAGAGGAAGACAGTCGTGCTTTTGTTTTGTATGCTGTTCCTGCTTGTTGCTCCCGGCATCCCCTTTTGATTTTCTATTTTGTTTTCTTTGCGGGGATGTGGGTGATCCTAGACCTAAACTTGGTTGGTGGGGTTGGATAGTCCCAGGGTTAGGTTCAACTGGGTTGTGTGGAACCGTGGGAATTTCGTCGAGGTTATTTTCTCGTAGGTAGGCTTGGAGTATAGGATCCGTCTTCTCGAGGAGTAGCAAAAGGTGTTCCCCCAAGATCATACCCTCGGCATCAAATTTGGACTTGGTCTTGGTTGGTTGTATTTTTCCTAGTTTGGGGATCTCATAGCCTTCAGCGTGGGGACGACGTTCAATCTCTGGGTGGAGGTCAACGAAATGTTGAACGAAGACGGGAAGCCATCGTAGGTATGGGAGGACCTCGGTTGATCTGAATTTCCGTCTTCGCAGTTGGTCAAGAAGGTCAGACCATATCAATTGGGCAACGTCGTAATTTCTGTTGAAGATCAGCATTATTTAGCGGTTGCAGCGATCTGACCCAGTGTGCTTAGGAGACAAGCACTTGTTCACAATTAAGAATGGCGTATGCTATGGTTGTAGCTTTGGCGCAGAAATCAGGAAGATGAATAGACTTCTGGGCGTTTGGTTTATATCCCATGAAGAGGAAATCGGCAATTAGCTCATCAGTAGTGGGATATTTGTCGTAGGTAAGTGATTGTGGTAGGAGTAGTTGGGAGCGTATGATGGTTGGGGTCAGAAGGACAATGATGTTTCATATGGAAGCGGAGACGCGGGTTGTATTTGGTTTTTCGGTTGGGTTTTGGAGCGTGGCGCAAAACTGCTGAACGTAAACTTCGGGGTCACGCTCGGTTATACTAAAAGGCAGTCTTAAGAGGATGGTTTTGAAGAATTTTGAGGATAATAGGGTGGTCGAGGCACTGGGTGTTTTCAAAGTCTAAATGGACGTTATTTGGGAGTTTTTGAGCCCAGTCTTTAGACGGAAAGACATTGTCTATTGCTTGCACAATAGTGATCAATCTATAAAATAAGATTAGAAGGTCAGTAAGTATTAGCCGATTATATCAATGATCACGATACTTAGGAATGGAAATTTTGAAAGTCAGCAAAGTCAGGAACCACAAAATAACTTGATGCGACTTAGAAAGTGTCATTAGTGATAAATCATACGACTTGGTTACCATGAGACTTAGATAGTAAGGTTACAGTATTTGGTTGAGAAATGGGCAATGAAGTTTAATTCGGGTATCTTTAATCGAAAATCACCCAATTGTATGTTCATTAGACTTAGAGAATTTTAACAAAGGGAATTGGGATTTTGAACAAGTAAGAATCGGGTGAATTTGCAGAAGGGTAATTGGAGAAGTGAATTACACACTGAAAATCGGGCAATTTCAATGGTAAATAAGTTGAGACGGAGTCAGATGAAAGGAAAAAGGGAATGTGGGATTGAAGAAATCGGTCGATTGTAGCATAAGTCAAAATCGGGCATAGACTGTAAGTAAGGTTGACTAAATCGATCGATTTCAATCTTAGAATTTCGAATAGGGCGTTCGGAAATGAACGTTCAGTAGTAAAAGACGATGGAATTGGGCGATTTTAGCAATTCGGCGATTTCAGCATAAGTCGATTCCAGCAGAATCGGGCGATGAAATCGGGCAATATCTTCAAGCAATTTCAACAAAATCGGGCGATTTTACTGCTTTCAGTACCATCGATGGAATCGGACGATTTCAGCATAAGACGAAATCGGACGATTAAAAGTTAACTTCGTCAAGGTCGATTAAATCGATCAATTAAGATTCCGTGCACAATCGGGCGATTTAAAACAGTAGGACAAAAATGCAATTGAAGTTCAAATCGGGCGATGAATGTTAGGGCTTAAAGTCAAATCAGTACAAATCTGCAAACTGGTTGTTCAACATTCAAAATAACGCATTAATCCTAAGCTGCGAGAGAAAATTAATATAATCTAGTGCAGATCAGGAAAACATCTGCGATTCAGAGGCCTTATGAACCCTAACTAAGAAAACTTGTAAACTTAGAGATTTTTCTTACCGAAATTGAGTTGAGATGTGAAGAGAAGCTGATAAGGAGTTGGATTGACGCATAAAGAGATGGAAATGATGCAGGTCGTTTTTAGGTGTTGAGAGCTTTTTAATGATAATCGCGTAGATTTGGGAAAGTGATGAGAAATCGGGCGATTTCTTATTTATATGAAGAAGGTTTAATGTAGCGAAACGTCCGACTCAGAAATCGGGCGAGTGACAAATCGCTGAGAAAGATAAATCTGGCGATTTGATAAATCGGATAGTTAGAAATCGTCGATAGGTATTTTAACTATGGATTTGACCGATTTAGAAATCAGGCACCTGTTAAGGAATCGAGCGTTTTAGAAAGCTGATGATTTAAATTAATCGCGTGATTGTAGAATTGGGCTATTTCAGAAATTGGGGGATTTGAAAAACCGCCGAGAGGTATTCTAAAGCTGAGTTTGGCAATTTGGTTTAAGAATTTAGCGATTTCTAACTTAAAATTTTGGGTTCGCGCATCGATTGAGAAATTGAAGAGGATCACCCAAGTATATCAGAATGTTCAATCAATATATGATACTAGGCCCCAAAACTTAATATCAAATCAACGAGTTTTCCTAGATCGATTTCTGTGAGACAGAGTTCGATAATCAACAAAGAAAGCATCGCTTTCGTGCGCGGCGCTGAACCCTTAAGTCAAAAATTCGTCTGTGTTATTAATTATGTTTTCGTGACTTTATGATTTTGTTAGTCGATTCATGCCACCCGATTCGAACAACACGGTAGTACCGTCAATCATTCATACCAACAAATCAAGGTCACAGAGATGAACTGGAATCAACAGCGAGACCAAGAGGAGGACAAGAAACACGCAGAGTTTGCGTCGCTTTAATCGCAATCTGGAAATGTTAGTACTGGAGATTTTGTTTTTTATGTGCTGGGTCGTTGTTTTGGTGGCTGTTCTGTTTTGGGTTCTTACAAGCCGTGCTGGTTTTTGAGTCTGTGTGATGTAATACTATTTTCATGATTCGCGTTGTTGAAGTGTTTTGAGATTTTGAAGATGTTTTGTGTGTTTGGGTTGTTATAATGTTTTTCGCATTTGGGAGAATGGATGTATCGTTTAAAAGGTTAGTTTGCTAAGAAAAAAAAAACTACAGCCCCTCAACGTGTGTATATCGTTAAAGCGCTCCCCCAGGACTAGAGTAATTCCTGCAAAAACTCCCCCTCAAACTAAGCATATATGTATAATTAATCTCCCCCTCAAACTAAGCATATATTATCAAGCTTCCCCCCTTCTTTTAAAATAAGACACCAAAAAAATATACATTCTTACAAAGACGCCGTGGAGACAGATCGCCTAAGGTTCACGATTCAGCATGCCTAACTTACATACAAGGAAATGGAATCGTGTTTCATCCAAGGCCTTGGTAAATAAGTCAGCCAACTGAACCTCAGTATTTACGAAGTACTTGGCAATTGTGCCCTTCTCCACATGGTCTTTTATAAAGTGATACCTAATATCTATGTGCTTTGCGCGAGAGTGATGAACAGGGTTACAAGTAATGGCTATGGCGCTCTTTGAGTCACTATTTATAGGAATATTATTGAAATCAAACCCGTAATCCTGTAATTGCGTTCGCAACAACAGAATTTGAGAGCAGCAACTGGCCGCAGCAACGTATTCCGCCTCAGCAGTGGAGGTGGATACACAGTTTTGCTTCTTAGATGACCAACTTACTAGTTTGTCACCTAAGAACTGTAGCCCTCCGAATGTACTTTTCCTGTCCATCTTACAACCTGCAAAATCTGCGCAGTATAACCAAGTAATTGAAAATTTTAGTTCTTAGGATACCACAACCCAAGTGTTGGGGTTCCTTTGAGATATTTCATTATTCTTTTCACAGCGAGCATGTGTGACTCCTTTGGATTGGCTTGAAAGCGAGCACATAGGCATGTAAGAATACGATGTCAGGTCTGCTGGCTGTGAGATACATGAGCGAACCGATGATTCCTCGATATTTGGTTGAATTGATTGGCTTTCCATCTGGGTCCGAGTCAAGCTTGCAGGAAGGCGACATTGGGGTGTTCTTCGTGGTAGAATTATCTAAGTTGTACTTCTTGTGTATGTCGTGGATGTATTTTGATTGACTAATGAAAATGCCTTCTGGGAGTTGTTTAACTTGAAGTCCAAGAAAGAAGTTGAGTTCTCCCATCATGCTCATTTCGAACTTTGTCTTCATTAAATCACCAAATTCTTTGCACAATTTTGGAAGGGACCCAAAAATTATGTCATCAACATATATCTGAGCGAGGAGAGTTCCTGATTTAGATCTTTTGATGAAGAGGTTGTGTCGATCTTTCCTTTTGTGAACCCTGACTTAATCAAAAAGTCCGAGAGTGCCTCATACCAAGCGCGTGCGGCTTGCTTAAGTCCATAGAGAGCCTTCTCTAGAAGGTACACATAGTCAGGGTGAGTTTCGCTCACAAAGGCTGCAGGCTGTGCCACGTAGACTTCTTTCAAGACCCCGTTTACGAAGGTTGTCTTGACGTCCATCTGATAAATGGTGAAGTTCTTATGGGCAGCATAGGCGTGTAAAAGTCGGATAGCCTCGATTCGAGCGATGGGGGCAAAGGTTTCATCGTAGTCTATTCCTTCTCGTCGATTGTAGCCCTTTGCCACCAATCGAGCCTTGTTCCGAATGACGATTCCATCTTCATCTCTTTTGTTCTTGAAGACCCACTTCGTTCCTATAATTGTTTTGCTCGGTTGTCTTGGGACTAATGTCCACATTTTTAGTCGCTTAAATTGATTGGTTTCTTCCTGCATGGCTTGTATCCAGTCTGGATTCTAATGCATCTTCGATCTTACTCGATTCGTTCTGACTTATAAAGCAGGCAAAGAGATTGTTAGGTCCTAAGATTAACAACTCTAAGATCCTAGGCAAGAATTCTAAGTAAATCGATGATAATGATTTTCATTGAAATTTGATCGAAAAACTCAAATGAAGAACGAGAGAGAGAATTTGATTAGAGTGATAAAGTTACTGTTGTTTCTCTCTCTAGAAATTGAATTGCAAGCCTTTCGGATCAATTTTCAAACTTTCTCTATTCAGTAAAATTTCTTTATATGTATTTATACCAAACAAGCTTGGTATAAATATCAAACTAGTCATAATATAAGGACTACTATACAGAGCGCCCCAAATTACAAGGACAACTAATAAAATCAAGCACAATTCAAATGTATACTCTACAATCTCCCCCTTTGTGCTTGATTGCGTCTCCGTGCTGTTCGTCCTTGTCGAGCGTAGTACGATCTGCGCAAGCCCAGCGCATGCTCATAATCTCTAACCGTATCCCTTAGCTTCAGGCGCTCCTCGATGTCATCCAAAAATTCCATCAGGAGCGGCTATTCTCTCACGAACCGGTGGATCCTCAGCATCGTGTCTCAGTTGATTTCTTCCAACCTCTGCTCGATGTTCTCCTGATGACCTTGAGCGTTCCGTCGCAAAACTTATGAATCTCTGTCTTCAGCATCTCCCAGTCTTCTTGGCGATTGGATTATTGTAGGTGATGCCGATTACCGAGCTGATGTGCACATGATTGCTTGGAAGCCCTTCGATCTCAGGTCCTTTGTTGAGTGGTTCGACCATGTTCACCTTCTTCATGTTGCTCTCCAGAGTCATCTGAAGGTCGTGCGCGGCGAAGTATTCGACTTGTAGCATCATGAACCGGTAGAGCCCTTCGAGGCCTTCTTTCTTGATGAAGCCTTGAGGACCTTTGTACTTCTCCACGTAGAGCTGATAAACGCGGTATACCTCATTGGCAGGGAGGTACGATAGCTCGCTCTCGCTCAGTGCCTCTCGGGTTCTGTCCAGTCGCTCAATGACGTAGTGAGGTGTTGGAAGTCCTCCTTTTGCACAGTAGACACTGACGAGTTGGCATATCGGGGAGAGTTCCTTGAAGTGACTCTTCAGTCGTTCCTTCGGAATCCCCAGCCTTACGTCCAGTCCTAGTTGGGTCAGTATCCACGGATATGTCATCCTCTTTTGCTTATCCCAGTGAGAGATCCCTCTCAGCTCGAACTCATCCGGCTTCTTGACTCTATCCGGTGACCTCCAAATGTTTTCCCTGACTTCTTCAAGGAAGGGTATCTCTATTCGGATGTTCTCCCACGACGTGTCGATCCGAACGGTCTCTGGCATCTGTATGGTGGGGGAAACCGCTTGTTGTGTGATTAACTCTGGTAGCCTTGGGATGTCTCTTTGGTAGTCTTCACCTTCCAGAAGTTCGTCGTCTTCTATGATTACGAGGTCCACGGATGCTTGTTGTAAGAAGTGTCGGACGTCCTGAAGCCGTTGTCTCTGATGCTCCTCGGGCATGGAATGGGTCATCCACTGTCCTTGGAAGATGTATTTATCTAGGACCTCGTGTGGATTGACGCCATGCCCTGAGGGGCCCGGTTGGTCTGGAGCGACTGAGGGAGTAGCTTGGATAGCTGCTAGGGCCATGAGCAGTGCTGCACTTGCTTCTTCTTCCGGAAGCAAGGGGCTTGAGTAGATCGGCGGTGTGGGCGGAGGTGTCCGTAGGGTAATGGTCGGCGGTGCGATGCGTGGTGTGGGTGGTTTGTGTTTGGGTTTGGGTTTCACCAGCTCCAGCGCTTGTCTGCGTAGCGCCCGAGCCTTGTCCTTGGCCAGTTGTAGATGTCCTTGGCCTCTTTGGCCTCTTTGATCGTCAGGAGCGTCATGTCTGCGCCGTGAGTGGGACATTTGGCCTTGGAAGTGTTAGTCGATGGCTCAGGATGATCCACTTATCACTGATAAAGGGATTCTTCTTGCGGCGACCGGATGGAAAGGCCGATCAAGCGGGCGAGTAATATGTCGTGGAGCTCGGTTATAGGTATAGTGTATGGGTTGATAAGGATGGAGGAAGTGGCTAAAGGGTCGGTGGGTGTGGGTTGTGGAGGTGTGGGATTTGTTTGTGACGAAGGGCCTTCAGAGACAGGAGATTTCCCGGTATCTCTTCGCGATGTCTCGATGGCTTGAAGTACTCTCTCCTGGATTTTGTCTTCCATGGATTGTACAGCGGCAGAGAGAGCGGCCTAGAACTGCTCGTTAGTCACAAAAGGTGCGGACGCCTCCTTTGATGGACCAGGACGCCTGATGTCGCCTGTTATCAACCCTTGAGTAGACACCGACTCTTCAAGTTGGCTCACAGTCACTTGAGGTTGTGACTGTATGAGACTTCCACCCAATCCTCGAGTTTAATCTTGAAGATTCGCCTCTATGGGTGTTAAGGCAGGCTCAGGTTGCGCCTGCGAACCTGACACCACGAGATTTGGTTGCGGCTCAAGATTGAGCGAAGAAGTGCCAGCAACCCTTGTAGATGTGGTCAGCATAGTGTCTGGTGCGGTGGTGACGGCGGGGAAGAGGGACTCCAATTGTATGCTAAGTCGTCTGGGAGTCCTTATCAGGCTAATTTCCTCATCCGACTCCGTCAGACGGGGTGGCTGTATGAGGAGTAAGGTCTCGATCGAAGTCCTCCAATGTTTGATCCGTCACCCGTGGAAGAGAGCTTTGCCCCATTTCAACCTCGGGCTGTGCTACTTGTTGAAGAACCTCCTCAATGGTTTCTTCGAGGACGCCGACATGTACGGGCACTTCCACTTGATATTCATGTTCAGGAGCCTCGAGCGCCATCTCAGTAGCCATGATGTCTATTAGGGTATCATCTACGTCGGACATTGGCTCTTCGACCAATGGAGACTCCTGTTGAAGCTCCTGAGCGACAACATCTATCCTCATGTCGTCAGGGCTTGGTTGGTGTTCCGGTTGGGGAGGGCTCACATGGTAATCTGCCGGGGGCCCTCTGATCATTTGCTCCGTTAGATTGTGTTCCTGACAGAATCTCTGATACTCAGCTCCCGCGAGGTCGGCGAGCCTGAGTAGGTTTAGTGGAATAGGCGTCGACGGTTGGTCCAAGTCTGTGAGCCGTGGATTATGGAAGAATATTAGCCCTGGCGGCTGATAGTTCCTCCGGGAGGCAGCTGAGGAAAATTCTCCGCGTGTAACTCCATGAACTCCCTGATGATCACGTTGAACCATCGAGCGTAGGCCACGTTCTTAGATCTCCGATTCTCCTTCAGACGAATCTGTTAAGCAAGATCATTCCAGATTAGCTGCGCGAAATCGTAATTTCTGGAGAATGCGAGTCCGTGAAAGATCCGCAGTATGTTGCTGTTGCCCTTGTCGAAGCCAGCATGCTTGGTGATAGACACTTGTTCACAATCCCGAACAGTGTCTTCCAGGGATGAGGGATACCGCTGCTCTGGACCTGAGATAACTTGGTGAGCTGCGGTTGATATCCCATTTGCATGAAGTCATGGACCATTTCTGCGTCCGACGGGAGCTGGTGGTAGTTTTCGCTGTGTGGCAAGTCCAGTATCATCCCGAACTGGTTCTTGTCCATATGAATATGCCGCGTCCCGATTCTCATTGTAAAGGAGAATGCTCCACTTGCCACAGCTCCTTGTATACATCCACAGAATTGCTGGAGATAGACCATTGGCACAGAGGCGGTGACCGTCAATGCGTGCCATATGGGGTGGCCTCGTAGGATAGAGACAATGATCTCGTCCGGGCATCGAAAGGTGCTCAGATCGAGCTCGACGTTTGTATCCTGGACCTTCAGATACAAGTTGTGGTCATATATGTGATTGTATCGAGGGTAGCGATCCATCTGAAAAGAAATAAAGAGATATAAAAGTTCATTAGTTCATAATTTTTATTTTAGTCGAAAATGGATTTAATTTCATCAAACTATAATATTGTATCAAGTCATGACATGTTTGATGAATTTTGAATTGAAGTCGTATGATATGCATATAGGATATTTGATTTTAAAAAAACGTAATGGCATGATTGTAATTTCGAACTAAACACTTAACGCGTGAAAAAGAGTTCGAAAACTTTCTAGGTGTTTAATCGCGGGTAATGTCACTGTTCATGCCGGGAAATTTTTCGCTCGATAAATATGGTTTTCAAATTGAATTCCTATGCATTGATTTCAACTGTAATGACTCCGTTTAATTTTTCGATCGAGAAAATTTAATTCGCTAATGTTCGCTACAGTGTAAGAGACAGAAAAAAAATCTTCTAAGTGTTGAAGTTAAAATCGTTAGACTGTATTCGATCAATTTTACGATCGAGAAAGACTCCACGTAAATTTACGATCGAGAAATTATTTCTCAGGTAAATTTACTGTAGATAAATTTTCTTCGATTGAATAAAATTTTCCGATTTGAAATTTGTCGAGCGGTATGTGATTTTCGATTGTGAGTAAAATTTTTCGCTGCGATATATTTCTATCGAGAAATTAAACGAAAGACTAAGTCAATCGTCGAGAAATTTTTCGATCTATTAAGTCCTAAGTGTAATATCCGTAAAATTTAATTACGGGATTTATAATTTAATTAGCAAACTTTATTTGATTAATTAGAATTTTTGGTGGTAGGACGCTTTAATATTCTCATGCCTCTTAAGTGATTTATGTATTTATGTGACTACATGCTACGTGATTTATAACTCCCGTATGTGCCTTAAACTATGACATGAAAAATGAATATAAGACTTAAAAGAATTTGACTAACATTTAGGTATGGCATGACATAGCTTTGATCGATTAAGGAGTTAAGACCAAAAATCGATCAAATTTCCATGTACGAAAGAGATAGAAATTGCCTAGCAAATAAGGATAGGAATCGGGCGATTTTACAAGTCCAAGGAAAAACAAGTTCCGACTATTAATAATTGTGCATGATAGAATCGGCCGATTGCACATGTAAGAACATAGACAAATCTTGAGAGTAGGCTTTGGACCAATCATAGCTATAGATAAAATTAAATGCCCAAAGGACACGTAGGTATTGCTTAACATATGAGATAAATTAGTCACCTAGTAGTCACTTTACACGAATATCTAAGTAATGATGCATATCCAATATAGCATTTGACCACCCCTTATGAACGTAGCAAGACCATTAAGAAAGAAAACCCTCAATTGAATATGAAAGAATAACCAAGGAGGAGTAGATTCAACAGGCAACCTTTAGCAAGTTAATTCCGAATACAAAGGAGGTAGAAATCTTATTTATAACTTACAAATTCGGTTATGCTTAGTATATTTTCAAATTAGATGTCTCGCGTTATTATGGGGGGAGAGGTTAGAATAAATTTTGGGAAATTTCGTGAGTTAACATGTTTAATGGTCATACAAAGCTTTCATTATCTCTTTGTTTGGAAGATAAATGAGTTAATGCTTTGACGATAGGTTCTCTATGCTAGAACGATAATGAAGATGCTTAGATATTTAGGGTATTTTACTATTGTCAAGGTTTGAAATATTATTAAGTTGAGACCCTAGTATTTGATACCATATAGTTTCGATGCCAATCAAAGTCTTTGTTATTTTAGGGTTTTTCAATTCATATGCTAAGGATTTCGATATATGAGATTCCTAGGGTTTACTGTTTTTTAAGGTGCACAACCTTCTGGGTAGGAGTAACTTTTGGAAAGAGATTTTTGATAATATGAAGATTTGAAGGTTTCGACCTTTTTTGAGTTTCGGAATGAAACTCGAGATCCATTGTAACACCCGCGATTCCAATACGGGATTCCGATATAATTAATTTTGGACAAATTCAGAAATTATGAAATTCATGTTTGAGCGGAATCGGAAATAGGGTCCAAACAATTGTTGATCCGAATGAGCCTCGTCCCAATTTAATATGATCCAATAACTAGCCCTGACCAAACTAATATATAAGCCCAAGAATTACCCTAACCTAACTTTTTGCAAACTAATATTTTTCCCTAACACTAGCATGGCTTCCATTACCCTAACCTAACTTTTTGCCAACTAATCATAGGTCATCCCAAAAATGTGGGGGTTGACTTAGGGGCATGAGAACCCACGTTGGAATTCATCACCACTCAAAATTCACACCATGGAAAATATAACCCCCACAACACAAACATACAACAACGAAACATCCAAGGAGAAAGAAGAAAGAACTCAAGACCAAAAGTGAAGGAAACAAAGAGATTAGCAAGCTCGGGAGGATTTCGGCGAAGCGTAACACCCCAATTCGTCCAAACAAAGCTTAGGAAGTAAGGTAGGTGGATTTCTTCAGCTACAATACATAAATAGGTTCAAAGATTTCGAATTTGAGTGTTATGGCTATTCAAGTTCGAGATTTAAGAACCTTGGTCTTACGTGCTTTCGAAATCTATTATTCGATACTTGTTTGATGATGTGTGATAAGATTCGAACCCAACATATGGGTTTTTGGATGAATAATACATGTTTGAATGCTTAGGAATTTATTGGGATGCATGAAATGGTTCGGGTAGATGAACTAGGTTCGGGTGATTTACTAATGTTTTACTTCGAATTGTGCTTTGAGAAATCGGGCATGTGTAAGTTATCAGAACTCGGCGAAATACAGAAATTTCTATGGTTGCTATCCAAATCGGGCGATTCGTCAAACCCAAATCGACCAAGAGCAGAATCGCCGAGTTTTCTTCATTAAATCGGACGTCGCCCCCAACAGAATCGGGCGATTTGAGCTGAACCAAGCCTCGGCTAAATGCAGGAATTGCTATGGTTGCTATCCAAATCGGGCGAAAACCCATGCTTCCCAATTCGGGCAAATTTGATTGGGTTCCAAGTTGGGCGATTTCTCACTGCAACACGTGTCGAACAAACATGAAATCGCTGAGCTCTCTCCCCCAGAAATCGGGCGAAATCCGTCCAAACGAAAATCGGGCGAATGTTGAAAATTGCCAAGCTGCCCTCGAAATCTCAAATCGGGTGATTATGGTCCAATTCAATTCGAGCAACACCTATTGCCAAATCGAGCGATTCTAAACAATCTCAATTCGGGCGAATTCCCTTTTTAGTACCCACAAATCGCCGAGCTCGACTCTAAATCGGACGATTCCCCTTTTGTTGACCAAGTAGACGAGTTGACTTAGATTTAAGGTAGAGTTGGGCTTTAGATTAACTTAGGCCCATTCCCACACATAAGTATATTATTGTACTATAGGAGTTAAAAAGGGGTTCCGAAACTTAGGAACAATAGGATCTACGATAAGTATCATTGATGTGGGGACTGAAATAATTGATTTTATTTTTGTGGAATGGTAAAATGTGCAAGTACATTATTTCATGCGATTTATGACATGTGCATTTCATATCACGACATGTCACGACATTTTGGGAAAGGTGACCACGTAGTGGCGACAACCTACGGGGTTGTTTTGCGGGGTAGATTGAGACGATGGTGAGGATAAGGTTAGACTCATGGGGCACCGGTGGGAGACAGACGTGATCGATCTGTCTACTCGGGTGAGCGACCCCAGGTGCAAACCACTTATTATTAGCTCCAAAGCGGGTGACAGACGTGATCTGTCTACTCGGGTGTAAGCAACCCGAGGTGCAAACCGCCAGACATTTGCTCAGGTGCGGGAGACAGGCGTGAACGACCTGTCTACTCGGGTGTGAGCAACCCGAGGTGCAAACAGCTGGATACGTTAGCTCCAGAGCGTGAGACAGACATGATCGATCTGTCTACTCGGGTGTGAGCAAGCCGAGGTGCAAACCGCCATATATTAGCTCAGGGACGGCAGACAGGTGTGAACGACCTGTCTACTCGGGGAGAGCGTGGTAGCGCAACCCGAGGTGCTAAACCGTCGGTGGTATGATTTGATTTGCGCGCGAGGTGCCGAGTCTAACCTAAGGCCTAATGTGTAGGACTGTGAGAAAATGAGCGTGCATTGCATATTCCATGTTGTGAGATGTTGGGATGGGGACTGAGCGCACACTACATACGCATGAATTAACCTACTGAGCAAATCGCTCAGGCCTTTATGTGTTGTAGGTAATGATGAGTCCGACGCCGGCGAATGTCGAGACTAGGCTGGCGGCTGGCGGCGGTGACTCCACGGGCTTTTGAGGGCGAGAGCGGTACATGGATGCGACCTGCGGAGCGCTTTATAAATATTTTGATTTCTTGGGGCGTCGGCCCATGTAAATATTGACTCTTGTAAAATACTATTTTATGAAATGTAAATATTCTATTTAAAGACTTTTCGTAAAATGGGCTTTTCGTAGCTTTCGTTGCGGAAATCCGCCAAATAATTTAACTTAGGAAATTAGGGTCGTTACAGGTGGTATCAGAGCTTTGGCTCTAGAAGACTATCCATGTACCGCCGCTCAAAAGCCGGGAGAGCCAGCCTCGCCTGTATGTTCTAATACTTGAAAAAGAAATTCCAGATTGAGTAATATTTTTTTTTTTTTACTTGTGTGACTTAGTTAAGAATGCCGAGAACGCGTAGAGATAGGCGAGTCTAGTTGTAGGGCGGGGACGGAGTCCCCACAGAACGACGAACGTTCCACCATTTCCCAACTGAAGGACCTAATCCGACGGCAGTCGGAACAAATTAATGAGCTTATTCACCGTCAGAGCTCGACTGAACGTCATACATCCCCGGGAGTAGAGCAAGTGGGAGCTGCCGGGGAAAGATTCCGAAGGTTGAATCCCCCAACTTTCGAGGAGGCTGCCGAGCCTACAGTGGCGGAAGACTGGCTTAAGACGATAGAGAGTATGTTCCGCGTCAGCCACCTACCCGGGTTACTGGTGGGACGCCGTCCAAGTGCTCGAAGATCCCACTACCATGACTTGGAAGAGGTTCAAGACGCTATTCCGGGGAAAATACTTCACCGCCCCAGATCGAGCACAGAAGATGAACGAATTTATTAACCTCAAGCAAGGAGGGATGTCGGTGGCGGAGTATATCCGCAAATTTGAGCAGTTGCCAAGGTTCGCACCACATATGGTGGCTACTGATGAATTGAAGATCGAGAGGTTCCTGGAAGGTCTCAAACCCGAGATCTTCCGGAATGTGAGCATGTATGACACGGAGGGGAAGACTTATGCTCGTATTGCTGAGCGAGCAATCCTTGCCGAGCAGGCAGAGGCTAGGATTTCGAAAGCACCTGAGGCGAAGAGGAGAGTCGAGGGACAACAAGGAGGAGGAGTTCAGAAACGCCAATTCTTTGGTAAAGGCCCAAATAACCGAGGGAACCAGCTGCACCAGCAGAATTGGCGGCCAAGGCCAAATCAGAGGCCGGGATATACTCCAAACCTACCCCCAAATGCCGCGCCTCAATGACAGCAATGTGGGCGCTACCACAACGGAGCATGCTCGGGAGCGAGGCCTAACCCCTACCTACAATGTTTCCGCTGTGGAAAGATGGGGCACTACGCAAGAACGTGCCAGGAGAGTGTGCCCCAAGCTCCGATCCAACCGCTCCTCCGACCTCCACCAGTGCCAGCGCGGGTCTTTACCCTGACCAACGAGGAGGCGGAAGCAAATTCGGCAGTTGTTACGGGTACGTTGAAAATTTTTCACGTGCCCACTTCTGTTCTGATCGACTCCGGTGCCACACACTCTTTCGTGTCGGCCAATTATGTGACTAGGGTGGGAATGTATCCCACCCACTCCCTATGTAACTATGTGGTAACTCTACCTCAAGGAGACCCAACTAGGACCAATTTGATAGTAGAAAACTGCTTAGTAAAAATAGAAGGAAGAGATCTAAGAGCCGATCTAATCGTAATTCCGATGAATGACTATGACGTGATACTCGGGATGGACTGGCTCTCAAAGTACGGAGCTATGATCGATTGTTCTAGGAAATTGGTGAGATTCTTATTACCAGAAGGAGACGAATTCGTATTCTCGGGGAAGGGGAGTAGCAATAGGGTCACCTGGATATCTGCTCTAAGGGCCCGGCGACTCCTAAATTCGGGCTGTGAGGCTTTCTTTGTGTCGCTGTAAAAGCCGAGGAATCATCTCCGCCGAAACTCGAAGAAGTCCCAATAGTCAACGAATACAGAGAGTGTTCCCTGACGACCTTCCGGGTTTACCACCCGATCGAGAAATCGAGTTTACAATTGATCTAGGGCCGGGGGAGGCCCCAATTTCTAAAGCCCCGTATAGGTTAGCGCCAAACGAATTGCGGGAGCTAAAGGAGCAGTTAGAGGAACTGCTCGAGAAAGAATTCATCCATCCAAGCTTCTCACCTTGGGGAGCACCGGTGCTGTTTGTAAGGAAGAAGGACAGATCGATGAGACTCTGCATCGATTATCGCAAACTAAATAAGATCACGATTAAGAATTAGTATCCGTTGCCTAGAATCGATGATCTGTTCGATCAACTGCAAGTGGCAACAGTATTCTCGAAGATTGATCTATGTTCACCATCAACTCAAAATCCGTAAAGAGAAAACAGCGTTCAGTACAAGGTACGGGCATTACGAGTTCTTGGTCATGCCTTTCGGGCTGACGAATGCGCCGGCTGCCTTCATGGATTTGATGAACAGAGTTTTGAATAGATTCTTGGACCAGTTTGTCATTGTCTTTATAGACGACATTCTCATATACTCTAAGACGAAAAAGAAACACGAAGAGCATCTGAGAGCGGTCCTAGGGATTCTACGAGAGAAACAGCTATTAGCGAAATTTAAGAAGTGCGAATTTTGGCTGGAAAGAGTTGCATTCTTGGGTCACATCATCTCCGGGAACGGGATTTCGGTGGGCCCCAACAAGATTGAAGCAATCGAGAACTGGCCACGACCGACCACTCTTACGGAAGTACGGAGCTTTCTCGGGCCCGCGGGATACTACCAAAAATTCATCAAGGATTTTTCCAGCATGCCTCGGCACTCACCAATCTGACTAAAAAGAATGTCTCGTTCAAATGGACGGATCTGTGCAAGCAGAGCTTTCAAGAGCTGAAGAAGAGGCTGACGACTGCTCCGGTTTTAACAATACCGTCAAGAAACGAAGGGTTTTCAGTCTACAGTGATGCCTCGAAGAACGGCTTGGGATGTGTGCTCATGCAAAATGCGAGGGTTATTGCATACGCATCCAGGCAATTAAAGGAGTACGAGAAAAACTACCCCACGCACGATCTAGAACTTGCTGCGGTGGTGTTCGCTCTCAAGATATGGCGTCATTATCTCTACAGAGAGAGGTGCGAGATCTACACAGATCACAAGAGTCTGAAGTATTTCTTCACCCAGAAAGAATTGAATATGAGGCAACGGCTATGGCTCGAACTGGTGAAGGACTACGACTGCGTAATCAACTACCACCCGGGCAAGGCCAATATAGTAGCAGACGCATTGAGTCGTAAAATCGTGACTGCGGAGTTGAACCAATTTGGAGTAGAGGTACTTGACCTCGGAGAAGTCGAAGCCAGAATGGCAGCGTTAACCCTCAAACCAATGCTGCTGGACCAAATCATCGAAGCTCAGAAGAAAGACGAACTATGCTTGAAAATCCAAGGGGAACAAAGCGGGGATACCCCGTCAGATTTCAAAGTCGAGAAGACGGAGGGTTGACATACCGAGGTCAATTATACGTACCTAGCAATGAAGAAATCCGTCGATACATTTTGACTGAAGCACATGCGACCCCTTACTCCGTATACCCTAGGGCAACGAAGATGTACATGGACTTACGAAACAATTATTGGTGGCCGGGAATGAAGAAAGAGATTGCCGAATTCGTGAGCCGGTGTCTAACTTGCCAGCGTGTAAAGGCGGAACATCAACGACCGGCGGGAATGCTGCAACCATTAACAATCCCCGAGTGGAAATGGGACCACGTTATGATGGACTTCGTAGTCGGCCTTCCGAAGACCGTAAGAGGCCACGACGCCATCTAGGTAATCGTAGATCGATTGACGAAGTCTGCCCATTTCCTACCGATTAGTGCAACGTTTACCATGGAGAAGTTTGCCGAAGTCTATATCCAGGAAATAGTTCGACTCCATGGAACACCAATTTCGATCGTTTCAGATCGGGATCCGAGATTTTTGTCCAAATTCTGGACGAGCCTACAGAAGGCTATGTGGATGAAATTGTCATTTAGCACGGCCTATCATCCACAATCAGATGGGCAATCGGAACGAACGATTCAGACGCTCGAAGATATGCTGCGAGCATGCGTGCTGGATTTTAAAGGGAATTGGAGCAAATACCTCCCGTTAATTGAGTTTGCTTATAACAATAGCTACCAAGCCACTATCGGGATGGCACCCTATGAAGCATTGTATGGACGAAAATGTCGATCCCCGGTTCATTGGGACGACATAGGTGAGAGAACGTTATTAGGTCCGGAGATGGTTTTAATTGACGGAGGCGGTTGCGAGAATTCGAGAGAGGATGCAAACGGCCCAAAGCCGTCAGAAGAGTATGCCGATAAGAGGCGAAGACCGCTAGAATATGTGGAAGACGATTGGGTGTTTCTGAAGATATCTCCTATGAAGGGCGTGAAGAGGTTTGGACGAAAAGGGAAGTTGAGTCCAAGATATATAGGGCCTTTCAAGATCCGGAAAAGAGTTGGTAAAGTTGCGAACTCGAACTACCTGCATCCCTGGAAAAAGTCCACGACGCTTTCCACGTGTCAACGTTACGGAAATACGTTGCGGACCCGAAGCACGTGCTGGAAAATGAAGGACTCCACCAACGCCTGAAACCAGACCTAAGTTACGAAGAATAACCAGTGGAGATCCTGATGCGAGAAGTGAAACGACTTCGGAATAAAGATATTCCGCTAGTTAAAGTGTTGTGGCGAAACCAATCGGTCGAAGAAGCTATGTGGGAGCGAGAAGATGACATGAGGAATCGATACCCCGAGTTGTTCCCGACGACCTGAATTTCGGGGACGAAATTTCTATAAGGGGGGAGGATGTAACACCCGCGATTTCAATACGGGATTCCGATATAATTCATTTTGGACAAATTCAGAAATTATGAAATTCATGTTTGAGCGGAATCGGAAATAGGGTCCAAACAATTGTTGATCCGAATGAGCCTCGGCCCAATTTAATATGATCCAATAATAGCCCTGACGAAACCAATATATAAGCCCAAGAATTGAGCCCAAAAGAGTAAAGAAAAGATATTTTTCCCTATTTTAAGGAACACTAGCATGGCTCCCATTACCCTAACCTAACATTTTGCCAACTAATCATAGGTCATCCCAAATATGTGGGGGCTGACTTAGGGGCATGAGAACCCATGTTGGAATTCATCACCACTCAAAATTCACACATGAAAAATTTAAGCCCCACAACACACACATACAACAACGAAAAATCCAAGGAGAAAGAAGAAAGAACTCAAGACCAAAAGTGAAGGAAACAAAGAGATTAGCAAGCTCGGGAGGATTTTGGCGAAGCGTAACACCCCAATTCGTCCAAACAAAGCTTAGGAAGTAAGGTAGGTGGATTTCTTCACCTACAATACATAAATAGGTTCAAAGATTTCGAATTTGAGTGTTATGGCTATTCAAGTTCGAGATTTATGAACCTTGGTCTTACGCGCTTTCGAAATCTATTATTCGATACTTGTTTGATGATGTGTGATAAGATTCCAACCCAACATATGGGTTTTTGGATGAATAATACATGTTTGAATGCTTAGGAATTTATTGGGATGCATGAAATGGTTCGGGTAGATGGACTAGGTTCGGGTGATTTACTAATGTTTTACTTCGAATTGTGCTTTGAGAAATCGGGCACGTGTAAGTTATCAGAACTCGGCGAAATACAGAAATTTCTATGGTTGCTATCCAAATCGGGCTATTCGTCAAACCCAAATCGACCAAGAGCAGAATCGCCGAGTTTTCTTCATTAAATCGGACGATTTTCGCCCCCAACAGAATCGGGCAATTTGAGCTGAACCAAGCCTCGGCGAAATGCAGGAATTGCTGTGGTTGCTATCCAAATCGGGCAAAAACCCAGAATTTGATCGGTTTCCAAGTCGGGCGATTTCTCGCTGCAACACGTGTCGAACAAACATGAAATCGCCGAGCTCTCTCCCCCAGAAATCGGGCGAAATCCGTCCAAACGAAAATCGGGCGAATGCTGAAAATTGCCAGCTGCCCTCGAAATCTCAAATTGGGTGATTATGGTCCAATTCAAATCGAGCAAGACCTATTGCCAAATCGAGCGATTCTAAACAATTTCAATTCGGGCGAATTCCCTTTTTAGTACCCACAAATCGCCGAGCTCGATTCTAAATCGGGCGATTCCCCTTTTGTTGACCAAGTAGACGAGTTGACTTAGATTTAAGGTAGAGTTGGGCTTTAGATTAACTTAGGCCCATTCCCCCACATTAGTCTATTATTGGACTATAGGAGTTAAAAAGGGGTTCCAAAACTTAGGAGCAGTAGGATCTACGATAAGTATTATTGATGTGGGGACTGAAGTAAATGATTTTATTTTTGTGGAATGGTAAAATGTGCAAGTATATTATTTCATGCGATTTATGACATGTGCATTTTATATCACGACATGTCACTACGTTTTGGGAATGGTGACCACGTAGTGGCGACAACCTACGGGGTTGTTTGAGCGGGGTAGATTGAGACGATGGTGAGGATAAGGTTAGACTCATGGGGCACCGGTGGGAGACAGACGTGATCGATCTGTCTACTCGGGTGTGAGCGACCCGAGGTGCAAACCACTTATTATTAGCTCCAGAGCAGGAGACAGACGTGATCGATCTGTCTACTCGGGTGTAAGCAACCCGAGGCGCAAACCGCCAGACATTTGCTCAGGCGCGGGAGACAGGCGTGAACGACCTGTCTACTCGGGTGTGAGCAACCCGAGGTGCAAACCGCTGGATACGTTAGCTCTAGAGCGGGAGACAGATGTGATCGATCTGTCTACTCGGGTGTGAGCAACCCGAGGTGCAAACCGCCAGATATTAGCTCAGGGACGGCAGACAGGCGTGAACGACCTGTCCACTCGGGGAGAGCGTGGTAGCGCAACCCGAGGTGCAAAACCGTCGGTGGTATGATTTGATTTGCGCACGAGGTGTCGAGAATAACCTAGGGCCTAATGTGTAGGACTGTGAGAAAATGAGCGTGCATTGCATTTATTCCATGTTGTGAGATGTTGGGATGGGGACTGAGCGCACACTACATATGCATGAATTCACCTACTGAGCAAATCACTCAGGCCTTTATGTGTTGTAGGTAATGACGAGTCCGATGTCGGCGAACGTCAAGACTAGGCTGGTGGCTGGCGGCGGTGACTCCACGGACTTTTGAGGGCGAGAGCGGTACATGGATGCGACCTGTGGAGCGCTTTATAAATATTTTGATTTTTTGGGGCGTCGGCCTATGTAAATATTGACTCTTGTAATATACTATTTTATGAAATGTAAATATTCTATTTAAAAAGTCGTAAAATGGGCTTTTCGTAGCTTTCGTTGCGGAAATCCGCCAAATAATTTAACTTAGGAAATTAGGGTCGTTACATCCATATCGAAAGTTATTTTAAAATTTTGTATTGTCAATTTTGTATTGTGCAAATCTCGAACTCTTGAATATACTGTATCGAGATTTATTTTAAAATATTATCTCGAGCACCTACGTCTTTAACAATGTCGAGATCTAATAATGCCGAGATTTAGGTCGAAATCCATGTTAGTATTAGTGTCGAGATTTAACTTTGAAACTGATGTCGAAAGTTTGTTGAAAATATCGAAACATATCACGAAATCTCTGCATACACTATGTCGAGATTCATGTTGAATCTTATGTCGAAATACATGTCGAAACTGTATTGTTAAATCTCAAGATGAAGCTTGAAAAATCATGACGAGATTCCATAATAAAATAGTATTATAAGTATGTGAGCTTCACGATATCATGGGAAGTGCTCGAAATCCATTTAGTATTAACTTTGAAACCTATTAAGAGATCTCGAGATCCATTTTGGCTATTAATTTCGAAACTGAATATAGGATCTCGATATCACATGTCGACATTTGTATTGTTTAGTTGAATCTCGAGGTTTTTGTATATAATCTTGAAGACACATTTTGAAAATATGTCGAGATCCTTTTGTTGGTCCACTTGTTACCAAACAAGGATCAAAAGATTATTAGAAAGATTAAAACCGTATAGAGCACCTTTTAGTGTGTGTTTGTGCGCGTGTTTTAACAAGAACGGTTTCAATGAGTTTTCTTTTGATAAACCCTGACAAGGGTAATTATGGGCTTTATATACCACAACTCTTTGGTATATTAAACCCCAAGTACCAAAACTTCTACTAAATACAAGTTGTCTCCCCAACCTACTACAACCCATTAATATCTCAATTTTAACCCAAGATACAAATAAGTAGAGGACACTATAAATAATTCCTAACAATCTCCCCCTTAGTGTCCTCGTCCTCTTGTTGATGTCTTCTGGGTCTTCCTTTTCTTGGGGCTCGCCAGCACGTATGGTGATTTCCGAAGTCCTAAGATGTGTTCATACGTCCTTAAAACTTTTCGAGATGATATTCTCTCAGATATGATCTCGATCAGCTTCTTGTACTTTACTTGGACTTCGTGTTCTTCATCTTTTAGCTGCTCGAGAATACTTCTAAGCTTGTTTCGAATGATTCGAAGTGTATCGTCGCTGAAATTGTTAATCTCTGATGTCTTCATTAGCCTTTTATCTCCCTTGTAGTTGATGTAAACGACTGACGGATCATCAACTTCATTAATTATGTGTCCTTCGCCAAAACCTGTGTCTGGAACTTCGAAGGACGGCTTTGTCAGGTTTACCCTCTTCATATTGCTTTCCACTGCCATTTGGAGGTCATGGGTCGCGTTGAACTTGACTTGCCGCATCAAGAATCGCTTAAGAGCAACATACCCAACCTTGAGGTCTGGATTCTGAATCTTTCCAAGAAATCTGTAGCTTCCAACCATCCGAACAATGTCCTCACCTCTTAAGTAGGAGAGATCGCCTTCAATCAGTTCTTCGACCGTTCCATCTTCTCGCCGTATCTTGTAGACGGGAAATTCGTAGAAGTCGAGTCGAGCTCGTCGTACTCCGATGATTGCCCTAATTCTGGGTCGTTCCTTCTCTTCACTTCGAAGAGTCTCAACATCAGCTCCTTTCCCTTTCATCCTAAGTCCTTGACGGAGAGAAAGCAGGTACCGAATGGCAGTTGGTCTTGAAAGATGGGTTAATCCTCTGAGTTCCAGCTCATCCAGCTGCTTAATCCTATCTTCTTTCCTTCAGATTCTCCGTCGTATCTCTTCTTGATAGGGAGCAACTACGTTGGCATTCTCCCATGGTAGATTAAGCTCTTCTCTTATCTTCGACTTCAGGGGAGGGCATTCTTCATCAACGACGTGGTGTTTGAGAAGCTCGGAAAGTTCTGGAATTGCGGTTTCGTAGTCTTCACCTTCCTCGAGCTCGTCATTGTCGATAAGGGCAAGGTTTACATTGGCTTTCATCAGAAAGTTTCTGGCATTCTCCGTTAAGCCCTTAGCTATGGCTGGGTCCATTGGTTTTGTTATCCAATCCTCGTTGAAAATGTACTTTTCAACAGTGGTGTGAGGATTGTATAACTCTTCGAGGGATAGGATGGGCTTATTGGTAGGAGATGAGGGAGATATTAGAGGGCTTCTTAGATGGTGTGTATCTGGTGATGTGGCTTGTTGGGTTGTTTTGGTAGTAGGTCGGGTAGATTTTTTGGTTCGTGAGGGTGTAGGTGTTTTGGTAGTTCGAGTCGCTTGCTGTTGTTGAGGCTGTGGCTCTGGCTGCTTCTCCCACTCGGGACGACCCTCACCTCCCGGGTCGTCACGCGGCTGATTCGAAGTCTGAGCCTCACCTCGGCACGTGAATGGAAGCTCAAGTCGTCTAAGGACATTCGCTTTATATTCGCTGCGCTTCGTTGCAGTGCGGAGTCTGGCGATGACGACATCAATCAGTTCCGTCACAGGAACATTCCACGGACCGTCGTCAGGGGTAGTAGAGTGATCGGCTTGAGACGGTGCTTGTTCGGGGATGGAGGCTTTGCCCTTGTCTCGAGAATAAGTTCCAATCGCGTTGTACACTTGGGTCATTATGGAGTCTTGGAGGTCTTTGGCGAAGTCAGCTAGGCGAGCATTAAGTGTGGCCTCCGTCACGAACGGGGAAAAAAAGGGGACGGAGTCACGAAGACGTTCCGTCGTCACAACATCAGAGAAACATGTCCCTGATGTGCCGTCTGTTTGCACAGGGCTGCCGGAACCACTCAGGCGCTCAGTGTAGCTGCTGTGGTGTTGACTACTGTGGGTCTTCCGCTCACTCCCGAACTAGCAACTAGTAAGGAGACATCGAAGAGCTTTCTGGGCAGATCACTAAGACCTGTCGGTGCAGAAATTGGTGTTTGTGTCCTAGAAAGGGGAAAAACTGTGGTGGGTGCGGACACTAGACTTCTTGTGATCAACAAAGGTGCAGTCTGAGGCGGCGGACTGCTTAATGTAACATCGACCTCCTCCGAGTAAGGTGGTGATGGTGGATGTGGCTCCTCGTGAGTATATGAAACAATCATCTGTTGGGAGATGATTGAGTGGCTATGTGGGGTAGTTTGCGCGTTTGGACCCGATGTCGCGACTTCTACTCGGGAGATGACAAAGTCATCCCCTGTACCTATGGGCTCGGGCCGGGCTATTTGTGGACTGGAGGAGGGAGGAGACGGTCGTGTTTGTGTTTCGTACGCCGTTCCTTCGTGCTGCTTCCGTCATCCCCTTTGGATTTTCGCTTTCGCTTTTGTTTAGGAGATGAGGGACGTCCTAGACCTATACTTGGTTGGTGGGATTGGCTAGTCTCGGGGTTAGGTTCAACTGGGTTCTGTTTAGGAGATGAGGGACGTCCTAGACCTATACTTGTAGCACGGGATCCGTCTTGTCTAGGAGATGAAGGAGGTGTTCCCCGAATAGCATGGCTTCTACATCGAATTTCGACTTGGTCTTTGTTGATTGTATTTTGCCGAGCTTGGGTATATCATAACCTTCGATCTGGGGGCGGCGTTCGATCTCAGGGTGGAGGTCGATGAAGTGTCGAACCAGAATGGGAAACCATCTTATGTATGGGAGGACCCTTGAGGAGCTGAACTTTCGTCTTCGTAGTTGATCAACAAGGTCAGACCAGATCAATTGGGCAACGTCATAGTTTTTGTTGAAGACTATGCCATAGAAGATCAGCATGATTTGTCGGTTGCAGCGATCTGACCCAATGTGCTTAGGTGATAGGCACTTGTTGACGACTAAGAACATCGTCCGCTAGGGTCGAGGTATGTCTTTGGTGCAAAAGTCGGGGAGATGGATTGATTTCTGAGCGTTGGGTTTGTATCCCATGAAGAGGAAGTCGGCGACCAACTGTTCGGAAGTGGGATGTTGGTCGTAAGTGATCGAGGTTGGTAGGTTTAATGTGGAGCGTATGATGGCTGGGGAAAGGACGACAACTGTGTTATCAATGAAGGCGAAGAGACGGGTTGGTTGTGGGTTGTCGGTAGGACTTTGGAGTGTGGCCCAAAAATTGTTGGACGTATACTTCGGGGGACACGCTCGGTTAGACAGAAGGCACTTTTTAGTGGGTGGTTTTGGAGGATTTTGAGGATGATAGGATCAGGGCATTGGGTGTTATCAAAATCCAACTAGACGTTATTGGGAAGCCTTTGAGCCCAATCTGTAGATATAGGATGCAAATATTAGTAAGATGATTGCGCCAATGTTCACGAGGCTTAGAAATTAAAATTTCTAGGTTCGGCAAAGTTATGGAGATCAGCTATTTTACTGACAATGAGACAGTAGTTATGAGAGTTAATCGCACTATTGAGATGTGGGACTTAGATAATGTTAGCAACCTAATTTGGTTGAAATTCGAGCAATTAAATTTCAATCGGGTAACTTTCAGTGCAAAATCGCACACCTTTGTGTTTTCGGGACTTAGAAAATTTCAAAGAGATCTTGTCTCGGAAAATGATCGGACGTTTTAATGATTGAGTGAAGCACTTAATCGGACAGATTCAATCTCTATGATATATTGGTAGAATCAGGCAACAGAATTAAATCGGGCGATTGAGGGTAGTAAAAGCGGATTGAAGATGTAATCAGTCGATTCAAACGTAAAGTTTAAAATCGGGCAATTTAGAGTAAAATCGAGCGATTGAATCAAATCGGACGATTGAATCAAATCGGGAAATTACAAATCGTGCGATTGTAAGTAGAAACAGGCAATTTTAAATTGAAATTGAAATTTAAAGTAGTAAGTCAATTTTCATGCGATTGTGGGATAGCTGTGAGTAATACATCCGAAATCGGCCGATTAGAACAAATAGGGCGATTTAGCAAGGAATTAGTCAATTGAATTGGAATGTAAAATCGGGCGATTAAAGCCAGTTTATCCTAAACAGCTAAATAGAGAAATCGGGCGAAATGAATTCGCAAGCAAGAGCGACTGTGAGACAGAGCGACTGTGAGACAGATTGAATCAGAAATCACGAAAGTAAACTAAGCAAAACAGATTATTGATATTAAGATCAACTCGGAAACCACATAGAAGAGAAATTAGCATATTCGAAGCAATGAGATGAAGGTTACATATTGACGAACTCTAGAACCCTAAACTGAGAGTTCTGAGAAATAGGTAATAATCGAACTAAAACTTGCAGATGTGGTGATTGCGCTTACCGTAGATAGGTTGAAATTTCCAGAAAGACACAAGTAGAGGGATTTGTGAGCTCAATCGACGCGGATTGTTCAAGATTTGAGAGAGACTAAAAAAACGTTAATCGCGTAAGTTTTGGGGAAAACTGAGAAATCGGGCGATTTTAGATTTATATGAAGGAAATGTGCTGTAGAAAATCAAGGAAGTAACAAATCGGGCGAAATATGATATCGCCGAGATGTAGTTTGACTGGCAAAATGATTTGAGAATTGGGCGATTTATATAGTTAAGCTACTTAAGAAATTGGGCAATTGGAGAAGTCGGGCGATTTCACTATTTGTATGAAGGAGATGTACTATAGCGGAATGGCCGATTTTGAAATCGGGCGAATAGCAAAATCGCCGATATTATCACTTGGCGGAATGGCACAATTTAGGATAATCGGGCAAATTGATAAATCGGGTGATTTCAGGAAATTCTATTAAGTTAGGCAATTTTTTTAGAAGATCCGACGATTCTTTTGTTTGCCCAGAAAAATAGGAAATCGCATAGATTAGCTTTGAAGAATATCAAGCATATCAAAATGTTCAACTAATCTACGCACTAGGCTCCAAAAATTTTAATATCAAATCACCGAGTTTTCCAAGATCGATTTCTGTGAGACAGAATCTGATAATCGACACAGAAAGCATCGCTTTCGTTCGCGGCGCTAAACCCTCAAGTCAAAAGTATATCTGTATCATTGATTTTGTCCTCCTGACAAACGATTTTGTTGTTGGATTTGTGCCTATAAATAGACCCAACTGAAGAAACATGGTAAGATCGTAAATCGTTCAATCAAAAGAATCGAGTTCCTAAAGATGAACTGGAATCAGCAGCGAGACCAGGAGGAGGACAAGAAACACGCAGAGTTAGTGCGTCGCTTTAATCGCAATCTGAAAATGTTAGTACTCGAGATTTTGTTCCTTATGTGCTTGATCGTTGTTTTGGTGGCTGTTCTGTTTTGGGTTCTTACAAGCCGTACTGGTTTTTGAGTCTATGTGATGTAATATTATTTTTATGATTTGAATTGTTGGAGTGTTTTGAGATTTTGAAGATGTTTTCGTGTTTGAGTTATTGTAATGTTTACCGCATTTGTGAATGGATGAGTTATTTAAAAATTAGTTTGCGAAGAACACTACTCCCCCTTAACTTATGCATATCGTTCTGAAGCTCCCCCTAGATTAGAGCAAGACTCACAACAACTCCCCCTCAAACTAAGCATATATTATTAAGCTTCCCCTTAAACCAATTATTTTTCTTAAATTAAAAAAAAAATGTACACTCTTACAAAAGACGTCGTGGAGGTAGATTACCTAAGGTTCACGATTCAGCATCCCTAACTCAGATACAAGGAAATGGAATCGTGTTTCATCAAGGTCCGAGTCAAGCTTACATGAAGGAGACATTGGTGTGTTCTTCGTAGTTGAATTATCCAAGTTGTACTTCTTGAGTATGTCGTGGATGTACTTTGATTGGTTAATAAAGATACCTTCTGAAAGTTGTTTAACTTGAAGTCCAGGAAAAAAATTGAGTTCTCCCATCATGCTCATTTCGAACTTCGTCTTCATTAAATTGGCAAATTCTTTGCACAACTTTGGATTTGGGGACCCAAAGATAATATCATCAACATATATTTGCACGAGGAGAATTCCTGGTTTATGTCTTTTGATGAAGAGGGTCGTGTCAATCTTGCCTTTCGTGAACCCTGATTTAATCAAAAAATCTGAGAGTGCCTTGTACCAAGCACGTGGAGCTTGTTTTAGTCCATATAGAGCTTTCTCTAGAAAGTACACATGGTCAGGATGAGTTTCACTCACGAAGCCTGCAGGTTGAGCAAACGGAGACTTCTTCTTTCAGTACCCCGTTGAGGAAGGCTGTCTTGACGTCCATCTGATAAACGGTGAAGTTTTGTGAGCAGCATATGCAAGAAATAGTCGGATGGCCTCAATGCGAGCGACTGGAGCAAAGGTTTCATCGTAGTCAATTCCTTCTTGTTGATTGTAGCCTTTAGCCACCAATCTGGCCTTGTTCTGAATGACTATTCCGTCTTCATCTCTTTTGTTTTTGAAGACCCATTTGGTTCCCATACTTGTTTTGCCTGGTGGTCTTGGGACTAATCTCCATACCTGGAGTCGCTCAAATTGATTGATTTCTTCCTGCATGGCTTGTATCCAGTCTGGATCAGCTAATGCATCTTCGATCTTACTTGGTTCGCTTTGACTTAGAAAGCATGCATAAAGATTCTCGTTTATTGTTGAGGAGCGTGTGCTTATTCCTTGATTTGGATCGCCGATAATTTGAGACATTGGGTGAGCTCTAGTCCATTTCCTTGTGTGAGGTAGTGGTTGACTCAATTCCTCATGGTCAGGTTCCTCACAGGGTTCAGCTTCGTAGGTACCAGAGATTTCAATGGGGGGTTGATCTTCATTACCTAAATTATCCGATGGAGCATTTTCTACGTCTTCATTGTGAGTGGGTTGATGAGTCGTGGTATGAGGTTGGCTGCTTAAAGGCATCTCATTTGGGCCAGTTGAACTGTGTACGGGTGGTTCTGATGTATCTCTACTCTCATTGTTTTGAGTAGTATCCAATTGTGGACGAGGACATAAGTATATTTGATCAAACAGAAAGTCCAGCTCGTTGTCATTGGATGGTTGAGAGGTAGATGATCTTTCCTCGGGTTGAATGCTATGTTGCGTTTTCGTCAACATTCTTATAAGTCCGGGTTCTGGACTTATCTGTCCAGAAGCGATTGTTGGCACTTCATCAAACTTAACATTTGCACTTTCCATGACAATTCGCCTTTGTGGTAGATAAACTCGTATGCCTTGGACTCGGCGGAGTATCCAACGAAAACTCCTTCGACTGCTTTTGGATCAAATTTTCCTCGGTCTTCCCTATCATTTAATAAGAAGCATTTGCAGCCAAAGACTCGAAGAAATCTGATGTTTGGTATTGTTGATGAGCTCATATGGAGTTTTTCCGAATCTTTTGTGAATGTAGTTCTGTTCTGAGTGAAACAGGCTGTGTTGACTGCTTCGGCCCAGAGAAAATGAGGAAGTTTGGATTGTATTAGTATTGTACGAGCTGTTCAACTAGACTACGATTTCTTCTTTCCACGACCCCATTCTGTTGAGGTGTTCTAGCTGCTGCGAATTGCTGAGTGATTCCAAGTGATGAGTAGAAATCGTCAAGCAATTGATTCTTAAATTCAGTACCATTGTCAGTTCGAATCGTTTGAACATTGCTTTCCAGTGAGTTTTCAGTTTTCCTCACAAATTCCATGATCAAGTTGGGCGTCTCATCTTTCGTCCTAAGGTTTCTTGTCCACGTATATCGAGAAAAATCATCCTTACCAAAACGTATTTTCGTCCGTTGATGCTTTGTACTCTCATAGGTCCACACAGATCAAAGTGCAGCAGTTCTAACGGGACGTTGAAGCTACGAGTTTTGCCTTGTGTGATGCTCTTCTCATCTTCGCCATTTCACATGCACTGCAAAGATGTTCCTTGTGATACTTCAAGGCTGGTAATCCACTCACTAGTTTGTCAGTGTGTGGTCTATTCAATGTTTTGATGTTGAGATGGGACACTCTTTGATGCCAAATGTCACTTTGTTGAATTGAGTTCTTCGTCATGAGACACAGTTTGGACGAGGGTCGAGTAGTTTTCAAATCGATGGTATAGAGATTTGTCTTCCTCGTTCCAGTTAGAAGCTCTCGACCACTCTCATCAGTAATACTTCAACCGTCAGTATGAAACTGAACCTATAGTTGTCTGTCACAGAATTGGCCAATGCTGAAGAGATTGTGACTAAGACCCTCAACATATGAAACCCCCGTGATCGTCAGGTTGTCATGAATGAGGTCGCCATGTCCTAAAATAGGAGCCGCGTGGTTGTTCCCAAGCGTACATTTCCACCGAATTGCTGGGTGTAGTTGCTAAGTAGCTCTCTTCTTCCAGTCATGTGCGTAGAGCAACCAGAGTCAAGTATCCACACATGACGAATCTGCAAAAAGGAGTTAATGGGATTTAGGTACCCACTTAAGGACGGGTCCTCCCTTATTAGTTTTATAGTCTATGTATGCCTTTCTTATGGGTTTGTTTCTAAGGTCAGTACTAGATTTATCTATAATTTCAGATGATTGCTTAGGAATCCAGATCTTTCTAATTCCAAGAGGATGACAGTGATTTGTCCAAGCTCTGAGTTGTTGTTTTGTAATCCACATGCTACGCATTCCTATAGCTTTGACTTTGTTGGCTTGTCCTTGTCGTTTATCAGGTTCGTACTGTGACTTAAGAGAAGATGGTGGTGTTTCCTTGGAAGTGCTGACATTAGTAGATTGGTATTTAGCATTTAAGATAAAAGCATCATCATAGCTAGAATAGTAGGTACGATTCTTAGTGGTCGTTACAGGCTTAAGAGAAATAGACGGAGGTTCAACAGGATAATTATTAGCACACACTTCATGCCTATTACAAAAATTAGAACTAGACGCTTCTATATCAACAGGCTGCTTCTTTTTAGAGGAGTAAGCGACATCGTTCTTTGGTAGACTGTCTCCTGTGGCTTTCTTCTTCCCTTTCTTATTTAGAGGATTGCTTGTGAGTACATGCAAGGATGGGTTAGTAAGCTTAGATTTGCCAGATGCAATCTGCTTTCTTTTCTTCCTAGTGTCGGTGGGGTTGGATATTTGTGATTTGGTTAAAGGAATTTGTAGAGAGACTGATGCTATGCCGATGTCGATTTGATGCTCAAGGGAGGAAAGTATACTTAATAGGATTTTATTCTCTACTTGGAGAGTTATCCTTTCTGACTCTAGAGTTGAGACTGTAGTTCTGCTACTGTCGATTTGTTTTCTAGTGAGGAAATTATACTAAGCAGTATTCCATTCTCTATCTGGAACTTTATCCTTTCAGACTCCAGATTTGATTGCAAGTCAGATATTACTCTGATTTTAGCTGCATTAGAGATATTTGGTTCTTCGACACCTACTTCATTAGACGAAGGCGGATAGATGATAAAGTATTCATCAGGATCAGATAATGGTATCTCCCTTGTCTTGTAACTATTATTCAGTTCTTCATAGTTAATAGTGATTTCTGCCCTATCCTTCCTATTTCTCTTTTTCTCTTCTAGTACATCATGCATAGACGAGCTCGTGAAAGGCATTAGATAAGGCAGATTTAACCCGAAGAAACTAACGTCATAAAGAGGTAGATGTCTCTTTACTATTGGGATAGAGTTTAGATTGAAGCCTAATCCTTCATGTGGGTCATAGAATTCTATGTCTTTAGGTTTATTCATGAACATCGTTCTATCTGTTTGTCCTCTCCTAATAAGTAAGTCTTCTAGCTTCTTAATCTTAGCATATAATTTTGCACGTTCTTTATTTAGGATACGGAACTCGCATGTTTTGTTGATTCGCTCGTCCTTGCAAGTTGTCAATTTGTCCTTTAGCTCACTAATTTGTGTTTTCAAACCTTCTATTTCTAGGTCACTATTATCAACTTTAGACTGTGCTATTTCTAGCAGACAACCTAGGTTGCTATTATCTTGTAATTGCTTAAGTAAACATGCATAATTATTGTCAAAACGAGCCTGTAAGTCATTGACCTTTGATTCAGACTCAGATGGGTTAGCTCTTGAGTCAACTAAGCAAGTTTCTAATCTACTTCTTCACGGGTCGTATCTAGGATTTCTAATGTATTAGCTAACTTCAATTCTGTTGACCTGAAGTATCTAAGTTCATTTTGAAGTATGGCGTATTTTTCTTGAAGTTCATAGTACAGTCCAAGGTTAAGAGTTTCTACCTCCTTTCCTGAAGACAGCTCCTTGTCCTCAGTGTCAGCATTGGCTTCCATGTTCTTTTGCTCAGAGTCCTCTTCTTCCACCAGAGCCATCAGGGCTATCTTTTCTGTCTCACTTTCAGACGTGTCGTCTAGCCAGTGGTCATGTTCAGCCATCAACACGGTTCCGTTTCTTCTGCTTGAGCAGTTGAAGTTTTCTGGTATAATACTCTTCATCTTTCTTCTTGGGAAGGTAGCACTCTCTAGCGAAGTGCCCAGGCTTTCCACAATTGAAGCATTTTCTAGGCTCAGGGTCATTCCTAGTATCAGGTTGTTGAAAAGGCTTTGGCGGCTGTTTGGAGCTTGATGAGACTCTCTGACGATTGGCAGATACTGATGATTTTTGAAATATTGTTTTGCCATTCTTTTCGTTATGAAAGCCACGTGCTTCTCGAAGTCTTTGAATTCAGGGTCTGATTCTGACTCAGAGTCTTCACTTTCTAATGGATTGGAGGACTTGACAGACTTACTCTTTGCAGCTTTTGCATTTTCTTAAGATTAGTATCTGTTACTAGGGCAACTGTGTCCATGATTGCTTTACCTTTTCTATCTCCGATCGCTTCATGAACATCGTCATTGTGCTGCTCCAGACTTTCGTAAACATTGTGAATATCAATCTGATCAAGGTCCTTGTTGAGCCTGAAGTGTGTGGTAACTCTCTTCCATTCCGGATGTAGGGAGGTGAGGAATTTGACATTGAGTTTCATGTTTGTTTTTATGATGTTTATCTTCCTTAGTTCGTTCACGAGGACCATGAACCTGTTGTAGGTCTCGTTGATTTGCTCATCGGGCTTAGCCTTGAATGAATCGTATGCAGCTAGGGTATTGGCTTTATTGGCTCTTAGTCCACTCTCTGTTCCTTGCATTAATTTTGCAACCTCATCCCACATTGCTTTAGCGGTTGCAAAGCTATACTTGTATCAGTATGTCATTAGGTAAGGCTTACATTAAGTAGTTTCTTGCCAGAAGGTCTGCTTAGCTCGTTTCTTTTCTGCATCAGTGTATTGTGCTGGAGTTTTGAGTATTGTGCTCTCTTGAACTGCTGGGGAGATGGTGTTATCACCACGAACTGTGACCCAGAATTGTTATGGTCCATTCTCAAGAGAATCAATGATGTCTTCGCCATTGTCCTTTATTTCAAGAAAGTTGAGGTATCTGCTTCTCCAGACTCCGAAGTCTCCGCGCCTCAGGACTGGAACACGGATGTCGCTTCCCATAGCTAAGGAATCCATTTGTTGTTTGGTAGTGATCGTTACGTGGAAGTGATCTGTGAAATGAAAATCTCGAACAATTTTAGTCAAGTTTGAAATAAGTAAGTATAATATTCAGTATTCTTATTTTATACATATTAAAATATAGATTTTTGTTTTGTATAATTAAAGTGTGTGTTGCAAGGAAAAAAATAATCAAGATCAGTCAATTTTACTTCAATAATTTTAGGTTCTTGCAAATCTAATTAAGAAAAGAAATCGGACGATTTCAGTTTTAAAGTGATCGAACACGTCAAGGACTGGAATCGGACAATTTGCGTTTAGGAGGGATGTGCCAATCGGTCGATTTTAGCGAAATCGGGTAAGGTAAAACGAGCGATTTTATTAATCGTGTGATTTATTTAATCGGGTTATTTATCTTTACCAATTAGTGTTTTGAAGAGAATTTATGTTCGCTGCGGTGAAATCGGGCTATCTGTGGAATCATACGATTTCCTCTTACATGAAGGGAAGAAATCGGGCGATTTTGGTGCAATCGACCTATATTCCCTTATATGATAGGAAATCGGGCGATTTAGTATTAGAGACTGAAATTCTCCGAGCTTAAATCGGACGATTTTGGTGCAATCGACCTATTTTCTCTTATATGATAGTAAATCCGGCGATTTAGTCTTAGAGACTGAATTCGCCGCGGCTTAGATCGGACGATTCCTGCGAAACTAAGGCATTTCCATCGAATCCTTCAAAAATCAAGAAGCTGTGTGAAAAATCTACCCGAACGTGAAGAACAGACCCAGAAGCAAACAAAATTTCAGATTCGATTTTCTGGTTTCAATCCTACTCAAACTTGACTATAATCTATGTAAAAGAACAGAAATGCACTCATTAACGATTTTCTTCACCAAAGTATGGTTAAAAACGATTTAAAAGGCACATAAAAAGAATCGAAAATGATTTTGAGCAAATGTTCTTTCAAATCTTTTCAGAATCGAACAAAACTGGATTCAAATTGATGAGATCGATCCACGTTTGGCTCTGATACCACTTGTTGGTCCACTTGTTACCAAACAAGGATCAAAAGATTATTAGAAAGATTAAAACCGTATAGAGCACCTTTTAGTGTGTGTTTGTGCGTGTGTTTTAACAAGAACGGCTTCAATGAGTTTTCTTTTGATAAACCCTAACAAGGATAATTATGGGCTTTATATACCACAACTCTTTGGTATATTAAAGCCCAAGTACCAAAACTTCTACTAAATTCAAGTTGTCTCCCCAACCTACTACAACCCATTAATATCTCAATTTTAGCCCAAGATACAAATAAATAGAGGACACTATAAATAATTCCTAACACCTTTCCACACTAAAACTCGTGAACCATGTCGAGATCTATTCCAAAACCCATTTCGTTAACCAAGCTCGAGATCTATCTTAAGTTCGAGTTCCATGTCGAGACCCACCTCAAGGGTAATTTTGAAATGTTATGTACTGTTTAATTAATGTGGAACTATGTCTAATAGGATTTCGAAATGATACTGCAAGTCAAGGTGTTCTAAACTTTAGAGTTCCAAAAATCCTTAAAAATCGAAAATAGGGTTTTTCAAATTAAGCCACTTTAGTGAGATTTTAATTAGACTAACAAACCCTAATTTGATATGTTTCTATATTTAGGGGTTTGAAGGTTAACGATTTACCGTACGATAAGCTAAGGATACCAGGTAAGTGGAAATTGCAACTACAACACATAGTTTGTATGTGCATGAAATTATGTGTTATGTGCTTTTTGATTTCATGTGACGTGTCTATGTGCTTATATGAATTTTGTGAATTCTTACGTGATTTAATTACGTTATATGATGACATGACACGCATATTCATGGCATGAGCATATGCACGCACGACTAGTATGAGAGTCAGGGAGATAGCGTGCATGAGTATAAGATCGCTTAAAAGTGATATGTGTATTTGCCGATATGGGCATTTGTGTCGACTCAATGATGAGTCACCCGCTCTTCTGTGCTACCAAAATATATTACGGCGATTCACGAGGCCGACTGCCTGATTCACGAGAGGCAGGTAAATAAATATATTATAACGATTCACGAGGCCGACTGCCTGATTCACGAGAGGCAGGTAAATAAATATATTATGGCGATTCACGAGGCGGACTGCCTAATTCACGAGAGGTAGTGTGACACCCGGGGCCGACGAGGGCGGGGAGTGATCGCCGGTGCCAGAGAAGTGCACGGACAAGGAGCGGCTCCTGGCAGGCTTCTAGGCGAAGGGGTACATGAACGAACCGATCCGACACCCGAATGAGAGGGGATCCTGAGACTGACAATGTATGGGCGTGTCAGGCTAAGAATCGTATAAAGAATTGATAGTACTACTCATATCACCAAGGTCGACCTACTTTTCGAGAGTCCATCCGAAAGAACTTCGAAGTTAAGCGTGCTTGACTTGAAGCAATCTTAGGATGGGTGACCCCCTGGGAAGTTTTCCCAGGGTGCGTGTGAGCGAGGACGAAGCACGCTGGAAGGTTAAATGGTGGTACAGTGGGGCCAGACTATCAGTCGGAGTGTGGTGGGCCCAACCCCACTGGTCCCGGTAGGGACGGATGCTACAGTGACACCCGGTATGGGACGGGATGTTACAGGTGGTATCAGAGCACAACCTCTCGCAGTATGGTGCTGGTTCGGGGACGAACCAGGCGGAAGCTGGTGGGCATGTGACACCCGGGGCCGACGAGGGCGGGGAGTGATCGCCGGTGCCAGAGAAGTGCACGGACAAGGAGCGGCTCCTGGCAGGCTTCTAGGCGAAGGGGTACATGAACGAACCGATCCGACACCCGAATGAGAGGGGATCCTGAGACTGACAATGTATGGGCGTGTCAGGCTAAGAATCGTATAAAAGAATTGATAGTACTACTCATATCACCAAGGTCGACCTACCTTTTCGAGAGTCCATCCGAAAGAACTTCGAAGTTAAGCGTGCTTGACTTGAAGCAATCTTAGGATGGGTGACCCCCTGGGAAGTTTTCCCAGGGTGCGTGTGAGCGAGGACGAAGCACGCTGGAAGGTTAAATGGTGGTACAGTGGGGCAGACTATCAGTCGGAGTGTGGTGTGCCCAACCCCACTGGTCCCGGTAGGGACGGATGCTACAGTGACACCCGGAATGGGACGGGATGTTACAGGTAGGTAAATAAATATATATTACGGCTATTCACGAGGCCGACTGCCTGATTCACGAGAGGCAGGTAAATATATATTACGGCGATTCACGAGGCCGACTGCCTGATTCACGAGAGGCAGGTAAATACCCATTAGCTGGAGATGCAACCTGGAGGATGCGACTCGAGGGTATGAGCGGCACCGAGGGAACCTCGAGTGTTGGCGACCTTGTAGTAAGCTACCTGTGAGAAGCGCCCGCGTGTAAGACCGCATTGGGATGGAAAGGAACCTTAGGGTTAAACGATATTTGTGTGCCCGGGTTAGCCTCTCAATGGGACGGCATTGGGATTGAAAGGCACTATTAGCCTCTCAGTGTCTACCGCATTGGGATTGAAAGGCGCCATAGGGTTAAGCACAGATGGAGTACTCGGATTTAGCCTCCCAGTGTGTGGTACTGTCACTTAGTTATACCCTTAGTGGTTTGAACTCTATATGGTGCATAGTAAGATTTAGAAGCCGAAGGGGTCCAAATATATTATGAAAGGTCAAGAAAGATGTGAGGAGTTAATAGCATTCGCCCGAATGCCTTCGCTATTTAGGTCATGTGCATTGCATGCATGGTTTTCACTTACTAAGCTTTATAAGCTCATTCCACGTATTTTGTGTTGTAGGTATCAAACCCGACGCTAATGCGCGTCGAGGCTGAGGCGGGCTGACGGCGGTACTCCAGTGTCTTTTGAGGGCGAGGCTGTACACGGATGACGACCTGTCGAGTGATGTTAGAATGTTTTGATATGATATATATTTCGGGTCTCCGAGAATTTGTATAATCATGACTATGTAGGTTATCTTTGGTTGCAATATACCATATTTGGAAAAAGTTTTAAATTAGACGGGCCTTCCGCGGCTTACGTTGCGGAAATTCGCCACTAATCCTAGTTAGAAAAGTCGGGTCGTTATAGGTGTTACAGGTGGTATCAGAGCAGGTGGTATCGCTCCACAGGTCGTCATCCATGCAAAGCCTCGCCCTCAAAAGACACTAGAGTACCGCCGTCAGCCCGCCCCAGCCTCGACGCGCATCAGCGTCGGGCTTGATACCTACAACACATAATACGTGGAATGAGCTTAAGCTCAGTAAGTGAAAACCATGCATGCAATGCACATGACCTAAATAGCGAAGGCATTCGGGCCAATGCTATTAACTCCTCACATCTTTCTTGACCTTTCATAACATATTTGGACCCCTTCGGCTTCTAATCTTACTATGCACCATATAGAGTTCAAACCACTAAGGGCATAACTAATTGACAGTACATACACTGGGAGGCTAAATCCGAGTACTCCATCTGTGCTTAACACTATGGCGCCTTTCAATCCCAATGCGGTACACACTGAGAGGCTAATAGTGCCTTTCAATCCCAATGTCGTCCCATTGAGAGGCTAACCCGGACACACACGTTTAACCCTAAGGTTCCTTTCCATCCCAATGTGGTCTGACACGCGGGCGCTTCTCACTGGTAGCTTACTATGAGGTCGCCAACACTCGAGGTTCCTTCGGTGCCGCTCATACCCTCGAGTCGCATCCTCCAGGTTGCATCTCCCGCTAAGGGGTTATTTACCTGCCTATCGTGAATCAGGCAGTCGGCCTCGTGAATCGCCGTAATATATATTTATTTACCTGCCTCTCGTAATACAGGCAGTCGGCCTCGTGATCGCCGTAATATATTTATTTACCTGCCTCTCGTGAATCAGGCAGTCGGCCTGGTGAATCGCCGTAATATATTTATTTACCTGCCTCTCGTGAATCAGGCAGTCGGCCTCGTGAATCGTCGTAATATATTTTGGTAGCATAGAAGAGCCGTGACTCATCATTGAGTCGACACAAATGCCCATATCGGCAAATATACATATCGCTTTTAAGCGATCTTATACTCATGCACGCTATCTCCCTGACTCTCATACTAGTGGTGCGTGGATATGCTCATGCCATGAATATGCGTGTCATGTCATCGTATAACGTAATTAAATCACCTAAGAATTCACAAAATTCATTTAAGCACATAGACACGTCACATGAAATCATAAAAGCACATAACACATAATTTCATGCACATACAAATTATGTGTTGTAGTTGCGACTTCCACTTACCTGGTATCCTTAGCTTATCGTACGGTAAATCGTTAACCTTCAAACCCTAAATATAGAAACATATCAATTAAGGTTTGTTAGTCTAATTACAATCTCACTATAAGTGGCTTAATTTGAAAAACCCTATTTTCGATTTTTAAGGATTTTCGAAACTCTAAAGTTTAGAAAACCTTGACTTGAAGTTTCATTTCGAAATTCTATTTGACATAGTTCCAAATTAATTAAGCAGTACATAACATCTCAAAATTACCCTTCAGGTGGATCTCGACATGGAACTCGAACTTAAGATAGATCTCGAGCTTGGTTAACGAAATGGGTTTTGGACTAGATCTCGACATGGTTCACGAGTTTTAGTGTGGAAAGGATCTCGACATGATTTCAAGATGTGTCTTCCAGATTATATACAAGACCTCGAATTCAACTAAACAATACAAATGTCGACATGTGATCTCGAGATCCTATATTCAGTTTCGAAATTAATAGCCAAAATGGATCTCGAGATCTCTATATAGGTTTCAAAGTTAATACTAAATGGATTTCGAGCACTTCCCATGATATCTTGAAGCTCACATACTTATAATACTATTTTATTATGGAATCTCGTCATGATTTTTCAAGCTTCATCTTGAGATTTAACAATACAGTTTCGACATGTATTTCGACATAAGATTCAACATGAATCTCAACATAGTGTATGCAGAGATTTCGAGACATGTTTCGATATTTTCAACAAACTTTCGACCTAAATTTCAAAGTTAAATCTCGACACTAATACTAACAAGGATTTCGACCTAAATCTCGGCATTATTAGATCTCGACATTGTTAAAGACGTTGGTGCTCGAGATAATATTTTAAAATAAATCTCGATACAGTATATTCAAGAGTTCGAGATTTGGACAATACAAAATTTTAAAATAACTTTCGATTCCATTCCGAAACTCAAAATCGGTCGAAACCTTCAAATCTTCATATTATCAAAAATCTCTTTCAAATTACTCCTACCCAGAAGGTTGTACACCTTAAAAAACAGTAAACTCTAGGAATCTCATATATCGAAAATCCTTAGCATATGAATTGAAAAGCCTTAAAATAAAAAGACTTTGATTGGCATCGAAACTATATGGTATCAAATACTAGGGTCTCAACTTAATAATACTTCAAACCTTGACAATAGTAAAATACCCCAAATATCTAAGCATCTTCAGTATCGTTCTAGCATAGAGAACCTATCGTCAAAGCATTAACTCATTTATCTTCCAAACAAAGAGATCATGAAAGCTCTGTATGACAATTAAACATGTTAAGTCACGAAATTTCCTAAAATTTATTCTAACCTCTCCCCCCATAATAACGCGAGACATCTAATTTTAAAATATATTAAGCATAACGAATATATAAGTTATAAATAAGATTTCTACCTCCTTTGTATTCGAAAAATAACTTGCTAAAGGTTGCCTGTTGAATCTACTCCTCCTTGGTTACTCTTTCATATTCAATTGAGGGTTTTCTTTACTAATGGTCTTGTACGTTCCTAAGGGGTGGTCAAATGCTATATTGGATATGCATCATTACTTAGATATTCGTGGAAAGTGACTACTAGGTATCTAATTTATCTCATATGATAAGCAATACCTACGTGTCCTTTGGGCATTTAATTTTATCTATAGCTATGATTGGTCCAAAGCTTACTCTCAAGATTTGTCTATGTTCTTACAAGTGCAATCGGCCGATTCTATCATGCACAATTATTAATAGTCGGAACTTGTTTTTCCTTGGACTTGTAAAATCGCCCTATTCCTATCCTTATTTGCTAGGCAATTTCTATCTCTTTCGTACATGGAAATTTGATCGATTTTTGGTCTTAACTCCTTAATCGATCAAAGCTATGTCATGCCATACCTAAATGTTAGTCAAATTCTTTTAAGTCTTATATTCATTTTTCATGTCATAGTTTAAGGCACATACGGGAGTTATAAATCACGTAGCATGTAGTCACATAAATACATAAATCACTTAAGAGGCATGAGAATATTAAAGCATCCTACCACCGAAAATTCTAATTAATCAAATAAATTTCGCTAATTAAATTTTAAATCCCGTAATTAAATTTTACGGGTATTACATCCTCCCCCCTTAAAAGAATTTCGCCCCCGAAATTCCGTGAGCTGGGGTAATTAGCGTAACGATCGATAGGGAATTGACTTGGCTTGGTTAGGCGGTAAAAAATCACCTATTACCCTTAAAGGAATCCTACAAAGAAACTTATCGTAGCAAAATAATCTTAATTCCTCACTTCGTATTACTTGCATTCAAACACTTCGATTGTCCTAGGATGACAATCGAATAATAAATGTGGAAGTCATAAGCGACAAAGTTATAAATCAAAGGATTCTGCGGAACGATATCCCTGTCCTGACTTATCTCACTCTTGCCGTTTTACTGTCATGCAAGCTTTCATCGAAGATTTCTATAAACTCCTAATGCAATAATTCCAGGATACATCCTTGTCCTGAATCTTAACAGTACGGGAAGGAAAATCCTACGATTAATTCATAACTTGTGCTCTCTCTCTTAAAAGATTCGCCTAACCTCTATTCCTAAAAGTTTGGGAACAAATGCGGTGACAGGGTTTCAAGAAAGGAAGACATTCTATTGAAGAATAATGAAGTAACACAAGTTTATGAAGGATGAAGGCAGGGTTTCTCTTATCGTCTTGGATTCAAATAGTTAATTCCTGATAGAACGTGACGTTCATCTAGTTGGTCAGACCTGTATCGCCTTGAGGTTGAGCTAACAAGAATGGTTATAATTCTGGCGGACAAGATTTAGAAATCATGAACATCCACCACGCTTTCGCTGCACTACTCTGATATTGAGCGTGTATAATTCTCAGAAGGAGTAGAGATATTCGGGTTATCAACATTCGTAATTAAGGACCTACGGGGTTCGGATGATTTTTGTTCATTAATAAGCTTATAAATCAAGTCCTTGAGTTCGCCGACTTGACCTTTAAGCTCTAATCTGATCCCATTGCCATTGGATCAGTTCTGTAAGGTGTAGAAGTACTGAGTCTCGTTCGTTCATAGGGGATTTAGGTATAACCCCGCGACTCGACTCACGAGTAAATCAGCTAGACATTCTATAATATATCAAACAAATAGGCACGTTATTGTAAGCACATAAACATATCTAACGTAAAACTTACAGGCAAGGATGATCCTCCAGACTTTTGAGCGGCCGTACATGGACAGTCTACAGAATCTATAACCTAAGCTCTGATACCACCTGTAACATCCCATCCCATACTGAGTGTCACTGTAGCATCCGTCCCTACCGGGACTTGTGGGGTTGGGCCCACCACACTCTGTCTGATAGTCTGGCCCCATTGTATCACCATTTAAACTTTCAACGTGCTTCGTCCTCGCCCACACGCACCCTGGGCAAACTTCCCAGGGGGTCACCCATCCCAAGATTACTGCAAGTCAAGCACGCTTAACTTTGAGTTCTTTCGGATGGACTCCCGAAAAGGTAGGTCGACCTTGGTGATATGAGTCGTACTATCAATTCTCTTATACGATTCTTAGCCAGACACGCCCGTACATTGTCAGTCTCAGGATCCCCTCTCATTCGGGTGCTGGATACGTTCGTTCATGTACCCCTTCGCCTAGAAGCCTGTCAGGAGCCGCTCCTTGTTCGTGCACCTCTCTCGCACCGGCGACTCCCCGCCCTCATCGGCCCCGGGCGTCACACTAAGCGGCGAATTTTACGATCGAAAAATTAAGCGTTGAAAAATTAATTTTTCGCTGGTAAATTAAGCGTTGAAAAATTAATTCAGTGCTTAAGTTTTTCGCTCACAAAAATCCTAATCAGATTTCTCGATGGTAAATAATTTTTCGGTCAAAATCTTCTATCTTGGCGACTAAATCATAATTTTATCGATCGAGAAACTAATTCGATACAAACAGTATCTCAATTAAATCGGAATTCAATTAAAGACTGTTTGCGATCGACAAAGTTCTTCTATGGCTTCAAACATTCAAATGCCCAGTTTCATCTAAACACAAATTTCAGTCGTAGATGCAGATTTTTCGAAGATTCATTCTACCAGATTCATAAAGAATATCGAAATTATCTTAAATAGTTATGGTTTTTCTCAGTTTTGAAGATCAGTCGAAAATTAAGCCTAAACATGCGAAAAACTTCAAAATGCAGAAGCTAACGAAGGTAAATCACATGCAAATGTCAAAAGAATCTCATTTCTACCTTCATCAGACAATTTGTTTTTGAAAAATTGAACGATTTTTGCGAAGATGAAACTATCTGTGAAAGTTTTGCGCGAGAGAAAATTTTTCGATTTAGGGTTGCGTGAGAAAAAGTTTTTGGACTGACAAGAAAGTGAACTTTTATTAATTCGCTGCAGATCAATGTTGGGTTTTGCGATTTGACATTTTGCGATCAAAATGGATCAGGCCCATTACTATTTGCGCTCGAGAAACCTTTGATTCGAGAATTGCTCCTCAATTCAATCTTTTTCGATTGTAAATTATCGCGGCTAATCAAAATTGTTCCCAACACTATTTACGATCGAGAAACTTATGATCGAGAATTAAGTCTTCTATCCAGTTTCTCCATAGTAGTACTTCTAAAATTTTCAGATTGACCGCTATTTCGAGTAAAATCACATTGTAAAGCTCCCCCTTAGAATTAAAATAAATGCAATTAACTCCCTGTACTTTCCGTGTAGTAAGATCTTGATTCCCTGGCCGAAATTAAAAATCTGCCACTTAGACAGAAGACGTTAGAAATAATGGAGTTAATCAGCAATTTTTTTAGGGATGAAATATTTGGTCTGTGACTAGCTCCTTTCCTTGTAGTGTCGATGTCTTGTTCCTTAATTTTGTTTGAAGGGATCTGAAATGCTTAGAGAAAAACGTCAAGAATATTTGGAGCTAATGAACAATTTTATATTTGCTCCCCCCTCAAATAATACACAAGAATTGACTAAATATGCAAGCATATGAAATCAATTCAAATCACGAGCATATAACGCACAAATTTACTCAGTAAGCACATATACATGATCCCCGAAAACATGTACTTAAAACATGTATTTAAAATTACATTCAGAATGTGCGACACACTAAAGAAATTCGCATTTATGCAATTCAACGCATATGAAACATAACATTTCATGTCAAAATGTGCGATTCTTTTTACTAATATTACAGTATAGGGTCAGATTATTTTGCTTCGATCAATCGTCACACCTAAAATTTTACGAGACATTTGAAAGAAGAAAATGCTGTCAAGTCATGTCGTAAACTATAGTCCTAAGTTCATAGACTGGTCCATGACAACCCTCACTAGGTTCGCTCTTGCACTCAATTATTTCTATCTTGGGATTTTTATATTTATATTACTCAAGTCAACACAAGCAATTTTAAGTCAATTTATCTGTGATCGAGGCATTATTAATCATTTCACCTAAGCGAGAGACCGTCGATTGGAATCAAAGGTGTGTAAGGGTTTTGGCGAGGACTTAGAAGGGAAGGATTTACAGGAAGGTGAGCTTATCTCTTCGCCATCTTCCATTTCTACGTCCGTCTCCTTTTTTTTCGGCGTCTTTCTTCTTTTCAATCTTATCTCCCTCTTTTTCTTTTAAGAACTATCTCTTTTTATGCTATGCTCAAGCTGAAGCTCCGCTTCTCCACGAGGCTATAGGAGATTATCGTAGGCAAAGTTCTTCTTGTTGATTCTCAGGTCGATATCGAGCTCCTCTTCTCTTAATCCCTAGAGAGGTTTCAGAATTATCTTTTTGGAAAAGTTCACGGTTATGGAATTCGTACCCGAGGCTGCGCTCCTCTTCTTGTTTCCCGATATAAGACCAGATTATCGGTGGAGAAGTCACTTCGTGGTGCTCCTCTTCCAGCTGTTCTGACGAGCGTACGAGATTATCATTGGAGAAGTTCACAGCAGGATCCGTGCCACCTTCTAAGAGATAGTCGAAAAGCAGGTTCCTTTGGTCTGATTTTTGTGCGTTGAGCAATGCCTTCTTTTGTCATCATCCCCCCTTTTCTTTTGTTTTCTCCCCCTTCTTTTCTCGTTTAAACAGCCATCCGAAGAGTATAGAATACGTTGAAGGTTAGGAATGGGATTCAAAGGAGGAAAAGGACATCGGAGAAGACTCAAAGTGGATGCTAAGGGCTAATGTGAGGGAAAAATTATATAAGGCCGAGTGGAAATATCCTAAGCGCCCTTATCATTTTCCTAACGATCTAGAGCAAGGTGAGTATAAAACCAAGTATCACTAGGTAAGACAAGTAATTGATGTGTGACTCACTCGAGAAATAGATCCAAAGAAAGAAAAAGGAACAAGGCTTGAATCCTCACATATGTAAAGTGACTTTGTGTTTAGTGGAGCAACCTAGTGACCTTTAGACACAAGAATGCGACTTAGACTGACAAAATTAAGCAATTAAATCGATCGCATGTCGGGGTAAAATTCCAAGTGACTTTAGATCAAAGCATCCTAAAGGATTTCGTCATTCCCCTTTATATTATAGGTATATATATTATATATATTTTTATTGTATTTTTATATATAATAATTTTTTTATCACGCAAGATAAAGACAAATAAGCATGGAAAACACATAGAATAGAACATGTGATAGCACAGAAGATCAGGTAATGCACATATTACGGAAGATTCAACATGCCTAATTTTCCGACAAGGAATTGGAATAGTTTCTCATCCAAAGCCTTGGTGAAAATGTCGGCTAGTTGAAACTCCGTGTTCACAAAATACATATCTATTGTGCCTTTTTTTACGTGATCTTTGATAAAGTGATATCTATATCTATGTGTTTTATGCGTGAGTGATGAACAGGATTGCAAGTAATAGCGATGGCACTTTGAACTATCACTAAATATGGGTATATTATTTAAATTGTACCCATAGTCGCGAAGCTGTGTCCGCATCCACAGCATCTGGGAGCAGCAACTGACGGTAGCCACGTATTCCACTTCGGCCGTCGAAGTTGACACACAATTCTGCTTTTTGGATGACCATACCAGCTTTTTGCCTAGAAATTGAGCGCCACCGGATGTGCTTTTCCTGTCCATTCGATAACCTGCATAATCAGCGTCAGTGTCCGATAAGTTTGAAGTTCGTAGCCTTTGGATACCATAGTCCCAAGGGTAGAATGCCCTTAAGGTAACGTAGAATCCTTTTAACCGCCAGCATATGGGATTCTTTGGGATCGGTTTGAAAACGGGCACATAAGCAGGTGAAAACATGATATCCGGCCGGCTCGAAGTGAGGTAGAGAAGAGATCCAATGATGCTGCGATACAGTGTGATGTCAACCGACTTGCCAGAGGGATCGGCATCCAACTTGCAGCTTGGTGACATAGGAGTGCTGAGAGGCTTGCTCTGGTCTTGATGGAATTTCTTCAGAATATCCTTGATGTATTTTGTTTGACTGATGAAAATCCCATCTTTGAGTTGCCTGATTTGTAGTCTTAAAAAGAACTGCATCTCTCCCATGTGACTCATCTCGAACTTGCTTTTCATTAGATCTCCGAACTTCGTGCAAAGCCGTGGATTAGTTGATCCGAAGATGATGTCGTCGACGTATACTTGAACGACCATCAGATCTTTGTCTTGCCATTTGATTAAGAGGGTTATGTCTATCGTTCCTCGTATGAATCCAGACTTCACGAGGAATTCACTCAGGACATCGTACCAAGCATGTGGGGCTTGTTTTAGTCCATAGAGAGCTTTATTCAAGCGATAGACGTGATCGGGATGTTCTTGATCAACGAAGCCTTCCGGCTGAGGGACGTAGACTTCTTCTTTTAACACTCAGTTGAGAAAGGCGATCTTAACATCCATCTGATAGACTTTGAAGTCTTTGTGAGCCGCATAAGCTAGGAGAAGGCGGATAGCTTCGATTCGGGCAACAGGAGCATATGTCTCGTCGTAGTCGATGCCTTCCTGTTGATTGTATCCCTTCGCAACTAGCCTTGCTTTGTTCCGGATCACTTCACCATCTTCATTTTTCTTGTTTTTGAATATCCATTTAGTTCCAACATTTGTTTTCCCATGTGGACGGGGTACCAAGGTCCACATGTGAAGACGTTCGAATTGGTTGATCTCCTCTTGCATCGCAATTATCCAATCCGGGTCTCGTAGTGCGTCTGCTACCTTAGTAGGCTCGTTTTGGCTCAGGAAGCAGCTGAAAAGACTGTGTTGACGACGTGTCCTTGCTCCATCCGAAGGATCGCCAATTATCTGATCAACCAGGTGACCTCTAGTCCACTTGCGCTCATGAGGCAAGGCTGAAGTTGATGCGTCAGCCATCTGTGGGTCTAGATTTCCTATAGTCTCCGATTGATCATTTGTTTGAGGAAGTTCCAATACTGCACTTGGATCGATCATCTCTGATGATACTTCCTCGATGACCATTGTAGGTTCTACGTTATTCTGTGGCAATTTTGAATCGGGTGGGGTAGAGATGTGAGAAGAACTTGGTACGTCGGTCTCGTCGGGTGGGGAATCCACCGTAGGTGTAGCAGTGCATGACCAATATACTGGTTCGAGGAGAGAATCCAAATCGTCTAAACAAGTCTCATTGCTTCTTCTTACGTTGAATTCAGAGTTGTTGCCATCTTCTGTTGGTTTTGTGCCAACACACCAGTGATTACGGATCCTGAGATGTTGTCTTCAGAAACCAACGGGTTATGTACGGGTCCTGAACTGAGTTGTGCAGGAGCCATCTGGTTAGGTACGGGTCCTGGACTGAACTGACCAGAAGCCATATCTGCCACTTCCTGGAAAGTGACATTATAGCTTTCCTTAATTGTTCGGTTGGACTTGATGTATACTCGGTACGCTTTTGATGTTGAAGAATACCCGACGAAAGTTGCTTCTAATGCTTTAGGGTCGAACTTGGCACGATGCTCTCTGTCGTTCGCCACAAAGCACTTGCACCCGAAGACTTTAAGGAATGAAATGTTGGGCACTCTATTATTCATAATCTCGTACGGAGTCTTGTTGAACCGTTTGTGAACCACCGTCATGTTTTGGGTAAACCTAGCAGTATTGACTGCTTCAGCCCATAGAAAGTGTGGAAGTCCTGAATGGATCAGCATTGTACGAGCTGCTTCCACTAGTGTTAGGTTTTTCCTTTCAACGACCCCATTTTGTTGAGGTGTTTTGGCGGCTGAAAGTTGTGGACTTATTTCAAGTTTCTGATAAAACTCACTGAGGTGGTTGTTCTCGAACTCAGTGCCGTTGTCTGTTCGAATAACTTGAATAGTCTGTTGCAGCAGATTTTGAGTAGTGTTCACAAAGTTGATAATCAAGTCACCGTTCTCATCTTTGGTTCGAAGGAACTTTGTCCACCTGTAGCGAGAGTAGTCATCAATGATCACTAGCACATACTTTTTTCCATTGATACTTTGAGTCTGCATCGGCCCACAGAGATCCATGTGTATTAGTTCCAATGGTCGAGAAGTAGACGCAATTTGCTTGATGTGATGAGATGCTCGCTTCATTTTCCTAATTGACATGCCGAACACTGATGTTCCCTTTGTACTAGTATAGTTGGAAGACCGTGAACCAACTTTTTCGTAGAAAGACGTTGGAGAGCTTTTATATTCAGATGAGACAGTCGTTGATGCCATAGGTTGTTCCTCTGTAAATCAATCTGAGAGATGCGGCATACAGCTGTCGAGGGCCGCACGGACGTTAGGTTGATCGTGTAAAGATTGGATTTCCGAAGTCCTTGAAGGAGTTCTTTGTCCTGACTATCCAAAATTCTGCACCGATCAGCATGAAAGACCACCTGGAACCCTTTGTCAAAGAACCGGCCTATGCTGAACAAAGGTATGGTGGAGGCCTTCGACATACGAGACATCCTTTATTGTCAGATTCTCTATAATGATATTTCCAAATCCAAGAATTGGAGCTGAGTCATTGTTTCCGAATCTGACTTTGCCGTTTGGTCGGTCTTTGTAGTTTCTCAGCAGCTGTTGATTACCAGTCATGTGTGTGGAGCAACCAGAGTCGAGGTACCACACATGATGGATCTCTTTTGACGAAGTGGATGCGTTGTCGTCGTCCGTACGATTGGATGTTTAGGCGTCCGATGCATTGTCGAGACGGGCCATGAGAGCCAAATTCTCTTCTTCAGAACTCGACATGTCCTCGAGCCATTTGTCCTGTTCGGCCATGAGAGCTACTCCAGCTTTGTTTCGTCAATTGGAGCTTCCTGGAGTAGTAGTTGGCATCTCTCTTCTTCGAAAGAGTGCACTTTCTAGCGAAGTGACCTGGCTTGCCACAGTTGAAGCATTTGTTAGCCTCCTTAGGGTTCTTGACTTCGGAGCTATCTGGTGCACGTTCTTTGTTTTTAGAGCTTGTAGTCTGAATCTGTTGGCTGAGGTTGAAGACTTCTTCTTGAAGTACTTCTTGCTCATCATTTGTCCTATGAGAGCTAACTGCTTTCCTAGAGCTTTCAAATTTGGCTCAACGTCGGAGTCCGACTCATCATCCGACTCTGAAGGTGAAGGAGGCCTAACGGTCTTTTCCTTTCTTGATCTTGAGCTCCTCTTCCCCGAGACTAAGGCAGCAGTGTCTTCGGTCTGTTTGCCTTTCTGCTCTTTGAGAATCTCGCTTACATCATCCTCGTGCTGTGCGAGATTGTCAAACACGGCATGGACATCCAACTCCTCTAGATCTTTATTTTGTCGAATCTGAGTGGATATTCTTTTCCATTCTGTGGGCAGGGAAGATAGAAATCTGATGTTCGTCTCCATATTGGTCTTCGTGATTTCTATGTTCCTCATCTCGTTGAGAAGAGTGAGGTACCTTTGGTAGATCTCCTATAGACTCTCCTTCGGCTTTGTTTTTAAGGAGTCGTAAGCAGTGAGAATGTTCGCCTTTTTGGCCTATATTCCAACTTCCGTCCTCTTCATCATCCCATGCAGTTCATCCGACATTCCTTTAGCCGGTGAAAGGCTATCAATCTGTCTGTATATGTCGTTGGGGATGCCCTGCATGAGGGTATTCATGGCTACTAGATCAGCCTTAGCTCGAGCCCTTTCCTCTAGAGAGTATTCCCTAGGCTCCTTTAGTCGCCTAGAATGTGGAATTGGAGGAGTAGCTGTTTCATCACCGGGTACATGGACCCAAAATTTTGCCGGTCCCTCTTCAAGATACTGCAGTAGATTTTCAGCTTGATCTTTTAGAGCGATGAAACTTAGGAAGCGGCTTCTCCACACGGTATATTCGCCTCGTTGCAAAATCGGCGGATGGTTGTCATTTCCGAGCGAGTATGCATCCATTTTGTGTTGTAGTTGAGTTGTTGAAGGATTTTCGTTAAGTGTTTTGAACTTTTGAAGATGATGTAATGTGCTTCACAAGTGACAAAGTTCGTTAGTGGCGTTTGATTCGAAAAATAGTTCGAGAATTATTTTCGATTCAATCTTTAAAGTTTGATTGAAAATAATTTCGTCGAAATAGAATATAATGTGTACTGTTCTCGTGCGAGAAAGTTTGTCAGCTAAGTATTTTAGGAGCGAAATAAATTTCTCAAAATCGTTCGGTCGAGAAAACTTTCCTGATCATGAATTTATTTTGATCGTAAAGAAACAGTACGTTAGTAAGTTTCCCGACAAGTCAAAATAAATCTGTTGACTAGAAATGTTTCTCGCGTGTAAATGATTTTCGCCTGGTCAAACGTTAAAGGTTTGACCGAAAAAGTTTTTGGAGAGAAAGTTTTTACGCATGCAAAGTCAAAATTGGTCTCTCTCAAAAAAGTTTTTCGCTGAATAAAGCTCAAGAAATATTTCTAACTAAAATCGTTTCTAGTGATGACGATTCTAGCGCTGACTTCGTATTCTGACCGAGAAAAATTCTCGCGCCAAGTTTTTCGATCGAGAAACTAATCCGATCGTAAACCTAGCGAGAAAAATTAGAACGATCGAGAAAAATTCACAGAATACGATTAACACAGATTCAAGCAAAAACAAGGAAATGGACAGTGAAAATTTCAGGTAAATGCTCGCAATCAATTACTAACTACGCACGAACAAGCAATTAAACACGTTATGAAGCAAAATATGTCGAATTTGATCAAAATCAGAACGTGTTCTTCATGTTCTTCGCAAACAGTAACTCAGAGAATCGATTTAATCCTAAATTCGAAGTTCAAACAGCTAAAAATTTGATCGAAATCAACATTTAGCACTTAACCGAGCACAGAAACATCAAATTCAAGTCAATTAAGCATAGAATTATGCTATTGGATCGAAGAACAATTTCGTGCCAAATTGTTCTTCGATGAACAGTAATCAGAAAATGATTTTCGATCCAAATCTAACAATTTTTGATTCAAAACAGAACGAATCTGCTCTGATACCAATTGTTAGGTCCTACGATTAACAACTCTAAGATCCTAGGCAAGAATTCTAAGTAATTCGATGATAATGATTGACATTGAAATTCGATCGGAAAACTCAAATGAAGAACGAGAGAGAGAATTCGATTAGAGTGAGAAAGTTATTGTTGTTGCTCTCTCTAGAAATTTCATTACATGTATTTATACAAAACAAGCTTGGTATAAATATCAAACTAGTCCTAATCTAAGGACTATTATACAAAATGCCCCAAATTACAAGGACAACTAATAAAATCAAGCACGATTCAAATGTATACAGAGATTCTCATTGAATGTTGAGGAGCGGGTGCTTATCCTTGATTTGGATCTCCAATAATTTGAGATGGTGGGTGAGCTCTTGTCCATTTCCTAGTGCAGGGAAGTGACTGAGTTGTTTGTTTTTTGTTAGGTTCCTCACTTACTTCAGTGTTGTTGGTGCCAGAGATCTGAATGGGGGTTTGATTTTGGTGTCCTGAATTATTAGTTGAAGTATTCTCTACGTCTTCATTGTGAGCGGGTTGATGAGTCGTGGTAATTTGAGGTTGGCTGCTTAAAGGCATCTCATTCGGGCCAGTTGAACTGGTACGGGTGGTTCTGATGTATCTATACTCTCATTGTTTTGAGTAGGGTCCATTTGTGGACGAGGGCATAAGTATATTTGATCAAACAGAAGGTCCAGCTCGTCTTCATTGAATGTTTGAGAGGTAGATGGTCTTTTCTCGGGTTGAATGCTATGTTGATCTTAAGTCAACATTCTTATGAGTCCAGGTTCTGGAATAATCAGTCCAGAAGCGATAGTTGGCACTTCATCGAACGTAACATTTTCACTTTCCATGACAATTCGCCTTTGTGGTAGGTAAACTATGTATGCCTTGGACTCGGCGGAGTATTCAACGAAAACGCCTTCGACTACTTTTGGATCAAATTTTCCTCGGTCTTCTCTATCATTCAAGACGAAGCAGTTGCAGCCAAAAACTCGAAGAAATCTGATGTTTGGTATCCTTTCGTGGATAAGCTCGTATGGAGTTTTTCGAATCTTTTGTGAATGCCAGTTCTGTTCTGAGTGAAACAGGTTGTGTTGACTGCTTTGGCCCATAGAAAATGAGGAAGTTTCGATTGTATTAGCATTGTACGAGCAGCTTCAACTAGACTACAATTTCTTCTTTCCACAACCCCATTCTGTTGGGGTGTCCTAGCTACTGCGAATTGCTTAGTGATTCCAAGTGATGAGTAGAAATTGTCAAGCAATTGATTCTTGAATTCAGTACCATTGTAAGTTCGAATCACTTGAACATTGCATTCCAGTGAGTTCTGAGTTTTCTTGACAAAGTCTATGATCAAGCCGGCGGCACATCTTTCATCCTAAGGTATCTTGTCCACGTATATCGAGAAAAATCATCCAATATTACCAGAACATATTTTCGTCCGTTTGATGCTTTGTACTCTCATAGGTCCACATAGATCCATGTGCAGCAGTCTAGTGGTCGGGACGTTGAAGCTACGAACTTTGCCTTGTGTGATGCTCTTCTCATTTTCCCCATTTCATATGCACTGCACAGATGTTCTTTGTGATACTTCAAGGCTGGTATTCCACTCACTAGTTTGTCAGTGTGTAGTCTATTGAATGTTTTGATGTTGAGGTGGGACAGTCTTTGATGCCAAAGGTCACTTTGTTGAATTGTTTTCTTCGACATGAGACACAGTTTGGACGAGGGTCGAGTAGTTTTCAAATCGATGGTATAGAGATTTATCTTCCTCGTTCCAGTTAGAAGCTCTCGACCACTCTCATCAGTAATACTGCAACCTTCAGCATGAAATTGAACCTTTAGTTGTCTGTCGTAGAATTGACCAATGCTGAAGAGATTGTAACTAAGACCCTCGACATATGAAACCCCTTTGATCGTCAGGTTGTCATGAATTAGATCGCCATGTCCTAAAATAGGAGCCGCGTGGTTGTTTCCAAAGCGCACATTTCCACCTAATTGTTCGGTGTAGTTGCTCAATAGCTCTCTTCTTCCAGTCATGTGTGTAGAGCAACTAGAGTCAAGTATCCACACGTGACGATCTGCAAAAAAGAATTAATGGGATTTAGGTACCCATTTAAGGACGGGTCCTCCCTTATTAGTTTTAGAGTCTATGTATGCCTTTCTTGTGGGTCTGTTTCTAAGGTCAGTATTAGATTTATCTACAATTCCAGATGATTGCTTAGGGACCAGATCTTTCTAATTCCTAGAGAATGACAGTGATTTGTCCATGCTCTGAGTTGTTTTGTAACCCATATGCTACGCATTCCTATAGCTTTGGCTTTTGTTTTGGTTTTATCAGAAAAAATGGTGGTGTTTTCTTGGACATGCTGGCATTAGTAGATTGGTATTTAGCATTTAAGATAAAAGCATCATCATGGCTAACATAGAAGGTACGATTCTTAGTCGTCGTTACAGGCTTAAGAATAATAGACGAAGGTTCAACAAGATAATTCTTAGCACACACTTGACGACTGTTACAAAAATTAGAACTAGACGCTTCAAATTAATGGGCTGCTTCTTTCGAAGAAGAAGCCGATGCCTAGAAGACTAAGTGAGCTTGAAGATATTATAAAGAGGAGATTTCGAGGACTCGAGGACTCTTTCCACTTGCAAGACGAAGACAACCCGCGCTATATTGGAAATTGAATACAAAGGGGGAGATTGTTGGAATTTAATTGTATTCAATTAATATAGTTGTCTTAGTCTTGCTATGCAAATTAGTAGTCTTGGGCTAAATTTTAATTAGTCATTTTGTAGGACTACTTGTGTAAATATACCACGAGGTGGTATATATAAGTGAACTCCTTAGGAAGTAAGGAGTGCGTTGTACAAGGGAATTCAGATCAAAAAATAGAATTGAATTTTTTGAGAGAAAAACCCGCCTCCCTTATGTGCTCTCAAAGCAATTTCTCTCCCAACAATCAAGTAAGCAAATCTCAAGCCCTAACTTCGATTTTCTTAGATTTGCTATTCGATTCTTCTGAATTCAATCTGTGTTGGATGAAAGAAGACCTAACAGATCCTGCTGCGAACTTCCCCATCGATAATCTCGTACGCTCGTCAGAACGGCTGGAAAAAGGAGCACCTCGAAGTGAACTTCTCCAACAATAATCCGGTCTTATATCGGGAAACGAGAAGGAGCACAGCCTTGGGTACGAATTCCATAACCGTGAACTTCTCCAAATTGATAATCTCTGAAACCTCTCTAGGGATTAAGAGAAGAGGAGCACGGTATCGGCCCAAGAACGAACAGGAAGAACTTCGCCTACGATAATCTCCTAGAGCCTCATGGAGAAGCGGAGCTTCAGCTTGAGCATAAATGGGATAACATAAGGGATGGGATTGAAAAGACGAAAATATTTTTTGCCGAAAGAAAAGAAGGAGACGGACGTAGAAATGGAATAACATAAATCACCTTTTCCTATAAATTTCCTTCCTCCCTAAGTTCTAGCCAAATTAAACCTTTAAAAGTCCTTTTGATTCCAAACGTTGATCTCTAGCTTTGGTGAAAATGATTAAATATGCCTTGATCATAGGAAAATTGACTTAAAATTGCTTGTGTTGACTTGAGCGATATATATAAAATCCCCGAGTCAAATATAATAACAGCGCTAGAGAGAACTTAGTGAGAGTTGTCAAAATGGATCACCCTATGATCTTTAGACTTTAGTTTGATGACTAGACTTGACGGCAGTGTGTCTTTCAAGTGTCATACGAAAACTTAGGCGTGACGATCGATTGAAGCAAAATAATCTGACCCCATACTATTAATAATATTAATTTACATATGAAAGTTAGACATATATATAGATATACGAAAAAAACTTCTTCGCACATTTTGAATGCAAATTTAACTTGTATTGTTACTGAATGGATTAAAATGCGATTCTATTTGTTCATGCTCTTACCCTCAGCGCAAATCTTTATTACATGATTAGGGGAACATGTAACTAGTCAAAATGATTAATTGCGTGTTATATGATTGTTACTTGTATTGATTTGCATAATTTGTGATAAATCAATCATGCGCACTATTTGAGGGGGAGCATCTACAATGACTCCGTGTTTTGAGCCTCAAATATTTTTGATGTTCTTTGCTTAAGTGTTGCAGAAATTTTTCATTTTGATTCGCTTTGGACAACGATTAAATAAGGAGGACTTCACAAATCTTCATGACAGTGGACTCAAGATATTGGTAAAACAATTCAGTAGGAGCCTTGTTAGAACAATTACTTCCTATTAACTCTCATATTCTCGACATCTTGCTCTAAGTATTGCAGATTTTCAAATATGGATTTTGGAGCCAGATGTCAACTCTTCGAAAATATAGAGGAGTTAACTTGCATTTTCGTTTATACTTAGGGGGAGTGTGGTTTATTCTTAAAATTTAGGATCAATCTGAAATATTAAGATAAACTCACTATCGAGAAATTCGGACGAATTTGTAATTTTCAATCGCAGTTTCTCGAGCGAAAATTGATCTGGCACCAAATTGTAAAATTTTCGCTCTTATACTGACGAGCGAAAATTAAATAGGAACCGAAAATTTTCGATCGGAATTGTCGAAACGAAAATTCAACAGTAACCAAATCACATTTCTCGATCGTAAGTTTCTCGATGCAAATGTAATGGGCTCAAAAAGTGTTGGAAACATCTAATCAGCCCAATTAAACGAAATCATTAGTTTGCAGTCGAATCCCAAACCCTCGATCGCAAAATTCAACAGTCAAATTTCTCGTGCGAAAAACTTCTTCTCTCAAAAGACGAACGTCAAACTCTTCAAAATCTTTCGATTTTTCATCCGACTTTCGTCTTTAGAAGGTAGATTTGATATCTATTAGGTTTTATCATGCATTTAGACTAGATTTGCGTCTGTATTTTGAAATATTCCGTATGATTCTTTGAAAATTTCTCGACTGTTCATACTCCAAGAACTCGAAATACTCGTTAGCAGTTAATTAGACCTTATTCTAAGTATAATCTGGGTTAAAAACAGCATAATAGGCTAGTTTCGATGTTTCTTTATCATTTTGGGTGAGTATAACTTCGATTTTATGCGTTATTAGTGTCCGATTGAAAGATAAGACTAAACTGGAGTTTACAGGTTTAAATGCATCGAAGAACTGTCTCGCTGGCAAGTAAAAAATTGAATTTTAAATTGATTAAGTCACTATTTGCATCGTAAAAGATTTTCGATCGCAAATGTTTTCGAGTTAGTCATTTAGATAAATAACATTCAACGAAATTTATTTACAATCGAGAAACGCAATTTTGATTTTATGAGAGCGAAATATTACTGAGAGGAATAGATAAAATTGATGCAATCTCTTTAAAAATTTTCGAGCGCAAAACTTACAGTCGAAAATTTCGATTTCAATTTTATTCTCGGTCGAAAAAGTTTAGCGGCGATAAAATTAATTTCTCTACGACAAAATTTTCTCGGTCGTAAAATTTCACAGCGAAAAACTTATTTAAAAATCGAAATACTTTCTTGCTCGTTAATCTTCACAGCGAAAAATTTTATTCACGCGCGAAAAATTTTTCGATCGTAAATTTACTTAGAAATCTAACTTCTCGATCGTAAATTTACACGAAAATTTTTCTCGATCGTAAAATTTCTCGGCTACAGTATGGTGTCTAAAGGTCAAAACAAACTTAGAAAAATTTCTAAGTCTTTTTCACTGTAGCCTTCTATAGCGAATAAAATTTTCGATCGCAAAAATGAAAGGATATCTTGACTAAAAATCAGCACTTGGGAAATTAAAATTGAGATTTCAATTTTACGAGCGATAGATTTCACGGAGTGAACAGTGGCTTTAAACACTTAGAAACTTTTCGACTAAACCTTCATATGAAAAAGATACATAGGTCGAAATATCATTTTGTTTATATAGTCACTCTCGTATGCCATGTGCCAATCCATACATTCTTCAAGATAATTTCGACTCAAAATTTTTTAACTAATGATTTACATTTCTTATGTGGATTTCAGATGGATCACTACCCCACATACAATCACATCTACGAGAAGACCTTATATCTCAACGTCCACGACAAGAACTTCCAGTTAGACCTGACCACCTTCCGGTGTCCAGATGACATTATCGTGTCCATCCTGCGAGGCCATCCACTATGGCATGCACTTACAGTGACGGCATCAGTGCCGATGGTCTACCTTCAGCAGTTTTGGGGGATGATCAAGAGCCTCATCTTGAACGGGGCATACCATTTTACCACGGTTGTCGGGACGAGGCACATCTGCATGAGCAAGAACGAGTTCAGAGTTCTGCTTGACCTCCCTCACAGCAAAAACTACGAACCCCTCCCACTAGATGCAGAACTGGTGCATGATTTCCACCTGATGGGGTACCGTCCGCCGCTCATCAAGCTAGATCAGATGCAGAGCAACAGGATTCCCCATCCATGGAAGACACTTTTAGGGATCATCAATAAATGTCTATCCCCGAAGCACGCGGGCTTCGACAAAGGCAACAGCCACATCCTCCGAATATTTCAAGGAGTCGTGTTCCCGCGGAATTACGATTTCGCTCAACCGATCTGGAACGACCTCGCAGAGCAAATCAGACAAAAAGAGAACAAAAGGTCCAAGAACGTGCCGTTTGCGAGATGGTTCTCCGTCATTATCCGCCAACAAATGGAGATGTACGAGCAGAACATTCCTCGCCTGCCTCCGGGAGGAAACTATCAGCTACCAAGGCTCTAGTTCTTCCACAACCCAAGGCTGGTGGACCTAGCTCAGCCATCGATGGCCATTCCACTCAACCTTCTTCGTCTTGCCGACCCCGCGTGAGACGAATATCAGAGATACTGTTGGGAACATCATATCACCGAGCAGATGGTTCGAGGGCCCCCGACAAATTTCCAAGTGAGCCCTCCACAACAACAACACTCAAGCCCTGACGCCATGATGATTGATACAATGGCCCATGAGCTAGAGCAGGAGCTTTCAACTCAGGACGAACACATTCCTGATATAGATGCCACGTTGATTGATGCTGTGGCAACAGAGTTGGTGTAGCGACCCTAGCCATCGCCACCATTTCTAACGTCATCCTAAGTGCCTAACGATGTATTAAGTGGGAAAGGAGTACGAAAACACGTATGATATTCATTTTCCATTTATGTAATGGAACATTGCCTTTGTACAAGTGAAAAGAATGCATGTCGAATGCTATTGTTCTAAGCACGCCCTAAATACAACGGTGAAGGTGTGTCGGCTCAGCAAAAGTCTCCTATGCGCCCGGCCTCACATGTCGTCATCCATACACACACGTCCACCCCAAAACAACTCGGAAGCTTCAAAAGATTGGCCTTGCTAGCTAGCCGACCACGTACCATGATCGTATGTACCTACAACCCATAACATAAGGAAATGAGCCACCGAGGCTCAGTAAGTAGAAATCATGCATTTGTGCACGTGTCCCTTTCCCGCAAAGGCAATCCACGCCAATGCATAACCCACTTACGCAAAGGCGATCCGCGCCGTGCACTTAATACTTCGCAAAGGCGATTCGCACCGATGCACTTAACACTTCGCAAAGGCGATCCGCGCCAATGCACTTAACACTTTGCATAGGCGATTCGCGTCGATGCACTTAATACACCGCAAAGGCGATCCGCGCCGATGCTTATCCTACTCGTACTAACATCACTCAGGGCCCTCGGCTAATCTCACTGTGCACCACAATGAGGTCACGTCCATCAAGGACAATACTACATGGGTCCACGCCGGATGGCCATACCCTAGGATGCACATCGTTCCCCCAGGGTGCCATATGTACCCGGTCGTCCCCGACTGCGGGCGGTCGCTCACGCTGGTAGCCCATGCTGAGGTTGCCTACACCAGGGATCCACCCTGTGTCGCTTATACCCTCGGGTCGCACCCTCCAGGTCGCTCCCTACTGCCACGGGCATTGCCCAATCATATCAGGAACATACATAAGGGCCCTTTCGCCAACGAGCATTGCCCTAATATATTTCATTGCATATACAATAATAGTAATATATGTATACGTCCATTTCGCCAACGGGTCTCCGTCGTATTATATTTCATTGCATGTACAATAACAGTAATATATGTATACGGCCCTTTCACCAACGGGACTCCGCCCTACTATATTTCATTGCATATACAATAATAGTAATATATGTATGCGGCCCTTTCGCCAACGGGACTCCGCGCTAATCTTAATACATATAGGTATATATATTTACATAATATTACGACGACGCTAAAGGCCGCCCTGGTAACATAGTGGACAGCCCTTGACTCAAATGCGAGTCGACAACACATGCCCATATCGGCAATGTATCAATCCCTTCAAGCGATACATCATACACGCATTCGACTCATATAACCCTCCCACATATGATCGTGTATGCACGTGAGTATGACATGCAACTAATGCCAAATATGCTTACCACGTGAAAACATATCAATTATGGCACGTAAACACGTAATCACTGAGGCACGTAGTCACATATAGCAGGTACACGCAAACAGGTTATGTGTTGTAGTTGGATTTCTACTTACCCGGCGTCCGTAGAATTCTAGCTACCTGCCCCGGTAAAGGTCCTAAGTCTCGACCTTAGGCACAAAACATTCATATCAGTAAGCTACTTAATTAATTAAGCTAGCTAAGTACTCGAAATATCTTAAATTGTGGACTTAACTAGGATTTATGACTTGTGTAGTGCAATTAATTCGTAAACTAAACCCTCATAATTTGCTAAGTGTGGTTCGCGAGTCACAATTTTATTATTTATCGGATTTGCAAGGTTGCCGAGTTTGCAAAACTCAAGCTCGCCAATTCTGAGGAGTTCGCAAAACGAGCACGGCCTGCGAAACTCATGAGTTCGCCAATTGAAGCCGGGTTCGCGAAGTAGTCCCGTGTTCCACCTTCGATTCGCCAAATGGTCATTTTGCAAAGTGTGCGTGTTTCGCGAACTAGGGTTCGCAATTCTCCTTGGCCCGTGAAATGTCGTAAAACAGGACCCGCCAAGTTTGCATGGCCCGTGAAATGTGTTTTGACTCTTGGTTCGCGAAGATCGCCGAGTTCGCAAATGGTAGCAGCCTGCGGAATGACGCATTCGCAATCCTCCATGGATTCGCCAAACTTTCACCCTCAATTCGCGAAACGGGTTACGCGGCCCGTTGAACCCGCAAAGTTCCAATTCGCAGAACTCCTTGCAAGAGACCTAGTTCATGATACAAGCTCGCCAAACTAAACGGATTGGCCAAATAGAGTTCGTGGACCTTTCATGACCGTTCGATTCGCGAACTAAGCATTTCATACCATCATCTCGCGAAGTCTTGCCTCTTTCGCGAAATATGATTCGCCAAACTTCATGGATCCGCGAAGTGCTTGGTGTTATACCAATTCGCGAAGTTTTTCGCGGCCCTCTCATAGTTCGCGATATTCCGTGAGTTCGCGAACTTCCCGGAGTTCGCCAAGTTCAGTTTTGCGAACTTGGGTTCGTGATTCTTTATTCACTAAGGATTCACGAACCATGGTTCGTCGTGCCCCAAAACGCCTTTTCAATTCGCAACCCTTAAACCGATCGATCAAACTACTCCTCTTTCAAGAACACATTGAAAATCAGTATGAAATTTAAGACCCTAAAACTTCCGTGAACCTAGTCCAAGTCTTATATCATCTCTCCTTGTTTAAAAATTTCTACCACCCATCGGTGTAGGGCTAAGAACACCGAACCAAGGTTAGAAAGCATACCCTCGAAAATTAGAATTCCACAAACATTAGAAATTGGTATTTTTGTATTCTTAGTTCTTAAAATACACTAATACTTGGATAAAATAAAAAATCACGGTAAGAAAAATACCTATTCCAAGCTTTAGGGGAGATTTCAAAATCGGCTACTTCTTCTCTTTTGTTACTTCTCCACTCTCTTATGGTCTTGGGTCGTTTCTTGAATGAGTTTTGGAGATTGAAATGTTTAGGATAGATATTTTTGTCATAGGTATGGGTGAGGAGGCAAGTTGTGACGTGAACTTCCTTATTTAAGGAGATCTTGTCTCTTGAGGTTTGACTTGAATTAATTTGGGCCAAATGTTAAATTCTAGCCCATTAATCCTTTATAGCCCAACTACAATTATTTGCCCAAATTCTACCAATAATTTTATTATTTCTATTATCCTCATTCCTTATTTTCGAAAATTCTATTAGGTCAAATGTCATGAAACCACATAATACATAAAATATTCAGCCAAAGCAACTCCTGTACAAGGATCGAGGTATTGTAACGTAGCAGGGGGCCTGAGGCAGAAAGCGGGCAAAGCTCACTTCCACTAGTGACGGATCAGGCTCTTGAGGACATTTAACGTGACCCTACTCCTCATACAGCCACCCATCCGACAAGGAGTCTGATGAGGAGATCAGCTTGATAAGACGGACTCCCAGACGACTTAGCATACAAATCGAGTCCCTCTTTACCGCCGTCACCACCGCACCAGATACCGCGCCGATCATCTCTTCAAGTGTTGCGGCCACTACTTCGCTCAATCTTGAGCCACAACACAATCTTTCGGTGTCTGGTTCGCAGGCCCAAACCGAGCCTGCCGAAACACCCATAGAGGAGAATCTTCCAAATTCAGCTCAAGGATTGGGTGGAAGTCTCGAACAGTCACAACCTCAAGTGACTGTGAGCCAATTTGAGGAGCGGGTGTTAGCCCTAAGGTTGATAACAGAAGACATCAGTCGTCCTGGAACTTCTACGACGGTGGCGTCACTCCGTACGTGACTGAAGACAGACTTCAGCCTGCTCTCGCCAACATGCCAAAGGATTTTGAAGACAAAATTATGGAGAGCGTGCGGGCCATCGAGACATCCCGCCAAGATAGGGGAAAGCACCCGTCTCGAAGCCGTCTTAATCACAACCCATCCTCACACTCACTCAACCCACTATCCACACAAGTCCCAATACTCATCCTCACCCACAAGCTCATCAACCCCGCCACTTTACCCAGCAGCGAACTCCACTCAATCCTGGTCGCCAGGCTATTGGAATTGACCACATGGCCAAGGCTCCAACTCCAAACGCCGACATGACGACCCAGATGATCAGGGCCGTCCTGACGGGGAGAAGAGGCTAAGGATTATCACAAGGGGTCAGAGACAGAACCCTGGCGTGACTCAGACAAGTAAAGGAGTCGCTGGAACCTCACAACCCACTACCCAAACAACCACCACCATGCACCACACCACTCCAACCCAAACCCAAATCGACCCACCATCCTTCACCCTAAGGACGCCTCCGCCCACACCATCGACCTTCACAATCCCTTGCTTCCGGAAGAAAAAGCAAGTGCCGCGATGCTCGTAGCCCTAGCAGCTACTCAAGCTACTCCCTCGATCGCTCCAGACCATCCGGGTACTTCTAGCCATGGTGTCAATCCGCACGAATTCCTAGATAAGTACATCTTCGAAGGACAGTGGATGACCCACAGCATACCCGATGAAGCTCAAAGACAACGCATCAGGGACGTTCAACAGTTCCTCCAAGCAGCTTCGGTCGACTTAGTTTTAATTGAAGACGAAGAACGTCAGGTAGGTGAAGACCATGAACAAACTTCCGCAGGGCTTCCAGAATTAATTGTGCAACGAGCAGCCTCGCCTACAAGACAAATGCCTGGAACCGCTCGCACTGATACGCAGTGGGAAAACATAAGGATCGAGATCCCATTCCTGGAAGATGTTCGTCAAAATATTTGGAGGTCACCGAACAAAATTAAGATGCCGAACAAGTTCAAACTCAGAGGCATCTCTCACTGGGAGCAGCAGAAAAGGATGAGCTATCTTTGGATGCTGACCCAACTCGGACCAGACATGAGGCTGGGGATTCCTAAGGAACAGCTAAAGAGTTACTTCAACGAATTGTCCCCAATCTGTCACCTACTCAGCATCTACTTCACTAAAGGGAATCTTCCAACATCGTACTAAGTGATAGAGCGGATAGATCAAACTCGAAGAACTAAGCGAGAGTGACCTACCCTATCTTCCTGCCAAGGAGGTGTACAAGCTCTACCAACTCTATGTAGAGAAGTACAAGGGTCCTCAACGCTTTATCAAGAACGAAGGACTCGAGGGACTCTACCGGTTCATGTTGCGACAAGTCAAGTACTCCGTCGCACACGACCTTCAGATGGCTCTGGAGAGCAATATGAAGAAGGTCAACATGACGGCCCCGCTCAGTCAAGGACCTGATCAAGGGCTTCCAAGCAATCACGTACATATCAGCTCTATCTTAGGCGTCATAAGTTTTGCGACGGAACGCTCAAGGTGATCTGGCAGAACATAGAGAAGAGATTGGAAGAGATTAATCGAGAGACAATGCTGAGGATTCACAGGTTCGTGAGAGAACAGCCGCTCCTGTTGGAACTACTTGATGACATTGAGGCACGACTGGAGCTGAGGAACACGCTAAGGGACTTCGAGTAGGCGTTGGGCTTGCGCAGGTCGTACTACGCCCGACGAGGACAAAAAGCGCAGAAACGCAATAAAGCCCAAAAGGGGAGATTGTAGAGTATATATTTTAATTGTGCTTGATTTCATTAGTTGTCCTTGTAATTAGGGGCTTTATTTGTATTAGTCCATAGATTAGGACCAGTTAGATATTTATACCAAGTATCTTTGGTATAAATAGATGTAATCAAATTGTTCTTAATACAGAAAATTAGAGAATTGATCCGCAAGGCTGCCGAATTCATTTCTAGAGAGAGAAACACACAAAACTTTCTCACACTAAAGGTTTTCTCTCTCGTCTTCTTCAACCAAAGGTTTTCGATGGAATTTCAATCTTCATCATTCTAATCGATTTCCTTAGAATTCGTGCCGAGAATTAATTGTGTTGACAAACGGGGACCTAACAATGTGTTTAATCGTTTGTTCGTGCGAATCAAACATCTGATTACAAACAGAAACCTGCGATTTCATAGTCTAATTCATCGTTTATTCGCGGGACTTCAATTATTCTCGCTAAAGTTTTTGATCGCAGAAACTTCTCGATCGCAAAACTCCGCGTTTTTATCGATCCGAACACTAAGTCAGCGCTAAAATCGTTTCTAGTAAGAACGATTTTAGTAGAAAAATTTTTCGAGCGTTACTTAGCGAAAAACGTTTTGGACGAAGACCTATTTTGACCTTTGCGCTCGCGAAACTTACCGTCGAAATTTTTTTGGGTCAAAACTAATACAGTTTGACCAATCGAAAATTACTTACGATCGAAAAACTTTTCCAGTCAACGGATTATTCTGACTAAACAAGAAACCTACCTTAAGTACTGTGTCTTGCGATCGAAATAAATTCATGATTAAAAGATTTTTCTCGATCGAAATTTTTTGAACAAATTTTTCTCGCTCGTAAATTTTCTCGTTGACGCACTTTCTCGCACGAGAACAGTAACATACATTTTAATCTCGACTGAATTATTTTCGATCGAAAATCTAAAGATAGAATCGAAAATAATTCTCGACTGCTTTAATATCAAACGCTACTAACTAATTTGCTACTTGTGAAGCACATAATATCACTCAAATCCATCAAAACAACAAAGGAAGATCCTTCGTCAACATAAAAAGGGAAAGAAGAGATGGATGCATACTCGCTAGGAAACGACAGTCGTCCGTCTATCTTGCAACGCGTTGAATATACAGTCTGGAGAAGCTGCTTCCTAAACTTCATAGCTCTGAAAGATCAAGCCGAAAATTTATTGCAATCACTCGAAGAGGGACCTGCACAGTTTTGGGTCACCATTGCCGGTGATGACACGGCTACGCCTCAAATTCCCGCTAATATCGAGGAAAAGGCCCGCGTGAAGGCTGATCTGATAGCCATGAACACACTCATGCAAGGCATCCCCAATGATAGACAGATAGACAGCCTCCCAACGGCTAGCGAATGTAGGATGAGTTGCATAGGACGATGCAGAGGACGATAGTAGGCATAAAGGCCAAAAAGGCGAATATTCTCACTGCTTATGACTCCTTCAAAGTGAAGCAGGAGGAGAGCCTATATGATGTATATCAAAGATACCTCACTCTTCTCAACGAGATGAGGAAGATAGAAATCTCAAAAACGAACATGGAAACAAATATTAAATTTCTATCCTCTCTGCCCTCGGACTGGAAAAAGATATCCACTCAACTTAGACAAAACAAAGATATGGAGGAGTTGGATATTCATGTAGTTTTTTATAATCTCGCCCAACACGAGGAAGGTGTTTGCGAGACTCAGAGAGAGCAGAATGGCAAGCAGGTTGACAACACCGTTGCTCTAGTCTCGGAGAAGCATTGAACAAAGCCTCGCAAAGAGAAGTTCGTTAGCCTCCCTCCTCATCTGAGTCAGAAGAAGATTCAGAATCAGACGTCGAGCCAAGCATGAAGGCACTGGGGAAGCAGTTAGCTTTAATCGGAAAAATGATGAGCAAGAAATACTTCAAGAAGAAGTCCTCATCCTCGGCCAACAAACTTCGGACCGCAAGCTCTAAGAACAAGGAACATGCACCAGAGAGCTCCGAAGTCAAGAACACTAAAGAGCCCAACATGTGCTTCAACTGTGGCAAGCCTGGTCATTTTGCCAGAGAATGCACTCTTCCCAAGAAAAGAGATGCTAATTACTACTCAAAGAAGCTTCAACTCACGAAGCAGAAGGAAGCAGGAGTAGCCCTCATGGCAGAGTTGGACCACTGGCTCGAAGACATGTCTAGTTCTGGAGATGAGAATCTTGCCCTCATCGCACGCCTTGGCAACGACAGTGACGCCGAAACATCCAACCAGAAGGACGAAGATGACGCATCCACCTCATCACAAGAGGTAGACTCTTCTTCCACATTATTGACCAAGTTAGAATCATATCAAAAACAATATGCTAACATGAAACTTGAGCAGAAAAGTATTGAGGAAGTAGAGGATAAACTCTCTAGGTCTCACGAGAAGATAAATAGTCTCGAATCAGAACTTAGAAGCTCTAGTGCTAAAATAGAAGAACTTACTAAGAGCCTACATTCTAGAGAAACTAGTCAACCTCAAATAAGACAGCATAGCGAAAATATTAAGGATAAAAGATAAGCTAGCAAATAACTACAATTGCTTGGTTAGGAATCTCAATGAGAAAGCCACCCTTAATTGTAGGATAACCGAAGCTACCACTAAGATCACTAACTTAGAAGCTCAATTAGAAATATCTAATACGAAGGTTAGTGAGCTTAGTAAAGAACTAGATGCCTGTCAAGCTGCTAAACTGACTGTAGAAAATAATTATGCTCTCCTAGGTGAGGAATGTAAGTAGTTATATGCGAAAATTAAGAAATTAGATGATCTTCTTACGCGTAGGGGACATTCTGAACAGACGATATTTCTAAACCAGCCCAAGGATATAGAATTCTATAATCCAGTAGAAGGCATAGGTTTCACTAACCCACGTGTTCTATGGAAGAAAGAAATATATGATATTAAGAACATGAGTAAAGGAGTAACCTCTCTTTGAAATTTTACTGATGCGATAAAACAAAGTACTTTAGATTCATCCAAGAGAAGAGCCTCACATGGGCCTGAAATCCCTTTGCCTACACAGAACTAAATGAAAGAGACAGAAATATGAAACCATCTTTAACACCTGTCTGTGATTTAGTTCAACCTCCTGAATCTCAGACACACTACGAGGAAGCCAAAGACGTTCATTACAAAGATTCTCTGTAAACCTCCTATAATAAAACAGATAGAGGAATCTCAAGTCAAATTAGATAATGAAAGAGATATTTTCGAAGCTGAAAAGTAAAAGTTCTTAAAAGAGATGGAAAATCTCAAAGCTTCCTCATCCTCCCAAACTACCTCTCATGCTACTATGAAAAGCATGAAAATCGAAAAATCACCTTTGAAAGATCAAAAGTGCATTGATAATTTTGTTAAAATGCTAAGGCTAAATCTATTTTACCTACGTCTACGGGGAGCGCAGGGCAAGCACTAGAACCGAAGGCGAGAGTGTCTAGTATTGAGAAGGAGCTAGGAGATTTGAGTATAATGTTGCTCCTTCACAAATAAATGATACTCGTAGAAACAAAAGAGTCATTTCTTCGCTTCGAACAATTGCTTCTACATGTACTCTACAGCCTACCATTTTTAGAAGCACTAATTTCGAAATTGGCTCTACATCTGAAGCTAAAATTAGTCATTCTGAAACAAATGCCACTAGGAAGACCCGTAGGAAACAAGATCCAGCCACAAAGAAAGCTTATGGCGCTGTACATGCTTGTACACACCTAAGGTATCCCGTAAAGATTGAGTCCCCCAAGCACCTTAGGAGATTACCAAAAGAAAAGATCTTTTCCTCGGTCAAGCCTACCAAAGCATTTGTACATGCTGAAATTAACCTTCCCTGCAAGGTTCAACCCAAATGGGTTCCTAAATCCTCTGCCTAGGACGACAAAAGCCGAAAAGGCCAAGTCACCTAAAGAGGCTACGCGCAAACCCACTTATCCGAAAGTGACATGGGTTATTAAACCTCCCTCAAGTAATAATTTAGGAATCATATCTGAACCTAAATTTATATGTGCTAATCTGAGAGGACCCATGTTTAAGTGGGTACCTAAAGCTCCCTAACTTGTTTTTGCAGATCCATCATGTGTGGAGACCTCGACTCTGGTTGCTCCACACACATGACTGGAAATCAAGAGCTGCTCAGCAACTACAGAGGCCGACCAAACGGCAAAGTAAGATTCGGAAACAATGACCCAGCTCCCATTCTTGGATGTGGGGATGTTATTTTGGAAAATCTGACGATAAAAAATGTCTCTTATGTCTCAGGCCTCCGCCATAACTTTATTCAGCATAGGCCAGTTCTGCGATAAAGGATTTCAAGTGGTCTTTCACGCTGATCGGTGCAGAATGTTGGACAGTCAGAATAGAGAACTCGTTTACGGACTTCGAAAATCCAATCTTTACAGAAGTCCGTGTGGCCCTCGAAAGCTGTATGCCTCATCCCTCAGACTGTTTTACAAAGAAATAGCTTATGGCATCAATGAATGTCTCATCTGAATACGAAAGCTCTCCAACGCCTTTCTACGAAAAAGTTGGTTCACGATCTTCCAACTATACTACTACAAAAGGAGCATCAATGTTCGGCATGTCAATTAGGAAAAATGAAGCGAGCGTCCCATCATGTCAAGCAAATTGCGTCTACCTCTCGACCAATGGAACTAATCCACATGGACCTCTGTGGGCGGATGCAGACACAGAGTATCAATGGACGCAAGTACGTGCTACTGATCGTCGATGACTTCTCTCGCTACACTTGGACAAAGTTCCTCCGAACCGAAGATGAGACAGGGGACTTGATTATCAACTTTGTGAACACTACCCAGAATCTGCTGCAACAGACTATTCAAGTTATTCGAACAGACAACGGCACTGAGTTCAAGAATAAATATCTCAGTGAGTTTTATCAGAAACTTGGAATTAGTCAACAATTCTCAGCCGCAAAAACACCTCAACAAAACGGGGTCGTTGAAAGGAAAACCAGAACCCTAGTGGAAGCCTCTCATACAATGCTGATCCATACTGGCCTTCCACACTTTCTTTGGGCTGAAGCACTAATACCGCCTGTTTTACCCAAAACAGGACGGTGGTTCACAAACGGTTTAATAGAACTCCGTACGAGATTGTAAATAAGAGAGTACCCAACATCTCATTCATTAAAGTCTTCGGATGCAAGTGCTTTGTGGAGAACGACAGAGAGCAACGTGCAAAGTTCGACCCTAAAGCATCCGAAGCAACTTTCCTCCGTTATTCTTCAACACCAAAAGCGTACCGAGTATACATCAAGTCCAACCGCACGATTAAGGAAAGCTATAACGTCACATTTCACGAAGTGAACGAGATGGCTTCTGAACAAAACAGTTCAGGACCCGTGCTCAACCCGTTGGCTTCTGAAGACAACATCTCAGAACCCGTATTCACTGGTGTGTTGCACAAAACCACCTGAAGATGGCAACAACTCAGCAATCACAGCCAGACGAAGCTCTAAGACTTGTGTTAGAAGACTTGGATTCCTTCTTTGAGCCTCTACATCCGCCAGTCACCGTCAATCATACACCCGACGAGGCCAAAGGCCTTCACAAGTCCCTACCTCACCCGATTCAGATTTGCCACAGAACAATGAAGAACCTATCGTGGGTGTTGAGGAAAAATCATCAGAGTCGCTCCCTCCCAGTGCAGTTGGAACTTCCTCACACAAATGAACAATCGGAGATCATTGGAAATCTAGACCCAAAATGGCTGATGCATAATCTTCAGCTTTGCCACATGAGCGCAAGTGGACTAGAGCTCACCCGGTTGATCAGATAATTGGCGATCCTTCGAGTGGAGTAAGGACACGACATCAACACATACTTTTCGGCTGCTTCTTAAGCCAAAACGAGCCTACTAAGGTAGCAGACACACTACAAGACCCGGATTGGATAATTGCAATGAAAGAGGAAATCAACCAATCAAACGTCTCCAAGTGTGGAATTAGTACCCCGTCCGCATGGAAAAACTATCATCGGAACAAAATGGGTATTTAAGAACAAAAAGAATAAGATGGGGAAGTGATCAGGAACAAGGCACGGTTAGTTGCAAAGGGATACAACCAACATGAAGGCATTGACTACGATGAAATGTATGCTCCTGTTACTTGAATTGAAGCCATTCGTCTCTTATTAGCTTACGCGGCTCATAAACCCTTTAAGGTCTATCAAATGGACGTTGAAACCGCCTTTCTCAACGGCGTACTTAAAGAAGAAGTCTATGTTGCTCAGCCAGACGGCTTCGTTGATCAAGAACATCCCGATCAAGTCCATCGATTGGATAAAGCTCTACGGACTAAAAGCCCCACGTGCTTGGTATGATGTCTTGAGTGACTTCCTCGTAATTTTGGGATTTATTCGAGGAACAATCGATACGACCCTCTTCATCAAATGGCAAGACAAGGATCTGATGGTCGTTCAAGTTTACGTCGACGACATCATTTTTGGTTCAACAAATCAACGGCTTTGCAAGAAGTTTGGAGATCTCATGAAGAGTAACTTCGAAATGAGCCACATGGGAGAGATGCAATTCTTCCTAGGACTTCAAGTCAGGCAGATCGATGATGGGATATTTATCAGTCAAACAAAATACATTAAGGACATCCTGAAAACATTCCATCAAGATCAGAGCAAGCCTCTCAGCACTCCCATGTCAACAAGATGCAAGTTGGATGCCGATCCCACAGGAAAATCGGTCGACATCACACTCTTTCGCAGCACAATTGGATCTCTTCTCTACCTCACTTCTAGTTGGTCGGATATCATGTGTGCCACTTGTCTTTGTGCCCACTTCCAAGCCGATCCTAAAGAATCCCACATGCCCGCCGTGAAGCATATTCTTCGCTACCTTAAGGGCACAACTACCTTAGGACTATGGTATCCTAATGGTACGAACTTCAAACTTATCGGCTATACTGATGCTGATTATGCAGGTTGCCGAACGGACAGGAAAAGCACCTCCGGTGGCGCTCAATTTCTAGGCGGATAGCTAGTTGTAATACCCGTAAAACTTAAAGCGGGATTACGATAGGAAAGTTCAAGATAATTAGCGAAGAAAATATTAGGAATGAAATTCCTAATAAATATTTATGAACGAAAATTCGGATACAACTAAAATAATAAAAATAGTCCCTAGAGTATTACGGAAATTAGTCACAGAATTAAGCAAAATTAATAATATTAGTAAAGAATAAAATTTGGGCTATATTTATAATTGGACTATATTTAATTTGGCCCATGTTATTAGAATTAAACTTTGGTAATAAGTTTACTTAAGCTATAGGGAAACCACGTCACTCATCACCCCTTTTATCTTTATCACCACCTTGTCAAATCGTTTGCTATTCTCAAGGTTTTTCCATGTCTATCATGAAACATTAAGTAAGAAGCCCCTCATTCTCAAACAAAGAAACGTCGAGTAGAGCGAGTTCAAGCTACTACAAAAATTTAGTAACGTGAGAAAGGTTGGTGACCGATCGAAAGCTTTAGACTCAAAGTAAGGTAATTAAATCGTATCTCATACTTAGCATACTTGTGCCGTTCTCAATAATCAGGTGTTGTAGATAAATATAACTTAGGGATTGTTCGAAAGGTTTAAGAATTAAGGATTGTGGAATTTTCTGAGTTGAAGTTCATGAGAATCATATGGTGGTATATATATATGTGTAAGCCCCAGTAATTTTCGAAAGATATGTATTTGTATATGTCTTTAGACCGTATCATTTTCTGGGTTAGGAATAATTTTCGAAGATAAACATGAGTATATGAAGGTCAGTTTTAGGGTTTTTGGGGAAGAAACCCGACTTTTAGAAAGATCTCGGCAAGCTCATAGATCTCGACAATTGTATTTCGACATTTGGAAGATGTCGACACTGCTTAAAGATATCGGTATAGGGTAATTCTTGTAGAAATCGAAATGTGTGATAGCTTTCGACATTTATATAGATGTCTCGACATTTTGTTAAGGTACCGACATCTTCTATGAACCTCTTTGACATTTATATTTGTTTTTAGAGGGTCTCGACATTTATATTGATAAGGTTTTGACATTTAATAAGTATGATCTCGATATTATATGTCTCGATATTTAATGAGCATAGTCTTGACATTTTTAAGATATCGACATTCATATGGTTTCGACATTTAGAAGGTCTCGACTTTTACATTCGACATTTTGGTAGGAATAGTTCGACATTTCTAATTCGACATTTTGGTAAGAATAAGTTTCGACATTTTACAGAAATTGAGCTCGACTTTTTATCCTAAGAAGTCTCGACGTTTTATAGGATAAATGTCGAATGAAATCTCGATATTAGTAATAGGTATTAGTTGTTTAATAAGATGTCGAGAGGTAAATGAGAGAAGATGTCGATATAATAATAAAAGTCGATATGATATCTCGACATTGTATCGACATTTAAGAGCTCGACATTTTCATAACCTATGATAAGGTCTCGATATTATTTGTTCTACAAAAGAGCTCGACATTTTCAACATACTCGACATTTCTATCGACATCTATAAAATGTCGATAGGGTTGGTGTTTTCGACATTAGTTATATATATATATATATATAGATCTCGACATTTATATTAAAGACCTCGATAATTGTATAAATATTCCGACATTTTGTCTTAGTTAATAAATTTTCAGTATTTTAGGGTTTTCTACAATTAAAGTTTGGGAACATAAAAACTTATACAGTTTAGCAAATACATACTGATATAATAATATTTATTTATTCAGAGAATCGACTTATAGGGATTCCATCAGGCCTCTCATTTAGCAATATCGGGAGGACAGGTAGGTGAATCATTCATCTACAACGCGTAAACACCAATGTGATACTTATATGATTTTATGTGCTTCGATGAATAATGTGTTTTATGTGTTTACGTACGTTTTTATGTGACATCACGATATCATGTATTTTCACGTTAAATGCTTGCATGTGCATTTCACGTCATTTCACGGAGTGTACCGTGGTGGAACGGTGGTACTGTATTGTACCTAATGAGCGAGTAGCCGATATTGGCTGTCGACCCGTAGAGGAGTCACGTGAGTGTGGGCACTGCTGTGCACCAGCGCCTGTGACGGTGAGCCATTGGCCCGTTGGACATTATGCGGCAGACTGCGGGCGACCTAGAAAGGAGCGACTTGGGACATCCCCAAGTAAGCTAGCTAGTGTAGGCCACGCTGTCGCATGCGGGAGGAGGCGACCTGGAGGTTGCGACCTGGGTACCCTTACGGGACCTAGCGTAGGCTACCAGCGTGGGCACCGCATTGGCAGAAGAGGCGACCTGAGAGTGTGACCTGATACGGCTCAGGGAGGCTGCTCAGTGTAGGCCACTGCCGTAGTGTTGTGATCGTGTTGTGGTTGTGTTCGTGATCGTGGTAGTGATGTTGCGTGATGCTGCACGGTATGGAGCCCAGGGCCCGTTGTGAGGTGGTGAGTTTATCCCGGTTGTGACGAGTGATAGTGAGTGGCATTGCATTGGTGAGAATTGGGGGTGAGTGAACGCGAGTGAGTCACACGTGCATGTGCACTGTTTCACCTACTGGGCAATAGCTCAGTGTTTGCGTGTTGTAGGTAATCGACGGTGGAGGCTGGCTATCGGAGCTTCCATGGGCTTTTGAGGGCGGGGCTGTACATGGATGACGACCTGTGGGCGAGTGATAGGGTGTATTGGGCCTTCGGCCCATTCGTATTAACTTTTCGTATAAACAAATGTTTTTGTAAGATGGGTTCTCTGCGGCTTTCACTGCTAAACTCGACGCGATTTATCGCTAATTAGCGTTTAGAAAGGTGAGGGTTGTTACAGGTGGTATCAGAGCTTAGGATATAGATTCTGTAGACTGTCCATGTACGGCCGCTCAAAAGCATGGAAGCCCAGCCTCGTCTGTAAGTGTTTATGTATCTATGATAAGTTCTAAGTGCTAATATGAACTTTAATTATAGTTAGTAGGTTAAAATGGTACGAAGTAGGAGTAAATTTAATGGCGAATCAAGCCGACAACACCAAGATGAACGGGAACCCAGTCCCGATGAAAATGACTCGAACCGTACAATTTCCCAACTTGCAGACCTTGTTCGGCTCCAATCCGAACAAATTAATGCCTTGATCCGTAACCAGAGTTCGACGGAGCGACATACGTCGCCCCAGATCGACAGAACTGAAATCATCGGGCATAGGTTTCGTAAACTCAATCCGCCCATTTTCGAAGACACTGTAGATCCAATTGAGGCGGGTGAGTGGCTTAGAACCATTGAATCCATATTCCAATATAGCCGAACTCCCGCAGAGGAGAAAGTCCTATGTGCTGCCTTTCAACTCCGGGGAAATGCCGGATACTGGTGGGATACCATCACAGTGATGGAAGATCCAAGTACAATGACTTGGGAGCGCTTTAAGGAGCTCTTCGAGGAAAAGTACTTTAGCATCTCTGCCCGTGACACGAAAATGGAGGAATTCATCAATCTACGTCAGGGCGGGATGTCTGTTGCGGAGTACATCCGCAAATTTGAGCAACTGTCTCGCTTTGCTCCTCACATAGTAGCGACAGACAATCTTAAAGTGGGACGTTTTCTAATCGGCCTGAAGTCCGAATTGTACCGAGATGTCGCGGTGACGAGATCTCCAGATATGACCTATGCTAAGGCTGCCGAACGAGCTTTGGTGGCCGAAGAAGCCGAGGCGAGGCTATTTAAAGATCGAGAAACAAAGAGAAAGATGGAGCAGGGACAATACGGTCGCGAAGGCAACGAAAAGAAACAATTGGTCGTCCATGCTCCTAATCAGCCAAACCGAGGGAGGCAAAATGAACCCAGATGGGAACAAAGGCCAAATGCGAGACCTAACAATGCTCTAGCCACACCACCGATGCCGACTTGCCAACTGTGTGGACGTCAACATGTCGGCGTCTGTTTTGGTCCTAATCCTAGCATCAAGTGTTTCAACTGTGGAAAGGCGGGCCATATCTCGCGATTTTGTCGTGAGAATCTGCCGGTTAATCCGACCCCTGCACAGAATCAACAACCTGTGCAGAACCAACCTCCGAGGGTACCTGCTAGAGTATTTACCCTCACTGCGGAAGAAGATGAAGAACAACCTAGGGTAGAACCGAATATGTAAGATAGAATACCCTCATTTTGTGAACTTATGAACTAGGAGCTGTAATATTTTGTACTGTACGACAAAATAATATAAATATTTTGTCTAATGGGTATTAAATTAAGTAAAGAGGGGGTTGTCGTTCGCTTTTCCCGAGCACGGGAACTACGGCAATAAATACATCCGAAAACCACTATAAGGGTAAAAGAAATCGATTCCCCGAATTATTCCAATCAACGTAATTTCGGGGACGAAATTCTTTTAAGGGGGGAGGGATGTAATACCCGTAAAACTTAAAGCGGGATTACGATAGGAAAGTTCAAGATAATTAGCGAAGAAAATATTAGGAATGAAATTCCTAATAAATATTTATGAACGAAAATTCGGATACAACTAAAATAATAAAAATAGTCCCTAGAGTATTACGGAAATTAGTCACAGAATTAAGCAAAATTAATAATATTAGTAAAGAATAAAATTTGGGCTATATTTATAATTGGACTATATTTAATTTGGCCCATGTTATTAGAATTAAACTTTGGTAATAAGTTTACTTAAGCTATAGGGAAACCACGTCACTCATCACCCCTTTTATCTTTATCACCACCTTGTCAAATCGTTTGCTATTCTCAAGGTTTTTCCATGTCTATCATGAAACATTAAGTAAGAAGCCCCTCATTCTCAAACAAAGAAACGTCGAGTAGAGCGAGTTCAAGCTACTACAAAAATTTAGTAACGTGAGAAAGGTTGGTGACCGATCGAAAGCTTTAGACTCAAAGTAAGGTAATTAAATCGTATCTCATACTTAGCATACTTGTGCCGTTCTCAATAATCAGGTGTTGTAGATAAATATAACTTAGGGATTGTTCGAAAGGTTTAAGAATTAAGGATTGTGGAATTTTCTGAGTTGAAGTTCATGAGAATCATATGGTGGTATATATATGTGTAAGCCCCAGTAATTTTCGAAAGATATGTATTTGTATATGTCTTTAGACCGTATCATTTTCTGGGTTAGGAATAATTTTCGAAGATAAACATGAGTATATGAAGGTCAGTTTTAGGGTTTTTGGGGAAGAAACCCGACTTTTAGAAAGATCTCGGCAAGCTCATAGATCTCGACAATTGTATTTCGACATTTGGAAGATGTCGACACTGCTTAAAGATATCGATATAGGGTAATTCTTGTAGAAATCGAAATGTGTGATAGCTTTCGACATTTATATAGATGTCTCGACATTTTGTTAAGGTACCGACATCTTCTATGAACCTCTTTGACATTTATATTTGTTTTTAGAGGGTCTCGACATTTATATTGATAAGGTTTTGACATTTAATAAGTATGATCTCGATATTATATGTCTCGATATTTAATGAGCATAGTCTTGACATTTTTAAGATATCGACATTCATATGGTTTCGACATTTAGAAGGTCTCGACTTTTACATTCGACATTTTGGTAGGAATAGTTCGACATTTCTAATTCGACATTTTGGTAAGAATAAGTTTCGACATTTTACAGAAATTGAGCTCGACTTTTTATCCTAAGAAGTCTCGACGTTTTATAGGATAAATGTCGAATGAAATCTCGATATTAGTAATAGGTATTAGTTGTTTAATAAGATGTCGAGAGGTAAATGAGAGAAGATGTCGATATAATAATAGAAGTCGATATGATATCTCGACATTGTATCGACATTTAAGAGCTCGACATTTTCATAACCTATGATAAGGTCTCGATATTATTTGTTCTACAAAAGAGCTCGACATTTTCAACATACTCGACATTTCTATCGACATCTATAAAATGTCGATAGGGTTGGTGTTTTCGACATTAGTTATATATATATATATATAGATCTCGACATTTATATTAAAGACCTCGATAATTGTATAAATATTCCGACATTTTGTCTTAGTTAATAAATTTTCAGTATTTTAGGGTTTTCTACAATTAAAGTTTGGGAACATAAAAACTTATACAGTTTAGCAAATACATACTGATATAATAATATTTATTTATTCAGAGAATCGACTTATAGGGATTCCATCAGGCCTCTCATTTAGCAATATCGGGAGGACAGGTAGGTGAATCATTCATCTACAACGCGTAAACACCAATGTGATACTTACATGATTTTATGTGCTTCGATGAATAATGTGTTTTATGTGTTTACGTACGTTTTTATGTGACATCACGATATCATGTATTTTCACGTTAAATGCTTGCATGTGCATTTCACGTCATTTCACGGAGTGTACCGTGGTGGAACGGTGGTACTGTATTGTACCTAATGAGCGAGTAGCCGATATTGGCTGTCGACCCGTAGAGGAGTCACGTGAGTGTGGGCACTGCTGTGCACCAGCGCCTGTGACGGTGAGCCATTGGCCCGTTGGACATTATGCGGCAGACTGCGGGCGACCTAGAAAGGAGCGACTTGGGACATCCCCAAGTAAGCTAGCTAGTGTAGGCCACGCTGTCGCATGCGGGAGGAGGCGACCTGGAGGTTGCGACCTGGGTACCCTTACGGGACCTAGCGTAGGCTACCAGCGTGGGCACCGCATTGGCAGAAGAGGCGACCTGAGAGTGTGACCTGATACGGCTCAGGGAGGCTGCTCAGTGTAGGCCACTGCCGTAGTGTTGTGATCGTGTTGTGGTTGTGTTCGTGATCGTGGTAGTGATGTTGCGTGATGCTGCACGGTATGGAGCCCAGGGCCCGTTGTGAGGTGGTGAGTTTATCCCGGTTGTGACGAGTGATAGTGAGTGGCATTGCATTGGTGAGAATTGGGGGTGAGTGAACGCGAGTGAGTCACACGTGCATGTGCACTATTTCACCTACTGGGCAATAGCTCAGTGTTTGCGTGTTGTAGGTAATCGACGGTGGAGGCTGGCTATCGGAGCTTCCATGGGCTTTTGAGGGCGGGGCTGTACATGGATGACGACCTGTGGGCGAGTGATAGGGTGTATTGGGCCTTCGGCCCATTCGTATTAACTTTTCGTATAAACAAATGTTTTTGTAAGATGGGTTCTCTGCGGCTTTCGCTGCTAAACCCGACGCGATTTATCGCTAATTAGCGTTTAGAAAGGTGAGGGTTGTTACACTAGTCTGCTAGTCATCCAAAAAGCAAAATTGCGTCTCAACTTCGACGGCTGAAGCTGAATACGTCGCAGCCGCCAGCTGTTGCTCCCAGATGCTATGGATGTGGACTCAACTTCGCGATTATGGGTACATTTTAAATAGTATACCCATATATAGTGATAGCCAAAGTGCCATTGCGATTACGTGCAATCCTGTTCACCATTCACGCACGAAACACAGACATTAGATATCATTTTATCAAAGACCACGTAGAAAAAGGCACCATTGACATGTACTTTGGGAACACGGAATATCAACTAGCCGACATTTTAACCAAGGCATTGGATGAAAAACGATTTCAATTCCTTGTCAGAAAATTAGGCATGTTGAATCTTCCGTGATATGTGCATTACCTGATCTTCAGTTATCACATGCTCTATTCTATGTGTTTTCCATGCTCATTTGTCGTATCTTGCGTGATAATAAAATTACTAAACTAAATAACAAAAGAAAATAAACTATACATATACCTATAATATAGGGGACTGAAGAAATCTTTAGGATGCTCGATTTATGTCTTAGATTTCCCTGGCATGCGACTGATTGCTTGCTTAATTTTGTCAGTCTAAGTCGCATTCTTGTGTCTAAAGCTCATTTAGTTTGCTCCACTAGACATAAAGCCACTTTACATAGGTACGGAATCTGGCCTGTTATTTTTCCTTTCTATTGATTTATTCTTGAGCGAGTCACACATCAATTGCTTGTCTTAACTAGCGATTCTTGGCTTCATACTCACCTTTCTTTAGATCCTTAAGAAAATGATTAGAGCACTTATGAAATTCATCACTTGGCCTTACATATATAAAATATCAATCCTTTAATACAGCCTTTAGTCATCCATCTTGAGCCTTCTCTTATATCCTTTTCTTCACTTGAAAATCCTTTGAGCCTTCAACCGAAAAACTAAGTCTTCGATGGGATATTCAATCAAGAAAATGATGGGGAGAAAACGAGACGATAAAGAAAAAGATGACAAAAGAAGGTGGAAAATGCACGCGAGGAATGCTCAACGCACAAAAAGCAGTCCAAGAGAACCTGCCCCTCGACTATCACAATCTCATATCATTAGAAGGGGGCAAGGATCTTGCTGTGAACTTCTCCATCGATAATCTCGTACACTCGTCAGAACGGCTAGAAAGAGGAGCACCACGAAGTGAACTTCTCCAACGATAATCCGGTCTTATATCAAGACAACGAGAAGAGGAGCGTGGCCTTGGGTTCGAATTCCACAACTGCGAACTTCTTCAAGTCGATAATCTCTGAAACCTCACTGGGGGTTAAGAGAAAAGGAGCGGCGTTATCGGCCCGAGAACGAACAAGAAGATCTTCGCCTTAGATAATCTCTCAGCCTCGTAGAGAAGCGGAGGTTCAGCTTGAGCAAGTGCAGACTGCGTCAAAGAAAAATCATCAAAGGATGAGAAAGATAAATAATAAGAGAAAAAGGACAAAAAGGAGGAGAACGACGAAGAAAATGAAGAAGATCCTTAGTCCAGAATTCCAAAACTATCATTCCCTTCTTAGTCAGAGCCAAATTAAAACCTTTCAGTCTCTATGATTCCACATCGACGATCTTTCGCAAAGGTGAAATGATTAAAGACACCTCGATCACAGGTAAATTGACTTAATGGCTTGTGTTGACTAGAGCGAGATAAATATAATCATCCCAAGGTAAAAATAATGGAGTGCTAGAGTGAACCCAGTGAGAGTTGTCAAAATGGATCATTCTATGAACTTATGACTCTATAGTTTGACGACTTGACTTGACGGTATGTGATCTTTTCAAGTGTCTTGTGAAATTTTAGGCGTGACAATGATCGTAGCAAAATAATCTGACCTCATACTATTAATAATGTTAATATGCATATGAAAATTATACATATATATATAGATATATGATAATTTTTTCTGAAAATTTACTTCACTATAAAAAAAACGCATATTTTGAAATGAAATTTTATACTTCATATGCATTGACTTGTTTAAATGCGACTATCTGTGTTTGCTCATACCCTCGCGCGAAAATGACAGTTACATGTATAGGGGAACATGTATATAGGCTAAATGTGTTGAATTCGCGTATCTCAGATTCAGTACATTATTTGAGGGGGAGCATTTGCAAACTTATGCCTTAAAAGCTCCTGATAATTTTAACGATCTTCTTCTAAGTGTTGCAGAAACAATGCGGAGGTCAAGAATTCTTCAAGACTTGGAGTATTCGGCATAGACTTGTCGGTTGGTTAAATTTTTGATCGCTAACGTATTTCTATGGTTTTGAATTGGGATAAAACCTTAAATGGTCCCCGATGTTTACCCTGTGAACCAATTTAGTCCCAGATGTTTCGCATGGACCAATTTAGTCCCCAATGTTATTGAAAATGAACCAAATTGGTCCCTCCGTCAATCCGACCGTAAATTTAGACGGCGATGGTATTTGCGACGGCATTTGCGACGGAATATCCGTTGCTAAATGAAAAAGTTAAAAAAATCATAAATTAAATATTAAAAATGAGGAAAAAATCCAAAAAAAGAAAAAAATTTGAAAAATAGAGTAAACAATTCAAAAAAAAGAGAATATTACTAATAAATTAAATAAAACATAAATAATAATAATAAAAAATAAAAAATAATAAATGTAAAATAGAAAATGATAAATTAAACATTAAAACTGATAAAAAAAATACCAAAAAGGAAAAAAAATTCAAAAAATAGAGTAAAACTTAAAAAAAAGAGAATATTACTAATAAACTAAATAAAAGAATAAATAATAGTAGTAAATAAAAAATAATACAAATAAAATATAAAACTAAATTAAATAAAAAATGATAAATATAAATTTAAGATTTAAAAAATAAAATAATATTTATTTATTAAAAATTTAGTAAAAAGGAAAAACAAAATTAAGGATAAAAAACGCCTCTAAAAGTTTATGGAGACCGTCACAGTTCTCGAATTTTTTTAACAAATATACTGGGTGATTGCATCGCTGTCCCAGTTCTCGAATTTTTTTTTAACATTATCACGATTAATTGACGATAATTCCCTATCTTGTGTTAGTCCAGCAAACGGCAATGATCGAGAATTTTTATTTTATTTTATTCCCGATCTCGTCTTTGTCCCTATTAATTGACGATAATCCCAGTCCTTAATTTTGTTTTTCCTTTTTATTTAATTTTCAATAAATAAATATATTTTATTTTTTACTTTTCTTAAATCTTAAACTTATATTTATCATTTTTTATGTTAATTTTAGTTTTTATTTTACTTTTGTTGTTTTTTATAATTTTGTAGTTTATTTTTTATTTATTTTATTGGTATAATTTTCTTCTTCTTCTTTTTTAATTTTTACTCTATTTTTTGAACTTTTTTCCTTTTTTTGGATTTTTTCCTCATTTTTAATGTTTACTTTATCATTTTTTTTTAATTTTAGTTTTTATTTTACTTTTATTATTTTTTATCTTTATATTACTTATTTTTTATTTAATTTATTAGTAATATTCTCTTTTTTTGGATTGTTTACTCTATTTTTTGAATTTTTTTCTTTTTTGGATATTTTCCTCATTTTTAATATCTAATATTATTTTTTTAACTTTTTTATTTAGCGACGGAATCTCCGTCACTAATGCCGTCGCAAATACCATCGCTGTTTAAATTGACGGTCGGATTGACGGAGGGACCAAATTGGTTTATTTTCGATAACATCGAGGACTAAATTGGTACACGCGAAACATCGGTGACTAAATTGGTTCACAGGGTAAACATCGGGGACCATTTTAGGTTTATCCCGTTTTGAATTTAACCAATGTTTTTCTTATTAAGGGGGAGCCTCATTAAAACGAGTATTGCTTCCATAATTAACTCTAATCATTCTCGAACATTTTGCTCTAAAGTTTTGCAGATTCGCGAAATCTGATTTTGGAGCCAGATGTCATCATTCGAAATTTCAGGAAGTTAATTGCATTTATTTTCATATCTAGGGGGAGCAATATGTGGTTGAATACTTAAACTTAGGGTCTGTCTGAAAAACTCTGAAAAAATTACAATCGAAAAAAAATTTTTGGGCGAAATTTGTAGTTTCCGATCACAAATTATCGATGGAAAATTAACTTGGGACCAAATGGCAAGTTTCGCTTCAATTTCTCGAGGGAAAATCAAAATAGGTACCAAATTTCTCGATCGCAAATTTTTAGATCGCAAACAATAATGGGCCTTAAATTTCAAGTGTCGAATAAACGTCTAATCAGCCCATTTAACGAATTTAATTCTTGCAGTCGAAAATCCCCAAATACAGGCACAACCCTCAATCGAAAAATTCAACAGTCAAATTCTCTCGCGCAAACTTTTTTCTCAAAAGACGAACGTCAAATTATTCAAAATCTTTCGATTTTTCATCTAATTTTCGTCTTTTGGGGTTAACGTGCATTTAAACTAGATTTGCATCTGTATTCTGTGATCTTTCGCATGATTCTGTGCTAAAATCTCGATTGTTCAGAATGTTAAAACTCGAATGACATTTTGCAGTATTTTACGAGCATTCTAGGTGTATAATCTGGGTTAAATCTGCATTTAAGATAGTTTTGGTGTTTTCTAAACATTCTGGGAACATATCGTTTCGATTATCTGCGTTCTTAAAGGTTGATTTAGCGTTCGACTAAACTGGGTTTTTCAAATGTTTAAAGGCATCGAAGAACTTTCTCGTTCGTAAATAGTGTCACTTGAATTTCTATTTGAGTGATTTACTGTTTGCATCCTACAAGATTTTCGAGCACTAAATTTTTTTTGGGTCGTTAACATAATAATGCTGATCGAAAAATAATTACAATCGAGAAATTGATTTTTGATTTTATACAGTCGAAAAGATTATTGAACGGAATAGATAAAACATATGCGGACCCCCCTCGCTTAATCTTGAGCCGCAGCACGTCGTTACGGCGGGACCGGAAGCTCCGGTGTCTGATACACAGGTTCCCACTGAACATGTCACAACACCCTTAGATGCGAATCTTTTAGATTCAAGTCCAAGATTGGGTGGATGTCTCGACACGTCACAACCTCAAGTGACGACGAGCCAACCCACGGAGACATGTATCACCCAAGGGTTGCCAACAGGCGACATCAATCGACCTGGTCCATCAACGGAGGCTCCTATCATGTCCATGACGGAAGATCGACTACAGACAGCTCTCTCCCGTGCCCTATTTCAGTTCGAGAACCGACTTATGAAGAGAGTTTACTCAGCCGTTATCCCGAAATGATACCGGGAAAACACCAATCTCTGAGGGCCAACACATATGTGAACTTATATGTGAATCATCCATCTACAATGCGTTAACACATATGTGAACTTATATGTTTTCATGTGATCGAGAATTTACGTGACTTACGTACCTCATGTGCTTTACCTGTTTTACATACGTTTTATATAAATCATGTTTATATGAAATTTCTTGTATATGCATGGCATGTGCATATCACGTCAGGCTGGGAGATGATTTCCACCATATTGAGACTGTGATGATTTGATATGTTGTTACGTGGGGTAGATTGAGAATATTTGTGACCTGTTAGGCTCACAGGATTCCTGGCGGAGACAGACATGATCGATCTGTCTACATGGACGTGGTCGGTTCGAGGTGTACACTGCCAGAAGGGATACGAGTGTTATCACCCATGATATATATATATATATATATAGATACGGGCATTATCGCCCATGACTTACGGATACGGGTTTAACCACCCATGACATTGGATTCGGGTGTGATCACTTGACCACCCATGATATTTATTGCGCGCGTGAGCCTAACATAGGGCCCCGTGTTGTGTGAAATAGGAATGTGGGAAAAGATAGAGTGTGCATTATATCATGTTGTGAGATGTTGGGATCGTGGTTGAGTGCACACTTGCATACATGCATTTTATTCACCTACTGGGCAAATTGCTCAGTGTTTACGTGTTGTAGGTACTGAGTCTCATGCCGGTACGCATCAAAACTGAGGCGGCTGGTGGCGGTGCTCCACGAACTTTTGAGGGTGGAGCGGTACATGGATGAAGACCTGTGGAGCGGGTATATGGTTTTTGACCATTTGACATTTTGGGGGTTTCTGGCCATTGTACAGGTACTATTATGTAAAATAATATTTTGTTGTATTATAATATCTTTCAGAAAAAGTTTTAATTAGACGGGCCTTCCGCTGCTTACGTTGCGGAAATCCGCCACTAATAGTAATTAGAAATCGAGGGTTGCCACATGTGGTATAGAGCCTAGGCTTCATGTTCTGAAGACTGTCCATGTACTGCCGCTCAAAATCCTGGAGAACCAGCCTGGCCTATAAGTTTATTACTTGATTACGTGATTCTGTGTTATCTGATATATGCCTTATGTGAATATTTGTGAAATAGTTACGAATGCCGAGAACACGTAGAGAGGTTGGTGAAACTAATCGTAGGGCGGGGTCGGAGTCCCCACCTAATGAGGACCGCTCTACCATCCGCCAGTTAACTGATCTGATTCGACGACAGTCAGATCAGATTAATGACCTCATTCACCGCCAAAATTCCTCGGAGCGTCACTCATCCCCGGGCCTAACATGTAGAGGCAGCCGGGGAGAGGTTCCGAAGATTAAATCCACCTATGTTCGAGGAGGTCGCCGATCCTATCTATGCGGAGGATTGGCTCAGGACAATCGAGAATATGTTCCGCGTTAGCCACTTACCCGATACTGAGAAGGTGACTTGTGCCGCCTTCATGTTGCGTGGGAACGCGAGCTACTGGTGGGACACCATTCAGGTGCTCGAGGATCCCACTATGATGACTTGGGAGAGGTTCAAGACGCTCTTCCGAGGGAAGTATTTTACGGCGCCGGATAGGGCTCAGAAGCTGAATGAATTTATCAATCTCAAGCAAGGAGGAATTTCAGTGGTGGATTACATCCGCAAATTTGAGCAACTTTCGAAGTTTGCCCCTCATATAGTAGCTACTGATGAGATGAAGATTGAACGTTTCTTAGAAGGTCTCAAACCCGAGATCTTTCGAAGCGTAAGCATGTACGACACGGAGGGAAGACGTACGTGCGTATCGCTGAACGGGCCATCCTAGCTGAACAGGCAGAGACTAGAGTTGCTAAAGCACAAGATGTAAAGAGGAGAACAGAAGGACAGCAAGGAGGAGGAACTCCGAAACGCCAATTCTTTGGAAAGGCGCCAAACTATCGTGGGAATCAACAGGGCCAACAAAATTGGCCACCAAGGCCAAACCAGGGACCGGTTAATATTCCAAACCGACCTCCAAACACCACACCATAGTGTCAACAGTGCGGACGTTATCACTTTGGCATCTGTCGTACTCCACAGTGCTTTCGATGCGGAAAAGTTGGACACTATGCCAGAACGTGTTATGTGAATGTGCCTCAAGTCCCGAATCAACCATTGGTCCGACACCCTCCAGTGCCAGCACGAGTTTTCACATTAACAAACGTGGAGGCTGAAGCAAACCCTTCCGTGGTGACGGGTACGTTAATTATCTATAACGTGCCAACGTCTATATTGATTGACTCTGGGGCCAGACATTCATTTGTGTCGGCCAAATACGTGGAAAAGATGGGAATTTCTCCTACCTTATCTGACTGCAATTACGTAGTTACTTTACCACATGGTGATCCAACGTGCACTAACCAAGTTCTCAAAGGATGTTCCGTGGACGCTGAGGGTAGAAATTTGAGCGTCAACCTGATTGTGATCCCAATGAACGACTACGATGTTATCTTTGGGATGGATTGTCTTTCGAGATATGAAGCCATCATAGATTGTAACAAGAAATTCGTAAAATTTCAACTGCCCGAAGAAGAGGTGTTAACTTTTTCGGGTAAAATCGCTCTGAATCGTATTTCGCAAATCTCTGCTTTGAAGGCTCAACGACTATTGAGATCCGGTTGTGAGTCTTATTTCGTATATGCGGTGAAGGCAGAGGAGTTACCTCAGCCAGAACTGAAGGACGTATCGATAGTCAACGAGTATACTGATGTATTTCCCGATGATCTCCTGGGGTTACCCCCTGATCGAGAAATACAGTTCACAATAGACTTGATACCGGGGTCCGCCCCAATCTCTAAAGCTCCTTATCGCTTAGCGCCAAATGAACTGAAAGAATTGAAAGAACAGCTGGAGGACTTGTTGCAGAAGGGATTTATTCAACCCAGCTTTTCACCGTGGGGAGCACCAGTCTTATTTGTACGGAAGAAGGATGGATCGATGCGACTATGCATTGACTATAGGGAGCTGAATAAGATTACCACCAAGAATAAGTATCCGTAGCCGAGGACTGATGTCGTGACCCGAACTCCCTAACTTGCCTATTCTAGCATATTCCTATGTGCCTAGCGAGTTGTAAATGCTAAAGTATACTGAAAATACGTATAAAATTTTTCAATTCCATTTAAGTAATGGAACGTTATCTTTGTACATGTCAAAAGAATACATGTCGAACGCTACTGTTCTAAACAACGGTGAGTGTGCGTCGGCACAGCAAAAGGCTCCTATGCGCCCGGCCGCACATGTCATCATCCATACACACACGTCCACCCCCAAAAGCAGCGCGAAGCTCCAAAAGATTGGCCTTGCCTTCTCACTGGTGCCTACAACACATAACATAAAAGAATGAGCCACCGAGGCTCAGTAAGCAGAAATCATGCATGAATGCACGTGTCCCGTTCCCGCAAAGGCAATCCGCGCCAATGCATAAACCACTACGCTCAGGCGATCCGCGCCGATGCATCTGACATACTGCAAAGGCATTCCGTGCCAATGCACCTAGTACCCATACTAGTAATACTCAGAGCCCACGGCTAATCTCACTATGCACCACAAGAGCTCACGTCCCTCAAGGACAATACGACAGCGGTCCACGCCGGATGGCCGAACCCTAGGATGCACATCGTTCCCCTAGGTCGCCATATGAACACGGTCGTCCCCTACTGTCCGGCGGTCGCTCACGCTGGTAGCCCACGCTGAGGTCGCTTACACCAGGTTTCCACCCTGTGTCGCTTATACCCTCAGGTCGCACCTTACCGCCATGGGCCATGCCCAATCCTATTTATAGGATATCCACATATATATAGTTACATAATAGTACGACGACGCTAAACGCCGCCCTGGTATCGCAGGAGACAGCCCTTGACTCAACTGCTAGTCGACACACCTGCCCACATCGGTAAGTCTTCGTCGCGTACAAGCGACATCGCATCATGCATAATCAGTCCCACGACCCTCCCCCATGAGTTCGTGCGTGCACATGAATATGCATATTCAAATAAATGCAACTTATGCTTACCGCATGGAAGCATAACTGCCAATTCACGTAATCATGAAATCACATAGGCACATAGTCACAAAAGACATGTAACACACAAGTTATGTGTTGTAGTTGGATTTCTACTTACCTGGTGTCCGTAGATTATTCGCTTCCTGACCCGTGTATTCTCCTAAGTCCCGACCTTAGGCAGGAAATTGTATCGTTAGGATGCTATATTAATTAATTAATTACTTAAGGACTTAAATAATTTCCTAAGTTATAAACACGTCCTAAGAGTTCTAATTGAATTTGTAAAGTCTAGCTAAATTTCGCTAAGTACGGTTCGTGAATTGTACTGACATTTTCTAAGGTTCGCGACTTAGCACATGAAGCTTAATTTTCCAAGTGCGTTTCGCGAATTGTGTGGGTTCGCAAGGTTCGCTCGGCCCGTGAAAGTGGAGGAGTTCGCGAAATAGGATTTGCTAACGGCTAGGGTTCGCGAAGTTGAACCCGCGAAATTTCAATTTGCCAACTGTTAGGATTCGCGAAGCATTCATAGCCCCCAAAGCTTGATTCGCCAAGTGGTTGCCGCCCTTAAAGTGCTTGGACCTGTGAACCTCCATTCGCAATCCTCGCAAAGTGTGTAGTTCGCAAAGGGCACGGCACGCGAAGTGGGTATGAGTTCGTAAAACAGGGCCCGCCGAGTTTTCATGGTCCGTGAAACATTACCAGATTCGCAAGGTGGAGTCTCAAAGTGTGGAGTTCGTCATAAAGGAGTTCGTCATTTATGTTGGGTTCGCGAAAGGCTTGGGTTCGCCAACTCCGCATCGCGAACTGCCTTCACCTCATGATTCGCGAAATCCTTCCATACCACAAGTTCACAGAAATGGGCTCGCGAAGCCCTTAGTTCGCGAAGTTGATTTCGCGGCTTCATGGATTCACGAATGTTGCACCGCCTAAGTTTGCCAAATGGATTCGCAGAGTAGCCCCAACTCGCGAATTGTGTGTGAGTTCGTGATCTTCGACTTTGTGGTTTATTCAGTTCACGGCTCCTTAATTCGCTAATTTTAATTCGCCATCCCCTCGGGCTTGCTTCATAATTCGCAAAGCTCTCGGATTCGCAGAACACTTGACCCAAGTTTGCGGCTTGTGTGGATTCGCAGAATGGCCTGATTCGCAAAGTTCGACCCTTGCAAGGATTCGTGAAGCAGGACCCGCAAAAGCATGGGCTTAACCTGGTTCGCAAAGTGCCCTCGGCCCCCAAAACACCTGAGTTCGCCAACGAGATGCAACCCACGAAATGGCTCAAATTCGCAAAACCCTGGACTTGCGAAGCTTGTTGAGCCCGCAAACCTCTTTCCTTAGTTCGCGGGGTGTGCTTTTGCGGCTCTTTTCACTTCGCAAAAACATCTCCCCATTCGCAAAGCTCACTTTTTACAGATCAAAAGCTATCTTTCCTAAAGAACAAGTTGAAGGCCGTTCAAACTCCAAATCGAGCTTTAGCCCCAATCGTACTTCTAAACTCATTTTGCGTGTCTAATAATCCTTAAAATGTGTTAGCTTAACCTTCGAAACACTTTAAGCTACAGCTCTTTATGCCTTCGAGCCCTAAAATCTCACAACCCTATTGAAACTTTTATTATTTAACGTCGCACATCCCTAATCCTTTAAGTAAATGTCAGGACCCGTCGTCCCGCCCTCGTAATTCCGTCTTAATATTAATTATTTAGTGCTTTACTATCGCGCAACTACGTAAAAATGCGAATAAAATTTTTCATTTTAAAAGATATACGTGCGGAGTTTTATACACATGTCAAAAGAATGTTTCATAATTCGTCTACATTTCATTTTCTTCCTATACACACGATGTACGAGTGCGTGTGTGTGCGTGTGCAGCCAAAAGCCTCCTGTGCGCCCGGCCTTCACAGGTCGTCATCCATACACACACTCCCACCTCAAAAGCAGCCGGAAAGCTTCAAAAGATCGGCCTCGCATAAAAGACTGATCACGTACCGTGATCGTCGGTACCTACAATACGTAACATAAAAATGAGCCACCGAGGCTCAGTAAGCAGAAATTATGCATGAATGCACGTGTCCTAACGATCGACAATCCACGTCGTCGTTTTCTAATGCTCATACTCTCTTTCTCATTTTCTCGTTCTTCTTCTGACTCGCACTCATTCTTCTCATACTCTCACTTCATATGGGCCCTCGGCTTTCTTTCCCACTATGCGCCATTTCATAGAGATCTCATATGTGGAGGTTCTCACACGAGAAGGTCACCCGAAGGAATCTTCCCTTACTCAGCGTGGCCTCCACGCGGACGCTTCTCACTGGTAGCCAACACCGAGGCCACTAACCGCGGAGGTCACCCGAAGGAATCTTCCCTCCCGGTTAGTGCTTTACGCACTAGAAGGTCACCCGCAGGAATCTTCCCTTACTCAGTGCGTGCCCCGGGCCGCATCCTCCAGGTTGCATCTCCCGCATACGGGGCATTCCCCCAGCCTCTTATACAGGCTCTTACGGCTTCTTTTGCCATGGCTGCATAGGGGTAGCCGTGACTCTTCATTGAGTCGACACAAACGCCAATATCGGCGAGTATACATCGCGCACAGGCGATCTTACGCACGCTCTTACCTCGTGTCATACTTACTACTCATGCGTGCAAATGCTCATGACATGCTCATGTAAATATGCAGATCATGTTTATCACGCATATAAAATAATCTAATCTTATCATGCGCGTTTCACGTAAAATACACGAGCACGTAAATTTCACATTAACGGACGCAGGTAAGTTACGTATCGTAGTTGAATTTCTACTTACCTGGAATCCGTAGACTAGCTGCCACTGGTTCGGCGAAATTCCTAATTTTTCGACCTTAATCATAAAATTATTATATCAGTACGTTATCTGAAATATTTGTTATCTATGTTCTTGAAAAGTGTTGAAATATTTTGCTTAATATTGTATTTAAAGATCTCGACATAATATGCGGGTTCGACATTTTATTAAACCGCGACATGGGTTGAAAGCCTCGACATTTCCCAAAAATCTCGAGCTATGTTTTGGATTAATCTCGACATTAGTGAGACGTTTTGGTGTCGCGTTTCGACATTTAGCTAATGGGTCTCGACATTTTTATGTGTATGAATTCGGCATTTGTATGTGTATGGATTCGACATTTTCAACTATCTAAACTCGACATTTTATTCCGACATTTGAAGAAAATGTCGACATGACTCAACATGAGTCTCGACATTTGCAACTAGTTCGACATTTTTGGTTCTCGACATTTTACCTTACATCTCGACATCTTACTCGGCATCATATCCATCCTTTCGACATTTACCTTGATCTATCCACATTGTATCTCGACATTTTGGACTAAAAATGTCGACATGAACTCCACGTGAATCTCGACTTCTTACTCGACATTGTCTCGACATTTCAACAAAATGTCGATATGAATTTTAATGTACATCTCGACATTTCATAGATCTCGATACATATATATTAAGCCGACATCTTATCTATCACTCGACATTATATTTCGACATTTGAATTAGAAAATGTCGACATGCATTTCACATGAACCTCGACATTTTGTATCGACATTTGAATTAGAAAATGTCGACATGACTTTCGACATGCATCTCGACATTTATCATTTGTTTCGACATTTCCTAACATATCGACATCTTATCATTTCCTTCATCTTCGACGTTCATCATCCCCCAAGCTCGCCTCGCAGCTTGTTCTTCCTAGAATTTCAAGCTCTAAATCACATACCAAGCCACTTGACTTCACATTTGCACCTATCTAAACCCTAGTTCGAGCCTAAATTCGGTTTTTAGGGTTTTTCGTGGCTTTCTCCTACCACTTACATTTAATCGCCATTAATGCTCTTCATCTACTCCTATAGCACGAAATTAAAAGCTTAGAGAGGTTGTTTGCTTACCAACTTTCGAATTCTCAAGCTTCTTGGTTCGAATTTGGCTCGGCTTCTTCTCCTTTTCTTTTTCTTGCTTCGACTTCTTCTTGGTTTCTTCTTTCTTATTTCGTTGGTTTTTCTTTTGTGGTTAGTAAAGTTATGGGGTTTCTAGGTTTAGATATTTCATTCATATTCAAGTGGGAGAAGACAAGTTAACGTGGGTTTTTACTTATTTTGGGGAACTTGTCTCCTAATTGGTTTCTTGTAAATTTGGGCCTATTATTAAATTCTAGCCCACTTGATAATTCCTATCTTAATAGGTTCATGACCCAAATAAAATCCTAGCCCAACTCTCATTTGACTATCATTAGTCCTTTCCTTCATTAGCATTATTTTCGAAAATTACTCACTTAATTCGGGAATCGTCATAGTACGTATTTATCGACACGTAATTGCACATAATTCTCATAACATTTTGCGTGCATAAACTTCATGTTTATCGCGTAAATATATAACATATACGTAATTAACACAAAGTCACGCAAGTCATAGACATAATTTATTGGCCGACCTAATTTTCAGGGACCGGGGTCCTACATCCTCCCCCCCTTAAGGAGGATTTCGCCCCCGAAATCAGCCTGTGTGAAACAATTCGGGGTAACGAATTCGCATTTCGTCCTCCCGTTCCCATGTGGCTTCTTCCGTGGACTGGTTCCGCCACAACACTTTCACTAAAGGGATGTCTTTATTCCTTAGTCTTTTAGTCTCGTACATCAATATTTCCACCGGAATTTCTTCGTAACTTAGATCCGGCTTCAATTGTTGATGTAGAGATTCGTTTCCTAGAACGTGGTTCGGGTCAGCTATGTATTTCCGCAGTGTCGAGACGTGAAACACGTCATGCACTTGTGATAATGACGCAGGTAGCTCCAGCTGGTATGCTACTTCGCCTACCCTCTTCAGTATTCTAAATGGTCCTATATACCTAGGACTTAGCTTTCCTTTCTTCCCAAACCTTTTCACGCCTTTCATTGGCGATACTTTAACAAACACCATATCGCCTTCTTCAAATTCCAGTGGTCGACGTTTTCGGTCTGCGTAGCTTTTCGGTCGACTCTGTGCCGTTCGCATTCTTTCTCGTATGGTGGTAATGGCTTCCGTCATTTCTCGTACTATGTCAGGGCCTAACACTGCCCGTTCGCCAACCTCGTCCCAATGTACTGGGGATCTGCACCTACGCCCGTATAGCGCTTCGTACGGTGCCATCCCAATGGTGACGTGGTAGCTATTATTATAGGAGAACTCGATCAGTGGGAGGTACTTACTCCAATTCCCCTTGAAATCGAGTACGCACGCCCGGAGCATGTCCTCCAACGTTTGTATCGTCCGTTCGGATTGACCATCAGTCTGCGGGTGGTAGGCGGTACTAAAAGATAGCTTCGTTCCCATCGCCTTTTGCAAGCTCGTCCAGAATTTCGACAGAAATCTGGAGTCGCGATCCGAGACTATTGAGGATGGAACGCCGTGCAGTCGTACTATCTCTTGGATGTAAAGCTCGGCGTACCGTTCCATGGAAAAAGTCGTACTAATCGGCAGGAAATGGGCAGACTTGGTGAGTCTGTCGACAATCACCCAAATTGCGTCGTGCCCCTTCGTGTTCTTCGGCAGTCCTACCACAAAATCCATGGTAATGTTATCCCATTTCCATTCCGGAATGGGTAACGGTTGTAGGGTTCCAGCCGGCCTTTGATGCTCGGCCTTTATTTGCTGGCACGTCAGGCACTGACTCACGAAAGTCGCGATGTCCTTTTTCATGCCTGGCCACCAGTAGTTCTCCTTTAAACCCCTGTACATCTTCGTTGCTCCTGGATGTACTGAGTATGCAGTAGCATGGGCTTCCGTCATTATCGTCCTTCTTAGCTCAGCGTTGTCTGGTACGTACAACCGATCCTTGAAATACAGTCGCCCGTCTTCCCTTATCATGAGGTCTCCGGTCGTTTGTTCCGACTGCGCTTCCTTAATCTTCGTGTACAATTCGTCTATTTCTAGCGCTGTCTTAATTTGCTCCAGCAGGGTTGGTTGCAAAGTTAAGGCTGCTAGCTGCGCCTCAACTTCGCCTAACCTTACGACTTCGACTTCCAGCAGTTGCAGTTCTGCACTGACTGCTTTTCGGCTTAAGGCATCGGCTACTATGTTCGCCTTGCCTGGGTGGTAGTTGATTACGCAGTCGTAATCCTTAACTAACTCTAACCACCTTCTTTGCCTCATATTCAACTCCTTTTGCGTAAAGAAGTACTTGAGGCTCTTGTGGTCGGTGTATATCTCACACCGCTCTCCGTAGAGGTAATGCCTCCATATCTTGAGAGCAAAGACCACTGCTGCCAGCTCTAAGTCGTGCGTCGGGTAGTTTTTCTCGTACTCTTTCAGTTGACGAGAGGCGTATGCTACTACATTCCCGTTCTGCATTAGCACACACCCTAACCCATTCTTCGACGCATCACTATACACAGTGAACCCTCCAGTTCCCGATGGTATTGTGAGAACTGGGGCCGTCGTAAGTCTTTCCTTCAGCTCCTGGAAGCTCCGTTCACATTCCGTGGTCCACTGAAATGGCGTGTTCTTTCTGGTTAACTTCGTCAGCGTAGACGCTATTTTTGAGAAGTCCTTGATGAATTTCCTATAATAACCCGCCAGACCGAGGAAACTTCGTACTTCCGTTACATTGGTCGGTCCGGGCCAGTTGCTGATGGCTTCTATTTTGTTCGGGTCTACGGAAATTCCTGCTCCCGATACGATATGCCCCAAGAATGCGACTTGGTCAAGCCAAAATTCGCATTTCTTGAACTTGGCATAGAGTTGCTTATCCCGTAATATACTCAGGACTATTTTCAGGTGTTCTTCATGCTCCTCCTTCGTCCTTGAGTAAATTAGGATGTCATCTATAAAGACGATGACAAACCTATCTAGGTATGGCTTGAACACCCGGTTCATTAAGTCCATAAACGCTGCGGGCGCATTAGTTAGCCCGAATGGCATCACCAGAAACTCGTAGTGGCCATAACGGGTACTAAAGGCCGTCTTCGGGACATCTTCCTTCCGGATCCTTAGTTGGTGATAGCCCGATCTTAAGTCGATCTTAGAGAAGACCGTTGCACCTTGTAGTTGATCGAACAGATCGTCTATCCTAGGGAGTGGGTACTTGTTCTTAATCGTCAGCTTGTTCAACTCCCTATAGTCTATGCATAGTCGCATGGACCCGTCCTTCTTCTTCACGAATAGCACTGGCGCTCCCCAGGGAGAGAAACTCGGCTGTATGAATTCTTTCTGCAGGAGTTCGTCGAGTTGATCCTTTAACTCCTTCATTTCCGTCGGTGCTAGCCGATATGGTGCCTTAGATACTGGTGCCGCTCCAGGTACCAGATCTATAGCGAACTCTATTTCCCGATCGGGTGGTAGTCCCGGTAACTCCTCGGGAAATACATCAGGGAAGTCCTTTACTACCGGCACTTCCTCGAATTTCGGGGAGGCATTCCCTTCTGACTTGATGGCGAATACCAGGTAGGCTTCGCACCCTGATCTAATCAGTCGTTGGGCTTTTAACGCTGATATCTTTGAGATCATGGTCCCCTTGCTGGTTCCTACGAACTTAAGGGGATCATCCCCGCCCGTATTGAGCGTGACTATCTTGCGGTGGCAGTCGATGACGGCTCCGTACTTCGATAGCCAATCCATTCCAAGGATTACCTCATAGTCATTCATGGGGATTATTATGAGGTCTATGGGCAGCTCCCTATCCCCGATTATTATTGGGCAATCCCGTAAGACTTGATTAGTTTGGGTGGGATTCCCGTTCGGAACTGTTACCCTAAATTCGCACTCAGCTTGGTGAGGCGTGACTCCTACCCTCGTAACGTACTTAGTGGACGCGAACGAATGTGTCGCTCCTGAGTCGACTAGGATACAAGTGGGGGTTTCGTAGACGAGGAGGGTACCTGTCACTACGGCCGGGTTATTCTCCGCTTCCTCAGATGTTATTGTGTAGACCCGTGCCGGTACCCTGGGTGGTGTTGCCTGGTTCCCAGCTTGGCTTCCGGATCCACCTTCCGGACATGCCCTCAGGTAATGACCCGTCTTGCCACATTTGAAGCAGACGGCATTTTGGGAGTGGCAGACTCCCGTGTGCCTCCGTGCACACTTTGGGCATACGGGTAGATCCAACTGAGGTCTACCCTGGTTTGGGTTGTATTGTGGGGGTGGTCCCGGCCGATTCGGGAAATTTGGTTTTCCACCCTTGGCTACGAACTGCCTCTTTGGGTTGCTTCCGCTCCCTTGTGGCCCTTGTACAAACTTGCGCTTAGCTTCTTGGGCGCGAGCAATTCTAGACTCGGCCTGCTCCGCCACGAGCGCTCTCTCAGCCACTTGTGCATACGTGGCTCCTTGTACACCAGCCATACTCACGTCCCGGTATAATTCGGGCTTCAACCCTTCCATGAACCGCTCTATCTTGAGCGCGTCCGTACTGACCATATGAGCAGCAAATCTTGATAGCTGCTCGAACTTCCTGATGTACTCCGCCACTGTCATTGCTCCTTGGCGGAGGTTGATGAACTCGTTCATCCTTTGAGCTCTGACAGGGGCGGTGTAGTACTTTCCCCTAAAGATCTCCTTGAACCGATCCCAACTCATCGTTAACGGGTTCTCGATGGCCGAGACGGTTTCCCACCAATGTCCCGCGCTCCCCCTCAGAAGATAGGCAGCGCACATGACCTTTTCCGCCTCAGGGGTACGGCTGTGCTGGAACATATTCTCCAGCGTCCTCAGCCAGTCCTCGGCGGACGTGGGGTCTACAGCATCCTCAAACAGTGGAGGATTTAGCTTCCTGAACCTCTCCCCGATCATCTCAATTCGTTCGGGTGGGGGAGGTAGATTAGCTGATTGCCCGCCAGCATTTTGCTGCTGGATCAGCTGCTGAATCTGGGCCGACTGTTGCCGAACCAATTCAGTCAGTTGCAGGATGGTAGCATCCCGGCTATCAGGAGGGTTATTAGTATCCCTACCCTGATCAGACTCCCTGCTTCCTTCTCCTCTCAGTCTTACCATATTCAACCTACCTTGACAATTCCTAAGGCCAATAAATTAAACCATACAAGCAATTCACATAACATCGTACTTACAAGCAAGGCCGCTTCCGCGCTTTTGAGTGTGTGTGTATGGACAGTCTGCAGGACCTGTGACCGAAGCTCTGATACCACTATGTCAGGACCCGTCGTCCCGCCCTCGTAATTCCGTCTTAATATTAATTATTTAGTGCTTTACTATCGCGCAACTACGTAAAAATGCGAATAAAATTTTTCATTTTAAAAGATATACGTGCGGAAGTTTTATACACATGTCAAAAGAATGTTTCATAATTCGTCTACATTTCATTTTCTTCCTATACACACGATGTACGAGTGCGTGTGTGTGCGTGTGCAGCCAAAAGCCTCCTGTGCGCCCGGCCTTCACAGGTCGTCATCCATACACACACTCCCACCTCAAAAGCAGCCGGAAAGCTTCAAAAGATCGGCCTCGCATAAAAGACTGATCACGTACCGTGATCGTCGGTACCTACAATACGTAACATAAAAATGAGCCACCGAGGCTCAGTAAGCAGAAATTATGCATGAATGCACGTGTCCTAACGATCGACAATCCACATCGTCGTTTTCTAATGCTCATACTCTCTTTCTCATTTTCTCGTTCTTCTTCTGACTCGCACTCATTCTTCTCATACTCTCACTTCATATGGGCCCTCGGCTTTCTTTCCCACTATGCGCCATTTCATAGAGATCTCATATGTGGAGGTTCTCACACGAGAAGGTCACCCGAAGGAATGTTCCCTTACTCAGCGTGGCCTCCACGCGGACGCTTCTCACTGGTAGCCAACACCGAGGCCACTAACCGCGGAGGTCACCCGAAGGAATCTTCCCTCCCGGTTAGTGCTTTACGCACTAGAAGGTCACCCGCAGGAATCTTCCCTTACTCAGTGCGTGCCCCGGGCCGCATCCTCCAGGTTGCATCTCCCGCATACGGGGCATTCCCCCAGCCTCTTATACAGGCTCTTACGGCTTCTTTTGCCATGGCTGCATAGGGGTAGCCGTGACTCTTCATTGAGTCGACACAAACGCCAATATCGGCGAGTATACATCGCGCACAGGCGATCTTACGCACGCTCTTACCTCGTGTCATACTTACTACTCATGCGTGCAAATGCTCATGACATGCTCATGTAAATATGCAGATCATGTTTATCACGCATATAAAATAATCTAATCTTATCATGCGCGTTTCACGTAAAATACACGAGCACGTAAATTTCACATTAACGGACGCAGGTAAGTTACGTATCGTAGTTGAATTTCTACTTACCTGGAATCCGTAGACTAGCTGCCACTGGTTCGGCGAAATTCCTAATTTTTCGACCTTAATCATAAAATTATTATATCAGTACGTTATCTGAAATATTTGTTATCTATGTTCTTGAAAAGTGTTGAAATATTTTGCTTAATATTGTATTTAAAGATCTCGACATAATATGCGGGTTCGACATTTTATTAAACCGCGACATGGGTTGAAAGCCTCGACATTTCCCAAAAATCTCGAGCTATGTTTTGGATTAATCTCGACATTAGTGAGACGTTTTGGTGTCGCGTTTCGACATTTAGCTAATGGGTCTCGACATTTTTATGTGTATGAATTCGGCATTTGTATGTGTATGGATTCGACATTTTCAACTATCTAAACTCGACATTTTATTCCGACATTTGAAGAAAATGTCGACATGACTCAACATGAGTCTCGACATTTGCAACTAGTTCGACATTTTTGGTTCTCGACATTTTACCTTACATCTCGACATCTTACTCGGCATCATATCCATCCTTTCGACATTTACCTTGATCTATCCACATTGTATCTCGACATTTTGGACTAAAAATGTCGACATGAACTCCACGTGAATCTCGACTTCTTACTCGACATTGTCTCGACATTTCAACAAAATGTCGATATGAATTTTAATGTACATCTCGACATTTCATAGATCTCGATACATATATATTAAGCCGACATCTTATCTATCACTCGACATTATATTTCGACATTTGAATTAGAAAATGTCGACATGCATTTCACATGAACCTCGACATTTTGTATCGACATTTGAATTAGAAAATGTCGACATGACTTTCGACATGCATCTCGACATTTATCATTTGTTTCGACATTTCCTAACATATCGACATCTTATCATTTCCTTCATCTTCGACGTTCATCATCCCCCAAGCTCGCCTCGCAGCTTGTTCTTCCTAGAATTTCAAGCTCTAAATCACATACCAAGCCACTTGACTTCACATTTGCACCTATCTAAACCCTAGTTCGAGCCTAAATTCGGTTTTTAGGGTTTTTCGTGGCTTTCTCCTACCACTTACATTTAATCGCCATTAATGCTCTTCATCTACTCCTATAGCACGAAATTAAAAGCTTAGAGAGGTTGTTTGCTTACCAACTTTCGAATTCTCAAGCTTCTTGGTTCGAATTTGGCTCGGCTTCTTCTCCTTTTCTTTTTCTTGCTTCGACTTCTTCTTGGTTTCTTCTTTCTTATTTCGTTGGTTTTTCTTTTGTGGTTAGTAAAGTTATGGGGTTTCTAGGTTTAGATATTTCATTCATATTCAAGTGGGAGAAGACAAGTTAACGTGGGTTTTTACTTATTTTGGGGAACTTGTCTCCTAATTGGTTTCTTGTAAATTTGGGCCTATTATTAAATTCTAGCCCACTTGATAATTCCTATCTTAATAGGTTCATGACCCAAATAAAATCCTAGCCCAACTCTCATTTGACTATCATTAGTCCTTTCCTTCATTAGCATTATTTTCGAAAATTACTCACTTAATTCGGGAATCGTCATAGTACGTATTTATCGACACGTAATTGCACATAATTCTCATAACATTTTGCGTGCATAAACTTCATGTTTATCGCGTAAATATATAACATATACGTAATTAACACAAAGTCACGCAAGTCATAGACATAATTTATTGGCCGACCTAATTTTCAGGGACCGGGGTCCTACAGTAAACGTAAATGTTATGGCTTAAAGAACATACATAGTTCAATTTGTTAGCTTGGTAGTTCGGCTTCTCCTTCTTTCTTCCTGGCTTCAGCTTTTGTTGTTTTTCACAAGTAGGTGCCATGGGTTTGGAAAGGATTTTAGTGGACTTGAAGGGATTTTCTAGGTGGGGTTTAAGTGGCTAAGGCTTGAGTAACGAAAATATCTCCTTATTTTAAGGAAATTCGTCCCTATATTTAATTTTCCTAAATGACTTGGGCCTATTTTCATTTCTAGCCCAATTCCTAGTTTCTACAATATTTATCAATGTTGGACTTGAGGTGAATTGGGCCTAACATTTAAACTTAGCCCAGTGACGTAAGGCTTAGCTTTTGCCCGAATTCTCATTTGCCTAATTTTCGAAGATCCTTAAATTAGGGGTCTCATAGTACAATCTCAATAGCACTGAATTTCACCATTACTTAAACACGAATTTAAGCACGTAATTTTCCACGCAAAATCTCACGTAAGTCACATAAGCACGAAATTAACGTAATTAACGTATGAAAGGCACATAATTGCAGTCAGCAGCCGTGCAATTTTATTTGCCCTACTATTTACGAGGACCCGGGTGCTACAATCGATGATCTGTTCGACCAGCTACAAGGTGCTACGGAATTCTCGAAAATCGATCTCCGTTCGGGGTAGCACCAGCTAAAGATCAGGGAGATAGACATTCCTAAAATAGCGTTCAGTACAAGGTACGACCATTACGAGTTTTTGGTCATGCCCTTCGGACTGACAAATGCCCATGTTGCATTCATGGACCTTATGAACCGAGTCTTTAAAGACTATCTCGACCGTTTTGTAATCATCTTTATTGACGATATCCTTATTTATTCTAAGACGAAGTAAGAACACGAGAATCATTTGCGAATCGTCTTAGGGATCCTGCGAGAAACAACTCTACGCCAAATTCAAGAAATGTGAATTTTGGCTCGAGCAAGTAGCTTTCTTGGGACACTTGATTTCTGGGAGTGGAATCTCCGTGGACCCGAGTAAGATTGAGGCCGTAAACAATTGGCCACGACCGGCTACTCCAACCGAGGTCCGAACTTTTCTAGGACTTGCGGGATATTACCGTAAGTTCATAGCTGACTTCTCTAGCATCACCTCAACGCTGACGAATTTGACCAGGAAGAATGTACCTTTCAAGTGGTCTGAAGCGTGCTAACAGAGTTTTCAGGAACTGAAGAAGCGACTCACTTTTGCTCCCATTCTAACAATACTATCCGGGCAAAGCGAACGTAGTCGCAGATGCGCTGAGTCGAAAGGCGATGAGCACAGAGTTGCACAGACTTGGAGTAGAAATACTCGATTTAGGTGAAGTTGAGACGAAACTAGCAATGCTGACTCTACAGCCTACATTCCTAGAACGAATAAGAAAAGCACAAGAAGAAGAAGAATTTTATCTGAAGGCGAAAGAGGCACTACCTGAAGACTTTGAAATCCGAGAAGACGGAAACTTACTGTACAAGAATCGACTATATGTACCCAATGATGAAAAGTTACAGCGAACAATAATGACAGAAGCACACGCCACAACGTACTCAGTGCACTCGGGCTCGACCAAGATGTACCAAGACTTGCGAATCACGTATTGGTGGCCGGGAATGAAGAAGGATATCGCCACGTTCGTAAGTAGATGTATGGCATGCCAACTGATCAAAGCAGAACACCAGCGACCAGCTGGAACTCTGCAGCCATTACCGATTCCTGAATGGAAATGGGACCACATCACGATGGACTTCGTCGTTGGTTTGCCTAAAACGACGAGAGGCCACGATGCTATTTGGGTAATCGTGGATCGCCTAACCAAATCGGCTCATTTTATCCCTATCAGCTCCACCTTTTCCATGGAACGCTACGCTGAATTGTATATTCACGAAACTGTTCGACTTCATGGAATTCTAATCTCTATCGTCTCGGATAAGCTTACAGAAAGCTATGGGAACTAAGCTCTCGTTCAGTACTGAGTATCATCCCCAGACCGACGGACAGTCTGAACGAACGATCCAAACACTTGAGGATATGTTACGAGCCTGTGTGTTGGACTTTAAAGGAAATTGGAGCAAGTATCTACCACTGATCAGTTTTCCTACAATAATAGTTTCCATGCAACAATCGGAATGGCGTCGTACGAGGCATTATACGGGCGCAAGTGCCGATCCCCAGTCCATTTGGATGAAATCGGCGAACAAGCTCTGTTAGGACCAGATATGATTCGTGAAACGACAGAAGAAGTAACGAGATCCGGGAGAGGATCCGAATAGTTCAGAGTCGACAGAAGAGTTACGCTGATCATAGACGTCGACCTTTGGAATTCGCGAGGACGATCATGTATTCCTAAAGATCTCCCCAATGAAAGGAGTAAAGCGCTTTGGAAAGAAGGCAAGCTAAGTCCCAGATATATAGGACCATTCAAAATCCATAAACGAGTCGGCGAAGTAGCGAATCAGCTAGAGTTATCGGTTTCTTTATCGCAAGTTCACGACGTATTTCACGTATCGACGTTACGAAAGTACGACGTGGACCCGAGCCACATTATTCAGAACAAGCTTCTTTATCAACAGCTCAAGCCTGCTTGAGTTACGAAGAAAAGGCAGTAGAGATTTTGATGTATGAGATAAAGCAACTTCGGAATCAGTCTATTCCGTTAGTTAAGGGTTGTGGCGGAATCAATCCGTTGAGGAAGCCACCTGGGAGCGTGAGGATGATATGAGAGTTCGTTATCCCGAATTATTCTAGCCGGCGTAATTTTGGGGACGAAATTCTTCTAAGGATGGGAGGATGTAATACCCGTAAAATTTAATACGGGGTTTTGGTGTAAATAACAAACTAATTTTTTTTCAATTAGGAAGCGTATTAAGGAAATTTCAAGATGGAACGAAAATATAAACTGAGAGAGTTTTGAATTATTTCGGAACTTAACATAAAGATTACTCGAAAATTTATAAGAATAATACTAATTGGACTTGGGCCCTCTTTAAGATTATTGAATTATGTTACGTAAGGCCCAATGATTTAAGATAAGCTATAAATTACTTAAGGGGTGAGGTAAATGTTCCACCACCTTGTCTAATCAACTCCAAAGTTCGAAGTGTTTATATTTATCCAATAATTATGCGAGGATCATCAATACAATACTAAGAAACTCTCTAACCCACGAAAGAAGAAGAAGCAAGTAGGAGAAAATGAAAAGTGAGCTACTCACGAAATTGCAACAAAATTTAAGAAAAGAAAAACATCGCTAAAGTAAGGAAGATTCGAAGAAGGCTATTAATAAAACCCTAATCCTTAAGTTACGAGAGGATCGACGTATAGGGACTACACCAGACTTCGTAGTTGGTTGTAGCAGGAGGACAGGTAGGTGGATCGTCCATCTACAATGCGTAAACACATATGTGAAATTCTATGTTTTCATGTGATCGAGAATTTACGTGACTTACGTGCCTTATGTGCTTTACCAGTTTTAAATACATTTTATATAAATCATTTTTCTATGAAATTTCTTGTATATGCATGGCATGTGCATATCACGTCAGGCTGAGAGATGATTTCCACCGTATTGAGACGGTGATGATTTGATATGTTGTTACGTGGGGTAGATTGAGAATATTTGTGACCTGTTAGGCTCACAGGATGTGGTCGGTTCGAGGTGTACACCGCCAGAAGGGATACGGGTGTTATCGCCCATGACTTACTGATACGGGTTTAACTACCCATGACATTGGATTCGGGTGTGATCACGTGACCACCCATGATATTTATTGCGCTCGTGAGCCTAACCTAGGACCTTGTGTTGTGTGAAATAGGAATGTGAGAAAAGATAGAGTGTGCATTATATCATGTTGTGAGATGTTTGGATCGTGGTTGAGTGCACACTTGCATACATGCATTTTATTCGCCTACTGGGAAATCGCTCAGTGTTTACGTGTTGTAGGTACTGAGTCTGACGCCGGTACGCGTCAAGACTGAGGCGGCTGGAGGCGGTGCTCCACGGACTTTTGAGGGCGGATCGGTACATGGATGAAGACCTGTGGAGCGGCGATGGGGTTTTTGACCTTTTGGACATTTTGGGGGTTTCGACCCATTGTACAGATACTATTATGTAAAATGAGGCCCCAAAATGTATCTGTACAATGGGCCGATTCCAGTCCGTTATCACTACGTATCCTACACAGATTCATTTCTTTTTCATTTTCTAGTCTCTTCACTAGTGATGCAAAGTTATCTAGTGCCTCATTCTTATGTGCAAGGAATATCACCCAAGTATACCTGGAATAATCATAAACAATGACGAAGGCATATCTTTTACCTCGCAGAGACATCGTTTGAACGGGACCAAAAAGGTCGAGATGTAGTAATTCCAGAGGTCTGGATGTAGATATCACGTTCTTTGCTTTGAATGATGTCTTGGTCTGCTTGCCCATTTGGCATGCCTTGCATGTTTTGTCCTTGACGAACTTTATGTCAGGAACACCTCATACCAGTGCATTGCTTGTGATATGAGACAGTAATTCCATATTGGCGTGTCCTAGGCGTCTGTGCCATAACCAGATGTTATCCTGTGTAACTGCTAAACACTTGACATTCTGGTCAGTGATATCATCAAGAGTTATGCAATAGATATTTCTATCCCTAGATGCACTGAATAGAACCTTGTCATCATTTCTAACTACACACTTATCATTTTCAAAAGTAACTTTATGACCCTTATCGCATAATTGACTAATGCTAATGAGGTTATGTTCTAGATTCTTAACCAACCATACGTCATCTATAGTTGTATGTAAAGTGTTACCAACAGTTCCAACTCCAGTAATCTTAGCTTTTGTGTTGTCGGCATAGGAGATATATCCTCCGTTATATGCTTTCACCGACACAAACTTACTGATATCGCCTGTCATATGGTGGGAACACCCACTGTCGAGGTACCACTTGTTTTTCTTGCTGGATTTTCTTCTTTGTACCTGCATGAATCATTTCTTTATGAGGTGCCCAACTTTGATTGGGTCCTAACTGATTAGTAGAGAAATAACTTCTGTTCACATGTGATATATCATGTGTTACAGACTGTGATCTCTTGAACACTGATTGGTTAGTGTTAGAGACTCCAGGAATCTTCTTTGGCCTCCAGACATATCTAGCTTTATAAGCTCTCTTCAGAAAACGGTGGTTAGCATAATGACCTTGACGGCGCATGAAAAACACTTAGGTTTTCTAACAGTAGGTGGTGCAACATGCTCATGTGTCATGGAATATCCTAGTCCTGATGTTACAATATTACCTGGAATACTGAGTAACATGTCAAGATTTTGTTGTCCTTCAATAAATCTATCATTAGTGCGACATTTTCCTTCTAAGAAATCCTTAAGAACAGACATGTCTCTAGATATATTTTCTTTCTTTCTAAGAGTTCCGCAATTACATAGGGCTTTTTCTTCCTTAAGAGTTTCTAGTTCGGCTCTCAGGTGCTCATTTTCTAGATCCGTTTGATGCTTCTCTCGAGCTGCGTCATCTCGTTGTCTAACCAAGCTTTTTACTTGTAAGTTCAGCGACTTAATCCTTCTTTCTGCGTTTTGGATTATTTCAAACATCTCTTCCTTTTCATCTACTTCAGGGACTGGGAAGCATTATCATGAGATTCATCTTGCCTAGCATATAATTCATTCAGAAATAAAATTTTCTTAATAGTGGATGAATTTGATACCTGATCATCGTCATTGGCCATGTAGGCGAGATCTTCCTCCTCTTCACTTTCGGCCTCTTCCCAGTTAGTAACCATGGCTTTCTGCTTCTTTACCTTTTTGTCACCATTTTCTATCGGGCAGTTTGACGCGAAGTGGCCTGGCTTGTTGCACTTGAAACATTTTTGCACGTTGTTCCCGGTTGACGATATTCCCCTGTTCCTAGTTTGGAACTTGGAGTTTCCCTTGAACTTTCTTTTCATCCGAAACTTTTCAAACTTTCTTGTCAGCATGGCAATCTGCTCCATTAGTTCCTCCTCAATTTCTTCTTCACCTTCTGAATCGTTTTCTTGTTCGATGTTGAAGGCAATGTTTGGTTGATTTCGGACGGTTGGTTTCTCTTTGATGGAGATCTAAGTCATCTCGTAGGTGGTAATAGATCCGATTAGTTCTGACACGGAAAGTTCGTCCAAGTCCTTTGCTTCGTAGATGGCAGTTACTTTGGGATTCCATTCTCTTGGAAGAGATCTCAGTATTTTCCGCACTATCTTACCGTCCGGTATTTTCTTTCCCAACGAGAACATTTGATTGATGATGTTCATGAATCTGCGTACATATGGCTTATGGTCTCGTTGTCCTCCATTTTGAACAGCTCGTATTGGTGAGTTAAGAGGGCTATTCTTTCTTGTACAACTCGAGTGGTTCCCTCATGTGGGACTTGAAGCATGTCCCACATATCCTTTGCAGATTCGCATGAACTCACACGATTGTATTCTTCTCTTGTAAGCGTGCAGGCGATCATGTTCTTAGCTTTGGCATTCAAGGATATTCCTCGCTTGTCTGTTGCATCGTACTCGGAACCTTTCTTTGGAGTTCCATCCGCATTCTTCGGATTGTAAGGTCCAGTCGTGATGATATCCCACAGGTCAGAGTCAGTAGCAAGCAGGAATTCATTCATACGGTTTTTCCATATAGCATAGTTTGTTCCCCCGAAGAGTGGTGGCCTAGAATGGGATTTTCCCTCTGCAAAAACATCAAAACTCGAATAAGCCATTAGATCTTTAACTCAGGCTTGTTAGGCCCGTCATTTGACTAACCCTCTCTGATACCAAATGAAGATATAGATGTGCCTAAGAAGGGGGGTGAATTAGGCTTATAAAATTTTATGCTTCTTTTCACAAATCCTTAGTGTGGTGACTTAGATATGCCTAATGATATTGTGACGAGTATGCCTGTTATATCCTAGTACCGTCGGATGTGTTCCGGGTCTGTCTCACAGCGATAGCGAAATAACTAAAAAGTAAATGCGAGACAGGATTTTTATAGAGGTTATATCCCCAACTGGGGTTTCTTCCTCTCCTTGGGATTTGCTTCCCAAGAGTTTAACCAATCACTATAATGCACCGTAGCTGGATACAAAACTGATTGGTTAACCCAATACACAACCGAAACAAGTCGAACACTAGACACACTAGGTTGCCACATGCCGAGTTTCGTTCCTCGGTATCTCTTGATCCCGACAGACACAGCTCGCTACCGAAGGGCACCCGGAACTCGTCCTTCCCTTCACGTGTGCGTAAACGTCGACCTTGCCTCCTTGGTATTGCTCACGTCCGAAGACAACACGTCCGAAGACAGAATATATGGTAGGTGATGATGGAATATCTGATTAATCAATCGCTCAGTGATGGATACGCAAGTTAACGCTCAGTAAGGCAGAAAGCTATCGCAAATGGGAACTCAGGAATCTCTTTGTCAGTTTCTGCTCAAGGATCTCCCGTGGGCTTATATTCGCAAAAAATAGATTCTTTTTCAAAATCTGAAGTGCAGCTCATATATAATCCTTTTCAATCTGCACTTTACATGGAAAGTCAAATCATATATTAATCACCAAATCAAGTATAGTTTCCATGTAATATTCGAGTCAATCATACCATATAGATCATGCTCTTAATTAATCATCACAACGGTCACATAGCACATTTAAGCATGATTATATTCCATATAAAAGCACAATTTCGTTCTCAAGCATATTCAAGCATTTCGTATATAATAACCATATAAGAACTTTCCTTAAGTGATTCCCTGCTATCTGTTTCTAGCGTAAATCAGTCCAGATTCACTTTCCAAATAATCACACGAGATAGCATCACAGCGGCACGTTTTTCATATACAACTCATAGCATTTAATCAATATATTTGCCATGTTTAACACATAAATCATATCAGAGCATACTAAATTCAATTTATCAATCACGACCGAACTTTCCTTATTTCAGAGATCTCATCCGTTTAAAGCGTATACCATCTAGTAGCATCTTATCCACAAAGTCAATCAAATCAAATCTTTCCTAAATATAATAATCCAATCAGCATAAGGAAAGATATTAATTCAATATTGCACATAAAATTCAGTGGAAATCATGCAAGAATCGTATAAGTGATTTTCGTCCAGGAATAAGCAAGTATCAATGGATATATCACTTTCCATATATGAACAGCATATTTTCCTTTTATAACTTAGTAGGATATCTCATGCATTATTTCCATATATAGCACAGTACGGTATGTCCTATCATATTGGCTGTCTATAACATGCGATCACCTCGTCTCATCAACTAATCACCAAATCATATGCGAATCAAATATCAATACTTTAATCAATCTATAGCTCATAATAAATGCATGTGTGAATATTTTTATATACTTAGACGTTATATTGATCATAGATCGAATTGCTTAATTTATAGATCTAACGTTATTACAATTACATTGTCCATCAAAACTCTCTAACACACATGGACCAAAAAGGTTAACATTCTCCACCTTTTTGATGATGACATGTTTGATGAAGCACATAAGCATGTAAGCATATTCGATTTCTCAAGTAGCACATATGTCTAACAACAATTTTTAAAACAGAGCATATGATATTTCCTAATCACATATGATACATATTTGCTCCCCCTGCCTAAGTGCATTCATCTATATGACATGCAATGATATATCGTGAATGATTTTGCTCCCCCTGTCTAAGTGCAGATATATCATGTCATTTTTACGTTATATCCTGAGTATAAAATTTGGAAATTTACCCGTGATTGAACTCCCCCTGCCTAAGTGCGCATTTTGCAAGCATGATTCATGCAATCATATAATCATTTCAGCCAAGAAATCTCACACACGTCAATTTTCACAGTTAAGTATCTGAGTGTAAGATTTAGAAATTAGCACAGATATATCCGGAGATCAGAGTAAAATATCGAAAACGCATAGAAGCATCAAGGATATATCATAAAAGTAAATATTATATAGATAAGGGTTCGAAAAACTTCCCTAAACACCAACTACCAAAATACAGACCTTAATTGCCTAGTACTTACCTTACTACCCCCCCTCGTCATCAAAAAAAGGCGGGAGGCACACTTAAGAGCTAAAAACGATACTAATAGAGCGGAAAATCCTAGGAGCAACTAAGTGCATGGATCATGCGGGGCAGCCTACTGGCTTGAAGATGTTTCAGAATCGGCGGGTTTAGGAAGGGATTTCTTGACCAGCTTCGAGAGCTTGGACAGTTTCAGTCAGCGGGGTATATTGCTCTTTGAGCTTGCGGAAACGCTTCTGATTATCAGCCTTTATATCCAAAATATCGCGGCGCAACACCGAGATTCCCTCCTTCCCTACGCTGAGCTCATCCTCATAGTCGTCGTCCTCGTCGCTTTTGACCTTCGCTTTTCCCTTCGCAGCAGACCGTTTCTGAGCACTGTCGACTGACCTGTTCTCCTTTGCCTTGAACCAACCTTGGCTCTTGGAGTGATGAATTCCCATGCACTTTAGGGTCACAATGTCCACTACATGGACAACCTTATCTTCCCTAGCCGGCGGCAGAATAATACCCTCACACTCGAAAAGGTGAGTGAGCAGCATTCTATAGGGCAGCGCCTTGTCCTTGCTCTCGATGGCTTGAATCATGTGCTTCATGACGATATATCCTAAGTTAAATTTGCGGTTCTAGGATATCATGTAGACCGCGAAGGTGCTCATGAAGTTCATGGTCGCCGAGTGGCCGCCACTGCCTATTTTCGCACTCTAGAGAGTCATGTTGAGCAGTTTATGTAGGAAGAAAAAGTCGATAGAGAGCTGGTTCAGGGCTTCTCCGTCAGAAAATTGGGGTTTGGTGCGGGTATTCTAGAGCGTACGAAGGACATCACTGAGGTCAAACTCATCAGCATGGCACCAGTTGCTCATGTTGTAATGACAGAGGACTTCATCCGCAACCCCAAGCATGGCATTCATAGTCTTAGTGGTCCATTCTATTTTTCGGCCTAGAACGTAAGAATGAGTGGTGATCTGCCCTTCGAACTCTTCATAATCGAAGTTGGCAGAGAAAAGCTTGACAGCTTCATGAAAGTATGGCGTGTTGATACTGAGAAATTGCTCCCATCCGAAATCTTTCAACCATGTGATAACCGTTCCTTCAGGCAAGTTGTCGAAAGCAACTCCGTGACCCCGAGCGATATCTCTTTTGCTGAAGCCTTTGTAGTTGGTGCGGTTGCTCTCTTGTAGAAACAACAGTTCGAATGGGATCTCGTTTGGCTTGGACAGATCAATAGACGGGGTATCAGAAGGCTTTGGGGTCGGCTGTGGAGATGGCGAAGCCTTTTCAAGTGAAGGAGATTTCTGGGTTGTTTCGGGAGTTGGGGATTGCGGAGGCATTTTCTGGGGTTCCTCATGAACAGGGACTTCTTGGCTAGAGGCAGATTTTTCAGGTTCCGACGATTTGACAGGGGTTTGAGTGGGAGTGAGACTGGACTTCTTGCCTTTCTTCTTCTTCTTGTGAATTTTATGAGGGAATGCAACTTTCTCAACTGTCTTGGCTTTGGAACGGGTTTTTCGGACAGAGGGTGATGAGGCCGAGGCCTGTTCCGGCGATTTGGGAGAAGATTCGAGCGGGGATTCATCCGAGGTGGGTTCCTTGCATTTTCGGCTAGAGGATTCCTTAGTGGCTGCTTTGGGTGTGGATGTTTTGGCCATTTTCAGAGATTAGGATTTGGTAGGAAACTTGGAGAAGATGAATGAATGATGAGAGTTGAAGGACGGTTCTGAGTTTTGAAGGAGATGGGTCGGTTTAATTTTGGAAGAGATAAGGATGGAATTCAAAATTTGAAATTTGAAATTTCAAAAAGAAAGTGAAGAAAACTGTCAGAAGTATCAGACTGATTTGACGGAATCTCATAATTATGGAAGGGATTTGATTGTGTTGGATAGGAATATATTTTAAATAAATGAGTTCCCTAAAATAACTGAACGGCTTGAAAGATATCTACGAGTTCCTTCCTAAAATAATCTGATCACATTCAAGGACAGATCCAGAAGATCGGATATTCCTAAAATAAACTAGATGGCTGAAAGAATGTCTTGGAAGGGATAACTATGAATTTCTTCCTAAACTACGAGAATCACATTTAAGGAAAAGATCTATAAGATCCACGGAAATATTCTAAGGGCTGAATGAATATCTTAAGATAGGATAACTATGAAGTTCTATATAACGTAGAATAACCTTGAGTAAATGATAGAATTAGGCAGATTTACTAACCTTATTTAGCTCGATAATTCCCAGTCGATCACGGATGTCGCAGAATCTTGCCTTAATTAGGGGTTTTGTGAAGATATCAGCAAGCTGATCATTTGTTCCTACGAATTCCACACCGATATTCCCCTTCTGAACATGGTCTCGTATAAAATGATGTTTAACCTCAATATGCTTAGTACGAGAGTGATGCACGGGATTCTTAGTAATACTAATGGCGCTAGTGCTATCACACATAATAGGAATTTTGTCATAACCTAAACCAAAATCACTAAGGGTTTGTTCCATCCAAAGAACTTGTTGACAACAATTTTCTAAGGCCATATATTCAGCTTCGGTTGTGGAGAGGGCAACAGCATTTTGCTTTCTACTAGACCAAGTTATCAGGGAATTTCCAAGTAATTGGCAAGTTCCACTAGTACTTTTCCTATCTTCCCTACAGCCGGCATAGTCGTCAGCGGAATATCCCATTGATGGGAATTCATCCGTATGAGAGTACCACAGACCAAAATTTTCAGTACCCTTGATATACCTAAGTATACGCTTAACTGCTGTTAAGTGAGATTCCCTAGGGTCAGACTGATATCTCGAACACATACCAACAGCAAACATAATATCAGGGCGACTAGCAATTAAGTAAAGAAGGCTTCCGATCATACCTCGATGTAGCACCCGGGTCCTCGTATGATATTAGGGCCAATAAATTAGCTTACATGTTGGGTGCAATCCGTGCGTTCCGTGTGGTAAATGTTTAAGTGATGGGGGAATTCAGTGCAATTGATTTGGGCCAAGTGACCTCCCATTTATCTTAGAATTTTCGAAAATTAGGCAAAGGGAGAATTTGGACTATAGGCTAAGGGTGAACTATAAATACTAGTTTGGCTATAATTATTAATTGGGCTAAAATTATTAATTGGGCTAGACTTGGGTTGAGTTAGGCCCAATAGCATTAGAAATTACTTTAGGACAAACCATCCCTGATTTAAGGGGATTGTCACCTACCATGCCTTGATAATTAACAATAATCCAAAAATATTTCAAGTCCGTAAACTAATTTGCAAAGAAGTCATCGAAACTGAGATAAAGGAAGAAGAAGAAGAAAACCGAAGTGAATCTACATCAAGCTCGGATTAGGTATGAATTTTCACCCTAGTTTTCGTGCCTTCATTACCAATCATAGTTATTTCCAAGGATTTAAGCACGGGAATGAGCATCATGTGCTGGAGGTGTGCGAGGTTAATTCTTGGAATTGTTTTAATCTTAGTTTAGGGCGTTAAGGTTATCTTAGCACGTTATAGGAAAGTTAGGCACTAGAAAAAAAAATAAGGGTCGGGCGTGCGTTTTAACGAAACCCGAACTTTAGGTTTTAGGGGCTCATTTCGGTCTCTAAAGCGTTCTTGAGGGAAGCAGCTTTTTGATCCTTAAGGTGTAGAGGTTGGCGAATTGAAAACCATTTCTGTAATATGGGATTCGCGAAAACTAGATTCCACGAACCATATTATGCGAATCCTAAAGCTCAAATGCATGAGGATCGCGAATTCAACTTGTTTTGCGAACCAGTTCGGCGAAGCTTGAGAGTTCGCGAATCCAAGCTGAGGAAACCACGAACCACTTCGCGAACCCACCTGAAGAACCAAGGTTTGGCGAACTCCTCAAGTGCGAACCCATTTAAGAACCTAGAGACAATTCGCGGATCTCCTGAATTGCGATTTACAGTCTTTCGCGAACCCGGCGAAGTGTGCGAATATAAGACAGTTCGCGGGCCAACCGAACTTGGCGAATCCCATTTTGCGAACCCTTTCAAGGATGGCGAACTCGTCCACGTCGCAAGTCGCGGTATGCCAATCCATTTGGCGAATTTGGAGGCATTTTGCGAATTGGAAGAAATGGGCGAATTCTTGAGTTTTGCGGGCCGTGCTTGTTTTGCGAATTATGAACCAATAGACGGGATGTTGGTGTGGCGAATCAGCTCACTTCGCAAATTAAGAGCCGGAGAATTCTGCGAATCCATGGCTAGTTGGCGAATCCATGCAACAATTCGCGAAGCCCGCGAAGCCGCGAAAAGCCTATTTGGCGAACTAGAGCGAGCAATTCGCGAACCGAGTGTGAGAGTAGATTTCCGAATCACGTTAGACTTTGTGAACTAGAAACGAATCTGACAAATTAAGGTAACTTCACATATTGAACCCCGTGAATTAAAACGATTTAAGTTATAAAAAAAACACTATCACCTTTTTAGGAAAAATATTTTCTCACCATTTAATCAGAAAAAGATTCTGGTTCCAATGAGCATAGGCTCTTTCAACGCCCGATCATAATTTGCCTATCGGTGTTTTCGAGGACAGTTTTCGGTATAGGCAGACGTCGTGTTTGATGGAATTTTGGAACGAAACTTTACGTGGTCAATTAATATAATCTATAGACTGACTTTATAGCCTTTTGTGTTTAAAGGATGAAATATTAGGAAATTCACCAGACCGGCTAGCAAATAGCTTCTGGACAAATTTTATAAACTTCACGAACCTCATAAAAACTCCCTAAGTCACGCGAGATGCACAGAGATAACTAGGACTCTCCAAGATATTTATAACTTAGGAAATTATTTAAGTCCTACGCAATTAACTAATTAAAATAGTGCCCTAACGATACTATTCTATGCCTAAGGTTTGGACTTTGGAGAATACCCGGGTCAGGTAGCGATAAATCCACGGACGCCAGGTAAGTAGAAATCCAACTACAACACATAACTCGTGCGTTGTATGTTTTATGAGACTATGTGCCTACATGATTTCGTGATTTCGTAAATTGTTTGTAGCGCTTTCATGTGGTAAGCATACGTTGCATATGCATATGTGCACGCACGAACTCATGGGGGAGGGTCGTGGGACTGAGTGTGCATAATGATATGCCGCTTGTACGCGACGAGAACTTGCCAATGTGGGCAAGTGTGTCGACTCGCAGTTGAGTCGGGGCTGTCTACTATGCTACCAGGGCGACGTTTTTGCGTCGTCGTACTATTATTGTAGATATATATATATATTAATATCCTATAGATAGGATTTGGGCATGGCCCGTGGCGGTAAGGTGCGACCTAGAGGGTGCGACCTGAGGGTATAAGCGACACAGGTTGGAACCCTGGTGTAGGCGACCTCAGCATGAGCGACCGCCGGACAGTCGGGGACGACCGGGTTCATATGGCGACTTAGGGGAACGATGTGCATCCTAGGGTTCGGCCATCCGGCGTGGACCGCTGTCGTATTGTCCCCGAGGGATGTGAGCTCTTGTGGTGCATAGTGAGATTAGCCGAGGGCTCTGAGTTTACTAGTACGAGTACTAGGTGCATCAGCGTGGAATGCCCTTGCGAGTGTAATATGCATCGGCGCGGATTGCCCTTGCTTAGAAATTTATGCATCGGCACGGTTTGCCGTTGCGGTGGGAAAGGGACACGTGCATACATGCATGATTTCTGCTTACTGAGCCTCGGTGGCTCATTCTTTATGTTATGTGTTGTAAGCGCCAGTGAGCACGGTACGTGACCTAGTTAGTTGACAAGGCCGATCTTTTGGGAGCTTCGCGCTGCTTTTGGGGTGGACGTGTGTGTATGGATGACGACCTGTGAGGCCGGGCGCATAGGAGCCTTCTGCTGTGCCGACACACCTTAGCCCTTGTAGTTAGATCATGTCTGGAACTTAGTGTTCGACATGTATTCTTTTGACTTGTACAGAACATCATTCCATTATGTAAATGGAAAATGAAAAAATTATACGGGTTTTTGATGCACTTCACTACTCACAACTCGCTAGGCACATAGGAGCACGCTAGAATAGGCGATACGAAAGTCGGGTCGTGACACTCGATATTCTGTTTGATCAACTGGTGTACCTGATTCGTCACTGTCTATTTTGGTGGTCTGATGCATGGGAGTGGAAATCGCTTTGGAATCGTTCATCCCGAATTTTATCAGTAGTTCCTTGCTGTACTTCGTCTGGGATACGAAAGTTCCATCGTCAAGTTGCTTTATTTGCAACTCAAGGAAGTAGTTCAGCTCACCCATTAAACTCATCTCAAATTCCTTCTGCATAGACTTAGAGAATTCCTCGCAAAGAAGGATATTAGTACTACCAAATATGATATCATCAATGTATATTTGGACCAGTATCATGTGATCGCATTCATACTTAATAAACAGCGTGTTATCAATAGTTCCGTCGAAAATCCTATGTCAATCAAGAACTTACTTAGCTTTTCATACCATGCCCTAGGTGCTTGCTTTAAGCCATATAATGCTTTATTCAACTTGAAAACATGATTTGGAATATCTTCCCTAGCAAAGCCCGGTGGTTGTTCTACATAAACCTCCTCATTTATAAAGCCTTTAAAAATGCACTTTTTACGTCCATTTGAAAAAGTTTAAAACGTTTAAAACATGCATATGCAAGTAAGACACGTATAGACTCTAATCTAGCTACCGGAGCAAAAGTTTCATCGAAATCAATACCTTCCTCCTAGGAATAACCTTTTGCAACTAACCTCGCTTTGTTTCTTGTGACACTACCATGTTCGTCGAGTTTGTTGCGGAAGACCCATTTGGTTCCTATGATGGATTTTTCATCCGATCTCTCTACGAGTGTCCGCACTTCGCTCTTTTCGAACTGAACCAGCTCATCTTCCATGGCAGAGACCCAGGATATATCATCCAAAGCTTCATGGACTGTCTTTGGTTCTATAATTGAAAGTAGTACATCATGAGATTCCTCCGTATCTTGATTTCGTATAGTTGCTCGAGTTTTTATTCCAGATCTGATATTTCCTATCACTTGCTCTTTTGGATGACTGGAAGCATGTTTCCATTTTCTAGGATGCAGCTCAACAGCTTCCGGTTCCAGTGTCTCTACATTTTCGTCTTCTGGAATATCGTCCTTACCGTTTTAGTTACCTGCAAATCTGCATAGGGCAAATCTATACCTTCCTCATCAGTAGCATCTGCATTAGGTATCTCATCAAAAGTAACATGTATGGATTCCTGAACAGTCAGCTTCCTCTTATTATAAACACGATATGCCTTAGAGTGAAGACTGTAACCAAGGAATATCCCTTCATCAACCTTAGAGTCAAATTTTCCTCTGTTATCTTTATCGTTCAAGATAAAACATTTGCATCCAAACACACGAAAGTATCTTATATTTGGAGTTCTACCATGCCAGATTTCATAAGAAGTTTTCTCAATATCGGCCTAAGGAAGACACGGTTAGACACATAGCAAGCTGTACTGACAGCTTCCGCCCAGAACTGTTTAGGAATATCATACTCATGTAACATAGATGTTGGTCCCGAAATGCACCAAACAAGGAATCAAAGTGGCTTTATGGAATGAAAAGGGAGAGTTTCTCACCTTTGAGTGTGTGTAGTGTGTGAAAATAAGAGTAAGCCTTTTGATCTTTGATTACCTTTCAAAGTGAGTTGGTAAAACCTTATATACCACATTAACCCTAGGTATATTAAGGCCCAATCACTAATAATAAAATAATTACAATCTAGTCCAAAGCCCAAGCTAAAGATAATTACATAATTAATCCCAAGACTTAAACTATTGACACAACCAATTAAATATCCTAACAATCTCCCCCTTTGTGTCAATTGTTGGGAGTCTTGAATCTTGGGCGTTGGGATTGTGGATTAGCGTGTGAGTGTTTCGCGAAGCCCTAGTTTGAACTCGAAGGCGCGGAGATTCCTTCGAAGAACCATTCTATCAGCTATAGCGTCAATGAGCTTCGCAAACTTGGATCGGCAGAGGGGATCTTCTTCCGAAAGGATACGGCAAATTCTCATGAGTTTGTCTTGGATGATGGTGAGCGTTCCATCTGAGAATTTTGCCACCTCGGAGCAGCGCAGGAGCCTCATCTTTCCCTTGTAGTTCGAGTAGGCGACCGCCGGATCATCTCCGTCGATCACATCGCCCTCTCGATAGTCGTCTGCGTTCTTGAAAGATGGGCGAGTCAGGTTCACCTTCTTCAGATTATGTTCCACCGCCATCTGCAGATCGTGGGTGGCGTAGAATCTGACCTGTCGGAGTATGTGGCGCTTGATAGCCACATATCCCATGGTGACCGGTTCAGCACGTACGAGATGTCCAGAGCTTCTGAGGACGAGTCTGAACTGTTTCAGGGATTCCAGCATGCTGTATAGGTCACCCAGGCGCAGAAACTTGAAGTCCGCCTCACTGACTTCACTGTAGCTCTCATCCTGCCTCATTACTGTGAAGACTGGGTAGTGGACAGGTCCTTTCGACTCGTGGCGGAGGTCAGTGACTTTGCAGATGGGGGCTCGATTCATTTCCAGAGCGATGTTTTCCTCATCGGATAGCGTCCTCTTTGTGCATTTTTTGCAAAGAAGGCTCCATCGATAGAGCTGCTTCTTTTTCTCGCTCCAATTTTGTATGTTCATCAGCTCATACTCGTCGAAGGTTGTGACGATCTTCTCCTTGCGCCGCCAGATCCTCTTCCTGATCTCTTCCTGAAATGGCGCGGTGATCTTTTTGTTTTCCCACGGTGCTCCCGGTATATCCACCGTGGGCACATCCGTTTGAGCAGCAGGGGCCTCAGTTTGCTGCGCTTGGAATTGAAGGATGTTCTCGAGCTCGGCCGGTTCAGCGTCGTACTCCTCTCCGTTCTCGTCGTCTGCGGTGTTGATCAGCGTGAGCGAGGCTTCCTTTAGTAGACGTCGAGCGTTTTCCACCAACTTCCTGGCTGCTACTGCATCGGCGGGTGTGTACAGCCATTCATCGTTGAAGATGTAGGCCTCGATCTCGTTTTGTGCGCAGTAGACGTCCTCGGAAGCCAGGTTGGAATCGATGTCGTGAGGGGTATGGCTATGTGATGGCGAGGGTGTTGCTTCGGAGGAGTTTGTGGATTGTGGGGATGGTTGTGGTGGAGATTCAGGTGGTTCGGTTGAGGTGATGGTTTTGGCAAGGATGATTTGGGTAATTGGTGGCGTAGATGTGGTGGTGGCCTCTAACGTCGATGTGACAGTTAGAGGTTCTGTGTTGGTGGGTGGAGACGGTGTGGAGGTGGTCTCTAATGTCGATGTGACGATTAGAGTTTCGGAGACGGTGATGGGTAGTGGTGAGGGTGATTTGGTTAATGACTCGGGGTTGATGGGATGGGATTTTTGGCTAGTGGGGTGTGAGGTTTCTGTTGCGGGTGCCGTTTCAGGTCCAGAGGAGGAGGGCGGCGTCGATTGTACGAGTCCTTGAGGTTGTGCGCCAAGCTGCCTATTTATCTCCCCCTCGCGGCGATCTTGATCATCGTCTTGATCGTCGCGCCTGATCCCGCTCGTCTCGCCTAGAGTGCGGCAAGACATTGGTTGCAACATTATCTTCTTCATCTGCTGTTCCTCCTCGTCGAGTTCCGTCATTGACTCAAATCTAGCTCTGAGGATGTAGAAGAGCTCGTTGGCGGAAATGGAGGAGAGAACAGCGTGCGCGTCCTCATTTTGCTTCGGTGGTGGCGTCTCCGGGGCCACACCTTTGCCTTTGTCGATCGTGGACGCTTCGAGACGCGCGTAGACTTTATCTAAAATCGACGCCTCAAGAGTCTTTGCAAACTCTTGAAGACGTGTCTCTAGCGCGGTCTCGGTGACGAAGTGGGGTAAATCTAACAAGTTGGAATCACGAAGAACTCCAACTGACACCGACTCGGTGAATATAGCCGATCGGCCGCCCGTTTGCACAGGACTGGAAAAGACGGGGTCACTCAGACTTCCCGTTAGCATCATCGATGAGACAGACTCAGTCGAATGATGGCCTAGGCTCACGGTTGTTGTGATGTTGGCCGTGCTAGGTCTTCCGCTCTCAGTCACAGAGACATCAGCGAGCGTTCTGACAGAGTCACGAAGACTCTGTGGTGCGGTAAGAGGTGTATGTGGCCTAGAAACGTAAGAAATTATGGGGAGTGAGGGCACTAGACTCGATGTGCATGAAGAGGATGCAGTCTGAGGCGAGGGACTGCTTGTTTCAACATCGATCACCTCCAAGTGGGATGTCGATGGCATAAGTGGCTCCTCGTGGAATGAAATATCTTCCTGTAGAGAGGAAGATAAGTGGATTGGTGGGGACGTTTGCGTGGTTGAGCCAGATGCCACGTCTTCTACTCGGGAGGTGAACACATCACCTCCTGTACCTATTGGTTCGGCTCGGCTTATTTGTGGCTGAGGTGGTCGATCGTGTTTTTGTTTCGATCGACGCTCCGTGGGACGGCTTACGTCATCCTTACGCGGCCGTTTTTTCGGAACGCGGGTGGAGGAGGATGCGGCGTGACTCGATGACTTTTTGGAGGTGGTGGTGGGGGGTTGGCTAGTCCCGAGGTTAGGAGCAGGGGGTTGATCTGCTCCGTAGGGACAGTGGATAGAGGGTGCGGGGTTTCACGGAAGGATGCGGTTGAGGCACGGTATTCTTGGACGTGCGGGTTGGTCTGGTCGGCGTAGGCGAGCACGTCGTCCGGAATCACCATTGCGTGTCGATCCTTCGCCGGTGTGTTCTTCTTGGCGAACTTCTCGACAGTTGGGATTTGAAACTGTTCTGCTGCCGGACGGATGCGGATGTTGGTTGAGTGCAGGCGGAAGTGCTTGATCAGAGCTGGGAGCCATCGCATGTATGGGACGAAGCGGTTCGTGACTCCCGTGGCGACTTCCCGGTCGCGTCGCTGGATCATCGAGACTAGGTCCACCCAGATGATGTCGGCGTAGTTGTACTTGCGGTTGTGAGCGATGCCGGTCATGATTGTGAGGATTTGAATGTTTCCGCGGTCCTGACCAGCATGCTTTCCTGACATACACTTGTTCACCAGCAGGTACAGTGTCCGCCAGGGTTGTGGTAGATTGCGGGTGGTGACTTCACTGAGGACAAGTGGGCCTTTCTTCTTCTTGGTATCTGGTTGATAGCCCAGTCTGTCGATGTCTTCAATGAGTTGGTCGTGTGTTGGTGGTGGATCGTAGGGTGAGTAGACCGGGAGTTGAAGAACATCTTGGAGTATTTTGGGAGTGAGGACCACCGTTTCTTGATCGATTTGGGCGGATAAGGTCTTGGCAAGGCGTAGTGGTCCAGCTATCTGCAGCGTATGCCAGAATTGTTGAAGGTACACCTGTGCTTCTGGTTCGCCATGAGTGAGGGCGTGGCGAAGTGGGTGCCCTTTGAGAATTTCTATAATAACGAGGGCATCGCACCGAAAACTGTCCAAGTCCAACATATAGTTGTTGGGAATCAGGGCCGCCCATTGACTTAGTGGAAAGATCTCCTCGGGTGGTGGGACATAGGTACGCGCGTGGAGTTCGATGCGAGCGACCTCCCTTTGGATTACAGCCGCCTCAAGTGCTTCAAGTGTATTTTGATCTTTGTCAGTCATATCTGTGCTTTACAGTAATCGTAATAAGATTAGTACTGACTAAGTCACGAAAATGATAAAAATAGACATAGAATTGCCCAAAATTATATATAAGAAAAATTCACATTTAAGCTAATTTAGGGTCCCTTTGACATAGTTGTTAAGATTTGAAATTTGTCATGTGATGGCGAGTTTCGACACTAAGTGTAACACATAGATAAGTCAAGAAAATTTTCGCATTTTGTGTAAGATTTAGCAAGTATGGAAAATTTTCGTAAGTTAAGAAATCTCGCACGTTGTCAAAATTTTCGTATGCAATGAGGAAAATTCGCACTTATCTTTGTTTCAAGGAATTTTCTCATGTTTCAAGAAATTTCGCACTCAGCCACAAAAATCTCGCACGTTAAGAAATTTTCTCATGTTTCAAGGAAATTCGCACTCAGCATATAATGAAAATTTCGCGGATTGAAAAGTCTTTGTGGATTGAGAAAATTTTTGTTTACTGTAGGTGCGAGAAAGTGAGGATGCGAAAAAATGTATAATGAGGTGAAGTGCAAGAGATTTTCGCGGGGCTTCACGTGCTGTAGCAGCGAAGTTTTAACAAATGTAAATTCTCGTAAGAAACTTTCTCAGATAAAATTTCGCGGGACCTTACGTGCTGTAGCAGCGAATTTTTAACATATGTAAATTCTCGTAGGAAACTTTCTTAGATAAAATTTCGCGGGACCTTACTCACTGTAGCTCAAGAATTTTCTCGGGTAAAATAAAAGGTTCGCGGGGCTTATCTTACTGTAGCAGCGAGATTTAACTATTAAATCAATTTATCTGAGAATTTTTCTCGGTGAAATAAAATTTCGCGGGGCTACTCTCACTGTAGCGCAGGAATTTTCTCGGGTAAATTAAAAATTTCGCGGGGCGTTACTCACTGTAGCAGCGAAATTTAACGATTAAAGCAATTTTTCTGAGAATTTTTTTTTTTCGCGGTGAAGAACACAGTGTGAAAAGTGCGAGACAACGCAATGAATTTTTGCCTTAGACCTACTCAAATCTTAGCCAAAATGCAATATTATGGACTCAATCGACTCGAAATAGGATGGGAAATGCATATTTGGTGGATTTAAACAATAAAAACCTAACATGCGTTCGATTCAGAACCGAGAAAGATTAACCCTAACTTAACAGATTTAATTAAAACGGGCAAAACAGCGTAAAAGCGAACAGAAATTGGGTTATTTGAGATGTATTCATACCGAAAAGCTGATTTGCGATAATGGAGTTAGCAGGAAACGAAGTTTGAAAGCAGATTTGACGACGACGACGATGCGGGGAGTTGCGAAATTTTGAAAGAAGGGTTGCGAATTTTTTGAATTTTCTCGGGATTTTTAGAATAGTGAAAAAATGTTAAGAGTTTTGGGGTTTTACGATTGTAGGCACTGTACATGCGAATTTTTTAGAAAATGGGCCGAAATTTCGCGGGCTTGGTCAAAATCTCAACTTAGCTGAATTTCGCGAATTTGGATTGGTCCAATTTTGACCCTTTTTGACCAGAAAAATTAGAAATTCAACCCAAAATATTTTAATTGGTCCGATTTTGACTCAGTTTGACCAAACTTTAAAATTTCAACCCAAACCTTTTTTTTTAAATAATAAAAAATAAGAAGCTCCCCCTTAATCGTAAAACTCCTCGTTTTAAATAATGAAATATCAGACGCTCCCCCTTAATCGAAAAATTCCCGTTTTAAATAACGAAATATCAGATGCTCCCCCTTAATCGAAAAACTCCCCCTCAAAAGACATAATCCATAAGACACATAGAAAATGAAGTGAAGTGAAAATGAAGTATGTACCCTTTATCAAAGTTCATGTAGGGTCGATTGATCACAACTGAATATTCAACATGCCCAACATAGTCACTAGGTGTTGGAATCGTTTGACATCCAACGGTTTTGTGAAAATGTCGGCCAGTTGATCTTCGGTTGTTATGTAGTGTAATTCAATCGTGCCTTGTTCGACATGTTCTTTGATGAAGTGGTGACGAATATCTATGTGTTTTGTTCTTGAGTGATGTACAGGATTACTTGCATCGCAATAGCACTTTTTGAGTCACAATAAATGGGAATTTTATCAACGTGAAAGTTAAAATCTCGTAGTTGGGTTCTCATCCACAAAAGCTGTGAACAGCAACTAGCGGCGGCGACATATTCTGCCTCCGTCGACGAAGTTGAGACACAGTTTTGTTTTCGGGACGACCAACTTACGAGTTTACCGCCCAAGAAGTGTGCAGCTCCAGAGGTGCTTTTTCGGTCCATCTTGCATCCTGCATAATCCGAGTCAGAGAATCCAACCAGTTTGAAGTCCGATAGAGTGGGGTACCACAAACCCAGATTGGGTGTTCCTTTGAGATAGCGGAGAATCCTTTTGACAGCAGTGAGATGGGATTCCTTTGGTGTTGCCAGAAAACGAGCGCAGATTCCTGTCGAGAGAACGATATCCGGTCGACTAGCAGTAAGATACAAAAGAGAGCCTATGATCCCTCGATAGACTGTTTGGTCAACGGGAGCACCAGATGGGTCCGCGTCGGGTCGGCCAGAGGGTGACATAGGTGTAGCAGCAGTCTTAGCATCCTTCATTCCATACTTCTCGAGGATGTCATGGATGTATTTGGACTGATTGATGAAGATTCCGTTGGGGAGTTGCTTTACTTGAAGACCAAGAAAGAAATTCAGCTCACCCATCATACTCATTTCGAATTTCTCTTTCATCAATTCTGCGAACTCTTCGCACAGTTGAGGTTTAGTCGATCCAAAAATGATGTCATCGACATAAATCTGTACAATCATGATGTCCAGGCCACTCCACTTTGTGAAGAGAGTTGTATCCAGAGATCCTTTCTTGAATCCAGACTGAACAAGGAAGTCTGAAAGGACGTCATACCAAGCTCGGGGAGCCTGTTTTAGTCCGTAGAGGGCCTTGTAGAGTCGATATACGTGATGAGGAAACTCTTCGCTCAAGAACCCCTCAGGTTGATCAACGTACACTTCTTCTTTGAGAAATCCATTCAGAAATGCAGTCTTCACGTCCATTTGGTAGACTTTAAAGTTCTTGTGAGCAGCAAAGGCAAGAAACATTCGTATGGCTTCGATCCTGGCAACTGGGGCGAAGGTTTCATCGTAGTCGATGCCTTCTTGTTGGTTATACCCCTTAGCCACAAGTCTTGCTTTATTGCGAATAACAACACCATCTTCATCCTTTTTGTTCTTAAAGATCCATTTTGTGCCGATAATGGATCTATTGTGAGGTCGTGGTACGAGTTCCCAAACTTGTAAGCGTTCAAACTGATTTATTTCCTCCTGCATTGCAATCAGCCAATCAGGATCATTGAGAGCTTCTGCTACTCGTGATGGTTCGACTTGACTGAGATAGCAAGCAAACAAACTTTCATTCATCGTAGCCGATCGTGTCCAAACACCGAATGTGGGGTCCCCAATAATCTGATCGGTAGGGTGAGAGCGAGCCCAAAGTGGTACGTTGGTTTGTGAGGAGCTGGCCGCATTTGTATTGATTTGAAACTCATTAGATTGGGGCCCGGTGTCCGAAGAGATCTCAATCGTATTAAATTGAGAGGGTTCTGCATCAGGATCAGCAATATTCCCAGGGTTGGGTAATATGTCGTTTTCGTTGAGATTGAGTGCATCCAAGTTTGGAGGGACGACGTTATTGCCGGTAGCTGGTGGTGTAGGTGGAGTGGGTGCAGCGGTAGGTTGAGTGGTGGCGACGGGAGTCTTGTGAACTCGGTAGAAATACTCGAAGAGCAGATCGAGATCCAGTTCGCCACAATTGCCCTCAGATGAGGAAATTCCCGCCGTTGAAGGTTGACCTTTTGTCAAAGTCTGTAGAAGACCTGGTTCTGGACTGATATGGCCAGAAGCTATGAGATCGCATTCGCTTTTGTCAAAAGAGGCATTCGTGCTTTCTATTACTGACCGTTTCTCCTTAAGATAGACTCTGTATGCCTTTGAATTCAGTGAATATCCAACAAAGATGCCTTCAAGAGCTTTTGGATCAAGCTTCCCAAGATGTTGGCGATCATTGGCCATTCTGTTCCGGTGTCTTCACAGCTGAGAACTGTTGAGTGATGCCCTGAGTGGCATAGTAATCACTGAGCTTCTTGTTCTTAAACTCAGTTCCGTTGTCAGTTCTGATAATCCGAACCTTCTGTTGATGAAGAGTTTGGGTCGTAACAACAAACCCGATGATTATATCAGGAACTTCATCCTTTGTACGAATGAGTTTCGTCCATGTGTAGCGTGAAAAATCGTCGACTATCACCAGAATATACCGTCTTCCTCCGAGTGTGGCCGTAGGCATTGGGCCACATAGATCCATATGTAAGAGCTCGAGGATGAGCTTAGACGACGGTGTTTCTTTAGAGACATGAGACGATCGCTTCATCTTCCCCAATTCACAGGCAGAGCAGAGGTGTTCCTTATGATATGTCAGTTGGGGTAGACCGTTGACGAGTTTATTCTGACGCAGTTTGTTGATGGTCTTGAAGTTGAGATGTGAAAGACGCCGGTGCCATAGATCATTCAACCTGGGTGCGGCTCGAGAGAGAAGGCATATTGGTCGAGAGGTCGTAAGGTTGAGTACATAGAGGTGGGACGTGCGCGTTCCAGAAAGAAGAGATTGTCCTGAGGCATCCATAATGCTGCAGATGTCAGATTCGAAGAGAACCTTGTATCCTTTGTCGCAGAATCGACCAATGCTGAAGAGATTGTAGCTCAAACCCTCGACATAGGAGATGCCCTTGATTGTCAGTTTATCGTGCACGAGATCGCCAGTTCCTAGAATTGGCGCCATTTGACCGTTTCCGAAGGAGACCCTTCCGAGATAGCGCTCGGAGAAGTTGCTCAACAGCTCCTTATTCCCTGTCATGTGTGTGGAGCAACCCGAGTCTAGATACCACACATGACAGACCTGCAAACATTTAGCAAACGTTGGGTCCCCGTTTTCGAACGGGGCATTCTTGTGATATATGTAAAGTTTTTATGCGCTTAATGGAAAATGTGGTTTCTAAATCAGATTGTGTTGTTTCTAATTTAGCTTTCCCTTTGTAGTCAGTTTGATTAGGTGGATTTATGGTTTTTCTAACCCATATTTTCCTAACTTGTGCTTGCATGTGTGGCGCCTTATTCATGTAATGGTGTGGGGAATGTGGTTGTCGTTTTCGCGCTTCGGTTTTGGTCGCCTTTGGCTTGCGAGTAGTAGGTGAGTTTGCGTTTGACGGCGAGAGGCGTTTTCGCTTGACCTTAGGTTTAGGCGAGATGGGAGAGTTCAAAGACGTCGTAGATGAGGTTTGCTTGCGTGGTCGGAGTGTTGCGTGTTCATGTGTTTCATATTCATGGAAGCGTGGGAGAACAAATTCATTGCAGCAGCACATAGACATAAGCTTGGTAAAAGAAAGATGAGTTTTGGCAACATAATTGTCTACGACCTTAGGACATTGGGATTCAGTACATAGAGAGGAGGAACGAATATAGGATGGTCTTTTCTTCTTGTCATCGAAGAGCGGATTCTCCTTTATTTGGTACGAACTCCCTTCCAGAGACGTCGAACTCACATTCCCTGTATCCATAAGAATACTAGAGTTAGTGTTAGAACATATGTCAGCTTTAGGAGTCATCTTCGCCGTCCTCTTACATTTACATGTTTGAGAATCGGGTACTTGACTTGACGTAGAAGGTTTGTTCGTATTATGAGATTGTTCTAGGGTAAAGATTTTGTAAAGTAGATCTTCTCGCTCTTTTGCAAAGGCTTTTCGCTCTACTTCTATGGTTCGTTCTAGTTCTGCTATGACCAGAAGTTTCTCTGGGACATAGATGCGAGAAAGTGCTTCTCGGAGAGCGATTTCCTGTTCTTCGGTTGGGAACTGAGATTTGATGTCTTCAGAGAGTGAGGGCTTTCTAGTCTTATCACTAGCATTCAATTCTGTGTAGTCGTATGCGATCTCTGCCCAAAGTATGTTCTGTTTCCTCTTTTCTTCTGACAGCACAGTGGAGGAGGATCTTACAAATGGCATGAGCTGTGAGGGAGTTCCTTTCCTCGTTCTTAGGAATGTTGTACTGTACATGTTATACCTTCTGACAATTAGCGGCGTTGGATCGCAGTTGCTGGCCAGTCCGATTCCCATCCGGGCGTCGTAGAATTCTGTTTCAACTGGTTGGTTTAATAGACATAAGATGTTTGCTGCCGTTTTCCTAAGGTGAAGTTGCTCTTCAAGTTCTTTCACCTTGCGGTGTAGCCTAACTCTTTCCTTTGTAAGCAGTCCGTATTGGGCGGCCGTCAGGAGGCGAGAAGTTTCACATGAACTAATGGCTAGTGTAGTTTCCTTAACCTTAGTCTCACTTTGTTTGTTCTTACTTTGCAGACGTTTGACTAAAGCTTCAGAGGCCATTAGACGTTCTTTTGCACAGGCAAGTTCTTCTACTTTGAGACTAAGTAAGGCATAGTTATTTTCAAATTTTAGCCTAAGTTCATCATAATCCTTAGCGTCTACGGTGGGTTTCTTAATGGCGTGTCGGTGATTAAACACATCATCGAGTTGCGAGATTCGTACCTCAGACTCAGCGTTGTGACAGACTTAGCTGTGTTTTCACCGGTGTGACCCATCTCCTCGTCCTCGTCATGTTCGACCAGCCTTGCCATGCAGCAATCTTCATCCTTAGGTTCCTCGTCTTCTGAAGTGTCATTCACCCATTCAGCTTCTTCGGTGAGTAGGGCTTTCCCACTTTCCATCTTGCGGGTCATTCTGGCCTTTCGGTCATAGTACCCGGAGTCCTTCACGCGTGGGGCGTGGCATTCTTTGGCAAAGTGGCCTGTCTTTCCACATCGAAAGCACTTCACAGATTTTTGAGGTGCGGAGTCCTCTGCTTTCTTTGTCGGCTTAGTTTCCTCTGTGGGAGTGGTCTTTTTGGTGCCGCTGTAGGTTCTTTGGCGATTGGAGGAGGATGAGGATCTTTTTCCGATCTTCTTTGAGACCAACTTAGTGAGCATTGCCAGTTGCTTGCGTATATCACGAACATCTTCATCTGATTCTGTATCGGCTTCGGATCCTGAAGAGGTGTCAGATGCAACAGCTGGTAGCTTCCCTTTGTTCTGTTTGGTCTTAGTGGTGGAAGATCGTTCATTGGTTTTGTTTGAGAGGAGTGCCAGTGGGTCGACTCGAGTGTTGGTGGACTGAGGTTGCACGTAAGGAGCATAGGCAGACAGACTGTCATAAAGAGCATGGATGGAAGTGTTGGAGAGGTCCTTACTCTGAATCATCATCACGATTGCATTGCCCCAATGCGGTTTGAGGCTACCAAGGAAGCGGCTGTTGATATCGAATTTGTCCCTCGAGATCCTGGCTTTCTTGAGTTCATTGATGACCTTCAAGTATCGGAGGTATGTGTCACGCAGTTCCTCTCCTTCATAGGCCTGGAAGAGTTCATACTGCGAGAGACATGCTGATTTCCTCCCCTGAGAACTTTCAGTTGTGCCTGCCATAATTTCTGCAAGTTCATCCCATATCTCCTTAGCAGTTGTGCAGCACTCAACGTGAGCGTAGACCTCGTTTCCCAAAGCCTGGAAGATGTATCCTTTGGCAGTCTCGTCGGCCTGTATGCGAGCCAGTTCATCCTCATTGATGGGACCTCTTGGAGTGCGGCGCTCATCCATGGGAGGGTTTGCGTTTGGCTGTGCAGGGATGGTTGTCCAGAACTGTGCTGGGCCGTTGAAGATGGAGTCCAGAAGGTATTGAGAGAGTGGTGCGCCTTTGTTCCTGATGAACGTGAGGAACCGGTTTGTCCATATGCTGTAGTCGCCTTGTCACAGCATCGGAGGCCTGGTGTCGGAGCCCACTATGGAGATGTCATTCGTGGTAGACATGGTTGGTGCAGTCGAATCGTCCGTGGTTTTGATCTTTTATGGATAAGAAAGTTAGTAACGAACGATATTAGAAATACGAGTTTAATGAGTAGAGTTTTGAGAACAAAATTGTTTAAGGAATTTCTTAGAACTAAGTGAACGTGTGTGATGGTCGATAATGTATGAAAGAGAAATATATCTTGAAATTAGGAGAAGTTCTAGAAATTTAAATTGAGACTTGAGGAGCAAAAACAAAGTTTATCTCAAAAGTGGTCTAGGGAGATAGTTCTAAAGTGTGAGGATCAAATCTTAAAAAGTTTGAGAAAAATTTAACCCAAGAAGATTTTAACACGAGAAAGACTTAACACGAAAGAGAAAAAAAAAATTCGCAGCTCAAGGAGACGTGATTAGTGAAATGTTATCCGAGAAATTAAGTGTTGAGGAATTTCGGTGTTTGTGAATTTTAAAGAGAAATTCAAAAAAAAAATCACAGGTGAAAATTTTCTCGGATTTAAAAGTTTCGCGTGTGGGAATGATTCTAAGTCGAGAGTTTTAAAATCTTCACAAGAAAATTTCGCAAGTTAAAGAAAATCGCATCGAGTGGTGAAGTGTGATTTTTAGGAAATTTTCTCGGATTTGGAAGAGACGTGGTTTTGAAAAACTTTCTCAGATGAGATAAACTTTCTCGGCTTAGAAAACTTTCTCGGATGTAAAGATTTTCGTGACTTTCAAAACTTTCTCGGTCTTAAAAAAATTCTCGGATATAAAAATTTTCAAAAAGTTCTCGGCTGAGAAAAAAAATTCGCGGCTTAGAAAGATTCGCGGGATAAGCTTTCTAGGATATGGAATTTCTGAAAATTCTCGGCTGTTAATTTCTTAGTAAAATTTCTCAGATTTTTTAAAATTTCGCGGCTCAGAAAAATTCTTGGAATTGACTTTCTCGTGTATAAAGTTTCTCGGATTTTAAAGAGTACGAACTTGAGAAAAATTGGGTCTTAGAGAAATTTTTCGCGGTTTTGAAAATTCTCGGATTTTAAAGAGTACGAAGTTGAGAAAAATTGGGCCTAAGAAAAATTTTCGCGGTTTCAAACTTTCTCGGCTTTTGAGCATAGGTTGTTGCGAGAAACTGCAGTGAAAGTGAAATTTTCGCGGTGTAAAAATTCTCGGATTGTGAGCATAGACCGTTGCGAAAAAATGCAGCGAAAGAGAAGTTTCGCGGTTTAAAAATTCTCGGATTCAACTTCGCGGAGATGAAACTTTCGCGGATTTGAACGATTCAGCAAAATTTCGCGGGCAAGAACATCAAGTACTGTTCCATTGCTCTGTCGCGACATTTCCAGAAAAACCGTCCGTTTTCACCCAAATCTCAACCAAAATCGCTCAAACTTGATCCTAAAATTCAGAAATTCTTCCCTAAACACATAATCGACCGATTTGTGAGCTAAAAACAACAAAAAATGGGTCAAATCGACCGAAAACAGAGAATGGCCGAGATGTCCTTTTTCTGAAAAGTTTTTGCTTCAATCTCGCTCAAAACTCGTTAAAACTGATCCAAAAGTGTTCTAAAAACATTTTAGGCATAGACTCGATCTGGGGGAAGGTTTTAAACACAAAAACGAAGCATCAAAACCCCAAAACAAGCTCAAAATGCCCGAAAATAATGTTTTGCTCAAAAACACCTTTGATCTTGCTTGGAATCGAACGAAACTGGATTCAAATCAATGCAGATTGATCCACGTTTGCTCTGATACCACTTGTTGGTCCCGAAATGCACCAAACAAGGAATCAAAGTGGCTTTATGGAATGAAAAGGGAGAGTTTCTCACCTTTGAGTGTGTGTAGTGTGTGAAAATAAGAGTAAGCCTTTTGATCTTTGATTACCTTTCAAAGTGAGTTGGTAAAACCTTATATACCACATTAACCCTAGGTATATTAAGGCCCAATCACTAATAATAAAATAATTACAATCTAGTCCAAAGCCCAAGCTAAAGATAATTACATAATTAATCCCAAGACTTAAACTATTGACACAACCAATTAAATATCCTAACAATAGATCTAGCCATTTCTTGTAATGCCCTATTTTTACGTTCAACTACGCCATTCTGTTTGGGAGTTATAGGGGCAGAGAAGTTATGACTATAACCGTACTGATCACAGAATGATGCCAATGACTTAATATCAAATTCCAGTCCGTTATCACTACGTATCCTACACAGATTCATTTCTTCTTCATTTTCTAGTCTCTTCACCAGTGATGCAAAGTTATCTAGTACCTCATTCTTATGTGCAAGGAATATCACCCAAGTATACCTGGAATAATCATCAACAATGACGAAGGCATATCTTTTACCTCGTAGAGACATCGTTTGAACAGGACCAAAAAGGTCGAGATGTAGTAATTCCAGAGGTCTGGATGTAGATATCACATTCTTTGCTTTGAACGATGTCTTGGTCTGTTTGCCCATTTGGCATGCCTTGCATTTTTTGTCCTTGACGAACTTTATGTCAGGAACACCTCGTACCAGTGCATTGCTTGTGATATGAGACACTAATTCCATAGTGGCGTGTCCTAGGCGTGTGTGCCATAACCAGGTGTTATCCTGTGTAACTGCTAAACACTTGACATTCTGGTCAGTGATATCATCAAGAGTTATGCAATAGATATTTCTATCCCTAGATGCACTGAATAGAACCTTGTCATCATTTCTAACTACACACTTATCATTTTCAAAAGTAACTTTATGACCCTTATCGCATAATTGACTAATGCTAATGAGGTTATGTTCTAGATTCTTAACCAACCATACGTCATCTATAGTTGTATGTAAAGTGTTACCAACAGTTCCAACTCCAATAATCTTAGATTTTGTGTTGTCGGCATAGGAGACATATCCTCCGTTATATGCTTTCACCGACACAAACTTACTGATATCGCCTGTCCTATGGTGGGAACACCCACTGTCGAGGTACCACTTGTTTTTCTTGCTGGATTTTCTTCTTTGTAACTGCATGAATCATTTCTTTTCTGAGGTGCCCAACTTTGATTGGGTCCTAACTGGTTAGTAGAGAAATAACTTCGGTTCACATGTGATATATCATGTGTTACAGACTATGATCTCTTGAACACTGATTGGTTAGTGTTAGAGACTTCAGGAATCTTCTTTGGCCTCCAGACATATCTAGCTTTATCACCTCTCTTCAGAAAACAGTGGTTAGCATAATTACCTTGACGGCCGCATGAAAAACACTTAGATTTTCTAACAGTAGGTGGTGCAACATGCTAATGTGTCATGGAATATCCTAGTCCTGATGTTCCAATATTACCGAGAACACTGAGTAGCATGTCAAGATTTTGTTGTCCTTCAATAAATCTATCATTAGTGCGACATTTTCCTTCTAAGAAATCCTTAAGAACAGACATGTCTCTAGATATATTTTCTTTCTTTCTAAGAGTTCCGCAATTACATAGGGCTTTTTCTTCCTTAAGAGTTTCTAGTTCGGCTCTCAGGTGCTCATTTTCTAGATCCGTTTGATGCTTCTCTCTAGCTACGTCATCTCGTTGTCTAACCAAGCTTTTTACTTGTAAGTTCAGCGACTTAATCCTTCTTTCCGCGTTTTGGATAATTTCAAACATCTCTTCCTTTTCATCTACTTCAGGGACTGAGGAAGCATTATCATGAGATTCATCTTGCCTAGCATATAATTCATTCAGAAATAATATTTTCTTAATAGTGGATGAATTTGATACCTAATCATCATCATTGGCCATGCAGGCGAGATCTTCCTCCTCTTCACTTTCGGCCTCTTCACAGTTAGTAACCATGGCTTTCTGCTTCTTTACCTTTTTGTCACCGATCTCTATCGGGCAGTTTGAGGCAAAGTGGCCTGGCTTGTTGCACTTGAAACATTTTGCACGTTGTTCCCGGTTGACGATATTCTCCTGTTCCTAGTTTGGAACTTGGAGTTTCCCTTGAACTTTCTTTTCATCCGAAACTTTTCAAACTTTCTGGTCAGCATGGCAATCTGCTCCATTAGTTCCTCCTCGGTTTCTTTTTCACCTTTTGAATCGTTTTCTTGTTTGCTGTTGAAGGCAATGTTTGGTTGATTTCGGACGGTTGGTTTCTCTTTGATGGAGATCTGAGTCATCTCGTAGGTGGTAAGAGATCCGATTAGTTCTGACACGGAAAGTTCGTCCAAGTCCTCTGCTTCGTAGATGGCAGTTACTTTGGGATTCCATTCTCTTGGAAGAGATCTCAGTATTTTCCGCACTTTCTCACCGTCCGGTCTTTTCTTTCCCAACGAGAACATTTGATTGATGATGTTCATGAATCTCGCGTACATATGGCTTATGGTCTCGTTGTCCTGTTGGTGAGTTAAGAGGGCTATTCTTTCTTGTACAACTCGACTGGTTCCCTCATGTGCGACTTGAAGCATATCCCACATATCCTTGGCAGATTCGCATGAACTCACACGATTGTATTCTTCTCTTGTAAGTGCGCAGGCGATCATGTTCTTAGCTTTGGCATTCACGGATATTCCTCGCTTGTCTGTTGCATCGTACTCGGAACCTTTCTTTGGAGTTCCATCTGCCTTCTTGGGATTGTAAGGTCCAGTCGTGATGATATTACACAGGTCATAGTCAGTAGCAAGCAGGAATTCCTTCATACGTTTTTTCCATATAGCATAGTTTGTTCCACCGAAGAGTGGTGGCCTAGAATGGGATTGTCCCTCTGCAAAAACATCAAAACTCGAAGAGGCCATTAGATCTTTAACTCAGGCTTGTTAGGCCCGTCGTTTGAGTAACCCTCTCTGATACCAAATGAAGATATAAATGTGCCTAAGAGGGGGGTGAATTAGGCTTATAAAATTTTATGCTTATTTACACAAATCCTTAGTGTGGTGACTTAGATATGCCTAATGATATTGTGACGAGTATGCCTGTTATATCCTAGTACCGTCGGATGTGTTTCGGGTCTGTCTCACAGCGATAACGAAATAACTAAAAAGTAAATGCGAGACAGGATTTTTATAGAGGTTATATCCCCAACTGCGGTTTACTCCTCTCCTTGGGATTTGCTTCCCAAGAGTTTAACCAATCACTATAATGCACCGTAGCTGGATACAAAACTGATTGGTTAGCCCAATACACAACGAAACAAGTCGAACACTAGACACACTTGGGTACCACACGTCGAGTTTCGTTCCTCGGAATCTCCTGATCCCGACAGACACAGCTCGCTACGGAAGGGCCCCCGGAACTCGTCCTTCCCTTCACGTGTGCGTAAAGGTCGACCTTGCCTCCTTGGTATTGCTCACATCCGAAGACAACACGTCCGAAGACAGAATGTATGGTAGGGGATGATGGAATATCTGATTAATCACTCGCTCAGTGATGAAAACGCAAGTTAACGCTCAATAAGGCAGAAAGCTATCGCAAATGGGAACTCAGGAATCTCTTTGTCAGTTTCTGCTCAAGGATCTCTCGTGGGCTTATATTCGCAAAAAATACATTCTTTTTCAAAATCTGAAGTGCAGCTCATATATAATCCTTTTCAATGAGCACTTTACATGGAAAATCAAAACATATAATAATCACCAAATCAAGTATAGTTTCCATGTAATATTCGAGTCAATCATACCATATAGATCATGCTCTTAATTAATCATCACAACGGTCACATAGCACATTTAAGCATGATTATATTCCATATAAAAGCACAATTTCGTTCTCAAGCATATTCAAGCATTTCATATATAATAACCATAAAAGAACTTCCATAAGTGATTCCCTGCTATCTGTTTCTAGCGTAAATCAGTCCAGATTCACTTTCCAAATAAATCACACGAGATAGCATCACATCGGCACGTTTTTCATATACAACTAGCATTTAATCAATATATTTACCATGTTTAACACATAAATCATATCAGAGCATACTAAATTAAATTTATCAATCATGACCGAACTTTCATTACTTCAGAGATCTCATCCGTTTAAAGCGTATACCATCTAGTAGCATCTTATCCACAAAGTCAATCAAATCAAAACTTTCCTAAATATAATAATCCAATCAGCATAAGGAAAGATATTAATTCCATATTGCACATTAAATTCAGTGGAAAGCATGCAAGAATCGTATAAGTGATTTTCGTCCAGGAATAAGCAAGTATCAACGGATATATCACTTTCCATATATAAACAGCATATTTTCCTTTTATAACTCAGTAGGATATCTTATGCATTATTCCATATATAGCACAATACGATATGTCCTATCATATTGGCTGTCTATAACATGCGATCACCTAGTCTCATCAACTAATCACCATATCATATGCCAATCAAATATTGAATACTTTAGTCAATCTATAGCTCATAATCAATGCATGTGTGAATATTTTTATATACTTAGACGTTATATTGATCATAGATCGAATTGCTTAATTTATAGATTTAACGTTATTACAATTACATTGTCCATCAAAACTCTCTAACACACATGGACCAAAAAGGTCAACATGTTGCAAGGCTGGGGATGACTAAAGGAGAGCCATCATACGAGCCTCTCCCCAATTTGCTAGCTCCCTAGCGTCTATTGTGCCAAAGGAAGTCTTCCAACCCCAACTACACCAGACTTCGTAATTGGCTGTAGCAGGAGGGCAGGTTGGTGGATCATCCATCTACGATGCGTAAACACATATGTGAAATTCTATGTTTTCATGTGATCGAGAATTTACGTGACTTACGTGCCTTATGTGCTTTACCTGTTTTAAATACGTTTTATATAAGTCATGTTTATATGAAATTTCTTGTATATGCATGGCATGTGCATATCACGTCAGGCTGAGAGATGATTTCCACCGCATTGAGACGGTGATGATTTGATATGTTGTTACGTGGGGTAGATTGAGAATATTTGCGACCTGTTAGGCTCACAGGATTCCTGGCGGAGACAGACGAGATCGATCTGTCTACTCGGACGTGGTCGATTCGAGGTGTACACTGCCAGAAGGGATACGGGTGTTATCGCCCATGACTTACGGATACGGGTTTAACTACCCATGACATTGGATTCGGGTGTGATCACGTGACCACCCATGATATTTATTGCGCTCGTGAGCCTAACCTAGGACACTGTGTTGTGTGAAATATGGTGAGAAAAGATAGAGTGTGCATTATATCATGTTCTGAGATGTTTGGATCAGTGTTGAGTGCCCACTTGCATACATGCATTTTATTCACCTACTGGTCAAATCGCTTAGTTTTACGTGTTGTAGGTACTGAGTCTGACGCAGGTACGCGTCAAGACTGAGGCGACTGGTGGCGGTGCTCCACGGACTTTTGAGAGCGGAATGGTACATGGATGAAGACCTGTGGAGCGGCGATGGGGTTTTTGACCTTTTGACATTTTGGGGGTTTCGGCCCATTGTATAGATACTAAACAATATTTTGTTGTATTATAATATCTTTTAAAAAAATTTTAATTAGACGGGCCTTCCGCGACTTACGATCCGCCACTAATAGTAATTAGAAATGGATTGCCACAGAGCATCAAAGACAACGGCTTCAGGACGTTCGACACTTCCTACAACAGGCCTTGGTAGACCTCGTGCTCATAGAAGATGAAGAACTTCAGGATGGTGAAGACTACCAGCAAGATATCCGAAGGCTACCAGAGTTGATCGTGCAACGAGCGGTTCCCCCACAAGACAAATGCCAGGGACCGTTTGGATCGACATGCCATGGGAGAACATCAAAATCGAAATCCCCTTCCTTGAAGAAGTTCGTGAACACATCTTGAGGTCACCGAGACAGGGTCAAGAAGCCAAACGAGTTCGAGCTAAAGAGGGATCTCTCACTGGGATCAGCATAAGAGGATGACCTACATCTGGATGCTGCTCAACTTGGACCTGATGCAAGGCTGGGGATGACTAAAGGAGAGCCATTATACGAGCCTCTCCCAATTTGCCAGCTCCTTAGCGTCTACTGTGCCAAAGGAGGTCTTCCAACCCCAACCTATGCTATTGAGCGAGTGGACAGAGCCCGAGAGGAATTAAGCGAGAGCGACCTACCGTACCACCCTGCCGACGAGGTATACAACCTCTATCAGATGTACGTTGAGAAGTACAATGGTTCTCAAAGCTTCGTCAAGAAAGAAGGTCTCGAGGGGCTCTACCGGTTCATGATGCGCCAAGTCAAGTACTTCGCTGCGCAGGACCTTCAAATGGCTCTAGAGAGCAACATGAAGAAGGTCAACATGAACGCACCGCTCAACAAAGGACCTGAGATCGAAAGGCATCCAAGCAATCATGTGCACATCAGCTCAGTCCTAGGCGTGACCTACCACAAACCAATCCCAAGAAGACTAGGTTGATGCTGAAGACTGAGATCCATAAGTTTTGCGACGGAACGCTCAAGGTCATCAGATGCATGCAATGCACGTGACCTAGATAGCGAAGGCATTCACGCCAATGTTATCTGCTTCGCACATCTTTCTCGTTCTTTCACTTCATATTGGGTCCTCGGCTTTCCACCTTACAATGCACCATTCATAGAGCTCAGACCCCTAAGAGTATAAATACGTGGCATTACACACACTGAGAGGCTAAACCCGAGTACGCAATCTGTGCTTAACGCTATGGCGCCTTTCCATCCCAATGTGGTCCACACTGAGAGGCTAATAGTGCCTTTCTATCCCAATGCGGTCCCATTGAGAGGCTAACCCGGGCACATAAATTACGTTTAACCCCAAGGCGCATTTGCATCCCAATGTGGTCTGACACGCGGGCGCTTCTCACTGGTAGCCTACTACGAGGTCGCCAACACTCGAGGTTCCCTGTGCCGCTTATTCCCTCGAGTCGCATCCACCAGGTTGCATCTCCCGCTACGGGGTATCCACCTGCCTATGGTGAATTCGCCACGGTGAATTTCCCCTACCTTTCGTGAATCATGTAATTCGGCATCGTGAATCGCCATGGTGGCATAGAAGAGTCGTGACTCATCATTGAGTCGACATAAATGCCTATATCGGCAAATATACATCGTTCTCAAGCGATCTTATACTCATGCCCACTCTCTTTCCCTGACTCTTATACTAGTCGTGCGTGCACGTGCTCATGCTCATTGGAACAGTACAGAAGTTCATGCAAACATGCGTGCAATGTTATCGCATAGGATAATTTCACGTCACATAAAAATCACGTAAGTCACAGAGGCAAGTAGTCACGTAATTCATACGTATAAAAATTATGTGTTGTAGTCGCGATTTTCACTTACTTGTCATCCAAGCTTACGTATCTTATTGCATGGGAATGTCCTCACCTTCTGACCCTTAAGTCAAATTAATGTGGCATCAGTGTCATATTTAACTTAGACGGCTGTGTCGAAATAATTTGGTTAGACTATAATAGTTTGCTAATTTCTAAGTCAATCTATTTTACTCTATGCTATGTTAGTATTTAATTGCACCATAGGTATATAAGGTTCGGCGAAAGTTTGTCCTTCCTTTGGTTTGATTCGCCCGGTTCACTACGTTCAATACTCAATCGATTATGCATTATCCAAACCCTAGGATCGCCCGATTAAATTGCCATTATTAGCCACTTTCGTCGATTCTATATCTCGGCGAAAGTCATGTTACTTAAAGTAGTCTCGCCCGATTCTAGGGTTTTGCTCTTAGTTTCGCCCGATTGTGCATGTGTGGAAGCGAGTTTTGCCGTGCGGTCGACCCGTCGCTCGATTCGTTGAGCTCATCATGTGGTTTCGCCCGATTCCATGTCAATTAGGTTGTATAATATATATATATATATATATATATGTGTGTGTGTGTGTGTGTGTGTGTGTGTGTGTGTATATATCGGCGAAAGTCCATGTAATCCCCTTAGTTTCGGTCGAAACTCCCGTATACTTAATTCTTGAATCGCCCGATTACAATTCATGTCCTATGATAAGTCAAGGCTTCGCCGAGCTTCCATATTTCACCATTTCGCCCGATTGACTAGAAAGTAACTAGTCTTTAATCGCCCGATTTCCTAACTTTGAGATTTAATTTTGCCGAGTTCTATTAACTATCAAACCGCTCGATTCCAATTGTTATTTGCATCGCCCGATTTCATACTTTAGAGTTTTCATTTGTCGCACATTACTTAAGACTTTGTCGCACATTACTTAATACAATTAGCCCGATTACTCCTATAGTCTATTGCACCCAACCAAGGGTTCTCGCTATTTCAAGCTGTCTCCTTCTTCATAATTTTTCAATCTCTATCTTACCAAATTTTCCAAATATAACACATATAATCCTAAGCAACCACGTTAGTATGATCTTTTTAAGATGGTTAAAACCCTAATTTCAGCAATTCTCATAAAATTGAAATCTACCCTTTAAGCTAGAATTTCTACCGTCTGTGGTACATAGAGACTGTATGAGTTTTATTAAATAATGTTAGTGTGAAAATTAGACTACCTAAAGTACAAAGGTTATTAGTGCGTCCTTACCAAGGATTCGAAAGTTGAAATGTTATGATTACTTGGTTGGCACCTCTCTCCGTTTTTCATTCTTTCTTGTAGTTGTGTTGTTGTTTATGAGAGTTTTCTTCACACTTTAATTTCTTATCTGAACTTACAATTTTCGTTCCTTGATTTATTTGATAAGTACTAAGCTTGGAAAATTGGTAATTGAAGTGATAACTAGGCGACTAAGCTAGTTATCTTTGCCACACATGTTAAGAAACCCTTGCGTGGCTTTTGTTTATTCAATTCTACATAAGTGATGATTGGTCTAATTTTAATAATATATGTATTAATAGAAGCAACATACATAAATCGATCTAAACTACTTCTAAGCCTTGGGAATCGATCGATGTAATTTAAATATATTTAATTATGGCACACAAAAATCGATCGTTCTTCAATTCGTCCAAGGTAGCTCTATACCACAATTAATCATAGAACATATATTCAATCGCCCTATTCAACCCTTGTTTATTTACTCGGCGATTTTAGTATTTTATAGACATAGAATCGATCGATTCTTAGTCCTTAATTCCAATCGATTGAAGCTAGGTCATGTCATACTTAAATGCTAGTCAAATCCTTCTAAGTCTTAATGTTATCATATAGCACATAATTAATTCATCATTTAAAATTTTCTAAATCCTACGTTCATCACTTAAGTCATAAATTGTAGCATATATAGGAAATATAAATCACGTAGCATGTAATCACATGGACACATAAATCAATTAAAGGCATAAGAGCGTGAAAACATAGTATTACATATCGAGCTCAAATTAATGATGTGTCCTAAACGAAATATTCAAATGCTTACGTTATAATTTAATTCTCGTGTCTAAAACATTTGCACATCAAAATCCCAAGCAAATTCAAACACGGAAACTCTATAGGTTCTTACAGAAACTTTGTGATTCATATACATATTAAGGTTATGAAAAACCTTACATTGGTCAAACACTTATGATACCAAAACTTTGGATTTTGTGTCACAAACTTAAATATAAAACTTAATACGCATGCACCAAAAACTATATATAATGCCATGTTGAGAACATATCAACGTCAATTGCCCTCACATGCCGAAACTTAGATCCTCTCATCCTAGGTTTCCGAAACTTTAGATTATAGATCAGTTTATGTACATATTTCAGATCTATCGACTACTCGCCTCCCTAAAATAGTTTCACACCGAAGACAGCACACCCTATAATTGTTTAGAGGTTTTAATTACTGTTCTAATATCGAGAATTACTTCCAACATATTGGTGTGCTCTTAACATAACTATCAAGCCACGAGTTCACATAATTTATTCTAAGTGCAAGCTAGAGTCATGTACACTATTTAATCACATGAAGACAATCATAACAGTAATGAACTGAACTAAATATTTCAGGTGTTCTAATCATGATAATCTCGAAACCCTTCATGCTTAACTTAACATATGATCACGTAGAATTATATACACCTTGGAAGCATATTAAGCATATCAAGAACAAAAATCCACATACCTTACTTTGAAAAACAGAATTTTCGATTATTAGTACATGAAGAGAATAAATCAGATTTCCTTAGTGACAGATCAAGAACCACATACAGTTATGAAGTCTTGGCAATTAATGGTCGAGGATGATGAATTGGAAGATGGATTAAGCGGGAACCTGACGAATCTCTTAGTTAGTTTAGCTGTTTAGTTCATTAGTTAGCAGGGGCATTTATGTCTTTTATTTGAAGTTGCTAGGCATATATATATGATACAAGTCAGATACATTTAGCAGGTGAAAAAGACAAAATAGCGGCTCTGTAATTTTCATCCGCAATTCTTAACTTTCTCCTACCAGTTTCATGAGATATTCTACAAATTAAGATGGTATCAGAGCCAAAATAGCTCGATCAATGTTGCTCAAACCTGAATTTCATTTCGGTTTCTGATTTGCGAAATATTACATTCTCCAATAGAAGTATTCATGGCATCTGAGTTGAATCTGGAAGCGGAAGGATCAAATGAAAACAATACTGATCGTGAAGACTCAAATCGCGGAAATACGAATCGCAGAAGCTTAGAAGAGGAACTACTGAATTGTCCAGAGGTGTTCAACTTACACGATGGTGTAAATCCAGGTATGGCGCTGATATCCTTTCAGCTGAATGAAGTAAACTACTGGAGTTGGAGTCGAGCGATGATTACAGCTCTTGAATCGAAAATGAAGTTAGGCTTTGTTGATGGAACATGCCAAAAACCACAGATTAACACCATCGAGTATGTGAAATGGAAGCGTGTGGATAGCACGGTAAAATCGTGGCTGAGTGCTTCTATATCTAGGGACATCATAGACAATTTGTTATATGCTATGTTGTGGAATTGCTGCGTTTGAGAACCTAATTCAATGTTCCGTTAATGTATGCTAATGCCTTAAATCGATCTGAGCAATCGCAAGCTCGATCGAAGCTCAAAACACGCAATTAACACACACACACTACGACAGGATATTTAACGTGGTTCGGCCTGTTCAGCCTACATCCACGGATCAACCGAGCCTCGTTACGTATTACTCACAACACGAAAAGTACAGCTCTCACGGCCCTCTACAACTTTCGTGTTTTCACCTCTGTGAGATACTCACTCTACAAGACGCTACACTCGCTCAAAGATGGTAACTCGAAATCGCAACACTGATATATAAAGAGCTGAACATGTTAAAAGCATGATGATCGAATTTATCCCATCCGTTGATTTCATCCGATCGAACGCACCACAGGCTGCCACGTTTCACTTGCATTGTCACGTGATCCAGCAAGAGAGAGATGCGATTTTATAAGTGAACTGACGCGTTTAATCTCAGCCATCAGATTTCCATCTAGCGGTCGACGTTCATCATCCGCACCATCTCTCATCATTACATCTGAGCCGTTGATGCCTTCCGCGCGTTATCCGACGACCATCATTCAATCTCGCAGCATTGAATCAGAGCCCTTCGATTGCGGCGAAGATGATCTGACGGTGCCTGTTCAACGCGACATTTCTTCAGCTCTATCCTCAGTTCTTCAGCTCTATCCTCAGTTCTTCAGCGCAGTTCAACCGGCCATGTTCCGGTGACTTCTCCGGCGACTCCGGCGAGGTGATGGCTCGCTATTCCCGACAAACTCCACCTAGAGACAGCTACCTCGCGATCCGAACTCCTGGAATCCTCATCGCAGCCCAAACGCACCTGGAGATTTCGCCCAAAGTCTTACCAGAAATCAGCCTCACTTCAATTTCTGTTTCTGAGAATCTCTGTTTCGAGCTTCGATCTCCCACCAAAGCTCCACCTCAAGTAATACCTTCTCGCTCGGTTGATCAATCAGCTCCCTCAGGAGCTGCGCACCACCACTGAGAACTTCCCAACTCCAAGTAGGATCGAAACTTCCCACTTGGAGTGTTCTCGGCCATTTGAGCTTATTCTCACCAGTTCTTCTGATAAGTCGGCGGTTCTTGTCTCACTTGCTGCATCCCTAGCTTCCCTTGAGCCAGCAATCTTCCTTTCCTTTGCCTCACTCGCCGTGGAGAGCTCAGCAGCACCTACAGAACCTTCATCAGAAAAAACAGAGTCGACGTCAGTTTGTTTTTCCGAGCATGTTTCACCCGACTTTATGCTCGCTTCCCGTGCTTCTTCTGAGCTCAGCTCCACCTCAGACATCACCCTCTCGTGTGCCTTTGAGGTGCACTCACCGTGTGGGGTAAACAGCTCCACCTCAGTCTCTGAATCATCACCATCAGAGCTCAAACTGCCACAGCTTCCAGTAGCAGGTTTCAGAAAACCTGTTTCGAGCTTCTGTTTTCCCTTGCATTTTTCTCCTACATCTTGAACATCCTGTGGTCGCGCTGGCACGTCCTTCTCATCTCCACATTTCCTAGTTTCAGAAAGTGTGCCTCCCATCACAGAACATTCATCGAGCAAGTAGATACCGTGCTTTAAAGTCCCTGTCAGGACCAGCCTGCCCTGCTTCAGCACTTCAGCTCTTCCCGCAGCTAGTCTTGTGTTGTAACCCTTCCTGTCCAATGCTCCAATGGAAATTAGGTTTCTCTTTAACTCAGGGACATACCTCACATCCCTTAGAAGCCCCACCGATCCATTTGGCAGCCTCAATTGGACTGAACCACAGCCTAACACCTCACAGCTTTTTCCATTTCCTAGTTGCACTTTCCTGCCTTTAACTCCCTGTAATCCCGCAACCAGGCCTTGTTGAAGGTAATGTGCATGCTTGAGCCCGAGTCTAGTACCCAACCTTCGCTCTCATTGCCCTTAGAGACTGCTAGAACTTCAGCATACTCGAAGTTTGCATCCTCCAACACAGCCGAGCTCACCATTGGCTGTTTTGAGTTTTCTCTTGCTCTTTTTGGGCAGAACCGTATAATGTGACCTACCTCATCACAGTGGAAACACCTCCTAGTCTCTGCCTTCTCCCTTTCCTTGCCTTTCTTCTTCCATGAACCTTGTTTCCTCTGCACAAGAAGCAAATCAGCCGCAGGGATGTCTGAAACCAGTTTGTGCGAGGATGAGCTGTTTAGCTGCCTCGAGCTGATAGCTGAGAGCACATCCTCCATTGTAATCTTTTCCCTACCATACAATATAGCTTCCTTGAAATGTTCATGGCTCAGAGGCAGGGAGCACAGCAGTAAAAGCGCTTGATCCTCGTCCTTCAAGACCTCTCCAATATTCAGCAAATCAGAAACCAGTTTTTGAAAGTGATCAACCTGCTTTTCTAGGGGCTCCTCATCCACCATTCTGAACTTATACAGTGCTTGTTTGAGGTACAATCTACGAGCTAGGGACTTGGTCTGGTAAAGCACATCGAGCTTCTTCCATAAATCTTCCGCCGAGGCCTCCGTTGATACCCTACGAAGCACACTGTCACTCAAACACAAAATTCAGAGATGAATAAGCTTTTTCTCTGATTTTCTTCTTCTGAGCTGCCGTCAATGTGCTCGGCTCCATCTCGGCTTCAGGCTTCAGACCTTCCTCAATCCCCTTCTCTACCAGAACTGCCTTTATCTTGAGCTTCCACAGCCCAAAGTCGTTGGAACCATTGAAAATCTCCATCTCAAACCTCGTGGCAGCCATTCCCCGGAGATCTAGCTCGTTCTCCACGCTCACCGCACCACTTGTTGTGGAATTGCTGCGTTTGAGAACCTAATTCAATGTTCCGTTAATGTATGCTAATGCCTTGAATCGATCTGAGCAATCGCAAGCTCGATCGAAGCTCAAAACACGCAATTAACACACACACACTACGACAGGATATTTAACGTGGTTCGGCCTGTTCAGCCTACATCCACGGATCAACCGAGCCTCGTTATGTATTACTCACAACACGAAAAGTACAGCTCTCACGGCCCTCTACAACTTTCGTGTTTTCACCTCTGTGAGATACTCACTCTACAAGACGCTACACTCGCTCAAAGATGGTAACTCGAAATCGCAACACTGATATATAAAGAGCTGAACATGTTAAAAGCATGATGATCGAATTTATCCCATCCGTTGATTTCATCCGATCGAACGCACCACAGGCTGCCACGTTTCACTTGCATTGTCACGTGATCCAGCAAGAGAGAGATGCGATTTTATAAGTGAACTGACGCGTTTAATCTCAGCCATCAGATTTCCATCTAGCGGTCGACGTTCATCATCCGCACCATCTCTCATCATTACATCTGAGCCGTTGATGCCTTCTGCGCGTTATCCGACGACCATCATTCAATCTCATAGCATTGAATCAGAGCCCTTCGATTGCGCGCGATGATGATCCGACGGTGCCTGTTCAACGCGACATTTCTTCAGCTCTATCCTCAGTTCTTCAGCTCTATCCTCAGTTCTTCAGCGCAGTTCAACCGGCCATGTTCCGGTGACTTCTCCGGCGACTCCGGCGAGGTGATGGCTCGCTGTTCCCGACATGCTACCAACTCTAAACAGCTTTGGGATGATCTAGCTGAGAGGTATGGATGTGTTAATGGTCCGATGCTTCTACGGTTGAAGGAAGAACTGATGTCGATCAAACAAGCAGATATGCCGCTGATAAAATACTACAGTGCTCTAAAGCGAATTTGGGATCAGTATGATCATTTTCGGCCAATACCTGCATGTTCAGCTGAAGTTGCAAAAATCTTAATCACCAGAGAGGAAGAAGATAGGCTAGTGCAGTTTGTTTTGGGGCTTAATGAATCATTTCAAGTTGTGAAAGACAATATAATGATGATGGATCCTTTGCCAACGGTGAACAAGGCCTATTCCATGGTGCGGTGAGCGTGGAATACAGCCTTTGATCAAACCCAAATACCTGCTGCCATTAGAGCTAGCACACGGCCAAAAAGAGCCCCTGTAGACTATGTTCCAACACTGAATGCCTCAGACCAGTCTCTCACAAATACTACTGACAAATTCATTCCTCCTAAAACCTTTCCTTTTTTCATAAACACCTCTCTAGATCCATCTTATATGAGTTTTTTGGCTAATGTTTCTAAGATTCCTGAACCTTATTCTTATGAACAAGCTAAGCTTAAGGTTGAGTGGCAGGAAGCTATGCAAAAGGAACTAGCAGCTTTGGAAGAGAATCAAACATGGACTCTCACAGATTTGCCTAAAGGTAAGAAACCTATTGGCTGCAAATGGGTTTATAAAGTTAAATATAACCCTGATGGATCTGTTGACAAGCACAAAGCCCGGTTGGTCGCTAAGGGATATAATCAAATAGAAGGAGAAGACTTCTATGAATCCTTTTCTCCTGTTGCAAAATTGGTAACTGTTAGAGTGGTCCTAGCACTTGCAGCTGCAAAAGGATGGCCTCTTCACCAACTAGATATCAATAATGCTTTCCTTCATGGGTATTTGGATGAAACAGTTTATATGAAGCTATCACAGGGTTATGCTAAGGGTCTGCCTCATCAAGTTTGCAAGCTGCAAAGATCCCTATATGGCCTCAAACAAGCCTCTCGTCAATGGAACCAAGAATTCACTACCAAGCTTCAGTCCTTTGGCTTTGAACAATCGGCTCATGATCACTGCTTGTTTACCAAACAATCTGATGATGCCTTTATAATTCTACTAGTATATGTGGATGATGTTTTGCTTACAGGATCTAATGAGGACATGATCATAGCCACCAAGCAGTTTCTTGATGATGCTTTCACAATCAAGGACCTACACCATGCTAATTACTTTCTTGGAGTAGAGATAGCTCGAACATCTTCAGGTATCTATCTCAATCAACGGAAATACATCTTGGACGTTCTGCAAAGTGTTGGTTTACTTGGTTGCAAGGCTATGGCTACTCCTCTTCCAAAAGGTGTCAATCTACATGACGTCTCTAGCCCTCCTATATCTGATCCTTCTTCTTTTCGGAGGCTTGTTGGGCGACTACTTTATCTCGGCTTTACTCGCCCTGACATCTCTTATGTCACCCAACAACTCAGCCAATTTCTCCAACAACCACGACAAATTCATTGGAATGCAGCAATTCATGTTCTTAAGTATCTCAAAGGTTGTATATCACTTGGTCTCTTTTATCCGCGTGACAATGATTTGCAGCTCCGCTCATTCTGTGATGCGGACTGGGGCAACTGCCCTTCTACTCGGATGTCTCTTACAGGATATTGCATCTTCATTGGTCCTTCTCTCATCTCGTGGAAAACTAAGAAACAATCGACAGTTTCCAGATCCTCTTGCGAGGCTGAATATAGAAGCATGGGTACCACTGTATGTGAACTCCTTTGGATCTCTTATCTTTTGCAGGATTTGAAGATTTCTGTCACTCGCCCAATCTCCTTTGCTTGTGACAACAAAGCCGCGCTTTACATCACTGCAAATCCCGTGTACCACGAGCGTACCAAACATTTGGACATTGATTGCCACATTGTCCGTAATCATTATAAGTCTGGCTTTATTGCTCCCTATCATATTGCATCTTTTGATCAACCGGCTGACTTGTTTACCAAGACTCTTGCAGCTCCTCAATTCTTCAAGTTGCTGTCCAACCTTGGCTTGTCAGATCTTTACCAGTCCAAGGTTGAGGGGGGGATGAAGAGAATAAATCAGATTTCCTTAGTGACAGATCAAGAACCACATACAGTTATGAAGTCTTGGCAATTAATGGTCGAGGATGATGAATTGGAAGATGGATTAAGCGGGAACCTGACGAATCTCTTAGTTAGTTTAGCTGTTTAGTTCATTAGTTAGCAGGGGCATTTATGTCTTTTATTTGAAGTTGCTAGGCATATATATATGATACAAGTCAGATACATTTAGCAGGTGAAAAAGACAAAATAGCGGCTCTGTAATTTTCATCCGCAATTCTTAACTTTCTCCTACCAGTTTCATGAGATATTCTACAAATTAAGAGTACAGCTTCTATGTTACTGATATGTTGGTTTGGAGATAGCTCTACTATTGAACTTTTCGTTGGTGCTTATATTAAGTGATTTCCCTTAGTGTAAAGAAATCTTTTATTAGTCACTTCTACAATAACTCCAATGCCTCCACGTGTACTCTAAGTCTTCGAAGATGAATATTATAGATCTATGTGGTTATGTCTACTCTACGTAATGCATATTAATATATATAGCCTTGTACGAAACTTTATATTCTATGTGAAATGGTACCACGAAAACTTTCTGGGTAAATTTGATATAGATGAAAAATTCTTAGATTTCGATTCCAGTCACTCAGTACTTCCAAATTCGCAATTTAAATTCATAAATTAAATATTCATCATTTTAGTTACACCTAAGACCTGTGTTAAATTGTATGGGTATTACAATCACCACTACCCTTCCAACGTGCTTCGCACTGCACGCACGCACCCTGAGCTACTTTCCAAGGGGTCACCTATCCCAGTGCTACAACAAGTTAAGCCCTCTTAACTTTGGAGTTCTTATGGATAGACTCCCGAAAAGGAATGTGCACCTTTGGTGATATGAGTATCGCAATCAACTTATACCATTCCATAACTTCACAAGCCCATACATTATCAGTCTCAGGATCCCTCTCATTCGGGTGTGGGATCGGTTGATTCATGTCCCCTCCACCTAGAAGCCTGCCAGAAGCCCCTCCTTGTCCGTGCACCTGTCTGGCACCGGCGATCACTCCCCACCCTCATCGGCACCTGGCCTCACCTCATAGAGGATCTCCACAGGGTGAGCAGGGTGAATCTAGTCCCGCCGCGTCCCCGCAAACAGGGAAAAATATTCCCCATCCCCGCCCACATGCTTACAAAATAGTGAATTAACCGCCCACCGCTCAGGTTGGATCCTTGCACCATCATGCCTAATTTATGTCTCAAGTGGACTCTCACAATTGTACAGGCTGAAGAAGCCTATTGATGGGCCAAGCTTCACGAAGTCGGATTCATTTTCCGAAAGTAGTTCAAAATAATGGATTCATAAAGACTGAAGATGACACGTGTGTTTACAATGAGAGTAGTAGGAGCTCTGTATGGTTCCTTGTATTGTACCTCAATGAAATTGTTTTGACAAATTATATCGATAAGATCTCGTCGGTGAAGGATTGGCTTTAATGGGAGGAACGACATACAACTCATTTTCTTGCTGTAAATTCATAAAATTTCTAATGCTCAGGAAATGAAGAGCATCTCTTAGAGAGATTGTCTTTCCAGAATTCAATCTAAGTTCCACCTTTCTGTTACCTCAGATGATGTGGTGCTAGAGTTACCCAAACATACTTCTCCTTGAGTCTATTATATTCAGCGAAGGTTTCTTTATTTGCCCAAATGTGCTTTAATTGGGCCCGGATCCATAATCCATAAATTTTGTTGGAGCGTAGAAACCTTGTTACTTCCGAACAATGTCTACTATCACATGATCATCACCTTGAACAATACCTAAAGTTTCTTAGTAGAAATTTTCTAGTTTTCAAATATTCCCCTCTTTCGGCATTGAGCAGCATATACTTCCCCTTACTCTTCATAATAGAAGGGCTCGGTTGCACTCTTCATCGAGGATTTTTTTCTTGGAAAATATTATAGCTTCCTTTTCCACCATAAGATTTCTTTTCACTTGACTTATGAAACCCGTGGATTTGAATCTTGTCTTCTCAATGATGACATGCTTCATCATCTCATTCAAACATATCTCCTTGTTTTTGTGCTTCAATTGTTGTTTATAACCATCTCAAGAATGAAGTACTTTCTTAAGCACCAAATTGGCCAAGAACTCCTAAGAAAATGATGTTCTCCATTTTGAGTGCTTTAATAAGTTGACGATATACACTGATTTGTTCATGAACATCACAGGTTTCCAAAATCTCCCACAGTTAAAAGGTGGAGCTAGCAAACTTTTGTTTTATGGCAACTGCGGTCGTGTTTTCTTCCAACATGGAATCTCATATTGCTGTGACATCTGTTTAATTCGCATGAACATTTAAAAACTGTTTCAAAAACTGTAAGATTTTATTATGCTTACAAATCATTATTTCTTGCTTAAATTCACGAAATCGGCGTTTCAATGAGTTGAGTATTGAGCACTCATGCCACCCCATACATGCCGAGTAAGGAAAATCATTTCTCCTTCAACCTCGTAATTTGCAGCATTGAGATTCTCAATGTGTCAATCAGGTACCTCATCATGGTGACCATCAGGCATCAGGTTAGAATTGGCATTTTGGTTGAGCGGGAACGGATTTTGTGGAGTCTTGGTGGTGCATGTGAACAAAGAAATTCTCATCACTATTGGGAGTATTCAACAACCTCTTCCAAGAACCATATATTCATTAAAGCAAGAGGAATGGAGTATTTATAGGAGTGATCAACCAACAAGAAGTCCCTCATTCAAGTGTCATGTTCGTCGTCATCCAAGTCTCATGCTGATGCCTTTTGAAGGTCATATCCATGAGTGATCTATATTCACGCTCTTTCAAAATCCATGTATTTATGCTCATATGAAATATATAAAATTTTCTATTTTGTGATTTGATTGACATAGTTTTTTCAGTTGTGTTCATTGTTTCTTTTCATCAACTACATTTGATTGTCTCGTGCATATAAAGTTGAACTAAACTTTAATGATTTATTGCTATTTCGTATGGTATTAGCAAAGTAAATGTTGTTACGGAATTGTACAATTTGTTTATTGGTATTATACTTGTTATAACTTTAAGGGGGATATGTGTGGCATCAAACAAAGTGCAATATATTTATTTCTTTGAACAATGTTGATAAAACCATGCTACAGGTTCATAAAACAAACTACATCAACTCCTCGAACAATTATTATAGTTGTATTTATTAAGAATGTCTGTGCCACGATCAATAATGACCCTGCGTTGAAGAATTTTGAAAATTAATTATCACAAAAAATATCAAAATTTATGGCAATTGTGATATGTATATGTATATGTATATGTATGGTAAATGCTCACCTGTCGTTCAGTAAATGGAATTATAAAAAATAAAAGTTGCAACTTCACACATAGAACGCATTATCCTTTTCACCTTTTGATGGTGAAAAAACTGAAAAGTGAAAAGGAAAAGAATATATTAAAAAATGAACAGTAGCAGCATGTATTATTATTTCATAAAATCATTAAACTCACAGGTTCCTGTTTTCCACAAGTATTTCGTTGTCTAATCTCCATTTTCCATTTTCCCTCCAGCCTTTGGGCTAGGGATAAATTAGTTTTACCGTTAATGACAGGAAATATTTCCTCCCGTACAGGAATTAATATCCACTGATCATTATCCAGAGTCGTCTCTCTAGCTTTCGCTCGTCCAATATCAGATGAATGTTTAGAAGATTGAAGAACATACAACTTGATAGTGCTCGTCCCAACCTGTAATAACCATTGGCAGATATTTAGACGTATACACACGTAGTTTTATTACAACAGGAAATAGTAATAAATGGATTGAATCTCTAAAATTAAAAATACAAACAGACATCTTTAAGACTACCTCTTGAACATGCAAAACATACTCAGACGTTCGTGCACATTGAAAGAGGTTTAATGCGATTTCCTTCTCATCTATCACCGTAGATGCGGATAATTCCTTCTTTCTCCTTGATGTTTCCCTAAACAAAGGTTCCTTCTACAATACATAAAATTGCTGTATTATCTGATTCAACATAACAACCAGCCAAATATTTCAATTGATATTGTATATGTCAATTGATACAAATATATATACAATTGATATTTGTATATGTGTATACAAATATTATGTGTGTGGATGAATGTAAAGGCTTTCAATTGTATATAAACCTGAGAGGTTGGTGGAAATTGATCAGGAGGGAGAGTTCTGATTGCTTGTGGGAAAAGAACCCCATTGACCCTCTTGCAGGTGAAGTCGTGGTCGAACACTTCGAAATATTGGGGATTCATCTGTAATAAACCATAATATAACACAAGTTGATTCATATATAATATTATGATTGAATAAATGCATTTCGGCCAAATTGCAACCTTGATGTCTATATATCCTTTGCCAACGAGAGATGTTTTTGTGTGTCGAGCCTTCGTCAAGCATGTATATATATATATATATATAGATACATCGGGGTCCTTGAACTGCCTACCTCGCTATCGTAAATATTTTAAGTTGGAATTATATTACAACATTAAGATTGACCAATGACCATTGACCTCTCCCAAATTTAGTGAACATATTATTGATGTATTTACATTGCTATTAACTTTTTGGATTGACAGAATATAGTAAGGAAGTCAATGTTAAATAAATTTGTCGACAATTTATAACTTGAGCTTCTTCAAAATTGATTCATCAAATAACACAAACATTATAATTTCTGATTAGAACATGTAGTTTATTTGTAAATATGGATTTAAAATATGAATGCAATAATTTCAAATGTATATCTGTAGTTGTCTAAATTTCTACTAAAACACCGTAATTATTATAGCACTAATACAATTTTTTCTTTTTGGTATTCAACATATATTGAGCTTACATAGCCACATATACATTTGAGTGCTGACTATCCCGATTTTGGGATACCTCGTGAAATCCCAGAACCATGCCTCTCGAAGTTTTATGCCGTACATTGTTCGATCGTAAGTTTCTCGGTCATAAACAGTTATGGGCCTAGAAATTGTTAAGTATCGTAAACGTCTAATCAGCCCATCTAACGCAATTAATGATTGCAGTCGAAAATCCCTAAATACACGCAAAAAACCCTTGATCGCAAAATTCAACAGTCGAAAAACTTTTTCTCTCGCGAAAACAAAAGACGAAAGTCAAATTCCATCAAACCTTGCATTTATCTCTGATTTTCGTCTTTATAAGGTATAATCGACTTCCTTTAGGGTATAGCGTGTGTTTAAACTCCATTTGCATCTATTCTATGTAATCTTTTGCATGATTTCATGAAAATTTCTTGACTGTTCATAATAGGGAAACTCGAATGCTAGTTTGCAGTGTTTAAAGACCAATCAGTTAGCATAATCTAGGTTAAATACTGCACATTAGGATAGTTTCGAAGTTTCTTGATCGTTTTAAGGTAGATTATTTTGATTTTTTGCGTTACTTGAGTTCGATTGAAGGAAAGACTAAAACTGGGTTTTACCATTTGTAGGCGTGGAAGAACTTTTTCGCTCACAAACAGTCAATTGAATTGCAATTGTTCTACTGTTTGCACTGTAAAAGTTTTTTGATCGCTAAACTTTTGACTTAGTCGTTAAGAAAGATAACGTAGACTGAAAAATAGTTACAATCGAGAAATAGAATTTGGATTGTATGCGAGCGAAAAGATTACCGAACGAAATAGATCTAATAGGTGCAAAATAAGTTTCGAGCGCAAACACTTACAATCGCAAACTGTAATTTCGATTTCAATTTCATTCTCGGTCGAAAATTTTAGCGGCGATAAAACTAATTTTTCGACGATAAAATTTCTCGATCGCGAACATGCACAATGATGTTTTTTATCGATCGAAAAGTTTCTCGGCGAGTCACCAAGTTTCTCGCTGTCAAATTTTCTCGATTGTAAAATTCCTTCCATAGCGAAACACTATTTTAAAATCGAAATACTTTCTCGCTCGATAACTATCACTATGAACAATTTTATTCATGCGCGAAAAATTTCTCGAACGTAAATTTACTCAGAAATCTCATTTCTCGATCGTTAAATTTACAAGGAAATTTTTCTCTATCGTAAGATTTATCAGCTACAGTATCGTGTCTTAAGTTCAAAAACTTAGAAAATTTTCTAAGTCCTTTTCACTTTAGCTTTCAATATTTTCCGATCGCAAATTAACACGAAGATTTAATTCATAATCACACATAGGCAATTTAACTGAGAATTCCAATTCTCGCACGACAAAAGGCACGGAGTGCTTACAAGGTTATGTCGAAATGAAATTAGTTCTTCAAAGTTCACTCTATATGACCTATATATGAATTTATATTTCCATTGTGTCAAACATGCTATAAAATGCTTCTTCACTATGGTTTGATAAATATTGTATTTCGACTCAAATAAAAATCTTGAACTAATGGTTTAAATTTCTTATTTGTACTTCAGATGGATCACTATCCTACTTACAATCACATATATGAGACGGCTCTGTACCTCAACGTACACGACACCAATTTCCAACTCGACCCGACCACCTTTAGGTGCCGGACGATATCATGGTGTATATACTACAAGGTCATCCCATATGGCATGCTCTCACGGTGACGGCCTCAGTACCAATGGTCTACCTCCAACAATTCTGGGGGATGATCCAGAGCCAAGTCGTTGAAGGAGCGTACAGTTTCACAGCGGTGATAGGGACGAGGCACATTAATATGAACAAGGGTTAGTGAAACCTAAGAGTGTTTACGCCTAAACACATGTATTTTATACCGTAAGCTTCTTTCACAAGGTTTAGTGAAACATAAGCCCTCAATGGGATTATAGAATTCTATATCCTTGGGCTGATTTAGAAAAATAGTTTGTTCAGAGTGTCCCCTTCACGTAAGAAGATCGTCTAATTTCTTTATTTTAGCGTACAGCTTCTTACGTTCTTCTCCTAAGAGAGCAAAGTTATTTTCCACCATTAATTTGGCGGCTTTACAGGCATCTAGGTCCTTCACAAGTTAACAAACCTTATTATTAGATTTATCTAATTCGGCTTATAGATGGGTGACCTTGGAAGTCGCTTCTGTTAATCTACAATTGAGATTAGCTTTCTCATTGAGATTTCTAATCAAGCAATTATAGTTATTTTCTAGCCTGTCTTCTAACTCCTTAAGTTTTAAATCATGTGTCTCTTTTGGAGGATTCTTAATTTGAAGGTTGCTAGTCTCACTAAGTCTTAAGCTCTCAGTTAGCTCTTCTATTTTTCAGAGCTTCTAAGTTCTGATTCAAGACTAGTAACTTTCTCTTGAGTCTCAGCTAGTTTCTTCTCTACTTCCCTTACGCTTTTCTGCTCACGTTTCATGTTAGCATATGCTAATTGATACGATTCTAACATGGTCAATAATGTGGAATGAGAAACTACCTCATGTGAATATTCGAATGCTTGGTCCTCGTCCGTTGGGTTTAAGGTTTCAGCGTCAGGATGTTCGTCTAGGCAGGCCATTAGGGTAAGATTCTCTTCCTCTGAGCTAGACGTGTCCTTGAGCTAGTGGTCTTGTTCTGCCATTAGAGCTACTCCAGCTTCCCTTTGTTTTGTGAGTTGAAGCTTCCTGGAGTAGTAACTAGCGTCTCTCTTCTTCGGGAGAGTGCATTCTCTGGGAAAGTGACCAGGTTCTCCGCAGTTAAAGCATTTGGTCGGTTCTTTGATAGCCTTGATTTCGGAAGTCTCAGGTGCACGTTCTTTGTTCTTCGTGCTTGAGGTCCTAAGTCGATTGGCTGATGATGAGGACTTCTTTTTGAAGTACTGCTTGCTCATCATTTTCCCAATTAACGCCAGCTGCTTTCCAAGAACTTTCATGTTAGGCTCCATGTCTGAATCTGATTCGACTTCAGACTCTGAGGGGGTACGAGGTTTAATAATCTTTTCTTTTTGCAATTTTGAGCTCCTCTTGTCCGAGACTAGGGCAACTGAGTCGTCGATAAGTTTGCCCTTCTGGTCCTTCTGAATCTCGCTAATATCGTGCGAGATTGTCGAACATGGCATGGATATACAGCTCCTCAAGGTCTTTACTCTGTCGGATCTGAGTGGATATCTTTTTCCATTCTGAGGGCAGAGAGGAAAGAAATCCGATGTTGGTGTAATACCCGAGTCCCGTACGTAAGTCGGCCAATAAATATGCATACATATTATATGACATACGTGACTGCATGATACATGCCTTACAACATGTTATGTATTTAATTGACTACGTGTTATCTGTTATTTTATCTTATATATATGACTTGAAAAGTAAGGTTGAGATTTGGGAAAATAATTAACAATTAGGTTGGTAAGGGTCGAATGTATACAAGAGGGTAATTAAACAAAAACAATCGAATCATACCATTTCAATAACTAGCATTAATAAATATAGATTATTATTAGTATCTTATATTAGATGGGCTGAAATTAAATCCAATTGTTGAAGATAAGTACAGGTTACTTAAGCATGAGGGAAGGGATAACTCTTGCATGTCCCATCAACGTGTACAATTAGAAAAACTCTTGGAATTTATTAAGAACTCTTGGATAGCTAAAACCTAAGACAATAAGAAAACCCCTGTAACCATCGATCGATCTAAAGAACCAAAAGAAGGAAGGCTTAGAACCAGATTTACTTCAACTTGGGAAGGTATAGCTTTATACATAATTAGTAAATCAATATTAAGTACTTTTGTTATACTTAGTGACTCACGTGATTAAGGGTAGGAGACAGAAATAAAGTGTAAATCATTTCCAGTTTAGGATTGTTTGTGAGGAGGATTTCGAATTTTTAGATGTTTAATGATTTTAGGGTTTTCATGATGTTATGTTAATACAACTGCTTAAGAATTATGTAAGTGCTATTGTTTGGAAAGAATAATACGGTAGGGATAAGATGATAAAGAACTAGGCAGCTTGTAGTAGTTCTTGAGAAAGCAAGCTTCTGATCGAAAAGTCTAGATGTCGAGTAATGAGAATTTCAGTTTGATGAATTTCGAAATTATTAGATTGATAAGAATGATGTCGAGATTAAAGAAATGAAGATAGGAAACGTGGATGTAAATCTCGAGATTCATGTTGAAATATTTAAGTTTAGAATGTCGAAATGATGTGAGATCTCGAGTCCATAAACGAGATTAATGTTATACCTTACATCGAGGTTATTTCATGAGTTAGCTCGAGAACCATCTTTAATATTTAGGTCGAAGTTTTTGTGCAAATGTCGAGATCCTTTAATACCTCTCGATATCTTACTTACAATGCCGATATCTATCTCGAAGTTTTATGTAATTTCAGTATCGATCTCATGCACTATTTAAAGCTCGACATTCACACCTAATATATACCGAGATCTATCTTTTGTTTGATATAGTTCATGTCGAGATTATGTTGAATTTTAATTTTATGATATCGAAATCTTTATGCCCCTCGACATCTTTCTTCTTGTAATATCGACATTTTAGATAAGAGTTCAATAGAAATCTCGACATGCTGTGTAAAACTTGTCATTCATTTTAAATATCCTATGTCGAGATTTACCTTGCATTATTTGTCGGTATTTTATATATATATTCAATAAACAAACCTTGAAATCATGCATTGTTCAGTTCTCGAAATCATAAATATAGTATGTCGAGATTTAAGAACATATCGAGATCATGTCAAACTTATGTGTATATGATGTCGAGATTTATGTTATATCGAGATACATTCTAATTCATGCCGAGAATTATATCAATAATATTTCTCAGTTTGGGTTAAGTTCTAAATTTTAGGGTTTCGAAATTTATAGAAGTTGAAACTAGGGTTTTCAAATTAAGCCAAATTCGTGAGGTTATAACCAGACTAACAAACCCTAATTTTATATGTTTGTATACTTAGGGTTTGAAGGTTAGCGACATACCGTACGATAAATTTAATAGCTAAGATTCCAGGTAAGTGGAAGTCCCATTTACAACACATAACTATATGGGCATGAAAATTATATGTTATGTCTTCTATGATTTTATGTGACTTCCTATGTGAATTATCTGCGTTATATGACATGCATTAATTAGTGACATGATATTATGGCATGACATGCATATTCATGACATGAACATGTGCACGCACGTTAGAACGAAAGGCATGATATGATAGCGTGCATAATATACGATCGCCTGAGAGCGATAAAGATTCGCCGATATGGGCGTCTGATGTCGACTCACAGTTGAGTCACGGCTCTTCTATGCTACCATGGTGACGTCGTATGGCGCTACCGTTATGACATGACATGTACAAGGCAAGGCATGATTTTAGGGCTGATGCCCTCATGGCGGGTCGTGAAACCTGGAGGGTGCGAGCTGAGGGAGTAAGCGACACCGAGGGTACCCTGGTGTCGACTACCTCAGATTAGGCTACCAGTGTGAAGCGTCCGCGTGGCGTATGAAACCACCTTGGGACAGAAAAGGCGCCCTAGGGTTAGCCTCCCTTGAGTGGGTATTGCCACTTATATTTATTTATCCCTAGTGGATTCGAGCTCCAATGTGGTGCATAGCAAGATAGCCGAGGGCCCTATATGACAAGACAAGACAAGGAAAAATATAAGGTCTAGGAAGCATTGGCGCGCATGCCTTTGCAAATTTAGGACACGTGCACGACATGCATGGCTTTCACTTACTGAGCTTTATAAGCTCATTCCATGTATTTATGTGTTGTAGGTTCACGGGATCACAGTACGTGATCTTTACGAAGGCGAGGCCTATTTTTGAAGCTTCCGGAGGACTTTTGAGGTGGCAGTGTGTACATGGATGCGACCTGAGTGGCGGGCCAATAGATTATTTTTGGACACGCATGCGCACTCACTTTGTAATTATGTCCTAGGAACATTTTGTAATGTACAGAAGAATTTCCTTTATATAAAAGGAAAAAATTTTGTACGCATTTTCGTATATAGATTTCAATTATATCACAAGCAGTCACATATATTAGTAGTAAGAATGGCGGTAGGAGTTAGGGGCGCCGCATTTGGTTTCCATGTTTGTCTTGGTGATTTCGATTTTCCTCATCTCATTCAAGAGGGTGAGATATCTCTGGTAGAGATCGTAGGCTGTGAGAATATTAGCCTTCTTGGCCTTGATACCGACTTCTGTTCGTTGCATCATCTTGTGCAGTTCATCCCACATACCCTTAGCGGTTGGAATACTATCGATCTCTCGATAGATATCCTAGATACCTCCTGGGCCGGTTGAGACGAACTAAGAGAGCGGGGCTTAAAAAGGGCAACCGATGCAACGTCCTCATCAGAGATAAAGACAAGGCTAGGTCCTAGATTGTGACATTAGGGTTTGGGGCTTGGCCAAAGCCTTGATCGGCCGAAAATACTAAGTTTGACTAGTGAGGGGTAAAATGGTCTTTTCACCTCACGATATATTTTTAAACTAAAATATTTGATATTGAATATTTAGTATATAATTTAAATTAGATTTAGATCTTTATTATTTTCTTAGAGAAATAATATTGTTTAATTTGGAATTAAGTAATGTATATCGGATATATATATATAAGTTTCGAATTTTTATTAGATAAAATATCGAAAACTATTAAATATATTTATATTGGATATTATATATTTAAAATATACTAAATATGGTATTTTAATAATTAAGGTATTGGATATTTAGTTAATTAAATATAAAGTTTGAATTTTTATTACATTACTAGAAGACTTGGTAAAAGGGGAGGTTTGAGAATTTTTCTCCACCCACCTTAACCTATTTTTGGATAATCCTAAGATGTATAAAGAAGGATTTTTGAGATCCTAAAGAGGGGGAAAACTAAATTTCGAAATACAAGCAAAAGAGAGTAAAACCTAAGAGTTTTCTCCTCTCACCACTTTCTCTATCGCACTCTCACTAGTAGAAAATGATACATAGGCGACGGCACCTTCGGCGACGGTTCCCTAAAAACCGTCGCCTATAGTAGACGCGGTGGCACTTTCATAATTTTTTTAGTTTTTGTTCATCATAGGCGACGGTTTCTTATCCAAAACCGTCGCCCATAATTGATGAAAGACTCCGGCGACGGTTTCCTCTACAATAACCGTCGCCTATATGCATTATTAATTTAATTTTTTTTTAAATACAAGCTTGGGCGACGGTTTCTACGATGATAAGAGAAACCGTCGCCTACATACTTATAATTTATTTTTAAAAAAAAAAAATTGAATATAGGTGACGGTTGTTTCGTAGCAACCATCGGCCAAAGTCTTTTATATTTTCTTTAATTTTATTTGACTATAGGCGACGGTTGTTCGGCAGCAACCGTCGCCCATGGTCTATCGATTTTTTCTTTTAAAATTTAATTTTTTTTTATTTTTTTAATATGAGTATGGGCGACAGTTGTTCAAAGCAACCGTCGCCCATGGTCTATCTAACCTTAATTGCATTTATACAAAGTTAAAGACGCGGCCCCACATATTTTTATTTCCCTCTTCTCTCTCTATCTAACTTCCCCTCTCTCTATTTTCCCTCCTCTCACTTCTCTCTATCCAAAACCCATCGTCTCCTCAAGTCCCTCTCCCCGCTGCTCTCTCTAGTGCTCGGCGCCAGCGCCGAAGACGATGTCCGATGCCTCCAGCAGCTGAAGTCCTCCTTCAGGGACCCGCGGAACCAGCTCTCCGCGTGGATTGGACTCCAAGGGACGGTGCCGGACTTCCTACAGCTGCGCCTCAGAGTCCAATCGCTAGATCTGTCCGGAAATGCTAGATCTGTCCGGATGCTGCGTGTGGTGGCTGCGGGATGGCTCGAAAAGGCTGAGGAGAGGTGGCAAGACTGGGAGGTAGGTGGTGACGGCTGTTGGAGAGGCTGAGGAGAGGCGGCAAGACTGACGTTAGTTGGGCGTGGCGGTGCTGGTCGGCGACGGCGACGCTTGGGTTGATGTGGACGCTGTTTTTTTTTTTAGTTGATGTTTTGGGCGACGGTTTCTAAGCATGATTAAATATTAAAAAAAAACTGATTTTGGGCGACCGTTGTTGTGACAAAAACCGTCGACCATAGGTTCAGAACAGCACCCTACGGGGTACTTTGGGCGACGGTTGTTCGTTGTTGTGACAAAAACCGTCGACCATAGGTTCAGAACAGCACCCTACGGGGTACTTTGGGCGAACCGTCGCCCATAACCTATATTCGGCGACGGTGCACACCCGTCGCCCAAAATCTCGCACATCGGCGACGGGGCTCTGGGCGACGCACAGAAAGCGTCGCCCATGGCATATAACAACCGTCGCCCATGTGTATTTCTGTACTAGTGTCTCTCTCTCGGGGCAGCAAGCAGTTCGTTCGGCCTAGCCGCACATGCAAAAACAGCTGCGACGTTAGTAAGGTGTCGGCGTGACGATCTTGTGCAAAGAAGGCATCCCGTTCGTGTGCTTTTGGCGTAGGAGAGGGGCACTCGCCTCGGGGATTCGAAGGATTCGAAGCTAGCCATTGTTAAGAGATTTTAACAAGGTATCATGGCTTATCTCTTATCTCTTTATGTTGTAGCCGAGCGATCTTGGATAGGCGGGAAACCCCGTAAGATTTTAAAATTCCGCCGTTCTAGGAACGTGGGTCCAGGGACCCTCGGGGATTCCCAACATCCTTCCATCCTGAAATCGTTAATTCCTACTAGGAATTAATGTTACAAACCCTAGATCATGTTAATTTTATCCATAATGATCTCCTTCTAACAAGTTCCAACCTAAATACACCTTAATTCATTTAAGTACGAATTTATTCTTCAGACTATAGCTTCTGCCATCTATGGTACATGGAATTTTCATAAGAATCATTAAATTTATAAAAGTACAGTACCTAAATATTTTATATTATGAAACGTACAAAGGGTGAGACGAAGGTCTTCTTACCAAAATTCAGAAATCTTAGTGGCTATAACCCTTTATTGATAAGCTTCTTTCGTCTTCTCCATTATTTCTTTAGTGAAGTTTTTCGATGGTTTTTTAGTTAATGGTGTCAATAGACAACAATCTCTTATTTATCCCTTATCCCTTAGTTGGCGTGTTTAAGTAACATCGACATTACCTAATGTTTATGAAAATAATTATTATTTTAGTGTTACTTTGATTTTTTTTCCTTACCAACTAAGTATTTGACACATATCTCAATCGGTATCTTCTTGCTCGAATTTATTAAGTGAATGAATGCCTTCTTTCGAAATCATAGGTCTCGAAATTTATAGATTTCGAGCTTTATAAATTTCGGCTTTATAGATTTTGAGAACCGAAGACTTTCGAGATTCTCCCTTTATGCTAAGTAATCTAGTTTAATAATTTAAATGTTTTGAGATTCACTTGGAGATCTATACTAAATCTCGAAATCAATATTAGAACTAGATTTCGACATTCTTCTATCCTCATCTCAACATTCTTTAACTTTGATATCTTCATTTTCGAAAGTATACCTAGAAAACCCTAATATTTCACAAACTCCTCTTGACTAGTTTCGATTCTTACCAAATGTAAATGTTAATTACTTTCCCAAGTTAGAATCCTTCATAGCACGTAATTAATTTATCATTTAAAAATTTCTAAATCCTACATTCATCACTTAAGTCATAATTTGTAACACACATAAGAATTATCAATTACATAGCACGTAATCATATAGACACATAAGTCATTTAAGATCATAAAAGCATGAAAATATCGTATCACCCAAAGTGCTAATCTCACTATTTAATAAATCCAACAAAGTTTCTAATTTACTGCTAATTAAGTCGTAAATCCTGTAATTAAATTTACGGGCCTTACAGATAAGATAGCACTCAAACGGATATATCATTGATACAAACGGATATATCATTGATACAAACGGATATATCATTATATTCTTTCCTAAAATATATTAATCACATGTAGGCACTTAATCAGAATATCCTTTCCATATATACAGCATAGTCATTCATATCCGGGTGATCACATCGATATTCCTTCCTAAAATAACTCAATCACGTTTTCAGGTCAATCAGAATATATCTTCCACATATATAGCATACAGTCGTTTATAGGTGATCACTTCGATATTCTTTCCTAAAATAACATATTCTCGCAGACAGTTCACATATGACTCAACATATATATTTTCCATACATAGCACGTAATGAGACTCCATTCATACGAAGCGTTCATAACCAGGTGATCACATAAATATTCCAGTTAACCGCAAGATCACACAAATTCGATTTTCTTAACAGTTAATCACATTTAAGCGCTTAATCGAACATTTTCACATACTTCAACATCGTACAATATGCATATCGAGCTTTCTAATTTGTACCCCCCAGTTTACATAATTACTTGGAATAATCAAAACTCTCATAGTCGTTTGGACCAAAAAGGTCTACATATATATATATATGTCTCTATCAATTCATATATATATATATATATATATATATATATATATATATATATATATATATATAAGGGTTTCATAGGTAGTGACGTTTTGCCTTAAGGTCAAGTAAGATTATATTAGTGACCTATTGTTGTTCTACATGAATTCCACGTGTAACCTTTCCTTTCAAAAGTTTTCTCACTTAAATTCAAGTTTTCGTGACATTACCAATCGAGAATCATAATTCTCGTAACTTATGTATTTGAAAAATCAAATTCTTCGAGAATGTAGTTCTCGCATTTCTCTAACGACATGTATCCAATTCCTTCAACCTTTTATTCTACTACTAAAACTTATAACAGTTAGCCAAATACTATTGTTATCATTTATATATATCCTTAAAATTAAGTATGAAATTTCATAAATTCATGTAAATGCATTTAAATGCATGAAATTATGATGCAAGGTTTCTATTTGGTTTTGGTTCCTGATAATTCTCCCCCCTTGACAATTTCGACCTCGAAATTGTGTATTTGTATTCGTGTATAACCATGGGTACTGTGTCATTCTTATAGTTCCCAAGTAGCATACACGTAAGGTGACTTTCTATCGTACTTTCATCATCGAAATTGTCTTATTCCGATGTTGTCTATCAGTATATTCAAGGAATTCTGTTGATTCTTCCACCTGAAATCTTCAACAATACTTACTGTGTCATCACTTAAGACTTAGGAATGATTTGATCCACATAATTGTAACACCTTGACGGAAAATATTGTATATCCATGATATCTCAAATGATATCATCAGCCAGTATACTAATGACGCGACTCTTTCAAGTGTCTCTATTAATCCAACATATTGTAGATTTAATTTCCTTTTTTTTCCTTTCTAACTTTGCCTTCCATTACCCGTCGAAGTTGATCAACGTAACTTCCTTATCTTTCTTAAGGTGCTTTAAGTCGATCCTTAGCTATTTTCATCCATTCCATCGTATTCCAAATCAAATATAGCCCTTCGAATATCCGTTCACCTTTCATATCCCAATATATCGGTTTTCGACCCTGTTAATCATACAAAATTTCATATGGTGCCATGCTAATACTAGATGTTACTGATTATTATAAGCTAAATTCCATTAGCGCTATATAATCATTCCATGATCCTTTATATTTAAGTATACACTCTCAAAGCATATCCTTCAATATCTGTATCATTCTTTCTGATTGTCCACATATCCATGTATGAACACCGTACTATAATTCCGAGCGGTTTCTATTAACTTCCCAAAATTATGAAAGCGAATCCGAAATTATGATCAAACACAATAAACATGGATACTCTATGGAGTCGAACTGTCTCATTGACATGTCTTTTCACTAGATATTCCATTGTAAAACCCCATCGAAACGTCAAACAATAAGCAAACTCCGTACACCTACCGATAATTACTCAAATGGTGTTATTTTCCTTGGCTGTTGGAGGCAGAAGAAATGATATGTTAATGATCAATAGCTGGATATGTGTATCCGGTGTTCATAACTTATGATGGAAAATAATGGAAGAAGCGCATACCATTCCTTACGTTGTGCATTCGGGTAGCACTAAGATGTATCAAAATCTCAAATATCACTATTAGTGACTAAAAATGAAAGCGTATGTGATCGAGTATGTGACTAAGTGCTCGCGAGTAAAATTCTATCCTCTACCCATATTACTTTGAAAATAGGAATATACAACGATAATAATTTTCTTTAAGATCTGCTCCAACAGCCAATGGAAACAACACCATTTGAGTAATTATCGGCAGGTTTACGGAGTTTGCTCGTTGTTTGACGTTTCGATGGGGTTTTACAATGGAATATCTAATGAAAAGATATGTCAATGAGACAATTCGACTACATGGAGTATCCATGTTTATTGTGTTTGATCGTACTTTCCGATTGGCTTTCAGAATTTGAGTAAGTTTGTAAGAAGTGCTTTGATTAAGTTATTTTTAGTACGACGTTCATACATGGATAGGTGGACAATCAGAAAGAATGATACAGATATTGAAGGGTATGCTTTGAGAGTGTATAATTAAATACAAAGGATCATAGAATGAATATATAGCGCTAATGGAATTATCCTAATGGCACATATTAAATTTTGTCTAATTAACATGTTGAAAACCGATATATTGGGATAGGAAAGGTGAACGGATATTAGAAGGGCAAAATTTTGATTTTGGATAAGATGGAATGGATAAAATAGCTAAGGATCGACTAAAAGCAGCTTAAGAATGATAAGGAAGTTAGGTTGATGAACTTCGACGGGTAATGGAATGCAAAGTTAGGAAGGAAGAAAAAGGAAAATTTCAATTTGTTCTATGTTTGCTCGTCTGTGTTTGTTGGCTCAGTGCTTTGTATTTTGTTTTGTGTGCGTGTGTCGGCTCAAGTCTCCCAAGCTGGGAGCTTGTTTCTCCTCGTCGTATGAGCCTTTTCTCCCTTGTGGAGCCCCAAGTCCGATGGAGATAAAAACTCAGAAGTCGAAGGCCAAGTGAAAGTGAAGAATATCGTAAATTTAACTTAATAGCTCTTTCTGTTAAAGATTCTTTAGTTCTGGTCGTAGACAATGAGCTTTGTTTTCTGTCGGAGCTTAATAGCTCTTTCTGTTATAGATTCTTTAGTTCTTGGTTGTAGACAATGAGTTCTATTTTCTGTCGGTCTTTTATCCCTTTTGGACATTTTTCTCCCCATGTGAGAGTTTTGAGACCCTTGTGGGGTCGTGTTGTGCTCGTCCGTGAGCCTTTGTTCTCCTGATTGACGATATACCGGTGAGACCCTTTGGGCTATTTAGCCCTGTATCCCTGTTTATGAATTCAAGCTATCGTTTCGAAAAACAAAAATGTACAATATGTTGGATTAACAGAGATACTTGAAAGAATTGCATCATTAGTATACTGATTGATGATATCATTTGAGATATCATGGATATACAATATTTTAGGTCAAGGTGTTACAATAATATGGATTAAATCATTCCCAAGTCTTCAGTGATGAAACAGTAAGTATTGTTGAAGATTTCAGGTGGAAGAATCAACAGAAATCCTTGATATACTGATAGACAACCGCGGAACAAGATAATTTCGACGATGAAAGTACGATGGAAAGTCACCTGACGTGTACAACTACTTGGGAACTAACAAGAAAGACCCAGTACCCATGGTTATTGATAAACGTATTTCAATGCGTTTATTGTAGTATTTAGTTTGGAAATAATAGAGCTCTAGCAATCATTTTATGCATTTATTCGCCATATTTACACTTATTCTTATATTGAAGGAGCTTAGGACGAGTTTCGGGCGAAAACGAGCGAAAAAGAGGCAAAACGGTGCAAAAATGAAGAACACTGCCAGGTGTCACGGCCGTGATACCCTATGCACTTGGCCGTGACGCCCCGCAGAGGCCGAAATAGAGACACTGCCAATGGTCACGGCCGTGACAGCCCTGGCACCAGGCCGTGACAAGTGGCAGAGAGTTGGACTGATGATGGTCACGGCCGTGACACCCAACACCTGGCCGTGACACTTGGCAGAGAGGTCGACTAAACATGGTCACGGCCATGACGCCTTATGCACTTGGCCGTGACACTTGGCAGAGAGTTGAGCGATTCGAGTCGGTGATGGTCACGCCCATGTCCCAGGCCGTGCCGTTATGGGAATCACTATAAAAAGCCCAAATTCGAACCAGAAAAGGAGATACTTACCAGATATCAACCCTAAACTCTCCAGAGACGAAAGAAGAGCCAAAAGAACGCAGAATTACGTCCCGGAGCGCAAGAGACGGAGCAACGACGCAATCACGCCCAATTGATCAATGAACGAAGATTCATCACGCTAGTGCCGATAATTCGCCAGTATTCAAGCATTAGTCTTTCTCCTCTGTTCTCTAATTCTTTCGTTGTTTCGTCTATTATGAGTAGCTAAATTCCCTGTGTGTTTGGAATTAGATGAACGCTAGGTTACTTTGTAACTAAGACATATGTTATCGCGACTCGTGTTTATGACTATTTATCTATCTATGAAATTGTTTCGTCGCTTTAATATGTCTATGTGTTAAAATGATCGTGTGGAAAATCGTTTAGGGCGACAGCTAAACAACAATTAGGCTGTTCGTGGAAGATAGGATTCGAGTATAGGGGGAAAGCAAATACTCGATCCTCGCTTTAGTAATTACTGAACTTTAGATCCCTGCGAGCGTTTAGGGCGACAGCAAATTCGTTAGCGGGTAGGAAATTACTGCGATCTAGTCAGAATCACGTAGGAACGATAATTTACTGTCTTAGGCGATATACCTAGCGGGATTCGAATCCCGAGCACATCTTTATTATCTGAAAGCTTTTTTACCAGTTTTGGGCGTATTCTCTTAGTTTCTCGTTGATTTAGGAAATAATCTGTTAGGATAATTCGTAACACCCTCTGCGTTTTTTATTTAGGCTAAATATCGAGTCGATATGTTAATACTAGTACTTAGTTTATTCCTCGTGTTCGATACTCGTTTACTCACTTTACTGCACTACAAACGATAGGTCCACTCCCTATCGCACTTCGGTGATAGTAATTTGGTATACGTTTTATTTTATTACTTGTCGCACTTGCACATTACACCACGTGTCGATCAAGTTTTTGATGGTTATACATGGCCACATGTATGAAATTTCGAGGTCGAAAATTTTTAGGGGGGGAGGGGAAATTGTCAGGAACCAAAACCAAATAGAAACTTTATATCATAGTTACATGCATTTAAATGCATTTATGCAATTCATAATTAATTTTAGGGGTTTTTAGTGATAAACACCTGATGTAATAACGAAGTTATGATTCAGTCCCTAGCAGTTTAATTTTATGAATAGCCACTGCCACTAGACAAAAAATTAGTTTACGCTCCCTCATATGTAAATTACTATGGTAACCTTTATCCTTTGCAAATGAAAATAATAAAAGGAAACTAAATAAAATGACGTAGCAGAGAAATTACGCTGGAGATCCTACCCCAAATGGGAGAATTCCAATTTCTGTTTATTCGGATCTCAATCGCCACAGCTGGTAACAAAATCGACACCGACTTCAACATGAAATTAAACTAACCGCCACTCGTCGCTGGTAGCCGGAAATCGTTGCTGCTCGCTGCCTAGCCCGCCATCGCAGGTGCTCGCCGGCAGTTGTCACGGCTTGTCATCGGTCCCTCCACTCTTCTCTGCTCATTGGTAATCGTCCCTGATCGTGCCTACTATATTTCTTTTCGTTTTGTGGCTCGTTGTCTTTTGTAGGTTGCTCATTATCTCTTCCCAGCTCGTAGTCGCTGTCTGGCTTTGTGTTTGCCATGGTATTACGTCAGCAAATTACAGCTCCTGCCTCCCCGCCAGCCCGCTGCTCTAAAAGTCTTCTGACCTCATACATCAGTGTTTGTATCTGTTTGTTTGCTTGGTGACATCTGGAATGTTTTCGGTGTTTATGCGTTTCTGATACTGTTAGATTCTGAGGCATGGTGCTGCCCTTCTCACGAGGTTAATCAAACCTTAGAGACATTATTTGTCGTGGATCCCTAGATCTGGTTAGTGTGAAGTGTATTGTTCATGGTGTTGATGTATGATGAAAGAAAGTAATTTTTTCCCCAAAACTAACATTTTTTTTTAATCTGAAGTGGTACAAAGATTGAAAGGATGAAATCCGTACTTTAATAGTAGCATTTATCTTCGTTGCAACATGAATACCTTAATGAAAAAAATAAGCGATTGCGAAGTGAGGAATTTTGCCGTTACCCATACCTTACACAATATACTATATTTCTTTGACAAAACATACCGAAATTGATGCATAAAAGCGAGTTATGAAAGACTAAAATGATACCTTTTATCAAACAAATTAAATGATTCTCCCCCAATCGCAAGTATTTTCTACATGAATATCCGTATTTTCTACCTAAAATTAGGTACTTTAATCCTTGATTAGGAATTTTATTAATGAATTGAAGTACTTGACTGTGTACATAAGTAAAGTGGCTAGAAAACTAATTTGTAGTGTTAATGAGGATCAAATGTTCTTGTATGTTGAATGCTTGATAGAACCCACATTTCGTCTTAGATGTACTCTACCAATTCGCAAATATTTTCTACATGAATATCAGTATTTTCTACCTAAAATTAGGTACTTCATTAATGAATTGAAGTACTTGACTGTGTACGTAAGTAAAGTGGCTAGAAAACTAATTTGTAGTGTTAATGAGGATCAAATGTTCTTGTTATGTTGAATGCTTGATAGAACCCACCATTTTCGTCTTAGATGTACTCTACCAATTCCAGAGTATTTTCTACATGAATATCAGTATTTTCTACCTAAAATTAGGTACTTAATCTTGATTCAGGTATTTTATTAATGAATTGAAGTACTTGACTGTGTACGTAAGTAAAGAGGCTAGAAAACTAATTTGTAGTGTTAATGAGGATCAAATGTTCTTGTTATGTTGAATGCTTGATAGAACCCACCATTTTCGTCTTAGATGTACTCTACCAATTCGCAAGTATTTTCTACATGAATATCAGTATTTTCTACCTAAAGTTAGGTACTTTAATCCTTGATTTAGGTATTTTATTAATGAATTGAAGTACTTGACTGTGTACGTAAGTAAAGTGGCTAGAAAACTAATTTGTAGTATTAGTGAGGATCAAATGTTCCTGTTATGTTGAGAATGCTTGATAGAACCCACCATTTTCATCTTAGATGTACTCTACCAATTCGCAAGTATTTTCTACATGAATATCAGTATTTTCTACCTAAAATTAGGTACTTTAATCCTTGATTTAGGTATTTTACTTGAATTGAAGTACTTGACTGTGTACGTAAGTAAAGTGGCTAGAAAACTAATTTGTAGTGTTAATGAGGACCAAATTTCTTGTTATGTTGAATGCTTGATAGAACCCACCATTTTCGTCTTAGATGTACTCTACCATTTCGCAAGTAATTGTACATGAATATCAGTATTTTCTACCCAGAATTAGGTACTTTAATCCTTGATTTAGGTATTTTATTAATGAATTGAAGTACTTGACTGTGTACGTAAGTAAAGTGGCTAGAAAACTAATTTGTAGTGTTAATGAGGACCAAATGTTCTTGTTATGTTGAATGCTTGATAGAACCCACCATTTTCGTCTTAGATGTACTCTACCAACTCGCAAGTATTTTCTACATGAATATCAGTATTTTCTACCTAAATTTAGGTACTTTAATCCTTGATTTAGGTATTTTATTAATGAATTGAAGTACTTGACTGTGTACGTAAGTAAAGTGGCTAGAAAACTAATTTGTAGTGTTAATGAGGATCAAATGTTCTTGTTATGTTGAATGCTTGATAGAACCCACCATTTTCGTCTTAGATGTACTCTACCAATTCGCAAGTATTTTCTACATGAATATCAGTAGTTTCTACCTAAAATTAGGTACTTTAATCCTTGATTTAGGTATTTTATTAATGAATTGAAGTACTTGACCGTGTACGTAAGTAAAGTGGCTAGAAAACTAATTTGTAGTGTTAATGATGATCAAATGTTCTTGTTATGTTGAATGCTTGATAGAACCCACCATTTTCGTCTTAGATGTACTCTACCAATTCGCAAGTATTTTCTACATGAATATCAGTATTGTCTACCTAAAATTAGGTACTTTAGTCCTTGATTTAGGTATTTGATTAATGAATGCAAGTACTTGAGCGTGTGCGTAAGTGAAGTGGCTAGAAAACTAATTTGTAGTGTTAATGAGGATCAAATGTTCTTGTTATGTTGAATGCTTGATAGAACCCACCATTTTCGTCTTAGTTGTACTCTACCAACTCGCAAGTATTTTCTACATGAATATCAGTATTTTCTACCTAAATTTAGGTACTTTAATCCTTGATTTAGGTATTTTATTAATGAATTGAAGTACTTGACAGTGTACGTAAGTAAAGTGGCTAGAAAACTAATTTGTAGTGTTAATGAGGATCAAATGTTCTTGTTATGTTGAATGCTTGATAGAACCCACCATTTTCGTCTTAGATGTACTCTACCAATTCGCAAGTATTTTCTACATGAATATCAGTAGTTTCTACCTAAAATTAGGTACTTTAATCCTTGATTTAGGTATTTTATTAATGAATTGAAGTACTTGACCGTGTACGTAAGTAAAGTGGCTAGAAAACTAATTTGTAGTGTTAATGATGATCAAATGTTCTTGTTATGTTGAATGCTTGATAGAACCCACCATTTTCGTCTTAGATGTGCTCTACCAATTCGCAAGTATTTTCTACATGAATATCAGTATTGTCTACCTATAATTAGGTACTTTAGTCCTTGATTTAGGTATTTGATTAATGAATGCAAGTACTTGAGCGTGTGCGTAAGTGAAGTGGCTAGAAAACTAATTTGTAGTGTTAATGAGGATCAAATGTTCTTGTTATGTTGAATGCTTGATAGAACCCACCATTTTCGTCTTAGATGTACTCTACCAATTCGCAAGTATTTTCTACATGAATGTCAGTATTTTCTACCTAAAATTAGGTACTCTAATCCTTGATTTAGGTATTTTATTAATGAATTGAAGTACTTGACTGTGTATGTAAGTAAAGTGGCTAGAAAACTAATTTGTAGTGTTAATGAGGATCAAATGTTCTTGTTATGTTGAATGCTTGATAGAACCCACCATTTTCGTCTTAGATGTACTCTACCAATTCGCAAGTATTTTCTACATGAATATCAGTATTTTCTTCCTAAACTATGGTACTTTAATCTTTGATTTAGGTATTTTATTAATGAATTGAAGTACCTGACTGTGTATGTAAGTAAAGTGGCTAGAAAACTAATTTGTAGTGTTAATGAGGATCAAATGTTCCTGTTATGTTGAATGCTTGATAGAACCCACCATTTTAGTCTTATATGTACTCTACCAATTCGCAAGTATTTTCCACATGAATATCAGTATTTTCTACCTAAAATTAGGTACTTGAGTCCTTGATTTGGTATTTTATTATTGAATTCAAGTACACACATATTAATTTATTGTTCATCACCAACATGCAAAATGCTCCAAGAGAAGTACTTAAGTTTTCGGACAAAATACCTGAATCGAGTCTCCAAATACCTAATTTAGGGTAGAAAATACCTTCTTTGGAGCGGAAAATGCTAACACATAGTAGTGTGACATCTATGACTAATTGGTACCTTTTCATTATCACATATTAGTTTCATTGTTCATCACCAACATGCAAAATGCTTCTTTCTCGCAAGTCATTTTCAATCCAAGAGAAGTACTTAAATTTTCGGATAAAATACCTAAATCGAGTCTCCAAATACCTAATTCAGGGTAGAAAATACCTTATTTATACCAATAACGAACATCGTATACACGAGAATGCGACGAACCAAAGTAATAGCAAGTAGCATCGGTCATAATACATAAAAAATAACATAACATAACTACGGTACAATCACCGAAATATCAAGAGACCAACTCTCATTCCGTCATAAGAATTAATAACATTGGTGCACGATAAAATCTGCTTTGGACATTACAACTCTCAAAACAGTTGCTTCTCAAATACATGACCTTCACGTCACCTCATATGGACTAGCTCTTCACTAGTCTCAGGCTTCAGGTAGTGTATGAGGCCAAGACCTTGTAGGAACTGAAATGATTCAAAGCAACGAATAGCTTTAGAATGTGCAGTGTTACCACTAAAATGGCAGGTTTCTCGAGCAAAACACCCGCTCTGTAGACAAACATAAAATAAGAACTTTGGAGTTCATCTCTAAAGTGCAACATCTCTTAGCCACCCTGAGCTTCTGGGTAGCTGCTTCTTCAAGAAAGAAATCATCACCAAAAGCAGCCATAACCATCTTTTCATACTTAAATCTTCTTTCAATCCTCATCCACATCAGCTGCTAGACAAATTACAACATGCATTTCATCATTCAACACCTTCCCCGACACCTCGATTCTGTTCAAATGCCACCTTATTTTCAAAGCGGGCACTTTAGTTCTACTGTCCGCCATCACCGACTCATCACCGTCGCCACTCGAAGAAGACGAGCCTTCTTTTCGATCAGGTGTTCCTAATTTCTCGAGTCACCTTCTTGGTCAATCGAGATGATCCCATTGTTCGATTTTGTGGGAAGCAACTCTATCTGTGCGATCTTCATGCCCTATTTTCTCTCTCCACAGCTTTCTAGACATAAAAGGAAGGTGAAAAAGGTAATTTAGCATATAAGGGAGTTAAAACAAATTTTTTGCCTATTTGGCAGTAGCTAATCACAAGACGAAATACGAGGGGACTGATTACAAAGTGTAATATTGGATTAGGTATTTATCTCCAAATTCCCCTTAATTTTACGGATATATATATATATATATATATATTATATATATATATATATATATAGATGATAACAATAGTATTTGGCTAAGTATTATAAGTTTTAGTAGTAGAATAAATGATTGAAGTAATTAAATACATGTCCAAGGTAGAGAAATGCGAGAACTAGATTCTTCAAGAATTTGATTTTTCGAATATCATAAGTTACGAGAATTATGATTCTCCATAGGCAATGTCACGAAAACTTGAATTTAGGTGAGAAAACTTTTGAAAGGAAAGGTTACACGTGGAATTCATTTAGAACAACGATAGATATGACTAATATAATCTCACTTGACTTTAAGGCAAAACGTCACTACCTATGGAGAATCATAATTCTCGTAACTTATGTATTCGAAAAATCAAATTCTTGAAAATCTAGTTCTCGCATTTCTCTACCTTCGACATGTATCTACTTACTTCAACCATTTATTCTACTACTAAAACTTATAATACATAGCCAAATACTATTGTTAAACTGATAGAGACATATATTTACCAACTATAGAGTAAGGTGGACAACCTAAGTAAAATAAAGTCGTAGCCTATGAATTGAATGTGATTGGTGGAAAACTAAATGTTAAGGTTTTGATAGAAGGCCTAAATAACTAAAGTTTTCGGCACGTGAAATTATTAATTAAAGAAGTTTTCGATAAGGAGATAACTATCAAAGTATGCTTAGCATGAGAGATTTTCGGTACAAAACATAAACAAGTCTGAAATAAGGGAAGATTTCTGTTCAGGCCACCTAATGTTTCCATTTATCCGTCAGTCCTGTCAGAAAATGAATAAGTTTAAGAGACCTACTTTTTGTAAAAATCGAGTAAAGGACCCAAAAGTAGAATTTGACGAAAATACCCTTACATTGTGTTACTTTGCTACTGCAAAACGTTATTAACATAATTTTTCTTCGAATTCATTTTTCTTACACTGAATCGAGCACAAAAAAATTCGATTGACCCATCCAACCGATTCGACATGTCATGTTGGATTCATTATGATATTGACGATGCACGAGGTAGAATTTGCTTGTCCAGTTAGGGTGCAAATTCGAAAACATAATGGTGAATCGTATCTAGATGTCGACATAAATTGCAAGTAATCGGTCTAAATTCGAGGTACCCATGAGAAATCGCGGTCTATTTTACCTTATTGAGTCAATAACGCCGAGATTTATGCAGTTTCCATCCGTTTTTAGTGTCGTTTATGATTTTCATTATATTCACCCCGATCCATTACATGTATACAAAATGTGTTATTGACAACAGACATAGCGTTACTACTTTTCAGTGAAGTGTTACTTCTAAGTCAACATTAGTTATTAACCATAAGACATTTGTTATTGGTTCTATGTTATAAGTATTTCTTTTGTACACAATTTAGGGCAAATATAAAGTCCGTCTCTTGCAACTAATCGTTATAAATTCGAGGTACCCATGAGAAATTAAGGTCTATTTTACCTTATTGAGTCAATAACGACGTAAATTTATGCAGTTCTCATCTGTTTTTTTTAGTATCGTTTGTGATTTTCGTTCTTTTTCTCCCGATCCATTGGTTGATACAAAATGTGTTATTTACGACAAATGAGGCGTTATTACCTTTCAGCGACGTGTTACTTCTAAATCTACATTTGTTACTAATAATAAGACATTTGTTATTTTTTGCTATGTTATAAGTATTTCTTTTTTACACGATTTAAGGAAAATATAATATCCCTTTCTTGCAACTAATCGGTATAAATTCGAGGTACCCATGAGAATTACGGTCTATTTTACCTTATTGAGTCAATAACGAGATAATTTATGCAGTTTTCATATGTTTTTTAGTGTCGTTTGTGATTTTCGTTCTTTTTATCCTGATCCATTATTTATATAAATAATGTGTTATTTACGAAAAAAAAGGCGTTATTACCTTTCAGTGATGTGTTATTTCTGAGTCAACCTTTTTTATTACCTTGAAGACATTTGTTATTTTGTGAAACTTACCAATATTCATATGAAATTGACGATGATATCGATAGTTGCCTTGGTTAAACCTATTTACAAATAAATATTGAGTTCTCTCTTGCGGATCTCACGAGCGCGACGGTGTCGGGACGGGATCTTAAAATTTCGTCGACGCAAACAATAAAAATATGTGTTGATCCAAGCATGTTTCTAGTTGAATTGAAGGTAATGCGCTACCGTCGCGCCTTAAAAATATTCGAGAGACCCATAGCCTTAAAATTTCGTCGCGCCACCGTATTGGGTCTATTGTTTGTTTTTCAGGGTTTCTCGTGCCACCGTAGAATTTCTGAACTGTTCTGGCGGGATATTAAAAATATTTCTGGACAGTTTAATGTGGTACCCTTAAGGGTTTAATTGTTACCAATAGAGTGTTATTTGTTATAAAATTGCCGTCTATGCACTAGGGTTTCTGACTAATTTGTTATCGTCTATGTGCTATGGTTTTTTGGTAGTTTTTGGGGTTTAGGACTTACGGTTCGAGGTTAAGATTAAGGGTTTACGACATGAAATTTTGGGAGAACGATCCACGACTTGTGCAGTATAAGATACAACCTTAAAAAATTTTGGAGTTCGGGGTTTAGGGTTTAGGGTTTCGGGCCTCGAATTTAGGATTTTGAGCTTAGTATTTTGTGTTTGTGGTCTATAAATGCTATTAGTACTTCAACGTTGACGTTTGAGCATGTTCGTGGTGCAATTCATAATGTTATGTTTCATTGAAAGAGGTGATAGTCTATGTTTTGCAATGGGGGACTATATGTTTATATATCTAGTGAGATCAACATTCGTCTATTGACATCGAATTTCGCCTAATGTGTCTTTCAAAGGAATGTGGTGATTAAACTTCACCAAATTATATATTTACATGAAAATCCATATTAAACATCCAAAATAAAAGTGTATTTTGTACGATTTAATCGAATTATTGACGTGGTACTGAACAACATTTATGAGTATCAGTATTGATCGATGTGTTATTAGTTGAGTTCGTGTTGTTTTTTTATCCTTGACACGTGTTATTATTTCTAATTAATCTAGTACAATTTTGAGAAAGTCCTGTAAATGTTCTCTGACGGTCCAGAACCTTCTAGAATATTCTCAATGAAGTGTTTTTTACATGTATATGGGTAAACTTTACCCACTTAAAAAACGTTCTAGTCCTAGAGAAAGCTAAATTTTCTCAATTTCATGGTTACCGACTTAATTTTTCTTTTAATATTAAGACTCGTTTGATTTGATTTTATCTTATTCAGTCGCTTTTATCTTGTTCGGCCGTTGAAGTCTATATTGAATCGGTTCTGAACGAAATTTTTGATTTGGGGGTGGAAACACGAATTCATTCGATACATAAAAAATTCTTAGTAAGACCCATCTGAAATTGAGGACGGAAAAACTTTAATTCAGTCACAAACGCTAAGATTTATGCAATTTTCATCTGTTCTTTAGTGTCGTTTGTGATTTTCATTTTATTCCGTTCAATCCATTACTTGTATACATAATGTGGTACTGGCGACAAACAAGGCGTTATTACCTTTCAGCGACGTGTTACTTCTAAGTCTACATTTGCTATTAACCATAAGATATTTGTTATTTTTTGCTATGTTATAAGTATTTCTTTTTTACACGATTTAGGGAAAATATAATATCCATTTCTTGCAAGTAGTCGGTATAAATTCGAGGTACCCATGAAAATTGTCGCCTATTTTACCTTATTGAGTTAATAACACCGAGATTTATGCAGTTTTCATCTGTTTTACATTGTCGTTTGTGATTTTCGTTTTATTCATTTCGATCCATTATTTGTATACAGAATGTGTTATTGACGACAAACAAGGCTACCTTTCAGTGATGTGTTACTCCTGAGTCAACATTTGTTATTATGTATAAGACATTTGTTACTTTTTTCTATATTCGTTATTTTTCACGATTAAAGCTGCAAAATTAGATATACAAATCATACGCACTATCAAATGAACAATAATTTCAACATATTAGGTCATAAACTTTGATATTTTCGGCTACAGTCTCAACGATTTCTGTTATTTTTATCAGTTTTTTCCTGTAATTATCTTCCATAGATTTTTTGAAGATTTTTTTTCAATCTCAACGTTTCATGTTTATCATTTTCGGCTACAACAACGATTTCTGACGATTAAAGCTGCAAATTAGCAATACAAATCAAGCTTGAAGATTTTTTTTGAGAGGTTTCGAGCTTGCAGCGAAAATCGCTCGTTGGAGAAGACGATGGCAAAGGTTTGAAAATTTCGCATCTGTTAGAGGGTATATATGTCATATCGCATAGTTTGGGTATTTTTCTCTAAGAGTTTTGAAATGTAGGTCCTTCATACTAAGTGGAACTTTATTGGGGCCTGAACACTAGTTTAAAATATTATCAGGGCCTGACTGATAATAAACCCCTGAAATAATAGATTTCGATACGACACGTAATTTAAAGTTTTCAATATTAAAGGGATAACCATCTATGTTTCTTAATATAAGTGGTAATGTACGCCACCCTCACTGTTCCCAATAATTAGTATTTATCCAACTCACCTTTCATAAACATCTACACGAATAAAAGATAGGGAGTATTTAGAAGAAAAATGGGCAGAGAATATGTTGAGCAAGAAACAAAAACTTGGCTAAAATTTTAGGAAGTTTAAGGACCAAATTTGAGGTGAATCTTCATCCTACAACTCATGAATATGTTTGTGTTTAACATTTCTGATTGGTTACGTAATTTACTTGATATGTGTATTACTATAGGTGCCTATTATGAATTGCGAAAGCTGATAGATGTATATATATATATATATAATATATATATATATATATATATATATATGCTTGGAAATCTAAATTTCAGGTTTAAATACGTGATCCTATTTAGGTGCCGAAGGTTTGCATATGGATTAGAAATAGAACTCGTTAACGTTGGAGGGTTGGTTGATAAGACTGATTCATTCAGTCAGATATTACAGTTTTGATGAATTAGGATTTTGATTCCCTTAGGAATTAATTTCAGCCACTTCATGATCTTCGACATTTAAAGTCTAATTATATGAAAGTTTTTTTTTGAAACCAAAGAGTATCATTATAAACGGATGTCCGAAGACAACAGATCAGCCATAGCTTGGAATGGTGGGGAGGTCCTCTCCATCAACACCAAGAGTTGGCAAGAAAGTGAGCAACAACATTACAATGACGTCCAATAAATCTGTAAGATAAGCCATCAAAGTTTCGGGCGAATTCCTGGCAGTCCTTAAGCACACTTCCTATTCGTCTGGAATCCGTAGAGCACCGCTTTAGCTTAGTAATCACTTCAGCGCAATGTCCTTCAATCTCGATTGCATGCCATCCGTTGAACTGAGCCACTATTAGAGCCCATCTAGCACCCATACCCTCGATAACCTCCAGATCAAATTCACCTGATAAGAACTTCACCCACCACCCAATACAGACTCCTTCCCAGTTGCGAGCAATCACCCCAAACGCAGCTCCATACCGTGATTTGTCAATTGCTCCATCGAAATTGAGCTTAACCACGCCATAATTGGGGCACCTCCAACAGGTAGGGCTTATGCTGGTCGGCATCGTCCAATCATCTAAGTCTATCTCTATAGATATAGCTGCATCCTTCGCCAGTGAGAGCACCTTACCAGGTGAGATAGTTGTCTTCTCCACCACCCATTTGTTGCCAGCATCTCAAATGGCCCAGCACGTTGAGAGAAGGTTGTCAAACTCGGATAGGCTCAATCGATCAAACATATCCAGTAGCCAGTCCTTCGCAGAAAGAGGTCAGCACCGCAAGAGGCTAGATGGAAGACCCGCCTCTTTCCAAATTGGTTTCAGCAGGACAGACCGTAAAAGTACGCCGATCATCCTCTTGAAGAGCTCCACAACTTTGGCACATTGGATAAGGAGGTTGCCCTGTGCGAAAAGATTCGCCCGCTGCCGGAAGCGCATTCATACACATACGCCAGCTAAAGATTTTCACCTTGGGTTGCACCTTCGCATTCCAAATAATACGGCACAGGCTCTGAGCAACACTCGGGCCCACTTGGTCGCGTAGAAGCAGATCTCGCGCCACATAGTAAGCCGACTTCACCGTAAAGACACCGTGCTTCGTGAAATGCCAAAATAAGCTTTTCGGGGACATTTGTCATGCTCAGTGGCTACCCAAGATCGGATCAGCATCAACAGGTAGAAAAAGGGACCGGATAAGAGCCACTGACTAGCTTCCCGTCCTTGATGAACGAAGGTTCGCAACCCGCATGTTAGCGAACTGAGCATGGACGGGGCTAACAACTTTGAACGACCAAGGACGAGGCAACCAAGGGTCAGACTAAATCTTGATCTTCTTGCCATTTCCAGCCTGCCATCTAGTTCCCGAAAGAAGAATGTGCCTCGCCGAATGAATTGTACGCCAAGTAGCTGATGGTTTGGAGCCCAAGCTGACAGTCAAGATGGATCCATTGGGGAAGTATTTTGCTTTAAGAACCCGACAAAGAAGGCTATCCGGCTTTGATAAAAGTCCACGCCTGTTTATCAAGGAGAGCTAAATTAAATAAGCTAATATCCCAAAAACCATACCTCCCTCGGATTTAGGTTTGCACATCTTCTCCCACGAAACCCAATGAAGCTTGCGCTTATTAGATGAGGTCCACCAAAACGCGAGATCATATTTTGAATGTCTCGAATCAATGACCTCGGCAACTTGAACACACTCATTGCATATGTTGGGATCGCCTGTAATACAGCTTTTATGAGAATTTCTCGCCCGGTTTGAGATAGCATCTTCTCGGACCAACCTCGCACACGCCTCCATATTCGGTCCCGGATATGGTAAAAACTTCCTTCTTATTTCTCTCAATTGTCGCTGGTAATCCCAAGTATAAGTCATGTTGGGCCTCTCTGTTGATGCCAAGAACTTCACAACAAATGTCCTTTTGCTTGGTCATCGACATTAGGAGAGAAAGATGCAGACGACTTCAGAAGGTTCACCGTTTGCCCCTATGCTCGTTCGTAAGTGCCCAGAATACCACGTATCACCTCCATATTCTCTGCATTTGCTTGCGTGAATATAAGAGTGTCATCTGCAAAGAGGAGGTGCGTTCCCCGACAAACCGATATCCCATGCAGCCCATGGTTATCCTCCGCCTCCTTAGGTAAACTACTAAATGCTTCCGCACAACACAAGAAATAGATATGGGGATAACGGGTCACCTTGGTGTAAACCTCGCTCAGGGGAAATACGACCAAAGCAATGACCGTTAAGGATAAAAGAATAATTGACGACGAAACACATAACATAACAAGTCTAATAAAAGAAGGGTGAAAACCCAACTTACACAATACCCTCTCCAGAAAAGGCCATTCTACCTTGTCATATGCTTTGCTCATATCCAGTTTAAGGGAACAAAATCCTAATCGTCTGTCTTTCTCTGTTTTACCGCATGGGTAGTTTCGAAGGCAATAAGAATATTATCTGTGATTAAACCGATGCAGTATAAAAGCGGATTGGCTGGGGAAATGATCTGGTCCATAAACTGTTTCAGCCTATTGGTAATGCATTTGGAGGCAATACGGTAGACCACATTACATAGGCTAATTGGGCGAAAATGGGTAAGATCTCAGGGTTCTCACATTTTGGAAAAAGTACGATATGGTCTCATGGAAAGCCGGTAATGTTATGCCCATGTTTAAAAAAATAAGTATCAAACGAGATGTTTCCTCCCCCACAATACTCCAATATTTTTGGAAAAAAATTGGGGAGAAACCATCAGGTCCAGGGGATTTAAGATGAACATACCAGAGTGCCCTCTCCATATCCTCTTTAAAGTACTGCTGAAGGAGCGCCATAGTCATTCTGTAACACGTGGCTCGATCGCCCGAATAGCCATATCAATCTCCGGCCTTGTTGGTAAATTAGAATGAAATAGGGTCCGAAAATAATCCTAGACAGCTCGTTTGATATCACCCTTAGTATCGCACCAATTCCAGTCATCACGTATCCTCCGAATTTGATTAGCCCGCTGCCTAGTCGAAGCGAAGCGGTGAAAATAACTTGTGTTCCTATCGCCATTATGTAGCCATTGTTGGGGAACCCCGGCTGTCCCGAGATCGAACCCCGGGCACAGCGGAAGTTTAAACTTTTTTCCCGGGATCCCCGTAAGGAGCCCCGGATAGCTTGGTTATGTAAAGAAAATATGCATGACACGTAATAAGGATTTTCGTAGCTTACCCTTGTAGCGAAGATCCTAACTCTCGCCTAGCCATCCCGGTTGTCGTAGTTCGATCCGAGCAACGTCGTGACCTCTCCGAGCTCCAACACCTTGACAAGATCGTCACGCCGACCCCGGGACGTATCCAAATTCCACCTCCTCCCAAGGATGGCTAGAGAGGAGGGGAAGATGTTTAGAAGAGATGTGCATATGTGTGTGATTTACTATAAACTCACTCACAAACTTAGGTTTTTAAAAGAACAACCAAAGTTTTTCTCTCAACTCTCTCTTAGAACTATTCTTTAGAGTAAGAAATGGACTTAGAGCTCATAGCCACGAAATTTCCAAGTCCAACACATTAAAATCAACATTCAACTATTGAAAATGATTTTCTAATTAAGTCATGTCCACATATGCACATCTCTTCTAAACATTTTCAATAGTTGAATGTTGATTTTAATGTGTTGGACTTGGAAATTTCGTGGCTATGAGCTCTAAGTCCATTTCTTACTCTAAAGAATAGTTCTAAGAGAGAGTTGAGAGAAAAACTTTGGTTGTTCTTTTAAAAACCTAAGTTTGTGAGTGAGTTTATAGTAAATCACACACATATGCACATCTCTTCTAAACATCTTCCCCTCCTCTCTAGCCATCCTTGGGAGGAGGTGGAATTTGGATACGTCCCGGGGTCGGCGTGACGATCTTGTCAAGGTGTTGGAGCTCGGAGAGGTCACGACGTTGCTCGGATCGAACTACGACAACCGGGATGGCTAGGCGAGAGTTAGGATCTTCGCTACAAGGGTAAGCTACGAAAATCCTTATTACGTGTCATGCATATTTTCTTTACATAACCAAGCTATCCGGGGCTCCTTACGGGGATCCCGGGAAAAAAGTTTAAACTTCCGCTGTGCCCGGGGTTCGATCTCGGGACACCCGGGGTTCCCCAACAGTGGTATCAGAGTCATGCTTGGTTTTAAGAAACGACATAAATGAACCCGAAATGATCTCGGTTGTGCAAATCACCGAGTCACTCGAGCGTCATAGCATGAGTTGTTCTCGGTTCGAGTTTGCAAACCGAGCGCTTGCATGGTCGGAACACCGTCTCGTTGCGAGCGGTCCGGCGTATTGCAGCGCCGTGGTGAGAAACTGTAGTGGTTGTCTCCCCGCGGATTATAACTTTACTCTTGGAGATGAGTTTAAGGGTGTACTTTAGTAAGATTGCTTAGATCTAGAGGTCTAGAGTAGACTGCGTGAAACACGTTAGACGTGGTTTGAACGGAAATTTTCAGCGATGCCTAAGACGAGAAAAGTGAGGCTCGTTGGGTTGGGGCGAAGCCTTGACGCCAACGACTTCCGATTTGAGTTTGAGGGACTCGTCGAAAGCTAAAAAACGAGCGGCTGCCCCTTGTCGTGCGTTAAATTACGCATTATTTTTACCGGGACTGTGACGTTCAACGGATCCGGGTCTGAACTCCGGTGATGGCGAAGTCCGACTCCGATGAAGTAGCGATAAGGACCGGTGACGTTGTTTTTGTGTTCCGGGCTGTTTTGAACATTTCGATGGGCCGATAAGGTTTTGGTCCAATTCCATTCATTTTAGGACTTTAAATGATTGGGTCATGTTAATAGTTCTAATGGGTCTTTAAATAGTTTAAGCCCAATAAGTAACCCTAATGGGACTAATGGGCTTGGCTCAAGACAAGCCCAAAATTTCGTTTCGGCTTCTTTGAGCGTTTGTTGTCGCGTACGTATTTATGTTGTGTATGCATGATATGATAATGACGTCAGCGTGGACTTAGGCTCTATTTTCGAGTGATATGTTAAGGGTGACAAGGTCCCCCCCGGGTTGTATTTTATTTGATATTATACGGGTTGTCCGGGACAAGTGATCCCCCGTTCTGTACTTTATTAATTTGTGGAAAAATTAGTTTAAGTATGGTGGACGTACGAGTACGAGGCGAAAATACAATAGAAGTCGTTCGAGGACTTGGAGATCGCTCGAAGACATGGCGTTACCCCAAAGATGAAGAGATGTTACTTTTATGAAATAAATGTAGTAGAGTAGAAATAGTCTGCGCTGGTCGTCTTGTAGGCAAACTAGGTTTACCGCGATTTCGTGCATGTTTGTTTGGACGTGCATTATTAAGTGCTTGCATGTGAGACGTATTCTCCCGGTTGGACAAAATACTAAGTGAGTAAAGGGACTTGGTTCCTGTCTTCTATCAAGCTCGAAACCATTGCACTTTAGTGTCGTGTGAGGTTTGTTCCGAGTTATCGGCGCCGATCATCTCGCTCTGGTTGTAGTTGGTCCGAGTGCGTTAAGACATTTAAAGTCAAGCTCGTTATTGATACGGCTTGAGTGTGTGTGCGGTTTGTTCCGAGTTATCGGCGCCAAACATTTCACTCTTGTCGTGGAATTTCGGATGATTGTCGAAACGCCGCTCTCCGATACATATTCACGCCTTATAAAGTGTTATCCTACGGGCGGGAATTTCTAAATGTTAGGATTGAGCCAGACGTTGATAGGTTGCACTTAGACCGGTTATTTCCCAATTATTCCTGTTAGGGTGAGGGTTCCTGACCGGAGACGAAGTTGTTGAAACACTCATGAGATGAACTCGTGTGAGACACGAGGCCATCTATGGGTTCGTATGGGACACGACGCCGTCCGATTAATAGGCCAACAAACTGTTAGGTTGAGGCTTATTTCTGTGGAGCGGGGACCTCAACCCCACTATGAAACCATCAACGAGGTTTCCGAAATCTTTATCGGGAGAATGAGATTTTGCATTAAAATAGTGGGAGTCAGGCCAAGAGAAAAAGTCCTTTTAGTGCCTGACGAATAATACGTTCGAACCCAATAATTGTTATGTCTTCTGCATTACATTTCTTTCTATTATGATTGACAAACCCATTATATATGAATACTGCTTTATTGTTTGGTGCAACTGAACAATATGGATTTGATCCAATCTAAGGATGGTCCTAATATGGATTTTTCGAAAATGCATATTCTCGTAAAATGGATCGTTGAGTAATAATGTGCAACTAACCATTGTGGCACAAGTTGGCATAAAGTTATTACTTCATAAAATGGGCTATAAAAAAGCAATATTGGATAGCTTCATATTTGAGCCTATCGATCAAATACACATAAAGAATAAGAGAACGTAATAAAAGGGTCCAATTGGGTTGGACAAGTATTTCCAAGGGCAAGGCATTGGAATTTGTACTTACCTAAACTTTGAGTTTGAGGGCCTTAAATTTTGAATAATATGTTTTTGAAACTAATTATTCTAAAACAATGACTGGGTTCTAGATAAGTTGAGATGGTACTCACTTATTAGTTGTGAACATACTAGATTCCAGTGGAAGTTTTTCAGCATTGAGAGATTATGATCAATGTTAAATGCGGACAAGGTGTCCAAATAATTACACTGCATCAATATTTCTCTGTTTAAATTTGGGCATAGTTTCAGTTATATAATTGCCTTAAAATACCCAATGGGTTATTAAATACATAATTTTGAATAAAAGAAGCATTTTGATTTGATCAAACTGGCTAATTATTCTCGAGTTTAGAATGAGTTCTTTGGAGAGAACGTCATTTTTCACAGTTAACTAAGAATGCTGTTAATGATGTCTCGAGACGAGAAGTTAGACTTCATGCACGCGGACCATCAAAGTCGATAGTCACGCATGCGCTTCAACAGTTGTAAGATATCAAACAATATTGGATAAAATTTGATCATTGCTGAACTAAATTGTTTTCATATGGTGTGGGTTTGCGTATGAAACGCAATGAACGTTCTATACAGAATTCCTTTGAGGACAATTAATTCTGCACGTTACGAAATTTGGAATTAGTAAGTAACTAAGCTTAAATCATATAGTGGGGTTGCCCCATTTGAGTGAGAAAGTTTATGACAGTTGTGTATATGAAAAATGAGAATATTAAGGTCGTGGTAACACTGGGATTGTTGACCGAAACACCTTAAAGATGTTTTAGTGCTAGACCGGACTTAAAGAAAAGTCCTAGATACACCCATAGTTGCATAGGTCGGTTAGAGTGTCTCGCCAGCCAGAGAGATACTGTATAATACATGTCGAGCATAGGGATTGCTGCGAGCTGTATAGTACGCATTGAGCACGGGGTTGCTACAATGAAGGGATATGTTACTAACGATCTCACTACCCTTGACCAAGCAATAATGGTAAAACTCGCTTAGATGGCTTATTCTGTGAGAGCAGATGAACTCTATGCACAACAACCATGTCCTGATTAGATCTAAAAGACTGGTTGAAATATACGAAGCAAGGCTTGTATGGAAAAGGTTGAGTTTTAAATGATGGGCTTTGACTCCGAGGAAACCTTTTTGATTGTTGCAATAAAGTTTACTAAATCTTACTCATACAGATGCACGCTTTTACGAGATCTGTCAGACGGATGTGAAAATAGTATGTCTCTAGGAGATGTAAATGAAAAGCCCAACGATTTTATATCGCAAGCAGATGCTTATAGTGTGCGAAATTATAGAAAAAGGAGTCGTACAGACTTACTTAAGCCTTCAGGAGTTGGTGTCTTTGGTTTGATGAAATAGTTAGGAACTATGGAGTCATAAGTACATAGATAGCCTTTTGTATCGTAATAAAAGCAGTGGGAGTTAGATATAATCTTCGTATTGTACTAGAGTTGTTGCCTTTAAGAAAGAGAACAATGTCGAAATACTCCGAATGGTAAAAGCGGGGCTTTGACCAATTCTCCATAAACGACTTGGGATAAAAGACCTACATTCACGGAACAACCTATATGGAGATAGTGTTTAGTACAGAATGGCAGGTTTATCCTAGGCCCTTTACTTGAAAAGACAAGGTCAATTACAAGGAAAAGGGTTATTACCTACGATTTAGTTTTCTATGTTCTCGTTGCGAGGTAGATCGAAAAGCTGAATCGAGTCACATATACAGTTATAATAAGTGGCCTTGTATATGCGGAGTTTGACTCGCATTTTTGACAAAAGATAAATAAGCTAAGAGCGTTTGTCAAATTTAGGCTACCTAGGTAATTAAAGTAGTCCATGATGTTGGTCTATTCGAATGGAGAAATATAGGTGGGCAGGTAGACTTATTTTCGAACTCCAGTTTGACGTGGGTGATCGAAAATCCACTTAGGGTTTGGTTTACAAAGTTTAATGGTAGAACAGTACCTTGAAATGGTTTCAAGGAAGCACTTACTGTTAGTACATGGGCATCGTAAGAGCTCGTATCCCAAGTCAACCATGCACACGTGCGCAAATAATTACCTGGTAGGTAAGAAATCAGTTTGGATATTGAAGTCTTCTTGGAAGAACTTCAAATAGTTCCAGGCATTGTGGGTCTACTGCTGCCATTGTGGTGCGACAATAGTAGAATGACCACTTTAGCTAACGAACCTTTGTCTCACAGTTAATCCAGACAAAAGAAAAGAAAGAAATATTACATGTTGCATGTATCGTTGACAAATGGCTACTGAGCCGTGCAGGAGATTGTGCCGCGGAAATGTGGCCGTCCTATTCACTGTGCCTTTTATACAGGCAGTGCTGAATAACGTCTTTTGAAGACGAGTATTAGATACACACAGCATATGGCACCGAGTGTTGGGGATATGCCCTCGGAATGCCATTCGAGGATGTAATGAATTGGGCATTGTAGCACCCGGGTTCCCGTAAGTTACTAGAGCCAATAGATTAGCAAAGTACAAGTACGTGTCTTACGTGCATTATTGTGGCGACTACGCGATTTATTTAATTATGTGCTTATGTGACGTAGGAGACCCCGTAGAAATTTAGTCGGGCCACATGGTTCCGACAATTAAATAGAATTGCGAAAATAGGCCATGTGTGAAAATAGGGGTAAAACCTTAAATGGGCTAGAATTGAAGAAGTTGACCCAACAAGGGCCTAGGGGTAATTTGTGAGCCAATCATCCCTAAATCAAGTGATATTTCGTCACTAAGGCTTGAGCCACTTAAATCCCATTTAGAAAACAATTTTAAGTCCACCAACTCATTAGCCAAGCACCAACGAGATAACAAGCAAGGAGGAAGGAGAAGGCGAGACAAAACGAGTGAGCCTTGACTAGGTATCATCCTATAACTATGATTTTATCGTTTTGTTCAAGAATTTACACATTTTAGGACTAAAGGCACGATAAGATTAGGGCTCGTGTGACTCAAAAACCCTAAAATGTGCTCTAGCCTTGAGTTTGTTAGGATTTGGCTAACCTAAAACTATTTTAGTTCTCGTTACTTTAGCCTAGGATGATTTCGAGCTAACCTGAGACGTTTTTGGGTCGAGAGATGTCCCACAGAGCTTAATAAATCCAGAAATAGGGACTTCAATGTAGTTTCGAGCGGATGAATGTTTGAAGGTTCGATCGAAAGTCGAAAATTGATTTTATTATGAGTTTTGATCGAAACCTAGCACATTCGGGCGAAACTGGAATAGGATAAAATAAGTTTCGATTAATTTCATGGTTTAGTTGGTGAATTGAGTAACTTATGAGTTTCGATCGAAACTCCCCTCAATTACGTATAAGAATCGATCGAAGAGGACACCTAACTTAGGGTTTCGGGCAAATGAAATTAATAATAGGCTTTCGACCGAAACTAGCCCTAATGTACTAATATTGGTCGAAACCTCATTCCATGACACCTCCAATCGATCGAAAGAAACCCTCAATTAGGCACGGTTTCGATCGAAACCCTGATGATGACATGCTGACGTGAGAACACGGCGAAACTCATGCAATTGGAGAACTAATCGAGCGAAACCCTTAAATGATCGAAACCCTATGCATGGTTTCGATCGAAACTGTGATGACCTCAAGATGACGTCAGAGAACGGTGAAACCCACTCGAAAGTGATCCGCAATTTTAATTTGTATCGATCAAAAGTAGGATGACGAAGTGATGATGCAATCACACGGAGAAACTCAACCTCTAACCTTGATGAATTTGGCGACAGGTAGATCGATCGAAACTAGGTTTAATTTGGCACCTTCGCCGTGCCATACAACCTATCGAATGTTAAAATCAACATGAGTTTCCAGCGAAAGTAGGCCCATGCATAGGTTCAAATGTGCGAAAGTGAGATAAATTAGGAAATTGATCGAAACATATCTCGGCGAAACCCATGCAAAGTGGAAATTGAATCGGCCGCATGTGATTTCCCATGCATAGTTTCGATCGAAACTAGGAATTTATGTGTATCAATTGGGCAAAATTGAATCGGGCAAAACCTTGCAAATTAGATGACTTTCGCCGAGCCTTTATGAAGGGAAATTCAATTCTCCAACTTAGAAATTAATTAAGGGACAAAACTCACGTGGAATCGAACAATTGAAGTCCAATCGAAACTCGACCCTAAGTAGCACCCTTTCGCCATGGAGTATAAGCGAAGGTCGAAATTAAATAATAACATAGGCTAAGGTAGAAATTGAATGACTTACGAAATTCAATACGACATTCCACTAGCTCGCAGTCTAGAAAATTTGTACTTCGACGAATGGGCTAAGGAAAGTAAGATACTAATCTTCTAACCTATTTTATTTTAAAAGGTCGAACGACAGAAGCGAACGAGGAAATACGCTGATTACGACGGACGACAGGTAAGTAGAAATCCAACTACGATACGTAACTTGCTTGCGTCCGATGATGTGAAAACGTGCATGTTACGATAAGATTATGTTACGTGCATGATAGCATGATCTGCATATCCACATGAGCATGGCATGAGCACTTGCACGCATAAGTAGTAAGTATGACACGAGGTAAGAGCGTGCGTAAGATCGCCTGTGTGCGATGTATACTCGCCGATATTGGCGTTTGTGTCGACTCAATGAAGAGTCACGGCTCCCCTATGCAGCCATGGCAAAAGAAGCCATAAGGCCTGTATAAGAGGCTGGGGGAATACCCCGTATGCGGGAGATGCAACCTGGAGGATGCGGCCCGGGGCACGCACTGAGTAAGGGAAGATTCCTGCGGGTGACCTTCTAGTGCGTAAAGCACTAACCGGGAGGGAAGATTCCTTCGGGTGACCTCCGCGGTTAGTGGCCTCGGTGTTGGCTACCAGTGAGAAGCGTCCGCGTGGAGGCCGCACTGAGTAAGGGAAGATTCCTTCGGGTGACCTTCTAGTGTGAGAACCTCCACATATGAGATCTCTATGAAATGGCGCATAGTGGGATAGAAAGCCGAGGGCCCGTACGAAGTAAGAGTATAAGAAAAAGAGTACGAGTCAGAAAAAGGTCAAGAAAATGAGAAGGAGAGTATGAGCATTAGAAAACGACGACGTGGATTGTCGATCGTTAGGACACGTGCATACATGCATAATTTCTGCTTACTGAGCCTCGGTGGCTCATTCTTTATGTTACGTATTGTAGGTACTGACGATCACGGTACGTGATCCGACCTTTATGCGAGGCCGATCTTTTGAAGCTATCCGGCTGCTTTTGAGGTGGGAGTGTGTGTATGGATGACGACCTGTGAAGGCCGGGCGCATAGGGAGCTTTTGGCTGCACACACACACACTTGTACTTTGTGTAGACACGATTTCGATGATTTGTAGAACGAATTACGAATATTCTTTTGACATGTATATAAGACTTCCGCATGCAAGTCTAAAATGAAAATTTTGTTCGCATTTTTACGTACTCGCACGATAACAAAGCATTAACACTTAGACTTAGAACGGGATATGAGGGCGGGACGACGGGTCCTGACAGGCATAAACATGAACCTGTTATTCGCACTTTAATATTTGGATATTGTATTCAAATATTTATTTATGGAATTAGGCATATTATTTATTTACCTATCCAGTCTTACTAGGCATCCGGTAAGACGGTAAATAAATAAAACCCATATATACGAGTTTAGTCACCGATTCTCATGGGATGAGAGAGGGGGCACCGATGAGCTATTATTCTCGGATATAAAATTAGTCCATAAGTCTTAGACTTCAGTAGGGTGACTGAATGTCGATCATGACCTATTTGTTGATGACTCTAAAATGGTTGTGCCAATCATTCGCTTGGGAAGGGGGAGGTCGTAACATTGGTATGAGTTGAATCAGGGGATTAACTTGTATTTTGGACACGACTCGTAATCGACGATCACATGGCTAATTACTCGTTGAGTGTCAATGATCGATCGATTGACTATAGTAGTATACGTGGACCTTAGACCGAATGGTCATTGACAGAGTTGGCTTCGGGTTCCTGACTTGTCACTAGTTTGCTAGGCCCGTCTTGTTCGAGGTTGAACATGGGTCAGCGGCAACATGCGGTCATGACAACGAAGTGCGACTACTGGGCATTGATAGTCGTGAGGGATTCACAACTTCGCAAGTAATCGAGGTATATGTCCTATGCGTATTCGGGGACGAGGAGTTACGGAATCTTTGCAAAGTATAAAAACTAACTCCCGTGGGACGTGGAGTGTAGTTTAGTAATTTCTTCATCACGAATTTGACATAGTGTCGGGTTAGTGAGTTTGACATTATCATGGCTCTCACTCGACCGGGACATATGTGAAGGGTCTATACGTATTACGACGATCTATAGTCGGTTCGTAAAAAACGAAGAACGTACTCAACACGGGATCTATTCGGTACCACGGGATTGGCTAGGTGCTTACCGAATTCTTGGATTCCTCCCTTGCCGGGTTGAGACGAACCAAGAGAGTCGGGCTTAAAAAGGATCACTGGGATAGTATCTGATAAAGTGAGATGTGTTATTACATAACGGCCTTGGAGACGTTAATAAAACATTAAATATTAGTTTTAGAAACTATATTTACTTGGAATAAGATTCCTGGAATGAAACGACAAAGAATGGACCGAAAATAGGGTTCACAACCATGAGCAAGGCTTGTCAAGGTCGTGCAGCCCGCCTGAAAAGTAGCAACAGATTCAAAAATTAATATCTCAAAATCTAGACCTCGGATTGAGAATTCCTTTTGTCCGATTCAAGATTGGTGAATCTTCTATCTGTGGTTAAAATTTCAGGTCAATCGGACATCGTTTACACCTCGAACGGATGGAAAAACGAAACTGTCGCAAAGCTGTTGCAAGTCACGGCCGTGACACATGCGGGTCGTGGCCGTGACGAGCAGCAGTGGCTGAATTTTTGGCCCGAAATGGTCACGGCCGTGACCATTATGACCCAGGCCGTGAAGGGTGTTGTCATGGCCGTGAATAGGCTTGTTTCAGGCCGTGACGAGCGTCGGTTTGGCCAAATTTATTCCAAATCAAGTCCAAATTCATTCCTTGCTCTTATGTGAGACATATGGGACATTGTCTAGTCATTTGATGACTTTATACAAAGGAATCAAACAAGAAATGAGTCATAGTGATGAAGAAATTACTAAACTACACTCCACGTGCCACGTGAGTTAGTTTTTATACTTTGCAAAGATTCCGTAACTCCTCGTCCCCGAATACGCATAGGACATATACCTCGATTACTTGCGAGGTTGTGAATCCCTCACGACTATCAATGCCCAGTAGTTGCACTTCGTTGTCAAGACCGCATGTTGCCGCTGACCCATGTTCAACCTCGAACAAGGCGGGCCTAGCGAACTAGTGACAAGTCAGGACCCCGAAGCCAACTCTGTCAATGACCCTTCGGTCTAAGGTCCACGTATACTACTATAGTCAATCGATCGATCATTGACACTCAACGAGTAATTAGCCATGTGATCGTCGATTACGAGTCGTGTCCAAATACAAGTTAATCCCCTGATTCAACTCATACCAATGTTACGACCTCCCGCTTCCCAAGCGAATGATTGGCACAACCATTTTAGAGTCATCAACAAATAAGTCATGATCGACATTCAGTCACCCTACTGAAGTCTAAGACTTATGGACTAATTTTATATCCGAGAATAATAGCTCATCGGTGCCCCCTCTCTCATCCCATGAGAATCGGTGACTAAACTTGTATATATAGGTTTTATTTATTTACCGTCTTACCGAATGCCTAGTAAGACTGGATAGGTAAATAAATAATATGCCTAATTCCATAAATAAATATTTGAATACAATATCCAAATATTAAAGTGCGAATAACAGGTTCATGTTTATGCCCAATTCATTACATCCTCGAATGGCATTCCGAGGGCATATCCCCAACAGCCATTCCCCTTTCGCTCTATATCTCCAATGAAGCTCCTCCTGTTCGAGTATCTTATGGAGTTCTCCTCGAAGTTGGGACTCACGTTCATGAGAACCAACTACAACCGGTATTTGAGTGATACTAATGAGCTCTCTCTCCAAATTCTCCTTTTGTAGACGTGTATTGCTGCCACGCGAGCGACTCCCACTTAGTAGTTTCGACGGGCTATGTTGCAACATTTCAAAAGTGCGCCCATTTTCGCTTGCATTATCATCCGGTTCCTAACAGGTAGGCACGATCTGCTCACAATCTTCTTCTAGTAACCATTTTGCTTCGAACTTGAATCTTTGGGAGTGAGGTGGTGACTTGACGACGTGGGGGTGCAACTCCACAAGCAACGCACAGTGATCGGGCGAGAAAGTAGGGATATGTCGAACAATAGAATTGGAAAATGCATTTCTCCAATGCGAGGAAGCACATGCACGATCCAGGCGTTCAGAAATAGTTTTCGGAGCGAGTGCTCGGTTAGACCATGTGAAACGATGCCCCATAAAGCCCAGATCAAAGAGGCCACACTGTACCAAACATTCACACAAATTAGACATCTGCCAGAACGGACGAGATCGACCACCATGCTTTTCTTCGGCCTCAAGGATCTCATTGAAGTCGCCTATACATAGCCACTTCCGCACTCCTTGATCACAGAGCCGTGAGAGGAGCTGCCAACTATTTGCCTTAATCACCTACATGGATCCCCATGAAAGCCCGTTAAACGCCACCAGTCACCTGTATCTTTCATCTTGATTGAGACGTCGATATGAAAAGATGAATATGACCTGAGAGAAACGACAAGCTCCCGCTTCCAAAGCATTATCAGACCTCCCTTCCGATCATTAACTCCCACACATAGTCCATGCATGTCGAACTTGCGCTTTAAAAATTCGAACCTAACTTGACCATATTTAGTCTCGATTAGGAAAATCACATCCGTGCAATGAAGACGGATGAGCTTTTCCAGTTCATGAACTGTAGAGGCTCCTCCCAGGCCCTACAATTCAAACTAAGAAGACTCATTGCTCGCGGTGGGACTGACTTGCAGCCTCCGCCAAACCATCGGTGGTATCCATAGCATCCACAAAAGAAGGCTTGAGCCGTTTCGCTGGTGTACTAACTTCTGGGGATTCTCCTTTTCCCTTTTTGCTAACACAAGCCTTGGAATCTGGCGGGGGCAGCGAAGTTTGGGCCCGTGCCCGAGCCTTGTAACCCTTTAGGTTCTGTAATACTCTTTTGGCTCCTGTTTAACGGGGAGAAGTATTGGCTGAGAAGGTATAAGAGAGGTGGGGGTATCTGATGAGGTAATGTGATTAATGAATTGTTGTTCTCATGGTCCTTAAATAACTTTTGTACTATCGGAGGAGGTACATAGGGTAAGCTAAGTTTTGGTTTCTGATTCGGTGGGTTGATTAAGGGAATAGCCCTCCACGGGGATGGGGTTACCAGATGTTCCATGGGAGTTAACTAGATTAGGAATTTTCGGCTGCTTAGAGGTATTATAGTTGGTAGAATGGGAATAGGGTTTTCAGACGGTGCCAATAAGATCTTCATCGGGTCGGATCGCGGGCCAGAGACATGGTATGAAAGTGACGAACTATTAGTTTCGGTATGGGGCAGCTGAATATGATGGGTAAGTTGGGTATGGGTCGAGGCACAGGTTAAAGGGGTTGGCGCGTTAATATTAGGGTTGGCGACGTTTAGGGTTTGGGGAATATATTTAGAAAGGAGTGGAGTGGGGCCATCTTGGTCAACAGACGGAATACTAATTCCAAGGTTAGGTGTAGGATTACTAGGGTAGGTAATAACGTGATTGGTAGGAGGATAAGGAGAATTAGTTAGGGGATAAGGTTACTGTTTACCAAGCTGATTTGTTGGGTATTGATTAGAAAAGTGAGTAATTGGGGTTGAGATTCCATGAATCGTGGGATTTGATTCCATCGGTTTCAAGAGGATTTCCTGCTTTAACTTTGGCCGGGACTGAGACTGGGACGACGAGCTTTGCCGTAGATCGTTCGAGGAGGTGGGTTTAGAGATAGTAGAACCCTTAATCCGGTCCACGGAGGCCACATAACGGGATGCTCGGAGTGAAGGGTTATACGGGACATTTTCGCCCGGGTCCTCAAAATTCTCGTCAAACCGAAGCTCGCATGAAGTTGAGATACGATCCAGGTAGCCACATAAGTAACAAAAATTTGGAAACGTTCATATGAAGTTGACGAGAATTTCTTTACGATCTTCTACCATTTCATCACTCGTCAAAGAGGTTTGGTAACATAAATCCGACATCGAATACGAACACAGGGAAGCCCAAGAGAAGATTTGTTGTTATCATGTTCAACGAATTCCCCCAAATTATTCGCGATATATAAAAAGACCTTGTCCGTGAGAGCCCAAAATGGAAGATCATGCGCTTGGACGTAGAACTCACATTTATCCATATCAACCTTATTCGGATCCGTTGTGCCATCCAGCGCGTTAAGGACCACAAGCTGCTTTTCAAAAGCACACGGTGCAGATTTTAGCACTCGAAGCCTATCAATCCTGTGATTTAACATAACGAGGAAGCGACAATCATCCAGTTTCTTCATTTCGAGGCCCTTCACCGTGTCAAAAGCAGTAGTGAGGGTTTTCTTCATTGCCTCAAAATATAGGACTTCTTCGATAGTATACGTCCAACAGGAGCAAAAGTCTCATAATGTGCCTTCAACGGTTCACCCACATCAGATATTTGGACGCACCTAAGTTCCATCTCTGTTAGGTCAATATCCTTCGTGACATCGGTGATATAGCTATTCGAGAAGATCGGCCGAAACTTGTGAGGATATGACTTTAGCAACCCCATCAATACTACAAAAAGGACATCCAAGCAAAGGAAAAAAACAACTCAAAGGATCAGATGTGATGTGTAATGAAGTATTAAGAACGAATTCGACAATCGGAACGCTGGGTACTCTGCAAAAAGTTTTCAACTGTTCCAAGCATATGAATACTCTTCGTATCATGCTTAAAAAAGGTTTCGCTATTGAAGACAATTTGCTATAATAGGGTTTCGAATGTCTTAATTATGATATATGAACTTCTTTAGCATTTGGATTAATTAGATGTTTTGGAGTTTTGATAGACTTATACATTAAAATATGGAATAGTATTAAGTTTAGGAAGTTGTTGGCAAATTATGAAGTTTGATGATGTTCTTGATGTTCTTGAAAAACTAGGGTTGAACGGAATTTTCTAGGTTTTCGAAAGAAAATATGTTTTTGGGTGTGCGACTTTCCGTGTTTTTATTAAATGTCGAAAGGAATTTTAATGACATGAGTTTTGATAATTTTCTGAATGTTGTTTTGAGGGGTTTAATGATTTTAGAAAGATTAGAAGCTAAGATTTGCAAAGAGTTAAATTTCGAAAAAATTAGAATTTCTAATAAATTTTCGAAAGGGTTTGATTTCGAGAACCGTTTCGCAAAATGGTTTGGCAAATGGGTTCGCAAACTGTATTTCAGCCTGCAATCAAATTCTCGTGTGCTGGATAATTTGTGAACTAGGAGAGAGAACAGATCGCGAAATTTGTTCGCGGGCTGAAACAGGACTTCGCGAATCCTTAAGGATTTCGCGAAGTGGAAGCTTTCACGGGTCGAATAAAATTGGGTGCAATTAGAACGATTTCACAAACTAAAAATTTGACTTCGCGAGTTCTAAGGATTTCACGTAGTACAGAGTTCGCGGATCAGGTAAAAGTTCGCGAATTATAGGATAGATTCAAAATTAATTGTAACAAAGGATTTTGAAAATCTGTTCGTAGCAGGTCAAGGTTAATTTCGAAACAAAGCATGCATATCATCCACGCATATCATTATAGGAATTTCATATTAACCAGGAAAAAAATGATTATATTGGTCAGGATTCTGACAAAGACAAGGACAAGATCGACTAAGCGAACTGAAAAATACGCGAAACTTGTGAGTATGATTTGCAACATGTATTTTGTGTGCCTTATGTGCTTATGTGCATTATTTGCTATTTATCAATCAACGTGATTTATATGACTGGTACGTGTCTCATATGATTTATGTGTCATATAAGGTTTATGTATAGTATTGCATATATACAAAAGGAGAAACCGTTATGACTGCTTGGTATGATAAGGATGCTAATACATCCCTACAAATCGGAGGATTTTACTGAGTCTTGTACAGGCACATATATCCCTCCAAATCGAAGGATTACGGAATGGTTACAGAGTCCCATGCATGGGCGCCGACTGGTAGAATGTGTAGAATATGCGGTTTAATTAGCTGTCCGTGTAATTAGGGGCTTGATTTGTACTTGTCCTTAGATTAGGACTTAACTTGTATTTATACAAAGTATGTTTGGCATACTTGCACACACATTGTCCTTAATAGGGTAGTCGATTGATCCAAAAGGCTTGCAAATCAAATTCTAGAGAGAGAAAAAGCAGAATCATTCCCTCACTAGCCGAATTCTCTCAAAGTTCTTTTCGAAGGTTTTTCGATCGAATTCTAAGTCTAAACAATTCTAATCGATTGCCTTAGATTTCAAGTCTAGGATTGATAGAGTTGATAATTGAGGACTTAACAATTGGTATCAGAGCAGATTCGTATCTGTTTTGAAGCTGAATTGTTAGATTAAGATCGAAATTGAATTCTGAAAAGTTTCTCGATCAATCGAAGAATTTTTGGCGCGAAACTGAGATTTCGATCTAATGGATCAATGCTGTGCTTATTTGCTCGCAATAGTGTTAGAAATCATTTACGATTCGATCGGTGTCAAATTAAAACGCTGAATTTGAGCGAACTTCGATTCTGCTTTAGTTACTGCTCGCGATTGACCATGATGAACTCGTGCTGATTCTGCTTAAATTTGCTATATTTCGCTTCATAACATGTTTAATTGTCGCGCATGTTTAGCATATAGATTCGAGCAATTATCTGTAATTCCACTGTCTAATTTGTTGTTTTTGCTTGAATCCGTGTTAAAATCGTATTATGTGCTTTAACAGTGAAACTTCAATTTTCTCGCTGAGTCTTCGATCGAAAACCTTTGTGCGAGAAATTTTGCCCAATTAGAGTACGAATTAGGAACAGAAGTCGCTGCTGCTAAGAACGATTTACGTGAAACATTTCATGAGCGTTAATTACCGCGGGAATTTTTTTTCGAGAGATTTATATTAGATTTTGCGCGCCTAAAAATTTCCATCAAAAAACTTTCTCGGCCAGACATTCAAGTTTGACCAAGCGAAAAATCATTTGCGCTCGTAAAACTTTTTCGGTCATGTTTGACCAAGCGAAAAACTCATTTGCGTTTCTCGACCGAAAGATTTGAAGCCAATTTTTCTCGCTCGATAAATTCTTCGCCAACTATACTCATCGCTCGAAAACAGTAACACATTATATTATGAAGAAAGTATTTTTGATTAAACTTCAAAGATTAAATAAAAAATGATTCTCAATTACTTTCGAATCAAACGTTACTAACAAATCTAGGTGAAGCATATTACACAAAAATTCATCCATCAAAACAACAAAAGAAGATCCTTCATCAACTCTATGAATAATCAATGGATGCTTACTCACTTGGAAACGACAACCGTCTGCCAATCTTGAAAAGCAGCGAATACACTGTTTGGCGAAGCCGCTTCCTTAGTTTCATTGAGCTAAAAGATCAAGCAGATGATCTTCTTTAGTCACTTGAGAAAGGTCCAGCTCAGTTCTGGGTCAACGTACCTGGCGACAACACAGCCAATCCTCCTATTCCCGCTACCAGATGACTGAAAGAGCCTAGGGAATACACGATTGAGGAAAGGACCCGAGCTAAGGCTGATCTGATAGCCAAGAACACACTCATGCAAGGCATCCCGAATGACATCTACAGACAAATAGACAGACTTCCAACGGCTAAAGACATGTAGGAGAACTGTATCGAATGATGCAAAGAATGGAAGTGGGCATCAAGGCCAAGAAGGCAGATACTCTCACGGCTTCGACTCCTTCAGCAAAAACAGAGGAGAGCTTACATGACATGTATCAGAGATATATCACACTTCTCAACGAGATGAGGAAAATAGAAATCAGTAAACGAACATGGAGATGAACATTAGATTTCTATCCTCTCTGCCCTAAGAGTGAAGGAGATATCCACTCAAATAAGACAAAACAAAGATCTTGAGGAGATGGATATTCACGCCACGTTTGACAATCTCGCACAACACGAGGAAGATATAAGCGAGATTCAGAAGGAGCAGAAGGGCAAGCAGATCGAAGACACAGTTGCCCTAGTCTCAGAGAAGCGGAGCACAAAGTCACGAAAAGAGAAGATCATCAAGCCCCCTACTCCTACAGAGTCAGAAGACGAATCGGACTCTGACGTTGAGCCACACATCAAAGCGCTGGAAAAGCAGTTGGCTCTAATTGGAAAAATGATGAGCAAACAATACATCAAAAAGAAGTCCTCATCATCAGCCAACCAACTCCGGACTTCAAGCTCAAAGAACGAAGAACGTGCACCTGAGACCTCTGATATCAAGAACGCCAAAGAGCTGAACAAGTGCTTTAACTGTGGCAAATCAGGTCACTATGTAAAGAGTGCACTCTTCCAAAGAAGAGATACGCCAATTACGACTCCAAGAAGCTTCACCTCACAAAGAAGAGAGAAGTTGGGGTAGCCCTCATGGCGGAAGACCACTGGCTCGAAGACACTTCAAGCTCTGAAGACGAGAATCTAGCCGTCATGGCCCGCCTAGATGAAAACTGAAACGCCGAAACCATCAATCAGACGGACGAAGACCAAGCATCTGAATCATCACTGGACGTAGTCTCTCCATCCATATTATTGACCATATTAGAATCGTATCAACTAGCATACACCAACATGAAACGGGAGCAGAAAAGCGTAAAGGAAAAATAGAAGAAACTAACTAAGTCTCAGGAGAGGATAACTAGTCTCAATACAAAACTTAGAAGCTCAAACGCACGAATAGCAGAACTTACTAAGAGCTTAAATCGCAACCCTCAAATAGAGAAGCATGACTTAAAAATTAAGGAATTAGAAGAAAGGCTAGAAAATAACTACAATTGTTTAGTTAGAAATCATAATGGGAAAGCTAGACTCAGTTGTAGGTTAACCGAAGTGACAACTAAGGTCACCAACCTAGAAGACCAATTAGATAAAGCTAATGCTAAGGTTTGTGAACTTACAAAAGATCTTGACGCCTGTAAAGCCACCAAATTAACGTGGAAAATAATTTTGCTCTCTTAAGTGACGAAGGTAAGAGACTATACTCCAAGCTTAAGAAACTAGAATATCTTCCTGTAAAAAGGGATCAAACTGATCAGACTATATTTTTGAACCAGCCCAAGGACTTAGAATTTTATGATTATAAGTTTGGCTTAGTCTTTGAGAATCCAAGATGCTTGACGAAAGTTGACTGCAAATAACTTTACGATGTCAAGTACATGGGTTTAGGACTAGACAAATTTTATGGCTTTTACTAACGCAAAAGAAATAGATGCTTTAGAAGAAGCCAAGAGAAAGTCAAGACTAGGGCTGAAATTCCCTTTTCTTACACCGAATTGAATCAAAGTGACAAAACTATGGAACTTCCCAAAGGTTGGAGCTTTGAGTCAATTTATCTTCCTGAAGATCGTTCAAAATCAGAGGAAGTACCAATTCATCATTCTGAAAATTCTCTCTATATACCTCCTATTGTTAAGAAAATAGAGGGACTAAAAACTTCTTTGGAAAAAGAAAGAGAGGATTTTGAAGCTGAAAAGAAAAGATTCCTAAAAGAGATAGAAAATCTTAAGGCTTCCTCCATTTCACAAGCCATTTCTCACGCAACACCCTCAAAGGATAAAACCATTATGAAGCATGAATAAAGAAAAATCGCCTTCCAAAGAACACAAATCGAAGAATAATGTTCTTAAAAATCCTATCTCTAACCCAGTTTTCACTACGTCTACAGGGAGCGTAGTCAAGGAGTTAGAGAAACCAAAGGCGAGAGTGTCTAGCTTAGAAATAAAGAAGGATCTCTAGATGTTAAAATTCCAAGCTTATCACCCCCTTCTGTAAAAATAAGTGACACTCGTAGAAAAAAAGGGCAGTTTCTCTTCTCAAAATAATTGCTTCTACTTGCTCCCTACATCCTATCAAATTTAGAAGCACCAACTTTGAAATAGGCTCTTCTTCTACAATACAAATTAATCATTCTAAATCAAATTCCTCTAGGACGACCCGTAGGAAACAAGTCCAGCCATTAAGAAAGCATATGGCGCTATTCATGCTTGTTCTCACCTAAGGTATACCGTAAAGATTGAATCTCCCAAGCGTCTTAGGCGACTGCCAAATGAAAAGTCATCCAAGTGGTAAGACAAAGACTTGATGGTCGTCCAAGTTTACGTCGACGACATCATCTTCGGATCAACAAATCCACGCTTTGCAAGAGATGTTGAGATTTAATGAAGAGCAAGTTCGAAATGAGTCACATGAGAGACATGCGGTTCTTCTTAGGACTTCAAGTCAGGCAGCTCGATGATGGAATATTCATCAGTCGGACGAAATATATCAAGAATATTCTGAAAAAAATTCCATCAAGACCAGAGCAAGCCTCTTAGCACTCCTATGTCAACAAGCTGCAAGCTGGATGCCAATCCCGCAGGAAAAGCGGTCGACATCACACTCTATCGTAGCATCATAGGTTCTCTTCTCTGTCTCACCTCAAGCCGGCCGGACATCATGTTTGCCACATGTCTTTGCGTCCTTTTCCAAGCCGATCCCAAAAAATCTCACATGCTCGCGGTCAAAGGAATCTTACGCTACCTTAAGGGCACCTTGACCTTAGGATTGTGGTATCCTAATGGCACAACTTTCAAACTACTTGGCTATACAGATGCTGATTATACAGCTTGCCAAATGGACAGGAAAAGCACTTCCAACGGCGCTCAGTTTCTAGGCAAAAAGCTGATCTGCTGGTCATCCAAGAAGCAGAATTGCGGTCACTTCAACGGCTGAGGCAAAATACATCGCGGCCGCCACTTGCTGCTCTCAAATGCTGTGGATGAGGATTTAGCTTCGCGATTATGGGTACAATTTAAATAATATACCCATTTATAGTGATAGCCAAAGTGCCATTGCGATAACGTGCAATTCTGTTCACCACTCACGCACGAAACACATAGACATTAGATATCACTTTATAAAGATCACGTAGAAAAAAGCACGATAGATATGTATTTTGTTAACATGGAATATCAACTACCTGACATTTTCACCAAGGAATTGGATGAAAAACGATTCCAATATCTTATCGGAAAATTAGGCATGTTGAATCTTCCTTAATATGTGGTTTATGTGCTCTACTGTGCTTTCATGCGTTATATTCATGCGTTTCGCATACGTAAATGCTACATTTTACATGATACCTACAATAATACTAAAATATAATCGAAAAAAGTTATACATATACTTATAATATTAGGGGAATGACGATAGCCTTAGGATGCCCGATCTGGTCACGAATAGATCTCCCCGACATGTGTTAGGATATTTAATTGGTTGTGTCAATAGTTTAAGTCTTGGGATTAATTATGTAATTATCTTTAGCTTGGGCTTTGAACTAGATTGTAATTATTTTATTATTAGTGATTGGGCCTTAATATACCTAGGGTTAATGTGGTATATAAGGTTTTACCAACTCACTTTGAAGGCTAATCAAAGATCAAAAGGCTTACTCTTGTTTTCACACACTACACACACTCAAAGGTGAGAAACTCTCCCTTTTCGTTCCATTGAGCCTCTTTGATTCCTTGCTTGGTGCATTTCGGGACCAACAAGTGGTATCAGAGCAAACGTGGATCGATCTTCATTGATTTGAATCCAGTTTCGTTCGATTCCAAGCAAGATCAAAGGTGTTTTTGAGCAAAAAATTGTTTTCGGGCATTTTGAGCTTGTTTTGGGGTTTTGATGCTTCGTTTTTGTGTTTAAAACCCTCCCCCAGATCGAGTCTATACCTAAAACGTTTTTAGAACACTTTTGGATCAGTTTTAACGAGTTTTGAGTGAGATCTAAGCAGAAAATTTTCAGAAAAGGACATCTCGGCCATTCTCTGTTTTCGGTCGATTTGACCCACTTTTTGTTGTTTTTAGCTCACAAATCGGTCGATTATGTGTTTAGGGAAGGATTTCTGAAGTTTAGGATCAAGTTTCAGCGATTTTGGTTGAGATTTGGGTGAAAACGGACGGTTTTTCTGGAAAATATCGCGACAACGCAATGGAACAGTACTTGATGTTCTTGCCCGCGAAATTTTGCTGAATAGTTCAAATCCGCGAAAGTTTCATCTCTGCGAAGTTGAACCCGAGAATTTTTAAACCGCGAAACTTCTCTTTCACTGCATTTTTTCGCAACGGTCTACACTCACAATCCGAGAATTTTTACACCGCGAAAATTTCACTTTCACTGCAGTTTCTCGCAACAACCCATGCTCAAAATCCGAGAAAGTTTAAAACCGCGAAAATTTCTCTAGGCACAATTTTTCTCAACTTCGTACTCTTTAAAATCTGAGAATTTCCAAAACGCGAAAATTTCTCTAAGACCCAAATTTTCTCAACTTCGTACTCTTTAAAATCCAAGAAACTTTATACACGAGAAAGTCAATTCCAAGATTTCTTTTCTGAGCCGCGAAATTTTCAAAAATCTGAGAAATTTTACTAAGTCGAGAAATTAACAGCCGAGAAATTTTAAGAAATTCCATATCCTAGAAAGCTTATCCCACGAATCTTTCTAAGCCGCAATTTTTTTTCTCAACCGAGAATTCTCTGAAAATCTTTATATCCGAGAAATTCTTTTTTTCAAGACCGCGAAAGTTTTGAACTCTGTGAAAATTCTTACATCCGAGAAAGTTTTCAAAGCCGAGAATTTTTGAAATATTACATCTGAGAATTATTTAAGACCGAGAAAGTTTTGAAAGTCACGAAAATTTTTTTTCATCCGAGAAAGTTTTCAAAGCCGAGAAAGTTTATCTCATCTGGGAATTTTTTTTAACAAACTACGTTACTTTCAAATCCGAGAAAATTTCCAAACAATCACACTTCACCACTCGATGCGATTTTCCTTAACTTGCGAAATTTTCTTGTGAAGTTTTTAAAACTCTCGACTTAGAATCATTCCCACACGCGAAACTTTTAAATCCGAGAAAATTTTCACCTGTGAATTTTTTTTAATTTCTCTTTAAAATTCACAAACACCGAAATTTCTCAACACTTAATTTCTCGGATAACATTTCACTAATCACGTCTCCTTGAGCTGCGGATTTTTTTCTCTTTCGTGTTAAGTCTTTCTCGTGTTAAAATCTTCTTGGGTTAAATTTTTCTCAAACTTTTTAAGATTTGATCCTTGCACTTTAGAACTATCTCTCTAGACCACTTTTGAGATAAACTTTGTTTTTGCTCCACAAGTCTCAATTTAAATTTCTAGAACTTCTCCTAATTTCAAGATATATTTCTCTTTCATACATTATCGACCATCACACACGCTCACTTAGTTCTAAGAAATTCCTTAAACAATTTTATTCTCAAAACTCTACTCATTACACTCGTATTTCTAATATCGTTCGTTACTAACTTTCTTATCCATAAAAGATCAAAACCACGGACGATTCGACTGCACCAAACATGTCTACCACGAATGACATCTCCACAGTGGGCTCCGACACCAGGCCTCCGATGCTGCGACAAGGCGACTACAGCATATGGACAAACCGCTTCCTCACGTTCATCAGGAACAAAGGCGCACCACTCTCTCAATATCTTCTGGACTCCATCTTCAACGGCCCAGCACAGTTCTGGACAACTATCCCTGCACAGCCAAACGCAAACCCTCCCATGGATGAACGCCGCACTCCAAGAGGTCCAATCAATGAGGATGAACTGGCTCGCGCACAGGCCGACGAGACTGCCAAAGGTTACCTCTTCGAGGCTTTGGGAAACGAGGTCTACGCTCACGTTGAGTGCTGCACAACTGCTAAGGAGATATGGGATGAACTTGCAGAAATTATGGCAGGCACAACTGAAAGTGCTCAGGGGAGGAAATCAGCATGTCTCTCGCAGTACGAACACTTCCAGGCCTATGAAGGAGAGGAACTGCGTGACACATACCTCCGATACTTGAAGGTCATCAATGAACTCAAGAAAGCCAGGATCTCGAGGGACAAATTCGATATCAACAACCGCTTCCTTGGTAGCCTCAAACCACATTGGGGCAATGCAATCGTGATGATGATTCAGAGTAAGGACCTCTCCAACACTTCCATCCATGCTCTTTATGACAGTCTGTCTGCCTATGCTCCTTACGTGCAACCTCAGTCCACCAACACTCGAGTCGACCCACTGGCACTCCTCTCGAACAAAACCAATGAACGATCTTCCACCACTAAGACCAAACAGAACAAAGGGAAGCTGCCAGCTGTTGTATCTGAAACCTCTTCAGGATCCGAAGCCGATACAGAATCAGATGAAGATGTTCGTGATATACGCAAGCAACTGGCAATGCTCACCAAGTTGGTCTCAAAGAAGATCGGGAAAAAATCCTCATCCTCCTCCAATCGCCAAAGAACCTATAGCGGCACCAAAAAGACGACTCCCGCGGAGGACACTAAGCCGACAAAGAAAGCAGAGGACTCCGCACCTCAAAAGTCTGTGAAGTGCTTTCGGTGTGGAAAGCCAGGCCACTTTGCCAAAGAATGCCACGCCCCACGCGTGAAGGACTCCGGGTACTATGACCGAAAGGCCAGAATGACCCGCAAGATGGAAAGTGGGAAAGCCCTACTCACTGAAGAAGCTGAATGGGTGAATGACACTTCAGAAGACGAGGAGCCTAAGGATGAAGATTGCTGCATGGCAAGGCTGGTCGAACATGACGAGGACGAGGAGATGGGTCACACCGGTGAAAACACAGCTAAGACTCTTACCAACGCTGAGTCTGAGGTACGAATCTCGCAACTTGATGATGTGTTTAATCACCGACACGCCATTAAGAAACCCACAGTAGACGCTAGGGATTATGATGAACTTAGGCTAAAATTTGAAAATAACTATGCCTTACTTAGTCTAAAAGTAGAAGAACTTGCCTGCGCAAACGAACGTCTAATGGCCTCCGAAGCGTTAGTCAAACGTCTGCAAAGTAAGAACAAACAAAGTGAGACTAAGGTTAAGGAAACTACACTAGCCATTAGTTCATGTGAAACTTCTCGCCTCCTGACGACCGCCCAATACGAACTGCTTACAAAGGAAAGAGTTAGGCTATACCGCAAGGTGAAAGAACTTGAAGAGCAACTTCACCTTAGGAAAAAGGCAGCAAACATCTTATGTCTATTAAACCAACCAGCTGAAACAGAATTCTACGACGCTCGGATGGGAATCGGACTGGCCAGCAACTGCGATCCAACGCCGCTAATTGTCAAAAGGTATAACATGTACAGTACAGCATTCCTAAAAACAAGGACAGGGACTCCCTCTCAGCTCATGCCTTTTGTAAGATCCTCCTCCACTGTGCTGTCAGAAGAAAAGAGGAAACAGAACATACTTTGGGCAGAGATCGCATACGACTACACAGAATTGAATGCTAGTGATAAGACTAGAAAGCCCTCACTCTCTGAAGACATCAAATCTCAGTTCCCAACCGAAGAACAGGAAATCGCTCTCCGAGAAGCACTTTCTCGCATCTATGTCCCAGAGAAACTTCTGGTCATAGCAGAACTAGAACGAACCATAGAAGTAGAGCGAAAAGCCTTTGCAAAAGAGCGAGAAGATCTACTTTACAAAATCTTTACCCTAGAACAATCTCGTAATACGAACAAACCTTCTACGTCAAGTCACGTACCCGATTCTCAAACATGTAAATGTAAGAGGACGGCGAAGATGACTCCTGAAGCCGACAAATGTTCTAACAATAACTCTAGTATTCTTATGGATACAGGGAATGTGAGTTCGACGTCTCTGGAAGGGAGTTCGTACCAGATAAAGGAGAATCCGCTCTTCGATGACAAGAAGAAAAGACCATCCTATATTCGTTCTTCCTCTCTATGTACTGAATCTCAATGTCCTAAGGTCGTAGACTATTATGTTGCCAAAACTCATCTTTCTTTTACCAAGCTTATGTCCATGTGCTGCTGCAATGAATTTGTTCTCCCACGCTTCCATGAATACGAAACACATGAACACGCAACACTCCGACCACGCAAGCGAAGTTCATCTACGACGTCTTTGAATTCGCCCATGTCGCCTAAACCTAAGGTCAAGCGAAAACGCCTCTCGTTGTCAGACGCAAACTCACCTACTACTCACAAGCCAAAGGCGACCAAAACCGAAGCACAAAAACGACAACCACATTCCACACGCCAATTCATGTATAAGGCACCACACATGCAAGCACAAGTTAGGAAAATATGGGTTAGAAAAACCATAATCCCGCCTAATCAAACAAACGACAAAGGGAAAGCTAAATTAGAAACAACACAATCTGATTTAGAAACCACATTTCCCATTAAGCGCGTAAAAACTTTACATATATCACAAGAATGCCCCGCTCGAAAACGGGGACCCAACGTTTGCTAAATGTTTGCAGGTCTGTCATGTGTGGTATCTAGACTCGGGTTGCTCCACACACATGACAGGGAATAAGGAGCTGTTGAGCAACTTCTCCGAGCGCTATCTCGGAAGGGTCTCCTTCGGAAACGGTCAAATGGCGCCAATTCTAGGAACTGGCGATCTCGTGCACGATAAACTGACTATCAAGGGCATCTCCTATGTCGAGGGTTTGAGCTACAATCTCTTCAGCATTGGTCGATTCTGCGACAAAGGATATAAGGTTCTCTTCGAATCTGACATCTGCAGCATTATGGATGCCTCAGGACAATCTCTTCTTTCTGGAACGCGCACGTCCCACCTCTATGTACTCAACCTTACGACCTCTCGACCAATATGCCTTCTCTCTCGAGCCGCACCCAGGTTGAATGATCTATGGCACCGGCGTCTTTCACATCTCAACTTCAAGACCATCAACAAACTGCGTCAGAATAATCTCGTCAACGGTCTACCCCAACTGACATATCATAAGGAACACCTCTGCTCTGCCTGTGAATTGGGGAAGATGAAGCGATCGTCTCATGTCTCTAAGGAAACACCGTCCTCTAAGCTCATCCTCGAACTCTTACATATGGATCTATGTGGCCCAATGCCTACGGCCACACTCGGAGGAAGACGGTATATTCTGGTGATAGTCGACGATTTTTCACGCTACACGTGGACGAAACTCATTCGTACAAAGGATGAAGTTCCTGATATAATCATCGAGTTTGTTGTTACATCCCAAACACTTCATCAACAGAAGGTTCGGATTATCAGAACTGACAACGGAACTAAGTTTAAGAACAAGAAGCTCAGTGATTTCTATGCCACTCAGGGCATCACTCAGCAGTTCTCAGCTGTGAAGACACCGGAACAGAATGGTGTCGTTGAGCGTAAAAACGGGACACTAGTTGAAGCAGCCATGACTCTTCTCATCCAATCCGGACTTCCTCATTCTCTTTGGGGCGAAGCTATTCAAACGGCTTGCTACACACAGAACCGAGCTTCCATCCACAAGAGATTCAACCGCACCCCATACGAGATGCTGAATAACCGTCGTATCCCTGTTATATCTTATCTAAGGGTCTTCGGTTGCCGATGTTTTGTGGCCAATGATCGTCAACATCTTGGGAAGCTTGATCCAAAAGCTCTTGAAGGCATCTTTGTTGGATATTCACTGAATTCAAAGGCATACAGAGTCTATCTTAAGGAGAAACAGTCAGTAATAGAGAGCACGAATGTCACTTTTGACGAAAGCGAAGGCGATCTCATAGCTTCTGGCCATATCAGTCCAGAACCAGGTCTTCTACAGACGTTGACAAAAGGTCAACCTTCAACGGCGGGAACTTCCTCATCTGAGGGCAATTGTGGCGAACTGGATCTCGATCTGCTCTTCGAGTACTTCTACCCAGTTCACAAGACTCCCGTCGCCACCACTCAACCTACCGCTGCACCCACTCCACCTACACCACCAGCTACCGGCAATAACGTCGTCCCTCCAAACTTGGATGCACTCAATCTCAACGAAGACGACATACTACCCAACCCTGGGAATATTGCTGATCCTGATGCAGAACCCTCTCAATTCAATACGATTGAGATCTCTTCTTCGTACACCGGGCCCCAATCTAATGAGCTTCAAGTAGACACTAATGCGGCCAGCACCTCACAAACCAACGTACCACTTTGGGCTCGCACTCACCCTACCGATCAGATTATTGGGGATCCCACATCCGGTGTTTCGACACGTTCGGCTACGATGAATGAAAGTTTGTTTGCTTGCTATCTCAGTCAAGTCGAACCATCACGAGTAGCAGAAGCTCTCAATGATCCTGATTGGCTGATTGCAATGCAGGAAGAAATAAATCAGTTTGAACGCCTACAAGTTTGGGAACTCGTACCACGACCTCACAATAGATCCATTATCGGCACAAAATGGATCTTTAAGAACAAAAAGGATGAAGATGGTGTTGTTATTCGCAACAAAGCAAGACTTGTGGCTAAGGGGTATAACCAACAAGAAGGCATCGACTACGATGAAACCTTCGCCCCAGTTGCCAGGATCGAAGCCATACGAATGTTTCTTGCCTTTGCTGCTCACAAGAACTTTAAAGTCTACCAAATGGACGTGAAGACGGCATTTCTGAATGGATTTCTCAAAGAAGAAGTGTACGTTGATCAACCTGAAGGGTTCTTGAGCGAAGAGTTTCCTCATCACGTATATCGACTCTACAAGGCCCTCTACGGACTAAAACAGGTTCCCCGAGCTTGGTATGACGTCCTTTCAGACTTCCTTATTCAGTCTGGATTCAAGAAATGATCTCTGGATACAACTCTCTTCACTAAGCGGAGTGGCCCGGACATCATGATTGTACAGATTTATGTCGATGACATCATTTTTGGATCGACTAAACCACAACTGTGCGAAGAGTTCGCAGAATTGATGAAAGAGAAATTCGAAATGAGTATGATGGGTGAGCTGAATTTCTTTCTTGGTCTTCAAGTAAAGCAACTCCCCAACGGAATCTTTATCAATCAGTCCAAATACATCCATGACATCCTCGAGAAGTATGGAATGAAGGATGCTAAGACTGCTGCTACACCTATGTCACCCTCTGGCCGACCCGACGCGGACCCATCTGGTGTTCCCGTTGACCAAACCGTCTATCGAGGGATAATAGGCTCTCTTCTGTACCTCACTGCTAGTCGACCAGATATCGTTCTCTCGACAGGAATCTGTGCTCGTTTTCAGGCAACACCAAAGGAATCCCATCTCACTGCTGTCAAAAGGATTCTCCGCTATCTCAAAGGAACACCCAATCTGGGTTTGTGGTACCCCACTCTATCGGACTTCAAACTGGTTGGATTCTCTGACTCGGATTATGCAGGATGCAAGATGGACCAAAAAAGCACCTCTGGAGCTGCACACTTCTTGGGCGGTAAACTCGTAAGTTGGTCGTCTCGAAAACAAAACTGTGTCTCAACTTCGTCGACGGAGGCAGAATATGTCGCCGCCGCTAGTTGCTGTTCACAGCTTTTGTGGATGAGAACCCAACTACGAGATTTTAATTTTCATGTTGATAAAATTCCCATTTATTGTGACTCAAAAAGTGCTATCGCGATGACGAGTAATCCTGTACATCACTCAAGAACAAAACACATAGATATTCGTCACCACTTCATCAAAGAACATGTCAAACAAGGCGATTGAATTGCACTACATAACAACCGAAGATCAACTGGCCGACATTTTCACAAAACCGTTGGATGTCAAACGATTCCAACACCTAGTGACTATGTTGGGCATGTTGAATATTCAGTTGTGATCAATCGACCCTACACGAACTTTGATAAAGTGTACATACTTCATTTTCTCTTCACTTCATTTTCTATGTGTCGTCTGGATTATGTCTTTTGAGGGGGAGTTTTTCGATTAAGGGGAAGCGTTTGATATTTCATTATCTAAAACGGGAATTTTTCGATTAAGGGGGAGCGTCTGATATTTCATTATTTAAAACGGGAAGTTTTACGATTAAGGGGGAGCTTCTTATTTTTCATTATTTAAAATAAAAAAAAATATAACAATAAATAAAAAATTTGGGTTGAAATTTTAAAGTCTGGTCAAACTGAGTCAAAATCGGACCGATCAAAAAATTTTGGGCTGAATTTAAAATTTCTCTGGTCAAAAAGGTCAAAATTGGGACCAAATCCGCGAAATTCAGCTAAGTTGAGGTTTTGACCAAGCCCGCGAAATTTCGGCCCATTTACTCAAAAATTCGCATGTACAGTGCCTACAATCGTAAAACCCCAAAACCCTTAACGTTTTTCACTATTCAAAAAAATTCCCGAGAAAATTCAAAAAATTCGCAACCCTTTCTGTCAAAAATTCGCAACTCCTCACATCGTCGTCGTCGTCAAATCTGCTTTCAAACTTCGTTTCCTGCTAACTCAATCATCGCAAATCAGCTTTTCGGTATGAATACATCTTAAATAACCCAATTTCTGTTCGATTTTACCCTGTTTTGCCCGTTTTGATTAAATCTGCTTGGTTAGGGTTAAAACTTTCTCGGCTCTGAATCGAACGCATGTTAGGTTTTTATTGTTTAAATCCCCCAAATATGCATTTCCCATCCTATTTCGAGTCGATTGATTCCATAATATTGCATTTTGGTTAAGATTTGAGTAGGTCTAAGACAAAAATTCACTGCGTTGTCTCGCACTTTTCACACTGTGTTCTTCACCGCGAAAAAAAAAAATTCTCAGAAAAAATTGCTTTAAACGTTAAATTTCGCTGCTACAGTGAGATAAGCCCCGCGAAACTTTTATTTCACCGAGAAAATTCTCCAAAAAAATGCTCTAATCGTTAAATGTTAAAATTCGCTGCTACAGTGAGATAAGCCCCGCGAAATTTTCATTTTACCCGAGAAAATTCTTGCACTACAGTGAGTGTAGCCCCGCGAAATTTGTAATTTACCCGAGAAAATTCCTGCGCTACAGTGAGTGTAGCCCCGCGAAATTTTATTTCACTGAGAAAGTTTCTTACGAGAATTTATATATGTTAAAAAATTCGCTGCTACAGCACGTGAGGTCCCGCGAAATTTTACCTGAGAAAGTTTCGTTCGAGAATTTACATATGTTAAAATTTCGCTGCTACAGCACGTGAGGTCCCGCGAAATTTTATCTGAGAAACTTTCATACGAGAATTTACATTTGTTAAAACTTCGCTGCTACAGCACGTGAGGTCCCGCGAAATTTTACCTGAGAAAGTTTCGTTCGAGAATTTACATATGTTAAAATTTCGCTGCTACAGCACGTGAGGTCCCGCGAAATTTTATCTGAGAAACTTTCATACGAGAATTTACATTTGTTAAAACTTCGCTGCTACAGCACATGAAGCCCCGCGAAAATCTCTTGCACTTCACCTCACTATACATTTTTCGCATCTTCACTTTCTCGCACCTACAGTGAACAAAAATTTCTCAATCCACAAAGACTTGTCAATCCGCGAAATTTTTCACTATATGCTGAGTGCGAAATTTCCGTGAAACATGAGAAAATTTCTCTCGACTTGCATGCGATTTTTTTAACTTGAGAAAATTTCTACATAAGATATGTTGTGATTTTTTTTTATTGCATGCGAAAAGTTTTGACAACATGCGAGACTTCTTACCTTACGAAAATTTTCCATACTTGCTAAATTTTACACAACATGCGAAAATTTTCTTGACTTATCTATGTGTTACACTTAGTGTCGAAACTCGCCATCACATGACAAATTTCAAATCTTAACAACTATGTCAAAGGGACCCTAAATTAACTTAAATGTGAATTTTTCCTATATATAATTTTGGGCAATTATATGTCTAGTTCTATCATTCTCGTGACTTAGACCACACTAATCATCTTATAATTATTGTCAAGCACAGAAATGACGGACAAAGACCAAAGTACACTTGAGGCACTTGAGGCAGCTGCAATCCAAAGAGAGGTCGCTCGCATCGAACTCCATGCGCATACCTATGTCCCACCACCGGAGGAGATCTTTTCGCTAAGTCAATGGGCGACCCTGATTCCCAACAACTACAAGGTGGACTTGGACAGTTTTCGGTGCGATGCCCCCGTAATTATAGAAATTCTCAAAGGGCACCCACTTCGCCACGCCCTCACTCATGGCGAACCAGAAGCACAGGTGTACCTTCAACAATTCTGGCATACGCTGCAGATTGCTGGACCGCTACGCCTTGCCAAGACCTTATCCGCCCAAATCGATCAAGAAACGGTGGTCCTCACTCCCAGAATACTCCAAGATGTTCTTCAACTCCCGGTCTACTCACCCTACGATCCACCACCAACTCACGACCAACTCATTGAAGACATCGACAGACTGGGCTATCAACCAGATGCCAAGAAGAAGAAAGGCCCACTTGTCCTCAGTGAAGTCACAACCCGCAATCTACCACAACCCTGGCGGACACTGTACCTGCTGGTGAACAAGTGTATGTCAGGAAAGCATGCTGGTCAGGACCGCGGAAACATTCAAATCCTCACAATCATGACCGGCATCGCTCACAACCGCAAGTACAACTACGCCGACATCATCTGGGTGGACCTAGTCTCAATGATCCAGCGACGCGACCGGGAAGTCGCCAAGGGAGTCACGAACCGGTTCGTCCCGTACATGCGATGGCTCCCAGCTCTGATCAAGCACTTCCGCCTACACTCAACCAACATCCGCATTCGTCCGGAAGCAGAACACTTTCAAATCCCAACTGTCGAGAAGTTCGCCAAGAAGAACACACCGGCGAAGGATCGACACGCAATGGTGATTCCGGACGACGTGCTCGCCTACGCCGACCCAACCAACCCGCACGTCCAAGAATACCGTGCCTCAACCGCCTCCTTCCGTGAAAGCCCGCACCCTCGATCCACTGTCCCTACGGAGCAGATCAACCCCCCTGCTCCTAACCTCGGGACTAGCCAACCCCCCACCACCACCTCCAAAAAGTCATCGAGTCACGCCGCATCCCCTTCCACCCGCCTTCCGAAAAAACGGTCGCGTAAGGATGACGTAAGGAGGTGATGTGTTCAGGAACCAATAGGTACAGGAGGTGATGTGTTCACCTCCCGAGTAGAAGCCGTGGCATCTGGCTCAACCACGCAAACGTCCCCACCAATCCACTTATCTTCCTCTCTACAGGAAGATATTTCATTCCACGAGGAGCCACTTATGCCATCGACATCCCACTTGGAGGTGATCGATGTTGAAACAAGCAGTCCCTCGCCTCAGACTGCATCCTCTTCATGCACATCGAGTCTAGTGCCCTCACTCCCCATAATTTCTTACGTTTCTAGGACACATACACCTCTTACCGCACCACAGAGTCTTCGTGACTCTGTCAGAACGCTCGGTGATGTCTCTGTGACTGAGAGCGGAAGACCTAGCACGGCCAACATCACAACAACCGTGAGCCTAGGCCATCAATCGATTGAGTCTGTCTCATCGATGATGCTAACGGGAAGTCTGAGTGACCCCGTCTTTTCCAGTCCCGTGCAAACGGGCGGCCGATCGGCGATATTCACCGAGTCGGTGTCAGTTGGAGTTCTTCGTGATTCCAACTTGTTAGATTTACACCACTTCGTCACCGAGACCGCGCTAGAGACACGTCTTCAAGAGTTTGCAAAGACTCTTGAGGCGTCGATTTTAGATAAAGTCTACGCGCGTCTCGAAGCGTCCACGGTCGACAAAGGCAAAGGAGTGGCCCCAGAGACGCCACCACCGAAGCAAAATGAGGACGCGGACGCTGTTCTCTCCTCCATTTCCGCCAAGGAGCTCTTCTACATCCTCAGAGCACGATTCGAGTGAATGACGGAACTCGACGAGGAGGAACAGCAGATGAAGAAAATAATGTTGCAACCAATGTCTTGCCGCACTCTAGGCGAGACTAGCGGGATCAGGCGCGACGATCAAGACGATGATCAAGATCGCCGCGAGGGGGAGATAAATAGGCAGCTTGGCGCACAATCTCAAGGACTTGTACAATCGACGCCGCCCTCCTCCTCTGGACCTGAAACGGCACCCGCAACAGAAACCTCACACCCCACTAGCCAAAAATCCCATCCCATTAACCCCGAGTCACTAACCAAATCACCCTCACCACCACACACCAACGTCTCCAAAACTCTAATCGTCACATCGACGTTAGAAACCACCTCCACACCGTCTCCACCCACCAACTCCGAACCTCTAACTGTCACATCGACGTTAGAGGCCACCACCACATCTACACCACCAATTACCCAAATCATCCTCGCCAAAACCATCACCTCAACCGAACCACCTGAATCTCCACCACAACCATCCCCACAATCCACAAACTCCTCCGAAGCAACACCCTCACCATCACATAGCCATACCCCTCTCGACATCGACTCCAACCTGGCTGTCGAGGACGTCTACTGCGCACAAAATGAGATCGAGGCCTACATCTTCAACGATGAATGGCTGTACACACCCGCCGACGCAGTAGCAGCCAGGAAGTTGGTAGAAAACGCTCGACGTCTGCTAAAGGAAGCCTCGCCCTCACGCTGATCAACACCGCAGACGACGAAAACGGAGAGGAGTACGACGCTGAACCGGCCGAGCTTGAGAACATCCTTCAATTCCAAGCGCAGCAAACTGAGGCTCCTGCTGCTCAAACGGATGTGCCCACGGTGGATATACCGGAAGCACCGTGGGAAAACAAAAAGATCACCGCGCCATTTCAGGAAGAGATCAGGAAGAGGATCTGGCGGCGCAAGGAGAAGATCGTTACCCTTCGACGAGTATGAGTTGATGAACATCCAAAATTGGAGCGAGAAAAAGAAGCAGCTCTATCGATGGAGCCTTCTTTACAACAAATGCACAAAGAGGACGCTATCCGATGAGGAGAACATCGCTCTGGAAATGAATCGGGCCCCCATCTGCAAAGTCACTGACCTCTGCCACGAGTCGAAAGGACCTGTCCACTACCCACTCTTCACAGTAATGAGGCAGGATGAGAGCTACAGTGAAGTCAGTGAGGCGGACTTCAAGTTTCTGCGCCTGGGTGACCTATACAGCATGCTGGAATCCCTGAAACAGTTCAGACTCGTCCTCAAAAGCTCTGGACATCTCGTACGTGCTGAACCGGTCACCATGGGATATGTGGCTATCAAGCGCCACATGCTCCGACAGGTCAGATTCTACGCCACCCACGATCTGCAGATGGCGGTGGAACATAATCTGAAGAAGGTGAACCTGACTCGCCCATCTTTCAAGAACGCAGACGACTATCGAGAGGGCGATGTGATCGACGGAGATGATCCGGCGGTCGCCTACTCGAACTACAAGGGAAAGATGAGGCTCATGCGCTGCTCCGAGGTGGCAAAATTCTCTGATGGAACGCTCACCATCATCCAAGACAAACTCATGAGAATTTGCCGTATCCTTTCGGAAGAAGATCCCCTCTGCCGATCCAAGTTCGCGAAGCTCATTGACGCTATAGCTGATAGAATGGTTCTTCGAAGGAATCTCCGCGCCTTCGAGTTCAAACTAGGGCTTCGCGAAACACTCACACGCTAATCCACCATCCCAACGCCCAAGATTCAAGACTCCCAACAATTGACACAAAGGGGGAGATTGTTAGGATATTTAATTGGTTGTGTCAATAGTTTAAGTCTTGGGATTAATTATGTAATTATCTTTAGCTTGGGCTTTGAACTAGATTGTAATTATTTTATTATTAGTGATTGGGCCTTAATATACCTAGGGTTAATGTGGTATATAAGGTTTTACCAACTCACTTTGAAGGCTAATCAAAGATCAAAAGGCTTACTCTTGTTTTCACACACTACACACACTCAAAGGTGAGAAACTCTCCCTTTTCATTCCATTGAGCCTCTTTGATTCCTTGCTTGGTGCCTTTCGGGACCAAAAACATGCGACTGGTTAATTACTTAATTTTGTCAGTCTAGGTCGCATTCTTGTATCTAAAGGTCATCAGTTTGCTCCACTAGACACAAGACCACATCATATAAGTGAGGATTCTAGCCCTCTTATTCTCTTCTTACGGACTTATCCTTGAGCGAGTCACACAATAACTGCTTGTCTGAACTAAGTGATTCTTGGCCCCATATTCACCTTCCGTTGGATCGTTAGGAAAATGATTAGGATACTTAGGAAACTCCTCACTTGGTCAAATGGAAATTTCAATCCTTTAACAATGCGTTTAGTCATCCACTTTGAGCCTTCTCCAAATAACTTTTCTTCACTTGAAACCCCTTTGAGCCTTCAACCGACTATCTAAGTCTTCGGAGGAATGTTCAATCGAGAAAAAGAGGGGGATAAAAAGATACGACGAAGAAAAAGATGACAAGAAAGGTGAAAACGCACACGAGGAATGTTCAACGCGCAAAAAGCAGTCCAAAAGAACCTGCCCTCCCAATTATTGAGATTCTTCAGAAATCATGAGAAGGGAGAATGGATCTTGCTGTGAACTTCTCCATCGATAATCTCATATGCTCGTCAGAACGGCTGGGAAGAGAAGCACCACGAAGTGAACTGTAAGATCCCGGCCCATTATTGAGTCAATCTCCTACTGGTATTTTATTGAACGGTTTGCGAGCGCGCTAATATGTATTATATATGATGGAATTTAGATAGAATAGGAGATTGAAAAGATAGAAGACGAAGAAGGAAGAAGTGTGAAGAAGAGAGGAGAGATCGAAGGCTCGATCGTGAGGGAGACGAGAGATAGCGACGAGAGAGATAAGAGAGAATTTTAGAGAAGAACTTAATTCTTTGCTTAATTCCCAGTCGACCTCAATACAGTGTACTTATATGAAATATAAATGCTAGATAAGTAAATGACCAATCCAACATGCATAAGCCCATTTCATCGCAGCCCAATAATCGTTGTAGTCCATAGGTCCTTACATTACCCTCCCGTTGAGGACATCCTCGTCCTCGAGGATGTGAGAGTAAACTCCCGACATAGCGAGGGGGATGCCGACAGTGGATCCACGATCATTGCCGGCTATTGTCGATGAGCTTTTTCCATGTTCGAAAGGAAAAAGCGAACTCACAAGTATGATGATGCTTTTCGCTCGAGCGTTGATGCCGTGCCTTTTTGCGACGTTTCTGCATGTGCTTCCTCTCCCGCCTTCTTATCAACTTTCGCCGCTTTGCAATAGGATCGAATGAGGCCTTCGAGCTCGTGGTTGCAACTGTGGATAGATTTCAAGCGAGCCTCATGCTCAGAAAATAGTTCGATGGCGTTCTTGAGTTCCCTCTCGTGCTCGTAAGTATGCGAGGTAGAATGCTTCAGGTCGACCTCTACCCAGATCACCTCAGCATGGAGATTTTGCAGCTGCTCGGCCAACGATTGTTTCTCTTCGAGTTCTTTGGCTACTTCGGTATAAGCTTCGATTTCTGGCCGCTCCCTCGGCTTCCGCCCGACATGATTGCTCTTGGGCTCTTCGGGGTTCAGCAACTGCTCCAGCTCAGAAGGTGCAAAACACGTCATTTTATCTCGAATCTGCCCTCTCTTGAGACCTGAGCCCTTAGCAGGTTTTGGGAGCTCAAAAGACATGTCAATAGGATCGAGTGATTCTTCATATCTGATCAACATCTCAGCAACAAGAGCCTCATTCTTCATTGGGTTCCTTGAGCATGTGGAATCTACTCTTCTCGAAAAATGACCGTCACGAACTCGTTGTTCCCTCATTATTACAGCAAAGGCACGCTTACCTCGATCAAATGGCATTCCTTGATCCTCGCCGACGTGCGGCTGATTGTCATAAAACTGCTCTCGGGCTGATATGGGTGTTGCGCCTTTCTTCGTTGCTCTAGTTTCGAGAATTGTGGCAGCATATACGATTCCAAGATGAACACTGAACTCGATCAAAGAATCAAAAGTATTTCTATTCAACTCCTGCAAAGAGATCTCCTTGTTGCTAAAAGTATCGAAGGGAAAACTTAAGAGCTGGTTGACCTCAACTTGGAACGCAAACATTCTAGAACTACCCATGCGAACACCAACCATTATAGTAATTGAAACATAGCCTCGAGGAGAGTGGTATCCAACAATCGATAAGCAGTTGAAGTATTCACAAGTAGGGCAGCTTATACTTCCAACACCATTATCTAGTAAACACCCAAGAGTACTTTTCCTCCGTATAGCACTATCTTCGAGAACTCGTATATAAGAACAAAGTTCAACATTGCCAACATTATCCAAGGCATTAAGAGCGTCAACCAACACTAACGAATCCCTCTCGAAGTCGATGGAAGCTTTTGCGATATATAAGAACCTCATTGCCTCTACAATACACCAACGTCCCCGGTCAAATGGAAGGTTATGGATCGCTTTCACATGTAGTACCTCGGCATCCCACCGTCCGTGATCGAACATCAAATGTCGATATGATGAAACTCTTTTATGGTCGTCAAGAATGTCAACCAGTACCGACCCCTCATCGCCTAATACGAATTCACCAACCAACACGAGCGAATCCTTCTTAAGCATCACCGACGAGTCCCCAACGCTAAACGCCAATTTATCCTTAACTAGTACAACCGATTCAACCTCAATCACTAGCGGTTCAAACTCAACCAACACCGAACAGTCGAGCTCGCCTACGACCGATTTCTCAATGTGAGCGAATTCATTTCCAGTCGAAATTCCATTGCATTTATCATCACTCAACACCAATGAATCTTCAAACTGAATTTGTTCCATCTCATCCGACGAATCACCAACAATAGACTTCGATATATCCTCCGTCAAAATCGGTTCAATCTCACACAACACAGAGTCATTCTCAATAAAAACGACTCAGCCTCAAATGACGACACATCACTTATAAGCTCCGTACCTTCAAATTTTTCGAGCACAGCCTCAGCGAATTCATTCCAAGTTAGAGAGCCCTTATCGGCGCAGTACTCATGGTACCATTCGAGGACCTTGCCTTTGATGTAGAGCCAAGCAACTTGGACTTTCTGCTGCTCATTGAGGGTGGTTACGATCTGAAAGTAGTCATTGCATCGTTGTAGCCAATCTCGGGGGGTCCGAGCCGTCAAAACACGGAAATTCAAGCTTGGGAAAGGGGCGAGGTCGTGAGGCATTCCCGGTTCCCACCGTAACAGGAGCTCGGTCAAATCTGTCCGACGTCTTCATGCAAGTATAATCCGCCATCGGCGATCCTTGATTTTGCAGTTGCTTCTTGATCACTTTTAGGGTCTGGGACATTTCCCCCAACTGGAGCTGAAGCCCTTGCTGGTTTTGGGCAAACTCACCCATTTGACGATTCAACTGAGCAACAACCTCATTGATCATCCCCAATGTTCCATTGGTTGTCTTCAGTTGAACTAGTAGTTGAGACTCCACAGCTTCCCTTTGGGATCTTTCATCATCTAACATCATTTCATGTTTGTTTAAGGCATCTAGTAGCTCCTTCTATTGCGTGTTTTCAGCCATGGAAGTCCGAGGATAGTCGGCTCTGATACCAAATGTAAGATCCCGGCCCATTATTGAGTCAATCTCCTACTGGTATTTTATTGAACGGTTTGCGAGCGCGTTAATATGTATTATGTATGATGGAATTTAGATAGAATAGGAGATTGAAAATATAGAAGACGAAGAAGGAAGAAGTGTGAAGAAGAGAGGAGATATCGAAGGCTCGATCGTGAGGGAGACGAGTGATAGCGACGAGAGAGATAAGAGAGAATTTTAGAGAAGAACTTAATTCTTCGCTTAATTACCAGTCGACCTCAATACAGTGTACTTATATGAAATATAAATGCTAGATAAGTAAATGACCAATCCAACATGCATAAGCCCATTTCATCGCAGCCCAATAATCGTCGTAGCCCATAGGTCCTTACATGAACTTCTCCAACGACAATCCGATTTTTTATCGGGAAACGAGAAGAGGAGCACGGCCTTGGGTTCGATTCCATAACTGTGAACTTCTTCAAATTGATAATCTCTGAAACCTCTCTAGGGAATTAAGAGAAAAGGAGCACGATATCGGCGCGAGAACCAACAAGAAGAACTTCGCCTTAGATATGTCTCAGCCTCGTAGAGAAGCGGAGCATCAGCTTGAGCAAGTGTAGACTGAAACGAAAAAATGGAAAATGAAAATGCCAAAAACAAGATACGACAAGAGAAGTGCCAATGAAGGAGAAAGACTAAGAAAAGGAATACGAGTTATATGTCCATATCCCAAATATTTTTCTTCCTTTCTAAGTCTGCGCCAAATTAAAATCATTCAAAGCCCCTTTGCTTCCAAATCGACGATCTTTCGCCTAGGCGAAAATTTTAAAAGTGTCTCGATCACAGGTAAATTAACGTAAAATTGCTTGTGATGACTTGACTGATCTCTCTCCGATTTCCCTGACATGCGACTGGTTATTCTTGTGTCTTTATATAAAAAAATGATAATTTTTCCTGAAATATTCTTCCTATTTTTCTTATTATTAAAAATGTTGTGAAAAAATTAATATATATATATATATAAAAGATAAATCGCACATTCTGATATGCAATTTTATTTGCATTTACACTGAATTGATTAAATGCGATATATTGTTCATGGTCATACCCTCGCGCATAGGTTTGATTAAATGATTAGGGGACCATGTATCTAAGCTACATTGATCAAAATTGTGCGGTTTGAATGTTTGCTACTTAGATTGATTTCCTCGCGTATATGACTAAATCAATTATGGTGCATTAGTTGAGGGGGAGCACGTTCAAAATAACATGCCTTGAGCTCCAAATATTTTTGATGACTTTTCTCCAAGTGTTACAGATAACAATAATGGTTCTGTTAGAAATATTTTATGTGTCCAAAATATATATTCAAAGTCTTTTATTTCATTATGATGTATGTTATATGCTTTATTTTGGTTAAATAGTTTGTAGTTGTAATTGGCTTGCTAGGGGCCCAATGGGCTTAATACCTTTCGAAGGTATTTAAGCTTAAATCCTAACAACGTTCTAATCTAAGTTTCCATTTGCTAATTTACTTCACATACGCAAAACTCTCAAAAGTCTCCAAACACTGTTCAAGTATTCAACGAAGGTTTTAATCTTTACCAAAGTGTTCTTGGAAAATCTGGAATTACAAGTGTTATCAGAGCAAGCGTGTAGGTGAGGAAACTTTATTTCAAGCTTTAAAGAATCGAGCAGTGTGAGTTCCTGTTGATTTTTCAGCTCTCGTCACAAAGCTCAAATTCATGGGTTCAAACTGTTACTGGGTGTTCAAACTGTTAGTGACAGGAGAATTGTTAGGTCCTAATTTATCAACTCTATGATCCTAGGCATCAATTCTAAAGGAACCGATAAGAATTGTATAGGTTGAGATTTCGATCGTAAACCTTCTTGGAGAGCTCGAGAGAGAATTTCGAGTAGAGTGAGAAGATTTTGTGTGTTTCTCTCTCTAGAAATTAAATTGCAAGCCTTTCGGATCAATTTTCTAAATATTCTAATTAATCTCAATGTTTGTACATCTATTTATTCCAAACATACTTGGTATAAATTACAAACCAAGTCCTAAACTAAGGATAAATACAATCAACGCCCCTAACAAGGACAGCTAATTAAATCAAAGCACAACTAATATTGATATTCTACAATCTCCTCCTTTGTGCTTGATTTCTCTTCCGCGCTGTCTGTCATCGTTGGGTGTAGTATGACCTGCGAAAGCCCAGCCCATGCTCGAAATTCCTGAGCGTTTCCCTCAGCTTCAGGCGCTCCTCGACGGCATCTAACAATTCCGTCAGGAGCGATTGTTCTCTCACGAACCGATGAATCCTCAGCATCGTCTTTCCGTTGATTTCTTCCAACCTCTGCTCTATATTCTTCCTGATGACCTTGAGCGTCCCATCACAGAACTTGTGGATCACAGTCTTCAGCATCATCCTAGTCTTCTTCGCGATTGGATTTTGGTAGGTGATGCCAATGACTGAACTGATGTGCACGTGATTGTTGGGAAGCCCTTCGATCTCAGGTCCTTTGTTGAGCGGGGCGGTCATGTTGATCTTTTTCATTTTGCTCTCCAGAAACATTTGAATGTCGTCGGCGAAGTACTTGACTTGGCGTATCATGAACCGGTGGAGTCCCTGGATATCTTCTTTCTTGATGAAGCCTTGAGGACCTTTGTACTTCTCAACATATAGTTGGTATAGGTTGTACACCTCTTCAGTGGAGAGATACAGTAGGTCACTCTCGCTTAGTTCTTCTTGAGTTCTATCTACTCGCTCGATGGAGTAGTACGTTGTTGGAAGACCTCCCTTCGCACAATAGACGCTGAGTAGCTGGCATATTGGGAATGACTCCTTGAAGTGACTCTTCAGTTCTTCCTTCGGGATCCCCAACCACACATCTGGTCCTAGTTGGGTAGCATCCAAAGGTAAGTCATCCTTTTCTGCTGATCCCAGTGAGAGATCCCTCTTAGCTCAATGTCATTCGGCTTTTTGACTTTATTCGCTGACCTCCAAATCTGTTCACGAACTTCTTCGAGGAAGGGGATTTCGATTTTGATATTTTCCCATGGCGTGTCGATCCGAACAGTCCCTGACATTTGTCTTGTGGGGGAGGCCACTCGTTGCGCGATCAATTCGGGAAGCTCTTTGGGATCTTTTGTTCGTGATCTTCTCCTTCCTGAAGCTCTTCGTCTTCTAGCAAAATGAGGTCCACTGAAGCTTGTTGTAGGAACTGCCGAACGTCCTTAAGCCATTGCCTCCGATGCTCCTCGGGCATGGAATGGGTCATCCACTGTCCTTCAAATATGTACTTGTCAAGGAACTCATGTGGATTGACGTCGCGTCCTGATGATCCCGGTTGGTCTAGAGCTATTGAGGGAGTGGCTTGGGTCTGCGCCAGGGCCACGAGCATGGCGGCACTTGCTTCTTCTTCCGAAAGCAAGGGGCTTGTGAGGGTCATTTGTGTGGCGGAGGCGCCTTAGGCTGAAAGATGGTGGGTCTATGTGGGTTGTATGACTAGTGCGGTGCGTGCTATGGGTTGTTTGGGTGGTTTAGGTTTGTCCGGCTCCACTGCCTGTCTGAGTTGCGCCTACGCCTTGTCCATGACCTTCGCCTTGGCCACTTGATGAGGTCCTAGGCCGTTTCTCCCCCTCATGACGATCCTGATCGTCTGGATCGTCATGTCGACGCCGGGTGCGGGAGCTTTGACCTTGGCAAGTTTGAGTGGGTGGCTCAGGGTGGTCAACGAGACGCCTGTAGAGGGATTCTTCATGAGGCACTCTGGTGGGATCCCTCTTAGCTGGGTGATGGGAATGGTGTATGGTTTGATGAGGATAGAAGAGTCTGCGAGTGGGTCGGTGTGAGTGGGTTGTGGGTTGGGTGTGTTGGTGCTAAAGGGCCCTCGGAGACGGTGCTTTCCCAGTGTCGTGCTGGGACGTCACGATGGCAGCGAGCACTCTCTTCATCATTTTGTCTTCTAGAGATTTGATGGCTACAGAGAGCGCGGACTGGAACTAGGCTTCAGTCACGAAATAGACGGATGCCACCGTCGAAGGTCGACTGATGTCGCCTGAGCAACCCTTGAGCAGACACCAGCTCCTCAGGTTGGCTCGCAGTCACTTGAGGTTGTGACTGTTCGAGATTTCCACCCAATCCTTGAGCGAAGCTTGAAGACTCTCCTCTATGGGTGTTTCGGCAGGCTCGGTTAGAACCTGCAAACCAGACACCGGTAGGCTGTGATGCGCCAGGATTGAGCGATGAAGTGTCCGCATCACTTGAAGGAATCATCGTCACGATGTCTGATGTGGTGGTGACGGTGGTGAATAGGGACTAATTGTATGCTTAGTCTTCTGGGAGACCGTCTAATTAGTCGAATCTCCTCATCGGACTCCGTGTCGAATGAGGTGGCTGTGTGAGGAGAAAAGGTTCACGCTCAACGTCCTCACGAGCCTGTTCCGTCACCTGTGGAAGTGAGCTTTGCCCCATTTCGCGCCCAGTCGCACACCTGGTCCGGCCCGCCTGGCCCGACCAGACCCGATCCGATCCGCTCCGACCCGCTCCGACCCGACCCGACCCGACCCGACCCGACCAATGGTTCGACCCATTTTGCGGCCAAGTGGGCCGTGCCGTGCCCTGGCTCGGCCTCGTCGTTCCGATGATCACCGTCTTGAACCTCAGCGTCCTAAGCGGCCTCCTGAACATCGAACCTCGTCTAAGTGTCGAAACATCAACTCCGTGCCTTAGACTCGCACGCCTTTGCCCGTCGGACCACTGTCCGCCGATGCTGCCGTCGCTGGACCTCAGCGTCCGCGCCAGTCCGCATGCGCGCGCGCCTCCTACGCGCGCTGGCCTGACTTGGTGCTGCACCGCGTGCCGCACATGTGCGCGCTGCCCCCGCCTCGCGCGCCAAGCCTCGCACAGGCCCTGCCGAGAAGTCCCGCACATCGCCTAAGTCCCATGCGCGCTTGCTCTCGCACACCCTGCCGAGAACTCCCGCACGCCCTTAGCCCAATGTGCCCACGATGTGCGCGCGCTGCCCCCGCAGCCTTGCGCACGTGTGCGCAGCCCCACGCACAGCCCCGCGCCCAGTGTGAGCGCGTGGCCCGGCCAGGCTACCTGCCTGGTCGACCACCGTGGCTGACCTCGCCGGCTCCCGCCGAGTCCTTCGTTACCTCGCCGGCTCCGCTCATGCGTCTTGGGTTAAATCGTCCAAGTGTTGTTCCCCGCCAACTCATGCGCCTTGGACCCGCACATCATAGCTACTTGTATAGCTCGGCCATGAACGAGCTGATGACGTGGCACTCAAGGGTGTAACAATTCTCCCCCCGCAGAGAGAGTCGGCGTCCTCGTCGACACCGTCGTCCCATTGCCAGCCCTTCTTCTCTCGTGCCAGTACTGTCGCACAACGTCCTCGTCGACGCTGTCGACTCGCCCACATCCATCTCCAATAAGGATTTGACGGCTCGAAGGATCTATCGCCACCTTCGCTGCCCTCAAGAAGTCTAGCCCCAAGATCAGGTCGAAATCGCCCATCTCGACCACCGTAAGGTCGACCCGTCCTCGCCAACCGTCAAGGCTAAGCACCGCCCGTGCCAAGCCTTTCACCTCGGTTGTGTGGGAGTTAAAGGCCTTAATCTCTGCCTTATGGAAGCGCGCTAAGTCCGAGATCCTCGATCAGTCGACTTGCCACGGACGTGTGAGTTGCGCCCGTGTCGACAAGCCCGAACACCTCAATCTCGTTGACCCTGCACTTCACAAACAAAAGGTCCTTAGAAGGTTCACATCGAAGAGTAGTTATCCGAAGTGGGGCCATCCTCATGATTTCCCCTCCAGTCGAACCGTCCTCGACTGTTAAGGCCGCCACCTGCGTCCGCTTCGGACATTGCCTCGCTCGATGCCCCATCACGCCGCAAACGTAACACCCTCCGCCTTTGGGGTACTCCGTCGCCTCCACCGTGGGCGCTACCTCCTTTCCCTTCTGGTCCACTCCCTTCCTGCTCTTGGTCTCCTTCCCCTTCTTGGCCTTCATGGAAGTGGTCGCCGCGGCCTCAGTCGCCGTGGCTTGCTGCTCGATTGGCCTGATCTCGACAACCCGCTCCGCCGCAGCGTAAGCCGATGCAAGGTCCTGGACACCTTGCCGATTCAGCTCCATTTGGGCCCATGGCTTGAGCCCTCCAATAAAGGTGTAGAGTCGGTCCGTCTCGGACATATCGGTGATGCCCAACATGAGCGAAGCAAACTCGCGCACGTAGTCTCGGGCCGAGACCGTGAGCTTGAGCTTCTTCAGCGCCTCCCTCGTCACCCACGATGTGTTCCCTGTAGAAACTGGGCTCCAACTCACGCCTCAAATCAGCCCAGGCCGTAAGCCTTGGCCTATTGAGCTCCGCGTCTTGCGTGAGCCTCGTCCGCCACCACAGCTTCGCGTCGTCCTCGAGATAGTTCAACGCGACCTCTACCTTGTCCGCCTCTTGTATTCCCGCGCCTTGGAAATACGCCTCTATGTCGTAGAGGAAGTTTTGCAACTCCCTCGCGTCACGCACCCCCTTGAACATCCGCGGCTCCCTTGCAAATTTACGACCCGTCGGTGCGGCCGGGGCTGCCAAGCCACCCGCCACCAAGGTTCGAAGCGCCGCATGCTCGGCCTCGATCCTTGCCATCCGCGCCACCTCTGCCGCCCTTGCTGCCTTGAGCGCGTTAACTTCAGCTACCAACATCGCAACGTCGGGTAGGTTCTCTAGAATGGTTTGTTGCAACCCCATCCTATTCTCCAGGTCCGTCAGTCGAGCCGCCGTCGATCGACTGCCTTCAGCCATGTCGTATAATGGCTCTGATACCACTGCACAACCCAACTCCCAATCCCACTAACATTGTGGCCAGTGTCAAGGAAGTGTCTCTGGTGAAGCATATGCATCGCCAGATGTCCATCTTGGAAAAGACGTTCAACGCCAATAGGGACAAGGACAACGAGCAGTTCCAAATCTTGGAAGCGTCACAGAAGCTCATGACGGATATCCTCAACACCATCAGAACATATATTAGAGGTAGTGAAGACGCAGTCAAGGAAGAACTCTATAGCAGCCCTAGCTAACGCCACCATTTCTGGCGTTATCCAAAGTGCCTAATGACGAATAACTTAAAAGAGATGCGAAAGTGCGTATGAAATTTTTCCTTCTTCATAAAGGAAGTCGTTTTCTTTACATGTCAAAAGAATACATGACTCGTAATTACATGGTAGTCCTAATTACGTGGGGCGTGTACACATGCGCAGCAGAAGGTTCCAATGTGCCCGGCCTCACAGGTCGTCATCCACGTACAGACTACCCCCAAAAGTCGCTCGAAAGCTTCAAAAGACTGCCTTGCCTGCTAGTCGATCACATGCCGCGTTCGCTCGCACCTACAACACATAATAACATGGAATGAGCCATAAAGCTCAGTAAGTGAAAATCGTGCATGCAATGCACGTGACCTAAACAGCGAAGGCATCCGCGCCTACGCTATCGACTTCTCACATCTTTTTCTTCTCTTACTTCGTATTGACCCCTCGGCTTTCCATCCTACTATGCACCATTTCATAGAGCTCAACCCCCAGTAGGGTATGTACATATGTGAAAGTTCACACCGAGAGGTCAACCCCGAAGGCACCTATTCAATCCCGTTGTGGCCTATCATGCGGACGCTTCTCACTGGTAGCCAACTCCGAGGTCGCCAATACCAGGGGTTCCCTTTGGGTCGCGTTTCCCTCGTGTCGCATCCTCCAGGTTGCATCTTCCGCTACGGGGTATTCACCTACCTATCATGAATCAGGTAGTTCGGCATCATGAATCGCCATGGTCTATTTCCCCAGCCTTTCGTGAATCAGGTAATTCGGCATCGTGAATCGCCTATGGCAGCATAGAAGAGCCGTGACTCGACGAGTCGACACGAATGCCAATATCGGGAAATAACCATCGCTCTCACGCGACCTTATATTATGCACGCTCTCTTTCTTTGACTCTTATACTAGTTGTGCGTGCATGTGCTCATGCCATGGACGAAAGCATACATACGTGTCATGTCATCACTTATAATAAATTAAGCCACATAGGACATCATACGTAGACATATAAGCAGGTAGTCACGTAGTTCATACACATAACATTATGTGTTGTAGTTGCGATTTCCACTTACCTGTCGTCCTTGCTAGATTCCCTTACTCTTTCGTGAAGTCCTTAATTTTCGACCCTTAGATAAAATAGTACGATATCAGTATCATAATTAACTTGGAGGATTATATGGAAGTAATTCGGTTAAACTATACTGGTTCAGTAAATCTCTTAATTGTTTGATTCTTATTCAAGTTAAGTTAGTACATAATCTTATTCGGTAACACTCGGCGATAGTTCCATGTTCCCTATTATATCGCCCGATCCTAGTGTTTAGGTCCTGGCTTCGATGGAACTTGCACTGCCCTATTTAAAATCGCCCGACTCGATCGTGCGTTGTGAATCCCTTTCGCTCGATTCGTTAGATGTTGAGAATCTTCATTCGCCGAGTTGTATCAAATCGCCCGACTTGATCTCACATGGGTTAGTCTCGATCGATTTGCATGTGCATGGAAATCGCCCAATATGAATTTTGCCGTGTGAGTGCTCTACCTCGTCAAAGCGCACGATTGGCTAAGTTTAGATCAGGATTATGTTGTGGGTCACGTGGCTTCAAATGGCCCGATTTATGATGCTCAAGTCCCCGAGAATGGCCGCGTGCTTTCGTCACCTCCAATCGCCCGATTTGTGCTTGGCTAAATAACATTTCGCCGCTATCTTAATCGTCCGATTTGGTGTGTTTTGAGCTCATGCATTGTCCGATTCGATGGAATCCTAAATGCTCGATTGTACGCACTATACTCACATTTCGCCGAGATATTCATTCCTCACCAAATCACTCGATTTGATTAAGTTCAACCCCTACTTTTGGTCATCCTATATCATTAATATTTAAAGTCACCAAATCTCCCTGAGTCTCTAATCGTCCGAAATTTCATGTGTTCCTCAACAATCGACCGAAAGCTTCAAACATCCATATATTCAATTTAATTTCTACCACGATTTTCCAGAACTCATAAATGCTAGGGTTTTCCTCCTACTCTAAAATAATTAGTTCAACCCAAGGATCGATTTATACCCAAGTTCTAAGCCTTATAATAAGCTAATACTAACCAAGAATTTCATTTATCCTAACAAAATTCCCAAAAGGTGAATTAACACCCTAAACTAGGGTTTTTGGGTCTTTCTTACACCTTGATTCTAAGGTTTCCTCAATTTCTAGGGTTAGAGTACTTGAAAAATTCCTAAGTACGAGAATTTATATAGCTTGTGGGTAGTATTAACTTACCAAACCCGAAATTCCAACTTTCTTGGTGTGTTCTTGGTTGAAGCTCCTTTCGGCTCCTTCTTTCTTCTTTTTGTTTGGTCGATTTTGTGTTTTTGAGGGTTTTTCCTTATATCCTTATCTTTATATTCATCTTTATCCAACGGATTTACGTAATAATCATTAGACCTAAACATAGCAGAATGGCTGATATGACAACTTGATGACTAAGCTTATACCTTTACCACTTATATTAAGGAATTTCAATTGACCCTTAGCTATCCAAAAGTCACCACCAATCGGCCGATTCTACTTGTTGATCTCATATGGTTCGGCCGAATCGCCTCAAAGGGTGGAATAAATTTTATTACTTAGAATCGCTCGTTTTGAGCAGCCTTTGCTCGGCAATTTAACATCCTTTGGTCGATTCTTATTTGGTACATAAAATTGCCCGATTTGAGAAGTTCTTAAGCCAAGATCGCCGAAACCCTTATTGAGATGCAAGTCGCCTGATTCATCTTTATTTATTCGGCGATTTCATTTCAATGTACATGGGAGTCGGCCGATTAAGTTTAGCACTTCCAATCTTCACGTGCGTTGTAATTGTTGGGGTAGGCCAGATTAATTGACGCCGGCCCCCGAACAGCGCAATGTGGCGATAGCGAAAGCGCGTTTTGAACCGAGCGGCGTAGGGTGAGGAACAAAATTTTTCGGGTTTCCCGATTGCCCTCGTTGCCCGGATCAGAATAGTAACACATTGACACTTAATAGGGCGGGTCGAACCTGTAGAGATTTAGGAGTTGAAGCGAGTGGCAGCTCCTCGTCCTTTTCTTCAAGACTACGTCGATGGTGGTGGATGGCACTAGATCGTCACGCTGACCTCGCACTGTACCACAGAATCAGTTCTCTAAAGATGGCTAGAGAGAACTGAGTCGTCGCGTGGGAGTAGTGTGTGTTTGATGTGTGTTTTGTTCCTTGTGATGGACGAAAAATCTCACACCATGGAGCACGAAATTTTTCTTATAAATTATGAAATAGGGCTGCCCTATTTATACTATGCTAGAATTTTACTCCTTAAGTGGAGAGATTCTTTTGTCATATCTTACTCCCTTTTAAATTCCAAATCCAAACTTAAGGAAACATGCTAAAACTAGACAACTAACTTAAATACGAAATCAATCTAAGTATCTTTAAATATGGTATTAAAATTCGAGATTTAATCCTAGATTAATTTCGGAATAGCCAAGTTAAAATAAATAATATTCAAAATATATTGTTTCCATATTTATATTTAATTTTCGAAATTCCCAAGGTATAATTCGAAACTCAACTTAGGGCTAAATTCCAATTTTACCCTCAAGCCTTTAAGCGCTTAGCCAATCACAAGTCTTAAAGTTAGTTTCATACAAAGTTCGACTTCGGTCCATTAAATGGCCCAAGGCCCAAGGCACGGCCAAACGGTCCAAGGCCAGTCAAGGCCCAAAACACTTTCTCTCCTTATCAGTACACGTTGATGATCCTTTTTAAGCCCGAATCTCTAGGTTCGACTCAATCGGCAAGAGAGGAATCCAACAGTCCGGTAGTTACCTAGCCAATCCTACAGTAACGAACCATAACTCGATTCGAGTGCAAATTTCGACCCAGTCTTTATTCCAAAACATCATTATAGATAATAGTGCTACGTGTAAACCCTTCAGCTGTGTCCCAATCGAGTGAGAGCCATGGTATATGTCAAACTCACTAAATTCGATTCTATGATAAAATGGAGACGAGGTAAATTACCAAACTACCCTCCATGTCTCAATGAGTTAGTTCAATACCTCGGCCAAGGATTTCGTAATTTCCTGTCGCCGCCCACATAGGACACTTGTCTCAATTACTTACGATACTGTGAACCCATACTTGGTGGTTTGAGCCCGGCAATCACAAATCGTCATCAAGGCCGCATCGGGCCCGCTGACCCATGCAACAGCAAATCGGGTTGAGGGGAACCAGTGACGGTCCAGACTTCAAAGTCAACTCCGTCAAAGCCCCTTTCGGTCTAAGGTTCACACAGTCTACTAATGTGTTGTCGCCGGTCACCGACACTCCTTGAGTAATAAGCCATGTTCGACCGTACGACCCGTGAGTCAGTGTCCATGAAACGATTCAATCCCTTGATTCTCGTTATCACAAGTCGTGACCTCCGCTTCCAAGCGAGATATCGGCACACGATAGGTCATCGATAAATAGGCCGTGATCGGTTATCCAGCAACCAACTGGAGCCTCAGGCTTATGGACTTTTAATGTTCAAGCACTGGTGCCTTCCTCTCTCGTGCCCATCGAGAACAGTTACTCAACTCGACACATTTGGATTAGTTCATTTATTGCTTTACCGGATGCTAAGTAAAGAATTCATATATCAATAAAGGAACAATGCCTTTCCATAAACAAACGAAAATATCTTATTATACAAAAGGTCGAATGATAAATAAGCTAATGCCCTATACAATCTAATCCTCGTATAGCATCGAGGGCATATTCCTAACATCAGGCACCTCAACAACCCGACCCTGGTGTTGCCCAAAAGGCCATGTTAAACCAGACGAAGCCAAGACGAACTACCAAGCAACCAACATCGTCAGATCAATCTCCTTATCTCTCTCAACTCAGCTTCAGACAACAAGATCCCAGAAGAGTGAGGACGGAACAGATCTAAATATCGGATGATCAGCGAGTCACTCGAAGACCAATACACGTGGCTGAAGCTGGACAAGTCAAAGCCCTATGTTTTGCTGAGGCACTAAGGCACATTGCTTGCAACCTCACTCAAGACCTCACAGCAGAACTGATGGTGGATCTCAAGCAGCAAGCTTATCAGAGGAATGAGGAGATGAAGGAGATCTAGAGGCTAGCCAAATCTAAGGATTAGTTAGGCTAGCTGGATCTGACTGTAATAGATTGGTAGTTTGTATCAAAACTTTTTGATATAAATGAAAATTCTTCTGCTTCATTAATATTTTGTCAATCACTAAAAATGGGGAAATTGCTAAAAATAGTGAATTTAAATATTCAGATCAATAGTTTTGGTGATTGAGCTAAACTTAATAATTATACTTATTAGACATAGGTGGCAGATCATCAGCGCAATTAGAAACTGGATCAAGACTTCTACCGGAAGTACATTGAAGACCAGACTGCATGATACTAGAAGTGCCACGGGACAGATTCAAATATAAAGCAGAGGCACAGCGCAAACTGCTATGAAGACCGGACAAGCCCATTTTGGGTAAAGTCAATAAATGCTCTGTCCAGTACACAAGAGCTATGTCACTACGGCCTTCCACTTCAAACCCAGCTATGTATAGAGGAAGCAAGTTGATGACCTTACGACACTTTGCTAATTTTAAGACAAGAGATCAAGTTCAAAGCTTTCAAAGCAACGAAAAGAAATTAGGTGTTGTCATCGCTGCATTAGACCGGATCAGTTAGTGAGTGCTTTTCTCAAGGGACTGTTAAAAGCTCTTGAAAGAGACGGACTGTAGAAAGCTGTCTAGGTGTGGTCTAGGAGTTAGGTTAGCATAATATATCCGTGAGGGTTGTATTGAGTCAGCCTACCTACGGAGGTTGTACAACAAAGGTGGTAAGCCAAAGCTTCTAATGATACCTTCCTTGCAGCGAAGAAGGGTAGATGAAGTGTGAAATATGCCTCCGGGGGGGGGGGGGGGGTGAATTAGGCAATAAAAATTTTGGCTTGTTCTTCTTTGAAAAGTACTTTTCTTTAAGAAGATATCTGCAGAGTGTGTTATTTCCCAGAAAGCAGTACGAGTATCCAAGTTATCTCCCTAATCAAGTTATTTTCAGAACTAGTATTAACGATATCACCTAGTTATTTGCTGTCGTCCCCGGTTTGTCTCACAGAAAAGTAAATAGCAGAAAGTAAAGTGAGACGGGATTTTTATACAGGTTATATCCCCAACTGTGGTTTAATCCTGTCCTTGGGATGTGATCTCCCAAGAGTTCCAATCAATCACTAGGTATTACCGGTTACACTATGATTAACCCGTACACAACCGAAGCACAATGGACACTAGACCTCGCTCTAGGCTGACGCACGCCAAGTTTCGATCCACGTCGTTTACCCAGGAAACCTATTCCCCGACTGGATGCAGCTTGCTACCGAAGGGCCACCGAATCCACAAAATTCGTCCCTCCACGTGCGTAAGACTCCACTCGTGCTCCTTTGTGCGCTCAACGTGCCGCAGACACAACACGTCCGAAGACTGGGTTTCGGATAGGGTGTTTCTAAAGATCGCTCAAAGGGTACAGATTCGCAAATGAAAGCTCAGACACAAACTACGAATTTTTCGCAAGTTAACGCTCAATAACTCTAAGGGATTCGCTAGCTTGTGTGTTCGTTCTCGTTACCCTTCAATCGTGAAGTGTTCTCTTCTATATAGACCATGAAATGCTTCTTCACTCCACAAGGAAAGTTAAGCACGAAAATATGCAAGAGACAGATCAATTATCACGTGCATTAACTCAAGAAATCATGCCAAGAATAAACCAATTTAAGCTCAACGGTCATGCATGATTACTTACCATAAATACCACAGATTAACATTCATTCCACAGTAATCTCATCCATTAGTCAGCATATTCCATATATAATTCCACTCAGCATATTATCAACGGTAAGCTCAATCAACTGGTTTCTTTCCCAAAATATGATAGCCAATTCGCACAGAGAAAGTTTTGATCTACTGAGTATAATGCAAAGTATATTTTCCATGTATAGTGATCTCATCCGATTTCAGCATATTCCATAAATAGACTCAATCAGCATCTTACCATATAAAAGTTCAATCAATTTATCACTTTCCATAATATGAATCCTAAGTCGCACAAGGAAAGTAGGATCATGATTCATTGATTTAAGAGTCACATAATTCGCACTCAACGGATATAACATTGATGTTCTTTCCTAAAATAGATCATTCATATGTAAGCACTTAATCAGAATATCCTTTCCATATATACAGCACAGTCATTCATATCCGGGTGATCACATTGATATTCTTTCCTAAAATAACTCAATCACATTTCAGCTCAATCAGAATATCTTTTCCATATATATCATACAATCATTCGTATCAAGATGATCACAGCATTATCCTTTCCTAAAATACCTTAATCTCGCAGATAGTTTGTATATCCCTCAATATGATATATTTTCCATATATAGCACGCAACGAGATTCCATTCATACGAAGATGTTCATAACCAGGTGATCACATTAATATTCCAGGTAAGCACAAGATCACACAAATTCGATTTTCTTAACAGTTGAACAATATTCAAGCGCTTTTTCGAATATTTTCTCATACTTAAACATCACATAACATGCATATCGAGTTTTCTAATTTGTACCCCCCAATTTACATAATTACTTGGAATAATCAAAACTCTCATAGCCATTTGGACCAAAAAGGTCTACAATCTCCCCCTTTTTGATGATGACAAGTAATTAATGTCTATCTTAAGCATATGAGTACACTCGATATGAAACCATTTAAGCACGTAGCATGTTTAAGTATCAAAGCATGTGTCATATGATCAGAGCAAATGAATTTATCAAATTTCAAAGCATGCTCCCCCTGTCTAATTGCCAATAAATCCATGTAAAGCACAGTCGCAAAGATTTAGCAATTACCAGGTCATATCACATGGAATATTGCAGGTTACCACGGAATGTCGCAAGTTATCACATCACATCAGTTTGCTCCCCCTGCCTATGTGCGGAATTCCTAATCCTTAACAATTCACAAACTCAAGCACAGAGGATTAAGACATAAGCATATAAAGCAAGCCGATTATATTATATCATTTCAAAATAGCAAAATAGGGAATTAAAATTTCCTATACTTCTCCCCCTTCAGCATCAAAAAGGAGGGACTCAAACACCACCAACAACCTAAACCTGCGGCCAACCAAACTCGACCTCAGACCCAAAAACAGAAAAGGACATCCTAGAGCTAATCCTATAAGAGGTAGGGAATTGCTAGGGAATAAGATCTAAGGGCTGGAATCGCTATCGGATGAGGCAGATGAGGATTCAGCGATATTAAGAGCGGTGGAGATCTCCTTCAGATACTTGTTAACCTTTTTGAAGTTCCGTGAGATCTTTTTGAACTGCTGACGATTTTCATCCTTAAGCCCCTTGATACTATTTTTCAAATCAGCGATCATTCTCTGCTAGTCGTCGCTCTCTAGATCCTTTTTCTTTCTGATCGGACTCTTTGACGGAGCCTTCAAATCCCTTGTCTTGAACCATCCTTTCCTCTCATCAAAGCGTATACCAACACGCTTCAGGGTGACCAAATCCACAGCATGCTTAGAGCTGTCTTCCCAAGCCTTGGGCAGTGAGATTCCCTCGGCCTCAAACAGATGTGTCAGTATCATACCATAGGGAAGTTCCTTATCTGGGCTCTGGCTGGCATAGACCATGTACTTGAGAACGAAATACCCTAAGTTAAGTGGCCTATTTTGGGATACCATGTAGAGAGTCAGCATGCTCATGTTGTTCATCGTTGTGGAATGGCCTCCACTCCCAACTCGGGCGCTCCATAGCGTAAAATGTAGGACCTTGTAGAGAAAGAACAGATCTACGGGAAGTTGGTTCAAAGTTTCTCCTTCAGAGAACTTTGGCTTATAGGGGGTATTCCAGAGGGCTTTTGCACAGTCTCGCATGGATACTTCAGAGGTGCACCAGTGGACAAAGTCAAAGTAGCGGAGCCCTTCGTTCTCAGCACCCAGCATCTCATTCACTTTAGCGCTATTCCATTCAAGGGTTTTGCCAAGCACATAAGACTTGACTGTGATCTCCGTTTCGTCTTCAACGAACGTGAGATTAGCATAAAAGAGTTTCACGGCTTCCACATACAAGGACCCGTCTATTCTCAGGAAATTTTCCCAGCCATATTCTGTCAGCCATGTTACTACTTGACTGTCAGCCAACTCATCAAACTTAACGCACCTTCCCCGTGCAACGCGTCGCTTCTGAAGCTTTCCGTGAAGTTCCTTGGCACTATCAGTCTGGAATTTGATCTCGTCAGTGATCTCCTCCAGATTTTCGGGATCGAACAGGGCTTTGGCAGAATGATCCAACGGGGGAGTCTTGCCTCGAGGAGGGGACTCGATCTGAGCAGAGACAGATTTTTCTGGAGAGGCAGATTTCTCAAGTGGGGCAGATTTTTCCGAAGAGGCAAACTAATTATCAGAGGAGGCAGGAGAAGGAGTAGGGGTTGGAGTAGGAATTTTATCGATCTTAGCCTTTTTCTTCTTAGGTTTTGTCGGGGATTTCGTGGATTTAGGACTGCTCTTTGACTTGGAACGTAACTTTCGAAGAAGGTGGAGTTTCGACTAGGGCAGCCTTTCGCTTTTTGTCGGATTTAGATCCGGCACCTTTGGTTTTCACCATGGTTGATGTCGAAGAGTTGAAGGATGAAAGGATGAAGTGAAGAGATTAGGGTTTGAATTGAATGGAGAAACAAGGAAGGGACGGTTCATAAAAAGGCTTAGTCCTTTTGGATAAGGATGGAAGGAAGTTAAAGAGAGATGTGATCTTGACAAGACGTGTGTCAGATAAGGAAGGGATTTCAAAATTTGAATTTTAAAAGGAATACTTAGTGGTTAAGGAAACTGCCCGTTGAATGGAATAAAAGGATATCTCGCGGGAATTAAGGAAGGAGATAAGTAAAGATCAGAGCTCAAGGAAAATGTTAGCTGAAAAGGAAGATATTGGCTGAAAATAGATTTTGACATAAATGTCGAGAAGTCTAAAAATAATCTCCCCATGGATCGAAAGGATCTTAATAGAAAAGATAGAATTACGGAATAGAATCAAGGAATAAAATGGACGAAATCCTAAAGGATAAGATCAAGGAAATACTAAGGATTATCTAGTCATCTTTCCTATTTGAGCTCAATAATTCCTAATCGGTCACGGATATCACAGAATCTACTCTCAATAAGGGGTTTCGTGAAGATATCAGCCAGCTGATCATTAGTTCCTACGAAGTTCACGCTGATATTCCCTTTCTGAACATGATCTCGAATGAAATGATGTTTCACCTCTATATGCTTAGTTCGAGAATGGTGTACGGGATTCTTAGTGATGCTAATGGCACTACCATCACAGAAAATAGGAATTTGGTCATAACTCAACCCGTAATCACTCAAGGTCTGTTTCATCCAAAGGATTTGCTGAGCACAACTTCCTAGGGCCATATATTCCGCTTCGGTTGTGGATAGAGCCACGGCATTTTGTTTCCTACTGGACCAAGTAACAAGGGAATTTCCTAGTATTTGACAAGTACCACTAGTGCTTTTCCTATCTTTCCTAGAACCGGCGTAATCCGCATCATCCCATTAATGGGAATTCCTTGGAATTTGGATACCACATACCATGATTGATTGTTCCCTTCAAATATCTAAATATCCGCTTGACTGCCGTCAAGTGAGATTCCCTAGGACTCGATTGATATCTAGAACATAGACCAGTAGCAAACATGATATCGGGTCTGCTTGCCGTAAGGTATAGCAAACTTCCGATCATACCTCTATACTTAGTTTGGTCAAAGGGCGTACCTTGTTCATCACTATCAATTTTAGCGGTCTGGTGCATAGGAGTGGGAAGTACCTTGGAATCAGCCATTCCGTATTTTTCAAGTAGTTCCTTCGTGTACTTCATTTGAGATATGAATGTTCCCGTATCCAATTGCTTGATTTGTAATCCAAGGAAGTACGTAAGTTCTCCCATTAGGCTCATCTCAAATTCCTGTTGCATAGACTTAGAAAAATTCTCGCAAAGAGTGATGTCAGTGCTGCCAAATATAATATCATCAACGTATATCTGCACAAGTAGTATGTGATTCCCTTCGCACTTGATGAACAGAGTGTTATCTATTGTTCTTTTTATAAATCCCATGTCTAGTAAAAACCTACTCAATCTTTCATACCATGCCCTAGGGGCCTGTTTCAAACCATATAAGGCTTTGTTTAATTTAAAAACGTGATTTGAAAATTGCTCTTTTTCAAAACCGGGAGGTTGCTCGACAAAAACTTCCTCATTTATAAAACCATTTAAAAATGCACTTTTTACGTCCATTTGGAAAAGCTTAAATCTTTTAAAAGATGCATATGCAAGTAAAATACGGATTGACTCAAGCCTAGCTACGGGTGCAAAGGTTTCTTGAAAATCTATACCTTCTTCTTGGGAATAACCTTTGGCGACTAACCTGGCCTTATTTCGTGTTACATTACCGTTCTCATCCAGTTTGTTGCGAAACACCCACTTCGTGCCTATTATAGACTTACCATTCGGTCTTTCCACAAGAGTCCACACCTGACTCTTTTCGAATTGTGCCAGCTCTTCTTCCATGGCAATCACCCACGATTCATCGTCAAGTGCTTCATTCACTGTCTTAGGTTCCATGGTTGACAACAGCACGTCATGTGATTCCTCAGCAGTATCGTTTCGTGCAGTTGCTCTCGTTTTGATCCCTGAAGTGATATTCCCTATGACCTGTTCAGTGGGATGGCTGGAAGCATGTTTGAATTTTCTGCGTTGTTGCTCGTCTGAAGCTTCAGGTTCCTCTGACATATCATCTAGTTCCAGTGGAATTGCGTTCACTTCTTTGTCAGTAACCTGTATATCTGTAGGAGACACAACTATACCTTCCTCAGTAGCATCTGCGTTAGGAAATTCATCAAACGTAACATGCACAGATTCTTGAACAGTCTTCTTCCTATTATTAAACACTCTAAAAGCTTTGGAATGAAGGCTGTAACCTAGGAATATCCCTTCATCTACCTTAGAATCGAATTTTCCTCTTTTATCCCTATCATTTAAAATGAAACATTTGCAACCAAATACATGGAAATATCCTATGTTAGGGGTTTTGTCGTTCCAAAGTTCATAGGGAGTTCTCTTAATAATTGGTCTAAGGAAGATCCTATTTGAGACATAACATGCCGTACTAACAGCTTCGGCCCAAAAGTGTTTTGGAGTATTATATTCGCTCAACATAGTCCTAGCCATTTCTTGTAATACTCTATTTTTCCTCTCGACCACTCCGTTCTGTTGAGGCGTAATAGGAGCTGAAAAATTATGACTATAACCATTTTCATCACAAAAAGATGCAAAGGATTTGCTATCAAATTCTAGACCGTTATCACTCCTAATCTTACGGACTTTCATTTCTTTCTCATTTTCTAGCTTCTTAATCAGTGGCGCAAGATTTTCTAAAGCTTCACTTTTGTGCGCAAGAAATAAGACCCATGTGTACCTAGTATAGTCGTCTACGATCACAAAGGCATATCGTTTACCTTTCAATGACATAACCTGTACCGGACCAAAAATGTCAAGATGCAGCAGTTCCAGTGGTCTGGACGTAGAGATCACATTCTTAGGCTTAAAGGACGTCTTGGTCTGTTTCCCCATTTGGCACGCTTTACAGATTCTGTCCTTGGTGGCTTTCATATCTGGAATACCTCTCACCAACTCATTGCATGATATGTGAGACATTAGTTCCATGTTAGCATGTCCCAGACGTCTATGCCATAACCATGTAATATCCTGCATAACTGCTAGACACTTGACGTTTTGGTTAGCAATATCATCAAGAGTGATGCAGTAAATATTACCATGCCTAGATTCACTAAACACAATCTCATCATTCTTTTTAACAAGGCATTTATCTTTGGCGAAATCTACGGTATATCCATCATCACTTAATTGGCTAATACTTATTAAATTATGTTCTAAGTTCCTAACAAACCGTACGTTATCTATGGTGATATTTAAATTGTTACCGACAGTACCAACTCCCACGATTTTGGCTTTTGCGTCGTTGGCGTACGAAACGTATCCTCCATCTACCGCCTTCAACGACACAAAATTACCTATATCACCTGTCATGTGGCGGGAGCACCCGCTGTCGAGGTACCACCTACTTTTTTTACTGGGATTCTTCCTTCGTACCTGTAGAAAGAAGTATTCTTCTGAGGTACCCAATTTCTGTTGGGTCCTAACATGTTAGCGGAGAAATAACTTCTGTCAACATACGAGATATCGTTCTGAATAGATTGTGATCTCCTGTTACAATTAGATACGACAGTGGCATTTTCAGGTGACTTCTTAGGTCTCCAGACATACTTAGCTTTATCAATCTTCTTTAAGGGACAGTTGTATGCATAATGACCATTTCTACCACAACAGAAACATTTAACCTTAGATACAAAATGTTTAACATGCTTTTCATCAGTGGAATAACCTAACCCTGTCCCACCAATGTGTCTAGGAGTATTCAACAGCATATTTAGGTTCTGCCCACCCTCAAGGAGTCTATCAACTGTCTGTTTTTCTTTCTCTAAGGAGTTTCTGAGTTCTACGATATCTCTGGATAAGTCACTGTTTTTCTTTTCTATTTTCTCACAGTCACAGGGAATTCCCTCTTTCTTAGCAGTACCTAACTCTCCTTTCAAACGTGAGATCTCTAGATCAGCCTCATGTTTCTCTTTAGCTAGGTGATCTCGCTGTTTTATTAGTTCCTTATTCAAGGAATTTAATGACTTAATCTTTTTCTCAGCTTTCTGAAGTAAATCACACAATTCTTCCTTACTTTCTTCTATATCAGAAACAGATGAGTCACTTTCATAATCCTTGTTATATAAGCTATTTAGGATATGAATTTTCTCAATAGAGGAAGAGCGAGATACCTGATCCTCGTCAGCCATGTAAGCGTGATCCTCGTCTTCGCTTTGTTCTGGTTCAGAGTCATTTGATTCCGTCACCATAGCCTTCTGCTTCCTTGGTTTCTCATTGCTAGTTGCGGGGCATTCATGTGCATAGTGGCCTGGTTTGTTGCATCGGAAACATTTCTGAACTTTCTTCCCAGACGTGGATATTCCCTTGCTCTTGTTCTGTAATTTGTTGAAGTTCCCTTTCCTTTTTTGCTGGAACCTTTCAATTCTTTTGGTAAGCATGGCCAGATCGTTCATCAGGTCCTTTTCTTCGTCGTCAGAGTCAGATTCTTCTTGGTTAGATTTGAATGCAATGGACTTCTGATTTTCGTTCTGAGACTTCTCATTCATTGATGTTTGAATCATCTCATAGGATATAAGAGATCCAATCAGCTCGGAGATGCTAAGTGCTTCTAGATCCTTTGCTTCGTAGATGGCAGTAACCTTGGCATTCCATTCTCGTGGTAGTGATCTCAGTATCTTTCTTACTTGTTCACTGTCGGGAACTTTCTTGCCGAGAGAGAACATTTGGTTGATGATTCCCATGAATCTGGCGTACATCTGGCTTATGTTTTCGTCAGATTCCATTGAGAACAGTTCATACTGGTGAGTGAGTAGAGCTAGTCTTTCTTGCACGACTCGTTGGGTTCCTTCATGAGTGACTTGGAGCATATCCCACATGGCCTTCGCTGATGAGCAAGAACTCACTCGAATGTATTCTTCCCGTGTGAGTGCGCATGCGAGCATGTTTTTTGCCCTTGCGTTTCGCGTGATTCCCCTTTTGTCGTCAGCAGTGTAATCTTTAGTATCCTTTGGAGTTCCATCGGATTTCGCAGCTGTGTACGGTCCGTTGATGATTGTCTCCCAAAGCTCGTAGTCGACAGCGATCAAAAATTCGATCATACGATTCTTCCATACCGCGTAGTTCGTACCGTCGAAGAGAGGAGGCCTGGAGTGGGATTGACCCTCTGCAAAAATATCACTCGAAAAAGCCATTAGATCTTAACTCAGGCGTGTTAGGCCTTTCGTTGAGTAACCCGCTCTGATACCAAATGAAGTGTGAAATATGCCTAAGAGGGGGGGGGGGGGGTGAATTAGGCAATAAAAATTTTGGCTTGTTCTTCTTTGAAAAGTACTTTTCTTTAAGAAGATATCTGCAGAGTGTGTTATTTCCCAGAAAGCAGTACGAGTATCCAAGTTATCTCCCTAATCAAGTTATTTTCAGAACTAGTATTAACGATATCACCTAGTTATTTGCTGTCGTCCCCGGTTTGTCTCACAGAAAAGTAAATAGCAGAAAGTAAAGTGAGACGGGATTTTTATACAGGTTATATCCCCAACTGGGGTTTAATCCTGTCCTTGGGATGTGATCTCCCAAGAGTTCCAATCAATCACTAGGTATTACCGGTTACACTATGATTGACCCGTACACAACCGAAGCACAATGGACACTAGATCTCGCTCTAGGCTGACGCACGCCAAGTTTCGATCCACGTCGTTTACCCAGGAAACCTATTCCCCGACTGGATGCAGCTTGCTACCGAAGGGCCACCGAATCCACAAAATTCGTCCCTCCACGTGCGTAAGACTCCACTCGTGCTCCTTTGTGCGCTCAACGTGCCCGCAGACACAACACGTCCGAAGACTGGGTTTTGGATAGGGTGTTTCTAAAGATCGCTCAAACGGTACAGATTCGCAAATGAAAGCTCAGACACAAACTACGAATTTTTCGCAAGTTAACGCTCAATAACTCTAAGGGATTCGCTAGCTTGTGTGTTCGTTCTCGTTACCCTTCAATCGTGAAGTGTTCTCTTCTATATAGACCATGAAATGCTTCTTCACTCCACAAGGAAAGTTAAGCACGAAAATATGCAAGAGACAGATCAATTATCACGTGCATTAACTCAAGAAATCATGCCAAGAATAAACCAATTTAAGCTCAACGGTCATGCATGATTACTTACCATAAATACCACAGATTAACATTCATTCCACAGTAATCTCATCCATTAGTCAGCATATTCCATATATAATTCCACTCAGCATATTATCAACGGTAAGCTCAATCAACTGGTTTCTTTCCAAAATATGATAGCCAATTCGCACAGAGAAAGTTTTGATCTACTGAGTATAATGCTAAGTATATTTTCCATGTATAGTGATCTCATCCGATTTCAGCATATTCCATAAATAGACTCAATCAGCATCTTACCATATAAAAGTTCAATCAATTTATCACTTTCCATAATATGAATCCTAAGTCGCACAAGGAAAGTAGGATCATGATTCATTGATTTAAGAGTCACATAATTCGCACTCAACGGATATAACATTGATGTTCTTTCCTAAAATAGATCATTCATATGTAAGCACTTAATCAGAATATCCTTTCCATATATACAGCACAGTCATTCATATCCGGGTGATCACATTGATATTCTTTCCTAAAATAACTCAATCACATTTCAGCTCAATCAGAATATCTTTTCCATATATATCATACAATCATTCGTATCAAGATGATCACAGCATTATCCTTTCCTAAAATACCTTAATCTCGCAGATAGTTTGTATATCCCTCAATATGATATATTTTCCATATATAGCACGCAACGAGATTCCATTCATACGAAGATGTTCATAACCAGGTGATCACATTAATATTCCAGGTAAGCACAAGATCACACAAATTCGATTTTCTTAACAGTTGAACAATATTCAAGCGCTTTTTCGAATATTTTCTCATACTTAAACATCACATAACATGCATATCGAGTTTTCTAATTTGTACCCCCCAATTTACATAATTACTTGGAATAATCAAAACTCTCATAGCCATTTGGACCAAAAAGGTCTACAATCTCCCCCTTTTTGATGATGACAAGTAATTAATGCCTATCTTAAGCATATGAGTACACTCGATATGAAACCATTTAAGCACGTAGCATGTTTAAGTATCAAAGCATGTGTCATATGATCAGAGCAAATGAATTTATCAAATTTCAAAGCATGCTCCCCCTGTCTAATTGCCAATAAATCCATGTAAAGCACAGTCGCAAAGATTTAGCAATTACCAGGTCATATCACATGGAATATTGCAGGTTACCACGGAATGTCGCAAGTTATCACATCACATCAGTTTGCTCCCCCTGCCTATGTGCGGAATTCCTAATCCTTAACAATTCACAAACTCAAGCACAGAGGATTAAGACATAAGCATATAAAGCAAGCCGATTATATTATATCATTTCAAAATAGCAAAATAGGGAATTAAAATTTCCTATACTTCTCCCCCTTCAGCATCAAAAAGGAGGGACTCAAACACCACCAACAACCTAAACCTGCGGCCAACCAAACTCGACCTCAGACCCAAAAACAGAAAAGGACATCCTAGAGCTAATCCTATAAGAGGTAGGGAATTGCTAGGGAATAAGATCTAAGGGCTGGAATCGCTATCGGATGAGGCAGATGAGGATTCAGCGATATTAAGAGCGGTGGAGATCTCCTTCAGATACTTGTTAACCTTTTTGAAGTTCCGTGAGATCTTTTTGAACTGCTGACGATTTTCATCCTTAAGCCCCTTGATACTATTTTTCAAATCAGCGATCATTCTCTGCTAGTCGTCGCTCTCTAGATCCTTTTTCTTTCTGATCGGACTCTTTGACGGAGCCTTCAAATCCCTTGTCTTGAACCATCCTTTCCTCTCATCAAAGCGTATACCAACACGCTTCAGGGTGACCAAATCCACAGCATGCTTAGAGCTGTCTTCCCAAGCCTTGGGCAGTGAGATTCCCTCGGCCTCAAACAGATGTGTCAGTATCATACCATAGGGAAGTTCCTTATCTGGGCTCTGGCTGGCATAGACCATGTACTTGAGAACGAAATACCCTAAGTTAAGTGGCCTATTTTGGGATACCATGTAGAGAGTCAGCATGCTCATGTTGTTCATCGTTGTGGAATGGCCTCCACTCCCAACTCGGGCGCTCCATAGCGTAAAATGTAGGACCTTGTAGAGAAAGAACAGATCTACGGGAAGTTGGTTCAAAGTTTCTCCTTCAGAGAACTTTGGCTTATAGGGGGTATTCCAGAGGGCTTTTGCACAGTCTCGCATGGATACTTCAGAGGTGCACCAGTGGACAAAGTCAAAGTAGCGGAGCCCTTCGTTCTCAGCACCCAGCATCTCATTCACTTTAGCGCTATTCCATTCAAGGGTTTTGCCAAGCACATAAGACTTGACTGTGATCTCCGTTTCGTCTTCAACGAACGTGAGATTAGCATAAAAGAGTTTCACGGCTTCCACATACAAGGACCCGTCTATTCTCAGGAAATTTTCCCAGCCATATTCTGTCAGCCATGTTACTACTTGACTGTCAGCCAACTCATCAAACTTAACGCACCTTCCCCGTGCAACGCGTCGCTTCTGAAGCTTTCCGTGAAGTTCCTTGGCACTATCAGTCTGGAATTTGATCTCGTCAGTGATCTCCTCCAGATTTTCGGGATCGAACAGGGCTTTGGCAGAATGATCCAACGGGGGAGTCTTGCCTCGAGGAGGGGACTCGATCTGAGCAGAGACAGATTTTTCTGGAGAGGCAGATTTCTCAAGTGGGGCATATTTTTCCGAAGAGGCAAACTAATTATCAGAGGAGGCAGGAGAAGGAGTAGGGTTGGAGTAGGAATTTTATCGATCTTAGCCTTTTTCTTCTTAGGTTTTGTCGGGGATTTCGTGGATTTAGGACTGCTCTTTGACTTGGAACGTAACTTTCGAAGAAGGTGGAGTTTCGACTAGGGCAGCCTTTCGCTTTTTGTCGGATTTAGATCCGGCACCTTTGGTTTTCACCATGGTTGATGTCGAAGAGTTGAAGGATGAAAGGATGAAGTGAAGAGATTAGGGTTTGAATTGAATGGAGAAACAAGGAAGGGACGGTTCATAAAAAGGCTTAGTCCTTTTGGATAAGGATGGAAGGAAGTTAAAGAGAGATGTGATCTTGACAAGACGTGTGTCAGATAAGGAAGGGATTTCAAAATTTGAATTTTAAAAGGAATACTTAGTGGTTAAGGAAACTGCCCGTTGAATGGAATAAAAGGATATCTCGCGGGAATTAAGGAAGGAGATAAGTAAAGATCAGAGCTCAAGGAAAATGTTAGCTGAAAAGGAAGATATTGGCTGAAAATAGATTTTGACATAAATGTCGAGAAGTCTAAAAATAATCTCCCCATGGATCGAAAGGATCTTAATAGAAAAGATAGAATTACGGAATAGAATCAAGGAATAAAATGGACGAAATCCTAAAGGATAAGATCAAGGAAATACTAAGGATTATCTAGTCATCTTTCCTATTTGAGCTCAATAATTCCTAATCGGTCACGGATATCACAGAATCTACTCTCAATAAGGGGTTTCGTGAAGATATCAGCCAGCTGATCATTAGTTCCTACGAAGTTCACGCTGATATTCCCTTTCTGAACATGATCTCGAATGAAATGATGTTTCACCTCTATATGCTTAGTTCGAGAATGGTGTACGGGATTCTTAGTGATGCTAATGGCACTACCATCACAGAAAATAGGAATTTGGTCATAACTCAACCCGTAATCACTCAAGGTCTGTTTCATCCAAAGGATTTGCTGAGCACAACTTCCTAGGGCCATATATTCCGCTTCGGTTGTGGATAGAGCCACGGCATTTTGTTTCCTACTGGACCAAGTAACAAGGGAATTTCCTAGTATTTGACAAGTACCACTAGTGCTTTTCCTATCTTTCCTAGAACCGGCGTAATCCGCATCATCCCATTAATGGGAATTCCTTGGAATTTGGATACCACATACCATGATTGATTGTTCCCTTCAAATATCTAAATATCCGCTTGACTGCCGTCAAGTGAGATTCCCTAGGACTCGATTGATATCTAGAACATAGACCAGTAGCAAACATGATATCGGGTCTGCTTGCCGTAAGGTATAGCAAACTTCCGATCATACCTCTATACTTAGTTTGGTCAAAGGGCGTACCTTGTTCATCACTATCAATTTTAGCGGTCTGGTGCATAGGAGTGGGAAGTACCTTGGAATCAGCCATTCCGTATTTTTCAAGTAGTTCCTTCGTGTACTTCATTTGAGATATGAATGTTCCCGTATCCAATTGCTTGATTTGTAATCCAAGGAAGTACGTAAGTTCTCCCATTAGGCTCATCTCAAATTCCTGTTGCATAGACTTAGAAAAATTCTCGCAAAGAGTGATGTCAGTGCTGCCAAATATAATATCATCAACGTATATCTGCACAAGTAGTATGTGATTCCCTTCGCACTTGATGAACAGAGTGTTATCTATTGTTCTTTTTATAAATCCCATGTCTAGTAAAAACCTACTCAATCTTTCATACCATGCCCTAGGGGCCTGTTTCAAACCATATAAGGCTTTGTTTAATTTAAAAACGTGATTTGAAAATTCCTCTTTTTCAAAACCGGGAGGTTGCTCGACAAAAACTTCCTCATTTATAAAACCATTTAAAAATGCACTTTTTACGTCCATTTGGAAAAGCTTAAATCTTTTAAAAGATGCATATGCAAGTAAAATACGGATTGACTCAAGCCTAGCTACGGGTGCAAAGGTTTCTTGAAAATCTATACCTTCTTCTTGGGAATAACCTTTGGCGACTAACCTGGCCTTATTTCGTGTTACATTACCGTTCTCATCCAGTTTGTTGCGAAACACCCACTTCGTGCCTATTATAGACTTACCATTCGGTCTTTCCACAAGAGTCCACACCTGACTCTTTTCGAATTGTGCCAGCTCTTCTTCCATGGCAATCACCCACGATTCATCGTCAAGTGCTTCATTCACTGTCTTAGGTTCCATGGTTGACAACAGCACGTCATGTGATTCCTCAGCAGTATCGTTTCGTGCAGTTGCTCTCGTTTTGATCCCTGAAGTGATATTCCCTATGACCTGTTCAGTGGGATGGCTGGAAGCATGTTTGAATTTTCTGCGTTGTTGCTCGTCTGAAGCTTCAGGTTCCTCTGACATATCATCTAGTTCCAGTGGAATTGCGTTCACTTCTTTGTCAGTAACCTGTATATCTGTAGGAGACACAACTATACCTTCCTCAGTAGCATCTGCGTTAGGAAATTCATCAAACGTAACATGCACAGATTCTTGAACAGTCTTCTTCCTATTATTAAACACTCTAAAAGCTTTGGAATGAAGGCTGTAACCTAGGAATATCCCTTCATCTACCTTAGAATCGAATTTTCCTCTTTTATCCCTATCATTTAAAATGAAACATTTGCAACCAAATACATGGAAATATCCTATGTTAGGGGTTTTGTCGTTCCAAAGTTCATAGGGAGTTCTCTTAATAATTGGTCTAAGGAAGATCCTATTTGAGACATAACATGCCGTACTAACAGCTTCGGCCCAAAAGTGTTTTGGAGTATTATATTCGCTCAACATAGTCCTAGCCATTTCTTGTAATACTCTATTTTTCCTCTCGACCACTCCGTTCTGTTGAGGCGTAATAGGAGCTGAAAAATTATGACTATAACCATTTTCATCACAAAAAGATGCAAAGGATTTGCTATCAAATTCTAGACCGTTATCACTCCTAATCTTACGGACTTTCATTTCTTTCTCATTTTCTAGCTTCTTAATCAGTGGCGCAAGATTTTCTAAAGCTTCACTTTTGTGCGCAAGAAATAAGACCCATGTGTACCTAGTATAGTCGTCTACGATCACAAAGGCATATCGTTTACCTTTCAATGACATAACCTGTACCGGACCAAAAATGTCAAGATGCAGCAGTTCCAGTGGTCTGGACGTAGAGATCACATTCTTAGGCTTAAAGGACGTCTTGGTCTGTTTCCCCATTTGGCACGCTTTACAGATTCTGTCCTTGGTGGCTTTCATATCTGGAATACCTCTCACCAACTCATTGCATGATATGTGAGACATTAGTTCCATGTTAGCATGTCCCAGACGTCTATGCCATAACCATGTAATATCCTGCATAACTGCTAGACACTTGACGTTTTGGTTAGCAATATCATCAAGAGTGATGCAGTAAATATTACCATGCCTAGATTCACTAAACACAATCTCATCATTCTTTTTAACAAGGCATTTATCTTTGGCGAAATCTACGGTATATCCATCATCACTTAATTGGCTAATACTTATTAAATTATGTTCTAAGTTCCTAACAAACCGTACGTTATCTATGGTGATATTTAAATTGTTACCGACAGTACCAACTCCCACGATTTTGGCTTTTGCGTCGTTGGCGTACGAAACGTATCCTCCATCTACCGCCTTCAACGACACAAAATTACCTATATCACCTGTCATGTGGCGGGAGCACCCGCTGTCGAGGTACCACCTACTTTTTTTACTGGGATTCTTCCTTCGTACCTGTAGAAAGAAGTATTCTTCTGAGGTACCCAATTTCTGTTGGGTCCTAACATGTTAGCGGAGAAATAACTTCTGTCAACATACGAGATATCGTTCTGAATAGATTGTGATCTCCTGTTACAATTAGATACGACAGTGGCATTTTCAGGTGACTTCTTAGGTCTCCAGACATACTTAGCTTTATCAATCTTCTTTAAGGGACAGTTGTATGCATAATGACCATTTCTACCACAACAGAAACATTTAACCTTAGATACAAAATGTTTAACATGCTTTTCATCAGTGGAATAACCTAACCCTGTCCCACCAATGTGTCTAGGAGTATTCAACAGCATATTTAGGTTCTGCCCACCCTCAAGGAGTCTATCAACTGTCTGTTTTTCTTTCTCTAAGGAGTTTCTGAGTTCTACGATATCTCTGGATAAGTCACTGTTTTTCTTTTCTATTTTCTCACAGTCACAGGGAATTCCCTCTTTCTTAGCAGTACCTAACTCTCCTTTCAAACGTGAGATCTCTAGATCAGCCTCATGTTTCTCTTTAGCTAGGTGATCTCGCTGTTTTATTAGTTCCTTATTCAAGGAATTTAATGACTTAATCTTTTTCTCAGCTTTCTGAAGTAAATCACACAATTCTTCCTTACTTTCTTCTATATCAGAAACAGATGAGTCACTTTCATAATCCTTGTTATATAAGCTATTTAGGATATGAATTTTCTCAATAGAGGAAGAGCGAGATACCTGATCCTCGTCAGCCATGTAAGCGTGATCCTCGTCTTCGCTTTGTTCTGGTTCAGAGTCATTTGATTCCGTCACCATAGCCTTCTGCTTCCTTGGTTTCTCATTGCTAGTTGCGGGGCATTCATGTGCATAGTGGCCTGGTTTGTTGCATCGGAAACATTTCTGAACTTTCTTCCCAGACGTGGATATTCCCTTGCTCTTGTTCTGTAATTTGTTGAAGTTCCCTTTCCTTTTTTGCTGGAACCTTTCAATTCTTTTGGTAAGCATGGCCAGATCGTTCATCAGGTCCTTTTCTTCGTCGTCAGAGTCAGATTCTTCTTGGTTAGATTTGAATGCAATGGACTTCTGATTTTCGTTCTGAGACTTCTCATTGATTGATGTTTGAATCATCTCATAGGATATAAGAGATCCAATCAGCTCGGAGATGCTAAGTGCTTCTAGATCCTTTGCTTCGTAGATGGCAGTAACCTTGGCATTCCATTCTCGTGGTAGTGATCTCAGTATCTTTCTTACTTGTTCACTGTCGGGAACTTTCTTGCCGAGAGAGAACATTTGGTTGATGATTCCCATGAATCTGGCGTACATCTGGCTTATGTTTTCGTCAGATTCCATTGAGAACAGTTCATACTGGTGAGTGAGTAGAGCTAGTCTTTCTTGCACGACTCGTTGGGTTCCTTCATGAGTGACTTGGAGCATATCCCACATGGCCTTCGCTGATGAGCAAGAACTCACTCGAATGTATTCTTCCCGTGTGAGTGCGCATGCGAGCATGTTTTTTGCCCTTGCGTTTCGCGTGATTCCCCTTTTGTCGTCAGCAGTGTAATCTTTAGTATCCTTTGGAGTTCCATCGGATTTCGCAGCTGTGTACGGTCCGTTGATGATTGTCTCCCAAAGCTCGTAGTCGACAGCGATCAAAAATTCGATCATACGATTCTTCCATACCGCGTAGTTCGTACCGTCGAAGAGAGGAGGCCTGGAGTGGGATTGACCCTCTGCAAAAATATCACTCGAAAAAGCCATTAGATCTTAACTCAGGCGTGTTAGGCCTTTCGTTGAGTAACCCGCTCTGATACCAAATGAAGTGTGAAATATGCCTAAGAGGGGGGGGGGGGTGAATTAGGCAATAAAAATTTTGGCTTGTTCTTCTTTGAAAAGTACTTTTCTTTAAGAAGATATCTGCAGAGTGTGTTATTTCCCAGAAAGCAGTACGAGTATCCAAGTTATCTCCCTAATCAAGTTATTTTCAGAACTAGTATTAACGATATCACCTAGTTATTTGCTGTCGTCCCCGGTTTGTCTCACAGAAAAGTAAATAGCAGAAAGTAAAGTGAGACGGGATTTCTATACAGGTTATATCCCCAACTGGGGTTTAATCCTGTCCTTGGGATGTGATCTCCCAAGAGTTCCAATCAATCACTAGGTATTACCGGTTACACTATGATTGACCCGTACACAACCGAAGCACAATGGACACTAGATCTCGCTCTAGGCTGACGCACGCCAAGTTTCGATCCACGTCGTTTACCCAGGAAACCTATTCCCCGACTGGATGCAGCTTGCTACCGAAGGGCCACCGAATCCACAAAATTCGTCCCTCCACGTGCGTAAGACTCCACTCGTGCTCCTTTGTGCGCTCAACGTGCCCGCAGACACAACACGTCCGAAGACTGGGTTTTGGATAGGGTGTTTCTAAAGATCGCTCAAACGGTACAGATTCGCAAATGAAAGCTCAGACACAAACTACGAATTTTTCGCAAGTTAACGCTCAATAACTCTAAGGGATTCGCTAGCTTGTGTGTTCGTTCTCGTTACCCTTCAATCGTGAAGTGTTCTCTTCTATATAGACCATGAAATGCTTCTTCACTCCACAAGGAAAGTTAAGCACGAAAATATGCAAGAGACAGATCAATTATCACGTGCATTAACTCAAGAAATCATGCCAAGAATAAACCAATTTAAGCTCAACGGTCATGCATGATTACTTACCATAAATACCACAGATTAACATTCATTCCACAGTAATCTCATCCATTAGTCAGCATATTCCATATATAATTCCACTCAGCATATTATCAACGGTAAGCTCAATCAACTGGTTTCTTTCCAAAATATGATAGCCAATTCGCACAGAGAAAGTTTTGATCTACTGAGTATAATGCTAAGTATATTTTCCATGTATAGTGATCTCATCCGATTTCAGCATATTCCATAAATAGACTCAATCAGCATCTTACCATATAAAAGTCCAATCAATTTGTCACTTTCCATAATATGAATCCTAAGTCGCACAAGTAAAGTAGGATCATGATTCACTGATTTAAGAGTCACATAATTCGCACTCAACGGATATAACATTGATGTTCTTTCCTAAAATAGATCATTCATATGTAAGCACTTAATCAGAATATCCTTTCCATATATACAGCACAGTCATTCATATCCGGGTGATCACATTGATATTCTTTCCTAAAATAACTCAATCACGTTTCAGCTCAATCAGAATATCTTTTCCATATATATCATACAATCATTCGTATCAAGATGATCACAGCATTATCCTTTCCTAAAATACCTTAATCTCGCAGATAGTTTGCATATCCCTCAATATGATATATTTTCCATATATAGCACGCAACGAGATTCCATTCATACGAAGATGTTCATAACCAGGTGATCACATTAATATTCCAGGTAAGCACAAGATCACACAAATTCGATTTTCTTAACAGTTGAACAATATTCAAGCGCTTTTTCGAATATTTTCTCATACTTAAACATCACATAACATGCATATCGAGTTTTCTAATTTGTACCACCCAATTTACATAATTACTTGGAATAATCAAAACTCTCATAGCCATTTGGACCAAAAAGGTCTACAGTAGACATAGGAGAATTTGTTCCCAACTTCCATAAACAAATTTTGTGTCTTTCATAATCACACAAACGCATCTCACATCCTATCTTGGTTCAAAACCGAACGGTTTCTTTCGCACAAGTCACACACACTAACATCAAGCACCGGTGTCTAACCTGAATCGGTGCAAACCGAAAAATCTAACAAGTGTTCATTCACCTCTCTAAACACGTAAGCCGATCCTAATAGTAAATCTTGATCTTCACTCAATATGTTTTCCCTTTCGCATCACTTAGCGAAATTCGTGACAAGTACATTTCTTTTTCCTCGATATAAGCGTAATAGAATTTGAGTTGTGACTTATTCCAGTTTCATTTAAAAAGTCTATAACATGCGACCAAGATTAAATTTTTATAATGCTACGGATTTATTTTTCATAATGCATGGAAAAATTACGAACTTCTTATATGTGCAAGTTTGAGTATGATACGCTATCAATTTGTCGAATTATTAGAAGGATGAAAAAATATCAATTTTAGACAAAAATCCATAATGAAACATGACATAAACTTGTTGGGGAACTACATTTCTCCCTTAGTCCGTTGGCACCAACAAAAACCCAAATGAAATTCTATTTTAGAACAACTTGCAGTAGATAGAGTAGCCCAAAGATTATATTAGATCACAAAGTTTTCATATGATTGGGGCATAGTAAAACCTGAAAACAAAAACTAAAATAAGAAAATAAAAAATTAAGCATGGGTGACTGTTCCTGGCTAAGAACCGTCGCCCAAACCCTATTAAAAAAAATAAGCATGGGGACGGTTCCTGGCTAAGAACCGTCGCCCAAGACCCGAATAAAAAAAAAAGACGTTTGGCGAGCCCCTAATCCTACACATGGGCAACGGGGTTCTAGGCGACGCATCGAAACCGTCGCCCATGACCCATAAGAACCGTCGCCCTTGTGCTTTATTCTGCACTAGTGATCCCAACAACCCTTTCCTTAAACGCAATACCGCAAATATTAGTCTCTTGAAAAATTATAATTACCGCTATTTTCGTCTAACAGAGTACGCCAATCTGCACGATCAAGAATCATTGAAGGTTGGTGCACGTCATCCAGATTGCATTCAGATTAGGCATTGCTCAGTTGTTCGAAAATAAAATACCCTAAGTTCATATCAATGAAACCCAACATATTAGCAAGTGGGGTTTTCATTCTAGCATATACGGCTTGTTCGAGAAATGGAAACCTTATTTAGTGAAACCCAACATAGTCAAAAATTGGGGTTTTCATTTTAGTATATATGGCGTAGTCCAGTAAGTGCTGAACTTTCTAACCAACCAATGTAGGATAGACTTTTAAATTGCAATTAAAACACTGCCTTTATATTCTTCACATGACGACTGATATCTATTCTATTTTATTAAGCCTCACGCATTTTGTTAAACTATCACTAATTCAATTAATTTAGTCTGTCTATTGACCAATTATATCTCAAAGAACAAAATAACAATTTTAAAAAATAATATAAAATTAAAAAAAGATAACTACCCACTATCCAATGTTTTAAAAAAATAATAATAATATTATAAAAACAAAAAAAAATCACCCCATAAATTTGGTATATAATTTTATATTTGAATTGTAATTTACACTATGTATTTTAGATAAAATCAATATATGTATATTACACACATTTGAGTGTGCAGGAATTACTAGTAAGGTTTATGTTGTATAATTTGTATTCTATTCGAACTTTGATTGCACACATTTATAGCCACGCACACCATCACTATTCTCCACAATTAGGAATAGAATGATTAAAGCTAGTCAATTCACAAATTGATAAAAGGGTTAATTAAAGATCAGGCCCTACTAAGACGTTTAACTTTGTATTCAGGCCCTATTTGAATTTGATTTAGGATAAAGGACCTACTTTTTGCAAAATTCAGTGGAAACTACCTAAAGACTGCGAAAAGACATAATTATCCCTGACACATGCGAAATTTATTACAGAACACCAAAATGATCCGATTACAGTTGTCGAAATAATCATAACAGTTTTGGCTGAAAAAAGCACTTCCATTCATTTGGATAACAAATTGTCTGTATTGAGATAATATTGCATATATTTAGTAACAACTTTATCAATTATAATACCAATACTAATAAAACGAATAAATCAGAGAAAAATACATTAATGATGTGATAAGACATATTTAACACTACATATGCCTAATCGACGAAAAATACATGAATTGATGTGATAACAAGTTTCGAAAAAATAATAACAGTTTTGCATCGATCTCTCACAACAAGCGACGCATCGATCGAAAGGAGATTTCACGTTCAGACCCGAATAGATCTCCATGATTGTGATGATATAAGGTGAAATTATCGTTAATTTGATCATAAGTGTTGATAAGTTTCGGATATTAGTGACGTTAATTGTGAGAAATAAATATTGCCCGTATAGCAGAAAATACCACGTTTCTATTAGTAAATAACAAATGATGTCACATAAGTAACACATCATTCAAAATACCGCCTTCCTGCAATAACACATTCCTCACACTCAGGCGTTTGAAAGAAAAAATTCACTTTCCAAATCCGACCCGATCTCGACGTTACCAACAACACAAAGTTGTATCGGCTTCAATTTCTCATGGGTATTCATAATCAAAGAGAATTTTTGAAGTTCATAAAGCACGAATGCTCCAAACATAATTCGGAATTTCGTTTAATACGGTGAAATCTCAACTTTAATGATCGGAATAATGTAAATTCGACACAATTTCATAATGGGCCTTAGTTATCTACGACAATTTTCGATGTTAATCATGGAATAACGAAGAATTTTGATGAGATCTAAGCGGTAAACGTTTGCTAATTAAATGGTTACTGAATACCACTCCATGCTTTCTGGGTAACAATTCGTGGAACAATAATACCATATTTTATATTTATAACTAATATATCCGCAAAACGAACATATAATGAGAAAATAATAACGACTCGTCACTCGTAAATAACACGTGTAATACCCAAGTAAAGGCAAAGAGGAATAGATCGTAAAAAAAATTCGACATCCAAATAAAATTGAAACCGCTCGAATTCGAAATAAATGACACAGTAAGGTTAAATCGATGTCAATTTCTCAAGTAAATAACGAAATAAATCTGGAATTTTTCATGGAATAATGTGATTAATACTTATTGAAAAATAGGTGAATCTCGACTTTAATGAACTAATAAGGTAGATTCGACTAAGTTTGATCACGAGTCATTTTAATTGAATGAGATTATTAATGTTGATAATGTAGTAACGAAGAACTTTGATGAGACCTAATATTGGAACGTTTGTCAATCAAAAAGTTGGTTGGTAACACTTCATTTTTTCTGAGTAACAATTCACGCATTCGGGGTAACACATCATTAAGAACATTCTAGAAGTTGTCAGAGATATTAACTTAATATTACCACATTGCCTGCAAATACTACCACATGTCTGATAAAAAATAACAATATATGCAAAGTTTATAACAAATTTGTAGCGACAAGTACCACATAATAGCTAATCAATACCACATCACTATTTCGATTAAATTTCGTTCATAAATTCATTTCGTTTGGATATATAAGATTGACATTCAAGGAAATAGATGATATGATGAAGCTAAATCACAAACTTTCTTTAAAAGACACGTTTTGCGAATGTTGATATCAATATGTGAAAGTTGAGATAAAATGTCATGTAAACATATAGCTCTTCCTTCACAACATACACTAATCTCTTTTAACGAGACATACGAATTTTATCACAAACGTATTCAAAGTTCAAAAGTAAACCACACATATAATTTTATATGTCGTAAATCTGTATTTGATACATTCTCGAAGTTATTTGTTAAGGAATATTAACAGGATGATTCGTTAACGTCACCTGTACCAGATTGCCCACACGTAATACTACATGTTTGCTATAAAATAACAATACGAACCTATCGAATAACGTGTTTACAAATAATGATACCACATAACAGGTTTCCAGTACCACATTACTAATCCGATTAATTTCGTTCATAAATGCACATTGTACAGATTTACAAGATTAACATCTTGTAAATGTATGATTTGATGCATTTATCACACCAAATTCCTTTAAAAGCTACATTGTTCGATTGAGGTGGATGATAGTGAAGTTCGAGGTCAATAGTTATTCGAAACATAAACTATTACTTTGTTCAGTGAAACATCATATATGAATTTCAGCACGAATGCCATCAAAATTCAAATTAAACCACAAATATCAGTTAATGTCTCGTAAATCCTGAAACCTTAAGGACAACCCTGAAACCTTAAACCTTAATCTCCATAAACACATAAGCTAAACCTTGGTGCGACAACTACAGCAATTTGTAACACATAAAGAGCTTTTAGTAACATATTTAACTAATGAATAACAGTTAAATAGTTATTAGTAACACAGTTACACTGATTTAGCAATGCCGTCCAAAATCCCAACATGGCATACATCCCGCCCAATTAACTCAATCAATCCACAAATCCCGCCCAAAATGTACAGTAAATCCATCCAAACCCATCCAAAACTAATATCCCGCCCAATTAGCCCAATCAATCTGTAGAATATCATTTGTAATTGTGTTTGATTTCATTAGTTATCCTTGTAGTTAGGGGTTTTACTTGTATTAGTATTTAGATTAAGGATTAATTAGATATTTATACCAAGATTGTTGGTATAAATACTTGTAAATGAATTGAGATGCATAGAGAAAGTTTTTGATCCGAAGGGCTTGCAATTCGATTTCTAGAGAGAGAAACAACAGTAACTTTCTCACTCTACTCGAAATCTCTCTCTCGATCTTCATTAGAGTTTTTCGATCGATTATTAAGGTCAATCATATTCATCGAATTACTATGAATTCCTGCCTAGGATCTTAGAGTTGTAAATCTGAGGACCTAACAATTGGTATCAGAGCAGATTCGTTCTGTTTTGAAACGAAAATTGTTAGAATTGGATCGAAATTTTATTTCGAACACTGTTCCATCGAAGAACAGATTTGGCGCGAAAAGTTTTTCGATCCAATAGCTTAATTCTGTGCTTAATTGACTTGAATTTGATGTTTCAGTGCTAGATTAAGTGATATATGATCATTGCGACGAGATCAGTAGCAGTTTGAGCTTCGATTGTTGATTAATTTGATTCTGAAGTGTTACTGTTTGCGAAGAACATGAAGAACACGTTCTGATTTTGCTCAAATTCGACATATTTTGCTTCATAATGTGTTTAATTGCTTGTTCGTGTGTGATTAATACATGATTGCGAGCAATTACCTAAAATTTCACTATCTGATTCTTTGTTTTTGCTCAAATCCGTGTTAATCGTATTCTGTGAATTTTTCTCGATTGCTCAAATTTTTCTCGTTAAGTTTTGCGGTCGGATTAGTTTCTCGATCGATAAACTTAGCGCGAGAATTTTTCTCGGTCAGAATACGAAGTCAGAGCTAGAATCGTCATCAGCAGAAACGATTCTAGTTAGAAATATTTCTCGAGCATTATTCAGCGAAAAACTTTTTCGAGTGAGACCAATTTTGACCTTGCATGCGTAAATCATTATTCAGCATTTTAAAGGTTGACCAGGCGAAAATCATTTACAAGCGAGAAACTTTTCTAGTCAACGGATTTATTTTGACTTGTCGAGAAACTTACTAACGTACTGTTTCTTTGTGATCGAAATAAATTCACGATCAGGAAATTTATGTCAGCTGAACGGTTTTGGCAATTTATTTCGCTCGTAAAATATTTCGCTGACACAATTTCTCGCACGAGAACAGTAAATACATTTTGTATCGACGAAATTAATTTCGATCATACTGTAAAGATTGAATCGAAATTAATTGTCGATCTAATCTTCGAATCAAACGCTACTAACCGATTTCATCACTTGTGAAGCACTTTACATCATCTTCAACCTTCAAAACAATCAACGAAGATCCTTCAAAAAACTCGACTAATAATCAAAAATGGATGCTTATTCGCTCGGAAACGACAACCGTCCGCCGATCTTGCAAAGAGGCGAATACAAAATATGGAGAAGCCGCTTCCTGAATTTCATAGCACTAAAAGATCAAGCCGAAAATCTACTGCAGTCCCTTGAAGAGAGACTGGCACAGTTCTGGGTCCATGTACTCGGGGACGAAACCGCTACTCCAGTAATTCCAGCTTCTAGGCGACTAAAGGATCCTAGAGAATACTCTCTGGAGGAAAGAGCTCGAGCCAAGGCTGATATAGTAGCCATGAATACCCTTATGCAAGGCATCCCCAACGATATATACAGACAAACGACAGCCTTACCTCGGCTAAGGGGATGTGGGATGAGCTGCATAGGATGATGCAAAGGACGGAAGTTGGCATAAAGGCCAAGAAGGCGAACATTCTCACTACATACGACTCCTTCAGAGCTAAGCCGGAGGAGAGCCTATACGAAATCTACCAACGATACCTCACTCTTCTCAACGAGATGAGGAAGATAGAAATCACGAAGACAAACATGGAAACAAAAATTAGATTTCTATCTTCTCTGCCCACGGAATGGAAGAAAATATCCACACAAATACGACAAAATAAAGATCTGGAAGAGTTGGATGTCCATGCCGTGTTCGATAATCTAGCTCAACATGAGGATGATATCCGAGGGATTATCAAAGAGCAGAATGGCAAACAAACCGAAGACACGGTTGCCTTAGTCTCGGAGAAGAGGAGCACAAGATCAAGTAAGGAAAAGATCGTTAGGCCACCTTCATCATCGGAGTCGGAAGATGAATCGGACTGCGACATAGAGCCGAACATGAAAGCCCTTGGAAAGCAATTAGCTCTCATTGGACAAATGATGAGTAAGAAGTACTTCAAGAAGAAGTCTTCAACCTCAACCAACAGACTTCGGACTACAAGCTCCAAGAACAAAGAACGTGCTCCGGAGAGTTCCGAGGTCAAGAACCCCAAAGAGACTAACAAATGCTATAATTGTGGCAAAGCAGGTCACTTCGCCAGAGAATGCTCTCTCTCGAAGAAGAGAGATGCAAACTACTACTCCAGGAAGCTTCAATTGACAAAACAGAAAGAAGCTGGAGTAGCTCTCATGGCCGAGCAGGACCAATGGCTCGAGGACACGTCGAGCTCCGAAGAAGAGAACTTAGCCCTCATGGCTCGTCTCGACAACGAAATGGACGCCGAAACATCCACTCGTACGGACGACGACAACGCATCCACATCTTCAAATGAGGTAGTCTCTCACTCCACATTATTGACCATGTTAGATTCGTATCAAACGCAATATGCTAACATGAAACGTGTGCAGAAAAGTATAAAGGAAGTAGAGATTAAACTTGAAAAAGCTCAGGAGAGGACAGATAGTCTCGAATCAGAACTTAGAAGCTCTCGTGCAAAAATAGAAGAACTTACTAAGAGCTTACATTCTAGAGAGACTAGTCAACCTCCTTTAGGACAACATAGTGAAAAGATTAAAGAGTTAGAAGACAGGCTAGCAAATAACTACAATTGTCTGGTTAGGAATCTCAATGAGAAAGCTACCTTAAATTGTAGGATAACTGAAGCTACTTCTAAGTTCACTGACTTAGAAACTCAATTAGAAATATATAACGCTAAGGTTAGTGAGCTTAGTAAGGATCTAGACGCCTGTCAAGCTGCCAAAGTAACGGTAGAAAATAATTATGCACTCCTAAGCGAGGAACGCAACAAGTTACATGCTAAACTTAATCTGCTTCTTGAATCAAAAACACACCATGAGGAAGTCAAAAAGGTCAATTATCAAAATTCTCTCTACAAACCCCTATCACAAAACAGATAGAGGAGTCACAGGCGAAACTTGACAAAGAAAGAGAAAATTTCGAAGCTGAAAAGGAAAAATTCTATAAGGAGATGAAAAATCTCAAGGCTTCCTCGTCCTCCCAAACTACCTCTCACGCTATTATAAAAAGCGTGAAAATAGAAAAATCGCCTTCGAAAGATCAAAAGAGCATTAATAATTCTGTTAAAGGTGCTAAGACTAATTTTACTTCACCTACGTCCACAGGGAGCGTAGAGCCAGCACCGACTACGAAGGCGAGAGTGTCTAGTCCTAAAATAAAGAAGGAGCGAGTAGATTTAAATGTTTCTAAGCATGTTATTCCTTCTTTCAAAACAAAAGACACTCGTAGTAATAAAAGAGCCATTTCTTCGTTCAAAATAATTGCTTCTACGTGCTCACTTCAGCCTATCACCTATAGAAGTAAAAATCTCGAAATAGGCTCTACATCGAAAATTACTACTAATTATTCTGAAACAAATGCCAAAAGGAAAAATCGTAGGAAACAAGATCCAGCCATAAAGAAAGCTTATGGCGCCGTACATGACTGTACTCACCTAAGGTATCCTGTCGAAATTAAATCCCCCAAGCACCTTAGGAGACTATCACAACAAAAGATCTTTTCCTCAGTCAAACCTTCCAAGGCATTTGTACGAGCTGAAATTAACCTTCCCTGTAAGGTTCAACCCAAATGGGTTCCTAAATCTCCGCCTAGGACGACAAAAGCCAAAAGGGCCAAGTCTCCTACAGAGGCAAAACCCAAACTCACTTCTCCAAAAGTGCAGTGGGTTATTAAGACTCTTCCAAAAATAGATTTAGGAGTCATATCTGAACCCAAAATTAAATTTGCTAATCTGAGAGGGCCCATGCTTAAGTGGGTACCTAAAGCTCTCTAAATTGTTTTTGCAGACCCATCATGTGTGGTACCTCGACTCTGGTTGCTTCACACACATGACTGGTAAACAAGAGCTGCTGAGCAACTACAAAGACCGACCAAACGGCAAAGTCAGATTTGGGAACAATGATTTAGCCCCGATTCTAGGACTTCGGGATATCATTTTGAAGAATCTGACCATCAAAGATGTCCGTCGAAGGCCTCCACCATAATTGTTCAGCATAGGCCAATTTTGTGACAAAGGCTTTCAGGTGGTCTTCCATGCTGACCGGTGCAGAATTTTGGATAGTCAGGACACAGAACTCCTTCAAGAACTTCGGAGATCCAATCTTTACACGATCAACCTGACGTCCGTGCGGCCCTCGACAGCTGTATGCCTCATTTCTCAGATTGACTTACAGAGGAACAGCCTATGGCATCAACGACTGTCTCATCTAAACATGAAAGCTCTCCAACGTCTTTCTACGAAAAAGTTGGTTCACGGTCTTCCAACTATACAACTACAAATGGAACATCATTGTTCGGCATGTCACCTAGGAAAAATGAAGCGAGCATCTCATCGCGTCAAGCAAATTGCGTCTACGTCTCGACCATTGGAACTAATCCACATGGATCTCTGTGGTCCGATGCAAACTCAGCGTATCAATGGAAGAAAGTATGTCCTAGTGATTGTACATGACTATTCTCGCTACACGTGGACAAAGTTCCTCCGAACGAAAGATGAGACCGGTGACTTGATAATCAATTTTGTGAACACAACTCAAAATATGCTGCAACAGACTATTCAAGTTGTTCGAACAGACAACGGCACTGAGTTCAAAAACAACCACCTCAGTGAGTTCTATCAAAAACTTGGAATAAGTCAACAATTTTCAGCCGCCAAAAGACCTCAGCAAAATGGGGTCGTCGAAAGGAAAAATCGAACGCTAGTGGAAGCCGCTCGTACAATGCTGATCCAGTCAGGACTTCCACACTTTCTATGGGCTGAAGCAGTCAATACCGCTTGTTTTACTCAAAACAGGACGGTGGTTCACAAACGATTCAACAAGACTCCGTACGAGATTGTGAACAATAGAGTGCCCAATATCTCTTTCTTTAAAGTCTTCGGGTGCAAGTGCTTTGTGGCGAACGACCGAGAACAACATGCAAAGTTCGACCTTAAAGCATTCGATGCTACATTGTCGGGTATTCTTCAACTTCAAAAGCGTACCGAGTATACATCAAGTCCAACCGAACTATTAGGGAAAGCTATAATGTCACTTTTCACGAAGTGGCAGAGATGGCTTCTGGTCAAATCAGTTCAGGACCCGTGCTCAACCCGATGGTTTCTGGTCAAATCAGTTCAGGACCCGTGCTCAACCCGATGGCTTCTGGTCAAATCAGTTCAGGACCCGTGCTCAACCCGATGGCTTCTGGTCAACTCAGTCCAGGACCCGTGCCTAACCCGATGGTTTCTGCTCAAATTCGTTCAGGACCCGTGCTCAACTCGATGGCTTCTGAAGACAACATTTTAGAACCCGTAATCACTGGTGTGTTGGCACAAAACCAACAGAAGATGGCAACAACATCAAAGTCAATGTCAGGCGAAGCAACGAGACTTGCAATAGACGATTTGGATTCTCTCTTTGAACCAGTATATCGGTCTTGCACCACTGCACCTACAGTGGATTCACCACCGTTCGAGACCGACGTACCAAGTTCATCTCACACCTCTACCCCACCCGATTCAGATTTGCCACAGAATACCGAAGAAACTACAGTGGTCCTCGAGGAAGTATCTTCAGAGACGATCGATCCAAGTGCAGAATTGGAACTTCGTCAGACAAATGATCAATCGGAGACTATAGGCAATCTAGATCCACAGATGCCTGACGCATCTGCTACAGCCTTGCCTCATGAGCGCAAGTGGACTAGAGGTCACCCGATCGATCAAATAATTGGCAATCCTTCGGATGGTGTGAGGACACATCGTCAACACAGTCTTTTCAGTTGCTTCCTGAGCCAAAACGAGCCTACCAAAGTAGCAGATGCACTTCGAGACCCGGATTGGACAATTGCAATGCAAAAGGAAATCAATCAATTCGAACGTCTTCAAGTGTGGACCTTGGTACCCCGTCCACATGGGAAAACAGTGGTCGGAACTAAATGGGTTTTCAAGAATAAGAAAAATGAAGATGGTGAAGTGATCCGGAACAAAGCAAGGCTAGTAGCTAAGGGATACAATCAACAGGAAGGCATCGACTACGACGAGACTTATGCTCCTGTTGCCCGTATCGAAGCTATCCGTCTCCTGCTGGCTTATGCGGCTCACAAAGACTTCAAAGTCTATCAGATGGATGTTAAAACCGCTTTTCTCAACGGCGTGTTAAAAGAAAAAGTCTACGTCGCTCAGCCGGAAGGTTTCGTTGATCAAGAACATCCCGATCACGTCTATCGTTTGGACAAAGCTCTCTATGGACTAAAACAAGCCCCACGTGCTTGGTACGATGTCCTGAGTGATTTCCTCGTGAAGTCTGGATTCATACGAGGAACGATAGACACAACCCTCTTCATTAAATGGCATGACAAAGATCTGATGGTCGTCCAAGTATACGTCGACGACATCATCTTCGGATCAACAAATCCTCGGCTCTGCAAGAAGTTTGGAGATCTCATGAAGAGCAAATTCGAAATGAGTCACATGGGAGAGATGCAATTTTTCTTAGGCCTTCAGGTCAGGCAGCTCAATGATGGAATTCTCATCAGTCAAACAAAATACATCAAGGATATTCTAAAGAAGTTTCATCAAGACCAGAGCAAGCCTCTCAGCACTCCTATGTCACCAAGCTGCAAGCTAGATGCCGATCCCTCTGGTAAATCGGTCGACATCACACTGTATCGCAGTATCATTGGATCTCTTCTCTACCTCACTTCGAGCCGGCCGGATATCATGTTTGCCACCTGCTTGTGTGCCCGTTTTCAAGCCGAACCCAAAGAATCCCATATGCTCGCGGTCAAAAGAATTCTTCGCTACCTGAAGGGCACCTCTACCCTTGGCCTATGGTATCCAAAGGGTACGAATTTCAAACTTCGGCTACACTGACGCTGACTGTGTAGGTTGCCGAATGGACAGGAAAAGCACGTCCGGTGGCGCTCAATTTCTAGGCGAAAAGCTGGTCTGCTGGTCATCCAAAAAGCATAACTGTGTGTCCACTTCGACGGCAGAAGCGGAATACGTAGCTGCCGCCAGCTGTTGCTCGCAGATGCTGTGGATGCGAACACAGCTTCGCGACTATGGGTACAATCTAACTAATATACCCACATATAGTGATAGTTAGAGTGCAATTGCCATTACTTGCAATCCTGTTCATCATTCACACACAAAACACATAGACATTAGATATCATTTTATCAAAGATCACGTAGAAAAAGGTACGATAGAGATGTACTTTGTGAACACGAAGTTTCAATTAGCCGACATTTTCACCAAGGCCTTGGATGAGAAACGAATCCAATTCCTTGTCGGAAAATTAGGCATGTTGAATCTTCCGTAATATGTGCATTACCTGATCTTCTGTGCTATCACATGCTCTATTCAATGTGTTTTCTATGCTTATTTGTCCTTATCTTGCGTGATATCAATAAAAAATTTAATAATAAATAATAAATAAGAATAATAAAAATATATATAATATAATGGGGTATGACGAAATCCTTTAGGATGCTTTGATCTAAAGTCACTTAGAATTTTACCCCGACATGCGATCGATCTAATTGCTTAAATTTTGTCAGTCTAAGTCGCATTCTTGTGTCTAAAAGGTCATTTGATTGTTCCACTAGACACAAAGTCACTCTACTTACGTGAGGATTAAAGCCTTGTTTCTTTTTCCTTTCTTTGGATCTACTTCTCGAGTGAGTCACACATTAATTACTTGTCTTACCTAGTGATTCTTGGTGTCATACGCTGCGCTAGATCCTTAGGAGAATGAAAAGGGAGCTTAGGATATTCCTCATTCGGCCCTATATAATTTTCCCACATTAGCTCTTAGTCATCCACTTTGAGCCTTCTCCGACGTCCTTTTCTTCATTTGAAACCCATTCCCAGCCTTCAACCGAATACGTTCGAATGGTTGTTCAAACGAGAAAAGGAGGGGGAGATAACAAAAGAAAAGTAGGATGATGACAAAAGAAGGCATTGCTCAACGCGCAAAAACCAAAGGAACCGACCTTCCGACTACCTTGTAGAAAGTGGTGTGGTTCTTGCTGCGAACTTCTCCAACGATAATCTCGTACGCTCGTCAGAACCGCTGGAAGAGGAGCACCACGAAGTGAACTTCTCCAATGATAATCCGGTCTTACATTGGGAAACGAGAAGAGAGCGCAACCTCGGGTACGAATTCCATAACCGTGAACTTTTCCAAACAGATAATCTCTGAAACCTATCTAGGGACTAAGAGAAGAGGAGCACGGTATCGGCCCGAGAATCAACAAGAAGAACTTCACCTACGATAATTTCCTATAGCCTCATGGAGAAGCGGAGCTTCAGCTTGAGCATAGCTTATTAAGGGATAGTAAATGAGGGAGAAAAGAAGAAAGATGCCGAAAAGAAAGGAGGCATACATAGAAATTGAAGATGACGAAGAGATAAGCTCACTTTCCTCTAAATTCCTTTCCTTCTAAGTCCTAGCCAAACTAAAACCTTTACACCCCTTTGATTCCAATCGACGGTCTCTCGCTTGGGTGAAATGATTAAACACGCCTCGATCACAGGTAAATTGACTTGAAACTGCTTGTGTTGACTTGAGTGATATAAATATAAAAATCCCAAGTTAGAAATTATTGAGAGCAAGAGCGAACCTAGTAAGAGTTGTCGAAATGGAGCAGTCTATGAACTTAGGACTATAGTTTGACGACATGACTTGACTGCAATTTTCTCTTTCAAATGTCTCGGAAAATTGTAGGCTTGACGATTGATTGAAGCAAAATAATCTGACCCCATACTATAATAATAGTAAAATACGAAAAAAAATTATATATATATAAATATTAAATAATAAATTTCGCACATTTTGACATGAAATGTTATGTTTCATATGCGTTGAATTGAATAAATGCGAATTTTTTTGTATGTCGCACATTCTAAATGCAATTTTAGATTGCATTGATATTGAATTGTTTAAATGCGATAAGTTTTTCTACGCTCTAACCCTCACACAATATTTTGAAGTACATGTTTTCGGGGACCATGTACACATACTTACTTGGTAAATTTGTGTGTTTTTATGCTCGTGACTTGAATTGATTTAATATGCTTATAATTAGTTAATTCTTGTGCATCATTTGAAGGGGAGCAAGTATAAAAATCGTGGTTTAGCTCCAAATATTTTTGATGTTTTTCTCTGAGTATTTCAGAGAGGAGCTACAAAGAGAGGAGCTAGACACAAGACCAGATATTTCAAAGATAAAATCGCCGAAAATAATTGTCGATTAACTCCATTATTACTAACGTTTATCACTAAGTGGTACAGATTTTTAAACTACTACCACGGGAGCTAGACGTTACTACTCGGAAAATACAGGGAGTTAATTGCATTTATTTTAATTACTAAGGGGGAGCCTTATAATAGGTTTTATTTTGAAATAGGGATCAATCTGAAATTCTTTAGAAGAACTTACTATCGAGAAACTGGATATTAGAATTAATTCGCAATCTAAAAGTTTCTCGATCGTAAACAGTGTTGGGACAGATTTTGATTAATTGCGATAATTTGTGATCGAAAAATTTGAATTGAGAAGCAATTTTCGAATCAAAAGTTTCTCGAGCGCAAATAGTAATGGGCCTGATCCGTTTAATCGCAAAACGTCCAATTGCAAACCCAACATTGATTTACAGCGAGTTATTAAAAGTTCACTTTTTGTCAGTCGACTTTTTCTCACGCAACCCTAATCGAAAAAATCTCTCTCGCGAAAAACTTTCTCAGACGATACAAAATTCTTCAAAAATCTTCTAATTTTCACTTCAAATCGTCTGATTAAGGTAGAAATTCGATTTGGTTAACGATTGCGCATGTTATAACTTGATTTGCATTTCAATTCTGTTGTTTTTCGCATGTTTAGTCAAGATTTTTCGACTGTTCTTCAAAAACCATTTCAACGAATACTGTTTCACTAAACTTAGGCATGCTTCTTTGATTTTCTGAGTTAAATGCCTGTTGTTTAGATAGATTCGATGTTTTTGATGAAACAGATAGCGTAAATCGTTGGAAAATTTCCATCAGTGATGATAAAATGAGTTCCGATGAAACTGGGTTCTTTGAAGTTTTGAAGCTGTCGAAGAACTTTGTCGATCGCAAATAGACTTAATTGAATTTCAATTCAATCGAGGTACTATTTGTGTCGATTAAGTTTTCGATCACAAAATTTTGACTACTCATCACGATAAAAAGATTATAACCGCTACACTTACCATCGAAAAATCCAATTATGATTTTCTGCGAGCGAAAAAACTTATGCACTGAATAGATATTTTAGATGCAAATTTTATCGAGCGAAAACTTTCTATCGCAAAATAGAATTTTCGATTTAATTTCAATTTGGTCGCAAAAAATTTAGCAACGAATATTTTTTTTCAATGCTTTATTTTTCGATCGAAAAATTCGCCGCTTAGGATTTAATTGATCGAAAAATTTCTCGACGATTGACTTAGTCTTTCGTTGACTAATTTCTCGATAAAAATATTTCGCCGCGAAAAACTTTACTTACAATCGAAAATCACATACCGCTCGACAAATTTCAAATCGAAAAATTTTATTCAATCGAAGAAAATTTCTCGACAATAAATTTACCGGAGAATTAGTTTCTCGATCGTAAATTTATGCGGAATTTTTCTCGAACGTAAAATTGCTCGACCACAGTCTAAATTTCATCGTCAACACTTAGAAAATTTTTCTCTAAGTCTTTTACACTGTAGCGAATATCAGCGAATAAAATTTCTCGATCGAAAAATTATACGGAAACATTTCAATTGAAATCAATGCATAGGAAATCAAATCGCAATTCAATTTTATCGACCGAAAATTTTCTCGGCATGAACAGTGACTTACTGATTTAACACTTAGCGAAATTTCGAACCGTTTTTCACGCGACAAATATTTCATTCGAAATTACATTCATGCCATCACGATTTTTGAAATTAAACATACACTATGCATTTGATATGATTTCAATTCAAAATTCATCGAACATGCTATTATTTGCAAAATTACTATAGTTTGATGAAATTTATTCATATTTCGACTGAAAAATAAAATTGAACTAATAAACTTTTATATATCTTATTTTTCAGATGGATCGCTACCCGAAATACAACCACATCTACGATCACAACCTTTATCTAAAGGTTCAAGATACGAACTTCCAGCTCGATCTGAGCACCTTTAGGTGTCCAGACGAGATCATCGTATCAATCCTGCAAGGCCACCCCATCTGGCATGCATTAACGGTCACCGCATCGGTGCCGATGGTCTATCTCCAGCAGTTCTGGGGATGCATACAAGGAGCAGTAGCAGATGGGACCTTCTCCTTCATGACCCGAACCGGGACGCGGCACATTCACATGAGCCAGAGCTAGTTCGGCATGATACTGGACCTGCCTCACAACGGCAACTACGACCCGCTCCCGACGGACGCGGAGATGATTCAGGATTTCCTACACATGGGATACCAACCGCCGCTTACTAGATTAGCTCAAGTCCAGAGCAGCGGTATCCCTCACCCCTGGAAGACACTGTTCGGCATAGTGAACAAGTGTCTGTCTCCCAAACACGCTGGATTCGACAAGGGCAACGGCAACATATTGCGGATCTTTCACAGCCTCGCCTTCGCCAGAAACTACGAATTTGCACAGCTGATATGGAATGATCTAGCTGAACAGATTCGGCTGAAGGAGAACCGAAGGTCGAAGAACGTGTCCTATGCTCGATGGTTCAACGTGATCATCAGGGAGTGCATGGAGATACATGCAGAGAACATCCCCCAGCTACCTCCTGGTGGAAACTAGCAGCCGCCAAGGTTTAGTTCTTCCACAACCCACGGCTCACGAACCTGGACCGACCGTCGATGCCGATTCCACTCAACCTACTCAGGCTCGCCGACCCCGCGGGAGCTGAGTATCAGAGGTTCTGTCGGGAACACAATTTAACGGAGGATATGATCAGAAGGCCCCCGGCAGATCACCATGTGAGCCCTCCCCAACACCAACCAAGCCCTGACGACGCGATGATTGACGTTGTCGCTAAGGAGCTTCAACAGGAGTCTCCCTCGATCGAAGAGCCAATGCCCGACGTAGAAGATACCTTGATAGACGTCGTGGCTACCGAGATGGCGCTCGAGGCTCCTGAACACGAATTCCAGGTGGAAGTACCCGTACATGTTGGCGTGCTTGAAGAAACTTTTGAGGAGGTTCTTCAACAAGAAGCACAGCCCGAGACTGAAATGGGGCAAAGCTCTCTTCCACCGGTGACGGACCAGGCACTGGAGGACGTCAATCGTGACCTCACTCCTCACACAGCCACCCCGTCTGACACGGAGTCTGACGGGGAAATAAGCCTGATAAGGAGGACTCCCAGAAGACTAAGCATTCAGCTGGAGTCTCTCTTCCCAGCCGTCACCACCGCCCCATATACTACGCTGACCACGACGACAAGTGTTGCTGGCACATCTTCGCTCAATCTTGAGCCTCAACCATCTCCCATGGTATCTGGTTCGCAGGCACAACCTGAGCCTGCCTTAACACCCATAGAGGCGAATCCTCAGGATTCGACTCGAGGATTGGGTGGAAGTCTCATACAGTCACAACCTCAAGTGACTGTGAGCCAGCCCCAGGAGTCGGTGTCTACTCTAGGGTTGATAACTGGCGACACCCGTCGTCCTGGTCCATCCATGGAGGCGTCCACACCATTTGTGACGAACGAGCGGTTCCAGGCCGCTCTCTCTGCCGCTGTACAGTCTATGGAAAACAAGATCACGGAGAGAGTACTTCAAGTAATCGAGGCATCCCGAAGAGATACCGGGAAAGAACCTGCCCCTGAAAGCCCTTCGTCACAAACCCACCCCACACCTCCACAACCCACACCCACCGACCCCTTAGCCACTTCCTCCATCCTCATCAACCCATACACCATCCCCATCACCGAGCTCCACGACATTCTCCTCGCCGTTTGATAGGCCTGTCCATCTGATCGCCTCAGGAAGAGTCCCTCTATCGGCGATTGGTTGATCATCCTGAGCCACCGACTGACACCTTTCGAGGCCAGAGCTTCCACTCCCGGCGCAGACATGACGATCCTGACGATCAGGACCCTCATGAGGGGGAGCAGAGGCCGAGGACTTCTACAGCTGGCCAAGGACAAGGCTCGGGCGCTACGAGGACAAGCGCTGGAGCTGGTGAAACCCATACTACCCAAACCACGCAAACTACCCAAACCACCCAAACTACCCAAACCACGCACCGCACAGCCACTCTACCACACATCGACCCACCAACCTTTCACCTCAGGACGCCTCTGCGCACTCTGCCGATCTACTCAAGCCCTTGCTTCCGGAAGAAGAAGCAAGCGCTGCAATGCTTGTAGCTCTGGCAGCTACCCAAGCTACTCCCTCCGTCGCTCCAAACCAACCGGGACCCTCTGGACATGGCGTCAATCCACACGAAGTATTAGACAAGTACATCTTCGAAGGACAGTGGATGACCCATTCCATGCCGGAGGTGCATCAGAGACAACGGCTTCAGGACGTACGCCACTTCTTACAACAAGCATCCGTGGACCTCGTGATCATTGAAGAAGTCGAACTTCAAACGTATAGACTACCAAAGTGAAATCCCAAGGCTACCGGAGTTGATCGCACAGCTAGCGGCCTCCCCTACAAGACAGATGCCAGGGACCGTTCGGATCGACACACCGTGGGAGAACATTCATATAGAGATACCTTTCCTTGAAGAAGTTAGGGAAAACATTTGGAGGTCACCGGATCGAATTAAGAAGTCGGATGAGTTCGAGCCGAGAGGGATCTCTCACTGGGATCAGCAGATTAGAATGACATATCTGTGGATGCTGACCCAACTAGGATCGGACGTGAGGCTGGGGATCCCGAAGGATCGACTGAAGAGTCAGTTCAGGGAACTCTCCCCAATTTGCCAACTCCTCAGTGTCTACTGTGCCAAAGGAGGACTTCCAACACCTCACTACGTCATCGAACGAGTGGATAGGACCCGAGAGGAACTGAGCGAGAGCGACCTGCCGTACCTCCGCGCCGATGAAGTCTACCGACTTTATCAGCTATACGTGGAGAAGTACAAAGGTCCTCAGGGCTTTATCAAGAAAGAAGGCCTCGAAGGGCTCTACCGGTTCATGATGTGACAAGTCAAGTACTTCGCCGCTCACGACCTTCAAATGGCACTTGAGAGCAATATGAAGAAGGTCAACATGACCGAACCACTCTTCAAAGGACCTGAGATCGAGAGGCTTCCAAGCAATCACGTGCACATTAGCTCTGTCATCGGCATCACCTACAACAACCCAATTGCCAAGAAGAATATGTTGATGCTAAAGACAGAAATTCACAAGTTTTGCGACGGAACCCTCAAGATTGTCAGGAGAAATATCGAGCAGAGGTTGGAAGAGATAAATAGAGACACGATGCTGAGGATCCACCGGTTTGTGAGAGAACAGCCGCTCCTGATGGAATTATTGGATGACATCGAGGAGCGCCTGAAGCTCAGGGAGACCGTTAGGGGCTACGAGCATGCACCGGGCTTGCGCAGATCGTACTATGCCCGACAAGGACGAACAGCGCGGAGACGCAATCAAGCACAAAGGGGGAGAATGTAGAATATCATTTGTAATTGTGCTTGATTTCATTAGTTATCCTTGTAATTAGGGGCTTTACTTGTATTAGTCTTTAGATTAAGGACTAATTAGATATTTATACCAAGATTGTTGGTATAAATACTTCTAAATGAATTGAGCTGAATAGAGAAAGTTTTGAGAATTGATCCGAAGGGCTTGCAATTCGATTTCTAGAGAGAGAAACAACAGTAACTTTCTCACTCTACTCGAAATCTCTCTCTCGATCTTCGTTAGAGTTTTTCGATCGATTATTAATGTCAATCATATTCATCGAATTACTATGAATTCCTGCCTAGGATCTTAGAGTTGTAAATCTGAGGATCTAACACAATCCACAAATCGCGCCCAAAATTTAGCAAGTATAGTACCACTTCATGGCAATACAATAATATTTATTGTATATTTAGTGACAAATCCTGTACTTTTAGTAACAGTTCCAATAACAACAAGTAACGCTTTGGTTTTATGTAGTAACAGTTTCATTGTAAAAAAATATTGTTACATGCCTTCTAAAAGAACTTAGTTCGCAATATAACATTTCAGATAATCCAAGTAACGCTTCGATCTCATGTAGTAATAGTTCGATGTCAACAAATACCGAAACAGGTCTGCGAAAAAACTAAAGTAGGTCGTAATATTGAACAGGTCTATTAAACAAAATACACCATCAATACTTACGGAAATCAAATTAGGTCATAATATACCAATTAATCGACGAAGAAGTCGATTATGAGTTACCCCTTGTATCATGACCCACTTTATTCTTAGTACCATATGTTGGACAAAAAAACCAAATATATACTACCGAGAAACAAATAAAGTCGTACAATACCAATTAATGAGATAAAAATATAATATGTGAGAAATAAAATAATGTTTTTGAATAGTTTTGTAACATTAAGACGAATCGTGGTGACAATAATGCATGAAATAGTAACATGTTCCAGATGAATCAATGGCTGCGATACGACCTGCTTTCACCCAGCGTAAATTGTTTCAAAATTCGCAGAGCCTATGAATCGCCCAGACTATGGGTATCTCGACTACGCATAGATTAGCTGCAATTGCTGCCAAAATCTAGTTCGATTTTGCCACATTTTTCTCAAATTTGAACCCATATAAAAATTCATTACAATTCTTACATCGTTCTTCATCAATGCAAGAATAAAACCTACGTGCAACGTTGAAATTGATTGGTTGATGGGGCAGTCGATTGTGCTCGATTCATTGTGAAAAATGGATTTCGATTATCCGAAGAACTAAATATAAATCTGTTAAAAACAGTTTACTATCGATAAGTAACACATTATCATTTTAAAGTAACGCTTATAAGTTTTACAGTAACAACGCGTGATATATCTGTAACATACAAGTGGCGTCGAATACCACTTTACTGAACGGTTTATTAAGGGTATTTTAGTCAAAGCATAGTTTGGGTCTTTAACTTTAAATTTTTCAAAAAACAGGTCATTTAAACTAAATAAATTACTGATAGGGCCTGATCACTAAGTTCAAACTTTTCTAGGGCCTGAAACGTAATTGTCCCTTGATAAAAATATGCAACTGTATATTTCGGTACATTTTAAGAGATTAATGCAATCATGATCAGCTTTTCGTAAGCATTAGATATTCGATATCGTCAACGCTGACGTCTATACTATTATATTCCACTAGAACTCAAACATTTGAATTCACAAACCATGATACGAGCTTTGGAAGTTATATGTCTCTTAAGTCAATATCTTCAAGCTTAAGTTGTTCATGTAAGTCGAAGTTGCCTCGACAGTCATCGTTGGCATATTATCATGTAGTATAAAGAAGTCAAAAAAAAAAAAAGCATGATTTCATCATACATCTATTATATAAGGTGACTATAAACTGACATATTTGGTCTGTCACTTATTTGCAATTTAGTCATCTCTTTGTTAACTAATTACATTAATAATTTATATTACTTCTAGATTTTCTATTTATTATATTTATATCCCTACACATTATTTTTATTTATATAGTTATATTTTATATATTAAACATTACAAATAGTGAATCTCAAAATTAGAAGTAATATAAATATAATTATATTCTAAGCACATGCATGGAGTGTGAGAAAACGTACTAGTTAAAATAATGCTCGACACGTTGCAATTCGCAAATACAAACATATATAATAATTTGGATGTAAAAAGATCTATATATATGTATGTGTATGTGTGTGTGTGTATATATATATATATATAATATCTGAGGAATTTTATGGTGCTCACCTTATGTGAACACTTTATGTGGGCACCTGTTGATGTGGCACCGATTCGTGCCATTTCAACATCCCACATCGGCCTATAAGGTTATTACGCTTAATTAACACCTTCTAGGTGCAATTAATCAACATTTTGGATGTTGGTGTGATATATTGACGCCATACACATTATTTTACGTGAGCACCTTATGTAGGCACCTGTTGATGTGGGACCGATTCGTGTAATTTCAACAACCCACATCGACCTATAAGGTTATGTCGTCTTAATTAACACCTTCTATGTGCCATTAATCGACATTTTGGATGTTGGTGTGATATATTGACGTCTTACACAACATATTAAGTAATGAAATATATTGTGTCAATATGTCACATCAGCATCCGAAATGTCGATTAATGGCACCTATAAGGTGTTAATTAAGACGATATAACCTTATAGGTCGATGTGGGATGTTGAAATGGCACGAATCGGTGCCACATCAACAGATGCTCACATAAGGTGAGCACCATAAAATTCCTCTAATATATATATATATATATATATTATATTTATAATGCCAATGAGCAAATGAACAGGGACCCTTCGTCGTAATCTATAGAAGTAGGGTAATGATTACGTATGATTCCTAAGCTAACAAACGACATCGTATCGTGCTTGGAGTGGTTAAATGTGGTTGAATTATTTAAATAAACATATCAATAGCGGAAGAAAAATGTAACGACGAGTGTTCCATGTGTATGCATATACAGTGTTGATAATATCACAAAAGAATTACACATATCATTTAATAAGCATATATTTAATAATAGCGTAACATTTTAAGTGAAACTTCCATTAATCGTAATAATTAAGGAATTTTGAAATTTTGAATTTGAAATTGGGAGTTTATGAATTTATGAATCATACATAGATCTCATGATTGGAATTTATTATTCGACAATAAATATTGTTATACTCAGCATGGTTTTAATTAACCTATAAATATGTTTTAAATCCATTAAATACCAAGAAAAACAAGTAGCTAAACAATCCCAATAAAATTATAGTATTGCATCCACAATTAATATAAACACAGGCTTTCATTTAGTAGCATTTAATTCATAGTTTGAACTATGAAACATTGCACAAAACGAAACAAAGGCTTTCAAAGCTTTTTTAATAGTAGTTTATATTTAATTTTTAGTAAGCAGAGAATATTAAGGGTGTATAAACACAATGCTGCATTCATTATACATGACGAATGTTAGACATCTCTAGACGTGATTGAAACTACATCCTACAGGACAAAGAAGGATATAATAATATTCAATGCTATGAGAGCACAACATCGAAAAAATTGGCACTTGATCCACTGATGTTTGTCGGAGCTCGCGGTTAGGTAGTGCCGTTAAATGATGTTATGACATATTAGATATCGGGTAGTGCAACCATTAAATTTTTTCGTTTGAATTTACTTTCTGTCTCACGCAAACTTCTAAGTGTTTCCAATAACAACAATTTTTATGGAAATACATATATGTGATTATATTATTAGAATAAAATGAGGGCACTTAATATCGCCCCATGGGCGTGATTACCAATTTCTAGTATATCTATAGATATATATGTGGAGAGAGGGAGGGAGGGAGAGAGAGAGAGAGAGAGAGAGAGAGAGAGAGAGAGAGAGAGAGAGAGAGTCGATACATACCATTGTTCCAGTGCAAGACCGTTTTGTATTCTATTCGAACTTTGATTGCACACATTAATTCGACACGATCTTAATAATCTACTTCCACAATATAATACATAAAGAGGGACATCAACCATACGATATCCCAGAATATAGATTCTTGGCTAGCGAAGAAGTCCCAAGTTGGCCCTAACATGTATAGCATATAGCATATTGTGATTATTACATAAGCATATAGCTAAATAGAGATGATTATTACATATAGTGATTATTGCATATAGCAACCAAACAACATATAGTATCGAAACATAAGCATATAGCTAAATAGAGATGATTATTACATCAATAATAAATCACATTAGCAAGCTTCTAATTACGGCTGCTTGATCATTGTCCATGGACTGCAGAAGCTCCGATAACCTATCACTTAAGTCGTCTACTTCCCTGTGCAGAGTCTTGATATAGTTACATGTTTCTTGCAAAACCTTCGAAGCCGAAACCTAAAATGCCCACAAACATATACGCACAAACATATTACATCGCAAAACAGTTGATGAGCATAAATTTAATACATGACATGTGTAGATGTAAATAGGGAACATTAGAGTCCCACATCACAATGTCCAATAATTAATCAATTGAAAATATAAAACTGCATAGTTAGCGTTCAACTAAGTTGCTAATGTGTGTGGGTGTTTAGGCGTACCCCTTCTGAACGTCTATTACGGATCTCAGGTATAATATGCTGCAGTTTCGACACAAGATCTGCTATTTGATCTTCACTTATCCTTGAAGCCCCAGATTGTCTTGAACGAGACGATCTTCTGCTAGACATTGTCTTGATCTTAGGATTATTATGTTTATTATTATTATTATTATTATTTTGTTAAATTTTGTGTGGATGAATTTGATATGGGACTATGTTAGATAATGGTGGCAATCTTGATCATATATATATATATATATAAGAAAGTAATGGTCTGTGGTTAGATATGAACAATTTAGTTTAAGTTCTGCTGATTAGAAAGAAAACCATGTGTAATAAGCAATGTTGGAAGAAATGAAGACAGTCGCAATGACGTGGGCTATGGGTATAAAAAAAATATTGAAGCTTTTAATTAGTATTCTTCTACACTGCATTAAATTTTCGTTTTCTATCAGAGATTGATTGTTTATATTTCCATCTTTAGGAAAACTTAAATTACTCCCATATGCCATATAAGGGTGGGTCGTGTAACCAGTGGTGAGGACTGTGGACCACTAAGGAACATGATAAGATTTCATTCGAAGTCAATTATTAATTTTAGTTTCAGACCAAAACACGTGGTGGCTTGTGAACTCTGCCTTAGAACTCGAATCATGGTCTAATTGAATGTGAACCACTAATTAAAACTATGGTTGAAATTAATACTTGGTAAGTTAAATTAAAAGAGAAGAAACTTAGACTTCGAAATATTCACAATTACGGAATCTTTAGTACTCTTTAATGGTCACGTACCTACGCAAACTCCACGTGATTTGTTAGATATATTCCTACAACACAGTTATTTATTCCATTAATCAAAGAATATAAGAAAACAGAAAGGAATTATAAATAACTAAAAATCAGATTACGCCCGAATTAGTACATGCACCTGTTGGGCGACTGTTACACATTGAGCACCTTACATCATTAACTGTATGTGAACTCATTCAAGAGCAAGGTGACAACTTGCGACCATTGTGATTCACCTGGTTACAAAATGAATTATGCAATTGTATAAAACTACTATAGTTATCTCTCTTGTTCTTACATCACATTATTATTATTGCACAGATTAGTGGCTAATATTATATAGACAAACCGGTTACTTGGTTAACCGTCAACATATGATGTCGGGTTGTAGAATATCACTTCTAGTTGTGATTCGATTTATTAGCTGTCCTTGTAATTAGGGGCGTTTCATATATTTGTCCTTAGTTTAGGACTAGTTTCATATTTATACCAAGTATGTTTGGTATAAATACCATGTACACATTTGAGCTTAATAGAGAAAATTAGTCAATTGTCCGAAAGGCTGCCAATCCAATTACTAGAGAGAGAAACAACAAGTATTTTCTCTCACAAACTCTCCCTAGTTCTTCAACGAAGTTTTTCGAATCGAATCTTAATGACAATCATTCTAGTCGAATTGCTTAGCACTGAAGCCTATGATTGATAGAGTTGATAAATTAGGACCCAACAATGGTATCAGAGCAGATTTGTTCTGTTTGGAATCAATAATTCTTAGAATCAGATCGAAATTCATTTTCGGGAACTGTTCCGTGCGAAGAACATTTTTGGCGCGAAATTTACTTTCGATCTGATAAGCTTAATTCTGTGATTAGTCGACTTGAATTTGATGTTTCTGTGTTCGGTTTAGTGCTACGAAACGATTGTGATTAGATCGGGAATTCGACATGTTTTGCTTCGTAACGTGTTTAATTGCTTGTCCGTGCGTGCTAAGTAACTGATTGCGAGTAAATACATGCAATTTCACGTTCTAATTTGGTGTTTTTGCTTGAATCAGTGTTAATTAGAGTTCTTCGACTGTTTAAGTGATTTTAATTTTTCTCGCTCAAGTCTTCGATTGAATTAAATTCTCGATCGAGAACTTTGTGCGATAATTTTTCTCGGTCAAGACTCTAAAGTCAGCACTAAAGTCGTCGTCGTTAGAAGCGATTTTAGAATCGAGCATTATAAGTGAAAGTTTTTTCGACAAAGATCCTTTTTTATTTTTGCACTCGTAAAATTTACTGTCGAAAAACTTTTTCAGTCAGACTTCTCAGTTTGACTAAGCGAAAATCATTTGCGTACGAGAAACCTTTTCAGTCAACGAATTAAATTTGACCCAGCGAGAAACTTATTCAACATACAGTTTCTCAGCGCTCGAAATAAATTCACAATCCAAAATCTTTTCTCGACCAATAGATTTTGAGCAATTTTTCTCGCTTGTAAAATTTTTCGCTGACGTACTTTCTCGCTCGAGAACAGTACCATCGACAATTTTTCTCGACGAATTAATTTTTGATCAAACTTTAAAGATTAAGTCAAAAATTATTCTCGAAACTGCTCTAGAATCAAACGCTACTAACTAATTTGCTACTTGTGAAGCACATCACATCAATTCAAACCAACCAAAGCAACAAACGAAGATCCTACATCAACTCGAAGAAAAATGGATGCCTATTCTCTAGAAACGATAATCGTCCTCCAATTCTCAAAAGTGGCGAATATGCAGTATCGAGAAGTCGGTTCTTAAACTTCATAGAGCTTAAAGTTCAGGCTGAAGATCTACTCAATCACTTCATGAGGGACCAGAAATATTTTACATAACCCAAGAAGGTGATAGCTCCAACAATCATCCAATCGAACCCACTAGGCGAGTAAAATTACCTAGTGAGTACGATGAAGCTGAGAAAAGAAGAGCAAGAGCAGATCTTATAGCTAAGAACACGCTGATGCAGGGCATCCCTAATGATATCTATAGCATTCCAACTGCTAAAGTGATGTGGGATGAAAGGAGCGGATGATGCAAAGAACCGAAGTCGGCGCTAAAGCTAAGAAGATACTCACAGCGTATGACTCCTTCAAGGCCAAAAATGAGGAGAGCTTACACGATCTTTATCAGCGGTACCTCACCCTTCTCAACGAAATGAGAAAAACTGACATCAAAAAGACAAATATGGAGATGAATATCCGGTTTCTGTCAGCATTGCCCACCTAATGGAAGAAAATCTCTACCTAACTCCGACAAAATAAGGACTTGGATAAGATGGATATTCACGCTGTTTTTGATAACCTCGCACAACATGAAGAAGACATCGGCGAGATACAGAAGAGCTAAAGGGCAAACAGACCGATGACTCCATAGCTCTAGTTTGAGAGAAGAAGAGATCCCGCTCACGCAAGGAAAAGCACGTCAAGCTCCCTAGCTACTCAAAGGATGAAGACAGATCTGATTCAGAACTTCCCTCTGAGATCAAAGAATTTGGGAAACAGCTGGTCTTAGTCGCTAAGATGATGACAAAGCGGTACTTAAGAAGAAGTCGTCATCTTCAGCCAACAGACTTCGAACTACAGGCTCGAAGATTAAAGAGAAGCCAGCCGAGTCCTCAGAAGCCACAATTTCTAAAGACACACTAAAATGTTTTAATTGTGGTAAACCAGGTCACTTTGCCAGGGAGTGCACCCTTCCAAAGAAAAAGGATGCTAACTACTACAAAAGGAAGCTTCAACTAAACAAACAAAAGGAAGGTGGAGTAGCTCTTATGGCAGAGCAGGACCACTGGCTAGAGGACAGCTCATTCTGACGCCGACAATCTTGCCCTAATGGCACGCCTTGATGATGAAAAGGAAGATGATACTTCCGCAGAGACGGATGACGAGAAAGCATCCACACCATCTCAGGAGGTAGAAACCCCTGACTCTACAAATTCTAACTTGTTCGCTAAGTTAAGCTCTAAAGTTGCTAACATGGTAACTGAGCTAAAACGAGGAATAAAAGTAGAGAAAAAGCTTCTTAGGTCTAAGGAAACCATAGCGAGTCTCAAAGAACAAGTTAGGAGTTCTAGTCTCAAAATAGATGAATTTACTAGGAGACTCCAGTCGAAGGAGACTAAGCATACCTCATTAGAAAAGCATAGCTCGGTAATAAAAGAACTAGAGGACAGGTTAGACAATAACCACAAATGTCTACTAATGAACTTAGAAGAAAAGAGTCTTGTTAAATATAGACTTGAGGAAGCAACTAAGAAGGTCACTAGTTTCGAAGAAGAATTGACTAAGTCAAACTCTAAGATTAGTGAACTACTAAAAAGTCTAGACGCCTGTCAAGCCGAAAAGAGCACCGCTCTGAATAACTATGCTACCTTAGACGCTGAGCATAAGAAGCTAGACATTAAAATTAAGAAATTAGAAGATATTTTTTTGAAAAGGACACATACTGATCAAACTATATTTTTGAATCAGCCCAAGGAATTAGAATTCTTTGACTATAAGTATTGCTTAGGCTATGAGAACCCACATAACTTGAAAAAAGTTAACTGCAAACAACTCTATGATATCTCATACATGGATCTCGGACTAACTTCTCTCATGAATTTACTAACGCAAAAGTAACCTATGAGGAAGAAGAAGCCAAGAGACAAGCCAATACTAGGGCTGAAATTCCCTTTTCCTACATCGAACTGAATCAACGCGACAAAACTTGGGTACCTCCCAAGGGCTGGAGCCTTGAAACAGTTAATTTTCTTGAAGATCATTTTAAAACCGAGGAAGCACACGATCATCATTTTGAAAATTCTTTCTGCATGCCTCCCATAGTTAAGACAATAGAGGAATTAAGAGCCGCCTTAGAAAAGGAAAGAGAGGATTTTGAAGCTGAAAAGAAAAGAGAGATGGAACATCTCAAAACTTCCTCTATCTCCCAGACCACTTCTCACGCTTCTCCCTCAAAGGATAAAATTATTCTAAAAAGTGTGAAGAAAGAAAAATCGCCTTCAAAAGACCAAAAACAAAAAATTAATACTTTGAAAAATGATAACTCTAATTCTGTTTCACTTACGTTTACAGAGAGCGCAGGGCCAACATTAGAGTCGAAGGCGAGAGTGTCTAGTACTAAAATAGAGAAGGTGACCGTAGATTTGAAATCTTCCAAGAATACATCTTCTTCTGTACAAATAAAAGACACTCATAGAAATAAGAGAGCTGTTTCTTACATTCAAATACTTGCTTCTACGTGTTCTCTTCAGCCTACCTCGTTTAGAAGCACTAATTTCAAAACAGGCTCTACTTCAGCGATAAACAAACATCATTCTAAAACAAATGTGATTAGGAAGACAGGAAACAAGATCCAGCCATTAAAAAGGCTTATAACGCTATTCACGCTTGCTCTCACCTAAGGTATCCAGTAAAAATCGAATCCCCAAGCACCTTAGGAGACTATCCCACGAAAAGATCTTTTCCTCGGTCAAGCCTACCAAAACATTTGTCCGTGCTGAAATTAATCTTCCTTGTAAGGTCCAACCTAAATGGTTTCTAAAACTCCGCCTAAGAAAACGAAAGCCGGGAAGGCGAAGCTTTCTACAAACGGCAAATCCATATCGACTTCTTCGAAGATGACTTGGGTTATTAAGACACCTACAAGCACTAATTTAGGAACCATATCTGAACCAACACCTAAATCTGCTAATCTGAGAGGACCCGTTTATAAGTGGGAACCTAAAGCGCTCTAATTGTTTTTGCATCCATCATGTGTGGTACCTCGACTCTGGTTGCTCCACACACATGACGGGAATACAAGAGCTGCTGAGCAACTACAAAGACCGACCAAATGGAAAAGTCAGATTCGGGAACAACGACTCAGCCCCCATACTAGGATTCGGGGACATCATTTTGGAAAATTTGACGATAAAGGATGTCTCTTATGTCGAAGGTCTCCGCCATAACTTGTTCAGCATAGGCCAATTCTGCGACAAAGGATTCCAGGTGGTCTTTCTTACTGACCGGTGCAGAATATTGGACAGCCAGGACAAAGAACTCATCCAAGGATTTCGGAAATCAAATCTTATGGTATCAACGTATGTCTCATCTCAACATTAAAGCTCTTCAACGGCTTTCGACGAAAAAGTTGGTTCAGGGTCTTCCAACTATAGTATTACAGAAAGAGCATCAATGTTCGGCGTGGCGAATTAGGAAAAATAAAGCGAGCATCTCATCACATAAAACAGATTGCTTCTACTTCCCGTCCACTGGAATTGCTTCACATGGACCTTTGTGGACCAATGCAAACACAGAGTATTAATGGACACAAGTACATTCTGGCCATTGTTGATGACTTCTCTCGCTACACTTGGACAAAGTTCCTCCGAACTAAAGACGAGACAAGGGACTTGATAATTAATTTCGTGAACATTACTCAGAATTTGCTGCAACAAACCATCCAAGTCATCCGAACGGACAACGGCACTGAGTTCAAGAACAAGTATCTCAATGAATTTTATCAGAAACTTGGCATAAGTCAGCAATTCTCAGCCGCTAAGACGCCTCAACAGAATGGGGCCGTTGAAAGGAAGAACAAGACCCTAGTGGAAGCCGCACGTACAATGCCGATCCATTTCGGCCTCCCACACTTTCTTTGGGTTGAAGTAGTAAATACCGTCTGTTTCACTCCGAACTGGACGGTGATTCACAAGCGCTTCGATAAGACTCCGTACGAAATAATAAACAAGCGAGTACCCAATATCTGATTCTTCAAGGTCTTCAGGTGCAAGTGTTTTGTGGCGAACGACAGAGAACAACGTGCTAAGTTCGACCCTAAAGCATTCGAAGTCACATTCATTGGGTATTCTTCATCGTCAAAGGCGTACCGAGTTTACATCAAGTCAAACCGTTCAATCAAAGAACGCTACCACGTCACTTTCCACGAAGTGACAGAAATGTCTTCTGGTCACATCAGTCCAGGACCCGTGCATAACCTGTTGGCTCTTGCACACCTCAGTTCAGGACCCGTGCCAAACCCGATGGCTTCTGAATACGACAGTTTAGAATCCATATACACTAGTGTGTTGGCACAAAACCAACAGAAGATGGCAGCAACTCCGGATTCAACGTCTGAAGAAGCTCTGAAACTTGCGTTGGAAGACTTGGACTCTCTCTTTGAGCCCGTATATCGGCCAGAAACCATTATGGCTACACCTTTAGTAGAGCTCCCACTCGGCGAGGCCGACATAACAAGCTCTTCAAATGCCCCTACCTCACCCGATTCATAATTACCACAGATCACTGAAGAACTTACAACAATCAATGAGGAAATCTCATAAGAATCACTCAATTCAAGTGCAGAATCTTACTTACCTCAACCTAATGAACAATCTGAAACCATTGGAAGTCTCAGTCCAAATGGCCGATGCGTATAGTTCTGCACTACCACATGAGCGAAAGTTGACTCCAGCACAATCGGTTGATCAGATTATTGTTGATCCTTCGAGTGGAGTACGGACACGTCATCAACACAGTCTCTTTAGCTGCTTCTTAAGCCAAAATGAGCCAACCAAGGTAGATGACGCAATAAAAGACCCGGATTGGGTAATAGCAATGCAAGATGAAATCAACCAATTCGAGCGTCTTCAAGTGTGGACCCTAGTACCCCATCGGCTCTCTTCTCTATCTCACCTCAAGCCGGCCGGACATCATGTTTGCCACATGTCTATGCGTCCGTTTTCAAGCCGGCCCCAAAGAATCTCACATGCTTGCGGTCAAACGGATTATTCGCTACCTAAAGGGCACCTCGACCATAGGTTTATGGTACCCTAAAGGCACAAATTTTAAATTAATTGGCTATACTGACACTGATTATGCGTGTTGCCGAATGGACAGGAAAAGCACATCCGGTGGCGCTCAATTTCTTGACGAAAAGCCAATCTGCTAGTTATCGAAGAAGCAGAACTGCATTTTGATATTGACGGTCGAGGCGGAATACGTCGCGGCTACCAGCTGTTGTTTGAAAATTCTATGGATGCGGACTCAGCTTCGCGATTGTGGGTACAATCTGTTAGGATCCGACTCCTGATTCTACCTATTCTAGCGTTTTCCTACGTGCCTATTGCGCTGTAAATGAAAATTAGTACTGAAAGTGCGCATAAATTTTTCTTTCCATTTATATAATGGAATCACTGTTACATACACATCAAAACAATAAAGGTCAGATCTCTAAAACTACATTCCAGACCTAATTACATATGTCTTGTGTGACGGCACAGCAAAAGGCTCCTATGCGCCCGATCTCACAGGTCGTCATCCATATAAACACGTCCACCCCAAAAGCAGCGCGGAGCTTTAAAAGGTCGGCCTTGCCTTCAAAGCGATCACGTATCGTGGTCGCTGGTACCTACAACACATAAAATAAGTAATGAGCCACCGAGGCTCAGTAAGCAGAAATCATGCATGTATGCACGTGTCCCTTCCCTGCAAAGGCAGTCCACGCCGATGCATAAAACCACTAGGCAAAGGCGATCCACGCCGATGCACATCGTACCTCGTACTAATGTACTCACGGCCCTCGGCTAATCTCCCTATGCACCACAATGAGCTCCCGTCCCTCAGGGACCAATACGACAGCGGTCTACGCCGGATGGCCGAACCCTATGATGCACATCGTTCCACTAGGTCGCCATATGTACCCGGTCGTCCCCGACTGTCCGGTGGTCGCTCACGCTGGTAGCCTACGCTAAGGTTGCTTACACCAGGGTTCCACCCTGTATCGCTTATACCCTCAAGTCGCACCCTCTAGGTCGCACTTTACCGCTACGGCCATGCCCAAATCGTATCCATGATAGATTCACATATGTTTATTTACATTATATTACGACGACACTAACCGCCCTGGTAGCATAGGAGACAACCCTTGGCTCAACTGTGAGTCGACATCACATGCCCATATCGACAATGTATTCATCGCTCTCAGGCGATACGTTATGTGCATACTCCGCTTCTACATCCCTCCCATATGTAAGCGTGCGTGCTTGTGAACATGTAATGCATCTAATGCCAAGTATGTGTACCATGGAATTACGCATCAGATAATTCACGAAGTCACGTAATCACGTAGGCACGTAATCACATTAATCTAAGCACACGCAAACAAGTTATGTGTTGTAGTTGGATGTTTACTTACCTGGCGTCCATAGGCTAACTGCTACCTGACTCGGTGAATTTCCTAAGTCCAAACCTTAGGCATAAAATAGTATCGTCAAGGCATTATTTTAATTAATTAACTACTTAAGAACTTTAAATAATTCCTAGGTTATAAGCATATTTTGAGAACTCTAACTGGATTCGAAACCCACACATGGTCCATGAAGTCCCAAAGTTCATTAAGTATGTTTCGAGAATTCTAGATTCTAAATTGTTCTAATTCGCTAAGTATAGTTCGCGAAGTCCATTGTGTTATCCTAAGTCCGCAGATCATTGGACCGTGTGACTTTATTTCACGAGTGGTATTTCTAAACTTAGGGTTCACGATTCTCTAAGGTTCATGACATGTTGGCTCGCGAATTTGCACCTTAAAGAGTTATGGAATTCGCCAAACTCATCGCGTGGCTTCGGGTTCGATATTTTTTCTAGGTTCTTAAATGGGTTCGCACTTCAGGAGTTCACACAACACGACCCGCAAACCTCGATGGATTCGCGAAACTCGTTTGAGTTCGCCAAATGAATCCGCCAAATGTGCTCGACCTGTGAAATGAATGAGTTCGCCATTCTTCCGATTTGCAAATTGCCGGGCGTATGGATTCGCAAAGTCATACCGCCCTGTTTCGCAAAAGCTATGGGCTCGCCAACTTGCATGGTTCGTGAAATGGAGTTCGGCAAACTCGCGACATGTTGAATTCGCCAATTGAGTTCGTGATCTATGGTTCGCCGACTTCACCAATTCGCGAAGTGAATTCTTCATCCATGCCGGGTTCGCGAAATGGCCCTGCTAGTTTGAGTTTGCAAAGCGGATTTAACCAAACCTTGAGGGCTTCGCCGAATGGCTTGAGTTCGCCAAATCCCAATTTGCGGTCTTCATTTTGCTGAGGGTTCGTGAACCCTAGTTCGCCATCTGAATCGATTCGCAAAGCCGCCGGGTTCGCCAAACTCCAGTTTGCCAACCTCGCCCGATTCGCGATACACAACCTATTCCGCGAACTCTCACACGCGAAATTAACTCCTAGCTTAGTTCGAGAATCCCTTTTGTTTCCCTTTGGATAAGTTGCGGCTCAAACGAATTCGCGAAACCGGGTTCGCAAACTATAATTTGCGAATCCCTTTCTATATCGTGAATTATCTCTATGTCCATAAATGGGTCGGTGATTCTTCCTACTTCCCAAAACTTCGTCATATAGTTTAAGGTTCGCAAATTGCTTGACCCGTGAACCTTGTTTTCGCGAACCCATGCAAGGAAGTTTGTTCGAGTTCGCAAACTTTGGGCCGCCTATGGTTCGCGACCCCGAGTTCGCGAAGTTCGTGTTTCACGAACTCCACCCTACTAAAACACTCTTAGATTCGTAAAACACTAGCTATGAAAATCAAAAGCTACTTTTTCAAGAACACTTTGAATTTCATATGATCTCCGAAACCCCAGAAATCGACTTACTCCTCTAAACATAATTTTGACGAAAATTATCCCTTCTTTTATGGGGTTTTGTCCCCTAGATTTTTCTTAAACCATTTGGGCCTAAGTATAAATCCTAAGCCCAACACACCTTAACCCAAATCCTAGTCTCAACAACACTTATCACCTTGTTTTCCCTTAGCCCACTTTCGAATTTCTCACACAATTATTAAATATTGTAAAAGCAAACAATATAATTGTATCTAGTTCGTAAGGTCACAGAAGCATATAATTTAGCACGCGAGCTTCATATAAATCACATAAGCACATAATACATGCACCGAATATCCATAATTGCATCCAACATTTATGCAAATTTATTGGCCCTAATACTTACGAGGACCCGGACACAATCTAAATAATATACCTATTTATAGCGATAGGCAAAGTGCCATTGCGATTACTTGTAATCCTGTTCACCACTCATGCACAAAACACATAGACATACGATATACTTTATCAAAGATCACGTAGAAAATGGCACCATTGACATGTCACGGAATATCGGCTAGCTGACATCTTCACCAAGGCATTGGATGAAAAATGGTTCCAATTCCTTGTCGGAAAATTAGGCATGTTGAACCTTTCGTAATTTGTGCTTACGTGATCCTATGTCCTTTCACATGTTCTATGCTATGTGTTTTCTATACTTGAATGCTATATCTTGCGAGAAATATTTCATTATAATAAAAATAATACAAAAATACTTTAAAAATACAAAAATATTATACATATAAGTATAATATTATGGCATGACGATATCTTTAGGATGCTCGATCTACGTCACGAATAGATTTCCCCGACATGAGACTGACTGCTTGCTTAATTATGTCCGTCTAAATCGCATTCTTGTGTCTAAAGGTCATTAGTTTGTTCCACTAGACACAAAGCCACTTCATAAGCGAGGTTTCTAGCCTTTATTTCTTTCGACAGATCAATTCTTGAGTGAGTCACACATCCGTGGAAGACAGTTTAATCAATAAGTGTCTGTCACCAAAGCATGCAGGGTTAGACAAAGGGAACATCAACATTCTCTGTATTTTTCACGGAATAGCATTCTCTTGCAACTACGACTTCACACAACTGATCTGGAACGATTTAGCTGAGCAGATCAGACAAAAGGAGAACAAGCGCTCAAAGAATGTTCCATATGCCCGGTGGTTCAATGTGATCATTGCCAACCTCATGGAGCTCCACGACAATATTCAACGACTGCCTCCATGAGGCTACTATCAACCACCGCGACTCAAATTCTTCTAAAACCCCAGGCTCACGGATCTGATACAACCATCGATGCCGATCCCGTTTGAGCTTCTTCGTCTTTCCGACCCCGCGGGAGATGAATACCAACGATACTGCCGGGAGAATCATCTCACGGAGCAGATCATTCGAGGGCCCCCGACAGATTTCACAGTGAGCCGTCAACCTCAACCTCACCAACCAAGCCCTGTGGCGGAGCTGATAGACCAAGTGGCCCAGGAGCTAGAGCAGGAGCCTCCAACCCAGTATGTGCAAATACCTGATGAAGATGCCACGTTGATTGACGCTGTGGCAGAATATTGGAACAAGAGGCTCCAGCAGAATCACTCCAAGTGGAAGAGTCCGTCCCTGTAGGCGTGCTCGAAGAACCTATTGAGGAGGTTCTACTCCAGGAAGCACAGCCAGAGGCAGAAGTAGGGGAAAGCACAGGTGACGAAATAGGCTCGTGAGGACGCTGAGCGTGAACCTTCTCCTCACACAGCCACCTCATCCGACACGGAGTCTGATGAGGAGATTCGACTAATAAGACGGATTCCCAGAAGACTAAGCATACAACTTGAGTCCCTCTACACCACCGTCACCACCACATCAGACACCGCGTCGATCATCTCCTCAAGTGCTGCGGACATTTCTTCGTTCAATCTTGAGCAACAATACAGCCAACCAGTGTCTGGTTTGCAGGTTCAAATCGTGCCTGTCGAAACACCCATAGAGGAGAATCTTCAAGATTCGACTCAAGGATTGGGTGGAAGTCTCGAACAGTCACAACCTCAAGTGACTGCGAGCCAACCTGAGGAGCCGGTGTCTGCTCAAGGGTTGCTAACAGGCGACATCAGTCGACCTGGTCCATCTTTGATGGGAGCGTTGGTCTAGTTTGTGACTGAACCCCAGTTCCATACCGCGCTCTCTGCAGCCATCAAATCCCTGAAGCCAAAATGACGGAGAGAGTGCTCGCTGCCATCGAGATGTCCCAGCGTGACACTGGGAAAGTACCAATCTCCGAGGGCCCTTCAGTGCAAACACACCCAACCCCACAACCCACTCCCACCGATCCATTCGCCAACTCCTCTATCCTCATCAACCCATACACCATTGCCATCACCCAGCTCCACGACACCTTCTCGCCCGCCTTATCGGCCTTCCAAACCGAACGCCTCAAGAAGAATCACTCCACATACGTCTTGTGGATCACCCTGAGCCAAAGCTGCTGCACACGACGTTGACATGACGATCCAGACAATCAGGATGGTTATGAGGAGGAGAAAATGTCTAGGACATCAACGAGCGGCCAAGGTGAAGGCCAAGAACAACGCAGACAGGCGCTGGAGCAGGCCAAACCCAAACACCAACCCAAACCATCCAAACAACTCTCACCACGCACCGCGCCATCACTCTAACCCATATCGACCCACCATCCTTTACCCTAAGGACGCCTCCGCCCACACGAACGACCCTCACAAGCCCATTGCTTCCGAAAGAAGAAGCAAGTGCCGCCATGCTCGTGGCCCTAGCGCAGAACCAAGCTACTCCCTCGACCGCTCCAGATCAATCGGGACCGTCAGGACATGGCGTCAACCCACACGAGTTCCTCGACAAGTACGTCGTCGAAGGACAGTGGATGACCCATTCCATGCCCGACGAGCATCAAAGATAATGGCTCAAGGACGTTTTACTTCCTACAGCAAGCTTCGTTGGACCTTGTCATGTTAGAAGACGAAGAGCTTCAGGAAGGTGAAGATCACGAACAAGACCCTACAGGGCTTCCGAATTGATTGCGCAACGGGCGGTTCCCCCACAAGACAAATGCCAAGGACCATTTGGATCGACACGCCATGGGTAAACATCAGGATCGAGATTCCCTTCCTTGAAGAAGTTCGTGAAAATATTTGAAGGTCACCGAACAAAGTCAAGAAGCCGAACGAGATCGAGCTAAGAGGGATCTCTCACTTGGATCAGCACAAAAGGATGACTTACCTTTGTATACTGACCCAATTCATACCAGATATGAGGCTGGGGATCCGAAGGAACGACTGAAGAGTTACTTCAAGGAATTATCCCTGATATGTCAGCTACTCAGTGTCTACTGCGCAAAAGACGGACTTCCAACTCCGTTCTATGTCATCGAGCGAGTAGATAGAACTCGAGAGGAACTAAGCGAGAGCGACCTGCCGTATCTCCCCGCTGAAGAGGTGTACAACCTATACCAGCTATATGTGGAGAAGTGCAAAGGTCCTCAAGGCTTCATCAAGAAAGAGGGACTCGAGGGTCTACCGGTTCATGATGCGACAAGTCAAGTACTTTGCCGAACACGACCTTCAGATGGCTCTGGAGAGCAGCATGAAGAAGGTTAACATGACCGCCCCGCTCTACCAAGGACCTGATATTGAAGGGTTTCCCAACAATCACGTACACATTAGTTCAGTCATTGGCATCACCTACCAAAATACATTCGCGAAGAAGACTAGGATGATGCTGAAGACTGAGATCCACATGTTTGTGATGGGACGCTCAAGGTCATCAGGAAGAACATAGAGCAGAGGTTGAAGGAAATCAACCGAGAGACGATGCTGAGAATTCATCGGTTCGTGAGAGAACAGCCACTCCTGATGGATTGCTAGATGACATCGAGGAGCGACTGAAGCTGAGGGATATGCTCAGGAATTTTGAGTATGCGCTGGGCTTGCGTAGGTCATACTACGCCCGACGATGACAGACAGCGTGGAAGATAAATCAAGCACAAAGGGGGAGATAGTAGAATATCACTTTTAGTTGTACTTTGATTTATTACTTGTCCTTATAATTAGGGGCGTTTCATATATTTGTCCTTAGTTTAGAACTAGTTTGATATTTGTACCAAGTATGTTTGGTATAAATACCATGCACACATTTGAGCTTAATAGAGAAAATTAGTCAACTGATCCGAAAGGCTACCAATCCAATTTCTAGAGAGAGAGCAAGTATTTTCTCTCACTAATTGAAATTCTCTCTAGTGTTCTTCAACGAAGTTTTTCGATCGAATCTTAATGATAATCATTCTAGTCGAATTGCTTTGGATTGAAGCCTAGGATTGATAGAGTTGATAAATTAGGACCTAACACGGGTATCCAACCCAAACCAAAATCCAAAAAGCACAATGTAAACTTAACGGGATTCTCCAACTATAATTACTAACTAGTTTTAGAACGATACTCTATTTGAGCTCATATGTTGGACTTTTGTGTATGCACTAGGTATTTTATTATCAACAACTGGTATGAGAGTTGTTGGGTAGCAAACCCAAGTCTCACATATAATCAGATAAGTTGTGACCTGTTTATAAGCTTGTGGGCAACTCCCTCTATTACCAATTGGTTTTCCAGTGGAACCCCATGGGCTTATGAATTTGGGCTTATGGAATGGGCTTAAAGGGATTTATTCCCAACAATGGTACCAAAGCTATGGTTCTAGCCCAAATTGACATGGATGGTGTGTCCCCACACTTGAAAAGATTTGTTCTCAGCAGAGGGTGTGGATCGTGTTATAGCTCAGTTAAGAGCAGATATATCAAATTTGATGTCTTGTGACGAAGTGTCCCGTTCGGCAAGACGGCGATACAAGATGATTATCGTTCAATGAGAGTATTGTGTGTGAGGGAATGATTATTAGGTAGCAACCCAAGTCCCAGACAGGATAAGTTGTGACCAGTTTATAAGCTTGTGGGCTACTTCCTCTAGTACCAACTTGTTTTAGAGTGGAACCCATGGGCTTTGGGCTTCCGGAATGGGGCCTAAAATGATTGACCGAGAACAGGTCGATCTGAGTCGTTGCCTTGTGTCGAATGTCAGTCTTGTGGGACAGTGTATCCCATTGGGCGCAAAGGGCGGTATAGGTTGTCATTCCTACGTTTGAGGGGGTTTGTTAGGGTATCAGACTTAATTCCACATTGGTTAAAAATAAATTTTGCGACTTGCATATAATCTTAATATGCTTTTCCATCTATTGTCAATAGTAAATTTTATTGAGTGGGTTCGATTATGATGTGTTTGGTTCGAAGAAAGTAGTGTGAAAAAGAAAATGGGAGAACGATTTTACTAAGTTTTTCTTTCGTTTTCCCCGTCATTTGGCAAGAAAATTAGTTTCCCTTATTTTTATGTATAAACTTAACAATATTTCCTTTTCTTTTCATTTCGTTATTGATTACTTCAGTCAAACATAAAAATTAATTCTCATTTTCTACGAGACAGCATCTGCATCCAATTGCGTATGAACTCATGCCACACATTTTGTAGTAAGATTTAATTTCTTGAGATCCTGGATATGTCCCAAATTCACATAATACAAATGGTCATGGAGTTCAAAAGCATGACTTAGATGTAAAATACCACATCCCAACCATTAGCCATTCCTTGGGACTTCTCGTGGTTATTAAGTCAGAAAAAAGCTACTGGAGGAATATTCAAAAAATGCAAGAAACCACCATATACATCAAGCTTTTGTCAACCAAATACTTCTTAGATGTGAATATAATTAATTTTCTCATAAGCATTGAAACGAAGCTTAATCTGAAACGTCACGTTAAGGTTTGGCAGTTTTACATGAGAAAATGTATGATCCTATTTTGACCATCGCACTACTCGATTTCCCTCATGAAAATCTCCGAAAATCAAATTTGTTCTTGATCGAGCGTATCGAGTAGTAAAAATAAAACGAACATCGACGATCTATCCTATGCTCAACAGTCAAGTATACCTATCGAGGTAGTATAGAAATGGCGAATGTTCGAGTATCGAATCCCAAGAGAAATATCTAATCAGAAAAACTCGAATTTAAATATCCTAGAGAAAAGGTTTTGATTGTTATAAAACTGAAAATATAAATGAACAAAAGTGATAAAAATGATGAGAATGAACGACGATAAGAAAGCGAAACGTATTCGAGACTTCGACTCCCCTAGCTCAATCGATCCTGAAAACATTTATCTAAGTTTTAGCTAAACGTTAGACCGTGAGGATTACCAACACATGCGTATGAGTTCATATGACTGACGAAACTACGCATTATCACACGAGGCTCGATAGCAACTAGTCTACGTCATAAATAGTCGGGCAAACTTCCCTAACTACTTAATCGAAGATTGCATTAAATCATTATTAATCCATCTATTAGATTTGACTCTAATCCAGCGGGGTAGCTCAACCTATCTCTAGTGATGAGTTTATTTCGCTCGTTTACGAGTGTTCTAATCGTTCACCCCTCCCTCGAGCGCGCTGTACGATTTCCCAATTAATCTATCTTACACACATAGACATGAATAAGATAAATAAGAATTTCAATCACACACATAATCCAAATTCATAAACGAGTCTTAACAATAGCATAACATCAAATATACTTAAACATACGATCGATTTTGCCAGGGTTCATCTCATCTCAAATACACATGAATAGCTACTCATTTTTTTAACTAATAACATAATAAACATCAAAGAAAATATAGATCTTCCCTTGTTTTTGTCTTCGGTCCCTTGTTCTTCGTTGAGGCGTTTATCGAACACCTAGCATGAAGCTAAGTGAGTGAGTCTGTCTTGCTCTCTAGCATTTCTTTCTCTTCTCTAAGTGTGTGTGTGTCCTCTCCCAGTGGTTCCATCCTCTATTTTTAGGAAGGGGAGCTCAAAATCATGTGCACGCATGCCTTCCTTGCTTTAACTTCACATTGAGAAAAGCTAGCTTTGTCCACCAATTCCTTCAACTTTAGCATTCTTTATTGAGTTCAAATGGAATGAGCTGTTTCAATGCCGAAAGTTAGGTCTAATGGCTCTTTCCTTGAATAATGGGTGAAGTCTCGACCAAGAGGAGACAAGTAAGGTAGGAGTCGTTTTTAGTGTTTTTGACCTCCATCACAACCTCAACACGGGAATTACTTCAGAAATTAATATCTCTCAATCTAGAGCTCCAAATCCAAATCCGGATTGTCGGAATCAAGATCAACAAGTCTTATATCTTTGGTTAAATTTGAGTTCCATTGGACAAAGTGTACCCCCTCATCTATTAGGATCTGAAACCGTCGCAAAACTTGGAAATCATGCACACAAGGCTTGACTTTGATTCACTAAAAAATTGCATGAAGTTCAAAATTTAATATCTCACGATTTAGACCTTCAAATGCAAATCCCTTTGGTGAGAATTAAGATCATTAAGTCTTCTAGCTACCCTCCAATTTTCTGATCTATTGGTCAACTTTGACCCCTTATTCTATGAGACATACTAAACTGCCGCAAAACTGTCGGCAAAGATGTAAACTCACAATTAATTACCAAATTTATCATGAAGATTGCATTTTAATTTGCAAATACTTCAATTATAACACATATAAACGTAAGAAAAAAATGTTTATCAAATTTCCCCACACGTGAGCTTTTGCTTGTCCTCAAGCAAAGAGATAAGAATGGCATATAAGAATTAAATCATGCAACGTATCCATGAAAAATGAGATCATGTAAGAAATAATGCAAGTAAAGTCGGAAAACACATTTTGAAGTCAAAGACTAACTACACGATTTCCTTAGCAATACCTATCAAGATTGGCACCTCACAAGGATTCACTCATATCACTAAGTGTATGGGTTAAGATGTCGTTGATATCGCTCGGGTCATGCACTAATCTAATCTCTACCATTAGCTTGCAAGCAATTCGTAAATCTACTACTTTCAATGATCAAGCGTGAATTGAAAGGTCTTTACCGGGTTACAAAATGGCTAAGATATGTAAGATATGCAAGGAATAAGCATAAAAGGATATGGACTGTAGTCGTCTCGGAATCATGCCATCATCTTGAATGCACCAAGATTCGTCGTTCGAGCTCTTCAGTTCCATTCTTTTGCATTCGTTATCCTTTGACAAGCCCTTCTTCTTTCAACCTCTCGACCAAGAGAATAGGTAATATGCTTTGAGAGTGAAAGATTATCGGAGGAATAGTTCTTAGCCTCGACTAGATTACTTTTTCTTTTTCTTTATTTTTTTCTTTTCTTCTCTCTTATTTTTGCCTTCTATATATTGTTTTTTGTTTTTTTGTTATCTATGCTCCATTTTTTGTTGACGCTCAGCTCGGACGTGTTGCGCTTCTTGAGTCCGACATTCAACCTCCACTTCTACTATCGCTCAATTGGGTTTATGTCAGAAGGCTTAATCAGGGTCGGAAATTTATAATCTAGTTTTCACAAATAAAAAAACTCAGGCTCAAAGTGGATAACCACGGGGATCAGTCGTGGTTGGTTACTTTGGCTATGGACTGAATTTCTAATGCCTTCCACATTTTCACACATTCTCACTTTAAGTAGTTTCAACACGTAATACGCAAGAAAGCTCTGAAGAAAAATATATTAAGCATGTTCATACAACCGGAGAAATGAGCAAAAAGCTTGTAGGCTGACAAATCTCACAAAAATAGGGATGTGTACAAATCTATCAGGTATCACTAAGTTTATCATGTAAGAAAAAAGTCAACTACGCATATGAAATCCTAACTACTCATAAGATCTCGAACGCAAAATCATCATTTCATGATAAGAAACATGATTTCGACAAAATTTCATGCCAATTTTTGAAAAAATTTGTACCCAAAACACAAGTCATGCGCATAATCAATTTCGCAGAAATTCCCCTCCCCACACTTAATTTAACTTTGTCCTCAAAGTGGCACATTGTAACACAAAGGTAAAAATAAATAGATAAGCGAACTTCCCTGAATAGTCCGAGGTGCATGCTTTGTACAGCTCATCCCCACACTTGAGATTTTGAATTCCCTGCGACCATCGGAAAACATAATCATAAAAACTAGAAATGCACAAAGAAATAAAGGAAAAATATAGGATAGGCATGGGGTGCCTCCCAAGTAGCGCTTTCTTTAATGTCTTTTAGCTAGACATTGTTCGGTGGTTCAGCTCTGGTTGGTGTTAAGGAGGTGAATCATTCCTTTCCGATCGCCTCGACGTCACCGCCATTGTAATGCTTGAGACGCTGGCCGTTCACATTGAAGGTCCCTTTTTCTGGATGTGTTATCTCGACGGTTCCATATGGGAATACTCGGGTTACCATGAATGGGCCTGACCATCTCGATTTCAACTTACCAGAGAAATAGTCGTAGGCGCGAGTTATATAGCAAGACATGGTAGCCGTCCTGGAATTCCCGCTTCATGATTTTACGATCAAGGTAAAGATTCGTACGCTCCTTGAAGAGGCGGGTATCTCATAAGCCATTTGCCTCCACTCGTCGAGCTCGTTGATCTGCAAGTTTCGCTTTTCACCTGCAAGATTCAAATCAAATATAGCTTTTTAGAGCTCAATATGCCTTATGTTCAAGCTCGACGGGTATATGACAAGATTTCCCGTAAACAAGTCTATAAGGTGTGGATCCGATATGTGTTTTGTATGCTATCCGGTATGCCCATAAAACATCGTTCAGCTTGTTCGGCCAATCCCGCCTATGGTGTTCCCCGATCTTTTCGAGTATGTGCTTCAGCTCCCTGTTTACGACTTCTGCTTGGCCGCTTGCGTGAGGAAGGTACGCAGTAGTAACACTATGTTTAACGGCATATTTTTCGAGCGTCCGTGCAAATTCCGTGTTACAGAAATGCGTACCTTTTTACCGCTAATAGTGCAACGAGGTGAACCAAATCGTGAAATAAAGGATTTCAAAAATTTAACGACTACCCTAGCATATAGCGCTTGCGCTTCTACCCATTTTGATACATAATCAACCGCAACTAGGATAAACCGATTCGTGAAAGATGTAGGAAACGGACCCATAAAATCAATGCCCCAGACGTCAAATATTTCACACGCAAGAATAAAAGTCTGAGGCATTTCATTTTGCTTAGAAATATTACCTGTCTGTTGGCACCTATCACATTCCTCTACATATTTTTGAGCATCCTTGAAAATCATAGGCCAATAAAAGCGACATTCGTGTACCTTTTGTGTAGTTCGCTTACCTCCGTAATGTCCTCCACATGGCGCAAAATGACAATGGCTCAAGATTTTGACAGTCTCGGAAAAAGACACGCATCGCCGAATTATATTGTCCGTGCAAACCCAAAACAAAAAAAATAATACTTCAAGTCCGAGAAGAATTTCTTCCTCAGATGACTTGTGTATCCCTTTGCATGATCCTAGCGACAAGATAGTTAGCAAAGTCGGCATACCACGGGGTTTCATTGAGTACTTACTTATAGCATATAAATGCTCGTCGGGAAAATGGTCTCGGATTATTTCCTCGTTGGTAATCTCGTGGGCTGCGCCTTCGAGTCTTGACAAGTGATCGACTGCGCAATTCTTGGTTACTTTTTGGTCAAGAAATTCCACAGGCTGTGGCGCCAAAAACTTTTTGATAGTTCCCCGGTAACGGCGCCAAAAACTTGATTGAGCGGATCGAGTAGTAAAAATAAAACGAATATCGACGAACTATCATATGCTCAACAGGCAAGTATACCTGTCGAGGTGATATAAAAATGGCGAACGTTCGAGCACCGAATCCCAAGGGAACTATCTAATCAGAAAAACTCGAATTTAAATATCCTAGTGAAAGGGTTTTGATTGTTATAAAACTGAAAATATAAATGAACAAAACTGATAAAAATGACGAGAATGAACGACGATAAGAAAGCTAAACGTATTTGAGACTTCGACTCCCCCTAGCTCGATCGATCCTGAAACATTTATCAAAGTTATAGCTAAACCTTAGACCGTGAGGATTACCAACACATGCGTATGAATTCATATGACTGACGAAACTGCGCCTTATGACACGACGCTCGTAAGCAACTAATCTATGTCTTAAATAGCCGGGCAAACTTCCCTAACTACTTAATCGAAGATTGCATTAAATCATTTATTAATCCCTCTATTAGATTTTACTCTAATCCAACGGGGTAGCTCAATCTATCTCTAGTGACGAGTTTATTCCACTCGTTTACGAGTGTTCAAATCGTTCACCCCTCTCTCGAGCGCACCGTACGATTTCCCAATTAATCTATCTTGCACACATAGACATGAATAACATAAATAATAATTTCAGTCTCATAGACATAATCGAAATCATATAAATTCATAAACGAGTCTTAACAATAGCATAACATTAAATATACTTAAAACATCCGATCGATCTTGACAGGGTTCATCTCATCTCAAATACACAAGAAATTAGCTACTCATTTTGTCAACTAAGAACATAATAAACATCAAAGAACATATAGATCTTTCCTGATTGTTGTCTTTGGTTCCCTTGTTCTTCGATGAGGCGTTTGTCAAACACCTAACATTAAAGCTAAGTGAGTGAGTCTAGCTTGCTCTCTAGCATTTCTTTCTCTTCTCTAAGTGTGTGTGTGTCCTCTCCCAATGCTTCCATCCTCTGTTTATAGCAAGGGGAGCTCAAAATCATGTGTATGCACAGTCTTCCTTGCTTTAACTTGTTCACATTGAGAAAAGCTAGCGTTGCCCCCCAACATGGCCGTAACTTCAGAAATTAATATCTCTCAATCTAGAGCTCCAAATCCAAATCCCTCCGGTCAGAATCAAGATCAAAAAGTCTTCTATCTTTGGTTAAATTTGAGCGCATTGGACAAAGTTTACCCCCTAATCTGTTAGGAATCTGAAACCGTAGCAAAACTTGGAAATCATGCACACAGGGCTTGAGTTTGATTCACTGAAAAATTGCATGAAGTTCAAAAATTAATATCTCACGATTTAGACCTTCAAATGCAAATCCCTTTGGTGAGAATTAAGATCATTAAATTTTCTAGCTACCCTCCATTTTTCAGATCTATTGGTCAACTTTAACCCCTTATTCTATGAGATATACTAAACTACTGCAAAACTGTCGGAAAAGATGTAAACTCACAATTAATTACCAAATTAATCACGAAGACTCCACTTTAACGTGCAAATACTTCAATTATAACACATTTAAACGTAAGAGAATACGTTTATCAGTTCTCATCGAAAGATATAATGATTGCATACACCGTATGTTGCATCTAAGTCTTGCATATAGCACAAAATTACCACTCTTGTCGAATACACTAAATCGAGAATCATCAAAACTACTTACACGTATACCAGGAAAAAAAAAAAAAAAAACCTCACATCGATCGATAAATCAACCGATCTCCATCTGATACCAATTATACGTGCTAGTGTTTTTCATCTAAAGAAAAATCGGCTAAAGATTCAAGTCTTCACGACGCATACTGCCCATACCTAATAATAGAATGTCGTTAAAATAAATAATCTACTGGGACATAAAAACATGTTTGAATTACATTTTTTTATTCCCTTGAGTCACCATATGGTTCAGATTTTAATGTCTCAGATAATGCAGCAATGTTAGCTGAATAGACCCAACAACCCATGTATCACCGCGTAACTATTCATTTATTTGCAGTAATTTGTGGACCATTCTAAATAGGATCGTCTATGTGTGCTAAATGAATACATATTCACATCTCTGATAAAAGAAAAACATATGCACAAAACCCTAGTAATAATATATAATAATTCAACCATGTGATATGTTTTCTAAGCTGGCTCGTTACATTTCAACCTGCAGTGATGTTTATCTAGCAGCATTAATGAAGTGAATAGCGACATGGAACTACAAAGCAGAAGTAACTAATGAGTATTAAACAATACTGTCTCTATCTATTTTATATTATATATGATTTATATTCGGACGTATAAATCGTGTCTACGTTGTAAATTTCAGGATTAAGTTATCACGCTCGGGCAATCTGTCAATGATGTCAGATAGGCTTAGCCGATTCCTACATGGATAAATATTGTTGAGTTTCCCGAGAGGTTCGTGCAATTATTTCGAAAGATAAGTGATGATTACTATTCGTTCAACAATATGGTCAAGAACTGATATTAAAACTCAATCAGGCGTATGAAAGAAAAAAATAAAAATATCATGCAGAGGATGAGGTCCCACGTTGTCTGTGTTATAGGTCTTAGGTTTGGATCATACATCAGTAATAATGAAGAGATGGTTTCATCGACTAGACAGATGTGGGCAAAGTCGCATATCGTGTTGGCTACTTCATTTGATAGTTAAATAGTGATGATTTTTTAATGGACAACAATTTTCTATTGTGCACATTTGAAGTGAACGGTGTGTAATAAACAATAATCATCAGGCCATGATTATCTAACACCCTTGCCGTCTGCCGAGGAGATGCTCAATCATACATTCGCCCCAACACAAAAGCAGATTTCACATATATTTTCCATTTACTAATAATACTCAAGGTTGTAATTTTTCTATTTCAATCACCATAATAATGAACAAGCTTGCTTGGTCTGTTATGACATGACGACAGAACCCAAAAACATATATTTGAACAACTGTGACGCTTAAATCTACTTATTGCTTAAATTGTCTCCTTAACTCCTGCTAAGTAAGAAAAAATTAAAACTTCGAAAATTCTTCGTCAAGAGAACCGACAAAGAAAAAACTAGTAAAGCTAGCCAACCAAACAAAAATTAAAAAATAAACGTATAATTTTAAATTAAAAAAGAGCAGGAAGTAAGAAACGCACGGGTCAATTCCTTAAAACACTTCATTTTAGGAGAGGACGCATTCATCTTCAAAGTTTCATCCGTTATAATTTAGCCTGAGTTGGGCTTACAATTATGTGATCCCATCATTAAACTTTGGGGGATAGAAGCGATCATTTCTTGGCCTTGTCTTCCCTGTCCACTTGTGTTTAACCTAAAGTCTAATTATATTGACATGTGGCATATTGATCGCAGTTAAAGATAAGGACCAAACATAAGTTTCATTTAGAGTTCATGACCTTGTCAGAAAATTTTTAGGGACCCGATACACTTAAATGTTTTTCAATACCACTTCAAGGACCTGTAGTAACACCTCACGTGTCTGTAGTACCACTTCATGGTTCTGCAGTACCATTTCATCGTTCTACAGTACCACTTAATTGTTTCGCGTTACCACTTCATCGTTTGGCAGCATCACTTCTGTGTTCTGAGATAACACAAAACCATCGTTCGATACCAGTTTATATACACTGGATAACACCAGGTCCTTATCTCTAAATTTTGTCCAAATCGGATCATGAACCCAAAAAAATTTCTGACAGGGGCCTGAATCCTAACTTAATACATTTTTTGGGCCCTGAAACTTAGTTTGCACATTAATCAAAGTGTAATGAGCTTATTAGGTGTTTAAACACAAATGGGATAGGTGTCATGCTTTGATTGGAAGTCGGGTATAACTCAAGTGGCTAGGAAAGTCAGGCCCTATTGTCCGACTGTAAACATTCGGCGGATCCAACCCAATTACCCAACGAAACCTAAAGAACTTTCTTAAGCCGTTCACACTGAATATACGAACGTCGAACAACCAAGAAAACGAGCTGCCAGAGACGATCATGTCGAGGCTGGCGTGCCCGAGGCGGCTTAACTGATGTTGTAGGGCCGAACCAGCCGAGGCACCCCTAACAAGGACCAGAGCTGAGGCAGTCTTGTGCGATTCAGCCCTGAAAGAAATCGTTAATCCTCTTGTTCGACTAAAAACGTGTTCATCCTCTTGTTCGATTAAAATACGTGAGCATCACCCTGCATCATATTTAACTCATCTTCAAATTCGTCAACCATTCCCTAGATGTGATGTGTAATAATTCTCGTTCGTTTAAGTAGACGAATAGGATGAATTATGAGGTGATAAGTCGAGTAAAAGGAGATTACTCACATGTTAAATTCCATTTAAATAATTGATTAAGTTAATGGGGGACCAAAATGGACCAAAATCAATAACAGTGGGGACTAAAAGTGGCACAATAAAACATAGCGGACCAAAAAATGCCTTCACCTTAAACTTTTGCGACTAATAATATTGTTCGTCCTAAAGTTACGGACCTAACTTCATCATGACATGGGCAGCTCTAGCAATCTCTAGAACTCCACCTTCACACGAAAATTTGCACCGTTGAAATTCAAATATGCCAAAAGAGATAACATCCTCTTCATATCTGAAACATGTCGAACTTGTGCGTGTGTCCATGATTTCGTCGAACGTCTTGATTTGATATGTAACTAACCAACTACTTTATAAAGAGAATCATTTCCCATCAAAACGTATTCCCCTTGGAAATATAGTGTTGATTGTGTTGGGAATCCCCAAGCGTCCCCAACCCACGTTTATTGAATGGCGAAATATTAAAATTTTATGGGGTTTCCCGCCTATCCAAGATCGCTCGGCTACAAACAGGAGAATCTAATGACATAAAGAGATAAGGGATCAACCATGATACCTTGTTGAAATCTCTCGCGATGGCTAGCCACGAATCCTTCGAATCACCGAGGCGTGGTGCCCTCTCCTACGCTAAAGCCACGATCGGGACGCCTTCTTTGCACAAGATCGTCACGCCGACACCTCACTAGCGTCGCAGCTGTTCTTTCATGTGTGGCTTCGCCAAGAACGAGTTGCTTGCTGTCCCCGAGAGAGAGAGAGAGAGAGAGAGAGAGAGAGAGAGAGAGAGAGAGAGAGAGAGAGAGAGAGAGAGAGAGGGAGAGAGAGAGAGAGAGAGAGAGAGAATTCTTAGTTTTTCCTCTCTTGAGCTAAAATTTCGAAAATTTATCTTCACCTCTTTCATGAGCTCGAAAATCCACCTTTATACAACCGAGTATTTGCCAAAAATAGGCTGAGGTGGTTGGAGAAAAATTCTCACACCTCCTCTTTTAGTAAGCCTTGGTTTTACCAAGATTTAAAATTCAAACTTTAAATTGTAATTTAATAAAATATCTAATACGTTAATCATATAAAACAACTATATTTAGATATATAATATCCAATATAAATATATTTAACAATTTTCGAAATTTTGTATAATAAACTTCGAAACTTATATATATATCCGATATATATATATGTTATTTAATTCCAAATTAAATAATGTTTTTTCTAAAACAATAACAAAGATTTAAATCTAATTTAAATCATATACTAAATATACAATATTTTATTTCAGAAATATCTCGGGAGGTGAAAAGACCATTTTACCACTCACCGGTCAAACTCAGTATTTTCGGCTGATCAGGGTTTTGGTCAAGCACCAAACCCTAATGTCTCATTTGGGACCTAGCCCTGTCTCTCTCTCTCTCTGATGATGACGTTGTGTCGGTTGCCCCTTTTAAGCGACTCTCTTGGTTCGTCTCAACCGGCCTATGAGGTATCTGGGAGTTCGGTATTCACCTAGCCAGCCCCATGGTACCAAACAAATCCCAAGTTGAGTATGAATTTGACTAATCTTAATCCACGAATAAACCCTTTATGTTTGTCCCGGTCGAGTGAAAGTTACACATTGTCAAACTTACTCAACTCTATATCGTTTATGTCGGTGAAAATACCTAAACTGTCCTCCACGACTATCGCGAGTCAGCTATATGCTATGGCCAGACCGCATTTCGCCGCTGACCCATGCCACCGGCATGACGGGCCTAACAAACTAGTGACAAGTCAAGACCTCAAGACCAACCCCAAGTTAATCCTTCCGGTCTAAGGTTTTACTATTACAGTCAATCGATCGATCAAGGACAATCCAAGCGTGTGATCGTTCAATTACGAGTCAGTGCCCAAATACAGATAATCCCCTGATTCATCTTGTATCATTATCACAGGTTCTCACTTCCCAAGTAAACGGTTGGCACAACCGTATTGGACTGATCGGCAAACAAGTTATAACGACCCTAGCCATCGCTATCTATTCTAACGCTTACATATGTGCCTAACGATATATTAACTCGAAGAGAGTTGTGGAAATGCGTAAGAAATATTTCCATTTATCTAACGGAGATAATTTTCTTTACATGTCAAAAGAATACATTTACTTCCTAATTACATGCTAATCCTAACTACATGGGAAGTGTCTAGCTGCACAGCAAAAGACTCTTATGCGCCCAGCCTCACAGGTCGTCATCCAGGGACACACCACCCCCAAAAGTCCCCTGGAAGCTTCAAAAGATCGCCCTGACACCTAAGCGATCACTTACCGTGGTCGCGTGCACCTACAACATATAACGTAAGGAATGGGCGATATGCCCAGTAAGTGAAAATTATGCATGATGTGCACGTGATAAATCCCCTGCAAAGGCATCCTTACCAATGCACTTAAGTCTCATACTACTCTACTTAGAGCCCTCGGTAGACTTACTAGGCGTAGAACGTATAGAGCTATAATCCAACCATGGGCATCATCCCAGAGCATGGGGCATCAACCCAACCACGCTAACAAGCATATACGGGCATCAACCCAACCATGTGGGCATCAACCCAACCATGGCAATCCTCCGAAGCATCAACGACGTTCATATAGTGGCAACGTATCAGCGTCGCCTACGGTGCATCGACATCGTCTCGGTGCTCTAGAAGCCGCCCCTGACTTAACTAACATCTCAATACCATTTGTGCACTTCGGTAGTTATCATTCGCTATTTGCGACATAAACCATGCACGCTCGACTCACATGATCCCCCGAGTGTATTATGCATGCTCATGAAATGCTTAGTGCATCAATACTTACCATAATCATGAAATCACGCCATATAAGTTCACATAAGCACGTGGGAACTAAGTCACATAATCACATAAGTTAGGCACATACAAACATGTTATGTGTTGTAGTTGAACTTCCACTTACTCGGAGTCCGTAGATTAACTGCTACTGACCCGGTGAAATCCCTAATCCCCGACCTTAGCCACAAAATTATAGTGTCAGTACATTGTCTAAAGTATTCGGATATTTGTTTTCTATGTTTCCTAAGTACTAAGATATTAATTATCAACTTGCATTAAACGGGTGATTACATCGAAATAACTTTACTTAAAATAATTTTGCTTAGCAAAGTCAACCCGTGATGTATACGTTACCCGTGAACTAAATTAGCCTCATATAATTCATGAACTTATATAGCTCGTGAAGTTTATACAATTCGCTAAGCGTGACCTAATTTGTGACTTATCCAACTCGTGGCACCTCACACCGTCATTTCACGAAATGCATTTCAGCTCATAGTTCGCAAACTGTCATGCATGATTCATGGTTCAATTGGCCCAAGACATGAAGCCCTCCCTTTTGCGAACTAGCCTATTCTGCACACCCCTTAAACTTAATTTGGGTTCGTGATTTGCATGGAGCTCGTGAACCATGGCCCATGAAGTTCATGAAGTTAGGTGTATGCCCTCGAATGCTATACACGAATTAGATTGTATAAGGCATCAGATTATTTATCATTCGACCTTTTGTGTAATAAGATATTTCCGTGTGTTTAATGAAAGGCATTGTCGTTTATTGGATATAAGAGTTCTTCACTTAGCATCCGTTAAAGCAATAAATGAACAAATCAAAATGTGTCGAGTTGAGTGACTATTCTCGATGGGCACGAGAGAGAAAGGCACCAGTGGACTCTTAACCTCGAACATTAAAGTCTGTAAGCCTGTGGCTCCAGTTGGGTACTGAATAACCTATCACGGCTTATTTGTCGACTCACGAGTCGTACGGCCGAACATGGCTTATTACTCAAGGAGTGTCAATGGCCGACGACAACACTATAGTAGTCTATGTGAACATTAGCTCGAAAGGGGCTTTGACGGAGTTGACTTCGAAGTCTCAACTGTCACTGGTTCTCCTCGACCAGATTTGCTATGGCATGGGTCGGCGGGCCAGATACGGTCTTCATAACGATTTGTGATTGCCGGGCTCAGACCGCCATGTACGGATTGGCAGTCTCATAAGTAATCAAGATAAGCATCCTATGTGGATGGCGACGGGATATTACAAAATCCTTGACCAAGGTATTGAACTAACTCATGTTAGACATGGCGGGTAGTTTGGTAATTTGCCTCATCTCCGTTTAACCATATAATCGAGTTTGATTGGGACACAGCTGAAGGGTTTATACGTAACACTGTTATCTATAGTGAGGTTCTGGAATAAAGACTGGGTCGAAATTCGCACTCGAATTGGGTTACGATCCGGTACGGCGGGATTGGCTAGGTAACTGCGGGACTCTTGGATTCCTCCCTTGCTGATTGAGTCGAACCTAGAGAGTCGGGCTTAAAAAGGATCATCTGTAACAACCTGTCCCATACCGGGTGTCACGGTAGCATCAGTCCCTACTGGGACCTGTGGGGTTGGGCCCACCACACTCCGACTGATAGTCTGGCTCCACTGTGCCACCATTTAACCTTTCAGCGTGCTTCGTCCTCGCTCACACGCACCATAGGCAAACTTCCCAGGGGGTCACCCATCCCAAGATTGGTTTAAGTCAAGCACGCTTATCTTTGAAGTTCTTTCGGATGGACTCCTGAAAAGGTAGGTCGACCTTGGTGATATGAGTAGTACTATCAATTCTCTTATACGATTCTTAGCCTGACATGTCCATACGTTGCTAGTCACAGGATCCCCTCTCATTCAGGTGTCGGATCGGTTCATTCATCTACCCCTTCGCCTAGAAGCCTGCCAGCAGCCGCTCCTTGTCCGTGCACCTCTCTGCACCGGCGATCACTCCTCGCCCTCTTCGGCCCCTGTTAGGTCCTATGATTAACAACTCTAAGATCCTAGGCAGGAATTCAAAGTAATTCGACGATTATGATTTTCGATCGAAAACTCAAATGAAGAACGTGAGAGAGAATTCGAGTAGAATGAGAAAGTTACTGTTGTTTCTCTCTCTAGAAATTGAATTGCAAGCATTTTCGATCAATTTTCAAACTTTCTTTATTCAGCTCTAATTCTTTACATGTATTTATGCCAAAGAAGCTTGGTATAAAAATCAAACTAGTCCTAATCTAAGGACTACTATACAAAACGCCCCAAATTACAAGAACGACTAATAAAATCAAGCACAATTACAAATGGTATTCTACATTCTCCCCCTTTGTGCTTGATTGCGTCTCCGCACCGTTCGTCCTTGTCGGGCGTAATACGATCTGCGAAAGCCCAGCGCATGCTCGTAATCTCTAACGTTTCCCTGAGCTTCAAGCGCTCCTCGATGTTATCCAGCAATTCCATCAAGAGCGGCTGTTCTCACGAACCGGTGGATCCTCAGCATAGTGTCTCGGTTGATTTCTTCCAACCTCTGCTCGATGTTTCTCCTGACGACCTTGAGCGTTCCGTAGCAAAACATATGAATCTCTGTCTTCAGCATCATCCTAGTCTTCTTGGCAATTGGATTGTGTAGGTGATGCCGATGACCGAGCTGATGTGAACATGATTGCTTGGAAGCCCTTCGATCTCAGGTCCTTTGTTGAGTGGTTCGGCCATGTTGACCTTCTTTATATTGCTCTCCAGATCCATCTGAAGGTCGTGCGCGGCGAAGTACTTGACTTGTCGCATCATGAACCGGTAGAGCCCTTCGAGGCCTTCTTTCTTGATGAAGCCTTGAGGACCTTTGTACTTCTCCACTATAGCTGATAAAGGTGGTATACTTCATCGGCGGGGAGGTACGGCAGGTCGCTCTCGCTCAGTTCCTCTCGGGTTCTGTCCACTCGCTCAATTACAGTGAGGTGTTGGAAGTCCTCCTATAGACACTGAGGAGTTCGCAAATTGGGGAAAGTTCCTTGAAATGACTCTTCAGTCGTTCCTTCGGAATCCCCAGCCTTACGTCCGGGCCTAGTTTGGTCAGCATCCATAGATACATCATTCTCTTCTACTGATCCCAGTGAGAGATCCCTCTCAGGTCGAACTCATCCGGCTTCTTGACTCTATCCGGTGACCTCCAAATATTTTCCCTGACTTCTTCAAGGAAGGGTATCTCTATACGAATGTTTTTCCACGGCGCATCAATCCGAACGGTCCTTGGCATCTCTCTGGTGGGGGACACCGCTCGTTGTACGATCAACCTGGTAGCCTTGGGATGTCTCTTTGGTAGTCTTCACCTTCCAGAAGTTCGTCGTCTTCTATGATGACGAGGTCCACAGATGCTTGTTGTAAGAAGTGTCGGACGTCCTGAAGCCGTCGTCTCTGATGCTCCTCGGGCATGGAATGGGTCATCCACTATCCTTCAAAGATATATTTCTCTAGGACCTCGTGTGGATTGACGCCATGTCCTGAGGGGCCCGGTTGGTCTGGAGCGACTGAGGGAGTAGCTTGGGTAGCAACTAGGGCCACAAGCATTGCTGCACTTGCTTCTTCTTCCGGAAGCAAGGGGCTTGACTAGATCGGTGGTGAGGGTGGAGGCGTCCGAAGGGTAAAGGTAGGTGGGTCGATATTTGGTAGAGTGGTTGTGCGGTGCGTGGTGTGGGAGGTTTGTGTTTGGGTTTGGGTTTGGGTTTCACCAGCTCCAGCGCTTGTCTGCGTAGCGCTGGAGCCTTGTCCTTGGCCACTTGTGGATGTCCTCGGCCTCTTCTCCCCCTCATGATGGTCCTAATCGTTAGGATCGTCATGTCTGCGCCGTGAGTGGGAGCTTTGGCCTTGGCAGGTGTTCGTCGGTGGCTCAAGGTGATCCAGTAATCGCCTATAGAGGGATTCTTCTTGCGGTGACCGGATGGAAAGGCCTATCAAGCGGGCGAGGAGTATGTCGTGGAGCTCGGTTATGGGTATTGTGTATGGGTTGATGAGGATGGGGGAAGTGGCTAAAGGGTCGGTGGGTGTGGGTGGTGGAGGTGTGGAGTTGGTTTGTACGAAGGCCCTTCCGAGACACGTGCTTTCCCGGTATCTCTTCGGGATGTCTCGATGGCTTGTAGAACTCTCTCCGTGATTTTGTCTTCCATTGACTGTACGGCGGCAGAGAAAGCGGCCTGGAACTGCTCGTTCGTCACAAAGGGTGTGGACGCCTCCGTGGATGGACCAGGACGATTGATGTCGCCTGTTATCAACCATTGATTAGACACCGACTCTTGGGGTTGGCTCAAAGTCACTTGAGGTTGTGACTGTATGAGACTTCCACCAATCCTCAAGTCGAATCTTGAAGATTCGGCTCTATGGGTGTTATGGCAGGCTCAGGTTGCGCTTACGAACCAGACACCACGAGAGTTGGTTGCGGCTCAAGATTGAGCGATGAAGCCAGCAACACTTGTAGTTGTGGTCAGCGTAGTATCTGGTGTGGTGGCGACGGCCGGGAAGAGTGACTCCAACTGAATGCTAAGTCTTCTGGGTGTCCTCCTGATCAGACTTACTTCCTCGTCAGACTCAGTGTCAGACGGGGTGGCGGTGTGAGGAGTAAGGTCTCTATCGACGTTCTCCAATGTCTGATCTGTCACCAGTGGAAGAGAGGTTTGCCACAATTCGACCTCGGGCTGTGCTACTGTTTGAAGAACCTCCTCAATGGTTTCTTCGAGCACGCCTACATGAACGGGCACTTCCACTTAGTATTCGTGTGCAGGAGCCTCGAGCGCCATCTCGGTAGCCACGAAGTCGATTAGGGTATCTTCTACGTCGGACATTGGCTCTTCGACCAAAGGTGTAGAATATCATTTGTAATTGTGCTTGATTTCATTAGTTTGTCCTTGTAATTAGGGGCTTTACTTGTATTAGTCTTTAGATTAAGGACTAGTTAGATATTTATACCAAGATTGTTGGTATAAATACTTGTAAATGAATTGAGCTGAATAGAGAAAGGTTTGAGAATTGATCCGAAGGGCTTGCAATTCAATTTCCAGAGAGAGAAACAACACTAACTTTCTCGCTCTACTCGAAATCTCTCTCTCGATCTTCATTAGAGTTTTTCGATCGATTATTAATGTCAATCATATTCATCGAATTACTTAGAATTCCTTCCTAGGATCTTAGAGTTGTTAATCTGAGGACCTAACAGTTGGTATCAGAGCAGATTCATTCTGTTTTGAAACAAAAATTGTTAGAATTGGATCGAAATTTTATTTCGAACACTGTTCCATCGAAGAACAGATTTGGCGCGAAAAGTTTTTCGATCCAATAGCTTAATTCTGTGCTTAATTGACTTGACTTTGATGTTTCAGTGCTAGATTAAGTGATATATATGATCATTGCACGAGATAAGTAGCAGTTTGAGCTTCGATTGTTGATTAATTTGATTCTGAAGTGTTACTGTTTGCGAAGAACATGAAGAACACGTTCTGATTTTGCTCAAATTCGACATATTTCGCTTCATAACGTGTTTAATTGTTTGTTCGTGCGTGATTAGTACATGATTGCGAGCAATTACCTAAAATTTCACTATCTGATTCTTTGTTTTTGCTCAAATCCCTGTTAATCGTATTCTGTGAATTTTTCTCGATTGCTCAAATTTTTCTCGCTAAGTTTTGCGATAGGATTAGTTTCTCGATCGATAAACTTGGTGCGAGAATTTTTCTCGGTCAGAATACGAAGTCAGCGCTAGAATCGTCATCAGCAGAAACGGTTCTAGTTAGAAATATTTCTCGAGTATTATTCCGCGAAAAACTTTTTCGAGTGAGACCAATTTTGACCTTGCATGCGTAATAACTTTCACTCGAAAAACTTTTTCAGTCAAACCTTTTAAAGGTTGACCAGGCGAAAATCATTTACACGCGAGAAACTAGTCTAGTCAAAGGATTTATTTTGACTTGTCGAGAAACTTACTAACGTACTGTTTTTTTGCGATCGAAATAAATTCACGATCACGAAATTTATCTCTACTGAACGATTTTGGCAATTTATTTCGTTCGTAAAATATTTCGCTGACACAATTTCTCGCACGAGAACAGTAAATACATTCTGTATCGACAAAATTAATTTCGATCATACTGTAAAGATTGAATCGAAATTAATTGTCGATCTAATCTTCGAATCAAACGCTAGTAACCGATTTCATCACTTGTGAAGCGCTTTACATCATCTTCAACCTTCAAAACAATCAAGGAAGATCCTTCAAACAACTCGACTACTATTCAAAAATGGATGCTTATTCGCTCGGAAACGACAACCATCCGCCGATCTTGCAAAGAGGCGAATACACAGTATGGAGAAGCCGCTTCCTGAATTTCATAGCACTAAAGGATCAAGCCGAAAATCTACTGCAATCCCTTGAAGAGGGACCGGCACAGTTCTGGGTCCATGTACCCGGGGACGAAACCGCTACTCCAGTAATTTCAGCTTCTAGGCGACTAAAGTAGCCTAGAGAATACTCTCTGGAGGAAAGAGCTCGAGCCAAGGCTGATCTAGTAGCCATGAATACCCTTATGCAGGGCATGCCCAACTATATATACAGACAAATCGACAGCATTACATCGGCTAAGGGGATGTGGGATGAGCTGCATAGGATGATGCAAAGGACGGAAGTTGGCATAAAGGCCAAGAAGGCGAACATTCTCACTACATACGACTCCTTCAGAGCTAAGCCGGAGGAGAGCCTATATGAAATCTACAAACGATACCTCACTCTTCTCAACGAGATGAGGAAGATAGAAATCACAAAGACAAACATGGAAACAAACATTAGATTTCTATCTTCTCTGCCCACTGAATGGAAGAAAATATCCACACAAATACGACAAAATAAAGATCTAGAAGAGTTGGATGTCCATGCCGTGTTCGATAATCTAGCTCAACATGAGGATGATATCCGAGAGATTATCAAAGAGCAGAATGGCAAACAAACCGATGACACGGTTGCCTTAGTCTCGGAGAAGAGGAGCACAAGATCAAGAAAGGAAAAGATCGTTAGGCCACCCTCATCATCAGAGTCAGAAGGCAAATCGGACTGCGACATCGAGCCGAACATGAAAGCCCTTGGAAAGCAGCTAGCTCTCATTGGACAAATGATGAGCAAGAAGTACTTCAAGAAGAAGTCTTCAACCTCAGCCAACAGACTTCGGACTACAAGCTCCAAGAACAAAGAATGTGCTCCGGAGAGTTCCGAGGTCAAGAACCCCAAAGAGACTATCAAATGCTTTAATTGTGGCAAAACAGGTCACTTCGCCAGAGAATGCACTCTCTCGTCTCGACAACGAAATGGACGCCGAAACATCCACTCGTACGGACGACGAGAACACATCCACATCTTCGGTAGTCTCTCACTCCACATTATTGACCATGTTAGATTCGTATCAATTAGCATACGCTAACATGAAACATGAGCAGAAAAGTATAAAGGAAGTAGAGATTAAACTTGAAAAAGCTCAGGAGAGGATAGATAGTCTCGAATCAGAACTTAGAAGCTCTAGTGCAAAAATAGAAGATCTTACTAAGAGCTTACATTGTAGAGAGACTAGTCAACCTCCTTTAGGACAGCATAGTGAAAAGATTAAAGAGTTAGAAGACAGGCTAGCAAATAACTACAATTGTCTGGTTAGGAATCTCAATGAGAAAGCTACCTTAAATTGTAGGATAACCGAAGCTACTTCTAAGATCACTGACTTAGAAACTCAATTACAAATATCTAACGCTAAGGTTAGTTAGCTTAGTAAGGATCTAGACGCCTGTCAGGCCGCCAAACTGACGGTAGAAATAATTATGCTCTCCTAAGTGAGGAACGCAGGAAGTTATACGCGAAAATTAAAAAATTAGATGATCTTCTTACGCGTAGGGGACATTCTGAACAGACGATATTCTTAAACAAGCCCAAGGATATTGAGTTTTATAATCCAATAGAAGGCATAGGTTTCACTAACCCACGTATTTTACGGAAGAAAGAAATGCATGACATTAAGAACATGGGTTTAGCTGCAACCTCTCTTAGGAACATTACGGAATCGACGTATGAAAATGCGTTTGATTCATCCATCAAACAAGCCTCACATGGGCCTGAGATCCCCTTTGACTACAATGAACTAATTGAAAAGGACAAAAATAGGAAACCATCCTTAACACCTGTCAGTGAATTAGCTCAAGTCTTACCTCCTGACTCTAAAGAACACCACGAGGAAGTCAAGAATGTCAATTATCAAAATTCTCTCTACAAACCCCCAATCTTAAAACAGATAGAGGAGTCACAGGCGAAACTTGACAAAGAAAGAGAGAATTTCGAAGCTGAAAAGAAAAAATTCTATAAGGAGATGGAAAATCTCAAGGCGTCCTCGTCCTCCCAAACTACCTCACACGCTATTATAAAAAGCGTGAAAATAGAAAAATCGCCTTCGAAAGATCAAAAGAGCATTAATAATTCTGTTAAAAGTGCTAAGACTAATTTTACTTCACCTACGTCCACAGGGAGCGTAGAGCCAGCACCAACTACGAAGGTGAGAGTGTCTAGTCCTAAAATAAAGAAGGAGCGAGTAGATTTAAATGTTTCTGAACATGTTATTCCTTCTGTCAAAACAAAAGACACTCGTAGTAATAAAATAGCCATTTCTTCGTTCAAATTAATTGCTTCTACGTGCTCACTTCATCCTATCACCTATAGAAGTAAAAATCTCGAAATAGGCTCTACATCGAAAATACTACTAATCATTCTGAAACAAATGCCAAATGGAAAAATCGTAGGAAACAAGATCCAGCCATAAAGAAAGCTTATGGCGCCATACATGACTGTACTCACCTAAGGTATCCTGTCAAAATTAAATCCCCCAAAGCACCTTAGGAGACTATCACAAGAAAAGATCTTTTCCTCAGTCAACCTTCCAAGGCATTTGTACGAGCTGAAATTAACCTTCCCTGTAAGGTTCAACCCAAATGGGTTCCTAAATCTCCGCCTAGGACGACAAAAGCCAAAAGGGCCAAGTCTCCTACAGAGGCAAAACCCAAACTCGCTTCTCCAAAAGTGCTATGGGTTATTAAGACTCTTCTAAAAATAGATTTAGGAGTCATATCTGAACCCAAAATTAAATCTGCTAATCTGAGAGGACCCATGCTTATGTGGGTACCTAAAGCTCTCTAAATTGTTTTTGCAGATCCATCATGTGTGGTACCTCGACTCTGGTTGCTCCACACACATGACTGGTAAACAAGAGCTGCTGAGCAACTACAAAGAACGACCAAACGGCAAAGTCAGATTTGGGAACAACGATTCAGCCCCGATTCTAGGACTTGGGGATATCATTCTGAAGAATATGGCCATCAAAGATGTCTCATACGTCGAAGGCCTCCGCCATAACTTGTTCAGCATAGGCCAATTTTGTGACAAAGGCTTTCAGGTGGTCTTCCATGCTGACCGGTGCAGAATTTTGGATAGTCAGGACACAGAACTCCTTCAAGGACTTCGGAGATCCAATCTTTACACGATCAACCTGACGTCCGTGCCCTCGACAGCTGTATGCCTCATTTCTCAGATTGACTTACAGAGGAACAGCCTATGGCATCAACACTGTCTCATCTAAACATGAAAGCTCTCCAACGTCTTTCTACGAAAAAGTTGGTTCACGGTCTTCCAACTATACAACTACAAAGGGAGCATCATTGTTCGGCATGTCACCTAGGAAAAATGAAGCGAGCATCTCATCACGTCAAGCAAATTGGGTCTACTTCTCGACCATTGTAACTAATCCACATGGATCTCTGTGGTCCGATGCAAACTCAGAGTATCAATGGAAGAAAGTATGTCTTAGTGATTGTAGATGACTATTCTCGCTACACGTGGACGAAGTTCCTCCGAACGAAAGATGAGACCGGTGACTTGATAATCAATTTTGTGAACACAACTCAAAATCTGCTGCAACAGACTATTCAAGTTGTTCGAACAGACAACGACACTGAGTTAAAAAACAACCACCTCAGTGAGTTCTATCAAAAACTTGGAGTAAGTCAACAATTTTCAGCCGCCAAAACACCTCAGCAAAATGGGGTCGTCGAAAGGAAAAATCGAACACTTGTGGAAGCCGCTCGTACAATGCTGATCCAGTCAGGACTTCCACACTTTCTATGGGCTGAAGCAGTCAATACCGCTTGTTTTACTCAAAACAGGACGGTGGTTCACAAACGATTCAACAAGACTCCGTACGAGATTGTGAACAATAGAGTGCCCAATATCTCTTTCTTTAAAGTCTTCGGGTGCAAGTGCTTTGTGGCGAACGACCGAGAACAACGTGCAAAATTCGACCCTAAAGCATTCGAAGCTACATTTGTCGGGTATTCTTCAACTTCAAAAGCGTAACTAGTATATCAAGTCCAACCGAACTATTAGCGAAAGCTATAATGTCACTTTTCACGAAGTGGCAGAAATGGCTTCTGGTCAACTCAGTCCAGGACCCGTGCCTAACCCGATGGTTCCTGCTCAAATTAGTTCAGGACCCGTGCTCAACCCGATGGCTTCTGAAGACAACATTTCAGAACCCGTAATCACTGGTGTGTTGGCACAAAACCAACGGAAGATGGCAACAACATCAAAGTCAATGTCAGACGAAGCAACGAGACTTGCAGTAGACGATTTGGATTCTCTCTTCGAACCAGTATATCGGTCTTGCACCACTGCACCTACAGTGGATTCTCCACCATTCGAGACCGACGTACGAAGTTCATCTCACACCTCTACCGCACCCGATTCAGATTTGCCACAGAATACCGAAGAACCTACGGTGGTCCTCAAGGAAGTATCATCAGAGACGATCGATCCAAGTGCAGAATTGGAACTTCCTCAGACAAATGATCAATCGGAGACTACAGGTTCCACAGATGGCTGATGCATCTGCTACAGCCTTGCCTCATGAGCTCAAGTGGACTAGAGGTCACCCGGTCGATCAAATAATTGGCGATCCTTCGGATGGTGTGAGGACACGTCGTCAACACAGTCTTTTCACTGAGCCAAAACGAGCCTACCAAAGTAGCAGACGCACTTCGAGACCCGGATTGGACAATTGCAATGCAAGAGGAAATCAATCAATTCGAACGTCTTCAAGTGTGGACGTTGGTACCCAGTCCACATGGGAAAACAGTGGTCGGAACTAAATGGGTTTTCAAGAATAAGAATAATGAAGATGGTGAAGTGATTCGGAACAAAGCAAGGCTAGTAGCTAAGGGATACAATCAGCAGGAAGGCATCGACTACGACGAGACCTATGCTCATGTTGCCCGTATCGAAGCAATCCACCTCCTGCTGGCTTATGCGGCTCACAAAGACTTCAAAGTCTATCAGATGGATGTTAAAACCGCTTTTCTCAACGGCGTGTTAAAAGAAGAAGTCTACGTCGCTCAGCCGGAAGGTTTCGTTGATCAAGAACATCCCGATCACGTCTATCGTATGGAGAAAGCTCTCTATGGACTAAAACAAGCCCCACGTGCTTGGTACGATGTCCCGAGTGATTTCCTCGTGAAGTCTGGATTCATACGAGGAACGATAGACACAACCCTCTTCATTAAATGGCATGACAAAGATCTGATGGTCGTCCAAGTATACGTCGACGACATCATCTTCGGATCAACAAATCCTCGGCTCTGCAAAAAGTTTGGAGATCTCATGAAGAGCAAATTCGAAATGAGTCACATGGGAGAGATGCAATGTTTCTTAGGCCTTCAGGTCAGGCAGCTCAATGATGGAATTTCATCAGTCAAACAAAATACTCCTATGTCACCAAGCTGCAAGCTGGATGCCGATCTTTCTGGTAAATCGGTCGACATCACACTGTATCGCAATATCATTGGATCTCTTCTCTACCTCACTTCGAGCTAGCCGGATATCATGTTTGCCACCTGCTTGTGTGCCCGTTTTCTAGCCGAACCCAAAGAATCCCATATGCTCGCGGTTAAAGGAATTCTTCGCTACCTTAAGGGCACCTCTACCCTTGGCCTATGGTATCCAAAGGGTACGAATTTCAAACTTATCGGCTACACTGACGCTGACTATGCAGGTTACCGAATGGACAAGAAAAGCACGTCCGATGGCGCTCAATTTCTAGGCAAAAAGCTGGTCTGCTAGTTATCCAAAAAGCAGAACTGTGTGTCCACTTCGACGGCAGAAGCAGAATACGTACCTGCCGCCAGCTGTTGCTCACAGATGATGTGGATGCGGACACAGCTTCGCGACTATGGGTACAATCTAACTAATACACCCATTATAGTCAGAGTGCAATTGCCATTACTTGCAATCCTGTTCATCATTCACGCACAAAACACATAGACATTAGATATCATTTTATCAAAGATCACGTAGAAAAAGGCACGATAGAGATGTACTTTGTGAACACGGAGTTTCAATTAGCCGATATTTTCACCAAGGCCTTGGATGAGAAACGATTCCAATTCCTTGTCGGAAAACTAGGCATGTTGAATCTTCCGTAATATGTGCATTACCTGATCTTCTGTGCTGTCACATGCTCTATTCTACGTGTTTTCTATGCTTATTTGTCCTTATCTTGCGTGATATTAAAAAAATAAATAAATAAATAAATAAATATATATATATATAATAAATAATAAATAACAATAATAAATATATATACATATATATATATATATAACATAATGGTGTATGACGAAATCCTCTAGGATGCTTTGATCTAAAGTCACTTAGAATTTTACCCCGACATGTGTCGCAATTTTGTGTCTAAAAGGTCATTTGATTGTTCCACTAGACACAAAGTCACTCTACATGCGTGAGGATTCAAGCCTTGTTCCTTTTTCCTTTCTTTGGATCTACTTCTCGAGTGAGTCACACATTAATTACTTGTCTTACCTAGTGATTCTTGGTGTCATACTCTGCGTTAGATCGTTAGGAAAATGATAAGGGAGCTTAGGATATTCCTCATTCGGCCCTACATAATTTTCCCACATTAGCTCTTAGTCATCCACTTTGAGCCTTCTCCGACGTCCTTTTCTTCATTTGAAAACCCTTTCCTAGCCTTCAGCCGAATTCTATACTCTTCGAATGGTTGTTCAAACGAGAAAAGGAGGGGGAGATAACAAAAGAAAAGTAGGATGATGACAAAAGAAGGCATTGCTCAACGCGCAAAGACCAAAGGAACCGGCCTTCCGACTACCTTGTAGAAAGTGGTGTGGTTCCTGCTGCGAACTCCTCCAACAATAATCTCGTACGCTCGTCAGAACGACTGGAAGAGGAGCACCACGAAGTGAACTTCTCCAACGATAATCCGGTCTTATATCGGGAAACGAGAAGAGGAGCGCAGCCTCGGGTACGAATTCCATAACCGTGAACTTTTCCAAACAGATAATCTCTGAAACCTATCCAGGGACTAAGAGAAGAGGAGCACGGTATCGGCTCGAGAATCAACAAGAAGAACTTCGCCTACGATAATCTCCTATAGCCTCATGGAGAAGAAGAGCTTCAGCTTGAGCATAACTGATTAAGGGATAGTAAATGAGGAAGAAAAGAAGAAAGATGCCGAAAAGAAAGGAGACAGACATAGAAATGGAAGATGACGAAGATATAAGCTCACTTTCCTCTAAATTCCTTCCCTTCTAAGTCCTAGCCAAACTAAAACCTTTACACCCCTTTGATTCCAATCGACGGTCTCTCGCTTGGGTGAAATGATTAAACACGCCTCGATCACAGGTAAATTGACTTGAAACTGCTTGTGTTGACTTGAGTGATATAAATATAAAAATCCCAAGTTAGAAATTATTGAGAGCAAGAGCGAACCTAGTAAGAGTTGTCGAAATGGAGCAGTCTATGAACTTAGGACTATAGTTTGACGACATGACTTGACTGCAATTTTCTCTTTCAAATGTCTCGGAAAATTGTAGGCTTGACGATTGATCGAAGCAAAATAATCTGACCCCATACTATAATAATAGTAAAATATGAAAAAAATTATATATATGAATATTAAATAATAAATTTCGCACATTTTGACATGAAATGTTATGTTTCATATGCGTTGAATTGAATAAATGCGAAATTTTTTTGTATGTCGCACATTCTAAATGCAATTTTAGATTGCATTGGTACTGAATTGTTTAAATGCGATAAGTTTTTCTATGCTCTAACCCTCGCACAATATTTTGAAGTACATGTTTTCGGGGACCATGTACACATACTTAATTGGTAAATTTGTGTGTTTTTATGCTTGTGACTTGAGTTGACTTAATATGCTTGCATAATTAGTTAATTCTCGTGCATCATTTGAGGGGGAGCAAGTATAAAAATCGTGGTTTAGCTCCAAATATTTTTGACGTTCTTCTCTGAGTATTTCAGATGTTTCAAAAACTAAGGAGTGAGACGTCGACACTACAAAGAGAGGAGTTAGACACAAGACCAGATATTTCAAAGATAAAATTGCCAAAAATAATTTTTGATTAACTCCATTCTTACTAACGCTTATCTCTAAGTGGCACAGATTTTTAAACTACGACCAGGGAGCTAGACGTTACTACTCGGAAAATACAGGGAGTTAATTGCATATATTTTAATTACTAAGGGGAGCCTTATAATGGGTTTTATTTTGAAATAGGGGTCGATCTGAAATTTTAGAAGTACTCGCAATCGAGCAACTAGATAGAAGACTAAATTCACGATCATAAGTTTCTCAATCGTAAACAGTGTTGGAAACGATTTTGATTGGCCGTGATAATTTGCGATCGGAAAATTTGAATTGAGAAGCAATTTTCGAATCAAAAGTTTCTCGAGCACAAATAGTAATGGGTCTGATCCATTTAATCGCAAAACGTCCAACCGCAAACCCAACATTGATTTACAACGAGTTATTAAAAGTTCACTTTTTGTCAGTCGAAAAACTTTTTCTCACGCAACCCTAATCGAAAAAATTTCTCTCGCAAAAAACTTTCTCAGACGATACAAAATTCTTCAAAAATCTTCTAATTTTCACTTCAAATCGTTTGATTAAGGTAGAAATTCGATTCGGTTAACGATTGCGCATGTTATAACTTGATTTGCATTTCAGTTCTGTAGTTTTTCGCATGATTAGTTAAGATTTTTCGACAGTTCTTCAAAAACCATTTCAACGAAACAGATAGCATAAATCATTGGAAGATTTCCATCTGTGATGATAAAATGAGTTTCGATGAAACTGGGTATTTTGAAGTTTTGAAGCTGTCGAAGAACTTTCTCGATCGCAAATTATCTTAATTGGATTACAATTCAATCGAGATATTATTTGTGTCGATTTAGTTTTCGATCGCAAAATTTTGACTTAGTCATCACGATAAAAAGATTATAACCGCTACACTTACCATCGAAAAATCCAATTATGATTTTCTGCGAGCGAAAAACTTATGCACTGAATAGATATTTTAGATGCAAATTTTATCGAGCGAAGAACTTCCTATCGCAAAATAGAATTTTTGATTTAATTTCAATTTGGCGCAAAAATTTAGCTACTAATAATTAATTTTTTTTTCAACGCTTTATTTTTCGATCGAAAAATTCGCCGCTTAGGATTTAATTGATCGAAAAATTTCTCGACGATTGACTTAGTCTTTCGTTGACTAATTTCTCGATAAAAATATTTCGCCGCAAAAAACTTCACTTACAATCGAAAATCACATACCGCTCGACAAACTTCAAATCGAAAAATTTTATTCAATCGAAGAAAATTCAAGTAATCGAGGCATCCCGAAGAGATACCGGGACAGCACCTGCCTCTGAAGGCCCTTCGTCACAAACCCACCCCACACCTCCACAACCCACGCCAACAGACCCTTTAGCCACTTCCTCCATCCTCATCAACCCATACACCATCCCAATCACCGAGCTCCACGACATTCTCCTCGCCCGTTTGATAGGCCTGTCCATCCGATCGCCTCAAGAAGAATCCCTCTATCGGCGATTGGTGGATGATCCTGAGCCACCGATTGACACCTGCCGAGGCCAAAGCTCCCACTCCCGGCGCAGACATGACGATCCTGATGATCAGGACCCTCAAGAGGGGTAGAAGAGGCCGAGGACATCTACATCTGGCCAAGGACAAGGCTCGGGCGCTACGCAGACAAGCGCTGGAGTTGGTGAAACCCAAACCCAAACCCAAACCCAAACCACCCAAACCACCCACACCACGCACCGCACAGCCACTCTACCACATATCGACCCACCTACCTTTACCCTTCGGACACCTCCGCCCACACCGCCGATCTACTCAAGCCCCTTGCTTCCGGAAGATGAAGCAAGTGCTGCGATGCTTGTAGCTCTGGCAGCTACCCAAGCTACTCCTTCCGTCGCTCCAGACCAATCGGGACCCTCTGGACATGGCGTCAATCCACACGAAGTATTAGACAAGTACATCTTCGAAGGCCAGTGGATGACCCATTCCATGCCCAAGGAGTATCAGAGACAACGGCTTCAGGACGTACGCCACTTCTTACAACAAGCATCCGTGGACCTTGTGATCATTGAAGACGACGAACTTCAAGAAGGGTAGACTACCAAAATGAAATCCCAAGGCTACTGGAGTTGATCGCACAGCGAGCGGCCTCCCTACAAGACAGATGCCAGGGACCGTTCGGATCGACACGCCGTGGGAGAACATTCACATAGAGATACCTTTCCTTGAACAAGTCAGGGAAAACATTTGGAGGTCACCTGATCGAATTAAGAAGCCGGATGAGTTCGAGCTGAGAGGGATCTCTCACTGGGATCAGCAGAAGAGAATGACATATCTGTGGATGCTTACCCAACTAGGACCGGATGTGAGGCTGGGGATCCCGAAGGATCGACTACAGAGTCACTTCAGGGAACTCTCCGCAATTTGCCAACTCATCAGTGTCTACTGTGCCAAAGGAGGACTTCTAACACCTCACTACGTCATCGAACGAGTGGATAGGACCCGAGAGGAACTGAGCGAGAGCGACCTGCCATACCTCCCCGCCGATGAAGTCTACCGTCTTTATCAGCTATACGTGGAGAAGTACAAAGGTCCTCAGGGCTTTATCAAGAAAGAAGGCCTCGAAGGGCTCTACCGGTTCATGATGCGACAAGTCAAGTACTTCGCCGCTCACGACCTTCAAATGGCGCTTGAGAGCAATATGAAGAAGGTCAACATGGCCGAACCACACTTCAAAGGAGCTGAGATTGAGAGGCTTCCAAGCAATCACGTGCACATCAGCTCTGTCATCGGCATCACCTACAACCACCCAATTGCCAAGAAGAATAGGTTGATGCTGAAGACAGAAATTCACAAGTTTTGCGATGGAACCCTCAAGATCGTCAGGAGAAATATCGAACAGAGGTTGGAAGAGATAAATAGAGACACGATACTGAGGATCCACCGGTTTGTGAGAGAACAGCCGCTCCTGATGGAATTATTGGATGGCATCGAGGAGCGCCTGAAGCTCAGGGAGACGGTTAGGGACTACGAGCATGCGCTGGGCTTGTACAGATCGTACTATGCCCGACAAGGACGAATAGCACGAAGATGCAATCAAGCACAAAGGGGGAGAATGTAGAATATCATTTGTAATTGTGCTTGATTTCATTAGTTGTCCTTGTAATTAGTGGCTTTACTTGTATTAGTCTTTAGATTAAGGACTAGTTAGATATTTATACCAAGATTGTTGGTATAAATACTTGTAAATGAATTGAGCTGAATAGAAAAAGTTTTGAGAATTGATCCGAAGGGCTTGCAATTAAATTTCTAGAGAGAGAAACAACAGTAACTTTCTCACTCTACTCGAAATCTCTCTCGATCTTCATTAGAGTTTTTCGGTCGATTACTAATGTCAATCATATTCATCGAATTACTTAGAACTCCTGCCTAGGATCTTAGAGTTGTTAATCTGCCGAACCTAACAAAGGAGACTCCTGATGAAGCTCTGGAGCGACAACATCAATCATCACGTCGTCAGGGATTGGTTGGTGTTCTGGTTGGAGAGGGCTCACATGGTGAACCGCCGGGACCCTCTGATCATTTGCTCCGTTAAGTTGTGTTCCCGGCAGAATCTCTGATACTTAGCTCCTGCGGGGTCGGCGAGCCTGAGTAAGTTGAGTTGAAACGGCATCGACGATTGGTCCAGGTCCGTGAGCCGTGGATTGTGGAAGAACTTTAGCCTTGGCGGCTGATAGTTTCCTCCGGGAGGCAGCTGGGGGATGTTCTCCGCATGTAACTCCATGAACTCCCTGATGATCACGTTGAACCATCGAGCATAGGGCACGTTCTTCGACCTTCGATTCTCCTTCAGCCGAATCTGTTCAGCTAGACCATTCCAGATCAGCTGCGCGAAGTCGTAGTTTCTGGCGAAAGCGAGACCGTGAAAGATCTGCAGTATATTGCCGTTGCCCTTGTCGAATCCAGCGTGCTTGGGTGATAGCACTTGTTCACTATCCCGAACAATGTCTTCCAGGGGTGAGGGATACCGCTGCTATGGACCTGAGCTAACTTTGTGAGTTGCGGTTGATATCCCGTTTGCATGAAGTCGTGGACCATTTCTGCGTCCGATGGGAGCGGGTCGTAGTTGTCGCTGTGGGGCAAGTCCAGTATCATGCCGAACTGGCTCTTGCTCATATGAATTGCCGCGTCCCGACTCACGTCGTGAAGGATAATGCCCCATTCGCTACAGCTTCTTGTATGCATCCCCAGAATTGCTGTAGATAGACCATCGGCACTGAGGCGGTGACAGTCAGCGCGTGCCAGATGGGGTGGCCTCGCAGGATAGATACGATGATCTCGTCCGGGCACCAAAATGTGCTCAGATCGAGCTGGAAGTTCGTATCTTGGACCTTCAAATACAGGTTGTGGTCGTATATGTGATTGTATCGAGGATAGCGATCCATCTGAAAAGGAATAAAGAGATACAAAAGTTCATTAGTTCATAATTTTTTATTTTAGTCGAAAATGCATTTAATTTCATCAAACTATAATATCTTATCAATTCATGACATGTTTGATGAATTTTGAATTGAAATCATATGATATGCATATAGGATACTCGATTTTGAAAAAATGTAATGGCATGATTGTAATTTCATATTAAACACTTAATGCGTGAGAAAGGGTTCGAAAATTTTCTAAGTGTTTAATCGTGGGTATATTACTGTTCATGCCGAGAAGTTTTTCGCTCGATAAAATTGGTTTTCAAATATGCATTGATTTCAATTGTAATGTCTCCGTTCAATTTTTCGATCGAGATATTTTATTCGCTAATGTTCGCTACAGTGTAAAAGACTTAGAGAAAAATTTCCAAAGTGTTGAAGTTGAAATCGTGACTGTAGTCGATCAATTTTACGATCGAGAAACATTTCGTGTAAATTTACGATCGAGAAATTATTACTCAGGTAAATTTACTGTCGAGAAATTTTCTTCGATCGAATAAACTTTTTCGATTTGAAATTTGTCGAGCGGTGTGTGATTTTCGATTGTAAGTAAAATTTTTCGCTGCGATATATCTCTGTCGAGAAATTAGTCAACGAAACACTAAGTCAATCGTCAAGAAATTTTTTCAATCAGTTAAGTCCTAAGCGGAGAATTCTACGATCGAAAATTAAGCTTTGAAAAATTAATTTTTCGCTCCTAAATTTTTGCGACCAAATTGAAATTAAAAAAAATTCTGTTTTGCGATAGTAAGTTTTTCGCTCGATAAAATATACATCTAAAAGAGGGTTTCGACCGAAAGAAATCTCGGCGAAACTCCACCTCAAGCCCATGCAATCGATTCAAATTTGACCTCTTCACCATGCATGGTTTCGGGCGAAGGTTGATGACGCCATGCTGACGTGAGACGTGGCGAAACTCCCTCAATTAAGCAAAACTAACATAGGCTAACTATCGATTTGAATTAGAATTTAGCATAAATGAGTTTCGATCGAAAAGTCTACTTTCGATCGAATTAGATCTCGGCGAAACTCGTATGAATAAGCCAAATCAATCGAAATCTAAAATGTATTCCATGTGATTGCTCGAAAGAAATAACTTAAAAGGGTTTCGGCCGAAAGAAAACTCGGCGAAACTCAACCCTATCAAGCCATCGATCGAAACTAGGGAGGTTCATCAATTTAATTAAATCGAATCGGGCGAAATAGATCTCCATAGCTAATCACTTTCGTCGAGCTTCTTATGCTAGGAATTTTAATGTTATGACTTATAATTTAATTGGGATAACAACTTAGGTGGGATTGAACACTTAGAAGTCTCGATCGAAACCGAATCACAATTTTGGGACTTTCGCTGAGACGCATGGCTGACGTATTAATTTCCTAAGTTAACTTAATCGAGGGTAGGAAATCAAATGACTTAGGAAATTCAAATAAGGCAATGAACGATTTGGAGCCTAGAAAATTCGTATAAGTCCAAACAAGTAGTATGACTAAAATCAATTATTTCGACGAATTAATCAAGGAAAGCTAGGCACTAACCCCCTGACCTTTTATTTTAAAAAGGTCGTACGTTAGGAGACTCACGGGGCGGTACGCTAGAGTAGCTGGAGCGGCAGGTAAGTAGAAATTCAACTACGACACCTAACTTGCCTGCGTCCAATTATGTGAATTACGTGCTCGTGTATTCTATGTGAAACATGTACGTTACGATATGATTATTTTATATGCATGATAGCATGATCTGCATGTGTACATTAGTATGGCATGAGCACTTGCACGTATACATAGTACGTAAGACGCGAGGTAAGAGCGTGCATAAGATCGCCTGTGTGCGATGTATACTCGCCGATATTGGCGTTTGTGTCGACTCAACGAAGAGTCACGGCTCCCCTATGCAGCCATGGCGAATGAACCATAAGGCCTGTATAAGAGGCTGGGGGAATCCCCGTATGTGGGAGATGCAACCTGGAGGATGCGGCCCGGGGCACGCATTGAGTAAGGGAAGATTCCTTCGGGTGACCTTCTAGTGCGTAAAACACCGACCGGGAGGGAAGATTCCTTCGGGTGACCTCCGCGGTTAGTGGCCTCGGTGTTGGCTACCACTGAGAAGCGTCAGCGTGGAGGCCACACTGAGTAAGGGAAGATTCCTTCGGGTGACCTTCTAGTGTGCGAACCTCCACATAAGTACGAATCCCTCGTGGATTGAGATCTCAATGAAATGGCGCACAGTGGGATAGAAAGCCGATGGCCCATATGAAATTCGAGTCTAAGGAAAGTGTATGAGTCGGGAAAAGAGTACGAGTCAGGAAAAAGAGTATTAGGGTTAGTAAACGATGGCGTGGATTGCCGATTATTAGGACACGTGCATACATGCATAATTTCTGCTTACTGAGCCTCGGTGGCTCAATTTTTTTATGTTACGTGTTGTAGGTGCTAGCGATCACGGTACGTGATCTATCGATGGTGCAAGGCCGATCTTTTGAAGCTTTTCGGCTGCTTTTGAGGTGGGAGCGTGTGTATAGATGACAACCTGTGAAGGCCGGGCGCGTAGGAAGCTTTTGCTGCACACACACACACACACACTTGTATATTGTGTAGATGCGACCACGATGAACAGTAATGACTTATGAATATTCTTTTGACATGTATGTAAGACTTCCGCACACATTCAAAATAAAAAATTTTATTCGCAATTTTACGTCGTTGCACGACAACAAAGCCTTAGACACTTAGGATTAAGACGATTACGAGGTCGGACGACGGGTCCTGACAGAGTGGTATCAGAGCTTCGGTCACAGGTCCTGCAGACCGTCCATACACACACCCTCAAAAGCGCGGAAGTGGCCTTGCTTGTAAGTATCATGTTATGTGAATTCTTTGTATAGTTTGATTTATTGGCCTTAGGAAATTGTCAGGACAGTGTGAGAATGGTAAGACTTAGGGGAGAAAGAAGTAGGGAATCATATCAGGGCAGGGATACCAATAACCCTCCCGATAGCCGGGATGCTACCATCCTGCAACTCACTGAACTCGTCCGGCAACAATCGGCACAGATTCAGCAGCTGATCTAACAGCAAAACGCTGGGGGACAATCAGCTAGCTTACCTCCCCCACCCGAACGAATAGATATGATCGGGGAGAGATTCAGGAAACTTAACCCTCCATTGTTTGAGGATGCTACGGACCCCATCTCCCCCGAGGATTGGCTAAGGACGTGGAGAACATGTTCCAGCATAGCCGTACGCCTGAGGCGGAGAAAGTGATGTGCGCTGCCTACCTTCTGAGGGGGAGCGCTGGGCACTGGTGGGATACCTTCTCAGCTATCGAGAACCCTCTAACGATGACCTGGGATCGGTTTAAGGAGATCTTTCGAGGGATGTACTACACCGCCCCTGTCAGAGCTCAGAGGATGAACGAGTTCATCAACCTCCGCCGAGGGGCAATGACAGTGGCGGAGTATATCAAGAAGTTCGAGCAGTTTTCAAGGTTCGCTGCTCACATGGTCAGTACGGACGCTCTCAAGATTGAGCGGTTCATGGAGGGACTGAAGACCGAGCTATACCGGGATGTGAGTATGGCGGGAGTACAAGGAGCCACGTATGCACAAGTGGCTGAAAGAGCGCTAGTGGCAGAACAAGCTGAGGCTAGGATTGTTCGCGCCCAAGAAGCAAAGCGCAAGTTCGTACAAGGGCCGCAAGGGAGCGGAAGCAACCCGAAGCGGCGGTTCACTGCTAACGATGGGAAGCAGAAGTTCGAGAATCGACCTGGACCACCCCCGCCATTCAACTCAAACCAGGGTAGACCCCAGCTAGACCTACCCGTATGCCCGAAATGTGCACGGAGACAAAGGGGAGTTTGCAACTCCCAGAACGCTACGTGCTTCAAATGTGGCAAGACGGGCCACTATCTAAGGGCATGTCGGAAAGTGGATCCGCAAGCCAAGCTGGAAACCAGGCAGCACCACCAAGGGTACCGGCTAGGGTTTTCACCATAACCTCCGAGGAAGCGGAAAACAACCCGGCCGTGGTAACAGGTACCCTCCTCGTCTATGAAACCCCTACATGCATCCTAGTCGACTCAGGAGCGACACACTTGTTCGCGTCTACTAAGTACGTCGCAAGAGTAGGAGTCACGCCTCACCGAGCTGAGTGCGAGTTTAGGGTAACAGTTCCAAACGGGAATCCCACCCAAACAGACCACGTCCTACGGGATTGCCCAATAATAATCGGGGATAGGGAACTACCAATAGACCTCATAATAATTCCTATGAATGACTATGAGGTGATCCTCGGAATGGATTGGCTATCGAAGTATGGAGCCGTCATAGACTGTCACCCAAGATAGTCACGCTCAATACGGACGGGAATGAACCCCTCAAGTTCGTAGGAACTAGCAAAGGGAATACGATCTCTAGAATATCAGCGTTAAAAGCCCAACGACTGATCAAATAAGGGTGCGAAGCCTATCTGGTATTCGCTATCAAGTCGGAAGGAAACGCCTCCCTGAAATTCGAGGAAGTGCCGGTAGTTAAGGACTTCTCCGACGTGTTTCCCGAGGAATTACCGGGACTACCACCCGAGCGGGAGATAGAATTTGCCATAGATCTGGTACCTGGAGCGGCGCCAGTATCTAAGACCCCATACCGGCTATCACCGACGGAAATGAAGGAGTTAAAGGACCAACTAGACGAACTTGCAGAAGGAGTTCATACAGCCGAGTTTCTCTCCCTGGGGAGCGCCTGTGCTATTCGTGAAGAAGAAAGACGGGTCCATGCGATTATGCATCGACTACAGGGAGCTGAACAAGCTAACGATCAAGAACAAGTACCCACTCCCTAGGATAGACGATCTGTTCGACCAATTACAAGGTGCAACGGTTTTCTCCAAGATCGATCTAAGGTCGGGCTATCATCCGTTAAGAATTCGGAAAGAAGATGTCCCGAAGACGGCCTTTAGCACCCGCTATGGCCACTACGAGTTTCTGGTGATGCCACTCGGGTTTGACTAATGCGCCGGCAGCCTTTGTGGACTTAATGAACCGGGTGTTCAAGCCAAATTTAGATAGGTTTGTCATCGTCTTTATTGATGACATCCTAATCTACTCAATGACAAAGGAGGAACATGAGAAACACCTGGGGATAGTTCTGGGTATACTACGGGAGAAGCAACTGTACGCCAAGTTCAAGAAGTGCGAATTCTGCCTTGACCAAGTTGCCTTCTTAGGGCATATAGTATCAGGAGAAGGGATTTCTGTAGACCCGAACAAGATAGAAGCCATTAGCAACTGGCCCAGACCGACCAATGTAACGGAAGTACGAAGTTTCCTCGGTCTGGCGGGTTACTACAGGAAGTTCATCAAGGATTTCTCGAAGACAGCATCAACACTGACGAGGTTGACCCGGAAGAACACGCCGTTTCAATGGACCGCAGAATGCGAACGAAGCTTCCAAGAGCTGAAGGAACGGCTGACCACGGCCCCAGTTCTCACGATACCAGCGGGAACTGGAGGGTTTACAGTCTACAGTGATGCGTCGAAGAACGGGTTAGGGTGTGTGCTAAGCAGAACGGGAATGTAGTAGCATACGCTTCTCGCCAACTAAAGGAGTACGAGAAGAATTACCCGACGCACGACCTAGAGTTAGCGGCAGTGGTCTTTGCTCTCAAGATCTGGAGGCATTACCTCTATGGAGAGCGGTGTGAGATATACACGGACCACAAGAGCCTCAAGTACTTCTTTACCCAAAAGGAACTGAATATGAAACAGAGGAGGTGGTTAGAGTTATCAAGGATTACGATTGCGTAATCAACTACCACCCAGGCAAGTCGAATGTAGTAGCCGATGCCTTAAGCCGAAAAGCAGTGAGTACAGAACTGCAACTACTGGAAGTAGAAGTCGTACGGTTAGGCGAAGTTGAGGCGCAACTAGCAGCCTTAACTTTGCAACCGACGCTGCTAGAGCAAATTAAGACGGCGCAGGAAGCAGACGAGCTTTTCACGAAGATCAAAGAAGCGCAACCGGAACAACCGACAGGAGATCTTATAATACGGGAAGACGGACGGCTGTACTTCAAGAACCGGTTGTACGTACCAGACGACGCCGAACTACGACGACTGATAATGATGGAAGCACATGCCACGGCGTACTCTGTACATCCAGGAGCAACAAAGATGTACAGGGCTTAAAGGAAAATTTCTGGCGGCCACGCATGAAAAAGGACATCACGACTTTCGTAGGTCAATGCCTGACGTGTCAGCAGATAAAAGCCGAGCATCAAAGGCCGGCAGGAACTCTGCAACCGTTACCCATTCCTGAATGGAAATGGGATAACATTACCATGGACTTCGTAGTAGGACTGCCGAGGAACGCGAAAGGGCACGACGCGATTTGGGTAATCGTCGATCGACTAACAAAGTCTGCCCATTTCCTACCAACTAGTACGATGTTCTCCATGGAACGATACAGGGAGCTGTACATTCAGGAGATAGTACGACTACACGGCGTTCCGTCGTCGATAGTCTCGGATCGCGACTCCAGATTCCTGTCGAAATTCTGGACGAGCTTGCAAAAGGCGATGGTAACGAAGCTGTCTTTTAGTACCGCCTACCATCCGCAGACGGACGGTCAATCCGAGCGAACGATTCAGACACTGGAGGACATGTTCCGAGCGTGTGTACTCGATTTCAAAGGGAATTGGAGTAGGTACCTCCCACTAATCGAGTTCTCGTACAACAATAGCTACCACGTCACCATTGGGATGGCCCCGTACGAAGCGCTATATGGGCGTAGGTGTAGGTCCCCGGTACATTGGGACGAGGTCGGAGACGGGCGATGTTAGGCCTCGATATAGTACGAGAAATGACGGAAGCCATTTCTACGATACGAGAAAGAATGCGAACGGCACAGAGTCGACAGAAAAGTTACGCAGATCGAAGACGTCGACCACTGGATTTCGAAGAAGGTGATATGGTGTTCGTTAAGGTATCGCCAATAAAGGGCGTGAAAAGATTCGGGAAGAAAGGGAAGCTAAGCCCTAGGTACGTAGGGCCATTCAGAATCGTAGAAAGGGTTGGTGAGGTAGCCTATTGACTAGAGCTGCCAGTATCGCTATCACAAGTACATGACGTGTTCCACGTCTCAACCCTACGAAAGTATCTGGCCGACCCGAATCACGTTCTAGGAAACGAGTCCCTACATCAACAATTGAAACCGGATTTGAGTTACGAAGAGATTCCGGTGGAGATATTGATGTACGAGACCAAGAGACTTAGGAATAAAGATATTCCTCTAGTGAAAGTGCTGTGGCGGAACCAATCTACGGAAGAAGCCACATGGGAACGAGAAGACGAGATGAGAACTCGTTATCCTGAGTTGTTCCTCACGGGTTGATTTCGGGGGCGAAATCCTCCTTAAGGGGGGGAGGATGTAGGACCCCAATCCCCGCAAGCTAGGGCGGCCAATAAATTATGTATGTGAACTAAGTGATAAGTGTTTATTTGCATACATGATTTATGTTTATGTGATCTTACGAATTTCGTCCTTACGTGTTACTTGAATTTTGTGCAAATATATGATAATAATATGTGCTCACGATGACCGAGTTCATGAGAGGGATTTTCGAAAATAATAAGGAAGGAAAAACTAAATGATAGCCAAATAAGAGTCGGCTATGATTCACTTTGGACTAGGAAATTTAATTATTTTGGGCTAGACCTCACAAATTAGACCCAATTGGAATTAAGTCAACATAGGCTACAACAATCCCTAATTCAAGGGAAACCCACGCCTAAGCTATACTCTAGTAATATTGTTTAAAGAAAATATCTAAACTAACCCTTCAAAACTCCATAACCACACTTAAGCAAACAAACGAAAATCCCAAGTGAAGGAGCTAAGAGGAGTTCGAACGAAGGGCACTCCAACTAGCTTAGGATCTCAAATTGGTAAGTAAAATACCCTCCTCAAGCTTTTAATTTCGTACCCTAGCTATAGTTGGAAGTATTAATGGCATTAAAAGCGAAATAGTGACCGAAGGTTTCGAGAAAACCCTAAATGCGAGGTATATACTAAGTTAAGGTCTTGATTTGGGTAGATTAGTAACCAGATGGTCTAAGGCGTGATTTAGAACCTAGGAATTGTGCTTTTAAGTTAGGAACCATACGATTTTGGTAGAGAAGGGGCAGACTTTACGAGTTTCGACTAGGTTAATGAGATTTAGTTTCGATGGGATGAATTTAGGGTTTCGATCGAAACTGAATAGGGAAATAGAGTTTCGATTAGCCAATGGACTTTCGATCGAAAGTAGGGAACTAATTCTAGAGTTTCGGACGACATTTGAATACATCTAAGTTCGATTAAATCAATTTGCAAGATAGTAAATTTAATAAGTCATGAGTTTCGACCGAAACTCATTTCATTACCTGAGTATTGATCGAAACCTCGTACCAAATCCGTGCAATTGATCGAAAGCAACTTTGTTCCATGCATAGTTTCGATCGAAACTTAGATGATGTCATGCCAACGTAGAAACACGGCGAAACACAACTCAATTGAAGGTGGAATCGAGCAAAACCCTGAAATTGATCGAAAATAGCTAACTAAGAGGGTTTCGACCGAAAGAAATCTCGGCGAAACTCCACCTCAAGCCCATGCAATCGATTCAACTTTGACCTCTTCACCATGCGTGGTTTCGGGCGAAGGTTGATGACGCCATGCTGACGTGAGACGGGACGAAACTCCCTCATTTAAGCGAAACTAACATAGGCTAACTATCGATTTGAATTACAATTTAGCATAAATGAGCTTCGATCGAAAAGTCTACTTTCGATCGAATTATATCTCGGCAAAACTCGTATGAATAAGCCAAATCAATCGAAATCTAAAATCTATTCCATGTGATTGATCGAAAGAAATAACTTAAAAGGGTTTCGGCCGAAAGAAAACTCGGCGAAACTCAACCCTATCAAGCCATCGGTCGAAACTAGGGTTTAGGGTTCATCAATTTAGTTAAATCGAATCGGGCGAAATAGATCTCAATAGCTAATCACTTTCGCCGAGCTTCTTATGCTAGGAATTTTAATGTTTGGACTTATACTTTAATTGGGAATAACAGGTGGGATTGAACATAGAAGTCTCGATCGAAACCGAATCACAATTTTGGGACTTTCGCTGAGACGCATGGGTGACGTACTAATTTCCTAAGTTAACTTAATCGAGGGCAGGAAATCAAATGACTTAGGAAATTCAATAAGGCAAATCGAACGATTTGGAGCCTAGAAAATTCGTACAAGTCCAAACAAGTAGTATGACTAAAATCAATTATTTCGACGAATTAATCAAGGAAAGCTAGGCACTAACCCCCTGACCTTTTATTTTAAAAAGGTCGTATGTTAGGAGACTCACGGGGCGGTACGCTAGAGTAGCTGGAGCGGTAGGTAAGTAGAAATTCAATTACGACACGTAACTTGCCTGCGTCCAATAATGTGAATTACGTGCTCGTGTATTCTATGTGAAACATGTACGTTACGGTATGATTACTTTATATGCATGATAGCATGATCTGCATGTGTACATGAGTATGGCATGAGCACTTGCCCGCATACATAGTACGTAAAACGCGAGGTAAGAGCGTGCATAAGATCGCCTGTGTGCGATGTATACTCGCCGATATTGGCGTTTGTGTCGACTCAACGAAGAGTCACGGCTCCCCTATGCAGCCATGGCGAATGAAGCCATAAGGCCTGTATAAGAGGCTGGGGGAATACCCCGTATGCGGGAGATGCAACCTGGAGGATGCGGCCCGGGGCACGCACTGAGTAAGGGAAGATTCCTTCGGGTGACCTTCTAGTGCGTAAAACACCGACCGGGAGGGAAGATTCCTTCGGGTGACCTCCGCAGTTAGTGGCCTCGGTGTTGGCTACCAGTGAGAAGCGTCCGCGTGGAGGCCACACTGAGTAAAGGAAGATTCCTTCGTGTGACCTTCTAGTGTGCGAACCTCCACATAAGTACGAATCCCTCGTGGATTGAGATCTCAATGAAATGGCGCATAGTGGGATAGAAAGTCGAGGGCCCATATGAAGTTCGAGTCTAAGAAAAGAGTATGAGTCGGGAAAAGAGTACGAGTCAGGAAAAAGTGTATGAGCATTAGTAAACGATGGCGTGGATTGCCGATCATGAGGACACGTGTATACATGCATAATTTCTGCTTACTGAGCCTCAGTGGCTCAATTTTTTTATGTTACGTGTTGTAAGTCCTAGCGATCACGGTACGTGATCTATCGATGGCGCAAGGCCGATCTTTTGAAGCTTTCCGGCTGCTTTTGAGGTGGGAGCGTGTGTATGGATGACGACCTGTGAAGGCCGGGCGCATAGGAAGCTTTTGCTGCACACACACACACACTTGTATATTGTGTAGATGCGACCACGATGAACTGTAATGACTTATGAATATTCTTTTGACATGTATGTAAGACTTCCGCACACATTCAAAATGAAAAATTCTATTCGCATTTTTACGTCGTTGCACGACAACAAAGCCTTAGACACTTAGGATTAAGACGAATTACGAGGTCGGACGACGGGTCCTGACACCCTCCCCCTGAAAGGGACTCTACATCCTACGACTGACGAATTACTTCAGCGTCAGTCTGATCATATCAATCGCCAATCAGATCAAATCGACGAGCTACTTCATCATCATAGCTCGTCTGAACATCGTCCCTCCCCTCGGCCTTTCGAAAGATGGATCCCCCAACAGTCGCGGATGCCACCGATCCCGCAATAGCCGAAGATTGGGTATGAACTATAGAAGATATGTTTATATACAGCCGCGTACCTGAAGATGAAAAGGTCCTGTGCGCTGTTTCAATGCAGAGAGGAAATGCCCGCTTCTGGTGGGACACTGTGAAGATCTTGGAAGACCCAGTAGTAATGTCGTGGGAACGATTTAGAGAATTGTTCCACGGTAAATACTTTACTGCTCACGTCCAAGAACAACGGATGCTAGAATTCATGAACCTCAGGCAAGGAGGAATGCCTGTGGCCCAATATATCCACAGATTTAAGGAGTTATCCCGTTTTGCTCCTCACATGGTGGCGGCAAACCTGTTGAAGGTGACAAGGTTCATTACAGGCCTCAAACCTGAAATTTATCGCGATTTAAGCATTTATAGTGCCCGATAGATGGAATTCACTCAAGTAGCAGAACGGGAAATGATTGCCGAACAAGCAGAAGCCCAGATCGTGGAAGCTCAAGAGGCGAGGAAGAGAAGAAAGTCAGAAAGGACCAGGAAATGACCGTAAGCGCCAGCTTTTCAACAAAGGTCAAGGAAATCGCCAGGGCCAACAGAACTGGCGACCGACGCTGAACCAGGGACCCGTTAATATTCAAAGCAGACCTCCAACCCAGCACCCCAATGCAGACAGTGTGGCCGTTACCACTTCGGCGCCTGTTATCAACCCAGACCCAACCCAACCTACAGTGTTTCATATGCGGAAGAATGGGGCACTATGCAAGGAATTGTAACACGAACATGCCCCAGAGACCCGAACACCAGTTCGACCTCCACCGGTTCCTGCACGGGTTTCACACTTACCAATGAGGAGGCCGAGGCGAACCCTTCTGTTGTGACGGGTACGTTAACTATCTATAACGTGCCCACCTGTGCTAATTGATTCTGGAGCCACACATTCATTTGTGTCGGCTAAGTATGTGACGAAGGTAGGAATATCCCTACCTCCTCTGAATGCAACTATGTAGTTACTCTACCACATGGGGATCCGACGCATACCAGCCAAGTACTACGAGGATGCGTCGTAAGTATTGAGGGTAGGGACTTGAGTGCCGACCTGATTGTAATCCCAATGAACAACTATGATGTCATCTTCGGAATGGATTGGCTTTCAAGATATGGAGCCATCATAGATTGCAACAAGAATGTAGTTAAATTCCAACTGCCCGATGAAGAAGCATTCACTTTTTCGGGTAAATCAGATAAGAATAGTATTCCAAGAATATCAGCTCAGAAGGATCAATAACTTCTGAGGTCAGGTTGTGAGTCTTATCTCGTATATGCGGTGAAGGCGGAGGACTTACCTCAACCGGAACTAAGAAACGTACCTATAGTCAAGGAATACGCCGATGTATTTCCCGATGATCTCCCGGGGTTACCCCATGATCAAGAAATACAGTTCACGATAGATCTGATCCCGGGGTCTGCCCCAATCTCTAAAGCCCCTTACCGTTTAGCACCAAATGAGTTAAAGGAATTGAAGGAACAGTTAGAAGACCTACTATCTAAGAGGTTTATTCAGCCGAGCTTTTTGCCATGGGGCGCACCCGTCCTTTTTGTGCGAAAGAAGGATGGGTCGATGCGATTGTGCATCGACTATAGGGAGTTGAATAAGATCATGATCAAGAATAAATATCCCTTGCCAAGGATCGATGATATGTTCGATCAACTACAAGGAGCTACGGTATTCTCAAAAATTGACCTCCGTTCGGGGTACCATCAGTTGAAGATCAGAGAGGTAGATGTTCCTAAAACCCCATTCAGTACGATGTACGGCCATTACGAGTTTTTGGTCATGCCTTTTCGACTGACAAACGCCCCAGCTGCTTTTATGGACTTGATGAATCGAGTCTTTAAAGACTACCTCGACCGGTTCGTTATCGTCTTTATCGACGATATTCTGATCTATTCTAAGACGAGGGACGAACACGAAAATCATTTGCAAATTGTCTTATGAATCCTGCGAGAGAAACAACTCTACACCAAATTCAAGAAATATCAATTCTAGCTTGAGCAAGTAGCCTTCTTGGGGCACGCGATTATTGGGAATGGAATCTCCATGGACCGAGCAAGACTGAAGCGGTGAATAACTGGCCACGACCTACTACTCCTATCGAGGTCCGAAGTTTTCTTGTACTCGCGGGATACTACCGTAAATTTATAGCGGACTTCTCCAGCATTGCCTCTACGTTGACCAACCTGACGAGGAAGAATGTTCCGTTCAAGTGGACCGGAGCATGCGAGCAGAGTTCAAGAATTGAAGAAACGTCTTACCACTGCCCTGATATTCAGAATACCATCACGAACTGGAGGATTTGCAGTATACAGTGATGCTTCAAAGAATGGCTTGGGATGCGTGCTGATGCAGAATGGAAAGGTGATTGCTTATGCATCACGACAGTTAAAGGAATACGAGAAGATCTATCCGACCCATGACTTGGAAATGGCAGCAGTAGTCTTCGCTTTGAAAATCTGGAGACATTACCTCTATGGAGAGAAATGCGAAATCTTCACCGACCATAAGAGCTTGAAGTATTTCTTCACCCAGAAGGAATTGAAATGCGACAGCGGCGATGGTTAGAACTAGTAAAGGACTACGATTGCGTTATCAGCTATCATCCGGGTAAGGCAAACGTAGTCGCAGATGCGCTAAGTCGAAAAGCGGTAAATGCAGAGTTACATCAACTGGGAATAGAGATAGTCAATTTAGGCGAAGTTGAACCAAAACTAGCAGCGTTAACCCTTCAACCCACGCTACTAGAACGGATCAGGAACACGCAAAAAGAAGACGAACTATATCTAGAAATGAAAGATGCGTTACCCGAGGACTTTAAAGTACGAGGAATGGAGCTTTAGTATACAAGAATCGTCTTTATGTACCTGACAATGAGGAGCTGCGACAAACGATCATGAAGGAAGCACACACGACCACATATTCGGTACATCCAGGAGCCACGAAGATGTATCAAGACTCGCGAGTAACATACTGATGGCCAGGAAAGTAGAAAGACATCGCCGCATTCGTGAACCGATGTATGACTTGCCAATTGATTAAAGCGGAACACCAGCAACCCGGTGGAACCCTACAGCCTCTACCCATTCCAGAATGGAAGTGGGTATCACGATGGATTTCGTCGTTGGGTTACCCAAAACGATGAAAGGCCACGATGCTATTTGGGTGATTGTCGATCGCCTAACTAAATCAGCGCACTTTCTTCCTATCAGCTCTACCTTTTCCATGGAGCGCTATGCTGAATTGTATATTCAGGAAATCATCCGGCTCCATGGAATTCCAACCCCTATCGTCTCGGATCGAGATTCGAGATTTTTATCGAACTTTTGGCAGAGCTTGTAGAAAGCAATGGGTACCAATCTCTCGTTTAGTACTGCTTACCATCCCTAGACCGACGGGCAGTCTGAACGAACGATTCAGACTGTCGAGGATATGCTACGGGCATGTGTGCTCGATTTCAAAGGAAACTGGAGTAAGTATTTTCCGCTCATAGAGTTTTCATACAACAGTTTCCACGCTACAATCGGCATGGCACCATACGAGGCGTTATATGGGTGCAAATGCCGATCCCCAGTCCATTGGGATGAAATCGATGAGCGAACACTGTTAGGACCTGATATGATCCGAGAAATGACAGAAGCTGTGATGAAGGTACGGGAAAGAATGCCAACCGCACAGAGTCGTCAGAAGAGTTACGCAGATCATCGACGATGACCATTGGAATTTGCAGAAGGTGACCAAGTGTTCCTGAAAGGGCAAGCTGAGTCCCAGATACATGGGCCCGTTTAGAATTATCAGACGAGTCGGCGAAGTAGCGTACCAATTAGAGTTGTCGGCTTCACTATCGCAAGTTCACGATGTATTTCACGTATCGACACTACGGAAGTACGTCGCAGACCCAAGTCACGTGATCCAGAACGAGCTTCTTTATCAACAACTCAAACCCGACTTGAGTTACGAAGAAAATCCTATAGAGATTTTGATGTACGAGATAAAGCAACTCCGGAATAAAACAATTCCGTCAGTGAAGGTGTTGTGGCGGAATCAATCAATTGAGGAAGCCACTTGGGAGCGTGAGGATGATGTGAGAATTCGTTATCCCGAGTTATTCCAGTTGGCGTAATTTCGGGGACGAAATTCTTTTAAGGGGGAGGATGTAATACCCGCAAAAAAAAATTATTAACACGGGATTAGTATGTGATAACCACGGAACTAGTTTTGGATATCTCGAAATTGATGAAGCTAATTTCCGGATAGATAGATTTTTCGGAGTCAAGTCGGGAATAATAATTGGGCCGAGAGTGAATAAAACATGGGCCAAATAGTTTGCTTAAGAATTGAAGGCCCGTAGTAATAGTTTGCTTAAGTAGATTAGCCCAAGTTGATAGAGATTAAATAATGAAAAAGTGATGGAATAATAATAGGATTCAACTCACTTAAGAAATAGCCCAACGAAATGATAGATGCCCAACAAAGTTTCGAAACATGATAAGTTTAACAACTTGCTTAAGCATGAGGTAAAACTCAGTTAGCTCCTTGTCAAATCATACACAAGTATCGAAATCTAAAATACTTATCTAATACATAACGTATATCAATTGTCATGGGAAGAAAACCCTCATTTTACTCTATACGAATATTGAGCAGAGAGTAAAACCTCAGAATTTCGCAATATACAAGCTCTAGTGAATTGGAAAGCTGAAACTCGAAGTGAGGTATATGATTTGTCTCTTGTGCTTAACATGTTTAACTTCGCTTTGTTAATTATATGCTTTAAATGATTAAGCTAATGTTAGTAGTTGAAAATTTGAGAATGTTTTTGAATGCGTTAGTATGTAGGAAACTTAGACTTGATTTTCTTGAAATTAAATTTCTAATTATATGTTAGGCCAAGGGTGTACGAGTATTAAAGAAGGTTGAAGTTCATTAGGGTTTGCTGATAATGCGAGTTTAAGGTCAAATAAATCTGGAATGATTTGTGATTTGATTATGTGCTAGAACAATCAAGCATAGCTTTGGCAAGGTAATTGCTAGGATTAAATTCCAAATTCTCGAAATATAAATAGAGTTAATAATGATACTATCAGTTTTGATATAAGAACAACGATGGAGTCTTGTTTTTATAAGTATTTTCAATTTGTTTTCCGTATACATCAAAAGGTTTATTAGGTCTGAGATTTCGATAGTTAATGATTTCGACATGATTAGAAATCTCGGGATGTGTCATAGAGGGATTTCGATATAATAATGTAAGATTTCGAGATGTATTATGAAAAGGTTTTGACATTTAACCTTTAAAGTTCCCGAGATCTATCTTTCACGATATATCAAAATCTCGACATTCTCCATAAAACATTTTGACATTTATAAAGAGCTCGACAGTTAAAGAAAAGATCTCGACAGTTTATAGGCATGTTATATGATCTCGACATATTAAGTATTACTTAAAATTCTCGACATTTAACCTCCCCAACAAAATTTCGCCACTAGGTAGTACTCAACAAATTAGGATTTTCATCATTTTAGGGTTTTCGTGATTTTTGAGTTTTTGATAATTTTAGGGTTTCGAGACTTAGAGATTTGAAATTTCGAAATTAGGTGACTTAGTAAACATACTGATATAATAATATTTTGTGCTTAGAGATTCGAACTGTAGGGAATTCGCCAGAATCGTCGACCGATTTTATCAGGAGGGCAGGTAGGTGAATTATTCATCTACAATGCGTAAACACTTATGTGATGTTTACGTGCTTCTATGTGATTAAATGAATTACGTGTTTTACGTGTTTTATGTACGTCTCACGTGAAAATATGTTTTTAAGTTATCACGTTTATGCATGGCATATGCATATCATACCACAGGAGTGAGATATTTACACCGTATTGAGACAGTGACGATTTGAGATATTGACGAGCGGGGTAGACTGAGATGATTGTGATTGTTGACTCGTTGAGGAGTTGAGGTTGGTACTCATATGACACCTGACGGCAGACAGGTGTGATCGATCTGTCTACTCGGGTGTGAACGTCCCGAGGTGCAAAACCGTCGTGATTTTATTTTTAGCGGAAGGAGTGACCTGACAGGGCAGTTGCGTGATCGTCAAAACGTTGTCGGCGTAGGCTACCGCTTACGGAAGAGCGGCCTAGCAGGGCAGTTGCGTGATCGTCAAAACGCTGCTAGTGCAAGCTTCCGTATATTATTATTATGGGCGCGCGAGGTGTCGAGTCCGAACTAGGGCCCTGTGTTGTGTGATTTGAGATAGGATAGTAGGAAAAGAAAGAGTGAACGTTGCATGTGAGATATTGGGATCGGGAATGAGCGTTCATGTGCATACATGCATTTCTATTCACCTACTGGAAAATCGCTCACTGTTTACGTGTTGTAGGTTCTGAGTCTGACGCCGACGCCGACGCGCGTCAAGATTGAGGCGGCTGGTGGCGGTGCTCCACAGACTTTTGAGGGCAGGGCGATACATGGATGAAGACCTGTGGAGCGATAATAGGGTTTTTGTTCTTTTGACATTTTTGGGGCTACGCCCGTTGTATAGATACTACTATGTAAAATAATATTTTATTATATTATATTAGCTTTCAGGAAAAAGTTTTTTATTAGACTGGTCTGCCGTGACTTACGTTGCGAAAATCCGCCACTAACCTTACTTAGAAAATGAGGGTCGCCACGCCATGTTCTTAATATCATACATTTTTTTTCTTCCGTAAAATTTGTGGATTAGTGTAACCTATGCCTTCTATTGGATTATAGAACTCTATATCCTTGGGCTTGTTTAAGAATATCGTCTGTTCGGAATGTCCCCTACGCGTAAGAAGGTCATCTAATTTTTTAATTTTAGCATATAACTTCCTGCGTTCCTCACTTAGGAGTGCATAATTATTTTCTACCGCTAGTTTAGCGGATTGACAGGCATCTAGTTCCTTACTAAGCTCACTAACCTTAGCATTTGATATTTCTAATTCAACCTCTAAGTTAGTGATCTTAGTGGTAGCTTCGGTTATCCTACAATTTAAGGTGGCTGTTGAGATTCCTAACAAAACAATTGTAGTTATTTGCTAGCCTATCTTCTAATTCTTTAATCTTTTCACTATGATGTCCTAATTGAGGTTGACTAGTCTCTCTAGAATGTAGGCTCTTGGTAAGTTCTTTTATTTTTGCACTAGAGCTCCTAAGTTTTGATTCGAGACTATCTATCTTCTCCTGAGATCTCTCAAGTTTATTCTCTACTTCCTTTATACTTTTCTGCTCACGTTTCGTGTTAGCATATTGAGTTTGATATGATTCTAACATGGTCAATAATGTGGAAGAAGAGACTACCTCTTTTGACGAAGTGGATGCGTTGTCGTCATCCGTATGATTGGATGTTTCGGCGTCTGATTCATTGTCGAGACGGGCCATGAGAGCTAGATTCTCTTCTTCCGAACTCGACGTGTCCTCGAGCCATTGGTCCTGTTCGGCCATGAGAATTACTCCAGCTTCCTTCTGTTTCGTCAATTGGAGCTTCCTGGAGTAGTAGTTGGCATCTCTCTTCTTCGGGAGAGTGCACTCTCTGGCGAAGTGACTTGGCTTGCCACAGTTGAAGCATTTGTTAGCCTCCTTAGGGTTCTTGACCTCGGAGCTCTCTGGTGCACGTTCTTTGTTATTGGAGCTTGTAGTCCGAAGTCTATTAGCTGAGGTTGAAGACTTCTTCTTGAAGTACTTCTTGCTCATCATTTGTCCTATGAGAGCTATCTGCTTTCCTAGAGCTTTCAAATTCAGCAAAACGTCGGAGTCTGACTCTTCTTCCGACTCTGAAGGTGAAGGAAGCCTAACGATCATTTCCTTTCTTGATCTTGAGCTCCTCTTCTCCGAGACTAAGGCAACAGTGTCGTCGGTCTGTTTGCCTTTCTGCTCTTTGAGAATCTCGCTGATATCATCCTCATGCTGTGCCAGATTGTCAAACACGGCATGGACGTCCAACTCCTCTAGATCTTTGTTTTGTCGAATCTGAGTGGATATTTTCTTCCATTCCGCGGGCAGTGAAGATAGAAATCGGATGTTCGTCTCCATATTGGTCTTCTTTATTTCTATCTTCCTCATCTCGTTGAGAAGAGTGAGGTATCTTTGGTAGATCTCGTATAGACTCTCCTTCGGCTTTGCTTGGAAGGACTCATAAGCAATGAGAATTTTCGCCTTTTTGGCCTTTATGCCAACTTCCGTCCTCTGCATCATCCTATGCAGTTCATCCCACATCCCTTTAGCCGATGAAAGGCTATCAATTTGTCTGTATATGTCGTTGGGGATGCCATGCATGAGGGTATTCATTGCTACTAGATCATCCTTAGCCCGAGCTCTTTCCTCCAGAGAGTATTCCCTAGGCTCCTTTAGTCGCCTAGAAGGTGAAATTGGAGGAGTAGCTGTTTCATCACCGGGTACATGGACCCAGAACTGTGTCGGTCCCTCTTCAAGAGACTGCAGTTGATTTTTAGCTTGATCCTTTAGAGCGATGAAATTCAGGAAGCGGTTTCTCCACATGGTATATTCGCCTCTTTGCAAAATCGGCGGACGGTTGTCATTTCCGAGCGAGTATGCATCCATTTTGTAATGTAGTCGAGTTGTTGAAGGATCTTCGTTAAATGTTTTGAAGATTTGAAGATGATGTAATGTGCTTCACAAGTGACAAAACTCGCAGAGTCGATTCAATCCAAAATCCGAAGTTCAAACAGCTACGAATTTGATCGAAATCAACATTTAGCACTTAACCGAGCACGGAAACATCAAATTCAAGTCAATTAAGCACAGAATTATACTATTGGATCGGAAACAAGTTTCGCGCCAAACTGCTCTTCGATGAACAGTAACAGAAAATGATTTTCGATCCAAATCTAACAATTTTTGATTCAAAACTGAAGGAATCTGCTCTGATACCAATTGTTAGGCCATATGATTAACAACTCTAAGATCCTAGGCAGGAATTCAAAGTAATTCGACGATTATGATTGACATTGAAATTCGATCGAAAAACTCAAATGAAGAACGTGAGAGAGAATTCGAGTAGAGTGAGAAAGTTACTGTTGTTTATCTCTCTAGAAATTGAATTGCAAGCCTTTCGGATCAATTTTCAAACTTTCTCTATTCAACTCAAATTCTTTACATGTATTTATACCAAACAAGCTTGGTATAAATAACAAACTAGTCCTAATCTAAGGACTACTATACAAAACGCCCCAATTACAAGAACGACTAATAGAATCAAGCATAATTACAAATGGTATTCTACAGCCCCAGATGTCACAACATAGTGATCGGGTCCTCCAAGATTTTGACGGTGTCCCACCAAAACCTTGCGTTCCCACGGAGCATTGATATAGCGCATAACACTTTTTCGTTGTCAGGGATTCGGCTATAGAGGAACATGTCCTCAACAGTACGCAGCCAATCCTCGGCCACGGTAGGATCGATTGCATCCGCAAAAGTATGAGGGTTCAATTTCCGGAACAGTTTTTTTTTTTGGTGTAATGTCCCTTCTATATATATAGCAGAAAAATATGTACAAATGAGCAGGAGACAAACTTCGCGACCAACCAGTAACAGACTACTGGGCACAAACCAACTAATAAATCCACCAATAACCAATCAACCAATCAACCAATCCAAGACTAATCATACCAAGCCACACGCCAAAGCCTGTGTATGGCCGCCCTATGCAGGTCGTATTTGGTGGATGTACCACTAATACGCATGATGACCAAGGCAATAATCCCCCCCACAAGCCTGTGTGGAGTCGTGACCGTCCCTTCCTTCCAGCGCCTATTCCTTGCCTGCCAGATGTGGTAGACAAGGGAAGCAAGAGGTGTTGTGCTGTCTCGTAGTGCAACTCCTCGCAGAGCATACAAGCTGGAGTTCCTGCCTGCTGAGCTATCCAAGGTTTGTCCCTCGTCGAGAGACGATCCTACAATCCCAAGTATAATATAAACTCATGCCGTGGTACCTTCAATGGCCCGCCAAATAAGGTCGCCCAACATACAGGGGCCCTCCTATAGCGCATGGCATCCCGGGCCAAAGCCGTCGCCATAGATCCATCTGGTGATCCCGTCCACCGTACGCCATCCTGATCCCCACGAGCTACAAAAGGCAGCAGTTGGCTAATCTCAAGGTACTCCACCGCCCCTTGCCCTGGCCAATTCCACCCTTGCGCAGTTAGAGCCGCACTTAGCCGTGAGTCGAGAGGCAGCCCCATCGCAATAGGGCCCCGTGGGAATCTCTCCAAAAGCGACGTAGGCAACAGCCAGGGATCCTTCCACAGCCAAAATGTGGAGCCATCCCCAATGCAAAACGTAATCATAGATCTGATCATCGGGCGCAACTGCATCAGCTTTCTCCAGCTCCAAGCATCATTCGCCGAGATCCGTAGGTCCCATAGCGAGCGAGAGTGCAGCCGCGTCCTATAGAGCCATTCGACCCAAATCGAGTCTGGTGTCCTGGTAAGTACGCTCCATAAGTGCTTAAGCAATAGGGCCTTGTTGTCAACCGATATAGAGCGCAATCCCAATCCCCCCTCAGCTACAGGTAGGCATAAAACCTCCCATGCCACCATAGCTGAAGTGCCTCCCCACAGAAACTTCCTAAAGCGCGTTTCCAAAGAGCGGACAACGCCTTTAGGCAACAAGAAAATACCCGACCAGTACGCGTGAAGTGCCCGCAAGACAGATTGAGCCATGCACCCAACCGTTTGACCCACTCTCTGGTGCACAGTCGCCAATCGTCAGTCTAGTAGTAATAAGAGGCACTCCCAAGTAACGCACCGGTAGTTGGCCCACTCGATAGCCCATGATCGCCTGAATTGGTGTCGTCAATCCCTCAGCCCGCTTCGAGAGGTACATCTCACTTTTGTCCGGATTAGGGAGCAATCCTGACAAGCGCGCAAACTCATCCAACGCCTTCTTCAACACCCCAACCGAAGCAGTGTCAGCATGGCTGAAGAGAAGAAGATCATCCGCAAACGCCAATGACACCAAGCCCATCGTCTCACAGCGCCAATGATATTTGAATCGCGGTTCCTCCAAAATACAAACCTTGAGCAGCCCATAGAGTACCTCCATTACCAGGGTAAAGAGATAGGGAGAAATGGGGTACCCCTGTCGAATACCCCTCTTGCTCGGGAAGAACCCGACCACCTGGCCATTCAGGTTAATCGAAAACGCCGTCATTGTCAGGCATGCTCGGATCCAGCCAATGTAAGTAGGATGAAACCCCATGGCCCCATGGACGGACAACAGAAAACCCCACTCAACCTTGTCGTACGACTTGGCCAGGTCAATCTTGAACATAGCCCGAGGCGGACGGCCCTTGGACTTGTAGCCAAGGCACAGCTCCTGCGCCAGTAAGACGTTATCGCTAATCCGTCGCCCTGGGATGAAAGCCGTCTGTGAGCCATGGACCAACGTAGAGAGGTGCCCCTTTAGGCGATTGGCCAATATCTTAGATATCACCTTGTAGACCACGTTGCAACATGATATGGGTGTAAAGTCCGTTGCACGCCGCGGTGTATCTCGCTTGGGAATCAATGTGATGAGGGTGCTGTTCAGTCCCTTCAGCAGTCTCCCTGTTGCGAAGAAATCTCGGACCGCCTTCACCACATCATTTCCCACTATTCCCCAAGCAGCACGAAAAAACGCGACCGTATAGCCGTCAGGTCCTGGGGCTTTGTCGTCCCCCATAGAGAAAAGCGCCTCTTGGACTTCCGTGCAGTCACCATGGTGATCATAGAGGCTGCGTCCGCTGGGGAAAGCGTACGCGTCACAGCTCTCTAAACATCAGCAGGAAGGATCGGTGATGAGTGGGCCGATTGGCCCAATAAGGCCTTGTAGAACCCAATCAGCTCGCCCTCTACCTGATCCGGTTCTTCGAGAAGATCGCCGGTAGCCGTCTCAAGGGCGCAGATGCGGTTAGCAGATCGTCGCATGGCCACCCTACGAAAGAAATAGGAAGTGCACTGGTCGCCATCCTTCAGCCATGCAAACTTGGCCCGCTGCGATAACACCGATTGCTCTATCTCCACCGCTTTCGCATATAGTGCCCGACACAGTCTTTCCGGCTCGTAGAAAGAGTCCTCCGCGGGGAACCGTGATGCAAACTCCTGTGCAATATCAAGGAAGTGCTTCGCCTCTGTGACATTTGCCGTCAAATCTCCCTTCGCTCGTCGCAACCTCAGCAAGGCAGGCTTCAACATCTTCAGCCGCCGCACCAAAACAAACATAGGATAGCCGTACAAAGTAGTATTCCATACATTCTGAACAATGCCCAAGAGGGCCGGATCCTTCGTCAGAAAGTTATCAAAGCGAAAAGTCGCCTTATACTGCCGCGGTATAGTGGCCCCCAAAAACACAGGCGAGCGGTCTGAGGTCGCAGGCAGGCCACACCTGCAAATGGTATCCGTAAACTGGGCAAACCACTGAGGATTGCCTAGTATACGATCCAGTCCCTGCCAGACCCCGGCATCTGCCCGCTGCTGATTATACCACGTGAAAACCGGGCCTAGTGTAGGGATCGTCATCAAATCAGCGTCCACCAAGCACGCCTGAAACTCCTCCATGTCCATCCTAAAGGGCAAACCACCACGTCCCTCACCCGTGTGCAAAATAGCATTGAAGTCCCCAATGACTATCCATGCATCCGCCACACGAGTTGCTGATAGAGTAGTCAGTTCCTCCCATAAGGGCAGCCTCTCCTCCCTCCTAGACTTCCCATAAGCGAAAGACACAAAAATGACCTCCCCCGTCAATGCCAGCTCCACTCGACAATGTACAGCTTGGGTTGAAAACCCAAGGACATCCACCATCAGGGCAGTTGGGTCCCACTCTACCCATATGCGCGACGAAGGCCCATCATCATAGTCAAAAAACCACTGCCAATTAGCTCTAAGTCCACCTGAAATAAACCCCGCATTAGACACCGCCACCCGTGTCTCTAAAAGTCCAATCATACGCAGCCCCTCACGTGAAATCAATTCCCTCACCGCCCTCCTGTGGTCTTGCTTATTAAGACCACGCACGTTCCAAGCTTCCACTGCTAACATAAAGGCACCCCGTTTCGGGCTGCACTTGCTTTAGGGCCCGTATGAGAAGTGTGGTCAGTTTCCTCAGGCATATCCCGAAGCATATCAAATCGGTGCTGCTCCCCCAAAGAGAGTTGAGCGGAGTCGTCCGGCGGTCGAGATTTGCTCCCCATCCCCGACCCATCACCCACAGGCTGCCTGCCCTCGCTATCCGTAGCAGCCCTCACCAAGATGGCTTTTCCTCTTGCCCCCACCTGTTGCCATTCGTCCTGAGGGCCTGATAGAATGCGTTGCCCACCGTCCCTATCTCGCTGCCGGGTGACTCGACTTCTTTGTCCATGGCGGCCGCCATTGGGAAATCGCGGCCCTGGCCTTGTAGGGACATGACCCATACGTTGCCTAGTCCCTGCCCGATGGTCTCTAGGTCTAGCAGGTCGCGCGATAGATTGAGATGTTGGACCCTTAGCTTCTAGCCCAGCTGATGGGGCCCCGACCATCTTCTCCGGTTTCCGCGGACAGTGGGCTGCCCTGTGCGCCCATGAAGTACAGTGAACACATTGCGAAGGTTTCCAATCATACTCCACCCTTATCGGGACAGTCACGTCCTCCTCCCCTTCGTCACCTTGGATCACCACACTAAACGTCTCTAAGAAAGGCTCAGATAGTTGCTTCATTACACAGATGCGAGCATAATCAAGTCGTTCCCCCGTTGCCGTGATTCCATCAGCATATAATGGTCGTCCACCGCACTCGCAACAATCCCCAGACCCTCTTGCGTCCATAGATCGCATGGCACATCCCATAACTTCACCCACAACGGCACCTCCACCAGCTCCCTTCGCGCCAAAGACATACGAGGGCGCCATGGCTCCAGTAATAATGGCTGGCCTTGCAGCCAAGGCCCGCCTTCAAGGACCTCGGTGCGGTCCTCATCCGACTCAAATCTGAACAAAAAGAAACCATTGGTGGTGGTCCGCACCTCTGCAAGCCCATTCCACACAGATCTGAAGTGACGCTCGACGAATGGGAAATAGGGCTTACGACCAACAAAATAACGCACGAGGGTGTTCTTCCAACGATCCCGACCTCGTCTCGCCACCTCCCTTGGCGCACGAACCACGGCCTCGCCATTAACAAGAGAAGGCGGTGTGTACGATAACGTCATAGTACGTGACGGGCCAGCCCTATTCCCTTGCACGGCAGCCGCGAACGTCTCCGGCATGTTCGGGACATCTGCGAGAAGATCGACCCAACAGGTGGGGAGAACCCCGTCTTCGCAGAATCCCTATCACCCACCACCTTTGCATCAGGCCCACTAGGGCCCATTGTCAGCGGCGGCACTGAAACCCTAACTTCCGTCTGCCCCGACGATCCCGTCGTCGTAATGGTTTGTGGGGGCATCGGCTGGGACGTTAGAACCCTAGATAAATCATCGTGATGAGCTGTCTCCCCATCGGCATCAACAGTAACTTCTTCATCTACCTCCTCGTCGTTACTAGTGTATCCCATGTCAACGAGGCGCCTAGCTTTCAGCACCCGCGGCGGCGGCGTACCCGGTCACCCCCAAGGAACACGCCGATTTGGCTGAATTGGATTCTTCAAAATGCCCTTTAGTGGTCCCTGAGCGGTCCCCACCTGCGTCGGTGAACGTCGCTGATTCGTCACCACAGAGGAAGTCTCCCTCGCCGTCACCATCGTACCCAACCCAGCCGTCACCCCAGCGTGGCGCGGCCCATGCACGCAGCTCATCAGATCAAGGAACCTCCCTTCATCAAAGCACGACGCGAACGCCGGATAAGCCTCCATAAGTGCCTTCAGATCTGGAAACCCTAGGTTCGCCGCCATCAAATCAGATTCAACCGTCGGCCTGTTCGTGTCCCGATCAGAACTCAGATAGATCTGATGCGATCCTCGGATACGATCAGATACAGCCCCACTCCCCCCAAAATACCCGTAGCTGTTGGATTAGTCTCGCCTTCCATCATCACCGGCGGCATGATGATGGCCCGCCTATTTGCAGCCGGACTCCCATCAGATTCAGACGTCATCAGTAAAACCCTAGCCTTCAATTTCAGTGAAAACCCAAGAAGTTCAGCACCTCCCCCACCTAAATCGGTGAAGAAGGCTACCACAATCACCAGCCGGCCAAGATTGACCAGAGACGACGGCGATCAAACAGCACCCGCGCGAGAAAAATTTGAAAAAATTGCCTACTAGGTGAAAATCGCACCTACTGACGGTGTTTTGAGAGAAAGTCAACGGAAGTCAACGCGCTCAATCTCTTATCATCTTAATACTAATTTTCGAAACACTTCCCCTATGATCTCTATACGCTTAGGCTGAGGAGATGGTTGGTTTGCGGAGGAAACTTGGTGATGGATAAGAGCATTAATCTGATCCGATTGTTGCTGGATCAGTTCCGTAAGCCTCATAATAGTTGAGTCGCGTTCATGTACCGGGGACTCAGGTTCGTCCCTGCGACTCGAACTACCTACGTTCTCTCTACAGGTTTTCGGTATTCTTATTCCTATTATCTACAAGTAGCCGTGAGCAAATCAAAATCTATTATTATAAGCAAATAATCATATTGTACCGTAAGACTTATAGGCGAGGCTGATCCTCCACGCTTTTGAGCGGCCGTACATGGACAGTCTACATAATCTATATCCTAAGCTCTGGTACCACCTATGGCGACCCTTACTTTCTAATACTGATTAGTGGCGGATTTTCGCAACGTAAGTCGCGGAAGACCCGTCTAACAAAAATCTTTTTGTTAAATAAAATATATTACGACGAATATCGTCTACATCGTCATCAATATACAAGGGCCGTAGCCCCCAAAATATCAAAACGCTCATAACCCTAATAACTCCACAGGTCGCATCCATGTACACCTCGCCCTCAAAAGTCCATGGAGCACCGCCGTCAGCCCGTGTTAGCCTCGACGGACATCAGCGCCGGGCTCGGTACCTACAACACATAAAATCCTGAGCTATTTGCTCAGTAAGTGAAATATGCATGAATGCACCGTGTAATACCCGTAAAACTTAAAGCGGGATTACGATAGGAAAGTTCAAGATAATTAGCGAAGAAAATATTAGGAATAAAATTCCTAAGAAATATTTATGAAATTTCGGATAAACCAAAATAATAAAATTTTGGGCTTGAATAGATTATTGTCTAAATAAAGGTTGAAACAATATTTTACTCTAATGACTAAAGCCCAAAAGATTAAATAAAGAAAGGCTCAAAATTAAATACTTGAATAAAACATATAAGGCCCAGATCACATATATAAGTGGGTTGTATAATCCTAAGGGAAACTTAGGTTGGTGTTTTGTCACCTCCTTGTTAATTGGTTTGAAACAATCATTAGTAATCAAATGAAGTCTTCGATTTATAACATAGCAAGGACCAAAGTTTTGATAACTATTAAAATCACGTTGCTTAACGTGGGAGGAAATATCCACCACCTCCTTGTCAAATCAAATCCCTTAATAGATATCCATAAGACCTAGTTATCAATAAGAACAAAGAAGAGAACAATGAAGTGGACGGAAGTTTTAAGAAGGAACACTTAATCAGAGCTAGGGAAAGCTTCAACGTGAAAGAGGTAAACTTCCAACTTCAATGCGTGGCTACTTTATAATCTATTGTATATCTTAAATGATCCTTCTATGAATATTTTGCTATTAGAGATAGATGTTTAAGTTAAAATTTAGATGTGAGAAATCTGGACACAAGGTTAGAAATCTTAAGTTGCTAAGAGGGTTTTCGATCCATGAATTTAATCAAGGGATTTCAATACTTTCGGCTTACATAACTAATTACCTAAAGCAAATTTAAAGACTTTAAGTTCCTACTAGATCAGTAAGTTTTCAATAATATTATGTTGTGATACTTAGGGTTATCGTGGTATTTAGGGTTTTCGGTATGAAATTAGCGATGAGGAAATTTCGAGATGTATTTAGGGAAAATGTCGAATGAAATATCGGTAGGCATAAGGTCTCGACATGGGAAGTATTTCGATATTCTTATAAGGTTTCGACATCATTAAAGTAATCGACATGGTATTATATATCAAAGATGTCGATATCTGTTATAGAAGGATCTTGATATATATTATACAAAGATGTCGAGATGAAGAGATGCATGTAAATGTCGACATATGAAAATTATAGAAAAATATCGAAATGCATCATAAAAAGTCGATAACTATAATAACTAAAGATTTCGACATTTATACTTGTTTTTAGGACTCGACATTTATACATGTTTTTAGGTCTCGACATCCTCAGTCTCATTTCGACATTTTCAATGTTGTTTCGACATTTGTTCTTTATTCAACTTAATAGCTCGACATTTTCAAGAAATAATAGTTCGACATTTCTAATTCGACATTTTGGTAAGAATAAGTTTCGACATTTTACAGAAATTGATCTCGACTTTTTATCCTAAGAAGTCTCGACGTTTTATAGGATAAATGTCGAATGAAATCTCGATATTAGTAATAGGTATTAGTTGTTTAATAAGATGTCGAGAGGTAAATGAGAGAAGATGTCGATATAATAATAAAAGTCGATATGATATCTCGACATTGTATCGACATTTAAGAGCTCGACATTTTCATAACCTATGATAAGGTCTCGATATTATTTGTTCTACAAAAGAGCTCGACATTTTCAACATACTCGACATTTCTATCGACATCTATAAAATGTCGATAGGGTTGGTGTTTTCGACATTAGTTATATATATATATAGATCTCGACATTTATATTAAAGACCTCGATAATTGTATAAATATTCCGACATTTTGTCTTAGTTAATAAATTTTCAGTATTTTAGGGTTTTCTACAATTAAAGTTTGGGAACATAAAAACTTATACAGTTTAGCAAATACATACTGATATAATAATATTTATTTATTCAGAGAATCGACTTATAGGGATTCCATCAGGCCTCTCATTTAGCAATATCGGGAGGACAGGTAGGTGAATTTTCATCTACAACGCGTAAACACCAATGTGATATTTATGTGAAATTATGTGCTTCGATGAATAATGTGTTTTATGTGTTTACGTACGTTTTTATGTGGCATCACGATATCATGTATTATCACGTTAAATGCATGCATGTGCACTTCACGTCATTTCACGGAGTGTACCGTGGTGGAACGGTGGTACTGTATTGTACCTAGTGAGCGAGTAGCCGATATTGGCTGTCGACCCGTAGAGGAGTCACGTGAGTGTGGGCATCTGCTGTGCACCAACGCCTGTGACGGTGAGCCATTGGCCCGTTGGACATTATGCGGCAGACTGCGGGCGACCTAGAAAGGAGCGACTTGGGATATCCCCAAGTAGGCTAGCTAGTGTAGGCCACGCTGTCGCATGCGGGAGGAGGCGACCTGGAGGTTGCGACCTGGGTACCCTTACGGGACCTAGTGTAGGCTACCAGCGTGGGCACCGCATTGGCAAAAGAGGCGACCTGAGAGTGTGACCTGATACGGCTCAGGGAGGCTGCTCAGTGTAGGCCACTGCCGTAGTGTTGTGATCGTGTTGTGGTTGTGTTCGTGATCGTGGTAGTGATGTTGCGTGATGGTGCACGGTATGGAGCCCAGGGCCCGTTGTGAGGTGGTGAGTGTATCCCGGTTGTGACGAGTGATAGTGAGTGGTATTGCATTGGTGAGAATTGGGGATGAGTGAACGCGAGTGAGTCACACGTGCATGTGCACTATTTCACCTACTGGGCAATAGCTCAGTGTTTGCGTGTTGTAGGTAATCGACGGTGGAGGCTGGCTATCGGAGCTTCCATGGGCTTTTGAGGGCGGGGCTGTACATGAATGACGACTTGTGGGCGAGTGATAGGGTGTATTGGGCCTTCGGCCCATTCGTATTAACTTATCGTATAAACAAATGTTTTTGTAGGATGGGTTCTCTGCGGCTTTCGCTGCTAAACCCGACGCGATTTATCGCTAATTAGCGATTAGAAAGGTGAGGGTTGTTACAGGTGGTATCAGAGCACAACCTCTCGCAGTACGGTGCTGGTTCGGGGACGAACCAGGCGGAAGCTGGTGGGCATGTGACACCCGGGGCCGATGAGGGCGGGGAGTGATCGCCGGTGCCAGAGAAGTGCACGGACAAGGAGAGGCTCCTGGCAGGCTTCTAGGCGAAGGGGTACATGAACGAACCGATCCGACACCCGAATGAGGGGGGATCCTGAGACTGACAATGTATGGGCGTGTCAGGCTAAGAATCGTATAAAAGAATTGATAATACTACTCATATCACCAAGGTCGACCTACCTTTTCGGGAGTCCATCCATAAGAACTCCGAAGTTAAGCGTGCTTGACTTGGGGAAATCTTAGGATGGGTGACCCCCTGGGAAGTTTGCCCAGGGTGCGTGTGAGTGAGGACAAAGCACGCTGAAAGGTTAAATGGTGGTACAGTGGGGCCAGACTATCAGTCGGAGTGTGGTGGGCCCAACCCTACTGGTCCCGGTAGGGACGGATGCTACAGTGACACCCGGTATGGGACGGGATGTTACAGGTGGTATCAGAGCTTAGGATATAGATTCTGTAGACTGTCCATGTACGGCCGCTCAAAAGCATGGAAGCCCAGCCTCGTCTGTAAGTGTTTATGTATCTATGATAATTTCTATGTGCTAATATGAACTTTAATTATAGTTAGTAGGTTAAAATGGTACGAACTAGGAGTGAATTTAATGGCGAATCAAGCCAACAACACCAAGATGAACGGGAACCCAGTCCCGATGAAAATGACTCGAACCGTACAATTTCCCAGCTTGCTGATCTTGTTCGGCTCCAATCCGAACAAATTAATGCCTTGATCCGTAACCAGAGTTCGACGGAGCGACATACGTCGCCCCAGATCGACAGAACTGAAATCATCGGGCATAGGTTTCGTAAACTCAATCCGCCCATTTTCGAAGACACTGTAGATCCAATTGAGGCGGGTGAGTGGCTTAGAACCATTGAATCCATATTCCAATATAGCCGAACTCCCGCAGAGGAGAAAGTTCTATGTGCTGCCTTTCAACTCCGGGGAAATGCCGGATACTGGTGGGATACCATCACAGTGATGGAAGATCCAAGTACAATGACTTGGGAGCACTTTAAGGAGCTCTTCGAGGAAAAGTACTTTAGCATCTCTGCCCGTGACACGAAAATGGAGGAATTCATAAATCTACGTCAGGGCGGGATGTCTGTTGCGGAATACATCCGCAAATTTGAGCAACTGTCTCGCTTTGCTCCTCACATAGTAGCGACAGACAATCTTAAAGTGGGACGTTTTCTAATCGGCCTGAAGTCTGAACTGTACCGAGATGTCGCGGTGACGAGATCTCCAGATATGACCTATGCTAAGGCTGCCGAACGAGCTTTGGTGGCCGAAGAAGCCGAGGCGAGGCTATTTAAAGATCGAGAAGCAAAGAGAAAGATGGAGCAGGGACAATACGGTCGCGAAGGCAACGAAAAGAAACAATTGGTCGTCCATGCTCCTAATCAGCCAAACCGAGGGAGGCAAAATGAACCCAGATGGGAACAAAGGCCAAATGTGAGACCTAACAATGCTCTAGCCAAACCACCGATGCCGACTTGCCAACTGTGTGGACGTCAACATGTCGGCGTCTGTTTTGGTCCTAATCCTAGCATCAAGTGCTTCAACTGTGGAAAGGCGGGCCATATCTCGCGATTTTGCCATGAGAATCTGCCGGTTAATCCGACCCCTGCACAGAATCAACAACCTGTGCAGAACCAACCTCCGAGGGTACCTGCTAGAGTATTTACCCTCACTGCGGGAGAAGATGAAGAACAACCTAGGGTAGAACCGAATATGTAAGATAGAATACCCTCATTTTGTGAACTTATGAACTAGGAGCCGTAATATTTTGTACTGTACGACAAGATAATATAAATATTTTGTCTAATGGGTATTAAATTAAGTAAAGAGGGGGTTGTCGTTCGCTTTTCCCGAGCACGGGAACTACGGCAATAAATACATCCGAAAACCACTATAAGAGTAAAAGAAATCGGTTCCCCGAATTATTCCAATCAACGTAATTTCCGGGACGAAATTCTTTTAAGGGGGGAGGGATGTAATACCCGTAAAACTTAAAGCGGGATTACGATAGGAAAGTTCAAGATAATTAGCGAAGAAAATATTAGGAATAAAATTCCTAAGAAATATTTATGAAATTTCGGATAAACCAAAATAATAAAATTTTGGGCTTGAATAGATTATTGTCTAAATAAAGGTTGAAACAATATTTTACTCTAATGACTAAAGCCCAAAAGATTAAATAAAGAAAGGCTCAAAATTAAATACTTGAATAAAACATATAAGGCCCAGATCACATATATAAGTGGGTTGTATAATCCTAAGGGAAACTTAGGTTGGTGTTTTGTCACCTCCTTGTTAATTGGTTTGAAACAATCATTAGTAATCAAATGAAGTCTTCGATTTATAACATAGCAAGGACCAAAGTTTTGATAACTATTAAAATCACGTTGCTTAACGTGGGAGGAAATATCCACCACCTCCTTGTCAAATCAAATCCCTTAATAGATATCCATAAGACCTAGTTATCAATAAGAACAAAGAAGAGAACAATGAAGTGGACGGAAGTTTTAAGAAGGAACACTTAATCAGAGCTAGGGAAAGCTTCAACGTGAAAGAGGTAAACTTCCAACTTCAATGCGTGGCTACTTTATAATCTATTGTATATCTTAAATGATCCTTCTATGAATATTTTGCTATTAGAGATAGATGTTTAAGTTAAAATTTAGATGTGAGAAATCTGGACACAAGGTTAGAAATCTTAAGTTGCTAAGAGGGTTTTAGATCCATGAATTTAATCAAGGGATTTCAATACTTTCGGCTTACATAACTAATTACCTAAAGCAAATTTAAAGACTTTAAGTTCCTACTAGATCAGTAAGTTTTCAATAATATTATGTTGTGATACTTAGGGTTATCGTGGTATTTAGGGTTTTCGGTATGAAATTAGCGATGAGGAAATTTCGAGATGTATTTAGGGAAAATGTCGAATGAAATATCGGTAGGCATAAGGTCTCGACATGGGAAGTATTTCGATATTCTTATAAGGTTTCGACATCATTAAAGTAATCGACATGGTATTATATATCAAAGATGTCGATATCTGTTATAGAAGGATCTTGATATATATTATACAAAGATGTCGAGATGAAGAGATGCATGTAAATGTCGACATATGAAAATTATAGAAAAATATCGAAATGCATCATAAAAAGTCGATAACTATAATAACTAAAGATTTCGACATTTATACTTGTTTTTAGGACTCGACATTTATACATGTTTTTAGGTCTCGACATCCTCAGTCTCATTTCGACATTTTCAATGTTGTTTCGACATTTGTTCTTTATTCAACTTAATAGCTCGACATTTTCAAGAAATAATAGTTCGACATTTCTAATTCGACATTTTGGTAAGAATAAGTTTCGACATTTTACAGAAATTGATCTCGACTTTTTATCCTAAGAAGTCTCGACGTTTTATAGGATAAATGTCGAATGAAATCTCGATATTAGTAATAGGTATTAGTTGTTTAATAAGATGTCGAGAGGTAAATGAGAGAAGATGTCGATATAATAATAAAAGTCGATATGATATCTCGACATTGTATCGACATTTAAGAGCTCGACATTTTCATAACCTATGATAAGGTCTCGATATTATTTGTTCTACAAAAGAGCTCGACATTTTCAACATACTCGACATTTCTATCGACATCTATAAAATGTCGATAGGGTTGGTGTTTTCGACATTAGTTATATATATATATAGATCTCGACATTTATATTAAAGACCTCGATAATTGTATAAATATTCCGACATTTTGTCTTAGTTAATAAATTTTCAGTATTTTAGGGTTTTCTACAATTAAAGTTTGGGAACATAAAAACTTATACAGTTTAGCAAATACATACTGATATAATAATATTTATTTATTCAGAGAATCGACTTATAGGGATTCCATCAGGCCTCTCATTTAGCAATATCGGGAGGACAGGTAGGTGAATTTTCATCTACAACGCGTAAACACCAACGTGATATTTATGTGAAATTATGTGCTTCGATGAATAATGTGTTTTATGTGTTTACGTACGTTTTTATGTGGCATCACGATATCATGTATTATCACGTTAAATGCATGCATATGCACTTCACGTCATTTCACGGAGTGTACCGTGGTGGAACGGTGGTACTGTATTGTACCTAGTGAGCGAGTAGCCGATATTGGCTGTCGATCCGTAGAGGAGTCACGTGAGTGTGGGCATCTGCTGTGCACCAACGCCTGTGACGGTGAGCCATTGGCCCGTTGGACATTATGCGGCAGACTGCGGGCGACCTAGAAAGGAGCGACTTGGGATATCCCCAAGTAGGCTAGCTAGTGTAGGCCACGCTGTCGCATGCGGGAGGAGGCGACCTGGAGGTTGCGACCTGGGTACCCTTACGGGACCTAGTGTAGGCTACCAGCGTGGGCACCGCATTGGCAAAAGAGGCGACCTGAGAGTGTGACCTGATACGGCTCAGGGAGGCTGCTCAGTGTAGGCCACTGCCGTAGTGTTGTGATCGTGTTGTGGTTGTGTTCGTGATCGTGGTAGTGATGTTGCGTGATGGTGCACGGTATGGAGCCCAGGGCCCGTTGTGAGGTGGTGAGTGTATCCCGGTTGTGACGAGTGATAGTGAGTGGTATTGCATTGGTGAGAATTGGGGATGAGTGAACGCGAGTGAGTCACACGTGCATGTGCACTATTTCACCTACTGGGCAATAGCTCAGTGTTTGCGTGTTGTAGGTAATCGACGGTGGAGGCTGGCTATCGGAGCTTCCATGGGCTTTTGAGGGCGGGGCTGTACATGGATGACGACTTGTGGGCGAGTGATAGGGTGTATTGGGCCTTCGGCCCATTCGTATTAACTTTTCGTATAAACAAATGTTTTTGTAGGATGGGTTCTCTGCGGCTTTCGCTGCTAAACCCGACGCGATTTATCGCTAATTAGCGATTAGAAAGGTGAGGGTTGTTACACACCGTGCGATCGATCCCATCCCATACATCTCAAACATGCACGCTCGACTCATCTCGACTCATCACATCCCGTGACACCCCGTGACTCAACACTATACACCCTCGGGTATCCCACTCAGGTCGCTTTAGAATGGGAAGGCTTCTCAGGTCTCTTTAGAGTCGCCCTTCCCGATTTGAGGTTCAAGTTCGCTCAGCCCACTCAGGTCTCTTTAGAGTGGTACGTACTAGAACCTTCCCCTCGATACCTAATGCTTGGTCGGCCCACTCAGGTTTTTTTAGAGTGGTACGTACTATAGAATGGGCAGCCTACTCAGGTCTCTTTAGAGCGGCACATACCCAAACCACTAACGTCCCAACGCTCGGGCGGCCAGCTCAGGTCGCTTTAGAGTGGCACGCACCCAAGCACCATCCTATCGCTCGGGCTGCCCACTCTGGTCACTTTAGAGTGGTACGTGCTGGAGCACGGTACTCCATTCCCTCGCACTGACATGGAATGCAAGTGCAGTGCAAGTAACATATGACGTGCAACATGGTTAATATGACGTGTAACGTATATAAAACATGTAAAACATATGATCCATGAGATTCACATAATCATATAATTCAGATATTCACATAATTCATATAATCATGTACGAATCATATTAGCACATATATTCACATAGAAGGGCTACGTGTCGTAGATGAAAAATCACCTACCTGTCCTCCTGATATAGCTAGTCGTGGTATCTGATGAAATACCTAACCCTCGGATCTCTGGACATATAAGTATCGTTAATACCTATATTATGTACTAGTACAAAATAATTAAGTTACGAAATTAAATTTGAAGTCAACGGTCAATTCGCGAAACCCTTATTGGTTCGCGAATTCACACTTAATTCGCCAAATAGTTTGGATTCGCCAAGTGGTTAGGGTTCGTCAACTTCTCACTAGTTCGCGAATTGCCTCAGATACTCGGTTTGTGAATTGCTATATGGTTCGCCAATTATTGAGTTCGCCAAGCTGCTTTGATTCGCGAAGTCAATTGTGTAACACATAATTCGCCAAGCTGATAATATCATTATTTTATTCCCTTACGCCTCGTGAAGTCCAACTCACAATTCGTACAATCTTATCATATAGGTTCCTGAATATTCATGTGCTTATACTATTATTTTATTACCTATTGCTTTATAAACATCCCATAAAGCATACTTCAATCAAAAGTTCATAGCCTACTATACTATATTTTATTCTCTTATCATGGTACATACACGATTTTCAATCCCACTCAAACCGTGAAATTCCATTTTAAAATTCGTGACATGCCTTTCTTATTTTATTAATAATTCACCTAGCTCTTACTTCATGAATTATCCATTCGGCACTTTAACGGTTCGCAAATACTAATTCAGAGTTCGTCACTCAGTTCCAATTCGCAAAATTCTCCTTCCACGAATGGTTTGCGAATCCTATACTTCACGACTTCTATAACACTTATAGCCCTTCTAACAATTTGAAATTTGAGGGTTCTCGATCAAAACCTTGTTCTTTCCAAAAACAGTTTAAAGATCCTAAGAATCCATAAAATTTTCAACCCTATTCCCACCTTCGAAATTCAATTTCGTTAATGTTAAATTCTAAGAAATTTAACATTAATTTTGAGAGTTACTAAACCCTTAATTAAAAAGGGTTTCTTTTTTTTTAAGAATATAAATACTTACATGAATTGAAACATAATAACACAAAACCCTAGTATATTGCTTCGAGATTACAAGTTCCGGGTTGCTAAGCTCCTTATGTTACTAACGTTTCCTATAAGCATGATAACTAATGAAATTTCTGTTGCTCTTTCCCATAATTTGTCCTCATACTATATCCCTCAGTACTCATCAAACACTCATATTCGGTTTATAAATCTATCGGCGCCCCGAAAGTCACATAAGCTTCATATCACGTTCAACATATATATAAAGTCACAAACTTCGAAAATAAGTTATCCTAATAAATATAGTCTATTACGTAACCTTACGTCCTGTCTATAAATTTTGAGCTTTCCTATTTTTCGTTTCCAGCTCTTATGTGTTAAACGACGGTTTTCTTTTCTCTTATTCCTCATATAACGTGTATGTTAGATAAGTATCAGATTAGCTTTGAACTTATAAGTGATGGGACAACTAGGTGAATGGTGTTGACGTGTTTTACCTTAGCCTTAGTAACATGTTATGCCTTATCACACTTTAATATTGTTGGGCCTTATTAGGTGTAAGTGTGGCCCATTGATTTATTGGGTCTTAGTGACATATAAAAACCCATATTAAATTCATAAAATTACCTAATTACTTACATCGAACACCATATTAAATTTATGGGTATTAGATATGTCGTGGGAAAGATTTGAACAGCTTTTCCGCGACAAGTATTTCACAGCATATGACCGAACTCGCAAGATGAACGAATTCATCAACCTCAAACAAGGCAAAAAACCTACTACGGAATATATCCGCAAGTTTGAGGAATTGTCTCGCTTCGCCCCACGCACGGTGGCTAACGATGCTTTAAAGATCGAACAATTCCAGGTAGGTCTTAAACCCGAGATCTACCGAGATGTTAGCATGGCAGGAACGCGGGGAGTAGCATTTTCTCAAGTGGCAGAACGAGCAATGATTGCAGAGCAAGCAGAATGTCAGATCTTAGCAGCTCGGGAACCAAAGAAGGAAAATGACAGTCATCAAGGAAACGGAGGTAATCTGAAACGACAATATTTTGAGGTAGACCCCAGTAGCAATCAGAATAATCGTCAAGGACTGCAAAACTGGCGACCAAGACCGAACCTAGGGGCAAATAATTTTCCGTCTCGACCTCCAATCATCAATCCCCGATGTCCGCAATGCGGGCGATACCACACCGGCATTTGTTTCGGAGCCGGACCTAAATTCAACCCGCAATGTTTCAAGTGCGGAAAGCTGGGACATGTTGTAAAAGACTATCTAGAATATCTGCCCAGGAACCCAGCCCCAGTGCCAGTACAACCTCCAATGCACCAGCCCGAGTGTACGCTTTAACAAGCGAAGAAGAAGATCCGAACCTATCAATGGTGGCAAGTATTTTGAAATGCTTATAAGCATACCCATTCGGAGTCGCATGTTTATTCGGGTTGAATAAATGTGTGACGTAAGTGAAAATAACTTCTGCTCTATTTAGGTACCACCATGTATCGCTCTTATTCTGATTTGCTCGATATCAGAGCCCAGCAGAAGCGTGATGGAAATAAAAATAAGTATGTTTGAGAATATAGAATACATGAGTTAGCCAATCGTAGAGCTCGACTCGAATCCCCTACCACAGAATTTCGGGCGCGAAATTCTTTTTAAGGAGGGAGATTGCAAAACCCGTAAAATTTAATATGGGGTTCGATGTAATTTTAATTAGTTAATTTTATGATTTAATATGGGTTAAATTTTATATGTGACTAAGACCCAATAAATCAATGGGCCACACTTAACACCTAAATAAGGCCCAACAATATTAAAGTGTGATAAGGCATAACATGTTACTTAAGGCTAAGGTAAAACACGTCAACACCATTCACCTAGTTGTCCCATCACTTATAAGTTCAAAGGTAATCTGATACTTATCTAACATACACGTTATATCAGGAATAAGAGAAAAGAAAACCGTCGTTTAACGCATAAGAGCTGGAAACGAAAAACAGGAAAGCTCAAAATTTATAGACAGGAGGTAAGGTTACGTAATATATTATGTTTATTAGGATAACTTTTTTTCGAAGTTTGTGATTTTATATATATGTTGAACGTGATATGAAGCTTATGTGACTTTCAGGGTGCCGATAGATTTATAAACCGAATATGAGTGCTTGATGAGTACTGGAGGGATATAGTTATGAGGATAAATGATGGGAAAGAGCAACTAGAAATTTCATTAGTTATCATGCTTATAGGAAACATTAGTAACATAAGGAGCTTAGCAACCCGGAACTTGTAATCTCGAAGCAATATACTACGGTTTGTGTTATTATATTTCAATTCATATAAGTATTTATATTCTTAAAAAAAAAAAAAGAAACCCTTTTTAATTAAGGGTTTAGGAACTCTCATAATTAATGTTAAATTTCTAAGAATTTAACATTAACGAAATTGAATTTCGAAGGTTGGAATAGGGTTGAAAATTTTATGGAGTTCTTAGGATCTCTAAACTGTTTTTGGAAAGAACAAGGTTTTGATCGAAAACCCTCAAATTTCAAATTGTTAGAGGGGTTATAAGTGTTATTAGAAGTCGTGAAGTATAGGATTCGCAAAACCATTCGTGGAAGAGAATTTTGCGAATTGGAACTGAGTGACGAACTCTGAATTAGTGTTCTGCGAACCGTTAAAGTGCAGAATGGATAATTCATGAAGTAAGAGCTAGGTGAATTATTAATAAAATAAGAAAGGCATGTCACGAATTTTAAAATGGAATCTCACGGGTTGCGTGGGATTGAAAATCGTGTATGTACCATGATAAGAGAATAAAATAATAGTATACTAGGCTATGAACTTTCACGAATTGAGTGAAGTATGCTTTATGGTATGTTTATGATAAGTTAGCATTTTACTTCATTTTACATTCCATAAACATGCATTATCATCGGTTTTCTATCCAAATTTCCTTGATATTTTAGGTTTATATTTCATATTTAACAGGTATCAGAGCGAAATGAATAAAAATCGAAAAGCATGTGTCAACTTATTTATTGAAGCATTGTCGTTGACAGGTTACAATCCTTGGACAAATTTATGCTGCTTTTCTTATCACCTATGCGAAACTCATCAAGACCAACTCAAGGAATAATGGGCCCTTAAAGAGGAATATCAAGACCTTACGTGCTTGGAAATTATAAAAGACAATGAGACAAGTCCTATAATAAGCCACAAAAGAGGGATTCTTGCTACTCCAACAAAGCTAATTGGGACAACTTTTCCATTTATTACTCTTGGATGTCTAAAGCTGATAAGGATGGATGTGCAACAGACAAAGGATGAAAAGGATAGTCCAAACTCCCATTATATATACTTTGATTGAGAGAATAAAAAAAAAAAAGAGGAACGTGGGGCAGAAACCGATTAAGCATACACCTTATTTTATCACCTCACCAATCAAGCTGCTCTCGTTGCTTTCTTCTCCCATGCACATCTCTCGAAGCAAGCAGCCACCCCACATCCTACACTTAAATTCCTCACTGACGCAGTAATCCGAGGCAGCCCCCAAGCCACGTATCAGCCCGCAGCCCAGACGAAGAGCTTTCTCACGCAACGGAGATCCCGACGTAACTTGGCATGATCCATTCGTCGTGATAGTCAACGTTCGTACATCGTCTTACGCGAAAACAAGAATGTTCACCTCTATCTTTTCGTGTTTTTCGTTTATTAATATGTGTGTTTAAGTTTATTTGTGGTTAAGGCCGTATTGGGCCGGATTATGATTTCGTGTTGATGCTACTCGTATTATATTTAACTGTATGAGTTAAGTTACGTGTTCTATATTTGAGGTTAATGCTTGGGTATGCCTGATCAACATATGCTTGATTCTTGATTGGTTTATGAGACTAAAAAAGTGATGGAATATAGCGCACCACGACGTAACACCGACCAGAGATGGAATTCGGTTTCGTCCGTGTGGTTTTCGAGACCTTAGGCGCCGAAAGCGTCTAAACTCGGGGAAATTCATAAAGCTGAATGCGCACGGGGTAACTAAAGTCATATAGGAATATAGTTGATTGGTTCGCTTTCGCATAGGGTTGCTAGTTACGTGAATAACTGGTAGCACGTACGTTAGAAATTTCTACCTTGACTCGATTCATATTGGTTAAATATATACGATTGCATGCAGACGTAGGATTAATCTGTGCCGAATGAGCTTTAACCACGCTTGTCATTAATTGATAAAAAACCGTTATCTTTATTTGCGCTTTTCTTAAAACCATCTTTAATTTTAAAAAAATAATATATAAATAGATATAATATATTTTTAAAATCACTTCAGTCTAAGTTAAATTTTGGATTAATATCTTAGAACTAATCGAGCTGTCCTCGTGGATCGGTACTCGGATTTACGTCCGTTTTATACTACGTGCACGACCTAGTATACTTGCTACTATTCGAACGTGTCAAGTTTTTGGCGCCGTTGCCGGGGATAGCGGTATTATTAATTTAAGTTTATTCTGAGTTTTATTTAGATATTCTATATTTTTTTTGTTTAAAAAAATATAAGTAGTAGTAATACTTTTATTATTTTTCGCCGTACACGTGTTATTATCTTCAAGAGTATTGATATTACTATTAATTTTCTTCTATCATCTTATTATTACTTCTATTTTATTTTAGTACTATTATTATATTTTTGTACGTCACTACCACTTTTTATATATACATATATATCGATGAAAATTATTATTATTTTCTTTCTTCTATGTTTTAGTCTTTTATTATTAGCATTACTATTATTATAATCATTGATATATTTTTACTTTAATATTTATTGCTATTTTTTTTCTCTTAAGTCATCACTACTTTATTATCTTTTCCAGGGCACTTATTTACGTTGATTTTAACTCGTTTGCAGAAATATTATTCCGTGCATGACACGAAGCTCAAACAAGGAGCCACTGCTATTTGACGCTGAAATCTAAGCTACGTGCCGTCGTAACAACCGAAACCGTAGACGGAAGATGGAGGATCAAGAACAGGAACACCAGGAGCAACACGATCGCGAGATAGTACTCCACGACCTAGTTTGCTAAGTAGAGCACTTCCAGGCTACTTTGATGATAACTGCGGCGCCCCTGACTCCTACCGCCCATTCTTATTACTAATTTATGTGACTGCATGTGATATAAATAAAATCTATATACGAAAATACGTACAAAATTTTTCCTTTTATATAAAGGAAACTCTTCTGTACAGTACAAAATATTCCTAGGACATAATTACAAGGTAGAGTGCGCATGCGTGTTCAAAATAACCTATCGGCCCGCCACTCAGGTCGCATCCATGTACACACTGCCACCTCAAAAGTCCTCCGGAAGCTTCAAAAATAGGCCTCGCCTTCGTAAAGATCACGTACCGTGATCCCGTGAACCTACAACACATAAATACATGGAATGAGCTTATAAAGCTCAGTAAGTGAAAGCCATGCATGCCATGCACGTGTCCTAAATTCGCAAAGGCATCCGCGCCAATGCTCCCTAAACCTCATATTTTTCCTTGTCTTGTCTTGTCATGTAGGGCCCTCGGCTATCTTGCTATGCACCATCATGGAGCTCGAATCCACTAGGGATAAATAAATATAAGTGGCAATACCCACTCAAGGGAGGCTAACCCTAGGGCGCCTTTTCTGTCCCAAGGTGGTTTCATACGCCACGCGGACGCTTCACACTGGTAGCCTAATCTGAGGTAGTCGACACCAGAGGTACCCTCGGTGTCGCTTACTCCCTCAGCTCGCACCCTCCAGGTTTCACGACCCGCCATGAGGGCATTAGCCCTAAAATCATGTCTTGCCTTGTACATGTCATGTCATAACGGTAGCGCCATACGACGTCACCATGGTAGCATAGAAGAGCCGTGACTCAACTGTGAGTCGACATCAGACGCCCATATCGGCGAATCTTTATCGCTCTCAGGCGATCGTATATTATGCACGCTATCATATCATGCCTTTCGTTCTAACGTGCGTGCACATGCTCATGTCATGAATATGCGTGTCATGCCGTAATATTATGTAATTAATTCACGTAGGAAGTCACATAAATTCACATAAACATATAACACATAGTTTCATGCACATGTAATTATGTGTTGTAGTTGGGACTTCCACTTACCTGGTATCCTTAGCTATTAGCTTGTCGGTAAGTCGCTAATCTTCAAACCCTAGGTATACAAAATATAAAATTAATGTTTATTAGTCTAATTATAATTTCACGAAATTGGCTTAATTTGAAAACCCTAATTTTGACTTCTCTAAATTTCGAAACCCTAAAATTTAGAACTTAACCTAAACTAAGAAATATTATTAATATAAATTTCGGCATGATTATGACCTCGGCATTGTATAAATCTCAATATGAATTACATGATGGATCTCGATATTATTTACTAAGTTCTATATTTAAACTATACCAAGATTTCGACATCAAAGTTGCATTGGACTTCGAGTTTCAACTAAATACAATAATCTCGATATACACACATTATATACACCTAGCTTTCGACATAGCTTATGTGTGAAAATACCAATGTGTCTTTGAACTTATAATTTAATATTATAGCCCTAGATTCTCGATATGGACTTGAGCCCTTATACCAAATATCGAGGTATGATAATAATATGCTTTGAGATGTCGAGTCATGTACTACTATAAATTAATAAATCTCGATAGACACCTCTTAATATATCATAAGATGTCGGGACATATCGATAATACTTCGACATTCACACCGTCAAACATTTCGACATTTCATTCTAAATAATTCGACATTAACACTAATCATTGATTTCGATATGTATCCTAGGGATAACACATAGGAATATCTCGACATATTAGAACAAAGCCTCGATATTTATTATCAAAGTAGATTTCGATACTATCATAAATCTCGACATCTCCTATCCTTGTTTCTTTCTTTTTATCCCGTAATCATTCCTACCATATTAATAGGGTTTCGATATCTATTAATTGGAGATCATATCATCCCGAGAATATTTCATATAATCATCTATTTCGATCAACCTTTCAAATTTTCATTCCCTTTATTCTTTATCTTATTTCTCCCAGAAACTTATGAATTCTAGGGTTTCTTCTACCCTAGAGTTATCAGGTCTAACCGAAATTAAGATTATAGATCCTTAACATGTCCTTTGCTACCCAAATTGTACTTTAAACAGTTTTCCTAGTATGAATCTACTTTTCAAATTAGGTCTTTCACAACCTATCTTACATCAAAAATCTTCAGAGGTTTCGTTAGTTCACATAAAATCACAATTAATAACCTAAGCTAAGAAACTTCAAAATATACCCTATTCACATAATAGGTTCACGTTAAGTCTTGATAGGTTAAGGTTTTCTAAGTCGTTTTTAATATCGAACCCCTAAGATTAGTATAAGATTATACAGACTTATACATATTAGAAACATATAAATATACTGAAATTGACTTGAGCTTGAGAACATTTCATACCTTTCTTTGAAATTTCGTTGTTTGAGCTCGATATTATTCCCACAAAGCTTGTCTTAATTTTCGTGTTCAGCTGGTAGTCTTGTTCATTTCTTTTTGCTCTTGTTTCATATAGTTCATCATTTATTTGATATACATAAGATTATTGGATTTTGTGCATGATTAGACACTATATGACGTGTTTTCCCTTCAACATTAAGCGATCCATATTTATCCTCAAGTACTTGGGCCTAAGTTTTAATGTAATATAGCCCAATTTAACTATAGTCTTAATCCTATTCTTTAATGTCATGAAATTCGAATTTTTTCATATGTTAATTCGATCTCCAACCATATGAGTATTAACTATTTTTCCTAAGTCCCAACACTACCTTCCAACTTATACATGTCATGTTAGCATATATAATGAAATCATATAATGAAATCATTTAAGCACATAAAATCACAAAACATGTCTCATGCAGTCACGTAAATAATATAATATGTATGCATATTTATTGGCCGACTTACTTACGGGACTCGGGTATTACATCCTCCCCCCCTTAAAAGGGATTTCGCCCCCGAAATCAGGTAGGGAGAAACAGCTCAGGGTAGTGGTTCCTCATGTCATCTTCCCGTTCTCACGTAGCTTCTTCTGTGGATTGATTCTGCCATAACACCTTGACTAGCGGAATTCCTTTATTCCGTAGTCGTTTCATGTCGTACATAAGGATTTCCACTGGTTTCTCCTCGTAGCTCAAATCTGGCTTGAGTTGTTGCTGAATATTTTCAGTATTCAGCACATGGCTTGGGTCTGCGACGTATTTTCGTAACGTCGATACGTGAAAAATATCATGTACTTGAGCTAGCGAATTCAGTAGTTCCAGTTGATAAGCAACTTCGCCAACTTTTCTGACGATTCGGAACGGTCCGATATATCTCGGACTTAGTTTACCTTTCTTCCCAAATCGCCTCACGCCTTTCATTGGTGACACCTTCAGAAATACAAAATCATCTGCTTGGAATTCCAGTGGTCTACGCTTTTGGTCTGCGTAGCTTTTCTGCCTACTTTGGGCCGTTTTCATCCGTTCTCGTATTTGAGCAATGGCTTCTGTCATTTCTTGTACCAAATCAGGGCCTAATATTGCTCGTTCTCCGACTTCATCCCAGTGAATTGGGGATCTGCATTTGCGTCCGTATAACGCTTCATATGGAGCCATTCCGATTGTTGCGTGGAAGCTGTTGTTGTAGGAGAACTCAATCAACGGAAGGTATCGGCTCCAATTTCCTTTAAAATCGATCACACAGGCTCTTAGCATATCCTCCAACGTCTGAATTGATCGTTCAGACTGCCCATCTGTTTGAGGATGGTAGGCAGTACTGAATGATAACTTGGTTCCCATGGCCTTCTGCAAACTCATCCAGAACTTGGATAAGAATCTCGAATCACGATCGGAAATAATCGAAATTGGAACTCCGTGAAGTCGTACTATTTCTTGAATATATAATTCTGCGTATCTTTCCATCGAAAATGTTGAGCTGATAGGCAGGAAGTGAGCGGACTTGGTCAGTCGATCAACAATGACCCATATAGCGTCGTGGCCTTTCAAAGTCTTAGGTAGGCCGACAACGAAGTCCATCGTAATGTGGTCCCAGTTCCATTCAGGTACTGGCAGGGATTGCAAGGTTCCTGCTGGTCTTTGATGTTCCGCCTTAATTTGCTGACACGTTAAGCACTGGCTTACAAATGTTGCGATTTCTCTTTTCATCCCTGGCCACCAATAGTTGGCTCGTAGATCCCTATACATCTTCGTTGCTCCTGGGTGGATTGAGTAAATGGTGGTATGGGCTTCCATCATGACAGTCTTTCGAAGTTCGGCGTCGTTAGGAACATATATACGATTTCTGTAGTATAAACTTCCGTCGTCTCGTATGGTGAAGTCTGAAGATCTTTGCTCCATGGGAGTTTCCTTGATTTTTAGATATAACTCGTCGTTCTCCTGGGCCTTCGTAATCTGCTCCATCAACGTAGGTCGAAGTGTTAGTGCCGCTAATCTTGTTTCGATCTCGCCCATCGGTATTAACTCCACCTCGAGTCTTTGTACCTCCGTGTTCACAGTCTTGCGGCTTAGTGCATCAGCCACTACATTTGCTTTCCCCGGATGGTAGCTAATCACGCAGTCATAGTCCTTGACTAACTCAAGCCATCGTCGTTGTCTCATATTTAACTCCTTCTGAGTGAAGAAGTATTTGAGACTCTTGTGATCCGTGAAAATCTCGCATCGCTCGCCGTATAAGTAGTGCCTCCAGATCTTGAGAGCGAAAACGACTGCCGCGAGTTCAAGGTCGTGTGTTGGATAGTTCTTCTCATAATCTTTGAGTTGTCGGGAAGCATATGCAACTACGTTTCCGTTCTGCATTAAGACGCATCCTAGGCCATTTTTAGACGCATCACTGTAAACAGAAAATCCTCCATTGCCTGTGGGAATAGTCAACACTGGGGCAGTAGTGAGTCGTCGCTTAAGTTCTTGAAAACTCTGCTCGCAAGCATCGTCCCATTTAAATGGAGTATTTTTCTTCGTTAGCTTCGTCAGGGTTGATGCGATTTTGGAGAAATCTTTGATGAATTTCCGATAATACCCAGCTAGTCCGAGAAAACTTCGTATTTCCGTCACGTTCGTCGGTTGAGGCCAGTTGTTAATAGCCTCGATCTTGCTAGGATCGACAGAAATTCCAGCTCCTGAGATAACATGTCCAAGGAATGCGACTTGATTGAGCCAGAATTCGCATTTCTTTAATTTCGCGTACAGCTGCTTTTCTCGTAATATTCCCAGTACGGTTTTCAAGTGTTGTTCGTGCTCCTCCTTAGTCTTCGAATAGATAAGAATGTCATCAATGAATACGATGACACATTTATCCAGAAATGGCTTGAATACCCGGTTCATCAGGTCCATGCATGCTGCGGGCGCATTAGTCAGCCCGAAAGGCATGACTAAGAACTCGTAGTGCCCGTAGCGGGTACTGAAAGCTGTCTTCGGAACATCTTCTTCTCGAATCTTCAGTTGGTGATATCCCGACCTCAGGTCTATCTTTGAAAAGACAGTTGCGCCTTGCAATTGATCGAATAAGTCATCAATTCGAGGGAGGGGGTATTTGTTCTTGATTGTAATCTTGTTCAGCTCCCTATAATCGATGCAGAGCCGCATCGACCCATCATTCTTCTTAACGAACAAAACCGGTGCTCCCCATGGTGAGAAGCTCGGCTGAATGAACCCCTTCTGTAATAGTTCATCCAGTTGCTCCCTCAATTCCTTTAATTCAGCTGGAGCGAGTCGATATGGCGCCTTAGAGATTGGTGCCGCTCCTGGTACTAGGTCAATCGTGAATTGAATCTCCCGATCTGGCGGAAGTCCGGGTAAGTCTTCTGGGAATACATCGGGGAAATCTTGTACTATTGGGACCTCTTCTAACTTCGGGGGTAAACGTTCTTCGGATGATATCGCAAATATTAAGTAAGCTTCACACCCTGTCTTGAGCAAACGATGTGCCTTCATTGCCGAAATCTTGGGAATCGTATTATTCTTGCTAGTTCCCATGAATGTGAACGGTTCGCTGTCTTCTAGGTTAAAGGTTACTTGTTTACGGTTACAGTCTATAACTGCTCCGTATTTCGATAGCCAGTCCATTCCAAGGATTACTTCATAATCATTCATTGGAATGACTATCAGGTCAACGGGTAAGGTCCTATCGTTCACTAGTACGGGGCTATCTCGTAAGATTTGGTTGGTCCTCATAGAGGTTCCATGGGGGATGGTAACATTGTATTCGTAGCTAACTAGGTTAGGCGTAACCCCGAGTCTCGCCACATAGTTAGTAGATGCAAATGAATGCGTGGCTCCTGAATCAACTAATATGCATGTCGGGGTTGAATGGATAAGGAGAGTACCTGCCACCACAGACGGATTGTTCTCCGCCTCCTCGGAAGTCAACGTGTAGACTCTAGCAGGTACCGTAGGTGGCCTAGTTTGAGCAGGAGCCTGACTTCCAGATGCAGTCTCCGTGCATGCCTTGGAGAAATGGCCTGTCTTGCCGCATAACAGACTGCATTTTGAGAATAGCACACGCCCAGATGTCGGCGTGTGCACCTGGGACATGGGGGTATGCTCATTGGAGGTCTTCCCTGATTAGGATTGAATTGTTGTGGAGGCCCAGGTCGGTTTTGGAAATTAGGTCGGACATTCCTAGGGTTAAAGGGCTTCTTTGGGTTGCCTCCACTCCACTTCGGTCCTTGAACGAATTTCCTTTTTGCTTCATGGGCTCGCATGATTCGGAGCTCAGCTTGCTCCGGCATTAATGCGCGTTCGGCAACTTGAGCATAGGTGGCTCCTTGGGATCCGGCCATGTTCACATCTCTGTATAGCTCGGGTTTCAGGCCTTCCAGAAAGCGCTCCACCTTCAACGCATCTGTGCTCACCATGTGAGCTGCAAATCGAGACAGTTGCTCGAACTTCCTTATATATTCTGCTACGGTCATCGGGCCCTGGCGTAAATTGATATTCATTCATCCTTTGAGCTCTGACTGGGGCGGTAAAATATTTGCTTCTAAAAAGCTCCTTGAATCGGTCCCATGTCATAGTAACAGGGTCTTCAAAGGCGAGAATTGAATCCCACCAGTGGCCTGCGCTTCCTCTCAGGAGGAAGGCAGCACATAATACCTTTTCATCCTCTGGAATGCGACTATATTGGAACATGCTTTCCAGAGTTCGGAGCCAGTCCTCGGCCGCCGTAGGGTCAACAGCATCTTCTAAAGTCGGGGGATTGAGTTTGCGAAATCTTTCCCACACTATTTCAACCCTCTCTGCTTGAGAAAGTCCACCACTTGATTGTCCGCTCGTGTTGCGCTGCTGAATTAGTTCTTGTATTTGGGCAGACTGTTGACGGACTAGTTCCGTTAGCTGAATAATCGTCGTGTCGCGATTATCGGTTGGTGTTTCGGGTTCCTTGCCCTTACTAACGGTCCCGCTACCCTCACTTCTCGTTCTACCCATTCTTGTCTTGATACCCTAATAGTCCCTATGGCCAATAAATTACGCACATACAACATTCATAGAAACATAAAACTTACTAGCAAGGCCGCTTCCGTGCTTTTGAGTGTGTGTACATGGATAGTCTACAGAACTTATAACCGAAAGCTCTGATACCACCTGCGGCGCCCCTGACTCCTACCGCCCATTCTTACTACTAATTTATGTGACTGCATGTGATATAAATAAAATCTATATACGAAAATACGTACAAAATTTTTCCTTTTATATAAAGGAAACTCTTCTGTACAGTACAAAATATTCCTAGGACATAATTACAAGGTAGAGTGCGCATGCGTGTTCAAAATAACCTATCGGCCCGCCACTCAGGTCGCATCCATGTACACACTGCCACCTCAAAAGTCCTCCGGAAGCTTCAAAAATAGGCCTCGCCTTCGTAAAGATCAAGTACCGTGATCCCGTGAACCTACAACACATAAATACATGGAATGAGCTTATAAAGCTCAGTAAGTGAAAGCCATGCATGCCATGCACGTGTCCTAAATTCGCAAAGGCATCCGCGCCAATGCTCCCTAGACCTCATATTTTTCCTTGTCTTGTCTTGTCATGTAGGGCCCTCGGCTATCTTGCTATGCACCATCATGGAGTTCGAATCCACTAGGGATAAATAAATATAAGTGGCAATACCCACTCAAGGGAGGCTAACCCTAGGGCGCCTTTTCTGTCCCAAGGTGGTTTCATACGCCACGCGGACGCTTCACACTGGTAGCCTAATCTGAGGTAGTCGACACCAGAGGTACCCTCGGTGTCGCTTACTCCCTCAGCTTGCACCCTCCAGGTTTCACGACCCGCCATGAGGGCATTAGCCCTAAAACCATGTCTTGCCTTGTACATGTCATGTCATAACGGTAGCGCCATACGACGTCACCATGGTAGCATAGAAGAGCCGTGACTCAACTGTGAGTCGACATCAGACGCCCATATCGGCGAATCTTTATCGCTCTCAGGCGATCGTATATTATGCACGCTATCATATCATGCCTTTCATTCTAACGTGCGTGCACATGCTCATGTCATGAATATGCTTGTCATGCCGTAATATTATGTAATTAATTCACGTAGGAAGTCACATAAATTCACATAAACATATAACACATAGTTTCATGCACATGTAATTATGTGTTGTAGTTGGGACTTCCACTTACCTGGTATCCTTAGCTATTAGCTTATCGGTAAGTCGCTAATCTTCAAACCCTAGGTATACAAACATATAAAATTAATGTTTATTAGTCTAATTATAATTTCACGAAATTGGCTTAATTTGAAAACCCTAATTTTGACTTCTCTAAATTTCGAAACCCTAAAATTTAGAACTTAACCTAAACTAAGAAATATTATTAATATAAATTTCGGCATGATTATGACCTCGGCATTGTATAAATCTCAATATGAATTACATGATGGATCTCGATATTATTTACTAAGTTCGATATTTAAACTATACCAAGATTTCGACATCAAAGTTGCATTGGACTTCGAGTTTTAACTAAATACAATAATCTCGATATACACACATTATATACACCTAGCTTTCGACGTAGCTTATGTGTGAAAATACCAATGTGTCTTTGAACTTATAATTTAATATTATAGCCCTAGATTCTCGATATGGACTTGAGCCCTTATACCAAATATCGAGATATGATAATAATATGCTTTGAGATGTCGAGTCATGTACTACTATAAATTAATAAATCTCGATAGACACATCTTAATATATCATAAGATGTCGGGACATATCGATAATACTTCGACATTAACACCGTCAAACATTTCGACATTTCATTCTAAATAATTCGACATTAACACTAATCATTGATTTCGATATGTATCCTAGGGATAACACATAGGAATATCTCGACATATTAGAACAAAGCCTCGATATTTATTATCAAAGTAGATTTCGATACTATCATAAATCTCGACATCTCCTATCCTTGTTTCTTTCTTTTTATCCCGTAATCATTCCTACCATATTAATAGGGTTTCGATATCTATTAATTGGAGATCATATCATCCCGAGAATATTTCATAAAATCATCTATTTCGATCAACCTTTCAAATTTTTATTCCCTTTATTCTTTATCTTATTTCTCCCAGAAACTTATGAATTCTAGGGTTTCTTCTACCCTAGAGTTATCAGGTCTAACCGAAATTAAGATTATAGATCCTTAACATGTCCTTTGCTATCCAAATTGTACTTTAAACAGTTTTCCTAGTATGAATCTACTTTTCAAATTAGGTCTTTCACAACCTATCTTACATCAAAAATCTTCAGAGGTTTCGTTAGTTCACATAAAATCACAACTAATAACCTAAGCTAAGAAACTTCAAAATATACCCTATTCACATAATAGGTTCACGTTAAGTCTTGATAGGTTAAGGTTTTCTAAGTCGTTTTTAATATCGAACCCCTAAGATTAGTATAAGATTATACAGACTTATACATATTAGAAACATATAAATATACTGAAATTGACTTGAGCTTGAGAACATTTCATACCTTTCTTTGAAATTTCGTTGTTTGAGCTCGATATTATTCCCACAAAGCTTGTCTTAATTTTCGTGTTCAGCTGGTAGTCTTGTTCATTTCTTTTTGCTCTTGTTTCATATAGTTCATCATTTATTTGATATACATAAGATTATTGGATTTTGTGCATGATTAGACACTATATGACGTGTTTTCCCTTCAACATTAAGCGATCCATATTTATCCTCAAGTACTTGGGCCTAAGTTTTAATGTAATATAGCGCAATTTAACTATAGTCTTAATCCTATTCTTTAATGTCATGAAATTCGAATTTTTTCATATGTTAATTCGATCTCCAACCATATGAGTATTAACTATTTTTCCTAAGTCCCAACACTACCTTCCAACTTATACATGTCATAGCATATATAATGAAATCATATAATGAAATCATTTAAGCACATAAAATCACAAAACATGTCTCATGCAGTCACGTAAATAATATAATATGTATGCATATTTATTGGCCGACTTACTTACGGGACTCGGGTATTACAATAACGACCCAATCCTCATTCCTGAAGGACCACACAACCAGTTTGAGGTAAAACCGGTTACAATACAAATGGAGACCGGCGCAGTACAATTCCACGGGCTGACAAATGAGGATGCGAATTCACATCTTTTTAAATTTTCTCAGATTTGCAAAACTATTAAGTACCCTGGCGTATCCAAAGAAGTTATACGACTAACTTTTTTCCATTCTCTTCTACAGGAAAGGCATCAGAATGGCTTCATCCTTGCCACACGCTTCTATTACTAGTTGCGAAGAATTGACGGAATGTTTTCTGGGTAAGTACTACCCATTGTCAAGGACTAGCGAGATTCGGAGCCAACTCGTCAATTTTAAGCAAGAAGGTGGCGAAACTCTAAGCGATGCTTGGGCTAGATACAAGAGTCTCCTAAGACAGTGCCCAAACCACAGCATACCCTTGAGCGTTCAAATGCAATCGTTCTTTCCGGGGCTTAGTACACAAAATAAGCGGATCGTCAATGGAGGGTGCGCACGAAATTTTATGGAGTTAGCCGACCAGGACGCACTCCAAGCCATAGAGCGGATTGCAGCCTACCCCGCAAGATACACCGACCAAGATTTGGATCGACGTAATGCCGGCGTGCATGAGCTAAGTGGATCCATGGAGGCACAAGTAGAGGCAATCTACCGAATGTTGGGCGCAATGAAAGGAAAAAGAGCCCGAGACAATTCATCACATCCAAAACAGATCAAGGAACACATACTCTAACATATACAATCCTAGCTGGAGAGATCATCCAAATCTATCTTATGGTAACTCAAATTACTTAAAGCCATCAAATTCCCAAAATCATCAAGAACAGGTACCATTTCAAAAACATCAAGGGCAACATGATGTCATTCCGTCAAAACAAAAAGCAACTTGGGAGGAAGCATTGGATAAAGTAGTTGAACTACAAGCAACATAAACCAATTTACATGCCGACTTGAGTCGTCGAACAGATGATCGATTTCAGAAGTTAGTAGCTAAAGTGGACACAAATTTCCAGGATATAAACGCATCAATACAGAATCTAGTGAAAACAGTAGGATAACTTGCAAATACGTTGTCTGAACGCAAACAAGGCACACTCCCGAGCGACACCGAGAAGAATCCTAGAGAGTATGCAAAAGCCATCAAGCTAAGGAATGGGATATAAATGCCGACTCGAGTAAATTACAGAGACTAAGAATGCGGACGAAGAAAACCAAACAGGTGACGATAAGAACACAGTCACTGACACTAACCAGACCGAAATCAATTCATCGCCCGGAAAGAAGGCGGAGCCACTACCACCGACAAAGATTCGACCTCCATTCCCAGCTGCACTACGAAAAGGGAAACCTGATAAGCAATTTGAGCGTTTTATAAATATCTTTAAGAAACTTGAGATAAATATTCCTTTTGTTGAAGCTCTTTTGCAGATTCCGAAGTACGCAAAGTTCATGAAGGAGCTATTATCGAATAGGAACAAGTTAGAAGAACATGGTACGATAGCCCTCGATGAAGAATGTTTGGCCGTAATACAAAGGAAGCTGCCGCCAAAAATCAAAGACAGGGGAGTTTCTCTATCCCTTGCTCGATAGGCTCGCTTTCATTTACTAATGTTCTATATGATTTAGGTGCGAGCATTAACCTATTACCTTTTTCTCTTCTTAAGAAACTAGGTGTCAGCGAGCCGAAACCTACATCCACGATACTACAGCTAGCGGATAGGTCAATCACATACCCACGAGGAATCATAGAGGATGTGCTAGTAAAGGTGGGAGAACGCTACTTTCAGGCTGATTTCGTAGTATTAGACACGGAGGAAGATACAGATATGCCATTGATACTTGGGAGACCATTTTTAAACATAAGAGCTTTAATCAGCGTCGGTAATGTTAAACCTATTCTACAAGTAGGGGATGAATAAGTACAGTTTGATGTTTACAAGGCAATGAAACACCATACGGATGATCATTCATGTTCCTTTATTGATAGTATTGACTCATATGCTTTTGAGTATTTTAAAGTTTTCAGGAACAAGGATGAGTTAGAAGCATGTCTAACCGGAGAATCTGTGGATAATCGAGAAGATATGGAGTCTGTCATAGCAAGCTTAGACGCGAATCCTCCTCACCGAGAGCCGATTAAACCGAGACTTGAGCCACTCAATCGACCTTTAGGACAACAACCACGACCATCAATCGAAGAACCTCCAACTTTGGATTTAAAACCATTACCAGATCATCTTAAATGTGGTTTTCTTGGCACCGCTGATACTTTTCCAATGATTATTTCTTCCTCACTAACAGGTCTCATGGAAGAAAAACTTTTAAGAGTGCTAAGAGAGCATAAGCGAGCGTTCGCATAGAAGGTGGCCGATATAAAAGGAATAAGCCCGATACTCTGCATGCACAAAATATTAATGGAGGATTCATATAAACCGGTCGTACAACCACAAAGACGTCTGAATCCAACTATGCAAGAAGTGGTGAAAAGGGAGGTAATCAAGCTTTTGGACGTATGTATTATTTATTCTATTTCTGATAGTGCATGGGTCAGTCCAACACAAATTGTTCCTAAGAAATGTGGTATGACCATTATTAAGAATGCTTCCAATGAATTGATTCGAACTAGGACAGTTACGAGATGGCGTGTTTGCATAGACTATAGGAAGTTAAATGATGCCACCCGTAAAGATCATTTCCCTCTTCCTTTTATTGATCAAATGTTAGGAAGACTAGCTGGGCATGAATTTTATTGCTTTCTAGATGGTTATTCAGGTTATAATCAGATTTCTGTAGCGCCCGAGGATCAATAAGAAATTACTTTTACTTGTCCTTACGGGACTTTTGCTTATAGACGTATGCCATTTGGATTATGTAATGCCCCGGCTACATTCGGAGATGCATGCTAGCTATTTTCCATGATGTTGTAGAAAATTCTTGCAAATTTTCGTGGATGATCTTTGTATATTTGGTTCCTCTTTTGACGTATGCCTCGATAACCTAGCATTTGTGCTCAAACGATGTGAAGAGACTAACCTTGTATTGAATTGGGAAAAGTGTCATTTTATGGTACAAGAAGGAATTGTTCTCGGACATAAGGTATCGCATAGAGGTTGATCGGGCCAAGATAGATGCAATCGAGCAGTTACGACCACCCACTTCGGTAAAGGCCATTCGGAGCTTCTTGGGACATGTAGGATTTTATCGATGTTTCATTAAGCTTCTCGAAAATAGCTAAGCCTTTATCTAATTTGCTTGTTAAAGATGTTGTTTTCAACTTTACTGATGAGTGCTTGCAGGCTTTTCAAACATTAAAGGAGAAACTCACCACCGCTCTCGTAATTGTTGCACCAGATTGCACTTTACCATTTATATTGATGTGTGATGCAAGCGATGGTGCAATCGGCGCTGTTTTGGGACAACGGAAGGATAAGATATTTCAGACCATCTACTACGCCAGCAAAACCCTAGACGATGCACAGAGAAACTATGCTACTACCGAGAAGGAATTATTAGCTGAAGGTAATCGCGTACACTGATCATGCTGCACTTAGACACTTATTCACTAAGAAAGATGCTAAGCCTAGGTTGACTCGTTGGATCTTACTGCTTCAAGAATTCGACTTAGAGATACGCGATAAGAAAGGTGTCAAAAATGTGATAGCTGATCATCTGTCTAGGTTAGACACTTCACATAAGCCGGATAATGAAGTACCAATTGAAGAGTGTTTTCCTGATGAACAATTGTATGCATTACTCGATACATCTTTACCTTGGTATGTGGATTTTGCGAATTATGCTGCTACAGGTGATATTCCGACTGGCTTGACTTTTCGTCAAAAGAAGAAATTTCTTTCTGATGCAAAGCATTACCTATGGGACGATCCATTCTTGTTCAAAATCTGCTCAGATCAGGTAATCCGACGATGCATTCCCGCTGAAGAGGTAAATTTTGTCCTAACTCATTGTCATTCCGGTTTGACGGGTGGACATCACGGGCCAACTCGAACCGCATTTAAAGTACTTCAATCAGGTTTGTTCTAGCCGACCTTATTTAAAGATGCTCATGCTTATGTGGCTTCTTGTGATCGTTGTCAACGTACTGGTGCAATTTCTAGAAAACATGAGATGCCTTTGAATATTATGTTAGAAGTTGAGCTATTTGATGTTGGCTTATTGACTTTATGGGACCGTTTCCTACTTCATGCTCTAATAAATATATTATTGTTGCATTAGATTATGTGTCTAAGTGGGTCGAGGCTGAAGCATGTAGGACTAATGATGCACGCATTGTTATTTGCTTTCTTACGAAAAATATATGTACTCGCTTTGGTACACTACGTGCAATAATTAGTGATGGGGGTACTCATTTTTGCAGTAAGTTGTTTGCTAATTTATTGTCAAAATATGGTGTCAAACATAAAGTGTCAACCCCATATCACCCTCAAACCAGTGGACAGGTAGAAGTTTCTAACAGGAAACTCAAACACATTTTAGAAAAACGGTGAATGCCTCTAGGAAAGATTGGTCTTTGAAGTTAGACGATGCATTATGCGCATATCACAATGCATTTAAAACACCGATAGGAACTTCACCTTTTAAATTAGTTTACGGAAGAGCATGTCATTTACCTGTTGAGCTAGAACATCGTGCATATTGGGCCGTTAAAAAACTTAATTTTGACTTTATCGAGGCAGGTAAAAACAGGTTACTCCAGCTGAATGAGATGGAAGAATTTCGTCAAAACGCATACAGGAACGCAAAATTGTACAAAGAGCGAACGAAGAAATGGCATGATAAGCGAATTGTACAAAGAGAGTTCAAAGTAGGAGATCGAGTTCTGCTGTTTAACTCACGTTTACGATTATTTCCAGGAAAACTAAAGAGTAAGTGGTGTGGACCCTATTTAGTAGAGAAAGTGTTTCCATCAGGAGCCGTAAAGATCCGCATTAACGAAAGTAACTCGCAAACGGTCAATGGACAACGCCTGAAATTATACGACAATCGGGACTTTGGAGAAACAACCTTGGTATATCTCGTGGAACCAGTTATTACTAACACTACTTCTTTGAGTTGTTTTGTACCTTTTAAGTATACCTCGTCTGGAGAAAATACCAGCGAGCTAATCGACCTCTAGCACGCCAAAGCAAGTCAAAATACCGATCTACCTTGATCGGTTTGAGAGTCGAGCTAACGACTATAAAAGCAGCGCTTCTTGGGAGGCAACCCAAGTACTATCTACGCATTATTATTATTTTTGTATTAAAGTTTTATACCTATTTCATCGTATCTTATTAAGTGCGTTTTGCTTTTGAATTTATTTTCACAAAATCGTATGACGATGCCTTCTAGTTATGTTTCTTCGCAGGCTCATAGTCAGTTTGGGGGTGGTTTGTTCGCAGAGCTAGCTCGATCAATGAAGGAACTAAAGTCTTCTCACGACCATGACTTCTTCGCGTTCCATGCTACATCGATCTATGCATTTTTCAGGGCAGTGTCACTTAAACTCTCTCTTTGCTTTAAATCTCTTCGATTTATTAGTTGGTTTAACTGATCAATGTTATGATTTGAACGTCACTTGTGAAATCTCCTGTCGATGATGAAAATTTTTAAAATTGTTATGGTGTCGAGATGAGATTCAGCTAATTGAGTGAGAAAGTCTTGCATGTTACTGGTTTTGATATTAGCATGATTATCCGATCACATTAATTGATGCAGAGGAATAATACGTTTCATGAGACACAAACCCAGAAAATATTATGAGTCTTGAGCCAAAAGAAAAAAATTTAGAGCAACACAATACTTGCTCGATGCGTTTTTCACGCGTAGTCTGATTATTTTCGAACTTGCTCTATTATGCACGTCAATATCACTTTGTGGATTTTTGTGTACGAAAATGATAAAGGCAATTAGGATGAGCCACTGACCTAAATATCTCCGTACTGATATAATTATCAATTAGTAAGCCCATTTGAGCCTTATTAGCCTTATTATTTGTTTTGGAGCCACTATATTTAGCCATGTTACCCCGTTATTTATCCTTCGTCCTCGAACCATTGTCAGCATGTTAGCTTACTAGTCACTTTGGAGTTTTGAGTCTATTAAATTAGAGAAAAGATGGTTACGGAATATTATATTTGGTTGGTGTTTTATTTATTGTAAAAAAAATCGAACAGAAAAAGAGAGAGAGAGAGATCGAAAAGAAAACGAGTAAAAAAAAGAAAAAGAAGAAAAAAAAGAAAAAAATATGTTTAAAAAAAATTGAGAGGGTTATAGTAGATTTTCAGAATTATTTGAGTTCTTAGTATTAGTTTTGAGTGGGTTTTTGTAGTTGTATGAGTCTCTGTTATTTGATGTACTTTTTTGGTAGACGAATAAAGCGACTTAGTGACGAACATGCTTGACCATATTAGCCACTTATCTCATACGTCACATCCTTTACCCCGAACCCCATTACAACCATGGATAAAGACCTTTGATTCGTTCGTAATATCTACTGTGTGATGTGACATATTTGTAAGCATAGAGTAATATCATTCTATGTTGTGAGTTGAGCGTTTTTATACAGATCCCTTAAACACCTCGAGCGACTTGAGCGATCCATGTGAAAGTTGTTGCCTGATACGTAGTAGGACTCGGTAATTTTTTGTGTTGTCATATGATTGCGAAATATTATTTCATGTCTCGTGTTTGACTAGATCATTCATTAACTGATGACGATCTTGTCCGATTGTGCTTTTCATTTTCTGAGGATAAACATGAGCATTCACTTAGTGACGTTATAAAATCCTAACTTGATTTAGTTTATTCTGCTTTTATAACCGAGGACGGTCAAAGCTAGTTTGGGGGTTGTTGATAAAATAGCATTTTACTTTATTTTACATTCTGTAAACATGCATTATCATCGGTTTTCTATCCAAATTTCCTTGATATTTCAGGTTTATTTTTATATTTCATATTTCACAGGTATCAGAGCGAAATGAATAAAAATCGAATAGCATGTGTCAACTTATTTATTGAAGCATTGTCGTTGACAAGTTACAATCCATGGACAAATTTATGCTGCTTTTCTTTATCACCTATGCGAAACATATCAAGACCAACTCAAGGAATAATGGGCCCTTAAAGAGGAAAATCAAGACCTTACATGCTTGGAATTATAAAAGACAAAGAGACAAGTCCTATAATAAGCCACAAAAGAGGGATTTCTTGCTACTCCAACAAAGCTAATTGGGACAACTTTTCCATTTATTACTCTTGGATGTCTAAAGCTGATAAGGATGGATGTGCAACCGACAAAGGATGAAAAAGGATAGTCCAAACTCCCATTATATATACTTCGATTGAGAGAATAAAAAAAGAGGAACGTGGGGCATAAACCGATTATGCATACACCTTATTTTATCACCTCACCAATCAAGCTGCTCTCGTTGCTTTCTTCTCCCATGCAAGTCTCTCGAAGCAAGAAGCCACCCCACATCCTACACTTAAATTCCTCACTGACGCAGTAATCCGAGGCAGCCCCCAAGCCACATATCAGCCCGCAGCCTAGACGAAGAGCGTTCTCACGCAACGGAGATCCCGACGAAACTAGGCATGATCCATTCGTCGTGATAGTCAACGTTCCTACATCGTCTTACGCGAAAACAGGAATGTTCACCTCTATCTTTTCGTGTTTTTCGTTTATGTGTGTTTAAGTTTATTTGCGGTTAAGGCCGTATTGGGCCGGATTATGATTTCGTGTTGATGCTACTCGTATTATGTTTAATTGTATGAGTTAAGTTACGTGTTCTATATTTGAGTTTAATGCTTGGGTATGCCTGATCAACATATGCTTGATTCTTGATTGGTTTATGTAACTGAAAAAGTGATTAGACCGGTTAGAACAATAAATATAGCGCACCACGATGTAACATCGACTAGAGATGGAATTCGGTTTCGTCCGTGTGGTTTTCGAGACCTTAGGCGCCGAAAGCGTCTAAACTCGGGGAAATTCATAAAGCTGAGTGCGTACGGGGTAACTACAGTCACATAGGAATATAGTTGATTGGTTCGCTTTCGCATAGAGTTGCTAGTAACGTGAATAACGGGTAGCACGTACATTAGAAATTTCTACCTTAACTCGATTCATATTGGTTAAATATATATGATTGCATGCAGACGTAGGATTAATATTGCCGAATATGTGCTTTAACCACGCTTGTCATTAATTGATAATAAACCGTTATCTTAATTTGCGCTTTTCTTAAAACCATCTTAAATAATTTTAAATAAATAATATATAAATATATATAATATATTTTTAAATTCACTTCAGTCTAAATTATATTTTGGATTAATATCTTAGAACTAATCGAGCTCTCCTCGTGGATCGATACTCGGATTTACATCCGTTTTATACTGCTTGGACGACCCAGTATACTTGCTAGTATTCGAACATGTCATTTTATAAAGCAATAGGTAATAAAATAATAGTATAAGCACATGAATAATCAGGAACATATATGATAAGATTGTACGAACTGTGAGTTGGACTTCACGAGGCTCAAGGGAATAAAATAATGATATTATACAGCTTGGCGAATTATGTCTTACACAATTGACTTCGCGAATCAAAGCACTTTGGCGAACTCAATAATTGGCGAACCATACAGCACTTTGCAAACCAAGTATCTGAGGCAATTCGCGAACTAGTGAGAAGAACCCTAACCACTTGGCAAATCCAAACTATTTGGCGAATTAAGTGTGAATTCGCGAACCAATAAGGGTTTCGCGAATTGACCGTTGACTTCAAATTTAATTTCATAACTTAATTATTTTAAACTAGTACATAATATAGTTATTAATGATACTTATATGTCCAGATATCCGAGGGTTAGGTATTCCATCAGATACCACGACTAGCTATATCAGGAGGACATGTAGGTAATTTTTCATCTACGACACGTAACCCTTCTATGTGAATATATGTGCTAATATGATACATACATGATTATATGAATTATGTGAATATGTGAATTATATGATTTCGTGAATCTCATGGATCATATGTTTTACATGTTTTATATGCGTTACACGTCATATGTAACCATGTTGCACGTCATATGTTACTTGCACTGCACTTGCATTCCATGTCAGTGCGAGGGAATGGAGTACCTTGCGGAAAGGTAACATTGGGGTGTCGACGAATTGTGTTGGTCTTTGCGTCAGGTATAGGGTGGGTGAATGCCGCTCGAAAGAGACCTGAGCAGGCTGCCTGTGCTCCAGTACGTACCACTCTAAAGTGACCTGAGTGCGCAGACCGAGCGATAGGATGGTGCTTGGGCGTGCCACTCTAAAGCGACCTGAGTTGGCCGCCCGAGCGTTGGGACGTTAGTGGTTTGGGTATATGCCGCTCTAAAGAGACCTGAGTAGGCTGCCCGTGCTCTAGTGCCTACCACTCTAAAGAGACCTGAGTGGGCCGACCAAGCATTAGGTATCGAGGGGAAGGTTCTAGTACGTACCACTCTAAAGAGACCTGAGTGGGCAGACCGAACGTGAACCTCAACTCTGGAATGGGCGACTCTAAAGAGACCTGAGAAGCCTTCCCATTCTAAAGCGACATGAGTGGGATACCCGAGGTGTATAGTGTTGAGTCACGGGGTGTCGTGGGATGTGATGAGTCGAGATGAGTCGAGCGTGCATGTTTGAGATGTACGGGATGGTATCGAGCGCACGGTGTATTCATGAATATTTCACCTACTGAGCAAATAGCTAAGGATTTACGTGTTGTAGGTAACGAGCCCGGCGCTGATGTGCGTCGAGGCTAAGGCGAGCTGACGGCGGTGCTCCATGGACTTTTGAGGGCGAGGTTGTACATGGATGCGACCTGTGGAGTGATGACGATGTAGACGATATTCGTCGTATTATATTTTATTTAACAAAAAGATTTTTGCTAGATGGGTCTTCCGCGACTTACGTTGCGAAAATCCGCCAATAATCAGTATTAGAAAGTGAGGGTCGCCACATCATCAACGTGTACTGGTAAGGAGAGAAAGTTTTTTGGGCCTTAACGGGGCTTGGGCTGTTGGGCCACGCCTTAATGGGCCTCGAGCCATTTATTGGATCGAAGTTGGACTTCTTATGATGCTTTGAGGGTATTTTCGAAATTTGCATATTTGTTACAAATAAATATGGAATAAAATATTTGAAATATTATTTATTGAAATTTCGGAATTAATCTAGGATTAAGTTTCGAATTTCATAGCATATTTAAATATACTTAGTTTGAGTTGGTATTTAAGTTGATTTTCTAATAATAGGAAGTTTCCTTAAGTTTGGATTGGATATTCAAAAGAGAGTAAGATTTGGCAAAAATCTCTCAGACTTTAGGGACTTAGAAATCGAAATCCAAGCCTTTTAATAGGCTAAATTTCGTGCTCCATAGTGAGAGAAGAAGTGATTTTCGAAATCAACAAAAGATACAAAATACACACCGAATGCACACACTATTCTCCCACGCAACGGCTCGATTCTCTCTAGCCATCTTTAGAGAACTAATTACGTGGTACACTGCGAGGTCGGCGTGACAATCTAGTGCCATCCACCACCATTGATGAAGTCTTGAAAAAAAGGACGAGGACCTGCCACTCGCTTCAACTGGTAATTCTCTACGGGTTTGACCCGTCCTATTACATGTCTATTTGTTACTATTCTGATCCGAGCTACGAGCGCAGTCGGGGAACCGGGAAAAGTTTTCTTCCGCACCGTACTCGGGGACGTGGCGTCTCCGGGAGACACCGGGTAACCCAACAGTGGTACCAGAGCGGGCGCTCGTGATCAGCATAATTACGTGTTTAAATTGAAGCGAGGCGCGTGGGAGACTATCGAAAGCCAATGCTGTTTGACCGGCGTGGGGCTGATGGATGCGTCATTTGCCATCCCACGGGCCACCACATCATGCGGCGTGGCCGACGAGCAGCCACCGACAAGACCGGAACGCTGGCAGCCATGGGTGGCTGCGCAGTCCTCGCAGCTGCGAGTTGCACGCGATTGCGCGGTCGTACCATCGGGCTGCTCGGAGCAGGCCCGATCAGCCGTGACCTCTGCATCCGGTATCGGCCATGGTGGCTCCGGCGGCAAAGTTCTGTACGGGCTGAAACCGTGCATTGCGCGCGGCGCGTCGCCTCCGCCGCCGGAGGCTCTGGCTTCGGCTGGGGCTCCACGCCGGTGGCATGCTCCGTCGTGGCCCTCCGGCGTGTTTTGACGGCTGAGCAATTTGAATCGTGGCAGCTGCGTTAGGGCTTCACGCTCAAAGCCTTAACGGGCCTTTTAATGGGATTGGCCCGTTTAGGACCCAATTTTCGTTTCTTTCAAAATCACGTAATTGTCAAAGTGCTCGTTACCAATTTGATTTAAGGCGCACTTGCGGGTTTGGGAATTTGGTTTCCGGGTCATTTGTTAAGGGTTACGTCCCCTCGGGTTGTATTTGTTTTATACGGGTTGTTCGGGACTATCGATCCGCCCGTATTGTAATTAACCGTTTTATTAGATTAGCTTAAATAAAAACACGAGGGCCCATTTGATGGTTGACAACCCGCTCGGCGGTGATAAGGTGGTGGACGTTCGGTGACATTGGGGCAGTTCGAGTGACGAAGGACATTTGATTACTTCAAGACCCGTGCGACGACCCGAGGTCTTTTGCATACGCATGTAATAGGGATAAACTAGAAATAACCCGCTTGTGTTGTCTTGTAGTTTATTTTCCTAGGGTTAATTTACTACCTACGTGTGTGTTGGTTTTTGAAGTGATATGCATGTTCAATGTGCTCTTATGTGAGATGGTTTATTCTCCCGTTTGATAAATACTAAGTGGGTAAAGGAGTTGGATTCCTGTCTTCTATCATGCTCGAGATGTCTAGCGTTGGGGAGTTTTGCGATTTGTTCCGATTAAGTTGGCGTCGTATATCCGCCCCAGTGTTAGCGTCTCGGGTGCGTCTTGGATGCCGCTCGTCATACCAGTCCGCCCCCCACGAAGCGTATGGCAGCAAGGGGCGCTGCATTATGTGTGATATTAGCAGAAGTTGATAGGTCACACTTAGGCAGTTATACCCAATAAGGTGGTTAGCCGTGAGGGACAATGACCGAGACAAAGATAGTTGAAACTCTTATCGGATAAGTTCACGTTTGACGTGACTTCGATAAGATTAGATGGGTCAAATATTGCGTTAAAGGCTGAGGCAAGTCTAGTCGAGTCGGGGACATCAACTCCACTATGACTTTCAATGAGGTTTCCGAAACTCTTCTCGGGAGGATAGATTTTCCAGTAAAATAGTGGGAGTCAAGCGAAACAAATAGTCCAAGGACACGTAGTGAGCATGTGGGCGAATTCAACCGTAGGGCTGAACCAGAGTCCCCTCCAAATGAAAGGGACTTCACCATCTTACGACTGACAGGAATGCTTCAATGTCAGTCAGATCATACAAATCTTCAGTCAAATCGACGAGCTACTCCATCATCATAGCTCGTCTGAACATCGTCCCTCCCCAGAGCCAGCGCGGATAGAAATTATAGGAGAACGCTTTCGAAAAATGGATCCCCCAACTTTCGCTGGTGCCACCGACCCAGCAGTGGCTGAAGATTGCCTGCGCACTATAGAAGATATGTTCACATATAGTCGCATACCTGATGCTGAAAAGGTCATGTGCGCTGTTTCTATGCTGAGAGGAAACGCTCATTTTTTGTGGGAACAGTAAAGGTCTTGGAAGACCCAGTGATAATGACATGGGAACGATTCAAGGAACTTTTTCATAGCAAATATTGTACAGCACATGAACAGGAACGACGGACGCAAGTCTTATGAATTTGAAATTGGGGCAATGCCGGTAGCCCAGCATTCGTCGATTTGAGGAACTATCCCATTTTGCTCCTCATATGGTCTCAACTAATCTGTTGAAGATGGCAAGGTTCACTATTGGCCTCAAACCCAAACTTTATCGCGACCTAAGAATCTTGGGGGCCCGACAGATGGAATTCACCGAAGTGGCAGAGCGGGCCATGATAGCTGAGCAGGTAGAGGCTCAGATTACTGAAGCTCAAACGGCGAGGAAAAGAAGGGAAAGTCAGCAAGGATCAGGAAATGACCATCAATGCCAATTTTTCAACAAAAGGCCAAGATAACCAAGGAAATCGCCAGGGTCAGTGGAACTGGCGCCCAATGCTAAACAAGGGACCCATAAGTATTCCAAACAGACCCCCAAACCCAGCACTCTAGTGTAGACAGTGTGGCTGTTATCACTTTGGTGCCTGTTACAACCCTAGACCTAACCTAAATCCTCAGTGCTTCAGGTTCGGAAGAATGGGGCAATATGCCAGGAGTTGTAACACCAACATACCCCAGAACCCGAACCAACCACCGGTTCGACCTCCAACCTTACCGGTTTGAGTCTTTACTTGACCAATGAGGAGGCCGAGACGAACCCTTCTGTTGTGACGGGCACGTTAACTATCTATAACGTGCCTACATCTGTACTGATTGATTCTGGAGCCACACATTCGTTTGTGTCGGCTAATTATGTGACGAAGGTAGGAATATCCCCTACCTCATCTGAATGCAACTATATAGTTACTCTACCACATGGTGATCCGACGCGTACAAATCAAGTACAGAAAGGATGTGTTATAGTGATTGAGGGTAGGAACTTGAGTGCTGACCTGATTGTAATCCCGATGAACGACTACGATGTCAGCTTCGGGATGGATTGGCTTTCAAGATATGGAGCCACCATAGATTGCAACAAGAAGGTCGTTAAATTCCAGCCGCCTAAAGAAGAAGCATTTACTTTTTCGGGTAAAACAAATAAGAATAGTATTCCACGAATATCCACTTTGAAAGCTCAACGACTCTTGAGGTCAGGTCGTGAGTCTTATCTCGTGTATGCGATAAAAGCGGAGGACTTACCTCAGGCGGAACTAAAAGACGTACCTGTAGTCAATGATATTTCCGGATGTCTCCCGGGGTTACCCCATGACCGAGAAATACAATTCACGATAGATTTGATACCGGGGTCAGCCCGAATCTCTAAAGCTCCCCGTTGTTTAGCACCAAATGAACTGAAAGAGTTAAAGGAACAGTTGGAGGACTTATTGCAGAAAGGGTTTATACAACCCAACTTCTCGCCGTGGGGAGCACCGGTTCTTTTCGTAAGAAAAAAGGACGGGTCGATGTGACTATGCATCGACTACAAGGAATTGAATAAGATCAAGATCAGGAATAAATATCCCCTGCCGAGGATCGATGATCTATTCGATTAGCTACAAGGAGAAACGGTATTCTCGGAAATAAACCTCCGTTCGGGATACCAGCAGTTAAAGATCAGGGAGGTAGATGTTCCTAAAATGGCGTCCAGCACGATGTATGGCCATTATGAGTTTTCGGTCATGCCTTTTGGACTGACTTGCCCCAGCTGCTTTTATGGACCTGATGAACCGAGTCTTTAAAGACTTTCTCGATCGGTTCGCTATCGTCTTTATCGACGATATTCTGATCTATTCTAAGACGAGGGACGAACACGAAAATCATTTGCAAATTGTCTTATGAATCCTGCGAGAGAAACAACTCTACACCAAATTCAAGAAATGTCAATTTTAGCTTGAGCAAGTAGCTTCTTGGGGCACGCGATTTTTGGGAATGGAATCTCCATGGACCCGAGCAAGATTGAAGCGGTGAATAACTGGCCACGACCTACTACTCCTACCGAGGTCCCAGTTTTCCTGTACTCACGGGATACTACCGTAAATTTATCGGACTTCTCCAGCATTGCCTCTAGTTGACCAACCTGACGAGGAAGAATGTTCCGTTCAAGTGGACCGGAGCATGCGAGCAGAGCTTTCAAGAATTGAAGAAACGTCTTACCACTGCCATGATATTCACAATACCATCACGAACTGGAGGATTTGAAGTATACAATGATGCTTCAAAGAATGGCTTGGGATGCGTGCTGATGCAGAACGGGAAAGTGATTGCCTATGCTTTGCGACAACTAAAGAATTACAAAACAACTACCCGACCCACGACCTAGAACTAGCAGCTGTGGTCTTCGCTTTGAAGATCTGGAGACATTATCCCTACGGAGAGAAGTGTGAGATCATCACAGACCATAAAGCTTTAAGTATTTCTTCACTCATAAGGAAATGAATATGAGACAGCGAAGATGGCTGAGCTCGTCAAACACTACGATTGCGTCATCAGTTATCACCCGGGCAAGGCAAACGTTGTTGCAGATGCGCTAAGTCGAAAAGCGGTGAATACAGAGTTACATCAGCTTGGAATAGAGGTAGTTAATTTAGGCGAAATTGAGGAAAACTAGCAGCGTTAACTCTTCAACCCACGCTAGCAGAACAAATCAAGAAAACGCAAGAAGAAGACGAACTCTATCTAAAAATAAGGAAGCGCTACCCGAGAATATTAAAATAAGAGAAGATGGAGCATTACTATTGAAGAACCGTCTTTAAGTGCCTGGCAACGAGGAGTTGCGATAGACGATAATGACGGACGCGCACGCGACCACATACTTGGTGCACCCAGGAGCCACATACCAAGATTTGCGAATAATGTACTGGTGGCCAGGAATGAAGAAAGACATCGCCGCATTCGTGAACCGACTTTTGATCTGCCAATTAATTAAAGCAGAACACCAGTGGCCTGCTGGAACTCTACAGCCCCTACCAATCCCAGAATGGAAGTGGATCATATCACGATGATGCTATTTGGGCCAATTAATTAAGGCCATGATGCTATTTGGGTGATTGTAGATGCCTAACTAAATCAGCCCATTTCCTTCCTATCGGTTCTACTTTTTCTATGGAACGCTACGCTGATTTATATATTCAGAAAATTGTTCGCCTCCATGGAATTCCATCCTCTATCGTCTCGGATCGAGATGTGAGATTTTTGTCGAATTTCTGGTAGAGCTTGCAAAAAGCAATGGGAACCAAGCTCTATCGCCGGACTCACGGGCAGTTTGAACGAATGATTCAAACCCTCGAAGATATGTGGCGGGCATGTGTCCTCGATTTCAGAGGAAATTGGAGCAAGTACCTACCGCTGATCGAATTCTCCTATAATAATAGCTTCCACACTTCGATTGGGATGGCACCCTACGAGGCGTTATACGGGCGTAAGTGCCGATCCCCAGTCTATTGGGACGGAATCGACGAACGGGCACTACTGGAACCCGATAAAATTCGCGAAATGACAAATGCCGTGACAAAAATCCGGGAAAGGATGCGAACAACTCAGAGTCGTCAGAAAAGTTACGCGGACCATCGGCGGCGTCCTTTGGAGTTTGTAGAGGACGATCAAGTATTCCTGAAGATTTTCCTAATGAAAGGAGTAAAGCGCTTCGCAGAAACGGCAAGCTGAGTCTCAGATACATAGTTCCATTCAGAATCATAAAACGAGTTAGCGAAGTCGCGTACCAATTGGAATTGTCGGCTTCCCTATCGCAAGTTCACGACGTGTTTCACGTACTGACCGTGTGAAAATACGTTGCAGACCCGAGTCATGTCAACCAAAATGAACTTCTTTACCAACAACACAAGTCTGACTTGAGTTACGAAGAAAATCCAGTAGAGATTTTGATGCATGAGATGAAACAACTTCAGAATAAGATTATTCCGTTAGTTAAAGTATTGTGGCAGAACCAATCAGTTTAGGAAGCCACTTGGGAACGTGAGGACGATGTGGGAGTTCCTTATCTCGAGTTGCTCCAGTCGGCGTAATTTCGGGGACGAAATTCTTTTAGGGGGATGTAATACCCGTAAATTTAATACGGGATTTCAAATGTAATTAGTAAATATAATTTTTGTAATTTAGGAATATTAGCAAAGAAATTAAATTTGAACTATTTTGGGTTAATTTAGAGGGTAGTTAAAAGAGTTAAATAAATGCAATAGTACCATAAATATTAGGTTGAGCCATACTTAATAAGTTAGAAATAAAGCCCATGAGTCGAACAATACAAGATAGTGATTGCGTTACTTAAAGGCAAAGCTCAGCGTCACCTTCTTGTCTAGTCACTCCCAAGTTTCGAGACTTTTAAGTGTATCCAACATGTTATATGAAAACCACATTAATGAAGGAATACACTTGAGAAGAGATAACCAAAGCTAAGAACAAGAACATGTGTAGGAGCTTCATCAAATTCATAACTGTAAGTTAAAAAGAAGAGAGGTATGCTTGATATATTTTAATATGTATGTCCATACATGGTTTTGTGATGATCATGATAGAATTCGAATTTCATCATGCTTAGAAAACCCTAAAATTAACTTATGTTCATAAGCATCTTAGAGACATCTCGAGGAAATTTGGAGGAATACGAAAGTTCTAGGCTCAAACATGCCTATAATATACGTCTTCACGTGATTATGTGGTAATCATAGAATAGTTCGAAAACTGCTATGATTAGAAAACATAGAGTCTTTGAAGGTTCGATCATGAGTGTTTATGTGATATAATTTTTGGTAATCTCGAATTATACTGTTCCATAGAATTTATTCAGTGCTCTAGAAATTATGATTTTTAGGCTGTAACGTATTCTGAGTTGGGAATCATTTTTGAAGCTGGTTCTGATAATATATGAATTTCGGTATATTAGAATTTATGAAGGAATCGGGCGATTCCATTTCATGTGAGTATCGACCGAAACTAAACTTCAATGTGTAGCCAATCGGCCGATTTAATGATTTAATGAAACTCGATGATTTTGGCTTGGGAACACTTCGAATCGAGTGACTTGAAGACCATGCAAGTCGGGCGACGTGGAATTCAATTGGGCGATAGAAGGTACTTTACAAGTTTCAATCGGGCGATTTTGGAGAGATGCTACATTTCAACGAAAACTAGACCTTAAAATCGGTCGAATGGTTGGAAGCATGAAAGCAAATCGGGCGAAAAGGCTTTGACTTGGAGATTCGCCATGTTACCTAAACATCACAAGGAATCGGCCGATTTGTGAGTGGAATGAACCGGGCGAAAGTAGGTTCAATTTGAACAAATCAGGCGACCGGACAAATAAATGAACTCGGCGAAACTCATCTCCCAACATGATCAAATCGGGCGATTTAATGACCTATCAAACACTCGGCGAATTCATGAATTAAGCACAACAAATCAGGCGATTTAATACTAACCAAGACACTAGGCGAAACTAGGGTTTGAATGGGACAAATGGACGATCGAAACTTGGGATATTTTTCCAAGAATCGGGCGATACTAGTTTTGACTGAATACTATACTAACGTTGACCCGACTTTGACTAATAATGGAATAAACCTTCGGGCGATTTAGGATATCCCAAACCTAGAATATTATAATCATTTCTAATATAATTATTTTAGACGGTACAGTTCGAGCGTTAGTACAGATACTAATAATAATTATATATTCCGAGGTCCGAGATTTAGAAAGTCCACCAGATACCGTGCCCGTAAACACATATGTCACTTATGTGCTTTTATGTGATTTGATGATTTACGTGTTATACATGTTTTACGTACGTTTCATGTGGATTATGCTTTCATATGTTATAACATTTGTATGCATAGGATATGCATTTCATATTAAAGGGGAGATACTCGTACCGTAGGTGAGCGGGGTAGTTTGAGATTTATGATTTTGTGTTTCATTGAGGAGTCGAGGTTGGTACTCGTATGACACCTGACGGCAGACAGGCGTGATCGATCTGTCTACTCGGGCGTGAATGTCCCGAGGTGCAAAACCGTCGTAATTTTATTTTCAGCGGAGGGACATGATAGGGCAGTTACGTGATCGTCAGAACGCTGTCAGTGTCGGCAACCGCTTACGGAAGAGCGGCCTAGCATGGCAGTTGCGTGATCGTCAAAGCACTGCTAGTGTAAGCTTCCGTATGTTATTGTTATATTATGGGCGCGCGAGGTGTCGAGTCTGACCTAGGGCCCTGCGTTGTGTGATTTGAAATAGGATTGTGGGGGAAAAAAGAGTGTCTATTGCATGCGAGACACTAGGACTGGGACTGAGCGTACAAGTGCATTCATGCATTTTTATTCACCTACTAGGGAAATCGCTCAGTGTTTACGTGTTTTAGGTACCGAGTCTGATGCTGATACGTGTCAGGACTGAGGCGGCTGGTGGCGGTGCTCCACAAACTTTTGAGGGCGTGGCGGTACGTGGATGAAGACCGGTGGAGTGACTTTAGGGCTTTTTGTTCTTTTGGCATTCTGAGGCTACACCCGTTGTACAGATCCTACAATGTAGAATAATATTTTGTTGTATTATATTATCCTTTAGGAAACAGCTTTTGTTAGACGGGCCTTCCGCAGCTTACGTTGCGGAAATCCGCCAGTAACCTTAATTAGAAAACGAGTGTCGCTACATTCTATTCCCGTTTTGAGCGGAAACGGTTATGAGTTCCGTTTCAGTAACAATATATGATATTTATTTTGGAAATAATTGCGTTGGAAGTGCAAGTTTACTGAATGGATTGTATTATCTAAATGTCGAAGAAAAAACAAAAACTGTGAATACAATCACCAACAAACGAATTGGTGTCCAAATCGAGACTGTTGTGGCATCTTCGACTCGATCACGCTAGAGAACATAAGATTCTCGAGTTGGAGAAAACTGGCATTATAAAGCCGCTTGGGTCGGATCCCTATCCGACTTGCGAATCTTGTATCCTTGGAAAGATGACAAGTCACTCTTCACAAGGACTTTTACCACGCAGAACTTCTCGGTTTGATCCACACGGATGTTTGCGGACCGTTCGGGGTAGCGGCTCGCGGTAACATCCACTATTTTTTACCTTCACTGATGATCACTCTCGCTTCGGCAAGGTGTATCTCATGAAGCACATGTCTGATACTTTTGAATGGTTCAAGGAGTACAAGGATTTTGTGGAAAATGAGATGGAAAGAGCATCAAAGCCGTTCGACCAGATCGAGGTGGCGAGTACATGAGCTTCTAGTTTGACGAGTTATTGAAAGAGAACGGGATCATTTCACAGATGACACCGCCCAGAACACCGCAGTTGAACGGTGTGTCCGAACGCAGAAATCGAACTTGCATAAGGTTCGATCTATGCTGAGCTATACAGACCTGCCCACATCGTTACGGGGTCATGCCCTGTTGACAGCGACACACATTCTGAATAGATCGATCGTATTCCGTATCAGATATGGACAGGACGAAGACTGAGCTTGAATCACATTAGAGTTTGAGGTTGCCCCTCATTCGTAAAAAAGCTCAAGACAGATAACTGGAATCGAAGGCTGCGAAAGGACGTTTTGTCGTGTATCTGAGGATTCCATGGGATACCAGTTTTACTTCCACGACAATCAGAGAGTCGTTGTAGCCCTTCAGGCTCACTTTCTCGAAGAAGAGTTCGTTCGAGAAGGTGGGGCGGGTCGCGAAGTAACTCTTGGAGAGTCGTCAGAAGCGCTTTCACAGACTCCAGTGTCAGATGACACCGTAGAGCAGTCTGAGATGCAACCGAGTTCCGCAGGTCGGGTAGAGTATCTCGCCAGCCTGAGAGATACGGGATGGTCCACATCGAGCAGGAGGTTACTGCGATGGAAGGGCACGTCGGAGACGATTCCACTACCTATGGCCAGGCAATCAGGGATAGAGATTCAGAGAAATGACCTATAGCTATGCAAGCCGAAATGGATTCTATGCATGAAAACCAAGTATGGACTCTAGTAGACCTCCCAGATGGTTTTAGACCCATTGGGTATAAATGGATCTACAAGAGAAATATTGGATTTGACATATTGGTTGACACATACAAAGCTAGGCTTGTGGTGAAAGGGTACAGTCAAAAAGAGGGCATTGACTATGAAGAGACCTTTTCACATGTCGCTATGATGAAGTCCATTCGAACATTGCTTGCGATAGCTGCGCACTGTGACTACGTTCCCAAATGGATACCTCAAGGAGGAAATATATGTGGAGCAGTCCAAGGGTTTTACATCGCAAGGAGATGCTCATGAGGTGTGCAAATTGAACAAGTCTCCAGAAGCTGGAATCTCCGATTCGCTGAAGTGGTCAAGGGCCACGGATTCTTGAGAACAAATACGAACCTTGCGTTTACAAGAAAGCAGTGGGAGCAAATATCTTTCCACGTATTGTACGTGGACGACATCCTTTTGATAGGAAATGATATTGGAATGCTCTCGATGGTGATAGCGTGGCTTTCGACCGAATTCTCCATGAAAGACTTGGGAGAAGCTACCTACATCTTGTGTATTCGCCTTTATAGAGATCGAGCTAATCGTATGGTAGGACTCTCCCAGGCCCTTTACTTAGAGAAGGTCCTGAAGCGATATTATACGGACAACTGTAAGAAAGGGTCTCTGCCTATGCGACATGGGATTCACCTTTCCAAGGCTATGAGCCCTCAAAGTGAGTTGGAGCGGAAAGAGATGAATGGAATCTCCTTTGCATCCACAGTGGGTAGCTTGATGTACGCGATGCGTGAGCGTAGTCGGTCGGTTTCAGGCTGACCCCAGTAAGGAACACTAAACAGCAGTCAAGACTATTCTCAAGTACCTCAGAAGGACTAAGGATATGATGCTGGTCTATGGTAATAAAGAATTGGAAGTGGAAGGGTATACGAATTTAGATTTCCAGTCTGACGTGGACAACCGTAAATCCATTTCAGGATTCGTCTATACGCTCGACGGTGGAGCAGTGTCTTGGAAAAGTTCCAAACAGAGCACTACTACAGATTCCACCTGCGAAGCAGAGTATACAGCGGCCTCAGAATCAGCTAAGGAAGATGTTTGGAAGTAAGTACCACATGTTACGTGGAATCGTTGAGAACGGCTACATAGCTGTGCAGACGACTGCGACCGCGAAAAACGTGGTAGACCCGTTCACCAGGCCTCTATCACAGGCACTGCTGGCTAGACATCTCGAAAGGATGGGTATTAGATACTGCAACGCATGGCATTGAGTGCAAGTGGGAGATTGTTAGGAATATGCCCTCGAATGGTATACGGGGATTAGATTGTATAGGGCATTAGATTATTTATTATTCGACCTTTTGTGTAATAAGATACTTTTGTGTGTTTAATGAAAGGCATTGTTCGTTTATTGGATATAAGACTTCTTTACATAGCATCCGCAGCAATAAATGAACAAATCCAAATGTGTCGAGTTGAGTCACTGTTCTCGATGGGCATGATAGGGGAATGCACAATGGACTCTTAACATCGAACATTAAAAGTCCGTAAGCCTGAGGCTCCAGTTGGGTGCTGGACAAAACGATCACGATTTATTTGTCGATGACCTATCGTGTGCCGATATCCCGCTTGGAAGCGGAGGTCATGGCTTGTGGACATGGCCTATTACTCAAGAAGTGTCAATGACCGACGACAATACTATAGTAGTCTACGTGAACCTTAGACCGAAAGGGGCTTTGACGGAGTGGACTTCAAAGTCTCGACTGTCACTGGTTTCCCTCGACCCGATTTGCTGTTGCATGGGTCAGCGGCCAGATGCGGTCTTGATAACGGTTTGTGATTGCCGGTCTCAGACCTCCATGTACGGATTCACAGTCTCGTAAGTAATAAAGATAAGCGTCCTATGTGGACGGCAATGGGAAATTACAAAATCCTTGGCCAATGTATTGAACTAACTCATGTTAGACATGGTGGGTAGTTTGGTAATTTGCCTAACCTCCGTTTAATCATAGAATCGAGTTCAATGAGTTGGCCATAGACCATGTCTCTCACTCGGTTGGGAGACAGTTGAAGGGTTTATACGTAGCACTGTTATCTATAGCTAGGTTCTGGAATAAAGACTGGGTCGAAATTCGCACTCGAATCGGGTTACAGTCCGGTACTGCGGGATTGGCTAGGTAACTACGGGACTCTTGGATTTCTCGCATGCTGATTGAGTCCAACCTAGAGTGTCGGGCTTAAAAAGGATCATCAACGTATACTGATAAGGGAGAGAAAGTGTTTTGGGCCTTAACGGGCCTTCGGCCGTTGGGCCACACCTTAACGGCGGGCCATTTATTGGATTGAAGTTGGACTTCTTATGAAATTAAGAGTTGGGCTTGGCCAAGTGCTTAATGGGCTTGAGGATAAAATTGGATATCACCTTAAGCTAATTTCGAAATATGCCTTTGAGGGTATTTTCGAAATTTGCATATTTGATATAAATAAATATGGAATCAAATATTTGGAATATTATTCATTGAAATTTCAAAATTAATCTAGGATTAAGTTTCGAATTTTATACCATGTTTAAATATACTTAGTTTGACTTGGTATTTAAGTTGGTTTTCTAATAATAGCAAATTTCATTAACTTTGGATTGGGAATTCAAAAGTGAGTAAGATTTGGCAAAAATCTCTCACACTTTAGGGACTTAGAAATCGAAATCCAAGTCTTTAAATAGGCTAACTTTCGTGCTCCATAGTGAGGGAAGAAGTGATTTTCGAAATCAACAAAAGGCACAAAAACACACACCGAACGCACACACTTTTCTCCCACGCGACGGCTCGGTTCTCTCTAGCCATCTTTAGAGAACTGATTTCGTGGTACACTGCGAGGTCGGCGTGACCGATCTAGTGCCATCCACCACCATCAACGAAGTCTTGAAGAAAAGGACGAGGAGCTGCCACTCGCTTCAACTGGTAATTCTATACGGGTTTGACCCGCCCTATTACATGTCTATGTGTTACTATTCCGATTCGAGCTACGAGGGCAATCCGGGAACCCGAAAAATTTTTGTTCCGCAACGTACCTGGGGACGTGGCGTCTCCCGGAGACACAGGGTAACCAAACACATGATTCATGGTTTGCAACTTGTTAAACTCGTGAAGGTCTCAATTATCGAAGTTCCATGGATTTGCCAAGTTCAACTTTCACGAAGCCTAACATTTCATACCAAGTTCGCAAACTCTCAAGCTTTTATTTCAGCCCGTGAAGTTCCATGTCGCGAATCCTACTAGTCAATACACCTATAATTTGTGAACTAACTTTAGACTCATTAATCGTGACTTTTGCATGACGTGAAAGTCCCTTTATCTCATAGTTCGCAAAATTTTGTAGGGTTTGTGACTTAGTAACTTCCCGAACTGCCTAAGGCTCACGAAAATTTGTAACTCGCGAAGTTTAAACCCTAGTTAGCGAATTCCTCAAACCCTATAAATTCGTAACTCTTTTTCGCTAACCCTATCGTTTGAGATCCGTTTTTGAACTCGTGAAACCCTTTATAAACCTAAGTTGCGAATTCTAACTCGACTTGTGAAATGAGCCTTATAGTTTGCAAATTATCATATATATATTTTTGGCGAACTCTTAACTCTCATCTCCTCAATTCGCCAAATGTCCTATAGTTCGTGAAGTTCCACCTCACGGCCCTTCATTCGCAAACCTATCCCTCGTCTCTTAATTCTCGAAAGATTGTCCCTAGAGAGACCCTAATTCGTGAAACCTAATTCGTGACTCATTAAATTCGTAACTGTAGAATATCACTTTTAGTTGTGCTTTGATTTATTAGTTGCCTTTGTAATTAAGGGCATTTCATATATTTGTCCTTAGTTTAGGACTAGTTTGATATTTATACCAAGTATGTTTGGTATAAATACCATGTACACATTTGAGCTTAATACAGAAAATTAGTTATATGATCCGGAAGGCTGCCAATCCAATTTCTAGAGAGAGAAACAGAGGTATTTTCTCGCACTAATCAAAATTCTCTAGTGTTCTTCAACGAAGTTTTTCGATTTAATCTTAATGATAATCATTCAAGTCGAATTGCTTAGGATTGAAGCCTAGGATTGATAGAGTTGATAATTTAGGACCTAACAATTGGTATCAGAGCAGATTTGTTCTGTTTTGAATCGATAATTGTTAGAATCATATCGAAATTCATTTTCTGGAACTGTTCCTTGCGAATAACATTTCTGCCGCGAAATTTAATTTTGATCTGATAAGCTTAATCCCGTGATTAATCAAATTGAATTTGATGTTTCTGTGCTCGGTTTAGTGCTATGAAGCGATTGTGATTAGATCGTTAGCGTTTAGAACATCATTCTAGCAGAATTGATCGATTTTGAATAGCTGCTGTTGGCGCGATAAACTGCAAGGACACGTTCTGATTTTGATTAAATTCAACATGTTTTGCTTCGCAACGTGTTTAATTGCTTGTTCGTGCGTGCTAAGTAACTGATTGCGAGTAAATACCTGCAATTTCACGTTCTGATTTGGTTTTTCGCTTGAATCAGTGTTAATTAGAGTTCTTCGACTGTTTAAGTGATTATAGTTTTTCTCGCTCAAGTCTTCGATCGAATTAAATTCTCGATCGAGAACTTTGTGCGACAATTTTTCTCGGTCAAGACTCTAAAGTCAGCACTAAAGTCTTCGTCGTTAGAAGCGATTTTAGAAGCAAAATTTCTCGAGCATTACTAAGAGAAAATTTTTTTCGACAAAGATCAATTTTGATTTTTGCACTCCTAAAACTTACTGTTGAAAAACTTTTTCGGCCAGACTTCTCAGTTTGACTAAGCGGAAATCATTTGCGTACGAGAAACCTTCTCAGTCAACGAATTTATTTTGACCCAGCGAGAAACTTATTAAACATACTGTTTCTCCGCGCTCGAAATATATTCGTGATCCAAAACCTTCTCGATCGAAAGATTTTTTGAGCAATTTTTCCCACTCGTAAAATTTTTCGCTGACGTACTTTTTCACACTAGAACAGTAACAACGATAATTTTTCTCGATGAATTAATTTTTGATCAAACTTTAAAGATTGAGTCAAAGATTATTATCGAAACTGCTCTAGAATCAAAAGCTACTAACTAATCTGCTACTTGTGAAGCACATCACATCAATTCAAACCAACCAAAACAACAAACGAAGATCCTACATCAACTCGAAAAAAATGGATGCATATTCTCTACAAAAAGATCAGGCTGAAGATCTACTCATCAGGCCGGAGATATTTTACATAACCCAAGAAGGTGATAGCTCGAACAATCCTCCAATCGAACCCACTAGGCGAGTAAATTACCTAGTGAGTACGATGAAGCTGAGAAAAGAAGAGCAAGACCAGATCTTATAGCTAAGAACACGCTGATGCAGGGCATCCATAATGATATCTATAGACAAATAGATAGCATTCCAACTGCTAAAGGGATGTGGGATGAACTGGAGCGGATGATGCAAAGAACCGAAGTCGGCGCTAAAGCTAAGAAGGCTAACATACTCAGAGCATATGACTCCTTCAAGGCCAAAAATCAGGAGAGCTTACACGATCTTTATCAGCCGTACCACACCATTCTCAACGAAATGAGAAAAAATGGACATCAAATAGACAAATATGGAGATGAATATCCAGTTTATGTCAGCACTAGCCACCGAATGGAAGAAAATCTCTACCCAACTCCGACAAAATAAGGACTTGGATGAGATGGATATTCACGTTGTTTTTGATAACCTCGCACAACATGAAGAAGACATCGGCGAGATACAAAAAGATCTAAAGGGCAAACAGACCGATGATGACTCCATAGCTCTAGTTTCAGAGAAGAAAAGCTCCCGCTCACGCGAGGAAAAGCACGTCAAGCTCCCTAGCTCCTCAGAGTTCCGGAAGACACATCTGATTCAGAACTTCTCTCTGAGATCAAAGAACTTGGGAAACAGATAGCCTTAGTCGCTAAGATGATGACAAAGCAGAACTTCAAGAAGAAGTCGTCATCTTCTGCCAACAGACTTCGAACTACAAGCTCGAAGAATAAAGAGAAGCCAACCGAGTCCTTAGAAGCCACAATTTCTAAAGACACACTAAAATGTTTTAATTGTGGTAAAACAGGTCACCTTGTCAGGGAGTGCACCCTTCCAAAGAAAAAAGAATGCTAACTACTACTCCATGAAGCTTCAACTAACCAAACAAAAGGTAGGTGGAGTAGCTCTTACGGCGGAGCAGGACCACAGGCTAGAGGACAGCTCAGATTCTGACGCCGACAATCTTGCCCTAATGGCACGCCTTGATGATGAAAAGGAAGATGATACTTCCGCAGAGACGGACGACGAGAAAGCATCGACACCATCTCAGGAGGTAGAAACCCCTGACTCTACAAATTCTGACTTGTTAGCTGAGTTAAGCTCTAAATATGCTAACGTGGTTACTGAGAAGAAACGAGTAATATAAGTACAGAAAGCTTCTTAGGTCTAAGAAAACCATAGCGAGTCTCAAAGAACAAGTTAGGAGTTCTAGTCTCAAAATAGATAAATTGACAAAGAGACTCCAGTCGAAGGAGACTAAGCATACCTCACTAGAAAAGCATAGCTCGGTAATAAAAGAACTAGAGGACATGCTAGACAATAACCACAAATGTCTACTAAGGAATTTAGAAGAAAAGAGTCTTGTTAAAAATAGACTTGAGGAAGCAACCAAGAAGGTCACTAGTTTCGAAGAAGAATTGACTAAGTCAAATTCTAAGATTAGTGAACTACGAAAATGTCTAGACGCCAGTCAAGCCGAAAAGAGCACCGCTCTGAATAACTATGCTACCTTAGACACTGAGCATAAGAAGCTATACAATAAAATTAAGAAATTAGAAGATCTTTTCGTGAAAAGGGCACATAGTGATTAAACTATATTTTTGAATCAGCACAAGGACTTAGAATTCTATGACTATAAGTATGGCTTAGGCTATGAGAACCCACCTAACTTGAAAAAAGTTAACTGCAAACAACCCTACGATATCTCATACATGGGTCTCAGACTAACTTCTCTCGTGAATTTTACTAACGCAAAAGTAACCTATGAGGAAGAAGAATCCAAGAGACAAGCCAATACTAAGGGCTGAAATTCCCTCTTCCTACATCGAACTGAATCAACACGACAAAACTTGGGTACCTCCCAAGGGCTGGAGCCTTGAAACAGTTAATTTTCTTGAAGATCATTCTAAAACCGAGATAGCACATATTGAGTATCAATTTTAATTGTGCTTGATTTCATCAGTCGGGTTTTATGTATAGTAGTTCTTAGAATAGGACTTGTTTGATATTTATACCAAGTTTGTTTGGTATAAATAGTTGTACACACATTGAGCTTAATATAAAAAATTAGAGAATCAATCCGAAAGACTGCCGAATTCAATTCTAGAGAGAGAAACATCAAATCTTTCTCAAAGGAATTCTCTCTCGTGTTCTTCAAGTGAAGGTTTTCGATCGAAATTCATAGTTCAATAATTCTATCGATTTCCTTAGAATTCATGCCTATGATTGATTGTGTTGACAAACGAGGACCTAACAATTGGTATCAGAGCAGATTCGTTCTGTCTTGAATCGAAACTGTTAGAATTCGAATCGAAATTTATATTTGGAACTGTTCACGCGAAGAACAGTTTTGGCGCGAAATAGTTTTTCGATCTTGCCTAATTCTGTGCATATCTGATTCGATTTTGATGTTTCTGTGTTTGTTCTAGCAATAGAAATCGATGGCGATTAGATCCGTAGCAGTTTGAATATCAGTTTAGCAGAATAGATCAGATTTGAATCGTTATTGTTCGCGCGAAGAACAAACTTGAACACAATTTGATTTTGATTAAAATTGACATATTTTGCTTCATAATGTGTTTAATTGTCTGGTCGTGCGAATCAAACTTCTGATTACGAGCAAAAACATGTGATTTCATAGTCTAATTCATCATTGTTGGTTGAATCCGGTTAATTAGGGTTCTGATTTTATTCACGGGACTTCAATTTTTCTCGCTAAAGTTTTCGATCGCAGAAATTTCTCGATCACAAAACTCCGCGCGATAATTTTTATCGATCAGAACACTAAGTCAGCGTTAAAATCGTCTTTACTAAGAACGATTTTAGTAGAAGAATTTTTCGAGCGTTACTCAGCGAAAAACTTTTTCGACGAAGACCTATTTTTACCTTTGCGCTCGCAAAACTTACCGTCGAAATTTTTCGGTCAAAACTAATACTGTTTGACCAAGCGAAAATTACCTGCGATGGAAAAACTTTTTCACTCAATGAATTTATTCTGACTAAGCAAGAAACCTACCTTAAGTACTGTTTCTTGCGATCGAAATAAATTCACAATTAAAGATTTTTCTCGATCGAAAGTTTTGCACAAATTTTTCTCGCTCGAAAATTTTATCGCTGACGCACTTTCTCGCACGAGAACGGTGACATACATTTTAATCACGACTGAATTATTTTCGATCGAAAATCTAAAGATAGAATCGAAAATAATTCTCGACTGCTTTAATATCAAACGCTACTAACTAATTTACTACTTGTGAAGCACATAACATCGCTCAAATCCATCAAAACAACAAACGAAGATCCTTCCTCAACAAAAAAAAGCAAAGAAGAGATGGATGCATACTCGCTAGGAAACGACAATCGTCCGCCGATCTTGCAACGCGGTGAATATACAGTTTGGAAAAGCCGCTTTCTAAACTTCATAGCTCTGAAAGATCAAGCTGAAAACTTATTGCAGTCACTCGAAGAGGGACCTGCACAGTTTTGGGTCACCATAGCCGGTGATGACAGGGCTACTCCTCAAATTCCTAGTACTAGGCGACTTAAGGAGCCTAGGGAGTACCTTATCGAGGAAATGGCCCGCGCGAAGGCTGATCTGATAGCCATGAACACACTCATGCAAGGCATCCCCGATGACATCTATAGACAGATAGACAGCCTCCCAACGGCTAAGGGAATGTGGGATGAGTTGCTTAGGATGATGCAGAGGACGGAAGTAGGCATCAAGGCGAAAAAGGCGAATATTCTCACTGCTTATGACTCCTTCAAAGCAAAGCCGAAGGAGAGCCTATATGATGTATATCAAAGATACCTCACTCTTCTCAACGAGATGAGGAAGATAGAAATCTCGAAGACGAACATGGAAACAAATATCAGATTCTTATCCTCTTTGCCCTCGGACTGGAAAAAGATATCCACTCAACTTAGACAAAACAAAGATATAGAGGAGTTGGATATTCATGCAGTCTGATAATCTCGCCCAACACGAGGAAGATGTTTGCGAGACTCAGAGAGAGCAGAAGGGCAAGCAGGTTGACAACACCGTTGCTTTAGCCTCAGAGAAGCGTGGAACAAAGTGTTAGGTCCTCTGATTAACAACTAAAAGATCCTAGGCAAGAATTCAAAGTAATTCAACGGTTATGGTGATCAATTAAGTTCGATCGAAAAACTCAAGTTAAGAATCGAGAGAGAGAATTCAAGTAGATTGAGAAAGTTACTGTTGTTTCTCTCTCTAGAAATCGAATTGCAAGCCTTTCGGATCAATTCTCTAAACTTTCTCTATTCAGCTCAAATTCGTTACATGTATTTATACCAAACAAGCCTGGTATAAATATCAAACTAGTCCTTAATATAAAGACTAATACAAGTAAAGCCCTTAATTACAAGAACAACTAATGAAATCAAGCACAATTCAAAATGGTATTCTATAATCTCCCCCTTTGTGCTTGATTGCGTTTCCGCGCTGTTTGTCCTCGTCGGGCGTAGTACGATCTGCGCAAGCCCAGCGCATGCTCGCAGTCTCTAACGGTCTCCCTGAGCTTCAGGCGCTCCTCGATGTCTTCTAGTAATTCCATCAGGAGCGGCTGCTCTCTCACGAACCGGTGGATCCTCAGCATCGTGTCCCTGTTGATCTCTTCCAACCTCTGCTCGATATTTCTCCTGACGACCTTGAGCTATCCGTCGCAAAACTTATGAATTTCTGTCTTCAGCATCATCCTATTCTTCTTGGCAATTGGGTTGTTGTAGGTGATGCCGATGACAGAGCTGATATGCACGTGATTGCTTGGAAGCCTTTCGATCTCAGGTCCATTGAAGAGTGGTTCGGTCGATGTGGGCGGTGCGGTGCGTGGTGTGGGTGTGGGTTTGGGTAGTTTGGGTTTCACCAGCTCCAGCGCTCGTCTGGTAGCACCCGAGCCTTGTCCTTGGCCGATGTCCTTGGCCTCTTCTCCCCTCATGATGGTCCTGATCGTCAGGATCGTCATGTCTGCGCCGGTAGTGGGAGCTTTGGCCTCGGCAGGTGTCATTCGGTGGCTCAGGATGATCCACCAATTGCCGATAGAGAGATTCCTCTTGAGGCGACCGAATGGACAGGCCGATCAAGCGGGCGAGTAATATGTCGTGGAGCTCGGTTATGGGTATGTTCTATGGGTTGATGAGGATGGAGGAAGTGTCTAAAGGGTCGGTGGGTGTGGGTTGTGGAGGTGTAGGATTGGTTTTTGAAGAAGGGCCTTCAGAGACAGGTGCTTTCCCGGTATCTCTTCGGGATGTCTCGATTGCTTGAAGTAATATGTCGGAAGGGCCTTCCGTAGACCGTAAACGGCAGAGAGAGCGGCTTCGAACTTCTCGTTCGTCACAAAGGGTGTGGACGCCTCCTTTGATGGACCAGGACGACTGATGTCGCCTGTTATCAACCCTTGAGTAGACACCGACTCGTCAGGTTGGCTCACAGTCACTTGAGGTTGTGACTGTATGAGACTTCCACCCAATCCTCGAATCGAATCCAGAAGATTCGTCTCTATGGGTGTTAAGGCAGGCTCAGGTTGCGCCTGCGAACCAGACACCTCGTGAGTTGGTTGCGGCTCAAGATTGAGCGAATAAGTGCCAGCAACACTTGTCGATGTGGTCAGCGTAGTATATGGTGCGGTAGTGAAGGCCGGGAAGAGGGACTCCAACTGAATGCTTAGTCTTCTAGGAGTCCTCATTATCAGGCTATTTCCTCGTCAGACTTGTGTCAGACGGGGTGGCCGTGTGAGGTGTGAGGTCACGATTGACGTCCTCCAGTGCCTGATCCGTCACCGGTGGACGAGAGCTTTGCCCCATGTCTGTCTCGGGTTGTGCTTCTTATTGAAGAACCTCCTCAAAAGTTTCTTTGAGCACGCCAACATGTACGGGCACTTCCACTTGTAATTCATGTGCAGGAGCCTCGAGCGCCATAGCCACGACGTCTATCAAGGTATCATCTACGTCGGGCATTGGCTCTTCGACCAAGGGAGACTCCTGTTGAAGGTCCTGAGCGACAACATTTATCATCGCGTCGCCAGGGCTTGTCTGGTGTTCCCGTTGGGGAGGCTCATATGGTATTCTGCCGGGGGCCCTCTGGTCATTTCTTCCGTTAAGTTGTGTTCCCGGCAGAATCTCTGATACTCAGCTCCCGCGGGGTCGGCGAGCCTGAGTAGGTTGAGCGGAATCGGCATCGATGGTTGGTCCAGGTCCATGAGCCGTGGATTGTGGAAAAACTTTAGCCTTGGCGGCTGATAGTTTCCACCAGGAGGCAGCTGCGCGATGTTCTGGTGCAGCGCCATGATCTCCCTGATGATAAAGTTGAACCACCGAGCATAAGGCACGTTCTTTGATCGCCGATTCTCCTTCTGCCGAATCTGGTCCGCGAGGTCGTTCCAGATCAGCTGAGTGTAGTCATAATTTCTTGAGAAGGCGATGCCGTGGAAGATCCTCAAAATATTGCTGTTGCCCTTATCGAATCCTGCGTGCTTGGGCGACAGACACTTATTCACTATTCCGAATAGTGTCTTCCATGAGTGTGGGATTGCCGAACTGGTTCTTGTCCATACTGATATGCCGCGTCCCTATCATTGTTGCGAATCCGAAGGCTCCATTGTTCACTTCACTTTGTAGCCCCAGAACTGCTGGAGATAGACCATCGGCACTGATGCGGTGACCATTAACGCATGCCAGATGGGGTGGCCTTGTAGGATTGTACGATGATCTCGTCTCGACACCTAAACGTGCTCAGATAAAGCTGGAAGTCCGTATCTTGAACCTTTAGATAACGGTTGTGATCGTAGATGTGGTTGTATTTCGGGTAGCGATCCATCTGAAAAATAAGATATATAAAAGTTTATTAGGTCAATTTTATTTTCAGTCGAAATATGAATAAATTTCATCAAACTACAGTAATATTGCAAGTAATAGCATGTGCGAGAATTGAAATCGTATCAAAAGCATAGTATATGCTCAATTTTGCAAAATCGTAATGGCATGAATGTAATTTCGAATGAAATATATATCGCGTGAAAAATAGTTCGAGATTTCCCTAAGTGTTTAATCAAAAAATATGTCACTGTTCATGCCGAGAAATTTTGTGGTCGATAAAATTGATTTTCAATTTGATTTCGTATACATTGATTTCAATTGAAAGAATTCCGTCTAATTTTGCGATCGAAGAATTTTATCCGCTATTGTTAGCTACAGTGCAAAGACTTAGAGAAAAATTTTCTTAAGTGTTGAAGTTGAAAGTGAGACTGTAGTCGATGAATTTTATGATCGAGAAAAATTCCGTGTAAATTTACGATCGAGATATTATTTCTCAGGTAAATTTACTATCGTAAAATTTTCTTCGATTGAGTAAAATTTTCGATATGAAAAACTGTCGAGCGGTAGATAGTTTTAGATTTTAAGTAAAATTTTTGCTGCTGTACTTATTTATCGAGAAATTGGTCAACGACGAAACTAAGTCAATCGTCGAGAAATTTTTCGACCAATTTAATCTAACCGGCGAATTTTACGATCGAAAAATTAAGCATTGAAAAATTAATTTTTCACTGCTAAATTTTTGCGACCGAAAAAAATGAAATCCAATTTTAATTTTGCGATAGTAAGTTTAACGCTCGATTTGAATTTGCATCTAAATTATCTATTCAGTGCATAAGTTTTTCGCTCGCAGAAAATTACAATTGGATTTATGGTAAGTTTAACGGTTAAAATCCTTTATCGTGATGACTAAATCAAAATTTTGCGATCGAAAACTAAATCGACACACAATTGAATTGGAATTCAATTAAGATTATTTGCGATCGACAAAGTTCTTCGACAGCTTCAAAACTTTAAAACCCAGTTTCATCGAAACTCATTTTAACGTCACAGATGCAGATTTTTCCGAAGATTTAAACATCTGTTTCATCAAAAACATCAAATCTATCTAAAAATCAGGCATTTAACTCAGAAAATCCAAGAAGCATGCCAAAATTTAGTGAAAAAGTATGCGTTTAACTATTTTTTGAAGAATAGGCGAAAAATGTTAACTAAACATGCGAAAAACTACAGAATGTAAATGCAAATCAAGTTATAGCATTCACAATCGTTAACCGAATCGAATTTCTACCTTAATCAGACGATTTGAAGTGAAAAAATCGAAAGATTTTGAAGGTTTTTGAATCGTCTGAGAAAGTTTTGCGAGAGAGTTTTTTTTTTTCGATTAGGTTTGGCGTGAGAAAAGTTTTTCGACTGACAAAAGTTAAACTTTTATTAACTAGCATTAATTCGTTGTAGGGCTTGTGATTTGACATTTTGCGATTTAATGGATCATGCCCATTACTATTTGCACACGAAAAATTCAATTTTTTCTATCGCAAATTATCGCGGTTAATCAAAATCGATCCCGACACTGTTTACGATCGAGAAACTTTAGATTGCCAATTAATTCTAATATCCAGTTTCTCGATAGTAAGTTCTTCTTAAGAATTTCAGGTTGACCCCTATTTCAAAATAAAAACCGCTGTAAGGCTCCCCCTTAGTAATTAAAATAAATGCAATTAACTCTCTGTATTTTCTGTGTAGTAACGTCTAGCTCCCCTGGCAGAAATTTAAAAATCTGTACCACTTAGAGATAAACGTTAGTAATGATGGAGTTAATCAACAATTATTTTTGGCAATTTATCTCTGAAATATTTGGTGTTGTGCTCACGTTTCTCTCTTTGTAGTGTCGACGTCTCACTCCTTAATTTCGAAAGATCTGAAATACTTTGAGAAAAATGTCAAAAATATTTGGAGCTAATACACAATTCTTATACTTACTCCCCCTCAAATAATGCCCACGAATTGACTAAACATGCAAGCATATGACATCAATTCAAGTCACGAGCATATAATACGCAATTTAGTTAGTAAGCACATATACATGGAAGTAGGTGAAGTAGAATTAGTCTTAGCACTTTTAATAGAATTATTAATGCTCTTTTGATCTTTCGAAGGCGATTTTTCTATTTTCACGCTTTTTATGATAGCGTGTGAGGTAGTTTGGGAGGACGAGGAAGCCTTGAGATTTTCCATCTTCTTAAAGAATTTTTTCTTTTCAGCTTCGAAATTCTCTCGTTCTTTGTCTAGTTTTGCCTGTGACTCCTCTATCTGTTTTATGATAGGGGTTTTGTAGAGAGAATTTTGATAATTAACCTTTTTGACTTCCTCGTGTTGTGTTTGTGATTCAAGAGGTAGATTAATTTTTGCACATAACTCGTTGCGTACCTCGCTTAGGAGTGCATAATTATTTCCTACCGTCAGTTTGGCGGCTCGACAGGCGTCTAGATCCTTACTAAGCTCACTAACGTTAGCGTTAGATATTTCTAATTGAGCTTCTAAGTCAGTGATTCTAGAGGTAGCTTCGGTTATCCTACAATTTAAGGTAGCTTTCTCATTGAGATTCCTAACCAAACAATTGTAGTTATTTGCTAGCCTGTCTTCTAATTCTTTAATCTTTTCACTATGCTGTCCTACTTGAGGTTGACCAGTCTCTCTAGAATGAAAGCTCTTAGTAAGTTCTTATATTTTTGCACTAGAGCTTCTATGTTCTGATTCGAGACTATCTATCTTCTCCTGAGCTCTCTCAAGTTTATTCTCTACTTCCTTTATACTTTCCTGCTCACGTTTCATGTTAGCATATCACGTTGATATGATTCTAACATGGTCAATAATGTGGAAGGAGTGACTACCTCATTTGAAGAAGTGGATGCGTTTTCGTCGTCCGTACGAATGGATGTGTCGGCCTCCAATTCGTTGTCAAGACGGGCCATGAGGGTTAAATTCTCTTCTTCGGAACTCGACGTGTCCTCGAGCCATTGGTCCTGTTCGGCCATGAGGGCTACTCCATCTTCTTTCTGTTTTGTCAATTGGAGCTTCCTGGAGTAGTAGTATGCATCTCTTTTCTTCGGGAGAGTGCACTCTCTGGCGAAGGGACCTGCTTTGCCACAGTTAAAGCATTTGTTAGTCTCTTTAGGATTCTTGACCTCGGAGCTCTCCGGTGCATGTTCTTTGTTTTGGAGCTTGTAGTCTGAAGTCTGTTGGCTGAGGTTGAAGACTTCTTCTTGAAGTACTTCTTGCTCATCATTTGTCCAATGAGAGCTAACTGCTTTCCAAGAGCTTTCATGTTTGGCTCGATGTCGGAGTCCGATTCATCTTCCGACTTTGATGGTGAAGGAGGCCTAACGATCTTTTCCTTTCTTGATCTTGAGCTCCTCTTCTCCGAGGCTTAATCAACAGTGTCTTCGGTTTGTTTGCCTTTCTGCTCTTTGAGAATATCGCGGATATCATCCTCATGCTGAACGAGATTGTCGAACACGGCATGGACATCCAACTCCTCTAGATCTTTATTTTGTCGAATCTGAGTGGATATTTTCTTCCATTTCCGTGGGCAGAGAAGATAGAAACCTGATGTTCGTCTCCATGTTGGTCTTAGTTATTTCTATCTTCCTTATCTCGTTGAGAAGAGTGAGGTACCTTTGGTAGATTTCGTATAGACTCTCCTCCGGCTTTGCTTTGAAGGAGTCGTAAGCAGTGAGAATGTTCGCCTTTTTGGCCTTTACGCCAACTTCCGTCCTTTGCATCATCCTATGCAGCTCATCCCACATACCTTTAGCCGATGAAAGTTTGTCGATTTGTATGTATATGTCGTTGGGGATACCCTGCATGAGGGTATTCATGGCTACTAGATCAGCCTTAGCTCGAGCTCTTTTCTCCAGAGAGTATTCCCTAGGCTCCTTTAGTCGCCTAGAAGGTGGAATTACGGGAGTAGCTGTTTCGTCCCCAGGTACATGGACCCAGAATTGTGCCGGTCTGTCTTCAAGAGACTGCAGTAGATTTTCGGCTTGATCCTTTAGAGCGATGAAATTTAGGAAGCGGCTTCTCCATACGGTTCGCCTCTTTGCAAAATCGGCGGACGGTTGTCATTTCCGAGCGAGTATGCATCCATTTTGTATTGTAGTCGAGTTGTTGAAGGATCTTCCTTAATTGTTTTGAAGGTTGAAGATGATGTAATGTGCTTCACTAGTGACAAAATTCGTTAGTAGCGTTTGATTCGAAAATTAGATCGACAATTATTTTCGATTCAATCTTTGAAGTTTGATCGAAATTAATTTCTTCAATAGTCCCTACCTCACCTGATTCAGATTTGCCACAGAATAGTGAAGAACCCACAGTGGGTGTTGAGGAAGAATCATCAGTCGCCCCCTCCAAGTGCAGATTTGGAACTTCCTCACACTAATGAACAATCGGAGTTCATTGGAAATCTAGATCCACAAATGACTGATGCATCATCTCCAGCTTTGCCACATGAGCGCAAGTGGACTAGAGCTCACCCGGTTGATCAGATAATTGGCGATCCTTCGAGCGGAGTAAGTACACGACATCAACACAGTCTTTTCAGCTGCTTCTTAAGCCAAAACGAGCCCACTAAGTTAGCAGACGCACTAAAAGACCCGGATTGAATTATTGCAATGCAAGAGGAAATCAACCTTAAAGGTCTATCAAATGGACGTTACAACCGTCTTTCTCAACGGCGTACTTAAAGAAGAAGTCTATGTCGCTCAGCTAGATGGCTTCGTTGATCAGGAACATTCCGATCACGTCTATCGATTGGATAAAGCTCTCTACGGACTAAAACAAGCGCCACGTGCTTGGTATGGTGTCCTGAGTGACTTCCTCGTAATGTTTGGATTTATTCGAGGAACAATCGATACGCCCCTCTTCATCAAATGGCAAGACAATGATCTGATGGTCGTGCAAGTTTACGTCGCCGACATCACTTTCGGTTCAACAAATCCACGGCTTTGCAAGAAGTTTGGAGATCTCATGAAGAGTAAATTCGAAATGAGCCATATGGGAGGGATGCAATTCTTCCAGGACTTCAGGTCAGGCAGCTCGATGATGGGATATTTATCAGTCAAACAAAATATATTAAGGACATCCTGAAAAAGTTCCATCAAGATCAGAGCAAGCCTCTCAGCACTTCCATGTCAACAAGTTGCAAGTTGGATGCCGATCCCACAGGAAAATCGGTGGACATCACACTCTATCGCAGCATAATTGGATCTCTTATCTACCTCACTCTTAGTCAGTCAGATATCATGTTTGCCACTTGTCTTTGTGCTGTGGCGCCCCGCATACTACTACTTATTTTATTCCTAATTCGCATGACTATCTAAGTACTAATAGTAATGTTATCCGAAAATACATATAAAACTTTTCCTTTTATATGAAGGAAAGCATTCTGTACAATCAAAATATTGTCCCAACACTAATTACATAGGATGGGTACATAGACGCAGCAAAAGAAAACCCTGGCGCCCTCCACACAGGTCGCATCCATGTACACACTCCACCCTCAAAAGTCCCCGGAGGCTTCAAAAGTTGGCCTTGCCATCAAAAAGATCACGTACAGCGATCGTGCGAACCAACAACACATAAAAAGAGAAATGGGATGAGCTATAAAGCTCAGTAAGTGGAAATTATGCATGTTGTGCACGTGTCGTAATTCGCAAAGGCATCCGCGCCAATGCTTTCTACTTCTCGTATCACATTCTCTTTTTCATTCTAATTCAGGGCCCTCAGCTCACTTGCTACGCGCACCATCCTGAGCTCATTTCCAATAAGGATAAAATACAATAGTGCTACTCCAGCTGGACCTACACTAGGGTTTCCCCTAGGCAGTCGTTTACTGGTAGCCAAACTATCCAGCGGTCGCCTTCCCTGGTCACCGGCTGTGCCCACATCAGTTAACTGTGTTGCCATTTACCCGGGTAATTCAAGCCAGGTCGCCTCTTCCCGCTACAGTTACAATTCAAATACATATTTTCGACGGCTTTCATCCCGTCATGGTGCTTCGTAGAAGTAGCTCTGACTCAACATCGAGTCGACATCAAATGCCCATATCGGCAAATATTCATCGCACACCGGCGATCATATACTGTGCATGCTCACTCTCATAAACCTCGTGTAGCTCGTGCATGCACGTGAAAATGCATCCGTGAATAACGCAAAAATAATTACATGTCATTTCAAGTAACAGGTCATTCGCATAATTCCACGGAAGCAGATAATCGCATAAAATATGTACACATAATTTATTTTATGTGTTGTAGTGAAAATTCCCACTTACCTGTCGTCCGCAAATTATTTGCTACTCGTCCGATGATTTTCCTAGTCCCTGATCTTAAATGCAAAATTATAATGTTAGTGTGCTATCTAAATTATTGGATCATCTAAGTACTTAAATTTCCTAAGTATTAAGATATTAGATATAGAACAGTATTAGACAAATGGTTATTAAAGGTCACCAAATTCGGCTTCGCAAAACAGAAATCGAACGCGAACTTCCTGGGTTCGCGAAGTGAGTTCGCGAAGTGCTGTAACCCATTTCTAATTCGTAACTTATGAGATTTGCGAAGTCAAATTCCAATTAATTCGCGAAATACCTATCAATTCGCCAACCTTCCTACACTTCACGAATTATTTCTCTAATTCGCAAAACACATCTCACGAGGCCTTTCTCATTTGTGAATCACTTTAGACACGTATTTAAGTTTATGAAGTATGTACATCTCATGAAATATTTTACTACTCTTAATTCAAAGTCCTAACTAGCTCATAGTATTATTTTATTCTTTTAAACTTCATGGTACATGCACAATTTTCAATTCCACTCAACCCGTGAAATTCCATATTGCATATTCGAAACTCATGACATGCCTTTCTTATTTTATAATAATTCACCCAGCTCTTACTTATGAATTATTCCATTCGGCACTTTAACGGTTCGCAAAATACTAATTCAGAGTTCGTTAATTCGTTCTAATTCGCAAAACTCTTGTTCCATGAATAGTTTGCGAATCTTATACTGCATAACTCCTAATAACACTTACAACCATTCTAACAATTTAAAATGAGGGTTTTCGATCAAAACCTTGTTCTTTCCAAAAACAGTTGAAAGATCCGAGGAACTCCATGAAATTGTCAACCTTATTCCCACCTTCGAAAATCAGTTTTGTTAATGTTAAATCCTAATAAATTTAACATTAACTTTGAGAGTTACTAAACCCTTAAAAAGGGTTTCTGTTTACGAGCAATAAGAATTTCAACACACTCGAATTTATATAAATTCCAGTAAGGATAACTTGTCGTGCATAACAGAACATTCTAAGTTATAAACATTAAGATGAAAAGAAACCAAAATAAGTGTTATACCTTTTGAAGTTCCACTGTTCGAACTATTCTTCCTCGCTTAGGTTTTTCGATAGTGCTCATGGGATAGTGATCCAATAATGTTTTATGATGTATAAATTCTTATCTTTTACTTACTTTCGATAGTTTTCTTGTGCTTTTAATTATTAGTCTCGTACCTATCTTGTATTTTGCTTGTCTAACTAAGCAAATGATCTCACTTCTTACTTTAGTACTTATCCAATCCTCATGTAACCATTATTAGAATAATATTATTTAAGTTTCCTTTTACACTAAGTAATCGAATCTATCTTGGTCAAGACTTTAATTTCAAAATTACTCCTCAGCTCGTTCGTTTGATACTTAACTTTATATCTTCAAAATTTCCTATAATTCAATTTCTTAAGTTCTAATAAGTGATTCTCATCAAACTTTTCCTACCTTATAGAGAATTTATTCTAATTCCTACTCAATTTTCTACCAAGTCGATTATCTTACTAACACACGATTAAATAAACACATAATATGCAGTCACGTAAGTCATATAATATATATGCAAATTTATTGGCCAACTTACTCGCGGGACCCGGGTATTACATCCTCCCCCCTTAAAAGAGATTTGCCCCCGAAATCAGGTAGGGAGAAATAACTCAGGGTAGCAGTTCCTCATATCATCTTCGCGTTCCCATGTAGCTTCTTCCATCCATTGATTCTGCCACAACACCTTTACTAGAGGAGTCTATTTATTCCGCAATCGTTTTATGTCGTACATCATGGTTCCTACTGGCTTTTCCTCGTAAGTCAAGTCCGGCTTGAGTTGTTGGTGAAAGATCTCGTTATTCAATACATGACTTGGGTCGGCGACGTATTTTCGTAATGTTGATATATGGAATACATCGTGGACTTGTGCTAGTGAAGCTGGTAATTCCAACTGATAGGCAACTTCGCCAACCTTCTTTAGTATCTTAAATGGTCCGATGTATCTCGGGCTTAACTTACCCTTCTTCACGAATCGTTTCACGCCTTTCATCGGTGAAACTTTCAGGAATACCCAATCATCTACAGTAAATTCTAATAGCCTTCGTCTTTGGTCTCCGTAGCTTTTCTGTCTACTCTGGGCTGATTTCATCCTTTCTCGTATCTTTGTAATAGCTCCCGTCATTTCTTGTACCATATCGGGACCTAATATTGCTCGTTCTCCAACTTCATCCCAATGAATTGGAGATCTACATTTGCGTCCATACAAAGCTTCATATGGAGCCATTCCGATTCGCATGATAGCTATTATTGTAGGAGAACTCAATCAGTGAAAGATACCGGCTCCAATTCCCTTCGAAGTCGAGCATGCATGCTCTCAGCATGTCCTCTAGCGTCTGGATATTTCGTTCTGATTGCCCATCAGTTTGGGGATGATAGGCAGTGCTGAAGGATAATTTGGTTCCCTTTGCTTTCTGTAGGCTCATCCAAATTTAGCTAAAAACCTTGAGTCGCGATCAGAAATGATTGAGATTGGTCAATCTATCGACTATGACCCATATAGCGTCGTGACCTTTCACGGTTTTCAGCAAGCCAACGACGAAGTCCAATGTGATATGGTCCCACTTCCATTCGGGTACTGGTAGGGATTTCAAAGTTCCTGCCGGTCATTGGTGCTCCGCCTTTATTTGTTGACACGTTAGGCATTGGCTCACGAAAGTTGCTATTTCTCTTTCCGTTCCCGGCCACTAGTAGTTGCATCGTAGGTCTCTATACATTTTCGTCGCTCCTGGGTGAATAGAGTAGACCGTAGTATGTGCCTCCGCCATGATGGTTTTTCGAAGTTCCACGTCGTTCGGAACATACAAACGGTTTCTGTAGTATAAGCTCCCATCCCCTTTTATTTCGAAGTCTGATGTCCTTTGCTCCATTTGCATGTTTTTTACTTTTAAGTAAAATTCATCTTTTTCCTGCACCTTTTTGATTCGTTCCAGTAGTGTAGGTTGAAGGGTTAACGCTGCCAGCCGTGTTTCAACCTCGCCTATACGCACTACTTCTACCTCGAGTCTTTGCAACTCCGCGCTTGTTTTTCGACTTAGTGCATCTGCAATGACATTTGCCTTTCCAGGGTGGTAGCTGATTACGCAGTCATTGTACTTGACCAATTCGAGCCATCGCCGTTGTCTCATATTCAACTCTTTCTGTGTGAAGAAGTACTTCAGGCTCTTGTGGTCTGTGAAAATCTCGCATCGCTCGCCGTATAAGTAATGCCTCCAAATTTTGAGAGCGAAGACTACTGCAGCAAGCTCTAAGTCGTGCGTTGGGTAGTTCTTCTCATATTCTTTTAGCTGTCGCGAGGCGTACGCAACAACATTCCCATTCTGCATTAGGACACATCCTAAGCCATTCTTTGATGCGTCACTATAAACAGAAAATCCTCCGGTCCCCGTGGGTATCGTCAAGACTGGGGCCGAAGTGAGTCGTTTCTTTAGTTCTTGAAAGCTCTGCTCACACTCGTTGCTCCAATGAAATGGAGTATTCTTCTTCGTCAGCTTCGTTAGTGTCGAGGCGATCTCCGAGAAATCCTTAATGAATTTTCTGTAGTATCCCGCTAATCCCAGAAAGCTTCGTACTTCAGTAACGTTCATCGGTTGGGGCCAATTGTGGATTGCTTCTATCTTCCTCGGGTCTACAGAGATTCCTGCCCCTGAAATGATATGTCCAAGAAACGCTACTTGGTCGAGCCAGAACTCGCATTTCTTGTATTTTGCATACAAATGCTTTTCTCGTAATATTTCCAGTACTACTCTCAAGTGTTGTTTACGTTCCTCGCGTGTCCTTAAATAAATAAGGATGTCATCGATGAATACCATGACACACTTGTCCAGGAATGACTTGAATACGCAGTTCATCAGGTCCATGAACGCTGCTGGAGCATTAGTCAGCCCGAAAGGCATGACTAAAAACTCGTAGTGACCATATCGTGTGCTGAATGCTGTCTTTGGGATATCCTCTTCACGAATCTTCAGTTGATGGTATCCTGAACATAAATCTATCTTCGAAAATACCGTTGCGCCTTGTAACTGGTCAAATAAGTCATCGATCCTTGGCAAGGGATACTTGTTCTTAATTGTGATCCTGTTCAATTCTCTATAATCGATACATAAACGCATCGACCCATCTTTCTTCTTTACAAACAGAACTGGCGCTCCCCATGGAGAAAAGCTTGGTTGGATAAATCCTTTATGAAATAACTCATCTAATTGTTCCCTCAACTCTTTCAATTCAGTAGGAGATAATCGATAAGGAGCCTTCGAGATCGGCGCAGCTCCTGGTATTAGATCGATAGTAAATTGGATCTCTCGATCAGGAGGGGTCCCGGTAGATCTTCTGGAAACACATCACAGAATTCTTATACTACAGGTACTTCTTCTAGTTTCGGGAGTGAACGTTCCTCCGTTGTTATTGCGAATATAAAGTAGGCTTCGCATCCTGCATTGATCAGTCGTTGCACCTTCACTGCTGAAAGTTTAGAAATATTTCCGCCATTGCTGGTTCCCGTTAAAGTAAAGGGTTCAGCTTCTTTCAGGTTGAATGTGACTTTCTTCTGGTTGCAATCAATAATTGCCCCGTATTTCCGACAACCAGTCCATTCCAAGAATTACTTCATAATCATTCATTGGAATGACTATCAAATCAACCGGCAATTCTTGTTCATTAACTAATACTGGACAGTCTCGTAAAATTTGGTTGGTTCGGGTTGAAGCTCCGTGCGGGATTGTTACGTTATACTCATAGTTAGCTTGGTGAGGTGTAACCCCGAGTCTCGCCACGTAGTTAGTAGATGCAAATGAATGCGTGACTCCTGAATCTACTAAAATGCATGTTGGCGTTTGATGGATAAAGAGGGTACCTGCCACCACTGACGAGTTGTTCTCTGCCTCTTCCGATGTAAGCGTGTACACTCGGGCGGGATGGTCTAGCCTGGACCGTTGTTTGACTTCCTGAAAGATTTTTCTGGGCACACTCTAGAAAAATGGCCTGGTTTCCCACATTTGAAGCAATTAGTATTTTGGGAAAAACAAGCGCCCACATGTCGTCGTGCACATCTTGGGCATACTGGTACTGTCGCCAGGGGTCTCCCCTGATTTGGGTTAAGTTGTTGAGGTGGTCCCAGCCTTCTGGAAATTAGGCTTTGCGCCTTTCGCGAAAAACTGTTTCTTCCGGGCTCCTCCACTCCACTGCGTTCCTTGTATGAACTTTCTCTTCATCTCTTGGGCTCGAATGATTCGCATTTCAGCTTGTTCCGCCACTAATGCTCTCTCCGCTACTTGAGCATAAGTTGTTCCTTGAAGTCCGGCCATATTCACATCTCGATATAACTCCGGCTTCAGACCTTCCAGAAATCGCTCTATTTTCAGCGCGTCGGTGCTCACCATATGTGTGGCAAATCTGGATATTTGTTCAAACTTCCTAATATATTCTGCCACGGTCATCGTCCCCTGTCGAAGGTTGATAAATTCATTCATTCTCTGGGCTCGCACTGGAGCAGTAAAGTACTTGCTCCTAAAATTTCTTTAAAGCGATCCCAGGTCATCGTTATCGGGTCTTCTATGGCTAAAATGGTGTCCCACCAGTGGCCTGCACTTCCTCGTAATAGAAATGCAGCGCATAGAACCTTCTCCTCTTCTGGAATCCTGCTATACTGGAACATACTCTCCAGTGTTCTCAGCCAATCTTCAGCCGAAGTTGGGTCAATCGCATCTTCGAAAGTTGGAGGATTTAACTTCCGAAATCTTTCTCCTACTATCTCTATTCTTTCGGCTTGAGAAAGCCCACTGCTTTGCTGTCCGCCAGTGTTCCGCTGCTGAATTAATTCTTGAATCTGGGCGGACTGTTGACGCACTAATCCAGTAAGTTGGATAATCGCCATGTCGCGATTATCAGTTGGTATCTCGGGTTCCTTGCCCCGATTGGAACTCCCACTGCTTTCACCTCTTGTTCTACCCATTCTTATTCACACTGATAGTCCCTACGGCCAATAAATTATGCAACGCAACAAGAAATCACAGTAATAGAACCTTACTAGCAAGGCCGCTTCCGTACTTTTGAGTGTGTGTACATGAACAGTCTACAGAACCTTCAACCGAAGCTCTGATACCAACCTGTGGCGCCCCGCCTACTACTACTTATTTTATTCCTAATTCGGATGACTATCTAAGTACTGATAGTAATGTTATCCGAAAATACATATAAAACTTTTCCTTTATACAAAGGAAATCATTCTGTACAATCAAAATATTATCCCAACACTAATTACATAGGATGGGTACATAGACGCAGCAAAAGAAAACCCTGGCGCCCTCCACACAGGTCGCATCCGTGTACACACTCCACCCTCAAAAGTCCCCGGAGGCTTCAAAAGTTGGCCTTGACATCAAAAAGATCACGTACCGCGATCGTGCGAACCTACAACACATAAAAAGAAAATGGGATGAGCTATAAAGCTCAGTAAGTGGAAATTATGCATGTTGTGCACGTGTCGTAATTCGCAAAGGCATCCGCGCCAATGCTTTCTACTTCTCGTATCACATTCTCTTTTTCATTCTAATTCAGGGCCCTCAGCTCACTTGCTACGCGCACCATCCTGAGCTCATTTCCAATAAGGATAAAATACAATAGTGCTACTCCAGCTGGACCTACACTAGGGTTTCCCCTAGGCAGTCGTTTACTGGTAGCCAAACTATCCAGCGGTCGCCTTCCCTGGTCACCGGCTGTGCCCACATCAGTTAACTGTGTTGCCATTTACCCGGGTAATTCAAGCCAGGTCGCCTCTTCCCGCTACAGTTACAATTCAAATACATATTTTCGACGGCTTTCATCCCGTCATGGTGATTCGTAGAAGTAGCTCTGACTCAACATCGAGTCGACATCAAATGCCCATATCGGCAAATATTCATCGCACACCGGCGATCATATACTGTGCATGCTCACCTCTCATAAACCTCGTGTAGCTCGTGCATGCACGTGAAAATGCATCCGTGAATAACGCAAAAATAGTTACATGTCATTTCACGTAACAGGTCATTCACATAATTCCACGGAAGCAGATAATCGCATAAAATATGTGCAGATAATTTATTTTATGTGTTGTAGTGAAAATTCCACCCAATGTGCAAACAGCTAAAGTTGATTAATCTTTGCTTTGCAGATGATCTTATGATCTTCTGTAAAGGAAGAAGCGAAGCAGTAAAGGTGATTAAGGAAGCTCTTGAACATTTCAAAGCAGCGACCGGGCTGGAAGCAAATGAACAGAAATCTAGCTCTTTCTAGAGGGAACCTCCTATGCAGAGATGGAGAAAATCCAGCTAATTACAGGCTATCAATTAGGGAATTATCCTATGCGCTACCTGGGCATTCCAGTATCTCCAACTAAACGGAATCGACAATCCTGTCAGCTGTTGGTGAGTAAGATCACTGCGAGATTGAATTGTTGGTCCACAAGGAACCAATCATATGGGGGGAGGCTCTGTTTGATAAACTCAGTTCTATTGGCCACACATGGATATTGGGGGTCCATTTTCCTATTACCCATGTGACAAGAGAGCTGGATAGTATTTGCAGGGATTTTCTTTGGGGGAAGAAAGAGCAAGGCAAAAGTATTCCTCTTATTTGCTAGAACCAAGTCTGCTGCGCTAAGAAACATGGTGGATTAAATATAAGGGACTGTGAGAATTGGAATAAGGCACTTGCAGGCAAATAGATTTGGGACATTACCTTGGATAGTGAGTCGCTTTGGATCAAATGGATAAATGCCATCTATTTGAAGGGGACTGGTTTCTGGGAATATACTCCACCAAGTAATTCTCCCTGGTACTGGAAGAAAATCTATAGTCTCAAAGCGAGATTTAAAAAGGGGTATAGCGAAAAGATCTGGATACCAGCGTCTGATGGGAAGTACTCCGTAAAACTGGGCTACGAGTGGCTTAAAGGTGAAGAGCCTACTTTTCCCTACCATAAGGCAGTGTGGAATCGATATACAATTCCCAAACATTCGTCTTTTGTATGGTTACTGCTTCATAAGAAGCTATTAACAGTGGACAGACTGGAAAAATGGGGACTGAGTATAAGTGAGCGGGAATGTCGACTATGTGATGCAGCTGAAGAAACCATTGAGCATATCTTTCTATCGTGTGAATTTAGCCAAAAGATGGTTCACAAAATTAAAACTTTACTGAACTGTAAGGATACATTTCACACCTTTGAAGAGCTGTGTGACTGGTTGGGCAGGAATGGAAGGGAAAAGAGTGTGCAAAGTGGGATAAAGGTGGCTGTTGTGTCTGCAATGCTTTATCACTTATGGAAGGAGAGGAACATGAGGAGACATGCAACATATCCAAGGAGTACTGACCAGATTTTCCAGGAGATCAAACGGGAGATGAAGTGGAGAATAAGTAATTTCTGTCGGGTGAAGAATGCATCCAAAAATGAAGTGTTCTTACGTGTATGTTCTGCTGTTAGCTTTAATTAGTTTGCTTGATTAGATTGGTTGGTTATATGTAACAAAATGTGGCTCCCCAGTGGTAATGAAAATTTCTCTTACCAAAAAAAATAAATAAATAAATTATTGGATCATCTAATTACGTAAATTTCCTAAGTATTATGATATTAGATATAGAACAGTATTAGACAAATGGTATTAAAGGTCACCAAATTCGGCTTCGCAAAACAGAAATGGAACGCGAACTTCCTGGGTTCGCGTGAGTTCGCGAAGTGCTGTAACCCATTTCTAATTCGTAACTTATGAGATTTGCGAAGTCAAGTTCCAATTAATTCGCGAAATACCTATCAATTCGCCAACCTTCCTACACTTTACGAATTCTTTGTCTAATTCGCAAAACACATCTCACGAGGCCTTTCTCATTTGTGAATCACTTTAGACACGTATTTAAGTTTATGAAGTGTACATCTCATGAAATATTTTACTACTCTTAATTCAAAGTCCTAAGTAGCTCATAGTATTATTTTATTCTTTTAAACTTCATGGTACATGCACAATTTTCAATTCCACTCAACCCGTGAAATTCCATATTGCATATTCGAAACTCATGACATGCCTTTCTTATTTTATTAATAATTCACCCAGCTCTTACTTATGAATTATTCCATTCGGCACTTTAACGGTTTGCAAAATACTAATTCAGAGTTCGTTATTTCGTTCTAATTCGCAAAACTCTTGTTCCATGAATAGTTTGCGAATCTTATACTGCATAACTCCTAATAACACTTACAACCATTCTAACAATTTAAAATTTGAGGGTTTTCGATCAAAATCTTGTTCTTTCCAAAAACAGTTGAAAGATCCGAGGAACTCCATAAAATTGTCAACCTTATTCCCACCTTCGAAAATCCGTTTTGTTGATGTTAAATCCTAATAAATTTAACATTAACTTTGAGAGTTACTAAACCCTTAAAAAGGGTTTCTGTTTACGAGCAATAAGAATTTCAACACACTCGAATTTATATAAATTCCAGTAAGGATAACTTGTCGTGCATAACAGAACATTCTAAGTTATAAACGTTAAGATGAAAAGAAACCAAAATAAGTGTTATACCTTTTGAAGTTCCACTGTTCGAACTATTCTTCCTCGCTTAGGTTTTTCGATAGTGCTCATGGGATAGTGCTCCAATAATGTTTTATGATATATAAATTCTTATCTTTTACTTACTTTCGATAGTTTTCTTGTGCTTTTAATTATTAGTCTCGTACCTATCTTGTATTTTGCTTGTTTAACTAAGCAAATGATGTCACTTCTCACTTTAGTACTTATTCAATCCTCATGTAACCATTATTAGAATAATATTATTTAAGTTACCTTTTACACTAAGTAATCGAATCTATCTTGGTCAAGACTTTAAATTCAAAATTACTCCTCAGCTCATTCGTTTGATACTTAACTTTATATTTTCAAAATTTCCTATAATTTAATTTCTTAAGTTCTAATAAGTGATTCTCACCAAACTTTTCCTACCTTATAGAGAATTTATTCTAATTCCTACTCAATTTTCTACAAACTCGATTATCTTACTAACACACGATTAAATAAACATAAAATATGCAGTCACGTAAGTCATATAATATATATATGCAAATTTATTGGCCAACTCACTCGCGGGACCCGGGTATTACATTGGCCCGCTTCCAAGCCGATCCCAAAGAATACCACATGCTCGCGGTGAACCGTATTCTTCGCTACCTTAAGGGCACAACTACCATAGGACTATGGTATCCTTAAGGTACGAACTTCAAACTTAACGGCTACACTGACGCTGATTATGCAGGTTTCCGGATGAGCAGGAAAAGCACCTACGGTGGCGCTTAATTTTTAGGTGAAAAGCTAGTCTGCTAGTCATCCAAAAAGCAAAATTGCATCTCAACTTCGACGGCTGAAGCTGAATACGTTGCAGCCGCCAGCTGTTGCCCGCAGATGCTATGGATGCGGACTCAGCTTCGCGATTATTGGTACAATTTAAATAATATACCCATATATAGTGATAGCCAAAGTGCCATCGCGATTACGTGCAATCCTGTTCATCATTCACGCACGAAACACATAGACATTAGATATCACTTCATCAAAGATCACTTACAAAAAGGCACCATTGACATGTACGTTGTGAACACAGAATATCAACTAGCCGAATTTTCACGAAGGCATCAGATGAAACACGATTCCAATTCCTTGTCAGAAAATTAGGCATGTTGAATCTTCCGTGATATGTGCATTACCTGATCTTCTGTGCTATCACATGCTCTATTCTATGTGTTTTCCATGCTCATTTGTCATATCTTGCGTGACAATAAAAAACAATATATATATACATATCTCTATAACATAGGGGAATGAAGAAATCATTAGGATGCTCGATCTACGTCACAATTAGATTCCCTGGCATGCGACTGATTACTTGCTTAATTTTGTCAGTCTAAGTTGCATTCTTGTCCCAAAGCTCATTTAGTTTGCCCCACTAGACACAAAGCCACTTTACACAAGTAAGAATTCTGGGCTGTTATTTTTCCTTTCTATTGATTTATTCTTGAGTGAGTCACACATCAATTGCTTGTCTTAACCAGTGATTCTTGGCTTCATAGTCACCTTTCGTCAGATCCTTAGGAAAATGATTAGAGCACTTAGGAAATTCCTCACTTGGCCTTACATATAGAGAATTTCAATCCTTTAATATAGCCTTTAGTCATCCTTTTGAGCCTTCTCCGATATCCGTTTCTTCACTTGAACATCCTTTGAGCCTCTAACCGAACAACTAAGTCTTCGATGGGATATTCAATCGAGAAAATGATGGGGAGAAACGAGAGGACAAAGAAAAAGATGACAAAAGAAGGTGGAAAACGCACACGAGGAATGCTCAATACACAAAACGCAGTCCAAAAGAACCTGCCCCTTGACTATCACAATCTCATATCATTAGAAGGGGGTATGGACCTTGCTGTGAACTTCTACATCGATAATCACGTACACTCGTCAACGGCTGGGAAGAGGAGCACCGCGAAGTGAACTCCGCCAACGATAATCCGGTCTTATATCGAGACAACAAGAAGAGGAGCACGGCCTTAGGTTCGAATTCCACAACTTCGAACTTCTTCAAATCGATAGTCTCTGAAACCTCACTAGGGATTAAGAGAAAAGGAGCGCGGTATCGGCCCGAGAACGAACAAGAAGATCTTCGCCTTAGATAATCTCTCAGCCTCGTAGAGAAGCGGAGCTTTAGCTTGGGTTTAAGGTTTAGGGTTTAGGGAAGGTGCAGACTGAGTCAAAGAAAAGTCATTAAAGAATGAGAAAGATAAACAATAAGAAGAAAAACGGCAAAAAGGAGGAGAACACGAAGAAAATGAAGAAGATCCTTAGTCCACAACTCTAAAATCTATCATTCCCTTCTTAGTCAGAGCCAAATTAAAACCTTTCACAGTATCTATGATTCCACATCGACGATCTTTCGCAAAGGTGAAATGATTAAAAACATCCCAAGGTAAAAATAATCGAGTGCTAGAGTGAACCCAGTGGGAGTTGTCGAAATGGATCATTTTATGAACTTAGGACTCTTTAGTTTGACGACATGACTTGACGGTGTGTGATCATTTCAAGTGTCTTGTGAAATTTTAGGCGTTACAATGATCGTAGCAAAATAATCTGACCCGTACTATTAATAATATTAATATGCATATCAAAATTATATATATATATATATATATATAGATATATGATATTTTTTCTGAAAATTTACTTCACTAAAAAAAGGAAGAAAAACCTCCCATATTTTGAAATGAAATTTTATATTTCATATGCATTGACTTGTTTAAATGCGATTATCTGTTTTTGCTCGTACCCTCGCGCGAAAATGAAAGTTACATGTATAGGGGAACATGTATCTAGGCTAAATGTGTTGAATTCGTGTAACTTAAATTTTGGTGCATTATTCGAGGGGGAGCATTTACAAACTTATGCCTTAAAAGTTCCAGATATTTTTAAGATCTTCCTCTAAGTGTTGCAGAAACAATGTGGAGGTCGAGAATTCTTCAAGACTTGGAGTATTCGGCATAAAACTTGTTGGTCGGTTAAAATTTGTGATAGCTAACGTCTTTCTATGGTTTTGTACTTAACCAATTTTTTCTTGTTAAGGGGGAGCCTCACTAAATCAAGTATTGCTTCCATAATTAACTTAATCATTCTCAAACATTTTGCTCTAAAGTTTTGAAAATTCACGAAATCTGATTTTGGAGCCAGATGTCCTCATTCGAAATTTCAGGGAGCAACTATGTGGTTGAATAATTAAACTTAGGGGCTGTTGAAAGAAAAAAAAAAAGTAGTTTCCGATTGCAAACAATAATGGGCCTCGAATTACAAGTGATGAATAAACGTCTAATCAGCCCATTTAACGAATTTAATTCTTGCTGTCGAAAATTCCCAAATACACGCAAAACCCTCAATTGAAAAATCCAACAGTCAAATTCTCTCGCGCAAAACTTTTTCTCTCAAAAGACAAACGTCGCAATCTTCAAAATCTTTTTATATTTCATCTAATTTTCGTCTTTTAAAGGTAGATTTGACTTCCTTTAGGGGTTATCGTGCATTTAAACTAGATTTGCATCTGTATTCTGTGATCTTTCGCCTGATTCTGTGTTAAAAATCTTGATTGTACAGAATGTGAAAACTCGAATGATATTTTGCAGTATTTACGAGCATTCTAGGTGTATAATCTGGGTTAAGTCTGCATTTAAGATAGTATTAAGCATTCTGGGAACATATGGCTTCCATTATTTGCGTTCTTAAAGGTTGATTTTGAGTTCGACTAAACTTGGTTATTAAAGTGTTTAAAGGCGTCGAAGAACTTTCTCGATCGCAAACAGTGTCAATTGAATTTCAATTTGGTTGATTTACTGTTGCCTCGTAAAAGATTTTCGATCGCTAAATTTCTTTTTGGTCGTTACATAATAACGCTGATCGAAAAATAATTACAATCGAGAAATTGATTTTTGATTTTATGCGAGAGAAAAGATTACTGAACTGAATAGATAAAAAATATGCAATCATTTTTTTTTTAATTTTTCGAGCACAAAACTTACAGTCGAAAATTTCCATTTCAATCTTGTTCTCGGTCGAAAATTTTAGCGGCGAAAAATTAATTTTTTCGACGATAAAATTTCTCGATCGTAAAAGCACGCAGCGACAATTTTTGACCGATCGAGAATTTTCTCGATGGTTGACTTAGTCTCTCGTTGACAGTTTTCTCGATCGTAAAATTTCGCAGCGAAAAACCTTTTTAAAATCGAAAATCTTTCTCGCTCAATAAACTTCATAGCGAAAAATTTTATTCACGCGCGAAAAATTTTTCGATCGTAAATTTACATGGAAATCTAGTTTCTCGATCGTAAATTTACACGAAATTTTTTCTCGATCGTAAAATTTCTCGGCTACAGTACCACAACTTAAGTTCAAACACTTTGAAGTTTTCTATGTCCTTTTTCAACTGTAGCTATCATTAGCGAATAAAATTTGCGATCGCAAATATACACTTCAAAATCACATTAAGGCAATTCAATTGAGAATTTCAAACTCTCGCGATAAAAAGCACGGAGTGAATAGTACTTTAACACTTAGTAAAATTTTCGACCAATTTTGTTGAACTTACATGCATATGTCGAAATAAAATTATTTCTTAAACATGTTATAAATAGCTTCATCATTATGGTTTGAGAATTCGAACTTTGACTAAACTTTAATCTAGCTAATGACTTGAATATGTATTTCAAATGGATCACTACCCTACCTATAACCACATCTACGAGAAGGCTCTATACATTAACGTACACGACACGAACTTCCAACTAGATCTGACCACCTACCGGTGTCCAGACGACATCATCGTGTCCATACTGCAAGGCCATCCACTATGGCATGCTCTTACCGTGACGGCCTCAGTGCCGATGGTCTACCTCCATCAGTTTGGGGGTATGATCAAGAGCCTCATCATGAACGGGGCGTATCACTTCACCACAGTTGTAGGGACGAGGCACGTCTGTATGAGAAAGAATGATCTCAGACTTCTGCTCGACCTCCCTCACAGCCAAAATTAAGACCCTTTCCCGTCAGATGCAGAATTGGTGCATGATTTCCTCCAGATGGGGTATCGTCCGCCGTTCACCAAGCTAGCTCAGATGCAGAGCAACGGGATTCCCCATCCGTGGAAGACATTTTTTGGTATAATCAATAAGTGTTTGTCCCTAAAGCACGCAGGCTTCGACAAAGGCAATGGCCACATCCTTCGGATATTTCACGGAGTAATGTTCTCGCGAAATTACGATTTCGCTCAACTGATCTGGAGCGACCTCGCAGAACAGATCAGACCGAAAGAGAACAAACGGTCCAAAAATGTGTCGTATGAGAGATGGTTCTCCATTATCATCCGACAACAAATGGAGATGTACGAGCAGAACATTCCTCGCCTACCTCCGGGAGGAAACTATCACCCACCTAGGCTCAAGTTCTTCCACAACCCCAGGCTGGCGGACCTAGCTCAGCCATCGATGGCCATTCTGCTCGAGCTGCTACGTCTCGCTGACCCCGCGGTAGATGAATATCAGAGATACTGTCGGGAACATCATTTGACTGAGCAGATGATTCGAGGGCTCCCGACGGAGTTCCAAATGAGCCCTCCCCAACCACAGCCTAGTCCTGAAGACACGATGATTGATGAAGTGGCTCATGAACTAGATATGGAGCCCCCAACTCATGAGGAAATAGTGCCAGATGTTGAGTCCACGCTGATAGATGCCATGACTCAAGAGTTGGAACTCGAAGCTTCACAAGTATGACTTGGTGCTGAAGTGCCGATCATTGTCGGCGTGCTCGAAGAACCTATTGAGGAAGGTATTCTAGCAGTATAGCTCGAGGCAGAAACGGCGCACATCTCTCCACCGCTGGCTACTACGCCAGAAACAGAGGCTCTAATTTAAACAATACAACCTACCGAGCCTCCGGTGACGGAACCAGCCAGTGAGGATGCAGCACGAGGACTCTCACCTCACACGACTACCCCATCAGACACTGAGTCAAATGAGGAGATTCAGTTGATAAGAAGGACTCCGAGACGACTAAGCGTATCAATTGAGTCCATCTTCACCGTCGTCACCACCGCACGAAACAGCGCATCGATCTTACCGTCAAGTGCTGCGGACATTCCTTCGCTCAATCTTGAGCCGCTGCACAACATACCGGTGTCTGGTTCACAGGTTCAATCAGAACCTGTCGAAACACCCATAGAGGAGAATCTTCAAGATTCGACTCAAGGATTGGGTGGAAGTCTCCAACAGTCCAACCTCAAGTGACTGCGAGCCACCGTGAGGAGCCGGTGTTAGCTCAAGGGTTGATAACAGGCGACATCAGTCGTCCTGGAGCATCCACAATGGAGGCATCTGCTCCGTACGTGACTGGAGACAGACTTTCGGCCGCTCTCGCCAACCCGCCGAAGGATTTTGAAGACAAAATTATGGAGAGCGTGCGCAATGCCATCTAGACGTCCCGCCAAGATCATGGGAAAGCACCCGTCTCGGAGCCGTCCTCATCACAACTTATCCTCACACACACTAAACCCATATTAACCTCACAAACCCAACACCCATCCTCACCCACAACCTAATAAATCCTGCCACAGTACCCATCAGCGAACTCCACTCAATTCGGGTCGCCAGGCTGTTGGAATTGACCACACGAACGTCGGAAGAAGAAGATCTCTTCCGCCGTCTCGTTGATCGTCCTGACCCATCCGAAACGTGCCGCGGCCAAGGCTCCCACTCCAAACGCATACATGATGACCCAGACGATCATGGCATCCTGAGGGGGAGATGAGGCTAAGGATAATCAAAAGGAGTCAGAGACAGAACCCTGGCGTGACTCAGACAAGTAAAGGACTCGCTTGAACCTCACAACCCACTACCCAAACAACCACCACTACGCACGCACCACTCAAACCCAAACCCAAACCAACATCGACCCGCCAACCTTTCAATTAAGGACGCCTCCGCCCACACCACCGACCTTCTCAAGCCCCTTGCTTCCGGAAGAAGAAGCAAGTGCTGCCATGCTTGTCGCCCTAGCGCATACTTAGGCGACTGCCTCAACTGCTCCAGACCAACCGGGACCATCAGGACATGGCATCAACCCACACAAGGTCCTAGACAAATACATATTCGAAAGACTGGATGACCCATTCCATGCCCGATGAGCATCAAAGACAACGGCTTCAGGACGTTCGACACTTCCTACAACAAGCCTCGGTAAACATCGTGCTCATAGAAGATGAAGAACTTCAGGAAGGTGAAGATTACCAGCAAGATATCCCAAGGCTACCAGAGTTGATCGCGCAACGAGCGGTTTCCCCCACAAGACAAATGCCAGGGTCACCGGACATGGTCAAGAAACCGAACGAGTTTGAGCTAATAGGGATCTCTCACTGGGATCAGCAGAAGAGGATGACCTACATCTGGATGCTGACTCAACTTGGACCTGATGCAAGGTTTGGGATGACTAAAGGACAAGTCAAGAGCCACTTTACGAGTCTCTCCCTAATTTGCCAGCTTCTCAGCGTTTACTGTGCCAAAGGAGGTCTTCCAACCCCAATCTACGTTATTGAGCGAGTGGACAGAACCCGAGAGGAATTAAGCGAGAGCGACCTACCGTACCTCCCTGCCGACGAGGTATACAACCTCTATCAGCTGTACTGGAGAAGTACAAAGGTCCTCAAGGCTTCGTCAAGAAAGAAGGTCTCGAGGGGCTATACCGGTTCATGATGCGCCAAGTCAAGTACTTCGGGGCGCATGACCTTCAGATGGCTCTGGAGAGCAGCATGAAGAAGGTCAACATGACCGCACCGCTCAACAATGACCTGAGATCGAAGGGCTTCCAAGCAATCATGTACACATCAGCTCAGTCCTAGGCGTCACCTACCACAATCCAATCACCAAGAAGACAAGCTTGACGCTGAAGACTGAGATTCATAAGTTTTGCCACGGAACGCTCAAGGTCATCAGGAGGAATATAGAGCAAAGGTTGGAACAAATCAACCTAGAGACGATGCTGAGAATTCATCAGTTCGTGAGAGAACAGTCGCTCCTGATAGAATTGCTAGATGATATCGAGGAGCGCCTGAAGCTGACGGAAACGCTCAGGAATTATTAGCATGCGGGCTTGCGCAGGTCGTACTATGCCCGACGAGGACAAATGGAGCGGAAAGGCAACCAAGCATAAAGGGGGAGATTGTTGAGTATCAATTTTAATTGTGCTTGATTTCATTAGTTGTCCTTGTAATTAGGGGCTTTATGTATAGTAGTCCTTAGAATAAGACTAGTTTGATATTTTTACCAAGTTTGTTTGGTATAAATTGTAACGCCCCGTTTTCCTATTATTGTATTGCGCAGTTGAAACAATTTTCACATAAAATTTTTCGCTTTTCTTTTCCTTTCCTTAAGCATAAACGAGGGCGCACATCCAATCTATTCACTTTCACACATAATGTACATACGATCACACGTAATTAATTTTTGCATCGTATAAAAATTGCTAATGTCCCTTAAACTATATGCATATGATGTACTCTGGGGAGTAGGATGAGAGCGTAGCCGACCGACCTTGAATCCATGTGCTATGAGAGAATGCCTTCTACGATGTCTGCCAATTATCTACGAAACTGTGTACAACATTCACTGAGTATGATCGCAACATGTTATTCCATAAAAATCATAATAATAAAAATTGTAATAATAAATCTTTTCCGTTCTATCAAAATACACGTAAACTATTCTTATTTTCCATTATATCATCCTAATCACAAAATCACGTAACCGTTGCTCACAAAACATTTCCATTCACAATACCGTAGGAGCCATAGATCGTATATAAATAACATACTGTTCCTTTCAATCATATCCGTAGATCTTCACATAAATAAGATCCATAGGTCGTTTATAAGTAGCAAAACAGTTCCTTTCAATCATATCCATAAATCTTCACATTAATAAGATCCGTAGATCGTATATGAGTAACATAACCGTTCCTTTCAATCATGTCCATAGATCTTATGCAATGCTATATGCTCGTGTACACTTGATACTCCCGTTATGAACCGGCTAGACTCGTACTACTGACCCCGTAGGGGCCCATGCATGGGACTCTGTAACTGTAAATATTTTTATGCCTGTACAGGACTCTGTGTACCCCCGATTTGTAGGGTAAATATCCCCCGATTTGTAGGGATGTAACCGTAGAATGTAGTCTGAAGCCGTAGCAGTCATAACGGTTTCTCATTTCGTTTCATGTATGAATGCGGTACTATACACGTAACCTTACCTCGAATATATACCATAATTACATCGAGTCACATATATCACTTAAAGGCACATTGCAACCGTACCATTCAAATCCCACATATCACATAAAATTACGTTACCATTCAGTCACACATATCCCATACAATCACATTGTAACCATACAATTCCAATTAACTCCATATAGAATCACAAAGTCGTCGATCCTTCAAATAACCGTTACTCCTTTCGTTTCTACCAGTATACAATATTATACTCACATCCACATTTCACTTATTTCGTACCTTGGACACATAAGCGGATATTACATCATGTAAACCCTATCAATTTATATTGAGCGTATATCGTAAAATTATAAACCAATAAATTCATATAAAACATGTAAACACGTAACCACATAAAAATGGAACACATGTTGCATATCATACTCACAGGATTCGCCTAATTTCTTCGTTCGCTTAATCGACTTTGTCCTTGCCCTTATCGGACTCCTGACCTATACAATTTTTTATCTGGTAAATATAAAATTCCTATACTGACATGCGTGCACGATATGCATGCTTTATTATGCATAATCATTTCTGTCCGTAGCCTTTACCAGAAACCCTAACTTATTTTATTAAAATCCTAAATATCGACCATTTTATGTGATATTAAAATTCCTTATATTTGTATTTACAATTTCTTTTATTTCAAAAGTTCATTAAATTCGGTACTCTTATCATTATAAAGTTTTCATATATCTCGAAATTTTATGTCAATCTATGCTTATCGAAATCTATGTAATGTATGTCGGCGACTTTAAAGTATAATGTGAAAGATCTCGAAATGTGCCATGAGACACATCTCGACATTTGTTTCCTAATCAATTTCCAAATTTCGATGTCATACCCATCACAACTCGACATTCTATGAATTCTTTTCTTTCAATTTTGATATGTATCATAAGGTGCAATGTATTAGGATTTCGATATCTTAACCTAACTCGACATTCCAGATTTCAAAATCTCGACATCCTTTTCAACATCATAACTCGAGATCTCATCAAATTACATAACTCGAGATCCTATTTAATTCGTTTCGATATTTCATGTCGAGATTTTCTCTCTTGATTCCAAGATTATTTTCGTGGTCCATATTCCATGATTCCTATTAATCTCGACATGTTAAGAAATTCGACATGTATGATATGACATCATAACCTTAACTCGAGATTAGTTTGTATCGAGAACATATGTCATGTGATTCATCTCGAGATCTATCTTTTCCTTTCAACATTATAACTCGACATTTTCTTTGAATGAATTTCTAAACCTCGATATCATAAGTTAATATCATATGTCGAGATTTTTCTTAGTTTATTTTGATATCATATGTTGAAGTGTATCTGATTCATCTCGAGATTTATACCTCGAGATTTATCTAATCACCTATCTCACACAAACACTATTTTTCCCCAACAATCCTATAAACTTCGATCAAACCTATAATTTATCAAGAACATCAAGAACTTTTATAAACTTCAAATATCTGAATATTATAAAAACAATCGAACTTAAACGCATCATGAGCAACTACATATTTTCGGGTGTATTAGCAACTTAAACATGTTAACCCTAATTAGCAACATAAAAATCATAACAATAATCCATACCCTTATTAGCTTTCGTTAACTGTGAGAACTTCTCTTCCTTCTCTCAATTCTGATTTCGTTAGTGTGTGGGTGATGTGAATTAGTAGCTCTCGTTCCCTTAGTTCTTAATTTTCTAAATTTATCCCATTATATTAATCATTCCTTTATCACTTATTCTTATGTGTTACTATAATCAAATGACGTCAGTGTACCTTTTGTCAATACTTATCTGCTTCTATGAAACCTTGGATTATATTATTATTCATACCTATTACCATTCTAAATGCATTACACGTGTATCTTCCTTGAATTAATTATTGTTAACAATAATCTTGCTATTCCGTGTATTTACTTTTGGATTGCTAACCAATCAAAGTTGTAAGAACTTATATGTTTCGACATTTCAGTCTTAATAATATAACTTTACTATAATGTGTTTCAAGTCTTCGAGTTTTTTTTCCCTGACCCTTTCGAAATCTTCTCTCGAGATTTTCATTGCTAAATGTCGACATGTCTTGGAATATCATTTCGAGATTTGTCTAATTGATTTCGAGATAGTATGTCGACATCTATCTTCCATATTCTTATTAATCTCGACATTGTATGTCGACATCCATCTTCCTTATTCATATCAATCTCGACATTTAATTTCTGATTTACATAAGTTGTCGACATGTGATTCAAGTTTTCCTAGATTTCGATATTCACCATAGCTTCTCGACATTATATATCGACAACACACTCGACATCATACTCCAGAATTATCGAAATTCAAATCAATACCTTCTTCGCAAATTAATCCAACCCAGAAATATCGTACCCTCAGGAACACCTTTAAGATACTATGAATATCTATCGGACACTATCTATCCCCAAAATACTGAAATTCGTTTAGCCATATTTTCTTTCAAGTTTCGAACTTTTGCCAAACCCTAATATGATCTAACATCAAAAGTCATTCCAATAGCATATACATATTCCCCCTTTCTATACTCTGAAACAATTTAATAGGTCTAAGGCTTCGTAAAAACTTCTCAATAACTATCCGCATCGAAACTTCTTCATACCAACATAACTCAACTCCTAATCATATATTACTAATAAATCTATAACTGGTTTAATCCTTATCTGAAAACTTATTCTTTGAACCCCAATTGTTTACTTAACGTTATATAACTCCCTAGGATACATCTATATGTGTATATATGTAAATATATATATGAAGATATCATTTCCTTTACCTTGGAGAATAGCTTTTCCGTGTTCGTTCTTAGTCGAAATGTTTCTCTGCCCTTTTTCCCTATACTTTTCTTTTACTTCGTGTATGTGTCTTCATAAGGATTAGTTGGGATAAGTATTAAATATTGGGGAAGGTGGGAATGACGTTGATCTCCTTTTTGGCTAAGAAATGTTGATAGTTATCCCTTTAATATTGAAAACTTTGTCAAACTTGTATTTAATTATATTAATTTTTCCACTAACAGCCTTGAGAATATCTTATAGCTCGAAACTTTATTTTCCACCTTATATTAATTTCGATATTAAGGTTACGGAAACTTACTGGTTCTCCAAAGATTCTTTTAGCTATATTATCTTTGCTACTTACCTTCTTTAGAAAATCATTTCAATTCATACTTCAAATTTCCCTAATATCATCTATTCGCAAATTAAAATTCTCAAACTTAGTACATTTGAGATCCAAATTCTGCGATAATTTAATTCTCGCAAAATACATCTGTTTCAAAAATCTTAACTTTCAAAGATCTAATTCAAACAATTCCTCTTCTATCTTAGACATATATACTTTGAACGATTTATTTTCATACTAACAGCCCCTAATTCCTTAATTAAATATTTGTACTTTCCATATGGATGCATAAATATATGTAAATGCATGAAATTAAAATATGAAGTTTCAGCTCCTGACATAAATAGTTGTACACACATTGAGCTTAATACATAAAATTAGACAATCAATTCGAAAGGCTGCCGAATTCAATTCTAGAGAGAGAAACAACAAAACTTTCTCACACTAAAGGAATTCTCTCTCGTGTTCTTCAAGTGAAGGTTTTCGATCGAAATTCATAGTTCAATAATTCTAATCGATTTCCTTAGAATTCATGCCTAGGATTGATTGTGTTGACAAACGAGGACCTAACAGCACAAGATCGTCATTCTGAAGATTTTCTCTACATACCTCCCATAGTTAAGAAAATAGAGGAATTAAGAGCCGCCTTAGAAAAGGAAAGAGAGGATTTTCAAGCTGAAAAGAAAAGATTCCGAAAAGAGATGGAACGTCTCAAAACGTCCTCTATCTGCCAGACCACATCTCACGCTTCTCCCTCAAAGGATAAAATTATTCTAAAAAGCGTGAAGAAAGAAAAATCGCCTCCAAAAGACCAAAAACAAAAAACTAAGACTTTGAAAAATGATAATCTCTAATTCTGTTTCACTTGTGTTTACAGGGAGCGTAGGGCCAACATTAGATTCGAAGGCGAGAGTGTCTAGTACTAAAATAGAGAAGGAGACCGTAGATTTGAAATCTTCCAAGAATACATCTTCTTCTGTGCAAATAAAAGACACTCGTAGAAATTAAAGAGCTGTTCTTCCATTCAAATAATTGCTTCTACGTGTTCTCTTCAGCCGAACTCTTCAACAGCTTTCGACGAAAAAGTTGGTTCACGGTCTTCCAACTATAGTATTACGAAAAGAGCATCAATGTTCGGCGTGCGAATTAGGAAAATGAAACAGCATCTCATCACATAAAACAGATTGCTTCTACTTTCCGTCCACTGGAATTGTTTCTCATGGACCTCTGTGGACCAATGAAAACACAGAGTATTAATAGATGCAAGTACATTCTTGTAATACCCGTAAATTTTAGTACGGGATTTTGATGTATTTAAATATGCAATTTTATCAATTAAGAGTTTGATCAAGAAATTTAAATATGGGACGAAAATATAAATTGGAGTAATTTTAATTATTTTCTTGGAACCTAATATAGAAACTAAATTTAAATTATAAAAATAATACCAATTAGAATTGGGCCATAGCTGAATTAATTGATTGGGATTAAGGCCCAAATTTTCGAAAGAAATAAAATAAGGGGGCTATGTTAGTACGTTACTTAAGGCCTTGGGAAAATGAAGATTAACAACTAGTCTTGTCACACGAATTCCCAAGTGCAAATGTTTATGTATATCTAAGTACATTCATTTAATAGAAGCCCCACACAGAAGAAATAAGAACGAAGGAAGGAAGGACTTCGACATTAAAACAAGTAGCACAACTCGTGGGACCATACCAAATTTAAGTAACGTACTTTGGAGGAAAAGTATGCAAAAGTTTCTTAGAACTAGTGTACTTAAGTTGATTTTAATAGTTATATAGTGGTTTCTTGAACAGACAATAAGTATAGGAAGTTTTCGAGAGTCGCTATGTGTATGAGTTACGATTTAGGCTCATGAGGGTTTATATGGGATGAATTTTAATGAATTCGCAGCATGTGATATTCTTTAGGAATTATTGTGTTCTTTAAAAGTTTAACGAATTAAGGTATAAGAGTTTCTGGGTTTAAAATGAATCTTGAAGCCGATGTTAATGATACACGTTTTAGGGTTTTTGAGGGAGGATCTCGATTCTTAGAACAATCTCGACAAAAGTGCGTGTGTCTTCAAATGTTTTGAATATATCGAGAGGTATATAAATGTCGATGCATGATGGTGGTATGAAGATGTCGATATGTGTAAGGTCTCGACATTTGTTTGAGCAGGTAGAAGTCGAGACATATATATATATATGTAATAAGGAGATATCGATATGTAAAGTCCCGACATTTTATAGAGGTCTCGACATTTATTCTTAGTAGCTCGACATTTTAGTAATCTCGACATTACATGTCTCGACATGTGTATGAGAAAGTTTCGACATTTTATAGAAATTGATTTCGACTTCTCATCCTAAGAAGTCTCGACATTTTTATAGGTTCAATGTCGAAGGAAATCTCGGTAGGTTATAGTATGTCTCGACATTTGCTATTATACTATAACTCGACATTTCATTTTAATCAAGATCTCGACATTTTATTAAATGGCTTCGACATTTTGTAGGAATTGAACTCGACATTTGCTTTATAAAATGGTGTCGATAAGCTATAGATCTCGATATCTAAATTTTTACTATAAGCTTCGATATTTATAAATCATTGGTGATAAGATCTCGACATTGTTATATGTCTCGATATTATTTGTTGTATAAAGGAGCTTGACATTGTGTTTTAATTAATAAATTTTTTTGGGTATTTTAGAATTTTGTTATATTTAGGGTTTTCAATATTTTAGGGTTATTCATTTTGAGGGATTTCATTATTTTTAGATTTTCATAAATTTTAGAGTTTTCGAGAACTAGCATATATACTAATAATATTCTTATATTCAGAGGATTGACAGTTAGGGACGTCAACGGAATTCTTATTTGAGTGTAGCAGGAGGACAGGTAGGTGGATTATCCATCTACAATACGTAAACACAATTATGTGTTTCATGTGATTATGTGATTTACGTGGCTTATATGATTTACGTGTTTACATGTTCTACGTATATTTTATTTAAATCGTGCTTCCATGAGATTTTGTGAATATGCATGGCACGTGCATATCACGTTAGGAAGAGAGTGTTGTACCATGGTGAGACGGTAAGGATATGAGATATTGACGTACGGGGTAGAATGAGATATTTGTGATTTGCGACTCTTAGAGGAGTCGAGGTTGGGCTCACTGGGCACCTGGCGGAGACAGACGTGATCGATCTGTCTACCCGGACGTGATCGATTCGGGGTGCATACCGCCGGATGGGATTTTCTTTGTGATTGGAGCGGGAGATATACGACCTGGTAGGAGGACATTGACGTGATCGATCAGTGCACTACCGGCGTAGCTCGCCGCGAGACTTGGGGGTGGCCTCCCAGTAGTCTATGCGCGCGGAGGTGTCGAGCCTAACCTAGGGCCCTGTGTTGTGTGATATAGGAATGTGGGAAAAGAAAGAGTGTGCATTATATCATGTTGTGAGAAATTGGGATCGGGTTGAGTGCACACTTGCATACACGCATTTTATTCACCTACTGGGCAAATGGCTCAGTGTTTACGTGTTGTAGGTACTGAGTCCGACGCTGAGACGCGTCGTGACTGAGGCGGCTGGTGGCGGTGCTCCATGGACTTTTGAGGGCGGTGCGGTACATGGATGAAGACCTGTGGAGCGTCTGTAGGATTTTGTTCTTTTGATATTTTTGGGGCTTCGGCCCGTGTACAGAGATAACGATGTAGACGCATTTTTATACTAGTGTATATTATTTTAGGAAAAAGTTTTAATTAGACGGGCCTTCCGCGGCTTACGTTGCGGAAATCCGCCACCAATCCTAATTTGAAAAGTAGGGTCGCCACAGGTGGTATCAGAGCTTCGGCTTAGATTCTGAAGACTGTCCATGTACTGCCGCTCAAAAGCCTGGAAAACCAGGCTGGCCTGTAAGTTTAAAGATTGACTATGTGATTACGTGTTATTTGATTTATGTGTTTTCTATGTCTGATTGTAGAACTAGTTGAAAATGCCGAGAACACGTAGAGAAGTGGGTGAAACTAGTCGTAGGGCGGGTTCCGAATCCCCGCCGAATGAGGACGCTCTACTATCCATCAGTTAACTGATCTGATTCGGCGGCAGTCCGATCAGATTAATGATCTCATCCATCGTCAAAATTCCTCGGAACGTCACTCATCCCCTGGCCTAGAACGTGCAGAAGCTGCCGGGGAGAGGTTCCGAAGATTAAATCCCCCCGCCTTTGAGGAAGCCGCTGATCCTACCTATGCGGAGGATTGGCTTAGAACCATCGAAAATATGTTCCGCGTTAGCCATCTCCCTGATACTGAAAAGGTGACTTGTGCCACCTTCATGTTACGTGGGAACGCGGGCTACTGGTGGGACACCATTCAGGTGCTCGAGGATCCCACTACTATGACTTGGGAGAGATTCAAAGCACTCTTTCGGGGCAAGTACTTTACTGCACCTGATAGAGCGCAGAAGCTGAACGAATTCATCAACCTCAAACAAGGAGGCATGTCAGTGGCGGATTACATCCGCAAGTTCGAGCAGCTCTCGAGGTTTGCGCCGCATATGGTGGCTACAGATGAGTTGAAGATTGAACGTTTTCTGGAAGGTCTCAAACCCGAGATCTTCCGAAATGTAAGCATGTACGATACCGAGGGAAAGACTTACGCTCGTATCACCGAACGAGCAATAATAGCTGAGCAAGCAGAGAGTAGGGTTACCAAGGCTCAAGATGCCAAACGACGAGCAGAAGTGCAACAAGCAGGAGGAAATCAGAAACGCCCGTTCTTTGGCAAGAATCAGAACAACCGTGGAAATCAACCAGGCCAGCAGAACTGGAAACCGAGGCCAAACCAAGGACCAGCTAACGTTTCAAACCGACCCCTAAACACTGTACCTCAGTGTCGACAGTGTGGGCGCTACCACTACGGGGTATGCCATGGGCCGAGACCTAACCCAACTCCCCAGTGTTTTCGGTGTGGAAAGATTGGCCACTACGCCAGAGTCTGCAACGAGAAAATACCGCAAGTTCCAAACCAACCTTTAATCAGACCTCCGCCGGTACCAGCGCGAGTTTTTACTTTGACCAACGAGGAGGCCGAAGCAAATCCTTCCGTAGTCACGGGTACGTTGACTATCTATAACGTGCCCACCTCTGTGTTAATTGACTCTGGGGCCACACATTCATTTGTGTCGGCCAAATATGTGGAAAAGGTAGGAGTTTCTCCTACCTTATCTGAGTGCAACTACATAGTTACCCTACCACACGGTGATCCGACGCGCACTAACCAAGTGCTGGAAGGATGCTCCGTTAACATTGAGGGGAGAGATCTGAGCGTCGACCTGATTGTGATCCCAATGAACGACTATGATGTTATCTTTGGGATGGACTGGCTCTCGAGATATAGAGCCATCATAGATTGCAATAAAAAGGTCGTAAAATTTCAACTGCCCGAAGGAGAGGTATTCACTTTTTCGGGTAAGGCGAATAGGAATAGTATTCCGCGAATATCCGCTCTGAAGGCTCAACGACTACTGAGATCCGGTTGTGAGTCTTATCTCATGTACGCGGTGAAGGCGGAGGAGTTACCTCAGCCAGAACTGAAAGACGTGCCAGTAGTCAACGAGTATGCTGATGTATTTCCCGATGATCTCCCGGGGTTACCCCCTGATCGAGAAATACAATTCACGATAGATCTGATGCCGGGGTCCGCCCCAATTTCTAAAGCTCCTTATCGCCTAGCGCCGAACGAACTGAAGGAGTTAAAGGAACAACTAGAAGATTTGTTACGGAAAGGATTTATTCAACCCAGCTTTTCACCGTGGGGAGCACCAGTCCTATTCGTGCGAAAGAAAGACGGGTCGATGCGACTGTGTATCGACTACCGGGAATTGAACAAGATCACGATCAAGAATAAATACCCGTTACCAAGGATCGATGATCTATTCGACCAACTACAGGGTGCTACGGTATTCTCGAAAATCGATCTCCGTTCGGGATACCATCAGTTAAAGATCAGGGAGACAGATGTTCCTAAAACTGCGTTCAGTACGAGGTACGGCCATTACGAGTTTCTGGTCATGCCTTTTGGACTGACAAATGCTCTAGCTGCTTTTATGGATCTTATGAACCGAGTCTTTAAGGACTATCTCGACCGCTTCGTAATAGTCTTTATTGGCGACATCCTGATCTATTCTAAGACGAAAGAAGAACATAAGAGTCACTTACGAATCGTCTTAGGAACCTTGCGTGAGAAACAGCTCTACGCCAAATTCAAGAAATGCGAATTTTGGCTTGAGCAAGTAGCCTTCTTGGGACACGTGATTTCCGGAAGTGGAATCTCCGTGGACCCAAGTAAGATTGAGGCCGTGAACAATTGGCCACGACCAACTACTCCGACAGAGGTCCGAAGTTTTCTAGGACTTGCGGGATATTACCGTAAGTTCATAGCTGACTTCTCTAGCATTGCCTCGACTCTGACGAACTTGACCAGAAAGAACGTACCTTTCAAATGGACTGAAGCGTGTGAAGAAAGTTTTCAGGAGCTGAAGAAGCGACTCACTTCTGCTCCTATTTTGAGAATACCATCGGGAACTGGAGGATTCTCAGTCTATAGCGACGCCTCGAAGAATGGACTGGGATGCGTATTGATGCAAAATGGTAAAGTAATCGCGTATGCCTCCCGACAATTAAAAGAGTACGAGAAGAACTACCCAACCCATGATCTTGAATTAGCAGCAGTGGTCTTCGCTCTGAAGATTTGGAGACATTATCTCTACGGAGAGAAATGTGAGATCTTCACAGACCATAAGAGTTTGAAGTATTTCTTCACTCAGAAGGAACTGAATATGCGACAACGAAGATGGCTGGAGCTCGTCAAGGACTACGATTGCATCATCAGCTATCATCCGGGTAAGGCAAACGTAGTCGCAGATGCGCTAAGTCGAAAAGCGGTAAATGCAGAGTTACATCAGCTTGGAATAGAGGTAGTTAATTTGGGCGAAGTTGAGGAAAGACTAGCAGCGCTAACTCTCCAACCTACGCTGCTAGAACAGATCAAGAAGACGCAAGAAGAAGACGAACTCTACCTTAAAATGAAGGAGGCACTACCCGAAGATTTTAACATCCGAAAAGATGGAGCTTTGCTATACAAGAACCGTCTTTATGTACCTAACAACGAGGAGCTGCGACAAACGATAATGAAGGAAGCACACACGACCACATATTCGATACACCCAGGAGCCACGAAAATGTATCAAGATCTGCGAATAACCTACTGGTGGCCAGGAATGAAGAAAGACACCGCAGCGTTCGTGAACCGATGTATGACCTGCCAATTGATTAAAGCGGAACACCAACGACCCGCTGGAACGCTACAGCCTCTACCCATTCCAGAATGGAAGTGGGATCATATCACAATGGATTTCGTCGTTGGGTTACCCAAAACGACGAAAGGCCACGATGCCATTTGGGTGATTGTTGATCGCCTAACTAAATCAGCTCATTTCATTCCTATTAGCTCCACTTTCTCTATGGAACGATATGCCGAATTGTACATTCAGGAAATTGTTCGACTCCATGGAATCCCAATCTCCATCGTCTCAGATCGAGATTCGAGATTTCTATCTAACTTCTGGCAAAGCTTACAAAAAGCGATGGGTACTAAACTCTCGTTCAGTACTGCGTACCATCCTCAGACCGACGGGCAGCCTGAACGGACGATCCAAACCCTTGAGGACATGTTACGAGCGTGCGTGCTAGACTTCAAGGGAAACTGGAGCAAATATTTGCCGTTGATCGAATTCTCCTACAATAATAGCTTCCATGCTACAATCGGAACGGCACCGTACGAAGCATTGTGCGGGCGCAAATGTCGATCCCCTATCCATTGGGATGAAATAGGTGAACAAGCGTTATTAGGACCCGATATGATTCGAGAAACAACAGAAGCAGTGACCAAAATTCGAGAACGAATGCGAACTGCTCAAAGTCGACAGAAAAGCTATGCAGATCATCGACGACGACCCTTGGAGTTCGCAGAAGACGATCAAGTATTTCTAAAGATTTCCCCAATGAAAGGAGTAAAGCGTTTTGGAAAGAAGGGCAAGCTAAGTCCCAGATACATAGGCCCCTTCAAGATAGTCAAACGAGTCGGCGAGGTTGCATATCAGTTAGAATTGCCGACTTCCCTATCACAAGTTCACGACGTATTTCACGTATCGACACTACGAAAGTACGTCGCGGACCCAAGTCATGTCATTCAGAACGAGCTTCTTTATCAACAGCTCAAGCCTGACTTGAGTTATGAAGAGAAGCCCGTGGAGATTCTGATGTACGAGTCGAAACGACTACGGAATAAGACTATTCCGTTAGTTAAGGTTTTGTGGCGGAATCAATCAGTTGAGGAAGCCACTTGGGAGCGTGAGGATGATATGAGAGTTCGTTATCCCGAATTATTCCAGTCGGCGTAATTTCGGGGACGAAATTCTTTTAAGGGGGGGAGGATGTAATACCCGTAAATTTTAGTACGGGATTTTGATGTATTTAAATATGCAATTTTATCAATTAAGAGTTTGATCAAGAAATTTAAATATGGGACGAAAATATAAATTGGAGTAATTTTAATTATTTTCTTGGAACCTAATATAGAAACTAAATTTAAATTATAAAAATAATACCAATTAGAATTGGGCCATAGCTGAATTAATTGATTGGGATTAAGGCCCAAATTTTCGAAAGAAATAAAATAAGGGGGCTATGTTAGTACGTTACTTAAGGCCTTGGGAAAATGAAGATTAACAACTAGTCTTGTCACACGAATTCCCAAGTGCAAATGTTTATGTATATCTAAGTACATTCATTTAATAGAAGCCCCACACAGAAGAAATAAGAACGAAGGAAGGAAGGACTTCGACATTAAAACAAGTAGCACAACTCGTGGGACCATACCAAATTTAAGTAACGTACTTTGGAGGAAAGGTATGCAAAAGTTTCTAACTAGTGTACTTAAGTTGATTTTAATAGTTATATAGTGGTTTCTTGAACAGACAATAAGTATAGGAAGTTTTCGAGAGTTGCTATGTGTATGAGTTACGATTTAGGCTCATGAGGGTTTATATGGGATGAATTTTAATGAATTCGCAGCATGTGATATTCTTTAGGAATTATTGTGTTCTTTAAAAATTTAACGAATTAAGGTATAAGAGTTTCTGGGTTTAAAATGAATCTTGAAGCCGATGTTAATGATACACGTTTTAGGGTTTTTGAGGGAGGATCTCGATTCTCAGAACAATCTCGACAAAAGTGCGTGTGTCTTCAAATGTTTCGAATATATCGAGAGGTATATAAATGTCGATGCATGATAGTGGTATGAAGATGTCGATATGTGTAAGGTCTCGACATTTGTTTGAGCAGGTAGAAGTCGAGACATATATATATGTAATAAGAAGATATCGATATGTAAAGTCCCGACATTTTATAGAGGTCTCGACATTTATTCTTAGTAGCTCGACATTTTAGTAATCTCGACATTACATGTCTCGACATGTGTATGAGAAAGTTTCGACATTTTATAGAAATTGATTTCGACTTCTCATCCTAAGAAGTCTCGACATTTTTATAGGTTCAATGTCGAAGGAAATCTCGGTAGGTTATAGTATGTCTCGACATTTGCTATTATACTATAACTCGACATTTCATTTTAATCAAGATCTCGACATTTTATTAAATGGCTTCGACATTTTGTAGGAATTGAACTCGACATTTGCTTTATAAAATGGTGTCGATAAGCTATAGATCTCGATATCTAAATTTTTACTATAAGCTTCGATATTTATAAATCATTGGTGATAAGATCTCGACATTGTTATATGTCTCGATATTATTTGTTGTATAAAGGAGCTTGACATTGTGTTTTAATTAATAAATTTTTTTGGGTATTTTAGAATTTTGTTATATTTAGGGTTTTCAATATTTTAGGGTTATTCATTTTAAGGGAGTTCATTATTTTTAGATTTTCATAAATTTTAGAGTTTTCGAAAACTAGCATATATACTAATAATATTCTTATATTCAGAGGATTGACAGTTAAGGACGTCAACGGAATTCTTATTTGAGTGTAGCAGGAGGACAGGTAGGTGGATTATCCATCTACAATACGTAAACACAATTATGTGTTTCATGTGATTATGTGATTTACGTGGCTTATATGATTTACGTGTTTACATGTTCTACGTATATTTTATTTAAATCGTGCTTCCATGAGATTTTGTGAATATGCATGGCACGTGCATATCACGTTAGGAAGAGAGTGTTGTACCATGGTGAGACGGTAAGGATATGAGATATTGACGTACGGGGTAGAATGAGATATTTGTGATTTGCGACTCTTAGAGGAGTCGAGGTTGGGCTCACTGGGCACCTGGCGGAGACAGACGTGATCGATCTGTCTACCCGGACGTGATCGATTCGGGGTGCATACCGCCGAATGGGATTTTCTTTGTGATTGGAGCGGGAGATATACGACCTGGTAGGAGGACATTGACGTGATCGATCAGTGCACTACCGGCGTAGCTCGCCGCGAGACTTGGGGGTGTCCTCCCAGTAGTCTATTGCGCGCGGAGGTGTCGAGCCTAACCTAGGGCCCTGTGTTGTGTGAAATAGGAATGTGGGAAAAGAAAGAGTGTGCATTATATCATGTTGTGAGAAATTGGGATCGGGTTGAGTGCACACTTGCATACACGCATTTTATTCACCTACTGGGCAAATGGCTCAGTGTTTACGTGTTGTAGGTACTGAGTCCGACGCTGAGACGCGTCGTGACTGAGGCGGCTGGTGGCGGTGCTCCACGGACTTTTGAGGGCGGTGCGGTACATGGATGAAGACCTGTGGAGCGTCTGTAGGATTTTGTTCTTTTGATATTTTTGGGGCTTCGGCCCGTGTACAGAGATAACGATGTAGACGCATTTTTATATTAGTATATATTATTTTAGGAAAAAGTTTTAATTAGACGGGCCTTCCGCGGCTTACGTTGCGGAAATCCGCCACCAATCCTAATTTGAAAAGTAGGGTCGCTACAATTCTGGTCATTGTTGATGTCTTCTCTCGCTACACTTGGACAAAGTTCCTCAGAACTGAAGATGAGACAAGGGACTTGATAATTAATTTCGTGAACACTACTCAGAATTTGCTACAGCAAACCATCTAAGTCATCCGAACGGACAACGACACTGAGTTCAAGAATAAGTATCTCAGTGAATTTTATCAGAAACTTGGCATTAATCAGCAATTCTTTGCCGCTAAGACGCCTCAACAGAATGGGGTCGTTGACAGGAAGAACATGACTCTAGTAGTGGAAGCCGCGCGTACAATGCTGATCCATTTCGGCCTCCCACACTTCCTTTGTGCTGAAGCAGTAAATACCGCCTGTTTCACCCAGAACAGGACGGAAGTTCACAAGTGCTTCAATAAGACTCCATACGTCATAATAAACAAGTGAGTACCCAATATCTCATTCTTCAAGGTCTTCTGGTGCAAGTGCTTAGTGGCGAATGACAGAGAACAACGTGCTAAGTTCGACCCTAAAGCATTCGGAGCCACATTCATCGGGTATTCATCAACGTCAAAGGCGTACCTAGGTTACATCAAGTCCAACCGTTCAATGAAAGAAAGCTACAACGTCACTTTCCACGAAGTGACAGAAATGGCTTCTGGTCACATTAGTCCAGGACCCGTGCATAACCCGTTGGCTCCTGCACACCTCAGTTCAGGACCCGTGCCAAACCCGATGGCTTCTGAATATGACAGTTCAGAATCCGTATACACTGGTGTGTTGGCACAAAACCAACAGAAGATGGCAACAACTCCGGATTCAATGTCTGAAGATGCTCTGAAACTTGTGTTGGAAGACTTGGACTCTCTCTTTGAGCCCGTATATCGGCCAAAAACCATATGGCTACACCTTTAGTGGAGCCCCCACTCGACGAGGCCGACGTACCAAGCTCTTCAAATGTCCCTACCTCACCCGATTCAGAATTACCACAGATCACTGAAGAACCTACAACAGTATATGAGGAAGTCTCATCAGAATCACTCAACTCAAATGCAGAATCTGACTTACCTCAACCTGATGAACAATCTGAAATCATTGAAAGTCTCAGTCCACAAATGGCCGATGCGTCTAGTTCTGCACTACCACATGAGCGAAAGTGGACTCAAGCACATCCGGTTGATCATATTATTGGTGATCCTTAGCATGGTGTACGGACACGTCATCAGCACAGTCTCTTCAGCTGCTTCTTAAGCCAAAATGAGCCAACCAAGGTAGTAGACGCACTATAAGACTCGGATTGGGTAATAGCAATGCAAGATGGAATCAACCAATTCGAGCGTCTTCAAGTGTGGACTCTAGTACCCCGTCCGCATGGGAAAACAATCATCGAGACGAAATGGGTATTTGAGAACAAGAAGAATGAAAATGTCGAAGTAATTAGGAATAAAGTGAAATTGGTTGCGAAGGGATATAATCAACAGGAAGGAATTGACAATGACGAGACATATGCTCCTGCTGCCCGAATCGAAGCCATTCTTCTCTGCCTGGCTTATGCGGCTCATAAAGACTTCAAAGTGTATCAAATGGATGTAAAGACCGCCTTTCATAACGGCGTGTTAAAAGAAGAAGTCTACGTCGCTCAGCCAGAAGGCTTTGTTGATCAAGAACATCCCGATCACGTTTATCGATTGGACAAAGCTCTCTACGGACTGAAACAAGCCCCACGTGGTTGGTTTGACGTCCTGGCGATTTCCTCGTAAAATCTGGATTTATCCGAGGAACGATCGACGACCCTCTTCATAAAATGGCAAGACAAAGATTTGATGGTCGTCCAAGTTTATGTAGACGACATCATCTTCGGATCAACAAATCCACGGCTTGTAAGAGATTTGGAGATTTGATGAAGAGCAAATTTGAAATGAGTCACATGGGAGAGATGCAGTTCTTCTTAGGACTTCAAGTCAGATGACTCGATGATGATATATTCATCAGTCAGACAAAATATATCGAGGACATTTTGAAGAAATTCCATCAAGATCAGAGCAAGGCTATAAGCACTCCCGTGTCTACAAGCTGCAAGTTGGATGCTGAACCCTGCGGTCGACATTACATTATAACGCAGCATCATCGGCTTTCTTCTCTATCTCACCTCAAGCCGGTCCAGACATCATGTTTGCCACATCTCTATGCGCCCTTTCCAAGCCGACCCCAAAGAATCTCACATGCTTGCGATTAAGCGGATTCTTTGCTACCTAAAGGGCACCTCGACCTTAGTTTTATGGTACCCTAAAGGCACAAATTTCAAATTAATTGGCCATACTGACGTTGATTATGGTTGCCGAATTGACAGGAAAAGCAACTCCGGTGGCGCTCAATTTCTTGGCGAAAAGCTAGTCTGCTGGTCATCGAATAAGCAGAACTGTGTCTCGACATCGACGACCGAGGCGGAATACGTCGCGGCTGCCAGCTGTTTGTCCCAAATGCTATGGATGCACACTCAGCTTCGCGATTACATGTACAATCTAAATAATATACCTATTTATAGCGATAGCCGATGTGCCATTGCGATTACGTGTAATCCTGTTCACCACTCACGCACAAAACACATAGACATACGACATCACTTCATCAAAGATCACGTAGAAAAAGGCACCATTACATGTATTTTGCGAACACGAAATATCAACTAGCTGACATCTTCACCAAGGCATTGGATGAAAAACGGTTCCAATTCCTTGTCGGAAAATTAGGCATGTTGAACCTTCCGTAATTTGCGCTTACGTGATCCTATGTCCTTTCACATGTTCTATGCTATGTGTTTTCTATACTTGAATCCTATATCTTGCGAGAAATATTTCATTATATTAAAAATAATACAAAAATACTTTAAAAATACAAAAAAATTTTTTACATATAAGTATAATTTTAGGGCATGACGATATCTTTAGGATGCTCGATCTACATCACGAATAGATTTCCCCGACATGAGACTTATTGCTTGCTTAATTTTGTCAGTCTAAGTCGCATTTTTGTGTCTAAAGGTCATTAGTTTGTTGCACTAGACACAAAGCCACTTCATAAGTGAGTTTTCTAGTCTTTTATTTCTTTCGACGGATCTATTGTTGAGTGAGTCACACATTAATTGCTTGTCTTAACTAGTGATTCTTGGCCTCATTGCTTTGTATTAGATCGTCCGGAAAATGATTAGGGCACTTAGGAAATTCCTCGCTCGGCCAAATACAAAATTTCATTCCTTTACCATTGCCTTTAGTCATCCCTTTTGAGCCTTCTCCAAATTCCTTTTCTTCAATTGAAAACACCTTTAAGCCTTCAAACGACAATATATGTGTTCGGTGGGATATTCAATCAAGAAAAGGAGGGTGAGACGACAAGTGCTTCAATAGATGACAAAAGTGTGGAAAACGCACACGAGGAATGCTCAATGCACAAAAAACAGACAAAAGGAACCCGCCTCTTGACTATCACAATCTCAAAAAATTAAGACGGAGGCATGGATCTTGCTGTGAACGTCTCCATCGATAATCTCGTACACTCGTCACAACGGCTGGAAAGAGGAGCACCACGAAGTGAACTTCTCCAGTGATAATCCCGTCTTTTTATCAAGACAATGAGAAGAGGGGCACGGCCTTGGGCTCGAATTCCATAACCGTGAACCTCTTCAAATCTATAATCTCTGAAACCTCTCTAGGGATTAAGAGAAAATGAGCACGGTATCGGCCTGAGAACGAACAAGAAGAACTTCGCCTAGATAATCATTCAGCCTCGTAGAGAAGCGGAGCTTCAGCTTGAGCAAGTGCAGGAAAAACTCACAAAGGAGAAAAGAATGAGATAGACGAAAAGACGAAAGAGAAAAATGCCGGAGAAAAGGAGAATGACAAAGGAACGGAAGACGATGAAAGCTTATTTTTCCCAAAAATTATCCTTCCCTTCTAAGTCGGAGCCAAATTAAAATCCTTCAAAGTCCCTTTGATTCCAAATCGACGGTCTCTTGCAAAGGCGAAATGATTAAAAGCACCCCGATCACAGGTATATTTACTTAATATGACATGTGTTGACTTGAGCAATATAAATATAAAATCCCTAGTCAAAAGTAATGAGTGCTAGACAAACCTAGTGAGAGTTGTCAAAATGGATCATACTTTGAACATAGGACTTTAGTCTGCTGACGTGACTTGACGGCATAAAATCTTTCAAGTGTTGTGTGAATTTTTAGGCGTGACAATGGTCGAAGCAAAATATTACGACCCCATACTATTAATAATATTAATATGAATGTTATAAATATATATAAGATAAACATTAGATTTTTCATTTATCTTCTTAATTTTAAAAAATCTACATAGTATAGTTAAAAAAACAATTTTATATGCGGAAATGATTAAATGCGGTTTTAACTGTTCATGCTCATACCCTCGCGCAACATTTTGAATACATGATTAAGGGACCATGTATCTAAGCAAAACTATATTATTTGCGTATTACTTGAAAATTGATTCCATGTGCTTTAGTGTTAAATCAATTTTTGGTGCATCATTTGAGGGGGGGGGGGGGGGGGGGCATTTACAAGAGTTATGCCTTAAGCTCCAAAATTTTTTGATGGTCTTTCTCCGAGTTTTGCAGAAGCAATAAGGAGGATTTCACGAGTTATTCATGACTCGGAGTATACGGCATGGAATCAAATTTTGAATGGTCAGATCATTTGATCGTTAACGTGTTTTATGTTTTATGGATTTAACTATTTTTTGTTTACAGAGAGGCACCGAGCATAATTGGAAAAATTGCTTCCAGGATAACTCTAACATGCTCGACAGTTTTGCTCTAAGTGTTGCGGGATTCTCAATATTCGGTCTTCGAGCCGATTGTCATCGATCACAAATTACAGGGAGTTAAATTGCTTTGAATGTCATATTTAGGGGGAGCAATATGTGGTTTTTCAATGACTTAGGGGTCAATCTGAAAACTAGGATAACCTAGCGTTAGATATTGGACACATTTAGTAATTTTTCGATCGCAGTTTCTCGAGGAAGAACTGAATTGGAACCGATTGAAAAATTTTTGCTGATAAATGTTGAGCGAAAATTTCAAAAGGGGACCAATTGAAAATTATCGATCCGAGTTTCTCGAGCTAAAGTTTGATTGGGCCTGTCTAATCTACGAGCCCAATAACGTCTAATCCTGACATTAAAATGAAATTATCTTTTGCAGTCGAAAATCCCTAAATACACGCATAAACCCTCATTCGCAAAATTCAATAGTCGAAATTTTTCTCTCGCGCAAAATTTTTGTCAAAGACGAACTTCATAATCCATTTTTCTCCATATTTTCAACTGATTTTCGGCTTTATAAGGTAGATTCGACGATCTTTAGGGATTAGAGTGTGTTTAGCTCCGTTTGATTCGATATTATGAGGTTTTTCGCATGATTCTATGTTTAGATTCTCTTCTGTTTGAAACTTGATAACTCGAATGCTGTTTTGCAGTGTTTACTACCATTTATTTGTTTAATCTGGGTTAACTTCGACACTAAACATAGTTTCGCAGTTATCTGATAGTTCTAGGAGTATATAGATTCGATTATCCGCGTTTTAAAGATTGAAAGTACGACTGAAACTAGGTTTTATTGAAGGCATCGAAGACCTTATCGATCGCAAACAGTTCAAATTGAATTCTAATTTGATCGAGTTACTGTTTGCCTCGTAAAAGATATTCGATCGCTAAAATTTTGACTCGGTCAAAAGAATAAATAACGTAGATCGAAGAATACTTATTATCGAGAAATCTAATTTTGATTTTATGCGTGCGAATAGAGGTGTCAAAACTGGTCGAGCCCGTCGGGTTGGCCCACCCCTCCATGAAAAATAGGTGGGCTGGGCCAACCAATTCCCGACCCGTTTAAAGGCAGGCCGAAACGGGCCAGCCCCTTTGGGTTGCGGGTTGAGGCGGGTCGGGGCGGGCTGGCCCGCCGGTAATTTTTATATTTTTTTATTTATTACGTATATATATTATAAACATTTTTAATGCTAAATAGTAATAAATAATATTTATTAGTGATTAGTTATAATTAATTTAGTTTTTATGAATGATTTATTCGTTATTTATTCCAAAAAATATTATTCATTTAAATATATTATGCAAATAAATAAAAAAATTTAAAAAATATATAGCGCGCCCACCTACCCGCCAACCCGCGGCGGGTCGGGGCGGCTACTAGTTTATTAGACCGTTATGTTGGCGGGCTGGCTCGCCCCACCCCGTTTAATGGCGGGGCGGGGCGAGACGTGGCGGGCCAGACCGTTTGACAGCACTACGTGCGAAAAATCGCCGAGTGAAACATATGAAAAGAAGTTTCGAGTGCGAAACTTACTATCGAAAACAGTACTTTCGATTTCAATTTTATTTCAGTCGAAAATTTTAGCGGCGATAGATTTAATTTGTCGACAATAAAATTTTCTCGATCGTAAAATATTACAGCGAAATTTTTTTAAAATCGAAATACTTTCTCGCTCTATAACTTTCACGTCGAAAATTTTATTAACGAGTAAATTTCTTGATTGTAAATTTACGCAGAAATCAATTTTCTCGATCGTAAATTTACGCAGACATTTTTCTCGATTGTAAAATTTCTTGGCTACAGTATCACACATTAAGTTCAAACACTTAGAAAATTTCTCTAAGTCTTTCCACTGTAGCTCCCATTAGCGAATAAAATTCTCGATCATAAAATAGAACGAATTGTTGATTGAAAATTTGCACTTAGGAAACTGAATTGAGAATTTTAATTTTCGCGCGGAAAAAAGAACGGAGTGAACAGTACTTCAATCGTCAATATAAACACTTGGAAATTTTTTTACGACCATATCTACCCGTATTTCATATACAAATGTCGAAAAATTTTGTATTTTCACTTTGAATGTCCTATATGTGCAACTTTAATATCTCAATAAATAGTTTATCAAACATGCTATCATATGATCGACTATTATGGTTTGATAAATTTAATTTTCGACTATAATTAATTTTTGAGCTAATAATTGGTATGTCCAAATTGCCTTTCAAATGGTTCAATATCCTGCCTACAACCACATATACGACAAATGGATGAACTTATCATAGTACGTTTATCGTCGTATTTAATTGGCTCATAATAGAGTTTTCGTAGTCATTTTATGCGCTTGTTAACCCCATTTCTACTTATTTGGTATTATAAGGCTTTAGGGCGAGTTTCAGGCGAAAAGGAGCGAAAACGAGGCAAAACGGCGGGAAGACAATGAAAACTGGTGAAGGTTACGGCCGTGACACCTAGTGCACGCGGCCGTGACAATGGACAGAGGCCAATCAAAGAGAAGGTCACGGCCATGACGATCATTGCACTAGGCCGTGATACTAGGCAGAGAGTTGGACCGAAGATGGTCACGGCCGTGGCGCCTAGTGCACTTGCCGTGACACTTGGCAGAGAGTCGAAGTAAAGTATGTCACGGCCGTGACACTTAGTGAACCAGGCGGTGACACTTGGCAGAAGACGCTAGAAGTAAAACGACGCCTGTCACGGCCGTGACGGCCCATGTCCCAGGCCGTGACCGTTACGAAATTTCTTATAAAAGCCCGAATTCGACTCAGAAAGGGAGATTCTCACCAATATCAACCCTAATTTCTCCAGAGACGAAAAAGAGCCAAAAAGAACAGGAATTCCCGTTCCGGAGCGCAAGAGACGGATACAAAGAATTCACGCCGAATTGAACAAATAACGAAGATCCTTCCACGAGACCATCTCAGATCCATCAGTAGGAAAGATCATGAGTTCTTCGCCTTCATATGTTATTTCTTTCGTTGTTTTTCCTTCAATCATGAGTAGCTAAATTCCCTATGTGTTTGGGATTAGATGAACGCTAGGATATTTGGTAGTTGAGACATATAATTATCGTGACTCTGTGTTTTGACTATTTATCGTTCTATGAAATTGTTTCGTTGCTTTAATATTTCTATGTATTAAAGTGATTGTGTGGAAAATCATTTAGGGGGACAGCTAAATAACGATTAGGCTGTTCATAGAAGATAGGAATCAAGTATAGGGCCAAAGCAAATACTCGATCCTCGCCGCTAGTAATTACTGAATCTTAGATCACCGCGAGCGTTTAGGGCGACAGCAAACTCGCGATCGGGTTGGAAATTACTGCGATTTAGTCTTAATAACTTAGGAACAATTTTATTATCTTAGCCGATAGTACCTAGCGGGATTCGAATCCTGAGCACATTTTCATCATTTGAAAATTCTCGTACCAGTTAATCGTGTTTTTTGAATCTTTCGTTGATTTAGGAGTAATCTGTTTGGATAGTTCGTAATACCATCTGCGTACTTTACTTAGGCTAAATATCGAGTCGATAGGTCATTACTAGTACTTGATTTATTCCTTGTGTTAGATACTCGTTTACTCACTTTACTACACTACACACGATAGGTCCACTGCCTATCGCACGTCGGTGATAGTAATTAGGTATTCGTTTTAATTATTACTTGTCGCACTTTTCATTCACACACCACGTGTCGGTCAAGTTTTTGGCGCCGTTTCCGGGGAATAAATTGATATTAGGAACACCGTAGTTCGATACTTTAGCCACTTTCTTTAACGGTTTTCTTAATTTTATTTTGTCGTTACTATTTGCGTTACTTGTGTTATCTGCGTTATGTGCTTTCTTACGTCATTAGTAGTCTCGTTATCTTTTCGATATATCTTATTTATTTCGCTGCTACTTTTTGTTTTCACCCATTGAAGGTACGACTTAGTGGTGAATGACCCGAAGCCACCCATCGGGTCCCATCGTTACGAAGGAAACTCAAGTACGACACCGAAGGAGCTTCCACTAGCACTCAGGACCCTCTAGTTAGCTATTCAGAGGATAGTTCGCAGGAGTCGACCCAAAACTCTCGTGTAGAGGCATCCGTAGACAGCCCAAACACGCAAGTAACGATGGCGGACCACCGAGTGCCTGTCCATCACATTCCAGAGGAGGAGCCATCACTACAAGATCTCCTCAAGAATGCCGCGCTAGGCGGTACTGAGTCGGCGATTGTCATCCCGCCGATCGAGAACAACAATTTCGAGGTGAAGCACTCTTGGCTTCAGATGATCTTCTAGACGGCCCAGTTTGATGGCAACCCCGACGACGATCCCTACTCCCATCTGAAGGCCTTCTTGATGGTGACTGACACCGTCAAAATCAGCGAGGTCTTGGGCGACGCGATCAAGCTGATGTTATTCCCGTTCTCGCTCAAGTTCCGGGAGAAAGACTGGTTAGATATGTTGCCGCCTAGATGGATCACTACCTGGGAGGAGATGCGAGCCGCCTTCATCAACCACTACTTCCCACTGTCGAAGGTGCTCAGACTAAAAGTGGAGATCTCCCTGTTTCATCAGAAGGATTCGGAAAACCTCTACGAGGTTTTGGAGCGATACAAGGCGCTATTGAAGAGATGCCCACAGCACGGGTTGTCGAAGGCAGCCCAGATCGACCGACTCCATGAGGGGCTCAATGATCAGACTGTCCATATGTTAAACGGAGCCGCAGGAGGAGGACTTGTGAAGCTCAATGCCACCAACGCTTGGAATTTTATTGAGGACTGCTCGAGGAACAACTTCATGAGGGGCAATACGAGGATGAAGACAACAGGCGTATTTGGAGTGAGCGAGGAGACGGCTACAAATGCTAAATTCAAGGCGCTTCAGCAACAGATCGTTGCGACGAACTCTAAGTTACAGACAGTCATCGGCGCACTACTCCCCAAATCCGGGCAGACTCGGCCCATGAACGTCGTGACAACCACCGCACCGAAGCAGCACACGCCATACGTACCATTGTGCGGGATCTGTGGCGCAGCCCACGAAACATCTGAATGCCAACTTGGGCAATCGCTGGAGCACGTAGACTGTATGGGTAATTACCAAGGTGGCCAGCGAAGCTTCCAACCCCGAGCGCACCCCAATCTGGCAATCAGAACCACCAGGGGCAAGGAACGCTTGGATTTCAGCCCCGTCCGGTTTCCAAAACGGAGCGCCACGCCAGTACAAGAAGGCGATCATGAATTTCGGCAGCACCACCGCAACCCACGAGAGCCGAATGACGAAGATGGAGGAGTACATGGAAGCGAACGACGTGCGTGCCCAAAACACGGATGCCTCTCTCAAAAAGTTGGAGCAATAGGTGGTGCAGATGGCGAAGCAGTTGGCGGGGCGTACTCAGGGATCGCTCCCAAGCTACACCGAGCCGAATTCAAAGAAGTACTGCAAGGCGGTGACGCTGAGGAATGGGCGAGAACTGCAAGAAGTGCCCGCCAAGAAGAAGGCGAAGGAGAACGCCAACTACGAGAGCCAGACGAGCCCGAAGTCGAGGAGATCAGAGTCGACGATGTCGAGAAGGCCGACGCTGAGAAGGAGAAGGTCGAGCCCGAAAAGGAAAAGGCGGAGGAGATCCAGTGGCGACCAGTGAAGCCATACTAGCCGAAGATCCCGTACTCGGCTCGACTGAAGAAGGACAAGGACGAGGCACACTTTTGTAAATTTATGGGTATGTATAAGGAATTGCATATTAACTTACCTTTTGTTGAAGCTATTACGCAGATGCCCAGCTTCGCCAAGTTCTTGGAGGACTCGTTGACGAACAGAAGGAAGCTCGAACACGTCTCCACCGTATGCCTGCGAGGAGAGTGTTCGGCGATACTCCAAAGCAAGATCCCGAAGAAGCTTAAGGACCCAGGGAATTTTTACTATTCCCTGTCTTATAGGAGATTTAGTGGTTGAGCGTGCGTTAGCTGAGTTAGGCGCTAGTATTAATCTCATGCCATATTCTATGTTTAAGCGTTTAGGCCAAGGTGAACCACGACCCACTAGGATGAGCCTCCAATTAACTGATAGGTCGTTAAAGTATCCTCGAGGTGTTATCGAGAATGTCCTAGTCAAGGTCGATAAATTTGTGATCCCTGCTGATTTCGTTATTTTAGATATGGAGGAGGACGAAAATGTTCCCTTGATCTTAGGTAGACCGTTCTTAGCGACGGGAGAGACCATGATAGATGTTAGAAATGTGACATTGACCTTGACAGTAGACGGCGAGAAAGTTACTTTTAATATGGCCGACTCGATGAAAAAGAGTAAGAAGCAAGATGATAAATGTTATTTCTTAGACGTCTTTGAGCACGATTTCCTTTTTTCTGTGCAAGGTCTGTCACAGGTCGGCGAACAGGACATGCATACGCTTATGGCGATCGAGGAGTGTGGGGAGGAGGTCGACGAGCCTATCATAACCATCGACGAGAGCAGCACAGAGGACAAGGAAAAGAGCTTAGTCGAGGAGCCACCGGTCCTGGAATTGAAGCCGCTGCCCGACCACCTCGAGTACGCGTTCCTTAGCAGCAATGGAGGGCTGTCGATCATCATCTCGTCGAGCCTCGACGACGGACAGAAGGGCCAGCTTTTGGATGTGTTGAAGGCCCACAAAAAGGCCTTGGCGTGGAAGATATCCGACATATGGGTATCAACCCGAGCTAATGTATGCACAAGATCCTCATGGAGGACGATTTCAAGCCGGTCGCGCAACGCCAAAGGCGCCTCAACCCCAATATGAAGGACGTGGTATAGAAGGAGGTGATCAAACTGCTAGACGCAGGGTGATCTATCCCATTTCAGACAGCGCGTGGGTCATCCCGGTCCAAGTGGTCCCAAAGAAGGGAGGCATGATGGTCATCACCAACAACAAGAACGAGCTTATTCCGACGAGGACGGTGACTGGGTGGCGCGTCTGTATCGACTATAGGAAGTTGAACGACGCTACGAGAAAGGATCATTTTCCTTTACCGTTATTGATCAGATGTTAGAAAAGTTAGTCGGGCACTCATTTCACTGTTTTCTTGATGGTTTGTCACGTTATCTACAGATCCCCATAGCACCCGAGCACCAGGAGAAGACCACATTCACGTGCCCGTTCGGGATGTTCGCGTACCGAAGGATGATATTCGGTCTCTACAATGCGCCAGCCACCTTCCAGCGATGCATGATGGCCATATTCAACGAACTGGTAGGTGAGGTAATGGAGGTATTTATGGACGACTTTTCTGTGTTGGGATCGTCATTCGACGTATGTTTATCAAATCTGAAGCTCGTGCTCCCACGATGCGAGGAAACGAACTTGGCACTTAATTGGGAGAAGTGCCACATCATGGTTTGAGAGGGCATAGTTCTGGGCCATAAGATTTCCTCTAAAGGGATCGACGTGGACCGAGCTAAGTTGGAAACCATAGAAAAATTGCCTGTCCCCTCGAACGTCAAGTCGATTAGGAGCTTTCTAGGACATGCGGGGTTTTATCGTTGGTTTATTAAAGATTTTTATTAGATCGCAAGACCCATGTCCGGATTGCTAGAAAAAGATGCTCCGTTTGATTTTAATGACGAGTGATTGCATGCTTTCAATTTATTTAAGGAGCGACTTATCGCAACACCTATTATGGTCGCCCAGACTGGGGGCTACCCTTTGAACTAATGTGCGATGCTACTGACTATACAGTTGGGGCCGTGTTAGAGCAGCGCAAGGACAACCACTTCAGGCCGATCAACTACGCGAGTAAGACGCTGGGCGCAGCCCAGGCCAACTACACGACCACTGAAAAGGAATTACTAGCCGTCGTGTTCGCTTTTCGACAAGTTCAGGTCATATCTTATCCTCTCTAAGGTTATTGTTTTTACTGACCACTCTGCTCTTAAGTACTTGTTAGCAAAGCCGGATGCGAAGCCCCGACTGATAAGGTGGATCCTACTACTTCAAGAATTCGACATAGAGATTCGAGACAAGAAGGGCGCAGAAAACCTAGCGGCGCATCACCTCTCTCGACTATAGGAGTCCGAGATATACAACAAGGATGAAAGGGCTATACAAGATCGATTCCCAGACGAGCATCTTTACGGGATACATGTGGTAAGTGACGATACTCCCTGGTTCGCAAATTACGCTAACTATCTTGTTGCGAGGCTCTTACCAAAGGTGTACACCAGTCAGCAAAAGAGAAATTCTTTTCTGATTTGAGGTACTACTTTTTGGGAAGACCCATATCTTTTCAGACGGTGTGCAGACCAGGTGATAAGACGATGCGTTGCTGCTCTAGAGACGACACAGATCCTGAGGCATTGCCACAACAAACCGACCGGAGGGCACTACGCAGCCAACTGAACCGCTCAGCAGGTGTTGGAGAGAGGATTCTACTGGCCCACGATCTTCAAGGACGCACAAAGGTACGTTGACACTTGTGATCAATGTCTGCGCGCATGTAATCTTTCGAAACGCGACAAATGCCCCATAAATTTATTTTAGTTTGTGAAATCTTTGATGTATGGGGTATACATTTCATGGGTCCATTCCCTAGCTCGTATAACAATAAGTACATCCTAGTTGCAGTCGATTATGCGTTTAAGTGGGCCGAAGCGCAAGCTTTGCCCACAAATGATGCCAGGGTAGTCGTTAGGTTTCTTCAAGCGTCATTTTCACGTTTTGGGGCGCCTTGGTGCATTATTAGCGATAGGGGTACACATTTTTGTAACACCCAGTTTGCACGCATGTTAGAACGTTACGGTGTTAGACACAGCCTATCCACCCCATACCACCCCCAAGCTAGCGGTCAGGTCGAAGTAGTGAACCATGAGTTGAAACGCATTCTAGAAAAGACCATAGAAGGGAACCGTAGGGAGTGGGCGAATAAGTTGAACGATGCACTTTGGGCATATAGGACTGCATATATGACACCTATAGGCACTACGCCGTATAGATTAGTCTATGGGAAGGCGTGCCACCTCCCCGTAGAAATAGAACACAAGGCTTATTGGGCGATTAAGTCGCTGAATTTTGATTTGGGAGATGCCGACGGAAAGCGGCAACTCCAAATCAACGAGTTAGACGAGTGGCATTTATCGGCCTACGATAACACTCGCATGTATAAAGAACGCTCCAAACCCTATCATGACAAAAGATTAGGCAAAAGCGGGAGTTCCAGGAAGGGGACCAAGTCCTCCTCTTTAACTCCCGACTTAGGCTCTTTCCCGGCAAACTTAGATCACGCTGGTCAGGACCTTTCACCGTTACCCGTGTTTTCCCTTATGGTACTGTTGAGATTTCAGGAACGGAGCAGGGCACTTTCAAGGTGAACGGCCATAGGTTGAAGCATTATCATCGAGGCGAGGAAGACGTGAGCGACAAGAAGTGCGGACTTCCAAACTTGAGCGAACGAAAAGACGTCCGGCTAAAGACGGTAAAGTAAGCGCTTCTTGGGAGGCAACCCAGGTACTATCGTTTATGTTCAGCCATTAGTTAGTTAAAAAAAAGATGTCACGGCCAACGGCTTAGCCAGTTACGGCCATGACGTACCCATATATATGCACTGCCAGACGTCACGGCCTGAGGCTTAAGCCTTCACGGCCGTGACGGGACAAGGGCATTCACTGGCCCTTGTCAAGGCCAGGTCCTTAAGGACTCACGGCCGTGACGTACCTACCTTAGCACGCTGCCAAGTGTCACGGCCAATGGCTTAAGCCATCACTTCCGTGACGCGTCCGAATAAAAAAGTAAATAATATAAAATATATAAAAATAAAATAAATAAATAAATAATAAAAAATATTAAAAAACCCGAAAGTGTCACGGCCAGTGACGTGCTCGTCACGGCCGTGACTATTGGCAGAGGCCTTCGCTTCCTCATGTCACGGCCAAGACCTTTATAGGTCACGGCCGTGACCTGCACGATTTTAAGAAGAAAAATTCGATTTTTTTCTTCTCTTTCTCTCTTTTCTCTCTTCCCTCTCTCTCCTTTTTCTCTCTCTCTCTCTCTCTCGCGACCTCTCCTCCTCCCACCACCATCACCACCCAAAAACACCATGCACCCCCACTTCGGCGACACCCACAAGGCCACCCTCAACCCCCATTTAATTTGATTAAGATCAAAAGGTATGAATTTTTGCCCTATTTACTTCGAATTTGAAATTTTCGTTCACAGTTGCTAATTGCTGGGTATGAGAATGCTAGTCTTCGTTCACTATGTGCCATATTTGCTACATATTTGCTTGATTACGTGATTTTGAGGTTGCAATTCGAATTTCTACGAAGAACCCTAATTTCGAGTTTGGGGCTTTTCAAAATTGAACTCAATTTCGTGCTCTTCATGCTCTGAGTTGACGATATACATGCTCATAACACATTGGGTATGCTTAATTTGTGACTTCATTCATTAACTTCGAGTTTTGGACGGAGGAACCCCGATTTCGAAATTGGGGTTTTTTTGGAATCAGTTGGCGAAATTAGTAGCTTTTAGGTGTTAATTAGCTTTAATACGTAATTTGACTTATGTGGGTACGTTTGCTTGTTCAATTTTGGACTTAGATTGAGTGATTTCGGTTGCACGCCACGTGTTCGCCAAAATGCCACGTGGAGTTTTTCATGTGTTGCTGAATACTATGTGTCTTTTGTCGCTATTTTGGTCGACTCGTACTGCTTGCATTTAATTGTTATTCTCCGCGAGCTCACAGGCGTTTTCCAGGTACTATAGGTAAAAGCCGCTCCTCAGCTCAGCGTGACCCGGCCTCGCGGTCGCCAGTTCGTCAAAGGCGACGAGGGCCCCCGCCGAAACTGCTAGAAGCCATGGGTCAATTCAATGACGAGGCTCAGATGGCACGGTAAAACCGGCTAAAAGGAATGGAGTTTATTCTTATGGACCAGATCAACTGCGGTATGCTGGCGAAGCACCACATCGACCAGCAAGTCACCCAATACCTCTCACTAGTGGATGGACCACCTTCGTGAGCATTGACGAACTAGCGTACAAGGAGCTCACCCTGGAATTCCTGTCCACGTTCTCCTACGATGAATACGGTGACCACACAATCAAATTCGTCATTCAACGAAGAGCATATAGTGACGGCCAACAACCTATGCCATGCACTTGGAGTACCAGTGCCATTCCCGCACCGGTCCTATGCGATCTACTTTGATCAACCGGGAGCTCGACAGGGTTGTTGGGCTGGCGTTGCTCGACGAGGCGAGCCATAATTCAGCCCGAAGACTTCGAAGGCGTCTGCGCTGAGGAGCCCAGGACCCCGCTACATCCACCGCCTCCTCACGACCTAGCTCACACCGAAAGGCGAGTCACACGGAGCAATCACCCTCCGTGACCTCTTTTACCTAACTAAGCTGCAGCGAGGCGAACAGGTCCATTTGGGAATGGCGGTTGCCCACGCCTTCAGTGCTCAGTCGGAAGCAAGAAGCCAAGGAAAGATCGCCGTCGGAGCACTCATCACCAAGATCGTCCGAGGACTATGCCTGTGGCCAGCAAACGCACCTGAGATGGAGATAGTCGGCGGGTGTAACCCCTTGAACGAGGCGATGCTCGTGAAGATGAAAATGCACCTGAAGGCGTCCACCCGGACTCGAACGAACAAGGTGTACGTCTGGCACGAGATGCACCATGGCTAGTCGGACCACGTCGACGTCCCCGCCGACCAGCTCCATATCGAGGGCCCTTACCCATTCGAGACAGACACGATAGCCGGACCTTCCTATTCCTCCGGCTACCACCATGGTGAGTCATCCGGCGTCGCCCCCTATGCATCGTCAGCGGACCTCGAAGCACTGCACCAGGACATGATCCGCATGAACGTCGACGCGCTGCAGCGGGATGAAGAAGCCCGGCGGTATAACGAAGAGACTCGGCACCGACAGGAAGAGTACGAGCGACGGAACGAGGAAGCCCATCGTCGGTACCAGGAAGAGCTAGACCGCTACAACCAGACCCTGCAAGCCATGGACACCGCGCTCAAGTACGCCCAGCAGTCGATGTCCCTCCTTCGCCCAAGGCAACCGTCGCCACCGCCGCCGCCACCACCTTAGGGATTTTTCCTTTTATTTGTATTATAGACGTTTCGTTTGGTTGAGTAGTCGCATGTATTTATTATTATTATGTTCTACTTTGATGCTTATAACTATGTGTGTAGTTAATATATGACTTTCCCATCTATTGCTCTCCTTAGCTAGGCCGGGATACGCATCACGAGTTACGACACGACCTTCACGCGTTCGGTCACGACTACTTCACGACCACGTCACTTATTCGTCAGGGGAGTCCCACTTTTAACCTTTTCCCATCCTTTTATAATTTTTACGTTGAGGACAACGTCAGAGTTAAGTGGGAGGTTAGGGAATTTATGTTAAGAATGCATGCGAAATTTTTTTTATGACGTATCCTTGAGTCGTTAAGTTCGTTGGAAAGGCATGAATTACTGAATTCAGGCATGATTGTTTGCACTTATCTCGAGTTGGTCTGCATTGTATGAAATTTTGTGAGCAATTAGGATATGCATGACTGATTGAATCGTGTTTGCCTGAATTGATATAGCACTGTTTTGATAGACTCGTACCCATAACCCGGTTTCGTTGTGAGAGTTTGAGCCTGACGAGCTGATGCTCATTTTCTTGATTGTGTGACGTGCCTAGTCTATATCTCTCTAGAACTTGCCTGTCTGATACGTGTTGAAACTGTCTGGGTGCATTAGTGTGAACATGATGAGGGCATTAGGAATTAAGTCCAGGGCCATATTTCTCCACCATGACTAAGCCCCTTAGTAGCCACTTTGAGCCTGAGCCTATTTGTTTGCTTTCCTCGTAAATCATAGAAGCCACTAACCCGAATAAAACTCCAGAGATTATATGAACCTGAGTTGATTAGAATAGAGCAGAAATCGAACTTGAGAGTTACTGTTTTAGTGTATGATTTGATGTTCTTCTCTGCTATTCGTGAAATGACTCGTCCCTTACTTGACCATTTTCTGAAATGACCCGAACCTTTGCATAAGCCTGCCCATAACCCTTTGGCAAGATATAGGTTTTGGTAATAATTATCCCTAGGTACACGGCATTCGCTGTGACGATGTATTCTTTGCGACAAAAGCCAAACCTTGATGTTTCTAGGGAATAAGGCCAGTGCACAAAAGTAGAGCGTAACTAAGGTGAAAGGGCAGAAAATGAAAGGGAACTGAGTCGAGAGGGTCTGGCGGAAAAGTCTAGGATTTAAGAGCGAGAATGTTGAGTCTTATGTTGGAGCATGTGACTGTCTGTTTGATCATGCTATGTTCATTGATATTTTTCGTCTTACGTGTCCTAGCTCTAAGATTACGTGTTCATTATACATGTCTGTCGCTTCATGATTACTCGACCCGTTTCCCCCAGAAAAGAACCTCAAATTTATGCTTGCCACTTTAAGTAGTAGAGATGCGATTAGCTTGCAAGTTTATGGTAGGAGTGGGACTAGTGCACGAATTGAGCGATTCACTATATGCTAGCCTACACACCGAGTGATTTTGAGCGAATCCCTGTGAGGTATGAGTCTCGATTGGCAATACGGAGGAAGTTTAGGTCGACAAGTGCAAGTCAGTAGTGTGATGTCCATGATTGTTTGCTTGTTTCCATTTTGTGCTTTCAAGCTTTGATGATAAATTGCGAACAATCGTGCTGTTATCCAGATTTGTGCTTTCTCTGACTTCTAATTTACTTGAGGACAAGCAAATGCTTAAGTGTGGGGAGGTTTGATAAACGTATCATAGTACGTTTATCGTAGTATTTAATTGGCTCATAATAGAGTTTTCATAGTCATTTTATGCACTTATTAACCCCATTTCTACTTATTTTGGTATTATAAGGCATTAGGGCGAGTTTCGGGCGAAAAGAAGCTAAAACGAGGCAAAACGGCGCGAAGACAATGAAAATTGGTGAAGGTCACAGCCGTCAGACTTGGCAGAGAGTTGGACCGAAGATGGTCACGGCCGTGACGCCGAGTGCACTTGGTCGTGACACTTGGCAAAGAGTCGAAGTAAAGTATGTCATGGCCGTGACACTTAGTGCACCTGGCCGTTACACTTGGCAGAGACGCTAGAAGTAAAACGACGCCTGTCACGGCCGTGAAGGCCCATGTCCCAGGCCAAAAAGAGCCTGTCAGAAAGGGGGATTCTCACCAGATATCAACCCTAAATTCTCCAGAGGCGAAAAAGAGCCAAAAAGATCAGGAATTCCGATCCCGGAGAGCAAGAGACGGATCAACAAAGAATTCACGCCGAATTGAACGAAGAACGAAGATCCTTCCACGAGACCATCTCAGATCCATCAGTAGGAAAGATCATGAGTTCTTCGCCTTCATATATTATATCTTTCGTTGTTTTTCCTTCAATCATGAGTAGCTAAATTCCCTATGTGTTTGGGATTAGATTAACGCTAGGATATTTCGTAGTTGAGACATCGTGACTTGTGTTTTGACTATATATCGTTCTATGAAGTTGTTTCGTTGCTTTAATATGTCTATATGTTAAAGTGATTGTGTGGAAAATCGTTTAGGGCGACGGCTAAATAACGATTAGGCCGTTCATAGAAGATAGGATTCGAGTATAGGGCGAAAGCAAATACTCGATCCTCGCCGTTAGTAATTACTGAATCTTAGATCCCCGCGAGCGTTTAGGGCGACAGCAAACTCGCGAGCGGGTTGGAAATTACTGCAATTTAGTCTTAATCACTTAGGAGTGATTTTATTGTCTTAGCCGATAGTACGTAGCAGTATTGGAATCCCGAGCACATTTTTATCATCTGAAAACTCTCGTACCAGTTAATCGTGTTCTTCGAATCTCTTGTTGATTTAGGAGTAATCTGTTAGGATAGTTCGTAATACCATCTGCGTACTTTATTTAGACTAAATAGCGAATCGATAGGTCATTACTAGTACTTGATTTATTCCTTGTGTTCGACACTCGTTTACTCACTTTACTGCACTACACACGATTGGTCCACTGCCTATCGCACGTCGGTGATAGTAATTAGGTATTCGTTTTAATTATAACTTGTTGCACTTTTCATTCACACACAACGTGTCGATCAAAAATCTATACCTCAAGGCGCATGACACCAACTTTCAACTCGACCTGACTATATTCAGGTGTCCGGAGGACATAATCGTGTCCATTTTGCTAGGCCATCCTCTCTGGAACGCACTAACAATGACGGCGTCAGTACCGATGGTTTATCTCCAACAATTCTGGAAGGCACTGACGTTGAGGGCAGCTACAGATTCACTACAATAGTCGGGACCAGATACGTCTGCTTCAGGAAAGATGATCTTGGTCTCTCTTGACCTGCCATTCAACCCTAACTACGACCCTCTGCCTACCGATGCAGAAATGGTGCGCGACTTTCTCCACATGGGATACGGCCACCACTCACCAAGCTTGCCCAAGTTCAGAGCAATGGCATTCCTCATCCGTGGAAGACACTTTTCGGGATAATCAATAAGTCTCTGTCACCAAAGCACGCAGTGTTCGACAAAGGGAACATCAACATTCTCCGTATTTTCCACGGAATAGCATTCTCCCGCAACTACGACTTCACACAACTGATCGAGAATGATTTAGCTGAGTAGATCAGGCAAAAAGAAAACTAATGCTCAAGGAATGTTCCCTATGCCCGGTGGTTCAATGGGATCATTGCCAACCTCGTGGAGCTCCACGACAATATTCCACGACTGCCTCCAGGAGGGAAGTATCAACCACCGCGACTTAAATTCTTCCAAAACCCCAGGGTCACGGGTCTGATACAACCATCGATGCAGATCCCGTTTGAGTTTCTCCGTCTTGCCGACTCCGCGGGAGACGAATACCAACGATACTGCCGAGAGAATCATCACGGAGCAGATGATCCGAGGGCCCCCGACAGATTTCACAGTGAGCCCTTAACCCCAACCTCACCAAGCAAGCCCTGTGGCCGAGCTGATAGACCAAGTGGCCTAGGAGCTAGAGTAGGAGCCTCCACTCAGGATGTGTAAATACCTGATGAAGATGCCATGTTGATTGATGTTGTGGCAGAAGAGTTGGAACAAGAGGCTCCAGCAGAATCACTCCAAGTGGAAGAGCACGTCCCTATAGGCGTGCTCGAAGAACCTATTGATGAGGTTCTACTGTAGGAAGCACAGCCAGAGGCAGAAGTAGGGGAAAGCTCACTTCCATAGGTGACGGAACAGGCTCGTGAGGACGTTGAGCGTGAACCTCCTCCTCACACAGCCACCTTATCAGATACGGAGTCCGATGAGGAGATTCGACTAATAAGACGGACTCTCAGAAGACTAAGCATACAACTTGAGTCCCTCTTCACCACCATCACAACCACATCAGACACCGCGCCGATCATCTCTTCAAGTGCTGCAGACATTTCTTCGCTCAATCTTGAGCCGCAACACAACCAACCGGTATCTGGTTCGTAGGTTCAAACCGAGCCTGTCGAAACACCCATAGAGGAGAATCTTCAAGATTCGACTCAAGGATTTGGTGGAAGTCTCGAACAGTCACAACCTCCAGTGACTGCTAGCCAACCTGAGGAGCCGATGTCTGCTGAAGTGTTGCTAACAGGCGACATCAGTCGACCTAGTCTATCTTCGACGGAGGCGTCCGTCCAGTTTGTGACTGAAGCCCAGTTCCCGACCGCGCTCTCTGCAGCCATCAAATCCCTAGAAGCCAAAATGGTGGAGAGAGTGCTCGCTGCCATCGAGACGTCGCAGTGCGACACTGGGAGAGCACCCGTCTCCAAGGGCCCTTCAGCACAAACACACCCAACCCTACAACCCACTCCCATCGATCGACTCGCAGACTCCTCTATCCTCATCAACCATACACCATTCCCATCACCCAGCTCCACGACATCCTTCTCGCCCGCCTTATCGGCCTTCCTACCCGAACGCCTCAGGAAGAATAACTCTACAGGCATCTTGTGGATCACTCTGAGCCACCTACTCAGTCTTGCTGAGGCCAAATCTCCTACACACGACGTCGACATGACGATCCAGACAATCAGGATCATCATGAGGGGGAGAAAAGGCCTAGGACATCAACGAGGGGCCAAGGTGAAGGCCAAGAACAAGGCACAGGCGCAATGCAGACAGGCGATGGAGCAGGCCAAACCCAAACCACCCAAACAACCCACACCACGCACCGCACCACCACTCTAACCCATATCGACCCACCATCCTTTACCTTAAAGACGCCTCCGCCCACACCAACGACCCTCACAAGCCCTTTGCTTCCGGAAGACGAAGCAAGTGCCGCCATGTTCGCGGCCCAAGCGCATACCCAAGCTACTCCCTCGACCTCTCCAGACCAATCGGGGCCATCGGGACATGGTGTCAACCCACACGAGTTCCTCGACAAATACATCTTCGAAGGACAGTGGATGACCATTCTCGCCCGACGAGCGTCAAATACAACGGCTCAAGGACGTTCGACACTTCCTACAGCAAGCTTCGGTGGACTTTGTCCTGCTAGAAGACGAAGAGCTTCAGGAAGGTGAAGATCACGAACAAGATCCCACAGGGCTTCACGAATCGATTGCGCAACGGGCGGTTTCCCCCACAAGACAAATGCCAGGGACCGTTCGGATCGACACGCCATGGGAAAACATCAGGATCAAGATTCCCTTCCTTGAAGAAGTTCGTGAAAATATTTGGAGGTCACCCAACAAAGTCAAGAAGCCGAACAAGTTCGAGCTAAGAGGGATCTCTCATTGGGATCAGCACAAAAGGATGACTTACCTTTGGATGCTTGCCCAACTCGGACCAGATATGTGGCTGGGGATCCCGAATGAATGATTAAAGAATCACTTCAAGGAATTATCCCCGATATGCCAGCTACTCAGCGTCTACAGCGCAAAAGGCGGACTTCCAACTTTGTTCTATGTCATCGAGCGAATAGATAGAACTATAGAGGAACTAAGCGAGAGCGACCTGCCGTATCTCCCCGCTGAAGAGGTGTACAACCTATACCAGCTATGTATGGAGAAGTACAAAGGTCCTCAAGGCTTCATCAAGAAAGAGGGACTCGATGGGCTCTACCGGTTGATGATGCGACAAGTCAAGTACTTCACCGCACACGACCTTCAGATGGCTCTGGAGAGCAACATGAAGAAGGTTAACATGACCGCCCCGCTCAACAAAGGACCTGAGATCGAAGGGCTTCCCAACAATCACGTGCAAATCAGCTCGGTCTTAGGCATCACCTACTAGAACCCTATTGCTAAGAAGACAAGGTTGATGCTGAAGACCGAGATTCATAAGTTTTGAGATGGATGCTCAAGGTCATTAGGAAGAACATAGAGCAGAGGTTGGAGGAATCAACCGAGAGACGATGCTGAGAATTCATCGGTTCGCGAGAGAACAACCACTCCTGATGGAATTTCTAGATGACATCGAGGAGCGACTGAAGCTGATGGATACGCTCAGGAATTTTGAGTATGCTCTGCGCTTGCGCAGGTCATACTACGCCCAATGAGGAAAGACAGCGTGGAAGAGAAATCAAGCACAATTGGGGAGATTGTAGAATATCACTTTTAGTTGTGCTTTGATTTAGTAGTTGTCCATGTAATTAAGGGCGTTTCATATTTTGTCCTTAGGCTAGGACTAGACAACGTGGAAGAGAACAACAAGTATTTTCTCACTAATCGAAATTCTCTCTACTGTTATTCAACGAAGTTTTTCGATCGAATCTTAATGATAATCATTCTAGTCGAATTGCTTAGGATTGAAGCCTAGGATTGATAGAGTTGATAAATTAGGACCTAACAGTAAAACCCTCACAATTTGGATTCGCCAAACTCACTTTTCGCTCAATTCATGAAATGCTTGTCCTAGTTCGCGATCTACTCTATTGCTTCGCAAACTCACTTAGACTTAACAAGGGATTCGCGACCTGCTCGACCCGCGAAACCCTTCCTTCGCGAAAAACCTACTTCGCGAACTACATAGGCCATAGTTGGGTTAGCGGCTTGCATGCAGTTCGCGACCTTAATTCGTGAAGTCTATACGTCGTCTGTTTCGCGAGTTTTTTCATGTCCCTCCTAGTTTACGAAGTGGCCTTAGGCTCTTAGTAGTTCGTGAAGTTACACTTCACGCATTCATACCAAATTCGCCAAGTAGTTGAATTCGTGAATCTCATTAGACCTAGGGTTCGTGATATTGAGTTCGCGAAGTTCTCACTTCACGACTCATTTCCTACCAAAACCTCCTTTTGACTCGCGAATCTAAAAACCTTCGATCTAACCTCCTTCTTTTTCAAGAACACGATGGAGACCACATAAATCTCAAAAACCCTAAAACCCGAACCAACTTAAAACACAAGCCCGTGTAGTTTTTCGTGTATTACCCTTCTTAATCATGTACAATTCGAACTAAGAACCTTAAATTGTAAAATAAGAGAAAAGAACATAGTGAGGGTGTCATACCTTCTCAAGCCAAGTTTTGAACTCTATTCCTTCTTTCTACCCCACGATTATAGTGTGGGAGATGAATTATTGTTATGGATAAATATGTTAAGTTAACAAAGGCATGGGTGGTGGGACATTTATTAACGTGAATTTCCTCAGTTTAAGTGATTTTGCTTCCCCAAAAATCTCAAGGGTTTTGGGCCTAAATTTGGATTTAAATCTAGCCCGTTAACAGCTATAGTCCAATTTCATCATTAGCTCAATTTCCCTCATCCTATTTTTCGAAAATCAATAATTAAGCTAGTCATCAGACAAACACATAACTAAATATGCGGAATACATATAATCGCGTACGCACATAATTAATGCACAAAATTCCAGTCACATAAGCACAAAATTCATATAATTCACATAAGCATATAATTAATCCCGAAATGTTAACATCCTCCTAAAACATGTTTGAAATTTATTTGTGTAGAATACGATTTTGAATTGTGCTTGATTTCATTAGTTGTCCTTGTAATTAGGGGCTTTACGAAGTCAACGCTAAAATCGTCATCGGCAGAAACGATTTTAGTTAGAAATATTTCTCGAGCATTATTCAGCGAAAAACTTTCTCGAGAGTGACCAGTTTTGACCTTGCATGCGTAAAAACTTTCTCTCGAAAACGTTTTCGGTCAAACCTTTAACGTTTGACTAGACGAAAATCATTTACACGCGAGAAACTTTTCTAGTCAACGGATTTATTTTGACTTGTCGAGAAACTTACTAACGTACTGATTCTTTATGATCGAAATAAATTCACGATCAGGAAACTTTTCTCGACTGAACGATTTTGGGCAATTTATTTCGCTCGTAAAATATTTCTCTGACAAAATTTCTCGCACGAGAACAGTAAGTACATTCTATCTCGACGAAATTAATTTCGATCAAACTTCAAAGGTTGAATCAAAAATAATTGTCGATCTAATTTTCCAATCAAAGGCTACTACCGAATTTTGTCATTTGTGAAGCACATTACATCATCTTCAACCTTCAAAACAATTAACGAAGATCCTTCAACAACTCGACTACAATATAAAATGGATGCATACTCGCTCGGAAATGACAACCGTCCGCCGATTTTGCAAAGAGGCGAATACACCGTATGGAGAAGCCGCTTCCTAAATTTCATCGCTCTAAAGGATAAGCCGGAAATCTACTGCAGTCTCTTGAAGAGGGACCGGCACAATTCTGGGTCCATGTACCCGGGGACGAAACAGCTACTCCTGTAATTCCACCTTCTAGGCGACTAAAGGAGCCTAGGGAATACTCTCTGGAGGAAAGAGCTCGAGCAAAGGCTGATCTAGTAGCCATGAATACCCTCATGCAGGGCATCCCCAACGACATATACAGACAAATCGACAGCCTTTCATCGGCTAAAGGGATGTGGGATGAGCTGCATAGGATGACGCAAAGGACGGAAGTTGGCATAAAGGCCAAAAAGGCGAACATTCTCACTGCTTACGACTCCTTCAAAGCAAAGCCAGAGGAGAGTCTATACGAAATCTACCAAAGGTACCTCACTCTTCTCAACGAGATGAGGAAGATAGAAATAACTAAGACCAACATAGAGACGAACATCAGATTTCTATCTTCTCTGCCCACGGAATGGAAGAAAATATCCACTCAGATTCGACAAAATAAAGATCTAGAGGAGTTGGATGTCCATGCCGTGTTCGACAATCTCTCTCAAAGAGCAGAAAGGCAAACAAACCGAAGACACTGTTGCCTTAGTCTCGGAGAGAAGAGCTCAAGATCAAGAAAGGAAAAGATCATTAGGCCTCCTTCACCATCAGAGTCAGAAGATGAATCGGACTCTGACATCGAGCCAAACATGAAAGCTCTTGGAAAGCAGTTAGCTCTCATTGGACAAATGATGAGCAAGAAGTACTTCAAGAAGAAGTCTTCAAACTCAGCCAACAGACTTCGGACTACAAGCTCCAAAAACAAAGAACGTGCACCGGAGAGCTCCGAGGTCAAGAATCCTAAAGAGACTAACAAATGCTTTAACTGTGGCAAAGCAGGTCTCTTCGCCAGAGATTGCACTCTCCCGAAGAAAAGAGATGCAAACTACTACTCCAGGAAGCTCCAATGACAAAACAGAAAGAAGCTAGAGTAGCTCTCATGGCCGAACATGACCAATGGCTCGAGGACACGTCGAGTTCCGAAGAAGAGAATTTATCCCTCATGGCCCGTCTCGAAAACGAATAGGACGCCGAAACATCCATTCGTACGGACGATGAAAACGCATCCACTTCTTCAAATGAGGTAGTCACTCCTTCCACATTATTGACCATGTTAGAATCATATCAAACGCAATATGCTCATGAAACGTGAGCAGAAAAGTATAAAGGAAGTAGAGAATAAACTTGAGAGAGCTCAGGAGAAGATAGATAGTCTCGAATCAGAACTTACAAGCTCTAGTGCAAAAATAGAAGAACTTACTAAGAGCTTACATTCTATAGAGACTGGTCAATCACAAGTAGGACAGCATAGTGAAAAGATTCAAGAATTAGAAGACAGGCTAGCAAATAACTACAATTGTTTGGTTAGGAATCTCAATGAGAAAGCTACCTTAAATTGTAGGATAACCGAAGCTACCTCTAGAATCACTGACTTAGAAGCTCAATTAGAAATATCTAACGCTAAGGTTAGTGAGCTTAGTAAGGATCTAGACGTCTGTCGAGCCGCCAAACTGACGGTAGAAAATAATTATGCGCTCCTAAGCGAGGAACGCAACAAGTTACATGCAAAAATAAATCTACCTCTTGAGTGAGAGAATTTCGAAGCTGAAAAGAAAAAATTCTTTAAGGAGATGGAAAATCTCAAGGCTTCCTCGACCTCCCAGACTACCTCACACGCTATCATAAAAAGCGTGAAAATAGAAAAATAGCCTACGAAAGATCAAAAGAGCATTAATAATTCTATTAAAAGTGCTAAGACTAATTCTATTTCACCTACGTCCACAGGGAGCGTAGGGCCAGCACTGACTACGAAGGCGAGAGTGTCTAGTTCTAAGATAAAGAAGGAGCTAGTAGATTTGAATGTTTCTGAGCATGTTATTCCTTCTGTTAAAATAAAAGACACTCGTAGTAATAAAAGAGCCATTTCTACGTTCAAAATAATTGCTTCTACGTGTTCACTTCAGCCTATCACCTTTAGAATGGAAAAATCTCGAAATAGGCTCTACCTCGAAAATTACTCCTAATCATTCTAAAACAATGCCACAAGGAAAACTCATAGGAAACCAGATCCAGCCATAAAGAAAGCTTATGGCGCCAAACATGACTGTACTCACCTAAGGTATCCCGTAGAAATTAAATCCCCCAAACACCTTAGGAGACTATCACAAGAAAAGATCTTTTCTCAATCAAACCTTCCAAAGCATTAGTACGTGCTGAAATTAACCTGCCCTGCAAGGTTCAACCCAAATGGGTTCCTAAATCTCCGCCTAGGATGACAAAAGCCAAAAGGGCCAAGTCTCCTATAGAGGCAAAACCCAAACCCACTTCTCCAAAAGTGCAATGGGTTATTATGACTCCTCCAAAAATAGATTTAAGAATCATATCTGAACCCAGAATTAAATCTGCTAATCTGAGAGGACCCATGCTTAAGTGGGTACCTAAAGCTCTCTAAATTGTTTTTGCAGATCCATCATGTGTGGTACCTCGACTCTGGTTGCTCCACACACATGACTGGTAAACTAGAGCTGCTGAGCAACTACAAAGACCGACCAAACGGCAAAGTCAGATTTGGGAACAACGATTCAGCCCCGATTCTAGGACTTGGGGATATCATTCTAAAGAATCTGACCATAAAAGATGTCTCATACGTCGAAGGCCTCCGCCATAACATGTTTAGCATAGGCCAGTTCTGTGACAAAGGATTCCAGGTGGTCTTCCATGCTGACCGGTGCAGAATTTTGGATAGTCAGGACACAGAACTCCTTCAAGGACTTCGGAGATCAACCGGACGTCCATGCGGCCCTCGACAGCTGTATGCCTCATCTCTCATATTGATTTACAGATGAACAACCTATGGCATCAACGACTGTCTCATCTGAACATGAAAGCTCCCCAACGTCTTTCTACGAAAAAGTTGGTTCACGGTCTTCCAACTATACTACTACAAAGGGAGCATCATTGTTCGGCATGTCACTTAGGAGAAATGAAGCGAGCATCTCATCACGTCAAGAAAATTGCGTCTACTTCTCGACCATTGGAACTATGGATCTCTGTGGTCCGATGAAGACTCAGAGTATCAATGGAAGAAAGTATGTGCTAGTGATCGTTGATGACTAGTCTCGCTACACGTGGACAAAGTTCCTCCGAACCAAAGACGAGACCGGTGACTTGATTATCAACTTTGTGAACACAACTCAAAATCTGCTGCAACAGACTATTCAAGTTGTTCGAACAGACAACGGCACCAAGTTCAAGAACAACAACCTCAGTGAGTTTTATCAGAAACTTTGAATAAGTCAACAATTTTCAGCCGCCAAAACACACCTCAACAAAATGGGGTCGTTGAAAGGAAAAATCGAACACTAGTGGAAGAAGCTCGTACAATGCTGATCCATTCGGGACTTCCACACTTTCTATGGACTGAAGCAGTCAATTGTTTTACTCAAAACAGGCCGGTGGTTCACAAACGATTCAACAAGACTCCGTACGAGATTGTGAATAATAGAGTGCCCAACATCTCTTTCCTTAAAGTCATCGGGTGCAAGTGCTTTGTGGCGAACGACAGAGAGCAACGTGCAAAGTTCGACCCTAAAGCATTCGAAGCAACTTTTGTCGGGTATTCTTCAACATCAAACGCGTACCGAGTATACATCAAGTCCAACCGAACTATTAAGGAAAGCTATAATGTCACTTTCCACAAAGTGGCAGAAATGGCTTCTGGTCAACTCAGTGCAGAACCCGTGCCCGACCCGATGGTTCCTGCTCAACTCAATTTAGGACCCGTGCTCAACTCGTTGGTTTCTGAAGACAACATTTCAGAACCCGTAATCACTGGTGTGTTGGCACAAAACCAACAGAAGATGGCAACAACTTCGAAATCAGTGTAAGCAACGAGACTTGCATTAGACGACTTGGATTCTCTCTTCGAACCGGTATATCGGTCATACACTAATACACCTACAGTGGATTCTCCACCCAACGAGACCGACGTACCAAGTTCATCTCACGCCTCTACCCCACCCGATTCAGAATCGCCACAGAACAACGTAGAACCTACAGCGGTCCTCGAGGAAGTATCATCAGAGACGATCGATCCAAGTGCATAAATGGAACTTCCTCGGACAATTGATCAATCAGAGAATATAGGAAATCTAGACCCACAGATGGCTGATGCATCAACTTCAGCTTTGCCTCATGAGCGCAAGTGGACTAGAGGTCATCGGTTGATCAGATAATTGGCGATCCTTCGGATCGTGTGGGGACACGTCATCAACACAGTCTTTTCAGTTGCTTCCTGAGCCAAAACGAGCCTACCAAGGTAGCAGACGCACTTCGAGACCCGGATTGGACAATTGCAATGCAAGAGGAAATCAATCAATTCGAACGTCTTCAAGTGTAGACCTTGGTACCCCGTCCACATGGGAAAATAGTGGTCGGAACTAAATGGATTTCAAGAACAAGAAAAATGAAGATGGTGAAGTGATCCGGAACAAAGCAAGGCTAGTTGCGAAGGGATACAATCAACAGGAAGGCATCGACTACGACGAGACATATGCTGCTGTTGCCCGAATCGAAGCTATCCGCCTTCTGCTGGCTTATGCGGCTCACAAGGACTTCAAAGTCTATCAGATGGATGTTAAGACCGCCTTTCTCAACGGCGTATTAAAAGAAGAAGTCTACGTCGCTCAGCCGGAAGGTTTCGTTGATCAAGAACATCCCGATCACGTCTATCGCTTGGACAAAGCTCTCTATGGACTAAAACAAGCCCCACGTGCTTGGTACGATGTGCTGAGTGATTTCCTCGTAAAGTCTGGATTCATACGAGGAACGATAGACACAACCCTCTTCATTAAATGGCAAGACAAAGATCTGATGGTCGTCCAAGTATACGTCGACGACATCATCTTCGGATCAACAAATCCTCGGCTCTGCAAGAAGTTTGGAGATCTCATGAAGAGCAAGTTCGAGATGAGTCGTATGGAAGAGATGCAATTTTTCTTAGACCTTTAAGTCAGGCAGCTCAATGATGGAATTTTCATCAGTCAGACAAAATACATCAAGGATATTCTGAAGAAGTTCCATCAAGACCAGAGCAAGCCTCTCAGCACTCCTATGTCACCAAGCTGCAAGTTGGATGCCGATCCCTCTGGTAAATCGGTCGACATCACACTGTATCGCAACATTATTGGATCTCTTCTCTGCATCACTTCGAGCCGGCCGGATATCATGTTTGCCACCTGCTTGTGTCCCGGTTTTCAAGCCGATCCCAAAGAATCCCATATGCTCGCAGTCAAAAGAATTCTACGTTACCTTAAGGGCACTTCTACCCTTGGACTATGGTATCCAAAGGGTACGAATTTCAAACTTATTGGCTACACTGACGCTGATCATCCAGGTTGTCGAATGGACAGGAAAAGCACGTCCGGTGGCGCTCAATTTCTAGGCAAAAAGCTGGTCTGCTAGTCATCCAAAAACCAGAATTGTGTGTCCACGGCCGAAGCAGAATACGTAGCTGCCGCCAGTTGTTGCTCACAGATTCTGTGGATGCGGACACAGCTTCGTGACTATGGGTACAATCTAAATAATATACCCATATATAGTGATAGTCAAAGTGCAATCGCCATTACTAGCAATCCTGTTCATCATTCACGCACAAAACACATAGACATTAGATATCATTCTATCAAAGATCACGTAGAAAAAGGCGCGATAGAGATGTACTTTGTGAACACGGAGTTTCAACTAGCCGACATTTTCACCAAGGCCTTGGATGAGAAACGATTCCAATTCCTTGTCGGAAAATTAGGCATGCTGAATCTTCCGTAATTTGTGCATTACCTGATCTTCTGTGCTATCACATGCTCTTTCGTTTTCCATGCTTATTTGTCTGTATCTTGCGTGATAACCAATATTAATAAAAATAATAAAAAAATAATAAATAATAATATAAAAGGGTATGACGAAATCCTTTAGGATGCTTTGATCTAACGTCACTTAGAATTTTACCCCGACATGCGATCGATTTAATTGCTTAATATTGTCAGTCTAAGTCGCATTCTTGTGTCTAAAAGGTCATTTGATTGTTCCACTAGACACAAAGTCACTTTACATGCGTGAGGATTCAAGCCTTGTTCCTTTTTCCTTTCTTTGGATCTACATCTCGAGTGCGTCACACATCAAGTACTTGTCTTACCTAGTGATTCTTGGTTTCACACTCACCTTGCGTTAGATCGTTAGGGAAATGATAAGGGAGCTTAGGATATTCCTCATTCGGCCTTATATAATTTTCCCTCACATTAGTCCTTAGTCATCCACTTTGAGCCTTCTCCGATGTCTTTTCTTTCTTTGAAACCCATTCCAAGCCTTCAACCGAATCCTATATTCTTCGAATGGTTGTTCAAACGAGAAAAGGAGGGGGAGAAAATAAAAGAAATAAAAAGGGGATGATGACAAAAGTAGGCATTGCTCAACGCGGAAAAATCAGACCAAAGGAACCGGCCTTCCGAGTACCTTGTAGAAAGTGGCATGGTTCCTGCTGTGAACTTCTCCAACGATAATCTCGTACGCTCAACATAACGGCTGGAAGAGGAGCACCACGAAGTGAACTTCTCCAACTATAATCCGGTCTTATATCGGGAAACGAGAAGAGGAGCGCAGCCTCGGGTACGAACTCCATAACCGTGAGCTTTTCCAAATAGATAATCTCTGAAACCTTTCTAGGGATTAAGAGAAGAGGAGCTCGGTATCTGCCCGAGAACCAACAAGAAGAAATTCGCCGACGATAATCTCCTATAGCCTCGTGGAGAAGCGGAGCTTTAGCTTGAGCATAGCATAAAAAGTGATAGTTCTTAAAAGAAAAGGAGGGAGAAATGATTGAAAAGCAGAAAGACGCCGAAAGAACTAAGGAGACGGACGTAGAAATGGAAGTGACGAAGAGATAAGCTCACTTTCATCTAAACTCCTTCCCTTCTAAGTCCTAGCCAAATTAAAACCCTTAGACTCCTTTTGATTCCAAATCGACGACCTCTCGATTAGGTGAATTGATTAGAAATTGCCTCGATCACAGGTAAATTGACTTAAAATTGCTTGTGTTGACTTGAGTGATATTAATATAAAAATCCCAAGTTAGAAATTATTGTGAGCAAGAGTGAACCTAATGAGAGTTGTCGAAATGGACCAGTCTATGACTTAGGACCATAGTTTATCGACATGACTTGACTGCATTTTTTTCTTTCAAATGTCTCGTAAAATTTTAGGTGTGACGATTGATCGAAGCAAAATAATCTGATCCTATACTATAATAATAGTAATATACATAAAAAAAATTTCTTCGTACATTCTCAATGTAATTTATATTGCATTGGTGTCGAATTGTTTTAAATGCGATAAATTTTTCACTACTCATACCCTCACGCAATATCTTCAATACATGCTTTTGGGGACCATGTATATGTGCTTACTAACTAAATTGCGTATTATATGCTCGTGACTTGAATTGATTTCATATGCTTGCATGTTTAGTCAATTCTTGCGCATTATTCGAGGGGGAGTAAGTATAAGAATTGTGTATTAGCTCCAAATATTTTTGACGTTTTTCTCTAAGTATTTCAGATCTTTCAAAATTAAGGAGTGAGACGTCGACACTACAAAGAGAGGAGCTAGACACAAGACCAAATATTTCAAAGATAAATTGCCAAAAATAATTGTTGATTAACTCCATTATTACTAACGCTTATCTCTAAGTGGTACAGATTTTAAATTTCTGCCAAGGGAGCTAGACGTTACTGCACAGAAAATACAGGTAGTTAATTGCATTACTAAGGGGGAGTCGTACAATGAGTTTTTATTTTGAAATAGGGGTCAATCCGAAATTCTTTAGAAGAACTTACTATCGAGAAACTGGATATTAGAATTAATTCGCAATCTAAAGTTTCTCGATCATAAACAGTGTAGGGATCGATTTTGATTAACCGCGATATTTGCGATCGAAAAAAATTGAATTTTTCGTGTGCAAATAGTAATGGGCCTGATCCATTAAATCGCAAAATGTCAAATCACAAGCCCTACAACGAAGTAAATCTAGTTAATAAAAGTTTAACTTTTGTCAGTCGAAAAACTTTTTCTCACGCCAAACCTAATCGAAAAAAAAAAACTCTCTCGCAAAACTTTCTGACAATTCAAAAACCTTCAAAAATCTTTCGATTTTTCACTTCAAATCGTCTGATTAAGGTAGAAATTCGATTCGGTTAACGATTGCGAATGTTATAACTTGATTTGCATTTACATTCTGTAGTTTTTCGCATGCTTAGTTAAGATTTTTCGACTGTTCTTCAAAAAATAGTTAAACGCATACTGTTTCACTAAATTTTGGCATGCTTCTTGGATTTTCTGAGTTAAATACCTGATTTTTAGATATATATGAAACAGATAGTTTAAATCTTCGGAAAAATCTGCATCTGTGACGTTAAAATGAGTTTCGATGAAACTGGGTTTTAAAGTTTTGAAGCTGTCGAAGAACTTTGTCGATCGTAAATAATCTTAATTGAATTCCAATTCAATTAAGATACTAATTGTGTCGATTTAGTTTTCGATCGCAAAATTTTGATTTAGTCATCAGCATAAAAGATTTTAACCATTACCATCGAAAAATTCAATTATAATTTTCTACGAGCGAAAACCTTATGCACTGAATAGATAATTTAGATGCAAATTCAAATCGAGCGTTAAACTTACTATCGCAAAATTAAAATTTCGATTTCATTTTATTTCGGTCGCAAAAACTTAGCAGCGAAAAATTAATTTTTCAATGCTTAATTTTTCGACCGTAAAATTCGCCGCTTAGATTAAATTGATCGAAAACTTTCTAGACAACTGACTTAGTTTCGTCGTTGACCAATTTCTCGATAAATAAGTACAGCAGCGAAAATTTTACTTGAAATCGAAAACTATCTACCGCTCGACAATTTTTCATATCGAAAATTTGATTCAATCGAAGAAAATTTCACGATTGTAATTTACCTGAGAAATAATATCTCGATCGTAAATTTACACGAAATTTTTCTCGATCATAAAATTGATCGACTAGAGTCTCGCTTTCAACTTCAACATTTAGAAAATTTTTCTCTAAGTCTTTTACACTGTAGCTAACAATAGCGGATAAAATTCTTCGATCACAAAATTAGACGGAATTCTTTCAATTGAAATTAAATGTTTAGGAAATCAAATTGAAAATCAATTTTATCGACCAAAAAATTTCTCGGCATGAACAGTGACATATTTTTTGATTAAACACTTAGCGAAATTTCGAACTATTTTTCACGCGATATATATTTCATTCGAAATTACATTCATGCCATTACGATTTTTCAAAATTGAGCATACACTATGCTTTTGATACGATTTCAATTCAAAATTCATCGAACATGCTATTACTTGCAATATTACTATAGTTTGATGAAATTTATTCATATTTCGACTGAAAATAAAATTGACCTAATAAACTTTTATATATCTTATTTTTCAGATGGATAGCTACCCGAAATACAACCACATCTACGATCACAACCTTTATCAAAAGGTTCAAGATACGAACTTCCAGCTCGATCTAAGCACGTTTAGGTGTCCAGACGAGATCATCGTATCAATCCTACAAGGCCCCCCATCTGGCATGCGTTAACGGTCACCGCATCAGTGCCGATGGTCTATCTCCAGCAGTTCTGGGGCTGCATACAAGGAGAAGTGAACAATGGAGCCTTCAGATTGCAACAAGGATAGGGACGCGGCATATCAGCATGGACAAGAACCAGTTCGGCATGGTAATGGACTTGCCCCACAGCAATAATTACGACGCGCTCCCATCGGATGCTGAGATGATTCAGGACTTCTTGCACATGGGATACCAACCGCCGCTCACAAGATTAGCTCAGGTCCAGAGCAGCGGAATCCCACACCCGTGGAAGATACTATTCGGAATAGTGAATAAGTGTCTGTCGCCCAAGCACGCAGGATTCGATAAGGGCAACAGCAATATTTTGAAGATCTTCCACGGCATCGCCTTCTCAAGAAATTATGACTACACTCAGCTGATCTGGAACGACCTCGCGGACCAGATTCGGCAGAAGGAGAACCGGCGATCAAAGAACGTTCCTTATGCTCGGTGGTTCAACGTCATCATCAGGGAGATCATGGCGCCGCACCAGAACATCCCCCAACTGCCTCTTGGTGGAAACTATCAGCCGCCAAGGCTAACGTTTTTCCACAATCCACGGCTCACGGACCTGGACCAACCGTCGATGCCGATTCCGCTCAACCTACTCAGGCTCGCCGACCCCGCGGGAGCTGAGAATCAGAGATTCTGCCAAGAACACAACTTAACGGAAGAAATGATCAGAGGCCCCCCAGGAGATTACCATATGATCCCTCCCCAAGCGGAACACCAGACAAGCCCTGACGACGTGATGGTATATGTTGTCGCTCAAGAGCTTCAACAGGAGTCTCCCTTGGTCGAAGAGCCCATGCACGACGTAGATGATACCTTGATAGACGTCGTGGCCACAGAGATGGCGCTCGAGGCTCCTGCACATGAATTACCAGTGGAAGTGCCCGTACATGTTGGTGTGCTCGAAGAAACTTTTGAGGAGGTTCTTCAACAAGAAGCACAGCCCGAGACAGAAATGGGGCAAAGCTCTCTTCCACCGGTGAGGGATCAGGCACTGGAGGACGTCAATCATGACCTCACTCCTAACACCGCCACCCCGTCTGACACGGAGTCTGACGAGGAACTAAGCATGATAAATAGGACTCCCAGAAGACTAAGCATTCAGCCGGAGACCCTCTTCCTGGCCGTCACTACCGCACCAGATACTACGCTAACCACATCGACAAGTGTTGCTGGCACTTCTTCGCTCAGTCTTGAGCCGTAACCAGCTCACCTGGTGTCTGGTTCGCAGGCGCAACCTGAGCCTGCCTTAACACCCATAGAGACGAATCTTTTGGATTCGACTCGAGGATTGGGTGGAAGTCTCATACAGTCACAACCTCAAGTGACTGTGAGCCAACCTGACGAGTCGGTGTCTACTCAAGGGTTGATAACAGGCGATATCAGTCGTCCTGGTCCATCAAAGGAGGCGTCCGCACCCTTTCTGACGAACGAGCAGTTCCCCCGCTCTCTCTGCCGCTGTACGGTCTATGGAAGACAAAATCACGGAGAGAGTACTTCAAGCAATCGAGACATCCCGAAGAGTTACCGGGAAAGCACCTGTCTCTGAAGGCCCTTCGTCACAAACCAACCCACACCTCCACAACCCACACCCACCGCCCCTTTAGCCACTTCCTCCATCCTCATCAACCCATACACCATACCCACAACCGAGCTCCACGACATATTACTCGCCCGCTTGATCGGCCTATCCATTCGGTCGCCACAAGAGGAATCCCTCTATCGGCGATTGGTGGATCATTCTGAGCCACCGACTGACACCTGTCGAGGCCAAAGCTCCCACTCCCGGCGCAGACATGACGATCCTGACGATCAGGACAATCATGAGGGGGAGAAGAGGCCAAGGACATCTACGACTGGCCAAGGACAAGGCTCGGGTGCTACGCAGACGAGCGCTGGAGCTGGTGAAACCCAAACTACCCAAACCACCCAAACCCGCACCCACACCACGCACCGCACCGCCCATATCGACCCACCAACCTTTCACCTCAGGACGCCTCCGCACACGCCACCGATCTACTCAAACCCCTTGCTTCCGGAAGAAGAAACAAGTGCGGCGATGCTTGTAGCTCTGGCAGCTACACAAGCTACTCCCTCCGTCGCTCCACACCAACCGGGGCCCTCTGGACATGGCGTCAATCCACATGAGGTCCTAGACAAGTATATTTTCGAAGGCCAGTGGATGACCCATTCCATGCCCGAGGAGCATCAGAGACAACGGCTTCAGGACGTCCGCCGCTTCTTACAACAAGCATCCGTGGGCCTCGTGATCATAGAAGACGACGAACTTCAGGAAGGTATAGATTACCAAAGATATATCCCAAGGCTACCAGAGTTGATCGCACAACTAGCGGCTTCCCCTACAAGACAGATGCTAGGGACCGTTCGGATCGACACGACGTGGGAGAACATCCACATAGAGATACCCTTCCTTGAAGAAGTCAGGGAAAACATTTGGAGGTCACCGGATCGGATCAGGAAGCCGGATGAGTTCGCGCTGAGAGGGATCTCTCACTGGGATCAGCAGAAAAGAATGACTTATCAGTAGATGCTGCGCCAACTAGGACCGGACGTGAAGCTGGGGATCCTGAAGGAACGACTGAAGAGTCACATCAGGGAACTCTCCCCAATTTGCCAACTCCTCAGTGTCTACTGTGCAAAAGGAGGACTTCCAACACCTCACTACGTTATCGAATGAGTGGATAGGACCCGAGAGGAACTGAGCGAGAGCGACATACCGTACCTCCCTGCCAACGAGGTGTACCACCTCTATAAACTGTACGCGGAGAAGTACAAAGGTCCTCACGGCTTCATCAACAAATAATGCCTCGAAGGGCTAGTTCATGATGCGACAAGTCAAGTACTTCGCTGCTCACGACCTTCAGATGGCTCTGGAGAGCAACATGAAGAATGTCAACATGGCCGAACCACTCTTCAAAGGACCTGAGATCGAAAGGCTTCCAAGCAATCACGTGCATATCAGCTCTGTCAGCGGCATTACCTACAACTACCCAATTTCCAAGAAGAATAGGATGATGCTGAAGACAGAAATTCATAAGTTTTGCGACAGAACGCTCAAGGTCATCAGGAGAAATATCGAGCAGAGGTTGGAAGAGATCAACAGAGACACAATGCAGAGGATCCATCGGTTCGCGAGAGAACAGCATCTCCTGATGGAATTACTAGAAGACATCGAGGAGCGCCTAAAGCTCAGGGAGACCGTTAGAGACTACGAGCATGCGCTGGGCTTGCGCAGATCGTACTACGCCCGACGAGGACAAACAGCGCGGAGACGCAATCAAGCACAAAGGGGGAGATTGTTGAATACCATTTTGAATTGTGCTTTCATTAGTTGTCCTTTTAATTAGGGGCTTTACTTGTATTAATCTTTAGATTTAGGACTAGTTTGATATTTATACCAAGCTTGTTTGGTATAAATACATGTAACGAATTTGAGCTGAATAGAGAAAGTTTAGATAATTGATCCGAAAGGCTTGCAATTCTATTTCTAGAGAGAGAAACAACAGTAACTTTCTCACTCTACTTGAATTCTCTCTCTCGATTCTTAACTTGAGTTTTTCGATCGAACTTAATTGATCATCATAACTGTCGAATTACTTTGAATTCCTGCCTAGGATCTTAGAGTTGTTAATCAGAGGACCTAACAATTTGTCATTTAGCTTACGGGGTTCAGGTTCTACATCCTCCCCCCTTAAAGGAATTTTGCCCCTGATCGGTAGGAAAATCACCTGGTTACCCTCAAAGACAATTCTCACTGAGGAAGGAAATCATATCCTTCTGAGGATAAAATGATGTTTTAATTGGGAAGAAAGGAGTAGAGCTTGTCATCACCACCTTTTTCTCAGTTGATGACCTTGGCCAAGAGTCCTTGATGATCGATGAATAGTGGAGAGTTTGAAATATTCCTGAAGATGATAGAAAATAGAGCAGAGAATGCTGGATCAATCGTGAAAATTTGAGACCACTAATCTTACGCAATTTTTCGGGAACTGAAAATATAGAGATTACCACGAAAGAAACTAAGATACTTGTATTGATCTTCTCTTGTTTAGGACTTCATTGCAGAAATAAATCATGGCAGAATGACCCTATTCCTAATTTTGCGTTTATCGCAGTCACAACCTCGTATGTTCGCAGATGAGAACGAGGTGGCAACTATGGAAGGTCGTAAGTGACTGGTCTATCGTAATTTAACTCATTTGGCGAAATTGTATCCTCGTCTTGACTCATCCTATCTTCATCGAGTTCCCGAAAATCAAGGTTTTATCTAGGATTTATATAGGCCTTAATGTGCTAATTGTAGGGTATACTCTGAGTTTTACGGTCGTCCTATTTTCCAGTGCAGATAGCGAAGTCCAGCGACTAGTCCATAACCTACTCTCTCTCCCTTAAAAGGGTCTGCCTGTTCTTCATTTCTAGAAGTTCGAGAAAGAATGTTCATGTTGCGACATGAGAGAAGAATATATTCTATTTGGAATAGAAAGAAGAGAGGCAAGATTATAAAGATTAATATAGGGTCTCCCTTGTCGTCTTGGATCCTATAAGTGATTCTTGATAGAGGAAGTGCGAGAATCGCCCAATCCAGTCGAACCTGCATCTACTTAACGAGCAAGCGAGAATAGTTATAGTTTTGATTCTGGTAGAAATTGAAAATCATAAGTGTGCATCACGCTTTCGTTACGCCACTCTGATACTGAACACGTGATGCTCGTAGAGCGGTGAGAAGGATTGGAGCATAATGTCATATGCTGTTGTTATAGAATGAAACTCGTCGTGTTGAAATCATAAGAAAGTGACTCTATCATCTAGAAAGAAAAAGTTTTCAAAGAAGAGACACGTCTTTGATTGCAAATCGATTCCGAAAGAAAACTCGAGACGTTACTATAATATACGTCGGCGCTCGTGATAACTACTAGCACAAATTTAGTCGAAGACTGAGGCGATTCCTCCATTTATTCATAGAGGCTAGAAAGGTTCGTAACTTGTCCTCGGGAGTTACTAAGTCTTTAGGCCAAATGTTTAAAATCCTATTGTGGCTAATCTTTCTCGCAAGAAGGATATTTTCTTTCTAGGTAATTGTGGCATATGATCTTTCCTACGGAAATCAGCTACAACATCATATTTTAAAGGCTTATCTCATAGTCACAGTTTAGATCGATACTTAGGCGGCTGTTCTAAATGCTATTGGAGCACTTTTCCAATACTTATTTATTTCGTATTGGGTCTTCATGTGACAAATTAGTACATCACTCTATCCAAAAAGGTAGGAGGCTTTTCCTGCTTCAAGACACAACATTGAGGACACGTTTAAATATGTGGCTCAATTTCTTAGAATTGACCATCGGAGCATAGATACATTATAAAAAAAAAACCTACCCGCCATTTTCATGGAAGAAGTTTTAGTTTCTTCTTGGTTTAGGTTCGACATTCGTGGAGGAGTCGGGAAGGACTGGGTCGATATTGGTCTGGTTTCGACGGTGGCACATACATCTCACAGATTATAGCGAAATATCACCGCTTGCCACATTTAAAACAATCTTGTGCATAGCAAATACCTAAATGTCCTCGTCCGCACTGTCCACATCGAGGCCTACGGTTCGGGGTATGAATATAAGGAGTAGTTTTTGTCAGGTTTGGCTTTGATTGCATCTCTTGGGGCCTTTGATGGATTATCTGGGTGGTATGTGGAGTTTTGAAGAGGAAAGGCTTTTTGCTAGTTTCGGACTCTAGACCATCTCTCATCTTTTGCTTTCCTTTCTGATTTTGGGAAATTTGGGCCTCTTTCCTATTAGGGTTAGTAAGATTCATAAAGTTAGAGGATTCCGTGCTGGGCATTCCTCCCTACCATCCCCGCGTACGAGGATCTATGGAATTCAAAGGAACTCTGCTCGTTGATAAGATCATAGAGTAGACCATTAAGTTCACTAACTTGGTCTTTAAATTCGCCGATCTGATCCGACTGTTGTTGAATCAATTCGGTGAGGTGTAGGAGCATTGAGCCTTGTTCGTTCATAGGTGGTCCAGATGTCACCCCACGACTTGACCCACCGACAAATTTTCTTGATCCGCTAGTCATTCTTCAATTAGTGAAACAAGAGGCACGTTATTAGATGCACATAATCATATCAACGTAACACTTACAGGCAAGGCTGCTTCAACACTTTGTTTGTGTGTACATAGACAGTCTACAGAACATGTGACCGAAGCTCTGATAACACTTATAACGACCCTAGCCATTGCTACCTATTCTAACACTTACTGTTAGGAATATGCCCTCAAATGCTATACGAGGATTAGATTGTATAGGGCATTAGCTTATTTATCATTCGACCTTTTATGTAATAAGATATTTTGTGTGGCATTTTTCGTCTATTGGAAATAAGAGTACTTTACTAAGCATCCGGTAAAGCAATAAATGAACAAATCCAAATGTGTCGAGTTGAGTCACTGTTCTCGATGAGTACGATAGAGGAAGGCACCAGTGGACTCTAAACCTCGAGCATTAAAAGTCCGTAAGCCTTAGGCTCCAGTTGGGTGCTGGATAACCGATTATGGCTTATTTTTCGATGACCTATCGAGTGTCGATAAGCGGAGGTCATGACTTGTGATACGAGTCGAATCAAGGGATTGAATCGTTTCATGGACACTGACTCACGGGTCGTACGGTCGAACATGGCTTAATACTCGAGGAGTGTCAATGACCGACGATAACACTATAGTAGTCTACGTGAACCTAGACCGAAAGGGGCTTCGACGGAGTTGACTTTGAAGTCTCGACTGTCACTGGTCTCCCCTCGACCCGATTTGCTGTTGCATGGGTCAGCTGGCCAGATGCGGTCTTGATGACGATTTGTGATTGCCGGGCTTAGACCGCCGAGTACGGATTCACAGTCTCGCAAGTAATCGAGATAAGTGTCCTATGAGGATGGCGACGGGAAACTACGAAATCCTTGGCAACGGTATTGAACTAACTCATGTTAGACATGGACGGTAGTTTGGTAGTTTGCTTCGTCCCCGTTTTATCATAGAATCGAGTATAGTGAGTTTGACATAGACCACTCACTCGATTGGGACACGGCTGAAGGGTTTATACGTAGTACTATAATCTATAGTAAGATTCTCGAATAGAATGGGTCCAAATTGGCAATCGAATCGGGTTACGGTCCGGTACTGCGGGATTGGTTAGGTAACTGCCGGACTCTTGGATCCCTCCCTTGTCGATTGAGTCGAACCTAGAGAGTCGGGCTTAAAAAGGATCATCAACGTGTACTGATAAGGAGAGAAATTGTTTTGGGCCTTAACGGGCCTTGGGCTGTTAGGCCGTGCCTTAGTGGGCCTCGGGCCGTTTAATGGACCGAAGTCGGACTTCGTATGAAACTAACTTTGAGACTTGGGCTTGGCCAAGTGCTTAAAAGGCTTGAGGGTAAAATTGGAATTTGACCCTAAGCTAATTTTCGAATTATGCCTTGGGAATTAATTTCGAAAAATTAAATATAAATAAGGAAATAATGTATTTGGAATATTATTTATTTTAAGGTGAAAATTTCGAAATTAATCTTGGATTAAGTTTCGAATTTTATACCATATTTACAAATACTTAGTTTGACTTAGTATTTAAGTTAGTTGTCTAATTATGGTAAGTATTCTCATATGAATTTTGAATTAAATAAGGGGGAGAAAGATATGGCAAAATCTCTCCACTTAAGGAGCAAAATCGAAAACCATATCTTTGAGATATCCTAGGGATTTCCAAATATATCATATTATAAATAGGACAGCCCTATTTCATAATTAAAAGGTGAAATTTTCGTCCTCAACAAAGGCACAAAACACACACCGATAAAGAAACACTTTTGTCCCACGCGACGGCTCGGTTCTCTCTAGCCATATTTAGAGAACTGATTCCGTGGTACACTGCGAGGTCGGCGTGGCGATCTAGTGCCATCCACCACCATCAACGAAGTCTTGAAGAAAAGAACGAGGAGATGCCACTCGCTTCAACTGGTAATTCTCTACGGGTTTGACCCGCCCTATTACATGTCTATGTGTTACTATTCTGATCCGAGCAACGAGGGCAATAAGGGAACCCGACAAATTTTTATTCCGCACCGTATCCAGGGACGTGGCGTCTCTGGAAGACACCGGGTAACCCAAAACTTACATATGTGCCTAATGATGTATTAACTCGAAGAGAGTTGCGGAAATGCGTATGAAATTTTTTCATTTATATAATGGAGCGTTTTCTTTACATGTCAACAGTATACATTTGCTTCCTAATTACATGCTAATCCTAATTACATGCTAATCCAAATTGCCTTGCCACCTAAGCGATCACTTACCGTGGTCGCGTGCACCTACAGCACATAACGTAAGGGATGAGCGATATGCTTAGTAAGTGAGTTGCATGATGTGCACGTGATAAATCCCCCGCAAAGGCATCCCTGCCAATGCACATAAGTCTCATACAACTTCTACTTAGGCCCCTCGGCAGACATACTAGGAGTACACCGTATAGAGCTCTAATCCAACCATGGGCATCAACCCAGAGCATGAGGGCATCAACCCAACCATGCTAACGAGGATATACGGGCATCAACCCAACCATGAGAGCATCAACCCAACCAGGGCAATCCTCCGACGCATCAACGTCGTTCATATACTGGCGACGCATCAACGCCCCTACGGCGCATCAACGCCGTCCCGGTGCGCTAGAAGTCGCCCCTAACTTAACTTACATCTCGATACCATTTGCCCACTTCAGCAGTTATCGTTTGCTATTTGCGACATAAATCATGCACGCTCGACTCACATGATCCTGCGAGTGTATAGTGCATGCTCGTGAAATGCATAGTGCATCAATACTTACCATAATCATGAAATCACGTCATATAAATTCACATAAGCACGTAGGCACTAAGTAACTTAATGAGATAAGTTAGGCACATATTGTTATGTGTTGTAGTTGAATTTCCACTTAGTTGGCGTCTGTAGATTAACTGCTACTGACCCGGTGAAATCCCTAATCCCCGACCTTAGGCACAAAATTATAGTGTCAGTACACTGTAAAGTATTCAAATATTTGTTTCTCAAGTTTCCTAAGTACTGAGATATTAATTATCGACTTGCATTAAATGGGTGACTACATCGAAATATAACTCTACTTAAATAATTTTGCTAAGCAAAGTCGACCCTTGATGTATACGTAACCCGTGAACTAACTTAGCCTCATATAACTCATGAACTTATATAGCTCGTGAAGTTTATACAATTCGCTAAGCGTGACCTAATTTTTGACTTATCAAACTCGTGGCACCTCACACATTCATTTTCACGAAATGCATTTCGGCTAAGAGTTCGCAAAGTGTCATTCTTGATTCATGGTTCGCGATAGGCCTAACTCATGAAGCCATCCCTTTGCGAACTAGCCTATTTTGCACACCACTTAAACTAAATTTGGGTTCGTGATGTTCTCATGGCCCATGAAGTTCATGATTCATGGTTTGCAACTTGTTAAACTCGTGAAGGTCTCAATTCGCGAAGTTCGATGGATTCGCCAAGTTCTTTCACGGAGCCTAACTTTTCATACCTAGTTCGCGAACTCTCAAGCCTTTATTTCAGCTCGTGAAGTTCCATGTCGCGAATCCTACTATTCAAGACCTCTTTAATTTGTGAACTAACTTTGGACTTATAACTAGTGACTTTTGCATGACTTGCGAAACTCACTTTATCGCATAGTTCACGAAATTTTGTAGGGTTCGTCACCGTGCCTAAGGCTCGCGAAAATTCGTAATTCGCGAAGTTTAAACCCTAGTTCGCGAATTCCTCAAATCCTATAAATTCGCTCTTTCTTGCGAACCCTATCGTTTCATATCCCTTTTTGAACTCGTGAAACCCTTTATAAAACTATTTTGCAAATTCTGACTCGACCTGTGAAATCTGGCTTACTGTTTGCGAAATCATCATATATATAATTCGCGAACTCTGACTCTCATCCCCTCAATTCGACAAATGTCCTATAGATCGTGACGTTCCACCTTACGGCCCTTCCTTCGCGAACCCTATCCATCTTCTCTTTATTCATGAAAGATTGTCCCTAGAGAGACCATAATTCGTGAAACCTAGTTCGTGGCTCATTAAATTCGTAACACCCTCATAAGTTGGATTCGCCAAAATCACTTTTCGCTCAATTCGTGAAATGCTTGTCCTAATTCGTGATCTACTCTACTACTTCGCGAACTCACTTAGACTTAACAAGGGATTCGCGACTTCCTCGACCCGCAAAACACTTGTTTTGCGAATTAACCTACTTCGCAAACTACATAGGCCATAGTTCGGTTCGCGGCTCCATGCAGTTCGCGACCTTAATCGGGAAGTCTATACGTCGCCTGTTCCGCGAGTTCCATCATCTCCCTCCTAGTTCGCAAAGTGGCCTTAGGCTCTTAGTAGTTTGTGAAGTTACACTTCACGCATTCATACCCAATTCGCCACCTAGTTGAATTCGCCAATCTCATTGGACCTAAGGTTCGTGATCTTGAGTCGCGAAGTCCAACACTTCACGACTCCTTTCCTACCAAAAGCACCTCTTGACTCGCAAACCTAAAACCTTTGATCTAACCTCCTTCTTTCTCAAGAACACGATGGAGACGGCATAAATTTCAAAACCCTAAAACCGGAACCAACCTAACACACTAGCACGTGTAGTTTTTCGTGTATTACCCTTCTTAATCATCTTAAATTCGAACTTAGATCCTTAAATTGTAAAATAAGATATAAGAACATAGCGAGGGTGTCATACCTTCTGAAGCCAAGTTTCGAACTCTATTCCTTCTTTCTACCCCACGATTTTAGTGTGAGAGATGAATTTTTGTTTTAGATAAATATCTTAAGTTGTAGAATACATTTGTAATTATGCTTTGATTTAATTAGTTGTCTTCGTAGATTGGGGCTATTGTTGTATTTGTCCTTAGTTTAGGTTATGCATGTTATTTATATCAAGTATGTTTGGTATAAATACTTGTACACACTTTGAGCTTAATAGAGAATTTTAGTCAATTGATCCGAAAGGCTTGCAAATCAAATTCTATAGAGAGAAAGTCATAAATCGTTCTCCCACTACTCGGACTCTCTTAAGCTCTTCAACCAAAGTTCCGATCCAATCTTAATTTCTACGATTCTAATCGATTGCCTTAGATTTCGAGCCCTAGGATCATAGGAGTTATAAATTAGGAACTAACAATTGGTATCAGAGCAGATTCGTTCTGTTTAGAATCGAAAATTGTTATAATTGGACCGAAATTTTAATTCGGATACTGTTCCATCGAAGAACAGTTTGGCGCGAAACTCAGTTTCGATCTGATAGCTCAATTTTATGCTTACTTGGCTTGAATTTGATGTTTCTGTGCTCGTTTCAGTATTATAAAATGATTGCGATTAGATCAGTAGCTGTTTGAACATCGATTTAGCAGATTTGATCGGATTTGAGAAATTACTGTTCGCTCGTAGAACTGTTAGAACACATTCTGATTTTTGTCAAAATTGACATATTTTGCTTCATAATGTGTTTAATTGTTTGTTCGTGCGTATTAATAATCTGATTACGAGCAAATATCTGCAATTTCATCTCCTAACTAATCGTTTTTTCTTGAATCAGCGTTAATTGTATTCTGTGATTTTTTGCGATAATCTCATTTTTCTCAGGTTTTTCAATCAGGTTAATTTCTCGATCGAGAAACTCTGCGCGGACATTTTTCTCGATCAGAATACTACGTCAGACCTAAAGCCGTCTTTAACAAGAACGATTTTAGTAGAAGACTTTCTCGAGCATTACTTAGCGAAAATCTTTTCGACGAGACCAATATTGACCTCGATCGCAAAACTTTCCATCGGAAAACATTTTCGGTCAAACTATTAAAGTTTGACCTAGCGAAAATCATTTACGGTCGAAAAACTTTTCAGTCAACAGTTTTATTTTGACACAGCGAGAACTCACTTAAACGTATTGTTTCTTGCGATCGAAATAAATCCAAGATCCAAAATTTTTCTCGATCGGAGGATTTTGAGCAATTTTCTTCGCTCGCAAAATTTTTCGCTGACAAATTTTCTCGCACGAGAACTGTTGGTCCCGAAATGCACCAAACAAGCAATCAAAGTGGCTTGATGGAATGAAGAAGGGAGAGTTTCTCACCTTTGAGTGTGTGTAGTGTGTGAAAACAAGAGTAAGCCTTTTGATCTTTGATTAGCTTTCAAAGTGAGTTGGTAAAACCTTATATACCACATTAACCCTAGGTATATTAAGGCCCAATCACTAATAATAAAATAATTACAATCTAGTCCAAAGCCCAAGCTAAAGATAATACAAAATAAATCCCAAGACTTAAACTATTGACACAATCAATTAAATATCCTAACAATCTCCCCATTTGTGTCAATTGTTGGGAGTCTTGGATCTTGGGCGTTGGGATGGTGGATTAGCGGGTGAGTGTTTCGCGAAGTCCTAGCTTGAACTCGAAGGCGCGGAGATTCCTTCGAAGAACCATTCTATCAGTTATAGCATCAATGATCTTCGCGAACTTGGATCGGCAGAGGGGATCTTCTTCCGAAAGGATGCGGCAAATTCTCATGAGTTTGTCTTGGATGATGGTGAGCGTCCCATCTGAGAACTTTGCCACTTCGGAGCAGCGCAGCAGCCTCATCTTTCCCTTGTAGTTCGAGTAGGCGACCGCCGGATCGTCTCCGTCGATCACATCGCCTTCTCGGTAGTCGTACGCGTTTTTGAAAGATGGGCGAGTCAGATTCACCTTCTTCAGATTGTGCTCCAGTGCCATCTGCAGATCGTGGGTGGCGTAGAATCTGACCTGTCGGAGCATGTGGCGCTTGAGAGCCACATATCCCATGGTGACCGGTTCAGCACGTACGAGATGTCCAGAACTTCTGAGGACAAGTCTGAACTGTTTCAGGAATTCCAGCATGCTGTATAGGTCACCCAGGCGCAGAAACTTGAAGTCCGCCTCACTGACCTCGCTGTAGCTCTCATCCTGCCTCATTACTGTGAAGACTGGGTAGTGGACAGGTCCTTTTGACTCGTGGCGGAGGTTAGTGACTTTGCAGATGGGGGCCCGATTCTTTTCCAGAGCAATGTTCTCCTCATCGGATAGCGTCCTCTTTGTGCATTTGTTGCAAAGAAGGCTCCATCGATAGAGCTGCTTCTTTTTCTCGCTCCAATTTTGGATGTTCATCAGCTCATACTCGTCGAAGGTTGTGACGATCTTCTCCTTGCGCCGCCAGATCCTCTTCCTGATCTCTTCCTGAAATGGCGCGGTGATCTTTTTATTTTCCCACGGTGCTTCCGGTATATCCACCGTGGGCACATCCCTTTGAGCAGCAGGAGCCTCAGTTTGCTGCGCTTGGTATTGTAGGATGTTTTCGAGCTCGGCCGGTTCAGCGTCGTACTCCTCTCCGTTCTCGTCGTCTGCGGTGTTGATCAGCGTGAGCGAGGCTTCCTTTAGCAGACGTCGAGCGTTTTCCACCAACTTTCTGGCTGCTACTGCATCGGCGGGTGTGTACAGCCATTCATCGTTGAAGATGTAGGCCTCGATCTCGTTTTGTGCGCAGTAGACGTCCTCAGAAGCCAGGTTGGAATCGATGTCGAGAGGGGTATGGTTATGTGATGGCGAGGGTGTTGCTTCGGAGGAGTTTGTGGATTGTGGGGATGGTTGTGGTGGAGATTCAGGTGGTTCGGTTGAGGTGATGGTTTTGGCGAGGATGATTTGGGTAACGGGTGGTGTAGATGTGGTGGTGGCCTCTAACGTCGACGTGACAGTTAGAGGTTCCAAGTTGGTGGGTGGAGACGGTGTGGAGGTGGTCTCTAACGTCGATGTGACGATTAGAGTTTTGGAGACGGTAGTGGGTGGTGGTGAGGGTGATTTGGTTAATGACTCGGGGTTAATGGGATGGGATTTTTGGCTAGTGGGGTGTGAGGTTTCTGTTGCGAGTGTCGTTTTAGGTCCAGAGGAGGAGATCGGCGTCGATTGTACGAGTTCTTGAGATTGTGCGCCTAGCTGCCTATTTATCTCCCCCTCGCGGCGATCTTGGTCATCGTCTTGATCGTCGCGCCTGATCCCGCTAGTCTCGCCTTGAGCGCGGCAAGACAATGGTTGCGTCATTATCTTCTTCATCTGATGTTCCTCCTCGTCAAGTTCCGTATTGACTCGAAGCGAGCTCTGAGGATGTAGAAGAGCTCCTTGGCGGAAATGGAGGAGAGAACAGCTTCTGCGTCCTCATTTTGCTTTGGTGGTGGCGTCTCCGGGGCCACACCTTTGCCTTTGTCGATTGTGGACGCCTCGAGATGCGCGTAGACTCTATCGAGAATTGACGCCTCAAGAGTCTTTGCAAACTCTTGGAGACGTGTCTCTAGCGTCGTCTCGGTGATGAATTGGGGTAAGTTTAACAAGTTGGAATCACGAAGAAATCCAACTGACACCGACTCGGTGAATATAGCCGATCGGCCGCCCGTTTGCACAGGACTGGAAAAGACGGGGTCACTCAGACTTCCCGTTGGCATCATTGATGAGACAGACTCAATCGAATGATGGCCTAGGCTCACGGTTGTTGTGATGTTGGCCGTGCTAGGTCTTCCGCTCTCAGTCACAGAGACATCACCGAGCGTTCTGACAGAGTCACGGAGACTCTGTGGTGCGGTAAGAGGTGTATGTGTCCTAGAAACGTAAGAAATTATGGGGAGTGAGGGCACTAGACTCGATGTGTATGGAGAGGATGCAGTCTGAGGCGAGGGACTGCTTGTTTCAACATCGATCATCTCCAAGTGGGATGTCGATGGTATAAGTGGCTCCTCGTGGAATGAAATATCTTCCTGTAGAGAGGAAGATAAGTGGATTGGTGGGGACGTTTGCGTGGTTGAGCCAGATGCCACGTCTTCTACTCGGGAGGTGAACACATCACCTCCTGTACCTATTGGTTCGGCTCGGCTTATTTGTGGCTGCGGAGGTTGATCGTGTTTTTGTTTCGATCGACGCTCCGTGGGACGGCTTACGTCATCCTTACGCGGCCGTTTTTACGGAACGCGGGTGGAAGAGGATGCGGCGTGACTCGAAGACTTTTTGGAGGTGGTGGAGGGGTTTTGGCTAGTCCCGGGGTCAGGAGCAGGGGGGTTGATCTGCTCCGTAGGGACGGTGGATAGAGGATGCGGGCTTTCACGGAAGGATGCGGTTGAGGCACGGTATTCTTGGACGTGCGGGTTGGTTGGGTCGGCGTAGGCGAGCACGTCGTCCGGAATCACCATTGCGTGTCGATCCTTCGCCGGAGTGTTCTTCTTGGCGAACTTCTCGACGGTATTTGAAAGTGTTCCGCTGCCGGACGGATGCGGATGTTGGATGAGTGCATGCGGAAGTGCTTGATCAGAGCTGGGAGCCATCGCATGTATGGGACGAAGCGGTTCGTGACTCCCTTGGCGATTTCCCGGTCACGACGCTGGATCATGGAGACCAGGTCCATCCAGATGATGTCGGCGTAGTTGTACTTGCGGTTGTGAGCGATGCCGGTTAGGATGGTGAGGATTTGAATGTTCCCGCGGTCCTGACCAGCATGCTTTCCTGACATGCATTTGTTCACCAGCAGGTACAGAGTTCGCCAGGGTTGAGGTAGATTGCGGGTGCTGACTTCACTGAGGACAAGTGGGCCTTTCTTCTTCTTGGTATCTGGTTGATAGCCCAGCTGTCTATGTCTTCAATGAGTTGATCGTGTGTTGGTAGTGGATCGTAGGGGGTGTAGACCGGGAGTTGAAGCACTTCTTGGAGTACTTTGCGAGTGAGGACCACCGTTTCTTGATCGATTTAGGCGGATAAGGTCTTGGCAAGGCGTAGTGGTCCAGCTATCTGCAGCGTATGCCAGAATTGTTGAAGGTACACCTGTGCTTCTGGTTCGCCATGAGTGAGGGCGTGGCGAAGTGGGTGCCCTTTGAGAATTTCTATAATAACGGGGGCATCGCACCGAAAACTGTCTAAGTCCACCATGTAGTTGTTGGGAATCAGGGCCGCCCATTGATTTAGTGGGAAGATCTCCTCGGGTGGTGGGACATAGGTACGCGCGTGGAGTTCGATGCGAGCGACCTCCCTTTGGATGGCAGCCGCCTCAAGTGCTTCAAGTGTACTTTGGTCTTTGTCCGTCATATCTGTGCTTGACAATAATTATAAGATGATTAGTGTGGATTAGATTGCGAGGGTATGGACATAAATAAGTCGTGGATGAAATAATGGAAGTGGCCTCAAGTTGTAGACGAACATATCGACAATGGTTTTAAAACTAAATTTTCCAATACTTAGAAAATTTTGGAGTTGAAGGCGTTCAAATGAGTTGAGAAAATTCGCATATATAACACATAGACATGTTGAGAAAGTTTTCGCAAATTTTGTACAGTTCCGTATCTTTGAAAATTTTCGCATGTTAAGAAGTCTCGCAACCATTCCAAATTTTCGCATGCAATGAGAAATTTCGCAGATTAACACACAAAGGCATGTCGAGAGAACTTTTTCGCAGATATAAAGAAAATTTCGCACGCAGTCTTATTCATGAATTTGCGTATAACAAGGAAATTTCGCATTCATAGTGAATTTTCGCAATGTAGCATGGTAATTTCGCATTCAGAGTATACTGTCGCATGCATTGAGAAATTTTCACAAGTTATAACACAAAGACACATCGTGAGAAATTTTCGCAGATTGAGTACATTTTCGCATGTTGTGTAAAGGTCCGTATGTAATGGAAAATTCGCTAAGTGTAACACGTAGTAATTTTCGCACGTAATGTTGTTTTTGCGAATCAAGGAAATTTCGCAGATAGAGATAAATTTTCGCATGTATTAGGAAACTTTCGCAAGTGAAGGCACATAGACACGTCGTGAGAAATTTTCTCACACTGAGTAAAGTTTCGCAAGTATGGAAAATTTTTGCAAGTTAAGAAAATCTCGCACGTTGTCAAAATTTTCGCATGCAATGAGAAAAATTCGCAAATTATCTTACATAGACAAATCGAGAGATATTTTCTCATATTTCAAGGAAATTTCGCACTCAGTCTATCCATGTATTTTCGCATAAAATGAAAGTTTCGCACGTTGAAGTGTTTTCTCATTCAGAGTGATTTTTCGCATGTATCAAAGAGATTTCGCATATAAGGAAAATTTTCGCAAGTTAATGGAAGTTTCGCGGGGGGAAAAAATCTTCGTGGATTGAGAAAATTTTAGTTCACTGTAGTTGCGAAATAATGAAGATGCGAAAATATGTATTATGAAGTGAAGATTTTCGCGGGGCTTCACATGCTGTATCAGTGATTTTAACACATGTAAATTCTCGTATGAGAATTTTCGCAGTTTCTTAGTCACTGTAGCAGCGAAACTTTTATCATTAGAGATTTCTCGGACTTTCGCGGGGCCTCACTCACTGTAGCGCAAGAAATTACTCGGATAAAATAAAAGTTTCGCGGGGCTTGTCTCACTGTAGCAGCGAAATTTGACGATTAAAGCATTTTCTGAGAATATTTCTAGGTGAAGAACACAGTGCGAAAGTGTAAAACAACGCAATGAATTTTTGCCTAAGACCTACTCAGATCTTAACCAAAATGCAATAATATGGACTCAATCGACTCGAAATAGGGTGGGGGATGCATATTTGGGGGATTTAAACATTAAAAACCTACCATGCGGTCGATTCAGAGCCGAGAAAGATTAACCCTAACTTAACAGATTTAATCAAAACGGGCAAAACAGGGTAAAAGCGAACAGAAATTGGGTTATTTGAGGTGTATTCATACCGAAAAGCTGATTTGCGATAATGGAGTTAGCAGGAACGATGTTTGAATGCAGATTTGACGACGACGACGATGCGAGGAGTTGCGGAATTTTGAAGAAGGGGTTGCGAATTTTTGAATTTTTCTCGGGATCTTTAGGATAGTGAAAAACGTTAAGGGTTTTGGGATTTTACGAGTGTAGGCACTGTACATGCGAAATTTGAGTAAATGGGCCCAAATTTCGCGAGCTTGGTCAAAACCTCAACTTAGCTGAATTTCGCGGACTTGGACCCAATTTTGACCCTTTTTGACCAGAAAAATTTGAAATTCAACCCAAAATATTTTGATCGGTCCGATTTTGACTCAGTTTGGCCAGACTTTAAAATTTCAACCCAAATTTTTTTTTTATTTTAAATAATGAAAAATAAGAAGCTCCCCCTTAATCGTAAAACTTCCGTTTTAAATAATGAAATATCAGACGCTCCCCCTTAATCGAAAGCTCCCCGTTTTAAATAATGAAAAAATTAGACGCTCCCCCTTAATCGAAAACTCCCCCTCAAAAGACATAATTCAGAATACACATAAACAATGGAGTGAAGTGAAAAAGGAAATATGTACACTTTATCAAAGTTCATGTAGGGTCGATTGATCACAACTGAATATTCAACATGCCTAACATAGTCACTAGATGTTGGAATCGTTTGACATCCAACGGTTTTGTGAAAATGTCGGCCAGTTGATCTTCGGTTGTGATGTAGTGCAATTCAATCGTGCCTTGTTCGACATGTTCTTTGATGAAGTGGTGACGAATATCTATGTGTTTCGTTCTTGAGTGATGTACCGGATTACTCGTCATCGCAATAGCACTTTTTGAGTCACAATAAATGGGAATTTTATCAATATGAAAATTAAAATCTCGTAGTTGGGTTCTCATCCACAAAAGTTGTGAACAGCAACTAGCGGCGGCGACATATTCTGCCTCCGTCGACGAAGTTGAGACACAATTTTGTTTTCGAGACGACCAACTTACGAGTTTACCGCCCAAGAAGTGTGCAGCTCCAGAGGTGCTTTTTCGGTCCATCCTGCATCCTGCATAATCCGAGTCAGAGAATCCAACCAGTTTGAAGTCCGATAGAGTGGGGTACCACAAACCCAGATTGGGTGTTCCTTTGAGATAGCGGAGAATCCTTTTGACAGCAGTGAGATGGGATTCCTTTGGTGTTGCCTGAAAATGAGCGCAGATTCCTGTCGAGAGAACGATATCTGGTCGACTAGCAGTAAGGTACAAAAGAGAGCCTATGATCCCTCGATAGACGGTTTGGTCAACGGGAACACCAGATGGGTCCGCGTCGGGTCGGCCAGAGGGTGACATAGGTGTAGCAGCAGTCTTAGCATCCTTCATTCCATACTTCTCGAGGATGTCATGGATGTATTTGGACTGATTGATGAAGATTCCGTTGGGGAGTTGCTTTACTTGAAGACCAAGAAAGAAATTCAGTTCACCCATCATACTCATTTCGAATTTCTCTTTCATCAATTCTGCGAACTCTTCGCACAGTTGAGGTTTAGTCGATCCAAAAATGATGTCATCGACATAAATCTGTACAATCATGATGTCCGGGCCACTCCGCTTTGTGAAGAGAGTTGTATCCAGAGATCCTTTCTTGAATCCAGACTGAACAAGGAAGTCTGAAAGGACGTCATACCAAGCTCGGGGAGCCTGTTTTAGTCCGTAGAGGGCCTTGTAGAGTCGATATACGTGATGAGGAAACTTTTTCCCCAGTTGCCAGGATCGAAGCCATACGAGTGTTCCTTGCCTTTGCTGCTCACAAGAACTTCAAAGTCTACCAAATGGACGTAAAGACTGCATTTCTGAATGGATTTCTCAAAGAAGAAGTGTACGTTGATCAACCTATGGATTTACCACACAAATAATCTCGAAATCAAAGCAAATGGTGTGGGGTGCTTGAGAGGATAAGATGGAGGCTCAAAAATTTTCTCTCTAGAATAAAAACACACACAAGCACACCTAACTATGTGTTAGGGTTTTCCTATTTATACCACAAGTTGGTATATAATAGGTGGGCCTCTTGTGAAGGCCCATTACATGAATAACTAAGAACTAACCCAACTAAGAGCTAGCCCAAAGTTTAATAAAGCTAACCAACAAAGCTAATATAATGAAATTGAACACTACAAAATATTTCCTAACAATCTCCCCCTTAGTGTTCAATCTTCAGTTCAGTGCGGGATATCTTTGTTGGGCATATTGGAGATCTCGATTGAACACTCGGCTAGGACTCACTTGTTAAGATTCTCCAATCTTCTTCTTCTTGGCGCCGGATTTGTCGTCTTCGAATGGAAGTTGTCTGGTTCAGCCTTGAAGATGACTTGTCTGTCTCCAGAAGAAGGTAGGCGTGGGGCGTAAAAAAATGTGCCAAGGCTCCATCGAAATGTAACTTTCAAGAGCAGGGAGCCCGGTCTTCAGAGTGGTCAGCGTAGTAGTGGCGGAATGTGGTGGGTGAGATGTGCCGTGGCTCCTTCAAGTGTTCCATTATGAACATAATAGCCTGACACATAAGAATGTGCGCGGAGGTAGTGGAAGCCTCCGGCGGGGCGTAGTTGGTGGAGGTGGCGTGGATGATGGTTGCTGCTAATGCTGCTGTACGATCTTCAACTCATTTCTTCTCCTTCACTCCCCCTTGAGATGATCTCCGTCTTCGGGATCGTCACGTCGTCCGTGGGACGAGTCTGCCTCTGGTGTTGATGGTGGTGATGATGGTGTGGTGTGGTGTTGAGTGAGGCAATCAAGTGGGATTCTCAGGAGTAGCAGCGATTGGTGTTCCTCCGGGTTCAGTTTTGAACAGTGAGAGACGGAGCAGCATGTGGTGGCGTAGGCATAGGTGTGGTGGAGTGGTGTTAGTGATGGGACCTTTTCCTTCATAGATCCTCGTTGAGCGCGGCATGGAATGTGCAAGTTCCTCGCTGATTGCTATGAGTCGGGGCTCCATCACAAAGGGGTAACTAACCAGACGGGTGGTCACAAAGACGCTCCGTCGTTACAACATCGAAACATGTGTCCGATGTGCCGCCTGTTTGCACAGGACAAAAAGAACCAGAGAGCCACAAAGGCTTCCCGTTTGCACGGACGATGAGACAAGCTCGTATCCGTGGCCCATCGACAGTTGTGGTGAGGGTGGCTGTCGTGGGTCTTCCGCTCTCGGTCACAAGGACGTCATCAAGCGTTCAGGCAAGTTCACGAAGAACCTGCGGTGCGTAAAGAGTGTTTGTGTCCTAGAAATTGGAAAATTTTGGTGGGTGAGGACACTAGACTCGACGTGGGTGGAAGAGGTGCAGTGAGAGGCGGGGCACTGCATGTTCAACATCAACCGTCTCCAAGTGGGGCGGTGATGGCTAACGTGGTTCCTCTTGTGCGAATGAAACAGCTATCTGCGAAAGGATAGCTGAGTGGTTGGGAGGGGTTAATTGCGCGGTTGGACCAGATGCCGCGACTTCTACTCGGGAAACGAACGAGTCGTCTCCTGTACCTATGGGCGAGGTCCGGGTTGTGGTGAGATATGACAGAGGAGTGCGATCATGTCGTCGTTGGTTCGCAACTCCTGCAAGCGACTTACGTCATCCTCCCGAGATCGTTGATTGGATCTTTGCGTGGTGAAGGATGTCGCGCGACCTAGACCTAGACTAGAGAGGCTAGGGTAGGCTCGTTCCTGGGTTAGGATCAGGGGGGGTTTCACTGATCCATGGGAACTATGGTGGCGTGGCGTGATCGCGTTGAATGGCGACCACGAGCGATGTCGACGAGGGTGACCCAAAACTGTTGATCAGACACTTCAGGGACTCGTCTGGTGGAAGGTGAGGGCGTAGTGAGGAGCATGGTGGCAGAGGACGTCTCCATGTAGCACACCATGATGGAATGGATGGCAGTGGGTGGACGGTGGAGTCTGGAACCTGAGATCCACAACATCTAAGCATCGAGATTGGATGGCGCGCCCACTGATGGTTGGTTGATCTCTTGTCAACCCTTCTTTGTAGGTCCAGGTTCTGCACGGATTTGTACAGAAGTCATAATGGTTGCTCGCTTCTCTGACATCCCTTCATGCACGTGGAGCAACCCGTGTAACGTGCATGATGGGGTTGGTTGCTCGCAGTGCATACCGGTCATGAATGTGGAGCAACCCATGTACCATTCATGCCGGGGACCTGCAAAAGCTATTGGGACTTTGGTACCCATTTCAGAATGGGTCCTCCCTGATTAGCAGAAAACTGTTTATGCACATAATGTGTCAAATTTGAATTTTGTCCTAAATCGTCTAATAAAGGTCGGTTAGGTACCCTGTTTTGCGTGAGATTACCTAATGTAGTCGTAGACTTAGGAATCCATTTAGAATGGATTTGACACGGGTAGGACGTTTCACCGCCGGTGAATGTGTGTCTAGGTTTAGAAGATCGAAAAATTTTCTCCCTAGCCAGTCGCCGCAGATGCTTTTCAGACTTAATCTGGATTGGGTACTTCAAGTAGGAATATGAACTTATCGCATTGTATGCGTCATCGGCTGATGAGCCGTATTTCCTACGAGAGTTCACATCATTCACACTATAATGATGGAGGGGTGTGGTTCGAGAAGTTCGCTTGCTTGAGCTTTGAACTTCTTCGCATGCTCTCCTTTTAATAGGAGTCGAAGAGGGGAAATTATTTAAATTTTTGTTCAAGTTTTTCAAAAAGAATGTCGATTTTCCTCTCTTTATTTTTTCTTTTAATTGTCCCTTTGAAAATTTAAGCGCTTTGCTTTTACTAAACATTTCAGTATCAGTCAAAGGTGACTCAGAATTTGTAGAAAAAGCAGTTTTATTTTTTGGAACAAAGATGCTTGACTTTCTTTTCTTTACCTGTTTCGAGGAAGATGTATCTTTTAAAAGATCATTGGAGACAGGTAAAGACGGGGAATTTTTAAGATTTGAAATCTCATTTAAAAGTATTTCCTTTTTAGACTCAAACGAATTTTCGAGATTAGAAATCTTCTCTAAAACCTTTTTCTTTTCCGCGCCAAAACTTATTCTTTCGAATTCCAGAGTTTCTTGCAAATCTTTCAATTTACGAAAAGTCTCCGGGATATCACATGGAATAGGTTTTTCAGAATGTAAAATATTTTCCCCGTTCGAATCTAAGTTTGAAGATGTATTGCGTTCCTCTAAGAGCATTCGATATTGCAAAGAGAGGCAATCTCGCTCACCTTTGCAAATATCTAAGCTTTTAGTTAGATCGCAGACTCTCTTTTCACTAATTGCTACCTTAGATTCCAAGCTAGTCAAAATTGACTTGAAGGATACTAATGTTCCTTTAGCGGAAGCCAAAGCGTCATTAGCTACAGCTAGCTCCGTCAATTTTGTCTCTAACAACGCGTAATTATTAGCATATTGTGCTTCTAATTTCGCGATTGTCCTAGCTTGAGCATCCATTTTTGTTTTCAAAAATATTTTAAATAAAGAAGAAGAAATGGCTTTGGAAAATTTTTACTCCAAAAAGTTTGGTTCGTCGAGAAATATCATGAAGTTTCGAAAAATGTGAGTGTCGAAAATTTTGGTGGATACCGAAAAATTTTATAAAATGATTTCGAAAACTTCGTGAGTATTACCAAACTTTTTCTATAATATGCCAATACCGTCCTAGGTCGATCGTTGGGTACGGTGATCGTTGACGCGTTTTGGATTTGCCTTCAAAATTTCACAAAAAACGTCGTCTATACCGAAAATTTTGGCCCAGAAAAATTTATTTCGGAAAATTTTAAAAGTGTAAAATAGACAAAGTCCAAGGGCTTAGAAAATTTTTCTCTATCCAATGATATAAATTTTCCTTAGGCTTAGAAAAAAAATTTTATTCCTTTTTTTCTTTTTTTTTTTGCTCCTGAAAACATTATTTAATCCGAGGGGGGGCCAGAAATTTTGGTGGTAAAAAACGTTTAAGTGTAATTTTAAAGAGTGAATTTTGCGAGATTTGAAGCTAAAAGGTGTGTTTGGATCAAGTTTAAAGGTTGGGTGCAAATTTCTCGGGGGGTGCGAAAAAATGGTGTGTGAAAAGTGCGAAAAATGTTGTCCCGAGAAATTTCGATGAGAGAGTGAGTCGTGCGAAAATTTTGAAGTTCCGGATAATTTCTCAGTTTAAAAAAATTTCTCAGGTTGCAAAATTCGCGGGTTGAGAAAAGGCAGCTGTGAGAGAGAGACCGCGAAAAAATCGTGAAGTGTGAACTGAGAAAGTTTCGCAGCTGAAAAGTTTCTCTGATAGAAATTTCTCAGCCTGAGATAGAAAGTTTCTCGGTTTCGAAATTTCTCAGCCTGAGAAAGAAGAAATTTCTCGGCTATGAAATTTCTCGGCCAAGAGCAGTGAAAAATTTCTCAGTTTCGAAATTTCTCAGCCTTTGAAAGTTTCTCAGGTTTGAAAATTTTCTCAGTTTTAGAAAATTTCTCGGATTTGAAAAATTTCTCGGATTTGAAAGAATTTCTCAGTTTTAGTAAAATTTCTCGGGCAGCGAAAGTTTCTCAGGTTAAAATTTCGCGGGCAGTGAAAGTTTCTCAGGTTAAAATTTCGCGGGCAGTGAAAGTTTCTCGGCCAGCGAAATTCTCAGGCGAACTTTCTCGGCTAAGAATTTTCTCGGGTATGAAAATTTCTCGGCCAAGAACAGTTTACTGTTCCAATGGCTGCGCGACTTTTACCAAAAAAATTGCTCGTTTTCGCTCAAATCTCACTCAAAATCGACGAAACTTGTTCCAAAACTTCAGAAAAACATTCCTAAACACATAATCAACCTTTGGGATGTCTAAAAACAACAATTCGAGGTCGAAATCGCCCAAAAACTGAAAGTGACGAAAATAAATTTTCAAGCAATTTTTCACTCAAATCTCGCTCAAAACAAGCAAATCCGGCCGCGTTGGGCTCTGATACCACTTGTTGGTCCCGAAATGCACCAAACAAGGAATCAAAGTGGCTTGATGGAATGAAGAAGGGAGAGTTTCTCACCTTTGAGTGTGTGTAGTGTGTGAAAACAAGAGTAAGCCTTTTGATCTTTGTTAGCTTTCAAAGTGAGTTGGTAAAACCTTATATACCACATTAACCCTAGGTATATTAAGGCCCAATCACTAATAATAAAATAATTACAATCTAGTCCAAAGCCCAAGCTAAAGATAATTACAAAATAAATCCCAAGACTTAAACTATTGACACAATCAATTAAATATCCTAACAAGAACAGTAATGAATACCTTTTTTTCTCGACAAAATTATTTTTGATCAAACTCTAAAGATTGAATCGAAACAATTCTCAACTGCTTTAGAATCAAACGCTACTGACTAGTTTGCTACTTGTGAAGCACATAACATCAGTTCAAACCATCAAAACAACAAACAAGGATCCTTCATCAACTCGAAAAAGAAATGGATGCATATGCTCTAGAAAATGATAATCGTCCTCCAATTCTCAAAAGAGGCGAATACACAGTATGGAGAAGTCGGTTCTTGAACTTCATCGAACTCAAAGATCAGTCAATCACTTCATGAGGGACCAGAAATATTCTTATAATTCAAGAGGGCGATAGGTCAAATGATCCTCCAATCGAGCCCAGTAGGCGAGTAAAATTACCTAGCGAGTACGACGAAGCTGGGAAAAGACAAGCAAAGGCGGATCTGGTAGCCAAGAACACGCTGATGCAGGGCATCCCTAACGAAGCAGTTCTTCAAAAAGAAGTCGCCATCTTCTGCTAACAGACTTCGAACTACAAGCTCGAAGAACAAAGAAAAGCCAACTGAGTCGTCAGAGATGACAATACCAAAAGACACACTAAAATGTTTTAACTGTGGGAAAGCATGTCAGTTTGCCAGGGAGTGCGCCCATTCAAAGAAGAAGGATGCTAACTACTACTCCAGGAAGCTTCAACTAATCAAACAAAAGGAAGCTGGAGTAGATCTTATGGCAGAACAGGACCACTGGCTAGAGGACAGCTCAGATTCTGATGCCGAAAATCTCGTTCTAATGGCGTGCCTCAAGGATGATGAGGAAGATGGAACTTCCGTAGAGACAGACGACGACAAAGCATCCACATCATCTCAGGAGGTAGAACTCTCTGACTCTACAAATTTTGACCCGTTAGCTAAATGAAATTCAAAATTTGCTAACATGGTACTTGGGCAGAAATGACGTATAAACATAGAGAAAAAGCTTCTTAAGTCTAAGGGAACTTAGCCAGTCTCGAAGAAAACGTAAGGAGATCTAGTCTCGAAATAGATGAACTAAGAGACTCCAATCATATGAAACTAAGCATATCTCCCTAGAAAAGCATAGTTCGGTAGTAAAGGAACTAGAAGACATGTTAGACAATAACCACAAATGTCTACTAAGGAACTTATATGAGAAGAGTATCGTTAAAAGTAGACTTGAATCAGCAGTTAAAACTAAAAAATTCAATTCAAAGATTAGTGAATTATAGAAGAGTCTAAATACCTGTCAAGCCGAAAAGAGCACTGCTATAATCAACTAAGCTACCTTAGACGCCGAACCAAGATTAAGAAATTAGAAGATTGTAAAAATCGATCAAACTGATCAGACCATATTTTTGAATCAGCCCAAGGACGTAGAATTTTACGATTATAAGTACGGCTTAGGCTTCGAAAATCCACGTAACTTGAAAAAGGTTGACTGCAGACAACTTACGATGTCGAGTACATGGTCTAGGGCTAGTCTATCTTATAGTTTTTATTAAGGCAAAAGAAATTGATGAGTTAGAAGAAACCAAGAGAAAAGCCAAGACTAGGGCTAAAATTCCCTGTTCCTACACGGAATTGAATCAAAGCTAAAAAACTAAGGAACTCCCTAAAGGTTGGAGATTTGTGTCAATCTATCTTCCGGAAGATCGTTCTAAAATAGAGAAAGTGCAAACTCATCATTCTGAAAATTCTCTCTACATATCCCCTGTAGTTAAGAAAAAGACGGATTAAGAGCCTCTTTGGAAAAGGAAAGAGAGGATTTTGAAGCTGAAAGAAAAGATTCCTAAAAGAGATGGAAAATCTCAAAGCTTCCTCCATCTCACAAGGCATTTCTCACACCTCTCCCTCAAAGGACAAAATCATTATGAAAAGCGTGAAGAAAGAAAAATCGCCTTCTGAAGATCAAAAGCATAAAAATATAGAAAATAGTATCTCTAACATTGCTTTACTACGTCTACAGGGAGCGTAGTACCTGAGCTATAGAAATCGAAGGCGAGAGTGTCTAGCTTAGGATTTAAGAATGAGCTTTTAGATGTCAAGATAAATGTATTTCCTCCTTCTGTAAAATAAAAGACACTCGTAGAAATAAAAGAGTTGTTTCTTCTTTCAAAATAATTGCTTCTACTTGCTGTCTAAAACCCACCTCATTTAGAAGCACTAACTTTGAAATAGGCTCTTCTTCTACAACACAAATTAATCATTCTAAGACAAATGCCTCTAGGAAGACCTGTAGGAAACAAGATCCAGCCATATTCATGTTTGTTCTCACTTAAGGTATCCTGTTAAGATTGAATTCCCCAAGCATTAGAGGACTATCTAATGAAAAGATATTTTCCACGCTCAAGCCTTCCAAAACATTTGTCCCCGCTGAAACTAATCTTTCCTGCAAGGTTAACCTAAATGGGTTCCTAAACCTCCGCCCAAGAAGATGCAAACCAAAAAGCCAAGTCCTCTCCTAAGGGCAAACCCAAATCAGCTTCTTCAAAGATGGTTTGGGTTGCTAAAGTCTCTAATAGTGATAATTTAGGAACTATATCTGAACCTAAGAAGAAATCTGCTAATCTGAGAGGAGCCATTTATAAGTGGGTACCTAAAGCTCTTTAATTTGTTTTTGCACAGCCATCATGTATGGTACCTCGACTCTGGTTGCTCCACACGCATGACGGGAAAACAAGATCTGCTGAGCAACTACCAAGACCGATCGAATGGCAAAGTCAGATTTGGGTACAACGACTCAGCTCTGATTCTCGGTCTCGGAGATATAGTTCTGAAAAATCTGACAATCAAGGATGTCTCTTACGTCGAAGGACTCCGCTATAACTTGTTCAGCATAGGCCAATTCCGTGATAAAGGATTCCTGGTAGTCCTCCATGCTGACCGGTGCAGAATATTGGACAGTCAGGACAAAGAACTCCTCCAAGGACTTCGGGACTCAAATCTTTACACGATCAACCTGACGTCCATGTTGAATTCGACAGTTGGTTGGCTCATCTCCCAAACTATCATTCACGATCTACCAACTATTAAGCTACAGAAGGAGCATCATTGTTCGGCGTGTCAGCTAGGAAAAATGAAGCGAGCATCGCATCATACTAAACTGGTTGCTTCTACTTCAGTCCGTTGGAACTGCTACACATGGACCTCTTGTGGACCTATGTAGACACATAGTATTAATGGACGCAAGTACGTGCTAGTTATCGTTGATGATTACTCTCGCTACACATGGACAAAGTTCCTCCGAACTAAGGATAAGACAGGGGACTTGATCATCAGTTTCGTAAACTCTACTAGAAATTTACTGCAGCAGACTATCCAAGCCATCCGAACGGACAACGACACTGAATTCAAGAACAAATATCTGTGATTTTTATCAAAAACTTGGGATTAGTCAGTCTCAGCTGCCAAGACACCTCAACAGAATGGGGTCGTGGAAAGGAAGAACTGAACACTAGTGGAAGCCGTACGTACGATGCTGATTCACTCAGGCCTCCCACACTTCCTTTGGGCTGAAGAAGTAAATGCCGCCTGTTTCACTCAGAACAGGACGATGGTTCACAAGCGCTTCGATAAGACTCCGTACGAGATCATTAATAAACGAGTACCCAACATCTCCTTCTTCGTGCAAGTGCTTTGTGGCGAACGTTAAAGAGCAACGTGCTATGTTCGTCCCAAAAGTATTCGAAGCCAGTTTTGTCGGGTATTCTTCAACTTCGAAGGCGTAGTGAGTGTACATCAAGTGCACCGGGACTATCAAAGAAAGCTACAATGCCACTTTCCACGAAGTGGCAGAGATGGCTTCTGGTCACATCAGTCCAGGACCCGTACCTAACCAGATGGCTTCTGCACACGACAGTTCAGAACCCATTTTCACTGTTATGTGAAGTGGAGTTCGCAAAGTTGAAAGGGTTCGTGAGAAGTGGGGATGTGAAATGATTACTTCGCTAATTGAGTATGAAGCTTTATGTCACGAATTGGGTAAGCGTCGCGAATTGTGCAAGTTCGCGAAGTATGTGTAAGGCGAAGCAAAAACGAGCCAACCAAGGTAGCAGACGCTCTTAAGGACGCGAATTAGGTAGTTGCTATGCAAGATAAGATCAACCAATTCCAATGCCTTCAAGTGCTTGGTATGATGTCCTGAGCAATTTCCTCGTGAAGTCTGGATTCATCCGAGGAATAATCGATACGACCCTCTTCATAAAATGGCAAGGAAAGGACTTGATGGTCGTCCAAGCTTACGTCGACGACATCATCTTTGGATCAACTAATCCACGGCTCTGCAAGAGGTTCGGAGATTTAATGAAGAGCAAGTTTGAAATGATTCGATACATTCTTCTTGGGAATTCAAGTCAGGCAGCTCGAAGATGACATCTTCATAAGTCAGACAAATTACATCAAGGACATACTGCAGAAGTTCCATCAAGATCAGAGCAAGCTTCTCAACACTCTATATCAACAAGCTGTAAGTTGGATGCCGATCCCACGGGAACATCGGTCGACATCACACTGTATCACAGCATCATCGGCTCTCTTCCTTATCTCACCTTAAGTCGGCCGGATATTATGTTCGCAACATGTCTCTGTGCCCGTTTCCAAGCCGATCCCAAAGAATCTCACATGCTTGCGGTGAAACGAATCTGCGCTACGTCAAGGGCACCTTTACCTTAGTATTGTGGTATCCTAAGGTCACGAACTTCAAATTAATTGGTTATACTGACGCTGACTACGCAGGTTGCCAAATGGACAGGAAAAGAACATTTGATGGCTCTCAATTTCTAGGCAAAAAGCTAGTCTGCTGGTCACCCAAGAAGTAGAACTACATCTCAACATCGATGGCTGAGGCTAAATACGTCGCGGCTGCCAGTTGTTGCTCGCAAATAATATGGATGCGGACTCAACTTCGCGATTATGGGTACAATTTATAGCCACATTGCCATTGCAATTACGTGTAATCCCTTTCACCACTCATGCACAAAACACATAGACATACGATATCACTTTATAAAAGATCACGTAGAAAAAGGCACCATTGGTATGTATTTTGTGAACACGGAATATCAACTAGCTGACATATTCACCAAGGTATTGGATGAAAAACGATTACCATTCCTTATCGGAAAATTAGGCATGTTGAACCTTCCGTAAAGTGTGCTTTGCATGCTCCTATGTGCTTTCACATGTTCTATGCTATATGTTTTCTATACTTTAATGCTATCTGCGTGAAATATTTCATAATAACAAAAATACAAAACTCTAATGAAAATCCAAAAATATTATACATATAAGTATAATTTTAGGGGAATGACGACATCTTTAGGATGCTCGATCTAGTCACGCATGAATTTCCCTGACATGCGACTGCTTCATTGCTTAATTTTGTCAGTCTAAGTCGCATTCTTGTGTCTAAAGTTCTTTTTTTCTGATTCCACCAGACACAAAGCCACTTCATATAAGGGAGGATTCTAGCCCTCTTATTCTTTTCGAGCGAGTCACACATCAATTGCTTGTCTTAACTAGTGATTCTTGGCCTCATACTAAACTTGCGTTAGATCGTTAGGAAAATGATTAGGGCACTTAGGAAATTCCTCACACGGCTAAATATATACTTTTCAATTCTTTAACATAGCCTTTAGTCATCCATTTTGAGCCTTCTCCGAATCCCTTTTCTTCATTTGAAAACCCTTTGAGCCTTCAACCGACAATCTGTAGAATACGATTTGTAATTGTGCTATGATTTATTAGTTGTCTGTGTAGATTGGGGCGTTATATGTATTTGTCCTTAGTTTAGGACTTACTTTTTATTTATACCAAGTTCGTTTGGTATAAATAGACTTGTAAACATCGAGCTTAATAGAGAAAAATTAGTCAATTGATCCGAAAGTCTGCCAAATCCAATTCGAGATAGAGAAGTCAAAAATCATTCTCTCACTACGCGAGTTCTCTCTCGTGTTCTTCATTGGAAGGTTTTCGATCGAAATTCATTTCATACAATTCTGATCGATTTCCTTAGGCATTGAGTCTTGGATCATAGGAGTCGATAATTGAGGACCTAACAATTGGTATCAGAGCAGATTCGTTCTGTTTTGAATCAAAATTGTTAGAAATCGGATCGAAAATCTAATTCTGAAACTGTTCCGTGCGAAGAACAGTTTTGGCGCGAAAGCTTATTTTCGATCTGATTTGCTCAATTCTGTGCTTAATTGGTCTGAATTTGATGTTTCTGTGCTCGTTGTAGTGTTATACTTTGATTCCGATTAGATTCGTAGCTGTTTGAACATCATTTTAGCAGTTTGAATTTAATTTGAGAGGTCACTGTTCATGCGAAGGACAGCTTGAACACGTTCTGATTTGCTTAAATTCGACATGTTTTGCTTCGTAACGTGTTTAATTGTGTTTTCGTGCGTATTTTCATCTGATTACGAGCACTTACCTGCAATCTGATAGTCTATTTCATCGTTTTTGCTTGAATCAGTGTTAAGTGTATTCTGTGAGTTTTTCGGTAACTTCAAATTTTCTCGCTAGGTTCTTCGATCAGGTTAATTTCTCCATCGAAAAACTCAGCGCGAAAGTTTTTCTCGATCAGATAACAAAGTCAGACTTAAAGTCGTCTTTACCAAGAATGACCTTGTAGAAAAACGAGCATTACTAGGCAAAAATCTTATTCGACGAAGACCAATTTTGACCTTTGCGCGCGCAAAACTTACTGTCGAAAAACTTTCTCGGTCAGACTTTTTAAGTTTGACTAAGCGAAAATCATTTGCGTCCGAGAAACTTCTCCAGTCAACGATTTTATTTTGACTGAGCGAGAAACTCACTATATGTGTTGTTTCTCCGCGATTAAAATTTATTCATAATTAAGGAATTTTTCTCGACCGAAAGATTTTGAATTTTCCCTCGAAAAATTTTTCGCTGACGTACTTTCTCGCACGAGAACAGTAACAGTCACAATTTTTGTTGACAAAATAATTTTTTATCAAACTTTAAAGATTGGATCGAAAATAAACTCGACTGCTTTAATATCAAACGCTACTAACTAATTTGCTACTTGTGAAGCACGTCATATCAGTTCAAATAATCAAAACAGCAAACGAAGAGAGTCGGTGACAGGCAGAAGCCGATTTCAAAACAGCAAATAATCAGTTCAAATATACAGTATGGAGAAGCCGATTTCTAAACTTCATAGAGCTAAAGGAACAGGCAGAAGACCTTCTCTCGTCATTTGAGGAAGGTCCAGCTCAGTTCTGGGTAAACGTGTCCGGTGACAACTCTGGCAACCCTCCAATTCCTGCCTCTAGGCGACTGAAAGAGCCTGGAGAATATACTGCGGAGGAATGAGTGAGAACTAAAGCTGTGCTAATTGCCAAGAACACTCTATGTAATGAATCCCAAATGATATCTATCGACAGACCGATAGTATTCCAACCGCTAAGGGTAAGTGGGATGAACTGCACAAGATGATGCAACGAACTGAAGTCCAAGAAGGCAAACATCCTCACAGCCCGATTAATTCAGAGCTAAACCGGAGGAGTGCTTACACGATTTCTACCAGAGATATCTCACCCTCTTGAATGAGATGAGGAAAATCGAAATCACGAAGACAAACATGGAAACGAACATCAGATTTCTTTCAATTCTGCCATCAGAATGGAAAAAGATATCCACTCAGATCCGACAGAATAAAGACCTTGAGGAGCTGGATATCCATTCCATGTATGACAATCTCGCACAGCACGAGGAAGACATCCGCGAGATTCAGAAGGAGCAGAAGGGCAAACATATCGACGACTCAGTTGCCCTAGTCTCTGATAAGAGGAGCTCAAACTGCGAAAATAAAAGGTCCTTAAGCCTCCTACCCCCTCAGAGTCTGAAGTCGAATCAGATTCAGACATGGAGCCTAACATGAAGGTGCTGGGAAAGCAGCTGGCATTAATAGAGAAAATGATGAGCAAGCAGTACTTCAAAAAGAAGTCCTCATCATCAGCCAATCAACGTAGGACCTCAAGCACGAAGAAGGAAGAACGTGCACTTGAGACTTCCGAAGTCAAGACGATCAAAGAACCGACCAAATGCTTTAACTGCGGAAAACCTGGTCACTTTGCCAGAGAATGCACTCTCCCGAAGAAGGGAGATGCTAATTACTACTAAAGGAAGCTTCAGCTCACAAAATAGAAGGAAGCTGGAGTAGCTCTTATGGCAAAAACACGTCTAGCCCAGAGGAAGAGAATCATGCCCTAATGGCCCGCCTAGACGAACATTCTGACGCTGAAACCTCAAACACGACGGACGAACACCGTGCATCCAAATCTTCGCAGGAGGCAGTTTCTCATTCCACATTATTGACCATGTTAGAATCGTATCAATTAGCATACACTAACATGAAAGTGAGCAGAAAAACGTTAGGGAAGTAGCAAAGCAACTAGTTGAGACTCAGGAGAAAGTTACTAGTCTTGAATCAGAACTTAGAAGCTCTAATAACAAAATAGAAGAACTAACTGAGAGCTTAAGACTTAGTGAGACTAGCAACCTTCAAATTAAGAATCCTCCAAAAGAGACAAATGATTTAAAAGTTAAGGAGTTTGAAGAAAGGCTAGAAAAATAACTATAATTGCTTGATTAGAAATCTTAATGAGAAAGCTAATCTCAATTGTAGATTAACAGAAGCGACTTCCAAGATCACCCATCTAGAAGCCGAATTAGATAAATCTAATACTAAGGTTGGTGAACTTAAGAAGGACCTAGATGCCTGTAAAGCCGCCAAATTGACGGTGGAAAAGCACCGCCAAATCGAAACGTCCCGCCAAGATCGTGGGATAGCACCCATCTAGGAGCCGTCTTCCTCACAACTTATCCTCACACCCTCTCACCCCACACAACCTTTCCCAATCGCCACACCAATCGTCACCCACAACCTAATCAACCCTGAAACAATACCTATCAGCGACCTCCACTCTATCTTAGTCGCCCGCCTACCAGAGCTGACCACTCGAACGCCGGAAGAAGAAGACCTCTTCCACCGTCTCGTCGCGTCCTGACCCGACCGAAACTTGTCGAGGCCAAGGCTCTCTCTTCAAATGCCACCATGACGACCCAGATGATCAAGGACGTCATGAGGGGCGTCGGTAGTTCCTACAGCAAGCTACGGTGGGCCTCGTTTTGCTAGAAGACGAAGAGCTTCAGGAAGGAGAAGATTACGAACAAGATCCAACAGGGCTTTCCGAATTGATCGCGTAACGAACGGCTTCCCCCACAAGACAAATGCCGTGGACCGTTCGGATCGACACGCCATGGGAAAATATCAGTATCGAATTCCCTTCCTCGAAGAAATTCGTGAACAGATTTGGAGGTCGTAGAATAAGGTCAAGAAGCCGAATGAGTTCGAGCTATGAGGGATCTGTCAGGACCCGCCGTCCCACGTCGTATCCCGTTCTAATCCTAAGTACCTACGGCTTCGTTATCATGCAAAAGCGTAAAAATACGAATAAAATTTTTCCTTTTTAAAATGCGTACGGAAGTCTGACATACAAGTCAAAAGAATGTTCATAAATCGTTCTACGGCTCATCGTAGTCGTATCTACACAAAATACAAGTGTGTGTGTGTGTAGCAAAAGCTTCCTATGCGCCCGGCCTTCACAGGTCGTCATCCATACACACACTCCTACCTCAAAAGCAGCCGGATAGCATCAAAAGATCGGCCTCGCACCGTAAACGGATCACGTACCGTGATCGCTAGCACCTACAACACGTAACATAAGAAATGAGCCACCCAGGCTCAGTAAGCAGAAATTATGCGTATAATGCACGTGTCCTAACGATCGGCAATCCACGCCGTCGCTTACTAACGCTCGTACTCTTTTTCCTGACTCGTACTCTTTTCCTGACTCATACTCTTTTTCTTAGACTCGTACTTCATATGGGCCCTCGGCTTTCTATCCCACTATGCGCCATTTCGTAGATATCTCAATCCACGAGGGAATCGTACTTATGTGGAGGTTCACACATTAGAAGGTCACCCGAAGGAATCTTCCCTTACTCAGTGTGGCCTCCACCCGGACGCTTCTCACTGGTAGCCAACACCGAGGCAACTAACCAGGGAGGTCACCCGAAGGAATCTTCCCTTCCGGGTAGTGTTTACACACTAGAAGGTCACCCGAAGGAATCTTCCCTTACTCAGTGCATGCCCCGGGTCGCATCCTCCAGGTTGCATCTCCCGCTTACGTGGTATTCCCCTAGCCTCTTATACAGGCCTTATGGCTTCATTCGCCATGGCCGCGTAGGGGAGCCTTGACTCTTCATTGAGTCGACACAAACGCCAATATCGGCGAGTATACATCGCACACAGGCGATCTTATGCACGCTCGTACCTCGTGTCATACGTACTACACATGCGTGCAAATGCTCATGCCATGTTCATGTAAATATGCAGATCATGCTATCATGCATATAAATAATGATGCCATAATGTACACATTTCACATAGGGTCACATAAGCACATAATCACATAATTAGACGCAGGCAAGTTACATGTCGTAGTTGAATTTCTACTTACCTGTCGTCCAAGCTAAAATAGTGTACTCATTCTTAAAGTCCCTTTCGTACGACCCTTAAACATAAATATCATCGTATCAGTATTATGCCCTTATTTAATTAATTAGGTAGAACTAAATTATCTGACTACATTAATTTTGCTAAAGTCTCTAAGTCGCTCGATTCTAGTCTAGGCTAAGCCCATGCCCAAAATTTTCTAAGTTATGTCATCATTGAATTATTACGCAAGGAGTTCGGCGAAATGTCTAGATGTTGTTCCATTTATTCGATTTGTGAAGCTTGGAATCGCCCGATTTTAGAAATCGCCGTGTTATTCACAAGGCGGCAATTCGCCCGATTTGATCTCCATTTTGCCAAGATTTTGCCCGATTTCCCTTGTACACAAAGTGCCCGATTTCGTTTGTGCCATGAGGGTTTCGCCCGATTTCTAGTTCCACTAACTCAATTTCGGCGATTTGTCCCCTTCATGCAACGTGTAGTTTCTATTTAATTCGCTCGATTTGATCTCACGTGGATTGATTTCGTTCGATTATGCATTGTGCATGAAGTCGCCCAATTAGTGCTTGCATGGAACCCTTCATCAGCCGATTTGTAAATCGCCGAGTTCAATGCCTCCTTTGGTAGATCGCCCGATTTGATTGTATGCATGAAATGGTTAAGATATTCGGCCGATTTGTCTCTTATTTTCCTAGTTTCACCCGATTTCTTGGGGTTTTCCATTCGCACGATTATGTTAGGTTTCGATAGGTTCTAATATTACCTAAGCTAAATCGCCAGATTTGATCGACCCCCAAATCATCTACCCGAAATCACCTCCATCGTTCAATCTGCCCTGAATTTCAAAGCTCTAAGGTTCCCTTCTACCCCAAAATCATCCAACCCCGACTTAGAATCATCCCAACACGGGTTTTACCTAAATCGAGACCTTAACGCGAGCTTATACCTCACATTTAGGGTTTCGCATTCTCACTACACTTAATTCCTAATCTTCATGTGACTTAACAAAGAAATTCAAATTTAATGAAATTGCAAGGTTTTAAGGTTGATATTTTACTTACTAGTTGAAACCTTATCTTCTTGGTTTGGAAAAAAATCGTCTCGGCTCCTTCTCCTTCCTTTCCTCTTGTTTTTCGTTTCCTTTCTTAAGTGTGGTTAGTTTGTTGTATTAGTTTAGTTGGATATTTTCTTAAGGTAAGCTACTTGAGGCATGAGTGTGGACGTGGTCTTCCCTAAATAAGGGAATGTTGTCTCCGCATTTACTTTGCTTTGGGCCTAAATTAAGTTCTAGCCCAATAGTAGTTAAATTCCTAGCCCAACATACATTCTAGCAAATTCTCATTTGGTTATCTTAAGTCATTCCCTTCACTTCTTATTTCGAAAGTCCCTCATATAAATTTAGGGATTGTCGTACGCGCATAATTTGCACGTAACTCACATAAATATGCACAAGCACAAAATGCGTACAATGACATAAACATGTAACATATACGTCATTAAACACGTATCACTTATGTCATATACATGATTTATTGGCCGACCTAATTTGCGGGGACTGGGGTCCTACATCCTCCCCCCCTTAAGGAGGATTTCGCCCCCGAAATCAACCTGTATGGAACAACTCAGGATAACGAATTCTCATTTCGTCCTCCCGTTCCCAGGTGGCTTCTTCCGTAGACTGGTTCCGCCACAACACTTTCACTAAAGGAATTTCTTTATTCCTGAGTCTTTTAGTTTCGTACATCAATGTCTCCACTGGAATCTCCTCGTAACTCAGATCCGGTTTCAATTGTTGATGTAAGGACTCATTTCCTAGAACGTGGTTCGGGTCGGCTATGTACTTCCTTAGTGTTGAGACGTGAAACACGTCATGGACTTGCGATAATGATGCAGGTAGCTTTAATTGGTACGCCACCTAGCCAACCCTCTTCGCTATTCTGAATGGCCCTATATACCTAGGTCTTAGCTTCCCTTTCTTCCCGAACCGCTTGACGCCCTTCATTGGCGATACCTTCACAAATACTTGAGCATCTACTTCGAACTCCAAGGGTCGACGCCTTTGGTCTGCGTAGCTCTTCTGCCGACACTGTGCAGTTCGCATCCTTTTTCGTATTGTAGTAATAGCTTCTGTCATTTCTCGTACTATGTCGAGGCCTAACATTGCCCGTTCTCCGACTACGTCCCAATGTACTGGGGATCTGCACCTACGCCCATATGGCGCTTCGTACGGTGTCATCCCGATAGTAATATGGTAGCTGTTATTGTACGAGAACTCGATTAGTGGGAGGTATCTACTCCAAATTCCTTTGAAATCGAGTACGCATGCTCGCAGCATGTCTTCCAACATCTGTATCGTCCGCTCGGATTGACCGTCCGTTTGCGGATGATAGGCGGTACTAAAAGATAGGTTCGTTCCCATCGCCTTTTGCAAGCTCGTCCAGAATTTCAACAGAAATCTGGAGTCGCGATCCGAGACTATAGACGATGGAACACCGTGCAGTCGCACTATCTCTTGGATTTAGAGCTCGGCGTATCGTTCCATGGAGAACGTCGTACTAATCGGTAGGAAATGGGCAGACTTGGTTAACGGGTCGACGATCACCCAAATCGCATCATGCCCTTTGGCGTTCTTCGGTAGCCCTACTACGAAATCCATGGAAATGTTATCCCATTTCCATTCAGGGATGGGTAACGGTTGCAGAGTTCCCGCCGGCCTTTGATGCTCGGCCTTTATCTGCTGGCATGTCAGGCATTGAGTCACGAAAGTTGCGATATCCTTTTTCATGCTTGGCCACCAAGAGTTTTCCCGTAGATCTCGATACATCTTCGTGACTCCTGGATGGACAGAGTATGCCGTGGTATGTGCTTCCACCATTATCGTCCTTCGTAGTTCGGCGTTGTCTGGTACGTACAACCGGTTCTTAAAGTACAGTCGTCCCCGTGTTATGAGATATCCTGTCTTTTGTTCCGGTTGCGCTTCCTTGATCTTTATATAAAGTTCATCTGCTAGTTGCACCGTCTTGATTCGCTCTAGCAGCGTTGGTTGTAAAGTTAAGGCTGCTAGTTGAGCCTCGACTTCGCCTAGTCGTACGACTTCTATTTCCAGCAGTTGCAGTTCTGCACTCACTGCTTTTCGGCTTAAGGCATCGGCTACTATATTCGCCTTGCCTGGGTGGTAGTTGATTACGCAGTCGTAATCCTTGACTAGTTCCAACCACCTCCTTTGCCTCATGTTCAGCTCCTTTTGCATGAAGAAATACTTGAGGCACTTGTGGTCGGTGTATATCTCATACCGCTCTCCATAGAGGTAATGCCTCCAGATCTTGAGATCAAAGACCACTGCCGCTAGCTCTAGGTCATGCGTCGGGTAATTCTTCTCGTACTCCTTTAGTTGACGAGAGGCGTACGCTACTACGTTCCCGTTCTGCATTAGCACACAACTTAACCCGCTCTTCGACGCATCACTATAAACGGTAAACCCTCCAGTTCCCGTAGGTATTGTGAGAACTGGGGCCGTCGTAAGCCGTTCCTTCAGCTCTTGGAAGCTCCGTTCGCATTCGGTGGTCCACTGAAACGGCGTATTCTTCCTGGTCAGCCTCGTTAGTGTCGATGCTATCTTCGAGAAATCCTTGATGAATTTCCTGTAATAACCCGCCAGACCGAGGAAACTTCGTACTTCCGTCACGTTGGTCGGTCAGGGCCAATTACTGATAGCTTCTATCTTGTTCGGGTCTACGGAAATTCCTGCTCCTGATACTATATGCCCTAAGAAGGCGACTTGGTCGAGCCAGAATTCGCACTTCTTGAACTTGGTGTATAGTTGCTTGTCTCGTAGTATGCTCAGAACTGCTCCTAGGTGTTCTTCGTGCTCCTTCTTTGTCTTCGAATAGATCAGGATGTCATCTATAAAGACGATGACAAACCTATCCAAGTATGGCTTGAACACCCGTTCATTAAGTCCATAAAAGCTGCGGGCGCATTAGTCAACCCGAATGGCATCACCAGAAACTCATAGTGGCCACAACGGGTACTAAAGGCCGTCTTCGGGACATCCTTCTTCCGAATTCTTAACTGATGATAGCCCGATCTTAGGTCGATCTTGGAGAAAACTGTCTCACCTTGTAATTGATCGAACAGATTGTCTATCCTAGGGAGTGGGTACTTGTTCTTGATCGTTAGCTTGTTTCAACTCTCTGTAGTCGATGCAGAATCGCATGGACCCGTCTTTCTTCTTCACGAATAGCACCGGCGCTCCCCAAAGGTAGAAACTCTGCTGTATGAACTCCTTCTGCATGAGTTCGTCGAGTTGATCCTTTAACTCCTTCATCTCGGTCGTGCTAGCCGATATGGGGCCTTGCCGCTCCAGGTACCATATCTATGGCGAATTCTATTTCCCGTTCTGGTGGTAGTCCCGGTAATTCCTCGGGAAATACGTCATGGAAGTCGTCAACTACAGGACTTCCTCGAATTTCGGAGAGAAGTTCTCTTCTGATTTGATAGCGAACACCAGATAGGCTTTGCACCCTGATTTGATCAGTCGTTGGTTAACGCTGATAATCTAGAGGCACTCGTCCCTTTGCTAGTTCCTACGAAACTAAGGGATTCATCTTCGTCCATATTGAACGTGACTATCTTGCGGTGGCAGTCTATGACAGCTCCGTACTTCGATAGCCAATCCATTCCAAAGATCACCTCATAATCATTCATGGGAATTATTATGAGGTCTATGGGCAACTCCTTGTCCCCGATTACTATTGGGCAATCCCGTAGTATGCGGTTAGTTTGGGTGGGATTCCCGTTCGGAACTGTTACGCTATACTCGCACTCAGCTCTATGAGGCGTAACTCCTATCCTCGTGACATACTCAGTGGATGCGAATGAGTGCGTCACCCCCGAGTCGACTAAGATGCATGTGGGGGTTTGGTGAACGAGGAGGGTACCTGTCACCACGGCCGGGTTGTTTTTCCGCTTCCTCAGATGTGATAGTATAGACCCGGGCCGGTACTCTTGGTGGGGCTGCCTGGTTCCCAGCTTGGCTTCCGGACCCATTCTCCGGACACGCCCTAAGATAGTGGCCCGTCTTGCCACATTTGAAGCAGATGGCATTCTGGGAGTTGCAGACTCCCGTGTGCCTCCGTGAGAACTTCGGACATACTTGTAGGTTCAGTTGAGGTCTACCCGTGTTGGGGTTGAGTTGTGGGGGTGGTCCAGGTCGATTCTGGAACTTCTGTTTCCCGTCCTTGGCAATAAACTGCCGCTTCGGGTTGCCTCCGCTCCCTTGCGGCCCTTGTACGAACTTGCGTTTAGCTTCTTGGGCGACCGCAATCCTAGCCTCAGCTTGCTCCGCCACTAGCGCTCTCTCAGCCACTTGTGCGTACGTGGCTCCTTGTAATCCCGCCATACTCACGTCCCGGTACAGTTCGGGCTTCAATCCTTCCATAAACCGCTCGATTTTAAGCGCGTCCGTGCTAACCATGTGAGCAGCGAACCTTGAGAGCTGCTCAAACTTCTTGATGTACTCCGCTACTGTCATTGCCCCTTGGCGGAGGTTGATGAACTCCTCTGGGCTCTGACGGGGGCGGTGTAGTACTTCCCTCGAAGTAACTCCTTAAACCGACCCAGCTCATCGCTAGTGGGTTCCCGATGGCTGAGACGGTGTCCCACCAATGTCCAGCGCTCCCCCTCAAAAGGTAGGCAGCGCACATAACCTTCTCTGCCTCAGGTGTGCGGCTGTGCTGGAACATGTTCTCCAGCGTCCTTAGCCAGTCCTCGGCGTTGGGGTCCGTAGCATCCTCAAACGATGGAGGGTTAAGCTTTCTGAACCTCTCCCCGATCATCTCGATTCGTTCAGGTGGGGGAGGTAAGTTGGCTGATTGTCCCCCAGCGTTTTGCTGTTGAATCAGCTGTTGGATTTGGGACGACTGCTGTCGGACCAACTCCGTAAGCTGCAGGATGGTGGTATCCCGGCTGTCGGGAGGGTTATTAGTGTCCCTACCCTGATCTGAATCCCTACTGCCTTCACCCCTAAGTCTTACCATTTTCTTGACCTATCCTGATAATTCCTAAGGCCAATAAATCATTCAACACAAAGAATTCACATAACATGGTACCTACAAGCAAGGCCGCTTCCGTGCTATTGAGTGTGTGTGTGTATGGACAGTCTGCAGGACCTGTGACCGAAGCTCTGATACCACTATTGTCAGAACCCGCCGTCCCACGTCGTATCCCGTTCTAATCCTAAGTGCCTACGGCTTTGTTATCGTGCAAAAGCGTAAAAATACGAATAAAATTTTTCCTTTTTAAAATGCGTGCGGAAGTCTTACATACAAGTCAAAAGAATGTTCATAAATCGTTCTACAGCTCTTATACAGGCCTTATGGCTTCATTCGCCATGGCCGCGTAGGGGAGCCGTGACTCTTCATTGAGTCGACACAAACGCCAATATCGGCGAGTATACATCGCACACAGGCGATCTTATGCACGCTCGTACCTCGTGTCTTATGTACTACACATGCGTGCAAATGCTCATGCCATGTTCATGTAAATATGCAGATCATGCTATCATGCATATAAATAATGATGCCATAGTGTACACATTTCACATAGGGTCACATAAGCACATCATCACATAATTAGACGCAGGCAAGTTACGTGTCGTAGTTGAATTTCCACTTACCTGTCGTCCAAGCTAAAATAGTGTACTCATTTGTAAAGTCCCTTTCGTACGACCCTTAAACATAAATATGATCCTATCAGTATTATGCCCTTATTTAATTAATTAGGTAGAACTAAATTATCTGAATACATTAATTTTGCTAAAGTCTCTAAGTCGATTGATTCTAGTCTAGGCTAAGCCCATGCCAAAAATTTTCTAAGTTATGTCATCATTGAATTATTACGCAAGGAGTTCGGCGAAATGTCTAAGTGTTGTTCCATTCATTCGATTTGTGAAGCTTGGAATTGCCCGATTTTAGAAATCGCCGTGTTATTCACAAGGTGTCAATTCGCCCGATTTGATCTGCATTTTGCCTAGATTTTGCCCGATTTTCCTTGTATACAAAGTGCCCGACGTTTGTGCCATGAGGGTTTCGCCCGATTTCTAGTTCCACTAACTCAATTTCGGCGATTTGTCCCCTTCATGCCACGTGTAGTTTCTATTTAAATCGCCCGATTTGATCTCACGTGGATTGATTTCGATCGATTATGCATTGTGCATGAAGTCGCCCGATAAGTGCTTGCATGGAACCCTTCATCAGCCGATTTGTAAATCTCCGAGTTCAATGCCTCCTTTGGTAGATAGCCCGATTTGATTGTATGCATGAAACGGTTAAGACATTTGGCTGATTTGTCTCTTATTTTCCTAGTTTCACCCGATTTCTTGGGATTTTCCATTCGCACGATTATGTTAGGTTTCGATAGGTTCTAATACTACCTAAGCTAAATCGCCAGATTTGATCGACCACCAAATCATCTACCCGAAATCACCTCCATCGTTCAATCTGCCCTGAATTTCTAAGCTCTAAGGTTCCCTTCTACCCCAGAATCATCCAACACCGACTTAGAATCATCCCAACACGGGTTTTACCTAAATCGAGACCTTAACACGATCTTATACCTCACACTTAGGGTTTCGCATTCTCACTACACTTAATTCCTAATCTTCATGTGACTAAACATCTAAGAAATTCAAATTTAATGAAATTGCAAGGTTTTAAGGTTGACATTTTACTTACCAGTTGAAACCTTATCTACTTGGTTTGGAAAAAAATCTTCTCGGCTCATTCTCCTTCCTTTCCTCTTGTTTTTCGTTTCCTTCTTAAGTGTGGTTAGTTTGTTGTATTAGTTTAGTTGGATATTTTCTTAAGGTAAGCTACTTGAGGCATGGGTGTGGACGTGGTCTTCCCTAAATTAGGGAATGCTGTCTCCCCATTTACTTTGCTTTGGGCCTAAATTATGTTCTAGCCCAATAGTAGCTAAATTCCTAGCCCAACATACATTATAGTTAATTCTCATTTGGTTATCTTAAGTCATTCCCTTCACTTATTATTTCTAAAGTCCCTCATATAAATTTAGGGATTGTCGTACGCGCATAATTTGCACGTAATTCACATAAATATTCACGAGCACAAAATTCGTACAATGACATAAACATGTAACATATACGAAATTAAACACGTATCACTTATGTCATATACATGATTTATTGGTCGACCTAATTTGCGGGGACTGGGGTCTTACAGGATCTCTCAATGGGATCAGCAGAAGAGGATGACTTACCTTTGGATGCTAACCCAACTAGAACCAGATGTGAGGCTGGGGATCCCGAAGGAACGACTGAAGAGTCATTTCAAGGAGTTCTCCCCGATATGCCAGCTACTCAGCGTCTACTGTGAAGGCGGACTTCCAACTCCGTTCTTTGTCATCGAGCGAGTAGATAGAACTCGAACTAAGCGAGAGCGACCTGTCGTATCTCCTCGCTGAAGAGGTGTACAACCTATCTCAAGGCTTCATCAAGGTCTCGAGGGATTCTACCGGTTCATGATGCGACAAGTCAAGTATTTCGTCGCACACGGCCTTCAGATGGCTCTGGAGAGCAACATGAAGAAGGTCTACATAACCGCCCTGCTCAAGAAAGGACCTGAGATCGAAGGGCTTCCCAACAATCACGTGCACATCAGTTCGGTCATCGGCATCACCTATCAAAATCCGATCGCGAAGAAGACTAGGATGATGCTGAAGACTGAGACCCACAAGTTCTGTGATGGGACGCTACGGGTCATCAGGAAGAACATAGAGCAGAGGTTGAGACAATGGTGAAGATCCATCGGTTTGTGAGAACAACCACTCCTGATGGAATTACTAGATGACATCGAGGAGCGCTTGAAGCTGAGGAAAACGCTCAGGAATTTCGAGCATGCGCTGGGCTTGTACAGGTCTTACTACGCCCAACGAAGACAAACAGTGCCGAAGGACAATCAAGCACAAAGGGGGATATTGTAGAATACGATTTGTAATTGTTTTGATTAATTCGTAGATTGGGGCGTTATATGTATTTGTCCTTAGTTTAGGACTTACTTGTTATTTATACCAAGTTTATTTGGTATAAATAGACTTGTAAACATCGAGCTTAATAGAGAAAAATTAGTCAATTGATCCGAAAGGCTGCCAAATCCAATTCTAGAGAGAGAAAGTCAGAAATCATTCTCTCGTGTTCTTCATTGGAAGGTTTTCGATCGAAATTCATTGCATACAATTCTAATAGATTCCCTTAGGATTTGAGTCTAGGATCATAGGAGTTGATAATCGAGGACCTAACACAATCTAAAATTTCGACGGGATGTTCAATCGAGAAAAGGAGAGGGAGTAAAACGAAAGGAAAAGATGAAAATGATGACAAAAGGAGGTAAAAACGCACACGAGGGCATGGATCTTGCTGTGAACTTGCCTTCCCAATTACTGAAATCTTCTAGAAACCATAAGAAGAGGGCATGGATCTTGCTGTGAACTTCTCCATCAATAATCTGGTCTTATATGGAGATGACAAGAAGAGGAGCATGGCCTTGGGTTCGAAGTCCATAGTTGACAACCTCTTCAAATCGATAATCTCTGAAATCTCTCTAGTGATTAAGAGAAAAGGATCACGGTATCAGCCCAAGAACCAACAAGAAGTACTCCGCCTTAGATAATCTCTCAGCCTCATAGAGAAGCGGAGCTTCAACTTGAGCAAGTGCAGAAAATTAAAAAATATAAAAGGATGAAAAAGACAAAAAAAAAGACGAAAAAAACGAAAGCCGACAAAAAGGAGCGACTAAGAAAAGGAAAATGAAGATAATATTCAGTTCAAAATCCCAAATTTTCCTTCCCTTCTAAGTCAGAGCCAAATTAAAATCCCTCAAAAGTCCCTTTGATTCCAAATCGACGATCTTTCGCCCAGGTGAAACGATTAAAAGCGCCACGATCACAGGTAACTTGACATAAAATTGCTTGTGTTGACTTGAGTGATATAAATATAAAAATCCCAAGTTAAAAATAATTAAGCGCTGGAATGAACCTAGTGAGAGTTGTCGAAATGGATCATATTTTAACTTAGGAGTTTAGTTTGCGAACGTGGCTTGACGGCATAATATCTTTCAAGTGTCTTGTGAATTTTTAGGCGTGACAAGGATCAAAGCAAAATAATCTGATCTCATATTATTAGTAATGTTAGTATACATAAAAAAGTAAATCAATAAAAATAATAAAGATTAATATATAAAAATACTTTTGTTCGCAGATATGTGCAATTTAATTAGCATATATGCGGAATTGATTAAATTTGAATTTTTTGCTCATACCCTCACGCACAGTTTGATTACATGATTAGGGGATCATGTATCTAAGCTACATTGATCAAAATTGCATGTTATGATTGTTTGCTACTTAGATTGATTTCCTCGCTTATAAGATTAAATCAGTTTAGGTGCATTTTGAGGGCGAGCATGTTCAAAATAATATGTCTTGAGCTCCAAATATTTTTGATGACTTTACTCCAAGTGTTGCAGATAATTGTCAATAATGATTTCTTGCTATAACACACTTCGACGAAAAGGACTTCACGAATTTTCATAAATTGGAGCTTACGGAATTGACACAAAAATTCAGGGGGATCCTTTATTAGAATTACTCGTGATTAACTCTAAAATTCTGGACATCTTGTTCTAAGTAATGCAGATTTTTCGAAAATCGGATTCGGAGCCAGATGCCATTGCTCGGAATCTCAGGGAGTTAATTGCATTTTAATTTCACTGCATGTGGAGTAAATATGTGATTTTAAATCAAATAGGGGTCTATCGGAAAATATTAGAATAATTACCATCGAGAAATTGGATAGCTAACGCAATTTCGATCATAAGTTTCTCGATCACAAAGGTAATGGGCTTAGAAATTGCTAAGTGTCGCTAACGTCTAATCAGCCCACTTAATCTACCCAGTTTTCGTCTTTCAAAGGAAGATTTGACATTCATTAGGTGTTTGCGTTAGATTGATTTAAGTCTGTAACTACATTTCTGCAATTTTTCGCCTGATTTTATGTTAGATTTTCTCTGCTCGTAACTGTGAAGCCTCGAAGGCTCTTCTCTAGCGATTTTGATCCGTTCCTATGCTTAATATGGGTTTAGATTTGCGAGTTTACATAGTCTTTGAATTTGCGGTCACTCTGATGGTGTAGATTTTCGACCTTCTACGTTTTAGGGCTAAGATTTAGGTTGCGACTAAAAACTGGGTTTTTGAAGGTTTGAAGCAGTCGAAGAACTTTCCTGATTGCAAATTCAATCGAATTTTAATTGGATTGAGATACTGTTTGCAGCGTAAAAGTTTTCGATCGCTAAAGTTTGACTTAGTCGTTAAGATAGATGACGTATGTCGCAAAATCACTTACCATCGAGAAATCTGATTTTGATTTTACGCAAGCGAAAAATTATTAAGTGAAATAGATCAAATGTCATTAAGTTTCGAGCGCAAAACTTACAATCGAAAACAGTAATTTCGATTTCAATTCTGTACTCGGTCGTAAATTTTAGCGGCGATGAAATTAATTTTTCAACAGTAAAATTTTCAATCGAAAAAGTACGTAGCGATCATTTTCATAGATCGAAAATTTTCTCGGCGAGTCACCTAGTTTCACGCTGTCAATTTTCTCGATCGTAGAATTTCGCAGCGAAAAACTATTTTAAAATCGAAATCCTTTCTCGCTCGATAACTTTTTCACGACGAAAATTTTATTAACGCGCGAAAAATTTCTCCATCGTAAATTTACACAGAAATCAATTTTCTCGATATTAATTTACACGAAAATTTTTCTCGATCGTAAAATTTCTCGCCTACAGTACCACGTTTTAAGTTCAAACACTTAGAAAATTTTGTCTAAGTCTTTTCCACTGTAGCGAACCCTAGCTAATAAAATTTTCGATCGCAAAATTAAACGGAGACTTGAATTTAAAATTGGCACTTAGGAAATTCGAATTGCTATTCCAATTTCCGACCACAAACTTTAGCGATAGTGGCATTAACAGTTAGAATAATTTCGACAGAAATGTTATTTGCCTTATGTGTAAATGTCGAAATTTCATCATCACACTAATATTCACTTCATATTACCTATGTGCACCATACTTCTCAAACTTGTTATGAACTATAGTTTGATATTATATTTAATTTCGACTCAATTATTTTTGAACTAATGAGTTTCCTGATTTCTTATCATTTCAGATGGATCGCTACTCTCAATACAATCACATTACGACCATAACCTACACCTCAAAGTTTAGGACACGAACTTCCAGTTAGATCTGACTACGTTTCGATGTCCCGACGAAATCATGGTATCCATCTTACAAGGCCATCCCCTCTAGCATGCACTAACGGTCACAGCCTCGGTGTCGATGGTCTATCTCCAGCAGGTTTGGGGGATTATTAAGAGTCACGTAGTTAAAGGAGCATACAGCTTCACTTCGGTGATCAGGACGAGGCATATCTGCATGAACAAAAACGACTTTGGGCTTGCCCTCGACCTCCCTTTCAGCCACAACTACGATCCCTTGCCCACATATGCTGAGTTGGTGCAAGATTTTCTCCAGATGGGATACGGTCCGCCGCTTACCAAACTCGCACAAATGCAGAGCAACGGTATTCCTCACCCATGGAAGACACTCTTTGGGATTATAAACAAGTGTTTATTCCCGAAGCACGCGGGCTTCGACAAAGGCAACGGCCACATTCTCCGAATATTCCACGGAATAGTGTTCTCGCGTAATTATAATTTTGCCCAACTGATCTGGAACGATCTAGCAGAGCAGATCAGACAAAAAGAGAACAAGCGCTCCAAGAATGTGCCATATGCGAGATGGTTCTCAGTTATAATCAGACAACTCATGGAGATCCACGAGATCATCCCTCGCCTGCCTCCTAGAGGAAACTACCAGCCACCAAGACTCAAATTTTTTCATAACCCAAATCTCAAAGACTTAGATAAGCCATCTACGGACATTTTTTTTGAGCTGCTTCGTCTACCGACCCATCGGGAGACGAATATCAACGCTACTATCGGGAACATCATCTCACCGAAACAATGATTCAAAGGCCCACGATAGATTTCCGTGTGAGCTCTCCCCAACAACAGCACCATCCTAGCCCTGAGGCTGAGCTGATAGACAGGAGCTAGAACAAGAGTTGGACCAAGAGCTAGAACAGGATTTAGAATAGGAGCCTTCAACTCAGTAAACGCAATTTCCTGACGAAGATGCCATGTTGCTGTGGCACAAGAGTTGGAACTAGAGGCTCCACTACAACCTCTAGGTGCTGAAGTGCCCATTAATGTAGGCATGTTGCAAGGATCCATTGAGGAGATCCTGCACCAGGAAGCACAGACCGAAGCAGAAATGGGGCACAGCTCACCTCCACTGGCAACAATGCCACGAGGCTCTGATCTCCACGATTCAGCCCAACGAGCCTCTGGTAACAGAACAAGCCCATGAGGATATTGCACGTGAACGTTCGTCTCACACGGCTACCCCATCAGACACCGAGTCAGATGAGGAGATACGACTAATAAGACGGACTCCAAGGCAATTGAGTTAATTGAGTCCCTCTTCACACCTGTCACCACCACATCAGACACTGTATCGCTCAACCCTCCAAGTGCTGAGGTCCCTTCAGCGCTCAATCTTGAGCCGCAGCACAACCTTCCCGTGTGTAATTCGCAGGTACAATCAGAGCTTGCCGCAACATCCATGGATGAGAATCTTCAAGATTCGAATCGACGATTGGATGGAAGTCTCGGACAGTCACATCCTCAAGTGAGTACGAGCCAGCCTGAGGAGCCGGTGTCTGCTCAATGGTTGTCAACAGGCGATATCTGACGACCTGGTCCATCAACGACGGAGGCGTTCGTCCAGTTTGCGACTGAAGCACAACTCCAGACAGCTCTCTCTACGGCCATCAAATCATTGGAATACAAAATGATGGAGAGAGTGCTGGCAGCCATCGAGATGTCCCGACGTGACACTGGGAAGCACCAGACTCGAGATTGTCGATAACAACCGTGAATTTGTAATGGACTTGACTTAGCTTCAAGGTCCCAAAACGTTCGAACAAATGGATGAGAAAAGTCTGTGAATGGGTCGGTGGGTCTGGCGACCCTACTTTTCTAATTTGGATTATTGGCGGATTTCCACAGCGAAAGCCGCAGACGGCCCATCTAAATAAAACTTTTTCCTAAAATAATATATATTGCAATAAAAGTCTATCTACATCGTCATCGCTATACATGGGCCGAAGCCCCAAAATTTTTCAAAAGAACAAAAAGCCCTATGCAGCTCCACAGGTCTTCATCTATGTATCGCCCCGCCCTCAAAAGTTCGTGGAGCACCGCCACCAGCCGCCTCAGTCGCGACACGTATCAGCGTCGGACTCAGTACCTACAACATGTAAACACTGAGCACTTTCCCCGGTAGGTGAATAAAATGCATGTATGCAAGTGTGCACTCAACCCCAATCCCAATATCTCACAACATAATATAATGCACACTCTTCTTTTCCCACATTCCTATTTCACACAACACAGGGCCCTAGGTTAGGCTCGACACCCTCGCGCGCAAAGACTACCGGGGGCCACCCCCAAGTCACGCGACAACCTACCCTGGTAGTGCACTGGACGATCACGCCAATGGCCTCCTACCGGGTCGCTCCGCACCAAAAGTATACACTGATAGTGCACTGGACGATCACGCAATGGCCTCCTATCAGGTCACATCAATATCTCATCCGGCGGTATGCACCTCGGGACGGTCATGCCCGAGTAGATAGATCGATCACGCCTGTCTCCGCCAGGTGCCTAGTGAGCCCAACCTCGACTCCTCTAAGAGTCACCGGTCACAAGCATCTCATTCTACCCCGTACGTCAATATCTCATATTACCGTCTCAATACGGTACAACACGCTCTTCCTGACGTGATATGCACGTGCCATGCATGTTCACAAAATCTCATGGAAGCATGATTTTAATAAAATGTACGTAAAGCATATAGACACGTAAATCACATAAGTCACGTGAAAACACATTCACAGTTGTGTTTACGTAGCGTAGATGGATGATCCACCTACCTGTCCTCCTGCTAGCATCAAATAAAAAGTCTGATGGAATCCCTATAAGTCGATCCTCTGAATAAATAAATATTATCATATCAGTATATTTGCTAAACTGTATAAGTTTTTAAGTTCCCAAACCCTAATTATAGAAAACCCTACAATTTATGAAAACCTAAAAATCATGAAATTTCTAAAAATAAATAAACCCTAGAAATAGCAAAATTCTAAAATACCGAAAATTTATTAACTGAAATACAATGTCGAAATCTTGGAAATGTCGAGACATAGATGTCGAGATTATTGAACCATATCGAGATCTTAGTTACTAATTCTATAAGGTGTCAAACTTGTACAAATGTCGAGGTCTCACTTTGTCGAGATTATTAAAAGAAAATGTCGAGCTATTAAGTTGAGAAAGAACAAATGTCGAGACTTTCATTCTGTGATAAATGTCGAAACGTTACATTAAGGATGTCGAGATCTTTCATAGTTGAGAAAAGAACAAATGTCGAGACCTTTGTAAAATGTCGAGACAATGGTAAACATATAATATGAAATATCGAGATCTGTTGCAAATGTCGAGTTCTTTCTTATTACATAGCTCGACACCTTTCTATATATGTTTTTCTCGACATTTCTATGCACATCTCGACATCTTCTTAAAACCGTGATTCTCCCTCAAAAACCTAAACTCAACCACTCGAACAGTTCTGAATTCTTAAATTTCAAAGCTTAATTCTTTTAAAACAGATTACGAAGTTTAACGCATGGTTCCAAAATCACTAAAGCTTATATTGCTTAAATGTCCATGGTTATATATCGAAGCTTAGTGGTTTAGGGTTTTCTTTATATAACATAATTAAAATCCCCTCTGATCCGCAAAGACTATGTATAAAGTACACAACATAGATATATATATATATATATATATATATATATCGAAACATAGAACACTAGAATTGTAAATCAAGAAAGCTTCTGCATACCTCCTTTCGAAGTATGTGTGTGGTTCGAATTTGATGGTACTCCACGAGTTCTTGTTTTAGTCTCTTTGGTATTTCAACATAGTCTCGTTTAATGAAGTTCTTCCTACTTTAATATTTAGCATATACTAGATATATATGAACAACTTCGATTAGTTTGAGTTGATTAGACGTTGCTTTTTCCTTAGAGCTAAGTAAAGTATTATTACCTTAGTATTTTCTTTTTTTTTTTGCTCTTTGGGCCTTTATTCGAAATTCTCATTTGGCCCATTCCTATTTATTCTGTTATTATTATTATTGATATCATTCTTGTCTAGTTTTCATAATTTATTTTCCATGAAAACTTCATTATCGAATTTACCTCTTAACGATTGACATATTTAATTACATCAAAAATCCCGTATTAGATGTTACGGGTATTACAGTGGGAGAGGGTTGTGGGATTGGGAGGTTTGCCTATACTGAAGTGCCCTCGGACACTGGTGCTTCCCAGTGTCGCGTCGGGACGTCTCGATGGCTGCCAGCACTCTCTCCATCATTTTGTATTCTAATGATTTGATGGCCGCAGAGAGAGCTGTCTGGAGTTGTGCTTCAGTCACAAACTTGACGGACGCCTCATTCGTTGAAGGACAAGGTCATCAGATGTCGCCTGTTGACAACCATTGAGCAGACACCGGCTCCTCAGGCTGGCTCGTACTCACTTGAGGATGTGACTGTCCGAGACTTCCATCCAATCGTCGATTCGAATCTTGAAGATTCTCATCCATGGATGTTGCGGCAAGCTCTAATTGAACCTGCGAATTAGACACGGGAAGGTTGTGCTGCGGCTCAAGATAGAGCGATGAAGGGACCTCAGCACTTGGAGGGTTGAGCGACACAATGTCCGATGTGGTGGTGACAGGTGTGAAGAGGGACTCAATTAACTCAATTGCCTTGGAGTCCGTCTTATTAGTCGTATCTCCTCATCTGACTCGGTGTCTGATGGGGTAGCCGTGTGAGGCGTTCACGTGCAATATCCTCACGGGCTTGTTCTGTCACCAGAGGCTCCTTGGGCTGAATCGTGGAGATTAGATCCTTGTGGCGTTGTCGCCAGTGGAGGTGAGCTGTGCCCCATTTCTGCTTCGGTCTGTGCTTCCTGGTGCAGGATCTCCTCAATGGATCCTTGCAACATGCCTACATTAATGGGCACTTCAGCACCTAGAGGTTGTAGTGGAGCCTCTAGTTCCAACTCTTGTGCCACAGCAACATGGCATCTTCGTCAGGAAATTGCGTTTTGAGTTGAAGGCTCCTGTTCTAATTCCTGTTCTAGCTCTTTGGTCCAACTCTTGTTCTGCTCCTGTTCTATCATCTCAGCCTCAGGGCTAGGATGGTGCTGTTGTTGGGGAGAACTCACATGGAAATCTGTCGCGGGCCCTCGAATCAATGTTTTGGTGAGATGATGTTCCCGACAGTAGCGTTGATATTCGTCTCCCGATGGGTCGGCTAGATGAAGCAGCTCAAACGAAATGGCCATAGATGGCTGATCTAAGTCTTTGAGATTTGGGTTATGAAAAAATTTGAGTCTTGGTGGCTGGTAGTTTCCTCTAGGAGGCAGGCGAGGGACGTTCTCGTGAATCTCCATGAGTTGTCTGATTATAACTGAGAACCATCTCGCATACGGCACATTCTTGGAGCGCTTATTCTCTTTTTGTCTGATCTGCTGTGCTAGATCGTTCCAGATCAGTTCGGCAAAATTCTAATTACCCGAGAACACTATTCCGTGGAATATTCGGAGAATGTTGCCGTTGCCTTTGTCGAAGCCCGCGTGCTTCGGGAATAAACACTTGTTTATAATCCCAAAGAGTGTCTTCCATGGTGAGGAATACCGTTGCTCTGCTTTGGTGCGAGTTTGGTGAGCGGCGGACCGTATCCCATCTGGAGAAAATCTTGCACCAACTCAGCATATGTGGGCAAGGGATCGTAGTTGTGGCTGAAAGGGAGGTCGAGGGCAAGCCCAAAACCGTTTTTGTTCATGCAGATATGCCTCGTCCTGATCACCGAAGTGAAGCTGTATGCTCCTTCAACTACGTGACTCTTAATCATCCCCCAAACCTGCTGGAGATAAACCATCGACACCGAGGCTGTGACCGTTTGTGCATGCTAGAGGGGATGGCCTTGTAAGATGGATACCATGATTTCGTCGGGACATCGAATCTTAGTCAGATCTAACTGAAAGTTCGTGTCCTAAACTGTTAGGTCCTTTTTATCCAACACAGATCGAATTTAGAAGAATCGAATAGCAAATCTAAGAAAATCGAAGTTAGGGCTTGAGATTTGCTTACTTTGAAGGTTGCGAGAGAAATTGCTTTGAGAGCACACAAGAGAGGCGAATTTTTCTCTAAAATTTCGATTCTAATATTGATCTGAATTCCCTTGTACAACGCACTCCTAATTTACTTAGCAGTTCACTTATATATACCACCTCGTTGTATATTTACACAAGTAATCCTACCAAATGACTAATTACAGTTTAGCCCAAGACTACTAATTTGCATAGCAAGACTAAGACAACTATATTTATCGAATACAATTAAACAGTTCCAACAATCTCCCCCTTTGTATTCAATTTCCAATATAGCGCGGGTTGTCTTCGTCTTGCAAGTGAAAAGAGTCCTCGAGTTCTTGAAATCTCCTCTTTAGAATATCTTCAAGCTCACTTGGTCTTCTAGGCATCGGCTTTTTCTTCGAATCTTCTTTTGAAGTTCTTCTCCCAGATGCCGTAAGATGTACGAAGTTCTTGCCGAAATATTCCGAAGTCTGCGTTCCATTTCTCCCGCTGAAAGCACACGAAACTCGAAACTCCCCCTATTGGGTCAACCTTGTGTTGAGATCGGGGAATCCAATGTGAGGTTTGGAGAGGTGAACACGGTTGGCAACTTCGATCATTGATGCAGTGGACACAGTTGGCAACTTAGGTCCTTGATGCAGTGGACACGGTTGGCAACTTCAGTCCTTGATGATGCTTGAGTCTCGTGTCGTTCGGTCCTCGATTCTTGCTTCTTCTTCCGGAAGCAGGTGCATGAGAGAGTCGAGGAGAGGGCTTGGGGTTTTAGCCATCTTCTTCGTCTCGCCGGATTCGTCTTCTCCGAATGGTAGTTGTCTGGTTCGGCCTCGAAGAAGCGTCTCTTGTTCCAGAAGAAGGTAGGTCTTCTCTTTCTTTGATTGATTTTTTTTAAGTTGTACCGAGCTTCTTTTGAATGTGGCGTTGTGAGAGAGCCCGGTTTCAGAGTGGTAAGCGCGGCGGAATTTTGTGGGTGGACCGACCGATTGCGTATGCATAACCCCTTCTCCCCCTCATGGCGAATCGTGTGAACGATGTCGGCATGTTAATTTCGAGGTAGGTAAGGATAATACCAAAAGGTCGGTGAGGGTAATAACCGGACGAAGCCACAAAGGCAATCCGTTGAAATGAGTACCGGGGCCACATAGGCGTCCCCTTGACATCAACTAGGAGCAAAGCTCGTAGAAGATGGCCGAAACCGTTGTTGCTTTGATGTTGCAACGGTCGGACTTCCTTCCGATTCTCGAAGCACGTCTTTTAAAAAGAACATGTCTACGGAAGTTCTAACGTAATCACAAAGATTAGGTGTATTAAAAGTGTATGTGTCCTAAAAATTTGAAAATTTTGGATAGTGACGACACACTAGACACGACTGATCAATAAAAGCGTGATACGGGGCGGAATACCACTTAGTTCAATATCTCCCGTTTCCAAGTGAAACGATGATAGCATACGTGGTTCCCCGTGATTTATGAAACACCTATCTTTTAAGAGATAGACGAGTGGGTAAGGTTCGGTTGTGCATGCGCCGTTGGACCTAATGCAACGACTTCTACCGGGGGCTAATTAAAAATTAGCACCTGTACCTATGGGGGTTGGTCCGAAAATTATGTGAGATAAGGGAGTGATGTATCTTCAAAGACTTCCTAGGCATCATCGAAATAATCTTGCTTGGTCTCAAATGCTCCAACGCGTTCCGGGGTTAGGATCAAGTCGGATTAGACTGAACCATAGGAACATGAAATCCGTGCTTCCGGGGTACGTGAGAAGTGTTGTTCTAGTTGAATTAGCAAGCCGGAGCCGGTCGATGAAAATACGGAGCATTTGATCTTCACTTAGATCGTCACCGTCGTCTTTGGAAAATTTTGTCCGTTTGAAAGCTCGAGATTCTTCGTGGTACGTCCATCTTTGGATGTGGGAGAATAAAACCGGGAAGCATATCAAACAAATTGATTTTTTTTCTTTTTTTTGTTTTTTTTTTTTTGTTTTTCTTTATCATCACCAACAACTGAAAAGAAGAAAAAAAATTAAAGATTGGGCTCACAAACTGAACTCTGTAGCTACACAATCTTGGGAAAACAACAAGGTGAAAGCATAAAAATAATATGAGGCAACAATGTACTTTCCTCTCTCTTTTTTTTGTCTTTTGTCTTTTTTTTTTTTATCTCCCCTTTTTTTCATATTTCCTTTTTTTTTTCTTCTCTCTATTATCTCATTTTTTTTATCTCACTTTTTTTCATATTTCCTTTATTTTTCTTTTTTTTTTATATCACTTTTTTTCATATTTCCTTTTTTTCTCTTTTTCTTTTATTTCACTATTTTTTCATATTTCCTTATTTTTTCTTTTTTTTGTATCTCACTTTTTTTTATCTCACATTTTTTTTATATTTCCTTTTTATCTTTTTTTTATCTCACTTTTTTTCATATTTCCTTTTTTTTTGGATATAGTATATGTATATATATATATATGTACATTATTAATATAGTAGTATTATATTTATATCTCCCCAAAAACAATGCTTCGAAAACAAATTTTCTCGCCTAGAAATTTGCGTAGTTAGCTCGATGAATATTAAGAATCTCGTTCCCTTAAATCGCTCATTGTAAGTTTTCTCCCCCTCAAGAATTAAAATCTGTGCTTCCTTAAAATATAAAGGTTGCTCCTCATTAAAATAACGAGTAGCTCCCCTTAATTAAAGCTCATTTGAAAGTATTAATCGAAAAAATGATATTTATCGTTTCCGTTCGTAATATGCATTTGAAAATTTTAAAACCATTTAAAGCGATGAAATGCTTATCGAAAATGTATCATTTGAAAAGTTTTGAAAGAAAATAGGTATATATTATTATTACTTTTTTCAACGAAACTCATATGCATATGTAAGTTTTGAAACATACCTCGTTGAAACTTAGCTGTAGTAGCTCACGCCTCATCCCTGTATCATGTACGTGGAGCCACTACGTTGAATTCCATACATGAGAGAGATCTACAAAACTATCGGGACTTTGGTACCCATTGTTGTGTGGGTCCTCCCTTATTAGTAGATAACGATTTAAGCATAAAAGGTGTCAAATTTAAATGTTGTCCTAAATCATCCATTAATGAACCTTTCGGTACCCAAATTTGTTTGGGGCTAGCTAAATTTTGTGAAGAAATAGGAACCCATGTGGGAGTGATTTGACACGGATAAGGCATTTTCGCTCGGGTGAAAGTGTGTTTCGGAGAAGGTTTGAAAATTTTCTCCAAGGCCAAGCGCACAAGATGTTTCTTTGAATGAACCTTGACCGGATTGCATGTAGGAAAACGAGCATATAGAATTATAAGCATCTATCGCACATAAGTCGTACTTCCTAAGGTTAGAATTCACACATTTCACATTAGAATTAGAAGAATTTCGAAAATTATTTTCAAGTCTATGCTTTTTAAATGAAAAATTAGTAGAATCATTTGAGCAAACGATGAAGTTTGTGCCCTAGAGCTTGAAATATTTTCGTGAAAAATTTTCTTTTCGGGATCAGGAGAGGAAGGCTTTTGGTCTTTATCATTCCGTTTTGGAGCTTTACCGTTCTCCCATTTCCGTGGAACTTGTTCCTTAACTATAGAAAGTGTGGGACTTTTACTTTGAATTTCAACTTTGGTCAAAATTGAAGTAGAATTAGTAAAAGTCCGCTGGTAGGAACGAGATCATCCGTTTGCGTCCCTTATCGTGTTTTGACATGGAGGAAGCTTTGAGATTAGATATCTCTGTTAGAAGTGTATTCTTTTGCGCTTCAAAATTCTTTCGTTCCGTTTCTAATGTAGAATTTAAATCCTCGACGTTCTTAAGAATAGAAGGTATGTCAACGGAAGAAGAATTTTCAGAATGACGAGATTGTGCTTCCTTGGTCTTAGAAATCGCAAGAAGATTTTCTAATTGATTAATCTTAGACTAGAGCTTCCCACGTTCTTCTCTTAAGAAAGCATGGTTATTTTGAGCAATGCTCTTAGTTAACTCACTTATCTTAGAATTAGATTTTTCTATTTGAGCTTCGAGACTAGTGACCTTTTTGCTCTCAACTTCTAGTCTACACTTAAGGAGACTTTGATCGTCTAAATTATTAAGTAGACACTTATGGTTGTTGTCTAGCCTGTCCTCTAAATCCTTAACTACCGAGCTATGCTTCTCTAACGAAATATGCTTAGCCTCGCTAAGATTTGAGCTCTTAGTTAGTTCATCTATTTTCGCAATAGAGCTCCTAAGGTTAGATTCAGAAGTTTCTAGCTTAGATTCAAGACTAGAGATTATATCGAGAGCCCTAGCTAGTCTTAATTCTAACTCTAGTTTGACTTTGCATTTTTCTATGGAATTTGTAGCTCTACATGCATCCTGATTTTCCTTTACTTGGACTACATAAAAACAAGTCGAATTAAAAAAAGAATCAGATTGAAAACAGTGATGAACAGTCTTTTACGCGATGTACAGTAAATTTTCGCGATGAACAGTGAATTTCCGCGATGAACAGTAACGCGTGATGAACAGTAACTCGCGAAAATAAAATTTGAGATTTCAAAATTCGATCCTAATTTCGATTCAAATCCTAACATGCTCGGCTCTGATACCAATTGTTAGGTCCTTTTTTTATCCAACACAGATCAAATTTAGAAGAATCGAACAGCAAATCTAAGAAAATCGAAGTTAGGGCTTGAGATTTGCTTACTTTGAAGGTTGGGAGAGAAATTGCTTTGAGAGCACACAAGAGAGGCGAATTTTTCTCTAAAATTTCGATTCTAATTTTCTGATCTGAATTCCCTCGTACAACGCACTCCTAAATTACTTAGGAGTTCACTTATTTACACAAGTAATCCTACCAAATGACTAATTACAATTTAACGCAAGACTACTAATTTGCATAGTAAGACTAAGACAACTATATTAATTGAATACAATTAAATAGTTCCAACATAAACTTTGAGGTATAGGTTATGGTCGTATTGTGATTGTACTGAGGGTAACGATCCATCTGAAATGATAAGAAATCAGGAAACTCATTACTTCAAAAATAATTGAGTCGAAATTAAATATAATATCAAACTATAATTGTCGATTAGTTCATAACAAGTTTGACAAGTATGGTGCACATAGGTAATATGAAGTGAATATTAGTGTGATGAAGAAATTTCGACATTTACACATAAGGCAAATAACATTTCTGTTGAAATTATTCGAACTGTTAAAGCCACTATCGCTAAAGTTTGTGATCGAAAATTGGAATACCAATTTGAATTTCCTAAGTGCTAATTTTAAATTCAAGTTTCCATTTAATTTTGCGATCGAAAATGTTATTAGCTAGGTTCGCTACAGTGGAAAAGACTTAGAAAAATTTTCTAAGTGTTTGAACTTAAAACGTGGTACTGTAGGCGAGAAATTTTACGATCGAGAAAAATTTTCGTGTAAATTCACGATCGAGAAAATTGATTTCTGTGTAAATTTACGATCGAGAAATTTTTCGCGCGTTAATAAAATTTTCGTCGTGAAAGTTATCGAGCGAGAAAGGATTTCGATTTTAAAATAGTTTTTCGCTGCGAAATTTTATGATGGAGAAAATTGACAGCGTGAAACTAGGTGACTCGCCGAGAAAATTTTCGATCTATGAAAATCATCGCTACGTACTTTTTCGATTTAGAAATTTTATTGTCGAAAAATTAATTTTATCGCCGCTAAAATTTACGATCGTGTGCAGAATTGAAATCGAAATTACTATTTTCGATTGTAAGTTTTGTGCTCGAAACTCAATGACATGATCTATTTCACTTTAGCGACCGGAAACTTTTACGCTGCAAAAGTATCACAATCAAATTAAAATTCGACTGAAACTATTTGCGATCGGAAAGTTCTTCGACTGCTTAAACCTTCAAAAACCCAGTTTTTAGTCGCAACCTAAATCTTGGCCCTAAAACGTAGAAGGACGAAAATCTACACCATCAGAGTGACCACAAATTCAAAGACTATGTAAACTCGCATAACCCATATTAAGCATATGAACGGATCAAAATCGCTAGAGAAGAGCCTTCGAGGCTTCACAGTTAAGAGCAGAGAAAATCTAACATAAAATCAGGCGAAAAATTGCAGAATGTAGTTACAGACTTAAATCAATCTAGCGCAAACACCTAATGAATGTCAAATCTTCCTTTGAAAGACGAAACCTGGGTAAGATTAAGTAAGATTTTGAGTTCGTCTTTTGGTTTTGAGTTTTTCGCTCGAGAAATTTAATCGACACTGTTATGAGGGTTTTGCTTGAGATATAGTTTTTCGACTGCAAAATTAATTCCGCTTAAGTGGCATGATTAGACGTTATTGATAAACGCATTTTCATTCGTTTATCTCCATCATTTTCATGTTGAATGTTTGGTTTATGTGAGTTGTCTCATGCATTTATTCATAATTTTTACATATTTTGATGTCAAAGGTTTATGAGGCGATATTTGGGATGACCTGCGTAAACATGGAGCAGAAATTACATTTTTTTAATCAACACGGCCTTCAACATGGCCATGTCCAGCAGAAGGAAGGAGAACTCTAGCTTCGGCCTCCCAACATGGCCTGACACACGGCCGTGTTTGTCAGCAGAAAAGAAAAACACACTTGTGGCCCTTCAACATGCCCCGACACACGGCCATGTTTGTCAGCATAAAGGAAAATCATAGTTGCGGCCCTTCAACATGGCCTGATACATGGCCGTGTTTATCAACAGTGTTTGGCCTTAAACCCTAAGCCCGAATGATACATAGCCGTGTTTGAGGCCGTGTTCACCATGTTTTCTACTTAAGCCGCAATTTGAAGCCCTAAGAGAATCTAAGCCGCCACAACTCATTTCTAATCAAAAAAAACACCTCAAGGACGACTCAAGAACCCTAGAGATCAATCTCAAATGATCTCTAGGTGCTAAAGTGAAGATTTGAAGCTCATTTACACCGGAGGATCGAACAAAGTACGAGGGATAAGCTTGAGCTCGCTAAATAGGGAAGAATCTATGTATTTCTCTGCTTTGTTTCGTATACATTTCGTGGCTTCTTCCTTCATTATGAGTAGCTAATCATTTTGTGTGTTTGGGATGAGAAGAACGCTAGATAGCGTCGTAGTTTGGACGTAAAATACTCGTGAACACATGATATGGCTTTGTATCGTTTACGACAGCTTTTATTCGATTCAATATGTCTATGTATTGTTTTGAGAATCACATTTGGCATGTCTATGTGTTGGTGTGATGTTTAGTAGACCGTTAAGGGCGAAAGCTAAATGACGGTTCGTTCTATCGTAAACGTTAGGCGTCGACTATAGGGCGAAAGCGAATAGTCGACCCTCACATTAGATAAACTGCTATATATTCTCGTGACGATTTAGGGCGAAAGCTAAGTTGGAAACGAGTAGGAATTATCGTGACATAGTCATTAATCATGTGGTAACGGTAGTTACGACTTCATCGACGATATCTAGCGGGATTCGAAATCCCAAGCACATTCCTTCTATTCAAGGTTACTCTTAGATCTTTAGTTGTGTTTTGATCATTTTTCTGTGTTAGTTTTAGTTGTTGTGACTTAGTTCAAATATGAAAATCTCAATCATTGTTAGGCTAGATATTGAATTGATAGGTTATTACTAGTAATCAAGATTATTCCTTGTGTTCGATACTCGGATACTCGCTATAGCTATTTTACAAACGACAGGTACACTACCTATCGCGCGTGGTGATAGTTATAACATATTCGTTTTAATTATTACTTGACGTACTTGCACGAACATTTATTTAAAACGTACACGCTCGCGATCAAGTTTTTGGCGCCGTTGCCGGGGAATAATTTGATAGGAACACCTGTGTTCGGTAATTTAGCCATCCACTTATTTGTTACTTTGTTCTAGTTATCAGATTTCTTTTATCTGCGATTATTTTTTCCGGTTGTGACTTGTTAATTAACTAACGAGATTCGCTGGTCTTCAGGGTGTACTCTTACAGCGAATGACCCGAAATCATCCATCGTATCCACTCATTGAAGCAACTCCGAATTTCGAGCGTACGTTGCGACGAAGACTAAGGCAGGAAGTAATTGGAAGTTCTTCGTCCGACAATTCATTTCAGCTAGTTGATTATTCTCAAGACACAAGAGAAGGTTCTCAGGACACGACAAACACTTCTCACATCGAGACGTCGGTTGATAGTTCAGGGACACCAAAGGAGATGGCAGATCAAGAAGTTAATAACGAGGAGCAATCACTGCAAGATTTGCTCAAGCACGACACACTTGGTGGTACGGAATCGGCAGTTGTGATACCACCTTTCGAGAGCAACAACTTCGAGTTGAAGCATTCGTGGCTTCAAATGATATTTCAAACGGCCCAATTCGAAGGAAGGTCTGAAGATGATCCGTACAAACATATAAAGGCGTTTCTGACAATTACGGACAGTATCAAGATTAATGGAGTTCCAAATGACACCATCAAGCTTATGTTATTTCCATTTTCTCTCAAAGACAAAGCAAAGGAGTGGTTGGAACTATTACCACCTAGGTCTATCACTACTTGGGACGAGCTGCGAGGAGCTTTCCTTGGCTACTTCTTCCCACAATCGAAGGTACTTCGGTTGAAAACTGAAGTTTTGCTCTTTCATCAGAAGGACACGGAGAACCTCTACGAAGTTTGGGAGAGGTACAAAGCCTTATTAAAGAGATGTCCGCAGCATGGAATGACAAAGGCCGCAATCATTAATCGATTCCACGAAGCACTCAATGATCAAACAGCCCATATGCTAGACGGGCCGCAAACGGAGGACTTGTGAAGCTCAGTGCTACAGAAGCATGGAACCTAATTGAAGATTATACAAGGAACAGCTTCATGCGAGGCAACACAAGAATGAGGGTGCCTGGAGTGTTCGAAGTAAGTGAGGACACGGGATGAATGCTAAGTTTGACGCTCTTCAACAACAAGTTGCCACGACGCAAACTCAACTTCAGACGAAGATCAATGCGCTACTACCAAAAGTTGCCCAACCACCAACCGTTAATGCTGTAATGACACCGATGACCGCCGCACCACCGCAACAGATGCCTTACATACCGCATTGTGGTAATTGTGGTGCAGCCCACGAGACGTCGGAATCTCAAACCGTGGAACACGTTGACTACATGGGAAATTATCAAGGACAGAGAAGCTTCCAACCTCGAGCACATCCGAATCTTTCTTATGGAAATCAAGGCCATCAAGTGCAAAGGCAATCCGATTTCCAACAAGGGCTACCACCGGGATTTCAAGCCGGAGGATCAAGTAATCACTATCAGAATACGGCTCAGGGTTCAGGATCAAATGACATGAGGGATATGAAGGGTATGATGGAGAGACTCCTCTCAAACTTTGACAAGACTACTCAAGCCCATGAGAGTCGATTAACAAAGATGGAAGAACAATTTCAATCCATCGATCTCCGAGCTCAAAATACAGATGCGTCTGTACGAAAATTGGAGTTGCAAGTTGGCCAAATAGCAAAGCAATTGGCTGAACGACATCAAGGATCACTCCCGAGCTACACCGAGCCAAACCCTAAAGAGTATTGAAACGCAGTAACCTTGATAAGCGAGAGAGAATTGCAAGAAGTACCCGCCAAGCAGAATTCAAAGGAGATAGCAGATTTCGAGAGCCACGGCGGGCTAAAAGCGGAGGAAAGCAAAGGTAACGATGTCGAGAAGGTCAAGGCTGACAAAGGAAATGCGCGACCATTCGTGAAGCCGTACCAGCCTAAGATTCCATATCCAGCTCGGTTGAGGGAGGTCGAACCTGAAAAGGAGAAGGTCGAACCCGAAAAGAAGGAGAACGCGCATGGAAAAGAAAAGGAGGAGGGGATTACTCCAAGACCACCAGTCAATTCTTACACACCGAAGATTCCATATCTGGCGAGGTTAACAAGGGCGATGACTGACACCCCATGTGGTATGTACCTAGAGGAACAATGCACCAAGAAGGAAGTGAAGCCGGTCAATCGCGTGGACGAAGAGAAAGTCGACGAGGAGATGGAGGTCGTGACTACGTCCTCTGTCAAGGCGTGTCAACCAAAGAAGTATATTGTTGACGACGAGTTCGGTAAATTTCATTCACTTTTCAAACAACTACATATTAACTTACCGCTCGTCGAAGTCCTTGCACAGATACCTCGATGTGTGAAATACCTCAAGGACTTGCTCACGAACAAACGCAAGCTCGAAGATGTTTCTTCTAATTGTCTTCGAAGGGAGTGCTCCGCCGTCGTACAAATGAATATCCCGAAGAAGCTAAAGGATCCAGGGAGTTTCACTATACCTTGTCTTATGGGGAATTTATATATTCATAAGGCATTTGTTGATTTAGGTGCTAGTATTAATTTGATGCCTTATTCTATGTTTAAGAAACTTGGTTTAGGTGAACCCAAACCCATTAGGATGAGTATACAATTAGCGGATAGATCTATTACGTATCCTAGGGGTATTATAGAGGATGTGTTAGTCAAGGTTAATAAGTTTATTATTCCAGTGGATTTTGTTATTCTTGATATGAATGAAGATGAGAATGTACCCTTGATCTTAGGGAGACCATTTTTAGCCACTGGAGAGACCATGATAGATGTTAAAAACAGCACCTTGACTTTCACGATAGATGGAGAGAAAGTAACATTTTGCATGGCGGAAACTATGAATGATATCAGCAAACATGATAATAATTTTTCCTATCTTGATGTTGCTGATCAAAATTCTTCTATGTCTTTCCCAAGTTTATCGTAGGTTATTGAGAAGGAAGACACGGGAAAAGTCGAGGGAAGCAAAGAGGGGGACAAGGAGAAGCGTTTCATCAATGGGCCACCGGTTTTAGAGCGGCAACCCAACCATTTTGGTTGTGCTTTTCCTGAAGGCGGTCCAGAACCACCGATGACAGTACCTTCCAACCATTTTTTCGAACCACCTTGAAGACTCACTCGACTACGTCTGGCTAAGACGTTAAAAGAAGCGCTTCTTGGGAGGCAACCCAGGTATTTTCGTTTATATTTTAGGCATTAGAGTATTTTAAAAAAAACTAAAAAAAAACAACAATAATAATAATAGATAAAAAAATATTAAATAAAATAAAAAGAAAAAGAGTATATATAAAAAAGAGATATATAAAATAAATAATAATAAAAATAAAACTGCAAATATTGAGCGAGGGTTTTTGCTTTCGCAACCTGATCTTATATCGCGGTGTTTGCTTAGGGTTCTCATAGGTTTTCATCGTTAATCTATCCAAGTGCGAAACTCACAACGCAGAGTCTAGAGATGAGATAGGAACGATAGTTTTACTTCATAAAAGATGGTTACAATACCATTACAACGTGTGAAGGTCCAACACAAAAGCAAATTAAAACTGCGAATAACATAAAAGACAGCACAATAGTTTATTTTGCTTCATAAGGGCGGTTACACACAAGTGCACCTTGTGATAACCCAACACACAAAAGATAGTAAAACTCCAAACAAACCCAAAAGAAGAGCAAGGTAGAGTGATAGCATATCTAAATTATGACGAATCCTTGCATATTCTTCACTCTCATTCTCACGGCCTTGCTGCTGTCCCCAATTCATAGTGGCTAGCTACCCAGAAATATCAAAAATAAGATTGCTGAAGACGTGTGACTTATGGTAAATGATGCTACTGTGTTGTTCTACCAATGTCTATTTATAGGCATGAATGGCACAAAAATATCATTATCAAACCCAGCAAATCCAATAAATGAACAGACGAATTTTTGACTTGAGGATTTGACGCCGCGTGAGAAAGTGATATTTCCATCGACGATTATCAGATTTTTCCATGCGCCAATCGTTCTCGAAAATCTCGTCAAATACGTGTTAATCTTAGTAAAAAAAATATAGATATAATAATAATAATAATAAGAAAAATAAAAAAAATAATAATAAATCAAAAGAAACAAAAAAAAATGGTTCAGTTGTCGGGCTAGTTGAATCACATTTATGTTTTCGCACGTACTAAAAATAATAATAATAATAAAAAAAAAACTTTGGATTGATAATTTTTTCCGCGATGAGTATCAGTATTGTCCCTTTTCCTTTAAGATGCTTATTACTATTTTCTATGAATTGTTTTTACGCCCTATTTTCTTTAAGTCTATTTTGTCAGTCAAATGTCACGAGGAACGCCATCTACGAATAATGCAATGCGTAGCCTCATCCAAGCCAGCCAGAATCATGCCAAACGATTCCGCAACTAAGGGAATTCAAAACTGCAAGTGTGGGGAGGAGGACTTAACATTTATGCTTCAACCTCGTCACACTTCGCCATCATGCTCACCTAGTATAATCAGGGGAATTCACGCTTTTCAATAATTTTCCACTCCTTTTGTGCTTATAATTTTCCGTTGGGGACAACGTTTTCCTCAAGTGTGGGGAGGGGGAATTTTGCGTGAACAGAATTTTTTGTTTCAAATGTGTGTGATCCGTTGAGAAAATGCATGTTCTTTTAATGTTTGGCATAATTAGTTGTTCATTATCTTAAAAATAGAGTGCATGCTAGGGAATTATGTGAGAAATTAGGACATGCACAATGATTGATTTCTTTCGACACGAACGAGTTTGGCGATACTATGAAAGATTCGTATGCATGACCCACTTTGTGAGATTTGTGAGCTGAAAAGTGCATAGTTTAATTCTCTCGTAAACTTTCTCGTGGTGCATCTTGAAAATTACTAAGGTGAGACTGCGTGAAAATAAGGGAGGCATTAAGAGATAAGTCCATAGCCAAAGTTTCCGACCACGCCTGATCACCATAGTTAGCCACTTTGAGCCTGAGCCTTTTTACTTGAGAAAACCCGGGGAATTATAAGTCGCTGACCTAAGAAACTTTCAGATATCATCTTACCCGAGTAATAGAGGAAGTGGAGGTGAGTGCCAATGTCGAAAAGCGTAGACCGGCCATTGTTTAAAATATTTATATCTCCTTTAGATAATCTGGCGTTAAGAACTCCTCCGTCGATAATCTCTCACCCGCAAAGGGACTGAGAGAAGAGGGGCTTAGCGACATGAGAAGAGGAGCTTAGATACGTGGGAATGATGTTAAGAACCCTTCCTTCGATAATCTCTCATGCTAAAAAAAAAAGTCAGAGAGAAGAAGGGCTTAGCATAGGTTTACGAAAAAAAAATAATAATAAAGAAAAAAAATCCAAGACGCCAAGAGCTAACCACGACGTATGCGGGGCGCTATCAAACAATGGCACGACACCGACATGACCGCTTGATATTTTCGATTGAAGTTTACTCTCCAGTATAGTCAGTTGAGCCCTACTATAACCCGAAAAGACCTTCTGATTCACGCCTTATCATCGAGAGTAGTAGATGTATAATCCACTTGCGAGTTTATAGTAGGGACTAGACTATTGCATTAATTGAGGGAATTCACCGACATTTAGCCTATACCCCGAGTTACTCGAGTGAATTCCTGCATAGTACGGATCTTGATTAATATTGCTTAAGAAGTTCCTGTTGTTTTGAGGTAGTCATTGTGCCATGTTTCGAATTTCTTGATTAATTCCGTTTCATTGTTTTCTATTTTGAACGATGATGTGCAAAGGACAAGTATTACATGTTTTGATTTGTTAGCCTAAATTGCTTGAGGACAAGCAAAAGCTCAAGTGTGGGGAGGTTTGATAAACGCATTTTCATTCGTTTATCTCCATCATTTTCATGTTGAATGTTTGGTTTATGTGAGTTGTCTCATGCATTTATTCATAATTTTTACATATTTTGATGTCAAAGGTTTATGAGGCGATATTTGGGATGAACTGCGTAAACATGGAGCAGAAATTACATTTTTTTAATCAACACGGCCTTCAACATGGCCATGTCCAGCAGAAGGAAGGAGAACTCTAGCTTCGGCCTCCCAACATGGCCTGACACACGGCCGTGTTTGTCAGCAGAAAAGAAAAACACACTTGCGGCCCTTCAGCATGCCCTGACACACGGCCATGTTTGTCAGCATAAAGGAAAATCATAGTTGCGGCCCTTCAACATGGCCTGATACATGGCCGTGTTTATCAACAGTGTTCGGCCTTAAACCCTAAGCCCGAATGATACATGGCCGTGTTTGAGGCCGTGTTCACCATGTTTTCTACTTAAGCCGCAATTTGAAGCCCTAAGAGAATCTAAGCCGCCACAACTCATTTCTAATAAAAAAAACACCGCAAGGACGACTCAAGAACCCTAGAGATCAATCTCAAATGATCTCTAGGTGCTAAAGTGAAGATTTGAAGCTCATTTACACCGGAGGATCGAACAAAGTACGAGGGATAAGGTTGAGCTCGCTAAATAGGGAAGAATCTATGTATTTCTCTGCTTTGTTTCGTATACATTTCGTGGCTTCTTCCTTCATTATGAGTAGCTAATCATTTTGTGTGTTTGGGATGAGAAGAACGCTAGATAGCGTCGTAGTTTGGACGTAGTTTACGACAGCTTTTATTCGATTCAATATGTCTATGTATTGTTTTGAGAATCACATTTGGCATGTCTACGTGTTGGTGTGATGTTTAGTAGACCGTTAAGGGCGAAAGCTAAATGACGGTTCGTTCTATCGTAAACGTTAGGCGTCGACTATAGGGCGAAAGCAAATAGTCGACCCTCACATTAGATAAACTGCTATATATTCTCGTGACCATTTAGGGCGAAAGCTAAGTTGGAAACGAGTAGGAATTATCGTGACATAGTCATTAATCATGTGGTAACGGTAGTTACGACTTCATCGACGATATCTAGCGGGATACGAAATCCCAAGCACATTCCTTCTATTCAAGGTTACTCTTAGATCTTTAGTTGTGTTTTGATCATTTTTCTGTGTTAGTTTAAGTTGTTGTGACTTAGTTCAAATATAAAAATCTCAATCATTGTTAGGCTAGATATTGAATTGATAGGTTATTACTAGTAATCAAGATTATTCCTTGTGTTCGATACTCGGATACTCGCTATAGCTATTTTACAAACGACAGGTACACTGCCTATCGCGCGTGGTGATAGTTATAACATATTCATTTTAATTATTACTTGACGTACTTTCACGAACATTTATTTAAAACGTACACGCTCGCGATCAGTTATCGACACTTAGCAATTTCTAAGCCCATTACCTTTGCGATCGAGAAACTTATGATCGAAATTACGTTATCTATCCAATTTCTCGATGGTAATTATTCTAATATTTTCCGGTAGACCCCTATTTGATTTAAAAACACATATTTACTCCACATGCAATGAAATTAAAATGCAATTAACTCCCTGAGATTCCGAGCGATGGCATCTGGCTCCGAATCCGATATTCGAAAAATCGGCATTACTTAGAACAAGATGTCCAGAATTTTAGGGTTAATCACGAGTAATTCTAATAAAGGATCCCCCTGAATTTTTGTGTCAATTCCGTAAGCTCCAATTTATGAAAATTCGTGAAGTCCTCTTCGTCGAAGTGTGTTGTAGCAAGAAATCATTATTGACAATTATCTGCAACACTTGGAGTAAAGTCATAAAAAAATTTGGAGCTCAAGACATTATTTTGAAACATGCTCGCCCTCAAAATGCACCTAAACTGATTTAATCTTATAAGCGAGGAAATCAATCTAAGTAGCAATCAATCATAACATGCAATTTTGATCAATGTAGCTTGGATACATGATCCCCCTAATCATGTAATCAAACTGCGTGAGGGTATAAGCAAAAAATTCAAATTTAATCAATTCCGCATATATGCTAATTAAAATTGCACATATGTGCGAACAAAAGTATTTTTATATATAAATCTTTATTATTTTTAATTATTTACTTTTTTTTATGTAAACTAATATTATTAATAATATGGGGTCAGATTATTTTGCTTCGATCCTTGTCACGCCTAAAAATTCACAAGACACTTGAAAGATATTATGCTGTCAAGCCACGTTCGCAAACTAAAGTCCTAAGTTCAAATTATATTTATATCAGTCAAGTCAATACAAGCAATTATTTTTAACTTGGAATTTTTATATTTATATCAGTCAAGTCAACACAAGCAATTTTATGTCAAGTTACCTGTGATCGTGGCGCTTTTAATCGTTTCACCTGGGCGAAAGATCGTCGATTTGGAATCAAAGGGACTTCTGAGGGATTTTAATATGGCTCTGTCTTAGAAGGGAAGGAAAATTTGGGATTTTGAACTGAATATTATCTTCATTTTCCTTTTCTTAGTCGCTCCTTTTTGTTCGGCTTTTCTTTTTTTCGTCTTTTTTTTGTCTTTTTCATCCTTTTATCTTTTGTAATTTTCTGCACTTGCTCAAGTTGAAGCTCCGCTTCTCTACGAGGCTAAGAGATTATCTAAGGCGAAGTTCTTCATGTTGGTTCTTGGGCTGATACCGTGATCCTTTTCTCTTAATCACAAGAGAGATTTCAGAGATTATCGATTTGAAGAGGTTGTCAGCTATGGACTTCGAACCCAAGGCCATGCTCCACTTCTCGTCATCTCCATATAAGACCAGATTATCGATGGAGAAGTTCACAGCAAGATCCATGCCCTCTTCTTATGGTTTCTAGAAGATTTCAGTAATTGGGAAGGCAAATTCACAGCAAGAACCATGCACTTGTGTGCGTTTCCACCTCCTTTTGTCATCATTTTCTTCTTTTTCCTTCGTTTTACTCCCTCTCCTTTTCTCTATTGAACATCCCGTCGAAATTTTAGATTGTGTTAGGTCCTCGATTATCAACTCCTATGATCCTAGACTCAAATACTAAGGGAATCGCGTATGCAATGAATTTCGATCGGAAACCTTCCAATGAAGAACACGAGAGAATTATTTCTGATTTTCTCTCTCTAGAATTGGATTTGGCAGCCTTTCGGATCAATTGACTAATTTTTCTCTATTAAGCTCGATGTTTACAAGTCTATTTATACCAAATAAACTTGGTATAAATAACAAGTAAGTCCTAAACTAAGAACAAATACATATAACACCCCAATCTACGAATAAATCAAAACAATTACAAATCGTATTCTACAAAATCCCCTTTTGTGCTTGATTGCCCTTCCGCACATTTGTCTTCGTCGGGCGTAGTAAGACCATGGCAAGCCCAGCGCATGCTCGTTAAGCGTTTCCCTCAGCTTCAAGCGCTCCTCGATGTCATCTAGTAATTCCATCAGGAGTGGCTGTTCTCACAAACCGATGGATCTTCACCATTGTCTCTCTGTTGATTTCCTCCAACCTCTGCTCTATGTTCTTCCTGATGACCTGGAGCGTCCCATCACAGAACTTGTGGATCTCAGTCTTCAGCACCATCCTAGTCTTCTTCGCGATCGGATTTTGGTAGGTGATGCCAATGACCGAACTGATGTGCACGTGATTGTTGGGAAGCCCTTCGATCTCAGGTCCTTTGTTGAGCATGGCGGTTATGAAGACCTTCTTCATGTTGCTCTCCAGAGCCATCTGAAGGCCGTATGCGACGAAGTACTTGACTTGTTGCATCATGAGCCGGTAGAGTCCCTCGAGACCTTCTTTCTTGATGAAGCCTTGAGATAGGTTGTACACCTCTTCAGCGAGGAGAAACGACAGGTCGCTCTCGCTTAGTTCGAGTTCTATCTACTCGCTCGATGACATAGAACGGAGTTGGAAGTCCGCCTTTTTCACAGTAGACGCTGAGTAGCTGGCATATCGGGGATATCTCCTTGAAATGACCCTTCAGTCGTTCCTTCGGGATCCCCAGCCTCACATCTGGTCCTAGTTGGGTCAGTATCCAAAGGTAAGTCATCCTTTTCTACTGATCCCATTGAAAGATCCCTCTTAGCTCGAACTCATTCGGCTCCTTGACCTTATTCTGCGACCTCCAAATCTGCTTACGAACTTCTTCGAGGAAGGGAATTCGATACTGATACTTTCCCATGGCGTGTCGATCCGAGCGGTCCCTGGCATTTGTCTTGTGGGGGAAGCCGCTCGTTACGCGATCGATTCGGGAAGCCCTGTATGATCTTGTTTTCACGTCTCACCGTAGTGCCCGGTTTGTCTTGATTTCCGATTGATGAACAACAACTCTTTTTGGCTACGCGTGCTTGGGACCCTTCGGGAAGCCCTGTGGGATCTTGTTCGTGATCTTCTCCTTCCTGAAGCTCTTCGTTCTAGCAAAACGAGGCCCATCGCAGCTTGCTGTAGGAACTACCGAACGTCCTTAGGCCGTTGTCTCTTATGCTCCTCGGGATGGAATGGGTCATCCACTGTCCTTCGAATATGTACATGTCGAGGAACTCATGTGGATTGACACCGTGTCCCGATGAACCCGGTTGGTCTGGAGCTATTGAGGTGTAGCTTGGGTCTGCGCCAGGGCCACGAGCATAGCGGCACTTGCTTCTTCTTTCGGAAGCAAGGGGCTTGTGAGGGTCATTGGTGTGGGCGGAGGCGTCCTTAGGGTGAAGGATGGTGGCTCGATTTGGGTTTGGGTTAGAGTTGTGCAGTGCGTGGTTGTGGTTGTTTGCGTAGTGGGTTGTGTAGTTTCAGCGGCTCCAGTGCAGAACGCCCGAGCTTCGTCCTTGACTTCGTGTTTGTATTTGAGGCCTCTTCTCCCCCTCATGACGTCCTTGATCATCTGGGTCGTCATGGAGGCGTTTGGAGAGAGAGCCTTGGCCTCGACAAGTTTCGGTCGGGTCAGGACGCGACGAGACGGCGGAAGAGGTCTTCTTCTTCCTGCGTTCGAGTGGTCAGCTCTAGTAGGCGAGCGACTAAGATGGAGCGGAGGTCGCTGATAGTTTGATAAAAAATTAATTCGTCGGGGAAAATTGTCACTGTTACTGTTCTCGTGCGAGAAAGTACGTCAGCGAAAAATTTTTCGAGGGAAAAAAGTTCAAAATCTTTCGGTCGAGAAAAATTCCTTAATCATGAATTTATTTCAATCGCAGAGAAACAACACGTATAGTGAGTTTCTCGCTCAGTCAAAATAAAATCGTTGACTGGAGAAGTTTCTCGGACGCAAATGATTTTCGCTTAGTCAAACTTAAAAAGTCTGACCGATAAAGAATTTCGACAGTAAGTTTTGCGCGCAAGGGTCAAAATTGGTCTTCGTCGAATAAGATTTTTGCCTAGTAATGCTCGAGAAATTTTTCTACTAAGGTCATTCTTGGAAAAGACGACTTTAAGTCTGACATTGTATTCTGATCGAGAAAAACTTTCGCGCTGAGTTTTTTGATGGAGAAATTAACCTGATCGAAGAACCTAGCGAGAAAATTGAAGTTATCGAAAAAAATCACAGAATACACTTAACATTGATTCAAGCAAAAACGATGAATTAGACTATCAGATTGCATGTAATTGCTCGCAATCAGATGATGAATACGCACGAAAACACAATTAAACACGTTACGAAGCAAAACATGTCGAATTTAAGCAAATCAGAACGTGTTCGAACTGTTATTCGCATGAACAGTGACCCCTCAGATTAAATTCAAACTGCTAGCTACGAATCTAATCGGAATCAGAGTACAACACTACAACGAGCACAGAAACATCAAATTCAAACCAATTAAGCACAGAATTGAGCAAATCAGATCGAAAATAAGCTTTCGCGCCAAAACTGTTCTTCGCAGGGAACAGTTTCAGAATTAGATTTTCGATCCGATTTCTAACAATTTTGATTTCAAAATAGAAGGAATCTGCTCTGATACCAATTGTTAGGTCCTCAATTATCAACTCCTATGATCCAAGACTCAAATCCTAAGGAAATCGATCAGAATTGTATGAAATGAATTTCGATCGAAAACCTTCCAATGAAGAACACGAGAGAGAGTTCGCATAGTGAGAGAATGATTTTTGAGTTTCTCTCTCTCGGATTGGATTTGGCAGCCTTTCAGATCAATTGACTAATTTTTCTCTATTAAGCTCGATGTTTACAAGTCTATTTATACCAAACGAACTTGGTATAAATAAATAAGGACAAATACATATAACGCCCCGATCTACACAAACAACTAATAAATCAGAGCACAATTACAAATCGTATTCTACAGATTGTCGGTTGCAGGCTCAAAGGGTTTTCAAATGAAGAAAAGGATTCGGAGAAGGCTCAAAATGGATAACTAAAGGCTATGTTAAAGGATTGAAAAATATATATGTTAGGTCCTCAGATTAACAACTCTACGATCCTAGGCTAGAATTCATAGTAATTCGGTCGTTTTGATAATCAATTGAATTCGATCGAAAAACTCAAGTTAAGAACACGAGAGAGAATTCAATTAGAGTGAGAAAGTTACTGTTGTTTCTCTCTCTAGAAATCGAATTGCAAGCCCTTCGGATCAATTCTCTAAACTTTCTCTATCCAGCTCAATTAGTTTACAAGTATTTATACCAACAATCTTGGTACAAATATCTAACTAGTCCTTAATCTAAAGACTAAAACAAATAAAGCCCCTAATTACAAGGACAACTAATGAAATCAAGCACAATTACAAATGATATTCTACAATCTCCCCCTCTGTGCTTGATTGCGTCTCCGCGCTGTTCGTCCTTGTCGGGCATAGTACGATCTGCGCAAGCCCAGCGCATGCCCGTAGTCCCTAACGGTCTCCCTGAGCTTTAGGCGCTCCTCGATGTCATCCAACAATTCCATCAGGAGCGGATGTTCTCTCACAAACCGGTGGATCCTCAGCATCGTGTCTCTATTTATTTCTTCCAACCTCTGTTCGGTATTTCTCCTGACGATCTTGAGGGTTCCGTCGCAAAACTTGTGAAATTCTGTCTTCAGCATCAACCTATCTTCTTGGCAATAGGGTTGTTGTAGGTGATGCCGATGACAGAGCTGATATGCACGTGATTGCTTGGAAGCCTCTCGATCTCAGGTCCTTTGAAGAGAGGTTCGGCCATGTTGACCTTCTTCATATTGCTCTCAAGCGCCATTTGAAGGTCGTGAGCGGCGAAGTACTTGACTTGTCGCATCATGAACCAGTAGAGCCCTTCGAGGCCTTCTTTCTTGATGAAGCCCTGAGGACCTTTGTACTTCTCCACGTATAGCTGATAAAGACGGTACACTTCACCGGCGGGGAGGTACGGCAGGTCGCTCTCGCTCAGTTCCTCTCGGGTCATGTACACTCGTTCGATGATGTAGTGAGGTGTTGGAAGTCCTCTTTGGCACAATAGACACTGAGGAGTTGGCAAGTTGGGGAGAGTTCCCTGAAGTGACTCTTCAGTTGATCCTTCGGGATCCCCAGCTGTTAGGAATATTTTAAAAGTGTCCAAAATATTTATTCTAAGTCTTGATATATCTTTGTAGTGTTCTTTATATGTTTTATATATGTATTGGGTTTGTGTTTGTAATGGGCTTGTTAGGGGCCCAATAAGCTTAAACCCTAACGATCATTAACTAAGTTTTCCATTTGCAAAACCCTCACGTATTCAACACTAAACCTCTATAGCACACTATTCACATATTACGAAGGTTAAATCTGTTGAAGTGTTCTTGGATAATCTGGAATTACAAGTGGTATCAGAGCAAGCGTGTAGGTGAGGAAACTTCATTTCAAGCTTTAAAGAATTTAGCGGGGTGAGTTCTAGCGTGGTAGTTCATTCTCTGTCGCAAAGCTCATACTCACGTGTATCAACTATTCTCGGAGATATTTTTTTAGGCAAGTCTGTGTAGCTTTCAGTTCTGAGCTATCAAATTGGTTTCCGTGGAGGCTGTGTCAGATTTGTTGGATTTCTGTCTAAAACATTTGAAGAGCAGCCCTGTTCCTCAGTCTGTTCTTGAGTTTGCGCACGGAATTTCTTTTGGGAACTAGATTTGCGAACTCAAGGACTTCTTTCGTTTTGCGGCTCATTCATTTCACAAGGCGTCTTTGCAATCCTAAGTTCACAAACTTGGTTTGCGGGGTTTCAAGTTTGCGCATCGGCACTTCGCAAAGCTCTACTTTGCGAGTTCGAGGTCACCAAGCCGTCAGATTCTCGAAGATCAACGTCTCAGGATTTTCTTCACTTTGCGTTCTCCAGTCTACTTTGCGAATTGGAAACACTTTGCGATCTCTTGATTTGCAAACTCACAACCACTTTGCGAACCCAGGACAGTTTGCGAACTCATTTATTCACTCTGCGAACTTTGCTCACTTTGCGAACTCAAGTTTACTTCGCGAATTCAACTCACTTTGCGAACCTTGCGAACTTTGCGAACCTTACTCACTTTGCGAACCTTGTAAATTTTTCGAACTTTACTCACTTTGCGAACTTTGTGAACTTTGCGAACTTTGCCCACTTTGCGAATCAAGATGGCTCGTGAACTCTCTCATTAACCCGTGAAGCAATTAAATTTCGAACTCAGAGATCAATTCGCAAAGTCCTACTCTTCTCCATTCCTGCAAAACATACCCATTTAATTAAAAAAAAAAAAGGAAGAGGGAAAATTTTTTTTAACCAAAATTCGCAATTCAATTCCAAATTTCCTCACATTACACGTCAACGATCATATCCAAAACACAAGCAATGGACTCTTTCAGCATGGGAAATGACGTTAGACCTCCCATCATCCGACATGGAGAGTACGCAGTCTGGAAGAGAAGATTCATCAACTTCATAGAAAGCAAAGACAATTCTGATAACCTTCTGGAATCTATTTACAATGGACCTACACAGTATTGGACCATAATTCCCGCCACTACTGACACCACCCCTGCAAGAGAGGAACAGAGGATCCTGAAAACTACTGATCAATGCAATGATGAAGAAAAACTGCGACTTAAGGCAGATAAAGTGGCAAAATCATACATGATGCAAGCCATTCCCAATGACATTTTGATGCAACTCGAATGTGGTGAGAGCGCAAAAGAAATGTGGGATGCTCTTCGAATTATGATGCAGGGGACAGAAGTTAATACAATGGCAAGAATGGCGAGCACACTGATCTCGTATGACCGCTTTCATGCTAACAAAGGGGAAACTCTCCAAGAAACCTTCCATCGATTTCTTGTTCTTCTAAACGAGCTAAAGATGAATGGAGTCACAAAAAGTGTAATGAATATCAAATTCTTAGGATCACTTCATCCAGAATGGGAGGCTACTGCTATTATGATAAGACAGATGAACGACCTAACCAAAGTTAGCATTCATACATTATTCGACTACCTCAATCAACATTCCAATCATGTGGAGAAACGAAGGGAGGAAATTAAACCAATAGGAAGCGACTCCCTTGCTCTTATGACTGAACGATCATCAAGAAAACAATTCAAGGACAAAGAAATTATTCAGTCATCACAAGTTAAGGAGGGAGAAGACTCTGATCCTGATGACAATCCAAAGATCTTACAAAACATGGAGACCAGGAAATCACCCTCAAAGATCTTGCTAAGCAACTCGCTCTGGTCTCAAATTTCGTGCAGAGAAAATATTATAAGAAGACTGGTTCCTCCTCCAACCGTCAAAGAACTTCCTCCAACTCTAAAGGAAAGACTCAGGATGAGGACAACAACTCTGAAACTCCTCATCAAGGCGGCAAGTGCTTCAACTGCGGTAAGAATGGACACTTTGCCAGAGAGTGCAGAATGCCCAAGAAAAAGGATGTTAACTATTATCGTCGAAAAGTTCAATTAGCTGAACAAAAAGAAAAAGGACTAGTCTTAATGGCAGAAGAGGATCATTGGCTTGAAGATACCTCAGACAGCGAGAATGAGAATGTGGCACTGATGGCCAAACTAGATGACGAAGAAGATGGAGCTGGAGCTGAAGGCAGCGAGTCAGACAGGGAAACTTCTAACAATTCAAACATGGTAGAGGTAAGTGAAGCAGATTATGATTCCTTACTTAAGATAAAAAAATGAATTTTTATCCTTATATAAATCTAACAAATTGGGAAAAAGGAAAATCAAAGAACTTGAAGCTAACTTAGAAAAGAATTTAGTAGTATTAGATAAGTTTAGATATGATTATGCATGTGAGAAGAATCGTGTAATTGTAGCAAATGAAAAAATTGCTAAGCTAGAAATAAAAGTGCAAAAATCCGAAACTAAAGCCAAGGATTTAGAAAAGGAAATGAAATCTTATAGAGATCAGGCAATGGATGCTACAATTAAATATGACTTACTAAGTAAAGAACGAGAAAGACTGTACTCCAAAATAAAAAAATTGGAGGACGTTTTAACCCGACGAGATCAGTCAGAACAAACGATCTTCTTGAACAAACCAGCTAATGTTGATTTTTATAATCCCCATAAAGGACTAGGTTTTGAAAACCCATGTAAGTTAAAACTAGGCATATCAAGATCACCTTATCTATATGATCTCAAATTCATGCAGACAGGTTGCCTGGCAAATCTTATGCCTTTTGTCAGTGAAGATGAGACGTCAACACACACTAAAACTCAAACATCACTTAACTACACAGAAGTAAATGATAGCTATAAAGTAAGAAGTTGTCCAGCAATAACAGAATTTGAATCAGATATTCCACGTCCACATGAGGGAAAAACACAAATGGTTACATATACAACAGGATATATGCCTGATTGCATAAAGAAAATCAGTGATCTTCACTCCACTATCGAAAGCGAGAGAAAGTCATTTGGTGAAGAAAGGCAGAAACTTCTTCAGGAAATATCTTCACTTAAAGAAAAATTAAGATTACACACAATTTCATACACCTTAGCTTCGTATGACAAACTTTCCTGCACTAATACATTGAAATTTTCAGGACCCACAAAAGAGCCATTGAAGGGGCAAGTATGGGTTAAAAAGGAAGATATCTTGAAGGAGAATAGTGATATCAATACACCTTTTGTCATTGAGTATTTTCCTCCCAAAACTTTTGTACCTTCTTTATTTCGCCATGTATCAAACAAATTGTCTTCTAAATCAAAAACAAAGCTTTCCATGCATGATCATGTCACCAAGCAAACTCACAAAACAATTCCTAAAAACAAAAATACAAAGTCAAGTCACGAATTAAAACCAAATGATTTCAAAGAACCTGTGCATAAATGGGTTCCAAAGCTTCAGACTGCAGGAACACAAACCCCAACCCTAGAAATAATTAGTGACTCTGTGTCATCCACCAACAAAGGAAAATCTAGGGAACCTAAACGGACTAACAAACATAATAGAGGTGGACCCATATTTCAATGGGTACCTAAAACCCTCTAGTTTTTATTTTGCAGGCCCTTCATGTGTGGTACTTAGATTCTGGTTGCTCCACACACATGACTGGGACAAAGGAACTGTTGAGCAACTACGTTGATAGACCAGGAGGACTGGTACGCTTCGGTAATAGCAATGGAGCCAGAATCCTTGGTTATGGAGATCTCATATGCAATCGACTCACAATTAAACAAGTCTCGTATGTTGAAGGATTGACACACAACCTCTTATCAATAGGACAGTTCAGTGATTTTGGACTCCAAGTTGTATTTCTAAAGAAAACTTGCAAAATTCTCAATGCCAATGGTGAAGAACTTCTCACTGGAACTCGCAAGACAAATCTTTACACCATTGATATTAGAACTGTCAAACCAAAGACTGATATCTGCCTAATCTCCAAAGCGACTTCAATTCAAAATGACTTGTGGCACCAGCGGTTATCTCATCTTAACTTCAAAACCCTTAACAAACTGTCAACCAACAAATTGGCTGTTGGACTACCACCACTAAAGTACCAAAAAGAACACATGTGCTCTGCTTGTGAGAAAGGAAAAATGAAGAAAGCTTCACATCCTACAAAACACACTGCATCCACTCAACATCCTCTAGAGCTTTTGCACATGGATCTGTGTGGACCGATGCGAACGGAAAGCATAAGTGGAAAGCGATATATGCTGGTTATCGTCGACGACTATTCCCGATATACGTGGGTACGATTCTTACGAACTAAATCAAAGACAGTCGAACATATTCCAAGCCTAATCAGAACAACACAGAACCTCCTCCAGAGATGTGTTAAAATAGTTAGATCAGACAATGGAACAGAATTCAAGAATCAACAGCTCAATGACTTCTATGAATCCATAGGGATTACTCAACATTTTTCTGCTATCTACACACCTCAACAAAATGTAGTTGTCGAAAGGCGAAATCGAACACTCGTAGAGGCTGCCCGAACAATGATCATCCAATCATCACTACCTCATTTCCTTTGGGCTGAAGCAATGAATACTGCTTGCTATACACAGAATCGCACAAACATTCATCTAAGATTTGGTAAGACGCCCTATGAACTTATAAATGGAAGGCTGCCCAACATTGCCCATTTTCGAATTTTTGGATGCAAGTGCTTCGTCGCCATAGACCGCGAAGACAAGTCCAAACTTGATCCAAAAGCAACTGAAGGAATCTTCGTAGGCTACTCTGCACAATCTAAGGCATACAGGATATTTCTCAGAGACAGAAGGATGATCATTGAAAGTATAAATGTCACCTTTGATGAGGAACTCGAACTTTCTACTGTACATAGCAGTTTGGGACGAGTATCTAGAACACCACACCTCACTCACTCTCATACAGAAGAAGGAGAGTGTTCAAGAGATGCCTCTGAACGGAACTCTTCGGAACCGGGCTCGGACAAAGGAAGTTTGAAACCAGCTCAACAAGTAACTGACCCTTCAAGACAAAGCGACCCCACATGCTTCACTCAACGAGCTCAAGAGGAACTGGATCTGGATCTACTTTTTGAACATATATATATCTCTCAAAATCAGACAAGACCATCCACCGATCCCTTTCCAAATACTGAATCCAGCCCTAGTTCATCAACTCATGAGTCAGAACCCATTCCTAACCAGACAATTCCTCCATCAGATGCAGAAGCCTCGATCCCAACTACTTTGACAACAACACAGACAGAGGCCTCCTCTTCAACTTCAGCCGGCAACACTACCGTAACTGCAATCGACTATCCACTAAGTGAGGAATCTCAAATAGACGAAACGACATTACCCCACGAAAAGAAATGGGTCCGACATCATCCTACAGATCAAATAATAGGAGATCTCAATACAGGGGTAACGACTAGAAGATCACATTCAAATGAATGTAATTTCACCTGTTTCTTGAGCCAAACGGAACCTAGACGAGTAGTTGATGCACTACGGGATCGCAACTGGATAGTGGCTATGCAAGAGGAGATTAATCAATTCGAACGTCTCAAAGTATGGAACTTAGTTCCTCGTCCAAAAGGGAAGACTGTGATCGGAACAAAGTGGGTTTTTAAAAACAAAAAGGATGAAGATGGTGTTGTAATTCGAAACAAATCCAGGCTCGTAGCTAAGGGATATAATCAACAGGAAGGAATTGATTACGATGAAACGTTTGCTCCTGTAGCCAGGATCGAAGCTATTAGGTTATTTCTTGCATATGCCGCACACAAAGACTTTACAGTCTATCAAATGGATGTAAAAACAACCTTCTTGAACGGAATTCTGAAAGAAGAAGTGTATGTCTCACAGCCAGACGGATTTCTCAATGCTGATCATCCCGACTTTGTTTACAAACTTGACAAATCACTATACGGACTTAAACAAGCTCCAAGGGCCTGGTATGAGGTGCTCTCCGACTTTCTTATCTCTTCAGGTTTCACGAAAGGGAAAATTGACACTACGTTGTTCGTAAAGAAAGATGGTTCTGATATAATGCTTGTACAAATCTACGTGGATGATATCATTTTTGGCTCTACTAATCCTAAACTTTGTGAAGATTTTAGCATTCTGATGCAATCGCAATTTGAAATGAGTATGATGGGAGAAATGTCATTCTTCCTCGGATTGCAAATCAAACAACTTCAGGATGGGATTTTCATCAATCAGTCAAAGTACATCCACGATATTCTCAGAAAATATGGGATCGACAAGAGCAAATCATCAAGCACACCCATGTCCACCTCGTGCTCACTAGATGCGGATCACTTAGGTGAACCTGTAGATGTTACTCATTACAGAGGGATTATTGGATCACTGCTCTACCTCACTACCAGTCGACCAGATATCTTATTCTCTACATGCCTCTGTGCTCGATTTCAAGCTAACCCCAAGGAGTCGCATCTTCATGCTGTCAAAAGAATCTTGAAGTATTTGAAAGGAACACCAGACCTTGGACTGTGGTATCCAAAAAACTCAACTATGAAACTAATAGGATATTCTGACGCATATTTTGCAGGATGCAGACTGGACAGGAAAAGCACTTCTGGACACATGCAATTCCTAGGCGATAAACTTGTATGTTGGGCCTCGAAGAAACAAAATTGTGTGTCAACTTCCACGGCGGAAGCAGAATATGTCGCTGCAGCAAGTTGCTGCTCACAAATTTTGTGGATCAGAACTCAGCTACGGGACTACGGTTTGACCTAAATAAAATTCCTATTTACTGTGATTCCAAGAGTGCTATCGCAATTACATGCAACCCTGTTCATCACTCCCGCCTAAGCACATAGATCTTCGATATCACTTCATAAAGGACCATGTAGAAAGAGGCATAATAGAAATGTACTTTGTCAATACAGAGCTTCAACTAGCCGATTTGCTTACAAAAGCATTGGATGAAAAACGCTTCCAATTCTTAGTTGCAAAGTTGGGAATGTTGAACCTCAATTTTTAATTTCGATTATGCCTTCCTACAGTTCAATATTTACCTATTTGCTATGTTTCACTTTTCTCTTATTTTGTGTGTGTTTATTATGTTAATCTTTTACTTAGGACTTTAGTTTTTTTTAGTATAACCTTTTAATTTCAATAAACTGTTTCTTGGTTCCAATAAGTCAATGTAGCGCCAATGCTGGTGGCGTTACATCGAGGGGAGTAAGTGAATTCATAAATAAATGCTCATAAATAAATGCTATATGCATGCATCGAGGGGGAGTAAGTGAATTCATAAATCATTTTAATCTTCAAGATACTCGATGGGCATTATAAATGCTATATCCATGCATCGAGGGGGAGTAAGTGAATTCATAAATAAATGCTCATAAATAAATGCTATATCCATGCATCGAGGGGGAGTAAGTGAATTCATAAATCATTTTAATCTTTAAGATACTCGATGGGCATTATAAATGCTATATCCATGCATCGAGGGGGAGTAAGTGAATTCATAAATCATTTTAATCTTTAAGATACTCGATGAGCATTATAAATCATTTAATTTTTAAGATAATTGATGGGTATTGCATCTAGGGGGAGTTTTTCAACAAAAACATAAAATTCTTCAAAACACGAACAACTCTCTCAAACACATAATACGCAGATAACTCTTAAAAACTCGTATGCCTGATTAAGACCCAAAGCAGAATAGCAAGTAAAACAACGAATAAGCTCAAAAGAAGGAAAATCTCAATAACCAGCATATCCAAATTATGCTCAAAGTTGCGTCTTAACTTTTCATGTTCCTCGAGCTTCTTCTCTTCTTCCTTTTTCTGCCAATTCATCTGTAAACGAAAAAAAATACGAGATAAGTTAGTTCTTAGATGTAAGGTACTTCAATGAGATTTGAGACATATCTATTTTATAAACACGAAGGAAACTTACGTCATTTATTGTCCCGACATTAAGACGAATTTTTTACTAAGGCGACGATTTTTTCTCCAAAGAAGGATATCGTATCATGAAAATCGATCTTGAAAAACCCATAGATTTGATGTTATCCTTGTAATCGATCGCGTCAAAATTGGTAGTATTTGAGTCATTATTAGATTAATTGATATCGATGGTAAGTTAAAAAATCTCGTACATTCATTTTTTTAATTCGCAAAACAAAAATTTATTTTGACAACTGTTATTCGCAAACCATCTTCAATTTTGACCAGTCAATGAATCAAGTTGCGAACTCACAGCTCTCAAATCGCAAACTGATCGATTCGCAAACTACCAATTCGCGAATCTAAGGTGGGCCTTTTTCTCAAAAGTTTACAGCCCAACTCAAAACTAGGGTTCACACCTTAGGCCCGCAAAGTTGCTTTAAAAACCAATTCGCAAACTGAACTCGCAAAACTAAAACAATCCCAAATCATAAAACTCCACTTTGCGAATCCCGTTCATCAAACCTTCCATCGTCGCTTGCTTAGTCTGTGGTTTGCTTGCTCAAATCGTTACTGTCACATACTCGCGTTCATCTATGTGGTATGAATGAAAAGTTACTTTAACTTTTATTGTATTTTGCTTACAATTGATTTTCTTAATTGCAGGTGTGATTTCTCAAAGAACAGGTGTTTTGCAGTTGATTCCTGTTGAAATTTCGTTGCTTTTCAGTGATAATACGAGCTTATCAGTTTGATTTTTGCACTAAATCGAATTTATTTTCTCAAATCTGGTGTTTTTCAAATCGATGATTTAATTTTTGGTTCGAAATCGCTTAAGAGTACTTTTTGATTCTTCAAATTAAGCTTTGCGGGTCCAAAAGTGTTTATTTTCTCAAACTCGCGAATCACTCACTTTACGGGTCATTTACTTTGCAGCTTTGACCGTCTGACTGCTTACTTTGCGAATTCGAGGATTGCGAATCTTGGGATTTGCAAATTTTATTTTGCGAATTGATACTTTGCGATTCCCTGATTGACCTGGTCAATTTGCGAATCCTGAGGCCGCAATACAGAACACGCAAAGTTCTTTTCAACCAACCCGCAAACCTCTGAGCTCGCAAACCTTTGAGTTCGCAAAATACTACTACTCAACCCGCAAACCTTTGAGTTCGTAAAATATGACTTGCTAAGATGAATCTAAGCTAACTACTTTAAAGTGAACCCGCAAACCATACTTAGGAAATTTTCGACAAAATTTTTCTCAAATGGGCCAATGTGTTGGGGCCAAGACTTTTTCATAAAACAAAATTTTATTCCAACCCATCACTATTCATAACAACCAAGCCTTATCATGACATATCTAATCATATTTATCTTCTGTGTTGCGGTTTCAGCACGAACTCCAGGTGTAAAAAAAAAAAAAATGACGACACCCACGGATCTAGTCTACCCAACCTCAAAATGGATAACGACCAAGGACAATAATTTCCAGCTTGACCTTCATACATTCAAGTGCAAGGATGAAATTATATTATCCATTCTGAGAAATCACCACCTTGGGTATGCTTTTTCGGCCTCGATCCAAGTCCCTACAGTTTACCTTCAACAATTCTGGGGGACAATGAAGACCAAAATTGCCCAAGATAATAGCATCTACTACGAGGCCCAAATAGCAACTGAGACTGTCATCATCACAAAGGAACTCCTTTCTATTACATTTTTACTTCTAAAGCTTTTAGTTTATAATCTAATGGATATACATTAAAATAAAGTGCTTAGGAAGATGTGAATGAAAAGACAAGGTGACCAATTTTCCTCCTAAGCTAAGGAACGTCTCTTTTTAATTGTATGATCCTATCTTATTAAGTCTATTGGGATCATATTTTAATTCTATATTATATGGGATTCGGCCGATTAAATATCCACAATTAAGCTAGCATCGGCCGATTCCACTAATTCAATTCAATCGGCGATTTTAAGCATTTTACATGTATGGAAATCGATCGATTTTCACTCCCTCGAGCTCGGCGAATGTTAGATATCTATGTATATATATCACATCGGCCGATACTATCTTCATGTAGTTTGTCTAAGTTCCTAAGTTACAATCGGCCGATTTTACCCTTCATTACATCGATCGAATTTCATGCTAAACACAGTTTCGCCGAGTTCTTTTAGGGTCTTAACCATATTTTAATGCTATCCAATTTTCCTAAGTCCTAATGTCATCATATAAGTCAGCTAGTCACGTAGCACATATTTGGAACTGTAAAACACATATCATGCAGTCACATAATTCACATAATATGTATGCAAATTTGTTGGCCAGATCACTTACGGGACTCGGGTATTACATCGGGAAACCCATAAAATTTTTATTCCGCACCGTATCTGGCGATGTGGCATCTCGTGTACACACCGGGTATCCCAACAAGAGAGACAAGGATATGTCCTAGATTGAGACATTAGGGTTTGGGGCTCGGCCAAAACACCGATATATTTTCGAAATAAAATATTGGATATTGAATATTTAGTATATGATTTAAATTAGATTTAGATCTTTATTATTGTCTTAGAGAAATAATGTTATTTAGTTTGGAATTAAATAATATATATATCGAATAATATAAGTTTCGAATTTTATTAGATAAAATTTCGAAAATTGTTAAATATATTTTTATTGGATATTATATATTTAAAATATACTAAATCTGGTATTTTAGTTAATTAAGATATTGGATATTTAATGAGGTGTCGGCTTGACGATCTTGTGCAAAGAAGGAGTCCCGTTCGGGTGCTTTTGGCGTAGGAGAGGGGCACTACGCCTCGGGGATTCGAAGGATTTGAAGCTAGCCATCGTCAAGAGGTTTCGACGAGGTATCATTGCTGATCCCTTATTTCTTTACGTCATTAGTTTCTCGTGTTTGTAACTGAGCGATCTTGGATAGGCGGGGAACTCCGTAAAATTTTAAAATTCTGCCATTCAAGGAACGTGGGTCTCGGGACCCTCGGGGATTCCCAACACACAATTCCGAAATATTCCTTCCCTTCTAGGTCAGAGCTAAAATCTTTCAAAGTCCCTTTAAATCCAAAATGACGGTCTTTTGCTTAGGTGAAATGATTAAAAGCGTCTCGATCACAGGTAAGTTGACATAATATTGCTTGTAGTGACTTGAGTGATATAAATATAAAATCCCAAGTTAAAAATAATTGAGTGCCAGAGCGAACCTGCTGAGAGTTGTCGAATTGTGCCATTCTATGAACTTAGGCCTTTAGTTTGACAACATGACTTGACGGCATACTATCGTTCAATGTGTCTTGTGAAATTTTACGTGTGACGTTGATCGAAGCAAAATAATCTGACCCCATACTATTAGTAATATTAGTATATATGTAAGAAATAAAAGAATATAAAAATATAGAGATATAATTTGTTTTATTTTTCTTTCTCTTCTCTTATATCAGAAAATAAGAATTCGCACATTATGACATGCAATTTAATTTTGCATATGCATTGACCTGTATAAGTGCGACATTTTTGTTTCTCATAAATTCGCACATTCCGAATGCATGTTTAGCTTGCATTGGTACTGAATAGAGCGATTTTTGCTCATACCCTCATGCAATATTTTGAATACATGTTTAAGGGATCATGCTATGAGCTCCAAATATGATTGAATTATTTGGAGGGAGCACTTACAAATATCATGCTATTAGCTCCAAATATTTTTGACGTTTTCTTTAAGTGTTGCAGAAATTTTTCGAACACATCTAAGGAGTGGGACGTCACGATTCCTCAAAATAAGGAGCTAACTGCATTTTCATAATAATTTAGGGTGGGTTTTGTTCAAAATAATTGTTGATTAACTTTAATATTTTTGACATTATGTTCTTAGTGATACAGATTTTTCGGAAGTCATCCATGGGGCCAGATGTCACAATTCAGACTAACAGGGAGTTAATTGCACTTCTTTTAATTCATTGGGGGAGCAATTTAATGTGATTTCTTTGAAATAGGGGTCAATCTGAAAAGTTAGGAAACTAATGATCGAAAAACTGGTTCAAATCGATAATTCTCGATCCCAGTTTCTCGAGTGAAATAGTTATTGGGCCTAATTCAGCTTAGCGCCGAAAACGTCCAATCGGCCCATTAGAATAGACTTACCTTTTTGCAGTCGAAAACCTTTATCTCACGCAAAACCCTCGCTCGCAAAAGTAACAGTCTCGATTGAAATTTCTCTCACGAAAAACACAGACAGAAACACGAACTCAATAAAAATTTACTCTAAATCTTCAGTCTTACACAGATTTCGTCTTTCAATGGTAGAATCGACATCTATTAGGTGTTTGCGTCTGATTGATTTTAGTTTGCGTCAACATTATGTTGCTTTTCGCATGACTATGTGTTAGATTCTCGTCTGAGTTTAAAACTTGAAAACTGTACGCAAAGTTCTGTGATTAAGGCCTTGCTTCATGTTTATTTGGCTTAATACTTGTGATTTCTGTGCGTTTTCATAGTTTTGAACTACAACTTTGTGATATCTTTCGGTTAATCAGTGAATTATGAGTTTTAGGTTCGATTTTGAATGAATGAGTTTCTGGGTTTAAAGCGTCGAAGAATTTTTTCGAACGCAAACAGTATTTCCGAAACCTAACTCGATGGATTTAGTGTTTGTATCGGAAAAGTTTTTAGGTCGACAATTTGAGTTCTTTTTAATAAAAAATATCGACGACTTTGACCGAAAAACTTATCAGCGAGAATCTATTGAAAAACATATTCGCGAAAACTCCAAAATTGACGCTACAGTTATCAAGCGAATAAACTTAATATCGAAAAACTCGAATTTAGAATCATTTTTATCGATCGTAAAATTTGGCGGTGGCAAAATTAATTTGTCAACGTTGACTTTCTCGATCGTAGAAATATTCGCAGCGAAAACCTTTGAAGTTATAATAAAAAATTCTGTTCGATCTAAAATTTTTCAAACGTTTGACTTAGTTTCTCGTTGACTACTTTTTCGATCGACAAATATCGCAGCGAAAACCCTTCTAGAATCGAAAACAATTTCTCACGTGTTAAAATACCTAAATGAAAAATTTACGATCATAAACTATCATAGGTAAATCAATTTAGTTCGACCGTAAAATAACGCGGAGATAAAATAATTCAAACGAAAATCTTCTAAGTCTTTTTCACTGTAAACCTTAGCGAATAAAATTTCTCGATCGTAAAAAAAGGGCTACAGTGCTAGGCATAACTATAAACACTTAGGACATTTCTCAAATTAAACTTTAATTTCTCGCTCGACAAAATCTACAATGAAAAATTTTATTCACTCGCAAAAAATTTTTCGATCGCAAATTTACCTGGAAAACTCTTTCGATCGTAAACTTACACGGAGAATTTTTCTCGAACGGAAAATTGATCAGCTACAGTACTACACGTAACTTTCAACAGTTAGTAAATTTTCTAAGTCCTTATAATTGTGGGTAAACCCCACGAATAAATTTTTCAATCGAAAAATTCAACGAAGAGCATAATGACCAAATTCAACACTTAGGAAATTCTATAACGAATTTAATTCTCGATCGCAAATTTTCATGGAGTGAACAGGGTACATTACGAGTCAGCACTTAAAAATTTTCAACATGTCTCATACACAGCTTTCGAAAATTAATACAATCAAATATGTTCACTTCGTATAACGTAAATGCAAATTACAATTTACAATTACAGTTTTATCAAACATGCCATGCATTGATCATATTATTATAATTTGAGAAGTTGCATTTCGACTCATTTAAAATTGAACTAATGAGCTTTCCTTTGTTTTTTTTTTTTTTTTTTTTCAGATGGCTCACTACCCAGCATACAATCATATCCATGACCGAAATATATACCTCGAGGTCCAATACACGAACTTTCAACTCGATCGAGACATTTTTCGGTGCCCAGACGACATCATCGTGTCCATCCATAAAGGTCATCAGATGTGGCAAGCTCTCAACCTAACAGCAGCGGTGCCCACGGTCTACTTACAGCAGTTTTGGGGCTTCATGACTGGACACGTAGTGAATGGAGAATACCAATTAACAACAAAACTCGGCACAAGACATCTCAGCATCGATAAGAACCAGCTTGGATTGGTGTTGGACCTACCATTTAGTCAAAACTATGACCCTCTACCATCAGATGCAGAAATGGTGCATGATTCGCTGCAAATGGCTTATAAGCTCCCGCATGGACGACTAGCCCAGTTTCAGAGTAGGGGAATTCCTCATCCATGGAAAACACTGTTCGGCATTATCAATAAGTGTTTGTCTCCAAAGCACGCGGGTTTTGACAAAGGGAATGGGAACATACTTCGGCTATTTCATGGGATAGCTTTCTCGAAGAACTATGACATGGCCCAGTTGATTTGGAATGACTTAGCTGATCAGGTTCGTCGGAAGGCCAATAGAAAGTAGAAGAATCTTCCATATGCTCGATGGTTCTCTCTACTCATCAATCATTTCATGGAGGCTCACGGGGACATTCCACAACTACCTCTAGGTAGTGAGTACGGATCACCAAGTTGCGCTTCTTTCACAACCGCAAGCCTGGGGATCTCAGCTACAACCGATGCCTATCGCATTCGAATTCCTACGTCTTGCCGTCCCCACGGAAGACATGTATAGATTGTATTGTCGGGAACATCATCTCACAGAGGCGGTGATTCGGGCCCCCGACAGAAACTAAAGGGCATTCTAGCTCAATCGCTTCGGACCAGTCGAGGGCATCAAACGAAAAGTCAATCAACATGAAGCTCTCGATACCTACATTTTCAGTGAACGGTGGATGACTTAAGTATGCCCGACTATTCATAGGCAAAGGCTCAACGACATTCGCTACTTTCTACGTCAAGCGTTGCTCGATCTCGTACCCATTGAAGATGAAGAACTTCATGAAGGTGAATAAAACCAAGAAGGTCGTCGAATAAAACCAATAAGGTGAACGAGTTCAAGCTCAGAGGCATTGCACATCGGGACAAGCAAAGGAGGATGGACTATCTAGACAGGCTCATCCACCTTGGTCCAAGTCAGCGGCTGGGAATCACTGGAGATCAAGTGAGGAGTCACTTCAAGAGGCTGCCTTCGATCTTTCAGCTGATAGGAGTCTACCATTCTAAGGGAAGGTTTCCAACTCCAATTACATCGAGCGGACAAACAGAACTAGAGACGAGCTAGATAAGACTGATCTACCGTACCTTCCAGCCTATGATATCTACAACCTCTTCTAGATGTTTGTGGAGGAGAACAAGGATCATCAAGGCTACATTAAGAAGAAAGGGCTCGAGGGAATCAAAAGGATCATGGTGCGCCAAGTCAAGTACTTTGCCACAGACGACATTCAGATGGCTATGGAGAGCAATATGGAGAAGGTCAACATGACAGCTCCGCGCATGAAGTGTCCTGTAATCGAAGGGCTTCCCATCAGTCACATCTTCTTTGATCAAGTCTTAGGCATCACGTACCTAGAAGAATAGGCCGATGCTGACGACTGAGGTCCGCAAATTCTGCGATGGAACGCTCAAGTTAATCAGGTGAATCATCAAGAGGTGATTGGAAGAAATTAATGAAGACACCAGGTTGCCCGACAGCAAACTAGTAGGAGAGCAACGGCTTATGACTCAGATACTCGAAGCCATACAAGGTTTGATCGAGCTGAGGGACACAATCAGACATTACGAGCATGCATTGAGCTTGCGCATATCGTTCTACGCCCGACAAAGATAGACAGAGCTGAATGGCAATCAAGCACAAACGGGAGATTGTAGAATAGGATTTAGAATTGTGCATTGATTTAATTAGCTATCTTTGTATTTGGGGTGTTTCTGTAAATAGTCCGTAGATTAGGACTAGATTGTTATTTATACCAAGTTTGTTTATTGTTTGTTTATTGTAATCTTCGAGCTAAATAGAGAAAGTTTTGGAAATCAATGCGAAAGGCTTGCAATTCAATTTCTAGAGAGAGAAAGATTAGTAACTTTGTCACTTTACTCAAATTCTCTCTCGTGTTCTTACTTGGAGTTTTTCGATCAAATTATAAATCATAATCATTCTAATCGAATTACTTATAATTCATGCCTGGAATTGATTGAGCTGATCGAGGACCTAACAGTACTCCATTAATCGAAAACTTTTTTTTGAACCGAAAACTTTTTGATGTAGTGATCGAATAAATAAGTATCCAAAACCATAAGTGTTGAAAAGTTAAGTATCGAAGAATTTTGGTATCGAAAATGTTATCGAAAACTTTTCAGTATCAGAAAACATTTCCGCAACTTCGAGTTATGTAAATTTCGTAGAATTTTCGAAAGAAAATGATTTTTGAGCTCAGTGTATCGGAAACTATAAGTATCGAAAACTAAAGGTATCGTTGTTTTTCGATGGCATTTATGTAATTATCATGATAGATTTTCGAATGAAATTTTCGGATGGTATCCCCCATGCTGTGCAGCAAACGCAAGGAACCTCAGGGCAGAGGACCCGTGCTATATAGCAAGGGACTCGCGCAATATAGCAGGGAACCGCGCGTCTACTACACACCATGGGTGGGGTCCCCTGTTATATAGCACGGACCCCTGCTCACGGGACCCGTATTATGCAGCAAGGGATCCTGGGTCTGTGGACAACATGGTGGGGGCCCACTGCTATATAGCATGAGTCTCCTGAGCATAGGATCCGTACTATAAACAAGGACCCTTGCATTTTTTAAAAAGGAACCCTGCAAATAGACGAAAATACCCTTAAATTGAAAGTTATTTTCAGAAAAGTAAAGTCAAGAAAGCTATTTCGTAACGTTGAGTACGAGACTAATTTTTCAAAAAACACATCTTTTTTTACTGGATTGCTATCACCGCCCCCTTTCCTAGTTACCGCCCCCTAAAGGGCTGAAAAAAGACGATTTTGCCCTTTTGAATTTAAATTTATATTTAAATTCCTTTTACAAACAACAGTTTTGATATCGCAATCATACATTCAAATCAGACTCAAACATAACAAGAAAAAATTGAAATCGCAGTGAATCGTCTATTTGGGAAATGGCAAGGACAAAAGAAAGGGTCTATCGGCACGGATGGTTAGCAAATTCTCGTAGATTTCGTTAAGACGTAAATTCTCGAACACAGATCAGACAGCGAACGAAAAAATCGTCCCGACCGAACGTCACATGGGGTGACCGAACAATAATTTCGGTCACCCCTTGTGCCTTTCGGTCACACTTTGAGGCGACCGAAATCATTGTTCGGTCGCGACTGTCCCAGCCGAAATTCTCCTTCGGCTGGGACTGTTGCGACCGAGATCATGTTTCGGCTCCTTTGGAGGTGGCCGAAATTTCGTTTCGGTCGCCTCTTAGGGGAGCCGAAAATCGATTTCGGTCGTTTATTTTTTATTTTTTATTTTTTCAGACTTGGAGAGTGTCCAGGAGGATTCCACGGGCGACGGGATAAACTACAGTCGGCATTTTCGCGAAGGAGGACGATTTCCGACCGACGTGGAAACCATTAACTGGGCGAAAGGCGTCGCTATTGGTCTTGGTTTCGAGGTGATAATTTCGTCGCACAAGAAATTTGGAACAAAAAAATTGATTAGATGTTCTCGCGGAGAACGTTATAGAGGCAAGGAGGATGAATTGGAGAGGTTGTCGAAGTCTAACAAGTGCAGGTGTCCGTTTGTAGTCATAGCCCAGCAAGATCCAGCTACTAGGGAATGGTTCATTCGTATGGGCCCACTTGAAAAATCCACGCACAATCACCCTCTGATACATTATCCCGAGGGACACTGCCAGACGAGTGGGTTAAGCAGCCAGGCAAAGAAGGTCGTAGAGGAAATGACTGCTGCGCAAGCGAAACCATCACATATCCTCTCAGCGATGAGGGCTCGACACAGCGTAGATAACGCGACGATCCGACATATATATAATTACAGAGATCGTTTGAAGAAGCAATATTCTGAGGGTCGAGACGTGGTGAGCCAGTTGATGCACCAGGCGACAGAGTCCGGATATTTTGTTGAAGCGCTGAGAGACGTGGAGACTAATGTGCTGACACATGTCTTTCTCGCACACCCGGAGTCACTCGCACTGCTGAGGACGTATCCTTATTTTATTGGGATTGACTCGACGTACAAGACCAATTGATATAAGATGCCTCTAGTTGAGATTATAGTGATGACTCCCTGTAATCACAACTTTCTGTGTGGGTTTGCCGTCATGGACGACGAGACGGAGAGAAGTTACGGGTGGATGTTGCAGTCTATCAGGGATATTATAGGGCCAGGTGTCCACCCGTCGGCGACTGTCACTGATCGTGAGTTGGGCCTTGTTCGACCGGTACATATGGTATTTCTCCATTCTCACCATCTGCTGTGCACGTGGCATATTTATAAAGATGTGGAGAACAAAGTTTATAGGTTGGGGGGAAGAGCAAAAAGACCGCAGCTCACTTCACGCACAGGTCTTGGAAAGCAGTCGTGGAAGCTCCGACGATTGACGAATATGAGAATGCAGTGAATGACATGCGTCTGCGCTGGCTAGCCGACTCAGAAATCGTTACTTATGTTGAGCAGACGTGGTTGGTGCATAAGGAGAAGTTCGCCAGAGCTTGGACGAACCATGTGCTTCATTTCGGGAACACCACTACATGTCGTGTGGAGAGTGCTCATAGCGAGCTGAAAGGATGGCTGAACTCGGCCACTGGGTCTCTTGACACCGTATAGGTGAAGGTTCACGAGTAGATTCAGAACCAATTGATTCGCATCAGAAAGGTAAATCAATTATTATTACGTGTCTCTTATCCTTATCTAATAATATTTTAATGTTGACATGCAGACACTTGAGGAGTCCCGGTCTGAGCGACCTATTCCGATGTCAGGATTTCCATTCCTAACATTATTATACAGAGTTTCACACCATACAATATTAATTATGGGAAATGAGCTGCGGCGGGCCAAAGAGTTGTCGGATGAGGTTTACTCCAGGTGCGGATGTGTAGTACGACGTACGCACCAACTACCATGTGCTTGCGAGCTTCAGCAATGCGTGGACAACAACTATCCAGTTTCGGTAGAATGCTTGCACGACTTCTAGAGGACACTCACAATGGGCGATGGAGTAGTTCCCGATATCTCTGATCAAGAGCGTCTATACGACCTCGTGCGTGAGGCAGAAGGTCGAGATCCCGCCGTTATGCGTGGCCTACATCGAGGAGTTCACGAACATCTCTATCCCGAGGCCCAAGAGTGGACTGAGCCTGTTGTTAAGACATATGTAAAAGGTCGGCCAAAGAAAAGAGACTCGACGAACGTGATCGAAGTGCTTGGGAGTACGCAATCCCAAGGGGGGACGCAGCGGAGGGCGCAGCAGTACCAGTCGTAGCAGCCAGGATCGTAGCAGTCATGGCCGTACGTCATCATCATCTGCGAAGCGAGTCTCGTAGTTCTACTACGGAGACAGGTACTTCTATTTTTTCACTCATTAAATGTTTTATACAGTTGAATCCAACTTCTTCCACAGCCGCTTGCAGTACCACGTAACATCATCATTCATCCGTATATAGTTAGTTACAAGGATGTGGTGGCTGACGGCAACTGCGGATTTCGCGCTATCGCTTCCCATATTTACAGTGACGAGGAAGAATGGGTCACCGTAAGGAATAACGTCGCGAACGAAATCGAGGCCCATTGGGATCTTTACTCGCCATTGTACTACGGTGATTCATTGGAAATTCAGTTGCGTCGTATACGTTGGGAATGGGGGCCTTGCTTGGAAAACCACTGGATGTTGACACCGTGCGATCTGTGGCCTGTGGCGACTATTTGGAACGCTGTAGTTACACTCTACGGGTACGGCAATGGATCGACCACCAACATGCATCCTATCACGATACTGCCACTGTGTGCCGCTAGGACTGCCAGTGGACCGAACCGAATTATCGTCATAGCGCACCTTGGAGACGAGTACCGGCATTATATTAGACTGAATTTATGTCCGGACTTTCCTATGCCCGTATTGCATCCGTATTGGAATATCCATCGTGATCGTCGCCTTGCTGGGTGGGAACTTACATATCAGAACAGATTCGAACATTGGGTGCAGTTAATGCGACAGCGTGGTCTATTGTAATTCACTTTGAATTTATATTCTATTATTAATTTTTTTATATAATTAACTCATATTATTAATATTATTTGTTCTTCTTATTATTTTTTATATATAATTAACTCATATTATTAATATTATTTCTTCTTATTATTATTTTTTTATATATAATTAACTCATATTATTAATATTATTTATTCTTATTATTATTTTTTTCATATGTTATTAATTTATTTTTTTATATTTTTGTGTTCTTATTATTTTTTTATATGTAATTATTTTATATTATTAGTATAATTTGTTCTTATTAATATTTTCTTATACTATTATATTTTTTTCGTTAATATTATAAATTTTTATTATATATTATTTGATACTATTAGTATTTTTTTTCTTATTATTATTTTTTTTTTATGTTATTATTTTTATTTTAATAATATAAATAAAAATAGTACGTGTCCGATACACAAACAAAGGACAAAGAAAATAAAAGCAGATCATGGGGCATTGCGCTAGCGGTCGTTCATTTCGTCCAGCCTGTCTCTGTAGCGCTCCGTCTGCTCCTCGTCGTGGAGCTGCAGCGTAGATAGCATCTCGGTGCTCAAGGCATACATCGAGCTGTACCACTGTACACAGAATTGATACATATAAAATTGATTAAACATACAAATATAAAAAATCTGAATCACATTATATTACGTACGTAGTCCGAGTGACTGCGCGGGGGTATGCCGCCCGAAGAGGATCCCGACTCCGACGAAAACATACGAGGATGAGAATGTCGCTAACACCAGTCCATGTACCCTGGAACGGCCTGGCCAAGGTAATCTGCGGTTGCCCGGCTGATGTACGACAGGTTGAGAATGTACGCATACGGGAACTGCCGCCAAGCAAATTGTGCTGCGTCGCCAGAATGGTGCACCTTATACCTCGACGAGTCTGCTGGCATGACCGCCTTCATGGCGGACTCATCGGCGGCGGGATGTGCTGCACGTAACCCTACTGGCGCAACACTCTCGAGGGTACGTAGGGCTCAACAATGTCGCGATATCGTACCCAGCCTACGAAAATAGTCCTCATGTGGTGCGCCGCTGGATCGGGACCGTACGGCAACCAAGCAAGCTGATAACAGTTTGCAAATTTTTATATAATCGTCGTGAATATAGAATATAATTTGTTAATATACCTCGCTCGCAGTCATCATGTCTAGCTTACGGCGGATCTCAATCAAACGGTGGCCGTCCGCTCGTACTGAGACACGGACCACATGCGTGATCGTGCGTCGCCAGCCTCCACATGATGGGGTAGATGGTGTGGCATGGGAAGTACTCATAGATCCACGCCTGTAATAACGACAGGCACCCAGCTAAACCCCTTGAATCCGCTCGGCTCGCGAGGCCAAGCTGGCGATAGAGGTAAGCAAGAGCGGCCGACCCCCACGAGTAATGGCTGGCAGCTGCCAGCGACCGATAGAACTCGTGCATGATGTCGGGCTTCACCCGGTTCCCGCTCTTGTCGACGAACAGCGTCGACCCCAATAGAATCCACAGCCAGGTGATTGCCTGGAACCCCGCCGGCCTATTTGCAGACCGCATCCTCTGCATCACGTCTTTCGACGCGACCGCACCGCCTCTCCATAATCCTCGCAGTGCATCTGCGTTAACGCCCATAATCTCCCTCGCTGCGATCTGCTGGTCGCCGCTGTCTGGTGAGCCCGATACCGTCCTCCCCTCGATCGGGATACGCAGGATCTGCTCGACGTCGTGGAGCATGATCGTCATCTCACCCCACGGCATGTGGAAGGTGTTCGTGTCGGGATGCCAGCGCTCCACAAAAGCGCTCAGAAGAGGCTGGTCCAAGTGACCCAGCATGGCATCCGTGAGGTGGCTAAGCCCCGTGCCATCGATCTCGCTCTGCGTCTCCGGTGGGAATTGGCAGTACCACTGCTTAAGCAACCGAAGCACGGACGCACGCTGCTCGCACTTCAGCAGGGGTCTCTCCTCCTCACCCATCCAGATGCGGGGCGCGATGTGCCCCAAGTAACTAGGGATCACCTCGCCGTCTTCTGGACCACCCGGCTGTGGCCCCTGCACCCTCCAGGAATCGTCATCTACGACCCTGGAGCGCTTGCTCCCTATTTTATTTTTTAAGAATTTCCCAAAAATAAATATTATTTATTTTACGTATATTAAGACACTACATCGCAATACAGTTTATAAAGGAGAATGGAATTACCTGAGGAGACCGGTATCGCATCGTCGTCGGATGACTCAAACGATGCCGCATCGTAGGGCACCTCCTCATCCGCAGGCGCCTCCTCATCCGCATGCGGATCGTAATCCGCATATACGGAATGAGAATCAAGAGCTCGCTGCCGCCTCTCCTCCTCCCGTTCCCTACGAACGGATGCGTCAACGCCGCGCGCCCTCGTATGACGCTCTCCAGATCCCTCCAACGGGGCCGATCTGCTGCTCCCTCCTAGTAGGGACTTCCCACCCTTGGCCTGCAATTACATGATTATTAATTAAAAAAAATGAGACCAAAACATAATTTCGGCCAGACAATGACCTGACCGAAATCAAAGTTCGGTCGCCGAGGTACCGACCGAAACCAGATTTCGGTCGAGAAAGTCGCTACCAAATGACTTCGGTCGGAAACCCGGCGACCGACGAACGATTTCGGTCGGTCAAGACACGACCGAAATCATATTTCGGTCGAGCCTGTTGCGACCGAAATCTGATTTCGGTCCTGTCTTGACCGACCGAAATCACGTTTTGGTCGCGACTTGGCCAACCGAAATTTCGATTTGGTCGTGCCGTTTTCGCCCTAAAACACGTCCGATCGCCCGTTTTCAGCCTAATTCGACCCGTTTTCGACAATCTATCTACATACGAATGAATTTACGACAGTTTTCTTACCAATCGTGACAGGACCCCCTTTCCCTTTCCCTTTCCTTGTCCTCGCTCCATTACGATTTGCAAAGTTCTCTGTTTTTTTGTTTAATTTGGTTGTGTGATTTGAAAAGTGTTGCGTCGTGTACGATTTTAAAGAAAATTCTTACTTATTATTATATTTTACCTTTTTAAATTAATTTAAATAACAAAGGGCATAAACATCTTTTCAACCTTTTAGGGGGCGGTAACAAGTAAAAATGGGGCGGTAAATAGTAACTCCCTTTTTTTTTTTTTTAAGTATCCCCTCCTTTTTATTCGTTAATTCTCTCTCTCTCCGCCCATATTTTTCAAGTTCACACATACCTCTCTCTTTTCAAGTCAACTCACCCTCGAATGGATCAAGATTGAAAAAGATCTGTGGCATCGAGTTAAGATTATCGAAAATTAACTGCTAAACCCAGATTAAATCGGCGACGATGATTAGATCAGAGACGGTAACCTTAGTCCTGGTGAACTTAGCCGGAATTATGGAACGAGCCGACGAGTCGTTGTTGCCCGGCGTCTACAGAGAAGTCGGCGCCGCCCTACACGCGGATCCCACGCGCCTCGGTTCCCTCACCCTCTTCAGATCCATTGTCCAGTCGTCGTGTTACCCACTTGCGGCGTATCTCGCCGTACGGCACAATCGTACCCATGTCATCGCTTGGGGGGCGTTCCTTTGGGCTGCCGCGACGTTCCTCGTCGCTATTTCCTCGACTTTCGTCGAGGTCAGTTATTCATACTTATTTTAATTTTCGTTATTTCCCTTCTGTAAATTCTTGAATCGATGTCATATGATATCTGCGTTGACGACATTGACAGTGTGTATTAATGGAATAATTGCGCATTTGATCACTCAATCGCTTTATGTTTTGTCTTTGGCTGATTATGTGAATTTAGTTCCCCCCAAGATTACTGGAGTGGAGTGTTCTGAAGAGCAGATAATCAAATTTTCATTTTATTCTTGGTTGCTGTTTAGAGAAAAAGTCAACACGTCCTTCCTTATGTATAAAAACATAAATTAGTCAAGGTTCAACAAAGCTGATCATCCATTCATTACAATCAGGTGGCTATATCAAGGGGCCTGAATGGGATCGGCTTAGCCATAGTAACACCAGCCATTCAATCGCTCGTGGCTGACTCAACCGATGACACAAACCGTGGCACAGCCTTTGGTTGGTTACAACTAACGGGAAACTTGGGCTCGATCATAGGTGGGCTCATCTCTGTCCTAATCGCCTCCACGACCTTTATGGGCATACCTGGTTGGAGAATCGCTTTTCACATAGTGGGGCTCATAAGTGTCTTAATAGGCATTCTAGTACGATTGTTTGCTAACGATCCCCATTTCAATGGCAACTACAAGGATAAAGATCCAAACTCACGAAAGCTCCTCAAGGAAGAAGTTAAAGATCTTATCAAAGAAGCTGAGGCTGTAGTAAAAGTACCTTCTTTTCAGATACTAGTTGCTCAGGGCGTGTCGGGCTCATTCCCTTGGTCTTCTCTCTCCTTTGCTCCCCATGTGGTTGGAGCTTATGGGATTCTCACACAAGACGACGGCTGCTATATGGACAATGTTCAATGTTGCGGGTTCTTTAGGTGGCTTATTTGGCGGTAGGATGGGGGATATACTTGCCAAAAGATTACCCAATGCTGGTCGGATAATCTTATCTCAGATCAGCTCGGGCTCGGCTATTCCTTTAGCTGCTATTTTGTTGCTGGGATTGCCGGACGATTCAAACTCTGCGTTGGCTCACGGTTTTGTGTTCTTTGTCATGGGATTGTTCATCTCTTGGAACGCTCCCGCTACTAACAAGTATGAATTTTTATCGTTTTGAAGATGAACCCCCTTTCTCCGATTGACCATATTTATCAATTTGAGTTGTAAAAGATTAGATTTTTTGCAGCCCTATATTTGCAGAAATAGTACCTGAGAGAGCAAGAACAAGTATATACGCCCTAGACAGGTCATTCGAATCCATACTATCCTCCTTTGCGCCGCCCGTCGTAGGGATGTTAGCTCAGAATGTTTACGGTTATAAGCCACCTCCTAAGAACGACGCCATTGACTCGAAGAGAATCGAAACGGATAGAGAGAATGCAGAATCGTTGGGAAAAGCGCTTTACACTGCAATAGGCATTCCAATGGCCATTTGCTGCGGTTTCTATTCATTCCTTTATTGCACGTACCCAAGAGACAGAGACCGTGCTAGAATGGACGCTTTGATTGAGTCGGAGCTCAAGGAGATGGAATCTGAGGAGGATGAAGAGTATGATGTTGCTCATCAGCTACCAGAAGAAGAAGAAGAAGAAGAAGAAGAAGAATCTGCTGGGGAGAGAATGACGGTTATGCAAGGGAGAGAAAAGAGCGTTGTGATTGATATGGAGTATGAAGGCGGTGGTGGTAGTAATAGTGATCATGAAAGCGATGAGAGAAGACTGCTTTCTCGGGAATGAATAGTGATAATTTTCTTATATATAATATATATATATATATGTATATATATAAATAAAAGATGCGAAGGACATTAATTGAAGCAAATGATGCATGCAATACGCGGTTTTTTCTATGTGATGCGTGGGAATATATGCGATTTGTATTAAGAATCTTCCGATCCTTTTCCTTTTTCACTACCGCATGTGTAGACCTAGGTAATGGATTGGGCCGGTTCCACCGGTTGCAGTTCCATCGGTTCCGGCACTATTCCACCATTTTTTATTTTTTTATTTTTCTTTTAATATTTTCGGATTTTTTTTAAAAAAATTAAATAGCCTGAAAGGGATTATAAGAAGTGATAATTTTTATAAACATAGTCAGCCTTATAAATAGGCAAATACAACAAGGAATAATTATTACAGAATTATATGCATTAAGAAAGAATAATATGCAATTATGTAAGAGATGATTTTGTGGAAGAGTTATGAGAATGATTCTCTTGTAAATGATTATCCTTGTTGATTTGTAACTCCTCATTTGATTTGTAACTCATATCTTCAACACCCCCCGCAAGATGGACGGTCTTTGAGCAAAGGCAATCTTGGTAAATAAGGCATGAAGGTGCCACTTAAGTAGAGGCTTTGTGAGACCATCTGCTAACTGATCATGGCCAGAAATATGTTGCACACGAAGTTTGCCTTGTTGAACTTGTTCTCGTACGAAGTGGAAAGCCAATGCAAGGTGCTTCATCCGAGAGTGGAAGACTGGATTAGCCGCATAATGAGTTGCTCCAAGATTATCACAGTAAATACTAGGAACTTGTTGGAGATGAATGTCTAACTCCTGTAGAAGAGACTGAAGCCATATGATCTCCGCACTTGTGGTTGCAACGGCTCGAAATTCGGCTTCCGTCGAGGACCGAGCAAGAGTTCTTTGTTTCCTTGAGCTCCAAGAGAGGGGATTTATTCCCAAATAAACTATATAGCCGGTCGTAGATAAATAGTTGTCACGATCACCGGCCCAATCCGCATCACAAAAGGCATGAAGATGTCTTGGAGAGTCACGATGAATGATAATGCCATGTTGAGCAGTACCTTTAAGATAACGAAGTAGTCTTTTGAGCGCAGCATAGTGAACATCCGTGGGTTTGTGCATATATTGAGAGAGCTTGTTGACTGCGAAGGCTACATCCCGGCGAGTCAAAGATAAATATTGTAAACTACCAACTAATGCACGATAGTTAGTGGGATTGGGTAATTGCGAGCCATCGGTGACGTTGAGAGGGGGATAAGTAACAATAGGTGTATGAACCGGTTTAGCATCCGACATCTTGGCACGATCAAGTATATCTTCAATGTACTTCTTTTGACTCAAGAACAATCCATGCTCATGAGAGAGCACCTCAACTCCAAGAATATATGATAAGGGTCCCAAATCTTGTAAAGAAAACCGAGATGCCAACTTAGTAACGAGCACCTGTAAAGCTGAAGATGAAGGACCAATAATAATAATGTCATCGACATATACCAAGAGATAAAAAGTAACATTGTTATTCTTGTATATGAACAACGACGAATCAGTAATGGAATTACGAAAACAATAAGAGAGAAGATATGTTCGAAGCTCTTGGTACCAAGCCCTCGGAGCTTGTTTGAGACCGTAAATAGCCTTCTTAAGTTTGCATACATGAGTGGGATTATCTTTATCCAAGAAACCCATGGGCTGCGACATGAAGACATTCTCCTGAAGATGTCCTTGAAGGAATGCGTTATTAATATCAAGCTGCCGAATAATCCATTTATTTGTAACTGCAAGAGATAACATAAGTCTGACTGTTGTCGGCTTGATAACCGGACTAAAAGTGTCCGAATAATCAATCCCAGGCCTTTGTAGAAAACCTTTAGCAACAAGGCGAGCTTTGTAACGCTCGATTTCACCTGAAGGCTTATATTTAATACGATATACCCATTTGCAGCCGATAACATTCTGAGATGGTTGAGGAGGAACAAGCTCCCATGTAGCATTACGCAACAATGCATTATATTCCTCTGTCATTGCATGCCGCCATTGAGGGTCTTTTAGAGCTTGAGTAATATTACGAGGTTCAACTACCCGAGATTGGGTCGTGGTTGGGTTAGCAAACTTGGGGTTCGGCTTCACAATATTATTTTGTAGGCGAGTGACGATGGTTCGAGTTGGAGGATGTGGTGGTTGTGGGGTAGTCGATGACTCTTGCGGTGGTGATATAGTGACCATTGGTGATGTTTGAGGTTCGATAATGGGCTGGACCGGGGATTGTACCTGAGGTTCTACATCAACAGGAAGAGACACTGTGCACCATTCTGTAACATTAGTGGAAGATATAGGTGCAGACGAATGAGTAAAATCAGGGAAAGGAAAGACATTATCGACAAATTTAACATGTCGAGAAGTATAAACCCTGTTTGATGGGACATGTAAACAATAATATGCACTTTGCGTTGGTGAATAACCTAGAAAGATGCATGGAAGTGACCGATTATCGAGCTTATGTTGAGCATATGGCGGCAACCATGGATAACACAAACTGCCAAAGTTTCGCAACTTTGAGTAATTAGGCACAATCCCAAATAGACGAAAATAAGGAGAGTCGTTACCAAGAGTTGGAGTGGGGAGACGATTAATCAAATATGTGGCTGTAGTAAAAGCACATGGCCAATAATCTAATGACATTTGAGCATGAAAAAGAAGGGATAAACCTGTCTCAACGATGTGCTTATGACGGCGTTCCGCAAATCCATTATGTTCCGGAGTGTGGGGAGGAGTAGTGAGGTGTGAAATGCCATGACTAGCAAAGTAAGGTTTGAGCTTTTCATATTCCCCACCATTATCACTGAACATTTGTACAATTGGCTTTTGAAAATAATTTTCAACGAGAGCTCGAAAATGATGAAAGGTTCGTTCAGTGTCGGACTTCTTTTTGAGTGGATATAGCCATGTGTATCTCGTAAAATGATCGACAAAAATAATATAATATTTGTAATTATCATGTGATAATATGGGACTTGACCATGTATCAGTAAAGATTAAATCAAGATGGGCACGAGAAGTAAGAGTAGAAGAATAAAAAGGCAATTTATGGCTTTTATTTATATTGCATGAGTGACAATCTGACGTAGGTAAATTTGAAATAGATAATGAAAATTTGGAGTTCAAAACTTGAATAATAGACCTAGACGGGTGCCCAAGTCGATGGTGCCAATCACGAATGGATTTTTTTGAGGTAATGTGGACGCTAGGATGTTGCGGACGCCATTCATAAGTACCAGCTTTATCAAGGCCCCTGGAGAAGAATTGTGCCCTTTGATAGATCCTTGACACGAAAAAGAGAGGATAAGAATTCAAGTGATATATTATTATCCTCACGAAACCTAGAGACTGATAAGATATTTCGAGATATAGAAGGAACGTGTAGGACATTGGAGAAAGTAAATAGTTTAGAAGGAGTATTAAGTGAAAAAGAACCGGTGTTTTCTATCGGAAGAGTTGAACCATCGCCAATCACAATTTCATTCGACCCATCATATGGTGCATGCAATGAGAGATTGTTGAGATCATTTGTGACATGATGAGAAGCTCCACTATCCATGAGCCAACCACCAGAGGAGATGCCAGATGGAAAACCTTGTGCCATGTGAGCCTGAGGTACGTAGGTTGTGTGGGGGCGCATCTGAGCAGGCTGAGCATTGACCGGAGCCGGAACTTCAATGGCGGGATACAAGCTTTTAAATATACTGCATTTGTTGAGAGTGTGGCCTGTGACTCGACACCATTGGCACTTACCCAAATAGGGACGTTGTAGCTTGACGGAAGAAGAGGGCCGAGGAGTAGGAAGAAGAGCCGGCGGCCGATAGCTTGGCTGTTGTCCTTTAAAATTATTTTTTTGTATTGCGTAGCATGCACAGTAGTCGGAAAGTGAGACGGAGGGGGCATGTTTATAGCTTCAACCTCCTTTGTGATTAATTTCTCGTGAAGTTCTTCAAAGGAAATAGGGACGTCTCGAGCATTAACAGCATCAATGACAGACTTATACACCTCATAATCAAGTCCTTGGAGTACTTTGTCAATGATGTCTTCGTCATCCATGGGTTTGCCCATCGCAGCCAAACGATTCGTGCACTTTTTGATGGCTTGTAAATACTCATGAATCGATTGATTGGTATGAGTAATTCTGGAGAGTTGCGCTTTTATCTGTTTGAAATGGGCGCGAGACGTACTAGCATATGTGGATGAAAGAATATCCCAAGCTTCCTTGGCGGTGGCGCTGTGAGAGACAAGAGGTACAAGATCTTGAGAGAGAGATCCGACGAGAGCACCAAAAATTAATCAATCTTGGCGAAACCAAGTCGACGCTGCTGGATTTGAGACCGAATTATCACCTCCCGTGTTGATGAATTTTGGAGGAGAAGGGAAAGAGCCATCAATATATTTCCACAGATAATAACCAAGAAGTGTCGCTTCTATCTGAGTTTTCTAGGCTATGTAATTGGTGGGTGTTAATTTGATGGTGTTCTGCAGTTGGAGAATAGTGAATGGCCGAGTAGGCTCAGTAACATTAGGAATGGTAGACTGCTCATTTTCCATTGTAGGAGAGGAAAAAAAAAATTACGATAAGATCGTTCAAAGCTCTGATACCATGAAAGGGATTATAAGAAGTGATAATTTTTATAAACATAGTCAGCCTTATAAATAGGCAAATACAACAAGGAATAGTTATTACAGAATTATATGCATTAATAAAGAATAATATGCAATTATGTAAGAGATGATTTTGTGGAAGAGTTATGAGAATGATTCTCTTGTAAATGATTATCCTTGTTGATTTGTAACTCCTCACTTGATTTGTAACTCATATCTTCAACATAGCCTTGGCCGGTTCCGGTTCCGCGGTGTCTGCTGTTCTTGGTTCAGGGAACCGGCCCAAACCACTTTTAATGGGCCGGTTACCGGTTCCAGAACCAGTTTTGGACCGGTTCCGTGGGCCAGTTTTACGCCGGTTCCGGGTTGACCCGGCCCATTACCCAGGTCTACGCATGCGTCATTCTTGTCCGCTTTCATAGAGTTTGATTTGCTGCTTACATCTTCTAAGAGATTGCAAATCTTGTGGGCATTGCAAAGGCCGGCCGTATATCCTTGGAGGCTTCCACTAATTGTGGAACAAATTATACAGATTTTCTTTTTGGAGGTACAAATTATACAGATTTGATATGTGCCAACAACAGTGAGCAGCATAATTAGACAGCATACCAAATCACACTGTGTGTGTGACAACATACCAAGTCTTCTTTATTTGTAGTTGCTCAGCATAATTAGACAACATACCAAATCACACTATAGCAAATCTTCTTTATTTGTAGTTGCTCAATTTCGATCTCAGCTTGTCAATTATTTACTGGTTGGTGTACTTCGCATGGCTTCATACCACGACTTAGCATTTTTAAAATTTTTTTTTCCCAGAGCTGCGAATATTTTCTTTTGAGTCAACTTTCTCACCAAGCCTCTTAGGAATATGCCCTTAGATATATAAGGCATTTAAGGTACTATGTTACTAGTTTTTTGCCCGTGCAATGCACGGTGTTTAAATATGTATAATTTGTATAAGTTAATAAGATAATGTAATTCCGCAGCCGCAAAAATATATACCATTAATACTATAAACTACCGAGTTTTAGATGGTAGTGTTGTGGTTAAGTGCTCAAAGAATGGTCCAGAGGTTTGGGGATCGATTCTCATCTTCAACCGCTAATACAATTTTGTCTTTTTAACTTTTCTTTATCAATTTATTATGGAAATAATTTATAATCACATACACTAATGTTTATTTTTTTTTTAACTTATTACCGACATCATGTCTTTTCATATATACCAATTAATTGTATTTTTGTTGATATGATATACTTACACTATTATATTGTTTATTAACCAAAATATTTATGACGAAACATTAAATATTTCCAATTTAACATCTAAATAATAGTTAATACTTATAACTTTTTAACTAAAGATCTTATTATTTATTTTTTACGCATTGATTTTTCAATGAGAACTTTTCGACTTTATCATTTAAAAATAAGTTGTTATGATTATTTCTTTTCTATATCACTTAACGTATGTTTTCCATTATCAATAACATATAATAAATTAAGTTTTGTGTAATCCATAAATATATTTAGAAATAAAAAAAATACAAACTTACATTTTAAGGTACAAAAAGTCATCGACCCCCCGGATATCAGATCCTGGGTCCGCCACTGCCCCTAATTAATATATGTCTACTTGGTTAATATGTAAAGTACTTCATCTGTCCCATCTAATTATTCCCAAAGATTAGTGGGCACGGAGATTAAGAAACTACATTATTTTAATATTTTAGTACACTTTTAAGGTATGGAGAGAGAAAACTTATTAGTAGGCACGCAAATTAAGAAGTCTTTTTTTAATATAAATGTTGTAATTTGTTTAGTTATTGGAATAACGTTTTACCAAATATGGAAATGGGAAGAATCATGTGGGACGCCCGAAATAGAAAGATGGGAAGAAATAAGTGGAACAGAGGTAGTAATACATTAAATGCTATTTTTACTGATTAATTTTTCCACCCTCCTTAAAAAAAACTAATCTGTTTGCACTCTCCTAATTAGTATATCCCCTAATTCTGTATATATAATATATATACTATATATCTAAGTAGAATATGTTCTCTCCTTACGAAGCCACGTCAGCAACAATAACCTCCCCAGCCAATCAGAGTGCTGCATATTTTTTTATTTATTTTTCAAATTATTTTCATTTGCCTAGATTCAATGTATTTGACTGAGCTGCTGCTATGCTGACGTGCCATGCTGTGCTAGATTTTATTTCTTTTTTTCGCAGAATGGCAGCTCAACAGTCTTGGATTTTGATTTCTTTTTTCCCAATTTTGAAGATGAACAATCGTCTATGTTCCGTAGCTTTATTTAAATCCACTGATAAGAAGATGAACAGCCGTGCAAAATAATCAAGTCGAGACTCTTGGCATTCTCTTCAACGTGCTGGCAAGCGCGAGTGGACGAATTCGATCAAGAAGACAAGAAGAGATGCTAGGGTCTAACAAGTGAGGATATTTGTCGAGAGAGAGAGAGAGAGAGAGAGAGAGAGAGAGAGAGAGGCAAAAAAGGAAAAAAAGACGAAAAGAGAAGAAAAGCAAAAAGAGACGAAACAAAAGAAAAAAAGAAAAAATAGAAAAAAAATTCAGACACTATGTCAGACGGTTCCAAATCTAACAATAACGACATCGCCAATCCAAGTAATCGATTATTCGTGGAAGCAATAACCGCCCCAGATGCACCGAATGATGCAACAACAACTTGAGGCGATAAACGAGCGGATAGATCAAGTCGAGGCAGCCACACAACATAATCGCAATGGATCTCGTCGAGCACGCGACTACAGAGAGGAAACTCACTTATTCGCTAATGATGAATTTGACGAAGAAGATCAACGACAAAGGAGGCAGCCCGAGCGTGATCGTGATGACAGTGGAGGCATGAAATAGAGATCCCAACGTTCCAGGGCAAGAGTGATCGAGAAGCGTATTTCGAATGGGAGACCAAGACCCAATTCATCTTCAACTGCCACGAGCTATATAGAGCGCAGAAAGGTAACCTTAGCCGCGACTGAATTTACTGACTATGTTTGGTGGGACCAATTGTCGACGACGAGGAGGCGAGCTGGTGAGCGTGCAGTTGTGACATGGGAGGAAATGAAGGCTATAATGCGTGAAAGGTATGTGCCGCCGCACTACTATCGAGAGTTATACCAGAAACTCCAAAGGTTACGACAGGGCAACCGCACGGTCGAAGAATACTACCGCGATATGGAGATCACCAGGGTCCGTTCCAACATTGCTGAGGATCTTGAGTCTACGATGGCCCGATTTCTCTCGGGCTGAACTCAGATATTGCTGATTTAGTTGAGCTCAAACACCATGTGGAACTAGAATAGCTGATACACTTAGCGGTAAAAATAGAGAGGCAGCTCAAGACGAGGGGCAACTCAAGGAATTCACGACTTTCTGAACAGCCCACGTGGAAGAGGAGCAATGATGCCGGAGAGCGGAATCAATTCAGACCACGTGGAGAAACGTCCAAGCCAAGCAGTTCGACGAGCGCAACGACGACAATTGTAACTGCAGGCACCCCGAAGAAGTTTGACGCTCCAGTGACAAGAAACCGCGACATAAAGTGTTTTAGGTGTCAAGGCCTTGGGCATATCGCAAGCCAATGTCCGAACAAAGAACTATGACGATGCTTGCTTTAGGGGAGGTAGTGACCAATGATGAAGAAGACGTCGAATTTGAAGAAACGGACGGCGATTTGGGGGAAGAAGTTGAAATACCCACTGAACTTGTGTTGGTATCTCGTCGTGCCTTGAACGTGCGAGTAGTTGAAATACCAATCACCATCGATGCCGAACCAAAAATTTTCGTCACTGAGAAAAGAGAAGATTAAAAACTTAGAGATAGAGAAGAAATAAAGATAAAGGTGGAGAAAGAGGAGGGAAATAAAATGTGTTCGGCGGCAACTTTAACTTTGTATAAATGAATTAGGGTTAGATAGATCATGGGCGACGGTTGCCTCGAAACAACAGTCGCCCATACTCATGTTAAAAAAATAAAATTAAAAAAAATCGATAGATCATGGGCGACGGTTGTTCCAAATTACCGTCGCCTCTGCTCAATGTTTAAAAGAAAAAAAACAAGAAGACCTTGGGCGACGGTTGCTATTATACCCATCGCCCAAACTGACATTTTAAAAAGAATAAGAGTTCCAGTAGGAGACGGAACTGTGATTTTTCTGACACCACGTGAGCCGACGACAACAGATAACGAACTGCAATGTCATACTCTACTACACCTTAAATGACTAGTTTGCCACGGGACTCCTATTAATTTCACATATAATTTGTTGGTGAAGCGATGTTAATAAAAGCCAAGTACGGCTCCACTAATGTCCATACAAGCGTAATATCACGTGGGGTAGATGTTAAATTACAGTTGTGACTTTTTTTTTATTTTTTTTTCCAAAACGACTTCTACAAGCTGTGGCGTTGGGCGACGGTTTATACAATCGTCGCCCAAACTCATATTTAAAAAATAAGGAAATAAGTAGAAAGTGTATAGGCGACGGTTGCTCATATCAACTTTTAAACCGTCACCCGTGCTCTTATTTTAAAAAAAAATAAATAAAATAAAGAAGCATATAGGCGACGGTTATTGGAGATGAAACCGTCGCCGGAGGTTTTCATTGATTATAGGCGACGGTTCCGTCCAAGAAACCGTCGTCTATGACGAACAAAAGCTATAAAAATTACAACATTGCCACCACATCCACTACAGGCGACGGTTTTTGAGGAACCGTCGCCCAAGGTGCCGTCGCCTATGGATCATTTTCTACTATTGAGTAGTCGTGTTTGCCTTAAAAATTTGGAGGCATTACCTTTACGGAGAAAGGTTTGAAATTGTCACCTACCACAAGAGTTTGAAATACTTCTTCACCCAGAAGGAGTTTAATATGCGACAACGACGATGGCTGGAGCTCGTAAAGGACTACGACTGCGTTATCAACTATCATCCGAGCAAAGCGAACGTAGTCGCAGACATGCTGAGTCGAAAGGCGATGAGCACAGAATTTCACAGAATGGGAGTGGAAATGGTCGATTTAGGCAAAGTCGAGACGAAACTAGCAATGCTGACTCTACTGCTACGTTGCTAGAACGAATCAGGAAAGCACAAGAAGAGGACAAATATTATCTGAAGGTGAAAGATGCGCTACCTGAGGACTTCGAAATCCGAGAATATGGAACCTTACTGTACAAGAATCGGCTATACGTACCCAATGATGAAGAGTTACAGCAAACAATAATGAAAGATGCACACACAACGTACTCAGTGCACCCAGGCGCGACAAAGATGTACCAAGATCTGCTGATAACGTATTGGTGGCCGGGAATGAAGATGGACATCGCCGCATTCGTAAGTAGATGTATGACATGCCAATTAATCAAAGCTGAACACCAACGACCTGCTGGAACTCTGCAGCCTTTACCAATTCCTGAATGGAAATGGGACCACATCACGATGGACTTCGTCGTTGGCTTGCCTAAGACGACGAAAGGACATGATACCATTTGGGTGATTGTTGATCGCCTAACCAAATGAACTCATTTCATTCATATCAGCTCTACTTTTTCCATGGAACGGTATGCTGAATTATATATTCAGGAAATTGTTCGACTCGATGGAATTCCAATCTCTATCGTCTCGGATCGAGATTCGAGATTTCTATCCAACTTTGACAAAGCTTACAGAAAGCGATGGGTACTAAGCTCTCGTTCGGTACTGCATATCATCCCCAGACCGACGAGCAGTCTGAGCGAACGATCCAAACCATTGTCGCAGTCCATCACCGGCCAAATCTGTCGCCGTCCAACACCACGACGCCCAGATCCGCCGCTAGAATCCAACCGCCCCAACATCTGACAGATCTGAGCACTCGAGAAAAGAAGAACAGAAAAGAACAGAGGAGAGAAGAGGAGAGTGAGAAGCCTTAGAGAACCTTTGCTTTTTTCACGGCCGCCTCGTCTTCCTTGCTCTAATTCTTCGACCCTTAGCTGGGCGAGCTCGACGTCTTAGGCTTGTTTTTCTTCGATTTTTTGCTTGGTTTGGAGAGAATACACAAGAAGAGAAGAGAGAGACGAGCGCGAGAGAATGAAAAAGAGAGAGGGATAATGAGATAAAAATAATTTGGGAGGGTTGTAAAATTTCAGAATCCCACCCATTTTTTAGTTTCTCATGGGCGACGGTTCTTAGCCAAAAATCCCGTAACCTTCGCCCATACGCATTCAAAAAAATAAAATAAAAAACGAAAAATTTAAAAAAATAAATGCACAAGAGAATGGGCGACAGTTATCATGTAACAACCGTCGCCCATACTCATTCAAAAAATAAATCAAAAACCGAAAAATACAGAAAAAATGCACAAGAGCAAGGGCGACTATTGTTGTGTAACAACTGTCTCCCATACTCATTAAAAAATAAAAAAAAATGCACAAGAGCATGAGCGACGGTTGTTACAACACCCGTCGCCCATACTCAGTAAAAAAAAGACGAAAATTGAAAAAATAATACACGAGCATTGGCGATGGTTGTTCAACTTAGAAACCGTCGCCCATGTTCGTAATTAAAAAATATTATAGGCGACGGTTTTGGCAAAGGAACCGTCGCCTATGGCTAACAAAAAGTAAAAACAATTACGAGAGTGCCACCGCGTCCACTATAGGCGATAGTTTTTTGAGGAACCGTCGCCTAAGATGCCGTCGCCTATGAATCATTTTGTAATAGTGTTCGATTGAAAGTGTCTTAGCTCCTGATGTTTTCGTGAATGCATTTTTGGGTTTGTTTATTAGATATGTATGGAAACCTCGAAATTTGTAGTTGATTCTCGAGCAACCCTACGGTTCTTGTTTGTATTTTCGTTGCTTCTCTTTATTTCCAGTATGAAGATAAATATCCATATATGTATGCCGTAGGTACTTTATAATAGTTAAGTGCATCACCTTAGTGTTAAGAAAGCTCCCTGTCAGTCACACTTAACAATAACACAAGTGACTACCACGGGCTTCTTTATTAAGTCCTTTCATAGATTAAATTTATTATATTATATGTGTGTGGACTTATCTATATCAACGTTATATATATAAATATAACGTGTAGGTGTGTCCAAAAGTTTAAGCTCAATGAAAACTTGGTCTAATTATTATGTATGCACGAAAATATGATTAGTACGAAAATATATTAAGATTTATAGTGTACTCGAGAACTTCAATAGGAGGGTGACGAAAACTTTCTAGCTCTCTCACGAAGAGTAAACAATTATCTTATGATTCGAATTTCCTTTTTATTTAAGTTCTTCCAGATTTTTCGGTATTTCTTCTATTGAGATTCAAATTAATGTGAAATTCCTATGATTACATTTTTCACAAAGGTCTAGCATTCTCCATCTAGATAACACAACGAAATTTCTAATTTAATCTTTACACTGCTAATTATATCGTGAACCCCGTATTAAATTTTACGGGTATTGCATTCTCCCCCATTTAAAAGAATTTCGTCCCGGAAATTATGCCAACTGGAATAATTCGGGTAACGATTTCTCCTATCGTGGTTTATCTGTATCTTATTAAGACAGGATTTATTCCCACCTTCACCACGTAATTTAGGCGACACATTTAAATGTGTGGCCCATCTTTCTAGGATCAACAATTTCTCTATGTCCAGATTCGCCTACATATTTTCTACATTCTCTAGGCATACTTATTCCTATTACTACTACGCTTCCGCTGCGCACTCTAGCCGATAAGGAGCTTTAGAGATTGGGGTGGACCCCGGTATCAGATCTATCGTGAACTGTATATCTCGATCAGGGGGTAACCACGGGAGGTCATCTGGAAATACATCGGCGTATTCATTAACTACAGGCACGTGTTTCAGTTCATGCTGAGGTAAGTCCTCTGCCTTCACTGCATGTACAAGAAACGACACACAACCCGATCTCAGTAGTCGTTGAGCCTTCGGAGCGGACATTCGCGGAACACTAATCTTACTCGCCTTACCTGAAAAAGTGAATACCTCCTTTTCGGGCAATTGAAATTTTATGACCTTCTTATTACAATCTATGATGGCTCTGTATCTCGCAAACCAATCCATCCCAAAGATGACATCGTAGTCGTTCATTGGGATCACAATTAGGTCGACGCTCAGATTTCTACCCTTAATGTTCACGGAATATCCTTCCAGCACTTGGTTAGTGCGCGTTGGATCACCGTGTGGTAGGGTAACTATGTAATTGCATCCAGATAAGGTAGGAGAGATTCCCACATTTTCCAGATACTTGGCCGACACGAACCGAATGTGTGGCTCAAAAGTCAATTAACACAGAAGTGGGCAAGTCATAAATAGTCAACGTACCCGTTACTACAGAAGGATTGGCTTCGGCCTCCTCATTTGTCATAGTAAAAACTCGTGCTGGCGCAGAAGGGGGTCGAATCAACGGTTGGTTCGGAATTTGAGGCACATTCTAATTGCAATTTCTAGCATAGTGTCAAATCTTCCCACACCAGAAACATTGTGGGGTCGGGTTTGGTGTTGCGCTATAACTCACACCGGGGTGGTAGCGTCCACACTGTCGACATTGGGATGCAGCGTTTGGCGGTCTGTTCGGAATGTTAGATGATCCTTGATTCGGCCTTGGTCTCCATTTCTGATGGCCTGGTTGATTCCCGCAATTGTTCAGATTCTTGCCAAAGAACGGGCTTTTTGGTTTCCTCCTCCTTGTTGTCCTTCCGTTCTTCGCTTGGCATCCTGAGCCTTTGTAACTCTAACCTCCACCTGCTCAGCTAAAATTGCTCATTCCGCGATGCGGGCATAAGTCTTTCCTTCTGTGTCGTACATACTTACGGTTCGAAAGATCTCAGGTTTGAGACCTTCTAAAAACGTTCAATCTTCAGCTCATCGGTAGCCACTATATGTGGCGCGAGCCTTGATAATTGCTCGAACTTGCGTATGTAATCTGCCACCGACATTCCTTGTAATACCCGTAAATTTAATACGGTATTTTGTTATAAATAACTATGTAATTATAGTTAGGAAGTCGACCACCAAATCGAAGTTGTGATACAAAAATATAAACGGTACTTTTGAATGTACCTCAAAATTTAATAAGAAATAGAATAAATATAAATGGGCTAAACTTAATTTTTTCGAATATTGGCCTAAATGGCCCAAACTTTTCCAAAGACGAACTTTAATAATCACGTTGCTTAGGCTTGAGGAAATAGGATTCACCAACTTGTCAAATCTTACACAAATATCGACAACTATAGTACTTATCTAAATACATAGCTTATATCAAAGATCAGTATAATAAAACCTTCACTTTTTATGTCATGCGAAGCTGAGCAGAGAGTGAAAACCAAGAGTTTCACAATTTAGAAGATCAAGTAATTTGGGAAGTGTAGAGTATCAATTCAATTGTCCTTGATTTCATTAGGGGCTTTATGTGTAGTAGTCCTTGGATTAGGACTAGTTTGATATTTACACCAAGTCTGTTTGGTATAAATAGTTGTACAAACATTGAGCTTAACACATAAAATTAGAGAATCAATCCAACAGGCTGCCGAATTCAATTCTAGAGAGACAAACAGCAAAAGCCTCTCATACAAAAGGATTTCTCTCTCGTGTTCTTCAAGTTAAGGTTTTCGATCCAAATTCAAAGTACAATAATTCTAATCGATTTCCTTAGAATTCATGCCTAGGATTGATTGAGTTGACAAACGAGGACCTAATAATTGGTATCAGAACCGATTCGTTCTGTTTTGAATCGAAATTGTTAGAATTCGGATCGAATTTTACATTCTGGAATTGTTCACCTGAAAAACAGTTTTGGCGCGAAATTGTTTTCGATCTGAATTACCTAATTCTGTGCGTATCTGATTTGATTTGGTGTTTCTGTGTTTGTTCTAGCAATAGATAGCAGTTTGAATATCAATTTAGCAGAATAGGTCAGATTAGAATCGTTACTGTTCGCGCGAAGAACAAACTTGAACACAGTTTGATATTGATTAAAGTTGACATATTTTGCTTCATAATGTGTTTAATTGTATGTTCGTGCGAATCAAACATCTGATTACGCGCAGAAACATAGTCTAATTCATCGTTTTTGGTTGAATCAGGGTTAATTAGGGTTTTGATTTTATTCGCAGGACTTCAATTTTTCTCGCTAAAGTTTTCGATCGCAGAAACTTCTCGATTGCAAAACTCCGCGCGAAAATTTTTATCGATCAGAGCACTAATTCAGCGCTAAATCGTCTTTACTAAGAACGAGTTTGGTAGAAAAATTTTTCGAGCGTTACTTAGCGAAAAACTTTTTCGACGACGACCTATTTTGACCTTTGCGCTCGTAAAACTTACTGTTAAAACTAATACAGTTTGACCAAGCAAAAATTACTTACGATCGAAAAACTTTTCCAGTCAACAGATTTATTCTGACTAAGCAAGAAACCTACCTTAAGTACCGTTTCTTGCGATCGAAATAAATTCACGATTAAAAGATTTTTCTCGATCGAAAGTTTTTGAACAAATTTTTCTCGCTCGTAAATTTTCTTGCTGACGCACTTTCTCGCACGAGAACAGTAACATATATTTTATTCTCGACTGAATTATTTTCGGTCGAAAATCTAAAGATAGAATCGAAAATAATTCTCGACTGCTTTAATATCAAACGCTACTAACTAATTTGCTACTTGTAAAGCACATAACATTACTCAAATCCATCAAAACAACAAACGAGTCAACAAAAAAAAAAGGGAAAGAAGAGATGGATGCATACTCGCTAGGAAACGACAATCGTCCGCCGATCTTGCAACACGGTGAATATAAAGTCTAGAGAAGCCGCTTCCTAAACTTCATAGCTCTGAAATATCAAGCCGAAAATTTATTGCAATTACTCGAAGAGGGACCTGCACAGTTTTGGGTCACTATAGCCGGTAATGACACGGCTACTCCTCAAATTCCTGCTACTAGGCGACTTAAGGAGCCTAGGAATACTCTATCGAGGAAAAGGCCCGCACGAAAGCTGATCTGATAGCCATGAACACACTCATGCAAGGCATCCCCAATGACATCTATAGACAGTTAGACAGCTTCCCAACGGCTAAGGGAATGTGGGATGAGTTGCATCGGATGATGCAGAGGACGGAAGTAGGCATCAAGGCCAAAAAGGCGAATATTCTCACTGCTTATGACTCCTTCCGGATGAGAGCCTATATGATGTATATCAAAGATACCTCACTCTTCTCAACGAGATGAGGAAGATAGAAATCTCGAAAGCGAACATGGAAACAAATATCAGATTTCTATCCTCTCTGCCCTCGGACTGGAAAATATATCCAATCAACTTAGACAAAACAAAGATATGGAGGAGTTGGATATTCATGCAGTTTTTGATAATCTCGCCCAACACGAGGAAGATGTTTGCGAAAGTCAGAGAGAGCAGAAGGGCAAGCAGGTTGACAACACCGTTGCTCTAGTCTCAGAGAAGCGTGGAACAAAGCCTCTCAAAGAGAAGATCGTTAGGCCTCCCTCATCATCTGAGAGAAGAAGATTCAGAATCAGACGTCGAGCCAAGCATGAAGGCACTGGGGAAGCAGTTGGCTTTTAATCGGAAAAATGATGAGGAAGAAATACTTCAAGAAGAAGTCCTCATCCTCGGCCAACAAACTTCGGACCTCAAACTCTAAGAACAAGGAACATGCACCAGAGAGCTCCGAAGTCAAGAACACTAAAGAGCCCAACAAGTGCTTCAACTGTGGCAAGCCTGGTCATTTTGCCAGAGAATGCACTCTTCGCAAGAAGAGAGATGCTAATTACTACTCCAAGAAGCTTCAACTCACGAAGCAGAAGGAAGCAGAAGTAGCCCTTGACACGCTCAAATACTAGCAAGTGTATTAGGTCCTGTAAGTAGTAAAACGGACGAAGTCCGAGTATCGATCCACGAAGACAACTCGATTAATTCTAAGAAAATACTCCTAATAATTTAAACTAACGGAATTTTATAGTTTTGATGATTTGATAAAATAGAGTAAAAAACGCAAATAATAAAATAAACGCAAATAAAATAGATGATGATATAGCAGTTGACGACGACGTGATCAAGACACATGCTCGGAGCGAAATATACGTCTTCATGCAATCTCATTCATCTAATCAACATGAATTAAGTCAAGGCGAAATTTCCTAATATATGTGCTACCCATTATTCACGTAACTAGCAACCTACATGAATAGTGAACAATCAACTATATTTCTATATGACTGTAGTTCCTACACGTGCATTTGATCTTCGTGAATTCCCCGAGTTTAGACGCTTTCGGCGCCTAAGGTCTCAGAAACCACACATACGAAACCGAATTCCATCTCTAGTTGGTTTCACGTAGTGGTGCTCGCTATTTTGATCTAACCTTTCTAATCACCTTTTCGGTTTCATGTACTAGGTCAATAATCGCGTGCACGGTGGCCGATCACACACACGTCATTAAACTCAAATAGCGAACACATAACTTAAATCATACGATTAAATAAAATAATAATAGCATTAATACGTAGTCATAATTCGGCCTCACACGGCCTCAATCACAGAAGAAATTAAGCTAGCATATTATACGGAAACGACAACGAATCCAAAGAAAATATTGTCGAAAACGAAATATTAAAAAGGTAAGAAATCGCCCTCGTTAAAGTGTTCGCGTCGTCTCTTTATTTTCAGTCGTGAGTTGCTCTTTCTATTTCCGCGGTCGAAGCTCTATTTCACTCTAAGCTCTCCCTCTCGTTAATTCGCCGTGCAAAATCCGTCCAAGAAAAGCTCCCCCTTTTTAATGTGCGCGTGGCAGTATATATAGGGATAGGGCTGCCCTTTTTTCCAATTTGAATTGCCTTCTATTTCTCTATATTTGTATATTTCCTCCCTGATTCTTGAATTAAATAGTAATCACCCTCATTGACTTGATATTTGCGTGATCTTGTTTCTAAAAATAGGAGAATATGATCAAATAAGAATATAAATAAAAATGTAAGATATTCAAGGATATTCAAAATAATAATTATTGAAAACATGGCTTTACGGGGTACAAAAATGGCGTAAAATCCTAACTTATCAACAACCCCCAAACTACCTTTGATTGTCCTCGATCATAAAATCGGAATAAAAACAAATCAAGTTAGGACTATAGAACATCTATCAATGAAATTCTCCTGTTTCATCTCAGAAAACGTAAAAGCATATAAAGTCGGGATAATCATCAACTAATGAATGATCTAGTCAAAACACGAGGCATAAGGTAATAAGTCACAATCTAATCGTAGCATGAAAGACATTTCTAGAATTGTACCACGCATAAATCCACAACTCTCACAAGGATCTCTCAAGTCGCTCAAAGTATTTATTTATTTATTTTTTAAGGGATCTGTATAAAAGCGCTCAATTCACGACATGAAAAGGTATTACTCTAAGCTTGCAAATATATCACATCATAGTCACATCGTGGAAATCATGCACGAATCGAAGGGTCTTTCATCAAGGGTTGTAATGGGGCTCGGGTTTCGAAAGATGCATCATATAGGAAGTTATATCAAACATATCAATCATCGAATCGCTCACCACTTATTTCGCTCTTCTAACGCTGTGCCTATTTTTCACTCGACTCATCCTTTTTCCTTTTCTAGCTCTTCTCGCTCGCTTTTTTTTTCGCTTTTTTTGCTTTCTTTTTTTTTCTTTTTTCTCTTTTTTTTCTTTTCTTTTTCGAACCAGCCCCTCCCATCATTTCTTTTTGTACGTCTTTAAGAGAGAGGTTTCTAGTCCGCTGCAATATTACGACGAGAGATCTATATCATAGGATGAGTTCTAACATGCATCGACGTTTAGCTCCTTCTCAACCAACAAGTCACTATCCACGATATCGATAAATTAACACGTTGATGCGGGTCGTATAGGCTAAATTGAGGCAATCAGGCTAAATTTCTGGGCTCCAAGTCAACAAATAAGTCAAATAAGGCTTAAAGGGGCTCACTAAGTGGTAAATACGTAAGGTAGGGAAATATTTAGGCCAATGACTCAATCCTAGTGCCCTTCTCATTTTCGCACATAAAAATCCACAATGTAACCATTGACATGCATAAAAGAGCAAGTATGAAAATATTCAGTTCATGCGTGTCACACAAGAATAAACACCGAGCATAATGAGTTGCTCTGAATTTTTCTGAAGGCTCAAGAACTCACATATATAGCTGGTTGTGCTTCATGACACGCAATACTCTCCTAAAGCAGTCAATATAGCCAAATAATCATGCTAATATCACGACAATGCAACATGTGAGACTATCGCACTCAATTCATCGAATCCCGGCACTGTAAAATTTTAAAATTTTCATCATAGACAGGAGACTCCACAAACGACGTTCAAATCGCAACCTTCATCAGTTATACCCACTAAGATGATCGAAATAGATCCCTAAACGTAAGCATATTAAATATAGCATGTGTCACATCCCACCCCCAAACTAAATAGTACATTGTCCTCAATGTGTAAGTTAAAAGCAAAGAGAGAGTAGAAGTGACACTGCCCTGAATTTTTCATCGGTCGCTGCAGAGGAATTGGTTGATCGGTAGTACACGAGCAACCATCGCGAACTGGCAACCCCCAAACTAGATATGAGCCTGCGAGAAAATGTGACTAGTGTCAGGACCCGTCGTCCCGCCCTCGTATTCCGTTCTAAATCTAAGTGTTAATGCTTTGTTATCGTGCGAGTACGTAAAAATGCGAACAAATTTTTCATTTTTGACGTGCATGCGGAAGTCTTATATACATGTCAAAAGAATATTCGTTCTACAAATCATCGAAATCGTGTCTACACAAAATACATGTGTGTGCGTGTGTGCAGCCAAAAGCTCCCTATGCGCCCGGCCTTCACAGGTCGTCATCCATACACACACTCCCACCTCAAAAGCAGCCGGATAGCTTCAAAAGATCGGCCTCGCATAAAGGTCGGAACACGTACCGTGATCGTCAGTACCTACAATACGTAACATAAAGAATGAGCCACCGAGGCTCAGTAAGCAGAAATTATGCATGTATACACGTGTCCTAACGATCGACAATCCACGTCGTCGTTTTCTAATGCTCATACTCTCTTTCTCATTTTCTCGTTCTTTTTCTGACTCGTACTCATTTTCTTACACTCTTACTTCGTACGGGCCCTCGGCTTTCTATCCCACTATGCGCCATTTCATAGAGATCTCATATGTGGAGGTTCTCACACTAGAAGGTCACCCGAAGGAATCTTCCCTCACTTAGTGCGGCCTCCACGCGGACGCTTCTCAATGGTAGCCAACACCGAGGCCACTAACCGCGGAGGTCACCCGAAGGAATCTTCCCTCCTGGTTAGTGCTTTACGCACTAGAAGGTCACCCGCAGGAATCTTCCCTGACTCAGTGCGTGCCCCGGGCCGCATCCTCCAGGTTGCATCTCCCGCATACGGGGTATTCCCCCAGCCTCTTATACAGGCCTTATGGCTTCTTTTGCCATGGCTGCATAGGGGGGCCGTGACTCTTCATTGAGTCGACACAAACGCCAATATCGGCGAGTATACATCGCACACAGGCGATCTTACGCACGCTCTTACCTCGCGTCATACTTACTACTTATGCGTGCAAGTGCTCATGACATGCTCATGTGAATATGCAGATCATGCTTATCATGCATATAAAATGACCTTATCTTAACATGCATGTTTCACGTAAAATACACGAGCACGTAAATTCACATCATCGGACGCAGGCAAGTTACGTACTGTAGTTGAAATTTCTACTTACCTGTTGTCCAAGCGAGACTAGTATTCTCCTCGTTCGCTCCTACCGTTCGACCTTTTACATAAAAAGGGTTATATTATTAGTATCTTGCTTTCTTAATTAATCCGTCAAAATGATTTCATTCTGTCTTGTTACTTATTTGGTCTTGTATAAATTTCCTAGACTCCAGTTTAATTTGATTACTTCTTATTGCATTCCTAAGTCTTTACATTTCAAGAGCTAAGGTACGTAAGAGTTCAATGGCCCTAATTCTTATAGCTAGGCGAAAGTGATTAGGACTTGGTATCAATCGATCTTTAATTGGTTTGATTCCAATCAAGTTTCGATCCTTAGAGATTCCTCACTTATCATCTAAATTCCTTGCACTATAAGCTCGGCGAAAGTCGCTTGATTCTACTAGGTTTCGCCCAATTAATTCATCTAAATTGAATTCCTAAGTTATATGAGTTTCTCCCGAAACTCATCCTCTAGTTGCTTTCGATCGAAAGTCACCTTTGTTAGCCACTTTCGATCGAAACTCATTTAGATCAAATCCTGATTTCAATTTGGCATTTATCACGAATTGGTTTCGCTCGAAACAATACTAGTTTCGCCGAGTTTTCCTTCGCTCGAAACCATGCATGGTGAAGAAGTTAATTTAAATTGATTGCATGGCTTGGATGGAGTTTCGCCGAGTTTTGCTTCGGTCGAAACTCATTTTTTGTTACCGTCCTTCGATCAATTTTAGGGTTTCGCCGAGTGGTGACGTGTGCATGGCATCGTTATAGGTTTCGATCGAAACCATGCAAAGTGGTTAGCCACTTTCGATCAATTACATGGATTGGGCTTGAGTTTCGATCGATACTCATACATTAAAATGAGTTTCGGTCGAAACTCGTAACTTATGGAGTTTACTATTCAAAATTAATCCAATTCAAAAACTAGATTCATGATCCTATCGCCCGAAAGCCTATCTCAATTACTCACTTTCGATCGAAACACCCAAAATTACTCATCTCATCGAAACTGCTTTCTTCCTGGTTTATCCAGTCGAAACTTCTGCATTTCATTCCTTTTGCTACCCAAATCGTGTGGCTCCTTCTCAGAAGCAGAATTTCTAAGTTCTAAATCGTATATTGTACTATTCGGTCACTAATTCGTCCATCTAGAATCCTTAATACGAATTCAAGCTCGAAATTTAGGGTTTCCCGTGGGTTCCTCAACTACCTTGCTTTTAATGTCATTAATAACCTCCAACTACACCTTGGTTACGAATTTAAAAGGCTTAGGGAAGGCATTTCACTTACCAATTTGAGTTCCTAAGCTTGTTGGAGTGCTCTTGGTTCGAAATTTGGCTCGGCTTCTTCTCCTTCTCCTTTCTTTCTACCTTTCCTTGCTTCGTTGGTTTTCTTTTTGGGAATTAAAGTGTTTTGAATTGTTTTTAGTTGGATATTTTCCTTAGCTCATTGTAGATAAGGCACAAAGTGGCGTGGGTTTTTCCTTGTTTTAGGGAAGTTGTCCCCCAAGTTGTGCTTTCACATTGAATTGGGCCAAGTGTTAAATGTTTTGGCCCAAATTTTGTGGGTCACAATTCCCATGAATTTTCTTAGCCCATTGATGCTTCATGGTCCAATAAAATCTTAGCCCACATTTCTATATTCCATTCTCGAGAATTTCCTCCTTGTCGGGAGTCATCGCAAACATATAATTAATGTCGCGTAATTTCCCTTAATTCTCATAAAAATTACGAGCATAGAATTCATACGAATTTACGTAGACGTATAATACATACTCATGTAACACGAAATTACTTAGATCATACACGTAATTTATTGGCCGACCTAATTTCCGGGGACCGGGGTCCTACATCCTCCCCCCCTTAAGGAGGATTTCGCCCCCGAAATTAGCCCGTGTGGAACAATTCGGGGTAACGAATTCGCATTTCGTCCTCCCGTTCCCATGTGGCTTCTTCCGTGGACTGGTTCCGCCACAACACTTTCACTAAGGGAATGTCTTTGTTCCTAAGTCTTTTGGTCTCGTACATCAATATCTCCACCGGAGTCTCTTCGTAGCTTAGATCCGGTTTCAATTGTTGATGTAGAGATTCGTTTCCTAGAACGTGGTTCGGGTCAGCTATGTATTTCCGCAGCGTCGAGACGTGGAACACGTCATGCACTTGCGATAGTGACGCAGGCAGCTCCAATTGGTATGCTACCTCGCCAACCCTTTTCAGTATCCTAAATGGTCCTATATACCTAGGACTTAACTTCCCTTTCTTTCCAAACCTTTTCACGCCCTTCATCGGCGATATTTTAACAAACACCATATCGTCTTCTTTGAATTCCAGTGGTCGACGTCTTCGATCAGCGTAGCTTTTCTGTCGACTCTGTGCCGTTCGCATTCTTTCTCGTATGGTGGTAACGGCTTCCGTCATTTCTGGTACTATGTCAGGGCCTAACACTGCCCGTTCGCCAACCTCATCCCAATGTACTGGGGATCTGCACCTACGCCCATATAGCGCTTCGTACGGTGCCATCCCAATGGTGACGTGGTAGCTGTTGTTGTACGAGAACTCGATCAGTGGGAGGTACTTACTCCAATTTCCTTTGAAATCGAGTACGCATGCTCGCAGCATGTCCTCCAATGTCTGTATCGTTCGCTCGGATTGACCATCTGTCTGCGGATGGTAGGCGGTACTGAAAGACAACTTCGTTCCCATCACCTTTTGCAAGCTCGTCCAGAATTTCGACAGAAATCTGGAGTCGCGATCCGAGACTATTGAGGATGGAACGCCGTGCAGTCGCACTATTTCCTGAATATAAAGCTCCGCGTATCGTTCCATGGAGAACGTTGTACTTATTGGTAGGAAATGGGCCGACTTGGTTAGCCGATCGACGATTACCCAAATCGCGTCATGCCCTTTCGCATTTCTAGGCAGTCCTACTACGAAGTCCATGGTAATGTTATCCCATTTCCATTCCGGAATGGGTAACGGTTGTAGGGTTCCCGCCGGCCTTTGATGCTCGGCCTTGACCTGCTGGCATGTCAGGCACTGACTCACGAAGGTCGCGATGTCCTTTTTCATGCCTGGCCACCAGTAGTTTTCTTTGAGGTTTCTGTACATCTTCGTCGCTCCTGGATGTACCGAGTACGCCGTAGCGTGTGCTTCCGTCATTATTAGCCGTCGTAGTTCGACGTCGTCTGGCACATACAACCGATTCTTGAAGTATAACCGTCCATCTTCCCGTATCACGAGGTCTCCCGTCGGTTGTTCCGGCTGTGCCTCCTTAATCTTTGCATACAACTCTTCTGCTCCTTGCGCCGTCTTAATTTGCTCCAGCAGTGTTGGTTGGAATGTTAAGGCTGCTAGCTGCGCCTCAACTTCGCCTAACCTTACGACTTCTACTTCCAGCAGTTGCAGTTCTGCACTGACTGCTTTTCGACTTAAGGCATCGGCTACTATGTTCGCCTTGCCTGGGTGGTAGTTGATTACGCAGTCGTAATCCTTAACTAACTCCAACCACCTCATTTGCCTCATGTTTAGCTCTTTTTGCGTAAAGAAGTACTTGAGGCTCTTGTGGTCAGTGTATATCTCACACCGCTCTCCGTAGAGGTAATGCCTTCATATCTTGAGAGCAAAGACCACTGCTGCCAGTTCTAAATCGTGCGTCGGGTAGTTTTTCTCGTACTCTTTTAGTTGACGAGAGGCGTATGCTACTACATTCCCATTCTGCATTAGCACACACCCTAACCCATTCTTCGATGCATCGCTATACACGGTGAATCCTCCAGTTCCCGAAGGTATTGTGAGAACTGGGGTCGTCGTAAGTCTTTCTTTCAACTCTTGGAAGCTCCGTTCACATTCTACGGTCCACTGAAAAGGCGTATTCTTCTTGGTCAGCCTCGTCAGTGTCGATGCTATCTTAGAGAAGTCCTTGATAAATTTTCGGTAGTAACCCGCCAGACCGAGGAAACTTCGTACTTCCGTCACATTGGTCGGTCTGGGCCAATTGCTGATGGCTTCTATCTTGTTCGGGTCTACGGAAATTCCTGCTCCTGACACTATATGCCCCAAGAATGCGACTTGGTCAAGCCAAAATTCACACTTCTTGAACTTGGCGTATAGTTGCTTCTCCCGTAGTATTCCTAGAACTGTTTCCAGGTGTTCTTCGTGCTCCTCCTTCGTTTTCGAGTAGACTAGGATGTCATCAATGAAGACGATGACAAACCTATCTAAGTATGGCTTGAACACCCGGTTCATTAAGTCCATAAACGCTGCGGGCGCATTAGTTAGCCCGAATGGCATCACCAGAAATTCGTAGTGGCCATAATGGGTACTAAAGGCCGTCTTCGGGACATCTTCCTTCCGGATCCTTAGTTGGTGATAGCCCGATCTTAAGTCGATCTTAGAGAAGACCGTTGCACCTTGTAGTTGGTCGAACAGATCGTCTATCCTAGGGAGTGGGTATTTGTTCTTTATCGTTAACTTGTTTAACTCCCTGTAGTCTATGCACAATCTCATGGATCCGTCTTTCTTTTTCACGAATAGCACCGGCGCTCCCCAAGGAGAGAAACTCGGTTGTATGAACTCCTTCTGCATGAGTTCATCGAGTTGATTCTTCAATTCCTTCATCTCCGTCGGTGCTAGCCGATATGGGGCCTTAGATACTGGTGCCGCTCCAGGTACCAGATCTATAGCGAACTCTATTTCCCGATCGGGTGGTAGTCCCGGTAACTCCTCGGGAAATACATCAGGGAAGTCCTTAACTACCTGCACTTCCTCGAATTTCGGGGAGACATTCCCTTCTGACTTGATAGTGAATACCAGGTAGGCTTCGCACCCTGATTTGATCAGTCGTTGGGCTTTCAACGCTGATATCATTGAGATCATGGTCCCCTTGCTAGTTCCTACGAACCTAAGGGGTTCATTCCGCCCGTATTGAGCGTGACTATCTTGCGGTGGCAGTCTATGACAGCTCCGTACTTCGATAGCCAATCCATTCCAAGGATCACCTCATAATCGTTCATGGGAATAATTATGAGGTCTATGGGCAGTTCTTTGTCCCCGACTACTATTGGACAATCCCGTAAAACCTGACTGATTTGGGTGGGATTCCCGTTCGGAACTGTTACCCTAAACTCGCACTCAGCTCGGTGAGGCGTGACTCCTACCCTCATGACATACTTAGTAGACGCGAACGAGTGTGTCGCTCCTGAGTCGACTAGAATGCATGTGGGTGTTCCATAGGCGATGAGGGTACCTGTTACTACGGCCGGGTTATTCTCCGCTTCCTCAGAGGTTATAGTGTAGACCCGTGCCGGTACCCTTGGTGGTACTGCCTGGTTCCCAGCTTGACTTCCGGATCCACCTTCCGGACATGCCCTCACATAGTGGCCCGTCTTGCCACATTTGAAGCAAACGGCATTCTGGGAGTGGCAGACCCCCGTGTGCCTCCGTGCACACTTTGGGCATACGGGTAGGTCCAACTGGGGTCTACCCTGGTTTGGGTTCAACTGTGGGGGTGGTCTAGGTCGATTCGGGAAATTTGGTTTTCCACCCTTGGCCACGAATTGCCTCTTTGGGTTGCCTCCGCTCCCTTGTGGCCCTTGTACAAACTTGCGCTTAGCTTCTTGGGCGCGAGCTATTCTAGACTCGGCCTGCTCCGCCACGAGCGCTCTCTCAGCCACTTGTGCATACGTGGCCCCTTGCACTCCCGCCATACTTACATCCCGATATAACTCGGGCTTCAGCCCTTCCATGAACCGCTCGATCTTGAGCGTGTCCGTGCTAACCATATGAGCAGCGAACCTTGAAAGCTGCTCAAACTTCCTGATGTACTCCGCCACTGTCATTGCTCCTTGGCGGAGGTTGATGAACTCATTCATCCGCTGTGCTCTGACAGGGGTGGTGTAATACTTTCCCCTGAAGATCTCCTTAAACCTATCCCAGCTCATCGTTAGGGGGTTTTCGACGGCTGAGACGGTTTCCCACCAGTGTCCGGCGCTTCCCCTTAGCAGGTAGGCAGCGCACATGACCTTCTCCGCCTCGGGGGTGCGGCTATGCTGGAACATGTTCTCCAACGTCCTCAGCCAGTCCTCGGCGGACGTGGGGTCTACAGCATCCTCAAACTGTGGAGGATTAAGCTTCCTGAACCTCTCCCCAATCATCTCGATTCGTTCAGGTGGGGGAGGTAGATTGGCTGATTGCCCACCAGCATTTTGCTGCTGGATCAGCTGCTGAATCTGGGCCGACTGTTGCCTGACCAGTTCAGTCAACTGCAGGATGGTAGCATCCCGACTGTTAGGGGGGTTATTAGTGTCCCTACCCTGATCAGATTCCCTGCTTCCTTCTCCTCTAAGTCTTACCATTTTCTCAACCTATCCTGATAATTCCTAAGGCCAATAAATCAAACCATACAAGAAATTCACATAACATGGTACTTACTAGCAAGGCCGCTTCCGTGCTTTTGAGTGTGTGTGTATGGACAGTCTACAGGACCTGTGACCGAAGCTCTGATACCACTCTGTCAGGACCCGTCGTCCCGCCTTCGTATTCCGTTCTAAATCTAAGTGTTAATGCTTTGTTATCGTGCGAGTACGTAAAAATGCGAACAAATTTTTCATTTTTGACGTGCAGGCGGAAGTCTTATATACATGTCAAAAGAATATTCGTTCTACAAATCATCGAAATCGTGTCTACACAAAATACATGTGTGTGCGTGTGTGCAGCCAAAAGCTCCCTATGCGCCCGGCCTTCACAGGTCGTCATCCATACACACACTCCCACCTCAAAAGCAGCCGGATAGCTTCAAAAGATCGGCCTCGCATAAAGGTCGGATCACGTACCGTGATCGTCAGTACCTACAATACGTAACATAAAGAATGAGCCACCGAGGCTCAGTAAGCAGAAATTATGCATGTATACACGTGTCCTAACGATCGACAATCCACGTCGTCGTTTTCTAATGCTCATACTCTCTTTCTCATTTTCTCGTTCTTTTTCTGACTCGTACTCATTTTCTTACACTCTTACTTCGTACGGGCCCTCGGCTTTCTATCCCACTATGCGCCATTTCATAGAGATCTTATATGTGGAGGTTCTCACACTAGAAGGTCACCCGAAGGAATCTTCCCTCACTCAGTGCGGCCTCCACGCGGACGCTTCTCACTGGTAGCCAACACCGAGGCCACTAACCGCGGAGGTCACCCGAAGGAATCTTCCCTCCTGGTTAGTGCTTTACGCACTAGAAGGTCACCCGCAGGAATCTTCCCTTACTCAGTGCGTGCCCCGGGCCGCATCCTCCAGGTTGCATCTCCCGCATACGGGGTATTCCCCCAGCCTCTTATACAGGCCTTATGGCTCTTTTGCCATGGCTGCATAGGGGAGCCGTGACTCTTCATTGAGTCGACACAAACGCCAATATCTGCGAGTATACATCGCACACAGGCGATCTTAAGCACGCTCTTACCTCGCGTCATACTTACTACTTATGCGTGCAAGTGCTCATGACATGCTCATGTGAATATGCAGATCATGCTTATCATGCATATAAAATGACCTTATCTTAACATGCACGTTTCACGTAAAATACACGAGCACGTAAATTCACATCATCGGACGCAGGCAAGTTACGTACTGTAGTTGAAATTTCTACTTACCTGTTGTCCAAGCGAGATTAGTATTCTCCTCGTTCGCTCCTACCATTCGACCTTTTAAATAAAAAGGGTTATATTATTAGTATCTTGCTTTCTTAATTAATCCGTCAAAATGATTTCATTCTGTCTTGTTACTTATTTGGTCTTGTATAAATTTCCTAGACTCCAATTTAATTTGATTACTTCTTATTGCATTTCTAAGTCTTTACATTTCAAGAGCTAAGGTACGTAAGAGTTCAATGGCCCTAATTCTTATAGCTAGGCGAAAGTGATTAGGACTTGGTATCAATCGATCTTTAATTGGTTTGATTCCAATCAAGTTTCGATCCTTAGAGATTCCTCACTTATCATCTAAATTCCTTGCACTATAAGCTCGGCGAAAGTCGCTTGATTCTACTAGGTTTCGCCCAATTAATTCATCCAAATTGAATTCCTAAGTTATATGAGTTTCGCCCGAAACTCATCCTCTAGTTGCTTTCGATCGAAAGTCACCTTTGTTAGCCACTTTCGATCGAAACTCATTTAGATCAAATCCTGATTTCAATTTGGCATTTATCACGAATTGGTTTCGCTCGAAACAATACTAGTTTCGCCGAGTTTTCCTTCGATCGAAACCTTCTCAATTATCTAGTTTCGATCGATTGATTAGAGTTTCGCCGAATTCAATTTAATTTGAGGGTTTTCGATCGATTCCACTTTCGATCGACTTGAGTTTCGCTGTGTTCTTACGTGTGCATGGCGTCACTACTTTCGCTCGAAACCATGCATGGTGAAGAAGTTAATTTAAATTGATTGCATGGCTTGGATGGAGTTTCGCCGAGTTTTGCTTCGGTCGAAACTCATTTTTTGTTACCGTCCTTCGATCAATTTTAGGGTTTCGCCGAGTGGTGACGTGTGCATGGCATCGTTATAGGTTTCGATCGAAACCATGCAAAGTGGTTAGCCACTTTCGATCAATTACATGGATTGGGCTTGAGTTTCGATCGATACTCATACATTAAAATGAGTTTCGGTCGAAACTCGTAACTTATGGAGTTTACTATTCAAAATTAATCCAATTCAAAAACTAGATTCATGATCCTATCGCCCGAAAGCCTATCTCAATTACTCACTTTCGATCGAAACACCCAAAATTACTCATCTCATCGAAACTGCTTTCTTCCTGGTTTATCCAGTCGAAACTTCTGCATTTCATTCCTTTTGCTACCCAAATCGTGTGGCTCCTTCTCAGAAGCAAAATTTCTAAGTTCTAAATCGTATATTGTACTATTCGGTCACTAATTCGTCCATCTAGAATCCTTAATACGAATTCAAGCTCGAAATTTAGTGTTTCCCGTGGGTTCCTCAACTACCTTGCTTTTAATGTCATTAATAACCTCCAACTACACCTTGGTTACGAATTTAAAAGGCTTAGGGAAGGCATTTCACTTACCAATTTGAGTTCCTAAGCTTGTTGGAGTGCTCTTGGTTCGAAATTTGGCTCGGCTTCTTCTCCTTCTCCTTTCTTTCTACCTTTCCTTGCTTCGTTGGTTTTCTTTTTGGGAATTAAGTGTTTTGAATTGTTTTTAGTTGGATATTTTCCTTAGCTCATTGTAGATAAGGCACAAAGTGGCGTGGGTTTTTCCTTGTTTTAGGGAAGTTGTCCCCCAAGTTGTTCTTTCACATTGAATTGGGCCAAGTGTTAAATGTTTTGGCCCAAATTTTGTGGGTCACAATTCCCATGAATTTTCTTAGCCCATTGATGCTTCATGGTCCAATAAAAATCTTAGCCCACATTTCTATATTCCATTCTCGAGAATTTCCTCCTTGTCGGGAGTCATCGCAAACATATAATTAATGTCGCATAATTTCCCTTAATTCTCATAAAAATTACGAGCATAGAATTCATACGAATTTACGTAGACGTATAATACATACTCATGTAACACGAAATTACTTAGATCATACACGTAATTTATTGGCCGACCTAATTTCCGGGGACCGGGGTCCTACAACTAGGCGGCACCGTGAGAGCGAATTTTTTTTTTGTTAAAAATGAAATAGGGAAATAGGACTAAAATATAAATAATATAAATGCATCGATAGGCCTTGGGTTACCTCCCAAGAAGCGCTGTTTTTATAGTCGTTAGCTCGACTCACAAACCGCTTATTTTGGTGGATAATCGATGTTGATCGAGTTGTCTTTCCAAACATCTCGATCGTTGTACACCTTGGGTTCTCCTCTTCTTGGTGATAGTGTCTGCATCATTGTGTTGGGTCGAAGGTTCTCCTTTTTTTGCCATATGTAGATGCTACCCTCTGTGTAGTCTTTCGGACGGGGCTTCTTCTTTTTCTTCGGTGGGACCACCTTCCTGTTAGATTTAGAGCCACTGCTCTTTTTAGTCCATGACGTCCATCTGTTAAAATTCAACATAGAAGAAACTAGGTTATCGTTAGATTTTGTCGCGCTCCCGTTCGGTGCATCTATTCGAGCATCAGCTTTAGTGTTCTGGCGGTCCTTCAGCTTGCTGGTATTCTCTCCAGACAAGTTGTACCTGAAACACTCAGAACACTTAAACGCACAAGGGTCAAAGATATCGATAAAGGAACAAGAATCATCAGTAGGGCGTTTCGAAGATTTATAAACATCAAATTCAACTTTCTCGTCCCCTACTTGGAAAATAAGTTTACCGTTACCGACATCAATGGTAGCTGTTGCCGTGTTTAGGAACGGGCGTCCAAGTATCAATAAGAGGTCATCGTCTTCTTCCATATCCAACATAATAAAATCAGCCGGGAAGTAGTGATCTCCTACTTTCACCAATACGTCTTCCGTTTTTCCTCGTGGATACGTGATAGATCTATCGGCGAGCTGGAGGATAGTCGATGTGGGTTGCGGCTCACCAAGTTCCAGTTTCCCAAATAATGAAAGTGGCATCAAACTAATACTCGCACCAAGATCAAATAACACATTATTAAATGTAAAAGATCCAATAGAGCAAGGAATAGAGAAACTCCCTCGATCCTTAAGCTTTGGCGAAGCTTCTTTAGTAATGCCGCTGAACATTCCTCGGTGAGGGCTATTTTTCCGTCTTCTTCTAACTTGTTTCTCTTGAATAGTAGCTCCTTCAGGCATATGGCGTACTTAGGCATCTGCAACAAAGCCTCAACAAAAGGGATATTAACTTCAAGTTTCTTAAATACATTAATGAAACGATAAAATCTTCATGATTTTTCCCTTTTCATAAAGCCGCTGGATATGGATGTCGAATTTTTATCGATGGGAGTGGGTTGACCTTCTTTTCTTCCAAGAGTAAATCTGGCTCGTCCTCGACTTTTTCGGTCTGCTTGTCCTTTTCATTAATCCTAGCGTTCGTGGTCGTGACTTCTCTATGATCGGATGTCTCTGTCTCTTTTGCTACCTCCAACTCCTTGGTCTCTTGGAGAGATTCAAGCTTCTTTCCACTTCTTAGTTCAATGGCATTCGCGTACTCTCGAGGGTTCTTTTCGGTATTGCTCGGGAGTGTGCCAGGCTTGCGCTCGGCCATTGAACTTGTTAAATGTCCAATTGTAGTCACCAGACTATGCATTGTATCCTCTATCTTGTTAATCCGCTGATCTATATTACGATTCTGACCGCCTTGATAGTCCGTTAATTTCTCCTATGCTATCTCCCAATCGGCCTTTTGTTGTGGTGGTGGCGCGCTATGTTGACTTTGAATTTCTGGAGGCTTCAAGTAGTGCGAGTTGCCATAAGATAAATTAGGATGGCTTCTCCAGCTCGAGTCGTATGTTTTCGAGTAGAAGTTTTTTGCCTTGATTGGATTTGTTTCACTTCATCGGGGTTCTTGGCCTGCATCATGTCTAGTCTCCGGTGTATAGCCTCAAATTGCGTCTCCAGTGAGCTACTAATCTCATGTACCCCAGCCGTCCGACGATCCATATCTTGCTCAGTATATCGTGGGGGGTAGGCCGCGATCCGCTCGATGGCTGCAAGGGCGTCGGCATCATCGAGCTCCATAAAATTTGTGTTGCGTCCTCCGTCGACAATGCGCTTGTTCAGCGTGCTAAGTCCCAGGAAAAATGACTGCATTTCAACGCTCAAGGGTATGCTGTGGTTCGGGCATTGCCTGAGAAGGCTCTTGTATCTACTCCATGCATCCTCAATGTCTCGCCCCCTTCTTGCTTGAAGTTCACAAGCTCGCTCCTTATCTCGCTAGTCCTAGAGAGTGGGTAGTACTTGCCCAAGAAACACTCCGCCATCTGTTCCCAACTAGTGATGGATGCGTGTGGCAGTGACGAAAACCACTCTGTCGCTTTTCCTACAAGAGAGAAAGGAAAAAATGTAAGCCTTATAACCCCAGGATACTAAATAGTTCTGCAAATCTATTGAAATTTGGTAATGTGGGCATTAGCATCCTCATTAGTTAGCCCATGGAATTGGACCGCTCCTGTCATCATATGCAAAGTCACGGGCTTGATTTCGAATTGATTGTTAGGTCCTTCGGGGACACTATCGGGTCATTATCGTCGAAGGGGCCTGGAAGCGCTCGACTTAGTAGAGTGGGTCGTGGTGGAATCTCCTGGTGTTCTTGATTCTCCATTCTATGTCTACGATTTTGATTATTGCGGCGACACGTAGCTTCGATTTCGGCGTCAAATAGTAGTGGTTCACTGTAAACTAAAATCAATTGAAATTCCTGCGAAAGACAAAAAAAACTAAAAATCAAAGTAAGTGAATCCAATAAAATAAAATAAAAATAAAGTAAAAATAATAATATACGACTACTAAGAAAAACAAAACTAAACTAAAATCAGAAGAAATCCTAAAACTAATAATTCCACTGTCCCCGGCAACGGTGCCAAAAACTTGACACGCTCAAATAGTAGCAAGTGTACTAGGTTGTGTAAGTAGTAAAACGGACGAAGTCCGAGTATCGATCCACGAAGACAGCTCGATTAATTCTAGGAAATATTCCTAATTCTAATTTAAACTAATGGAATTTTATAGTTTTGATGATTTGATAAAAGAGAATAAAAGACGCAAATAAGAAAATAAACGCAAATAAAATAGATGAGGATATAGCAGTTGACGACGACGTGATCAAGACACATGCTCGGCGCGAAATATTCCCACGTCTTCATGCAATCTCATTCATCTAATCAACATGAATTAAGTCAAGGTGAAATTTTCTAATATATGTGCTACCCGTTATTCACGTAACTAGCAACCCTACATGAATAGTGAACCAATCAACTATATTTCTTTATGAACGTAGTTCCTATACGTGCATTTCATCTTCGTGAAATTCCTCGAGTTTAGACGCTATCGGCGCCTAAGGTCTCAGAAACCACACATACGAAACCGAATTCCATCTCTGGTCGTTTTACGTAGTGGTGCTCGCTATTTTGATCTAACCTTTCTAATCACCTTTTCGGTCTCATGTACTAGGTCAATAATCGCGTGCGCGGTGGCCGATCACACATACGTCATTAAACTCAAATATCAAACACATAACTTAAATCATACGATTAAATAAATAATAATAGCATTAATACGTAGTCATAATTCGGCCTCACACGGCCTCAATCACAAAAGAAATTAAGCTAGCATATTATACGGAAACGACAACGAATCCAAAGAAAATATTGTCGAAAACGAAATATTAAAAAGGTGAGAAATCGCCCTCGTTACGGTGTTCGCATCGTCTCTTTAATTTCAGTTGTGAGTTGCTCTTTCTATTTCCGCCGTCGAAGCTCTATTTCACTCTAAGCTCTCCCTCTCGTTTATTCGCTGTGCAAAAGCCGTCCAAGAACTCCCCCTTTTTAATGTGTGCGTGGCTGTATATATAGGGATAGGGCTGCCCTTTTTCCAATTTGAATTGCCTTCTATTTCTCTATATTTGAATATTTCCTCACCGATTCTTGAATTAAATAATAACCACCCTCCTTGACTTGATATTTGCGTGATCTTGTTTCTAAAAATAGGAGAATATGATCAAATAGGAATATAAATAAAAATGTATGATATTCAAGAATATTCAAACTAATAATAATTGAAAACATGCTTTTACGGGGTATAAAAATGGCGTAAAATCCTAACTTATCAGCCCTCATGACAGAGCAGGATCACTGGCTCGAAGACACGTCTAGTTCTGGAGACGAGAATCTTGCCCTCATGGCATGCCTTGACAACGACATGCCGAAACATCCAACCAGAAGGACGAAGATGACGCATCCACCTCATCACAAATGGTAGACTCTTCTTCCACATTATTGACCATGTTAAAATCATATCAAAGACAATATGCTAACATGAAACATGTGTAGAAAAGTATTAAGGAAGTAGAGGATAAACTCTCTAGGTCTCAGGAGAAGACAAATAGTCTCGAATCAGAACTTAGACGCTCTAGTGCTAAAATAGAAGAACTTACTAATAACCTGCATTCTAGAGAGACTAGTCAACCTCAAATAGGACAGCATAGCGAAAAGATTAAGGAATTAGAAGACAGACTAGCAAATAACAACAATTGCTTGGTTAGGAATCTCAATGAGAAAACCACCCTAAATTGTAGGATAACCGAAGCTACCACTAAAATCACTAACTTAGAAGCTCAATTAGAAATATCTAATACGAAGGTTAGTGAGCTTAGTAAAGAACTAGATGCCTGTCAAGCAGGTAAACTGACGGTAGAAAATAATTATGCTCTCTTAGGTGAGGAACGTAAGAAGTTATATGCGAAAATTAAGAAATTAGATGATCTTCTTACGCGTAGGGGACATTCTGAACCGACGATATTTCTAAACCAGCGCAAGGATATAGAAAAATTCTACAATCCAATAGAAGGCATAGGTTTCACTAACCCACATGTTCTATGGAAGAAAGAAATATATGATATTAAGAACATGGGTTTAGGAGTAACGTCTCTTATAAATTTTACTGAAGCGACAAAACAAAGTACTTTAGATTCATCCAAGAGAAGAGCCTCACATGGGCCTGAAATCCCTTTGACTACACAGAACTAAATGAAAGAGACAGAAATATGAAACCATCTTTAACACCTGTCTGTGATTTAGTTCAACCTTATCTCAAACACACTACGGGGAAGCCAAAGACGTTCACTGTAAAGATTCTCACTACAAACCTCCTATAATAAAACAGACAGAATCTCAAGCTAAATTAGATAAAGAAAGAGAGAATTTCGAAGCTGAAAAGACAAATTCTTAAAAAAGATGGAAGATCTCAAAGCTTCCTCATCCTCCCAAACTACCTCTCACGCTACTATGAAAAGCGTGAAAATCGAAAAATCACCTTCGAAAGATCAAAAGTGCATTGATAATTCTGGTAAAAGTGCTAAGGCTAAATCTATTTTACCTACGTCTACGGGGAGCATAGGGCAAGCACTAGAACCGAAGGCGAGAGTGTCTAGTATTAAGAAGGAGCTAGTAGATTTGAGTATGTCTAAGAATGCTGTCTGTACAAATAAATGACACTCGTAGAAATAAAAGAGTCATTTCTTCGCTTCGAATATTTGCTTCTACATGTACTCTACATCATACCATTTTTATGTAACATCCCGTCCCATACCGGGTGTCACTGTAGCATCCGTCGCTACTGGGACCTATGGGGTTGGGCCCACCACACTCCAACTGATAGTCTGGCCCCACTGTACCACCATTTAACCTTTCAGCGTGCTTCGTCCTCGCTCACACGCACCCTGGGCAAACTTCTCAGGGGGTCACCCATCCTAAGATTGCTTCAAGTCAAGCACGCTTAACTTCGAAGTTCTTTCGGATGGACTCCCGAAAAGGAAGGTCAACCTTGGTGATATGAGTAGTACTATCAATACATTTATACGATTCTTAGCCTGACATACCCATACATTGTCAGTGTCAGGATCCCCTCTCATTCGGGTGTCGATCGGTTCGTTCATGTACCCCTTCGCCTAGAAGCCTGCCAGGAGCCGCTCCTTGTCCGTGCATCTCTTTGGCACCGGTGATCACTCTCCGCCCTCGTCGGCCCCGGGCATCACATGCCCACCAGCTTCTGCCTGGTTCGTCCCCGAACCAGCACCGTACTGCGAGAGGTTGTGCTCTGATACCACTTGTAACATCCCGTCCCATACCGAGTGTCACTGTAGCATCCGTCCCTACCGGGACCTATGGGGTTGGGCCCACCACACTCCAACTGATAGTCTGGCCCCACTATACCACCATTTAACCTTTCAGCGTGCTTCGTCCTCGCTCACACGCACCTTGAGCAAACTTCCCAGGGGTCACCCATCCTAAGATTGCTTCAAGTCAAGCACGCTTAACTTTGAAGTTCTTTCGGATGGACTCCCGAAAAGGAAGGTCGACCTTGGTGATATGAGTAGTACTATCAATACTTTTATACGAGTCTTAGCCTGACACGCCCATACATTGTAGTCTCAGATCCCCTCTCATTCGGGTGTCGGATCGGTTCGTTCATGTACCCCTTCGCCTAGAAGCCTGCCAGGAGCCGCTCCTTGTCCGTGCATCTCTTTGGCACCGGCGATCACTGCCCGCCCTTGTCGGCCACAGGCGTCACATTTTAGAAGCACTAATTTCTAAATTTGCTCTACATCTGATGCTAAAATTAGTCATTCTGCAACAAATGCCACTAGGAGATTATGGCGCTGTACATGGCTGTACTCACCTAAGGTATCCCGTAAAGATTGAGTCCCCCAAGCACCTTAGGAGATTATCAAAAGAAAAGATCTTTTCCTCGGTCAAGCCTACCAAAGCATTTGTACGTGTCGAAATTAACCTTCCCTGCAAGGTTCAACCCAAATGGGTTCCTAAATCTCCGCCTAGGACGACAAAAGCCGAAAAGGCCAAGTCACCTAGAGAGGCTACACCCAAACCCACTTCTCAGAAAGTGACATGGGTTATTAAAACTCCTTCAAGTAATAATTTAGGAACCATATCTGGACCTAAATATATGTCTGCTAATCTGAGAGGACCCATGTTTAAGTGGGTACCTAAAGTTCCCTAACTTGTTTTTGCAGATCCATCATGTGTGGTACCTCGACTCTGGTTGCTCCACACACATGACTGGAAATCAAGAGCTGCTGAGCAACTACAAAGACCGGCCAAACGGCAAAGTCAGATTTGGAAACAGTGACTCAACTCCCATTTCTTGGATGTGGGGATATTATTTTGGAAAATCTGACGATAAAAGATGTCTCTTATGTCGAAGACCTCCGCCATAACTTGTTCATCATAGGCCAGTTCTGTGATAAAGGATTTCAAGTGGTCTTTCACGCTGACCGGTACAGAATTTTGGACAGTCAGGACACAGAACTGCTTTACGGACTTCGAAAATCCAATCTTTACACGATCAACCTGACGTCCGTGTGGCCCTTGACAGCTGTATGCCTCATCTCTCAGACTGTTTTACAGAGGAACAGCTTATGGCATCAACGAATGTCTCATCTGAATATGAAAGCTCTTCAACGCCTTTCTAAGAAAAAGTTGGTTCACGGTCTTCCAACAGTACTACTACAAAAGGAGCATCAATGTTCGGCATGTCAAGTAGGAAAAAAGAAGCCAGCTCATCGTGTCAAGCAAATTGCGTCACCTCTTGACCATTGGAACTAATCCACATGGAGCTCTGTGGGCCGATGCGGACACAGAGTATCAATGGACGCAAGTACGTGCTAGTGATCGTCGATGACTTCTCTCGCTACACTTGGACAAAGTTCCTCCGAACCAAAGATGAGACAGGGGACTTGGTTATCAACTTTGTGAACACTACTCAGAATCTGCTGCAACAGACTATTCAAGTTATTCGAACAGACAACGGCAGTGAGTTCAAGAATAAACATCTCAGTGAGTTTTATCAGAAACTTGGAATTAGTCAACAATTCTCAGCCGCAAAAACACCTCAACAAAATGGGGTCGTTGAAAGGAAAAACAGAACCCTAGTGGAAGCCGCTCGTACAATGTTGATCCATTCTGGCCTTCCACAGGGTGGTGGTTCACAAACGGCTCAACAAAACTCCGTACGAGATTGTAAATAAGAGAGTACCCATCATCTCATTCTTTAAAGTCTTCGGGTGCAAGTGCTTTGTGGCGAACGACATAGAGCAACGTGCAAAGTTCGACCCTAAAGCATTCGAAGCAACTTCCGTCGGTTATTCTTCAACATCAAAAGCGTACCGAGTATACATCAAGTCCAACCGCACGATTAAGGAAAGCTATAACGTCACTTTTCACGAAGTGAACGAGATGGCTTCTGAACAAAACAGTTCAGGACCCGTGCTCAACCCGTTGGCTTCTGAAGACAAGATCTCAGAACCCATATTCACTGGTGTGTTGGCACAAAACCAACAGAAGATGGCAACAACTCAGCAATCACCGCCAGACGAAGCTCTAAGACTTGTGTTAGAAGACTTGGATTCCCTCTTTGAGCCTCTACATCCGCCAGTCACCGTCAATCATACACCGACGAGGCTGATGTACCAAGTTCTTCAACAGTCCCCACCTCACCCGATTCAGATTTGCCACAGAACAATGAAGAACCTCCCTTGGGTGTTGAGGAATAATCATCAGAGTCGCTCCCTCCCAGTGCAAATCCTCACACAAATGAACAATCGGAGATCATTGGAAATCTAGACCCACAAATGGCTGATGCATCATCTTCAGCTTTGCCACATGAGCGCAAGTGAGCTAGAGCAGAGCCGGTTGATCAGATTATTGGCGATCCTTCGAGCAGAATAAGGACACGACATCAACACAGTCTTTTCAGCTACTTCTTAAGCCAAAACGAGCCTACTAAGGTAGCAGACGCACTACAAGACCCGGATTGGATAATTGCAAATGCAAGAGGAAATCAACCAATTCGAACGTCTTCAAGTGAGGAAATTAGTACCCCGTCCGCATGGGAAAACTATCATCGGAACAAATGGGTATTTAAGAACAAAAAGAATGAAGATGGCGAAGTGATCAGGAACAAGGCACGATTAGTTACAAAGGGATACAACCAACACGAAGGCATTGACTACGACGAAACGTATGTTCTGTTGCCCGAATTAAAACCATTCGTCTCTTATTGGCTTACGCGGCTCATAAAGCCTTCAAGGTCTATCAAATGGACGTTAAAACCGCCTTTCTCAATGGCGTACTTAAAGAAGAAGGCTATGTCGCTCAGCCAGACGGCTTCGTTGATCAAGAACATCCCGATCACGTCTATCGATTTGATAAAGCTCTCTACGGACTAAAACAAGCCCAACGTGCTTGGTATGATGTCTTGAGTGACTTCCTCGAAATGTTTGGATTTATTCGAGGAACAAGAGATACGACCCTCTTCATCAAATGGCAAGACAAGGATCTGATAGTCGTTCAAGTTTACGTCGACGACATCATTTTCAGTTCAACAAATCCACGGCTTTGTAAGAAGTTTGGAGATCTCATGAAGAGTAAATTCGAAATGAGCCACATGGGAGAGATGCAATTCTTCCTAAGACTTCAAGTCAGACAGCTCGATGATGAGATATTTATCAGTCAAACAAAATACATTAAGGACATTCTGAAAAAGTTCCATCAAGAGAGCAAGCCTCTCAGCACTCCCCTGTCAACAAGATGCAATCCCACAGGAAAATCGGTTGAAATCACACTCTATCGCAGTATAATTGGATCTCTTCTCTGCCTCAGTTCTAGTCGGTCGGATATCATGTTTGCCACTTGTCTTTGTGCCCGCTTCCAAGCCGATCCGAAAGAATCCCACATGCTCGCGGTCAAGCGTATTCTTCGCTACCTTAAGGGCACAACTACCTTGGGACTATGGTATTCTAAAGGTACAAACTTCAAACTTATCGGCTATACTGACGTTGATTATGCAGGTTGCCCAATGGACAGACAAGCACCTCCGGTGGCGCTCAATTTCTAGGCGAAAAGCTAGTCTGCTGGTCATCCAAAAAGCAAAATTGCGTCTCAACTTCGACGGATGAAGCTGAATACGTCGCAGCCGCCAGCTGTTGCTCCCAGATGCTATGGATGCGGACTCAACTTCGCGATTATGAGTACAATTTAAATAATATACCCATATATAGTGAGCAAAGTGCCATTGCGATGACGTGCAATCCTGTTCACCATTCATGCACGAAACACATAGACATTAGATATCACTTTATCAAAGATCACGTAGAAAAAGGCACCATTGACACGTACGTTGTGAACACAGAATATCAAATAGCCGACATTTTCACCAAGGCATTGGATGAAAAACGATTCCAGTTCCTTGTCGGAAAATTAGGCATGTTGAATCTTTCGTGATATGTTCATTACCTGATCTTCTGTGCTATCACATGCTCTATTCTATGTGTTTTCCATGCTCATTTGTATTATCTTGCATGATAATAGAACTACTAAACTAAATAACAGAAAAAACTATACATATACCTATAATATAGGAGAATGAAGAAATTTTTAGGATGCTCGATCTACGACACAATTAGATTTCCCTGGCATGCGACTGATTGCTTGCTTAATTTTGTCAGTCTAAGTCGCATTCTTGTGTATAAAGCTCATTTAGTTTGCTACACTAGACACAAAGCCATTTTACATAAGTAAGGATTTTGGCCTGTTATTTTTCCTTTGTATTGATTTATTCTTGAGCGAGTCACACACGAATTGCTTGTAACTAGCATTTCTTCGCTTCATACTCACCTTTCGTTAGATCCTTAGGAAAATGATTAGAGCACCTAGGAAATTCCTCACTTGGCCTTACATATATAAAATTTCAATCCTTTAATACAGCCTTTAGTCATCCATCTTGAGCCTTCTCCGATATCCTTTTCTTCACTTGAAAATCCTTTGAGCCTTCAACCGAACAACTAAGTCTTCAATGGGATATTCAATCGAGAAAAGGAGGGCGAGAAAACGAGACGACAAAGAAAAAGATGACAAAAGAAGGTGGAAAACGCACATGAGGAATGCTCAACGCACAAAAAGCAGTCGAAAAGAACCTGCAACTCGACTATCACAATCTCATATCATTAGAATGGGGCACGGATCTTGCTATGAACTTCTCCATCGATAATCTCGTACACTCGTCAGAAAGGATGGAAAGAGGAGCGCCACGAAGTGAACTTCTCGACGATACTCCGGTCTTATATCGAGACAACGAGAAGAGGAGCGCAGCCTTGGGTTCGAATTCCACAACTGCGAACTTCTTCAAATCGATAATCTCTAAAACCTCACTAGGGATTAAGAGAAATGGAGCGGTATCGGCACGAGAACGAACAAGAAGATCTTTGCCTTAGATAATCTCTCAGCCTCGTAGAGAACGGAGCTTCAGCTTGAGCAAGTGCAGACTGAGTCAAAGAAAATTCGTTAAAGGATGAGAAAGATAAACAATAAGAGAAAAACGGCAAAAAGGAGGAGAACGACGAAGAAAAGAAAGAAGATCCTTAGTCCGCAATTCCAAAACACATTCCCTTCTTAGTCAGAGCCAAATTAAAACCTTTCACAGTCTCTATGATTCCACATCGACGATCTTTCGCAAGGTGAAATGATTAAAAACGCCTCGATCACAGGTAAATTGACTTAAGATTGCTGGCGTTGACTAGAACGATATAAATATAATCATCCCAAGGTAAAAATAATCGAGTGCTAGAGTGAATCCAGTGAGAGTTGTCGCAATGGATCATTCTATGAACTTAGGACTCTCAAGTTTGACGACTTGACTTGACGGTATGTGATCTTTTCAAGTGTCTTGTGAAATTTTAGGCGTGACAATGATCGTAGCAAAATAATCTGACCCCATACTATTAATATTGATATGCATATGAAAATTATATATATATAGATATATGTTAATTGTTTTCTGAAAATTTACTTCACAATGAAAAAAAAAATTCACATATTTTTAAATGAAATTTTATATTTCATACGCATTGACTTGTTTAAATGCGACTATCAGTTTTTGCTCATACCCTCGTGCGAAAATGACAGTTACATGTATAGGGGAACATGTATCTAGGCTAAATGTGTTGAAGTCGCGTATCTCAAATTTTGGTGGATTATTTGAGGGGGAGCATTTACAAACTTACGCCTTAAAAGCTCCAGATATTTTTAATGATCTTCCTCTAAGTGTTGCAGAAACAATGCGGAGTCAAGAATTCTTCAAGACTTGGAGTATTCGGCATAGACTAGTTGTAGCTAACGTCTTTCTATGGTTTTGAATTTAACCAATATTTTTCTTATTAAGGGGGAGCCTCATTAAAACAAGTATTGCTTACATAGTTAACTCAAATAATTCTCAAACATTTTGCTCTAAAGCTTTGCAGATTCGCGAAATCAGATTTTGGAGCCAGATGTCATCATTCGAAATTCAGGGAGTTAATTGCATTTATTTTCATATCTAGGGGGAGCAGTTATGTGGTTGAATACTTAAACTTAGTGCTGTCTGAAATACTTTGAAAAAAAAATTCTCAATCGAAAAAAAGGTTTTGGGCGAAATTTGTAGTTTCCGATCACAAATTATCGATTGAAAATAACTTGGGACCAAATGGCAATTTTCGCTTTAATTTCTCGAGCGAAAATCAAAATATGTACCAAATTTCTCGATCGCAAATTTTTCGATCGACAAACAATAATGGGCCTTGAATTTCAAGTGTAGAATAAACGTCTAATCAGCCCATTCAACGAATTTAATTCTGCAGTCGAAAATCCCCAAATACACGCAAAACCCTCAATCGAAAAATTCAACAGTCAAAACTTTTTCTCTCAAAAGACGAAATTTAAATTATTCAAAATCTTTCGATTTTTCATCTAATTTTCGTCTTTTGGAGGTAGATTTGACTTCCTTTAGGGGTTGTCGTGCATTTAAACTAGATTTGCATCTGTATTCTGTGATCTTTCGCATGATTCTGTGTTAAAATCTAGATTGTTCAGAATGTTAAAACTCGAATGATATTTTGCAGTATTTACGAGCATTCTAGGTGTATAATCTGGGTGAAATATGCATTTAAGATAGTTATGGTGTTTCCTAAGCATTCTGGGAACATATAGTTTCGATTATCTGCGTTCTTAAAAGGTTGATTTAGCGTTCGGCTAAATTGGGTTTTTCAAATGTTTAAAGGCGTCGAAGAACTTTCTCGTTCGTAAACAGTGAATTGAGTTTCAATTTGATTGATTTACTGTTTGCATCGTACAAGATTTTCGAGCGCTAAATTTTTTTGGGTCGTTAACATAATAACGCTGATCGAAAAATAATTACAATCGAGAAATTGATTTTTGATTTTATGCAGTCGAAAAGAGAACGGAATAGATAAAACATATGCAATCCCTTTAAAATTTCGAGCGCAAAACTTAAGTCGAAAATCTCGATTTCAATTTTGTTCTCGGTCGAAAATTTTAGCGGCGAAAAAACTAATTTTTCAACGATAAAATTTCTCGATCTTAACAGCACGCAACGATAACTTGATCGATCGAAAATTTTCTCGATGGTTGACTTAGTCTCTCCTTGACAATTTTCTCGATCGTAAACTTTCGCAGTGACAAGCCTTTTTAAAATCGAAAATCTTTCTCGCTCAATAACTTTCATAGCGAAAAATTCTATTCACGCGCGAAAAATTTTCGATCGTAAATTTACTTGGAAATCTAATTTCTCGATTGTAAATTTACATGAAAATTTTTCTCGATCGTAAAATTTCTCGGCTACAGTACCACAATTTAAGTCCAAACAATTAGAAATTTTCTATGTCCTTTTTCAACTGTAGCTATCATTAGCGAATAAAATTTTCGATCGCAAATATTCATTTCAAAATCACATTTAGGCAATGCAATTGAGAATTTCAATTCTAGCGCGACAAAAAGCGTGAATAGTACTTTAACACTTGGTAAAATTTTCGACCAATTTTTTTTGAACTTACATGCATATGTCGAAATAAAATTATTTCTTCAAAAATTCACTCTATATGACCTATATGTGCAGTTATATTTCGACTACAATTTTATCAAACATGTTATAAATAGCTTCACCATTATGGTTTGATAAATTCGAATTTCTACTAAATTTTAATCTAGCTAGTGACTTGAGTCTGTATTTCAGATGGCTCACTACCCTACCTACAACCACATCAACGAGAAGGCTCTGTACCTTAATGTACACAACATGAACTTCCAACTAGATCTGACCACCTTCCGGTGTCCAGACGACATCATGGTATCCATACTGCAAGGCCATGCACTATGGCATGCTCTTACGGTGACGGCCTCAGTGCCGATGGTCTACCTCCAGTAGTTTTGGGTTATGATCAAGAGCCTCATCTTGAATGGGGCGTATCACTTTACCACTGTTGTAGGGACGAGGCACGTCTGTATAAGCAAGAACGATCTCATACTTCTGCTCGACCTCCCTCACAGCCAAAATTCCGACCCCGTCCCATCGGATGCAGAAATGGTGCATGATTTCCTCCAGATGGGGTACCGTCCGCCGCTCACCAAGCTAGCTCAGATGCAGAGCAACGGGATTCCCCATCCGTGGAAGACACTTTTTGGTATAATCAATAAGTGTGTCCCCCAAGCTCGCAGGCTTCGACAAAGGTAACGGCCACATCATCCGGATATTTCACGGAGTAATGTTCTCGCGAAATTACGATTTCGCTCAACTGCTGGAACGACCTCGCAAAACAGATTGAACAGAAAGAGAACAAACGGTCCAAAAATGTGCCGTATGCGAGATGGTTCTCCGGCATCATCCGACAACAAATGGAGATGTACGAGCAGAATATTCCTTGCCAGCCTCCGGAAGGAAACTATCAGCCACCTAGGCTCAAGTTCTTCCACAACCCCAAACTCGCGGACCTAGCTCAGCCATCGATGGCCATTCCGCTCGAGCTGCTACGTCTCGCCGACCCCACGTGAGATGAATATCAGAGATACTGTCGGGAGCATCATTTGACTGAGCAGATGATTCGAGGGCCCCCGACAGAGTTCCAAGTGAGCCCTCCACAACAACAACCTAGTCTTGAAGGCACAATGATTGATGAAGTGACTCAGGAACTAGAGATGGATCCCCCAACTCATGAGGAAACAATGCCAGATGTTGAGTCCACGCTGATAGATGTCGTGGCTCAAGAGTTGGAACTCGAAGCTCCACAAGTATCACTTGGTGCTGAAGTGCTCATCATTGTCGGCGTGCTCGACGAACCTGTTGAGGAAGGTCTTCTAGCAGCACAGCCCGAGGGAGAAACGGGGCACACCTCACCACCGCTGGCTACTACGCCAGAAACCGAGGCTCTAATTTCAACATACAACCTGTCGAGCCTCCGGTGATGGAACAAGCCAGAAGGATATAGCACGAGGACTCTCACCTCACACGGCTACCCCATCAGACACGGAGTCAGATGAGGAGATTCGGTTGATTAGAAGGACTCCGAGACGATTGAGCGTATCAGTCGAGTCCCTCTTCGAAACCGTCACCGAACCATCAGACAAGCGCCGACCATCCCTCCATGTGTTGCGGACCCCCCTTCGCTCAATCTTGAGCAGCAGCACGTCGTCACCGCGGGACCGGAAGCCCGGTGTCTGATACACAGGTTCCCATTGAACCTACCACAACACCCTTAGATGCGAATCTTTGCGATTCAAGTCGAGGATTGGGTGGAAGTCCCGACACGTCACAACCTCAATGACGATGAGCCAACCCACGGAGACGGGTATCACCCGATCCATCAACGGAGGCTCCTATCATGTCCATGACGGACGATCGACTACAGGCAGCTCTCTCCCGTGCCCTATCACAGTTCGAGAACCGATTTACGGAGAGAGTTCACTCAGCCTTAGAGATATCCCGACGTGATACCGGGAAAACACCAGTCTCTGAGGGCCAACCGTCAGGACAAACCTCACAACCCATCCGCACACCCACTCAACCCATATTATCCTCACAAACCCCAACACCCATCCTAACCCACAACCTAATAAATCCTGCCACAGTACCCATCAGTGAACTCCACTCAATTCTGGTCGACAGCTGTTGGAAATTGACCACACGAACGCCAGAAGAAGAAGGTCTCTTCCGCCGTCTCGTTGATCGTCCTGACCCATCCAACGTGCCGTGGCCAAGGCTCCCACTCCAAACGCCGGCATGATGACCCAGACAATCAGGTCCGTCCTGAGGGGGAGAAGAGGCCAAGGATAATCAGAAGGGGTCAGAGACAGAACCCTGGCGCGACTCAGATAAGTAAAGGAGTCGCAGGTGTTAGGTCCTCAGATTAACAACTCTAAGATCCTAGGCATGAATTCTAAGTAATTCGATGAATATGATTGACATTAATAATCGATCGAAAAACTCTAATGAAGATCGAGAGAGAGATTTCGAGTAGAGTGAGAAAGTTACTGTTGTTTCTCTCTCTAGAAATTGAATTGCAAGCCCTTCGGATCAATTCTCAAAACTTTCTCTATTCAGCTCAATTCATTTACAAGTATTTATACCAACAATCTTGGTATAAATATCTAATTAGTCCTTAATCTAAAGACTAATACAATTAAAGCCCCTAATTACAAGGACAACTAATGAAATCAAGCACAATTACAAATGATATTCTATATTCTCCCCCTTTGTGCTTGATTGCGTCTCCGCGCTATTCGTCCTTGTCGGGCATAGTACGATCTGCGCAAGCCCAGCGCATGCTCGTAGTCCCTAACGGTCTCCCTGAGCTTCAGGCGCTCCTCGATGTCATCCAATAATTCCATCAGGAGCGGCTGTTCTCTCACAAATCGGTGGATCCTCAGCATCGTGTCTCTATTTATCTCTTCCAACCTCTGTTCGATATTTCTCCTGACAATCTTGAGGGTTCCGTCGCAAAACTTGTGAATTTCTGTCTTCAGCATCAACCTATTCTTCTTGGCAATTGGGTTGTTGTAGGTGATGCCGATGACAGAGCTAATGTGCACGTGATTGCTTGGAAGCCTCTCGATCTCAGGTCTTTTGAAGAGTGGTTAGGCCATGTTGACCTTCTTCATATTGCTCTCAAGCGCCATTTGCAGGTCGTGAGCGGCGAAGTACTTGACTTGTCGCATCATGAACCGGTAGAGCCCTTCAAGGCCTTCTTTCTTGATAAAGCCCTGAGGACCTTTGTACTTCTCCACGTATAGCTGATAAAGACGGTAGACTTCATAGGCGGGGAGGTACGACAGGTCGCTCTCGCTCAGTTCCTCTCGGGTCCTACCCACTCGTTCGATGACGTAGTGAGGTGTTGGAAGTCCTCCTTTGGCACAGTAGACACTGAGGAGTTGGCAAATTGGGCAGAGTTCCCTGAAGTGACTCTTTAGTCGATCCTTCGGGATCCCCAGCCTCACGTCCGGTCCTAGTTGGGTCAGCATCCACAGATATGTCATTCTCTTCTGCTGATCCCAGTGAGAGATCCCTCTCAGCTTGAACTCATCCGAGTTCTTAAATCGATCCGGTGACCTCCAAATGTTTCCCCTGACTTCTTCAAGGAAAGGCATCTCTATATGAATGTTCTCCCACGACGTGTCGATCCAAACGGTCCCTGGCATCTGTCTTGTAGGGGAGGCCGCTCATTGTGCGATCAACTCCGGTAGCCTTGGGATTTCACTTTGGTAGTCTATACCTTCTTGAAGTCCGTCTTCTTCAACGATCACGAGGTCCACGGATGCTTGTTGTAAGAAGTGACGTACATCCTGAAGCCTTTGTCTCTGATGCTCTCCGGGCATGGAATGGGTCATCCACTATCCTTCGAAGATGTACTTGTCAAAAACTTCGTGTGGATTGACGCCATGTCCAAAGGGTCCCGGTTGGTCTGGAGCGACGGAGGGAGTAGCTTGAGTAGCTGCCAGAGCTACAAGCATTGCAGCTCTTGCTTCTTCTTCCGGAAGCAAGGGGCTTAAGTAGATCGGCGGTGTGGGCGGAGGCGTCCGAAGGGTAAAGGTAGGTGGGTCGATATGTGGTAGAGTGGTTGTGCGGTGCGTGGTTTGGGTGGTTTGGGTAGTATGGGTGGTTTGGGTTTGGGTTTGGGTTTCACCAGCTCCAGCGCTTGTCTGCTTAGCGCCCGAGCCTTGTCCTTGGCCAGCTGTAGAAGTCCTCGGCCTCTTCTCTCCCTCATGAGGGTCCTGATCGTCAGGATCGTCATGTCTGCGCTGGGAGTGGGAGCTTTGGCCTCGGCAGGTGTCAATCGGTGGCTCAGGATGATCCACCAATCGCCTATAAAAGGATTATTCTTGAGGCGATCGGATGGACAGGCCAATCAAACGGGCGAGGAGAATGTCGTGGAGCTCGGTGATGGGGATGGTGTATGGGTTGATGAGGATGGAGGAAGTGGCTAAAGGGTCGATGGGCGTGGGTTGTGGAGGTGTGGGGTGGGTTTGTGACGAAGGGCCTTCAGAGGCAGGTGCTTTCCCGGTATCTCTTCGGGATGCCTCGATTACTTGAAGTACTCTCTCCGTGATCTTGTCTTCCATAGACTGTACAGCGGCAGAGAGAGCGGCCTGGAACTGCTCGTTCGTCACAGATGGTGTGGACGCCTCCATGGATGGACCAGGACGACGGATGTCGCCTGTTATCAAGCCTAGAGTAGACACCGACTCCTGGGGCTGGCTCACAGTCACTTGAGGTTGTGACTGTATGAGACTTCCACCAATCCTCGAGTCAAATCCTGAGGATTCGCCTCTATGGGTGTTAAGGCAGGCTCAGGTTGTGCCTGCGAACCAGATACCACGGGAGATGGTTGCGGCTCATGATTGAGCGAAGATGTGCGAGCAACACTTGTCGTCGTGGCCAGCGTAGTATCTGGGGCGGCAGTGACGGCCGGGAAGAGGGACTCCAGCTGAATGCTTAGTCGTCTGGGAGTCCTCCTTATCAGGCTTATTTCCTCGTCAGACTCCGTGTCAGACGGGGTGGCTGTGTGAGCAGTGAGGTCACGATTGACGTCCTCCAGTGCCTGATCCGTCACCGGTGGAAGAGAGCTTTGCCCCATTTCAGTCTCGGGCTGTGCTTCTTGTTGAAGAACCTCCTCAAAAGTTTCTTCAAGCACGCCAACATGTACGGGCACTTCCACCTGGAATTCGTGTTCAGGAGCCTCGAGCGCCGTCTAGGTAGCCACGACGTCTATCAAGGTATCTTCTACGTCGGGCATTGGCTCTTCGATCGAGGGAGACTCCTGTTGAAGCTCCTGAGCGACAACGTCAATCATCGCGTCGTCAGGGCTTGGTTGGTGTTGGGGAGGGCTCACATGGTGATCTGTCGGGGGCCCTCTGATCATATCCTCCGTTAAATTGTGTTCCCGGCAGAACCTCTGATACTCAGCTCCCGCGGGGTCGGCGAGCCTGAGTAGGTTGAGTAAAATCGGCATCGACGGTTGGTCCAAGTCCGTGAGCCACGGGTTGTGGAAAAACTTAAGCCTTGGCGGCTGGTAGTTTCCACCAGGAGGTAGCTGGGGGATGTTCTCTGCATGCAGCTCGATGCACTCCCTGATGATCACGTTGAACCATCGAGCATAGGGCACGTTGTTCGACCTTCGGTTCTCCTTCAGCCGAATCTGTTCAGCTAGATCATTCCAGATCAGCTGTGCAAAGTCGTAGTTTCTGGCGAAGGCGAGGCCGTGAAAGATCCGCAATATGTTGCCGTTGCCCTTGTCAAATCCAGCGTGTTTGGGAGACAGACACTTCTTCACTATGCCGAACAGTGTCTTCCAGGGGTGAGGGATACCGCTGCTCTGGACTTGAGCTAATCTAGTAAGCGGCGGTTGGTATCCCATGTGTAGGAAATCCTGAATCATCTCCGCGTCCGTCGGGAGCGGGTCGTAGTTGTCGTTGTGAGGCAGGTCCAGTATCATGCCGAACTGGCTCTTGCTCAATGTGAATGTGCCGCGTCCCGATTCGGGTCATGAAGGAGAAGGTCCCATCTGCTACTGCTCCTTGTATGCATCCCTAGAACTGCTGGAGATAGACCGTCGACACCGATGTGGTGACCGTTAATGCATGCCAGATGGGGTGGCCCTGTAGGATTGATACAATGATCTCGTCTGGACACCTAAACGTGCTCAGATCGAGCTGGAAGTTCGTATCTGAACCTTTAGATAAAGGTTGATCGTAGATGTGGTTGTATCTTGGGTAGCGATCCATCTGAAAAATAAGATATATAAAAGTTTATTAGTTCAATTTTATTTTCAGTCGAAATATGAATAAATTTCATCAAACTATAGTAATATGGAAAATAATAGCAGGTTCGATGAATGTTGAATTGGAATCATATCAAATGCATAGTCTATGTTCAATTTCAAAAATCGTGATGGCATGAATGTAATTTCGAATGAAATATGTCGCGTGAAAAATAGTTCGAAATTTCGCTAAGTGTTAAATCAGTAAGTCACTGTTCATGCCGAGAAAATTTTCGGTCGATAAAATTGAATTGCGATTTGATTTCCTATGCATTGATTTTAATGAAATGTTTCCGTGTAATTTTTCGATCGAGAAATTTTAGTCGCTGATAGTCGCTACAGTGTAAAAGACTTAGAGAAAAATTTTCTAAGTGTTGACGATGAAATTTAGACTGTAGTCGATCAATTTTACGATCGAGAAAAGTTCCGCGTAAATTTACGATCGAGAAACTAATTCTCGTGTAAATTTACTGTCGAGAAATTCTCTTCGATTGAATAAAATTTTTCGATTTGAAATTTGTCGAGCGGTATGTGATTTTCGATTGTAAGTAAAGTTTTTCGCGGCGAAATATTTTTATCGAGAAATTAGTCAACGAAAGACTAAGTCAATCGTCGAGAAATTTTTCGATCAATTAAATCCTAAGCGGCGAATTTTTCGATCGAAAAATAAAGCGTTGAAAAAAAAATTAATTATTCGTTGCTAAATTTTTGCGACCAAATGGAAATTAAATCGAAAATTCTATTTTGCGATAGTAAGCTTTTCGCTCGATAAAATTTGCATCTAAAATATCTATTCAGTGCATAAGTTTTTCGCTTGCAGAAAATCATAATTGAATTTTTCGATGGTAACTGTAGCGGTTATAATCTTTTTATCGTGATGACTAAGTCAAAATTTTGTGATCGAAAACTAAATCGACAAAAATAGTATCTCGATTGAATTGAAATTCAATTAAGTCTATTTGCGATCGACAAAGTTCTTCGACAGCTTCAAAACTTCAAAGAACCCAGTTTCATCGAAACTCATTTTATCATCACTGATGGAAATTTTCCAACGATTTACGCTATCTGTTTCATCAAAAACATCGAATCTATCTAAACAACAGGCATTTAACTCAGAAAATCAAAGAAGCATGCCTAAGTTTAGTTAAACGGTATTCGTTGAAATGGTTTTTGAAGAACAGTCGAAAAATCTTGACTAAACATGGGAACAACTACAGAATTGAAATGCAAATCAAGTTATAACATGCGCAATCGTTAACCGAATCGAATTTCTACCTTAATCAGACGATTTGAAGTGAAAATTAGAAGATTTTTGAAGATTTTTGTATCGTCTGAGAAAGTTTTTCGCGAGAGAGAATTTTTTCGATTAGGGTTGCGTGAGAAAAAGTTTTTCGACTGACAAAAAGTGAACTTTTAATAACTCGCTGTAAATCAATGTTGGGTTTGCGATTGGACGTTTTGCGATTAAATGGATCAGGCCCATTACTATTTGCGCTCGAGAAACTTTTGATTCGAAAATTGCTTCTCGATTCAAATTTTTCGATCGCAGATTATCGTAATTAATCAAAATCTGTCCCAACACTGTTTACGATCGAGAAACTTTTAGATTGCGAATTAATTCTAATATTCAGTTTCTCGATAGTAAATTCTTCTAAAGAATTTCAGATTGACCCCTATTTCAAAATAAAACCTATTATAAGGCTCCCCCTTAGTAATTAAAATAAATGCCATTAACTCCCTGTATTTTCCGAGTAGTAACGTCTAGCTCCCGTGGTAGTAGTTTAAAAACCTGTACCACTTAGTGATAAACGTTAGTAATAATGGAGTTAATCAACAATTATTTTTGGCGATTTTATCTTTGAAATATCTGGTCTTGTGTCTAGCTCCTCTCTTTGTAGTGTCGACGTCTCACTCCTTAATTTTGAAACATCTGAAATACTCAGAGAAAAACGTCAAAAATATTTGGAGCTAAACCACGATTTTTCTCCCCCTCAAATGATGCAGAAGAATTAACTAATTATGCAAGCATATTAAATCAATTCAAGTCACGAGCATAAAAAAACACAAATTTACCAAGTAAGTATGTGTACATGGTCCCCGAAAACATGTACTTCAAATATTGTGTGAGGGTTAGAGCATAGAAAAACTTATCGCATTTAAACAATTCAGTACCAATGCAATCTAAAATTGCATTTAGAATGTGCGACATACAAAAACAATTCGCATTTATTCAATTCAACGCATATGAAACATAACATTTCATGTCAAAATGTGCGAAATTTATTATTTAATATTTATATATATAATTTTTTTTCATATTTTACTATTATTATAGTATGGGGTCAGATTATTTTGCTTCGAACAATCGTCAACCCTAAAATTTTTACGAGACATTTGAAAGAGAAAAATGCAGTCAAGTCATGTCGTCAAACAATAGTCCTAAGATCATAAACTGTTCCATTACGACAACTCTCACTAGGTTCGCTCTTGCTCTCAGTAATTTCTAACTTGGGATTTTTATATTTATATCACTCAAGTCAACACAAGCAGTTTCAAGTCAATTTACCTGTGATCGAGGCGTGTTTAATCATTTCACCCAAGCGAGAGACCGTCGATTGGAATCAAAGGGGTGTAAAGGTTTTAGTTTGGCTAGGACTTAGAAGGGAAGGAATTTAGAGGAAAGTGAGCTTATCTCTTCGTCATCTTCCATTTCTATGTCTGTCTCCTTTCTTTTCGACATCTTTCTTCTTTTCTCCCTCATTTACTATCCCTTAACAAGCTATGCTCAAGCTGAAGCTCTGCTTCTCCATGAGGCTATAGGAGATTATCGTAGGCGAAGTTCTTCTTGTTGATTCTCGGGCCGATACCGTGCTCCTCTTCTCTTAGTCCCTAGATAGGTTTCAGAGATTATCTGTTTGGAAAAGTTCACGGTTATGGAACTCGTACCCGAGGCTGCGCTCCTCTTCTCGTTTCCCGATATAAGACCGGATTATCGTTGCAGAAGTTCACTTCGTGGTGCTCCTCTTCCAGCCGTTCTGACGAGCATACGAGATTATCGTTGGAGAAGTTTGCAGCAGGAACCACACCACTTTCTACAAGGTAGTCGGAAGGCCGGTTCCTTTGGTCTTTGCGCGTTGAGCAATGCCTTCTTTTGTCATCATCCTACTTTTCTTTTGTTATCTCCCCCTTCTTTTCTCGTTTGAACAACCATTCGAAGAGTATAGAGTTCGGTTGGAGGCTGGGAATGGGTTTCAAAATGAAGAAAAGGACGTTGGAGACGGCTCAGAGTGGATGACTAAGGGCAAACGTGGGGGAATTTATATAAGGCCGAATGAGGAATATCCTAAACTCCCTTATCATTTTCCTAACGATCTAACGCAAGATGAGTATGACACCAAGAATCACCAGGTAAGACAAGTAATTGATGTGTGACTCACTCGAGAATTAGATCCAAAGAAAGGAAAAAGGAACAAGGCTTGAATCCTCACGCATGTAGAGTGACTTTGTGTCTAGTGGAACAATCAAATGACCTTTTAGACACAAGAATGCGACTTAGACTGACAAAATTTAAGCAATTAAATCGATCGCATGTCGGGGTAAAATTCTTGGTGACTTTAGATCAAAGCATCCTAAAGGATTTCGTCATACCCCATGATATTATATATTTATGTATATATATTTATTATTGTTATTTATTATTTATTATTATATATATTTTTTTTAATATCACGCAAGATAAGGACAAATAAGCATAGAAAACACATAGAATAGAGCATGTGATAGCACAGAAGATCAGGTAATGCCGCCATCTGCAGATCGTGGGAGGCGAAGAATCTCACCTGTCGGAGCATGTGCCGCTTGAGAGCCACGTATGCCGTGGTGACCGGTTCAGCCTGTATGAGATGTCCAGAACCTCTGGGGATGAGTCTGAACTGCTTCATGGATTCCAGCATGCTGTACAGATCCCCCAGGCGCAGAAATTTGAAGTCTGCCTTGCTCACTTCACTGTAGCTCTCATCCTGTCTCATTACTGTGAACACTGGATAGTGGACACGTCCTTTCGACTCCGGGCGAATGGCAGTGACTTTGCAGATGGGAGCCCGATTCGTCTCTAGTGCGATGTTCTCCTCATCGGACAGCGTCCGCTTTGTGCACTTGTGGCAAAGGAGACTCCATCGATAGAGCTTCTTCTTCTCCTCGCTCCAGTTTTGGATACCCATCAGCTCGTATTCATTAAAGACTGAGATGATCCGCTCCTTGCGCCGCCAGATCCTCTTCCTGATCTCTTCTTGGAATGGTGCGGTGATCTTCTTGTTTTCCCACGGTGCTTCTGGTATATCCGCCGTGGGCACATCCGGTTGAGTAGAAGGAGCCTCAGCTTGCTGCGCTTGAAAGTGTAGGATGTTCTCGAGCTCGGTGGGTTCAGCGTCGTACTCCTCCCCGTTCTCGTCGTCTGCAGTGTTGATCAGCGTAAGCGATGCTTCCTTTAGCAGACGTCGAGCATTCTCCACCAATTTCCTGGCTGCTACTGTGTCGGCGGGTGTGTAATGCCATTCATCGTTGAAGATGTAGGCCTCGATCTCGTTCTGTGCGCAGCAGAAGTCGTCGGGAGCTTCGTTGGGGTCGGTATTGAGAGGGGTAGAGCTGTGTAGCGGCGAGGGTGTTGCGTCGGAGGAGGTTGTGGATTGTGGGGATGGTTGTGGTGGAGATTCTGGGGGCTCGGTTGAGGTGATGGTTTTAGCGAGGATGATTTAGGTGTCGGGTGGCGTAGATGTGGTGGTGGCCTCTAATGTCGATGTGACGATTAGAGTTTCGGAGACAGTTACAGTAGGTGGTGGTGAGGGTAATTTGGCTAGTGACTCGGGGTTAATAGAATGGGATTTTTGGTTGGTGGGGTGTGAGGTTTCAGTCGCGGGTGTCATTTCAGGTGCAGAGGAGGAAGGCGGCGTCAATTCACGTCCTTGCGATTGCTCTTACTGCCTATTCTCCCCCTCGCGTCGATCATGATCATCGTCTTGATCGTCGCGTCTGATCCCGCTAGACTCGCCTTGAGCGTGGCAAGTCATCGGCTGAGTCATGATGGCCTTCATTCGTTGTTCCTCCTCGTCTAGTACCGTCGTTGTTTCAAATCGGGCTCGGAGGATGTAGAAGAGCTCCTTTGCGGGAATGGAGGCGAGAACAGCTTCGACGTCCACAGGTGGCGTTGGTGGTGGCGTCTCTAGGGCCACACCTTTGCATTTGTCGAGGGAGGACGTCTCGAGACTCGCATAGACTTTATCCATGATGGATGCCTCAAGAGTCTTTGCAAATTCTTGAAGGCGAGCCTTTAGTGCGGTCTCAGTGACGAAGGAGGGTAAGTCTAACAAGTTGGGTTCACGGATAATTCCAACCGACACCGAGTCGGAGAAGAGAGCCGATCGGCCGCACGTTTGCACAGGACGGGAAAAGACGGGGTCACTAAGACTTCCCGTTGGCATCATCGTTGAGACAGACTCAAACGAATGATGGCCTAGGCTCACGGTTGTGGTGATGTTGGCCGTGCTAGGGCTTCCGCTCTCAGTTACAGAGACATCACCGAGCGTTCTGACAGAATGACGAAGACTCTGTAGTGCAGTAGAAGTTGTATGTGTTCTAGAAGCATATGAAATTATGGGGAGTGAGGGCACTATACTCGATGTGATTGAAGAGGATGCAGTCTGAGGCGGAGGACTGCTTGTTTCAACATCGACTATCTCCAAGTGGGGTGTCAATGGCATACGTAGCTCCTCGTGGAATGAAGTATCTTCCTGTAGAGAGGAAGATAGTGGATTGGTGGGGTCGTTTGCGTGGTTGAGCCAAGTGCCACGTCTTCTACTCAGGAGGTGAACACATCACCCCCTGCACCTATGGTTTGGGCCCGGCTTGTTTGTGGTTGAGGAGGTCGATCGTGTTCCTGTTTTGATCGAGGCTCCGTGGTGCGGTTTACGTCATCCTCGCGCGACCGTTTTTTCGGTACGCGGGTGGAAGAGGATGCTACGCGACTCGATGACTTTTTAGTAGTGGAGGTGGGGTTTTGGCTAGTCCCGGGGTTAGGAGCAGCGGGGTTAGTCTGCTCCGTAGGGACAATGGTTAGTGGACGGGGACTCTCGCGGAATGAAGCGGTAGAGGCGCGATATTCTCGAACGTGAGGATTGGTCGGGTCTGCATAGGCTAGAACTTCGTCCGGGGTTATCATAGCGTGTCGATCTTTCGCCGGAGTGTTTTTCTTGGCGAACTTCTCGACAATGGGGATTACGAAGTGTTCACTCGCCGGGCGGACGCGGATGCTGGTGGAGAACAGGCGGAAGTGTTTGATGAGCATTGGGAGCCACCGCATGTAGGGTACGAAGCGGTTCTTGACTTCCTTGGCGACTTCCCGATCGCGACGTTGAATCATGGAGACGAGATCCATCCATATGATGTTAGTGTAGTTGTACTTGCGGTTGTGTGTGATGCCAGTTAGGATGGTAAGGATTTGGTGGTTCCCGCGGTCGTGGCCGGTATGCTTCCCTGACATGAATTTGTTCAGTAGTAGATATAGTGTTCGCCAGGGTTGGGGTAGGTTGCGTGTGGTGACTTCGCTGAGAACGAGTGGCCCTTTCTTCTTCTTGTTTTCAGGTTGATACCCCAATCTGTCGATGTCCTCGATGAGTTGTTCGTGTGTTGGTAGTGGTTCGTATGGTAAGTGGACAGGGAGTTGAAGAACTTCTTGGACAATCTTGCGAGTGAGGACTACAGTTTCTTGATCGATTTCTGCGGACATTGCTGAAGCGGCATAGTGTGGTCCAGCAATCTGCAATGTGTGCCAGAACTGTTGGAGATAGACTTGAGCTTCTGGCTCGCCATGAGTGAGGGCGTGTCGGAGGGGATGTCCTTTGAGGATCTCTATGATGATGGCGGCATCGCACCGAAAGTTGTCCAAGTCCACCATGTGATTGTTTGGTATCAGGGCAGCCCATCGACTTGTTGGGAAGACCTGCTCGATCGGTGGAACATAGGTTAGCGTATTGAGCTCGATGCGAGCGATGTCCCTTTGGATCGCTGCAGCCTCAAGTGCTTCAAGTGTATCTTGATCTTTGTTGGTCACATCTGTGCCCGACAGTAATTGTAACATGATTAGTACGGACTAAATCGCGAGAACATGGACATAAGTAAGTCGTGGGTGAAACAATAAAAGGAGCCTCAAATCGTAAAAGTAAAATTTAAAATTAAGATTAAAGGTAACTTAGAATCCATTTGATATAAAGTTGTTAAGATTGAATGATGGTAATGTGATGGCGAGTTTCAACAATTTTCGGAAATTAAACGAAATTTTTTCAACACTTAGAAAATTTTAAGGATTGAAAGTGCTCATGTGATATGAGAAAATTTTGGTAAATTTTCGCATGTAGTGCAAGATTTTCGCAAGTTAAGGAATTTCACATGTTATCCAAAAATATTCGCATGTGATGGAAAATTTCGCTGATTATAACACATAGATATGCCGAGATAAAATTTTCGCATATAGTGGAAAATTTCGCATGTAGTGTAAATTTTCGCATGTAGTGGATCACAAGTTAACATATTTTCGCAGTTAACATATTTTCTCAAAAGGTATTTAAAGTTTCGCAAGTAGAGAAGTTTTCAAGTTAGTAAAAATTTCGCAAGTTAAAACATTTTCTCAAATGGTATGAAATTTTCGCGAAAGAGAAAACTTCGAAGAAATTTTGCTCAAGTGATAAAAAATTTCTCCGTTTTGAAATTTCTCAGTTCGACAAGTGATAAAATTTCTCGAATTGACATTTTCTCTGGTTGGGAAAGTTGCGTGATCCGCAAAAAATGATGCATGGGATGAGAAATTATTGAACCACTGTAGCTGCGAAAGAATTTGATCAGCACGGATCCGAGAAAAATTGAAGTTTGTGGGTTGAGAAATTTTGGGTCACTGTAGTTGCGAAATAGTGAAGATGCGAAAAGATGTAATATGAAGTGAGATGTATGAAAATTTCGCGGGGCATGACTCACTGTAGCAGCGAAAATTTTGACGTATGAGAAATTTTCTCAGCTAAAAACTTCCGCGGGACATTACTCACTGTAGCCACGGAATTTTTAATGAATGGAAAAAATTTTCTCGGAAAAAACTTTCGCAGGACTTCACGTACTGTAGCAGGGTAATTTAACGTGACGAATTTTTGGGTAAAACTTTCGGGGGGCTTCACTCACTGTAGCAGCGAAATCTATCGTTTAAAATATTTTCTCGGAACAAAAATTCTCGGTGAAGAACGCAGTGCGAAAACGTATGAAACGACGCTATGATTTTTGCCTTGGAACCACTCAAATCTTAATCAAAATGCGATAAACTGAACTCAATCGACTCGAAATGGGACGGGCAATACAGATTTGGGGGTTTTAAACACCAAAATCGTATCACGTGTCCGAAACGAAGCCGAGAAAATAATATTAAACCTAAAATTTAAAAAAAAAAAAACGGGGCATAAACATGGTAAATCGAACGGAAATTGGTTTATTTAGGATGTATTCATACCGAAAAGCTGATTTGCAACAATGGAGTAAGCAGGAAACGGATTATCAGGGTAGATTGAAGAAGACGACGATGCGAGGGGTTGAGAAAATTTTCGAAGGGGGGTGCGAAATTTTTGAATTTTTTTTTTCGGGAAGTTGGAATTGTTGTGAGAAAGTTAAGTATTTTGGGGTTTTATGAGTGACTGTTCATGCGAGATGTTGAGTAAATGGGTCGAACTTCGCGGGCTTGGTCAAAATTGGGTCCAAGTGGTCCAATTTTGACACCGTTTGACCAAAATAAAATTTTGACATTTAGACCAATTTTAATGAAAGTTTTGACTCCGTTTGAATATCAGAAACTCCCCCTTAATCGAAAACTCCCCTTTTAAATAAGAAAAATCAGAAACTCCATCTTAATCGAGAACTTCCTTTCTAAATAAGAAAAATCGTAAACTCCCCCTCAATAAACATAATTCAGGCTACTTTGCGAAATTTAGACAAGACACATAGAAAATGGAGTGTAATGAAGAAAAAATATGTACACTTTATCAAAGTTTATGTAGGGTCGATTGATCATAACGGAAGATTCAACATGCCCAACATAGTCACCTGGTGTTGGAATAGTTTGACATCCAACGGCTTTGTGAAAATGTCGGCCAGTTGGTCTTCGGTAGTTACGTAGTGCAATTCAATCGTCCCTTGTTCGACATGCTCTTTGATGAAGTTGTGACGAATATCTATGTGTTTTGTTCCCGAGTGATGCACTGGATTACTCGTCATCGCAACCGCACTCTTCGAGTCACAATAAATGGGAATTTTATCAACATGAAAATTAAAATCTCGTAGTTGGCTTCTCATCCAGAAAAGCTGTGAACAACAACTAGCGGCGGCGACATATTCTGCCTCCTTCGATGAAGTTGAGACACAGTTTTGTTTTCGAGAAGACCAACTCACGAGTTTACCGCCCAATAAGTGTGCAGCTCCAGAGGTGCTTTTCCGATCCATCTTGCATCCTGCGTAATCCGAGTCAGAGAATCCAACCAGTTTGAAGTCAGATTTAGTGGGGTACCACAAACCCAGATTGGGTGTTCCTTTGAGATAGCGGAGAATCCTTTTGACAGCAGTGAAATGGGATTCCTTAGGGACAGCCTGAAAACGAGCGCAGATTCCTGTCGAGAGCACGATATCCGGTCGACTAGCAGTGAGGTACATAAGAGAGCCTATTATCCCACGATAGACGGTTTGGTCGACGGGAGCACCAGATGGGTCCGCGTCGGGTCGGCCAGAGGGAGACATAGGTGTAGCGGCAGTCTTAGCATCCTTCATTCCATATTTCTCGAGGATGTCATGGATGTATTTGGACTGGTTGATGAAGATTCCGTTGGGGAGTTGCTTTACTTGAAGACCAAAAAAGAAGTTCAGCTCGCCCATCATACTCATTTCGAATTTCTCCTTCATCAATTCTGCGAATTCTTCACACAGTTGTGGTTTGGTCGATCCAAAAATGATATCATCGACATAAATCTGTACAATCATGATGTCTGGTCCATTCCGCTTGGTGAAAAGAGTTGTATCCATAGATCCTTTCTTGAATCCTGACTGAACGAGGAAGTCTGAAAGGACGTCATACCAAGCTCGGGGAGCCTGTTTCAGTTCGTAGAGAGCCTTGTAGAGTCGATAAACGTGATGAGGAAACTCTTCGCTCAGGAACCCTTCAGGTCGATCAACGTACACCTCTTCTTTGAGAAATCCATTCAGAAATGTAGTCTTCACGTCCATTTGGTAGACTTTGAAATTCTTGTGAGCAGCAAAGGCAAGAAAGATCCGTATAACTTCGATCCTGGCAACAGGGGCGAAAGTTTCATCGTAGTCGATGACTTCTTGTTGATTGTACCCCTTAGCCACAAGTCTTGCTTTATTGCGGATGACAACACCGTCTTCATCCTTTTTGTTCTTGAAGATCCACTTCGTGCCGATAATGGATCTGTTGCGAAGGCGTGGTACGAGTTCCCAAACTTGTAGACGTTCGAACTGATTTATTTCCTCCTGCATTGCTATCAGCCAATTAGGATCTTTGAGAGCTTCAGATACTCGTGATGGTTCGGCTTGACTGAGATAGCAAGCGAACATACTTTCATTCATCGTGGCCGAACGTGTCGAAACACCGGATGTGGGATCCCCAATAATCTGATCCGCAGGGTGAGAGCGAGCCCAAAGTGGTATATTAATCTGTGAAGAACTAGCCGTATTTGGATCGAGTGGAGGCTCATTAGATTGGGGTTCGGTGTCCGAAGAAGAGATCTCAATCGTAGTAGACTGAGAGGGTTCGGCATCAGGATCAGCAATGTTCCCATGGTTGGGTAGAATGTTGTCTTCGTTGAGATTGAGATTATCCAAGTTTGGAGGGACGACATTATTGCTGATAGCTGGCGGTGTAGTTACGGTGGGCGCAGCGGTAGGTTGAGTGGTGGTGACGGGAGTCTTGGGGACTGGATTGAAGTACTCGAAAAGCAGATCGAGATCCAGTTCACCGGTGTTGCCCTCAGATGAGGAAGGTCCCGTTGATGAGAGTTGACCTTTTGTCAACGACTGTAGAAGTCCAGGTTCTGGTCTGATACGAGCAGAAGTCATGTGATCGCCTTCGTTTTCGTCAAAGGTGACGTTTATGCTCTCTATGACTGATCGCTTCTCCTTAAGATAGACTCTGTATGCCTTCGAGTTCAGAGAATATCCAACAAAGATGCCTTCAAGGGCTTTAGGATCCAGCTTCCCAAGATGTTGGCGATCATTGGCAACAAAACATCGGCAACCGAAGACCCTTAGATAAGATACATCTGGGATGCGACGGTTATTCAGCATCTCATATGGTGTGCAGTTGAATCTCTTGTGGATGGAAGCTCGGTTCTGCGTGTAGCAAGCCGTTTGAATAGCTTCGCCCCAAAGTGAGTGAGGAAGGCCGGATTGGATGAGGAGAGTCCTAGCTGCTTCGACTAGTGTCCTATTCTTCCGCTCAACGACACCATTCTGTTCCGGTGACTTCACAGCTGAGAACTGCTGGGTGATGCCCTGAGTGGCATAGAAATCACTGAGCTTCTTGTTCTTAAACTCAGTTCCGTTGTCAGTTTTGATAATCCGAACCTTCTGTTGATGAAGATTTTGGGACGTAACAACAAACTTGACGATTAAATTAGGAACTTCATCCTTTGCGCGAACAAGTTTCGTCCACGTGTAGCGCGAGAAATCGTCGACAATCACAAGAATATACCGTCTTCCTCCGAGTGTAACCGTAGGCATCGGGCCACAAAGATCCATGTGTAAGAGCTCGAGGATGAGCTTAGAGGACGGCGTTTCCTTGGAGATGTGAGACGAGCGCTTCATCTTCCCTAATTCACAGGCAGAGCAGAGATGCTCCTTATGATAGGACAGCTGAGGTATACCGTTGACAAGTTTATTCTGACGCAGTTTGTTGAGAGTCTTGAAATTGAGATGTGAAAGGCGTCGGTGCCATAGGTCGTTCAATTTGGGTGTAGCACGAGAGAGAAGACATATTGGTCGAGAGGTCGTAAGATTGAGTACGTAGAGGTGAGACGTGAGCACTCATGAAAGAAGAGGCAGTCCCGAGGTATCGGTAATGCTGCAGATGTCAGATTCGAAGAGAACCGTGTATCCTTTATCGCAGAAACGACTGATGCTGAAGAGATTGTAGCTCAGACCCTCGACGTAGGAGATGCCCTTGATTGTCAGTTTGTCATGGACGAGATCGCCAGTTTCGAGAATTGGCGCCATTTGACTGTTTCCGAAGGAGACCCTTCCGAGATAGCGCTCGGAGTAATTGCTCAACAGCTCCTTGTTCCATGTCATGTGTGTGGAGCAACCTAAATCTAGATAGCACACATGACAGACCTGCAATCATCAACAAATGTTGGGTCCCCGTTTACGGACGGGACCTTCTTGTGATACAAGTAAAATTTTCGTGCGTTTAACGGGAAATGTGGGGTCTAAATCAGGTTGTGTTGGATCTAATTTATATTTCCCTTTGTGATTTGTTTGAGGTGGCGGGATTATGGTTTTTCTAACCCATATTTGTCTAACTTGTGCTAGCATGTAAGGTGCCTTATGCATGAATTGGCGTGGGGAACTTTGGTTCCGAGTAGTAGGTGACTTTGCGTTTGACGACGAAAGGCGTTTTCGCTTAACCGTAGGTTTAGGCGAAGTGGGAGAGTGCAAAGGCGTTGTAGACGAGGTTCGCTTGCGTGGACGGAGTGTTGCGTGTTCATGTGTTTCATATTCATGAAAGCGTGGGAGAACAAAGTCATTGCAGCAACACATAGACATAAGCTTGATAAAAGGAAGATAAGTTCTAGCACCATAATTATCTAAGTCCTTAAGATATTGAGATCCATTACACAGCGAGGACAGACGAATATAGGATGGTCTTTTCTTCTTGTCATCGAAAGCGGATTCTCCTTTATTTCAAACGAGCTCCCTTCCAGAGACGTCGGACTCACATTCCCTGTATCCATAGGTATACGAGAGTTAATGGTTGAACTTGTTTCAGCTTCAGGAGTCATCTTCGCTGATTTCTTACATTTACATGTTTGAGAATAGGGTACTTGACTCAACGTAGAGGGTTTGTTCGTATTGTGAAATTGCTCTAGGGTAGAGATTTTGCTAAGTAGCTCATCTCGCTCCTTCGCGAAGGCTTTCCGCTCTAGTTGTAGGGTTCGTTCTAGTTCTGCTATGACCAGAAGTTTTTCTGGGATATATATGCGAGAAAGCGCTTCTCGAAAAACAATTTCCTGTTCTTCGGTTAGAAATAGAGTCTTGATGTCCTCAGAGAGTGAAGATTTTGTAGTCTTATAACTAGCATTCAATTCTGTGTAGTCATACACGATTTCCGCCCAAAGAATGTTCTGTTCCCTCTTTTCTTCCGAAAGGACAACGGAGGAGGATCTTACGAATGGCATGAGCTGTGAGGGAGTCCCCTTCCTTGTTTGCAGGAACCTAGTGCTATACATGTTATACCTTTTTACTATTAACAGCATTGGTTCGCAATTGCTAGTCAGGCTGATTCCCACCCGGGCGTCGTAGAATTCTACTTCAGCTGGTTGGTTCAATTTGCATAAGAGTTGTATGTGTTTGTTTCTAAAGTGTAGTTGTTCTTCAAGCTCTTTTACCTTTTTATACAGCCTAACTCTTTCCTTAGTAAGCAGTTCATATTGTGAGGCTGACAAGAGACGAGATGTTTCACAGGAACTGATGGCCAGTGTGGTTTCCTTAACCTTATGCTCACTTTGCTGATTCTTGTTTTGCAGACGTTTGACTAACGCTTCAGAGGTAACTAGTTTTTCGTTTGCGCAAGCGAGCTCTTCTACTTTTAAACTAAGTAAGGCTTAGTTGTTTTCAAATTTTAGTTTGAGTTCATCATAATCCCTAGCGTCTATGGTGGGTTTCTTGATGGTGTGACGGTGATTAAACACATCATCGAGTTGAGAAATTCGTACCTCAGACTCTGCGTTGGTAGGAGTCTTAGCTGTGTCCTCACCGGTGTTAACCATCTCCTCGTCCTCGTCATGTTCGACCAGCCTCGCCATGCAGCAATCTTCATCCTTAGTCTCCTCGTCTTCGGAAGTGTCGTTCACCCACTCAGCTTATTCGGTGAGAAGAACTTTCCCACTTTCCATTTTGCGGGTCATTCTGGCCTTAAGGTCGTAGTAGCCAGAGTCCTTCACGCGTGGGGCATGGCATTTCTTGGCAAAGTGGCCTGACTTTCCACACCGAAAGCACTTCACAGACTTCTGAGGTGCTGATTCCTCCTCTTTCTTTGTCGGCTTGGCTTCCTCCGTGAGGGTGGTATTTTTGGTGCCGCTATAGGTTCTTTGGCGATTGGAGGAGGATGAGGATTTTTTCCCGATCTTCTTTGAGACCAACTTAGTGAGCATTGCCAGATGCTTGCGTAGATCAAGAACTTCTTCATCAGATTCTGTATCAGCTTCGGATCCTGAAGAGGTGTCAGATACAACAGCTGGTTGCTTTCCATTGTTCTGTTTGGCCTTAAAGGTGGAAGATCGTTCAGCAATATGTTCGAGAGGAGAGCAAGTGGGTCAACTCGAGTGTTGGTAGTATGCGGTTGTACGTAGGGTGCGTAGGCAGACAGGCTGTCGTAGAGAGCATGGATGGAGGTGTTGGAGAGGTCCTTACTCTGAGTCATCATCGCGGTCGCATTGCCCCAATGTGGTTTGAGGCTACCTAGGAAGCGGTTGTTGATATCGAATTTGTCCCTCGAGATCTTGGCTTTCTTGAGTTCATTGATGACCTTCAAGTATCGGAGGTACGTGTCACGCAGCTCCTCTCCTTCATAGGCCTGGAAGTGTTCATACTGCGACAGACCGGCTGATTTCCTCCCCTGAGCACTTTCTGTCGTGCCTGCCATAATTTCCACGAGTTTAACCCAAATTTCCGCAGTTGTGCAGCACTCGATGTGTGCGTAGACTTCGTTGCCCATAGCCTGGAAGAGGTATCCTTTGGCAGTCTCATCGGCCTGTAGGCGAGCCTCTTCATCCTCATTAATGGGACCTCTTGGAGTGCGGCGTTCATCCATGGGAGGGTTCGCGTTTGGTTGAGCAGGGATGATCGTCCAAAACTGTGCTGGACCGTTGAAGATGGAGTCCAGTAAGTATTGAGAGAGTGGTGAGCCTTTGTTCCTAATGAACGTGAGGAACCTGTTTGTCCATATGCTGTAATCGCCTTGTCGCATCATCGGAGGCTTGGTGTCGGAGCCCACTGTTGAATGTCATTTGTGGTAGACATGGTTGGTGCAGTCGAATCGTCCGTGGTTTTGATCTTCAATAGATAAGAAGGTTAGTGACGAACGAGATGAGGAATATGAGTTTAACGAGTAGAGTTTGAGAAAATCTTTTAAAGAGTTTCTTAGAACTAAGTGAACGTGTGTGATGGTCGAAAACGTATGAAGAGAAAATATATCTTCAAATTCGGACTAGTTCTAGAAATTTAAAAACGAGATTGGAAGTGTAAATTTTTTGTCAAAAATGGTCCAGGAGGGTAGGACTAAAGTGTAAAGGATCAATACTTGAATAAGTTCGAAAAAAAATTTTAACACGAAAAAATTTGCAGTTTGAAGAGAACGTTTCAAAGTGATTCGTGATTTCAAGATAAATTTACCCGAGAAATTATTGTTTGAGAAATTTCAGTGCTTGTGTGTGTTTAAAGAGAAATTCTCGACAGAAAAAATTCTCAGTTGAAGACTATTTTCTCAGATTTAAAATTTTGCATGTGAGAGAGTTTCTCAGTTTGGATATTTCTCAGGTTGAAGAATTTCGGTTTGGAAGGGATTTCGCGGACTGAAGTGTGGTTTTAGAAAGTTTTCTCGGATTTGAAAAGTCGTGGTTTTGAAAAATTTTCTCGGAAGAAAGAAACTTTCTCGGCTGAGAATTTCTTGGATTTGACACACTTTCTCAGTTTCAAAGAATTTTCGCGGATTTGAAAACTGTCTCGATTTTAAAAAGTTTCTCGACTTGAAATATTTCTCAGCTTTTGAAAATTTTCGCGGCTCAGATAAATTTTCTGAATAAACTTTCTAGGGTTTAAAAAAGAAAATTTCTCGGCTTACAAATATTTCTCGGCTTAGAAATATTTCTCAGTTTTCGAAAATTTTCGCGGCTCAGATAAATTCTCGGAATGAAATTTCTCGCATATAAGGTTTCTCGGATTTTGAAGGATAAGCAGTTGAGAAAAAATGAAGTGACAGTGAAGTGAAACAGAGAAATTTTCGCGGTTTAAGAAAGATTCTCGGAATGAAATTTCTCGGATATAAAAATTTCGCAGACTTGAACGACGCAACAGAAAACTTTCGCGGCCAAGAACAAGTTTTCACTGTTCCATTGCTGTCGCGCGTTTTGCCAGAAAATCGTCCGGTTTTCACTCAAATCTCAACCAAAATCGCTCAAACCTGATCCAAAACTTCAGAAATTCTTCCCTAAACACATAATCGACCGATTTGTGGGCTAAAAACAAAAAAAAAAACTGATCAAATCGACCAAAAACAGAAAATGGCCGAGATGACTTTTTCTGAAGATTTTTGCTTCGATCTTGCTCAAAACTCGTTAAAACTGATCCAAAAGTGTTCTAAAAACGTTTTAGACATAGAAACGATCTGGGGAAAGGTTTTAAACACAAAAGCTAGGCATTAAAACCCCAAAACGAGTTCCAAATAGCCGAAAGTGATTTTTTGCCCAAAACACCTTTGATCTTTCTCGGAATCGAACGAAACTGGATTCAAATCGATACAGATCGATCCACGTTTGCTCTAATACCACTTGTTGGCCCCGATTGCACCAAACAAGGAATCAAAGAGGCTTGGATGGAATGAAAAAGGGAGATGTTCTCACCTTCAAGTGTGTGTATTGTGTGAAAAGTATGGTTAGCCTTATGATCTTTGATTACTTCAAAAATAGTGATGGTAATACCTTATATACCACATTACCCTAGGTATATTAAGGCCCAAACACTAAAGATTAAATAATTACATTCTAGTCCAAAGCCTAAGCTAAAAGGATAATTACCAAAAGATAACCCAAGACGTAAACTAATGACACAGTCTATTAAATATCCTAGCACTGCTGATTTGGAGAATCTATTAGCGCGAGATGGTATTAAGAAAATGATGTTTACCGAATGGATGGTAACAAACTCGCGTAATAGGGAAGCACGGGCTCTAACTTACATACAGTTTCTGTCAAAATTTGTATGGAACAGTTCTAAAAAACTTGGGACACCACGCAAAAGAGGAATTGTTCTTGTAAGAATTGTGAATAGTCATCCAACTGCTGGTGAAATATACTACATGAAAATGTTGCCTATGTTTGTGAAAGGACCAATATCCTATGAAGATATACGAACTGTGGACGGAAATGTATTACGAAGTTTCAAGAAGCATGTTACAGAAGAGGATTGTTGGAAGGAGATTCTGAATGGCATCAAGCCATGGAAGAAGTTGTTCACTGGGCGACTGCATATCAGTTGCGGCATTTATTCACTACATTGTTGACATACTGTGAAATAACGGATCCTTTGCGACTATGGAATAATTTCTGGCAATCTGTGTTAGGAGATATTACGAGGAAACAAAGGCGTTTGTTTACATTTTCATCTTTGGAGCTTTCAGACGATGAACTACAACGTTATACCCTGATAGAAGTGGAGAAGTTATTGAATCAGAATTCGAAAACACTAGGTGACTTTCCTGGAATGCCGACTCCCTCTGACAGTGTTCTCAGATATCTTGGAAATAGATTCCTAATGGAAGAATTGAACTTCAATATTGAAAGAAGCACAGTGGAAAATGAGGAACTAATTGCTACGCTGAATGAAGATCAAAAAGCGGTATTTGATGCTGTTATTGAATCCGTATATGAAAATGATGGTCAACTTTTTTTCCTCAATGGTCCAGGAGGAACAGGAAAGACTTATTTATACAATTTGCTAATACAAAAGCTGCGGTCAGAAAACAAGAAAGTAATTCCTGTAGCATCATCAGGGATTGCTTCGTTATTGCTACCGGGAGGAAGGACAGCTCATTCGAGATTTAAGCTGCCAATATCCTTACATGAAAATTCTATGTGTGATATACGTCATGGTTCAATGGTACATAAATAATTATACTTCCCAGTGATATGATTATTCGTCCTTCTACGGATCCGGTGCAACAGATTGCAGAGTATGTTTACGCAGATTTTGAAGAGAAGAATACTGATCATACATATCTCAGAGAGAGGGCAATACTCACCCAAGAAATGAGAGTGTTGATGAGATTAACATGTACATGTTGTCAATGTCCCCTGGACAACCAACTGAATATTTAAGTTCAGATAGCATGGAAATCAATTATGGGGATGAAAGTGAAATCGTAAACATGTATCCAGTTGAATTTCTTAACACTCTTGAATTTTCTGGCCTTCCAAATCATAAGCTCTTACTCAAACATGCAGTTCTCGTAATGCTTTTGAGGAATCTAAATTAGAAGGACGGATTATGTAATGGGACAAGGATGGCAGTTTCGCGTATGGGCAGTAGAGTGATTGAATGTGAGATTATTACATGATCGCATGTTGGAAATAAAGTACTTATCCCAAGAATAGTTCTTTCACTAACAGAGTCAACATTGCCGGTTAAGTTCCGACGCAGACAGTTTCCGATACGAGTATGCTATGCAATGACTATCAACAAAAGCCAGGGATAGAGTTTAAAAAATGTTGGTGTATATCTTCCAAAACCGGTATTTACGCATGGGCAACTGTACGTTGCTTTGTCTCGGGCAACATCACGGACCGGAATAAAGATTCTCAGTTTGAAGGAAGGTGAACTCGAAGACGATGAAATAGTTAATATTGTTTACCATGAAGTCTACAACAATTAGGTGAGGAATTTCTACATTACATTTTTTTAGTGAAAGAGCTCATGGGTTACTCCACTAAATTATGAGACTAACATGCATTTACTTCACATATATCGAGCAACTGATGATGTCTCATTTTTTATTTTTATAGGTTAGGAAGCTTCGAATTTCCATTCCGTTTGATAGAGTTTTGAGAGCTGTGGAGATCGTTGATGAAAAGGGACTCTTCGAATATAAAGATTGAATACATGCATTGAAATACTAATAAAAGTTTCCATAACAGTTGTATTAGTCCTATATAGTTTAATGCCAGAAAGGCAATTTCACAAATATCATATACAGGACTTCAGAAACAATTGAGAAAAATCTTCAATTTTCTTATACGTGAATGGCTACTAACTTACATTGTTGGAAAATTCTCTTGGAAACGTCACTGAGTGAGCTATAACTAACACGACTGAAACATTAACAACAAAGTCAAAAAAGGGAAAATAAAATTTAAGGAAACAAAAATTCTATCAGATCTATGAAGGACGCCTCACTCGGGACGACGTCGTTACCGACGTCATGGAACATATATTCAGCTACCATTGACAAAACTGTGAATTACACGACTGATACATTACTAGTCTTCCAAATTATAACATACGCTTGAATAATTGACGGCTTCAGAACGTTCCTGAAAATAGTGCATATGCTTCAAATGAACTACTGATTCATTAGCAATCGTGCAGATAACTACCCAAACACCCGCTCGAACTACTACCAAAACAACCCAACAGGCTTCCTCATCTCAAAGAGAATCCTCCTCACCAGCTATGAGCCTTTCACTTCCTCATCCACAAGCCAAAGAAGCCCTTCAATTTCTCCATCATCTGCCATCCTATCCCTTCAGACAAATGATCCAATCGCACATGTTGAAGAAATGTACAATCCACACGACCGCTGTAGAAAATACATTTTTAACCAAGATTGGATAACAAAGTCGATGGATCTGGACATGGCCAAAGGCTTAATGGAAAATGCCAGATTCTTTCCGATGAAGGCAAACATAAGCCTGGCCATAATCGGCGACGACGAAGTTAAGGAAAGTGAAGACTACGAAGCTGAAATTCCAGAACTTCCCGAGCTTCTCCAACACACCGTCGTTGATGAGAAATGCCCACCATCGAAGTCGAAGATATGAGAAGAGCTGAAATTGCAATGGGAAAATGCCAAGGTGATTGCTCCACTTCGAGAGGAGATTCGAGGGAGAATCCGGAGGAAGGAGGATATGATCAAGAAAATGGACGAGCTTGAGCTTAGAGGTCTAACTCATATCCCAAGACCAAAAGCCGTTCAGTACCTGCTCTCTCTTCGCCTAATACTTACGCTCAAAGGAAAAGGGGGTGATGTGGATACTCTGCGAAGAGAAGAGGCGAAAAGACCCAGAATCAGAGAAAGTATGGGAGTTTGAAAGGTGCAATTTGCAGATATAGAAATTCTCATCTACATGGTACGGCGAGAAGATGAAACGTGCAAAGAACTGAATGAAGCCGATCTGGCCTACATCAGAGGTGAAGATATTGAACCGACAGTGAGAGACTTTAGGACGCTTGGAGCACTTATCAGAACTCAGGTTGCGGTACACCGCGTTGAAAAGGTTCATCTGCGCCAAATCAAATCCAATGCAACCATGACCTCCAAATGGCGCTAGAGAGCAACCAGAAGAAGGTGAAATGCACCTGTGGGGTCAGGATCTGACGATGTGAGGGAGATAAATGACATGATGAAGACGCTCCTAACGAATTTCAGCAAACACCACCACGGCCCACGAGAGTGGAATGACGAAGATGGAGGTGTATATGGAAGCGAATGACATATGTCGCGAAGCAATTGGCGGGGCGAAACCAAGGATCACTCCAGAGCTATACCGACCTGAATCCAAAGGAGTATCGCAAGACGGTGATCTTCACGAATGGGAGAGAATTGCAAGAAGTGTCTGCCATGAAGAAATTGAAGGAGAACGCCAATTTCGAGTGCCATGACGAGCCGGAGGTGGAGGAAATCAGAGGCGACAATGTTGAGAAGACCAAAGCTGAGAAGGAGAATGTCGAACTTGAAAAAGAAAAGGCAAAAGAGATCGAGCGGCCATCGGTGAAACCATACCAGCCGAAGATCCCTTACCTAGCTCGGTTGGAAATGGACAAAGACGAGGCCTAGTTGGGTAAATTTTATGAGTATGTCTAACGAATTGCATATTAATTAACCGTTTGTCGAAGCTATTACGCAGATGCCCAGGTTTGCTAAGTTCCTGAAGGATCTGCTGACGAACATAAGGAAGCTCGAACATGTTCCACAGTATGCCTACGAAGAGAGTGCTCGGCGATACTCCAAAGCAAGCTGCCAAAGAAGCTGAAGGACCCAGGGAGTTTTACTATTCCCTGTCTTATAGGAGATTTAGTAGTTGAGCGCGGTTTAGCTGATGTAGGTGCTAGCAATAATTTAATGCCATATTCCATGTTTAAGCGCTTAGGACTAGGTGAACCACGACCACTAGGATGAGCCTTCAATTAGTCGATGAATCGTTAAAGTACCCTCGAGGTGTTATCGAGGATGTCCTAGTTAAAGTCAATATTTGTGATTCCTGCTGATTTTGTTATATTAGACATGGAGGATTATCATAATGTCCTGTTGATTCTAGGTAGACCATTCTTAGCTACAGGCGAGACTATGATAGGTGTTAGGAATGGTACGTTAACATTGACGGTAGATGGTGAGAAAGTTATCAATATGGCTGATATGATGAACAATAGTAACGAGCATGATGATAAGTGTTATTATTTAGACACTTTTGAGCATGATTCTCTTTTCTATACAAGGTCTATCACAGGTTTTCTCCGAGGAGGATACGTGGATGATTATGGCGATCGACGAGTGTGAGGAGAAGGTCGAAGATCCCATCGTAGCCATCGGTGAGAGCAGCGAGGGGGACAGGGAGAAAAGTCCAGTCGAGGAGCCAGTGGTCCTCGAGTTAAAGCTGCTGCCCGACCACCTCAAGTACGCATTGTTTCGGCCGCAACGAGGGGCTACCAGTCATCATTTCACCAGCGTCAACAGAAGAGCCAGCTCTTGGACGTGTTGAGAGCGCACAAGATGGCATTGGCGTGGAAGATAGCCAGCATCAGGGGTATCAATCCGAGCTACTGTGCGCACAAGATCCTAATGGAGGACGAGTTTAAGTCGGTCGCTCAACGTCAAAGGCGACTCAACCCCAATATGAGGATGTTGCGGAAGGAGGTGATCAAGCTATTAGACGCAGAGATCATCTATCCCATTTCAGATAGGGCATGAGTCAGTGCGGTCCAAGTGGAGAAGGGAGGCATGACGATCGTCACCGACGACAAGAACGAGTTGATTTCGACGAGGACCGTGACTGGGTGGCGCTAAGGCTGTAAACGAGCCGAGCTCGAGCCGATCTCAGCTCATTTTCTGGGCTCCAGCTTGAGCTCGAGCCCTTACAGCTGAGCTCGAGCTCATTTATAGCCAGATGAGCTCGACCTCGAGCTCGATCTCACGAGGCTCATCGAGCTCGAGCTCGAGCTTTTAATAAAAAAAAATAATACATTAATAAATATAATATAAAATTAACTAAAAATATAAAAAATTAAAAAAATTTAAAAATTCGAGCTTTTAGTAAAAATATTTAAATAATTAGAAACAAATAAGATAAAAATATAGAAAAATATAAAAAAAAAGTCGCGAGCCTGTTCGCGAGCTTTTGAGCCACTATATCCGGCCTCAAGCTCGAGCTCGACATAAACGAGCTCGAGCCGGCTCGTCGAGCTCACGAGCCGGATTGGCTCATCTTTCACCCCTAGGTGGCGCATGTGTATTGACTATAGGAAGTTGCAGGACGCCACGAGAAAGGGTTTTCCTTTACCATTTATTGACCAAATGTAAGAAAAATTATCATGTCACTCATTTTATTGTTTTTTTGATGGCTTATCAGGATACCTGCAGATTCCAATAGCACCGGAGGACCATCACAATACCACATTCACATGCTCGTTCGGGACGTCGCGTACCGAATGATGCCATTCGGTCTTTGCAAAGCCCCAACCACCTTTCAGCGATGCATGATGGCCATATTCGACGAGTTGATAGGTGAGGTAATGGAAGTATTTATGGATGATTTGGGTCGTCGTTCGATGTATGCTTGTCTAATTTGAAGCTCATACTCGCACTCTGCGAGGAAACGAACTTGGCACTTAATTGGGAAATGTGCCACTTCATGGTTCGAGATGGCATAGTTCTGGGCCACACGATTCCTCTAAAAGAATCGAAGTGGACAGAGCTAAGTTAGAGAATATAGAAAAATTATATTGTGCCCCGAACGTAAAGTCGATTAGGAGTTTTCTAGGTCATGCTGGATTTCATCGTCGATTTATTAAAGATTTTTCTAAGATTGCATGACCCATGTCTAGACCACTCGAAAAGGATGCTCCGTTTGAATTTATAGATGAGTGCTTGCATCATTTAATTTACTTAAGGCTTATCGCAGAACCTATTACGGTCTGATGCGCGATGCTAGTGATTATGCAGTTGGAGCCATGCTAGGGCAGTGCAAGGACAACCATTTTAGGCCGATCTACTACGCGAGTAAGACGTTAGATGCAGCGTAAGCCAATTACACGACCACCGAAAAAAGAGCTGTTAGCCGTCGTGTTCGCCTTCGATAAATTCAGGTCATACCCCATCTTATCAAAAGTTATTGTGTTTACTGACCACTCTGCCCTTAAGTATTTGTTAGTAAAGCCAGATGCCAAGCCCCGGCTAATGGATCCTACTCCTTCAAGAGTTCGATATAGAGATCCGAGACAAGAAATGTGCAGAAAATTTGGCGGCGGATGACCTTTCTCGAATAGCAGAGTCCGAGATATACCACAAGGATGGAAGGGCGACATGATAGATTCCCGGACGAGCACTTGTACTGATACAGGTGGTAAGTGACGATACTCCTTGGTTTGCAGATTATGATATATCTTGTTGCGAGGGTCTTACCAAAGAGTACACAAGTCAGCAAAAGGAGAAGTTCTTTTTTGACATGAGGTAGTAGTTTTGGGAAGATCCGTACCTTTTTAGGCGATGTGCGGACCAGGTGATACGTCGATGTGTCTCATTCCCTAAGGCGACACATTCTGATGCATTGCCACAGCGGACCGATCGGAGGGCATTACGCATCCAACTGAACCGCTCAGAAGGTGCTGGAAAGCAGATTCTACTGGCATATGATGTTCAGGGACACCCAATGGTACACTGACACTTGTGATCAATGTCAATCGCACGTAATCTCTCAGAACGCGATGTAATGCCTCAGAACTTTATTCTAGTATGCGAGATTTTTTACGTATGGGGTATAGATTTCATGGGTCCATTTCCTACCTCATATAATAACAAGTATATCATAGTCGTTGTAGATTACGTGTCCAAGTGGGCCGAGGCGCAAGCCTTGCCCACGAATGACGCTAGGATAGTCGTTAGATTTCTACGGAATTTATTTTCACGTTTTGGGGCGCCTAGGTGCATATAACTGATAGGGGTACACAATTATGTAACACCCAATTTGCACGTACGTTAGAGCGTTATGGAGTTAGATGCAGCCTATCCACCCCTTACCACCCCCAAGCTAACGGTCAGGTAGAAGTTGTAAACCGTGAGTTAAAGCGCATCTTAGAAAAGATCATAGAAAGGAACCGTAGGGAGTGGACAATAAGTTGAACGATGCACTTTTGGCATATAGGACTGCATATAAGACACCCATAGGCACTACACCGTATAGATTAGTTTGTGGGAAGGCGTACCACCTTCCGGTAGAAATCGAGCATAAGGCTTATTGGACGATCAAGTCCTTGAATTTTGATCTGAGAGAAGCCAGCGGAAAGTGGCAACTCCAAATTAATGAGCTCGACGAGTTGCGTTGATTGGCTTACGATAACGCTCGCATGTATAAAGAGCGCTCGAAAGCCTACCATGATAAGAAGATGGCAAAGGCGAGAATTTCAGAAAGGGGACCAAGTCCTCCTATTTCACTCTCGACTTAGGCTTTTTCCCGGCAAACTTAGATCACGTTGATCGAGACCGTTCACTGTTACTCTTGTTTCTCCTTACGGTACTGTCGAGATTTTAGAAATGGAACAGGGAACTTTCAAAGTCAACAGCCACAGGTTGAAGCACTATCATGGAGGCGAGGGAGATATGAGCGAAAAAGAGGTGCTCTACCTGGACTTCAAGCCATCCTAAGCGAATGAGGGTACGTCCGGCTAAAGACTGTAAATGAAGCGCTTCTTGGGAGGCAACCCAGGTATTTTAGTTTATGTTTAGGCATTAAAGTGCTTCGTGCTTTATCACGGCCATAAGATTAATCTTCACGGCCGTGATTCTTTAACAGCACTTAGGACATTCTGTCACGGCCAGAAGCTTACGCTTCACGGCCGTGACGCCGCAAATAGCACGTTCGACATTCTGTCACGGCCAGAAGCTTACTGTTACGGGCAGCAAAAAAAATGGCGACATTGTGTCACGGCCAGAAGCTTAAGCTTCACGGCCGTGACCATGTAAAATGTCGCTTGCGGTATATTATCACGGCTAGAAGCTTATGCTTCACGACCGTGACACTTACGGGTTACTTAAAAAAATAAAAACCCTGAAGAACGCGAAACTCCCCCAAAAAAACCCACCTTTCTCTTCTATTCTCTATCTTTTTATATTTCTCATGCCCACAAACCACCACCACCCAACATCAATATAACTAGCTCCGACCAGCACGCCACCACCGTCACTCATCTCCGACGAGACCTCACCAAACCACCACAATTTTCACTCTAACTCGATTAAGCTCGCAAGGACGATTCCCTTCTCAACCCCAATAGTAAATTTGGGGATTTCATAAAATTTTGCTAATTTTGGTTATGACTATGCTTTTTCTATGTTAGATACATGTTATAATTACGATGGGTTGCTTACTTTGTTCAATTTGACCATGAATTTTGATGTTAGAGGATAAACCCTAAATTTCGAATTTTGGGGATTTTTGCGACATTTTGGCAAATTCGTTGCGACTGACGGTGTTAGCTTATGAATTATGTCGATACGATTGCTTGCTCGATTTTGGACTTGGATTGAATGCTTTCGCTTGCATGCCACGTGTTTGATAAAATGCCTAGTTGAATTTTTCATGTTTTATTGAATATGTAACGTGTCTTTTGTCACTATCTTGGTCGAGTCGGGCTGTTGTGATAATATTACTATATCTTTTGAGCTTGCACGCGTTTCTAGATAATATGCCTAGACAACGATCCACCGCTCAGCGCGACCCATCCTCACGCTAGCCTATTTGCCAACGGCGACGCCCGACCACGAAGTCATTCATAGCCGCTATGTAGCATTCACCGATGATACGCAGAATACACGATACAACAGACTGCGGGAGATGCAGTTTATACCGACAGACCAAATTGACCACGTCACGCTGGCGAAGCACCAAACCGACCAGCAAGTCGCCTCGTACCTGTCGCTTAGTGGATGGGCGAACTTCTTCCACATAGACGTACCAGCGTACAAGGAGCTCACACTGGAGTTCCTGTCCACCTTCGCCCTCGAAATATACGGACATAATGGCGTCAAGTTTTGAGCCTTTAATGTGGAGCGGTGGATGTCGACGATTTTTGTGAGGCTCTTGGAGTGCCGGTGCCATATTTCGGGAGTGAAGGCCCATTCCAGGACAAGCACTATAAGGATTACCTTCGACTCTCGGGGGACAGACTTGCCAGCTGGGCCGACATTGCATGACTAGGCGAGCAGAATTCAGCGTGAAGACTTCGAAGACGTCATCGCTCAGGAGCGCAAGGCTGCGCTACATCCATCGTCTTCTGACGACTTCGCTCACACCGAGGGGCGACTCGCACGGAGCGATCGGGCTCCGTGACCTCTTATACTTAGCCAAGATGCAGCGAGGATGGCCCTTGCTCACGCATTCAGTACACAAATGGAAACACAGAGCCATGGGAAGATCGCCATGGGGGCACTCGTGACGAAGATCACATAGGAACTACACTTTTGGCCAGCAAACACATCGAGATGGAGGTCGTCGGCGGCCTCAACTCCCCTGAGCGAGGAGATGCTCGTGAAGATGAAGATGCTCCTGAAGGCACCCGCCTTGACTCGAGCTAACAAGCTGTATGTCTGGCACGAATGTATCGTGGCCAGACGAACCACGGCAAATTCCCCGCCGATCAACTGTACATCGAGGGGCCCCACTCGATGGACACCGGCACGACCCGAGGCCACTACTCATCCGGATATCACGAGGGTGAGTCGTCCAGCGTCGCCCCTTACGCGTCGACAGCGGAGCTCGACGCACTGTGCCAGGAGATGATGCGCCTGAGTAACGAGGTGCTGTGACGCGACGAAGAGGCACGACGCTTTAAACGAATAGACTCGGCGCCAACAGGAAGAGTACGAGCGACGGAATGAGGAAGTGCACAGCCAGTACCATGAAAAGCAACAACGCTACGACCTGGCCCTTCGAGACATGGACGTCGTGGTTAAGCTTACACAAAGTTCGCTGGCGCACCTTCGCCCGAGGACACGCTCTCCGCCGCAACCTTAGTGATCTTTCCTTATCTTTCCTTTAGTCGCTTAGCTAGTCGTTTCCTCTCTTTTGTCTATGACTATGACACATATGATCATGTCTATTAATATTTTCTATGTCTATTTCCTTTTTATGTTTAATTTTCTTTTTAGTTATGTCAGGATACGTATCACGAGTCACGATACTACGACCTTTCACGCGTTCAGTCACGACCACGTCACTTATTCGTTAGGGGAGACTCGTTCTTAACTTTTTTCCCTTCCTTTTATTCATTTTTTTACGTTGAGGATAACGTAGGTCTTAAGTTTGGGGAGGGGAGATTAGATTGAGAATGGGGAAATTAGGTTGAGAATTTACGTGAATGTTTTTTTATGACGTGTCTGTGAGCTATTAATTTCGTTGGAAAGGCATGGATTATTGAACATGCGTGATTGTTTGCGTTTATCTCGAGTTGGTTTGCATTTTATGAAATTTTGTGGGCGATTAGGATATGCCTAATTGACTGAATCGTGTCTGCTTGAATAGACATAGCGCTACTTTGAGAGATTCGTACACATTACCCGTTTACGTTGCGAGAGTTTGAGCCTGACGAGCTTATGATCGTTTTTCTTGGTCGTGTGAGACGTGCCTAGTTTATATCTCTCTAGAACTTGCTTGTCTGATACGCGTTGAAACTGATTGTGGTGCGTTCGGGTGGCAATGATGAGGGCAGTAGGAAATAAGTCCATGTTAAATCTCCCAACCACGACTGATCCCCATAGTTAGCCACTTCGAGCCTGACTATTCATTTCTCACCTCATAAAGTATAAAAGCTGCTAACCCAAATAAGCCTCCAGAGATAATCTGAACCCAAGTTGATTAGAATAGAATATGTCGAACTCGAGTGTTACTGATTTAATGTCGGATTTAATGTTGTTCTCTGTTATTCGGTGAAATGACTCGATCCTACTTGACCGCCTTCTGATATGACCCGATCCCTTGCATAAATCCTGCTCATAAACCTTTTTCAAGATATAGGTTTTGGTAATAAGTATCCCTAGGTACACAGCATTCGCTGTGACAATGTATTCTTTGCGACAAAAAGCCAAAACTAGATGTTTAGGGAATAAGGTCAGCGCACAATAAATCAGGTCGTAACTAAGGTGAAAGAGCATAAAATGAAAGGAAACTGAGTTGAGAGGGTCAGACATAAATGTCCTGGATTTCAGAGTGAAAATGTTGGGTCTTAGGTTAGGGCAACATATGTGACTATCAGTTTGATCATGCTATATTCTTTGGCTTTTCGTGTCTCAGCTTTAAGATTGCATGTGTCAGTGTCTGTGTATGTCACCTCACTGTTACTTGAACCCGTCTCTACTCAAGAAAGACCTTCAGATTTACGCGTACCACCTTAAGCAGTAGATATGAGATTAACTTACAAGCCTATGGTAGGGGCTGGACTAGCGCACGATTTGAGCGACTATATACTAGCCTTATACACTTTGTGATTTGAGTGGATCCTTGTGAGGTATGGACTTGATTAGCAGTGGTAAGGAAGTTCAGATTGATAGGTACTGATCATTAGTGTACTCTCCATGATTGTTGCTTGATTCCATTTTGTGCTTTCTAGCTATGATGATAAGTTGCGAATAATTATGCTGTCATCTTGATTGGATGCCTTTTCTGATTTCTAATTTACTTCAGGTTGATAGGTACTGATCATTAGTCAACTGTCCATGATTGTTTGCTTGATTCCATTTTCTGCTTTCTAGCTTGATGATAAGTTGCAAACAATTACGCCTATATTTTAATACGTTGATTGTAGTATTTATTTTGGTTAATAGAGTTTTCGTTATCATTTTATGCATTTATCTACTTTATATACACCTATTTTGATATTGAAGGGCCTCTGGACGGCTGTCGGGCGGAAATGAGAGAAAACGAGGCGAAAGAAGCAAGTTACGATGCTGACAGGATTGAGCCACGGCCGTGCATTAGGTGCACCAGGCCATAACAAACGGCCGAGAGAAATATCAAGTGTTGCAGACGATAGGCACGATCGTGAAGACCTCCCACCAGGCCATGACGAAAAGCCCAGACCAAACCTATTGCAAGTAATGGCCGTGAAGGTTCTAGCTCCTGGCCGTGACAAAAGATCGAAAGCAAAGAAGACGAGAGTCACGGTGGTGAAGCTTCTTGCTCCTGGCCGTGACAAAATGCCAAAAGAAATGAAATCCGAGCAGAAGAGTGTCACGGCCGTGAAGGGCATGTCCCAGGCCGTGAAGTTAGCGAAAGTTAGTATAAAAGCCCAATTTCGATTCAAAAAGAGGGAACACCAATCACAACTTAACCCTAATCAAATCAGAGACAGAAGAAAGACTTCAAGAATGGAGGAACCTTCTCCAGAAGCGCAAGAGATGGATCAACAACAATTTCACGCCGAATTGAACGAGGAATGAAGATTCATCCACGCTACCATCCCAGATCCATCAGTACTCAAGATCACGAGTCTTTCATCCTTGTTTCCTATTTCTTTGTTGTTTTTACATCAATTATGAGTAGCTAATTTCCCTCTCTGTTGGGGAGTAGATGAACGCTAGGTCGATTCGTATTTAAGACATATTTATCGTGACTCGGGTATTCTGACTATTTATCTATCTATGAAAGTGTTTCTTTGCTTTAATATGTCTATGTATTGAGGTGAATGTGTGGAAAATCGTTTAGAGCGACAGTCAAACAACGATTAGGTCGTACGTAGATGATAGGACTCGTATATAGGGCGAAAGCAAATACTCGATCCTCGCCATTAGTAATTATTGAATCAGAGATCCCTGCGAGCGTCTAGGGCGATAGAAAATTCGTGAGTGGGTAGAAAATTACTGCGAGTTAGTCAAGAATCACGTATGAGCAATATTTTATTGTCTTAGCCGATAGTACCTAGCGGGTTCGAATCCCGAGCATACTATTTTTATCTGAAAACATTCAATCAGTTTTAATCTATGTTCTCTTAATCTCTTGTTGCTTTAGGATTGGTCTGTTAGGTTAGTTCATAGTATAAACAAATTGCGCACTTTATTTAGGCCAGATATCGAGTAGATAGGTTATTACTAGTAATCAAGTTTATTCCTCGTGTTTGATACTCGTTTACTCACCTTACTACACTACAAACGATAGGTCCACTGCCTATCACGCATCGGTGATAGTAATTACGTATTCGTTCTATTTGTCACTTGTCGCACTTGCACTTTACATTAGTACACCGCGTGTCGATCATACATAGTAACCTTACCACAAGGGGAATACGTTGTGTAAGAGTGTTTTTCTTGTGTGCATTAACGTGAGAACAACTTGGAGTGTATGTAAGAGTGTGTTTTTCTAAGGAAATGTACAAGTAGGCTTACTTTGAAATTCTTTTGATAAACCCTGGTTAGGGTAAGTACGGGCTTTATATACCACAGATGGTATATTAAAGCTCAGTAACCACACTTATACATAATATCATTTTTCTCCCCAAACTACTAATAACCCACTAAATAACTAAATATAAACCCGTGACTTAAGTAATTAGAGGACACTATAATTAATTCCTAACAATCTCCCCCTTAGTGTCCTCTTCGTCTTGTTGGCGTGTTCTGTGTCTTTCTTTACTAGGGTTTCACCAACGTATAAGTAGACCTTGTAAGTCCTATGATGAATTCATATGATCGCAGCCTTCTACGAAAGGATATTCGGGCAGAGATGGTGTCGATTAGGTTGTGGTACTTTTCTTGGACTTCATATTCGTCGAACCTTAACACCTCGGCGATTCTTTTTAGCTTGTTTCGTATAATGAGGAGGGTTCCATCGCAGAACTTGGGAATCTCTGAAGTCCTCATAAGCCTCTCCTCTCCATTACAATTTTCGTAGACCACAGAGGGATCTTCTCCTACAAAGATCTGGCCTTCACCGTAGCAGTCTGACTCTGGGAGTTCAAAGGAGGGCTTCGTAAGATTTGATATGTTTTCCTGTTTTCTGGTTTGATTCTGTGTTAGAACAGTTATTCTATGACTTTCAATCAATACCATGCTTAATCTGGATTATTAATTGTGTTGGGTTGAATTTTGAATTCTATGTTAGTAAGCTTCAGTAATTTTCTACACTACTGTTTGAAAATAGTTATCCATCGAGAAATTGACTAAATCTCGTTTACGATCGAAAATAATTAGATAGATGTCCATCGCAAATAGTTGTCCATCGCAAATTGAATTGAACTATGTGCTTTCCAATAACTAATGATCGAAAAAAATTGCTACCGAAAACAGTGCATGATCGAAAAATTTTAATGATCGCAAAACCAATAGAAAACTAATAACGACAAACGAATTCACCAAATAACTCTCTTAGGCACCGATATCTTATGCATAATCATTGCACTGTCATTGCTTTTTGACTCTATCATTGCATAATCACTACTCATCATTGTGTTGTGATTGCATTTATACAAGGGTTAATTAAAGATCAGGCCCTGGTAGCATATTTAAGTTTGGGTTCAGGCCCCACTTGAATTTTATTTAGGCTAAAGGACCTAGTTTTCGAAAAGTTCATTGCAAACTACCTAAAGGCTGCAAAAAGACATAAATATCCCTGGCATATGCGAAATTTACCACAGGATACCTAAATGATCCGTTACAGTTGTCGAGATAATTATAATAGTTTTTGGGCTGAAAGAAACACTTCCATTCATTTGGAAAACAAATTGTCTGTATTGAGTACAATATGGCATATATTTTGTAACAACTTTATCAATTATAATACCAATACTAATAAAAACGAAAAAATCAGAGGAAAATACCTAAATGATGCATATTTAACCCTACATATGCCAAATCGACGAAAAATACTTGAATGATGCGATAACAAGTTTCGAAAAAATAATAACAGTTTCGCATCGATCTCTCCCAACCAGCGACACATCGAGCTAAACGAGATTTCACGTTCATCAGACCCGAAGAGATCTCCACGATTGTGATGATATAAGGTGACATTATCGTTAATTTGATCATAAGTGTTGGTAAGTTTTAGATATTAGTGACGTTAATTGAGAAAATAAATATTACCCGTATAGCAGAAAATACCACGTTTCTTTTAGTAAATAACAAATCATGTTGCAAAACTAACACATCATTCAGAAAATACCGCTTCCTGCAATAACACATTCCTTACACTCAATCGGTCGAAAGAAGAAATTCACGTTCCAAATTCGATCCAATCTTGACGTTACTAACAGCACAAAGTTGTACCGGCTTCATTTTTTAATGGGTCATCATGCACAAAGAGAATTTTCGAAGTTCATGAAGCACAAAAGCTTCAAACACAATTTGGAAATTTCGTTTAATACGGTGAAATATCGACTTTAATGACCTGATAATGTAAATTCGACACAATTTCGTCATGGGCCTTTGTTATCGACAATAATTATTGATGTTACTCATGGAATAACGAAGTATTTTGATGAGATCTAAGCGGACGTTTGCTAATTAAAATGGTTACTGAATAACACTCCACGTTTTCTGGGTAACAATTCTTGGAACAATAATACCATATGTCTTGATGATTATAACAATTATTTCCGCAAAACGAACATATAATGAGAAAATAATAACGATGCGTCACCCGTAAATAACACATGTAATACCCAAGTAAATGCAAAGATGATCATAACGTGATAACAATGCGAACCTAACTGAATGACGCGTTAACAAGTTTCGAAACAAAAATAACACTTTTAAGCTAGTAGGAAACATTTTCTTTCAGTTTAATAACAAAAGTCTTGTACTTAGTTCTAAAATTTGTATATTTAGTACATGTGTGTCATTATAATAGCAGTACCAACACAACGAATGACAAATTTTCCAGTTGCGATAAGACATTTAACCCTAGCCAAAGCGACGAAAAATAACAATTTAGTGCCCCCAAAATAATGGTTTTAAGCTTAAAAAAACATACGTTTTATAAGCTGAAAAACTCATCTTTCAAATTCGACCCATCTCGACGTTACTAACAGCAAACGTTGTATTGTCTTCGATTTTTCATGGGTCTTCATAATCAAAGAGAATTTTTGAGATTCATAAAGCACGAATGCTCCAAACATACGCTTAATAAGGTGAAATCTTGACTTTAATGACCGAATAATGTAAATTCGACACAATTTCATCATGGGCCTTAGTAATTGACGACAATTATTGATGTTAATCATGGAATAATGAAGAATTCTGATGAGATCTAAGTGGTAAACGTTTGCTAATTAAAAACGAACATTTTAATACCGTATGTTTGTGGAACACTTCATGCTTTCTGGAATAATGAAGAATTTTGAAGAATTTTGAATAACACTTCATGCTTTCTGGGTAACAATTCGTGGAACAATAATACCATATGTCTAGATATTCATAACAAATATATCCGCAAAACGAACATATAATGAGAAATTAATAACGACTCGTTACCTGTAAATAACACGTCTAATACCCAAGTAAAGGCAAAGAGGAATAGATCGTAAAAAAAAACAGGTGAATCTCGACTTTAATGAACTAATAAGGTAGATTCGACTAAGTTTGATCACGAGTCATTTTAATGGAATGAGATTATTAATGTTGGTAATGTGATAACAAAGAATTTTGATGAGACATAATATTGGAACGTTTGTCAATAAAAAGTTGGTTGGTAACACTTTCTTTATTCTGAGTAACAATTCACTCATTTTGTGTAACACATCGTTAAGAACATTCAGGAGTTTCTAGATTGTCAGAGATATTAATAGTACAATAACACATTGCTGCAAATAATACCACGTGCCTGATAAAAAATAACAATATAGACAAACCTTGTAACACATTTGTAGCTACAAGTACCACAAAATAGCTAATCAATGCCACATTACTATTTCGATTAATTTCGTTCATAAATTCATTTCGTTCGGATGTATAAGATTGACATTCATGGAAATAGATGATATGATGAAGCTAAATAACAAAATTTCATTAAAAGACACGTTTTGCGAAGGATGGTATCAATATGTGAAAAAGGACATAAAAGATCGCCTTCACAACATACTAGTATCTCTTTTAATGAGACATAATCGTTATGAATTCCAACACAAACGTGTTCAAAGTTCAAAATTAAACCACAAATATCATTTTATATATCGTAAATCTGTATTTGATACTTTCTAGAAGTTATTTGTTAAGGAATATTAACAGGATGGTTAATTAACGTTAACAGTAACAGATTGCCCGCATGTAATACCATAAGTTCGCTAGAAAATAACAATACAGACCTAGTGAATAACACTTTTTACTTATAATGATACCACATAATAGGTTTCCAGTACCACATTACTAACTCGATTAATTTCGTTCATAAATGCACATTGTTTGAGATTTGCAAGATTAATATCTTGTAAATGTATGATCTGATGCACTTATCACACCAAATTCCTTTAAAAGCTACATTGTTCGATTGAGGTGGGTAGTGAATGTTCGAGGTCAATAATTATTCAAAACATAGACTGTTACTTTGTTCATTGAAACATCACATATGAATAGATACGGGCAGAGTTTAAATAATCGGTTGGGTCTCGATTATAACATAGTGTTAGGTTAGTGAGTTTGACATTTACATGGCTCTCACATAACAGGGACGCAAGTGAAAGGCGTAAGAGTTATTTAAATGTATACACTATAGCCGGTTCGCCCGAATTTCGATTAGTCTCAACTGGGATCTGTCCGGTACCGCGGGATTGGCTACGCGAATACCGGGACTCGCGGATTCCTCCCTTGCCAGTTGAGACGGACCTAGAGAGTCGCGCTTAAAAATGGTAATGAACTTGAACGAAAACGGCGGGCTTTTCTCTATAACCCAATGAATGGGATTCGTTGAGGTAGTGGCAAAGTTGATACGAGGTGTCGATGATTTAGTTAAATTCCGGTGATGGTCACGGGAATAATTAGTACTTGAGATTGTCTTAAGTGTTTAATTAATTAACTAAATGAGGCTCAATTGTAATTAAAATAATTAGATTGGATTTAATTATTTTATTACTTAAAATTGAGGGACTAAATTGAGAAATTAGAAACCTCATGGGCTTAAATGAAATATTTGCATGTTGTCTTGGGCTTGGACATGTGTATGATTCCTAGCTTGCCACATTGGATGAGGTGTCAAGTGAGTCATACTCCTAGCTTTGATGGGAGCATGACAAGTGTTAAATATAAATCAATAAACTAACCTTAGTGGATTTTTACTACAAGGAAAATGAGCTAAGGTGTAAATAAATAAGATACATGAATAAATGTGGAGAAAAGACCATGCAACCTTAGATGCTCTAAGTTGAAAAACAAGGTACATGCTCTCAACAAGCCATTTTGTACTTGCCACGTCAAGCCGCGGGATCATTCGACAAAGCCCGACGCCCGAACCGAACTGCGTCAAGCCATCGAGAGCAGTCTCGAAGGTTCGATCAAGGACATAACGGCGTGACGATCTAGCCCGGAGTCCCCGGGAATCAGACGAGGTGCTGCAACGCTCAACCGAGGTGTGATCACGTACGCCGGAGGTATATTTCGTACCCTACTGATTTGATTTTACGAAAAATAACAAACAACATCGGAATGATTCGAAAGACCCCTCGTTGCGATCATTGGGAAGTGTAGAATCAATCTGGAAAATTTGGTATTGATCTAAAATCATTTCGGTTGTCAAACTGTCAAAAGACGGCAGATTGCCGTTTTAGTCGAATTGATGATTTCGAACCAATATTTGATTTTACGAAAAATACCAAACAACATCGGAATGATTCGAGAGACCCCTCATTGTGATCGTTGGGAAGTGTAGAATCAATCTGGAATATTTGGTATTGATCTAAAATCGTTTCGGTCGTCGAATAGTCGAAACACTGTCGGCTGCCGCTTTGTTCGAACTAGTTTGGAATGAAATTATTAATTCGAATAAATTTGTATTAAATTTGAATTTGAGAAGTTCAAATTAGACGTGGTCTCCTGAGGCTCTGGGCAGTATCTTGGCCCTCGGGAGAAGCCGAAGAGCGCTAGGTCGAATTTAGATGTTGAAAATCGAAAATTCGGCACCCTACGCCGCTCGGTTCAAAATGCGCTTCCGCTATCGCCACGTTGCGCTGTTCGGGGGCAGGCATCGATTAATCGGGCCTACCCCAAAAGGATCTGTGGACCTGTGCAGACACAGAGTATTAGTGGGCGCAGGTACGTGCTAGTTATCGTTGATGATTACTCTCGCTACAATTGAACGAAGTTCCTCCGAACTAAGGATGAGACAAGGGACTTGATTATTAGTTTGGTTAACGCTACTCAGAATTTCAGCAGACTATCCAAACCATTAGAACGGATAGTGGCACTTAGTTCAAGAACAAGTACCTCAGTGATTTCTATAAAAAACATGGGATTAGTCAGCAATTCTCAGCCGCCAAGACGCCTCAACAGAACGGTGTCGTTGAAAGAAAGAACGGAACTCTAGTTGAAGCCGCACGTACGATGCTGATTCATTCTGGCCTCCCACACTTCCTTTGGGCTGAAGTAGTAAATACCGCCTGTTTCACTCAAAACAGGACGACAGTTCACAAGCGATTCGATAAGACTTCGTACGAAATAATTATCAAGCAAGTACCATATTTCCTTCTTCAAGGTCTTCGGGTGCAAATGCTTTGTGGCGAACGACAAAGAGCAACGCTAAGTTCGACCCTAAAGCATTCGAAGCCATTTTTGTCGGGTATTCTTCAACTTCAAAGGCGTACCGAGTATACATCAAGTCCAACGGCATTATCAAAGAAAGCAAAAATGTCATTTTTTACGAAGTGGCAAAAATGGCTCCTGCACACCTCGGTTCAGGACCTGTGCCAAACTCGATGGCTTCTGATCACATCGGTCCAGAACCCGTACCTAACCAGTTGGCTTCTGAATACCACAGTTCAGAAAACTCATTCACTGTGTGTTGCCACAAAACCAACAGATGGCAACAACAACTCAGGATTCAACGTCAGAAGAAGCTCTGAAACTTGCGTTGGAAGACTTGGACTCTCTCTTTCAGCCTATATATCGGCCAGGCACTATTACTGCTACATCTTTAGTGGATCCCCCACTCGACGAGGCCGATGCACCAAGCTCTTCAAATGTCTCAACCTCACCCGACTCAGAATTACCACAGATCACTGACTAACCTACCATGGTCAATGAGGAAGTCTCACCAGAGTCGCTAGAATCAGACTTACCTCAACCTAATGAACAACCTGAGATTATTTGAAATTTCGGTCCACAAATGGCTGATGCATCTACTTCAGCTCTGCCACAGGAGCGAAAGTGGACTCGAGCACATCCAGTTGATCAAATTATTGGTGATCTTTCGAGTGGAGTACGGACACGTCATCAGCACAGTCTTACCAGCTGCTTCTTAAGCCAAAGTGAGCCAACCAAGGTAGCAGACGCACTTAAAGACCCGGATTGGGTAATAGCTATGCAAGATGAGATCAACCAATTCGAACGTCTCCAAGTGTGGACTTTAGTACCCCGCCGCATGGGAAAACCATTACCGGGACGAAATGGGTGTTCAAGAACAAAAAGAATGAAGATGGGGAGTGATCAGGAATAAAACTAGATTGGTTGGAAAGGGCTACAACCAACAGGGGGCATTGACTACGACGAGACGTATGCCCCTGTTGCCCGAATCGAAGCCATCCGCCTTTTCTTGGCTTATGCAGCTCACAGAGACTTCAAAGTCTACCAAATGGACGTTAAGACCGCCTTTCTCAATGGCGTGTTAAAGGAGGAAGTCTACGTCGCTTAGCCAGAAGGCTTTGTTGATCAACAACATCCCGATCACGTCTATCGATTGGACAAAGCTCTCTACAACTAGAACAAGCTCCACGTGCTTGGTATGATGCCCTGAGGGATTTTCTCGTGAAATCTGGGTTCATCCGAGGGACAATAGATGCGACCCTCTTCATAAAATGGCAAGACAAAGACTTGATGATGGTTGCAAGTTTATGTAGACGACATCATATTCTGATCAACAAATCCACGGCTATGCAAGAGATTTGGAGATTTGACGAAGAGCAAATTCGAAATGAGTCATATGGGAGAGATGCAATTCTTCTTGGGACTCCAGGTCAGGCAGCTCGAAGATGCATCTTCATAAGTCAGACCAAATACATCAAAGACATTATGAAGAAGTTCCATCATGATTAGAGCAAGCCCAACACTCCTATGCCAACAAGCTGTAGGTTGGATGCTGATCCCACTGGAAAAACGGCCGACATCGCCCTTTATCGCAGCATAATCCGCTCTCTTCTCTATCTCACCTCAAGCCGCCCGGATATTATGTTTTCCACTTGCCTCAGTGCCCGTTTCCAAGTCGATACCAAAGAATCTCACATGCTTGCGGTCAAACGGATTCTGCGCTACCTCAAGGGCACCGCTACCTTAGGTTAATGGTATCCAAAGGGCACAAATTTCAAATTAGCTGGTTACACTGACGCTGATTATGCAGGTTGCCGAATGGACAGGAAAAGCACATCTAGTGGTGCTCAATTTCTAGGTGAAAAGTTAGTCTGTTGGTCATCGAAGAAGCAGAACTGCGTCTCAACATCGACAGTTGAGGCTTAATACGTCGCGGTTGCCAGCTGTTGCTCGCAAATGCTATGGATGCGGACTCAACTTCGCGGCTATGGGTACAATTTAAATAATATACCCATTTATAGCGATAGTCAAAGTGCCATTGCGATTACGTGTAATCCCATTCACCACTCACGCACAAAACCCATATATATACGATATCACTTTATAAATGATCACGTAGAAAAAGACACTATTGACATGTATTTTGTGAACACGGAATATTAACTAGCTGACATTTCACCAAGTGTTGGATGAAAACGGTTCCAATTCCTTGTTGGAAGATTAGGCATGCTCCGTAATTTGTGCTTACGTGCTCCTATGTGCTTTGACATGTTCTATGCTACGTGTTTTCTATACTTTAATGCTATATCGTGCGTGAAATATTTTATATTAATAGAAACAAATAATATAATAAAATTCAAAAATATTATACATATAAGTATAATATTAGGGGAATGACGATATCGTTAGGATGCTCGATGGAAGTCAAGTCTGAATTTTCTGACATACGACTGATTAATTGCTTAATTTTGTCAGTCTTAAGTCGCACTCTTGTGTCTAAAGTTCTCTCGTAGACTCCACTAGACAAAAAGCCACTTTATATGAGTGAGATTTCTAGCCTTTTATTTCTTTTGAAGAATCTATTATTGAGCAAGTCACACTGTCATTACTTGTCTTAACTAGTGATTCTTGGTCTCATACTCGCCTTCTGTTAGAACATTAGGAAAATGATTAGGGCACTTAAGGAATTCCTCAGTTGGCCAAATATATACTTTCCAATCCCTTAACATAGCCTTTAGTCATCCATTTTTTAGCCTTCTCCAAATTCCTCTTCTCCATTTGAAAACCCATTGAGCCTTCAACCGACTATCTAATCTTTCGGCGGGATGTCCAATCGAGAAAAGGAGGGGGAGAGAAACAAGATGAAAAAGAAAAAGATGACAAAGAAGGTGGAAAACGCACAAGATGTAATACCCGAAAAATTTATACGAGATTATTTCAATAATATTTGGAAATGTGTGGAGTCGATTTTCGAACATACACCGATTTCTTTCCGAGCCGAGCCAAAAATTTATATTTGGACTCGAAAAATTTTAAATGGATCGAAAATAATTATAAGCCAAATAGAGGAAATAATGGCCCAAGTTATTAGAAGTTTGGTCCAATAACAATAATAATAACAATAATAATAATAATAATAATAATAATAATAATAATAAAATAAAATGGCCGAAAATAAATTGGAGGGCAAGGTAAGACCAAGCCAACTCCATGTGAGCTTGAGGACAAAGATAACCACTATTATCCCACCTCCTTGAGCAAATAGACAAGATCTAACCACAATGCCACCCCTTTGATTTGCATAAGGACAAGAACCACTAAGGCATCCCCATGATTCCACCTCCATACAAAAGAGGACAAATTAATAAAATTAAGGAAAAAGAGAGGAAGAAGAAAAATATCACGTTGGGAGGGGGAGAGTCATCACCTAATACACCCAAAAGCATAACGTGCATCATGGATCAAGAACAAACCTCAACACCTAATACACCTCTCTACATACATGAAGACAAGAATAAATAAGGCCAAAAGAGAATAGAGAGGAAAGAGAGGAGAGGCCGAGAGAAAGAAGGAAAGAAAGAGAAAGAAAGGAAAAAGAGAGAAAGGAAAGAAAGGAGAGGGAGAGGCCGAGAGAGAGGGAAAGGAAGAAGAAAGGAGAGAAAAGAGAGGGAGAAGCACACGGACGAGGAGGAGCTCGGGATCGAAGTCCTAGGGTCGGGATCACACGAAACAACCCGCAACGTAGCTCTCTACGGAATTATGGTAGGTGAAGATCACCTACATACGTGAACAAGATTAGGAGTCGAGATTTTTCTACGTGTTGCATTCCGAAAAAATTTAATGTGATTGCATGATTTTATGTTATATGTTATGTGATAATTTCGGCCATGCTTGGTTTTAAATTCGGTCATCTCTAATTTTGGGTGATCTGGAAATGAAAGAAATTAGGATTGGAAAGAAGAATTAGAATTTTTAGGGCAAGATTGGTTAGATTTGGAAAGTTTGGGTAATAGTGCAAATTAGGGTTTTCTAGGGTTTTTCTTCAACTTTCGGCCATCAGGGTTAAATTGGTGAGAGGCAAAATTTTGGGGTAGATTGAGCCAATTTAGGAAATTTAGGGTGTGCGTAAAGATTTAAGAAAACTTGAGTCCTTGGATTAAGTTTGGATTTTTCTAAAGTTTGGGAGTTAATTAAAAGTTCACAAAATTCGGGGGCTGAGATGTAAATTCGGCCAAGGGAGATACTTCTGAAGAAATTTCAAAACTGTTGGGGCAGATCTGAAAATTTGGAAAAAATATGCGGGTCATAAATATAATTTTCTAAATTGTGGGGACTAAATTATAGTTTTATAAAATTCGGGGTCTGAGATGTAAAATTCGGGCAAGGTAGATTTGCATAGGAGTTTAATATTCTTGGGGCAGTTTTGACACTCGGAAAAATATTCGGGTTGTAAAAATAACTTTCAAAAATTCGGGTCTCTTAAATTAGGGTTTTCTCAAACTCGGGGACCAAATTTAAATACTTTTTAACACTCGGCAGTCAACAAAAATTTCGGTCAAGGGGTGCTTGTAAATGAAATTTTTAAGTTTTGGGTCAAATGTGAAATTTGGGAATAATATAATAAAATTCGGGTCTTTTAAATGTGAAATTTTGGGCTTTTAAAGGTGATCTCAATTTTGCGGGTCTTAAAATGAAAATGATTAAAATTTGATTTTTTAGTGTAATTTCGGGAATGAGGGTGAGAGTTCGGGCCTAGTGCCTCACGACTCTAGTATTACGCACTTAGGGTTTTCGGGTTGGGCTGAGATGGTTTCTCGGGCCGATACGTGATATAGAGATAATTGGAAATGTTGCATTTTATTTGCACAAAATTTGCATACATGTGGTACGAAGAGAGGGGACCATGCGGAGGCACCGTGACACTGTATAGTGCTGATGAGTGGGGTAGATTGTGACCAGTTGTTGGTCATCGACTCGTATGAGTAGTGAGGTTAGGACTAAGGCACGCTATATGTGATTGTATTGTGGGGAGTGGGCCTCCCGATGTACTGACCCTTGTGGGGTGTGGGGCCACCCGAGCTACAGACCCTTGTGATTGTGATGTATTGCGCGCGTGTTGCCTTTAGCTCTAGACTAGGGCCCTGATGTATTAGGTTGAGTCGAGATGTGATGAGATGCGAGAAAAGAGTCGAGCGTGCATTTGTGAGGTGTGTTGGGATTGGGATGTGAGAGCACGTGCATTCATGCATATATTCATCTACTGGGCGCTCAGGGTTTACGTGTGTAGGTACAAGCGAGTCGGACGTTGACGTCACGACTAGGCGGCTGATGGCAATGACTCCACGGACTTTTGAGGGGGGCGCAGTACATGAGACGAGACCTGTGGAGTGTTTAATCTACGTTTCGTGTTTTTACTTTTTGTGCTTCGGCCCAACGGACAAAAGTGTGTTTCGTAAAAATCGACTTTACTGTTTATGTACTATTGTGTTTAAAAAGTTTTTATTAGATGGGCTTTCCGCTGCTTACGCTGCATAAATCCACCAAAATACGTATATAGGAAGTCGGGTCGTTACAGGTGGTATCAGAGCGTTAGGTTATAGGTTCTGTAGACTGTCCATGTACTGCCGCTCAATAGCCTAGAGGATCAGCCACGCCTGTAAGTTTAATATGTGATTTACGATTTTCTGATATGTGCTTTACGTAAGTGTTGTAGAAGTAATTTGAAAATGGTGAGAACACGTAGAGAAGTAGGCGAGTTGAGTCGTAGGGCAGGAACCGAATCTCCACCAGATGAGGACCGCAATACCATTCAACAATTGACCGATTTGGTCCGACGACAGTCAGATCAGATTAATGACCGCATAAACCATCGAAGCTCTTCCGATTGTCATGCTACCCCGGAGATAGGATGCGTTGAAGCTGCCGAGGAACGATTCCGAAGGCTACATCCTACGACATATGAGGAGGCTGTGGACCCCACCAATGCTGAAGACTGGCTCAGGACGATCGAAAATGGGTTCCGCGTGAGCCACTTACCTGACGCTGAGAAGGTGACGAGTGCCACCTTTATGCTGCGGCAATGCGGGCTATTGGTGGGATACTACTCGGGTGCTGAAGGATCTTACTACAATGACGTCGGAGAGGTTTAAGACCCTCTTTCGAGGGAAATATTTACGGCAACAGACAGGGCGCAAAAGATAAATGAGTTCATCAACTTGAAGCAAGGAAGGATGGCGGTGGTGGATTATATACGCAAGTTTGAACATCTGTCGAGGTTTGCGCCACACATGGTGGCTAATGACGAGCTAAAGATCGAAAGTTTCTTAGACGGTCTCAAGCCTGAGATCTTCCGAAGTCTTACAATGTAGGAACATACGCGCGCATTGCGGAGCGTGCGTTCTTGGGAGAACAAGCAGAAAGCAGAGTGACGAAAGCACATGATGCGAAGAGAAGGATCGAGGGACAGCAGGGCAGAGGAGGTCAAAAGCACCAATTCTTTGGCAGAAACCCAAATTTCCGCGGGAATCCATCGGGCCAACAACCATGGCGACCAAGGCCGAACGAGGGACCATCTGGTGTTCCAAACTGACCTCCGAATAACGCACCACGGTGTCAGCAATGTGGGCGTAATAGTATTGGTATCTGCTTTGAAGTTGGATTCAACCCCAACGTCATCTGCTATCTCTGCAGAAAGCAGGGACATTACGCACGAGCCTGCGACCAACCTAGAAACCCGGCTCAGACGCTTGTACGACCCCCACCGGTTCCAGCACGGGTGTTGGCATTGACCAATGAAGGGGCGGAGGCGATACCACCACCGGTTCCAGCACAGGTGTTTACATTGACCAATGAAGGGGAGGAGGCGATACCACCACCGGTTCCAGCACAGGTGTTTACATTGACCAAAGAAGGCGGAGGCGAACCCTTTGGTTGTGACGGGTACGTTGATTATCTATAACGTGCCTACTTCAGTGCTCTTTGACTACGGAGCCACACACTCGTTTGTGTCTGCTAAATATGTGACAAAGGTGGGAATATCTCCTACCTTAACTGAATCTACTTACATAGTAACCTTACCACATGGGGATCCGACACGAACAAATCAAGTGCTGGAAAAGTGCCCCGTGATAGTCCAGGGAAGAGATTTGAGCGTCGATTTAATTTTAATTCCGACGAACGACTACGACGTCATTTTCGGGATGAATTGGCTTTCGAGATACGGGGCCGCGATCGATTGCCAAAGCAAAGTAGTGACATTCCAACTACCCGAAGGCGAGATGTTCACCTTGGCGGGTAGGTGAACAGAAGTAAAATTTCTCAAATCTCTGCTATTAAGGCTATGCGACTACTGAATACGGGTTGCGATTCTTTTCTTCTGTATGTCGTGAAGACAGAAAAAGTATCCCAACCCGAGCTGAACGGCGTTCCTATTGTAAACGAATTTGCCAATGTATTTCCCGATGATCTACTGGGATTACCCCCTGATCGGGAAATTCAGTTCGCAATCGATCTAGTACCTGGAGCAGCTCCATTTTCTGAAACTCCTTACCGGCAAGCGCCAAACGAGCCACGGGAGTTGAAGGAACAATTAGATGACTTGCTGCAAAAAGGATTCATCCAACCCGGTTTCTCTCCTTGGGGAGCACCGGTGTTATTTGTGCGCAAGAAAGACGGGACGAGACCCTGCATCGACTATCGAGAACTGAACAAACTAACCATTAAGAACAGGTACCCATTGCAGAGAATCAATGACTTATTCGATCAGCTGCAAGGCGCATCGGTGTTCTCAAAAATCAATTTGCGATCAGGATATCATCAGCTAAAAATTCGGGAGGCAGACGTCCCTAAGACGGTGTTCAACACGAGGTACGGCCACTATGAATCTTTTGTCATGCCTTTCGGGCTGACGAACGCACCAGCTGTTTTCATAGACCTGATGCATAGAGTATTCAAGGATTTCCTTGACCGTTTCGTGATCATTTTCATCGACGATATTCTCATACATTCAAAGACAAGGGACGAACACGAAGCTCATTTAAGAACGGTCCTGGAAATTCTTCGGGAGAAGCAATTATTCGACAAATTCAAGAAATGTGAATTTTGGCTAGAAAAAGTGGCCTTTCTGGAACACATTATCTCCGAAAATGGAATTTCTGTGGACCCCGGTAAGATTGAAGCTGTAACCAATTGGCGACGACCAACTACTTCCACCGAGGTTCGAAGTTTCTTAGGGATTGCGGGATGTTACCGTAAATTCATCGCGGATTTTCCTGTATCGCCTCGACCCTAATGAACCTGATGAGAAAGAATGTTCCGTTCATGTGGACGGAAACACGCGAACAAAGTTTCCAAGAGCTGAAGAAGCGACTCACTTCGGCTCCAGTTCTGACTATACCATCCGAAACCGGAGGATTTTTGGTATATAGTGATGCATCGAAAAACGGGCTGGGATGCGTGCTCATGCAAAATGGGAAAGTTATCGGGTATGCTTCTCGACAATTGATAGAATACGAGAAGAACTATCCCACCCACGATCTGGAACTCGCAGTAGTTGTGTTCGCCTTAAAAATATGGCATCACTATCTATACGGAGAACGGTGCGAGATCTATACAGATCACAAGAGTCTGAAATACTTCTTCACCCAGAAGTAGTTGAATATGAGGCAACGACGCTGGTTGGAGCTCGTTAAAGATTACGACAGCGTAATCAACTATCATCCAGGCAAAGCAAATGTGGTCGCCAACGCATTGAGTCGAAAGGCGGTGAACACGAAACTCCATAACCTCGAAGTAGAAGTGACAAACTTTGGTGAGATCGAGGCCAGAATGGCAGCATTGACTCTTCAGGCGACGTTGTTAGAGCAAATCAAGAAGGCTCAGGAGCAAGATGAGCTTTATCTAAAAACGACGAGCGAGCAGGCAACTGAAACTCCGTCTGACTTTCACGTTTCGGGAAGACGGGAGTTTGCAATATCGAGATCATCTATATGTTCCAGATAATCAAGCACTCCGGGAATCTATGATGACGGAAGCACATGCCACTACGTACTCGGTAGACCTTGGGGCAACGAAGATGTACCGGGATGTTCGAGAAACGTATTGGTGGCCGGGAATGGAAAGCGACATTGCAACGTTTGTGAGCCAATATCTGACGTGTCAACAAGTAAAGGCAGAACATCAAAGGCCGTTAGGGATGCTACAACCCTTGTCGATTCCTGAGTGGAAATGGGATCACATTATGATGGACTTTTTTGTTGGCTTGCCGAAAACTGTGAAAGGCCAGGGCGCCATCTGGGTAATTGTGGATTGCTTAACCAAATCTGCTCATTTTCGGCTGATCAGTTCGACCTTTTCACTGGAGCGAATGCCAAATTGTATATTCGAAAAATCGATCGACTCCACGGGATCCCATCCTCGATCGTCTCGGATCGTGACACGAGATTTCTATCTAGATTCCGGATGAGTCTACAAAAGGCGATGGGGACAAAACTCTCATTCAACACGGCCTATCATCCACAAACCGATGGGCAATCCGAACGAACGATCCAAACCCTGGAAGATATGTTGCGAGCATGCACTCTAGACTTCAAAGGGAATTGGAGTAAATATCTTCCGTTGATCAAATTCTCGTACAACAACAGCTACCACGCTACTATCAGGATGGCGCCATACGAAGCCTTATACGGGCGTAAATGCCGATCCCCAGTATACTGGGACAAAATCGGCGAACGAGCGCTTTTGGGCCCCAATATGATACGAGAGATGACGGTGGCGCTAACGAAGATTCAAGAACGAATGCAAACGACCCAAAGTCGTCAGAAAAGCTACGCTGATCAACGAGGAAGGCCGTTGGAATTCGCGGAAGAAGATTGGTATTCTTGAAGATATCCCCGATGAGAGGTGTGAAGCGATTTGGGAAGAAGGGCAAATTAAGTCCCAGATACATTGGCCCTTTCAAAATACTCAAGAGAGTAGGAGAAGTTGCATATCAGCTGGAGTTACCCGCCTCGTTAGCCCAAGTCCACGACGTATTTAAAAATCACGTATCAACCTTACGTAAATACGTTGAGAACCCGAATCACGAAACGAATCACTTCACCAGCAACTCAAGTCGGACCTGATACAAAGAGGAGCCAGTTGAAATCTTAATGCACGAAGTGAAGCGACTTCGGAATAAAAATATTCCGTTAGTCAAAGTGCTGTGGCGAAACCAAGCGGTTGAAGAAGCCACGTTGGAGCGAGAAGATGATATGAAGAATCGTTATCCCGGAGTATTTCTTTAGATGTAATTTCGGGGGCGAAAAATTCTTGTAAGGGGGGAGGATGTAACCCTCAAAAATTTACACGAGACTGCTTCAATAATATTCGGAAATGTGTGGAGTCGATTTTCGAACATACACCGATTTCTTTCCGACCCGAGCCCAAAATTTATAATTGGACTCGAAACATTTTAAATGGATCAAAAATACTTACGAGACAAATAAAGGAAATAACGGCCCAAATTATTAGGAGTTGGTCCAATAACAATAATAAAAAAAATAATAATAATAATAATTTTAAATAAAATAAAAAATTAAACATAAAATAAATAAAATGGCCGGAAATAAATTGGAGGGCAAGGTAAGACCAAGCCAACTCCATGTGAGCTTGAGGACAAAGATAACCACTATTATTCCACCTCCTTGAGCATAGAGACAAGATCTAACCACAATGCCACCCCTTTGATTGCATAAGGACAAGAACCACTAAGGCATCCCCATCATTCCACCTCCATACAAAAGAGGACAAATTAAAAAAATTATGGATAAAGAGAGGAAGAAGAAGAAGATCACGTTGGGAGGGGGAGAGTCATCACCTGATACACCCAAAAGCCTAACATGCATCAAGGAAAAAGCCAAACCTCAACACCTAATACACCTCTCTACATACATGAAGACAAGAATAAATAAGGCCAAAAGAGAACAGAGAAAAAAGAGAGGAGAGGCCTAGAGAAAGAAGGAAACAAAGAGAAAGAAAGGAAAAAGAGAGAACGGAAAGAAAGGAGAGGGAGAGGCCGAGAGAGAGGGAGAGAGGGAAAGGAAGAAAAAAAGAGAGAAAAGAGAGGGAGAAGCTCACGGACGAGGAGAAGCTCGGGATCGAAGTCATTGGGTCGGGATCACACGAAAAACCCGTAACGTAGCTCTCTACGGAATTAAGGTAGGTGAAGATCACCTACATACATAAACAAGATTAGGAGTCGAGATTTTTCTACGTGTTGCATGCCGAAAAATTTTATGTGATTGCATGATTTTATGTTATATGTTATGTGATATTTTCGGCCATGCTTGGTTCTAAATTCGGCCATCTCCAATTTTGGGTGATCTAGGGAAATGAAAGAAATTAGGATTGGAAAGAAGTATTAGAATTTTGAGGGCAAAGATTGGTTAGATTTGGGAAGTTCGGGTAATCGTGCAAATTAGGGTTTTCTAGGGTATTTCTTCAACTTTCGCCCATGAGGGTTCAATTGAGTGAGGGGCAAAATTTGGGGTAGGTTGAGCCAATTTTGGAAAATTTATGGCGTGAGTAAAGATTTAAGAAAATTTGAGTCCTTGGATTAAGTTTGGGTTTTTCTAAAGTTTGGGGCATTAATTAAAATTTTACAAAATCCGAGGGCTGAGATGTAAATTCGGCCAAGGGAGATACTTTTAAAGAAATTTCAAAACTGTTGGGGCAGATTTGAAAATTTGGAAAAAAATATACGGTTCATAAAAATAATTTTTTCAAAGTTTGGGGACTAAACTAGAATTTTATAAAATTCGGAGGCTGAGATGTAATGTTCGGGCAAGGAGCTTTTCGCAGAAATTTAATACTCTTGGATGACACTCGGAAAAATATTCGGGTTACAAAGATAACTTTCAAAAATTCCGGTCTCTTAAATTAGGGTTTTCTCAAAGTCGGGGACCAAATTAAGATACTTATAAAACTCGGGAGTCAATAGAAATTACAGTCAAGTGGTTCTTTTAAAAGAAAGTTTAAAGTTTTGGGGTCAAATGTGAAATTTGGGATAATATAATAAAATTCGGGTCTTTTAAATGTGAAAATTTGCGCTTTTAAAGGTGGTTTCAAATTTACGGGTCTTAAAATGAAAATGATTAAAATTTGGTCTTTTAGTGTAATTTCGAGAATGAGGGTGAGAGTTCGGGCCTAGAGTCTCACGACTCGGGCCATGATAGTATTTCGCACTTAGGGTTTTCGGGTCGGGCCGAGATGGTTTCTCGGACCGATACGTGATATAGAGATAATTGAAAAGTTAATTTATATATGGTACGAAAATAGGGGACCGTGCGGAGGCACGGTGACACTATATAGTGCCGATAGTGGGGTAGATTGTGACCGATTGTTGGTCATCGACTCGTATGAGTAGTGAGGTTAGGACTAGGGCACACTATATGTGATTGTGTTGTGGGGAGTGGGCCTCCCGAGCTATTGACCCTGGTGGGGTGTGGGGCCACCCGAGCTACGGACCCCTGTGATTGTGATGTATTGCGCGCGTGTTGCCTTTAGTTCTAGCCCAGGGCCTTCAGTACTTTACGTGTGTAGGTACGAACGAGTCGGGCGTTGAAATACGTCACGACTACGCGGCTGATGGCGATGACTGCACGACTTTTGAGGGCGGCGCAGTACATGAGACGAGACCTGTGGAGTGTTTTAATTTATGTTTCGTGTTTTTACTTTTTGGGCTTCGGTCCAACGGACAAAAGTGTTTCGTAAAAATCGACTTTAAATGTTTATGTACAATTATGTTTAAAAAGCATTCATTAAATGGCTTTCCGCTGCTTACGGTGCATAAGTACGGCAAAATACGTATATAGGAAGTCGGGTCGTTACACACGAGGAATGCTCAACGCACAAAAAGCAGACCAGAAGAACCTGCCTCTCGATATTATCAATCTCAAAATCATTAAGAAGGGGGCATGGATCTTGCTGTGAACTTCTCCATCGATAATCTCGTACACTCGTCAGAACGGCTGGAAAGAGGAGCACCACGAAGTGAACTTCTCCAACGATAATCCGGTCTTGTATCGAGATTACGAGAAGAGGAGCACGGCCTTGTGTTCGAATTCCATAACTGTGAACTTCTTCAAATCGATAATCTCTGAAACACCTCTTGGGATTAAGAGAAAAGGAGCACGGTATCGGCCCGAGAACCAACAAGAAGAACTTCGCCTTAGATAATCTCTAAGCCTCGTAGAGAAGCGGATCTTCAGCTTGAGCAAGTGCAGAAAATTTACAAAGGATAAAATGATGAAAAAGACAACAAGACGAAAGAGAATTTAAAAGAAACTCTAGAAAACCCTAATTTGCACCACTACTTAAATTTTTGCCCTATCCTCTTAATTCAAAGTCTTCTAACCCTATTTTCAAGTATTCATCCCCCTAAGCTAACCGAAATAAATATATATTTATATATATATATTTATACATACATATGAGCATAAAACACAAAATTCCTGCAAGTAAATTATCACTACCACGTAGGCACAAAGAACTTAATCACGATTATGTAAGCATGTAATATTCACGAATCCTAATATCGTTTACGTACGTAGGTGATCTTCACCTAACTTAATCCGTAGAAAGTTGTGTTACGAGTGTGTAATCCCGACCCTTCGATCCCGAGCTCCTCCTCACCCGTGAGCTTCTCCTTTTCTTTCCTTCTCTTCTTCCTCTCTTTTTCTTTCTTTTCTCTTTCTTTCCTTTCTTCCCTCTGCCTCTCGGTCACTCTTCCTCCCTTCCTCTCTATTTCTTTCTTTTACTTATTGATTATCATTCTTGTCTTCATGCACCAAATGAGGTGTATTAGTTGAGGAGCCTTTGTTTTATTCCATAAATTAGGTAATGGTGATTAGATGATGATGAGCTCTCCCCAACGTGGCCTCCCTCTCTTTTTCTTTATCTTATGGGTTGTAAATTTGTCCTAAAGCAATGAGGTGTATTAGGGGTCCTTATCTTGTCCATATGTAACAAATGAGGTGGTATTAGTTGCATTAACCGGTAAGAACTTTTTTTTATTTTATTATACCAACCAACTTTGTTAATTCCCTCTCTCATTTTCGTTTTTGATGTCCTTTATTTTATTTATTTATTTATTGTTATTATTATATATTTTTATTTATTTATTTGGGCTTTCATTTCTTGTTTTTGGCCCATTTAAATTTTATTCAAGTACAGAACTTCCAACCTTTTATTTTGGGCCATTATTTTCTTCATTTGGCCCATAAATAAATTTTTGGTCCATTTAAATTTTTCGGGCCCAATTCTAAATTGGGCTCGTTTCGAAATAAATTCGTTTCTTGTTCGAAAGTCGATTTCGTACATTTTGAATATTATTGAAGTAATCCCGTATAAATTTTATGGGTATTACATCCTCCCCCTTATAAGAATTTTGTCCCCGAAATTACAGTACGGAAAATAATTCGGGGTACTTCTTTCTCATTTCCTTTTCTCGTTTCCAAGTCGCTTCTTCCAATACTTGGTTTCCGCCACAAGACATTCACGAGGGGTATGTTATTATTTCGAAGACGTTTCACCTCGTACATCAACTTTCCACTGGCCTTTATAGCTCAAGTCTGGCTTCAGTTGTTGATGAAGTAATTCGCTTCTCAGCACCTGATTCGGGTTCGCAACGTATTTACGTAAAGTTGATACGTGAAATACGTCGTGGACTTGGGCTAACCAGGCGGGTAACTGCAGCTGATACGCAACTTCTCATACTCTCTTGAATATTTTGAAAGAGCCAATGTACCTTGGGCTCAATTTGCGCTTTCCCCGAATCGCTTCACGCCTCTCATTGGTTAATTTTCTTGTAAAGGATTGATCACCTTTATTGAATTACAACGGCCCTCATATCTTGTCTGAATGACTCTTCTGACGACTTTGGGCCGTTTTCCCGGATTTTTCCCACAGCTTTTGTCATTTCACGAATCATTGCAGGACCCAACAACGCTTTCTCGCCGATTTCATCCCAATTAATTGGGGATCTACATTTATGCTTGTTCAAGGCTTCGTAATGCGTAATCCCGATCGTGGCTTGATAGCTGTTGTTATAGGAAAACTCTATTAGTGGAAGGTATTTGCATTTCCTGGAAATCCAGATTGCATGTTATCAACATATCTTCGAGCGTCTGTATTGTTCTCTCAGGCTGTTCGTACGTCTGAGGGTGACATGCCGTGTTGAAGGACAGTTTCGTCCTAATGGCCTTTTCTAATCTCACCCAGAATTGAGACAGAAACCTCGAATCCCAATCTGGGACTATTGAAATCGAGATCCCGCGGAGTCTCACAATTTCTTTTATGTACAGCTCTTCGTACTTCTCCATGGAACAAGTTTGATTGATTGGCATGAAATGGGCTGATTTAGTCAATCTGTCGACGATCACCCAGATTCCATCATGACCCATTACAGTTTTTTTTTTCTTCTTTGTGCCTCAGGAATTCGAACTAACAGTGTTGGCTTCAATGTTAACGAAGCTAGTTTTATTTCGATCTTCCCGAAGTTGATTATTTCCACTCCGGGTTGGCGCAGTTTCGTATTCGCTGATTTACGTCTCAAAGCTTCTGCGACTAAGTCCGCTTTTCCTGGGCGATAATTTATCGCACAATAGTAGTCTTTTGCTAACTGGAACCACCGTCTTTGCCTCATGTTAACTCCTTCTGTGTGAAGAAGTACTTTGGGCTTTTATGATCTGTTAAAATCTCGCATCGTTCTCCGTATAGATAATGTCGCCAGATTTTCAGGGCAAACACCACGGCTGCGAGTTCAAATTGTGTGTGGGATAATTTTTCTCGTAGGATTTGAGCTTTCGGGAGGCATACGTAATTACCTTCCCGTTCTGCATCAACACGCACCCCAAACAATTTTTTTAGGCATCACTGTATACCGAAAATCTTTCGATACAAGAGGTATTGTAAGAACAGGAACTGTTTCGTTTCTTTAACTCCAGGAAGTTTTCTTCACATGCTTTCGTCCACTTAAAAGGAACGTTCTTCATAAGTTAAGTCTGGCTTTCTTCATCGTTATTGTCACGATGAGCAGCTGCAGTTGGCTCCAAGGTGGCGCGATCTAATGGTCAGGATTTGAAGGCTGAAGATTTAATTATGTTCCTAAAATATCGTGCGAAAAGATCGACGGCTGAGATGTTTAAGAAGTGAAAGAATCGGATGGTGAATCGTGAGCGTTGGATCAAAAATTGGATGGTTGGTAGTGAAGGTGTTATTTCACTTACAGAGTCGGATGCGATTCTTGCTCTAACACGCACAAATGCAATACCACATGGCGATTTGTGGAGCGTTAGATCGGATAAAATGGACGGTGAAGATAGATCGCGAATTCACGCTTAAGACATAATTTCTATCTTATTAATGTCGGATTTCCAATTCACTTTCTCGAGCATGTAACTTCTTTTAGAGTGAAAATCATCGTGAGGTGAAAACACGCTAATTGTAGAAGAGATAGAGATCTGTAACTTTCGTGTTGTGATCAATAAAAGAGGAAGCTCGGTTGATCCATGGACATAGGCTGAAGTTCAGCCGTGTTTGTGCGTTAGTTCGCCGTACTAATTTCATTGATGCGACAGAGTCTACGCAGTTCATGTAAATACGGCATTGAATTAAACGTGAGCACAATTTCTTTGCGTAATGGACATCAACATCTTTCTCCGAGATTTTGGATTGATTTTTGTGATAAAGGTCCAATGTGATTTTAGTCCTGTGCGTGATCTATCAAATCGAGATTACGGCGTTCGAAGAAAAATCTTATCTCGAAATTTATGAAATCTTTATACTGCGTTCGAAGAAAACTCGAAATTAATGCTGCTTATCCTTCGCTTCACTCACGCCTATAAATAGGTACTTGATGCACGCTATTTTGCACCACAACACAATTCTCTCCAACCACATCATTAATTTTCACAATGTATAATCTTGCAGGAAATGCAGATTGTGAGGATGTTCCTCAGGAACCTTTTTGGAGGGAAAATCTCGAAAAGCTTAAATTTGAGTTATTCCTTCTTTTGGGCTTTGCTCGCAGTGGCGGTCGCCATTTTTGTGGTGTGGATTGCTACACGCTGCACTTGCATCTAATTAGTGAAATGTTAAGTCATGGCAAGCCGTGTCTTGTTTGGGCGTATCGGAAGAAGACGCCGGCAGAACTTCCCGAACGTCGTCGATGTTTTATCTTCTATCTTTTTTATTCGGGTTGTAATATGATATTCAGTTATGTAATCGTTATGCATCGACTCTACCATGTTTTCTGTACATCCTCATCTCATTTACGAAGTTGTATACAAGCCTCGAATTTTCAAAAATTTAATATTGTTCGACTATCTTTTATTTCGACGTTTATTTATTATTATTTTTTTTACTTCCCAGCTTCGTCCGCTTCGGTCAAGCCCAAATTGACAAAGCCCAAATTTTTGAAAGGCCCAAAATTAAAATTTTGCCAAATTTCCTAATTGACCCGAAATTTTTTTTTTTACCTAAATTTTAAAGCAACCCCAAATGCGATTAAAAGATCCGAATTCTAATCATTCTCTTCCTACCTTAATTCAATAGAGATTCTCCTACCAATCTAAGTACAACAGTACGAAATCTCTAACTTTTGAACACATTGACGAGCACATAAAATTCACACAAATATTCACGTAAAGCATATATCAGAAGATCGTAAAGCATGTAATTATGTCTTAATCTTACAGGCGTTGGCTGATCCTCCAGACTTTTGAGCGGCAGTACATGGACAGTCTACAGAACCTAAAACCTAGCGCTATGATACCACCTATAACGACCTTACTTCCTAAATACGTATATTGGCGGGCTTACGCAGCGTAAGCAGCGGAAAGCCCATTTAATAAAAACTTTTTAAAACATAATAATAACATGTACTGGGCCGAAGCCCAAAAATCTAAACCCGAAAGTATGAAATTGTTTTACAACACATACATTTATAATTAGACCGAAGCCCAATTATTAAAAGTATGAAACACAAATGGAGAATACTCCACAGGTCGCGTCCCCATGTACTGCCCCGCACTCAAAAATCCGTGGAGTCACCGCCATCAGCCGCCTCACCTACATACTGAGCTTTTGCCCAGTAGATGAAAACATGCAATGCAAATGCTCTCACACCCCAATCCCGACTTATCTCACAAATATACACATTCGACTCTTTTCTCATATCTCCTTTTATCACATCACATCACATCACATCAGGGCCCGAGCTTAGGAACTAAAGGCAACACGCGCGCGCAGGGGTCCGTAGCTCGGGAGGCCCCACTCCCCACAAGGGGTAAGTAGCTCGGGAGTCCCCACTCCCTCCATATAAGTGCGTCTTAGTCCTAACCTCACTCATATAACTCGTCGACTATCACTCAGTCATAATCCACCCCACTCAATGTCACTGTACAAAATTACCATGACTTAGCACTCCCTCGTAACACGAGTATGCAAACGCCTTGCAAGTAAAATGCAACATATAAGAAAAATGCAACATATTCTCCCCACATTTTATATATTGCATATCGGCCCCAGGTATTAGCTCGGCCCGATCCCAAAAAACGACATTCAACATATAATTCGTGCCCGAAGCCCGCGTTCCGATTTTAATCGGCCTGAAACCGTAATCGCCAAACTCCCTCCCGATTTTATACTAAAAGTTCTAACGCCCGTTTTAGTTTAAGTTCCAAAAATATTTTAGAAATTATTAATCTTTCCCAAATTTAAAATCATTTCCAAATCTATCTCAGAATTTACAGAAATTACAACTTTGCCCCAAGACTTTTGAAAATTCACGATTAACCCAAACCGAAAAATATAATGTTTATATAATCCCTCGGAATTTCAGAAAATCGCATAAAGACCCAACCGTATTTTAAAAATATTTAGTAAACACCTCGCAAAAGTTTGAAAATTACTCTAAGGTCCCTACTCGAGATTCTTATTTAACCTTCCAAAAATTCTGAAATTTACATAGAGTTCACTAATCAAGATTTTTTTTATTTAATTTCATAAACTTTCGATATTCATACAATTCACCACAACCAAATTTTTAGAATATTTATTCTAATTCCGAGAGTTTCTAAAAATTTAGTTTTAACCCCAACCGATTTTATTGATTATTTATTTAAGCCCAAAAAATTCTAAATATTTAATTTTGACCCCGACCGAATTTAATGATTATTTATTTAAACCCAAAAGTTTCTGAAAATGTCATTTTTACCCTAGCCGAAATTCAATGTAATTATTTAGTACTCAAAATTCTTGAAAAAAAATTCCAGTTTGGTCCTTACCGAATTTTAATCGATTTATTTAGCTAACAAAAACTTTTGAAGGGTTTCAACATGATTCCAGCCGAGTTTTAATATATTCATCTAGCATCCAAAACTTTTGGAAAGTACCAATTTGATCCGAGCCGAATTTTCATATATTTATTTAGCCCACAAAATTCCTGAAAAATTTCAAATTCAACCCTTAGCCGAAATTAATATATTCATATAGCTCCCAAAGCTTCTGAAAAATTCCAATATAACCTAGCCAAAATTTAGTACATTCATTAAATTCTCTGAACTCCCAAAAAATTTCACAATTCACACCAACGGATTTTTTTTATATACTTATTTTAGGCCCTTAAATTTAAAAGAAACCCTAGAAAACCCTAATTTGCACCACTACTTAAATTTTTGCGCTATCCTCTTAATTCAAAGTCTTGTAACCCTATTTTCAAGTATTAATCCTCCCTAAGCTAACCGAAATATATATATATATATATTATATATATATATAAATATATATACATACATATGAGCATAAAGCACAAAATTCATGCAAGTAAATTATCACTACCACGTAGGCACGAAGAATTTAATCACGATTATATAAGCATGTAATATTCACGAATCCTAATATCGTTTACGTGTAGGTGATCTTCACCTACCTTAATCCGTAGAAAGTTGCGTTACAAGTGTGTAATCCCGACCCTTCGATCCCGAGCTCCTCCTCGTCCGTGAGCTTCTCCTTTTCTTTCCTGCTCTTCTTCCTCTCTTTTTCTTTCTTCTCTCTTTCTTTCCTTTCTTCCCTCTGCCTCTCGGTTACTCTTCCTCCCTTCCTCTCTATTTCTTTCTTTTACTTATTGATTATCATTCTTGTCTTCATGCACCAAATGAGGTGTATTAGTTGAGGAGCCTTTGTTTTATTCCAAAAATTAGGTAATGGTGATTAGATGATGATAAGCTCTCCCCAACGTGGCCTCCCTCTCTTTTTCTTTATCTTATGGGTTGTAAATTTGTCCTAAAGCAATGAGGTGTATTAAGGGTCCTTATCTTGTCCTTATGTAACCAATGAGGTTGTATTACTTGCACTAATCGGTAAGAATTTTTTTTATTTTATTATATCAACCAACTTTATTAATTCCCTCTCTCTCATTTTCGTTTTTGATGTCCTTTATTTTATTTATTTATTTATTATTATATCATTATATATATTTAATTATTTATTTATTTGGGCTTTCATTTCTTGTTTTTGCCCATTTAAATTTTATTAAAGTACCAAACCTCCAACCTTTTATTTTGGGCCATTATTTTCTTCATTTGGCCCATAAATAAATTTTGGTCCATTTAAATTTTTCGGGCCCAATTGTAAATTTTGGGCTCGATTCGAAAAGAAATCGTTTCTCGTACATTTTGAATATTGTTGAAGTCATCCCGTATAAATTTTGTTGGTATTACACAAACTAATGTGATGTGATAACTTGAGACATTCCGTGGTAACTTACGACATTCCATATGATATGATCTGATAATTTGCGACATTCCATGGTAACTCGTGACTTACGACATTCCAAATGATATGATCTGATAATTTGCGACATTCCATGGTAACGACATTCCATATGATATGATCTGTTAGTTTGCGATTCCATGGTAACTTCAGACATTCTATATGATATGACCTGGTAATTGCTAAATGTTTTTGATGCTGTGCTTACATACGAAGATTAGCAATTAGACTAGGGGAGCATGCTTTAAATTTGATAAATTTATTTGCTCTGATCATATGTCTTGATACTTAAGCATGCTATGTGCTTTTCTTATCGAGTGTACTCATATGCTTAAGATAGGCATTAGTTACTTGTCATCATAAAAAAAGGTGGAGACTGTAGACCTTTTTGGTCCAAATGATTATGAGAGTTTTAATTATTCCAAGTAATTATGTAAATTGGAGGAACAAATTAGAAAACTCGATATGTATGTTATATCATGTTTAAGTATGTGAAAATGTTCGATTAAGTGCTTAAATGTGATTAAGTTGTTAAGATAATCGAATTTGTGTGATCTTGTACTTAACTGGAATTAATGTGATCACCTGGTTGTGAAAGTTTTCGTATGAATGGAATTTCATTGTGTGCTATATATGGAAAATATATCATGTTGAGTGATATGTGAACTGTCTGCGAGATTGAGGTATTTTAGAAAAGGATATTGCTGTGATCACTCGGATAGGAATGGCTATGATATATATGGAAAAGATATTCTGAATAAGTGCTTACATGTGATTGATTTATTTTAGGCAAGAATATCATTGTCATCACCCCGATACGAATGATTACGCTATATATATGGAAAAGATATTCTGATTAAGTTCTTACTTGTGATTGATCTATTTTAGGAAAGAATACCATGATATATCCATTTGTGTGCTATCTTATTTGACTCTTAAATCGGTGAAACAATGATCTACCTTTCCTTATGCGACTTGGGATTTATATTTTGGAAAGTTATTCATTGATTGGGCTTATAGATGGTAAGATGCTGATTGAGTCTATTTATGGAATGTGCTGAAATCGGACGAGATCACCATACATGGAAAGTATGCTTTGCATTAAACTCAGTAAATCAAATCTTTCTCTGTGCGAATTGGCTGTCACATAGGAAAGAAATCAGTTGAATGTGCTTATTATTGATAATATGCTAAGTGGAACTATATAAGGAATATGCTGATAACGGATGTGATCACCACGAAAGAAAAGTAAATCTATGGTATTTACCGCAAAAGAGAATAACATACCTATGGATGCTGACCCACCTTGGACCGGACGTGAGACTGGGGATGACTAAAGGACAAGCGAAGAGTCACTATAAGACTCTCTCCCCAATCTGTCAGCTACTCATCATCTTCTGTGCTAAAGGAGGACTTCCAACACCTCATTACGCTATCGAGCGAGTAGATAGAACTCGAGAAGAACTAAGCCAGAGCGACCTACCGTATCTCCCTGTTGAAGAGGTGTACAACCTCTAGCAACTTTATGTGGAGAAGTACAAAGGTCCTCAAGGTTTCATCACGAAAGAAGGTCTCGAGGGACTTTATCGGTTCATGATGCGCCAAGTCAAGTACTTCAGCGCACACGACCTTCAGATGGCTCTAGAGAGCAACATAAAGAAGGTTAACATGACCGCTCCACTCAGCAAAGGAGCTGAGATCGAAGGGCTTCACCACAATCACGTGCACATCAGCTCAGTCTTAGGCGTCACCTACCACAATCCTATCGCAAAGAAGACTAGGATGATGCTGAAGACTGAGTTCCATAAATTCTGTGATGGGACACTCAAGTTCATCAGGAAGAACATAGAGCAGAGGTTGGAAGAGATCAATAGAGAGACGATGCTGAGGATTCACCGGTTCGTGAAAGAACAGCTGCTCCTGATGGAATTGCTTGATGACATCGAGGAGCGACTGGAGCTAAAGAATGCATTCAGGAATTTCGAGCATGCGCTGGGCTTGCACAGGTCATACTATGCCCGACGAGGACAGACAGGACGAAAGTGCAATCAAGCACAAAAGGGGAAAATGTAGAACATATGTTTTAGTTGTGCTTTGATTTAATTAGCTGTCCTTGTAATTAGGGGCTTTACTTGTATTTATCCTTAGATTAGGACTTAACTTGTATTTATACAGTGGTATAAATACTAGTGTAAACATTGCGCTTAAGAGATGATTTTAGAATTTGATGCGAAGGACTGTCAATCCATTTTTTAGAGAGAGAAAGTCAGAAATCTCCATCTCTGTCAAAGTTTGAAATGAGTTTCTCGTTCGAACTTCGATTTCTGAACAATCCTAATCGATTGACTAAGGATTTAAGTTTAGGATCTTAGAGTTGATAATTCAGGACCTAACAGGAACAACCAATTTTGGACTGTGGTATCCAAATTCCAAGGAACTCTCATTAATGGGATACTCGGACGCCGACTATGCCGGTTCGAGAGAAGATAGGAAAAGCACTAGTGGTACTTGCCAATTACTAGGAATTCCCTTGTAACTTGGTCCAGTCGGAAACAAAATGTCGTCTCCCTGTCCACAACCGAAGCATAATATATGGCCTTAGGAAGTTGTTCTCCGCAAATCCTTTGGATGAAATAGACCTTGAGTGATTACGGTTTAAGGTACGACCAAATTCCTATTTTCTGTGATAGTACTTGTGCCACTAGTATCACTAAGAATCCCGTACACCACTCTCGAACTAGGCACATAGAGGTGAAACATTTTATTCGAGATCATGTTCAGAAAGGGAATATCAGCGTGAACTTCGTAGGAACTAATGATCTGCTGGCTGATGTCTTCATGAAACCCCTTATTGAGAGTAGATTTTTGTGATATTCGCAACCGATTAGGAATTATCGAGCTCAAATAGGAAATGTGACTAGATAAGTTAGTCCTTAGTATTTATTTTGACCTTATCCTTTAGAATCTCCTCGATTATATCCCTTGATTTTATAAATCTTTTTCTTGATTCTACCTTCCTTATCTATCCATGTCCTTTCAGAGGGAGATTATTTTTTCTCTAAATAGGTTTCTTTGAGATTTATGTCAAAATCTATTTTTTTAGCCAAAAATATTTTTTTTTTCGAACTCTGATCTTAAGTCCTTATTTCGTTCCTTAATTTCCGCGAGATATCCTCTTACTTTCAGCAAATTCCATCTAAAGGGCAGTTTCCTTTTGCACAAATGATCTTTGAAATCTTTTTATTATCTGTCTCACATCTAATCGATATCACATCTCTCCAAAATCCTTTCCATTCTTATCCAAGAGGTTTTCGGCCTTAACCATCCAATCTCTTCTTCCGTCAATAAACCCTAAGTCTTTCACTTCATTACTTCGCTCTTCAATCCTTCGATCTCAATCGTGACGAAAACCAAAGGCGTCAGATCTGCCTCCGACAAGAAGCGAAAGGCTGCTCTAATCAAATCCCCAAATCTCTTCGAAAACCACTCGTTCGAAATCAGGAAGAAAAATGATCAAGAGAGCGACGACGAGCAGGGAACCATAACTGATTTTAAACGGAGTATCAAAGGCATCAAGGATGATAACGGGGAGAAGTTTGATGAGATCTCATGCACTCTAATAGGGCTAAAAAGTATATGAAGGAGATCTCCACGGCTCTGAATATCGTTGAATCCTCATCTGCCTCATCTGATTGCGGTTCAAGCTTTTATAACTTCGATTCCTAGTGATCTCATAGCTCTAGTATGCATAGTTCTAGTCTGCGCCTAGTACTAAGATCTTTTCTTTTGCTGGTTTATGGGTTGGTAGGTCACGGTTGTTTGCAAGTTTTTGGTAAGTTGGTGGTGTTTTGGGTCCATCCTTTTTTATGCTGAAGGAGGAGAATTTGGGGCAATTAATGTCGTGTTTCGGTTTTGTGTTGGGTTGTTCACTTTGCTATCTTGGAGTGCTACAATATAATCGACTTGTTTGCATCTATATGCTTATGTCTTAATCCTCTGTGATTTAGTTCGATGACTTGTTAAGGATTAAGGAATTCCGCACATAGGCAGGGGTAGCAAACTGATGTGATGTGCTTGAGATATTCCGTGGTAACTTTGCGACATTCCATGGTAACTTGTGACTTACGACATTCCATATGATATGATCTGATAATTTGCGACATTCCATGGTAACTTGTGACATTCAATATGATATGATTTGTTAGTATGCTATATTCCATGGTAACTTCAGACATTCCACATGATATGACCTGGTAATTGCTAAATGATTTTGTTGCCGTGCTTACATAGGAATATTAGCAATTAGATTGGGGGAGCATGCTTTAAAATTTGATAAATTTATTTGCTTTTATCATATGATTTTATACTTAAACATGCTATGTGCTTAAATTGTTTCATATCGAGTGTACTCATATGCTTAAGATAGGCATTAATTACTTGTCATCATAAAATAGGTGGAGATTGTAGACATTTTTGGTCCAAATGATTATGAGAGTTTTAATTATTCCAAGTAATTATGTAAATTGGAGGTCCAAATTAGAAAACTCGATATGTATGGTATGTGATGTTTAAGTATGTGAAAATGTTCGATTAAGTACTTAAATGTGATTAATTGTTAAGATAATCAAATTTGTGTGATCTTGTGCTTAATTGAAATATTAATGTGATCACCTGGTTATGAACGTTTTCGTATGAATGGAATCTCCTTGTGTGCTATATATGGAAAGGATATCGCTTTGATCACCCGGATAGGAATGGCTATGATATATATGGGAAAGATATTCTGATTAAGTGCTTACATATGATTGATTTGTTTTAGGCAAGAATATCATTGTGATCACCCGGATATGAATGACTATGCTATATATATGGAAAAGATATTCTGATAAAGTGCCTACTTGCGATTGATCTATTTTAGGAAAGAATACCATGATATATCAGTTTGAGTGCTATCTTATTTGACTCTTAAATCAGTGAATCAATGATCTACATTTCCTTATGCAACTTGGGATTTATATTTTGGAAAGATATTCATTGATTGGGCGTATATGTGGTAAGATGCTGATTGAGTCTATTTATGGAATGTGCTGAAATCGGATGAGATCACCATACATGAAAGTATGGTTTGCATTAAACTCAGTAAATCAAATCTTTCTCTGTGCGAATTGGCTATCACATAGGAAAGAAATCTGTTGTATGTGCTTATTATTGATAATATGCTGAGTGGAACTATATATGGAATATGCTGATAATGGATGACCACGAAAGGGAAGTAAGTTCGTGGTATTTACGGTAAATGATCATGTTTGACTGTTGAGCTTAATTGGTTTATTCTTGGCATGATTCTTTGAGTTAATGCACGTGATTATTGAGCTTCCTCTTGCATATTCTATGCTTAACTTTCCTTGTGAAGTGTAGAAGCTATTCGTGGGTCTATACAGAAGATAAACACTTCACGTTGAAGGTAACGAAACGAACACACAAGCCATCGAATTCCTCAGACTGTTTTGAGCGTTAACTTGCGAAAAAGTCGTAGTTTGTGTTGAGCTTAAATTTGCGAATATGTACCCATGAGCGAGCTTTAGCAACACCCTATCCTAAAATGCTAGTCTTCGGACGTGGTTTGTGTTCGGACGTGTTGAGCGCACAAAGGAACACGGTTGGAGTCTTTCGCAAGTGGATGGACGAATTTGGTGGATTCGGTGGCCCTTCGGTAGCAAGCTGCATCCAGTCGGGGAATGGGTTTCCTGGGTAACGATGTGGATCGGAATTTGGCGTGTGGCAGCCTAGTTGGAGGTCTAGTTTCCAAAGTGCTTCGTTTGTGTATGGGTCGATCATTTTGTAACCATAACCGATAATACTCAGTGATTGATTGGAACTCTTGGGAGACACACCCCAAGGACAGGATTAAACCCAGTTGGGAATATAACCTGTATAAAACTCCCGTCTCACTTTACTTTCTGCTATTTACTTTTCCATGAGACAAACCCGGAACCCTGCAAATAACTAAGTAATATCGTTGAAACGCCTTCTGAACATACCGTGATATTTTTTGAAACAAGGTTAGGGAGATAACAGATACTCTTACTGCCTTCCAGGAAATAACACAATCTACAAATATCTTCTTAAAGAAAAATATTTTTCAAAGAAGAACAAGCCAAATTTTTTACAGCCTAATTCACCCACCCACCAGGCATATTTTACACTTAACATGGAGTGAGGGACTCCGCGATTCCAATCTTCAAAGCATCAAATCCAACGAAATTTAATTAAGTACCAGATTGATCAAATGAAATCTAAGAATCATAAATCGGTCGATCCTTCACAAGGCCATCTTAGGGTTCGATCCTAAGTTAGAAACATGATGTATAAATGATTGGGCGAAGCTAAATGGTCCTAACCCTGACTTGACTTAGATCAGGAGCTGGAACCTAGGGTTTTAATAATTTGATTGAGTCAAAATAAATTATTTCGACATAGGTACCTAATTTAAGTATGGTACTGATATTATAAAATTTTATTTAAGGTCAGGAGGTAAAGACGTCTCAGTGCAATAAGTCAATTAAGCTTGGACTATAGGTAACTGGAAGTCCCAACTACAACACATAATTATATGTGCATAAATTATGTGTTACGTGCTTCTATGATATTATGTGACTTCCTATGTGAATTATTTATGTTACATGACATGCATATTCATGACACGATCATATGCACGCACATTTAGTACTAAAGATCGGAGAGCGTGCATGATACATGATCGCCTGAAAGCGATAAATATTCTCCGATATAGGCATCTGACGTCGACTCACTGTTGAGTCACGTATCTTCTATGCTACCACGGCGACGTCGTATGTCGTTACCGTCAAGACATGACATGTTCAAGGAAAGACATGATTTTGGTGCAAATGCCCTCACGGCGGAACATGAAAGCTGGAGGATGCGAGCTGAGGGAATAAGCGACACCGAGGGTACGGCATTGGAAACCTCAGAATAGACTACCAATGTGAAGCGTTCGCGTGGCGTATGAAACCACCTTGGACAGAAAAGGCGCCCTAGGGTTAGCCTCCCATGAGTGCGTAGTGCCGCTATTACATCTATTTATCTCTTGTGGTTTCGAGCTCCATGATGGTGCATAGCAAGTTAGCCGAGGGCCCTACATGACAAGACTAGACAAGAAAAATATGAGGTCTAAGAAGTATTAGTGCGGATGCCTTTGCAATTTAGGACACGTGCATGGCATGCATGGCTTTCACTTACTGAGCTTTATAAGCTCATTCCACGTGTTTATGTGTTGTAGGTTCACGGGATCACGGTACGTGATCGTTGTGATGGCGAGGCCTGTTTTTATTTTTAAGCTTCCGGAAGACTTTTGAGGTGGCAGTGTGTACATGGATGCGACTTGAGCAACGGCCTATACCAATTCTTTTGTTATGCATGCGCACTCTACCTTGTATTTAGGATCCTAAGTTAATTTTGTATTGTACAATGTGATTCCTTTATATGAAAGGAAAAATTTTGTACGCATTCTTGTATATATCAATTCCTTGTAACATTGCACTCATGTAACTTAGTAGTAAGAATTGGTGGTAGAAGTCGGGGGCGCCATACCTTTCACATCCTTCGATTCCAGTTTTTCTTTTTTTTTTTGGTAAGACGTTATCATTGTCACATGGAACCACAATTGTTCAATACATGTCTCTTTTCACCCACAAATTCTACCATCAACAATCTACAAAAGTAAATGTTGCATAAACTCTTGTTCTTCCCGCGTTGTGGAGAGGATCCGCAAGCTAGTGATATGCTCAATAGCGCCTCGCTTAATCATTCTCAGCACAACCTCCCCCGTTTGCGCTGCCTCCCCATGGAGCCTCCTATTGCGTTCGTTCCATAGCATGTAAAATAATGCAGTGATCACCATGATTCTCACCTTACACACCTTATGCTTTCGCTTCCCCAGGTTTCGTAGTACTCTCTTCACTCCCTCTAGGTCAAACGGAATCCATGCCTTGATCCATCTCTGAATCCCTTCTTTGACATACTTACTGAACTCACACGACACAAAAATGTGATGCATAGTTTCCGCTTCATTCCTGCATAAGAGGCACTTCGTCTCAGGGATCATCATACCCCACCTCTGCAGTCGGTCACTTCTCAGAATCTTCCCCTGGGTAATCAGCCAAAGTATCATAGCCTGCTTAGGAACAGACCATCTGTTCCATACAGCTTCTGCTAGCTCAAATTCAACTTCTCTATGTCGTCCCAGCCAGTTGTAAGCCGAGGTGATAGTGTACCTTCCAGACATATGGGTCAGCCATCTCCCCTGGTCACATCCCTGTCTAACAGCTCCTTAATCTTGTTCAGTTTCCTCCATGTCCAGCTACAATCATGCGGTGTATTATGAGTCCAGAATTCCCCATCCCGCAAATACACACCATTCAACCATCTAGTCCAAACGCAATCCTTCTTCCCAACAACATCCCACATTAACCTCCCTATGCTCGCATAGTTCCAATCTCCACAATTCTTATTGTTTAATGCACAACTTTTCCTTCTACATACCAAGTCCCAAGCTACCAAGGCTTGCAGTTTGCCCCTCTCCTTCTTTCCCTAAGAAAATTCTCTACACTTTTGATCGACGAGTTTTACCACACTTCTAGGTAGTACAAAGATCGAGCCCCAGTAATTATGCAATGATAATCGCACAGAGTTATTAGATAGCATCTGCCTGCATACGAAAGGTGTCTAGTCCAACAATTTATTCTCTTCACAATCTATCCACTAGTCCTGGCACTCTGTCCTACTCCATTTAGTTGGTGAAATAGGCACACCCAAATACCTCATTGGAAATTTCCCGTCAACATAACCTGTAAGATCAATCAGCTCCCTCCTAGCCTCATCACTCAAACCAGCTATGTAACTATGTGATTTGCTGTGATTGGCCTCCAGCCCTGTAGTGAGATGAAACTGAGTTAGACTCTCAGTGATCAGGTTTATAGAGCTTCTATGGGCTTTGCACATAATGATTAGATCATCTGCAAAGCATAGGTTCGGAATCTGGACATGTTTACATAAGGGATAATATCTGAATTCCTTCCTTTAGGCTGTGAAACTGATCTTCCTTGTTAAATACTCCATGGCCAAAACAAAAATAACAGAGGCCACATTGGATTTCCTTGTCTTATCCCCCTAGCCCCTTTAATGTTCCCTTCCAACACCCCATTGATGGATATTTGGTAGGTAACTCGTGTTATGAAGCTCGATCCATCCCACCATTCTGACTGGGAAGTTTAATTTCTGTAGCAAACTGAGTAGAAATTCCCATTCTATCATATCATAGGCCTTCTTTAGATCTATCTTCATTAGGCATCTAGGTGATACTGATCCTCTTTTGTACAGCCTTAGCAATTCTTGGGTGATAAGGATATTGTGGGCAATGGATCTCCCGGCCACAAAGCCCATTGATTTTCCTCTACCAGATTTGGCAGTACTATGATTCTGGAACAGATTAGCTTTGCAATATATTTGTATATTGTACTGCAGCATGATATTGGTCTGTACTCTCTTGCATAACTGGGGTGATCAACCTTTGGAATCAGTGTAAAGTAGTCTTGTTGAGGGCTGTCATCAACTGTCCTTTCTGGAAAAAATTCTGTAACATCTGGATGATATCCTCCCCTACCACCGATCAGGCGTTCTTATAAAATTCCACTGTTGTACCCATCCGGACCCAGAGCTTTATCACTTGGTATAGAAAACATGGCTTTCTTTTCATCACTGCTGAAATGTTGGAACAATTCCAGTTGTTCCTCAATGGATAAGATATGACCCTGCTGGATGACAGCATCCTCTACCTCTTCAATATGTGTCATTTTGTACCTAGTATCCCCTCATAATATTCCAAAAGACAATATCCTCAGGCTACATAGGAGTTCCCCTGTCTCAGTATAGATAGAGGAGATTCTATTCCTAACAGCCCTTTGCTTCACCGTGTCCTCCAAGAATATTGTATTCCTATCCCCTTGTGTCAACCATATAGTCTTGGCTTTTTGAGCCAAGAATTTAGTTGCAGCCTTGCGCAAATTCTCAAATTCTATAGCCCATCTATTCTACAGCCTTGCGCAAATTCTCAAATTCTATAGCCCATCTATTCTCTTGAGCTTCCTTCAGTCTCTGTCTGCATCTTTCCATAGAATTTACAATATCAGGGAACTGAGTTCTGTTCAACTCTTTGAGGGATCCTTTTAACCGCCGTAGTTTATGTAGCAAATTCCACTCACAGGTATCAGCATACTTGCCCTTCCAAACATCAGATACTATGTCCAAGAATTGGGGGGCATCTACACATCTTGTGAAATTTAAAGCTCTTCTTTGTTTTCCCCTGTGATCCCACTTTCATGATCACAATAGGGGTGTGATCAGATATACTCTCCTCCAGCACATGAGCCTTTGTATCAGGAAACTTCTCAGCCCAATCATTACTGACAAATACCCAATCTATCTTACTCCATACTCCGCCCTCCTTATATTGCCTATTTGTCCAGGTGAAGTGGGTCCCTTTCCCTGTCATTTCCACAAGTTCACAGTCCCTAATGCATTCTCTCAAGCCTTCATACGCAGCTGCAATCACAGGTGCTCCCCTATTCTATCCCCCACATTCATGACATTGTTAAAATCCCACCAGATTATCCAAGGGTATATATTTTGCCGCAAGCCTCTAATATCCTCCCACAGCTCCATCCTTTTTGCTAAGTTGTTATGCCCATAGACACAAGTCAGTAGGAACTCCTCTCTTCGCCCAAGCATTTTAAGATGTATCAACTGGTCAGTCTTCTTTATAACAGTCACTATCTAGTCCCTCTTCCAGACCACCACTATTCTTCCATTGGGGTGACATTCCAGGTTATTCAAATGGTCCCATCCTCTGAAACATTTATCCATTACCCTATCTAACTTATCTTCCTTCATTTTTGTCTCTACTAAACAAGCCAGATTAATCTGGAATAGCTCACACAACAGACTAATCTCGACTTGTTTGTGAGGGGTATTCATACCCCTCACATTCTACACTAGAGATCTATCCATGAGGGGGGACCCAAGCCTCTCTATAAAGACCTGGGAGCCATTACCCTTATCTCAACCATTCCCCTCTCTCATAGTCCCATATTCTCTGTATGACCTTCTTCTCCCTTTTATGAGCCATTCATCATGCTTCCCCCAGCCTCCTGCTGTTCCTGTTGAGATCCCCCTGATGTCTGACCCAATGGTGCCTCTCCATCCCTGCCAGTTTCAAACCTCCCTGAGTTGCCTCTGGTTGGGATTCATCTTTTCATAGAATAGACTCATCGGTTTTGGCTCCACATTCTGCATGACCCTCCACTCTCTCTTGCCCCATCTTTCCTACATACCTTCTTCTCGTGACCAAACATGCCACAGCCTGCACACTTGGTAGGTTTCCATTCATAAATCACCTTTTGCTCGCTTAGCTGTCCATGGTCATTGATAAAAGATATAGTGTCCTTCAGTTCATTCTTTAATTCAACTTCAACAAGGACCCTCGCATATTGTATCCTTTCCTTCCTCTTTGTAACCCCATCGGCCATTATGGGATTCCCCACGAGGCTTGCTAACTTGCTCAGACTCCTAGCTCCCCAATATTTGAGCTGTAGATGTGGGAATTAGATCCAAATAGGGACTTTCTCCACTTCCCCTTTTTTAAATTGTGTGTTTGATGTCCACGGGGCTATAGTGACAGGCTTTGTCAAACTGCAACACCTCCTCTTGTAATACTCCGTCCCGAGTCTCCATGGAATCAAATTTGACAATAAATGGACCTGCTCGCACCTGCAATACCTTCTGCAGGTATTGTTCCAATACCTTCAAATTTGATCACCTACATTCTGCTCAAAAACACATTCATCACTGAGTACGGAGGATTCGAGCCCAGTACATAACAGACTATGGTAGTGTTCCAATACTAAATCTCTTCATATATATCATCTACTTCAATCTGTCCCTGTTCCATTCCTTTTGTTATCACTGGTTCCACATACTCCAGTTTAGTACCCGTATTTCTCAGGTTGGAATATCAAAATTCTCTCATACTGATTTGCTGTTCACTATATCCTTGCCATCCTGTTCATCCTCTCCCCACTTCTCCCTTTGAGTTCCCTCAAGGTACGTTCCAACGGTATCAAATCCGATTTGGAACCCTGTCCCCCTGTCGGACTCCCAACATATTGTCCAATCAATTTTGTGATAGTTTCTAATGTAGGTTCATTCGATTGCATAACTAGGTGTATTTGCAGGAACCGCCTTCATTTCAGTAGTATTAATCACCCCCATTTCAGGCGTAGAGGGACTACGTTTCGTTATCCTCTTCTGCGGCGGTTTCCACCGGATAAGGAAGGGGAAATGCAATGGAACGGTGTCACTCAGTATTGCCAATGTGTATGTGTAAATCGCACCTTCACTGTGTGTAAATTGCACCTTCAGTGTGTGTTAATCCAGTTTATCTGTCTTGAGCTTTTTCACGAATGCGGGGCAAACCCAAATTCTAATGTGGTTCAAGCTCGGTTTTTGTCCTATCCATATCTGATATCGAATACGATCGACAAACTTTGTAGGACATCTATTCAGAATGTGTGCCCGCTGTCAACAGTGCATGACCCCACAATGATATGGACAGGTCTGTATAGCTTAGTATAGATCGTACCTTATCCAACAGAGTTCGATTGCTGCATTCAGACACACCGTTCAAGTGCAGTGTTCCGGGTGGTATCATCTGCGAAAGGATTCAGTTCTCTTTTCGGAACTCGTCAAACTCGAGACTCATATACTCACCGCCTTAATCTGATCGAATGGCTTTAATGCTCTTTCTAGTCTGATATTCGACAAAAGCCTTGTGCTCTTTGAACCATTCAAAAGTATCAGACTTGTGCTTCATGAGATACACCTTGCCAAAGCAAGATTGATCATCAGTGAGGGTAACAAAATAATGGAAGTTACCGCGAGTCGCTACCCCCAAGCGGTCGACAAACATCCATGTGGATCAAACCGAGAAGTTCTGTGAGGGGTGACTTGGTCATCTTTTCATGGATACAAGATTCACAAGTCGGTTAGGGATCAGACCGAAGCGGTTTTATAGTGCCGGTTTTCTCCAACTCGAGAATCTTCTGTTCCCCAACGTGACCGAGTCGAAGATGCCACAGCAGGCTCGAGTTCGACTCCAATTTTCGTTTGTTGGTTATTATATTCACAGTTTTGGTTTATCTTCGATATTTAGGTAATAAACATGCACTTCCGACACAATTATTTCCAAATATATTGCACATATTATTACTAAAACGGAAGTCGTAACCGTTTCCGCTCAAAACTGGAATGGAAACAATATTCTTAAGCCCCTTGGCCAAAACTAAACAATCGAAAAGCAATAAACTACGTCTAGTAGATAAAACGAGAGTTCTTGATCCAATGTGGGTCGCTGGTACACTATGTTCGCTTCCTACGTTGATTATGATCTCTCGGTTCGCCAGCTTCCTACTTCGTTCTAGACCCTGGTTCGAAACGCATATGTGAGCACTAGCTCCCGAGTATAAGATCCACAAAGCGGAACATACCTTCATAGAACAATTAGTTTCTACAACGTAAAGTTCCTTACCTGAGGTGGCTAGCTTCGGGCAATCACGCTTCCAATGGCCAAGCTCCTTGCAGTGAAGGCATTTGTCCGTCGGCTTGGCGCCTTTAAACACGTTATTCTTGGCCTTGCCTTTCCAAATTCGTCCTTTGGACTTAGTGGGTTTGTCTGACTTTTTCTTTCCACTCGAGCCTCGAGCCTTAGAATTCATAACAAGAACAACTTCATTTCTTTTCACCACCTTCATCTGAGTCTGTGCAGCCGACAACTGGTTCATCGACCCAGTCGATGTCATCTCGAGCTTGTTCAGATTAAATGAACGAATTGAAGGAAGGTGGGAGCGACTGCAGTATGAGATCGTTTTGGAGCTCATTATCCATGATAACGTTCAGTGCCTCAAGTCTTTCGATCCAATCGATCATCTTGAGCACATAATCTCCGGCGTCACTACCCTCAGCCATTTTGCAATGAAATAGTTGCTCCGTCAGGGAATAGCAAGTACTCCTAGACTGTTCGCCAAAAAGGTCATTCAAATGAAGCAAATGGCGCCCACTTCTAATTCCGAGTGAGTGTGCTGCAACTCATTGCTCATGGAATAAGTATATAGCCCTTGACCTTTGGCTCGTCTATCTGCCACTTGGCATACACAGCCCAGTCCTCGTCACTGGTATCAGCCCCTGGGACTTGCGGTACGGGGGAATCGAGAAGATAAGTTAGCTACTCCACACCTAGGACTATCCTCGGGTTACGGAGCCAGTCCACGCAGTTTAGTCCCACCAAAATTCTGTCAAGCAGCGTAGTAATAATGTTCGTCACTGCAGTAAATAGAAAGAAACGTAAAGCTGCAGAAAATAGAGATCGAATTAGGTTTATCGTACTATTCATCAAGCGCAAACAAAGACTTCTCGTTTCGCTTGACTCTCACTAATTTTCTCAAAAACTATCCTCCCCAGAAGAGTTTCGAAAACCTCGTAGAATGTTTCATAGTGGAATTGATGTCCCCGACGTGACTAGACTCACATCAGTGTTTAACGCAATATTTGTCTCATCTAATCTTATCGAGGTCATGTCAAATCCTGCATAATCAGCGTCAGTGTAGCCAATAAGTTTGAAGTTCGTACCCTTTGGATACCATAGTCCAAAGGTAGAAATGCACTTAAGGTAACTAGAATCCTTTTAACCGCGAGCATATGAGATCCTTTGGGATCGGCTTGAAAACGGGCACATAAGCAAGTGGCAAACATGATATCCGGCCGGCTCGAAGTGAGCTATAGAAGAGATCCAATGATGCTGCGATACAGTGTGATGTCGGCCGACTTGCCAGAGGGATCGACATCCAACTTGCAGCTTGGGGACATAGGAGTGCTGAGAGGCTTGCTCTGGTCTTGATGGAATTTCTTCAGAATATCCTTGATGTATTTTGTCTGACTGATGAAAATCCCATCTTCGAGTTGCCTGAAAGATTTGTAGTCCTAAAAAGAACTACATCTCTCCCATATGACTCATCTCGAACTTGCTTTTCATTAGATCTCCGAACTTCGTGCAAAGCCGTGGATTAGTTGATCCGAAGATGATGTCGTCGACGTATACTTGAACGACCATCAGATATTTGTCTTGCCATTTGAGAGTTGTGTCTATCATTGCTCGTATGAATCCAGACTTCACGACGAATTCACTCAGGACATCGTACCAAGCACGTGGGGCTTGTTTTAGTCCGTAGAGAGCTTTATCCAAGCGATAGACGTGATCGGGATGTTCTTGATCAACGAAGCCTTCCGGCTGGGCGACGTAGACTTCTTCTTTTAACACGCCGTTGAGAAGGGCGGTCTTAACATCCATCTGACAGACTTTGATGTCTCTGCCCATAAGCCAGGAGAAGGCAGATAGCTTCGATTCGGGCAACAGGAGCATATGTGTCGTCGTAGTCGATACCTTTCTGTCGATTGTATCCCTTCGCAACTAGCCTTGCTTTGTTCGGATCACTTCACCATCTTCATTTTTCTTGTTTTTGAATACCCATTTAGTTCCGGCTATTGTTTTCCCATGCGGACGGGGTACTAAGGTGCGCTTTTGATGTTGAAGAATACCCGACGGAAGTTGCTTCGAATGCTTTAGGGTCGAACTTAGCACGATGCTCTCTGTCGTTCGCCACAAAGCACTTGCACCCGATGACTTTAAGGAATGAGATGTTGGGCACTCTATTATTCACAATCTCGTACGGAGTCTTGTTGAACCGTTTGTGAACCACCGTCCTGTTTTGGGTAAAACAAGCGGTATTGACTGTAGCCCATAGAAAGTGTGGAAGTCCTGAATGGATCAGCATTGTACGAGCTGCTTCCACTAATGTTCGGTTTTTCGTTTCAACAACCCCATTTTGTTGAGGTGTTTTGGCGGCTGAAAATTGTTGACTTATTCCAAGTTTCTGATAAAAACTCACTGAGGTGGTTGTTCTTGAACTCAGGGCCGTTGTCTGTTCGAATAACTTGAATAGTTTGTTGCAGAACATTTTGAGTTGTGTTCACAAAGTTGATAATCAAGTCACCTGCTTTGGTTCGGAGGAACTTTGTCCACGTGTAACGAGAGTAGTCATCAACGATCACTAGCACATACTTTCTTCCATGATACTCTGAGTCTGCATCGGCCCACAGAGATCCATGTGTATGAGTTCCAATGGTCGAGAGGTAGACGCAATTTGCTTGACGTGATGATATGCGCTTCATTTTTCCTAATTGACATGCCGAACACTGATGCTCTCTTTGTAGTGGAATAGTTGGAAGACCGTGAACCAACGTTTTCGTAGAAAGTCGTTGGAGAGCATTCATATTTAGATGAGACAGTCGTTGATGCCATAGGCTGTTCCTTTGTAAATCAATCTGAGAGATGAGGCATACAGCTGTCGAGGGCCGCACGGACGTCAGGTTGATCGTGTAAAGATTGGATTTCCGAAGTCCTTGAAGGAGTTCTGTGTCCTGACTATCCAAAATTCTGCACCGGTCAGCATGAAAGATCACCTGGAACCCTTTGTCACAGAACTGGCCTATGCTGAACAAGTTATGGCGGAGGCCTTCGACATAAGAGACATCTTTTATCGTCAGATTTTCCAAAATGATATCTCCACAACCGAGAATAGGAGCTGAGTCGTTGTTTCCGAATCTGACTTTTCCGTTTGGTCGGTCTTTGTAGTTGCTCAGCAGCTCTTGTTTACCAGTCATGTCTGTGGAGCAACCAAAGTCGAGGTACCACACATGATGGATCTGCAAAACAAATTAGAGAGCTTTAGGTACCAATGTAAGCATGGGTCCTCTCAGATTAGCAGATTTAATTTTGTGTTCAGATATGATTCCTAAATTTTTATTTGGACGAGTTTTAATAACCCATTCTACTTTCGGAGAAGTGGGTTTGTGTTTTGCCTCTATAGGAGACCTGGCCTTTTTGGCTTTTGACGTCCTAGGTGGAGATTTAGGAACCCATTTGGGTTGAACCTTGCAGGAAAGGTTAACTTCAGCACGTACAAAATGCTGTGGAAGGTTTGACCGAGGATAAGATCTTTTCTTTTGATAATCTCCTAAGGTGCTTGGGGAGCTCAATCTTTACGGGATACCTTAGGTGAGTACAGGAATGTACGGCGCCATAAGCTTTATTTATGGCTGGATCTTGTTTCCTACGGGTCTTTCTTGTGGCATTTGTTTCAGAATGATTATTGGTCATTTTTGAGATAGAGCTTATTTCGAAATTGTCGCTTCTAAAGGTGATAGGCTGAAGTGAACAAGTAGAGCAATTACTTTGAACGTAGAAATGACTCTTTTATTACTACGGGTCTCTTTTATTGTAACAGAAGGAGTAACATTTTTAGAAACATTCAAATCTACTGGCTCCTTCTTTATCTTAGAACTAGACACTCTCGCATTCGTTTTCAGTGCTGGCCCTGCGCTCCCTGTGGACGCAGGTGAAATAGAATTAGTCTTAGCACCTTTAATAGAATTATTAATGCTCTTTTGATCTTTCGAAGGCGATTTTTTCGATTTTCACGCTTTTTATAATAGCGTGAGAGGTAGTTTGGGAGGATGAGGAAGACTTGAGATTTTCCATCTCCTTAAAGGATTTTTTGTTTTCGGCTTCGAAATTCTCTCGTTCTTTATCTAATTTTGCCTGTGACTCCTCTTTCTGTTTTTGATAGGGGGTTTGTGGAGAGAATTTTGATAATTAACCTTTTTGACTTCCTCGTAGTGTGTTTCAGAGTTAGGAGGTCGAACTTGAACTAAATCACTGACAGGTGTTAAGGATGGTTTCCTATTTTTGTCTTTTCATTTAGTTCATTGTAGTCAAAGGGGATCTCAGGCCCATGTGAGGCTTGTTTAATGGAAGAATCGAAAGCATTTTCATATGTCGATTCCGTAATGTTTCTAAGAGAGGTTGCAGCTAAACCCATGTTATTAATATCATACATTTCTTTCTTCCGTAAAACATGTGGGTTAGTGTAACCTATGCCTTCTATTGGATTATAGAACTCTATATCCTTGGGCTTGCTTAGGAATATCGTCTGTTCAGAATGTCCCCTACGCGTAAGAAGAGCATCTAACTTTTTAATTTTTGCATATAACTTCTTGCGTTCCTCAGTTAGGAAAGCATAATTATTTTCTACCGTTAGTTTAGCGGCTTGACAGGCATCTAGTTTCTTACTAAGCTCACTAACCTTAGCATTTGATATTTCTAATTGAGCTTCCAAGTTAGTGATCGTAGAAGTAGCTTCGGTTATCCTACAATTTAAGGTGGCTTTCTCGTTGAGATTCCTAAACAAACAATTGTAGTTATTTGCTAGCCTATCTTCTAATTCCTTAATCCTTTCACTATGCTGTCCTAATAGAGGTTGACTAGTCTCTCTAGAATGTACGCTCTTGGTAAGTTCTTCTATTTTCGCACTGGAGCTCCTAAGTTCTGATTCGAGACTATCTATCTTCTCCTGAGATCTCTCAACTTTATTCTCTACTTCCTTAATACTTCTCTGCTCACGTTTCATGTTAGCATATTGTGTTTGATATGATTCTAACATGGTCAATAATGTGGATGAAGCGACTACCTCTTTTGACGAAGTGGATGCATTGTCGTCGTCCGTATGATTGGATGTTTCGGCGTCCGATTCATTGTCGCGACGGGCCATGAGAGCTAAATTCTCTTCTTCAGAACTCGGTGTGTCCTCGAGCCATTGGTCCTGTTCGGCCATGAGAGCTACTCCAGCTTCCTTCTGTTTCGTCAATTGGAGCTTCCTGGAGTAGTAGTTGGCATCTCTCTTCTTCAGAAGAGTGCACTCTCTCGCGAAGTGACCTGGCTTGCCACAGTTGAAGCATTTGTTAGCCTCCTTAGGGTTCTTGACTTCTCTCTCTGGTGCACGTTCTTTGTTTTTTAGAGCTTGTAGTCCGAAGTCTGTTGGCTGAGGTTGAAGACTTCTTCTTGAAGTACTTCTTGCTCATCATTTGTCCTATGAGAGTTAACTGCTTTCCTAGAGCTTTCAAATTTGGCTCAACGTCGGAGTCCGACTTTTCTTCGAACTCTGAAGGTGAAGGAGGCCTAAAGATCCTTTCCTTTCTTGATCTTGAGCTCCTCTTCTCCGAGACTAAGGCAACAGTGTCTTCGGTCTGTTTGCCTTTCTGCTCTTTGAGAATCTCGCTGATATCATCCTCATGCTATGCGAGATTGTCGAACACGGCATGGATATCCAACTCCTCTGATTATTATTTTGTCGAATCTGAGTGGATATTTTCTTCCATTCCGCGGGCAGAGAGGATAGAAATCTGATGTTTGTCTCCATATTGGTCTTTGTGATTTCTATCTTCCTCACCTCGTTGAGAAGAGTGAGGTATCTTTGGTAGATCTTGTATAGACTCTCCTCCGGCTTTGCTTTGAAGGAGTCGTAAGCAGTGAGAATGTTCGCCTTTTTGGCCTTTATGCCAACTTCCGTCCTCTACATCATCCTATGCAGTTCATCCCACATTCCTTTAGCCGATTAAAGGCTATCAATTTGTCTGTATATGTCGTTGGGGATGCCGTGCATAAGAGTATCCATGGCTACTACATCAGCCTTAGCTCGAGCCCTTTCCTCTAGAGAGTATTCCCTAGGCTCCTTTAGTCGCCTAGAAGGTGGAATTGGAGGAGTAGCTGTTTCATCACCGGGTACATGGACCCAGAATTGTACCGGTCCCTCTTCAAGAGACTGCAGTAGATTTTCAGCTTGATCTTTTAGAGCGTGAAATTTAGGAAGCGGCTTCTCCACACGGTATATTCGCCTCGTTGCAAAATCATCGGACGATTCTCATTTCCGAGCAAGTATGCATCCATTTTGTATCGTAGTCGAGTTGTTGAAGGATCTTTGTTAAGTGTTTGAAGGTTTGAAGATGATGTAATGTGCTTCACAAGTGACAAAGTTCGTTAGTAGCGTTTGATTCGAAAAATTAGTTCGAGAATTATTTTCGATTCAATCTTTAAAGTCTGATTGAAATAATTTCATCGAAATAGAATAAACTGTGTACTGTTCTCGTGCGAGAAAGTTTGTCAGCGAAATATTTTACGAGCGAAATAAATTGCTCAAAATCGTTCGGTCGAGAAAAATTTCCTGATCGTGAATTTATTTCGATCGTAAAGAAACAGAACGTTAGTAAGTTTCTCGACAAGTCAGAATAAATCTGTTGACTAGAAAAGTTTCTCGCGTGTAAATGATTTTCGCCTGGTCAAACGTTAACGGTTTGACCGAAAAGTTTTTCGAGAGAAAGTTTTTACGCATGCAAAGTCAAAATTAGTCTCTCTCGATAAAATTTTTCGCTGAATAGAGCTCGAGAAATATTTCTAACTAAATCGTTTCTAGTGATGACGATTCTAGCGCTGACTTCGTATTCTGACCGAGAAAAATTCTCGCGCCAAGTTTTTCGATCGAGAAACTAATCCGACCGTAAACCTAGCGAGAAAAATTAGAACGGTCGGGAAAAATTCACAGAATACGATTAACACGGATTCAAGCAAAAACAAGGAGTCAGACAGTGAAGTTTCAAGTAATTGCTCGCAATCAATTACTAACTACGCACGAACAATCAATTAAACACGTTATGAAGCAAAATATGTCGAATTTGAGCAAAATCAGAACGTGTTCTTCATGTTCTTCGCAAACAGTAACTCGCAGAATAGATTCAATCCTAAATCCGAAGTTCAAAAACAGCTACGAATTTGATCGAAATCAACATTTAGCACTTAACCGAGCACAGAAACATAATGCAAACTTATCCAATAAGAGTTTCAACTATCTTTGTCTTAGTCATTGACCCTCACGGTTAACCCTGCTTATTGGGTATAACTGCTTAAGTGTGACCTATCAACTCAGGCTCAAACTGCACAGAATATACCGCCTCTTGCTGCCATACGCTTCGTGGGGGGCGGACTGGTATGACGAGCAGCGACCAAGCGCACCCGAGACTCTAACACTGGGGCTGGATAAACGATTCCAACTAACCCGGAACAAATCGCAAAACTCCCTAGTGCTAGACATCTCAAGCATGATAGAAGACAAGAATCCAATTCCTTTACCCACTTAGTATTTGTCAAACGGGACAATAAGCCATCTCACATAAGAGCAACATGCATATCATTTCAAAAACCAACACGCGCGTAGGTAGTAAATTAACCCTACGAAAATAAACTACAAGACAACACAAGTGGGTTATTTATAGTCTATCCCTATTATATGCGTCTACAAAAGACTTCGGGTCGTGGCACGGGTCTTGAAGTCGTCAAACGTCCTTCGGACGGCATCAAAGTCAGTGAACGTCCACCACCTTGTCACCGTCGAGAGGGGTCACCATCTATCAAATGGTAAATTACAACATGGGGGATATGTAGAGTAGGGCGCCGGTGCGGCGCCTCGACAGGAACCGGAACCGCCGCCCCTACGACGCCACGATGCACGCGTCGCGCACTATTTTTGTCTGTGGCATAATTTTATTGCGGGTAATTGGTTGCCGTCGCAGCCGCTCGACGCGACGGCACCACCCTGGAACGGTGCCACAGCCACCATGGCCGTGCCAGACAAGGGATCACGGCTGATCGGGCCTGCTCCTAGCAGCCCGGTAACACGAGCGTGCAGCCGTGCGCAATGCGCAGCCACGGCCAGATTGGCTGCCGCCCACGGCTGCCCGCATTCTGGTCTTGACGGTGGCTGCCCCGTCGGCCACGCCGCATGAGGTGGTGGCCGTGGGATGGCATACGACGCATCGATCAGCCCCACGACGGTCAAACTACGTTCGCTTTCGATTGTCTCCCACGCGCCTCATTCAATTTAACACGTTATGTTTCCGAACACGAGCGCCCGCTCTGATACCATTGTTGGGTTACTCGGTGTGTACCGGAGACGTCCTCGGATACGGTGCGGAACAAAATTTTTCCGGGTTCCCCGATTGCCTCTTAGCTCTGATCAAAATAGTAACACATGCACACGAATAGGGCTGTTCAAACCCATAGAGAATTGCCAAATGAAGCGAGTGGCAGCTCCTCGTCCCTTTCTTCAACTAAAGCGATGGTGGTGTGTTTTTTTGCGGTGCACCACATATACAATTCTCTGAAGATGGCTAGAGAGAATCGATCCGTCGCTTACGAAGAAGGTGTGTTTTTTTGCGCAACTTGTTGGTTTGGACGAGGGTTTCACTTTTTCATATTAGGGTAGGGCACGAAAGTTTGGCCCATTGTCAAGCCTTAATTTTGTATTTTAAGCCATGATCAAGTAGATCTTTCTACCATAAGTATCTCTTTCCTTTTGATTTCTAATCAATTAAAGAAACAATCCATAATTGCCCTTACTAGATATTTAATCCAAATAGACTATCTTAAATAAGGTTTAAAATAAATAATATTCCGAATATTTGTATTTCCATATTTATACACGTCAAACATGTAAGACCCGTAGAAATTTAATTACGGGATTTACGTTATGATTAAGGGTGGAAGTAATTAATTAAGGACATCATTGAGTTAATTACGTAAAGAAGCTAGGATTTTGGGTGAAACTCTGTTTATGCTACATAATTATTTTAGGCTTGGTATGTGATACAATATTTTCATGCTCTTATGCCTTTGAATGATATACGTGTCTATATGATTACATGTTACGTAATTTTTATATGTGTTATGAATCACGCCTTATGTGATGCTGTGAGGACTTAGGAAATCTTAGATAGCAATTTACATGGTATGAGTCATTTTCGACCGATTATAATAATAAAAAATATATATAATAATAATAAAATAATAATCATAATAATTGTTGAAATTGCCGAACAAAAGAAGGGGAATCGGGCGATAGTGCGTCTCAAATTAGAATCGACCAATTATGTGAATTGTGAAGAATAGGATTTGATCGATTCCTATGCATTTAGAAGTTAAAATCATTGGGTAAATCGAGTAGGAATCGGGCGATTTAACGAAACCACATTTCAGGCTATTAAGATAACAATTACACGTGGCATGAGGAGAACAAATCGCCGAGTAAATTGGAGTAAGATTCGGTCGATTTCACAAACCATGATGAAATCATATTTCGTTCGATTGTGAAGTGTATACAAGATAGAATCGATGAGCTGCTTAAAATATTGATTTGTTAGGTGTATCGATTTAGAATCGACCGATTCTAGGCATGTGAGTGTTAGGAATAGCTGAACAAATAAATTTGGTGAAATCGGGCATGTACATACAAATTGGACCAATCACCATCCATATAGAGTCAACTTTCGATTGACTAACAATAATGTAACGAGTTCTTAGCATGTGGGGTAAGACTTAGTTGTTTAGTGGTCACATCAACCCATATCCCTAAGTCTAGACCTAATACTTATCAACAAAATTAAAGAAATAATAAGTAGAAAACAACACAAGCAACGAAAAGGGGAGGAAACTATCATAAACCCCAAAACAAAAACCAAATAAAAAAAACAAGGAATATTAGGCCGAGAGGAACTCCGATTGAAGAAACCCCAAACAAATCTAAGTCTCAAACGTGGTAAGCAAAATAAATACTTGTAACCGTGTAAATTTCGTAATTTTGGTTATTACTTATTACATTTCATGAACTAATTGACTCCTAAGAATCTGGGCGTAAGACGAATGGCAGAAACTCTAATTTGAAGTGGAGGTTCATATCCTCGTGTACTAAAGCATGCTTAAGTTAGAGTGTTGTTAGAAAGAGATAAATGTTAGTTAGTATAGCACGCATTTAGGGTTAGAACTTAAATTCTTAAGTAATAGCTAACAATTTTAGGAGGAAAGAGAAATTTAGAATTCATAAATTCATGGGTAAGCCTAAGGTGTTCATAGAGCTCGTAACCTTAGTATAAGACGATTCTTGAGTAGTGTTGAACATTTTGGAGTGGTAGAGAATTTTAGAAATTGTGAAATCTGGGCAGATTGAATTATAAGTTCTGTCTCGAGTGGATGAATATTTGAAGGTTCCAAGCTTTTGATCGATTTCGATCGATTTCAATGTCATTTGGAACTTTCGATCGAAACTAGGCTAGGGTCATGGCAAATCAATCGAACGAAAGCTATATGTGTTAACAAGAATCGGTCGATTCCAATAAATAAAAGTATTCGGCGAAATCAAGGTTAAAAGAGAACAAATCGGGCAATTTGTACATTCAAGAATCGGGCGATTCATGACATGAAAGATCTCGGCGAAACTCACATAGCACGTTGGTGAATAGGGTGATTTGAGTGGCTTAAGGAACTTTCGGCGAAATCAACGTGGCTTATACAAATCGGGCGAAACAAGCTACACGCAAGCCTGATGAATCGGGCGATGATTAGGACCCCAAAAGAAATCGGGGGAAAACGATGATGACATCACGATGACGAACACGCGGCGATTTACAAATCGGCCGATGGAAGATTTCATGCGAATCAAATCGGGCGACTTGCATGAATGGAAATCGGGCAAATCCGTGCGTATACAAATCGGGCGATTCAAATTAAATAGCATAAGTAATCGGCCGAAACTAAGTCCCAAATTTAACTTTCGCCGAGCTTTATATACATATGGTGCGATTAAATACTAACATAGCATAGAGTAAAAATAGACTGACTTAGAAAATTAGCAAGATAGTACGATTGTGTAACGATTTCAATATGGTTAGCTAAGCTGGATAATCTACTGATACGATAATATTTTTATGATTAAAAGGTCGAACGGTAGAAAATTCCGAGGAAGTAAGCACGCGTAGCTTGGACGACAGGTAAGTGGAAATCAACTACGACACATAACTTATGTGCGCATAATTATGTGATTTCGTGCTTATGTGACTACGTGAACCTTGAATGTTGATTTATTTGTTACGCATGAGATTATATGACTTAGTTTACTGTTATGCATGATGCCATGATATGCATATACATACGAATCACGACATGAGCATTTGTACGCATAAGTAGTAAGAAAGGCATGAGGTACTAGTGTGCATAAAATCGCCTGTGAGCGATAGATATTCGCCGATGTTGGCGTCTGATGTCGACTCAATGAAGAGTAACAGCTCTTCTATGCGACCATGGCGATATGCCGAATTACCTGTTATGATAGGTAGGGGTATACACCGTGACGATCATGATGCTGAATATGCCTGATTCACGATAGGCAGGTGGACCCATAGCGGAAGATACAACCTGGAGGATGCGACACGAGGGAATCGCGACATAGAGGGAACCTCTGGTGTTGGCGACCTCGGGGTTGGCTACCAGTGAGAAGCGTCCGCGTGACAGGCCTCACTAGGATTGGAAAGGTGCCCTCGGGTAGCCTCCCAGTGCGCGAGCCATCACATATGTATGAATCCCTCGAGGATTAAGAGCTCTATGAAATGGCACATAGTAAGATTGAAAGCCGAGGGCCCATATGACGTACGAGTTCAAAAGAGTATCAGCGTCAAAAAGCATCGACGTGGATTGTTATTGCGAGTTAGGAATGTGAGAGTTAGAAAGCTTAGACGCGGATTGTCTTTGCAAATTAGGGCACGTGCATTCATGCATATTTTCACTTACTGAGCCACGGCGGCTCACCCTTACGTTATGTGTTGTAGGTACGAGCGAACAGGGTACGTGATCGCCTAGCCGGCAAGGCATACTTTTGAAGCTTCCGAGCGTCTTTTGGGGGTGGTGTGTACGTGGACGACGACCTGTGAGGCCGGGCGCATAGGGCACTTTTGCTGTGCATGTACACACGTCTCGTGTGAATACGATACGTAGGAAGCTTATGTAATTCTTTTGACATGTAAAGAATGACTTTCATTATATAAATGGAAAAATTTATTCCGCGTTTTCGTATCTATTCCAACCAAATACGTAGTTAGGAACCTAGGGCAAGACTAGAAATGGTAGCGATGGCTTGGGTCGCTACAAAACATGTAAATTTCGAAAGTACCCTCCTAAGCATATTTTGAAATTAAGCTTAGGGTGAAATTCCGATTTTACCCTCGAGCCTTATACGCACTTAGCCAAGCCCAAGTCTTAAAGTTATTTTCATATGACGTCCAACTTCGGTCATGGCCTGAGGCCCATTAAGGCGCGACCGAACAGCCCAAGGCCCGTGAAGGACCTACCTCAAGTCATTGCATAACGGGGTTATCGAGGATATACTCCAATTTCTCCATCTTGAGGACAATACTCAGATTGTTGAATCAGTGTAGTCTGGTCCAACCAATTGGTGCTTGTCCAACAGCATCATTAAAGGGTTGCCATGATTGAATATAGATTGAAATTATAAACTACATATATTTTTAAAGATTGAATTAGGATCATGTAATATTCGTCAAACACAAATTCATGACTTTGACAATGATGTGACTCCCACTATTTTTTCGCGAAGTTCATTCTTCCGAATCGGAATTTCAAAGACCTCGTTAAAGCCTCATAGTGGTGTTGAGTTCCCCGCATCGACAGGTGTCCCTTTTTTTGGTTCATCATAACCGTCCGGAGCCGTGTCCCACGCTAATTTATCTAATAAATATTTCAATATAATTTTGTACAGTCAGAAACCCTCATGGTAACCCTGCATATCGGGTATGACTGCCTAAGTGCAACCTATCCAACATTCGGCTCAATCCTCACACTTACAAATTCTGCCCTAGAGCGGCGTAGTCTAGTATGCATATGAGAATCCACCCACCAGAGGTGAGTGCAGGGTCGTCGATAACTCGGAACAAACCCGGCTTATCCCTCTGCCGCGGTGTGTTTGGTTGGGGGAAGGTGGGATAGGGGGTTAGAATCTATTAAAGTAGTGTTTGCTTCGGGGGATTATGTCGATGGGCGAATTGGCTAACCCCTTGATAACTCTAATAAGGTTTTAATTAAAGGGATCTCCTCCCTACCTTAACATAATCCCACCCATCTTAGACAATTTTTTATCATTTCATTTTTTCTATCTTCTTTTATTTGAAAGAATTAAACCATCGCCTCTTCTCTCTCTCTCTCTTCCTCTCTCTCTCTCTTTCTCTCTCTCACCCCCTCTCTATCTCTCTCTCCTCACTCTCCTTACATACATATATATATATATATATATATATAAATATCACTCTCTTCTCGAATCCACCTTTCTCTCTCTCTCTCTCTCTCTCTCTCTCTCTCTCTCCCCCTTTCTCTCTCTCTCTCTCTCCCTTTCTCTCTCTCTAATCCATCTCCACCTTTCTGTCTCTTCAGTCCATCTCTCTCTCTCTCTGTCTCTAATCCATCTCCATCTTTCTATCTCTTGAATCCATCTCTCTCTCTCTCTCTCTCTCTCTCTCTCTCTCTCTCTCTAATCCATCTCTCCCTCTGGACAAACCATCCATAATTAGGACCGTATGTCCGATTAGAACAAAATAAGGGTAGGTGTTAGGATATGCCCTCGAATGCTATACGAGAATTAGATTGTATAGGGCATTAGCTTATTTATCATTCAACCTTTTATGTAATAAGATATTTTTTGTGTGTTTATAGAAAGGCATTGTTCATTTATTGGATGTAAGAGTACTTTATTAAGCATCCGGCAAAGAAATAAATGAACAAATTCAGATGTGTCAAGTTGAGTCACTGTTCTCGATGGGGACGAGAGAGGAAGGCACCAGTGGACTCTTAACCTCGAGCATTAAAAGTTCGTAAGCTTAGGCGGCAGCTGGATGCTGGATAACCGATTACGGCTTATTTGTCGATGACCTATCGAGTGCCGATATCCCGCTTGGAAGCGGAGGTCATGACTTGTGATGCGAGTCGAATCAAGGGATTGAATCGTTTCATGGACACTGACTCACGGGTCGTACGGTCGAACATGACTTACTACTCAAGGAGTGTCAATGACCTACGACAACACTATAGTAGTACACGTGAACCTTAGCCCGAAAGGGGCTTTGACGGAGTTGACTTCGAAGTCTCGACTGTCACTGGTTCCTCTCGACTCGACTTGCTGTTGCATGGGTCAGCGGGCCAGATGCGGTCTTGATGACGATTTGTAATTGCCGGGCTTAGACCGCCGAGTACGGATTCACAGCCTTGCAAGTAATCGAGATAAGTGTCCTATGAGGACGGCGATGAGAAATTTCGAAATCCTTAGCCAAGGTATTGAACTAACTTATGTTAGACATGGAGGGTAGTTTTGGTAATTTGCATCGTCCCCGTTTTATCATAGAATCGAGTATAGTGAGTTTGACATAGACCATGGCTCTCCCTCGATTGGGACACAACTGAAGGATTTATACGTAGTACTATAATCTATAGTAAGGTTCTCGAATAAAGACTAGGTCGAAATTCGCACTCGAATCGGGTTACGGTCCGGTACTGCGGGATTGGCTAGGTAACTGCCGGATTCTTGGATTCCACCCTTGCAGTTTGAGTCCACTATGACGCTTTCAACGAGGTTTCCGAAACTCTGCTCGGGAGGATAGTTTTTCGACAAAAATAGTGGGAGTCAAGCGAAACGAGAAGTCCTTGTTTGCACTTGATGAATTATAAGATAAACCTAATTAGATCTTTATTTTCTGTAGCATTACGTTTGTTTCTATTTACTGCGATGACGAACATAATTACTATGCTGCTTGAGAGAAACTGTTTGGTGGGACCAAACTACGTGGACTGGCTCCGTAACCTGAGGATAGTCCTAGGTATGGAGTCACTAACTTATGTCCTCGAATCCCCCGTACCGCAAGTCCCAGGGACTGATGCGAGTGACGAAGACCGGACTGCGTTTGCCAAATAGCAGATAGATGAGCCAAAGGTCAATGGCTATATACTTCTTTCCATGAGCAATGAGTTGCAGCGCACTCACTCGGAAATGGAAGTGGGCGCCATTTTGCTTAATTTGAAGGAGCTTTTTGGCGAACATTCTAGGAGTGCTCGCTATTCCCTGACGGAGCAACTATTTCATTGCAAAATGGCTGAGGGTAGTGACATCGGAGCGTATGTGCTCAAGATGATCGATTGGATCGAAAGACTCGAGGCACTGGACTTTATCATTGTTAACGAACTCTAGAAAGATCTCATACTTCAGTCGCTCCCACCTTCCTTCGATTTGTTCATCGTGAACTTTAATCTGAACAAGGCCGAGATGACATTGACTGGGTTAATGAACCAGTTGTCGGCAGCGCAGACTCACATAAAGAAAGTGAAAGGAAATGAAGTTGTTCTTGTCGCGAATGCTAAGACTCGAGGGTCGAGTACAAAGAAAAAATAGGACAAGCCCACTAAGCCCAAAGGACGAATTTCGAAAGGCAAGGCCAAGAAGAACGTGTTCAAAGGCGCCAAGCCGACGGACAAGTGCCTTCACTACAATGAGCTTGACCATTGGAAGCGCGAATGCCCGAAGCTAGCCGCCTCAGGTAAAAAACTTTACGTTTTGGAAACAAATTGTTCTATGACAGTATATTCCGCTTCAATCTTAGATTCGGGGGCTAGTGCTCACATCTGTGTCTCGAACCAGGGTCTGGAACGAAGTAGGAAGCAGGCGGATCGAGAGATCAGGATCAGCGTAGGAAGCGGACATAGTGTACCGGCGACCCACATTGGATCAAGAACTCTCGTTTTATCTACTACACATAGTTTACTGCTTTCCGATTGTTTGGTTTTGCCCAAGGGGCTTAAATATATTGTTTCTATTCCCGTTTGAGCGGAAACGGTTATGAGTTCCGTTTTAGTAATAACATATGCAATATTTATTTTGGAAATAATTACGTTGGAAGTGCAAGTTTATTGAATGGGTTGTATTACCTAAATATCGAAGATAAAATAAAAACTGTGAATACAGTCACCAAGAAACGAAAACTGGAGTCGAACTCGAGACTGTTGTGGCATCTTCGACTCGGTCACGCTGGAGAACAGAAGATTCTTGAGTTGGAGAAAATCGGCGTTATAGAGCCGTTTGGGTCCGATGCCTATCTAACTTGTGAATCTTGTATCCTTGGAAAGATGACCAAATCGCCCTTCACAGGGACTTTTACGAGAGCCGTAGAACTTCTCGGTTTGATCCACACGGATGTTTGCGGACCGTTCGGGGTAGCGGCTCGCGGTAACTTTCATTATTTCGTTACCTTCACTGATGATCACTCTCGCTTTGGCAAGGTGTATCTCATGAAGAATAAGTTTGATACTTTTGAATGGTTCAAAGAGTACAAGGCTTTGGTGGAAAATCAGACTGGAAAGAGCATTAAAGCCGTTCGATCAGATCGAGGCCGTGAGTACGTGAGCCTCGAGCTTGACGAGTTCTTGAAAGAGAACGGGATAATTTCACAGATGACACCGCCTGGAATACCGCAGTTGAACGGTGTGTCCAAACGCAGAAATCGAACTCTGTTGGATAAGGTTCGATCTATGCTAAGCTATACAGACCCGCCCATATCATTGTGGGGTCATGCCCAGTTAATAGCGGCACACATTCTGAATAGATGTCCTACAAAGTCTGTCGATCTTATTTCGAATCAGATATGGACAGGACGAAAACCGACCTTGAATCACATTGGAATTTGGGGTTGCCCCGCGTTTGTGAAAAAGCTCAAGACAGATAAACTGGAACCGAAGGCTGTGAAAGGACGTTTTGTCGGGTATCCTGAGGATTCCATGGGATACCAGTTTTACTTCCACGGCGATTAGAGAATCATTGTAGCCCTTCAGGCTCACTTTCTCGAAGAATATTTGGTTCGAGAAGGTGGAGCGGGCGCGAAGTAACTCTTGGAGAGTATTCAGAAGCGCTTTCACAAACTCCAGCGTCGGGTGACACCGTAGAGCAGTCCGAGGCGCAACCTGACTTGCGCAGGTCGGGTAGAGTATCTCGCCAGCCTGAGAGATACAGGATGGTCCACATCGAGCACGAGGTAGCTGCGATGGAAGGGCACGTCGGAGACGATCCCACGACCTATGACCAGGCAATCAAGGACAAGGATTCGGAGAAATGGCTTATAGCTATGCAAGCCGAAATGGATTCTATGCACGAAAAACAAGTCTGGACTCTAGTAGACCTCACAGATGGTTTTAGACCCATTGGGTGTAAATGGATCTACAAGAGAAGGATATGATCTGACGGATTGGTTGATACATACAAAGCAAGGCTTGTGGCGAAAGGGTACAGTCAAAAAGAGGGCATTGACTATGGAGACCTTTCTGCCTGTTGCTATGATGAAGTCCATTCGAACATTTCTTGCGATAGCTACGCACTATGACTATGAGATCTGACAGATGGATGTGAAAACTACGTTCCTAAATGGATACCTCAAGGAGGAAATATATATGGAGCAGCCCAAGGGTTTTACATCGCAAGGAGATGCTCATAAGGTGTGCAAACTGAACAAGTCCATTTATGGACTGAAACAAGCCTCCAGAAGCTGGAATCTTCGGTTCGGTGAAGTGGTCAAGGGCTATGGATTCTTAAAGAACGAAGACGAACCTTGCGTCTACAAGAAAAGCAGTGGGCGCAAAATATCCTTCCTCGTATTGTACGTGGACGACATCCTTTTGATAGGAAATGATATTGGAATGCTCTCGATGGTGAAAGCGTGGCTTTCGACCGAATTCTCCATGAAACACTTGGGAGAAGCTACCTATATCTTGGGGATTCGCCTCTATAGAGATCGAGCGAATCGTATGTTAGGAATCTCCCAGGCCCTTTACTTAGCGAAGGTCCTGAAGCGATATAATATGGACAACTCTAATAAAGGGTTCCTGCCTATGCGGCATGGGATTCACCTTTCCAAGGCTATGTCCCCTCATAGTGAGTTGGAGAGAAAAGAGATGAATGGAATCCCCTATGCATCCCGTAGTGGGTAGCTTGATGTACGCGATGCTTTGAACGCGAACTGACTTGGCGTACGCTGTGAGCGTAGTCAGTCGGTTTCCGGCTGACCCTGGTAAGGAACATTGGACATCAGTCAAGACTATCCTCAAGTACCTCAGACGGAATAAGGATATGATGCTGGTGTACCGTAAAGGAGAATTGGAAGCGGAAGGGTATACGGATTCGGATTTCCAGTCTGACGTGGACGACCGAAAATCCACTTCAGGATTCGTCTTTACGCACAACGGTAGAGCGGTGTCTTGGAAAAGTTCCAAACAGAGCACTACTGCAGATTCCACCTGCGAAGCAGAGTATATAGCGGCCTCAGAGGCAGCGAAGGAAGGTGTTTGGATGAGAAAGTTCTTGGAAGAACTTGGTGTCATTCCTGTAGCAGATAAGTCATTGCCATTGTGGTGTGACAATACTGGCGCTATTGCTCGGGCAAAAGAACCGAGGTCTCACAGCAGGTCCAAACATATAGAAAGAAAGTACCACGTGTTACGTGGATTCTTTGAGAATGGCTACCTAGCCGTGCAGAAGATTGCGACCACAGAAAACGTGGCCGACCCGTTCACCAAGCCTCTATCACAGGCACTGCTGGCTAGACATACCGAGAAGATGGGTATTAAATACTGCAGCACACGGCATTGAGTGCAAGTGGGAGATTGTTAGGACTATGCCCTCGAATACGAGGATTAGATTGTATAGGGCATTAGCTTATTTATGATTCGACCTTTTATGTAATAAGATATTTTTCGTGTGTTTCTGGAAAGGCATTATTCGTTTATTGGATGTAAGAGTACTTCACTAAGCATCCGGCAAAGCAATAAATGAAAAAAATCCAAATGTGTCAAGTTGAGTCACTGTTCTCGATGGGGACGAGAGAGGAAAGCACCAGTGGACTCTTAACCTCGAGCATTAAAAGTTCGTAAGCCTTAGGCTCCAGCTGGATGCTGGATAACCAATTACGGCTTATTTGTCGATGACCTATCGAGTGCCGATATCCCGCTTGGAAGCGGAGGTCATGACTTGTGATGCAAGTCGAATCAAGGGATTGAATCGCTTCATGGACACTGACTCACGGGTCGTACGGTCGAACATGACTTATTACTCAAGGAGTGTCAATGATCGACGACAACACTATAGTAGTACACGTGAACCTTAGCCCGAAAGGGGCTTTGACGAAGTTGACTTCGAAGTCTCGACTGTCACTGGTTCCCCTCGACCCGATTTCTGTTGCATGGGTCAGCGGGCCAGATGCGGTCTGGATGACGATTTGTAATTGCCTGGCTTAGACCGCCGAGTACGGATTCACAGCCTTGCAAGTAATCTAGATAAGTGTCCTATAAGGACAGCGACGGGAAATTTCGAAATCCTTAGCCAAGGTATTGAACTAACTCATGTTAGACATGGAGGGTAGTTTTGGTAATTTGCCTCGTCCCCGTTTTATCATAAAATCGAGTATAGTGAGTTTGACATAGACCATGGCTCTCACTCGATTGGAACACAGCTGAAGGGTTTATACGTAGTACTATAATCTATAGTAAGGTTCTCGAATAAAGACTGGGTCGAAAATCGCACTCGAATCGGGTTACGGTATGGTACTGCGGGATTGGCTAGGTAACTGCCGGACTTTTGGATTCCTCCCTTGCCGTTTGAGTCGAACCTAGAGAGTCGGGCCTAAAATGGATCATCAACGTGTACTGATAAGGAGATAAAGTGTTTTGGGCCTTAACGGGCCTCGGGCCGTTTAATGGACCGAAGTCGGACTTCGTATGAAACTAACTATGAGACTTGGGCTTGGCCAAGTGCTTCAAAGGCTTGAGGGTAAATTGAAATTTGACCCTAAGCTGATTTTCGAATTATGCCTTGGGAATTAATTTCGAAAAATTAAATGTAAATATAGAAATAATGTGTTTGGAATATTATTTATTTTAAGGTGAAAATTTCGAAATTATCTTGGATTAAGTTTCAAATTTTATACCATATTTTCATATACTTAGTTTGACTTAGTATTTAAGTTAGTTGTCTAATTATGGTAAGTATCCTTATATGAATTTTGAATTAAATAAGGGAGAGAAAGATATGGCAATATCTCTCCACTTAAGGAGCAAAATCAAAAACCTTATCTTTGAGATATCCTAGGGATTTCCAAATATATCATATAGTATAAATAGGGCAGCCCTATTTCATATTTTAAGGTGAAAATTTCGTCCATAACAAATGCACAAAACACACACCGAACAAAAACACTCTTCTCTCACGAGATGGCTCGGTTCTCTCTAGCCATCTTTAGAGAACTGATTTCGTCGTACACTACGAGGTCGGCGTGATGATCTAGTGCCATCGACCACCATCGACGAAGTCTTGAAGAAAAGGTCGAGGAGCTGCCACTCGCTTCAACTGGTAATTCTCTACGGGTTTGACCCGCCCTATTACACGTCTATGTGTTACTATTCTGATCCGAGCAACGTGGGCAAAAATGGAACCCGGAAAATTTTTTTTCCGCACCGTACCCGGGGATGTGGCGTCTCCGGGAGACACCGGGTAACCATAGAGTAGGTTCGTAATTTAACTTAATTAAATATAATACCATCTAAACCCATCTACCAATGATATCGAACATCATTATTTAAACCCGCCAATCAAACACCTCAAAATACTCATACTCTCATGAAGTCTAAAATATGCCTGGGTGGGGGGGGGGGGGGGAATTAGGCTATAAAATTTTGGCTTGTTCTCCTTTGAAAATACTTTTTTTAAGAAGATATTTCGCAGTGCGATATTTCCTCGAAAGCAGTAATAGTATCAACTTTATATCCCTAACCCTGTTTCAAGAGTATCACGTTATTTTCAGAATGCTCTCGATGATATTACCTAGTTATGTGCATGCGTTACGGGTTTGTCTCACAAAAAAGTAAATAATTGAAAGTAAAGTGAGACGGGATTTTTATATAGGTTATATCCCCAAATGGGGTTTAGGTTTGTCCTTGGGGTGTGATCTCCCCAAGAGTTCCAATCAATCACTGAGTATTACCGGTTATGGTTACAAAATATTGACCCGTACACAACCAAAGCACTATTGATACTAGACCTCGTTCTAGGCTACCGCATGCCAAGTTTTGTTCCACGTCGTTTACCCAGGACACCAATTCCCCATCTGGACACAGCTTGCTACCGAAGGGCCACCGGATCCACCAAATTCGTCCCTCCACGTGCGAAAGACTCCACACGTACTCCTTTTGTGCGGTCAACACGTTCGAAGGCAAAATCACGCCCGTAGGCCTGGGTGTTGCTAAAGATCGCTCACGGCTACAGATTCGCAAATGTAAGCTCAACACAAACTACGAAATTTTTGCAAATCTCAGCTCAAAATAGTCTAAAGGAATTCGATGGGTTGTGTGTTCGTTTCGTACCCTTCAATATGAAGTGTTTTCTTCTGTATAGACCCAACAATAGCTTCTACACTTCACAAGGAAAGTTAGCACAGAATATGCAAGAGAAAGCTCAATAATCACCTGCATTAACTCAAAGAATCATGCCAAGAATAAACCAATTAAGCTCAACGGTTAAACATGATCATTTACCATAAATACCACAGATTTACTTTCATTCCACGGTAATCTCATCCGTTTGTCAGCTACATTCCATATATAGACTCAATCAGCATATTACCACATATAAGCCCAATCAATTAATCACTTTCCAAAATATAAATCCCAAGTCGCATAAGGAAAGGTAGATTATTGATTCACTGATTTAATAGTTAAATAAGATAGCACTCAAACGGATATATCATGGTATTCTTTCCTAAAATAGATCAATCACATGTAAGCACTTAATCAGAATATCTTTTCCATATATATAGCATACTCATTCATATCCGGGTGATCAAAGTGATATTCTTGCCTAAAATAAATCAATCACATGTAAGCACTTAATCAGAATATCTTTTCCATATATATCATAGTCGTCCATATCCGGGTGATCACATCGATATGCTTTCCTAGAATAACTCCATCACGCAGACAGCTCACATATCCCACAACATGATATATTTTCTATTCATGCAACGAGATTCCATTCATAAGAAGACGTTCATAATCATGTGATCACATGAATCAGTTAAGCACAAGATCACACAAATTCGATTATCTTAACAATTTAACCACATTAAAACACTTAATCGAACATTTTTACATGCTTAAACATCATATAACATACATATCGAGTTTCCTAATATGTACCCCCCAATTTACATAATTACTTGGATAATCAAAACTCTCATAAACATTTGGACCAAAAAGGTCTACACTCCATTATATAAACCCAACTAACACTAATATCATCTAAACCTATCCTCCCAACAAACTGGCTCTTAGAGTTGGTAGAAGACAGAGATCTAATCCCTTTACTCACTACCGTCCAACGGGAGAACACGCACTTAATCGTGAAAAAGACTAGCATGCATATAACCTAGTTCATAACATAAAAGTCTCTTTTTTTAATCATGCATATAACCTAGTTATGCAGATCATGCCAAATTACGTATCAAACTAACATGCATGGAACCTAGTTCAAAAGACCATGCATCATTACGTAGTAAACTAACATGCATATAACCTAGTTACAATATTTTGAAAAATGGTAGTTTTATCAATAAGCTATTATCCTAGGCGTGTTGTTGACAATTTTCATATGAATCAAGATTTGGGCCACAGTTCGGCCGCCCAAGCACAGGCCATTAGGGTTCCGTAATGGGCCTAGCCATAACCCTAAGCCCGGCATAATAAGGCCAGAATTTTTGTCAGATTTACCCGGGACCCACAGGATTCATTGCAACCGAGCAGCCCGTCATACGCCACCGCATGCACGACGTCTCCGCTAAACTGGACTCACCTGTGGCTGCACTCCGGTCAGCAGAAGAACCGCCGCCGAAAGGCACCAATTCCGCTACACGATGCAACGTCGTTGTGGCGTGGACCTGGTTCGTCATCGCCGACAGCTTTGCCGAGGTGGCACTGTCATGGTCGAAGCCGCGACCTGCAGTCGCCATGCATTTTCCAAGCGGATGCGTCGCTACGATTGTGTTGCCACATCTGCTGTCCCGTCGCAGCATCTCAGCCGTGTCAAATCAGGTCTGCCACGTCGCGACTGACGCGTCGTCGGACGCTGCATCGTGATGGGAGTCGGGGCCATAGGCGCTCTTAACCGCCGCACGGCTTTTCTAATCCAATTGATTCGCCGATTCGTTTACACCTCGCCCGTGAACTGAACCTAAGCTCTGATACCACTGGTGCGAAAGCTTAATTATCCATGGAATATTAAAATTTCCGGCGTATCCCGCTCCTCAGATTGCTCGATTTTAATACGAAAGGTAATGAAGTCGAGGGGTGTCGTCGAAACGTACCTTGTAGTTTGAAGAACCAGAATGGAAAGAGGACGACGGTAGGTGGTTGAGATTTTACTCCCATATCATGGAAAATCTTATCTTTCAAATATTTAACTTACTATATCTTTTCAGAACGAATATTTGGCATATTTATAAAATCTTGCCTTTTAACTCCAAATTAAGTTTTAAAAAATTCTGCCATATCTAATATGTTATTTTAATCTAATGCCAATGCGTTCCTTAGTAAGTTACGGGGTATAATACAATTTATACCCTCGAACTATATATGCTTATAATCAGTATAATAAAATAAATATTCTCAATATTAGTTTCAGCCAAGCCCAAATTAATAATATAGAATTTCAGCCAAGCCTCGCTTTAGTCAGGTTGAGCCCGTTTCGACTAAGTCCAATATCTCTTTAATTTTACCTATGCTTAGTGGTCTTTTTTAAGACCGACTCTTGTTTGTCTTAACCTGGCATTGGGAGGAACCCAAAAGCTCGGTAAGTGCATAGCGAATCTCGGTACCAACCTGACCCTGAGTCGAGTCCGAATTCGGAGTTCACGAACGACTATAGACTATCGACATAAGTGTAAAGCCTTCACATATGTCCCGATTAGCCATGTAATATCAAACAAAAAGAACTCAACGCTATGATAAATCATGACAGGAAAAACTAGAAAACTACCCTCCACATCCAAGTGAGTCAGGTTCAATGCTTTGCCCAAAGACTTGGCAATTTTCAGTCTCATAGGACATGTATCTGTTTGAGAGAATCCCATTCTGTAATCAAGCTGGCAGTCGCACCTCCTGATCAGTGTTAGGCCAGGACCTCGAAGCCAACTCCCACTTCGATCCTTTCAGTCTAAGGTGTTGGGATACCCGGTGTCTCCCGGAGACGCCAAGTCCCCGACTACGGTGCGGAACAAAAATTTTCCGGGTTCCCTTATTGCCCTCGTTGCTTGGATCAGAATAGTAACACATAGACATGTAATAGGGCGGGTCAAACCTGTAAAGAATTACCAGTTGAAGCGAGTGGTAGCTCCTCGTCCTTTTCTTCAAGACTTCGTCGATGGTGGTGGATGGCACTAGATAGTCACGCCGGCCTCGCAGTGTACCACGGAATCAGTTCTCTAAAGATGGCTAGAGAGAACCGAGCCGTCGCGTGGGAGAAAAGTGTTTTCTTTTTTTCGGTATGTGTTTTGTGCCTTTGTTATGGACGAAATTTCCATTCCAAATTATGAAATAGGGCTGCCCTATTTATACTATGATATATTTGGAAATCCCTAGGATATCTCAAAGATATGGTTTTCGATTTTGCTCCTTAAGTGGAGAGATTTTGCCATATCTTTCTCTCCCTTATTTAATTCAAAATACATATCAGGATACTTACTATAACTAGACAACTAACTTAAATACTATGTCAAACTAAGTATATGTAAATATGGTATAAAATTTCACCTTAAAATAAATAATATTCCAAATACATTATTTCTATATTTATATTTAATTTTCGAAGTTAATTCCCAAGCATAATTCGAAAATTAGCTTAGGGTCAAATTCCAATTTTACCCTCAAGCCTTTTAAGCACTTGGTCAAGCCCAAGTCTCAAGTTGGTTTCATAAGAAGTCCGACTTCGGTCCATTAACGGCCCAAGGCCCGTTAAGGCCCAAAACACTTTCTCTCCTTATCAGTACACCTTGATGATCCTTTTTAAGCCCGACTCTATAGGTTCGACTCAATCGGCAAGGGAGGAATCCAAGAGTCCGACAGTTACCTAGGCAATCCCGCAGTACCGGACCGTAACCAGTCTTTATTCGAGAACCTTGCTATAGATTATAGTACTACGTATAAACCCTTCAGCTGTGTCCCAATCAAGTGAGAGCCATGATCTATGTCAATCTAACTATACTCGATTCTATGATAAAACCGGGACGAGGCAAATTACCAAACAACCCTCCATATCTAACATGAGTTAGTTCAATACCATGGCCAAGGATTTCGTAATTTCCCGCCGTCGTCCTCATAGGACACTTATGTCGATTACCTGCGAGACTGCGAATCCGTACTTGGCGGTCTAAGCCCGGCAATCACAAATCGTCATCAAGACCGCATCTGGCCCGCTGAGCCATGCAACAGCAAATCGGGTCGAGGGGAACCAGTGACAATCGAGACTTTGAAGTCAACTCCGTCAAAGCCTCTTTCGGTCTAAGGTTCACGTAGACTACTATAGTGTTGTCATCGATCATTGACACTCCTTGAGTAATAAGCCATGTTCGATCGTACGACCCGTGAGTCAGTGTCCATGAAACGATTCAATCCCTTGATTCGACTCGCATCACAAGTCATGACCTCTGCTTCCAAGCGGGATATCAGCACTCGATAGGTTATCAACAAATAAGCCGTAACTGGTTATCCAGCACCCAACTGGAGCCTAAGGCTTACGGACTTTTAATGCTCGAGGTTAAGAGTCCCGCCTTCCTCTCTCGTGCCCATCGAGAACAGTGACTCAACTCCACACATTTGGATTTGTTCATCTATTGCTTTGCCGGATGCTTAGTAAAGTACTTATATCCAATAAACGAACAATGCCTTTCAATAAACACACAAAAAATATCTTATTACATAAAAGGTCGAATGACAAATAATATTATGCCCTATACAATCTAATCCTCGTATGGCATTCGAGGGCATATTCCTAACCATCTCCCACTTGCACTCAATGCCGTGCGCTGCAGTATCTAATACCCATCTTTTCGAGATGTCTAGCCAGCAATGCCTGTGATAGAGTCTTGGTGAACAGGTCGGCCATGTTTTCCACGGTCGCAATCTTCTGCACGGCTATGTAGCCATTCTCAAGGAATCCACGTAACACGTGGTGCTTTCTTTCTATTGGACCTGCAGTGAGACCTCGGTTCTTTTGCCTGAGCAATAGCGCCAGTATTGTCACACCGTAATGGCAATGGCCTATCTGCTACAGGAAGGACACCAAGTTCTTCCAAGAAATTTCTCGTCCAAACACCTTACTTCGCTGCCTCTGAGGCCGCTATATACTATGCTTCGCAGGTGGAATCTGCAGCAGTGCTCTGTTTGGAACTTTTCCAAGACACCGCTCCACCGTTGAACGTAAAGACGAATCCTAAAGTGGAATTTCGGTCGTCCACATCAGACTGGAAATCCGAATCCGTAACACCCTTCCACTTCCAATTCTTCATTACCGTAGACCAGCATCATATCCTTAGTCCGTCTGAGGTACTTGATGATAGTCTTGACTGCTGTCCAATGTTCCTTGCCAGGGTCTGCCTGAAACCGACTGACTACGCTCACAGCGTACGCCAAGTCAGGTCGCGTGCAAAGCATCGCGTATATCAAGCTACCCACTGATGCATAGGGGGTTCCATTCATCTCTTTCCGCTTCAACTCACTTTGAGGGCTCATAGCCTTGGAAAGGTGAATCCCATTTCGCATAGGCAGGAACCCTTTTCTAGAGTTGTCCATATTATATCGCTTCAGGACCTTCTCTAAGTAAAGGGCCTAGGAGAGTCCTAACATATGATTCGCTCAATCTCTATAGAGGCGAATCCCCAAGATGTAGGTAGCTTCTCCCAAGTCTTTCACGGAGAATTCGGTCGAAACCCACGCTTTCACCATCGTGAGCATTCCAATATCATTTCTATCAAAAGGATGTCGTCCACGTACAATACGAGGAAGGACATTTTGCTCCCACACCTTTTCTTGCAAATGCAAGGTTTGTCATCGTTCTTTAAGATCCATGGACCTTGACCACTTCATCGAACCGAAGATTCCAGCTACTAGAGGCTTGTTTCAGTCCATAAATGGACTTATTCAGTTTGCACACCTTATGAGCATCTTCTTGCGATGTAAAACCCTTGGCAGCTCCACATATATTTCCTCCTTGAGGTATCCATTTAGGAACGCAGTTATAGCAATGTGCGCAGCTATCGCAAGCAATATTCGAATGGACTTCATCATAGCAACTGGCAAAAAGGTCTCCTTATAGTCAATGCCCTCTTTTTGACTGTACCCTTTCGCCATAAGCCTAGCTTTGTATCTATCAACCAATCCGTCAGATCCTATCTTTCTCTTGTAGATCCATCTACACCCAATGGGTCTAAAACCATCTGCGAGGTCTACTAGAGTCCAGACTTGCTTTTCAACCATCTGGTTTTCGTGCATAGCTATAAGCCATTTCTCCGAATCCTTATCCCTGATTGCCTGGTCATAGGTAGTGGGATCGTCTCCGACGTGCCCTTCCATCGCAGGAACCTCGTGCTCGATGTGGACCATCCCGTATCTCTCAGGCTGGCGAGATACTCTACCCGACCTGCGCAAGTCAGGTTGCGCCTCGGACTGCTCTAGTGTCACCCGACAGTGGATTTTGTGAAAGCGCTTCAGAATACTCTCCAAGAGTTACTTTGCGACCCGCTCCAACTTCTCGAACGAAATCTTTTTCGAAAAAGTGAGCCTGAAGGGCTACAACGATTCTGTGATCGTCGTGGAAGTAAAACTGGTATCCATGGAATCCTCAGGATACCAGACAAAACGTCATTTCACAGCCTTCGATTCCAGTTTATCTGTCTTGAGCATTTTCACAAATGCAGGGCAACCCCAAATTCTAATGTGATTCAAGCTCGGTTTTCGTCCTGTCCATATCTAATACGGAATACGATCGACAGAATTTGTAGGACATCTATTCTGAATGTGTGCCGCTGTCAACGGGGCATGTCCCCACAACGATATGGACAGGTCTGTCTAGCTTAGCATAGATCAAACCTTAACCAACACAGTTCGATTTCTGCGTTCGGACACACCGTTCAATTGCGGCGTTCCGGGTGGTGTCATCTGTGAAATTATCCCGTTCTCTTTCAAGAACTCATCAAAGTGGAGGCTCATGTACTCACCGGCTCGATCTGGTCGAACGGCTTCAATGCTCTTTCCAGTCTGATTTTCCACCGAAGCCTTGTACTCTTTGAACCATTCAAAAGTATCAGACTTCTTCATGAGATACACCTTGCCAAAGCGAGAATGATCATCAGTGAAGGTAACGAAATAATGGAAGTTACCGCGAGCCGCTACCCCGAGCGGTCCGCAAACATCCATGTGAAGGGCGACTTGGTCATCTTTTCAAGGATACAAGATTCACAAGTTGGATAGGGATCAGACCCAAGCGGCTTTATAACGCCGGTTTTTTCCAACTCAAGAATCTTCTGTTCTCCAGCGTGACCGAGTCGAAGATGCCACAGTAGTCTCGAGTTCGACTCCAATTTTCGTTTGTTGGTGACTGTATTCACAGATTTTATTTTATCTTCGATATTTAGGTAATACAACCCATTCAGTAAACATGCACTTCCGACGCAATTATTTCCAAAATAACTATTGCATATATTATTACTAAAACGGAACTCATAACCGTTTCCGCTCAAACGGGAATAGAAACAATATTCTTAAGCACCTTGGGCAAAACCAAACAATCAGAAAGCGGTAAACTATGTGTAGTAGATAAAACGAGAGTTCTTGATCCAATATGGGTCACCAGTACACTATGTCCGCTTCCTACGTTGATCCTGATCTCTCGATCCGCCAGCTTCCTACTTCGTTCCAGACCCTGGTCGAAACACAGATGTGAGCACTAGCTCCCGAGTCTAAGATCCATGAAGCGGAATATACTGTCATACAACAATTTCTTTACAAAACGTGAAGTTCTTTACCTCAGGCGGCTAGCTTCTGGCTAGCGCGCTTCCAAAGGCCAAGCTCATTGCAGTGAAGGCACTTGTCCGTCGGCTTGGCGCCTTTGAACACGTTCTTCTTGGCCTCGCCTTTCGAAATTCGTCCTTTGGGCTTAGTGGGCTTGTTCGACTTTTTCTTTGTACTCGACCCCGAGTCTTAGCATTCGCGACAAGAACAACTTCCTTTCCTTGCACCTTCTTCATCTGAGTCTGCGCTGCCGACAACTGGTTCATTAACCCAGTCAATATCATCTCGGCCTTGTTCACGTTAAAGTTCACGATGACCGAATAGAAGGAAGGTGGGAGCGACTGAAGTATGAGATCGTTCTGGAGTTCGTTATCCATGGTAAAGTCCAGTGCCTCGAGTCTTTCGATCCAATCGATCATCTTGAGCACATCCAAGATCAATTTCGAAATTTTCACCGTAAAATAAGTAACATTCCAAATACATTATTTCTATATTTATATTTAATTTTCGAAATTAATTCCCAAGGCATAATACGAAAATTAGCGTATGGTCAAATTCCAATTTTACCCTCAAGCCTTTTAAGCACTTGGTCAAGCCCAAGTCTCAAAGTTAGTATCATACGAAGTCCGACTTCGTTCCATTGAACGACCCGAGGCCCACTAAGGCGCGGCCCAACGGCCCAAGGCCCGTTAAGGCCCAAACACTTTCTCTCCTTATCAGTACACCTTGATGATCCATTTTAAGCCCGACTCTCTAGGTTCGACTCAATCGGCAAGGGAGGAATCCAAGAGTCCGGCAGTTACCTAGCCAATCCCGCAGTACCGGACCGTAACCCGATTCGAGTGTGAATTTTGACCCAGTCTTTATTCGAGAAACCTTACTATGGATTATAGTACTACATATAAACCCTTCAGCTGTGTCCCAATCGAGTGAGAGCCATGGTCTATGTCAATCTCACTATACTCGGTTCTATGATAAAACGGGGATGAGGCAAATTACCAAACTACCCTCCGTGTCTAGCATGGGTTAGTTTAATACCTTGTCCAAGGATTTCGTAATTTTCCGCCGCTGTCCTCATAGGACACTTATCTCGATTACCTGCGAGACTGCAAATCCGTACTTACGGTCTAAGCCCGGCAATCACAAATCGTCATCAAGACCGCATCTGGCCCGCTGACCCATGCAACAGCAAATCGGGTCTAGGGGAACCAGTGACAGTCGAGACTTCGAAGTCAACTCCGTCAAAGCCCCTTTCGGTCTAAGGTTCACGTAGACTACTATAGTGTTGTCGTCGGTCATTGACGCTCCTTGAGTAATAAGCCATGTTCGACCGTACGACCCGTGAGTCAGTGTCCATGAAACTATTCAATCCCTTGATTGGACTCGCATCACAAGTCATGACCTCCGCTTCCAAGCGGGGTATTGGCACTCGATAGGTCATCTACAAGCCGTGATCGGTGCCCATCGAGAACAGTGACTCAACTCGACACACGTGGATTTGTTCATTTATGTCCAATAAACGAGCAATGCATTTCAATAAACACACAAAAAATATCTTATTACATAAAAGGTCGAATGGCAACTAAGCTAATACCTATACAATCTAATCCTCGTATAGCATTCGAGAGCATATTCCTAACATAAGGTTCACATATGCTACGATGGTCGATTTTACCTTTGACATTTGCAGCATAAGATCAATTCGCCAGTCACATCAAACTCGTCGACATCCAGTTATTGGATCGATCCGGTCACCCTACCAGATACATTAACTTTTGGACTATCTTAACGTTAGAGAGTAATAGCCTATCGGTACTGTAGAACCTGAGTTCCCAAAAACTAGTAGGCCAACTAATGTGCGCGGGTGTTTTATAGGATTATTTGCATTCGAAACGCTAACTGTATTATTATATGCTAATTTACGTGTACGTTCTATGCTTACGAGATTTTGTGAATTTTGTGCCTAAGTGATTATGTGAACATTATGCATGTAACTAATTATCTTTGGGACATCTAACCTACTTGTGATTTTCGTAAGTATAGTGCAAAGGAATTTGAAGGAAATAATACCAATAATAACACTAGGTGGACTATAGGAATTATAGTGGGCTAGGAACAAACATTAGACCCAAAATGAAAAGCCCAACTTGGGAGGGGACAAAGCTTCCTCAAAATGAGGAGACCTCACGCCACCTAAGTCCCATCACCGTGCCCCTTGTTAAAATATCTAATCTGACTTTTTAACTCCATAACCCCATTATTAGATAGAAACCAACGAAAGTTAAACGGAGAAGAAAGAAAGGAATCGAAGGAAGCTCGAAATTTCGCCCTCAAGCTAGCGAGGAATTTGAAACTAGTAAGTGAATAAATTACATTAAGCTATTATGGTTTCTTTTACTAGGATTATTTAGTTGAATCATAATTAGAATTAAGAATATTTGAGGAGTTCAAGTGTACCATAGACGGCAAAAGCACTAACGTAGGGTGTGAACTTGTATTTGAGGGTCTACTCGAGATTCGTTAAGTACGAGATAGCTAACGTGTCTTAGGGTTCATTACTTGTGAATGAGATAATCTTAAGTTAGTGCTGGACAAATTTTGTGTGGAATAAGGTATGGATTTGTTTCGGGTAGATGAATATTTGAAAGCCGCGATCGAAAGTAGAGACATTACTAAGGGTTTCGATCGAAAGTGGCAAAGGACTTTCGATCGAATGAGACTAGGAAAAGAGTTTCGGGAAAATTTAGGGCTTCGGGTACAAGTAGGTTTCGATCGAAACTAAGGTTTTATACGATTTTGAACTAAATGACATAGAGTTTCGAAAGTTGAAAAGTGTTAGTGTTTCGAGCGAATTAATTGAAGAAGTGTTAGATTCGATCGAAACTAATATCAATGCCTAAAACAATTGATCGAAACCCCACCCATGGCACACGCAATCGATCGAAAGCGATTTCCCCCTATGCATGGCATCGAGCGAAACCTAGATGGCGCCATGCTGACGGCAGAACACGGCGAAACTCACTCACACACACATGCAACGTCGGGCAAAACCGGGGTGACGTCACGATGATGAAAACACACGGCGAAACTCACTTCTCACTATGCACAATCGGGCGAAACGCATATGATTTAAGGACTTACTGAGTGAAATCGGCACTAACAATTTTCCAACCTTCGCCGAGTCTTCAAACATTAAGGGTTTTAGTACCTTAGCTTAAAATTAATTTTGAGGCAGTGATTTACTTCGGTGGAATCGAGTAATTAGGAGTTTCGATCGAAACTGAATCCTAACTTGGTAAACTTTCGCCGAGATGTATAGTAAGGGTCGAAATTAAACTAACATAGCCTAGGATAGAAATCAAATGACTTAGGAAATTTAATGAGACAAATCGAATGGCTTGGAGACTAGAGAACTAATATAAGTCTACATAACTAGTATGACGAAAATTAGTTATTCGACCAGTTAGCTAAGGAAGACAGTGCACTAATACTCTAACCCTTTTTATTTAAAGGGGTCGTACGTTAGGGACGTTACGAGGTAGTACGCCAATTAAGCTTGGACGACAGGTAGAAAAAAATTCAACTATGACACGTAGCTTATTTGCGCGACTTACGTGATACGTGCTTACATGACCCTATGTGAAACTTGTATGATGTGATTTCTTATTAAGCATGAAGTCATGATATGCATATACATATAAACACGACATGAGCATTTGCACGCATAATTAGGATGAAAAGAAAGCATATGAGTGTGCATAAGATCGCCTGTGAGCGATGGATAGTCACCGATATTGGCGTCTGATGTCGACTCAATGAAGAGTCACGGCTCTTCTATGCGACCATGGCGATACGATGCCGAAATTACCTGTTATGATAGGTAGGGGGAATACCCCGTATGCGGGAGATGCAACCTGGAGGACGCGACCCGAGGCATGCACTACACAGAGGAAACCTCTGGGGTTAGTGACCTCGGTGTTGGCTACCAGTGATAAGCGTCTGCGTGTAGGCCACACTGAGATAGGAAAGATTCCTTCGGGTGACCTTCCAGTGTGTTAACCTTCACATATGTAAGAATCTCTCGACGATTAGAGCTGTATGAGATGGCGCATAGTAATATAGAAAGCTGAGGGCCCATATGACGTACAAGTCTAAAAGAGTATGAGCATTAGTAGGTGATGGCGTGGATTGCCGATCGTAAGGACACGTGCTTACATGCATCATTTCTGCTTACTGAGCCACGGCGGCTCACTCCTTACGTTACGTGTTGTAGTACCAGCGAACACGGTACGTGATCGCCTAGCTGGCAAGGCACCTTTTGAAGCTTCCGAGCGTCTTTTGGGGGTGATGTGTGCATGGATGAAGACCTGTGAGGCCGGGTGCATAGGAATACTTTCGCTGTGGATGTGCACACATCTCGCATGAATAGGATATGTAGGAATGTATAAACCTGATGTAATTCTTTTGACATGTAATGAACGGCTTCCATTACATAAATGGAAAAATCTATTCCGCATTTTCGCATCTAACATTACTAAGTACGTAGTTAGACACTTAAAAATACGCTAGAAATGGTAGTGATAGCTAGGGTTGCTACAGCTGGTATCAGAGCTTCGGTCACACGTCCTGCAGACTATCCATGCACACACACGCAAAAGCAAGGAAGCGGCCTTGCTTGTAAGTATTATACTATGTGAATTCTTTGTATGGTTTGATTTATTTGCCTTAGGAATTGTCAGGATAGGTCAAAACAATGGTAAGACTTAGGGGTGAGGGCAGTAGGGAAGCAGATCAAGGTAGGGAGGGATACTACTGACCCTACCGATAGTCAGGATGCAACCATCTTGCAGCTCACGGAATTGGTTCGGCAACAGTCGGCCCAAATCCAGCAGCTTATCCAACAGCAGAATGCTGGAGGACAAACATCTAGCGGACCTCCCCCGGCTGAAAGATATGAAATGATCGAGGAGAGTTTTCGAAAGCTTAACCCCCCATCGTTTGAGGATGCCATAGACCCTACCTTAGCCGAAGATTGGCTTAGGACTCTCGAAAATATGTTCCATCATAGCCGTACATCGGAAGCGAAGAAGTTCATGTGCGCTGCCTACCTACTGAGGGGGAGCGCAGGACATTGGTGGGATACCATCTCAACCATCGAGAATCCGGTCACGATGAGCTGGGATCGTTTTAAGGAACTCTTTCGAGGGAAGTATTACACCGCCCCCGTTCAACCCAGAGGATGAATGAATTCATCAATCTCCGCCAAGGGGCAATGATGGTGGCGGAGTATATCAAGAAGTTTGAGCAGCTATCAAGATTCGCAGCTCACATGGTGAGCACGGATGCGCTCAAGATCGAGCAATTCATGGAAGGATTAAAGCCAGAACTGTATAGAGATGTGAGCATGACTGGGATACAAGGAGCCACATACGCACAAGTGGCGGAAAAGGCATTAGTGGCAGATTAAGCCGAGGCAAGAATTGTCCCCGCCCAAGAAGCTAAACGAAAATTCGTGCAAGGTCCGCAATGTAGCGGATGCAACCAGAAGCGGCAGTTCGTTGCTAAGGGTGGGAAGCAAAATTTTCATAATCGACCAGGACCACCCCAACAGCCCAACCCAAATCAGGGTAGACCTCAACTGAACCTACCCGTATGCCCAAAGTGCGCACGAAGGCACATAGGAGTCTGCTACTCCCAGAATGCGACCTGCTTCAAATTTGGCAAGACGGGCCACTATCTCAATGCATGCCCGGATAATGGGTCCGGAAGTCAAGCTAGAAACCAAGCAAAATCCCCAATGGTACCAGCCCGGGTCTATACGATCACGTCCGAAAACTGAAAACAACCCAGCTGTAGTGACAGGTACCACTCCCACATGCATCTTAGTCGACTCAGGAGTGACGCACTCATTCGCACCCACTAAGTATCTCACGAGAATAGGAGAAGCGCCTTACCAGGCAGAGTGCGAATATAGTGTAACCATCCCGAATGGGAATCCAACTAGAACCAGTCAAGTATTAAGGGATTGCTCCGTACTAGTCGGGGACAAAGAGCTGACCATAGATTTAATTATAATCCCCATGAATGATTACGAGGTAATCATCGGAATGGACTGGTTATCGAAGTACGGAGCCGTATAGACTGCCACCGTAAGATTGTCACGTTCAATTTGGATGGGAATGAACCCCTTAGATTCGTAGGAACGAGCAAGGGGGGCAAACATCTCTAGGATATCAGCGTTAAAAGCCCAACGACTGATCAAAGCAGGGTGTGAAGCGTATCTAGTGTTCGCAGTTAAATCTGAAGAGGACTTCTCTCTGAAATTCGAGGAAGTACCGGTGGTTAACGACTTTCCCGACGTATTTCCGGAGCACGGGGCTACCCGCCCGAGAGGGAAATTGAATTCACCATTGACTTGGTACCTGGAGCGGCACCAGTATCTAAGAACCCTTATCGGCTAGCACCAACTGAGATGAAAGAATTAAAGGACCAGTTAGACGAGCTCATGCAGAAGGGGTTTATCCAGCCGAGCCTCTCCCCCTGGGGAGCGCCAGTGTTACTCGTAAAGAAGAAGGATGGATCCATGAGATTGTGTATTGACTATAGGGAATTGAATAAGTTAACCATTAAGAGCAAGCACCTACTCCGTAGAATAGATGACCTGTTTGACCAATTACAAGGCGCGACCATCTTCTCCAAGATTGACTTACGCTCGGGCTACCATCAACTGAGAATTCGGAAAGAAGATGTCCCGAAGACGGCCTTTAGTACTCGTTACGGCCACTATGAATTCTTGGTGATGCCATTCGGGCTGACTAACGCGCCGGCGGCTTTCATGGACTTAATGAACCGGGTGTTCAAACCGTATCTAGATAGGTTTTTCATCGTCGTTATCGACGACATCCTAATCTATTCAAAGACGATGGAGGAGCACGAGCAGCATCTAAGGATAGTATGCTACGGGACAAACAGTTGTATGCCAAATTCAAGAAGTGCGAATTTTGGCTAGACCAAGTCGCCTTCTTGGGGCACATAGTCTCAGGAGCAGGAATTTCGGTGGACCCGAATAAAATCGAAGCCATCAGCAATTGGTCCCAACCGACAAATGTAGCCGAAGTATGGAGTTTCCTGGGATTGGCGGGGTATTATAGGAAATTCATCAAGGACTTCTCAAAGATTACATCGACGCTGACGAGACTGACTCGAAAGAATACTCCTTTTCACTGGGACGGGGAATGCGAACGGAGCTTTCACGAACTAAAAAAGTGGCTTACGACTGCTCCAGTCCTTACAATACCATCGGGTACAGGAGGATTTACCGTGTATAGCGACGCATCGAAGAACGGGTTAGGGTGCGTGCTAATGCAAATGGAAATGTAGTGGCATATGCTTCTCGACAACTAAAGGAATACGAGAAGAACTATCCCACACATGACCTAGAGCTCGCGGCAGTGGTCTTTGCTCTCAAGATTTGAAGGCATTACCTCTATGGAGAGCAGTGTGAGATATACACGGACCACAAGAGATTGAAGTATTTCTTCACGCAAAAGGAGCTGAACATGAGGCAGATGCGTTGGATGGAATTAGTCAAGGACTACGACTGCATAATTAACTACCACACAGGCAAAGCAAACGTGGTAGAAAACGCATTAAGTCGGAAGGTAGTAAGTGCAAAACTGCACTTACTAGAGGTAAAGATCGTGGAATTAGGCGAAGTCGAAATGCAATTAGCTGGCTTAACTTTGCAACCAAACACTGTTGGAGCGAATCAAGAAGGCGCAAGAAGCAGATGAGCTTTATACAAAGATCGAGGAAGCACAGACGGACTAACCGACAGGAGATTTCACGGTACGGGAAGACGGAAGACTGTATTTCAAAATCGACTGTACGTGCCAGACGACGTAGAACTTCGAATGACACTGATGACGGAAGCACACGCCACAACATACTCAGTTCATCCGAGAGCCACAAAGATGTACGGAGACCTAAGCGAAAACTATTGGTGGCCAGGTATGAAGAAAGATATAGCGACTTTCGTGAGTCGATGTCTGACGTGCCAGCAAATAAAAGCCGAGCATCAAAGGCCGGCAAGGACGTTGCAGTCGTTACCTATTCCCGAGTGGAAATGGGATAACATCACCATGGATTTCGTTGTCGGACTGCCAAAGAACGTAAAAGGGCACGACGCGATTTGGGTGATCGTCAACAGACTAACCAAATCCGCCCACTTTCTACCAATAAGCTCTACGTTCTCCATGGAACGATATGCAGAGCTTTACATCCAGGAGGTAGTACGACTGCACGGGATTCCATCATCTATAGTCTTGGATCGTGACTCCAGATTTCTATCGAAATTTTGGACAAGTTTGCAAAAGGCGATGAGAACGAAGGTGTCCTTTAGCACTGCTTACCATCCGCAGACTAATGGTCAATCCGAGCGAACGATCCAGACGTTGGAGGACATGCTGCGAGCAAGTGTACTTGATTTTAAAGGAAATTGGAGTAAGTACCTCCCACTGGTTGAGTTCTCATATAACAATAGCTATGAAGCTACCATTGGGATGGCACCGTACGAAGCACTCTGCGAACGTAAGTGCAGATCCACCGTATATTGCGATGAAATCGGTGAACGGGCAATATTAGGCCCAGATATGGTACGTAGATGGCGGAAATTATAGCAACGATACGAGAAAGGATGCGAACGGCACAAAGTAGGCTAAGAGCTATACATACCAAAGGCGCCGACCACTAGAATTCGAAGTAGATGATCAAGTGTTCATAAAAGTATCGCCGATGAAGGGCGTGAAAAGATTCGGAAAGAAAGGGAAACTAAGCCCTAGGTATATTGGCCCATTTAGAATAGTAAAGAGAGTCGGCGAGGTAGCATACCAATTGGATTTGCCAACATCACTGTCGCAAGTACATGACGTCTTTCATGTCTCCACTCTACGGAAGTATATAGCCGACCCGAATCATGTGCTGAGGAACAAGTCCCTACATCAACAATTGAAGCCAGATCTAAGCTACGAGGAAACTCCTGTAGAAATATTAATGCACGAAACTAAGCGACTTAGGAATAAGGAGATTCCATTAGTTAAAGTTTTGTGGCGAAATCAATTCACAGAGGAAGCCACATGGGAATGCAAGGATGAGATGAGAGTTCACTATCCTGAGCTGTTCGATACGGGCTGATTTCGAGGGCGAAATCCTCCTTAAGGGGGGAGGATGTAGAACCCGAGTCCCCGAAAACTAGTAGGCCAACAAATGTGCGCAGGTGTTTTATAGGATTATTTGAATTTCGAAATGCTAACTATGTGATTATACGCTAATTTACATGTACGTTCTGTGCTTACGAGATTTTGTGAATTTTGTGCCCAAGTGCTTATGTGAAATTTGTGCATAGTAACTAATTATCTTTGGGACATCTAACCTACTTGTGATTTTCGTAAGTATAGAGCAACGGAATTTGAAGCAAATAATACCAATAATAACACTAGTTGGACTATAGGAATTATAATGGGCTACGAACAAGCATTAGACCAAAATGAAAAGCCCAACTTGGGAGGGGACAAAGCTTCCTCAAAATGAGGAGACCTCACACCACCTAAGTCCCATCATCGTGCCCCTTGTTAAAATATCTAATCTAACTTTTTAACTCCATAACACCATTTAGGTAGAAACCAACGAAAGCTTAATGGGAGAAAAAAAAAGGAATGGAAGGAAGCTCGAAATTTCGCCCTTAAGCTAGCGAGGAATTTGAAACTAATAAGTGAATAAATTACATTAAGCTATTATGGTTTCCTTTACTAGGATTATTTAGCTGAATCATAATTAGAATTAAGAATATTTGAGGAGTTCAAGTGTACCATAGACGGCAAAAGCACTAACGTAGGGTGTGAACTTGTATTTGCGGGTTTACTCGAGATTAGTTAAGTACGAGATAGCCTAACGTGTTTTAGGGTTCATTACTTGTGAATGAGATAATCTTAAGTTAGTGATGGACAGATTCTGGGTGAAATAAGGTACGAATTTGTTTCGGGTAGATGAATATTTGATGGCTTCGATCGAAAGTAGAGACATTACTTAAGGGTTTCGATCAAAAGTGGCTAGCTAAATGGACTTTTGATCGAATGAGACTAGGAAAAGAGTTTCGGGCAAATTTAGGGCTTTAGGTATAAGTAGGTTTCGATCGAAACTAAGGGTTTATACGATTTTGAACTAAATGACAAAGAGTTTCGACCGATAGTTGAAAAGTGTGAGGGTCTCGAGCGAATTAATTGAAGAAGTGTTAGATTCGATCGAAACTAATATCAATGCCTAAAACAATCAATCGAAACCCCACCCATGCCACATGCAATCGATCGAAAGCGATTTCCCCCTATGCATGGCATCGAGCGAAACCTAGATGACGCCATGCTGACGGCAGATCACGGCGAAACTCACTCACACACACATGCAACGTCGGGCGAAACCGGGGTGACGTCATGATGATGAAAACACACGGCGAAACTCACTTCTCACTATGCACAATCGGGGGAAACCAAGCCATGACACCTATAGATCGAAAGTAGGGTTCGATGCACACCAATCGGGCGAAACTTGAATTGGGCGAAACCTTGTGAGCCAAATGACTTTCGCCGTGTCAAGAATCGATCGAAAGTGGCGAAGGCTGATGTCATCACGCGGCGAAACCCATATGATTTAAGGACTTACTGAGTGAAACCGGCACTAACAATTTTCCAACCTTCGCCGAGTCTTCAAACATTAAGGGTTTTAGTACCTTAGCTCAAAATTAATTTTGAGGCAGTGATTTACTTCGGTGGAATCGAGTAATTAGGAGTTTCGATCGAAACTGAATCCTAACTTAGTAAACTTTCGCCGAGATGTATAGTAAGGGTCGAATTAAACTAACATAGCCTAGGATAGAAATCAAATGACTTAGGAAATTTAATGAGACAAATCGAATGGCTTGGAGACTAGAGAATTAATATAAGTCTAAATAACTAGTATGACTGATAAACGCATTTCAATGCGTTTATCGTACTATTTATTCGTGGTATAATAGAACTTTAGCAATTAAATTATGCATTTATTCGATATTTTTACACTTGTTTTATTGTTGAAGGAGCTTAGGACGAGTCTCGGGCGAAAAGGAGCGAAAACGAGGCAAAACGGCGCGAAAAGGGGCAACACTGCCCTCGGTCACGGCCAGACGCACTATGCGTCACGGCCGTGACGAGGGACAGCGCGCAAAGGAGAGGAACGCTGGTGATGGTCACGGCCGTGACGCTTAATGCGTCTGGCCGTGACGCGAGACAGAGCACCCCACCGATGATGGTCACGGCCGTGACCTATGATGCACTTGGCAGTGACCTTGGGCAGAGAAGCCGAGACGCGCGCGATGTTGGTCACGGCCGTGACGGCCCATGTCCCAGGCCGTGACCGACTCGGGAATCAGTATAAAAAGCCCAAATTCGACCCCGAAAAAGACACAACTTACCAGAGATCAAATCCAAACCATCTGGGGACGAATTTAGGGCGAAAAGAACACAGAATTACATCCCGGAGCGCAAGAGACGAAGCAACGACGAAGTCACGCCCAATTGATCAGAGAACGAAGATTTATCAAGCAAGCATCAATAATTCGCCAGTATTCAAGTCATGACTTCTTCTTCTCTGTTCTCTACAATCTTCGTTGTTATCTCGTCAATTATGCGTAGCTAAATCCCGTTTGTGTTTGGGATTAGATGAACGCTAGGATTAGTCGTACTTAAGACGTATATTATCGTGATTTCGTGTTTTGACTATTTATCGTTCTATGAATATGTTTCGTCGCTTTAATATGTCTATGTGTTAAAGTGATCGTGTGGAAAAACGTTGAGGGCGACAGCTAAACAACGTTTAGGCCGTTCATAGAAGATAGGATTCGAGTATAGGGCGAAAGCAAATACTCGATCCTCGCCGTTAGTAATTATTGAATTTTAGATCCCCGCGAGCGTTTAGGGCGACAGCAAATTCGCGAGCGGGTAGGAAATTATTGCGATTTAGTCAAGATCACGTAGGAACGATTTTATTGTCTCAGTCGATGACACCTAGCGGGATTCGAATCCCGAGCACTTCTTTATTATCTGAAGCTTCGTATCAGTTTTAAGCGCGCTATTTGAATCTCTAGTTGATTTAGGAACGATCTGTTAGGATAAGTCGTCAACAAATTGCGTATTTTGTTTAGGCTAAATATCGAGTCGATAGGTCACTACTAGTAATTGATTTATTCTTTGTGTTCGATACTCGTTTACTCACTTTACTGCACTACAAACGATAGGTCCACTGCCTATCGCACGTCGGTGATAGTAATTAGGTATTCGTTTTAATTATTACTTGTCGCACTTTCCACTCACACACCACGTGTCGATCAATGACGAAAATTAGTTATTTCGACCAGTTAGCTAAGGAAGACAGTGCACTATACTCTAACCCTTTTTATTTAAAGGGGTCGTATGTTAGGGACGTTACGAGGAAGTACGCCAATTAAGCTTGGACGACAGGTAGATAGAAATTCAACTATGACACGTAGCTTATTTGCGCATGACTTACGTGATACGTGCTTACGTGACCCTATGTGAAGATGTGATTTCTTATTACGCATGAAGTCATGATATGCATATACATATAAACATGACATGAGCATTTGAACGCATGATTAGGATGAAAAGAAAGCATATGAGTGTGCATAAGATCGCCTGCGAGTGATGGATAGTCGCCGATATTGGCGTCTGATGTCGACTCAATGAAGAGTCACGGCTCTTCTATGCGACCATGGCGATACGATGCCGAAATTACCTGTTATGATAGGTAGGGGGAATACCCCGTATGTGGGAGATGCAACCTGGAGGACGCGACCCGAGGCATGCACTACACAGAGGAAACCTCTGGGGTTAGTGACCTCGGTGTTGGCTACCAGTGATAAGCGTCTGCGTGTAGGCCACACTGAGATAGGAAAGATTCCTTCGGGTGACCTTCCAGTGTGTGAACCTTCACATATGTAAGAATCTCTCGACGATTAGAGCTATATGAGATGGCGCATAGTAAGATAGAAAGCTGAGGGCCCATATGACGTACGAGTCTAAAAGAGTATGAGCATTAATAGGTGATGGCGTGGATTGCCGATCGTAAGGACACGTGCTTACATGCATCATTTCTGCTTACTGAGCCACGGCGGCTCACTCCTTACGTTACGTGTTGTAGTACCAGCGAACACGGTACGTGATCGCCTAGCTGGCAAGGCACCTTTTGAAGCTTCCGAGCGTCTTTTGGGGGTGATTTGTGCATGGATGAAGACCTGTGAGGCCGGGCGCACAGGAATACTTTTGTTGTGCATGTACACACATCTCGCATGAATAGGATATGTAGAATTGTAGGAACCTGATGTAATTCTTTTGACCTGTAAAGAACGGCTTTCATTTTATAAATGGAAAAAATTATTCCGTTCGCATCTAACATTACTAAGTACGTAGTTAGACACTTAAAAATACGCTAGAAATGGTAGTGATAGCTAGGGTCGCTACAGGTACCCCTCTCTGTCAAGCAAAATCGGTAACTGAACCCTAACATTTGTGTTGTATTCAATTTATCTTCTTAAACAGAATGCCTTGCAAGAATATATGACAAAAAGAATAACATGCTTTTATCAATCGATAAGTCATACAATCGAGATATCAAAGAGGTTGTTAATATTACATAGATTGAATAGCCCATATTCATCTAATCCGCAAATCCCAGCATTTCGAGGGCATATTCCCAACAGGAATCGGCTCGGAACCGGAACCGAAATCGGGGAACCGCTGGCCTAGATGCCGTAACCGGCACGACCAGCCTAAATGTTTCGGGTAGTGTGCCTGGAACTGGTTATACCGGTTCCGGTTCTGGGCGTGTTTCGCGGGCGATGGGCCTGTTCCGATTCTACCCGGCCATTTCCCACGTCTAGCTCATTATCAGATGAAACTCAGAGCAGCAGGTACTGATCTTTTTCGGAAGTTGGGTTGCTTCTTATCTTCCAACCAAACAACGTATTTTCTTAAACTAAAACTCGTTATAGAACTCAATATGCAATAATTCTTTTTCAACTACTAAACTCATATCGAACTCAAAAGACTGTTTTTGTAATATTCAATTCCATCCAATATTTATTAATAAAATGAATACTTTTATATAATTTATTTAGTTTGTTATTTTTCTATATGAGTACTTTTAGTAATTAAGATAAATAGAGGGTATACATTGTAATTTTACAAATATTAAATTTGATTTTTGGGAAACCCATCTAGAAACGCATCTTTGAGTCTGAAATATGAGAGAATATACAAAACTAATTTTGAGTTTGAGTTTGGAGTATGGTTGGAGTGATATTACCACTTCCTGATATTTGGGTATTGATCGGAAATGCTCTCATAGGGTATTTTGAGACAGTAGTAGTATAGTATGATTCAGTGTTAAGTTGTCGTTTTACTAGATAAAAAGTGCAAGTGAGGTATGTGTGTGTACTCACGTTCCGTTAACAACGTTGCAACCCACTGCAACTTTCATATAATACTAGAATTCAATGACATTCTTGATCAATCGTGAGTGGAGTGGAGTATTCAAAGATGGATTTGAGTAGTATGTCGTGAGATTCAGACATGTAATGTTGATCAGTGGATGATTGCCTTGTGGAAGGATGGTATTTTTTTTCAAATGAAAGCTCAATGTCTTATTCATATATAACTAACTGCATGGGTTAAACAACCCCAAGGGTCTTTCCAGAACAACGACCAAGTCGGTAAAGACACAGAGCCCACTAAGAGCATCTCCAACCCGCAGCATGAAAATACAGTTGATTCTGCACAATATTACCGCTGCTACAGTGTTTTTACTCCAACCCATAAACTTTACTTTCTACACTAATTTTCACTCCAACCCTTTAACTCTATTTTCTACTCTAAAAATTAAATTCCTATAGTAAACTTTATATTATAATAATTAGAACGTCAATAAATTATAATAATTATTATTTACTAAATTATAAACTTAGCATATTATTTAATTATAATTTTATTAAATTAAAACGAACATATAGATAAATTATAGGAAATTAATATTATTTACATTTATTATTATAAGAAAATTAAATATTTTAAATATAATTTAAATATTTATTTAAATTATAAATAAATTAAAAGTACAACACAATTTTTGTGTTGAAAATTGCGTGTACTCTACATCTAGAGTATCTCTGCTAATCAACATAATACTAGTGTTAGATATAGAGTCCCATTGGAGTAAAGACGTACTTTATTTTTGTGTTTAACGCAAAAATGAAGTACCCGTTGGGGATGCTCTAAAGAGCAATAAAGCAAGCACGCAAACCATAGTCTAATCGAAGGCAAAATAGATGCAAGTAATAGAACTCCTCGACTATTCAACCGTCAAAACGCAAAATTCTTTGATAAAATGGACATAAAACTCCATTGCTACGACGGTTACTAAATCTACCTTAGTAATAGACTACGCGCTTTCACCAAAAAATAATTGAAGTGACCCGACGAGAAGTCACTTTTTGGTTGATTGATGCGCCTATTTGATTAGATCATCAAGCATTCCGAATAAACTCACACGCTAGAATGAGTTCTGAAAGAGACTCGTCATACGTCTCCACCACATCGAACAAAAACAAACCCACTGCAATCTAATGCGATGTCCTCTGCTTTCTCATATCCACGCCAAGCCGACCACTTCATGTAGGGGTGGCAAAATTCCCATGGTGAACCATCTCCGTTGGGACCCGAGGCTATTGGGACGGGGAATCTCCGGCCAAAATAGGGATGGGGAGTTGACGATGATTCCCCATCGGTGAAAGAGTGGGGATGGGACAGGGATGGTAATCATGTTTCTCACCCATCCCCGTCCCCGAACCCGGCCCTGTTTGAGTCAAAAATGGTGATTCACCATTCCCCGATAGATTTATTAATAAATAATATGAAACTAATTTGAATGAAGAATTTTCATAGATCATCCTTTTATATTCAAGATCGTAAGAATAAAAAAATGCAACTCTGGATGGTTCTTCACAATATACGCATATTTCAATCACATATTTATATCAATTTTTAATACTCCGTAATCATATTTTTCATATTAATTTGTTTATATTACTTTTTTTTTGTTGCAATGAGTTACATGAATATGGGGAACCCGAATCTCCCACGGGAAACCCGATCCCCGAACGGTGATTACCCATCCCCGAACCAATTCATTCTAAACGGTGAATTAGCAGGGATGGTATTAAGAACGGAAATTTGGTACGAGGACGGTATGTTCATTACCAGCCCCGAACCTGCCCATTGCCACCCCTAACTTCATGGAAAATGACTCCCTCCTAACAGCTTTGGACTGCCGATCATGTCTCGGGTATCAGGCTAATCATATCTTTATGGAAGACGGATCAGAGCCCTCCTGCATGCCACCGCCCTCCACAACCTGCGCTGAACTATTCCCAAGCAGCGGTGTAAGTCCGCTGGAAGGCCAAGGAGGAGAAAAGCTAGTCGTCGACCTCGTTGGTTCGTGGGTTCGAGAGGATGAAATTCCTATTCCCGATTCGAGAGTTCAATGAAATTGAAGCCTTAAGTGAAATCGAAAGTCGGGATGCTACATCCAAAAGAAAAAATCCCCAAAAGGGGAAAAAGCTCTAAAAAGGAGATTGGGGCCTCCCAACCTTCATTAATGGAGGAAGGGGGAGGCGGCTGTTCACTAACGGGCTAGGGTTTTTTAGGAGAGAGAGAGAGAGTAAAACTTTTATGGAAGCGGTTTTATTACCAGCCGTAAATGAAGGATTGTATGAATGAAGACGACTACAATCCATCCTTTGTCCCATTACAGCATTCAAACTAATAATTACGGCCAATCAATGCATAGAAAATGTTAAACCACCTGCGAGAAGGCTGGTTATCATTGAAGCAAACTAGCACAAGCAAGCAAGTCCGTCATATATCCATCTATATTCAATAGACACGCGTTTTCTCATCGTACTCAGACATTTAACAATTATTCCATTGCCTTGCCTTTACGCCTATTACTTGTTTCAATCAGATAAGAGACCATGGAATCCACATCGGCCCCAAAGATGCCGTACGCTTCCACCACTTGAAGATAGCTAAATCCCATAGACAGCATTATCTGCATGCTAATATTGCTCGCAACAGATTCACCGCTCTCAGATGATGATCCTATATAAGTTTTTTTGACCTTCTTAGTGATTGTAAGAGAGTGGGACCTTTATATGTTCGAATGTGGTTACTTACTGGCTGCTGAAGATGAGGGTTCAGCTTGTGAACTTGATGATTCTCTAACATGTTGGTGATTCGACTTGTTAGCACTACTAGCAAGATACTCTTTCCTTGAATCTTCCAACACCATGCGCTCGATTTCCTTCTCAGTCAGCTCAAGATCGGAGTAGAAACGTCCCTCCGCAACAAGTGCCTATCGATAAATAAAAGAAAATTCTAAGTTACACTATGCCCAATGAATTTATAAATTTTTAAAAAATAGACAGGTCTTATAGTTAATATCTCGCATTTTCAATCTGTTGATCCTGCTGAGCTTTGATAGCTGCTTTAACTTGATCTCTGTCGACATTCGTCTGTTTTATCGGACAACAAGTAGCCAGTTTAGTAAAGGAGAACCAGAGCAATAGTGCATCTTTGGTGGCTCAAAGACTAAAAAGCCAAAAAGCAAAAAAAAGAAGCTTAAGACTTTTTTGCCTCTGCAGCAGAATTGACATTACCATACATACCCCTTGTAGAGAGTTAAATCCAAGCCCAGCACCGATTTCGAGTCGACGTGGATCAACAAGGGAGTTATAGTGATTTCCATGGTGGTAACTCAGCCGAATAGGAGGTGTATCAGTATTATAGCTTCCATGGAATATATTAATCGGTTCTGCAAAACAGACATGGTCACACTTTGAAATAGAAAAAAATCAGCGAGTATCATCAAATAATATACACAAATATCAGGTAAAGTACCCGTGCTGTATGAATATATATGGATAGGCCGATTGTACATCTCTGATAATGCTTGAATCTCCACATTGTTACCATAAACCTTATAAAAAATGGAACTTATTTTCTGACTAGTGGCAATGAAATACATTCCTAGGAGGATAAATATTTGGACAGTTGTGTAAACCTTGTCCCTTCTTTTTCTCTTACAGTAGGATGTAAAACCTTCTGTTACAAACTGGGAGAAGTGATCCCTTTCCCGCTCCTACATGAATTTAGCAAATTACAGTAGCACAAAAACTCTGCTAATTTTCAATCACGCGAATAAAATGACGGTCAAGTTTTAAACAAAATATGTTATAAATATATCTAGCATGTTAAAGTAACAAAACATATATCGGGGTCCACAAATATAATTGCAGTCATCCTAAAAAGAACATTAAAGAGCTACTGCAACTCAATTTTACTCCCCGCATACACTGGCTAACATCTAATGTAAAGAACAAGTATTGTATTGGTTCCATATATGAATATTCGCAAACATTGAGGGAATAATGATACCCGTACCATATAATCAATGCACATCTGCCTAACCAAATCATATAACTCGGAGTCACCATACACTAGGTCTGCAACAGCTCGGAAAAGACAATTTCCATCCTCCATCATTTTTCTTACTTCCAAGCCTTTGACCCGCCTTAGCTCAGCCTCAAACAGGTGTTCTCTTGCCTGAACAATTACGAAATACTCATTCACTGCGACTTAACATGGTCCTGAACTTTTTAACAAATGAAGACCATAACATTGAAAAATATCCATCAACTAGAACACAGCTAAAGTCCATCACGTTGAAGACATTAATAGCTGAAGGAACAATTATCTGGAAAATACAATTACGCTGATATCACATCCATAATGTGCGCAAACGAAGTAGATGTAGCACAACACAACATGAACTATAATAGCAACAAGGAAGTTAATAAAGTTCACTCACAGCATCGCCATAAGTTGAAGAAAAGCTAGGGTTCTGCTCATCAGCACTATTGTATCCTTCAGCCTCCGAATGAGATCGCGGTGATGAGGGACGAGATCCACTAGGTGATGACCTGTTCGACATAGCGGCCCAACCTGAAGATAGCCTGGATGGTCCACTCCTTACAGCATTTGAACCAGTCGGAGAGAGTCTTCTAGGACTCGCGGTCATTGAAACGGGCTTTGGAGGTGGCAAGGGAGGCGGTGGTGGACATGAACTGCCAGTAGCCATTTCGGAGGGTCTCACAACAACTTCATCATATTCCTTTAGCAAAAAACTCGATCCACCAAAATCGTTTGGAGTACCCACATCATCATTGTCATGCAGCTTCACACCATCCACTGATTTTTCATGTTTGCAGTCATCTTCGCTTATTACATTTTCAAGAGAGATATCCTCATTTCTCTTTCCCTTCATTTTATCGTCTGACACGTAAGAATCCTCTGATGATTCTTTGATGATGATCAGTTCTTGATCTCCAGCAAAGTCACCATCATTTATCGGAACAACTGTTGCAATCCTAGAAACATGTTGCAGAAGTGAAGGTGATGGTGACGAAGTAGGAGAGGCTCTGTTTTGATTAGACGAAGATGTCGAAAATGAAGAAGATGAAGATGACGATGATGAAGATGAAGACGATGATGAACTAGCAGAACCTCGCTGAACTACGACTCGTGTCATTGCTTCCTCTTTTCAGGAAACCAGTCCTTATTCTCCCAATTTTCAACGGAAGTTACAGATATAGTAAGTATTTAGATTTATCCCTTGTCCTGGCTCTTGGTGCTGTCACGCCTATTCCACAACTGAAAGATTCATTCTTCGTGCCTAGTAAGATTTGATGTTCACACATCGATTTCTGCATTCCCAGTACTCTCATGAGACTGCATAGATCAAAATATCTGTTCTTAATTAAACCCACAAAGATATATATAATATTTGAAACTTACTAAAGATGCTAAAACCCTGAACAAATACCCAACAAGCCAGAAAACGCAAAGCACAAGTCATATATCAAAAGCCCTACACCAATTAACACAAATAGATGAATAGACTAAAAAATAGACTAACAATGCCTCTAATTAATCATACATGGAGTAATGTCGCAACCACAAACATTCCAACAAACGATATCATGTTTTTATGGAAGGGAGTTATGAATTACAGTCATCAATCAGCCCAACCTTGATGATGAAAAAACATCTTTTCTTTTCCGAGATTACTCGTAATCATCGAACCCTGGAAACTATGAAGAAAACAGTAAACACCAAAAATTGTCCAAGGAAGCCAGAAAAGTAAAATATGAAGGCCAATCATAGTTCAAGATAGCCGAAACATAATCACCACAGATTCGATAATAAGAGAAACGAGTGAATTAAATTAACAAAATAAAACAATCTTGACGATTATTTTGAGTAGTCGCTCACCTCAATCTATTGATAAGTTGATTGGGGGAAGGCTTTCTTTCTCTCACGCAGACCTAATTGAAAAAGATTACAACAATGGTTTGCTTCTTGATTAGCTTGTATTGAACATGCCTCTGTTTCTAGTGAGATAAAAAGAAAAATGTGTGTGCGGTGGGGGTCGAAAAGAAAAGTAATACGTAAAGGAAAAGTTCTATCGATAGTATTTTAAGACCAGGATCTCCAACCTTACGCATAAAAATGTTAATTTTAACCTTATGCATAAAAATGTTAATTTTACAGTGTAAATCTATTTTTCACGCTAATTTTTATTTCAACTCTATCTAAAATTCAAATTTTTACATTTTCTCACATTAGCCTATATTTTATTAATAACTTTATTTGCATTCGAATTCATTTTTAGTAAGTTTTATCCATGTAAGATATCAAATATTAATTATTACTAGGTTTAGACCCGTGCAATGCACGGGTTTTTTCATCCCAAGTATATAGACGGCATGCATATGTTAATAAGAAAAAATTCCGACGTTTTTATACGAAAAATAGCATGATCGATGTTGATGAACCATAAAATGACATGTATGACCGTTACTTGTTTTGATTTGGCTCGTACCATAAAGGAACTAAGATGGTCTATGTTTTAATTGTGTATGAATACTGCGTTCTGTTCTGTTTGATCAGAGTGCCATGATCGACACCATAAAATAAATCGCATGTTTGATGAAATACCGTTTTATAATACCCTTTCAGTTTACTTGGTATGCTCGGCTGTTCATTCTACATTATGTTCAGCAGTTGGCTAATAAATACAACACAATGACAAATTTTTCTTGATGGGCTGCAAAGTTTCAATAACTCTTTGCACCAGCAAGATTCTTGTACCACGAAACTGAGAGCCCTAATTTTAATATGTCGCGAAGTTTTGGTAGTTGATGGACCGGAAACCTTGAACGGACCGCACGTTTCTTTTTACCGTGCATCGAATACATTAATGTATTACAATATACTATATAATTAATTATAACACAATACAATACAATACAATACAGTATAGTACAGTACAATACAATGCAATACAATACAGTATAGTACAGTACAATACAATGCAATACAATACAATACAATGCAATGCAATACAATACAATACAATACAGTACAATACAATATAATTTAATATAATATAGTATATATAATATAATGCATGCCTCATCTATCGCATAATACAATTTTTAGAAGCAGTCTTGCAAAATCAATATTAACAGCAGCAATTATAACCTTACCAATATATATTATATAAGTTGATAAGTAAACAATCTTGTAAGACTGACTTGTAATACTGTCAAACACTTAGTGAGAGTATTGAACTTAAAGAATATAATTATGTGAAAATTGTAAGATTGTGTAAGACTGCTAATATGTTCTTGAGAAGACGAAGAAGCTCTTGAGGAGTCCACTATTATCCAAATATCTGCCGTACAAAGATGACTCCAAAAATATTGTACGACTCGGTTATATAATTAGATTTATATAATATAATATAATATAATATAATTTAATATAATATAATATAATATAATATAATATAATATAATATAATATAATATAATATAATATAATAATATAATATAATATATAATATAATATAATATAATATAATATATAATATAATATAATATAATATAGTATAATATACTGTAATGTAAATAATATAATATAATATAATATAATATAATATAATATAATATAATATAATATAATATAATATAATATAATATAATATTGAGTACAGTATTCCACGGATTTGGAAATGGGCTCCTGAAGTTGGTCATAACCAGCAGAATATACCTTGTTTATGGAGAATTTTTTAAAAAAAATTTTAGAAGAAAATGATCCGAATAGACGGACAAAGGGAATATGAAGGACAACAAACGATTGATAAAATCAAAGAAAAGGTTGCTTATTATAAAGAACAAATTGAGAAAAGACAGCAACGGGTATCTCCTAGCCCATTTGAAATCCTTTCTAGAAGATTAAATATTCAGAAAGAAAAATTATCAAAAGAACAAATTTTGGTCGAATACATGGAAGAAATTAAAAAAGACCTTGGAAAAAATTTTGGAATCGATATGAACGATGTGTCTATGGGAACTTCTTCGAAGGATGAAGACTTCTGCCAAGACGCTCAAGACCCATTTGATGACGATGATTTATTATCCTTTGAAGATGCTATTGATAATATCACTGAAGGAACTCTGGAGAAAATGAAAGATAAGGCCAAGTGACGAAGCATCCACTATGGTTAAAAAATTTTAGCCTGATGACAAAATATTTCACTTTCATAAAGTAAATGTCCGACAAGAACAAGATGAAGGCCAGCTGGAATCATAATTCCTTCTCTTTTTTGTCGTTTGTATTGTCTTTAAATATGGCTTTGTGCCATAAGTTGTGTACGCATTTTTTCTCGCACTCTTATAATATTTCATCCTCCTCTGTAAAATAAGTGTTGAAGAAATAAAAGTTAGGTTTGGCTTGCATCTACTTCTTCTTCAAGTAAGTTTTCCCTTTATATATTTTGTTTGATCAAGCCTTAATGGAAGGCTAAACTTAAACGTTAAACTACACCAAGATGCCTTGAGACCTTAATCATGGTTATATATATATATATATATATATATATATATAATTTTCTTTTATAAAAATCTTTTGAAAATCGATTGAAAGAATTAAATTTGAATAAAGGTTGTAATAAAATTTGAGTTTAATTAATTCTGTGTCGGCTTGGTAAAGCCCGTGTTGCCAAAAGGAAGGCGTTTGAGGGCAATGGCTGTTACCGATTGAAGTAATTGAATGGAAAATTTTATTATGTAAAACTCCTTGTATTCGATGATCTAATTCCAACGATCATAAAAATAATTTTTAAAATTTTGTTTTTTTTTTGGATTACTGCTATATTGGCTGGAATACCCTGCGTAACCGTTACGGGATCAGACTGTTTACAGCCTGATAACTGGTTCGATAGGTTTAACAACGCCACGTACTATTTTCCATTTTTTATTTTGATGTTTGGTATATCGGTTGAATTGCCTTCAAACGAGAGTCTGATCATGGTATGAAGTGTGACCACCTTTTGGTTCAAATTAAATTGAACTGTTTACAGTTTAATTGTTTGACCGATAGGTTTTGTTTGACTAAGTACCTATATCAAGGTTTGTTAGGTGAATTCTTCCATGTAACAATCATCACCTTTAGTACTTTGAATATGTTTTAAATTTTTTGTAAAAAGATCCTTAGAATTGTATCAGAGCTTTGAATATGTTTTAAATTTTTTGTAAAAAGATCCTTAGAATGGTATCAGAGCCATGGTGGGGGTATTAAGAAATTAAGGTGTAGTTTAACGGTCTTTATCAAATGAATTTGATAAGACGCAAAGATAATACTGTTAAAAACAGTATTAAAGAGGAGTATGATGTTCCTCAAGATTTAGAAAAACTAAATCGATGGACTATCCCTAAAATAGATTATAAAATAATCTATGAATTAAGAACCTTTGAGAAATTAGGTTTGAAACAAGTAGTAAAAACTACTGAAGAAACAATTTCTTTAAATAATGAAGAAATGGTAATTAGACTTCTAACTAATAGAGACTTAGAAAAATATAGAATAAATCATAAGTTTATTCATATCGGGTTAGTACAAGTAGCTTTTAAGCCTTTGACTTTAGAAGGTTTACCAGAGAGCTTTATAGCAGCTCTTAGAGCTTTTTACAAAAAAATTTAAATTCAAAGTACTAAAGGTGATGATTGGTACATGGAAGAAGGTGATGATTGGTACATGGAAGAATTCACCTAACAAACCTTGATATAGGTACTTAGTCAAACAAAACCTATCGGTCAAACAATTAAACTGTAAACAGTTCAATTTAATTTGAACCAAAAGGACACTTCATACCATGATCAGACTCTCGTTTGAAGGCAATTCAACCGATATACCAAACATCAAAATAAAAAATGGAAAATAGTACGTGGCGTTGTTAAACCTATCGAACCAGTTATCAGGCTGTAAACAGTCTGATTCCGTAACGGTTACGCAGGGTATCCAGCCAATATAGCATTAATCCAAAAAAAAACAAAATTTTAAAAATTATTTTTATGATCGTTGGAATTAAATCATCGAATACAAGGAGTTTTACATAATAAATTTTTCCATTCAATTACTTCAATCGGTAACAGCCATCGCCCTCAAACGCCTTCCTTTTGGCAACACGGGCTTTACCAAGCCGACACAGAATTAATTAAACTCAAATTTTACTACAACCTTTATTCAAAATTTAATTCTTTCAATCGATTTCAAAAGATTTTATATAAAAGAAAATTATATATATATATATATATATATATATATAACCATGATTAAGGTATCAAGGCATCTTGGTGTAGTTTAACGTTTAAGTTTAGCCTTCCATTAAGGCTTGATCAAACAAAATATATAAAAGGGAAAACTTACTTGAAGAAGAAGTAGATGCAAACCAAACCCGAACTTTTATTTCTTCAACACTTATTTTACAGAGGAGAATGAAATATTACAAGAGTGCGAGAAAAATTGCGTACACAACTTATGGCACAAAGCCATATTTAAAGACAATACAAACGACAAAAAAAGAGAAGGAATTATGATTCCAGCTGGCCTTCGTCTTGTTCTTGTCGGCCATTTACTTTATGAAAGTGAAATATTTTGTCATCAGGCTAAAATTTTTTATAGTGGATGGATTCGTCACTTGGCCTTATCTTTCATTTTCTCCAAAGTTCCTTTAGTGATATTATCAATAGCATCTTGAAAGGATAATAAATCATCGTCATCAAATGGGTCTTGAGCGTCTTGGCAGAAGTCTTCATCCTTCGAAGAAGTTCCCATAGACACATCGTTCATATCGATTCCAAAATTTTTTCCAAGGTCTTTTTTAATTTCTTCCATGTATTCGACCAAAATTTGTTCTTTTGATAATTTTCCTTTCTGAATATTTAATCTTCTAGAAAGGATTTCAAATAGGCTAGGAGATTCCCGTTGCTGTCTTTTCTCAATTCGTTCTTTATAATAAGCAACCTTTTCTTTGATTTTATCAATCGTTTGCTGTCCTTCATATTCCCCTTATTCGGATCATTTTCTTCCAAAATTTTGTATAAAAAATTCTCCATAAACAAGGTATATTCTGCTGGTTATGACCAACTTCAGGAGCCCATTTCCAAATCCATGGAATACTGTACTCAATATAAAAATGCATTGAAGCCATTCCTGCAATCCATTTATTATTATGTTGAGCCTCTATTAGAGCTGGCGAAACTTTGACCCACTCAGTATATAATTCTGAGAATGGTTCTTTAAGAATATTGACTGTAGCTCCGTAAGATAACCACCAATTATAAAACCAAGTACGAATTTCCTGCTTGTAAACATCTGAGCAAATCTTGATCCACCAAGAATGCTTTCTTTTATTATTTTCATATAAGAAAACTCTGTGAAAAGCTTGGATATAATCCCAATAATAAAATTTGACTGGAACCTTTAATTCTGGATGGAAATCTTCCTTGTCCTTCATTGGGTGAATTGCCCAAGCTTCAGGAGATATAATCCTCTTAATAATGATCTTACTGAAGTTATAAACTTTCTGATTTCTAGTAACAAAATGGTCAAATTCACATGACACTGTGAACTTGAGAATGTTTTCATAATTCATCTGATTTTTATAATATCCTCCAGCATATGATGCTGTATCAAGATACCTTTCCATTAAGGTCCAGGACTGATCTTTCCGTTTTAAATCATTTTCACTTAAGAAGAATATTACTTCTTTATGTGAATTTTGCTCATAATTAAATTCTTGATCATCATTTTCTTCATCTACTAATGTTTTAGTATATGAAGTCGTACCTTCTTGAATCTTTTGTTCCTTATATTTAAGGAATTCTTTATACATCTGCTGGTCTTGAGTACTCATGTTGCTCGAAGACGAAGATAGATTCTCGCTAAATAATTTTCTATTGCCATGTTGAACAATAGGTCTGCCACCTCTACCACCTCTGAGAGGGATAGTCTTTCCCATATTGGGACATTCCTGCAAAATTATTCATTGAATAAATTCTCGTGTAAGAAAATCTGGAAGACTATTATCACTTCCCTTTTTATAAATTATTTCAAAATCGAATGGAGCTAAATGAGCTTGCCATCTCGCAAACATTTGTTTTGAGACATCATGCTTAAAATCTTTCATAAACATAAATTTTGCAGCTTGACAATCTGGTTTTATTAAAAACTTTTGATTATATAAATCATCTTGAAATTTTAAACGCATTTTACTATAGCAAGAACTTCTCTAGCAATAGTATCATAATTCTTTTGAGCATTATTCCATTTCCCCGAATGGAATCTAACTAAATATTCTTTTTTATCATCTGGAGAAATTTGTTTTAAAATTCCTCCATATCCTAAATCAGAGGCATCAGTTTCAATAACCTTTTGCCAATTTGAATTAGCAAAGGCAGGGTAAATGAGTAAGTTTATTTTTAATTTTTCTCACTGCTTCAGTGTGACTATTCGTCCACTGACAAGGAATTTTCTTAAGTCTATCGTATAAAATAGATGTATCAGTAGCAAGATTTTTATAATAAAGAGAAATATAATTAAACTTCCTAAAAATCTTTAGTTGAGTTTTATCTAAAATTTGATCTGGAAATTTTGATGCAAACTCAATATTCTATTAATTGGATTAGTATTTCCCTTTTCAATATTATGACCTAAAAATCGTATTTTTGTCTGAAACCAAACCATTTTTGGACTAGATATGACCAATCCATTTTGCATAACAATTTTCTTAAATATATCAAGATGTTTAAAATGTGTTTCAATATCTATTGAAAAGATCAAATATCATCAATATAGACGATAATAAAATTACTATAAGGAATAAATATATCGTTCATAATATTTTAAAATTCAGAAGGAGCGTTTTTTAAACCAAAAGGCATAACGTTCCATTCAAATTGTCCAATTGGAACAGTAAAAGCTGTTTTATATCTATCTTTTTCAGCAAATTGAATTTGCCAAAAACCTGATTTTAAATCAAATTTTGAAAATATAATAGCATTAAATAATCTGTCTAAAAGATCTTTTTTATTAGGTATAGGATATCTAATCCACTTTAAAACTTTATTTAGGAGTTTATAATTAATAACTAACCTAGGTGCTCCCCTTTCCTTTTCTGCCACATTATTGACATAAAAGGCTGTACATGACCAAGGTGATTTCGAAGGTTTTATTAACCCTTTCTGTAAAAGAGAAGTTATTTCTTTTTTACATAATTCTAATAATTCAGAATTCATCTGACAAGGACGAGTTTTAGTGGGAATATTTTTCTCACTAAAATCATCTTCATAAGGTAAAGAAAATATATGCTTCTTTTTATTCCAAAAGGCATTAGGAAGATCGTTACATATTTGCAACGTAAATTCATTATGTAGTAATTTCTTGTAACTTAGGATTTTGAAGTTTTTCTTCGATTGTAAGTATATTAATTTCATGCTTAAGGTAATTTACCTGTTTTTCTTTTGCTTTAATAAGAATAGAATCCTTAGTTTCATTAAGAATCCTTGAAAAAGGTTCAGTAATGAATTCAAAGTAAACTTCTTTGTTTTCGAAGTTGCCTTTAAATCCATATTCATTAATATTTTGGATAGGAAATATTTTCCTAAGGAACGGAGTACCAAGGATTACTTGATTTGTAATATTCTTGACTAACAAGAATGAAGTAGGAATACGGACCTTATTTTTACAAATACAGGCCTTGGGAATTTTATAATTAATTTGAAGTTTTTCTCCGCTTGCAGAGCTAGAATGAGTTGTTTATGAAAATATTGTGTAGGAATTATCTCTTCGTGAATACAGTTTAAATCTGCTCTGCTATCTATTAAGGCTATAAGATTTTTTTGAAAATTTCCGTCTATAAGTAGCGATATTTTCACCAACCATTTTTGGGAGGTAATAACTTCTAATGTTGAAAGAAAACTGTCTTCTTGAATATTTTTAGAAGTACTAGCAAATTCTTCAAATTCATTAATAATTTGTTTTCCTTTTTCTAATTTAGAAAATCTTCGTTCTAAATCTATATGACTTAATTTTAGGCTTTTTATTTCATTTTTTAAATTCGAAATTTCTATTGTTAAATCTATAATATTAACAGCTGATTCATTTTTGTTTAATTGGTGCTTATTACGAAGTAATCTAATCACTTCAGACATACTATAAGGTTCAGAGTTAGATATTTTAGGAATAAGTTCTTTTGAAGTTTCTTCTTCTTGTTGAATTATTATTTTTTTAATGATTAAATTTTTTAAATCTTGATCTTCTGTTTCTTTTATTATTTTAAAAAGATTGTTGTCTAAGACATTAACTTCTTGAAACTGAGATATAATTTGATACAAATTATTATCTTCTAATTCTGATTCAGAATTATCTAATTTTTTAGAACAAGGTTGTCCTATTTGACAAATTTGACATTCATCTGATTCTTCTGAAGAAATTTCTTCAATTAAATTATTTTCGTTTTCTGAAGAGGATTCTGAATCGCTATCAGATTTATCAGATTCTAATAAAATTTTTGATAATGTTTCTTTAAATTCATTATCAAATTCTAAATTATTAATTTTCTTTTTGGTCCAGCAAGCTTTTGCTTTATGACCAATTTTTCCGCATTTTCTACACACTATCGGGGGAAATTTATTTCTATATTGATAAGTTTTATTATCTTTTGAAAATTTTTGTTCTCTTCTTTTTACTTTACGATTTTTTCTTTTTTCGTATTGTTTAGAAGAATATTTTTCGGTTTGTACTCTTTACGAGGTTGGCTCGTAGAAGGATTTTCAAGACCAAATTGACTACATAATTCTCCTAATTGTTTTTTCTCATCAAGAGAGTTTCTTAAGTTGTTTGTTAAGCTTTATTTCATTGCATAAAGCTAAACCTTCTTGTATACAGGTTCCTATTAATCTTCCGTAAGTATAAGAATTATAATCTATACTAGATTCTCCATTTCTAAGGATTTTCTTAACTCTTCCTGCAAAAAGAAATGGTATACCATCTATACATTTAGATTTCCAGTGAGTACTATTTGACTCAGGAAGTTCCATAACTCGGCTAAGAAAAGTATCCTTATACCATCTAGATGATGTAAGAGTTTTACACCTAAGATTTTGAAGAAGAGTTCTAACATTTTCAGAATTATCAGACCATCGTCCTGTAAAATGTTCTACAATGTTTATACATAGTGTATAAACAGCATTTTCAATAATTGTATTATTTTCCTCCTTTACAGTGAGGAAAATACCTTCTCGGTCTTGTAGAGATAAATAATTATCCCACCATCCTTTTAACTGACCAGTAAAGCCAGCAACTAGCATTTGAGCAATTGTTTTATCAGTATTACCTTGAGTTTTACAAACTGTACTGTACATCATCATCCTATGAACCATACCAAAAGTTTGTCTTTCAGTATAACCATCTAGGTTCCATTCATAGATACAATGACCTTATAAGAATTATTAATAGTAAGATCATGTTCTTCTATTAGAACATCTTGAGGAGTTTGTCTGGGGTAATAATATTTAGTTTGAATTGGTTTACTAGCAAATTTTGACGAATTTCTTAATTTATTTATTTCTTCAGTAATAGTATTATATATATTATCAGAATTTTCAAGTTGATTTTCAAATTCTTCACTTAAAGTATTAAGCTTTAAGTTCTTAAGTTTTTTCTCAATCATATCTTCTATTTGAGAAATTGATTTTAATTTAAAATCAACAATTTCTGGAGGAGGTTGAAAGCTGGGAGAAGTTATATTAGCTATTTTGATTTCATTTATATCTTTATCTTTATTTATTAAAAGATAATTTTTTATATCTTTAATAGAGGAAGATATTTCTTCTATATTTTTCTTAATAAAGAAATTTGTTCTCCTAAAACAATAATGTACATATTTGTATAGTTTTGTTGTTTTAAAAGGCAACTAATATGATTTATAGTTACTGCAAGTGTATCATTTTCAAATAGTTTTTGAAAAGCACTATAATATCTAATTTCATTTTCTTTTTCCATTTGGAAATTGGTTTGAGGAGAATAAATTGAGTTTAAATTTTTCCCTGTTGAAAGTTTATAATTTCGTTCAAGTACCAAAATCATATTTTTAATATATTTTGTCAAAAACCAAGGAATAAAAGGTATTTTTTCATTTTGTTTTGACAAATCTTTATAAATTTTTTCTTGAATAATAATTTTATCTTCTTTATTAAGATTTTCAAAAAACCACTTCCTAAATGATTCCCATTTGGGTAGATTAAATTCTTGTTGAATTTCTTTTCTTGCCGGAGAACCCAGACTAAAATCAATTTTTTGTTTTAGATCCATTAAACACAAAAATCCATTTCTGACTCGGTTATTTCCTCGTCTTTATTTTTAGAAATTCCATGAACTATATTATCAGAATTAATTCTTAATTCTTCTACCCTGTTTTGCAAATAATTGCTAGAAGTTGATTCTCTGATCTGGGAGGTCGAAGCTCTAGAAGGAGATCTTATCATATAATCACATGGTGATATATGATAATGAGAAGAGGCTGATCTAGACATCCTAGACTTAGTAATTGTAGGCCTTTGATTTGGTTCGAATTGTATTTGAACAGTTCCATCTGATGTTTGAATTATTTGAGTAGGATTATTTTTTATTTTTGGTTGTAAAGGCATAGCTCGTACGATTATCCAATTTTCTGGAAATCGTATTTCTTTCCATTTTATAGATCTTCGAGTGGTAACATTAGATCTACTAAAATTAGTTTCTATAAGAACAGTTTCATTGATAGGTTTATCAACGATTTTACATTGAGGATTGAGCGTGTATAAAGGCTTATAATAAATCCTATAACAGATACAAATTACTTCCGATCCAAGAGCGTAATTATATCCGTGAGTTTTGACATTTAATGTCAGAGCATCCAATATATTAACATCAGTTAATGATAATTGGAGATTAGGATAGACATTAAAATAAACTGGACCATGAGCCAGGCTAGACTGTATTATTCCCATAAGGGATTGTTTCCAGTCAAGATTTCTACCGTCTCTAAGAGCTGCTATAAAGCTCTCTGGTAAACCTTCTAAAGTCAAAGGTTTAAAAGCTACTTGTACTAACCCATTATGAATAAACTTATGATTTATTCTATATTTTTCTAAGTCTCTATTACTTAGAAGTCTAATTACCATTTCTTCATTATTTAAAGAAAGTTTCTTCAGTAGTTTTTACTACTTGTTTCAAACCTAATTTCTCAAAGGTTCCTAATTCATAGATTATTTTATAATCTATTTTAGGGATAGTCCATCGATTTAATTTTCCTAAATCTTGAGGAACATCATACTCCTCTTTAATACTGTTTTTAACAGTATTATCTTTGCGTCTTATCAAATTCATTTGATAAAGACCGTTAAACTACACCTTAATTTCTTAATACCCCCACCATGGCTCTGATACCATTCTAGGGATCTTTTTACAAAATATAATATAATATAATGCATGCCTCGTCTATCGTATTATACAATTTTTAGGACAGTCTAACAAAATTGATGTTAACAGTAGCAAAAATAACTTTACAATATCAGCCTTACCAATATATATTATATACGTTGATAAGTAAAGTAATCTTGTTAGGACTGACTTGTAATACTGTCAAACACTTAGTGAGAGTACTGGACTTAAAGAATATAGGTATGTGAAAATTGTAAGACTGCGTAAGACTGCTAATATGTTTTTAGAACTATAAGGCTCGTAGGACTGCAACAATGTCAATACAACTGTAAGGCGGTAAAACCGAAAAAAAACGTAAGATTGTAAGACTGAAGGAGCACAAAATGAATTTTTCAGGGTGCTGAACAAATAAAAAAAATTCAACTTTTGCCAATCGATGCACTGTGAAAATGTTACAGACACTATTTCACTGCAATCGGGCGGTTCATGTTATGACTCTAATTCTTCAGCCCTATGTCCGTATATATAGGAGACGCCAATTTCCTCTATATATAAAAACGTCGCTTCGCACATAGCGTACGCCAAGTGTCAGCACAGTAGAGACCCTATTCAACTTTGCGATGCACTATCGTATATGTTGGTGTTGTATCAAGTCGTCGCCAAAAGCAACCAGTATCAACAGTATCGGCTACTATTCTTTCTGCACGATGCTATTTATATTCGACTATTGGTCCACTTCACAAATCTCGTCCATTAGACCCGTGCGATGCACGGGGTTTCTTTTTTCATCTCAAGTATATACACGGCATGCATATGTTAATAAAAAAAAAGTTAGTCGGTTATTATGTAATATAAATTTATGAATCTTTTTTTTGTGTAATACATTGCAGGATTATCCATAGCTTTTTATAAAAACCACAATAAAAAACATATCTATAGTCTCACAGTTGTGCAGTCTTACATCGTTACAATGTTCAAGTAGTAGCTGTGCAGGCTTTCAGTCGTACAATATGTAAGTAGTACAATCTCATATCCGTGCATCGTACAGTCTTACAATGTTTAAGTAGTTGCAAGCAGCCTCATAGTATACAGTCTTAAAATCATACAAACTTAAATGTCGTTCTTTCGGTTGCAGAAATGTGACACAGTATTAAACCTTCGCACTATATATCATGAGATATTTTGTAATATAAAAATCGACCAGCATATAATATGGGCTCTTAAATCTTATTTTGGTTTAGAGAAGATGAGTAAAAGGCAAAAACAAACAGCCCAACATAGTGTAAGACGTATCTGTTCTTCAAATACCAAATCACAAAAGACCTATTGAAAATGAGAACACGTTTCACAAGTTAATGGTATGAGTTCAAGCACCTTTGTTCTTTGTCATCCGAAGCAATATATGTGACTTTTCACATGTTTAATACTTCTTCAACTACATATCTAAAAAAGAGTATTCAAAAGATGAATTGAACGAAGACTATAAAACAAAACAAATAAAAGAGACCAGTTGCATGAGGTAGTGAAGCAATATGCATTGTCCGATGCCCAAATGTCACTTAATTTTGTGGTCCGAGGGATGATTTTTAGCCATTACTCCTGCTCAGGAAAAATAAAAAGAAAAACTCAATTAGAAAGAAAATGTTAAAAATTGCTTCTTTTTTGTTTTAATTCTATCACCTTCGATTCCTTCTCCGATATGTTCTTCGACTGCATGAATCTGTGTTGAATCATCTTCACTCCTTACCATCCAGAAGAATACATTTGGACTTAGCTTTTGTCACATCATTCTTTTTATTATATAAAATTATTGCAGAATTATCCTTTGCTTTTTAGGGCGAACAACATTTTTAGTCCCCAATGTTTGGGGCATGGGCGTTTGTGGTTCCGCATGTTCTGAGATTACACTTTTAATCCCCAATGTTACCAATTTTGGACGGCTTTGGTCCCTCGATTAATTTAATCGCTACTTTAGACGAAATTTATCACGTGAGAGCCTACGATGTCCTGTTTTCGACATAAAACCTCATAGCACATAATATACTTCGACTTAAACGCGTGAGCATTATTACGTATCAGATTTAACTCATTTTTCAAGGTTGTCGATCCTTTCCTAAATGCGATGTATAATGATGTTCATGTGCGTGTAAGTCGAAGAAGAAGATGTGTTATGAGATTTTACGTCAAGTAAAAGGAGATCATGGACTCTCACTTGTTAAATTTCGTCATTAGTGACTAAATTAACCTGACGAAAACCGTCCAAAACCGGTAATATTGGGTACGCCCATGCCCCAAACACCAGGGACTAAAAATGACGTTCTCCCTTGCTTATGGAAACAATAATAGAAAACATATTCAACAGTCTCGCAACCCTGCAGTCTTACAGTGTCTAAGTAGTGCCGTCTGATAGCTATGCATCTTACAGTTACAATGTTTAAATAGTAGTTGTGCAGTCTTACAGTCTTACAATATTTAAGTAGTGCAGTCTCATAGCGGCATTCAGTTTCATAGTCGTGCATTGTACAGTCTTACAATGTTTAAGCAGTGCATTCTCACAGTCTTACAGTTTACAATTATGCAAACTTAAACATCGTTCTTTTGATGACATGACACAGTTTTAAACCTTCTCAGTATATATTCTGAGATATTCTGTAATATGACGCAATACACTGCAGTTGTTAGCCTATGAGAGATGAATTACGTTGCCTTTTTGTAAGTGGACGAAATATTCAAAGCAAATTTTAACATAATAAATTTAGACATGCAATGACATATTTTTATGTGATATATAAGTAAGCGAGACAGCGTCTTAGAATATTATCGGTAGTCGTGAACAGGCAAGACCGTATAAAATAAAAAAAAAAACTCAATTAGAAAGAAAATGTTGAAAATTGCTTCTCTTTTATTTTAATTCTATCACCTTCGATTCCTTTCCGATATGTTCTTCGACTGCATGAATCTGTGTTGAATCATCTTCATTCTTTACCATCCAGAAGAATACATTTGGACACAGATTTTGTCACATCATTCTTTTTATTGTGTAGTATAAAATTATTGCAAAATTATCCTTTGCTTTTACAAAAACGATAATAGAAAGCATATTCAACGGTCTCGCAGCCTTGCAGTCTTACAGTGTCTAAGTAGTGCCGTCTGATAGCTATGCATCTTACAATTACAATGTTTAAATAGTAGTTGTCTAGTCTTACAGTCTTACAATATTTAAGTGTGCAGTCTCATAGTGGCGTGCAGTTTCATAGTTGTGCAATGTGCAGTCTTACAATGTCTAAGTAGTGCAGCCTCACAGTCTTACAGCCCTACAATTATGCAAACTTAAACATCGTTCTTTTGATCATACAGACGTGACACCGTCTTAAACCTTCGCACGATTTATTCTGATAATTTTGTAATATGACACAATTACATTGCAGTTATTAGCTTATGAGCGATGAATTATGTTGATCTTTCCTAAGTGGACGCAATATTCAAAGCAAATTTTTGTCAATCTTCCATAAAATAATAAAATATCTAGACATGCAATGATATATTTCTTATGTGATATATAAGTACAGCGAGATCGGGTCTTAGAATATTATGGTTAGTCGTGAATCGACACGACTGTATAAAAGAAAAATGATTAACAGTAGTTATATCATATGTAATTTTTGCTATATGCTCATTTAAAGAGTGATTGAATGAATGTTTTCTGGCTCATAGGACTTACATTTAACATATCAAATCATGCAAATTCTATGGAACACATTCTTACCAATATTTCTCTCTTCAATCTAAAATATCCATGTCGTGTAAAGGGGTAAATCTCAAATGGTCTTTGATGTTTACTACATGGACCAGTTTAGCCCCCAGTGTTCCGTATGGACCAATTTAATTCCCGATTTTGTCGATTTTGAACCAAATTGGTTCTAAATTTGGATAATGTCAAAAAAATCATTGCATGGTCGAGGACGGGTCGATTTCGCCCCCATTAATTTCAAAGGGATGAAAACTAAGACCGAGACTCTTTACAAACATCCTGTGCTACTTTTTCTTTTTAATTTTTAATAAATAAATAAATCAAAAGATTATATATTAGTTCATTTAGTTTTTTTATTTTATTATTTTATTTTTATTTTTATTAAATAAAAAGAATGAAATTTGTAGCTATTCTCAAATATACGTATATATAATATAAATACGAACACCTCGATCAACAAATACAAACTATATATTATATTATCTATAACCAGGAAAACAAAGATAATCTAGTCCATACGACAAATCTTATATTAAAAAGACTGCTCTTACAAAACCAATAGTGATTCATCGTAAAGACAACATTCCTATTGCCCACTCACTCTAAAGAAGAATAAAGGAGCAACAAATCTCATTCAAAATTGTATCAGACATTAATGTTCCAACGTAACAAAGGAGCTATTATTTTATCGTAAAACGATGTATTGTATGACTCTCGAGCAAAATTACTACCAACAAAAATCACTATACATACACTGCACTCCTGACCTGACCCTCGAGCTTGGCATCATCACAATCGCCAAAATTTCTTTATTAGTGAGCTACACGAACCAAAACTTAACCATTGCCTGACCAACTAACCAATGCCGGAACAACCATTCCCTAATGTCAGTTTTCAATTTTATTATTCCCTAAAGCAGAGTTTTTTACAGCAGATTCTTAAATTCGAACTACCGATTGAACAGATGACGGTTTGATTCTGTGAAGGCCGAAGACCTTAGTTATGAGGGTGTCTTCGTGGGATCGTACGTTGCAATGGTAGTTGGGCAACATTTGTAAAAGAATCTGCCCAAGAATGAAGAATAGTCTTAGTATGTGCACTTCAACATAAGAAAAAGTAGCAGATTGTAACGAAGAATTAACGAACTGAAACACAAAGAGACATTAGGGGAAAAGAATACTACACCTTAACTTCAGATTTACGCATTGTCTTTATCATGAAACGCACGTCTTGAGAGAGAAAGAAGACGCTCCCACTCTTTCCTGGGGACGGAAGTTCTCTTAGGGTATCGTTTCCACATACGGACATCATATAGTCAGCTGCGTCGATCTTAAACAGCTCCCTCGGATTCCTACGTGCAAAGCGAAAAATAAAAAATAAAAAGACAGCCTCATCATAGTAACATGCACATTTTGTAGTAAAAGGAAAAAAAAAGCAAATAAAACCTGAAAACCATTGGGCAATAATCTTTCCACTTGAAATCCTCGTACTGGTGAGGAGTTAGCTACGAACCCTCTTTAGGAAACGTCATCCAAAAGCTTGCGCATGCGAAATCAATTGAGCCAAAACCTATTGATGGTCCTCATTCCAAAAAGCCCCATGGCAGCCACAACTTGGTCACCGCCCATCACGTCCATGAGCATATCGTCGGGCCATACGCCAAAGATCGTGCCCACTATGAAATTTATGTACACTATGATCAAGCTAGCGGGTCGAAGGCAACGCTGAATCCTTTTTTATTATTATTTTATTCAATAATCCGCTGATGAATTATGATAACTTAATTTTTATTTGTTGGGATTTCCATTCCAATGAAATGATGATATATACCTTCGACCGGTCCGCCCATGTTTTGGAGCTCGGGGATTTCCTCGGAGCAAGCACACTTGCAGTAGTGGGAGTATTGCAGCACCTACACAGCAAAGCAAAAAATCTCGGGGAGAAGGAAAAAACTTGAATCCTTCGGAAGGAGAGATTGTTAAATAAACCTCGGAAAGAAGCTTGTTTGCGAGGAGATCGATGGCGAGCTGCTCGTCGCCGAAAGAGTTGACGCAGGCCGTTCCCCGCAAGAGGTCGTCCTCAGGCGATCGTGCTTAGGGCTTCTCCCATACACATCATGAGTCGGATGAGTCCCTCGTCTGAGGTCGACTTTGTAAGAAATTATTCCTACGAGTAATATATAATATTAGCTCAAATGATGAACTTTCTATGTAGATTGTCTTTCTCATCCTCTTCCTCCTCAGAGTGTGGCTCTTCTTCTTCTTCTTCTTCTTCTTCTTCTTCTTCTTCTTCTTCTTCTTCTTCTTCTTCTTCTTCTTCTTCTTCTTCTTCTTCTTCTTCTTCTTCTTCTTCTTCGCCGTCACCACCGTTGACACTAATATCTTCTAACATATTCATTTACTGCAGTATTAATTGATCTTGGGCAAGGAATGTTAGCACTACTATTTTATGCAACAAAATAACACGAAGAAGCTCCATTTAATACCAACGCAGGTAAGAGGGAGAACACAAACGACTGCCGAGCACAAAGGGACTGAAATTTTACCGAAGTCAATTTATTTAGTGTGCTATCAATGACGACAAAGTAGGCCTCCAACAACATTTCGAGCTCTTCTATGCTATCTGTGGCGCTTTCACGGCTTCTCATGCTCTCAGGTCTGATCCCTGATGATGGGAATTTGAGAAATTGAAAGCTCGATAAAGTTTTACCTCGCAGATTTCTCCAAAGCAGTATATCGATCCAAAAGGCAGGCTTTTGCATTCTCCGTAAGGTCATCGTATAGTCTTTGCAACTACTCAGCTGCAGAATTATTATCATGCTTTCACAAAATCGAAATACAAAATCATAAAAAAAAACGAAGAAAAAACGAAGGGTAAAATAATAAAACTAACATGCCTGGCACATCTCCATCGGCGAGCTCTAGCTGCAATTTTCTGCTCATGATCGATGAGAGGCCCGTTACCATTTACTTCTGATTATTTTCAGACAACCAAAACCTCATTGTGAAACCTTCAAAAAGATCTGAAATGAGATCCAAGAAAAAGCGCACAAAATACCATCGTTTTCGTCTACGGACTTTCCCAGTTCTTGTCGATGGGCCATTTGGGGTTGTTTCAGCTGCAGAAATAATTGGGATTGTGTTATTTTCTCTTTATTTGATATGGGCTTTCTATGCTCCAACTATGCGCAACCTTGAAATCGTTCCTTCATTTCATATGCCTTCAAGAGAACAGAGGTATATATATGCTCGCTGTATAGAATCTCAATCTATATATAAATGTGTAATCTTCTTACCAATCTGTCGATGTGCTTCAGTATTCTGTTGCTGGAGCTCACAGTCCTACGCCTGGGATAAGAATCTTCCGCCGTGATTTTCTGTTCTTGCCCACATGCTAGAAAAATTGTAGTTTGGGTGATGACAATCGTTCTGCAGAAATCTTCAAATCGTGAAGAAGACTACTGAGGAATAACTACCTGTATCAGCTTAAGATTACAGCAGAAATTGCAGCAGAACCCTGTCTTCACTACCTGTATGGGCTTAGAATTGCAGCAGAAATTGCGATTTTTCTTGTCAGTGGCTTGTTTCTTCTATCACTGAAATCTGGGGGATTTTCGGCCATGTACACAAATCTTTGATGAAACAGTCTTATCTGTATCTATGAACCTCGGAAAAAATTGATCTTCAGCCTAGAGCATACGTTCATGATGTGTCGTTTCATCCATAAACGGCACAGTAGCAACAAAGTCTTCATCCATGGTTCTTGCATACGCACAAACAACTAAATATGCTCGTTTTGTTGTGTTACAGATGCAGACAGGGAGTTAGAAAGGGCACCAAGCTGCTTGGCAAGATCAGTTTCGAAATTATCCACACTTGTTATTGGACATTAACTTGTCCTCTCTTGCTGCATAAAGGTTAGCGTAAAACAAAATAGTAAGATGCGATGTAGTCAGACACTAAAAACTGCAGGTCCAGACAAACTCCTTACCCATTTTAAGGAAGAGCGAGGCATTATCCTTCTCGAACTTCTCGAGATCGGCTCGAAGAACACATGCTTGGTGATCCAACTCGCTTTCTATCAATCATCCAAAAGATTCATTTATGCATCGATCGTGAAGACATTCAACCTGGAATTTGAGATTGAGTTGGGTACCTGCTCTTTTCTGCTCAAATATGATGAAGTCTTGTTCCTTGAGGGAACACTGACATTTCTTAAGGTTGGCTTCTGTAAGTTCCAACAGTTTGCTGGTTTGGTTTAACTCTTCCTGCAAGGAGCGGCACATTAGACTCGGAAATTAACTTAGATACAGGGCTCTGAGAAATGACGGCGACTTACTTTTGTTGCAGTGAGTTTGCTGCTCAAATCAGAGGAATGCTGAACCTGATAATCATATCTAGCTTGTAACGCCAACAAATTCTTAATCGAAGAAAACGAACTGCTTATTAGAGCTTCTTCGTCGCAGCCCTCCATTGCGCACAAATTCTTCGATTTCACCATGGGGGCGTTTTTGGAGCTTTTTGTAAGGTGGGCTTTTGTGGCTGAGTTGAATCCGCCCGTAAAAATCATTTCTTTGATGAATCCCTCGCTAGGGTTGCTGCTCATCCTCGTTCTTCTGCTGCTCTTTTCGAAAATAGGGCTGTTATGAGAATCTGAGAAAATGCAGTGGTCCGGCGTCGGCGGGATGTGAACCTGTAGGCGACGCACTCGTCGGCGCTCCTTTGACGGAGAAAAGTATCTGCCGGCACCGCTGCGGGCGCCTGAGGAGTCCCTGCGTTTGCCGCTGTTGGTGAGGACTGGGATCACCAGCCACATGTTCCCAATTGTGGACGCCGTTGATTCTTAATTTGCGATGGAACCCTAATCTGGCAAGCTCTCTGCAGACTTCAATAAAAGAGAGGTCTGACGCTGAAGAAAACCCTTGCGGTCCCAGACCCTCCACTCGCTTGGGTAGAGTATGTGAAGGGCTGCATTGATTAAGAAATGAACCGCTATTGGCTTTCCTTACCATGAATGGTTAGATACAGAGAGTTGCATTTATTGGGAGACGACTGATTTTGAATATCGTACCAAAAAGAGATAAAATCGCTAATTGGCCGCCACATCAGCACAAATAGCAAAAAGTAGAAGTGTTCAACTTCGTACCATTGAACATAGACAAAAATACAATAAAACGACATCGTTTAATGATTTTGGGGGAATTTTTTGCTGACGTGTCAGCACAGTAGAGACCCTCATCTACTTATATATATATGATTATTGTTATTATGGGATTTATAATGTTTATTATAGGTAGAGAATTGAGCATTTCAATATTCTTCATCCATCCTCACATGTCAAACTTCATGTTAAGTCCTCTTTAATCAACTGCTATCGATCTTAGGCAAGAAATATGAGATCACAAGGCTTAACCTTCGATCGTGAATCTCGTCGGTTGAGAGCGTGAAAAAGAAACTTAGTGTGAGAAAGTGTTTTGTAATCTCATTAACTCTTATTTTCTACAAAAGCAAATTCCTGTTTATTACTATCATAATAGACTTATTAAACTTTATATATAAAATGCTTAAAAAGTCAATACATTATAATTATTAATATCTAAAAACTAATTAAATTACAAATTTATTAAAAGGAAAATATCAATAAATAAACAAATTAATATTATATTTACTTCTATTGTTATATGAAATATCAATTACTTTAAATTTAATTGAAATATATTGTATTAAAAAATATATAAATAAATAGAAATTACAACTCTATTCGTGTGTTGAAAATTGTGTACTCTACACTTATCAACACAATATTGGTGTTAAATATAGAGTCTCACTAAAGAAGAGACATACTCTAGTTTTGTGTTTTTTACACAAAAGTAAAGTATCCATTGGCGATGTTCTATAGCCACGTCCCCGATACAGGTATAAAAGGAGAACTAACAAATATCGTTTATTGCACAATAGTGCAGTTTTAAACTTAAAATTATAAATTAGTTATCTTTTTAAAACTAGTGCAAAACTAATCACCTTTTTAAATTTTTAGCTATTATTTTTTTTCTAGTTTCACCACAATACTATCTAAAAATTAAACTTTTTACATTTTCTCATATTAGCCTATATTTTATTAATAACTTCATTTGTATTCCGAATTCATTTTTAGTAAGTTCTATCCATGTAAGATATCAAATATTAATTATCATTATTATTATTATGAGATCTATAATATTTATTATATGTAGAGAATTGAGCATTTCAAGCTTCTTCATCCATCCTCACATGTCAAACTTCATGTTAAGTCCTATTTAATCAACTGTTATCGATCTTAGGCAAGAAATATGAGACTAAAGGCTTAACCTTCGATCGAGAATCTCGTCGGTTGAGAGCGTGAAAGAGAAACTTAGTGTGAGAAAGTGTTTGTAATTTTTTCTCACTAAAATGTGATTTCAAACCCTTCAGATCAGTTCTTCAAACTTCCTATCTTGATTTCCACAGTATACATTCCTATGTAAACCATTCTACATGGTATAAATACATTTCGATCATATACCAAGGAAAATACAACAAAAGCCCCAAATACAAGGATAACTAATAAAATCTAGCACATTTCTGAAATGTCCTTTACAATCTCCCCGTTTGTGTTTGATTGCCTTTTCTGTTTATCCTTGTCGGGCGTAGAAAGACTTCCTTAAGCCTACGATATGCTCATAATGTTTTATAGCATCCTTCAGCTCTAGCGGATCGTCGATAGCTTCATGTAGCTCGTGCAAAAGAGGGCGTTCCTTGAGTCCGAGATCTGGTATGATCGTTGTCGTGTCGACCTCTTCCAATCTCTTTTCGATGTTCTTCCTGATTAGTTTCAAAGTCCAATCGCAGAACTTGTTGACTTAAGACTTCATCATCACTCTAGTCTTCTTGACAATCGGATAGTAGTAGGTGATGTGTAAAATACATGTTTGAATTGTGCTAGATTTTACTAGCTAACTTTCTATTTTGGGCCTTTATTTTACAAGTCCTTAGTTTAGGACTAGATAGTATTTATACAAAGTTTGTTTGGTATAAATAGCATGTACAAATTCGAATTGAATAGAGGAAGTTATTGAATTGATCCGAAAGGCTTGCAATTCGAATTCTAGAGAGAGAAACATAAAACACTTTCTCACGATACACGATTCTCTCTCAAAGTTCATCATCGAAAGTTCTCGACAGAAGATAGTAATTCTAATTTCGATCGAACTTACGAATTTAGGTCTAGGATCACCAGCAGTTGATAAATAGGACCTTACAATTGATATTAAGCGGATACGTATCTGTTTTGAAGCTGAATTGTTGGAATTATTTGATTCTGAATAGCTTTTCGATCGTTGAACTTTTCACGTGCGATACAGTAATTTCAATCTAAGAGTTTATTCCTGCGATTATCTATACTCGCATAAGTGTTAGAATTCATCTACAAATCTATCGATATCAGATAAAGCTTTCAATTTGACTGAATTTTAATTCGAAGTTTATGTTTGCGATCGCAAAATTGAACACATTCTGATTTTTTTCAAATTCGATATATTTTGCTTCTAAACGTGTTTAATCGAGTGTTAGTGCGTAGTCAACATACTAAATCAAGTAATTACCCAAAGTTTCATTGTCCAATTTGCTGCTTTTACTTGATTTTAGGTTAATCTCCATATTTTGCGTTTGTTCTTATTATCTCGACTAGTTTTCAATCGAAAAACATTTTTGAACGAAAAACTCTGTTCGAGAAACCTTTTCGACTAGAATACTGTGTTAGTTTTACAAATCGATGGTAGGAAAGATGTTTTGAGACGAAAATATTATTAGGGCAGCTCACTGCGAAAAACATTTTCGACGAGACTTTACTGTTTGGAACAAAAAAGTTAACTTTCTAAAATAGTTTTCGGGCAACATTTTCTAGTTGACTAAGCGAATTTTTTTTACTCTCGAAAATTTTCGGTCAACAATTTATTTAACTCAGCGAGAAACTTTAGTACTGTTTACGACAGAACGTCAAATCTACAAAACGAAAAACCTTTTCTGGATCGCCAGTTTTATGATCTGAATACTTGTTCGATAGGTTTAACAACGGCTCGTACCTTCATTTTGAATTTTTTTCGATCGAAAAACCTAGAGAAAAATGAATTTTATAAGCGAAAACTGTACACTCGAAAAAGACCAGTCAACTTTCGAGTCAAACTCTTAAAAAAATTTAAATCTTGACTTTTGGTCAAATTAATTTTTCAATAACAAAGTTTTTCGATCGTGAAAGTTAGCTAAAAAGATTTATCGATAGAGTAACTATAATAAAACATTTTCTATTCGAAAATATATTCTTGTCGATAAGAAACTTTCAGACTCGAAAAACATATCCTCAAAACAGTACTTTGCGCACAAAAACTTTTTCATACACACATATTTTACGCGAACAGTACTTAATTTAGATTTCAAAATTTGATTTCATTTCGAAAAACATTTCACTCTAAAAATCACTTTAACATTTCAGAATTTTCAATCAAAAACAAAAGATCAATTTCAAAGCAAAATTATGAAATAAATAAATAGTGAAAAGTATTTTCCGATGATATTTTTCGAAGATATTTTTTTTTAGCGAACTCTAAAGATTGTCCGAAAAAGAGTTCTCGATCAACGTACATTAAATGCTACTAAGAAATTTGCTACTTGTGAAGCACTTTACATCTTTCAACTATTACAAAACACCTACGAAGATCCTAATCAACTCGACGAAGCGGATGCTTATGCATTTGGAAACGATAACTGTCCACCTATCTTGAAGCGAGGCGAATACAACAATGTGGCGCAGCCGCTTCTTTAATTCTTAGAACTCAAAGAACAGGCGGCAAATCTTTTAGCTTCTCTCGAAGAAGGATCGACTCAGTTTTGGTTCGAACAGGAAGCCGATATTACAAACAATCCTCCTCTACCCGGAATTAGAAGACTCAAAACTGATGAGTTAGGATTTTACATCATTTTTATACCCATTAAAAGCGCATTTTTTATTGTTATATATTCAAAATATCTTCGAATATCTTATGTGTATATTGCAATCTTAGTTCATTAAAATCGAGGTAAAATGGAGCTAAAACGAACTGGTATGGAAAGAAGCCGACAAAAGAACACGCACATGAAAACATCTCACGACGTCACAATTAAGCAGCTTAGTTCGTGCGAGTATTTTATCTTGGGAATCAAGCAGACAACTCAAGCAAGCATGTGAACCAGAGGAACGCTCGCTTGGCCTATTAGCACTTTGGGGGCCTTTTGCAAATTTCGAAAGTGCATGGAACAAATATGCAATTTGATCACTTAATTCTAATTTGAAAGCTTATTGCGTGGAGAGCAAGAGAAATAAAGGTAGAGATTAGATTTTAAAATCAAAACAGAAGGAGATTTATGGGGGGAAGGGCCACTCGTTACCTATATATAGACCCATGCGCTCATACTTAGAGAAACTTTTGACGGCGAAGAAGAATAAAGAAAGCTAAGAGCGAGCCCGAGGGTCTTCAAGGCGTTTCTCCCTCGTTCACACGACGGGATACGCCGCGGTGACGCGTGACGACTCGAGCATCGTGAGGGGTGACTTCTATACCTTTATTACCTCATTTTCAACAATGTTTTCTTTCGATTCGATTTTGATTTCGTTTATTCGCATGTTAGCTTAATTTCTTTCGTGATTGAGGCCGTGTGAGGCCGGATTATGACTACGTAGTAATGCAATGATTTGAGTTATGTATTCTTTTTTTGTGCTTCATATGCCTACGTGTGATTGGCCTCCATGCTATGATTATTGATTGGTTTATGAGATGGACTAAGTGACTATACCGATTAGAACACAACATTGATTAACTACGTAAAACCGACCAGAGATGGAATTCGGTTTCGTATGTGTGGTTTCTGAGACCTTAGGCGCCGAAAGTCTAAATTGGGGAATTTCATAAAGATAGAATGCACGTATAGGAACTACAGTCATATACACATATAGTTGATTGGTTCTCTATTCACGTAGGGTTGCTATTGCGGGACAAATGAGTAGCACGTATGTTAGGAAATTCTACCTTGACTATGATTCATATTGATTAGATAAATTAGATTGCATGAAGACGTAGGAATTATTCATGCTGAGCATGTGTCTTGATCATGTCGCCGTCAACTGCTTTATTCTCATTTATTTTATTTGCGATTATTTCTTATTTGCATCTTTTATCTCTTTTAATCAAATCATTAAAACTATAAAATTCCCTTCGTCCAAATTAAAATTAGGAATATTATCTTAGAATTAATCGAGTTGTCTTCGTGGATCGATACTCGGACTTCGTTCATTTTACTACTTGCACGACCTAGTACACTTGCTAGTAATTGAGCGTGCCAAGTTTTTGGCGCCATTGCCGGGGACAACATTATATTAATTTTAGGAGTTATTCTAAGTTTTAGTTTAGATCTTTTAGCTATTAATATTTTATTATTATTATTATTATTATTATTATTATTATCATTATTATTATTCGCTGATAATATCATCTTTCTCGTTTTTGTTTTGTAGGATAATGGATGCAGCAGTACTCACAATATTCTCCCAAGACCTATGCGACATGCGATGATGAACTGGAGTGCGATTTGCGGATGCCAACATCTCACTAGTGAATGCAAGTACAATCGTTACGAGCCTCCACGATCGTGGTATGATGGACGAGGGGAGAATTGATACTCTTACACCAGCGATTATTCACATTCTCCCTCGTATGATTACTTTACTCCACCTCAAAAAGAAAAAGTCGCTTGGGAGATAGCGCTCGGAAAGATGGCAGTGTCATATGAGCCACCATTAATTGAAAGACTGCCCAACAACAGATTACTCCACCTCAAAAAGAAAAAGCCTGTAGCACCCGGGTCCTCGTGAATAGTAGCGGCCAATAAATTTGCGAAAGTAGTAATTAAAATTATGTGCTTTTGGTGTGCTAATTCCGTGACCTACGTGCATTTACGAGATGACTTCGTGATTTATTCGGTTATGTGCTTGTGTGACTTAAGGAATGTCGTAAAATTAATTTGGGCCACACGGCTCTTAAGATTTAATTAGGACTTCGAAAGTAGGCCGAGAGAGAATTAGACCATGATTGAGACCTTGGTGTAAAATCTCAATTGGGCTAGAATTAAGTAATTAGGCCCAATAAAACCTAGGAGTAATTTTAAGACAAATCCCCTTAAAGACAAGGGATATTTTCGTCCATTAGTCCCATCACACCCTTTAAAAGAATTGAATACAGTTTAACACCCATTTGAAATCCACCAAAACCCCAAACTGTAAGAAGCGACGAGAGGTGAAGCTAGGAAAAGAAGGAGAAGCGAGCTACAACTCCACGCATTGGACTAGGTATGTTCTTTAAACCTTAGCATTTAGGCTTTCTTAATGGATTAGGGCTGCGAGATGTAAAAATGACGAAAATTTCAATAGGGTTACGAGATTTTAGGGTGCGAGGGCATAGAAAACTGAAGTTTAAGTGTTTTTGAAGATAAGCAACCCATTTCAAGGAATGTTAGACACGCCAAATAGGTTGAGAATCACGTTTGGGGCTAAAGCTTAATTTTAGGGTTGAGAAGTCGAACGGTCCGCGACGAGTTCTTAGGAAAATAGCTTTTTGATCCTTTAAAGTAGTACTTTGCGAACTGAAAAGTGTTAGTGAAGTATTTCGCGAATTGAGGAGGTAGCGGGATGTTTGCGAACCCATGCAAACCCCACTTTGCGGCTTCAAGACATCTCATGCGCCGCGTCAGTTTTGCGAACTCGGCAGTTTTGCGGGCCGAGCACACTTTGCGAACCGAGCACCTTGCAAACTTAAGGACGGAACGCGGGCCACTTCGCGGGCTGGAGAATTGCGAAGCTACTTCGCGGGTCCTGCTAGAGTTTGCGAGTCCCACCAATTTGCGAATCCATGCAAGCGGAAGCTTTGCGGGTTGAGAGGTTTGCGAACCCGTCCAAGCCGACGAATTCCCACAAGCCGCAAACCCCAACTTCGCGGGTCCGGAGTTTTAGCATCCAAATCATTTTGTGGCTCATCCTAGTCTGCGAACTCCACACTTTGCGAACCCCACACTTTGCGAGCTCCACAAGGATTGCGAATCCTAGTTTTGCGGATCCTTAGAAGTTTGCGAGCCCTCACAAGCCGCAAACCTCATTTTGCGAGTTAAGGAGTTCGCGGGCCGTGCTCCTTTTGCGACCTCCACACTTTGCGGATCCTGTGAAGATAGCGAATGGAGAATGTTTTGCGAGTCCACACAAGTCGCGAAGCCATCTTGCACTCACCAACTTTGCGGGTCCAAGCACTTCGCGGGCTGTAGTTATTTGGCGAATCAAGTTTACGAATTCAATGATTTGCGAACTCAAACACTTCGCAAATCAACTTCACGAATTGAACCCCTTGGATTACAACGATTCAAGTTAAAAAAAAAAAAAAAAAAACTATCGCCTTTTTAGGAAAAATAATTTTCTCACCATTTAATAAGAAAAATATTCCGATTCCAATTAGCATAGGCTCTTTCAACGCCCGATCATAATTTGCCTATCGGTGTCCTTAGGACCAATTGTCGGTATAGGTAGACGTTGCAATCGATAGAATTTTGGTACGAAAATTTAGGTAGTCAACTGATATAATTTATAGACTGACTTTATAGCCTTGGCAGGTTTAAAGGATGAAATTTTAGTAATTTCACTAGACCGGCTAGCAAATAGTTTGAAGTCGAAAATTAGGTTCATGACTTAGAATAATTCGAGTACTTAGCTAGCTTAACTAATTAATAGCTTACTGATACGAGTGTTTTGATGCCTAAGGTCGGGACTTAGGAAATTCGCCAGGGCAGATAGCAGTTAGTCTACGGACGCCAGGTAAGTGGAAATCCAACTACAACACATAACCTATGCGTATGTGCCTAATTTATGTGGTTACGTGATGATGTGTTTACGTGCTTACGTGAATTTGTATGATAAGATTTCATGCTTTCGGTAAGCATTATGATTGTGATGCATTTTGCATATGCACGAGCATGCACGACACGTTGAGGGTAATGAGATGATGAGCGTGCATGATTATGTCGCAAATAGCGAAGAATAAATGCCGAGGTGGGCAATGACATTATAAGATAAGTTAGGTGGCGGCTTCCGGGGCACCGAGACGGCGTTGATGCGCCGTCGGCGACGTTGATGCGTCGCCAGTTTACGAACGACGTTGATGCGTCGGGGGATTACCATGGTTGGGTTGATGCCCTCATGGTTGGGTTGATGCCCTTATATCCCTGATTAGTGTGGTTGGGTTGATGCCCTCACACTTTAGTATGGTTGGGTTGATGCCCTCATACTTGGGCTGAAGCCCGTGGTTGGATAGAGCTCTTTATGGTGTACGCCTGGGTAAAAGTCTGCCAAGGGCCCTAAGTTAAAAGATATGAGGTTGAGTTTAGACTATGAGACGTAAGATGCATTGGCGTGGATTGCCTTTGCGAGGGAAAATATCACGCGCACGTCATGCATGATTTCTACTTACTGAGCATATCGCTCACCCCTTACGTTATGTGTTGTAGGTGCGAGCGATCACGGTACGTGATTGCTTAGGTGGCAAGGCAACCCTTTTGACGCTTCCAGCAGCTTTTGGGGTGGAAGTGTGTGCATGGATGACGACCTGTGAGGCCGGGCGCATAGTTATTCTTTTGCTGCATATGTAGACACTTCCCTTGTAATTACGTTTCGCATGTAAACAGAAATTGGAAGCATTCTTTTGTCATGTATAGGAACTACTTCCATTACATAAATGGAAAAATTTCATACGCATTTCCGCATCTCTTTTAAGTTAAAGCATCGTTAGGCACATAGGATACGTTAGGAATAGGTAACGACGAAAGCGGGTCCTGACAGAGTGGTATCAGAGCTTCGGTCACAGGTTCTGTAGACTGTCCATGCACACACACACAAAAGTGCGGAAGCAGCCTTGCCTGTAAGTATTATGTTTATGTGAATTCTGGTGTTGCATAATTTATTGGCCATAGGACTTCAGGATAGGATAAGAAACAATGGTGAGAACTAGAGGTGAGACTAGCGGAGGCGATGATCAGAACAGGGGAAACGCTGCCCCTGCTGACAACCGCGACGCGACCATTTTCCAACTTACGGAATTGGTGCGCCAGCAGTCAACGCAGATACAACAACTGATTCAACAGAATACCACGAATGCTGGAAACACTCATGCCGACAGGGCAGAGATAGTGGGAGAAAGGTTCAGGAGGTTGAACCCACCAACATTCGAGGATACAGCCGATCCAACGGCAGCTGAAGACTGGATAAGGACACTGGAGAGTATGTTTGTGTACAGTAGGGTCCCAGAAGCTGAAAAGGCCCTCTGCGCTGCATTTCTGCTAAGAGGAAGCGCGGGGCATTGGTGGGACACAATAATGGCGATTGAGAATCCCGTGACCATGAGTTGGGATCGCTTTAAGGAGTTGTTCAGGGGGAAGTACCTCACGGCCCCGATAAGGGCGCAGCGCTTAAATGAATTCATAAACCTCAAACAGGGGTCAATGACCGTAGCTGAATACATCAGGAAATTTGAGCAGCTATCCAGGTTTGCTGCCCACATGGTGAGCACAGAGGCTCTAAAGATCGAACGTTTTCTCGAAGGACTGAAGCCTGAGCTGTATCGGGACGTCAGTATGGCAGGATTGCAAGGAGCCACGTATGCTCACGTGGCGGAAAGGGCTATGGTGGCGGAACAGGCTGAAGCTAGGATTGTCCGCGCACAAGAAGCAAAAAGGAAGTTCGCTCAAGTAGGGCCACAGTGGAACGGGGGAAACCAGAAGCGCCGGTTCATACCCAAAGGCGGAGTGCCAAACTTTCAGAATAAGCCACCACAACGCCCACAAGGAATTCCGAATCGACCACCAAACCCCAATCAAGGGGGATACCCAGCACCTATTCCAAACTGCCCAAAGTGCGGGAAGAGGCACTTAGGCAACTGCTACGCCCAGACCAACAACTGCTTTAAGTGCGGGAAGCCGGGGCACTTTTCGAGGCAATGCCCAGACTGGGCAACAGGAAGTCAAGCCGGAGGTCAGACAAGACCCCAGATGGTACCAGCTCGGGTGTACACAATTACATCCGAGGAGGCAGAAAATAACCCAGCGGTGGTGACAGGTACCCTCCTTATCCACCATACTCCCACATGCATCCTAGTAGACTCAGGGGCCACGCACTCGTTTGCATCCATTAAGTATGTGACAAAACTCGGGGTTAGGCCTCGTCAATCTGAATATGAATATAGAGTAGTTATGCCACATGGGGATTCTACTAAAACCAATCAGATACTGGAAGAGTGTCCAATATTAGTCGGTGGAAGAGTGCTATCAGTAGATTTGATTGTCATTCCAATGAACGACTACGAGGTCATTCTTGGAATGGACTGGCTGTCGAAGTACGGAGCCGTGATTGATTGTAACCGTAAGGTGGTTACATTCAACATAGACGGGAGCGAGCCTTTAGTCTTTGAGGGGACGACAAAATTAGGAAACCTTTCTAGAATATCGGCGTTGAAAGCTCAGCGTTTGATCAAGGCCGGTTGCGAAGCATACCTGGTGTTTGCAACGAAATCGGAAGAAAGTTCGTTACCAATACTTGAAGATGTCCCGGTAGTTAAAGATTTTCCCGACGTATTCCCAGAGGAGTTGCCAGGACCGCCTGATAGAGAAATTGAGTTCGCGATCGATCTGGTGCCTGGAGCAGCACCGGTATCCAAGACCCCGTATCGGTTGGCACCGACCGAACTAAAGGAGCTGAAGGGACAAATAGATGAACTTCTACAAAAGGGGTTTATTCAAGCAAGTTTTTCTCCCTGGGGTGCACCAGTTTTGTTCGTACGAAAGAAAGACGGGTCGATGCGGCTTTGCATAGACTACAGGGAGTTAAATAAGTTAACGATAAAGAACAAGTATCCTCTACCAAGGATTGACGATCTGTTCGACCAACTACAAGGCGCTACGGTGTTTTCGAAGATTGATTTGCGGTCGGGGTATCACCAGCTGAAGATTCGCAAGGATGATATTCCTAAGACGGCGTTCGGCACAAGATACGGACATTTTGAATTTCTAGTAATGCCTTTCGGGCTGACCAATGCGCCAGCAGCGTTTATGGATCTGATGAACCGCGTATTCCAGCCGTTCCTAGACAAATTCGTCATAGTATTCATAGACGACATACTCATTTATTCGAAGACGAAAGAGGAACACGAGCAGCACCTGCAAACGGTCCTTGGAGTATTGAGAGAGAAGCAATTGTACGCCAAGTTCAAGAAGTGCGAGTTTTGGCTGGACCAAGTCGCCTTCTTGGGACATATTATCTCCGGAGCAGGGATCTCGGTGGATCCGAACAAGATCGAGTCCATCAGTAACTGGCCACAACCAACAAATGTGACCGAGGTACGAAGTTTCCTCGGCTTGGCAGGTTATTATAGGAAGTTTATTAAGGACTTCTCGAAAATAGCTTCAACACTGACAAAGTTAACGAGGAAGAACACGAAATTTCATTGGAGCGAGGAGTGTGAACAGAGCTTCCAAGAGCTTAAGAGGCGACTGACTACAGCCCCAGTCCTTACGATACCGTCAGGAACTGGGGGATTCTCCGTTTACAGCGATGCCTCAAAGAACGGCTTAGGATGCGTGTTAATGCAGAACGGGAACGTAGTAGCCTATGCCTCACGACAACTGAAGGAATATGAGAAAAACTATCCGACGCACGATCTAGAATTGGCAGCAGTGGTCTTCGCCCTAAAAATTTGGAGACACTACCTCTACGGAGAGCGATGCGAAATCTACACGGACCACAAAAGCTTAAAATATTTCTTCACGCAAAAGGAATTGAACATGAGACAGAGACGGTGGTTGGAACTGGTGAAGGATTATGATTGCGTAATCAACTACCACCCAGGCAAAGCAAACGTGGTAGCAGATGCACTAAGCCGAAAAGCCGTTAGCACAGAACTACAGTTGCTCGAGGTCGAGGTTGTGCAACTAGGTGAAGTCGAGACCAGATTGGCAGCATTAACGCTTCAGCCTACACTACTGGAACGGATCAAACAAGCGCAAGAACAAGACGAACTTTATATAAAACTCAAAGGAGCGCAAGCGGAACAGTCGGCAATGGACTTTGCGTTCCGAGATGATGGAAGCTTGTACTACAGAAATAGGTTATATGTACCCGAAAACACGGAGCTTCGACGTACCATAATGGCAGAAGCACATACCACTCCATACTCAGTGCATCCTGGAGCTACTAAGTTGTACAGAGATTTACGGGGGCATTACTGGTGGCCAGGAATGAAGAAAGACATAGCGACGTTTGTGAGTCGATGCCTGACATGTCAGCAAATAAAGGCTGAACACCAACGACCGGCCGGGACATTGCAACCCTTGCCGATTCCAGAATGGAAATGGGAAAACATAACAATGGACTTCGTAGTCGGATTGCCGAAGAACGTGAAAGGGCACGACGCGATATGGGTAATAGTCGACCGACTTACCAAGTCCGCTCATTTCCTGCCAATAAGCACCACCTTTTCCATGGAGCGATATGCAGATCTCTACATCCGAGAGATAGTACGACTCCATGGAGTACCATTGTCGATAGTTTCAGACCGTGACCCAAGGTTTTTATCCAAATTCTGGACAAGTTTACAAAAGGCAATGGGGACAAAACTGTCGTTTAGTACGGCCTATCATCCGCAGACGGACGGTCAATCCGAACGGACAATTCAGACACTTGAAGATATGCTACGAGCCTGTGTGCTCGACTTTAAAGGCAACTGGAGCAAGTACCTTCCACTTGTGGAATTCTCGTACAACAATAGTTATCAAGCCACAATTGGAATGGCCCCTTACGAAGCCTTGTACGGGCGTAAGTGCAGATCCCCGGTGCATTGGGACGAAGTTGGTGAAAGGGCAATGCTAGGTCCCGATATGGTACGGGAAATGACAGAAATTATCGCAACGATACGAGAAAGGATGCAGACAGCACAGAGCAGACAAAAGAGTTATGCAGACCGAAGACGCAGACCACTAGAATTTGAAGTTGATGATTGGGTCTTCGTGAAAGTATCGCCGATGAAGGGCGTCAAGCGATTTGGAAAGAAAGGCAAGCTAAGCCCGAGATACATAGGGCCATTCAGGATAGTTAGGAAAGTCGGAGAGGTAGCGTACCAGTTAGAGTTGCCAACAACGTTATCCCAAGTTCACGACGTCTTTCACATCTCAACGCTGCGGAAGTACATTACTGACCCGAACCATGTGCTGAAGGACGAACTTCCACACCAACAACTGAAATCAGACCTAAGTTACGAGGAGACCCCAGTAGAGATCTTGATGTACGAAACAAAGAGACTTAGGAACAAAGAAATCCCTTTAGTGAAAGTGTTATGGCGGAATCAGTCGATAGAAGAAGCGACTTGGGAACGTGAGGACGAGATGAGAGTCCGCTATCCTGAGTTGTTCCGAACGGGCTAATTTCGGGGGCGAAATCCTCTTTAAGGGGGGGAGGATGTAGCACCCGGGTCCTCGTGAATAGTAGCGGCCAATAAATTTGCGAAAGTAGTAATTAAAATTATGTGCTTTTGGTGTGCTAATTCCGTGACCTACGTGCATTTACGAGATGACTTCGTGATTTATTCGGTTATGTGCTTGTGTGACTTAAGGAATGTCGTAAAATTAATTTGGGCCACACGGCTCTTAAGATTTAATTAGGACTTCGAAAGTAGGCCGAGAGAGAATTAGACCATGATTGAGACCTTGGTGTAAAATCTCAATTGGGCTAGAATTAAGTAATTAGGCCCAATAAAACCTAGGAGTAATTTTAAGACAAATCCCCTTAAAGACAAGGGATATTTTCATCCATTAGTCCCATCACACCCTTTAAAGAATTGAATACAGTTTAACACCCATTTGAAATCCACCAAAACCCCAAACTGTAAGAAGCGACGAGAGGTGAAGCTAGGAAAAGAAGGAGAAGCGAGCTACAACTCCACGCATTGGACTAGGTATGTTCTTTAAACCTTAGCATTTAGGCTTTCTTAATGGATTAGGGCTGCGAGATGTAAAAATGACGAAAATTTCAATAGGGTTACGAGATTTTAGGGTGCGAGGGCATAGAAAACTGAAGTTTAAGTGTTTTTGAAGATAAGCAACCCATTTCAAGGAATGTTAGACACGCCAAATAGGTTGAGAATCACGTTTGGGGCTAAAGCTTAATTTTAGGGTTGAGAAGTCGAACGGTCCGCGACGAGTTCTTAGGAAAATAGCTTTTTGATCCTTTAAAGTAGTACTTTGCGAACTGAAAAGTGTTAGTGAAGTATTTCGCGAATTGAGGAGGTAGCGGGATGTTTGCGAACCCATGCAAACCCCACTTTGCGGCTTCAAGACATCTCATGCGCCGCGTCAGTTTTGCGAACTCGGCAGTTTTGCGGGCCGAGCACACTTTGCGAACCGAGCACCTTGCAAACTTAAGGACGGAACGCGGGCCACTTCGCGGGCTGGAGAATTGCGAAGCTACTTCGCGGGTCCTGCTAGAGTTTGCGAGTCCCACCAATTTGCGAATCCATGCAAGCGGAAGCTTTGCGGGTTGAGAGGTTTGCGAACCCGTCCAAGCCGACGAATTCCCACAAGCCGCAAACCCCAACTTCGCGGGTCCGGAGTTTTAGCATCCAAATCATTTTGTGGCTCATCCTAGTCTGCGAACTCCACACTTTGCGAACCCCACACTTTGCGAGCTCCACAAGGATTGCGAATCCTAGTTTTGCGGATCCTTAGAAGTTTGCGAGCCCTCACAAGCCGCAAACCTCATTTTGCGAGTTAAGGAGTTCGCGGGCCGTGCTCCTTTTGCGACCTCCACACTTTGCGGATCCTGTGAAGATAGCGAATGGAGAATGTTTTGCGAGTCCACACAAGTCGCGAAGCCATCTTGCACTCACCAACTTTGCGGGTCCAAGCACTTCGCGGGCTGTAGTTATTTGGCGAATCAAGTTTACGAATTCAATGATTTGCGAACTCAAACACTTCGCAAATCAACTTCACGAATTGAACCCCTTGGATTACAACGATTCAAGTTATAAAAAAAAAAAAAAAAAACTATCGCCTTTTTAGGAAAAATAATTTTCTCACCATTTAATAAGAAAAATATTCCGATTCCAATTAGCATAGGCTCTTTCAACGCCCGATCATAATTTGCCTATCGGTGTCCTTAGGACCAATTGTCGGTATAGGTAGACGTTGCAATCGATAGAATTTTGGTACGAAAATTTAGGTAGTCAACTGATATAATTTATAGACTGACTTTATAGCCTTGGCAGGTTTAAAGGATGAAATTTTAGTAATTTCACTAGACCGGCTAGCAAATAGTTTGAAGTCGAAAATTAGGTTCATGACTTAGAATAATTCGAGTACTTAGCTAGCTTAACTAATTAATAGCTTACTGATACGAGTGTTTTGATGCCTAAGGTCGGGACTTAGGAAATTCGCCAGGGCAGATAGCAGTTAGTCTACGGACGCCAGGTAAGTGGAAATCCAACTACAACACATAACCTATGCGTATGTGCCTAATTTATGTGGTTACGTGATGATGTGTTTACGTGCTTACGTGAATTTGTATGATAAGATTTCATGCTTTCGGTAAGCATTATGATTGTGATGCATTTTGCATATGCACGAGCATGCACGACACGTTGAGGGTAATGAGATGATGAGCGTGCATGATTATGTCGCAAATAGCGAAGAATAAATGCCGAGGTGGGCAATGACATTATAAGATAAGTTAGGTGGCGGCTTCCGGGGCACCGAGACGGCGTTGATGCGCCGTCGGCGACGTTGATGCGTCGCCAGTTTACGAACGACGTTGATGCGTCGGGGGATTACCATGGTTGGGTTGATGCCCTCATGGTTGGGTTGATGCCCTTATATCCCTGATTAGTGTGGTTGGGTTGATGCCCTCACACTTTAGTATGGTTGGGTTGATGCCCTCATACTTGGGCTGAAGCCCGTGGTTGGATAGAGCTCTTTATGGTGTACGCCTGGGTAAAAGTCTGCCAAGGGCCCTAAGTTAAAAGATATGAGGTTGAGTTTAGACTATGAGACGTAAGATGCATTGGCGTGGATTGCCTTTGCGAGGGAAAATATCACGTGCACGTCATGCATGATTTCTACTTACTGAGCATATCGCTCACCCCTTACGTTATGTGTTGTAGGTGCGAGCGATCACGGTACGTGATTGCTTAGGTGGCAAGGCAACCCTTTTGACGCTTCCAGCAGCTTTTGGGGTGGAAGTGTGTGCATGGATGACGACCTGTGAGGCCGGGCGCATAGTTATTCTTTTGCTGCATATGTAGACACTTCCCTTGTAATTACATTTCGCATGTAAACAGAAATTGGAAGCATTCTTTTGTCATGTATAGGAACTACTTCCATTACATAAATGGAAAAATTTCATACGCATTTCCGCATCTCTTTTAAGTTAAAGCATCGTTAGGCACATAGGATACGTTAGGAATAGGTAACGACGAAAGCGGGTCCTGACAAGCCGATTGGGATATAGCGCTCGAGAAAATGACAATGATACAAGAAGACAATAGTCGTACAACTACTTGGACAAGTTTTCAGAGTCTAAAAGCGGAGATGAAGAATCTGACGGCCCAATTGGAAAAGCTAAAAATTGCAATGTCTGAATGCGAACAAGAAGTGCCCTCAAACCACATTGAGTCAAATCCAGAAGAGCATATCGAAGCCATTGCATTTAATTGGAAATAACTCAAGAACCGGTGTTGGAACCAAGTGAAGCTGACGATGAGATCGAGTTAGAAAAAAATGATCAACCCACAGAGGCTACTGTAGATTTCGTTCCAGCAGAACCGAGTCTCCCAGGAGTTCTTGAGGATACTATGTTTTCCATGAAGTTGGAGGATCGCCAAGAAACTAATGAGGATGAAAGCGATCTCGCATTATATGATGTCGTGGAAAAGAGAAATATGGAGCCTGAGACTTTCGATCCGTATCTATGCTTGGTTATGAAGTCAACATATCATTCAGATAGCATATTCACTGAGAAATTACTAAGGCATCGATGATCGTTGATTTCACCATTATTTGGGAGCCGAAAGTCGACCCATGGAGAGAGTTTAAAGATTGCGACCACGTAAAGCTGTACTATTCTGAGGGTTCCGCCTAGTCACGTTTTCTCGCAGGCTCATAACCACTTTGAGGGTTGCCCGTTCGCGATGGTTGCTCTGTTTGCTATTATTAGTGTTGCGCTCGAAACTTATTTTGCAAATTTTATATCTATTTCGTTCAGTAATCTTTTCGCTCGCATAAAATCCAAATTCAATTTCTCGATTGTAATTATTTTTCAATCTACGTTATCTCTTAATGAACTTTCGATAGTATCCAGCAAGCCCGAGAAAGCTTCTAATCTCCGTGGGAGTGGTTGGTCGTAGCCAATTATTCACGGCTTCTATCTTGCTGTGGTCCACCGAAAGTCCGTTTCCAGAAATTATGTGCCGCAAGAAGACCACTTGCTCCAACCAAAATTTGCACTTTTTGAACTTGGCAAATAGCTGCTTTTTTTGAAGAATTTGAAGGACCGTCCTTAGATGTTCCTCGTGTTCTTCTCTCGTCTTCGAGTACATGAGGATACCTTCGATAAAGACGATTACGAAGCGGTCCAGAAATTCTTTGAAGACCGGGTTCATCAGATCCATGAAAGCTGCTGGGGCATTCGTTTGTCCAAAAGGCATGACCAAGAATTTGTAATGGCCGTACCTCGTGCTGAACGCCGTTTTAGGAATATCAGCCTCACGAATCTTCAACTGATGATAGCCGAAACGCAAATCAATCTTCGAGAATATTGTAGCCCCTTGTAGCTGATCGAATAGATCGTCGATCCTCGGCAACGGGTATTTGTTCTTTATCGTGATTTTGTTAAGTTCATGATCGATACAAAATTGCATCGACCCGTCCTTCTTCTGCACGAACAGTACCGGGGCTCCCCATGGTGAGAAGCTAGGTTGAATGAAGCCTTTTTGTAATAGTTCTTCAAGCTGCTCCTTGAGCTCTAGTAATTTGTTCGGTGCTAACCGATATGGAGCTTCAGAGATCGGGGCAGCTCCAGGCAGGAGATCGATGGAGAATTTGATTTCCTGATTCGAGGGTAGTCCCGGAAGATCATCGGGGAATACGTCGGGATATCCGTTTACTATCGGATATCCGAGGGAGCCGAATTTACGAGTCGCTGAGCCTTAGCAGATATCCGAGGGATTGGAATACTGTTCGCCTTTCTGGAAAATTCGAACTCCTCCCCCTTGGGCAAGCAGAATTTGACTACTTTCTTCGAGCAGTCGATGATAGCTCCATATCTGGAAAGCCAATCCATCCCGAAAATGACATCGTAATCATTCATCGGGATTACGATCAGATTTACGTTCAAATCTCTTCCCTCGATTCTAACAGGACATTCTTCTACAACTAGATTCGTCCGTGTCGAATCTCCGTGAGGTAGAGACACCACGAAATTGCACATAGAACGAGTGGGATGAATGCGCGTTTCTGGTGGAACACCGTCAATGTGTTGGAGGACCCAGTCACTATGACTTGGGAACGCTTCAGGGAGCTCTTCTACGACAAGTACTTCACTGCTCACGACCAGGAACAGAGAATGTATGAGTTCATGAACCTGAAGCAGGGGAGTATGTCGGTGCCCGAGTACATCCGCAAATTTGAGGAGTTATCTCGCTTTGCTCCTCACCTCGTAGCCACCAATGCTCTGAAGATGGGGCATTTTCTTCGGGGGCTGAAACCCAAGTTCTATCGGGATCTAAGCGTGGCCGGAGTGCGCCAGTTAGAGTTCCGACAGGCGACGGAACGGGCATTGATTACGGAGCAGACGGAGAGAGTTGTGAGGGAGACCCAGGAGTCTAATCGGAAGAGGGAAGCTCCACAAGGAGGCGGAAGTTCCAAACGGCCATTCTTTGGAAGGGGTCCAAACAACAGGGACAACCGACCCAACCAACAGAACTGGCATCCGACGTTCAACCAGGGAGCGACTACGTGGCCACCGAATCCATCTCGACGATGGCTACAGTATGGAATGAATCATGTCGAAGTCTGTTTTGGACAACGACCGGTGCATTGCCACCAGTGCAAGCAGCCCGGGCGTTACGCTCGAGATTGCCCAGAACTCAGCTTCCGCAACCGCCACAGAACCAGCCACAGAATCCAGTTCGACCACCGCCAGTGCAAGTTCGTGTCTTCGCGCTTACGAATGACGAGGCGGAGGCCTTACCGCCGGTGCCAGCTCGTGTCTTCACATTGACGAACGAGGAGGCGGAAGCCAATCCGAACGTGGTCACGGGTATACTGAATATCTTTCACGTACCTTCAACGAATGCCCCAGCAGCTTTCATGGATCTGATGAACCGGGTCTTCAAAGAATTTCTGGACCGATTCGTAATCGTCTTTATTGACGATATCCTCATCTACTCGAAGACGAAAGAAGAACTCGAGGAACATATGAGGATGGTCCTTCAAATATTCGAGAAAAGCAGCTATTCGCCAAGTTCAAAAAGTGCGAATTTTAGTTGGAGCAAGTGGTCTTCTTGGGGGACATCATTTCTGGAAACGGACTTTCGGTGGACCCCAGCAACATAGAAGGCGTGACTCCTACTCTTGCGACATACTTAGTAGACGCGAACGAATGTGTCGCTCTTGAATCGACTAGGATGCATGTGGAGGTTTCATAGACGATGAGGGTACCTGTCACCACAGCCGGGTTGTTTTCCGCTTCCTCTGAGGTTATGGTGAAAACCCTGGCCGGTACCCTTGGTGGTGCTGCCTGGTCCCCAGCTGGACTTCCGGACCCAGTTTCCGGACATGCCCTCAGATAGTGGCCCGTCTTGCCACATTTGAAGCAGACAGTGTTCTGGGAGTTGCAGACTCCCGTGTGCCTTCGTGCACACTTCGGGCATACGGGCAGGTTCAACTGGGGTCTACCCTGGTTGGGGTTGAACTGTGGGGGTGGTCCTGGTCGATTCGGGAAATTCTGCTTCCCATCCTTAGCAGTGAACTGCCGCTTCGCGTTGCTTTCGCTCCCTTGCGGCCCTTGTACGAACTTGCGGTTTGCTTCTTGGGCGCGAACAATCCTAGCCTCAGCTTGTTCCGCCACTAGCGCTCTCTCAGCCACTTGTGCATACGTGGCTCCTTGTACTCCCGCCATACTCACATCCCGGTATAGCTCGGGCTTCAGTCCCTCCATGAACCGCTCAATCTTGAGCGCGTCCGTACTGACCATATGAGCAGTGAACCTCGAAAGCTGCTCGAACTTCCTGATGTACTCCGCCACCGTCATCGCCCCTTGGCGGAGGTTGATAAAATCGTTCATTCTCTGGGTCTGACAGGGGCGGTGTAGTACTTTCCTCTGAAGATCTCCTTAAATCGATCCCAGCTCATCGTTAGAGGGTTTTCGATGGCTGAGATGGTATCCCACCAGTGCCCAGCGCTCCCCCTCAGAAGGTAGGCAGCGCACATGACTTTCTCCGCCTCAAGTGTGCGGCTATGCTGGAACATGTTCTCCAGCGTCCTTAGCCAATCCTCGACGGAAGTGGGGTCTACCGCATCCTCAAACAACGGAGGGTTAAGCTTTCTGAACCTCTCCCCAATCATCTCAATTCGTTCGGGTGGGGGAGGTAGGTTGGTTGATTGTCCACCATCGTTTTGCTGCTGGATCAGCTGCTGGATCTGGGCCGACTGTTGCCGGACCAGTTCCGTGAGTTGCAGGATGGTAGCATCCCGGCTATCAGGAGGGTTGTTGGTATCCCTACCCTGATCTGATTCCCTACTTCCTTCTCCCCTAAGTCTTACGATTCTCAACCTATCCTGACAATTTCCTAAGGCCAATAAATCAAACCATACAAGCAATTCACATAAAATGGTATCCATAAGCAAGGCCGCTTCTGCGCTTTTGAGTGTGTGTGTATGGACAGTCTGCAGGACCTGTGACCGAAGCTCTGATACCACTCTGTCAGGACCCGACGCCCGACCTCATATTCTGTTCAAATCCTGAGTTCCTAATACTTCATTATCATGCAAATGCGAAAATGCGAATAAAATTTTTCATTTTAAAACTGCGTGCGGAAGTCCTATATACAAGTCCAAAGAATGTTCTACAGTTTCCTGGTCATATTTATACAAAATGCAAGTGCGGTGTGTGCAGCAAAAGCTTCCTATGCGCCCGGCCTTCACAGGTCGTCATCCATACACACACTCCCACTCCAAAAGCAGCCGGAAGCTCCAAAAGAATGGCCTTGCGCTATCGGTAGATCACATACCGTGATCGTCGGTACCTACAACACGTAACGTAAGGAAGAGCCACCGACGCTCAATAAGCAGAAATTATGCATTTATGCACGTGTCCTAACGATCGACAACCCACGCCGTCGTTTTCTAACGCTCATACTCTTTTTCCGACTCATACTCTTTTTCTCATACTCTTTTCTTGACTCGTACTCTTTTCTTATACTCTTACGTCATATGGGCCCTCGGCTTCCATCCCACTATGCGCCATTTCATAGAGATCTCATGTGTGGGGGTTCACACACTAGAAGGTCACCCGAAGGAGTCTTCCCTTACTCAGTGTGGCCTCAACGCGGACGCTTCTCACTGGTAGCCAACACCGAGGCCACTAACCGCGGAGGTCACCCGAAGGAATCTTCCCTCCCGGTTAGTGCTTTACGCACTAGAAGTCACCCGAAGGAATCTTCCCTTACTCAGTGCGTGCCCCGGGCCGCATCCTCCAGGTTGCATCTCCCGCATGCGGGGTATTCCCCCAGCCTCTTATACAGGCCTTGGCTTCATTCTCCATGGCTGCATAGGGGAGCCGTGACTCTTCATTGAGTCGACACAAACGCCAATGTCGGGGAGTATACGTCGCACACAGGCGATCTTAAGCACGCCCGTACCTCTCATCTTACGTACTACGTATACGTGCAAATGCTCATGCCATGTTCATGCCATATGCAGATTATGCTATCATGCATACAAATAATCATGTCCTACATACACATTTCACGTAGAGGTACACTAGCACGTAATCTACATAATCAGACGCAGGCATGTTACGTGTCGTAGTTGGATTTCTACTTACCTGTCGTCCAAGCTCAATTAGCGCACTCCCTAGTTCGCTCCTAACTTTCGACCTTTTAAATAAAAGGGTTAAACTATTAGTATCTTGCTTTCTTAGCTAATTCGTCGTTATAATTAATATTCGTCGTACCAGTTAACTAGACTTATGCTAACCTTCTAAACTCTAAGCCATTCGATTTGTCCCATTGACTCATTCTAAGTCATTTGGTTTCCATACCTAATTATGTTAGAATTTAAGTCATTCTAACTCATATGTCTCGGCGAAGGTTCACTAACTTAGGTTTCAATTTCGATCGCTACTCCCAATTGGCTTGATTCGATTCATGGATTAAACCTTATGGATTTCGCTTGATTCAATTTATTAAATTGATGTACTCTGAGCCCTAGTTTCAATCGATGGCTAATATGGCTAGGTCTCGCCCGATCGAATTTCGTCCAAATTGATGTATATTAATTTCTTAGTTTCGATCGAAACTCATTTATGTCAAACCTTAAGTTCATTTGGTAGTTATCATTGGTTAGTTTCGCCCGATAGAAATCATTAGGGTTAGTTTAGGTCGAAACTTGTGAATCACTCGATTCTACTCACTTTCGATCGACGAGATGTATTATCAGATGAGTTTTGCCGTGTTATTTCATCATCATGACGTCATCAATTCGCCCGAAACCATGGACATCGCGAGGGTTTCGCTTGAAACCATGTGAGTTTAGAGGAAATCTTGTGACCGAGAACTATACCCTCTCGAACCATGAAGTGGCACTTTTCCCAATTAAGTGCCAAATTCGTTTCCTCGCATCGTGCGAGCACGAGCTTCAGATTCGATAAACATGCATCAAACGAGGAGCCGAAGACAGAGAAATCGAAGACCTTATAGAAATTACAAAAGCTCTTATCTTATAGCTAGTATAAACACATATGATCATGATCTAGCTTCGAAAATTGAGTTTCCTAAACATGATGGGTTTCGATCCTTCTAAAATTATAAAAGCATGTAACAATACATAATCATCTAAATAATGTAAATATCCCAAGCATAAGACGTGAACCATATACCTTACTTAGATCTTTGGAACTGTGGAATTTAATGTCACTTGAGTTTCTTTCGATTCCACTCTCTTTCTTTATATGATATCTTTTGTTATTTCTTCTAGTGAATTTTAACTCATGGATAATTATATATATCATTATGTGGATATATACTAAGCTGATGTTATCGAGAATGATAATGATTTGACCAGGTGTTATGTATGTGACGTTATTTTCCTTTTGCCTTTAATGAGGCTTTTCTCTCTTCTGAAGTTCTTTATTCTTATGAAAATGAAAGCTTGATTGTTTGATTTATAAAGCTATACATGTTTCTCATGTCATTAGGTTGAGAAATGAGAAAGTAAAGCCACGTAGGTGACGTTATTTACCTCCTTGTTAAGTAATGTTGATCATTATTCTATTCCTCCTCAAGACTAAATTGAATTTATTACTATGGTGATTTCGAAAGTTTTTTTTTCTACTTAATGATTGCTAGATATTTATTAAAGGAGTTCTTGATAAATATTAAACTAGAAAAGGTTTCCATGATAGAATATATAATGACGTTAATTCCCTCACTCCAAGGCAACTTAATTTTTATCTCTATCCGATTTAGGACTTGATAAACTTTGCTAGTTGCTAAATTCTCCAAGCGACGTTGGCTTTGTTTTTGGAAGTCTTTCTTACTAATCGTTTTCGTAAGGATTGTATGCCATAAATGAGTATTAAAACTTTAAAGTTAAAGCTGATGGAACCCTTTAATGACGTGAATTTCCCTAAGGTTTAGGGAACTTGAGTATTAATGTTTATCTTTGCAAACTTGAGCATTGATCATGTATTAAAAAAACCCCAATATTATGAATTCCTATTTCATTATTTAGTTTAATCCGAATTTTCGACTAAAAAATTTATTGGGAATTTTATCCCTAATATTTTCTTTGCTAATTATCTTGAAATTTCCTATCGTAATCCCGCTTTAAGTTTACGCGTATTACAGTCATTTCCTCCAATATTTTTCGAAAATTCCTATTCATGAATTAGGGGTCATCATAGTTCCGAAATTATAAGTATCTACGCATAATTCGCACATAATTTACGAGCACAAAATTCATGGCATCACATGAGTGTGTAACATACACGAAACTAACATGAAATCACATACATTATACACGTAATTTGTTGGCCGACCTAATTTGCGGGGACCGGGGTCCTACATCCTCCCTCCCTTAAGGAGGATTTCGCCCCCGAAATCAGCCCGTGTGGAACAGTTCAGGATAACGAATTCTCATTTCGTCCTCCCGTTCCCATGTTGCTTCTTCCCTGGACTGATTCCGCCATAGTACCTTCACTAAAGGGATATCTTTATTCCTTAGTCTTTTAGTCTCGTACATCTGTATCTCCACCGGAGTCTCTTCGTAACTCAGATCCGGCTTCAATTGTTGATGCAGGGACTCGTTTCCTAAAACGTGGTTCGGGTCAGCTAAGTACTTTCGTAGGGTTGAGACGTGGAACATTTCATGTACTTGTGATAATGAGGCTGGCAATTCCAATTGGTATGCCACCTCGCCAACCCTCTTCAGTATCCTAAATGGACCGATATACCTAGGGCTTAGTTTCCCTTTCTTCCAGAACCTCTTTACGCCCTTCATCGGCGATACCTTAACAAACACCATATTGCCTTCTTCAAGTTCCAGTGGTCGACGTCTTCGATCTGCGTAGCTTTTCTGTCGGCTTTGTGCCGTTCGCATTCTTTCACGTATCGTAGCAATAGCTTCCGTCATCTCTCGTACTATGTCGGGGCCTAACACTACCCGTTCTCCAACCTCGTCCCGATGTACTGGGGACCTGCACCTACGCCCGTATAGAGCTTCGTACGGTGCCATCCCGATTGTAACATGGTAGCTATTATTGTACGAGAACTCGATCAGTGGGAGGTACCTACTCCAATTTCCTTTGAAATCGAGTACACATGCTCGTAGCATGTCTTCCAACGTCTGTATTGTTCGCTCGGATTGACCGTCCGTTTGCGGATGGTAGGCGGTGCTGAAAGACAGCTTCATTCCCATTGCCTTTTGCAAGCTCGTCCAGAACTTCGACAGAAATCTGGAGTTGCGATCCGAGACTAAGGACGATGGAACGCCGTGCAGTCGTACTATCTCTTGAATGTACAGCTCTGCGTATCGTTCCATGGAGTACATCGTGCTAATTGGTAGGAAATGGGCAGACTTGGTTAGTCGGTCGACGACTACCCAAATCGCGTCGTGCCCTTTCGCGTTCCTTGGCAATCTTATTACGAAGTCCATGGTAATATTATCCCATTTCCATTCCGGAATGGATAACAGTTGTAGAGTTCCCGCCGGCCTTTGATGCTCGGCTTTTATCTGCTGACACGTCAGGCATTGACTCACGAAAGTTGCGATGTCCTTTTTCATGCCTGGCCACCAATAGTTTTCCCTTAAGCCCCTGTACATCTTCGTTGCTCCTGGATGTACTGAGTATGCAGTGGCATGTGCTTCTACCATTATCGTTCTTCGTAGTTCAGCATCGTCTGGTACGTACAAGCGGTCCTTGAAATATAGTCGTCCGTCTTCCCGTATTATGAGGTCTCCTGTCGGTTGTTCCAGTTGCGCTTCTTTGATCTTCGTGTAAAGCTCGTCTGTTTCCTGCGCCGTCTTAATTTGCTCTAGCAGCGTTGGTTGCAGAATTAAAGCTGCTAGTAGCGTCTCAACTTCACCTAGTTGTACAACTTCTACTTCCAGCAGTTGCAGTTGAGCACTCACTGCTTTTCGGCTTAAGGCATCGGCTACTACATTTGCCTTGCCTGGGTGGTATTTGATTACGCAGTCGTAATCCTTAACTAACTCTAGCCACCTCCTCTGCCTCATATTCAGCTCCTTTTGGGTAAAGAAGTACTTGAGGCTCTTGTGGTCGGTGTATATCTCGCACCGCTCTCCATAGAGGTAATGCCTCCAGATCTTCAGAGCAAAGACCACTGCCGCCAACTCTAAGTCGTGCATCGGATAATTCTTCTCGTACTCCTTCAGTTGACGAGAGGCGTATGCTACTACATTCCCGTTCTGCATTAACACACACCTTAGCCCGTTCTTTGACGCATCACTATAGACGGTAAATCCTCCAGTCCCCGAGGGTATTGTGAGAACTGGGGCCGTTGTAAGCCGTTCCTTCAGCTCTTGAAAGCTCTGTTCACATTCTGTGGTCCACTGAAATGGCGTATTCTTCCTGGTCAGCTTCGTCAATGTAGACGCTATCTTTGAGAAATCCTTGATGAACTTCCTGTAGTAACCCGCCAGACCGAGGAAACTCCGTACTTCCGTTACATTGGTCGGTCTGGGCCAGTTGCTAATGGCTTCTATCTTGTTCGGGTCTACAGAAATCCCTTCTCCTAATACTATATGCCCCAAGAAGGCGACTTGGTCGAGCCAAAATTCGCACTTCTTGAACCTGGCGTATAGTTGCTTGTCCCTTAATATCCTCAGAACTATCCTCAAGTGCTCTTTGTGCTCCTCCTTCGTCATCGAGTAGATTAGGATGTCATCTATGAACACGATGACAAACCTATCTAGGTAGGGTTTGAACACCCGGTTCATTAAATCCATAAAAGCTGCGGGCGCATTAGTTAGCTCGAATGGCATCACTAGGAACTCGTAATGGCCATAACGGGTACTAAAGGCCGTCTTCGGGACATCTTCCTTCCGAATCTTTAACTGATGATAGCCCGATCTTAAATCGATCTTAGAGAAAACCGTTGCGCCCTGTAGTTGATCGAATAGATCGTCCATTCTAGGGAGTGGGTACTTGTTCTTGATCGTCAGCTTGTTCAGCTCTCGGTAGTCAATGCATAATCGCATGGACCCATCCTTCTTCTTCATGAATAGCACCGGTGCTCCCTAGGGAGAGAAACTCGGCTGTATGAACTCCTTCTGCATGAGTTCGTCGAGTTGGTCCTTTAACTTCTTCATTTCCGTCGGTGCTAGCCGATATGGGGTCTTAGATACTGGCGCCGCTCCAGGTACCAGATCTATGGCAAATTCTATTTCCCGCTCGGGTGGTAGTCCCGATAATTCCTCGGGAAATACGTCGGGGAAGTCCTTAACTACCGGAACTTCCTCGAACTTCGGAGAGGAGTTCTCCTCCGACTTGATAGCGAACACCAGATATGCTTCGCATCCTGATTTGATCAGTCGTTGGGCTTTTAACGCTGACATCCTAGAGATCATAGTCCCCTTGCTAGTTCCTACGAACTTGAGGGGTTCATTCCCGTCCGTACTGAGCGTGACTATCTTGCGGTGGCAGTCTATGACGGCCCCGTACTTCGATAGCCAATCCATTCCAAGGATCACCTCATAGTCGTTCATAGGAATTATTATGAGGTCTATTGGTAGTTCCCTATCCCCGATTATTATTGGGCAATCCCGTAGGACATGGTCTGTTTGGGTGGGATTCCCGTTTGGAACTGTTACCCTAAACTCGCACTCAGCTCGATGAGGCGTGACTCCTACTCTTGCGACATACTTAGTAGACGCGAACGAATGTGTCGCTCTTGAATCGACTAGGATGCATGTGGAGGTTTCATAGACGATGAGGGTACCTGTCACCACAGCCGGGTTGTTTTCCGCTTCCTCTGAGGTTATGGTGAAAACCCTGGCCGGTACCCTTGGTGGTGCTGCCTGGTCCCCAGCTGGACTTCCGGACCCAGTTTCCGGACATGCCCTCAGATAGTGGCCCGTCTTGCCACATTTGAAGCAGACAGTGTTCTGGGAGTTGCAGACTCCCGTGTGCCTTCGTGCACACTTCGGGCATACGGGCAGGTTCAACTGGGGTCTACCCTGGTTGGGGTTGAACTGTGGGGGTGGTCCTGGTCGATTCGGGAAATTCTGCTTCCCATCCTTAGCAGTGAACTGCCGCTTCGCGTTGCTTTCGCTCCCTTGCGGCCCTTGTACGAACTTGCGGTTTGCTTCTTGGGTGCGAACAATCCTAGCCTCAGCTTGTTCCGCCACTAGCGCTCTCTCAGCCACTTGTGCATACGTGGCTCCTTGTACTCCCGCCATACTCACATCCCGGTATAGCTCGGGCTTCAGTCCCTCCATGAACCGCTCAATCTTGAGCGCGTCCGTACTGACCATATGAGCAGTGAACCTCGAAAGCTGCTCGAACTTCCTGATGTACTCCGCCACCGTCATCGCCCCTTGGCGGAGGTTGATAAAATCGTTCATTCTCTGGGTCTGACAGGGGCGGTGTAGTACTTTCCTCTGAAGATCTCCTTAAATCGATCCCAGCTCATCGTTAGAGGGTTTTCGATGGCTGAGATGGTATCCCACCAGTGCCCAGCGCTCCCCCTCAGAAGGTAGGCAGCGCACATGACTTTCTCCGCCTCAAGTGTGCGGCTATGCTGGAACATGTTCTCCAGCGTCCTTAGCCAATCCTCGACGGAAGTGGGGTCTACCGCATCCTCAAACAACGGAGGGTTAAGCTTTCTGAACCTCTCCCCAATCATCTCAATTCGTTCGGGTGGGGGAGGTAGGTTGGTTGATTGTCCACCATCGTTTTGCTGCTGGATCAGCTGCTGGATCTGGGCCGACTGTTGCCGGACCAGTTCCGTGAGTTGCAGGATGGTAGCATCCCGGCTATCAGGAGGGTTGTTGGTATCCCTACCCTGATCTGATTCCCTACTTCCTTCTCCCCTAAGTCTTACGATTCTCAACCTATCCTGACAATTTCCTAAGGCCAATAAATCAAACCATACAAGCAATTCACATAAAATGGTATCCATAAGCAAGGCCGCTTCTGCGCTTTTGAGTGTGTGTGTATGGACAGTCTGCAGGACCTGTGACCGAAGCTCTGATACCACTCTGTCAGGACCCGACGCCCGACCTCATATTCTGTTCAAATCCTGAGTTCCTAATACTTCATTATCATGCAAATGCGAAAATGCGAATAAAATTTTTCATTTTAAAACTGCATGCGGAAGTCCTATATACAAGTCCAAAGAATGTTCTACAGTTTCCTGGTCATATCTATACAAAATGCAAGTGCGGTGTGTGCAGCAAAAGCTTCCTATGCGCCCGGCCTTCACAGGTCGTCATCCATACACACACTTCCACCCCAAAAGCAGCCGGAAGCTCCAAAAGAATGGCCTTGCGCTATCGGTAGATCACATACCGTGATCGTCGGTACCTACAACACGTAACGTAAGGAAGAGCCACCGAGGCTCAATAAGCAGAAATTATGCATTTATGCACGTGTCCTAACGATCGACAACCCACGCCGTCGTTTTCTAACGCTCATACTCTTTTTCCGACTCATACTCTTTTTCTCATACTCTTTTCTTGACTCGTACTCTTTTCTTATACTCTTACGTCATATGGGCCCTCGGCTTCCATCCCACTATGCGCCATTTCATAGAGATCTCATGTGTGGGGTTTCACACACTAGAAGGTCACCCGAAGGAGTCTTCCCTTACTCAGTGTGGCCTCAACGCGGACGCTTCTCACTGGTAGCCAACACCGAGGCCACTAACCGCGGAGGTCACCCGAAGGAATCTTCCCTCCCGGTTAGTGCTTTACGCACTAGAAGTCACCCGAAGGAATCTTCCCTTACTCAGTGCGTGCCCCGGGCCGCATCCTCCAGGTTGCATCTCCCGCATGCGGGGTATTCCCCCAGCCTCTTATACAGGCCTTGGCTTCATTCGCCATGGCTGCATAGGGGAGCCGTGACTCTTCATTGAGTCGACACAAACGCCAATGTCGGGGAGTATACGTCGCACACAGGCGATCTTAAGCACGCCCGTACCTCTCATCTTACGTACTACGTATACGTACAAATGCTCATGCCATGTTCATGCCATATGCAGATTATGCTATCATGCATACAAATAATCATGTCCTACATACACATTTCACGTAGAGGTACACTAGCACGTAATCTACATAATCAGACGCAGGCATGTTACGTGTCGTAGTTGGATTTCTACTTACCTGTCGTCCAAGCTCAATTAGCGCACTCCCTAGTTCGCTCCTAACTTTCGACCTTTTAAATAAAAGGGTTAAACTATTAGTATCTTGCTTTCTTAGCTAATTCGTCGTTATAATTAATATTCGTCGTACCAGTTAACTAGACTTATGCTAACCTTCTAAACTCTAAGCCATTCGATTTGTCCCATTGACTCATTCTAAGTCATTTGGTTTCCATACCTAATTATGTTAGAATTTAAGTCATTCTAACTCATATGTCTCGGCGAAGGTTCACTAACTTAGGTTTCAATTTCGATCGCTACTCCCAATTGGCTTGATTCGATTCATGGATTAAACCTTATGGATTTCGCTTGATTCAATTTATTAAATTGATGTACTCTGAGCCCTAGTTTCAATCGATGGCTAATATGGCTAGGTCTCGCCCGATCGAATTTCGTCCAAATTGATGTATATTAATTTCTTAGTTTCGATCGAAACTCATTTATGTCAAACCTTAAGTTCATTTGGTAGTTATCATTGGTTTTTCGCCCGATAGAAATCATTAGGGTTAGTTTAGGTCGAAACTTGTGAATCACTCGATTCTACTCACTTTCGATCGACGAGATGTATTGTCAGATGAGTTTTGCCGTGTTATTTCATCATCATGACGTCATCAATTCGCCCGAAACCATGGACATCGCGAGGGTTTCGCTCGAAACCATGTGAGTTTTGCCGTGCCTGACGTAAGCATGGCGTCACCTCAAAATTTCGATCGAAACCATACACGTTAGAAGATCTCACGTCGATATTTTTGTGTTTCGACCGATTCCAGTTTCGATCGAACAGTGTTTCGCCGTGTTCTTATGTCCATCATGATGTCATCTTAGGTTTCGATCGAAACCATGCAAAGTGATTCACCGCTTTCGATCGATGGCATGGATTTGGTATGAGTTTCGATCGATACTCATGCATTAAAATGAGTTTCGGTCGAAACTCGTTACCTATTAAATTTACTATCTTGCAATTCGATTTGATCGAAACTTAGTTCTACCGAATTGTCGCCCGAAACCCTGAAATTTCATTGCCTACTTTCGATCGAAAGTCCTTTGGTTAATTGCATTCAATCGAAATTCAATTCACTTATTCACTTTCGATCGAAACCCTAACATTTATCCCATCGAAACTACATTTATCTCATTAACCTAGTCGAAACTCTTCAATTCCATCCTTTCTCTACCAAAATCGTGTGGTTCTTAACTTAAAGGCACAATTCATAGGTTCTAAATCATACTTTAAACTATCCGATCACGAATTCATCTAAATAAGGACCTTATCATGAGCTTAACTTCACACTTAGGGTTTTCGCATTCTTTCTCAAACTAAAATTGCATTAATGACATTAATACATCTAATACTACTAGGTTACGGAGATTACAAAGCTTAAGGATGGAGTTTCACTTACCAATTTCGATATTCTAAGCTAGTTTGAGGAGATTCTTGGTTCGACTATCTCTCGGCCCTTCTCCTTGCCTTTGCTTTGCTTTTCGTTAGTTTTCAAATGTGGTTATGGAGTTTTGGATTGTTAACTTAGATATTTTGCTTTAAATAATGTTAATAGGCATAGCTTAGGTGTGGGTCTTCCTCATTTTAGGGAACCTTGTCTCTAAGGTTTGGCTAAGTATGGATTGGGCCTAAATTAAAATTCTTAGCCCAACTAGATAATTTATAGTCCAATGAAATCATAGTTCCAGCTATCATTTGACTATCATTAATCATTTCCTCCAATATTTTTCGAAAATTCATATTCATGAATTAGGGGTCATCATAGTTCCGAAATTATTTATAAGTATCTACGCATAATTCGCACATAATTTACGAGCACAAAATTCGTGGCATCACATGAGTGCGTAACATACACGAAACTAACATGAAATCACATACATTATACACGTATTTTGTTGGCCGATCTAATTCGCGGGGACCGGGGTCCTACAGGCCTCAAGGCTAGGTTGGTGCTGTCGTTGGGGAGGACTCACATGGAAATCTATTGGGGGCCCTCTAATCACCTGCTCCGTGAGATTGTGTTCCCGACAGTAGCGTTGATATTCGTCTCCCGATGTGCCGGCTAGACGAAGCAGCTCAAGCGGAAAGGCTATAGATGGCTGATCTAAGTATCTGAGCTGTGAGTTATGGAAGAATTTGAGTCTTGGTGGCTGGTAGTTTCCTCCAGGAGGACGGTGAAGGATGTTATCGTGGATCTCCATGAGTTGTCTGATTATAACTGAGAACCATCTCGCATACACGTACTTGGAGCACTTGTTCTATTTTGTCTGATCTGCTCCGCTAGATCGTTCCAGATCAGTTTGGCGAAATCGCGCGAGAACACTATTCCGTGGAATACTCGGAGAATGTGGCCGCTGCCTTTGCCGAAGACCACGTGCTTTGGGGATAGACACTTGTTTATAATTCCAAAGAGTGTCTTCCATGGGTGAGGAATACCGTTGCTATGCATTTATGCGAGTTTGGTAAGCGGCGGACGGTATCCCTTCTGGAGGAAATCTTGCACCAACTCGGCATCTGTGGGCAAGGGATCGTAGTTGTGGCTGAACGGGAGGTCGAGGGCAAGCTCGAAGTCGTCTTGTTCATGTAGATATGCCTCGTCCCGATCACTGAAGTGAAGCTGTATGCTCCTTCAACTACGCGACTCTTAATCATCCCCCAAAACTACTGGAGATAGGCCATCGACACCGAGTGTGTCATCGCTAGTGCGTGCCAGAGGGGATGGCCTTATGGATACCATGATTTCGTCAGGACATCGAAACGTAGTCAGATCTAGCTGAAAGTTCCTGTCCTGAACTTTGAGGTGTAGGTTATGGTCGTAAATGTGATTGTATTGAGGGTAACGATCCATCTGAAATAATTAGAAATCAGCTAACTTATTGGTTGGAAAGTAATTGAGTCGAAATGAATTATAATATCAAGCAAGAATTGTCAATCAAGTTATAACATGTTTGATAATATTTGAAATTAGAAATAAGTAGTTGCACAAAGGTGTTAAAAATTATTTGAAGTGTCCTCTAATTTTTTAAGTCTTTGGTCTATAATTCTTATTTATAGGTTGTAGTAGTTTGCGGAGACAATTTGTATTTAGTAGAAGTTTTGTACTTGGGCTTTAATATACCAATTAAATGTGGTATATAAAGCCCATAATTACCCTTGTTAGGGTTTATCAAAAGAGTTTATCTTTGAAGCCGCTCCCGTTAAATACAAACACGAACACACACTAAAAGGTGCTTCAGACACTTTAATCTTTCTAATAATCTTCTGATCTTTGTTTGGTAACAAGTTGACCAACAAGTGGTATCGGAACTGAACGTGGATCGATCTTAACGATTTGAATCCAGTTTCTTTCGATTCCGACAAGATTTGAAAGAACAATCACTCAAAAACCATTTTCGATTTTTCAGGACTTTTTGGATGTTTCAAATCGTTTTTAACTGCGTTTTGGTGAGACAAATCGTGAATGATAGTATTTCTATTCTTTTACATCGATTTCAGTAAAGTTTGAGTTAGATTTGAACAATAAAAATCGAGTTTTGAATTTTTTTTCTGGGTCTGTTCTTCCCTTTCGGGTAAAATTATCACACAACTTTTCATAATTTGAAGGATTCGACCGAAATGTTTTGATTTTGCAGGGAATCGCCCGATTAAAGGCTCATCGAATTTCAGTCTCTAAGACTAAATCGCCCGACCTTCCTTCCTTAGAGAAAGTCGTTCGATTTCACAAAATCGTCAGACTGCATTGTAGCTAACACGAAATTCTCTTCAAATCACCAAGCATCAATTCAGGCAAATCGCCTTATTGTCAGAACGCCCCGATTGAATACGATCGATTTCGCTTCAATCTCCTGATTGACTCATTTTTTTGTGCAGCCCAATTTTAGTTTGTAGGTTTAGTCTATCGAATCGTTCGATTTCTCCTTCGAACCCAAGTCGCCCGACTCAAAGCTATTAAGTTTCAATTGCCCGAAAGCTTTGTGTCGCCCGATTAAAATATTTTGACACTTTTTATCAATTTTAAAGTGTATGGACCAAATCGCAGGAAATCTCTGTTAACCGATTTCAACCACGATTCGACTAATTCTATTTGAAAGTTTCTATCGCCCAAATTCAGTGTCAGACTCATCCGATCAATTTCAAACCTTAAATCGTCCGATCATCAGTCTATCCAAGTAAATTCGCGCGAACCTGAAATTATTTTAGTAAAATCGACCGATTTTGATCACTTTAGAATTGCATCACCCGAACTAAAAAATTATTTAAATTTTATGTTTCAAAACTTGACTGTAATTGTTCGAAGCTAACTTTTCATTTCACAGATCACATCCACGTAACGATCACTACCAAACAACAAACGGACTCCTTAGCTATGGGAAGCGATATTCGTGTACCAGCTTTGAGACGTGGCGATTTCGGAGTCTGGAGAAGCAGACTTCTCAAATAAAGGACAACGGCGAGGACATAATCGAATCCCTTGAGAAAGGACCACTAGAAGTCTGGGTCACAGTCCGTGGTGATGATACAGTTACCCAAGCAGCTCAGGGAGGCAGAATGCTAAAATCACCTTCGCAACACACTTAGGCAGAAAAGAAATGATCTAAAGCAGATCTTCTGGCAAGAAACTATTTGATGCATGCATTTCCTAATGACATACTGATCCAAGTCGATAGCTTTCCAATTGCTAAAGCAATGTGGATGAAGTCGCAAAATTAATGCAAGGAACAGAGAGTGGACTAAGAGCTAAGAAAGCCAATACCCTAGCAGCATACGATCCTTCAAGGCTAAGCCCGATGAGCAAATTGGTGAGACCTACAACAGATTCATGGTCCTCGTGAATGAACTAAGACGAACATGGAACTCAATGTCAAATTCCTCACCTCATAACATCCAGAACGGAAGAGAGTCACTACACACTTCAGACATAACAAAGACCTCGACCAGATTGACATTCACAGCGTTTACGAAATTCTGGAACAACACAGTGATGATGTTAATGAAGCAATCGGAGATTAGAAGGGTAAGGCAGTCGTTGACAACATCGCTCCAGTAACGGATACCACTCTTAAGAAAAACACAAAAGCTGCAAAGAGTAAGTCTACTAAGTCTTCCAGTCCATTAGACAGTGAAGATTCTGGATCAGAATCAGACACTAAATTCAAAGACTTCGAGAAGCATGTGGCTTATGTAACGAAAAGAATGGCAAAACAGTACTTCAAAAGTCATCGTCATCCACCAATCGACAAAGGGTCTCATCAAGTTCCAAATAACCACCAAAACCTTTTCAACAGCTCGACACTAGGAACGACTCTGACCCTAGCAAGTGCTTCAATTGTACAAAGCCTGGGCACTTTACTAGAGATAAACTGAACAGAAAGTTCAGATAGCGAATTCTCTGACTCATTTATCACCGCGTCTACATCTATCCCCATGGATAGTTGGGGTATGATCCGAATTATCCCGGAGGGTCACTGGACACCCGAGTTAAGAAGAAGCCACGTGTTCCCGCTTTCGCCGCTTGGTGTTACCTTCCCAAGAAGAAGGATGAAGAGTACTACACCAGAAAACTTCAGTTGCTCAAACAGAAGAAATCTGGAGTTGCATTGATGGCTGAACGGGACCACTGGCTGTATGACACGTCTGATAGTGAGTCAGATAAGGTAACCCTTGTAGAGACCCTAGCCATCGCTACCATTTCTAGCCTTGTCTTACGCGCCTAATTACGTATTTTGTTAGAAGAAATACGAAAAAGAGGAATAAAATTTTCCTTTTTCATAAAGGAACATCATTTCGTTACATGTCAAAAGAATGCATCCAAACTTTATAATTACATTCGAGTTCTATCTTATTGTGTCGTGTATATTTCTGCATCAAAAGATCCTATGCGCCCGACCTCACATGTCATCATCCACGTACACACCACCCCCAAAAGTCGCTGGAAGCGTTCAAAAGAGTGCCTTGCTAGCTAGGCGGTCACGTACCGTGATCCGACGAACCTACAACACATAAAAAGTGGCCGGTCTTGCCACACTTGTAGCAGGTCGCATTTTGGGAGTAGCATATGCCCGAATGTCGCCTTCCACATCTCGGGCATTCTGGTATGGTGGGTTGAAACGGTTGAGGTCTTCCCTGATTTGGATTTGGCTGTTGGGGTGGTCCGGGCCTATTCTGGACATAGGATTTCTGGTCCTTAGGAATAAAAGGCTTCTTTGGGTTGTTTCCGTCTCCCTTGAGTCCTTGCACGAACTTTCTTTTTGCCTCTTGGGCTCGCACGATGCGCATCTCGGCTTGTTCAGCCACCATTGTGCGTTCCACAACTTGGGCATAAGTAGCCCCTTGGAACCCCCGCCATACTCACATCTCTGTAGAGTTCTGGTTTCAGCCTCTCAAGAAACCGCTCAATCTTTAGAGCTTCCGTGCTGACCATGTGTGCTGCAAATCTGGACAGCTGCTGAAACATCCGTACGTATTCCGGCACCGTCATAGCTCCCTGTCTGAGGTTGATAAATTCATTGAGACGCTGGGCTCTCACTGGGGCTGTCAAATACTTGCCCCGGAATAGCTCCTTGAATCTGTCCCAGCTCATTGTGGCAGGATTCTCGATCACCGTAATGGTGTCCCACCAATGCCCCGTGCTTCCTCTTAGTAAGAATGCGGCACAAAGGGCCTTTTTTGCTTCTGGGACCCGACTGTAGACAAACATGCTTTCTAGGGGCCTCAGCCAGTCCTCGGCTGCCGTCGGGTCAGCCGTGTCCTCAAAGGTTGGTGGGTTCAACCTTCTGAACCGCTCTCCCACCAGCTCTGTCCTTTCGGCCTGAGTCAGTCCAGTGTTCACAGTATTCTGTTGAATCAGCTGTTGGATCTGCGCTAATTGCTGACGGACCAGTTCCGTCAGTTGGAAGATGGTCGTATCGCGATTGTCAGTAGGGACCGTGTTCCCCATGTTCTGGTCATCGCCACCGCTCGACTCACCTCTCGTTCTTACACTTTTATCCTTATCCTGATTGTTCTAGGCCAATAAATTATGCAACATAGAAATCCACATAAACTTAACACTTACTTGCAAGGCTGCTTCCGCGCTTTTGGGTGTGTGTGTAGACAGCCTACAGAACCTGTGACCGAAGCTCTGATACCAACTGTAGCGACCCTAGCCATCGCTACCATTTCTAGCCTTGTCTTATGCGCCTAACTACGTATTTAGTTAGAAGAAATACGAAAATGCGGAATAAGTTTATCCTTTTTCATAAAGGAACGTCATTTCGTTATATGTCAAAAGAATGCTTCCAAACTTTCTAGTTACATTCGAGTTCTATCTACATGTGTCGTGTATATTTGTTCAGCAAAAGATCCTATGCGCCCGGCCTCACAGGTCATCATCCATGTACACACCACCCCCAAAAGTCGCTCGGAAGCTTTCAAAAGAGTGCCTTGCTAGCTAGGCGGTCACGTACTGTGATCCGACGAACCTACAACACATAAAACGTGGGATGAGCTTATATAGCCCAGTAAGTAAGAATTATGCATTCTGTGCCCGTGTCCTGACTTGCTAAGGTATATACGCCAATGCTCACTCAACCTCACAAGATCATGTCATGCCTTGTCATGTCTTGTCTTGTAAGGGTCCTCAGCAACTCCTGCTAAGAGGGCATTCGCCCGATTTACATGTCTTATCTTGCACGTGTCTTGTCTAGATATCGGTGACATAGGAAGTCACCCCGTAGCGTTAGAAGAGCCGTATTACACGTCTTGTCTTGCACGTGTCATAAAACCTTGCAACGAGGGCATTTGCCCGTATTACACGTCTTGTCTTGCACGTGTCTCGTCACGAAAACGGTGACGTAGAGAGTCACCTCGTAGCATAGGAAAAGCCGTGAGACATGTCTTGTCTTGCACATGTCTTAGCTTGTAGATAGTAATATATCTAATACCGGCAATTACTTATCGCGCCCCGGCGATTATGCATATCTCATGTCATGTCTTTAAAACTCTCGTGGGACTCGTGTATGCACATGAAAATGCATGTGTGAATAATGCCAAAGGACTTGTCATGCCATGTCATGTAAATGCGAAATTCATGTCACGAGATAGATCACATAGATTCACATAGATTCACATAAGCACATAGTCACATAAATCATGCGCACATAATTTCATGTCTTGTAGTTGAAAAGTCCCACTTACCCGTCGTCCGTAGATTAACTGCTACCTGACCCGTGAGTTCTCCTAACGCCTGTCCTTGAGCACAAAACTATAATATTAGCACACTTCGAAATTGCTTAACTATCTAAAGTCTTGAATTCCTATGTAGTGAAATTATTTGGAAAGACTTCGTTAATATTAATAAGTTCAGGAAAGATCAAGACTCGTGAAATATACCTAAGTTATTTTAGACATAAATTCGTGACATTTAAATGACCCCTGAATTTCACAATTCGCCAAACTCTTTTCTCTCTAAATTCGTGAAATGCCTTATACCTATAGGATTCGCCAAGTAGGGTTCCTTGAACCTTTCACAACTCGCGAAAGTCTCATTTCGCGAAGTCATCATCATCACCTTATTTTGCGAACTTATATAGTTCGCCAAATGTTCCCTAGTTTGTGACCGATCAATTAAATCCTAAGCGGCGAATTTTTCGATCGAAAAATAAAGCGTTGAAAAAAAATTAATTATTCGTTGCTAAATTTTTGCGACCAAATTGAAATTACATCGAAAATTCTATTTTGCGATAGTAAGTATTTCGCTCGATAAAATTTGCATCTAAAATATCTATTCAGTGCATAAGTTTTTCGCTCGCAGAAAATCATAATTGATTTTTTCGCTCGATTGAATTGTAATCCAATTAAGATAATTTGCGATCGACAAAGTTCTTCGACAGCTTCAAAACTTCAAAATACCCAGTTTCATCGAAACTCATTTTATCATTACAGATGGAAATCTTCCAACGATTTATGCTATCTGTTTCGTCAAAAACATCGAATCTATCTAAACAACAGGCATTTAACTCAGAAAATCCAAGAAGCACGCCTAAGTTTAGTAAAACAGTATACGTTGAAATGGTTTTTGAAGAACAGTCGAAAAATCTTAACTAAACATGCGAAAAACTACAGAATTGAAATGCAAATCAAGTTATAACATGCGCAATCGTTAACCGAATCGAATTTCTACCTTAATCAGACGATTTGAAGTGAAAATTAGAACATTTTTGAAGAATTTTGTATCGTCTGAGAAAGTTTTCCGCGAGAGAAATTTTTTTCGATTAGGGTTGCGTGAGAAAAAGTTTTTCGACTGACAAAAAGTGAACTTTTAATAACTCGCTGTAAATCAATGTTGGGTTTGCGATTGGACGTTTTGCGATTAAATGGATCAGGCCCATTACTATTTGCACACGAAAAATTCTAATTTTTCGATCGCAAATTATCGCAGTTAATCAAAATCAATCCCGACACTGCTTACGATCGAGAAACTTTAGATTGCGAATTAATTCAAATATCCAGTTTCTCGATAGTAAGTTCTTCTAAAGAATTTCAGATTGACCCCTATTTCAAAATAAAACCCATTATAAGGCTCCCCCTTAGTAATTAAAATATATGCAATTAACTCCCTGTGTTTTCCGAGTAGTAACGTCTAGCTCCCCTGGTAGTAGTTTAAAAATCTGTACCACTTAGAGATAAATGTTAGTAATAATGGGTTAATCAACAATTACTTTTGGCAATTTTATCTTTGAAATATCTGGTCTTGTGTCTAACTCCTCTCTTTGTAGTGTCGACGTCTCACTCCTTAATTGAAACATCTGAAATACTCAGAGAAAAACGTCAAAAATATTTGGAGCTAAACCACGATTTTTATACTTGCTCCTCCTCAAATGATGCACATGAATTAACTAATTATGCAAGCATATTAAATCAATTCAAGTCACGAGCATAAAAATACACAAATTTTCCAAGTAAGTATGTGTACATGGTCCCCGAAAACATGTACTTCAAAATATTGTGCGAGGGTTAGAGCATAGAAAAACTTATCGCATTTAAACAATTCAGTACCAATGCAATCTAAAATTGCATTTAGAATGTGCGACATACAAAAAAAATTCGCATTTATTCAATTCAACGCATATGAAACATAACATTTCATGTCAAAATGTGCGAAATTTATTATTTAATATTTATATATATATAATTTTTTTCGTATTTTACTATTATTATAGTATGGGGTCAGATTATTTTGCTTCGATCAATCGTCAAGCCTACAATTTTCCGAGACATTTGAAAGAGAAAATTGCAGTCAAGTCATGTCGTCAAACTATAGTCCTAAGTTCATAGACTGCTCCATTTCGAAAACTCTTACTAGGTTCGCTCTTGCTCTCAATAATTTCTAACTTGGGATTTTTATATTTATATCACTCAAGTCAACACAAGCAATTTCAAGTCAATTTACCTGTGATCGAGGCGTGTTTAATCATTTCACCCAAGCGAGAGACCGTCGATTGGAATCATAGGGGTGTAAAGGTTTTAGTGTGGCTAGGACTTAGAAGGGAAGGAATTTAAAGGAAAGTGAGCTTATCTCTTCGTCATCTTCCATTTCTATGTCTGTCTCCTTTCTTTTCGGCATCTTTCTTCTTTTCTCCCTCATTTACTATCACTTAATCAGTTATGCTCAAGTTGAAGCTCCGCTTCTCCATGAGGCTATAGTTATCGTAGGCGAAGTTCTTCTTGTTGATTCTCGGGCCGATACCGTGCTCCTCTTCTCTTAGTCCCTAGATAGGTTTCAGAGATTATCTGTTTGGAAAAGTTCACGGTTATGGAATTCGTACCCGAGGCTGCGCTCCTCTTCTCGTTTCCTGATATAAGACCGGATTATCGTTGGAGAAGTTCACTTCCTGGTGCTCCTCTTCCAGCCGTTCTGACGAGCATACGAGATTATCGTTGGAGACGTTCGCAGCAGGAACCACACCACTTTCTACAAGGTAGTCGGAAGGCCGGTTCCTGTGGTCTTTGCGCGTTGAGCAATGCCTTCTTTTGTCATCATCCTACTTTTCTTTTGTTATCTCCCCCACATTTTCTCGTTTGAACAACCATTCGAAGAGTATAGAATTCGGTTGAAGGCTGGGAATGGGTTTCAAAATGAAGAAAAGGACGTCGGAGACGGCTCAAAGTGGATGACTAAGGGCAAACGTGGGGGAATTTATATAAGGCCGAATGAGGAATATCCTAAACTCCCTTATCATTTTTCTAACGATCTAACGCAAGATGAGTATGACACCAAGACTCACTAGGTAAGACAAGTAATTGATGTGTGACTCACTAGAGAAATAGATCCAAATAAAGAAAAAAAAGAACAAGGCTTGAATCATCACGTATGTAGAGTGACTTTGTGTCTAGTGGAACAATCAACTGACCTTTTAGACACAAGAATGCTACTTAGACTGACAAAATTTAAGCAATTAAATCGATCGCATGTCGGGGTAAAATTCTTGGTGACTTTAGACGAAAGCATCCTAAAGGACTTCGTCATACCCCATTATATTATATATATGTAATTTTTTTTTTAATATCACGCAAGGTAAGGACAAATAAGCATAGAAAACACATAGAATAGAGCATGTGATAGCACAGAAGATCAAGTAATGCACATATTACGGAAGATTCAACATGCCTAATTTTTCGACAAGGAATTGGAATCGTTTCTCATCCAAGGCCTTGGTGGAAATGTCGGCTAATTGAAACTCCGTGTTCACAAAGTACATCTCCATCGTGCCTTTTCTACGTGATCTTTGATAAAATGATATCTAATGTCTATGTGTTTTGTGCGTGAATGATGAACAGGATTGCAAGTAATGGCAATTGCACTCTGACTATCACTATATATGGGTATATTAGTTAGATTTTACCCATAGTCGCGGAGCTGTGTCCGCATCCACAGCATCTGTGAGCAACAGCTGGCGGCAGCTACGTATTCTGCTTCTGCCGTCGAAGTGGACACGCAGTTCTGCTTTTGGATGACCAGCAGACCAGCTTTTCGCCTAGAAATTGAGCGCCACCGGACGTGCTTTTCCTGTCCATCCGGCAACCTGCATAGTCAGCGTTAGTGTAGCCGATAAGTTTGAAATTCGTACCCTTTGGATACCATAGGCCAAGGGTAGAGGTGCCCTTAAGGTAGCGAAGAATTCTTTTGACCGCGAGCATATGGGATTCTTTGGGTTCGGCTTGAAAACGGGCACACAAGCAGGTGGCAAACATGATATCCGGCCGGCTCGAAGTGAGGTAGAGAAGAGATCCAATGATACTACGATACAGTGTGATGTCGACCGATTTACCAGAGGGATCGGCATCCAACTTGCAGCTTGGTGACATAGGAGTGCTGAGAGGCTTGCTCTGGTCTTGTGAAACTTTTTCAGAATATCCCTGATGTATTTTGTTTGACTGATGAAAATTCCATCATTGAGCTGCCTGACCTGAAGGCCTAAGAAAAATTGCATCTCTCCCATGTGACTCATTACGAATTTGCTCTTCATGAGATCTCCAAACTTCTTGCAGAGCTGAGGATTTGTTGATCCGAAGATGATGTCGTCGACGTATACTTGGACGACCATCAGATCTTTGTCATGCCATTTAATGAAGAGGGTTGTGTCTATCGTTCCTCGTATGAATCCAGACTTCACGAGGAAATCACTCAGGACATCGTACCAAGCCCGTGGGGCTTGTTTTAGTCCATAGAGAGCTTTGTCCAAACGATAGACGTGATCGGGATGTTCTTGATCAATGAAACCTTCCGGCTGAGCGACGTAGACTTCTTCTTTTAACACGCCGTTGGGAAAAGCGGTTTTAACATCCATCTGATAGACTTTGAAGTCTTTGTGAGCCGCATAAGCCAGCAGGAGGCGGATAGCTTCGATACGGCAACAGGAGCATAAGTCTCGTCGTAGTCGATGCCTTCCTGTTGATTGTATCCCTCGCAACTAGCCTTGATTTATTCCGGATCACTTCACCATCTTCATTTTTCTTATTCTTGGAAACCCATTTAGTTCCGACCACTGCTTTCCCATGTGGACGGGTGGTCCACACTTGAAGACGTTCGAATTGATTGATTTCCTCTTGCATTGCAATTGTCCAATCCGGGTCTCGAAGTGCGTCTGCTACTTTGATAGGCTCGTTTTGGCTCATGAAGCAACTAAAAAAACTGTGTTGACGACGTGTTCTCACACCATCCGAAGGATCGCCAATTATTTGATCGACCGGGTGACCTCTAGTCCACTTGCGCTCATGAGGCAAGGCTGTAGCAGATGCGTCAGCCATCTGTGGATCTAGATTGCTTATAGTCTCCGATTGATCATTTGTTTGAAGAAGTTCCAATTCTGCACTTGATCGATCGTCTATGATGATACTTTCTCGAGGACCAGTGTAGGTTCTTCGGTATTCTGTGGCAAATCTGAATCGGGTGGGGTAGAGGTGTGAGATGAACTTGGTACGTCGGTCTCAAACGGTGGAGAATCCACTGTAGGTGCAGTGGTGCAAGACCGATATACTGGTTCGAAGAGAGAATCCAAATCGTCTATTGCAAGTCTCGTTGCTTCGTCTGACATTGACTTTGATGTTGTTGCCATCTTCTGTTGGTTTTGTGCCAACACACCAGTGATTACGGGTTCTGAAATGTTGTCTTCAGAAGCCATCGAGTTGAGCACGGGTCCTGAACTAATTTGAGCAGGAACCATCGGGTTAGGCACGGGTCCTGGACTGAGTTGACCAGAAGCCATCGGGTTGAGCACGAGTCCTGAACTGATTTGAGCAGGAACCATCGGGTTAGGCACGGGTCCTGGACTGAGTTGCCCAGAAGCCATCTCTGCCACTTCGTGAAACGTGACATTATAGCTTTCCCTAATAGTTCGGTTGGACTTGATGTATACTCGGTACGCTTTTGAAGTTGAAGAATACCCGACAAATGTAGCTTCGAATGCTTTTGGGACGAACTTTGCACGTTGTTCTCGGTCGTTCGCCACAAAGCACTTGCACCCGAAGACTTTAAAGAAAGAGATATTGGGCACTCTATTATTCACAATCTCGTACGGAGCCTTGTTGAAACGTCTGTGAACCACCGTTCTGTTTTGAGTAAAACAAGCGGTATTGACTGCTTCAACCCATAGAAAGTGTGGAAGTCCTGACTGGATCAGCATTGTACGAGCGGCTTCCACTAGTGTTCGATTTTTCCTTTCGACGACCCCATTTTGCTGAGGTGTTTCGGCGGCTGAAAATTGTTGACTTATTCCAAGTTTTTGATAGAACTCACTGAGGTGGTTGTTTTTGAACTCACTGCCGTTGTCTGTTCGAACAACTTGAATAGTCTGTTGCAGCAGATTTTGAGTTGTGTTCACAAAATTGATTATCAAGTCACCGGTCTCATCTTTCGTTCAGAGGAACTTTGTCCACGTGTAGCGAGAATAGTCATCTACGATCACTAGGATATACTTTCTTCCATTGATACTCTGAGTCAGCATCGGACCACAGAGATCCATGTGAATTAGTTCCAATGGTCGAGAAGTAGACGCAATTTGCTTGACGTGATGAGATGCTCGCTTCATTTTTCCTAGGTGACATGCCGAACAATGATGCTCCCTTTGTAGTTGTATAGTTGGAAGACCGTGAACCAACTTTTTCGTAGAAAGACGTTGGAGAGCTTCATGTTTAGATGAGACAGTCGTTGATGCCATAGGCTGTTCCTCCGTAAGTCAATCTGAGAAATGAGGCATACAGCTGTCGAGGGCCGTACGGACGTCAGGTTGATCGTGTAAAGATTGGATCTCCGAAGTCCTTGAAGGAGTTCTGTGTCCTGACTATCCAAAATTCTGCACCGGTCAGCATGGAAGACCACCTGGAAGCCTTTGTAACAGAATTGGCCTATGCTGAACAAGTTATGGCGGAGGCCTTCGACGTATGAGACATCTTTGATGGTCAGATTCTTCAAATTGATATCCCCAAGTCCTAGAATCGGGGCTGAATCGTTGTTCCCAAATCTGACTTTGCCATTTGGTCGGTCTTTGTAGTTGTTCAGCAGCTCTTGTTTACCAGTCATGTGTGTGGAGCAACCAGAGTCGAGGTACCACACGTGATGGATCTGCAAAAACAATTTAGAGAGCTTTAGGTACCGAGTTAAGCATGGGTCCTCACAGATTAGCAGATTTAATTTTGGGTTCAGATATGACTCCTAAATCTATTTTTGGAAGAGTCTTGATAACCCATTGCACTTTTGGAGAAGTGAGTTTGGGTTTTGCCTCTGTAAGAGACTTGGCCCTTTTGGCTTTTGTCGTCCAAGGCGGAGATTTAGGAACCCATTTGGGTTGAACCTTACAGGGAAGGTTAATTTCAGCTCGTACAAATGCCTTGGATGGTTTGAGTGAGGAAAAGATCTTTTTTTGTGATAGTATCCTAAGGTGCTTGGGGGATTTAATTTCTACGGGATACCTTAGGTGAGTACATTCATGTACGGCGCCATAAGCTTTCTTTATGGCTGGATCTTGTTTCCTACGATTTTTCCTTTTGGCATTTGTTTCAGAATGATTAGTAGTAATTTTCGATGTAGAGCCTATTTCGAGATTTTTACTCTATAGGTGATAGGCTGAAGTGAGCACGTAGAAGCAATTATTTTGAACGAAGAAATGGCTCTACGAGTGTCTTTTGTTTTGACAGAAGGAATAACATGTTCAGAAACATTTAATTCTACTCGCTCCTTCTTTATTTTAGGACTAGACACTCTCGCCTTCGTAATCGGTGCTGGCTCTACGCTCCCTGTGAACGTAGGTGAAGTAAAATTAGTCCTAGCACCTTTAACAGAATTATTAATGCTCTTTTGATCTTTCGAAGGCGATTTTTCTATTTTCACGCTTTTTATAAGAGCATGAGAGGTAGTTTGGGAGGACAAGGAAGCCTTGATTTTCCATCTCCTTATAGAATTTTTTCTTTTCAGCTTCGAAATTCTCTCTTTCTTTGTCAAGTTTCGCCTGTGACTACTCTATCTGTTTTATGATAGGCGGTTTGTAGAGAGAATTTTGATAATTGACCTTCTTGACTTCCTCGTGGTGTTCTTTAGAGTCAGGAGGTAAGACTTGAGCAAATTCACTGACAGGTGTTAAGGATGGTTTCCTATTTTTGTCCTTTTCAATTAGTTAATTGTAGTCAAAGGGGATCTCAGGCCCATGTGAGGCTTGTTTGATGGATGAATCAAACGCATTTTCATACGTCGATTCTGTAATATTCCTAGAGAGGTTGCAGCTAAACCCATGTTCTTCATGTCATGCATTTCTTTCTTCCGTAAAATACGTGGGTTAGTGAAACCTATGCCTTCTATTGGATTATAAAACTCAATATCCTTGCGCTTGTTTAAGAATATCGTCTGTTCAGAATGTCCTTACGCGTAAGAAGATCATCTAATTTTTTAATTTTCGCGTATAACTTCCTGCGTTCCTCACTTAGGAGAGCATAGTTATTTTCTACCGTTAGTTTGGCGGCCTGACAGGCGTCTAGATCCTTACTAAGCTCACTAACCTTAGCATTAGATATTTCTAATTGAGTTTCTAAGTCAGTGATCTTAGAAGTAGCTTCGGTTTTCCTACAATTTTAGGTAACTTTCTCATTGAGATTCCTAACCAGACGATTGTAGTTATTTGCTAGCCTGTCTTCTAACTCTTTAATCTTTTCACTATGCTGTCCTAAAGGAGGTTGACTAGTCTCTCACAATGTAAGCTCTTAGTAAGTTCTTCTATTTTTGCACGAGAGCTTCTAAGTTCTGATTCGAGACTATCTATCCTCTCCTGAGCTTTTTCAAGTTTAATCTCTACTTCCTTTATACTTTACTGCTCACGTTTCATGTTAGTGTATGCTAATTGATACGAATCTAACATGGTCAATAATGTGGAGTGAGAGACTACCTCATTTGAAGATGTGGATGCGTTGTCGTCGTCCGTACGAGTGGATGTTTCGGCATCGCCATGAGGGCTAAGTTTTCTTCTTCGGAGCTCGACGTGTCCTCGAGCCATTGGTCCTGCTCGGCCATGAGAGCTACTCCAGCTTCTTTCTGTTTTGTCAATTGAAGCTTCCTGGAGTAGTAGTTTGCATCTCTCTTCTTCGGGAGAGTGCATTCTCTGGCGTAGTGACCTGCTTTGCCACAATTGAAGCATTTGTTAGTCTCTTTGGGGTTCTTGACCTCGGAACTCTCCGGAGCACGTTCTTTGTTCTTGGAGCTTGTAGTCCGAAGTCTGTTGGCTGTGGTTGAAGACTTCTTCTTGAAGTACTTCTTGCTCATCATTGTCCAATGAGAGCTAACTGCTTTCCAAGGGCTTTCATGTTCGGCTCGATGTCGCAGTCCGATTCGCCTTCTGACTCAGATGATGAGGGTGGCCTAACGATCTTTTCCTTTCTTGATCTTGTGCTCCTCTTCTCCGAGATTAAGGCAACCGAGTCATCGGTTTGTTTGCCATTCTGCTCTTTGATAATCTCTCGGATATCATTCTCACGTTGAGCTAGATTATCGAACACGGCATAGACATCCAACTCTTCTAGATCTTTATTTTGTCGTATTTGTGTGGATATTTTCTTCCATTCCGTGGGCAGAGAAGATAGAAATCTAATGTTTGTTTCCATGTTTGTCTTTGTTATTTCTATCTTCCTCATCTCGTTGAGAAGAGTGAGGTATCGTTGGTAGATTTCGTATAGGCTCTCCTCCGGCTTAGCTCTGAAGGAGTCGTATGCAGTGAGAATGTTCGCCTTCTTGGCCTTTATGCCAACTTCCGTCCTTTGCATCATCCTATGCAGCTCATCCCACATCCCCTTAGCCGATGTAAGGCTGTCGATTTGTCTGTATATATCGTTGGGAATGCCCTGCATAAGGGTATTCATGGCTACTAGATCAGCCTTGGCTCGAGCTCTTTCCTCCAGAGAGTATTCTCTAGGCTCCTTTAGTCGCCTAGAAGCTGGAATTACTGGAGTAGCGGTTTCGTCCCCGGGTACATGGACCCAGAACTGTGCCGGTCCCTCTTCAAGGGACTGCAGTAGATTTTCGGCTTGATAATTTAGTGCTATGAAATTCAGGAAGCGGCTTCTCCATACGGTGTATTCGCGTCTTTGCAAGATCGGCGGACGGTTGTCGTTTCCGAGCGAATAAGCATCCATTTTTGAATAGTAGTCGAGTTGTTTGAAGGATCTTCCTTGATTGTTTTGAAGGTTGAAGATGATGTAAAGTGCTTCACAAGTGATTAAATCGGTTAGTAGCGTTTGATTCGAAGATTAGATCTACAATTAATTTCGATTCAATCTTTACAGTATGATCGAAATTAATTTTGTCGATACAGAATGTATTACTGTTCTCGTGCCAGAAATTGTGTCAACGAAATATTTTACGAGCGAAATAAATTGCCAAAATCGTTCAGTCGAGATAAATTTCCTGATCGTGAATTTATTTCGATCGCAAAGAAACAGTACGTTAGTAAGTTTCTCGACAAGTCAAAATAAATCCGTTGACTAGAAAAGTTTCTCGCGTGTAAATGATTTTCGCCTGGTCAACCTTCAAAAGGTTTGACTGAAAAAGTTTTTCGAGTGAAAGTTATTACGCATGCAAGGTCAAAATCGGTCTCACTCGAAAAAGTTTTTCGCTGAATAATGCTCGAGAAATATTTCTAACTAGAATCGTTTCTGCTGATGACGATTCTAGCGCTGACTTCGTATTCTGACCGAGAAAAATTCTCGCACCAAGTTTATCGATCGAGAAACTAATCCGATCGCAAAACTTAGCGAGAAAAATTTGACAATCGAGAAAAATTCACAGAATACGATTAACACGGATTTGAGCAAAAACAAAGAATCAGATAGTGAAATTTTAGGTAATTGCTCGCAATCATGTACTAATCACGCAATCATGTACTAATCATGTACGATTAACACGGATTTTAAAACGTTATGAAGCAAAATATGTCAAGTTTGAGCAAAACCAGAACGTGTTCTTCATGTTATTCGCAAACAGTAACACTTCAGAATCAAATTAATCAACAATCGAAGCTCAAACTGCTACTGATCTCGTTGCAATGATCATATATCACTTAATCAAGCACTGAACATCAAATTCAAGTCAATTAAGCACAGAATTAAGCTATTGGATCGAAAAACTTTTCGCACCAAATCTGTTCTTCGATGGAACAGTGTTCTAAATAAAATTTCGATCCAATTCTAACAATTTTCGTTTCAAAACAGAACGAATCTGCTCTGATACCAATTGTTAGGTCCTCAGATTAACAACTCTAAGATCCTTGGCAGGAATTCTAAGTAATTTGATGAATATGATTGACATTAATAATCGATCGAAAAACTCAAATGAAGATCGAGAGAGAGATTTCGAGTAGAGTGAGAAAGTTACTGTTGTTTCTCTCTCTAGAAATTGAATTGCAAGCCCTTCGGATCAATTCTCAAAACTTTCTCTATTCAGCTCAATTCATTTACAAGTATTTATACCAATAATCTTGGTATAAATATCTAACTAGTCCTTAATCTAAAGACTAATACAATTAAAGCCCCTAATTACAAGGACAACTAATGAAATCAAGCACAATTACAAATGATATTCTACACTTATGCATGAAGATTTCGCACATTTCAAATGCATTTGCACATGCATTGGCACAGACTTGTTTAAAAGCGAAATATTTCTTGCTTAAGTGGTTACGCAAACTTTCATATGCGTTCATGCATACATGCTGAAATTATTATATGCGTTTCTACTCGTTGTGTCATATGTGCTACATTTTCATATGCATATCTTGGTGAATATGTATATCTTTTCGGAATTGTTACACTATATACGCACTTTTTGAGGGGAAGTCAAGATTCTTAGGTGTGAAAACACGAATTAAGGGGGAGAATGAAAAATTACTCTATTATTTTAAAATTACTCCTTTAGTAAATTTCCGCTGAGCATTATCTGAGGAGTAATATGCTTTTACGGGGGAGTAATTTTTTTTTTTTGTAATTCATGTCTATATTTAACTTTAACGGTTACTCATGACTCACTACTCTCATTTATTATGAAAAAGCATAAACGACTAAATCCTCGAGGGAGCCTTTTACTGATTTTCAGGTATATGAAGTGGAAGTGGATGCATTACAAGAAGATCCTCCAACCACTTCTCAGAAGCTTACCCTTGAAGATTTAGCAATGAAAAACAAGTCGGTCAATCCACCAAATTCCGCCGCGCGTACCACTTTGAAATCGGGCTCTCTCACAACGCCACATTCAAATGAGGCTCGATACAACTTAAAACAATCAAAGAAAGAGACGGCCTACTTTCTTCCGGAACTAGAGACGCTTCTTCGAGGCCGAACCAGACAACTTCTATTCGGAGAAGACGAATCTGGCGAACGGGGAAGATGCTAAACCTCGAGCCCTCTCCACGACTCTCTCATGCCCCTTGTTTCCGGAAGAAGAAACAAGGACTGAGGACTGAATGACACGTGACTCAAGCATCATCAAGGCCGACGTTGCCAACCGTGTTCACTGCATGAAAGACCGAACTTGCCAACCGTGTCCACCTCTCCAAGCCTCACATCGGACGCCCCGATCTCAACACAAGGTTGACCCAAATAGGGGAAGTTTCGAGTTTCGTACGATTTCAACGGGAGAGATGGAACACGGACTTTCCAAAACCCGGCAAGAACTCCGTACATCTTACGGCATTTAGGGGAAGAACTTCAAAAGAAGATTCGAAGAAAAAGCTGATGCCTAGAAGACCAGGTGAGCTTGAAGATTTTCTAAAGAGGAGATTTCAAGGACTCGATGACTCTTTCATTTTCAAGACGAAGATAACCTGCGCTATATTGGAAACTGAATACAAATGGGGAGATTGTTGGAACTATTTTATTGTATTCAACTAATATATTTATCGTGTCTTGCTGTGCAAAGTAGTAATCTTGGGCTAAATTGTAATTAGTCATTGTATAGGACTACTTGTGTAAATATGCCACGAGGTGGTATATATAAGTGAACTCCTTAGGAAATAAGGAGTGCGTTGTACAAGGGAATTCAGATCAGAAAAATAGAATCGAAAATTGTAGAGAGAAAATTAGCGCCAAACCCTTGCTTGAGCTCCAAGTCATTTCTCTCTCAAGCTTCAACGTGGTAATCTCATACTTAGATTATCGATTCGAACCTTGTCTAGATCGATTAGGTCGGATAAATTTGGAACTAACACTTATGATCGAGAAATCTAATTCTGATTTTACGCGTCCGAAAAATCACTAGGTGAAGTAGATAAATAGATGAAATTAAGTTTCGAGCGCAAACTCACAATCGCAAACAATAATATTTCGATTTCAATTTTATTCTCGGTCGAAAATTTTAGCGGCGATAAAATTAATTTTTTGACGATAAAATTTCTCGATCGCAAATATACGCAGTGATGATTTTCATCGATAGTAAATTTTCTCGGCGAGTCACCAAGTTTCTCGCTGTTAATTTTCTCGATCGTAAAATTTCACAGCGAAAAACTATTTTGAAATCGAAATACTTTCTCGCTCGATAACTTTCACGATGAAAATTTTATTAACGCGCGAAGAATTTCTCGATCGTAAATTTACACGGAAATCAATTTTCTCAATCGTAAATTTACACGAAATTTTTCTCGATCATAAAATTTCTCGCATACAGTACCACGTTTTAAGCTCAAACACTGAGAAAATTTTCGAAGTCTTTTCCACCATAGCGAACTTCAGCGAATAAAAATTTCTCGATCGTTAAATAAAACGGAGATTTGAAATTAGAAACCAGGACTTAGGAAATCAAATTGGAAAATAAAATTTTCGATCGTAAACCATACCGTGAATAGTGATGATAAACACTTAGTAAAATTCGACAAAACTCTCATATCACTTATATATGTCGAAATGTCATTATCTCTTCGATATTCACTTTCGTATACATATGTGACGATTCATATATTCTTCCAATTAATTTCGACTCAATTTAAATTCTTGAACTAATGATTTGTTTTTCTTAATTGACTTTCAGATAGATCATTATCCAGCCTACAACCACATCTACGACAAAAATTTATACCTCAAGGTTCAGGACACCAACTTTCAACTTGAGCTGACCACCTTTTGGTGTCCAGACGAAATAACTGTGTGTCCATATTACAAGTCCGTCTCTGGAATGCACTAACGGCGACGGCGTCAGTACCAATGGTCTATCTCTAGCAATTCTGGGGAAGAATAAAGAGCCTTATAGTTGAGGGCAGCTACCTATTCATCACAGTTGTTGGGACGAGACATGTCAGCTTCAGCAAGGATGATTTTTACCTCGTCTTAGATCTATCATTCAGCCCTAACTACGACCCTCTGCCTACTGATGCAGAAATGGTGCGTGACTTTCTCCATATGGGATACCGACCACCACTCACCATGCTTGCTCAAGTGCAGAGCAGTGGCATCCCTCATCCATGGAAGACACTTTTTGGAATCATCAACAAGTGTCTATCGCCAAAGGACGTCCGCTTCAATAAAGGCAACGGCAACATTCTCCAAATCTTCCACGGAATTGCCTTGTCGCGAAATTACGATTTCGCTCAACTGATCTGGAATGATTTAGCTGTACAGATCACACAAAAGGAGAATAAACTCTCGATGAATGTTCCATATGCCTGGTGGTTCAATGTGATAATCGCCCACCTCATGCAGCTTCATGGGAATATTCCTCAGCTACCTCCAGGAGGGAACTACCAACCACCGAGACTCAAGTTCTTCCACAACCATAAGCTCACAGATCTGATACAACCATCAATGGCAATCCCGTTTGAGCTTTTTCGTCTTGCCGACCCCGCAGGAGACGAATATCAACGATACTGTCGGGAGAATCATCTTACGGAGCAGATGATTCAATGGCCCCCAACAGACGTCACAATGAGCCCTCAACAACAACAACAGCACCAGCCTAGTCCCTGAGGCTGAGCTGATTGATCAAGTGGCTCAGAAGTTAGAACATGAGCCCCCAACTCAAGAAACTCACATTCCAGATCCAGAATCCACGTTGGTTGATGCAGTGGCACAAGAGTTGGAACACGAGGCTTCACTCGGTGCGAAGTGCCCCTTAGTATTGGCGTGGTCCAAGGGTCTATTGAGGATATCCTTCAATAAGACGCACAGCCCGAAGCAGAAACGTGGCACAGTACACCACTACAGGTTACTACGCCTGAAACAGAGGCGTGATTCCCACGGTCACTTCTCAAGAGCCTCTAGTGACAGAACAAGCCCGTGAGGATGTTGAGCATGGATTATCACCTGACATGGTTACCCCATCAGACACTGAGTAGGATGAGGAAATTCGCTTGATAAGACGGACTCCAAGGCGTCTAAGTATACCATTCGAGTCCATCTTCACAACTGCCACCACCACATCAGACACAGTGCCGCTTCTCACTCCAAGTGCTGAGGACCCTTCTTCGCTCAATCTTGAGCCGCAACACAACCTTCCGGTCTGATTCGTAGGTCCAATAGAACCTGCCATAACACCCATAGAGGAGAATCTTCAAGATTCGACTGAAAGATTGGGTGGAAGTCTCGAACAGTCACCACCTCAAGTGACTCCGAGCCAACCTGAGGAGCAGGTTTTAGCTGAATGGTTGTCAACAGGCGACATCAGTCGACCTGATCCATCTACGACGGAGGCGCCCGTCTAATTCGTGACTGAAGACTGACTTCAGGCTGCTCTCTCTGAGGCATTAAAGTCCTTTGAAGAGAAAATCATGGAGAGCGTGCGTACAGCAATCGAGACGTCCCGCCAAGATCGTGGGAAAGCACCCGTCTCGGAGCCGTCTTCCTCACAACTTATCCTTAGACCCCCTCAACCCACAAAACCTTCCCAATCGCCACACCCATCCTCACATACAACCTAATCAACCCCGCAACAGTACCTATCAACACCCTCCATTCAATCTTAGTCGCCCGCCTACTAGAGCTGACCACTCAAACGACGGAAGAAGAAGACCTCTTCCACCGTCTCGTCGACCGTCCTGACCCGACCGAAACCAGTCGAGGCCAAGGTCTCGGTCCAAACGTGGACATGATGACCCAGATATCAAGGACGTCATGAGGGGGAGAAAAGGCCTCGAATACAAACACATAGTCAAGGACGAAGCTCTGGCGCGACGCAGACAAGCGCTGGAGCCGCTGAAACAAAACAACCCACAAACCAAACAACTCACACCACGCACTGCACCACCACTCTAACCGACATCGACCTACCATCCTTCACCCTAAGGACGCCTCCGCCAACACCAACGACACTCACAAGCCCCTTGCTTTCGGAAGAAGAAGCAAATGCTGCCATGCTCGTGGCCCTGCCGCAAACCCAAGCTACTCCCTCAGCTGCACCAGACCAACCGGGACAACCAGGACATGGTGTCAACCAACATGAATTCCTCGATATCTTCGAAGGATAGTGGATGTCCCATTTCATGCCCGACAAGCATCAGAGACAACAGCTTAAGGACGTTCGGCAGTTCCGACAGCAAGCTTCGGTGGACTTGGGCCTTATAGAAGACGAAGAGCTTCAGGAATGTGAAGATTACGAACAAGATCCCACAAGGCTTCGAGAGTTGATTACGCAATGAGCGGTTTCCCCTACAAGACAAATGCCAGGGACCGTTTGGATCGACACGCCGTGGGAGAATATTCGGATTGAGATCCCCTTCCTTGAAGAAGTTCGTGAACACATTTGGAGGTCACCGAACAAAGTCAAGAAGCCGAATGAGTTCGAGCTCAGAGGAATCACTCTTTGGGATCAGCAAAAGAGAATGACGTAACTCTGGTGCTGGCCCACCTTGGACCGGATGTGAGACTGGGGTTGACTAAATGACAAGCGAAGAGTCATTATAAGATTCTCTCCCCAATTTGTCAGCTACTCAGCGTCTTCTATGCTAAAGGATGACTTCCAACACCTCACTATGCCATCGAGCGAGTAGATAGAACTCGAGAAGAATTAAGTGAGAGCGACCTACCATATCTTTCTGTCGAGGAGGTGTACAACCTCTACCAGCTTTATGTGGAGAAGTACAAAGGTCTTCAAGGCTTTATCAAGAAAGAAGGTCTCAAGGGACTCTATCGGTTCATGATGCGCCAAGTCAAGTACTTCGCCGCGCGCGACCTTCAGATGGCTCTGGAGAGCAATATGAAGAAGGTCAACATGACCGCTCCGCTCAACAAAGGACCTGAGATCGAAGGGCTTCCCAACAATCACGTGTACATCAGCTCACTCCTAGGCGTCACCTACCACAATCCGATCGCAAAGAAGACTAGGATGATGCTGAAGACTGTGATCCATAAATTCTGTGATGGGACGCTCAAGGTCATCAGGAAGAACATAGAGCAGAGGTTGGAAGAAATCAATAGAGAGACGATGCTGCGAAATTTACCGGTTCGTGAGAGAACAACTGCTCCTAATGGAATTGCTTGACGACATCGAGGAGTGACCGGAGCTAAGGAACACGCTCAGGAATTTCGAGCATGCACTGGGCTTGTGCAGGTCGTACTATGCCCGACGAGGATTGAGGGGGAGAATGTAGAATACGATTTTATTTGTGCTTTGATTTAACTAGCTGTCCTTGTAATTAGGGGCTTTATTTGTATTTGTCCTTAGTTTAGGACTTTGTATGTTATTTATACCAAGTATGTTTGGTATAAATAGATGTACAAACATTGTGCTTAAAGAGAAGATTTTTGAAACTGATCCGAAAGGCTTGCATTTCGATTTCTGGAGAGAGAAACACAAGAAATCTTCTCACACTAAGCGAAATTCTCTCTCGAGCTCTCAACGAAGGTTTTCGATCGAAATCTCAATCCCTACTGTTCTAATCGATTGCCTAAGAATTCGAGTCTAGGATCATAGAGTTGATATATTAGGACCTAGCAATAGCTTATGCGAAGCGAACATTGAGATCGTGATGAAATTTCGACATTCATATGTAAGGCATAAAACGTTTCCGTCGAAAAACATATTTTGTGTTTATCACCACTATTAACTCCGCTAAAGTCTACGATCGAAAATTTCAATTTTCAATTTGATTTCCTAACTGCTGACTTCTAATCTCAAGTCATCGTTCTATTTTACGATCGAAAATTTTATTCGTTAAGGTTCGCTACCGTAGAAAAAGACTTAAAGAAAATTTTCTAAGTGTTTGAACTTAAAGCGAGGTACTATAGGCGAGAACCTTTACGATCAAGAAAACTTTCGTGCAAATTTACGATTGAGAAAATTTTCACGCGTTAATAAAAATTTTCGTCGTGAAAGTTATCGAGCGCGAAAGTATTTCGATTTTAAAATAGTTTTTCGCTGCCAAATTTTACTATCGAGAAAATTGACAACGAGAAACTAGGTGGCTCGCCAAATTTTTGATCGATTGAAATCATCGCTACGTACTTTCGCAATCGAGAAATTCATCGTCGAAAAATTAATTTTATTGCCGCTAAAATTTACGACCATATACAGAATTGAAATCGAAATTGCTGTTTTCAATTGTAGGTTTTTGTGCTCGAAATTTAATGACATCTATCGATCTATTTCACTTAATAATTTTTTCGCTTGCGTAAAATCAAAATTAGATTTCTTGATGGTAAGTGATTTTGCGACCAACGTCATCTATCTTAACGACTAAGTCTAATTTTAGCGATCGAAAAACTTTACGCTGCAAACAGTATGTAAATCAAATTAAAATTCGATCGAAACCGTTTGCGATCGAGAAAGTTCTTCGAGTGCTTCAAACCATGAAAAACCCAGTTTTTAGTCGAAACCTGAATCTTAGCCCTAAAACGTAGAACGTCGAAAATCTACACCATCAAAGTGACCGCAAACTCAAAGACTATCAAATCCATCTTAAGCATAGGAACAGATCTAAATCGCTAGAAAAGATCCTTCGAGGCTTCACAGTTAAGGACAAAGAAAATCTAACATAAAGTTCGACGAAAAATTATAGAATGTAGTTACATACTTAAATCAATCTAACGCGAACCCCTAATGGATGTTGAATCTACCTTTGAAAGATGAAAACTTGGTAGGATTTAAAGATTTTGAGTGAGATTTTGAGTTCTTCTTTCGGTTTTGAGTTTTTCGCTCGAGCAATTTTAATCGACACTGTTATGAGGGTTTTGCGTAAGATATAGTTTTTCGACTGCAAAAATTAATTCCGTTTAAGTGGGCTGATTAGACGTTATTGATACTTAGCAATTTCCAAGCCCATTACTGTTTACGATCGAGAAACTTATGATCGAAAAAACGTTATCTATCCAATTTCTCGATGGTAAGTATTCTCATATTTTCATATTGACCTCTATATGATTTAGAATCACATATATACTCCCCATGCAGTAAAATTAAATGCAATTAACTCCCTGAAATTCCGAGTAGTGACCTCTGGCTCCAAATTCGTTTTTCGAAAAATCTGCATTACTTAGAACATAATGTCCAGAATGTTAGAGTTAATCAACAAGTAATTCTAATAAAGGCTCCCCCTGAATTTTTTTTTATATCAATGCCATAAGCTCCATTTCATGAAAAATTCATGAAGTCCTCTTCGTCGAAATGTGTTGTAGCAAGAAATCATTATTGACAATTGTCTGCAACAGTTGGAGAAAAGTCATTCAAAATATTTGGAGCTCAAGGCATATTATTTTGGACATGGCCCCCCTCAAATAATGCACCTAAATTGATTTAATCTTGTACGCGAGGAAACCAATCTAAGTAGCAAACAATCAAAACAGGCAATTCTGATCAACGTAGCTTAGATACATGATCCCCAAATCGTGTAATCAAAATGTTGCGTGAGGGTATGAGAAAAAATTCGCATTTAATCAATTCTGCATAAAAGCAATTTAAATGCATATCAGAATGTGCGAAGTAAAAACTTATTTGTAGAATACCATTTCTAATTGTGCTTTTTATTAGTTGTCCTTGTAATTTGGGGCGTTTTGTATAGTAGTCCTTAGATTAGGACTAGTTTGATATTTATACCAAACTTGTTTGGTATAAATACATGTAAAAAAAATTGTGCCGAATAGAGAAAGTTTGAAAATTGGTCCGAAAGGCTTGCAATTCAATTTCTAGAGAGAGAAACAACATTAATTTTCTCACTCTACTCGAATTCTCTCTCTCGTTCTTCAAATGAGTTTTTCGATCGGATCTTATTGATTATCATTCTTTGAATTCTTACCTAGGATCTTAGAGTTGTTAATCGTAGGACCTAGCAATTGGTATCAGAGCAGATATGTTCTGTTTTGAATCAAAAATTGTTAGATTGGGATCGAAAATCATTTTCTGGTTACTGTTCATCGAAGAACAGTTTGGCGCGAAATTTTTTTTCGATCCAATAGCATAATTCTGTGCTTAATTGACTTGAATTTGATGTTTCTGTGCTGATTAAGTGCTAAATGTTGATTTCGATCAAATTTGTACTTGTTTGAACTTCGGATTTAGGATTGAATCGATTCTGCGAGTTACTGTTTGTGAAGAACAATGAAGAACACGTTCTGATTTTGCTCAAATTCGACATATTTTGCTTCATAACGTGTTTAATTGCTTGTTCGTGCGTAGTTAGCAATTGATTGCGAGCAATTACCTGAAATTTCACTGTCTAATTCCTTGTTTTTGCTTGAATCCGTGTTAATCGTATTCTGTAAATTTTTCTGATCGCTCTAATTTTTCTCGGTAGGTTTACGATCGGATTAGTTTCTCGATCGAAAAACTTGGTCAGAATACGAAGTCGCGCTAGAATCGTCGTCACCAGGAACGATATTAGTCAGAAATATTTCTCGAGCTTTATTCAACGAAAAACTTTTTCGAGAGAGACCAATTTTGACTTTGCATGCGTAAAAACTTTCTCTCGAAAAACTTTTTCGGTCAAACCTTTAACGTTTGACCAGGCAAAAATCATTTACACGCGAGAAACTTTTCTAGTCAACAGATTTATTTTGACTTGTCGAGAAACGTACTAACGTACTCTTTCTTTACGATCGAAATAAATTCACGATCAGGAAATTTTCTCGACCGAACAATTTTGAGCAATTTATTTCGCTCGTTTTCACTGACAAACTTTCTCGCACGAGAACAGTACACAGTATATTCTATTTCGATGAAATTATTTTCAATCAAACTTTAAAGATTGAATCGAAACTAATTCTCGAACTAACTTTTCGAATCAAACGCTACTAACGAACTTTGTCACTTTTGAAGCACATTACATCATCTTCAAACCTTCAAAACACTTAACGAAGATCCTTCAACAACTCGACTACAATACCAAATGGATGCATACACGCTCGGAAATGACAACCGTCCGTCGATTTTGCAACGAGGCGAATATACCATGTGGAGAAGCCGCTTCCTAAATTTCATCGCTCTAAAAGATCAAGCTGAAAATCTACTGCAGTCTCTTGAAGAGGGACCTGCACAATTCTCGATCCATATACCACGTGATGAAACAGCCACTCCTCCAATTCCACCTTCTAGGCGACTAAAGGAGCCTAGGGAATACTCTCTAGAGGAAAGGGCTCGAGCTAAGGCTGATCTAGTAGCCATGAATACCCTCATGCAGGGCATCCCCAACGACATATAGACAAATTGATAGCCTTTCACCGGCTAAAGGAATGTGGGATGAACTGCATAGGATGATGCAGAGGACGACAGTTGGCATAAAGGCCAAAAAGGTGAACACTCTCATTGCTTACGACTCCTTCAAAGCGAAGCCGGAGGAGAGTCTATACGAAATCTACCAAAGATACCTCACTCTTCTCAACGAGATGAGAAAGATAGAAATCACAAAGATAAATATGGAAACAAACATCAGATTTCTATCTTCTCTGCCCGCGGAATGGAAGAAAATATCCACTCAGATTCGACAAAATAGAGATCTAGAGGAGTTGGATCTCCATGCCGTGTTTGACAATCTCGCACAGCATGAGGAAGATATCAGCGAGATTCTCAAAGAGCAGAAAGGAAAACAGACCGAAGACACTGTCGCCTTAGTCTCGGAGAAGAGGAGCTCAAGATCAAAAAAGGAAAAGATCTTTAGGCCCCCTTCACCTTCAGAATCGGAAGAAGAGTCAGACTCCGACGCGGAGCCAAATTTGAAAGCTCTAGGAAAGCAGTTAGCTCTCATTGGACAAATGATGAGCAAGAAGTACTTCAAGAAGAAGTCTTCAACCTCAGCCAATAGACTTCGGACTACAAGCTCTAAAAACAAAGAACGTCCACCAGAGAGCTCCAAAGTCAGGAACGCTAAGGAGGCTAACAAATGCTTCGACTGTGGCAAGCCAGGTCACTTCGCCAGAGAGAGCACTCTTCCTAAGAAGAGAGATGCCAACTACTACTCTAGGAAGCTCCAATTGACGAAACAGAAGGAAGCTGGAGTTGCTCTCATGGCCGAACATGACCAATGGCTCGAGGACACGTCGAGTTCTGAAGAAGAGAATCTAGCTCTCATGGCCCGTCTCGACAATGAATAGGACACCGAAACATCCAGTCATACGGACGACGGCAACGCATCCACTTCGTCAAAAGAGGTAGTCTCTTCTTCCACATTATTGACCATGTTAGAATCATATCAAACACAATATGCTAACATGAAACATGAGCAGGAAAGTATAAAGGAAGTAGAGAATAAACTTGAGAGATCTCAAGAGAAGATAGATAGTCTCGAATAAGAACTTAGGAGCTCTAGTGCGAAAATAGAAGAACTTACTAAGAGCCTACATTCTAGAGAGACTAGTCAACCTCAATTAGGACAGCATAATGAAAAGATCAAAGAATTAGAAGATAGGCTAGCAAATAACTACAATTGTTTGGTTAGGAATCTCAACGAGAAAGCCACCTTAAATTGTAGGATAACCGAAGCTACCACGATCACTAACTTCGAAGCTCAATTAGAAATATCAAATGCTAAGGTTAGTGAGCTTAGTAAGGAACTAGATGCCTATCAAGCCGCTAAACTAACGGTAGAAAATAATTATGCTCTCCTAACTGAGGAACGCAAGAAGTTATATGCAAAAATTAAAAAATTAGATGACGCGTAAGGGACATTCTGAACAGACGATATTCTTAAACAAGCCCAAGGATATAGAGTTCTATAATCCAATAGAAGGCATAGGTTACACTAACCCACATGTTTTACGGAAGAAAGAAATGTATGATATTACGAACATGGGTTTAGCTGCAACCTCTCTTAGAAACATTACGGAATCGACATATGAAAATGCTTTCGATTCTTCCATAGCCTCACATGGGCCTGAGATCCCCTTTGACTACAATGAAATAAATGAAAGAGACAAAAATAGGAAACCGTCTCTAACACCCGTCAATGATTTAGTTCAAGTTCTACCTCCTGATTCTCAAACACACTACGAGGAAGTCAAAAAGATTAATTATCAAAATTCTCTCTACAAACCCCTTATCATAAAACAGATAGAGGAGTCACAGGCAAAGTTAGATAAAGAACGAGAGAATTTCGAAGCTGAAAAGAAAAAATTCTTTAAGGAGATGCAAAATCTCAAGGCTTCCTCATCATCCCAAACTGCCTCTCACGCCATTACGAAAAGCGTGATAATCGAAAAATCGCCTTCGAAAGATCAAAATGCATTAACAATTCTATTAAAAGTGCTAAGACTAATTCCATTCACCTGCGTCCACAGGGAGCGTAGAGCCAGCATTGAAAACGAAGGCGAGAGTGTCTAGTTCTAAGATAAAGAAGGAGCCAGTAGATTTGAATGTTTCTAAAATGTTACTCCTTCTGTTATAATAAAAGACACTCGTAGTAATAAAAGAGCCATTTCTACGTTCAAAATAATTGCTTCTACTTGTTCACTTCAGCCTATGACCTTTAGAAGTGACAATTTCGAAATAGGCTTTACCTCAAAGATTACCACTAATCATTCTGAAACAAATGCCACAAGGAAGACCCGTAGGAAATAAGATCCAGCCATAAAGAAAGCTTGAAGCGCTGTACATGCTTGTACTCACCTAAGGTATCCAGTAAAGATTGAGTCCCCCAAGCACCTTAGGAGATTATCAAAAGAAAAGATCTTTTCCTCGGTCAAACCTTCCAAAGCATTTGTACGTGCTGAAATTAACCTTCCCTGCAAGGTTCAACCCAAATGGGTTCCTAAATCTCCGCCTAGGACGACAAAAGCCAAAAAGGCCAAGTCTCCTATAGAGGCAAAATCCAAACCAACTTCTCCAAAAGTGGAACGGGTTATTAAAACTCCTCCAAAAAATTTAGGAATCATATCTGAACCCAAAATTAAATCTGCCAATCTGAGAGGACCCATGCTTAAGTGGGTACCTAAAGCTCTCTAATTTGTTTTTGCAGATCCATCATGTGTGGTACCTCGACTCTGGTTGCTCCACACACATGACTGGTAAATAAGAGCTGCTGAGCAACTACAAAGACCGACCAAACGGCAAAGTCAGATTCGAAAACAATGACTCAGCTCCAATTCTTGGATTTGGAGATATCATTCTGGAGAATCTGACAATAAAAGATGTCTCGTATGTCGAAGGCCTCCGCCATAACTTGTTCAGCATAGGCCAGTTCTGTGACAAAGGGTTCCAGGTGGTCTTTCTTGCTGACCGGTGCAGAATTTTGGAGAGTCACGACACGGAACTCCTTCAAGGACTTCGGAAATCCGATCTTTACACGATCAACCTGACGTTCGTGCGGCCCTCGACAGCTGTATGCCTCATCTCTCAGATTGATTTACAGAGGAACAGCCTATGACATCAACGACTGAAGCGAGCATCAGAATATGAAAGCTCTTCAACGTCTTTCAACGAAAACGTTGGTTCAAGGTCTTCCAACTATACTACTACAAAGAGAGCATCAGTGTTTGGCATGTCAATTAGGAAAAATGAAGCGAGCATCTCATCACGACAAGCAAATTGCGTCAACCTCTCGACCATTGGAACTCATACACATGGATCTCTGTGGGCCGATGTAGACTCAGAGTATCAATGGAAGAAAGTATGTGCTAGTGATCGTTGATGACTACTCTCGCTACACGTGGACAAAGTTCCTCCGAACCAAAGATGAGGCCGGTGACTTGATTATCAACTTTGTGAACACAACTCAAAATCTGCTGCAACAGACTATTCAAGTTATTCGAACAGACAACGGCACTGAGTTCAAGAACAACCACCTCAGCGAGTTTTATGAGAAACTTGGAATAAGTCAACAATTCTCAGCCGCCAAAACACCTCAACAAAATGGGGTCGTTGAAAGGAAAAACCGAACACTAGTAGAAGCAGCTCGTACAATGCTGATCCATTCAGGATTTCCACTTTTTCTATGGGCTGAAGCAGTCAATACCGCTTGTTTTACTCAAAGCAGGACGGTGGTTCACAAATGGTTCAACAAGACTCTGTACGAGATTGTGAATAATAGAGTGCCCAACATCTCATTCCTTAAAGTCTTCGGGTGCAAGTGCTTTGTGGCGAATGACAGAGAGCATCATGCCAAGTTCGACCCTAAAGCATTCGAAGCAACTTTCGTCGGGTATTCTTCAACATCAAAAGCGTACAGAGTATACATCAAGTCCAACCGAACAATTAAGGAAAGCTATAATGTCACTTTCCACGAAGTGGCAGATATGGCTTCGGTCACTTCAGTCCAGGACCCGTGCCTAACCAGATGGTTCCTGCACAACTTAGTTCAGGACTCGTGCTCAACCCGATGGTTTCTAAAGACAACATCTCAGAACCCGTAGTCACTGGTGTGTTGGCATAAAACCAACAGAAGATGGCAACAACTTCGAAGTCAACGTCAGAAGAAGCAATGAGACTTGTATTAGACGACTTGGATTCTGTCTTCGAACCAGTATATCGGTCACACACTGCTACACCCACAGTGGATTCTCCACCCAACGAGACCGACGTACCAAGTTCATCTCACATCTCTACCCCACCCGATTCAGAACTGCCACAGAATAACGACGAACCAACAGTGGTCATCGAGGAAGAATCATCAGAGACGATCGATCCAAGTGCAGTATTGGAACTTCCTCAAGCAAATGATCAATTGGAGACTACAGGAAATCTAGACCCACAGATGGCTGACGCATCGACTTCAGCATTGCCTCATGAGCGCAAGTGGACTAGAGGTCACCCGGTTGATCAGATGATTGGCGATCCTTCGGATGGAGTGCGGACACGTCGTCAACACAGTCTTTTCAGTTGCTTCCTAAGCTAAAACGAGCCTACTAAGGTAGCAGATGCACTACAAGACCGGATTCGATAATTGCGATGCAAGAGAAAATCAACCAATTCGAACGTCTTCAAGTGTGGACTTTGGTACCCCGTCCACATGGAAAACAATAGTCAGAACGAAATGAGTATTCAAAAACAAGAAAAATGAAGTTGGTGAAGTGATCCGGAACCAAGCAAGGCTTGTTGTGAAGGGAATACAATCAACAGGAAGGCATCGACTACGACGAGACATATGCTCCTGTTGCCCGAATCGAAGCTATCCGCCTTATGCTGGCTTATGCGGCTCACAAAGACTTAAGTCTATCAGATGGATGTTAAGACCGCCTTTCTCAATGGCGTGTTAAAAGAAGAAGTCTACGTCGCCAGCCCGAAGGCTTCGTTGATAAATAACATCTCGATCACGTCTATCGCTTGGATAAAGCTCTCTATGGACTAAAACAAGCCCCACGTGCTTGGTCCGATGTCCTGAGTGAATTCCTCGTGAAATCTGGATTCATACGAGGAACGATAGACACAACTCTCTTCATTAAATGGCAAGAAAAAGATCTGATGGTCGTTCAAGTATACGTCGACGACATCATCTTCGGATCAACTAATCCACGACTTTGCACGAAGTTCGGAGATCTAATGAAAAGCAAGTTCGAGATGCGTCACATGGGAGAGATGCAGTTCTTTTTAGGACTACAAATCAGGCAACTCGAAGATGGGATTTTCATCAGTCAGACAAAATACATAAAGGACATTCTGAAAAATTCCATCAAGACCAGAGCAAGCCTCTCAGCACTCCTATGTCACCAAGCTGCAAGTTGGATGCCGATCCCTCTGGCAAGTCGGTCGACATCACATTGTATCGCACTTTCATTGGATCTCTTCTCTACCTCACTTGGAGCCGGCCGGATATCATGTTTGCCACCTGCTTATGTGCCCGTTTTCAAGCCGATCCCAAAAAAACCCTATATGCTCGCGGTCAAAAGGATTCTACGTTACCTTAAGGGCACTTCTACCCTTGGGCTATGGTATCCAAAGGGTAGGAACTTCAAACTTATTGGCTACACTAACGCTGATTATGCAGGTTGCCGAATGGACAGGAAAAGCACATCCGGTGGAGCTCAATTTCTAGGCGAAAAGCTGGTCTGCTGGTCATCCAAAAAGCATAATTGTGTGTCAACTTCGATGGCCGAAGCGGAATACGTGGCTGTCGCCAGTATTTGCTCCCAGATGCTGTGGATGCGGACACAGCTTCGCGACTATGGGTACAATTTAAATAATATACCCATATATAGTGATAGTCAAAGTGCCATCGCTATTACTTGCAATTCTGTTCATCACTCACGCACAAAACACATAGATATACGATATCACCTTATCAAAGATCACGTAGAAAAAGGCACAATAGCAATGTATTTTGTGAACACGGAGTTTCAACTAGCCGACATTTTCACCAAGGCTTTGGATGAGAAACGATTCCAATTCCTCGTCGAAAAATTAGGCATGTTGAATCTTCCGTAATATGTGCATTACCAGATCTCTGCGCTATCACATGCTCTATTCTAAGTGTTTTCCATGCTTATTTGTCTTTATCTTGCGTGATATCAAAAAATATATTTAATATATATCTATAATACAAAGGGGAATGACGAAATCCTTTAGGATGCTTTTATCTAAGGTCACTTAGAATTTTATCCCGACATGCGATCGATTTAATTGCTTAATTTTGTCAGTCTAAGTCGCATTCTTGTGTCTAAAAGGTCATTAGGTTGCTCCACTAAACACAAAGTCACTTTACATATGTGAGGATTCAAGCCTTGCTCTTTTCTTCTTTCTTTGGATCTATTTCTCGAGTGAGTCACACATCAATTACTTGTCTTACCTAGTGATTCTTGGTTTCAACACACTTTGCTTTAGATCGTTAGGAAAATGATAAGGGCGCTTAGATATTCCTAACTCGGCCTTATATAATTTTTCCCTCTTAGCCTTTAGTCATCCACTTTGAGCTTTCTCCGATGTCCTTTTCTTCATCTGAAACCGATTCCCAGCCTTCGACCGATTTCTATACTCTTCGGATGGTTGTTCAAACGAGAAAAGGAGGGGTAGAAAACAAAAAGGGGGATGATGACAAAGGAAGGCATTGCTCAACGCGCAAAAATCAGACGAAAGGAACCTGCCTTCGACTATCTTGTAGAAAGTGGCGTGGTTCCTGCTGTGAACTTCTCCAATGATAATCTCGTACGCTCGTCAGAACGGCTGGAAGAGGAGCACCACAAAGTGAACTTCTCCAACGATAATCCGGTCTTATTTCGGGAAACGAGAAGAGGAGAGCAGCCTTGGGTACGAATTCCATAACCGTGAACTTTTCCAAAAAGATAATCTCTGAAACCTCTCTAGGGATTAAGATAAGATGAGCGCGGTATCAGCCCGAGAACCAACAAGAAGAACTTCGCCTACGATAATCTCTTATAGCCTCGTGGAGAAGCGGAGCTTCAGCTTGAGCAGAGCATAAAAAGGGATAGTTCTTAAAAGAAAAAGAGGGAGAAAAGATTGAAAAGAAGAAAGACGCAGAAAAAATAAAGGGAGACGGACGTAGAAATGGAAGATGACGAAGAGATAAGCTCACTTACCTCTAAATTCCTTCCCTTCTAAGTCCTAGCCAAAGTAAAACGCTTACAACCCTTTGATTCCAATCGACGGTCTCTCGGTGAAATGATTAAAAAATGCCTCGATCACAGATAACTTGACTTAAAATTGCTTGTGTTGACTTGAGTGATATAAATATAAAAATCCAAAGTTAGAAATTATTGAGAGTTGTCGAAATGGTCCAGTCTATGAACTTAGGACTTTAGTTTGACGACATGAGTTGACGGCATTTTCTTCTTTCAAATGTCTTGTAAAATTTTAGGTGTGACGATTGATCGAAGCAAAATAGTCTGACCCCATACTATAATAATAGTAAAATACGAAAAAAAAGTGGAATAATAATAATAATAAATATATATAATAAAATAAAATTAAATAAAAAAAATTAACATAGTAAATTTGCACATTTTGACATGAAATGTTATGTTTCATATGCGTTGAATTGAATAAATGCGAATCTGTTTTAGTATCGCACTTCTAAATGTAATTATAAATTGCATTGGTACGGAATTGTTTAAATGCGATAAATTTTTCATTGCTCTTATCCTCACACAATATTTTGAGTACATGTTTTCGGGGACCATGTATACGTACTTACTGAGTAAATTTGTGTGTTATATGCTCGTGACTTGAATTGATTTCATATGCTTGCATATTTAATCAATTCTTGCGCATTTTTGAGGGGCAGCAAATATAAAAAATCGTGCATTAGCTCCAAATATTCGTGACGTTTTTTTCTAAGCGTTTCAGATTCCTTCAATCAAAATTAAGGAGCAAGACGTCGACACTTCAAGGAAAGGAGCTAGTCACAGATCAAATATTTCATCCCTAAAATAATTGTTGATTAACTCCATTATTTCTAACGTTTTCTTTCTAAGTGGTACAGATTTTTAATTTCTGCCAGGGAACCAAGACGTTACTACACGAAAAATACAGGGAGTTAATTGTATTTATTTTAATTCTGAGGGGGAGCTTTACAATGTGATTTTATTTGACATAGGGCTCAATCTGATAAGATTAGAAGTACTTACTATCGAGAAACTTGATAGAAGACTTAATTCTCGATAATAAATTTCTCGATCATAAACAGTGTTGGGAACAATTTTGAACAGCCGCGATAATTTGCTATCGAAAATGAATTTCGAATAAAAAATTTCTCGAGCGCAATAGTAATGGGCCTGATCCATTTAATCGCAAAACGTCCAATCGCATACCCAATACTGATTTATAGCGAGTTATTAAAAGTTCACTTTTTGTCAGTCGTAAAACTTTTTCTCACGCAACACTAATCGCAAAAAACTTCTCTCGCGAAACACTTTTACAGACAGCTCAAATTTCTCAAAGATCTTTCGATTTTCAACACCAAACTGTCTGTAAGGTAGAAATGAGATTCTTTTGACATTTGCATGTGATTTACATTCGATAGCATCTGCATTTTGAAGTTCGCATGATTAGAGTTGGATTTTCGTCTGTTCTTCAAAACTGAGAAAAACCGTAACTATTTTATAGTGATTGAGGCTTGATTATGAGTTATATCTGAGTTTAATGCCTGCACTTAACATAGTTTCGATATTCTTAATGAATCTGGTAGAATGAATCATCGGAAAATCTGCATCTTCGACTGAAATTTGAGTTTGGATGAAACTGGGCTTTTGAACGTTTGAAGCCATCGAAGAACTTTGTCGATCGCAAACAGTCTTAATTGAATTCCGATTTAATTGATATATGTTTGTATCGAATTAGTTTTAATAGATAAAATTTTGATTTAGTCGCTAACATAGAAGATTTTGTCCGAAAAATTATTTACCATCGAGAAATCTAATTAGGATTTTTGTGAGCGAAAAACTTAAGCACTGAATAGACAATTTAGATGCAATTTTATCGAGAGTAAAACTTACTATCGCGAAATAGGATTTTCGATCTAATTTCAATTTGGTCTCACAAATTTAGCAGCGAAAAATTAATTTTTCAACGATTAAATTTTCGATCGCCGCTTAGGATTTAATTGATCGAAAAATTTCTCGACGATTGACTTAATCTTTCGTTAACTAATTTCTAGATAGAAATATATCGCAGCGAAAAATTTTACTTACAATCAAAAATCACATACCGCTCGACAAATTTGAAATCGAAAAATTTTATTCAATCGAAGAAAATTTCTCGACAGTAAATTTACCTGAGTAATAATTTCTCGATCGTTAATTTACGCGGAATTTTTCTCGATAGTAAAATTGATCGACTACAGTCACGATTTCAACTTCAACACTTAGAAGATTTCTCTAAGTCTTATACACTGTAGCGAACATTAGCGAATAAAATTTTCTCGATCGAAAAATTAAACAGAGTCATTACAATTGAAATCAATGCATAGGAAACCAATTTGAATACCAATTTTATCGAGCGAAAAATTTCTCGGCATGAACAGTGACATTACCGTGATTAAACACTTAGAAAAATTTCCAACTCTTTTTCACGTGGAAAGTGTTTAATTCAAAATTACAATCATGCCATTACATTTGTTCAAATCAAGTATCCTATATGCATATCATACAATTTCAATGCAAAATTCATCAAACATGTTATGACTTGATACAGTATTATAGTTTGATGAAATTAAATTCATTTTCGACTAAAATAAAAAATTATGAACTAATGAACTTTTATATCTCTTTGTTTCTTTTCAGATGGATCGTTACCCTCGATACAATCATATATACAACGACAACCTGTATCTGAAGGTCCATGATACAAATTTCCAGCTCGATCTGAACACATTTCGGTGCCCGGACGAGATCATTGTCTTGATCCTGCGAGGTCACCCCTTTTGGCCCGCACTGACGGTCACCGCCTCGGTGCCAATGGTCTATCTCCAGCAATTATGGGGATGTATACAAGGAGATGTAGCAAATGGGGCATTCTCCTTCACAACGAGAATCGGGACGCGGCATATTCATATGGACAAGAACCAGTTCGGGATGATACAGGACTTGTCATACAACGCAATTTACGCCACGCTCCCGTCGGATGCAGAAATGGTCCATGACTTCATGCAGATAGGATATCAACCGCAGCTCACCAAGTTAGCTCAGTTCCAGAGCAACGGTATCCCTCACCCCTGGAAGACACTGTCCGGGATCGTGAACAAGTGTCTATCACCCAAGCATGCTGGCTTCGACAAGGGCAACGGCAATATACTGCGAATCTTTCACGGACTCGCTTTCTCCAGAAATTACGATTTCACACAGCTGATCTGGAATGATCTTGCTGAAACAGATTTGGCTGAAGGAGAATCGAAGATCGAAGAACTTTCCCTATGCTCGATGGTTCAACGTGATCATCAGGGAGTTCATGGAGTTACACGCGGAGAACATCCCGCAGCTGCCTCCAGGAGGAAACTATCAGCCGCCAAAGCTAAAGTGCTTCCATAATCCACGTCTCACGGACTTGGACCAACTGTCGATGCCGATTCCATTCAATCTACTCAGGCTCGCCGACCCCGCGGGAGCCGAGTATCAGAGATTCTGCCGGGAACACAATCTAACCGAGCAAATGATCAGAGGGCCCCCGACAGATTACCATGTGAGCCCCCCAACCGGAACACCAACCAAGCCCTGACGACACGATGATTGATGTTGTCGCTCAGGAGCTTCAACTGGAGTCTCCATTGGTCGAAGAGCCAATGCCCGACGTAGTTGATACCCTAATCAACGTCGTGGCTACTGAGATGGCGCTCCAGGCTTCTGCACATGAATATCAAGTGGAAGTGCCCGTTCATGTTGGCGTGCTCGAAGAAACCATTGAGGAGGTTCTTCAACTAGTAGAATAGCCCGAAGTTGAAATGGGGCAAAGCTCTCTTCCACTGGTGACGGATCAGGCACTAGACGACGTCGATCGTGACCCAATCCTCACACGGCCACCCCGTCTGACACGGAGTCTGATGAGGAAATAAGCCTGATCAGGAGGACTCCTAGGAGACGTAGCATTCAGCTGGAGTCCCTCTTCCCGGCGTCATCACCGCACCAGATACAACGCTGACAACATCTACAAGTGTTGCTGGCACTTCTTCGCTTAATCTTGAGCCGCAACCAAATCTTATAGTGTCTGGTTCGCAGGCGCAACCTGAGCCTGCCATAACATCCATAGCGCCGAATCTTCTAGATTAGACTCGAGGATTAGGTGGAAGTCTCATACAGTCACAAATTCAAGTGACTGTGAGCCAACCTGAAGAGTCGGTGTCTACTCAAGGGTTGATAACAGGCGACATCAGTCGTCCTGGTCCATCCAAGGAGGCGTCCGCACCCTTTGTGAGGAACGAGCAGTTCCAGGCCGCTCTCTCTACCGCTGTACAGTCCATGGAAGACAAAATCACGGAGAGAGTACTCCAAGCAATCGAGACATCCCGAAGAGATACCGGGAAAGCACCTGTCTCTGAAGGCGCTTAGTCACAAACCAATCCCACACCTCCACAACCCACACCCACCGACCCTTTAGCCACTTCCTCCATCCCCATCAACCCATACACTACACCTATAACGGAGCTCCACGACATACTCCACGCCTGCTTGATCGGCCTTTCCATCCGGTCGCCGCAAGAAGAATCCCTTTATCGGCGATTGGTGGATCATCCTGAGCCACCGACTAACACTTGCCGAGGCCAAAGCTCCCACTCACGGTGCAGACATGACGACCCTTACAATCAGGACCATCATGAGGGGGGAAGAGGCCAAGGACATCTACAACTGGCCAAGGACAAGGCTCGGACGCTACGCAGACAGGCGCTGGAGCTTGTGAAACCCAAACCAAAACCCAAACACAAACCACCCACACCATGCACTGCACCGCCACTCTACCAAATATCGACCCACCAACCTTTACCCTACGGACGCCTCCGCCCACACCGCCGATCTACTCAAGCCCCTTGCTTCCGGAAGAAGAAGCAAGTGCAGCAATGCTTGTGGCCCTAGCAGCTACCCAAGCTACTCCCTCAGTCGCTCCAGACCAACCGGGCCCCTCAGGACATGACGTCAATCCACACGAGGTCCTTGATAAATACTTCTTCAAAGGATAGTGGATGAGCCATTCCATGCCCGAGGAGCATCAGAGACAACGGCTTCAGGACGTCCGACACTTCTAACAACAAGCATCCGTGGACCTCGTAATCATAGACGATGACGAACTTCAGGAAGGTGAAGACTACCAAAGAGACATCCCAAGGCTACCAGAGTTGATCGCACAACGAGCGGTTTCCCCCACCAGACAGATGCCAGGGACCGTTCAGATCGACACGCCGTGGGAAAACGTTTGAATAGAGATACCTTTCCTTGACGAAGTCAGGGAAAAACATTTGGAGGTCACTGGATAGAGTCAAGAAGCCGGATGAGTTTGAGCTGAGAGGGATCTCTCACTGGGATCAGCAGAAGAGGATGACTTATCTATGGATGCTGACCCAACTAGGACCGGACTTAAGGCTGGAGATTCCGAAGGAACGACTGAAGACTCACTTCAAGGAACTCTCCCCGATATGCCAACTCCTCAGTGTCTACTGTGCAAAAGGAGGACTTCCAACACCTCACTACGTCATTGAGCGAGTGGGACAGAACCCGAGAGGAACTGAGCGAGAGCGACCTTTCATATCTCCCTGTCGATGAGGTATACCGCCTTTATCAGCTGTATGAGGAGAAGTACAAAGGTCCTCAAGGCTTCATCAAGAAAGAAGGCCTCGAAGGGGTCTACCGGTTCATGATGCGACAAGTAAAATACTTCGCCGCGTACGACCTTCAGATGGCACTGAAGAGCAACATGAAGAAGGTCAACATGGCCGAATCACTCAACAAAGGACCTGAGATCGAAGGGCTTCCAAGAAATCATGTGCACATCACCTACAACAATCCAATTGCCAAGACGACTAGGATGATGTTGAAGATAGAGATCATGGAACGGTCAAGGTCATGAGGAGGAATATCGAGCAGAGGTTGGAAGAAATCAACCGAGACACGATGCTGAGGATCCACCGGTTCGTGAGAGAACAGCCACTCCTTATGGAGTTACTGGATGATATCGAGGAGCGCCTGAAGCTAAGGGAAACGGTTAGAGATTATGAGCATAGGCTGGGCTTGCGCAGATCATACTACGCCCGACAAGGACGAACAGCGCGGAGACGAAATCAAGCACAAAGGGGGAGAACGTAGAATACCATTTCTAATTGTGCTTGATTTTATTAGTTGTCCTTGTAATTTGGGGCGTTTTGTATAGTAGTGCTTAGATTAGGACTAGTTTGATATTTATACCAGTGAAAACATTGTGCTGAATAGAGAATGTTTGAAAATTGATCCGAAAGGCTTGCAATTCAACTTCTAGAGAGAGAAACAACAGTAACTTTCTCACTCTACTCGGATTCTCTCTCTCGTTCTTCAAATGAGTTTTTCGATCGAATCTTATTGATTATCATTATCGTCGAATTACTTTGAATTCTTGCCTAGGATCTTAGAGTTGTTAATCGTAGGACCTAACATTATTAAACCTTTATTATATTATTATATATATTTTATGTATACTAATATTATTAATAGTATGTGGTCAGATTATTTTGCTTCGATTCTTCTCACGCCTAAAAATTCACAAGACACTTGAAAGATATTATGTCGTCAAGTCCGTTAGCATACTAAAGTCCTAAATTCAAATATGATCCATTTCGACAACTCTCACTAGGTCCACTGTAGCACTCATTTATTTCTAACTTGGGATTTTTATATTTATATCACTCAAATCAAAACAAGCAATATGTCAATTTACCTGTGATCGTGGCGCTTTTAATCATTTCACCTGGCCGAAAGATCGTCGATTTGGAATCAAAGGGACTTTGAGGGAGTTTAATTTGGCTATGACTTAGAAGGTAAGGAAAACTGTGAACTGAATATTATCTTCATCTTCCTTTTCTTAGTCGCTCCTTTTTGTCGGCTTTTCTTTTTTTCGCCTTTTGTCTTTTTCATCCTTCTATCTTTTGTAATTTTCTGCACTTGCTCAAGCTGAAGCTCTGCTTCTCTACGAGGCTGATAGATTATCTAAGTAAAGTTCTTCTTGTTGGTTCCCAGGCCGATACCGTGCTCCTTTTCTCTTTAATCCCCAGAGAGGATATGGAATTCAAACCCAAGGTCGTGCTCCTCTTCTCGTTGTCTCAATATAAGACCGGATTATCGTTGGAGAACTTCACTTCGTGGTGCTTCTCTTTCCAGCCGTTCTGACGAGCCTACGAGATTATCGATGGAGAAGTTCACAGCAAGATCCATGCCTCCTTCTAATATTGTGAGATTAAGATAGTCGAGAGGCAGGTTCTTTTGGTATGATTTTTGTGCGTTGAGCATTTCTCCTGTGCGTTTTCCACCTTCTTTTGTCATCTTTTTTTCTTTGTTGTCTCGATGTTCTCCCCCTCATTTTCTCGATAGATCCCGCCGAAAGTTTAGATAGTCGGTTGAAGGCTCAAAGGGTTTTCAAATGAAGAAAAGAGATTCGGAGAAGGCTCAAAATGGATGACTAAAGGCTATGTTAAGGATAGAAAATTATATATTTGGCCGAGTGAGAAATTTCCTAAGTGCCCTTATCATTTTCCTAACAATCTAACGCAAGGCGAGTATGAGGCCATTAATCACTAGTTAAGATAAGCAATTGATGTGTGACTCGCTCAAAAAAATAAGAAGGCTAGAATCCTCACTTATATGAAGTGGCTTTGTGTCTAGTGGAATCAATTAAAGAACTTTAGACACAAGAATGCGACTTAGACTGACAAAATTAAGCATTGAAGCAGTCGCATGTCAGGGAAATTAATGAGTGACTAGATCGAGCATCCTAAAGATATCATCATTCCCCTAATATTATACTTATATGTATGATATTTTTTGATTTTCATTCGAGATATAGCATTAAAGTATAATATCGTCATTCCCCTAAAGATATAGCATTATAGAAAACACGTGGCATAGAACATGCGAAAGCACATAGGAGCACGTAAAGCACACTTTACAGAAGGTTCAACATGCCTAATTTTCTGACAAGGAATTGGAACCGTTTTTCATTCAATGCCTTGGTGAAAATGTCAGCGAGTTGATATTCCGTGTTCACAAAATACATATCAATAGTGCCTTCTTCTATGTGATCTTCTATAAAGTGATACGTATGTCTATGTGTTTTGTGCGTGAGTGCTGAACGGGATTACACGTAATCGCAATGGCATTAGGAATATGCCCTCGAATGCTACAAGAGGATTAGATTGTATAAGGCATTAGATTATTTATCATTCGACCTTTTGCATAATAAGATATTTTCGTGTGTTTAATGGAAGGCATTGTTCGTTTATTGGATATAAGAGTTCTTTACTTAGCATCCGGTAAAGCAATAAATAAACAAATACAAATGTGTCGAGTTGAGTCACATCTCGATGTGTACAAGAGAGCAAGGCAACAGTGGACTCTTTATCTCGAACATTAAAAGTCCGTAAGCCTGAGTTCCAGTTGGGTGCTGGATAACCGATCACGGTTTATTTGTCGATGACCTATCGTGTGCCGATATCCCGCTTGGAAGCGGAGGTCATGACTTGTGATACGAATCGAATCAAGGGATTGACTCGTTTCATGGACATTGACTCATGGGTCGTACGGCCGAACATGGCTTATTACTCAAGGTGTGTCAACGACGGACGACAACACTACAGTAGTCTACGTGAACCATAGACCAAAACGGGCTTTGACGGAGTTGAGTTCGAAGTCTCGACTATCACTGGTTCCCTTCGACCCGACTTGCTGTTGCATGGGTCAGCGGGGATGGGCTACAGATGGTTTGGGGACGAAGTTGTCTTTTAGCTCAGCCTACCACCCCCAGACGGACGGATAATCGGAAAGGACTACTCAAACGCTCGAGGATATGCTGAGGGCGTAGTTGGAGTAAATACCTCCCGCTGATTGAATTTTCACATAACAACAGCTACCATGCAACAATAGGGATGGCACCATATGAAGCCTTATACTGGCGCAGGTGCCGATCACCAGTTTGTTGGGTTACCCGGTGTCTCCCGGAGACGCCACGTCCCCGAGAACGGCGCATAACAAAAATCTTCCGTGTTCCCCGATTGCCCTCTTAGCTTGGGTCAGAATAGTAACACATAGACATGCAATAGAGCGGGTCAAACCCGTAGAGAATTACCAGTTGACGCGAGTGGCAGCTCCTCGTCCTTTTCGTCAAGACTAAATCGATGGTTTTGGATGGCACTAGATCGTCATGCCGACCTCGCAGTCTACCACGGAATCAGTTCTCTAAAGATGGCTAGAGAGAACTGAGTCGTCGCGTGGGAGAAATGTGTGTGTGTTCGGTGTGTGTTTTGTGCCTTTGGTTGATTTCGAAAATCACTTCTTTTTTCTCTACCTTTGGAGCACGAAATTCTTAGCCGGCATCAACGCGTGTCTTATCTCAATCCTAAGGCTCTTCGAAGGCTTTCAACAAAGAAGTTGCTTCACGGTCTACCAACTATTACGCTACAGAAGGAGCATCATTGTTCGGCTTGTCAACTAGCAAAAATGAAGCGAGCATCGCATCATGTTAAACTGGTTGATTCTACGTCACGTCCGCTGGAACTGCTACACATGGACCTCTGTGGACCTATGCAGACACAGAAATTTAATGGACGCAAGTACGTGTAATGACGCTCGCTTTCTAATAAATATTTTGGCGGATTTTTGCAATGTAAGTCGCGAAAGACCCATCTAATAAAAACATTCAAAAAAAACATAATATATTACATCACGCACATCTCGCAAAGTCATATCTTAGAATACACACACCACTCACACACGTCTTACCATAAAAAACCGTAGCCCATTATTTATGTTTAACAAAGACCATCGGCCTGGCACACAACATAACCAGAAGTTCGACAGGCACCTCGAATTCCCATCCGATACAATAGATATTGGGTGGAGTCTAACTATTTCTTGAATATAGAGTTATGCATACTTATCCATGGAGTACGTCTGATGTATTGGTAGGAAAAGGGCGGACTTGGTTAGTCTATCAACAATCACCTGCGTCGTGGCCCTTCAATGTCTTCGACAGCCCGACGATCAAATCCATGGTTATGTGGTCCCATTTTGCATTCAAGCATCGTTAATGGTTGTAGCATCCCTGCTGGCCTTTTGTGTTCCGCCTTGATTTGCTAACAAGTCAGACAACGGCTCACGAAGGTAGCAACGTCTTTCTTCATTCCCGTCCAACAGAAATTGTTTCGTAAGTCCCGGTACATCTTCGTTGCACCGGGCTGCACTGAGTAAGTGGTAGCATGTATGACCGTCATTATGCCTCGATGGATTTCCTCATCACCAGGTACATACAGGCGGCCTCTGTATGGTAAACTCCGTCTTCTCGGATTTGAAATCTGATGGGGTATCTTCGTTTTGTTCTCCTTGAATCTTTGAATAGAACTAAACTTTCTTCGAAACATCAATGATTTGTTCTAGCAGTGTCGGCCTGAGGGTTAACGCTGCCATTCTAGCTTCGATCTCCCCGAAGTTGAGTGCTTCCACCCCTAGCTGGCTCAATTTACATTCACGGCCTTACGACTCAATGCGTCTGCGACTACGTTGGCTTTGCCCAAGTGATAGTTGATCACACAGTCGTAATCCTTCACGAGTTCGAGCCATCGCTGCTGCCTCATATTGAATTCCTTCTGTGTGAAACATAGACTGTTCCTCTGAATTATAGTCTGGGAGATGAGGCAAACAGCTGTCTAAAATTCCGCAGGACGTCAGGTTGATCGTGTAAATATTTGATTTCCGAAGTCTTTGGATGAGTTTTTTGTACTCATTGTCCAGTATTCTGCACCGGTCAACATGGAAGACCACCTGGAATACTCTATCACAGAACTAGAATATGCTGAACAAGTTATGACGGAGTCCATCGACATAAGAGACATCCTTGATTGTCAGATTTTCCAGAATTATATCTTTGAGACCGAGAATTGGAGCAAAGTCGTTGTTTCCAAATCTTACTTTCCCATTCGGTCGGTCTTAGTAGTTGCTCAGCAGCTCTTGTGTTTCCGGTCATGTGTGTGGAGCAACCAGAGTCGAGTACCACACATGATGGATCTGCAAAAACAAGTTAAAGAGCTTTAGGTACCCACTTATAAATGGGTCCTCTCAGATTAGCAGATTTCGTCTTAGGTTCAGATATAGTTCCTAAGTTGATTGGGTTTGCCCTTAGGAGAGGACTTGGCCTTTCTGGCTTGCTTCTTCTTGGGCGGAGATTTAGGAACTCATTTAGGTTGAACATTGCAGGGAAGATTAAATTTCAGTGCGGACAAATGTTTGGGAAGGCTTCAGCATGGAAAAGATCTTTCACTGGATAGTCTCCTAAGGTGCTTGTGGGATTCGATCTTAACAGGATACCTTAGGTGAGAACAAGCATGAATAGCGCCTTACGCTTTCTTATGGGTAGATCTTGTTTCCTACGGGTCTTCCTAGAGGAATTTGTCTTAGAATGATTGATTTGTGTTGTAGAGGAAGAGCCTATTTCAAGTTAGTGCTTCTAAATGAGGTAGGCTTTAGAGAGCAAGTAGAAGCAATTATTTTGAAAGAAGAAACAACTCTTTTATTTATACTAGTGTCTTTTATTTTTACAGAAGGAGGAGATACATTTATCTTGACATCTAAAGGCTTCTTTTTAAATCCTAAGCTAGACCCTCTCGCCTTCGATTTCTTCAGCTCAGGTACTACGATCCATGTAGACGTAGTAAAAGCAATGTTAGAGTTACTTTTTTTTATCATATTTTTATGCTTTTGATCTTTAGAAGGCGATTTCTCTTTCTTCACGCTTTTCATAATGATTTTATCCTTTGAGGGAGATGCATGAGAAATGGGTTGTGATATGGAGGAAGCTTGGAGATTCTACATCTCTTTTAGGAATCTTTTCTTTTCAGCTTCAAAATCCCCTCTCCTTTTCCAAAGAGGCTTTTAATCCTTCTATATTCTTAACTATATGGGTATGTAGAGAGAATTTTCGAAATGATGAGTTTGTACTCCCTCCATTTTAGGATGATCTTCGAGAAGATAGATTTACTCAAAGCTCCAACCCTTAGGAAGTTCCTTAGTTTTGTAGCATTGATTCAATTCCGTGTAGGAAAAGGGAATTTCAGCCCTAGTCTTGGCTTTTCTCTTGGCTTCTTCTAACTCATTAATTTCTTTTGCATTAGTAAAAACCATAAGAGAGACTAGCCCTAGACCCATGTACTTGACATCGTAAAGTTGTTTGCAGTAAACCTTTTTCAAGTTACGTGGATTTTCGAAGCCTAAGCCGTACTTATAATCATAAAACTTTACGTCCTTGGGCTGATTCAGAAATATGGTTTGGTCAGTTTGATCCCTTACAAGAAGATCTAATTTCTTAATCTTAGTGTAAAGCTTCTTACGCTCGGCGTCTAAAGTAGTAAAATTAATTAGAACAGTGCTCTTTTCAGCTTGACAGGTATCTAGACTCTTCCAAAATTCACTAATCTTAGAATAGGATTTTTCTAATTCAGCTTCTAGACCAGTGACCTTTTGACCTGCTGATTCAAGTCTACTTTTAACAAGACTCTTCTCATCTAAGCTCCTTAACAGACATTTGTGGTTATTGTCTAACCTGTCTTCTAGTTCCTTTAGTATCGAACTATGCTTTTCAAGTGTGATATGCTTAGTTTCATATGATTGGAGTCTCTTAGTTAGTTCATCTGTTTTGATACTAGAACTCCATACGTTTTCTTCGAGACTGGCTATAGTTTCCTTAGACTTAAGAAGCTTTTTCACTATGTTTATACGTTATTTTTGCTCAAGTACCATGTGTTAGGTCCTCAGATTAACAACTCTACGCCTAGGCTAGAAACCATAGCAATTCGATCGTTTAGATGATCAATTGAAGTCGATCGAAAAACTCAAAATAAGAACAAGAGAGAGAATTCAATTAGAATGAGAAAGTTACTGTTGTTTCTCTCTCTAGAAAACGATTTGCAAGCCCTTCGGATCAATTCTCTAAACTTTCTCTATTCAGCTCAATTCAATTACAAGTACCAACAATCTTGGTATAATATCGAACTAGTCCTTAATCTAAAGACTAATACAAGTAATGCCCCTAATTACAAGGACAACTAATGAAATCAAGCACAATTACAAATGATATTCTACATTCTCCCCCTTTGTGCTTGATTGCGTCTCCGCGCTGTTCGTCCTTGTCGAGCATAGTACGATCTGCGCAAGCCCAGCGCATGGTCGTAGTCCCTAACGGTCTCCCTGAGCTTCAGGCGCTCCTCGATGTCATCCAACAATTCCATCAGGAGCGGCTGTTCTATCATAAACTGGTGGATCCTCAGCATCCTGTCTCTATTTATCTATTCCAACCTCTGTTCGATATTTCTCCTGACGATCTTGAGGGTTCCATCGCAAAACTTGTGAATATCTGTCTTCAGCATCATCCTGGTCTTCTTGGCAATTGGATTGTTGTAGGTGATGCCGATGACAGAGCTGATGTCTACGTGATTGCTTGGAAGCCTCTCGATCTCAGGTCCTTTGAGGAGTGGTTCGGCCATGTTGACCTTCTTCATATTGCTCTCAAGCACCATTTGAAGGTCGTGAGCGGCGAAGTACTTGACTTGTCGCATCATGAACCGGTAGAGCCCTTCGAGGCCTTCTTTCTTGATGAAGCCCTGAGGACCTTTGTACTTCTCCACGTATAGCTGATAAAGACGGTAGACTTCACTGGCGGGGAGGTACGGTAGGTCGCTCTCGCTCAGTTCCTCTCGGGTCCTGTCCACTCGTTCGATGATGTAGTGAGGTGTTGGAAGTCCTCCTTTGGCACAGTAGACACTGAGGAGTTGGCAAATTGGAGAGAGTTCCCTGAAGTGACTCTTCAGTCGATCCTTCGGGATCCCCAGCCTCACATCCGGTCCTAGTTGGGTCAGCATCCACAGATATGTCATTCTCTTCTGCTGATCCCAGTGAGAGATCCCTCTCAGCTCGAACTCATTCGGCTTCTTAATCCGATCCGGTGACCTCCAAATGTTTTCCCTGACTTCTTCAAGAAAAGGTATCTCTATGTGAATGTTCTCCCACGGCGTGTCGATCCGAACGGTCCCTGGCATCTGTCTTGTAGGGGAGGCCGCTCGTTGTGCGATCAACTCCGGTAGCCTTGGGATTTCATTTTGGTAGTCTACACCTTCTTGAAGTTCGTCGTCTTCAATGATCACGAGATCCACGGATGCTTGTTGTAAGAAGTGGCGTACGTCCTGAAGCCGTTGTCTCTGATGCTCCTCGGGCATGGAATGGGTCATCCACTGGCCTTCGAAGATGTACTTGTCAAATACTTCGTGTGGATTGACGCCATGTCCAGAGGGTCCCGGTTGGTCTAGAGGGACGGAGAGAGTAGCTTGGGTAGCTGCCAGAGCTACAAGAATTGCAGCGCTTGCTTCTTCTTCCGGAAGCAAGGGGCTTGAGTAAATCGGCGGTGTGGGCGGAGGCGTCCTGAGGTGAAAGGTTGGTGGGTCGATATGTGGTAGAGTGGTTGTGCGGTGCGTGGTTTGGGTAGTTTGGGTGGTTTAGGTAGTATGGGTGGTTTGGGTAGTCTGGGTTTCACCAGCTCCAGCGCTTGTCCGTGTAGCGCCGAGCCTTGTCCTTGGCCGGATGTAGATGTCCTCGGCCTCTTCTCCCCATCATGATGGTCCTGATCGTCAGGATCGTCATGTTTGCGCCGGGAGTGGGAGATTTGGCCTCGGCAGGTGTCAGTCGGTGGCTCGGGATGGTCCACCAATCGCTGATAGAGGGATTCTTCTTGAGGCGATCGGATGGACAGGCCTATCAAACGGGCGAGGAGACTGTCGTGGAGCTCGATGATCGGAATGGTGTATGGGTTGATGAGGATGGAGGAAGTGGCTAAAGGGTCGGTGGGCGTGGGTTGTGGAGGTGTGGGGTGGGTTTGTGACGAAGGGCCTTCAGAGGCAGGTGCTTTCCCGGTATCTGGGATGCCTCGATTGCTTGAAGTACTCTCTCTGTGATCTTGTCTTCCATAGACTGTACAGCGGCAGAGAGAGCGGCCTGGAACTGCTCGTTCGTCACAAAGGGTGTGGACGCCTCCATGGATGGACCAGGACGACTAATGTCGCCTGTAATCAACCCTAGAGTAGACACCGACTCTTGGGGTTGGCTCACAGTCACTTGAGGTTGTGACTATATGAGACTTCCACCCAATCCTCGTGTCGAATCCTGAGGATTCACCTCTATGGGTGTTAAGGCAGGCTCAGGTTGCGCCTGCGAACCAGACACCACGTGAGTTGGTTGCGGCTCAAGATTGAGCGAAGAAATGCCACCAACACTTGTCGATGTGGTCAGCATAGTATCTGGTGCGACGGTGACGGCCGGAAAGAGAGACTCAGCTGAATGCTCAGTCTTCTAGGAGTCCTCCTGATCAGATTTATTTTCTCGTCAGACTCTATGTCAGAAGAGGTGGCCATGTGAGGAGTAAGGTCACGATTGACGTCCTCCAGTGCCTGATCCGTCACCGTGGAAGAGAGCTTTGCCCCATTTCTGTCTCGGGCTGTGCCTCTTGTGGAAGAACTTCCTCAAAAGTTTCTTCGAGCACGCCAACATGTACGGGCACTTCCACTTGTAATTCGAGTGCAGCAGCCTCGAGCGCCATGGCTGTAGCCACGACGTCTATTAAAGCATCTTCCACGTCGGGCATCGGCTCTTCGATCAAAGGAGACTCCTGTTGAAGCTCCTGAGCGACAACGTCAATCATCGCGTCGTCAGGGCTTGGTTGGTGTTGGGGAAGGCTCACATGGTGATCTGCCGGGGGCCCTCTGATCATTCCTTCCAGGGGTGAGGGATACCGCTGCTCTGGACCTGAGCTAATCTTGTAAGCGGCGGTTGGTATCCCATGTGCAAGAAATCCTGAATCATCTCTGCGTCCGTCGGGAGCGGGTCGTAGTTGTCATTGTGAGGCAAGTCCAGCATCATCCCGAACTGCTCTTGCTCATGAGAATATGCCGCGTCCCGAGTTTTGTTGTGAAGGAGAATGCCCCATTTGCTACAACTCCTTGTATATATCCCTAGAACTGCTGGAGATAGACCATCGGCACCGATGCGGTGACCGTTAACGCATGCCAGATGGGGTGGCCTCTGAGGATGCACACGATGATCTCTTCCGGGCACCGAAATGTGTCCAGATCGAGCTGAAAGTTCGTATCCTGAACCTTCAAGTACATATTGTGATCATATATGTGGTTGTATCTTGGGTAGCTATCCATCTGAAATATAAGATATATAAAAGTTCATTAGTTCAATTTTATTTTTCAGTCAAAATATGAATAAATTTCATCAAACTATAGTAATATTGCCAATAATAGCATGTTCAATGAATTTTGAACTGAAATCATATCAAATGCATAGTGTATGTTCAATTTCAACAATCGTGATGGCATGAATGTAATTTTGAATGAAATATTTGTCGCGTGAAAAATGGTTCGAAATTTCGCTAAGTGTTAAATCAGTAAGTCACTGTTCATGCCGAGAAAATTTTGGCTCGAGAAAATTGAATTGCAATTTGATTTCCTATACACTGATTTCAATTGAAACGTTTCCGTGTAATTTTTCGATCGAGAAATTTTATTCGCTAATATTCGCTACAGTGTAAAAGACTTAGAGAAAAATTTTCTAAGTGTTGAAGTTGAAATCTAGACTGTTGTCGATCAATTTTACGATCGAGAAAAATTCCGTGTAAATTTATGATCGAGATATTATTTCTCACGTGAATTTACTATCGTAAATTTTTCTTCGATTCATAAAATTTTCGATTTGAAAAATTGTCGAGCGAGATAGTTTTTGATTTTAAAGAAAAATTTCGCTGCTGTACTAATTTATCGAGAAATTGGTCAACGACGAAACTAAGTCAATCGTCGAGAAATTTTTCGATCAATTTAATCTAAGCGGCGAATTTTGCTATTGAAAAAAAATAAGCATTGAAAAATAAAATTCTCGCTGCTAAAATTTTGCGACCGAAATAAAATGAAATCGAAAATTTTTAATTTTGCGATGGTAAGTTTAACGCTCGATTTGAATTTGCATCCAAATTATCTATTCAGTTCACAACTTTTTCGCTCGCAGAAATCATAATTGGATTTTTCGATGCTAAGTAATTTTTTTTTTTGGTCAAAATTTTCTATCCTGATGACTAAATCAAAATTGTGCGACCGAATACTAAATCGACACAAATAGTATCTCGATTGAATTGAAATTCAATTAAGTCTATTTGCGATCGACAAAGTTCTTCGACAGCTTCAAAACTTCAAAGAACCCAGTTTCATCGAAACTTATTTTAACATCACAGATGGAAATTTTCCAACGACTTACGCTATCTGTTTCATCAAAAACATCGAATCTATCTAAACAACAGGCATTTAACTCAGAAAATCCAAGAATCATGCCTAGATTTTGTGAAACAGTATACGTTTAAATCGTTTTTGAAGAACAGTCGAAAAATCTTAACTAAACATGCGAAAAACTACAAAATGTAAATGTAAATCAAGTTATAACATTCGCAATCGTCAACCGAATCGAATTTCTACCTTAATCAGACGATTTGAAGTGAAAATTAGAAGATTTTTGAAGAATTTTGTATTGTCTGAGAAAGTTTTGCGTGAGAGAATTTCTGTCGATTAGGTTTTGCGTGAGAAAAAGTTTTTCGACTGACAGAAGTTAAACTTTTATTAACTAGCATTAAATTGTTGCCGGGCTTGTGATTTGACATTTTGCGATATAAGGGATCAGGCCCATTACTATTTGCACACAAAAAATTCTAATTTTTCGATCGCAAATTATCGCAGTTAATCAGAATCGATCCCGACACTGTTTACGATCGAGAAACTTTAGATTGCGAATTAATTCAAATATCCAGTTTCTCGATAGTAAGTTATTCTAAAGAATTTCAGATTGACCCCTATTTCAAAATAAAACTCATTATAAGGCTCCCCCTTAGTAATTAAAATATATGCAATTAACTCCCTGTATTTTCCGAGTAGTAACGTCTAGCTCCCCTGGTAGTAGTTTAAAAAAATCTGTACCACTTAGAGATAAACGTTAGTAATAATGGAGTTAACCAACAACTAATTTTGGCAGTGTTATCTTTGAAATATCTGGTCTTGTGTCTAGCTCCTCTCTTTGTAGTGTCGACGTCTCACTCCTTGAGTTTGAAAGATCTGAAATACTCAGAGATAAACGTCAAAAATATTTGAAGCTAAACCACGATTTTTATACTTGCTCCCCGTCAAATGATGCACAAGAATTAACTAATTATGCAAGCATATTAAATCAATTCAAGTCACGAGCATAAAAACACACAAATTTTTTACCAAGTAAGTATGTGTACATGGTCCCCGAAAACATGTACTTCAAAATATTGTGCGAGGGTTAGAGCATAGAAAAACTTATCGCATTTAAACAATTCAGTACCAATGCAATCTAAAATTGCATTTAGAATTTCTATACACAAAAAAATTCGCATTTATTCAATTCAACGCATATGAAACATAACATTTCATGTCAAAATGTGCGAAACATTAATTTTTTTTTTGTAGTATGGGGTCAGATTATTTTGCTGTGATCAATCGTCAATCTTAAAATTTTACGAGACATGTGAAAGACGAAAATGCCGTCAAGTCTTGTCGTCAAACTAAAGTCCTAAGTTCATAGACTGCACCATTTCGACAACTCTTACTAGGTTCGCTCTTGCTCTCAATAATTTCTATCTTGGGATTTTTATATTTTTATCACTCAAGTCAACACAAGCAATTTTAAGTCAGTTTACCTGTGATCGAGGCATGTTTAATCATTTCACCCAAGTGAGAGACCGTCGATTGGAATCAAAAGGGGGTGTAAAAGGTTTTAGTTTGTCTAGGACTTAGAAGGGAAGGAATTTAGAGGAAAGTGAGCTTATCTCTTCGACATCTTCCATTTCTATGTCTGTCTCCTTTCTTTTCGGCATCTTTCTTCTTTTCTCCCTCATTTACTATCCCCTAATAAGCTATGCTCAAGCTGAGGCTGCGCTTCTCCATGAGGCTATAGGAGATTATCGTAGGCGAAGTTCTTCTTGTTGATTCTCGGGCCGATCCTCTTCTCTTAGTCCCTAGATAGGTTTCAGAGATTATCTATTTGAAAAAGTTCACGATTATGGAATTCGTACCCGAGGCTGCGCTCCTCTTCTCGTTTCCCGATATAAGACCGGATTATCGTTGGAGAAGTTCACTTCGTGGTGCTCCTCTTCCAGCCGTTCTGACGAGCGTACGAGATTATCGTTGGAGAAGTTGCAGCAGGAACCACACCACTTTCTACAAGGCAATCGGAAGGCCGGTTCCTTTGGTCTTTGCGCGTTGAGCAATGCCTTCTTTTGTCATCATCCTACTTTTCTTTTGTTATCTCCCCCTTCTTTTCTCGTTTGAACAACCATTCGAAGAGTATAGAGTTCGGTTGAAGGCTGGAAATGGGTTTCAAAATGAAGAAAAGGACGTAGGAGACGGCTCAAAGTGGATGACTAAGGGCAAACGTGGGGGAATTTATATAAGGCCGAATGAGGAATATCCTAAACTCCCTTATCATTTTCCTAACGATCTAACGCAAGGTGAGTATGACACCAAGAATCACTAGGTAAGACAAGTAATTGATGTGTGACTCCCTTGAATCCTCACGCATGTAGAGTGACTTTGTGTCTAGTAGAACAATCAATTGACCTTTTAGACACAAGAATGCGACTTAGACTGACAAAATCGATCGCATGTCCGGGTAAAATTCTTGGTGACTTTAGATCAAAGCATCCTATCGTCATACCCCATTATATATATGTATATATATTTATTATTGTTATTTATTATTTATTATTATTATTATTATTTTTTTTTAATATCACGCAAGATAACGACAAATAAGCATAGAAAACACATAGAATAGAGCATGTGATAGCACAGAAGATCAGGTAATGCACATATCACGGAAGATTCAACATGCCTAATTTTCCGACAAGGAATTGGAATCGTTTCTCATCCAAGGCCTTGGTGAAAATGTCGGCTAGTTGAAACTCCGTGTTCGCAAAGTACATCTCTATCGCGCCTTTTTCTACGTGATCTTTGATAAAATGATATCTAATGTCTATGTGTTTTGTGCGTGAATGATGAACAGGATTGCTAGTAATGGCAATTGCACTCTGACTATCACTATATATGGGTATATTAGATTGTACCCATAGTCGCGAAGCTGTGTCCGCATCCACAGCATCTGTGAACAACAACTGGCGGCAGCTACGTATCCTGCTTCTGCCGTCGAAATGGACACACAGTTCTGCTTTTTGGATGACCAGCAGACCAGCTTTTTGCCTAGAAATTGAGCGCCACCGGACGTGCTTTTCCTGTCCATTCGGCAACCTGCATAGTCAGCGTCAGTGTAGCCGATAAGTTTGAAATTCGTACCCTTTGCATACCATAGGCCAAGGGTAGAGGTGCCCTTAAGGTAGCGAAGAATTCTTTTGACCGCGAGCATATGAGATTCATTGGGTTCGACTTGAAAACGGGCACATAAGCAGGTGGCAAACATGTCCGGCCGGCTAGAAGTGAGGTAGAGAAGGGATCCAATGATACTGCGATACAGTGTGATGTCGACCGATTTACCAGAGGGATCGGCATCCAACTTGCAGCATGGTGACATAGGAGTGCTGAGAGGCTTGCTCTGATCTTGATGAAATTTCTTCAGAATATCCTTGATGTATTTTGTTTGACTGATGAAAGTTCCATCATTGAGCTGCCTGACCTGAAGGCCTAAGAAAAATTGCATCTCTCCCATGTGACTCATTTCGAATTTGCTCTTCATGAGATCTCCAAACTTCTTGCAGAGCCGATGATTTGTTGATCCGAAGATGATGTCGTCGAGGTATACTTGGACGACCATCAGATCTTTGTCATGCCATTTAATGAAGAGGGTTGTGTCTATCGTTCCTCGTATGAATCCAGACTTCACGAGGAAATCACTCAGGACATCGTACCAAGCACGTGGGGCTTGTTTTAGTCCATATAGAGCTTTGTCAAACGATAGACGTGATCAGGATGTTCTTGATCAACGAAACCTTCCGGCTGAGCGACGTAGACTTCTTCTTTTAACACGCCGTTGAGAAAAGCGGTTTTAGCATCCATCTGATAGACTTTGAAGTCTTTGTGAGCCGCATAAGCCGCAGTAGGCGGATAGCTTTGATACGGGCAACAGCATCATAGGTCTCGTCGTAGTCGATGCCTTCCTGTTGATTGTATCCCTTAGCTACTAGCCTTGCTTTGTTTCGGATCACTTCACCATCTTCATTTTTCTTATTCTTGAAAACCCATTTAGCTCCGACCAGTATTTTCCCATGTGGACGGGGAACCAAGGTCCACACTTGAAGACGTTCGAATTGATTGATTTCCTCTTGCATTGCAATTGTCCAATCCGGGTCTCGAAGTGCGTCTGCTACTTTGGTAGGCTCGTTTTGGCTCAGGAAGCAACTGAAAAGACTGTGTTGACGACGTGTCCTCACACCATCCGAAGGATCGCCAATTATCTGATCGACCGGGTGACCTCAGTCCACTTGCGCTCATGAGGCGAGGCTGTAGCAGATGCGTCAGCCATCTGTGGATCTAGATTGCCTATAGTCTCCGATTGATCATTTGTCTGAGGAAGTTCCAATTCTGCACCTGGATCGATCGTCTCTGACGATACTTCCTCGAGGATCACTGTAGGTTCTTCGGTATTCTGTGGCAAATCTGAATCGGGTGGGGTAGAGACGTGAGATGAACTTGGTACGTCGGTCTCGAACGGTGGAGAATCCACTGTAGTTGCAGTGGTGCATGACCGATATACTAGTTCGAAGAGAGAATCCAAGTCGTCTATTTCAAGTCTCGTTGCTTCGTCTGACATTGAATTTGATGTTGTTGCCATCTTCTGTTGGTTTTGTGCCAACACACCAGTGATTACGGGTTCTGAAATGTTGCCTTAAGCCATCGCGTTGAGCACGGGTCCTGAACTGATTTGAGCAGGAACCATCGGGTTAGGCACGGATCCTGGACTGAGTTGACCAGAAGCCATCTCTGCCACTTCGTGGAAAGTGACATTATAGCTTTCCCTAATAGTTCGGTTGGACTTGATGTATACTCGGTACACTTTTGAAGTTGAAGAATACCCGACAAATGTAGCTCGAATGCTTTAGGGTCGAACTTTGCACGTTGTTCTCGGCCGTTCGCCACAAAGCACTTTCACCCGAAGACTTTAAAGAAAGAGATATTGGGCACTCTATTATTCACAATCTCGTACGGAGTCTTGTTGAATCGTTTGTGAACCACCGTCCTGTTTTGAGTAAAACAAGCGGTATTGACTGCTTCAGCCCATAGAAAGTGTGGATCCTGACTGGATCAGCATTGTACGAGCAGCTTTCACTAGTGTTCGATTTTTCCTTTCAACGACCCCATTTTGCTGAGGTGTTTTGGCGGCTGAAAATTGTTGACTTATTCCAAGTTTTTGATAAAACTCACTGAGGTCGTTGTTTTTGAACTCAGTGCCGTTGTCTGTTCGAACAACTTGAATAGTTTGTTGCAGCAGATTTTGAGTTGTGTTCACAAAATTGATTATCAAGTCACCGGTCTCATATTTCGTTCGGAGGAACTTTGTCCCCGTGTAGCGAGAATAGTCATCTACAATCACTAGGACATACTTTCTTCCACTGATACTCTGAGTCTGCAGAGATCCATGTGAATTAGTTCAAATGGTCGAGAAGTAGACGCAATTTGCTTGACGTGATGAGATGCTCGCTTCATTTTTCCTAGGTGACATGCCGAACAATGATGCTCCATTTGTAGTTGTATAGTTGGAATCCATGGGATGCGACGCGCGGCTAATAGCCGCGAAATAACTCGTAACATGAAGATACGAGTTACAATATAACTCGTAACATGAAGATACGAACGCGGACAATGAAAGCGACGCCGCATCCAATGTATAAGACCGTGAACCAACTTTTTCGTAGAAAGACGGTGGAGAGCTTTCATGTTTAGATGAGACAGTCGTTGATGCCATAGGCTGTTCCTCTGTAAGTCAATCTGAGAAATGAGGCATACAACCGTCGAAGGCCGCACGGACGTCAGGTTGATCGTGTAAAGATTGGATCTCCGAAGTCCTTGAAGGAGTTCTGTGTCCTGACTATCCAAAATTCTGCACCGGTCAGCATGGAAGACCACCTGGAAGCCTTTGTCACAGAATTGGCCTATGCTGAACAAGTTATGGCGGAGGCCTTCGACGTATAAGACATCTTTGATTGTCGGATAATTGTTCAAAATGATATCCCCAAGTCCTAGAATCGGGGCTGAATCGTTGTTCCCAAATTGACTTTTCCATTTGGTCGGTCTTTGTAGTTGCTCAGCAGCTCTTGTTTACCAGTCATGTGTGTGGAGCAACCAGAGTCGAGGTACCACACATGATGGATCTGCAAAAACAATTTAGAGAGCTTTAGGTACCCACTTAAGTTTCAGCTCGTACAAATGCCTCGGTAGGTTTGACTGAGGAAAAGATCTTTTCTTGTGATAGTCTCCTAAGGTGCTTGGGGGATTTAATTTCTACGGGATACCTTAGGAAAGTACAGTCATGTACGGCGCCATAAGCTTTCTTTATGGCTGGATCTTGTTTCCTACGATTTTTCCTTTTGGCATTTGTTTCAGAATGATTAGTAGTAATTTTTTAGGTAGAGCCTATTTCGAGATTTTTACTTCTATAGGTGATAGGCTGAAGTGAGCACGTAGAAGTAATTATTTTGAACGTAGAAATGGCTCTTTTATTACTACGAGTGTCTTTTGTTTCGACAGAAGGAAAAAACATGTTCAGAGACATTTAAATCTACTAGCTCCTTCTTTATCTTAGGACTAGACACTCGCGGCTTCGTAGTTGGTGCTGGCTCTACGCTCCCTGTGGACGTAGGTGAAGTAGAATTAGTCTTAGCACTTTTAATAGAATCATTAACGTATTTTTGATCTTTTGAAGGCGATTCTTCAATTTTCACGCTTTTTATAATAGCGTGAGAGGTAGTTTGGGAGGACAGGGAAGCCTTGAGATTTTCCATCTCTTTAAAGAATTTTTTCTTTTCAGCTTCGAAATTCTCTCTTTCTTTGTCTAGTTTCGCCTGTGACTCCTCTATTAGTTTTATGATAGGGGGTTTGTAGAGAGTATTTTGATAATTGACCTTTTTGACTTCCTCGTGGTATTCATGAGAGTCAAGAGGTAGATTAATTTTTGCATGTAACTTGTTGCGTTCCTCGCTTAGGAGGGCATAATTATTTTCTACCGTTGCTTTGGCGGCTTGGCAGGCGTCTAGATCCTTACTAAGCTCACTAACCTTAGCGTTAGATATTTCTAATTGAGTTTCTAAGTCAGTGATCTTAGAAGTCGCTTCGGTTATCCTACAATTTAAGGTAGCTTTCTCTTTGTGATTCCTAACCAGACAATTGTAATTATTTGCTAGCCTGTCTTCTAACTCTTTAATCTTTTCACTATGCTGTCCTAAAGGAGGTTGACTAGTCTCTCTAGAATGTAAGCTCTTAATAGGTTCTTCTATTTTTGCACGAGAGCTTCTAAGTTCTGATTCGAGACTATCTATCCTCTCCTGAGCTTTTTCAAGTTTAATCTCTACTTCCTTAACACTTTTCTGCTCACGTTTCATGTTAGTGTATGCTAATTGATACGAATCTAACATGGTCAATAATGTGAAGTGAGAGACTACCTCATTTGAAGACATGGATGCGTTGTCGTCGTCCGTACGAGTGGATGTTCCGGCGTCCATTTCGTTGTCGAGACGAGCCATGAGGGCAAAGTTTTCTTCTTCGGAGCTCGACGTGTCCTCGAGCCATTGGTCCTGCTCGGCCATGAGAGCCACTCCAGCTTCTTTCTGTTTTGTCAATTAAAGCTTCCTGGAGTTGTAGTTTGCATCTCTCTTCTTCGGGAGAGTGCACTCTCTGGCGAAGTGACCTGCTTTGCCAGAATTAAAGCATTTGTTAGTCTCTTTGGAGTTCTTGACCTCGGAACTCACCGGAGCACGTTCTTTGTTCTTGGAGCTTGTAGTCCGAAGTCTGTTGGCTGAGGGAAGACTTCTTCTTGACGTACTTCTTGCTCATCATTTGTCCAATGAGAGCTAACTGCTTTCCAAGGGCTTTCATGTTCGGCTCTATGTCGCAGTCCGATTCATCTTCCAACTCCGATGATGAAGGTGGCCTAACGATCTTTTCTTTTCTTGATTTGTGCTCCTCTTCTCCGAGACTAAGGCAACCGTGTCATCGGTTTGTTTGCCATTCTGGTCTTTGATAATCTCTCGGATATCATCCTCATGTTGAGCTAGATTATCGAACACGGCATGGACATCCAACTCTTCTAGATCTTTACTTTGTCGTATTTGTGTGGATATTTTTCTGTTAGGTCCTCAGATTAACAACTCTAAGATCCTACGCAGGAATTCTAAGTAATTCGGTGACATTAATAATCGATCGAAAAACTCTAATGAAGATCGAGAGAGAGATTTCGAGTAGAGTGAGAAAGTTACTGTTGTTTCTCTCTCTAGAATGAATTGCAAGCCCTTCGATTCATTTCTCAAAACTTTCTCTATTCAGCTCAATTCATTTACAAGTATTTATACCAATAATCTAGGTATAAATATCTAACTAGTCCTTAATCTAAAGACTAATACAATTAAAGCTCCTAATTACAGGGACAACTAATGAAATCAAGCACAATTACAAATGATATTCTACATTCTCCCCCTTTGTGCTTGATTGCGTCTCCGCGCTGTTCGTCCTTGTCGGGCACAGTACGACTGCGCAAGCCCAGCGCATGGTCATAGTCCCTAACGGTCTCCCTGAGCTTCAGGCACTCCTCGATGTCATCCAATAATTCCATCAGGAGCGGTTGTTCTCTCACAAACCGGTGGATCCTCAGCATCGTGTCTCTATTTATCTCTTCCAACCTTGTTCGATATTTCTCCTGACGATCTTGAGGGTTCCGTCGCAAAACTTGTGAATTTCTGTCTTTAGCATCATCCTATTCTTCCTGGCAATTGGGTTGTTGTAGGTGATGCCGATGACAGAGCTGATGTGCACGTGATTGCTTGGAAGCCTCTCGATCTCAGGTCCTTTGAAGAGTGGTTCGGCCATGTTAACCTTCTTCATATTGCTCTCAAGCGCCATTTGAAGGTCGTGAGCGGCGAAGTACTTGACTTGTCGCATCATGAACCGGTGAGCCCTTCGAGGCCTTCTTTCTTGATAAAGCCCTGAGGACCTTTGTACTTCTCCACGTATAGCTGATAAAGACAGTAGACTTCATCGGCGGGGAGGTACGGCATGTCGCTCTCGCTCAGTTCCTCTCGGGTCCTATCCACTCGTTCGATGACGTAGTGAGGTGTTTGAAGTCCTCATTTGGCACAGTAGACACTGAGGAGTTGGCAAATTGGGGAGAGTTCCCTGAAGTGACTCTTCAGTCGATCCTTCGGGATCCCCAGCCTCACGTCCGGTCCTAGTTGGGTCAGCATCCACAGATATGTCATTCTCATCTGCTGATCCCAATGAGAGATCCCTCTCAGCTCGAACTCATCCGACTTCTTAATTCGATCCGGTGACCTCCAAATGTTTTCCCTGACTTCTTCAAGGAAAGGTATCTCTATATGAATGTTCTCCCACGGCGTGTCGATCCGAACGGTCCCTGGCATCTGTCTTGTAGGGGAGGCCGCTCGCTGTGCGATCAACTCCGGTAGCCTTGGGATTTCATTTTGGTAGTCTACACCTTCTTGAAGTTCGCCGCGAGGTCCACGGATGCTTGTTGTAAGAAGTGGCGTACGTCCTGAAGCCGTTGTCTCTGATGTTCCTCGGGCATGGAATGGGTCATCCACTGGCCTTCGAAGATGTACTTGTCTAATACTTCGTGTGGATTGACGCCATGTCCAGAGGGTCCCCGTTGCTCTGGAGCGACGGAGGGAGTAGCTTGGGTAGCTGCCAGAGCTACAAGCATTGCAGCGCTTGCTTCTTCTTCCAGAAGCAAGGGGCTTGAGTAGATCGGCGGTGTGGGCGGAGGCATCCTTAGGTGAAAGGTTGGTGGGTCGATATGTGGTAGAGTGGCTGTACGGTGCATGGTGTGGGTGGTTTGGGTTTGGGTTTGGGTTTGGGTTTCACCAGCTCCAGCGCTTGTCTGCGTGGCGCCCGATTTTGTCCTTGGCCAGATGTAGATGTCCTCGGCCTCTTCTCCCCCTCATGAGGGTCCTGATCATCAGGATCGTCATGTCTACGTCGGGAGTGGGAGCTTTGCCCTCGGCATGTGTCAGTCGGTGGCTCAGGATGATCCACCAATCGCCTATAAAGGGATTCTTTTTGAGGCGATCGGATGGACATGCCTATCAAACGGGCGAGGATAATGTCGTGGAGCTCGGTGATGGGGATAGTGTATGGGTTGATGAGGATGGAGGAAGTGGCTAAAGGGTCGGTGGGGGTGGGTTGTGTGGGGTGGGTTTGTGACGAAGGGCCTTCAGAGGCAGTGCTTTCCCGGTATCTCTTCGGGATGCCTCGATTACTTGAAGTACTCTCTCCGTGATCTTGTCTTCCATAGATTGTACAGCGGCAGTGAGAGCGGTCTGGAACTGCTCATTCGTCACAAATGGTGTGGACGCCTCCATGGATGGACCAGGGCGACTGATATCGCCTGTTATCAACCCTAGAGTAGACACCGACTCCCGGGGCGGTTCACAGTCACTTGAGGTTGTGACTGTATGAGACTTCCACCCAATCCTCGAGGCGAATCCGAGGATTCGCCTCTATGGGTGTTTAGGCAGGCTCAGGTTGTGCCTGCGAACCAGATACCACGTGAGATGGTTGCGGCTCAAGATTGAGCGAAGATGTGCCAGCAACACTTGTCGTCGTGGTCAGCGTAGTATCTGGGGCGGCAGTGACGGCCGGGAAGAGGGACTGCAGCTGAATGCTTAGTCGTCTGGGAGTCCTCCTTATCAGGCTTATTTCCTCGTCAGACTCCGTGTCATACGTGGTGGCTGTGTGAGGAGTGAGGTCACGATTGACGTCCTCCAGTGCCTGATCCGTCACCGGTGGAAGAGAGCTTTGCCCCATTTCAGTCTCGGGCTGTGCTTCTTGTTGAAGAACCTCCTCAAAAGTTTCTTCGAGCACGCCAACATGTACGGGGACTTCCACCTGGAATTCGTGTTCAGGAGCCTCGAGCGCCATCTCGGTAGCCACGACGTCTATCAAGGTACCTTCTACGTCGGGCGTTGGCTCTTCGATCTAAGGAGACTCCTGTTCAAGCTCCTGAGCGACAACGTCAATCATCGCGTCGTCAGGGCTTGGTTGGTATTGAGGAGGGCTCACATGGTGATCTGCCGGGGGCCCTCTGATCATATCCTCCGTTAAATTGTGTTCCCAGCAGAACCTCTGTTACTCAGCTCCCGCGGGGTCGGCGAGCCTGAGTAGGTTGAGTGGAATCGGCATCGACGGTTGGTCCAGGTCCGTGAGCCATGGGTTGTGGAAGAACTTAAGCCTAGGTGACTGATAATTTCCACCAGGAGGCAGCTGGGGAATGTTCTGGTGCAGCGCCATGATCTCCCTGATGATGATGTTGAACCATCGAGCATAAGGCACGTTCTTCGATCGCCGGTTCTCCTTCTGCCGAATCTGGTCCGCGAGGTCGTTCCAGATCAGCTGTGCGTAGTCGTAATTTCTTGAGAAGGCGATGCCGTGGAAGATCCTCAAAATATTGCCGTTGCCCTTACCAAATCCTGCGTGCTTGGGTGACAGACACTTATTCACTACTCCGAATAGTGTCTTCCACGGGTGTGGGATTCCGCTGCTCTGGACCTGAGCTAATCTTGTGAGCGGCGGTTGGTATCCCAAAGAAGTCCTGGATCATCTCAGCATCCGATGGGAGCGGGTCGTAATTATTGCTGTGGGGCAAGTCCAGTACCATGCCGAACTGGTTCTTGTCCATGCTGATATGCCGCGTCCCTAGCCTTGTTGAGTATATGAAGGCTCCATCGTTCACGTTCCTTGTATGCAGCCCCAGAACTGCTGGAGATAGACCATCGGCACCGATGCGGTGACCGTTAATGCATGCCAGATGGGGTGGCCTCGTAGGATTGATACGATGATCTCGTCTGGACACCTAAATGTGCTCAGATCGAGCTGGAAGTTCGTATCTTGACCTTTAGATAAAGGTTGTGATCGTAGATGTGGTTGTATTTCGGGTAGCGATCCATCTGAAAATAAGATATATAAAGGTTTATTAGTTCAATTTTATTTTCAGTCGAAATATGAATAAATTTCATCAAACTATAGTAATTTTGCAAATAATAGCATGTTCGATGAATTTTGAATTGAAATCATATCAAATGCATAGTGTATGTTTAATTTCAAAAATCGTGATGGCATGAATGTAATTTCGAATGAAATATTTGTCGCGTGAAAAATGGTTCGAAATTTTGCTAAGTGTTAAATCAGTAAGTCACTGTTCATGCCGAGAAAATTTTCGCTCGAGAAAATTGAATTGCAATTTGATTTCCTATACACTGATTTCAATTGAAACGTTTCCGTGTAATCTTTCGATCGAGAAATTTTATTCGCTGATAGTCGCTACAGTGTAAAAGACTTAGAGAAAAATTTTCTAAGTGTTGACGATGAAATTTAGACTGTAGTCGATCAATTTTACGATCGAGAAAAATTCCGCGTAAATTTACGATCGAGAAACTAATTCTCAGGTAAATTTACTGTCAAGAAATTTTCTTCGATTGAATAAAATTTTTCGATTTGAAATTTGTCGAGCGGTATGTGATTTCGATTGTAAGTAAAGTTTTTCGCGGCGAAATATTTTTATCGAGAAATTAGTCAACGAAAGACTAAGTCAATCGTCGAGAAATTTTTCGATCAATTAAATCCTAAGCGGCGAATATTTCGATCGAAAAATAAAGCGTTGAAAAAAAAAATTAATTATTCGTTGCTAAATTTTTGCGACCAAATTGAAATTAAATCGAAAATTCTATTTTGCGATAGTAAGTTTTTCGCTCGCAGAAAATCATAATTGGATTTTTCGATGGTGAGTGTAGCGGTTATAATCTTTTTATCGTGATGACTAAGTCAAAATTTTTTTTCGATCGAAAACTAAATCGACACAAATAGTATCTCGATTGAATTGTAATCCAATTAAGATAATTTGCGATCGACAAAGTTCTTCGACAGCTTCAAAACTTCAAAATACCCAGTTTCATCGAAACTCATTTTATCATCACAGATGGAAATCTTCCAACGATTTATGCTATCTGTTTCGTCAAAAACATCGAATCTATCTAAACAACAGGCATTTAACTCAGAAAATCCAAGAAGTACGCCTAAGTTTAGTAAAACAGTATACGTTGAAATGGTTTTTGAAGAACAATCGAAAAATCTTAACTAAACATGCGAAAAACTACAGAATTGAAATGCAAATCAAGTTATAACATGCGCAATCGTTAACCAAATCGAATTTCTACCTTAATCAGACGATTTGAAGTGAAAATTAGAACATTTTTGAAGAATTTTGTATCGTCTGAGAAAGTTTTCCGCGAGAGACGTTTTGCGATTGGACATTTTGCGATTAAATGGATCAGGCCCATTACTATTTGCACACGAGAAATTCTAATTTTTCGATCGCAAATTATCGCAGTTAATCAAAATCGATCCCGATACTGTTTACGATCGAGAAACTTTAGATTGCGAATTAATTAAAATATCCAGTTTCTCGATAGTAAGTTCTTCTAAAGAATTTCAGATTGACCCATATTTCAAAATAAAACCCATTATAAGGCTCCCCCTTAGTAATTAAAATAAATGCAATTAACTCCCTCTATTTTTCGAGTAGTAACGTCTAGCTCCCCTGGTAGTAGTTTAAAAATCTGTACCACTTAGAGTTAAACGTTAGTAATAATGGAGTTAATCAACAATTATTTTTGGCAATTTTATCTTTGAAATATCTGGTCTTGTGTCTAACTCCTCTCTTTGTAGTGTCGACGTCTCACTCCTTAATTTTGAAACATCTGAAATACTCAGAGAAAAACGTCAAAAATATTTGGAGCTAAACCACGATTTTTATACTTGCTCCCCCTCAAATGATGCACAAGAATTAACTAATTACGCAAGCATATTAAATCAATTCAAGTCACGAGCATAAAAACACACAAATTTACCAAGTAAGTATGTGTACATGGTCCCCGAATACATGTACTTCAAAATATTGTGCGAGGGTTAGAGCATAGAAAAACTTATCGCATTTAAAGAGTTCAGTACCAACGCAATCTAAAATTGCATTTAGAATGTGGGACATACAAAAAAAATTCGCATTTATTCAATTCAACGCATATGAAACATAACATTTCATGTCAAAATGTGCGAAATTTATTATTTAATAATTATATATATATAATTTTTTTCGTATTTTACTATTATTATAGTATGGGGTCAGATTATTTGCTTCGATCAATCGTCAAGCCTACAATTTTCCGAGACATTTGAAAGAGAAAATTGCAGTCAAGTCATGTCGTCAAACTATAGTCCTAAGTTCATAGACTGCTCCATTTCGACAACTCTTACTAGGTTCGCTCTTGCTCTAAATAATTTCTAACTTGGGATTTTATATTTATATCACTCAAGTCAACACAAGCAGTTTCAAGTCAATTTACCTGTGATCGAGGCGTGTTTAATCATTTCACCCAAGCGAGAGACCGTCGATTGGAATCAAAGGGGTGTAAAGGTTTTAGTTTAGCTAGGACTTAGAAGGGAGGAATTTAGAGGAAAGTGAGCTTATCTCTTCGTCATCTTCCATTTCTATGTCTGTCTCCTTTCTTTTCGGCATCTTTCTTCTTTTCTCCCTCATTTACTATCCTTTAATCAGTTACGCTCAAGCTGAAGCTCCGCTTCAGCCTAATCGGACCGATGCTATTTGTTGGAAGGGAGCGCCGGATGGCCGACCGACGACACGACTGATTAGGGAGTCCTTACGCGCACGAAGGCCTATTGTACCTTGGGCGTCCTTGTTTGGGGGGCCTTTGAAGATCCCTCGACATGAGGTCATACTGTGGTTTGCCATCCGTGATCGTTTATCGACTAGAGATAAGGCCTGGGTGGCACAGCGCGCGGGAACCCCTGCTTGTGTTCTCTGTGACGCGCTACATGCTGAGACTGTGCAACACTTATTTTTTGATTGTCGATTTTCACGCGACTGTGTTCGGATGCTGAGGCAGAAGATCAGGTGGGGATGGCCGTATCGGGACTGGGGGCAGGGTATACGGTGGGCTGCATTGCGATGGCGTGGCCATCATCTCCTACAGTTTGCCTACCGTCACGTCCTTGCTTCGTTGGTATATCACATTTGGCAGGCACGCAACAAGCGCTGGAAGGAGGGGGCTATCACGACTCCAGATAGGCTGGTTGCTGTTGTCCTCGATATGGTTTGTATGCGGCTTACTGGGACATCGCCCAAGTTCGATCTACAGAGAGCAGCCATACGACGTCTCTGGCGAGTAGCTTGGTAGTGAGTTGGATGTTTTAGCTTTCGTTTTGTTGGTCTATGCCAGTAGTCTGTTACTGGTTAGCACGTGAGGAGTCACACCCTCACTCATCTGTACATATACCCCCTTTATATATATACACGGAACTTACTCCAAAAAAAAAAAAAGATTATCGTAGGCGAAGTTCTTCTTGTTGATTCTCGGGCCGATACCGTGCTCCTCTTCTCTTAGTCCCTAGATAGGTTTCAGAAATTATCTGTTTGGAATAGTTCACGGTTATGGAATTCGTACCCAAGGCTGCGCTCCACTTCTCGTTTCCCGATATAAGACCGTATTATCCTTGGAGAAGTTCACTTCGTGGTGCTCCTCTTCCAGCCGTTCTGACGAGCGTACGAGATTATCGTTGGAGACGTTCGCAGCAGGAACCACACCACTTTCTACAAGGTAGTCAGAAGGCCGGTTCCTTTGGTCTTTGCGCGTTGAGCAATGCCTTCTTTAGTCATCATCCTACTTTTCTTTTGTTATCTCCCCCTCCTCTTCTCGTCTGAACAACCATTCGAAGAGTATAGAATTCGGTTGAAGGCTAGGAATGGGTTTCAAAATGAAGAAAAGGACGTCGGAGACGGCTCAAAGTGGATGACTAAGGGCAAACGTGGGGAAATTTATATAAGGCCGAATGAGGAATATCCTAAACTCCCTTATCATTTTCATAACGATCTAACGCAAGATGAGTATGACACCAAGCTCACTAGGTAAGACAAGTAATTGATGTGTGACTCACTCGAGAAATAGATCCAAATAAAGAAAAAAAAGGAACAAGGCTTGAATCCTCACGTATGTAGAGTGACTTTGTGTCTAGTGGAACAATCAACTGACCTTTTAGACACGAGAATGCGACTTAGACTGACAAAATTTAAGCAATTAAATCGATTGCATGTCGGGGTAAAATTCTTGGTGACTTTAGACCAAAGCATCCTAAAGGATTTCGTCAAACCCCATTATATTATATATATATGTAATTTTTTTTTTAATATCACGCAAGATAAGGACAAATAAGCATAGAAAACACATAGAATAGGGCATGTGATAGCACAGAAGATCAGGTAATGCACATATTACGGAAGATTCCACATGCCTAATTTTCCGACAAGGTATTGGAATCGTTTCTCATCCAAGGCCTTGGTGAAAATGTCGGCTAATTGAAACTCCGTGTTCACAAAGTACATCTCTATCGTGCCTTTTTCTACGTGATCTTTGATAAAATGACATCTAATGTCTATGTGTTTTGTGCGTGAATGATGAACAGGATTGCAAGTAATGACAATTGCACTCTGACTATTACTATATATGGGTATATTAGTTAGATTGTACCCATAGTCGCGAAGCAGTGTCCGCATCCACAGCATTTGTGAGCAACAGCTGGCGGCAGCTACGCATTCTGCTTCTGCCGTCGAGGTGGACACACAGTTCTGCTTTTTAGATGACCAGCAGCCCAGCTTTTCGCCTAGAAATTGAGCGCCACCGGAGGTGCTTTTCCTGTCCATTCGGCAACCTGCATAGTCAGCGTCAGTGTAGCCGATAAGTTTGAAATTCGTACCCTTTGGATACCATAGGCCAAGGGTAGAGGTGCCCTTAAGGTAGCGAAGAATTCTTTTGACCGCGAGCATATGAGATTCATTGGGTTCGACTTGAAAACGGGCACATAAGCAGGTGGCAAACATGTCCGGCCGGCTAGAAGTGAGGTAGAGAAGGGATCCAATGATACTGCGATACAGTGTGATGTCGACCGATTTACCAGAGGGATCGGCATCCAACTTGCAGCATGGTGACATAGGAGTGCTGAGAGGCTTGCTCTGATCTTGATGAAATTTCTTCAGAATATCCTTGATGTATTTTGTTTGACTGATGAAAGTTCCATCATTGAGCTGCCTGACCTGAAGGCCTAAGAAAAATTGCATCTCTCCCATGTGACTCATTTCGAATTTGCTCTTCATGAGATCTCCAAACTTCTTGCAGAGCCGAGGATTTGTTGATCCGAAGATGATGTCGTCGACGTATACTTGGACGACCATCAGATCTTTGTCATGCCATTTAATGAAGAGGGTTGTGTCTATCGTTCCTCGTATGAATCCAGACTTCACGAGGAAATCACTCAGGACATCGTAGCAAGCACGTGGGGCTTGTTTTAGTCCATAGAGAGCTTTGTCTAAACGATAGACGTGATGGGGATGTTCTTGATCAACGAAACCTTCCGGCTGAGCGACGTAGATTTCTTCATTTAACACGCCGTTGAGAAAAGCGGTTTTAACATCCATCTGATAGACTTTGAAGTCTTTGTGAGCCGCATAAGCCAGCAGGAGGCGGATAGCTTCGATACGGGCAACAGGAGCATAAGTCTCGTCGTAGTCGATGCCTTCCTATTGATTGTATCCCTTAGCTACTAGCCTTGCTTTGTTCCGGATCACTTCACCGTCTTCATTTTTCTTATTCTTGAACGCCCATTTAGTTCCGACCACTGTTTTCCCATGTGGACGGGGTACCAAGGTCCACACTTGAAGACGTTCGAATTGATTGATTTCCTCTTGCATTGCAATTGTCCAATCTGGGTCTCGAAGTGCGTCTGCTACTTTGATAGGCTTGTTTTGGCTCAGGAAGCAACTGAAAAGACTGTGTTTCGATGTGTCCTCACACCATCCGAAGGATCACCAATTATTTGATCGACCGGGTGACCTCTAGTCCACTTGCCCTCATGAGGCAAGGCTGTAGCAGATGCGTCAGCCATCTGTGGATCTAGATTGCCTATAGTCTCCGATTGATCATTTATTTGAGGAAGTTCCTATTCTGCACTTGGATCGATCGTCTCTGATGATACTTCCTCGAGGACCACTGTAGGTTCTTCGGTATTCTGTAGCAAATCTGAATTGGGTGGGGTAGAGGTGTGAGATGAACTTGGTACGTCGGTCTCGAACGGTGGAGAATCCACTGTAGGTGCAGTGGTGCAAGACCGATATACTGGTTCGAAGAGAGAATCCTAATCGTCTATTGCAAGTCTCGTTGCTTCGTCTGACATTGACTTTGATGTTGTTGCCATCTTCTGTTGGTTTTGTGCCAACACACCAGTGATTACGGGTTCTGAGTTGCAAGACAAAGACAACCCGCACAATGTTGAAAATTGAATACAAAGGGGTAGAAGCCATCGGGTTGAGCACGGGTCCTGAACTGATTTGAGCAGGAACCATCAGGTTAGGCACGGGTCCTGGACTGAGTTGACCAGAAGCCATCGGGTTGAGCACGGGTCCTGAACTGATTTGAGCAGGAACCATCGGGTTAGGCATGGGTCCTGGACTGAGTTGACCAGAAGCCATCAGTATGAGCACGGGTCCTGAACTGATTTGCGCAGGAACCATTGGGTTAGGCACGGGTCCTGGATTGAGTTGACCAGAAGCCATCTCTACCACTTCGTGAAAAGTGACATTATAGCTTTCCCTAATAGTTCGGTTGGACTTGATGTATACTCGTTACGCTTTTGAAGTTGAAGAATACCCGACAAATGTAGCTTCGAATACTTTAGGGTCGAACTTTGCACGTTGTTCTTGGTCGTTCGCCACAAAGCACTTACACCCGAAGACTTTAAAGAAAGAGATATTGGGCACTCTATTATTCACAATCTCGTACGGAGTCTTGTTGAACCATTTGTGAACCACCGTCCTGTTTTGAGTAAAACAAGCGGTATTGACTGCTTCAGCCCATATAAAGTGTGGAAATCCTAACTGGATCAGCATTGTACGAGCGGCTTCCACTAGTGTTCGATTTTTCCTTTCGACGACCCCATTTTGCTGAGGTGTTTTGGCGGCTGAAAATTGTTGACTTATTCCAAGTTTTTGATAGAACTCACTTAGGTGGTTGTTTTTGACCTCAGTGCCGTTGTCTGTTCGAACAACTTGAATAGTCTGTTGCAGCAGATTTTGAGTTGTCTTCACAAAATCGATTAACAAGTCACCGATCTCATCTTTCATTCGGAGGAACTTTGTCCACGTGTAGTGAGAATAGTCATCTACAATCACTAGGATATACTTTCTTCCATTGATACTCTGAGTCTGCATCGGACCGCAGAGTTCCATGTGAATTAATCCAATGGTCGAGAAGTAGACGCAATTTGCTTGACGTGATGAGATGCTCGCTTCATTTTTCCTAGGTGACATGCCGAACAATGATGCTCCCTTTGTAGTTGTATAGTTGGAAGACCGTGAACCAACTGTGTTAGGATATTTAATTAGTTGTGTCAATAGTTTAAGTCTTGGAATTAATTATGTAATTATCTTTAGCTTGGGCTTTGGACTAGATTGTAATTATTTAGTGATTGGGCCTTAATATACCTAGGGTTAATGTGGTATATAAGGTTTTACCAACTCACTTTGAAAGGTAATCAAAGATCAAAAAGCTAAAATTCGTTTTCACACACTACACACACTACAAGGTGAGAAATTCTCCCTTTTCATTCCATTCCATTCCATCTAGCTTCTTTGATTCCTTGTTTGGTGCATTTCGGGACCAACAAGTGGTATCAGAGCAAACGTGGATCGATCTTCGTTGATTTGAATCCAGTTTCGTTCGATTCCAAACAAGATCAAAGGTGTTTTTTGAGCAAAAAATAGGTTTCGGCATTTTGAGCTTGTTTTGGGGTTTTGATGCTTCGTTTTTGTGTTTAAAACCCTCCCCCAGATCAAGTCTATGCCTAAAATGTTTTTAGAACACTTTTGGATCAGTTTTAACGAGTTTTGAGCAAGATTTAAGCAGAAAATTTTCAGAAAAAGACATCTCGGCCATTCTCTGTTTTGGTCGATTTGACCCATTTTTTTGTTGTTTTTAGCTCACAAATCGGTCGATTATGTGTTTAGGGAAGAATTTCTGAAGTTTAGGATCATGTTTGAGCGATTTTGGTTGAGATTTGAGCGAGAACGAGACGTTTTTCTGGGAAATCGCGTGAAAAGCAATGGAACAGTACTAACATGTTCTTGACCGCGAAATTTTGAGCTTGATCGTTCAAGTCCGCGAATTTCCACGTCCGCGAAATTTTATCCCGAGAATTTTAAGCCGCGAAACTTCTCTTTAACTACATTTTTTCTCAATGACCTATGCCCAAAATCCGAGAAAGATTAACTCCGCGAAAATTTTTTTCTTAGGCCAGATTTTTGTGTTCTCAACTTCATACTCTAAAAATCCGTGAATTTCCAAAACCGCGAAAATTTCTCTAAGATCCAATCTTTCTCAAGTTCATACTCTTTAAAATCAGAGAAACTTTATACCCGAGAAAGTCTATTCCAAGAATTTTTTTTCTGCCGCGAAATTTTCAAGAAACTGAGAAATTTTACCAAGCCGAGAATTTTCAGAAAATCCATATCCTAGAAAGCTTCTCCCGCGAATCTTTCTAAGCCGCGAATTTCTTTTTTTTTCTCAACCGAGAACCTTCTGAAAATTTTTATATCCGAGAAATTTGTCTCAAGACCGCGAAAGTTTTTTAAACTCAGTGAAAATTTTTACATACGAGAAATTTTTCTCAAGTCCGCGAAAGTTTTGAACTCAGTGAAGATTTTACATCCGAGAAACCTTTTAAAGGCCGAGAAATTCTGTTAAAGTCATGAAAGATTTTACATCCGAGAAACTGTTTAAAGGCCGAGAAATTTTTTTTAAAAGTCATGAAAAACTTTACATCCGAGAAAGTTTTCTAAGCCGAGAATTTTTGAAATTTTATATCTGAGAATTCCTTTTCTTTGGCCGAGAAAGTTTTGAAATTCACGAAAGTTTTCAATCCGAGAAATTTTCTAAGCCGAGAAAATTTATCTCATCTGAGAAAGTTTTTTTCCTTCTTCAAAAACCACGTCTCTTTCAAATCCGAGAAAATTTTCATAAACTCGCATCTACAGTACTTCAACTCTTGATGCGATTTTTTTTTTGCCCGCGAAATTTTCTTGTGAAACTTTAAAAATCTCAACTTAGAATCATTCCCACATACGAAACTTTTCAAATCCGAGAAATTTTTACTTGAGAATTTTTCTTCAGAATTTCTCTTTAAAACCCTCAAACACCGAAATTTCTCGGATATCACTTCATTTATCACATCTTCTTGAGCTGCGAATTTTTTTTTAAGTCCTTTTCTCGTGATAAATTCGTCTTGGGCTAAACTTCTCTTAAAAATTTTAAGATTTGATCCTTACACTTTAGTACTATCTCCCTAAACCACATTTGAGATAAAATTTGTTTTTGCTTCCCAAGTCTCAATTTAAATTTCTAGAACTTCTCCCAACTTCAAGATTTATTTCTCTTTCATACATTATCGACCATCACACACGCTCACTTAGTTCTAAGAAATTCTTTAAACATTTTTATTCTCAAAACTCTACTCATTAAACTCGTATTTCTCATATCGTTCGTTACTAACTTTCTTATCCACTACAAGATCAAAACCACGGACGATTCGACTGCACCAACCATGTCTACCACGAATGACATCTCCATAGTGGGCTCCGACACCAGGCCTCCGATGCTGCGACAAGGCGACTACAGCATATGGACAAACCGCTTCCTCACGTTCATCAGGAACAAAGGCGCACCACTCTCTCAATATCTTCTGGACTCCATCTTCAACGGCCCTGCACAGTTCTGGACAACTATCCCTGCACAGCCAAACGCAAACCCTCCCATGGATGAACGCCGCACACCAAGAGGTCCCATCAATGAGGATGAACTGGCTCGCGTACAGGCCGACGAGACTGCCAAAGGATACCTCTTCCAGGCTTTGGGAAACGAGGTCTACACTCACGTTGAGTGCTGCACAACTGCGAAGGAGATATGGGATGAACTTGCAGAAATTATGGCAGGCACAACGGAAAGTGCTCAGGGGAGGAAATCAGCATGCCTCTCGCAGTATGAACTCTTCCAGGCCTATGAAGGAGAGGAACTGCGTGACACATACCTCCGATACCTGAAGGTCATCAATGAACTCAAGAAAGCTAGGATCTCGAGGGACAAATTCGATATCAACAACCGCTTCCTTGGTAGCCTCAAACCACATTGGGGCAATGCAATCGTGATGATGATTCAGAGTAAGGACCTCTCCAACACTTCCATCCATGCTCTTTATGACAGTCTGTCTGCCTATGCTCCTTACGTGCAACCTCAGTCCTCCAACACTCGAGTCGACCCACTGGCACTCCTCTCGAACAAAACCAATGAACGATCTTCCATCACTAAGGCCAAACAGAACAAAGGGAAGCTGCCAGCTGTTGTTTCTGACACCTCTTCAGGATCCGAAGCCGATTCAGAATCCGATGAAGATGTTCGTGACATTCGCAAGCAACTGGCAATGCTCACTAAGCTGGTCTCAAAGAAGATCGGGAAAAAATCCTCATCCTCCTCCAATCGTCAAAGAACCTATAGCGGCTCCAAAAAGACCACTCCCACAGATGAAACTAAGCCGACAAAGAAAACAGAGGACTCCACACCTCAAAAATCTGTGAAGTGCTTTCGGTGTGGAAAGACGGGCCACTTTGCCAAAGAATGCCATGCCCCACGCGTGAAGGACTCCGGGTACTATGACCGAAAGGCCAGAATGACCCGCAAGATGGAAAGTGGGAAAGCCCTACTCACCGAAGAAGCTGAATGGGTGAATGACACCTCAGAAGACGAGGAGCCCAAGGATGAAGATTGCTGCATGGCTAGGCTGGTCGAACATGACGAGGACGAGGAGATGGGTCACACCGGTGAAAACACAGCTAAGACTCCTACCAACGCTGAGTCTGAGGTACGAATCTCGCAACTCGATGATGTGTTTAATCACCGACACGCCACTAAGAAACCCACCGTAGACGCTAGGGATTATGATGAACTTAGGCTAAAATATGAAAATAACTATGCCTTACTTAGTCTAAAAGTAGAAGAACTTGCCTGCACAAACGAACGTCTAATGGCCTCAGAAGCGTTAGTCAAACGTCTGCAAAGTAGGAACAAACAAAGTGAGACTAAGGTTAAGGAAACTACACTAGCCATTAGTTCATGTGAAACTTCTCGCCTCCTGACGGCCGCCCAATACGAACTGCTTACAAGGGAGAGAGTCAGGCTTTACCGCAAGGTGAAAGAACTTGAAGAGCAACTTCACCTTAAGAAAAAGGCAGCAAACATCTTATGTCTATTAAACCAACCAGCTGAAACAGAATTCTACGACGCCCGGATGGGAATAGGACTGGCCAGCAACTGCGATCCAACGCCGCTAATTGTCAAAAGGTATAACATGTACAGTACAGCATTCCTAAAAACAAAGACAGGGACTCCCTCACAGCTCATGCCATTTGTACGATCCTCCTCCACTGTGCTGTCAGAAGAAAAGAGGAAACAGAACATACTTTGGACAGAGATCGCATACGACTACACAGAACTCAATGCCAGTGATAAGACTAGAAAGCCCTCACTCTCTGAAGACATCAAATCTCAGTTCCCAACTGAAGAACAGGAAATCGCTCTCCGAGAAGCACTTTCTCGCATCTATGTCCCAGAGAAACTTCTAGTCATAGCAGAACTAGAACGAACCATAGAAGTAGAGCGAAATGCCTTTGCCAAAGAGCGTGAAGATCTACTTTACAAAATCTTTACCCTAGAACAATCTCTTAATACGACCAAACCTTCTACGTCAAGTCAAGTACCCGATTCTCAAACATGTAAATGTAAGAGGACGGCGAAGATGACTCCTGAAGCCGACATATGTCCTAACACTAACTCTAGTATTCTTATGGATACAGGGAATGTGAGCTCGACGTCTCAGGAAGGGAGTTCGTACCAAATAAAGGAGAACCCGCTCTTCGATGACAAGAAGAGAAGACCATCCTATATTCGTTCTACCTCTCTATGTACTGAATCCCAATGTCCTAAGGTCGTAGACAATTATGTTGCCAAAACTCATCTTTCGTTTACCAAGCTTATGTCTATGTGCTGCTGCAACGAATTTGTTCTCCCCCGCTTCCACGAATACGAATCACATGAACACGCAACACTCCGACCACGCAAGCGAAGTTCATCTACGACGCCTTTGAATTCGCCCATCTCGCCTAAGCCTAAGGTCAAGCGAAAACGCCTCTCGTCATCAAAAGCAAACTCACCTACTACTCACAAGCCACAGGCGACCAACACCGAAGCACAAAAACGACAACCACATTCTACACGCCAATTCATGTATAAGGCACCACACATGCAAGCACAAGTTAGGAAAATATGGGTTAGAAAAACCATAATCCCGCCTAATCAAACAAACGACAAGGGGAAAGCTAAATTAGAAACAACACAATCTAATTTAGAAACCACATTTCCCATTAAGCGCGTAAAAACTTTACATATATCACAAGAATGTCCCGTTCGAAAACGGGGTCCCAACGTTTGCTAATGCTTGCAGGTCTGTCATGTGTGGTATCTAGACTCGGGTTGCTCCACACACATGACAGGGAATAAGGAGCTGTTGAGCAACTTCTCCGAGCGCTATCTCGGAAGGGTCTCCTTCGGAAACAGTCAAATGGCGCCAATTCTCGGAACTGGCGATCTCGTGCATGACAAATTGACAATAAAGGAATCTCCTACGTCGAGGGTTTGAGCTACAATCTCTTCAGCATTGGACGTTTCTGTGACAAAGGATACAAGGTTCTCTTCGAATCAGACATCTGTAGCATTATAGATGCCTCAGGACAATCTCTTCTCTCTGGAACGCGCACGTCTCACCTTTACGTACTCAACCTCACGACCTCTCCACCAGTATGCCTTCTCTCTCGAGCCGCTCCCAAGTTGAACGATTTGTGGCACCGACGTCTTTCACATCTCAACTTCAAGACCATCAACAAACTGCGTCAGAATAAACTCGTCAACGGTCTACCCCAACTGACATATCATAAGGAACACCTCTGCTCTGCATGTGAATTGGGGAAGATGAAGCGATCGTCTCATGTCTCTAAGGAAACACCGTCCTCTAAGCTCATCCTCGAACTCTTACATATGGATCTATGTGGCCCAATGCCTACGGCCACACTCGGAGGAAGACGGTATATTCTTGTGATTGTCGACAATTTTTCACGCTACACGTGGACGAAACTCATTCGCACAAAGGATGAAGTTCCTGATATAATCATCGAGTTTGTTGTTGCGTCCCAAACTCTTCATCAACAGAAGGTTCGGATTATCAGAACAGACAACGGAACTGAGTTTAAAAACAAGAAGCTCAGTGATTTCTATGCCACTCAGGGCATCACTCAGCAGTTCTCAGCTGTGAAGACAGCGGAACAGAATGGTGTCGTTGAGCGCAAGAATAGGACACTAGTTGAAGCTGCCAGGACTCTTCTCATCCAATCCGGACTTCCTCATTCTCTTTGGGGCGAAGCTATTCAAACGGCTTGCTACACACAGAACCGGGCTTCCATCCACAAGAGATTCAACCGCACCCCATACGAGATGCTGAATAACCGACGTATCCCCGATATATCTATCTGAGGGTCTTCGGTTGCCGATGTTTTGTGGCCAATGATCGCCAACATCTTGGGAAGCTTGATCCAAAAGCAATTGAAGGCATCTTTGTTGGATACTCGCTGAACTCGAAGGCATACAGAGTCTATCTTAAGGAGAAACGGTCAGTAATAGAAAGCACGAATGTCTCTTTTGACGAAAGCGAAGGCGATCTCATAGCTTCTGGCCATATCAGTCCAGAACCAGGTCTTCTACAGACGTTGACAAAAGGTCAACTCTCAACGGCGGGAACTTCCTCATCTGAGGGCAATTGTGGGGAACTGGATCTCCGATCTGCTCTTCGAGTATTTTTACCCAGTTCACAAGACTCCCGTCGCCACCACTCAACCTACCGCTGCACCCACTCCACCTACACCACCAGCTACCGGCAATAACGTCGTCCCTCCAACCATGGATACACTTAATCTCAACGAAGACGACGTACTACCCAACCCTGGGAACATTGCTGATACTGATGCTGAATCTTCTCAGTCTACTACAATCGAGATCTCTTCTTCGGACACCGGACCCCAATCCCATGAACCTCCAACCGATACAAATGTGGCCAGCTCCTCTCAGACCAATGTACCCCTCTGGGCTCGCTCACATCCTACAGATCAGATTATTGGGGATCCCACATCTGGTGTTTCAACACGTTCGGCCACGATGAATGAAAGTTTGTTTGCTTGCTATCTCAGTCAAGTCGAACCATCACGAGTAGCTGAAGCCCTCAATGATCCTGATTGGCTGATTGCAATGCAGGAGGAAATAAATCAGTTTGAACGTTTGCAAGTTTGGGAACTCGTACCCCAACCTCACAATAGATCCATTATCGGCACAAAATGGATCTTTAAGAACAAAAAGGATGAAGATGGTGTTGTTATTCGCAATAAAGCAAGACTTGTGGCTAAGGGGTACAACCAACAAGAAGGCATCGACTACGATGAAACTTTCGCCCCAGTCGCCAGGATCGAAGCAATACGAATGTTTCTTGCCTTTGCTGCTCACAAGAACTTCAAAGTCTACCAAATGGACGTGAAGACTGCATTTCTGAATGGATTTCTCAAAGAAGAAGTGTACGTTGACCAACCTGAAGGGTTCTTGAGCGAAGAGTTTCCTCATCACGTATATCGACTCTACAAGGCTCTCTACGGACTAAAACAGGCTCCCCGAGCTTGGTATGACGTCCTTTCAGATTTCCTCGTTCAGTCTGGATTCAGGAAAGGATCTCTGGATACAACTCTCTTCACCAAGCGGAGTGGCCCGGACATCATGATCGTACAGATATATGTCGATGACATCATTTTCGGATCGACTAAACCACAACTATGTGAAGAGTTCGCAGAACTGATGAAGGAGAAGTTTGAAATGAGTATGATGGGCGAGCTGAATTTCTTCCTTGGTCTCCAAGTGAAGCAACTCCCCGACGGAATCTTCATCAACCAGTCCAAATACATCCATGACATCCTCGAGAAATATGGAATGAAGGATGCTAAGACTGCTGCAACACCTATGTCTCCCTCTGGCCGACCCGATGCAGACCCATCTGGTGCTCCTGTTGATCAAACCATCTATCGAGGGATAATAGGATCTCTTCTGTACCTCACTGCTAGTCGACCAGATATCGTTCTCTCGACAGGAATCTGCGCTCGTTTTCAGGCAACACCAAAAGAATCCCACCTCACTGCTGTCAAAAGGATTCTCCGCTATCTCAAAGGAACACCCAATCTGGGCTTGTGGTACCCCACTCAATCGGACATCAAGCTGGTTGGATTCTCTGACTCGGATTATGCTGGATGCAAAATGGATCGGAAAAGCACCTCTGGAGCTGCACACTTCTTGGGCGGTAAACTCGTAAGTTGGTCGTCTCGAAAACAAAACTGTGTCTCAACTTCGTCAACGGAGGCAGAATATGTCGCCGCTGCTAGTTGTTGTTCACAGCTTTTGTGGATGAGAACCCAACTACGAGATTTTAATATTCATGTCGATAAAATTCCCATTTATTGTGACTCAAAGAGTGCGATAGCAATGACGAGTAATCCGGTACATCACTCTAGAACAAAACACATAGATATTCGTCACCACTTCATCAAAGAACATGTAGAACAAGGGACAATTGAATTGCACTACGTCACAACCGAAGATCAACTGGCCGACATTTTCACAAAACCGTTGGATGTCAAACGATTCCAACACCTAGTGACTATGTTGGGCATGTTGAATATTCAGTTGTGATCAATCATCTCTACATGAACTTTGATTAAGTGTACATACTTCCTTTCCACTTCACTCCATTATCTATGTGTCTTCTGAATTTTCATGTGTCTTCTGGATTATATCTGTTGAGGGGGAGTTTTTCGATTAAGGGGGAGCGTCTGACATTTCATCATCTAAAACGGGAATTTTTCGATTAAGGGGGAGCGTCTGATTTTTCTAAAGGAAATTTTTTTTAGGGGGAGCTTCTGATTATTCCATTACTTAAAAAGGAAAGCTTTAGATTAAGGGGGAGTTTCTGATTATACCTTTATAAAAATAATAATTTTTTTGGGGGTTGAAATTTTAAAAAAAAAAAATTTTGGTCAAAATGAGCCAAAATTGGACTGATTAAAATGTTTTGGGTTGAATTCTAAAATTTCTGGTCAAAAATGGTCAAAATTGGTCCAATTGAAGCCCATGAATTTCGGCCCGCGAAAGTCATATCTGACCAAGCCCATGAATTTCGGCCCATTCTCACAAAATTCGCATGAACAGTGACTATAACCCCTAAAACCCCAAAACCCTTAACGTTTTTCACTATTCCAAAAATCCCGAGAAAATTTAAAAAATTCGCAACCCCTCTTTCAAAAAAAATTCGCAACTCCTCAGATCGTCGTTGTCGTCAAAATCTGCATTCAAACTTCGTTTCCTGCTAACTCAATCATCGCAATTCAGCTTTTCGGTATGAATACACTTTAAATAACCCAATTTCTGTTCAAGTTTACCCTGTTTTGCCCATTTTATTTAAATCTGTTAGGTTAGGGTTTAAATTTTCTCGGCTCTGAATCAAATGCATGCTTCGTTCTTTATGTTTAATATCCCCAAATATGCATTGCCCATTCAATTACGAGTCGATTGAGCCCAGAATACAGCATTTTGGTTGATATTTGAGTAGACCTAGGGCTAAAATATATTACGTCGCTTCACTGTTTTTCAACTGTGTTCTTCACCGCGAAACTTTCTCAGATAAAGTGCTTTAAATTGTTAAATTTTCGCTGCTACAGTACCATAAGCCCCTCGAATCTTTTTTTAATCACCGAGAAATTTTCTTAGATAAAGTGCTTTAAATTGTTAAATTTTCGCTGCTACAGTGAGATAAGGCCCGCGAAATTTTCATTTTTACCCGAGAAAACTCTTGCACTACTGAGAGTGTAGCCCCGCGAAATTTTAAAACTCTTGCACTACAGTGAGTGTAGCCCGCGAAATTTTTAATGTACCCGAGAAAAATTCTGCGCTACAGTGAGTGTCGCCCCGCGAAATTTTATCTGAGAAACTTTAGTATGAGAATTTACCTTTGTTAAAACCTCGCTGCTACAGCACGTGAAGTCCCGCGAAAATTTCATTTACTTCACTTCATAATCCAAATTTTCGCATCTCCATTTTTCTCGCATCCACAGTGAACCAAAAATTTTCTCAATCCACAAAGAGGTTTCAACCCGCGAAAATTTCACTTTCTCGCACCTACAATGAACAAAAATTTTCTCAATCCACAAAGATGTTTCAACCCGCGAAAATCTCATATACTCGCATCTACAGTGAACAAAATTTTCTCAATCCACAAAATTTTTCTACCCGCGAAAATTTTATATGCTCGCATCTACAGTGAACAAAGATTTTCTCATTACATGCGAGACTTTGAAATTTTGAAAGTGTGGCTGAGTGCGAAATTTTGAAACTTGAGAAAAATTTCTTAACGTGCGAGATTTGTGTGACTAAGTGCGATTTTTCTTAACTTGAGAAAATTTCTATGTAAGATAAGTTGTGATTTTTTTTTTTCCTTCTTTCACTGCATGCGAAAAATTGTTACAATGTGCGAGACCTCTTAACTTGCGAAAATTTTCATACTTGCACAAAATGCGAAAATTTTCAAATTTCAAATCTTAACAACTATGTCAAAGGGACCCTAAATTAGCTTAAATGTGAATTTTTCTTATGTATAAATTTTGGGCAATTCTATGTCTAAGTTCTATCATTCTCTTGACTTAGACCTCAATAATCATCTTATAATTATTGTCAAGCACAGAAATGACGGACAAAGACCAAAATACACTCGAGGCACTTGAGGCAGCTGCAATCCAAAGAGAGGTCGCTCGTATCGAACTCCACGCACATACCTATGTCCCACCACCGGAGGAGATCTTTCCACTAAGTCAATGGGCGGCCCTGGTTCCCAACAACTACAAAGTGGATTTGGACAGTTTTCGGTGCGATGCCCCTGTAATTATAGAGATTCTCAAAGGACACCCACTTCGCCACGCCCTCACACATGGCGAACCAGAAGCTCAGGTGTACCTTCAACAATTCTGGCACACACTGCAGATAGCTGGACCACTACACCTCGCCAAGCGCCTATCCGCTCAAATCGATCAAGAAACGGTCGTCCTCACTCCCAAAATACTCCAAGAAGTTCTTCAACTCCCGGTGTACTCACCCTACGATCCACCTCCAACACACGACCAACTCATTGACGACATCGACAGACTGGGCTATCAACCAGATACCAAGAAGAAGAAAGGCCCACTGGTCCTCAGTGAAGTCACCACCCGCAATCTACCACAGCCCTGGCGGACACTGTACCTGCTGGTGAATAAGTGCATGTCAGGAAAGCATGCTGGTCAGGACCGCGGAAACATCCAAATTCTCACAATCATGACCGGCATCGCTCACAACCGCAAGTACAACTACGCCGACATCATCTGGGTGGACCTAGTCTCGATGATCCAGCGACGCGACCGGGAAGTCGTTAAGGGAGTCACGAACCGGTTCGTCCCATACATGCGATGGCTCCCAGCGCTGATCAAGCACTTCCGCCTACACTCAACCAACATCCGCATCCGTCCTGCAGCGGAACATTTCCAAATACCAACTGTCGAGAAGTTCGCCAAGAAGAACACTCCGGCGAAGGATCGACATGCCATGATCATTCCGGACGAAGTGCTCGCCTATGCAGATCAGACAAATCCGCACGTCCGCGAATACCGTGCCGCAACCGCAACATTCCGCGAGAGCCCCCGACCTCTCTCCACTGTCCCTATGGCGCAGATCAACCCCACTGCTCCTACCCCCGGGACTAGCCACACCCCCCCCGCCACCTCCAAAAAGTCTTCAGGTCGCGCCGCATCCTCCTCCACCCGCGCTCCGAAAAAACGGTCGCGTGAGGATGACGTAAGCCGCCCCAAGGAGCGTCGATCGAAACAAAAACACGATCGACCTCCTCCGCCACAAATAAGCCGAGCCGAACCAATAGGTACAGGAGGTGATGTGTTCACCTCCCGAGTAGAAGTCGTGGCATCTGGCTCAACCACGCAAACAACCCCACTAATCCACTTATCTTCCTCTCTACAGGAAGTTATTTCATTCCACGAGGAGCCACGTATACCATCGACACCCCACTTGGAGGTGATCGATGTTGAAACAAGCAGTCCCTCGCCTCAGACTGCATCCTCTTCATGCACATCGAGTCTAGTGCCCTCACTCCCCATAATTCCTTACGTTTCTAGGACACATACACCTTCTACCGCACTACAGAGTCTTCGTGATTCTGTCAGAACGCTCGGTGAAGTCTCTGTGATTGAGAGCAGAAGACCTAGCACGGCCAACATCACAAAACCGTGAGCCTAGGCCATCAGTCGATTGAGTCTGTCTCATCGATGATGTCAACGGGAAGTCTGCGTGACCCCGTCTTTTCCAGTCCTGTGCAAACGGGCGGCCGCTCGGCGATATTCACCGAGTCGGTGTCAGTTGGAGTTCTTCGTGACTCCAACTTGTTAGATTTACCCCATTTCGTCACCGAGACCGCGCTAGAGACACGCCTTCAAGAGTTTGCAAAGACTCTTGAGGCGTCGATCTTGGATAAAGTCTACGCGCGTCTCGAAGCGTCCACGGTCGACAAAGGCAAAGGTGTGGCCCCGGAGACGCCACCACCAAAGCAATATGAGGACGCAGATGCTCTTCTCTCCTCCATCTCTGCCAAGGAGCTCTTCTACATCCTCCGAGCTCGCTTCGAATCGATGATGGAACCTGACGAGGAAGAACAGGAGATGAAGCGCATCATGACGCAACCACTGTCTTGCCGCACTCAAGGCGAGACCAGCAGGACCAGGCGCGACGATCAAGATGATGATCAAGATCGCCGCGAGGGGGAGACAAACAGGCAGCTGAGCTCACAAGGATTCACACAATTGACACCGCCCTCCTCCTCTGGACCTAAAACGACGCCCGCACCAGAAACCTCACAACCCACTAGCCATAAATCCCATCCCATCAACCCCGAGTCACCAGCCAAATCACCCTCACCAACACCCAGCACCGTCTCCGAGACTCTAATCGTCACATCGACGTTAGAGACCACCTCCATACCATCTCCACCCACCTCGGAACCTCTAACTGTCACATCGACGTTAGAGGCCACCACCACATCCACACCACTCGTCACCCAAATCATCCTTGCCAAAACCATCACCTCAACCGAACCACCAGAATCTCCACCAATTCCATCCCCACAATCCACTAACTCCTCCGACGTTACACCCTCGCCACAACACAGCCATACCCCTCTCAACATCGATCCCAACCTGGCTTCCGAGGATGTCTACTGCGCTCAGAACGAGATCGAAGCCTACATCTTCAACGATGAATGGCTATACACGCCCGCCGATGCAGTAGCAGCTAGGAAGTTGGTGGAAAATGCTCGACGTCTGCTCATGGAGGCCTCACTTACGCTGATCAACACCGCAGACGACGAGAACGGAGAGGAATACGACGCTGAACCAGCCGAGCTCGAGAACATCCTGCAATTCCAAGCGCAGCAAACTGAGGCCCCTGCTGCTCAGACGAATGTGCCCACGGTGGATATACCGGAAGCACCGTGGGAAAACAAAAAGATAACCGCGCCGTTTCAAGAAGAGATCAGGAAGAGGATCTGGCGGCGCAAGGAGCAGATCATCACAACCTTCGACGAGTATGAGCTGATGAACATCCAGAATTGGAGCGAGAAAAAGAAGCAGCTCTATCGATGGAGCCTTCTTTGCAACAAATGCACAAAGAGGACGCTATCCGATGAGGAAAACATCGCTCAAGAAATGAGTCGAGCCCCCATCTGCAAAGTCACTGACCTCCGCCACGAGTCAAAAGGACCTGTCCACTACCCAGTCTTCACAGTAATGAGGCAGGATGAGAGCTACAGTGAAGTCAGTGAGGCGGACTTCAAGTTTCTGCGCCTGGGTGACCTATACAGCATGCTGGAATCCCTGAAACAGTTCAGACTCGTCCTCAGGAGCTCTGGACATCTCGTACGTGCTGAGCCGATCACCATGGGATATGTGGCTATCAAGCGCCACATGCTCCGACAGGTCAGATTCTACGCCACCCACGATCTGCAGATGGCGGTGGAACACAACCTGAAGAAGGTGAATCTGACTCGCCCATCTTTCAAGAACGCGGACGACTACCGAGAAGGCGATGTGATCGACGGAGATGATCCGGCGGTCGCCTACTCGAACTACAAGGGAAAGATGAGGCTGCTGCGCTGCTCCGAAGTGGCAAAGTTCTCGGATGGTACACTCACCATCATCCAAGACAAACTAATGAAGATATGCCGCATCCTTTCGGAAGAAGATCCTCTCTGCCGATCCAAGTTCGCGAAGCTCATTGACGCTATAGCCGATCGAATGGTACTTCGAAGGAATCTCCGCGCCTTCGAGTTCAAGCTAGGGCTTCGCGAAACACTCACACGCTAATCCACCATCCCAACGCCCAAGATTCAAGACTCCCAACAATTGACACAAAGGGGGAGATTGTTAGGATATTTAATTAGTTGTGTCAATAGTTTAAGTCTTGGAATTAATTATGTAATTATCTTTAGCTTGGGCTTTGGACTAGATTGTAATTATTTAGTGATTGGGCCTTAATATACCTAGGGTTAATGTGGTATATAAGGTTTTACCAACTCACTTTGAAAGGTAATCAAAGATCAAAAAGCTAAAATTCGTTTTCACACACTACACACACTACAAGGTGAGAAATTCTCCCTTTTCATTCCATTCCATTCCATCTAGCTTCTTTGATTCCTTGTTTGGTGCATTTCGGAACCAACAAACTTTTTCGTAGAAAGACGTTGGAGAGCTTTCATGTTTAGATGAGACAGTCGTTGATGCCATAGGCTGTTCCTCTGTAAGTCAATCTGACAAATGAGGCATACAGCTGTCGAGGGCCGCAAGGACGTTGTGGCAGCCCCGCCTTCCACCACCACTTTCTTAACCAGTTTACGCGACTAATGTTCTAATAATGAAATAGATTGTACTAATTTCGCAAAAAAAATTTCCTTCCATAAAAAGGAATCATAGGGTTTCGTACAAAATCATAGTGGGTCCTATTTACATAGGAAAGCGCGCATGCGGGTCAAAATAAATTTATCTACTGGGCCTCCACGAGGTCGCATCCATGCATACACTTCCATCTCAAAAGCCACGGAAGCTTCAAAAGTTGGCCTCGCCGTGAAAATGATCACGTACCGTGATCGGGGGTCCTACAACACATAAAAATGTGGAATGAGCTTAAAAGCTCAGTAAGTGAAAACCATGCATGCAACGTGACCTAAATAGCAAAGGCATCCGCGCCAATGCTATCTACTTCTCACATTCTTCCTGACCTTTCTCACATTCTTCTTGAACTTTCATAACATATTTGGGCCCGCGGCTTTCAATCTTACTATGCACCATATAGAGCTCAAACCCCTAAGGGTACAAGTGGCAGTACACACACTGGGAGGCTAAACCCGAGTACTCAATCTGTGCGTAACCCTATGGTGCCTTTCAATCCCAATGCGGTACACACTGAGAGGCTACTAGTGCCTTTCGATCCCAGTGTGATCCACACTGAGAGGCTACTAGTGCCTTTCAATCCCAATGCCGTCCCATTGAGAGGCTAACCCGGGCACACAAATTTCGTTTAACCCTAAGGCGCCTTTCCATCCCAATGCGGTCTGACACGCGGGCGCTTCTCACTGCTAGCTTGCTACGAGGTCGCCAACACTCGAGGTTCCTTCGGTGCCGCTCATACCCTCGAGTCGCATCCTCAAGGTTGCATCTCCCGCTACGGAGTATTCCCCCTACCTTTCGTGAATCGCCGTGGTAGCATAGAAGAGTCGTGACTCATCATTGAGTCGACACAAATGCCTATATCGGCAAATATACGTCGCTCTCAAGCGATCTTATACTCATGCACGCTATTTCTCTGACTCTCATACTAGTCGTGCGTGCACATGCTCATGCCATGAATATGCTTGTCATGTCATCGTATAACGTAATTAAATCACGTAAGAACTCACATAAAATCATAGAAGCACATAGACACATCACATAAAATTATAAAAGCACATAACACATAATTTCATGCACATAAAAATTATGTGTTGTAGTTGCGATTTCCACTTACCTGGTATGCTTAGCTATATCGTACGGTAAATCGCTAATCTTCAAACCCTAAGTATGGAAACATATAAATTTAGGGTTTGTTAGTCTACTTATAATTTCGTAAAATGGCTTAATTTAGAAAACCCTAATTTTAACTTATATAAATTTCGAAACCCTAAAATTTATAACTTTAACTTAAACTGAGAAATAACATTTCAAAGATAGATCTCGAGCTAGGGTTAAATGGTATATAATATTTTCAAAGTTAATTTCGGGGTGTATATCAGAATTATAGGCAAGATGTCGAGCTTTAATAATACACAATTCCAACAAGGATCTCGACATAGTTAATAAATGGAAGTTGAAATAGATCTCGATATATGATACTAGATAAATCTCGACATTAATCTCGAGAAATTGTACAATTTCGAAGTTCACATCAATATTTCGTTACCAACATGAGTCTCGACATACATTTCAAATAAATGTCGAGCTAGTGTCGAGATCCAACATCAATTTCGAGGCTTAATACTACACAAATTCGACCTGATTTGAATCCCCAGATTCTATACAACGACATGACTTCAAAATTAAATCCTAAAATTTCGAAAGTGGCTCATAATAAAATCTCGATATAATCTCGAGCTTGCTTCCACAGAATTAAATAAGGTTTCGAAATCTTTTAAACTGGAGATCATACTATCCAAAAACATCTTTTTTGATATGATATCGTCTAGACTTTCTATCAAACTCTACTTTCCATGAACAGTATAAATATTATATGAACTGCTAAATATGCGACTTTGATAACACCTACTAACAAAATTACTACTAACTGGGTTCTTTAAAACGCGATATAAACACTTAATGTTCTTGAACATGAATTAACTATATAAGTTAGGGTAGAAATTTCATACCACTCCTAGCTTAAAGTAATCGGCTCCTCGTTTCTTCTCATGCTTTGAGTTCTCGAGGGTTTTATGTTAATGAAATGAAATTTCATTCTTTCATTTTCTTTTATCCCTGAGTTAACGTGTATAGGTGAACAAATATCATTGACAACTAGTAAATTCCTTCTTAGCTAAGTAAGCAAAACTTATCTCCTTGTTCGACATCTTTTAGTATTTATTGCTCTCGAGTTTTCAACAAGGATGTCGAGTTTTAATATCTTGACATTCATGCTTAAGAATTCAACGTAATATATTAATATTATACTTAAGATGTCGAGGTATCATACACAAGGTTTCGAGATTTAAATCAATCTATGGTTTCGACATGTGTTTCGACCTTTTAAATATTTCGACATTCTTAAACTTTCAAATCACGACATCATCCCTATACAACAATTATGGCTTCGAGATTTATCAAGATGGGAATCTTATTACCTGATATCTAGACCTTTCGATCTCAAACTCTATCTTTCTCATAATAGTCTAAGTTTCATACGAACCTCAATTATTCTTAGCCCTAAGATTCGTATAACACTAGCATATAATGGTTTTGTACTTTCCAATCATTAGATTATGATATTATCTGAATAAATCGTAACAGCATAACAAGAACTTCATTAAAGCTTCATAAACGTGATTATTAGATTCCAATATCCTCAAAACCCTAAAAATAGATCAACATAGGCTTTATACCAGAATCTAATATTTCGTTCCTAGTATTTTCTAACATAGATATAGATGTAACTTAGCTATGGATAGAAATATACCTCTTCTTTAGCTTGTGCTTGGTTTCATCAATTTTCTTGGATACTCCTTTTTCCCTTACCTCGTCAACTTCTATTGCGATATGAATAATCACATTCCTTCCCTATTTTAATCATATTTTGCGTGTGGAATTGTCCAAATGACGTCCACTCTTAGTTGATACTTATCTAGGTTATGTAATGAATATTATTTTATTGTTGTTTTAAGTTCCCTCGTGACTAAGTTACCAAAATTTATCTTCTTAGTGTCTTCTTTCGAGTTCCTATCTCTCTCGATCTCGATTCATATTGATGACGTGAGCAACTCTCGATCAAAGTTAAGGATTTCGAGCCTCATGAATTTCGAGTCTTAATAATTTGGAGCTTTAAATATTCGATTTTCATCAATTTCGGTTCTTAAGAATTTCGAGACTCAAAGAACTTGAAATTCCTAGTTTCGAAACCCTAATGTATCAAAATTTTTATCTAGTCTTTTCGAAATCTATTCCTACTAATTTGTGTTCCTTAAAATGTGGTAACAACACTTAATTATACTAAATTAAATTTTCTAAGTTAGCATGTTATGTACTAGAAACCCTTAAAATCAATAACTAACCTAACCTAACTTAAATTATTTCTTCTAATTTCTAATTCATATATGTCATGTTAGCATATAACGTGAAATCATTTAAGCACATAAAAATCACAAAACAGGTCTCATGCAGTCACGTAAGTCATATAATAAGTATGCTTATTTATCGGCCGGCTTACTTACGGGACTCGGGTATTACAGACGTCAGGTTGATCGTGTAAAGATTGGATCTCCGAAGTCCTTGAAGGAGTTCTGTGTCCTGACTATCCAAAATTCTGCATCGGTCAGCATGGAAGACCACCTGGAAGCCTTTGTCACAGAATTGGCCTATGCTGAACAAGTTCTGGCGGAGGCCTTCGACGTATGAGACATCTTTGATGGTCAGATTCTTCAAAATGATATCCCCAAGTCCTAGAATCGGGGCTGAATCGTTGTTCCCAAATGTGACATTGCCATTTGATCGGTCTTTGTAGTTGCTCAGCAGCTCTTGTTTACCAGTCATGTGTGTGGAGCAACCAGAGTCGAGGTACCACACGTGACGGATCTGCAAAAACAATTTAGAGAGCTTTAGGTACCAACTTAAGCATGGTTCCCCTCAGATTAGCAGATTTAATTTTGGATTCAGATATGCTCCTAATCTATTTTAGGAAGAGTCCTAATAACCCATTGCACTTTTGGAGAAGTGAGTTTGGGTTTCGCCTCTGTAGGAGACTTGGCCCTTTTGGCTTTTGTCGTCCTAGGCGGAGATTTAGGAACCCATTTGGGTTGAACCTTACAGGGAAGGTTAATTTCAGCTCGTACAAATGCCTTGGATGGTTTGACTGAGGGAAAGATCTTTTCTTGTGATAGTCTCCTAAGGTGCTTGGGGGATTTAATTTCTACGGGATACCTTAGGTGAGTACAGTCATGTACGGCGCCATAAGCTTTCTTTATGGCTGGATCTTGTTTCCTACGATTTTTCCTTTTGGCATTAGTTTCAGAATGATTAGTAGTAATTTTCGATGTAGAGCCTATTTCGAGATTTTTACTTCTATAGGTGATAGGCTGAAGTGAGCACGTAGAAGCAATTATTTTGAACGAAGAAATGGCTCTTTTATTACTACGAGTGTCTTTTGTTTTGACAGAAGGAATAACATGTTCAGAAACATTTAAGTCTACTCGCTCCTTCTTTATTTTAGGACTAGACACTCTCTCCTTCGTAGTCGGTGCTGGCTCTACGCTCCCTGTGGACGTAGGTGAAGTGAAATTAGTCTTAGCACCTTTAACAGAATTATTAATACTCTTGCACTACAGTGAGTGTAGCCCGCGAAATTTTTAATGTACCCGAGAAAAATTCTGCGCTACAGTGAGTGTCGCCCCGCGAAATTTTATCTGAGAAACTTTAGTATGAGAATTTACCTTTGTTAAAACCTCGCTGCTACAGCACGTGAAGTCCCGCGAAAATTTCATTTACTTCACTTCATAATCCAAATTTTCGCATCTCCATTTTTCTCGCATCCACAGTGAACCAAAAATTTTCTCAATCCACAAAGAGGTTTCAACCCGCGAAAATTTCACTTTCTCGCACCTACAATGAACAAAAATTTTCTCAATCCACAAAGATGTTTCAACCCGCGAAAATCTCATATACTCGCATCTACAGTGAACAAAATTTTCTCAATCCACAAAATTTTTCTACCCGCGAAAATTTTATATGCTCGCATCTACAGTGAACAAAGATTTTCTCATTACATGCGAGACTTTGCAATTTTGAAAGTGTGGCTGAGTGCGAAATTTTGAAACTTGAGAAAAATTTCTTAACGTGCGAGATTTGTGTGACTAAGTGCGATTTTCTTAACTTGAGAAAATTTCTATGTAAGATAAGTTGTGATTTTTTTTTCCTTCTTTCACTGCATGCGAAAAATTGTTACAATGTGCGAGACCTCTTAACTTGCGAAAATTTTCATACTTGCACAAAATGCGAAAATTTTCAAATTTCAAATCTTAACAACTATGTCAAAGGGACCCTAAATTAGCTTAAATGTGAATTTTTCTTATGTATAAATTTTGGGCAATTCTATGTCTAAGTTCTATCATTCTCTTGACTTAGACCTCAATAATCATCTTATAATTATTGTCAAGCACAGAAATGACGGACAAAGACCAAAATACACTCGAGGCACTTGAGGCAGCTGCAATCCAAAGAGAGGTCGCTCGTATCGAACTCCACGCACATACCTATGTCCCACCACCGGAGGAGATCTTTCCACTAAGTCAATGGGCGGCCCTGGTTCCCAACAACTACAAAGTGGATTTGGACAGTTTTCGGTGCGATGCCCCTGTAATTATAGAGATTCTCAAAGGACACCCACTTCGCCACGCCCTCACACATGGCGAACCAGAAGCTCAGGTGTACCTTCAACAATTCTGGCACACACTGCAGATAGCTGGACCACTACACCTCGCCAAGCGCCTATCCGCTCAAATCGATCAAGAAACGGTCGTCCTCACTCCCAAAATACTCCAAGAAGTTCTTCAACTCCCGGTGTACTCACCCTACGATCCACCTCCAACACACGACCAACTCATTGACGACATCGACAGACTGGGCTATCAACCAGATACCAAGAAGAAGAAAGGCCCACTGGTCCTCAGTGAAGTCACCACCCGCAATCTACCACAGCCCTGGCGGACACTGTACCTGCTGGTGAATAAGTGCATGTCAGGAAAGCATGCTGGTCAGGACCGCGGAAACATCCAAATTCTCACAATCATGACCGGCATCGCTCACAACCGCAAGTACAACTACGCCGACATCATCTGGGTGGACCTAGTCTCGATGATCCAGCGACGCGACCGGGAAGTCGTTAAGGGAGTCACGAACCGGTTCGTCCCATACATGCGATGGCTCCCAGCGCTGATCAAGCACTTCCGCCTACACTCAACCAACATCCGCATCCGTCCTGCAGCGGAACATTTCCAAATACCAACTGTCGAGAAGTTCGCCAAGAAGAACACTCCGGCGAAGGATCGACATGCCATGATCATTCCGGACGAAGTGCTCGCCTATGCAGATCAGACAAATCCGCACGTCCGCGAATACCGTGCCGCAACCGCAACATTCCGCGAGAGCCCCCGACCTCTCTCCACTGTCCCTATGGCGCAGATCAACCCCACTGCTCCTACCCCCGGGACTAGCCACACCCCCCCGCCACCTCCAAAAAGTCTTCAGGTCGCGCCGCATCCTCCTCCACCCGCGCTCCGAAAAAAACGGTCGCGTGAGGATGACGTAAGCCGCCCCAAGGAGCGTCGATCGAAACAAAAACACGATCGACCTCCTCCGCCACAAATAAGCCGAGCCGAACCAATAGGTACAGGAGGTGATGTGTTCACCTCCCGAGTAGAAGTCGTGGCATCTGGCTCAACCACGCAAACAACCCCACTAATCCACTTATCTTCCTCTCTACAGGAAGTTATTTCATTCCACGAGGAGCCACGTATACCATCGACACCCCACTTGGAGGTGATCGATGTTGAAACAAGCAGTCCCTCGCCTCAGACTGCATCCTCTTCATGCACATCGAGTCTAGTGCCCTCACTCCCCATAATTCCTTACGTTTCTAGGACACATACACCTTCTACCGCACTACAGAGTCTTCGTGATTCTGTCAGAACGCTCGGTGAAGTCTCTGTGATTGAGAGCAGAAGACCTAGCACGGCCAACATCACAAAACCGTGAGCCTAGGCCATCAGTCGATTGAGTCTGTCTCATCGATGATGTCAACGGGAAGTCTGCGTGACCCCGTCTTTTCCAGTCCTGTGCAAACGGGCGGCCGCTCGGCGATATTCACCGAGTCGGTGTCAGTTGGAGTTCTTCGTGACTCCAACTTGTTAGATTTACCCCATTTCGTCACCGAGACCGCGCTAGAGACACGCCTTCAAGAGTTTGCAAAGACTCTTGAGGCGTCGATCTTGGATAAAGTCTACGCGCGTCTCGAAGCGTCCACGGTCGACAAAGGCAAAGGTGTGGCCCCGGAGACGCCACCACCAAAGCAATATGAGGACGCAGATGCTCTTCTCTCCTCCATCTCTGCCAAGGAGCTCTTCTACATCCTCCGAGCTCGCTTCGAATCGATGATGGAACCTGACGAGGAAGAACAGGAGATGAAGCGCATCATGACGCAACCACTGTCTTGCCGCACTCAAGGCGAGACCAGCAGGACCAGGCGCGACGATCAAGATGATGATCAAGATCGCCGCGAGGGGGAGACAAACAGGCAGCTGAGCTCACAAGGATTCATACAATTGACACCGCCCTCCTCCTCTGGACCTAAAACGACGCCCGCACCAGAAACCTCACAACCCACTAGCCATAAATCCCATCCCATCAACCCCGAGTCACCAGCCAAATCACCCTCACCAACACCCATCACCGTCTCCGAGACTCTAATCGTCACATCGACGTTAGAGACCACCTCCATACCATCTCCACCCACCTCGGAACCTCTAACTGTCACATCGACGTTAGAGGCCACCACCACATCCACACCACTCGTCACCCAAATCATCCTTGCCAAAACCATCACCTCAACCGAACCACCAGAATCTCCACCAATTCCATCCCCACAATCCACTAACTCCTCCGACGTTACACCCTCGCCACAACACAGCCATACCCCTCTCAACATCGATCCCAACCTGGCTTCCGAGGATGTCTACTGCGCTCAGAACGAGATCGAAGCCTACATCTTCAACGATGAATGGCTATACACGCCCGCCGATGCAGTAGCAGCTAGGAAGTTGGTGGAAAATGCTCGACGTCTGCTCATGGAGGCCTCACTTACGCTGATCAACACCGCAGACGACGAGAACGGAGAGGAATACGACGCTGAACCAGCCGAGCTCGAGAACATCCTGCAATTCCAAGCGCAGCAAACTGAGGCCCCTGCTGCTCAGACGAATGTGCCCACGGTGGATATACCGGAAGCACCGTGGGAAAACAAAAAGATAACCGCGCCGTTTCAAGAAGAGATCAGGAAGAGGATCTGGCGGCGCAAGGAGCAGATCATCACAACCTTCGACGAGTATGAGCTGATGAACATCCAGAATTGGAGCGAGAAAAAGAAGCAGCTCTATCGATGGAGCCTTCTTTGCAACAAATGCACAAAGAGGACGCTATCCGATGAGGAAAACATCGCTCAAGAAATGAGTCGAGCCCCCATCTGCAAAGTCACTGACCTCCGCCACGAGTCAAAAGGACCTGTCCACTACCCAGTCTTCACAGTAATGCGGCAGGATGAGAGCTACAGTGAAGTCAGTGAGGCGGACTTCAAGTTTCTGCGCCTGGGTGACCTATACAGCATGCTGGAATCCCTGAAACAGTTCAGACTCGTCCTCAGGAGCTCTGGACATCTCGTACGTGCTGAGCCGGTCACCATGGGATATGTGGCTATCAAGCGCCACATGCTCCGACAGGTCAGATTCTACGCCACCCACGATCTGCAGATGGCGGTGGAACACAACCTGAAGAAGGTGAATCTGACTCGCCCATCTTTCAAGAACGCGGACGACTACCGAGAAGGCGATGTGATCGACGGAGATGATCCGGCGGTCGCCTACTCGAACTACAAGGGAAAGATGAGGCTGCTGCGCTGCTCCGAAGTGGCAAAGTTCTCGGATGGTACACTCACCATCATCCAAGACAAACTAATGAAGATATGCCGCATCCTTTCGGAAGAAGATCCTCTCTGCCGATCCAAGTTCGCGAAGCTCATTGACGCTATAGCCGATCGAATGGTACTTCGAAGGAATCTCCGCGCCTTCGAGTTCAAGCTAGGGCTTCGCGAAACACTCACACGCTAATCCACCATCCCAACGCCCAAGATTCAAGACTCCCAACAATTGACACAAAGGGGGAGATTGTTAGGATATTTAATTAGTTGTGTCAATAGTTTAAGTCTTGGAATTAATTATGTAATTATCTTTAGCTTGGGCTTTGGACTAGATTGTAATTATTTAGTGATTGGGCCTTAATATACCTAGGGTTAATGTGGTATATAAGGTTTTACCAACTCACTTTGAAAGGTAATCAAAGATCAAAAAGCTAAAATTCGTTTTCACACACTACACACACTACAAGGTGAGAAATTCTCCCTTTTCATTCCATTCCATTCCATCTAGCTTCTTTGATTCCTTGTTTGGTGCATTTCGGAACCAACAAACTTTTTCGTAGAAAGACGTTGGAGAGCTTTCATGTTTAGATGAGACAGTCGTTGATGCCATAGGCTGTTCCTCTGTAAGTCAATCTGACAAATGAGGCATACAGCTGTCGAGGGCCGCAAGGACGTTGTGGCAGCCCCGCCTTCCACCACCACTTTCTTAATCAGTTTACGCGACTAATGTTCTAATAATGAAATAGATTGTACTAATTTCGCAAAAAAAATTTCCTTCCATAAAAAGGAATCATAGGGTTTCGTACAAAATCATAGTGGGTCCTATTTACATAGGAAAGCGCGCATGCGGGTCAAAATAAATTTATCTACTGGGCCTCCACGAGGTCGCATCCATGCATACACTTCCATCTCAAAAGCCACGGAAGCTTCAAAAGTTGGCCTCGCCGTGAAAATGATCACGTACCGTGATCGGGGGTCCTACAACACATAAAAATGTGGAATGAGCTTAAAAGCTCAGTAAGTGAAAACCATGCATGCAACGTGACCTAAATAGCAAAGGCATCCGCGCCAATGCTATCTACTTCTCACATTCTTCCTGACCTTTCTCACATTCTTCTTGAACTTTCATAACATATTTGGGCCCGCGGCTTTCAATCTTACTATGCACCATATAGAGCTCAAACCCCTAAGGGTACAAGTGGCAGTACACACACTGGGAGGCTAAACCCGAGTACTCAATCTGTGCGTAACCCTATGGTGCCTTTCAATCCCAATGCGGTACACACTGAGAGGCTACTAGTGCCTTTCGATCCCAGTGTGATCCACACTGAGAGGCTACTAGTGCCTTTCAATCCCAATGCCGTCCCATTGAGAGGCTAACCCGGGCACACAAATTTCGTTTAACCCTAAGGCGCCTTTCCATCCCAATGCGGTCTGACACGCGGGCGCTTCTCACTGCTAGCTTGCTACGAGGTCGCCAACACTCGAGGTTCCTTCGGTGCCGCTCATACCCTCGAGTCGCATCCTCAAGGTTGCATCTCCCGCTACGGAGTATTCCCCCTACCTTTCGTGAATCGCCGTGGTAGCATAGAAGAGTCGTGACTCATCATTGAGTCGACACAAATGCCTATATCGGCAAATATACGTCGCTCTCAAGCGATCTTATACTCATGCACGCTATTTCTCTGACTCTCATACTAGTCGTGCGTGCACATGCTCATGCCATGAATATGCTTGTCATGTCATCGTATAACGTAATTAAATCACGTAAGAACTCACATAAAATCATAGAAGCACATAGACACATCACATAAAATTATAAAAGCACATAACACATAATTTCATGCACATAAAAATTATGTGTTGTAGTTGCGATTTCCACTTACCTGGTATGCTTAGCTATATCGTACGGTAAATCGCTAATCTTCAAACCCTAAGTATGGAAACATATAAATTTAGGGTTTGTTAGTCTACTTATAATTTCGTAAAATGGCTTAATTTAGAAAACCCTAATTTTAACTTATATAAATTTCGAAACCCTAAAATTTATAACTTTAACTTAAACTGAGAAATAACATTTCAAAGATAGATCTCGAGCTAGGGTTAAATGGTATATAATATTTTCAAAGTTAATTTCGGGGTGTATATCAGAATTATAGGCAAGATGTCGAGCTTTAATAATACACAATTCCAACAAGGATCTCGACATAGTTAATAAATGGAAGTTGAAATAGATCTCGATATATGATACTAGATAAATCTCGACATTAATCTCGAGAAATTGTACAATTTCGAAGTTCACATCAATATTTCGTTACCAACATGAGTCTCGACATACATTTCAAATAAATGTCGAGCTAGTGTCGAGATCCAACATCAATTTCGAGGCTTAATACTACACAAATTCGACCTGATTTGAATCCCCAGATTCTATACAACGACATGACTTCAAAATTAAATCCTAAAATTTCGAAAGTGGCTCATAATAAAATCTCGATATAATCTCGAGCTTGCTTCCACAGAATTAAATAAGGTTTCGAAATCTTTTAAACTGGAGATCATACTATCCAAAAACATCTTTTTTGATATGATATCGTCTAGACTTTCTATCAAACTCTACTTTCCATGAACAGTATAAATATTATATGAACTGCTAAATATGCGACTTTGATAACACCTACTAACAAAATTACTACTAACTGGGTTCTTTAAAACGCGATATAAACACTTAATGTTCTTGAACATGAATTAACTATATAAGTTAGGGTAGAAATTTCATACCACTCCTAGCTTAAAGTAATCGGCTCCTCGTTTCTTCTCATGCTTTGAGTTCTCGAGGGTTTTATGTTAATGAAATGAAATTTCATTCTTTCATTTTCTTTTATCCCTGAGTTAACGTGTATAGGTGAACAAATATCATTGACAACTAGTAAATTCCTTCTTAGCTAAGTAAGCAAAACTTATCTCCTTGTTCGACATCTTTTAGTATTTATTGCTCTCGAGTTTTCAACAAGGATGTCGAGTTTTAATATCTTGACATTCATGCTTAAGAATTCAACGTAATATATTAATATTATACTTAAGATGTCGAGGTATCATACACAAGGTTTCGAGATTTAAATCAATCTATGGTTTCGACATGTGTTTCGACCTTTTAAATATTTCGACATTCTTAAACTTTCAAATCACGACATCATCCCTATACAACAATTATGGCTTCGAGATTTATCAAGATGGGAATCTTATTACCTGATATCTAGACCTTTCGATCTCAAACTCTATCTTTCTCATAATAGTCTAAGTTTCATACGAACCTCAATTATTCTTAGCCCTAAGATTCGTATAACACTAGCATATAATGGTTTTGTACTTTCCAATCATTAGATTATGATATTATCTGAATAAATCGTAACAGCATAACAAGAACTTCATTAAAGCTTCATAAACGTGATTATTAGATTCCAATATCCTCAAAACCCTAAAAATAGATCAACATAGGCTTTATACCAGAATCTAATATTTCGTTCCTAGTATTTTCTAACATAGATATAGATGTAACTTAGCTATGGATAGAAATATACCTCTTCTTTAGCTTGTGCTTGGTTTCATCAATTTTCTTGGATACTCCTTTTTCCCTTACCTCGTCAACTTCTATTGCGATATGAATAATCACATTCCTTCCCTATTTTAATCATATTTTGCGTGTGGAATTGTCCAAATGACGTCCACTCTTAGTTGATACTTATCTAGGTTATGTAATGAATATTATTTTATTGTTGTTTTAAGTTCCCTCGTGACTAAGTTACCAAAATTTATCTTCTTAGTGTCTTCTTTCGAGTTCCTATCTCTCTCGATCTCGATTCATATTGATGACGTGAGCAACTCTCGATCAAAGTTAAGGATTTCGAGCCTCATGAATTTCGAGTCTTAATAATTTGGAGCTTTAAATATTCGATTTTCATCAATTTCGGTTCTTAAGAATTTCGAGACTCAAAGAACTTGAAATTCCTAGTTTCGAAACCCTAATGTATCAAAATTTTTATCTAGTCTTTTCGAAATCTATTCCTACTAATTTGTGTTCCTTAAAATGTGGTAACAACACTTAATTATACTAAATTAAATTTTCTAAGTTAGCATGTTATGTACTAGAAACCCTTAAAATCAATAACTAACCTAACCTAACTTAAATTATTTCTTCTAATTTCTAATTCATATATGTCATGTTAGCATATAACGTGAAATCATTTAAGCACATAAAAATCACAAAACAGGTCTCATGCAGTCACGTAAGTCATATAATAAGTATGCTTATTTATCGGCCGGCTTACTTACGGGACTCGGGTATTACAGACGTCAGGTTGATCGTGTAAAGATTGGATCTCCGAAGTCCTTGAAGGAGTTCTGTGTCCTGACTATCCAAAATTCTGCATCGGTCAGCATGGAAGACCACCTGGAAGCCTTTGTCACAGAATTGGCCTATGCTGAACAAGTTCTGGCGGAGGCCTTCGACGTATGAGACATCTTTGATGGTCAGATTCTTCAAAATGATATCCCCAAGTCCTAGAATCGGGGCTGAATCGTTGTTCCCAAATGTGACATTGCCATTTGATCGGTCTTTGTAGTTGCTCAGCAGCTCTTGTTTACCAGTCATGTGTGTGGAGCAACCAGAGTCGAGGTACCACACGTGACGGATCTGCAAAAACAATTTAGAGAGCTTTAGGTACCAACTTAAGCATGGTTCCCCTCAGATTAGCAGATTTAATTTTGGATTCAGATATGCTCCTAATCTATTTTAGGAAGAGTCCTAATAACCCATTGCACTTTTGGAGAAGTGAGTTTGGGTTTCGCCTCTGTAGGAGACTTGGCCCTTTTGGCTTTTGTCGTCCTAGGCGGAGATTTAGGAACCCATTTGGGTTGAACCTTACAGGGAAGGTTAATTTCAGCTCGTACAAATGCCTTGGATGGTTTGACTGAGGGAAAGATCTTTTCTTGTGATAGTCTCCTAAGGTGCTTGGGGGATTTAATTTCTACGGGATACCTTAGGTGAGTACAGTCATGTACGGCGCCATAAGCTTTCTTTATGGCTGGATCTTGTTTCCTACGATTTTTCCTTTTGGCATTAGTTTCAGAATGATTAGTAGTAATTTTCGATGTAGAGCCTATTTCGAGATTTTTACTTCTATAGGTGATAGGCTGAAGTGAGCACGTAGAAGCAATTATTTTGAACGAAGAAATGGCTCTTTTATTACTACGAGTGTCTTTTGTTTTGACAGAAGGAATAACATGTTCAGAAACATTTAAGTCTACTCGCTCCTTCTTTATTTTAGGACTAGACACTCTCTCCTTCGTAGTCGGTGCTGGCTCTACGCTCCCTGTGGACGTAGGTGAAGTGAAATTAGTCTTAGCACCTATAACAGAATTATTAATGCTCTTTTGATCTTCCGAAGGCGATTTTTCTATTTTCACGCTTTTTATAATAGCGTGAGAGGTAGTTTGGGAGGACGGGGAAGCCTTGAGATTTTCCATCTCCTTATAGAATTTTTTCTTTTCAGCTTCGAAATTCTCTCTTTCTTTGTCCAGTTTTGCCTGTGACTCATCTATCTGTTTTATTTTGTAGAGAGAATTTTGATAATTGACATTTTTGACTTCCTCAGGGTGTGTTTGTGATTCAAGAAGCAGATAATTTTAGCATGTAACTTGTTGCGTTCCTCACTTAGGAGTGCATAATTATTTTCTACCGTCAAGGCGGCCTGACAGGTGTCTAGATCCTTACTAAGCTCACTAACCTTAGCGTTAGATATTTCTAATTGAGTTTCTAAGTCAGTGATCTTAGAAGTAGCTTCGGTTATCCTACAATTTAAGGTAGCTTTCTCATTGAGATTCCTAACCAGACAATTTAGTTATTTGCTAGCCTGTCTTCTAACTCTTTAATCTTTTCACTACGCTGTCTTAAAGGAGGTTGACTAGTCTCTCTACACTGTAAGCTCTTAGTAAGTTCTTCTATTTTTGCACGAGAGCTTCTAAGTTCTGATTCGAGACTATCTATCCTCTCCTGAGCTTTTTCAAGTTTAATCTCTACTTCCTTTATACTTTTCTGCTCACGTTTCATGTTAGTGTATGCTAATTGATACGAATCTAACATGGTCAATAATGTGGAGTGAGAGACTACCTCATTTGAAGATGTGGATGCGTTGTCGTCGTCCGTACGAATGGATGTTTCGGCGTCCATTTCGTTGTCGAGACGAGCCATGAGGGCTAAGTTCTCTTCTTCGGAGCTCGACGTGTCCTCGAGCCATTGGTCCTGCTCGGCCACGAGAGCTACTCCAGCTTCTTTCTGTTTTGTCAATTGAAGCTTCCCGGAGTAGTAGTTTGCATCTCTCTTCTTCGAGAGAGTGCATTCTCTGTCGAAGTGACCTGCTTTGCCACAATTAAAGCATTTGTTAGTCTCTTTGGGGTTCTTGACCTCGGAACTCTCCAGAGCACGTTCTTTGTTCTTGGAGCTTGTAGTCCAAAGTCTGTTGGCTGAGGTTGAAGACTTTTTCTTGAAGTACTTCTTGCTCATCATTTGTCCAATGAGAGCTAACTGCTTTCCAAGGGCTTTCATGTTCGGCTCGATGTCGCAGTCCGATTCGCCTTCTGACTCTGATGATGAGGGTGGCCTAACGATCTTTTCCTTTCTTGATCTTGTGCTCCTCTTCTCCGAGATTAAGGCAACCAGTCATCGGTTTGTTTGCCATTCTGCTCTTTGATAATCTCTCGGATATCATCCTCATGTTGAGCTAGATTATCGGACACGGCATGGACATCCAACTCTTCTAGATCTTTATTTTGCCGTATTTGTGTGGATATTTTCTTCCATTCCGTGGGCAGAGAAGATAGAAATCTAATATTTGTTTCCATGTTTGTCTTTGTTATTTATATCTTCCTCATCTCGTTGAGAAGAGTGAGGTATCGTTTGTAGATTTCGTATAGGCTCTCCTCCGGCTTAGCTCTGAAGGAGTCGTATGCAGTGAGAATGTTCGCCTTCTTGGCCTTTATGCCAACTTCCGTCCTTTGCATCATCCTATGCAGCTCATCCCACATCCCCTTAGCCGATATAAGGCTGTCGATTTGTCTGTATATATCGTTGGGAATGCCCTACATAAGGGTATTCATGGCTACTAGATCAGCCTTGGCTCGAGCTCTTTCCTCCAGCGAGTATTCTCTAGGCTCCTTTAGTCGTCTAGAAGCTGGAATTACTGGAGTAGCGGTTTCGTTCCCGGGTAAATGGACCCAGAACTGTGCCGGTCCCTCTTCAAGGGACTGCAGTAGATTTTCGGCTTGATCCTTTAGTGCTATGAAATTCAGGAAGCGGCTTCTCCATACTGTGTATTCGGCTCTTTGCAAGATCGGCGGACGGTTGTCGTTTCCGAGCGAATAAGCATCCATTTTTGAATAGTAGTCGAGTTGTTTGAAGGATCTTCGTTGATTGTTTTGAAGGTTGAAGATGATATAAAGTGCTTCACAAGTGATGAAATCGGTTAGTAGCGTTTGATTCGAGATTAGATCGACAATTAATTCCGATTCAATCTTTACAGTATGATCGAAATTAATTTTGTCGATACATGATGTATTTACTGTTCTCGTGCGAGAAATTGTGTCAGCGAAATTGTAGCGCCCCGTTTTCTATTACCTTTTTACGCAGCTATAAAATATTCATATAAAATTTTTCGCGATTTCCATAACCATTTCCTTTAACAAAAACGGGTGCGTACATCTGGTCTAGTTCTTTTCACAATGATGTACATATATGTACCTATCATATGAGTCACAAAATGCGATAGTCTAAATCCGTTTCTATTCTATATGTTAACGATGAACCAGAGGGGAGCAGGAGGAGAGCGTAGTTGGCCAACCTTGAATCCATGCTCTATGATATGCTTTCTACGCCATCTGCTAATTATCTACACAACTGTGAAGACACCGATTCAGAGTATGATCGCAACATGTTAATTAACACAAGTAACGATAAAATAAACCGTAATCCATTCCTTTCCATTAATATCGTAATCATGCAATTTCAAATCACATAATCATCGTTCATATAACAGTCATTCATAGGATCCGTAGACCACATGCCATTTCTATATGTCCATTTATTTTGATACTCCCGTTATAGACTAGCTAGACTGTACTGTACGCCCAGTCGGCGCCCATGCATGGGACTCTGTAACCATGTCGTAATCCCCCTATTTGTAGGGATACGTGTTGCCTGTACAGGACTCCGTAAAATCCCCCGATTTGTAGGGATATATGCCGTAGCACCCGTATTATACCATCTGTAGTCGTAGCAGTCATAACGGTTTCTCCCTTCATTTTATATGTACGCAGTGCTATATGAAATACCTTATATAACACATAAATCCTATAAGAGCACGTTACGGTCACATAGTTCACGTCGATCCATGAATAGCATATAACGCACGTATTAGTCAATTAATTCATATAAAGCATGTAAACACATAAGGCACGTAAGGTACACGTTGCAATCATACTCACAAGTTTCGCCTATTTTCTCCGCTCGCTTAGGCGACCTTGTCCTTGCCCTTATCGGACTCCTGACCTATACAATTATTTATCTGGTAAATATGAAATCCCTATAATGATATGCGTATGTGATATGCATGCTTTATTATTATGCATGTGCGTTCCTTATCCGTAGCCTTTATTAGAACCCTAACTTATTTTATATCAAAACCCTAAATATTGAATACTTTATGTGATATTAAAATTCCTTATATATATATATATCACACTTCTCTTTATTTCTCAATTCTAATTAATTGCATTTCTAAATATCGAGTTATATCTCGAATTCTTCCTGATTTCACTCGAGATCTCACTTTGGAAAAATGTCGGGATCTTTCATTAAACAATCTCGAGTCATCAGTTGAGGAAAATGTCGAAACCTTTAATTTACTATCAAGTTCACATCTCGATATCTAAGTAATCATCTTTATATATATTTCGATATTCTAAACATATAACTCGAAATTCAATACCCTATTTGCAAACCTCGACATCATACATAAGTCGACATTTCACAATTCGACATTTTACAACTCGACATTTTACAATTCGACATTTTACAATTCGACATTTTACAATTCGACATTTTATCTAAGTCTTTCTTATCTATCTCGACAACACACTCGACATCCTGTTATAGAATTAATTCTCGAAACAAGGCTCGACATTATAATTTAATAATCTATCCAACTAAATTGCTAAATCTCTCGACACTATATTTGAAAGCATAACTCGACATTTGATCTAGCAAATACCAATTCATCTCGACATTTATCTAACAATTACCAATTCATCTCGACATCATACTTCGACATTATACTCGACATTTTATCCAATTAAATTTCAACATTTCGACATTCTATCCGACATTATAGCTCGAAATCCCATTTAATTGAGTTATCATAATTCGACATTTTATCTGAATAAATTTTCTAAATCTCGATGCCATAACATCATCTCATATCGAGATCCCTTCTCTTGAATTCTTAAGAACGGGATGGATTTCACAAGAACCTCATGTTACCTACTGTTCAAAACTTAACACAAATAAATAAAGCCATCTATGCATATAGATTCCAAAACAGCTAACTCATAACTTCTCTTACGAAAACCTTCCATCAATTTTTAAATATGCAATCCATAGTTATTAATTCAAATATATATATATATATATATATTCTAACACCTAATAAAATCCTTCTAAGAAACTGATATGCAACCTTACTATTTTGCAGAAACCCTAATGTATCAAAACTCATGAGATCCTTCAAGTACACTTGACTACAGTTTATAATTCTTTATATCTACATGTATATTATCGAATATCACAAAAGATCCTTACCCTTCCTTAGCTGGTTTAATCTGTTCACGTTCTCGTTTTCTCTGTTCTTAGCTTTCGTACCTTGTGAAAATAATATGCATTAGTCTTTCCCTCTTATCCTATATTTGCGTGTGTAAATGATCAAATGACATCGACGCTTTGCTAATGTTTATCATAAGCTTATCTGATACATATTATATTATTATTATTAGACTTGTTTTTCCCTATTAACTAGGTTTTCTGTCGAAAACTTTAAATTCATTTCACTAATACTTATCTTAAGTTAACGTGTAATGCTAACTCAATGGCATGGACATTACATCAATCATTATCATGATCTTATTTAAGATATGTTTATTCTATTATTAAAGTTATTTTCCTTCAATTGATATAAGTTATCATCTCTTCTTCTTTATCTTATGTAACGTGTTACAATAACCAAATGACATCGATAGTTTCATTCATGTCTATCCTAATTGTAAATAACATGAATTTTATTTATTAATTACTTTTCTTCGCAACTAAGTTTTTGATATCTGTTAAGAATTGTTTAATTGATCGCATGTTTCATATTGAGAACTAAGGTTCTCGCAATCTCTATATTACGAAATCTTGAGATCTTAGTTAAAGAATCTCGAAATCTATATTGAATAAATTTCGAAGCCTTGGGTTGAGGAGTTTCGAAATCTTATCCTTGACTCTTTCGAAATTCTCCAATTTTTGAAATTCATATTTTACTTAGGTTTCAAATTTCTTAGTCCTAATTTAATATTTCCGAAACCCTAACATTCTCAAGAACTTCAAGATATCACTGAACTTCCCAACTTATTTAATCGTTTAATTACTACATATATAAAATTTCTCAGAACATGAGAAAACCCTAGAAATTTCATACTTACAAATATTCTAATTCCATATCATTTACTTCTTCACTACTTATCCCCTTGATAACCTAGAACTATCATACTTTAAATACCTTATCCTATCTATACCTCTGTTTTAAAATAACTTATATGAATGCATGAATTTATGTAAATGCATGAAATTATAATATGAGGTTTTGGTTCCTGACAGAAATATTTTACGAGCGAAATAAATTGCCAAAATCGGTCAAACGTTAAAAGGTTTGACTGAAAAAGTTTTTCCAGTGAAAGTTATTACCCATGCAAGGTCAAAATTGGTCTCACTCGAAAAAGTTTTTCGCTGAATAATGCTCGAGAAATATTTCTAACTCGAATCGTTTCTGCTGATGACGATTCTAGCGCTGACTTCGTATTCTGACCGAGAAAAATTCTCGCACCAAGTTTATCGATCGAGAAACTAATCCGATAGCAAAACTTAGCGAGAAAAATTTGAGCAATCGAGAAAAATTCACAGAATACGATTAACACGGATTTGATCAAAAACAAAGAATCAGATAGTGAAATTTTAGGTAATTGCTCGCAATCATGTACTAATCACGCACGAACAAGCACTTAAAACACGTTATGAAGCAAAATATGTCGAATTTGAGCAAAATCAGAACGTGTTCTTCATGTTCTTCGCAAACAGTAACACTTCAGAATCAAATTAATCAACAATCGAAGCTCAAACTGCTACTGATCTCGACGCAATGATCATATATCACTTAATCTAGCACTGAAACATCAAATTCAAGTCAATTAAGCACAGAATTAAACTATTGGATCGAAAAATGTTTCACGCCAAATCTGTTCTTCGATGGAACAGTGTTCGAAATAAAATTTCGATCCAATTCTAACAATTTTCGTTTCAAAACAGAACGAATCTGCTCTAAAACCAATTGTTAGGTCCTCAGATTAACAACTCTAAGATCCTAGGCAGGAATTCTAAGTAATTCGATGAATATGATGACATTAATAATCGATCGAAAAACTTTAATGAAGATCGAGAGAGATATTTCGAGTAGAGTGAGAAAGTTACTGTTGTTTCTCTCTCTAGAAATTGAATTGCAAGCCCTTCGGATCAATTCTCAAAACTTTCTCTATTCAGCTCAATTCATTTACAAGTATTTATACCAATAATCTTGGTATAAATATCTAACTAGTCCTTAATCTAAAGACTAATACAATTAAAGCCCCTAATTACAAGTACAACTAATGAAATCAAGCACAATTACAAATGATATTCTACATTTTCTTCCATTCCGTGGGCAGAGAAGATAAAATCTAATGTTTGTTTCCATGTTTGTCTTTGTTATTTCTATCTTCCTCATCTCGTTGAGAAGAGTGAGGTATCGTTGGTAGATTTCGTATTGGCTCTCCTCCGGCTTAGCTTTGAAGGAGTCGTATGCAGTGAGAATGTTCTCCTTCTTGGCCTCTATGCCAACTTCCGTCCTTTGCATCATCCTATGCAGCTCATCCCACATCCCCTTAGCCGATGAAAGGCTGTCGATTTGTCTGTATATATCGTTGGGGATCCCCTGCATAAGGGTATTTATGGCTACTAGATCAGCCTTGGCTCGAGCTCTTTCCTCCAGAGAGTATTCTCTAGGCTCCTTTAGTCGCCTAGATTCTGGAATTACTGGAGTAGCTGTTTCGTCCCCGGGTACATGAACCCAGAACTGTGCCGGTCCCTCTTCAAGGGACTGCAGTAGATTTTCGGCTTGATCCTTTAGTGCTATGAAATTCAGGAAGCGGCTTCTCCATACTGTGTATTCGCCTCTTTGCAAGATCGGCAGACGGTTGTCATTTCCGAGTGAGTATGCATCCATGTTTGTATTGTAGTGTTCGAGTTGTTGAAGGATCTTCCTTGATTGTTTTGAATGATGAAAATGATGTAAAGTGCTTCACAGGTGACAAAATTAGTTAGTAGCGTTTGATTCGAAAATTAGATCGACAATTATTTTCGATTCAATCTTTGAAGTTTGATCGAAATTAATTTCGTTGAGATAGATTGTATTTACTGTTCTCGTGCGAGAGATTTTGTCAGCGAGATATTTTACGAGCGAGAAAAATTGCTCGAAATCATTCGGTCGAGAAAAAATTCTTGATCGTGAATTTATTTCGATCGTAAAGAAACAGTACGTTAGTAAGTTTCTCGACGAGTCAAAATAAATCCGTTGACTAGAAAAGTTTCTCGCGTATAAATGATTTTCGCCTGGTCAAACGTTAAAAGGTTTGACTAAAAAAGTTTTTCGAGTGAGAGTTGTTACGCATGCAAAGTCAAAATTGGTCTCTCTCGAAAAAGTTTTTCGCTGTATAATGCTCGAGAAATATTTCTAACTAAAATCGTTTCTGGTAATGACGATTCTAGCGCTGACTTCGTATCCTGACCGAGAAAAATTTTCGCGCCAAGTTTTTCGATCGAGAAACTAATCCGATCGCAAACCCTAGCGAGAAAAATTAGGGCAATCGAGAAAAATTCACAGAATATGATAACACAAATTCGAGCAAAAACAAGGAATTAGACAGTGAAATTTCAGGTAATCGCTCGCAATCAAGTACTAATCACGCACGAACAAACAATTAAACACGTTATTAAGCAAAATTTATCGAATTTGATCAAAATCAGAACGTCTTCTTCATGTTCTTCGTCAACAGTAAAATTCCGGAATCAAGTTAATCTAAATTCGGAGTTCAAACTGCTACTGATCTAGTCGCGATGATCGTTTATCACTTAATCGAGCACTGAAACATCAAATTCAAGTCAAATACGCACAGAATTAAGCTATTTGGATCCAAAACAGGTTTCGCGCCAAACTGTTCTTCGATGAACAGTAACCAAAAAAAATGATTTTCGATCCGATTCTAACAATTTTCGATTCAATACAGAACGAATCTGCTCTGATACCAATTGTTAGGTCCTCAGATTAACAACTCTACGATCCTAGGCTAGAAACCATAGTAATTCGATCATTTAGATGATCAATTGAATTCGATCGAAAAACTCAAAATAAGAACAAGAGAGAGAATTCAATTATGGTGTGAAAGTTACTGTTGTTTCTCTCTCTAGAAATCGATTTGCAAGCCATTCGGATCAATTCTCTAAACTTTCTCTATTCAGCTCAATTCATTTATAAGTATTTACACCAACAACCTTGGTATAAATATCGAACTAGTCCTTAATCTAAAGACTAATACAAGTAAAGCCCCTAATTACAAGGACAACTAATGAAATCAAGCACAATTACAAATGATATTCTACACCATGTTAGCAAATTTTGAATTTAACTCAGCTAACAAGTCAGAATTTTTAGAGTCGGAGAGTTCTACCTCCTGAGATGATGTGGATGCTTTTGTCGTTGTCCATCTCTGCGGAAGCTCTATCTTCCTCTTCATCCTTGAGGCGCACCATTAGAGTGAGATTTTCGGCGACAGAATCTAAGCAGTCCTCTAGCCAGTGGTCCTGTTATGCCATAAGAGCTACTCCAGCTTCCTTTAGTTTGATTAGTTGAAGCTTCTTGGAGTAGTAGTTAGCATCCTTCTTCTTTGGAAGGGTGCACTCCCTGGCAAAGTGACCTGCTTTTCCACAGTTAAAACATTTTAGTGTCTATTGATATTGTAATTTCAGAGGACTCAGCTGGCTTTTCCTTGTTCTTCGAGCTTATAGTTCGAAGTCTGTTAGCAGAAATGACGACTTCTTCTTGAAGTACTGCTTTGTCATCATTTTAGCGAATAGAGCCAGCTGTTTCCCAAATTCTCTGATCTCAGGGGAATGTTCTGAATTCGATGTGTCTTCTTCCTCTGAGGAGTTGGGGAGCTTGACATGCTTTTCCTTGCGTGAGCGGGAGCTCTTCTTCTCTGAGACCAAAGCTATGGAGTCCTTGGCCTGTTTTGCTCTTTTTGTATCTCGATGATGTCTTCTTCATGTTGTGCTAGGTTATCAAAAACAGCATGAATATCCATCTCATCCAAGTCCCTATTTTGTCGGAGTTGAGTAGAGATCTTTTTCTATTATGTAGGCAGTGCTGACAGAAACCGAATATTCATCTCCTTATTTGTCTTTCTGATGTCAATCTTTCTCATTTCATTAAGAATAGTAAGGTACCGCTAATAAAGATCATGTGAGTTCTCCTCAGTTTTAGCCTTGAAGGAGTCATACGATGTGAGTACGTTAGCCTTCTTAGCATTAGCGCCTACTTCGGTTCTTCGCATCATCCGCTCCAGTTCATCCCACATCCCTTTAGTCGTTGGGATGCTATCAATTTGTCTATACATATCATCAGGGATGCCCTACATCAGTGTGTTCTTGACTATTAGATCTGCCTCTGCTCTTCTTTTCACAGCTTCGTCGTATTTGCTAGGTAAGTTTACTCGCCTAGTGGGTTCGACTGGAAGATTATTCGAGCTATCACCATCTTGAACTGTATCGAATATTTTGGTCCCTCATGAAGTGATTTGAGAGATCTTCAGCCTGATCTTTAAGTTCGATGAAGTTCAAGAACCGACGTCTCCATACTGTGTATTTGCTTCTTTTGAGAATTGGAGGACGATTGTCGTTTCCTAGAGCATATGCATCCATATCTTTTTCCGAGTTGATGAAGTATATTCGGTTGTGATGGTCTAAACTGATGTGGTGTAATATGCTTCACAAATAGCAGATTTGTAAGTAGCGTTTGATTCGAAAGTGATCGAGAATTATTTTTATTCAATCATTAAAGTTTGATCAAAACACTTTCTTCGAAATAAAACGTGTTACTGTTTTCGCACGATAAGTTCAGTTTGCTTCAAATCTTTCGGTCGAGAAACTTTTCCAGTGCGTGAATTCATTTCGATCGTTAAGAAACAATACTGTTAGTAAGTTTCTCGCTGAGTCAAAATAAATTGGTTGACCGAAAAAGTTTTACGAGCGCAAATGATTTTTCGCTTGGTCAAACTTAAAAGTCCGTCTGAGAAAGTTTTTTGATGGAAAATTTTACGCCCGCAAAATTTATTATATCTTTCAAAAAAAATTCTCGCTAAAATAACACTTGTGAAAATTTTCGCGTAAATCGCTTTTGACAGCAGCGACTTCTGTTTCAAATTCGTACCCAAATTAGCAAAATCTCTCGCACAGAGGTTTTCGATCGGGAAATTAATTTCGATCGAAGACTAGCGAGAAAAAGTGGAATTCATAGTTAAAAAACAGAATACGATTTTAACACGGATTCAAGCAAAAACAGCAAATTAGGCAGTGAGATTGCAGGTAATTGCTCGAATCTATATGCTAACCATGCGCAAACAAACATGTTTATGAAGCAAAGTCCAGCGAATTTAAGCAAAATCAGCACGAGTTCATCATGTTCAATCGCAAACAGTAACTAAAGCAGAATCGAAATCCGCTCAACTTCCGTTTTGCAGTCGAATCGCAAATGATTTCTAACACTATTGCAAGCACATAGACATCAAAATCAAATCAATAAGCACATAATTGATCCATTAGATCGAAATCATAGTTTCGCGCCAAAAAGTTCTTCGAGCGATCGAGAAACTTTTCAGAATTCAATTTCGATCTAAATCTAACAATTCAGCTTCAAAACAGATATGGATCTGCTCTGATAACAATTCAACCAAGCTTAGAGATATTCTTTTAACCGTAAAACATGCACGACCATACGTAGTAGAGAGATAACTACACGACTGTCTCAAATTCTATTCCAACTCCATCAGATACTCTTCAAACCCGTAGGACGCTGCACGACTGTATCACTGCTTGAAACCTGTAACAATAAGCAAATACAAACATACAGAGGGACGATAAACAAAGCTGAAATGCAATTCCTTGAAGAAGTTTTTTGACGGTTGGATGAGGATCCAGGCTTCTTATAGTATTTCTTCTGTACGATTGAGACCAATGCAAGTTGTTTTGCGAGCTCCTTAATTGTGTGCTCCTTGAGTTCTCCATGTTTTGTGAGGTCCTTGAGTTCTCCATCAGTGTCTGAATCTTCTTCCTCCTGAATTTGTGATGGCTGGATGTATCCTTATCCTTTGATTGCTTTGTTGATGATCGTCAGACGTTAGTGTGAGCGTGTCGCTTCCCACTGGCCTAGCTTCCCCTCTCATTTTCTCCACGTAATTGGAGTGTTGGTTGAGACAGTCGAATAATGTGTGGATGCTGGTCTTGGTCAGGTCGTTTATTTGTCTCATCATAATTGCTGTCGATTCCCATTCTGGTTGAAACAAGCCGAGGAAACTTGATATTGATCTCCATTACGTTTTTCATTACTCAGTTCATCTTTAACTCATTTAGTAGAATGAGGTATCGATGGAACGTTTGTTGAACTTTCTCCTTTGATTACCTGAAAGCGATCATAAGATATGAGGGTATTGGCCCTTCTTGCCATTGTGTTGACTTCTGTACCCATCATCATGATTCTAAGTGCGTCCCACTTTCCTTTGGTGCTTTCTCCGCATTCAAGCTGCGTGAGGATGTCATTTGGGGATGGTTTCATTAGGTATGGCTGTGCGATTTGATCAGCCTTATGGCGCAGTTTTTCTTTGTCATTGTATTGGTCGATAGTTTTCAAGATCCTATGTTCTTCTCTTGTATGAGTGATGGTGCTAGTGGCTGGGATTATGGTCCAGTACTGAATAGGTCCATTGTAAACAGATTCCAACAAGTTCTCTGAATTGTCTTTGCTCTCGATGAAGTTGACGAACCTTCTCTTCCAGACGACATACTCTCGATGTCTGAGGACGGGATGTCTAACATCATTTCCCATGCCTAAGTAGTCCATTTCTTATGTTTTGGATATGATCATTGACGTGACATGTGAGGAAAATAAAATCTGGATCTGCTTCTTGATTCAAAATTGAATTTTGAGGTTCGACTTTGAAACTCGAAGGGTTGGTTCGTCAATTTGTACAAGATTTGTATTCGCGAGTTGGTATTTGAAAGGGCTCCTGAAATATGATGTGGTTCGCGAACATGAACTTCAGGAATGAATGAAATCATGATTCGCGAAGTGATTTGAGTCGCGAACTGGTCTGAGAATCGATTCGCTAACTAAACTGATTCTCTGAGTTCGCGAAAAGGCCAGGTTAGGGAAGTAGTTCGGATTCGCGAAGCTGCTGATGCTTGACCGCAATTCACGAAGATGAAGGTGCGAACTTGAATTCACCATACTGAAGGCGTGAGCCTGCTTCGTGAAATTTTGCGAAATAAGTTAGAAACACTGATTCGAGAAATTGGCTTTGACTCGCCTCTAACTTCACACGGATTCGCGAAACTCTATGAATTCAACGGATTCGTGAACTTCTATCGTGACACTTTCAATTCGTGAAATTCCATCCTTAGTCTGAAATCGTGAAACTCGGTGTGTATTATGAATTCGCAAACTTTAGCCCTAATGCAATGCCGTTCGCGAACCTAAGAACAGAATGAAGAACAGAGATGTTCTTCTCTTCGCAGACAAAAATTCCAGAAAAAGTAACTCAAACTCGACAGAAACATGTTGGTTAATTCTATGAACTGGTAAATATGCAAAGTAGCTTGAAAACCCCAGAAAACAACCGAAAAATAGGCTATAAAAATTTTGGCTTGTTCTTATTTGAAAAATATTTTTCTTTAAGCCGATATTTGCAGATTGGGTTATTTCCTGGAAGGCACTAAGAGTGTCAACGTTATCTCCCTAACCCGGTTTCACAAAATAATACGTTACGTTCAGAAGCGTTCAATGATATTACCTAGTTATTTGTAGGCGTTCCGGGTTTGTCTCACAGAAATGTAAATAGCAGAAAGTAAAGTGAGACGGGATTTTTATACAGGTTATATCCCCAACTGGGGTTTAATCCTATCCTTGGGGTGTGACCTCCCCAAGAGTTCCAATGTACTGAGTATTACCGGTTATGGTTACAAAATGATTGATCCTTACACAACCGAAGCACTTTGGAAACTAGACCTCCACCTAGGCTGCCGCACGCCAAGTTTCGATCCATGTCGTTTACCCAGGAAACCAATTCCCCGACTGCATGCAGCTTGCTACCGAAGGGCCACCGAATCCTCCAAATTCGTCCCTCCACGTGCGAAAGACTCCAACCGTGCTCCTTTGTGCGTTCAACACGTCCGAAGATAAATCACGTCCGAAGACTAGGGTTTTAGGATAAGGTGTAGCTAAAGATCGCTCAAGGGTACAGATATCGCAAATGTAGGCTCAACACAAACTATAAATAAATCGCAAATTAACGCTCAATCACTATAAGGAATTCGTTTGCTTGTGTGTTCTTTTTGTACCCTTCAACGTGAAGTGTTTTCTTCTATATTGACCCAAGAATGATTATACACTTCAGAAGGAAAGTTAAGCACAGAATGTGCAAGAGAAAGCTCAATAATCATGTGCATTAACTCAAGGAATCCTGCCAAGAATAAACCAATCAAGCTCAACGGTCATGTATGAATTCTTACCATAAATACCGCAATCTTACTTTTTTTTGGTTATACCAAGTGAAGAAGGATCCCATCCGGGGTAGTCAGATGAGGTCCGACGATGTAAGGCAATCGGCCAACTCTGGGCAACCGGCACTACGAGAGCATCCAAGTGCTTCGGTATCATCCAGAATGGCATTAAAGTCTCCCATCACAATCCACGTGGTGTTTTCCCGCGCCCGTGAAGTTCTAGCAGGGTCATCCCATATGTCCCGGTGCTCGGACCGAAGGTTCACCCCATAAATAAAGGACACATAGAAGTCCAGTCTATACTCCAGAGTATGCACTTTGCAGTGAACGGCTTGGGTCGTGTAGGCTTCTATCGTGACGCTGACGAAACCAGGATGCCATCCAACCCAAATACGAGCTGTCGGCCCACCATCATAATCATAGAACCAGCTCCAGGGCTAATCGATTGGGTAATATTAGTAGCATTTTGTTCTGAAACTCTTGTCTCATTAAGTCCTAAGATCTTCAGGTCATACTTCGCGATCAGCTCCTTCACCGCCCATCTGTGATCTACCCCATTTAGACAACGTACGTTCCAGGAGGCGACAGGAATCATGGATCCACCGTAAGGAGGGATGCTGTAGGACCCTGAGAATCGATGTTTGCCCACTCCAAGTCAGCTAGCGCAACGAATGGGTTATCGTGGTCAACTGTGGAGGTACTAGCGGATGCCGTGCTTGTAGAGCAACCGTCATTAGGCTGTCGGGGCAGCCGTGAGTGGGCGGAGGGGGGGTACACTTGATATGAAGCCATTTACGCACGTATCATGCTTAAGTATCAAAGCATGTGGCATATGATCAGAGCAAACAAATTTATCAAATTTCATAGCATGTTCCCCCTGTCTAATTGCTAATATTCCTATGTAAAGCACAGTAGCAAAGATTTAGCAATTACCAGATCATATCACATGGAATGTCACAAGTTACCACGAAATATCGCAAATTATCACATCATGTCAGTTTGCTCCCCCTGCCTAAGTGCGGAATTCCTTAATCCTTAAAAAGTCACCAAACTAAAGCACAAAGAGATTAATACACAGGTATATAAAAGCAAGCCGATAATATATGTCATGCCAAAATTACATAAGGGGCCACAAGTAAACGATCCGACACATAACAACCTAAGGCATTAATTGCCTAAACTTCGCCACCTTCAGCATCAAAAAGGAGGGACACAAACACCACCAACCTACCTAAACCTGAAACCAACCACGACCTTCAAAACCCAAATGCCAACGAAAAAAAGAACTGAGCAGACTAGAGCTAATCCTATTAGAACTAGGAGATCACTAGGGAAGGAAGTTCTAAGGGCTGGAATCGCTATCAGATGAGGCAGAGGAGGATTCAGCGATATTCAGAGCCGCGGAGATATCCTTCAGATACTTGTTAACCCTTTTGCAGTTCCATGAGATCTCTTTAAACTTCTTCCAATTCTCATCCTTAAGGCCCTTGATACTTCTTTCAGATCAGCTATCGTTCCCTGCTCGTCGCCGCTTTCATCATCCCCTTTCTTCCTAGTCGGACTTTTTGAAGGAGCCTTCAGATCCCTTGTCTTGAACCATCCTCGCTGCAATCATAGCGTATACCGACACGCTTCAGTGTGACCATATCTACTACATACTTTGAGCAATGTTCCCAAGCCTTGGGTAGAGAAATTCCCTCGAATTCAAGCATATGCGTGAGCAGCATTCGATATGAAAGTTCCTTGTCAGAGCTCTTAATGGCATGGACCAGTACTTAAGAACAAAGTATCCTAGATTGAGCGGCCTATTTTTGGACACCATATAGAGAGTCGGCATGCTCATGTTGTTCATTGTGGTGGAATGGCCTCCAGCGCCAAAGCGGGCGCTCCAGAGCATAAATTGTAGAACTTTGTACAGGAAGAACAGATCAACAGGAAGTTTGTTCAACGCTTCTCCATAAGAGAACTTAGGCTATAAGGGGAATTCCATAGAGCTTTCACACAGTCATGCAGGGACACCCCAGACGTACACCAACGGGCAAAGTCGTAGTAGCAGAGCCCTTCGTTTTCTACTCCCAGCATCTCATTCACCTTCGCAGTGTTCCATTCGAGTTTCTTTCTAAGCACATACGACTGCACAGAGATCTCAGTTCCGTCTTCCGCGCAAGTGAGATTGGCGTAAACAGCTTCACCACCTCCATATAATCAGAATTATCAACTCTCGGAAAATTTTCCCATCCGTACTCAGTCAGCCACGTTGCTACTTGGCTCTCAGCCAGCTCGTCAAAGTTGACGCTCCTTCCTAGTGCAACTCGCCGCCTCTGAAGTTTCTCGGGAAGTTCCTTGGCGCTCTTAGTCAGGAATTTGATTTCGTCGGTGATTTTCTCCAGATTATCAGGGTTGAACAACTTCTGCCCTTTAGTATCACGGCTGCAATCTTGTGGAGGTGACTCGATTTGGGTAGAAACAGATTTTTCTTGAGAGGCAGATTTCTCGAGAGCGACGGATTTCTCAGGAGAGGCAGATGTCTCTGCAGATCCAGTATGATCTGGAGAAGTAGCGGGGGATGGAGTAGGAGTCTTGATGATCTTCGATTTCTTCTTCAATTTCATCGGATATTTATTTGATTTAGAGATACTTGCTGATTTGGAGCGGATGGCTTTTGGAGAGAGTGGGGACTTAGTTAGAACAGCCTTACGCTTTTTGTCAGGGAGATCCCGCGCCTTTATTTTTCACCATGGTTGAGATCGAAGATTGAAGAAGGAAGTTATGAAGTGAGGAACTTAGGGTTTGAATGAATTGAGGAAAGAAGGAAGCGATTGACTATAAAGGCCGAAGCTTTCTTGGATAAGGATGGAAAGAAGTTAAAGAGAGATGTGATCTCGACAAGACGTGTGGCAGTTTAAAGAAAAATTTCAAAATTTGAATTTCAAAGATCACTGGCTGGATAAAGAAACTTTCCATTAGATGGAATTAAATGAATATCAGAGATATCTCACTGAGATTAAGGAAGGAAATAAGGACTAAGATCAGAGTTCAAAAATAGTAAGGGATTTTTGGCTGAAAATAGATCTTGGCATAAATTTCGAAGAAAATCTATTTTAGAGAAAAAATAGTTTTCCCATGAGTGGAGAAAATAGGGTAGATGAAAAAGGTAGAATCAAGAAGAACACTAATAGAATCAAAAGATAAAGTCGAGGAGATTCTGAAAGATAAGATCAAAGAAATACTAAGTACTTATTTATCTAATCACCTTTCCTATTTGAGCTCAATAATTCCTAAACGGTCACGTGATACTCTCAATAAGGGGTTTCGTGAAGATATCAGCCAACTGATCGTTAGTTCCTAAAAAGTTCACGCTGACACTTCTGAACATCATCTCGAATAAAATGATGCTTCACCTCTATATGCTTAGTTCGAGAGTGGTGTACAGGATTTTTAGTGATACTAATGGCACTAGTACTATCACAGAAAATAGGAATTTGATCGTACCTTAAACCGTAATCACTCAAGGTCTGTTTCATCCAAAGGATTTGCTGAGAACAAATTCCTAAGGCCATATATTATGCTTCAGTTGTGGACAGGGCGACGCTATTTTGTTTTCCACTGGACCAAGTTACAAGGGAATTCACTAGTAATTGGCAAGTACCACTAGTGCTTTTCCTATCTTCCTTAGAACCCATAATCAGCGTCCGAGTATCCCATTAATGGGAATTCCTTGGAACTTGGATACCACAATCCAATTATCTAAGTATTCGCTTGACTGCTGTCAAGTAAGATTTCCTAGGACTCGATTGATATCTACAAAATAGACCAATAGCAAACATAATATCGGGTCTGCTTGCCGTAAGGTATAGCAAACTTCCGATCATACCTATAACTTAGCTTTGGGTCAAAAGGCGTACCTTGTTCATCACTGTCAATTTTAGCGGTCTGATGCATAGGAGTGGGAAGTACCTTGGAATCAGTCATTCCGAATTTTTCAAGTAGTTCCTTTGTGTACTTCGTTTGAGATATGAATGTTCCCGTCCAATTGCTTGATTTGTAATCCAAGGAAGTACGTGAGTTCTCCCATTAGGCTCATCTCAAATTCCTGTTGCATAGACTTAGAAAAATTCTTGCAAAGAGTGATCTCAGTGCTGCCAAATATGATAGCATCAACGTATATTTGCACAAGTAGTATGTGATTCCCTTCACATTTTATGAACAGAGTATTATCTATTGTTCCTGTTGTAAAGTCCTTGTCTAGTAAAAACCTACTCAATCTCTCATACCATGCCCTAAGGGCCTGTTTTGAACCATATAAAGCTTTGTTTAATTTGAAGACGTGATTTAAAGATTCTTTTTTCAAAACCGGGAGGTTGTCCGACAAAAACTTCCTTATTTATAAAAGCATTTAAAAATGAACTTTTCACGTCCATTTGAAAAAGCTTGAATCTTTTAAAAGATGCATAAGCAAGTAAAATGCGTATTGACTCAAGCCTAGCTACGGGTGCAAAGGTTTCTTGAAAATCTATACGTTCTTCTTGGGAATAACCTTTGGCAACTAACCTGGCCTTGTTCCGTGTTACATTGCCGTTTTTGTGTCGTTAGCGTCCGAAACGTATCCTCCATCAACCGCCTTTAACGACACAAAATTTCCTATATCACCTGTCATGTGGCAGGAGCATTCTCTACACCTGGTTTTTTTGCTGGAATTCCTCCTTCGTACCTGTAGTAAGAAGTACTCTTCTGAGGTACCCAATTTCTGTTGGGTCCTGACATGTTAGCGGAGAAATAACTTCTGTTAACATATGAGATATCGTTCTGCAAAGGCGGTGATCTCCTGTTACAATCAGATACAAGAGTGGCATTTAAATGTGACTTATTCGGTCTCCAGACATACTTAGCTTTCTCAACTTTCTTTAGAGGACAGTTGTATGCAAATGACCATTTCTACCACAACAGAAACATTAAGCTTATGCATGTTTAGCATGCTTTACTTCAGTAGAATAGCCTATCCCTGACTTACTAATGTTCCTAGCAGTACTTAATATCATATCTAGGTTCTGCTTTCCTTCATGTAGTCTATCAATTTTATGTTTTTCTCTATCTAAGGAATTTCTGAATTGTACGATATCTCTAGATAAGTCACCGTTTTTTCCTTCCTAATTCCTCACAGTTAGATGGAACTTTCTCTTTCTCGTCAGTAACTAACTCTTCTTTCAAACGTGATATCTCTAGATCAGCCTCATGTTTTTTCCTTAGCTAAGTCATCTCTCTGTCTTATCAGTTTCCTGTTCAAGGAATTTAGTGACTTAATCTTCCTCTCTGCATTTTGAACACACAGTTGTTCCTTACTTTCTTCCATATCAAAAACAGATGAGGCACTTTCACAATCATTGTTACATGAACTGTTTAGGATATGAATTTTCTCAATGGAGGAAGAACGAGATACATGATCCTCGTCAGCCATGTAAGCGTGATCCTCGTCCTCACTTTGTTTCATTTCAGAGTCATTTGATTCCATCACCATACCTTCTGCTTCCTTGGTTTCTCATTGTTGGTTGTTGGGCATTCATGTGCATAATGGCTTGGTTAATGAATCGGAAACATTTCTGAACTTTCTTCTCAGACGTGGAGATTCCCTTGTTTTTGTTCTGGAATTTGTTGGAGTTCCCTTTGAATTTCTTCTTCTGCTGGAATCTTTCTAATCTTTTGGTGAGCATGGCCAAGTCGTTCATCAAGCCTTCTTCTTCGTCGTCAGAATGAGATTCTTCTAGATTGGATTTGAATGCAATGGACTTCTGGTTTTTGTTCCGCGACTTCTCAGTCATTGACGTTTGAATCATCTCGTAAGATATATAAGAGATCCAATCAGTTCAGAGATGCTAAGTGCTTGCAGATCCTTTGCTTCGTAGATGGCAGTAACCTTAGCATTCCATTCTCGTGGTAGTGATCTCAGTATCTTTCTGACTTGTTCACTGTCGGGGACCTTCTCTCCGAGAGAGAATATTTGGTTGATGATTCCCATGAATCTGGCGTACATCTAGCTTATATTCTCATCAGATTCCATCGAGAACAGTTCGTACTGATGAGTGTGCAGAGCCAATCTTTATTGCACAACTCGTTGAGTTCCTTCATGAGTAACTTGGAGCATATCCCACATAGCCTTTGCCGATGAGTAGGAACTAACCCGAATGTATTCTTTTTGTGTGAGTGCACATGCGAGCATGATTTTTGCCTTTGCGTTTTGCGTGATTCCCTTTTTGTCATCAGCATTGTAATATTTAGCGTCCTTTGGGGTTCCATCGGTTTTCTTAGCCGTATATGGTCCATTGATGATTGTCTCCCAAAGACGTAGTCGACAATGATTAGAAACTCGATCATACGATTCTTCACACTGCGTAGTTCGTTCCATAGAAGAGAGGCGGCCTAGAGTGGGATTGACCCTCTGCAAATTCACAACACTCGAAAAAACCATTAGATCTTAACTCAGGCGTGTTAGGCTTTCGTTGAGTAACCCGCTCTGTTTTGGTAGGATATATTTTGTGTAACAATAATCACCAAAATACTTTTCTTTAAGAAGATATTTGCAGATTGAGTTATTTACTGAAATGCACTAAAAGTATCAACGTTATCTCCCTAACCATGTTACACAAAATATCACATTATGTTCAGAAGGCTTTCAACGATATTAGAGTAGTTATAGTCTGTTTTTGGTGATTATGAGATTATGTTTATATGGGCTTAAGGTGAAGCATATGAGTTTTTCGTGACTGGGATTTATTCCACAATTTTTGGAATGGTGCGTGGGGGATTATGTGAATATTGTTCAATATTAGTACCATGATGGAATATTTAGAGAATGGTAATACAAGTGCAGTTGTGGTGTTGCGTAAATATAGGTATGAATTAGGGTATTGAATTAGGAATGTTTCTTAACTTCTCATGTGGCAAGTACATAGGTTCTTTTCGATAGTGTAAATTATTTTTCCAATGGGAGAGTTTTATCATTGCATGTGTGGGTACAGACAACGATTTGTGTGCTTATAGTAATTTCAACTTGTGAAAGTTTTTGGCGAGGGTTTAGTATATTAGGGTTTTCTATCTTTTCACAGATCACTTCGGCAATATTTAGATTTTTTTTTTTGGGATAGGCTTCGTGTATATATATAAGAGAAAAATAGGTGAATGTACAGATGAGTAAAGATGTACTCCTCACATGCAAACATGCAAACCAGCAACACACTGCCGGCGTCAACCACAAAAGCAACAGAAAACTGAACAAGATCCAAGAAAACTACCAAGCTACACGCCAAAGTCGTCGTATAGCAGCCTTTTGGAGTTCGAATTTTGGTGAGGTCCCAATAAGTCGTATGCAAATCATGTCAAGAACCGCACCAACTAGCCTGTCCGGAGTGGTGATAGCCCCTTCCTTCCAGCGCTTGTTGCGTGCTTGCCAGATATGATACACCAATGATGCGAGTACGTGGCGGTAAGCGACCTGTAAGAGATGCTGCCCTCTCCAACGCGTTGCAGCCCACTGTAGACCCTGCCTCCAGTCCCGATACGGCCATGCCCATCTGATCTTCCACCTCAACAGTCGAGCACAAGTGCGAGAAAAACCACAGTCAAAAAATAGATGTTGAACTGTCTCAAAATGTAGTGCATCACAAAGGACACAGGCGGGAGTCCCGGCGCGCTGCACTACCCAAGGCTTATCTCTGGTCGATAGACGATCTCGAATGGCCAACCACAAGATGACCTCATGACGAGGGACCTTTAGGGGACCCCGGAACAAGCTCGCCCAAGAGACAATAGGCCGTCGTATTCGCAGCGCCTCCCTAATTAATCGTGCTGTGGGTCTGCCCTCTGGCGCCTCCTTCCACGAAATCACATCACGCCTAGTCGGCTGAATTGGCGGAAGGTGCGGACTGAACTCCAAGTACTCAACCGTCGACCTTCCGAGCCAATTCCATCCTTGGCCATCGATGACGCAGCTTAGGCGTGTTCCCACCGACAGCCCCATTGCTAGTGGGCCTCGAGGGTAGCGGGCCAACAATGGGACACCCCGTAGCCATGGATCCTCCCATAATAATAATGATGTACCACCCCCAATCGTAAAATCAAGGAAAGGCAGAATTACCATCCTCAATTGCAACAGCTTCCTCCAGCTCCACGCAGTATTAGCCGAAATAGTAATTGTCCAAAGGGATCTCGTATGCAGTCGTGTGCTGTACAACCAGTCCACCCAAATCGAATCATCAGGCCGAGTAATCACCCTCCATAAGAGCTGAAGCAGGAGGGCCCTATTATCCGTGGCGATCGACCGTAGGCCCAAGCCACCCTCTCGCACCGGCAAACAGACATCCTCCCAAGCAACCTTGGATGTGGTACCGCCCCATAGGAACCGGCGAAGTCTAGCTTCCAAAGCGCGTATAATACCCTTGGGTAGCAAGAAGACCCCCGACCAGTAGACATGTAGGGCCTGAAGGACCGACTTAATCAGCTGCACCCTACCAGCATATGACAACGACTGGTTCAGCCAAGATCCGATGCGTGTATCCACTCGCTGCAGCAGTGGTGCGCAATCGGCAATCGTAAGGCAAGAGGCAATAAGCGGGACCCCCAGATAGCGTACAGGTAAGCGACCTTCGCGAAATCCCATCAAAGCAGTAACTGCCCCTTGAGGATATCTGCCTTACGTGAAATATACATCTCGCTCTTATCAGGGTTAGGATGCAACCCAGACAGCTGAGCGAACGACCCCAACGCCTCCTTCATGACCCGTACTGATGTAGGGTTAGCCTGACAGAAAAGAAGCAGATCATCCGCAAATACCAACATAGGGAGGGCTATGGATTCACAACGCCAGTGGTAGCGAAAACGCGGTTCCGACTGTATAGATCTCACAACAATGCCGTGGAGCACCTCCATGACGAGAGTAAAAAGATAAGGTGAGATGGGATCCCCTTGGCGAATACCTCTCTTGCCAGCAAAGTATCCCGCCGGGCGCCCGTTGAGGTTGATAGAGAAGGTGGTGGTCGTCATGCAGCTTGGTATCCACTCAATGTACCTTGGGTGGAACCCCATCGCCTGAAGAGTCGCCAGTAAGAAGCTCCATTCCACCTTGTCATAGGCCTTGGCAAGATCCACCTTTAGCATAGCTCGCGGAGGCCGTCCTTTGCTCATATACCCAAGGCAAAGCTCCTGTGCCAGTAGGATATTATCCCTGATGCGCCTTCCAGGTATATACGCCGTCTGTGAAGCGTGGACCAGCCCTCTGAGCACCGGCTTCAGGCGATTCGCCAACACCTTGGAGATAATCTTTTATAGGACGTTACAACACGAAATGGGCCGAAAGTCTGTCGCTCGGCGTGGTGAATCACGCTTAGGTATGAGTGTAATTAGCGTGCTGTTGAGCCCCTTGAGTAAGCATCCGGTCTTGAAGAAGTCTTGTGTAGCACATATAACATCAGGGCCAACAATCTCCCAAGCTGCTTTGAAAAAGGCAGCCGTAAACCCATCCGGCCCAGGTGCCTTCTCATCCCCCATAGAGAATAGGGCATGCCTCACCTCATCGCCATCCACTGGCCGGATCATATCGGTCGACGCAGCTGGGGAAAGCTTGCGTGAAATGGCCCCTTGTATCTCAGCCCGTGAAACGGGAACCGTACGCGCGGATTGGCCGAGCAAATCCTGATAAAACCCCAGCAACTCCCTTTCCACTGCATCCGGAGACTCTAACGGTGCGCCACTGTTACTTTCTAACGAAATAATGCGATTCGTCGCTCGCCGTATCGCAACTTTCCTAAAGAAATAGGAAGAGCATTGATCACCGTCCTTGAGCCACGCAAGCTTCGCTCGTTGGGAAAGCGCCGTGTGTTCAACTTCAACAGCCCTAGCGTAGAGAAACCGACAATGCCGTTCGAGATCATGGAATAGTACCTCAAATGGATATCGAGCTGCGAATTCCTGAGCAATTCCCAAGAAACCAAAGGCATCAGCCACATTAGCAGCTAGGTCCCCTTTAGCGCGCCGCATTTGTTTGAAAATCGGCTTCAGTAATTTCAACCGCTGGATCAACACATACATGGGGAAACCCGTCAGAGGAGTGTTCCATACCCGCTAAACATGGCCCAAGAACTCCGGCTCCTTTGTAAGGAAATTCTCAAAGTGAAACGTCGTACCCCGTGGCCCAGGCAACACCTCCCCCAAGGATAACGGTGAGTGGTCAGATGTAGCAGGCATGTCACAACGAAAGCATGCATCCTGATACCGTGCAAACCACTGTGGATTGCCAAGCATGCGATCTAACTTCCTCCATATTCCCGCGAGGCCCCTCTGCTGATTGTACCACGTGAATTCTTGCCCCGTGGACGGGAGCGAAGTAAGGTCAGCGCTGAGAAGGCACGCCTGAAAGTCCGACATATCACGCATTTGAGGAGCACCCCCTCGTCCCTCGCCTGCATGCAAGATAGTGTTGAAGTCCCCCGTTACCAACCATGCATCTTCAACACGTAGAGCAGAGAACTGGATCAACTCCTCCCATAATGTTGTACGTTCCTCCTGGCGAGACTGCCCATAAACAAATGAGATGAATAAGTGTTCCGACGTGCCAAGTCGTTCCACCTGACAATGGAGAGCTTGACTGGACTTCGCCGTAATAGTCACACGAAGCCATGCGGGATCCCATCCCACCCAAATGCGGTTCCCCGGGCCATCGTCGTAGCCGAAGACCATCTGAAATGCGTGCTGCATTAGACTCGGCCACCCTCGTCTCAATTAGTCCCACCATGTGCAATCCCCCCCGCGCAATCCATTCCCCCACCGCCCTCCTGTGGTCTTGTCGATTAAGACCACGCACGTTCCATGAACCCACCGGTATTATGAATGAGCCCCATTTCGGGCTGCACGTGCTTTAGGGCCCGTAGTCAGTGTATCAGAGGGATCAGTAACCACATCCTCTTCATCCCTCAAACCTTGTAGCACCGAAAAGAAGCTGCAATCAGATTGGTGCGTGGGGTCGGCCTTTGTGGCATGACGTGGACTGCATGGGACGCAAGAGCTAGCTAGCGATTCTGTGCGAGAAGGCGAGCCAGTCCTTGGCGGCGCTGTGCGAGAAGGCGAGCCAGTCCTTGGCGCCTCCCCCCTCGGCTCAACCCGTACCGCCTTGCCATGGGCACCGACTTGACGCCATTCCGAGTGTGGGACACGACCCTGCCTTGAATGATCTCGCTTTGGGCGCTCATGGTGTGGACGTTCTTGTACCACCACCCTAGGCTCCGGATGTGCTTGGGATGGCGGCTGCTTACTCGACCTCGGGCCCGCCGTTTTGGCCTGTCGCACCGGAGCCGGCCTCTTCTTTTGTTTAGGACATTGTGTATCCCCATGAGCCCATGTATTGCACAAATCGCACCTCCTCGGCTTCCATTCATACTCCACAGTAACTGTAACCGTTCCACAAGTACTCCCTTCAGCGGTGGGGAGTTCAATATCCACCTTCTCGACAAAGGGAGTGGCGAATGCTTTCATGACGCATACACGGGCATAATCTATACGCTCCCCCTTAGCCGTGATCCCATCCGCAAATAGGGGCTTCCCAACACCACTAGCGACTACACCCAATCCCGCTTTGGTCCAGAACTCACTGGGTACATTCCACAGTTTTACCCAGAGCGGAACCTCGACAAGTTCTTTCCGTTCCATCGACATGCCCGGCCGCCACACCTCCAAGAAAAATGGCTGGCCCTGTAGCAGCCACGGGCCACCCTCCAAGGCCTTCATGGTCGTAGGAGACTCGAAACGGAATCGAAAAAATCCATTCGTCGTTGCACGGACCTCCACCAAACCAGGCCATCGCGCCCTCACAAACCGTTCCACAAATGGAAAGTAAGGTTTAGGCCCAAGAAAGTAGCCAACCAACGTATTCGCCCACCTTGCGAAGCCTTGGGAAGCCACGTTCCATGTCGGGGCCACCACTGAGACTTTGTCACTAATAGATTTCGGCGCGACATACTCCAGAGCTAAGCGTCGCCTGTCCCCGTGCCCTCTATGATCTCCACTACCCACAAGCAGATTAGTGCCATTGCGATTAGTAGTCTCCGTGACAGCTTTCCCCACAACTACATCCGCATACAACGCCATCGGGGTCGCCGCTTGAGTCGATACAGCATCATCAGCCGGAGCCGTGAGCATTGGCCGAGCTTCCACAATGGGTGGAGATCGAGGAGCCCCGGTTTGATTTCCGTCAGTCCCCGGCGAAGCATGCACATGTCTATCATCAACCTCAATTTCCTCATCAACCCGCTCCTCAGACGCAGGCGATCCCATCGGGACCGATCGTCGGGCCATTATCCGCAAAGGTGGCGGAGTATCGGGCCGTCCCCACCGCTGCTTGCGATTAGGAGGCCTCAAAATTCCTTTGAGGGGAGCCGTGATGGTGCATCGCGCAGGTGGAGATTCCGGCAAAACCCTAGGCCCAATCTGCTTCTCCGCCGTAATTGGGCCCGACCTCAGTTGGCGATCACCGGCGGCCCCCATGATATCTGACCGGTGGTTCCCGATCGTACCAGCAGATCCCACGACCCCCATGATCTCCTTCGTGATTGCTTCGGATCGACCATCGGCAGACGGGTCTTCAGACGGGTTGACAGAAACCCTAGATACTCGCGCCGATGTATTTGGCGCAGCAGAAAAACCGCAGGCCATGGATGTATCTTTCGGCCCGTCCTTGTGGCCCCGCCCCATCGCCGCAGACTGTTGAATACGTCCAGTCAGCGAAAAAAATCGCGGCGCATCAAAGCACGTCGCAAACTCCGGGTATTTGGCCATTAATCCCGCCAGATCCGGCAAGGGTGGATTTTGCCTCGCCATAGGGTCAGCAATCGATATCAGGTCTTGATCGGGAGGCGCCGCCGGGATTGCTGTTGGTTGATCATCCTCCATCGCGAAACCCTAGCAAGCCGTGACACAAATTGACGAAAACCACTAACGCTCCCACACGGAATTGACGAAAATGTTTCTGTCAATCACCGGCCGGCCACCACCAAGGGATGCTGGCCGGAAACGACGGCGACTAACGTGAAACGCGCGGTATAAAATTTGAAACTTCACTGTGTGAAAATCGCACACACTCACGGTGAAAATCGCACACTTTGTTCAAGTTCGACTGGCGACCTTTTACATAATCCAGCAATATTTAGATTTTCGGCACCTTTTATTTTACTGAGAAGTTTTTGGCAATTAGGTGTTCAATATGTTGAAAGGTTTTGGCATTTTAAGGGTTAGTATAATATTTTCGGCTTTTGTGATATTATGAAAGTTTTCGTGATTGTTAGGTTGAAGTCAGAATTCAAACCTTGACTAGCTATGTGAGTTCACACCTCTTTGACATTAAGAGTTCTTTCGATTTGGGTTAATATAAGTATTAGTTTAATTATCAAACAAAATACGGTTTTCGTAACTCTTCAACTGGTTAATAATATTAACGTTTTCGCCAATTTATTACTTTGGGAAATAACAAGTATTTGGCACCTTTTATCAAGAGTTTTCAGTATTTTAATTACTTTTGGCATTAAGAGAATTTTCGATATTTCACATAGGTTATCAATATTTCGGTACAATACTTTTAGGGTTTTCGACAACTAGGGTTCGAAAAACGTTGATACTGATTTGACTTAGCAGATATACTTATATAATGTTTTTATATCTAAAGGTTCAAAGGTCCAGAATATTAAGGATTTTACCTGTCGCAAAATTAAGGACGACAGGTAGGTGAAATCCACCTACGGCACGTAAACGTTATGTGAATTATTATGTTATACTTACGTGATTATGGATGACTATGTGCTTTACGTGAAATTTGTTTATTTTATAGGTGGGTTGTGCATACATTGTCATTTGCATTTCACGTTCGCATAGTGAGAGGATCGACTGTGGTGCCTAGTCTAGCCTAGGGCCCTGTGGTGTTGGGTTATCGTAAGATAGGGAAAAGTGGGAAAAGTCGACCGTGCATTTATTGTGAGGTACTCGGGTTTGGGAGGGAGCACACGCTGCATTCATGCATGTTTCACCTACTGGGCAAAGACCTCAGTGTGTTGTATGTACCGAGTCTGAGTTAGAGTACGTCGCGACTAGGCGGGCTGACGGCGGTGACTCCACAGACTTTTGAGAGCAGGGCGGTACATGGATGTGACCTTTGGAACGAAGTTAGGGTTATGTCGTGTGCCAGGCCGATGGTCTTTGTTAAGCATAAATAATGGGCTACTTTTTTTTATGATAAGACGTGTGTGAGTGGTGTGTATATTCTAAGATATGACTTTGCGAGATGTGCGTGATGTAATATACTATGTTTTTTTTAAATGTTTTTTATTAGACGGGTCTTCCGCGACTTACATTGCAAAAATCCGCCAAAATATTTATTAGAAAGCGAGGGTCGTTACACGTACTTGCGTCAATTAATATTCTGTGTCTGCATAGGTCCACAAAGGTCCATGTGTAGCAGTTCCAATGGACGTGAAGTAGAATCAACCAGTTTAATATGATGTGATGCTCGCTTCATTTTTCCTAGTTGACAAGCCGAACAATGATGCTCCTTCTGTAGCGTAAAAGTTGGTAGACTGTGAACCAACTTCTTTGTTGAAAGCCTTTGAAGAGCCATAGGATTGAGATGAGACACACATTGATGCCATAGACTGTTCTCTGAATTATAGTTCGGGAGATGAGGTAAACAGCTGTCGAATTCCGCACGGACATCAGGTTGATCATGTAAAGATTTGATTTTCGAAGTCCTTGGAGGAGTTTTTGGTCCTGACTGTCCGGAATTCTACACCGGTCAGCATGGAAGACCACCTCCTTTATCACAGAACTGGCCTATGCTGAACAAGTTATGGCATAGTCCTTCAGATTTTCCAGAATTATATCTCCGAGACCGAGAATCGGAGCAGAGTCGTTGTTCCCCAAATCTGACTTTTCCATTCTGTCGGTCTTGGTAGGTGCCCAGCAGCTCTTGTTTTCCCATCATGTGTGTGGAGCAACCAGAGTCGAGGTACCACACATGATGGATATGGAAAAACAAATTAAAGAGCTTTAGGTACCCACTTATAAATGGGTCATGTCAGATTAGCAGATTTCGCTTTAGGTTCAGATATAGTTCCTAAATTCTCACTATTAGAGACTTTAGCAACCCAAACCATCTTTGAAGAAGTTGATTTGGGTTTGCCTTTATGAAGGACTTGGCCTTTGCTTGCGTCTTCTTGGGCGGAGATTTAGGAACTCATTTAGGTTGAACCTTGCAGGGAAGATTTATTTCAGCGCGGAAATGTTTTCGAAGGCTTGAGCGTGGAAAAGATCTTTTCATTGGGTAGTCTCCTAAGGTGCTTGGGGGATTCGATCTTAACAGGATACCTTAGGTGAGAACAAGCATGAAAGGCTGTTTCCCAAATTCTCTGATCTCAGCAGGATGTTCTGAATTCGATGTGTCTCCTTCCTCTAAGGAGCTGGGGAGCTTGACATGCTTTTCCTTGCGTGAGCGGGTGCTCTTCTTCTCTGATACTAGAGCTATGGAGTCCTCGGTCTGTTTGCCCTTTTGCTCTTTTCGTATCTCGCCGATTACTTCTTCATGTTGTGCGAGGTTATCAAAAACAGCGTGAATATCCATCTCATTCAGGTCTTTATTTTGTCGGTGTTGAGTAGAGATCTTTTTCCATTCAGTAGGCAGTGCTGACAGAAACCGAATTCATCTCCTGTCTTTTGATGTCAATCTTCTCATTTCGTTGAGAAGAGTGAGGTACCGCTGATAAAGATCATGTAAGTTCTCCTCAGTTTTAGCCTTGAAGGAGTGATACGCTGCGAGTATGTGTAACACGCCGTAAAATTTAAAATATAAGTTAGTATTGTGAGTACCTAAATTAGAAATTTGTGAAATATTAATAAGAAAACTTTGCGAAGAATTCCGAATAATAGACATAGAAGTCTCGAAAATTAAATAGGAATAAAATCTTAATACAAGTTTTCGAGGTCTCTTAACTTGAAGTTTCCAATATAGAGCATCGGAGGTTTTGAGTGAAGTCAAATTGTTGAACTTCGAAGAATACTTCCGCGAGAGAGAAAGTTTTGGACGTCAACATTTCATACAATTAAATATGCGTGCATACACACATATGTATGGTAATATTAACTCATTAAAGAAATGGGAAGTACACGTGGCCATGTAAATAAATTGATGGGGGCTTTCTATTTCAGGCCCCATCGAAACTTTGGACTCGATTTCAGGCCCTCCTCCCATAAAGTATAGGTTTAAGGACCCACATTAAATTAAATCTAACGTAAAGGACACAATCTTTGAAGTGACAAAAATGCCCTTTGTTGGTCTAATATAAAGAGGTATGATATCGCTATATTGTGTTACAATATGTTATTCAAGTGTTATCAATCGAAAAAACTCTTTGAACGATCGATTGGCCGTAAACTTTCGACCATACTGGGCAGAAAATCAAGTCTGATGTGCACTCGATGATGTCAATGATATTTACGTCTTCAGATTTAAGATTTGTGAGGAATAATTTCTAGAAATTTATTTCGCAACTAAGATTATCGAGCATGTTTTTGGTCGAAATTAAAGCTAATATGCATAAATTGGAGAGACCCATAACTTGAAAATTAAGTGGCGCCATAGAGGTGACTCAATCGTTCGTCACTGAAGATTAAGGAACTGAAAGTGAAATCGGCAGAAAAAATTCGTTTAAAACCAGTGTTCGTTATGTGGTATGGGAAAGTCTTAAAGTGGTATTAAAACCACAATAACTAGTACAGTATATGCGTAAAGTGGTATGGTTATGATAAGAATCGTTACTCGAACTGGTACGAGATAATAGTTATTCTACTTTGTTAATAATTTTATATGATGAGGTACTAAACAACATAAGGTGGTAATTAGAGGCATAAAGTGGTATATCAACGATATGAAGCGTTGCTCGAACCGGTATTCGAGATATTACTCATTCTCATCTGGTATCAGTTTTATAAGATGCGGTACCAGAAAAGCATAAATTGGTATAAAGTAGGCGTAAAGTGGTATATCATCGATCCCAAACGATGTATTTCTTATTATCATCTGGTATAGATTTTACGATATGTGGTACCGAAATAGCATGAAGAGGTACGATTTATGCGTAAAGTGGTATGGAGACGATAAGAATCGTTATGCGAACTGGTACAAGATATTACTCATTCTCATCTGGAGAGGTCTTATAAGATGAGGTACCCGAAAAGCAAAAATTGTTATCGAGGAGGCATCAAGTGGTATAACATCGATCTGGTACGAGATATTACTTATTAACATCTGGTATAGCGTTTATAATATTTGGTACTGAAACAGCATAAAGAGGTATACTTAGTTTTATAAGATGAGGTAACCGAAAAGCATAAATTGGTATATAGGAGCAGTAAAGTGGTATAACATCGATCTCGTACGAGATATTACTTATTATCATCTGGTATAGATTTTATGATAAGTGGTACTGAAACAGCATATAGAGGTATACTTTACGCGTAAAGTGTTATGGAAACGATAAGAAGCGTTATGCGAACTGGTACGAGATATTACTCATTCTCACCTGGTATCAGTTTTATAAGATGCGGTACCAGAAAAGCATAAATTGGTATCGTGGAGCCGTAAAGTGGTATAACATCGATCTGGGTCGAGATATTACTTATTATTATCTGGTATAGATATTATGATATGTGGTACTGGAACAGCATATAGAGGTATTCTTTACGCGTAAAGTGGTATGGAAACGATAAGAATCGTTATTGGAACTGGTACGAGATATTAGTTATTCTCAATTGGTATTAATTTTACAAGATGCGGTACCAAAACAAACTAATTTGGTATAATTACCATAAGAAGTGGTTTTCAGACTGAAATCATAAAATATACCAACACAATGAACTAAGCTTGTTATATTCACAACCATTATGAATGGCAAAAGGACACTATACAAAATCATAAATCACACTGGATTAACAAAGTGGTACCAGTGACCAAAGCTTGGTATATTCACATCCTTTGTGAATGACAAAATCTACCAACACTGGATTAACAAAAATACCAGTGACCAAAGCTTGGTTATCCACATCCTTTGTGAATGACAAAATATAACCTAACACTGGAATAACAAAAGATACCTGCGACCAAAGCGTGGTATTATTCACAGCTAATGTGAATGACAAAAAGACAAAATGAATATGCAGAATCATATTGGTTCGGTGCATCGCCTGCGATTATGCCCGATCCTCTTGCATCTTCCACACTTGAGCGGGCGGCGGTCTTGAATCTGCGAAGGAATCCTCTTTGTTCGTGGACGACCGGGAGGTCGTTGAACATCCGGCTCAACGACATCCTCAGGTAACGGATGTTCAACAGCAATATCAGAAGGAATTGGATTTATAAAGGACATGTAGGTCTCTCGGTATTTTGCCAAAGTATAATAGTCGTCGCAAAAATCATATGGTGAAAGACCTAAGGAGAGGATGCAAGAACAAGCATGCTTACATGGAAGGCCCTCCAATTGGAACAATCTGCAGGAGCAAACCTTATTGGTAAGGTCTACGGCAAATTTCTCCCCGTGATCTGAAACCTCAAACTTCCAGCCACAAGCAGTATCAACAAACAATATACGAGATTTGTCAATGTTGAATTTCAATTTTTTTTCCGGCTTCTTACACAAGCGCCCGATTTGTTTCTGCGCTTCATTTCTTTTGTCATTCAACATAATCATAACTTTTCGCCGTATTTCGTCGACCAATCCCACTATTGGCAGTGCCCTAGCCACACGCACCCAGCTATTCCAACTTTCAGCGATATTGTTGTCAATAATTCCCCATCTCTTGCCAGCAAATAAAGAATTAGCCCATGAATTTGGTTTAGACTGCCGTATGAAGCTTTCGGCATCTTCAAATGCTGCTTGAATTTCTTGTATGAATTTTAAGTATTCATGCCCATAAGGAGAATAAGCCGCTTTCTTGAACAATGATGTCCAATAGGTTTTGTTCCTGAAAGGGTTTTTCCTCAACACTTGAGTTCGAAAATTATCAATCACGTGCCTTAGACAATAAGCATGATGAGAGGCCGGAAAGACCATCGGAACGCCCTTAACGAGGCCCTCATTCCGATCGGAGAAAAAGACATACTCCCTGAAGTTGTCTATTCCACGATACCGGAAGATGTGTCGCAGCTTCAAGAGAAACCACTCCCAATTATCATTGTTCTCTCCGTCAACCACTGCGAACACAATTACATGTTATTTTATGTAAACAGCCAGCTATAACATATATACAAAATCACAATATAATTGAGATACCTGCAAACGCAACTGTGAACAACCCATCATCTCCATCCTTCGAAACCGCACTCATCAAACAGCCTTTGTGTTTCGACTTGATGTGTGTCCCATCCAGGAAAATTAGGGGACGACAGCCACGAACAAAACCAGTTACGCACGCTTCGAAACATATAAACAACCTCCTAAATTTGTTGGTTTCAGCGTAAAGTTCGCAGTCCGCAACACTTCCCGGATTCGTTTGTCTGACTGCGTCGCAATACCACCTCAGTCTATCATATGATCCTCTATGAAGGCCATGAATGTTTTGTAGTGCGATTTCTTTCCCTGCCCACACTCGATTATACGGAATTTCTACTCCAAAATCCCTCAACAAGTCATTCTTCATTGTTATTGGCTTGTACAGAGGCTCACTTCCCAATTTAGGCTGCACTAATTCGGCTACCAGTTTAGCATCGGCCTTGGGGTGGCGGCGACTGAGCAAGTTCGATTCCCCACATGTATGATTGAGGTTGCACTTTCGAATCCTGAATATGCCATCAGCCTTACTGCGAGCAAAATATATCCGCCAATAACAACCGTCCACATTGCAAATAACAATGATTTTCCGCGGGTCATTCTTTATATACTGGAACGATTTACGTTGGGCAATCGCGTACTTCTTCAGCACTCTCCGAAAATCAGCGGCATGTTCAAATATTTGACCTACACCATGGATGCCTCGAATCCAACTATCGATCGAGTTGACAGAGTTAGAGCATATGGTACCTGAATCTTCAATAAGAGGTAGCCCCACATCAACCATGTCCATTCTCTTCGCAGCGACCATATCAATCACCTTCACCTTTAACTCACAGTGCAATCTCACCATGAATTTGATGTCATCATCTATGAGCAATGACACTAGAGTTTGATTTAGAGGTGACTTGTATTTGAATGAAAGGGCACCAACGGTCGACATTGGGAATCTATGTGTAACATGTATCATCAGTTGGTACATGGGTGTGGTTTCTGTAACTTCGAAGCTAAAACAATCAGCTTCATATTTACACAACGTCAACAATCCATCGCTTTCATGGCCTGTATTAGGGTTAGGGATAGACATGATATTTGGTGGAAAATCTGTCATTTGGCAGACTGCGAATGAGAAGGAAGGGATAGCATTTAGTTTCAGAGGATATATGTCATTTGGAAGTGTGTGGAATATTTTTCCATTTTGGCAGGTTGTGGTACGCGTTGGTTAGGAAGTGGTACCATTTGGGGCATAACTGGTACGGTTTGGGGAAAAGTGGTACCATTTGGCCACTAAGTGGTACCATTTGGGGCATAACTGTTACTGTCTAACCAAGTGACGCTGTTTTGGGCGGGAAAGCTGAAGCTGGGTATTATTTTGGGCGGGAACTTGGATGTAGTATATATTCCTGTAGTGATGTGGTACCAGAATCACTTTATGTGTTACAGATTGCGGTTTAGAGTATCAGATCTTTGGGGTAAACCATTTCGGGGTTACGATTAAAGGTTTATTGTGGTAAGATTTGTTTAATGATTGACGTTTAATGCCTGGTTAGAAAGATTTGTTGTAATTCATAATGACAAATATCAATGTGATGTAAATTGAGGAACTTGGTGGAGTACATTTGTCTACGATTTGCATTTGTGTACACTTCACATGATCAAAACCTCATTATTTGACAACTTATATCATATTTGCATAAAACGTAACAAAATCAAGGAACTTGGTGGATTATGCATGAAACCTTATATTTCCATGATTTATATTCTTCGACAACTTCATAAACCAACTTTTATTTACAAAATTTATTCGAACAATTAATATGTTACAGAGTACATGTTATCTAGTATCAAAACGACTTTATGTGGTATCGAATCGAAATGTATTGTTACCAGGATTGTATAAATTGGTATCAAATTATGATGAAGTGGTACATATTTCCTGTTATTTGGTATCACGTAAAGATGGAGAGGCATATTCATTGTCGGCCCATAAACACTTCTGGAATGTTCTTATATATTGGTATGAAAGGAGTATAAATTGGTATGGGATTACGCTTAAGTGGTATGGTATTCTTGTGATTTGGTATCACGTTAAGATCGGGAGGCATATTCATTGTCGGCCCATACACACTTCTGGAATGTTCTTATATATTGGTATGAAAGGAGTATAAATTGGTATGGGATTACGCTTAAGTGGTATGGTATTCTTGTGATTTGGTATCACGATAAGATCGGGAGGCATATCCATTGTCGGCCCATACACACTTCTGGAATGTTCTTATATATTGGTATGAAAGGAGTATAAATTGGTATGGGATTACGCTTAAGTGGTATGGTATTCTTGTGATTTGGTATCACGATAAGATCGGGAGGCATATCCATTGTCGGCCCATACACACTTCTGGAATGTTCTTATATATTGGTATGAAAGGAGTATAAATTGGTATGGGATTACGCTTAAGTGGTATGGTATTCTTGTGATTTGGTATCACGATAAGATCGGGAGGCATATCCATTGTCGGCCCATACACACTTCTGGAATGTTCTTATATATTGGTATGAAAAGAGTATAAATAGGTATTGTTTACGGGTGATTTGGTATGGTTTACGAAAGGATGTAGAGTTACGAAGGGTTAAGTTTACATTTTAATATATTGTGGTATGAAAGGTGTATAAATTGGTATGTAATTACGCTAATGTGGTATTGTTTACGCGTGATTTGGTATGGTTTACGAAAGGATGTAGAGTTACGAAGGGTTAAGTTTACATGTTAATATATTGTGGTATGAAAGGTGTATAAATTGGTATGTAATTACGCTAATGTGGTATTGTTTACGCGTGATTTGGTACAAAATGAGAACTTGTTCAAAAAGCATGTAGTTTCAGGAAAACAACAGAATAGCCTACATTCAAAACACCAACACTTGCAAACCAGTTCAAAAACCACAAACACCAGTCATAATGTCATAACACACGCAACATCACCAGTACAATCCCAAAATCACCATAATCTTATACAAACTTCAACTACAAACAGAGATAGCGTAACAACATACTACCTCAAAGCCACGAAGAAGCAGTGTACTCCAGTACCCCGGACAATACTCGGGCCCTATACATCTCGATGTCCCCGGAACTGTTAACATCCTTCCAAAATAATGCCTCGTCGCGACAGATGGCCTCCCCAATAATGCACACCCACACTCCACAATCTGTGCCATTGCTAGCCTGTTGTCGACATCTTCCAACCACCAGCTTCGAAGAGGGCAATTTTGCAACACCCAAGTGTTGCATGTATGTGCGAATTGCATTGACCTAACATAGGAGAACTAGTGAGATGCACAACATAAAACATCAAGTAATGAATGGTACATTTTTACTTACACATCGGACGGCGACTTTGGTTGCCCGCGAACCGGACATCGTATTATAATGGACGAAGGAGTTACGGGAGAGGTCGAGTGCCAGCAAATGCCAGTGAAAGCTTTGGAATAATGGGAACACGATGAACTTCGAGTTCTGAGCCATCGGCCCGCCTAACTTGTCCAGCTCCGCCACCGTGGCACTCGACAGTAATTGCTTAAACTCGGCAAAACCTCCCGGTGTACCTAACTTAGGTGGCTTACTCCTCGTCATGATAGATTCGATATTGTGCTGAGAATAATGACAAAGTTAAGGTGTTAAAACCTTTCGACTTGATACGTGCATATTATAAGGACGAATTATGTACACAACATACCGCAACATGCGTCGCAATGAAGAGTGTCTCTGCACTAGGGGAAAAGCGTCCTTTATAAAGATCCGAGGATAGGTATTGGAACCACGTGTCTATTACATCGCACCTAGTAGGACTTCCTTTTACCATTGCGGCCAAATGAACACCCTTCAGCTCTACGTTTCCCTCGTCCCAAATCACCTTGCTGCATTTACAACAACCATTAGTTACTCGCCGATCATATTCCAACGAACGAAAAAATTACTAAAAGTAACTTACTTGAAATTGCGTAGGTCGATGTATCGGTCAACAAGCTCTCTTTCAGCAAGAGATAGAGTTGCCTTCCCGGCAAACTCTTTGTCAAGCGTCAGGGAACTATCGGCACCGCCCTCGTCTGGAACGCCAGATGGACTGCCTGTCGTAGAGCTGTCGCCTACTTCAACTGTTACTGCTTTCTTAGGAGCAGCTTTTTGGTTCCTTCGCTTCTTCATAGGCGGAGTCGTGCTTCCGGGTGGTGTAACGAAGTCCTCGTCCCTTTTTCTGTTTCTGTTGGCCCTTGTCCTGACGTTCTGAGCTATCGAGGGATCATCCGCCTTCCAAGCTACATATTGCTTGTACTCATCACCCACCGTCGAAACAGAAAAGGACTTCAGTAACTTGGAAATCATGTCGTCTACCCCTGCATCATCAACAGACTTCCCATCCCTAGCATCATCACCCTTCACACTCTCATCAGCCCTAGCATCATCACCCTTCACGCTCTCATCAGCCCCTGCATCATCAACAGACTTCCCATCATCATCACCCTTCACACTCTCGAGTGCCCTAGCGTCATCAACACTCTCACCAGCCCTAGCGTCATCATCCTCAGCACCCTTCACACTCTCACCAGCCCTAGCGTCATCATCCTCAGCACCCTTCACAGACTTCCCAGCACTAGCATTATCATCCCAATCACCCTTCGCAATCTCATCATCCCTAGCATAATCATCCTCAGTACCCTTGCGGCTCTCATCAGCCCTAGCACTGTCATCACCCCTAACATCATCATCCTCACCTTTCTTCTCATTCGCATCAATCACCTTCTCAGCTACCTTGTCGGTCTCATGGACCTGCTCATCGAACTTCTCATCATCCGTGGGCAACCCATCAGAACTTGCAGCCACCTTCTCAGACCCATCGTCCACCTTTGCATCGGCTGCCTTCTCAGCCCGATCCTCTACCTTATCAGGTTCCTTATCCATTGGCTTCTCATCAACATCAACATCAGCTCCATCGACCCACGTTAGGCTTGCGGGCAAAGAGAGGTACATGTTAACCTCGTCCTTGAGAAGTAAAAGGGGGTGGGCAACTTCATTAGGCGCCAACTTCTCGATAGATTCCAAGAATCTCTCTTCTCTGGTTCGACTTGATGGGTTCACCCACCTAGTGAACCGAGGAACACCGTCCACCGACTGCCACGTACCTAACGAGGGTGCATGCTCGTACACCCATACCTGAAAAGGGGCAAATAAGTACATTAAGCGACGAATACGAAAGAAATAAAACAACATTGCTGAAAAACAGGGAAGAAGACTTACTAACAAGCCAAGAGTGCACCCTTCAATGTACGCCGGCCTTTGCAAAATCGATTTTACAAGGAACGAATGAACTGCCGGCCCCCATGCTAAATTACCAATACAGTCTAGACGCTCAACGTAAGACGCAAGGAATTCAGGGAATTGGTAGCTCGGTGTGGGAAACAAAATGCAAATACACACTAAGAGGACATACATTCGGCTGAAATCCTCCAAACTGACTGTATCACACCGACCTTTTAATTCTAACATTTTCTTAATTACATCGTCCCGGCCTAATCGACTGAATTTTTTATCGGGAAAACACCTCCTGACAAACCCTACTTCAGACCCATATTTATGTGCCAAATCAACAAACTGACCGTATGCTTTAAGACCCATAAACACTGAAAACTCTTTCACAGAAAATGGAACCAAATTACCTTCCCCAAACCTGAAAATCGTGGCATCCTCATTTAGTCGACTAAGAACAGCTTTTAACCTACCACTGGGGATTTCGCATGGGCTTAGCCGCCGGAATACCGCGAACGGCGTCCTCTCCACAGCCTCGATATGGGCTTCGCTGGCTCCTCCCAGAATGTCCGTCATACACTTCAGGAAAAACTTGGGTTGGCATCGACTTCTTATGCCCGGTGGACGCCTTTCGCTCGATCCCTCGACTTTATTCTTCCCGGCGAGCTTCCTAACCTTCTTCCGGCCACTAACTCGGCCATCGACGCCGCTCTTCTTCCCAGATACTTTCTTCTTCCCAGCATCCTTCTTTCGGCCCTTTTCTTGTCGATTGACGGGTTTCTTCGGAGCCATCGCAATAATCGTCGATATTGGGTCGAAATTGCTCGGATTTCGTCGATTAAGGGTTATAATCGCTACAAATTGCTCGGGTTTCGTCAAATCGGGGGAAGTTTCGTCGATTAAGGGGGCAAATCGGGGGAAATGACGTCGGGATTTCGCGTCGAAGAGGGGGAGTCCAATTTTAGGGTTTCTGGTATGATAGTCGATTTTGGGCCTCAAATCGTCTCTTAATTGGTATATACCATAACATTTACAGATGATTTAATAATAACACTTCAATCTGAATACATACCACTAAAATATATTTCTATACCACTTAATAACACGTTAAAAATTAACAGTCTAAAAACGTTGATGTAATTTCAGATACAAAAAAGGGTAAAAATGTCTTTTCCGTCCCAAATGGTCCTTTACCCTAACGTAAATATTGATTGGGTCCTTTTTCCTATTTAAAATATAAAGAGGGCCTGAATCATATGCAAACTATTTAGTAGGGCCTGATATCTAATTACCCCTAAATTGATATACATATTCAAGCATATTAACAATTATAAAGGACACGTGGAGGCTATTAATATCATTAGTAAGTATAACTAATTAAAAGTCTTCGATGTAGGCATTAGGTAAAGTGGACCCTAAGTTTTCACATGTACAATGTACTTTTGACAAGTTTTCGATTGTATATAGCATATTATATTGCTATTCATGTAATTCATAAAGACAATCACGAGTGAACTAACTTCTCGGCAAGAACTTTTGAGAGAGGAGTTCAAAGTTTTCGATATGCAACTTACAATATTAACCTAAAGATGATAACACGTGGAAGTCACTGAGGATGTTAATAAGTATGACTAAGACAAAAGTTTTCTTGACCATGGGGTAATCGACATCATCATACACCTATGCCTATATTACAAGTTTGAATAGATATATATCTAAGGGTTGTAAATCAGCAAAAAAAAAAAACTCTTAGAAATAAGAAGGATGAAGAACAGCTCGAAAACTTGGCCAACTTTGGGAGGGTTAGAAATCAAATACCCAACGTGATAGGTGAACTTTCATTCTACAACACAGTAAACTTTTTCGTAGTTTAATATCTTGATTATTTTATATCAATTTGATATGAATTATACGGGATTTATCTGAATATTTCGAGGTGGACGTTATGCGTTTAAGTTAAATTCTACGCTTATGAAATGATTTACATACATGTTTAGAAAATCCAAGGGTGTTAGGAAAAGTTTGGGTACATGATCATGATGGGAATACTCAAGAATTCAAGATACATATTTTTTGAGGTTAGGATTTATTTTGAGTATTTAAAGTATTTACAAGCCTTGGACATTCCGGCCATATTAAAGTTCTCTCACCTATCAAGAATTCGTTAAGGTATCAGTGAAGTAGGGTTTTCCAATGCTTGAATATTGTTTGACACTTGTTGTATGACTTCATTTATAGAAGTGGTAGGCATCTCAGAGAAGGTTACGGTTTATTAAAGTGTTTGGCCATTTCATAATAGATCTTAACACATCATAAATTTTCGTGGGAGATATTATTATTATTATTATTATTATTATTATTATTATTATTATTATTATTATTTATATCGTGTTCGCATGTGCAAAGAAAGTTATTACATGGAATATTCGTAGTCTTGATATTCTATATCACATAGTTATTTAAGTGATGGTTAGGCGAAGTTATGGCCTTATACTAGTTTCCATATTATAATATTTCCCAAGGTTTTTGTTTGATTTCATTATCAAGTGTGGTCCACAATGTTTTTGGTATTATTACAATCATTACTTAATGCTCTCGATATGCTTATAGAAAAAGATCTCGTTACTTCATGATATTATCAGTATTATAATATCCCACAAAGTTTTCGTGATGGATTCAAAGGTTTTCGGTAATCTCAAACTTTTCGGTATTTTAGAGCTTTTGATAATTTAGGATTGATAATTTTAGGGTTTTTGATAATTAGGGTTTGGAAATTGTGAAACTTAAGTAACTTAGCAAACATATTGACGTGATAATATTTTGTTGCTCAGAGGTTCGACCTGTTAGGGAATTTACCAGATTTCGTGACTAATTTTAGCAGGAGGACAGGTAGGTGAATTATTCATCTACAATGCGTAAACACCTATGTGATATTTACGTGCTTCTATGTGGTTAAATGAATTACGCGTTTACGTGTTTACGTACGTCTCACATGAAAATATGTTTTTAAGTTATCACGTTTATATGCATGGCATATGTATATCATATCACAGGAGTGAGATATGTACACCGTATCGAGACAGTACGATTTGAGATATTGACGAGCGGGACAGACTGAGATGATTGTGATTGTTGACTTGTGGAGGAGTCGAGATTGGTACTCATATAACACTTGACGGCAGACAGGCGTGATCGATCTGTCTACTCGGGCGTGAACGTCCCGAGGTGCAAAACCGTCATGATTTTATTTTTAGCGTAGGGAGCGACCCGACAGTGCAGTTGCTGATTGTCAAAACGCTGTCGGTGTAGGCTACCGCTTACGGAAGAGCGACCTAGCAGGGCAGTTGCGTGATCGTCAAAACGCTGCTAGTGTGAGCTTCCGTATGTTATTATTGTGGGCGCGCGAGGTGTCGAGTCTGACCTAGGGCCCTGTGTTGTGTGACTTGAGATAGGATCGCGGGAAAAGAAAGAGTGAACATTGCATGTGAGATATTAGGATCGGGAATGAGCGTTCACGTGCATACATGCATTTCTATTCACCTACTGGGCAAATCTCCCAGTGTTTACGTGTTGTAGGTACCGAGTCTGACGCTGACGAGCGTCGAGACTAAGGCGGCTGGTGGCGGTGCTCCACGAACTTTTGAGAGCAGGGCGGTACATGGATGAAGACCTGTGGAACGATAATAAGGGTTTTTGTTCTATTGACATTTTTGGGGCTACGCCCCCTTGTACATAATATTTTATTATATTATATTATCTTTTAGGAAAAAGTTTTTAATTGACGGGCCTTCCGCGGCTTACGTTGCGGAAATCCACCACTAATGTTAATTAGAAAAGTAGGGTCGCCACAGTATGTTAGCCTTCTTAGCTTTAGCGCCTACTTCGATTCTTTGCATCATCCGCTCCAGTTCATCCCACATCCCTTTAGCCGTTGGGATGCCATCGATTTGTCTATAGATATCGGTTAGGGATGCCCTGCATCAATGTATTCTTGGCTATCAGATCTGCCTCTGCTCTTCTTTTCTCAGCTTCGTCGTATTCGCTAGGTAATTTTACTCGCCTAGTGGGTTCGACTGGAGGATTATTTGAGCTCTACCTTCTTGAACTATATAGAATATTTCTGGTCCCTCATGAAGTGATTTGAGTAGATCTTCAGCCCGATCGATGAAGTTCAGGAACCGACTTCTCCTTACTGTGTATTTGCCTCTTTTGAGAGTTGGAGGAGGATTGTCGTTTCCTAGAGCATATGCATCCATATCTTTTTCCGAGTTGATGAAGTATATTCGTTAGTTGTTTTGATGGTCTGAACTGATGTGGTGTAATATGTTTCACAAATAGCAGATTTGTAAGTAGCGTTTGATACGAAAGTAATCGAGAATTATTTTTGATTCAATCTTTAAAGTTTGATCAAAAATACTTTCTTCGAAAAAATTATGTTACTGTTATCGCACGATAAGTTCAGTTGGCGAAAAAATTTATCGAGCAAGAAAAATTTGCTTCAAATCTTTCGGTCGAGAAACTTTCTAGTGCGTGAATTCATTTCGATCGTTAAAAAACAATACTGTTAGGTCCTCTCATTAACAACTCTAAGATCCTAGGCAGGAGTTCAAAATAATTCGACAGTTATGATGATCAATTAAGTTCGATCGAAAAACTCAAGTTAAGAATCGAGAGAGAGAATTCAAGTAGAGTGAGAAAGTTAATGTTGTTTCTCTCTCTAGAAATCGAATTGCAACCCTTTCGGATCAATTCTCTAAACTTTCTCTATTTAGCTCAAATTCGTTACATGTATTTATACCGAACAAGCTTGGTATAAATATCAAACTAGTCCTTAATCTAAAGACTAATACAAGTAAAGCCCCTAATTACAAGGACAACTAATGAAATCAAGCACAATTCAAAATGGTATTCTACAATCTCCTCCTTTGTGCTTGATTTCGTTTCCGCGCTGTTCGTCCTCGTCGGCGTAGTACGATCTGCGCAAGCCCAGCGCATGCTCGTTGTCTGTAACGGTCTCCCTGAGCTTCAGGCGCTCCTCGATGTCTTCTAGTAATTCCATCAGGAGCGGCTGTTCTCTCACGAACCGGTGGATCCTCAGCATCGTGTCTCTGTTGATCTCTTCCAACCTCTGCTCGATATTTCTCCTGACGATCTTGAGCGTTCCGCCACAAAACTAATGCATTTCTGTCTTTATCATCATCCTATTCTTCTTGGCAATTGGGTTGTTGTAGGTGATGCCGATGACAGAGCTGATATGCACGTGATTGCTTGGAAGCCTTTCGATCTTAGGTCCTTTGAGGAGTTGTTCGGCCATGTTGACCTTCTTCAAGCTCTCCAGAGCCATCTGAAGGTCGTGAGCGGCGAAGTACTTGACTTGTCGCATCATGAACCGGTAGAGCCCTCCGAGGCCTTCTTTCTTGATGAAGCCCTGAGGACCTTTGTACTTCTCCACGTACAGCTGATAGAGGTGGTATACCTCGTTGGCAGGGAGGTACGGTTGGTCGCTCTCGCTCAGTTCCTCTCGGGTCATGTCCACTCATTCGATAACGTAGTGAGGTGTTGGAAATCCTCCTTTTGCACAGTAGCCACTGAGGAGTTGGAAAATTAGGGAGAGTTCCCTGAAATGACTCTTCAGTCGTTCCTTCGGGATCCCTAGCCTCACGTCCGGCCCTAGTTGGGTCAGCATCCACAGATAAGTCATTCTCTTCTGCTGATCCCAGTGAGAGATCCCTCTCAGCTCGAACTCATCAGGCTTCCTGATCCGATCCGGTGACCTCCAAATGTTTTCCCTGACTTCTTCAAGGAAGGGTATCTCTATATGGATGTTCTCCACGGTATGTCGACGCGAACGGCCCCTGGCATCTGTCTCTTAGGGGAAGCACTCGTTGTGCGATCAACTCCGGTAGCCTTGGGATATCTCTTTGGTAGTCTATACCTTCCTGAAGTTCGTCGTCTTCTATGATCATGAGGTCCACGGATGCTTGTTGTAAGAAGTGGTGGACGTCCTGAAGCCGTTGTCTCTGATGCTCTTCGGGCATGGAATGGGTCATCCACTTGCCTTCGAAAATATACTTGTCTAGGACCTTATGTGGATTGACGCCATCTCCAGAGGGTCCCGGTTGGTCTAGAGCGACGGAGGGAGTAGCTTTGGTAGCTGCCAGAGCTACAAGCATCGCAGCACTTGCTTCTTCTTACGAAAGCAAGGGGCTTGAGTAGATAGGTGGCGTGTGCGGAGGCGTCCTGAGGTGAAAGGTTGGTGCGATGTGGGCTGTGCGGTGCGTGGTGTGGGTGTGGATTTGGGTGGTTTGGGTAGTTTCGGTTTCACCAGCTCCAGCGCTCGTCTACGTAGCACTCGAGCCTTGTCCTTGGCTAGTCATAGATGTCCTTGGCCTCTTCTCCCCCTCATGATGGTCCTGATCGTCAGGATCGTCATGTCTGCGCCAGGAGTGGGAGCTTTGGCCTCGGCAGGTGTCAGTCGGTGGCTCAGGATGATCCACCAATCGTCGATAGAGGGATTCCTCTTGAGGCGACCGAATGGACAGGCCGATCAAGCGGGCGAGTAATATATCGTGGAGCTCGGTTATGGGTATGGTGTATGAGTTGATGAGGATGGAGGAAGTGGCTAAATGGTCGGGGGTGTGGGTTGTGGAGGTGTGGGATTGGTTTGTGACGAAGGGCCTTCAGAGACAGGTGCTTTCCCGGTATCTCTTCGGGATGTCTCGATTGCTTGAAGTACTCACACCGTGATTTTGTCTTCCATAGACCGTACAGCGGCAGATAGAGAGGCTTGGAACTGCTCGCCCGTCACAAAGGGTGCGGACGCCTCCTTTGATGGACCAGGACGACTGATGTCGCCTATTATCAACCCTTGAGTAGACACCAACTCGTCAGGTTTGCTCACATTCACCTGAGATTGTGACTGTATGAGACTTCCACCCAATCCTCGTGTCGAATCCAGAGGATTCGTCTCTATGGGTGTTAAGGCAGGCTCAGGTTGCGCCTGCGAACCAAACACCACGTGAGTTGGTTGCGGCTCAAGATTGAGCGAAGAAGTGCCAGCAACACTTGTCGATGTGGTCAGCGTAGTATCTGGTGCGGTAGTGACGGCCGGGAAGAGGGACTCCAGCTGAATGCTTAGTCTTCTGGGAGTCCTCCTTATCAGGCTTATTTCCTCGTCAGACTCCGTGTCAGACGGGTGGCCGTGTGAGGAGTGAGGTCACGATTGACGTCCTCTAGTGCCTGATCCGTCACCGGTAGAGAGCTTTTTGCCCCATTTCTGTCTCGGGCTGTGCTTTTTGTTGTAGATCCTCCTCAAAAGTTTCTTCGAGCACGCCAACATGTACGGGCACTTCCACTTGTAATTCATGTGCAGGAGCCTCGAGCGCCATCTCTGTAGCCACGACGTCTATCAAGGTATCATCTACGTCGGGCATTGGCTCTTCGACCAAGGGAGACTCCTGTTGAAGCTCCTGAGTGACAACATCTATCATCGCGTCAACAGGGCTTGTCTGGTGTTTCGGTTGGGGAGGGCTCATATGGTAATCTGCCGGGGGCCCTCTGATCATTTCTTCCATTAAGTTGTGTTCCCGGCAGAATTTCTGATACTCAGCTCCCGCGAGGTCGGCGACCTGAGTAGGTTGAGCGGAATCGGCATCGACGGTTGGTCCAGGTCCGTGAGCCGTGGATTGTGGAAAAACTTTAGCCTTGGCGGCTGATAGTTTCCACCAGGAGGCAGCTGGGGGATGTTCTGGTGCAGGGCCATGATCTCCCTGATGATGACGTTGAACCACCGAGCATAAGGCATTCTTTGATTGCCGGTTCTCCTTCTGCCGAATCTGGTCCGCGAGGTCGTTCCAGATCAGCTGAGTGTAGTCATAATTTCTTGAAAAGGCGATGCCCGTGGAAGATCCTCAAAATATTGTTGTTACCCTTATCGAATCCTGCGTGCTTGGGCGTCAGACACTTATTCACTATTCCGAATAGTGTCTTCTACGGGTGTGGGATTCTGCTGCTCTGGACCTGAGCTAATCTTGTGAGCGGCGGTTGGTATCCCATGTGCAAGAAGTCCTGAATCATCTCAGCATCCGATGGGAGCGGGTCGTAGTTATTGCTGTGGGGCAAGTCCAGTACCATGCCGAACTGGTTCTTGTCCATGCTGATATGCCGCGTCCCTATCCTTGTTGCGAATCCGAAGGCTCCATTGTTCACTTCTCCTTGTATGCAGCCCCAGAACTGCTGGAGATAGACCATCGGCACTTATTCGGTGACCGTTAACGCATGCCAGATGGCGTGGCCTTGTAGGATTGATACGAAGATCTCGTCTGGACACCTAAACGTGCTCAGATCGAGCTGGAAGTTCGTATCTTGAACCTTTAGATAAAGGTTGTGATCGTAGATGTGGTTGTATTTCGGGTAGCGATCCATCTGAAAAATAAGATATATAAAAGTTTATTAGGTCAATTTTATTTTCAGTCGAAATACGAATAAATTTCATCAAACTATAGTAATATTGCAAGTAATAGCATGTTCGATGAATTTGAATTGAAATCGTATCAAAAGCATAGTGTATGCTCAATTTTGAAAAATCGTAATGGCATGCATGTAATTTCGAATGAAATATATATTGCGTGAAAAATAGTTCGAAATTTCATAAGTGTTTAATCAAAAAATATGTCACTGTTCATGCCGAGAAATATTTTGGTCGATAAAATTGATTTTCAATTTGATTTTCTATACACTGATTTCAATTGAAAGAATTCCGTCTAATTTTGCGATCTAAGAATTTTATCCGCTATTGTTAGCTACAGTAGAAAAGACTTACAGAGAACTTTTCTAAGTGTTGAAGTTGAAAGCGAGAGTGTAGTCGAACAATTTTATGATCGAGAAAAATTCTGTGCACGATCGAGATATTATTTCTCAGGTAAATTTACTATCGTAGAATTTTCTTCGATTGAATAAAATTTTCGGTAAATTGTCGAGCGGTAGATAGTTTTCGATTTTAAGGAAACTTTTCGCTGATGTATTTATTTCTCGAGAAATTGGTCAACGACGAAACTAAGTCAATCGTCGAGAAATTTCTGGATCAATTTAATCTAAGCGGCGAATTTTACGATCGAAAAATTAAGCATTGAAAAATTAATTTTTCGCTGCTAAATTTTTGCGACCAAAATAAAATGAAATCGAAATTTTAATTTTGCGATAGTAAGTTTAACGCTCGATTTGAATTTGCATCTAAATTATCTATTCAGTGCATAAGTTTTTCGCTCGCAGAAAATTATAATTGGATTTTTCGATGGTAAATTTAACGGTTAAAATCTTTTATCGTGATGACTAAATCAAAATTTTGCGATCGAAAACTAAATCGACACAAAGAGTATCTCAATTGAATTGGAATTCAACTAAGATTATTTGCGATCGACAAAGTTCTTCGACAGCTTCGAAACTTGAAAACCAGTTTCATCGAAACTCATTTTAACGTCACAGATGCAGATTTTTCCGAAGATTCAAAACATCAAATCTATCTAAAAATCAGGCTTTTAACTCAGAAAATCCAAGAAGCATGCCAAAATTTAGTGAAACAGTATGCGTTTAACTATTTTTTGAAAAACTGTCGAAAAATCTTAACTGAACATGCGAAAAACTACAGGATGTAAATGCAAATCGAGTTATAACATTCGCAATCGTTAACCGAATCGAATTTATACCTTAATCAGACGATTTGAAGTGAAAAAATCGAAAGATTTTGATGGTTTTCGAATCGTTTGAGAAAGTTTTGCGAGAGAGTTTTTTTATTAGGTTTGGGGTGAGAAAAAGTTTTTCGACTGACAAAAGTTAAACTTTTATTAACCAACATTAATTCGTTGTAGGGCTTGTGATTTGACATTTTGCGATTTAATGGATCAGGCCCATTACTATTTGCACACGAAAAATTCAATTTTTTTCGATCGCAAATTATCGCGGTTAATCAAAATCGATCCCGACACTGTTTACGATCAAGAAACATTGCGAATAATTCTAATATCCAGTTTCTCGATAGTAAGTTCTTCTAAAGAATTTCAGATTGACTCCTATTTAAAAATAAAAACCCTTGTAAGGCTCCCCCTTAGTAATTAAAATAAATGCAATTAACTCCCTGTATTTTCTGTGTAGTAACGTCTAGCTCCCCTGGCAGAAATTTAAAAAGCTGTACCACTTAGAGATAAACGTTAGTAATAATGCAGTTAATCAACAATAATTTTTGGCAATTTATCTTTGAAATATTTGGTCTTGTGTCTAGCTCCTCTCTTTGTAGTGTCGACGTCTCACTCCTTAATTTTGAAAGATCTGAAATACTTAGAGAAAACGTCAAAAATATTTGGAGCTAATACACAATTCTTATACTTACTCCCCCTCAAATAATGCGCAAGAATTGACGAAACATGCAAGCATATGAAATCAATTCAAGTCACGAGCATATACGGAATTTAGTTAGTAAGCACATATACATGGTCCCCAAAAGCATGTATTGAAGTTATTGCGTGAGGGTATGAGTAGTGAAAAATTTATCGCATTTAAAACAATTCAACACCAATGCAATCTAAAATTACATTTAGAATGCAGTTCATAGACTGGTCCACTTCGACAAGTCTCACTAGGTTCACTCTTGCTCACAATAATTTCTAACTTGGGATTTTTATATTAATATCACTCAAGTCAACACAAGCAATTTTAAGTCAATTTACCTGTGATCGAGGCAATTTTTAATCAACTCACCTAATCGAGAGGTCGTCGATTTGGAATCAAAAGGAGTCTAAGGGTTTTAATTTGGCTAGGACTCAGAAGGGAAGGAATTTAGATGAAGGTGAGCTTATCTCTTCGTCATCTTCCATTTCTACGTCCGTCTCCTCAATTTTTCGGCGTCTTTATGCTTTTCAATCATTTCTCCCTCCTTTTCTTTTAAGAACTATCCCTTTTTATGCTATGCTCAAGCTGAAGCTCCGTTTCTCCACGAGGCTATAGGAGATTGTCGGCGAAGTTCTTCTTGTTGGTTCTAGGGCAGATACCGCGCTCCTCTTCTCTTAATCCCTATAAAGGTTTCAGAGATTATCGTTCGTACCCGAGGCTTCGCTCCTCTTCTCGTTTCCCGATATAAGACCGGATTATCGTTGGAGAAGTTCAATTCGTGGTGCTCCTCTTCCAGCCGTTCTGTTGAGCGTACGAGATTATCGTTGGAGAAGTTCACAGCAGGAACCATGCCACTTTCTACAAGGTAGTCGGCAGGCCGGTTCCTTTGGTCTGATTTTTGCGCGTTGAGCAATGCCTACTTTTTTCATCATCCTCTTTTTATTTCTTTTGTTTTCTCCCCCTCCTTTTCTCGTTTGATCAACCATTCGAAGAATATAGGATTCGGTTGAAGGCTTGGAATGGGTTTCAAAGAAAGAAAAGACATCGGAGAAGGCTCAAAGTGGATGACTAAGGACTAATGCGAGGGAAAATTATATAAGGCCGAATGAGGAATATCCTAAGCTCCCTTATCATTTTCCTAACGATCTAACGCAAGGTGAGTATGAAACCAAGAATCACTAGGTAAGACAAGTAGTTGATGTATGACTCACTCGAGAAGTAGATCCAAAGAAAGGAAAAAGGAACAAGGCTTGAAACCTCACGCGTGTAAAGTGAGTTTGTGTCTAGTGGAACAATCAAATGACCTATTAGACACAAGAATGCGACTTAGACTGACAATATTAAGCAATTAAATCGATCCCATGTCGGGGTAAAATTCTAAGTGACTTTAGATCAAAGCATCCTAAAGGATTTCGTCATACCCCTTTATATTATTATTTATTAAATTTTCTTTTTTTATTTTTATTAATATTGGTTATCACGCAAGATAAAGACAAATAAGCATGGCAAACACATAGAATAGAGCATGTGATAGCACAGAAGATCAGGTAATGCACATATTATGGAAGATCCAACATGCCTAATTTTCCGAAAAGGAATTGGAATCGTTTCTCATCCAAAGCCTTGGTGAAAATGTCGGCTAATTGAAACTCCGTGTTCACAAAGTACATCTCTATCGTGCCTTTTCCTATGTGATCTTCGATAAAATGATATCTAATGTCTATGTGTTTTGTGCGTGAATGATGAAGAGGATTGCAAGTAATGGCGATTGCACTTTGACTATCACTATATATGGGTATATTATTTAGATTGTACCCATAGTCGCGAAGCTGTGTCGGCATCCACAGCATCTGTGAGCAACAACTGGCGGCAGCTACGTATTCTGCTTCGGCCGTCGAAGTGGACACACAGTTCTGCTTTTTGGATGACCAGCAGACCAGCTTTTCGCCTAGAAATTAAGCGCCACCGGACGTTCTTTTCCTGTCCATTCAACAACCTGCATAATCAGCGTCTGTGTAGCCAATAGTTTGAAATTCGTACCCGTTGGATACCATAGTCCAAGGGTAGAAGTGCCCTTAAGGTAACGTAAAATTCTTTTGACCGCGAGCATATGGGATTCTTTGGGATCGGCTTGAAAACGGGCACACAAGCAGGTGGCAAACATGATATCCGGCCGGCTCGAAGTCAGGTAGAGAAGAGATCCAATAATTGCGATACAGTGTGATGTCGACCGATTTACCATAGGGATCGATATCCAACTTGCAGCTTGGTGACATAGGAGTGCTGAGAGGCTTGCTCTGGTCTTGATGGAACTTCTTCAGAATATCCTTGATGTATTTTGTCTGACTGATGAAAATTCCATCATTGAGCTGTCTGACTTGAAGGCCTAAGAAAAATTGCATCTCTCCCATGTGACTCATCTCGAATTTGCTCTTCATGAGATCTCCAAACTTCTTGTAGAGCCGAGGATTTGTTGATCCGAAGATGATGTCGTCGACGTATACTTGGACGACCATCAGATCTTTGTGTTTCCATTTAATGAAGAGGGTTGTGTCTATCGTTCCTCGTATGAATCCAGACTTTATGAGGAAATCACTCAGGACATCATACCAAGCACGTGGGGCTTGTTTTAGTCCATAGAGAGCTTTGTCCAAGCGATAGACGTGATCGGGATGTTTTGATCAACGAGACCTTTCGGCTGAGCGACGACTTCTTCTTTTAACACGCCGTTGTGAAAGGCGGTCTTAACATCCATCTGATAGACTTTGAAGTCTTTATGAGCCGCATAAGCCAGCATAAGGCGGATAGCTTCGATTCGGGCAACAGGAGCATATGTCTCGTCGTAGTCGATGCCTTCCTGTTGATTGTATCCCTTCGTAACTAGCCTTGCTTTGTTCCGGATCACTTCACCATCTTCATTTTTCTTGTTCTTGAAAACCCATTTAGTTCCGACCACTGTTTTCCCATGTGGACGGGGTACCAAGGTCCACACTTGAAGACGTTCGAATTGATTGATTTCCTCTTGCATTACAATTGTCCAATACGGGTCTCAAAGTGCGTCTGCTACCTTGGTAGGCTCGTTTTGGCTCAGGAAGCAACTGAAAGGACTGTGTGACGACGTGTCCTCACACCATCCGAAGGATCGCCAATTATCTGATCAACCGGATGACCTCTAGTCCACTTGCGCTCATGAGGCAAAGCTGAAGTTGATGCATCAGCCATCTGTGGTCTAGAATTCCTATATACTCTGATTGATCAATTGTCTGAGGAAGTTCCATTTCTGCACTTGGATCGATCGTCTCTGATGATACTTCCTCGAGGACCACTGTAGGTTCTACGCTGTTCTGTGGCGATTCTGAATCGGGTGGGGTAGAGGCGTGAGATGAACTTGGTACGTCGGTCTCGTTGGGTGGAGAATCCACTATAGGTGTAGTAGTGTATGACCGATATACCGGTTCGAAGAGAGAATCCAAGTCGTCTAATGCAAGTCTCGTTGCTTCTTCTGACATTGATTTCGAAGTTGTTGCCATCTTCTTGGTTTTGTTCCAACACACCAGTGATTACGGGATCGGAAATATTGTCTTCAGAAACTAAGGGGTTGAGCACGGGTCCTGAACTGAGTTGAGCAGGAACCATCGGGTTGGGCACGGGTTCTGGACTGAGTTGACCAGAAGCCATCGGGTTAGGCACGGGTTCTGGACTGAGTTGACCAGAAGCCATCGGGTTGGGCACGGGTTCTGGACTGAGTTGACCAGAAGCCATTTCTGCCACTTCGTGGAAAGTGATATTATAGCTTTCCTTAATAGTTCGGTTGGACTAGATGTATACTCGGTACGCTTTTGATGTTGAAGAATACCCGACAAAAGTTGCTTCGAATGCTTTAGGGTAGAACTTTGCACGTTGCTCTCTGTCGTTTGCCACAAAGCACTTGCACCCGAAGACTTTAAGGAAAGAGATGTTGGGCACTCTATTATTCACAATCTCGTATGGAGTTCTGTTGAACCGTTTGTGAACCACCGTCCTGTTTTGAGTAAACAAGCGGTATTGATTGCTTCAGCCCATAGAAGTACGGAAGTCCCGAATGGATCAGCATTGTACGAGCTGCTTCCACTAGTGTTCGATTTTTCCTTTTAACGACCCCATTTTGTTGAGTTGTTTTGGCGGCTGAAAATTGTTGACTTATTCCAAGTTTCTGATAAAACTCACTGAGGTGGTTGTTCTTGAACTCAGTGCCGTTGTCTGTTCGAACAACTTGAATAGTCCGTTGCAGCAGATTTTGAGTTGTGTTAACAAAGTTGATAATCAAGTCACCGGCCTCATCTTTGGTTCGGAGGAACTTTGTCCACGTGTAGCGAGAATAGTCATCAATGATCACTAGCACATACTTTCTTCCATTGGTACTTTGAGTCTGCATCGGACCACAGAGATCCATGTGTATTAGTTTCAATGGTCGAGCGCAATTTGCTTGACGTGATGAGATGCTCGCTTCATTTTTCCTAAGTGTCATGCCGAACAATGATGCTCCCTTTGTAGTAGTATAGTTGGAAGACCGTGAACCAACTTTTTCGTAGAAAGACGTTGGAGAGCTTTCATGTTTAGATGAGACAGCCGTTGATGCCATAGGCTGTTCCTCTGTAAATCAATCTGAGAGATGAGGCATACAACTGTCGAGGGTCGCACGGACGTCAGGTTGATCGTGTAAAGATTGGATCTCCGAAGTCCTTGAAGGAGTTCTGTGTCCTGACTATTCAAAATTCTGCACTGGTCAGCATGGAAGACCACCTGGAATCCTTTGTCACAGAACTGGCCTATGCTGAACAAGTTATGGCGGAGGCCTTCGACGTATGAGACATCTTTTATGGTCAGATTCTTTAGAATGATATCCCCAAGTCCTACAATCGGGGCTGAATCGTTGTTCCCAAATCTGACTTTGCCGTTTGGTCGGTCTTTGTAGTTGCTCAGCAGCTCTTGTTTACCAGTTATGTGTGTAGAGCAACCAGAGTCGAGGTACCACACATGATGGATCTGCAAAAACAATTTAGAGAGCTTTAGGTACCCACTTAAGCATGGGTCCTCTCAGATTAGCAGATTTAATTTTGGGTTCAGATATGATTCCTAAATCTGTTTTTGGAGTCTTAATAACCCATTGCACTTTGGGAGAAGTGGGTTTGGGTTTTGCCTCTATAGGAGACTTGGCCCTTTTGGCTTTTGTCGTCCTAGGCGGAGATTTAGGAACTCATTTGGGTTGAACTGTGCAGGGAAGGTTAATTTCAGCACGTACAAATGCTTTGGAAGGTTTGACTGAGGAAAAGATCTTTTTTTGTGATAGTCTCCTAAGGTGCTTGGGGGATTTAATTTCTACGGGATACCTTAGGTGAGTACTGTCATGTACGGCGCATAAGCTTTCTTTATGGCTGGATCTTGTTTCCTACGAGTTTTCCTTGTGGCATTTGTTTTGGAATGATTAGGAGTAATTTTCGAGGTAGAGCCTATTTCGAGATTTTTGCTTCTAAAGGTGATAGGCTGAAGTGAACACGTAGAAGCAATTATTTTGAACGTAGAAATGGCTCTTTTATTACTACGAGTGTCTTATATTTTAACAGAAGGAATAACATGCTCAGAAACATTCAAATCTACTAGCTACTTCTTTATCTTAGAACTAGACGCTCTCGCTTTCGAAGTCAGTGCTGGCCCTACGCTCCCTGTGGACGTAGGTGAAGTAGAATTAGTCTTAGCACTTTTGGTAGAATTATTAATGCTCTTTTGATCTTTCGATGGCGATTTTTCTATTTTCACGCTTTTTATGATAGCGTGTGAGGTAGTTTGGGAGGACGAGGAACCCTTGAGATTTTCCATCTCCTTAAAGAATTTTTTCTTTTCAGCTTCGAAATTCTCTCGTTCTTTGTCTAGTTTTGCCTGTGACTCCTCTATCTGCTTTATGATAGGGGGTTTGTAGAGAGAATTTTGATAATTAACCTTTTTGACTTCCTCGTGGTGTGTTTGCGATTCAAGAGGTAGATTAATTTTTGCATGTAACTTGTTGCGTTCCTCGCTTAGGAGTGCATAATTATTTTCTACCGTCAGTTTGGCGGCTCGACAGGGCGTCTAGATCCTTACTAAGCTCACTAACCTTAGCGTTAGGTATTTCTAATTGAGCTTCTAAGTCAGTGATTCTAGAGGTAGCTTCGGTTATCCTACAATTTAAGGTAGCTTTCTCATTGAGATTCCTAACCAAACAATTGTAGTTATTTGCTAGCCTGTCTTCTAATTCTTTAATCTTTTCACTATGCTGTCCTACTTGAAGTTGACCAGTCTCTCTAGAATGTAAGCTCTTAGTAAGTTCTTCTATTTTTGCACTAGAGCTTCTAAGTTCTGATTCGAGACTATCTATCTTCTCCTGAGCTCTCTCAAGTTTATTCTCTACTTTCTTTATACTTTTCTGCTCACGTTTTATGTTAGCATATTGCGTTTGATATGATTCTAACATGGTCAATAATGTGGAAGGAGTGATTACCTCATTTGAAGAAGTGGATGCGTTTTCGTCGTCCGTACGAAGTTTGAGACCAATGCAAGTTGTTTTGCGAGCTCCTTAATAGTGTGCTCCTTGAGTTGTCCATGTTTTATGAGGTCCTTGAGTTCTTCATCAGAGTCTGAATCTTCTTTCTCCTGAATTTGTGATGGCTAGATGTCTCCTTGTCTTTTGATTGCTTTGTTGATGATCGTCAGACATTAGTGCGAGCGTTTCGCTTCCCACTGGCCTAGCATCCTCTCACCTTTTCTCCACGTAATTGGAGTGTTGGTTGAGACAGACGTAACGTGTGGATGCTGGACTTGGTCAGGTCGTTAATTTGTCTCATCATAATTGCTGTCGATTCCCATTCTGGTTGAAGCGAGCCGAGGAACTTGATCTCCATTACGTTTTTCATTACACAGTTCATTTTTAACTCATTTAGTAGAATGAGGAATTGATGGAACGTTTCTTGAAGACTTTCTCCTTTGGTTACCTGAAAGCGATCGTAAGATATGAGGGTATTGGCCCTTCTTGCCATTGTGTTGACTTCTGTACCCATCATCATGATTCTTAGTGCGTCCCACATTTTTTGGTGCTTCCGCATTCAAGCTGCATGAGGATGTCATTGGGGATGGTTTCATTAGGTATGACTACGCGATTTGATCAGCCTTATGGCGCAGTTTTTCTTCGTCATTGTATTGGTCAATAGTTTTCAATATCCTCTGTTATCCTCTTGCAGGAGTGGTTGTGGCAGTGGCTGGGATTATGGTCTAGGACTGAATAGGTCCATTGTAAATAGATTCCAGCAAGTTCTCTGAGTTGTTTCTGCTCTCGATGAAGTTGATGAACCTTCTCTTCCAGACGACATACACTCCATGTCTGATGACGGGATGTCTAACATTATTTCCCATGCCTAAGGAGTCCATTTCTTGTGTTTTGGATATGATCGTTGACGTGTTGATAGGAACCCTAAGGGGAAACCAAAGAGATTGAAAAGACCTCCTAGATTGATCTGCCCAAACGTCTGCCTGAATGAATTCAACAACGAGTATATTAACCCGACACCTTTGAATTACATTAAAGGTTGACTTTGGATGACTCTTCCTAGCAATGAAACCCTCCCCAGTTGAACCCAACAATAACGAGTATTTAAAACCCGATACCTTTGAATCACAGCGAGATACGTAACAATTGCTGAACCCCACCCCTTAGACTTTACGAACCCAACAACACTAAGTATGAACGACTTAGCACCTCTGAATTACGAAAAGACAAGAATGTAAGGTTAAGGCGCCACAACTAATGGAAGATGTTTAGCTGATAAGCCGAGCAAGTATTTCAAACAAGTGGAAGACCCGAACTAGCTTCGAAAAACTAGCAGGAAAAGGGAATCCCTTACAAGTGCGTAACGTAAAATCTGTCCTTCAAAACATAAACAGTACCCTATATATAGGTACTCAGACATATGACCTTCAAGCAACCAGATTGAAACTAGGGAGATAACTTAATAAAGTAGCATAAAGACTAGGGAGCTTTGACTAGGAAAGTAGCTGAACACAAGACGCGTATTTGACTTTCGTTGACCGGCCTTATGACCCTCCAAGTACTTGCAATTTCGTCACCTTAGTGGCCCTTAAAATTCAGCACTCATTTTGGGCTTGATTCTGGGCCGAAGACTTTAGTTGACCCTTTCACCACTAGTTCTTGCTTGGAGGCCCAAGACTGCAATGCAATTAACACTTATCGGCTTATCAAGGTGGAGTTTAGATGACTCTTGAGAAAAGCCTGCAAGGATTAAGCTCGTTAAGGATGCTTGACTTTTCTTGACTCTCGAACGCGTCATCGGTCCCGCCATGTCTGCTAAAGCATCCCGTTCTGCCTTGTCATTAGTTGGTTAAAAAGATTCGTCCTCGAATCGTCTCCTGCGTCAGAATCAAAGGGAGAAACATCAGCAACATTGAAAGTAGTACTTACTCCATACTCACCAGGCAACTCCAATTTATAAGCATTATCGTTGATGCGTTCAATGACTCGAAATGGCCCGTCGCCCCGAGGGTGTAATTTAGTTTACCTCTTGCTGGGGAACCTTTCTTTTCGCAGATATACCCAAACCCAATCACCGGGTTCGAAGACAACCTTCTTTCGGCCTCGATTGACCCTTTTAGCCACCTGCTCATTCTTATGCTTCAAATGATCACGAACCGTTTCATGTAGATTCTTAACGATTTCAGCTCGTTTCGCTCCATCTAGATTCAAATGTTCCTTAAAGGGCAAAGGAGAAAGGTCCAAAGGCATTGGTGGATTAAAACCGTAAACAACTTCAAAAGGAGAGAAACCTGTAGAAGAGTGCACGGTTCTGTTGTAGGCAAACTCAGCAATCGGTAGACAATCCTCCCAGCCCTTCAGATTTCTTTTAATGATGGCCCGTAGGGCTGTCCCAAGCGTTCGGTTGTGACTTCTGTTTGACCATCGGTTTGGGGATGACTCGTGGTGGAAAACAGTAACTTTGTGCCCATCTTTCCCCAAAGGGTCTTCCAAAAGTAACTTAAGAACTTGACATCTCGGTCGGAACAATACTCCTTGGTACCCCATGAAGACGAATGACCTCTCTAAAGAACAAATCAGCAACATGCTTGGCGTCGTCGGTCTCCTACAAGGAATAAAATGAGCCATTTTAGGAAAACGGTCAACCACAACGAAAATACTATCCCTTCCTTTTTGTGACCTCGGCAGGCCTAATATAAAATCCATGGATATATCAATCCAAGGGGATTCAGGTATAGGAAGTGGTGTGTAAAGTCCTTGAGGAAGGGACTTAGATTTTGCTTGTTTGCATTCAATGCAACTCATGCAAATCTTCTCAACATCTCGTTTCATGTTTGGCCAGTAAAAATGCTCGCTCAAGATATCCAACGTTTTAGGCACCCCAAAGTGTCCCATTAACCCGCCACTATGAGACTCTCGCACCAGCAACTCTCTTAAAGAACAACATGGAACACATAACCTGTTTTCTCGAAACAAGAAGCCTTCATTTTTGTAAAACTTATTCAACGCCCCATTTTTGCAAGCTTCATACACATGAGAAAAATCAGAATCATTTTCGTAAAGTTCCTTTAGATGCTCAAAACCATCATCTTTGTATTTAAAGTGACAATAAGTGCGTACCTTCGAGACAGCGCATCAGCCACAATATTTTCTTTACCTTTTTTGTACTTTATAACATACGGAAATGTTTCGATGAAGGAAATCCATTTGGCATGCCTCTTATGTAAGTTTCGTTGCCCCTTCAGATACTTGAGGCACTCATGATCGCTGTGAATCACGAATTCCTTAGGCATGAGGTAGTGCTGCCAAGTCTCCAAAGCTCTCACTACGGGGTAAAGCTCCTTATCATACGTGGGGTAGTTAAGGTGGCGCCATTCAACTTTTCACTAAAATAAGCAAGAGGTCGGCCTCCCTGAAGTAGAACTGCTCCTATGCCAATTCCTGATGCATCACATTCTATTTCGAATGTTTTAGAAAAGTCAGGCAAAGTCAAAACAGGAGAATGGGTCAAATCATGTTTCAATTGTTCAAAAGCCTTTTGTTGTGCCTCTCCCCACGAACTTAACATTCTTCTTTACCAGTTCATTCAGTGGGGCCGCCTTAGTTGCAAAATCTTTTACAAACCTTCGATAAAAGCTAGCAAGACCATGAAATGACCTCACCTCAGTAGCACTTGTTGGAGTCGGCCAGTCAAGAATAGCGTTGACCTTTGTTTCGTCAACTTTCAGACCTTCGGCGCTTACAACATAACCAAGAAAGATTACTTCATTCGCACAAAATGTACACTTTTTCAGATTGGCATACAATTTATCTTCACGTAAGGCAGCAAGAACAAGCTTGATGTGCTCAACATGATCATCGATGTTCTTACTATAGATTAAGATATCATCAAAGTAAACAACCACAAATTTTCCGATAAACCGTCTCAAAACATGATTCATTAGTCTCATGAAAGTACTAGGGGCATTAGTTAATCCGAAGGGCATAACTAGACCAAACTTTGTTTTGAAAGCAGTTTTCCACTCATCTCCTTCTTTGATCCTAATCTGATGATACCCGGATTTTAAATCAATTTTCTTGAAAATGCATGCACCATATAATTCATCAAGCAGGTCATCTAATCGAGGGATAGGATGACGATACTTAATGGTGATTTTATTAACAGCTCTACAGTCAACGCACATTCGCCACGTACCGTCCTTTTTTGGATCTAGGATTACCGGTACGCACACGGGCTGAGTGACTCGCGGATGTGACCCCTTTCCAACAGATCGTCAACTTGCTTTTGGAGTTCCTCTGACTCCTCCGGATTGGCACGATACGCTGGGCGGTTTGGGATGGCTGCACCGGGTAAGAAGTCAATTTGGTGCTCAATTCCTCGGATCAGGGGCAGCTCGTTTGGAACCTCTTCGGGCAGCACATCTGAAAATTCATTCAAAACACCGACAATTTCCAAGGGCAGATTGTCGGGTAAACTGTTAGTGGCAACACGGACATCATTGAACATGATGAGAAATATCGTTTTCCGAGAACTCGCAGCCCGACTCACTTGCTTTCGGCTCTTTCCTCTCTTTTTTTCCACTCTCATTTTCGATGTATTTTTCTTTTTCGTTCTTTTTTTCGCACTCGCTTGGCTTTTTCGACTCACTCCCCTCTATTAGCCTTTTTTCCCTCATTCTCAGTTGTTCTTTATGCACTTGCTGAGATGTCAGAGGCACAAGAGTATAAGACTTTTTATTGCTGACAAGTTTGTATTTGTTTGATCTGCCATGATGTTCAGCGTCACGGTCAAACTCCCCTGGTCTGCCGAGAAGAATATGGCACACACTTATCGGTACGACATCACAAAGAACCTCGTCTTCATATTTTCCGATGGAAAATCTAACTATCGCCTGCCGGTTCACCTTGATCTCGCCACAATCATTAAGCCATTGCAGGCAATATGGGTTGGGGTGCTTCCTCGTGGGCAGCTCGAGTTTCTCCACAAGATATGAGCTTACACAATTAGTACAACTCCCACTATCGATTATAAGCATGCATACCTTGTCTTGTATCTTGCACCTCGAGTGAAACATGTTCTGCCTCTGTGTCTCTTCCTCCTTGGCTTGCACGTTCAGAACTCTCATGGTTACGAGAACTTCATCCCCGCTTGACTCATATTGTTCACCTTCGTCCTCAGGTTCTTCCTCACCATCTTTTTCGCTTTGGCTTTCGTACGTCCCATCATCGAGCATGATCATCGTCTTGGTGTTTGGGCATTGTGAAGCTATGTGTCCTTTCCCCAAACACTGAAAACAAGTAACTCGAGAAGAGTAATTACCTTTACTTGATTCACCTTTGGAGAAGTTCTTTGGATCGATCTTCTTCTGTTCTGATTTCCTTTCAGCCGCGGTGTCCCTCCTTGGAACGCTACTGCCCTTCCATGGGGCTGGTTTACTCATCCTCCCGTCCTTCCTCTTGAGTTGACGTTCTACCTTCTCAGCCATGTGAAGCATCTCTTCCATGTCAAGGTAGTGCAGAAGTTCAATGACATCAGCAATCTCTCGTCTTAACCCTCGTAAAAATCTAGCTATCGTAGCTTCCGGATCTTCCACGATGTTTGCTCGCGTGATGGCTGTTTCTAGCTCCTGGTAATATTCCTCCACAGTTCTCGACCCTTGAACCACACTTTGTAATCTATTGTATAGCTCTCGGTAGTAATGAGGTAGAATAAAACGTTTTCTCAAAGTTGCTTTCATCTCTTCCCACGTTCTGATTGGACGTTCTCGATTTCTTCGCCTTGACACCACCAATTTATCCCACCAAGTAAGAGCGTAACCTTGGAATTCCAGAGCTGCGAGCTGAACCTTCTTTTCGTCGGAATAATTATGAAGAGAAAATATCTTCTCTACTTTGGCTTCCCATTCGATATAGGCTCCGGGGTCACTCTTTCCTAGAAAAGCGGGATACTCATCTTGATACCTTTAAGGTCATCGTCGCTCCTTCCCCTACGTCCTCCCCGCCTACTATCATCCCGCGAGATTTCAGATTGCCCATCGTCCTCGTCTTCGTCATAAGTATTCCATCGCTGATTCCGATTGAAATTTGTCTCTAGCTGATCCATACGATCCAACATCGTCTCTATTATTCGGCTGAACTGAGCTGCCATCGTGTCCGCCAATGCTCGCTGGAATAAATTTGGAACTTGATCTCGATCTTCCTCTCCGGCCATCGTACTTCGGTTGAAGGCTTTTGGTAAAGGGTAGGATCACTCAGATTTTTTTTTTACCACTCTTTCCCTTTCTCGCAAGCCTCCAAGTCAGACCGAGCCTCGCAATGCAAACAATACTCACTTGGCAGAAACAAAAGAGTTGAACCCAACAATAACGAGATTTAAAACCCGATACCTTTGAATCACAGCGAGATACGTAACAATTGCTGAACCCCACCCCTTAGACTTTACGAACCCAACAACACTAAGTATGAACGACTTAGCACCTCTGAATTACGAAAAGACAAGAATGTAAGGTTAAGGCGCCACAACTAAATGGAAGATGTTTAGTTGATAAGCCGAGCAAGTATTGCAAACAAGTGCAAGACCCGAACTAGCTTTGAAAAACTAGCAAGAAAAGGGAATCCCTTACAAGAGAGTAACGTAAAATCTGTCCTTCGAAACATAAACAGTACCCTATATATAGGTACTCAGACATATGACCTTCAAGCAACCAGATTGAAACTAGGGAAATAACTTAATAAAGTAGCATAAAAACTAGGGAGCTTTGAGTAGGAAAATAGCTGAACACAAGACGCGTATTTGACTTTCGTTGACCGGCCTTATGACCCTCCAAGTACTTGCAATTTGGTCACCTTAGTGGCCGTTAAAGTTCAGCACTCATTTTGGGCTTGATTCCGGGCCGAAGACTTTAGTTGACCCTTTCACCACTAGTTCTTGCTTGGAGGCCCAAGACTGCAATGAAATTAACACTTATCGGCTTATCAAGGTGGAGTTTAGATGACTCTTGAGAAAAGCCCGCAAGGATTAAGCTCGTTAAGGATGCTTGACTTTTCTTGACTCTCGAACGCGTCATCGGTCCCGCCATGTCTGCTAAAGCATCCCGTTCTGCCTTGTCATTAGTTGGCTTGTTGCTATCACGTGTCATGTGAGGAAAATAAAATCAGGAACCTTTTTTTTGATTCAAAATTGAGTTTTGAGGTTTGACTTTGAAACTCGAAGGGTTGGTTCATGAATTTGTACAAGATTTGGACTCGCGAATTGGTATTTGAGAGGGATCGTGAAATATGATGTGGTTCGCGAACATGAACTCGAAGTGATTTGAGTCGCGAACTGGTCTGAGATTCGATTCGTTAACTAAACTGATTCTCTGAGTTCGCGAAAAGGTCAGGTTCGGGAAGTAGTTCGGATTCGCGAAGCTGCTGATGCGTGACCCCAATTCGCGAAGATGAAGGTGCGAACTTGAATTCATCATACTGAAGACGTGAGCCTGATTCGTGAAATTTTGCGAATAAGTTGGAAACACTGATTCTCTAACTTCACACGGATTCGCGAAACTCTATGACTTCAACGGATTCGTGAACTTCTACCTTGACACTTTCAATTCGTGAAAATTCCACCCTTAGTCTGAAATCGTGAAACTCGATGTCTATTGTGAATTCGCAAACTTTAGCCCTAATGCAACGCCGTTCGCTAACGCAAGAATAGAATGAAGAACAGAGTTGTTCTTCTCTTCGCAGACAATATTTCCATAAAAACTAACTCAAACTCGACAGAAACATGTTGGTTAATTCTCTGAACTGATAAATATGCAAAGTAAAAGCTTGAAAAACCCAGAAAACAACCAAAAAATAGCTTGTATGTGCGATTTTGGGCTGTTTGACGAAAACTGAAAAATCTGCAAAATAGCTCAAAACTCGATTTTTGTTGCTTTTAATGAAGTTTCCTCACATACACGCTTGCTCTGATGCCACTTGCAATTCCAGAATATCCAAGAACACGTTCAACAGATTAAACCTTTCGATAGATGTTATGAATAGTACTTTGAGGCTTAGTGATGTTGAACACGTGAAGTATTTAGAAAATGATAACTTAAACTAACCGTGGTTAGGGTTTATGGTTAAATACCTTTAAAAAGGTATTAGGCCCATTGGGCCCCTAACAAGCCCATTACAACTCACCACCCAACTATATAAAATACAACAAACAAAATACAACATAGTAAAATAAAAAGACTTAAATAGATATTTTGGACACTTATAAAATATAAATATGCCTAAGAGGGGCGGTGAATTAGGCTATAAAAATTTTGGCTTGCTCTTCTTTGGAAAATACTTTTCTTTAAGACGATATTTGCAGATTGTGTTATTTCCTGGAAGGCACTGAGAGTATCAACGTTATCTCCCTAACCCGGTTTCACAAAATAATATGCTATGTTCAGAAGGCGTTTCAACGATATTACCTAGTTATCCGCAGGCGTTTCGGGTTTGTCTCACAGAAATGTAAATAGCATAAAGTAAAGTGAGACGGGATTATTATACATGTTATATCCCCAACTGTGGTTTAATCCTATCCTTGGGTTGTGATCTCTCCAAGAGTTCCAATCAATCACTGAGTATTACCGGTTATGGTTATAAAATGATCGACCCTTACACAACCGAAACACTTTGGAAACTAGACCTCCACCTAGGCTGCCGCACCCCAAGTTTCGATCCATGTCGTTTACCTAGGAAACCAATTCCCCGACTGGATGCAGCTTGCCACCGAAGGGCCACCGAATACACCAAATTCGTCCCTCCACGTTCGAAAGACTCCAACCGTGCTCCTTGGTGCGTTCAACAAGTTCGAAGACAAATCACGTCCAAAGTCTAGGGTTTTAGGATAGGGTATTGCTAAAGATCGCTCAAGGGTACATATATCACAAATGTAGGCTCAACGCAAACTACAAATAAATCGCTAATTAACGCTCAATCACTCTAAGGAATTCGTCTGCTTGTCTGTTCGTTTTGTACCCTTCAACGTGAATTCTTCTATATATACCCAAGAATAGATTCTACACTTCACAAGGAAAGTTAAGCACAAAATATGCAAGAGAAAGCTGTTAGGTCCTACGATTAACAACTCTAAGATCCTAGGAAAGAATTCAAAGTAATTCGACGTTATTGGTAATCAATAAGATTCGATCGAAAAACTCATTTGAAGAACGAGAGAGAGAATTCGAGTAGAGTGAGAAAGTTACTGTTGTTTCCCTCTCTAGAAATTGTATTGCAAGCCTTTCGGATCAATTTTCAAACTTTCTCTATTCAGCACAATTTCTTTACATGTATTTATACCAAACAAGATTGGTATAAATATGAAACTAGTCCTAATCTAAGGACTGCTATACAAAACGCCCCAAATTACAAGGACAACTAATAAAATCAAGCACAATTAGAAATGGTATTCTACATTCTCCCCCTTTGTGCTTGATTGCGTCTCCACGCTGTACGTCCTTGTCGGGCCCAACTAATCTAAGGCGATCCTCGATGTCATCCAGTAATTCCATCAGGAGCGGCTTTCTCTCACGAACCGGTGGATCCTCAGCATAGTGTCTCGGTTGATTTCTTCCAACCTCTACTCGATGTTCCTCCTGAGGACCTTGAGCGTTCCGTCGCAAAACTTATGAATCTATGTCTTCAGCATCATCCTAGTCTTCTTGGCAATTGGATTGTTGTAGGTGATGCCGATGACCGAGCTGATATGCACATGACTGCTTGGAAGCCCTTCGATCTCAGGTCCTTTGTTGAGTGGTTCGGCCATGTTGACCTTCATCATGTTGCTCTCCAGAGCCATCTGAAGGTCGTGCGTGGCGAAGTATTTGACTTGTCGCATCATGAACCGGTAGAGCCTTCGAGGCCTTCTTTCTTGATGAAGCCTTGAGGACCTTTGTACTTCTCCACGTACAGCTGATTGAGGCAGTATACCTCATCAGTAGGGAGGTAAGAAAGGTCGCTCTCGCTCTGTTCCTCTCGGGTTCTGTCCACTCGCTCAATGACGTAGTGAGGTGTTGGAAGTCCTCCTTTTGCACAGTAGACACTGAGGAGTTGGCATATTGGGGAGAGTTCCTTGAAATGACTCTTCAGTCGTTCCTTCGGGATCCCCAGCCTTACGTCGGGTCCTAGTTGGGTCAGCATCCATAGATAAGTCATCCTCTTCTGCTGATCCCAGTGAGATCCCTCTCAGCTCAAACTCATCCGGCTTCGTGACTCTATCCGGTGACCTCCAAATGTTTTCCCTGACTTCTTCAAGGAAGGGTATCTCTATTCGGATGTTCTCCCACGGCGTGTCGATCCGAACGGTCCCTGGCATCTGTCTTGTGGGGGAAACCGCTCGTTGTGCGATCAACTCTGGTAGCCTTGGGATGTCTCTTTGGTAGTCTTCGCCTTCTAGAAGTTCGTCGTCTTCTATGATAACGAGGTCCACGGATGCTTGTTGTAAGAAGTGTCGGACGTCCTGAAGACGTTGTCTTTGATGCTCCTCGGGCATGGAATGGGTCATCCATTCTCCTTCAAAGATGTATTTATCTAGGACCTCGTGTTGATTGACGCCATGTCCTGTGGGGCCCGGCTGGTCTGGAGCGACTGAGGGAGTAGCTTGGGTAGCTGTTAGGGCCACGAGCATTGCTGCACTTGCTTCTTCTTCCGGAAGCAAGGGGCTTGAGTAGATCGGCGGTGTGGGCAGAGGCGTCCGTAGGGTAAAGGTTGGTGGGTCGATATTTGGTAGAGTGGCGGTGAGATGCGTGGTGTGGGTGTTTGTGTTTGGCTTTGGCTTTGGGTTTCACCAGCTCCAGCGCTTGTCTGCGTAGCGCCCGAGCCTTGTCCTTGGCCACTTGTGGATGTCCTTGGCCTCTTCTCCCCCTCATGATGGTCCTGATCGCCAGGATCGTCATGTCTGCGCCGTGAGTGGGAGCTTTGGCCTCGGCAAGTGTCAGTAGGTGGCTCCGAATGATCCACCAATCGCCGATAAAGGGATTCTTCTTGCGGCGACCGGATGGAAAGGCCGATCAAGTGGGCGAGTAATATGCCGTGGAGCTCGGTTATGGGTATGGTGTATGGGTTGATGAGGATGGAGGAAGTGGCTAAAGGGTCGGTGGGTGTGGGTTGTGGAGGTGTGGGATTGGTTTGTGACAAAGGGCCTTCCGAGACAGGTGCTTTCCCGGTATCTCTTCGGGATGTCTCGATTGCTTGGAGTACTCTCTCCGAGATTTTGTCTTCCATGGACTGTACAGCGGCAGAGAGAGCGGCCTGGAACTGCTCGTTCGTCACAAAGGGTGCGGACGCCTCCTTGGATGGACCAGGACGACTGATGTCGCCTGTTATCAACCCTTGAGTAGACACCGACTATTCAGGTTGGCTCACAGTCACTTGAGGTTGTGACTGTATGAGACTTCCACCCAATCCTCGAGTCGAATCTAGAGGATTCGCCTCTATGGGTATCATGGCAGGCTCAGGTTGCGCCTGCGAACCAGACACCACGAGATTTGGTTGCGGCTCAAGATTGAGCGAAGAAGTGCCAGCAACACTTGTAGATGTAGTATGTGGTGCGGTGGTGACGGCCGGGAAGAGGGACTCCATCTGAATGCTAAGTCTCCTGGGAGTCTCCTTATAGGCTTATTCCTCATGAGACTCCGTGTCAGACGGGGTGGCCGTGTGAGGAGTGGGGTCACGATCGACGTCTTCCAGTGCCTGATCCGTCACCAATGGAAGACAGCTTTGCCCCATTTCAACTTCGGGCTGTGCTACCGGTTGAAGAACCTCCTCAATGGTTTCTTCGAGCAGGCCAACATGAACGGGCACTTCCACTTGATATTCATGTGTAGGAGCCTCGAGCGCCATCTCAGTAGCCACGACGTCTATTAGGGTGTCATCTACGTGGGGCATTGGCTCTTCGACCAATGGAGACTCCTGTTGAAGCTCCTAAGTGACAACATCTATCATCGCGTCGTCAGGGCTTGGTTGGTATTCCGGTTGGGGAGGGCTCACATGGTAATCTGCCGGGGGCCCTCTGATCATTTGCTCGGTTAGATTGTGTTCCCGGCAGAATCTGATACTCAGCTCCCGCGGGGTCGGCGAGCCTGAGTAGGTTGAGTGAAATCGGCATCGACGGTTGGTCCAAGTCCGTGAGCCGTAGATTATGGAAGAACTTTAGCCTTGGCGGCTGATAGTTTCCTCCGTGAGGCAGCTGAGGGATGTTCTCCGCGTGTAACTCCATGAACTCCCTGATGATCACGTTGAACCATCGAGCATAGGGCACGTTCTTCGATCTTCGATTCTCCTTCAGCCGAATCTGTTCAGCCAGATCATTCCAGATCAGCTGCGCGAAGATCCGCAGTATATTGTCGTTGCCCTTGTCGAAGCCAGCATGCTTGGGTGATAGACACTTGTTCACGATCCCGAACAGTGTCTTCCAGGGATGAGGGATACCGCTGCTCTGGACCTGAGCTAACTTTGTGAGCTGTGGTTGATATCCCATCTGCATGAAGTCGTGGACCATTTCTGCATCCGACTGGAGCGGGTCGTAATTTGCGCTGTATGACAAGTCCAGTGTCATCCCAAACTGGTTCTTGTCCATATGAATATTCCGCGTCCCGATTCTCGTTGTGAAGGAGAATGCTCCATTGCCACAGCACCTTGTATACATCCCCAGAATTGCTGGAGATAGACAATTGGCACAGAGGCGGTGACCGTCAGTGCGTGCCAAATGGGATAACCTCGCAGGATAGATACAATGATCTCGTACGGGCATCGGAAGGTGCTCAAATCGAGCTGGAGTTTGTATCGTGGACCTTCAGATACAAGTTGTGGTCGTATATGTGATTGTATCGAGGGTAGCGATCCATCTGAAAAGAAATATAGAGATATAAAAGTTCATTAGATCATAATTTTTTATTTTAGTCGAAATTGGATTTAATTTCATCAAATTATAATATGTTTGAGGAAGTTCCAATTCTGCACTTGGATCGGTCGTCTCTGATGATTCTTCCTCAATAACCACTGTCGGTTCGTCGTTATTCTGTGGCAATTTTTAATCGGGTGGGGTAGAGACGTGAGAAGAACTTGGTACGTCGGTCTCGTCGGGTGGAGAATCCACTGTAGGTGTAGCAGTGCGTGACCGATATACTGGCTCGAAGAGAGAATATATTGTATCAAGTCATGACATGTTTGATGAATTTTGAATTGAAATCGTATGATATGCATATAGGATACTTGATTTTTAAAAAATGTAATGGCATGATTGTAATTTCGAATTAAACACTTAACGCGTGAAAAAGAGTTCAAAAATTTTCTAAGTGTTTAATCGCGGGTAAAGTCACTGTTCATGCCGAGAAATTTTTCGCTCGATAAAATTGGTTTTCAAATTGATTTCCTATGCATTGATTTCAATTGTAATGTCTCCGTTTAATTTTTGGATCGAGAAAATTTTATTCGATAATGTTCGCTACAGTGTAAAAGACTTAGAGAAAAATTTAAGTGTTGAAGTCGAAATCGAGACTGTAGTCGATCAATTTTACTATGGAGAAAAATTCCGTGTAAATTTACGATCGAGAAATTATTTCTCAAACATTTGTGGTTAAAGGGTTGACTTTCGTTGACTTTCTCTCTAACACCGTCAGTAGGTGCGATTTTCAGACAGTAGGCGATTTCTTCAGATTTCTTCTTTTCCGACCAATACCCACGTCATCTCCGGCCGTTTTGGACTCACCTCGGAGGTACTCGGCGACCCCCCGCCGCCGGGATCAGAGGCGGTGGTCTAGGGGTGGATTTCAATCGTTTGTAGCTGTGACTGTTCGTATCCCCCACCACAAATCTGCCCACCTTCATCTTCCATCCCCGTCCGCCCAGATCCACACGGTAGCCGACGTTCTGCACCACCTACTACCACTCTCCAAGACCCCCCGCACCACCCTCCATCGCCGGGATCAGACGGCGGTCGGAGGGCCTCTTTTTCTTGCCTTGACTTTTCATATTCCACCACAAAACCCTTTCTTTTTTTCCCTGGCTGTTGCCGTCTGTCCCCTTGGACTGATTGGACTGAGTGGATATGGCTTTTCCTTCATCATCGGAACCTGTTCGTGCGTCTAGGAAGTTGCCGGACCTCGATGCTTTGGCCGCTAAATACCCGGAATTTGCGGCTGCTCTTAATCGTTCGGAATTTAACTCCCTCATGACTCGGTTATTGGGTGTTAATCTCGGCTCAGCATCTGGGGAAACTGTCCCTTCGACTCCCTTGGTCTCTGACGAGCATCTCGGAGGGTTGGGTGGTCGTTCTCGCTCGTATGATACGAATGCGTCGAACCCAGTGCATGGGGTTTTGTCTGGGGGTCTCGGTGTTGCAGGGGTTTCTCAGCCCCTACGTAATGCGCCTATTCGGAGTATTCTGAAGCGTACCAATAGGCCGGGTGAGCTGACTCCACCTAGGTCTTCATCGACGGATAGCTTTCCAGGTTCAGGTCGGGGTGCCCAAGTCGCTGTCGGTGCTTTGGCTCATGGGCGATTGGGTTGAACTCGGCAGCGAAACACACTGGTGAGGGCTTCTCTTCTTCGGTGATCGGTACTGATATCTCGGCTGCGGGATCGGGGAAAGATCGTGCATCTAGTGAGAGTGAGGTTCCAACTAGGGTTTCTTCCTCGCCTGTTCATGCAGGCGGGACGGCTGTTTCTGGGCGTAACTCTCAGCCCCGGTTTGTTTCTGGGCGCAAGGCTGGGCATTTATCTTTAGCGGTTGGGGCTGGGGGTACTCAAAGAATGGCCCCGAGGACTGGTTCGGATACTTCTTTACCCCCTAAGAATGGTGATGGAGGAGCTGTGGGTTCCTCTTTTGTGCAAGTCCTAACGGGGAGACGTATTCGACCACAACAGCGAACGGCGCTTAGTTTCACTCCTCCCACTATTGTTGATGGGGTGGCGGTTGTTTGTCCTACGTGGGAGGTTGCTAAGCAAGGGCTGGATAGATGGAACCACACTTTGGTGGGTTATTTCCTCGGACGGCCTTATTTCCCCTTCGTGGAGAAGTTCGTTCGATCATCTTGGGCGGGTGTGGAAGAGGTTCAGGCCACGATCAACGGCTTTTTTATTTTCAGGTTTGACTCGGATAAGTCGATGACAGCGGCTCTCGAGGGAGGTCCTTGGTTATGGCAGGGGCAGCCCCTCTTCTTGGAAGCTTGGAGGCCCGGCATGTCGTTCGAGCGAAAGGAACATACGGAGGTTCCGTTGTGGGTCAAGCTTAGGAATATCCCCAATGAATTTTGGACCCCCGCGGGCTTGGGCATCGTAGCTAGTGCCATTGGGCAGCCGCTTTTCGCCGACGGCATTACTATGAGTGCTACTCGTATCGACTACGCTCGGGTCTGTATCATTAAGGACCTAAAGACGGAGTTTATTGAGAAGTTTAATATTAGGCTGCCCTCTGAGGATGGGAGTCCACGTGGGATGGTTCCGGTTACTGTGGAGTACGAATGGAAGCTTCTAAGTGTACGAGGTGTGATACGTGGACCCATTCGGATGGTTCTTGCCCGATGACCAAGAAGACTACTGCGGTTAAGGCCACTCATCCTAATGAGAAGCGGGAGAGGCAGCCCACCTTGGGTAATGCGATTCGGGTTCCTAGGCCTAGAGATGATGATTGGCGACAGGTTGGGCCGAGGGGCAAGTTTTCTGTTGGTTCTCACCAGGCGGCTACGGTCCATCCGGTGGCTTCTACACAGGAGGCGACTACGAGTTCTCGTGGGACTGACCGTCTGTGCCCCTCGGCTGAGACTAGTGATGAGACTAGTGATGATGATCTCCGAGCTGAGGCGGAGCGTAATGCTCTTTTCTGGGGTAACGCAAGTAACCCCTTCCATGCTTTGTCTAATGTTGATGATGAGTGCGCTTCTGAGGGTCCTAAAGCAGCCCTTCCGGACGGTTTATCATGATCGCGCTCGCCTCGTGGAACGTGAGGGGTCTCAATAAGAGAGACCGTGGGAGGGCGGTGATGGATCTTATCTCTAAGTTTGATTTAAAACTTTTCGGGCTTTTGGAAACTCGCGTCTCTTCTATTAACGCTAGTGCTGTCTCGGGAGGCATTAGGGACTCTTGGCAATGGTTTTATGATTATGGTGATGGGCCGGGAACGAGGATTTGGGTTGGATGGGACCCCAGTTTTGTTCATGTCACCATTGTGGGCTGCTCTATACAAGCAGTTCATTGTAGGGTTCGTTCTCTTGCATCGCAGGAACTCTGCTATATTTCCTTTGTGTATGGGAAGAATCGGAGAGAGGAGAGGGCTGATCTTTGGGATGAGTTTATCCGGATTTCGGAGAGTAGGGCCAACGATCCGTGGCTGATCCTCGGGGATTTCAATGCCGTTACTGATATTTCCGAGGCGAAGGGTGGTAATCCGTCTGTTGTGGAGGCGACGGAGCTCAGGGATTGCTTGATCAATGCCGACCTGACTACCTTACCTTCGACGGGGAGGTTCTTCACTTGGTTCAACCAGCAGCGTTCGGAGGCTGGTATCTGGCGGCGGCTTGATCGCATGGCTGGCAATCCCTCGTGGTTTGCTACCCACCCCGATTTGGCTTACTACTGTGATTTTCCCGCTACTTCCAATCATTCGACTCTTATCCTCGCGGCTGCCCGGGGAAGAGGGAGGCGTCCTTGCTTCAAGTTTGATAACTTTCTGGTTTCTGATCCTAGGTTCATTGACGTGGTGAGAAGAGGTTGGCTGGATCATTCGGATGGCTTCCCGATGTTCTCTTTTGTTCGCCGACTTAAGATGCTCAAGCCACACATTCGCGATCTTAGACGCACGAAGGGGGACTTGGCTAGGAATGTTCTTGAGGCCAAACACTTCCTTGAGCTGAGTCAATCTTTCGTTGAGAAATACCCCTCGGAACCCCTTTTCCTTGACTTCGAGTCTACGTGCAGGTGTTTATACTCCAAGGCTGTGGAGATTGAACAGTCTGCCCTCTCTCAGCGGGCCAAACTTGCTTGGCTTAAGGACGGGGACCAATGTACCTCTTTCCTCTTCAAGAAGGTGACTCTGAGACGTGCACGTAATCGTATTCTCTCGTTGGAGGACGATAATGGGCTGGTTATTGAGGGTGATCAGCAGGTGGCGGCTGAACTGATCCGGTTCTATAAGGAGCTACTTGGGAAGTCGGCTAGGGACACTCCGGTTCGTGTGGATGATCTCCGTAACTTTGTTACTACTTCCATTCATCCGGACGTGGGGGCTGATATGATTTGTCCGGTTACGGGGGCTGAGATCAAGGCGGTGATTTTTGCGATGGGCAGCGAGAAGGCCCCGGGGCCTGATGGTTACACTGCAGCTTTCTTCAAAGCTGCTTGGGAGGTTGTTGGCGATGATCTTACCGTTGCTGTCCAGGACTTCTTCAGCACTGGCATCTTACTGAAAGGCCTTAACAGCACCCTTATTACTCTTATTCCGAAAGGTGAGGCTGCTAGGAATGCGTCGGACTTCCGCCCTATCTCTTGTTGTAATGTCATTTTTAAGGTTATCTCGAAGATCCTCGCTAACCGGCTGCGTCCCTGCCTTGCTGATCTCGTGCATCCCTCACAGACTGCCTTTGTCCCTGGAAGGCGCATCTCTGACAACATTCTGATGGCCCAGGAAATCTTCCTTGCTTATCAGAGTCGGAGCAAGCCGGCGCGCGTGGCTTTCAAGGTCGATTTGGCGAAGGCCTACGACAAGGTTGAGTGGAGCTTCTTGTTGGCGGTCCTGTCGGGCATGAAGTTTCCCCCTCTCTTTATCAGATGGGTGGCTGTTGTGTGACTTCGACTTCTTTCTCCATTAATCTCAATGGAGCTCCTGTGGGTTTCTTCGAGGGGAAGAGAGGCTTGCGACAGGGAGATCCGCTGTCCCCCTACCTCTTTAGTCTTGTCATGGAGGTCCTCCATGGTATTATTGACTCGAGCATCCGTGCTGATAGCAGATTTCAGTTCCACTGGCGGTTTGAGTCGATGCGATTGGCAATGCTCACGTTTGCGGACGATCTTATGCTGTTTTGCCATGCTGATCCTTGCTCGGTCAAGGTGTTTAGGGATGCTCTGGATACCTTTGCTTCTTTGTCCGGTCTCTGCCCAACCCCCGGAAGAGCGAGATGTTTGTTTCTAAGAGGGCTGAGAATATCTCGAACTCCCTCCTGACCATCATGGGATTTCAGCTGGGTAAGCTTCCGGTCCGTTACCTGGGCGTTCCTCTTCTTCACTCGAGGCTCCGGCTGGTGGATTGTGCCCCTCTTCTTCACGCGGTGGATAAGCGGGTTGGGTCTTGGTTGAATCGGTCCCTCTCCTATGCGGGAAGGGTCCAACTTATCCGGTCCGTCCTTGGGTCGATTCATTTGTACTGGTCCAGTGTGTTCCTGCTGCCTAAGGGTGTGGTCAGGGCTTTGGAGACGAGATTTAGGTGTTTTCTATGGGCTGGGTCTTCCCCCAAAGTCGCGTGGGAGGAGGTGTGCCTGCCGGTTAATGAAGGAGGCCTTGGTATTCGATCGATCACGGCCGATAATAAGGCCATGATGCTACGCCTTCTGTGGCTTATTGGGAATAGAGATCTCTCTTCGATTTGGGTTAAGTGGCTCCTCCATACGAGACTTCGCCAGCGATCCTTTTGGGCTGTCCTTCCGTCGTCTAACGATGCGTGGAGCTGGAAGAAGGTTCTTCAGCTTAGAGATGTCTTTCGACCTCTTGTTGACTTTACGGTGGGTAATGGTGACCCGATTTGGCTTTGGCAAGACCCGTGGCTGCTCCCTTCCCCTCTCGTGGACCACTTTCCTCGGGATCCGGTGGCGATGGGTCTTCCTATTGACACTAGACTGTCCGCAGTCATTAATGCGGACGGGTGGAACTGGCCTGCCAGGTACTCAGTTGAATACTTGGATATTGAACCTTTGCTCCCTGTGATTTTCCCTTTGGAGAGGGACTCTTTACGATGGAAAGGCGCTGCTGATGGACGATTCTCTACGGCGAGGGCCCGCGATGCCATTGGTACCGTCGCCCGGATGTGCCTTGGGCTGATCTGTTTGGGGGACCTGCGCGGGTCCCAAGGTTCGAGTTCATCCTTTGGCTCGCTATTCGTGAGCGGCTTTCGACGCGGGATAAACCTTGGATTGCGTTACGGGCGGGTTCTAATCTGTGTGCTTTGTGCGGCTTTTTCCCGGAGACTACTAATCATCTCTTCTTCGAATGTGAATTCTCATTGAGATGTGTTCAGTTGCTTGAAGATAGGACAAAGTGGAGCTGGCCGGTTCATGTTTGGAGTTTGGGCGTACGTTCGGCAGCTAGGAGATGGCGAGGTCAACATCTTCTTCACGTGATGTTCCGTCACTTGGTTGCCTCATTGGTTTATCACATCTGGAAGGAGCGGAATAGGCGTTGGAAAGAGAACATCTCCTCATCTCCTCAGCAGGTGATTTCGTTGGTTCTCGGTTCGGCGTGTTCGCGACTTGACACGGTTCACACGCGGTTTGCCTTCCAGGTGGCGGCTACCAAGTGACTGTGGCATGTTGGTTGATGGTTGGGCTGTTCTTCTTGTTTGGTGTTTGTGTGGGTTTTGGCTTGCTGTGTTGTTTGTGCTTGTTTGACCAGTAGCCTGTTACTGGTTTGTGGGTGGGTTGGTCCACATTTTCACTGTACTTCTTTCGTTTTTTATTTTCGGAAAATTTACCAAAAAAAAAATTATTTCTCAGGTAAATTTTACTGTCGAGAAATTTTCTTCGATTGAATAAAATTTTTCGATTTGAAATTTGTCGAGCGATATGTGATTTTCGATTGTAAGTAAAATTTTTCGCTGCGATATATATATATATATATATATATATATTTTTGGTGTAATGCCCCATATATATATAAGTGAAAAGTATGTACAAAGTGAGCGGGGGACGAGCTCCGCAATCAAACCAGTAACATGCTACTAGGCACAAGCAAAAGCTCCACTACGCAAGTGAAAACGCCTACCAAGCCACACGCCAAAATCTGCGTATGGCCACTCGATGCAGCTCGTACTTGGCGGACGTACCACCAATGTGCATGATAACCAAAGCAAGAACACTCCCTACCAGCCTGTGAGGCGTAGTGATGATCCCCTCCTTCCAGCGTCTGTTTCTTGCCTGCCAAATATGATAAACAAGAGAGGCAAGAACATGTCGATAAGCAGCCTGTAAAAGATGCTTCCCTCGCCACCGCGCGGCCGCCCACTGAATACCAGTACTCCATGCCTGATAGGGCCAGATCCACCTAATCCGCCGCCGCAAAAGCCGCAGGCATTGCCGTAAGAATGGGCAGTCAAAAAAGAGACGTTGGGCCGTCTCAAAGTGCAGCTCATCACAAAGGCAACAGGCTGGAGTTCCCGCCCGCTGAGCAATCCACGGCTTGTGCCTAGTCGAGAGGCGATCCTGCAAACCCAAATAAAGAAAGAACTCGTGCCTAGGAACCTTCAAAGGGCCCCCAAACAATGCAGCCCAGCAGACAGGTGGTCTCCTATGTTGCATCGCGTCCCTAGCCAACCGAGTCGTCATAGTCCCGTCCGGCGATCCCTTCCATAGTACCCCATCTCGAGACCCACGCACAACGCTCGGGAGTAGACGGCTGATCTCAATGTACTCAACCGCCCCCTGCCCAGGCCAGTTCCACCCATGCGCATCAATAACCATACTAAGTCTTGCAAGTAGACCCATTGCAACAGGACCCCGAGGGAACCGCTCAATCAATGGAGTAGTAAGCAGCCAGGGATCCTTCCACAGCCAAATCGTGGACCCGTCCCCAACACGCTGCGATATATTTCTATCGAGAAATTAGTCAACGAAAGACTAAGTCAGTCGTCGAGAAAATTTTTTCGATCAATTAAATCCTAAGCGGCGAATTTTGCGATCGAAAAATTAAGCGTTGAAAAATTAATTTTTCGCTGCTAATTTTTGCGACCAAATTGAAATTAAATCGAAAATCCTATTTTGCGATAGTAACTTTTTCGCTCGATAAAATTTGCATCTAAATTGTCTATTCAATGCTTAAGTTTTTTCGCTCACAAAATCCTAATTAGATTTCTCGATGGTAAATAATTTTTCGGTCAAAATCTTCTATCTTAGCGACTAAATCAGAATTTTATCGATCAAAAAACTAATTCGATACAAACAGTATCTGAATTAAATCGGAATTCAATCAAGACTTTTTGCGATCGTCAAAGTTCTTCGATGGCTTCAAACATTCAAATGCCCAGTTTCATCCAAACTTAAATTTCAGTCGACAGATTTTCCGATGATTCATTCTACCAGATTCATAAAGAATATCGAAACTATCTTAAGTGCAGGCATTAAACTCAGATAAAAATCAAGCCTCAATCACTATAAAATAGTATCGGTTTTCTCAGTTTTGAAGAACAGTCGAAAATCTAAGCCTAATCATGCGAAAAACTTCAAAATGCAGATGCTAAAGAAAGTAAATCACACGCAGATGTCAAAATAACCTCATTTCTACCTTTAACATAGGAAAATCGAAAGATTTTTATGAAAATGAGGCTGTCCGTGAAAGTTTTTCGCGAGAGAAATTTTTTGCGATTAGGGTTGCGTGAGAAAAAGTTTTTCGACTGACAAGAAAGTGAACTTTTATTAATTTGCTGCAGATCAATGTTTTTTTTTTTTTGGTATAACTGCAGATCAGTGTTGGGTTTTGCGATTTGACAGTTTGCGATTAAATGGATCAGACCCATTACTATCTGCGCTCGAGAAACTTTTGATTCGAGAATTGCTCCTCAATTCAATTTTTTTCGATCGCAAATTATCGCGGCTAATCAAAATTGTTCCCAACACTGTTTGTGATCGAGAAACTTATGATCGAGAATTAAGTCTTCTATCCAGTTTCTCGATAGTAAGTACTTCTAATCTTATCAGATTGACCCCTATGTCAAATAAAATCACATTGTAAAGCTCCCTCTTATAATTAAAATAAATGCAATTAACTCCCTGTATTTTTCGTGTAGTAACATCTTGATTCCCTGGTAGAAATTAAAAATCTGTACCACTTAGAAAGAAGACGTTAGAAATAATGGAGTTAATCAGCAATTCTTTTAGGGATGAAATCTGATCTGTGACTAGCTCCTTTCCTTGTAGTGTCGACGTCTTGCTCCGTAATTTTGTTTGAAGGAATCTGAAATGCTTAGAGAAAAACGTCAAGAATATTTGGAGCTAATGCACGATTTTATGGGGAATTTTATGGTGCTCACCTTATGTGAGCACCTTACGTGGGCACATGTCGATGTGGCACTGATTCGTGCCACGTCGACATGCCACATCAACGTTAGATGATACATAACACTAATTAACACATTCTAGGGTTCATTGGTCGACAGATCGGACAATGATGTGGCATGTTTATGCCCACAGATCAATACCACATAACGGGTGCCACGTAAAGCATAAACATGCCACATTATCCGAAATGTCGACCAATGATCCCTAGAATTTGTTAATTAGTGTTATGTATCATCTAACGTTGATGTGGCATGTCGACGTGGCACGAATCAGTGCCACATCGACAGCTGCCCACGTAAGGTGCTCACATAAGGTGAGCACCATAAAATTCCTCTATATATATAGATATTTAAGTTTATTTAATTTTTTCATATTTATTATTTTACCAATATATTATATTTTTAAGTTTTTTTTTAATTTTTTCATATTTTACTATTATTGTAGTATGGGGTCAGATTATTTTGCTTCGATCAGTCGTCACACCTAAAATTTTACGGAACATTTGAAAGAAGAAAATGCCGTCAAGTCATGTCGTCAAACTAAAGTCCTAAGTTCATAGACTGGTCCATTTCGACAACTCTCACTATGTTCGCTCTTTCACTCAATAATTTTGAACTTGGGATTTTTATATTTATATCACTCAAGTCAACACAAGCAATTTTAAGTCAATTTACCTGTGATCGAGGCATTTTTTAATCGTTTCACCTAAGCAAGAGACCGTCGATTGGAATCAAAGGGGTGTAAGGGTTTTTGGTTTGGCTAGGACTTAGAAGGGAAGGAATTTAGAGGAAAGTGAGCTTATCTCTTCGTCATCTTCCATTTCTACGTCCGTCTCCTTAATTTTTTCGGCGTCTTTCTTCTTTTCAATCTTTCTGCCTCTTTTTCTTTTAAGAACTATCCCTTTTTATATTATGCTCAAGCTAAAGCTCCGCTTCTCCACGAGGCTATAAGAGATTATCGTAGGCGAAGTTCTTCTTGTTGGTTCTCGGGCCGATACCGCGCTCCTCTTCTCTTAATCCCTAGTAAGGTTTCAGAGATTATCTATTTGGAAAAGTTCACGGTTATGGAATTCGTACCCGAGGATGCGCTCCTCTTCTCGTTTTCCGATATAAGACCAGATTATCGTTGGAGAAGTTCACTTCGTGGTGCTCCTCTTCCAGCCGTTCTGACGAGCGTACGAGATTATCGTTGGAGAAGTTCACAGCAGGAACCATGCCACTTTCTAAAAGATAGTCGGAAGGCAGGTTCCTTTGGTCTGATTTTTGCGCGTTGAGCAATGCCTTCTTTTGTCATCATCCCCCTTTTCTTATGTTTTCTATCCTTCCTTTTCTCGTTTGAACAACCATCTGAATAGTATAGAAATCGGTTGAAGGCTGGGAATGGGCTTCAAAGGAAGAAAAGGACATCGGAGAAGGCTCAAAGTGGAAGACTAAGGGCTAATGTGAGGAAAAAATTATATAAGGCCGAGTGAGGAATATCCTATGCGCCCTTATCATTTTCCTAACAATCTAAAGCAATGTGAGTATGAAACCATGTATCACTAGGTAAGATAAGTAATTGATGTGTGACTCACTCGAGAAATAGATCCAAAGAAGAAAAAGGAACAAGGCTTGAATTGTGTCTAGTGGAGCAACCTAATGACCTTTTAGACACAACAATGGGACTTAGACTGACAAAGTTAAGCAGTTAAATCGATGGCATGTCGGGGTAAAATTCTAAGTGACTTTAGATCAAAGCATCCTAAAGGATTTCGTCATACCCGTTTTTATTATATTTTTATATTTTTTTTTTGATATCACGAAAGACAAAGACAAATAAGCATGGAAAAAACATAGCATAGAGCATGTGATAGCACAGAAGATAAGGTAATGCACATATTATGGGATATGCAACATGCCTAATTTTCCGACAAGAAATTGGAATCGTTTCTCATCCACAGCCTCGATGAAAATGTCGGCTAGTTGAAACTCCGTGTTCACAAAATACATATCTATGGTGCCTTTTTCTACGTGATCTTTGATAAAGTGATATCTTATATCTATGTGTTTTGTGCGTGAGTGATGAACAGGATTGCAAGTAATAGCGACGGCACTTTGACTATCACTATATATGGGTATATTATTTAAATTGTACCCATAGTCGCGAAGCTGTGTCCACATCCACAGCATCTGGGAGCAACAACTGGCGGCAACCACGTATTCTGCTTCGGCCGTCGAAGTTACACACAATTCTGCTTTTTGGATGACCAGCAGACCAGCTTTTCGCCTAGAAATTGAGCGTCATCACGTGCTTTTCCTGTTCATTCGGCAACCTGGATGATCAGCGTCAGTGTAGCCAATAAGTTTGAAGTTTGTACCCTTTGGATACCATAGTCCAAGGGTAGAAGTGCCCTTAAGGTAACGTAGAATCCTTTTAACCGCGAGCATATGGGATTCTTTGGGATCGGCTTGAAAACGGGCACATAAGCAGGTGGCAAACATGAATCCGGCCGGCTCGAAGTGAGGTAGAGAAGAGATCCAATTATGCTGCGATAAAGTGTGATGTCGACCGACTTGCCAGAGGGATCAGCATCCAACTTGCAGCTTGGTGACATAGGAGTGCTGAGAGGCTTGCTCTGGTCTTGATGGAATTTCTTCAGAATATCCTTGATGTATTTTGTCTGGCTGATGAAAATCCCATCTTCGAGTTGCCTGATTTGTAGTCCTAAAAAGAACTGTCCCATGTGACTCATCTCGAACTTGCTTTTCATTAGATCTCCGAACTTCGTGCAAAGCTGTGGATTACTTGATCCGAAGATGATGTCGTCAACGTATACTTGAACCACCATCAGATCTTTGTCTTGCCATTTGATGAAGAGGGTTGTGTCAATCAGACTTCACGAGGAATTAACTCAGGACATCGTACCAAGCACGTGGGGCTTGTTTTAGTCCATAGAGAGCTTTGTCCAAGCGATAGACGTGATCGGGATGTTCCTGATCAACGAAGCCTTCCAGCTGAGCGACGTAGACTTATTCTTTTAAACGTCGTTGAGAAAGGCGGTCTTAACATCCATCTGATAGACTTTGAAGTCTTTGTGAGCCGCATAAGCCAGGAGAAGGCGGATAGCTTCAATTCGGGCAACAGGAGCATATGTCTCGTCGTAGTCGATGCATTTCTGTTGATTGTATCCCTTCGCAACTAGCCTTGCTTTGTTCCAGATCACTTCACCATCTTTACTTTTCTTGTTTTTGAATACCCATTTAGTTCCGACTATTGTTTTCCCATGCGGACGGAGTACTAAGGTCCACACTTGAAGACGTTCGAATTGGTTGATTTCCTCTTGCATCGCAATTATCCAATCCGGGTAGTGCGTCTGCTACCTTAGTAGGATCGTTTTGGCTCAGAAAGTAGCTGAAAAGACTGTGTTTACGACGTGTCCTCACTCCATCCGAAGGATCGCCAATTATCTGATCAACCGGGTGACCTCTAGTCCACTTGCGCTCATGAGGCAAGGCTGAAGTCGATGCGTCAGCCATCTGTTGGTCTAGATTTCCTGTTGTCTCGGATTGATCATTTGTCTGAGGAAGTTCCAATGCTGCACTTGGATCGATTGTCTCTAATGATACTTCCTCGATGACCATTGTAGGTTCTTCGTTATTCTGTGGCCGTTCTGAATCGGGTGGGGTAGAGATGTGAGATGAACTTGGTACGTCGGTGTCGTCGGGTGGGGAATCCACTGTAGGTGTAGCAGTGCATGACCAATATACTGGTTCTAAGAGAGAATCGTCTAATACAAGTCTCATTGCTTCTTCTGACTTTGAATTCAGAGTTGTTGTCATCTTCTGTTGGTTTTGTGCCAAGACACCAATGATTACGGGTTCTGAGATGTTGTCTTCAGAAACCAACGGGTTGAGCACGGGTCCCGAACTGAGTTGTGCAGGAACCATCTGGTTAGGTACGGGTCCTGCACTGAAGTGACCAGAAGCCATATCTGCCACTTTGTGGAAAGTAACATTGTAGCTTTCCTTAATTGCTCGGTTTGACTTGATATATACTCGGTACGCTTTTGATGTTGAAGAATACCCGACGAAAGTTGCTTCGAATGCTTTAGGGTCGAACTTTGCACGTTGCTCTCTGTCGTTCGCCACAAAGGACTTGCACCAGAAGACTTTAAGGAATGAGATGTTGGGCACTCTATTATTCACAATCTCGTACGGAGTATTGTTGAACCTTTTGTGAACCACCGTCCTGTTTTGGGTAAAACAAGCGGTATTGACTGCTTCAGCCCATAGAAAATGTGGAAGTCCTGAATGGATCAGCATTGTACGAGCTGCTTCCACTAGTGTTCGGAATGTCCCCTACGCGTAAGAAGATCATCTAATTTTTTATTTTTAGCATATAACTTCTTGCGTTCCTCAGTTAGGAGAGCATAATAATTTTCTACCGTCAGTTTAGCGGCTTGACAGGCATCTAGTTCCTTACTAAGCTCACTAACCTTAGCATTTGATATTTCTAATTGAGCTTCTAAGTTAGTGATCGTAGAGGTAGCTTCGGTTATCCTACAATTTAAGGTGGTTTTCTCGTTGAGATTCCTAACCAAACAATTGTAGTTATTTGCTAGCATATCTTCTAATTCTTTGATCTTTTCACTATGCTGTCCTAATTGAGGTTGACTAGTCTCTCTAGAATGTAGGCTCTTAGTAAGTTCTATTTTCGTACTAGAGCTCCTAAGTTCTGATTCGAGACTATATATCTTCTCCTAAGATCTCTCAAGTTTATTCTCTATTTCCTTACTTTTCTGCTCACGTTTCATGTTAGCATATTGTGTTTGATATGATTCTAACATGGTCAATAATGTGAAGAAGAGACTACCTCTTTGACGAAGTGAATGCGTTGTCGTCGTCCGTATGATTGGATGTTTCGGTAGCCGATTCATTGTCGAGACGCGCCATGAGAGCTAAATTCTCTTCTTCAGAACTCGACGTGTCCTCGAGCCATTGGTCCTATTCGGCCATGAGAGCTACTCCAGCTTCCTTCTGTTTCGTCAATTGGAGCTTCCTGGAGTAGTAGTTGGCATCTCTCTTCTTCGGAAGAGTGCACTCTCTGGCTAAGTGACCTGGCTTGCCACAGTTGAAGCATTTGTTAGCCTCCTTAGGGTTCATGACTTCGGAGCTCTCTGGTGCACGTTCGTTGTTTTTAGAGCTTGTAGTCCGAAGTCTGTTGGCTGAGGTTGAAGACTTCTTCTTGAAGTACTTCTTGCTCATCATTTGTCCTATGAAAGCTAAATGCTTTCCTAGAGCTTTCAAATTTGGCTCAACGTCGGAGTCCGACTCTTCTTCCGACTCTGAAGGTGAAGGAGGCCTAACGATCTTTTCCTTTCTTGATCTTGAGCTCCTCTTCTCTGAGACAAAGGCAACAGCGTCTTCGGTCTGTTTGCCTTTCTGCTTTTTGAGAATCTCGTTTATATCATCCTCATGCTGTGCGAGATTGTCAAACACGGCATGGAAATCCAACTCCTCTAGATCTTTATTTTGTCGAATATGAGTGGATATTTTCTTCCATTCCGCGGGCAGAGAAGATAGGAATCTGATGTTTGTCTCCGTATTGGTCTTTGTGATTCTATCTTCCTCATCTCGTTGAGAAGAGTGAGGTATCTTTGGTAGATCTCGTATAGACTCTCCTCCGGCTTTGCTTTGAAGGAGTCGTAAGCAGTGAGAATGTTCGCCTTTTTCGCCTTTATGCCAACTTCCGTCCTCTGCATCCTCCTATGCAGTTCATCCCACATTCCTTTATCCGATGAAAGGCTCTCAATTTGTCTGTATATGTCATTGGGGATGCCCTGCAGGAGGGTATTCATGGCTACTAGATCAGCCTTACCTCGAGCCCTTTCCTCTAGAGAGTATTTCCTAGGCTCCTTTAGTCGCCTAGAAGGTGGAATTGGAGGAGTAGCTGTTTCATCACCGAGTACATGGACCCAGAATTGTGTCGGTCCCTCTTCACGAGACTGTAGTAGATTTTCAGCTTGATCCGATGAAATTTTGGAAGAGGCTTCTCCACACGGTATATTCGCCTTGTTGCAAAATCGGCGGACGGTTGTCATTTCCGAGAGAATAAGCATCCATTTTGTATTGTAGTCGAGTTGTTGAAGGATCTTCGTTAAGTGTTTTGAAGGTTTGAAGATGATGTAATGTGCTTCACAAGTGACAAAGTTCGTTAGTAGCGTTTGATTCGGAAAATAGTTCGAGAATTATTTTCGATTCAATCTTTAAAGTTTGATTGAAAATAATTTCGCCGAAATAGAATATACTGTGTACTGTTCTCGTGCGAGAAAGTTTGTCAGCGAAATATTTTACGAGCGAAATAAATTGCTCAAAATCGTTCGGTCGAGAAAAATTTCCTGATCGTGAATTTATTTCGATCGTAAAGAAACAGTACGTTAGTAAGTTTCTCGACAAGTCAAAATAAATCTGTTGACTAGAAAAGTTTCTCGCGTGTAAAGGAATTTCGCCTGGTCAAACATTAAAGATTTGACCGAAAAAGTTTTTCGAGAGAAAGTTTTTACGCATGCAAAGTCAAAATTGGTCTCTCTGGAAAAAGTTTTTCGCTGAATAATGCTCGAGAAATATTTCTAACTAAAATCGTTTCTAGTGATGACGATTCTAGCGCTGACTTCGTATTCTGACCGAGAAAAATTCTCGCGCCAAGTTTTTCGATCGAGAAACTAATCCGATCATAAACCTAGCGAAAAAAAATTAGAATGATCGAGAAAAATTCACAGGATACGATTAACACAGATTCGAGCAAAAACAAGGAATTAGACAGTGAAATTTCACGTAATTGCTCGCAATCAATTGCTAACTACACACGAACAAGCAATTAACACGTTGTGAAGCAAAATATGTCGAATTTGAACAAAATCAGAACGTGTTCTTCATGTTCTTCGCATACAGTAACTCACAGAATCAATTTAATCCTAAATCCGAAGTTTAAACAGCTGCAAATTTGATCGAAATCAACATTTAGCACTTAACCGAGCACAGAAACATCAAATTCAAGTCAATTAAGCACAGAATTATGCTATTGGATCGAAAAGAATTTCGCGCCAAACTGTTCTTCAATGAACAGTAACCAGAGAATGATTTTCGATCCAAATCTAACAATTTTTTATTTAAAACATAACGAATCTGCTCTGATACCAATTGTTAGGTCCTACGATTAACAACTCTAAGATCCTAGGCAAGAATTCAAAGTAATTCGACGTTAATGATAATCAATAAGATTCGATCGAAAAACTCATTTGAAGAACGAGAGAGAGAATTCGAGTAGAGTGAGAAGGTTACTGTTGTTTCTCTCTCTAGAAGTTGAATTGCAAGCCTTTCGGATCAATTTTCAAACTTTCTCTATTCAGCACAATTTCTTTACATGTATTTATACCAAACAAGCTTGGTATAAATATCAAACTAGTCCTAATCTAAGGACTACTATACAAAACGCCCCAAATTACAAGGACAACTAATAAAATCAAGCAGAATTAGAAATGGTATTCTACAAAAGCTCAGTAATCACGTGCATTAACTCAAGGAATAATGCCAAGAATAAACCAATCAAGATCAACGGTCATGCATGAATCTTATCATAACTACCACAATCTTACTTTCCTTCCAAGGTAATCTCACTCGTTGGCAGCACATCCCATATATAAACTCAATCAGCATATTACCGCATGTAAGTCCAATCAATTAATTACTTTCCAAAATATAAATCCCAAGTCGCACAAGGAAAGATAGATCATTGATTCACTGATTTAAGAGTCAAGTGAAATAGTACTCAAACGGATATCTCATCGATATTCTTTCATAAAATAAATGTTAGGTCCTAGATTACCAACTCTATCAATCCTAGGCCGTATTTCTAAGGCAATCGATTAGAATTGTATGAAATGAATTCGGATCAAAAACCTTCCAGTGACGAACACGAGAGAATATCTTTGTAGTGAGAGAATGATTTCTGATTTTCCCTCTCTAGGAATGAATTAGCAAGCCTATCCCATCAATTTACTAATTTTTTTCTATTATGCACAATGTTTACACGTCTATTTATACCAAACAAACTTTGTATAAATAACAAGTAAGTCCTAAACTAAGGAAAAATACACATAACGCCCCAATCTACGAAGACAGCTAATAAATCAAAGCACAATTACAAAGCGTATTCTACAATCTCCCCCTTGTGCTTGATTGCCCTTCCGCAATGTTTGTCTTCGTTGGGCGTAGTAAGACCTGCGCAAGCCCAGCGCGTATTCGAGGTCCCTCAGCGTGCTCCTTAGCTCTAGTCACTCCTCAATGTCATCAAGTAGTTCCATCAGGAGCAGTTGTTCTCTCACGAACCTATGAAGCTTCAGCATTGTCTCTCGGTTGATTTCTTCCAATCTCTTCTCTATATTCTGCCTGATCACCGTGAGCGTCCCATCGCAAAACTTATGTATCTCAGTCTTCATCATCAACCTAGTCTTCTTAGCGATTTGATTGTGGTAGGTAACGCCGAGGACTGTGCTGTTGTGTACGTGATTGCTTGGAAGCCCTTCGATTTCAGGTCCTTGATTGAGCGGGGCCGTCATGTTGACGACCTTCTTCATATTGCTCTCCAGAGCTATCTAAAGATCGTGTGCGGCAGAGTACTTGACTTGTCGCAACATGAATCGGTAGAGTCCCTCGAGTCCTTCGTTCTTGATAAAGCCTTGAGGACCTTTGTAATTCTCTACACTCACCTCCTTAGCAGGAAGATAGGGTAGGTCACTCTCGCTTAGTTCTTCTCCAGTTCTATCTATCCGCTCTATCACGTAGTATAGCGTTGGAAGACTCCCTTTAGTGCAGTAAACGCTAAGTAGCTGACATATTGGGGATAATTCCTTGAAGTGACCCTTCAGCCGTTCCTTAGGAATCCCCAGCCTCATATCCGATCCGAGTTGGGTCAGCATCCAAAGATAACTCATCCTTTTCTACTGCTCCCAGTGAAATGCCTCTGAGCTCGAACTCATTCGGCGTCTTGATTTTGTTCGGTGACCTCCAAATATTTTGACGATCTTCTTCCAGGAATGGGATCTCGATCCTTATGTTTTCTTTTTTTTTTTGGTATAAGGTCCCTTAGATATATATGGTGGAAAATTACATGATGGGTGGGAGTCTAACTCCGCACAATCAACCAGTAACATGCTACTGGTAACACAAGACAAAACAAACAAGGAAAACCACCTCAACCAACTACCATGCCACCCTCCAAAGTCGACGTATAGCCAATCTCTGGAACGCATATTTCGTGGACGTACCACTAATACGCATGGTGACCAAGGCGACTACACATCCAACAAGTCGATCAGGTGTTGTAATGATCCCCTCGTGCCATCGCTTGTTCCGTGCCTGCCAGATGTGATAGACGAGCGACGCCAGCACATGCCTGTAAGCTGCATGAAGAAGATGTCTCCCATGCCATTTAGCCGCTGCCCATCGAATCCCCGCTCTCCACTCCCGATATGGCCATGCCACCGAATACGTCTCCTCAGCAAGCGCTGGCACTGGCGGGAGTACGCACAATCGAAGAAAAGGTGCTGTGCAGTCTCGACATGCAGCTCATCACATAGGACGCACGCCACCGTTCCTGCCCTCTGAGCTACCCAAGGCTTATCTCTAGTCGACAGCCGTTCCAGTATGCCTAGCCAGAGAATGAACTCGTGGCGTGGTATCTTCAACGGCCCTCCAAATAATGTATTCCAACAAATGGGTTCCCTCCTAAGGCGGATCGCATCCCTCGCCGATGTAGCCGTCATGATCCCCGTCGTTGAGCATGTCCAAATCACCCCATCCTGCTCTCTACGAAGTACCTGGGGAAGGAGGCGACTGATCTCAATATACTCTACTGACCCTTGCCCTGGCCAGTTCCAGCCATGTTCAGTAATAATCGCGCTCAGGCGTGAGTCAGCAGGTAGGCCCATCGCAACCGGCCCTCGAGGAAACCTCTCCAGTAACGGTACATTCAACAGCCAAGGGTCCTTCCATAGCCATATAGTCGAGCCGTTAGCTACCCTAAATGTAATATGTGAACGTACCAATGCGAATCAATGCGAACGGTTCCAGACATTTGTTTTGTAGGTGAGGCCGCTCGTTGCGCAATTAATTCTGGAAGCCTTACGGGAATTTGCTCATGGTCTTCACATTCCAGAAGTTCTTCATCTTCAATTAAGACTAAGTCAACCGAAGCTGCTTGGAGGAACCGTGGAACGTCCCTAATGTGTTGTGTTTGAGCTTCATCGGGCATGCTGTGGGTCATCCACTGTCCTTTGAAGATGTACTTATCTAGGATTTCGCGAGGATTGACGCCATGGCCAGAAGTACCCGATTGGTCTAGAGCGATCGAGGGAGTAGCTTGAGTAGCTGCTAGGGCTACGAGCACAGCGGCACTTGCTTCTTCTTCCGGAAGCAAGGGGCTTGTTATGTTGTGGGTGTGGATGGAGTCATCCTTAATGTAAAGGATGGTGGTTCTATTTGGGTTTGGGTTAGAGTGGTTGTGCTGTGCGTGGTGGTGGTTGTTTGGGTAGTGGATGGTTGTGAGATTTCAGCTGCTCCAGCACTTGTCTGTGTCGTGACCGAGCAATGTCTCTGACTTCTCGTAATTATCCGAGGTCTCTTCTCCCCCTCAGGGCGTCCTTGATCGTCAGGCTTCATGTCGACATTTGAAGCGAGAGATTTGACCACAGCATGCGTCAGTTGGGTCAGGACGATCCACGAGACAGCGAAATATATCTTCTTCTTCCGGCGTTCGGGAGGTTAGCTCTAGTAAATGGGCAACTAAAATGAACTGGAGTTCGCTGTAGGTACGGTTGCTGGGTTTATAAGGTTCTGTGTGAGGATGAGTGTGGGGATGGGTGTGGAACGTGTGTGTTGAACGGGTGTGAGGTTGGGTTATGAGGTTTGTCTGACGGTTGAACCTCAGAGATTGGTGTTTTCCTGGTATCACGTCGGGATATCTCTAAGGCTGAGTGAACTCTCTCCATAAGTCGGTTCTCGAACTGAGATAGAGCACGGAAGAGAGCTGCCTGAAATCGATCTTCCGTCATGGACATGAAAGGAGCCTCCGATGATGGACCAGGTCGACTGATGTTGCCTGTTGGCAACCTTGGGGTGATACCCATCTCCGTGGGTTGGCTCGTCGTCAATTGAGGTTGTGACGTGTCGAGACTTCCACCCAATCCTCAACTTGAATCTAAAAGATTCGCGTCTAAGGGTGTTGTGACAGATTCAGTGGGAACTTGTGTTTCAGACACATGAGTGCCAAGGTCGGTAGTAATAGGCATTTGAAGCTCGAGCACGGGTGGCGCTGCAAGTTCGTGCTGCTGCTCAGGATTGAGTGAAGAAGAAACCTCAGCACGTGGAGTGTGAAGCTGCGCTGTGTCTGATATTGTGGTGGCATGTGAAGAGGGACTCGAATGGAATGCTTAGGCGCCTTGAAGTCCGTCTTATCAAGCGAATCTCCTCATCAGAGTCAGTGTCTGATGGGGTGGCCGTGTGAGGTGATAAGCCATGCTCAGCATCCTCATGGGCTTGTTCTGTCACCAGAGGCTGTTGAGAAGTAATCATGGGAATTACTGCCTCTGTTTCAGGCGTAATAGCATGTGATGGTGTGTTGTGCCCCGTTACAGAATTGGGATGTGTGTCCTGCAGAGGGATCTCCTCAATAGACCCTTGGACCACGCCAACACTGATAGGCAATTCAGCACCCAGTGAAGCCTCATGTTCCAACTCCTGTGCCACTGCATTAATCAACGTGGCATCTTGATCTAACATTTGAATGTCCTGAGTTGGGGGCTCCTGTTCTAGTTCCTGAGCAACTTGATCTATCAGCTCAGCTTCAGGACTAGGTTGGGGCTGATGTAGTTGTTGAGGGCTCGCAGTGAATCTGTCGGGGGCCCTCGAATCATCTGCTCCGTGAGATGATTCTCCCGGCAGTATAGTTGGTATTCGTCTCCTCCGGGGTCGGCAAGACGAAGAAGCTCGAAAGGGATCGGCATCGATGGTTGTACAAATCCATGAGCTTAGGGTTGTGGAAGAATTTGAGTCGCGGTGGCTGGTAGTTCCCTCCTGGAGGCAGTCGAAGAATATTGTCGTGGAGCTCCATGAGGTGGGCAATTATCACACTGAACCACAGGGCATAAACAAAATTCTTGGAGCGTTTGTTCTCCTTTTGTCTGATCTGTTCAGCTAAATCGTTCCAAATCAGTTGTGTGAAGTCGTAGTTGCTGGAGAACTCTATGCCGTGGAATATACGAAAAATGTTGATGTTGCCTTTGTCAAACCCTGCGTGCTTAGGTGACAGACACTTGTTGATTGTCCCGAACAGTGTCTTCCACGGATGATGGATGCCATTGTTCTGGACTTGAGCAAGTTTAGTGAGCGGTGGCCTGTATCCCACGTGGAGAAAGTCACACACCAGTCTGCATCGGTAGGCAGAGGGTCGTAGTTGGGGCTGAATGGTAGATCGAGAGCGAGGCCAAGATCATCCTTGCTAAAACTGATGTGCCTCGTCCCAACCGCCGTGGTAAACCGATTGCTGCCCTCAACTATATGACTCTTAATTCTTCCCCAGAATTGTTGGAGATAGACCATCGGAACTGACGCCGTCACCGTCAGTGCATTCCAAAGCGGAGACCTTGCAATGTGGACGCAATTATCTCGTCCGGACACCTGAAGGTAGTCAGGTCGAGCTGGAAGTTGGTGTCTTGCACTTTGAGGTATAGATTTTTGTCGTATATGTGGTTGTAGGCAGGATAGTGATCCATCTGAAAGGTAATTTGGAAAAACAAATTATTATTTCAAAAATAATATCTAGTCAAAAGTTACATTTATCAAATCATAATAGTCGATCACATGATAGCACGTTTGATAATCTAATTATTGAGACACTAAAGTTGTACACATAGGACATGCGAAGTGAAGATTTGTGATGAGAAAAATTGTCGACATATGTATGTGAAATTCGTGTAGGTTTCATCAAAAATTTTCTAAGTTTTTACAATTGAGAAATTAAGCACTGGTCACTCCATTCTTTTTATCTCGAGAAATACAATTCTCAAATTGATTTCATAAGTGCGAATTGTAATTTTGAATCTTCGTTTTAATTTGCGATGGAAAATATTATTCGCTAATGTGGACTATAGTGAAAAAGACTTAGAGAAAATTTCTAAGTGTCTGAGCTCAATGATTGATAATGTAGCCGAGAATATTACGATCGAGAAAAATTTACGTGTCAATCTACGATCGAGAAAATTATTTTCGCGTAAACTTACGATCGAGAAATTTTTCCGCGCGTTAATAAATTTTCGACGTGAAAGTTATCGAGAGAAAGTTATTCCGATTTCAAGATAGACTTTCACTGTAAAATTTTTCGATCGAGGAAATTTTATTGTCGACAAATATATCGCCGCTAAAATTTTCGACCGATAGAAATCGAATCGAAAGTACTGTTTACGAAGTAAGTTTCTCGCTCGAAATTTATTCTTATCTAAGAATATTTCAGTCAGTAATTTTTCGCACGCATAAAATCACAATTAGATTTCTCGATTATAAGTATTCTTCGATCTACGTCATCTGTTCTGTTGACTGAGTCAAAATCTTAACTATCGAGTAACTTTTTCTAGACAAACAGTAACAAAAGCAAAATACAATTCAATTAGAACTGTTTGTGATCGATAAAGTTCTTCGATGTCTTCAGAAGTTTAAACACCCAGTTTCAGTCAAGCTTTCAATCAATCCTCTAAAACGCATGTTAGGTCCTCAGATTAACAACTCTACGATCCTAGGCCAGAATTCATAGTAATTCGATCGTTTTGATAATCAATTGAATTCGATCGAAAAACTCAAGTTAAGAACACGAGAGAGAATTCAATTAGAGTGAGAAAGTTACTGTTGTTTCTCTCTAGAAATTGAATTGCAAGCCTTTCGGATCAATTCTCTAAACTTTCTCTATTCAGCTCAATTCATATACAAGTATTTATACCAACAATCTTGGTATAAATATCGAACTAGTCCTTAATCTAAAGACTAATACAAGTAAAGCCCCTAATTACAAGGACAACTAATGAAATCAAGCACAATTACAAATGATATTCTACATTCTCCCCCTTTGTGCTTGATTGCGTCTCCGCGCTGTTCGTCCTTGTCGGGCATAGTACGATCTGCGCAAGCCCAGCGCATGCTCGTAGGAGTGGCTGTTCTCTCACAAACCGGTGGATCCTCAGCATCATGTCTCTATTTATTTCTTCCAACATCTGTTCGATATTCCTCCTGACGATCTTCAGGGTTCCGTCGCAAAACTTGTGAGTTTCTGTCTTCAGCATCAACCTATTCTTCTTGGCAATTGGGTTGTTGTAGGTGATGCCGATGACAGAGCTGATATGCACGTGATTGCTTGGAAGCCTTTCGATCTCAGGTCCTTTGAAGAGTGGTTCGGCCATGTTGACCTTCTTCATATTGCTCTCAAGCGCCATTTGAAGGTCGTGAGCGGCGAAGTACTTGACTTGTCGCATCATGAACTGGTAGAGCCCTTCGAGGCCTTCCTTCTTGATGAAGCCCTGAGGACCTTTGTACTTCTCCACGTATAGCTGATAAAGACGGTACACTTCATCGATGGCGAGGTACGGCAGGTCGCTCTCGCTCAGTTCCTCTCGGGTCCTGTCCACTCGTTCGATGACGTAGTGAGGTGTGGAAGTCCTCCTTTGGCACAGTAGACACTGAGGAGTTGGCAAATTGGGGAGAGTTCCCTGAAGTGACTCTTCAGTCGATCCTTCGGGATCCCCAGCCTCACATCCGGTCCTAGTTGGGTCAGCATCCAGAGATATGTCATTCTCTTCTGCTGATCCCAGTGAGAGATCCCTCTCAGCTCGAACTCATCCGGCTTCTTAATTCGATCCGGTGACCTCCAAATGTTTTCCCTGACTTCTTCAAGGAAAGGTATCTCTATATTGATGTTCTCCCACGGCGTGTCGATCCGAACGGTCCCTGGCATCTGTCTTGTAGGGGAGGCCGCTCGCTGTACGATCAACTCCGGTAGCCTTGGGATTTCATTTTGGTAGTCTACACCTTCTTGAAGTTCGTCGTCTTCAATGATCACGAGATCCACGGATGATGTTGTAAGAAGTGGCGTACGTCCTGAAGCCGTTGTCTCTGATGCTCCTCGGGCATGGAATGGGTCATCCACTGGCCTTCGAAGATCTACTTGTCTAATACTTCGTGTGGATTGACGCCATATCTAGAGGGTCCCGGTTGGTCTAGAGCGACAGAGGGAGTAGCTTGGGTAGCTGCCAGAGCTACAAGCATTGCAGCGCTTGCTTCTTCTTCCGGAAGCAAGGGGCTTGAGTAGATCGGCGGTGTGGGCGGAGGCGTCCTGAGGTGACAGGTTGGTGGGTCGATATGTGGTAAAGTGGCTGTGCGGTGCGTGGTTTGGGTAGTTTGGGTGGTTTGGGTAGTTTGGGTGGTTTGGGTAGTATTGGTGGTTTGGGTAGTCTGGGTTTCACCAGCTCCAGCGCTTGTCCGCGTAGCGCCCGAGCCTTGTCCTTGGCCGGATGTAGATGTCCTCGGCCTCTTCTCCCCCTCATGATGGTCCTGATCGTCAGGATCGTCATGTCTGCGCCGGGAGTGGGAGCTTTGGCCTCGGCAGGTGTCAATCGGTGGCTCAGGATGATCCACCAATCGCCGATAGAGGGATTCTTCTTGAGGCGATCGGATGGACATGCTTATCAAACGGGCGAGGAGAATCTCGTGGAGCTCGGTGATGGGGATGGTGTATGGGTTGATGAGGATGGAGGAAGTGGCTAAAGGGTCGGTGGGCGTGGGTTGTGGAGGTGTGGGGTGGGTTTGTGACGAAGGGCCTTCAGAGGCAGGTGCTTTCCATGTATCTCTTCGGGATGCCTCGATAGCTTGAAGTACTCTCTCCGTGATCTTATCTTCCATAGACTGTCCAGCGGCAGAGAGAGCGGCCTGGAACTGCTCGTTCGTCACAAAGGGTGTGGACGCCTCCATGGATGGACCAGGACGACTGATGTCGCCTGTTATCAACCCTAGAGTAGACACCGACTCTTGGGGTTGGCTCACAGTCACTTGAGGTTGTGACTGTATGAGACTTCCACCTAATCCTCGAGTCAAATCCTGGGGATTCGGCTCTATGGGTTTTAAGGCAGGCCCAGGTTGCGCCTGCGGACCAGACACCACGTGAGTTGGTTGCGGCTCAAGATTGAGCGAAGAAATGCCAACAACACTTGTCGATGTGGTCAGCATAGTATCTGGTGCGACGGTGACGGCCGGAAAGAGAGACTCCAGCTGAATGCTCAGTCATCTGGGAGTCCTCCTGATCATACTTATTTTCTCGTCCTCTGTGTCAGACGAGGTGGCCGTGTGAGGAGTAAGGTTACGGTTGACGTCCTCCAGTGCCTGATCCGTCACCGGTGGAAGAGAGCTTTGCCCCATTTCTGTCTCGGGCTGTGTCTCTTGTGGAAGAACTTCCTCAAAAGTTTCTTAGAGCACGACAACATGTACGGGCACTTCCACTTGTAATTCGAGTGCAGGAGCCTCGAGCGCCATCTCTGTAGCCACGACGTCTATCAAAGCGTCTTCCACGTCGGGCATCGGCTCTTCGATCAAAGGAGACTCCTGTTGAAGCTCCTGAGCGACAACGTCAATCATCGCGCCGTCAGGGCTTGGTTGGTGTTGGGGAGGGCTCACATGGTGATCTGCCGGGGGCCCTCTGATCATTTCCTCCGTTAAGTTGTGTTCCCGGCAGAATCGCTGATACTCAGCTCCCGCGGGGTCGGGGAGCCTAAGTAAGTTGAGTGGAATTGGCATCGACGGTTGGTCCAGGTCCGTGAGCGGTGGGTTGTGGAAAAACTTAAGCCTTGGCGGCTGGTAGTTTCCACCAGGAGGTAGCTGAGGGATGTTCTCTGCATGTAGCTCCATGAACTCCCTGATGATCACGTTGAACCATCGAGCATAGGGCACGTTCTTCGACCTTCGGTTCTCCTTTAGCCGAATCTGTTCAGCTAGATCGTTCCAGATCAGCTGTGCAACGTCGTAGTTTCTGGCGAAGGCGAGGCCGTGAAAGATCCGCAGTATGTTGCCGTTGCCCTTGTCGAATCCAGCGTGTTTGGGTGATAGACACTTGTTCACTATGCCGAACAGTGTCTTCCAGGGGTGAGGGATACCGCTGCTCTGGACCTGAGCTAATCTTGTAAGCGGCGGTTGGTATCCCATGTGCAGGAAATCCTGAATCATCCCTGCGTCCGTCGGGAGCGGGTCGTAGTTGTCGTTGTGGGGCAAGTCCAGTATCATGCCGAACTGGCTCTTGCTCATGTGAATATGCCGCGTCCCGATTCGGGTCATGAAGGAGAATGTCCCATCTACTACGGCTCCTTGTATGTATCCCCAGAACTGCTGGAGATAGACCATCGGCACTGAGGCAGTGACCGTCAGTGCGTGGCAAATGGGGTGGCCTCTGAGGATGGACACGATGATCTCGTCCGGGCACCGAAATGTGTCCAGATCGAGCTGAAAGTTCGTATCCTGAACCTTCAAGTACATATTGTGATCATATATGTGGTTGTATCTTGGGTAGCTATCCATCTGAAATATAAGATATATAAAAGTTCATTAGTTCAATTTTATTTTTCAGTCGAAATATGAATAACTTTCATCAAACTATAGTAATATTGCAAATAATAGCATGTTCGATGATTTTTGAATTGAAATCATATCAAATGCATAGTGTATGTTCAATTTCAAAAATCGTGATGGCATGAATGTAGTTTCGAATGAAATATTTTTCGCGTGAAGAATGGTTCGAAATTTCGCTAAGTGTTAAATCAATAAGTCACCGTTCATGCCGAGAAAATTTTCGCTCGAGAAAATTGAATTGCAATTTGATTTCCTATACACTGATTTGAATTGAAACGTTTCCGTGTAATTTTTTGATCGAGAAATTTTATTCGCTAATATTCACTACAGTGTAAAAGACTTAGAGAAAAATTTTCTAAGTGTTGAAGTTGAAATCTAGCCTGTAGTCGATCAATTTTACGATCGAGAAAAATTCCGTGTAAATTTACGATCGAGAAATTATTTCTCAGGTAAATTTACTGTCGAGAAATTTTCTTCGATTGAATAAAATTTTTCGATTTGAAAATTTGTCGAGCGATATGTGAGTTTCGATTGTAAGTAAAATTTTTCGCGGCGAAATATTTTTATCGAGAAATTAGTCAACGAAAGACAACGAAAGACTAAGTCAATTAAATCCTAAGCGGCGAATTTTTCGATCGAAAAATAAAGCTTTGGAAAAAAATTAATTATTCGTTGCTAAATTTTTGCGACCAAATTGAAATTAAATCGGAAATTCTATTTTGTGATAGTAAGTTTTTCGCTCGATAAAATTTGCATCTAAAATGTCTAATCAGTGCTTAAGTTTTTCGCTCACAAAATCCTGATTAGATTTCTCGATGGTAAGTAATTTATCGGTCAAAATCTTCTATCTTATCGACTAAATCAGAATTTTATCGATCGAAAACTAATTCAATTGAAACAGGATCTTAATTAAATCGGAATTCAATTAAGACAGTTTGCGATCGAAAAAGTTCTTCGATGGCTTCAAACATTCAAAAGCCCAGTTTCATCTGAACTTTAAGTTTCAGTCGAAGATTCAAACTTTCCGATGATTCATTCTACCAGATTCATAGAGAATATCAGAACTATCTTAAGCGCAGGCATTGAACTCAGAAAAATCTCAAAATCAAGCCTCAAACACTATGAAATATTTACGGTCTTCTCATTTGTGAAGAACAGTCGAAAATCTAAGTCTAAACATGCGAAAAACTTCGAATGGAGATGCTAACGAATGTAAATCACACGCCAATGTTAAAAGAATCTCATTTCTACCTTAGACAGACAGTTTGATGATCGAAAATCGAAAGATTTTTGAGGATTTTAGGCTGTTTGTGAAAGTTTTTCGCGAGAGAAATTTTTGCGATTAGGGTTGCGTGAGAAAAAGTTTTTCGACTGACAAAGGTTAAACTTTTATTAACTAGTATTAATTTGTTGCCGGGCTTGTGTGACATTTTGCGATATAAGGGATCAGGCCCATTACTATTTGCACACGAAAATTTCAATTTTTCGATCGCAAATTATCGCAGTTAATCAAATCGATCCCAACACTGTTTACGATCGAGAAACTTTAGATTGCGAATTAATTCAAATATCCAGTTTCTCGATAGTAAGTTCTTCTAAAGAATTTCAGAGTGACCCCTATTTCAAAATAAAACCCATTATAAGGCTCCCCATTAGTAATTAAAATATATGCAATTAACTCCCTGTATTTTCCGAGTAGTAACGTCTAGCTTCCCTGGTAGTAGTTTTTTAAAAAAAATCTGTACCACTTAGAGATAAACGTTAGTAATAATGGAGTTAATCAACAATTAATTTTGGCAATGTTATCTTCGAAATATCTGCTCTTGTGTCTAGCTCCTCTCTTTGTAGTGTCGACATCTCACTCCTTGAGTTTGAAAGGTCTGAAATACTAAGAGATAAACGTCAAAAATATTTGGAGCTAAACCACGATTTTTATACTTGCTCCCCCTCAAATGATGCACAAGAATTAACTAATTATGCAAGCATATTAAATCAATTCAAGTCACGAGCATAAAAACACACAAATTTACCAAGTACGTGTACATGGTCCCCGAAAACATGTACTTCAAAATATTGTGCGAGGGTTAGAGCATAGAAAAACTTATCGCATTTAAACAATTCAGTACCAATGCAATCTAAAATTGCATTTAGAATGTGCGATACACAAAAAAAATTCGCATTTATTCAATTCAACGCATGTGAAACATAACATTTCATGTCAAAATGTGCGAAACATATATTTATATATATATATATATTTATTTTTTTATTTATTTATTTTTCATATTTTACTATTATTATAGTATGGGGTCAGATTATTTTGCTTCGATCAATCGTCAAGCCTAAAATTTTACGAGACATTTGAAAGAAAAAATGCAGTCAAGTCATGTCGTCAAACTAGAGTCCTAAGTTCATAGATTGTTCCATTTCGACAACTCTCACTAGGTTCGCTCTTGCTCTCAATAATTTCTATCTTGTGATTTTTATATTATTATCACTCTAGTCAACACAAGCAGTTTCAAGTCAATTTACCTGTGATCGAGGCGTGTTTAATCATTTCACCCAAGCAAAAGACCGTCGATTGGAATCAAAGGGGTGTAAAGGTTTTAGTTTGGCTAGGACTTAGAAGGGAAGGAATTTAGAGGAAAGTGAGCTTATCTCTTCGTCATCTTCCATTTCTATGTCTGTCTCCTTTCTTTTCGGCATATTTCTTCTTTTCTCCCTCATTTACTATCTCTTAATAAGCTACGCTCAAGCTGAAGCTCCGCTTCTCCATGAGGCTATAGGAGATTATCGTAGGCGAAGTTCTTCTTGTTGATTTTCGGGCCGATACCGTGCTCCTCTTCTCTTAGTCCCTAGATAGGTTTCAGAGATTATCTATTTGGAAAAGTTCACGGTTATGGAATTCGTACCCGAGGCTGCGCTCCTCTTCTCGTTTCCCGATATAAGACCGTATTATCGTTGGAGAAGTTCACTTCGTGGTGCTCCTCTTCCAGCCGTTCTGATGAGCGTACAAGATTATCGTTGGAGAAGTTCGCAGCAGGAACCACACCACTTTCTACAAGGTAGTCGGAAGGCTGGTTCCTTTGGTCTTTGCGCGTTGAGCAATGCCTTCTTTTGTCATCATCCTACTTTTCTTTTGTTATCTCCCCCTTCTTTTCTCGTTTGAACAACCATTCGAAGAGTATAGAGTTTGGTTGAAGGCTGGGAATGGGTTTCAAAATGAAGAAAAGGACGTCGGAGACGGCTCAAAGTGGATGACTAAGGGCAAACGTGGGGGAATTTATATAAGGCCGAATGAGGAATATCCTGAACTCCTTATCATTTTCCTAACGATCTAACGCAAGATGAGTATGACACCAAGAATCACTAGGTAAGACAAGTAATTTATGTGTGACTCACTCGAGAACTAGATCCAAAGAAAGGAAAAAGGAACAAGGCTTGAATCCTCACGCATGTAGAGTGACTTTGTGTCTAGTCGAACAATCAAGTGACCTTTTAGGCACAAGAATGCGACTTAGACTGACAAAATTTAAGCAATTAAATCGATCGCATGTCGGGGTAAAATTTTTGGTGACTTTAGATCAAAGCATCCTAAAGGATTTCGTCATACCCCATTATATTATATATATGTATATATATTTATTATTGTTATTTATTATTTATTATTATATTTAATAGTTTTTTTTTAATATCACGCAAGATAAGGACAAATAAGCATAGAAAACACATAGAATAGAGCATGTGATAGCACAGAAGATCAGGTAATGCACATATTACGGAAGATTCAACATGCCTAATTTTGCGACAAGGAATTGGAATCGTTTCTCATCCAAGGCCTTGGTGAAAATGTCGCCTAGTTGAAACTCCGTGTTCACAAAGTACATCTCTGTCGTGCCTTTTTTACGTGATCTTTGATAAAATGATATCTAATGTCTATGTGTTTTGTGCGTGAATGATGAACAGGATTGCAAGTAATGGCAATTGCACTCTGACTATCACTATATATGGGTATATTAGTTAGATTGTACCCATAGTCGCGAAGCTGTGTCCGCATCCACAGCATCTGTGAGCAACAGCTGGCGGCAGCTACGTATTCTGCTTCTGCCGTCGAAGTGGACACAGTTCTGCTTTTTGGATGACCAGCAAACCAGCTTTTCGCCTAGAAATTGAGCGCCACCGGACGTGCTTTTCCTGTCCATTCGGCAACCTGCATAGTCAGCATCAATGTAGCCAATAAGTTTGAAATTCGTACCTTTGGATACCATAGGCCAAGGGTAGAGGTGCCCTTAAGGTAGCGAAGAATTCTTTTGACCGCGAGCATATGGGATTCTTTGGGTTCGGCTTGAAAACGGGCACACAAGCAGGTGGCAAACATGATATCCGGTCGGCTCGAAGTGAGGTAGAGAAGAGATCCAATGATACTGCGATACAGTGTGATGTCGACCGATTTACCAGAGGGATCGGCATCCAACTTGCAGCTTGGTGACATAGGAGTGCTGAGAGGCTTGCTCTGGTCTTGATGAAACTTCTTCAGAATATCCTTGATGTATTTTGTTTGACTGATGAAAATTCCATTATTGAGCTGCCTGACCTGAAGGCCTAAGAAAAATTGCATCTCTCCCATGTGACTCATTTCGAATTTGCTCTTCATGAGAACTCCAAACTTCTTGCAGAGCCGAGGATTTGTTGATCCGAAGATGATGTCGTCGACGTATACTTGGACGACCATCAGATCTTTGTCATGCCATTTAATGAAGAGGGTTGTGTCTATCGTTCCTCGTATGAATCCAGACTTCACGAGGAAATCACTCAGGACATCATACCAAGCACGTGGGGCTTGTTTTAGTACATAGAGAGCTTTGTCCAAACGATAGTCGTGATCGGGATGTTCTTGATCAACGAAACCTTCTGGCTAAGCGACGTAGACTCTTCTTTTAACACGCCGTTGAGAAAAGCGGTTTTAACATCCATCTGATAGATTTGAAGTCTTTGCGAGTCGCATAAGCCAGCAGGAGGCGGATAGCTTCGATACGGGCAACAGGAGCATAGGTCTCGTCGTAGTCGATGCCTTCCTGTTGATTGTATCCCTTAGCTACTAGCCTTGCTTTGTTCTGGATCACTTCACCATCTTCATTTTTCTTATTCTTGAAAACCCATTTAGTTCCAACCACTGTTTTCCCATGTGGACGGGGTACCAAGGTCCACACTTGAAGACGTTCGAATTGATTGATTTCCTCTTGCATTGCAATTGTCCAATCCGGGTCTCGAAGTGCGTCTGCTACTTTGGTAGGCTCGTTTTGGCTCAGGAAGCAACTGAAAAGTTTGACGACGTGTCCTCACACCATCCGAAGGATCGCCAATTATTTGATTGACCGGGTGACCTCTAGTCCATTTGCGCTCATGAGGCAAGGCTGTAGCAGATGCGTCAGCCATCTGTGGATCTAGATTGCCTATAGTCTCCGATGGATCATTTGTCTGAGGAAGTTCCAATTCTGCACTTGGATAGATCGTCTCTGATGATACTTCCACGAGGACCACTGCAGGTTCTTCGATATTCTGTGGCGAATCTGAATCGGGTGGGGTAGAGGTGTGATGAACTTGGTACGTCGGTCTCGAACGGTGGAGTATCCAGTGTAGGTGCAGTGGTGCATGACCGATATACTGGTTCGAAGAGAGAATCCAAATCGTCTATTGCAAGTCTCGTTGCTTCGTCTGACATTGACTTTGATGTTGTTGCCATCTTCTGTTGGTTTTGTGCCAGCACACCAGTGATTACGGGTTCTGAAATGTTGTCTTCAGAAGCCATCGGGTTCAGCACGGGTCCCGAACTGATTTGAGCAGGAACCATCGGGTTAGGCACGGGTCCTGGACTGAGTTGACCAGAAGCCATTTCTGCCACTTCGTGAAAAGTGACATTATAGCTTTCCCTAATAGTTCGGTTGGACTTGATGTATACTCGGTACGCTTTTGAAGTTGAATAATACCCGACAAATGTAGCTTCGAATGCTTTAGAGTCGAACTTTGCACGTTGTTCTCGGTCGTTCGCCACAAAGCACTTGCACCCGAAGACTTTAAAGAAAGAGATATTGGGCACTCTATTATTCACAATCTCGTACGGAGTCTTGTTGAACCGTTTGTGAACCACCGTCTTGTTTTGAGTAAAATAAGCGGTATTGACTGCTTTAGCCATAGAAAGTGCGGAAGTCCTGACTGGATCAGCATTGCACGAGCGGCTTCCACTAGTGTTTGATTTTTCCTTTCGACAACCCCATTTTCCTGCGGTGTTTTGGCGGCTGAAAATTGTTGACTTATTCCAAGTTTTTGATAAAACTCATTGAGGTGTTTGCTGTAGCACCCGGGTCCTCGTGAATAGTAGCGGCCAATAAATTTGCGTAAATAGTAATTAAAATTATGTGCTTTTGTGTGCTAATTCCGTGACCTACGTGCATTTACGAGATGACTTCGTGATTCAGTTATGTGCTTATGTGACTTCAGGAATGTCATAAAATTTATTTGGGCCACACGGCTCATAAGATTTAATTAGGACTCCGAAAGCAGGCCGAGAGGGAATTAGACCGTAATTGGGACTTTGGTGTAAAATATCAATTGGGCTAGAATTAAGGAATTAGGCCCAACAAAACCTAGGAGACAATTTTTAGACAAATATGCTTAAATTAGGGGATATTTTCGTCAAATGAGTCCCCTCAACACCTTTAAAAGAGTTTAATGTAATTTAAAACCCATTTCAAGTCCACAACCCCATAGCAACAGACGCGAGCTTGAGCCAAGAAGAGGAAGGAAAAATCGGAGTGAAGGGCACGCCAAGTGGAAAAAGGTAATGAATCCCCGCCATACTTTTCGTGTCCTAGCTTATGTTTCGCGGCACCTTAGGGGATCAAACACGAAAAGGAGTATTATACATTAGGGGTTATGCGATTTTAGGGATTTCAGGCATGCCGAACCTTAGCTTAGAGGTTTCAACAATTTTATTAACATATGTTAGGGGGTATTGAGCTCGAAAAATGAATTTTTATTGGTATTCTTACTTAGCTTGAGATTTAGGGTTTAAAATGTTCAAGCGACCTTCAACGAATTCTGGGAAAGAAATAACCTTTTTGATCCTTTAAAGTAGTATTCTGCGAACTAAAAGTGTTAGTGGAGGATTTGCGGGTTCACACATCGAAACACTTAACACCGCAAAGTGGTAGTTCGCGAATTGAAGGTGGAGAAGGGGAGTTTTGCGGGCTCAACGTATTGCGAAGCCACTTCGCGAGTTCCACCAAGTTTGCGAATCCATGCGAGTCCCACCAACTTTGCGGGTCTAACTTTGCGAGCCATTCTGCGAATTGGCAAACTCCGAGCCACTTTACGAATCTGAGGAGGTTTGCGGGTTGGAAAGTTTGCAAGCTCAAACCTTTTGCGAGTCCATGGAGGTTTGCGGGCTGAGGAGGTTTGCGAACCCGACCAAGTTGACGAATTCCCACAAGCCGCAAACCCTACTTCGCAAAGCAAGAGTTTTGCGGGTCCGGCGAAGTTGGCGAACTCGGCCACTTCGCGAATCGAGCACACTTTGCGAATTCATGCAAGCTAAGCCTTGCGGGTTGATGGTTTGCGAACCCTATGTGTTAGGAACTTTGCTACTCCACTTTGCGGGTTCATGCACTTCGCGGCCCCAGCCTACGAATGGAACACTTTGCGAACTCGAGCTTTGCGAGTTCAAGTCACTTCGCGGGTTAAGGAGTTTGCGACCCCAAGCCACTTTGCGAACTCGAATGTTTCACGGGTCCTAGTTGGCGAACTGAGTTTACGAATTCAAGGATTTGCGAACTCAAACACTTCGCAAATCAACTTCACGAATTGAGCCCCTTGGATTACAACGATTCAAGTTATAAAAAAAAAAAAAAAAACTATCGCCTTTTTAGGAAAAATATTTTCGCACCATTTAATAAGAAAAATATTCCGATTCCAATGAGCATAGGCTCTTTCAACGCCCGATCATAATTTGCCCATCGGTGTCCTTAGGGCCAATTTTCGGTATAGGTAGACGTTGCATTCGATAGAATTTTGGAACGAAAATTATGTAGTGGATTTAAAATAGTTTAGGGACTGACTTTATAGCCTTGGCAGGTCTAAAGGACGAAATTTTAGGAATTTCACTAGACCGGCTAGCAAATAGTTTAAAGTCGAAAATTAGGTTCATGACTTAAAATAATTCGAGTACCTAGCTAGCTTAATTAATTAATAGCTTACTGATATTAATATTTTGTGCCTAAGGTCGGGACTTAGGAATTTACCGGGACAGTAGCTATTGTCGACGGACGACAGGTAAGTAGAAATCCAACTACAACACACAACTTGCGTGTTATATGTTTTGTATGACTATGTGCCTACGTGAGTTCATGATTGCCTGGATTGATTGTTATACTCTCGTGGTTTCATGTGATTAGCATAAACTGCATTTATCCGCTTATGCATATTCATGTGCACGCACGAACTCATGGGGGAGGGTCGTGAGACCGAGTGTACATGTATATATATATAGGTCGCTTGTACGCGACGAGGACTTGTCGCTGTGGGCAAGTGTGTCGACTCGCAGTTGAGTCAAGGGCTGTCTACTATGCTACCAGGGCGGCGTTTTAGCGTCGTCGTACTATTATTGTAAATATATATATTGATATCCTATGGATAGGATTTGGGCACGGCCCGTGGCGGTAAGGTGCGACCTGGAGGGTGCGACCTGAGGGTGTAAGCGACACAGGATGGAATCCTGGTGTACGCAACCTCAGCGTGGGCTACCAGCGTGAGCGACCGCCGGACAGACGGGGACGACCGGGATCATATGGCGACCTAGGGGAACGATGTGCATCCTAGGGTTCGGCCATCCGGCGTGGACCGCTGTCGTATTGTCCCTGAGGGACGTGAGCTCTTGTGGTGCATAGTGAGATTAGTCGAGGGCCCTGAGTACGTCGGTACGATTATTATATGCATCGGCACGGATTGCCCTTGCGAGTACGGTGTGCATCGGCGCGGATCGCCCTTGCGATTAAGTTATGCATTGGCGCGGATTGCCCTTGCTTAGAAATATATGCATTGGCGTGGATTGCCAATTGCGGGGAAAGGGACACGTGCATACATGCATGATTTCTGCTCACTGAGCCTCGGTGGCTCATTCTTTTATGTTGTGTGTTGTAGGCGCCAGCGACCACGGTACGTGATCGCGCTCGTCGGCAAGGCCAATATTTTGGAGCTTCGTGCTGCTTTTGGGGTGGACGTGTGTGTATGGATGACGACCTGTGAGGCCGGGCGTATAAGAGACTTTTGCTGTGCCGTCACACGAAGAGCCACGTAGTTAGGTCTAGGATGTAGTTTATAGACCTAACATGCTGACATGTATTCTTTTGTCGTGTACAGAACATCATTCCATTATGTAAATGGAAAAAGAAAAATTTTATACGTGTTTTTGATGCACTTCAACACTAACGACTCGCTAGGCACATAGGAAAATGCTAGAATAGACGTTTAGGGAGTCGGGGCGTGACATTTGCTTTTGAACTCAGTGCCGTTGTCAGTTCGAACAAATTGAATAGTCTGTTGCAGCAGATTTTGAGTTGTGTTCACAAAATTGATTATCAAGTCACCGTCTCATCTTTCGTTCGGAGGAACTTTATCCACATGTAGCGAGAATAGTCATCTACAATCACTAGGACATACTTTCTTCCATTGATACTCTGAGTTTGCATCGGACCACAGAGATCCATGTGGATTAGTTCCAATGGTCGAGAAGTAGACGCAATTTGCTTGACGTGATGAGATGCTCGCTTCATTTTTCCTTGGTGACATGCCGAACAATGATGCTCCCTTTGTAGTTGTTCAGCAGCTCTTGTTTACCAGTCATGTGTGTGGAGCAACCAGAGTCGAGGTACCACACATGATGGATCTGCAAAAACAATTTAGAGAGCTTTAGGTACCCACTTAAGCATGGGTCCTCTTAGATTAGCAGATTTAATTTTGGGTTCAGATATGACTCCTAAATCTATTTTTGGAAGAGTCTTAATAACCCATTGCACTTTTGGAGAAGTGAGTTTGCGTTTTGCCTCTGTAGGAGACTTGGCCCTTTTGGCTTTTGTCGTCCTACGCGGAGATTTAGGAACCCATTTGGGTTGAACCTTACAGGGAAGGTTAACTTGAGCTCGTACAAATGCCTTGGAAGGTTTGACTGAGGAAAAGATCTTTTCTTGTGATAGTCTCCTAAGGTGCTTGGGGGATTTAATTTCTACGGGTTACCTTAGGTGAGTACAGTCATGTACGGTGCCATAAGCTTTCTTTATGGCTGGATCTTGTTTCCTACGATTTTTCCTTTTGGCATTTGTTTCAGAATGATTAGTAGTAATTTTCGATGTAGAGCCTATTTCAGGATTTTCACTTCTATAGGTCATGGGCTGAAGTGAGCACGTAGAAGCAATTATTTTGAACGTAGAAATGGCTCTTTTATTACTACGAGTGTCTGTTATTTTGACAGAAGGAATAACATGTTCAGAAACATTTAAATCTACTAGCTCCTTCTTTATTTTAGGACTAGACACTCTCGCCTTCGTAGTCGGTGCTGGCTCTACGCTCCCTGTGGACGTAGGTGAAGTCAAATTAGTCTTAGCACTTTTAATAGAATTATTAATGCTCTTTTGATCTTTCGAAGGCAATTTTTCTATTTTCACGCTTTTTATAGCGTGTTGACGTAGTTTGGGAGGACGAGGAAGCCTTGAGATTTTCCATCTCTTTAAAGAATTTTTTCTTTTCAGCTTCGAAATTCTCTCTTTCTTTGTCTAGTTTCGCCAGTGACTCCTCTATCTGTTTATGATAAGGGGTTTGTAGAGAGAATTTTGATAATTGACCTTTTTGACTTCCTCGTGGTATTCTTGAGTGTCAAGAGGTAGATTAATTTTTGCATGTAACTTGTTGCGTTCCTCGCTTAGGAGGGCATAATTATTTTATACCGTTGCTTTGGCGGCTTGACAGGCGTCTAGATCCTTACTAAGCTCACTAACCTGCGTTAGATATTTCTAATTGAGTTTCTAAGTCAGTGATCTTAGAAGTAGCTTCTGTTATCCTACAATTCAAGGTAGCTTTCTCATTGAGATGCCTAACCAAACAATTGTAGTTATTTGCTAGCCTGTCTTCTAACTCTTTAATCTTTTCACTATGCTGTCATAAAGGAGGTTGACTAGTCTCTCTAGAATGTAAGCTCTTAATAAGTTCTTCTATTTTGCACGAGAGCTTCGGCATCAACGACTGTCTCATCTAAACATGAAAGCTCTCCAACGTCTTTCTACGAAAAAGTTGGTTCACGGTCTTCCAACTATACAACTACAAAGGGAGCATCATTGTTCGGCATGTCACCTAGGAAAAATGAAGCGAGCATCTCATCACGTCAAGCAAATTGCGTCTACTTCTCGACCATTGGAACTAATCCATATGGATCTCTGTGGTCCGATGCAAACTCAGAGTATCAACGGAAGAAAGTATGTCCTATTGTAGATGACTATTCTCGCTACACGTGGACAAAGTTCCTCCGAACGAAAGATGAGACCGGTGACTTGATAATCAATTTTGTGAACACAACTCAAAATCAGCTGCAACAGACTATTCAAGTTGTTCGAACAGACAACGGCACTGAGTTCAAAAACAACCACCTCAGTGAGTTCTATCAAAAACTTGGAATAAGTCAACAATTTTCAGCCGCCAAAACACCTCAGCAAAATGGGGTCGTCGAAAGGAAAAATCGAACGCTAGTGGAAGCCGCTCGTACAATGAAGATCCAGTCAGGACTTCCACACTTTCTATGGGCTGAAGCAGTCAATACCGCTTGTTTTACTCAAAACAGGACGGTGGTTCACAAACGATTCAACAAGACTCCGTACGAGATTGTGAACATTAGAGTGCCCAATATCTCTTTCTTTAAAGTCTTCGGTTGCAAGTGCTTTGTGGCGAACGACCGAGAGCAACGTGCAAAGTTCGACCCTAAAGCATTCGAAGCTACATTTGTCGGGTGTTCTTCAACTTCAAAAGCGTACCGAGTATACATCAAGTCCAACCGAACTATTAGGGAAAGCTATAATGTCACTTTTCACGAAGTGGCAGAAATGGCTTCTGGTCAACTCAGTCCAGGACCCGTGCCTAACCCGATGATTCCTGCTCAAATCAGTTCAGGACCCGTGCTCAACCCGATGGCTTCTGAAGACAACATTTCAGAACCCGTAATCACTGGTGTATTGGCACAAAACCAACAGAAGATGGCAACAACATCAAAGTCAATGTCAGACGAAGCAACGAGACTTGCAATAGACGATTTGGATTCTCTCTTCCAACCAGTATATCGGTCATGCACCACTGCACCTACAGTGGATTCTCCACCGTTCGAGACCGATGTACCAAGTTCATCTCACACCTCTACCCCACCGATTCAGATTTGCCACAGAATATCGAAGAACCTACAGTGGTCCTCGAGGAAGTATCATCAGAGACGACGATCCAAGTGCAGAATTGGAACTTCCTCAGACAAATGATCAATCGGAGACTATAGGCAATCTAGATCCACAGATGGCTGACGCATCTGCTACAGCCTTGCCTCGTGAGCACAAGTGGACTAGAGGTCACCCGGTCGATGAGATAATTGGCGATCCTTCGGATGGTGTGAGGACACGTCGTCAACACAGTCTTTTCAGTTGCTTCCTGAGACAAACGAGCCTACCAAAGTAGCAGACGCACTTCGAGACCCGGATTGGACAATTGCAATGCAAGAGGAAATCAATCAATTCGAACGTCTTCAAGTGTGGACCTTGGTACCCCGTCCACATGGGAAAACGGTGGTCGGAACTAAATGGGTTTTCAAGAATAAGAAAAATGAAGATGGTGAAGTTATCCGGAACAAAGCAAGGCTAGTAGCTAATGGATACAATCAACAGGAAGGCATCGACTACGACGAGACCTATGCTCATGTTGCCCGTATCGAAGCTATCCGCCTCCTGCTGGCTTATGCGTGTCCACTTCGACGGCAGAAGCAGAATACGTAGCTGCCGCCAGCTGTTGCTCACAGATGCTGTGGATGCGGACACAGCTTCGCGACTATGGGTACAATCTAACTAATATACCCATATATAGTGATAGTCAAAGTGCAATTGCCATTACTTGCAATCCTGTTAATCATTCACGCATAAAACACATAGACATTAGATATCATTTTATCAAAGATCACGTAGAAAAAGACATGATAGAGATGTACTTTGTGAACACGGAGTTTCAATTAGCCGACATTTTCACCAAGGCCTTGGATGAAAAACGATTCCAATTCCTTGTCGGAAAATTAGGCATGTTGAATCTTCCGTAATATGTGCATTACCTGATCTTCTGTGCTATTACATGCTCTATTCTATGTGTTTTCTATGCTTATTTGTCCTTATCTTGCGTGATATTAATAAAAAAATTAAAATAAAAATATATATATAATATTATGGGGTATGACGAAATCCTTTAGGATGCTTTGATCTAAAGTCACTTAGGTTTTACCCCGACATGCGATCGATCTAATTGATTAAATTTTGTCAGTCTAAGTCGCATTCTTGTGTCTAAAAGGTCATTTGATTGTTCTATTAGACACAAAGTCAATCTACATGCGTGAGGATTCAAGCCTTGTTCCTTTTTCCTTTCTTTGGATCTACTTCTCGAGTGAGTCACACATTAATTACTTGTCTTACCTAGTGATTCTTGGTGTCATACTCTGCGCTAGATCGTTAGGAAAATGATAAGGGAGCTTAGGATATTCCTCATTCGGCCCTATATAATTTTCCCCACATTAGCTCTTAGTCATCCACTTTGAGCCTGCTCCGACGTCCTTTTCTTCATCTGAAACCCATTCCCAGCCTTCAACCGAATACTATACTCTTCGAATGGTTGTTCAAACGAGAAAAGGAGGGGGAGATAACAAAAGAAAAGTAGGATGATGACATAAGAAGGCATTGCTCAACGCGCAAAAACCAAAGGAACCGGCCTTCCGACTACCTTGTAGAAAGTGGTGTGGTTCCTGCTGCGAACTTCTCCAACGATAATGTCGTACGCTCGTCAGAACGGCTGGAAGAGGAGCACCACGAAGTGAACTTATCCAACGATAATCCGGTCTTATATCGGGAAACGAGAAGTGGAGCGTAGCCTCGGGTACGAATTCCATAACCGTGAACTTTTCCAAACAAATAATCTCTGAAACCTATCTAGGGGCTAAGAGAAGAGGAGCATGGTATTGGCCCGAGAATCAACAAGAAGAACTTCGCCTACGATAATCTCATATAGCCTCATGGAGAAGCGGAGCTTCAGCTTGAGCATAGCTTATTAAGGGACAGTAAATGAGGGAGAAAGTATAAAAATCGTGGTTTAGCTCCAAATATTTTTGACGTTTTTCTCTGAGTATTTCAGATGTTTCAAAATTAAGGAGTGAGACGTCGACACTACAAAGAGAGGAGTTGGACACAAGACCAGATATTTCAAAGATAACATTGCCAAAAATAATTGTTGATTAACTCCATTATTACTAACGTTTATCTCTAAGTGGTACAGATTTTTAAACTTCTGCCAGGGGAACTAGACGTTACTACACCAAAATACAGGGAGTTAATTGCATATATTTTAATTACTAAGGGGGAACCTTATAATGGGTTTTATTTTGAAATAGGGGTCAATCTGAAATTCTTTAGAAGAACTTACTATCGAGAAACTGGATATTAGAATTAATTCGCAATCTAAAAGTTTCTCGATCGTAAACAGTGTTGGGACAGATTTTGATTAATTGCGATAATTTGCGATCGAAAAATTTGAATTGAGAAGCAATTTTCGAATCAAAAGTTTCTCGAGCGCAAATAGTAATGGGCCTGATCCATTTAATCGCAAACGTCCAATCGCAAACCAAACATTGATTTACAGCGAGTTATTAAAAGTTCACTTTTTGTCAGTCGAAAAACTTTTTCTCACGCAACCCTAATCGAAAAAATCTCTCTCGCGAATAACTTTCTCAGACGATACAAAATTCTTAAAAAATCTTCTAATTTTCACTTCAAATCGTCTGATTAAGGTAGAAATTCGATTCGGTTAACGATTGCGCATGTTATAACTTGATTTGCATTTCAATTCTACAGTTCTTCGCATGTTTAGTCAAGATTTTTCGACTGTTCTTCAAAAACCATTTCAACGAATACCGTTTCACTAAACTTAGGCATGCTTCTTTGATTTTCTGAGTTAAATGCCTGTTGTTTAGATAGATTCGATGTTTTTGATGAAACAGATAGCGTAAATCGTTGGAAAATTTCCATCTGTGATGATAAAATGAGTTTCGATGAAACTGGGTTCTTTGAAGTTTTGAAGCTGTCGAAGAACTTTGTCGATCGCAAATTATCTTAATTGGATTACAATTCAATCGAGATATTATTTGTATCGATTTAGTTTTCGATCGCAAAATTTTGACTTAGTCATCACGATAAAAAGATTATAACCGCTACAGTTACCATCGAAAAATCCAATCATGATTTTCTGCGAGCGAAAAATTATGCAGTGAATAGATATTTTAGACGCAAATTTTATCGAGCGAAACCTTACTATCGCAAAATAGAATTTTCGATTTAATTTCAATTTGATCGCAAAAAATTTAGCAACGAATAATTAATTTTTTTTTACGCTTTATTTTTCGATCGTAAAATTCGCCGCTTAGGATTTAATTGATCGAAAAATTTCTCGACGACTGACTTAGTCTTTCGTTGACTAATTTCCCGATAAAAATATTTCGCCGCGAAAAAATTATACTTACAATCGAAATCACTTATCGATCGACAAATTTTCAAATAAAAAAATTTTGTTCAATCGAAGAAAATTTCTCGACAGTAAATTTACCTGAGAAATAAAATATCGATCTTAAATTTCCACGGAATTTTTCTCGATCGTAAAATTGATCGACTACAGTCTGGATTCAATCTTCAACACTTAGAAAATTTTTCTCTAAGTCTTTACACTGTAGCGAATATTAACGAATAAAATTTCTCGATCGCAAAATTAGGCGGAATGCTTTCAATTGAAATCAATGCATAGGAAATCAAATCGCAATTCAATTTTATCGACCGAAAATTTTCTCGGCATGAACAGTGACTTACTGATTTAACACTTAGCGAAATTTCGAACTATTTTTCACGCGATATATTTCATTCGAAATTACATTCATGCCATCACGATTTTTGAAATTAAAGATAGACTATGCATTTGATATAATTCCAATTCAAAATTCATCGAACATGCTATTATTTGCAATATTATTATAGTTTGATGAAATTTATTCATATTTCGACTGAAAAATAAAATTGAACTAATGAACTTTTATATATCTTATATTTCAGATGGATCGCTACCCAAGATACAACCACATCTATGATCACAACCTTTATCTAAAGGTTCAAGATACGAACTTCCAGCTCGATCTGAGCACGTTTAGGTGTCCAGACGAGATCATCGTATCAATCCTACAGGGCCACCCCATCTGGCATGCATTAACGGTCACCGCATCGGTGCCGATGGTCTATCTCCAGCAGTTCTGGGGCTGCATACAAGGAGCAGTAGCAGATGGGACCTTCTCCTTCATGACCCGAATCGGGACGCGGCATATTCACATGAGCAAGAGCCAGTTCGGCATGATACTGGACCTGCCTCGCAACGACAACTACGAGCCGCTCCCGACGGACGCGGAGATGATTCAAGCTGCACATGGGATACCAACCGCGGTATCCCTCACCCCTGGAAGACACTGTTCGGCATAGTGAACAAGTGTCTGTCTCCCAAACACGCTGGATTCGACAAGGGCAACGACATCATATTGCGGATCTTTCACGGCCTCGCCTTCGCCAGAAACTACGACTTTCAAAGATGATCTGGAATGATCTAGCTGAACAGATTCGGCTGAAGGAGAACTGAAGATCGAAGAACGTGCCCTATGCTCGATGGTTCAACGTGATCAACAGGGAGTGCATGGAGCTACATGCAGAGAACATCCCCCAGCTACCTCCTGGTGGAAACTACCAGCCGCCAAGGCTTAAGTTTTTCCACAACCCACGGCTCACGGATTTGGACCAACCGTCGATGCCGATTCCACTCAACCTTCTCAGGCTCGCCGACCCCGGAGGAGCTGAGTATCAGAGGTTCTGCCGGGAACACAATTTAACGGAGGATATGATCAGAGGGCCCCCGGCAGATCACCATGTGAGCCCTCCCCAACACCAACCAAGCCCTGACGAGGCGATGTGTTAGGATATTTAATTAGTTGTGTCAATAGTTTAAGTCTTGGAATTAATTATGTAATTATCTTTAGCTTGGGCTTTGGACTAGATTGTAATTGTTTTATTATTTAGTGATTGGGCCTTAATATACCTAGGGTTAATGTGGTATATAAGGTTTTACCAACTCACTTTGAAGGCTAATCAAAGATCAAAAGGCTTACTCTTATTTTCACACACTACACACACTCAAAGGTGAGAAACTCTCCCTTTTCATTCCATTTAGCCACTTTGATTCCTTGTTTGGTTCATTTCGGGACCAACAAGTGGTATCAGAGCAAACGTGGATCGATCTTCTGTGATTTGAATCCAGTTTCGTTCGATTCCAAGCAAGATCAAAGGTGTTTTTGAGCAAAAAATTGGTTTCGGGCATTTTGAGCTTGTATTGGGGTTTTGATGCTTCGTTTTTGTGTTTAAAACCCTCCCCCAGATCAAGTCTATGCCTAAAATGTTTTTAGAACACTTTTGGATCAGTTTTAACGAGTTTTGAACGAGATTTAAGCAGAAAATTTTCAGAAAAGTACATCTCGGCCATTCTCTGTTTTCGGTCGATTTGACCCATTTTTTGTTGTTTTTAGCTCACAAATCGGTCGATTATGTGTTTAGGGAAGGATTTCTGAAGTTTAGGATCAAGTTTGAGCGATTTTGGTTGAGATTTGAGTGAAAACGGACGGTTTTTCTGGAAAATATCGCGACATACCAATGGAACAGTACTTGATGTTCTTGGCCGCGAAATTTTGCTGAAACGTTCAAAACCGCGAAAGTTTCACCTTTTAAGCCGCGAAACTTCTCTTTCACTGCATTTTTTCGCAACGGTCTACACTCACAATCCGAGAATTTTTACACCGCGAAAATTTCACTATCATTGCAGTTTCTCGCAACAACCTATACTCAAAATCCGAGAAAGTTTAAATCCGCGAAAATTTTTTCTTAGGCCAAATTTTTTTCTCTCAACTTCATGCTCTATAAAATCCGAGAATTTCCAAAACCGCGTAAATTTCTCTAAGATCCAATCTTTCTCAAGTTCATACTCTTTAAAATCCGAGAAACTTTATACACGAGAAAGTCTATTCCAAGAATTTTTCTGAGCCGCGAAATTTTCAAAAATCTGAAAAATCTTTCTAAGTCGAGAAATTAACAGCCGAGAATTTTTAGAAATTCCATATCCTAGAAAGATTATCCCGCGAATCTTTCTAAGCCGCGAATTTTTTTTTTCTCTCAGCCAAGAACTGTTTGAAAATTTTTTATACCCGAGAAATTTTTCTTAGACCGCGAAAGTTTTTGAACTCTGTGAAAATTTTACATCCGAGAAATTTTTTAAGGCCGAGAAATTTTGAAAGTCACGAAAATCTTTACATCCGAGAAAGTTTTCAAAGCCGAGAATTTTTGAAATCTTAGATCTGAGAATTTTTTTTCTTTGACTGAGAAAGTTTTGAAATTCACGAAATTTTTACATCCGAGAAATTTTCAAAGCCGAGAAAAATTTATCTCATCTGAGAAAGTTTTCTTTAAAAACCACGTCTCTTTCAAATCTGAGAAAATTTCCTAAAAATCACACTTCAACTCTTGACGCAATTTTTTTTTCCGCGAAATTTTCTTGTGAAATTTTAAAACTCTCAACTTAGAATTATTCCCACATGCGAAACTTTTAAAACCGAGAAATTTTCACTTGAGAATTTTCCTTCGGACTTTCTCTTTAAAACTCTCAAACACCGAAATTTCTCAACATCTAAATTCTCGGATAACACTTCATTTATCACGTCTCCTTGAGCTGCAAATTTTTTTTTGTGTGTTAAGTCTTTTTCTCGTGATAAAAACGTCTTGGGTTAAACTTTTCCCAAACTTTTAAGATTTGATCCTTACACTTTAGTACTATCTCCCTAAACCACTTTTGCGATAAAATTTGTTTTGCTTTCCAAGTCTCAATTTAAATTTCTAGAACTTCTCCTAAATTTAAGATATATTTCTCTTTCATACATTATCGACCATCACACACGCTCACTTAGTTCTAAGAAATTCTCTAAACAATTTTATTCTCAAAACTCTACTCATTAAACTCGTATTTCTCATATCGTTCGTTACTAACTTTCTTATCTACGCAAGATCAAAACCACGGACGATTCGACTGCACCAACCATGTCTACCACGAATGACATCTCCATAGTGGGCTCCGACACCAGGCCTCCGATGCTGCGACAAGGCGACTACAGCATATGGACAAACCGCTTCCTCACGTTCATCAGGAACAAAGGCGCACCACTCTCTCAATATCTTCTGGACTCCATCTTCAATGGCCCAGCACAGTTCTGGACAACTATCCCTGCACAGCCAAACGCAAACCCCCCCATGGATGAACGCCGCACACCAAGAGGTCCCATCAATGAGGATGAACTGGCTCGCGTACAGGCCGACGAGATTGCCAAAGGATACCTCTTCCAGGCTTTGGGAAACGAGGTCTACGCTCACGTTGAGTGCTGCACAACTGCTAAGGAGATATGGGATGAACTCGCAGAAATTATGGCAGGCACAACTGAAAGTGCTCAGGGAAGGAAATCAGCATGCCTCTCGCAGTATGAACTCTTCCAGGCCTATGAAGGAGAGGAACTGCGTGAAACATACCTCCGATACTTGAAGGTCATCAATGAACTCAAGAAAGCCAGGATCTCGAGGGACAAATTCGATATTAACAACCGCTTCCTTGGTAGCCTCAAACCACATTGGGGCAATGCAATCGTGATGATGATTCAGAGTAAGGACCTCTCCAACACTTCTATCCATGCTCTTTATGACAGTCTGTCTGCCTATGCTCCTTACGTGCAACCTCAGACCACCAACACTCGAGTCGACCCACTGGCACTCCTCTCGAACAAAACCAATGAACGATCTTCCACCACTAAGACCAAACAGAACAAAGGAAAGCTACCAGCTGTTGTATCTGACACCTCTTCAGGATCCGAAGCCGATAGAGAATCAGATGAAGATGTTCGTGATATACGCAAGCAACTGGCAATGCTCACTAAGTTGGTCTCAAAGAAGATAGGAAAAAGATCCTCATCCTCCTCCAATCGCCAAAGAACCTACAGCGGCACCAAAAAGACCACTCCCACAGAGGAAACTAAGCCGACAAAGAAAGCAGAGGACTCCGCACCTCAAAAGTCTGTGAAGTGCTTTCGGTGTGGAAAGACAGGACACTTTGCCAAAGAATGCCACGCCCCACGCGTGAAGGACTCCGGGTACTATGACCGAAAGGCCAGAATGACCCGCAAGATGGAAAGTGGGAAAGCCCTACTCACCGAAGAAGCTGAATGGGTGAATGACACTTCAGAAGACGAGGAGCCTAAGGATGAAGATATCTGCATGGCAAGGCTGGTCGAACATGACGAGGACGAGGAGATGGGTCACACCGGTGAAAACACAGCTAAGACTCCTACCAACGCTGAGTCTGAGGTACGAATCTCGCAACTTGATGATGTGTTTAATCACCGACACGCCATTAAGAAACCCACAGTAGACGCTAGGGATTATGATGAACTTAGGCTAAAATTTGAAAATAACTATGCCTTACTTAGTCTAAAAGTAGAAGAACTTGCCTGCGCAAACGAACGTCTAATAGCCTCTGAAGCGTTAGTCAAACGTCTGCAAAGTAAGAACAAACAAAGTGAGACTAAAGTTAAGGAAACTACACTAGCCATTAGTTCATGTGAAACTTCTCGCCTCCTGACGGCCGCCCAATACGAACTGCTTACAAAGGAAAGAGTTAGGCTATACCGCAAGGTGAAGGAACTTGAAGAGCAACTTCACCTTAGGAAAAAGGCAGCAAACATCTTATGTCTATTAAACCAACCAGCTGAAACAGAATTCTACGACGCCCGGATGGGAATCGGACTGGCCAGCAACTGCGATCCAACGCCGCTAATTGTCAAAAGGTATAACATGTACAGTACAGCATTCCTAAAAACAAGGACATGGACTCCCTCACAGCTCATGCCTTTTGTAAGATCCTCCTCCACTGTGCTGTCAGAAGAAAAGAGGAAACAGAACATACTTTGGGCAGAGATCGCATACGACTACACAGAACTGAATGCTAGTGATAAGACTAGAAAGCCCTCACTCTCTGAAGACATCAAATCTCAGTTCCCAACCGAAGAACAGGAAATCGCTCTCCGAGAAGCACTTTCTCGCATCTATGTCCCAGAGAAACTTCTGGTCATAGCAGAACTAGAACGAACCATAGAAGTAGAGCGAAAAGCCTTTGAAAAAGAGCGAGAAGATCTACTTTACAAAATCTTTACCCTAGAACAATCTCGTAATACGAACAAACCTTCTACGTCAAGTCACGTACCCGATTCTCAAACATGTAAATGTAAGAGGACGGCGAAGATGACTCCTGAAGCCGACATATGTTCTAACACTAACTCTAGTATTCTTATGGATACAGGGAATGTGAGTTCGACGTCTCTGGAAGGGAGTTCGTACCAGATAAAGGAGAATCCGCTCTTCGATGACAAGAAGAAAAGACCATCCTATATTCGTTCTTCCTCTCTATGTACTGAATCCCAATGTCCTAAGGTCGTAGACAATTATGTTGCCAAAACTCATCTTTCATTTGCCAAGCTTATGTCTATGTGCTGCTGCAATGAATTTGCTCTCCCACGCTTCCATGAATACGAAACACATGAACACGCAACACTTCGACCACGCAAGCGAAGTTCATCTGCGACGCCCTTGAATTCGCCCATGTCGCCTAAAGCTAAGGTCAAGCGAAAACGCCTCTCGTCGTCAAACGCAAACTCACCTACTACTCACAAGCCAAAGGCGACCAAAACCGAGGCACAAAAACGACAACCACATTCCACACGCCAATTCATGTATAAGGCACCACACATGCAAGCACAAGTTAGGAAAATATGGGTTAGAAAAACCATAATCCCGCCTAATCAAACATACGACAAAGGGAAAGCTAAATTAGAAACAACACAATCTGATTTAGAAACCACATTTCCCATGAAGCGCGTAAAAACTTTACATATATCACAAGAATGCCCCGTTCGAAAACGGGGACCCAACGTTTGCTAAATGTTTGCAGGTCTGTCATGTGTGGTATCTGGACTCGGGTTGCTCCACACACATGACAGGGAATAAGGAGCTGTTGAGCAACTTCTCCGAGCGCTATCTCGGAAGGGTCTCCTTCGGAAACGGTCAAATGGCGCCAATTCTAGGAACTGGCGATCTCGTGCACGATAAACTGACAATCAAGGGCATCTCCTATATCGAGGGTTTGAGCTACAATCTCTTCAGCATTGGTCGATTCTGCGACAAAGGATACAAGTTCTATTCGAATCTGACATCTGCAGCATTATGGATGCCTCAGGACAACCTCTTCTTTCTGGAACGCGCACGTCCCACCTTTATGTACTCAACCTTACAACCTCACGACCAATATGCCTTCTCTCTCGAGCTGCACCCAAGTTGAATGATCTATGGCACCGGCGACTTTCACATCTCAATTTCAAGACCATCAACAAACTACGTCAGAATAATCTCGTCAACGGTCTACCCCAACTGACATATCATAAGGAACACCTCTGCTCTGCTTGTGAATTGGGGAAGATGAAGCGATCGTCTCATGTCTCTAAGGAAACACCGTCGTCTAAACTCATCCTCGAGCTCTTACATATGGATCTATGTGGCCCAATGCCTACGGCCACACTCGGAGGAAGACGGTATATTCTGGTGATAGTCGACGATTTTTCTCGCTACACGTGGACGAAACTCATTCGTTCAAAGGATGAAGTTCCTGATATAATCATCGAGTTTGTTGTTACATCCCAAACACTTCATCAACAAAAGGTTCGGATTATCAGAACTGACAACGGAACTGAGTTTAAGAACAAGAAGCTCAGTGATTTCTATGCCACTCAGGGCATCACTCAGCAGTTCTCAGCTGTGAAGACACCAGAACAGAATGGTGTCGTTGAGCGCAAGAACAGGACACTAGTTGAAGCTGCCAGGACTCTTCTCATCCAATCCGGACTTCCTCATTCTCTTTGGGGCGAAGCTATTCAAACGGCTTGCTACACACAGAACCGGGCTTCCATCCACAAGAGATTCAACCGCACCCCATACGAGATGCTGAATAACCGTCGTATCCCCGATATATCTTATCTAAGGGTCTTCGGTTGCCGATGTTTTGTGGCCAATGATCGCCAACATCTTGGGAAGCTTGATCCAAAAGCTCTTGAAGGCATCTTTGTTGGATATTCACTGAATTCAAAGGCATACAGAGTCTATCTTAAGGAGAAACGGTCAGTAATAGAAAGCACGAATGTCTCTTTTGACGAAAGCGAAGGCGATCCCATAGCTTCTGGCCATATCAGTCCAGAACCAGGTCTTCTACAGACGTTGACAAAAGGTCAATCTTCAACGGCGGGAACTTCCTCATCTGAGGGCAATTGTGGCGAACTGGATCTCGATCTGCTCTTCGAATACTTCTATCCAGTTCCCAAGACTCCCGTCACCACCACTCAACCTACCGCTGCACCCACTCCGCCTACACCACCAGCTACCGGCAATAACGTCGTCCCTCCAAACCTGGATGTTCTCAATCTCGATGAAGACGACATACTACCCAACCCGGGGAATATTGCTGATTCTGATGCAGAACCCTCTCAATTCAATACGATTGAGATCTCTTCTTCGGACACCGGGCCCCAATCTAATGAGCTTCAAGTAGACACTAATGCGGCCAGCTCCTCACAAACCAACGTGCCACTTTGGGCTCGCTCTCACCCTACCGATCAGATTATTGGGGATCCCACATCCGGTGTTTCGACACGTTCGGCTACGATGAATGAAAGTTTGTTTGCTTGCTATCTCAGCCAAGTCGAACCATCACGAGTAGCAGAAGCTCTCAATTATCCTGATTGGCTGATTGCGATGCAGGAAGAAATAAATCAGTTTGAACGCTTACAAGTTAGGGAACTCGTACCACGACCTCACAATAGATCCATTATCGGCACAAAATGGATCTTTAAGAACAAAAAGGATGAAGATGGTGTTGTTATTCGCAACAAAGCAAGACTTGTGGCTAAGGGGTATAACCAACAAGAAGGCATCGACTACGATGAAACCTTCGCCCCAGTTGCCAGGATCGAAGCCATACGAATGTTTCTTGCCTTTGCTGCTCACAAGAACTTTAAAGTCTACCAAATGGACGTGAAGACGGCATTTCTGAATGGATTTCTCAAAGAAGAAGTGTACGTTGATCAACCTGAAGGGTTCTTGAGCGAAGAGTTCCCTCATCAAGTTTATCGACTTTACAAGGCCCTCTACGGACTAAAACGGGCTCCCCGAGCATGGTATGACGTCCTTTCAGACTTCCTTGTTCAGTCTGGATTCAAGAAAGGATCTCTGGATACAACTCTCTTCACTAAGCGGAGTGGCCCGGACATCATGATTGTACAGATTTATGTCGATGACATCATTTTTGGATCGACTAAACCACAACTGTGCGAAGAGTTCGCAGAATTGATGAAAGAGAAATTCGAAATGAGTATGATGGGTGAGCTGAATTTCTTTCTTGGTCTTCAAGTAAAGCAACTCCCGAACGGAATCTTCATCAGTCAGTCCAAATACATCCATGACATCCTCGAGAAGTATGGAATGAAGGATGCTAAGACTGCTGCTACACCTATGTCACCCTCTGGCCGACCCGACGCGGACCCATCTGGTGTTCCCGTTGACCAAACCGTCTATCGAGGGATAATAGGCTCTCTTCTGTACCTCACTGCTAGTCGACCAGATACCGTTCTCTCGACAGGAATCTGTGCTCGTTTTCAGGCAACACCAAAGGAATCCCATCTCACTGCTGTCAAAAGGATTCTCCGCTATCTCAAAGGAACACCCAATCTGGGTTTGTGGTACCCCACTCTATCGGACTTCAAACTGGTTGGATTCTCTGACTCAGATTATGCAGGATGCAAGATGGACCGAAAAAGCACCTCTGGAGCTGCACACTTCTTGGGCGGTAAACTCGTAAGTTGGTCGTCTCGAAAACAAAACTGTGTCTCAACTTCGTCGACGGAGGCAGAATATGTCGCCGCCGCTAGTTGCTGTTCACAGCTTTTGTGGATGAGAACCCAACTACGAGATTTTAATTTTCATGTTGATAAAATTCCCATTTATTGTGACTCAAAAAGTGCTATCGCGATGACGAGTAATCCTGTACATCACTCAAGAACAAAACACATAGATATTCGTCACCACTTCATCAAAGAACATGTCGAACAAGGCACGATTGAATTGCACTACATAACAACCGAAGATCAACTGGCCGACATTTTCACAAAACCGTTGGATGTCAAACGATTCCAACACCTAGTGACTATGTTGGGCATGTTGAATATTCAGTTGTGATCAATCGACCCTACATGAACTTTGATAAAGTGTACATACTTCATTTTCTCTTCACTTCATTTTCTATGTGTCGTCTGGATTATGTCTTTTGAGGGGGAGTTTTTTTTTTTTTTTGATTAAGGGGGAGCGTTTGATATTTCGTTATTTAAAACGGGAATTTTTCGATTAAGGGGGAGCGTCTGAAATTTCATTATTTGAAACGGGGAGTTTTGCGATTAAGGGGGAGCTTCTTATTTTTATTATTTAAAAAAAAAAAAAAAAATTGGCGTTGAAATTTTAAAGTCTGGTCAAACTGAGTCAAAATGGGACCAATCAAAAATTTTGGGCTGAATTTAAAATTTCTCTGGTCAAAAAGAGTCAAAATTGGGACCAAATCCGCGAAATTCAGCCAAGTTGAGGTTTTGACCAAGCCCGCGAAATTTCGGCCCATTTACTCAAAAATTCGCATGTACAGTGCCTACAATCGTAAAACCCCAAAACCCATAACGTTTTTTCACTATTCAAAAATTCCCGAGAAAATTCAAAAAATTCGCATCCCTCTCTGTCAAAAATTCGCAACTCCTCGCATCGTCGTCTTCGTCAAATCTGCTTTCAAACTTCGTTTCCTGCTAACTCAATCATCGCAAATCAGCTTTTCGGTATGAATACACCTTAAATAACCCAATTTCTGTTCGATTTTATCCTGTGTTGCCCATTTTAAGTAAATCTGTTAAGTTAGGGTTAAAATTTCTCGGCTATGAATCGAATGCATGTTAGGTTTTAATGTTTAAATCCCCAAATATGCATTTCCCATCCTATTACGAGTCGATTGAGTCTAAATTATTGCATTTTGGTTCAGATTTGAGTAGGTCTAAGGCAAAAATTGATTGCGCTGTCTCGCACTTCTCAACTGTGTTCTTCACCGCGAAAATTTCTCAGAAAAATTGCTTTAAACGTTAAACTTCGCTGCTACAGTGAGATGTGCCCCGCGAAATTTTTAAATCACCGAGAAAAATTCTTAGATAAAGTGCTTTAATTGTTAAACTTCGCTGCTACAGTGAGATGTGCCCCGCGAAATTTTATTTCACCGACAAAAATTCTCAGATAAATTGCCTTAATCTTTAAAATTCGCTGCTACAGTGAGATGTGCCCCGCGAACCTTTTATTTTACCCGAGAAAATTCTTGAGCTACAGTGAGTAAGGTCCCGCGAAATTTTATCTGAGAAACTTTTATACAAGAATTTACATTGGTTAAAACTTCGCTGCTACAGCATGTGAAGCCCCGCGAAATTTTTTACACTTCACCTCATTATACATTTTTTTTTTCGCATCTTCACTTTTCTCGCATCTACAGTGAACAAAATTTTCTCAATTCACAATGATTTTTCAACCCGCGAAAATTTCATAGACTCGCATCTACAGTGAACAAAAATTTTCTCAATCCACTAAGATTTTTCAACCCGCGAAAATTTCATAGACTCGCATCTACAGTGAACAAAAATTCCTCAATCCACAAAGACTTGTCCATCCGCGAAATTTTTCACTATATGCTGAGTGCGAAATTTCCTTGAAACATGAGAAAATTTCTTAACGTGCGAGATTTTTGTGGCTAAGTGCGAAATTTCTTGAAACATGAGAAAATTTCTTAACGTGCGAGATTTTTGTGACTAAGTGCGAAATTTCTTGAAACATGAGAAAATTACTTAACGTGCGAGATTTTTGTGGCTGAGTGCGAAATTTCTTGAAACTTGAGAAAATTTCTCTCGACTTGCATGCGATTTTTCTTAACTTGAGAAAATTTCTATGTAAGATAAGTTGCGATTTTTCATTGCATGCGAAAAATTTTTACAATGTGCGAGACCTCTTAACTTACGAAAATTTTCCATACTTGCTAAATTTTACACAAAATGCGAAAATTTTCAAAGTTCAATCTTAACAACTATGTCAAAGGGACCCTAAACTAGCTTTATTGTGAATTTTTCTTATATATAATTTTGGGCAATTCTATCATTCTCGTGACTTAGACCACACTAATCATCTTATAATTATTGTCAAGCACAGAAATGACGGACAAAGACCAAAGTACACTCGAGGCACTTGAGGCAGCTGCAATCCAAAGAGAGGTCGCCCGCATCGAACTCCATGCGCGTACGTATGTCCCATCACCGGAGGAGATCTTTTCACTAAGTCAATGGGCGACCCTGATTCCCAACAACTACAAGGTGGACTTGGACAGTTTTCGGTGCGATGCCCCCGTAATTATAGAAATTCTCAAAGGGCACCCACTTCGCCACGCCCTCACTCATGGCGAACCAGAAGCACAGGTGTACCTTCAACAATTCTGGCACACGCTGCAGATTGCTGGACCGCTACGCCTTGCCAAGACCTTATCCGCCCAAATCGATCAAGAAACGGTGGTCCTCACTCCCAGAATACTCCAAGAAGTTCTTCAACTCCCGGTCTACTCACCCTATGATCCACCACCAACTCACGATCAACTCATTGAAGACATCGACAGACTGGGCTATCAACCAGATGCCAAGAAGAAGAAAGGCCCACTCGTCCTCAGTGAAGTCACAACCCGCAATCTACCACAACCCTGGCGGACACTGTACCTCCTGGTAAACAAGTGTATGTCAGGAAAGCATGCTGGTCAGGACCGCGGAAACATTCAAATCCTCACAATCATGACCGGCATCGCTCACAACCGCAAGTACAACTACGCTGACATCATCTGGGTGGACCTAGTCTCAATGATCCAGCGACGCGACCAGGAAGTCGCCAAGGGAGTCACGAACCGGTTCGTCCCATACATGCGATGGCTCCCAGCTCTGATCAAGCACTTCCGCCTACACTCAACCAACATCCGCATCCGTCCGGAAGCAGAACACTTTCAAATCCCAACTGTCGAGAAGTTCGCCAAGAAGAACACACCGGCGAAGGATCGACACGCAATGGTGATCCCGGACGACGTGCTCGCCTACGCCGACCCAACCAATCCGCACGTCCAAGAATACCGTGCCTCAGCCGCCTCCTTCCGTGAAAGCCCGCACCCTCGATCCACTGTCCCTACGGAGCAGATCAACCCCCCTGCTCCTAACCTCGGGACTAGCCAACCCCCCACCACTACCTCCAACAAGTCATCGAGTCACGCCGCATCCTCCTCCACCCGCGTTCCGAAAAAACGGTCGCGTAAGGATTAAGCCGTCCCACGGAGCGTCGATCGAAACAAAAACACGATCGACCTCCTCAGCCACAAATAAGCCGAGCCGAACCAATAGGCACAGGAGGTGATGTGTTCACCTCCCGAGTAGAAGTCGTGGCATCTGGCTCAACCACGCAAACGTCCCCACTAGTCCACTTATCTTCCTCTCTACAGGAAGATATTTCATTCCACGAGGAGCCACGTATACCATCGACATCCCACTTGGAGGTGATCGATGTTGAAACAAGCAGTCCCACGCCTCAGACTGCATCCTCTTCATGCACATCGAGTCTAGTGCCCTCACTCCCCATAATTTCTTACGTTTCTAGGACACATACACCTCTTACCGCACCACAGAGTCTTCGTGACTCTGTCAGAACGCTCGGTGATGTCTCTGTGACTGAGAGCGGAAGACCTAGCACGGCCAACATCACAACAACCGTGAGCCTAGGCCATCATTCGATTGAGTCTGTCTCATCGATGATGCTAACGGGAAGTCTGAGTGACCCCGTCTTTTCCAGTCCTGTGCAAACGGGCGGCCGATCGGCGATATTCACCGAGTCGGTGTCAGTTGGAGTTCTTCGTGATTCCAACTTGTTAGATTTACCCCACTTCGTCACCGAGACCGCGCTAGAGACACGTCTTCAAGAGTTTGCAAAGACTCTTGAGGCGTCGATTTTAGATAATGTCTACGCGCGTCTCGAAGCGTCCACGGTCGACAAAGGCAAAGGTGTGGCCCCAGAGACGCCACCACCGAAGCACAATGAGGACGCGGACGCTGTTCTCTCCTCGATTTCCGCCAAGGAGCTCTTCTACATCCTCAGAGCACGATTCGAGTCAATGACGGAACTCGACGAGGAGGAACAACAGATGAAGAAAATAATGTTGCAACCAATGTCTTGCCGCACCCAAGGCGAGACTAGCGGGATCAGGCGCGACGATCAAGACGATGATCAAGATCGCCGTGAGGGGGAGATAAATAGGCAGCTTGGCGCACAATCCCAAGGATTCGTACAATCGACGCCGCCTTCCTCCTCTGGACCTGAAACGGCACCCGCAACAGAAACCTCACAACCCACTAGCCAAACATCCCATCCCATAAACCCCGAGTCACTAACCAAATCACCCTCACCACCACACACCAACGTCTCCAAAACTCTAATCGTCACATCGACGTTAGAGACCACCTCCACACCGTCTCCACCCACCAACTCCGAACCTCTAACTGTCACATCGACGTTAGAGGCCACCACCACATCTACACCACCAATTACCCAAATCATCCTCGCCAAAACCATCACCTCAACCGAACCACCTGAATCTCCACCACAACCATCCCCACAATCCACAAACTCCTCCGAAGCAACACCCTCGCCATCACATAGCCATACCCCTCTCGACATCGACTCCAACCTGGCTGTCGAGGACGTCTATTGCGCACAAAATGAGATCGAGGCCTACATCTTCAACGAATGAATGGCTGTACACACCCGCCGACGCAGTAGCAGCCAGGAAGTTGGTGGAAAACGCTCGACGTCTGCTAAAGGAAGCCTCGCTCACGCTGATCAACACAGCAGACGACGAGAATGGAGAGGAGTACGACGCTGAACCGGCCGAGCTCGAGAACATCCTTCAATTCCAAGCGCAGCAAACTGAGGCTCCTGCTGCTCAAACGGATGTGCCCACGGTGGATATACCGGAAGCACCGTGGGAAAACAAAAAGATCACGGCACCATTTCAGGAAGAGATCAGGAAGAGGATCTGGCGGCGCAAGGAGAAGATCATCACAACCTTCGACGAGTATGAGCTGATGAACATCCAAAATTGGAGCGAGAAAAAGAAGCAGCTCTATCGATGGAGCCTTCTCTGCAACAAATGCACAAAGAGGACGCTATCCGATGAGGAAAACATCGCTCTGGAAATGAATCGGGCCCCCATCTGCAAAGTCACTGACCTCCGCCACGAGTCGAAAGGACCTGTCCACTACCCAGTCTTCACAGTAATGAGGCAGGATGAGAGCTACAGCGAAGTCAGTGAGGCGGACTTCAAGTTTCTGCGCCTGGGCGACCTATACAGCATGCTGGAATCCATGAAACAGTTCAAACTTGTCCTCCGAAGCTCTGGACAACTCGTACGTGCTGAACCGGTCACCATGGGATATGTGGCTATCAAGCGCCACATGCTCCGACAGGTCAGATTCTACGCCACCCACGATCTGCAGATGGCGGTGGAACATAATCTCAAGAAGGTGAACTTGACGCGCCCATCTTTCAAGAACGCAGACGACTATCGAGAGGGCGATGTGATCGACGGAGATGATCCGGCGGTCGCCTACTCGAACTACAAAGGAAAGATGAGGCTCCTGCGCTGCTCCGAGGTGGCAAAATTCTCAGATGGGACGCTCACAATCATCCAAGACAAACTCATGAGAATTTGCCGTATCCTTTCGGAAGAAGATCCCCTCTGCCGATCCAAGTTCGCGAAGCTCATTGACGCTATTGCTGATAGAATGGTTCTTCGAAGGAATCTCCGCGCCTTCGAGTTCAAACTAGGGCTTCGCGAAACACTCACACGCTAATCCACCATCCCAACGCCCAAGATTCAAGACTCCCAACAATTGACACAAAGGGGGAGATTGTTAGGATATTTAATTAGTTGTGTCAATAGTTTAAGTCTTGGAATTAATTATGTAATTATCTTTAGCTTGGGCTTTGGACTAGATTGTAATTATTTTATTATTTAGTGATTGGGCCTTAATATACCTAGGGTTAATGTGGTATATAAGGTTTTACCAACTCACTTTGAAGGCTAATCAAAGATCAAAAGGCTTACTCTTATTTTCACACACTACACACACTCAAAGGTGAGAAACTCTCCCTTTTCATTCCATTTAGCCACTTTGATTCCTTGTTTGGTGCATTTCGGGACCAACACGATGATTGACGTTTTCGCTCAGGAGCTTCAACAGGAGTCTCCCTCGATCGAAGAGCCAATGCCCGACGTAGAAGATACCTTGATAGACGTCATGGCTACCGAGATGGCGCTCGAGGCTCCTGAACACGAATTCCAGGTGGAAGTGCCCGTACATGTTGGCGTGCTTGAAGAAACTTTTGAGGAGGTTCTTCAACAAGAAGCACAGCCCGAGACTGAAATGGGGCAAAGCTCTCTTCCACCGGTGACGGATCAGGCACTGGAGGACGTCAATCGTGACCTCACTCCTCACACAGCCACCCCGTCTGACACAGAGTCTGACGAGGAAATAAGCCTGATAAGGAGGACTCCCAGAAGACTAAGCATTCAGCTGGAGTCTCTCTTCCCAGCCGTCACCACCGCCCCTGATACTACGCTGACCACGATGACAAGTGTTGCTGGCACATCTTCGCTCAATCTTGAGCCGCAACCATCTCCCGTGGTATCTGGTTCGCAGGCACAACCTGAGCCTGCCTTAACACCCATAGAGGCGAATCCTCAGTATTCGGCTCGAGGAATGGGTGGAAGTCTCATACAGTCACAACCTCAAGTGACTGTGAGCCAGCCCCAGGAGTCGGTGTCTACTCTAGGGTTGATAACAGGCGACATCAGTCGTCCTGGTCCATCCATGGAGGCGTCCACACCATTTGTGACGAACGAGCAGTTCCAGGCCGCTCTCTCTGCCGCTGTACAGTCTATGGAAGACAAGATCATGGAGAGAGTACTTCAAGTAATCGAGGCTTCCCGAAGAGATAAAGCACCTGCCTCTGAAGGCCCTTCGTCACAAACCCACCCCACACCTCCACAATCCTTTAGCCACTTCCTCCATCTTCATCAACCCCATACACCATCCCCATCACTGAGCTCCACGACATTCTCCTCGCCCGTTTGATAGGCCTGTCCATCCGATCGCCTCAAGAAGAGTCCCTCTATCGGCGATTGGTGGATCATCCTGAGCCACCGACTGACACCTGCCGAGGCCAAAGCTCCCACTCCCGGCGCAGACATGACGATCCTGACGATCAGGACCCTCATGAGGGGGAGAAGAGCCGAGGACTTCTACAGCTGGCCAAGGACAAGGCTCGGGCGCTACGCGGACAAGCGCTGGAGCTGGTGAAACCCATACTACCCAAACCACCCAAACTACCCAAACCACCCAAACTACCCAAACCACGCACCGCACAGCCACTCTACCACACATCGACCCACCAACCTTTCACAGCTATGTATTCTGCTTCTGCCGTCGAAGTGGACACGCATAAGCCAGCAGGAGGCGGATAGCTTCGATACGGGCAACAAGAGCATAGGTCTCGTCGTAGTCGATGCCTTCCTGTTGATTGTATCCCTTAGCTACTAACCTTGCTTTGTTCCGGATCACTTCACCATCTTCATTTTTCTTATTCTTGAAAACCCATTTAGTTCCGACTACTGTTTTCCCATGTGGACGGGGTACCAAGGTCCACACTTGAAGACGTTCAAATTGATTGATTTCCTCTTGCATTGCAATTGTCCAATCCGGGTCTCGAAGTGCGTCTGCTACTTTGGTAGGCTCGTTTTGGCTCTGGAAGCAACTGAAAAGACTGTGTTGACGACGTGTCCTCACACCATCCGAAGGATCGCCAATTATCTGATCGACCGGGTGACCTCTAGTCCACTTGTGCTCACGAGGCAAGGCTGTAGCAGATGCGTCAGCCATCTGTGGATCTAGATTGCCTATAGTCTCCGATTGATCATTTGTCTGAGGAAGTTCCAATTCTGCACTTGGATCGATCGTCTCTGATGATACTTCCACGAGGACCACTGCAGGTTCTTCGGTATTCTGTGGCGAATCTGAATCGGGTGGGGTAGAGGTGTGATGAACTTGGTACGTCGGTCTCGAACGGTGGAGTATCCAGTGTAGGTACAGTGGTGCATGACCGATATACTGGTTCGAAGAGAGAATCCAAATCGTCTATTGCAAGTCTCGTTGCTTCGTCTGACATTGACTTTGATGTTGTTGCCATCTTCTGTTGGTTTTGTGCCAACACACCAGTGATTACGGGTTCTGAAATGTTGTCTTCAGAAGCCATCGGGTTCAGCACGGGTCCTGAACTGATTTGAGCAGGAACCATCGGGTTAGGCACGGGTCCTGGACTGACCAGAAGCCATTTCTGCCACTTCGTGAAAAGTGACATTATAGCTTTCCCTAATAGTTCGGTTGGACTTGATGTATACTCAGTACGCTTTTGAAGTTGAAGAATACCCGATAAATGTAGCTTTGAATGCTTTAGGGCCGAACTTTGCACGTTGTTCTCGGTCGTTCGCCACAAAGCACTTGTACCCAAAGACTTTAAAGAAAGAGATATTGGGCACTCTATTGTTCACAATCTCGTACGGAGTCTTGTTGAACCGTTTGTGAACCACCGTCTTGTTTTGAGTAAAACAAGCGGTATTGACTGCTTTAGCCCATAGAAAGTGTGGAAGTCCTGACTGGATCAGCATTGCACGAGCGGCTTCCACTAGTGTTCGGTTTTTCCTTTCGACGACCCCATTTTGCTGAGGTGTTTTGGCGGCTGAAAATTGTTGACTTATTCCAAGTGTTTGATAAAACTCAATGAGGTGGTTCTTTTTTAACTCAGTGCCGTTGTCTGTTCGAACAACTTGAATAGTCTGTTGCAGCAGATTTTGAGTTGTGTTCACAAAATTGATTATCAAGTCACCGGTCTCATCTTTCGTTCGGAGGAACTTGTCCACGTGTAGCGAGAATAGTCATCTACAATCACTAGGACATACTTTCTTCCATTGATACTCTGAGTCTGCAACGGACCACAGAGATCCATGTGAATTAGTTCCAATGGTCGAGAAGTAGACGCAATTTGCTTGACGTGATGAGATGCTCGCTTCATTTTTCCTAGGTGACATGCCGAACAATGATGCTCCATTTGTAGTTGTATAGTTGGAAGACCGTGAACCAACTTTTTCGTAGAAAGACGTTGGAGAGCTTTCATGTTTACATGAGACAGTCGTTGATGCCATAGGCTGTTCCTCTGTAAGTCAATCTGAGAAATGAGGCATACAGCTATCGAGGGCCGCACAGACGTCAGGTTGATCGTGTAAAGATTGGATCTCCGAAGTCCTTGAAGGAGTTCTGTGTCCTGACTATCCAAAATTCTGCACCGGTCAGCATGGAAGACCACCTGGAAGCCTTCGTCACAGAATTGGCCTATGCTGAAGTTATGGCGGAGGCCTTCGACGTATGAGACATCTCTGATGGTCAGATTCTTCAAAATGATATCCCCAAGTCCTAGAATCGGGGCTGAATCTTTGTTCCCAAATCTGACCTTGCCATTTGGTCGGTCTTTGTAGTTGCTCAGCAGCTCTTGTTTACCAGTCATGTGTGTGGAGCAACCTGAGTCGAGGTACCACACATGATGGATCTGCAAAAACAATTTAGAGAGCTTTAGGTACCCACTTAAGCATGGGTCCTCTCAGATTAGCAGATTTAATTTTGGGTTCAGATATGACTCCTAAATCTATTTTTGGAAGAGTCTTAATAACCCATTGTACTTTTGGAGAAGTGAGTTTGGGTTTTGCCTATGTAGGAGACTTGGCCCTTTTGGCTTTTGTCGTCCTAGGCGGAGATTTAGGAACCCATTTGGGTTGAACCTTACAGGGAAGGTTAATTTCAGCTCGTACAAATGCCTTGGAAGGTTTGACTGAGGGAAAGATCTTTTCTTGTGATACTCTCCTAAGGTGCTTAGGTGATTTAATTTCTACGGGATACCTTAGGTGAGTACAGTCAAGTACGGCGCCATAAGCTTTCTTTATGGATGGATCTTGTTTCCTACGATTTTTCCTTTTGGCATTTGTTTCAGAATGATTAGTAGTAATTTTCGATGTAGAGCCTACTTCGGGATTTTCACTTCTATAGGTCATGTGCTGAAGTGAGCACGTAGAAGCAATTATTTTGAACGTAGAAATGGCTCTTTTATTACTACGAGTGTCTTTTGTTTTGACAGAAGGAAAAACATGTTCAGAGACATTTAAATTTACTAGCTCCTTCTTTATTTTAGGACTAGACACTCTCGCCTTCGTAGTTGGTGCTGGCTCTACGCTCCCTGTGGACGTAGGTGAAGCAGAATTAGTCTTAGCACTTTTAATAGAATTAATAACGTATTTTTAATCTTTTGAAGGCGATTCTTTGATTTTCACGCTTTTTGTAATTGCGTGAGAGGTAGTTTGGGAGGACTGGGAAGCCTTGAGATTTTCCATCTCTTTAAAGAATTTTTTCTTTTCAGCTTCGAAATTCTCTCTTTCTTTGTCTAGTTTCCCCTGTGACTCCTCTATCTGTTTTATGATAGGGGGTGTTTGTAGAGAGAATTTTGATAATTGACCTTTTTGACTTCCTCGTGGTATTCTTGAGAGTCAAGAGGTAGATTAATTTTTGCATGTAACTTCCTGCGTTCCTCACTTAGGAGAGCATAATTATTTTCTACTGTCAGTTTGGCGGCTTGACAGGTGTCTAGATCCTTACTAAGCTCACTAATCTTAGTGTTAGATGCTTCTAATTGAGCTTCTAAGTCAGTGATCTTAGAGGTAGCTTCGGTTATCCTACAATTCAAGGTAGCTTTCCCGTTGAGATGCCTAACCAAACAATTGTAGTTATTTGCTAGCCTGTCTTCTAACTCCTTAATCTTTTCACTATGCTGTCCTAAAGGAGGTTGACTAGTCTCTCTAGAATGTAAGCTCTTAATAAGTTCTTCTATTTTTGCACGAGAGCTTCTAAGTTCTGATTCGAGACTCTCTATCCTCTCCTGAGCTTTTTCAAGTTTAATCTCTACTTCCTTAACACTTTTCTGCTCACGTTTCATGTTAGTGTATGCTAATTGATACGAATCTAACATGGTCAATAATGTGGAGTGAGAGACTACCTCATTTGAAGACGTGGATGCGTTGTCATCATCCGTACGAGTGGATGCTTCGGCGTCCATTTCGTTGTCGAGACGAGCCATGAGGGCTAAGTTCTCTTCTTCGGAGCTCGACGTGTCCTCGAGCCATTGGTCCTGCTCGGCCATGAGAGCTACTCCAGCTTCTTTCTGTTTTGTCAATTGAAGCTTCCTGGAGTAGTAGTTTGCATCTCTCTTCTTCGGGAGACTGCACTCTCTGGCGAAGTGACCTGCTTTCCCACAATTAAAGCATTTGTTAGTCTCTTTGGGGTTCTTGACCTCGGAACTCTCCGGAGCACGTTCTTTGTTCTTGGAGCTTGTAGTCCGAAATCTGTTTGCTGAGGTTGAAGACTTCTTCTTGAAGTACTTCTTGCTCATCATTTGTCCAATGAGAGCTAACTGCTTTCCAAGGGCTTTCATGTTCGGCTCTATGTCGCAGTCCGATTCATCTTCCGACTCCGACGATGAAGGTGGCCTAGCGATCTTTTCTTTTCTTGATCTTGTGCTCCTCTTCTCCGAGACTAAGGCAACCGTGTCATCGGTTTGTTTGCCATTCTGCTCTTTGATAATCTCTCGGATATCATCCTCATGTTGAGCTAGATTATCGAACACGGCATGGACATCCAACTCTTCTAGATCTTTATTTTGTCGTATTTGTGTGGATATTTTCTTCCATTCCGTGGGCGGAGAAGATAAAAATCTAATGTTTGTTTCCATGTTTGTCTTTGTTATTTCTATCTTCCTCATCTCGTTGAGAAGAGTGACGTATCGTTGGTAGATTTCGTATAGGCTCTCCTCCGGCTTAGCTTTGAAGGAGTCGTATGCAGTGAGAATGTTCGCCTTCTTGGCCTTTATGCCTTCCGTCCTTTGCATCATCCTATACAGCTCATCCCACATCCCCTTAGCCGATGAAAGGCTATCGATTTGTCTGTATATATCGTTGGGGATCCCCTGCATAAGGGTATTCATGGCTACTAGATCAGCCTTGGCTCGAGCTCTTTCCTCCAGAGAGTATTCTCTAGGCTCCTTTAGTCGCCTAGAAGCTGGAATTACTGGAGCATCTGTTTCGTCCCGAACTGAGCCGGTCCCTCTTCAAGGGACTGCAGTAGATTTTCGGCTTGATCCTTTAGTGCTATGAAATTCAGGAAGCGGCTTCTCTATACTGTGTATTCGCCTCTTCGCAAGATCGGCGGACGGTGTAATTTCCGAGTGAGTATGCATCCATGTTTGTATTGTAGTGTTCGAGTTGTTGAAGGATCTTCCTTGATTGTTTTGAAGGATGAAAATGATGTAAAGTGCTTCATAAGTGACAAAATTAGTTAGTACTGTTTGATTCGAAAATTAGATCGACAATTATTTTCGATTCAATCTTTGAAGTTTGATCGAATTTAATTTCGTTGAGATAGAATGTATTTACTGTTCTCGTGCGAGAGATTTTGTCAGTGAGATATTTTACGAGCGAGAAAGATTGATTAAAATCATTTGCTCGAGAAAAGTTTCTTGATCGTGAATTTATTTCGATCGTAAAGAAACAGTACGTTAGTAAGTTTCTCGACAAGTCAAAATAAATCCGTTGACTAGAAAAGTTTCTCGCGTATAAATGATTTTCGCCTGGTCAAACGTTAAAAGGTTTGACTGAAAAAGTTTTTCGAGTGAAAGTTGTTACGCATGCAAAGTCAAAATTGGTCTCTCTCGAAAATGTTTTTCGCTGGATAATGCTCGAGTCTAACTAAAATCGTTTCTGCTAATGACGATTCTAGCGCTGACTTCGTATTCTGACCGAGAAAAATTTTCGCGCAAGTTTTTCGATCGAGAAACTAATCCGATCGCAAACCCTGGTGAGAAAAATTAGGGCAATCGAGAAAAATTCACAGAATACGATTAACACAAATTCGAGCAAAAACAAGGAATTAGACAGTGAAATTTCAGGTAATCGCTCGCAATGAAGTACTAATCACGCACGAACAAACAATTAAACACGTTATGAAGCAAAATATATCGAATTTGATCAAAATCAGAACGTGTTCTTCATGTTCTTCGTCAACAGTAAAATTCCAGAATCAAGTTAATCTAAATTCGGAGTTCAAACTGCTACTAGTCTAGTCGCAATGATCGTTTATCACTTAATCTAGCACTGAAACATCAAATTCAAGTCAAATACGCACAGAGTTAAGCTATTTGGATCGAAAACAGGTTTTGCGCCAAACTGTTCTTCGATGAACAGTAACAAAAAAATGATTTTCGATCCGATTCTAACAATTTTCGATTCAAAACAGAACGAATCTGCTCTGATACCAATTGTTAGGTCCTCAAATTAACAACTCTACGATCCTAGGCTAGAATCCATAGTAATTCGATCGTTTCGATAATCAATTGAATTCGATCGAAAAACTCAAGTTAATAACACGAGAGAGAATTCAATTAGAGTGAGAAAGTTACTGTTGTTTCTCTCTCTAGAAATCGAATTGCAAGCCCTTCGGATCAATTCTCTAAACTTTCTCTCTTCAGCTCAATTCATTTACAAGTATTTATACCAACAATCTCGGTATAAATATGGAACTAGTCCTTAATCTAAAGACTAATACAAGTAAAGCCCCTAATTACAAGGACAACTAATGAAATCAAGCACAATTACAAATGATATTCTACAACGCAAGTTTAAACACCAAATCATGCGAAAAATCTCAAAATATTGAATCAAACGGAGTTTAAACACACGCTTCCTAAAGATTGTCGAATCCACCTTACAAAGACGAAAATCAGTTGAAGATTTGAGACTAGAGTGGATTATGAGGTTCGTCTTTGAACAGGAGTTTTGCGGGAGAATAAATTTCGATTGTTTAATTTTACGAATGAGAGTTTATGCATGTATTTAGGGATTTTCTGACTGCAAAAAGATTATTTCATTTTAATGACAGATTAGACGTGTTTGGGCTCGCAGATTAGACAGGCCCAACCTAAATGTTTTTTCGCTCGAGAATCTCAGGTCGAAAATCTTCAATTGGTTTTTAAATTTTCGCTCGAAAGTTATCAACGAAAATTTCCAATTGGTTCCAACTTAATTTTTGCTCGAGAAATCGTGATTGAAAAATTTCTAATTTTGTCCAATCTTTAATCCGCTGTTTTTCCTATATTTTTAGATTGACCCCTATGCCATTGTAAAACACATAATTGATCCCCCTAAATATAACATTTTCTTATAATTAACTCCCTGTAATTTTTGAGCGGTGACAACTTGCTCCAAGGCTGATCATTGGAAACCTGCAACACTTAGATTGTCGAGAATATTTGAGTTAATCTTGGAAGCAATTTTACCAGTTAGGCTCGGTACCTCTCTGGAAAAAATTTATTAAATCCAAATCATAAAACACGTTAAAGATCAAATGATTTAACCATTCAAAATTTTGTTCAATACCGTATGCTCCAAGTCCTGAATAATTCGTTAAATCCTCCTCTTTGCTTCGAGAAAGAACATCAAACATGTTTGGAGTATAAGACATATAATTGTATATGCTCCCCCTCAAATGCTGCACCAAAAAAATCGATTTAGCATGAAAACACATAGAATCATTTGTGACATACTAAATGAGTAATGCGCAATTTAAACAATTTCACTTAGATACATGGTCCCCTAATCATGTATTCAAAATGTTGCGCCAAGGTATGAGCATAAACAAGTAAAATCGCATTTAGTCATTTCCGCATAGATGCAAATTACAATTGCATATCAGAATGTGCGTATTATCTTTATATTTATTAATTGTTTTTGTTGTTTTTCTCGTAAGCATATTCATATTATTGATAGTATGGGGTCAGTTGCTACGATCATTGTCACGCCTACAATTTCACATGACACTTGAAAGGATCATATGCCTTCAAGTCACGTCGTCAAACTAAAAAGTCCTAAGTTCATAGAATGATCAATTTCGACAACTCTCACTAGGTTCACTCTAGCACTCGATTATTTTTACTTGGGATTTGTATATTTATATCACTCAAGTCAACACAAGCAATATTAAGTTAATTTACCTGTGATCGAGGCGTTTTTAATCTTTCACCTGTGCGCAAGACCGTCGATTTGGAATCATAGGGACTGTGAAGGGTTTTAATTTGGCTCTTGACTTAGAAGGGAAGGATAACTTTGGAATTGTGGACTAAAGATCTTCTCACTTTTCTTCGTCGTCCTCTTCCTTTTCTACGTCGATCTCATTCTTTTTGGCATTTTTCTCTTATCCTTTGTTATTCTCATCCTTTATTAATTTTTCTTCGTTCTCAGTCTGAACTTGCTCAAGCTGAAGCTCCGGTTCTCTGCGAGGCTGAGAGATTATCTAAGGCGAAGTTCTTCTCGTTCGTTCTTGGGCCGACACCGCGCTCCTTTTCCCTTAATCCCTAGTGAGGTTTCAGAGATTATCGATTTGAAGAAGTTCGCAGTTGTGGAATTCGAACCCAAGGCCGTGCTCCTCTTCTCGTTATCTCGATATAAGACCGGATTATCGTTGGAGAAGTTCCTTCATGGTGCTCCTCTTTCCAGCCGTTCTGACGAGTGTAAGAGATTATCGATGGAGAAGTTCACAGCAAGATCCATGCCCCCTTCTAATGATTTCGAGAAGATTTCAATAATTAGGAAGGCATGTTCTTTTGCACTATTTGTTGTGCGTTGAGCATTCCTCGTGTGCGTTTTCCACCTTCTTTTGTCATCCTTTTCTTTTTCATATCATTTTCTCCCCCTCCTTTTCTCGATTGCAAATCCCGTCGAAAACGTAGTTGTTCGGTTGAAGGTCAAAGGGTTTTCAAGTGAAGAAGAAGGGTCTCAGAGAAAACTCAAAATGGATGACTAAAGGCTATATTAAAGGATTGAAATTTTCTATATTTAAGGCCAAGTGTGGAGTTTCCTATGTGCTCTACTCATTTTCCTACGGAATTAGCACAAGGCGAGTATGAAGCCAGGAATGACTAGTTAAGACAAGCAATTGATGTGTGACTCGCTCAAGAATAAATCCAGAGAAAGGAAAAAAAAAGTGCCAGAATCCTCACTTATGTAAAAGTGACTTTGTGTCTAGTGGAACAAATTAATGACCTTTAGACATAAGAATGCGACTTAGACTAACCAATTTAAGCAATGAATCAGTCTCATGTCAATCTAATCTATTTGTGACGTAGATCGAGCATCCTAGAGGTATCGTCATGCCACTAATATTATAATTATATGTATAATATTTTTGTACTTTTGAATTATTTTAGTATTATTATATTTTTATTTAAAAATGAAATATTTCACGCAAGATATATCAGTAAGTATAGAAACACATAGCATAGAACATGTGTAAGCACGTAGAATCACATAGTGCATAAATTACGGAAGGTTCAACATGCTTAATTTTCCGACAAGGAATTAGAACCGTTTTTCATCAAATGCCTTGGTGAAAACGTCAGCTAGTTGATATTCCGTGTTCACAAAATACATGTCAATGTTGCCTTTTCTACGTGTTTTTTGATGAAGTGATACCGTATGTCTTTGTGTTTTGTGCGTGAGTGGTGAACAGGATTGCACGTACTTGCAATGGCACTTTGGCTATCGCTATAAATGGGGTAGGTTGTACCCATAATCGCGAAGCTGAGTCCGCATCCATAACATCAGCGAGCAAACATCTCGCGGCCGCGACATATTCTGCTTCAGCCGTCGATGTTGAAACGCATTTATGCTTTTTGGATGACCAACAAACCAACTTTTCGCCTAGAAGTGCCACCGGATGTACTTTTCCTGTCCATTCGGCAACCTGCATAGCCAGCGTCAGTGTAGCCGATTAGTTTGAAATTCGTACCTTTAGGATACCACAATCCTAAGGTAGATATGCCCTTGAGGTAGCGCAAGATATGCTTCACCGTAAGCATGTGAGATTCCTTAGGGTCGGCTTGAAAACGGGTGCATAAACAGGTGGCAAACATGATGTCCAGCCGGCTTGATGTAAGATATAGAAGAGACCCAATGATGCTGCGATAAAGGGTGATGTCGACCATTTTTCCAGTGGAATCGGCATCCCACTTGCAGCTTGGTGACATAGGAGTGCTGAGGGGCTTACTCTGATCTTGATAGAACTTTTTCAGAATATCCTTAATGTATTTTGTCTAACTGATGAAGCCGTAAGAAGAATTGCATTTCTTCCATGTGACTCATTTCAAACTTGCTCTTCGTTAAATCTCCAAGATCTTGCAAAGCCATGGATTTGTTGATCCGAAGATGATGTCATCTACGTGTACTTGGACGACCATCAGATCTTTGTCTTGCCATTTGATGAAGAGCGTAGTATCGATGGTTCCTCGAATGAATCCAGACTTCACGAGGAATTCACTCAGGACATCATACCAAGCATGTGGTGCTTGTTTTAGTCCGTAAAGAGCTTTATCCAATCGATAGATGTGATCGGGGTGTGCTTGATCAACAAAGCTTTCTGGTTGAGCGACATAGACCTCCTCTTTCAACACGCCGTTAAGAAATGCGGTCTTAACATCCATTTGGTAGACTTTGAAGTTTTTATCAGCTGCATAAGCCAGGAAGACACGAATAGCTTCGATTCGGGCAACAGGAGCATATGTCTCGTCTTAGTCAATTCCTTCGTGTTGGTTATAGCCCTTCGCAACAAATCTCGCTTTATTCCTGATCACTTCTCCACTTCATTCTTTTTGTTCTTAAATACCCATTTTGTTCCGATTATGGTTTTCCCATGCGGACGGGGTACTAAACTCCACACTCGAAGGCGTTCGAATTAGTTAATTTCATCTTGCATGGCAACAACCCAATCCGAATCCTTAACTGCGTTGGCTACCTTGGTTGGCTAAATTTGGCTTAAGAAGCAGCTGAAGAGCTGTGTTGATGACGTGTTCTTACTCCACTCGAGGGATCGCCAATAATCAGATAGAGATGTGCTCGAGTCCATTTTCGCTCATGTGGTATAGCAGAACTAGACGCATCGGCCATTTGTGCACTGAGACTGCCAATGATTTCAGATTGTTCATTAGGTCGGGGTAAGTCAGATTCTGCACTTGGATTGAGAGTTTCTGATGAGACTTCCACATTGACTGTTGTAGGTTCTTCAGTGATCTGTGGTAAGTCTGAATCAGGTGAGGTAGGGACATTTGAAGAGCTTGGTTTGTCGGCCTCGTCGAGTGGGGAATCCACTAAAGGTGTAGGAAAAACGGTTTCTGGCCGATAAACGGGCTCAAAGAGAGATCCAGGTCTTCCAACGCAAGTTTTAGAGCTTCTTCAGACGTTGAATCCATAGTTGTTGGCATCTTCTGTTGGTTTTGTGGTAACATACCAGTGTATACGGGTTTTGAACTGTCGTATTCAGAAGCCATCGGGTTTGGCACGGGTCCTGAACTGAGGTGTGCAGGAGTCATCTCTGCCACTTCGTGGAAAGTGACGTTATAGCTTTCTTTGATTGATCGGTTGGACTTGATGTAAACTTGATACGCCTTTGATGTTGATGAATACCCAACGAATGCGGCTTCGAATGCTTTAGGGTCGAACTTAGCGCGTTGCTCTCTGTCATTTGCCAGAAAGCACTTGCACCCGAAGACCTTGAAGAATGAGATATTGGGTACTCGCTTGTTTATTATTTCGTACGGAGTCTTAACGAAGCACTTGTGAACCACCGTCCTGTTCTGAGTGGAACAGGCGGTATTTACTGCTTCAGCCCAAAGGAAGTGTGGGAGGCCGGAATGGATCAGCATTGTACGGGCGGCCTCCACTAGAGTCATGTTCTTCCTTTCAACAACCCCGTTCTCTTGAGGAGTCTTAGCGGCTGAGAATTGCTGACTAATGCCAAGTTTCTAATAAAATTCGCTGAGATACTTGTTCATGAACTCAGTGTCGTTGCCCGTTCGGATGACTTGGATGGATTCTTGCAGCAAATTCTGAGTAGTGTTCACGAAATTAACTATCAAGCCCCCTGTCTCATCTTTAGTTTGGAGGAACTACGTCCATGTGTAGTGGGAGTAATCATCAATGATAACTAGTACGTATTTCCGCCCACTAATACTCTGTGTCTGCATAGGTCCACAGAGATCCATATGTAACAGTTCCAAAGGACGTGAAGTGGAGGCAACTAGTTTTACATGATGAGATGCTCGCTTCATTTTTCCTAGTTGACATGCCAAACACTGATGCTCTTTTTGTAGGATAATAGTTGGTAGACCGTGAACCAACTTTTTCGTTGATAGTCGTTGAAGAGCTTTGATATTGAGATGAGACATATGTTGATGCCATAAGCTGTTCCTCTTAATTACAGTCTGAGAAATGAGCCAAACAACTATCGAAGGCCGCACGGACGTCAGGTTGATCGTGTAAAGATTTGATTTTCGAAATCCTTAGAGGAGTTCTTTGTCCTGACTATCCAATATTCTTCACCGGTCAGCAAGGAAGACCACCTAGAATCCTTTGTCGCAGAATTGGCCTATGCTGAACAAGTTATGGCGGAGGCTTTCGACGCAAGAGACATCTTTTTTCGTCAGATTTTCCAGAATGATGTCCCCAAATCATAGTACGAGGGCTGAGTCGTTGTTTTCGAATCTGACATTTCCATTTAATCGGTCTTTGTAGTTGCTCAGTAGCTCTTGTATTCCCGTCAGGTGTGTGGAGCAACCAGAGTCGAGGTACCACACATGATGGATCTGCAAAAACAATTAGAGCGCTTTAGGTACCCACTTATAAATGGGTCCTCGCAGATTAGCAGATTTTTGTGTTGGTTCAGATTTGGTTCCTAAATTATTGTTAGTAGGAGCTTTAGCGGCAAGTCATCTTCGAATATGTTGATTTGGGCTTGCCCATTATAAAGGACTTGGCATTTACAGTTTTCGTCCTTTTAGGCGGAGATTTTTAGGAACCCATTTGGGTTGAACCTTACAGGGAATATTGATTTCAGCGCGGACAAATGCTTTAGTAGGCTTGAGCGTGGAAAAAATCTTTTCATTGGACAGTCTCCTAAGGTGTTTGGGGGATTCGATCTTAACGGGATACCTTAGGTGAGAACAAGCATGTATAGCGCCATTTCTTTAAGGCTGGATCTTGTTTCCTAAGGGTCATCCTAGAAGCATTCGTGTTAGAATGATTTTTCTTTATTGCTGAAGTAGACCTGTTTCGAAATTTGTACTTCTAAATATGGTCGGCTTTAAGGAGCAAGTAGAAGCAATTATTTTAAGAGTGGAAACAACTCTTTTATTTCTATGAGTGTCATTTTTTTTACAGAAGGAGATAAATTCTTATAAGCAGTCAACTCTACGGGCTCCTTCTCTATTCTTAGACTAGACACTCTCGCCTTCGACTCTAGAGCTGGCTCTATGCTCCCTGTAAGCAAAGCAGGATTAGAGTTAGAATTTTTTTTATTATTTTTATTTTTCAAATTTTTGAAGGCGCTTTTCTTTCTTCATGCTTTTCGGAATGATATTTTCTTTTGGAGGAGATGCGTGAGAAATGACTTTTAAGATGGTGGAAGCTTTGAAATTTTCCATCTCTTTTCGGAATTTTGTCTTCTCAGCTTCGAAATTCTTTCTTTCTTTATCTGAGGAAGCTCGTAATTCCTCTATCTGCTTCACGATAGGAGGTTCGTAGAGAGAATTTTTAGAATATATGTTTTTAGGTTCCTCGGTATCCGTTTGAGGCTCATGAGGTATAACTAAATCATAGACCGAGTCAAGGGTATTTCCCTAGATTTGTTGCTGTCATTTAGTTCTGTATAGTTGAAGGGGATTTGAGCCATATGTGTGTCTTTTCTCTTAGATAGTTCTAAAGCCTCCAGATCGTCTGCTTTAGTGAAGTGCCTAAGAGTGTCTACGCCTAAGCCCATGTACTTTATATCGCAAGCTTCTTTTTTCTTTAAGACACAAGGGTTAGTGAAACCTAAGCCTTCAATGGGATTATAGAATTCTATATCCTTGGGCGGATTTAAAAAAGTAGTTTGTTCGGAGTGTCCCCTTCGCGTAAGAATATCATCTAATTTCTTTATTTTGGCGTACAGCTTCTTACGTTCTTCTCCTAAAAGAGCAAAGTTATTTTCCACCGTTAATTTGGCGGCTTTACAGGCATCTAGGTCCTTTACAAGTTCACCAACCTTAGTATTAGATTTATCTAATTTGGCTTCTAGATGGGTGATCTTGGAAGTCGTTTCGGTTAATGTACAATTGAGATTAGCTTTTTCATTGAGATTTCTAATCGAGCAATTATAGTTTTTTTCTAGCCTGTCTTAACTCCTTAATTTTTAATCATGTGTCTCTTTTGGAGGATTCTTAATTTGAAGGTTGCTAGTCTCACTAAGTCTTAAGCTCTCAGTTAGCTCTTCTATTTTGTCACTAGAGCTTCTAAGTTCTTATTCAAAACTAGTAACTTTCTCTTGAGTCTCAACTAGTTGCTTCTCTACTTCCCTAACGCTTTTCTACTCACGTTTCATGTTAGTGTATGCTAATTGATATGATTCTAACATGGTCAATAATGTGGAAGGAGAAACTACCTCCTGCGAAGATTTGGATGCACGGTCTTCGTCCGTCGTGTTTGAGGTTTCGGCGTCAGAATGTTCGTCTAGGTGGGCCATTAGGGCAAGATTCTCTTCCTCTGAGCAAGACGTGTCCTCGAGCCAGTGGTCTTGTTTTGCCATAAGAGCTACTACAGCTCCTTTTGTTTTGTGAGTTGAAGCTTCCTGGAGTAGTAATTAGCATCTCTCTTCTTCGGGAGAGTGCATTCTCTGGCAAAGTGACCAGGTTTTCCGCAGTTAAGGCATTTGGTCGGTTCTTTGATCGTCTTGACTTCGGAAGTCTCAGGTGCACGTTCTTTGTTCTTCGTGCTTGAGGTCCTAAGTCGATTGGCTGACGATGAGGACTTCTTTTTGAAGTACTACTTGCTCATCATTTTCCCAATTAAAGCCATCTGCTTTCCCAGCAGTTTCATGTTAGGCTCCATGTCCGAATCTGATTCGACTTTAGACTTTGAGGGGGTAGGAGGCTTAACGATATTTTCTTTTCGCTGTAGTTTTGAGCTCCTCTTGTCTGAGACTAGGGCAACTGAGTCGTCGATAAGTTTGCCCTTCTGCTCTTTCTGAATCTCGCTGATGTCTTCCTCGTGCTATGCGAGATTGTCAAACATGGCATGGATATCCAGCTCCTCAAGGTCTTTATTCTATCGGATCTAAGTGGATATTTGTTTCCATTCTGAAGGCAGGGAAGAATAAAATCTGATGTTGGTTTCCATGTTTGTCTCCGTGATTTCGATTTTCCTCATCTCATTCAAGAGGATAAGATAGCTCTGGTGGAGATCATGTAAGCACTCCTCCGGTTTAGCTTTGAATGAATCGTATGCAGTGAGAATATTTGCGATCTTGGCCTTGATACCGACTTTAGTTCGTTGCATCATCATGTGCTGTTCATCCCACATACCCTTAGCGGTTGCAATACTATCGATCAGTCGATAGATATCCTTCGGGATTCCTTGCATAAGAGTGTTATTGGCTATTAGGTCAGCTTTATCTCTCACTCTTTCCTCCGCAGTATATTCCGTAGGCTCTTTCAGTCGCCTAGAGGCAGGAATTGGAGGGTTTGTAGTGTTGTCATCGGGCACGTTTACCTAGAACTGAGCTGGACCTTCCTCAATTGATGAGAGAAGGTCTTCTGCATGTTCCTTTAGCTATATGAAGTTTAGCAATCTGCTTCTCCAGACTGTATATTCGCCTCTCTTTAGAATCGGGGACGATTATCGTTTCCAAGGTAGTAGGCATCCATTTTGTCTTGAGTTGATGTAGGATCTTCGTTTGCTGTTTTGATGTCTTGAACTGATGTGATGTGCTTTACAAGTAGCAGATTAGTTAGTAGCATTTGGTTGTAGAGCAGTTTCGAGAATAATTTTTGATTCAAGCTTTAAAGTTTGATCAAAAATTAATTCGTCGAGAAAAATTGTCACTGTTACTGTTCTCGTGCGAGAAAGTACGTCAGCAAAAAATTTTTCGAGCGAGAAAAATTGCTCAAATCATTGGGTCGGGAAAAACTATAGAGTTGTGAAATTATTTCGAACGCGAAGAAACAGTATGTTTAATAAGTTTCTCGCTAGGTCAAAATAAAATCGTTGACTGAAAGGTTTCTCGTACGATTTTCTCTTAGTCAAACTGAGAAGTCTGACCGAGAAAAATTTTCGACAGTAAGTTTTGTGAGCGAAAAATTCAAAGTTGATTTTGACAAAAAATTTTCACTTAGTATTGCTGGAGAAATTTTCTTTCTAAAATTGTTTCTAGCGACGACGACTTTAGTGCCGATTTAAGAGTCTTGACCGAGAAAAATTTTCGCACAAAGTTCTCGATCGAGAATTTGATTCGATCGAAAACTTGAGCACGAAAAATTAAAATCACTCAAACAGTCGAAGAACTCAAATTAACAATGATTCAAGCAAAAACACCAAATTAGAACGTGAAACTGCATGTATTCACTTGCAATCAGTTACTTAGCACACACGAACAAGTAATGAAACACGTTTTGAAGCAAAACACGAAGAAATCAGAACGTGTTCTAGCAGTTTCACCGCGCGAACAAGCAGCAACTCAAATTCAATCAATTCAGCTCGAATGATCTCCTAAGCGCTACAGATATAATCGCAAACATTTCGTCTCACTAAACCGAGGACAGAAATGGTTGCGATTAGATCGAAAATTAGTTTAGCGCCAGAACTGTTCTTCGCACGGAACAGTTCCAGAAAATAATTTTCGATCCGAATCTAACAATTATCGATTCAAAACAGAACGATCCGCTCTGATACCAATTGTTAGGTCCTAGATTATCAACTCTATCCTAGGCCGTAATTCTAAGGAAATCGATTAGAATTGTATGAAATGAATTTCGATCGAAAACCTTCCAATGAAGAACACGAGAGAGAATCTTTGTAGTGAGAGAATGATTTCTGATTTCTCTCTCTAGGAATGAATTAGCAAGCCTTTCGGATCAATTGACTAATTTTTTCGATTAAGCACAACGTTTACTAGTCTATTTATACCAAACAAACTTGGTATAAATAACAAGTAAGTCCTAAACTAAGGACAAATACACATAACGCCCCAATCTACGAAGACAGGTAATAAATCAAAGCACAATTACAAAGCGTATTCTACAATAAATCAATCACATGTACAGCTCGAACAGAATATCATTTCCATATAGAAGCACACAGTCATTCATATCCGGTGATTACATCGATATTCTTTCCTAAAATACCTCAATCGCGTTTTCAGCTCACATTTCCATATATAACATACAATCATTCATATCCGGGTGATCACATCGTTATTCTTTCCTAAACTAACTCAATCTCGCAGACATTTTACATATCACTCGACATGATATATTTTCCATATATAGCACGCCACAAGATTCCATTCATACGAAAACGTTCATAACCAGGCGGTCACATTAATATTCCAGTTAAGCACAAGATCACACAAATTTGATTTTCTTAACAATTTAATCACATTTAAGCGCTTAACCGGACATTTTCACATACTTAAACATCATATAACATGCATATCGAGTTTTCAACTTTGTACCACTCAATTTACATAATTACTTGGAATAATCAAAACTCGCATAATCATTTGGACCAAAAAGGTCTACAATATTCCTAACCCATAGTGCTAAATAGGCCAAGCACGCGTTAGTATGCTTCATGTGATGGCTTTAGCTTGACTTATTATGTGTGAACTGCATGGTTTTCGATCTTGATTTTATTTGTCTGCTTCACGTTCAAATCCTCTCATTTTTAATCTATTTGCTCGAATATCTGCAAAACATGAAATAAACGCAAAAGTAGGACATCCAAGTATATTCGAATAAACAGCGACCGAAAACGAGCTTATAAGGCATATAAATTAACGTAAAATCCTAACTTATCAATAACCCCCCAAACTAGCTTCGATCGACCTCGACCATAAAAGCGAAATAAAATCAAAACAAGTTAGGATTATAGAACATCCGTCATTGAAATTCTCCTGTTTCATATCAGAAAACGTAAAAGCATATAAACTCAAGATAATAATTGTAATACCCCTAAATTTAATATGGAATTATGATGTAAATTAAATATGTAATTTGCAAATTGATAATGAAGTTCTAGTGGGCTATTTTCAAATAAACTGTGAAACTTAAACAGGAATCATATTAATAATAATAATAATAGAACAAATAGAGATGGGCTACACTTAGCCTTCGAAACTTAGGCTCAAAATTAAGTTTTCTTAGGCCCAAATCTTAGAAATGTAATAAATAATAGGTTGCTTAAGTCTAAGGAAAAACCACCATCGATCAAGTTGTCCAATCATCACCATTCTCGAAACCTTCACCTTAATACCTATCCACCTCATAAAAACAAGGGACATTTACGTTTCAGGCCCTAGAAAAGTTTGAACTTAGTGATCAGGCCCTGTCAGTAATTTGTTTAGTTTAAAGGACCTGTTTTTTGAAAAATTTAAAGTTAAAGACCCAAACTATGCTTTGACTAAAATACCCTTAATAAATCGTTCAGTGAAGTGGTATTCGACGCCAGTTGTATGTTACAGATATATGACGCGTTGTTACTGTAAAACTTATAAGCGTTACTTTAAAATGATAATGTGTTACTTATCGATAGTAAACTGTTTTTAACAGATTTATATTTAGTTCTTCGGCTAATCGAAATCCATTTTTCACAATGAATCGAGCACAATCGGCTGCCCCATCAACCAATCAATTTCGACGTTTCACGTAGGTTTTATTCTAGTATTGATGAAGAACGATGTAAGAATTGTAATGAATTTTTATATGGGTTCAAATTTGAGAACAATGTGGCAAAATCGAACTAGATTTTGGCAGCAATTGCAGCTAATCTGTGCGTAGTCGAGATACCCATAGTATGGGCGTTTCATAGGCTCTGTGAATTTTGAAACAATTTACGCAGTGTGAAAGCAGGTCGTATCGCAGCCATTTATTCATCTGGAACATGTTACTATTTCATGCATTATTGTCACCACGATTCGTCTTAATGTTACAAAACTATTCAAAAACATTATTTTATTTCTCACATATTATATTTTTATCTCATTAATTGGTATTGTACGACTTTATTTTGTTTCTCGGAAGTATATATTTGGTTTTTTTGTCCAACATATGGTACTAAGAACAAAGTGGGTCATGATACAAGGGGTAACTCATAATCGACTTCTTCGTCGATTAATTGGTATATTATGACCTAATTTTGATTTCCGTAAGTATTTATGGTGTATTTTGTTTAATAGACCTGTTCGGTATTACGACCTACTTTAGTTTTTCGCAGACCTGTTTCGGTATTTGTTGACATCGAACTATTACTACATGAGATCGAAGCGTTACTTGGATTATCTGAAATGTTATATTACGAACTAAGTTCTTTTAGAAGGCATGTTACGATATTTTTTTTACAATGAAACTGTTACTACATAAAACCAAAGCGTTACTTGTTGTTATCGGAACTGTTACTAAAAGTACAGGATTTGTCACTAAATAAACAATAAATATTATTGTATTGCCATGAAGTGGTACTATACTTGCTAAATTTTGTGTGCGATTTATCGATTGATTGGGTTAATTGGGCGGGATATTAGTTTTGGATGGGTTTGGATGGATTTACTGTACATTTTGGGCGGGATTTGTGGATTGATTGAGTTAATTGGGCGGGATGTATGCCACGTTGGGATTTTGGACGGCATTGCTAAAATCAATGTAACTGTGTTACTAATAACTATTAACTGTTATTCATTTGTTAAATATGTTACTAAAAGCTCTTTATATGTTACAAATTGTTGCAGTTGTCGCACCAAGCTTTAGCTTATGTGTTTATGGAGATTAAGGTTTAAGGTTTCAGGGTTGTCCTTAAGGTTTCAAGATTTACGAGATATAAACTATATTTGTGGTTTAATTTTGAATTTTGATGGCATTCGTGCTGAAATTCATATGTGATGTTTCACTGACAAAGTAATAGTTTATGTTTTGAATAACTATTGACCTCGAACATTCACTATCATCCACCTCAATCGAACAATGTAGCTTTTAAAGGAATTTGGTGTGATAAATGCATCAAATCATACATTTACAAGATGTTAATCTTGTAAATCTTGTACAATGTGCATTTATGAACGAAATTAATCGGATTAGTAATGTGGTATTGGAAACCTGTTATGTGGTATCATTATTTGTAAACACGTTATTCGATAGGTTCGTATTGTTATTATATAGCAAACATGTAGCATTACGTGTGGGCAATCTGGTACTGGTGACGTTAACGAATCATCCTGTTAATATTCCTTAACAAATAACTTCGAGAACGTATCAAATACAGATTTACGACATATAAAATGATACTTGTGGTTTAATTATGAACTTTGAATACGTTTGTGATAAAATTCGTAACGTTATGTCTCATTAAAAGAGATACTAGTGTATGTTGTGAAGGAAGAGTTATATGTTTACATGATATTTTATCTCAACTTTCACATATTGATATCAACATTCGCAAAACGTGTCTTTTAAAGAAATTTTGTTATTTAGCTTCATCATATCATCTATTTCCATGAATGTCAATCTTATATATCCAAACGAAATGAATTTATGAACGAAATTTAATCGAAATAGTGATGTGGTATTGATTAGCTATTATGTGGTACTTGTCGCTACAAATTTGTTATAAACTTTGCATATATTGTTATTTTTTATCAGACATGTGGTATTATTTGCAGGCAATGTGGTAATATTAAGTTAATATCTCTGACAATCATGAAACTTCTAGAATGTTCTTAATGATGTGTTACCCAGAATGCGTGAATTGTTACCCAGAATGCGTGAATTGTTACTCAGAAAAAATGAAGTGTTACCAACCAACTTTTTGATTGACAAGCGTTCCAATATTAGGTCTCATCAAAATTCTTCGTTACCACATTATCAACATCAATAATCTCATTCAATTAAAATGACTCGTGATCAAACTTAGTCGAATCTACCTTATTAGTTCATTAAAGTCAAGATTCACCTATTTTTCAATAAGTATTAATCACATTATTCCATGAAAAATTCCAGATTTTTTTCGTTATTTACATGAGAAATTGACATCGATTTAACCTTACTGTGTCATTTATTTCGAAGATTCGAGCGGTTTCAATTTTATTTGGATGTCGAATTTTTTTTACGATCTATTCCTCTTTGCCTTTACTTGGGTATTACACGTGTTATTTACGGGTGAGGAGTCGTTATTATTTTCTCATTATATGTTCGTTTTGCGGATATATTTGTCATAAATATCAAAAAATATGGTATTATTGTTCCACGAATTGTTACTCAGAAAGCATGGAGTGTTATTCAGTAACCATTTTAATTAACAAACGTTTACCGCTTAGATCTCATCAAAATTCTTCGTTATTCCATGATTAGCATCAATAATTGTCGTCGATAACTAAGGCCCATGATGAAATTGTGTCGAATTTACATTATTCCGATCATTAAAGTCGAGATTTCACCGTATTAAACGAAATTCCGAATTATGTTTGGAGCATTCGTGCTTTATGAACTTAAAAAATTCTCTTTGGTTATGAATACCCATGAAAAATTGAAGCCGATACAACTTTGTGCTGTTGGTAACGTCGAGATTGGGTCGGACTGGAACGTGAATTTTTTCTTTCGAACGCTTGAGTGTAAGGAATGTGTTATTGCAGGAAGGCGGTATTATTTTTTAATGATGTGTTACTCATGTGACATCATTTGTTATTTAAGAAACGTGGTATTTTCTGCTATACGGGCAATATTTATTTTCTCGCAATTAACGTCACTAATATCCGAAACTTATCAACACTTATGATCAAATTAACGATTCACCTTATATCATCACAATCATGGAGATCTATTCGGGTCTGAACGTGAGATCACCTTTCGATCGCGTCGCTTGTTGGGAGAGATCGATGCAAAACTGTTACTATTTTTTCGAAACTTGTTATTCAGGTATTTTTCGTCGATTTGGCATATGTAGTGTTAAATATGTCTTATCACATCATTAATGTATTTTTCTCTGATTTGTTCGTTTTATTAGTATTGGTATTATAATTGATCAAGTTGTTACTAAATATATGCGATATTATACTCAATACAGACAATTTGTTATCCAAATGAATGAAGTGTTTTTTTCAGCCCAAAACTGTTATAATTATTTCGACAACTGTGATCGGATCATTTGGGTATTCTGGTAAATTTCGCATGTGTCAGGGATAATTATGTCTTTTCGCAGTCTTTAGGTAGTTTCCACTGAATTTTCCAAAAGTAGGTCCTTTATCCTAATCAAATTCAAATAGGGCCTGAATACAAAGTTAAACATCTTAGTAGGGTCTGATCTTACCCTAAAAACAAATATGATAATCATAAGAAATATTATACGAAGAAAGAAGGAGAAGAACGAAAGAAACACCAACCCCATAAATTTAACAGTTCGAGAATCTGAAAGTTGAGGAAAGGTATATTTCTTAAACTTAAAGTTAACATAATTAGATTATTCTCAGCAGCTATCTAATGTTTGATGATTTCATAATGACTAAGGGCTTTTCGAAGGTTATCATGCTTAGGAATTTTTGAATTCTCAAGTTAGAGCCCATGTTTATGAGTGTTACGATGATGCAGGATTCTAGTGACTCGAGAAATATATGTTGGTCATAGGAATTTGATTTTTGACCGTATCCTTTTCTGGGATGATAATGATTTTCGATGATAGATAATTTTTTTAGGAACTATTTCGTTTAAATGATATTAGGATGTTTCATTGTAGGAAACATTACAGAAGGTTGAATTAAAGATGTACCATATTCTGTGGTCAAAATAAATTTTGAAGAAGATCTTAAGAATTCCGTTTTTAGGATTTTTGAAAGAATCACTGTTTCTGAAGGAGTCGGACGATTTTAAACAATTGTAGATTTTAAATATTTAAATCCAGCATGATGAGTTTCGGTCGAAATGTGAATCACCGAGCTCAATTTTCAATCACAAGGAACTTTTGGCTGATTCATATTAGATCAAGCCTTAAAAATATTTTAATGTACTAGTAAATTTCGATCGAAAGTGGGTCCCAAGTACGATGAATCGCGCGACTCGTGAATCATGCGATTTATGAAGTAAGCAATCGGGCGACTAAAAAATGCGGCGAATGAGAAATCGGGCGAAATCCCCTTCGATTAATTTAGGAATTCGCTGAATTAAGATTCGGCCGATAGTGGAAATTGCCAAGCTGAGCAATTGGGCGATTTGATGAAAGTATATCACTGTCAGGCGATTAAGCGATTTGCCGTAAGTTTGGCCCATCTAAAAATCGCTGAGTTTAGAATCGGGCGTTTTCCAAGTCTCCAAATATTTTAATATATTTTAATTCTTTCTCTCAGTCGGGCGATTTAGGTAATCTCAAGCTTAGAATATTATAAGAATTTCTCATAATTATTTTAGGCTGTACAGCTCGAGGGGTAGTACAGATACTAATAATATTATTATGTCGAGAGGATCAACCTTTAGAGATTCCACAGAGTTCGTATTTGACTATAGCGGAAGGACAGGTAGGTGGATCATCCATCTAGAATACGTAAACACATATGTGATTTATGTGCTTTCATGTGATTCGATGATTTTTTTAACTTACGTGAATTACGTGATTTACTTGTTTCACGTACGTTTTATGTGAATCATGTTTTTATGAGATTTCATGTATATGCATGGCACATACATATCACGTCAGGGCGAGATATGGTTGTACCGTAGTGAGATATTGGCGTACGGGGTAAAATGAGATGATTTTGATGTGACTCGTAGCGGAGTCGAGGTTGGGCTCACTGGGCACCTGGCGGAGACATGCGTGATCGATCTATCTACTCGGGCGTGATCGTTTCGAGGTGCATACAGCCGGATGAGATTTTGTTTTGGTGCGGAGCGACCTGGTAGGGCCATTGGCGTGATCGTTCAGTGCACTATCAGTGTAGGCTGCCACGAGATTTGGGCGTGGCCTCCCAGTAGTCTATGGCACGCGAAGGTGTCGAGCCTAACCTAGGGCCATGTGTTGTATGATTTAAGATAGGATTGTTGGAAAAAAGAAAGAGTGTACATTTCGAAAAATATCCAACACCTATTTTTTGATTGCGAGTTCTCACGACAATGCCTTAGGCTTCTGCGGCGCGGATCAGATGGATTTGGCCTTACACGTACTGGCACGAAGGCATCGTATGGGCGGCATTACGATGGCGTCGACAACATCTCCTACAGGCTGCGTATCGTCATGTATTGGCGTCTCTGGTGTATAACATATGGCAGGCTCGAAATAAGCGTTGGAAGGAGGGGACTATCACGACACCGGACAGGCTCGTCGCGATAATTCTTGATATGGCATGCATGAGGCTTCTAGGGACATCACCCAAGTACGATCTACAGAGGGCGGCTATACGACGTCTTTGGCGTGTAGCTTGGTAGTATTGGTTGTTGTTTTTGTTAAGTTTGCTTGTGTGGTGCGTTTGCCAGTAGTTTTGTTACTGGTTGATCGTGAGGCCTAACCCCTCACTCATTCTGTACATTCACCCTTTATATATATATACGGGATTTACACCAAAAAAAAAAAGAAAGAGTGTACATTTCATGTGAGACATTGGGATTGGGACTGGGTGTACTGTAATACCCGAGTCCCGTAAGTAAGCCGGCCAATAAATATCCATACATATTATATGACTTACGTGACTGCATGGAATGTATTCTATGATTTTATGTGTCGATGTGATTACATATTAGGTGCTATTAGGGTTACTAACCAAGTAGAAGAACTAATTGAAGCTAGAAAGGTTTCATATGAGATAAGAGAAAGCAATTTCGAAACCATAAATCTCGAGATCTTTGGATCTCGAAATCTTGATGTCTCGAGATTTATAGTTTCGGCACAAAGTCGACTTCAAAAATTAAGTAGCATGAATGTCGAAGTTAGAGAATCTCGATATATTAAGAATTTCGAAAGAGAAGAATTGTGAGAAGAGAATTTCGAACAATTAGGATACTGAAACCTTTGAAGCTCGAAATTATAAAGCTCGAAATCCTTAGAACTCGAAATCTTTAAATCTCGAAATCTATGATTTTCGAGAAGAAAGCTGTTCACTTAATTAATGAACTCGAGATCAAAGAATGTCAGAGGACTTCGAAAGAGAATTACTAACGATTGAGATAGGTTTCTATTTCTTAACCAGGAAGGAAAAATTGAAGAATAATAGAATAATGCTTATTACATACTCAGGATAAGGATCGACTGAATGTCGATGTCAATTACCTATCATCACACGCAAAAAAAACTAGATAAGGAACGAAAAAGGAATTAATACATGTCACTTAAAAACTTTCGAAAACCTAGCAGTAAAGAGGAAACGAAGGACTTGAACAAAGCATTCATCCATAAGCTAGGAGAGGGTATACCGTGATTTTATATTTTACTCATATCCTAGCATGTTAGGAAGATTAGAGAACACAAAAATTTGCGTTTATTCACGTTTACATGAAGTTTTAATTTTTGAAAAACCTAAATATGTTGAAGTTATTTGTGTTCTTGAAAAATAGGCATTTCGATCGAAGTTTAAATGATTTCCATACCAATAAGATGTTTTCGAGTGATATGATTTCCAGTTTGATAAATTTCGAAGCTATATTAGTTTTGCGAGAATGATTTCGAGGTTGAAAATGAAGATATGAAAATGTCGAAACAAAACTCGAGATGGAATTTTGAAGTGAAGCTCGAAATCCATCAAAGTTTGCTTTGAAACTTTGTGTAAAATCTCGAGATAAAGCTGGAGATATATGTTTAATAGAAATTAGCTATCAAGCTCGAGATTCATCTCGAGATTCATGTCGAGATCTATTTGGTATCAACTTCGAAATTTAGTAAGGGATCTCGAGATCAAGCTCAAAACCATGTCGAGATTCATTTTCAAAATTTACCACGAAATCTTGTTTATGATTTCAACATACATCTCGAAATCCTTGTGTATTATCGACCTTGAACTCTAGTATAAGCTATTTCGAGATTTTATGATATAATCTTGAGACAATATCTCGAAATCTATAGATAGATATACTACTTTTAATTCTAAAGTTAAAATTTCGAAACACGTAAAATTAGAAACTTAGCTCAAAGGAGAATTTCGAAACCAAGTCGTTCAAAACTTTAGGGTTTCGAAATTCATAAGTCGAAGCTAGGGTTTTTAAACTAAGTCACTTTCGTGAAACTACAATTAGACTAACATACCCTAATCTTATATATTTTTGTACTTAGGATTCGAAGGTTAGCAACTTACAGTACGATAAGCTAAGTAGCTAAGGATATCAGGTAAGTGGAAGTCCCAACTACAACACATAATTGTTTGTGCATGAAAATTATGTGTCACATGCTTCTGTGATATTATGTGACTTCCTACGTGAATTATTTACGTTACACGACATGCATATTCATGACATGATCATATGCACGCACGATTAGTATGGAAAACATGATACAAGAGCGTGCATAATATACGATCGCCTGAGAGCGATGAATATTCGCCATATGGGCGTCTGATGTCGACTCACAGTTGCGTCACGGCTCTCCTATGTTACCATGGTGACGTCGTATGTCGTTACCGTCAAGACATGACATGTTCAAGGCAAGACATGATTATGCCCTCATGGCGGAACGTGGAACCTGCAGGATGCGAGCTGAGGGAGTAAGCGACCCCGAGGGTATCTCTGGTATTGACTACCTCAGAATAGGCCACCAGTTTGAAGCGTCCGCGTGGCGTATGAAACCACCTTGGGACAGAAAATGCGCCATAGGGTTAGCCTCTCATGAGTGGGTATTGCCACTTATATATTATTTATCCCTTGTGGATTCGAGCTCCATGATGGTTCATAGCCGAGGGCCCTACATGACAGGAAAAATATGAGGTCTAGGGAGCATTCGCGCGGATGCCTTTGAAGGTTGGGACACGTGCATGGCATGCATGGCTTTCTTTTGTGGCGACCCTCATTTTCTAATTAAGGTTAGTGGCAGATTTTCGCAACGTAAGTCGCGGAAGACCCGTCTAATAAAAACTTTTTGCTAAAAGATAATATAATATAATAAAATATTAGTTTACATAGGAGTATCTGTACAACGGGCGTAGCCCCAAAAATGTCAAAAGAACAAAAAACCTATTGTCGCTCCATAGGTATTCATCCATGTACCGCCCCGCCCTCAGAAGTCCGTGGAGCACCGCCACCAGCCGCCTCAGTCCTGACCCGCGTCGGCGCCGGACTCGGTACCTACAACACGTAAACATTGAGCGATTCGCCCAGTAGGTGAATAAAGATGCATGTATGCACGTGAACGCTCATTCTCGATCCCGATATCTCACATGCAATGTTCACTCTTTCTCTTTCCACAATCCTATCTCAATTCACACACAGGGCCCTAGGTCAGAGTCGACACCTCGCGTGCCCATAATAATAACATACGGAAGCTTAAACTAGCAGCGTTTTGACGATCACGCAACTGCACTGCTACGTCGCTCTTCCGTAAGCAGTAGCCTACGCCGACAGCGTTTTGACGATCACGCAACTGCCCTGTCGGGTCGCTCCCTCCGCTGAAAATGTAATCACGACGGTTTTGCACCTCGGGACGTTCATGCCCGAGTAGACAGATCGATCACGCCTGTCTGCCGTCAGGTGTCATATGAGTACGAACCTCGACTCCTCAACGAGTCAACAACAAAAATCACAAATATCTCATTCTACCCCGCTCGACAATATTTCAAATCAACCGTCTCAATACGGTGTAAATATCTCACCCCTGTGATATGATATGCATATGCCATGCATATAAACGTGATAACATAAAAACATATTTTCACGTGAGACGTACGTAAAACACGTAATTCATTTAACCACATAGAAGCACGTAAATATCACATAGGTGTTTACGCATTGTAGATGATAATTCACCTACAGGGCGAATCGCTCAGTGTTTACGTGTTGTAGGTACCGAGTCTGACGCCGATACGTGTCAGGACTGAAGTGGCTGGTGGCTGTGCTCCACGGACTTTTGAGGGCGGGGCGGTACATGGATGAAGACCTGAGGAGCGATAATAGGGTTTTTGTTCTTTTGACATTTTTGGGGCTACGTCCGTTGTACAGATACTATTATGTAAAACAATATTTTATTATATTATATTATCTTTTAGGAAAAAGTGTTTGTTAAACGGGTTTCCGCGACTTACGTTGCGAAAATCCGCCACTAACCTTAATTAGAAAATGTGGGTCGTCACAGGTGGTATCAGAGCTTGGGCTCTAGATTCTGATGACCTGTGGAGCGATAATAGGGTTTTTGTTCTTTTACATTTTTGGGGCTACGCCCGTTGTACAGATACTACTATGTAAAATAATATTTTATTATATTATATTATCGTTTAGGAAAAAGTTTTTACTAGACGGGTCTTCCGCGACTTAAGTTGCAAAAATCCGCCACTAACCTTAATTAGAAATGATGGTCGCCACAGGTGGTATCAGAGCTTAGGCTCTAGATTCTGAAGACTGTCCATGTACTGCCGCTCAAAAACCTGGAGAACCAGCCTGGCCCGTGAGTTTAAACTTCATTATGTGATTATGTGTTATTTGATACATGCCTTATGTGAATAATTGTAGACGACAGTTATAAAATGCCAAGAACGCGGAGCGAGCACGTGGGTGAATCCAGCCGTAGGGCTGAATCGGAGTCCCCTCCAAATGAAAGGGACTCGACCATCTTACGACAGACTGAATTGCTTCAACGTCAGTCTGATCATATCAATCGCCAATCAGACCAAATCGACGAGCTACTTCATCACCATAGCTCGTCTGAACATCGTCCCCCCCGCGGCCTGCACGTGTAGAAATTATCGAGGAGCGCTTTTAAAAAATAAATCCCCCAACCTTTGCTGATGCTACGGACCCAGCAGTGGCTGAAGATTGGCTGCGCACCATAGAAGATATGTTCATATATAGTCGTGTGCCTGAGAATGAAAAGGTCCTGTGCGCCGTTTCCATGCTCAGAGGAAACACCCGATTCTGGTGTGATACCGCTAAAATCCTAGAAGATCCGTTGAATATGTCGTCGGAACGATTTAGGGGATTTTGATGTAATAACCGTAAAAATTAATAGGGGATTTTGCTATAGTTATTTGTGTGATAATTTTCCGGATTAGGGAATTTAATAACGAAATTATGAATTTTAATAGTCCACATCTATTTCGAAATTTACCCAAAGAATTAAATACAATATATATAATTTTCCGGATAAATTGGTTGGGCTACATTTAAAAATTCAAAACATAGGCCCAAGTTTAAGTATTCTAAGGCCCAAATCATAGGAAAATATTTATTATATGATAAGTTCAAGGTTTACTTAAACCCAAAGGAAAAATACGTCACCTACATCTTTATCATCATCTCACTTTCCAACCTATTGACATGACAAAGTTATTTATCCCCACATTAAACCACGAAAACCTTGAATAGCATAAGAACTTGCGAAAACCCTCATCAACCCAAAACCACGCACTTTCAATATAAGGGAATTCACCAAGATTGTCAACTGATTTTATCCGGAAGACAGGTAGGTGAATTATTCATCTACAATGCGTAAACACCTATGTGATATTTACGTGCTTCTATGTGGTTAAATGAATTACATGTTTTACGTACGTCTCACGTGAAAATATGTTTTTATTTATCACGTTTATATGCATGGCATATGCATATCATATCACAGGGGTGAGATATTTACACCGTATTGAGACGGTTGATTTGAAATATTGTCGAGCGGAGTAGAATGAGATATTTGTGATTTTTGTTGTTGACTCGTTGAGGAGTCGAGGTTGGTACTCATATGACACCTGACGGCAGACAGGCGTGATCGACTGTCTACTCGGGCGTGAACGTCCCGAGGTGCAAAACCGTCGTGATTATATTTTCAGCGGAGAGAGTGACCCGACAGGACAGTTGCGTGATCGTCAAAACGCTGTCGGCGTAGGCTACCGCTTACGGAAGAGCGACCAAGCAGTGCAGTTGCGTGATCGTCAAAACGCTGCTAGTGTAAGCCTTTGTATATTATTATTATGGGCGCGCGAGGTGTCGAGTCTGACCTAGGGCCCTGTGTTGTGCGAATTGAGATAGGATTGTGGAAAGAGAAAGAGTGAACATTGCATGTGAGATATTGGGATCGGGAATGAGCGTTCACGTGCATACATGCATCTTTATTCACCTACTGGGCGTCGCTCAGTGTTTACGTGTTGTAAGTACCGAGTCTGACGCCGACACGCGTCAGGACTGAGGCGGCTGGTGGCGGTGCTCCACGGACTTTTGAGGGCGGGGCGGTACATGGATGAAGACCTGTGGAGCGATAATATGGTTTTTGTTCTTTTGACATTTTTGGGGCTACGCCCGTTGTACAGATACTAATATGTAAAATAATATTTTATTATATTATATTATCTTTTAGGAAAAAGTTTTTATTAGACGGGTCTTCCGCGACTTACGTTGCGAAAATCCGCCACTAACCTTAATTAGAAAATGAGGGTCGCCACAGGTGGTATCAGAGCTCAGGCTTTAGATTCTGAAGACCTGTGGAGCGATAATAGGGTTTTTGTTCTTGTGACATTTTTGGGGCTACGCCCATTGTATAGATACTACTATGTAAAATAATATTTTATTATATTATATTATCTTTTAGGAAAAAGTTTTTATTAGACGGGTCTTCCGCGACTTACGTTGCAAAAATCCGCCACTAACCTTAATTAGAAAATGTGGGTCGCCACAGGTGGTATCAGAGCTTACGCTCTAGATTCTGAAGACTGTCCATGTACTGCCGCTCAAAAACATGGAGAACCAGCCTGGCCTGTGAGTTTAAACTTCATTATGTGATTATGTGTTATTTGATATGTGCCTTATGTGAATAATTGTAGACGATAGTTGATGCCAAGAACGCGGAGCGAGCACGTGGGTGAATCCAGCCGTAGGGCTGAACCGGAGTCCCTCCAAATGAAAGGGACTCGACCATCTTACGACTGACTGAATTGCTTCAACGTCAGTCTGATCATATCAATCGCCAGTAAGATCAAATCGACGGGCTACTTCATCACCATAGCTCGTCTGAACATCGTCCCTCCCCGCAGCCTGCACGTGTAGAATTATCGGGGAGCGCTTTCAAAAAATGGGTCCCCCAACCTTTGCTGATGCTACGGACCCAGCAGTGGCTGAAGATTGGCTGCGCACCATAGAAGATGTGTTCATATATAGTCGTGTGCCTGACAATGAAAAGGTCATGTGCGCCGTTTCCATGCTCAGAGGAAAAGCCCGATTCCGGTGGGATACCGTTAAATTCCTAGAAGATCCGTTGAATATGTCGTGGGAACGATTTATGGCAAATATTTTACTGCCCATGAACAGGAACGACGGATGCTAGAATTTATGAATCTCAGGCAAGGAGGAATGCCTGTAACTCAATATATCTGCCGATTCGAGGAGTTGTCCAGTTTCGCTCCTCACATGGTGGCAACAAATCTACTCAAGGTCACGATGTTCATTACGGGTCTCAAACCTGAGCTTTATCGCGACTTAAGTATCTCGGGGGCCCGACTGATGGAATTTACCCAAGTAGCAGAAAGGGCCGTGATAGCTGAGCAGGCTGAGGCTCAGATTTCTGAAGCTCATGAGCCGAAGAAGAGGAGAGAGAGTCAGCAAGGACCTGGAAGTGACCGTAAACGCCAATTTTTCAACAAAGGCCAAGGCAACCAAGGAAATCGCCAGGGCCAACAGAATTGGCGCCCGACGCTTAACCAGGGACCCGTAAATATTCAGAATAGACCTCTAAACACAGCACCCTAGTGCAGACAGTGCGGCCGTTACCACTTCGGTGCCTGTTATCAACCCAGACCCAACCCAAACCCACAGTGTTTCAGATGCGGAAGAATGGGGCACTATGCAAGGAATTGTAACACGAACATGCCCCATTCCCTACCCGAACACCAGTTCGACCTCCACCGGTTCCTGCACGGGTTTTCACACTTACCAATGAGGAGGTCGAGGCGAACCCTTCTGTTGTGATGGGTACGTTAACTATCTATAACATGCCCACTTCTGTGCTAATTGATTCTGGAGCCACACATTCATTTGTGTCGGCTAAGTACGTGGCGAAGGTAGGAATATCCCATACCTCCTCTGAATGCAACTATGTGTTACTCTACCTCATGGGGATCCGACGCATACCAACCAAGTACTGCGAGGATGCGTCGTAAATATTGAGGGTAGGAACTTGACTGCCGACCTGATTGTAATCCCGATGAACGACTATGATGTCATCTTCAGAATAGATTGGCTTTCAAGATATGGAGCATCATAGATTGCAACAAGAAGGTCGTTAAATTCCAGCTGCCTGAAGAAGAAGCATTCACTTTTTCGGGTAAAGCGAATAAGAATAGTATTCCACGAATATCAGCTCGGAAGGCTCAACGACTTTTGAGGTCGGGTTGTGAGTCTTATCTCGTGTATGCGGTGAAGGCAGAGGACTTACCTCAGCCGGAACTAAAAGACGTACCTGTAGTCAACGAATACACTGATGTATTTCCCGACGATCTCCCAGGGTTAACCCCTGATCGAGAAATACAGTTCAAGATAGATCTGATGCCAGGGTCAGCCCCAATCTCTAAAGCCCCTTACAGTTTAGCACCAAATGAGTTAAACGAATTGAAGGAACAGTTAGAAGACCTACTATCTAAGGGATTTATTCAGCCGACGTTTTCGCCGTGGGGCGCACCCGTTCTTTTTGTGCGAAAGAAGGATGGATCGATGCGACTGTGCATCGACTACAGGGAGTTGAATAAGATCACGACCAAGAATAAATATCCCTTGCCAAGGATCGATGATCTATTCGATCAACTACAAGGAGCTACGGTATTCTCGAAAATTGACCTCCGTTCGGGATACCGTCAGTGGAAGATCAGGGAGGTAGATGTTCCTAAAACCGCACTCAGTACGAGGTACGGCCATTACGAGTATTTGGTCATGCCTTTTGGACTGACAAACGCCCCAGCTGCTTTTATGGACTTGATGAATCGAGTCTTTAAATACTAACTCGATCGGTTTGTTATCGTCTTTATCGAGGATATTCTGATCTATTCTAAGACGAGGGACGAACAAGAAAGTCATTTGCGAACTGTCTTAGGAATCATGCGAGAGAAACAGCTCTACGCCAAATTCAAGAAATGCGAATTTTGGCTTGAGCAAGTAGCCTTCTTGGGACACGTGATTTCTGGGAATGGAATCTCTGTGGACCCGAGTAATATCGAAGCTGTGAATAACTGGCCACGACCTACTACTCCTACCGAGGTTCGGAGGATCCTTGGACTTGCGGGATACTACCGTAAGTTTATAGCGGACTTCTCTAGTATTGTGTCTACATTGACCAATCTGACGAGGAAGAACGTCCCGTTCAAGTGGACCGAAGCATGCGAACTGAGCTTCCAAGAATTGAAGAAACGTCTTACCTCTGCCCCGATATTGACAATACCATCGGGAACCGGAGGATTTGCAGTCGACGGTGATGCTTCGAAGAATGGCCTGGACTGCGTGCTGATGCAGAACGGAAAGGTGATTGCTTATGCGTCACGACAGTTAAAGGAATACGAGAAGAACTATCCGACCACGACTTGGAACTGGCAGCAGTAGACTTCGCTTTGAAAATCTGGAGACATTACCTCTATGGAGAGAAATGCGAAATCTTCACGGACCATAAGAGCTTGAAGTATTTATTCACCCAGAAGGAATTGAATATGCGACAGCGGCGACGGTTAGAACTAGTGAAGGACTATGATTGCGTTATCAGCTATCATCCGGGTAAGGCAAACGTAGTCGCAGATGCGCTAAGTTGAAAAGCGATAAATGCAGAGTTACATCGGGGATAGAGATAGTCAATTTAGGCAAAGTTGAAACAAAACTAGCAGCGTTAACCCTTCAACCCACGCTGCTAGAACGGTCAGGAACACGCAAAATGAAGACGAACTCTATCTAAAAATGAAAGATGCGTTACCCGAGGATTTTAAAATACGAGAGGATGAAGCTTTATTATACAGGAATCGTCTTTATGTACCTGACAACGAGGTGCTGCGACAAACAGTAACGACGGAAGCACACACGACCACATACTCAGTATACCCAGGAGCCACAAAAATGTATCAAGATTTACGAATAACGTACTGGTGGCCAGGAATGAAGAAAGACATTGCTGCATTTGTGAATCGATGTATGACCTGCCAATTGATTGAAGCAGAACACCAGCGACCCGGTGGAACCCTACAAACCCATTTCAGAATGGAAATGGGATCATATCACGATGGATTTCGTCATTGGGTTACCCAAAAAGACGAAAGGCCACGATGCTATTTGGTGATTGTCGATCGCCTAACTAAATCAGCGCACTTTCTTCCTATGAGCTCTACGTGTTCCATGGAGCGCTATGCTGAATTATATATTCAGGAAATCATCCGGCTCCATGGAATTCCAACCTCTATCGTCTCGGATCGAGATTCGAGATTTTTATCGAACTTTTGGCAGAGCTTGCAGAAAGCAATGGGTACCAAGCTCTCGTTCAGTACTACTTACCATCCCCAAACCGACGGGCAGTCTGAATGAATGATTCAGACTCTCGAGGATATGCTACGGGCATGTGTGCTCGATTTCAAAGGAAACTGGAGTAAGTATTTGCCGCTCATAGAGTTTTCATACAAAAGTTTCCACGCTACAATCGGCATGGCACCATACAAGGCGTTATACGGGCGCAAATGTCGATCCCCGGTCCATTGGGACGAAATTGGTGAGCGAACACTGTTAGGACCTGATATGATCCGAGAAATGACAGAAGCTGTGACGAAGATTCGGGAAAGGATGCGAACTGCACAGAGTCGTCAAAAGAGTTATGCAGATCATCGACAACGACCTTTGGAGTTCGTAGAAGGTGACCAAGTGCTCCTGAAAATTTCCCCGATGAAAGAAGTAAAGCGTTTCGGCAGAAAGGGCAAGCTGAGTCCCAGATACACAGGCCCGTTCAGAATTATCAGACGGGTTGGAGAGGTCGCATACCAACTAGAGTTGCCGGACAAATAAGTTCACGACGTATTTCACGTATCGACATTACGAAAATACGTCGCGGACCCAAGCCACGTGATCTAGAACGAGCTTCTTTATCAACAACTCAAGCCTGACTTGAGTTACGAAGAGAAGCCTGTCGAGATTTTGATGTATGAGTTGAAACAGCTCCGGAATAAACCTATTCCGTTAGTTAAGGTGTTGTGGCGAAATCAATCAGTTGAGGAAGCCACTTGGGAGCGTGAGGATGATATGAGAGTTCGTTATCCCGAATTATACAAGTCGGCGTAATTTCGGGGATGAAATTCTTTTAAGGGGGAGGATGTAATACCCGTAAAAATTAATAGGGGATTTTGCTATAGTTATTTGTATGATAATTTTCCAGAGTAGGGAATTTTAATAACGAAAATATGAATTTTTAATAGTCCACATCTATTTCGAAATTTACCCAAAGAATCAAATACAATATATACAATTTCGGGATAAATTAGTTGGGCTACATTTAAAAATTCAAAACAGATGCCCAAGTTTAAGTATTCTAAGGCCCAAATCATAGGAAAATATTTATTATATGATAAGTCATTATATGATAAGTTCAAGGTTTACTTAAACCCAAAGGAAAAATACGTCACCTACATCTTTGTTATCATCTCACTTTCCAACCTATTGACATGACAAAGATATTTATCCCCACATCAAACCACGAAAACCTTGAATAGCATAAGAACTTGCAAAAACCCTCATCAACCCAAAACCACGCACTTTCAACATAAGGCAATTCACCAGGATTGTCAAGTGATTTTATCGGTAAGACAGGTAGGTGAATTATTCATCTACAATGCATAAACACCTATGTGATATTTACATGCTTCTATGTGGTTAATGAATTACGTGTTTTACGTGTTATACGTACGTCTCACGTGAAAATATGTTTTTATGTTATCACGTTTATATGGATGGCATATGCATATCATATCGCAGGGGTGAGATACTTACACCGTATTGAGACGGTTGATTTGAAATATTGTCGAGCCGGGTAGAATGAGATATTTGTGATTTTTGTTGTTGACTCGTTGAGGAGTCGAGGTTGGTACTCATATGACACCTGACGACAGACAGGCGTGATGGATCTGTCTACTCGGGCGTGTACGTCCCGATGTGCAAAACCGTCGTGATTATATTTTCAGCGGAGGGAGCGACCCGACAGGGCAGTTGCGTGATCGTCAAAACGCTGTCGGCGTAGGCTACGCTTACGGAAGAGCGACCTAGCAGGGCAGTTGCGTGATCATCAAAATGCTGCTAGTGTAAGCTTCCGTATGTTATTATTATGGGCGCGCGAGGTGTCGAGTCTGACCTAGTGCCCAGTGTCGTGTGAATGGAGATAGAATTGTGGAAAGAGAAAGAGTGAACATTGCATGTGAGATATTGGGATCGGGAATGAGCGTTCACGTGCATATATGCATCTTTATTCACCTACTGGGCGAATCGCTCATTGTTTACATGTTTTAGGTACCGAGTCTGACGCCGACGCGCGTAAGGACTGAGGCGGCTGGTGGCGGTGCTCCACGGACTTTTGAGGGCGGGCGCTACATGGATGAAGACCTGTGGAGCGATAATAGGGTTATTGTTCTTTTGACATTTTCGGGGCTACGCCCGTTGTACAGATACTACTATGTAAAATAATATTTTATAATATTATATTATATTTTAGGAAAAAGTTTTTATTAGATGGGTCTTCCGCGACTTACTTTGCGAAGATCCGCCACTAACCTTAATTAGAAAATGAGGGTCGCCACAGCTTTATAAGCTCATTCCACGTAATTATGTGTTGTAGGTTCACGGGATCACAGTACGTGATCTTTGCGAATGCGAGGCCAATGTTTTAAGCTTCCGGAGGACTTTGAGGTGGCAGTGTGTACATGGATGCGACCTGAGTGGCGGGCCGATGATCATTTTGAACACGCATGCGCGCTCCCCTTGTATTATGTCCTAGGAATATTTTGTATTGTACAGAAGAGTTTCCTTTATATAAAAGGAAAACTTTTCTACGCATTTTCATATATAGATTTCATTTATATCACATGCAGTCACATAAAATATTAGTAGGAATGGGCTGTAGAAGTCAGGGGTGCCACATGTACACTTGCATTCATACATTTATTCACCTACTGGACAAATCGCTCAATGTTTACGTGTTGTAGGTACTGATTCTGACGTTGATACGCGTCAAGACTGAGGCGGCTGGTGGCGGTGTTCCACGGTCTTTCGAGGGCGGTGCGGTACATGAATGAAGACTTGTGGAGCGGCGTTAGGGCTTTTGTTCTTTTGACATTTTCGGGCTTTGGCCCATGTACAGTAATGACGTTGTAGACAGATTTCTATAGTAATATATAATATTTTAGGAAAATGTTTTAATTAGACGGGCCTTCCGCGGCTTACGTTGCGGAAATCCGCCACTAACTTTTATAAGTGTTGCTACAGGTGGTATCAGAGTGTAGGCTTTAGATTCTGAAGATTGTCCAAGTACTGCCGCTCAAAAGCCTGGAAAACCAGCCTGGCCTGTAAGTTCAATGGTTTATTATATGATTACGTGTTATTTGATATATGTGCTTTCTCCGAATGATTGTAGAACTAGTGAAAAATTCCAAAGGGACGTCGAGAGTATGTTTGTAGTTCCAATCGTAGGGCGGGGTCTGAGCCCCACCGAATGACGACCGCTCTACCATCCACCAGTTAACCTATCTGATCTGACGATAGTCTGATCAGAATAACGACCTCATTCACCGTCAGAATTCCTCGGACATCACTCATCCCCAGGACTAGAACGTGTAGAAGCTGCTCGGGAAAGGTTTTGAAGATTAAACCCCCTACGGTCGAGGAGGCCACGGATCCTACCTATGCGGAGGATTGGCTGAGGACCATCGAGAATATGTTTCGTGTTACCCACTTACCAGATATTGAAATGCTGACGTGTGCCAGCTTTATGCTGCGTGGGAACGCGAGCTACTGGTGGGACACCATTCAGGTGCTCGAGGATCCCACTACGATAACCTGGGAGAGGTTCAGCTCTTTCAGGGAAGTACTTTACCGTGCCGGATAGAGCGCAGAAGCTGAATGAGTTTATTAACCTTAAGCACGGAGGAATGTCGGTGGCAGATTACATAGGCAAGTTCGAGCAATTATCAAGGTTTGCACCCGATATAGTGGCTACCGACGAGCTAAAGATTGAACGTTTTCTGGAAGGTCTCAAACATGAGATGTTCCGAAGCGTGAGCATGTACGATTTGGAGGGAAAACTTACGCTCGTATCGCTGAGCGAGCAATTGTAGCTGAACAGGCGGAGACCGGAGTTACAAAGGCTGAAGACGCAAAGAGGAGGACAGAAGGACAACAAGGAGGAGAAACCAAAAGCGCCCGTTCTTTAGCAAAAATCTGACCAATCATTGGAATCAATTGGGCCAGCAGAATTGGAGGCCAAGGCAATCAAGGACAATTTAACATTCCGAACAGACCCCCAAACGTTGCATCTCAAGGTCGACAGTGCGGACACTATCACTCCGGTGTATGTTATGGTGCAAGACCAAACCCAACCCAACAATGTTTCTGGTGTGGCTAGATCGGACACTATGCTAGAAACTGTAGTGAGAGTGTACCTCAAGTCCCGAACCAACCGCTGATTCGACCCCCTCCGGTGCCAGCACGAGTTTTTACTCTGACAAATGCGGAGGCCGAAGTGAATCCTTCTGTAGTAACGGTTACGTTGATATCTATGCGTGCCCACTTCCGTGTTAATTGACTCTGGAGCCACACATTTGTTCGTGTCAGCCAAGTATGTGGAAAAGGTGGGAATATCTCCTACCTTATCTGAATGCAACTACATGGTTACCTTGCCACACGGTGATCCAATGCGCACTAACAGGGTGGTAAAACGATGCTCCGTGAACGGTGATGGTAGAAATTTGAGTGTCGACCTAATTGTGATCCCAATGAACGACTATGATGTCGTCTTTGGGATGCATAGGCTAACACGGAGCATTATAGTTTGCAACAAGAAGGTCGTAAAGTTTCAGTTGCCCGAGGAAGAGGTAGTCACTTTTTCTGGTAAAGCGAATAAGAATAGTGGTCCACGAATATCCGTTCTAAAGGCTCAACGACTGCTGAGATTTGGTCGTGAGTCTTTACTTGTATATGCGGTGAAGACGGAGGAGTTACCTCAGCCAGAACTGAAAGACGTACCGGTCAGTGAATATGCCGATGTATTTCCCGACGATCTCCCAGGGTTACCCCCTAATCGAGAAATATAGTTTACAATAGATTTGACGCCGGGGTCCACCCAATCTCTAAAGGACCGCATCGACTAGAGCCAAATGAACTGAAGGGTTTATCCAACCAAGTTTCTCACCATGGGGAGCGCCTATGTTGTTCGTACGAAAGAAGGATGGGGCTATGCGACTACGAATCGACTACCGAGAGTTGAATAAGATCACGATCGAAAATATATATCCCCTACCAAGGATCGACGATCTGTTCGACTAGCTAAAGGGTGCTTCGGTATTCTTGAAAATCGATCTCTGTTCGGGATACCTGAAGATTAGGTAGACAGATGGTACTAAAACAGCGTTCAGTACAAGGTACGACCATTACGCGTTTTTGGTCATGCCCTTCGGACTGACAAATGCACCTGCTGCATTTATATATCTTATGAATCGAGTCTTTAGAGACTATCTTGATCAATTCGTCATCATCTTCATCGAAGATATACTGATATATTCTGAGACGAGATCCGAACACGAAAATCATCTAAGAACTGTTTTAGGAATTCCGCGAGAGAAACAGCTCTACGCCAAATTCATGAAATGCGAATTTTGACTTGATCAAGTAGCTTTCTTGGGACACGTGATATCTGGGAATGGAATCATTGTGGATCCGTGTATGATTGAGGTTGTGAACAATTGGCCACGACCGACTACTCCGACCAAGGTCCGAAGTTTTCTAGGACTTTCGGGATATTACCTAAGTTCATAGCTGACTTCTCTAGCATCGCCTTGACTCTGACAAACTTGACCAGAAAGAATGTGCCCTTCAAATTGACAGAAGCATGTGATCAGAGCTTCCAGGAATTAAAGAAAAGTCTTACCTCTGCCCCAATTTTGACAATACCGTCAGAAGCCGGACGATTTTTAGTATACATAGATGCTTCAAAGAACGACTTAGGGTGCATGCTGATGCAGGACGGAAAGGTGATTACTTATGCCTCCCGACAACTGAAGGAATGCGATGACCTAGAATTAGCAGCAGTAGTCTTTGCTTTGAAGATCTGGAGACACTATCTTTATGGAGAAAGGTGAGAAATTTTCACCGACCACAAGAGCTTGAAATACTTCTTCACCCATAAGGAGTTAAGCATGCGCCAACGACGATGGCTGGAGCTTTTACGAGGCCCATATCGTAAACGAGACAGTCCACATAACCAGGGACTCATTCGACACATCCTTCGGCTGCCAAGTCAACCTCAATATGAGGATGAGGCGTCCGATGATGAGCTTATCGAGGACATGACGAAGCTGGGATACTGCACTCCAATCAAAATTGTTAATGATACCGCATCCGTGGCGGACTCTCTTTGCACCCGTCAAGTGGTTCTCACCAAAGCATTCGGGCCACGATCGATGCAACACGACGATTCTCCGCATCTTCCACGGGATCGCTTATGGGAAAACTTGACTGCGCCAAACTAGTCATATTGGACATGGACGATCAAATGCTGCAGTGGACGAAGACGAAGAAGACACAGAACCTGCCTTATCTTTGATGGTTCCCGCTGATGATCCACCACATTATGCAGTAACCCTAGGGATACCGGCACGACCTGAAGTGGAAAATTTCACTCTGCAAAAACTGTCTAGAGGGGAAGGCCGACGAGAAGTGCATGCGACGGGCCTTACCAATTCTTTGTGCGTTACTAGCTGTGGCCAGCTCAGATGCAGTCAACTCATACTGCCAGCGCTAAAATGTAATCAACCCCATGACTCAGGAAAACCCATCCGAGTGTAATCGAGTTAGCCAGGAGAGAGAGAGAGAGATAGAGAGAGAGAGGGAGAGAGAGAGAGGGAGAGAGACGAGGAGAGAGAGAGAGAGAGAGAGAGAGAGAGAAGATCTGATAGAACTGACAGAACCTAGTCCAACAACAATGCCACCCGTCCCCCCAGCAATCATTTTCGGAATCATCAAGACCTCAAAAGGCAACGAAGCGGAGGACGATGATGAAGGAGACTTGATACCACGCGGACGACGACAAGAAGCCGTGCATATAGAATAACCACAACCAGTCGTCGTCGAGACAATACAGTCTAACCTCCACACGCAGAAACATCCGAGTCCAGCCCTAGGATAGAAGTCGTCGAACCTGACCCAATGGCGCATGCACAACCGACCACACCATTCACTCGTCTCCCAATAGACGAGTGTCTAATAACTTTCTAAACCCCCCAAATCACAAACATCTCGAGTCAAGTGTCCCTCCCACCTAAAATCTTTCCATCCTTGTGACTCCGATCGAATCTCAGCTTAATGAACATGCCTCAACATTCATAGAAGCGCCTATGATTGAGGCCCTTCAAGGATTGGACGAAAGTCCTGCAGATGATGACCTCAGCAACTCATCATCCGAGGGCCACCGTCCAGAACCTAGTTCTGGATGCGTGCCAACAGGGAACCCAAGTGGCCTTGGTGAAAGCTCCAACCAAGCCCGTCCGAGTGACCCGCGAAACCCAGCAGAAGAACAACTTTACCGAAAGCTGATCGGGGGATGCAAACTGCCTCAGCGGACTACCCGCCGGCAAGAATGCCCCGGCCAGAAACGTCGTCACGACGATCTTGACGACCAGGATCGTCCTGAGGGAAGAAGAGGCAGAGAACAACAGCAGGCAGTCGCGGACAAGGACGCGAAACAATGCAGAGTGAGTCAGCTCTCGATCATCCAATCCACCGCCACCAAGGTTCTCAGCAGTTAGACGAGCTTCGTCAGGGCCGAACCAGATAACTTCCCTTCCTAAAGTTGAGTCTGGCCCCGCGAGGACCTCCACCCAAATAGTCCAAACGACACCCTTATCCTTATATAGACAAGTATGTACTGGAAGAGGAGTGGCTATAGGAATAGAGACGGAGGCGGAGGCTCGGCTGGTTCTAGAGAACGTACGCTATCATTTAAGAAAGGCTGCAGCTGTTATCTTCTAGAACCAGAAGAAGAAGAGGAGAGAGTAGACCTTGGAGTATAAATTCCAGAACTCCCCGACCTAATGACAATCAACGAACCTGAAGAACAACCTCAAAGCATTGAGTTGCTAGAGTCTCCCTGGGAAAACAAGAAAATCAAGGCTCCATTTTCTATTACCCAAAGATCTAGAGAGGGAAAGATAAGTTCAAGAGACTCGACGTGGCACAAGGAGCAGAAGCAAGCTATAAGCGCATGTTTATGCTCGCCCACATGGTAAACATTCGTAAGGGACTTACCAAGGAGGAGTACGGGCATAAGCAGAAGCTGAAGGCACCAATTGTCGACGTTGTAGAAGTGGACCACTTCTGGGGAAAATATCCAACTCCAGTCTACACTGTCGAAAGGATTGACAGATCTAAACAAAAACTGGCAGAAGCTGAGCTACCTTACCTTCCGCTAGGAGTAGTCCATCAGATGTACTGCATGTACCATAACTCCACGCTCAACACATTCAAGCACAGAAAAGGACTCGAAGGCTTAAAGAGGTACATGCTTCGACAAGTCATGTTCTTTGCTGCTAAAGACTTCCAGAAGGCTCTGGAGAGCAATGCTAGGAAGGTCAACCTTACTGAACCTATCAACAGCAGTATGGACTTTGAGAGCTTATGAGAAAATTACCTCTACTTGTACCCTGAACTTGCTGTCACCTACACTAAACAAAGAAAAAGTAAAACTCAAGTCCTGGTATTATCAGAAGTTCCAAAGTTCGGTGACGGAACTTTGAAGATCATCCTCACAAAGCTTAGAAGTCACCTAGAATCAATCACGAAAGACTATGTCAGGACCCGACTCCTGATTCTACCTATTCTAGCGTTTTCCTACGTGTCTATCGCGTTGTAATTGGAAACTAGTACTGAAAATTGCGCATATAATTTTGTTATTTTCCATTTATATAACAGAATCACTGTTATATACACGTCAAAAGAATAAAGGTTCGATCTCTATGATTACATTCGAGACCTAACTACACAGATCTCGTGTGACGGCACAGCAAAAGGCTCCTATGCGCCCGGCCTCACAGGTCGTCATCCATACACACACGTCCACCCCAAAAGCAGCGTGAAGCTTCAAAAGGTCGGCCTTGCCTTCAAAGCGCGATCACATATCGTGGTCGCTGGTACCTACAACACATAACATAAGGAATGAGCCGCCAAGGCTCAGTAAGCGGAAATCATGCATGTATGCACATGTCACTCCCCCGCATCGGCAATCCACGCCGATGCATGCGCCGATGCATGTCGCACCTCGTACTAACGTACCCAGGGCCCTCGGCTAATCTCCCATGCACCACAATGAGCTCACGTCCTCTCAGGGACCAATAAGGCAGCGGTCTACGCTCGATGGCCGAACCCTAGGATGCACATCGTTCCCTTAGGTCGCCATATGTTCTCGGTCGTCCCCGACTGTCCGGCGGTCGCTCACGCTGGTAGCCTACACTGAGGTTGCCCACACCAGGGTTCCACCCTGTGTCGCTTATACCCTCAGGTCGAACCTTACCGCCACGGGCCATGCCCAAATCGTATCTGTGACACGTTCACATATATTTATTTACATAATATTACGACGATGCTAAACGCTGCCCTGGTAGCATACGAGACAACCCTTGACTCAACTGTGAGTCGGCATCACATGCCCATATCGGCAATGTATAAATCGCTCTCAGGCAATACGTTATATGCATACTCCGCTCCTACATCCCTCCCATATGTAAGCGTACATGCACATGAACATGAAATGAATCTAATGCCAAGTATACTTACCATGGAAATACGCATCAGATAATTCCCGAAGTCACGCAATCACGTAGGCACGTAATCATATTAATCTAAGCACACACAAGCAAGTTATGTGTTGTAGTTGGATTTCTACTTACATGTCGTCCGTCGACTAATGCTACTGTCCTGGTGAATTTCCTAAGTCCCGGCCTATCCAAACCTTTGGTTCGATTTCTTCCCTTCTTCTCTCCTCAAGCTCTCGCTAGTTCTTCTTTCGCTAAAAAGGGTTCGATGGCTTCCTTCTGTTTATGAATTATAAATTGAAAGTTTAGCTAGATATTTTTCAAAGGTAAGGGTGATGGGATTGGTAATTGACGTATATCCATTGATTTAAAGAAATTTTGTCCCCGGATTTTTATTTAAGAATTTGGGCCAATATTAAAGTTCTATTTTGGGCCTAAATGTGAATTTTAACCTCTTGGACCACTTATATTATATTTGGACTAAACATATAGATTAGTTTTGGGCTTGAGTTTGGGTTCCATCCTAGTCTAATTGCAACAATAGCCAAATTTTGTCATTAGCTGAATTTCCATAATCCTAATTTTTAAAATCCCTAATTAAATTGGAAGTCACATTGCACAACAGATGAAGAAAACAGATGAATTAACATATAGCAAAATAGGCATGATTTCATTCGAAAATGCTGAAGAACAGATGAAAAAGCATAAAACCCAGTGAAATCGAATATGACTGAAAACGCTGGGAAAATTCATAAATCTAAGTCCAATCGATCACACTTTGGCTCTGATACCACTTGTAGGTCACTAGACACCTCAACGATTAATCAATGGGGAATCAAATAAAGGGTTACGTGAGTTTTACCTTAAGTGTGTATGTTTTGGAGGGCTTCTCTTAACTCAAGCAACGACGTTTTCAGTATAACGAATGATTCCGTTATCACAGTGGTAGGGTTTAGGCTTTATACCTTTGAATTAGGTATATAACCCTGGCCAGGACACTCGACAGCTGACTATATTGAGTTTAGTCGCCACCTTCCACCGGTTTATCCCGCTACGCATGATGGGATCCGATGGAATGGCGCGAGTGATGGCCGGCCTACTGCAAGGTTGGTCAGGGAGATGCTGCGTTTTCGTCGACCTCTGGTCCCCTGGGCGGTCTTATTTGGGGGACCATTGAGAGTTCCTCGGCATGAGTTCATCTTGTGGTTGGGCATTCGCGATCGGTTATCGACGAGGGATAAGCCTTGGGTGGCGCAGCGTGCTGGGACCCCTGCCTGTGTTCTATGCGATGCCCTCCATTTCGAGTCAGTCCAGCACCTATTTTTTGATTGTGGATTTTCGTGCCAATGTGTTCGATTACTACGGCGGCGAATTAGGTGGGTCTGGCCATACACGGATTGGCGAGAGGGCATCTTATGGGCTTCGGTGCGATGGCGTCGCAAACATCTTATAGCGGATGCTTATCGGCATGTCTTAGCATCACTGGTGTATCATATCTGGCAGGCCCGTAACAAGCGCTGGAAGGAAGGGACTCTCACGACCCCGGCCAGCCTGGTTGCGAGCGTTATTAGCTTGGTGTGCATGCGATTATTAGGGACGTCACCTAAGTTTCACTTACAGAGGGCGGCTATTCGGCGCCTCTGGCGTGTAGCTTGGTAGGATTGGGGTCAGGTTTTGTTTTTGTAGGTTTGTCGTTGATGGTGTTAGCCAGTAGCTTGTTACTGGTCGAATCGTGAGTCATATCTCACTCATATGTACTTCCCCTACCTTTATATATACACGGAACTTACACCAAAAAAAAAATTATTATGTATATAACCCATTGGGTCTCTAACAAGCCGATTACAATGTAAAACTACAAATTACATTAAAAGAAATTACAAGACTGACTAATAATTTTTTTGGACACTTTAAAATATTCCTAACACGATTTAACCACGACTTTTTAATGGGAAGTGTTGATCCGGGGGGGGGTGTTCTTGAAGGTTGGGAGCTTCTCTAAAATTCTCTCTTTCTATTTCACACAAATAACTCCCCCTAAATTTTGATAATGAATTCAATTAACTCCCTCTTTTGAAGATTTGTGACGTCTGACTCCTCCGTTGAGCTTCTATATTTACTGTAACACTTAGGGAAAGACGTTAAAACTGTTTGGAGCTAAAGCATAAATTTTGAATATGCTCCCACTCAATTTGTGTGCGTAAAGTGAAGACAACTCTACTATAGATATTCATATTTTTCGCTGCACGCATACAAATGAAATCAATTTAAGCCACGAGGACATATTACTATCGAATCCGCCTAGATGTATGGTCCCCTAAACATTCATTGACAATTTTTCGTAAGTGTATGACCAAACAAAATGTTCGCATATAGTCAATTTCGCGCCAATGCAAATTAAAATTGCATTCACAATTTGCGATTCATGAGAATCAAAAGTTTTGCATTTAATCAATCCAGTGCATATGCCAACCAAAATTGCATGTCAGAATGTGCGAAATCATATTAAAGAAAAATATGAAAAATAAAATAAAACAAATGAAATTTAAGAAAATTACTTTACTAACAAGTGAAAATGTTTTTAATTTATGTATAATACTTTTGTATTTTTATTAGTTATTTATTTTTTATTATCTTTAAAAAAAATGATATTCACGCATAATAGCATATAAAATAAGAAACCATACAGAATAGAGCATGCGAGAGCATAGGATCAAATAAAGCACATTCACGTGAGATTCAACATGCCTAACTTAACCTCAAGGAACTGGAATCATTTTTCATCCAATGCCTCGGTGAATATGTCGGCCAGTTGATACTCCGTGTTCACGAAATACATGTCTATGGTGCCTTTTTCTAGTGATCCTTAATAAAATGATGTCTAATATATATGTGTTATGCGCGTGAGTGGTGGATAGGGTTGCACGTAATGGCTATAGCGCTTTGACTATCACTATAAATGGGTATATTATTTCACTCGCACCCATAATCGCGAAGTTGGGTCTGCATCCGTATTCAGCTTCGGCCGTAGATGTTGATGCGCAAGTTGCTTCTTGGATTACCGACAGAACAACTTTTCGTCTAAGAATTGGGGCTCTTTATGTCCATTCGGCAATCTACATAATCAGCGTCAGTATTTCCGATTAATTTGAAAAAATTGTTCCTTTAGGATACCAGAGTCCTAAAGCCGAGGTGCCCTTAAGGTAGTGCAAAATCCGTTTGACCGCGAGAATGAGGGATTCATTTTGATCTGCATGGAACCGAATGCATAGATAGGTGGCAACATTAATATCCGACCGACTCGAGGTGAGGTAGACTAGAGATCCGATGATACTTTGGTAGAGTGTGATGTCGACTGCTTTTCGTGAAGGATCAGCATCCAACTTATAGCTCTTTGCCATGGGAGTGCTAAGAGGCTTGCTTTGATCATGATGGAATTTCGTCAAGATATCCTTGCTGCATTTTGTCTGACTTATAAAAGTTCCGTCTGCGCTGTCTGACTTGAAGTCCTAGAAGAACCGCATCACACCCATGTGGCTCATTTCAAACTTAGTCTTCATCAGATATCCAAACTTCTGACACAGCCGGGTGTTTGTCGATCCGAATGTGATAACGTCGACGTAAACTTGAACGACCATCAGATCCGTTGTACAGATACTAATATGTAAAATAATATTTTATTATAATATATTATCTTTTAGGAAAAAGTTTTTATTAGACGGGTCTTCCGCGACTTACGTTGCGAAAATCCGCCACTAACCTTAATTAGAAAATGAGGGTCGCCACAGGTGGTATCAGAGCTTATGCTCTAGATTCTGAAGACTGTCCATGTACTGCCGCTCAAAAACATGGAGAACCAGCCTGGCCTGTGAGTTTAAACTTCATTATGTGATTATGTGTTATTTGATTTGTGCCTTATGTGAATAATTGTAGACGATAGTTGATGCCAAGAACGCGGAGCGAGCACGTGGGTGAATCCAGCCGTAGGGCTGAACCGGAGTCCCCTCCAAATGAAAGGGACTCGACCATCTTACGACTGACTAAATTGCTTCAACGTCAGTCTGATCATATCAATCGCCAATTAGATCAAATCGACGAGCTACTTCATCACCATAGCTCGTCTGAACATCGTCCCCCCCGCAGCCTGCACGTGTAGAAATTATCAGGGAGCGCTTTCAAAAAATGGATCCCCCAACCTTTGCTGATGCTACAGACCCAGCAGTGGCTGAGGATTGGCTGCGCACCATAGAAGATGTGTTCATATATAGTCGTGTGCCTGAGAATGAAAAGGTCATGTGCGCCGTTTCCATGCTCAAAGGAAAAGGCCGATTCGATCTATCTGGAATAGGGTTTCTCTCTCTAGTTTCTCTCTCTAGCGATTTTCTCTCCCAAAATCCCTAACAGTGACCGTCCACCTTCCATCCCTTCCGACCACTTACACACGGCTGCCGGAGATCTGAACCACCCACTGCCCCTCGCCAGGACACCCCACACCACCCTCCATCGCCGGGATCAGACGGCGATGGAAGGACACTGAGCTCCATCACCTTTTCTATTTTGTGTCTTCTCGTCTTCTTCACGCAAGCTTTCTTCACCTTCTATGGCGTCACCTCCATCAGAACTTGATGCCCTCGGCCCTATGCCAGATTATGACTTGCTAAGAGGTAGTATCCCGGAGCTTGAAGACCGGTTCGACGTCGCAGCTTTCGAAGCTCTTTTCACATGTGTCGCAAAAGGCGACACTCGACACCAGCCACCGCCTGCACAAGCGGATTCAACCCAGGTTCCCGCCGATCCGGTCCATACTGCCCCAAACAACGCCCGGACTCAACCTACGATCGATCCTAATCAAGCGACGGGTATCCCGCGTAGACGAAGGAGACGGTTTCCGTCCATCTTCGTCCCCCTCCATGAACCCCGGCATGATTCCCGTGGTTTCATCCGCAGGGGTACGCCTCCACCGCCGCGTCACCACAGCCCTAGCAGCGCTGACGGGTCTGTACAAATTCCGACGCCAATCCTAGCCCCATTGGCGGAGGCGGAGTGTCCTAGGGTTTCGCCGGCAACGATCATCAATATCACTGGGCCTGGGGCTTCTAATGGGCCTCATCATGTCAATGGCGAAGCTGATGCAATATCCTCAATTGACTGGGCGCCGATCGTCGAGGACGCGACTGATGAAGACCTCCCTCCACACCAGTTCCCCAATCGCTGTTTCCCAGATCACAGGGCCGTTTCGCCATCGGTCTTGGGGTCAGGGCCGATTAGGGGTAAGACTGCTGATCATAATCAGTCACACAGGGACGATATGAGGACCTCAAGCATGGAGCGGCAATCTAGGGTTTCTCTGGGGAGCCAACGTGCTTCGCTTAATAGGCCTCGGGCCAACCCTACTTGTGCGGCTGAGACAACCACTGCCACAACAGCTTATGGGCCGCCACCACAGGGAATGATTGAAGGACAAGCCAACCCTTCCTTCGCGGATATCGTCCAAGGAACCAACATGAACCGCAACCCGTCGCTAAGTGCTATCACAGCGCGCCTCAACCTATCCTACACGGCACCTACTGTTATCGACGGCGTGGCCGAAGCGTGCCCACCTTGGGACGTAGTTCAAAAAGGGATTGCTAGATGGGATAATACCCTCGTCGGTTACTTTCTGGGGAAAAGACCATATTTCCCTCACGTGGAACGTTTCGCCCGGTCCGCCTGGAAAGATCTTATGGAAGTCCACGACGATAAATGGCTTCTTCAAATTCAGATTTCAGACCGCCGACGCATCCACGGCTGTTTTGGAAGGAGGCCCCGGGCTCATGCATGGGCAGCCTCTCTTTTTGGAACCGTGGCGGATAAGCATGTCCTTTGAGAAGAAGCAACTCATGGGTGTCCCGCTCTGGGCCAAATTACGCAATGTACCATCAGAGCTGTGGACCCAAGAGGGGCTGGGAATTGTTGCAAGTGTAATTGGCAAACCATTATTCGCTGATGCCATGACGGCCACAGCTGAGCGGCTTGAGTACGCCCGCATTTGTGTGGAGAAATCCCTAGAAACACCGTTCGCGGATAAATTTAATGTCAGAATCCAGAGCAAGGAAGGCAACGACTCGCATGTGGTGCCCATACAAGTTGAGTATGAATGGAACCCAAGAAGTGTGAGATATGCGTCTCTTGGAGCCATGGACCTGAAGCGTGCCCTAAAAACCAATCACGGTCCTCGGGACCTATGCGACGGCAACCTACGAAGATAGACCGGCGTAGTACTGTACGGTTAGAGGAACAACCAAGCCACCACAATCCACCCACGGCTGGCCGTAACACTCGGCCACAACCTAGAGTGCATGGCAACTGAGGGATAAGGGCAAGGCCGTGCTGCAGGAGAATAACCCGCATATGGAGGAAAGGAGGGAGAGGGCTACTAGTAAGAAAACAGAGGCGTCTACCATAGACAAGGAGAGGCAGCTCAATGCGGGATGCTCAACGAGCAATTCCCCCGATACAAGGCCTACGCCTGAAGACCATAATCCGTTTGCGGTCCTCGCAGAATTGGAATGGTATACCACTGAAAATGAGGGTCCTACAGCAGCCCTTTGCGACGGGCTTAGATGATCCCAGTCGCCGTATGGAATACACGTGGTCTAAACAGGTTAGACCACAGATGGGCGGTGGGGGAAATGATTACTAGATATAATCTGAAATTGTTAGGGCTGATTGAGACCAGGGTTTCTGAGCAGAACGCTACAAATATTACTAACTCGATCAGGGCTAATTGGAACTGGTTTTATGATTATGAGGACGGGCCGGCCGCACGTATATGGGTGGGATGGGACCCACAAGCTGTTGGAGCTACGATTGTAGGGTATACTGCTCAGACTGTCCATTGCAAAATATCCATCCTTGCTGAGGGACTGGAATTCTTTACTACATTCGCTTATGGCCACAACCTTCGAACTGAGCGGCGTGGACTTTGGGATGACTTGGCTGCTACTTCACATGCCCGCGCACCGTTTCCTTGGGTGGTCATGGGTGACTTCAACGCAATCACTAACCGAACGGACGCGAGAGGGGGAGCAACGACCCGGGGCTGCCAAGATATGAATGCGTGCTTGATTTCATCGGACCTCGTCTCTGCCTCGACTGGGCTCCTTCTTCACCTGGTATAATCAACAGAGCGGGACCAGGGGTTTGGAGGCGCTTGGATAGGATGCTCGGGAATCCTTCCTGGTTCGCCAGGTTTGGGGAGTTGGCATATAGATGTGCAGCGCCTGCTACATCTGATCATTTACCCCTTATCTTGGAAGCGGCTCCTCAACCGCAGGTGCGGGGCACTGCTTTCAAATTCGATAATTTCCTGATTCATGACGCACGATTCATCCCACTAGTGGAAGAGATCTGGCAAAGCGAGGTGGCGGGGTATCCCATGTATGGAGTTGTTAAGAGACTTAAAGCCCTAAAACAGGAATTGAGGAAACTTCGACGTGACAAGGGAGACCTCAATCGAAATGTTGTTGCTGCTAGACAATTTCTTGAGGCGGCTCAAGAGCTCCTAGGCGAACACCCGATGGAACCCCAACTACTTATCCTTGAGAAACGTTGCAGGTTTGTTTCTAAGGCGGTGGATATGGAACATTCGCTCTGGCCCAACGTGCCAAGGTTGCTTGGTTGAAAGATGGAGATCAATGTACTGCTTTCTTCTTTAAGAAGGTTGCTGTTCGTAGGGCTTTGAATTGCATCTTCTCGATTGAAAATGAAGCTGGGATTACCATAGAGGGTGAAGACCTAGTCAGGGCTGAGATTCTGCGGTACTACACAAACATCCTTGGCCACTCGAACCGCGTTACCCCTCTTGCCCCCACAGAGGTGACACCTTACATCACCAGGAATCTTAACTCGGCAGAAGCTGAATCATTGGTTGGGCCGGTTACCGACACGAAGATTAAGAAGGCGCTACTCTCCATAGGTGACAATAAATCTCCTGGGCCAGATGGTTACTCGGCTAAGTTCTATAAGCATGCCTGGGAAATAATCGGGACGGATGTCACACATGCCATAAGAGAGTTTTTTAGGACAGGTCATCTAGTGGGGGAACTGAATTCCACGCTGATTACCCTCATCCCAAAGGGAGAGAACCCAAGGACTCCGAGGGATTTTAGGCCCATATCATGCTGCAATGTCCTCTACAAGGTCATCTCGAAAGTGATTGCCAACCGGCTTCGGGGATGCTTGGGGAAGCTCGTCCATCCTACACAAACGGCATTCATCCCAGGCCGACGTGTCACTGACAACATCCTCCTGGCCCAAGAAATATGTCATGGGTATAACAACGTTGGGCTACCTGAAAGAGTGGCGTTCAAAGTGGATCTAGCCAAAGCTTATGACATGGTCGAGTGGGATTTCATTCTGATCACACTTGAAGCACTACACTTTCACCCCACCTTCATAGGATGGATCCGAGCTTGTACCACGACTACGTTCTTCTCTATCAATATCAATGGTCGGCCCGAAGGATACTTCAAAGGACGGCGTGGTCTTCGACAAGGTGACCCTTTGTCCCCGTATCTTTTTACCTTGGTTATGGATGTCTTGCAGGGAATTATACAGGAAAGGATTCGGCAATGTGGATGCTTTAGGTATCACTGGCGATGCGAACCCACAAACATGTTCATGCTCTCTTTCGCTGACGACCTTCTTTTGTTCTCTCACGCGGATGAGGGTTCTGTGCGCGTCTTTAAGGAGAGCCTTGATCATTTCGCGACTATATCGGGCCTTCGTGCTAATCCCAGCAAGAGCGAGATGTACATCTCCAGGAGAGGTGAGGGCAGTACAGGAACGTTACACGCCATTATGGGGTTCTCGAGTGGGTCTCTTCCGGTACGCTACCTGGGGGTACCGTTGATCACGTCGCAGTTGACCATTGCTGACTGTGCGCCTCTTATCACTGCTGTTGACCGTCGACTGGGCTCCTGGACCAATCAATCACTATCCTATGCTGGGCGAGTACAACTGATTAAATCTGTGCTCCTGGGGCTTCATACTTATTGGGCTGGTGTTTTCATGCTTCCCAAAGGCGTCATCCGGGCTATCGAGTCACGATTCAGGGCTTTCCTATGGAGGGGGTCCACTGCTAAAGTGGCTTGGGTGGACATCTGTTTACCTACTGAGGAGGGGGGACTTGGAATTAGATCTCTTGAAACGGACAAGACGTCCATCTGGGCGGCCTGGATCCGATGCACAAGATTGAATAATACGTCCCTGTGGTCCATTAGACCCAATGCTCGGACTTCTTGGAGTTGGAGGAAGCTACTAAAACTTCGACAGCTCATTCGTCCCCTGTTGGATTTTCAAATTGGGAACGGGGCTAAGACGCTCCTGTGGACTGATCCTTGGCTCCTCCCCGGCCCGATGGTTGAGAGGTTCCCCCGTGGGCCCATGGTAATGGGGCTATCGATTGACTCGAAGCTCAGTGTGGTCATCAATGAAGAGGGTTGGAACTGGCTGGGTCAAATTACTGTGGAGTATATTGAGTTTGCTCCTCTCCTTCCACAGGTGAATCCGCCTGTAGCGGATGGAGTTCGTTGGAGGGCAACGAGTGATGGACAATTCACGACCAAATCTGCTAGGGAAGGCTTAAGACTGCGAAGGCCTACTATCCGCTGGTGCAATCTGTTTGGAGGTCCCTTAGCCATCCCTAAGCATGAATTCATTCTCTGGATGGCTATAAAAGATAAACTTGCCACACGTGATAAGGCTTGGGTGGCGGCGATTGCTGGAACAACGTTCTGTTCATTATGTGACGGCCAAATGGAGGAAACGATAAGACATCTTTTCTTTGAATGTAGCTATACTAGTCGTTGTCTTCGTATCATGCGTGGCAGGGTTATGTTTAGCTGGCCTAGAAGGGACTGGTTTGAGGGGATTAGTTGGGCATCGCATCGTTGGAAAGGGCAGCACCTCGCATGGCTGGGACAACGACATGTCATTGCCTCGCTAGTTTACCACCTTTGGATGGAGCGGAATAGGAGATGGCATGATGGACGACGGCGAACTCCAGAGCAGATTACTGCCGAGATTGAGACTATTCTTTGCCTGGGGTTATCCACAATCAAACCAAAGTACCAGTTCCAGGGTAACGCTTTACGTCGCGTTTGGCGCATAGCCTGGTAGGTTGGGCTTATGGAGTGGATGAAATGGTGGCAGGGCAGCTTGGACGACGCAACAAGTCCGACTGTGAAAGGGAGAATAACATCTATTTTACACCTTCCCTTTCACTTGTTACTCTCGGCTTGCTCCCCCATTCGTTCTCTTTTGCTACAGGGCTGGCCGGCTTGGGGTGCTTTTGGGTGATTCCAACCGGTGGTGTTGCATTGTTATCCTTGGACGAGTTTAGCCTTGGTGGCGTGGTGCGGTGTTGGTCCATGCATGACGAGTAGTCAACCTGACGAGGCGTGCAACCTTTGTTCGGCCTGCCAAGGAAACAGGAGTTGGCGTCACTACGCCTTTTTATCGACCATTTATGCGGATGCTTCCTTCCCCGCCTGAAGCTTATCCTGCGTGATACGGCCTCAGTTGTGTGCCTTTGGCGCTGTTTGGTAACATGCGTGGCCACCTTGCTGGTACTGCACCTGGTACCAGGACCCCGTTGATGGAGGCGGTTTACTGACATTACATTGCCTAGGCTTGAGGGATTATTAATCTATGAGACCTAGGCTGTGGTCTTGATGGGACCTTGTAGTTGTTTGGGTGGTCTTGTTGATGTTGCTGGCTGGTCGGTAGTTTCATTACCGTTTGGTGCGTCGTGAGCATCATGAACGCTTTTTTGTAACTCCTGTTTTCCTTTATATTAGTGACACTTTCCAAAAAAAAAGCCCGATTCTGGTGGGATACCGTTAAATTCCTAGAAGATCCGTTGATCATGGGAACGATTTATGGCAAATATTTTACTGCCCATGAACAGGAACGACAGATGCTAAAATTTATGACTCTCAGGCAAGGAGGAATGCCTGTAACTCAATATATCCGCCGATTCGAGGAGTTGTCCCGTTTTGCTCCTCACATGGTGGCAACAAATCTACTCAAGGTGACGACTTTCATTACGGGTCTCAAACCTGAGCTTTATCGCGACTTAAGTATCTCGGGGGCCCGACAGATGGAATTTACCAAAGTAGCAGAAAGGGCCGTGATAGCTGAGCAGGCTGAGGCTCAGATTTCTGAAGCTCAGGAGCCGAAGAAGAGGAGGGAGAGTCAGCAAGGACCTGGAAGTGACCTTAAACGCCAATTTTTCAATAAAGGCCAAGGCAACCAAGGAAATCGCCAGGGCCAACAGAATTGGCACCCGACGCTGAACCAGGGACCTGTAAATATTCAGAACAGACCTCCAAACCCAGCACCCCAGTGCAGATAGTGTGGCCGTTACCACTTCGGCGCCTGTTATCAACCCAGACCCAACCCAAACCCACAGTGTTTCAGATGCGGAAGAATGGGGCACTATGCAAGGAATTGTAACACGAACATGCCCCATTCCCTACCCGAACACCAGTTCTACCTCCACCGGTTCCTGCACGGGTTTTCACACTTACCAATGAGGAGGTCGAGGCGAACCCTTCTGTTGTGACGGGTACGTTAACTATCTATAACATGCCCACTTCTGTGCTAATTGATTCTGGGCCACACATTCATTTGTGTCGGCTAAGTACGTGGCGAAGGTAGGAATATCCCCTACCTCCTTTGAATGCAACTATGTAGTTACTCTACCTCATGGGGATCCGACGCATAGAAACCAAGTACTGCGAGGATGCGTCGTAAATATTGAGGGTAGGTACTTGAGTGCCGACCTGATTGTAATCCCGATGAACGACTATGATGTCATCTTCGGAATGGATTGGCTTTCAAGATATGGAGCCATCATAGATTGCAACAAGAAGGTCGTTAAATTCCAGCTGCCTGAAGAAGAAGCATTCACTTTTTTTTTTTGGGTAAAGGTCCTTATATATATAAATAATAAGAATATAACTGTACATGCGTGACAGAAAGAAAAACACAAACTACCACGCAACACGCCAAAGGCGTCGAATGGCCGCAGTCTGCAAGCGGAACTTTGCATCCGTGCCATTCAGACGCATACAACACAAATCAATGACACAGCCAACAAGATGCTCTGGCTGTGTCGTGACATTCTCCTTCCAGCGTTGATTCCGTGCACTCCAAATGTGGTAAACCAGGGAAGCCAGGATGTGTCTCGACGCAGCATGCAAAAGATGCTGCCCTCGCCACCGTCGAGCCGCCCAAGCAAACCCCTGGGACCATTCTCGGTAGGGCCATTCCCACCGAATCCGTCTCCGAAGAAGGCGCAGACACCTACGCGAAAACTTGCACTCAAAGAAAAGATGAGCAGTCGTCTCAACCTGAGACGAAGCACAAAGAGGACAGGTCTGTGTCCCCGCCCGAGTGGCCACCCAAGGCTTATCTCGCGTGGAAAGCCGGTCGCGAATACCCAGCCAAAGGATGAACTCATGACGAGGAACACGAAGCGGGCCACCAAACAGATGCGCCCACATCACTCCTTCCCGGCGAGGGCGCAACGCATCACGAATGAGGCTAGTGGAAGGAACTCCATCAGCTGCACCAATCCAATAAACATAGTCACGACGATCCGGATGCACCTGTGGAAGCTCGGGACTAAACTCAAGATACTCCAGTGTGAAGCGTCCCGGCCACTGCCAACCCTGTCCAGATATAACAGAGCTCAGGCGGGACCCGACAGGTAGCCCCATAGCCATAGGCCCGCGAGGAAACCTATCCAGAAGGGGACCAGTTGGCTGCCACGGATCCTCCCACAACCTGATCGAAGCACCATCACCGATACGAAACTCAATGAACTGCCGCAACTCTGATCGGAAGCGTAATAATTTACGCCAACTCCAAGATGTCGTCGTCGAGGTAGGAACCGTCCAGAACGTATGCGATCGAAGCCGAGTATCATACAGCCAAGAAACCCAAGTAGAGTCTGGAGCCCTCGTAATAACACGCCACATGAGTCGAAAAAGGAGCACCTTATTATCGAACGCCACGGAACGAATACCAAGACCACCCTTCGCAATCGGCAGACAAACATCAGCCCATGCAACCTTAGCAACTGGGCCAACGACTTTTGAGGTCGGGTTGTGAGTCTTATCTCGTGTATGCGGTGAAGGCAGAGGACTTACCTCAGCCGGAACTAAAAGACGTACCTGTAGTCAACGAATACACTGATGTATTTCCCGACGATCTCCCAGGGTTACCCCCTGATCTAGAAATACAGTTCAAGATAGATTTGATGCCAGGGTCAGCCCCAATCTCTAAAGCCCCTTACAGTTTAGCACCAAATGAGTTAAAAGAATTGAAGGAACTGTTAGAAGACCTACTATCTAAGGGATTTATTCAGCCGAGTTTTTCCCCGTGGGGCGCACCCGTTCTTTTTGTGCGAAAGAAGGATGGGTCGATGCGACTGTGCATCGACTACAGTGGAGTTGAATAAGATCACGACCAAGAATAAATATCCCTTGCCAAGGATCGATGATCTGTTCGATCAACTACAAGGAGCTACGGTATTCTCGAAAATTGACCTCCGTTCGGGATACCATCAGTGGAAGATCAGGGAGGTAGATGTTCCTAAAACCGCATTCAGTACGAGGTACGGTCATTACGAGTTTTTGGTCATGCCTTTTGGACTGACAAACGCCCCAGCTGCTTTTATGGACTTGATGAATCGAGTCTTTAAATACTAACTCGATCGGTTTGTTATCGTCTTTATCGAGGATATTCTGATCTATTCTAAGACGAGGGACGAACAAGAAAGTCATTTGCGAACTGTCTTAGGAATCCTGCGAGAGAAACAGCTCTACGCCAAATTCAAGAAATGCGAATTTTGGCTTGAGCAAGTAGCCTTCTTGGGACACGTGATTTCTGGGAATGGAATCTCTGTGGACCCGAGTAATATCGAAGCTGTGAATAACTGGCAACGACCTACTACTCCTACCGAGGTTCGGAGGATCCTTGGACTTGCGGGATACTACCGTAAGTTTTTAGCGGACTTCTCTAGTATTGTGTCTACATTGACCAATCTGACGAGGAAGAACGTCCCGTTCAAGTGGACCGAAGCATGCGAACTGAGCTTCCAAGAATTGAAGAAACGTCTTACCTCTGCCCCGATATTGACAATACCATCGGGAACCGGAGGATTTGCAGTCTACGGCAATGCTTCGAAGAATGGCCTGGACTGCGTGCTGATGCAGAACGAAAAGGTGATTGCTTATGCGTCACGACAGTTAAACGAATACGAGAAGAACTATCCGACCACGACTTGGAACTGGCAGCAGTAGTCTTCGCTTTGAAAATCTGGAGACATTACCTCTATGGAGAGAAATGCGAAATCTTCACGGACCATAAGAGCTTGAAGTATTTATTCACCCAGAAGGAATTGAATATGCGACAGCGGCGATGGTTAGAACTAGTGAAGGACTACGATTGCGTTATCAGCTATCATCCGGGTTTAAGGCAAACGTAGTCGCAGATGCGCTAAGTTGAAAAGCGGTAAATGCAGAGTTACATCGGGGATAGAGATAGTCAATTTAGGCAAAGTTGAAACAAAACTAGCAGCGTTAACCCTTCAACCAACGCTGCTAGAACGGTCAGGAACACGCAAAATGAAGACGAACTCTATCTAAAAATGAAAGATGCGTTACCCGAGGATTTTAAAATACGAGAGGATGAAGCTTTATTATATAGGAATCGTCTTTATGTACCTGACAACGAGGAGCTGCGACAAACAGTAACGACGGAAGCACACGCGACCACATACTCAGTACACCCAGGAGCCAAAAAAATGTATCAAGATTTACGAATAACGTACTGGTGGCCAGGAATGAAGAAAGACATTGCTGCATTTGTGAATCGATGTATGACCTGCCAATTGATTGAAGCAGAACACCAGCGACCCGGTGGAACCCTACAAACCCATTTCAGAATGGAAATGGGATCATATCACGATGGATTTCGTCATTGGGTTACCCAAAAAGACGAAAGGCCACGATGCTATTTGGTGATTGTCGATCGCCTAACTAAATCAGCGCACTTTCTTCCTATGAGCTCTACGTGTTCCATGGAGCGCTATGGTGAATTATATATTCAGGAAATCATCCGGCTCCATGGAATTCCAACCTCTATCGTCTCGGATCGAGATTCGAGATTTTTATCGAACTTTTGGCAGAGCTTGCAGAAAGCAATGGGTACCAAGCTCTCGTTCAGTACTACTTACCATCCCCAAACCGACGGGCAGTCTGAATGAATGATTCAGACTCTCGAAGATATGCTACAATCGGCATGGCACCATACAAGGCGTTATACGGGCGCAAATGTCGATCCCCAGTCATTGGGACGAAATTGGTGAGCGAACACTGTTAGGACCTGATATGATCCAATAAATTACAGAAGCTGTGACGAAGATACGGGAAAGGATGCGAACCGCACAGAGTCGTCAAAAGAGTTATGCAGATCATCGACAACGACCTTTTGAGTTCGTAGAAGGTGACCAAGTGTTCCTGAAAATTTCCCCGATGAAAGGAGTAAAGCGTTTCGGCAGAAAGGGCAAGCTGAGTCCCAGATATACAGGACCCTTCAGAATTATCAGACGGGTTGGAGAGGTCGCATACCAACTAGAGTTGCCGGACTCATTAGCGCAAGTTCACGACGTATTTCACGTTACGAAAATACATCACGGACCCAAGCCACGTGATCCAGAATGAGCTTCTTTATCAACAACTCAAGCCTGACTTGAGTTACGAAGAGAAGCCTGTAGAGATTTTGATGTATGAGTTGAAACAGCTCCGGAATAAACCTATTCCGTTAGTTAAGGTGTTGTGGCAAAATCAATCAGTTGAGGAAGCCACTTAGGAGCGTGAGGATGATATGAGAGTTCGTTATCCGAATTATACCAGTTGGCGTAATTTCGGGGACGAAATTCTTTTAAGGGGGAGGATGCAATACCCGTAAAAATTAATAGGGGATTTTGCTATAGTTATTTGTGTGATAATTTTCCAGAGTAGGGAATTTAATAACGAAAATATGAATTTTAATAGTCCATATCTATTTCGAAATTTACCCAAAGAATCAAATACAATATATACAATTTTCGGGATAAATTAGTTGGGCTACATTTAAAAATTCAAAACATATGCCCAAGTTTAAGTATTCTAAGGCCCAAATCATAGGAAAATATTTATTATATGATAAGTCATTATATGATAAGTTCAAGGTTTACTTAAACCCAAAGGAAAAATACGTCACCTACATCTTTGTTATCATCTCACTTTCCAACCTATTGACATGACAAAGATATTTATCCCCACATCAAACCACGAAAACCTTGAATAGCATAAGAACTTGCAAAAACCCTCATCAACCCAAAACCACGCACTTTCAACATAAGGCAATTCACCAGGATTGTCAAGTGATTTTATCGGTAAGACAGGTAGGTGAATTATTCATCTACAATGCGTAAACACCTATGTGATATTTACATGCTTCTATGTGGTTAACGAATTACGTGTTTTACGTGTTTTACGTACGTCTCACGTGAAAATATGTTTTTATGTTATCACGTTTATATGCATGGCATATGCATATCATATCACAGGGGTGAGATATTTACACCGTATTGAGACGGTTGGTTTGAAATATTGTCGAGCGGGGTAGAATGAGATATTTGTGATTTTTGTTGTTGACTCGTTGAGGAGTCGAGGTTGGTACTCATATGACACCTGACGACAGACAGGCGTGATCGAGTTGCCTACTCGGGCGTGTACGTCCCGATGTGCAAAACCGTCGTGATTATATTTTCAGCGGAGGGAGCGACTCGACAGGGCAGTTGCGTGATCGTCAAAACGCTGTCGGCGTAGGCTACCGCTTACGGAAGAGCGACCTAGCAGGGCAGTTGCGTGATCATCAAAACGCTGCTAGTGTAAGCTTCCGTATGTTATTATTATGGGCGCGCGAGGTGTCGAGTCTGACCTAGGGCCCTGTGTTGTGTGAATTGAGATAGGATTGTGGAAAGAGGAAGAGTGAACATTGCATGTGAGATATTGGGATCGCGAATGAGCGTTCACGTGCATATATGCATCTTTATTCACCTACTGGGCGAATCGCTCAGTGTTTACGTGTTGTAGGTACCGAGTCTGACGCCGACGCGCGTAAGGACTGAGGCGGCTGGTGGCGGTGCTCCACGGACTTTTGAGGGCGGGGCGCTACATGGATGAAGACCTGTGGAGCGATAATAGGGTTTTTGTTCTTTTGACATTTTTGGGGCTACGCCCATTGTACAGATACTACTATGTAAAATAATATTTTATTATATTATATTATCTTTTAGGAAAAGGTTTTTATTAGAGGGGTCTTCCGCGACTTACGTTGCGAAGATCCGCCACTAGCCTTAATTAGAAAATGAGCGTCGCCACAGCTTTATAAGCTCATTCCACGTAATTATGTGTTGTAGGTTCACGGGATCACAGTACGTGATCTTTGCGAATGCGAGGCCAATGTTTTAAGCTTCCGGAGGACTTTTGAGGTGGCAGTGTGTACATGGATGCGACCTGAGTGGCGGGCCGATGATCATTTTGAACACGCATGCGCGCTCACCTTGTATTATGTCCTAGGAATATTTTGTGTTGTACAGAAGAGTTTCCTTTATATAAAAGGAAAATTTTTCTACGCATTTTCATATATAGATTTCATTTATATCACATGCAGTCACATAAAATATTAGTAGGAATGGGCTGTAGAAGTCAGGGGTGCCACATGTACACTTGCATTCATACATTTATTCACCTACTGGACAAATCGCTCAATGTTTACGTGTTGTAGGTACTGATTCTGACGTTGATACACGTCAAGACTGAGGCGGCTGGTGGCGGTGTTCCACGGTCTTTCGAGGGCGGTGCGGTACATGAATGAAGACTTGTGGAGCGGCGTTAGGGCTTTTGTTCTTTTGACATTTTCGGCTTTGGCCCATGTACAGTAATGACGTTGTAGACAGATTTTTATAGTAATATATAATATTTTAGGAAAATGTTTTAATTAGTCGGGCCTTCCGCGGCTTACGTTGCGGAAATCCGCCACTAACTTTTATGAGGGTTGCTACAGGTGGTATCAGAGTGTAGGCTTTAGATTCTGAAGATTGTCCAAGTACTGCCGCTCAAAAGCCTGGAAAACCAGCCTGGCCTGTAAGTTCAATGATTTATTATATGATTACATGTTATTTGATATATGTGCTTTCTCCGAATGATTGTAGAACTAGTGAAAAATGCCAAAGGGACGTCGAGAGTATGTTTGTAGTTCCAATCGTAGGGCGGGGTCTGAGCCCCACCGAATGACGACCGCTCTACCATCCACCAGTTAACCTATCTGATCTGACGATAGTCTGATCAGAATAACGACCTCATTCACCGTCAGAATTCCTCGAAACATCACTCATCCCCAGGACTAGAACGTGTAGAAGCTGCCCGGGAAAGGTTTTGAAGATTAAACCCCCTACGGTCGAGGAGGCCACGGATCCTACCTATGCGGAGGATTGGCTGAGGACCATCGAGAATATGTTTCGTGTTACCCACTTACCAGATATCGAAATGCTGACGTGTGCCAGCTTTATGCTGCGTGGGAACGCGAGCTACTGGTGGGACACCATTCAGGTGCTCGAGGATCCCACTACGATAACCTGGGAGAGGTTCAGCTCTTTCAGGGAAGTACTTTACCGTGCCGGATAGAGCGCAGAAGCTGAATGAGTTTATTAACCGTAAGCACGGAGGAATGTCGGTAGCAGATTACATACGCAAGTTCGAGCAATTATCAAGGTTTGCACCCGATATAGTGGCTACCGACGAGCTAAAGATTGAACGTTTTCTGGAAGGTCTCAAACATGAGATCTTCTGAAGCGTGAGCATGTACGATTTGGACGGGAAAACTTACGCTCGTATCGATGAGCGAGCAATTGTAGCTGAACAGGCGGAGAGCGGAGTTACAAAGGCTCAAGACGCAAAGAGGAGGACAGAAGGACAACAAGGAGGAGAAACCAAAAGCGCCCGTTCTTTAGTAAAAATCTGACCAATCATGGGAATCAATCGGGCCAGCGGAATTGGAGGCCAAGGCGATCAAGGACAATTTAACATTCCGAACAGACCCCCAAACGTTGCATCTCAAGGTCGACAGTGCGGACGCTATCACTCCGGTGTATGTTATGGTGCAAGACCAAACCCAACCCAACAATGTTTCCGGTGTGGGTAGATCGGACACTATGCTAGAAACTGTAGTGAGAGTGTACCTCAAGTCCCGAACCAACCGCTGATTCGACCCCCTCCGGTGCCAGCACGAGTTTTTACTCTGACAAATGAGGAGGCCGAAGTGAATCCTTCTGTAGTAACGGTTACGTTGACCATCTATGCGTTCCCACTTCCGTGTTAATTGACTCTGGAGCCACACATTTGTTCGTGTCGGCCAAGTATATGGAAAAGGTGGGAATATCTCCTACCTTATCTGAATGCAACTACATGGTTACCTTGCCACTTGGTGATCCAATGCGCACTAACAGGGTGGTAAAAAGATGCTCCGTGAACGGTGATGGTAGAAATTTGAGTGTCGACCTAATTGTGATCCCAATGAACGACTATGATGTCATCTTTGGGATGCATAGGCTAACACGGAGCCATTATAGTTTGCAACAAGAAGGTCGTAAAGTTTCAGTTGCCCGAGGAAGAGGTAGTCACTTCTTCGGGTAAAGCGAATAAGAATAGTGTTCCACGAATATCCGTTCTAAAGGCTCAACGACTGCTGAGATTAGGTTGTTAGTCTTTACTTGTATATGCGGTGATGACGGAGGAGTTACCTTAGCCAGAACTGAAAGACGTACCGATAGTCAGTGAATATGCCGATGTATTTCCCGACGATCTCCCAGGGTTACCCCCTGATCGAGAAATATAGTTTATTATAGATTTGACGTCGGGGTCCGCCCAATCTCTAAAGGACCGCATCGACTAGAGCCAAATGAACTGAAGGGTTTATCCAACCAAGTTTCTCACCACGGGAAGCGCCCATGTTGTTCGTACAAAAGAAGGATCGATGCGACTACATATCGACTACCGAGAGTTGATAAGATCACTATCGAAAATATATATCCCCTGCCAAGGATCGACGATCTGTTCGACTAGCTAAAGGGTGCTACGGTATTCTTGAAAATCGATCTCTGTTCGGGATACCTAAAGATCATGTAGACATATGGTACTAAAACAGCGTTCAGTACAAGGTACGACCATTACGAGTTTTTGGTCATGCCCTTCGGACTGACAAATGCCCCTGCTGCATTTATATATCTTATGAATCGAGTCTTTAAAGACTATCTTGATCAATTCGTCATCATCTTCATCGAAGATATACTGATATATTCTAAGACGAGATCCGAACACGAAAATCATCTAAGAACTGTTTTAGGAATTCTGCTAGAGAAACAGCTCTACGCCAAATTCATGAAATGCGAATTTTGACTTGATAAAGTAGCTTTCTTGGGACACGTGATATCTGGGAATGGAATCATTGTGGATCCGGGTATGATTAAGGTTGTAAACAAATGGCCACGACCGACTACTCCGACCAAGGTCCGAAGTTTTCTAGGACTTTCGGGATATTACCTAAGTTCATAGCTGACTTCTCTAGCATCACCTTGACTCTGACAAACTTGACCCGAAAGAATGTGCCCTTCAAGTTGACAGAAGCATGTCATCAGAGCTTCCAGGAATTAAAGAAACGTCTTACCTCTGCCCCAATTTTGACAATACCGTCAGAAGCCGGACGATTTTTAGTATACAGTGATGCTTCAAAGAACGGCTTAGGGTGCTTGCTGATGCAGGACGGAAAGGTGATTGCTTATGCCTCCCGACAACTGAAGGAATACGAGAAGAACTACCCGACCCATGACCTAGAATTAGCAGCAGTAGTCTTTGCTTTGAAGATCTGGAGACACTATCTTTATGGAGAAAGGTGAGAAATTTTCACCGACCACAAGAGCTTGAAATACTTCTTCACCCATAAGGAGTTAAGCATGCGACAACGACGATGGCTGGAACTTTTACGAGGCCCATATCGCAAACGAGACAGTCCACATAACCAGGGACTCATTCGACACGTCCTTCGGCTGCCAAGTCAACCTCAATATGAGGATGAGGCGTCCGATGATGAGCTTATCGAGGACATGACGAAGCTGCGATACTAAACTCCAATCAAAATTGTTAATGATACCGCATCCGTGGCGGACTCTCTTTGCACCCATCAAGTGGTTCTCACCAAAGCATTCGGGCCACGATCGATGCAACACGACGATTCTCCGCATCTTCCATGGGATCGCTTATGGGAAAACTTGACTGCGCCAACTAGTCATATTGGACATGGACGATCAAATGCTGGAGCGGACGAAGACGAAGAAGACACAGAACCTGCCTTATCTTCGATGGTTCCCGCTGATGATCCAACACTTTATGCAGTAACCCTAGGGATACCGCCACGACCTGAAGTGGAAAATTTCACTCAGCAAAAACTGTCTAGAGAGGGGAAGGCCGACGAGAAGTGCATGCGACGAGCCTTATCAATTCTTTGTGCGTTACTAGCTGTGGCCAGCTCAGATGCAGTCAACTCATACTGCCAGCGCTAAAATGTAATCAACCCCATGACTCAGGAGAACCCATCCGAGTGTAATCGAGTTAGCCAGGAGAGAGAGAGATAGAGAGAGAGAGAGGGAGAGAGAGAGAGGGAGAGAGACGGAGAGAGAGAGAGAGAGAGAGAGAGAGAGAGAGAGAGAGAGAGAGAGAGAGAGAGAGAGAGAGAGAGAGAGAGAGAGAGAGAGAGAGAGAGAGAGAGAGAGAGAGAGAGAAGATATGAGAGAACTGACCGAACCAATGATAGTCCGACAACAATGCCACCCGTCCACCCAGCAATCATTTCGGAATCATCAAGACCTCAAAAGGCAACGAAGCGGAGGACGATGATGAAGGAGACTTGATACCACGCGGACGACGACAAGAAGCCGTGCATATCGAATAACCACAACCAGTCGTCGTCGAGACAACACAGTCTAACCTCCACACCCAGAAATAACTGAGTCCAGCCCTAGGATAGAAGTCGTTGAACCTGACCCAATGGCGCATGCACAACCGACCACACCATTCACTCATCTCCCAATAGACGAGTGTCTTAATAACTTTATAAACCCCCCAAATCACAAACATCTCGAGTCAAGTGTCCCACCCACCTCAAAATCTTTCCATCTTTATGATTCAGATAAAATCTCAGCTTAACGAACATGCCTCAACATTCATAGAAGCGCCTATGATTGAGGCCCTTCAAGGATTGGACGAAAGTCCTGTAGATGATGACCTCAGCAACTCATCATCAGAGGGCCACCGTCCAGAACCTAGTTCTGGATGTGTGCCAACAGGGAACCCAAGTGGCCTCATTGAAAGCTCCAACCAGCCCGTCCGAGTGACCCGCGAAACCCAGCATTAGAAGAACTTAATCGAAAGCTGATCGGGGGATGCAAACTGCCTCAGCGGACTACCCGCCGGCAAGAATGCCCCGGCCAGAAACGTCGTCACGACGATCTTGACGACCATGTTCGTCCTGAGGGAAGAAGAGGCAGAGAACAACAGTAGCCAGTCGCGGACAAGGACGCGAAACAATGCAGAGTGAAGTCAGTTCTCGAGCATCCAATCCACCGCCACCAAGGTTCTCAGCAGTTAGACGAGCTTCGTCAGAGCCGAACCAGATAACTTCCCTTCCTGAAGTCGAGTCTGGCCCCGCGAGGACCTCCACCCAAATAGTCCAAACGACACCCGTATCCTTATATAGACAAGTATGTACTGGAAGAGGAGTGGCTATAGGGAATAGAGACGGAGGCGGAGGCTCGGCTGGTTCTAGAGAACGTACGCTATCATTTAAGAAAGGCTGCAGCTGTTATCTTCTAGAGCCAGAAGAAGAAGAGGAGAAAGTAGACCTTGGTGTATAAATTCCAGAACTCCCCGACTTAATGACAATCAACGAACCTCAAGAACAACCTCAAAGCATTGAGTTGCTAGAGTCTCCCTGGGAAAACAAGAAAATCAAGGCTCCATTTCTATTACCCAAAGATCTAGAGAGGGAAAGATAAGTTCAAGAGACTCGACGTGGCACAAGGAGCAGAAGCAAGCTATAAGCGCATGTTTATGCTCGCCCACATGGTAAACATTCGTAAGGGACTTACCAAGGAGGAGTACAGGCATAAGCAGAAGCTGAAGGCACCAATTGTCGACCTTGTAGAAGTGGACCACTTCTGTGGAGAATATCCAACTCTAGTCTATACTGTCGAAAGGATTGACAGATCTGAACAAAAACTGGCAGAAGCTGAGCTACCTCACCTTCCACTAGGAGTAGTCCATCAGATGTACTGCATGTACCATAACTCCACGCTCAACACATTCAAGAACAGAAAAGGACTCGAAGGCTTAAAGAGGTACATGCTTCGACAAGTCATGTTCTTTGCCGCTAAAGACTTCCAGAAGGCTCTGGAGAGCAATGCTAGGAAGGTCAACCTTACTGAACCTATCAACAGCAGCTTGGACTTTGAGAGCTTATGAGAAAATTACCTCTACTTGTACCCTGAACTTGCTGTCACCTACACTAAACAAAGAAAAGGTAAAAGGCAAGTCCTGGTATTATCAGAAGTTGCAAAGTTCGGTGACGGAACTTTGAAGACCATCCTCACAAAGCTTAGAAGTCACCTAGAATCAATCACGAAAGACTATGTCAGGACCGGACTCTTGATTCTACCTATTCTAGCGTTTTCCTACGTGCCTATCGCGTTGTAATTGGAAACTAGTACTGAAAAGTGCGCATAAAATTTTTTTCTTTTCCATTTATATAACAGAATCACTGTTATATACACGTCAAAAGAATAAAGGTTCGATCTCTATGATTACATTCGAGACCTAACTACACAGATCTCGTGTGACGGCGCAGCAAAAGGCTCCTATGCGCCCGGCCTCACAGGTCGTCATCCATACACACACGTCCACCCCAAAAGCAGCGTGAAGCTTCAAAAGGTCGGCCTTGCCTTGAAAGCGCGATCACATATCGTGGTCGCTGGTACCTACAACACATAACATAAGGAATGAGCCGCCGAGGCTCAGTAAGCAGAAATCATGCATGTATGCACATGTCACTCCCCTGCATCGGCAATCCGCGCCGATGCATGCGCCGATGCATGTCGTACCTCGTACTAACGTACCCAGGGCCCTCGGCTAATCTCCCCATGCACCACAATGAGCTCACGTCCTCTCAGGGACCAATACGGCAGCGGTCTACGCTCGATGGCCAAACCCTAGGATGCACATCGTTCCCTTAGGTCGCCATATGTACCCGGTCGTCCCCGACTGTCCGGCGGTCGCTCACGCTGGTAGCCTACACTGAGGTTGCCCACACCAGGGGTCCACCCTGTGTCGCTTATACCCTCAGGTCGAACCTTACCGCCACGGGCCATGCCCAAATCGTATCTGTGACACGTTCACATATATTTATTTACATAATATTACGACGACGCTAAACGCTGCCCTGGTAGCATACGAGACAACCCTTGACTCAACTGTTAGTCGACATCACATGCCCATATCGGCAATGTATAAATCGCTCTCAGGCGATACGTTATATGCATACTCCGCTTCTACATCCCTCCCATATGTAAGCGTACATGCACATGAACATGAAATGAATCTAATGCCAAGTATACGTACCATGGAAATACGCATCAGATAATTCCCGAAGTCACGCAATCACGTAGGCACGTAATCATATTAATCTAAGCACACACAAGCAAGTTATGTGTTGTAGTTGGATTTCTACTTACATGTCGTCCGTCGACTAACGCTACTGTCCTGGTGAATTTCCTAAGTCCCGGCCTATTCCAAACCTTTGGTTCGATTTCTTCCCTTCTTCTCTCCTCAAGCTCTCGTTAGTTCTTCTTTCGCTAAAAAGGGTTCGATGGCTTCCTTGTGTTTATGAATTATAAATTGAAAGTTTAGCTAGAAATTTTTCAAAGGTAAGGGTGATGGGATTGGTAATTGACGTGAATATCCATTGATTTAAGGAAGTTTTGTCCCGGGATTTTTATTTAAGAATTTGGGCCAATATTAAAGTTCTATTTTGGGCCTAAATGTGAATTTTAACTTCTTGGACCACTTATATTATATTTGGACTAAACATATAGATTAGTTTTGGGCCTGAGTTTGGGTTCCATCCTAGTCCAATTGCAACAATAGCCAAATTTTGTCATTAGCTCAATTTCCATAATCCTAATTTCTAAAATCCCTAATTAAATTGGAAGTCACATGGCACAACAGATGAAGAAAACAGATGAATTAACATATAGCAAAATAGGCATGATTTCATTCGAAAATGCTGAAGAACAGATGAAAAAGCATAAAACCCAGTGAAATCGAACATGACTGAAAACGCTGGGAAAATTCATAAATCTAAGTCCAATCGATCACACTCTGGCTCTGATACCACTTGTAGGTCACTAGACACCTCAACGATTAACCAATGGGGAATCAAATAAAGGGTTACGTGGGTTTTACCTTAAGTGTGTATGTTTTGGAGGGCTTCTCTTAACTCAAGCAACGACGTTTTCAGTATAACGAATGATTCCATTATCACAGTGGTAGGGTTTAGGCTTTATACCTTTGAATTAGCTATATAACCCATTGGGCCTCTAACAAGCCGATTACAATGTAAAACTACAAATTACATTAAAAGAAATTACAAGACTGACTAATAATTTTTTTGGACACTTTAAAATATTCCTAACACGATTTAACCACGACTTTTAATGGGAAGTATTGATTCGGGGGGGGGGGGGGGGGGGGGGTGTTCTTGAAGGTTGGGAGCTTCTCTAAAATTCTCTCTTTCTATTTCACACAAATAACTCCCCCTAAATATTTATAATGAATTCAATTAACTCCCTCTTTTGAAGATTTGTGACGTCTGACTCCTCCGTTGAGCTTCGATATTTACTGTAACACTTAGGGAAAGACGTTAAAACTGTTTGGAGCTAAAGCCTAAATTTTGAATATGCTCCCACTCAATTTGTGTGCGTAAAGTGAAGACAACTCTACTATAGATATTCATATTTTTCGCTGTACGCATACAAATGAAATCAATTTAAGCCACGAGGACATATTACTATCGAATCCGCCTAGATGCATGGTCCCCTAAACATGCATTGACAATTTTTCGTGTGTATGACAAAACAAAATGTTCGCATATAGTCAATTTCGCGCCAATGCAAATTAAAATTGCATTCACAATTTGCGAATTCATGAGAATCAAAAGTTTTGCATTTAATCAATTCAGTGCATATGCCAACCAAAATTGCATGTCAGAATGTGCGAAATCATATTAAAGAAAAATATGAAAAATAAAATAAAAGAAATGAAATCTAAGACAATTATTTTACTAACAAACGAAAATGTTTTTAATTTTCTTTATAGGTACACTATTATTATTGTTAATATGGGATCAGATTATTCGGCTTTGATCAATATCACGCATAAAATTCCACATGACATATAGAAAGATCAAATATCGTCACCTCATGTCGTCAAACGAAAGTACTAAGCTCATAGCTTGACCCATTTCGACAACTCTCACTAGGTTTGCTCTAGCGCTCAATTATTTTTATCATGATATATATATATATATATATAATACATATATGTATCACTCAAGTCAACACAAGCGAAACTTTATCAATTAACATGTGATCAATGCGCTTTTAATCATTTCACCGAGCGAGAGGCCGTCACTTTGGAATCGATGGGACTATGAAGGGATTTTAGTTTTGGCCGACACACAAGGGAAGGAAAGATTTGGGAATTGTGAGCTTAAGATCTTTGTCTTACTTTCTTAGTCTTCCTTTCCACCGGCATTTTGTTATTTGATTTTTCTTTTTCCTTTTCATCCTATAATTTTTTCTACACCTGCTCAAGCTGAAGCTCCGCTTCTTTACGAGGCTAAGAGATTATCTAAGGCGAAGTTCTTCTTGTTGGTTCTCGAGCTGATAACGCGCTCCTCTTCTTTTAATCCCTGGAAAGGTTTCAAAGAATATCGATTTGGAAATGCTTACAATTGTGGAATTCGAACCCAAGGCCGTGCTCCGCTTCTCGTTATTCCGATATAAGACCAAATTATCGTTAGAGAAGTTCCGTTCACGGTGCTCCTCTTTCCAGCCGTTCCGACGAGTGTACGAAATTATCAAGGGAGAAGTTCATAGCAAGATCCATGCCCTCTTCTTATGATTTCTGGAAGTTTTTGATAATTGGGAGGGCTTGTTCTTTTCGACTGCTTTTCGTGCGTTGAGCATCCTCGTGTGCATTTTCCACCTCCTTTCGTCATTCTCTTTTTCTTTTCGTCGTCTTTTTCTCCCACTCCTTTTCTCGTTTGAATATCCCTCCAAAAATAAGGTTGAAGGCTTGGGCCGTGTTTCAAATGAAGAAAATGGATACAGATAAGGCTCATAAGGGATGACTAGAGGCAATTATAAATCAAGGCGAGTATGAGGCCAAGAATTGCAAGTTAAGACAAGCAATCGTTGTGTGACTCGCTCAAGGATAAATCCTTTTTAGGAAAAATAATAGGCTCAAATTCTAACTTATATGAAGTGGCTTTGTGTCTAGTGGAGCAAAGTAATGAGCTTTAGACAAAAGAATGCGACTAGGCAGACAATTTAAGCAGAGAATCAGTCACGTATCAGGGGAAAATTATTGTGATCATATCAAAGCATTATATAGGTATCGTCATCTCCCTTAGTAAATATGTATAATACTTTTGTATTTTTATTAGTTATTTGTTGTCTTTAAAAAAAATGAAAATCACGCATAATAGCATATAAAATAAGAAACCATACAGAATAGAGCATGCGAGAGCATAGGATCAAATAAAGCACATTCACGTGAGATTCAACATGCCTAACTTAACCTCAAGGAATTGGAATCATTTTTCATCCAATGCCTTGGTGAATATGTCGGCCAGTTGATACTCCGTGTTCACGAAACACATGTCTATGGTTTCTAGTGATCCTTAATAAAATGATGTCTAATATCTATGTGTTATGCGCGTGAGTGGTGGATAGGGTTGCACGTAATGGCTATAGCGCTTTGACTATCACTATAAATGGGTATATTATTTCACTCGCACACATAATCGCGAAGTTGGGTCTGCATCCGTATTCAGCTTCGGCCGTAGATGTTGATGCGCAAGTTGCTTCTTGGATTACCGCCAGAACAACTTTTCGTCTAAGAATTGGGGCTCTTTATGTCCATTCGGCAATCTACATAATCAGCGTCAGTATTTCCAATTAATTTGAAAAAATTGTTCCGTTAGGATACCAGAGTCCTAAAGCCGAGGTGCCCTTAAGGTAGTGCAAAATCCGTTTGACCGCGAGAATGAGGGATTCCTTTTGATCTGCTTGGAACCGAACGCATAGATAGGTGGCAACATTAATATCCGACCGACTCGAGGTGAGGTAGACTAGAGATCCGATGACCGATGATACTTTGGTAGAGTGTGATGTCGACTGCTTTTCGTGAAGGATCAGCATCCAACTTATAGCTCTTTGCCATGGGAGTGCTAAGAGGCTTGCTCTGATCATGATGGAATTTCGTCAAGATATCCTTGATGCATTTTGTCTGACTTATAAATGTTCCGTCTGCGCTGTCTGACTTGAAGTCCTAGAAGAACCTCCCGCATCTCACCCATGTGGCTCATTTCAAACTTAGTCTTCATCAAATATCCAAACTTCTGACACAGCCGGGTGTTTGTTGATCCGAGGTGATAACGTTGATGTAAACTTGAACGACCATCAGGTATCTTGTTTGATGAGAAGTGTCGTATCGATTGTTCCTCGGATGAATCATGAAATCACTAGGAATTCGGTAAGGACGTCATAGCAAGCACGTGGAGCTTCTTTCAGTCCGTAGAGAGCTTTATCTAATCGATAGACGTAATCAGTGTGCTATTGGTCGACGAAGCCTTCTGGGTCAGTGACGTAGACTTCTTCTCTCAACACGCCTTTTGAGAAAGGCAGTCTAAATGTCCTGATAGACCTTGAAGTCTTTGTGAGCCGCATATGCCAAGTAGAGTCGAAGAGCTTCGGGCAATAGGGGCGTACATCTCGTCGAATCGATGCCATCCTGTTGGTTATATCCTTTGGCGTTGTGTCGCGCTTTGTTCCCTATCACTTCTCCATCTTCTTTCTTTTGGTTCTTTAACATCCACTTCGTGCCAATTATCGTTTTCCCAGACGGTTGTGGCACTAAAGCCCACAGTTGAAGAGTTCGAATTGATGCAGTTCGTTTTACATTGCGACCACCCAATCCGTGTCTTTGAGTGCTTCCGCTACCTTTGTTGGCACGTTTTGGCTTAAGAAGCATGAAAACAAACCGCTCTGATTTCTGGTGTGTACTCCGCTCAAAAGATCACCTATTATTTGGTCGACAGGATGAGCTCGGGTCCACTTTATCGTATGAGACGTAGCCGAGTCTAATTCGTCGGCAATAAGTGGTTCGAGATTTCCTGAAATGTGAGGCTGAGAAACTGTTTGAGGTAATTCCAAGTCCGTACTTGAGTTGGGAGAATCGGATGGTACTTCCTCAACAGCAGGTGTAGGAGCTGCAACACTTACAGGTGATTCTGGGATTGGAGAAGTCGATTCATTCGATTAACTTGGTATATCGGCAACTTGTTTGGGAAGTTCCGCCGTACAAGTAGACGATGCACTGCTCGAATAAGAGTGAGACGACATAGGCATCTGAGGGTTCAGTAGATATATCTACTCGAAGATAGAATCCAAGTCTTCTAGGGCAATTCTCAAAGCTTCTTTTTACGTAAAGTTAGTTGTTGCCATACTTTGTTGGTTCTGTGCCAACACACAAGTCAGCATCATGGGTTCTGAACTGCCGGATTCAGAAGCCATAGCTGTCACTTCATGGAAGGTGGCGTTGTAGCTTTCCATTACTGTTTGCGAGGACTTGATGTGGACCAGATATGCCTTGGAAGTAGCCGAATATCCAACAAAGAATGCTTCGAATGCTTTACGGTCGAACTTGCCTCGATTTTCACGGTCTTTCACCGCAGAGCAGTTGCATCCGAAGACTTTGAAGAACAAAATGGTTGGAATTCGCTTGTTGATTATTTCATATGGAGTCTTCTGAAGCGCTTGTGAATAACAATTCCGAATTGCGTAAAGCACGTTGTACTGTACTGACTACTTCAACATCGTCCGTGCAACATCAAGAGAGTGCGGCTCTTCATTCCAACTACCCCATTCTGTTGAGGTGTCTTTGCGACTGAGGACTGCTGAGTTATTCATTTGTCTCATAGAAGTCACTAAGTAGTTTGTTCTTGAACTCAGTGCCACTGTCCGTTTGAATTACTTGGATGGTCACTCGCAGTAGATTCTGAGTTATATTCACAAAATTTATTATCAAGTCCCCTATCTCATCTTTTGTCCGGAGGAACTTTGTCCATGTGTAGCGAGAGTATTCATCCACGATTACCAGCACGTACTTACGCTCGTTGATACTTCGTGTTTGCATTGGTCCACAGGGGTCCATGTGCAGCAATTTCGAAGGACGTGATGTGGAGGCTACTTGTTTGACGTCGTGAGATGCTCGATTTATTTTGCCAAGCTGGCAAGCGAAACGGTGATGCTCTTGCTGTGTCAAAATTGTTGGCAGACTGTGGACCAACTTTTTAGCTAAAGGTTGATGAAGAGCTTTGTGATTTAGATGAGACACACGTTGCCATAGGCTATTCCTCTGAGTTACTGTCTGAGAGATGAGGCAAACAGCAGTCGAAGGCCGTACAAACATCAGGTTAATCTTGTATAATTTTGATTTCCTAGAACCTTGAAGGAGCTCTTGATCCTGACAATTTGAAATTCTGCACCGGTCAGCAAGGAAGACCACTTGGAACCCTTTGTAGCAGAACTGGCCTATGCTGAACAAGTTATGACGGAGGCCTTTGACATATGAGACATCGTTTATTATCGATTCTCCAGAATAATGTCTCCAAATCCCAGAATCGGAGCTGAATAGTTGTTGCCGAATATGACTTTTCCATTTGATCGGTCTTTATAGTTGCTCAACAGTTCTTCCAGTCATGTGCTGAACAACAAAATTTTTCACCAAGTCAACCCAGACTTGAGTTACGAGGAAAAACCGGTAGAGATTTTGATGTACGAAGTGAAACGACTGCGAAACAAGGAAATTCCATAAATAAAAGTATTATGGTTGAACCAGTAAACAGAAAAAGCGATGTGGGAACCTGAGGCTGATATGAGGAGTCGAACACCCCTAACCTTCAATCCTTATGTAGGGATTTTTGAAAATAGGGAGAATAAAGAAAAGAGATAATGACAATAGCATATAGGAATTTGGGCTAGAATTTCCATTGGACTAGGAAGCATCAAATTGGGCTAGGAAGTCATGGAATTATGAATTAGTAAATGTGGGGTTAAACATCTAACATTAGGCCCAAAGTCATGAGAAGCGAAATTGGGAGACAAACCTCCTTGAAACAAGGAACACCAACGCCCAAGTCATGTTCCATCAACCCTATCTAAAGAAAAATATCTAACCTAACAAACCAAACTCCACAACCTCCTTAAAGAACCATCTAAAAATCAAACTGAAAGAACAAGGAAAAGAGGCTGAAAGGATTTCACTCAAAGGACACCCTAAATAGCTTGGAAAATTCGAAGAAGTAAGTGAAATTATTGTTGGGGTGGGCCCGATTACTCGACGCCGGCCCCCGAACAGCGCAACGTGGCTATAGCGGAAGCACGATTTGTACCGAGCGGCGTAGGGTGGCGAATTTTCGATTTTTAATATCTAAATTCAACCTTACGCCATTCGGCTTCTCCCGAGGGTCTGAGCTGCTGCCCTAAGCCTCGGGAGATCGCGGTTAATTTGAATTATCAAAATTCGAATTTATTTCCAATTTATTCGAATTAATAATTTAGATCCAAATTAATCGAATAAAGCGGCAACCAGACGTTTTTCGATTATTTGGAGACCGAAATGATTTTTGATCAATACCAAACTTTCCAGAATAATTCTACACTTCCTAACGTTCGCAACGATAGGTCTTTCGAATTATTCCGACATCGTTTGGTATTTTTATCAAAATCAAATCTGTGGTTCGAAATTATTAATTCGAGTAAAACGGCAGTCTGTCGTCTTTTAACTATTTGACGACCGAAACGACTTCCGATCAATACCAAGCTTTCTAGAATAATTCTACATTTCCCGACGTTTCCAACGAGGGGTCTTGCGAGTTATTCCGATATCGTTTGGTATTTTTTTGTAAATGAAATCGTTAGGGTTCGAGGTATACCTTCGATGAACGAGATTTCTTCTGTCGTCGCCTCGGATGGACGTGGCTACACCTCGTCTTGATCCCGGGGGCCTCCGGGCTAGATCGTCACGCCGGTATGACCTTGAGCGAACCTCCGGAACTGCTCCCGATGGCTAGCGCAGTTTGGTTCGGGCGTCGGGTTCGTCGAACGATCCCGTCGGTTCAAAGTGGCTTGAGAAATTGTTTAGAACTTTTATCTACCTTTCTCTCTAGTTTATTTTTAGCAAAGTACAAGTCCTAATTCACCATTTAGCAACTCACGTTGCTTTATGCATAATAATTTTTTTTTATTTTAGATAATGAAACAAGTTGAGACACTTGTCTTAACAAGTGTCAAAATAAATAAAAATAAAATGACTTATTCATTCTACACATCCCAACGTGGATGTGTAGAATTTTCTATTTTTTTTATTTTTTATTTTATGGTAATTTCATTTTGGCCCTTGAGGTTTTTAAATTCTCAATTTAGTCCCTCAATTTTAAATAATAAAATAATTAAATCCAACCTAATTATTTTAATTACAATTGAGCCTCACTTAGTTAATTAATTAATTATTTAAGACAATCTTAAGTCCAAATTATCCCCGCGACTGTCACTGGAATTTAACTAAGTCGTCGACACCTCGTATCAACTATGCCACTACCTCAACGAATCTCATTCGTTAGGTTCCACAGAAAAGCCTGTCGTTTTCGTTCAAGTTCATTACCATTTTTAAGCGCGACTCTCTAGGTCCGTCTCAACTGGCATGGGAGGAATCCACGAGTCCCGGCATTCGCCTAGCCAATCCCACGGTACCGGACAGATCCCGGTTGAGAACGAATTTTGATCTAATCAAAATTCGGACGAACCGACTATAGTGTATACATTTAAACACTTCTTACGCCTTTCACTTGTGTCCCGGTTAGGTGAGAGCCATGCAAATGTCAAACTCACTAACATAACACTATGTTATAATCGAGACCGAACCGATTATTTAAACTCCGCTCTGTATCTAATACAAGCAAGCTTTCCAAGCTTCGGCCGAAGGCTTTATAATCGTCGCTCTCCGATTACCTCATAGGACATTAACCTATACGAATATAGGCAGTGAATCCCGATAGCAGTCAAAGCCCGGCAATCACCTCCGTAAAGTCGGTTGCGTTTCGTCGCTGACCCGTGTCTCATTTATGAAACACTTGTGAGCCTAGCCAACTAGCGACAAACCGAAATTGCGAAAGCAAATCCGTCAATGACCCTATCGGTCTGAGGCTGCTATCGTTCAATCATTGACAACATCCTAGCCATGTGATTGAAACGAATACAAGCCGAATGTCCGAATACGCAATCTCTCCGATCACCAATATCACCATCACGACCCACAACCTCTCAGGTAATAGGTGACACTTTTTGGAATAGGTCCCAGTTTTTATATATATAATGGTAGAAGTATACAGAGTGGGTGTGAGTAAACCTCGACACAGGCAACCAGTAACAGGCTACGGGTGAACAAAAAAACGGTTAAGAAAAAATCAACTACCAAGATACCAAGCTACTCTCCAAAGTCGCCGAATAGCAGCCTGATGTAAGGCATGCTTATCTCCAATCGTCCCAAGCCGAGCGCCAAGGATGCCGAGGACCGTGGCCACGACATGAGCAGGGGTAGAACGTATATTCTCCCTCCAACGCCTGTTCCGCTCCTGCCAAATGCGATAAACAATCGACGCAAGGACATGCCGATAAGCAACATGAAATAAGTGCTGGCTTCTCCACTTCAGAGCAGCCCAGTGATATAATCGGTGACACTACCGATACTATGTGGTCGCCAATGGATAAGTCATACTCGGATATCTAGTCACCCACCTAGAATCCTTAGACTTACGGACCTTTTATTTAATGTTGAGATTAAGGACCGTCCGGTGTCTCCTCTCTCGTCCCTACGAGAATCAGACGTCCAACTCAAACATTTGGGTGTTATTTATTTATCGCACTGCCGGATGCCAAGTAGACTTTAAATTCGATAAATAAATAATAATGCCTTTATTATAATATTCATTAATTTATTTGACAGTATATACAATAAACGTGTCTATCAACCTATACATCATCGTGTGCCATATACTATTTCTAGTCCTCGTATGGCATTCCGAGGGCACACTCCCTAACAGCCTCCCACTTGCACTCGAATGCCATGCGCTCCTGTAACATCCCGTCCCATACCGGGTGTCACTGTAGCATCCGTCACTACCGGGACCAGTGGGGTTGGGCCCACCACACTCCGACTGATAGTTTGGCCCCACTGTACCACCATTTAACCTTCCAGCATGCTTCGTCCTCGCTCACACGGACCCTGGGCAAACTTCCCAGGGGGTCACCCATCCTAAGATTGCTTCAAGTCAAGCACGCTTAACTTCGAAGTTCTTTCGGATGGACTCCCGAAAAGGTAGGTCGACCTTGGTGATATGAGTAGTACTATCATTTCTTTTATACGATTCTTAGCCTGACACGCCCATACATTGTCAGTCTCAGGATCCCCTCTCATTCTGGTGTCGGATCGATTCGTTCATGTACCCCTTCGCCTAGAAGCCTGCCAGGAGCCGCTCCTTGTCCGTGCACCTCTCTGCACCGGCGATCACTCCCCGCCCTCTTCGGCCCCGGATGTCACATGCCCACCAGCTTCCGCCTGGTTCGTCCCCGAACCAGCACCGTACTGCGAGAGGTTGTGCTCTGATACCACCTGTAACATCCCGTCCCATACCGGGTGTCACTGTAGCATCCGTCCCTACCGGGACCAGCGGGGTTGCGTCCACCACAATCCGACTGATAGTCTGGCCCCACTGTACCACCATTTAACCTTCCAGCGTGCTTCGTCCTCGCTCACACGCACCCTGGGCAAACTTCCCAGGGTGTCACCCATCCTAAGATTGCTTCAAGTCAAGCACGCTTAACTTCGAAGTTCTTTCGGATGGACTCCCGAAATACCACTATTGGGGGGGCCCGATTAGTCGACGCCGGCCCCCGAACAGCGCAACGTGGCAATAGCGGAAGCGCGATTTGTACCGAGCGGCGTAGGGTGGCGAATTTTCGATTTTTAATATCTAAATTCAACCTTATGCCATTCCGCTTATCCCGAGGGTCTGAGATGCTGCCCTAAGCCTCGGGAGATCGCGGTTAATTCGAATTATCAAAATTCGAATTTATTTCCAATTTATTTGAATTAATAATTTAGATCCAAATTAATCGACCACTGTTGGGGTGGGCCCGATTAATCGACGCCGGCCCCCGAACAGCGCGACGTGGCTATAGCGGAAGCACAATTTGTACCGAGCAGCGTAGGGTGGCGAATTTTCGATTTATCTAAATTCAACCTTACGCCATTCGGCTTCTCCCGAGGGTCTGAGATGCTGCCCTAAGCCTCGGGAGATCGCGGTTAATTTGAATTATCAAAATTCGAATTTATTTCCAAATTATTCGAATTAATAATTTAGATCCAAATTAATCGAATAAAGCGGCAACCAGATGTTTTTCGATTATTTGGAGACCGAAATGATTTTTGATCAATACCAAACTTTCCAGAATAATTCTACACTTCCTAACGTTCGCAACGATAGGTCTTTCGAATTATTCCGACATCGTTTGACGTTGAGCACGAATACAAAACCTGAAGTAGATTTTCGGTCATCCACGTCCGACTGGAAGTCCGAATTGGTATAACCAACTACTTCTAGTCCCGCTCCTCCATAAACCAGCGTTAAGTCTTTAGTCCGTCTAAGGTATTTAAAGATATTCTTAACGGCTGTCCAGTGTTCTTCCCCTGGGTTTGCCTGAAACCGACTAACGCTCACAGCGTAAGCAATGTCCGGGCGTGTACACAACATCGCGTACATACTACCCACTGCAGACGCATAGGGTATTCCACTCATCCGTCGTCTGTCTTCCTCACTTTGAGGTGAAATTGATTTCGACAAATGGATCCCATGTCGCATAGGTAAGAACCCTCTCTTAGAGTAATCCATCTGAATTTCTTCAGGATTTTCTCTATGTAAAGGGCCTGAGATAAGCCGATCGTATGGTTCGCTCGATCCCTGAACAAGCGAATACCTAGTATATACGTTGCTTCTCCCAGGTCTTTCATGGAGAATTCGGTTGAAAGCCATGCTTTCACCGATAAGAGCATCCCGATGTCGTTTCCTATCAAAAGGATATCATCCACGTACAATACAAGGAACGACACCATACTCCCTCTGCTCTTTCTGTAGACACATGGCTCATCTACGTTTTTCACGAATCCAAGTTCCGAACTGCTTCATCAAAACGTAGATTCCAGCTGCGAAGGCCTGTTTCAGTCCGTAAATTGACCGATTCAGTTTGCACACTTTGTGAGCATCTGCATGCGACTCAAAACCTTTTGGCTGCTCCATATAGATCTCCTCCTTGAGGAATCCATTAAGGAACGCCGTTTTAACGTCCATTTGCCAAATCTCATAATCATAGTGCACAGCTATCGCGAGCATTATCCGGATGGACTTAATCATGGCTACAGGTGAGAAAGACTCCTCATAGTCAACTCCCTCTTTTTGGTTATAGCCCTTGGCAACCAACCTGGCCTTGTACGTCTCAACTTGTCCGTCAGATCCAATCTTCCTCTTGTAAATCCATTTACAGCCGATTGGTCTAAAACCACTCGGTAGGTCTACAAGAGTCCAGACTTTGTTGGAGTACATTGAGTCCATCTCAGCTCGCATAGCCTCAATCCATCTCGTCTGAGTCAACATCGGATATAGCTTGATCGAAAGTAGCGGGATCTTCTCTTAGAAGTCCCCTAGTCGCAACATAACCTTGTTCGACATGTGACATGCCATACCGCTGTGGTTGGCGAGGCACCCTTTTAGATCGTCGCATGACTGGTTCGCTCAGACCATCCGAATCCTGTGTGCGCGTTTCGGTCGACTGCTCCTCGAGAGTGACCTCACGGCCAATGCCAAAATCTTGAATGAACTCTTCCTCGAGAAAATGTGCATGTAGGCCAACAACGATCCTTTGATCATCGTGAAAATAGAATAGGTACCCCATAGAATCTTTGGGTAACCTATGAAACGTCCTTTTACTGACCTATACTCCAATTTATCAGATTTCAGCTTTTTCACGTAGGCAGGGCAACCCCAAATCCTAATATATGATAAGCTTGGTAAACGACCAGTCCATATCTCATACGGAATGCCGTTAACAGACTTCGAGGGACACCGGTTAATGGTATACGCTGCTGTCAAAAGCGCATATCCCCACAATGACATTGGTAAACCTGTATAGCTTAACATAGAACGAACCATATCTAATAAAGTTCGGTTTCTACGTTCGGCCACGCCATTCAACTGTGGCGTGCCGGGCGGAGTCATCTGCGATATTATACCATTCTCTTTCAAGAACTGGTCAAACTCGACACTCATATACTCGCCACCTCGATCCGATCGAATGACTTTAATGACTTTCGAAGTTTGGTTTTCCATCAACGCCTTATACTCCTTGAACCTTTCAAGAGCATCAGCTTTATACCTCATCAGATACACTAGTCCGTAACGACTGTGATCATCCGTAAAGGTAATAAAATAGTGGAAGTCACCTCGAGCCTTCACATTGAATGGCCCGCAAACGTCCGTGTGAATTAAACCGAGAATTTCAGTGGCTCTATTAAAAGTCCCGGTGAAGGGTGATCGGGTCATTTTACCTTTGAGGCATGACTCACAAGTCGGATAGGGATCTGATCCCAACGGTGTCAATATCCCGTTTTTTCCAGCTCGTGTATCTTGCGTTCTCCAGCATGACCTAATCGAAGATGCCACAAGTATCTCGCATTTATTCCCGACTTTCGTTTATTAGTGACAGTATTCACAGATATATCGTCTTGGGTATTTAAATAGTACAAACCATTTATTAGTGTTGCGCTGCCAACATTTTATTTCTATACATAATGTGGCATGTATTATTATTAAAACTAAATACGTAACCATTCCTGCTCAAAACAGGAACCGGAGACGATGTTCTTAAATCCCCTCGGGAGTACAAGACAATCGTACAAACGCAACACATGCCCAGAAGATAATACAAGAGACCTTGATCCGACGTGGCTTGCCGAGATACTATCCCCGCTTCCCACTCTGACCTCGATCTCACGCTCCCCAAGCGCTCTACTTGGTCCCAGACCCTGCGTGGAAACACAAATGTGAGTACTAGCCCCCGAAACCAATATCCACGAAGTAGAGTATACAGATGAAGAACAAACTGTTTCTAAATCATTAAGTTCCATACCAGACGCAGCCTGCTCACCCTTGAGCTTTGGACAGTCCCGCTTCCAGTGACCCAGCGCACCGCAATGCAGACACCTATCAGTCGGCTTTACACCGGTTTGCTTTGATTTCCCAGAAGATAGTTTCTTCTTGGAAACCTTCCCTATCGGCTTGAGCTTGTTGCCCTTCTTTTTGCCTTTCTGGGGCTTCGAAGAAGTGGCGACAAGTGCAGTCTGCTTTGCCCTCTTCATCTGACCTTGCGTTGTTGCTAGCTGATTCATCAGATCAGGAAGCAATAGCGTCATGCCCTTCAGATGGTATTCACAATGAACGCGTTAAAGGACGGAGGCAGAGACTGCAAGATGAGATCATTTTGTAATTCACGATCAAATCGAAAATTGAGAGTCTCCAACCTCTCGATCATGGTGATCATGTTCATAACATGCTCGCCAACGTTCTCACCCTCAGACATCCTCGATCGGAAGAGCTGCGACGAAGTCGCATAACGAGCCGTCCTAGACGTCTCACCTTAAAGCTCTTTCAAATGTTGAACCATCACCCGAGCATCAGCCATACTTTCGTGACTACGCTGCAGTGCGTTACTCATTGATCCGAGGACATGAGCCTTACGAGCTTCTCGTCGCGCAGTCACTTGTCATAAGCAGCACGAGCCTGCTCGGATGCCCGCGCCCCTGGGACTGGCGGCATTTCGGAGTCAAGGATATAAACTAGGTTCTCAATCTCGAGGAAAATCCTCAAGTTGCGAAGCCAGTCAGAATAGTTTGGCCCAGTCAACCTATTCTCCTTGAGCAGTACATTTAAAGCGGTCGACATAATTTCAAAAAGAGAGAAAATGCTGCAGAAAAATAAAAGGCATATTAAGTCGATTGTATAGGTTATCAAACGCGAACAAGGACTTTTCATTACGTTTGACTCCCACTATCTTTTCATAAACTCCATTCTCCCTACGGATGTTTTGGAAGTTTCGTTGGTAACTCCGGTAGTGGAGTTGATGACCCCGTGGACGGGTGCAAACCTCAACCTCGGTCGTTTTATTGGTTTGCAGCGGCCCACGAAGTCGTGCTCCGCACGAATCTGACCTTGTCGAATGTCTCAACTATCTTTGTCTCAGTCAGGGACCCCTGCCGGCAAACCCGGAACAAGGCGGTATGACTGTCTAAGTGCGACCTATCAACGTTGCTCAAAACCGCACACTTGAACCGTACGTTTTACCGCACAGTGTGATCTTGGCGAGCGGCACAAATGCACCCGAGCAAGCCGAAAGAAAAGCAAATGCAAGGCGCCGGCATACCCGAAACCAAACCATGCATTTAGGTTTTGTAACAACTAGGCCCGAGCTTGATAACCTATACAATCGACTTAATATGCCTTTTATTTTTCTGCAGCATTTTCTCTCTTTTTGAAATTATGTCGACCGCTTTAAATGTACTGCTCAAGGAGAATAGGTTGACTGGGCCAAACTATTCTGACTGGCTTCGCAACTTGAGGATTTTCCTCGAGATTAACTCGACACTCATATACTCGCCACCTCGATCCGATCGAATGAGTTTAATGAATTTCGAAGTTTGGTTTTCCACCAACGCCTTATACTCCTTGAACCTTTCAAGAGCATCAGCTTTATACCTCATCAGATACACGAGTCCGTAACGACTGTGATCATCCGTAAAGGTAATAAAATAGTGGAAGTCACCTCGAGCTTTTACATTGAATGGCCCGCAAACATCCGTGTGAATTAAACCGAGAATTTCCGTGGCTCTATTAGAAGTCCCGGTGAAGGGTGATCGGGTCATTTTACCTTTGAGGCATGACTCACAAGTCGGATAGGGATCTGACCCCAATGGTGTCAATATCCCGTTTTTCTCCAACTCGTGGATCTTGCGTTCTCCAGCATGACCTAATCGAAGATGCCACAAGTATCTCGCATTTATTCCCGACTTTCGTTTATTTGTGATAGTATTCATAGATATATCGTTCTGGGTATTTAAATAGTACAAACCATTAAATAGTGTCGCGCTGCCAACATTTTTATTTCTATACATAATGTGGCATGTATTATTATTAAAACTAAATACATAACCAAACAGGAATGGAGACGATGTTCTTAAATCCCCTGGGGTGTACAAGACAATCGTACAAACGCAACACATGCCCAGACGATAATACAAGAGATCTTGATCCGACGTGGCTTGCCGAGATACTATCCCCGCTTCCCACTCTGACCTCGATCTCACGCTCCCCAAGCGCTCTACTTGGTCCCAGACCCTGCGTGGAAACACAAATGTGAGTACTAGCCCCCGAATCCAATATCCAGGAAGTAGAGTATACAGATGAAGAAAAAACTATTTCTAAAACATTAAGTTCCATACCTGACGCAGCCTGCTCACCCTTGAGCTTCGGACAGTCACGCTTCCAGTGGCCCAGCGCACCGCAATGCAGACACTTATCCGTTGGTTTTACACCGGTTTGCTTCGATTTCCTAGAAGATAGTTTCTTCTTGGAAACCTTCCCTGTCGGCTTGAGCTTGTTGCCCTTCTTTTTTTTGCCTTTCTGGAGCTTCGAAGAAGTGGCGACAAGTGCAGTCTGCTTTGCCCTCTTCATCTGACCTTGCGCTCTAACTGATTCATCAGTTCGGGAAGCAACAGTGTCATACCGTTCAGATGATAGTTCACAATGAACGCATTAAAGGACGGAGGCAGGGACTGCAAGATGAGATCATTTTGTAATTCACGATCAAATCAAAAATTTAGAGCACAACCTCTCGCAGTACGGTGCTGGTTCAGGGACGAACCAGGCGGAAGCTGGTGGGCATGTGACACCCGGGGCCGATGAGGGCGGGGAGTGATCGCCGGTGCCAGAGAAGTGCACGGACAAGGAGCGGCTACTGGCAGGCTTCTAGGCGAAGGGGTACATGAACGAACCGATCCGACACCCGAATGAGAGGGGATCCTGAGACTGACAATGTATGGGCGTGTCAGGCTAAGAATTGTATAAAAGAATTGATAGTACTACTCATATCACCAAGGTCGACCTACCTTTTCGGGAGTCCATCCGAAAGAACTTCGAAGTTAAGCGTGCTTGACTTGAAGCAATCTTAGGATGGGTGACCCCCTGGGAAGTTTACCCAGGGTGCGTGTGAGCGAGGACGAAGCACGCTGGAAGGTTAAATGGTGGTACAGTGGGGCCAGACTATCAGTCGGAGTGTGGTGGGCCCAACCCCACTGGTCCCGATAGGGACGGATGCTACGGTGACACCCGGTATGGGACGGGATGTTACAGGTGGTATCAGAGCTAGGGCTCATGAATGGTTCGACCGAAGGCCTCGAAAGCCGATGTGGCGAACGAACGGTCGACGTAGTTTGGAGACTATCGTCGCTTGTGATGTCGGATGGGCACCCGACGTCAAAATTTTGTGTTGCATGTTTATGTGGGACATTTAGGCGGGCTTAGGTTCTAACCGGGTTATTTGTTTAAGGGCCATTTGCCGCCCCCCGGTATGTACATGGATTACGGGTTGTTTGGGAAATAATTCCCCCCCGTGTTGTATTTTATCGCATTATTAGATAAGTAGATAAACGACGGCTGTTCGATGCAAGGCGAGGTTAGAAGGTTCGACGACCATCGTGTAAATGACTCGACGTTTGACTCGACGTTTGAAGATCAAAGACCCCGGTCTTTTTACGACCTATGTAATAGGACCAGTCTAGAAATAGCCCGCATATTTGTCCATTTAAATTGCCTTCCTAGGGTTAGGAATTTATTTAATGCATTTACATGCTCGTGCTTAATTTTAATATGCTATGAGTTATAAAAATCTCCCTTACGAATACTAAGTGAGTAAAGGGATTGGATACCCTGTCTTCTATCAAGCTCGGGCCTAGTTGTTACAAAACCTAAAAGCAAGGTTTGGTTTCGGGTATGTCGGCGCCTTGCATTTGCTTTTGTTTCGGCTTGCTCGGGTGCATTTGTGCCGCTCGCCAAGACCACACTGTGCGGTAAAACGTACGGTTCAAGTGTGCGGTTTTGAGCAAAGTTGATAGGTCGCATTAGACAGTCACACCGCCTTGTTCCGGGTTTGCCGGTGGGGGTCCCTGACTGAGACAAAGATACTTGAGACATTCGACAAGGTCGGATTCGTGCGGAGCACGACTTCGTGGGCCGCTGCAAACCAATAAAACGACAGAGGTTGAGGTTTGCACCCGTCCACGGGGACATCAACTGCACTATCGGAGTTATCAACGAAACTTCCAAAACATCCGTAGGGAGAATGGAGTTTATGAAAAGATAGTGGGAGTCAAACGGAATAAAAAGTCCTTGTTCGCGTAAGTCCTTGTTCGCGTTTGATAACCTATACAATCGACTTAATATGCCTTTTATTTTTCTGCAGCATTTTCTCTCTTTCTGAAATTATGTCGACCGCTTTAAATGTACTGCTCAAGGAGAATAGGTTGACTGGGCCAAACTATTCTGACTGGCTTCGCAACTTGAGGATTTTCCTCGAGATTGAGAACCTAGATTATATCCTTGACTCCGAAATGCCACCGGCCCCAGGGGCGCGGGCATCCGAGCAGGTTCGTGCCGCTTATGACAAGCGACTGCGCGACGAGAAGCTTGTAAAGGCTCATGTCCTCGGATCGATGAGTAACGCACTGCAGCGTAGTCATGAAAATATGGCTGATGCTCGGGTGATGGTTCAACATTTGAAAGAGCTTTACGGTGAGACCTCTAGGACAGCTCGCTATGCGACTTCGTCGCAGCTCTTCCGATCGAGGATGTCTGAGGGTGAGAATGTTGGCGAGCATGTTATGAACATGATCACCATGATCGAGAGGTTGGAGACTCTCAATTTTCGATTTGATCGTGAATTACAAAATGATCTCATCTTGAAGTCCCTGCCTCCGTCCTTTAATGCGTTCATTGTGAACTATCATCTGAACAGTATGACGCTGTTGCTTCCCGAACTGATGAATCAGTTAGCAACGGCGCAAGGTCAGATGAAGAGGGCAAAGCAGACTGCACTTGTCGCTACTTCTTCGAAGCTCCAGAAAGGCAAAAAGAAGAAGGGCAACAAGCTCAAGCCGACAGGGAAGGTTTCCAAGAAGAAACTATCTTCTATGAAATCGAAGCAAACCGGTGTAAAACCAACGGATAAGTGTCTGCATAGCGGTGCGCTGGGCCACTGGAAGCGTGACTGTCCGAAGCTCAAGGGTGAGCAGGCTGCGTCGGGTATAGAACTTAATGTTTTAGAAACAAATGTCTCATCTCCGCCATAACTTGTTCAGCATAGGCCAATTCTGTGATAAGGGATTCCAGGTGGTCTTCCATGCTGATCGGTCCAGAATATTGGACACTCAGGACAAAGAACTCCTCCAAGGACTTCGGAAATCAAATTTCTACACGATCAACCTGACCTCCTTGCGGCCCTCGACAGCTGTATGCCTCATCTCTCAGACTGTAATTCAGAGGAACAGCTTATGGCATCAACGAATGTCTCATCTCAACATTAAAGCTCTTCAACGTCTTTCAACGAAAAAGTTGGTTCACGGTCTTCCAACTATAATGTACAGAAAGAGCATCAATGTTCGGCGTGTCAACTAGGAAAAATGAAGCGAGCATCGCATCATATTGAACTTGTTGCCTCTACCTCACGTCCTTTGGAACTGTTACATATGGACCTCTTTGGACCTACGCAGACACAGCGTATCAACGGACGCAAATATGTGCTAGTGATTATCGACGTCTATTCTCTCTACACATGGACGAAGTTCCTCCGAACTAAAGATGAGACAGTGGACTTGATTTTGAACTTCGTGAACACGACTCAGAATTTATTGCAGCAGACTTTCCAAGTCATCCGAACGGACAACGACACTGAATTTAAGAACAAATACCTCAGTGATTTTTATAAGAAACTTGGGATTAGTCAGCAATTCTCAGCTGCCAAGACACCTCAACCGAACGAGGTCGTTGAAAAGAAGAACCGAACACTAGTGGAAGCTGCACGTATGATGCTGATTCACTCAGGCCTCCCACACTTCCTTTGGGCTGAAGCAGTAAATACCGCATGTTTTACTCAGAACATGACGATGGTTCACAAGCGCTTCGATAAGACTACGTACGAGATCACTAATAAGCGAGTACCCACCATCTCCTTCTTCAAGGTCTTCAGGTGCAAGTGCTATGTGGCGAATGACAGAGAGCAACGGGCTAAGTCGACCGAAAAGCATTCGAAGCCATTTTCATTGGGTACTCTTCAACTTCAAAGGCGTACCGAGTATACATCAAGTCCACCCGCACTATCAAAGAAAGCTATAATGTCACTTTCCACGAAACGGCAGAGATGGCTCCCGAGCACCTCAGTTCAGGACCCATGCCAAATCAGATGGCTCCTGCACACCTCAGTTCAGGACCAGTGCCAAACCCGTTGGCTTCTGAATACAACGGTTCAGAACCCGTATTCACTGGTGTGTTGGCACAAAATGTAATACCCGTAAATTTTAATACAAGATTTTAATGTAATTAAATATGTAATGTTGTTGTTAGGAAGTTTGCGAAGACTATTAGGTTGTGAAATGAAAATCTAAATTTCTAAAAATTCGGAAGTGACAAAAGGCAAGTGAAATTTATTAAGTTAGACTATATCATATTGGGCAAAATTAAATTGAAATGCATTTGTCTTTGGAATTAAAGACCAAATACTCAAAGCTTATCACACGAATTTCTAATCATATTGGGTTAGCAATGAAATTACTTAGGACCTAGGGAAAAATAAAGATAACCACAGAGTCTTATCACACGAATTTCTAAACATTATTCATATACATCAAGTAACGTTCACTAGGAGGAAACCCTTATAAAATAAGAATAACAAAGAGAAGAGCCATTTTCAAAGAACAGAGGGGAAATAGAACCTTAATAGAGGATCAGAATTTCAAGTTAAAAGGGGTGAGAATTCTATCAATAGCTTGCAAAATTTCCAAGCTTAAAATAGCTTATGTATACCTTACGTGAGTTGGAAGATTAGATTAAATGTAGAGCAGAATATATAACGATTTATACTCACATCTTGATACATGTCCTATGAATTTATATAGGAGTTTTATAATCTCAAGAGCATGAAAGATATTAGAAACGTGATTCAGAGTACTATTTTCAAGAACAGTATAGCTGTCGACTTTAGACTGTTGGAAAACCTTGATTTGGGCTTATTTTGGGTGCTAACATTCTGTTCCTTCTACAAATGAATATATATGATTATTAACCTTCGAGTCGTGTGATGGAGAAATCTTTTGAGGTGTGTGTTGATCCTTTGTGTAGCATAGTACACTTAGATATTTAATTAGTTGTAGGTTCAACCTTATCATGTGTGATGAATACCAAATAAGTGTTTACGCATTGTAGATGAATAAAGGTGAGAGACACTTACACCGTACTGAGACGGTGAGGATTTGACGTACCGCTTAGTGGGGTAGTTCGAGTTTATTATGATTGGTTGACTCGTTGACGAGTCGAGGTTGGTACTCATATGACACCAGACGGCAGACATGCATGATCGATCTGTCTGCTCGGGTGAACGTCCCGAGGTGCAAAACGGTCGCGATTTATTTTATTATTTTATGCGAAGGGACATGACAGGGCAGTTGCGTGATCGTCAAAATGCTGTCAATGTCGGCAACCGCTTACGTAATAGCGGCCTAGCAGGGCAGTTGTGTGATCGTCAAAACGCTGCTAGTGTAAGCTTCCATATGTTATTGTTATATTATGGGCGCGCGAGGTGTCGTGTCTGACCTAGGGCCCTGTCTTGTGTGATTGGAGATAGAAATGTGGGAAAAAAAGAATGAATATTGCATGCGAGACGGGATTTGGGACTGAGCGTTCACGCGCATACATGCATTTTATTCACCTACTGGGCAAATCGCTCAGTGTTTACGTGCTGGAGGTACTGAGTCTGATGCCGACGCGCGTCAAGATTGAGGCGGTTGGTGGCGGTGCTCCCCGGACTTTTGAAGGCGGGGCGGTACATGGATGAAGCCTGTGGAGCGACAATAGGGTTTTTTGTTCTTTTGACATTTTGGGGCGACGCCCTTTGTATAGACTTGACTCTGTAGATGATATTTTGTTGTAATATATTATAATTTAGGAAAAAGTTTTTTGTTAGACGGGCCTTCTGCGGCTTACGTTTGCGGAAATCCGCTACTAACCTTAATTAGAAAATGATGGTCGTTACAGATGGTATCAGAGCACGACGTCTCGCAGTACGGTGCGGGTTCGGGAATGAACCAGATAGAAGCTGGTGGTCATGTGATGCCCGGGGACGATGAGGGCGGGGAGTGATCGCCGGTGCCAGAGAGGTGCACGGACAAGGAGCGGCTCCTGGCAGGCTTCTAGGCGAAGGGGTACATGAACGAAGCGATCCGACACCCGAACGAGAGGGGATCCTTAGACTGGCAATGTATGGGCTCAGGCTATGAATCGTATAAGAGAATTGATAATAATACTCATATCACCAAGGTCGACCTACCTTTTCGGAAATCCATCTATAAAAACTCCGGAGTTAAGCGTGCTTGACTTGGGGAAATCTAGGGATGGGTGACCCCCTGGGAAGTTTGCCCAAGGTGCGTGTGAGCGAGGATGAAGCACGCTGAAAGGTTAAATGATGGTACAGTGGGTCCAACTATCAGTCGGGGTGTGTGGGCCCAACCCCACAGCTCCCGGTAGGGACCGATGCTACAGTGACACCCGGTATGGGACGGGTCGTTACAAAAACACCTAACGAAGATTCTTAGATCAATTCTTCAACAAAGATGGATGCATATTCGCTTGGAAAAGACAACCGTCCGCCAATCTTGAAACGCGGCGAATATACATTCTAGCGAAGCCGCTTCCTTAACTTAATGAGCTAAAAGATGAGGTAAAGCCTAGGGAATGTACCCTACTAGGCGACTGAAATGTTGGGGTGGGCCCGATTAATCGACGCCGGCCCCCGAACAGCGCAACGTGGCTATAGCGGAAGCGCGATTTGTACCGAACGGCGTACGGTGGTAAATTTTCGATTTTTAATATCTAAATTTAACCTTACGCCATTCGGCTTCTCCCAAGGGTATGAAATACTTCCCTAAGCCTCGGGATATCGCAGTTAATTCGAATTATCAAAATTCGAATTTATTTCCAATTTATTCAAATTAATAATTTAGATCCAAATAAATCGAATAAAGCGGCAATCAGACTTTTTCGATTATTTGGAGACTGAAATGATTTTTGATCAATACCAAACTTTCCAGAATTATTCTACACTTCCTAACGTTCACAACGATAGGTCTTTCGAATTATTCCGACATCATTTGATATTTTTCTCAAAATCAAATCTGTGGTTCGAAACCATTAATTCGAATAAAACGGCAGTCTGTCGTCTTTTAACTATTTGACGACCGAAATGATTTCCGATCGACACCAAACTTTCCAGAATAATTCTACACTTCCCGACGTTTCCAACGAGGGGTCTTTCGAATTATTCTGATACCGTTTGGTATTTTTCGTAAATCAAATCGTTAGTGTTCGATGTATACCTTTGATGAACGGGATTATTTCTGTCGTCGCCTCGGATCAACGTGGCTACACCTCGTCTGGATCCCGGGGCTTCCGGGCTAGATCGTCACGCCGGTATGACCTTGAGCGAACCTCCGAGACTGCTCCCGATGGCTAGACGCAGTTCGGTTCAGGCGTTGGGGTTCGTCAAACGATCCCGTGGCTTGTCGTACGTGGTTTTAAAGGAATTCTCTTTTCCTCTTTTTCCTCTCTTGTTATACTTAAAAAACAAAGTTTCTCACATTTCTTTCCTTAAGCAACTCACGTTGCTTTATCAATTTTTTTTTTATTTTTTTTTTATTTTTTTTTATTGAGACACTTGTTGAAACAAGTGTCAAAATAAATAATAAAAAAATGTTACTTAAACATTCTACACATCCCAACGTGGATGTGTAGATTTTTTCTTTCTTTTTTCTTTTTATTTATTAATTTTGATAATTTCTTTTTGGCCCTTGAGGTTTCTAATTCTCAATTTAGTCCCCTCAATTTTAAATAATAAAATAATTAAATCCAATCTAATTATTTAATTATAATGAGCCCACTTAGTTAATTAATTAAGCACATAAGACAATCTCAAGTCCTAATTATTTCCGTGACTGTCACTGGAATTTAACTAAGTCGTCGACACTCGTATCAACTATGCCACTACCTCAACGAATCTCATTCGTTAGGTTCCACATAAAAGCCCGCCGTTTTCGTTCAAGTTCATTACCATTTTTAAGCGCGACTCTCTAGGTTCGTCTCAACTGGCATGGGAGGAATCCACGAGTCCCGGTATTCGCCTAGCCAATCCCACGGTACCGGACAGATCCCAGTTGAGAACGAATTTTGATCTAATCGAAATTCGGGCGAACCGACTATAGTGTATACATTTAAATACTTCTTACACCTTTCACTTGCGTCCCGGTTAGGTGAGAGCCATGCAAATGTCAAACTCACTAACCTAACACTATGTTATAATCGAGATCGAATTGATTATTTAGACTCCGCTCAGTATCTAATACAAGCAAGTTTTCCAAGCTTCGGCCGAAGGCTTTATAATCGTCGCTCTCCTATTATCTCCTAGGACATTAACCTATACGAATATAGGCAGTGAATCCTGATAGCAGTCAAAGCCCGGCAATCACCTCCGTAAAGTCAGTTGCGTTTCGTTGCTGACCCGTGTCTCATTTATGAACACTTGCGAGTCTAGCCAACTAGCGACAAAACCGAAATCGCGAAAGCAAATCCGTCAATGACCCTATCGGTCCAAGGCTGCTATAGTCATTCGTTCAATCATTGACAACATCCTAGCCATGTGATTGAGACGAATACGAGCCGAATGTCCGAATACGCAATCTCTCCGATCACCAATATCTCCATCACGACCCACAACCTCTCAGGTAATCGGTGACACTACCGATACTATGTGGTCGTCAATGGATAAGTCATATTCGGATATCTAGTCACCCACCTAGAATCCTTAGACTTACGGACTTTTTATTTAATGTTGAGATTAAGGACCGTCCGGTGTCTCCTCTCTCGTCCCACGAGAATCAGACGTCCAACTCAAATATTTGGGTGTTATTTATTTATCGTACTACCGGATGCCAAGTAGACTTTAAATTCGATAAATAAATAATAATGCCTTTATTATAATGAAAATATATATTCATTAATTTATTTGACAGTATATACAATAAACCTGTCTTACAACCTATACATCATCGTGCGCCCTATACTATTCCTAGTCCTCGTATGGCATTCCGAGGGCACACTCCCTAACAGCCTCCCACTTGCACTCGAATGCCATGCGATGCACCTAATGCCAGTCGCAATGGTATCGTAGCCCCATCTTGTCCAAATGCTGTTCCATAACTGCTTGGGACAAGGGCTTCGTGAGCGGGTCCGCCACGTTTTCTGCGGTGGCGATTTTCTGCACGGCGACCATCCCGTTTTCAACGAACTCACGTAATACGTGATATTTTCTCTCAATATGTTTGGACTTGCTATGAGATCGTGGTTCCTTTGCTTGTGCGACTGCACCGCTATTATCGCACCAAAGTGTAAGCGGTCTGTCAGCAACTGGTACCACAGTAAGTTCCTCCAAGAACTTTTTCATCCAAACAGCTTCTTTAGCTGCCTCTGAGGCTGCTATGTATTCTGCCTCGCACGTGGAATCGGCAGTTGTGCTTTGCTTGGAGCTTCTCCAAGACACTGCCCCACCGTTGAGCACGAATACAAAACCTGAAGTAGATTTTCGGTCATCCACGTCCGACTGGAAGTCCGAATCGGTATAACCAACTACTTCTGGTCCCGCTCCTCCATAAATCAGCGTTAAGTCTTTAGTCCGTCTAAGGTATTTAAAGATATTCTTAACAGCTGTCCAATGTTCTTCCCCTGGGTTTGTCTGAAACCGACTAACCACGCTCACAGCGTAGGCAATGTCCGGTCGTGTACACAACATCGCGTACATCAGACTACCCACTGCAGACGCATACGGTATCCCACTCATCCGTCGTCTGTCTTCCTCACTTTGAGGTGACATTGACTTTGACAAATGGATCCCATGTCGCATTGGTAAGAACCCTCTCTTAGAGTCATCCATTCTAAATTTCTTTAGGATTTTCTCTAAGTAAAGGGCCTGAGATAAGCCGATCGTATGGTTCGCTCGATCCCTGAACAAGCGAATACCTAGTATATACGTCGCTTCTCCCAGGTCTTTCATGGAGAATTCGGTTGAAAGCCATGCTTTCACCGATGAGAGCATCCCGATGTCGTTTCCTATCAAAAGGATATCATCCACGTACAATACAAGGAACGACACCATACTCCCACTGCTCTTTCTGTAGACACATGGCTCATCTACGTTTTTCATGAATCCAAAGTTCCGAACTGCTTCATCAAAACGTAGATTCCAGCTGCGAGAGGCCTGTTTCAGTCCGTAAATAGACCGATTCAGTTTGCACACTTTGTGAGCATCTGCATGCGACTCAAAACCTTTTGGCTGCTCCATATAGATCTCCTCCTTGAGGAATCCATTAAGGAACGCCGTTTTAACGTCCATCTGCCAAATCTCATAATCATAGTGCGCAGCTATCGCGAGCATTATCCGGATAGACTTGATCATGGCTACAGGTGAGAAAGTCTCCTCATAGTCAACTCCCTCTTTTTGGTTATAGCCCTTGGCAACCAACCTGGTCTTGTACGTCTCAACTTGTCCGTCAGATCCAATCTTCCTCTTGTAAATCCATTTACAACCGATTGGTCTAAAACCACTCGGTAGGTCTACAAGAGTCCAGACTTTGTTGGAGTACATTGAGTCCATCTCAGCTCGCATAGCCTCAATCCATCTCGCTGAGTCAACATCGGATATAGCTTGATCGAAAGTAGCGGGATCTTCTCTTAGAAGTCCCCTAGTCGCAACATAACCTTGTTCGACATGTGACATGCCATACCGCTGTGGTTGGCGAGGCACCCTTTCAGATCGTCGCATCACTGGTTCGCTCGGACCATCCGAATCTTGTGTGGGCGTTTCGGTCGACTGCTCCTCGAGAGTGACCTCACGGCCAATGCCAAAATCTCGAATGAACTCTTCCTCGAGAAAATGTGCATGTAGGCCAACAACGATCCTTTGATCATCGTGAAAATAGAATAGGTACCCCATAGAGTCTTCGTGGTAACCTATGAAACGTCCTTTTACTGACCTAGACTCCAATTTATCTGTTTTCAGCTTTTTCACATAGGCGGGGCAACCCCAAATCCTAATATGTGATAATCTTGGTAAACGACCAGTCCATATCTCATACGGAATGCCGTTAATAGACTTCGAGGGACACCGGTTAATGGTATACGCCGCTGTCAAAAGCGCGTATCCCCACAATGACATTGGTAAATCTGTATAGCTTAACATAGAACGAACCATATCTAATAAAGTTCGGTTTCTACGTTCAGCCACGCCATTCAATTGTGGCGTACCGGGCGGAGTCATCTGTGATATTATACCATTCTCCTTTAAGAACTGGTCAAACTCGACGCTCATGTACTCACCACCTCGATCCGATCGAATGACTTTAATGACTTTCGAAGTTTGGTTTTCCACCAACGCCTTATACTCCTTGAACCTTTCAAGAGCATCAGCTTTATACCTCATCAGATACACTAGTCCGTAACGACTGTGATAATCCGTAAAGGTAATAAAATAGTGGAAGTCACCTCGAGCTTTCACATTGAAAGGCCCGCAAACATCTTTGTGAATTAAACCGAGAATTTCCGTGGCTCTATTAAAAGTCCCGGTGAAGGGTGATCGGGTCATTTTACCTTTGAGGCATGACTCACAAGTCGGATAGGGATCTGATCCCAACGGTGTTAATATCCCATTTTTCTCCAACTCGTGGATCTTATGTTCTCCAGCATGACCTAATCGAAGATGCCACAAGTATCTCGCATTTATTCCCGACTTTCGTTTATTTGTGACAGTATTCACAGATATATCGTTCTGGGTATTTAAATAGTACAAACCATTAAATAGTGTCGCGCTGCCAACATTTTTATTTCTATACATAATGTGGCATGTATTATTATTAAAACTAAATACATAACCATTCCTGCTCAAAACAGGAATGGAGACGATGTTCTTAAATCCCCTCGGGAGTACAAGACAATCGTACAAACGCAACACATGCCCAGAAGATAATACAAGAGATCTTGATCCGACGTGGCTTGCCGAGATACTATCCCCGCTTCCCACTCTGACCTCGATCTCACGCTCCCCAAGCGCTCTACTTGGTCCCAGACCCTGCGTGGAAACACAAATGTGAGTACTAGCCCCCGAATCCAATATCCAGGAAGTAGAGTATACAGATGAAGAACAAACTGTTTCTAAAACATTAAGTTCCATACCTGACGCAGCCTGCTCACCCTTGAGCTTCGGACAGTCACGCTTCCAGTGGCCCAGCGCACCGCAATGCAGACACTTATCCGTCGGCTTTACACCGGTTTGTTTCGATTTCCCAGAAGACAGTTTCTTCTTGGAAACCTTCCCTGTCGGCTTGAGCTTGTTGCCCTTCTTCTTTTTGCCTTTTTGGGGTTTCGAAGAAGTGGCGACAAGTGCAGTCTGCTTTGCCCTCTTCATCTGACCTTGCGCCGTTGCTAACTGATTCATCAGATCAGGAAGCAATAGCGTCATACCATTCAGATGATAGTTCACAATGAACGCATTGAAGGACGAAGGCAGAGACTGCAAGATGAGATCATTTTGTAATTCCCGATCAAATCGAAAATTGAGAGTTTCCAACCTCTCGATCATGGTGATCATGTTCATAACATGTTCGCCAACATTCTCACCCTCAGACATCCTCGATCGGAAGAGCTGCGACGAAGTCGCATAGCGAGCTGTCCTAGACGTCTCACCGTAAAGCTCTTTCAAATGTTGAACCATCACCCGAGCATCAGCCATACTTTCGTGGCTACGCTGCAGTGCGTTACTCATCGATCCGAGGACATGAGCCTTTACGAGCTTCTCGTCACGCAGTCGCTTGTCATAAGCGGCACGAGCCTGCTCGGATGCCCGCGCCCCTGGGGCCGGTGGCATTTCGGAGTCAAGGATATAAACTAGGTTCTCAATCTCAAGGAAAATCCTCAAGTTGCGAAGCCAGTCTGAATAGTTTGGCCCAACCAACCTATTCTCCTTTAGCAGTACATTTAAAGCGGTCGACATAATTTCACAATGAGAGAAAATGCTGCAGAAAATAAAAGTCATATTAAGTCGATTGTATAGGTTATCAAACGCGAACAAGGACTTTTTATTCCGTTTGACTCCCACTATCTTTTCATAAACTCCATTCTCCCTACGGATGTTATGGAAGTTTCGTTGATAACTTCGATAGTGGAGTTGATGTCCCCGTGGACGGATGCAAACCTCAACCTCTGTCGTTTTATTGGTTTGCAGCGGCCCACGAAGTCGTGCTCCGCACGAATCCGACCTTGTCGAATGTCTCAACTATCTTTGTCTCAGTCAGGGACCCCCGCCGGCAAACCCGGAACAAGGCGGTATGACTGTCTAAGTGCGACCTATCAACGTTGCTCAAAACCGCACACTTGAACCGTACGTCTTACCGCACAGTGTGGTCTTGGCGAGCGGCACAAATGCACCCGAGCAAGCCGAAACAAAAGCAAATGCAAGGCGCCGGCATACCCGAAACCAAACCTTGCATTTAGGTTTTGTAACAACTAGGCCCGAGCTTGATAGAAGACAGGGCATCCAATCCCTTTACTCACTTAGTATTCATACGGGAGATTTTTGTAACTCATAGCATATTAAAATTAAGCACGAGCACGTAAATGCGATAAATAAATTCCTAACCCTAGGAAAGCAATTTAAATGGACAAATATGCGGACTATTTCTAGACTGGTCCTATTACATGGATCGTAAAACGATCGGGGTCTTCGATCTTCCAACGTCGAATCGTCGTTATGATGGTTGTCGAATCCTCCAATCTCGCCTTGCGTCGAACGGCCGTCATTTTATCTAACCTATCTAATAAAGCAATAAAATACAACACGGGGGGAATTAATTCCCAAACAACCCGTAATCCATGTACATACCGGGGGGCGGCAAACGACCCTTAAACAAATAACCCGGTTGAACCTAAGCCCGCGTAAATGTCCCACATAAACATGCAACACAGAATTTTAACGTCGGGTGTCCAACCGACGTCACGAGCGACGATAGTCTCCAAACTACGTCGACCGTTCGTTCGCCACATCGGCTTTCGAGGCCTTCGGTCGAACCATTCATGAGCCCTGGCTCTGATACCACTGTTGGGGTGGGCCCGATTAATCGACGCCGGCCCCCGAACAGCGCAACGTGGCTATAGCGGAAGCGCGATTTGTACCGAACGGCGTACGGTGGTAAATTTTCGATTTTTAATATCTAAATTTAACCTTACGCCATTCGGCTTCTCCCAAGGGTATGAAATACTTCCCTAAGCCGCGGGATATCGCAGTTAATTCGAATTATCAAAATTCGAATTTATTTCCAATTTATTCAAATTAATAATTTAGATCCAAATAAATCGAATAAAGCGGCAATCAGACTTTTTCGATTATTTGGAGACTGAAATGATTTTTGATCAATACCAAACTTTCCAGAATTATTCTACACTTCCTAACGTTCACAACGATAGGTCTTTCGAATTATTCCGACATCATTTGATATTTTTCTCAAAATCAAATCTTTGGTTCGAAACCATTAATTCGAATAAAACGGCAGTCTGTCGTCTTTAAACTATTTGACGACCGAAATGATTTCCGATCGACACCAAACTTTCCAGAATAATTCTACACTTCCCGTCGTTTCCAACGAGGGGTCTTTCGAATTATTCCGATACCGTTTGGTATTTTTCGTAAATCAAATCGTTAGTGTTCGATGTATACCTTTGATGAACGGGATTATTTCTGTCGTCGCCTCGGATCAACGTGGCTACACCTCGTCTGGATCCCGGGGCTTCCGGGCTAGATCGTCACGCCGGTATGACCTTGAGCGAACCTCCGAGACTGCTCCCGATGGCTAGACGCAGTTCGGTTCAGGCGTTGGGGTTCGTCAAACGATCCCGTGGCTTGTCGTACGTGGTTTTAAAGGAATTCTCTTTTCCTCTTTTTCCTCTCTTGTTATACTTAAAAAAACAAAGTTTCTCACATTTCTTTCCTTAAGCAACTCACGTTGCTTTATCAATTTTTTTTTATTTTTATTTTTATTTTTTTTATTGAGACACTTGTTGAAACAAGTGTCAAAATAAATAATAAAAAAATGTTACTTAAACATTCTACACATCCCAACGTGGATGTGTAGATTTTTTCTTTTTTTTTTTATTTATTAATTTTGATAATTTCTTTTTGGCCCTTGAGGTTTCTAATTCTCAATTTAGTCCCCTCAATTTTAAATAATAAAATAATTAAATCCAATCTAATTATTTAATTATAATTGAGCCCACTTAGTTAATTAATTAAGCACTTAAGACAATCTCAAGTCCTAATTATTTCCGTGACTGTCACTGGAATTTAACTAAGTCGTCGACACTCGTATCAACTATGCCACTACCTCAACGAATCTCATTCGTTAGGTTCCACATAAAAGCCCGCCGTTTTCGTTCAAGTTCATTACCATTTTTAAGCGCGACTCTCTAGGTTCGTCTCAACTGGCATGGGAGGAATCCACGAGTCCCGGTATTCGCCTAGCCAATCCCACGGTACCGGACAGATCCCAGTTGAGAACGAATTTTGATCTAATCGAAATTCGGGCGAACCGACTATAGTGTATACATTTAAATACTTCTTACACCTTTCACTTGCGTCCCGGTTAGGTGAGAGCCATGCAAATGTCAAACTCACTAACCTAACACTATGTTATAATCGAGATCGAATTGATTATTTAAACTCCGCTCAGTATCTAATACAAGCAAGTTTTCCAAGCTTCGGCCGAAGGCTTTATAATCGTCGCTCTCCTATTATCTCATAGGACATTAACCTATACGAATATAGGCAGTGAATCCTGATAGCAGTCAAAGCCCGGCAATCACCTCCGTAAAGTCGGTTGCGTTTCGTTGCTGACCCGTGTCTCATTTATGAACACTTGCGAGTCTAGCCAACTAGCGACAAAACCGAAATCGCGAAAGCAAATCCGTCAATGACCCTATCGGTCCAAGGCTGCTATATACATTCGTTCAATCATTGACAACATCCTAGCCATGTGATTGAGACGAATACGAGCCGAATGTCCGAATACGCAATCTCTCCGATCACCAATATCTCCATCACGACCCACAACCTCTCAGGTAATCGGTGACACTACCGATACTATGTGGTCGTCAATGGATAAGTCATATTCGGATATCTAGTCACCCACCTAGAATCCTTAGACTTACGGACTTTTTATTTAATGTTGAGATTAAGGACCGTCCGGTGTCTCCTCTCTCGTCCCACGAGAATCAGACGTCCAACTCAAATATTTGGGTGTTATTTATTTATCGTACTACCGGATGCCAAGTAGACTTTAAATTCGATAAATAAATAATAATGCCTTTATTATAATGAAAATATATATTCATTAATTTATTTGACAGTATATACAATAAACCTGTCTTACAACCTATACATCATCGTGCGCCCTATACTATTCCTAGTCCTCGTATGGCATTCCGAGGGCACACTCCCTAACATGAAAGAGCCTAGGGAATACACGGATGAGGAAGGGATCAGAGCGAAGGCCGTTCTGATAACCAAGAACACCCTCGAGCATGGTACCCCAAACGGAATCTACAGACAAATAGACAGCCTTACAACGGCTAAAGGGATGCGGGATGAACTGCATCGAATAATGCAAAGAACATTAGTAGGCATCAAAGCCAAGAAGGCAAACATTCTCACGGCTTATTACTCTTTCAGAGCAAAACCAGAAGAGAGCTTGTGTAACGACCCGTCCCGTACCTGGTGTCACTGTAGCATCGGTCCCTATCGGGACCTGTGGGGTTGGGCCCACCACACTCCAACTGATAGACTGGCCCCATTGTACAACCCTTTAACCTTTCAGCGTGCTTCGTCCTCGCTTACACGCACCCTGGGCAAACTTCCCAGGGAGTCACCCATCCCTAGATTGCTCAAAGTCAAGCATGCTTAACTTCGGAGTTTCTATAGATGGACTACCGGAAAGGTAGGTCAACCTCGGTGATATGAGTTGCACTATCAATTATCTTATACGATTCTTAGCCTGACACGCCCATACATTGTCAGTCTCAGGATCTTCTCTCATTCGGGTGTCGGATCCGTTCGATTATGACCCCTTCGCCTAGAAGCCTGCCAGGAGCTGCTTCTTGTCTGTGCACTCTATGGCACCGACGATCACTCCCCCCCTCATCAGCCCCGGGCGTCACACAGCTTGCATGATCTCTATCAGAGATATCTGACACTTTTCAATGAGATGAGAAAATAGAAATCACAAAGAGGAACATGGAGACCAACTTTCGATTTCTATCCTCTCTGCCCTCAAAGTGGAAGAAGATATCCACTCAAATCAGACAGAACAGAGACCTCGAGGAGTTTGATATCCACGTCATGTTCGATAATCTCGCACAACACGAGAAAGACGTAAGCGAGATTCAGAAGGAGCAGAAGGGCAAACAGATTTATGACACGGTTGCCCTAGGCTCAGAGAACTGGAGCTCAAAGTAACGGAAAGACAAAATCATTAGGCCTCCTACATCTTCAGAATCGGAAAAGAAATCAGACTTGATGTTGAGCCAAATATCAAAGCGCTAGGAAAGCAATTGGCTCTGATCGGAAAAATGATGAGTAAGCTGTACTTCAAGAAGAAGTCATCAACATCAGCAAACAGACTTCGGACCTCAAGCTCAAAGAACAAGGAACGTGCACCCGAGACTTCTGAAGTCAAGAAATACTAAAGAGTCAACCAAATGCTTTAGTTAGGGCAAACTCGAACACTTCGCCAGAGAATGCACTCTCCCAAAGAAGAGATATGCCAAGTACTACTCCAAGAAGCTTCAACTCACAAAGCAGAAGGAAGCTGGAGTGGCCTTAATGGCAGAACAAGACCATTGGCTCGAGGATATGTCAAGCTCCGAGGAAGAGAATCTAGCCCTCGTGGCCCGCCTGGACGAGAACTCAGACGCCGAAACCTTCTATCAGACGGATGATAACCAAGCATCCGAACCTTCAAAGGAGGTAGTCTCTTCTTCCACATTATTGTCCATGTTAGAATCGTAGCAATTAAATTACGCTAACATGAAATGTGAGCAGAAAAGTGTAACGAAGTAGGAAAGAAACTATTTAGGTCTTAGAGAGAATAGCTAGTCTCGAGGCGGAACTTAGGAGCTCTAGTGCCAAAATAGAAGAGTTATCTAGGAGCCCCAGTATTAGCGAGACTAAGAATATTCCCTTAGAGAAGCATAGTTCAATAGTAAAAGAATTAAAGGACAGGATAGAAGAACTATAATTGCTTTGTTAGGAATCTTAACGAGAAAGCCAGAATCAATTGTAGGTTAACAGATGCTTATGCTAAGGTCACTAACTTAGAAGCCCAACAAGATAAAACCAATACTGAAGTTAGTGAACTACTTAAAGAACTAGATGCCTGTAACGACCCGTCCCGTACCTGGTGTCACTGTAGCATCGGTCCCTATCGGGACCTGTGGGGTTGGGCCCACCACACTCCAACTGATCGACTGGCCCCATTGTACCACCCTTTAACCTTTCAGCGTGCTTCGTCCTCGCTTACACGCACCCTGGGCAAACTTCCCAGGGAGTCACCCATCCCTAGATTGCTCAAAGTCAAGCATGCTTAACTTCGGAGTTTCTATAGATGGACTACCGGAAAGGTAGGTCAACCTCGGTGATATGAGTTGCACTATCAATTCTGATAAATCAGTATAGCAATTCAAGGGGAGCCTTATTAAAACAATTACTTCCTCATTAACTCTAACATTCTCGACATTTTGCTCTAAGTACTGCAGAATTTCGAAGATTAATTTGTGGAGCCAGATGTCATTCCTTCGTAAATACAGGTAGTTAATTGCACTTTCGTTTATACTTAGGGGGAATAATGCGGTTTTGTACTGAAACTGTGGTCAATCTGAAAATTTAAGAGAAACTTACGATCGAGAAATTGGATAGAAGACTAATTTTCAATTCCAATTTTCTCGTGCGTAAATATTGATGGTCCTGAATTTTAGCTCAATCGCAAAACTTATGGTCGAGAAATTTACTAGGAGATAAATTTTTCAATTCAAAGTTGCTCGAGCGTAAACAGTAGTGGGCCTGATCTATAGTTTCTCGAGTGAATACAGTGTTGGCCTGATCTATTTCAGTAGCGAAATTGTTCTTCGAAAACCCAACACATCAAATCCACTCATTAATTAAAAATTCACTTTTTGCAGTCGAAATTTTTTTACGCAAAACCCTTACACGAATACCAACAGTCGAACATTTTTCTCTCACGCAAAACTCATTCGAAAGACAGAATCTCAAAGTCAAACAACTTGTTCTTTGATTTTCAACTCTTAACTGTCTTTCAAAGGTAGATTCGACTATTTTTATGTGTTTGTGTATTGATTTTTTTCATTAGCATCCACATTTGGAATGTTTCGTTTGATTTGTGATTTTGTTTCTCGACTGTGATAGATTTGCAAAACGGTGGGTTTTGCAGGATTTAGAGCTTGTTTTGTGACTATTTGATACAATCTCTGCTTAAAATGACTATCTCAAGGTTTTTCGATCAATCTGGTAGGATAAATTTTTGATCATCTGCGTTTTAGAGTTCAATTTCTAAGCCTCGACTATGTGGGTTTTTGAACACATGAAGAGATCGAAGACTTCCTCGATCGCAATCGTTCCAATTGGATTTAAGTTTAATCGGAGTACTATTTGCGTCGTAAAAGATTTTCGTTCACTGAACTTTGACTTAGTTGACAAGATAAGTAACGCAGTTTGCCAGTTCACTTACCATCGAGAAATTCAATTAGAATTTTATGCAAGCGAAAAATTAGCGCGTAGAATAGGTAGAAGGATGCAATTTAATTCGAGCACAAAACTTACCATCGCAAAATAATTTTCGGTTACATTTCAATTTCGATCGACAATTTTAGCGGCGATAAAATTAATTTTATCGACGATAAAATCTCTCGATCGTCAAACTTCGCAGCGAAAAACTTACGTACAATCGAACAACTTTCCCTCTCGACTAAAATTGTAACGGAAGTTTTATTCTAAGCGAGAAAAATTTCTCGATCGTAAATTTGTGGGGATTTCAATCATCACAATCGCAAATTTACACAGAATTTTTCTCGAGAATGAAATTTCTTGGCTACATTGACATAAATAACGTTCCAACACTTAGCAAAACTTAAGTCTTTTTCACTGTTGCAAAATCTAGCGAATAAAATTCTCGATCGTAAAAGGGAACAGAAATTCTATATTTGAATTCAGCACTTAGGAAATTAAATTGAGAAGTTCCAATTCTCGCAGGATAAAAAGAACGGAGTGAATAGTGACTTCAAACACTTGGAATATTTTTCGATTGCACTAAATTATATCATAAATACTTATGTCGAAAAAATTCTTTTCAAATTATCACTCACTTCGTATGACCTATGTGCCACATATCTGTTTTCAAATTGCCAAATTATCAAACACACTATCACATGCTGGAGCATTATGGTTTGATACAAATAATATTTTCGATGCAAATTGTGTATTCTGAACTAATGATTTGTCATTTCCCATTAATTTTCAGATGGATCGCTATCCTACATGCAACCACATTTATGAGCGAAACCTGTACCTGAATGTACAAGACACAAATTTTCAGCTCGACCTAACAACTTTCAGATGCCCGGACGAGATAATTGTGTCTATCCTACAAGGCCATCCCCTTTGGCATGCTCTCACGACAACTGCCTCTGTACTGATGGTCTACCTTCAGCAGTTTTGGGGGAGGATCACAAGTCATGTTATTGAGGGAGCGTACAGCTTCACTACAGTGCTCGGGACTAGGCATATCAACATGACCAAGAACAATTTCGACCTCGTTCTCAACCTCCCTTACTGTCACAATTATGACCCACTACCATCAGACGCTGAGATGATTCACGATTTCCTCCAGATAGGGTACAGTCCGCCGCTCACCAAGCTAGCTCAGATGCAGAGCAACGGGATTCCCCATCCGGGGAAGACACTTTTTGGAATAATCAATAAGTGTCTGTCTCCGAAGAAACATCTCCCGGATATTTCACGGAGTAATGTTCTCACGAAATTACGATTTCGTTCAACTGATCTGGAACGACCTTGCAGAACAAATCAGACAGAAAGAGAACAAACGGTCCAAAACTGTGCCGTATGCGAGATGGTTCTCCGTTATCGTTCGACAATTCATGGAACTACATGAGGACATCCCTCGCTTGCCTTCTAGAGGAAATTACCAGCCCCCACGTCTGAAGTTCTTCCATCACCCGAGGCTCACGTATCTGGACCAACCGTCTATGGCAATTCCGTTTGACCTGCTTCGTCTCGCCGACCCCTCGGGAGACATCTATAAGCTCTACTGTTGGGAAAATCATCTCACTGAGCAGATGATTCGAAGGTCCCACGAAAGATTTCAACGTCAGCCCTCCATAGCCACAACAGCAGCATGCTAGTCCCGAAGACACGATGATTGATGAAGTGGCTCAGGAACTAGAGATGGAGCCCCCAACTCACGAGGAAACAATGCCAGATGTTGAGTCCACGCTAATAGATGCTGTGGCTCAAGAGTTGGAACTCGAAGCTCCACAAGTATCACTTGGTGCTGAAGTGCCCATTCATGTCAGCGCGCTCGAAGTACCTATTGAGGAGGTACTAGCTCAAGGATCTTCGCTCGAGGCAGATGCACGGCACACCTTACCACCACCGGCTTCTACGCCGCAGACAGAGGCTCTAATCTCAAGGATTTAGCCCTCCGAGCCTCAGATGACAGAACCAGCCAATGAGGATGTAGAACGAGAACTCTCACCTCGCACAGCTACCTCATCAGCCACTGAGTCAGATGAAAATATCCAGTTAATAAGAAGGACTCGGAGACGACTAAGTGTATCATTTGAGTACATCTTCCCCGTCATCACCACCGCATCAGACATAGTGTCGATCTTACCATCAAGAGCTGCGGACATACCTTCGCTCAATCTTGAGTCGCTGCACAACTTACCGATATCTGGTTCGCTGGTTCACTCAGAACCTGCCGAAATACCCATAGAGGAGAATCTTCAAGATTCGACTCAAGAATTGGGTGGAAGTCTCGAACAGTCACAACCTCAAGTGACTGCGAGCCAACCTGAAGAGCGGGTGTTAGGCCTAGGGTTGTCAACAGGTGACATCAGTCGACCTGGTCCATCTACGACTGAGGCGTCCGTCCCGTTCGTGACAGAAGACCGACTTCAAGCCGCTCTTTCGAAGCATTCAAGTCCTTTGAAGATAAGATCATGGAGAGCGTGCGTACAGCAATCGAGACGTCCCTCCAAGATCGTGGAAAAGCACCCGTCTCGGAGCCGTCTTCCTCATAAATCATCCTCACACCCGTACAACCCACATGTACCACACCCATCCCCACACCCATCCTCACCCACAACCTCATCAACCCCACAACAGTACCTATCAGCGACCTCCACTCCAACTTAGTCGCCCGCCTACTAGAGCTGACCACTCGAACGCCCGGAAGAAGAAGATCTCTTCCGCCGTCTAGTTAACCGTCCTGACCTGACCGAAACCTGTCAAGGCCAAGGCTCTCACTCCAAACGCCGACATGATGATCTAGATGATCAAGGTCGTCATGAGGGGGAGAGAGGCCTCGTATACATACACGAAGTCAAGGACGAAGCTCGGGCACCGCTGAAACCACACAACCCACTACCCAAACAATCACCACGCACCACACCATTCTAACCCAAACTCAAATCAAACCACCATCCTTCACCCTTAGGACGCCTCCGCCCACATCACCGACTTTCACAGGTCCCTTGCTTCCGGAAGAAGAAGCAAGTGCTGCCATGCTCATAGACCTAGCACGGACTCAAACAACTCCATCAACTGCTCCTGACCAATCGAGACCATCTGGAAGTGGAGTCAACCCACATGAGATCCTTGACAAGTACATATTCGAAGGACAGTGGATGACCCACTCCATGCCTGAAGAGCATCAGAGACAATGGCTCAAGGACGTTCGACATTTCCTGCAGCAAGCTTCGGTAGACCTTGTGCTCATAGAAGATGCATAACTGCAGGATGGTGAAGATCATGAAGCAGATCTCCCAAGGCTACCCGAGCTAATTGCTCAAAGAGCGGATCCCCCTCCAAGAATGATGTCGGGAACAATTCGAATAGATACGCCATGGGAGAACATCAGAATAGAAATTCCCTTTCTTGAAGAAGTTCGGGAAAACATATGGAGGTCACCAAATAAAGTGAAGAAGTTGAACGAATTCGAGCTCAGAGGGATTTCTCATTGGGATCAGCAAAAGAGAATTACATATCTTTGGATGCTGATCCATCTCGGACCAGATGTGAGGATGAAGATGACTAAAGCGCAAACAAGGAATCATTATAAGAGTCTATCTTCTATTTGCCAGGTGCTAAGTGTCTACTGCACCAAAGGAGGACTTCCAACACCATTCTATATAATTGAGCGAGTAGTCAGAACTCGAGAAGAACTCAGCGAGAGCGACCTACCCTACCTTCCTTATGAAGAGGTGTACCGTCTCTACCAGCTCTACGTAGAGAAGTGCAAGGCTCCTAAAGGCTTCATCAAGAAAGAAGGACTTGAGGGACAACCGATTCATGATGCGCCAAGTCAAGTACTTCGCCGAGCACGACCTGCAGATGGCTCTGGAGAGCAACATGAAGAAGGTCAACATGACCGCTCCTCTCAACAAAGGACCTGAGATCGAAAGGCTTCCCAACAATCACGTGCACATAAGCTCAGTCCTAGGGAAATGTACTAGCTACCTGAATATTAGCTCTATTATCCGAATTTTTCTTTCTAATTCAACTTCTTTTCATTTTCTGGTATTTCCCTTATAACATTACAATTTAATTTCGAGGCATCAAATTTATATTCCTACCTCAAAGTTGTTGGGAATCCTCGAGGGTCCCTAAACCCACGTTCCTAGAACGGCGAAATTTAAAATTTTATGGGGTCTCCCGCCTATCCAAGATCGCTCGGCTACAAACAGGAAAATATAATGACATAAAGAGATAAGGGATCAGCAATGATACCTTGTTCAAATCTCTTGCGATGGCTAGCTTCGAACCCTTCGAATCCCCGAGGCGTAGTGCCCCTCTCCTACACCAGAAGCCCACGAACGGGACATCTTCTTTGCAAGAACATCAAGCCGGCACCTCACTAACGTCGCAACTGTTCTTACATGTGCAGCTAGGCCAAGAACGAGCTGCTTGCTGTCCCAGAGAGAGAGAGTGCGAGAGAGAAATTGATGAGAGGAGAAAACTTTTAGTTTTTCCTCTCTTGAGCTCAAATTTGAAAATTTAGCTTCTTCTCTTTCATGAGCTCCCTTTATACCACCAGGATTTGCCAAAAATAGGTTGAGGTGGTTGGAGAGAAATCCTCACGCCTCCTCTTTTACTAACGCTTGGTTTTTTTGTTGGGTAAGAAGCTTATCATTACCACTGAACAGGGTGTTTACCACATTAAAAACCAAGCTATGTATCAGTAAAAAGGAAACCACGAGTTAAGTAAGCAGCTGTTGTATGAACTCCACTTCCCCTCTTCGTGATGCTCTAACATTCAGTGCCTTTAGGTGATCCCTCACAACCTTTTTAATAATCCTCAATAACATATCTGTAGATCTAGCACCGACCGCGTGAAGTCACCTATTCCGCTCACTCCATATCATGTAAAAAGGCTGCAATCACATTTGCAGCTTGCATACCTTGTTCTTCCTCTTCCCTAAATATATCAACAGCCTATTCGCTCTCGCCAACTCTTTCAGTATGCTCGATTTGATCCATACTCCAATTCTCCCCCTCACACGGTCGCTGAATTGACATATAAAGAGCAGGTGATGAATATCTTCATCTTCCCTCTCACACAGCAAACGCTTCATGTCAGAAATGTCAATAACCCACCGATGTAATCTATCCCTTCTCAGAATTCGCCCATGGGACATCAACCAAAGCAACATAGAGTGTTTTGGTACAGACCATCTATTCCAAATAGCATTAGCAAGCTCAAATTTTACCTCACTTTCAGGACACAGCCATAAGCTGTGGTGATGGTATACCTGCCATGCTACGTAGCAATCCACCAGCCCATAACACAACCTTGTCTAATATAAGTCTTTGATCTTGTTCAATTTCCTCCAAGTCCAGTTGCAATCCGTTGGAAAACATTGGACCAGAAATCAGTGCCCTTTAGGTAGGCACCATCCAACCACCTCATCCAAAAGCAATCATTCTCCCTAGCTATATCCCACATTAGTCGCCCTATGCAAGCTACATTCCAATCACCACAATTCCTTATATTCAGCCCCAACAACTCTTCCTCCTGCACACCAGATCCCAAGCAAATAAGGCCTTCATTTTACCATGTTCATTCCTTCCCCACAAGAATTCACGACACATTTGATCAACCATTTTAACCGCACTTCTAGGTCGTGTGAAAATAGAACCCCAATAACAGTGTTAGGACAGCAACACAGAACTAATAAGACAGCACCTCCCGCATAAGATAGATTCCTATTTGTCCAACAATTAATTCTCACCACAACCTTATCCACCAGCTCCTGGCGCTCCATTTTACTTCATTTTGTAGGAGATATGGGGACACCTAAGTATCTCATAGGAAAACTGATAGCAACAAGCCAACTAATGACAAGGCAGAACGGGATGCTTTAGCAGACATGGCGGGACCGATGACGCGTTCGAGAGTCAAGAAAAGTCAAGCATCCTTAACGAGCTTAATCCTTGCGGGCTTTTCTCAAGAGTCATCTAAACTCCACCTTGATAAGCCGATAAGTGTTAATTGCATTGCAGTCTTGGGCCTCCAAGCAAGAACTAGTGGTGAAATGGTCAACTAAAGTCTTCGGCCCAGAATCAAGCCCAAAATGAGTGCTGAATTTTAAGGGCCACTAAGGTGACGAAATTGCAAGTACTTGGAGGGTCATAAGGCTGGTCAACGAAAGTCAAATACGCGTCTTGTGTTCAGCTATTTTCCTAGTCAAAGCTCCCTAGTTTTTATGCTACTTTATTAAGTTATTTCCCTAGTTTCAATCTGGTTGCTTGAAGGTCATATGTCTGAGTACCTATATATAGGGTACTGTTTATGTTTTGAAGGACAGATTTTATGTTACGCACTTGTAAGGGATTCCCTTTTCTTGCTAGTTTTTCAAAGCTAGTTCGGGTCTTGCACTTGTTTGCAATACTTGCTCGGCTTATCAGCTAAACATCTTCCATTTAGTTGTGGGGCCTTAACCTTACATTCTTGTCTTTTCGTAATTCAGAGGTGCTAAGTCGTTCATACTTAGTGTTGTTGGGTTCGTAAAGTCTAAGGGGTGGGGTTCAGCAATTGTTACGTATCTCGCTGTGATTCAAAGGTATCGGGTTTTAAATACTCGTTATTGTTGGGTTCAACTGGGAAGGGTTTCATTGCTAGGAAGAGTCACCCAAAGTCAACCTTGAATGTAATTCAAAGGTGTCGGGCTAATATAATCGTTGTTGTTGAATTCATTCAGGCAGACGTTTGGGGAGGTCAATCCAGGAGGTCTTTTCAATCTCATTGGTTTCCTCTTTAGGGTTCCTATCAGGTTGGTATCAGAGCCACCTCCTTGAATTGGTCGTATATCTTTTATCGAAAAAAAAGAACTGTGAAAAAAGAACAGAAAAAAAGGAGGTTTCATACTTGGGTGTTTAGTTGGTTATTTTGCTCAAAATATGTCCTTAAGCTCTTGTTATTCTGGTAGTAGTCGTACTCAAGCTCCCTAGAGTTCTTAGAAGTGTCATTTTCTCTTTTGTTTCTGCCAAGTGAGTATTGTTTGCATTGCGAGGCTCGGTCTGACTTGGAGGCTTGCGAAAAAGGGAAATAGTGGTAAAAAAAAAAATCTGAGTGATCCTACCCTTTACCAAAAGCCTTCAACCGAAATAGTATGGCCGGAGAGGAAGATCGAGATCAAGTTCTAAATTTATTCCAGCGAGCATTGGCGGACACGATAGCAGCTCAGTTCAACAGAATAATGGAGACGATGTTGGATCGTATGGATCAGCTAGAGACAAATTTCAATCGGAATAGGCGAGGGAATACTTATGACGAAGACGAGGATGATGGGCAATCTAAAATCTCGCGGAATGATAGTAGGCGAGGAGGACGTAGGGGAAGGAGCGACGATGATCTTAAAGGTATCAAGATGAGTATCCCTGCTTTTCAAGGAAAGAGTGACCCCAGAGCCTATATTGAATGGGAAGCCAAAGTAGAGAAGATATTCTCTTCATAATTATTCCGACGAAAAGAAGGTTCAGCTCGCAGCTCTGGAATTCCAAGGTTACGCTCTTACTTGGTGGGATAAATTGGTGGTGTCAAGGCGAAGAAATCGAGAACGTCCAATCAGAACGTGGGAAGAGATGAAAGCAACTTTGAGAAAACGTTTTATTCCACCTCATTACTACCGAGAGCTATACAATAGATTACAAAGTGTGGTTCAAGGGAGAACTGTGGAGGAATATTACCAGGAGCTAGAAACAGCCATCACACGAGCAAACATCGTGGAAGATCCGGAAGCTACGATGGCTAGATTTTTACGAGGGTTAAGACGAGAGATTGCTGATGTCGTTGAACTTCAGCACTACCTTGACATGGAAGAGATGCTTCACATGGCTGAGAAGGTAGAACGTCAACTCAAGAGGAAGGACGGGAGGATGAGTAAACCAGCCCCATGGAAGGACAGTAGCGGTCCAAGGAGGGACAACGCGGCTGAAAGGAAATCAGAACAGAAGAAGATCGATCCAAAGAACTTCTCCAAAGGTGAATCAAGTAAAGGTAATTACTCTTCTCGAGTTACTTGTTTTAAGTGCTTGGGGAAAGGACACATAGCGTCACAATGCCCGAACACCAAGACGATGATCATGCTCGATGATGGAACGTACGAAAGCAAAAGCGAAAAAGATGGCGAGGAAGAACCTGAGGACGAAGGTGAACAATATGAGTCAAGCGGGGATGAAGTTCTCGTAACCATGAGAGTTCTGAACGTGCAAGCCAAGGAGGAAGAGACACAGAGGCGGAACATCTTTCACTCGAGGTGCAAGATACAAGACAAGGTATGCATGCTTATAATCGATAGTGGGAGTTGTACTAATTGTGTAAGCTCATATCTTGTGGAGAAACTCGAGCTGCCCACGAGGAAGCACCCCAACCCATATCGCCTGCAATGGCTTAATGATAGTGGCGAGATCAAGGTGCACCGGCAGGAGATAGTTAGATTTTCCATCGGAAAATATGAAGACGAGGTTCTTTGTGATGTCGTACCGATGAGTGCTGGCCATATTCTTCTCGGCAGACCATGGGAGTTTGACCGTGACGCTGAACATCATGGCAGATCAAACAAATACAAGCTTGTCCACAATAAGAAGTCTTATACTCGTGTGCCTCTGACATCTCAGCAAGTGCATAAAGAACAACTGAGAATGAGGGAAAAAGGCTAATAGAGGGGAGTGAGTTGAAAAAGCCAAGCGAGTGCGAAAAAAAGAACGAAAAAGAAAAAGACATCGAAAATGAGAGTGGAAAAGAAAGAGAGAAAAGAGCCGAAAGCAAGTGAGAAAAAAGGCGCTTTCTTTGCAAGCATGAGGGATGTAGATCGGGCTGCGAGTTCTCGGAAAACGATATTTCTCATCATGTTCAATGATGTCCGTGTTGCCACTAACAGTTTACCCGACAATCTGCCTTTGGAAATTGTCGGTGTTTTGAATGAATTTTCAGATGTGCTGCCCGAAGAGGTTCCAAACGAGCTGCCCTCGATCCGAGGAATTGAGCACCAAATCTACTTCTTACCAGGTGCAGCCATCCCAAACCGCCCAGCGTATCGTGCCAATCCGGAGGAGTCAAAGGAACTCCAAAAGCAAGTTGACGATCTGTTGGAAAGGGGTTACATTCGCGAGTCACTCAGCCCGTGTGCTGTACCGGTAATCCTAGTTCCAAAAAAGGACGGTACGTGGCGAATGTGCGTTGACTGTAGAGCTGTTAATAAAATCACCATTAAGTATCGTCATCCTATCCCTCGATTAGATGACCTGCTTGATGAATTATATGGTGCATGCATTTTCACGAAAATTGATTTAAAATCCGGGTATCATCAGATTAGGATCAAAGAAGGAGATGAGTGGAAAACTGCTTTCAAAACAAAGTTTGGTCTTTATGAGTGGTTAGTTATGCCCTTCGGATTAACTAATGCCCCTAGTACTTTCATGAGACTAATGAATCATGTTTTGAGACGGTTTATCGGAAAATTTGTGGTTTTTTACTTTGATGATATCTTAATCTATAGTAAGAACATCGATGATCATGTTGAGCACATCAGGCTTGTTCTTGCTGCCTTACGTGAAGATAAATTGTATGCCAATCTGAAAAAGTGTACATTTTGTGCTAAGGAAGTAATCTTTCTTGGTTATGTTGCAAGCGCTGAAGGTCTGAAAGTTGACGAAACAAAGGTCAACGCTATTCTGGACTGGCCGACTCCAACAAGTGCTACTGAGGTGAGGTCATTTCATGGTCTTGCTAGCTTTTATCGAAGCTTTGTAAAAGATTTTGCAACTAAGGCGGCCCCACTGAATGAACTGGTAAAGAAGAATGTTAAGTTCGATTGGGGAGAGGCACAACAAAAGGCTTTTGAACAATTGAAATATGATTTGACCCATTCTCCTGTTTTGACTTTGCCTGACTTTTCTAAAACATTCGAAATAGAATGTGATGCATCAGGAATTGGCATAGGAGCAGTTCTACTTCAGGGAGGCCGACCTCTTGCTTATTTTAGTGAAAAGTTGAATGGCGCCACCTTAAACTACCCCACGTATGATAAGGAGCTTTACGCCGTAGTGAGAGCTTTGGAGACTTGGCAGCACTACCTTATGCCTAAGGAATTTGTGATTCACAGCGATCATGAGTCCCTCAAGTATCTAAAGGGGCAACGAAACTTACATAAGAGGCATGCCAAATGGATTTCCTTCATCGAGACATTTCCGTATGTCATAAAGTACAAAAAAGGTAAAGAAAATATTGTGGCTGATGCGCTGTCTCGAAGGTACGCACTTATTGTCACTTTAAATACAAAGATCATGGGTTTTGAGCATCTAAAGGAACTTATGAAAATGATTCTGATTTTTCTCATGTGTATGAAGCTTGCAAAAATGGGGCGTTGAATAAGTTTTACAAAAATGGAGGCTTCTTGTTTCGAGAAAACAGGTTATGTGTTCCATGTTGTTCTTTAAGAGAGTTGCTGGTGCGAGAGTCTCATAGTGGCGGGTTAATGGGACACTTTGGGGTGCCTAAAACGTTGGATATCTTGAGCGAGCATTTTTAGTGGCCAAACATGAAACGAGATGTTGAGAAGATTTGCATGAGTTGCATTGAAGGCAAACAAGCAAAATCTAAGTCCCTTCCTCAAGGACTTTACACACCACTTCCTATACCTGAATCCCCTTGGATTGATATATCCATGGATTTTATATTAGGCCGCCGAGGTCACAAAAAGGAAGGGATAGTATTTTCGTTGTGGTTGACCGTTTTTCTAAAATGGCTCATTTTATTCCTTGTAGGAAGACCGACGACGCCAAGCATGTTGCTGATTTGTTCTTTAGAGAGGTCATTCGTCTTCATGGGGTGCCAAGGAGTATTGTTTCCGACCGAGATGTCAAGTTCTTAAGTTACTTTTGGAAGACCCTTTGGGGAAAGATGGGCACAAAGTTACTGTTTTCCACCACGAGTCATCCCCAAACCGATGGTCAAACAGAAGTCACAAACCGAACGCTTGGGACAGTCCTACGGGCCATCATTAAAAGAAATCTGAAGGGCTGGGAGGATTGTCTACCGATTGCTGAGTTTGCCTACAAAACAGAACCGTGCACTCTTCTACAGGTTTCTCTCCTTTTGAAGTTGAGGTTTTAATCCACCAACGCCTTTGGACCTTTCTCCTTTGCCCGTTAAGGAACATTTGAATCTAGATGGAGGGAAACGAGCTGAAATCGTTAAGAACCTACATGAAATGGTTCGTGATCATTTGAAGCATAAGAATGAGCAGGTGGCTAAAAGGGTCAATCGAGGCCGAAAGAAGGTTGTCTTCGAACCCGGTGATTGGGTTTGGGTATATCTGCGAAAAGAAAGGTTCCCCAGCAAGAGGCAAACTAAATTACACCCTCGGGGCGACGGGCCATTTCGAGTCATTGAACGCATCAACGATAATGCTTATAAATTGGAGTTGCCTGGTGAGTTGGAATAAGTACTACTTTCAATGTTGCTGATCTTTCTCCCTTTGATTCTGACGCAGGAGACGATTCGAGGACGAATCTTTTTAAGGGGGAGGAAACTGATAGCAACAAGCCAACTAATGACAAGGCAGAACGGGATGCTTTAGCAGACATGGCGGGACCGATGACGCGTTCGAGAGTCAAGAAAAGTCAAGCATCCTTAACGAGCTTAATCCTTGCGGGCTTTTCTCAAGAGTCATCTAAACTCCACCTTGATAAGCCGATAAGTGTTAATTGCATTGCAGTCTTGGGCCTCCAAGCAAGAACTAGTGGTGAAAGGGTCAAGTAAAGTCTTCGGCCCAGAATCAAGCCCAAAAATGAGTGCTGAATTTTAAGGGCCACTAAGGTGACGAAATTGCAAGTACTTGGAGGGTCATAAGGCTGGTCAACGAAAGTCAAATACGCGTCTTGTGTTCAGCTATTTTCCTAGTCAAAGCTTAGTTTTTATGCTACTTTATTAAGTTATTTCCCTAGTTTCAATCTGGTTGCTTGAAGGTCATATGTCTGAGTACCTATATATAGGGTACTGTTTATGTTTTGAAGGACAGATTTTACGTTACGCACTTGTAAGGGATTCCCTTTTCTTGCTAGTTTTTCAAAGCTAGTTCGGGTCTTGCACTTGTTTGCAATACTTGCTCGGCTTATCAGCTAAACATCTTCCATTTAGTTGTGGCGCCTTAACCTTACATTCTTGTCTTTTCGTAATTCAGAGGTGCTAAGTCGTTCATACTTAGTGTTGTTGGGTTCGTAAAGTCTAAGGGGTGGGGTTCAGCAATTGTTACGTATCTCGCTGTGATTCAAAGGTATCGGGTTTTAAATACTCGTTATTGTTGGGTTCAACTGGGTAGGGTTTCATTGCTAGGAAGAGTCATCCAAAGTCAACCTTTAATGTAATTCAAAGGTGTCGGGTTAATATACTCGTTGTTGTTGAATTCATTCAGGCAGACGTTTGGGGAGGTCAATCTAGGAGGTCTTTTCAATCTCATTTGTTTCCCTTTAGGGTTCCTATCAAAAACAGCCTCCAGCAAAACCAGTTAATTCAGCCAACTCCTTCCTTGTGGCCTCTAAACTCCTGCAGTATAAATATGAGACTTCAGCCTATTTGCTTCCAATACAGAGATCGCCTGAAATTTCTGTAAGCTCTCATAGATAAGCTCGACAGACTTACCATGAGCCTTGCACAACACTATGGTCTGCCAGATCTCATAGTCATAGTGTGCTACTATCGCCAAGCATGATTCGAATGGACTTTATCATTGTGAAAGGTGAGAAGGTTTCCTCATCGTCAGTTCCCTCTTTCTGACTATACTCTTTCGCTACAAGCCTAGCTTTGTATGTTCCCACATGTCCACTTGCCAATTGGTCAAAACCATTAGGCAGGTCTACAAGAGTCCAGACCTAATTTGTGTGCGTCGAGTCCATTTCGGCCTGCATAGCCTCAAGCCACTTGAGGGAGTCTGTACCAGCAATTGCCCAGTCATAGGTGATGAGATCGTCCCCGACGCAACCCTCAGTCGCAGCATCCCCATGCTCGACGTGTACCATACCATATCTCTCAGGCGTTTGAGATATCGTACTGAACCAGCGCAATTGCGGCTAAGCCGGGTTTTCCGGAATGTCGTTCAACGACTCTGGAATAGGAGTCGGTTCGTCCTCTAACTCTCTATTTCCGGTCCTTTACCACCTTCGCCTACGAATTCTTCCTCCAAGAAAGTAGCGCGTAAAGCCACAAACAGCATATGTTCGTCTGCAACGTAGAAGTAAATACCCAATTGAGTCCTCGGGGTATCCGACGAATCACACCATTAATGATCTTGATTCAGACTCATCTGCCATCAACATTTTCACAACGGCGGGGCAACCTCAGACCCTAATGTGACCCTCGCCTTACGATTATGCCAAGCCTCTTAGGGAATCCTGTCGGCAGAGCGGGTAGTTATCCTGTTAATAATATAGGCTGCTGTTTCTAAGGCACCCAACATCAAAATGAGGAGATCTGTGTAACTCATCATCGTCCGAGTCATATCTAAAAGCGTTCTGTTTATCTGTTCGGCCACACCATTCAATTGCGTCGTGCCTGGCGGGGAAAACTGTATGATGATGCCATTTTATCTAAGAATTGCATCAAACTCAAGGATCATGTACTCGCCGCATCAATCGAATCGAACGGCTTTAATGAACATGCAAGTTTGCTTCTCCACTAATGATTTATATTCTTCGAACATTTCAAGAGCTTCAGACTTTTGTCTCACCAAATAGACATTTCCGTAGCGGGAGAAATCATCCGTGAACATTGTGAAGTAGCGCAATTACCTCGGTTCATTACTTTAAATGGTCCGCATATGTCAGTGTGGCTCAAACCCAAAACTTTTGTGGCCCTAGTGAAAGTCCGTGTGAAGGCGACTTGATCATTTTCACTAACTTGTAAGACTGAGGCGTATTGAATCGGGCATGTTCGCACCATGCTAATTAGACCATCATTTTCCATCTGTTCAATCTTTGCTTCTGCTGCATGACCTAGTCGTAGATGCAAGATGTATCGATCCTTCGACCTAGTCGATGATTTGGTGATTGTATTTACAGTTTTTACATTGTCTTTTAAGTTGACGTAATTTAACAATTTATGAACGTCGCACTTCCAACACTTTTATTTCTAAAATAACTATGGCAAACATAATCAATAAATCGAAATTCATAACCTAGTCTGCTCAAAGCAGGAATCGAAACAATGTTTTGAAGCCCTTTGGGCAAAACCAAAACATTAGAAAGTTCTAAACAATGTAATGAAGATAAGACAAAGGCCATCGATCCCACGCACGTGGCTGGTACACTATGGTCCACTACCTACGTTGATCGAGACCTCGCCAGCTCGAAGCTTCCTACTTCGTTCTTGTGGCGACCCTACTTCAACTGGCGGATTTCCGCAACGAAAGCTGCGGAGGACCCGATTTTTCAAAAACTTTTAAAGGAATAATATACGTATAATAAATATCGGAACGAAGCTCCAAAAATTTAAACCGGACTATCCTATGTCTCTCCAGAGGTCGCGTTCCATGTATTGTGCCACCCTCAAAAGCCCGTGGAGTCACCGCCTACAGCTCATCCTGAAACTCAACGATGTCGGGCTAGTACCTACAAAAATAAAACCCCGAACAATTGCCCAGTAAGTGGTAGTAAATGTGCAATGAATGCGTGCACTCAACTCAATCACGAGTCCTCACAACATGATATAACGCACGCTCAAACCGACGTCATCTCTCAATACATAATAGAGCCCTCCGCTGTACTTGGCACCCACGCGCACAATGGCAAAGTACGCCATAATCATGCGGTAGCCCACGCCGGCCGCTCCAGGTCGCTCGTTCCGCAAATCACAATCTCATCCCAATGGCTTTACACCCCGAGTAGTGTACCACTATACCCGGGTAGATAGGTCGCTCCACGCTTGTCTGCCATCACTGAGCCAAATCACATATCCGGTGGTGTACACCTCAGGTGGCTTAATCCCGAGTAGACAGGTGTCACTAACCCTATCTCCCACCAAGTGCCCAATCGAGTCTAAACCTGACGACCAATATCGGTCACTCTACCCCACTCGCCTGACACCGTAAGGCACCTCGGTATAAATACGGTACCATCTGTTGGGTTACCCGGCGTGTACCGAAGACGCCACGTCCCCGGATGTGGTGCGGAACCAAACTTTTCCGGGTTTCCCGATTGCGCTCGTTGCTCGGATCAGAATATTAACACGTAGGCACGTAATAGGGCGGGTCGAACCCATAGGGATTTTCCAATTAAAGTGAGTGGTAGCTCCTCTTGCTTTTCTTCAAGACTACGTCGATGGTAGTGGATGGCACTAGATCGTCACGCCGACCTCGTAGTGTACCACGTAATCAATTCTCTAAAGATGGCTAGAGAGAACTGCCAATATGGACAATGGATGCCGACTCACAGTTGAGTCATGGCTTCTTCTATGTCACAATGGAGACTTTCTATGTCGCCAATTTTATGTACATGTTATTTGGGCAAATGCCCTATTTGCGGAAGGGGCGACCTGGAGGGTGCGACCCGAGGGAAGAAACAACACCGAGGGTATCTCTGGTGTTGGCGACCTTGGAGTGGGCTAGCAGCGTGAAGCGTCCGCGTGACAGATAAGACCGCATTGGGATTGGAAAGGCGCCTTAGGGATAAACACTAATTGCGTACTATGGTTAGCCCCTCAGTGTGGGTATTGTCACTTATATCCGTATTGCATTTGAGCTCCATGATTGTACGTAGCAAGATTAGTCGATGGCCCTGAACAAATGAGAGTACAAGAACGGTGTGAGGATTAGAAAGCATTGGCGTGGATGCCTTTGCAAATAACGACACGTGCACGGCATGCATACTTTCCACATACTGAGCTTTATAGCTCATCCCACATTTTTATGTGTTGTAGGTCCGCGTGACCACGGTACGTGATCCTTGTGCTGGCGTGGCCTACGTTTGAAGCTTTCGGGGGACTTTTGAGCGGAAGTGTGTACATGGACGCAACCTGCATGGTGGACCCATAGATTAATTTTGATATGCATGCGCACTCTAACCATGTATTTAGGAACCCATAATGTTTCTGTATTGTATAGCACGATTTCCTTTATATAAAAGGAAAAAATTTGTACGTATTTTCTATATATATATATATATATATTTCTCTTATTTTATAAATATCCACCTAAACTAGCAGTAGAATGTAAAGGATATGGCGGGGCGCCACATTGTTAGATTAGACTTGATACGATACAAAGGATCCATTCAATGGTTGGCGAACCACGGCAGGCGAGGACTTGGTGGATATTCGATGACTTAGAGGCCGTTCGACTGACGAAGGACATTTGATGACTTCAAAACCCGTACGACGACCCAAAGTCTTTTGAAGCCGCATGTCATAGGGATATACTAGAAATAACCCGTTTGTGTTGCCTTGTACTTTATTTTACTAGGGTTTATTTACTACCTACGTGCATGTTGGTTTTTTGAAATGATATGCATGCTATATGTTATCTTATGTAAGATGGTTTATTCTCCCGTTAGAAAATACTAAGTGGGTAAAGGTCCTTGGTCCTTGTCTTCTATCATGCTCGAGATATCTAGCATTGGGGAGTTTTGCGATTTATTGCAAGTAAGTTGGCGTCATATATCCCGCCCCAGTGTTGGTGTCTCGGGAGCGTCTTGGACGCCACTAGTCATACCAGTCCGCCCCCACGAAGCGTATGACAGCAAAGGAATATACCCCAGAATACTAGACGAGGATTAGATTCTATGGGGCACTAGCTTATTTATCATTCGAAATCCTTGGCCAAGGTATTGAACTAACTCATGTTAGACATGGAGGGTAGTTAGGTAATTTGCCTCGTCTCGAGTTCAGTGAGTTTGGCATAGACCATGGCTCCCCCTCTATTGGGACATAGTGAGACTAGCGATGTTCAAATTAAGAATCCTCCAAAAGAGACACATGATTTAAAAGTTAAGGAGTTAGTAGACATGTGTGGCAACCCTCGTTTTCTAAGTACGATTAGTGGCGGATTTCCGCAACGCAAGCCGCGGAAGGCCCATCTAATTAAAACCTTTTCTGAAAGATATTATAATACAACAAAATATTATTTTACATAATAGTATCTATACAATGGGCCGACGCCCCCAAAATGTCAAAAGGTCAAAAGCCTTATCGCCGCTCCACAGGTCTTCATCCATGTACCGCCCCGCCCTCAAAAGTCCGTGGAGCACCGCCACCAGCCGCCTCAACCTTGACGCGTAGCAGCGTCAGGCTCAGGACCTACAACACGTAAACACTGAGCGATTTGCCCAGTAGGTGAATATGCAATGCAGCGTGCACTCATTTCCAGTCCCAATCTCACAACATGATATAATGCACGCTCGTTCCCATATTTCTATCCTATCAATATCAGGGCCCTAGGCTGGACTCGGCACCTCACGCGCAATAAAATAAAATATATCATCTAGTCGCTAACGTCAGACTAGCGGTGCCCACACCGATAGTGCGCTGATCGATCACGTCAACGTCCTCCTATCAGGTCGCCCCTTCCGCTACACAACTCATCCGACGGTTTGCACCTCGGGTCGCTCACGCCCGAGTAGACAGATCTCTCACGTCTGTCTCCCGTCAGGTGCCCCGCGAGTCCAACCTCAACTCCGCTACGAGTCTGACTGCCAAAATCGGCACACTCTACCCCGCTCAATCGACACTTAAGCCTTAAGGTGTCACCACTAATGTGGTCAATACCCCTCACAATGTCGTGCAACGCCATGCATAGACGGATACACATGAAAACGTGATGTCACATAAAACATACGTAAAACACGTAAATCGTTAAATCACATAATCACATAGTAGCAGGTAAGCATTTACGTGTCGTAGATGAACGATTCATCTACCTGTCCTACTGATAAACTTAGTTACGTAATCCGACAAATTCTTACGCTTCGAACCTCTGAGTATTAAAAATATTTTCCTATCAATATACTTACTAAGTCATATAAGTTTTGAAAACGCTAAAATTATCAAAAAAACCGTAAAATTCATGAAAACTTAAAAATAATGAAATCCCGAAAAATAAATAAACAATAAAATATCGAAAACCCTAGAAATAGCAAAACCCTAAAATACCAAAACTTTATTAAGTGTAGAAAACTTTTAGTATGCTGAAATTATTTTAAGTGTCGAAACCTTGATGTTGAAAGCTTAGTTAATTTTGAAAATTGTACTAGATGTCGAAATCTTTAGCCAATGTCTAATACTATGATCATGTGAAATTCCTAAGCAATGTCAGGATCCTTAAACAATGTCGAGATCTCATTGTTGAAAAGCAATTGTCGAGATCTTTTGTTGAGAAGCAAATATCGAGACCATCAAACAATATCGAGATATTTAATAAGCTTATGGAAATCTTACTAAATAACTAATGTCGAGATCTCATGTCGACTTCTATTATGGTGTCGAAATCTATATAAGATACATCTCGAGATCGATTTATCACCTCTCGAAATCTTTTTTATTACCTATCTCGACATCTATCTATATATCTGTCTATGATACCTTTCGACACATAATAGATTGATCTCGAAACCTTTCCTATCATATATATCTCGAAGTTTATCATTTAAACACTTATGAACCCAAAATGACATTTAGGGTTTTCTACGGCTGAAACCTCACAGTTAAGTATCATGATGCATATATTTTATTTCAGTTTTCACTAAGTATAAATCATGTTCACATAATTTATTTCTAAGTGCATATCGAAGTTACACACATCATTTATTCATGTGTACTCACCCATGAACTGCACTAAGTGTTTCAGATGCTATAATCATGCTGAATTCGAAACATCCTTATGCTTAACATATGATCTGATCACGTGGGGAATATATACCCTTGAAACATATTTAACACACCAAACATGAAAGCTTTCCATACTTTATTCGAGAACTAAGCTTTCGATTGTTACACTCCCTGTTTCGTTTGAAGGTATCCCCCAGATTTTTTTAAACTTTCGTAATGCTTAGTGCTTTGGTTTTACTATTAGATATATATGAAGATCCTGAAAATTGTAATTGATTAGACCCCAAGGTGATGACGTTAAATTGCCTTGAAGCTAAGAAATGTTATTAGTTATCCCCTTTTTATGGATTGGGCTTCATGTTAAGATTAAGCCTACCATAATCAGCCCAAGTTAGATTTATTATAGCATTATTCGAATCCTCGGAATTTATATTTTGTTGAACAACTTGGCTTTCTTTATGAAACTTGCTAATTCACAAAATGACATTATAATTATATCAAAATCCCGTATTTAAAATTTACGGGTATTACATCCTCCCCCTTAAAAAAGAATTTCGTCCCCGAAATTACGCCGACTGGAATAAATCGGGATAACGAACTCTCATATCGTCCTCACGCTCCCAAGTGGCTTCCTCAATTAATGATTTCGCCACAAAACCTTAACTAGCGGAATAACCTTATTCCGCAGTCGTTTTGATTCATACATCAAAATATCTACAGGCTTCTCTTCGGAACTCAAGTCAGGCTTGAGTTATTCGTAAAGAAGCTCGTTCTCAATAATGTGGCTCAGGTCCGCGACGTACTTTCGTAATGTCGATACGTGAAATATGTCGTGAACTTGCGATAGGGAAGTCGGTAATTCCAACTGATATGCAACTTCACCGACTCGTCTGATAATCTTGAATGGGCCTACGTATCTTGGACTTAGCTTGCCCTTCTTTTCGAAGCGCTTTACACCTTTCATTGGGGAAATCTTTAAAAATACTTGATCGTGCTCTGCAAACTCCTGATGATCTGCATAACTCTTATGTCGACTCTGAGCCGTTCGCATTCTTTCCCGAATTTTCGTCACAGCTTCTGTCGTCTCACGAATCATATCTGGTCCCAACAATGCTTGTTCGCCTACTTCATCCCAGTGAATAGGAGATTGACACTTGCGCCTGTACAAGGCCTCGTACGGCGCCATCCAGATCGTAGTGTGGAAGCTATTGTTGTAAGAAAATTCGATCAGCGGCAAGTATTTACTCCAGAGTCCCTTTAAGTCAAGCACGCACGCTCGTAGCATATCCTCAAGGGTTTGGATTGTTCGTTCAGACTGCCCATCGGTTTGGGGATGATATGCAGTACTGAAAGAGAGCTTGGTTCCAATTTCTTTCTGCAGGCTCTGCCAAAAGTTCGATCTCGAATCTCGATCCGAGACAATAGAAATTGGAATTCCTTGGAGTCGAACAATTTCCTGTATATACAATTCAGCGTAGCGTTCCATGGAAAAAGTAGAACAGATAGGAAGGAAGTGAGCCGATTTGGTTAGGCGGTCGACAATCACCCAGATAGCATCATGGCCCCTCGTCGTCTTGGGTAAACCCACGACGAAATCCATAGTGATGTGGTCCCACTTCCATTCGGGTATTGGTAACGGCTGTAGAGTTCCAGCTGGTCGCTGGTGTTCGGCTTTGATCAGCTGGCACGTCATACCTCGATTTACGAATGCTGCTATGTCCTTTTTCATTCCCGATCACCAATACGTGACTCGCAAGTCTTGGTACATTTAGTCTCCGGCGTAGTAGACGGCTGCGGTGAGATGTGCCCCGTTTCTGCGAGCACGCCGACAATGATGGACACGCCGACAATGATGGACACTTCAGCACCAAGTGATACATGTGGAGCTTCGAGTTCCAACTCATGAGCCACGACATCTATCAGCGTGGACTCAACATCTGGCATCGTTTCCTCATGAGTTGGGGGCTCCATCTCTAGTTCCTGTGTCACTTCATCAATCATCGTGTCTTCAGGACTAGGCTGCTGTTGTGGAGGCTCACTTGGAATTTTGTCGGGGGCCCTCGAATCATCTGCTCAGTCAAATGATGTTCCGACAATATCTCTTATATTCATTTCCCGCGGGGTCGGCGAGACGTAGCAGCTCGAGCGGAATGGCCATCGATCACTAAGCTAGGTCCGCGAGCCTAGGGTTGTGGAAGAACTTGAGCCTAGGTGGCTGATAGTTTTCTCCTAGAGGCAGGCGGAATATTCTGCTCGTACATCTCCATATGTTGTCGGATGATGACGGAGAACCATCTCGCATATGGCACATTTTTGGACCGTTTGTTCTCTTTCTGTCCGATCTGTTCTGCGAGGTCGTTCCAGATCAGTTGAGCGAAATCGTAATTCCGCGAGAACGTTACTCCGTGAAATATCATGAGGATGTGGCCGTTGCCTTTGTCGAAGCCTGCGAGCTTCGGGGACAAACACTTATTGATTATACCAAAAAGTGTTCACGGATGGGGAATCCCGTTGATCTGCATCTGAGCTAGTTTGGCGAGCGGCGGACGGTACCCCATCTGGAGGAAATCATGCACCAATTCTGCATCTGATGGGAGGGCGTCATGATTTTGGCTGTGAGGTAGGTCGAGCAGAAGTCTGAGATCATTCTTGCTCATACAGATGTGCCTCGTCCCTACAACTGTGATGAATTGATACGCCCCGTTCATGATGAGGCTCTTGATCATATAGATGGACTTGCAGTATGGACACGATGATGTCGTCTGGACACCGGAAGGTGGTCTGATCTAGTTGGAAGTTCGTGTCGTGTACGTTAAGGTATAGAGCCTTCTTGTAGATGTGGTTGTAGGTAGGGTAGTGATCCATCTGAAATACATATTCAAGTCATTAGCTAGATTAAAATTTAGTCGAAATTCGAATTTATCAAATCATAATGATGTAGCTATTTATAACATGTTGATAAAATTGTAGTGGAAATATCAATCAACATATAAGTCATATAGAGTGAACTTGAAGAAATAATTTTATTTTGACATATGTGTGTAAGTTCAAATTAGATTTTGGTCGAAAATTTTACTGTGTTAAAGTACTATTCCCTCCGTGCTTTTTATCGTGCGAGAATTGAAATTCTCAATTGAATTACCTAAATGTGACTTTGAAATGAATATTTGCGATCGAAAATTTTATTCGGTAATGACATCTACAGTTGAAAAAGGACTTAGAAAATTTCTAAATGTTTGAACTTAAATTGTGGTACTGTAGCCGAGAAATTTTACAATCGAGAAAATCTTCGTGTAAATTTACGATCAAAAAATTTTTCGCGCGTGAATAAAATTTTTCGCTGTGAAATTTATTGAGCGAGAAAGATTTTCGATAAAGTTCTTCGCTGCGAAATTTTACGATCGAGAAAATTATCAACGAGAGACTAAGTCAAGCATCGAGAAAATTTTCGATCGATCAAATTATCACTGCGTGTCGAGAAATTTTATCGTCGAAAAATTAATTATTCGCCCCTAAAATTTTCGTCCGAGAACAAAATTGAAATCGAAATTTTCGACATTAAAAGGATTTATTTTTTTGTCTATTCAGTTCAGTAATTTTTTCGCTCGCATAAAATCAAAAATCAATTTCTCGATTGTAATTATTTTTCAATCAGCGTTATAATGTGAACGACCAAAAGGAAATTTAGCGATCGAAAATCTTTTACGATGCAAACAGTAAATCAATCAAATTGAAATTCAATTGACACTGTTTGCGATCGAGAAAGTTCTTCGACGCCTTTAAACACTTTAAAAACCCAGTTTAGTCGAACTCAAAATCAACCTTTAAGAATGCAAATAATCGAAGCGATATGTTCTCAGAATGCTTAAAACTATCTTAAATGCAGATTTAACCCAGATTAAACACCTAGAATGATCGTAAATACTGCAAAATATATTCGAGTTTTCACAATCTGTACAATCGAGATTTAACACAGAATCAGGCGAAAGATCACAGAATACAGATGTAAATCTAGTTTAAATGCACGATAACCCCTAAAGGAAGTCAAATCTACCTTCAAAAGACGAAAATTAGATGAAAAATCAAAAGATTTTGAAGATTTTGTGTAGCGGCCCTAGCTATCACTACCATTTCTAGCGTAAAGTGTCTAACTACGTACTTAGTAATTTAGATGCTAAAATGCTGAATAAATTTTTCCATTTATATAATGGAAATCATTCTTTACATGTCAAAAGAATTACATCAGATTCCTACAATTCTAGATATCCTATCCGCACGAGATGTGTGTACATGCACAGCAAATATACTCCTATGCGCCTGGCTTCACAGGTCATCATCCATGCACACATCACCCCCAAAAGATGCTCGGAAGCTCCAAAGGTGCCTTGCAGCTAGGCGATCACGTACCGTGTTCGCTGGTACCTGCAACACGTAACGTAAGGAGTGAGCCACCGTGGCTCAGTAAGCAGAAATAATGCATGTATGCACGTGTCCTAACGATCGGCAATCCACGCCATCGCTTACTAACACTCATACTCTTCTAGACTCGTACGTCATATGGGCCCTCGGCTTTCTATCTTACTATGCGCCATTTCATAGAGCTCTAATCCTCAAGGATCCATACATATGTGCGGGTTCGCACCCGGAGAGGCTACCCGAGGGCATCATTCCTATCTCAGTGTTGCCCACACGCGGACGCCTCTCACTGGTAGCCAACACCGAGGTCACTAACCCTAGAGGTTCCCTCTGTGTAGTGCATGCCTCGGTCGCATCCTCCAGGTTGCTCGTACCGCCATGGTCGCATAGAAGAGCCGTGACTCTTCATTGAGTCAACATCAGACGCCAATATCGGCGAATATCCATCGCACACAGGCGATCTAATGCACGCTCATTTCTCATGCCTTTCATACTACGTATGCGTGCAAATGCTCATGTCGTGATTCATGTGTATATGCATATCATGACTTCATGTGTAATAAGAAACCACATCATACAAGTGTCACATAGGGTCACGTAAGCACGTACCACGTAAGCCATGCGCAAATAAGTTACGTGTCGTAGTTGAATTTCCACTTACCTGTCGTCCAAGTTAAACTAGCGTGCTCCCTCATGAGGTTCCTAACAACCACTTCGATTCCCAAGCTACTTGGTGTGCCTTTTAGGTTGAAAATCTCCTCGGCTCCTTCTCTTTTCCCTTATCTTTGATTTTTCGTTGGTTTGTATTCAAACGAGGGTATGAAGCTTGAGCCCAGGTTAGATATTTACCAAGAGACATGGTGATGGGACTTGCGGCGTGGGCTTTTCTTATTTTGAGGGAATTTGTCTCCCAATTTGAACTCCACTGGATTGGGCCTAAGTTGGAATTAAGTCCTAGCCCAAATGTAAATTTAGTCCAATTCCTAATCTTACTCATGACCCAATTTCTATTTAACTAGTATCATTTTCTCTTTTCCTTTGTTCTTCATATCTTTCGAGAATTCTCACATAGGTTAGACGTCCTCATACACGCATAGTTAATTGCCAATAGGCATCGAAATTCATAAAATCACATACGCGTGGAACATATACACAAAATTAAGGTATAATCACGTATGTCATAAACATAATTTATTGGCCAACCTAGTTTACAGAGACTCGGGTCCTACATTTTGACGTTCGTCTTTTGAGAGAAAAAGTTTTGCGCGAGAGAATTTGACTGTTGAATTTTTCGATTGAGGCGTGTATTTGGGAATTTTCGACTTCAAGAATTAAATTCTTTAAATGGGCTGGTTAGACGTTTTATTTGACACTTGTAATTCAGGGCCCATTATTGTTTGCGATCGAAAAATTTGGTACCTATTTTGATTTTCGCTCGAGAAATTGAAGCAAAAATTGCCATTTGGTCCCAAGTTAATTTTTGATCGATAATTTGTGATCAGAAACTACAAATTTAGCCCAAATTTTTCGATTGGAAAAAAAAAATTCAAAATATTTCAGACAGACCCTAAGTTTAAGTATTCAACCACATAATTGCTCCCCCTAGATATGAAAATACATGCAATTAACTCCCTGAAATTCCGAATGATGACATCTGGCTCCAAAATCAGATTTCGTGAATCTGCGAAACTTTAGAGCAAAATGTTCGAGAATGATTAGAGTAATTATGGAAGCAATACCTGTTTTAGTGAGGCCCCCCTTCATAAGAAAAATTGGTTAAATTCAAAACCATAGAAAGATGTTAGCGATAAAAAATTTAACCAACCAACAAGTTCTTATGCCGAATACTCCAAGTGTTGAAGAATTCTTGACCTCCACATTGTTTCTGCAACACTTAGAGGAAGATCATTAAAAATATCTGGAGCTTTTACGGCATATGTTCGTAAATGCTCCCCCTCAAATAATGCGCCAAATATGAGATACGCAAATTCAACAAATTTAGCCTAGATACATGTTGCCCTATACATGTAACTTTCATTTTCGCATGAGGGTATGAGCAAAAACAGATAATCGCATTTAAACAAGTACATGCATATGAAATATAAAATTTCATTTCAAAATATGCGAGGTTTTTTTTTCATAGTGAAATGAATTTTCAGAAAAAAATATCATATATCTATAAATATATATAATTTCCATATGCATATTAATATTATTAATAGTATGGGGTCAGATTATTTTGCTACAATCATTGTCACGCCTAAAATTTCAGAAGACACTTGAAAAGATCACATACCGTCAAGTCATGTCGTCAAACTAAGAGTCCTAAGTACATAGAATGATCCATTTCGACAGCTCTCACTGGGTTCACTCTAGCACTCGATTATTTTTACCTTGGGATGATTATATTTATATCACTCTAGTCAACACAAGCAATCTTAAGTCAATTTACCTGTGATCAAGGCGATTTTACTCATTTCACCTTTGCGAAAGATAGATTTTGGAATTGCGGACTAAGGATCTTCTTCCTTTTCTTCGTCCTTCTCCTCCTTTTTGCCGTTTTTCTTGAGCCGTCCTTCTTGATGAAAAGTGTCGGATCCATCTTTCGTTTCGTGAAACCGAAAGAAATGAGAAAATCAGAGAGGACCTCTTACCAGGCTCTAGGAGCTTGTTTGAGTCTATAGAGAGCTTTATCAAGCCGGTATACATGGTCGCGAAATTGTTCACTCACAAACCCTTCTGGCTGAGATACAAAAACTTCTTCCTTCAGGATTCCACTGAGGAACGCAGTTTTGACGTCAATTTGGTTGACTGTGAAGTTCTTGTGTGCAGCGAAAGCTAAGAAAATCCCGATGGCTTCAATTATTGCGACTGGAGCATAAGTCTCATCGTAAACGGTTCCTTCTTGTTGATTGTATCCTTTTGCTACCAACCTACCTTTATTTCGGATCACAACTCCTTGCTCGTCCTTTTTGTTCTTAAAGATCCATTTAGTACCATGATGGTTTTCCCAGCCAATCTAGGCACTATGTTCCAGACTTTCAGCCTTTCAAACTGGTTTATTTCCTCCTGCATTGCGATTATCCAGTCTGGGTCGGCAAGGGCTTCAACCACTTTGCTGGGCTCCTTCTAACTGAGAAAACAAGAGTAAAGGCTTTCATTTATCGTTGAGGCTTGAGTTGTTACCCCAGTGGAGGGATCGCCAATTGTCTGTGAGTTTGTAGCTACATCGGTAACCGCCATTATTTCTTTGATTTCAACAGCCTGATGTTCCGTAGGTTCTGCAGGTTGGGGTAGTACTGACTCTCCTTATGAAATTTCTATTGTCGAATGATGTTCTGCAGGTTCTACAGGTTGGGGTAGTACTGCTTCTCCTGAAGAAATTTCTATTGTCGAATCAGTGGGCTGAGGTGTGTCTGCTTCTGAGCTAGAGATGATCTCAGTATCAATTGAAAGTTCACTAGCGTCATCAATGTGGAGATTTTCCAACGTGGGAGGAGAATATCATTGTCGGGTGCTGCAAAATTGTCATTGCTAGGTGCTGTAGAAGATGTTAGGGCAGTGGGTGGTAGTGGTCTTGAAAAGGGATCCTCGAATAAAAGATCGAGTTCCATATCGCTCAGTGTATTGGAGTTTGACGGTTCGCCCACCGAAGAAGTGCTTGGTTGATCTTTCGTCAACTCTCGTAGAAGTCCGGGTTCTAGACTGATTTGTGCAGAAACCACTCGGTCTACTTCATCAAACGTCACGTTGATGCTTTCCATGACTGACCTTTTCTCTTTGAGGTATACTCGATAGGCTTTGGAGGTTGTCGAGTACCCCACCAATATCCTTTAGAACACTATTGGGTCAAGTTCTCCTCTAGTTTCTCGATCATTGGCCACGTAAAACTTGTTGGTGTAGGCCTGATTAATCGACGCCGGCCCCTGAACAGCGCAACGTGGCGATAGCGGAAGCGCGTTTTGAACTGAGCAGCGTAGGGTGCCGAATTTTTTATTTTCAACATCTAAATTCGACCTAGCGCCCTTCGGCTTCTCCCGAGGGCTCAAGATACTGCTCTGAGCCTCAGGAGACCACGTCTAATTCGAACTTCTCAAATTTGAATTTAATACAAATTTATTCGAATTAATAATTTCATTCCAAACTAGTTCGAACAAAGTGATAGCCGACAGTGTTTCGACTATTTGGCGACTGAAACGATTTCCGATCAATACCAAATTTTCCAGATTGATTCTGCACTTCCCAGATCGCAACCAGGGGTCTTTCAAATCATTCCGATGTTGTTTGGTATTTTTCGTAAAATTAAATCATTGGTTCGAAATTATCAATTCGACTAAAGCGGCAGTCTGCCGTCTTTTGACAGTTTGACAATCGAAATGATTATAGATTAATACCAAATTTTCTAGATTGATTTTACACTTCCCAACAATCACAACGAGCGGTCTTTCGAATCATTCTGATTTCGTTTGGTATTTTTCGTAAAATCAAATCAGTAGGGTTCGAAATATACCTTCGACGAATGTGATTACACCTCGGATGAGCGTCGCAGCGCCTCGTCTGGTTCCCTGGGCCTCCGGGCTAGATTATCACGCCGGTATGTCCTTGATCAAACCTCTGAGACTGCTCTCGATGGCTAGACGCAGCTCGGTTCGGGCGCCGGGCTTCGTCGAACGATCCCGTGGCTAGAATTACATAGCTTAAGATTTTCTGAAACCTCAACCACTTTATCTTCTTTCTTTTCTCTAGATATTTGTTGAGAGTAAAGTACCAAGTACTTAGGCTTAGAAAAACCTCATGTTGGATATCTTTTTTTCTCATTTTTGCATAGTCTAATTGTTAGGACCCCTAATATCCAACCTAGATCGAATTTAGAAGAATCGAATAGCAAATCTAGGAAAATCGAAGTTAGGGCTTGAGATTTGCTTACTTTGAATGTTGGGAGAGAAATTGCTTTGAGAGGACACAAGGGAGGCGAATTTTTCTCTCTAAAAATTTCGATTCTAATTTTCTGATCTGAATTCCCTTGTACAACGCACTCCTAATTTTCTTAGGAGTTCACTTATATATACCACCTCGTGGTATATTTACACAAGTAGTCCTACAAAATGACTAGTTACAATTTAGCACAAGACTACTAATTTGCATAGCAAGACTAAGACAACTATAATAATTGAATACATATTAAATAGTTCCAACAATCTCCCCATTTGTATTCAATTTTCAATATAGCGCGGGTTGTCTTTGTCTTGCAAATGAAAGAGTCCTCGAGTCCTCGAAATCTTGAATGTCTTCAAGCTCACTTGGTCTTCTAGGCATGGGCTTTCGAATCTTCTTTTGAAGTTCTTCTTCCAGATGCCGTAAGATGTACGAAGTTCTTGCCGGATTTTGGAAAGTTCGCGTTCCATTTCTCCCATTGAAAGCACACGAAACTCGAAACTCCCCCTATTTGGGTCAACCTTGTGTTGAGATCAGGGAGTCCGATGTGAGTTTTGGAGAGGTGGACACGGTTGGCAACTTCGATCATTGATGCAGTGGACAAGGTTGGCAACTTCGGTCCTTGATGTAGTGGACACGGTTGGCACCTTCAGTCCTTGATGATGCTTGAGTCACGTGTCATTCGGTCCTCAGTCCTTGCTTCTTCTTCCGGAAGCAAGTGACTTGAGAGAGTCGAGCAGAGGGCTCGGGGTTTAGCCATCTTCTCCGTTTCGCCAGATTCGTCTTCTCCGAATGGGAGTTGTCTGGTTCGGCCTCGAAGAATCGTCTCTAGTTCCAGAAGAATGTAGGCCGTCTCTTTCATTGATTTTTTTTAAGTTGTACGAGCTTCCTTTGAATGTGGCGTTGTGAGAGAGCCCGGTTTCAGAGTGGTATGCGCGGCGGAATTTAGTGGGTGGACCGATCGATTGTGTATGCATAACCCCTTCTCCCCCTCATGGCGAATCGTGCTAACGATTTCGGCATGTTAATTTGAGGTAGAAAAGACATACAAAAAGGTCGGTATGGGTAATAACCGGACGGAGCCACAAAGGAAATCCGTCGAAATGAGTACCGGGGACACATAGGCGTCCCGTTGACATCAACTAGGAGCAAAGCTCGTAGAAGATGGCCGAAACCGTTGTTGCTTTGATGTTGCAACGGCCGGACTTCCTTCCGATCCTAGAAGCATGTCATTAAAAGAACATGTCTATGGAAGTTCTAACATAATCACAAAGATTAGACGTATTAAAAAGTGTATCTGTCCTATAAATTTGATATTTTGGATAGTGACGACACATTAGACGCGAGTTATCAATAAAAGTGTGGTGCGGGGCGGAATACCACTTAGTTCAATATCTCCCGTTTCCGAGTGAAACGCTGATAGCATAAGTGGCTCCCCGTGATTTATGAAACACGTATCTTTTAAGAGATAGACGAGTGGGTAAAGCTCGGTTGTGCATGCGCCGTTGGACCTAATGCGACGACTTCTACCCGGGAGCTAATTAAAATTAGAACCTGTACCTATGGGGTTGGTCCAAAAATTATGTGAGATAAGGGAGTGATGTATCTTCAAAGACTTCCTAGGCATCATCGAAATAATCTTGCTTGGGCTCAAATGCTCCAACGCGTTCCGGGGTTAGGATAAAGTCGGATTAGACTGAACCATAGGAATATGTAATCCGTGCTTCCGGGGTACTTGAGAAGTGTTGCCCTAGTTGAATTAGCAAGCCGGAGCCGGTCGATGAAAATATGGAGCATTTGATCTTCACTTAGATCGTCACCGTCGTCCTTGGAAAATTTTGTCCGTTTGAAAGCTCGTCGTGGTACGTCCATCTTTGGATGTGGGAGAATAAAACCTGGAAGCATATCAAACAAATTTGATGTTTTTTTTTGTTTTTTTGGTTTGCTTTCTGTTTTGTTTTTTTTTTATCATCACCAACAATTGAAAAGAAGAAAAAAAATTAAAGATTGGGCTCACAAACTGAACTCTGTAGCTACACAATCTTGGGAAAACAACAAGGTGAAAACATCAAAATAATATGAGGCAATAATGTACTTTCCTCTCTCTTTTTTTCTTTTTATCTTTTTTTTATATCCCTTTGTTTCATATTTTTTTTTTTTGGAAAGGGGTCACTAAATAAATGGAAAACAGGAGTTTACAGTACAGCGTGCGTGATACGGCTCACGACGCACCAAACGGTAATGAACAACCGACCAGTAGGCAATACCACAAAACAACCCAGACGACCTACAAGGTCGCAAAGAACCAAAACCAAACTACAGAGAGAATTGCTACGTAGGCGTCACAAACCACTTCCATCATCGGGTTCCTGATACCAGTTGTAGTATCAGCAGGGGAGTAAAGCACATTGCCAAGAACCGCGCCAAGGGCACAGAGACCGGAAGCGGTAACACAAAGTGTACGCTCCAAGCGGGAATGTGGAACATCCGCAAAGAAAGGTCGGTGAGGGGCGCAAGTGCGCCAGCTCCCGTAATCCACCAGTGAGAACCCACCAGGTGGTCCATGCGACCCGCACCCACAGCAAATCCACCGGGGATCCCTCGCACCCTCGCCCCCAGCCCAACAACAGCACGGCCAATCCACACCAAACCCGAAAGAGCCATCTGCATCCATGAACAAAGACAAAGACAGATGCGAGCAGGGGATAAAGCACGAGTAGACATAAATAGCTAATAGAGAAGTGAAATCCGCCACAGTGGCCAGCTCAGGGCATAAGCGCGGCTCGCCAAGTGGAACCATTCTACCAAGTCAAGCGCCAGACTCGTTTTAGAGTGCTAGCTTGGAGATGGTACTTGTTCGGGATGGTGGAGAGTCGTAAGCACAGGAGGACTTCAATCTCGGCCGTGACTTGTTCGGGGGTACGTCGTCGTCCTTCACGCCATCGTTTGTTCCTCTCCATCCAAATGTGATAAACCAACGAGGCAATAGCATGTCGTGGTCCCAGCCAAGCAAGGTGATGGCCTCTCCAGCGATAAGCGGCCCAGCGTATACCGTCAAACCAGTCCCTTCTAGGCCATTTGAACCGCAACCTGTCACGCACCAAACGAAGACAACGTCTAGAAAAAGCACATTCAAAAAATAGATGTCTTATCGTTTCATCCGTTTGGGTGTCACATAGCAGGCACAAAGAGGATCCTGCCGCTGTCGCCACCCAAACTTTATCACGGGTCGCAAGTCTGTCTCTAATGGCCAGCCATAGGATGAACTGATGCTTAGGGACCGCCAGAGGGCCCCCGAATAGTGTACTCCAGTGGACAATAGGCCGGCGCACCCTTAAGTTGTCCCTAGCCGATCTGGTAGTGAACCGACCATTAGCAGTAGCAATCCAGCGCACTCCATGTACCTCAGCTGGATGGATAGGTGGGAGAAGTGGAGCAAATTCCATATATTCAGTAGTAGTCTGGCCCGGCCAATTCCAACCCTCGGCCGTAATGACAGCACTAAGCCTCGAGTCGATAGGGAGTCCCATGACCATCGGTCCACGTGGGAATCTGTCCACCATAGGGCCTGTAAACAGCCAAGGGTCAGTCCAAAGAAAAGTGTTAGCCCCATCACCAATGTGAAATTGAAGAAGAGGTCGGATGTGCTGGCGAAGTTGCAATATCTTCCTCCAACTCTAAGAAGTCCGCGCGTTAGGTCGGATGGACCAAACTGACATATTGTTCGACCTAGTGGAGTGGACCCAGGTGGCCCAGATAGAAGCTTCATCTCCCTTCAGCAAACTCCAAAGAAGGCGCATCATTAGGGCCTTATTATCCGTCTCAATCGATCTGATCCCCAATCCACCTTCATCAGTCGGCAAACAGATGTCAGCCCAGGCAACTTTCGCACTAGAGCCTTGCCACAGAAAGCCCCTTAACCGAGCCTCAATAGTACGGATAACCTTTTTAGGGAGCATAAAAACTCCCGCCCAGTATGTGTGTAGCCCAAGGAGGACGGATTTAATCAATTGGACTCTCCCAGCGTATGATAGAGATTTGTGTGTCCAGGAGCCCAAGCGCTTGTCGATGGCCGTGATCAGAGGTTGGCAGTCAGCAATGGTCAAACGCGAAGTAATTAGCGGTACCCCCAGGTATCGCACCGGCAGAGACCCCGTCGAGAATCCCATTATCGTCTGGATTGACCCCGTAAGCCGGTCACCTCTCTTAGCAATGTACATCTCGCTCTTATTGGGGTTAGCACGTAGGCCGGATAGGGATGCGAAGATGTCGAGGCTTTCCCTGAAGACTCGGACCGAGCCCATATCCGCATGAGAGAACAGAAGAAGGTCATCCGCGAACGAGAGCATGAACATTTTTGTTGTCTCACATCGCCAATGATATTGAAAATTACCGCTTTGTCGTATCCGTTTCTCAATAATACCGTGTAGTACTTCCATGACCAAGGTAAAGAGATAAGGTGATAAAGGATCACCTTGGCGGAGTCCACGACGTCCTTTGAAGAAGCCCTCGGGTCGGCCATTGATGTTAAGCGAGAATGAGGCTGTCGTAAGGCAAGCACGGACCCATCCAATGAATGTAGGGTGGAGTCTGAGTGCTTCGAGTGTCAGCAGAAGGAAGTCCCATTCGACCATGTCGTAGGCATTAGCAAGGTCCACTTTAAACGCCACTCTTTCGGGTAGCCCCACACTGTTATAGCCATTGCACACCTCCTGTGCTAGGAGGATGTTATTAGTAATACGCCGTCCAGGGATAAAGGCCGTCTGCGAAGGGTGGACAAGTGCCTCCAAGCTGCCCCGAAGCCGATTTGCAATAATCTTCGAGATGATCTTATATAGTACGTTGCAACATGAAATGGGCCTATAGTCCCTTGCAGTCCTCTGGTTCTCACCTTTAGGTATCAGAGTGATAAGTGTGGAGTTCAGCTCCCCAAGAAGATAGCCTGTCCTGAAAAATTCCTGAACAGCATGTGAGACATCACTTCCAGTCACCTCCCATGCGTTCTTGTAAAACTTGGCCGAGTAGCCGTCCGGCCCGGGGGATTTGTTATCCACAATAGAGAAGAGCGCATTCCTAACCTCCGAATCAGTAACAGGAGCAACCATCCCAATCGCATCAGCCGAGTCAAGAGTCCTGGTGATGAAGGGGGATATCTCGGCAAGGGTAAGGGGGGTTACACGGCTAGACCGTCCAAGGAGATTAGTGTAGTAGCGAAGCAGTTCAGCTCTTACTTGGGCTTCACCGTCTAAGGTATTACCAGCCTCGTTCTCAATCGAAAGGATACTATTGATAGCCCTACGGATAGCCACCTTCTTAAAGAAGAAAGCCGTACAACGATCTCCATCTTCAAACCAGGCAACCTTCGCCCTTTGGGCTAAGGCGGAGTATTCCATATCCACAGCTTTAGTATAGGCAAATCTGCACCTCTTGTCAAGGATAAGGAGCTCCGGCTCCATCGGATGAGCGTACAGCAACTCTTGGGCAGCCTCAAGATAATGCCGAGCTTCGACGACGTTGCGATTAAGGTCTCCCTTGTCACGGCGCATTTTCTTAAATTCGTTCTTGAGAGCTTTAAGTTTCCTGATTACCACAAACATGGGGTACCCAGCCTCCATGCGTTTCCAAACATTCTCCAATAACGAAATGAATCGGGATCCTGGGCAAGAAAGTTATCAAAGCGAAAATTTGTACCCCGATTCCTCGCTGGTGGTTCCGCTTCCAAGACAAGAGGGGAGTGATCGGATGTGCCAGGTGTGATGCACCTATAGGCTAAGTCTCCAAATCTAGCAAACCAAGCAGGGTTACGAAGCATCCTATCCAAGCGCCTCCAAATCCCAGAACTGCCACTTTGCTGGTTATACCAGGTGAAGAAGGAGCCCACCCGTGGCAGGTTCACAAGGTCCGAGGAGGTAAAGCATGCATTCATATCCTGGCAGCCCTGAGTTGGAACTCCACCTCTTGCCTCAGTTCGGTCCGTAATAGCGTTGAAGTCGCCCATGACAACCCACGGAACCGGTGCCCGGGTACAAGAGATAGCAGTCAAGTCATTCCAAAGCTCGCGTCGTTCAGTACGGAGGTTCCGGCCATAGACAAAGGTAGCGAAGAAGTCCAGTCCCTCATCAAGGACACATACTTTGCAATGGACAGTTTGGTCGGTATAAGCGTCAATAGGGACTCCAACAAACTGTGGGTCCCATCCCACCCATATGCGGGCAGCCGGTCCGTCCTGATAATCGTAGAACCAATTCCAGTTAGGCCTGATTGAAGTAGTAATAGTTGTTGTGTTCTGCTCAGACACCCTGGTTTCCACCAGCCCCAACAGTTTCAGATTGTACCTTGTAATCATTTCCCCCACCGCCCATCTGTGGTCTAACCTGTTTAGACCACGTGTATTCCATGAGGCGACAGGGATCATTTAAACCCGTCACAAAGGGCTGCTATAGGACCCTCAGTACATGTCACATCCCATTCCGGTTCAGCGAGGACATCGAACGGATTATGGTCTCCCCACGTATGCCTGTTCGCGGGGGCTTGGCTTGTTGAGCACTCCTCACTTGCGTGCCGATCCCTACCAACGTTGACTATAGCTGTTTGACTACTAGGAGCCCTAGTCTGCCAATTCTCCACAGGCGCATGTACCTCCTCCAGCACGGCTTTTCCTTTGTCCTTGTTAGTCATCCGATGCCATCCACGCCTTGCTTGTGCTGGGTTATTCTGTGGCCGAGTGTCAGGGGCAGCCTTGGGGGGGTTATGTAGCGTAGGTTGCTTCTCAAGCCGTGTCGCATTTCGTTGGGCCATCGCCTTTGGGTGTGGGCGGTTTGGTATATTAGCCTCGGAGTGGTTATTGGGGCAGGTCCCAGCTCCATGGTTCTAGGAGGCGCATGTCTCACATTTCATGGGCTTCCATTCATACTCAACGCGGATAGGTACCACGTGCGGTTCGGTTCCATCCATGCTCGGAATTCTAACGTTGAACTGTTCCACAAAAGGTGCTTCTAGGGGTTTCTCGATACAAATACGAGCGTACTCAAGCCGTTCAGCAGTGGCCGTCATGGCATCTGCGAATAGTGGTTTGCCAAGCACGCTTGCCACAATTCCAAGTCCTTCTTGGGTCCACAGTTCCGACGGTACATTACGTAATTTGACCCAAAGGGGGACATCTGTGGCGACCCTACTTTTCTAATTAGGATTAGTGGCGGATTTCCGCAACGTAAGCCGCGGAAGGCCCGTCTAATTAAAACTTCTTCCTAAAATAATATACACTAATATAAACATCCGTCTACATCGTTATCTCTTTTCACGGGCCGAAGCCCCAAAAATTATCAAAGGAACAAAAATCCTACAGACACTCCACAGGTCTTCATCCATGTACCGCACCGCCCTCAAAAGTCCGTGGAGCACCGCCACCAGCCGCCTCAGTCACGACGCGTATTTGCGTCGGACTCAGTACCTACAACACGTAAACACTGAGCAATTTGCCCAGTAGGTGAATAAAATGCGTGTATGCAAATGTGCACTCGACCCGATCCCAATTTCTCACAACATGATATAATGCACACTCTTTCTTTTCCCACATTCCTATTTCACACAACACAGGGCCCTAGGTTAGGCTCGACACCTCCGCGCGCAATAGACTACTGGGAGGCCACCCCCAAGTCTCGCGGCGAGCTACGCCGGTAGTGCACTGATCGATCACGTCAATGTCCTCCTACCAGGTCGTATATCTCCCGCTCCAATCACAAAGAAAATCCCATCCGGCGGTATGCACCCCGAATCGATCACGTCCGGGTAGACAGATCGATCACGTCTGTCTCCGCCAGGTGCCCAGTGAGCCCAACCTCGACTCCTCTAAGAGTCGCAAATCACAAATATCTCATTCTACCCCGTACGTCAATATCTCATATCTTATCGTCACATCATGGTATAACCGTTTTTCGCCCTAACGTGATATGCACGTGCCATGCATATAAAAATATTATAAAACATGATTTATATAAAACGTACGTAAACATATAAATCACATAAGTCACGTAAATCACATAATCACATGAAAACACATATTTGTGTTTACGTATTGTGGATGGATAATCCACCTACCTGTCCTCCCGCTATAGGCAATCACCGGATCTGGTGGAATCCGTAAATGTCGAACCTCTAAATAAATGAATATTATTAGTATATGTGCTAGTTCTCGAAAACTCTAAAATTAGCAAAGTTCTAAAATACCGAAAATTTATCAGCTAAAATATAATGTCGAAATCTTACAATGTCGAAACCATCATATTTCGGGGTCTTTATAAATGTCGAAATCTATCTAAGCATATCTAATGTCGACATTTATACTAATGTCGAGATCATTAGTGTTTACCAAGTCAAATCTCGAAATATAAATGTCGGGCACTTTGTCGAGTGTTACTCATCACTTGTCGACATCTTCTGATTATTATCATATCTATTTATTAAATGTCGAGGCCTATATATATAAAGTACTATAAAATGTCGAGTATGGGTTTAAAGCTTAAATGTCGATATCAAAAGAATAAATATCGAGACTTGGTTAGTTAAAATAACATGGAAAGTGTCGAAGTCTATTCATTAAAATGTCGATATCTATTACTAAAATGTCGAAACCATGATGTCTAAGTACTTTCTATGATGATGTCGACATTTTTATTTATTATCATTAAATATCTCGAATTCTACCTATACACATCTCGACATTTTTATGTTCTACAACTCGACATCTTTCTTGTGATACATCTCGAGTTTTGTATTATCATACCTCGATATCCTTTAGCAATGTCGACATCTATCTATTTCGATATCTACCATCTCGACATATATACTAGTCTCGACATCTTCTCAAGAACAAGCTGTGGTTTTCCCAGAAAACCCTAAAATCGGTACTTTCAAAGTCATCTCCAAACATCATTTCTAATAAAGAATATATTACACCTTTGAATCAAATTCTCATGTATTTTCCTATTTGAAGTTCATCATAAACCGCACATCATCGCATGTTTCGAACTCTTTAAACTCCTTATTATCGTCACCGACTAATCCATACGGCAGATTTGGGTTTTCTATGCATGATGATATTCAGTAATCTCCTACTCGTTGCCTTTTAAAGAATTTCAGACATCTATTCATCAAAATCACATAAATATACTTAAGGTTGAGAAGCGTATTTCATACCTTTCTTCAATCAATATGTGGTTTAAGCTTGATGTTGCTCCCACGAGTTTTCGTCTTGGTTTTGTACTTCTGTTTACAGTTTTATTTACGTTTCTTCAGCTTCCCTTTAAAGTGTATTTACTAGATATATATGAGCTTTGGTATTTGGGATTGATTAGACATTCAGATGACGTATTTTACCTTAGCCTTAAGAATAATTTATGCCTTATCACATTCTAAGTTTGTTGGGCCTTATTTATATATATATGTATATTAAATAGCCCAATAGTATAAGTTCCTATATTATTTATTTTTATACCCCAACATCTTAAATCTTTAAAATTATTATTATTATTATTATTATTATTGTTGTCATTATTATTATTATTTATTTCTTTAGTTAAGTTTCGAAATACTTTTGGGATGATTAAAACTTATATTTTTATTCCGCAACACAATTTCTTATCGGACTCCCTAATTCATAGAATTACCCATTTGATTACATCAAAATCCCGTATTTTATATTTTACGGGTATTACATCCTCCCCCCTTAAAAGAATTTCGTCCCCGAAATTATGCCAACTGGAATAATTTGGGATAACAAACTCTCATATCATCCTCACGCACCCACGTGGCTTCCTCAACCGATTGATTCCGCCACAAAATTTTAACTAACGGAATAGTCTTATTCCGTAGTCGTTTCGACTCGTACATCAAAATCTCTACGGGCTTCTCTTCATAACTCAAGTCAGGCTTGAGCTGTTGATAAAGAAGTTCGTTCTGAATGACATGACTCGGGTCCGCGACGTATTTTCGTAATGTCGATACGTGAAATACGTCGTGAACTTGCGATAGTGAAGCCGGTAATTCTAATTGGTATGCAACTTCACCGACTCGTCTGATAATCTTGAACGGGCCTATGTATCTTGGACCTAGTTTGCCCTTCTTTCCAAATCGCTTCACTCCTTTCATCGGGGAAATCTTCAAAATACTTGGTCACCTTCTGCGAATTCCAAAGGTCGTCGTCGATGATCTGCATAACTCTTCTGTCGAGTTTGAGCCGTTTGCATTCTCTCTCTGATTTTGGTCACTGCCTCTGTTGTTTCTCGGATCATATCGGGTCCTAATAAGGCTCGTTCGCCTATTTCATCCCAATGGACTGGGGATCGACATTTGCGCCCGTATAATGCTTCGTATGGTGCCATCCCGATCGTAGCATGGAAGCTATTATTGTAGGAGAATTCGATCAACGGCAAATATTTGCTCCAATTTCCCTTGAAGTCTAGCACGCACGCTCGTAACATGTCCTCAAGGGTTTGGATCGTCCGTTCAGACTGCCCGTCAGTCTGAGGATGGTACGCGGTACTGAACGAAAGCTTAGTACCCATTGCTTTCTGTAAGCTTTGCCAAAAATTGGTTAGAAATCTCGAATCTCGATCCGAGACGATGGAGATTGGGATTCCATGGAGTCGAACAATTTCCTGAATATACAATTCAGCATAGCGTTCCATGGAAAAAGTAGAACTGATTGGAATGAAATGGGCTAATTTTGTCAGGCGATCCACAATCACCCAAACAGCATCGTGGCCTTTCGTCGTTTTGGGTAACCCAACGACGAAATCCATTGTGATATGATCCCACTTCCATTCTGGAATGGGTAGAGGCTGTAGCGTTCCAGCGGGTCGTTGGTGTTCCGCTTTAATCAATTGGCAGGTCATACATCGGTTCACGAACGCTGCGATGTCTTTCTTCATTCCTGGCCACCAGTAGGTTATTCGCAGATCTTGATACATTTTCGTGGCTCCTGGGTGTACCGAATATGTGGTCGTGTGTGCTTCCTTCATTATCGTTTGTCGCAGCTCCTCGTTGTTAGGTACATAAAGACGGTTCTTGTATAGCAAAGCTCCATTTTCTCGGATGTTAAAATCTTCGGGTAGTGCCTCCTTCATTTTAATGTAGAGTTCGTCTTCTTCTTGCGTCTTCTTGATCTGTTCTAGCAGCGTAGGTTGGAGAGTTAACGCTGCTAGTCTTTCCTCAACTTCGCCTAAATTAACTACCTCTATTCCAAGCTGATGTAACTCTGCATTTACCGCTTTTCGACTTAGCGCATCTGCGACTACGTTTGCCTTACCCGGATGATAGCTGATGATGCAATCGTAGTCCTTGACGAGCTCCAGCCATCTTCGTTGTCGCATATTCAGTTCCTTCTGAGTGAAGAAATACTTCAAACTCTTATGGTCTGTGAAGATCTCACATTTCTCTCCGTAGAGATAATGTCTCCAGATCTTCAGAGCGAAGACCACTGCTGCTAATTCAAGATCATGGGTTGGGTAGTTCTTCTCGTACTCTTTTAATTGTCGGGAGGCATACGCGATTACTTTACCATTTTGCATCAATACGCATCCCAGTCCATTCTTCGAGGCGTCGCTATAGACTGAGAATCCTCCAGTTCCCGATGGTATTGTCAAAATAGGAGCAGAAGTGAGTCGCTTCTTCAGCTCCTGAAAACTTTCTTCACACGCTTCAGTCCATTTGAAAGGTACGTTCTTTCTGGTCAAGTTCGTCAGAGTCGAGGCAATGCTAGAGAAGTCAACTATGAACTTACGGTAATATCCCGCAAGTCCTAGAAAACTTCGGACCTCTGTCGGAGTAGTCGGTCGTGGCCAATTGTTCACGGCCTCAATCTTACTCGGGTCCACGGAGATTCCACTCCCGAAAATCACGTGTCCCAAGAAGGCTACTTGCTCAAGCCAAAATTCGCATTTCTTGAATTTGGCGTAGAGCTGTTTCTCACGCAAGGTTCCTAAGACGATTCGTAAGTGACTCTCGTGTTCCTCCTTCGTCTTAGAATAGATCAGGATGTCGTCAATAAAGACTATTACGAAGCGGTCGAGATAGTCCTTAAAGACTCGGTTCATAAGATCCATAAAAGCAGCAGGGGCATTAGTCAGTCCGAAGGGCATGACCAAAAACTCGTAATGGCCGTACCTCGTACTGAACGCCATTTTAGGAACATCTATCTCCCTGATCTTTAACTGATGGTATCCCGAACGGAGATCGATTTTCGAGAATACCTTAGCACCCTGTAGTTGGTCGAATAGATCATCGATCCTTGGTAACGGGTATTTATTCTTGATCGTGATCTTGTTCAATTCCCGGTAGTCGATACACAGTCGCATCGACCCGTCTTTCTTTCGCACGAATAGGACTGGTGCTCCCCACGGTGAAAAGCTGGGTTGAATAAATCCTTTCCGTAACAAATCTTCTAGCTGTTCCTTTAACTCCTTCAGTTCGTTCGGCGCTAGGCGATAAGGAGCTTTAGAAATTGGGGCGGACCCCGGCATCAGATCTATCGTGAATTGTATTTCTCGATCAGGGGGTAACCCCGGGAGATCATCGGGAAATACATCAGCATACTCGTTGACTATTGGCACGTCTTTCAGTTCTGGCTGAGGTAACTCCTCCGCCTTCACCGCGTACACGAGATAAGACTCACAACCGGATCTCAATAGTCGTTGAGCCTTCAGAGCGGATATTCGCGGTATACTATTCCTATTCGCCTTACCCGAAAAAGTGAATACCTCTCCTTCGGGCAGTTGAAATTTTACGACCTTTTTATTGCAATCTATGATGGCTCTATATCTCGAGAGCCAATCCATCCCAAAGATAACATCATAGTCGTTCATTGGGATCACAATCAGGTCGACGCTCAGATCTCTCCCCTCAATGTTAACGGAGCATCCTTCCAGCACTTGGTTAGTGCGCGTCGGATCACCGTGTGGTAGGGTAACTATGTAGTTGCACTCAGATAAGGTAGGAGAAACTCCTACCTTTTCCACGTATTTGGCCGACACAAATGAATGTGTGGCCCCAGAGTCAATTAACACAGAGGTGGGCACGTTATAGATAGTCAACGTACCCGTGACTACGGAAGGATTTGCTTCGGCCTCCTCGTTGGTCAGAGTAAAAACTCGCGCTGGTACCGGCGGAGGTCGGATTAAAGGTTGGTTTGGAACTTGCGGTATTTTCTCGTTGCAGACTCTGGCGTAGTGGCCAATCTTTCCACACCGAAAACACTGGGGAGTTGGGTTAGGTCTCGGCCCATGGCATACCCCGTAGTGGTAGCGCCCACACTGTCGAAACTGAGGTACAGTGTTTAGGGGTCGGTTTGAAACGTTAGCTGGTCCTTGGTTTGGCCTCGGTTTCCAGTTCTGCTGGCCTGGTTGATTTCCACGGTTGTTCAGATTCTTGCCAAAGAACGTGCGTTTCTGACTCCCTCCTATTTGTTGCCCTTCCGCTCTCCGCTTTGCATCTTGAGCTTTTGTAACTCTAGCCTCTGCCTGCTCAGCTAGAATTGCTCGTTCAGCGATACGGGCATAAGTTTTTCCTTCGGTATCATACATACTAACGCTTCGGAAGATCTCGGGTTTGAGACCCTCCAAGAAACGTTCAATCTTCAGCTCATCGGTGGCCACGATATGTGGCGCAAACCTCGACAACTGCTCGAACTTGCGAATATAGTATGCTACAGACATCCCTCCTTGTTTTAGATTGATGAACTCGTTTAGCTTCTGCGCTCGATCTGGCGCCGTGAAGTACTTTCCTTGGAAGAGAGTTATAAATCTCTCCCAGGTCATCATAGTGGGATCCTCGAGCACCTGGATGGTGTCCCACCAGTAGCCCGCGTTCCCACGTAACATGAAGGTGGCACAAGTCACCTTTTCAGTATCAGGGAGATGGCTAACGCGGAACATATTTTCGATGGTTCTAAGCCAATCCTCCACGTTGGTAGGATCAGCGGCTTCCTCAAAGGCGGGGGGATTTAATCTTCGGAACCTCTCCCCGGCAGCTTCTGCACGTTCTAGGCCAGGGGATGAGTGACGTTCCGAGGAATTTTGACGATGGATGAGATCATTAATCTGATCGGACTGCCGCCGAATCAGATCAGTTAACTGATGAATAGTAGAGTGGTCCTCATTCGGTGGGGATTCGGAACCCGCGCTATGACTAGTTTCACCCACTTCTCTACGTGTTCTCTGCATTTTCAACTAGTTCTACAATCAGACATAGAAAACACATAAATCAAATAACACGTAATCACATAGTCAATCTTTAAACTTACAGGCCAGGCTGGTTTTCCAGGCTTTTGAGCGGCAGTACATGGACAGTCTTCAGAATCTAAAACCGAAGCTCTGATACCACCTGTGGCGACCCTACTTTTCTAATTAGGATTAGTGGCGGATTTCCGCAACGTAAGCCGCGGAAGGCTCGTCTAATTAAAACTTCTTCCTAAAATAATATACACTAATATAAACATCCGTCTACATCGTTATCTCTGTACACGGGCCGAAGCCCCAAAAATTATCAAAGGAACAAAAATCCTACAGACACTCCACAGGTCTTCATCCATGTACAGCACCGCCCTCAAAAGTCCGTGGAGCACCGCCACCAGCCGCCTCAGTCACGACGCGTATTTGCGTCGGACTCAGTACCTACAACACGTAAACAGTGAGCAATTTGCCCAGTAGGTGAATAAAATGCGTGTATGCAAATGTGCACTCGACCCGATCCCAATTTCTCACAACATGATATAATGCACACTCTTCTTTTCCCACATTCCTATTTCACACAACACAGGGCCCTAGGTTAGGCTCGACACCTCCGCGCGCAATAGACTACTGGGAGGCCACCCCCAAGTCTCGCGGCGAGCTACGCCGGTAGTGCACTGATCGATCACGTCAATGTCCTCCTACCAGGTCGTATATCTCCCGCTCCAATCACAAAGAAAATCCCCTCCGGCGGTATGCACCCCGAATCGATCACGTCCGGGTAGACAGATCGATCACGTCTGTCTCCGCCAGGTGCCCAGTGAGCCCAACCTCGACTCCTCTAAGAGTCGCAAATCTCAAATATCTCATTCTACCCCGTACGTCAATATCTCATATCTTATCGTCACATCATGGTATAACCGTTTTTCGCCCTAACGTGATATGCACGTGCCATGCATATAAAAATATTATAAAACATGATTTATATAAAACGACGTAAACATATAAATCACATAAGTCACGTAAATCACATAATCACATGAAAACACATATTTGTGTTTACGTATTGTGGATGGATAATCCACCTACCTGTCCTCCCGCTATAGGCAATCACCGGATCTGGTGGAATCCGTAAATGTCGAACCTCTAAATAAATGAATATTATTAGTATATGTGCTAGTTCTCGAAAACTCTAAAATTAGCAAAGTTCTAAAATACCGAAAATTTATCAGCTAAAATATAATGTCGAAATCTTACACACCATCATATTTCGGGGTCTTTATAAATGTCGAAATCTATCTAAGCATATCTAATGTCGACATTTATACTAATGTCGAGATCATTAGTGTTTACCAAGTCAAATCTCGAAATATAAATGTCGGGCACTTTGTCGAGTGTTACTCATCACTTGTCGACATCTTCTGATTATTATCATATCTATTTATTAAATGTCGAGGCCTATATATATAAAGTACTATAAAATGTCGAGTATGGGTTTAAAGCTTAAATGTCGATATCAAAAGAATAAATATCGAGACTTGGTTAGTTAAAATAACATGGAAAGTGTCGAAGTCTATTCCTTAAAATGTCGATATCTATTACTAAAATGTCGAAACCATGATGTCTAAGTACTTTCTATGATGATGTCGACATTTTTATTTATTATCATTAAATATCTCGAATTCTACCTATACACATCTTGACATTTTTATGTTCTACAACTCGACATCTTTCTTGTGATACATCTCGAGTTTTGTATTATCATACCTCGATATCCTTTAGCAATGTCGACATCTATCTATTTCGATATCTACCATCTCGACATATATACTAGTCTCGACATCTTCTCAAGAACAAGCTGTGGTTTTCCCAGAAAACCCTAAAATCGGTACTTTCAAAGTCATCTCCAAACATCATTTCTAATACAGTATATTACACCTTTGAATCAAATTCTCATGTATTTTCCTATTTGAAGTTCATCATAAACCGTACATCATCGCATGTTTCGAACTCTTTAAACTCCTTATTATCGTCACCCACTAATCCATACGGCAGATTTGGGTTTTCTATGCATGATGATATTCAGTAATCTCCTACACGTTACCTTTTAAAGAATTTCAGACATCTATTCATCAAAATCACATAAATATACTTAAGGTTGAGAAGCGTATTTCATACCTTTCTTCAATCAATATGTGGTTTAAGCTTGATGTTGCTCCCACGAGTTTTCGTCTTGGTTTTGTCTTCTGTTTACAGTTTTATTTACGTTTCTTCAGCTTCCCTTTAAAGTGTATTTACTAGATATATATGAGCTTTGGTATTTGGGATTGATTAGACATTCAGATGACGTATTTTACCTTAGCCTTAAGAAATACCTTATCACATTCTAAGTTTGTTGGGCCTTATTTATATATATATGTATATTAAATAGCCCAATAGTATAAGTTCCTATATTATTTATTTTTATACCCCAACATCTTAAATCTATAAAATTATTATTAGTATTTTTATTATTGTCATTATTATTATTATTTATTTCTTTAGTTAAGTTTCGAAATACTTTTGGGATGATTAAAACTTATATTTTATTCCGCAACACAATTTCTTATCGGACTCCCTAATTCATAGAATTACCCATTTGATTACATCAAAATCCCGTATTTTATATTTTACGGGTATTACAACATCCCCATGTTGCTTCTTCTCAAAGGACATACCAACCCTCCAAGGTTCCAGAAAGAGAGGCTGCCCTTGCATCAGCCAGGGGCCGCCTTCCAGAACAGCCGTAAGGGACTCGGCGGAAGCAAATCTGAATTTGAAGAAACCGTTTATCGTCGTACGGACTTCAACAAGGTCTCTCCAATTGGAGTGAGCGAAGCGCTCCAAGTGAGGGAAGTAGGGTCTCTTCCCCAAGAAGTACCCAACAAGGGTATTGTCCCATCGAGCAGTCCCTTTTTGGATCACTTCCCGCGGAGGGCAGGCTTCGGCCGCGCCGTCAATCATTGTAGGCGCCGTGTAGGACAGCTTAAGCCGCGTAGGGCTAGGCCGTCGTGTATGGTCACGATTGATATTGGTGCCTTGTGTAACGGCTGCAAAGGAGGGAGTCGTTGTAGTTCGGGCCGCACTCAGAGCCAATGGTATGGGTGGGTGGATGACCTTGGCTGCGGCCTCCTGCCTTGACTTGGGCCCATTTGTCTGACCTAGGGTTCTTAGTTGTGGTCCCACCGTGGGTCCTCCTAGCAGCTGTTCGGCAGCGCGGTCCTCCCTCATGATCGGCCCTGAACCAGGGGATGATGGCGTTATAACCCGGCGCACAGAGAAACAGCGATCTAGTGGGCCGTTGTGTGTCTGATCATCATCAGAAGCGTCCTCGACTGTCGGGGCTGATGATAATGACCGCGTTAGCGTGTTCGACGGGATTGGATGTCCATTCATGTGATCTCTAGGCCCACATCCGGTAGTTGCCACAGCCTGCGAAACCCTAGGCCCGTTATCATTTCCATTGGTATTAGGGCTGGTATGTGGTGGCGGCGCGGCTTGTTCGGCACCATCCACAGTGCGTGGAAAGTGAGCAGCAGGTGGTGGAGTGCCCCTACGAACAATGCCACGGGTTTCATGGCGCGGGTCTCGGACAGGTACAATAGCTGGGGTGCTACGTCGTTTGCGGTTGCGCGCCAGCCACGTCGGATGGGGAGCGTCTCGCCTTGGTTCAGGCCGGGTTGGGGCTGGCCCATTAGGGTGTTCCGGTCGGGTCTGAGCGGAGAAGGTCTGCACCGGTGGTGGCTTGTGGTCGGTTTTGCCCTCATGGACGCGGCTAAGGAACGCTTCAAAGGAAGCGACGTCGAATCGATCATCAAAGTTCGGGATATTGTTTCTAAGAGCTTCATAATCTGGTATGGCTCCAATAACCAAGATCTGAAGCTTCAAATGCCATGGATGGCGAGTTCTAGTGGGGAATACGAAAGGTCACAAGAAGATAAAGTGAGTGAAGGCTTAGAAACCTTCCATCGCCGTCTGATCCCGGCGATGGAGGGCGGCGAGAGGTTTCCGGCGAGTGGCAGTAGGCTTGGTGGGAAGTCGGCGGCCGTGTGGTGGTGGACGTAGGTGGTGGAAGATGATATACGTTGATTAGGGTTTTGGTAGAGAGAGATTTCGCTAGAGAGAGAAACTAGAGAGAGAAACTTTTTTCTCCGTTTCCCTTCATAATTCGCACATTCTGAATGCATCCTTTTGTTTCATATTTCCTTTTTTTCTTCTGGTTTCTCTTTTTTTTTTATATCTCTTTTTTTTATCTCATTTTTTTTTTCATATTTCCTTTTTTTGGATATATGTATATATATATATTTATATATATGTGTACATTATTAATATAGTAGTATTACATTTATATCTCCCCAATAACAATGCTCCGAAAACAAATTTTCTCCCCCTAGAAATTTGCGTAGTTAGCTCGATGAATATTAAGAATCTCGTTCCCTTAAATCGCTCAGTGTAAGTTTTCTCCCCCTCAAGAATTAAAAAATATGTGCTTCCTTAAAATATAAAGGTTGCTCGTCATTAAAATAACGAGTAGCAACCCCTCAATTAAAGCTCTTTTTAAAAATGTTAATCGAAAAATGATATTTATCGTTTCCGTTCGTAATATGCATTTGAAAATTTTAAAACCAGTTAAAGCGATGAAATGCATATCGAAAATGTATCATTTGAAAAGTTTTGAAAGAAAATAGGTATATATTTTTTTTCGACGAAACTCATATGCATATGTAAGTTTGAAATATACCTTGTTGAAACTTAGTTGTAGTAGCTCATGCCTCATCCCTTTGTTATGTACGTGGAGCCACTACGTCGAATTCCATACATGAGGGAAATCTGCAAAACTATCGGGACTTTGGTACCCATTGTCGTATGGGTCCTCCCTTATTAGCAGAAAACGTGTTAGTCATAAATCATGTAAAATTAGATTGTGACCCTAAGTTGGTCGAAGATGTAGTCTTAGGAGTCCATATTTGACTAGGACTTTGTGACTTGATATCCGACTTAGGAATCCATGTTTGCTTGATTTTACACGGATAAGTAATTCTAGCATGTGAATATGTGCTCCTAGAATGTGTACTGTAAAGGTTCTCTCAGTACCTAGTCGTAATAAATGCTTTTCGAAACAAATATTGAATGGGTACTTCATGTAAGAATACGAGCAAATAGAGTGATAAGCATGTAAAGTGGAAGTGTCGTAATTCCTACGTGGAGAATGCACATTTTTCACATGAGAATAAGAATTTCGAAAATTAAGTGAAAAGTTAGTAGAATCATTTGAAACACACGATGAAGTTTGTGCGCTAGAACTTGAATTATTTTCGTGAAAAAGTTTCTTGGCGGAGGAAGAGCCACTTTCAAAGTTTGTAGTTCTAAAATTGATAGGCTTTAACGAACATGTAGAAGTAACTGCTTTAGAAATTGGAGTATTTGATCTATTGGCGCTCCAAGGCTCTTTCTCTTTCTTAACCTGCTTAAAGATTAACTTTTCTTGTGAGGAAGCTTTGAATTCCTTTCCAATAACCTGCTTAGATATTTCCAATAAAAGCGCATTCCTTTCCGCTTCAAAATTCTTTCTTTCCGTTTCTAATATAGCATTTAAATCCTCTAATATCTTAAGAGTATGAGATATATCGACGGAAGAAGAATTTTCATAATGATGAGATTGTGCTTCCTTGGTCTTGAAGTCGCAAGAAGATTTTTTAAATTTCTAATCTTAGAATTTAGCTTCGTACGTTCGGTGTCTAGAGTAGCATAGTTAACAAAGGCGGTGCTTTTCTCGGCTTGACAGGTATCTAGACTCTTACTTAATTCACTAGTCCTAGAATTAGATTTTTCTAATGGAGTTTCAAGACTAGTGACCTTTTCGTTCACAACTTCCAAGCCGCTTTTCTATTTCCCGGATGACGCCTTTGGGTAACAGAAAGACATTAGACCAATAAGAGTGATACGCAAGAAGCACGGATTTAATCAATTGAACTCGGCCGGCGTACGAGAGCGAAAGATTCAGCCAGGATCCAAGACGCCTATCAATTCTCTCAAGGAGCGGCTGACAGTCTCCAATTGTTAGCCGACCCGCAATCAAAGGGATCCCAAGGTATTTGACTGGAAGGCTTCCCTCCATGAACCCCATAATTCCCGAAATAGCTTGGCTCAGTCCCGCCGCCCGTTTGGAGAGAAACAATTTGCTCTTGGCGGGGTTGGCTTGGAGCCCAGAAAGGGCGGCGTAATGGCTCAGTCCCTCGCTAAGAATAGAGGCAGACTCGATGTCGGCTTGAGAGAACAATAATAGATCGTCGGCGAAGGTTAACATGAAAAGGGCAGAATCGGCGCAGCGCCAATGGTAGGTAAAACTGTCGGCATACTGGATTTTCCTTGCGAGGATGCCATGAAGTACTTCCATTACCAGAGTAAAGATGTACGGGGATATCGAGTCGCCCTGCCGCAGACCACGGCGGCCTTTGAATAGGCCTTCGGCTCGGCCATTTATGTTGATCGAGAACTGTGTAGTCGTGAGGCACTCGCGGATCCATTGGGTGAAATGAGGTGGAAAATGCATAGCAGTCAAGGTAGCAATGATAAAGTCCCATTCGATCCGATCGTACGCCTTTGCAAGATCAACCTTAACGGTGAGTCTGGCCGGCAACTGCATACTCGGATAGCCCGAACATATCTCCTGAGCTAGGAGGATGTTGTCGCTGATTATCCTACCTGGTATGAAGGCAGTTTGAGTGGCGTCCACAAGGGCTGAGAGGTGAGGCTTGAGTCGATTAGCCAAAACTTTGGAGATCGTCTTATATATGACATTGCAACAAGATATTCGGCGGAAATCCGCCGGTCTAACGGGATTCGGCACCTTGGGGATGAGCGTGATGAGGGTGCTATTAATTTCTTTGAGAAGGCGACCCGTTCTAAAGAAATCCCTCAAGGCTGAGGTGATGTCCGGTCCCACCGTTCCCCAGGCAGCCTTGTAAAAAGCTGTAGTAAATCCATCAGGGCCCGGGGCTTTATCGTTGGCAATAGAGAAGAAGGCGTCCTTGATTTCAGTGTCTGAAATAGGTCGAATTATCACTGTGGCTGCCTCGTGGGGGAGGGTACGTGATATGTATTCGCGGACATCCGGTGGCTGCGATGCGGGTGAACGTGAAGAGCGCCCCAACAGATCTTTATAGTAACGTAGAAGTACAGAGCTGGAGGCGTTTTCCCCTTCGTGTAGGTTCCCCGCCTCGTCCTCAATAGAGAAGATGCGATTGACGACACGTCGCATGGTAACCTTTTTGAAGAAAAAAGCATTACAGCGATCACCGTCCTTAAGCCACGTTATCTTCGCCCTTTGTCTCAGCGCCGCATATTCCATATCAACGGCCTTTTCGTAAAGATACCGACAGATTTTCACCAATTGATGAAATCGGATACAGAGTGGTGGATCGCAGCGAATTCCTGGGCAGTGTTGAGGTATTCCTTCGCGTGGACGACATTTTGATGTAAGATACCTTTAGCCCGACGAAGCTTACGGAAAGGTCCCTTGAGAGTCTTCAGCCTTTAGACAACGGAATACATGGGCACACCATCAACTTGAGACTTCCAGTGACTGTCCACCGTTGGCAGAAAGGCCGGGTCCTGAGTGAGAAAGTTCTCGAATCGAAAGCAAGTACTAGCTGGCCTGTTGGTCCCCGGGTTTTCCAGGATAAGGGGCGAGTGGTCTGAGGTGCTGGGGAGTTCACTTCTATATCGAGTATGCTCATAGTGAGAGAACCATGTCGGGTTGGCGGCCATCCTATCCAGCCTTCGCCAGATGCCCGCGTCCCCGCTCCTTTGGTTGAACCAGGTGAAAGCTTGACCCGTCATAGGTAAGGGAACCAGATCCGACTGCGTGAAACAGCTCCGCATATCCTCAAAATCTGATTGTTGGGGGGCCCCGCCCCGAGCATCATGAGGGCCGAGGATGGCGTTGAAGTCTCCCATAACGACCCAAGCGCCGTTGATACGATCCTGCGACATGGAGACTAGATTGTCCCATAACTCGCGACGCTTTTCCCAACGGTTCAGCCCATAGACGAAAGTGATAAAGATGTCAGTTTGCGAGGCCAAGGATCGGGCCTTACAGTGGACAGTTTGGGCCGAAGCCCCTATAATGTTAATCGTAACACCCCACCCAAATGCGTTTGCCTGGGCCCCCGTCGTAATCAAAGAACCAAGTCCATTGTCGGATACCAGTGGCGATAAAATCCGCATTCTGAATAGAAACCCGTGTTTCGAGCAGTCCAATTATATGTAAACCATAGCATCCGATGAGATCACTCACCGCGTGACAGTGGTCTCTCTTATTGAGACCACGGACATTCCAGACGGCTATAGGTAGCATTGGGGAACGGGTGGGAGGGCCTCACTTTTAGGGCCCTGTGGTTGATTGCTTCCATCGTCTGATAAGTCACCAAGGATGGCAAAAGGGTTCGATGAAGTCGCTGCCATGGTGGCAGTGGATGTGGCCCCAGGTTTTGGATTTGCAGCTACGGTCTTACCTTTTCCAACCATTTGCCGCCATTCATTGGTGTCCCGAGCGGGCCTCCTCACTATAGGCTTGGTGGGAATACTGCGTTTCGGCCCATTCGCATCCGTTTGGGCACGGGGAGAACATGGGCAGACAGTCCTATCATGACCCAGATCTGAACAGTTTGAGCAACGAGGAGGTCTCCATTCGTATTCCACTTCTACCCGAATCACATCAGTTTGGTCTTTGGATATTGGCATACGGATGTTGAGATGGTCTCGGTAGGGTTCATCGATTCTCTTCATGATGCACACCCTCGCATAGTCAATTCTCTCCATTGTGACTGTACGCGCATCAGGGAAAAGGGGTTTGCCCACCGTGCTAGCTACGAGACCCAATCCCTCTTTGGTCCATAACTCCGACAGGAGGTGCGGAAAACGAACCCAAGTAGGAATCTCCTTGAGTTCCTTTTTAGCAAATGACATGCCAGGGCCCCATTCTTCAAGGATAAGTGGCTGACTGTTTAGGAGCCAAGGTCCTCCCTCAAGTGCTTCAAGCATAGCTTCCGCCGACTCAAAACGAAATTTGAGAAAACCATTGGTTGTGGATCTAACTTCAGCCACACCCCCCATATTGATCGGAAGTGCCTCTCAACATTTGGGAAGTAGGGTTTCTTCCCCAAGAAATACCCTACAAGTTTATGTTGCCACCGTTTACACCCCTTCTCAACTATATCCTGGGTCGGTTGGATTTCCGCCTCTCCCGCCACTAACTTCGGCGGGGTATAGTCCAGCCACATACGATCCTTTGCACCTCGCACGTAGGGTTTACCTTGACAGCAGCCGCAAAGGATCTAGGCCCATTACCTTGGTTCCGTCCCACGTTAGCTGTAGGCGGCTTAGCTTTTACCGACGGGGGTGGAGGTAATCGTTCAATAGTTTCTATTTTTGCTCTATCTACCTCAATTCTCAAGCCGATATCTTATGACCTAAAACGATACCTTCTCTAACCATAAAATAACATTTTTTCCAATTTAACACAAGGTTCGTTTCCTCGCATCGTTTAAGTACCGCTTTAAGATTGGAACGAAATACTTCAAATGAGTTACCAAAAATCGAAAAGTCATCCATGAATACCTCCATTCCTTTACCTATTAATTTGACGAAAATGGCCATCATGCACCGCTGGAAGGTAGCCGGGGCATTACACAGTCCGAAAGGCATCCGCCGATATGCGAAGGTTCCGAATGGGCACGTAAAAGTCGTTTTCTCTTGATCTTCGGGTTCGATCGGGATCTGCAAGTAACCAGAAAGACCATCAAGAAAACAATAAAATTTACGACCGGATAAACGCTCAAGCATTTGATCAATGAAGGGTAAAGGAAAGTGATCATTTTGCGTCGCGTCGTTTAATTTCCTGTAGTCAATGCACACTCGCCAGCTTGTAACGGTCCTTGTTGGAATGAGTTCGTTTTTCTCGTTGGTTACCACCGTCATTCCTTCTCTTCTTTGGCACTACTTGAACTGGGCTTACCCATGTGCTGTCTGAGATCGGGTATATGACTCCCGCATCAAGTATCTTTATTACCTCAGCTTTTACTACCTCCTTCATGTTCGGGTTTAGACGCCTTTGATGTTGCACCACAGGCTTGAACTCATCTTCCATCAGGATCCTATGCATGCGGAAGGTCGGGCTGATTCCTCGAATATCTGATATCTTCCATGCGAGCGCCTTCTTATGCTCCCGTAATAGGTCTAGGAGCATGATTTTCTGTTCCTTCTCCAGATTCGATGCTATGATTACGGGGAGCTTCGAGTTATCCTCGAGAAACGCATACTCCAAGTGATCAGGCAGTTGCTTGAGTTCGAGGGTTGGTGGCTCCTCAATCGAGTATTTCTCTCGTTCTTTATCATTGCTCTTTTGCACCTCGATTGCTATTTCATTCCTGCCATCGCCATTTGTGCATATATGGGCAACGTCGAGAGATAGTTCATTGTTCTGCTCTCCCGCCTGCGGCTCTTCATTTTCTGCTAATCCTGACATCGAAGCAAAATATTCTGGTTGTGATAGTCCCTGCAATGAGAAAAAGTCATTCCATGCATCAATGTAAAAGCACTTATCGTCTAATTTCTCATAATTTTTCATGGATTCGGTCATATCGAATGTGACTTTTTCGCCATCTATTGTTAACGTCAATGTTCCATTATGAACATCGAACATGGTTCCTCTAGTAGCGAGGAATGGCCAACCCAAGATTAGAGGAATATTTTCATCCTCCTCCATATCGAGAATAACAAAGTCTGCAGGAATTATAAATTTATCAACCTTAACCAGGACATCTTCTATGATACCCCTAGCATACTTAACAGATCTATCCGCTAATTGTAAACTCATCCTTGTGGGTTTGGGCTCTCCTAAACCAAGTCCTTTAAACATAGAATAAGGCATCAAATTAACACTTGCTCCTAAATTGGCCAATGCCTTACTTACGACTAAATCGCCTATTAAACATGGTATAGTAAAACTTCCTGGATCCTTAAGCTTTTTAGGTAGCTTGTTCTGTGGAATGGCAGAGCACTCTCCTCGCAACTCAACGGTGGAACGTCTTCAAGCTTGCGCTTGTTCGTGATAAGATCCTTCAAAAACTTTGCCCAACGAGGCATCTGCGCTAGGGCATCAACAAGTGGCAAATTAATATGTAATTGTTTAAAAATAGCGAGAAATTTATCAAATTGATCATCACCGATTTCCCGCTTAAGCCTTGCTTGGTATGGAATTTTCGGTTGATACGCCTTGACAGGTGGCTTAGACACAGTCTCCTCTTGTTAGTCGGCCACGCTGCTTGGTTGCGTGGGTTTAACGTTCTTCTTCATTTTCTGCACTTCCTCGAGCTCTCTCCCGTTACGAAGTGTCACCGCCTTTACATGGTGGCCCTTGGGATTGGTCTCGCTGTAACTTAGCAACGAACCGGAAGGACGTCGTTGGATTGATTCGCAATCTGTCCAACTTGCTTCTCTAAGGCCCGTAGGGAAGACTCGGTGTTTTGCAACCGTGCTTCTTGATTATCCAAGCGAGAGTCGAGCTTTCGCATTAGCTTCTCGAGCATTCCCTCGAGCTTTTCAACGCGACTATACGAGGTGGGCTCAGCATTCGCGCCATGGTATCCTTGTGTTATTTGGTTTTGAAATCCTGCCGGAGCTTGTTGTTGATTACCATAGACCAAGTTCGGATGAACTCACTTCGGGACGCAGGTTCGTTGGCCTTGATAGTTACCCACGTAGTCAACTTGCTCCATCGGAATAGTGGATGGACAACGGGTTGCGTCGTGACTTTCGCCGCATGTAGCGCATGGCGGAGTATAATTTGGGTATGCATGAGGAGGCGGAGCAGCTGCGGGAGTCCTCGGGACAGATTGTACCTGCATAGCATTAACAACCGGCTTTGTTGTTAGCGTGGGTAATAGCGTATTCATCAACGTTTCCATTTGGAGGTTGTTGCTGCGATTTGTTGTTGGAGTGTGTCTAAGTTGGTATTTATCGCATTTGCATTATCGACATCGTACATCCCCGGTGGTTTGCCTTTATTGCTGGAACTCCCGCGCCTGAAGCTATTTGCGCTATATTCTTCGATTAGATTCCAGCCTTCCGTTGCACTTAAATTGCTTAAGCCTCCATTGCATGCCCCCTCAAGTAGTTGCGTTGATATCATTCAACGATTCATGGAACCGCTGAATCAATTCGCTCTTCGTCATACCATGTTGTGGAAAACGGTTCAGAAGCGTCTCTAAGTCTTTTACACTGTAGCGAATATTAGTGAATAAAATTTCTCGATCGAAAAATTACACGGAAACGTTTCAATTGAAATCTGTGTATAGGAAATCAAATTGCAATTCAATTTTCTCGAGCGAAAATTTCTCGGCATGAACAGTGACTTACTGATTTAACACTTAGCGAAATTTCGAACCATTTTTCACGCGATAAATATTTCATTCGAAATTACATTCATGCCATCACGATTTTTGAAATTGAACATACACTATGCATTTGATATGACATCAAACTGTCTGTCTAAGGTAGAAATGAGATTCTTTTAACATTTGCATGTGAGTTACATTCGTTAGCATTTGCATTTTGAAGTTTTTCGCATGTTTAGACTTAGATTTTCGACTGTTCTTCAAAAATGAGAAAACCGTAACTATTTCATAGTGTTTATGGCTTGATTTTGAGATTTCTCTGAGTTCAATGCCTGCGCTTAAGATAGTTCCGATATTCTCTATGAATCTGGTAGACTGAATCATCGGAAAATTTGAATCTTCGACTGAAAATTAAAGTTCAGATGAAACTGGGCTTTTGAATGTTTGAAGCCATCAAAGAACTTTTTCGGTCGCAAACTGTCTTAATTGAATTCCGATTTAATTAAGATACTGTTTGTGTTGAATTAGTTTTCGATCGATAAAATTCTGATTTAGTCGATAAGATAGAAGATTTTGACCGATAAATTACTTACCATCGAGAAATCTAATCAGGATTTTGTGAGCGAAAAACTTAAGCACTGATTAGACATTTTAGATGCAAATTTTATCGAGCGAAAAACTTATTATCGCAAAATAGAATTTTCGATTTAATTTCAATTTGGTTGCAAAAATTTAGCAACGAATAATTAATTTTTTTTCAACGCTTTATTTTTCGATCGAAAAATTCGCCGCTTAGGATTTAATTGATCGAAAAATTTCTCGACGATTGACTTAGTCTTTCGTTGACTAATTTCTCGATAAAAATATTTCGCCGCGAAAAATTTTACTTACAATTGAAAATCACATATCGCTCGACAAATTTTCAAAATCGAAAAATTTTATTCAATCGAAGAAAATTTCTCGACAGTAAATTTACCTGAGAAATAATTTCTCGAACGTAAATTTACACGGAATTTTTCTCGATCGTAAAATTGATCGACTACAGTCTAGATTTCAACTTCAACACTTAGAAAATTTTTCTCTAAGTCTTTTACACTGTAGCGAATATTAGTGAATAAAATTTCTCGATCGAAAAATTACACGGAAACGTTTCAATTGAAATCAGTGTAAAGGAAATCAAATTGCAATTCAATTTTCTCGAGCAAAAATTTTCTCGGCATGAACAGTGACTTACTGATTAACACTAGCGAAATTTCGAACCATTTTTCACGCGATAAATATTTCATTCGAAATTACATTCATGCCATCACGATTTTGGAAATTGGACATACACTATGCACTGATATGATTTCAATTCAAAATTCATCGAACATGCTATTATTTGCGATATTACTATAGTTTGATGAAATTTATTCATATTTCGACTGAAAAATAAAATTGAACTAATGAACTTTTATATATCTTACATTTCAGATGGATCGCTACCCAAGATACAACCACATATATGATCACAATATGTACTTGAAGGTTCAGGATACGAACTTTCAGCTCGATCTGGACACATTTCAGTGCCCGGACGAGATATTGTGTGCATCCTCAGAGGCCATCCCATCTGGAATGCGTTAACGATCACCGTATCGGTGCCGATGGTCTATCTCCAGCAGTTCTGGGGATATATACAAGGAATTGTAGCAAATGGGGCATTCTCCTTCACAACAAAACTCGGGACGCGGCATATTCTAATGAGCAAGAGCCAGTTCGGGATGATGCTGCACCTGCCTCACAACGACAACTGCGACCCGCTCCCGACGGACGCAGAGATGATTCAGGATTTCCTGCACATGGGATACCAACCGCCGCTTACAAGATTAGCTCAGGTCCAGAGCAGCGGTATCCCTCACCCCTGGAAGACACTGTTCGGCATAGTGAACAAGTGTCTATCACCCACACACGCTGGATTCGACAAGGGCAACGGCAACATACTGCGGATCTTTCACGGCCTCGCCTTCGCCAGAAACTACGACTTTGCACAGCTGATCTGGAACGATCTAGCTGAACTGATTCGGCTGAAGGAGAACCGAAGGTCAAAGAACGTGCCCTATGCTCGCTGGTTCAACGTAATCATCAGGGAGTTCATGGAGCTACATGCAGAGAACATCCTTCAGCTACCTCCGGGTGGAAACTACCATCCGCCAAGGCTTAAGTTTTTCCACAACTCACGGCTCACGGACCTGGACCAACCGTCAATGCCGTTCCACTCAACTTACTCAGGCTCGCCAACCCCGCGGGAGCTCAGTATCAGAGGTTCTGCCGGGAACACAATTTAACGGAGGAAATGATCAGAGGGCCCCCGACAGATCACCATGTGAGCCCTCCCCAACACCAACCAACCCTGACGACGCGATGATTGACGTTGTCACTCAGGAGCTTCAGCAGGAGTCTCCTTTGATCGAAGAGCCTATGCCCGACGTAAAAGATGCTTTGATAGACGTCGTGGCTACAGATATGGCGCTTGAGGCTCCTGCACTCGAATTGCAAGTGGCAGTGCCCGTACATGTTGGCGTGCTTGAAGAAACTTTTGAGGAAGTTCTTCCGCAAGAGGCATAGCCAGAGACAGAAATGGGGCAAAGCTCTCTTCCACCGGTGACGGATCAGGCACTGGAGGACGTCAATCGTGACCTTACTCCTCACACGGTCGCCTCGTCTGACACAGAGTCTGACGAGGAAATAAGTCTGATCAGGAGGACTCCCAAAAGACTGAGCATTCAGTTGGAGTCTCTCTTTCCGGCCGTCACCGTCGCACCAGATACTATGCTGACCACATCGACAAGTGTTGCTGGCATTTCTTCGCTCAATCTTGAGCCACAACCAACTCACGTGGTGTCTGGTTCGCAGGCGCAACCTGAGCCTGCCTTAACACCCATAGAGGCGAATCCTCAGGATTCAACTCGAGGATTGGGTGGAAGTCTCATACAGTCACAACCTCAAGTGACTGTGAGCCAACCCAAGAGTCGGTGTCTACTTTAGGGTTGATAACAGGCGACATCAGTCGTCCTGGTCCATCCATGGAGGCGTCCACACCCTTTGTGACGAACGAGCAGTTCCAGGCCGCTCTCTCTGCCGTTGTACAGTCTATGGAAGACAAGATCACGGAGAGAGTACTTCAAGCAATCGAGGCATCCCGAAGAGAGACCGGGAAAGCACCTGCCTCTGAAGGCCCTTCGTCACAAACCCACCCCACACCTCCACAACCCACGCCCACCGACCCTTGAGCCACTTCCTCCATCCTCATCAACCCGTACACCACCCCCATCACCGAGCTCCACCACATTCTCCTCGCCCGTTTCATAAGCCTGTCCATCCGATTGCCTCAAGAAGAATCCCTCTATCGGCGATTGGTGGATCATCCTGAGCCATCGACTGACACCTGCCGAGGCCAAAGTTCCCACTCCCGGCGCAGATATGATGATCCTGACGATTATGACCATCATGAGGGGGAGAAGAGGCCGAGGACATCTACATCCGGCCAAGGACAAGGCTCGGGCGCTATGCAGACAAGCGCTGGAGCTGGTGAAACCCAGACTATCCAAACCACCCATACTACCCAAACCACCCAAACTACCCAAACCACGCACCGCACAGCCACTCTACCACATATCGACCCACCAACCTTTCACCTCAGGACGCCTCCGCCCACACCGCCGATCTACTCAAGCCCCTTGCTTCCGGAAGAAGAAGCGAGCGCTGCAATGCTTGTAGCTCTGGCAGCTACCCAAGCTACTCCCTCCGTCGCTCTAGACCAACCGGGACCCTCTGGACATGGCATCAATCCACACGAAGTATTAGACAAGTACATCTTCGAAGGCCAGTGGATGACCCATTCCATGCCCGATGAGCATCAGAGACAACGGCTTCAGGACGTACGCCACTTCTTACAACAAGCATCCGTGGATCTCGTGATCATTGAAGACAACGAACTTCAAGAAGGTGTAGACTACCAAAATGAAATCCCAAGGCCACCGGAGTTGATCGCACAGCGAGCGGCCTCCCCTACAAGACATATGCCAGGGACCGTTCGGATCGACACGCCGTGGGAGAACATTCACATAGAGATACCTTTCCTTGAAGAAGTTAGGGAAAACATTTGAAGGTCACCGGATCGAATTAAGAAGCCGAATGAGTTCGAGCTGAGAGGGATCTCTCACTGGGATCAGCAGAAAGAATGACATATCTGTGGATGCTGACCCAACTAGGACCGGATGTGAGGCTGGGGATCCCGAAGGATCGACTGAAGAGTCACTTCAGGGACTCTCCCCAATTTGCCAACTCCTCAGTGTCTACTGTGCCAAAGGAGGACTTCCAACACTTCACTACATCATCGAACGAGTGGACAAGACCCGAGAGGAACTGAGCGAGAGCGACCTGCCGTACCTCCCCGTCGATGAAGTCTACCGTCTTTATCAGCTATACGTGGAGAAGTACAAAGGTCCGCAGGGCTTCATCAAGAAAGAAGGCCTCGAAGGGCTCTACCGGTTCATGATGCGACAAGTCAAGTACTTCGCCGCTCACGACCTTCAAATGGCGCTTGAGAGCAATATGAAGAAAGGTCAACATGGCCGAACCACTCTTCAAATGACCTGAGATCGAAAGGCTTCCAAGCAATCACGTGCATATCAGCTCTGTCATCGGCATCACCTACAACAACCCAATTGCCAAGAAGAATAGGTTGATGCTGAAGACAGAAATTCACAAGTTTTGCGACGGAACCCTGAAGATCGTCAGGAGGAATATCGAACAGAGGTTGGAAGTAATAAATAGAGACACGATGCTGAGGATCCACCGGTTTGTAGAGAACAGCCACTCCTGATGGAATTATTGGATGACATCGAGAAGCGCCTGAAGCTCAGGGAGACCGTTAGGGACTACGAGCATGCGTTGGGCTTGCGCAGATCGTACTATGCCCGACAAGGACGAAAAGCGCGGAGACGCAATCAAGCACAAAGGTGGAGAATGTAGAATATCATTTGTAATTGTGCTTGATTTCATTAGTTGTCCTTGTAATTAGGGGCTTTACTTGTATTAGTCTTTAGATTAAGGACTATTTCGATATTTATACCAAGATTGTTGGTATAAATACTTGTAAATGAATTGAGTTGAATAGAGAAAGTTTTGAGAATTGATCCGAAGGGCTTGCAAATCGATTTCTAGAGTAACTTTCTCACTCTAATTGAATTCTCTCTCTTGTTCTTATTTTGAGTTTTTCGATCGAATTCAATTGATCATCTAAACGATCGAATTGCTATGGTTTCTAGCCTAGGATCGTAGAGTTGTTAATCTGAGGACCTAACAGCTTAAGATGTAGAGCCAATTTCGAAATTAGTGCTTCTAAAATAGGTAGGCTGTAGAGTACATGTAGAAGCAATTATTTGAAGCAAGAAAGGACTCCTCTATTTCTACGAGTGTTATTTATTTGTACAGAAGGAGCAACATTCTTAGACATACTCAAATCTACTAGCTCCTTCTTAATACTACACACTCTCGCCTTCTGTTCTAGTGCTTGCCCTACGCTCCCTATAGCCGTAGGTAAAATAGATTTAGTCTTAGCACTTTAAACAGAATTATCAATGCCCTTTTGATCTTTCGAAGGTGATTTTTCGATTTTCACGCTTTTCATATTAGCGTGAGAGGTAGTTTGGGAGGATGAGGAAGCTTTTAGATTTTCCATCTCTTTTGAGAACATTTTCTTTTCAGCTTCGAAATTCTCTCTTTCTTTATCTAATTTGGCTTGAGCTTCCTCCATCTGTTTTATTGTAGGAGGTTTGTAGAGAGAATTTTTATAATGAACGTCTTTGACTTCCTCGTAGTGTGTTTGAGATTCAGGAGGTTAAACTAAATCACAGATAGGTGTTAAAGATTGTTTCATATTTTTGTCTCTTTCATTTAGTTCTGTGTAGTCAAAGGGGATTCCAGGCCCATGTGAGACTCTTCTCTTAGATGAATCTAAAGTACTTTGTTTTGTCGCTTCAGTAAAATTTCTAAGAGAGGTTACTCCTAAATCCATGTTCTTATATCTTATATTTGTTTCTTCCGTAGAACACGTGGGTTAGTGAAACCTATGCCTTCTATTAGATTATAGAATTTTGTATCCTTGGGCTGGTTTAGAAATATCGTCTGCTTAGAATGACCCCTACGCGTAAGAATATCATCTAATTTCTTAATTTTCGCATATAACTTCTTACGTTCCTCACCTAGGAGAGCATAATTATTTTCTACCGTCAGTTTAGCGGTTTGACAGGCATTTAGTTCTTTACTAAGCTCACTAACCTTCGCGTTAGATATTTCTAATTGAGCTTCTAAGGTAGTGATCGTAGTGGTAGCTTCGGTTATCCTACACTTTAGGGTGGCTTTCTCATTGAGGTTCCTATCCAAGCAATTGTAGTTATGTGCTAGCCTATCTTCTAATTCCTTAATCTTTTCTCTATGCTGTCCTGTTTGAGGTTGACTGGTCTCTCTAGAATGTAGGACCTTTAGTAAGTTCTTCAATTTTAGCACTAGAGCTTCTAAGTTTTGATTCGAGAATATTTATTTTCTCCTGAGACCCAGAAAGTTTATCCTCTACTTCCTTAATACTTTTCTGCTCAGATTTCATTTTAGCATATTGTTTTCGATATGATTCGAACATGGCCAATAATGTGGATGGAGAGTCTACCTCTTGTGATGAGGTGGATGGGTCATATTCGTCCTTCTGGTTGGATGTTTCGGCGTCGTTGTCGTCGTCAAGACGTGCCATGAGGGCAAGATTCTCGTCTCCAGAGCTAAACGTGTCTTCGACCCAGTGGTCTTGCTCTGCCATGAGGGCTACTCCTGCTTCCTTTTGCTTCGTGAGTTGAAGCTTCTTGGAGTAGTAATTAGCATATGGAGCTTCCTTTCAAGGTCGATTTGGCGAAGGCCTACGACAAGGTTGAGTGGAGCTTCTTGTTGGCGGTCCTGTCGGCCATGAAGTTTCCCCCTCTCTTTATCAGATGGGTGGCTGCTTGTGTGACTTCGACTTCTTTCTCCATTAATCTCAATGGAGCTCCTGTGGGTTTCTTCGAGGGGAAGAGAGGCTTGCGACAGGGAGATCCGCTGTCCCCCTACCTCTTTACTCTTGTCATGGAGGTCCTCCATGGTATTATTGACTCGAGCATCCGTGCTGATAGCAGATTTCAGTTCCACTGGCGGTGTGAGTCGATGCGATTGGCAATGCTCACGTTTGCGGACGATCTTATGCTGTTTTGCCATGCTGATCCTTGCTCGGTCAAGGTGTTTAAGGATGCTCTGGATACCTTTTCTTCTTTGTCCGGTCTCTGCCCCAACCCCCGGAAGAGCGAGATGTTTGTTTCTAAGAGGGCTGAGAATATCTCGAACTCCCTCCTGACCATCATGGGATTTCAGCTGGGTAAGCTTCCGGTCCGTTATCTGGGCGTTCCTCTTCTTCACTCGAGGCTCCGGCTGGTGGATTGTGCCCCTCTTCTTCACGCGGTGGATAAGCGGGTTGGGTCTTGGTTGAACCGGTCCCTCTCCTACGCGGGAAGGGTCCAACTTATCCGGTCCGTCCTTGGGTCGATTCATTTGTACTGATCCAGCGTGTTCTTGCTGCCTAAGGGTGTGGTCAGGGCTTTGGAGACGAGATTAGGTGTTTTCTATGGGCTGGGTCTTCCCCCAAAGTCGCGTGGGAGGAGGTGGGCCTGCCGGTTAATGATGGAGGCCTTTGGTATTCGATCGATCACGGCTGATAATAAGGCCATGATGCTGCGCCTTCTGTGGCTTATTGGGAATAGAGATCTCTCTTCGATTTGGGTTAAGTGGCTCCTCCATACGAGACTTCGCCAGCGATCCTTTTGGGCTGTCCTTCCGTCGTCTAACGATGCGTGGAGCTGGAAGAAGGTTCTTCAGCTTAGAGATGTCTTTCGACCTCTTGTTGACTTTACGGTGGGTAATGGTGACTCGATTTGGCTTTGGAAAGACCCGTGGCTGCTCCCTTCCCCTCTCGTGGACCACTTTTCTCGGGGTCCGGTGGCGATGGGTCTTCCTATTGACACTAGACTGTCTGCGGTCATTAATGCAGACGGGTGGAACTGGCCTGCCAGGTACTCGGTTGAATACTTGGATATTGAACCTTTGCTCCCTGTGATTTTCCCTTTGGAGAGGGGCTCTTTACGATGGAAAGGCGCTGCTGATGGACGATTCTCTACGGCGAGGACCCGCGATGCCATTAGGTTCCGTCGCCCGGATGTGCCTTGGGCTGATCTGTTTGGGGGACCTGCGCGGGTCCCAAGGTTCGAGTTCATCCTTTGGCTCGCTATTCGTGAGCGGCTTTCCACGCGGGATAAACCTTGGATTGCGTTACGGGCAGGTTCTAATCTGTGTGCTTTGTGCGGCCTTTTCCCGGAGACTACTAATCATCTCTTCTTCGAATGTGAATTCTCATTGAGATGTGTTCAGTTGCTTGAAGATAGGACAAAGTGGAGCTGGCTGGTTCATGTTTGGAGTTTGGGCGTACGTTCGGCAGCTAGGAGATGGCGAGGTCAACATCTTCTTCACGTGATGTTCCGTCACTTGGTTGCCTCATTGGTTTATCACATCTGGAAGGAGCGGAATAGGCGTTGGAAAGAGAACATCTCCCCATCTCCTCAGCAGGTGATTTCGTTGGTTCTCGGTTCGGCGTGTTCGCGACTTGACACGGTTCACACGCGGTTTGCCTTCCAGGTGGCGGCTATCAAGCGACTGTGGCATGTCGGTTGATGGTTGGGCTGTTCTTCTTGTTTGGTGTTTGTGTGGGTTTTGGTTGCTGTGTTGTTTGTGCTTGTTTGACCAGTAGCCTGTTACTGGTTTGTGGGTGGGTTGGTCCACCTTTTCACTGTACTTCTTTCGTTTTTATTTTCGGAAAATTTACCAAAAATTAGCATATCTTTTCTTGAGAAGAGTGCATTCTCTGGCAAAATGACCAGGCTTGCCACAGTTGAAGCATTTGTTGGGCTCTTTAGTGTTCTTGACTTCGGAGCTCTCTGGTGCATATTCCTTGTTCTTAGAGCTTGAGGTCCGGAGTTTGTTGGCCGAGGATGAGGACTTCTTCTTGAAGTATTTCTTGCTCATATTTTTCCGATTAATGCCAACTGCTTCCCCAGTGCCTTCATGCTTGACTCGACGTCTGATTCTGAATCTTCTTCTGACTCAGATGAGGAGGGAGGCCTAACGATCTTCTCTTTGCGAGCGTTGTTCCACGCTTCTCTGAGACTAGAGCAACGGTGTTGTCGAACTGCTTGCCCTTCTGTTGGAACTATTTAATTGTATTCAATTAATATAGTTGTCTTAGTCTTGCTATGCAAATTAGTAGCCTTGGGCTAAGTTGTAAATAGTCATTTTGTAGGACTACTTGTGTAAATATACCACGAGGTGGTATATATAAGTGAACTCCTAAGAAAATTAGGAGTGTGTTGTACAAGGGATTGAAGGAACGAAAATTTTGGAGAGAAAAAATCGCACCTCCCTTGCTTCGTATCAAAGTTTTTCTCTCGTGAGCTTCCAATGAGGTAACCTTCGATTTAACTCTAAATTCTTAAAGATTACCAATCGACTCCTTCTGGGTTGGATAAATTTGGACCTAACAATTGGTATCAGAGCTGAGCGTATTAGGATTTGAATTAATTTTGCTGAAATTTGAATCTGAAATTTCTGGAATTTTTTTTTTCGCGAGTTACTGTTCATCGTGGTTACTGTTCATCGCGAATCACTATTCATGCGCGACTGTTCATACCTGAAATTCGATCTGTCTTTCCATATTTCGATTTGTTTTGCTGTTACTAAGGTTCGATTATATGTTTCTAATTGATCTGAGCATGTTTTCGTTCGATCGAATCACAAATTTTTACGAATTTTGGAAGATCGGATCGAAATTGTTCTTCGCGAGTTCATTCTGATTTTTCGAAAATTGGACTAATTTTGCTTTGCTTGTGCTGAATTGAGTGTTTGTTCTTGTGAATTTGGTGATTTCGATCGATTACCCGGGCTTTGGTAGACTGATTTGCTGTTTTCGTTCGGAATGTTGAAGAAATTGCATTTTCATGTTCTTCGTCAAATCATCTGATTTCTGAAAGTTTTGATATGTTTTGCTGTTTTCTGGTTTGATCGTGTGGTAAAACTGTTATGCTGTAATTTTCGATCAATAACCCATGTTCGATTTGTATTATTAGTTGTTTTGAGTTGAATTCAGAATTTTTGCGAGTATTCGTAAGTCTCAGTTAAAGGTTTTCGCTGGTATATGAGTGATCGCAAAAGTCTGGTACAGTATTTGATCAATAATAGTACTGAGCAAGACTTGATTGAGAATAATTTACTAATGATCGCAAACAGTAATGGTCGATAATTTTTTACGATCGCAAACCGTTCCTTCTACGGTCGAGAAACTGATGGTCAACAACAATTTAACATTCGAAAACCCAATATAAATATAGCGATCGAAAATTTTCTCTCTCCGTTGGTTGCTTTCAGGTGATTCCAATACTCACAAACACAATTGCACAATCATTTTTGTCATCATTACACATACTCTCATTATCGTATAGTCATCACGTGCATTGCCATGTTACAATCTCAGCAATACCTTTGCAAACCATCGAAAATCTCTCTTCGTTTAGCAATCGAAAATTTTGAGGCGAAATTGCATTTCAAGTTCCAAAATATTATTTTAGTCACTGCAGTTACATTTCGATCCCAAATAGTTTTCAATTCAGTCTTTAAAGTTCTGATCTAGTCCAAAATTTTCAAATTAACCCCAGAACTTTAAATTTTACTCAATTCTCACTCATTTACATGATTTTACGATCGCAAATTTTGTTTAGTTGCTTTTACAGGTTTGTCGTCGCAAAACTGATTTTTCGCCCGCAAAAACTTTTGCTATCGAAAATTTGATTTTAAAGGTTTAGATATTAAAGTCTCAAAACGACGACGTTTTATCAAATCGCAAAACTTTTATGGTCGTAAAACTTTACGTAACTGTTCGATATCCAAAACTATTTTCTAAAAACAGTACCTCGTCGAAAAACTTAACAATCGAAAACCGTGATTTATATTGACAATAAGAAAAAAACTTAATAAAATTTTTTTCGATCGAAAACAGTAACCTACATTTGGCACATTATAGAAAAAGCTTTTGGTATTGCTCTAAACTTAATTAAACCTTATTAAACAAAAAACTTTTCGAAACTGAAATTTTAAAAGCCAAATATTTTAATCACTATAAAAAAATTCAAATCCATAAAACACGTCAAGGATCAAAATATCCAACCCAAAATTAAACTACAATAAAAACATTATGAATCCAACTATAAAGAAATTACAAGACGAAGTAAAAATATTACAAGACAAAGTAACTGAGCTAAATCGTCTCGAACTCAAATCAACTCAGTGGAATGAAGTGAACAATATGAGATTATCCTAATATACCGCAATATATGGTACACTAGAGTTATCTCTTTAGAGAAAATTATTACGAAGCTAGTTGAAACTAACACATCCTCTCTATGGGCAGTTATTCCTAACTCTAAATTGTTTAAGTTGTTAGAATCCTTACAAACTGGGTATGCTAACATGAAAAATGAGCGGACAAGTACAAAAGAGTTAGAAGAGGAATTATCTAAGTCTCGGGAACAAATAGCTAGTCTCAAATCTAAGCTTAGGAGCTCTAGAGCGAAAATAGATGAATTAACTACGAGCTTGAATTCTAGTGAGACTAAGCATATTTTGTTGGAGAAACATAGTTCGGTAGTTAAGGAATTAGAAGACAGGCTAGACAACAACCATAAATGTCTACTTAGGAATCTGAATGAGAAAAGTCATCTTAAATGTAGACTGGAAGTTGTGAACGAAAAGGTCACTAGTCTTGAAGCTCAACTAGAAAAATCTAATTCTAGGATTAGTGAATTAAGTAAGAGTCTAGATACCTGTCAAGCCGAGAAAAGCACCGCTTTTGTTAACTATGCTACTCTAGACACCGAATGTAAGAAGCTAAGAAATTTAGAAAATCTTCTTGCGACTTCTAAGACCAAGGAAGCACAATCTCGCCATTCTGAAAATTCTTCTTCCGTTGATATACCTCATATTCCTAAGAAAATAGTGGATTTAAATTCTACATTAGAAACAGAAAGAAAGAATTTTGCGCTTTTATTGGAAATATCTAATCTCAAAGCTTCCTCACAAGGGAAATTACTCTTAAAAAATGTTAAGAAAGAAAAAGAGCCTTTGAGCGCCAATAGATCAAATACTTCAATTTCTAAAGCCATTACTTCTACATGTTCGTTAAACCCATCAATTTTAGAAGTACAAACTTTGAAAGTGATTCTACTAACTTTTCACTTTAAAAGCCTAGACTTGAAAATAGTTTTCGAAATTCTTATTCTCGTGTGAAAAATGTGCATTCTCCACGTAGGAATTACGACACTTATACTTTACCTGCTTATCACTCTATTTGCTCGTATTCTTACATAAAGTACCCAGTCAATATTCGTTCCGAAAAGCATTTATTACGACTCGGTACTGAGAAGACCTTTACAAGTACACATTCTAGGAGCACATATTCACATGGTAGAATTACTTATCCGTGTAAAATCAAGCAAAAATGGATTCCTAAGTCGGATATCAAGTCACAAAGTACTAGTCAAATATGGACTCCTAAGGCTACATCTTCGACCAACTTAGGCTCACAATCTAATCTTACACGATTTACGACTAACTCGTTTTCTGCTAATAAGGGAGGACCCATACGACAATGGGTACCAAAGTCCCGATAGTCTTGCAGATTTCCCTCATGTATGGTACTTCGAGGATAGTTGCTCCACATACATGATCAAGGGCGAGCGGCAGAGCAACTACAACAATTCCCTACCTAAGCGACAAAATCAGTGACAAAATTCCTTACCCTTTCTGAAAAAAAAAGTAGCTAAAATTTAGGATGAGTCGCTATTAATTTTCTAGGGATTACATTTGGTACATTATGCATCTGAGCTGAAATGTTAAATGCCAAATTGTTTTTGAAAATTTTTTTCTTGCATTTTTCCGCATTTAGTTCTAATAAAAAAAATCAACCAATCATGCATTTTCACTTAGTTTTTTTTTTCTGTTTTCATATCATGTTCATTTTTTAATAAAAAACAAAAACAACGAAAAAATGGGGAGTCACGATTACTCAATCTAGTTTGATTTGTTCACAAAAATCCTTCCTAGATATATGACTGGTTATTTGGTTAAATATTGTCTGCCTAGTCGCATTCTTTTGTCCAAATATCACTCGTTTGTTCCACTAGACACAAAGCCACATCATATATGTGAGATTTTGAGCCTTATTGTTTTTTTCTGGAATTTATCCTTGAGCGAGTCACACATCAAGTGCTTGTCTTAACTTGTATTTCTTGGCCTCATACTCGCCTTGCATTAGATTGTTGGGAAATGATTAGCGCATGTAGGAAAATTCCTCACTTGGCCAAATCAAAATATCATCCTTGAAATTATTCCTCTAGTCATCCCTTTGAGCCTTCTCCGATATCATTCTCTTCATTAGTAACCCGATCAAGCCTTGAACCGTAATTCTTAAATTTCGGAGGGTTGCATAAACGAGAAAAGGAGGGGGAGAAAAAGGCGATGAAAGAAAAAGAAGAAAATGATGACAAAAGGAGGTGGAAAACGCACACGAGGAATGCTCAACGCACAATAAATAGTCCAAAAGAACCTGTCTTCCTAATTATTGATATCTTCAAGAAATCATAAGAAGAGGGCATGGATCTTGCTGTGAACTTCTCCTCCGATAGTCTCGTATACTCGTCAGAACGGCTGGAAAGAGGAGCACCACGAAGTGAACTTTTCCAACGATAATCCGGTCTTATATCGAGACAACGAGAAGAGGAGCACGGCCTTGGGTTCGAATTCCACAATTGCGAACTTTTCCAAAAAGATAATCTCTGAAACCTCTCTAGGGATTAAGGGAAGAGGAGCGCGGTATCGGCCTGAGAACCAACAAGAAGAACTTCGCCTACGATAATCTCCTATAGCTCGTGGAGAAGAGAGCTTCAGCTTGAGCAAGTGTAGAATAATATGAAAAAGTTTAAGGATGGAAAAGAAAATGCCGGTGAAGAGGACGACGAAGAAAAGGAAGAAGATCTTTAGTCCACAATTCCTAAATTTTTCCTTCCCTTCTAAGTCAGAACCAAAATACTAAATCCCTAAGTCCCTTTGATTCCGAATCCACGGTCTCTCGCTAGGTGAAATGATTAAAAGCGCCTTGGGAGCAGGTTAATTGATATAATTTTGCTTGTGTTGACATGAGTGATATATCTAGTATATAAATCCCATGATAAAAATAACTGAGCGGTAGAGCGAACCTCGTGAGAGTTGTCGAAATGGATCACTCTATGAACTTAGGACTTTAAGTTTGACGACATGACTTGACGGCGAATTATTGTTATATGTGTCATGTGAATTATTTGCGTGAAATGATCAAAGTGACGTAATCTGACCCCAAATAAAAAAAAAAGAAAACTTAAACTTAAAAAAAAAGAATAAAAAAACGTATAGTATATTGTTTCGAATTTTTTTTCTTCTTTGCATATTTTTCATGTATTTTTGTATTATATTTTGCATTATTTTACTTGCATTTTTTTATGCATTTCGCAATTTTCAAATGCATTTGCACATGCATTGGCACAGACTTGTTTAAAAGCGAAATATTTCTTGCTTAAATAGTTACGCAAATTTTCATATGCATGCTTAGGAGTTCATGCATATATGCTAAAATGATTATATGTGTTTCTACTCGGTGTGTCATATGTGTTAAATTCTCATATGCATATCTTGGTGAATATGTATATCCTTGCGAAATTGTTAAACACTATATGCACACTATTTGTGGGGGAGTCATGATTCTTACTAGGAGAAACATGAATTAAGGGATAGAATGAAAAATTACTCTATTATTTTGAAATTACTCCGTTATATTTTCCGCTGAGCAATGAATTGAGGGGGAGTAATATGTGTTTAAGGGAGAGTAATTTTTACTGTTATAATTCATGTTTACGCTTTTAGAGTGTACTTTAGAATCATGAGCTCTCCTTGAATCTTTTTAAATGACTAATCCTCGGGGTAGCTTTTTGGTGATTTCATGTGTGTGAAGTGGACGTTTCTCAAGAAGATCTTCCAACCACCACTTCTAGTTCTGCTCTCGAAGATTTAGCGAAAGAAAGAGACGGCCTAGCTTTTTCTGGAACTAGAGACGTTCGAGGCCGAACCAGACACTTCCATTCGGAGAAGCCGAATCTGGCGAAACGGAGAAGATGGCTAAATCCCGAGCCCTCTCCTCGATTTTCTCAAGCCTCTTGCTTCCGAAAGAAGAAGTAAGGACCGAGGACCGAGCGACACGAGACTCAAGCATCATCAAGGACTGAAGTTGCCAACAGTGTCAACTGCATCAAGGACCAAAGTTGCCAACTGTGTCCACTGCATCAATGATCGAAGTTGCCAACCGTGTTCACCTCTCCAACCCTCACATCGGATTCCCCGATCTCAACACAAGGTTGACCCAAACAGGGGGAGTTTCGAGTTTCGTGTGCTTTCAACGGGAGAAAGGGAACGCGGACTTTCTAAATCCGGCAAGAATAATTCGTACATCTTACGGCCTTTAGGAGAAGAACTTCAAAGGAAGATTCGAAGTAAAAGCCGATGCCTAGAAGACCGTGTGAGCTTGAAGATTTTCTAATTCAAGAACTCGATGACTCTTTCCACTTGCAAGACGAAGACAACCCGAACTATATTGGAAATTGAATACAAAGGGGGGGATTGTTGGAACTATGTAATTGTATTCAATTAATATAGTAGTCTTAGTCTTGCTATGCAAATTAGTAGCCTTGGTAAATTGTAATTAGTCATTTTGTAGTACTACTTGTGTAAATATACCACGAGGTGGTATATATAAGTGAACTCCTAAGAAAATTAGCAGTGTGTTGTACAAGGGATTGAAGGAACGAAAATTTTGGAGAGAAAAATATCGCACCTCCCTTGCTTCATAACCAATGAGGTAACCTTCGATTTAACTCTAAATTCTTAAAGATTACCAATCGATTCCTTCTAGGTTGGATATATTTGGACCTAACACCTTCTGCTCTCTCAGAGTCTCGCAAACATATAAATTTGGAGTATGCTTTCTTTCTTTTTCATTCTTCGTTGTGAGGTGGTAGCATCTTACCGGTTGGTTTGTGCATCTGCACATCTTACATGTACATTCTCTCTCTTTGTGCTATTTTGTGACCGATTTCCAAAAAAAAGACATCTTCCTCCTGTTGAGCGAGATTATCAAAAACAACATGAATATCCAACTCCTCCATATCTTTGTTTTGTCTAAGTTGAGTGGATATCTTTTTCCAGTCCGAGGGCAGAACAGATAGAAATCTGATATTTGTTTCCATGTTCGTCTTCGAGATTTCTATCTTCCTCATCTCGTTGAGAAGAGTGAGGTATCTTTGATATACATCATATAGGCTCTCCTCGGCTTTGCTTTGAAGGATTCATAAGCAGTGAGAATATTGGCCTTTTTGGCCTTGATGCCTACTTCCATCCTCTCCATCATCCTATGCAACTCATCCCACATCCCTTAGGCGTTGGGAGGCTGTCTATCTGTCTATAGATGTCATTAGGGATGCCTTGCATGAGTGTGTTCATGGCTATTAGATCAGCCTTCGCACGGGCCTTTTCCTCGAAAGAGTACTCCCTAGGCTCCTTAAGTCGCCTAGTAGCGGGAATTTGAGGAGTAGCCGTGTCATCACCGGCTATGACCCAAAACTGTGCAGGTCCCTCTTCGAGTAACCGCAATAAATTTTCGGCTTGATCTTTCAGAGCTATTAAGTTTAGGAAGCGGCTTCTCCAACTGTATATTCACTGCGTTGCAAGATCGACGGACGATTGTCGTTTCCTAGCGAGTATGCATCCATCTGTTCTTTGCTTTTTTTTGTTGACGAAGGATCTTCGTTTGTTGTTTTGATGGATTTGAGCGATGTTATGTGCTTCAAAAGTAGCAAATTAGTTAGTAGTGTTTGATATTAAAGAAGTCGAGAATTATTGTTGATTCTATCTTTAGATTTTCGATCGAAAATAATTCAGTCGTGATTAAAATGTATGTCCCTGTTCTCGTGCGAGAAAGTGCGTCAGCGGGAAAATTTTTGAGCGAGAAAAATTTGTGCAAAAACTTTCGATCGAGAAAAATCTTTTAATCGTGAATTTATTTCGATCGCAAGGAACGTTAGTTAAGGTAGGTTCTTGTTTAGTCAGAATAAGTTCGTTGACTGAAAAAGTTTTTCGATCTCAAGTAATTTTTGCTTGGTCAAACTGTATTTGTTTTTACCGAAAAATTTCGACGGTAAGTTTTGCGAGCGCAAAGGTCAAAATAGGTCTTCGTCGAAAAAGTTTTTTCGCTAAGTAACGCTCGAAAAATTCTTCTACTAAAATCTTTCTTAGTGAAGACGATTTTAGCGCCGACTTAGTATTCTGATCGATAAAAATTCTCTCGCGGAATTTTGCTATCAAGAAATTTATGCGATCGAAAACTTTAGCGAGGAAAATTGAAGTCCCGGGAATAAATCAGAACCCTAATTAACCCTGATTCAACCAAAAACGATGAATTAGACTATGAAATCGCAGGTTTTTGCTCGTAATCGGAAGTTTGATTCGCACGAACAGACAATTAAACACATTATGAAGCAAAATATGTCAATTTTAATCAAAACCTGATTGTGTTCAAGTTTGTTCTTCGCGCGAACAGTAACGATTCAAATCTGATCTATTCTGCTAAATTGATATTCAAACTGTTACGGATCTAATCGCCATCAATTTCTATTGCTAGAACAAACACAGAAACATCAAAATCAAATCAGATACGCACAGAATTAAGCAATTTAGATCGAAAAACTATTTCGCGCCAAAACTGTTCTTCGCGTGAATAGTTCCAGAATATAAATTTCGATCTGAATTCTAACAATTAAGATTCAAAACAGAACAAATCTGCTCTGATACCAATTGTTAGGTCCTCGTTTGTCAACACAATCAATATTACGCATGAATTCTAAGGAAATCGATTAGACTTATTGAACTATGAATTTCGATCGAAAACCTTCACTTGAACAACATGAGAGAGAATTCCTTTAGTGTGAGAAAGTTTGTTGTTTCTCTCTCTATAATTGAATTCGACAGCCTTTCGGATTGATTCTCTAATTTTCTTTAGTAAGCTCAATGTGTGTACAACTATTTATACCAAACAAACTTGGTATAAATATCAAACTAGTCCTAATCTTAGGACTATTATACATAAAACCCCTAATTACAAGGACAACTAACGAAATCAAGCACAGTTGGAACTGATACTATACAGTTTTTGAAGTGATATGCATGTTCAATGTGCTCTTATGTGAGATGGTTTATTCTGCCGTTTGATAAATACTAAGTGGGTAAAGGAGTTGGATTCCTGTCTTCTATCATGCTCGAGATGTCTAGCGTCAGGGAGTTTTGCGATTTGTTCCGAGTAAGTTGGCGTCGTATATCCCGCACCAATGTTAGCGTCTCGGGTGCGTCTTGGACGCCGCTCGTCATACCAGTCCGCCCCCCACGAAGTGTATGGCCGCAAGGGGTGGTACATTCAGTGTGATTTTAGCAGAAGTTGATAGGTCACACTTGGGCAGTTATACCCAATAAGCAGGGTTAGCCGTGAGGGTCAATGACCGAGACAAAGACAGCTGAAACTCATATTGGATAAGTTCACGTTTGACGTGACTTCGATAAGTTAGATGAGCCAAATATTGCGTAAAGGCTGAGGCGAATCTAGTTGAGTAGGGGACATCAACTCCACTATGAAACTTTCAACGACGGTTCTGAAACTCTTCTCGGGAGGATAGTGCTTTCGAGAAAAATAGTGGGAGTCAAGTGAAACGAAAAGTCCTAGTTTGCGCTTGATGAATGATAAGATAAACCTAATTAGATCTTTATTTTCTGCAGCTTTACGTTTCTTTCTATTTACTGCGATGACGAATATTATTACTATGCTGCTTAAGAGAAATTGTTTGGTTGGACCAAACTACGTGGACTGGCTCCGTAACCTGAGGATAGTCCTAGCTATTGAGTCGTTAACTTATGTCCTTGATTTCACCGTACCGCAAGTCCCAGGGGCTGATGCGAGTGACGAAGGCCGGGCTGCGTATGCCAAGTGGCAGATTGACGAGCCAAAGGTCAATGGCTATATACTTCTTTCCATGAGCAATGAGTTGCATCACACTCACTCGAAAATGGAAGTGGGCGCCATTTTGCTTCATTTGAATGAGCTTTTTGGTGAACATTTCACTGAAAAATGGCTGAGGGTAGTGACGTCGGAGAGCATGTGCTCAAGATGATGGATTGCATCGAAAAACTCGAAGCCATTGGACTTTATTATGGATAATAAGCTCCAGAATGATCTGATACTTCAGTCACTTCGACCTTCCTTCAATTCGTTCATTGTGAACTTCAATCTGAACAAGGCCGAGATGACATTGACTGGGTTGATGAACCAGTTGTCGGCAGCACAAACTCAGATGAAGAAGCTGAAATGAAGGAAGTTGTTCTTGTCGCTAATGCTAAGACTCGATGGTCGAGTAGAAAGAAAAAGTCAGACAAGCCCACAAGCCCAAAGAATGAATTTCGAAAGGCAAGGCCAAGAAGAACGTGTACAAAGGCGCCAAGCCGACGAACAAATGCCTTCACTGCAATGAGCTTTGCCATTGGAAGCGCGATTGCCCAAAGCTAGCTGCCTCAGGCAAAGAACATTACGTTTTAGGAACTAATTGTTATATGACAGTATATTCCGCTTCGTGGATCTTAGACTCGGGAGCTAGTGCTCACATCTGTTTCGAACCAGGGTCTGGAACGAAGTAGGAAGCTGGCGGACCGAGAGATCATGATCAACGTAGGAAGCGGACATAGTGTACCGGCGACCCACATTGGGATCAATAACTCTCGTTTTATCTACTAGACATAGTTTAGTGCGTTCCGATTGTTTAGTTTTGCCCAAGGGCTTAAGAATATTGTTTTTATTCCCGTTCTGAACGGAAACGGTTACGAGTTCCGTTTTAGTAATAATATATGCAATATTTATTTTGTAAATAATTGCATCGGAAGTGCAAGTTTACTGAATGGATTATATTATCTAAATTCGAAGATAAAACAAAAATTGTGAATACACCCAAACGAAAATTGGAGTCGAACTCGAGACTACTGTGGCATCTTCGACTCGGTCACGCGGGAGAACAGAAGATTCTCAAGAGTTGGAGAAAACCGGCATTATAAAGCCGCTTCGGTCTGATCCCTGTCCGACTTGCGAATCTTGTATCCTTGGAAAGATGATGAAGTCGCCCTTCACAGGGACGTTTACGAGAGCCGCGGAGCTTCTCGGTTTGATCCACACGGATGCTTGCGGACCGGTCGGGGTAGTGACTCGCGGTAACTTCCGTTATTTCGTTACCTTCACTGATGATCACTCTCGCTTTGGCTAGGTGTATCTCATGAAGCACAAGTCTGATACTTTTGAATGGGTCAAAGAGTAGAAGGCTTTGCTGGAAAATCAGACTGGAAAGAGCATCAAAGCCGTTCGATCAGATCGAGGCGGCGAGAACATGAGCATCGAGTTTGACGAGTTCTTGAAAGAGAACGGGATCATTTCATAAATGTCACCGCCCAGAACACCGCAGTTGAACGGTGTGTCCGAACGCAGAATCGAACTCTGTTGGATAAAATTCGGTAATGCATATATCGTTGTGGATCATGCCTTGTTGACAGCGGCACACATTCTGAGTAGATGTCCTAGAAAGTCTGTTGATCGTATTCCGTATCAGATATGGATAGGACAAAGAACAAGCTTGAATCACGTTAGAGTTTGGGGTTGCCCCGCATTCGTGAAAAAGCTCAGGACAGATAAACTGGAATCGAAGGTTATGAAAGATCGTTTTGTCGGGTATCCTGAGGATTCCATGTGATACTAATTTTACTTCCACAACGATCAGAGAAGCGTTGTAGCCCTTCAGGCTCACTTTCTCGAAGAAGAGTTTGTTCGAGAAGGTGGAGCGGGTCGTGAAGTAACTCTTAGAGAGTCGTCAGAAGCGCTTTCACAGACTCTAGTGTCAGATGACACCGTAGAGCAGTCCGAGACGCTACCTGAGTTGCGCAGGTCGGGTAAGTATCTCGCCAGCTTGAGAGATACGAGATGGTCCACATCGAGCACGAGGTTGCTTCGATGGAAGGGAACGTCGGAGACGATCCCACTACCTATGACCAGGCAATCACGAATAAAGATTTGGAAAAATGGCTTACAGCTGTGCAAGCCGAAATGATTTCTATGCACAAATAACTGGTTGAGACGTACGGAGCTGGGCTCATAACAAAAGGATGTAGTCAAACTTAGGGCATTGACTTTGAGGAAAACTTTCACCAGGTGCAATGATGAAATCGATAATAACCATGCTTGCGATTGAAGCACACTTTAAGTGTGAGGTCCGACAGACGGATGTGAAAACCTAGTTCGTAAACAAATATCTCATGTGGACAGCCAAATGGTTTTACATCGCAAGGAGATGCTCATAATGTGCGCAAATTAATACGAGCCTAAAAATCTGGAACATTCGGTTTTGGTGAAGTACAAGACTACGGATTCATAAGGTACGAAGATCCTTGCGTCGACAAGAAAAGCAGTGGGAGCAAAATATCTTTCCTCGTATTGTACGTGGACGACATCCTTTTTGATAGGAAATGATATTGGAATGCTCTCGATGGTGAAAGCGTGGCTTTCGACCGAATTCTCCATGAAAGACTTGGGAGAAGCTACCTACATCTTGGGTATTCACCTTTATAGAGATCGAGCGAATCGTATGTTAGGAGTCTCCCAGGCCCTTTACTTAGAGAAGGTCCTGAAGCGATATAATATGGACTAGTCTAAGAAAGGGTTCCTGCCTATGTGATCGAGCAAATCGAGTGATAAAATAAAACGAATATCGACAACTATCCTGCGCTTAACAGGCAAGTGTACCTATCGAAAATAGCATAATGCCAAGTATTCGAGTATCGAACCCAAAGGAACTATATACTTTAGAAAACCGTCGTTCAAATATTCTAGTAAATATTTTTTGGTTAACAAAAATATAAATAACGATAAACTAAATAAACAGTAAACACAAAAATATAAGTTTGATAAAATAGCGATAACGTGTTGGGACGACTTCGAATCGTCGTAGCTCGACCAAGCGAGTTACAAGTATAAACATTTAGCCATCTATAAGACCGTGAGGATTCCTAGAGCATGCGTACGAATTTATACGACTGACGAAACTGCGCCTTATCACATAACAATCATACACAACTAATCTATGAATTAAATAGCTGGGCAAGCTTCCCTAACTTACTTAATCGTAGACCGCAATGAATAACGATGAATCCCGCTATTAGATTTGACTCTAATCCGGCGGGGTAGCTCAACCTATCTATAGAGATGAGTTTATTCCGCTGTTTACGAGTGGTCTAATCGTTGCCCCTCTCTCGAGCGTAGCGTACGATTTCCCAAACTACGTTAACTTAAACACATAGACATATCAAATTAACCATACGATTTCAATCACATAGACATAATCAAAATCATATATGCTTCATAAACGAGTCATAACAATAGCAAAACATCCAATACACATAAACATACGACCAATCGCGCTAGGGTTTCATCTCGTCTCAAATACAAAATGTCTAGCTACTCATAGGAAGAATTAACACAACGGATAATAAAATTAACAAATACGAAAACGTATTTGCTTCCCTGAAATTCGGCTCCGTTTTAATCCTTCATTGAGGACTTTTGTCGAACGCGTGATGTGCGATTTTAATATTTGTAGAGAAGTATTCTTGGATCTTAAGGAAGTAACGTGTATGTATCTAAGAGTGAATAAATTGGCTTGTACCTTTTTTTACGTTACTTCCTCTCTCCCTTTTCTTCCTCACTTTGGCCCTTTATATAGGGTTTTCACTCCTATCAAATGTTAATTTTCTTTCAACGCGAGGATCAAGGAGAATCATTCTTGAAATAACTCTAGCCTCCTAACGCAGTCCTTGCAGCCTTTGCAGCCTTTACATCCTTTGTAGCCCCAAAACCAACTTCCTTGTCTCATGCGTGAGTTGAGTTACGTATGTGTCTATTCCACCTTTAGTTTCCTTCTCCTTTGACTTCCTTTTAGCGTGTTCAAGAGGAATGTGATGGGCTTGGGCTGATTCACTATGGGCTCAACTGGTTTTCTTTTTGGGCCGAGTTCAAACTGATTCTGAACAACAAAGTAGCACTGAGTTCAAAAATTCATATGTTCTAATCTAGAACTCAAAATTTAAATCCCTTTGGTCAGAATTTCATACAACGAGTCTTCTATAAAAGATTAAAATTTCTGGTTTATTGGACATCATTTACACCGTGAACCTGGATGAATTCAAACCTGCCGCACAACTGCTGTTAAAAGTTTGATATTGTCAATAAATCATATTTAAGTGCTATAGTTTTCAAAATGACTTCATTAATCACAAACGACTTAAAATTAACAAATGTAACGTAAGGAAATACGTTTATCAAAATTCCCCACACTTAAGCGTTTGCTTGTCCTCAAGTAAATAAAATAAAAGGGCATAGAAAAGGATAAAATCATGTAACGTACCAATCAAGAACGAAATCACGTAGGAGTAAATGTAAGTAAAGTCGGAAAGCATATTTGAAATCAACGACTAACTACACGATTAGCGATGCCTATCAAAATTCTCACCTCACAGAGATTCACTCAAATTACTAAGTCTATAGGCTAAGATGTCAGTGATCGCTCGGGTCATGCACTAATCTAATCTCTACCATAAGCTTGCAAGTGATTCATAAACCTACCACTTTCAATGATCAAGCGTGAATCAGAAGGTCTTTACCGGGTTATAAAATGGCTGAGATATGTAAGATATGCAAGGAATGAGCGTAAAAAGGATATGAGCTGTAGTCGTGTCGGAATCATGCCATCATTTGAACGCACCCATGATTCGCCCCCTTTCTCAACTCTCTTCATTCTTTCGCCGGTTTTTTTTCTAAGCCCTTCTTCTTTCAACCTTTCGATCAAGAAAATAGGTAAATGCTTTTGAGAGTGAAAGATTATCGAAGGAAGAGTTCTTAGCCTTGACTAATTTTTTTCGCTGCGTTTTTTTATCTCTACTTTTTTTTTTTAAATCGCTCAGCTCGGACGGGTTGTGCTTCTTGAGTCTAGCATTCAACAACCTCTTCTTCTGCTATCGCTCCAATGGGTTATGTCCGAAGGCTTAATCAGGGTCGGCAATTTATAATCTGGTTTTCACAAATAAAAGCTCAGGCTCAAAGTGGATAACTACGGTGATCAGTCGTGGTTGGTTACTTTGGCTAGGAACTGAATTTCTACTTCTTCATTTTCACGCAATCACTCTTTAAGTAGTTTCAAAGCGTAATACACAAGCAAGTTCTGAAGAGAAATAAATAAAGCATGATTCACACAAACAAAGAAATGAGCAAAAAGCTCGTAGGCTAAAAAATCTCAAAAAAATAGGGTTATGTGTACGAATGATCGACCGGATCGAGTAATAGAAATAAAACGAATATCGACAAACTAACCACGCTCAACAGGCAAGTGTACTTATCGATAATAGTATAGAATGGCGTGTTCGAGTATCGAATCCCAACGAAACTAAATAATCAGAAAAACTCGAATTTAAATATCCTAGTGAAAATGTTTTGATTGTTGTAAAACTGAAAATATAATGAACAAAACTGATATAGATGATGAGAATGAACGACGATAAGAAAGCGAAACCTATTTGAGACTTCGACTACCCCTTGCTCGATCGATCTGCTGAAAACATATATCAAAGTTTTAGCTAAGCGTTAGACCGCGAGGAGTACTAACACATGCATATAACTGACGAAACTGCGCCTTATCACACGAACCTCGTAAGCAACTAATCTACGTCTTTAATAGCCGGGCAAGCTTCTCTAACTACTTAATCAAAGACCGCCATTAAATCATTATTAATCCCACTATTAGATTTGACTCTAATCTGGCGGGGTAGCTCAACCTATCTCTAGTGATGAGTTTATTCCGCTCGTTTATGAGTGTTCTAATCGTTCACCCCTCTCTCGAGCGCAACGTACGATTTCCCAATTAATCTATCTTACACACATAAGCATGATTAAGATAAATAAGAATTTCAATCAAATAGACATAATCGAAATTATATAAATTCATAAGCGTGTCTTAACAATAGCATATCATCGAATATACTTAAAACATACGTTCGATCTTGCCAGGGTTCATCTCATCTCAAAAACACAAGAAATTAGCTACTCATTTCTCAACTAAGAACATAAACAAACATCAAAGAAAATTTAGATCTTCCTTGATTTTTGGCTTCGGTTCCCTTGTTCTTCGTTGAGGCGTTTATCGAACACCTAGCGTATAAGCTAAGTGAATGAGCTAGCTTGCTCTCTAGCCTTTCTTTCTCTTCTCTAAGTGTATCCTTTCTCCCAATGGTTCCTTCCTCTATTTATAGCAAGGGGAGCTCGAAATTTTGTGCATGCAACTCTTCATTGTGCCTCCTTGCTTTAACTCTTTCACAATGAGAAAAGCTAGCTTTGTCTCCCAAATCTTTCATCTTTTGACTTCTTTACTGAGTTTACATGGAATGAGGTGTTCCAATGTCGAAAGTTAGGTCTAAAGCATGCCTCTTTCCTTGAATAATGGTTAAAGTTTCGACCAAGAAGAGACAAGTTAGCTAGGAGTCGTTTTTAGTGTTTTTGATCGCAACACGGCCATGTAAATTGCTTTCCACTATAACCTTGCTTTCGGCCAAGCTACACGGCCTCAAACATGGCCGTGTTGGTTTCTGAGTTCAAAGCAAAGCTTTCGGATACTTAACATGGCCTCTAACATGGCCGTGTTTGTTTCAGGGTGGCTTTCGAATCATCAACACGGCTTCAAACATGGCCGTGTGAATTTCAGAGCTGCTTTCGCATCTTCAACATGGCTTCGAACATGGCCGTGTTGATGCACAGTAAAATAGCAGCAAATTAAGAAATTAATCTCCCAATCTAGACCTTCAAATTTAAATCCCTCTGGTCAATGAGTCTTCCATCTTTGGTTAAAATTTCAGCTCCATTGGACAACGTTTACCCCCTCATCTTTTAGGAATTCGAAACTGTCGCAAATCTGTCGTAAATGCTGTAAACTCATAATAATAACCAAAATTTATCACGGAGACTTCATTTTAACTTGCAAATACTTTAATTTATAATGCATATAAACGTAAGAAAGTACGTTTATCAACGAATCTATCAGTATCGCCAAGTTAATCATGTAAGAAAGAGGTCGACACGCATATGCATCCTAATTACTCACACAATTTCTAACATGAAATCATCATTTGATCGATAAGAAACATGACTTCGAAAATAATTCATGCCAATTTTAAAAAAAAAAACCAAAAATCAAAACATGCACAATGCAGATATATAACATGTTCGCATCAATTTCCAGAAATTCCCCTCCCCACATTTAAGATCTAGGTTGTCCTCAACGTAACAATTATGTAACAAAATGAAGAGGAAATAAATAGATAAGCGATGCCCAATGTGCATGCTTTGTACGGCTCCTCACACACTTGAGATTTTGAGTTCCGTGTGATCATCGAAAAAACAGAAACATAAAAACTTTAAAAAAATGCACAGAGGAAAATAAATAAATTAAAAACATTGGATAGTCTTGGGGAGCCTCTCAAGTAGCGCTAAGTTTAACGTCTTTTAGCTAGACATTGTCCAGTGGTTCAGCTCTTGGTGCTGTTGAGGAGGTGAATTGTTTCCTTTCCGAGTGCCTCGATGTCACTGCCATAGTAATGCTTGAGTCGGTGCCCGTTCACCTTGAAGGACCCCTTCTCCGGATGTGTGATCTCGACAGTTCCGTACGGGAATACTCGGGTCACCGTGAATGGTCCAGACCATCTCGATTTTAGTTTGCCGGGAAACAACCGTAGGCGCGAGTTGTAAAGCAGGACCTTTTCGCCTTCTTGGAATTTCTGTTGATTTTACGATCATGATACAGCTTCATACGCTCCTTGCATAGGCGAGTATTCTCGTACGCCATCTGACGCCACTCATCGAGCCCGTTGATCTGCAAGTTTCATTTTTCACCTGCAAGATTCAAATCAACATTTAGCTTTTTTAGAGCCCAATACGGCTTTTGTTCCAGCTCGACGGCTAAATGGCAAGATTTCTTGTAAACAAGTCTATACGGTGTGGATCCGATAGGCGGCTTGTATGCTGTCTGGTATGCCCATAAGGCATCGCTCAGCTTGTTCGGCCAACCCGCATATGGTGTTCCACAGTTTTTTCGAGTATCCGCTTCAGCTCCCTGTTCACGACCTCTACTTGGCCGCTCGCTTGAGGATGGTATGCAGTGGTAACACTATGTTTAACGCCGTATTTGTCGAGCATCTTTGCAAATTGGGTGTTACAAAAATGCGTACCTTTATCGCTAATAATGCAATGAGGTGAACCAAATCGTGAAAATAAAGATTTCAAAAATTTAATGACTACCCTAGCATCATTGTAGGTAGCGCTTGCGCTTCTACCCATTTTGATACATAATCAACCGCAACTAGGATATGTCGATTCTTGAAAGATGTAGGAAATGGACCCGTAAAATCAATGCCCCATACGTCAAATATATCACATACAAGAATAAAATTCTGAGGCATTTCATTGCGCTTAGAGATATCACCTGTTCGTTGGCACCTATCGCACATGTCTACATACATTTGAGCATCCTTGAAAATGGGCCAGTAGAATCCACATTCTAGTACCTTTTGTGCGGTTTGGTTGCCTCCATAATGGCCTCCGCACGGTCCCGTGTGGCAATGTCCCATGATATCGATTGTTTCAGGGAAGGTTACGCATCGCCTGATGATGTTATCCGCACAAATCCTAAATAGATAAGGATCACTCCAAAAGTAATACTTCAAGTCAAAGAAGAATTTCTTCCTCTGGTGACTCGTGCATTCCCTTGGTAAGATCCTAGCTACGAGATAGTTAGCAATATCGGCATACCATGAAAGTTCATCAGGTACCTCATGTATAGCGTAAAGGTGTTCATCGGGAAAGTAGTCTCGGATCGTCTCCTCTTTTGTAAACTCGCAGGGTGTTTCTTCTAGTCTCGACAAGTGGTCTACGGCAAGATTCTCCGTTCCCTTTTGGTTGCGAAACTCCACGTCGGACTCTTGGAGTAGTAGAATCCATCAGATCAGCCTTGGCTTTGCTTCTAGCTTCGCAAAGTGATGCTTAATGGCTGAATGATCCGTGTAGATGATGACCTTTGATAGGATAAGATACTGACGAAATTTGTCGATTGCAAACACGACTGCAAGAAATTCCTTCTTGGAGGTAGTATAATTTGATTGCGCCTCATTTAAAGTCTTGCTTGCGTAGTGTATCGGCTGAAAATACTTTTCCTGTCGCTGCCCCAAAACTGCACCTACTGCAAAATCACTGGCATCGCACATTAGTTCGAAGGGCAGCCTCCAGTCGGGGGCTACCATAACAGGAGCATTAATAAGCTTATCCTTGAGTAGAGTAAAAGCATTCATACAATCGGTCGTAAATTTATAAGATACATTTTTTTCTAGCAAGCGAGTTAAAGGCCTAGCAATTTAAGAAAAATCTTTAATAAATCTACGATAAAAACCAACATGTCCTAAGAAACTTCTAATTGCTTTTACCGACGAGGGTGGAGGTAATCGTTCAATAGTTTCTATTTTTGCTCTATCTACCTCAATTCTCAAGCCGATATCTTATGACCTAAAACGATACCTTCTCTAACCATAAAATAACATTTTCAATTTAACACAAGGTTCGTTTCCTCGCATCGTTTAAGTACCGCTTTAAGATTGGAAAGAAATACTTCAAATGAGTTACCAAAAATCGAAAAGTCATCCATGAATACCTCCATTCCTTTACCGATTAATTTGACGAAAATGGCCATCATGCACCGTTGGAAGGTAGCCGGGGCATTACGCAGTCCGAAAGGCATCCGGGGTGCGAAAAAAAAGTGGTCTTGATGGGACCTTGTAGTTGTTTGGGTGGTCTTGTTGATGTTACTGGTTGGTCGGTAGTTTCATTACCGTTTGGTGCGTCGTGAGCATCATGAACGCTTTTTTGTAACTCCTGTTTTCCTTTATATTAGTGAAACTTTCCAAAAAAAAAATATTATCTTCGGATTTTCCAAAAAAAAAAGGCATCCGCGATATGCGAAGGTTCCGAATGGGCACGTAAAAGTCGTTTTCTCTTGATCTTCGGGTTCGATCGGGATCTGCAAGTAACCAGAAAGACCATCAAGAAAACAATAAAATTTACGACCGGATAAACGCTCAAGCATTTGATCAATGAAGGGTAAAGGGAAGTGATCTTTTTGCGTCGCGTCGTTTAATTTTCGGTAGTCAATGCACACTCGCCAGCCTGTAACGGTCCTTGTTGGAATGAGTTCGTTTTTCTCGTTGGTTACCACCGTCATTCCTCCCTTCTTTGGCACTACTTGAACTGGGCTTACCCATGCGCTGTCTGAGATCGGGTATATGACTCCCGCATCAAGTAGCTTTATTACCTCAGCTTTTACTACCTCCTTCATGTTCGGGTTTAGACGCCTTTGATGTTGCACCATAGGCTTGAACTCATCTTCCATCAGGATCCTATGCATGCAGAAGGTCGGGCTGATTCCTCGAATATCTGATATCTTCCATGCGAGCGCCTTCTTATGCTCCCGTAACAGGTCTAGGAGCATGATTTTCTGTTCCTTCTCCAGATTCGATGCTATGATTACGGGGAGCTTCGAGTTATCCTCGAGAATGCATACTCCAAGTGATCGGGCAGTTGCTTGAGTTCGAGGGTTGGTGGCTCCTCAATCGAGCATTTCTCTCATTCTTTATCATTGCTCTTCTGCACCTCGATTGCTATTTCATTCCTGCCATCGCCATTTGTGCATATATGGGCAACGTCGAGAGATAGTTCATGGTTCTGCTCTCCCGCCTGCGGCTCTTCATTTTCTGCTAATCCTGACATCGAAGCAAAATATTCTGGTTGTGATAGTCCCTGCAATGATAAAAGGTCATTCCATGCATCAATGTAAAAGCACTTATCGTCTACTTTCTCGTAATTTTTCATGGATTTGATCATATCGAATGTGACTTTTTCGCCATCTATTGTTAACGTCAATGTTCCATTATGAACATCGAACATGGTTCCTCCAGTAGCGAGGAATGGCCAACCCAAGATTAGAGGAATATTTTCATCCTCCTCCATATCGATAATAACAAAGTCTGCAGGAATTATAAATTTATCGACCTTAACCAGGACATCTTCTATGATACCCCTAGCATACTTAACAGATCTATCTGCTAATTGCAAACTCATCCTAGCGGGTTTGGGCTCTCCTAAACCAAGTCCTCTAAACATAGAATAAGGCATCAAATTAACACTTGCTCCTAAATTGGCCAATGCCTTACTTACGACTAAATCGCCTATTAAACATGGTATAGTAGAACTTCCTGGATCCTTAAGCTTTTTAGGTAGCTTGTTTGCGGAATGGCAGAGCACTCTCCTCGCAACTCAATGGTCTTCAATCTTGCGCTTGTTCGTGATAAGATCCTTCAAAAACTTTGCCCAACGAGGCATCTGTGCTAGGGCATCAACAAGTGGCAAATTAATATGTAATTGTTTAAAAATAGCGAGAAATTTATCAAATTGATCATCAACGATTTCCCGCTTAAGCCTTGCTAGGTATGGAATTTTCGGTTGATACGCCTTGACAGGTGGCTTAGACACAGTCTCCTCTTGTTTGTCGGCCACGCTGCTTGGTTGCGTGGGTTTAATGTTCTTATTCATTTTCTGCACTTCCTCGAGCTCTCTCCCGTTACGAAGTGTCACCGCCTTTACATGGTGGTCCTTGGGATTGGTCTCGCTGTAACTTAGCAACGAAACGGAAGGACGTTGTTGGATTGATTCGCAATCTGTCCAACTTGCTTCTCTAAGGCCCGTAGGGAAGACTCGGTGTTTTGCAACCGTGCTTCTTGATTATCCAAGCGAGAGTCGAGCTTTCCCATTAGCTTCTCGAGCATTCCCTCGAGCTTTTCAACGCGACTATACGAGGTGGACTCAGCATTCGCGCCATGGTATCCTTGTGTTCTTTGGTTTTGAAATCCTGCCGGAGCTTGTTGTTGATTACCATAGACCAAGTTCGGATGAACTCGTTTCAGGAAGCAGCTTCGTTGGCCTTGATAGTTACCCATGTAGTCAACTTGCTCCATCGGAATAGTGGATGGACAACGGGTTGCGTCGTGGCTTTCGCCGCATGTAGCGCATGGCGGAGTATAATTTGGGTATGCATGAGGAGGCAGAGCAGCTGCGGGAGTCCTCGGGACAGATTGTACCTGCATAGCATTAACAACCGGCTTTGTTGTTAGCGTGGGTAATAGCGTATTCATCAACGTTTCAATTTCGAGGTTGTTGCTGCGATTTGTTGTTGGAGTGTGTCTAAGTTGGTATTTATCGCATTTGCATTACCGACATCGTACATCCCCGGTGGTTTGCCTCTATTGCTGGAACTCCCGCGCCTGAAGCTACTTGCGCTATATTCTTCGATTAGATTCCAGCCTTCCGTTGCACGCTTAAGCCTCCATTGCATGCCCCCTCAAGTAGTTGCACGGTGATATCATTCAACGATTCATGGAACCGCTGAATCAATTCGCTCTTCGTCATACCATGTTGTGGAAAACGGTTCAGAAGCGTCTTGAAACGTGTCCATACGTAATAAATTCTCGCCCTCCTTTTGCTTGAATGACGTAAGGCCCATTTTTAGTCTCAGCACCTTTGACGGCGGAAAGAAGTGTGTGACGAAGGTGGCGTGCATCTCGTCCCAAGTTGTGATGGATCGTTCGGGTAGTATATTATACCACTCCTTGGCGTTACCTCTTAGGGAGAACGGAATTTAGTAGAGCCGGATCGTTACAGGGCTTACTCCTTGTACTCGTATTGTGTCGGTGATGGACATGAAGTCTCGTATATGTCGGTAACCGTCTTCCTCGGAGAGTCCATCGTATTGAGATGTTGTCTGAAGCATATGAAGCCAATGATGTTTCAGCTCAAAGTTGTTCGGGACTTGAGGAAAGACTATCACTGAGCCGACCGACCCTACGGCGTTGTTTCTCCAAAGCTCTCTCATTGGAGGTTCTCTAGCTTGTAGAGGCATCTCCTCACGATTTTGAGTCGCCATTTCGACTTGCCTTACGTTTTCTCGTAGGTTGTGTCGGAACGTTCTTTCGATCTCCGGGTCTCCTTCAACAATTGGTAGCGAAGGATTCCTTCGGGTCATACACGAGCGTTCACGTACCTGGACAACAAAATGAAAACGATAATATCAATAAGACATTTAGAAATTAAAACCAATAAAACAAAATATATTGCTAAAAAAATAAAAAAAGTTAAAAATAAAAACAAATATAAGCGAGTGGTAATAATTATAGGGAAATAATCTATAATAATATATATATATATATATATATTTGTAATAATGATGATAAAATAAAATAGATAGTTTGAAGAGATAATAATAATAACAATAATATCAATACTAATAAAGGTACGTAGATCAAAAGAAATCTGATTAAGCAAAAAATATATATTAATAAAATATATATATTTAATAATAAAAAGTAATAGCAAACAATACTAATTAAAATAACGAAAAATAACGAAGAAAGAAAAAAAGTAAGTAAAAATAATAAGTGTAGAAATACTAATACTAATAATAATAATAGAAATAATAACAATATCAATAATAATAATAATAGAGCTAGAATAATAAACTAAAGTTCTCCAAATATCAATAGTTCCCCGGCCACGGCGCTAAAAACTTGATCGAGCGAATCGAGTGATAAAATAAAACGAATATCGACAACTATCCTACGCTCAACAGGCAAGTGTACCTATCGAAAATAGAATAGAAATGGCAAGTATTCGAGTATCGAACCCAAAGGAACTATATACTTTAGAAAACGGTCGTTTAAATATTCTAGTAAATATTTTTTGGTTTAGTAAAAATATAAATAACTATAAATGATAAACACAAAAATATAAGTTTGATAAAATAGCGATAACGGGTTCGGACGACTTTATGAAAGCGAACGTATTTGAGACTTCGAATCCCCCTAGCTCGACCAAACGAGTTACAAGTATAAACATTTAGCCATCTATAAGACCATGAGGATTCCTAGAGCATGCGTACTGAAGATATAAATGTGGCTAAGAGGGGGGGGGGGTTTGAAATAGGCTTATAAAAAAATTTTGTGCTTCTTTTCACAAATCCTAAATGTAGTGACCTAATATGCCTACCGATGCTTATGACGAGTATGCCTGATACATCCTAGTTACGTCGGATGTGTGTCGGGTCTGTCTGTCTCACAGCGATAAGGAAATAACTGAAAAGTAAATGCGAGACAGGATTTTTATAGAGGTTATATCCCCAACTGGGGTTTACTCCTCTCCTTGGGGTTAGCTCCCCAAGAGTTTAACCAATCACTATAATGCACCGTAGTTGGATACAAAACTGATTGATTAGCCGAATACACAACCGAAACAAGTCGAACTACACACACTAGGTTACCACACGTCGAGTTTCGTTCCTCGGAATCTCCTCATCCTACAGACACAGCTCGCTACCGAAGGGCCCCCAGAACTCGTCCTTCCCTTCACGTGTGTGTAAACGCCGACCTTGCCTCCTTGATATTGCTCACGTCCGAAGACAGAATATACGGTGGGAGGCAAGAATAGCGGAATGAATCACTCGTGCAGTGATGGAATCGCAAGTTAAAGCATGGCAGAAAGCTATTGCAAATGGAAGGCTCAGGAATCTCTCTGTATCTTTTTGCTCAAATATCTCTCGTAGGCTTATATTCACAAATTTTTTCTCATGAAATTCTGAAGTGTGGCTCATATATAATCCTTTTCAATCAGTACTTCACATGGAAAATCATATCATTTATTAATCACCAAATCAAGCATAGTTTCTATGCAATTTTCGAGTCAATCTACCATATAAATCATGCTCTTAATAAATCATCACAACGGTCATATAGCACATTAAAGCATGATTATATTCCATATAAAGATTCAAATTCGTTCTCAAGCATATTCAACCATTTCGCATATAGTTACCATGTCAGGACTTTTTAGAAGTGATTCCAAGCTATCTGTTTCTAGTGTAAATCAATCCAGATTAACTTTCCAAATCTAGCACACGAGATAGCATCATATCAGCACGTTTTCTATGTACAGCTCATAGTATTAGATCAATATATTTACCATGTTTATCACACAAATCAGATCAGGGCATACTTAATTCGATTTATCATATCATGGCAGAGCTTTCTTTATTTTAGAGATCACATCCGTTTATAGCATATACCATATAATAGCACCTTATCCACAAAGTCAATCAAATCAAATATTTCCTAAATATAATATTCCAATCAGCATAAGCAAAGATATTAATTTAATATTGAACATTAAATTCAGTGGAAAGCATGCAAACGATTTTCTACTCGATTTCATTAAGGAATAAACAAGTATCAACGGATATATCACTTTCCATATATAAACAACATATTTTCCTTTTATAACTCAGTAGGATATCTCATGCATTATTTCCATATATAGCACAGAACGATATATCCTATCACATGGGCTGTCTATAACATGTGATCACCTAGTTTCATCAAGTAATCACAAGATCATATGCGAATCAAATATTCAACACTTCAATCAATCTATAGCTCATAATCAATGCATGTGTGAATATTTTCATATACTTAGACATTATATTAATCATAGATCGAATTGCTTAATTTATAGACCTTATTACAATTACATTGTCCACAAAACTCTCTGACACTCATGGACCAAAAAGGTCAACATTCTCCCCCTTTTTGATGATGACATGTAATTGATGCAGCACATAAGCATGTAAGCATATTGGATCACGCAAGTCCTAGCGCATATGTCTAAGTGTTGCATAATCACTAAGCAGAACATACGATATTTCCTAATCACGTATGATACATATTTGCTCCCCCTGCCTAAGTACAGTTATCTATACGATATGCAAGGATATATCATTTCATTTTCAAGGTTATATCATGAGCGCAAAATTTCGGAATTTACCCGTGAATGTGCTCCCCCTGCCTAAGTGCGCATTTTTCAAGCATGATTCAAGCAATTAGACAATCATCGCAGCAGGCACTTAGCACTTATCAAGAAATCTCACATAAGTCAATTCGCACAGTTAAGTACCTGAGTATCACTGTATCAGAGCATAAGATCAGATAACGCAGTGTAAGATCAGCACATATATATCCAGAGATCATAGCAAAATATTAACATTGGAGATATATCATAGAAGCAGCAAAATATTATATAGATTACGGTTTAATGAGCTTCCCTACACAGCAAAACACTTAGACGCTCAACGCCTAACACTTACCTTACTACTCCCTTTTCCTTATCGAAAAGGCGGGAGGGACACTTAAAAACTGAACTTGCAAACACGGAGCATAATGGAATATCCTAAGAGCAGCTAAGAGCAGAGCGGGGGGGGCAGCCTACTGGCTTGAAGAGGTTTCAGAATCGGCAAGTTTAGGAAGGGACTTCTTGATCAGCTTGGAGATCTTGGACAGTTTCAGCGACAGCTCGGTATACTGTTCTTTGAGCTTGCGGAAGCGCTTCTGATTATCAGCCTTGATATCGGAGATATCACGACGTAGCATTACCCAACGCTGAGCTCGTCCTCATAGTCGTCGTCGTCACTCCTAACCTTTGCCTTTCCCTTTGCGGCGGACTGTTTCTGGGCACTATCGACTGACCTTGTAACGACCCTCACTTTTAAAATAAAAATGATGGCGGATTTTTCCACAACGAAAACCAGGGGAGACCCAACTAATAAAAATCTTTCGGCAAAATATAATATATTACGGCGGAATAAAAATATTTTACACGCGCACACGGTTCAGTTACGTCATATTTAACAGTCACACTCAAATAGAATTTATTGATACACAAAACACACTGAAACCTCTCCACAGGTCACATCCATGTACCGCCTTGCCCTCAAAAGACCATGGATCACCGCCACCAGCCTCGTTAGTTTTGACATGTTTCCACGTCGGGCTCGTCAGTACCTACAACACGTAAACTGTGCTCCTTGCACAGTAGATGAAATAATGCATGATGCAATTGTGCACTCAATCCCAAACCCGATATCTCACATAATATGCAAGCTCTTTCTTTTCTCACGCTAATTTCTTATTTCTCAAATTAGGGCCCTAGGTTAGACTCGACACCTCGCATGCCTCACAATAACGGTAGCCTACTCTGGAAGTTCACGCCAGGTCGCTCCTTCCATATAATACATATAAGATGGTCAAACCTCGGGAAGTTCACGCCCGGGCAGACAAAAACGTTCGCATCTGTGTAGTTGACAGAATGCTCACACCGGTCTGCCGTCATGTGCCATATTGAGTACTAACCCCGACTCTCCAACGAGTCACCAATCAAATAATCATTATCTACCCTACTTATGAAAGCGTTACCGTCTCCAATACGTTACATACGATTTCAGTTCAACACCGATCCACACGGTCTGAACTTCTCTCGATCTAGTATGAAATGTACGTGACAGATAATTGCATGATTACACAATTTATTTAAATCGAATAAAAATATTCACCATATTTAACGTAAAACATGCAAGCGTAAGAAAAAAATAAAGACACACAACACATAAAAACACATAATAGTTTACGTGTCGTAGGTGAATATTTCACCTACCTGTCATCCAGATAAAAGTCAGTCTAGCACCCTCGTAAATCCCTAATATTTTGGGCCCTCTTTAAGCATCCAATGTCTTAGCTTTATGATGGACATCGAAACCATCCTTTACACAGTCATGTACTTACAAATAAGTCAACCCCTAAAAACAGTAGTATATTGCAATCTTGAAATGACAGAGAAATCTAATATCGAAAAATAAATCACATAAGCTGACATAGCTATCCCCAAGATAATATATATAACCACAACACAACACCATTATAACAATCACGAAATGTATCCTATCTTAGTGAACCAAATCCAGATCATAACCAAAACAATCATTCTATGCTTCTCATCTGTACACGCTTCATAATAATTCTATCACCGAAAATCCTTTTTATAAATATTAAGACATACGTAACATAATTAATTCGATAATATGAAATTTAACTCTAGTTTCCTAAAAATTTCCAAACTACCAAAGATATTGTTTTCAACAAACAACTCAGAACTATACTAAATATCACGTACTCCAGTACCGAGGTTTTCCACGCGAGTACATAACCATTTCAAAGATCCGAGAAAACCCTAATAAAACCTTAAATGATTTACCTTAAACACATGTTAAAATTTACATAGCTACATAATTCACATAAGTCATGTAAAAAGAAACACATAAGGGATAAACATATTTTTGTATTGTAAATGAAATATCTACCTTACCCGACGTAATAACTTTTGGCTTGTTAAGGTTAAGCTTGTCGAAGTTTCTCCGTTTTTCTTCTAGTTAAATATCCTCGGCCTTTTTACTAAATATTCTCATCTTTTGCTCAATCGTGTATGTGTTTTCCTCAAATAATAGTTGGATATATATATATATATATAGCATTAGGAAAGGTGAGGGTTACGAGTAGGTGATTGGTCGATGTGTTTTACCTTGGGGCTAAGTAAGTAATTCTTTCCTCTCATATTATATTAGTGTACTAAGTGTTCCGCATGTAATGTCTCACGATCAAATGACTCACCAATTAGTCGTACTTATCAATTGGTCATGCCTAATATCAACATCAATGACCCTTTTTTTAATAATGCTTGTAGATATTTATTTATCTCAATTATGAGGGAGCAAGAGACTCGTCCTTTTCTTCGTTCCTTAAGCAATTTCAACCCTTAAGTACAATATTTTATTAATCCAATGGTCACTCTTATCATTTTAAATTATTTTCTAACTATGTATTTGGATTAATTTCGAAAACTTATAAAATTAATATCTTCATTTCGTTCTGAAATGACTAATAAAATTTCGAAGTCTAATTACTTCAAAATCCCGTATTAAAATATTACATGTATTACATTCCCCCCTAATAGAATTTCGTCCCCGAAATTATGTCGTAGAATAAATTGGGATAACGACTTCTCATTTCTTCTTCTCTTTCCCACGTAGCCTCTTCAACTGACTGGTTTCACCGCAACACCTTAACTAACGAAATGTCTTTATTCCGAAGTTGTTTCACCTCTCTCATTAAAATCTCTACCGGTTGTTCTTTATAAGTTATGTCTGGCTTTAACTATTGGTATAGAACTTCATTCTTCAATACATGGCTCGGATCCGCCATATACCTCCTTAATGCCGATACATGAAAAATGTCGCGAACTTGTGCGAGTGTTGCCGGTAGTTCTAACTAGTATGCTACTTCGCCAACTCGTTTTAGTATTCTGAAAGGACCAATAATAAATCTAGGGCTTAGTTTGCCCTTCTTCCCGAAACGTTTCACGCCCTTCATAGGGGAGACTTTTAGAAACACCCAATCGTTTATTGCAAACTCTAGTGGCCTTCGTCTATGATCTGCGTAACTTTTCTGACGACTCTGAGCCGTCCGCGTTCTTTCCCGAATTTTTGCTATTGCCTCAGTCATTTCTCGTATTATCTTGGGAGCTAATAAGGTTCTTTCGCCGACCTCATCCCAATGAACTGGGGATCGACATTTCCGTCCATACAATGCCTCGTAGGGGGCCGTTCTTATCGTAGCGTGATAGCTGTTGTTGTAGGAAAATTCGACTAACGGTAGGTATTTGCTCCAATTTCATTTGAAATCTAACACATACGCACGTAGCATACCCTCCAGGGTTTGGATTGTCTCTCTGACTGCCCATCAGTCTGGGGATGGTATGCGGTACTAAATGATAACTGAGTTCCCATTGCCTTTTGCAAACTCCTCCAGAAGTTTGACAGGAATCTCGAGTCTCTATCCGAGACGATCGATTTCGGAATCCCATGAAGCCGAACTATCTCCTGAATGTATAATTTTGCGTAACGCTCCAAGGAAAATGTCGAACTTATGGGTAGGAAATGGGCTGACTTGGTCTACCTATCAACTATAACCCAGATAGCGTTGTGACCTTTCACCGTTTTCGGTAAACCAACGACAAAATCCATGGTGATATGGTCCCATTTCCATTCAGGGATTGGCAGGGGTTGCAACATTCCTGCTGGTCGTTGGTGCTCGGCCTTTATGAGTTGGCACGTTAGGCATTGACTTATAAACTCTGTAATGTCGTCCTTCATCCCAGGCCACCAGTAATTTATTTGCAGGTCTCGGTACATCTTCGTGGCGCCTGGGTGTATCGAGTACTGGGTTGCATGTGCCTCTGTCATTATTGTTCGTCGAAGTTCTTGGTTGTCAGGTACATACAACCGATTTTTAAATCGAAGACTTCCGTTCTCCTTGATTTCAAAGTCGTTCGGCATTGTTTGTTTGTCTTTGATCTTTATGTATAGTTCGATTTCCTTCTGAGCTAAGGTGATCTTTTCGAGTAGTGTTGCTTGGAGGGTCAATGCCGCTAATTTCGTCTCCACTTCCCCCAGCGCAACTACTTCTACTCCAAGATGGTGAAGTTCTGCATTTACAGCTTTCCTACTTAAAGCGTCCGCGACTACATTCGCTTTCCCTGGGTGATAGCTAATTACATAGTCGTAGTCGTTCACGAGTCCTAACCACCGCCATTGTCTCATGTTCAGCTCCTTCTGTGTGAAGAAATACTTCAGGGTCTTGTGGTATGTAAAGATCTCACACCGTTCTCCGTACAAGTAGTGCCGCCATATTTTCAAAGCGAACACCACTGCTGCGAGCTCAAGATCGTGAGTTGGGTAATTCTTCTCGTATTCCTTCAATTGTCGGGAGCGTATGCAATAACCTTCCCATTCTGCATCAGTACACATCCCAAACCATTTTTCGAGGCATCACTATATACTGAAAATCCTCCAGTTCCCGAAGGTGTCGTAAGGATTGGGGCTGTAGTTAGCCGCTTGCTCTTGGAAACTCTGCTCACAGGCTTCCGTCCATCTGAATGGAACGTTCTTTTTAGTTAGATTTGTGAGCGTCGAAGCAATACTGGAGAAATCCTGAATGAAATTCCGATAATACCCAGCGAGCCCTAGGAAGCTACGGATCTCTGTGGGGGTAGTTGGTCGTGGCCAATTACTTATCGCTTCGATCTTACTACGATCTACGGAAATTCCACTTCCAGAAACGACGTGTCCCAAAAAGGTTACTTGCTCTAGCCAGAATTCGCACTTCTTAAATTTGGCATAAAGTTGTTTTTCTCGTAGAGTTCCTAAGACAATTCGTAGATGAACTGCATGTTCTTCCTTTGACTTAGAATAAATGAGGATATCGTAGATAAAGACAATAACAAAGCGATCCAGAAAATCCTTAAAAATTCGATTCATCAAGTCCATAAAGGCCGCTGGTGCATTTCTCATTCCAAAAGGCATGACCAAAAATTCATAATGGCAGTACCTCGTGCGAAATGCCGTTTTTGGGACGTCTGACTCCTGAATTTTTAGCTGGTGGTACCCCGAACGAAGGTCAGTTTTTGAAAATACCTTAGCACCATGCAGTTGGTCGAACATGTCATCTATCCTAGGCAATGGGTACTTGTTTTTAATCGTGATTTTATTGAGCTCCGGTAGTCGATGCACATCCTCATCGATCCGTCTTTCTTTTTCACAAACAGTATTGGTGCTCCCCAAGGTGAAAAGCTAGGCTGAATAAATCCCTTCTGTAACAGCTCCTCCAGTTGTTCTTTTAACTCCTTTAACTCGTTTGGTGCTAATCGATAAGGGGCTTTAGCGATAGGACCCGCCCCTGGCACTAGGTCGATGGTGAACTGTATTTCTCGATCAGGGGGTAACCCCGGGAGATCATCGGGAAATACACGGTGAACTCATTTACTATTGGCACATCCTTCAATTCTGGAAGAGGGGCTTTCTCTCCCTTTACCGCACATACTAAGAAAGATTCACAACCCTATCTCAAAAGTCGTTGAGCCTTAAAAGCTGAAATTCGAGGAATACAACTTTGGTTCGTTTTACCCGAAAAAGTAAATACCTCATCCTCAGGCAATTGAAATTTCACCATCTTCTTAGCACAGTCAATCACGGCTCTATATTTCGAAAGCCAATCCATCCCAAATACGAATGCATAATCGTTCATAGGGATCACAATCAGATCAGCTTATAAGTTTCTACCCTCGATGTTTATAGGACATTTCTGTACTGCCCGGTTGGTTTGAATTGGACCCCCGTGAGGTAATATCGCTACATAACAGCATTCAGACTGAGTAAGATATATTCCTACTCTTTACACGTACTCTTTTGGAATAATTCCCGTGTGTATATATATAAATGAGTGAATGTACATGATGGGTGAGGTTCAAGCCCTCACAAGCAACCAGTAACAGACTACTGGCAAACACAAAAGAGACATGCACAATAGATACTACCATGCGACTCGCCAGAGGCGCCGTATGCCCGCCCTGTCTAGTTCGAACTTCGGAGGGGTCCCGCTAAGACGCATGCACACCAAATCCAACACCGAAGCCACCAGCATGTCAGGAGTGGTAATGATGCCATCCTTCCAGCATTTGTTTGGGGCCTGCCAAATATGGTAAACCAAGGATGCCAGAACATGGCGGGACGCTGCCGAAAGAAGATGCTGCCCACGCCATTTCCTCGATGCCCACGCAATGCCCTGGACCCAATCCCTATAAGGCCAACACCATCTGATGCGTCGCCTCAGCAGTCGAAGACACTGACGAGAAAACCGACAATCGAAGAACAGGTGCTGAGCCGTCTCATATCGGAGCACGTCGCATAGAACACAGGCCGGTGTCCCCGCTCTCTGAGCCACCCACGGCTTGTCCCTCGTGGACAGACGGTCTCGTATACTCAGCCATAGGATGATCTCATGCCTAGGGACCTTTAGGGGTCCCCCAAACAAGGCTGCCCAGGGAACAGGCTCACGATGAATGCGCAGGGCCTCTCGGATGAGACGGGTGGTTGGCCGGCCATCAGTCGCCCCCTTCCACAACATACTATCGCAGGTGGTAGGGTCTGGAGACGGTAAAAATGCCGACTAAATTCTATGTATTTTGCCGTCGTCGTTCCAGGCCAATTCCACCCATGAGCATCAATAACCGCACTCAAGCGAGTCCCCACTGGAAGTCCCATAGCTAATGGTCCTCTTGGATAGCGCTCAAGTAGAGGCGCTTCCTGTAGCCAAGGGTCCTCCCATAACCAAAGCGTCGAACCATCGCCGATCTTAAAAGAGATAAGTGGAAGAAGGACCGGTCTCAGCTGCATAAGCTTTCTCCAGCTCCATGAAGTATTGGCCGAGACAGGTACAGCCCAGATCGATCGCATATGTAGCCGTGTGCTGTACAACCAATCCACCCACACTGAGTCAGGGGCATGTGTAATAACCCGCCATGGAAGCTGCACAAGTAATGCCCTGTTATCTGTCGCAATCGATCGAATTCCCAACCCACCTTCAGATGTAGGAAGACAAATATCATCCGAAGAAACTTTGGCCGAGGCACCACCCCATAAGAACTTCCGCATTCTCAACTCCAGAGCCCGGACTACGCCCTTTGGTAATAGGAACACCCCCAACCAATAGATATGCATGTTGGGAAACCCCGGGTGACCCGAGGCCTTGCCACGGACGCAGCGGAAGTATTGAAAGGGTCTCCCAGGTTCCCCGTTGGAACGAGTGAATTTCAAAAATTTCCTCGTTCCCGCCACAAGACCAAACTCGGTATAAAGAAAAACACGCATGTATACACGTATTAAGGTTTAGAACATTACCCTCGTCGCGAAGATCCTTAGCTCCCTAGCTCACGAACTGCGCCGAAGAGAGTCACGCCGACCCCGTGAAGTACCACAAACCAACACCACCCCAAGGATGGCTAGAGATGGTATGGAGTGTTGTGTAGAGATGTGTATGTATGTGTGTGATTTCTAAAACTCACAAACACTTAGGGATTTCTAAAAGATCACCCTAAATGCTCTCACTTCTCTCTAAAACTCAAAGATAGAGTGAGAAAGAGCTTAATTCAAGTTATGGACGAAATTCTCTAAGAAAATATATTAAAAGTCCATTTCCAAACCAAGAAAATGACTTTTAACTTAATCCAAATGAGATCATGTCCTACATGACTCAAAAGGTGTTAGATTCCCTTTTATTATGTCACTAAATGACCTAATAATGTCCCATATGTCTAACATAAGAACAAGGAATGAATTTGGACTTGATTTGGATTAAATTTGGCCAAACCGACGCTCGTCACGGCCTGAAACAAGCCTATTCACGGCCGTGACAACACCCTTCACGGCCTGGGTCATAATGGTCACGCCCGTGACCATGTCGAGGCCAAAACTCAGCCTCTGCCGTGCGTCACGGCCACGTGCAACGTGTTCACGGCCGTGACACTTTGACAGCTTTGCGGCAGATTCGTATTTCGATCCGATCGAGGGGTAAACGATGTCCGATTGACCTGAAATTTTAACCATAGTTAAAAGACTCATCAATCTTGATGCTGACCAAAGGGATTCTCAATCCAAGGTCTAGATTGTGAGATATGAATTTTTGAAGCTACTGCAACTTTGCAGATGGGCTTCACAACCGTGACAAGCCTTGCTTGTCATTGTGAACCCTATTTACGCTTCAACTATTACCATTTTCGTTCCGTAAATATCCGTCCATGTAAATATAGTTTCTAAAATATATTTAATATTTTATTAACGTCTCTAAGACCGTTAAATTAATTTACATCTCATATTAGTTAGGCACTATCACAGTGATCATTTTTAAGCCCGACTCTCTTGGTTCGTCTCAACCCGGCAAGGGAGGAATCCAAGAATTCAGTAAGCGCCTAGCCAATCCCGCGGTACCGAATAGATCCCGTGTTGAGTACGATCTTCAATCTACGAACCGACTATAGATTATCGTCGTACGTATAGACCCTTCACTAATGTCCCGGTCGAGTGAGAGTCATGGTTACGTCAAACTTACTAGACTCGACACTATGACGAATTTGTGACTGGCGAAATTACTAAACTGTTCTCCACGTCCCACGTGAGTCAGTTTATTGCTTCGGCCGAAGACTTTGTAATTTCCCGTCCCCAAATATGCATAAGACATATATCTCGGTTACTAACGAGACAGTGAATCCCTCACGATAGTCTAAGCACGGCAGTTACCCTTCGTTGTCAAGACCGCATGTCGCCGCCGACCCATGTTCATCACCGAACAAGGCGGGCCTAGCAAACTAGTGACAAGTCAAGCCCCGAAGTCAACTCCGTCAAAGACCTTTCAGTCTAAGGTCCACGCACACTACTATAGTCAATCAATCAATCATTGACGCTACCCAGAGTAACGATAAGGCCCATGTGATTGTCGATTACGAGTCGTGTCCAAGTACAAGTTAATCCCCTGATTCAACTCATACCAATGTTATGACCTCCCGCTTCCAAGCGAATGGTTGGCACAACCATTTAAGAGTCGTCAACAAATAAGTCGTAATTGACGCTCAGTCACCCTACTGAGGTCTAAGACTTATGGACTAATTTAATATCGAAGAATAATAGCTCACTGGTGCCCCCTCTCTCATCCCATGAGAATCAGTGACTATACTTACGATATATGGGTTTTATTTATTTACCATCTCACCGGATGCCTAATGAGACATAATAGGTAAATAAATAATATGCCTTTAAAGAATTAATATAAAAATATAAATTCCATTATCAAGTATAAGAATACAATATTCAAATACAGGCGAAAATACATCGAATATACAATACGTGCCCTATTCATTACATCCTCGAATGGCATTCCGAGGCACATCCCCAACAATCTCCCACTTGCACTCAATGCCATGCGCTATGATATCGTAACCCCATTTTATAGAGGTGCCGATCAAGCACTGCCTGTGAGAGAGGCTTGGTGAACGGGTCTGCCACGTTATCCGCAGTAGCTATTTTCTGCACAGCTATGTAGCCATTCTCAACGAACCCACGCAACACGTGGTATTTTTCTTTCTATATGTTTGGACTTTGAGTGAGACCTAGGTTCCTTGGCTTGTGCGACTGCCCCACTATTGTCGCACCACAATGGTAGCGGGCGGTCCACTATGCCTGGAACTACTTGAAGTTCTTCTAAGAACTTCCTCATCCAAACACCTTCCTTTGCTGCCTCAGAGGCCGCAATATACTCCGCCTCAGTGGTGGAATCGGCAGTAGTGCTTTGCTTGGAACTTTTCCAAGACACTGCTCCACCATTGAGCGTATAGACGAAACCAGAAGTAGATTTTCGGTCATCCACTTCTGACTGTAAATCCGAATCAGTATAACCATCCACCTCTAATTCTCCATTTCCATAAATCAATATCATATCTTTAGTCCTTCTAAGGTACTTAAATATATTCTTTACTGCATTCCAATGTTCTTTACCAGGATTAGACGGTACCGACTTACTATGCTCAAAGCATACGCAATGTCAGGCCGCGTACATAGCATCGCATACATTAGGCTACCTATTGCTGATGCATAAGGAATTTCACTCATTTCCTTCCTTGCTTCCTCATTCTGAGGACACATGGATTTCGAGAGATGAATCCCATGTCGAATTGGCAAGAACCCTTTCTTAGATTCATCCATTCGAAACCGTTTCGGAATCTTTTCTAAGTAAAGGGCCTGAGATAAACCTATCATTCGATTCGCTAGATCTCTAAAAAGGCGAATTCCAAGAATATAGGTTGCTTCTCCCAGGTCTTTCATGGAGAATTCGGTTGAAAGCCAAGCTTTCACCTCCGAGAGCATCCCGATATCGTTTCCAATCAAAAGGATGTCATCCACGTACAATACGAGGAACGATATCTTACTCCCACTGACCTTCTTGTAAACGCAAGGCTCATCTTCATTCTTTAAGAATCCGTAGTTCCTAACTACTTCATCAAATCGAAGATTCCAGCTTCTAGACGCTTGCTTAAGTCCATAAATTGACCTATTAAGCTTGCACACTTTGTGAGCATCTGCTTGCGATGTAAAACCCTTGGGCTGCTAAATATAGATTTCCTCCTGGAGGAATCCATTTAGGAAAGCAGTTTTCACATCCATCTGCCAGATCTCGTAATCATAGTATGCGGCTATGGCAAGCAGAATCCTGATAGACTTAATCATTGCTACAGGTGAAAAGGTTTCCTCATAATCAATGCCCTCTTTCTGATTATACCCTTTCGCTACTAGCCTAGCTTTGTAGGTTTCAACCTGTCCGTCAGATCCAATCTTTCTCTTGTAGATCCATTTGCACCCTATCGGTCTAAAACCTTGGGGCAAATCTACTAGAGTCCAGACTTGGTTGCTGTGCATAGAGTCTATCTCTGCTTTCATAGCTTCGACCCATTTCTTTGAGTCGACATCCATCATTGCCTGGTCATAGGTAGTGGGATCATCACCAATGATTCCCTCCGTCGCATCAACCCGTGCTCGACGTGTACCATACCATAGGGTTGAGAATGTCGTCAATGCATTCCTCATAACGCTCAAAGAGAGTGGGTCGGCATGACAGAATAGAAGAAGATCGTCAGCGAAAACAAGCATGGACAGACGATTCGCCTCACATCTCCAATGGTAGCGGAAGAGCGGCTCCAATAGTATATGCTCCTCGACCATGCCGTGAAGAACCTCCATAACCAGCGTGAAAAGGTATGGCGAAATAGGATCCCCCTGTCATAATCCTCGTTTGCCGGCGAAGAACCCCACCGACTGACCATTAACATTAATGGAGAAAGTTGGAGTAGTCACACAGGACCGGATCCACTCGATGTAAGTAGGGTGAAAGCCCATGGCCTGAAGCGTGGCGAGTAAGAAACTCCACTCGACCTTATCATAAGCCTTGGCGTGGTCCACCTTAAGCATAGCCCTTGGAGGCCGACCTTTGCTCGTATACCCAAGGCATAATTCCTGCGCCGTAAGAATATTATCGCTTATTCGCCTGCCTGGGATAAACGCCGTCTGTGATTTGTGGACTAACTCGCTCAAGGAAGGTTTTAGCCGGTTTGCCAAAATCTTCGAAATGACTTTGTAGATGACGTTACAGCAAGAGATCGGCCAAATTCCGTGGACCGCCTAGGAGTCTGACACTTAGATATAAGCGTAATAAGAGTGCTGTTCAGACCCTTCAAAAGCCGTCCAGTGACGAAGAAATCCTGAATCGCCTTAGTAAATTCGGCACCCCACCACCTCCCATGTGGCCTTAAAGAACGCCGCAGTGTATCCGTCTGGACCCGGTGCCTTCTCATCCCCCATAGAGAAAATTGCTTGACGTACCTCAATCGCATCAACTTGCCGAACCATATGTAAAGCCGCCGCTGGGGAAAGCGCGCGCCTTATGGCTCCTTGAACCTCAGCTCTCGTGACGGCAATTCCCTGGCAGACTGGCCTAAAAGCCCTTGGTAGAAATGCAGTAACTCACCCTCCACTGCTTTAGGCGTCTGTAATGGGATCCCAGTCGCACTGTCCAGAGATAAGATGCGGTTGGTCGCTCGACGTAAGGCAACCTTCCTAAAGAAATATGCCGAGCACTGATCCCCATCCTTAAGCCACGCCAGCTTAGCTCGTTGGGCCAAGGCTGTGTGCTCAACTTCCACAGCGCGGGCATACAGTAAGCGACAATGGCGTTCCAGGTCATGAAATAGGCCCTCCTCAGGATATCTAGACGCAAAGTCTTGGGCGATACCTAAGAAACGCATGGCTTCCGCCACATTAGCCGCGAGATCCCCTTTAGCACGCCGCATCTCCTTGAAAATAGGCTTAAGCTGCTTCACCCTAGCCATTAGCACGTACATAGGGAACCCCTCGACAGGAGCCTCCCACACTCGACGGACATGCTCCCAGAAGGCCGTTTCCTTAATGAGGAAGTTCTCGAACCGAAACGTTCGTCCTCGCGGCTGCGCCGCCAGTGATCCTAACGTGACTGGTGAATGGTCAGACGTGGCTGGAAGTTCGCATCGATAAAAAGCATCCGGGCACCTGACGAACCATTGGGGATTCCCCAATATGCGATCCAGTCTGCGCCAAATACCCGCCAGCGCCCGCTGCTGATTATACCAAGTAAACTCCTGTCCCGTAGATGGGAGTGATAAAAGGTCCGCATGCACTAGACAATTTTGGAAGTCCGCCATATCAGTGGCGTTTGGACACCCTCCCCGGCCCTCACCCGCATGTAAGATGGTGTTAAAGTCCCCGGCCACCAGCCATGCATCATCAACTCGTAAAGACGAAAAATGTATTAACTCCTCCCAAAGAAAACGGCGATCATCCCGCCGAGAGTTCCCATAAACAAAGGAAACAAAGACAATATCACCCGTCCCAAGAAGCTCAACCTGACAGTGCACCGCCTGGTTGGACTTCATAATATAGTAACCCGTAGCCAAGATGGGTCCCAACCCACCCATAGATGGGTACCGGGCCCATCCTCATAATCAAAATACCACTTCAAGCGTGGCCTAATGCCCTCCGAAATGCAAGCTGCATTTGCAGCAGACACCCGTGTCTCAAGAAGACCCACAAGTCGCAAACCACCCCGCCCCATCCACTCCCCAACCGCCCTTTTGTGGTCTTGCCTGTTCAGACCACGGACATTCCACGATCCCATCGGTATCATGAAATGGGGTAACTGATGGGCTGCATCTGCTTTAGTGCCCATGTAATCGTTGTCGCGGTAATGTCGTCCTCCAAACCATGTAAAGGCGTTCCATGAGAGGAAGCCGCTTCCGTTGATCCCAAACGTGGAGACCTATCCATGCATGGCGAAGGCCGCCGGTTAGGTACAATCACAGCTTTGCCCTTCACGCCTATTTGCTGCCATTCCGTCACAGCTCCTTTGCTCGTTGGGCAGGTCATTCTTGGAGGCATAGAAGCCCGATCAGATCATCTCCCCCACCCTTAGCAGGTTGACCCCCTTTTTCGTTAGATGACCTCGGCTGCATATGTGGCCTCGGCTGGGCTTGACGAGGTTGTGTGGTATGTCGCTTAGGGCATTGAGTCGCGGCGTGCGCCCACGTTGCGCATGCATCACACTTCGACGGGCGCCACTCGTACTCCACCCGCACTGAGACATCACCAGCTGAACCTCCATCAGGGCGCGGCATCCTAAGGTAAAGAAGCTCTAGAAACGGCGTATCAAGAGACTTCATCACACAGACGCGTGCATAGTCTATGCGGTCACCTCACGCAGTGACCCCGTCTGCGAAGAGCGGGCGACCCACAATGTAGAACCCAGGGTCCTCGTAAGTATTAAGGGCCAATAAATTTGCACACATGTTGACCACGATTATGTGCTTTTCATGCAATAATTTCGTGCTTACGTGACTTACGTGAAGTTTCGTGTGGTAAATTACGTGCGTAGGTGATTTGGTGAAATTTGGTACAACTAATTTGTACCAAGTGACCCTTAATTTATTTAGGGATTTTCGAAAATTAGGCTAAGGAGTAAATTAGGCCCAAATTAGTTAGTAGCACTAATGGGCTAAATTGAGAGTTGAGCCCAAAACATTAAATGGCTTAGGGACAAATTTCCTTAAAATAAGGGATATTTTCGTCAATTGAGTCTCATCCTCATCCCTTAAAAGAATTAAATGTAGTCTAAAACCCATTTGAAGTCCACAAACCCCAAAGTGTAAGAAAGCCACGAGTTCGAGCAAGAAGAAGGGGAGAAATCGAGCTTTAAGTTAGAGAAGGTATAAAACTCTTACTATGATTTCGATTTTAAGCTCGAATCTAGCGTGCTTAGAATGATAGCACACTCGAAAATCTGCCCCATTTGTATTTTTGGTTAATTTCGATTATAGGGTTTTTGAAACTCATATGATATTTAACGAGTTCTTGGGGAAAAGGTGTAGTTTGATCGAAAAACTTAGGAAGTTGTGGGTCAAAAAGGTGTTTGTGTGACTTGGGATCTCAGAAGATGGGCTTTACGAACTCAAGTTCGGGAATCCTAAAGTATTTGAATGCACGGGTTCGCAAAGTGGGTGGTTCGCGAATTAGGTGTGATGCGCCATACTTCGCGAAGTGGTCATTAGGCGCCAATGTCGCGAATTGTGGGAAGGTAGAATTCGCGAACTTAAGGGCTTTATTTGCATGGATTCGCAAACTGGGAGCTTTGCGGGTTGAGCAAGTCGCGCGAACCCCATGCAAACCACGAACCAATTTAAAGCCCTTAGGGAATTCGCGAAGTGGGTAAGAAAGGAGTTCGCAAAGTACGAACTTGGCGAATCCATGGTTCTCGCGAACTCAAAGCCGAGTAGCGTATTTCGCGAACTTAGAGAGAATGGAGCTAGGGTTCGCGAATCCTATATGTACAAGGCATTTCGCGAATTAGAGAGGTCAGGCCGCAAACTTTCTTCTCGGGCCCTTATGGTCTGCGAGGTGTGAGGTTCGCGAGTCGGGGTGGTTTCGCGAAGTCGCGGGCCGAACTACAGTTCGCAAAGTATATTCTGTGAGTGAGGGCCTGAACGTTTTGCGAATTGTGAAGAGTTAATAATTTCACGAACTATATAAGTTCGCAAATTAAATGTAAGGTGAAATATACTTTGCGAGTTACAAGAGTTTGCGAAATGTAGAGCATTTGGCGAATTTAGGGGAACGAGAGTTAGAGTTTGCGATATACATATGTGACGAGTTCGCGAACTATAGTTGGAGGTTGCATTTAGAGTTTGCGAAGTAGGTTTAAAAGATGTTTCACGAATTTAAAAGGATCTGAAATGTTAGGGTTCACGAAAAGAGATTTACGAATCTATAAAGGGTTTGAGGAATTCACGAAATAGGGTTTAAACTTTCGCGAGCCCTAGGCAGTTCGCGAATAAATAAGTCACGAACCTTACGTAATGAAATAAATTTCGCGAACTATGGAAAAAGGGTGTTTCTCTCGGTCATTCAAATGTCACGAATTAAAGTCTAAAGTTATTTCACGAATTAAAGTTAGCGAACTCTCTCCAAACAAATAACCTTCAAATCCAAGGTTAATTATAATGTTTCAACACTTCGGAATTTCTAGCACTTAGATGATCGATTGAATTAGATAGCAAACTGACGTAATAATTTTGTGCTTAAGGTCGAGGCTTAGGAGTTTCATCGAACCACTACGGAGGACAGGTAAGTGGAAATCCAACTACAACACATAACGTATGTGTATGTGCCTAATTTATGTGATTACGTGATGGTGTGCTTACGTACTTACATGAACTTGTATGATATGGTTGCATGCTTTCGGTAAGCGTTATGGCATTAATGCATTTTGCATATGCACGAGCATGCACGAAACACTTGAGGGTAATAAGATGATGAGCGTGCATGATTATGTCGCAAATAGCGAAGAATAAATGCCGAGGTGGGCAATGATATTATAAAATAAGTTAGGTGGCGGCTTCCGGGGCACCGGGACGGACGGCGTTGATGCGGCCCGTTGGCGACGTTGATGCGTCGCCTTTTACGAACGACGTTGATGCGTCGGGGGATTACCATGGTTGGGTTGATGCCCTCATGGTTGGGTTGATGCCCTTATATCCCTCATTAACGTGGTTGGGTTGATGCCCTCATGCTTTAGTATGGTTGGGTTGATGCCCTCATACTTGGGTTGAAGCCCGTGGTTGGATGGAGCTCTTTTACGGTGTACGCCTGGGTAAAAGTCTGCCAAGGGCCCTAAGATAAAAGATATGAGTTTGAGTTTAGACTATGAGACGTAAGATGCATTGGCGTGGAATGCCTTTGCGAGGAAAATAATCACGTGCACGTCATGCATGATTTCTACTCGAAACTTCCACGTCGGACTCTTGGAGTAGTAGAATCCATCAGATCAGCCTTGGCTTTGCTTCTAGCTTCGCAAAGTGATGCTTAATGGCTGAATGATCCGTGTAGATGATGACCTTTGATAGGATAAGATACTGACGAAATTTGTCGATTGCAAACACGACTGCAAGAAATTCCTTCTTGGAGGTAGTATAATTGATTGCGCCTCATTTAAAGTCTTGCTTGCGTAGTGTATCGGCTGAAAATACTTTTCCTGTCGCTGCCCCAAAACTGCACCTACTGCAAAATCACTGGCATCGCACATTAGTTCGAAGGGCAGCCTCCAGTCGGGGGCTACCATAACAGGAGCATTAATAAGCTTATCCTTGAGTAGAGTAAAAGCATTCATACAATCGGTCGTAAATTTATAAGATACATTTTTTTCTAGCAAGCGAGTTAAAGGCCTAGCAATTTAAGAAAAATCTTTAATAAATCTACGATAAAAACCAACATGTCCTAAGAAACTTCTAATTGCTTTTACCGACGAGGGTGGAGGTAATCGTTCAATAGTTTCTATTTTTGCTCTATCTACCTCAATTCTCAAGCCGATATCTTATGACCTAAAACGATACCTTCTCTAACCATAAAATAACATTTTCAATTTAACACAAGGTTCGTTTCCTCGCATCGTTTAAGTACCGCTTTAAGATTGGAAAGAAATACTTCAAATGAGTTACCAAAAATCGAAAAGTCATCCATGAATACCTCCATTCCTTTACCGATTAATTTGACGAAAATGGCCATCATGCACCGTTGGAAGGTAGCCGGGGCATTACGCAGTCCGAAAGGCATCCGGGGTGCGAAAAAAAAGTGGTCTTGATGGGACCTTGTAGTTGTTTGGGTGGTCTTGTTGATGTTACTGGTTGGTCGGTAGTTTCATTACCGTTTGGTGCGTCGTGAGCATCATGAACGCTTTTTTGTAACTCCTGTTTTCCTTTATATTAGTGAAACTTTCCAAAAAAAAATATTATCTTCGGATTTTCCAAAAAAAAAGGCATCCGCGATATGCGAAGGTTCCGAATGGGCACGTAAAAGTCGTTTTTCTCTTGATCTTCGGGTTCGATCGGGATCTGCAAGTAACCAGAAAGACCATCAAGAAAACAATAAAATTTACGACCGGATAAACGCTCAAGCATTTGATCAATGAAGGGTAAAGGGAAGTGATCTTTTTGCGTCGCGTCGTTTAATTTTCGGTAGTCAATGCACACTCGCCAGCCTGTAACGGTCCTTGTTGGAATGAGTTCGTTTTTCTCGTTGGTTACCACCGTCATTCCTCCCTTCTTTGGCACTACTTGAACTGGGCTTACCCATGCGCTGTCTGAGATCGGGTATATGACTCCCGCATCAAGTAGCTTTATTACCTCAGCTTTTACTACCTCCTTCATGTTCGGGTTTAGACGCCTTTGATGTTGCACCATAGGCTTGAACTCATCTTCCATCAGGATCCTATGCATGCAGAAGGTCGGGCTGATTCCTCGAATATCTGATATCTTCCATGCGAGCGCCTTCTTATGCTCCCGTAACAGGTCTAGGAGCATGATTTTCTGTTCCTTCTCCAGATTCGATGCTATGATTACGGGGAGCTTCGAGTTATCCTCGAGAAATGCATACTCCAAGTGATCGGGCAGTTGCTTGAGTTCGAGGGTTGGTGGCTCCTCAATCGAGCATTTCTCTCATTCTTTATCATTGCTCTTCTGCACCTCGATTGCTATTTCATTCCTGCCATCGCCATTTGTGCATATATGGGCAACGTCGAGAGATAGTTCATGGTTCTGCTCTCCCGCCTGCGGCTCTTCATTTTCTGCTAATCCTGACATCGAAGCAAAATATTCTGGTTGTGATAGTCCCTGCAATGATAAAAGGTCATTCCATGCATCAATGTAAAAGCACTTATCGTCTACTTTCTCGTAATTTTTCATGGATTTGATCATATCGAATGTGACTTTTTCGCCATCTATTGTTAACGTCAATGTTCCATTATGAACATCGAACATGGTTCCTCCAGTAGCGAGGAATGGCCAACCCAAGATTAGAGGAATATTTTCATCCTCCTCCATATCGATAATAACAAAGTCTGCAGGAATTATAAATTTATCGACCTTAACCAGGACATCTTCTATGATACCCCTAGCATACTTAACAGATCTATCTGCTAATTGCAAAACTCATCCTAGCGGGTTTGGGCTCTCCTAAACCAAGTCCTCTAAACATAGAATAAGGCATCAAATTAACACTTGCTCCTAAATTGGCCAATGCCTTACTTACGACTAAATCGCCTATTAAACATGGTATAGTAGAACTTCCTGGATCCTTAAGCTTTTTAGGTAGCTTGTTTGCGGAATGGCAGAGCACTCTCCTCGCAACTCAATGGTCTTCAATCTTGCGCTTGTTCGTGATAAGATCCTTCAAAAACTTTGCCCAACGAGGCATCTGTGCTAGGGCATCAACAAGTGGCAAATTAATATGTAATTGTTTAAAAATAGCGAGAAATTTATCAAATTGATCATCAACGATTTCCCGCTTAAGCCTTGCTAGGTATGGAATTTTCGGTTGATACGCCTTGACAGGTGGCTTAGACACAGTCTCCTCTTGTTTGTCGGCCACGCTGCTTGGTTGCGTGGGTTAATGTTCTTATTCATTTTCTGCACTTCCTCGAGCTCTCTCCCGTTACGAAGTGTCACCGCCTTTACATGGTGGTCCTTGGGATTGGTCTCGCTGTAACTTAGCAACGAAACGGAAGGACGTTGTTGGATTGATTCGCAATCTGTCCAACTTGCTTCTCTAAGGCCCGTAGGGAAGACTCGGTGTTTTGCAACCGTGCTTCTTGATTATCCAAGCGAGAGTCGAGCTTTCCCATTAGCTTCTCGAGCATTCCCTCGAGCTTTTCAACGCGACTATACGAGGTGGACTCAGCATTCGCGCCATGGTATCCTTGTGTTCTTTGTTTTGAAATCCTGCCGGAGCTTGTTGTTGATTACCATAGACCAAGTTCGGATGAACTCGTTTCAGGAAGCAGCTTCGTTGGCCTTGATAGTTACCCATGTAGTCAACTTGCTCCATCGGAATAGTGGATGGACAACGGGTTGCGTCGTGGCTTTCGCCGCATGTAGCGCATGGCGGAGTATAATTTGGGTATGCATGAGGAGGCAGAGCAGCTGCGGGAGTCCTCGGGACAGATTGTACCTGCATAGCATTAACAACCGGCTTTGTTGTTAGCGTGGGTAATAGCGTATTCATCAACGTTTCAATTTCGAGGTTGTTGCTGCGATTTGTTGTTGGAGTGTGTCTAAGTTGGTATTTATCGCATTTGCATTACCGACATCGTACATCCCCGGTGGTTTGCCTCTATTGCTGGAACTCCCGCGCCTGAAGCTACTTGCGCTATATTCTTCGATTAGATTCCAGCCTTCCGTTGCACGCTTAAGCCTCCATTGCATGCCCCCTCAAGTAGTTGCACGGTGATATCATTCAACGATTCATGGAACCGCTGAATCAATTCGCTCTTCGTCATACCATGTTGTGGAAAACGGTTCAGAAGCGTCTTGAAACGTGTCCATACGTAATAAATTCTCGCCCTCCTTTTGCTTGAATGACGTAAGGCCCATTTTTAGTCTCAGCACCTTTGACGGCGGAAAGAAGTGTGTGACGAAGGTGGCGTGCATCTCGTCCCAAGTTGTGATGGATCGTTCGGGTAGTATATTATACCACTCCTTGGCGTTACCTCTTAGGGAGAACGGAATTTAGTAGAGCCGGATCGTTACAGGGCTTACTCCTTGTACTCGTATTGTGTCGGTGATGGACATGAAGCCTCGTATATGTCGGTAACCGTCTTCCTCGGAGAGTCCATCGTATTGAGATGTTGTCTGAAGCATATGAAGCCAATGATGTTTCAGCTCAAAGTTGTTCGGGACTTGAGGAAAGACTATCACTGAGCCGACCGACCCTACGGCGTTGTTTCTCCAAAGCTCTCTCATTGGAGGTTCTCTAGCTTGTAGAGGCATCTCCTCACGATTTTGAGTCGCCATTTCGACTTGCCTTACGTTTTCTCGTAGGTTGTGTCGGAACGTTCTTTCGATCTCCGGGTCTCCTTCAACAATTGGTAGCGAAGGATTCCTTCGGGTCATACACGAGCGTTCACGTACCTGGACAACAAAATGAAAACGATAATATCAATAAGACATTTAGAAATTAAAACCAATAAAACAAAATATATTGCTAAAAAAATAAAAAAAAGTTAAAATAAAAACAAATATAAGCGAGTGGTAATAATTATAGGGAAATAATCTATAATAATATATATATATATATATATATTTATAATAATGATGATAAAATAAAATAGATAGTTTGAAGAGATAATAATAATAACAATAATATCAATACTAATAAAGGTACGTAGATCAAAAGAAATCTGATTAAGCAAAAAATATATATTAATAAAATATATATATTTAATAATAAAAAAGTAATAGCAAACAATACTAATTAAAATAACGAAAAATAACGAAGAAAGAAAAAAAGTAAGTAAAAATAATAAGTGTAGAAATACTAATACTAATAATAATAATAGAAATAATAACAATATCAATAATAATAATAATAGAGCTAGAATAATAAACTAAAGTTCTCCAAATATCAATAGTTCCCCGGCCACGGCGCTAAAAACTTGATCGAGCGAATCGAGTGATAAAATAAAACGAATATCGACAACTATCCTACGCTCAACAGGCAAGTGTACCTATCGAAAATAGAATAGAAATGGCAAGTATTCGAGTATCGAACCCAAAGGAACTATATACTTTAGAAAACGGTCGTTTAAATATTCTAGTAAATATTTTTTGGTTTAGTAAAAATATAAATAACTATAAATGATAAACACAAAAAATATAAGTTTGATAAAATAGCGATAACGGGTTCGGACGACTTTATGAAAGCGAACGTATTTGAGACTTCGAATCCCCCTAGCTCGACCAAACGAGTTACAAGTATAAACATTTAGCCATCTATAAGACCATGAGGATTCCTAGAGCATGCGTACTGAAGATATAAATGTGGCTAAGAGGGGGGGGGGGTTTGAAATAGGCTTATAAAAAAATTTTGTGCTTCTTTTCACAAATCCTAAATGTAGTGACCTAATATGCCTACCGATGCTTATGACGAGTATGCCTGATACATCCTAGTTACGTCGGATGTGTGTCGGGTCTGTCTGTCTCACAGCGATAAGGAAATAACTGAAAAGTAAATGCGAGACAGGATTTTTATAGAGGTTATATCCCCAACTGGGGTTTACTCCTCTCCTTGGGGTTAGCTCCCCAAGAGTTTAACCAATCACTATAATGCACCGTAGTTGGATACAAAACTGATTGATTAGCCGAATACACAACCGAAACAAGTCGAACTACACACACTAGGTTACCACACGTCGAGTTTCGTTCCTCGGAATCTCCTCATCCTACAGACACAGCTCGCTACCGAAGGGCCCCCAGAACTCGTCCTTCCCTTCACGTGTGTGTAAACGCCGACCTTGCCTCCTTGATATTGCTCACGTCCGAAGACAGAATATACGGTGGGAGGCAAGAATAGCGGAATGAATCACTCGTGCAGTGATGGAATCGCAAGTTAAAGCATGGCAGAAAGCTATTGCAAATGGAAGGCTCAGGAATCTCTCTGTATCTTTTTGCTCAAATATCTCTCGTAGGCTTATATTCACAAATTTTTTCTCATGAAATTCTGAAGTGTGGCTCATATATAATCCTTTTCAATCAGTACTTCACATGGAAAATCATATCATTTATTAATCACCAAATCAAGCATAGTTTCTATGCAATTTTCGAGTCAATCTACCATATAAATCATGCTCTTAATAAATCATCACAACGGTCATATAGCACATTAAAGCATGATTATATTCCATATAAAGATTCAAATTCGTTCTCAAGCATATTCAACCATTTCGCATATAGTTACCATGTCAGGACTTTTTAGAAGTGATTCCAAGCTATCTGTTTCTAGTGTAAATCAATCCAGATTAACTTTCCAAATCTAGCACACGAGATAGCATCATATCAGCACGTTTTCTATGTACAGCTCATAGTATTAGATCAATATATTTACCATGTTTATCACACAAATCAGATCAGGGCATACTTAATTCGATTTATCATATCATGGCAGAGCTTTCTTTATTTTAGAGATCACATCCGTTTATAGCATATACCATATAATAGCACCTTATCCACAAAGTCAATCAAATCAAATATTTCCTAAATATAATATTCCAATCAGCATAAGCAAAGATATTAATTTAATATTGAACATTAAATTCAGTGGAAAGCATGCAAACGATTTTCTACTCGATTTCATTAAGGAATAAACAAGTATCAACGGATATATCACTTTCCATATATAAACAACATATTTTCCTTTTATAACTCAGTAGGATATCTCATGCATTATTTCCATATATAGCACAGAACGATATATCCTATCACATGGGCTGTCTATAACATGTGATCACCTAGTTTCATCAAGTAATCACAAGATCATATGCGAATCAAATATTCAACACTTCAATCAATCTATAGCTCATAATCAATGCATGTGTGAATATTTTCATATACTTAGACATTATATTAATCATAGATCGAATTGCTTAATTTATAGACCTTATTACAATTACATTGTCCACAAAACTCTCTGACACTCATGGACCAAAAAGGTCAACATTCTCCCCCTTTTTGATGATGACATGTAATTGATGCAGCACATAAGCATGTAAGCATATTGGATCACGCAAGTCCTAGCGCATATGTCTAAGTGTTGCATAATCACTAAGCAGAACATACGATATTTCCTAATCACGTATGATACATATTTGCTCCCCCTGCCTAAGTACAGTTATCTATACGATATGCAAGGATATATCATTTCATTTTCAAGGTTATATCATGAGCGCAAAATTTCGGAATTTACCCGTGAATGTGCTCCCCCTGCCTAAGTGCGCATTTTTCAAGCATGATTCAAGCAATTAGACAATCATCGCAGCAGGCACTTAGCACTTATCAAGAAATCTCACATAAGTCAATTCGCACAGTTAAGTACCTGAGTATCACTGTATCAGAGCATAAGATCAGATAACGCAGTGTAAGATCAGCACATATATATCCAGAGATCATAGCAAAATATTAACATTGGAGATATATCATAGAAGCAGCAAAATATTATATAGATTACGGTTTAATGAGCTTCCCTACACAGCAAAACACTTAGACGCTCAACGCCTAACACTTACCTTACTACTCCCTTTTCCTTATCGAAAAGGCGGGAGGGACACTTAAAAACTGAACTTGCAAACACGGAGCATAATGGAATATCCTAAGAGCAGCTAAGAGCAGAGCGGGGGGGGCAGCCTACTGGCTTGAAGAGGTTTCAGAATCGGCAAGTTTAGGAAGGGACTTCTTGATCAGCTTGGAGATCTTGGACAGTTTCAGCGACAGCTCGGTATACTGTTCTTTGAGCTTGCGGAAGCGCTTCTGATTATCAGCCTTGATATCGGAGATATCACGACGTAGCATTACCCAACGCTGAGCTCGTCCTCATAGTCGTCGTCGTCACTCCTAACCTTTGCCTTTCCCTTTGCGGCGGACTGTTTCTGGGCACTATCGACTGACCTTGTAACGACCCTCACTTTTAAAATAAAAATGATGGCGGATTTTTCCACAACGAAAACCAGGGGAGACCCAACTAATAAAAATCTTTCGGCAAAATATAATATATTACGGCGGAATAAAAATATTTTACACGCGCACACGGTTCAGTTACGTCATATTTAACAGTCACACTCAAATAGAATTTATTGATACACAAAACACACTGAAACCTCTCCACAGGTCACATCCATGTACCGCCTTGCCCTCAAAAGACCATGGATCACCGCCACCAGCCTCGTTAGTTTTGACATGTTTCCACGTCGGGCTCGTCAGTACCTACAACACGTAAACTGTGCTCCTTGCACAGTAGATGAAATAATGCATGATGCAATTGTGCACTCAATCCCAAACCCGATATCTCACATAATATGCAAGCTCTTTCTTTTCTCACGCTAATTTCTTATTTCTCAAATTAGGGCCCTAGGTTAGACTCGACACCTCGCATGCCTCACAATAACGGTAGCCTACTCTGGAAGTTCACGCCAGGTCGCTCCTTCCATATAATACATATAAGATGGTCAAACCTCGGGAAGTTCACGCCCGGGCAGACAAAAACGTTCGCATCTGTGTAGTTGACAGAATGCTCACACCGGTCTGCCGTCATGTGCCATATTGAGTACTAACCCCGACTCTCCAACGAGTCACCAATCAAATAATCATTATCTACCCTACTTATGAAAGCGTTACCGTCTCCAATACGTTACATACGATTTCAGTTCAACACCGATCCACACGGTCTGAACTTCTCTCGATCTAGTATGAAATGTACGTGACAGATAATTGCATGATTACACAATTTATTTAAATCGAATAAAAATATTCACCATATTTAACGTAAAACATGCAAGCGTAAGAAAAAAATAAAGACACACAACACATAAAAACACATAATAGTTTACGTGTCGTAGGTGAATATTTCACCTACCTGTCATCCAGATAAAAGTCAGTCTAGCACCCTCGTAAATCCCTAATATTTTGGGCCCTCTTTAAGCATCCAATGTCTTAGCTTTATGATGGACATCGAAACCATCCTTTACACAGTCATGTACTTACAAATAAGTCAACCCCTAAAAACAGTAGTATATTGCAATCTTGAAATGACAGAGAAATCTAATATCGAAAAATAAATCACATAAGCTGACATAGCTATCCCCAAGATAATATATATAACCACAACACAACACCATTATAACAATCACGAAATGTATCCTATCTTAGTGAACCAAATCCAGATCATAACCAAAACAATCATTCTATGCTTCTCATCTGTACACGCTTCATAATAATTCTATCACCGAAAATCCTTTTTATAAATATTAAGACATACGTAACATAATTAATTCGATAATATGAAATTTAACTCTAGTTTCCTAAAAATTTCCAAACTACCAAAGATATTGTTTTCAACAAACAACTCAGAACTATACTAAATATCACGTACTCCAGTACCGAGGTTTTCCACGCGAGTACATAACCATTTCAAAGATCCGAGAAAACCCTAATAAAACCTTAAATGATTTACCTTAAACACATGTTAAAATTTACATAGCTACATAATTCACATAAGTCATGTAAAAAGAAACACATAAGGGATAAACATATTTTTGTATTGTAAATGAAATATCTACCTTACCCGACGTAATAACTTTTGGCTTGTTAAGGTTAAGCTTGTCGAAGTTTCTCCGTTTTTCTTCTAGTTAAATATCCTCGGCCTTTTTACTAAATATTCTCATCTTTTGCTCAATCGTGTATGTGTTTTCCTCAAATAATAGTTGGATATATATATATATATATAGCATTAGGAAAGGTGAGGGTTACGAGTAGGTGATTGGTCGATGTGTTTTACCTTGGGGCTAAGTAAGTAATTCTTTCCTCTCATATTATATTAGTGTACTAAGTGTTCCGCATGTAATGTCTCACGATCAAATGACTCACCAATTAGTCGTACTTATCAATTGGTCATGCCTAATATCAACATCAATGACCCTTTTTTTAATAATGCTTGTAGATATTTATTTATCTCAATTATGAGGGAGCAAGAGACTCGTCCTTTTCTTCGTTCCTTAAGCAATTTCAACCCTTAAGTACAATATTTTATTAATCCAATGGTCACTCTTATCATTTTAAATTATTTTCTAACTATGTATTTGGATTAATTTCGAAAACTTATAAAATTAATATCTTCATTTCGTTCTGAAATGACTAATAAAATTTCGAAGTCTAATTACTTCAAAATCCCGTATTAAAATATTACATGTATTACATTCCCCCCTAATAGAATTTCGTCCCCGAAATTATGTCGTAGAATAAATTGGGATAACGACTTCTCATTTCTTCTTCTCTTTCCCACGTAGCCTCTTCAACTGACTGGTTTCACCGCAACACCTTAACTAACGAAATGTCTTTATTCCGAAGTTGTTTCACCTCTCTCATTAAAATCTCTACCGGTTGTTCTTTATAAGTTATGTCTGGCTTTAACTATTGGTATAGAACTTCATTCTTCAATACATGGCTCGGATCCGCCATATACCTCCTTAATGCCGATACATGAAAAATGTCGCGAACTTGTGCGAGTGTTGCCGGTAGTTCTAACTAGTATGCTACTTCGCCAACTCGTTTTAGTATTCTGAAAGGACCAATAATAAATCTAGGGCTTAGTTTGCCCTTCTTCCCGAAACGTTTCACGCCCTTCATAGGGGAGACTTTTAGAAACACCCAATCGTTTATTGCAAACTCTAGTGGCCTTCGTCTATGATCTGCGTAACTTTTCTGACGACTCTGAGCCGTCCGCGTTCTTTCCCGAATTTTTGCTATTGCCTCAGTCATTTCTCGTATTATCTTGGGAGCTAATAAGGTTCTTTCGCCGACCTCATCCCAATGAACTGGGGATCGACATTTCCGTCCATACAATGCCTCGTAGGGGGCCGTTCTTATCGTAGCGTGATAGCTGTTGTTGTAGGAAAATTCGACTAACGGTAGGTATTTGCTCCAATTTCATTTGAAATCTAACACATACGCACGTAGCATACCCTCCAGGGTTTGGATTGTCTCTCTGACTGCCCATCAGTCTGGGGATGGTATGCGGTACTAAATGATAACTGAGTTCCCATTGCCTTTTGCAAACTCCTCCAGAAGTTTGACAGGAATCTCGAGTCTCTATCCGAGACGATCGATTTCGGAATCCCATGAAGCCGAACTATCTCCTGAATGTATAATTTTGCGTAACGCTCCAAGGAAAATGTCGAACTTATGGGTAGGAAATGGGCTGACTTGGTCTACCTATCAACTATAACCCAGATAGCGTTGTGACCTTTCACCGTTTTCGGTAAACCAACGACAAAATCCATGGTGATATGGTCCCATTTCCATTCAGGGATTGGCAGGGGTTGCAACATTCCTGCTGGTCGTTGGTGCTCGGCCTTTATGAGTTGGCACGTTAGGCATTGACTTATAAACTCTGTAATGTCGTCCTTCATCCCAGGCCACCAGTAATTTATTTGCAGGTCTCGGTACATCTTCGTGGCGCCTGGGTGTATCGAGTACTGGGTTGCATGTGCCTCTGTCATTATTGTTCGTCGAAGTTCTTGGTTGTCAGGTACATACAACCGATTTTTAAATCGAAGACTTCCGTTCTCCTTGATTTCAAAGTCGTTCGGCATTGTTTGTTTGTCTTTGATCTTTATGTATAGTTCGATTTCCTTCTGAGCTAAGGTGATCTTTTCGAGTAGTGTTGCTTGGAGGGTCAATGCCGCTAATTTCGTCTCCACTTCCCCCAGCGCAACTACTTCTACTCCAAGATGGTGAAGTTCTGCATTTACAGCTTTCCTACTTAAAGCGTCCGCGACTACATTCGCTTTCCCTGGGTGATAGCTAATTACATAGTCGTAGTCGTTCACGAGTCCTAACCACCGCCATTGTCTCATGTTCAGCTCCTTCTGTGTGAAGAAATACTTCAGGGTCTTGTGGTATGTAAAGATCTCACACCGTTCTCCGTACAAGTAGTGCCGCCATATTTTCAAAGCGAACACCACTGCTGCGAGCTCAAGATCGTGAGTTGGGTAATTCTTCTCGTATTCCTTCAATTGTCGGGAGCGTATGCAATAACCTTCCCATTCTGCATCAGTACACATCCCAAACCATTTTTCGAGGCATCACTATATACTGAAAATCCTCCAGTTCCCGAAGGTGTCGTAAGGATTGGGGCTGTAGTTAGCCGCTTGCTCTTGGAAACTCTGCTCACAGGCTTCCGTCCATCTGAATGGAACGTTCTTTTTAGTTAGATTTGTGAGCGTCGAAGCAATACTGGAGAAATCCTGAATGAAATTCCGATAATACCCAGCGAGCCCTAGGAAGCTACGGATCTCTGTGGGGGTAGTTGGTCGTGGCCAATTACTTATCGCTTCGATCTTACTACGATCTACGGAAATTCCACTTCCAGAAACGACGTGTCCCAAAAAGGTTACTTGCTCTAGCCAGAATTCGCACTTCTTAAATTTGGCATAAAGTTGTTTTTCTCGTAGAGTTCCTAAGACAATTCGTAGATGAACTGCATGTTCTTCCTTTGACTTAGAATAAATGAGGATATCGTAGATAAAGACAATAACAAAGCGATCCAGAAAATCCTTAAAAATTCGATTCATCAAGTCCATAAAGGCCGCTGGTGCATTTCTCATTCCAAAAGGCATGACCAAAAATTCATAATGGCAGTACCTCGTGCGAAATGCCGTTTTTGGGACGTCTGACTCCTGAATTTTTAGCTGGTGGTACCCCGAACGAAGGTCAGTTTTTGAAAATACCTTAGCACCATGCAGTTGGTCGAACATGTCATCTATCCTAGGCAATGGGTACTTGTTTTTAATCGTGATTTTATTGAGCTCCCGGTAGTCGATGCACATCCTCATCGATCCGTCTTTCTTTTTCACAAACAGTATTGGTGCTCCCCAAGGTGAAAAGCTAGGCTGAATAAATCCCTTCTGTAACAGCTCCTCCAGTTGTTCTTTTAACTCCTTTAACTCGTTTGGTGCTAATCGATAAGGGGCTTTAGCGATAGGACCCGCCCCTGGCACTAGGTCGATGGTGAACTGTATTTCTCGATCAGGGGGTAACCCCGGGAGATCATCGGGAAATACACGGTGAACTCATTTACTATTGGCACATCCTTCAATTCTGGAAGAGGGGCTTTCTCTCCCTTTACCGCACATACTAAGAAAGATTCACAACCCTATCTCAAAAGTCGTTGAGCCTTAAAAGCTGAAATTCGAGGAATACAACTTTGGTTCGTTTTACCCGAAAAAGTAAATACCTCATCCTCAGGCAATTGAAATTTCACCATCTTCTTAGCACAGTCAATCACGGCTCTATATTTCGAAAGCCAATCCATCCCAAATACGAATGCATAATCGTTCATAGGGATCACAATCAGATCAGCTTATAAGTTTCTACCCTCGATGTTTATAGGACATTTCTGTACTGCCCGGTTGGTTTGAATTGGACCCCCGTGAGGTAATATCGCTACATAACAGCATTCAGACTGAGTAAGATATATTCCTACTCTTTACACGTACTCTTTTGGAATAATTCCCGTGTGTATATATATAAATGAGTGAATGTACATGATGGGTGAGGTTCAAGCCCTCACAAGCAACCAGTAACAGACTACTGGCAAACACAAAAGAGACATGCACAATAGATACTACCATGCGACTCGCCAGAGGCGCCGTATGCCCGCCCTGTCTAGTTCGAACTTCGGAGGGGTCCCGCTAAGACGCATGCACACCAAATCCAACACCGAAGCCACCAGCATGTCAGGAGTGGTAATGATGCCATCCTTCCAGCATTTGTTTGGGGCCTGCCAAATATGGTAAACCAAGGATGCCAGAACATGGCGGGACGCTGCCGAAAGAAGATGCTGCCCACGCCATTTCCTCGATGCCCACGCAATGCCCTGGACCCAATCCCTATAAGGCCAACACCATCTGATGCGTCGCCTCAGCAGTCGAAGACACTGACGAGAAAACCGACAATCGAAGAACAGGTGCTGAGCCGTCTCATATCGGAGCACGTCGCATAGAACACAGGCCGGTGTCCCCGCTCTCTGAGCCACCCACGGCTTGTCCCTCGTGGACAGACGGTCTCGTATACTCAGCCATAGGATGATCTCATGCCTAGGGACCTTTAGGGGTCCCCCAAACAAGGCTGCCCAGGGAACAGGCTCACGATGAATGCGCAGGGCCTCTCGGATGAGACGGGTGGTTGGCCGGCCATCAGTCGCCCCCTTCCACAACATACTATCGCAGGTGGTAGGGTCTGGAGACGGTAAAAATGCCGACTAAATTCTATGTATTTTGCCGTCGTCGTTCCAGGCCAATTCCACCCATGAGCATCAATAACCGCACTCAAGCGAGTCCCCACTGGAAGTCCCATAGCTAATGGTCCTCTTGGATAGCGCTCAAGTAGAGGCGCTTCCTGTAGCCAAGGGTCCTCCCATAACCAAAGCGTCGAACCATCGCCGATCTTAAAAGAGATAAGTGGAAGAAGGACCGGTCTCAGCTGCATAAGCTTTCTCCAGCTCCATGAAGTATTGGCCGAGACAGGTACAGCCCAGATCGATCGCATATGTAGCCGTGTGCTGTACAACCAATCCACCCACACTGAGTCAGGGGCATGTGTAATAACCCGCCATGGAAGCTGCACAAGTAATGCCCTGTTATCTGTCGCAATCGATCGAATTCCCAACCCACCTTCAGATGTAGGAAGACAAATATCATCCGAAGAAACTTTGGCCGAGGCACCACCCCATAAGAACTTCCGCATTCTCAACTCCAGAGCCCGGACTACGCCCTTTGGTAATAGGAACACCCCCAACCAATAGATATGCATGTTGGGAAACCCCGGGTGACCCGAGGCCTTGCCACGGACGCAGCGGAAGTATTGAAAGGGTCTCCCAGGTTCCCCGTTGGAACGAGTGAATTTCAAAAATTTCCTCGTTCCCGCCACAAGACCAAACTCGGTATAAAGAAAAACACGCATGTATACACGTATTAAGGTTTAGAACATTACCCTCGTCGCGAAGATCCTTAGCTCCCTAGCTCACGAACTGCGCCGAAGAGAGTCACGCCGACCCCGTGAAGTACCACAAACCAACACCACCCCAAGGATGGCTAGAGATGGTATGGAGTGTTGTGTAGAGATGTGTATGTATGTGTGTGATTTCTAAAACTCACAAACACTTAGGGATTTCTAAAAGATCACCCTAAATGCTCTCACTTCTCTCTAAAACTCAAAGATAGAGTGAGAAAGAGCTTAATTCAAGTTATGGACGAAATTCTCTAAGAAAATATATTAAAAGTCCATTTCCAAACCAAGAAAATGACTTTTAACTTAATCCAAATGAGATCATGTCCTACATGACTCAAAAGGTGTTAGATTCCCTTTTATTATGTCACTAAATGACCTAATAATGTCCCATATGTCTAACATAAGAACAAGGAATGAATTTGGACTTGATTTGGATTAAATTTGGCCAAACCGACGCTCGTCACGGCCTGAAACAAGCCTATTCACGGCCGTGACAACACCCTTCACGGCCTGGGTCATAATGGTCACGCCCGTGACCATGTCGAGGCCAAAACTCAGCCTCTGCCGTGCGTCACGGCCACGTGCAACGTGTTCACGGCCGTGACACTTTGACAGCTTTGCGGCAGATTCGTATTTCGATCCGATCGAGGGGTAAACGATGTCCGATTGACCTGAAATTTTAACCATAGTTAAAAGACTCATCAATCTTGATGCTGACCAAAGGGATTCTCAATCCAAGGTCTAGATTGTGAGATATGAATTTTTGAAGCTACTGCAACTTTGCAGATGGGCTTCACAACCGTGACAAGCCTTGCTTGTCATTGTGAACCCTATTTACGCTTCAACTATTACCATTTTCGTTCCGTAAATATCCGTCCATGTAAATATAGTTTCTAAAATATATATTTAATATTTTATTAACGTCTCTAAGACCGTTAAATTAATTTACATCTCATATTAGTTAGGCACTATCACAGTGATCATTTTTAAGCCCGACTCTCTTGGTTCGTCTCAACCCGGCAAGGGAGGAATCCAAGAATTCAGTAAGCGCCTAGCCAATCCCGCGGTACCGAATAGATCCCGTGTTGAGTACGATCTTCAATCTACGAACCGACTATAGATTATCGTCGTACGTATAGACCCTTCACTAATGTCCCGGTCGAGTGAGAGTCATGGTTACGTCAAACTTACTAGACTCGACACTATGACGAATTTGTGACTGGCGAAATTACTAAACTATTCTCCACGTCCCACGTGAGTCAGTTTATTGCTTCGGCCGAAGACTTTGTAATTTCCCGTCCCCAAATATGCATAAGACATATATCTCGGTTACTAACGAGACAGTGAATCCCTCACGATAGTCTAAGCACGGCAGTTACCCTTCGTTGTCAAGACCGCATGTCGCCGCCGACCCATGTTCATCACCGAACAAGGCGGGCCTAGCAAACTAGTGACAAGTCAAGCCCCGAAGTCAACTCCGTCAAAGACCTTTCAGTCTAAGGTCCACGCACACTACTATAGTCAATCAATCAATCATTGACGCTACCCAGAGTAACGATAAGGCCCATGTGATTGTCGATTACGAGTCGTGTCCAAGTACAAGTTAATCCCCTGATTCAACTCATACCAATGTTATGACCTCCCGCTTCCAAGCGAATGGTTGGCACAACCATTTAAGAGTCGTCAACAAATAAGTCGTAATTGACGCTCAGTCACCCTACTGAGGTCTAAGACTTATGGACTAATTTAATATCGAAGAATAATAGCTCACTGGTGCCCCTCTCTCATCCCATGAGAATCAGTGACTATACTTACGATATATGGGTTTTATTTATTTACCATCTCACCGGATGCCTAATGAGACATAATAGGTAAATAAATAATATGCCTTTAAAGAATTAATATAAAAATATAAATTCCATTATCAAGTATAAGAATACAATATTCAAATACAGGCGAAAATACATCGAATATACAATACGTGCCCTATTCATTACATCCTCGAATGGCATTCCGAGGCACATCCCCAACAATCTCCCACTTGCACTCAATGCCATGCGCTATGATATCGTAACCCCATTTTATAGAGGTGCCGATCAAGCACTGCCTGTGAGAGAGGCTTGGTGAACGGGTCTGCCACGTTATCCGCAGTAGCTATTTTCTGCACAGCTATGTAGCCATTCTCAACGAACCCACGCAACACGTGGTATTTTTCTTTCTATATGTTTGGACTTTGAGTGAGACCTAGGTTCCTTGGCTTGTGCGACTGCCCCACTATTGTCGCACCACAATGGTAGCGGGCGGTCCACTATGCCTGGAACTACTTGAAGTTCTTCTAAGAACTTCCTCATCCAAACACCTTCCTTTGCTGCCTCAGAGGCCGCAATATACTCCGCCTCAGTGGTGGAATCGGCAGTAGTGCTTTGCTTGGAACTTTTCCAAGACACTGCTCCACCATTGAGCGTATAGACGAAACCAGAAGTAGATTTTCGGTCATCCACTTCTGACTGTAAATCCGAATCAGTATAACCATCCACCTCTAATTCTCCATTTCCATAAATCAATATCATATCTTTAGTCCTTCTAAGGTACTTAAATATATTCTTTACTGCATTCCAATGTTCTTTACCAGGATTAGACGGTACCGACTTACTATGCTCAAAGCATACGCAATGTCAGGCCGCGTACATAGCATCGCATACATTAGGCTACCTATTGCTGATGCATAAGGAATTTCACTCATTTCCTTCCTTGCTTCCTCATTCTGAGGACACATGGATTTCGAGAGATGAATCCCATGTCGAATTGGCAAGAACCCTTTCTTAGATTCATCCATTCGAAACCGTTTCGGAATCTTTTCTAAGTAAAGGGCCTGAGATAAACCTATCATTCGATTCGCTAGATCTCTAAAAAGGCGAATTCCAAGAATATAGGTTGCTTCTCCCAGGTCTTTCATGGAGAATTCGGTTGAAAGCCAAGCTTTCACCTCCGAGAGCATCCCGATATCGTTTCCAATCAAAAGGATGTCATCCACGTACAATACGAGGAACGATATCTTACTCCCACTGACCTTCTTGTAAACGCAAGGCTCATCTTCATTCTTTAAGAATCCGTAGTTCCTAACTACTTCATCAAATCGAAGATTCCAGCTTCTAGACGCTTGCTTAAGTCCATAAATTGACCTATTAAGCTTGCACACTTTGTGAGCATCTGCTTGCGATGTAAAACCCTTGGGCTGCTAAATATAGATTTCCTCCTGGAGGAATCCATTTAGGAAAGCAGTTTTCACATCCATCTGCCAGATCTCGTAATCATAGTATGCGGCTATGGCAAGCAGAATCCTGATAGACTTAATCATTGCTACAGGTGAAAAGGTTTCCTCATAATCAATGCCCTCTTTCTGATTATACCCTTTCGCTACTAGCCTAGCTTTGTAGGTTTCAACCTGTCCGTCAGATCCAATCTTTCTCTTGTAGATCCATTTGCACCCTATCGGTCTAAAACCTTGGGGCAAATCTACTAGAGTCCAGACTTGGTTGCTGTGCATAGAGTCTATCTCTGCTTTCATAGCTTCGACCCATTTCTTTGAGTCGACATCCATCATTGCCTGGTCATAGGTAGTGGGATCATCACCAATGATTCCCTCCGTCGCATCAACCCCGTGCTCGACGTGTACCATACCATAGGGTTGAGAATGTCGTCAATGCATTCCTCATAACGCTCAAAGAGAGTGGGTCGGCATGACAGAATAGAAGAAGATCGTCAGCGAAAACAAGCATGGACAGACGATTCGCCTCACATCTCCAATGGTAGCGGAAGAGCGGCTCCAATAGTATATGCTCCTCGACCATGCCGTGAAGAACCTCCATAACCAGCGTGAAAAGGTATGGCGAAATAGGATCCCCCTGTCATAATCCTCGTTTGCCGGCGAAGAACCCCACCGACTGACCATTAACATTAATGGAGAAAGTTGGAGTAGTCACACAGGACCGGATCCACTCGATGTAAGTAGGGTGAAAGCCCATGGCCTGAAGCGTGGCGATTAAGAAACTCCACTCGACCTTATCATAAGCCTTGGCGTGGTCCACCTTAAGCATAGCCCTTGGAGGCCGACCTTTGCTCGTATACCCAAGGCATAATTCCTGCGCCGTAAGAATATTATCGCTTATTCGCCTGCCTGGGATAAACGCCGTCTGTGATTTGTGGACTAACTCGCTCAAGGAAGGTTTTAGCCGGTTTGCCAAAATCTTCGAAATGACTTTGTAGATGACGTTACAGCAAGAGATCGGCCAAATTCCGTGGACCGCCTAGGAGTCTGACACTTAGATATAAGCGTAATAAGAGTGCTGTTCAGACCCTTCAAAAGCCGTCCAGTGACGAAGAAATCCTGAATCGCCTTAGTAAATTCGCACCCCACCACCTCCCATGTGGCCTTAAAGAACGCCGCAGTGTATCCGTCTGGACCCGGTGCCTTCTCATCCCCCATAGAGAAAATTGCTTGACGTACCTCAATCGCATCAACTTGCCGAACCATATGTAAAGCCGCCGCTGGGGAAAGCGCGCGCCTTATGGCTCCTTGAACCTCAGCTCTCGTGACGGGCAATTCCCTGGCAGACTGGCCTAAAAGCCCTTGGTAGAAATGCAGTAACTCACCCTCCACTGCTTTAGGCGTCTGTAATGGGATCCCAGTCGCACTGTCCAGAGATAAGATGCGGTTGGTCGCTCGACGTAAGGCAACCTTCCTAAAGAAATATGCCGAGCACTGATCCCCATCCTTAAGCCACGCCAGCTTAGCTCGTTGGGCCAAGGCTGTGTGCTCAACTTCCACAGCGCGGGCATACAGTAAGCGACAATGGCGTTCCAGGTCATGAAATAGGCCCTCCTCAGGATATCTAGACGCAAAGTCTTGGGCGATACCTAAGAAACGCATGGCTTCCGCCACATTAGCCGCGAGATCCCCTTTAGCACGCCGCATCTCCTTGAAAATAGGCTTAAGCTGCTTCACCCTAGCCATTAGCACGTACATAGGGAACCCCTCGACAGGAGCCTCCCACACTCGATGGACATGCTCCCAGAAGGCCGTTTCCTTAATGAGGAAGTTCTCGAACCGAAACGTTCGTCCTCGCGGCTGCGCCGCCAGTGATCCTAACGTGACTGGTGAATGGTCAGACGTGGCTGGAAGTTCGCATCGATAAAAAGCATCCGGGCACCTGACGAACCATTGGGGATTCCCCAATATGCGATCCAGTCTGCGCCAAATACCCGCCAGCGCCCGCTGCTGATTATACCAAGTAAACTCCTGTCCCGTAGATGGGAGTGATAAAAGGTCCGCATGCACTAGACAATTTTGGAAGTCCGCCATATCAGTGGCGTTTGGACACCCTCCCCGGCCCTCACCCGCATGTAAGATGGTGTTAAAGTCCCCGGCCACCAGCCATGCATCATCAACTCGTAAAGACGAAAAATGTATTAACTCCTCCCAAAGAAAACGGCGATCATCCCGCCGAGAGTTCCCATAAACAAAGGAAACAAAGACAATATCACCCGTCCCAAGAAGCTCAACCTGACAGTGCACCGCCTGGTTGGACTTCATAATAATAGTAACCCGTAGCCAAGATGGGTCCCAACCCACCCATAGATGGGTACCGGGCCCATCCTCATAATCAAAATACCACTTCAAGCGTGGCCTAATGCCCTCCGAAATGCAAGCTGCATTTGCAGCAGACACCCGTGTCTCAAGAAGACCCACAAGTCGCAAACCACCCCGCCCCATCCACTCCCCAACCGCCCTTTTGTGGTCTTGCCTGTTCAGACCACGGACATTCCACGATCCCATCGGTATCATGAAATGGGGTAACTGATGGGCTGCATCTGCTTTAGGGCCCATGTAATCGTTGTCGCGGTAATGTCGTCCTCCAAACCATGTAAAGGCGTTCCATGAGAGGAAGCCGCTTCCGTTGATCCCAAACGTGGTGACCTATCCATGCATGGCGAAGGCCGCCGGTTAGGTACAATCACAGCTTTGCCCTTCACGCCTATTTGCTGCCATTCCGTCACAGCTCCTTTGCTCGTTGGGCAGGTCATTCTTGGAGGCATAGAAGCCCGATCAGATCATCTCCCCCACCCTTAGCAGGTTGACCCCCTTTTTCGTTAGATGACCTCGGCTGCATATGTGGCCTCGGCTGGGCTTGACGAGGTTGTGTGGTATGTCGCTTAGGGCATTGAGTCGCGGCGTGCGCCCACGTTGCGCATGCATCACACTTCGACGGGCGCCACTCGTACTCCACCCGCACTGAGACATCACCAGCTGAACCTCCATCAGGGCGCGGCATCCTAAGGTAAAGAAGCTCTAGAAACGGCGTATCAAGAGACTTCATCACACAGACGCGTGCATAGTCTATGCGGTCACCTCACGCAGTGACCCCGTCTGCGAAGAGCGGGCGACCCACAATGTAGAACCCAGGGTCCTCGTAAGTATTAAGGGCCAATAAATTTGCACACATGTTGACCACGATTATGTGCTTTTCATGCAATAATTTCGTGCTTACGTGACTTACGTGAAGTTTCGTGTGGTAAATTACGTGCGTAGGTGATTTGGTGAAATTTGGTACAACTAATTTGTACCAAGTGACCCTTAATTTATTTAGGGATTTTCGAAAATTAGGCTAAGGAGTAAATTAGGCCCAAAATTAGTTAGTAGCACTAATGGGCTAAATTGAGAGTTGAGCCCAAAACATTAAATGGCTTAGGGACAAATTTCCTTAAAATAAGGGATATTTTCGTCAATTGAGTCTCATCCTCATCCCTTAAAAGAATTAAATGTAGTCTAAAACCCATTTGAAGTCCACAAACCCCAAAGTGTAAGAAAGCCACGAGTTCGAGCAAGAAGAAGGGGAGAAATCGAGCTTTAAGTTAGAGAAGGTATAAAACTCTTACTATGATTTCGATTTTAAGCTCGAATCTAGCGTGCTTAGAATGATAGCACACTCGAAAATCTGCCCCATTTGTATTTTTGGTTAATTTCGATTATAGGGTTTTTGAAACTCATATGATATTTAACGAGTTCTTGGGGAAAAGGTGTAGTTTGATCGAAAAACTTAGGAAGTTGTGGGTCAAAAAGGTGTTTGTGTGACTTGGGATCTCAGAAGATGGGCTTTACGAACTCAAGTTCGGGAATCCTAAAGTATTTGAATGCACGGGTTCGCAAAGTGGGTGGTTCGCGAATTAGGTGTGATGCGCCATACTTCGCGAAGTGGTCATTAGGCGCCAATGTCGCGAATTGTGGGAAAGGTAGAATTCGCGAACTTAAGGGCTTTATTTGCATGGATTCGCAAACTGGGAGCTTTGCGGGTTGAGCAAGTCGCGAACCCCATGCAAACCACGAACCAATTTAAAGCCCTTAGGGAATTCGCGAAGTGGGTAAGAAAGGAGTTCGCAAAGTACGAACTTGGCGAATCCATGGTTCTCGCGAACTCAAAGCCGAGTAGCGTATTTCGCGAACTTAGAGAGAATGGAGCTAGGGTTCGCGAATCCTATATGTACAAGGCATTTCGCGAATTAGAGAGGTCAGGCCGCAAACTTTCTTCTCGGGCCCTTATGGTCTGCGAGGTGTGAGGTTCGCGAGTCGGGGTGGTTTCGCGAAGTCGCGGGCCGAACTACAGTTCGCAAGTCTATTCTGTGAGTGAGGGCCTGAACGTTTTGCGAATTGTGAAGAGTTAATAATTTCACGAACTATATAAGTTCGCAAATTAAATGTAAGGTGAAATATACTTTGCGAGTTACAAGAGTTTGCGAAATGTAGAGCATTTGGCGAATTTAGGGGAACGAGAGTTAGAGTTTGCGATATACATATGTGACGAGTTCGCGAACTATAGTTGGAGGTTGCATTTAGAGTTTGCGAAGTAGGTTTAAAAGATGTTTCACGAATTTAAAAGGATCTGAAATGTTAGGGTTCACGAAAAGAGATTTACGAATCTATAAAGGGTTTGAGGAATTCACGAAATAGGGTTTAAACTTTCGCGAGCCCTAGGCAGTTCGCGAATAAATAAGTCACGAACCTTACGTAATGAAATAAATTTCGCGAACTATGGGAAAAAGGGTGTTTCTCGGGTCATTCAAATGTCACGAATTAAAAGTCTAAAGTTATTTCACGAATTAAAGTTAGCGAACTCTCTCCAAACAAATAACCTTCAAATCCAAGGTTAATTATAATGTTTCAACACTTCGGAATTTCTAGCACTTAGATGATCGATTGAATTAGATAGCAAACTGACGTAATAATTTTGTGCTTAAGGTCGAGGCTTAGGAGTTTCATCGAACCACTACGGAGGACAGGTAAGTGGAAATCCAACTACAACACATAACGTATGTGTATGTGCCTAATTTATGTGATTACGTGATGGTGTGCTTACGTACTTACATGAACTTGTATGATATGGTTGCATGCTTTCGGTAAGCGTTATGGCATTAATGCATTTTGCATATGCACGAGCATGCACGAAACACTTGAGGGTAATAAGATGATGAGCGTGCATGATTATGTCGCAAATAGCGAAGAATAAATGCCGAGGTGGGCAATGATATTATAAAATAAGTTAGGTGGCGGCTTCCGGGGCACCGGGACGGCGTTGATGCACCGTTGGCGACGTTGATGCGTCGCCAGTTTACGAACGACGTTGATGCGTCGGGGGATTACCATGGTTGGGTTGATGCCCTCATGGTTGGGTTGATGCCCTTATATCCCTCATTAACGTGGTTGGGTTGATGCCCTCATGCTTTAGTATGGTTGGGTTGATGCCCTCATACTTGGGTTGAAGCCCGTGGTTGGATGGAGCTCTTTACGGTGTACGCCTGGGTAAAAGTCTGCCAAGGGCCCTAAGATAAAAGATATGAGTTTGAGTTTAGACTATGAGACGTAAGATGCATTGGCGTGGAATGCCTTTGCGAGGAAAATATCACGTGCACGTCATGCATGATTTCTACTTACTGAGCATATCGCTCACCCCTTACGTTATGTGTTGTAGGTGCCAGCGACCACGGTATGTGATCGCGTAGATGGCAAGGCAAATCTTTTGGCGCTTCCAGCAGCTTTTGGGATGGGAGTGTGTGCATGGATGACGACCTGTGAGGCCGGCGCATAGAGATTCTTTTGATGTGCATGTGTACACATCTCGTGTAATTAGGATTCACATGAAGTTAGGAATTCATGTAATTCTTTTGTCATGTATAGAAACTACTTCCATTACATAAATGGAAAAATTTCATACGCATTTCCGCATCTCCTTTAAGTTAAAGCAACGTTAGACTCATAGGATACATTAGAATTAGGTAGTTGGGACAGTGGGTCCTGACAGAGTGGTATCAGAGCTTCGGTCACAGGTTCTGTAGACTGTCCATGCACACACACCCAAAAGTGCGGAAGCGGCCGTTCCTGTAAGTATTATGTTTATGCGAATTCTGGTGTTGCATAATTTATTGGCCATAGGACTATCAGGATAGATAAAGAACGATGGTTAGAACTAGAGGAGAGAGCAGCGGAGGTGATGACCAGAACAGGGGAAACGCAGCCCCTAGTGACAATCGCGATGCAACCATTTTCCAACTCACGGAGTTGGTACGCCAACAGTCCGCCCAGATTCAGCAGCTGATTCAGCAGAACAACACAAACGCAGGAAACACTCAGGCCGACAGGGCAGAGATAGTGGGAGAAAGGTTCAGGAGGTTGAACCCACCAACATTCGAGGATACAGCCGATCCAACGGCAGCTGAAGACTGGATAAGGACATTGGAGAGCATGTTTGTGTACAGTAGGGTCCCAGAAACTGAAAAGGCCCTCTGCGCTGCATTCTTGCTAAGGGAAGCGCGGGGCATTGGTGGGACACAATAATGGTGATTGAGAATCCCGCGACCATGAGTTGGGATCGCTTTAAGGAGTTGTTCAGAGGGAAGTACCTCACGGCCCCGATAAGGGCGCAGCGCTTGAGTGAATTCATAAACCTCAGGCAGGGATCAATGACGGTGGCTGAATACATTCGAAAATTCGAACAGCTGTCGAGGTTCGCAGCTCATATGGTGAGCACAGAGGCTCTAAAGATCGAACGTTTCCTCGAAGGACTTAAGCCGGAGCTATACCGCGATGTTAGTATGGCGGGATTGCAAGGAGCCACATACGCTCAGGTGGCGGAAAGGGCCATGGTGGCGAAATAGGCAGAAGCCAGAATTGCCCGCGCACAAGAAGCAAAGAGAAAGTTCGCTCAAGTACAGGGGCCACATTGGAACGGGGAAAACCAGAAGCGCCGGTTCATACCCAAAGGCGGAGTGCCAAACTTTTAGAATAAGCCACCACAAAGCCCGCAAGGAATTCCAAATCGACCACCAAACCCCAATCAAGGGGGATACCCAGCACCTATCCCAAACTGCCCAAAGTGCGGGAATATGCACTCAGGCAACTGCTACGCCCAGACCAACAACTGCTTTAAGTGCGGGAAGCCGGGGCACTTTTCGAGGCAATGCCCAGATTGGGCTACAGGAAGTCAGGCTGGAGGTCAGACAAGACCACAGATGGTACCAGCTCGGGTGTACACAATTACATCCGAGGAGGCAGAAAACAACCCAGCGGTAGTGACAGGTACCCTCCTTATCCACCATACTCCCACATGCATCCTAGTAGACTCAGGGGCCACGCACTCGTTTGCATCCATTAAGTATGTGACAAAACTCGGGGTTAGGCCTCGTCAATCTGAATATGAATATAGAGTAGTTATGCCACAAGGGGATTCTACTAAAACCAATCAGATACTGGAAGAGTGCCCAGTATTAGTCGGTGGTAAAGTGCTGTCAGTAGATTTGATTGTCATTCCAATGAACGACTACGAAATCATTCTTGGAATGGACTGGCTGTCGAAGTACGGAGCCGTGATTGATTGCAACCGTAAGGTGGTTACATTTAACATAGACGGGAGTGAGCCTTTAGTCTTTGAGGGGACGACAAAATTAGGAAACCTTTCTAGAATATCGGCGCTGAAAGCTCAGCGTTTGGTCAAGGCCGGTTGCGAAGCATACCTGGTGTTTGCAATGAAATCGAAAGAAAGTCCGTTACCAATGCTTGAAGATGTGCTGGTAGTTAAAGATTTTCCCGACGTATTCCCAGAGGACTTGCCAAGATTACCGCCTGATAGAGAGATCGAGTTCACGATCGATCTGGTGCCTGGAGCAGCACCGGTATCCAAGACCCCGTATCGGTTAGCACCGACCGAGCTGAAGGAGTTGAAGGAACAAATAGACGAACTTTTACAAAAGTGGTTTATTCAATCGAGTTTTTCTCCCTGGGGTGCGCCAGTTTTGTTCGTACGAAAGAAAGACGGGTCAATGCGGCTTTGCATGACTACAGGGAGTTGAATAAGTTAACGATAAAGAACAAGTATCCTCTACCAAGGATTGACGATCTGTTCGACCAACTACAAGGCGCCACGGTGTTTTCGAAGATTGATTTGCGGTCGGGGTATCATCAGTTGAAGATTTGCAAGGACGATATTCCTAAGACGGCGTTCAGCACAAGATAAGGACATTTCGAATTTCTAGTAATGCCTTTCGGGCTGACCAATGCGCCAGCAGCGTTTATGGATCTGATGAACCGCGTATTCCAGCCGTTCCTAGACAAATTTGTAATAGTATTCATAGACGACATACTCATTTATTCGAGGACGAAAGAGGAACACGAGCAGCACCTGCAAACGGTCCTTGGAGTATTGAGAGAGATGTACGCCAAGTTCAAGAAGTGCGAGTTTTGGCTGGACCAAGTCGCCTTCTTGGGACATATTATCTCCGGAGCAGGAATCTCGGTGGATCCAAACAAGATCAAATCCATCAGTAACTGGCCACAACCAACAAATGCGACCGAGGTACGGAGTTTCCTCGGTTTGGCAGGCTATTATAGGAAGTTTATTAAGGACTTCTCGAAAATAGCTTCAACGCTGACAAAGTTAACAAGGAAGAACACGCCATTTCATTGGAGTGAGGAATGTGAACAGAGCTTCCAAGAGCTTAAGAGGCGACTGACTACAGCCCCAGTCCTTACGATACCGTCAGGAACCGGGGGATTCTCCGTTTACAGCGATGCCTCAAAGAACGGCTTAGGATGCGTGTTAATGCAGAACGGGAACGTAGTAGCCTATGCCTCACGACAATTGAAGGAATATGAGAAACATTATCCGACGCACGACCTAGAATTGGCAGCAGTAGTTTTCGCCCTAAAAATTTGGAGACACTACCTTTACGGAGAGCGATGCGAAATCTACACGGACCACAAGAGCTTAAAATACTTCTTCAAGCAAAAGGAATTGAACATGAGGCAGAGACGGTGGCTGGAACTGGTGAAGGATTTGTTGGGGTGGCCCGATTAATCGACGCCGGCCCCCGAACAGCGCAACGTGGCTATAGCGGAAGCGCGATTTGTACCGAACGGCGTACGGTGGTGAATTTTCGATTTTTAATATCTAGATTTAACCTTACGCCATTCGGCTTCTCCCAAGGGTATGAAATACTTCCCTAAGCCTCGGGAGATCGCAGTTAATTCGAATTATCAAAATTCGAATTTATTTCCAATTTATTCAAATTAATAATTTAGATCGATCAACAAATAATCGAATAAAGCGGCAATCAGACTTTTTCGATTATTTGGAGACTGAAATGATTTTTGATCAATACCAAACTTTCCAGAATTATTCTACACTTCCTAACGTTCACAACGATAGGTCTTTCGAATTATTCCGACATCATTTGATATTTTTCTCAAAATCAAATCTGTGGTTCGAAACCATTAATTCGAATAAAACGGCAGTCTGTCGTCTTTTAACTATTTGACGACCGAAATGATTTCCGATCGACACCAAACATTCCAAAATAATTCTACACTTCCCGACGTTTCCAACGAGGGGTCTTTCGAATTATTCCGATACCGTTTGGTATTTTTCGTAAATCAAATCGTTAGTGTTCGATGTATACCTTTGATGAACGGGATTATTTCTGTCGTCGCCTCGGATCAACGTGGCTACACCTCGTCTGGATCCCGGGGCTTCCGGGCTAGATCGTCACGCCGGTATGACCTTGAGCGAACCTCCGAGACTGCTGCCGATGGCTAGACGCAGTTCGGTTCAGGCGTTGGGGTTCGTCGAACGATCCCGTGGCTTGTCGTACGTGGTTTTTAAAGGAATTCTCTTTTCCTCTTTTTCCTCTCTTGTTATACTTAAAAAAAAACAAAGTTTCTCACTTTTTTTTCCTTAAGCAACTCACGTTGCTTTATCAATTTTTTTTTTTTTTTAATTGAGACACTTGTTGAAACAAGTGTCAAAATAAATAATAAAAAATGTTACTTAAACATTCTACACATCCCAACGTGGATGTGTAGATTTTTTCTTTTTTTTTTTTTTATTTATTAATTTTGATAATTTCTTTTTGGCCCTTGAGGTTTCTAAATTCTCAATTTAGTCCCCTCAATTTTAAATAATAAAATAATTAAATCCAATCTAATTATTTAATTATAATTGAGCCCACTTAGTTAATTAATTAAGCACTTAAGACAATCTCAAGTCCTAATTATTTCCGTGACTGTCACTGGAATTTAACTAAGTCGTCGACACCTCGTATCAACTATGCCACTACCTCAACGAATCTCATTCGTTAGGTTCCACATAAAAGCCCGCCGTTTTCGTTCAAGTTCATTACCATTTTTAAGCGCGACTCTCTAGGTTCGTCTCAACTGGCATGGGAGGAATCCACGAGTCCCGGTATTCGCCTAGCCAATCCCACGGTACCGGACAGATCCCAGTTGAGAACGAATTTTGATCTAATCGAAATTCGGGCGAACCGACTATAGTGTATACATTTAAATACTTCTTACACCTTTCACTTGCGTCCCGGTTAGGTGAGAGCCATGCAAATGTCAAACTCACTAACCTAACACTATGTTATAATCGAGATCGAATTGATTATTTAAACTCCGCTCAGTATCTAATACAAGCAAGTTTTCCAAGCTTCGGCCGAAGGCTTTATAATCGTCGCTCTCCTATTATCTCATAGGACATTAACCTATACGAATATAGGCAGTGAATCCTGATAGCAGTCAAAGCCCGGCAATCACCTCCGTAAAGTCGGTTGCGTTTCGTTGCTGACCCGTGTCTCATTTATGAACACTTGCGAGTCTAGCCAACTAGCGACAAAACCGAAATCGCGAAAGCAAATCCGTCAATGACCCTATCGGTCTAAGGCTGCTATAGTCATTCGTTCAATCATTGACAACATCCTACCCATGTGATTGAGACGAATACGAGCCGAATGTCCGAATACGCAATCTCTCCGATCACCAATATCTCCATCACGACCCACAACCTCTCAGGTAATCGGTGACACTACCGATACTATGTGGTCGTCAATGGATAAGTCATATTCGGATATCTAGTCACCCAAGAATCCTTAGACTTACGGACTTTTTATTTAATGTTGAGATTAAGGACCGTCCGGTGTCTCCTCTCTCGTCCCACGAGAATCAGACGTCCAACTCAAATATTTGGGTGTTATTTATTTATCGCACTACCGGATGCCAAGTAGACTTTAAATTCGATAAATAAATAATAATGCCTTTATTATAATGAAAATATATATTCATTAATTTATTTGACAGTATATACAATAAACCTGTCTTACAACCTATACATCATCGTGCGCCCTATACTATTCCTAGTCCTCGTATGGCATTCCGAGGGCACACTCCCTAACAGCCTCCCACTTGCACTCGAATGCCATGCGATGCACCTAATGCCAGTCGCAATGGTATCGTAGCCCCATCTTGTCCAAATGCTGTTCCATAACTGCTTGGGACAAGGGCTTCGTGAGCGGGTCCGCCACGTTTTCTGCGGTGGCGATTTTCTGCACGGCGACCATCCCGTTTTCAACGAACTCACGTAATACGTGATATTTTCTCTCAATATGTTTGGACTTGCTATGAGATCGTGGTTCCTTTGCTTGTGCGACTGCACCGCTATTATCGCACCAAAGTGTAAGCGGTCTGTCAGCAACTGGTACCACAGTAAGTTCCTCCAAGAACTTTTTCATCCAAACAGCTTCTTTAGCTGCCTCTGAGGCTGCTATGTATTCTGCCTCGCACGTGGAATCGGCAGTTGTGCTTTGCTTGGAGCTTCTCCAAGACACTGCCCCACCGTTGAGCACGAATACAAAACCTGAAGTAGATTTTCGGTCATCCACGTCCGACTGGAAGTCCGAATCGGTATAACCAACTACTTCTGGTCCCGCTCCTCCATAAATCAGCGTTAAGTCTTTAGTCCGTCTAAGGTATTTAAAGATATTCTTAACAGCTGTCTCAATGTTCTTCCCCTGGGTTTGTCTGAAACCGACTAACCACGCTCACAGCGTAGGCAATGTCCGGTCGTGTACACAACATCGCGTACATCAGACTACCCACTGCAGACGCATACGGTATCCCACTCATCCGTCGTCTGTCTTCCTCACTTTGAGGTGACATTGACTTTGACAAATGGATCCCATGTCGCATTGGTAAGAACCCTCTCTTAGAGTCATCCATTCTAAATTTCTTTAGGATTTTCTCTAAGTAAAGGGCCTGAGATAAGCCGATCGTATGGTTCGCTCGATCCCTGAACAAGCGAATACCTAGTATATACGTCGCTTCTCCCAGGTCTTTCATGGAGAATTCGGTTGAAAGCCATGCTTTCACCGATGAGAGCATCCCGATGTCGTTTCCTATCAAAAGGATATCATCCACGTACAATACAAGGAACGACACCATACTCCCACTGCTCTTTCTGTAGACACATGGCTCATCTACGTTTTTCATGAATCCAAAGTTCCGAACTGCTTCATCAAAACGTAGATTCCAGCTGCGAGAGGCCTGTTTCAGTCCGTAAATAGACCGATTCAGTTTGCACACTTTGTGAGCATCTGCATGCGACTCAAAACCTTTTGGCTGCTCCATATAGATCTCCTCCTTGAGGAATCCATTAAGGAACGCCGTTTTAACGTCCATCTGCCAAATCTCATAATCATAGTGCGCAGCTATCGCGAGCATTATCCGGATAGACTTGATCATGGCTACAGGTGAGAAAGTCTCCTCATAGTCAACTCCCTCTTTTTAGTTATAGCCCTTGGCAACCAACCTGGCCTTGTACGTCTCAACTTGTCCGTCAGATCCAATCTTCCTCTTGTAAATCCATTTACAACCGATTGGTCTAAAACCACTCGGTAGGTCTACAAGAGTCCAGACTTTGTTGGAGTACATTGAGTCCATCTCAGCTCGCATAGCCTCAATCCATCTTGCTGAGTCAACATCGGATATAGCTTGATCGAAAGTAGCGGGATCTTCTCTTAGAAGTCCCCTAGTCGCAACATAACCTTGTTCGACATGTGACATGCCATACCGCTGTGGTTGGCGAGGCACCCTTTCAGATCGTCGCATGACTGGTTCGCTCGGACCATCCGAATCTTGTGTGGGCGTTTCGGTCGACTGCTCCTCGAGAGTGACCTCACGGCCAATGCCAAAATCTCGAATGAACTCTTCCTCGAGAAAATGTGCATGTAGGCCAACAACGATCCTTTGATCATCGTGAAAATAGAATAGGTACCCCATAGAGTCTTCGGGGTAACCTATGAAACGTCCTTTTACTGACCTAGACTCCAATTTATCTGTTTTCAGCTTTTTCACATAGGCGGGGCAACCCCAAATCCTAATATGTGATAAGCTTGGTAAACGACCAGTCCATATCTCATACGGAATGCCGTTAATAGACTTCGAGGGACACCGGTTAATGGTATACGCCGCTGTCAAAAGCGCGTATCCCCACAATGACATTGGTAAATCTGTATAGCTTAACATAGAACGAACCATATCTAATAAAGTTCGGTTTCTACGTTCAGCCACGCCATTCAATTGTGGCGTACCGGGCGGAGTCATCTGTGATATTATACCATTCTCCTTTAAGAACTGGTCAAACGCGACGCTCATGTACTCACCACCTCGATCCGATCGAATGACTTTAATGACTTTCGAAGTTTGGTTTTCCACCAACGCCTTATACTCCTTGAACCTTTCAAGAGCATCAGCTTTATACCTCATCAGATACACTAGTCCGTAACGACTGTGATCATCCGTAAAGGTAATAAAATAGTGGAAGTCACCTCGAGCTTTCACATTGAAAGGCCCGCAAACATCTGTGTGAATTAAACCGAGAATTTCCGTGGCTCTATTAAAAGTCCCGGTGAAGGGTGATCGGGTCATTTTACCTTTGAGGCATGACTCACAAGTCGGATAGGGATCTGATCCCAACGGTGTTAATATCCCATTTTTCTCCAACTCGTGGATCTTACGTTCTCCAGCATGACCTAATCGAAGATGCCACAAGTATCTCGCATTTATTCCCGACTTTCGTTTATTTGTGACAGTATTCACAGATATATCGTTCTGGGTATTTAAATAGTACAAACCATTAAATAATGTCGCGCTGCCAACATTTTTATTTCTATACATAATGTGGCATGTATTATTATTAAAACTAAATACATAACCATTCCTGCTCAAAACAGGAATGGAGACGATGTTCTTAAATCCCCTCGGGAGTACAAGACAATCGTACAAACGCAACACATGCCCAGAAGATAATACAAGAGATCTTGATCCGACGTGGCTTGCCGAGATACTATCCCCGCTTCCCACTCTGACCTCGATCTCACGCTCCCCAAGCGCTCTACTTGGTCCCAGACCCTGCGTGGAAACACAAATGTGAGTACTAGCCCCCGAATCCAATATCCAGGAAGTAGAGTATACAGATGAAGAACAAACTGTTTCTAAAACATTAAGTTCCATACCTGACGCAGCCTGCTCACCCTTGAGCTTCGGACAGTCACGCTTCCAGTGGCCCAGCGCACCGCAATGCAGACACTTATCCGTCGGCTTTACACCGGTTTGTTTCGATTTCCCAGAAGATAGTTTCTTCTTGGAAACCTTCCCTGTCGGCTTGAGCTTGTTGCCCTTCTTCTTTTTGCCTTTTTGGGGTTTCGAAGAAGTGGCGACAAGTGCAGTCTGCTTTGCCCTCTTCATCTGACCTTGCGCCGTTGCTAACTGATTCATCAGTTCAGGAAGCAACAACGTCATACCATTCAGATGATAATTCACAAGGAACGCATTGAAGGACGGAGGCAGGGACTGCAAGATGAGATCATTTTGTAATTCCCGATCAAATCGAAAATTGAGAGTTTCCAACCTCTCGATCATGGTGATCATGTTCATAACATGTTCGCCAACATTCTCACCCTCAGACATCCTCGATCGGAAGAGCTGCGACGAAGTCGCATAACGAGCCGTCCTAGACGTCTCACCGTAAAGCTCTTTCAAATGTTGAACCATCACCCGAGCATCAGCCATATTTTCATGACTACGCTGCAGTGCGTTACTCATCGATCCGAGGACATGAGCCTTTACGAGCTTCTCGTCGCGCAGTCGCTTGTCATAAGCTGCACGAGCCTGCTCGGATGCCCGCGCCCCTGGGGCTGGCAGCATTTCGGAGTCAAGGATATAAACTAGATTCTCAATCTCGAGGAAAATCCTCAAGTTGCGAAGCCAGTCTGAATAGTTTGGCCCAGTCAACCTATTCTCCTTGAGCAGTACATTTAAAGCGGTCGACATAATTTCACAAAGAGAGAAAATGCTGCAGAAAAATAAAAGGCATATTAAGTCGATTGTATATGTTATCAAACGCGAACAAGGACTTTTTATTCCGTTTGACTCCCACTATCTTTTCATAAACTCCATACTCCCTACGGATGTTATGGAAGTTTCGTTGATAACTTCGATAGTGGAGTTGATGTCCCCATGGACGGATGCAAACCTCAAATTCTGTCGTTTTATTGGTTTGCAGCAGCCCACGAAGTCATGCTCCGCACGAATCCGACCTTGTCGAATGTCTCAACTATCTTTGTCTCAGTTAGGGATCCCCGCCGGCAAATCCGGAACAAGGCAGTTTGACTGTCTAAGTGCGACCTATCAACTTTGCTCAAAACCGCACACTTGAACCGTACGTCTTACCGCACAGTGTGGTCTTGGCGAGCGGCACAAATGCACCCGAGCAAGCCGAGACAAAAGCAAATGCAAGGCGCCGGCATACCCGAAACCAAACCTTGCATTTAGGTTTTGTAACAACTAGGCCCGAGCTTGATAGAAGACAGGGCATCCAATCCCTTTACTCACTTAGTATTCGTACGGGAGATTTTTGCAACTCATAGCATATTAAAATTAAGCACGAGCACGTAAATGCATTAAATAAATTCCTAACCCTAGGAAGGCAATTTAAATGGACAAATATGCGGGCTATTTCTAGACTGGTCCTATTACATAGGTCGTAAAGCGACCGAGGTCTTCGATCTTCCAACGTCGAGTCATCGTTACGATGGTTGTCGAATCATCCAATCTCGCCTTGCGTCGAATGGCCATCATTTTATTTAACCTATCTACAACACGGGGGGAATTATTTCCCAAACAACCCGTAATCCATGTACATACCGGGGGCGGCAAACGACCCTTAAACAAATAACCCGGTTGAACCTAAGCCCGCGTAAATGTCCCACATAAACATGCAACACAGAATTTTAACGTCGGGTGTCCAACCGACGTCACGAGCGACGATAGTCTCCAAACTACGTCGACCGTTCGTTCGCCACATCGGCTTTCGAGGCCTTCGGTCGAACCATTCATGAGCCTTGGCTCTGATACCACTGTTGGGGTGGGCCCGATTAATCGACGCCGGCCCCCGAACAGCGCAACGTGGCTATAGCGGAAGCGCGATTTGTACCGAACGGCGTACGGTGGTGAATTTTCGATTTTTAATATCTAGATTTAACCTTATGCCATTCGGCTTCTCCCAAGGGTATGAAATACTTCCTTAAGCCTCGGGAGATCGCAGTTAATTCGAATTATCAAAATTCGAATTTATTTCCAATTTATTCAAATTAATAATTTAGATCCAAATAAATCGAATAAAGCGGCAATCAGACTTTTTCGATTATTTGGAGACTGAAATGATTTTTGATCAATACCAAACTTTCCAGAATTATTCTACACTTCCTAACGTTCACAACGATAGGTCTTTCGAATTATTCCGACATCATTTGATATTTTTGTCAAAATCAAATCTGTGGTTCGAAACCATTAATTCGAATAAAACGGCAGTCTGTTGTCTTTTAACTATTTGACGACCGAAATGATTTCCGATCGACACCAAACTTTCCAGAATAATTCTACACTTCCCAACGTTTCCAACGAGGGGTCTTTCGAATTATTCCGATACCGTTTGGTATTTTTCGTAAATCAAATCGTTAGTGTTCGATGTATACCTTTGATCAACGGGATTATTTCTGTCGTCGCCTCGGATCAACGTGGCTACACCTCGTCTGGATCCCGGGGCTTCCGGGCTAGATCGTCACGCCGGTATGACCTTGAGCGAACCTCCGAGACTGCTCCCGATGGCTAGACGCAGTTCGGTTCAGGCGTTGGGGTTCGTCGAACGATCCCGTGGCTTGTCGTACGTGGTTTTTAAAGGAATTCTCTTTTCCTCTTTTTCCTCTCTTGTTATACTTAAAAAAAAACAAAGTTTCTCACTTTTTTTTCCTTAAGCAACTCATGTTGCTTTATCAATTTTTTTTTTTTTTTTTATTGAGACACTTGTTGAAACAAGTGTCAAAATAAATAATAAAAAATGTTACTTAAACATTCTACACATCCCAACGTGGATGTGTAGATTTTTTTTTTTTTTATTATTTATTAATTTTGATAATTTCTTTTTGGCCCTTGAGGTTTCTAAATTCTCAATTTAATCCCCTCAATTTTAAATAATAAAATAATTAAATCCAATCTAATTATTTAATTATAATTGAGCCCACTTAGTTAATTAATTAAGCACTTAAGACAATCTCAAGTCCTAATTATTTCCGTGACTGTCACTGGAATTTAACTAAGTCGTCGACACCTCGTATCAACTATGCCACTACCTCAACGAATCTCATTCGTTAGGTTCCACATAAAAGCCCGCCGTTTTCGTTCAAGTTCATTACCATTTTTAAGCGCGACTCTCTAGGTTCGTCTCAACTGGCATGGGAGGAATCCACGAGTCCCGGTATTCGCCTAGCCAATCCCACGGTACCGGACAGATCCCAGTTGAGAACGAATTTTGATCTAATCGAAATTCGGGCGAACCGACTATAGTGTATACATTTAAATACTTCTTACACCTTTCACTTGCGTCCCGGTTAGGTGAGAGCCATGCAAATGTCAAACTCACTAACCTAACACTATGTTATAATCGAGATCGAATTGATTATTTAAACTCCGCTCAGTATCTAATACAAGCAAGTTTTCCAAGCTTCGGCCGAAGGCTTTATAATCGTCGCTCTCCTATTATCTCATAGGACATTAACCTATACGAATATAGGCAGTGAATCCTGATAGCAGTCAAAGCCCGGCAATCACCTCCGTAAAGTCGGTTGCGTTTCGTTGCTGACCCGTGTCTCATTTATGAACACTTGCGAGTCTAGCCAACTAGCGACAAAACCGAAATCGCGAAAGCAAATCCGTCAATGACCCTATCGGTCTAAGGCTGCTATAGTCATTCGTTCAATCATTGACAACATCCTAGCCATGTGATTGAGACGAATACGAGCCGAATGTCCGAATACGCAATCTCTCCGATCACCAATATCTCCATCACGACCCACAACCTCTCAGGTAATCGGTGACACTACCGATACTATGTGGTCGTCAATGGATAAGTCATATTCGGATATCTAGTCACCCACCTAGAATCCTTAGAATTACGGACTTTTTATTTAATGTTGAGATTAAGGACCGTCCGGTGTCTCCTCTCTCGTCCCACGAGAATCAGACGTCCAACTCAAATATTTGGGTGTTATTTATTTATCGCACTACCGGATGCCAAGTAGACTTTAAATTCGATAAATAAATAATACTGCCTTTATTATAATGAAAATATATATTCATTAATTTATTTGACAGTATATACAATAAACCTGTCTTACAACCTATACATCATCGTGCGCCCTATACTATTCCTAGTCCTCGTATGGCATTCCGAGGGCACACTCCCTAACAGGATTATGATTGCGTGATCAACTACCACCCAGGCAAAGCAAATGTGGTAGCAGATGCACTAAGCCGAAAAGCCGTTAGTGCAGAATTACAGCTACTCGAGGTCGAGGTTGTGAAATTAGGCGAAGTCGAGACCAGATTGGCAGCATTAACGCTTCAGCCTAGACTACTAGAACGGATCACAAAAGCGCAAGAACAAGACGAACTCTATATGAGACTCAAAGGAGCACAAGCAGAACAGCCGGCAACGGACTTTGCGTTCCGAGACGACGGAAGCTTGTACTACAGAAATAGGTTATAGGTACCCGAAAACACGGAGCTTCGACGTACCATAATGGCAGAAGCGCATACTACACCATACTCAGTGCATCCTGGAACTACTAAGTTGTATAGAGACTTACGGGGGCATTACTGGTGGCCAGGGATGAAGAAGGACGTAGCGACGTTTGTCAGTCGATGCCTGACATGTCAACAAATAAAGGCTGAACACCAGCGACCGGCCGGGACATTGCAACCCTTGCCGATCCCGGAATGGAAATGGGACAACATAACAATGGACTTCATGGTCGGATTGCCGAAGAATGTGAAAGGGCACGACGCGATATGGGTAATAGTCGACCGACTTACCAAGTCTGCACATTTCCTGTCGATAAGCACCACCTTTACCATGGAGCGATATGCAGATCTGTACATCCAAGAGATAGTACGCCTCCATGGAGTACCATTGTCAATAGTTTCAGACCGGGACTCAAGATTTTTATCCAAATTCTGGACAAGTTTACAAAAGGCAATGGGGACAAAATTGTCATTTAGTACGGCCTATCATCCGCAGACGGACGGCCAATCCGAGCGGACGATCCAGACACTTGAAGATATGCTACGAGCCTGTGTGCTCGACTTCAGAGGCAACTGGAGCAAGTACCTTCCACTCGTGGAATTCTCGTACAACAATAGTTATCAAGCCACGATTGGAATGGCCCCTTACGAAGCCTTATATGGGCGTAAATGCAGATCCCCAGTGCACTGGGACGAAGTTGGTGAAAGGGCGATGTTAGGCCCGGACATGGTACGGGAAATGACAGAAATTATCGCAACGATACGAGAGAGGATGCAGACAGCACAGAGCAGACAAAAGAGTTATGCAGATCGAAGACGCAGACCACTAGAATTTGAAGTTTACGATTGGGTATTCGTGAAAGTATCACCGATGAAGGGCGTCAAGCGGTTTGGAAAGAAAGGCAAGCTAAGTCCGAGATACGTAGGGCCATTCAGGATAGTTAGGAAAGTCGGAGAGGTAGCATACCAGTTAGAGTTGCCAACAACGTTATCCCAAGTTCACGACGTCTTTCACATCTCCACGCTGCGAAAGTATATCGCTGACCCGACTCATGTGCTGAGAAGTGAAGTTCTCCACGAGCAGCTAAGACCAGATCTGAGTTATGAAGAAACGCCAGTGGAGGTCCTGTTGTATGAAACGAAACGGCTTAGGAATAAAGACATCCCGTTAGTAAAAGTTCTGTGGCGGAATCAGTCGGTAGAGGAAGCCACTTGGGAACGTGAGGACGATATGAGAGTCCGCTATCCCGATTTGTTCCAAACGGGCTGATTTCGGGGGCGAAATCCTCCTTAATGGGGGGAGGATGTAGAACCCAGGGTCCTCGTAAGTATTAAGGGCCAATAAATTTGCACACATGTTGACCACGATTATGTGCTTTTCATGCAATAATTTCGTGCTTACATGACTTACGTGAAGTTTCGTGTGGTAAATTACGTGCTTAGGTGATTTTGTGAAATTTGGTACAACTAATTTATACCAAGTGACCCTTAATTTATTTAGGGATTTTCGAAAATTAGGCTAAGGAGTAAATTAGGCCCAAAATTAGTTAGTAGCACTAATGGGCTAAATTGAGAGTTGAACCCAAAATATTAAATGGCTTAGGGACAAATTTCCTTAAAATAAGGGATATTTTCGTCAATTGAGTCCCATCCTCATCCCTTAAAAGAATTAAATGTAGTCTAAAACCCATTTGAAGTCCACAAACCCAAAGTGTAAGAAAGCCACGAGTTCGAGCAAGAAGAAGGGGAGAAATCGAGCTTTAAGTTAGAGAAGGTATAAAACTCTTACTATGATTTCGATTTTAAGCTCGAATCTAGCGTGCTTAGAATGATAGCACACTCGAAATCTGCCCCATTTGTATTGTTGGTTAATTTCGATTATAGGGTTTTTGAAACTCATATGATATTTAACGAGTTCTTGGGGAAAAGGTGTAGTTTGATCGAAAAACTTAGGAAGTTGTGGGTCAAAAAGGTGTTTGTGTGACTTGGGATCTCAGAAGATGGGCTTTACGAACTCAAGTTCGGGAATCCTAAAGTATTTGAATGCACGGTTCGCAAAGTGGGTGGTTCGCGAATTAGGTGTGATGCACCATACTTCGCGAAGTGGTCATTAGGCGCCAATGTCGCGAATTGTGGGAAAGGTAGAATTCGCGAACTTAAGGGCTTTATTTGCATGGATTCGCAAACTGGGAGCTTTGCGGGTTGAGCAAGTCGCGAACCCCATGCAAACCACGAACCAATTTAAAGCCCTTAGGGAATTCGCGAAGTGGGTAGGAGTTCGCAAAGTACGAACTTGGCGAATCCATGGTTCTCGCGAACTCAAAGCCGAGTAGCATATTTCGCGAACTCAGAGAGAGTGGAGCTAGGGTTCGCGAATCCTATATGTACAAGGCATTTCGCGAATTAGAGAGGTCAGGCCGCAAACTTTCTTCTCGGGCCCTTATGGTCTGCGAGGTGTGAGGTTCGCGAGTCGGGGTGGTTTCGCGAAGTCGCGGGCCGAACTAAAGTTCGCAAGTCTATTCTGTGAGGAGTGAGATTCGCGGGCCTGAACGTTTTGCGAATTGTGAAGAGTTAATAATTTCACGAACTATATAAGTTCGCAAATTAAATGTAAGGTGAAATATACTTTGCGAGTTACAAGAGTTTGCGAACTGTAGTGCATTTGGCGAATTAAGGGGAACGAGAGTTAGAGTTTGCGATATACATATGTGACGAGTTCGCGAACTATAGTTGGAGGGTGCATTTAGAGTTTGCGAAGTAGGTTTAAAAGATGTTTCACGAATTTAAAAGGATCTGAAATGTTAGGGTTCACGAAAAGAGATTTACGAATCTATAAAGGGTTTGAGGAATTCACGAAATAGGGTTTAAACTTTCGCGAGCCCTAGGCAGTTCGCGAATAAATAAGTCACGAACCTTACGTAATGAAATAAATTTCGCGAACTATGGGAAAAAGGGTGTTTCTCGGGTCATTCAAATGTCACGAATTAAAAGTCTAAAGTTATTTCACGAATTAAAGTTAGCGAACTCTCTCCAAACAAATAACCTTCAAATGCAAGGTTAATTATAATGTTTCAACACTTCGGAATTTCTAGCACTTAGATGATCGATTGAATTAGATAGCAAACTGACGTAATAATTTTGTGCTTAAGGTCGAGGCTTAGGAGTTTCATCGAACCACTACGGAGGACAGGTAAGTGGAAATCCAACTACAACACATAACATATGTGTATGTGCCTAATTTATGTGATTACGTGATGGTGTGCTTACGTACTTACATGAACTTGTATGATATGGTTGCATGCTTTCGGTAAGCGTTATGGCATTAATGCATTTTGCATATGCACGAGCATGCACGAAACACTTGAGGGTAATAAGATGATGAGCGTGCATGATTATGTCGCAAATAGCGAAGAATAAATGCCGAGGTGGGCAATGATATTATAAGATAAGTTAGGTGGCGGCTTCCGGGGCACCGGGACGGCGTTGATGCGCCGTTGGCGACGTTGATGCGTCGCCAGTTTACGAACGACGTTGATGCGTCGGGGGATTACCATGGTTGGGTTGATGCCCTCATGGTTGGGTTGATGCCCTTATATCCCTCATTAGCGTGGTTGGGTTGATGCCCTCATGCTTTAGTATGGTTGGGTTGATGCCCTCATACTTGGGTTGAAGCCCGTGGTTGGATGGAGCTCTTTACGGTGTACGCCTGGGTAAAAGTCTGCCAAGGGCCCTAAGATAAAAGATATGAGTTTGAGTTTAGACTATGAGACGTAAGATGCATTGGCGTGGAATGCCTTTGCGAGGAAAATATCACGTGCACGTCATGCATGATTTCTACTTACTGAGCATATCGCTCACCCCTTACGTTATGTGTTGTAGGTGCCAGCGACCACGGTATGTGATCGCGTAGATGGCAAGGCAAATCTTTTGGCGCTTCCAGCAGCTTTTGGGATGGGAGTGTGTGCATGGATGACGACCTGTGAGGTCGGGCGCATAGAGATTCTTTTGATGTGCATGTGTACACATCTCGTGTAATTAGGATTCACATGAACTTAGGAATTCATGTAATTCTTTTGTCATGTATAGAAACTACTTCCATTACATAAATGGAAAAATTTCATACGCATTTCCGCATCTCCTTTAAGTTAAAGCAACGTTAGACTCATAGGATACGTTAGAATTAGGTAGTTGGGACAGCGGGTCCTGACACACAACACTCACAACCTCACTCAGCCCTTCATGAGTCCAACTCGCCAGGGACATTCCACAACTTAACCCAAAGGGGAATCTCAGTGAGCCTTCGCGACCTGCTTTGACGAGGAGCGATTCATTGCCCTAATGGGCCGTGTGCATGGGCCGACCAAATCTGGTCATACCGGCGGTTCTGATATGCGGGCGACGGCTGGGGTGATGTCTTGCGCTAACCTGCGAGGGTCTCCACCGCGTTGGGGATGGGCCTCGACCGCTCAAGGAAATTCTAAAGAACACTAATCGCCACCTTCCATGGGGACGGCCAGCGACACCGCCGCCACGAGGCATGACAGCGCGGCGGTGTGTGGACTTGGGAATGACGGCGTCTGATGCTACGGAGGATGAAGCGGAGCTGACGGATTCATACCAAGTTGGCATACCACATAGGGTTTCTATGGTCGTGGCGCCTACAGCAACTCAAAAGGACGATAATGCCGCACGAGTGATCCCTCCACGAGCTGAGCATGAAACGAAGGATAACCTATCCACGGCCATGAAGACTCCGGCGCCGAAAGATGTACTTGGGCCGTCTTTTGTATCGATAGTACAGGGGCGTCAAGCAACGACTCCAAGACTGATGGGGGGTCCAAACCGCATGATGTTATCATATAAACCGTCCCCACTAGTGGTGGATTCTGTCCCAGTGGTGGCTCCATCGTGGGAGGTTGCTCAGAAAGGGTTTTCGCATTGGGAACACACCTTGGTTGGATATTTTATTGGGAAGAAACCCTATTTTCCATTTGTTGAGCGTTTTGTACGTACATCATGGAAGGGGCTGCTTGAAGTCCGGGCCACTACGAATGGTTTTTACAAGTTCCGTTTTGATTCGGATACGGCGATGACATCAGCCCTTGAAGGGGGCCCTTGGTTGTTGCAAGGTCAACCGCTAATGTTAGAGGTGTTGCGACCGGGTATGTCTCTAGAGCGGAGGGAAATGGGTATGCCACCTTCAGCGCCGTCAGATCCGGCAGAGGAAGATCCGAGGCCGCCACCATAGTCGTCTTCCCCGTTGCGATCAGACTTGGCCGATCGCCTAGTCGATCCGAGAACGCGAGATCGCGCGAAACCTCCACAGCGTCAGCAGCCGGCGTCACCAGTCCTATGCCGTCGTCACCATGACGGGGAGATTGCCGATCAACAGCCATGGAGCCATCCGAATCAGTAGTCATCGTTCAATAGCAATCGAAAAACCTAGGGTTTGGATATTAAGGAAATTACGATCAACAGCCATGTACTCTAGTACTGAGGTTTCCACGTGAGCACATAACCAAAAGACCCAAGAAAACCCTAATAAAACCTTAAATGATTTACCTTAAACACATGTTAAAAAAAACACATAATAACTACCTTACCTCGCGTAATAACTTTGGGCTTGTTAAGGTTAAGCTTGTCGAAGTTTCTCCGTTTTTCTTCTAGTTAAATATCCTCGGCCTTTACTAAATATTCTCATCTTTTGCTCAATCGTGTATGTGTTTTCCTCAAATAATAGTTGGATATATATATATATATATATATATATATATATATATATATAAAAGGAGAGGGTTACGAGTAGGTGATTGGTCGATGTGTTTTACCTTGAGGCTAAGTAAGTAATTCTTTCCTCTCATATTATACTAGTGTACTAAGTGTTCCACATGTAATGTCTCACGACCAAATGACTCACCAATTAGTCATACTTATCAATTGGTCATGCCTAATATCAACATCAATGCCCCTTTTTTTAATGATGCTTGTAGATATTTATTAAAGGTTATCTCAATTATGAGGGAGCAAGAGACTCGTCCTTTTCTTCTTTCCTTAAGCAACTTCAACCCTTAAGTACAATATTTTATTAATCCAATGGTCACTCTTATCGTTTTAAATTATTTTCTATCTATATATTTGAATTAATTTCGGAAGCTTATAAAATTTATATCTTCATTTTGTTCTGAAATGACTAATAAAATTTCGAAGTCTAATTACTTCAAATCCCGTATAAAATTATTACAGGTATTACAGACCTGTTCTCCTTTGCCTTGAACCAACCTTGACTCTTTGAGTGATAAATTCCCATGTGCTTTAGAGTCAGAAGACCCACAACATGGACGCCCTTATCTTCCCATCCCGGCGGCAGAATAATACCCTCGCACTCAAACAAGTGAGTGAGCAGCATCCCGTAAGGCAGCGCCTTGTCTCTGCTCTCGAAGGCCTGGATCATGTGCTTCATGATGATATATCCTAAACTGAACTTGCGGTTCTGGGAAATCATGTAGACCGCGAAGGTGCTCATGAAGTTCATGGTGGTTGAGTGGCCTCCACTGCCTATCTTTCCACTCCATAGGGTCATGTTGAGCAGTTTGTGCAGGAAAAAGTAGTCGATAGAGAGCTGATAAACGTATTTTAATGCGTTTATCATAGTATTTATTTGGGGTATAATAGAACTTTAGCAATGAATTTATGCATTTATTCGGCATATTTACACTTATTTCTTATATTGAAGGAGCTTAGGACGAGTTTCGTGCGAGCGAAAACGAGGCAAAACAGTTCAAAAATGAAGAACACTGCCGGGTGTCACGGCTGTGACACCCTATGCACTTGGCCGTGACGCCCACCAGAGGTCGAAGTAGAAGACACTGCCTAAGGTCACGGCCGTGACGGACCTTGCACCAAGCCGTGACAGGAGGCAGAGAGTTCGATAGACGATGGTCACGGCCGTGACATACCTTGCACCAAACCGTGACGCACGGCAGAGAAGTCGACTTAAGATGGTCACGGCCGTGACCTCCGATGCACTTGGCCGTGACCTGTGACAGAAAGATATGCGCGTCGAGCTGATGATGGTCACGGCCGTGACGGCCCATGTCCCAGGCCTTGACCGTGACGGAAATCGCTATAAAAAGCCCAAATTCGCCCCAGAGAGGGGACGACTTATCAGAGATCAAACCTAATCACCCTAGAGACGAAAATTAGCAGAGAAGAAGGCAGAAACGCGTCCCGGAGCGCAAGAGACGGATCATCGACGAGATCACGCCCAATTTAACGAAGAACGAAGAATCATCAACGCTTCCATCGCAGATCATCCGTATATCAAGAACATGAATTCTTCGCCCTTATCCTTTATTTCTTTCGTTGTTTTCTCGTCTATCATGCGTAGCTAAATCCCTTTTGTGTTTGGGATTAGATGAACGCTAGGATTAGTCGTACTTAAGACGTATGTTTATCGTGATTTGCGTATTCTGACTATTTATTGTTCTATGGAATTGCTTCTTCGCTTTAATATGTCTATGTGTTAAAGTGAATGCATGGAAAATCGTTTAGGGCGACAGCTAAACAATGATTAGGCCGTTCGTAGAAGATAGGATCCGAGTATAGGGCGAAAGCAAATACTCGATCCTCGCTATTAGTAATTACTGAATTTTAGATCCCCACGAGCGTTTAGGGCGACAGCAAATTCACGAGTGGGTAGGAAAATTACTGCGATTTAGTCAAGAATCACGTCGGCACGATATTTCATTGTCTTAGGCGATCACACCTAGCGGGATTCGAATCCCGAGCACATCTTTATCATCTGAAGCTTCGTATCAGTTCTAAGCGTGTTCTTTGAGTTTCTAGTTGATTTAGGAGCGGTCTGTTAGGTTAAGCCGTCAAAAATTTGCGTATTTTATTTAGGTTAAATATCGAGTCGATAGGTCATTACTAGTACTTGATTTATTCCTCGTGTTCGATACTCGCTTACTCACTTTACTGCACTACAAACGATAGGTCCACTGCCTATCGCACGTCGGTGATAGTAATTAGGTATCCGTTTTAATTATTACTTGTCGCACTTTTCATTCACACACCACGTGTCGATCAAGTTTTTGGCCACTTTTATTTGTCATTTTTTCTTCGCTGTTACTAGTTGCGTTACTTGTGTTATTTGCGTTATTTGTTTTTACGTCATTAGCAATCTCGTAATCTTTTTGACGCTTTTACTATTCCTTTGCTAATTTTCGTTTTCACGTATTGAAGGTACGATTCAGCGGTGAATGACCCGAAGCCATCCATCGGGTCCCATCGTTGACGCGGACCCGGATTTTGAGCGAAAGTTACGAAGGAAGCTTAAGTACGATACCGAAGGAGCATCCACCAGCTCTCAGGACCCGTTAGTTTGTTATTCAGAGGATAGTTCGCAGGAGTCAACCTTAAACTCTCGTGTAGAGGCATCCGTAGACAGCCCAAACACGGAAGTAACGATGGCGGACCACCGAGTGCCCGTCCACAATATTCCAGAGGAGGAGCCATCACTTCAAGACCTCCTCAAAAATGCCGTGCTAGGCGGTACTGAATCGGCGATTGTCATCCCGCCGATCGAAAACAACAACTTCGAACTGAAGCACTCTTGGCTTCAGATGATTTTCCAGACGGCCCAGTTTGAGGGCAATCCCGACGACGACCCCTATTCCCACCTGAAGGCGTTCTTGACGGTGACCGATACCATCAAGATCAACTGGGTCCCGGGCGACGCAATTAAGCTCATGCTGTTTCCGTTCTCGCTCAAGTTCAGGGCGAAGGACTGGTTGGACATGTTGCCGCCCAGATCGATCACCACGTGGGAAGAGATGCGAGCCGCTTTCATCAACCACTACTTCCCACTCTCAAGGGTGCTGAGGTTGAAGACGGAGATTTCTCTTTTCCATCAGAAAGACTCAGAAAACCTTTACGAGGTGTAGGAGCGTTACAAGGCGCTACTGAAAAGGTGCCCACAGCACGGGATGTCGAAGGCAGCCCAGATCAACCGATTCCATGAGGGGCTCAACGATCAGACTGTTCATATGTTAGACGGAGCCGCAGGAGGAGGACTCGTGAAGCTCAATGCCACTGACGCGTGGAATTTGATTGAAGATTACTCGAGGAACAGCTTCATGAGGGGCAATACCAGAATGAAGACAACCGGTGTGTTCGGAGTCAGTGAGGAGACGGCCACTAATGCTAAGATCGAGGCACTCCAGCAACAAATTGCCTCGACGAACTCCCAGTTGCAGACGGTGATTGGCGCACTACTTCCCAAGCCGGGCAAACGCAGCCCGTGAACGCCGTGGCCACCACCACACCGACGCAGCACACGCCTTACGTGCCCTTGTGCGGAATTTGCGGCGCAGCCCACGAGACATCAGAATGACAACTTGGGCAGTCGCTGGAGCACGTAGACTATATGGGCAATTACCAAGGTAGCCAGCCAAGTTTCTAGCCTCGGGCACATCCAAACTTGACGTACGGGAATCAGAACCATCAGGGGCAAGGACCGCCAGGATTTCAGCCCAGACCGTCCGGATTCCAAAACGGGCCACCACGACAGTACCAGAACGCGCCCGCAGGAGGATCCGACGACATGAGGGAGATGAAGGACATGATGAAGCCGCTTCTCACGAACTTCAGTAGCACCACCGCAGCCCACGAAAGCAGAATGACGAAGATGGAGGAGTACATGGAGGCGAAAGGTTTGCGTGCCCAGAACACGGATGCCTCACTCAAAAAGCTGGAGCAACAGATGGGCCAGATGGCGAAGCAGTTGGCTGGGCGCACTCGGGGATCGCTCCCGAGCTACACCGAGCCCAACCCAAAGGAGTACTGCAAGGCGGTGACGTTGAGAAATGGACGGGAATTGCAAGAAGTGCCCGCCAAGAAGAAGGCAAAGGAGAACGCCAGCTTTGAGAGCCACGACGAGCCCGATGTGGAGGAAATCAGAGGCGACAATGTCGAGAAGGCCGAAGCTGAGAAGGAGAAGGTCGAGCCCGAAAAGGAAAAGGTGACGGAGATCCGGCGACCACCGGTGAAGCCTTACCAGCCGAAGATCCCGTACCCGGCTCGACTGAAGAAGGACAAGAACGAGGCTCAGTTTGGTAAATTTATGGGTATGTGTAAAGAATTGCATATTAACTTACCTTTTGTTGAAGCTATTACACAGATGCCCAGCTTCGCCAAGTTCTTGAAGGACCTGCTGACGAACGGAAGGAAGCTCGAACATGTCTCCACCGTCTGCCTACGAGGAGAGTGCTCGACAATTCTCCAAAGCAAAATCCCTAAGAAGCTCAAGGATCCAGGGAGTTTTACTAGTCCCTGTCTTATAGGAGATTTAGTGATTGAGCGTGCGTTAGCAGACCTAGGCGCTAGTATTAATCTTATGCCGTATTCTATGTTTAAGCGTTTAGGACTAGGTGAGCCACGACCCACTAGGATGAGTCTCCAACTAGCTGATAGGTCGTTGAAGTACCCTCGAGGTGTTATCGAGGATGTCTTAGTTAAAGTAGACAAGTTTGTGATTCCCGCAGATTTCGTTATTTTAGATATGGAGGAAGACGAGAATGTTCCCTTGATCTTAGTTAGACCGTTCCTAGCGACGGGGGAAACCATGATAGACGTTAGGAATGGGACTTTGACCTTGACAGTAGACGGCGAGAAAGTCACTTTTAATATGGCCGACTCGATGAAAAAGAGCGGCAAACAAGATGATAAATGTTACTTTTTGGACGTATTTGACCATGACTTTCTCTTTTCCGTGCAAGGTCTGTCACAGGTCGGTGATCACGACATGCACACACTTATGGCGATCGATGAGTGTAGGGAGGAGGTCGAGGAGCCTGTCATAGCTATCGACTAGAGCAGCGAAGAGGACAAGGAGAAGAGCTCGGTCGAAGAACCACCGGTCCTAGAATTGAAGCCGCTGCCCGACCACCTCGAGTACGCGTTTCTGAGCGACAATGGAGGGCTGCCGGTCATCATCTCGTCAAACCTCGACGACGGACAGAAGGGCCAGCTTTAGACGTGTTGAAGGAGCACAGAAGGCGTTGGCGTGGAAGATATCCGACATAAGGGGTATCACCCGAGCTATTGCACGCACAAGATCCTCATGGAGGACGATTTCAAGCCGGTCGCTCAACGCCAAAGGCGGCTCAACCCCAACATGAAGGACGTGGTAAAGAAGGAGGTGATCAAGCTGCTAGACGCGGGGATGATCTATCCCATTTCAGACAGCGCATGGGTCAGCCCGGTCCAAGTAGTTCCAAAGAAAGGAGGCATGACGGTCATCACCAACGACAAGAACGAACTGATCCGGACGAGGAGAAGACGACGTTTACGTACCGTTCGGAACGTTCGCGTACCGAAGGATGCCATTCGGATTATGCTATGCCCCAGCCACCTTCCAACGATGCATGATGGCCATATTCAACGAACTGGTAGATTAGGTAATGGAGGTATTTATGGACGATTTCTCTGTTTTCGGTTCCTCATTTGATGCATGTTTATCGAATCTGAAGCTCGTGCTCGCACGATGCGAGGAAACGAATTTGGCACTTAATTGGGAAAAGTGCCACTTCATGGTTCGAGAGGGTATAGTTCTCGGTCACAAGATTTCCTCTAAAGGAATCGAAGTGGACCGAGCTAAGTTAGAGACTAGAAAAATTACCCGTCCCCTCGAACGTGAAGTCGATTAGAAGCTTTCTAGGACATGCGGGATTTTATCGTAGGTTTATCAAAGATTTTTCTAAGATTGCACGTCCTATGTCTAGGTTGTTAGAGAAAGATGCCCCGTTTGATTTTAATGATGAATGCCTGCATTCTTTCAATCTACTTAAGGAAAGACTTATCGCAGCACCTATTATGGTCGCCCCCGACTGGGGGCTGCCCTTTGAACTAATGTGCGATGCTAGTGACTATGCAGTTGGGGCCGTGCTAGGGCAGCGTAAGGACAACCACTTCAGGCCAATCTACTACGCGAGTAAGACGTTAGACGCAGCCCAGGCCAATTACACGACCACCGAAAAGGAGCTGTTGGCCGTCGTGTTTGCCTTCGACAAGTTCAGGTCATATCTAATCCTTTCGAAAGTCATTGTTTTTACTGACCACTCTGCTCTTAAGTACTTGTTAGCAAAGCCCGACGCCAAGCCACGGCTAATTCGGTGGATCCTGCTACTGCAAGAGTTCGACATAGAGATCCGCGACAAGAAGGGTGCGGAGAACCTAGCGGCGGATCACCTTTCCCGACTAGAGGAGTCCGAGATATATCATAAGAACGAAAGGGCGATACACGATCGGTTCCCAGACGAGCACCTCTACTCGATACATGTGGTAAGTGACGACACTCCCTGGTTTGCAGATTACCTAACTATCTTGTTGCGAGGTCCTACCAAAGGAGTACACTAGTCAGCAAAAGAAGAAATTCTTTTCTGATTTGAGGTACTACTTTTGGGAAGATCCGTATCTCTTCAGGCGATGCGCAGACCAGGTGATACGACGATGCGTGGCTGCTCCAGAGACGGCGCAGATCCTTAGGCACTGCCACAACGGACTACGCAGCCATTTGAACCGCCCAGAAGGTGTCAGAAAGCGGATTCTACTGGCCCACGATCTTCAAGGACGCGCAAAGGTACGTTTACACTTGTGATCAGTGTCAGCGCACAGGTAATATTTCTAAACGCGACGAAATGCCCCAGAACTTCATTTTGGTTTGTGAGATCTTTGATGTTTGGGGTATAGATTTTATGGGTCCATTTCCTAGCTCATACAATAATAAGTACATCCTAGTTGCCGTCGATTATGTGTCTAAGTGGGCCGAGGCGCAAGCCTTACCCACAAACGACGCTAGGGTAGTCGTTAAATTTTTTGCGAGCATTGTTTTCACGTTTTGGGGCACCTAGGTGCATTATTAGTGATAGAGGCACTCACTTTTGTAACACCCAGTTTGCACGCACTTTAGAACGTTACGATGTTAGACATAGCCTATCCACCCCGTACCACCCCCAAGCTAGTGGTCAAGTCGAAGTAGTTAACCGTGAGTTGAAACGCATTCTAGAGAAAACCATAGAGGGGAACCGTAGGGAGTGGGCGAATAAGTTGAATGATGCACTTTGGGCATATAGGACTGCATATAAGACCCCCACAGGTACTACACCATATAGATTACTTTATGGAAAAGCATGCCATCTTCCCGTAGAAATAGAGCATAAGGCATATTGGGCCATCACGTCCTTGGATCTTGATTTGGGGAACGCCGGCGGAAAGCGGCAACTCCAAATCAACGAGTTAGACGAGTGGCGCTTATCGGCTTACGATAACGCCCGCATGTATAAGGAACGCTCCAAAGCCTATCATGATAAAAAGATTAGACAAAGGCGAGAGTTTCAGGAAGGGGACCAAGTCCTTCTTTTTAACTCTCGACTTAGGCTTTTTCCTGGCAAGCTTAGATCACGCTGGTCAGGACCGTTCACTGTTACCCGTGTTTTCCCTTATGGTACCGCTGAGATTTCAGGTATGGAGCAGGGTACTTTTAAGGTGAACGGCCATAGGTTGAAGCACTATCTCGCAGGCGAGGAAGACGCGACCGAGAGGGAAGTGCTGTACCTGGACTTCTAGGCGTGAGCGAACGAAACGACGTCCGGCTAAGACGGTAAAGTAAGCGCTTCTTGGGAGGCAACCCAGGTATTTTCATTTATGTCTTAGGCATAGCCTTAGTTAAAAAAAAATGGCGGTCACGGCCAACTGCTTTAGCAGTCACGGCAGTGACGTTCATACACATGCACACTGCCCTACGCCACGGCCAGAGGCTTAAGCCATCACGGCCGTGACCAAGGGGGATCTCAAATGGAGCTTTCTGCCCCATGTCACGGCCAACTGCTTAGGCAGTCACGGCCGTGACGACTCCAGTGGCCTCTCTGTCACTTGTCACGGTCAACTGCTTAAGTAGTCACGGCCGTGACGTTAAAAAAAAAAATTTACCCGACCACGTCACGGCCTATGACGTATACGTCACGGCCGTGACCGAGGCCAGAGGCGGACACTGCCTCACGTCACGGCCAAGACCTTTACAGGTCACGGCCATGACGGTCACGGATTTTAGTACAAATCCGTCTTTTCTTCTTCTTTTTCTCTCTCTCTCCTTTCCTTCTCCTTCCCTCTCGCGATTTCACCTTCTCCGCTCGTCATCACCACCCAAAATCGGCCCCTTATCCCGCCATCGTCCTCTAAAACCCGGCGAATCATCACCTAAACCTCGAAATCCTTCCTTAATCTCGTTAAAAATCCAAGGTATGAACATTTTTGCCCTATTTCGTTCTAACTTTGAAATTCTCGTCGAAATTGTTAATCTTTGGTGTTGACATGCTTCTATTTGCTCATTACATGATATATTTACTATTGGGTATGCTTAATTCGTTGAAATTGGTTGCGAATTTTCGGATTTTGATGACGAACCCTAATTTTCGAAATTGGGGCTTTTTGAAATTGGGACCAATTGTGTGTTTAACTTGCTCTATTATTGGTAGATACATGCTAGGAGCTCTTCAATCATGCTTAATTACGTAAATTGATGTTGAATTGCGACATGTTTACGAAGAACCCTAATTTTGATTTTGGGGCTTTTCAAATTTAAGCCCAATTTCGTGTTCTTCATGCTATTTTATGATGATTACATGCTATTGACGTGTTGGGTATGCGTAATTTGTTGATTTGGAACATTAATCTTGGATTTGATATGCTTATCCCAACTTGCCCGTGACGTGTTCGACAAAATGCCGCTTTCAACTTTTGCACGTGATCGTGATTACTACATGTCCCCTGTAAATATTTTGGTCGAGTCAAGTTGTTTCCGTTTATTTGCTATCTCTTTGAGCTCACACTTTCGCTTTCAGGTACTATGGGTAAAAGTCGTCCTTCATCCTCACGTGACCCCGCCTCGCGTTCGCCCGTTCGTCAAAGGCGATGCGGGCCCCCGCCGACTATGCTAGAAGCCATGGGTCAGTTCACGGACGAAGGCCATGAAGTTCATCTCATGGACCAGATCGACTACGACACACTGACGAAGTATAGCATCGACCAGCAAGTCGGCCAGTACCTATCACTCAGCGGCTGGGGGACGTTCTTCGGCATCGACGAACCGGCGTACAAGGAACTCACTTTGGAGTTCCTTGCCACGTTCTCCTACGACGAATACGGCGACAACAAGATCAGATTCTGGGCATTCAACGAAGAACAGATAGTGAGGGTCGACAACCTATGCCACGCACTTGGAGTACCACAGCCTTACCCACACCATCCTACGCGACGTACTTCGATCAATCGGGCGGACGACAGGGTTGCTGGGCTGACATCGCTCGACCCGGCGAGCCGGCTTACAGCACGAAGACGTCGAAGGCCTCGGCGCTAAGGAGCCCAGGACTGCTTTACATTCACCGCCTCCTGACGACATCGCTCACACCGAGGGGCGACTCGCACGGAGCAGTCACCCTCCGCGATCTATTCTACCTGGCCAAGCTGCATCGAGGCGAACAGGTCCACTTAGGGATGGCGGTGGCCCACGCCTTCAGTTCTCAGCCGGAGGCAAGACGTAACGGCAAGATTGCCGTAGGCGCACTTATCACCAAGGTCATCCGGGGATTACGCTACTGGCCAGCGAATGCACCTGAGATGGAGGTAGTAGGCGGGCATCACCCAGTGAACGAGGAGATGCTGGTGAAGATGAAGATGCTCGTGAAGGCGCCCACTTGGACTCGCGCCAACAAGGTATATGTCTGGCACGAGATGTATTGCGGCCAGACCGACCACGGAGACGTCCCCGACGACCAGCTCTACCTCGAGGGCCACCACCCAGTGGAGACAGACACGATGACTGCAGGGCCTCCTACTCCTCTGGCTACCATCAGGGCGAATCATCCGGCGTCGCCCCGTTTGCGTCAACGGCGGACCTTGAAGCACTGCGCCAGGACATGATGCACATGAACGCCGACTCGCTACAGAGGGACGACGAGCTCCTACGATACAAAGAAGAGACTCGGAACCGACAGGAAGAGTACGAGCGCCAGAACGAGGAAGCCCACCGCCGTTACGACGCAGAGCTAGAGCGCTACAACCAGGCCCTTCAAGCCATGGACACGGCGCTCAAGTATTCCCAGCAGTCGATGGCTTTCCTGCGCCCGAGGCCACCGCTACAGCCGCCGCCGCCGCCACCTTAGGGATTTCTTTTATTTCTTTTATGACATTGCGTTTTTGCGTAGTCGCATTTGTTTAGTTTATGACATTGCGCTTATAACTATGTTTCTAGTAAATCTTATGACTACTCTCTTTTCGTGTATTTTGCTCTCTAGCTAGCGCCAGGATACGCCTAATGGATTACAACACGACCTTCACGCGCATAATAAACAACCACGACACGACCACGTCAGGGGAGTCCCGTTCTTTTAAACTCTTTTTCCTTCCTTGTTATCATTTTTACGTTGAGGACAACGTCTGACTTAAGTGTGGGGAGGGGAAATTTAGTTTTAGAACTTACGTGAAAATTTTTAAATTTTTATGACGTGTCCGTGAGTCGTTGAGGTCGTTGGGAAGGCATGAATTACTGAATCAGGCATGATTGTCTGCGCTTATCTCGAGTTGGTCTGCATTCTATGAAATTCTGTGAGCAATTAGGACATGCATGACTGATTGAATCTTATCTGCCTGAATAGATATTGCACTGTTTTGAGATATCCGTACACATAACCCTGTTTTGTGTGAGAGTTTGAGCCTGACGAGCTTATGCTCATTTTTCTTGGTTGTGTGACGTGCCTAGTCTATATCTCTCTAGAACTTGCCTGTCTGATGCGTGTTGAAACTGTTTTGGTGTGCGAGTGTGAAAATGATGAGGGCATTAGAAATCAAGTCCAGGGCCAAAATCTTCTTAACCATGACGAACCCCATTAGTTAGCCACGTTGAGCCTGAGCCTATTCGTTGCTTACCTCGTATGTTATAGAAGCCACTGACCCGAATAAACGTCCAGAGATTTTATGAGCCTGAGTTGATTAGAATAGAGCAGAAGTCGAACTTGAGAGTTACCGTTTCAGTGTTTGATTTGATGTTCTTCTCTGCTATTCATGAAATGACTTGTGCCTTACTTGACCGTTTTCTGAAATGACCCGATCCCTTGCATAAGCCTGCCCATAACCCTTTGGCAAGATATAGGTCTCGGTAATAAGTATCCTTAGGTACAAGGCATTCGCTGTGACGATGTATTCTTTGCGACAGAAGCCGAACCTTGATGTTTTTAGGGAATAAGGGCAGTGCACAAAAGTAGAGCATAACTATGGTGAAAGGGAACTGAGTTGAGAGGGTCGAGCAGAAAAGTCTAGGATTTCGGAGCGAGAACGTCGAGTCTTATGTTGGGACGTGTGACTGTCTGTGTGATCATGCTGTGTTCTTTGATAATTTTTGATTACGTGTCCTAGCTATAAGTTTAAGTGTTCATATGCGTGTCGCTTCATGATCTTTCGACCAATTTCCCCCGAAAAGACCCCCAGAGTTATACTTGTCACCTTGAATAGTAGAGATACGATTAGCTTGCAAGTTTCTGGTAGGGGCTGGACTAGTGCACGTATTGAGCGACTCATCATATGCTACCCTATACACTTGAGTGAATTGATTGAACCCTTGTGAGGTATAGGTCTCGATTTACAGCGCTAAGGAAGTTTAGGTTGACAGGTGCAGGTCATTAGTGCAGGTCATGATTGCAGCGTCCATAAATGCGAACAATCGTGCTGTGACCCTGATTAGATGCCTTCTTTGAACTCTAATTTACTTGAGGACAAGCAAATGCTTAAGTGTGGGGAGGTTTGATAAACGTATTTTAATGCGTTTATCATAGTATTTATTTGGGTATAATAGAACTCCAGCAATGAATTTATGCATTTATTCGGCATATTTACACTTATTCTTATATTGAAGGAGCTTAGGACGAGTTTCGTGCGAAAACGAGCGAAAACGAGGCAAAACGGTGCAAAAATGAAGAACACTGCCAGGTGTCACGGCCGTGACACCCTATGCACTTGGCCGTGACGCCCACCAGAGGTCGAAGTAGAAGACACTGCCTAAGGTCACGGCCGTGACGGACCTTGCACCAAGCCGTGACAGGAGGCAGAGAGTTCGATAGACGATGGTCACGGCCGTGACATACCTTGCACCAAACCGTGACGCAAGGCAGAGAAGTCGACTTAAGATGGTCACGGCCGTGACCTCCGATGCACTTGGCCGTGACCTGTGACAGAAAGATATGCGCGTCGAGCTGATGATGGTCACGGCCGTGACAACCCATGTCCCAGGCCGTGACCGTGACTGAAATCGCTATAAAAAGCCCAAATTCGACCCAGAGAGGGGACGACTTAGCAGAGATCAAACCTAATCACCCTAGAGACGAAAATTAGCAGAGAAGAAGGCAGAAACGCATCCCGGAGCGCAAGAGACGGATCGTCGACGAGATCACGCCCAATTTAACGAAGAACGAAGAATCTTCAACGCTTCCATCGCAGATCATTCGTATATCAAGAACATGAATTCTTCGCCCTTATCCTTTATTTCTTTCGTTGTTTTCTCGTCTATCATGCGTAGCTAAATCCCTTTTGTGTTTGGGATTAGATGAACGCTAGGATTAGTCATACTTAAGAGGTATGTTTATCGTGATTTGTGTATTCTGACTATTTATTGTTCTATGAAATTGCTTCTTCGCTTTAATATGTCTATGTGTTAAAGTGAATGCATGGAAAATCGTTTAGGGCGACAGATAAACAACGATTAGGCCGTTCGTAGAAGATATGATCCGAGTATAGGGCGAAAGCAAATACTCGATCCTCGCTATTAGTAATTACTAGATTTTAGATCCCCACGAGTGTTTAGGGCGACAGCATATTCGCGAGTGGGTAGGAAAAGTACTGCGATTTAGTCAAGAATCACGTCGGCACGATATTTCATTGTCTTAGGCGATCACACCTAGCGGGATTCGAATCCCGAGCACATCTTTATCATCTGAAGCTTCGTATCAGCTCTAAGCGTGTTTTTTGAGTTTCTAGTTGATTTAGGAGCGGTCTGTCAGGTTAAGCCGTCAACAATTTGCGTATTTTATTTAGGTTAAATATCGAGTCGATAGGTCATTACTAGTACTTGATTTATTCCTCGTGTTCGATACTCGCTTACTCACTTTACTATACTACAAACGATAGGTCCCCTGCCTATCGCACGTCGGTGATAGTAATTAGGTATCCGTTTTAATTGTTACTTGTCGCACTTTTCATTCACACACCACGTGTCGATCAGGAGCTGGTTCTGTGCTTCACCGTCAGAGAACCGGGGTTTCATGCGGGTATTCCAGAGGGTACGAAGGACATCACTGAGATCAAACTCATCAGCGTAAAAAGGCACCAGTCATTCATGTCGTAATGACAAAGGCCCTCATCAGCAACTACCAGCATAGCATTCATTTTCTGAGTGGTCCACTCGATTTTGTGGCCGAGAACATAGGAGCGGATGTTGATATGCCCTTCAAACTCTTCGTAGTCGAAGTTGGCATAGAACAGTTTGACAACTTCAGCATAGTAGGGTGTGTTGAGACTCAGGAATTTCTCCCATCCAAAATCCTTAAGCCATGTGATAACGTTTCCAGGAGGTAACTTGTCGAAGGCAACTCCACGACCGTATCTCTGTTGCTGAAGCTTTTGTAGGTGGTGCGGTTACTTTCCTCTAAAAAGAGGGCTTCAACAGGGATTTCATTGGGCTTAGAAAGATCAATCGGTGGTATTTGAGGTTTCTATGGGGTCTGATTTGGATATAACGAGGCTTGTTCAAGCGGTGAGGGATGTTCCTCAGGAGATGAGACCTTCTCAGCAGATTTGGCTTTGGAACGTGTTTTCCGAGCAGAAGGCGATGAGGGCGAGGCTTGTTCCGGTGATTTGGCAGGAGAATCGAGCGGCGATTCATCACACATGGGTTCCTTGCGCTTTCGGCTGGATGATTCAGGGATGGCGGCTTTGGATCCGGAAGTTTTAACCATTTTCAGAGGTCAGGGTTTGAGAGGAAGTTAGGAGAAGACAATTGAATTGATGAAGGTTGAAGAGCGGATCTGGTTTTTGAAGATGGTAAGGTCGGTTTATTTTTGGACGAGATAAGGATGGAATTCAAAGTTTGAAGAAATTTTAAAAGGAAAGTGGGAAACTGTGAGAAATCCTAGACTGATTTGACGTGAGCTCATAATTAAGGAAAGGATTTGAGAAGGCTTAATAGGGAAAGTTTTAAATATATGAGTTCATCAAAATAACTGATTGGATGGAATGATATCTACGAATTCCTTCCTAAAATAACTTGATCACATTCAGTGGAGTAGATCCAGAAGATCGGACATTCGTAAAATAATCTAGATAGCTGAAGAAATATCTTGGAATGGAATAACTACGAATTTCTTACTAAAATACGAACAGTCACACTTAAGGAAAAATCTATGATAGCCACGGAAGTATTCTAAGGCTGAACGAATATCTTAAGATAGGATAACTACGAATTTCTACCCGAAATAGAATAATCTAGAGTAAGTGGCAGAATTAGGCAGATTTACCAACCTTATTTAACTCGATGATTCCCAATCGATCACGGATGTCGCAGAATCATGCCTCAATTAGGGGCTTCGTGAAGATATCAGCAAGCTGATCATTTGTTCCTACGAATTCCAAACTGATATCCCCTTCTGAACATGGTCTCGCTAACATGATGTATAACCTCAATATGCGTAGTATGAGAATGATGCATGGGATTCGTAGTAATTAATACTAATGGCACTAGTCCTATCACACAGAATATGAATTTTGTCATATCCTGACCCGAAATCACTAAGGGTTTGTTTCATCCAAAGAACTTGTTGACAACAATTTCCTAAGGCCATATATTCAGCTTCGGTTTGGAGAGGGCGACAGCATTTTGCATTCTACTAGACCAAGTTACCAGGGAATTTCCAAGTAATTGGCAAGTTCACTAGTACTTTTCCTATCTTCCCTACGCCGGTATAGTCGGCATCGGAATATCCCATTAATGGGAATTCATCAGTATATGAATACCACAGAAAAAATTCACAGTACCCTTGATATATCTAAGTATACGCTTGACTGCTGTCAAGTGAGATTCCCTAGGGTCAGACTGATATCTCGAACATATACCAACATCAAACACAATATCGGGGCGACTAGTAGTTATGTAAAGAAGGCTTCCGATCATACCTCGATATTCTGTTTGATCTACTGGTGTACCTGATTCGTCACAGTCTATTTTGGTGGTCTAATGCATAGGGGTGGAAATTTCTTTGGAATCGCTCATCCCGAATTTTGTCAGTAATTCCCATCTGTACTTTGTCTGGGATACAAAGGTTCCATTGTCAAGCTGCTTTATTTGCAAACCGAGGAAGTAGTTCAGCTCACCCATAAGCTCATCTCAAATTCCTTCTGCATCAAGTTAGAGAAATCCTTAGAAAGAAGGATATTAGTACTTCCAAATATAATATCATCAACGTAGATCTGGACCAGTATCATGTGATCACCTTCATACTTAATAAACAGCGTGTTATCAATAGTTCCACTTGAAAATCCTATGTCAATCAAGAAATTACTTAGCCTCTCATACCATGCCCTAGGAGCCTGCTTTAAACCATATAATGCTTTATTTAATTTTAAAACATGATTTGAAAAATCTTCCCTAGCAAAGCCCTTGGTTGTTCTATATAAACCTCCTCATTTATAAAACCATTTAAAAATGCACTTTTTACGTCCATTTGAAAAAGTATAAAGCGTTTAAAGCATGCATATGCAAGTAAGACACATATAGACTCTAATCTAGCTACTGGAGCAAAAATTTCATCGAAATCAATACCTTCCTCCTGGGAATAACCTTTTGCAACTAACCTCGCTTTATTTCTAGTGACTTTATCGTATTCGTCGAGTTTGTTGCGGAAGACCCGTTTGGTTCCTATGATGGATTTTTCACCTGGTCTCTCTACGAGTGTCCACACATGGGTCTTTTTCAAACTGAGATAGCTCATCCTCCATGGGAGAGACCTAGGAGATATCGTCTAGGGCTTCATGGATTATCTTAGGTTCCATCATTGAGAGCAGTACATCATGGGATTCCACTGTGTCCTGATTTCGTGCACTAGCTCGAGTTTTGGGATAATCCCTATCACTTGATCTGTTGGGTGACTGGAAGCATGTTTCCATTTTCTCCATTGTTCATTTGCTTCTGGTTCCAGTATCTCAACATTTTCGTCTTTTGGAATATCTTTCTCACTGTCTTTAGTATCCTGTAATTCTGCACAAGGCAAATCTAGACCTTCCTCATCAGTAGCATCTGCATTAGGTATCTCATTAAAAGTAGCATGTATGGATTCGTGAACAGTCAGCTTCCTCTTATTATAAACACGATATGCCTTAGAGTGAAGACTGTAACCACAACCTTAGAGTCAAATTTTCCTCTCTTATCTCTATCGTTCAAGATAAAGCATTTACATCCAAACACACGAAAGTAACCTATATTTGGAGTTCTACCATGCCAGATTTCATAAGAAGTCTTCTTTAATATCGGTCTAAGAAGACACGGTTAGACACATAAGAAGCTGTACTGACAGCTTCCGCCCAGAATTGTTAGGAATATCATACTCGTGTAACATAGATCTAGCCATTTCCTGTTACCCTATTTTTACGTTCAACTATGCCATTCTGTTGGGGAGTTATAGGGGCAGAGAAGTTATGACTATATCCGTACTGATCACAGAATGATGCAAATGACTTACTATCAAATTCCAGTCCGTTATCACTACGTATCCTACACAGATTCATTTCTTTTTCATTTTCTAATCTCTTCACCTGTGATGCAAACTTATCTAGTGCCTCATTCTTATATGCAAGGAATATCACCCAAGTATACCTGGAATAATCATCAACAATAACAAAGGCATATCTTTTACCTCGCAGAGACATCGTTTGAACAGGACCAAAAAGGTCGAGATGTAGTAATTCCAGAGGTCTGGATGGGATATCACATTCTTTGCTTTGAACGATGTCTTGGTCTGCTTACCCATTTGGCACGCCTTGCACGTTTTGTCCTTGACGAACTTTATGTCAGGAACACCTCGTACTAGTACATTGCTTGTAATATCAGACAGTAATTCCATATTGGCATGTCCTAGGCGTCTGTGCCACAACCAGGTGTTATCCCGTGAGCTAACACCGGCTCCTCAGGCTGGCTCGCAGTCACTTGAGGTTGTGACCGTTGGAGACTTCCAACCAATCCTTGAGTCGAATCTTGAAAATTCTCCTCTATGGGTGTTTCGACAGATTCTGATTGAACCTGTGAACGGTACGATGTGCAACGGCTCAAGATTGAGCGAAGGAGTGTCTGCAGCACTTGACGGTACGATCGGTGCGATGTCTGGTGCGGTGGTGATGGCGGTGAAGATGGACTCAAGTGATACACTCGGTCATCTCGGAGTCATTCTTATCAGCTGAATCTCCTCATCTGACTCCGTGTCAGATGGGGTAGCCGTGTGAGGTGAGAGTCCTCGTCCTACATCGTCACCGGCTGGTTCCGTCACCGGAGGCTAGATAGGTTGTATTGTGGAACTCAGAGCCTCTAGCCATTGGTGGTGAGATGTGCCCCGTTTTTGCCTCGGGCTGTGCTGCTGGAATAGTTCCTCAAGAGGTTCTTCGAGCACGCCGACAATGATGGGCACTTCAACACCAAGGGAAACTTGTGGAGCTTCAAGTTCCAACTTGTGAGCCACGACATCGATCAGCGTGGACTCTATATCGGGCACTGTATCCTCATGAGTTGGGGGCTGCATCTCCAATTCCTGAGCCACTTCATCGATCGTGTCTTCAGGACTAGATGGGGGCTGTTGTTGGGGATGGCTCACTTGAAACTCTGTGGGGGGCCCTCGAATCATCTGCTCGGTTAAGTGATGTTCCCGACAGTATCTCTCATATTCATCTCCCGCGGGGTCGGGAAACGTAGCAGCTCCAGCGAAATGGCCATCGATGGCTGAGATAGGTTCGCGAGCTGGGTTGCGGAAGAACTTTAGCCTAGGTGGCTGATAGTTTCCTCCCGGGGCAGGCGAGGAATATTCTGCTCGTGCATCTCCCTTCGTTGTCGGATGATGACGGGGAACCATCTCGCATACGGCACGTTTTTGGACCGTTTGTTCTCCTTTTGTCTGATCTGTTCTGCGAGGTCATTCTAGATCAGTTGAGCGAAATCGTACCGCGAGAACACTACTCCGTGAAATATCCGGAGGATGTGGCCGTTGCCTTTGTTGAAGCCTGCGTGCTTCGGGAACAAACACTTATTGATTATGCCAAAAAGTGTCTTCCATGGATGGGGAATCCCGTTGCTTTGCATCTGTGCTAACTGCTAGCTTGGTGAGTGGCGGACGGTGTCACGATCCTTTTTAACTTAGAATTTTTCGCGTCTAAGTCGAGGTTCGAGACCGGCAATAGCTTGGCTCGGCCCAAAGCCTTGCTACGCAGCCTTTCACTTTCTTACATTTGCGTGCGGAAATTAGCGTCGAGAGATCGCTTCGCTCGCCCCAAACCCAACGTACTCGGCCGGTTTGATAAGTTTGGCCTCGGACTTAAAGCTCTCGTGTTTGCCTCACCCGATCTCACACCAACAAGAAACGAATAAGACAGATGACACAAGATTTACGGGAAAACCCACTCCAAACTCAGAGTGGGGGAAAACCCCGGTACGAGCTTAAAAGACTCGAACAATAAGCTGCTCGTTTACAGAACTCGCCTAGCTTATAGGAACACTCGCACAAACAATCGAAGCTACAGCTTAAGCTATCGAAAGTATACACGTTTAGACAATTTCGCACACTTCCATCGATCCTGGGCAAAATGCTTCACAGGGCCTTTTTATAGACTTGGCCAAGCCATCCTCCCATGTGCCTTGATGGAATCTCGCCCATGTGAGGTGTTGGCTTGGACCCACGGCCATGTGCTTGAGATGGCTTAGACACTAGGAATCTCGCCCATGCTTGCTGGGACAAAGGTACTTTCGCCCATGTTCTTGGTGGGACCAGGCACTTTTGCCCATGTGCTTGGTTGGATCATCAACTAGCCATGTGATGCCAGCCAGTAAAGCCATCTTTTGCCCATGCTATGCCAGCCTGGCATAATCAATCTTCCCATGTGCTGCCAGCCTGGCCCATGCAAAGGCCATGCCAGTCTGTCAAAAGCCTTCATGCCATGCTACCCTGCCCAATGCCATCAGCTTGCGAGCACTCGTCGCCGGCCAAGTCGGGCGCGCGCGCAAGTGGCCTCCGCCAGGCTCCCACATTCGTGTGCTGGCTTGTTCCGCAGTCAGGCATTAGTCCGCGCGAGCGTGTTGGCCTACTGTGTAATCATTGTGCCCGCATGTTAGACACGGCTGCGCGCGTCCTTCGCCAAATGCCCACTCAAGTCCATCGAGCCGGCGCTTGCCATGTGCGCCAAGGCTATATCCGTCAAGGGTCGCGAATGTGCTCATGTTCGAGCGAACTGCCCATCTGCCTTTCGGCCACCTCATGGGTCAAGTTCGTGTGTGGCCAGACCTATCCATCTGGCCACTTCCCGGCAAATCATTTCTGCCGAACATATCTCGGGGTCTAGGCACCACCGAGCCCGGCCGAGTACTGCTCGGCTGCCGTTGACCGAGGTCAACGGTCAAGATCCGTCAACTACATAACAGTTCTCCCCGGCCTGAATCAGCGACGCCCTCGCCGATGATCCCGGGAGCTGGTTTTCATGGAATTTCTTCAAGAAGCTTAGTGGAACACCGGGTGGATTCGATACTTCGGTGGAAGTAACAATCTGTACGCCACTTGGCCGACTCGATCCACGATCTCGAAAGGCCCATCATAGTTTGGCAATAAGCTCCTTGCGAGCGATTGAGCTTTCCACTTGGCCTTCATTTGAGGTGATAGTTTCACACAAACTTTATCGCCCACTTCGAAGGTTACCGCCCGATGTCCTTGGTCGTAATACTTCTTCATCCGTCTACCAGCTTTGGCGAGGCTATCTCGAGCTTCAGCCCACAACAACTGTCGCCCTCGAGCAAACTTGTACGCCGGTGGACAATCTCCTGCAGCTTTCCACATAGAAAGATTTTGAGGTGTTAAAGGTTGGAAACCATAAACTACCTCGAATGGACTCTTTTCCGTTGCTGATGATTTATGGAGATTGTAGCAAAATTTCCCCGGGTCAAGTAAGCTCGTCCAGTTGTGTTGGCTGGCCGAGATGTAGTGCCGAAGATACTCCTCAAGGAGTTGATTGACTCGCTCGGTCTGTCCATCCGTTTGTGGGTGATAGCCTGAAGAAAATCGCAGTTTTGTGCCAAGCCTTCGGAATAAAATCGTCCAGAATCGGCTTGTGAACCTTACGTCTCGATCACTAATGATTTCTTCTGGCATGCCAAAATACTTCACCACATTTCGGAAGAACAAGTCCGCAGGAACGTCAGCATTGCACTGAATAGGGGCAGCCATAAATATCGCCATTTTGGAGAATCGATCCACCACGACTAAGATGGAATTATTTCCTTCACTCTTTGGTAATCCGACAATGAAATCCATGGAAATGGAACGCCATGGCCTAGCCGGAATAGGTAACGGCTGTAACAAACCTGCTGGCTTTGTACGCTCGGGCTTGTCTCGCTGGCATATATTGCAAGTACGAACAAAGGCCTCGACATCCTGCTCGAGCTTTGGCCAATAGAACTTGCGAGAAATTAGGGACATCATGCACCTAACTCCTGGATGACCTGCCCACTGCGGCTCATGGTGCTCTTTCAAGAGCTCATTCCGTAGTCTCCCGGCAGGTACATAGAATCGTTTGCCATACGTGACCAACAGCCCATCTTCAAGCCAGTAGCGTTTCAGAAGCCCTTCTTTCACCTGGTCCTTGAGCTTCACGTAAGTCGGATCGCTCTCACTTTCGCGTCGAATACGGCCTGCAAAGCGGCTCGCGGTTGCTTATGACGACCAACATGTTGAAGTGAGGTTGGCGGCTTAGTGCATCAGGAACTTCTTTCTGCCGCCCAGGCTGATGAACCCAATCGAAATCGAACTCCCCAAGAAACGCTTGCCATCGTGCCTGTTTCGGGGTTAGCTTCTTTTGGGTTTTGAAATAAGTGTTTGCCACATTGTTAGTGACAATCACAAATTTAGAGTCGAGAAGATAGTGGCGCCACGCTCCGAGGCAACAAATCATCGCAGTCATTTCTTTCTCGTGCGTGCTATAGCACGTTTCAGCATCTTTGAGCTTTCGGCTCTCGTAAGCGATGGGGTGTCTCCCTTGCACAAGTACACCGCCAAGCGCCTTACCAGAAGCATCAGTGTGGACTTCGAATGGCTGCTCAAAATCAGGCAGCTTCAGGACGGGTTCGCTGGCCAATGCAGCTTTGAGTCGTTCGAATGCTTCTTCGCAACTAGTTAACCCGAAAGGCATAACTAAGAATTCATATGACCCGTACCTTGTCACGCACGTGGTCTTTGCCTCATCGCCTTCAGCAATCCGAACTTGCCAATATCCCGATCGTAGGTCCAACTTCGAGAAGTTCCTCCCCTTGGCTAACTTGTCGAAGAGGTCTAACGCAATCGGATACTTCTTCTTTACCGTCACCTTGTTGAGCGCCCGGTAGTCAACACAAAACCGCAACGAGCCATCCTTCTTGCGTTGGAATAATACCGGCGAGCCAAAGGGTGCCTTCGAGGGTCTGACTAGGCCCGCATCCAATAGCTCGTCGAGTTGGCGCTGCAATTCTTCCAGTTCAGCTTTCATGCGATAAGGCGCCTGCGCTGGAGGTCTCGTTCCAGGCTCCAACTCAATTCGGTGATCAGTTGGCCTCCTCGGTGGGAGTTCTTTAGGCAGTTCGTTAGGCATGACATCTTTGAACGTGGCAAGAATAGGCTGAATTTCAACTGGCGGGACGTGCGGAGTTGCAGATTCATTCTCGCGCACAACAGTAAGGAAAGTTTGCTCGCCGCGGCCAAGCCCACGCTTGAGCTGTATAGCCGAGCACCTTGGCCCGTTCTTTGTCTCACCATAATGGAAAGTGCCCTGGATGAAGCCAGGTTGTGCCTCGTCAGCTATCATCATGCCGCTCAGGAAGGGTATCGTTATGGCCTTTGCATCCACCAAGAATTCGTTCCCAAGAATAACTTCAAAGTCGAGTGGAGCAATGAAAATTGTCACCGGTCAAGATCCGTCAACTACATAACAGACGGTATCCCATCTGGAGAAATCATGCACCAATTCTTCATCTGATGGAAGGGGGTCGTAATTTTGGCTGTGAGGGAGGTCGAGCAGAAGTCTGAGTTCATTCTTGCTCATACAGATGTACCTCGTCCCTACAACGGTGGTGAGGTGATACGCCCTATTCATGATGAGGCTCTTGATCATTTCCCAAAACTGTTGGAGGTAGACCATCGGTGGATGGCCTTGCAGTATGGACACGAAGATGTCGTCTGGACACCGGAAGGTGGTCAGGTCCAGTTGGAAGTTCGTGTCATGGACGTAAGGTACATGGCCTTCTCGTATATATGGTTGTAGGTAGGGTAGTGATCCATCTGAAATACATATTCAAATCATTAGCTATATTAAAATTTAGTCGAAATTCGAATTTATCAAACCATAATGATGAAGCTATTTATAACATGTTTGATAAAATTGTAGTGGAAATGTCAATGCACATATAGGTCATATAGAGTTAGTTTTTGAAGAAATAATTTTATTCTCGACATATGCATGTAAGTTCAACAAAATCGGTCGAAAATTTTGCTAAGTGTTAAAGTACTATTAACTCCGTGCTTTTTATCGCTCGAGAAACGAAATTCTCAATTGAATTGCCTAAATGTGATTTCGAACTGAGTATTTGCGATCGAAAATTTTTATTCGCTATTGACAGCTACAGTTGAAAAAAGGACTTAGAAAATTTCTAAGTGTTTGAACTGACATTGTGATACTGTAGCCGAGAAATTTTACGATCGAGAAAAATTTTCGTGTAAATTTACTATCGAGAAATTAGATTTCCATGTAAATTTACGACCGAAAAATTTTTCGCGCTTGAATATAATTTTCGCTATGACATTTATTGAGCGAAAAAGGTTTTCGATTCTAAAAGGTTTTTTGCTACGAAATTTTACGATCGAGAAAATTGTCAACGAGATAGTAAGTCAACCATCGAGAAAATTTTCGATCGATCAAATTATCGCTGCGTGCTTTTACGATCGAGAAATTTTTATCGTCGTAAAATTAATTTTTCGCCGCTAAAATTTTCGACTGTGAACAAAATTGAAATCGAAATTTTCGACTGTAAGTTTTGCGCTCCAAAAATTTAAAAGGGATTGCATATTATTTATCTATTCAGTTCAGTAATCTTTCGCTCGCATAAAGTCAAAAACTAATTTCTCGATTGTAATTATATTTCGATCAGTGTTATTATGTTGTCGACGAAATAGGAATTTAGCAATCAAAAATCTTTTACGATGCAAACAGTAAATCAATCAAATTGAAATTCAATTGTCATTGTTTGCGATCGAGAAAGTTCTCCGACGCCTTTAAACACTTGGAAAACCCAGTTTAGTCGAACTCAAAATCAACCTTTAAGAACGCAAGTAATCGAAACGATATGTTCCCAGAATGCTTAAAACTATCTTAAATGCAGTTTTAACCCAAATTATACACCTAGAATGCTCGTAAATACTGCAAAATCTCATTCGAGTTTTCACATTCTGTACAATCGAAATTTTTACACATAATCAGGCGAAAGATCACAGAATATAGATGCAAATCTAGTTTAAGTGCACGATAAACCCTAAAGGAAGTCGAATCTACCTTCAAAAGACGCAAATTAGGTGAAAAATCGAAAGATTTTGAAGTTTTTGACGTTCGTCTTTTGAGAGTAAAAGTTTTGCGCGAGAGAATTTGACTGTTGAATTTTTCGATTGAGGGTTTTACGTGAATTTGGGAATTTTCGACTGCAAGAATTAAATTTGCTAAATGGGCTGATTAGACGTTTATTCGACACTTTGAAATTCAAGGCCCATTATTGTTTGCGATCGAAAAATTTGGGATCGAGAAACTTGGTTCCTGTTTTGATTTTCGCTCGAGAAATTAAAGCAAAAATTGCAATTTGGTCCCAAGTCAATTCTCGATCGATAATTTCTGATCGAAAACTACAACTTCAGCCCAGATTTTTAGATTGAAAAAAATCAACATATTTCAAACAGAGCCTAAGTGTAAGTATTCAACCACATAAATTGCTCCCCCTAGATATGAAAATAAATGCAATTAACTCCCTGAAATATCGAATGATGACATCTGGCTCCAAAATCAGATTTCGCGAATCTACGAATCTTTAGAGCAAAATGTGCGAGAATGATTAGAGTTAATTACGAAAGTAGTACTGGTTTTAGTGACCCTCCCCCTTCATAAGAACAATTGGTTAAATTCAAAAATCATAGAAAGATGTTAGCGATAAAAAACTTAACCAACTAACAAGTTTTATGCCTATTCCAAAAAAAAAAAAACAAGTTTTATGCCGAAAAACTCCAAGTCTTGAAGAAATCTTGACCTCCACATTGTTTCCGCAACACTTAGAGGAAGATCATTAAAAATGTTGGAGCTTTTAAGACATAAGTTTGTAAATGCTCCCCCTCAAATAATGCACCAAGATATAAGATACGCGAATTCAACACATTCACCCTAGATACATGTTCCCATATACATGTAAATGTGATTTCCGCGCGAGGGTATGAGCAAAAACAGATAATCGCATTTGAACAAGTCAATGCACATGAAATATAAAATTTCATTTCAAAATATGGGAATTTTTTTTTTCAAAAGAAAAGAAAAGAAAAAAATACCATATATCTATATTATACTAATTTTTCTTATGCATAATATTTTTAATAGTATGGGGTCAGATTGTTTTGCTACGATCATTGTCACGCCTAAAATTTCACAAGTTACTTGAAAAGATCACATGCCGTCAAGTCATGCGTCAAACTCAAGAGTCCTAAGTTCAAAGAATGATCCATTTGGACAACTCTCACTGGGTTCACTCTAGCACTCGATTATTTTTACTTTGAGATGATTATATTTATATCACTCTAGTCTCAACACAAGCAATCTTAAATCAATTTACCTGTGATCGAGGCGTTTTTACACATTTCACCTTTGCGAAAGATCGTCGATGTGGAATCATAGAGACTATAAAGGTTTTAATTTGGCTCCGTCTAAGAAGGGAAGGATAGTTTTTGGGAGTTGTTCATCGCGAGTTCATTCTGATTTTTCGAAAATTGGACTAATTTTGCTTTGCTTGTGCTGAATTGAGTGTTTGTTCTTGTGAATTTCGTGATTTCGATCGATTACCCGGGCTTTGGTAGACTGATTTGCTGTTTTCGTTCGGAATGTTGAAGAAATTGCATTTTCATGTTCTTCGTCAAATCATCTGATTTCTGAAAGTTTTGATATGTTTTGCTGTTTTCTGGTTTGATCGTGTGGTAAAACTGTTATGCTGTAATTTTCGATCAATAACCCATGTTCGATTTGTATTATTAGTTGTTTTGAGTTGAATTCAGAATTTTTGCGAGTATTCGTAAGTCTCAGTTAAAGGTTTTCGCTTGTATATGAGTGATCGCAAAAGTCTGGTACAGTATTTGATCAATAATAGTAATGAGCAAGACTTGATTGAGAATAATTTACTAATGATCGCAAACAGTAATGGTCGATAATTTTTTACGATCGCAAACCGTTCCTTCTACGGTCGAGAAACTGATGGTCAACAACAATTTAACATTCGAAAACCCAATATAAATATAGCGATCGAAAATTTTCTCTCTCCGTTGGTTGCTTTCAGGTGATTCCAATACTCACAAACACAATTGCACAATCATTTTTGTCATCATTACACATACTCTCATTATCGTATAGTCATCACGTGCATTGCCATGTTACAATCTCAGCAATACCTTTGCAAACCATCGAAAATCTCTCTTCGTTTAGCAATAGAAAATTTTGAGGCGAAATTGCATTTCAAGTTCCAAAATATTATTTTAGTCACTGCAGTTACATTTCGATCCCAAATAGTTTTCAATTCAGTCTTTAAAGTTCTGATCTAGTCCAAAATTTTCAAATTAACCCCAGAACTTTAAATTTTATTCAATTCTCACTCATTTACATGATTTTACGATCGCAAATTTTGTTTAGTTGCTTTTACAGGTTTGTCGTCGCAAAACTTATTTTTCGCCCGCAAAAACTTTTGCGATCGAAAATTTGATTTTAAAGGTTTAGATATTAAAGTCTCAAAACGACGACGTTTTATCAAATCGCAAAACTTTTACGGTCGTAAAACTTTACGTAACTGTTCGATATCCAAAACTATTTTCTAAAAACAGTACCTCGTCGAAAAACTTAACAATCGAAAACCGTGATTTATATTGACAATAAGAAAAAAACTTAATAAAATTTTTTTCGATCGAAAACAGTAACCTACATTTGGCACATTATAGAAAAAGCTTTTGGTATTGCTCTAAACTTAATTAAACCTTATTAAACAAAAAACTTTTCGAAACTGAAATTTTAAAAGCCAAATATTTTAATCACTATAAAAAAATTCAAATCCATAAAACACGTCAAGGATCAAAATATCCAACCCAAAATTAAACTACAATAAAAACATTATGAATCCAACTATAAAGAAATTACAAGACGAAGTAAAAACATTACAAGACAAAGTAACTGAGCTAAATCGTCTCGAACTCAAATCAACTCAGTGGAATGAAGTGAACAATATGAGATTATCCTAATATACCGCAATATATGGTACACTAGAGTTATCTCTTTAGAGAAAATTATTACGAAGCTAGTTGAAACTAACACATCCTCTCTATGGGCATTATTCCTAACTCTAAATTGTTTAAGTTGTTAGAATCCTTACAAACTGGGTATGCTAACATGAAAAATGAGCGGACAAGTACAAAAGAGTTAGAAGAGGAATTATCTAAGTCTCGGGAACAAATAGCTAGTCTCAAATCTAAGCTTAGGAGCTCTAGAGCGAAAATAGATGAATTAACTACGAGCTTGAATTCTAGTGAGACTAAGCATATTTTGTTGGAGAAACATAGTTCGGTAGTTAAGGAATTAGAAGACAGGCTAGACAACAACCATAAATGTCTACTTAGGAATCTGAATGAGAAAAGTCATCTTAAATGTAGACTGGAAGTTGTGAACGAAAAGGTCACTAGTCTTGAAGCTCAACTAGAAAAATCTAATTCTAGGATTAGTGAATTAAGTAAGAGTCTAGATACCTGTCAAGACGAGAAAAGCACCGCTTTTGTTAACTATGCTACTCTAGACACCGAATGTAAGAAGCTAAGAAATTTAGAAAATCTTCTTGCGACTTCTAAGACCAAGGAAGCACAATCTCGCCATTCTGAAAATTCTTCTTCCGTTGATATACCTCATATTCCTAAGAAAATAGAGGATTTAAATTCTACAACAGAAAGAAGGAATTTTGCGCTTTTATTGGAAATATCTAATCTCAAAGCTTCCTCACAAGGGAAATTACTCTTAAAAAATGTTAAGAAAGAAAAAGAGTCTTTGAGCGCCAATAGATCAAATACTTCAATTTCTAAAGCCATTACTTCTACATGTTCGTTAAACCCATCAATTTTAGAAGTACAAACTTTGAAAGTGATTCTACTAACTTTTCACTTTAAAAGCCTAGACTTGAAAATAGTTTTCGAAATTCTTATTCTCGTGTGAAAAATGTGCATTCTCCACGTAGGAATTACGACACTTATACTTTACCTGCTTATCACTCTATTTGCTCGTATTCTTACATAAAGTACCCAGTCAATATTCGTTCCGAAAAGCATTTATTACGACTCGGTACTGAGAAGACCTTTACAAGTACACATTCTAGGAGCACATATTCACATGGTAGAATTACTTATCCGTGTAAAATCAAGCAAAAATGGATTCCTAAGTCGGATATCAAGTCACAAAGTCCTAGTCAAATATGGACTCCTAAGGCTACATCTTCGACCAACTTAGGCTCACATTCTAATCTTACACGATTTACGACTAACTCGTTTTCTGCTAATAAGGGAGGACCCATACGACAATGGGTACCAAAGTCCCGATAGTCTTGCAGATTTCCCTCATGTATGGTACTTCGAGGATAGTTGCTCCACATACATGATCAAGGGCGAGCGGCAGAGCAACTACAACAATTCCCTACCTAAGCGACAAAATCAGTGACAAAATTCCTTACCCTTTCTGAAAAAAAAAGTAGCTAAAATTTAGGATGAGTCGCTATTAATTTTCTAGGGATTACATTTGGTACATTATGCATCTGAGCTGAAATGTTAAATGCCAAATTGTTTTTGAAAATTTTTTTCTTGCATTTTTCCGCATTTAGTTCTAATAAAAAAAATCAACCAATCATGCATTTTCACTTAGTTTTTTTTTTCTGTTTTCATATCATGTTCATTTTTAATAAAAAAACAAAAACAACGAAAAAATGGGGAGTCACGATTACTCAATCTAGTTTGATTTGTTCACAAAAATCCTTCCTAGATATATGACTGGTTATTTGGTTAAATATTGTCTGCCTAGTCGCATTCTTTTGTCCAAATATCACTCGTTTGTTCCACTAGACACAAAGCCACATCATATATGTGAGATTTTGAGCCTTATTGTTTTTTTCTGGAATTTATCCTTGAGCGAGTCACACATCAAGTGCTTGTCTTAACTTGTATTTCTTGGCCTCATACTCGCCTTGCATTAGATTGTTGGGAAATGATTAGCGCATGTAGGAAAATTCCTCACTTGGCCAAATCAAAATATCATCCTTGAAATTATTCCTCTGGTCATCCCTTTGAGCCTTCTCCGATATCCTTCTCTTCATTAGTATCCCGATCAAGCCTTGAACCGTAATTCTTAAATTTCGGAGGGTTGCATAAATGAGAAAAGGAGGGGGAGAAAAAGGCGATGAAAGAAAAAGAAGAAAATGATGACAAAAGGGGGTGGAAAACGCACACGAGGAATGCTCAACGCACAATAAATAGTCCTAAAGAACCTGTCTTCCTAATTAATGAAATCTTCAAGAAATCATAAGAAGAGGGCATGGATCTTGCTGTGAACTTCTCCTCCGATAATCTCGTATACTCGTCAGAACGGCTGGAAAGAGGAGCACCACGAAGTGAACTTTTCCAACGATAATCCGGTCTTATATCGAGACAACGAGAAGAGGAGCACGGCCTTGGGTTCGAATTCCACAATTGCGAACTTTTCCAAAAAGATAATCTCTGAAACCTCTCTAGGGATTAAGGGAAGAGGAGCGCGGTATCGGCCTGAGAACCAACAAGAAGAACTTCGCCTACGATAATCTCCTATAGCTCGTGGAGAAGAGAGCTTCAGCTTGAGCAAGTGTAGAATAATATGAAAAAGTTTAAGGATGGAAAAGAAAATGCCGGTGAAGAGGACGACGAAGAAAAGGAAGAAGATCTTTAGTCCACAATTCCTAAATTTTTCCTTCCCTTCTAAGTCAGAACCAAAATACTAAATCCCTAAGTCCCTTTGATTCCGAATCCACGGTCTCTCGCTAGGTGAAATGATTAAAAGCGCCTTGGGAGCAGGTTAATTGATATAATTTTGCTTGTGTTGACATGAGTGATATATCTAGTATATAAATCCCATGATAAAAATAACTGAGCGCTAGAGCGAACCTCGTGAGAGTTGTCGAAATGGATCACTCTATGAACTTAGGACTTTAAGTTTAACGACATGACTTGACGGCGAATTATAGTTATATGTGTCATGTGAATTATTTGCGTGAAATGATCAAAGTGACGTAATCTGACCCCAAATAAAAAAAAAAAGAAAACTTACTTAAAAAAAAAGAATAAAAAAACGTATAGTATATTGTTTCGAATTTTTTTTCTTCTTTGCATATTTTTCATGTATTTTTGTATTATATTTTGCATTATTTTACTTGCATTTTTTTATGCATTTCGCAATTTTCAAATGCATTTGCACATGCATTGGCACAGACTTGTTTAAAAGCGAAATATTTCTTGCTTAAATAGTTACGCAAATTTTCATATGCATGCTTAGGAGTTCATGCATATATGCTAAAATGATTATATGTGTTTCTACTCGGTGTGTGATATGTGTTAAATTCTCATATGCATATCTTGGTGAATATGTATATCCTTGCGAATTTGTTAAACACTATATGCACACTATTTGTGGGGGAGTCATGATTCTTACTAGGAGAAACATGAATTAAGGGATAGAATGAAAAATTACTCTATTATTTTGAAATTACTCCGTTATATTTTCCGCTGAGCAATGAATTGAGGGGGAGTAATATGTGTTTAAGGGAGAGTAATTTTTACTGTTATAATTCATGTTTACGCTTTTAGAGTGTACTTTAGAATCATGAGCTCTCCTTGAATCTTTTTAAATGACTAATCCTCGGGGTAGCTTTTTAGTCATTTCATGTGTGTGAAGTGGACGTTTCTCAAGAAGATCTTCCAACCACCACTTCTAGTTCTGCTCTCGAAGATTTAGCGAAAGAAAGAGACGGCCTAGCTTTTTCTGGAACTAGAGACGTTCGAGGCCGAACCAGACACTTCCATTCGGAGAAGCCGAATCTGGCGAAACGGAGAAGATGGCTAAATCCCGAGCCCTCTCCTCGATTTTCTCAAGCCTCTTGCTTCCGAAAGAAGAAGTAAGGACCGAGGACCGAGCGACACGAGACTCAAGCATCATCAAGGACTGAAGTTGCCAACAGTGTCAACTGCATCAAGGACCAAAGTTGCCAACTGTGTCCACTGCATCAATGATCGAAGTTGCCAACCGTGTTCACCTCTCCAACCCTCACATCGGATTCCCCTATCTCAACACAAGGTTGACCCAAACAGTGGGAGTTTCGAGTTTCGTGTGCTTTCAACGGGAGAATGGGAACGCGGACTTTCTAAATCCGGCAAGAATAATTCGTACACCTTACGGCCTTTAGGAGAAGAACTTCAAAGGAAGATTCGAAGTAAAAGCCGATGCCTAGAAGACCGTGTGAGCTTGAAGATTTTCTAAAGAGGAGATTTCAAGAACTCGATGACTCTTTCCACTTGCAAGACGAAGACAACCCGAACTATATTGGAAATTGAATACAAAGGGGGGGATTGTTGGAACTATGTAATTGTATTCAATTAATATAGTAGTCTTAGTCTTGCTATGCAAATTAGTAGCCTTGGTAAATTGTAATTAGTCATTTTGTAGTACTACTTGTGTAAATATACCACGAGGTGGTATATATAAGTGAACTCCTAAGAAAATTAGCAGTGTGTTGTACAAGGGATTGAAGGAACGAAAATTTTGGAGAGAAAAATATCGCACCTCCCTTGCTTCATAACCAATGAGGTAACCTTCGATTTAACTCTAAATTCTTAAAGATTACCAATCGATTCCTTCTAGGTTGGATATATTTGGACCTAACACCTTCTGCTCTCTCAGAGTCTCGCAAACATATAAATTTGGAGTATGCTTTCTTTCTTTTTCATTCTTCGTTGTGAGGTGGTAGCATCTTACCGGTTGGTTTGTGCATCTGCACATCTTACATGTACATTCTCTCTCTTTGTGCTATTTTGTGACCGATTTCCAAAAAAAAGACATCTTCCTCCTGTTGAGCGAGATTATCAAAAACAACATGAATATCCAACTCCTCCATATCTTTGTTTTGTCTAAGTTGAGTGGATATCTTTTTCCAGTCCGAGGGCAGAACAGATAGAAATCTGATATTTGTTTCCATGTTCGTCTTCGAGATTTCTATCTTCCTCATCTCGTTGAGAAGAGTGAGGTATCTTTGATATACATCATATAGGCTCTCCTCGGCTTTGCTTTGAAGGATTCATAAGCAGTGAGAATATTGGCCTTTTTGGCCTTGATGCCTACTTCCATCCTCTCCATCATCCTATGCAACTCATCCCACATCCCTTAGGCGTTGGGAGGCTGTCTATCTGTCTATAGATGTCATTAGGGATGCCTTGCATGAGTGTGTTCATGGCTATTAGATCATCCTTCGCGCGGGCCTTTTCCTCGATAGAGTACTCCCTAGGCTCCTTAAGTCGCCTAGTAGCGGGAATTTGAGGAGTAGCCGTGTCATCACCGGCTATGACCCAAAACTGTGCAGGTCCCTCTTCGAGTAACCGCAATAAATTTTCGGCTTGATCTTTCAGAGCTATTAAGTTTAGGAAGCGGCTTCTCCAACTGTATATTCACTGCGTTGCAAGATCGACGGACGATTGTCGTTTCCTAGCGAGTATGCATCCATCTGTTCTTTGCTTTTTTTTGTTGACGAAGGATCTTCGTTTGTTGTTTTGATGGATTTGAGCGATGTTATGTGCTTCAAAAGTAGCAAATTAGTTAGTAGTGTTTGATATTAAAGCAGTCGAGAATTATTGTTGATTCTATCTTTAGATTTTCGATCGAAAATAATTCAGTCGTGATTAAAATGTATGTCCCTGTTCTCGTGCGAGAAAGTGCGTCAGCGGGAAAATTTTTGAGCGAGAAAAATTTGTGCAAAAACTTTCGATCGAGAAAAATCTTTTAATCGTGAATTTATTTCGATCGCAAGGAACGTTAGTTAAGGTAGGTTCTTGTTTAGTCAGAATAAGTTCGTTGACTGAAAAAGTTTTTCGATCTCAAGTAATTTTTGCTTGGTCAAACTGTATTTGTTTTTACCAAAAAATTTCGACGGTAAGTTTTGCGAGCGCAAAGGTCAAAATAGGTCTTCGTCGAAAAAGTTTTTTCGCTAAGTAACGCTCGAAAAATTCTTCTACTAAAATCTTTCTTAGTGAAGACGATTTTAGCGCCGACTTAGTATTCTGATCGACAAAAATTCTCTCGCGAAATTTTGCTATCAAGAAATTTATGCGATCGAAAACTTTAGCGAGGAAAATTGAAGTCCCGGGAATAAATCAGAACCCTAATTAACCCTGATTCAACCAAAAACGATGAATTAGACTATGAAATCGCAGGTTTTTGCTCGTAATCGGAAGTTTGATTCGCACGAACAGACAATTAAACACATTATGAAGCAAAATATGTCAATTTTAATCAAAACCTGATTGTGTTCAAATTTGTTCTTCGCGCGAACAGTAACGATTCAAATCTGATCTATTCTGCTAAATTGATATTCAAACTGTTACGGATCTAATCGCCATCAATTTCTATTGCTAGAACAAACACAGAAACATCAAAATCAAATCAGATACGCACAGAATTAAGCAATTTAGATCGAAAAACTATTTCGCGCCAAAACTGTTCTTCGCGTGAATAGTTCCAGAATATAAATTTCGATCTGAATTCTAACAATTAAGATTCAAAACAGAACAAATCTGCTCTGATACCAATTGTTAGGTCCTCGTTTGTCAACACAATCAATATTACGCATGAATTCTAAGGAAATCGATTAGACTTATTGAACTATGAATTTCGATCGAAAACCTTCACTTGAACAACATGAGAGAGAATTCCTTTAGTGTGAGAAAGTTTGTTGTTTTCTCTCTCTATAATTGAATTCGGCAGCCTTTCGGATTGATTCTCTAATTTTCTTTAGTAAGCTCAATGTGTGTACAACTATTTATACCAAACAAACTTGGTATAAATATCAAACTAGTCCTAATCTTAGGACTATTATACATAAAACCCCTAATTACAAGGACAACTAACGAAATCAAGCACAATTGGAACTGATACTATACAGTTTTTGAAGTGATATGCATGTTCAATGTGCTCTTATGTGAGATGGTTTATTCTGCCGTTTGATAAATACTAAGTGGGTAAAGGAGTTGGATTCCTGTCTTCTATCATGCTCGAGATGTCTAGCGTCAGGGAGTTTTGCGATTTGTTCCGAGTAAGTTGGCGTCGTATATCCCGCACCAATGTTAGCGTCTCGGGTGCGCCTTGGACGCCGCTCGTCATACCAGTCCGCCCCCCACGAAGTGTATGGCCGCAAGGGGTGGTACATTCAGTGTGATTTTAGCAGAAGTTGATAGGTCACACTTGGGCAGTTATACCCAATAAGCAGGGTTAGCCGTGAGGGTCAATGACCGAGACAAAGACAGCTGAAACTCATATTGGATAAGTTCACGTTTGACGTGACTTCGATAAGTTAGATGAGCCAAATATTGCGTAAAAGCTGAGGCGAATCTAGTTGAGTAGGGGACATCAACTCCACTATGAAACTTTCAACGACGGTTCTGAAACTCTTCTCGGGAGGATAGTGCTTTCGAGAAAAATAGTGGGAGTCAAGTGAAACGAAAAGTCCTAGTTTGCGCTTGATGAATGATAAGATAAACCTAATTAGATTTTATTTTCTGCAGCTTTACGTTTCTTTCTATTTACTGCGATGACGAATATTATTACTATGCTGCTTAAGAGAAATTGTTTGGTTGGACCAAACTACGTGGACTGGCTCCGTAACCTGAGGATAGTCCTAGCTATTGAGTCGTTAACTTATGTCCTTGATTTCACCGTACCGCAAGTCCCAGGGGCTGATGCGAGTGACGAAGGCCGGGCTGCGTATGCCAAGTGGCAGATTGACGAGCCAAAGGTCAATGGCTATATACTTCTTTCCATGAGCAATGAGTTGCATCACACTCACTCGAAAATGGAAGTGGGCGCCATTTTGCTTCATTTGAATGAGCTTTTTGGTGAACATTTCACTGAAAAATGGCTGAGGGTAGTGACGTCGGAGAGCATGTGCTCAAGATGATGGATTGCATCGAAAAACTCGAAGCCATTGGACTTTATTATGGATAATAAGCTCCAGAATGATCTGATACTTCAGTCACTTCGACCTTCCTTCAATTCGTTCATTGTGAACTTCAATCTGAACAAGGCCGAGATGACATTGACTGGGTTGATGAACCAGTTGTCGGCAGCACAAACTCAGATGAAGAAGGTGAAATGAAGGAAGTTGTTCTTGTCGCTAATGCTAAGACTCGATGGTCGAGTAGAAAGAAAAAGTCAGACAAGCCCACAAGCCCAAAGAATGAATTTCGAAAGGCAAGGCCAAGAAGAACGTGTACAAAGGCGCCAAGCCGACGAACAAATGCCTTCACTGCAATGAGCTTTGCCATTGGAAGCGCGATTGCCCAAAGCTAGCTGCCTCAGGCAAAGAACATTACGTTTTAGGAACTAATTGTTATGACAGTATATTCCGCTTCGTGGATCTTAGACTCGGGAGCTAGTGCTCACATCTGTTTCGAACCAGGGTCTGGAACGAAGTAGGAAGCTGGCGGACCGAGAGATCATGATCAACGTAGGAAGCGGACATAGTGTACCGGCGACCCACATTGGGATCAAGAACTCTCGTTTTATCTACTAGACATAGTTTAGTGCGTTCCGATTGTTTAGTTTTGCCCAAGGGCTTAAGAATATTGTTTTTATTCCCGTTCTGAACGGAAACGGTTACGAGTTCCGTTTTAGTAATAATATATGCAATATTTATTTTGTAAATAATTGCATCGGAAGTGCAAGTTTACTGAATGGATTATATTATCTAAATGCGAAGATAAAACAAAAATTGTGAATACACCCAAACGAAAATTGGAGTCGAACTCGAGAATACTGTGGCATCTTCGACTCGGTCACGCGGGAGAACAGAAGATTCTCAAGAGTTGGAGAAAACCGGCATTATAAAGCCGCTTCGGTCTGATCCCTGTCCGACTTGCGAATCTTGTATCCTTGGAAAGATGATGAAGTCGCCCTTCACAGGGACGTTTACGAGAGCCGCAGAGCTTCTCGGTTTGATCCACACGGATGCTTGCGGACCGGTCGGGGTAGTGGCTCGCGGTAACTTCCGTTATTTCGTTACCTTCACTGATGATCACTCTCGCTTTGGCTAGGTGTATCTCATGAAGCACAAGTCTGATACTTTTGAATGGGTCAAAGAGTAGAAGGCTTTGCTGGAAAATCAGACTGGAAAGAGCATCAAAGCCGTTCGATCAGATCGAGGCGGCGAGAACATGAGCATCGAGTTTGACGAGTTCTTGAAAGAGAACGTCACCGCCCAGAACACCGCAGTTGAACGGTGTGTCCGAACGCAGAATCGAACTCTGTTGGATAAAATTCGGTAATGCATATATCGTTGTGGATCATGCCTTGTTGACAGCGGCACACATTCTGAGTAGATGTCCTAGAAAGTCTGTTGATCGTATTCCGTATCAGATATGGATAGGACAAAGAACAAGCTTGAATCACATTAGAGTTTGGGGTTGCCCCGCATTCATGAAAAAGCTTAGGACAGATAAACTGGAATCGAAGGTTATGAAAGAACGTTTTGTCGGGTATCCTGAGGATTCCATGTGATACTAATTTTACTTCCACAACGATCAGAGAAGCGTTGTAGCCCTTCAGGCTCACTTTCTCGAAGAAGAGTTTGTTCGAGAAGGTGGAGCGGGTCGTGAAGTAACTCTTAGAGAGTCGTCAGAAGCGCTTTCACAGACTCTAGTGTCAGATGACACCGTAGAGCAGTCCGAGACGCTACCTGAGTTGCGCAGGTCGGGTAAGTATCTCGCCAGCTTGAGAGATACGAGATGGTCCACATCGAGCACGAGGTTGCTGCGATGGAAGGGAACGTCGGAGACGATCCCACTACCTATGACCAGGCAATCACGAATAAAGATTTGGAAAAATGGCTTACAGCTGTGCAAGCCGAAATGATTTCTATGCACAAATAACTGGTTGAGACGTACGGAGCTGGGCTCATAACAAAAGGATGTAGTCAAACTTAGGGCATTGACTTTGAGGAAAACTTTCACCAGGTGCAATGATGAAATCGATAATAACCATGCTTGCGATAGAAGCACACTTTAAGTGTGAGGTCCGACAGACGGATGTGAAAACCTAGTTCGTAAACAAATATCTCATGTGGACAGCCAAATGGTTTTACATCGCAAGGAGATGCTCATAATGTGCGCAAATTAATACGAGCCTAAAAATCTGGAACATTCGGTTTTGGTGAAGTACAAGACTACGGATTCATAAGGTACGAAGATCCTTGCGTCGACAAGAAAAGCAGTGGGAGCAAAATATCTTTCCTCGTATTGTACGTGGACGACATCCTTTTGATAGGAAATGATATTGGAATGCTCTCGATGGTGAAAGCGTGGCTTTCGACCGAATTCTCCATGAAAGACTTGGGAGAAGCTACCTACATCTTGGGTATTCACCTTTATAGAGATCGAGCGAATCGTATGTTAGGAGTCTCCCAGGCCCTTTACTTAGAGAAGGTCCTGAAGCGATATAATATGGACTAGTCTAAGAAAGGGTTCCTGCCTATGTGATCGAGCAAATCGAGTGATAAAATAAAACGAATATCGACAACTATCCTGCGCTTAACAGGCAAGTGTACCTATCGAAAATAGCATAATGCCAAGTATTCGAGTATCGAACCCAAAGGAACTATATACTTTAGAAAACCGTCGTTCAAATATTCTAGTAAATATTTTTTGGTTAACAAAAATATAAATAACGATAAACTAAATAAACGGTAAACACAAAAATATAAGTTTGATAAAATAGCGATAACGTGTTGGGACGACTTCGAATCGTCGTAGCTCGACCAAGCGAGTTACAAGTATAAACATTTAGCCATCTATAAGACCGTGAGGATTCCTAGAGCATGCGTACGAATTTATACGACTGACGAAACTGCGCCTTATCACATAACAATCATACACAACTAATCTATGAATTAAATAGCTGGGCAAGCTTCCCTAACTTACTTAATCGTAGACCGCAATGAATAACGATGAATCCCGCTATTAGATTTGACTCTAATCCGGCGGGGTAGCTCAACCTATCTATAGAGATGAGTTTATTCCGCTGTTTACGAGTGGTCTAATCGTTGCCCCTCTCTCGAGCGTACCGTACGATTTCCCAAACTACGTTAACTTAAACACATAGACATATCAAATTAACCAGACGATTTCAATCACATAGACATAATCAAAATCATATATGCTTCATAAACGAGTCATAACAATAGCAAAACATCCAATACACATAAACATACGATCAATCGCGCTAGGGTTTCATCTCGTCTCAAATACAAAATGTCTAGCTACTCATAGGAAGAATTAACACAACGGATAATAAAATTAACAAATACGAAAACGTATTTGCTTCCCTGAAATTCGGCTCCGTTTTAATCCTTCATTGAGGACTTTTGTCGAACGCGTGATGTGCGAGTTTAATATTCGTAGAGAAGTATTCTTGGATCTTAAGGAAGTAACGTGTATGTATCTAAGAGTGAATAAATTGGCTTGTACCTTTTTTTACGTTACTTCCTCTCTCCCTTTTCTTCCTCACTTTGGCCCTTTATATAGGGTTTTCACTCCTATCAAATGTTAATTTTCTTTCAACGCGAGGATCAAGGAGAATCATTCTTGAAATAACTCTAGCCTCCTAACGCAGTCCTTGCAGCCTTTGCAGCCTTTGCAGCCTTTACATCCTTTGTAGCCCCAAAACCAACTTCCTTGTCTCATGCGTGAGTTGAGTTACGTATGTGTCTATTCCACCTTTAGTTTCCTTCTCCTTTGACTTCCTTTTAGCGTGTTCAAGAGGAATGTGATGGGCTTGGGCTGATTCACTATGGGCTCAACTGGTTTTCTTTTTGGGCCGAGTTCAAACTGATTCTGAACAACAAAGTAGCAGTGAGTTCAAAAATTCATATGTTCTAATCTAGAACTCAAAATTTAAATCCCTTTGGTCAGAATTTCATACAACGAGTCTTCTATAAAAGATTAAAATTTCTGGTTTATTGGACATCATTTACACCGTGAACCTGGATGAATTCAAACCTGCCGCACAACTGCTGTTAAAAGTTTGATATTGTCAATAAATCATATTTAAGTGCTATAGTTTTCAAAATGACTTCATTAATCACAAACGACTTAAAATTAACAAATGTAACGTAAGGAAATACGTTTATCAAAATTCCCCACACTTAAGCGTTTGCTTGTCCTCAAGTAAATAAAATAAAAGGGCATAGAAAAGGATAAAATCATGTAACGTACCAATCAAGAACGAAATCACGTAGGAGTAAATGTAAGTAAAGTCGGAAAGCATATTTGAAATCAACGACTAACTACACGATTAGCGATGCCTATCAAAATTCTCACCTCACAGAGATTCACTCAAATTACTAAGTCTATAGGCTAAGATGTCAGTGATCGCTCGGGTCATGCACTAATCTAATCTCTACCATAAGCTTGCAAGTGATTCGTAAACCTACCACTTTCAATGATCAAGCGTGAATCAGAAGGTCTTTACCGGGTTATAAAATGGCTGAGATATGTAAGATATGCAAGGAATGAGCGTAAAAAGGATATGAGCTGTAGTCGTGTCGGAATCATGCCATCATTTGAACGCACCCATGATTCGCCCCCTTTCTCAACTCTCTTCATTCTTTTGCCGGTTTTTTTTCTAAGCCCTTCTTCTTTCAACCTTTCGATCAAGAAAATAGGTAAATGCTTTTTAGAGTGAAAGATTATCGAAGGAAGAGTTCTTAGCCTTGACTAATTTTTTTCGCTGCGTTTTTTTATCTCTACTTTTTTTTTTTAAATCGCTCAGCTCGGACGGGTTGTGCTTCTTGAGTCTAGCATTCAACAACCTCTTCTTCTGCTATCGCTCCAATGGGTTATGTCCGAAGTCTTAATCAGGGTCGGCAATTTATAATCTGGTTTTCACAAATAAAAGCTCAGGCTCAAAGTGGATAACTACGGTGATCAGTCGTGGTTGGTTACTTTGGCTAGGAACTGAATTTCTACTTCTTCATTTTCACGCAATCACTCTTTAAGTAGTTTCAAAGCGTAATACACAAGCAAGTTCTGAAGAGAAATAAATAAAGCATGATTCACACAAACAAAGAAATGAGCAAAAAGCTCGTAGGCTAAAAAATCTCAAAAAAATAGGGTTATGTGTACGAATGATCGAGCGGATCGAGTAATAGAAATAAAACGAATATCGACAAACTAACCACGCTCAACAGGCAAGTGTACTTATCGATAATAGTATAGAATGGCGAGTTCGAGTATTGAATCCCAAGGAAACTAAATAATCAGAAAAACTCGAATTTAAATATCCTAGTGAAAATGTTTTGATTGTTGTAAAACTGAAAATATAATGAACAAAACTGATATAGATGATGAGAATGAACGACGATAAGAAAGCGAAACCTATTTGAGACTTCGACTACCCCTTGCTCGATCGATCTGCTGAAAACATATATCAAAGTTTTAGCTAAGCGTTAGACCGCGAGGAGTACTAACACATGCATATAACTGACGAAACTGCGCCTTATCACACGAACCTCGTAAGCAACTAATCTACGTCTTTAATAGCCGGGCAAGCTTCTCTAACTACTTAATCAAAGACCGCCATTAAATTATTATTAATCCCACTATTAGATTTGACTCTAATCTGGCGGGGTAGCTCAACCTATCTCTAGTGATGAGTTTATTCCGCTCGTTTATGAGTGTTCTAATCGTTCACCCCTCTCTCGAGCGCAACGTACGATTTCCCAATTAATCTATCTTACACACATAAGCATGATTAAGATAAATAAGAATTTCAATCAAATAGACATAATCGAAATTATATAAATTCATAAGCGTGTCTTAACAATAGCATATCATCGAATATACTTAAAACATACGATCGATCTTGCCAGGGTTCATCTCATCTCAAAAACACAAGAAATTAGCTACTCATTTCTCAACCAAGAACATAAACAAACATCAAAGAAAATTTAGATCTTCCTTGATTTTTGGCTTCGGTTCCCTTGTTCTTCGTTGAGGCGTTTATCGAACACCTAGCGTATAAGCTAAGTGAATGAGCTAGCTTGCTCTCTAGCCTTTCTTTCTCTTCTCTAAGTGTATCCTTTCTCCCAATGGTTCCTTCCTCTATTTATAGCAAGGGGAGCTCGAAATTTTGTGCATGCAACTCTTCATTGTGCCTCCTTGCTTTAACTCTTTCACAATGAGAAAAGCTAGCTTTGTCTCCCAAATCTTTCATCTTTTGACTTCTTTACTGAGTTTACATGGAATGAGGTGTTCCAATGTCGAAAGTTAGGTCTAAAGCATGCCTCTTTCCTTGAATAATGGTTAAAGTTTCGACCAAGAAGAGACAAGTTAGCTAGGAGTCGTTTTTAGTGTTTTTGATCGCAACACGGCCATGTAAATTGCTTTCCACTATAACCTTGCTTTCGGCCAAGCTACACGGCCTCAAACATGGCCGTGTTGGTTTCTGAGTTCAAAGCAAAGCTTTCGGATACTTAACATGGCCTCTAACATGGCCGTGTTTGTTTCAGGGTGGCTTTCGAATCATCAACACGGCTTCAAACATGGCCGTGTGAATTTCAGAGCTGCTTTCGCATCTTCAACATGGCTTCGAACATGGCCGTGTTGATGCACAGTAAAATAGCAGCAAATTAAGAAATTAATCTCCCAATCTAGACCTTCAAATTTAAATCCCTCTGGTCAGATTCAAGGTCAATGAGTCTTCCATCTTTGGTTAAAATTTCAGCTCCATTGGACAACGTTTACCCCCTCATCTTTTAGGAATTCGAAACTGTCGCAAATCTGTCGTAAATGCTGTAAACTCATAATAATAACCAAAATTTATCACGGAGACTTCATTTTAACTTGCAAATACTTTAATTTATAATGCATATAAACGTAAGAAAGTACGTTTATCAACGAATCTATCAGTTCGCCAAGTTAATCATGTAAGAAAGAGGTCGACACGCATATGCATCCTAATTACTCACACAATTTCTAACATGAAATCATCATTTGATCGATAAGAAACATGACTTCGAAAATAATTCATGCCAATTTTCAAAAAAAAAATTTATACCAAAAATCAAAACATGCACAATGCAGATATATAACATGTTCGCATCAATTTCCAGAAATTCCCCTCCCCACATTTAAGATCTACGTTGTCCTCAACGTAACAATTATGTAACAAAATGAAGAGGAAATAAATAGATAAGCGATGCCCAATGTGCATGCTTTGTACGGCTCCTCACACACTTGAGATTTTGAGTTCCGTGTGATCATCGAAAAAGCAGAAACATAAAAACTTTAAAAAAATGCACAGAGGAAAATAAATAAATTAAAAACATTGGATAGTCTTGGGGAGCCTCTCAAGTAGCGCTAAGTTTAACGTCTTTTAGCTAGACATTGTCCAGTGGTTCAGCTCTTGGTGCTGTTGAGGAGGTGAATTGTTTCCTTTCCGAGTGCCTCGATGTCACTGCCATAGTAATGCTTGAGTCGGTGCCCGTTCACCTTGAAAGACCCCTTCTCCGGATGTGTGATCTCGACAGTTCCGTACGGGAATACTCGGGTCACCGTGAATGGTCCAGACCATCTCGATTTTAGTTTGCCGGGAAACAACCGTAGGCGCGAGTTGTAAAGCAGGACCTTTTCGCCTTCTTGGAATTTCTGTTGATTTTACGATCATGATACAGCTTCATACGCTCCTTGCATAGGCGAGTATTCTCGTACGCCATCTGACGCCACTCATCGAGCCCGTTGATCTGCAAGTTTCATTTTTCACCTGCAAGATTCAAATCAACATTTAGCTTTTTTAGAGCCCAATACGGCTTTTGTTCCAGCTCGACGGCTAAATGGCAAGATTTCTTGTAAACAAGTCTATACGGTGTGGATCCGATAGGCGGCTTGTATGCTGTCTGGTATGCCCATAAGGCATCGCTCAGCTTGTTCGGCCAACCCGCATATGGTGTTCCACAGTTTTTTCGAGTATCCGCTTCAGCTCCCTGTTCACGACCTCTACTTGGCCGCTCGCTTGAGGATGGTATGCAGTGGTAACACTATGTTTAACGCCGTATTTGTCGAGCATCTTTGCAAATTGGGTGTTACAAAAATGCGTACCTTTATCGCTAATAATGCAACGAGGTGAACCAAATCGTGAAAATAAAGATTTCAAAAATTTAACGACTACCCTAGCATCATTGTAGGTAGCGCTTGCGCTTCTACCCATTTTGATACATAATCAACCGCAACTAGGATATATCGATTCTTGAAAGATGTAGGAAATGGACCCGTAAAATCAATGCCCCATACGTCAAATATATCACATACAAGAATAAAATTCTGAGGCATTTCATTGCGCTTAGAGATATCACCTGTTCGTTGGCACCTATCGCACATGTCTACATACATTTGAGCATCCTTGAAAATGGGCCAGTAGAATCCACATTCTAGTACCTTTTGTGCGATTTGGTTGCCTCCATAATGGCCTCCGCACGGTCCCGTGTGGCAATGTCCCATGATATCGATTGTTTCAGGGAAGGTTACGCATCGCCTGATGATGTTATCCGCACAAATCCTAAATAGATAAGGATCACTCCAAAAGTAATACTTCAAGTCAAAGAAGAATTTCTTCCTCTGGTGACTCGTGCATTCCCTTGGTAAGATCCTAGCTACGAGATAGTTAGCAATATCGGCATACCATGAAAGTTCATCAGGTACCTCATGTATAGCGTAAAGGTGTTCATCGGGAAAGTAGTCTCGGATCGTCTCCTCTTTTGTAAACTCGCAGGGTGTTTCTTCTAGTCTCGACAAGTGGTCTACGGCAAGATTCTCCGTTCCCTTTTGGTTGCGAAACTCCACATCGGACTCTTGGAGTAGTAGAATCCATCAGATCAGCCTTGGCTTTGCTTCTGGCTTCGCAAAGTGATGCTTAATGGCTGAATGATCCGTGTAGATGATGACCTTTGATAGGATAAGATACTGACGAAATTTGTCGATTGCAAACACGACTGCAAGAAATTCCTTCTTGGAGGTAGTATAATTTGATTGCGCCTCATTTAAAGTCTTGCTTGCGTAGTGTATCGGCTGAAAATACTTTTCCTGTCGCTGCCCCAAAACTGCACCTACTGCAAAATCACTGGCATCGCACATTAGTTCGAAGGGCAGCCTCCAGTCGGGGGCTACCATAATAGGAGCATTAATAAGCTTATCCTTGAGTAGAGTAAAAGCATTCATACAATCGGTCGTAAATTTATAAGATACATTTTTTTCTAGCAAGCGAGTTAAAGGCCTAGCAATTTAAGAAAAATCTTTAATAAATCTACGATAAAAACCAACATGTCCTAAGAAACTTCTAATTGCTTTTACCGACGAGGGTGGAGGTAATCGTTCAATAGTTTCTATTTTTGCTCTATCTACCTCAATTCTCAAGCCGATATCTTATGACCTAAAACGATACCTTCTCTAACCATAAAATAACATTTTCAATTTAACACAAGGTTCGTTTCCTCGCATCGTTTAAGTACCGCTTTAAGATTGGAAAGAAATACTTCAAATGAGTTACCAAAAATCGAAAAGTCATCCATGAATACCTCCATTCCTTTACCGATTAATTTGACGAAAATGGCCATCATGCACCGTTGGAAGGTAGCCGGGGCATTACGCAGTCCGAAAGGCATCCGGGGTGCGAAAAAAAAGTGGTCTTGATGGGACCTTGTAGTTGTTTGGGTGGTCTTGTTGATGTTACTGGTTGGTCGGTAGTTTCATTACCGTTTGGTGCGTCGTGAGCATCATGAACGCTTTTTTGTAACTCCTGTTTTCCTTTATATTAGTGAAACTTTCCAAAAAAAAAATTATCTTCGGATTTTCCAAAAAAAAAGGCATCCGCGATATGCGAAGGTTCCGAATGGGCACGTAAAAGTCGTTTTCTCTTGATCTTCGGGTTCGATCGGGATCTGCAAGTAACCAGAAAGACCATCAAGAAAACAATAAAATTTACGACCGGATAAACGCTCAAGCATTTGATCAATGAAGGGTAAAGGGAAGTGATCTTTTTGCGTCGCGTCGGTTAATTTCGGTAGTCAATGCACACTCGCCAGCCTGTAACGGTCCTTGTTGGAATGAGTTCGTTTTTCTCGTTGGTTACCACCGTCATTCCTCCCTTCTTTGGCACTACTTGAACTGGGCTTACCCATGCGCTGTCTGAGATCGGGTATATGACTCCCGCATCAAGTAGCTTTATTACCTCAGCTTTTACTACCTCCTTCATGTTCGGGTTTAGACGCCTTTGATGTTGCACCATAGGCTTGAACTCATCTTCCATCAGGATCCTATGCATGCAGAAGGTCGGGCTGATTCCTCGAATATCTGATATCTTCCATGCGAGCGCCTTCTTATGCTCCCGTAACAGGTCTAGGAGCATGATTTTCTGTTCCTTCTCCAGATTCGATGCTATGATTACGGGGAGCTTCGAGTTATCCTCGAGAAACGCATACTCCAAGTGATCGGGCAGTTGCTTGAGTTCGAGGGTTGGTGGCTCCTCAATCGAGCATTTCTCTCATTCTTTATCATTGCTCTTCTGCACCTCGATTGCTATTTCATTCCTGCCATCGCCATTTGTGCATATATGGGCAACGTCGAGAGATAGTTCATGGTTCTGCTCTCCCGCCTGCGGCTCTTCATTTTCTGCTAATCCTGACATCGAAGCAAAATATTCTGGTTGTGATAGTCCCTGCAATGATAAAAAGTCATTCCATGCATCAATGTAAAAGCACTTATCGTCTACTTTCTCGTAATTTTTCATGGATTCGGTCATATCGAATGTGACTTTTTCGCCATCTATTGTTAACGTCAATGTTCCATTATGAACATCGAACATGGTTCCTCCAGTAGCGAGGAATGGCCAACCCAAGATTAGAGGAATATTTTCATCCTCCTCCATATCGATAATAACAAAGTCTGCAGGAATTATAAATTTATCGACCTTAACCAGGACATCTTCTATGATACCCCTAGCATACTTAACAGATCTATCCGCTAATTGTAAACTCATCCTAGTGGGTTTGGGCTCTCCTAAACCAAGTCCTCTAAACATAGAATAAGGCATCAAATTAACACTTGCTCCTAAATTGGCCAATGCCTTACTTACGACTAAATCGCCTATTAAACATGGTATAGTAAAACTTCCTGGATCCTTAAGCTTTTTAGGTAGCTTGTTTGCGGAATGGCAGAGCACTCTCCTCGCAACTCAATGGTCTTCAAGCTTGCGCTTGTTCGTGATAAGATCCTTCAAAAACTTTGCCCAACGAGGCAAAGTTTAAAAATAGCGAGAAATTAATATGTAATTGTTTAAAAATAGCGAGAAATTTATCAAATTGATCATCAACGATTTCCCGCTTAAGCCTTGCTAGGTATGGAATTTTCGGTTGATACGCCTTGACAGGTGGCTTAGACACAGTCTCCTCTTGTTTGTCGGCCACGCTGCTTGGTTGCGTGGGTTTAACGTTCTTATTTATTTTCTGCACTTCCTCGAGCTCTCTCCCGTTACGAAATGTCACCGCCTTTACATGGTGGTCCTTGGGATTGGTCTCGCTGTAACTTAGCAACGAAACGGAAGGACGTTGTTGGATTGATTCGCAATCTGTCCAACTTGCTTCTCTAAGGCCCGTAGGGAAGACTCGGTGTTTTGCAACCGTGCTTCTTGATTATCCAAGTGAGAGTCGAGCTTTCCCATTAGCTTCTCGAGCATTCCCTCGAGCTTTTCAATGCGACTATACGAGGTGGGCTCAGCATTCGCGCCATGGTATCCTTGTGTTCTTTGGTTTTGAAATCCTGCCGGAGCTTGTTGTTGATTACCATAGACCAAGTTCGGATGAACTCGTTTCAGGAAGCAGCTTCGTTGGCCTTGATAGTTACCCATGTAGTCAACTTGCTCCATCGGAATAGTGGATGGACAACGGGTTGCGTCGTGGCTTTCGCCGCATGTAGCGCATGGCGGAGTATAATTTGGGTATGCATGAGGAGGCAGAGCAGCTGCGGGAGTCCTCGGGACAGATTGTACCTGCATAGCATTAACAACCGGCTTTGTTGTTAGCGTGGGTAATAGCGTATTCATCAACGTTTCAATTTCGAGGTTGTTGCTGCGATTTGTTGTTGGAGTGTGTCTAAGTTGGTATTTATCGCATTTGCATTACCGACATCGTACATCCCCGGTGGTTTGCCTCTATTGCTGGAACTCCCGCGCCTGAAGCTACTTGCGCTATATTCTTCGGTTAGATTCCAGCCTTCCGTTGCACGCTTAAGCCTCCATTGCATGCCCCCTCAAGTAGTTGCACGGTGATATCATTCAACGATTCATGGAACCGCTGAATCAATTCGCTCTTCGTCATACCATGTTGTGGAAAACGGTTCAGAAGCGTCTTGAAACGTGTCCATACGTCATATAAATTCTCGCCCTCCTTTTGCTTGAATGACGTAAGGCCCATTTTTAGTCTCAGCACCTTTGACGGCGGAAAGAAGTGTGTGACGAAGGTGGCGTGCATCTCGTCCCAAGTTGTGATGGATCGTTCGGGTAGTATATTATACCACTCCTTGGCGTTACCTCTTAGGGAGAACGGAATTTAGTAGAGCCGGATCGTTACAGGGCTTACTCCTTGTACTCGTATTGTGTCGGTGATGGACATGAAGTCTCGTATATGTCGGTAACCGTCTTCCTCGGAGAGTCCATCGTATTGAGATGTTGTCTGAAGCATATGAAGCCAATGATGTTTCAGCTCAAAGTTGTTCGGGACTTGAGGAAAGACTATCACTGAGCCGACCGACCCTACGGCGTTGTTTCTCCAAAGCTCTCTCATTGGAGGTTCTCTAGCTTGTAGAGGCATCTCCTCACGATTTTGAGTCGCCATTTCGACTTGCCTTACGTTTTCTCGTAGGTTGTGTCGGAACGTTCTTTCGATCTCCGGGTCTCCTTCAACAATTGGTAGCGAAGGATTCCTTCGGGTCATACACGAGCGTTCACGTACCTGGACAACAAAATGAAAACGATAATATCAATAAGACATTTAGAAATTAAAACCAATAAAACAAAATATATTGCTAAAAAAATAAAAAAAAGTTAAAAATAAAAACAAATATAAGCGAGTGGTAATAATTATAGGGAAATAATCTATAATAATATATATATATATATATATTTGTAATAATGATGATAAAATAAAATAGATAGTTTGAAGAGATAATAATAATAACAATAATATCAATACTAATAAAGGTACGTAGATCAAAAGAAATCTGATTAAGCAAAAAATATATATTAATAAAATATATATATTTAATAATAAAAAAGTAATAGCAAACAATACTAATTAAAATAACGAAAAATAACGAAGAAAGAAAAAAAGTAAGTAAAAATAATAAGTGTAGAAATACTAATACTAATAATAATAATAGAAATAATAACAATATCAATAATAATAATAATAGAGCTAGAATAATAAACTAAAGTTCTCCAAATATCAATAGTTCCCCGGCCACGGCGCTAAAAACTTGATCGAGCGAATCGAGTGATAAAATAAAACGAATATCGACAACTATCCTACGCTCAACAGGCAAGTGTACCTATCGAAAATAGAATAGAAATGGCAAGTATTCGAGTATCGAACCCAAAGGAACTATATACTTTAGAAAACGGTCGTTTAAATATTCTAGTAAATATTTTTTGGTTTAGTAAAAATATAAATAACTATAAATGATAAACACAAAAAATATAAGTTTGATAAAATAGCGATAACGGGTTCGGACGACTTTATGAAAGCGAACGTATTTGAGACTTCGAATCCCCCTAGCTCGACCAAACGAGTTACAAGTATAAACATTTAGCCATCTATAAGACCATGAGGATTCCTAGAGCATGCGTACTGAAGATATAAATGTGGCTAAGAGGGGGGGGGGGGTTGAAATAGGCTTATAAAAAAATTTTGTGCTTCTTTTCACAAATCCTAAATGTAGTGACCTAATATGCCTACCGATGCTTATGACGAGTATGCCTGATACATCCTAGTTACGTCGGATGTGTGTCGGGTCTGTCTGTCTCACAGCGATAAGGAAATAACTGAAAAGTAAATGCGAGACAGGATTTTTATAGAGGTTATATCCCCAACTGGGGTTTACTCCTCTCCTTGGGGTTAGCTCCCCAAGAGTTTAACCAATCACTATAATGCACCGTAGTTGGATACAAAACTGATTGATTAGCCGAATACACAACCGAAACAAGTCGAACTACACACACTAGGTTACCACACGTCGAGTTTCGTTCCTCGGAATCTCCTCATCCTACAGACACAGCTCGCTACCGAAGGGCCCCCAGAACTCGTCCTTCCCTTCACGTGTGTGTAAACGCCGACCTTGCCTCCTTGATATTGCTCACGTCCGAAGACAGAATATACGGTGGGAGGCAAGAATAGCGGAATGAATCACTCGTGCAGTGATGGAATCGCAAGTTAAAGCATGGCAGAAAGCTATTGCAAATGGAAGGCTCAGGAATCTCTCTGTATCTTTTTGCTCAAATATCTCTCGTAGGCTTATATTCACAAATTTTTTCTCATGAAATTCTGAAGTGTGGCTCATATATAATCCTTTTCAATCAGTACTTCACATGGAAAATCATATCATTTATTAATCACCAAATCAAGCATAGTTTCTATGCAATTTTCGAGTCAATCTACCATATAATCATGCTCTTAATAAATCATCACAACGGTCATATAGCACATTAAAGCATGATTATATTCCATATAAAGATTCAAATTCGTTCTCAAGCATATTCAACCATTTCGCATATAGTTACCATGTCAGGACTTTTTAGAAGTGATTCCAAGCTATCTGTTTCTAGTGTAAATCAATCCAGATTAACTTTCCAAATCTAGCACACGAGATAGCATCATATCAGCATGTTTTCTATGTACAGCTCATAGTATTAGATCAATATATTTACCATGTTTATCACACAAATCAGATCAGGGCATACTTAATTCGATTTATCATATCATGGCAGAGCTTTCTTTATTTTAGAGATCACATCCGTTTATAGCATATACCATATAATAGCACCTTATCCACAAAGTCAATCAAATCAAATATTTCCTAAATATAATATTCCAATCAGCATAAGCAAAGATATTAATTTAATATTGAACATTAAATTCAGTGGAAAGCATGCAAACGATTTTCTACTCGATTTCATTAAGGAATAAACAAGTATCAACGGATATATCACTTTCCATATATAAACAACATATTTTCCTTTTATAACTCAGTAGGATATCTCATGCATTATTTCCATATATAGCACAGAACGATATATCCTATCACATGGGCTGTCTATAACATGTGATCACCTAGTTTCATCAAGTAATCACAAGATCATATGCGAATCAAATATTCAACACTTCAATCAATCTATAGCTCATAATCAATGCATGTGTGAATATTTTCATATACTTAGACATTATATTAATCATAGATCGAATTGCTTAATTTATAGACCTTATTACAATTACATTGTCCACAAAACTCTCTGACACTCATGGACCAAAAAGGTCAACATTCTCCCCCTTTTTGATGATGACATGTAATTGATGCAGCACATAAGCATGTAAGCATATTGGATCACGCAAGTCCTAGCGCATATGTCTAAGTGTTGCATAATCACTAAGCAGAACATACGATATTTCCTAATCACGTATGATACATATTTGCTCCCCCTGCCTAAGTACAGTTATCTATACGATATGCAAGGATATATCATTTCATTTTCAAGGTTATATCATGAGCGCAAAATTTCGGAATTTACCCGTGAATGTGCTCCCCCTGCCTAAGTGCGCATTTTTCAAGCATGATTCAAGCAATTAGACAATCATCGCAGCAGGCACTTAGCACTTATCAAGAAATCTCACATAAGTCAATTCGCACAGTTAAGTACCTGAGTATCACTGTATCAGAGCATAAGATCAGATAACGCAGTGTAAGATCAGCACATATATATCCAGAGATCATAGCAAAATATTAACATTGGAGATATATCATAGAAGCAGCAAAATATTATATAGATTACGGTTTAATGAGCTTCCCTACACAGCAAAACACTTAGACGCTCAACGCCTAACACTTACCTTACTACTCCCTTTTCCTTATCGAAAAGGCGGGAGGGACACTTAAAAACTGAACTTGCAAACACGGAGCATAATGGAATATCCTAAGAGCAGCTAAGAGCAGAGGGGGGGGGGCAGCCTACTGGCTTGAAGAGGTTTCAGAATCGGCAAGTTTAGGAAGGGACTTCTTGATCAGCTTGGAGATCTTGGACAGTTTCAGCGACAGCTCGGTATACTGTTCTTTGAGCTTGCGGAAGCGCTTCTGATTATCAGCCTTGATATCGGAGATATCACGACGTAGCATTACCCAACGCTGAGCTCGTCCTCATAGTCGTCGTCGTCACTCCTAACCTTTGCCTTTCCCTTTGCGGCGGACTGTTTCTGGGCACTATCGACTGACCTTGTAACGACCCTCACTTTTAAAATAAAAATGATGGCGGATTTTTCCACAACGAAAACCAGGGGAGACCCAACTAATAAAAATCTTTCGGCAAAATATAATATATTACGGCGGAATAAAAATATTTTACACGCGCACACGGTTCAGTTACGTCATATTTAACAGTCACACTCAAATAGAATTTATTGATACACAAAACACACTGAAACCTCTCCACAGGTCACATCCATGTACCGCCTTGCCCTCAAAAGACCATGGATCACCGCCACCAGCCTCGTTAGTTTTGACATGTTTCCACGTCGGGCTCGTCAGTACCTACAACACGTAAACTGTGCTCCTTGCACAGTAGATGAAATAATGCATGATGCAATTGTGCACTCAATCCCAAACCCGATATCTCACATAATATGCAAGCTCTTTCTTTTCTCACGCTAATTTCTTATTTCTCAAATTAGGGCCCTAGGTTAGACTCGACACCTCGCATGCCTCACAATAACGGTAGCCTACTCTGGAAGTTCACGCCAGGTCGCTCCTTCCATATAATACATATAAGATGGTCAAACCTCGGGAAGTTCACGCCCGGGCAGACAAAAACGTTCGCATCTGTGTAGTTGACAGAATGCTCACACCGGTCTGCCGTCATGTGCCATATTGAGTACTAACCCCGACTCTCCAACGAGTCACCAATCAAATAATCATTATCTACCCTACTTATGAAAGCGTTACCGTCTCCAATACGTTACATACGATTTCAGTTCAACACCGATCCACACGGTCTGAACTTCTCTCGATCTAGTATGAAATGTACGTGACAGATAATTGCATGATTACACAATTTATTTAAATCGAATAAAAATATTCACCATATTTAACGTAAAACATGCAAGCGTAAGAAAAAAATAAAGACACACAACACATAAAAACACATAATAGTTTACGTGTCGTAGGTGAATATTTCACCTACCTGTCATCCAGATAAAAGTCAGTCTAGCACCCTCGTAAATCCCTAATATTTTGGGCCCTCTTTAAGCATCCAATGTCTTAGCTTTATGATGGACATCGAAACCATCCTTTACACAGTCATGTACTTACAAATAAGTCAACCCCTAAAAACAGTAGTATATTGCAATCTTGAAATGACAGAGAAATCTAATATCGAAAAATAAATCACATAAGCTGACATAGCTATCCCCAAGATAATATATATAACCACAACACAACACCATTATAACAATCACGAAATGTATCCTATCTTAGTGAACCAAATCCAGATCATAACCAAAACAATCATTCTATGCTTCTCATCTGTACACGCTTCATAATAATTCTATCACCGAAAATCCTTTTTATAAATATTAAGACATACGTAACATAATTAATTCGATAATATGAAATTTAACTCTAGTTTCCTAAAAATTTCCAAACTACCAAAGATATTGTTTTCAACAAACAACTCAGAACTATACTAAATATCACGTACTCCAGTACCGAGGTTTTCCACGCGAGTACATAACCATTTCAAAGATCCGAGAAAACCCTAATAAAACCTTAAATGATTTACCTTAAACACATGTTAAAATTTACATAGCTACATAATTCACATAAGTCATGTAAAAAGAAACACATAAGGGATAAACATATTTTTGTATTGTAAATGAAATATCTACCTTACCCGACGTAATAACTTTTGGCTTGTTAAGGTTAAGCTTGTCGAAGTTTCTCCGTTTTTCTTCTAGTTAAATATCCTCGGCCTTTTTACTAAATATTCTCATCTTTTGCTCAATCGTGTATGTGTTTTCCTCAAATAATAGTTGGATATATATATATATATAGCATTAGGAAAGGTGAGGGTTACGAGTAGGTGATTGGTCGATGTGTTTTACCTTGGGGCTAAGTAAGTAATTCTTTCCTCTCATATTATATTAGTGTACTAAGTGTTCCGCATGTAATGTCTCACGATCAAATGACTCACCAATTAGTCGTACTTATCAATTGGTCATGCCTAATATCAACATCAATGACCCTTTTTTTAATAATGCTTGTAGATATTTATTTATCTCAATTATGAGGGAGCAAGAGACTCGTCCTTTTCTTCGTTCCTTAAGCAATTTCAACCCTTAAGTACAATATTTTATTAATCCAATGGTCACTCTTATCATTTTAAATTATTTTCTAACTATGTATTTGGATTAATTTCGAAAACTTATAAAATTAATATCTTCATTTCGTTCTGAAATGACTAATAAAATTTCGAAGTCTAATTACTTCAAAATCCCGTATTAAAATATTACATGTATTACATTCCCCCCTAATAGAATTTCGTCCCCGAAATTATGTCGTAGAATAAATTGGGATAACGACTTCTCATTTCTTCTTCTCTTTCCCACGTAGCCTCTTCAACTGACTGGTTTCACCGCAACACCTTAACTAACGAAATGTCTTTATTCCGAAGTTGTTTCACCTCTCTCATTAAAATCTCTACCGGTTGTTCTTTATAAGTTATGTCTGGCTTTAACTATTGGTATAGAACTTCATTCTTCAATACATGGCTCGGATCCGCCATATACCTCCTTAATGCCGATACATGAAAAATGTCGCGAACTTGTGCGAGTGTTGCCGGTAGTTCTAACTAGTATGCTACTTCGCCAACTCGTTTTAGTATTCTGAAAGGACCAATAATAAATCTAGGGCTTAGTTTGCCCTTCTTCCCGAAACGTTTCACGCCCTTCATAGGGGATACTTTTAGAAACACCCAATCGTTTATTGCAAACTCTAGTGGCCTTCGTCTATGATCTGCGTAACTTTTCTGACGACTCTGAGCCGTCCGCGTTCTTTCCCGAATTTTTGCTATTGCCTCAGTCATTTCTCGTATTATCTTGGGAGCTAATAAGGTTCTTTCGCCGACCTCATCCCAATGAACTGGGGATCGACATTTCCGTCCATACAATGCCTCGTAGGGGGCCGTTCTTATCGTAGCGTGATAGCTGTTGTTGTAGGAAAATTCGACTAACGGTAGGTATTTGCTCCAATTTCCCTTGAAATCTAACACATACGCACGTAGCATACCCTCCAGGGTTTGGATTGTCTCTCTGACTGCCCATCAGTCTGGGGATGGTATGCGGTACTAAATGATAACTGAGTTCCCATTGCCTTTTGCAAACTCCTCCAGAAGTTTGACAGGAATCTCGAGTCTCTATCCGAGACGATCGATTTCGGAATCCCATGAAGCCGAACTATCTCCTGAATGTATAATTTTGCGTAACGCTCCAAGGAAAATGTCGAACTTATGGGTAGGAAATGGGCTGACTTGGTCTACCTATCAACTATAACCCAGATAGCGTTGTGACCTTTCACCGTTTTCGGTAAACCAACGACAAAATCCATGGTGATATGGTCCCATTTCCATACAGGGATTGGCAGGGGTTGCAACATTCCTGCTGGTCGTTGGTGCTCGGCCTTTATGAGTTGGCACGTTAGGCATTGACTTATAAACTCTGTAATGTCGTCCTTCATCCCAGGCCACCAGTAATTTATTTGCAGGTCTCGGTACATCTTCGTGGCGCCTGGGTGTATCGAGTACTGGGTTGCATGTGCCTCTGTCATTATTGTTCGTCGAAGTTCTTGGTTGTCAGGTACATACAACCGATTTTTAAATCGAAGACTTCCGTTCTCCTTGATTACAAAGTCGTTCGGCATTGTTTGTTTGTCTTTGATCTTTATGTATAGTTCGATTTCCTTCTGAGCTAAGGTGATCTTTTCGAGTAGTGTTGCTTGGAGGGTCAATGCCGCTAATTTCGTCTCCACTTCCCCCAGCGCAACTACTTCTACTCCAAGATGGTGAAGTTCTGCATTTACAGCTTTCCTACTTAAAGCGTCCGCGACTACATTCGCTTTCCCTGGGTGATAGCTAATTACACAGTCGTAGTCGTTCACGAGTCCTAACCACCGCCATTGTCTCATGTTCAGCTCCTTCTGTGTGAAGAAATACTTCAGGGTCTTGTGGTATGTAAAGATCTCACACCGTTCTCCGTACAAGTAGTGCCGCCATATTTTCAAAGCGAACACCACTGCTGCGAGCTCAAGATCGTGAGTTGGGTAATTCTTCTCGTATTCCTTCAATTGTCGGGAGCGTATGCAATAACCTTCCCATTCTGCATCAGTACACATCCCAAACCATTTTTCGAGGCATCACTATATACTGAAAATCCTCCAGTTCCCGAAGGTGTCGTAAGGATTGGGGCTGTAGTTAGCCGCTTGCTCTTGGAAACTCTGCTCACAGGCTTCCGTCCATCTGAATGGAACGTTCTTTTTAGTTAGATTTGTGAGCGTCGAAGCAATACTGGAGAAATCCTGAATGAAATTCCGATAATACCCAGCGAGCCCTAGGAAGCTACGGATCTCTGTGGGGGTAGTTGGTCGTGGCCAATTACTTATCGCTTCGATCTTACTACGATCTACGGAAATTCCACTTCCAGAAACGACGTGTCCCAAAAAGGTTACTTGCTCTAGCCAGAACTCGCACTTCTTAAATTTGGCATAAAGTTGTTTTTCTCGTAGAGTTCCTAAGACAATTCGTAGATGAACTGCATGTTCTTCCTTTGACTTAGAATAAATGAGGATATCGTAGATAAAGACAATAACAAAGCGATCCAGAAAATCCTTAAAAATTCGATTCATCAAGTCCATAAAGGCCGCTGGTGCATTTCTCATTCCAAAAGGCATGACCAAAAATTCATAATGGCAGTACCTCGTGCGAAATGCCGTTTTTGGGACGTCTGACTCCTGAATTTTTAGCTGGTGGTACCCCGAACGAAGGTCAGTTTTTGCAAATACCTTAGCACCATGCAGTTGGTCGAACATGTCATCTATCCTAGGCAATGGGTACTTGTTTTTAATCGTGATTTTATTGAGCTCCGGTAGTCGATGCACATCCTCATCGATCCGTCTTTCTTTTTCACAAACAGTATTGGTGCTCCCCAAGGTGAAAAGCTAGGCTGAATAAATCCCTTCTGTAACAGCTCCTCCAGTTGTTCTTTTAACTCCTTTAACTCGTTTGGTGCTAATCGATAAGGGGCTTTAGCGATAGGACCCGCCCCTGGCACTAGGTCGATGGTGAACTGTATTTCTCGATCAGGGGGTAACCCCGGGAGATCATCGGGAAATACACGGTGAACTCATTTACTATTGGCACATCCTTCAATTCTGGAAGAGGGGCTTTCTCTCCCTTTACCGCACATACTAAGAAAGATTCACAACCCTATCTCAAAAGTCGTTGAGCCTTAAAAGCTGAAATTCGAGGAATACAACTTTGGTTCGTTTTACCCGAAAAAGTAAATACCTCATCCTCAGGCAATTGAAATTTCACCATCTTCTTAGCACAGTCAATCACGGCTCTATATTTCGAAAGCCAATCCATCCCAAATACGAATGCATAATCGTTCATAGGGATCACAATCAGATCAGCTTATAAGTTTCTACCCTCGATGTTTATAGGACATTTCTGTACTGCCCGGTTGGTTTGAATTGGACCCCCGTGAGGTAATATCGCTACATAACAGCATTCAGACTGAGTAAGATATATTCCTACTCTTTACACGTACTCTTTTGGAATAATTCCCGTGTGTATATATATAAATGAGTGAATGTACATGATGGGTGAGGTTCAAGCCCTCACAAGCAACCAGTAACAGACTACTGGCAAACACAAAAGAGACATGCACAATAGATACTACCATGCGACTCGCCAGAGGCGCCGTATGCCCGCCCTGTCTAGTTCGAACTTCGGAGGGGTCCCGCTAAGACGCATGCACACCAAATCCAACACCGAAGCCACCAGCATGTCAGGAGTGGTAATGATGCCATCCTTCCAGCATTTGTTTGGGGCCTGCCAAATATGGTAAACCAAGGATGCCAGAACATGGCGGGACGCTGCCGAAAGAAGATGCTGCCCACGCCATTTCCTCGATGCCCACGCAATGCCCTGGACCCAATCCCTATAAGGCCAACACCATCTGATGCGTCGCCTCAGCAGTCGAAGACACTGACGAGAAAACCGACAATCGAAGAACAGGTGCTGAGCCGTCTCATATCGGAGCACGTCGCATAGAACACAGGCCGGTGTCCCCGCTCTCTGAGCCACCCACGGCTTGTCCCTCGTGGACAGACGGTCTCGTATACTCAGCCATAGGATGATCTCATGCCTAGGGACCTTTAGGGGTCCCCCAAACAAGGCTGCCCAGGGAACAGGCTCACGATGAATGCGCAGGGCCTCTCGGATGAGACGGGTGGTTGGCCGGCCATCAGTCGCCCCCTTCCACAACATACTATCGCAGGTGGTAGGGTCTGGAGACGGTAAAAATGCCGACTAAATTCTATGTATTTTGCCGTCGTCGTTCCAGGCCAATTCCACCCATGAGCATCAATAACCGCACTCAAGCGAGTCCCCACTGGAAGTCCCATAGCTAATGGTCCTCTTGGATAGCGCTCAAGTAGAGGCGCTTCCTGTAGCCAAGGGTCCTCCCATAACCAAAGCGTCGAACCATCGCCGATCTTAAAAGAGATAAGTGGAAGAAGGACCGGTCTCAGCTGCATAAGCTTTCTCCAGCTCCATGAAGTATTGGCCGAGACAGGTACAGCCCAGATCGATCGCATATGTAGCCGTGTGCTGTACAACCAATCCACCCACACTGAGTCAGGGGCATGTGTAATAACCCGCCATGGAAGCTGCACAAGTAATGCCCTGTTATCTGTCGCAATCGATCGAATTCCCAACCCACCTTCAGATGTAGGAAGACAAATATCATCCGAAGAAACTTTGGCCGAGGCACCACCCCATAAGAACTTCCGCATTCTCAACTCCAGAGCCCGGACTACGCCCTTTGGTAATAGGAACACCCCCAACCAATAGATATGCATGTTGGGAACCCCGGGTGACCCGAGGCCTTGCCACGGACGCAGCGGAAGTATTGAAAGGGTCTCCCAGGTTCCCCGTTGGAACGAGTGAATTTCAAAAATTTCCTCGTTCCCGCCACAAGACCAAACTCGGTATAAAGAAAAACACGCATGTATACACGTATTAAGGTTTAGAACATTACCCTCGTCGCGAAGATCCTTAGCTCCCTAGCTCACGAACTGCGCCGAAGAGAGTCACGCCGACCCCGTGAAGTACCACAAACCAACACCACCCCAAGGATGGCTAGAGATGGTATGGAGTGTTGTGTAGAGATGTGTATGTATGTGTGTGATTTCTAAAACTCACAAACACTTAGGGATTTCTAAAAGATCACCCTAAATGCTCTCACTTCTCTCTAAAACTCAAAGATAGAGTGAGAAAGAGCTTAATTCAAGTTATGGACGAAATTCTCTAAGAAAATATATTAAAAGTCCATTTCCAAACCAAGAAAATGACTTTTAACTTAATCCAAATGAGATCATGTCCTACATGACTCAAAAGGTGTTAGATTCCCTTTTATTATGTCACTAAATGACCTAATAATGTCCCATATGTCTAACATAAGAACAAGGAATGAATTTGGACTTGATTTGGATTAAATTTGGCCAAACCGACGCTCGTCACGGCCTGAAACAAGCCTATTCACGGCCGTGACAACACCCTTCACGGCCTGGGTCATAATGGTCACGCCCGTGACCATGTCGAGGCCAAAACTCAGCCTCTGCCGTGCGTCACGGCCACGTGCAACGTGTTCACGGCCGTGACACTTTGACAGCTTTGCGGCAGATTCGTATTTCGATCCGATCGAGGGGTAAACGATGTCCGATTGACCTGAAATTTTAACCATAGTTAAAAGACTCATCAATCTTGATGCTGACCAAAGGGATTCTCAATCCAAGGTCTAGATTGTGAGATATGAATTTTTGAAGCTACTGCAACTTTGCAGATGGGCTTCACAACCGTGACAAGCCTTGCTTGTCATTGTGAACCCTATTTACGCTTCAACTATTACCATTTTCGTTCCGTAAATATCCGTCCATGTAAATATAGTTTCTAAAATATATATTTAATATTTTATTAACGTCTCTAAGACCGTTAAATTAATTTACATCTCATATTAGTTAGGCACTATCACAGTGATCATTTTTAAGCCCGACTCTCTTGGTTCGTCTCAACCCGGCAAGGGAGGAATCCAAGAATTCAGTAAGCGCCTAGCCAATCCCGCGGTACCGAATAGATCCCGTGTTGAGTACGATCTTCAATCTACGAACCGACTATAGATTATCGTCGTACGTATAGACCCTTCACTAATGTCCCGGTCGAGTGAGAGTCATGGTTACGTCAAACTCACTAGACTCGACACTATGACGAATTTGTGACTGGCGAAATTACTAAACTGTTCTCCACGTCCCACGTGAGTCAGTTTATTGCTTCGGCCGAAGACTTTGTAATTTCCCGTCCCCAAATATGCATAAGACATATATCTCGGTTACTAACGAGACAGTGAATCCCTCACGATAGTCTAAGCACGGCAGTTACCCTTCGTTGTCAAGACCGCATGTCGCCGCCGACCCATGTTCATCACCGAACAAGGCGGGGCTAGCAAACTAGTGACAAGTCAAGCCCCGAAGTCAACTCCGTCAAAGACCTTTCAGTCTAAGGTCCACGCACACTACTATAGTCAATCAATCAATCATTGACGCTACCCAGAGTAACGATAAGGCCCATGTGATTGTCGATTACGAGTCGTGTCCAAGTACAAGTTAATCCCCTGATTCAACTCATACCAATGTTATGACCTCCCGCTTCCAAGCGAATGGTTGGCACAACCATTTAAGAGTCGTCAACAAATAAGTCGTAATTGACGCTCAGTCACCCTACTGAGGTCTAAGACTTATGGACTAATTTAATATCGAAGAATAATAGCTCACTGGTGCCCCCTCTCTCATCCCATGAGAATCAGTGACTATACTTACGATATATGGGTTTTATTTATTTACCATCTCACCGGATGCCTAATGAGACATAATAGGTAAATAAATAATATGCCTTTAAAGAATTAATATAAAAATATAAATTCCATTATCAAGTATAAGAATACAATATTCAAATACAGGCGAAAATACATCGAATATACAATACGTGCCCTATTCATTACATCCTCGAATGGCATTCCGAGGCACATCCCCAACAATCTCCCACTTGCACTCAATGCCATGCGCTATGATATCGTAACCCCATTTTATAGAGGTGTCGATCAAGCACTGCCTGTGAGAGAGGCTTGGTGAACGGGTCTGCCACGTTATCCGCAGTAGCTATTTTCTGCACAGCTATGTAGCCACTCTCAACGAACCCACGCAACACGTGGTATTTTCTTTCTATATGTTTGGACTTTGAGTGAGACCTAGGTTCCTTGGCTTGTGCGACTGCCCCACTATTGTCGCACCACAATGGTAGCGGGCGGTCCACTATGCCTGGAACTACTTGAAGTTCTTCTAAGAACTTCCTCATCCAAACACCTTCCTTTGCTGCCTCAGAGGCCGCAATATACTCCACCTCAGTGGTGGAATCGGCAGTAGTGCTTTGCTTGGAACTTTTCCAAGACACTGCTCCACCATTGAGCGTATAGACGAAACCAGAAGTAGATTTTCGGTCATCCACTTCTGACTGTAAATCCGAATCAGTATAACCATCCACCTCTAATTCTCCATTTCCATAAATCAATATCATATCTTTAGTCCTTCTAAGGTACTTAAATATATTCTTTACTGCATTCCAATGTTCTTTACCAGGATTAGACGGTACCGACTTACTATGCTCAAAGCATACGCAATGTCAGGCCGCGTACATAGCATCGCATACATTAGGCTACCTATTGCTGATGCATAAGGAATTTCACTCATTTCCTTCCTTGCTTCCTCATTTTGAGGACACATGGATTTCGAGAGATGAATCCCATGTCGAATTGGCAAGAACCCTTTCTTAGATTCATCCATTCGAAACCGTTTCGGAATCTTTTCTAAGTAAAGGGCCTGAGATAAACCTATCATTCGATTCGCTAGATCTCTAAAAAGGCGAATTCCAAGAATATAGGTTGCTTCTCCCAGGTCTTTCATGGAGAATTCGGTTGAAAGCCAAGCTTTCACCTCCGAGAGCATCCCGATATCGTTTCCAATCAAAAGGATGTCATCCACGTACAATACGAGGAACGATATCTTACTCCCACTGACCTTCTTGTAAACGCAAGGCTCATCTTCATTCTTTAAGAATCCGTAGTTCCTAACTACTTCATCAAATCGAAGATTCCAGCTTCTAGACGCTTGCTTAAGTCCATAAATTGACCTATTAAGCTTGCACACTTTGTGAGCATCTGCTTGCGATGTAAAACCCTTGGGCTGCTAAATATAGATTTCCTCCTGGAGGAATCCATTTAGGAAAGCAGTTTTCACATCCATCTGCCAGATCTCGTAATCATAGTATGCGGCTATGGCAAGCAGAATCCTGATAGACTTAATCATTGCTACAGGTGAAAAGGTTTCCTCATAATCAATGCCCTCTTTCTGATTATACCCTTTCGCTACTAGCCTAGCTTTGTAGGTTTCAACCTGTCCGTCAGATCCAATCTTTCTCTTGTAGATCCATTTGCACCCTATCGGTCTAAAACCTTGGGGCAAATCTACTAGAGTCCAGACTTGGTTGCTGTGCATAGAGTCTATCTCTGCTTTCATAGCTTCGACCCATTTCTTTGAGTCGACATCCATCATTGCCTGGTCATAGGTAGTGGGATCATCACCAATGATTCCCTCCGTCGCATCAACCCCGTGCTCGACGTGTACCATACCATAGGGTTGAGAATGTCGTCAATGCATTCCTCATAACGCTCAAAGAGAGTGGGTCGGCATGACAGAATAGAAGAAGATCGTCAGCGAAAACAAGCATGGACAGACGATTCGCCTAACATCTCCAATGGTAGCGGAAGAGCGGCTCCAATAGTATATGCTCCTCGACCATGCCGTGAAGAACCTCCATAACCAGCGTGAAAAGGTATGGCGAAATAGGATCCCCCTGTCATAATCCTCGTTTGCCGGCGAAGAACCCCACCGACTGACCATTAACATTAATGGAGAAAGTTGGAGTAGTCACACAGGACCGGATCCACTCGATGTAAGTAGGGTGAAAGCCCATGGCCTGAAGCGTGGCGAGTAAGAAACTCCACTCGACCTTATCATAAGCCTTGGCGTGGTCCACCTTAAGCATAGCCCTTGGAGGCCGACCTTTGCTCGTATACCCAAGGCATAATTCCTGCGCCATAAGAATATTATCGCTTATTCGCCTGCCTGGGATAAACGCCGTCTGTGATTTGTGGACTAACTCGCTCAAGGAAGGTTTTAGCCGGTTTGCCAAAATCTTCGAAATGACTTTGTAGATGACGTTACAGCAAGAGATCGGCCAAATTCCGTGGACCGCCTAGGAGTCTGACACTTAGGTATAAGCGTAATAAGAGTGCTGTTCAGACCCTTCAAAAGCCGTCCAGTGACGAAGAAATCCTGAATCGCCTTAGTAAATTCGGACCCCACCACCTCCCACGAGGCCTTAAAGAACGCCGCAGTGTATCCGTCTGGACCCGGTGCCTTCTCATCCCCCATAGAGAAAATTGCTTGACGTACCTCAATCGCATCAACTTGCCGAACCATATGTAAAGCCGCCGCTGGGGAAAGCGCGCGCCTTATGGCTCCTTGAACCTCAGCTCTCGTGACGGGCAATTCCCTGGCAGACTGGCCTAAAAGCCCTTGGTAGAAATGCAGTAACTCACCCTCCACTGCTTTAGGCGTCTGTAATGGGATCCCAGTCGCACTGTCCAGAGATAAGATGCGGTTGGTGCTCGACGTAAGGCAACCTTCCTAAAGAAATATGCCGAGCACTGATCCCCATCCTTAAGCCACGCCAGCTTAGCTCGTTGGGCCAAGGCTGTGTGCTCAACTTCCACAGCGCGGGCATACAGTAAGCGACAATGGCGTTCCAGGTCATGAAATAGGCCCTCCTCAGGATATCTAGACGCAAAGTCTTGGGCGATACCTAAGAAACGCATGGCTTCCGCCACATTAGCCGCGAGATCCCCTTTAGCACGCCGCATCTCCTTGAAAATAGGCTGAAGCTGCTTCACCCTAGCCATTAGCACGTACATAGGGAACCCCTCGACAGGAGCCTCCCACACTCGACGGACATGCTCCCAGAAGGCCGTTTCCTTAATGAGGAAGTTCTCGAACCGAAACGTTCGTCCTCGCGGCTGCGCCGCCAGTGATCCTAACGTGACTGGTGAATGGTCAGACGTGGCTGGAAGTTCGCATCGATAAAAAGCATCCGGGCACCTGACGAACCATTGGGGATTCCCCAATATGCGATCCAGTCTGCGCCAAATACCCGCCAGCGCCCGCTGCTGATTATACCAAGTAAACTCCTGTCCCGTAGATGGGAGTGATAAAAGGTCCGCATGCACTAGACAATTTTGGAAGTCCGCCATATCAGTGGCGTTTGGACACCCTCCCCGGCCCTCACCCGCATGTAAGATGGTGTTAAAGTCCCCGGCCACCAGCCATGCATCATCAACTCGTAAAGACGAAAAATGTATTAACTCCTCCCAAAGAAAACGGCGATCATCCCGCCGAGAGTTCCCATAAACAAAGGAAACAAAGACAATATCACCCGTCCCAAGAAGCTCAACCTGACAGTGCACCGCCTGGTTGGACTTCATAATAATAGTAACCCGTAGCCAAGATGGGTCCCAAGCCACCCATAGATGGGTACCGGGCCCATCCTCATAATCAAAATACCACTTCAAGCGTGGCCTAATGCCCTCCGAAATGCAAGCTGCATTTGCAGCAGACACCCGTGTCTCAAGAAGACCCACAAGTCGCAAACCACCCCGCCCCATCCACTCCCCAACCGCCCTTTTGTGGTCTTGCCTGTTCAGACCACGGACATTCCACGATCCCATCGGTATCATGAAATGGGGTAACTGATGGGCTGCATCTGCTTTAGTGCCCATGTAATCGTTGTCGCGGTAATGTCGTCCTCCAAACCATGTAATAAGGCAAATTGATTATGATCCGGCTGCCCAACACCTACCTGTAAAGGCGTTCCATGAGAGGAAGCCGCTTCCGTTGATCCCAAACGTGGAGACCTATCCATGCATGGCGAAGGCCGCCGGTTAGGTACAATCACAGCTTTGCCCTTCACGCCTATTTGCTGCCATTCCGTCACAGCTCCTTTGCTCGTTGGGCAGGTCATTCTTGGAGGCATAGAAGCCCGATCAGCATCATCTCCCCCACCCTTAGCAGGTTGACCCCCTTTTTTCGTTAGATGACCTCGGCTGCATATGTGGCCTCGGCTGGGCTTGACGAGGTTGTGTGGTATGTCGCTTAGGGCATTGAGTCGCGGCGTGCGCCCACGTTGCGCATGCATCACACTTCGACGGGCGCCACTCGTACTCCACCCGCACTGAGACATCACCAGCTGAACCTCCATCAGGGCGCGGCATCCTAAGGTAAAGAAGCTCTAGAAACGGCGTATCAAGAGACTTCATCACACAGACGCGTGCATAGTCTATGCGGTCACCTCACGCAGTGACCCCGTCTGCGAAGAGCGGGCGACCCACAATGTAGAACCCAGGGTCCTCGTAAGTATTAAGGGCCAATAAATTTGCACACATGTTGACCACGATTATGTGCTTTTCATGCAATAATTTCGTGCTTACGTGACTTACGTGAAGTTTCGTGTGGTAAATTACGTGCGTAGGTGATTTGGTGAAATTTGGTACAACTAATTTGTACCAAGTGACCTTAATTTATTTAGGGATTTTCGAAAATTAGGCTAAGGAGTAAATTAGGCCCAAAATTAGTTAGTAGCACTAATGGGCTAAATTGAGAGTTGAGCCCAAAACATTAAATGGCTTAGGGACAAATTTCCTTAAAATAAGGGATATTTTCGTCAATTGAGTCTCATCCTCATCCCCTAAAAGAATTAAATGTAGTCTAAAACCCATTTGAAGTCCACAAACCCCAAAGTGTAAGAAAGCCACGAGTTCGAGCAAGAAGAAGGGGAGAAATCGAGCTTTAAGTTAGAGAAGGTATAAAACTCTTACTATGATTTCGATTTTAAGCTCGAATCTAGCGTGCTTAGAATGATAGCACACTCGAAAATCTGCCCCATTTGTATTTGGTTTTAATTTCGATTATAGGGTTTTTGAAACTCATATGATATTTAACGAGTTCTTGGGGAAAATGTGTAGTTTGATCGAAAAACTTAGGAAGTTGTGGGTCAAAAAGGTGTTTGTGTGACTTGGGATCTCAGAAGATGGGCTTTACGAACTCAAGTTCGGGAATCCTAAAGTATTTGAATGCACGGGTTCGCAAAGTGGGTGGTTCGCGAATTAGGTGTGATGCGCCATACTTCGCGAAGTGGTCATTAGGCGCCAATGTCGCGAATTGTGGGAAAGGTAGAATTCGCGAACTTAAGGGCTTTATTTGCATGGATTCGCAAACTGGGAGCTTTGCGGGTTGAGCAAGTCGCGAACCCCATGCAAACCACGAACCAATTTAAAGCCCTTAGGGAATTCGCGAAGTGGGTAAGAAAGGAGTTCGCAAAGTACGAACTTGGCGAATCCATGGTTCTCGCGAACTCAAAGCCGAGTAGTGTATTTCGCGAACTTAGAGAGAATGGAGCTAGGGTTCGCGAATCCTATATGTACAAGGCATTTCGCGAATTAGAGAGGTCAGGCCGCAAACTTTCTTCTCGGGCCCTTATGGTCTGCGAGGTGTGAGGTTCGCGAGTCGGGGTGGTTTCGCGAAGTCGCGGGCCGAACTACAGTTCGCAAACTATATCTTTCGCGAGCCTGAACGTTTTGCGAATTGTGAAGAGTTAATAATTTCACGAACTATATAAGTTCGCAAATTAAATGTAAGGTGAAATATACTTTGCGAGTTACAAGAGTTTGCGAAGTGTAGAGCATTTGGCGAATTAAGGGAACGAGAGTTAGAGTTTGCGATATACATATGTGACGAGTTCGCGAACTATAGTTGGAGGTTGCATTTAGAGTTTGCGAAGTAGGTTTAAAAGATGTTTCAGAATTTAAAAGGATCTGAAATGTTAGGGTTCACGAAAAGAGATTTACGAATCTATAAAGGGTTTGAGGAATTCACGAAATAGGGTTTAAACTTTCGCGAGCCCTAGGCAGTTCGCGAATAAATAAGTCACGAACCTTACGTAATGAAATAAATTTCGCGAACTATGGGAAAAAGGGTGTTTCTCGGGTCATTCAAATGTCACGAATAAAAGTCTAAAGTTATTTCACGAATTAAAGTTAGCGAACTCTCTCCAAACAAATAACCTTCAAATCCAAGGTTAATTATAATGTTTCAACACTTCGGAATTTCTAGCACTTAGATGATCGATTGAATTAGATAGCAAACTGACGTAATAATTTTGTGCTTAAGGTCGAGGCTTAGGAGTTTCATCGAACCACTACGGAGGACAGGTAAGTGGAAATCCAACTACAACACATAACATATGTGTATGTGCCTAATTTATGTGATTACGTGATGGTGTGCTTACGTACTTACATGAACTTGTATGATATGGTTGCATGCTTTCGGTAAGCGTTATGGCATTAATGCATTTTGCATATGCACGAGCATGCACGAAACACTTGAGGGTAATAAGATGATGAGCGTGCATGATTATGTCGCAAATAGCGAAGAATAAATGCCGAGGTGGGCAATGATATTATAAAATAAGTTAGGTCGGCTTCCGGGGCAACGGGACGGCGTTGATGCACCGTTGGCGACGTTGATGCGTCGCCAGTTTACGAACGACGTTGATGCGTCGGGGGATTACCATGGTTGGGTTGATGCCTCATGGTTGGGTTGATGCCCTTATATCCCTCATTAACGTGGTTGGGTTGATGCCCTCATGCTTTAGTATGGTTGGGTTGATGCCCTCATACTTGGGTTGAAGCCCGTGGTGGATGGAGCTCTTTACGGTGTACGCCTGGGTAAAAGTCTGCCAAGGGCCCTAAGATAAAAGATATGAGTTTGAGTTTAGACTATGAGACGTAAGATGCATTGGCGTGGAATGCCTTTGCGAGGAAAATATCACGTGCACGTCATGCATGATTTCTACTTACTGAGCATATCGCTCACCCCTTACGTTATGTGTTGTAGGTGCCAGCGACCACGGTATGTGATCGTGTAGATGGCAAGGCAAATCTTTTGGCGCTTCCAGCAGCTTTTGGGATGGAGTGTGTGCATGGATGACGACCTGTGAGGCCGGCGCATAGAGATTCTTTTGATGTGCATGTGTACACATCTCGTGTAATTAGGATTCACATGAAGTTAGGAATTCATGTAATTCTTTTGTCATGTATAGAAACTACTTCCATTACATAAATGGAAAAATTTCATACGCATTTCCGCATCTCCTTTAAGTTAAAGTAACGTTAGACTCATAGGATACATTAGAATTAGGTAGTTGGGACAGTGGGTCCTGACAGAGTGGTATCAGAGCTTCGGTCACAGGTTCTGTAGACTGTCCATGCACACACCACCCAAAAGTGCGGAAGCGGCCGTTCCTGTAAGTATTATGTTATGCGAATTCTGGTGTTGCATAATTTATTGGCCATAGGACTATCAGGATAGATAAAGAACGATGGTTAGAAACTAGAGGAGAAGAGCAGCGGAGGTGATGACTTTGGATAAGTTCACGTTTGACGTGACTTCGATAAGTTAGATGAGCCAAATATTGCGTAAAAGCTGAGGCGAATCTAGTTGAGTAGGGGACATCAACTCCACTATGAAACTTTCAACGACGGTTCTGAAACTCTTCTCGGGAGGATAGTGCTTTCGAGAAAAATAGTGGGAGTCAAGTGAAACGAAAAGTCCTAGTTTGCGCTTGATGAATGATAAGATAAACCTAATTAGATTTTTATTTTCTGCAGCTTTACGTTTCTTTCTATTTACTGCGATGACGAATATTATTACTATGCTGCTTAAGAGAAATTGTTTGGTTGGACCAAACTACGTGGACTGGCTCCGTAACCTGAGGATAGTCCTAGCTATTGAGTCGTTAACTTATGTCCTTGATTTCACCGTACCGCAAGTCCCAGGGGCTGATGCGAGTGACGAAGGCCGGGCTGCGTATGCCAAGTGGCAGATTGACGAGCCAAAGGTCAATGGCTATATACTTCTTTCCATGAGCAATGAGTTGCATCACACTCACTCGAAAATGGAAGTGGGCGCCATTTTGCTTCATTTGAATGAGCTTTTTGGTGAACATTTCACTGAAAAATGGCTGAGGGTAGTGACGTCGGAGAGCATGTGCTCAAGATGATGGATTGCATCGAAAAACTCGAAGCCATTGGACTTTATTATGGATAATAAGCTCCAGAATGATCTGATACTTCAGTCACTTCGACCTTCCTTCAATTCGTTCATTGTGAACTTCAATCTGAACAAGGCCGAGATGACATTGACTGGGTTGATGAACCAGTTGTCGGCAGCACAAACTCAGATGAAGGTGAAATGAAGGAAGTTGTTCTTGTCGCTAATGCTAAGACTCGATGGTCGAGTAGAAAGAAAAAGTCAGACAAGCCCACAAGCCCAAAGAATGAATTTCGAAAGGCAAGGCCAAGAAGAACGTGTACAAAGGCGCCAAGCCGACGAACAAATGCCTTCACTGCAATGAGCTTTGCCATTGGAAGCGCGATTGCCCAAAGCTAGCTGCCTCAGGCAAAGAACATTACGTTTTAGGAACTAATTGTTATGACAGTATATTCCGCTTCGTGGATCTTAGACTCGGGAGCTAGTGCTCACATCTGTTTCGAACCAGGGTCTGGAACGAAGTAGGAAGCTGGCGGACCGAGAGATCATGATCAACGTAGGAAGCGGACATAGTGTACCGGCGACCCACATTGGGATCAATAACTCTCGTTTTATCTACTAGACATAGTTTAGTGCGTTCCGATTGTTTAGTTTTGCCCAAGGGCTTAAGAATATTGTTTTTATTCCCGTTCTGAACGGAAACGGTTACGAGTTCCGTTTTAGTAATAATATATGCAATATTTATTTTGTAAATAATTGCATCGGAAGTGCAAGTTTACTGAATGGATTATATTATCTAAATTCGAAGATAAAACAAAAATTGTGAATACACCCAAACGAAAATTGGAGTCGAACTCGAGATACTGTGGCATCTTCGACTCGGTCACGCGGGAGAACAGAAGATTCTCAAGAGTTGGAGAAAACCGGCATTATAAAGCCGCTTCGGTCTGATCCCTGTCCGACTTGCGAATCTTGTATCCTTGGAAAGATGATGAAGTCGCCCTTCACAGGGACGTTTACGAGAGCCGCAGAGCTTCTCGGTTTGATCCACACGGATGCTTGCGGACCGGTCGGGGTAGTGGCTCGCGGTAACTTCCGTTATTTCGTTACCTTCACTGATGATCACTCTCGCTTTGGCTAGGTGTATCTCATGAAGCACAAGTCTGATACTTTTGAATGGGTCAAAGAGTAGAAGGCTTTGCTGGAAAATCAGACTGGAAAGAGCATCAAAGCCGTTCGATCAGATCGAGGCGGCGAGAACATGAGCATCGAGTTTGACGAGTTCTTGAAAGAGAACGTCACCGCCCAGAACACCGCAGTTGAACGGTGTGTCCGAACGCAGAATCGAACTCTGTTGGATAAAATTCGGTAATGCATATATCGTTGTGGATCATGCCTTGTTGACAGCGGCACACATTCTGAGTAGATGTCCTAGAAAGTCTGTTGATCGTATTCCGTATCAGATATGGATAGGACAAAGAACAAGCTTGAATCACGTTAGAGTTTGGGGTTGCCCCGCATTCGTGAAAAAGCTCAGGACAGATAAACTGGAATCGAAGGTTATGAAAGAACGTTTTGTCGGGTATCCTGAGGATTCCATGTGATACTAATTTTACTTCCACAACGATCAGAGAAGCGTTGTAGCCCTTCAGGCTCACTTTCTCGAAGAAGAGTTTGTTCGAGAAGGTGGAGCGGGTCGTGAAGTAACTCTTAGAGAGTCGTCAGAAGCGCTTTCACAGACTCTAGTGTCAGATGACACCGTAGAGCAGTCCGAGACGCTACCTGAGTTGCGCAGGTCGGGTAAGTATCTCGCCAGCTTGAGAGATACGAGATGGTCCACATCGAGCACGAGGTTGCTTCGATGGAAGGGAACGTCGGAGACGATCCCACTACCTATGACCAGGCAATCACGAATAAAGATTTGGAAAAATGGCTTACAGCTGTGCAAGCCGAAATGATTTCTATGCACAAATAACTGGTTGAGACGTACGGAGCTGGGCTCATAACAAAAGGATGTAGTCAAACTTAGGGCATTGACTTTGAGGAAAACTTTCACCAGGTGCAATGATGAAATCGATAATAACCATGCTTGCGATAGAAGCACACTTTAAGTGTGAGGTCCGACAGACGGATGTGAAAACCTAGTTCGTAAACAAATATCTCATGTGGACAGCCAAATGGTTTTACATCGCAAGGAGATGCTCATAATGTGCGCAAATTAATACGAGCCTAAAAATCTGGAACATTCGGTTTTGGTGAAGTACAAGACTACGGATTCATAAGGTACGAAGATCCTTGCGTCGACAAGAAAAGCAGTGGGAGCAAAATATCTTTCCTCGTATTGTACGTGGACGACATCCTTTTGATAGGAAATGATATTGGAATGCTCTCGATGGTGAAAGCGTGGCTTTCGACCGAATTCTCCATGAAAGACTTGGGAGAAGCTACCTACATCTTGGGTATTCACCTTTATAGAGATCGAGCGAATCGTATGTTAGGAGTCTCCCAGGCCCTTTACTTAGAGAAGGTCCTGAAGCGATATAATATGGACTAGTCTAAGAAAGGGTTCCTGCCTATGTGATCGAGCAAATCGAGTGATAAAATAAAACGAATATCGACAACTATCCTGCGCTTAACAGGCAAGTGTACCTATCGAAAATAGCATAATGCCAAGTATTCGAGTATCGAACCCAAAGGAACTATATACTTTAGAAAACCGTCGTTCAAATATTCTAGTAAATATTTTTTGGTTAACAAAAATATAAATAACGATAAACTAAATAAACGGTAAACACAAAAATATAAGTTTGATAAAATAGCGATAACGTGTTGGGACGACTTCGAATCGTCGTAGCTCGACCAAGCGAGTTACAAGTATAAACATTTAGCCATCTATAAGACCGTGAGGATTCCTAGAGCATGCGTACGAATTTATACGACTGACGAAACTGCGCCTTATCACATAACAATCATACACAACTAATCTATGAATTAAATAGCTGGGCAAGCTTCCCTAACTTACTTAATCGTAGACCGCAATGAATAACGATGAATCCCGCTATTAGATTTGACTCTAATCCGGCGGGGTAGCTCAACCTATCTATAGAGATGAGTTTATTCCGCTGTTTACGAGTGGTCTAATCGTTGCCCCTCTCTCGAGCGTACCGTACGATTTCCCAAACTACGTTAACTTAAACACATAGACATATCAAATTAACCATACGATTTCAATCACATAGACATAATCAAAATCATATATGCTTCATAAACGAGTCATAACAATAGCAAAACATCCAATACACATAAACATACGATCAATCGCGCTAGGGTTTCATCTCGTCTCAAATACAAAATGTCTAGCTACTCATAGGAAGAATTAACACAACGGATAATAAAATTAACAAATACGAAAACGTATTTGCTTCCCTGAAATTCGGCTCCGTTTTAATCCTTCATTGAGGACTTTTGTCGAACGCGTGATGTGCGAGTTTAATATTCGTAGAGAAGTATTCTTGGATCTTAAGGAAGTAACGTGTATGTATCTAAGAGTGAATAAATTGGCTTGTACCTTTTTTTACGTTACTTCCTCTCTCCCTTTTCTTCCTCACTTTGGCCCTTTATATAGGGTTTTCACTCCTATCAAATGTTAATTTTCTTTCAACGCGAGGATCAAGGAGAATCATTCTTGAAATAACTCTAGCCTCCTAACGCAGTCCTTGCAGCCTTGCAGCCTTTGCAGCCTTTACATCCTTTGTAGCCCCAAAACCAACTTCCTTGTCTCATGCGTGAGTTGAGTTACGTATGTGTCTATTCCACCTTTAGTTTCCTTCTCCTTTGACTTCCTTTTAGCGTGTTCAAGAGGAATGTGATGGGCTTGGGCTGATTCACTATGGGCTCAACTGGTTTTCTTTTTGGGCCGAGTTCAAACTGATTCTGAACAACAAAGTAGCACTGAGTTCAAAAATTCATATGTTCTAATCTAGAACTCAAAATTTAAATCCCTTTGGTCAGAATTTCATACAACGAGTCTTCTATAAAAGATTAAAATTTCTGGTTTATTGGACATCATTTACACCGTGAACCTGGATGAATTCAAACCTGCCGCACAACTGCTGTTAAAAGTTTGATATTGTCAATAAATCATATTTAAGTGCTATAGTTTTCAAAATGACTTCATTAATCACAAACGACTTAAAATTAACAAATGTAACGTAAGGAAATACGTTTATCAAAATTCCCCACACTTAAGCGTTTGCTTGTCCTCAAGTAAATAAAATAAAAGGGCATAGAAAAGGATAAAATCATGTAACGTACCAATCAAGAACGAAATCACGTAGGAGTAAATGTAAGTAAAGTCGGAAAGCATATTTGAAATCAACGACTAACTACACGATTAGCGATGCCTATCAAAATTCTCACCTCACAGAGATTCACTCAAATTACTAAGTCTATAGGCTAAGATGTCAGTGATCGCTCGGGTCATGCACTAATCTAATCTCTACCATAAGCTTGCAAGTGATTCATAAACCTACCACTTTCAATGATCAAGCGTGAATCAGAAGGTCTTTACCGGGTTATAAAATGGCTGAGATATGTAAGATATGCAAGGAATGAGCGTAAAAAGGATATGAGCTGTAGTCGTGTCGGAATCATGCCATCATTTGAACGCACCCATGATTCGCCCCCTTTCTCAACTCTCTTCATTCTTTTGCCGGTTTTTTTTCTAAGCCCTTCTTCTTTCAACCTTTCGATCAAGAAAATAGGTAAATGCTTTTTAGAGTGAAAGATTATCGAAGGAAGAGTTCTTAGCCTTGACTAATTTTTTTCGCTGCGTTTTTTTATCTCTACTTTTTTTTTTTAAATCGCTCAGCTCGGACGGGTTGTGCTTCTTGAGTCTAGCATTCAACAACCTCTTCTTCTGCTATCGCTCCAATGGGTTATGTCCGAAGTCTTAATCAGGGTCGGCAATTTATAATCTGGTTTTCACAAATAAAAGCTCAGGCTCAAAGTGGATAACTACGGTGATCAGTCGTGGTTGGTTACTTTGGCTAGGAACTGAATTTCTACTTCTTCATTTTCACGCAATCACTCTTTAAGTAGTTTCAAAGCGTAATACACAAGCAAGTTCTGAAGAGAAATAAATAAAGCATGATTCACACAAACAAAGAAATGAGCAAAAAGCTCGTAGGCTAAAAAATCTCAAAAAAATAGGGTTATGTGTACGAATGATCGAGCGGATCGAGTAATAGAAATAAAACGAATATCGACAAACTAACCACGCTCAACAGGCAAGTGTACTTATCGATAATAGTATAGAATGGCGTGTTCGAGTATGAATCCCAACGAAACTAAATAATCAGAAAAACTCGAATTTAAATATCCTAGTGAAAATGTTTTGATTGTTGTAAAACTGAAAATATAATGAACAAAACTGATATAGATGATGAGAATGAACGACGATAAGAAAGCGAAACCTATTTGAGACTTCGACTACCCCTGCTCGATCGATCTGCTGAAAACATATATCAAAGTTTTAGCTAAGCGTTAGACCGCGAGGAGTACTAACACATGCATATAACTGACGAAACTGCGCCTTATCACACGAACCTCGTAAGCAACTAATCTACGTCTTTAATAGCCGGGCAAGCTTCTCTAACTACTTAATCAAAGACCGCCATTAAATCATTATTAATCCCACTATTAGATTTGACTCTAATCTGGCGGGGTAGCTCAACCTATCTCTAGTGATGAGTTTATTCCGCTCGTTTATGAGTGTTCTAATCGTTCACCCCTCTCTCGAGCGCAACGTACGATTTCCCAATTAATCTATCTTACACACATAAGCATGATTAAGATAAATAAGAATTTCAATCAAATAGACATAATCGAAATTATATAAATTCATAAGCGTGTCTTAACAATAGCATATCATCGAATATACTTAAAACATACGATCGATCTTGCCAGGGTTCATCTCATCTCAAAAACACAAGAAATTAGCTACTCATTTCTCAACCAAGAACATAAACAAACATCAAAGAAAATTTAGATCTTCCTTGATTTTTGGCTTCGGTTCCCTTGTTCTTCGTTGAGGCGTTTATCGAACACCTAGCGTATAAGCTAAGTGAATGAGCTAGCTTGCTCTCTAGCCTTTCTTTCTCTTCTCTAAGTGTATCCTTTCTCCCAATGGTTCCTTCCTCTATTTATAGCAAGGGGAGCTCGAAATTTTGTGCATGCAACTCTTCATTGTGCCTCCTTGCTTTAACTCTTTCACAATGAGAAAAGCTAGCTTTGTCTCCCAAATCTTTCATCTTTTGACTTCTTTACTGAGTTTACATGGAATGAGGTGTTCCAATGTCGAAAGTTAGGTCTAAAGCATGCCTCTTTCCTTGAATAATGGTTAAAGTTTCGACCAAGAAGAGACAAGTTAGCTAGGAGTCGTTTTTAGTGTTTTTGATCGCAACACGGCCATGTAAATTGCTTTCCACTATAACCTTGCTTTCGGCCAAGCTACACGGCCTCAAACATGGCCGTGTTGGTTTCTGAGTTCAAAGCAAAGCTTTCGGATACTTAACATGGCCTCTAACATGGCCGTGTTTGTTTCAGGGTGGCTTTCGAATCATCAACACGGCTTCAAACATGGCCGTGTGAATTTCAGAGCTGCTTTCGCATCTTCAACATGGCTTCGAACATGGCCGTGTTGATGCACAGTAAAATAGCAGCAAATTAAGAAATTAATCTCCCAATCTAGACCTTCAAATTTAAATCCCTCTGGTCAGATTCAAGTCAATGAGTCTTCCATCTTTGGTTAAAATTTCAGCTCCATTGGACAACGTTTACCCCCTCATCTTTTAGGAATTCGAAACTGTCGCAAATCTGTCGTAAATGCTGTAAACTCATAATAATAACCAAAATTTATCACGGAGACTTCATTTTAACTTGCAAATACTTTAATTTATAATGCATATAAACGTAAGAAAGTACGTTTATCAACGAATCTATCAGGTATCGCCAAGTTAATCATGTAAGAAAGAGGTCGACACGCATATGCATCCTAATTACTCACACAATTTCTAACATGAAATCATCATTTGATCGATAAGAAACATGACTTCGAAAATAATTCATGCCAATTTTAAAAAAAAAAATTTATACCAAAAATCAAAACATGCACAATGCAGATATATAACATGTTCGCATCAATTTCCAGAAATTCCCCTCCCCACATTTAAGATCTAGGTTGTCCTCAACGTAACAATTATGTAACAAAATGAAGAGGAAATAAATAGATAAGCGATGCCCAATGTGCATGCTTTGTACGGCTCCTCACACACTTGAGATTTTGAGTTCCGTGTGATCATCGAAAAAACAGAAACATAAAAACTTTAAAAAAATGCACAGAGGAAAATAAATAAATTAAAAACATTGGATAGTCTTGGGGAGCCTCTCAAGTAGCGCTAAGTTTAACGTCTTTTAGCTAGACATTGTCAGTGGTTCAGCTCTTGGTGCTGTTGAGGAGGTGAATTGTTTCCTTTCCGAGTGCCTCGATGTCACTGCCATAGTAATGCTTGAGTCGGTGCCCGTTCACCTTGAAGGACCCCTTCTCCGGATGTGTGATCTCGACAGTTCCGTACGGGAATACTCGGGTCACCGTGAATGGTCCAGACCATCTCGATTTTAGTTTGCCGGGAAACAACCGTAGGCGCGAGTTGTAAAGCAGGACCTTTTCGCCTTCTTGGAATTTCTGTTGATTTTACGATCATGATACAGCTTCATACGCTCCTTGCATAGGCGAGTATTCTCGTACGCCATCTGACGCCACTCATCGAGCCCGTTGATCTGCAAGTTTCATTTTTCACCTGCAAGATTCAAATCAACATTTAGCTTTTTTAGAGCCCAATACGGCTTTTGTTCCAGCTCGACGGCTAAATGGCAAGATTTCTTGTAAACAAGTCTATACGGTGTGGATCCGATAGGCGGCTTGTATGCTGTCTGGTATGCCCATAAGGCATCGCTCAGCTTGTTCGGCCAACCCGCATATGGTGTTCCACAGTTTTTTCGAGTATCCGCTTCAGCTCCCTGTTCACGACCTCTACTTGGCCGCTCGCTTGAGGATGGTATGCAGTGGTAACACTATGTTTAACGCCGTATTTGTCGAGCATCTTTGCAAATTGGGTGTTACAAAAATGCGTACCTTTATCGCTAATAATGCAATGAGGTGAACCAAATCGTGAAAATAAAGATTTCAAAAATTTAATGACTACCCTAGCATCATTGTAGGTAGCGCTTGCGCTTCTACCCATTTTGATACATAATCAACCGCAACTAGGATATGTCGATTCTTGAAAGATGTAGGAAATGGACCCGTAAAATCAATGCCCCATACGTCAAATATATCACATACAAGAATAAAATTCTGAGGCATTTCATTGCGCTTAGAGATATCACCTGTTCGTTGGCACCTATCGCACATGTCTACATACATTTGAGCATCCTTGAAAATGGGCCAGTAGAATCCACATTCTAGTACCTTTTGTGCGATTTGGTTGCCTCCATAATGGCCTCCGCACGGTCCCGTGTGGCAATGTCCCATGATATCGATTGTTTCAGGGAAGGTTACGCATCGCCTGATGATGTTATCCGCACAAATCCTAAATAGATAAGGATCACTCCAAAAGTAATACTTCAAGTCAAAGAAGAATTTCTTCCTCTGGTGACTCGTGCATTCCCTTGGTAAGATCCTAGCTACGAGATAGTTAGCAATATCGGCATACCATGAAAGTTCATCAGGTACCTCATGTATAGCGTAAAGGTGTTCATCGGGAAAGTAGTCTCGGATCGTCTCCTCTTTTGTAAACTCGCAGGGTGTTTCTTCTAGTCTCGACAAGTGGTCTACGGCAAGATTCTCCGTTCCCTTTTGGTTGCGAAACTCCACGTCGGACTCTTGGAGTAGTAGAATCCATCAGATCAGCCTTGGCTTTGCTTCTAGCTTCGCAAAGTGATGCTTAATGGCTGAATGATCCGTGTAGATGATGACCTTTGATAGGATAAGATACTGACGAAATTTGTCGATTGCAAACACGACTGCAAGAAATTCCTTCTTGGAGGTAGTATAATTTGATTGCGCCTCATTTAAAGTCTTGCTTGCGTAGTGTATCGGCTGAAAATACTTTTCCTGTCGCTGCCCCAAAACTGCACCTACTGCAAAATCACTGGCATCGCACATTAGTTCGAAGGGCAGCCTCCAGTCGGGGGCTACCATAACAGGAGCATTAATAAGCTTATCCTTGAGTAGAGTAAAAGCATTCATACAATCGGTCGTAAATTTATAAGATACATTTTTTTCTAGCAAGCGAGTTAAAGGCCTAGCAATTTAAGAAAAATCTTTAATAAATCTACGATAAAAACCAACATGTCCTAAGAAACTTCTAATTGCTTTTACCGACGAGGGTGGAGGTAATCGTTCAATAGTTTCTATTTTTGCTCTATCTACCTCAATTCTCAAGCCGATATCTTATGACCTAAAACGATACCTTCTCTAACCATAAAATAACATTTTCAATTTAACACAAGGTTCGTTTCCTCGCATCGTTTAAGTACCGCTTTAAGATTGGAAAGAAATACTTCAAATGAGTTACCAAAAATCGAAAAGTCATCCATGAATACCTCCATTCCTTTACCGATTAATTTGACGAAAATGGCCATCATGCACCGTTGGAAGGTAGCCGGGGCATTACGCAGTCCGAAAGGCATCCGGGGTGCGAAAAAAAAGTGGTCTTGATGGGACCTTGTAGTTGTTTGGGTGGTCTTGTTGATGTTACTGGTTGGTCGGTAGTTTCATTACCGTTTGGTGCGTCGTGAGCATCATGAACGCTTTTTTGTAACTCCTGTTTTCCTTTATATTAGTGAAACTTTCCAAAAAAAAAATTATCTTCGGATTTTCCAAAAAAAAAGGCATCCGCGATATGCGAAGGTTCCGAATGGGCACGTAAAAGTCGTTTTCTCTTGATCTTCGGGTTCGATCGGGATCTGCAAGTAACCAGAAAGACCATCAAGAAAACAATAAAATTTACGACCGGATAAACGCTCAAGCATTTGATCAATGAAGGGTAAAGGGAAGTGATCTTTTTGCGTCGCGTCGGTTTAATTTCGGTAGTCAATGCACACTCGCCAGCCTGTAACGGTCCTTGTTGGAATGAGTTCGTTTTTCTCGTTGGTTACCACCGTCATTCCTCCCTTCTTTGGCACTACTTGAACTGGGCTTACCCATGCGCTGTCTGAGATCGGGTATATGACTCCCGCATCAAGTAGCTTTATTACCTCAGCTTTTACTACCTCCTTCATGTTCGGGTTTAGACGCCTTTGATGTTGCACCATAGGCTTGAACTCATCTTCCATCAGGATCCTATGCATGCAGAAGGTCGGGCTGATTCCTCGAATATCTGATATCTTCCATGCGAGCGCCTTCTTATGCTCCCGTAACAGGTCTAGGAGCATGATTTTCTGTTCCTTCTCCAGATTCGATGCTATGATTACGGGGAGCTTCGAGTTATCCTCGAGAAACGCATACTGCAAGTGATCGGGCAGTTGCTTGAGTTCGAGGGTTGGTGGCTCCTCAATCGAGCATTTCTCTCATTCTTTATCATTGCTCTTCTGCACCTCGATTGCTATTTCATTCCTGCCATCGCCATTTGTGCATATATGGGCAACGTCGAGAGATAGTTCATGGTTCTGCTCTCCCGCCTGCGGCTCTTCATTTTCTGCTAATCCTGACATCGAAGCAAAATATTCTGGTTGTGATAGTCCCTGCAATGATAAAAAGTCATTCCATGCATCAATGTAAAAGCACTTATCGTCTACTTTCTCGTAATTTTTCATGGATTTGATCATATCGAATGTGACTTTTTCGCCATCTATTGTTAACGTCAATGTTCCATTATGAACATCGAACATGGTTCCTCCAGTAGCGAGGAATGGCCAACCCAAGATTAGAGGAATATTTTCATCCTCCTCCATATCGATAATAACAAAGTCTGCAGGAATTATAAATTTATCGACCTTAACCAGGACATCTTCTATGATACCCCTAGCATACTTAACAGATCTATCCGCTAATTGTAAACTCATCCTAGTGGGTTTGGGCTCTCCTAAACCAAGTCCTCTAAACATAGAATAAGGCATCAAATTAACACTTGCTCCTAAATTGGCCAATGCCTTACTTACGACTAAATCGCCTATTAAACATGGTATAGTAAAACTTCCTGGATCCTTAAGCTTTTTAGGTAGCTTGTTTGCGGAATGGCAGAGCACTCTCCTCGCAACTCAATGGTCTTCAATCTTGCGCTTGTTCGTGATAAGATCCTTCAAAAACTTTGCCCAACGAGGCAAAGTTTAAAAATAGCGAGCAAATTAATATGTAATTGTTTAAAAATAGCGAGAAATTTATCAAATTGATCATCAACGATTTCCCGCTTAAGCCTTGCTAGGTATGGAATTTTCGGTTGATACGCCTTGACAGGTGGCTTAGACACAGTCTCCTCTTGTTTGTCGGCCACGCTGCTTGGTTGCGTGGGTTTAATGTTCTTATTATTTTCTGCACTTCCTCGAGCTCTCTCCCGTTACGAAGTGTCACCGCCTTTACATGGTGGTCCTTGGGATTGGTCTCGCTGTAACTTAGCAACGAAACGGAAGGACGTTGTTGGATTGATTCGCAATCTGTCCAACTTGCTTCTCTAAGGCCCGTAGGGAAGACTCGGTGTTTTGCAACCGTGCTTCTTGATTATCCAAGCGAGAGTCGAGCTTTCCCATTAGCTTCTCGAGCATTCCCTCGAGCTTTTCAATGCGACTATACGAGGTGGACTCAGCATTCGCGCCATGGTATCCTTGTGTTCTTTGTTTTGAAATCCTGCCGGAGCTTGTTGTTGATTACCATAGACCAAGTTCGGATGAACTCGTTTCAGGAAGCAGCTTCGTTGGCCTTGATAGTTACCCATGTAGTCAACTTGCTCCATCGGAATAGTGGATGGACAACGGGTTGCGTCGTGGCTTTCGCCGCATGTAGCGCATGGCGGAGTATAATTTGTGTATGCATGAGGAGGCAGAGCAGCTGCGGGAGTCCTCGGGACAGATTGTACCTGCATAGCATTAACAACCGGCTTTGTTGTTAGCGTGGGTAATAGCGTATTCATCAACGTTTCAATTTCGAGGTTGTTGCTGCGATTTGTTGTTGGAGTGTGTCTAAGTTGGTATTTATCGCATTTGCATTACCGACATCGTACATCCCCGGTGGTTTGCCTCTATTGCTGGAACTCCCGCGCCTGAAGCTACTTGCGCTATATTCTTCGATTAGATTCCAGCCTTCCGTTGCACGCTTAAGCCTCCATTGCATGCCCCCTCAAGTAGTTGCACGGTGATATCATTCAACGATTCATGGAACCGCTGAATCAATTCGCTCTTCGTCATACCATGTTGTGGAAAACGGTTCAGAAGCGTCTTGAAACGTGTCCATACGTAATAAATTCTCGCCCTCCTTTTGCTTGAATGACGTAAGGCCCATTTTTAGTCTCAGCACCTTTGACGGCGGAAAGAAGTGTGTGACGAAGGTGGCGTGCATCTCGTCCCAAGTTGTGATGGATCGTTCGGGTAGTATATTATACCACTCCTTGGCGTTACCTCTTAGGGAGAACGGAATTTAGTAGAGCCGGATCGTTACAGGGCTTACTCCTTGTACTCGTATTGTGTCGGTGATGGACATGAAGTCTCGTATATGTCGGTAACCGTCTTCCTCGGAGAGTCCATCGTATTGAGATGTTGTCTGAAGCATATGAAGCCAATGATGTTTCAGCTCAAAGTTGTTCGGGACTTGAGGAAAGACTATCACTGAGCCGACCGACCCTACGGCGTTGTTTCTCCAAAGCTCTCTCATTGGAGGTTCTCTAGCTTGTAGAGGCATCTCCTCACGATTTTGAGTCGCCATTTCGACTTGCCTTACGTTTTCTCGTAGGTTGTGTCGGAACGTTCTTTCGATCTCCGGGTCTCCTTCAACAATTGGTAGCGAAGGATTCCTTCGGGTCATACACGAGCGTTCACGTACCTGGACAACAAAATGAAAACGATAATATCAATAAGACATTTAGAAATTAAAACCAATAAAACAAAATATATTGCTAAAAAAATAAAAAAAGTTAAAAATAAAAACAAATATAAGCGAGTGGTAATAATTATAGGGAAATAATCTATAATAATATATATATATATATATATTTGTAATAATGATGATAAAATAAAATAGATAGTTTGAAGAGATAATAATAATAACAATAATATCAATACTAATAAAGGTACGTAGATCAAAAGAAATCTGATTAAGCAAAAAATATATATTAATAAAATATATATATTTAATAATAAAAAAGTAATAGCAAACAATACTAATTAAAATAACGAAAAATAACGAAGAAAGAAAAAAAGTAAGTAAAAATAATAAGTGTAGAAATACTAATACTAATAATAATAATAGAAATAATAACAATATCAATAATAATAATAATAGAGCTAGAATAATAAACTAAAGTTCTCCAAATATCAATAGTTCCCCGGCCACGGCGCTAAAAACTTGATCGAGCGAATCGAGTGATAAAATAAAACGAATATCGACAACTATCCTACGCTCAACAGGCAAGTGTACCTATCGAAAATAGAATAGAAATGGCAAGTATTCGAGTATCGAACCCAAAGGAACTATATACTTTAGAAAACGGTCGTTTAAATATTCTAGTAAATATTTTTTGGTTTAGTAAAAATATAAATAACTATAAATGATAAACACAAAAAATATAAGTTTGATAAAATAGCGATAACGGGTTCGGACGACTTTATGAAAGCGAACGTATTTGAGACTTCGAATCCCCCTAGCTCGACCAAACGAGTTACAAGTATAAACATTTAGCCATCTATAAGACCATGAGGATTCCTAGAGCATGCGTACTGAAGATATAAATGTGGCTAAGAGGGGGGGGGGGGTTGAAATAGGCTTATAAAAAAATTTTGTGCTTCTTTTCACAAATCCTAAATGTAGTGACCTAATATGCCTACCGATGCTTATGACGAGTATGCCTGATACATCCTAGTTACGTCGGATGTGTGTCGGGTCTGTCTGTCTCACAGCGATAAGGAAATAACTGAAAAGTAAATGCGAGACAGGATTTTTATAGAGGTTATATCCCCAACTGGGGTTTACTCCTCTCCTTGGGGTTAGCTCCCCAAGAGTTTAACCAATCACTATAATGCACCGTAGTTGGATACAAAACTGATTGATTAGCCGAATACACAACCGAAACAAGTCGAACTACACACACTAGGTTACCACACGTCGAGTTTCGTTCCTCGGAATCTCCTCATCCTACAGACACAGCTCGCTACCGAAGGGCCCCCAGAACTCGTCCTTCCCTTCACGTGTGTGTAAACGCCGACCTTGCCTCCTTGATATTGCTCACGTCCGAAGACAGAATATACGGTGGGAGGCAAGAATAGCGGAATGAATCACTCGTGCAGTGATGGAATCGCAAGTTAAAGCATGGCAGAAAGCTATTGCAAATGGAAGGCTCAGGAATCTCTCTGTATCTTTTTGCTCAAATATCTCTCGTAGGCTTATATTCACAAATTTTTTCTCATGAAATTCTGAAGTGTGGCTCATATATAATCCTTTTCAATCAGTACTTCACATGGAAAATCATATCATTTATTAATCACCAAATCAAGCATAGTTTCTATGCAATTTTCGAGTCAATCTACCATATAATCATGCTCTTAATAAATCATCACAACGGTCATATAGCACATTAAAGCATGATTATATTCCATATAAAGATTCAAATTCGTTCTCAAGCATATTCAACCATTTCGCATATAGTTACCATGTCAGGACTTTTTAGAAGTGATTCCAAGCTATCTGTTTCTAGTGTAAATCAATCCAGATTAACTTTCCAAATCTAGCACACGAGATAGCATCATATCAGCACGTTTTCTATGTACAGCTCATAGTATTAGATCAATATATTTACCATGTTTATCACACAAATCAGATCAGGGCATACTTAATTCGATTTATCATATCATGGCAGAGCTTTCTTTATTTTAGAGATCACATCCGTTTATAGCATATACCATATAATAGCACCTTATCCACAAAGTCAATCAAATCAAATATTTCCTAAATATAATATTCCAATCAGCATAAGCAAAGATATTAATTTAATATTGAACATTAAATTCAGTGGAAAGCATGCAAACGATTTTCTACTCGATTTCATTAAGGAATAAACAAGTATCAACGGATATATCACTTTCCATATATAAACAACATATTTTCCTTTTATAACTCAGTAGGATATCTCATGCATTATTTCCATATATAGCACAGAACGATATATCCTATCACATGGGCTGTCTATAACATGTGATCACCTAGTTTCATCAAGTAATCACAAGATCATATGCGAATCAAATATTCAACACTTCAATCAATCTATAGCTCATAATCAATGCATGTGTGAATATTTTCATATACTTAGACATTATATTAATCATAGATCGAATTGCTTAATTTATAGACCTTATTACAATTACATTGTCCACAAAACTCTCTGACACTCATGGACCAAAAAGGTCAACATTCTCCCCCTTTTTGATGATGACATGTAATTGATGCAGCACATAAGCATGTAAGCATATTGGATCACGCAAGTCCTAGCGCATATGTCTAAGTGTTGCATAATCACTAAGCAGAACATACGATATTTCCTAATCACGTATGATACATATTTGCTCCCCCTGCCTAAGTACAGTTATCTATACGATATGCAAGGATATATCATTTCATTTTCAAGGTTATATCATGAGCGCAAAATTTCGGAATTTACCCGTGAATGTGCTCCCCCTGCCTAAGTGCGCATTTTTCAAGCATGATTCAAGCAATTAGACAATCATCGCAGCAGGCACTTAGCACTTATCAAGAAATCTCACATAAGTCAATTCGCACAGTTAAGTACCTGAGTATCACTGTATCAGAGCATAAGATCAGATAACGCAGTGTAAGATCAGCACATATATATCCAGAGATCATAGCAAAATATTAACATTGGAGATATATCATAGAAGCAGCAAAATATTATATAGATTACGGTTTAATGAGCTTCCCTACACAGCAAAACACTTAGACGCTCAACGCCTAACACTTACCTTACTACTCCCTTTTCCTTATCGAAAAGGCGGGAGGGACACTTAAAAACTGAACTTGCAAACACGGAGCATAATGGAATATCCTAAGAGCAGCTAAGAGCAGAGCGGGGGGGGGGGCAGCCTACTGGCTTGAAGAGGTTTCAGAATCGGCAAGTTTAGGAAGGGACTTCTTGATCAGCTTGGAGATCTTGGACAGTTTCAGCGACAGCTCGGTATACTGTTCTTTGAGCTTGCGGAAGCGCTTCTGATTATCAGCCTTGATATCGGAGATATCACGACGTAGCATTACCCAACGCTGAGCTCGTCCTCATAGTCGTCGTCGTCACTCCTAACCTTTGCCTTTCCCTTTGCGGCGGACTGTTTCTGGGCACTATCGACTGACCTTGTAACGACCCTCACTTTTAAAATAAAAATGATGGCGGATTTTTCCACAACGAAAACCAGGGGAGACCCAACTAATAAAAATCTTTCGGCAAAATATAATATATTACGGCGGAATAAAAATATTTTACACGCGCACACGGTTCAGTTACGTCATATTTAACAGTCACACTCAAATAGAATTTATTGATACACAAAACACACTGAAACCTCTCCACAGGTCACATCCATGTACCGCCTTGCCCTCAAAAGACCATGGATCACCGCCACCAGCCTCGTTAGTTTTGACATGTTTCCACGTCGGGCTCGTCAGTACCTACAACACGTAAACTGTGCTCCTTGCACAGTAGATGAAATAATGCATGATGCAATTGTGCACTCAATCCCAAACCCGATATCTCACATAATATGCAAGCTCTTTCTTTTCTCACGCTAATTTCTTATTTCTCAAATTAGGGCCCTAGGTTAGACTCGACACCTCGCATGCCTCACAATAACGGTAGCCTACTCTGGAAGTTCACGCCAGGTCGCTCCTTCCATATAATACATATAAGATGGTCAAACCTCGGGAAGTTCACGCCCGGGCAGACAAAAACGTTCGCATCTGTGTAGTTGACAGAATGCTCACACCGGTCTGCCGTCATGTGCCATATTGAGTACTAACCCCGACTCTCCAACGAGTCACCAATCAAATAATCATTATCTACCCTACTTATGAAAGCGTTACCGTCTCCAATACGTTACATACGATTTCAGTTCAACACCGATCCACACGGTCTGAACTTCTCTCGATCTAGTATGAAATGTACGTGACAGATAATTGCATGATTACACAATTTATTTAAATCGAATAAAAATATTCACCATATTTAACGTAAAACATGCAAGCGTAAGAAAAAAATAAAGACACACAACACATAAAAACACATAATAGTTTACGTGTCGTAGGTGAATATTTCACCTACCTGTCATCCAGATAAAAGTCAGTCTAGCACCCTCGTAAATCCCTAATATTTTGGGCCCTCTTTAAGCATCCAATGTCTTAGCTTTATGATGGACATCGAAACCATCCTTTACACAGTCATGTACTTACAAATAAGTCAACCCCTAAAAACAGTAGTATATTGCAATCTTGAAATGACAGAGAAATCTAATATCGAAAAATAAATCACATAAGCTGACATAGCTATCCCCAAGATAATATATATAACCACAACACAACACCATTATAACAATCACGAAATGTATCCTATCTTAGTGAACCAAATCCAGATCATAACCAAAACAATCATTCTATGCTTCTCATCTGTACACGCTTCATAATAATTCTATCACCGAAAATCCTTTTTATAAATATTAAGACATACGTAACATAATTAATTCGATAATATGAAATTTAACTCTAGTTTCCTAAAAATTTCCAAACTACCAAAGATATTGTTTTCAACAAACAACTCAGAACTATACTAAATATCACGTACTCCAGTACCGAGGTTTTCCACGCGAGTACATAACCATTTCAAAGATCCGAGAAAACCCTAATAAAACCTTAAATGATTTACCTTAAACACATGTTAAAATTTACATAGCTACATAATTCACATAAGTCATGTAAAAAGAAACACATAAGGGATAAACATATTTTTGTATTGTAAATGAAATATCTACCTTACCCGACGTAATAACTTTTGGCTTGTTAAGGTTAAGCTTGTCGAAGTTTCTCCGTTTTTCTTCTAGTTAAATATCCTCGGCCTTTTTACTAAATATTCTCATCTTTTGCTCAATCGTGTATGTGTTTTCCTCAAATAATAGTTGGATATATATATATATATAGCATTAGGAAAGGTGAGGGTTACGAGTAGGTGATTGGTCGATGTGTTTTACCTTGGGGCTAAGTAAGTAATTCTTTCCTCTCATATTATATTAGTGTACTAAGTGTTCCGCATGTAATGTCTCACGATCAAATGACTCACCAATTAGTCGTACTTATCAATTGGTCATGCCTAATATCAACATCAATGACCCTTTTTTTAATAATGCTTGTAGATATTTATTTATCTCAATTATGAGGGAGCAGGAGACTCGTCCTTTTCTTCGTTCCTTAAGCAATTTCAACCCTTAAGTACAATATTTTATTAATCCAATGGTCACTCTTATCATTTTAAATTATTTTCTAACTATGTATTTGGATTAATTTCGAAAACTTATAAAATTAATATCTTCATTTCGTTCTGAAATGACTAATAAAATTTCGAAGTCTAATTACTTCAAAATCCCGTATTAAAATATTACATGTATTACATTCCCCCCTAATAGAATTTCGTCCCCGAAATTATGTCGTAGAATAAATTGGGATAACGACTTCTCATTTCTTCTTCTCTTTCCCACGTAGCCTCTTCAACTGACTGGTTTCGCCGCAACACCTTAACTAACGAAATGTCTTTATTCCGAAGTTGTTTCACCTCTCTCATTAAAATCTCTACCGGTTGTTCTTTATAAGTTATGTCTGGCTTTAACTATTGGTATAGAACTTCATTCTTCAATACATGGCTCGGATCCGCCATATACCTCCTTAATGCCGATACATGAAAAATGTCGCGAACTTGTGCGAGTGTTGCCGGTAGTTCTAACTAGTATGCTACTTCGCCAACTCGTTTTAGTATTCTGAAAGGACCAATAATAAATCTAGGGCTTAGTTTGCCCTTCTTCCCGAAACGTTTCACGCCCTTCATAGGGGATACTTTTAGAAACACCCAATCGTTTATTGCAAACTCTAGTGGCCTTCGTCTATGATCTGCGTAACTTTTCTGACGACTCTGAGCCGTCCGCGTTCTTTCCCGAATTTTTGCTATTGCCTCAGTCATTTCTCGTATTATCTTGGGAGCTAATAAGGTTCTTTCGCCGACCTCATCCCAATGAACTGGGGATCGACATTTCTGTCCATACAATGCCTCGTAGGGGGCCGTTCTTATCGTAGCGTGATAGCTGTTGTTGTAGGAAAATTCGACTAACGGTAGGTATTTGCTCCAATTTCCCTTGAAATCTAACACATACGCACGTAGCATACCCTCCAGGGTTTGGATTGTCTCTCTGACTGCCCATCAGTCTGGGGATGGTATGCGGTACTAAATGATAACTGAGTTCCCATTGCCTTTTGCAAACTCCTCCAGAAGTTTGACAGGAATCTCGAGTCTCTATCCGAGACGATCGATTTCGGAATCCCATGAAGCCGAACTATCTCCTGAATGTATAATTTTGCGTAACGCTCCAAGGAAAATGTCGAACTTATGGGTAGGAAATGGGCTGACTTGGTCTACCTATCAACTATAACCCAGATAGCGTTGTGACCTTTCACCGTTTTCGGTAAACCAACGACAAAATCCATGGTGATATGGTCCCATTTCCATACAGGGATTGGCAGGGGTTGCAACATTCCTGCTGGTCGTTGGTGCTCGGCCTTTATGAGTTGGCACGTTAGGCATTGACTTATAAACTCTGTAATGTCGTCCTTCATCCCAGGCCACCAGTAATTTATTTGCAGGTCTCGGTACATCTTCGTGGCGCCTGGGTGTATCGAGTAATGGGTTGCATGTGCCTCTGTCATTATTGTTCGTCGAAGTTCTTGGTTGTCAGGTACATACAACCGATTTTTAAATCGAAGACTTCCGTTCTCCTTGATTACAAAGTCGTTCGGCATTGTTTGTTTGTCTTTGATCTTTATGTATAGTTCGATTTCCTTCTGAGCTAAGGTGATCTTTTCGAGTAGTGTTGCTTGGAGGGTCAATGCCGCTAATTTCGTCTCCACTTCCCCCAGCGCAACTACTTCTACTCCAAGATGGTGAAGTTCTGCATTTACAGCTTTCCTACTTAAAGCGTCCGCGACTACATTCGCTTTCCCTGGGTGATAGCTAATTACACAGTCGTAGTCGTTCACGAGTCCTAACCACCGCCATTGTCTCATGTTCAGCTCCTTCTGTGTGAAGAAATACTTCAGGGTCTTGTGGTATGTAAAGATCTCACACCGTTCTCCGTACAAGTAGTGCCGCCATATTTTCAAAGCGATCACCACTGCTGCGAGCTCAAGATCGTGAGTTGGGTAATTCTTCTCGTATTCCTTCAATTGTCGGGAGCGTATGCAATAACCTTCCCATTCTGCATCAGTACACATCCCAAACCATTTTTCGAGGCATCACTATATACTGAAAATCCTCCAGTTCCCGAAGGTGTCGTAAGGATTGGGGCTGTAGTTAGCCGCTTGCTCTTGGAAACTCTGCTCACAGGCTTCCGTCCATCTGAATGGAACGTTCTTTTTAGTTAGATTTGTGAGCGTCGAAGCAATACTGGAGAAATCCTGAATGAAATTCCGATAATACCCAGCGAGCCCTAGGAAGCTACGGATCTCTGTGGGGGTAGTTGGTCGTGGCCAATTACTTATCGCTTCGATCTTACTACGATCTACGGAAATTCCACTTCCAGAAACGACGTGTCCCAAAAGGTTACTTGCTCTAGCCAGAACTCGCACTTCTTAAATTTGGCATAAAGTTGTTTTTCTCGTAGAGTTCCTAAGACAATTCGTAGATGAACTGCATGTTCTTCCTTTGACTTAGAATAAATGAGGATATCGTAGATAAAGACAATAACAAAGCGATCCAGAAAATCCTTAAAAATTCGATTCATCAAGTCCATAAAGGCCGCTGGTGCATTTCTCATTCCAAAAGGCATGACCAAAAATTCATAATGGCAGTACCTCGTGCGAAATGCCGTTTTTGGGACGTCTGACTCCTGAATTTTTAGCTGGTGGTACCCCGAACGAAGGTCAGTTTTTGCAAATACCTTAGCACCATGCAGTTGGTCGAACATGTCATCTATCCTAGGCAATGGGTACTTGTTTTTAATCGTGATTTTATTGAGCTCCGGTAGTCGATGCACATCCTCATCGATCCGTCTTTCTTTTTCACAAACAGTATTGGTGCTCCCCAAGGTGAAAAGCTAGGCTGAATAAATCCCTTCTGTAACAGCTCCTCCAGTTGTTCTTTTAACTCCTTTAACTCGTTTGGTGCTAATCGATAAGGGGCTTTAGCGATAGGACCCGCCCCTGGCACTAGGTCGATGGTGAACTGTATTTCTCGATCAGGGGGTAACCCCGGGAGATCATCGGGAAATACACGGTGAACTCATTTACTATTGGCACATCCTTCAATTCTGGAAGAGGGGCTTTCTCTCCCTTTACCGCACATACTAAGAAAGATTCACAACCCTATCTCAAAAGTCGTTGAGCCTTAAAAGCTGAAATTCGAGGAATACAACTTTGGTTCGTTTTACCCGAAAAAGTAAATACCTCATCCTCAGGCAATTGAAATTTCACCATCTTCTTAGCACAGTCAATCACGGCTCTATATTTCGAAAGCCAATCCATCCCAAATACGAATGCATAATCGTTCATAGGGATCACAATCAGATCAGCTTATAAGTTTCTACCCTCGATGTTTATAGGACATTTCTGTACTGCCCGGTTGGTTTGAATTGGACCCCCGTGAGGTAATATCGCTACATAACAGCATTCAGACTGAGTAAGATATATTCCTACTCTTTACACGTACTCTTTTGGAATAATTCCCGTGTGTATATATATAAATGAGTGAATGTACATGATGGGTGAGGTTCAAGCCCTCACAAGCAACCAGTAACAGACTACTGGCAAACACAAAAGAGACATGCACAATAGATACTACCATGCGACTCGCCAGAGGCGCCGTATGCCCGCCCTGTCTAGTTCGAACTTCGGAGGGGTCCCGCTAAGACGCATGCACACCAAATCCAACACCGAAGCCACCAGCATGTCAGGAGTGGTAATGATGCCATCCTTCCAGCATTTGTTTGGGGCCTGCCAAATATGGTAAACCAAGGATGCCAGAACATGGCGGGACGCTGCCGAAAGAAGATGCTGCCCACGCCATTTCCTCGATGCCCACGCAATGCCCTGGACCCAATCCCTATAAGGCCAACACCATCTGATGCGTCGCCTCAGCAGTCGAAGACACTGACGAGAAAACCGACAATCGAAGAACAGGTGCTGAGCCGTCTCATATCGGAGCACGTCGCATAGAACACAGGCCGGTGTCCCCGCTCTCTGAGCCACCCACGGCTTGTCCCTCGTGGACAGACGGTCTCGTATACTCAGCCATAGGATGATCTCATGCCTAGGGACCTTTAGGGGTCCCCCAAACAAGGCTGCCCAGGGAACAGGCTCACGATGAATGCGCAGGGCCTCTCGGATGAGACGGGTGGTTGGCCGGCCATCAGTCGCCCCCTTCCACAACATACTATCGCAGGTGGTAGGGTCTGGAGACGGTAAAAATGCCGACTAAATTCTATGTATTTTGCCGTCGTCGTTCCAGGCCAATTCCACCCATGAGCATCAATAACCGCACTCAAGCGAGTCCCCACTGGAAGTCCCATAGCTAATGGTCCTCTTGGATAGCGCTCAAGTAGAGGCGCTTCCTGTAGCCAAGGGTCCTCCCATAACCAAAGCGTCGAACCATCGCCGATCTTAAAAGAGATAAGTGGAAGAAGGACCGGTCTCAGCTGCATAAGCTTTCTCCAGCTCCATGAAGTATTGGCCGAGACAGGTACAGCCCAGATCGATCGCATATGTAGCCGTGTGCTGTACAACCAATCCACCCACACTGAGTCAGGGGCATGTGTAATAACCCGCCATGGAAGCTGCACAAGTAATGCCCTGTTATCTGTCGCAATCGATCGAATTCCCAACCCACCTTCAGATGTAGGAAGACAAATATCATCCGAAGAAACTTTGGCCGAGGCACCACCCCATAAGAACTTCCGCATTCTCAACTCCAGAGCCCGGACTACGCCCTTTGGTAATAGGAACACCCCCAACCAATAGATATGCATGTTGGGAAACCCCGGGTGACCCGAGGCCTTGCCACGGACGCAGCGGAAGTATTGAAAGGGTCTCCCAGGTTCCCCGTTGGAACGAGTGAATTTCAAAAATTTCCTCGTTCCCGCCACAAGACCAAACTCGGTATAAAGAAAAACACGCATGTATACACGTATTAAGGTTTAGAACATTACCCTCGTCGCGAAGATCCTTAGCTCCCTAGCTCACGAACTGCGCCGAAGAGAGTCACGCCGACCCCGTGAAGTACCACAAACCAACACCACCCCAAGGATGGCTAGAGATGGTATGGAGTGTTGTGTAGAGATGTGTATGTATGTGTGTGATTTCTAAAACTCACAAACACTTAGGGATTTCTAAAAGATCACCCTAAATGCTCTCACTTCTCTCTAAAACTCAAAGATAGAGTGAGAAAGAGCTTAATTCAAGTTATGGACGAAATTCTCTAAGAAAATATATTAAAAGTCCATTTCCAAACCAAGAAAATGACTTTTAACTTAATCCAAATGAGATCATGTCCTACATGACTCAAAAGGTGTTAGATTCCCTTTTATTATGTCACTAAATGACCTAATAATGTCCCATATGTCTAACATAAGAACAAGGAATGAATTTGGACTTGATTTGGATTAAATTTGGCCAAACCGACGCTCGTCACGGCCTGAAACAAGCCTATTCACGGCCGTGACAACACCCTTCACGGCCTGGGTCATAATGGTCACGCCCGTGACCATGTCGAGGCCAAAACTCAGCCTCTGCCGTGCGTCACGGCCACGTGCAACGTGTTCACGGCCGTGACACTTTGACAGCTTTGCGGCAGATTCGTATTTCGATCCGATCGAGGGGTAAACGATGTCCGATTGACCTGAAATTTTAACCATAGTTAAAAGACTCATCAATCTTGATGCTGACCAAAGGGATTCTCAATCCAAGGTCTAGATTGTGAGATATGAATTTTTGAAGCTACTGCAACTTTGCAGATGGGCTTCACAACCGTGACAAGCCTTGCTTGTCATTGTGAACCCTATTTACGCTTCAACTATTACCATTTTCGTTCCGTAAATATCCGTCCATGTAAATATAGTTTCTAAAATATATATTTAATATTTTATTAACGTCTCTAAGACCGTTAAATTAATTTACATCTCATATTAGTTAGGCACTATCACAGTGATCATTTTTAAGCCCGACTCTCTTGGTTCGTCTCAACCCGGCAAGGGAGGAATCCAAGAATTCAGTAAGCGCCTAGCCAATCCCGCGGTACCGAATAGATCCCGTGTTGAGTACGATCTTCAATCTACGAACCGACTATAGATTATCGTCGTACGTATAGACCCTTCACTAATGTCCCGGTCGAGTGAGAGTCATGGTTACGTCAAACTCACTAGACTCGACACTATGACGAATTTGTGACTGGCGAAATTACTAAACTGTTCTCCACGTCCCACGTGAGTCAGTTTATTGCTTCGGCCGAAGACTTTGTAATTTCCCGTCCCCAAATATGCATAAGACATATATCTCGGTTACTAACGAGACAGTGAATCCCTCACGATAGTCTAAGCACGGCAGTTACCCTTCGTTGTCAAGACCGCATGTCGCCGCCGACCCATGTTCATCACCGAACAAGGCGGGGCTAGCAAACTAGTGACAAGTCAAGCCCCGAAGTCAACTCCGTCAAAGACCTTTCAGTCTAAGGTCCACGCACACTACTATAGTCAATCAATCAATCATTGACGCTACCCAGAGTAACGATAAGGCCCATGTGATTGTCGATTACGAGTCGTGTCCAAGTACAAGTTAATCCCCTGATTCAACTCATACCAATGTTATGACCTCCCGCTTCCAAGCGAATGGTTGGCACAACCATTTAAGAGTCGTCAACAAATAAGTCGTAATTGACGCTCAGTCACCCTACTGAGGTCTAAGACTTATGGACTAATTTAATATCGAAGAATAATAGCTCACTGGTGCCCCCTCTCTCATCCCATGAGAATCAGTGACTATACTTACGATATATGGGTTTTATTTATTTACCATCTCACCGGATGCCTAATGAGACATAATAGGTAAATAAATAATATGCCTTTAAAGAATTAATATAAAAATATAAATTCCATTATCAAGTATAAGAATACAATATTCAAATACAGGCGAAAATACATCGAATATACAATACGTGCCCTATTCATTACATCCTCGAATGGCATTCCGAGGCACATCCCCAACAATCTCCCACTTGCACTCAATGCCATGCGCTATGATATCGTAACCCCATTTTATAGAGGTGTCGATCAAGCACTGCCTGTGAGAGAGGCTTGGTGAACGGGTCTGCCACGTTATCCGCAGTAGCTATTTTCTGCACAGCTATGTAGCCACTCTCAACGAACCCACGCAACACGTGGTATTTTCTTTCTATATGTTTGGACTTTGAGTGAGACCTAGGTTCCTTGGCTTGTGCGACTGCCCCACTATTGTCGCACCACAATGGTAGCGGGCGGTCCACTATGCCTGGAACTACTTGAAGTTCTTCTAAGAACTTCCTCATCCAAACACCTTCCTTTGCTGCCTCAGAGGCCGCAATATACTCCACCTCAGTGGTGGAATCGGCAGTAGTGCTTTGCTTGGAACTTTTCCAAGACACTGCTCCACCATTGAGCGTATAGACGAAACCAGAAGTAGATTTTCGGTCATCCACTTCTGACTGTAAATCCGAATCAGTATAACCATCCACCTCTAATTCTCCATTTCCATAAATCAATATCATATCTTTAGTCCTTCTAAGGTACTTAAATATATTCTTTACTGCATTCCAATGTTCTTTACCAGGATTAGACGGTACCGACTTACTATGCTCAAAGCATACGCAATGTCAGGCCGCGTACATAGCATCGCATACATTAGGCTACCTATTGCTGATGCATAAGGAATTTCACTCATTTCCTTCCTTGCTTCCTCATTTTGAGGACACATGGATTTCGAGAGATGAATCCCATGTCGAATTGGCAAGAACCCTTTCTTAGATTCATCCATTCGAAACCGTTTCGGAATCTTTTCTAAGTAAAGGGCCTGAGATAAACCTATCATTCGATTCGCTAGATCTCTAAAAAGGCGAATTCCAAGAATATAGGTTGCTTCTCCCAGGTCTTTCATGGAGAATTCGGTTGAAAGCCAAGCTTTCACCTCCGAGAGCATCCCGATATCGTTTCCAATCAAAAGGATGTCATCCACGTACAATACGAGGAACGATATCTTACTCCCACTGACCTTCTTGTAAACGCAAGGCTCATCTTCATTCTTTAAGAATCCGTAGTTCCTAACTACTTCATCAAATCGAAGATTCCAGCTTCTAGACGCTTGCTTAAGTCCATAAATTGACCTATTAAGCTTGCACACTTTGTGAGCATCTGCTTGCGATGTAAAACCCTTGGGCTGCTAAATATAGATTTCCTCCTGGAGGAATCCATTTAGGAAAGCAGTTTTCACATCCATCTGCCAGATCTCGTAATCATAGTATGCGGCTATGGCAAGCAGAATCCTGATAGACTTAATCATTGCTACAGGTGAAAAGGTTTCCTCATAATCAATGCCCTCTTTCTGATTATACCCTTTCGCTACTAGCCTAGCTTTGTAGGTTTCAACCTGTCCGTCAGATCCAATCTTTCTCTTGTAGATCCATTTGCACCCTATCGGTCTAAAACCTTGGGGCAAATCTACTAGAGTCCAGACTTGGTTGCTGTGCATAGAGTCTATCTCTGCTTTCATAGCTTCGACCCATTTCTTTGAGTCGACATCCATCATTGCCTGGTCATAGGTAGTGGGATCATCACCAATGATTCCCTCCGTCGCATCAACCCCGTGCTCGACGTGTACCATACCATAGGGTTGAGAATGTCGTCAATGCATTCCTCATAACGCTCAAAGAGAGTGGGTCGGCATGACAGAATAGAAGAAGATCGTCAGCGAAAACAAGCATGGACAGACGATTCGCCTAACATCTCCAATGGTAGCGGAAGAGCGGCTCCAATAGTATATGCTCCTCGACCATGCCGTGAAGAACCTCCATAACCAGCGTGAAAAGGTATGGCGAAATAGGATCCCCCTGTCATAATCCTCGTTTGCCGGCGAAGAACCCCACCGACTGACCATTAACATTAATGGAGAAAGTTGGAGTAGTCACACAGGACCGGATCCACTCGATGTAAGTAGGGTGAAAGCCCATGGCCTGAAGCGTGGCGAGTAAGAAACTCCACTCGACCTTATCATAAGCCTTGGCGTGGTCCACCTTAAGCATAGCCCTTGGAGGCCGACCTTTGCTCGTATACCCAAGGCATAATTCCTGCGCCATAAGAATATTATCGCTTATTCGCCTGCCTGGGATAAACGCCGTCTGTGATTTGTGGACTAACTCGCTCAAGGAAGGTTTTAGCCGGTTTGCCAAAATCTTCGAAATGACTTTGTAGATGACGTTACAGCAAGAGATCGGCCAAATTCCGTGGACCGCCTAGGAGTCTGACACTTAGGTATAAGCGTAATAAGAGTGCTGTTCAGACCCTTCAAAAGCCGTCCAGTGACGAAGAAATCCTGAATCGCCTTAGTAAATTCGGACCCCACCACCTCCCACGAGGCCTTAAAGAACGCCGCAGTGTATCCGTCTGGACCCGGTGCCTTCTCATCCCCCATAGAGAAAATTGCTTGACGTACCTCAATCGCATCAACTTGCCGAACCATATGTAAAGCCGCCGCTGGGGAAAGCGCGCGCCTTATGGCTCCTTGAACCTCAGCTCTCGTGACGGGCAATTCCCTGGCAGACTGGCCTAAAAGCCCTTGGTAGAAATGCAGTAACTCACCCTCCACTGCTTTAGGCGTCTGTAATGGGATCCCAGTCGCACTGTCCAGAGATAAGATGCGGTTGGTGCTCGACGTAAGGCAACCTTCCTAAAGAAATATGCCGAGCACTGATCCCCATCCTTAAGCCACGCCAGCTTAGCTCGTTGGGCCAAGGCTGTGTGCTCAACTTCCACAGCGCGGGCATACAGTAAGCGACAATGGCGTTCCAGGTCATGAAATAGGCCCTCCTCAGGATATCTAGACGCAAAGTCTTGGGCGATACCTAAGAAACGCATGGCTTCCGCCACATTAGCCGCGAGATCCCCTTTAGCACGCCGCATCTCCTTGAAAATAGGCTGAAGCTGCTTCACCCTAGCCATTAGCACGTACATAGGGAACCCCTCGACAGGAGCCTCCCACACTCGACGGACATGCTCCCAGAAGGCCGTTTCCTTAATGAGGAAGTTCTCGAACCGAAACGTTCGTCCTCGCGGCTGCGCCGCCAGTGATCCTAACGTGACTGGTGAATGGTCAGACGTGGCTGGAAGTTCGCATCGATAAAAAGCATCCGGGCACCTGACGAACCATTGGGGATTCCCCAATATGCGATCCAGTCTGCGCCAAATACCCGCCAGCGCCCGCTGCTGATTATACCAAGTAAACTCCTGTCCCGTAGATGGGAGTGATAAAAGGTCCGCATGCACTAGACAATTTTGGAAGTCCGCCATATCAGTGGCGTTTGGACACCCTCCCCGGCCCTCACCCGCATGTAAGATGGTGTTAAAGTCCCCGGCCACCAGCCATGCATCATCAACTCGTAAAGACGAAAAATGTATTAACTCCTCCCAAAGAAAACGGCGATCATCCCGCCGAGAGTTCCCATAAACAAAGGAAACAAAGACAATATCACCCGTCCCAAGAAGCTCAACCTGACAGTGCACCGCCTGGTTGGACTTCATAATAATAGTAACCCGTAGCCAAGATGGGTCCCAAGCCACCCATAGATGGGTACCGGGCCCATCCTCATAATCAAAATACCACTTCAAGCGTGGCCTAATGCCCTCCGAAATGCAAGCTGCATTTGCAGCAGACACCCGTGTCTCAAGAAGACCCACAAGTCGCAAACCACCCCGCCCCATCCACTCCCCAACCGCCCTTTTGTGGTCTTGCCTGTTCAGACCACGGACATTCCACGATCCCATCGGTATCATGAAATGGGGTAACTGATGGGCTGCATCTGCTTTAGTGCCCATGTAATCGTTGTCGCGGTAATGTCGTCCTCCAAACCATGTAATAAGGCAAATTGATTATGATCCGGCTGCCCAACACCCGCCGTGCTACCTGGTAAAGGCGTTCCATGAGAGGAAGCCGCTTCCGTTGATCCCAAACGTGGAGACCTATCCATGCATGGCGAAGGCCGCCGGTTAGGTACAATCACAGCTTTGCCCTTCACGCCTATTTGCTGCCATTCCGTCACAGCTCCTTTGCTCGTTGGGCAGGTCATTCTTGGAGGCATAGAAGCCCGATCAGCATCATCTCCCCCACCCTTAGCAGGTTGACCCCCTTTTTCGTTAGATGACCTCGGCTGCATATGTGGCCTCGGCTGGGCTTGACGAGGTTGTGTGGTATGTCGCTTAGGGCATTGAGTCGCGGCGTGCGCCCACGTTGCGCATGCATCACACTTCGACGGGCGCCACTCGTACTCCACCCGCACTGAGACATCACCAGCTGAACCTCCATCAGGGCGCGGCATCCTAAGGTAAAGAAGCTCTAGAAACGGCGTATCAAGAGACTTCATCACACAGACGCGTGCATAGTCTATGCGGTCACCTCACGCAGTGACCCCGTCTGCGAAGAGCGGGCGACCCACAATGTAGAACCCAGGGTCCTCGTAAGTATTAAGGGCCAATAAATTTGCACACATGTTGACCACGATTATGTGCTTTTCATGCAATAATTTCGTGCTTACGTGACTTACGTGAAGTTTCGTGTGGTAAATTACGTGCGTAGGTGATTTGGTGAAATTTGGTACAACTAATTTGTACCAAGTGACCCTTAATTTATTTAGGGATTTTCGAAAATTAGGCTAAGGAGTAAATTAGGCCCAAAATTAGTTAGTAGCACTAATGGGCTAAATTGAGAGTTGAGCCCAAAACATTAAATGGCTTAGGGACAAATTTCCTTAAAATAAGGGATATTTTCGTCAATTGAGTCTCATCCTCATCCCCTAAAAGAATTAAATGTAGTCTAAAACCCATTTGAAGTCCACAAACCCCAAAGTGTAAGAAAGCCACGAGTTCGAGCAAGAAGAAGGGGAGAAATCGAGCTTTAAGTTAGAGAAGGTATAAAACTCTTACTATGATTTCGATTTTAAGCTCGAATCTAGCGTGCTTAGAATGATAGCACACTCGAAAATCTGCCCCATTTGTATTTTTGGTTAATTTCGATTATAGGGTTTTTGAAACTCATATGATATTTAACGAGTTCTTGGGGAAAATGTGTAGTTTGATCGAAAAACTTAGGAAGTTGTGGGTCAAAAAGGTGTTTGTGTGACTTGGGATCTCAGAAGATGGGCTTTACGAACTCAAGTTCGGGAATCCTAAAGTATTTGAATGCACGGGTTCGCAAAGTGGGTGGTTCGCGAATTAGGTGTGATGCGCCATACTTCGCGAAGTGGTCATTAGGCGCCAATGTCGCGAATTGTGGGAAAGGTAGAATTCGCGAACTTAAGGGCTTTATTTGCATGGATTCGCAAACTGGGAGCTTTGCGGGTTGAGCAAGTCGCGAACCCCATGCAAACCACGAACCAATTTAAAGCCCTTAGGGAATTCGCGAAGTGGGTAAGAAAGGAGTTCGCAAAGTACGAACTTGGCGAATCCATGGTTCTCGCGAACTCAAAGCCGAGTAGTGTATTTCGCGAACTTAGAGAGAATGGAGCTAGGGTTCGCGAATCCTATATGTACAAGGCATTTCGCGAATTAGAGAGGTCAGGCCGCAAACTTTCTTCTCGGGCCCGTATGGTCTGCGAGGTGTGAGGTTCGCGAGTCGGGGTGGTTTCGCGAAGTCGCGGGCCGAACTACAGTTCGCAAACTATATAATTTCGCGAGCCTGAACGTTTTGCGAATTGTGAAGAGTTAATAATTTCACGAACTATATAAGTTCGCAAATTAAATGTAAGGTGAAATATACTTTGCGAGTTACAAGAGTTTGCGAAGTGTAGAGCATTTGGCGAATTAAGGGGAACGAGAGTTAGAGTTTGCGATATACATATGTGACGAGTTCGCGAACTATAGTTGGAGGTTGCATTTAGAGTTTGCGAAGTAGGTTTAAAAGATGTTTCAGAATTTAAAAGGATCTGAAATGTTAGGGTTCACGAAAAGAGATTTACGAATCTATAAAGGGTTTGAGGAATTCACGAAATAGGGTTTAAACTTTCGCGAGCCCTAGGCAGTTCGCGAATAAATAAGTCACGAACCTTACGTAATGAAATAAATTTCGCGAACTATGGGAAAAAGGGTGTTTCTCGGGTCATTCAAATGTCACGAATTAAAAGTCTAAAGTTATTTCACGAATTAAAGTTAGCGAACTCTCTCCAAACAAATAACCTTCAAATCCAAGGTTAATTATAATGTTTCAACACTTCGGAATTTCTAGCACTTAGATGATCGATTGAATTAGATAGCAAACTGACGTAATAATTTTGTGCTTAAGGTCGAGGCTTAGGAGTTTCATCGAACCACTACGGAGGACAGGTAAGTGGAAATCCAACTACAACACATAACATATGTGTATGTGCCTAATTTATGTGATTACGTGATGGTGTGCTTACGTACTTACATGAACTTGTATGATATGGTTGCATGCTTTCGGTAAGCGTTATGGCATTAATGCATTTTGCATATGCACGAGCATGCACGAAACACTTGAGGGTAATAAGATGATGAGCGTGCATGATTATGTCGCAAATAGCGAAGAATAAATGCCGAGGTGGGCAATGATATTATAAAATAAGTTAGGTGGCGGCTTCCGGGGCAACGGGACGGCGTTGATGCACCGTTGGCGACGTTGATGCGTCGCCAGTTTACGAACGACGTTGATGCGTCGGGGGATTACCATGGTTGGGTTGATGCCCTCATGGTTGGGTTGATGCCCTTATATCCCTCATTAACGTGGTTGGGTTGATGCCCTCATGCTTTAGTATGGTTGGGTTGATGCCCTCATACTTGGGTTGAAGCCCGTGGTTGGATGGAGCTCTTTACGGTGTACGCCTGGGTAAAAGTCTGCCAAGGGCCCTAAGATAAAAGATATGAGTTTGAGTTTAGACTATGAGACGTAAGATGCATTGGCGTGGAATGCCTTTGCGAGGAAAATATCACGTGCACGTCATGCATGATTTCTACTTACTGAGCATATCGCTCACCCCTTACGTTATGTGTTGTAGGTGCCAGCGACCACGGTATGTGATCGTGTAGATGGCAAGGCAAATCTTTTGGCGCTTCCAGCAGCTTTTGGGATGGGAGTGTGTGCATGGATGACGACCTGTGAGGCCGGCGCATAGAGATTCTTTTGATGTGCATGTGTACACATCTCGTGTAATTAGGATTCACATGAAGTTAGGAATTCATGTAATTCTTTTGTCATGTATAGAAACTACTTCCATTACATAAATGGAAAAATTTCATACGCATTTCCGCATCTCCTTTAAGTTAAAGTAACGTTAGACTCATAGGATACATTAGAATTAGGTAGTTGGGACAGTGGGTCCTGACAGAGTGGTATCAGAGCTTCGGTCACAGGTTCTGTAGACTGTCCATGCACACACACCCAAAAGTGCGGAAGCGGCCGTTCCTGTAAGTATTATGTTTATGCGAATTCTGGTGTTGCATAATTTATTGGCCATAGGACTATCAGGATAGATAAAGAACGATGGTTAGAACTAGAGGAGAGAGCAGCGGAGGTGATGACCAGAACAGGGGAAACGCAGCCCCTAGTGACAATCGCGATGCAACCATTTTCCAACTCACGGAGTTGGTACGCCAACAGTCCGCCCAGATTCAGCAGCTGATTCAGCAGAACAACACAAACGCTGGAAACACTCAGGCCGACAGGGCAGAGATAGTGGGAGAAAGGTTCAGGAGGTTGAACCCACCAACATTCGAGGATACAGCCGATCCAACGGCAGCTGAAGACTGGATAAGGACATTGGAGAGCATGTTTGTGTACAGTAGGGTCCCAGAAACTGAAAAGGCCCTCTGCGCTGCATTCTTGCTAAGGGAAGCGCGGGGCATTGGTGGGACACAATAATGGTGATTGAGAATCCCGCGACCATGAGTTGGGATCGCTTTAAGGAGTTGTTCAGAGGGAAGTACCTCACGGCCCCGATAAGGGCACAGCGCTTGAGTGAATTCATAAACCTCAGGCAGGGATCAATGACGGTGGCTGAATACATTCGAAAATTCGAACAGCTGTCGAGGTTCGCAGCTCATATGGTGAGCACAGAGGCTCTAAAGATCGAACGTTTCCTCGAAGGACTTAAGCCGGAGCTATACCGCGATGTTAGTATGGCGGGATTGCAAGGAGCCACATACGCTCAGGTGGCGGAAAGGGCCATGGTGGCGGAACAGGCAGAAGCCAGAATTGCCCGCGCACAAGAAGCAAAGAGAAAGTTCGCTCAAGTACAGGGGCCACAGTGGAACGGGGGAAACCAGAAGCGCCGGTTCATACCCAAAGGCGGAGTGCCAAACTTTTAGAATAAGCCACCACAACGCCCGCAAGGAATTCCAAATCGACCACCAAACCCCAATCAAGGGGGATACCCAGCACCTATCCCAAACTGCCCAAAGTGCGGGAATATGCACTCAGGCAACTGCTACGCCCAGACCAACAACTGCTTTAAGTGCGGGAAGCCGGGGCACTTTTCGAGGCAATGCCCAGATTGGGCTACAGGAAGTCAGGCTGGAGGTCAGACAAGACCACAGATGGTACCAGCTCGGGTGTACACAATTACATCCGAGGAGGCAGAAAACAACCCAGCGGTAGTGACAGGTACCCTCCTTATCCACCATACTCCCACATGCATCCTAGTAGACTCAGGGGCCACGCACTCGTTTGCATCCATTAAGTATGTGACAAAACTCGGGGTTAGGCCTCGTCAATCTGAATATGAATATAGAGTAGTTATGCCACAAGGGGATTCTACTAAAACCAATCAGATACTGGAAGAGTGCCCAGTATTAGTCGGTGGTAAAGTGCTGTCAGTAGATTTGATTGTCATTCCAATGAACGACTACGAAGTCATTCTTGGAATGGACTGGCTGTCGAAGTACGGAGCCGTGATTGATTGCAACCGTAAGGTGGTTACATTTAACATAGACGGGAGTGAGCCTTTAGTCTTTGAGGGGACGACAAAATTAGGAAACCTTTCTAGAATATCGGCGCTGAAAGCTCAGCGTTTGGTCAAGGCCGGTTGCGAAGCATACCTGGTGTTTGCAATGAAATCGAAAGAAAGTCCGTTACCAATGCTTGAAGATGTGCCGGTAGTTAAAGATTTTCCCGACGTATTCCCAGAGGACTTGCCAAGATTACCGCCTGATAGAGAGATCGAGTTCACGATCGATCTGGTGCCTGGAGCAGCACCGGTATCCAAGACCCCGTATCGGTTAGCACCGACCGAGCTGAAGGAGTTGAAGGAACAAATAGACGAACTTTTACAAAAGGGGTTTATTCAATCGAGTTTTTCTCCCTGGGGTGCGCCAGTTTTGTTCGTACGAAAGAAAGACGGGTCAATGCGGCTTTGCATGACTACAGGGAGTTGAATAAGTTAACGATAAAGAACAAGTATCCTCTACCAAGGATTGACGATCTGTTCGACCAACTACAAGGCGCCACGGTGTTTTCGAAGATTGATTTGCGGTCGGGGTATCATCAGTTGAAGATTTGCAAGGACGATATTCCTAAGACGGCGTTCAGCACAAGATAAGGACATTTCGAATTTCTAGTAATGCCTTTCGGGCTGACCAATGCGCCAGCAGCATTTATGGATCTGATGAACCGCGTATTCCAGCCGTTCCTAGACAAATTCGTAATAGTATTCATAGACGACATACTCATTTATTCGAGGACGAACGAGGAACACGAGCAGCACCTGCAAACGGTCCTTGGAGTATTGAGAGAGATGTACGCCAAGTTCAAGAAGTACGAGTTTTGGCTGGACCAAGTCGCCTTCTTGGGACATATTATCTCCGGAGCAGGAATCTCGGTGGATCCAAACAAGATCAAATCCATCAGTAACTGGCCACAACCAACAAATGCGACCGAGGTACGGAGTTTCCTCGGTTTGGCAGGCTATTATAGGAAGTTTATTAAGGACTTCTCGAAAATAGCTTCAACGCTGACAAAGTTAACAAGGAAGAACACGCCATTTCATTGGAGTGAGGAATGTGAACAGAGCTTCCAAGAGCTTAAGAGGCGACTGACTACAGCCCCAGTCCTTACGATACCGTCAGGAACCGGGGGATTCTCCGTTTACAGCGATGCCTCAAAGAACGGCTTAGGATGCGTGTTAATGCAGAACGGGAACGTAGTAGCCTATGCCTCACGACAATTGAAGGAATATGAGAAACATTATCCGACGCACGACCTAGAATTGGCAGCAGTAGTTTTCGCCCTAAAAATTTGGAGACACTACCTTTACGGAGAGCGATGCGAAATCTACACGGACCACAAGAGCTTAAAATACTTCTTCACGCAAAAGGAATTGAACATGAGGCAGAGACGGTGGCTGGAACTGGTGAAGGATTATGATTGCGTGATCAACTACCACCCAGGCAAAGCAAATGTGGTAGCAGATGCACTAAGCCGAAAAGCCGTTAGTGCAGAATTACAGCTACTCGAGGTCGAGGTTGTGCAATTAGGCGAAGTCGAGACCAGATTGGCAGCATTAACGCTTCAGCCTAGACTACTAGAACGGATCACAAAAGCGCAAGAACAAGACGAACTCTATATGAGACTCAAAGGAGCACAAGCAGAACAGCCGGCAACAGACTTTGCGTTCCGAGACGACGGAAGCTTGTACTACAGAAATAGGTTATAGGTACCCGAAAACACGGAGCTTCGACGTACCATAATGGCAGAAGCGCATACTACACCATACTCAGTGCATCCTGGAACTACTAAGTTGTATAGAGACTTACGGGGGCATTACTGGTGGCCAGGGATGAAGAAGGACGTAGCGACGTTTGTCAGTCGATGCCTGACATGTCAACAAATAAAGGCTGAACACCAGCGACCGGCAGGGACATTGCAACCCTTGCCGATCCCGGAATGGAAATGGGACAACATAACAATGGACTTCATGGTCGGATTGCCGAAGAATGTGAAAGGGCACGACGCGATATGGGTAATAGTCGACCGACTTACCAAGTCTGCACATTTCCTGTCGATAAGCACCACCTTTACCATGGAGCGATATGCAGATCTGTACATCCAAGAGATAGTACGCCTCCATGGAGTACCATTGTCAATAGTTTCAGACCGGGACTCAAGATTTTTATCCAAATTCTGGACAAGTTTACAAAAGGCAATGGGGACAAAATTGTCATTTAGTACGGCCTATCATCCGCAGACGGACGGCCAATCCGAGCGGACGATCCAGACACTTGAAGATATGCTACGAGCCTGTGTGCTCGACTTCAGAGGCAACTGGAGCAAGTACCTTCCACTCGTGGAATTCTCGTACAACAATAGTTATCAAGCCACGATTGGAATGGCCCTTTACGAAGCCTTATATGGGCGTAAATGCAGATCCCCAGTGCACTGGGACGAAGTTGGTGAAAGGGCGATGTTAGGCCCGGACATGGTACGGGAAATGACAGAAATTATCGCAACGATACGAGAGAGGATGCAGACAGCACAGAGCAGACAAAAGAGTTATGCAGATCGAAGACGCAGACCACTAGAATTTGAAGTTGACGATTGGGTATTCGTGAAAGTATCACCGATGAAGGGCGTCAAGCGGTTTGGAAAGAAAGGCAAGCTAAGTCCGAGATACGTAGGGCCATTCAGGATAGTTAGGAAAGTCGGAGAGGTAGCATACCAGTTAGAGTTGCCAACAACGTTATCCCAAGTTCACGACGTCTTTCACATCTCCACGCTGCGAAAGTATATCGCTGACCCGACTCATGTGCTGAGAAGTGAAGTTCTCCACGAGCAGCTAAGACCAGATCTGAGTTACGAAGAAACGCCAGTGGAGGTCCTGTTGTATGAAACGAAACGGCTTAGGAATAAAGACATCCCGTTAGTAAAAGTTCTGTGGCGGAATCAGTCGGTAGAGGAAGCCACTTGGGAACGTGAGGACGATATGAGAGTCCGCTATCCCGATTTGTTCTAAACGGGCTGATTTCGGGGGCGAAATCCTCCTTAATGGGGGGAGGATGTAGAACCCAGGGTCCTCGTAAGTATTAAGGGCCAATAAATTTGCACACATGTTGACCACGATTATGTGCTTTTCATGCAATAATTTCGTGCTTACATGACTTACGTGAAGTTTCGTGTGGTAAATTACGTGCTTAGGTGATTTTGTGAAATTTGGTACAACTAATTTGTACCAAGTGACCCTTAATTTATTTAGGGATTTTCGAAAATTAGGCTAAGGAGTAAATTAGGCCCAAAATTAGTTAGTAGCACTAATGGGCTAAATTGAGAGTTGAACCCAAAATATTAAATGGCTTAGGGACAAATTTCCTTAAAATAAGGGATATTTTCGTCAATTGAGTCCCATCCTCATCCCTTAAAAGAATTAAATGTAGTCTAAAACCCATTTGAAGTCCACAAACCCCAAAGTGTAAGAAAGCCACGAGTTCGAGCAAGAAGAAGGGGAGAAATCGAGCTTTAAGTTAGAGAAGGTATAAAACTCTTACTATGATTTCGATTTTAAGCTCGAATCTAGCGTGCTTAGAATGATAGCACACTCGAAATCTACCCCATTTGTATTGTTGGTTAATTTCGATTATAGGGTTTTTGAAACTCATATGATATTTAACGAGTTCTTGGGGAAAAGGTGTAGTTTGATCGAAAAACTTAGGAAGTTGTGGGTCAAAAAGGTGTTTGTGTGACTTGGGATCTCAGAAGATGGGCTTTACGAACTCAAGTTCGGTAATCCTAAAGTATTTGAATGCACGGTTCGCAAAGTGGGTGGTTCGCGAATTAGGTGTGATGCACCATACTTCGCGAAGTGGTCATTAGGCGCCAATGTCGCGAATTGTGGGAAAGGTAGAATTCGCGAACTTAAGGGCTTTATTTGCATGGATTCGCAAACTGGGAGCTTTGCGGGTTGAGCAAGTCGCGAACCCCATGCAAACCACGAACCAATTTAAAGCCCTTAGGGAATTCGCGAAGTGGGTAAGAAAGGAGTTCGCAAAGTACGAACTTGGCGAATCCATGGTTCTCGCGAACTCAAAGCCGAGTAGCGTATTTCGCGAACTCAGAGAGAATGGAGCTAGGGTTCGCGAATCCTATATGTACAAGGCATTTCGCGAATTAGAGAGGTCAGGCCGCAAACTTTCTTCTCGGGCCCTTATGGTCTGCGAGGTGTGAGGTTCGCGAGTCGGGGTGGTTTCGCGAAGTCGCGGGCCGAACTAAAGTTCGCAAGTCTATTCTGTGAGGAGTGAGATTCGCGGACCTGAATGTTTTGCGAATTGTGAAGAGTTAATAATTTCACGAACTATATAAGTTCGCAAATTAAATGTAAGGTGAAATATACTTTGCGAGTTACAAGAGTTTGCGAACTGTAGAGCATTTGGCGAATTAAGGGGAACGAGAGTTAGAGTTTGCGATATACATATGTGACGAGTTCGCGAACTATAGTTGGAGGGTGCATTTAGAGTTTGCGAAGTAGGTTTAAAAGATGTTTCACGAATTTAAAAGGATCTGAAATGTTAGGGTTCACGAAAAGAGATTTACGAATCTATAAAGGGTTTGAGGAATTCACGAAATAGGGTTTAAACTTTCGCGAGCCCTAGGCAGTTCGCGAATAAATAAGTCACGAACCTTACGTAATGAAATAAATTTCGCGAACTATGGGAAAAAGGGTGTTTCTCGGGTCATTCAAATGTCACGAATTAAAAGTCTAAAGTTATTTCACGAATTAAAGTTAGCGAGCTCTCTCCAAACAAATAACCTTCAAATGCAAGGTTAATTATAATGTTTCAACACTTCGGAATTTCTAGCACTTAGATGATCGATTGAATTAGATAGCAAACTGACGTAATAATTTTGTGCTTAAGGTCGAGGCTTAGGAGTTTCATCGAACCACTACGGAGGACAGGTAAGTGGAAATCCAACTACAACACATAACATATGTGTATGTGCCTAATTTATGTGATTACGTGATGGTGTGCTTACGTACTTACATGAACTTGTATGATATGGTTGCATGCTTTCGGTAAGCGTTATGGCATTAATGCATTTTGCATATGCACGAGCATGCACGAAACACTTGAGGGTAATAAGATGATGAGCGTGCATGATTATGTCGCAAATAGCGAAGAATAAATGCCGAGGTGGGCAATGATATTATAAGATAAGTTAGGTGGCGGCTTCCGGGGCACCGGGACGGCGTTGATGCGCCGTTGGCGGCGTTGATGCGCCGTTGGCGACGTTGATGCGTCGCCAGTTTACGAACGACGTTGATGCGTCGGGGGATTACCATGGTTGGGTTGATGCCCTCATGGTTGGGTTGATGCCCTTATATCCCTCATTAGCGTGGTTGGGTTGATGCCCTCATGCTTTAGTATGGTTGGGTTGATGCCCTCATACTTGGGTTGAAGCCCGTGGTTGGATGGAGCTCTTTACGGTGTACGCCTGGGTAAAAGTCTGCCAAGGGCCCTAAGATAACAGATATGAGTTTGAGTTTAGACTATGAGACGTAAGATGCATTGGCGTGGAATGCCTTTGCGAGGAAAATATCACGTGCACGTCATGCATGATTTCTACTTACTGAGCATATCGCTCACCCCTTACGTTATGTGTTGTAGGTGCCAGCGACCACGGTATGTGATCGCGTAGATGGCAAGGCAAATCTTTTGGCGCTTCCAGCAGCTTTTGGGATGGGAGTGTGTGCATGGATGACGACCTGTGAGGTCGGGCGCATAGAGATTCTTTTGATGTGCATGTGTACACATCTCGTGTAATTAGGATTCACATGAAGTTAGGAATTCATGTAATTCTTTTGTCATGTATAGAAACTACTTCCATTACATAAATGGAAAAATTTCATACGCATTTCCGCATCTCCTTTAAGTTAAAGCAACGTTAGACTCATAGGATACGTTAGAATTAGGTAGTTGGGACAGCGGGTCCTGACACACAACACTCACAACCGCACTCAGCCCTTCATGAGTCCAACTCGCCAGGGACATTCCACAACTTAACCCAAAGGGGAATCTCAGTGAGCCTTCGCGACCTGCTTTGACGAGGAGCGATTCATTGCCCTAATGGGCCGTGTGCATGGGCCGACCAAATCTGGTCATACCGGCGGTTCTGATATGCGGGCGACGGCTGGGGTGATGTCTTGCGCTAACCTGCGAGGGTCTCCACCGCGTTGGGGATGGGCCTCGACCGCTCAAGGAAATTCTAAAGAACACTAATCGCCGCCTTTCATGGGGACGGCCAGCGACACCGCCGCCACGAGGCATGACAGCGCGGCGGTGTGTGGACTTGGGAATGACGGCGTCTGATGCTACGGAGGATGAAGCGGAGCTGACGGATTCAGACCAAGTTGGCATACCACATACGGTTTCTATGGTCGTGGCGCCTACAGCGACTAAAAAGGACGATAATGCCGCACGAGTGATCCCTCCACGAGCTGAGCATGAAACGAAGGCTAACCTATCCACGGCCATGAAGACTCCGGCGCCGAAAGATGTACTTGGGCCGTCTTTTGTATCGATAGTACAGGGGCGTCAAGCAACGACTCCAAGACTGATGGGGGGTCCAAACCGCATGATGTTATCATATAAACCGTCCCCACTAGTGGTGGATTCTGTCCCAGTGGTGGCTCCATCGTGGGAGGTTGCTCAGAAAGGGTTTGCGCATTGGGAACACACCTTGGTTGGATATTTTATTGGGAAGAAACCCTATTTTCCATTTGTTGAGCGTTTTGTACGTACATCATGGAAGGGGCTGCTTGAAGTCCGGGCCACTACGAATGGTTTTTACAAGTTCCGTTTTGATTCGGATACGGCGATGACATCAGCCCTTGAAGGGGGCCCTTGGTTGTTGCAAGGTCAACCGCTAATGTTAGAGGTGTTGCGACCGGGTATGTCTCTAGAGCGGAGGGAAATGGGTATGCCACCTTCAGCGCCGTCAGATCCGGCAGAGGAAGATCCGAGGCCGCCACCATAGTCGTCTTCCCCGTTGCGATCAGACTTGGCCGATCGCCTAGTCGATCCGAGAACGCGAGATCGCGCGAAACCTCCACAGCGTCAGCAGCCGGCGTCACCAGTCCTATGCCGTCGTCACCATGACGGGGAGATTGCCGATCAACAGCCATGGAGCCATCCGAATCAGTAGTCATCGTTCAATAGCAATCGAAAAACCTAGGGTTTGGATATTAAGGAAATTACGATCAACAGCCATGTACTCTAGTACTGAGGTTTTCCACGTGAGCACATAACCAAAAGACCCAAGAAAACCCTAATAAAACCTTAAATGATTTACCTTAAACACATGTTAAAAAAAACACATAATAACTACCTTACCTCGCGTAATAACTTTGGGCTTGTTAAGGTTAAGCTTGTCGAAGTTTCTCCGTTTTTCTTCTAGTTAAATATCCTCGGCCTTTACTAAATATTCTCATCTTTTGCTCAATCGTGTATGTGTTTTCCTCAAATAATAGTTGGATATATATATATATATATATATATATATATATATATATATATAAAAGGAGAGGGTTACGAGTAGGTGATTGGTCGATGTGTTTTACCTTGAGGCTAAGTAAGTAATTCTTTCCTCTCATATTATACTAGTGTACTAAGTGTTCCACATGTAATGTCTCACGACCAAATGACTCACCAATTAGTCATACTTATCAATTGGTCATGCCTAATATCAACATCAATGCCCCTTTTTTTAATGATGCTTGTAGATATTTATTAAAGGTTATCTCAATTATGAGGGAGCAAGAGACTCGTCCTTTTCTTCTTTCCTTAAGCAACTTCAACCCTTAAGTACAATATTTTATTAATCCAATGGTCACTCTTATCGTTTTAAATTATTTTCTATCTATATATTTGAATTAATTTCGGAAGCTTATAAAATTTATATCTTCATTTTGTTCTGAAATGACTAATAAAATTTCGAAGTCTAATTACTTCAAATCCCGTATAAAATTATTACAGGTATTACAGACCTGTTCTCCTTTGCCTTGAACCAACCTTGACTCTTTGAGTGATAAATTCCCATGTGCTTTAGAGTCAGAAGACCCACAACATGGACGCCCTTATCTTCCCATCCCGGCGGCAGAATAATACCCTCGCACTCAAACAAGTGAGTGAGCAGCATCCCGTAAGGCAGCGCCTTGTCTCTGCTCTCGAAGGCCTGGATCATGTGCTTCATGATTATATATCCTAAACAGAACTTGCGGTTCTGGGAAATCATGTAGACCGCGAAGGTGCTCATGAAGTTCATGGTGGTTGAGTGGCCTCCACTGCCTATCTTTCCACTCCATAGGGTCATGTTGAGCAGTTTGCGCAGGAAAAAGTAGTCGATAGAGAGCTGATAAACGTATTTTAATGCGTTTATCATAGTATTTATTTGGGGTATAATAGAACTTTAGCAATGAATTTATGCATTTATTCGGCATATTTACACTTATTTCTTATATTGAAGGAGCTTAGGACGAGTTTCGTGCGAGCGAAAACGAGGCAAAACAGTGCAAAAATGAAGAACACTGCCGGGTGTCACGGCTGTGACACCCTATGCACTTGGCCGTGACGCCCACCAGAGGTCGAAGTAGAAGACACTGCCTAAGGTCACGGCCGTGACGGACCTTGCACCAAGCCGTGACAGGAGGCAGAGAGTTCGATAGACGATGGTCACGGCCGTGACATACCTTGCACCAAACCGTGACGCACGGCAGAGAAGTCGACTTAAGATGGTCACGGCCGTGACCTCCGATGCACTTGGCCGTGACCTGTGACAGAAAGATATGCGCGTCGAGCTGATGATGGTCACGGCCGTGACGGCCCATGTCCCAGGCCGTGACCGTGACGGAAATCGCTATAAAAAGCCCAAATTCGCCCCAGAGAGGGGACGACTTATCAGAGATCAAACCTAATCACCCTAGAGACGAAAATTAGCAGAGAAGAAGGCAGAAACGCGTCCCGGAGCGCAAGAGACGGATCATCGACGAGATCACGCCCAATTTAACGAAGAACGAAGAATCTTCAACGCTTCCATCGCAGATCATCCGTATATCAAGAACATGAATTCTTCGCCCTTATCCTTTATTTCTTTCGTTGTTTTCTCGTCTATCATGCGTAGCTAAATCCCTTTTGTGTTTGGGATTAGATGAACGCTAGGATTAGTCGTACTTAAGACGTATGTTTATCGTGATTTGCGTATTCTGACTATTTATTGTTCTATGGAATTGCTTCTTCGCTTTAATATGTCTATGTGTTAAAGTGAATGCATGGAAAATCGTTTAGGGCGACAGCTAAACAATGATTAGGCCGTTCGTAGAAGATAGGATCCGAGTATAGGGCGAAAGCAAATACTCGATCCTCGCTATTAGTAATTACTGAATTTTAGATCCCCACGAGCGTTTAGGGCGACAGCAAATTCACGAGTGGGTAGGAAAATTACTGCGATTTAGTCAAGAATCACGTCGGCACGATATTTCATTGTCTTAGGCGATCACACCTAGCGGGATTCGAATCCCGAGCACATCTTTATCATCTGAAGCTTCGTATCAGTTCTAAGCGTGTTCTTTGAGTTTCTAGTTGATTTAGGAGCGGTCTGTTAGGTTAAGCCGTCAAAAATTTGCGTATTTTATTTAGGTTAAATATCGAGTCGATAGGTCATTACTAGTACTTGATTTATTCCTCGTGTTCGATACTCGCTTACTCACTTTACTGCACTACAAACGATAGGTCCACTGCCTATCGCACGTCGGTGATAGTAATTAGGTATCCGTTTTAATTATTACTTGTCGCACTTTTCATTCACACACCACGTGGATCAAGTTTTTGGCCACTTTTATTTGTCATTTTTTCTTCGCTGTTACTAGTTGCGTTACTTGTGTTATTTGCGTTATTTGTTTTTATGTCATTAGCAATCTCGTAATCTTTTTGACGCTTTTACTATTCCTTTGCTAATTTTCGTTTTCACGTATTGAAGGTACGATTCAGCGGTGAATGACCCGAAGCCATCCATCGGGTCCCATCGTTGACGCAGACCCGGATTTTGAGCGAAAGTTACGAAGGAAGCTTAAGTACGATACCGAAGGAGCATCCACCAGCTCTCAGGACCCGTTAGTTTGTTATTCAGAGGATAGTTCGCAGGAGTCAACCTTAAACTCTCGTGTAGAGGCATCCGTAGGCAGCCCAAACACGAAAGTAACGATGGCGGACCACCGAGTGCCCGTCCACAACATTCCAGAGGAGGAGCCATCACTTCAAGACCTCCTCAAAAATGCCGTGCTAGGCGGTACTGAATCGGCGATTGTCATCCCGCCGATCGAAAACAACAACTTCGAACTGAAGCACTCTTGGCTTCAGATGATTTTCCAGACGGCCCAGTTTGAGGGCAATCCCGACGACGACCCCTATTCCCACCTGAAGGCGTTCTTGACCGTGACCGATACCATTAAGATCAACTGGGTCCCGGGCGACGCAATTAAGCTCATGCCGTTTCCGTTCTCGCTCAAGTTCAGGGCGAAGGACTGGTTGGACATGTTGCCGCCCAGATCGATCACCACGTGGGAAGAGATGCGAGCCGCTTTCATCAACCACTACTTCCCACTCTCAAGGGTGCTGAGGTTGAAGACGGAGATTTCTCTTTTCCATCAGAAGGACTCAGAAAACCTTTACGAGGTGTAGGAGCGTTACAAGGCGCTACTGAAAAGGTGCCCACAGCACGGGATGTCGAAGGCAGCCCAGATCAACCGATTCCATGAGGGGCTCAACGATCAGACTGTTCATATGTTAGACGGAGCCGCAGGAGGAGGACTCGTGAAGCTCAATGCCACTGACGCGTGGAATTTGATTGAAGATTACTCGAGGAACAGCTTCATGAGGGGCAATACCAGAATGAAGACAACCGGTGTGTTCGGAGTCAGTGAGGAGACGGCCACTAATGCTAAGATCGAGGCACTCCAGCAACAAATTGCCTCGACGAACTCCCAGTTGCAGACGGTGATTGGCGCACTACTTCCCAAGCCGGGCAAACGCAGCCTGTGAACGCCGTGGCCACCACCACACCGACGCAGCACACGCCTTACGTGCCCTTGTGCGGAATTTGCGGCGCAGCCCACGAGACATCAGAATGACAACTTGGGCAGTCGCTGGAGCACGTAGACTATATGGGCAATTACCAAGGTAGCCAGCCAAGTTTCTAGCCTCGGGCACATCCAAACTTGACGTACGGGAATCAGAACCATCAGGGGCAAGGACCGCCAGGATTTCAGCCCAGACCGTCCGGATTCCAAAGCGGGCCACCACGACAGTACCAGAACGCGCCCGCAGGAGGATCCGACGACATGAGGGAGATGAAGGACATGATGAAGCCGCTTCTCACGAACTTCAGTAGCACCACCGCAGCCCACGAAAGCCGAATGACGAAGATGGAGGAGTACATGGAGGCGAAAGGTTTGCGTGCCCAGAACACGGATGCCTCACTCAAAAAGCTGGAGCAACAGATGGGCCAGATGGCGAAGCAGTTGGCTGGGCGCACTCGGGGATCGCTCCCGAGCTACACCGAGCCCAACCCAAAGGAGTACTGCAAGGCGGTGACGTTGAGAAATGGACGGGAATTGCAAGAAGTGCCCGCCAAGAAGAAGGCAAAGGAGAACGCCAGCTTTGAGAGCCACGACGAGCCCGATGTGGAGGAAATCAGAGGCGACAATGTCGAGAAGGCCGAAGCTGAGAAGGAGAAGGTCGAGCCCGAAAAGGAAAAGGTGACGGAGATCCGGCGACCACCGGTGAAGCCTTACCAGCCGAAGATCCCGTACCCGGCTCGACTGAAGAAGGACAAGAACGAGGCTCAGTTTGGTAAATTTATGGGTATGTGTAAAGAATTGCATATTAACTTACCTTTTGTTGAAGCTATTACACAGATGCCCAGCTTCGCCAAGTTCTTGAAGGACCTGCTGACGAACAGAAGGAAGCTCGAACATGTCTCCACCGTCTGCCTACGAGGAGATTGCTCGACAATTCTCCAAAGCAAAATCCCTAAGAAGCTCAAGGATCCAGGGAGTTTTACTAGTCCCTGTCTTATAGGAGATTTAGTGATTGAGCGTGCGTTAGCAGACCTAGGCGCTAGTATTAATCTTATGCCGTATTCTATGTTTAAGCGTTTAGGACTAGGTGAGCCACGACCCACTAGGATGAGTCTCCAACTAGCTGATAGGTCGTTGAAGTACCCTCGAGGTGTTATCGAGGATGTCTTAGTTAAAGTAGACAAGTTTGTGATTCCCGCAGATTTCGTTATTTTAGATATGGAGGAAGACGAGAATGTTCCCTTGATCTTAGTTAGACCGTTCCTAGCGACGGGGGAAACCATGATAGACGTTAGGAATGGGACTTTGACCTTGACAGTAGACGGCGAGAAAGTCACTTTTAATATGGCCGACTCGATGAAAAAGAGCGGCAAACAAGATGATAAATGTTACTTTTTGGACGTATTTGACCATGACTTTCTCTTTTCCGTGCAAGGTCTGTCACAGGTCGGTGATCACGACATGCACACACTTATGGCGATCGATGAGTGTAGGGAGGAGGTCGAGGAGCCTGTCATAGCTATCGACTAGAGCAGCGAAGAGGACAAGGAGAAGAGCTCGGTCGAAGAACCACCGGTCCTAGAATTGAAGCCGCTGCCCGACCACCTCGAGTACGCGTTTCTGAGCGACAATGGAGGGCTGCCGGTCATCATCTCGTCAAACCTCGACGACGGACAGAAGGGCCAGCTTTAGACGTGTTGAAGGAGCACAGAAGGCGTTGGCGTGGAAGATATCCGACATAAGGGGTATCACCCGAGCTATTGCACGCACAAGATCCTCATGGAGGACGATTTCAAGCCGGTCGCTCAACGCCAAAGGCGGCTCAACCCCAACATGAAGGACGTGGTAAAGAAGGAGGTGATCAAGCTGCTAGACGCGGGGATGATCTATCCCATTTCAGACAGCGCATGGGTCAGCCCGGTCCAAGTAGTTCCAAAGAAAGGAGGCATGACGGTCATCACCAACGACAAGAACGAACTGACCCCGACGAGGAGAAGACGACGTTTACGTACCGTTCGGAACGTTCGCGTACCGAAGGATGCCATTCGGATTATGCTATGCCCCAGCCACCTTCCAACGATGCATGATGGCCATATTCAACGAACTGGTAGATTAGGTAATGGAGGTATTTATGGACGATTTCTCTGTTTTCGGTTCCTCATTTGATGCATGTTTATCGAATCTGAAGCTCGTGCTCGCACGATGCGAGGAAACGAATTTGGCACTTAATTGGGAAAAGTGCCACTTCATGGTTCGAGAGGGTATAGTTCTCGGTCACAAGATTTCCTCTAAAGGAATCGAAGTGGACCGAGCTAAGTTAGAGACTAGAAAAATTACCCGTCCCCTCGAACGTGAAGTCGATTAGAAGCTTTCTAGGACATGCGGGATTTTATCGTAGGTTTATCAAAGATTTTTCTAAGATTGCACGTCCTATGTCTAGGTTGTTAGAGAAAGATGCCCCGTTTGATTTTAATGATGAATGCCTGCATTCTTTCAATCTACTTAAGGAAAGACTTATCGCAGCACCTATTATGGTCGCCCCCGACTGGGGGCTGCCCTTTGAATTAATGTGCGATGCTAGTGACTATGCAGTTGGGGCCGTGCTAGGGCAGCGTAAGGACAACCACTTCAGGCCAATCTACTACGCGAGTAAGACGTTAGACGCAGCCCAGGCCAATTACACGACCACCGAAAAGGTGCTGTTGGCCGTCGTGTTTGCCTTCGACAAGTTCAGGTCATATCTAATCCTTTCTAAAGTCATTGTTTTTACTGACCACTCTGCTCTTAAGTACTTGTTAGCAAAGCCCGACGCCAAGCCACGGCTAATTCGGTGGATCCTGCTACTGCAAGAGTTCGACATAGAGATCCGCGACAAGAAGGGTGCGGAGAACCTAGCGGCGGATCACCTTTCCCGACTAGAGGAGTCCGAGATATATCATAAGAACGAAAGGGCGATACACGATCGGTTCCCAGACGAGCACCTCTACTCGATACATGTGGTAAGTGACGACACTCCCTGGTTTGCAGATTACCTAACTATCTTGTTGCGAGGTCCTACCAAAGGAGTACACTAGTCAGCAAAAGAAGAAATTCTTTTCTGATTTGAGGTACTACTTTTGGGAAGATCCGTATCTCTTCAGGCGATGCGCAGACCAGGTGATACGACGATGCGTGGCTGCTCCAGAGACGGCGCAGATCCTTAGGCACTGCCACAACGGACTACGCAGCCATTTGAACCGCCCAGAAGGTGTCAGAAAGCGGATTCTACTGGCCCACGATCTTCAAGGACGCGCAAAGGTACGTTTACACTTGTGATCAGTGTCAGCGCACAGGTAATATTTCTAAACGCGACGAAATGCCCCAGAACTTCATTTTGGTTTGTGAGATCTTTGATGTTTGGGGTATAGATTTTATGGGTCCATTTCCTAGCTCATACAATAATAAGTACATCCTAGTTGCCGTCGATTATGTGTCTAAGTGGGCCGAGGCGCAAGCCTTACCCACAAACGACGCTAGGGTAGTCGTTAAATTTTTTGCGAGCATTGTTTTCACGTTTTGGGGCACCTAGGTGCATTATTAGTGATAGAGGCACTCACTTTTGTAACACCCAGTTTGCACGCACTTTAGAACGTTACGATGTTAGACATAGCCTATCCACCCCGTACCACCCCCAAGCTAGTGGTCAAGTCGAAGTAGTTAACCGTGAGTTGAAACGCATTCTAGAGAAAACCATAGAGGGGAACCGTAGGGAGTGGGCGAATAAGTTGAATGATGCACTTTGGGCATATAGGACTGCATATAAGACCCCCACAGGTACTACACCATATAGATTACTTTATGGAAAAGCATGCCATCTTCCCGTAGAAATAGAGCATAAGGCATATTGGGCCATCACGTCCTTGGATCTTGATTTGGGGAACGCCGGCGGAAAGCGGCAACTCCAAATCAACGAGTTAGACGAGTGGCGCTTATCGGCTTACGATAACGCCCGCATGTATAAGGAACGCTCCAAAGCCTATCATGATAAAAAGATTAGACAAAGGCGAGAGTTTCAGGAAGGGGACCAAGTCCTTCTTTTTAACTCTCGACTTAGGCTTTTTCCTGGCAAGCTTAGATCACGCTGGTCAGGACCGTTCACTGTTACCCGTGTTTTCCCTTATGGTACCGTTGAGATTTCAGGTATGGAGCAGGGTACTTTTAAGGTGAACGGCCATAGGTTGAAGCACTATCTCGCAGGCGAGGAAGACGCGACCGAGAGGGAAGTGCTGTACCTGGACTTCTAGGCGTGAGCGAACGAAACGACGTCCGGCTAAGACGGTAAAGTAAGCGCTTCTTGGGAGGCAACCCAGGTATTTTCATTTATGTCTTAGGCATAGCCTTAGTTAAAAAAAAATGGCGGTCACGGCCAACTGCTTTAGCAGTCACGGCAGTGACGTTCATACACATGCACACTGCCCTACGCCACGGCCAGAGGCTTAAGCCATCACGGCCGTGACCAAGGGGGATCTCAAATGGAGCTTTCTGCCCCATGTCACGGCCAACTGCTTAGGCAGTCACGGCCGTGACGACTCCAGTGGCCTCTCTGTCACTTGTCACGGTCAACTGCTTAAGTAGTCACGGCCGTGACGTTAAAAAAAAAAAAATTTACCCGACCACGTCACGGCCTATGACGTATACGTCACGGCCGTGACCGAGGCCAGAGGCGGACACTGCCTCACGTCACGGCCAAGACCTTTACAGGTCACGGCCATGACGGTCACGGATTTTAGTACAAATCCGTCTTTTCTTCTTCTTTTTCTCTCTCTCTCCTTTCCTTCTCCTTCCCTCTCGCGATTTCACCTTCTCCGCTCGTCATCACCACCCAAAATCGGCCCCTTATCCCGCCATCGTCCTCTAAAACCCGGCGAATCATCACCTAAACCTCGAAATCCTTCCTTAATCTCGTTAAAAATCCAAGGTATGAACATTTTTGCCCTATTTCGTTCTAACTTTGAAATTCTCGTCGAAATTGTTAATCTTTGGTGTTGACATGCTTCTATTTGCTCATTACATGATATATTTACTATTGGGTATGCTTAATTCGTTGAAATTGGTTGCGAATTTTCGGATTTTGATGACGAACCCTAATTTTCGAAATTGGGGCTTTTTGAAATTGGGACCAATTGTGTGTTTAACTTGCTCTATTATTGGTAGATACATGCTAGGAGCTCTTCAATCATGCTTAATTACGTAAATTGATGTTGAATTGCGACATGTTTACGAAGAACCCTAATTTTGATTTTGGGGCTTTTCAAATTTAAGCCCAATTTCGTGTTCTTCATGCTATTTTATGATGATTACATGCTATTGACGTGTTGGGTATGCGTAATTTGTTGATTTGGAACATTAATCTTGGATTTGATATGCTTATCCCAACTTGCCCGTGACGTGTTCGACAAAATGCCGCATTCAACTTTTGCACGTGATCGTGATTACTACATGTCCCCTGTAAATATTTTGGTCGAGTCAAGTTGTTTCCGTTTATTTGCTATCTCTTTGAGCTCACACTTTCGCTTTCAGGTACTATGGGTAAAAGTCGTCCTTCATCCTCACGTGACCCCGCCTCGCGTTCGCCCGTTCGTCAAAGGCGATGCGGGCCCCCGCCGACTATGCTAGAAGCCATGGGTCAGTTCACGGAGTTCATCTCATGGACCAGATCGACTACGACACACTGACGAAGTATAGCATCGACCAGCAAGTCGGCCAGTACCTATCACTCAGCGGCTGGGGGACGTTCTTCGGCATCGACGAACCGGCGTACAAGGAACTCACTTTGGAGTTCCTTGCCACGTTCTCCTACGACGAATACGGCGACAACAAGATCAGATTCTGGGCATTCAACGAAGAACAGATAGTGAGGGTCGACAACCTATGCCACGCACTTGGAGTACCACAGCCTTACCCACACCATCCTACGCGACGTACTTCGATCAATCGGGCGGACGACAGGGTTGCTGGGCTGACATCGCTCGACCCGGCGAGCCGGCTTACAGCACGAAGACGTCGAAGGCCTCTGCGCTAAGGAGCCCAGGACTGCTATACATTCACCGCCTCCTGACGACATCGCTCACACCGAGGGGCGACTCGCACGGAGCAGTCACCCTCCGCGATCTATTCTACCTGGCCAAGCTGCATCGAGGCGAACAGGTCCACTTAGGGATGGCGGTGGCCCACGCCTTCAGTTCTCAGCCGGAGGCAAGACGTAACGGCAAGATTGCCGTAGGCGCACTTATCACCAAGGTCATCCGGGGATTACGCTACTGGCCAGCGAATGCACCTGAGATGGAGGTAGTAGGCGGGCATCACCCAGTGAACGAGGAGATGCTGGTGAAGGTGAAGATGCTCGTGAAGGCGCCCACTTGGACTCGCGCCAACAAGGTATATGTCTGGCACGAGATGTATTGCGGCCAGACCGACCACGGAGACGTCCCCGACGACCAGCTCTACCTCGAGGGCCACCACCCAGTGGAGACAGACACGACGACTGCAGGGCCTCCTACTCCTCTGGCTACCATCAGGGCGAATCATCCGGCGTCGCCCCGTTTGCGTCAACGGCGGACCTTGAAGCACTGCGCCAGGACATGATGCACATGAACGCCGACTCGCTACAGAGGGACGACGAGCTCCTACGATACAAAGAAGAGACTCGGAACCGACAGGAAGAGTACGAGCGCCAGAACGAGGAAGCCCACCACCGTTACGACGCAGAGCTAGAGCGCTACAACAAGGCCCTTCAAGCCATGGACACGGCGCTCAAGTATTCCCAGCAGTCGATGGCTTTCCTGCGCCCGAGGCCACCTCTACAGCCGCCGCCGCCGCCACCTTAGGGATTTCTTTTTTTTTTCTTTTATGACATTGCGTTTTTGCGTAGTCGCATTTGTTTAGTTTATGACATTGCGCTTATAACTATGTTTCTAGTTAATCTTATGACTACTCTCTTTTCGTGTATTTTGCTCTCTAGCTAGCGCCAGGATACGCCTAATGGATTACAACACGACCTTCACGCGCATAATAAACAACCACGACACGACCACGTCAGGGGAGTCCCGTTCTTTTAAACTCTTTTTCCTTATCATTTTTACGTTGAGGACAACGTCTGACTTAAGTGTGGGGAGGGGAAATTTAGTTTTAGAACTTACGTGAAAATTTTTAAATTTTTATGACGTGTCCGTGAGTCGTTGAGGTCGTTGGGAAGGCATGAATTACTGAATCAGGCATGATTGTCTGCGCTTATCTCGAGTTGGTCTGCATTCTATGAAATTCTGTGAGCAATTAGGACATGCATGACTGATTGAATCTTATCTGCCTGAATAGATATAGCACTGTTTTGAGAGATCCGTACACATAACCCTGTTTCGTGTGAGAGTTTGAGCCTGACGAGCTTATGCTCATTTTTCTTGGTTGTGTGACGTGCCTAGTCTATATCTCTCTAGAACTTGCCTGTCTGATGCGTGTTGAAACTGTTTTGGTGTGCGAGTGTGAAAATGATGAGGGCATTAGAAATCAAGTCCAGGGCCAAAATCTTCTTAACCATGACGAACCCCATTAGTTAGCCACGTTGAGCCTGAGCCTATTCGTTGCTTACCTCGTATGTTATAGAAGCCACTGACCCGAATAAACGTCCAGAGATTTTATGAGCCTGAGTTGATTAGAATAGAGCAGAAGTCGAACTTGAGAGTTACCGTTTCAGTGTTTGATTTGATGTTCTTCTCTGCTATTCATGAAATGACTTGTGCCTTACTTGACCGTTTTCTGAAATGACCCGATCCCTTGCATAAGCCTGCCCATAACCCTTTGGCAAGATATAGGTCTCGGTAATAAGTATCCTTAGGTACACGGCATTCGCTGTGACGATGTATTCTTTGCGACAGAAGCCGAACCTTGATGCTTTTAGGGAATAAGGGCAGTGCACAAAAGTAGAGCATAACTAAGGTGAAAGGGAACTGAGTTGAGAGGGTCGAGCAGAAAAGTCTAGGATTTCGGAGCGAGAACGTCGAGTCTTATGTTGGGACGTGTGACTGTCTGTTTGATCATGCTGTGTTCTTTGATAATTTTTGATTACGTGTCCTAGCTATAAGTTTAAGTGTTCATATGCGTGTCGCTTCATGATCTTTCGACCAATTTCCCCCGAAACGACCCCCAGAGTTATACTTGTCACCTTGAATAGTAGAGATACGATTAGCTTGCAAGTTTCTGGTAGGGGCTGGATTAGTGCACGAATTGAGCGACTCATCATATGCTACCCTATACACTTGAGTGAATTGATTGAACCCTTGTGAGGTATAGGTCTCGATTTACAGCGCTAAGGAAGTTTAGGTTGACAGGTGCAGGTCATTAGTGCAGGTCATGATTGCAGCGTCCATAAATGCGAACAATCATGCTGTTACCCTGATTAGATGCCTTCTTTGAACTCTAATTTACTTGAGGACAAGCAAATGCTTAAGTGTGGGGAGGTTTGATAAACGTATTTTAATGCGTTTATCATAGTATTTATTTGGGTATAATAGAACTCCAGCAATGAATTTATGCATTTATTCGGCATATTTACACTTATTCTTATATTGAAGGAGCTTAGGACGAGTTTCGTGCGAAAACGAGCGAAAACGAGGCAAAACGGTGCAAAAATGAAGAACACTGCCGGGTGTCACGGCCGTGACACCCTATGCACTTGGCCGTGACGCCCACCAGAGGTCGAAGTAGAAGACACTGCCTAAGGTCACGGCCGTGACGGACCTTGCACCAAGCCGTGACAGGAGGCAGAGAGTTCGATAGACGATGGTCACGGCCGTGACATACCTTGCACCAAACCGTGACGCAAGGCAGAGAAGTCGACTTAAGATGGTCACGGCCGTGACCTCCGATGCACTTGGCCGTGACCTGTGACAGAAAGATATGCGCGTCGAGCTGATGATGGTCACGGCCGTGACAACCCATGTCCCAGGCCGTGACCGTGACGGAAATCGCTATAAAAAGCCCAAATTCGACCCAGAGAGGGGACGACTTAGCAGAGATCAAACCTAATCACCCTAGAGACGAAAATTAGCAGAGAAGAAGGCAGAAACGCATCCCGGAGCGCAAGAGACGGATCATCGACGAGATCACGCCCAATTTAACGAAGAACGAAGAATCTTCAGCGCTTCCATCGCAGATCATTCGTATATCAAGAACATGAATTCTTCGCCCTTATCCTTTATTTCTTTCGTTGTTTTCTCGTCTATCATGCGTAGCTAAATCCCTTTTGTGTTTGGGATTAGATGAACGCTAGGATTAGTCGTACTTAAGAGGTATGTTTATCGTGATTTGTGTATTCTGACTATTTATTGTTCTATGAAATTGCTTCTTCGCTTTAATATGTCTATGTGTTAAAGTGAATGCATGGAAAATCGTTTAGGGCGACAGATAAACAACGATTAGGCCGTTCGTAGAAGATATGATCCGAGTATAGGGCGAAAGCAAATACTCGATCCTCGCTATTAGTAATTACTAGATTTTAGATCCCCACGAGTGTTTAGGGCGACAGCATATTCGCGAGTGGGTAGGAAAAGTACTGCGATTTAGTCAAGAATCACGTCGGCACGATATTTCATTGTCTTAGGCGATCACACCTAGCGGGATTCGAATCCCGAGCACATCTTTATCATCTGAAGCTTCGTATCAGCTCTAAGCGTGTTTTTTGAGTTTCTAGTTGATTTAGGAGCGGTCTGTCAGGTTAAGCCGTCAACAATTTGCGTATTTTATTTAGGTTAAATATCGAGTCGATAGGTCATTACTAGTACTTGATTTATTCCTCGTGTTCGATACTCGGTTACTCACTTTACTATACTACAAACGATAGGTCCCCTGCCTATCGCACGTCGGTGATAGTAATTAGGTATCCGTTTTAATTGTTACTTGTCGCACTTTTCATTCACACACCACGTGCCGATCTGGAGCTGGTTCTGTGCTTCACCGTCAGAGAACCGGGGTTTCATGCGGGTATTCCAGAGGGTACGAAGGACATCACGGAGATCAAACTCATCAGCGTGGCACCAGTCATTCATGTCGTAATGACAAAGGCCCTCATCAGCAACTACCAGCATAGCATTCATTTTCTGAGTGGTCCACTCGATTTTGTGGCCGAGAACATAGGAGCGGATGTTGATATGCCCTTCAAACTCTTCGTAGTCGAAGTTGGCATAGAACAGTTTGACAACTTCAGCATAGTAGGGTGTGTTGAGACTCAGGAATTTCTCCCATCCAAAATCCTTAAGCCATGTGATAACGTTTCCAGGAGGTAACTTGTCGAAGGCAACTCCACGACCGTATCTCTGTTGCTGAAGCTTTTGTAGGTGGTGCGGTTACTTTCCTCTAAAAAGAGGGCTTCAACAGGGATTTCATTGGGCTTAGAAAGATCAATCGGTGGTATTTGAGGTTTCTATGGGGTCTGATTTGGATATAACGAGGCTTGTTCAAGCGGTGAGGGATGTTCCTCAGGAGATGAGACCTTCTCAGCAGATTTGGCTTTGGAACGTGTTTTCCGAGCAGAAGGCGATGAGGGCGAGGCTTGTTCCGGTGATTTGGCAGGAGAATCGAGCGGCGATTCATCACACATGGGTTCCTTGCGCTTTCGGCTGGATGATTCAGGGATGGCGGCTTTGGATCCGGAAGTTTTAACCATTTTCAGAGGTCAGGGTTGAGAGGAAGTTAGGAGAAGACAATTGAATTGATGAAGGTTGAAGAGCGGATCTGGTTTTTGAAGATGGTAAGGTCGGTTTATTTTTGGACGAGATAAGGATGGAATTCAAAGTTTGAAGAAATTTTAAAAGGAAAGTGGGAAACTGTGAGAAATCCTAGACTGATTTGACGTGAGCTCATAATTAAGGAAAGGATTTGAGAAGGCTTAATAGGGAAAGTTTTAAATATATGAGTTCATCAAAATAACTGATTGGATGGAATGATATCTACGAATTCCTTCCTAAAATAACTTGATCACATTCAGTGGAGTAGATCCAGAAGATCGGACATTCGTAAAATAATCTAGATAGCTGAAGAAATATCTTGGAATGGAATAACTACGAATTTCTTACTAAAATACGAACAGTCACACTTAAGGAAAAATCTATGATAGCCACGGAAGTATTCTAAGGCTGAACGAATATCTTAAGATAGGATAACTACGAATTTCTACCCGAAATAGAATAATCTAGAGTAAGTGGCAGAATTAGGCAGATTTACCAACCTTATTTAACTCGATGATTCCCAATCGATCACGGATGTCGCAGAATCATGCCTCAGTTAGGGGCTTCGTGAAGATATCAGCAAGCTGATCATTTGTTCCTACGAATTCCAAACTGATATCCCCTTCTGAACATGGTCTCGCTAACATGATGTATAACCTCAATATGCGTAGTATGAGAATGATGCATGGGATTCGTAGTAATACTAATGGCACTAGTCCTATCACACAGAATATGATTTTTGTCATATCCTGACCCGAAATCACTAAGGGTTTGTTTCATCCAAAGAACTTGTTGACAACAATTTCCTAAGGCCATATATTCAGCTTCGGTTTGGAGAGGGCGACAGCATTTTGCTTTCTACTAGACCAAGTTACCAGGGAATTTCCAAGTAATTGGCAAGTTCACTAGTACTTTTCCTATCTTCCCTACGCCGGTATAGTCGGCATCGGAATATCCCATTAATGGGAATTCATCAGTATATGAATACCACAGAAAAAATTCACAGTACCCTTGATATATCTAAGTATACGCTTGACTGCTGTCAAGTGAGATTCCCTAGGGTCAGACTGATATCTCGAACATATACCAACATCAAACACAATATCGGGGCGACTAGTAGTTATGTAAAGAAGGCTTCCGATCATACCTCGATATTCTGTTTGATCTACTGGTGTACCTGATTCGTCACAGTCTATTTTGGTGGTCTAATGCATAGGGGTGGAAATTTCTTTGGAATCGCTCATCCCGAATTTTGTCAGTAATTCCCATCTGTACTTTGTCTGGGATACAAAGGTTCCATTGTCAAGCTGCTTTATTTGCAAACCGAGGAAGTAGTTCAGCTCACCCATAAGCTCATCTCAAATTCCTTCTGCATCAAGTTAGAGAAATCCTTAGAAAGAAGGATATTAGTACTTCCAAATATAATATCATCAACGTAGATCTGGACCAGTATAATGTGATCACCTTCATACTTAATAAACAGCGTGTTATCAATAGTTCCACTTGAAAATCCTATGTCAATCAAGAAATTACTTAGCCTCTCATACCATGCCCTAGGAGCCTGCTTTAAACCATATAATGCTTTATTTAATTTTAAAACATGATTTGAAAAATCTTCCCTAGCAAAGCCCGTGGTTGTTCTATATAAACCTCCTCATTTATAAAACCATTTAAAAATGCACTTTTTACGTCCATTTGAAAAAGTATAAAGCGTTTAAAGCATGCATATGCAAGTAAGACACATATAGACTCTAATCTAGCTACTGGAGCAAAAATTTCATCGAAATCAATACCTTCCTCCTGGGAATAACCTTTTGCAACTAACCTCGCTTTATTTCTAGTGACTTTACCGTGTTCGTCGAGTTTGTTGCGGAAGACCCGTTTGGTTCCTATGATGGATTTTTCACCTGGTCTCTCTACGAGTGTCCACACATGGGTCTTTTTCAAACTGAGATAGCTCATCCTCCATGGGAGAGACCTAGGAGATATCGTCTAGGGCTTCATGGATTATCTTAGGTTCCATCATTGAGAGCAGTACATCATGGGATTCCACTGTGTCCTGATTTCGTGCACTAGCTCGAGTTTTGGGATAATCCCTATCACTTGATCTGTTGGGTGACTGGAAGCATGTTTCCATTTTCTCCATTGTTCATTTGCTTCTGGTTCCAGTATCTCAACATTTTCGTCTTTTGGAATATCTTTCTCACTGTCTTTAGTATCCTGTAATTCTGCACAAGGCAAATCTAGACCTTCCTCATCAGTAGCATCTGCATTAGGTATCTCATTAAAAGTAGCATGTATGGATTCGTGAACAGTCAGCTTCCTCTTATTATAAACACGATATGCCTTAGAGTGAAGACTGTAACCACAACCTTAGAGTCAAATTTTCCTCTCTTATCTCTATCGTTCAAGATAAAGCATTTACATCCAAACACACGAAAGTAACCTATATTTGGAGTTCTACCATGCCAGATTTCATAAGAAGTCTTCTTTAATATCGGTCTAAGAAGACACGGTTAGACACATAAGAAGCTGTACTGACAGCTTCCGCCCAGAATTGTTAGGAATATCATACTCGTGTAACATAGATCTAGCCATTTCCTGTTACCCTATTTTTACGTTCAACTATGCCATTCTGTTGGGGAGTTATAGGGGCAGAGAAGTTATGACTATATCCGTACTGATCACAGAATGATGCAAATGACTTACTATCAAATTCCAGTCCGTTATCACTACGTATCCTACACAGATTCATTTCTTTTTCATTTTCTAATCTCTTCACCTGTGATGCAAACTTATCTAGTGCCTCATTCTTATATGCAAGGAATATCACCCAAGTATACCTGGAATAATCATCAACAATAACAAAGGCATATCTTTTACCTCGCAGAGACATCGTTTGAACAGGACCAAAAAGGTCGAGATGTAGTAATTCCAGAGGTCTGGATGTGGATATCACATTCTTTGCTTTGAACGATGTCTTGGTCTGCTTACCCATTTGGCACGCCTTGCACGTTTTGTCCTTGACGAACTTTATGTCAGGAACACCTCGTACTAGTACATTGCTTGTAATATCAGACAGTAATTCCATATTGGCATGTCCTAGGCGTCTGTGCCACAACCAGGTGTTATCCCGTGAGCTAACACCGGCTCCTCAGGCTGGCTCGCAGTCACTTGAGGTTGTGACCGTTGGAGACTTCCAACCAATCCTTGAGTCGAATCTTGAAAATTCTCCTCTATGGGTGTTTCGACAGATTCTGATTGAACCTGTGAACGGTACGATGTGCAACGGCTCAAGATTGAGCGAAGGAGTGTCTGCAGCACTTGACGGTACGATCGGTGCGATGTCTGGTGCGGTGGTGATGGCGGTGAAGATGGACTCAAGTGATACACTCGGTCATCTCGGAGTCATTCTTATCAGCTGAATCTCCTCATCTGACTCCGTGTCAGATGGGGTAGCCGTGTGAGGTGAGAGTCCTCGTCCTACATCGTCACCGGCTGGTTCCGTCACCGGAGGCTAGATAGGTTGTATTGTGGAACTCAGAGCCTCTAGCCATTGGTGGTGAGATGTGCCCCGTTTTTGCCTCGGGCTGTGCTGCTGGAATAGTTCCTCAAGAGGTTCTTCGAGCACGCCGACAATGATGGGCACTTCAACACCAAGGGAAACTTGTGGAGCTTCAAGTTCCAACTTGTGAGCCACGACATCGATCAGCGTGGACTCTATATCGGGCACTGTATCCTCATGAGTTGGGGGCTGCATCTCCAATTCCTGAGCCACTTCATCGATCGTGTCTTCAGGACTAGATGGGGGCTGTTGTTGGGGATGGCTCACTTGAAACTCTGTGGGGGGCCCTCGAATCATCTGCTCGGTTAAGTGATGTTCCCGACAGTATCTCTCATATTCATCTCCCGCGGGGTCGGGAAACGTAGCAGCTCCAGCGAAATGGCCATCGATGGCTGAGATAGGTTCGCGAGCTGGGTTGCGGAAGAACTTTAGCCTAGGTGGCTGATAGTTTCCTTCCGGGGCAGGCGAGGAATATTCTGCTCGTGCATCTCCCTTCGTTGTCGGATGATAACGGGGAACCATCTCGCATACGGCACGTTTTTGGACCGTTTGTTCTCCTTTTGTCTGATCTGTTCTGCGAGGTCATTCTAGATCAGTTGAGCGAAATCGTACCGCGAGAACACTACTCCGTGAAATATCCGGAGGATGTGGCCGTTGCCTTTGTTGAAGCCTGCGTGCTTCGGGAACAAACACTTATTGATTATGCCAAAAAGTGTCTTCCATGGATGGGGAATCCCGTTGCTTTGCATCTGTGCTAACTGCTAGCTTGGTGAGTGGCGGTGTCACGATCCTTTTTAACTTAGAATTTTTCGCGTCTAAGTCGAGGTTCGAGACCGGCAATAGCTTGGCTCGGCCCAAAGCCTTGCTACGCAGCCTTTCACTTTCTTACGTTTGCGTGCGGAAATTAGCGTCGAGAGATCGCTTCGCTCGCCCCAAACCCAACGTACTCGGCCGGTTTGATAAGTTTGGCCTCGGACTTAAAGCTCTCGTGTTTGCCTCACTCGATCTCACACCAACAAGAAACGAATAAGACAGATGACACAAGATTTACGGGAAAACCCACTCCAAACTCAGAGTGGGGGAAAACCCCGGTACGAGCTTAAAAGACTCGAACAATAAGCTGCTCGTTTACAGAACTCGCCTAGCTTATAGGAACACTCGCACAAACAATCGAAGCTACAGCTTAAGCTATCGAAAGTATACACGTTTAGACAATTTCGCACACTTCCATCGATCCTGGGCAAAATGCTTCACAGGGCCTTTTTATAGACTTGGCCAAGCCATCCTCCCATGTGCCTTGATGGAATCTCGCCCATGTGAGGTGTTGGCTTGGACCCACGGCCATGTGCTTGAGATGGCTTAGACACTAGGAATCTCGCCCATGCTTGCTGGGACAAAGGTACTTTCGCCCATGTTCTTGGTGGGACCAGGCACTTTTGCCCATGTGCTTGGTTGGATCATCAACTAGCCATGTGATGCCAGCCAGTAAAGCCATCTTTTGCCCATGCTATGCCAGCCTGGCATAATCAATCTTCCCATGTGCTGCCAGCCTGGCCCATGCAAAGGCCATGCCAGTCTGTCAAAAGCCTTCATGCCATGCTACCCTGCCCAATGCCATCAGCTTGCGAGCACTCGTCGCCGGCCAAGTCGGGCGCGCGCGCAAGTGGCCTCCGCCAGGCTCCCACATTCGTGTGCTGGCTTGTTCCGCAGTCAGGCATAAGTCCGCGCGAGCGTGTTGGCCTACTGTGTAATCATTGTGCCCGCATGTTAGACACGGCTGCGCGCGTCCTTCGCCAAATGCCCACTCAAGTCCATCGAGCCGGCGCTTGCCATGTGCGCCAAGGCTATATCCGTCAAGGGTCGCGAATGTGCTCATGTTCGAGCGAACTGCCCATCTGCCTTTCGGCCACCTCATGGGTCAAGTTCGTGTGTGGCCAGACCTACCCATCTGGCCACTTCCCGGCAAATCATTTCTGCCGAACATATCTCGGGGTCTAGGCACCACCGAGCCCGGCCGAGTACTGCTCGGCCGCCGTTGACCGAGGTCAACGGTCAAGATCCGTCAACTACATAACAGTTCTCCCCGGCCTGAATCGGCGACGCCCTCGCCGATGATCCCGGGAGCTGGTTTTCATGGAATTTCTTCAAGAAGCTTAGTGGAACACCGGGTGGATTCGATACTTCGGTGGAAGTAACAATCTGTACGCCACTTGGCCGACTCGATCCACGATCTCGAAAGGCCCATCATAGTTTGGCAATAAGCTCCATGCGAGCGATTGAGCTTTCCACTTGGCCTTCATTTGAGGTGATAGTTTCACCCAAACTTTATCGCCCACTTCGAAGGTTACCGCCCGATGTCCTTGGTCGTAATACTTCTTCATCCGTCTACCAGCTTTGGCGAGGCTATCTCGAGCTTCAGCCCACAACAACTGTCGCCCTCGAGCAAACTTGTACGCCGGTGGACAATCTCCTGCAGCTTTCCACATAGAAAGATTTTGAGGTGTTAAAGGTTGGAAACCATAAAATACCTCGAATGGACTCTTTTCCGTTGCTGATGATTTATGGAGATTGTAGCAAAATTTCCCCGGGTCAAGTAAGCTCGTCCAGTTGTGTTGGCTGGCCGAGATGTAGTGCCGAAGATACTCCTCAAGGAGTTGATTGACTCGCTCGGTCTGTCCATCCGTTTGTGGGTGATAGCCTGAAGAAAATCGCAGTTTTGTGCCAAGCCTTCGGAATAAAATCGTCCAGAATCGGCTTGTGAACCTTACGTCTCGATCACTAATGATTTCTTCTGGCATGCCAAAATACTTCACCACATTTCGGAAGAACAAGTCCGCAGGAACGTCAGCATTGCACTGAATAGGGGCAGCCATAAATATCGCCATTTTGGAGAATCGATCCACCACGACTAAGATGGAATTATTTCCTTCACTCTTTGGTAATCCGACAATGAAATCCATGGAAATGGAACGCCATGGCCTAGCCGGAATAGGTAACGGCTGTAACAAACCTGCTGGCTTTGTACGCTCGGGCTTGTCTCGCTGGCATATATTGCAAGTACGAACAAAGGCCTCGACATCCTGCTCGAGCTTTGGCCAATAGAACTTGCGAGAAATTAGGGACATCATGCACCTAACTCCTGGATGACCTGCCCACTGCGGCTCATGGTGCTCTTTCAAGAGCTCATTCCGTAGTCTCCCGGCAGGTACATAGAATCGTTTGCCATACGTGACCAACAGCCCATCTTCAAGCCAGTAGCGTTTCAGAAGCCCTTCTTTCACCTGGTCCTTGAGCTTCACGTAAGTCGGATCGCTCTCACTTTCGCGTCGAATACGGCCTGCAAAGCGGCTCGCGATGTTGCTTATGACGACCAACATGTTGAAGTGAGGTTGGCGGCTTAGTGCATCAGGAACTTCTTTCTGCCGCCCAGGCTGATGAACCCAATCGAAATCGAACTCCCCAAGAAACGCTTGCCATCGTGCCTGTTTCGGGGTTAGCTTCTTTTGGGTTTTGAAATAAGTGTTTGCCACATTGTTAGTGACAATCACAAATTTAGAGTCGAGAAGATAGTGGCGCCACGCTCCGAGGCAACGAATCATCGCAGTCATTTCTTTCTCGTGCGTGCTATAGCGCGTTTCAGCATCTTTGAGCTTTCGGCTCTCGTAAGCGATGGGGTGTCTCCCTTGCACAAGTACACCGCCAAGCGCCTTACCAGAAGCATCAGTGTGGACTTCGAATGGCTGCTCAAAATCAGGCAGCTTCAGGACGGGTTCGCTGGCCAATGCAGCTTTGAGTCGTTCGAATGCTTCTTCGCAACTACGACCCCAATCCCACTTCATGTCCTTCTTTAAGAGGTCCGTCAGGGGCAAAGCAATCTTTGAATACCCCTTGATGAAGCGTCGGTAGTAGTTCGCAACACCCAGGAAGGACCGCAGCTCCGTAACGGTGCTTGGTCGTGGCCATTCCATCACAGCTCGAACCTTGGCCTTGTCCATCTAGATCTGGCCATTTTCGATCATGTGGCCTAAGAAATTGATCCTGGTGCTACCGAACTCGCATTTCTCTCTTTTGACATAGAGTCGGTTTTTCCTTAAGGTATCCAGCACGACCTTCAGGTGTTTAGCGTGATCCTCCAGACTCACCGAATACACGACGATGTCATCAAGATAGACGACCACGAATTTGTCCAAAAACTCATATAAAACATCATTCATCAAATTGCGAAATGTAGCAGGGGCATTAGTTAACCCGAAAGGCATAACTAAGAATTCATATGACCCGTACCTTGTCACGCACGTGGTCTTTGCCTCATCGCCTTCAGCAATCCGAACTTGCCAATATCCCGATCGTAGGTCCAACTTCGAGAGGTACCTCCCCTTGGCTAACTTGTCGAAGAGGTCTAACGCAATCGGATACTTCTTCTTTACCGTCACCTTGTTGAGCGCCCGGTAGTCAACACAAAACCGCAACGAGCCATCCTTCTTGCGTTGGAATAATACCGGCGAGCCAAAGGGTGCCTTCGAGGGTCTGACTAGGCCCGCATCCAATAGCTCGTCGAGTTGGCGCTGCAATTCTTCCAGTTCAGCTTTCATGCGATAAGGCGCCTGCGCTGGAGGTCTCGTTCCAGGCTCCAACTCAATTCGGTGATCAGTTGGCCTCCTCGGTGGGAGTTCTTTAGGCAGTTCGTTAGGCATGACATCTTTGAACTTGGCAAGAATAGCCTGAATTTCAACTGGCGGGACGTGCGGAGTTGCAGATTCATTCTCGCGCACAACAGTAAGGAAAGTTTGCTCGCCGCGGCCAAGCCCACGCTTGAGCTGTATAGCCGAGCACCTTGGCCCGTTCTTTGTCTCACCATAATGGAAAGTGCCCTGGATGAAGCCAGGTTGTGCCTCGTCAGCTATCATCATGCCGCTCAGGAAGGGTATCGTTATGGCCTTTGCATCCACCAAGAATTCGTTCCCAAGAATAACTTCAAAGTCGAGTGGAGCAATGAAAATTGTCACCGGTCAAGATCCGTCAACTACATAACAGACGGTATCCCATCTGGAGAAATCATGCACCAATTCTTCATCTGATGGAAGGGGGTCGTAATTTTGGCTGTGAGGGAGGTCGAGCAGAAGTCTGAGTTCATTCTTGCTCATACAGATGTACCTCGTCCCTACAACGGTGGTGAGGTGATACGCCCTATTCATGATGAGGCTCTTGATCATTTCCCAAAACTGTTGGAGGTAGACCATCGGTGGATGGCCTTGCAGTATGGACACGAAGATGTCGTCTGGACACCGGAAGGTGGTCAGGTCCAGTTGGAAGTTCGTGTCATGGACGTAAGGTACATGGCCTTCTCGTATATATGGTTGTAGGTAGGGTAGTGATCCATCTGAAATACATATTCAAATCATTAGCTATATTAAAATTTAGTCGAAATTCGAATTTATTAAACCATAATGATGAAGCTATTTATAACATGTTTGATAAAATTGTAGTGGAAATGTCAATGCACATATAGGTCATATAGAGTTAGTTTTTGAAGAAATAATTTTATTCTCGACATATGCATGTAAGTTCAACAAAATCTGTCGAAAATTTTGCTAAGTGTTAAAGTACTATTAACTCCGTGCTTTTTATCGCTCGAGAAACGAAATTCTCAATTGAATTGCCTAAATGTGATTTCGAACTGAGTATTTGCGATCGAAAAATTTTTATTCGCTATTGACATCTAAGTGTTTGAACTGACATTGTGATACTGTAGCCGAGAAATTTTTTACGATCGAGAAAAATTTTCGTGTAAATTTACTATCGAGAAATTAGATTTCCATGTAAATTTACGACCGAAAAATTTTTCGCGCTTGAATATAATTTTCGCTATGACATTTATTGAGCGAAAAAGGTTTTCGATTCTAAAAGGTTTTTTGCTACGAAATTTTACGATCGAGAAAATTGTCAACGAGATAGTAAGTCAACCATCGAGAAAATTTTCGATCGATCAAATTATCGCTGCGTGCTTTTACGATCGAGAAATTTTTATCGTCGTAAAATTAATTTTTCGCCGCTAAAATTTTCGACTGTGAACAAAATTGAAATCGAAATTTTCGACTGTAAGTTTTGCGCTCCAAAAATTTAAAAGGGATTGCATATTATTTATCTATTCAGTTCAGTAATCTTTCGCTCGCATAAAGTCAAAAACTAATTTCTCGATTGTAATTATATTCCGATCAGTGTTATTATGTTGTCGACGAAATAGAAATTTAGCAATCGAAAATCTTTTACGATGCAAACAGTAAATCAATCAAATTGAAATTCAATTGTCATTGTTTGCGATCGAGAAAGTTCTCCGACGCCTTTAAACACTTGGAAAACCCAGTTTAGTCGAACTCAAAATCAACCTTTAAGAACGCAAGTAATCGAAACGATATGTTCCCAGAATGCTTAAAACTATCTTAAATGCAGTTTTAACCCAAATTATACACCTAGAATGCTCGTAAATACTACAAAATCTCATTCGAGTTTTCACATTCTGTACAATCGAAATTTTTACACATAATCAGGCGAAAGATCACAGAATATAGATGCAAATCTAGTTTAAGTGCACGATAAACCCTAAAGGAAGTCGAATCTACCTTCAAAAGACGCAAATTAGGTGAAAAATCGAAAGATTTTGAAGTTTTTGACGTTCGTCTTTTGAGAGTAAAAGTTTTGCGCGAGAGAATTTGACTGTTGAATTTTTCGATTGAGGGTTTTACGTGAATTTGGGAATTTTCGACTGCAAGAATTAAATTTGCTAAATGGGCTGATTAGACGTTTATTCGACACTTTGAAATTCAAGGCCCATTATTGTTTGCGATCGAAAAATTTGGGATCGAGAAACTTGGTTCCTGTTTTGATTTTCGCTCGAGAAATTAAAGCAAAAATTGCAATTTGGTCCCAAGTCAATTCTCTATCGATAATTTCTGATCGAAAACTACAACTTCAGCCCAGATTTTTAGATTGAAAAAAATCAACATATTTCAAACAGAGCCTAAGTGTAAGTATTCAACCACATAAATTGCTCCCCCTAGATATGAAAATAAATGAAATTAACTCCCTGAAATATCGAATGATGACATCTGGCTCCAAAATCAGATTTCGCGAATCTACGAATCTTTAGAGCAAAATGTGCGAGAATGATTAGAGTTAATTACGAAAGTAGTACTGGTTTTAGTGACCCTCCCCCTTCATAAGAACAATTGGTTAAATTCAAAAATCATAGAAAGATGTTAGCGATAAAAAACTTAACCAACTAACAAGTTTTATGCCTATTCCAAAAAAAAAAAAACAAGTTTTATGCCGAAAAACTCCAAGTCTTGAAGAAATCTTGACCTCCACATTGTTTCCGCAACACTTAGAGGAAGATCATTAAAAATGTTGGAGCTTTTAAGACATAAGTTTGTAAATGCTCCCCCTCAAATAATGCACCAAGATATAAGATACGCGAATTCAACACATTCACCCTAGATACATGTTCCCATATACATGTAAATGTGATTTCCGCGCGAGGGTATGAGCAAAAACAGATAATCGCATTTGAACAAGTCAATGCACATGAAATATAAAATTTCATTTCAAAATATGGGAATTTTTTTTTTCAGAAGAAAAGAAAAGAAAAAAATACCATATATCTATATTATACTAATTTTTCTTATGCATAATATTTTTAATAGTATGGGGTCAGATTGTTTTGCTACGATCATTGTCACGCCTAAAATTTCACAAGTTACTTGAAAAGATCACATGCCGTCAAGTCATGCGTCAAACTCAAGAGTCCTAAGTTCAAAGAATGATCCATTTGGACAACTCTCACTGGGTTCACTCTAGCACTCGATTATTTTTACTTTGAGATGATTATATTTATATCACTCTAGTCTCAACACAAGCAATCTTAAATCAATTTACCTGTGATCGAGGCGTTTTTACACATTTCACCTTTGCGAAAGATCGTCGATGTGGAATCATAGAGACTATAAAGGTTTTAATTTGGCTCCGTCTAAGAAGGGAAGGATAGTTTTTGGAGTTGTGGACTAAGGATCTCCTTCCCTTTCTTTCACGTTCTCCTCCTTTTTGCCATTTTTTTTGTTTATCTTACTCATCCTTTAATGATTTTTCTTTGACTTATTCTGCACTTGCTCAAGCTGAAGCTCCGCTTTTCTACGACGCTGAGAGATTATCTAAGGCGAAGATCTTCTTGTTCGTTCTCGGGCCGATACCGCGCTCCTTTTCTCTTAATCCCTAGTGAGGTTTCGGAGATTATCGATTGAAGAAATTCGCAGCTGTGGAATCCGAACCCAAGGCTGTGCTCCTCTTCGCGTTTTCTCGATATAAGACCGGATTATCGTTGGAGAAGTTCACTTCGTGGTGCTCCTCTTTCCAGCCGTTCTGACGAGTGTACGGGATTACCGATGGAGAAGTTCACAGCAAGATCCATACCCCCTCTTAATGAAATGAGATTGCGATAGTCTAGGTGCAGGTTCTTTTGGACTGATTTTTGTGCGTTCAGCATTCCTCGTGTGCGTTTTCCACCTTCTTTTGTCATCTTTTTCTTTGCCGTCTCGTTTTCTCCACCTCCTTTTCTCGATTGAACATCCCATCGAAGGCTTAGTTATTCGGTTGAAGGCTCAACGGATGTTCAAGTGAAGAAAAGGGTATCGGAGAATGCTCAAGATGGATGACTAAAGGCTATATTGAAGGATTGAAATTTTCTATATGTATGGTCAAGTGAGGAGTTTCCTAAGTGCTCTAGTCATTTTCCTAAGGATCCAACGAAAGGTGAGTGTGAAGCCAAGAATCACTAGTTCGCTCAAGGATGAAACAATAAAAAGGAAAAATAACATGCCGGAATTCTTACTTATGTAAAGTCGCTTTGTGTCTAGTGGAACAAACTAAATGAGCTTTGGACACAAGAATGCGACTTAGACTGACAAAATTAAGCAAGTAATCTGTCACATGCCAGGGAAATCTAATTGTGACATAGATCGAGCATCCTAAAGATTTCTTCATTCCCCTTTATTATAGGTATATGTATATTATTTTCTAAAAACTTTTTGCTTTTTCCTTTTTTTTTTTGAAATTTTATTTTCACGCAAGATCAGACAAATGAGCATGGAAAACACATAGAATAGAGCATGTCACAGTACAGAAGATCAGGTAATGCACATATCACGGAAGATTCAACATGCCTAATTTACCGACAAGGAATTGGACTCGTTTTTCATCCAGTGCCTTGGTGAAAATGTCGGCTAGCTGATATTCCGTGTTCACAGAGTACATGTCAATGGTGCCTTTTTCTACGTGATCTTTAATAAAGTGATATCTAATGTCTATGTGTTTCGTGCGTGAATGGTGAACAGGATTGCACGTAATCGCGATGGCACTTTGGCTATCACTGTATACGGGTATATTATTTAAATTGTACCCATAATCGCGAACCTGAGTCCGCATCCATAGAATTTGTGAGCAACAGCTGGAGGGTGCGACGTATTCGGCTTCTGCCGTCGAAGGTTAGACATAACTTTGCTTTTTGGATGACCAGCATACTAGCTTTTCGCCTAGAAATTGAGCGCCTCCGGAGGTGCTTTTCCTGTCCATTCGGCAATCTGCATAATCAGCGTCAGTATAGCCGATAAGTTTGAAGTTCGTACCTTTAGGATACCAAAGTCCTAAGGTAGATGTGCCCTTAAGGTAGCGAATAATGTGCTTCACCGCGAGCATGTGAGATTCTTTGGGATCAGCTTGGAAGTGGACAGAAAGACAAGTGGCAAACATGATATCTGGCCTACTAGAAGTGAGGTAGAGAAGAGATCCACTCATGCTGCGACAGAGTGTGATGTCCACAGATTTTCTGTGGGATCGGCATCCAACTTGCAGCTTGTTGACATGGGAGTGCTGAGAGGCTTGCTCTGATCTTGATGGAACTTTTTTCAGAATGTCCTTAATATACTTTGTTTGACTGATAAATATTCCATCATTGAGCTGCCTGACGTGAAGTCCTAGGAAGAATTGCATCTCTCCCATGTGGCTCATTTCGAATTTACTCTTCATGAGATCTCCAAACTTCTTGCAAAGCCGTGGGTTTGTTGAACCGAAAATGATGTCGTCCACGTAAACTTGAACGACCATCAGATATTTGTCTTGCCATTTGATGAAGAGGTCGTATTGATTGTCCCTCGAATAAATCCAGACATTACGAGGAATTCACTCAAGACATCATACCAAGCACGTGGGGCTTGTTTTAGTCCGTAGAGTGCTTTATCCAATCGATAGAAGTGATCGGGATGTTCTTGATCAACGAAGCCGTCTGGCTGAGCAACATAGACTTCTTCTTTAAGTACGCCGTTGAGGAAGGCGGTTTTAACGTCCATTTGATAGACCTTGAAGTCTTTATGAGCCGCGTAAGCCAACAGGAGACGAATGGCTTCAGTTCGGGCAACAGGAGCATACGTTTCGTCATAGTCGATGCCTTCATGTTGGTTGTATCCCTTTGCAACTAACATTGCCTTGTTCCTTATCACTTCGCCATCTTCATTCTTCTTTCTTAAATACCCATTTTGTTCTGATGATAGTCTTCCCATGCGGGCGGAGTACTAATTTCCACACTTGAAGACGTTCGAATTGGTTGATTTCCTCTTGCATCGCAATTATCCAATCCGGGTCTCGTAGTGCTCTGCTACCTTGGTAGGCTCGTTTTGGCTTAAGAAGCAGCTGAAAAGACTGTGTTGATATCATGTCCTTACTCCACTCGAAGGATCGCCAATTATCTGATTAACCGGATGAGCTCTAGTCCACTTGCTCTCATGTGGCAAATCTGAAGACGAAGCATCACCCATTTGTGGGTCTAGATTTCCAATGATCTCCGATTGTTCATTTGTGTGAGGAAGTTCCATATCTGCACTGGGAGGGAGCGACTCTGATGGTTCTTCCTCAACACTCACAATAGGTTCTTCATTATTCTGTGGCAGCTCTGAATCGGGTGAGGTAGGGACTGTTGAAGAACTTGGTATATCGGCCTCGTCGGGTGTAGAATTGACGGTGAGAGGCTCAAAGAGGGAATCCAAGTCTTCCAACACAAGTCTTCGCGTTGCGTCTAGCGTTGATTGCTGAGTTCTTGCCATCTTCTGTTGGTTTTGTGCCAACACACCAGTGAATACAGGTTCTGAGATGTTGTCTTCAGAACCTAACTGTTTGAGCACGGGTCCTGAACTGATTTGAACATGAGCCATCTGGTTAGGCTCGGGTCCTGGACTGATGTGCCCAGAAGCCATATGGTTTACTTCGTGAAAAGTGACGTTATAGCTTTCCTTAATCGTGCGGTTGGACTTGATGTTCGGTACGCTTTTGATGTTGAAGAATACCCGACGAAGGTTGCTTCGAATGCTTTAGGGTCGAATTTTGCACGCTGCTCCCTGTCGTTCGCCACAAAGCAGTTGCACCCGAAGACCTTAAAAAATGAGATGTTGGGTACTCTCTTGTTTACGATCTCGTACGGAGTCTTGTTGAACCGTTTGTGAACCACCGTCCTGTTTTGGGTAAAACAGGTGGTATTTACTGCTTCAGCCCAAAGAAAGTGTAGAAGGCCGAATGGATCAGCATTGTACGAGTGGCTTCCACTAGAGTTCTATTTTTCCTTTCAACGACCCCATTTGTTGAGGTGTTTTTGCGGCTGAGAATTGTTGACTAATTCCAAGTTTCTGATAAAACTCACTGAGATGTTTATTCTTGAGCTCAGTGCCGTTGTCCGTTCGAATAACTTGAATAGTCTCTTGCAGCAGATTCTAAGTAGTGTTCACAAAGTTGATAATCAAGTCCCGGGTCTCATCGTTGGTTCGGAGGAACTTTGTCCAAGTGTAGCGAGAGTAGTCATCGACGATAACTAGCACATACTTGCATCCACTGATACTCTGTGTCTGCATTGGCCCACAGAGGTCCATGTGGATTAGTTCCAATGTGCGAGAAGTAGACGCAATTTGCTTGACATGATGAGATTATCGCTTTATTTTTCCTAATTGACATGCCAAACATTGACGCTCCCTTTGTACTAGTATAGTTGGAAGACTGTGGACCAACTTTTTAGTAGAAAGGTATTGGAGAGCTTTCATATTCAGATGAGACAGTCGTTGATGCCATAAGTTGTTCCTCTGTAAAACAGTCTGAGAGATGAGGCATACAGCTGTTGAGGGCTGTACGGACATCAGGTTGATCGTGTAAAGATTGGATTTCCGAAGTTCGTAGAGGAGTTCTAAGTCCAGACTGTCCAAAATTCTGCACCGTTCAGCGTGAAAGACCACTTGAAATCCTTTATCACATAATTGGAACAAGTTATGGCGGAGGCCTTCGACATAAGAGACATCTTTTATCGTCAGATTTTCCAAAATGATATCCCCACATCCAAGAATGGGAGCTGAGTCGTTGTTACCGAATCTGACTTTCCCGTTTGGTCGGTCTTTGTAGTTGCTCAGCAGCTCTTGATTTCCAGTCATGTGTGTGGAGCAACCAGAGTCGAGGTACCACACATGATGGATCTGCAAAAACAAGTTAGAGAGCTTTAGGTACCCACTTAAGCATGGGTCCTCTCAGATTAGCAGATATAGTTTTATGTTGAGATATGATTCCTAAATTATAACTTGAGGGACTCTTAATAACCCTTTTCACTATTGAAGAAGTGGGTTTGGGTTTTGCCTCTTTAGGTGACTTGGCCTTTTCGGCTTTTGTCGTCCTAGGCAGAGATTTAGGAACCCATTTGGGTTGAACCTTGAAGGAAGGTTAATTTCAGCACGTACAAATGATTTGGTAGGTTTGACCGAGGAAAAGATGTTTTCTTTTGATAATCTCCTAAGGTGCTTGGGGGACTCAATCTTTACGGGATACCTTAGGTGAGAACAGGCATGTACAGCGCCATAAGCTTTCTTTATGGCTAGATCTTGTTTCCTACAGGTCTTCCTTGTGGCATTTGTTTCAGAATGATTACTGTTGATTTTATAAGTAGAGCCTATTTCGAAATTGTCGCTTCAAAAGGTGATAGGCTGAAATGAACAAGTAGAAGCAATTATCTTAAGAGTAGAAATGGCTCTTTATTACTACGAGTGTCTTTTATTGTAACATAAGGAGTAACATTCTTTGAAACGGTCAAATCTACTGGCTCCTTGTTTATCTTAATACTAGACACTCTCGCCTTCGTTTTCAGTGCTAGCCCTACGCTCCCTGTAGACGTAGGTGAAATAGAGTTAGTCTTGGCACTTATAACAGAATTATCTTTACTTTTTTTATCTTTCGAAGGCGATTTTTCAATTTTCACGCTTTTCATAATAGAGTGTGAGGTAGCTTGGGAGGATGAGGAAGCTTTGAGATTTTCCATCTCCTTAAGAAACTTTTTCTTTTTTTTTTTTCTGGAAAGTGTCACTAAAATAATGGAAAACAGGCGTACATGACAGCGTACATGATATTGCTCATGACGCACCAAGCAGCCATGATACAACCGACCAGACAGCACCTAAACGAGGCAACCCAGACAACCTACAGGTCCCAACAAGACCCGTGCCAACAAAACTAAATTACGTTCAAGCAAAAGGCAGAGTAGGAGTCCCAAACCACATCCATCAACCGGTTCCTGACACCAGATGCAGTGCCAGCAGGGAAGCCGATCCAGGTGCCACCAAACAGCAGCAAAGCACTCAAGAAGCCAAACACACAGTGTTGGCAACGGCGAAAAGAGGAAATGAAGAAACTTTTTATTTTCAGCTTCGAAATTCTCTCGTTCTTTATGTAGTTAGCTTGAGATTCCTCTATCTGTTTTATGATATGAGGGAGAGAATTTTATAATTAACGTCTTTGACTTCGTCGTGGTGTGTTTGAGAGTCAAGAGGTAGAACTTTAACTAAATCACAGACAGGTGTTAAAGATGGCTTCATATTTTTATCTCTTTCATTTAGTTCCGTGAGTCAAAGGGGATTTCAGGCCCATGTGAGACTTCTCATGGATGAATCGAAAGATTTTGATATGTAGATTCCGTATAATCTCTAAGAGAGGTTAATGCTAAACCCATGTTCCTAATATGATATATTTCTTTCTTCCATAAAACCTTGTCCGTGCACCTCTTTGGCACCAGCGATCACTCCCCGCCCTGATCGGCCCCGGGCGTCACAGTATTGGATGCGACAAACGACACCGAATAGCCGTTTATAGAAGAGGTGCTCACGGCGGAGTCGTGGAAAGGAGGATGAGAGAATAGTTCAGCACCGAGCTAGCTGATTTGAGGTCACTAGGGGCTGAAGTCGAAATGCTGATGGCCGAGCGAACGTGAAACACTGGCATGAATCGCCGGAGCGGCCCGAATCTAAGGAAGAATGAGCGGAGAAATTGCGGAAAGAAGCGGAGATACTGCAAGATGAAGAGCAAGATTAAGAAGCCGAGGAAAGAAACGCTGAGAGCAAGAGATCAACATCCTGCGAACCAGAAAAAAGGGAAGAGCTACGGCCGAGAGACAAATCAAGGAGTGGGAGTGAATGAAGTAAGAATTCCAGCGACTGGAAGAGTTGGCCAATCCCCAAATACCCCTCCTAGTCCAACGAGGTTCCCCCTTCCCAGACGAAGTTATTCAGGCGCCACTCCTGAGCAACTTCAGGTTCCTAGACATGAACCAATACGACAGCTCAGGAGCCCCAGAGGACCACTTATCCAGCATTGAAGGGAACGCGATCAAATGTCGAGTGTTCGCCACAACTCTCACAAAAGGAGCCAGCAATGGTTCACTATGCTACCCGCTGGCGACATTCACAGCTTCACGGATTTCACTCCCACGTTCTTAAGGCAGTTTTCTAGCAGTCGAAGAAGACCTTTCTCGACAGTGAATCTGCTGAACATGAAAGAAGGGGATCGGGAGAGTCTGCGGGATTATCTCAAATGATTCAATGGAACCATGATTGAAGTTCCAACTGCCACCTCAGACCTGTTGATCGAGGCTTTCCATAATGGGTTGAAGGAGGGAGACCTTTACAGATATTTGGTGAAAAAGTACCCGACTACCCTGGAGGAACTCATAATCTGAGTGGAGAAGTACTTGAGAGTGCTAGAAGCACATAGCTTCAAGAAAGGAGAGAAAAGCGAGACATAGGGACGACAAATGTGGCCGGGGATTCGATCCGACCCCTGAACCGAAAGGAAGAAAATCCCCGAAGGAGATACATAGAGGCTCTAGGCTCGACAATATTCGGTGGAGAGTTAACAAGGCCAGAGCGCTGGAGACATGCAAGGGACGATATCCTATTCGAAAGACGATTGGCAGCAGAAATGGACCAAGAAACCCTGTGTCAAAATCGTACTGCGAGTTTCTTCGGGAATACGGTCATACGACCGAGGCTTGTCTTCACTTAAATGACGAGCTCGAGAGGTTTATAGTGGCCAGCCTAGAGGCCCGATCGGAATTAGTGATCGAGGAAGGAGAAAATGGCCCACGAAAGTATTATAGAAGGGAATTCGAGCAAAGATCGGTGAGGAATCAAGCATATGCGAACGAGAGACCACCAGGCAGATATCAAAGATCCACGAGTGGAGGCAGGCTGAACACCGAACGAAGACCAGACGCAACCAGGAATGGGAAAGTAATCGGCGAACCTCAGAACTTACTCGGGTCCCCGCAGAGACACAAGTGCCCCAACGCATAATCAACATGATATCTGGGGACCTACAATCGGGGACTCGAATAGAGCTAGAAAGGTAGAGGCGAGGAAATTGGAGAGTTCGGGAGTAACGTCGGTATAGAGACGCTTGGGGCCCATCGTCTCGTTTGGGGCCGAGGATTTTCATGGAGGGGACGATTCACATGAAGACGCTTTGGTGGTCCGAGCTGAGGTAGCCAATCACTGCTGGGGTAGGCCCGATTAATCGACGTCGGCCCCCGAACAGCGCAACGTGGCGATAGCGGAAGCACATTTTGAACCGAGCGGCATAGGGTGGCGAATATTGGATTTTCAACATTAAATTCGACCTAGCGCCCTTCGGCTTCTCCCGAGGGCTCAAGATACTGCCCTGAGCCTCAGGAGACCACGTCTAATTCGAACTCCTCAAATTCTAATTTAATACAAATTTATTCGAATTAATAATTTCATTCCAAACTAGTTCGAATAAAGCGCAACCGACAGCGTTTCGACTATTTGGCGACTGAAACGATTTCCGATCAATACCAAATTTTCCAGATTGATTGTACACTTCCTGGCAATCGTAATGAGGGTTCTTTTGAATCATTCCGATGTCGTTTGGTATTATTTGGAAAATCAAATCAGTGGTTCGAAATTATCAATTCGACTAAAGCGGGAGTCTGCCGTCTTGTGACAGTTTGACAACAGAAATGATTTTAGATTAATACCAAATTTTTGAGATTGATTCTACACTTCCCAGCGATCGCAACGAGGGGTCTTTCGAATCATTCTGATGTCGTTTGGAACCTTTCATAAAATCAAATCAGTAGGGTTCGAAATATACCTTCGACGAATGTGATTACACCTCGGATGAGCGTCGCAGCGCCTCGTCTGGTTCCCGGGGCCTCCAGGCTAGATTGTCACACTGGTATGTCCTTGATCCCACCTACGAGACTGCTCCCGATGGCTAGACGCAGCTCGGTTCGGGCGTCGGGACTCGTCAAACGATCCCTTTGCTTGATGTGGCTAGAGAAGTTCAAAACCTAAACTTACTTTTTTCTAGTTCTCTTTTAGTGTTGAGTTTTTGAGAGCATGTACCAAGTTCTCAAGCTTAGAAAACTAACTCTCATTGCATGCTTCTTACTTAAGTACCATGTGTTACTATCTTAGTAAGCAAGTTAGGTGTCATGTTATTTCATGTACTAAAATTCCACTAACTTTGTTTATTATATTTCTACAACACTTGTCATGCATCTTCAAAGTGCGTCACTTGCCACCTCAAGCTATGTGGCAAGCCATGGAACTCTCCACATGTCCAAGACCATGCAAAATTTCAAGTAATTCCAATTTGACTCCCGAGGTTTCTAAATTCTTAATTTAGTCCCTCAATTTTAAATAATAAAATAATTAAATCCAATCTAGTTATTTTAATTACAATCGAGCCTCATTTAGTTAATTAATTAAACATTTAAGACAATCTCAAGTCCTAATTATTCCCGTGACCGTCACCGGAATTTAACTAAATCATCGACACCTGGTATCAACTTTGTCACTACCTCAACGAATCCCATTCCTTAGGTTCCAGAGAAAGCCCGCCACTTTTGTTCAAGTTCATTACCATTTTTAAGCGCGACTCTCTAGGTCTGTCTCAACTGGCATGGGAGCAATCCGCGAGTCCCGATATTCGCCTAGCCAATCCCGCTGTACCGAACAAATCCCAGTTGAGAACGAATTTTGATCTAATATAAATTCGGGCGAACCGACTATAGTGTATACAATTAAATACATCTTACGTCTTTCACTTGCGTCCCGGTTAGGTGAGAGCCATGTAAATGTCAAACCACTAACATAACTCTATGTTATAATCAAGGCCCAACCAATTATTTAATCTCTGCTCCGTATCTAATACGAGCGAGCTGCCGAAGGCTTTACAATCGTCGTTCTCCAGTTACCTCATAGTTTATGAATATAGGCAGTGAATCCCGATAGCAGTCAAAGCCCGGCAATCACCTCCGTAAAGTCAGTTGCGTTACGTCGCTGGCCCGTGTCCCATTTCCGAACACTTGCGGACCTAGCCAACTAGCGACAAACCGAAATCACGAAAGCAAATCCGTCAGTGACCCTATGGTCTGAGGCTGCTATGGTCATTCGTTCAATCATTGACAACATCCTAGTCATGTGATCGAGACGAATACGAGCCGAATGTCCGAATACGCGATCTCTCCGATCACCGATATCTCCATCACGACCCACAACCTCTCAGGTAATCGGTGACACTACCGGTACTATGTGGTCGTCAATGAATAAGTCATATTCGGATATCTAGTCACCCACCTAGAATCTATAGACTTACGGACTTTTTATTTCATGCAGAGATTAAGGACCGTTCGGTGTCTCCTCCCTCGTCCCCACGAGAATCAGATGTCCAACTCAAACATTCGGGTGTTATTTATTTATCGCACCGCCAGATGCCAAGCAGACTTTAAATTCGATAAATAAATAATAATGCCTTTATTGTAATGAAATAAATATTCACTACTTTATTTTGACAGTATACACAATAAAACTGTCTAGCGACCTATACATCATCGTGAGCCCTATACTATTCCTAGTCCTCGTATGGCATTCCGAGGGCACACTCCGTAACAGCCTCCCACTTGCACTCGAATGCCATGTGCTGCACCTAATGCTAGTCTCAATGGTATCGTAGCCCCATCTTGTCCAGATGTTGTTCCGTAACTGCCTGGGACAAGGGCTTCGTGAGTGGGTCCGCCACGTTTTCTGCGGTGGCGATTTTCTGCACGGCAAAGTTCCCGTTTTCAACGAATTCACGTAGTACGTGATATTTTCTCTCGATATGTTTGGACTTGCTATGAGATCGCGGTTCTTTGCTTGCGCGACTGCACCGCTATTCTGCCTCACACGTGGAATCTGCGGTTGTGCTTTGCTTGGAGCTTCTCCAAGACACTGCCCCACCATTGAGCACGAATACAAAACCTGAAGTAGATTTTCGATCATCTACGTCCGACTGGAAGTCCGAATCGGTGTAACCTTCTACTTCTAGTCCCGCTCCTCCATAGACCAGCATTAAGTCTTTAGTCCGTCTACGGTAATTAAAGATATTCTTAACGGCTGTCCAGTGTCCTTCACCTGGGTTTGCCTGAAACCAACTAACCGCGCTCGCAGCGTAGGCAATGTCCGGTCGTGTACACATCATTGCGTACATCAGACTACCCACTGCAGACGCATAGGGTATCCCACTCATTCGTCGTCGGTCTTCCTCACTTTGAGGTGACATTGATTTCGACAAATGGATCCCATGTCGCATAGGTAAGAACCATCTCTTAGAGTCATCCATTCTGAATTTCTTCATGATTTTCTCTAAGTAAAGGGCATGAGATAAGCCGATCGTTTTATTCGCTCGATCCCTGAATAAACGAATACCGAGTATATACGTCGCTTCTCGCAGATCTTTCATGGAGAATTCGGTTGAAAGCCATGCTTTCACCGAAGAGAGCATCCCAATGTCGTTTCCTATCAAAAGGATATCATCCACGTACAATACAAGGAACGACACCATACTCCCACTGCTCTTTCTGTAGACACATAGTTCATCTACGTTTTTCTCGAATCCGAAGTTCCGAACTGCTTCATCGAAACGTAGGTTCCAGCTGCGAGAGGCCTATTTCAGTCCATAAATGGACCGATTCAGTTTGCACACTTTGTGAGCATCTGCATGCGACTCAAAACCTTTTGGCTGCTCCATATAGATCTCCTCCTTGAGGAATCCATTAAGGAATGCCGTTTTGACGTCCATCTGCCAAATCTCATAATCATAGTGTGCGGCTATTGAGAGCATTGTGCGGATAGACTTGATCATGGCTACAGGCGAAAAAGTCACCTCATAGTCGACTCCCTCTATTTGGTTATAGTCCTTGGCAACCAATCTAGCCTTGTACGTCTCAACTTGTCCGTCAGATCCAATCTTTCTCTTGTATATCCATTTACAACCGATTGGTCTAAAACCGGTCGGTAGGACTACAAGGGTCCAGACTTTGTTGGAGTACATTGAGTCCATCTCAGCCCGCATAGCCTCAACCCATCTCGTTGAGTCAACATCGGATATAGCTTGATCGAAAGTAGCGGGATCTTCTCTTAGAAGTCCCCTAGTCGCAACATAATCGTGTTCGACATATGACATGCCATACGGCTGTGGTTGGCGTGGCATCCTTTCAGATCGTCGCAAGACTGCTCCTCGAGAGTGACCTCTCGGCCAATTCCACAATCTCGAATGAACTCTTCCTCGAGAAAGTGTGCGTGCAGGCCCACGACGATCCTCTGATCATCGTGAAAATAGAATAGGTACCCCATAGAGTCTTCGGGGTAACCTATGAACCGTCTTTTCATTAACCTAGACTCCAGTTTGTCTGTTTTCAACATTTTCACATAGGCGGGGCAACCCCAAATTTTAATATGTGATAAGCTGGGTAAACGACCAGTCCATATCTCATACGAAATGCCGTTAACAGACTTCGAGGGACACCGGTTGATGGTATACGCCGCTGTCAAAAGCGCGTGTCCCCACAATGACATCGATAAATTTGTATATCTTAACATAGAACGAACCATATCTAATAAAGTTCGGTTTCTACGTTCGGCCACACCATTCAACTGTGGCATATCGGGCGGAGTCATCTGTGATAATATACCATTAGCTTTCGAGAACTGGTCAAACTCGACACTCATGTACTCGCCTCCTCGATCCGATTGAATGGCTTTAATGAGTTTCGACGTTTGCTTTTCCACCAATGCCTTATACTCCTTGAATTTTTCAAGAGCATCAGCTTTATACCTTATCAGATACATGAGTCCGTAACGACTGTGGTCATCCGTGAAGGTAATCAAACCGAGACTTGCCGTGGCTCTATTAAATGTCCCTGTGAAGGGTGATCGAGATAGTTTTTCTTGGACGCACGACTCACAAGTTGGATAGGGATCTGATCCCAACGGTTTTAAAATCCCGTTTTTCTCTAACTCGTGGATCTTGCGTACTCCAGTATGCCCTAATCGAAGATGCCACAGGTACCTCGCATTTATTCCTGACTTTCGTTTGTTTGTGATAGTATTCACAGATACGTTGTTATGGGTGTTTAAATAGTACAATCCATTAAAAAGTGTCGCGTTGCCACATTTTTGTTTCGATACATAGTGTGGCATGTATTTTTATTAAAGTTAAATACATAACCATTCCTGCTCAGAACAGGAATGGAGACGATGTTCTTAAAACCCCTCGGGAGTACAAGACAATCGTACAAACGCAACACATGCCCAGATAACAAAGTAAGAGATCTCGATGCGATGTGGCTTGCCCAAAGACTATCCCCGCTACCCACTCTGACCTCGATCTCCCGCTCCCCAAGCGCTCTAGTTGGTCCCAGGACCCTGCGTGGACACACAAATGTGAGTACTAGCTCCGGAATCTAATATCCAGGAAGTAGAGTATACAGATGTAGAACAAACTATTTCTAAAACATTATGTTCCTTACCTGACGCAGCCTGCTCACCTTTGAGCTTCGGACAGTCCCACTTCCAGTGGCCCAGCGCACCGCAATGCAGACACCTATCCGTCGGCTTTACACCAGTCTGCTTTGATTTCCCAGAAGATTTATTTTTCTTAGAAACCTTCCCGTTGGCTTGAGCTTGTTGCCCTTCTTTTTTTGCCTTTCCGGGGTTTCGAAGAGGTGGCGACAAGTGCAGTCTGCTTTGCCCTCTTCATCTGACTTTGTGCTGTTGCTAACTGATTCATCAGATCAGGAAGCGTCAGCGTCAGCGTCATCCCGTTCAGATGATAGTTCACAATGAACGCGTTGAAGGACGAAGGGAGAGACTGCAAGATGAGATCGTTTTGTAATTTCCGATCAAATCCGAAATTGCGAGTCTCCAATCTCTCGATCATGGTGATCATGTTCATGACATTTTCGCCGACGTTCTCACCCTCAGACATCCTCGATCGGAAGAGCCGCGATGAAGCCGCATAGCGAGCTGTCCTCGACGTCTCACCATTAAGCTCTTTCAGATGCTGAACCATCGCTCGAGCGTCAGCCATACCTCATGGCTCCGCTGCAGCGTGTTACTCATCGATCCGAGGACATGAGCCTTTACGAGCTGCTCGTCGCGTAGCCGCTTGTCATAAGCGGCACGAGCCTGCTCGGTTGCCCGCTCCCCTAGGGCCGGCGGTAACTCGGAGTCAAGGATATACACTAGGTTCTCAATCTGAAGGAAAATCCTTAGGTTGCAAAGCTAGTGTGAATAGTTCGACCCAGTAAATCTATTCTCCTTGAGCAGTATGTTTAAAGCGGTAGACTTAATTAACACTGAGAGAGAAAGCTGCAGAAAATAAAAGGCAAATTAAGTCGATTGTATAGATCATCAAACAAGAACAAGGACTTTTATTCCATTTGACTCCCACTATCTTTTCATAAACACCATTTTCTCCCATTGAATGTTCTTGGAAGTTTCGTTGATAACTTCGATAGTGGAGTTGATGTCCCCGTGGACAGATGCAAACCTCGACCTCTGTCTTTTTATTGGTTTGCAGCGGCCCACGAAGTCGTGCTCCGCACGAATCCGACCTCGTCGAATGTCTCCACCATCTTTGTCTCAGTCAGGGACCCCCGCCGGCAAATCCGAAACAAGGCGGTGTGACTGTCTAAGTGCGACCTATCAACTTTGCTCAAAACCGCACACTTGAACCGTACGTTTTACCCCACAGTGTGGTCTTGGCGAGCGGCGATAACGCACATGAGCAAATTGGAACGAAAACAAATGCAAGGCGCCGGCATACCCGGAACCAAACCTTGCATTTAGGTTTCGTAACTTAACCCGAGCATGATAAAAGACAGGGTATCCAATCCCTTTACTCACTTAGTATTTTATAGGAGTTTGTGTTCTCATAGCAAATCAAAATTAAGCACGAGCACATAAATGCGTTAATTAAATTCCTAACCCTAAGAAAGCAATTTAAATGGACAAATGCGCGGGCTATTTCTAAATTGGTCCTATTACATGGGTCATAAAACGATCGGGTCTTTGATCTTCAAATGTCGACTAGTCGTCACGCGGGTCATCGAACCCTCCAATCTCGCCTTGCGTCGAACGGCCGCCATTTTATCTAACTTATCTAATAAAGCGATAAAATACAACACGGGGGGAATTATTTCCCGAACAATCCGTAATCCATGTACATACTGGGGGGCAGCAAACGGCCCTTAAACAAATAACCCGGTTAGAACCTAAGCCCGCGTAAATGTCCCACATAAACATGTAATACAGAAATTTAGATGCCGGGTGCCCGACCGACGTCACGAGCGATGATAGTCTCCAAACTACGTCGACCGTTCGTTCGCCACATCGACTTTCGAGGCCTTCGGTCGAACCATTCATGAGCCGTAGCTCTGATACCACGTCTGGGTAGGGATTAATCGACGCCGGCCCCCGAACAGCGGAACGTGGCGATAGCGGAAGCGCGTTTTGAACAGAGCGCGCGTAGGGTACCGAATTTTTCATTTTTTAACATCTAATTCGACCTAGCGCCCTTCGGCTTCTCCCGAGGGCTCAAGATACTGCCCTGAGCCTCTGGAGACCATGTCTAATTCGAACTCCTCAAATTCGAATTTAATACAAATTTATTCCAATTAATAAGTTCATTCCAAACTAGTTCGAATAAAGTGCAGCCGACAGCGTTTCGACTATTTGGCGACTGAAACGATTTCCGATCAATACCAAATTTTCCAGATTGATTCTACACTTCCCGGTGATTGTATCGAGGGGTCTTTTGAATCATTCCAATGTCGTTTGGTATTTTTAGCAAAATCAAATCAGTTGTTCGAAATTATCAATTCGACTAAAGCGGCAGTCTGCCGTCTTTTGACAGTTTGACAACCGAAGTGATTTTAGATTAATACCAAATTTTCCAGATAGATTCTACACTTCCCAGCGATCGCAACAAGGGGTCTTTCGAATCATTTTATTTTTTGGTATAAAATCCCATATATATAGATAGAAGGAAAAGGATACAAGATGGGTGGGAGCGGTGCTCCTCACAATCAACCAGTAACTGGGTACTGGGTACAACTCAAATGGGAAGCATCCCTACTATCTACCATGCAACTCTCCAAAGTCGTCGTATAGCTAAACACTGAAGATCATACTTAGTAGATATTCCACTAATACGCATGGTGGCCAGCGCAGGCACACAACCAACAAGCCGATCAGGGGACGTAGTAATTCCTTCCTTCCAGCGCCTGTTCCTTGCCTGCCAGATATGGTAGACAAGTGACGCTAGCACATGTCTATACGCCGCGTGAACAAGATGTCGCCCTCGCCATCTGGTCGCCGCCCACCGAATACCCTCTCTCCACTCCCTATACGGCCACGACCATCGAATACGTCTCCTCAACAACCGAAGACACCTGCGTGAATATGCACAATCGAAAAAGAGGTGCTGAACCGTCTCGTAATGCAGCTCGTCACAGAGGATACACGCAGGCGTACCCGCCCTCTGTGCAACCCAGGCTTATCTCTAGTCGCCAACCGATCTTGTATCCCTAGCCAGAGGATGATATCATGACGTGGCAGCTTCAGTGGCCCTCCAAATAGGGTACCCCAACATACTGGTTCGCGTCTGAATCGGATCGCTTCCCTCACCGACTTTCAGTCATAATCCCCGTCGATGATCCTGTCCAAATCACCCCGTCCTGTTCACCCTGCACCACCTGAGGAAGAAGGCGACTAATCTCGATATACTCGACAGACCCTTGCTCAGGCCAGTTCCATCCCTGGGCACCAATCACCACACTCAGTCGTGAATCAGCAGGTAGACCCATCGCAATAGGCCCTCGAGGAAACCTCTCTAGTAACGGGGTATGCAGAAGCCAAGGATCCTTCCACAGCCATATGCCCGATCCATCCGCTACCCTAAGGGTAATAAGTGTACGTATCAATGGTCGCAGCTGCAGTATCTTCCTCCAGCTCCATGCATCATTTGGCGAAATGGTCATATCCCACACCGATCGAGAGTGTAGCCGTGTCCTATAAAGCCACTCAACCCAAATCGAATCAGGGGCTCTTGTGAGGACACTCCATAGATGCTTCATTAGAAGTGCCTTGTTGTCTGTCTCGATGGATCTGATGCCCATACCTCCTTCAGACATTGGCAGACATAGGACTTCCCAAGCAACCTTAGCCGTCGATCCCCCCAAAGAAACTTCCTAAATCGCGTCTCCAGCGCTCGGACAACGCCTTTAGGAAGCAAGAAGACCCCCGACCAATACGCATGAATGGCCTGAAGAACCGACTTAACAAGCCGGATTCTTCCGGCGTACGACAACTACTGATTAAGCCATGACCCGATGCGCTGATCCACTCGCTGTAGTAGCGGTGCACAGTCCACTATGGAAAGTCGCGTAGTAATAAGTGTTACTCCAAGGTAGCGTACCGGAAGATGTCCTATCCGATATCCCATAAGTGACTGAATCTGCGCGGTCAGCCCTTCCGCCCGCCTTGAAAGGTACATCTCGCTCTTGTCCGGATTGGGGTGTAATCCAGACAAAGGCGCAAAGCGTCCTATAGCATTCTTCAGTACGGTGATCGACACAGCATCAGCATGGCTGAAGAGAAGCAGATCATCCGCGAAAGCCAGTGATGCCAATCTCAATGATTCGCAGCGCCAATGGTAAGTAAACCTCGGCTCCTCCGAAATGCACAGCGATACCATCCCATGAAGGATCTCCATAACCAATGTAAAAAGATATGGCGATATGGGGTCTCCTTGTCGAAGTCCTCTCTTCCCCGCGAAGAACCCAACCACCTGGCCCTTCAGATTAAGTGAGAAAGCTGTCGTCGTCACGCATGCCATAATCCACCCGATAAAGGTTGGTGAAAGCTCATAGCCTCAAGCCCAGCCAGCAAAAAACTCCACTCCACCTTATCATACGCCTTCGCCAGATCGATCTTAAACATTGCTCGGGGGGGCCTCCCCTTCGACTTATACCCAAGGCAAAGTTCCTGGGCCAGCAACACATTGTCACTGATGCGACGACCCGGTATAAAAGCTGTCTGCGTCCCATGCACCAACCCAGGTAGAAAAGGCTTAAGTCTGTTCGCCAAAATCTTGGAGATGACTTTGTATAACACATTACAGCACGAAACAGGTCGAAACTCCGTCGCACGGCATGGCGTCTCTACCTTTGGGATGAGCGTGATAAGAGTTCTTAAGTAGTTTACCCGTTGCAAAGAAGTCCTGTACAGCCCTCACGACGTCCTCTCCCACTGTGGTCCATGCCGCTTTGAAAAAGGCGACAGTATACCCATCGGGTCCCGGCGCCTTCTCATCTCCCATAGAGAAAAGCGCCTCTCGTACTTCCCTCCCATCCACAGGGCCGATCATGGATTGTGCATCTGCTGGGGATAGCATGGACGTCACAGCACGCTGTACATCCGCCACTGCTACCGGCTCCGAGTGTACCGACTTTCCTAATAGATCCTGGTAAAACCCTATCAGCTCAGCCTCCACCTGATGCGGTTCTTCCAATAAGGCCCCCGTCGCATCTTCAAGAGAGACAATACGATTGCGTGCCCGCCGCATGGCCACCCTACGAAAGAAATAAGACGAGCACTGATCCCCATCCTTCAGCCAAGCAAGCTTAGCCCTTTGCGACAAAGCCGTATGCTTCACCTCCACTGCCTTAGCATAGAGTGAACGGCACAGCCGCTCAAGGTCAAAAAATAGCCCCTCATGTGGATAGCGTGACGAGAAATCCTGTGCAAGATCAAGGAACCGCTTTGCCTCATTAACATTCGCCGCTAAATCCCCTTTGGCCCTCCTCATCTGTTGAAAAATTGGCTTCAGCAGCTTCAAGCGTTGCTTAACGACGAACATAGGAAACCCACGAAGAGGAATGCTCCAAATACATTGAACCTGCTCCATGAACGCCACGTCCTTCGTCAAGAAATTTTCAAATCTAAATGTCACTTTGCGATGTCGCATCATATCTGCGCCCAAAAGAATGGGCGAGTGGTCTGACGATGATGGAAGTGCGCATCGACAGAAAGTGTCCGGGAATCGGGCAAACCACTGGGGGTTGCCCACAATACGATCGAGCCTCCTCCAAACTCCCGCGGCACCCCTCTGCTGGTTGTACCACGTGAACATCTGACCCGTCGTAGGTATAGTCGTAAGATGCGCCCCCACCAGGCATGCTTGAAACTCCTCCATATCTTGCGTAGCTGGAGCTCCCCCTCGTCCGTCACCAGTGTGCAATATAGCATTGAAGTCTCCCAAGGCCATCCATGCATCCGCCACACGAGCTTGGGACATAGATCTCAAGTCATCCCACAAAGGAAGTCTTTCCTCCCTCCTAGACTTCCCATATACCACAGAGACAAACAGTATCTCCCTCGTCGCCTTCGACACAATCCGACAATGAACAGCCTGAGACGAGAACTCGAGAATATCCACTGTCAAAATCAAAGGATCCAACCCCACCCAGATTCGCGTACCTGGACCCTCATCATAGTCGAAAAACCAGCTCCATCGTGCTCTAATGTCACTCGAAATCCTCGCCGCATTAGACTCAGCAACACGTGTTTCCAGAAGACCAATCATACATAACTGTTCATGTGCTATCAACTCCCCCACCGCCCTCCTGTGGTCTTGCTTGTTAAGACCACGAAAGTTCCACGCGCCCAACGCTATGAATCACCCCATCATGGCTGCATGATCTTTAGGGCCCAATTGAGAGTCAGTCACATCGGTCAACTCACTTAGCGCTTCGAATCGGTTGCTCCTCTTGACAGTAGGTGATCGAACGGGATCTATTAGCCTCGGTACCTCTGGGCGTTGCCTTAACGCGCTCGCCTCTCCCTGACAGCGTTCCTCACTGTGAGGCATAATATGGGACCCATTATCCGCCTTAGGTAACATAATGGCCTTCCCTTTGGCCCCCATCTGTTGCCACTCCTCGTACACGGGGCCTCCCATCGTCGTGCGGCTTGACCCCTCCTCATGCACACGTCCGCTCCTTTGCTCCATGCGAGTGCGTCGACCCCGGTGGTTCGGGCGATTTCGTTGCCAATTCGACCTTGCCTTTGTCTCCACGGGGCGATGTTCGACACCCACGCTCCTATTCTCCCGGCTCTGTTGTGTTACCGATCCCTCATTCCTCCCAATTCGCTGTGGGCATTGCACCTCCCTATGGCCCCATGCCTCACATGTTGGACATTTTGACCGTCTCCACTCGTACTCTACGCGAATAGGAATAAGCTCGTCCGCCTCCCCATCGTCTGATGGCAACCGAACATTAAACACCTCCAGAAATGGATTTGCCAATGTCTTCATAATACAAATGCGGGCATAGTCAATTCTGTCCCCTCTCATCGTAACTGCATCCGCATAGAAAGGGCGGCCCACCACGCTTGCCACTACTCCAAGACCTTGTTGCGTCCATAGTTCGCAAGGGACATTCCAAAGCTTCACCCATAATGGAATCTCGCGTACCTCCTTCCTTGCAAACGACATCCTCGGCTTCCACGGCTCCAAGAATAATGGATGTCCATGCATCATCCAAGGGCCTCCTTCCAATACTTCCACCAATGCAGGCTCCGACTCAAAGCGGAACATAAAGAAGCCATTAATCGTTGAGCGAACCTCCGTCAATCCCCGCCATATCGAACGCATATAGCGCTCAACAAAGGGAAAGTATGGCTTCTTTCCCAAAAAGTAACCCACCAATGTGTGTTTCCAACGTTCAACGCCACTTTGCGCCACCTCTCGTGAAGGCCTCGCCTCAACAACCCCTTCGACTAGAGTAGGCGGTGTATATCCTAACTTCATTCCCCGACTATCCGGTCCAGCTCGTTGTGATTGGTCTTTGACTCCCGTAACAGTCCCCAAGTACGACGCTGCATCAGTGGCACCCTTCGTGATCGGTGGAATCGGCCCAAGTCGGGAGAAAACCGGCCCTCGCTGGTCCGAGCCATTAACGGGCTTAAGAAGACCCATCCCATCAGCAATCGGTCCAGTAGAGCCCATCGACCCTATTGTAGTCGTTTGCAGCCCCTTCGCCGTAATGGTCTCCCCCATCGTCGCCGTAATTGGCGACCCATTCGTATTTGCCGTGAGCAAAAGCTGCCGCGATGGGTCGGAACACTTCGGTGACTCGCTGAAAACCCTAATCTCAGCCGCTATTTTCATACCATGCTCCTCAATAATAATTTCGTCGTCCACACGATCATGTTCGTCAGATTTGCCCATGTCAACAAACCGCCTAGCTGTCAGCCCTCGCGCTGGCGGTGGCGTATCCGGCCTCCCCCATTGGGACCGGTTGAATTGGCGCGGATGATGCCGAAGGATGCCTTTAATCTGAACAGGCCCTCCATTTCGCCTCGTAGGTGATTCAGTCGGAACTCTAGCTACAGATTGCCCAGTTACAGTAGATTCAATCGTGTTCGGCCTCGCCATCAACCTCTCATCGGCTCTCGCCCAATCACCACGGCCCGCCATATCAGAGCCATGAACCCTACCCATCAATTCTCGGAATCGAACATCATCAAAGCGGAAGCAAATACTGGATACGCAGAACAGATCGCGGCCAGATCAGGCATCGCCGGACGTTTCCTAGTCGCCCCATTAACATCCCCGATCAGCTCGCTGTCTCTATCACCCGTTTCCCGATCGCAGATGCGATCCCCATCCCCCGCCATCTCAGATCCCAAGCGAATCAGCGTCCCTGATGTGGCCATGGTCACCGGTGAGGGCGCTGCCGGCGCTCCATCAGATTGGGACTACATTCAATCAAACAATCAAGCCCAACAGAATCGCACCAACCGTATGATCCCCCTCAAAACGCCCCGAAACCGATACGAATCGATTCAGTAATCACCAGCCGGCCGAAAAACAGCGATGATTGGACAATTCAGATCAAAATTTCTCTAACTTCGTCAACTGTGTGAAAATCGCACATAGTGAAGGTGTAATCGCGCTACTGTGTGTAAATCGCACACACTGAAGGTGTAACAGCAACACACCACTATTCTTCAAATGTGGTCTTTCGAATAATTCCGATGTCGTTTCGTATTTTTCATAAAATCAAATCATTAGGGTTCGAAATATACCTTCGACGAAGGTGATTACACCTCGGATGAGCGTCGCAGCGCTTGTCTGGTTCCCCGGGCCTCGGGGCTAGATTGTCACGTCAGTATGTCCTTGATCGAACCTCCGAGACAGCTCCCGATGGCTAGACGCAGCTCGATTCGAGCGTCGGGACTCGTCAAACGATCCCGTTGCTTGACGTGGCTAGAGAGTTCAAGACCTAAACTCTCTTTTTTCTAGTTCTCTTTTATTGTTGAGTTGTTGAGAGCATGTACCAACTTCTCAAGCTTAGAAAACTAACTTTCATTGCATGCTTCTTACTTAAGTACCATGTGTTACTATCTTAGTAAGCAAGTTAGGTGTCATGTTATTTCATGTAATAAAATTCCACTAACTTTGTTTATAATATTTCTACAACACTTGTCATGCATCTTCAAAGTGAGTCACTTGCCACCTCAAGCTATGTGGCAAGCCATGGAATTCTGCACGTCCAAGACCATGCAAAATTTCAAGTAATTCGAATTTATCTCCCGAGGTTTCTAAATTCTTAATTTAGTCCCTCAATTTTAAGTTATAAAATAATTAAATCCAATCTAATTATTTTAATTACAATCGAGCGTCATTTAGTTAATTAATTAAACACTTAAGACAATCTCAAGTCCTAATTACGTCACCGGAATTTAACTAAATCATCGACACCTCGTATCAACTTTGCCACTACCTCAACGAATCCCATTCGTTAGGTTCCAAGAAAAGCCCGCCGTTTTCGTTCAAGTTCCTTACCATTTTAAGCGCGACTCTCTAGGTCCGTCTCAACTGGCACGGGAGGAATCCGCGAGTCCCGATATTCGCCTAGCCAATCCCACGGTACCGGACAATTCAGTTGAGAACGAATTTTGATCTGATAGAAATTCGGGCGAACCGACTATAGTGTGTACATTTAAATACATCTTACGCCTTTCACTTGCGTCCCGGTCAGGTAAGAGGCATGTAAATGTCAAATCCACTAACCTAACTCTATGTTGTAATCAAGACCCAACCGATTATTTAAACTCTGCTCCGTATCTAATACGAACGAGCTTTCCAAGCTTCGGCTGAAGGCTTTACAATTGTCGTTCTCCAATTACCTCACAGGATACGAATATAGGCAGTGAATCCCGTTAGCAGTCAAAGCCCGGCAATCACCTCCGTAAAGTCAGTTGCGTTTCTTCGCTGGCCCGTGTCCCATTTCCGAACACTTGCGGACCTAGCCAACTAGCGCAAACCGAAATCGTGAAAGCAAATCCGTCAGTGAGCCTATCGGTCTGAGGCTGCTATAGTCATTCGTTCAATCATTGACAACATCCTATGTGATCGAGACGAATACGAGCCGAATGTCCGAATATGCGATCTCTCCGATCACCGATATCTCCATCACGACCCACAACCTCTCAGGTAATCGGTGACACTACCGATACTATGTGGTCGTCAATAAATAAGTCATATCAGATATCTAGTCACCCACCTAGAATCCATAGACTTACGGACGTTTTATTTCATGCTGAGATTAGTGACAGTCCGGTGTCTCCTCCCTCGTCCCCACGAGAATCAGACGTCCAACTCAAATATTCAGGTGTTATTTATTTATCGCACCGCCAGATGCCGAGTAGACTTTAAATTCGATAAATAAATAATAATGCCTTTATTATAATGAAAATATCACTACTTTATTTTGACAGTTTACACAATAAAACTGTCTAGCGACCTATACATCATCGTATACTATTCCTAGTCCTCGTATGGCATTCTGAGGGCACACTCCCTAACAATCACGACGTGGGAAAGGTGTTCGTCGACAATGGGAGCTCGGTGAACATCATTTTCAGAGAAACCATGGACCAGATGGAACTGGGAGAATATAGGATGGGTTCTGTGGAAACGGCACTGCTCGGGTTCACGGGACACGCTATTAAAGCAGTGTGGCTGATCCCTCTACCTCTGACCTTGGGATCATGCGAACTAAATAAGACCCGAATCACAACCTTCTTGGTGGTAGGCATGTCCTCATCCTACAATGTTATAATAGGACGCCCGACACTAAGCTCCTTCGCAGCAATTGCATCAGCTTTACACCAGAAGCTGATGTTCCCAGTGGGAAATCAAGTGGGAGAGCTACTTGGAGATTGAAAGATGGCACGAAAGTATTACGTGGAAGAAGTAAGGATCGAATTGAAGTCGTTGAAGTAGCGACGAGATGGCAATACACGCCATTTAGGAGGTAGGGACTGAGGGCGAGACAGAAGAAGTCATGATCAGACCCCCCCTCGGGAACAGCCAAGATTGCTCAAGACTTACCCATGAGCTGAAAGCAGATCTCATCAAATAGCTGAAAAAGAATGAGGATGTGTTTTCCTGGTTGGCAAATGAGTTGACGGTGATACCGCGATATATAATGGAACATCGGCTAAACATCTCTCCGACTGTCCGACCAGTCTTCCAAAAGAAAAGACACCCAAGGGCGCAGAAGGACGCAACGGTCAAGGAGCAACTCGGGGAACTCCTTAAAGCAGGATATATTCGTGAAGCCAATTCCCAACTTGGCTTTCGAAAGGAGTGTTGGTCCCCAAGTCTACGGGAAAGTGACGCGTGTGTGTCGAATTCAGGGATCTGAACAATGCATGCGCAAAGGACTGCTGCCCGCTGCTGAGAATAGACCAATTGGTGGATCCACAGACCGGACACGAGTTGTTATGCTTTTTGGATGCATTCTGCGCTACCATCAGATCAGGCTAGCCGAGGAAGACCAGCCCAAGGTTAGCTTCATCACTTCGGAAGAGACGTTTTGCTACGTAGTCATGCCATTCGAGCTGAAGAACGTCGGGGCCACTTATCAGAGGCTGATGGATCGGGTCTTCGAGGCTCAGATTGGGAAGAATGTGGAGCTCTATGTGGATGATATTCTTTTCAATCCAGGACAGAGAATAGCTTCTCGCGGAGATCTCCGAGAAACTTTCGCTACAGCCAGCCAGGAGGTACGGCCTAAAACTGAACCCCACAAAAGCACGTTTGGTGTACGTTCAGGAAAGTTTTTTTTTTTTGGAAAAGGTCACTAAATAAATGGAAAAAACAGGAGTTACAGTACAGCGTGCGTGATACCGCTCACGACGCACCAAACGGTAATGAGCAACCGACCAAGAGACAGCGTCACCAACCCAGACAACCTACAAGGTCCCAACAGAACCAAAGCCAAAAATTACAGAGTGGTCAAGCATGACAAGGCTATGTAGGTGTCAAAAGAACACTTCCATCACCGGGTTCCTGATACCAGATGCAGTATCAGCAGGGGAGAAAGGCACGTTGCCACGAACAGCGCCAAAGGCACAACAACCGGAGGCAGTAACACTAGGTGTATGCTCCAGGCGGGGATACGGACCATCCGCACAAAAAGGTCGGTGAGGGGCACAAATGCGCCAACTCCTGTTCTCCAACCGGTAGTGTGACCCTATAGGTGGACCTTGTAACCCGAACAAATAGCACACCCGCCAGGAAGGCCTCGCAAACCGAACAACAAAGCACAGTCAATCCTCGCCAGGCCCAACAAAGCCATCTGCACCCAAGAACCAGAGACAAAAGATAGAGGGGGTAGGGGAGAGAGCACATGTAGACAAAAAAAGCAAAAAGAGGGGAAAAAAGATTCAATCCTCCATAGGGGCCAGCTCAGGGGCAGGTTCGCTGCAAGCCAAGTGGACCGGTCCTACCACGTCAACCGCCAGACACGTTTAAGAGCGCTAGCCTGGAGATGGTACTTGTTCGGGATGGTAGAGAGTCGTAAGCACAGGAGAACTTTCACCTCGGCCGTGATTTGTTCGGGGGTGTCGTCCTCCTCGCCATCTCTTGTTCCTCTCAATTCCAATGTGATAAACCAATGAGGCAAGCATGTCGTGGTCCCATCCAAGCAAGGTGATGGCCTCTCCATCGATAGGCAGCCCAGCGTATTCCGTCAAACCAGTCCCTCTAGGCCAATAGAACCGCAACATGATATCGCTCAAGACGCAACAAGCTGTAGTAGCCCACCGACCAGACAACACCTAAGACCAGGCAACCCAGACAACCAACAAGGTCCCAACAAGACCCGACCTCAACAAGGTAAAGGATACGACCAAGTACAAAAGAAACAAAGAGGTAAAAGTTGAAGTCACTAAGCTGCAACCAACAACAGGCTTCTGGCCCCAGATGCAGAACCAGCAGGGCAGCCAGGCTAGATGCCACACAAGCGCCAAAGGCACAACAAATAAGACACCATCACTCAGGATATGCTTCAGGCGGAAAAAGGAAGACGTCCGCAAGCTGGTCGGGACAAGGCGATCTCTGGCCACCTCCTGTTTTCCAAACAGATGAGCGAAATGTGTAGGGGTGGGGGGGAAAGAAAGGCCAGGGTGGACAGCCAATGAACCAGCGACACCTAGACAGTGCCATGGGCACATCACGGCAAACGGAAGGGCCAAGGGAATTCAACCAACGTCCTTCGATGAAACCTGCAAGAAAGATCAAATCAGGGAGGATGTGCAAGGCTCAAGAGCAGAAAAGAAAGCAAAAAAAATGCTGAGATTCCAAGGAAGATTTGAATGGTGTGCTTCATGATCCCGCACGCCGACAGCAGGCACGTCCAACACTCGACTTAGGGCCAAGCAATCCGCCAAACTCTACGCATAGCGACCATCTGCAAGTCGTATTTGTGCGACAGGGTGGTAATTCGCACCCCAAGTAGGGCCTCGACGTCAGACACGATATGGCCAGGCGTCCTACGTCTTCCATCGTGCCATCTCCTGTTCCGTTCCGCCCACAAGTGGTAGATCAAGGAGGCGAGAGCATGGCGAGGTCCCAGGGAAGCAAGATGGCCACTCCGCCAGCGGCACGCCGCCCACTGAATCCCGGCGAACCAGTCCCTATGGGGCCACCCAAACCGCATATGTTCCCGGAGCAGACGGAGGCAACGTCTCGAAAAGATGCACTCGAAGAACAGGTGTCTAATAGTCTCGAGTAATCCCTCGTCGCAAAGAAGGCAAGTAGAAGTCCCCGCAGCCGCCGCCACCCAATTCTTATCTCGAGTCGCTAGTCTGTCCCGGATGCCAAGCCATAAGATGAACTCGTGCCGTGGGATGGAGATGGGTCCCCCAAACAGAGTGTACCAAGGGACAGTAGGCCGACGCAGGCGAAGCCGCTCCCTAGCCGTGTGAGTAGAGAAGAGGCCATTACTCGAGGCAATCCATCTCACGGTATCCTCCTCCCCGGGGTGCAGAAGAGGAAGGAGCAGGGCAATCTCCAGGTACTCAGTAGTAGTAATCGCTGGCCAGTGCCATCCGTCCTCGTTAATGACGGAGCTGTTCCGCTAGTCAAGGGGCAGCCCCATAACCTGAGGTCCACGGGGGAATCTCTCTGCCAACGGACAAGGAAGGAGCCATGGATTGGTCCAGAGGCGGGTGGTGGCTCCATCGCCGATGCGGAATTCAATAAGGGGTCGATTATCCTGGCGCAGCTTCAGAAGTTTCCTCCAAGTCCACGAAGTCCTCGGGCTGGTGTTAATGGTCCAAAAGGAGGTGTTATGCAACCTTGTCCGTCGAATCCACATGGCCCAAATAGACTTATCCTCCCCCGCTAGAACGCTCCAAATGAGGCGCATAAGTAATGCTTTATTATCAGTTGCGATCGATCGGATTCCCAGGCCGCCTTTCTCCATCGGCACACAAATATCATCCCACGCAACTTTGGCGCTCGAGCCTCTCCAAAGAAATGATCTCAGCCGTGTCTCTAGCACGAATGACGCCCTTGGGGACCAAGAAGACACCAGCCCAATACGTATGGATGCCAAGCAGAACAGACTTAATCAGTTGGACACGACCGGCATAAGAAAGAGACAAGTTAGTCCAAGAACCAAGGCGTCGGTCGATGTTAAACAGAGGCGCACAATCCGCAATCGATAATCTCGAAGTGATCAGTGGAACACCGAGATAACGTACCGGAAGGGAACCCGAAGGGAATTGCATGATACCTTGAATCGTGCTCTTCCGCCTGTCGGCTCTCTTGGAGATAAACATCGCACTTTTCGTAAGATTCGCTCTGAGGCCAGCGAGGGTTGCAAAAAGGTCTAAGCTATCCTTAAAGACACTCACCGACAGGGCGTCCGCATGCGAGAATAATAACAAGTCGTCGGCAAAGGTAAGCATGAAAAGCTCAGTGGCTTCGCATTTCCAATGATAGCGAAAATGACCACTAGTACTGATCCGATCTTCAATGATGCCGTGGAGAACCTCCATCACCAAGGTAAAGAGATAAGGTGATATGGGATCACCTTGGCGTAATCCCCGTCGTCCCTTGAAGAAGCCTTCAGGTCTCCCGTTGATATCGACCGAGAAGCAAGTAGTTGTAATGCACGAGCGAATCCATCCCACAAATGGTGTCGGAAAATTCAGCCCCTCAAGTATCCATAATAAGAAATCCCACTCCACCTTATCATAGGCCTTCGCAAGGTCAACTTTAAGAGCAACGCGCTCGGGGAGGCTAGCGCTATTATAGCCATGGCAGATCTCTTGAGCTAATAAAATATTATCCGTGATGCGTCTACAGGGACGAATGCCGGTTGTGTTTGGTGAACCAGTTTGCCCAAGCAAGCCCGCAGGCGGTTGGCAAGAACTTTTGATATAATTTTGTACAGAACATTACAGCAGGAGATCGGTCGAACGTCCTTGGCCATACGCGGGTTTTCACATTTGGGGATGAGGGTGACAAGAGTGGAGTTGAGCTCTTGAAGTAATCTTCCGGTGCGAAAGAATTCCTTGATGGCATGGGTAATATCCGGCCCGATAATGTCCCAAGCGCTTTTATAAAAGCCCGCCGTAAATCCATCCGGGCCAGGGGATTTATTGTCGCCCATAGAAAAAAGCGCATTCTTGATTTCCATGTCAGTGATCGGTAGGATCAGAGCATCACCATCGGCGGTGCTGAGCTTCCGTTTAAGGAAGGGAGTGATGTCGGACCGATGCAGCGGCTCGAGACGACTAGACTGTCCGAGAAGGTCCATGTAAAACCGAAGTAGTTCAGTCTGGACGTTGCTATCCCCTTCAAAGATCATGCCCGTCTCATCTTCAAGTGAGAAGATGCGATTGATGGTCCGCCTGGTAGCCACCTTCTTGAAGAAGTAGGCCGTGCATTGATCCCCGTCCTTTAACCAGGCAACTTTCGCACGTTGGGAGAGAGCCGCATGCTCTATGTCAACCGCGCGGGCATAAACGAATCGACAGCGCTTCTCAAGGAGTAGCAAATCATGTTCCATCGGGTGCCGCTCAAGTAGTTGTTGCGCTATTTCGAGGAACCGCTTAGCTTCAAGAACGTTCTTATTGAGGTCACCCTTTTCCCGCCGAAGGGTTTTAAGCGCCTGTTTGATCAATCTCAGCCGACGCACAATAGAGAACATAGGGTATCCACTTACTCCATGGGACCATTTCTCCGTAACCAAAGGAATGAAGCGCGGGTCTTGCACAAGGAAGTTATCGAAACGGAACGTGCACCCTTGGACCGCGGTTGTGGTACCGCCTCCAAAATAAGCGGTGAATGATCGGAGGTTGCGGGAGGGGCACATCTATAAGCCAAATCCCCGAAGCGCGTAAACCACGGAGGATTCCCAAGCATCCTATCCAAACGTCTCCAGATTCCGGCGGGGCCGGATTGTTGATTGTACCAAGTGAAAAATGCACCAAGTCTTGGCAGGTTGATGAGATCCGACGCGGTGAGGCAAGTCACCATGTCACGGCATCTTCCATTAGGTGCCCCGCCATGAGCTTCTGAATCGTCGATAATGGCATTGAAGTCCCCCGTGACGATCCAAGGAACCGCAGCCCGGGAGCTAGAAACATTCCTGAGATCAGCCCAAAGCTGAGTGTGCTCCACGCGGGTGTTTAACCCATACACGAAGCTAATGTAAAAAACCAGCCGTTCTTCCAAAATGTTGACTTTGCAGTGAATAGCTTGAGCAGTGAACTCTTCAATGGTAACATCTAGGTAAGTAGGATCCCAACCAACCCAGATACGTGAAGCGGGACCATCCGCGTAATCATAGAACCACTGCCATGGCCGAATAGAAGCAGCAAGAGACGATGCGTTTTGTTCTGGAACTCTCGTCTCGGTGAAGCCAACCATCTGCAAATTGTACCTTGTAATCAACTCCCTCGCCGCCCATCTGTGGTCTAACCTATTTAGACCACGTACGTTCCAAGAGGCGACAGGGATCATTGAGTCACTTCAGAGAGGGCTGCTGTAGGACCCTTAGTGATGTTGTTTTCCCATTCCAACTCGGCCAGAACCGCGAATGGGTTGTGGTTATCAGGTGTAGCGCTGTAGCCGACTGCCTTGCTCGTCGAGCAGCCATCATTTGGTCTCCTAGCCTGTGGGTTCGAGTCACCACGGTCCTGGTTCCCATCAGCCCTTTCCTCCATGCAAGAGGTTTCCATGTTAGGCTCGACATGAGCGACTTTTCCTTTTCCTTTGTTGGTAACATGGCTCCATTCATCTCTAGTTTGTAGGTTGGTTCGAGGCTGTTTCCTAGGACGTGGTGGGTGTTGAGAACCTACAGGTGGTGCATGCGGCTGAGTCACCCTATTACGGTTGTTACGTCGAACGTCTATCTTCGGTTGTTGTGTCGAAGTGAGTACGGCGTTCTTGGGGCAGCTCCCATCTCCATGGCTCTGGAGAGAGAGAATCGTAGAGAGAGAAACTAGAGAGAGAATAAAATTAACATACAAATTTTTTGTATCGCTCAAAAAATTTTAGTTGTGCTTCGATTTAGTTATGGGCTTTTATTGTATTGTTAAGGAAAGTTTTTAGGATACGTGGTGACCCGGTCGGATATTGGAGCCAACACAGACGAAGTGAAAGCCATCGCCGATATGGCATCTCCAAAACTCTTAATGAAGTCCAAAGGTTGACAGGGAGGGTCACGGCCCTGTCCAGATTCATCTCGCGATCCACCGAGCGAAGTATGCCCTTTCTCAAGGTGCTAAGGAAAGTGAAAGATTTCGAGTGGACGCCAGAGTGCGAGAAAGCTTTCCAGGAATTGAAGGAGTATCCGAAGGAGCTGCCGGTGCATCACAAACCGAAGCCCGAGGAGGAGCTCATAGTTTATCTTTCGACCACTCCCAGAGCAGTTAGCTCCGTTATGGTCGGAGAAGAGGAAAAGGTGCAGAAACTAGTTTACTTCGTCAGTCATCTGTTGAAGGGCACAGAAACCCGATACACCTCCCAAGAGAAATTGCTGTTAGCCTAGTGATTACGACCAGGAGACTAAGGCCGTACTTCCTGTCACACCCGACTGTGGTGCTAACCAACAGCCCGTTGGGAGTAATCATGACCCGACCTGATATTTCTGGGAGATCGATCAAATGAGTGCGAGTTATGGGAACACGATATTCAATTCCGACCTCGAGTGGCCAGCAAAGCACAAGCCTTAGCTGATCTCATCGTCGAGATGACGGAAGAAGGACCAGCCGAGATGTGGAAGATATACGTGGATGGGTCTTCTTGCCGATTTGGGAACGGCATCGAGCTTGTAGTCGTTACACCTTGGGGAGAAGAAACCAGCTTGGGGATAAAGCTGGACTTCCGAGCATCAAATAACGAGTCCGAGTATGAAGCCCTGCTGCTCGCAGTGAGGACACCATCAGGATGGGTTTAACTAGAGTGACCCTGTATTCTGACTCGCAACTGGTGGTATAACAGAAGGATCTTTCGCGATCAAAGACGACAAGCTGATGGAGTATGCTAGAGCGTTCGAGAAAATGAAGGAGAAATTTGAAGAGTTTAAGCCGGTCATGTTGACCTTCTTCATATTGCTCTCAAGAGCCATCTGAAGGTCGTTGCGGCATGGTACTTGACCTAGCGCATCATGAACCGGTAGAGTCCTCGAGTCCTTCCTTCTTTATGAAGCCTTTAAGGACCCTTGTACTTCTCTACATATAGCTGGTAGAGACTGTACACCTCTTCGCCGGGGAAGTAAGGTAGATCGCTCTCGCTTAGCTCCTCTCGAGTTCTGTCTATTCGCTCTATAACGTAGTAGGGAGTTGGAAGACTTCCTTTTGTGCAGTAGACGCTTATCAGCTGACAGATTGAGGTTAACTCCTTGAAATGACTCTTCGGTCGTTATTTCGGAATCCCCAACCTCGTATCTGGTCCAAGTTGGGTAAGCAACCAAAGATGTGTGTGTCATCCTCTTCTGCTGTTCCCAATGAGAGATGCCTCTGAGCTCGAACTCGTTTGACTCCTTAATTTTGTTCGGTGACCTCCTTGTTCTCTGACGAATTTCTTCCAGGAATGGGATTTCGATCCTTATGTTTTCCCACGGCGTGACGATTCGAACGGTCCCTGGAATTTGTCTTGTAGGAGAATCCGCTCGTGGCGCGATCAATTCTGGAAGCCTTGAGAATTTGTTCATGGTCTTCTCCTTCCTGAAGTTCTTCATCTTCTATAGAACTAGGTCCACCGAAGCTTGTTGTAGGAAATTTCGAACGTCCTTGACTCGTTGTCTTTGAACGTCATCGGGCATGGGTATGGGTCATCCACTGTCCTTCGCATATGTATCCGTCGAGGAACTCGTGTGGGTTGACACCATGTCCAGATGTTCTCGATTGGTATGGAGCAGTCGAGCTGGGAGTGGCCAAGGCTACGAGAATTGCGGCACTTGCTTCTTCTTTCGGAAGCAAGGGACTTGTGATGGTCTGTGGTGGTGTGGACGGAGGCATCCTTATGTTGAAGATTGGTGGGCCTGGGCCATTTTGGTTTAGAGTTTGGTGGTGTGGTGCGTGGTGGTGGTTGTTTTCGTAGTTGGTTGTGAGGTTTCAGTGACTCCAGCGCTTGTCTGCATCGCACCCAAGCTCTGTCTCTGACGTCTAGATTGTATCCCACGCCTCTTCTCCCCCTCCTGAAGGCTTGATCGTCTGGTTCGTCATGTCTGCATTTGGAGGGGGAGCCTTGACCTCGGCATGATTCGTTCGGGTCAGGACGGTCTACGAGACGGCAGAAGAGATCCTGTTCTTTCCGGCGTACGTGTGGTAAGATCAAGTAATCGGGCGATTAAAATGGAGTGGATGTAGCTGATGGATATGGTTGCAGGGTTTATGAGGTTGTGTGTAAGGATGGGTGTGGCGATTGGTAACGGTTGTGTGGGTTGAGTGGGTATGAGGGTAGGTTGCGAGGTTTGTCCGGACGGCTGGGCCTCAGAGATAGATGCTTGCCCAGTATCTCGTCGGGATATCTCTATGGTTGCGTGAACACTCTCCATAAATCGTTCCTCGAAAACTGATAGAGCAGAGAGAGCTGCCTGTAGACGAGCTTCCGTCACGAATGGAGTGGAAAGAGCCTCCGTGGTCCAGGTCGGCTGATGTCACCTGTTGACAACCCTTGACCTAACACCGGCTCCTCGGGCTGGCTCGAAGTCACTAGAGGTTGTGACTGTTCGAGGCTTCCATCCAATTCTCGAGTCTAATCTTGGAGATTCTCATCTATGGACGTTGGTACAGGTTCTGATTGAAACTGCAAACTAGACACAGGAATTCAGAGTCGGTCACGTCGTGCTGCGGCTCAAGATTGAGGGAAGGAGGGTCCTCAGCACTTGGAATGATAAGCGGCGTTATGTCTGATATGGTGGTGACAGTTGTGAAGGTGGACTCGAATGGTATACTCAGTCGCCTTGGAGTCCGTCTTATCAAACGAACTTCGTCATCTGACTCAGTGTCTGATGGGGTGGCCGTGTGAGGTGATAATCCATGTGCAACATCCTCACGGGCTTGTTCTATCACCAGAGGCTCGTTGGACTGAATCGTTGAAATCGGAGCCTTGGATTCTGGCATTGTAGCCAGTGGAGGTGAGATGTGCCCCGTTTCGGCTTCGGGTTGTGCTTCCTATTGCAGGATCTCCTCACTAGATCCTTGGAACACGCCAACATTAATCGGCACTTCCTTGTGGAGCTCCTGAACTTGAGCTTCAACTTCCAATTCATGGGCCACTGCGTCGATCATCGAGGCTTCAAGATCTTGTAGTTGAGCTTCTTGAGTTGGAGGCTCCTGTTCAAGTTCCTGGGCGACTGCGAAGTCTGTTGGGGGCCCTCGAATCATCTGTTCCGTAAGATGATGTTCCGGCAGTATCTTTGGTATTCGTCTCCCGAGGGGTCGGCAAGACGAAGCAGCTCGAACGGATGGCAATTGATGGTCGATCAAGTTCTGTCAGTCTGGGATTGTGGAAGAACTTGAGCTTGGGCGGCTGGTAGTTTCCTCCAGGAGGCAAGCGAGGAACGTTCTCGTACATCTCCATGTATTAAGCAATGATAACAGGGAACCATCTCGCATATGGCACATTCTTTGAGCGCTTGTTCTCTTTTATTCTCATCTGCTCTGCCAAATCGTTCTAGATCGGCTGTGCGAATCGTAGTTCCGCCAGAACGCAATCCCAAACGTCTTGCACGGATGAGGGATCCCGTTGCTCTGTACTTGAGCTAGCTTGACGAGCGGTGGTCGGTATCCCCTGTGTAAGAAATGTTGCACCATTTCCGCATCAGCTGGCAAGGGCTCATAGTTGTGGCTGAAGGGGAGGTCGAGGACGAGCCCAAAGTCGTTCTTGTTCATGCTTATGTGCCTCATCCCGATCACAGAAGTGAAGCTGTACGCTCCTTCAACTACTTGACAGTTGATCATCCCCAGACCTATTGGAAATATACCATTGGCATCGAGGCCGTCACCGTAAGTGCGTGCCAAAGGGATGGCCTTGGAATATTAAAACTATGATCTCGTCTGGACATTGAAATGTCGTCAGATCGAGTTGATAGTTTGTCTCTTTCACGTTGAGGTACATGTTATGCTCGTAGATGTGACTGTATCGAGAGTAATGATCCATCTGAAAAATAAGAAATCAGGAAACTCATTAGCTCAAAGATAATTTAGTCGAAATGAATTATAATATCAAACTATTTGTCTATCAATTCATAACAAGTTTGACATAATTTTAAAATAGGAGACATGTATGGTGCACATAGGTTATAAGAAGTGAAGGTTAAAGTCATGATGAAATTTTTGACATTCACATATAAGGCAAATAACATTTCTGCCGAAAGTATTCTAAGTGTTGAAGACCACTATTCACTCCGCTAAAGTTTGCGATCGAAAATTGAATTTTCAAATTAATTTCCTGAGTGCTGATTTCTAATATCAAGTCTCTGTTCTATTTTACGATCGAAAGTTTATTCGCTAAGGTTCGCTACAGTGGAAAAGACTTAAGAGAAAATTTTCTAAGCGTTTGAACTTAAAACGTTGTACTGTAGCCGAGAAATTTTACGCTCAAGAAAAATTTTCGTGTAAATTTACAATTGAGAAAATTGAGTTCTGCGTAAATTTACGATCGGGAAACTTTTCGATCTTAAATAAAATTTTTCATCGTGATTTTGTCGAGCGTGAAAGTCTTTCGATTTTAAAAATGATTTTTGCTGCGAAGTTTGTCGATCGAGAAAATAGTCAGCAAGAAACTAAGTTAATCACCGAGCAAATTTTCGATCGAACAAAATTATCACTCCTTTTTTGCGATCGAGAAATTTTAGCGTCGAAAAATTAATTTTAACGTCGCTAAAATTTGCGACCGAATTGAAATTGAAATCGAAGATACTATTTGCGATGATAAGTTTTTCGCTCCTAAAAGAATTGTATCTATTTTATCTATTTCACTTAATAACTTTTCACTCGCGTAAAATAAGAATTAGATTTCTCGACGGTAAGTGATTTTGTGACCTACGTCATCTATCATATCGACTAAGTCAAAATCTTAGCGATAGAAAATCTTTTACGACACAAACAGTGTCTTAATCAAATTGAAATTCAATTGAAACTGTTTGCGATCGAGAAAGTTCTTCGACTGCTTCAAACATTAAAAAGCCCAGTTTTTCGTCGAAACTTAAATTTTAGACTTAAAACGTAGAAAGTCGAAGATCTACACCATCAGAGTGACCGCAAACCCAAAGACAATCTAAACTCGCAAATCTAAACTGATTTTGAGCATTGAAACAGAACTAAATTGCTAAAAAGGAGCCTTCGAGGCTTCACAGTTAAGAACAGAGAAAATCTGATATCAAATTCGGTGAAAAATTATGGAATGTAGATACAATTTGAAATTAATCAGACGCAAACACCTAGTGATGTCGAATCTACCTTTGAAAGACCAAAACTGTTTGAGATTTAAAGATTTTGAGAGAAATTTTGAGTTCGTCTTTCTTTTTGAGTTTTCGCTCGAGAAATTTCAATAGACAATGTTTTAAGGGTTTTGCGTGAGGTAACGTTTTTCGACTGCAAGCATTAACTTCGTTTAAGTGGTCTGATTAGACGTTATCAAAACTTAGCAATTTTCGAGCCCATTACTGTTTACGATGGAGAAACTTTTGATTGAAAATTTCACTCTCTATCTAATTTCTTGATGGTAAGTATTCGTATGTTTTCATATTGACCCCTATTTGATTTAAAAACATATATTTACTCCCCATGCATTGAACTTAAAATGCAATTAACTCCCTGAAATTCCGAGCAGGGACGTCTGGCTTCAAATCTGATTTTTGAAAAATCTGCATCACTTAGAACAAAATGTCCAGAATGTTAGAGTTAATCAACCAGTAATTTTAATAAGGCTCCCCCTTACTTTCTGTGTCCATGCTGTAAGGTCCAACACGCGAAAAATTGTGAAGTCCTCCTCATTGAAGTGGTTGTAGCAAGGAATTTAGAATCGAAACTATCTGCAGCACTTAGAGCAAAACATCAAAAATATTTGGATCTCAAGGCATAATATTTGTAAATACTCCCCCACAAATAATGCACCTTAATTGTTTTAATCTTATAACCGAGGAAATCAATCTAAGTAGCAAACATTCAAAACGCGCAATTTGATCAATGTAGCTTAGATACTTGGTCCGTTAATCATGTAATCAAACTTATGTCAGAGGGTATGTGTAGAATATCAATTTTAGTTGTGCTTTGATTTAATTAGCTGTCCTTGTAATTAGGGGCGTTGATTGTATTTGTCCTTAGTTTAGGACTTGGTTTGTAATTTATACCAAATATGTTTGGTATAAATAGATGTACAGATATTGAGATTAATGAGAAGATTTAGAAAATTGATCCGAAAGGCTTGCAATTTAATTCTAGAGAGAGAAACACACAAAATCTTCTCACTCTAAGCGAAATTCTCTCTCGATCCAAGAAGGCTTTCGATCGAAATCTCAATCTTTACAATTCTTATCGATTTTTTAGAATTCATGCCTAGGATCATAGAATTTATAAATTAGGACCTAACAATTGGTATCTGTAATACCCGAGTCCCGTAAGTAAGCCGGCCAATAAATATGCATACTTATTATATGACTTACGTGACTGCATGGAACGTGTTTTCTGATATTATGTGTCTACGTGATTGCATAAATGTGTTTATGTAATTACATGTTATTATGAAATTCTAACTTAGTATAAATTTAATTGAAACTTAGAATAATTTCGTATAAGGTATGTAAGTTCAGTAGGAGCTAGTTGCAAAGGAATTAGGTTTCAAATTACGCAATTAATAAAGTTCGAAGGAGGTAGCTCGGATTTTTAGACTTAGAGATTTCATATATGAGTTCGAATTTGCTAGATAATGAATATAATAATGCTATGAGAATTATTGTTTAAAGAATAGGATTTAGAATTATCATATAACTCGATAACTTAATGAAGAGGGAAATTTAGATAATATTATTATAATAGTATTACATGGAGCACTATGGTATTATCATAGAGTTCGATTTCTTATCTATAAGGAAATCTATATAGTATAATAATAAAATAATAAGTGTTACTTAAGGTAAGATAAGAATGAAACAAAAAGGTGTTGATGTCATTTGTGTTGTATCACACGCAAACAAGTTGGGATAAGAAGAGAATTTATGTATCAACTTACATATCATTAGGGAAGCACTAACGAAAACACCAACAGAGAGAAAGAGGGCAAGTCGAACCAAGAACAAGAGTTTAACCAAGAACAAGAAGGTATAAACCATTATAACTTCATGTTATGTTTCTATATTAGCGTGATTATATATACATAGCTTTAATCTGAATTAATAAATCCATGTTAAGTACTCCATATAAACTAGGAATTAGGGTTTAACGTGTTTTCTTTAGGGAACTTTGATTATAGCTATTGATTTAGGAGTTCGATCACAGGTCTCAATGCTAGAGTTTGATGATTGAGAGGTGCAATTTTCAGTCGAAGGAAAACTCGAGAACATGTTGAGGTCTTTATTGATATTAATTTCGAAGTTCAGTATAAAATCTCGAGAACACCTATTGAAATCCTTACATAATATCGAAATATATGTCGAGATCTTCAGTTGTAATATCGACATATATAAGTCTCGAGATTTTTATGTATTATGTGATATACATCTCGAGATCTATTATTTACAATTTCGAAATCCCCCTTGAAAAACCATGTCGAGTTTATGTTTACCTATATCGAGGTTTTAATTTATAGTGATATTAATGTCAAAAATCAAGAAGCTCGACATCCTTGTTAAATGTAAATCATGACTTCGAAGCTTCTTGTATAATTAAATTACTATATCGAGGTCTATTGTGGAACTTAGCTCGATATATGACTTCGAAATATTGTGTATCATTTAATCAACTCAAGATTTTCATATGTAGTATCGAAATCCTTATATTACACATTTCGACATTTTACCTTTCGACTTTCGTTATAACTTGACATACATCTCGAGATTCATATCGAGATTTATCAACTATGTCGAGATTTATTTATGTAGTTCGACATCCATATCTAATATATGTCGAGATTGATAACATGCCGAGATTTATATCAATAACATTTCACAATTCCACTCGAGATTTATCTCCGAAATAATATTTCTTAGTCTAGGTTAAAGTTTTAAATTTTAGGGTTTCGAAATTTATAAGTTAAAATTAGGGTTTTTAAATTAAGCCAATTTCGTGAAATTATAATTAGCCTAACAAACCCTAATTTTATATGCTTCTATATTTAGGGTTTGAAGGTTAGGACATACCGTACGATAAAATAAGCTAAGGATACCAGGTAAGTGGAAGTCCCATTTACAACACATAACTATATGGGCATGAAAATTATATGTTATGTGTTCTATGATTTTATGTGACTTCCTACGTGAATTATTTGTGTTATATGACACGCATGATTTAATTATATGATATTATGGCATGACACGCATATTCATGACATGAGCATGTGCACGCACGTTAGAACGAAAGGCATGATATGATAGCGTGCATAATATACGATCGCCTGAGAGCGATAAAGATTCGCCGATATGGGCGTCTGATGTCGACTCACAGTTGAGTCACGGCTCTTCTATGCTACCATGGTGACGTCGTATGGCGCTACCGTTATGACATGACATGTACAAGGCAAGACATGATTTTAGGGCTAATGCCCTCATGGCGGGTCGTGAAACCTGGAGGGTGCGAGCTGAGGGAGTAAGCGATACCGATGGTACCTCTGGTGTCGACTACCTCAGATTAGGCTACCAGTGTGAAGCGTCCGCGTGGCGTATGAAACCACCTTGGGACAGAAAAGGCGCCCTAGGGTTAGCCTCCCTTGAGTGGGTATTGCCACTTATATTTATTTATCCCTAGTGGATTCGAGCTCCATGATGGTGCATAGCCAGATAGCCGAGGGCCCTACATGACAAGACAAGACAAGGAAAAATATAAGGTCTAGGAAGCATTGGCGCGGATGCCTTTGCGAATTTAGGACACATGCACGGCATGCATGGCTTTCACTTACTGAGCTTTATAAGCTCATTCCACGAAATTATGTGTTGTAGGTTCGCGGGATCACGGTACGTGATTTTACGATGGCGAGGCCTATTTTTGAAGCTTCCGGAGGACTTTTGAGGTGGCAGTGTGTACATGGATGCGACCTGAATGGCGGGCCGATAGGTTATTTTGAACACGCATGCGCACTCTACCTTGTATTTATGTCCTAGGAATATTTTGTACTGTACAGAAGAATTTCCTTTATATAAAAGGAAAAATTTTGTACGCATTTTCGTATATAAATTTTAATTATACCACATGCAGTCACATATATTAGTAGTAAGAATGGCGGTAGGAGTTAGGGGCGCCGCAGTATCAGAGCAGATTCGTTCTGTTTTGGGCCGAAAATTGTTAGAATCGGATCGAAATTCATTTTCTGGAACTGTTCCGTGCGAAGAACATTTCTGGCGCAAAATTTAATTTCGATCTGATAAGCTTAATTCTATGATTAATCGACTTGAGTTTGATGTTTCTGTGCTCGATTTAGTGCTACGAAACGATTGTGATTAGATCGGTAGCGTTTAGAACATCATTCTAGCAGACCTGATCGATTTTGAATAGCTGCTGTTCACGCGAAAAACTGTTAGAACACGTACTGATTTTGATTAAATTCGACATGTTTTGCTTCGTAACGTGTTTAATTGCTTGTTCGTGCGTGCTAAGTAACTTATTGCGAGTAAATACCTTCAACTTCACGTTCTTATTTGGTGTTTTTGCTTCAATTGGTGTTAATTAGAGTTCTTTGATTGTTCAAGTGATTTTAATTTTTCTCACTCAAGTTTTCGATCAAATTAAATTCTCGATCGAGAACTTTGTGCGATAATTTTTCTCGGTCAAGACTCTAAAGTCAGCACTAAAGTCGTTGTTGTTAGAAGCGATTTCAGAAGAAAAATTTCTCGAGCATTACTAAGCGGAAATTTTTTCGACAAAGATCAAATTTGATTTTCGCGCTCGTAAAATTTACTGTCGAGAGACTTTCCGGTCAGACTTCTCAGTTTGACTAAGTGAAGATCATTCTCGAAACAGCTCTAGAATCAAAAGCTACTAACTAATATGCTACTTGTGAAGCACATCACATCAGTTCAAGACATCAAAACAACAAACGAAGATCCTACATCAACTCAAAGAAGAAATGGATGCCTATTCTCTAGGAAATGATAATCGTCCTCCTATTCTCAAGAGAGGCGAATATACAGTTTGGAGAAGCCGATTTCTAAATTTTATAGAGCTAAAGGAGCATGCAGAAGACCTTCTATCATCAACTGAGCAAGGTCCAGCTCAGTTCTAGAAAATGTACCCGGTGACAACACTGCAAACCCTCCAATTCCTGCCTCTAGGCGACTGAAAGAGCCAAGGGAGTACACTGCAGAGGAAAGAGTGAGAGCGAAAGCTGACCTAATAGCCAAGAACACTCTTATGCAAGGAATCCCAAATGATATCTATCAAAAGATCAATAGAATACTAACCGCTAAGGGAATGTGGGATGAGCTGCACAAGATTATGTAACGAACAGAAGTCGGTATCAAAGCCAAGAAGGCTAATATTCTCACGGCCTACGATTCATTTAGAGCTAAACCGGAGGAATGCTTACATGATCTCTACCAAAGATATCTCACCCTCTTGAATGAGATGAGGAAAATCGAACTCACTAAGACAAACATGGAAACCAACATCATATTTCTTTCCTCTCTGCCCTCAGAATGGAAAAAGATATCCACTCACATCCGACAGAATAAAGACCTTGAGGAGCTGGATATCCATGCCATGTTTGACAATCTCGCACAGCACGAGGAAGACATAGGCGAGATTCAGAAGGAGCAGAAGGGCAAACTTATCGACGACTGACTTTTTTTTTTTGGAACAGGTCCCGGTTTTTATAAATATAATGGAAAGTGTACATAATGGGTGCGAGTAAAACTCGACACAGGCAACCAGTAGCAGGCTACTGGTGAACAAAAAACGAATGGTAAAAGAAAACCAACTACCAAGCTACTCTCCAAAGACGCCGAATAGCCGCCTGCTGTAGGGCATGCTTCTCTCCAATAGTCCCAAGTCGGGCACCAAGAATGCCGAGGACCGTGGCCACGACATGGGCAGTGGTAGAACGTATGTTCTCCCTCCATCGCCTGTTCCGCTCCTGCCAAATGTGATAAACAATCGGCGCAAGGACATGTCGATAAGCTGTATGAAATAAGTGCTGACTCCTCCACTTCAGAGCAGCCCAGTGAAAGCTCCTATCCCAGTCAATATATGGTATCCGCCACCTAATCCTGTCCCTGAGCATCTGTCGGCATCTCAAAGAAAAGGGACAACAAAAGAAAAGATGGGACATCGCCTCCCGATTCCCGGTATGAGAGAGGAGGCATTCATCCGTTCCCGCACGCTGAGCCACCCAAGGTAAACTGCGAACGGAGAGACGTCCTCGAATAGCAAGCCAGAGAATGAACTCATGGCGAGGTATCGACGACTGACTTGCCCTAGTCTCGGACAAGAGGAGCTCAAAATTGCGAAAGAAAAGATCGTTAAGCCTCCTACCCCCTCAGAGTCTGAAGTCGAACCAGATTCAAACCTGGAGCCTAATATGAAAGTGCTGGGAAAGCAGTTGGCGTTAATTGGGAAGATGATGAGCAACCAATACTTCAAAAAGAAGTCCTCATCATCAGCCAATCGACTGAGGACCTCAAGCACGAAAAACAAAGAACGTGTCCTGAGACCTCCGAAGTCAAGATCATCAAAGAACCGACCAAGTGCTTTAACTGCGGGAAACCTGGTCACTATGCCAGAGAATGCACTCTCCCGAAGAAGAGAGACGCTAATTACTCCTCCAGGAAGCTTCAACTCACAAAACAAAAGGAAGCTGGAGTATCTCTAATGGCAGAACAAGACCACTGGCTCGACGACACGTCTAGCTCAGAGGAAGAGAATCTTGCCCTAATGGCCCGAACATTCTGACGCTAAAGCCTCAAACCCGACGGACGAGGACCAAGCATTCGAATCTTCACATGAGGTAGTTTCTCCTTCCACATTATTGACCATGTTAGAATCGTATCAATTAGCATACACTAACACGAAACGTGAGCAGAAAAGCATAAGGGAAGTAGAGAAGAAACTAGCTAAGACTCAGGAGAAAATTACTAGTCCTGAGTCAGAATTTAGAAGCTCTAATGACAAATAGAAGAGCGGACTGAGAGCTAAAGACTTAGTGAGACTAGCAACCTTCAAATTAAGAATCCTCCGAAAGAGACACATTATTTAGAAGTTAAGGAGTTAGAAGACAGGCTAGAAAATAACTATAATTGCTTGATTAGAAATCTCAATGAGAAAGCTAATCTCAGTTGTAGTTAACAGAAGCGACTTCCAAGATCACCCATCCAGAAGCCGAATTAGATAAATCTAATAATAAGGTTTGTGAACTTGTGAAGGACCTGGATACCTGTAAAGCCGCCAAATTATCGGTGGAGAATAACTTTGCTCTCTTAGGAGAAGAAATAAGAAGTTGTACGCAAAAATAAAGAAATTAGACGATCTTCTTACGCGAAGGGGACAAACTGAACAAACTATTTTTCTTAATCAGCCCAAGGATATAGAATCCTATAATCCTATTGACGGCTTAGTTTTCACTAACCCTTGTGTAGAATGCATCTAGAAAAAGGAAAAGTTGTAGAGATATTCTGCTCTGCTAGAATCTGAAAGTGAAAACATCAGTGTTCCCAGAAATAATCAGAAGATTGGCCAACTGCAGAGGAGATCTATAATTCTTTGCTGCTTCAGATTAGGCTTCTTTGGCATCTTTGAATTTAGTCACCTAGAAATGCCATGTACAATGAGTTTCTTGTTTAATCGATGGCAAAGAAGTTCTTAGGCTCTCTTGCTGAGAGAGATGATAGGTCGTTTGCATTTCCCAGATACATAAAATTCTATGTATGTGTATTTATGTGTTGAGAATGGGAAAGGTTTGCTGCATTATTACACACCCTTTGTTGTCATCGGATACTGTTCAGATGCCCTAATTCATTCAATGACGAAAGACTGCTTTGTTGTCATCGGAAACTGTTCAGGTTCCTTAAAATCATTGTATGCTATGCAAGACTGGAGACTGTTGGATGCCCTTCTCCTCAAAACAGAAATGAAATCAACCACAGCATGGCACGTCAGCATTTCAGGACTCAACAACATCTCAACATCACATGCGTTGAACCTAGAGAGACGAAAATAATTCAAAAAATAAATTAAAAACTTTCCTGCATTCTGATTGGCTGGGGAAGCTTGCGATGCTGACGTGGCTGCACCATGAGAGACCCCATTCTACTTTTATATATATATATATATAGATATATTATTTAGTTAGTTGGAACTAATTAGTTTACATTTGAATTTGAATTAGATTTAGTTTATATTTTTAGGAGTCGGTTGAGAGTTGGGCTTTAAGATTTGTTTTAGCCCTTATATATATGGCTAAGTTTTTTAGAAGAAGAACATCAGTTTATTTGGGAATTTTGAGGGCCGGAGTTTCTAACTCTCGAATTGTGAGGGCCAGTGTCTCCGTCACTAGGATTGTGAGGGCCGTAGTTTCTACTCTCGGTAGGGCTATTAGGAAGCTATCGGGAATATTATAATTTGAGTCGTCTTCGTTGTTTGTTGTTCGTCATTAATAAAGGCGTTTTAGTCTGGATTTCAGATTCCACCATCTTCAATCTCTAACAAATTTGCCAACGTGCCACTCAATGGCCCATACTCGTTCTCAGTTGGAAAATTGTATGGACTTGTTAGAGATGACGGTGGAGGAATTTTGCCAAAATTTCGATAGGCTCACGAAACAAATCAAAACACCAACTGCCGGTGTAACCTCCCAACGCAGCACCTCAACACTGCTATGGTACTGAAAACAGCCCCGACATGCTACCCAAACATCTACAACGCCGTGTTGATCTGCCCATATTAGACGGTTCTGACCCGTTTGGATGGATCTCAGAGCCGAGCAATACTTTTGCCCTCAATTCAACTCCGGTATCTCAACGAGTGGCATGCGCGATGGTTACTAGAAGACCAACCGACATCACATGGGACACGTTGAAACAACAAATCATCAACTTTTTGACGATCAACGTTTCGGCAGCCCCATCGCTCGTCTGTCAAGCATTCGCCAGACCGACTACATTAAGGAGTATTTTCATAACTTTATCGGCATGGTCACAACCTTATCTGAAATCCCCCGACATATGCACCTTGATTTTTTCATCATCTGCATGCACGCTACACTTTCCGCGGAACTAACTCCTCTCCATCCTTACTCGGTCGATCAGGCATTCCAACTAGCACCAGGCATGGAATGGAAGCTTCTGGCATCTCGAGATGGCGATTACTCACGGATGGTGTCTCGTTCTGACAAACACAATTGTATCCACTATCGATCAAGTTTTCAGACATCGTCTAATTTTTCAAGCCGCAATACCGTGACAACATCGATCCTTGGTGACAATGGAGCAAGAAGAGATGAGGTTACGGGAGGTCCTCGTGAAGAGATAGGATTAGTTCGTTATGATTTGCAGGTGGATCGGACACAACCATCACATCAGCCAACACATACTCGACCATTGCGTTGCTTATTCGACCGCGAGTTCAAGATTTAGAGGCTTTGTTTCTGCTGTCGGCAACACAATGGGCATGATCATTCGTGCTCGAATAAGAATTTCGAATGCTTACTGTAGGGATGACGAAGAGGAAGAGGAAGAAGAGGAAACTGATAAGATGAGTACGGTCGGTGCGAGTTCAACCAACATTGACGATAGTAATTCTCAGATTTCCGCCTTGAGGTATATTTGGGCTTTAAGATTTAGCCCTTATGTATGGCTAAGTTTCGTAGACGAAAGGCATCGGTTTATTTTGGAAATGAGGGTCGGAGTTTCTCGGATGGTGAGGGCCGGTGTCTCTGACAATCGGATTGTGAGGGCCGGAGTTTCTACTCTCCATAGGGCTATTAGGAAGCTATTGGAATATTATAATTTGAGTCATCTTCGTTCTTTGTTCTTCGTTCTTCGTCATTAATAAAGCATTTTAGTCCGAACTTTTAATTCCACCGTCTTCAATCTCTAACAAAAGATTGAGCCATCTTGGGTGTTAGAGAAGCTTGAAAGTCATCAATAACTCGACCTCGGTGCTAAAGCGGACCTAGATGCAACTCTAGATATGAGCATGGAAAACACACCAGGAGTCGATCTCGATAAAATATGAAATCTTATACTATGTAGTTTCCACCATCCATCTAATTGTTTTAATCCGCCACTTTGTGACAATAAATCTTTATAATTTTGTTAATAACCCCGTGTCGTCTTTCTTTCAGTCTGATACGCACTACCTGAGGCAGAATCACTCGTTTTTCTTAAAACATGATGATGTAGGTAATGTAGAAATGATTTTCCTATAGTTATCCAAAATCTCTTAAAGAGCATTCCTTACCATGTTTGTCATTTCCTCCCCGTGATCGACCCCACGTATCTCCTTTAGAACAAACTAAAGTGACAAGGGCTAAGCTAGACCGCCACAAAAATCAATATATTCATTTTCTCTATATTTCCCCAATACTTGTTGAACTTCACTCGCATACCCATTGACTAGAAGCTATGATTTCGTCATCACAATCAGCCCATCCTTTCAACAACATATCCATTTCACTATGTTCATCTAAAAACGTGTTAGAATGTCGCATACAACGAACTAGAAACTCAATTATATAAATTGTAGAAATGCCACAATACTTTTACTAACCGAATAATAATTCATCTTGTTTCCCGAGTACATGAACCCCATCGGGCATAAAGTCTGCAATCGTAAATAGTATACCGACAAACACTCCTTGAATGGCACATTGCAGTGAAAACATTCCATCAATTTTGAACATCTAAAGACAAGAATTTCTTATTTTCAACCTTTTCTTCAATCGCAAAATGATTAAATTTCGCCATTCTAAATGGTGATCATCGAACATACGGAACCACTGTACGAACACGTTCCAACAATAGATTCATTTCTTTAAGTAAGTCTTTCACAACAAGATTAACAATATGTGCCACACATCGCCTGTGTTAAAAAATTTCAACCACAAATTTCCGTGCCATAAATAAAAGTCTTTTTTTAAGTAGCTAACCATAATGTCAATAGGAGGAACTTATCAACTGTCATAGTAAAAATCTTATCAACTCGCCAATCAAGAAACACGTCTCTATCAACAAGCCAACAACATCAGTTTTATGCGTAGGACATGAAATAAGGAAGTGGATTTTAGAGAAAAATACCTATTAACAACTTTATCTTATGAACCAGTCCCCAGAAGTTTGCTTTTGTAATTAGGTAGTGACATTAGGCAGAAAATTTGTTTCCACTCCCTTATGTGCTAATTACTAATTTAACCTCTCTTCTTCTTTGAAGGCTGCGTTGAATGGGAAATGGAATTCGACAGTCAAAGCTTAAAAACACAGAAAAATAAAAAACCCATGAGAGCATGTCGGTCCGTATATATCGTCTGGCGGGCGGGATCCTAATTCCCTTACTTTCACTACGCCGACCATGAGAGCAGAGGACGAAACCCACTTTGATTCTTCAGTCAATTACCCTCACTTTGCCATCTATTCTCACACACTTCAAAAGTCCAAAACAGCTCCGCCAAATAGAGTTGCTTCTCCACAGATTAGACGCACCCCACATGTTGACAAATTGGTTAATTATTGAATATCACTTCTCAAATATTAAATGGATATTGATTTGAAGATTATGAAGCTTGATTTCATTTGCCTTTGTGTTTTAATACTTCAGCAACCAAAACTGTTCATAACTCTTGGCGTGGCATCAACAGCTCTAAGTCCATTCGTACACTGCAAGTTCTTTCGATTTGGACCAGACCATTGAATCAAGATACAGTTTTTAGTGTGCTTAGCTTGTGAAATTTTCTGCGACAGGTTATCTACTTTGACTTTGTAGGTATTAGTTAAGATTTTTGTGGACATTCACGAGAGTTTATGATTAATTGCTTTTTTTTCCTGTTTATATCTCGTATTTCTGTTGTGGAGGTCCGATGGAAGAAAGCTCAGTTTATTTCTATGCAAACAGACCTGATTTTTCGCGAGACTATTTTCATCATGTGTGTTGTATTTTTATGTGGGTTTACACTGTGTGATGAGATCTGAAATTTTTAATAATTATGATTATCGGATTCTTTAGGTGTTTTAATAAGCATATACATAACAAGGATATTAATCCTTATTAGCACCACAAATTAGTTTCCTAGCCATTCCACTTTCATATAAGAAGTACTTGAATTCAATAATAAAATACCTAATATTAAGGACTGGAGTACATAATTTAAGGAAATAAAATACCACAAAATTAGTAAGAACATTGATCCTAATGTAAACCTAAAATGGTTGGTTTACCAAGCATTCTACATAGTAAGAACATTGATCCTCATCAACACCACAAAATTAGTTTTATAGCACTTTCGTATACGGACAGTTAATTGAATTCAATAATAAAATACCTAAATCAAGGACTAAAGTACTTAATTTCAGGAGATAAATACTGAACATGTAAGCCTAAAATGGTTGGTTTTATCAAGCAGTCTACATAGTAAGAACATTGATCCTCATCAACACCACCAAATTAGTTTTCTAGCCACTTCACTTTCGTATACGGTCAAGTAGTTGAATTCAATAATAAAAAGACCTAAATCAAGGACTGACGTACTTAATTTCAGGAGATAAATACTGATATTCATGTAGAAAATACCTGCGAATTGGGAAGAACATGTAAGCCTAAAATGGTTGGTTTTATCAAGCATTCTACAAAGAACATTGATCCTCATCAACACCACAAAATTAGTTTTCTAGCCACTTCACTTTCGTATACGGTCAAGTAGTTGAATTCAATAATATACCTAAATCAAAGACTAAAGCACTTAATATCAGGAGACAAATGATAATCATGTAGAACATACTTGCGAATTGGCGAGAACATGTAAGCCTAAAATGGTTGGTTTTATCAGGCATTCTACAAAGTAAGAACATTGATCCTCATCAACACCACAAAATTAGTGTTCTAGCCACTTCACTTTCTTATACTGACAAGTACTTGAATTCAATAATAAAATACCTAAATCAGGGACTAAAGTACTTAATTTCAGGAGATAATACTGATTATGTATAAAATACTTGCGAATTGTGGGAGAACATCTTAGCCTAGAATGGTTGGTTTTGTCAAGCATTCTACATGGTAAGAACATTGATCCTCATCAATACAACAAAAGTAGTTTCTAGCCACTTCACTCTCGTATATGGTCAAGTACTTGAATTCATTAGTAAAATACCTAAATGAAGGACTAAAGTACTTAATTTCAGGAAATAAATACAGATATTCATGTAGAAAATACTTGTGATTTGGGGAAGAACATGTAAGCCTAAATAATAATTGGGGGAGTACTTATCAAGCATTTTACATAATAAGAACATTGATCCTCACAACACCACAAAATTAAATTTCTAGCCACTTCACTGTCGTATACGGTCCAGTACTTGAATTCATTAGTGAAATACCTAAATCAAGGATACTTAATTTCGGGATGTAAATACTGATATTCATGTAGAAAATACTTGAAAATTGGGGGCGAGATACCTAAGACTAAAATTGTCATTCAAATCAAACTTATTAAATTGTATTGTGGATGATAAGTGTACTTACCATTTAAGATACTTGATGAAATGGTGTCATCTTAGAATTACATGAGTTACATCGAGTTATGTAAGACTAAATGATTGCTTCAATCATACATTACCCATAGTAATGAAATTGATCATCACAACATAAACAAATGAGCTTGATCCCAATTCCACTGTCAGACACTCTCAATATTCATGGGATAAATACCTAAGCTTAGAGGAAAATACTTATTTTTCTGGAAATAATACAGATATCTACGAGGAAAAAATACAACCAAAATGCAACGAGTTATCTAAGACTAAAATGATTGCTTTTAATCATACATCGTACTTAGAATACTTGAATTAAGTGATTAAATACTTGTTTTTTATGATAAATGTCATTACGATGTAAGATATGTTACGGAAACGACAATTTTAATCGTTAATCACTCACTCTTTGCAATTCGGATGTATCTTTTTCATAAATATCAGTATTGTTTTACCAAAATTAGGTACTTTAATGTCATTAAAGGTTATTTTAACATCGAATTCAAGTACTTTAGTCCGTTTAACATTAAGTTTGCGAACAAACTTCGTTTTAGTCTTTGATGTGTTGGTGCAATGCAAATTATTTTTTGCATAAATATCAATATTTGAAATCAAATTTAGGTACTTTGGTCTGAACTAAGGTAATTTACATAAAATTCAAGTATTTGATGCAATTTTAATAACCCGTTTTTTTCCTCGCTTAATTAGTGTGTACTTTTTGTCTTAATATGGGTATTATTTGCTTAAACATAGGTAATTCCATATCTCCCCAAATTTAAGTATTCTTTGTCCCATGTTGCAAGAAATTTTGAAAAAACAGTAATAATTCTTATGATTTCCAAAAAATATAAGATATTGATATCATTTTGATCGGCATGAAACAAAGAATACATAAATATATTAATTTGTTTCTATCATACATATTACATGAAATAAAATTGATTTTGTCATTTAGTAGATTATGTAGTTTAAAAGGGCACTATAGTAACTACTCACTTGGGGACCTGAAACTAATTTTTAGATATTAGCTCACAAAGTCAAACGATAGGGTCTGAATCATAATAGTAAACTTTGATTAGGGACCTTGTATCCTTTCCTTTTTCTTTCCGCTCTGTTGCTTTGTACTTTTTGGTATTTCCTCTTGGCTTCCTTTGGTTTGGGTGTGTTGCAGGTTGACCTCCCTTTGGATCACTTTGGTGGGCCGGCTTCTCTGGTGGCGAGTTGGAAGGGCTGGCTCCCCCGCACTCACCTTTGATGAAGACTGAGTCACTCTCTCCCCTTCTTACTTTCCCCCCATCGTTTCCTCACTTCCTTGCCTGTATGTTTTGTAGGCCAGCAGGTGTGTTTTGGACCACGATGCTGCTCACCTTCCCTGCTTACGTCGCTCCCCGTATGTGTGTGGTGAATATCTGGCCCTGGCGACGTCCCCATCTGGCCTGCGGCATGGAAATAGGTGGTGGCATGAGTACGCTCTCCTAGACCAGGATTGCGGATGCCCTTTCCCGCCAGAAGCATTTCCATCGTGACTCTGTCTTCTGTTTGTGCGCCTTGCACTTGTTGGCACTTTGCTGGGTAGCCCTGCTGGCACTAAACCTGGTGCCAGGAACCGGTTGATTGTTGTGGTTTTGACACCTACTTTGCCTTTGCTTTTGGTCCTCTGCGCTGTCTTTCTCTTGGGGCTTGGGTCTTGTTTGGACCTTGTAGGTTGTCTGGGTTACCTGGTGTATGGTGTTGCCTGGTCTGTAGTACATTACCGTTTGATGCGGCATGAGCGATATCATGCCCGCTGCTCTGTACCCCTGTTTTTCATCTATTTTAGTTACCAATTTCCAAAAAAAAACTTTGATTAGGTATTTAACTCTAAATTACCCAATAAGGAATCACCATATTCAGTTCCCATTCGCTATCCATACAATTGAGCTTTTATTCGAAGTCCATGTATCAGTGGTTAGTGAAACTCTCTTTTCAATTTATTGATGATAACCCTTCAAATTTTCTTTCTCTTCAAAATATAGCTTAATCTCTAGTGATTATTGATCTTGAAGGGACGTAGAATTGAGGACAAATCACTGATATGAACTTCGAAATTCTTCATTTTCAACTAACTTGAAAGTTTTCATCCATGATAATGAGCTAGCCCTTTTGTAATAGTCTTGATCGAAATTCCAGTTAGAAGGCATTTCTGTCAATTCTCCCGCCACAGTTGAAAAAAAATCTAAATTGTTTCTCCAACATTATTGGGATGTTTCTCACAAACCTTTATTCAAACCTGATATCCCCTTTCTCGAAAGATGTACCATTTCTTGCGGCACTTGCATTTTTAGTTCTCGTCTTTCTCCTTTATCGGTACACATGGTGAAATGATCCCAAACTCAAGATCTCTTAGATATATCCTTTCTCTATGACCTTTTTTTTTGGTATAAAGTCCCATATATATAGATAGAAGGAAAATGATACAAGATGGGTGGGAGCGGTGCTCCGCACAATCAACCAGTAACAGGCTACTGGGTACAACTCAAATGGGAAGCATCCCTACTATCTACCATGCAACTCTCCAAAGTCGTCGTATAGCTAAACGCTGAAGATCATACTTAGTAGATATTCCACTAATACGCATGATGGCCAGCGCAAGCACACAACCAACAAGCCGATCAGGGGACGTAGTAATTCCTTCCTCCAGCGCCTGTTCCTCGCCTGCCAGATATGGTAGACAAGTGACGCTAGCACATGTCTATACGCCGCGTGAACAAGATGTCGCCCGATCATAAATCTTTTTCGATTATAAATGAAAAATAAATGTTTTGGATGACGTGTAATGCTGACTAAACTTTTTCGATCACGTGCAACTAATACTACTTTCGATCATAAAAAACTATAGATCAGATATAATAATGAGCAGATTATTCGATCAGGTTTTCGGTAGTAAACTATTTTGATTAGCAATCAACTAAACAAGACCTTTTCGATCACGTACGACAAATAGTAGTCAGTTTGACTTTTTTTTGGAATAGGCTCCGTGTATATATATAAGAGAAAAATAGGTGAATGTACAGATGAGTAAGGATGTAATCATCACATGCAAACCAGCAACACACTGCCGGCGTCAACCACAAAAGCAAAAGAAAACTGAACAAGATCCAAGAAAACTACCAAGCTACACGCCAAAGTCGTCGTATAGCAGCCTTTTGGGGTTCGAATTTTGGTGAGGTCCCAATAAGTCGTATGCAAACCATGTCAAGAACCACACCAACTAGCCTGTCCGGAGTGGTGATAGCCCCTTCCTTCCAGCGCTTGTTGCGTGCTTGCCAGATATGATACACCAATGATGCGAGTACGTGGCGGTAAGCGACCTGTAAGAGATGCTGCCCTCTCCAACGCGTTGCAGCCCACTGTAGACCCTGCCTCCAGTCCCGATACGGCCATGCCCATCTGATCTTCCTCCTCAACAGTCGAGCACAAGTGCGAGAAAAGCCACAGTCAAAAAATAGATGCTGAACTGTCTCAAAATGTAGTGCATCACAAAGGACACAGGCGGGAGTCCCGGCGCGCTGCGCTACCCAAGGCTTATCTCTGGTCGATAGACGATCTCGAATGGCCAACCACAAGATGACCTCATGACGAGGGACCTTTAGGGGACTCCCGAACAAGCTCGCCCAAGAGACAATAGGCCGTCGTATTCGCAGGGCCTCCCTAATTAATCGTGTTGTGGGTCTGCCCTCTGGCGCCTCCTTCCACGAAACCACATCACACCTAGTCGGCTGAATTGGCGGAAGGTGCGGACTGAACTCCAAGTTCTCAACCGTCGACCTCCCGGGCCAATTCCATCCTTGGCCATCGATGACGCAGCTTAGGCGTGTTCCCACCGGCAGCCCCATTGCTAGTGGGCCTCGAGGGTAGCGGGCCAACAATGGGACACCCCGTAGCCATGGATCCTCCCATAATAATAATGATGTACCATCCCCAATCGTAAAATCAAGGAAAGAAAGAATTACCATCCTCAATTGCAACAACTTCCTCCAGCTCCACGCAGTATTAGCCGAAATAGTAATTGTCATGCAGTCGTGTGCTGTACAACCAGTCCACCCAAATCGAATCATCAGGCCGAGTAATCACCCTCCATAAGAGCTGAAGCAGGAGGGCCCTATTATCCGTGGCGATCGACCGTAGGCCCAAGCCACCCTCTCGCACCGGCAAACAGACATCCTCCCAAGCAATAGTTTGACTTTCCAAAGGCTTAGAATTGAAAAGGTTTTCGTCCATGTAGCTAAGCAATAGTTTGACTTTCAAAGGTTTAGAATGGAATTTCGACCATGTGCTATATAGTACTATTTTCGTTCAGATACGACAACTGAGCTGTTTTTCGATGGTAAGCTTTCGATCACTAGCAATCACTATTTTCGGTAGAAAATTTTTTTCGATCTGCTTTCGATCGTCCTTAGCGAACAGTACTATCAAAAGAAAAACTTCCACCGAACTTACAAACACTTAGGGATATTCACAATTCAACTTAATAATGCAAATAAAGCATGGAGACTTCAACTTTTAACACACAATCAAACCAGAAAACAGCAAGCATGATGAATTTTTCCAGAAATTGATAAATTTCACCAAGAACACGAAAACACCATATTTCACAATTCGACCGAAAAACATACCATCTATCATGGTATATTTACATTACTAGCCCTATAATATGACTAATTACAATTTAGCCCAAGACTACTCATTTACTTAACAGGACACGATAACTATATTAATTTTGAATACAATAAAATAGTTCCAACACGACTTTGAGTAGAACAGCCCGAGCGATTGTGTTCCTCGGATATATCGCTTTGAGATGTGACTGCCTCGGTTCTTCCATATAGCGGCTAGCGACTCAAACGTTGTAAGCGATATCGGGTATCGTGCTGGTCAAGTGTCACAGGCTGCCCATGATACTTCAATATAGGTCGCATTCACTCCTTGTCCTCCCTCAAACTTGGACAGTTTTGTTCCAAGTTCCGTCAGTGTCGCTACCAGGTGGCTCTCCTCCATTTCATTTTTCTTCAACATATCTGTTGGTCCTTTTATTACGAAACAAGGATCAAAAGAAAGGGTTGAATGTTGAAAACGAAGAACACCTTTGAGTGCATGTTAATGTGTGGAAATACAAGGTGGCTTACCTTTTGATATCTTGTGATAAACCCTAATTAGGGCCATACCACAAGTATTTGGTGTATTAAAGCCCAGTTCCAAACTTCTACTAAATATCATAAGTCTCCCCAAACTACATCAACGCATTAAATAAGTACATATAAACCGAAGGTTTCATAAATTGAAGGATGCTACGAAATATTCCTAACAATCTCCCCTTAGCATCCTTTTCGATATGGCGTCCTCTGCGTCTTCTTATTCTTGGGTTTCTCCACATGGTAGGGAGACTTCCTGAGTCCTAAGAAGTGCTCGAACGATCGCAACCTTCTTCGAAAAGATATCTTCACAGAGATGGTCTCGATTAGCCTTGAGTATTTCTCTTGAACTTCGTATTCTTCGTCTCTTAGCTGCTCGAGTATTCTTCTGAGTTTGTTTCTAATGATCAGTAAGGTTCCGTCGCTGAACCTGTGAATCTCTGACGTCTTCATGAGCCTTTTCTCTCATTTGAAGTTGATGTAGACGATTGATGGATCGTCGTCTTCCTTTATAATGTGCCATTCTCCATAAACTTGGATCTGAGACCTCGAAGGATAGGTTCGTGAGATTCACCTTCTTCATGTTACTCTCTACCGCCATTTGGAGATCATGTGTTGCATTGAACTTGACTTGGCGTAGAATGATTCATTTTAGTGCGTAGTAGCCTAGTCTGAGTTCTGGCGTATTGACTGCTCTAAGTGTCCTATAGTCCCTCGCTATTTGTTCAACATCTTCCCTCTGATGTAAGCGAGGTCGGCCTCATTCAATTCTTCGTATTCTTCATTTTCTCGCCATACCATATTGATAGGCATGTCTATGTCTGCAAATCTTACTTTGCGAACTCCCAGAATTAGATTTCTCTAATTCTGGGTTTCTTCGCCTCTTCTCTTCTGAGAGTGTCTACATCACCTCCTTTTCTTCTGAACATCAGTATTCAGCGAAGAGATAGTAGGTATTGGACTACCTTTGCTCTTGGAAGATGACTTAGTCCTCTGAGATCAAGCTCGTCTAGCTTCTTGATCCTATCCTCCCTCCTCCAGGTTCTGCTTCGAATTTCTTCTTGATATGGGGCAATTACCTTTATGTTTTCCCACGGCAATTCCGATGCTTCTTCTGTCTTCGACTTCATTGGTGGGCATTTTTCATCGATGACGGTGTGTTGGAGTAGCTCGGGAAGTTCTGGAATATCTGCTTCGTAGTCTTCACCTTCCTCGAGTTCACCGTCGCTGATTAGGGGCAGGCTAACATTCGCCTTCATCAAGAAGTATCTGGCATTTTCCATCAAGCCTCTAGCCATGTCTGGGTCCATCGGTTTAGTTATCCAATCTTTGTTGAAGATGTAATTTTCCACGGCGCCATGTGGATTGTACAGTTCTTCGGTTTGTGGGATTGGATCATTAGTCTATAGGGATATGATGGGAGAGGATGGGGATATCGAAGGGCTGCTTTGGCTTGTGGGAAGAGGAAGAGTAAGGCTCATAGCTGGTGGGGAGGGCTGTTGGGTTGTTTTGCTAGTAGTTCGGGTAGATATTTTTGTTTGTGTGGGTGTAGGTGATTTTGTTCTGGTAGGTGTTCGGGTGACTCTAGACCTATATTTGGTTGTGAGGGTTGGCTTGTCCCTGGGTTAGGTTCAACTTGGATGTGTTGAACCATGGAAACACATCAAGGTTGTTGGCTCGAAGGTATTGTAGGAGCTACGGCGCAGTTGGATCGAGGAGTCTAATAAGATGGTCTAGTAGGATCATGGCCTCCTGATCAAGCTTGCCTTTTGTTGATTGGATTTTGGTGAGCTTTGGAGCTTGATAGCCCTCGGTCATGGGGTGGCGCTCTATTTCGGGATGAAGATCCACGAAGTGTTGGACGATGTCGGGGAGCCACCGTAGGTAAGGAAGTACGGCTTCATGGATCCGAGACCTCGCCTTCGTAATTGATCAAGGATGTCCGTCCATAGTAGTTGTGCGACATCATAATTTTTGTTGAAGACGATCCCATGGAAGATCAGCATGATGTTGCGGTTGCATCGATCGGACCCAGCGTGCTTCGGAGAGAGGCATTTGTTGATGATCAGAAAGAGAGTCCCAGGGTCCAGGAATATCTTTTGCCGTGAAGTCAGGGAGGTGAATGGATTTTTGGGCGGTAGGTTTGTGGCCCATAAATAGAAAGTCTCTGATCAGGTCGTCGTTAGAGGGTCACTGGTGTTGTCGATTTTAGCGGAGAGATGGGTTGTTTTTGGGTTATTTGTTGGGTTTTGAAGAGTGGACCATTATTGTTGTATGTATACTTCTGGGACACGCTCGGTGATATTGAGGGCTATTTTCAGAGGGTGGTTTGCTAGTATTTTGACAATGATAGGATCTGGGCACGAGGTGTTGTCAAAGTCTAGTTGGAGGTTGTTGGGTGTTCTCTATGCGCAGTCCTTTGAAGCAAAAATCTCATCAATCTATCGCACCATTTTAATATATCTGTAAGATAAGATCGATCAAAGGATTAGTAGGAACCAACCATTACAACGTTTGGAAAGAGAATGTAAAATACGAGTCAAAGTCCAATGTGTAATACTTTAGGACTTACAGAAATTTCGATAAAATTTTGAGTAAAGTTCACCGAGAGGAAGAAGAATTAAAATTGAATCAATCAATCGGCGACATTTTTCATGCTAGATCACAGTAAATCAGTTTCGGCCAAGATTCAACTTGTATTTCAAACCGTGTTATTGAGTTTCGGCGATTCAAATCATATTTCTTTCATAGTTCGGTTTTGATCGGAACTGCGGAATCGTATGATTTAATTCATGTTATAAGTAAGAGACGGTTTCGACCGAAAGTCGTAAGGTGGACGATTTAAATCATAGTAAAATTATAAAATCCTGTTTCGGCCGAAAGTACTGAGTAGCTCGATTTAAATCACAGGATAAAAAGACAGTATCGGCCGATTGTAATTTGAAATTGAATCAGAGTTGCGTTTCGGGCGAAGGAGAGCTGAATCGAAACGCAATTTGAGAGCGATTCGAGCGATCTCACTCAAACCCTAATCGGCGATTCCTGCAAAAACGAGAACAATATCAGTGAAAAGCTGCAGATTGTGTTTTTCCTTACCAATAGTGAGTTTGGGGCTGCAATAATCGTGAAAAAACAGAGTTTGTTGGTGATGGTGACGAGATTTGCGTGCGATTGCAGAGAGTTTTGAAAGTAAGTTTGGGAGAATTGAGGAAAGACTGAGTTTCGGGCGAAACACTATATATATAGAATGAGTTTCGATCAAGAGTATTTTCAGGCGAGTCTCAGTTTCGTCGAGTAAAAATTACAAAGGGGTTAAAATTATTAGTTTCGATCGAATTGAATTAGTTTCGGGCGATGATCTGTGTCGCCGTGTAAAATTATAAAAGGATTTAAAACTTTCAGTTTCGATCGAAACGAGTTTCGGGCGATTGTTAGTTTCGCCGAGAAAAGATTTTAAATATTTGAATATTTTTAGTTTCTATCGAATTTAAATGAGTTCCGGGCGATACTCAGTTTCCCCGAGAAAAGATTTTAAATATTTGAATATTTTAGTTTCGATCGAATTTTGAGTTTCGCCGAGAAAACTTTTGACTTAAGATTAGTAGAAATGACTATCTCAAGATTTACCCTACAATTCGATTTGAAAGAAAATTTGATGGAAGATCATCGAAACTCCCCCTTAATTTGTGCAAGATGTTCAAAGACTCCCCCTAGGTTAGTGCATAATTTTTCAAGACTCCCCTTAGATATGATAGTAGGATTTTCAGCATACACATGAAAACATATAGAGAAAAATTAAGTGACCTATTTACATAATATCAGGTTCATGTAGGGTCAATCGATCATGTCTTACGGTTCAACATGCCTAACCTAGATACCAAGAATTGGAATCGCTTTCATCCAATGCCTTAGTGAATAAGTCAGCAAGTTGAAGATCTGTGTGAATGCATTTCGATTGTACCTTGTTCTACATATTCCTTGATAAAGTGATATCTAATGTCTATATGTTTTGTGCGTGAGTGATGTACTGGATTACTTGTTATAGCTATAGCACTTTTTGAGTCACTAAAAATGGGAATACAATTTTACGTTATGCCAAATCTCGTAGCTGGGTTCTCATCCACAAAATTTGTGAACAAGAACTCGCAGCAGCGACATATTCTGCCACTGCTGTTGAAGTTGAGACACAATTTTGTTTTCGAGACGGTCAGCTTACGAGTTTACCCCCGAGAAATTGAGCGGCTCCAGAGGTGCTCTTTCTGTCCAGCCTGCATCCCGCGTAATCGGCGTCTGTGTATCCTATGAGTTCGAAGTTTGACTCCATTGGGTACCGTAAACCTAGATTCGGAGTTCCCTTGAGGTATTTGAAAATTCTCTTGATGGCCAGCATGTGAGACTCCTTTGGATCAGCTTGAAAGCAAGCACAGAGACACGTGGCGAACATGATCTCAGATCGACTGGACGTGAGATAAAGCAAGCTTCCTATCATCCCTCGATAAATCGTTTGGTTAATAGATTTCCCTGATGAATCTGCATCAAGTTTGCATGAGGTGGACATGGGAGTGCCGGCAGCATTTGAGTTGTCCATGTTGTACTTCTTGAGTATGTCGTGAATGTACTTGGATTGCTGATGAAGATTCCATTGTGAAGCTGCTTAGGAAGCCCAAGAAGAAGCTTAGTTCGCCCATCATACTCATTTCAAATTTTTGCTTTATTAGGTCTCCAAAGTTCCTGCACATTCTTGAGTCCGTCGAGCCGAAGATGATGTCGTCGACGTAAATCTGTACCAGCATAATATCAGACCCGTCCTTCTTGATAAAGAGAGTCACATCGATCTTCCCTTTTGTGAAGCCGGAGGAGATGAGAAAATCCGAGAGGACCTCGTACCAGGCTCTGGGAGCTTGTTTAAGTCCATAGAGAGCTTTATCTAGTCTGTAGACGTGGTCTGGGAGTTGTTCGCTCACAAAACCTTCAGGCTGAGATATAAAAGCTTCTTCCTTCAGAATGCTGTTGAGGAATGCAGTTTTGACATCCATCTGGTAGACTGTGAAGTTCTTTCGTACAGTGAAAGCTAAGAAAATCCTGATGGCTTCAATTCTTGCGATTGGAGCATATGTCTCATCATAGTCGATTCCTTCATGTTGATTGCATCGTTTTGCAACCAGCCTGGTTTTATTTCGGATAAGAACTCCTTCCTCATCCTTTTTCTTCTTAAACACCCATTTAGTCCCTATGATAGTTTTCCCAGCCGGTCTAGGTACTAGGTTCCAGACTTTCAGCCTTTCAAATTGATTGATTTCCTCCTGCATTGCAATTATCCAATCTGGGTCGGCGAGTGCTTCAGCTACTTTGATAGGCTCCTTTTGACTGAGAAAGCAAGAATAGAGGCTTTCATTTATCGTTGATGCTCTAGTTGTTACACCAGTGGAAAGGTCCCAATTATTTGTGAGTTTGGGTGTGCTCGGGTCCACTTTCTTGTATTAGGTTGTGCTGATCCAGCTGCATTTGTATCATGTATTGTTTTTTCACTTTGATCATTCTGATGCTCCATTTCTTGTCCAGGTTGAGGTAGTACTGACTCTCCAGAAGAAATTTCTATTGTCGAATCAGAGGGCTGAGGTGTTTCAGTTGCTGAGCTGGAGATGATTTTGAAGGTTCACCCACGGAGGAGGTGCTTGGTTGATCCTTTGTCAACTCTCGTAGAAGTCCGGGTTCTGGACTGATTTTTGCAGAAGCTACTCGGTCTACTTCATCAAACGTTACGTTAATGCTTTCCATAGCCGATCTATTCTCCTTGAGGTATACTCGATAGGCCTTGGAGGTTGTCGAGTATCCCACCAGTATTCCTTCAAATGCTTTTGGGTCGAGTTTGCCTCTGTCTTCACAATCGTTTGCTACGTAGCACTTGCATCCAAAGACTCTCAGGAAAGAGACGTCCGGTACTCGGCGATTTATCAACTCGTAGGGAGTCCTATTGAACCTCTTGTGAAGGGAGCCACGATTTTGAGTGAAACAGCCCGTGTTCATTGCTTCGGCCCACAAGAAGTGAGGTAGTCCAGAGTGAATAAGGAGTGTACGAGTTGCTTCAACTAAGGTTCTGTTCTTGCGCTCAACTACACCATTTTGTTGAGGTGTTTTTGCCGCTGCGAACTGTTGGATGATTCCAAGTGATGCATAGAAGTCACTGAGTTTTTTATTCTTGAATTCTGTCCCATTGTCAGTTCTGATGATTTGGACAGTTGGTAGAGGTTTTGTGTGGTTTTGATAAACTCAATGGTTAGACCTAGAGTTTCGTCTTTGGTTATGAGAAATTTGGTCCATGTGTAGCGCGAGAAATCATCCACAATAACCAACACATATCTTCGCGCATTGATGGTCTGAGTACGCATAGGTCCACACAGATCCATATAAGTGAGTTCGAAAGGTTTAGAAGTTTGAGGCTATATGTTTGGTCTGGTGAGATGCTTTCCGTATCTTTCCCATATCACACGCCGAGCAGAGATGCTCTTGTGATATCTGAATGAGGGAAGTCCTTTGACCAAGTTTTCTGATTGCAATTTGCTAAGGTCTTTGAAATTGAGATGGGAGAGTCGCTGATGCCAGAGATTGTTCTGGTGTAGAGAGGCACGGGAGATGAGACAAGTCGGTCGGACAGTTGTGAGGTCAATGGAATAGAGATTCGTCTTCCTGGGCCAGTGAGTAGCTCTCTTCCACTGTTATCTGTAACGCCACATTTGTTGGTCTCGAAGTTCACCTTGTAGCCTTTGTCATAGAAACGTCCAGTGCTGAATAAATTGTAGCTCAGCCCTTCGACGTAGGAGACCCCTTTGATGGTCACATTGTCATGGATGGATCTGCCGTTCGTAACATGGGTGCAGATTGACCGTTTCCGAAGTAGACCTTTCCGAGAAATCCCTCAGAGGAGTTGCTCAACAGCTCTTTGTTTCCAGCAACCTGAATATAAGTCCCACACATGACGAACCTGCAAAAAAAACCACGTAAGCTTAGGTACCCATTTATAGATGGGCCCTTCTTTGATAGCAGGTGTAGAAGCTAAAATATTTGTTGCTAGATTGAATTCTTTTCTGGATTGTCGGATAACTGGTTTAAGAACCCAAGCATGACAATTTCGTATGGGATACAGTTGGGATTTCGGAATCCAAATTTGTTTGTCTTAATTTATTGTTCTGCTTGGTTTGGAGGTGGTGTGTTACTTTATCTTTGATTTGATAGTATGATTGGTGAGGTGGAGGATATGCCCTTAGAATGAGTGCTTTGTGGCGTGGAGGCGTTTTTGCTGGAACAATCGTCATGAGGATGGGAAGATATATCATTGTTTACATGACAATATTTTAATTTCTGGGCATAAAACAACGAAACACGATTTGCGACATTACAAGAAGTCACTTTTGGAAATGCAAAAGATTTTGAAACATGAGAAGAAAGGTTTGAGACTGGTCTCATCTTCTTCTTATCAGGGCCTGTTGTCTTCTTTTTTTTTCGAGTAAGTTCCATATATATATTAAAAATAATGGGGAAATGTACATGTGAATGAGGGGATTAGTCCTCAAGAGCATAAAACCAGTGACATGCTACTGGCTAACACCACCAATTACAAAACTACGATAACTGTCATCCAACCTACCAAGCTACACGCCAGAGCCGCCGTATAGCCGCCCTCTGAAGGTCGAACTTGGGGGATGTCCCAAGAAGTCGCATGCACGCCATGTTGAGGATATTCGCAACAAGCCTATCTGGTGACGTGATAGCTCCCTCCTTCCAACGCTTGTTGCGAGCCTGCCAGATATGATACACCAGCGAGGCTAGGACATGGCGATACGCTGCATGCAAAAGGTGCTGACGTCGCCATCGCAACGCGGCCCACAAGATAGCCTCCCGCCAGTCCGGATAAGGCCACACCCACCGAATACGACTCTGCAGTAGCCGGATGCATTGGCGCGAGAAGCCACAATCAAAAAACAAGTGTTGGACCGTCTCAAAGTGGAGGGCGTCGCAGAGGACACAGGCTGGGGTTCCGGCACGCTGGGCTACCCAAAGCTTATCTCTTGTCGATAATCGATCGCGAATGCCAAGCCAAAGGATGAACTCGTGCCGTGAAATCCTCAGAGGACCCCCAAATAGAATCGCCCACGGGACAGGAGGCCGGTGTATCCGCAACGCCTCTCTAACCAAACGGGCCGTGGGCCGCCCATCCGGCGCTCCAATCCAGCGAACCACATCACACTTAGTCGGATCAACAGAGGGCAGATGGGGACTAAATTCGAGAAATTCAGCCGCCGTCCGTCCTGGCCAATTCCAGCCATGAACATTGATAATTGTGCTGAGGCGAGACCCCAATGGTAGGCCCATCGCAAGTGGACCTCTACGATAGCGCTCCAGCAACGGTTAAGATCGCAGCCACGGATCCTCCCATAATAATATAGACGAGCCATCACCAATGATAAAGGAAATGTGCGGTAGAATTACCGGTCGCAGTTTCATGAGTTTCCTCCAACTCCACGCAGTGTTGGCCGCGACAGGAATGCTCCAAACTGAACGTGCATGTAAACGTGTATTGTACAACCAATCCACCCAAATGGAATCCGCCTCCCCAGCAATTACCCTCCATAGCAGTTGGATGAGGAGTGCCCTGTTATCATTAGTGATCGAACGAAGGCCCAACCCTCCCTCCGAGACCGGAAGACAAACGTCATCCCATGCAACCTTTGCCGAAGGTCCACCCAACAAGAACTGGCGAAACCTCGCCTCCAGTGCTTGAACGACACCCTTGGGCAGCAGGAATACCCCAGACCAATAAACGTGCACGGCTTGGAGGACTGACTTTATCAGTTGGACCCTTCCCGCATATGACAAGGACTGATTCAGCCAAGACCCCAGGCGCATATGACGAGCCTGTTGTCTTCTTTGCTGAGCCAGATCGAACCTTCTTCGCTTCCTTAGATCTCATGCCTTTGTCTATTGGTATATGTGATAAAATTTAGTGTGAGATAAAGGAATTTTCCTCGTAGTTTGCTTGCATTTATATGTAGAGGATTCTGGAACAGGACGGGAGGTGGAGGGTATGTAAGCGTCAGGAAAGTTTTCAAGAGTATAAATTTTGCTTACCAAAATAGTTTTCTCTTCTTCGTGGGCTTTCTTTTCTGATTCTAGGTAGGCTTTCAAGGCTCCGATTTTGCGAATAATCTCTGGAATATAGATAGATGAATAGATGGGTTTAGCCTGCTCGTCAGTGCTTTCCTGAATTTCGGGTCCAAATGGTGACATGTAATCATCAGAGAGTGTTATCTCTCTAGTTTTGTAGCTATCATTGAGTTCTGCTTAGTCACACATGATTTGGGCCCATTCTTTAGTCCTCCGTTTCTGTTCGTCAGATTCAGTCACCTCACTTGATTCTACGAAGGGCCTTAGTTGTTCAAGGCTCAACTCAAAACTTTTAATGTACAGAGAGAGTACTTTATCTTTCTCTGGGTTAGTGGTGGGTTCAAAACCCAATCCTTCACGGGGATCATAGAATTCTACATCTTTAGGTTGGCTAAGAAAGACGGTTCGTTCAGATTGACCTCTTTTGGTGTTAATGTCCTCTAACTCTTTGATTTTCTTATATTGACGAACCCGTTCGTTGGTGACTAGTTCATATTGAGACAATACGTTTACTCGTTCTTCTTCGCTGTCTTTAACGTTTCTACAGATTTCGTTAATTTGTTTTTCCTTGTTTTCTCTAAGGTCTTCTAAAGTCTTCACTTTAGCTACAGACAAGGGTAAGGATTCTTGAAGGATAGCTATCTCTTCCTGTTGCTTGTTTAATAAGGCATAATCTTTGTCAAAGTTGCTTTGGAGTTCTGAGTGATCTTTACGATGCATGGAGAGTTCGGCTGTCCTACGTTCAAGTTTGACAAAATCATTTAGAGATGGAGTGTATACCTCCAGGTCCGATGAAGAGACATCCATCCTGTCTGACTCTATGGCTGGCTCGTCCTCGTCAGAATCATCATCATTGCTTTTCACCATGAAGGCCATTTCATCTTCCTCCTCGTTAGACGTGTCCTCCAGCCATTCATCTTCCTCAGCCACCAAGACAATTCCCGCCTCCTTTGCATTGTGAGAGCTGAAATTTTTTCTTGTAGTGTTCAGTATTTTTCTTTTTAGGTCTGACGCATTCAGAAGCAAAGTGACCCGGTTTTCCACAGTTGAAGCACTTCTGTATTACTTCAGATTTCTTAGTTTCAACCTCTTCTTGGGCAACGAACTTCTGTTTCCCGCTAGAGGTTCATTGTTTGTTGTAGGAAGATGATGATTTCTTGGCGCTCATCTTATTGATCGTCTCTGAGATCATAGCCAGTTTCTTTCTGATTGATTTGAGTTTGTGGCGACCCTACTTTTCTAATTAGATTTAGTGGCGGATTTCCGCAGCGTAAGCCGCAGAAGGCCCGTCTAATTAAAACTTTTTTCCTAAAATAATATACAGTATTATAAAAAATCCGTCTACACTGTTATTTCTGTACACGGGCCGAAGCCCCAAAAATATCAAAAGAACAAAAAGCGCTAACGCCGCTCCACAGGTCTTCATCCATGTACCGCACCGCCCTCAAAAGTTCGTGGAGCACCGCCACCAGCCGCCTCAGTCACGACGCGTATCAGCGTCGGACTCAATACCTACAACACGTAAACACTGAGCAATTTGCCCAGTAGGTGAATAAAATGCATGTATGCAAGTGTGCACTCAACCCCAATCCCAATATCTCACAACATAATATAATGCACACTCTTTCTTTTCCCACATTCCTATTTCACACAACACAGGGCCCTAGGTTAGGCTCGACACCTCCGCGCGCAATAGACTACTGGGAGGCCACACCCAAGTCTCGCGGCGAGCTACGCCGGTAGTGCACTGATCGATCACGTCAATGTCCTCCTACCAGGTCGTATACCTCCCGCACTAATCACAAAGAAAATCCCATCCGGCGGTATGCACCCCGAATCGATCACGTCCGGGTAGACAGATCGATCACGTCTGTCTCCGCCAGGTGCCCAGTGAGCCCAACCTCGACTCCTCTAAGAGTCACCAATCACAAGCATCTCTTTCTACCCCGTACGTCAATATCTCATATTATTACCGTCACACTACGGTACAAACATCTCTCGCCGTAACGTGATATGCACGTGCCATTCATATAAAAACATCATAAAACATGATTTATATAAAACGTGCGTAAAACTTGTAAACATGCAAAATCATATAAGCCACGTAAATCACATAATCACATAATCCCAAGAAAACACATGAATGTGTTTACGTATTGTAGATGGATGATCCACCTACCTGTCCTCCTGCTACAGTCAAATAGAAGCTCTGGCGTAGTCCCTATATTTCGATCCTCTGAATATATTAAATATTATCATATCAGTATATTTGCTAAACTGTATAAGTTTTTGAGTTCCCAAACCCTAATTATAGAAAACCCTAAAATTTATGAAAACTTAAAAATAATGATATTCCTGAAAACAAATAAACCCTAAGATATCGAAAATTTATTAAGTGTAGAATACTACTGAAATTATGTTGAGTATCGAAATCTTTTTGTGATGATTCAAATGTCGAGATCTTCTATGTATAAAAATAAATCTCGAGACCATAAAAATGTCGAAGGCTTGTATAATGTCGAAATCCTCTAAATATAAATGTCGAGACATCACCTATTACGAGATCCTATTTATTAAAATGTCGATAAACAGAAAATATATGTCGAGTTTTAGCATACTAGAAAATGTCGAGATGTGAGTGGTGGGAAGATGTCGAATTGTATAGTTGGTAGAAGTCGAGACTTTCTCTGTGATAAATGTCGAAACCTACTCTTACCAAAATGTCGAATTAGAAATGTCGAACTATTATTTCTTGAAAATGTCGAGCTATTAAGTTGAATAAAGAACAAATGTCGATATCCTTTCATTCGCAAAAACCTATATAATCATATCGAATTATTGAGTGTGCCGAGATCTTATTTACATATTGTCGATATTTATTAAGATGTCGAAGCATATAAAATGTCGAATTCATTGTATGTTGAAAATATCGAGGTCCTTAATGTCGAAACTATGTTGAGGTCGAATTCCTTCTAATGTCAGCAACGTTCCTATGAATCTATCACATAACAAAATTCATGAAAGTACATATTTCGTCACTTACACATCTATGAATTATAAGAATCGAACTTTAAGGAATTAGTGTTTTCTAAACTAATTTACTATTTACCTTGCAAAAGTCATCCTACTTCCAGAAAAGGTACGTCCTACTACTTATGTTTCAAAAGAACAGAAAACCAAAGATTGTTAAAGCTCATCTCTCTCTTTAACCAAATATTCATGACCGTATACTAAATTTCAGAGGTTCCAAGTCTTCTAGATATGATATCCCATGAAGCTATAGTCATTACCTAGTCATGAAATTCGTTTATCACTGTTGAAATGGCCTAATTATATATTAAGTTCAAGAATTTACCTTACTTAGGGTTTCGAGTTGTTGAATACAATTGAGCTTCTTCCGTTTTCTTGCTCCTCTTCGTTTGTATTAACGTTTGTTTTTAAGTCACAAGGTAAGGATATACAATGGAATATAATTTTCGAAAGTTGACATTGATTAGACATCTTGGTAACTTAACGGTTCTTACCTTAGGATTTAAGAAATCTCATAGTTATCTTATTTTATTTTATTTATTTATTTATATATATACATATACTTATGGGCTTGTGGGCTTTAATTTCGAATTTATTGAATTAATTATGGCCCAATCTTATATCTTGTAGTACCATTACTTTTATTTAACTCCTCATATTTCGAAATTGATTCAAACCATAAGAATTTATATATTTGTTATGCGATTGGGGTTTCTTTATTAGACTTCCTAATTCACAAAATCGCATAAGTAAATACATCAAAGTCCCGTATAAATTTTACGGGTATTACATCCTCCCCCCTTAAAAGAATTTCGTCCCCAAAATTATGCCGATTGGAATAACTCGGGATAACGAATTCTCATATCATCCTCACGCTCCCAAGTGGCTTCCTCAACTGATTGATTCCGCCACAAAACTTTAACTAACGGAATAGTCTTATTCCGTAGTCGTTTTGACTCGTACATTAAAATCTCTACGGGCTTCTCTTCGTAACTCAAGTCAGGCTTGAGTTGTCGATAAAGAAGTTCATTCTGGATCACATGACTCGGGTCCGCGACGTATTTTCGTAATGTCGATACGTGAAATACGTCGTGAACTTGTGATAGGGAAGTCGGCAATTCTAACTGATACGCAACCTCGCCGACTCGTTTGACTATCTTGAAGGGGCCTATGTATCTGGGACTTAGCTTGCCCTTCTTTCCAAAACGCTTTACTCCTTTCATTGGGGAAATCTTCAGAAATACTTGATCGTCTTCTGCGAACTCCAAGGGTCGTCGTCGATGATCTGCATAGCTTTTCTGTCGACTTTGAGCAGTTCGCATTCGTTCTCGAATTTTGGTCACTGCTTCTGTTGTTTCTCGAATCATATCGGGTCCTAATAAAGCTCGTTCGCCGATTTCGTCCCAATGAATAGGGGATCGAAATTTGCGCCCGTACAATGCTTCGTACGGTGCCATCCCGATCGTAGCATGGAAGCTATTATTGTAGGAGAATTCGATCAACGGCAAATATTTGCTCCAATTTCCCTTGAAGTCTAGCATGCACGCTCGTAACATGTCCTCGAGGGTTTGGATCGTCCGTTCAGACTGCCCGTCCGTCTGGGGATGATATGCAGTACTGACCGAGAGCTTAGTACCCATCGCTTTTTGTAAGCTCTGCCAGAAGTTGGATAGAAATCTCGAATCTCGATCCGAGACAATAGAAATTGGAATTCCATGGAGTCGAACAATTTCCCGAATATACAATTCAGCGTAGCGTTCCATGGAAAAAGTAGAACTGATTGGAAGGAAATGGGCTGATTTCGTCAGGTGGTCTACTACCACCCAGATAGCGTCATGGCCTTTCGTCGTCTTTGGTAAACCAACGACGAAATCCATCGTGATATGGTCCCATTTCCATTCGGGAATCGGTAAAGGCTGTAGAGTTCCAGCTGGTCGCTGGTGTTCCGCTTTGATCAACTGGCACGTCATACATCTATTTACGAACGTGGCAATGTCCTTCTTCATTCCCGGCCACCAATATATGATTCGCAAATCCTGGTACATCTTTGTCGCTCCCGGATGCACAGAGTATGTTGTTGTGTGGGCTTCTGTCATTATCGTTCGTCGTAACTCCTCGTCGTTGGGTACGTATAGTCGATTCTTGTATAACAAGGTTCCGTCTGCCCGGATTTCGAAGTCTTCGGGTAGTGCATCTTTCGCCTTTAGGTAGAATTCATCCTCTTCTTGTGCTTTTTCAATTCGTTCTAGTAGGGTCGGCTGAAGAGTCCACCCTGCTAGTTTCGTCTCGAGTTCACCTAAATTGACTATTTCCACTCCAAGCCTGTGCAACTCCGTACTCATTGCCGTTCGACTAAGCGCGTCTGCGACTACGTTCGCTTTGCCCGGATGATAATTGATAACGCAGTCGTAGTCTTTTACAAGTTCCAGCCATCACCGTTGTCTCATGTTTAACTCCTTCTGAGTGAAGAAGTACTTCAAGCTCTTGTGGTCTGTGAAGATCTCACACCTTTCTCCATAAAGGTAATGTCTCCAGATCTTTAAAGCAAAGACCACTGCTGCTAGTTCTAGATCATGGGTCGGATAATTCTTCTCGTACTCTTTTAATTGTCGGGAGGCATACGCGATTACTTTACCATTCTGTATCAATACGCATCCCAGTCCATTCTTCGAGGCGTCGCTATAGACTGAGAATCCTCCAGTTCCCGATGGTATTGTCAAAATAGGAGCAGAAGTGAGTCGCTTCTTCAGCTCCTGAAAACTTTCTTCACACGCTTCAGTCCACTTGAAAGGTACGTTCTTTCTGGTCAAGTTCGTCAGAGTTGAGGCAATGCGAGAGAAGTCAGCTATGAACTTACGGTAATATCCCGCGAGTCCCAGAAAACTTCGGACTTCGGTCGGAGTAGTCGGTCGTGGCCAATTGTTCACGGCCTCAATCTTACTCGGGTCCACAGAGATTCCACTCCCGGAAATCACGTGTCCCAAGAAGGCTACTTGCTCAAGCCAAAATTCGCATTTCTTGAATTTGGCGTAAAGCTGTTTCTCTCGCAGGATTCCTAAGACGATTCGTAAATGATTTTCGTGTTCCTCCCTCGTCTTAGAATAGATCAGTATATCGTCAATAAAGACGATTACGAAACGGTCGAGATAGTCCTTAAAGACTCGGTTCATAAGATCCATAAAAGCAGCAGGCGCATTAGTCAGTCCGAAGGGCATGACCAAAAACTCGTAATGGCCGTACCTCGTACTGAACGCGTTTTAGGAACATCTATCTCCCTGATCTTTAACTGATGGTATCCCGAACGGAGATCGATTTTCGAGAATACCGTAGCACCCTGTAGTTGGTCGAATAGATCATCGATCCTTGGTAACGGGTATTTATTCTTGATCGTGATCTTGTTCAATTCCCGGTAGTCGATACACAGTCGCATCGACCCGTCTTTCTTTCGCACGAATAGGACTGGTGCTCCCCGCGGTGAAAAGCAGGGTTGAATAAATCCTTTCCGTAACAAATCTTCTAGCTGTTCCTTTAACTCCTTCAGTTCGTTCGGCGCTAGGCGATAAGGAGCTTTAGAAATTGGGGCGGACCCCGGCATCAGATCTATCGTGAATTGTATTTCTCGATCAGGGGGTAACCCCGGGAGATCATCGGGAATACATCAGCATACTCGTTGACTATTGGCACGTCTTTCAGTTCTGGCTGAGGTAACTCCTCCGCCTTCACCGCGTACACGAGATAACTCACAACCGGATCTCAATAGTCGTTGAGCCTTCAGAGCGGATATTCGCGGAATACTATTCCTATTCGCCTTACCCGAAAAAGTGAATACCTCTCCTTCGGGCAGTTGAAATTTTACGACCTTTTTATTGCAATCTATGATGGCTCTATATCTCGAGAGCCAGTCCATCCCAAAGATAACATCATAGTCGTTCATTGGGATCACAATCAGGTCGACGCTCAGATCTCTCCCCTCAATGTTAACGGAGCATCCTTCCAGCACTTGGTTAGTGCGCGTCGGATCACCGTGTGGTAGGGTAACTATGTAGTTGCACTCAGATAAGGTAGGAGAAACTCCTACCTTTTCCACATATTTGGCCGACACAAATGAATGTGTGGCCCCAGAGTCAATTAACACAGAGGTGGGCACGTTATAGATAGTCAACGTACCCGTGACTACGGAAGGATTTGCTTCGGCCTCCTCGTTGGTCAAAGTAAAAACTCGCGCTGGTACCGGCGGAGGTCGGATTAAAGGTTGGTTTGGAACTTGCGGTATTTTCTCGTTGCAGACTCTGGCGTAGTGGCCAATCTTTCCACACCGAAAACACTGGGGAGTTGGGTTAGGTCTCGGCCCATGGCATACCCCGTAGTGGTAGCGCCCACACTGTCGACACTGAGGTACAGTGTTTAGGGGTCGGTTTGAAACGTTAGCTGGTCCTTGGTTTGGCCTCGGTTTCCAGTTCTGCTGGCCTGGTTGATTTCCACGGTTGTTCTGATTCTTGGCAAAGAACGGGCGTTTCTGATTTCCTCCTGCTTGTTGCACTTCTGCTCGTCGTTTGGCATCTTGAGCCTTGGTAACCCTACTCTCTGCTTGCTCAGCTAATATTGCTCGTTCGGCGATACGAGCGTAAGTCTTTCCCTCGGTATCGTACATGCTTACATTTCGGAAGATCTCGGGTTTGAGACCTTCCAGAAAACGTTCAATCTTCAACTCATCTGTAGCCACCATATGCGGCGCAAACCTCGAGAGCTGCTCGAACTTGCGGATGTAATCCGCCACTGACATGCCTCCTTGTTTGAGGTTGATGAATTCGTTCAGCTTCTGCGCTCTATCAGGTGCAGTAAAGTACTTGCCCCGAAAGAGTGCTTTGAATCTCTCCCAAGTCATAGTAGTGGGATCCTCGAGCACCTGAATGGTGTCCCACCAGTAGCCCGCGTTCCCACGTAACATGAAGGTGGCACAAGTCACCTTTTCAGTATCAGGGAGATGGCTAACGCGGAACATATTTTCGATGGTTCTAAGCCAATCCTCCGCATAGGTAGGATCAGCGGCTTCCTCAAAGGCGGGGGGATTTAATCTTCGGAACCTCTCCCCGTGTAACAACCCGTCCCATACCGAGTGTCACGTAGCATCGGTCCCTACCGGGACCAGTGGGGTTGGGCCCACCACACTCCGACTGATAGTCTGGCCCCACTATACCACCATTTAACCTTCCAGCGTGCTTCGTCCTCGCTCACACGCACCCTGGGCAAACTTCCCAGGGGGTCACCCATCCTAAGATTGCTTCAAGTCAAGCACGCTTAACTTCGAAGTTCTTTCGGATGGACTCCCGAAAAGGTAGGTCGACCTTGGTGATATGAGTAGTACTATCAATTCTTTTATACGATTCTTAGCCTGACACGCCCATACATTGTCAGTCTTAGGATCCCCTCTCATTCGGGTGTCGGATCGGTTCGTTCATGTAGCCCTTCGCCTAGAAGCCTGCCAGGAGCCGCTCCTTGTCCGTGCACTTCTCTGGCACCGGCGATCACTCCCCGCCCTCATCGGCCCCGGGTATCACATGCCCACCAGCTTCCGCCTGGTTCGTCCCCGAACCAGCACCGTACTGCGAGAGGTTGTGCTCTGATACCACCTGTAACAACCCGTCCCATACCGAGTGTCACGTAGCATCGGTCCCTACCGGGACCAGTGGGGTTGGGCCCACCACACTCCGACTGATAGTCTGGCCCCACTATACCACCATTTAACCTTCCAGCGTGCTTCGTCCTCGCTCACACGCACCCTGGGCAAACTTCCCAGGGGGTCACCCATCCTAAGATTGCTTCAAGTCAAGCACGCTTAACTTCGAAGTTCTTTCGGATGGACTCCCGAAAAGGTAGGTCGACCTTGGTGATATGAGTAGTACTATCAATTCTTTTATACGATTCTTAGCCTGACACGCCCATACATTGTCAGTCTTAGGATCCCCTCTCATTCGGGTGTCGGATCGGTTCGTTCATGTAGCCCTTCGCCTAGAAGCCTGCCAGGAGCCGCTCCTTGTCCGTGCACTTCTCTGGCACCGGCGATCACTCCCCGCCCTCATCGGCCCCGGGTATCACACCCCGGCAGCTTCTGCACGTTCTAGGCCAGGGGATGAGTGACGTTCCGAGGAATTTTGACGATGGATGAGATCATTAATCTGATCGGACTGCCGCCGAATCAGATCAGTTACTGATGGATAGTAGAGCGGTCCTCATTCGGTGGGGATTCGGAACCCGCCCTACCACTAGTTTCACCCACTTCTCTACGTGTTCTCGGCATTTTCAACTAGTTCTACAATCAGACATAGAAAACACATAAATCAAATAACACGTAATCACATAGTCAATCTTTAAACTTACAGGCCAGGCTGGTTTTCCAGGCTTTTGAGCGGCAGTACATGGACAGTCTTCAGAATCTAAGCCGAAGCTCTGATACCACCTGTGGCTACCCTACTTTTCTAATTAGATTTAGTGGCGGATTTCCGCAGCGTAAGCCGCAGAAGGCCCGTCTAATTAAAACTTTTTTCCTAAAATAATATACAGTATTATAAAAAATCCGTCTACACTGTTATTTCTGTACACGGGCCGAAGCCCCAAAAATATCAAAAGAACAAAAAGCGCTAACGCCGCTCCACAGGTCTTCATCCATGTACCTCACCGCCCTCAAAAGTCCGTGGAGCACCGCCACCAGCCGCCTCAGTCACGACGCGTATCAGCGTCGGACTCAATACCTACAACACGTAAACACTGAGCAATTTGCCCAGTAGGTGAATAAAATGCATGTATGCAAGTGTGCACTCAACCCCAATCCCAATATCTCACAACATAATATAATGCACACTCTTTCTTTTCCCACGTTCCTATTTCACACAACACAGGGCCCTAGGTTAGGCTCGACACCTCCGCGCGCAATAGACTACTGGGAGGCCACCCCCAAGTCTCGCGGCGAGCTACGCCGGTAGTGCACTGATCGATCACGTCAATGTCCTCCTACCAGGTCGTATACCTCCCGCACTAATCACAAAGAAAATCCCATCCGGCGGTATGCACCCCGAATCGATCACGTCCGGGTAGACAGATCGATCACGTCTGTCTCCGCCAGGTGCCCAGTGAGCCCAACCTCGACTCCTCTAAGAGTCACCAATCACAAGCATCTCTTTCTACCCCGTACGTCAATATCTCATATTATTACCGTCACACTACGGTACAAACATCTCTCGCCAAAACGTGATATGCACGTGCCATTCATATAAAAACATCATAAAACATGATTTATATAAAACGTGCGTAAAACGTGTAAACATGCAAAATCATATAAGCCACGTAAATCACATAATCACATAATCCCAAGAAAACACATGAATGTGTTTACGTATTGTAGATGGATGATCCACCTACCTGTCCTCCTGCTACAGTCAAATAGAAGGTCTGGCGTAGTCCCTATATTTCGATCCTCTGAATATAGTAAATATTATCATATCAGTATATTTGCTAAACTGTGTAAGTTTTTAAGTTCCCAAACCCTAATTATAGAAAACCCTAAAATTTATGAAAACTTAAAAATAATGATATTCCTAAAAACAAATAAACCCTAAGATATCGAAAATTTATTAAGTGTAGAATACTACTGAAATTATGTTGAGTATCGAAATCTTTTTGTGATGATTCAAATGTCGAGATCTTCTATGTATAAAAATAAATCTCGAGACCATAAAAATGTCGAAGGCTTGTATAATGTCGAAATCCTCTAAATATAAATGTCGAGACATCACCTATTACGAGATCCTATTTATTAAAATGTCGATAAACAGAAAATATATGTCGAGTTTTAGCATACTAGAAAATGTCGAGATGTGAGTGGTGGGAAGATGTCGAATTGTATAGTTGGTAGAAGTCGAGACTTTCTCTGTGATAAATGTCGAAACCTACTCTTACCAAAATGTCGAATTAGAAATGTCGAACTACTATTTCTTGAAAATGTCGAGCTATTAAGTTCAATAAAGAACAAATGTCGATATCCTTTCATTCGCAAAAACCTATATAATCATATCGAATTATTGAGTGTGCCGAGATCTTATTTACATATTGTCGATATTTATTAAGATGTCGAAGCATATAAAATGTCGAATTCATTGTATGTTGAAAATATCGAGGTCCTTAATGTCGAAACTATGTTGAGGTCGAATTCCTTCTAATGTCAGCAACGTTCCTATGAATCTATCACATAACAAAATTCATGAAAGTACATATTTCGTCACTTACACATCTATGAATTATAAGAATCGAACTTTAAGGAATTAGTGTTTTCTAAACTAACTTACTATTTACCTTGCAAAAGTCATCCTACTTCCAGAAAAGGTACGTCCTACTACTTATGTTTCAAAAGAACAGAAAACCAAAGATTGTTAAAGCTCATCTCTCTCTTTAACCAAATATTCATGACCGTATACTAAATTTCAGAGGTTCCAAGTCTTCTAGATATGATATCCCATGAAGCTATAGTCATTACCTAGTCATGAAATTCGTTTATCACTGTTGAAATGGCCTAATTATATATTAAGTTCAAGAATTTACCTTAGTTAGGGTTTCGAGTTGTTGAATACAATTGAGCTTCTTCCGTTTTCTTGCTCCTCTTCGTTTGTATTAACGTTTGTTTTTAAGTCACAAGGTAAGGATATACAATGGAATATAATTTTCGAAAGTTGACATTGATTAGACATCTTGGTAACTTAACGGTTCTTACCTTAGGATTTAAGAAATCTCATAGTCATCTTATTTTATTTTATTTATTTATTTATATATATACATATACTTATGGGCTTGTGGGCTTTAATTTCGAATTTATTGAATTAATTATGGCCCAATCTTATATCTTGTAGTACCATTACTTTTATTTAACTCCTCATATTTCGAAATTGATTCAAACCATAAGAATTTATATATTTGTTATGCGATTGGGGTTTCTTTATTAGACTTCCTAATTCACAAAATCGCATAAGTAATTACATCAAAGTCCCGTATAAATTTTACGGGTATTACAGAGTTCGTCCTCAGATTCTTGGTCAGATTCAGCATTATCTGAAGTGTCAGATTGTACGGCTTGCTTTCCTTTAGAGGTTCTCGAGCTCCTGTTGCTTGAATTAGAGATCACGAGTGCAATTGGTTCCATCTCGACATTTGTTTTTCCCTCGTTCTTGATTTCTTTGGCATAATGAGAGCATTGTGAGAGGTTGTCGTGCAAGGAGTGAATGTCCATAGGATCCAGATCTTTGTTCTGTTGCTTAATCAGAACTGCAATCCGTCCCCACTCAGGTTGAAGTGTGGAAAGCAACTTGATTTTGTGTTCGAGATTGGAGCGTTGAATGTTGATCTTTCTCATCTCGTTGATGATGGTCAGGAAACGAAGATAAACATCTCGAAGTTCTTCTCCATCCTTAGCTTTGAAGGAGTCATAGGCAGTGAAGATGCTAGACTTCTTAGACAGATTGCTAACTTCTGTCCCAATCATCATTTTGCATACTTCATCCCAGATTTCCTTTGCAGTGACCATTGCGTCGACTTTCTTGTAGACATCATTTGGTATGGCCTGAAGTACGTAGTGTCGAGCAAGCTTGTCCGCTCCGGCTCGTGCTCTCTCAGCATCATTGTATCGACTAGGATCCTTAGGAGTTCTCCTTTCTAGGATGGGTGGAACCCCGTCGGCTTGAGCAGGTTTGATTGTCCAAAATTCAGTGGGTCCCTCAAAAATAGAGGAAAGCATATCGTTTGCGAGGTCTACATCCTTGATTTCTATGAAGTTGATGAATCGTTGCTTCCATATGCCGTATTCTCCCCATCTTAGTAGTGGTGCACGATTGTCAGATCCAATAGTAAGACCGTCCATTGTTTTTGTTTGGTAATGATCGTTAACGCAAAATAGATTTGCTAAATGAAATGGTTTAGTTTTGAATGAGTGATTTGAGTCGAAGTAAGTAAATTCACTTAATGAACTCTGTCATATTTTAAAAATTTGATGATTTTTGTGTAAGGCTTGAGGATCGGACGATTGGAGCTATGTGAAATTAAAATTTGGTCTACCCAAACTTAGTGCTTGATCCATTCTAATTCTTTTTTATAGAGGCAGGCTAGGCGATTGATCCTAGGTGCTGAGAATCGGGCGATTGAGATTCTAAGATTTTAAAATCGGAATTTCAATTTAGTGTTCTAGAATCGGGCGACAGAATGTGGATCGGGCGAGAGAGTTTGGGAAAAAGTTTGTTTCGGGCGATGGAGCGATTTCAATTAGGAATACTTTGTTTCGATCGATAGAAATGGAAGAGTTATGTTTGTAAGTTGAGCTGGATGAAAAGGAACGCTCTCTTCTCTCTCTTGATTGAAACCCTAATACACGCCTATCAACTATTCAAATTTTGCCGTCTTCCGTCAAAGTTCGCCGTCTTCCGGCCGATTTGACGGTCTGACGCGACCCTTGTTGGCCTTCCGCAGCCGGAATCAGACGGCGGTGGACGGGCTTGCCGTCCTTTTATCGCATTATCGATTAGGGTTTCTACGTTTTCATCGTTTACGGCAATCATGGCGTCTTCTTCGACGATGACTGGATCGATGATGTCTTCCGCGCCGACGCCTGATCGGGGAATAATGATGCTGACTACGGAATTAGAGGGTTCTCCGGATGCGTCCGATCGACGTATCGTACCCGTCCCGATATTTGAAACGAATTCTACGGGACCGCAACCACGGAGTTTGGAGCAATCCACGGCTGGTACTATGCAGGATTTGGAGATGATCAGAATGAAATACCCGGATTTCGCAGCCTCGTTTGAATTCGAATCTTGTGCGGCTCTTGCTCATCGAGTTTTGGGGGGAAAGGATGCGGTGAATTTAGGTTTTCCGGCCGCGCGTTCTTCAGGATCGGGATCGGGAACGTCGTCGACGACGGCTAAGATATTGGGAAGCAATCAGACTATCAAGTATTCATCGATAGGCCGATGGTGTGACGCGATTTCTGAGGCCTCGTCGGAAGTGGAAACGGAGTTGACGAACCCTAATTCTCTAGGGTTTTCATCTCATACGGCTGATATTTCAAATGCAGGCCCGTTATGTCCGGTGGCGGCTGAGCATGTTGAGAAGAATTCTTCCCATGGACCGCGGAGTCTTGATGGGGATGATCGGAACCAGCATCGATGGGATCCGAATAAGCGGCCAGCTGTTTCTATTTTGAAACGGGCTGCAACTCGGAAGGGTACACCACCTCCGCCGAAAAACTCCGTTTCGTCCGATCTTGTCAACGACGACGTGCGGTCATGTATTCGCCGAGAGCCTCTCCGCGACAGTGGTGTTGACAATTCGGCTAATTCGGCTGTTTCATTGATGGCTCGATCAGTTGGGTTCTCTCGGGATAACGAGTCTCGGGTTTCTCTAACCGGGCCTAAGGTCACAAGTCCTAGGTCTGAAAGTAATCGGCAGTTGCCCAAGATTGATGCCACGCCTGGTGCGACCAAGAAGGTTTTTGCCCGACTTGGTCCGGTTGGCCCAGTCGGGAGTGATTCGGGACATGACTCGTACGCGGCTAGACTTAAAGGTTCTTCCTCGACGGGGCGGGAGAAGATGGCGCGCATCAAGCTGGACTATACGCCATTTATTGACGGGCAGCTTGAGGTACGCCCCACGTGGGAAGTTGCAAAGAAGGGATTCGCGCGTTGGGATCATACTCTTGTTGGATACTTCCTTGGGAAGAAACCTTTCTTCCCCTTTGTGGAGAGATTTTTCCGTAATCTGTGGGCGGGGGTTGTCGAAGTGAAAGCGACGCAAAACGGATTTTTCAAGTTTCGTTTTGAATTCGATGAGATGATGAATCGGGTGTTGGAAGGAGGTCCGTGGCTGATGCATGGGCAGCCACTTTTCCTCGAGACATGGCGCCCGGGTATGTCTCTTGATAAGCGGGACCACACGGAGATTCCGCTTTGGATTCGTTTGTGGCACGTGCCCGGGGAATTTCGGACTCCGGAGGGTCTCGGTGTGGTGGCTAGCGCGGTGGGTCGACCATTGTTTACGGATGGTGGGACGACCAATATGGCGCGCATTGACTTCGCGCGTGTTTGTGTCTTGAAGAAGTTAGACGAGCCGTTTATCGACAAGTTTCAGATTCGTCTACCGAATGCCGATGGCGGATGGGACGGTAGCATGGCTGTTCGGGTAGAGTATGAATGGAAGCCATCGAAATGTGGGGAATGTGATTCATGGATGCACTCATCCGCTGCTTGTCCGCATCGCAAGGGGAATGATGCTTCGAAGACTCCTGCCAGGAATTACCAACGTACGAGGCAGCCCCGTCGCTCTTATGGCTCGGATGAATCTCAGCCCGATCATGGTAGGAACCGAGTGGGTCTCAAGAGAATGCCGAAAGCTACATGCCACGATAATCCGGTAGTGGAACAGTCCATCCAGCCTTCTCGCGCCGAGCCGAGACAAAGCGTGCCGAGAGCTATATCTCACAGAAACAGCCCGCCAAGGCTGAACGGGTTTGCGGCTTATTCGACGAAGGCCGGGGCTGATGTCAACTCCTTCTCGGTCCTTCAGGGTCTATCCGAATCTGGTGAGTTAGCCTCTACTTCTACTTCCTCGGGTCCTAATGATGCAGCCCGTTCGAGTGGTGTTATATGATCAGTGTTGGGGTATGCAATGTGCGTGGTCTCAACAAACGAGCCCACGGGAGAGGAGTGGTGGATTTGGTGTCGCGAAACGGGTTGCATCTGCTTGCGCTTTTGGAGACTAGAGTTTCGACAGTTAATGCGGCTTCCATCTCGGGCCGTATTAACTCTACGTGGACGTGGTTCTTTGATTATGATAGTGGTCCGAGATCACGCATTTGGGTTGGATGGGATCCATCTTGGATTCAGGTCTCTATTGAGGCCTTTACTGCGCAGTCTATCCACTGCAAGGTGTTCTCTATAGCTGCTAATGAGACCACCTATCTATCCTTCATTTATGGGAGGAATCATCGGGAGGAGAGGTGCGAGCGTTGGGAGGATATTGGTAGTACGTCTGCTCTACGCCATAACGACCCGTGGATTGTCTTAGGTGACTTTAATGCTATTGTTGATGCTGCGGAAGGAAGGGGAGGAGTTATTACTGATTGTGATACTCGTGATTTACGGGACTGCCTTCTACGAGCTGACTTGATGACTTTACCACATACCGGACAATTTTACACGTGGTATAATCAGCAGCGGGCCGAGGCGGCTGGCGAAGACTTGACTGCGTACTTGGAAATTCGGTGTGGTTCGCCAAGTACCCCGACTGCTCTTATAGGGCTGACCTTCCCGGGATTTCTGACCATAGCCCGTTGCTTCTCGGTGAAGTCCGGGGTACCCCGAGGTTACCGACGTTTCGTTTCGATAACTTTTTGATCCATGATGCATCCTTTTTAGCGCAGGTTCAGCGGGTTTGGGATGTTGCGCGATCGGGTTATCCTATATATGTTTTCACGCGGCGCCTTAAGGACCTCAAGCCTTTATTCCGACAGATGCGAAGGGCGAAGGGGGATCTTGCGGCGAATGTTGTTGAAGCCAAGCGCTTCCTAGACATCTGTCAGGATTTTGCGAGTAGATTCCTGGATGAGGTGTTCTTCCATGACTTGGAGCGAATGTGCCGAGTCTTATACATGAGGGCTGTGGATATGGAGCACTCCGCATTGTCGCAACGGGCCAAGCTCTCTTGGCTCAAGGCGGGCGATCAGTGCACGTCTTTCTTCTTCCGACGTGTTGCCATGAGACGTGCACGGAATCGGATTCTTGCCTTGGATTCTGACTTCGGGGAGGTGATCCATGGGAGGAGGCTGTTCGTGATGAGTTGGTACGTTTCTATCGTGAGCTGTTGGGAGTTTCGGCGAGGCCTCATCCGGTTACCCAATCGGACCTCGCACCTTATATCACTCGATCTCTTTCGGGGGATGCGGCTTCTCATATGATCAGACCTATTGAGCCGACTGAGATCAAGGAGGCTCTCTTCTCTATGGGGGACGAGAAGGCTCCGGGACCGGACAGATTTACGGCCGCTTTCTTTAAAGCGGCGTGGAGCATCATTGGGGTGGATCTCATACTATCGGTTCAGGATTTCTTTTTGACGGGCCGGCTGCTTAAGGGCCTCAACAGCACGTCCTGTTTAAGGTAATCTCTAAGGTTATTGCTAACAGGTTGAAGCCAGTTCTTGGGGAGCTCGTTCATCCGACTCAGACGGCCTTTATTCCGGGACGGGAGATCAGCAATAACATTCTGTTAGCCCAGGAGATCTGTTTGGGGTATAACAGTATGAGCCGCCCCCCTCGAGTAGAGCTTCTTGCTTGCTGCTATGGGAGCAATGGGTTTCCATCCGACATTCGTTGAGTGGATTCGCTGTTGTGTCACTACTACGACCTTTTCCATCAACTTACATGGAACGCAGGCAGGGTACTTCCATGGGAAGAGAGGCCTTCGACAGGGGGACCCGCTGTCCCCTTACCTATTTACGTTGGTGATGGAGACATTACGGGGGATGGTTACTTATCGTATTGGCCAGGAACCGCGTTTTCTTTATCATTGGCGTTGTGAGGCGTCGAAGCTGGCCATGATTGCGTTCGCGGACGACCTGCTACTTTTTTTGCCATGCTGATGAGGAGTCTATTGGGGTTCTTAAGGATGCGCTGGATGACTTTGCGGGGGCTTCGGGGTTACAGCCGAGCCTCGCCAAGAGCGAGATGTTTGTGCGCAAGCGTGCTGAGAGCCTTTCGCCGCACTTTCAGACAATTCTTGGCATTCCACAGGGGCAGCTGCCTGTGCGCTACCTGGGGGTTTCTCTGATTCCAGGAAGACTCTCTATTTCTGATTGTGCGCCTTTACTTCAGAAGGTCGATAGGAGGTTGGGATCTTGGCTGAATAAGTCGCTCTCTTACGCCGGGAGAGTGCAACTTATCAAGTCAGTCCTTTCTTCTCTTCATATCTATTGGGCGGGTATTTTCCTCCTCCTGAAGGGTGTTATTCGGGCTATTGAGACGCGCATGAGGACATTCTTATGGGGTAGCTCACCTGCGCGGGTTGCTTGGGCTGATGTTTGTCTTCCGATCGCCGAAGGAGGACTTGGGATTCGGTCCATTGAGACTGATAATCGTGCGCTGCTCCTTCGTCATTTATGGGGGTGTGGTTTCGCACGCTCCGGACTCGATTTGGGTTGACTGGTTGTACAGCACTAGATTGCATAACAGATCTCTTTGGGAGCTGTCGCCGGGGAGTAATTCCTCTTGGAGTTGGAAGAAGCTGCTCAAGCTTCGGAATGTCATCCGCTCCTTCATTTCTTATCAGGTGGGTGATGGGAGTTCCATATGGCTATGGAAGGACCCTTGGCTATTGATGACCTCGCTGCTGGAGAGACACCCAAGGGGGCCGATGGTGATGGGTCTGCCTCATGATTCACGCCTAAGTGCGGTCATTACGTCAGATGGTTGGTCTTGGCCAGCCATGACGTCCTCCGAGTTTCTGGAGATTGGTCCACTGCTGCCTCCGTCGGAGCCGGCGCGGTCTGATCGAGTTCGCTGGATTGGGACGCCTGATGGACGTTTCTCTGCGAGGGCGGTTCGTGAGGCCACTCGCCCTCGGCGGGACAGAGTCATTTGGGCTTCTCTCTTCGGGGGCTGCTTGCGCATACCTCGCCATGAGTTCATTCTCTGGCTTGCTATTCGAGGACGTCTCTCCGTTCGCAGTTTACCTTGGGTGGCTCAGCGCGCGGGAACGGATGAATGCCTCCTCTGTGATACCGGGAATCGGGAGACGATGTCCCATCTTTTCTTTTGTTGTCCCTTTTCTTTGAGATGCCGACAGATGCTCAGGGACAGGATTAGGTGGCGGATACCATATATTGACTGGGATAGGAGCTTTCACTAGGCTGCTCTGAAGTGGAGGAGTCAGCACTTATTTCATACAGCTTATCGACATGTCCTTGCGTCGATTGTTTATCACATTTGGCAGGAGCGGAACAGGCGATGGAGGGAGAACATACGTTCTACCCCTGCCCATGTCGTGGCCACGGTCCTCGGCATTGTTGGTGCCCGACTTGGGACTATTGGAGAGAAGCATGCCCTACAGCAGGCGGCTATTCGGCGTCTTTGGAGAGTAGCTTGGTAGTTGGTTTTACTGGTTTACCACATTTTGTTCACCAGTAGCCTGTTACTGGTTGCCTGTGTCGAGTTTTACTCGCACCCATTATGTACACTTTCCACTATATTTATAAAAACCGGGACCTGTTCCAAAAAAAAAATTGAAGAGTTTCGGTGAATTTGGTCCAAATAAATTTCGTTTCGATTGACTACAATTGGATGTGGCTTATCAAACGATTGAGTGTCGGGCAATACAATTTAAATGAATTGACAATCGCCGAGAAATGAATCGGGAGAAACTAGAGGTTTCAGTACTGTAGCCCTTCGGGCGATTCAAACGTCGGTCGAAACTGTGAAATTAGCTAAAAATCACCGAAAACTCAAATCGATCGAAACTCCTCACAGTGGGTTTCGGTCGAAACCTTCAAATTCGATGGTACGGTTCCATACGCTACCCGAAAGTGATGAACAGTTCAGTAAGAAACAAGTTTTTTAGACTCGTTTTTGCTCAAATCCTACTCAAACTTGACGAAAATCGACGTGAAAGACCATAAATGTACTCATTATTAGTTCTCTAATGTCTTAAGGGAATGAAATCACTGTAAACGGTTTGAAAACACCCAAAAACAATGAGAAAAATCGAAAATAAGTTTTCAATCAAAAACTTCTTCAAATCACGTCGGAATCGAGCGAAACTGGATTCAAATCGAAGATATTGATCCGTGTTAGGCTCTTATACCACTTCTTGGTCCTTTTATTACCAAACAAGGATCAAAAGAGAGGGTTGAATGTTGAAAACGTGAAGAACATCTTGAGTGCGTGTTAGTGTGTGTATTTCAATGGAAAAGTACACGGTGGGTTACCTTTTGATTTCTTTTGATAAACCCTAATTAGGGTAAGTTGGGGATTTATTACCACAAGTATTTGGTATATTAAAGCCCAGTCCCAAACTTCTACTAAATATCATAACTCTCCCCAAACTATATCAACCCATTAAATGTCATAAGGCCCTTCGCCACCAATCTTCTACTAAATATCATAGGTCCCTTCGCCACCATTCTCGCCTTGTAAAGTTCAGTTTTTCCTTGAGCATTCATCTTCTTTTTATAAACCCATTTGACTCCAATGGGTTTATGATCATTTGGCAACTCCACAAGTTTTCGTGTGTCGTTCTTTTCATTCGCCTTTGTTTTCTCGTCCATTGCCGTCTCCATCTCTTGTCTCTTACGGCTTTCTCGAAGCTAATTTGTTCCGAATCAGCTAGCAACCAGACAAGGTGAACCTGCTCTGTTGTTTCGTCAGATCGTGCATGCTTCGCATCCTGGGCTGTCTTTATTCGTCCTCTCATTATTTTCTGGAGATGAAATGGAGATGAATGTTGGTGCAATGCACAACGGATCTCCATGCATTCTTTTTTCTTCATCCTTCCTGTCCCACTAAATTTCTTCATCTACTCGAATATCTCGACTTACTATCACCTTTTTATTTTCTGGATATAGAGCCGGTAGGCCTTTGTCTTCTCATCGTACCCAATAAACATGAGCTTTTTGCTTTTGTCGTCGAGCTTGGTTCTTCTCTGTTTGGGCACATGTGCATATGCCACGCTTCCAAATATTTTGAAGTGTCCTACTTCGGTTTTCGGCCAGTCCATGCTTCATGTGGTGTTTAATTCTCCAGGCTGTGATGTGGACATCGGTTCTGGATATATATGGTATTGTACTACCTCGGCCCTGAATTCCTTTGGCATTTCTTTGCTTTTCAGCATTGATCAATCAAACCATGTCAAGTATGGTTCAGTTCTTCCTTTCGGCTATACCATTTTATATGGCGAATATGGTGCAGTAAGGAACCTCCTGCCGCCTTGTTTTTGGTGTAATGTCCCTTCTATATATATAGCAGAAAAATATGTACAAATGAGCAGGAGACAAACTCCGCGACCAAGCAGTAACAGACTACTGGGCACAAACCAACTAATAAATCCACCAGTAACCAATCAACCAATCAACCAATCCAAGACTAATCATACCAAGCCACACGCCAAAGCCTGCGTATGGCCGCCCTATGCAGGTCGTATTTGGTGGATGTTCCACTAATACGCATGATGACCAAGGCAATAATCCCCCCCACAAGCCTGGGTGGAGTCGTGACCGTCCCTTCCTTCCAGCGCCTATTCCTTGCCTGCCAGATGTGGTAGACAAGGAAAGCAGGAATGCACCTATTCCCACGCCAACGGGTAGCCGCCCAACGAATACCAAGCTTCCAATTCCGATACGGCAGATCCATCGAGTCCGTTGCCGCAGGAGCCGCAGACATTGCCTGGAGAAGGGGCAACCAAGGAAGAGGTGTTGTGCTGTCTCGTAGTGCAACTCCTCGTAGAGGATACAAGCTGGAGTTCCTGCCTGCTGAGCTATCCAAGGTTTGTCCCTCGTCGAGAGACGATCCTGCAATCCCAAGTATGATATAAACTCATGCCGTGATACCTTCAATGGCCCGCCAAATAAGGTCGCCCAACATACAGGGGCTCTCCTATAGCGCATGGCATCCCGGGCCAAAGCCGTCGTCATAGATCCATCTGGTGATCCCGTCCACCGTACGCCATCCTGATCCCCACGAGCTACAAAAGGCAGCAGTTGGCTAATCTCAAGGTACTCCACCGCCCCTTGCCCTGGCCAATTCCACCCTTGCGCAGTTAGGACCGCACTTAGCCGTGAGTCGAGAGGCAGCCCCATCGCAATAGGGCCCCGTGGGAATCTCTCCAAAAGCGACGTAGGCAACAGCCAGGGATCCTTCCACAGCCAAAATATGGAGCCATCCCCAATGCAAAACGTAATCATAGATCTGATCATCGGGCGCAACAGCATCAGCTTTCTCCAGCTCCAAGCATCATTTGCCGAGATCCGTAGGTCCCATAGCGAGCGAGAGTGCAGGCGCGTCCTATAGAGCCATTCGACCCAAATCGAGTCTGGTGTCCTGGTAAGTACGCTCCATAAGTGCTTAAGCAATAGGGCCTTGTTGTCAACTGATATAGAGCGCAGTCCCAATCCCCCCTCAGCTACAGGTAGGCATAAAACCTCCCAAGCCACCTTAGCTGAAGTGCCTCCCCACAGAAACTTCCTAAAGCGCGTTTCCAAAGAGCGAACAACGCCTTTAGGAAACAAGAAAATACCCGAGCAGTACGCGTGAAGTGCCTGCAAGACCGACTTAACCAGCTGTAGTCGGCCTGCATAAGATAACGAGCGATTGAGCCATGCACCCAACCGCTGATCCACTCTCTGGAGAAGTGGTGCACAGTCGCCAATCGTCAGTCTAGTAGTAATAAGAGGCACTCCCGAGTAACGCACCGGTAGTTGGCCCACTCGATAGCCCATGATCGCCTGAATTGGTGTCGTCAATCCCTCAGCCCGCTTCGAGAGGTACATCTCACTTTTGTCCGGATTAGGGAGCAATCCTGACAAGCGCGCAAACTCATCCAACGCCTTCTTCAACACCCCAACCGAAGCAGTGTCAGCATGGCTGAAGAGAAGAAGATCATCCGCAAACGCCAATGACACCAAGCCCATCGTCTCACAGCGCCAATGATATTTGAATCGCGGTTCCTCCAAAATACAAGCCTTGAGCAGCCCATAGAGTACCTCCATTACCAGGGTAAAGAGATAGGGAGAAATGGGGTCCCCCTGTCGAATACCCCTCTTGCCCGGGAAGAACTCGACCACCTGGCCATTCAGGTTAATCGAAAACGCCGTCGTTGTCAGGCATGCTCGGATCCAGCCAATGTAAGTAGGATGAAACCCCATGGCCCCAAGGACGGACAACAGAAAACCCCACTCAACCTTGTCGTACGCCTTGGCCAGGTCAATCTTGAACATAGCCCGAGGCGGATGGCCCTTGGACTTGTAGCCAAGGCACAACTCCTGCGCCAGTAAGATGTTATCGCTAATCCGTCGCCCTGGGATGAAAGCCGTCTGTGAGCCATGGACCAACGTAGAGAGGTGCCCCTTTAGGCGATTGGCCAAGATCTTTTTTTTTTGTATAAGGTCCCTTATATATATGGTGGAAAACTACATGATGGGTGGGAATCTAACTCCGCACAATCGACCAGTAACATGCTACTGGTAACACATGACAAAACAAACAAGGAAAACCACCTCAACCAACTACCATGCCACCCTCCAAAGTCGACGTATAGCCAATCTCTGGAATGCATATTTAGTGGACGTACCACTAATGCGCATGGTGACCAAGGCAAATACACATCCAACAAGTCGATGAGGTGTTGTAACGATCCCCTCCTGCCATCGCTTGTTCCGTGCCTGCCAGATGTGATAGACGAGCGACGCTAGCACATGCCTGTAAGCTGCATGAAGAAGATGTCTCCCATGCCATTTAGCCGCTGCCCATCGAATCCCCGTTCTCCGCTCCCGATATGGCCATGCCCACCGAATACGTCTCCTCAGCAAGCGCTGGCACTGGCGGGAGTACGCACAGTCGAAGAAAATGTGCTGTGTAGTCTCGACATGCAGCTCATCACATAGGACGCACGCCACCGTTCCTGCCCTCTGAGCTACCCAAGGCTTATCTCTAGTCGACAGCCGTTCCAGTATGCCTAGCCAGAGAATGAACTCGTGGCGTGGTATCTTCAACGGCCCTCCAAATAATGTATTCCAACAAATGGGTTCCCTCCTAAGGCGGATCGCATCCCTCGCCGATGTAGCCGTCATGATCCCCGTCGTTGAGCATGTTCAAATCACCCCATCCTGCTCTCCACGAAGTACCTGGGGAAGGAGGCGACTGATCTCAATATACTCTACTGACCCTGGCCAGTTCCAGCCATGTTCAGTAATAACCGCGCTCAGGCGTGAGTCAGCAGGTAGGCCCATCGCAACCGGCCCTCGAGGAAACCTCTCCAGTAGCGGTACATTCAACAGCCAAGGGTCCTTCTATAGCCATATAGTCGAGCCGTTAGCTACCCAAAATGTAATATGTGAACGTACCAATGGTCTCAGCTGCATCAGCTTCCGCCAACTCCAGGCATCATTCGGTGAGATCGAGAGCTCCCACACCGATCGCGAGTATAGGCGCGTTCTGTATAGCCACTCCACCCAAATCGAGTCAGGAGATCTCGTGAGCACGCTCCACAACTGCTTCATGAGAAGTGCCTTGTTATCAACCCCAATGGATCGAAGGCCCATTCCCCCCTCAGACACTGGGAGACATAGAACATCCCACGCCACCTTTGCCGTCAATCCCCCCCATAGAAACTTCCTAAATCGCGTCTCCAAAGCTCGGATAACACCTTTAGGAAGCAAGAAAACCCCCGACCAGTATGAATGTAAAGCCTGAAGCACCGACTTAACCAGTTGGAGTCGGCCGGCGTACGACAGTGACCGATTAAGCCATGCTCCTAGGCGCTGGTCTACTCGGTGTAATAATGGTGCGCAGTCAGCAATCGAAAGACGTGTGGTAATAAGAGGCACCCAGCGGACTGGGAGATGTCCCACTCGATAACCCATCAGTGTCTGAATCTGCGATGTAAGCCCTTCTGCTCGTCGTGACAAGTACATCTCGCTCTTGTCCGGTTTGGGACCAACCCTGAGAGAGATGCAAAACGCCCAAGCGCGTCCTTCAGCACACCGATCGATACAACATCCGCATGACTAAAGAGTAGTAGATCGTGCGCAAAGGTCAGAGAGGCCAAGCTCATCGACTCACATCTCCAATGGTAACAGAACCTCGGCTCCTCAGCAATACATAAGGTGATCAACCCATGCAACACCTCCATAATCAGAGTAAAGAGATAGGGTGATATGGGGTCTCCCTGCCGAATTCCCCTCTTTCCCTCAAAGAATCCAACCACCTGCCCATTCAGATTTAGCGAAAACGCCGTCGACGTGACACAAGCCCGAATCCACACTATGAAGGTTGGGTGAAATCTCATAGCCTCAAGCACAGCCAGTAAGAACGTCCACTCCACCTTATCATACGCTTTAGCTAGATCAATTTTGAACATAGCTCGCGGCGGCCTTCCCTTCGACTTAGACCCCAGACATAACTCCTGCACCAAGAGGATATTATCGCTGATGCGCCTACTAGGTATGAATGCCGTCTGCGTTGCATGCACCAACCCGATTGGCCAAGATCTTAGATATCACCTTGTAGACCACGTTGCAACATGATATGGGTCTAAAGTCCGTTGCACGCCGAGGTGTATCTCGCTTGGGAATCAATGTGATGAGGGTGTTGTTCAGTCCCTTCAGCAGTCTCCCTGTTGTGAAGAAATCTCGGACCGCCTCCACCACATCATTTCCCACTATTCCCCAAGCAGCACGAAAAAACGCGACTGTATAGCCGTCACGTCCTGGGGCTTTGTCGTCCCCCATAGAGAAAAGTGCCTCTTGGACTTCCGTGGCAGTCACCACGGTGATCATAGAGGCTGCGTCCGCTGGGGAAAGCGTACGCGTCACAGCTCTCTGAACTTCAGCAGGAAGGATCGGCGATGAGTGGGCCGATTGGCCCAATAAGGCCTTGTAGAACCCAATCAGCTCGCCCTCTACCTGATCCAGTTCTTCGAGAAGATCGCCGGTAGCCGTCTGAAGGGCGCAGATGCGGTTAGCAGATCGTCGCATGGCCACCCTACGAAAGAAATAGGATGTGCACTGGTCGCCATCCTTCAGCCATGCAAGCTTGGCCCGCTGCGATAACGCCGATTGCTCCATCTCCACCGCTTTCGCATATAGCGCCCGACACAGTCTTTCCAGCTCGTAGAAAGAGAGTCCTCCGCAGGGAACCGTGATGCAAACTCCTGTGCAATATCAAGGAAGTGCTTCGCCTCTGTGACATTTGCCGTCAAATCTCCCTTCGCACGTCGCAACCTCAGCAAGGCAGGCTTCAACATCTTCAGCCGCCGCACCAAAACAAACATAGGATAGTCGTACAAAGTAGTATTCCATACATTCTGAACAATTCCCAAGAAGGCCGGGTCCTTCGTCAGAAAGTTATCAAAGCGAAAAGTCGCCTTATACTGCCGCGGTATAGTGGCCCCCAAAAACACAGGCGAGTGAGCTGAGGTCGCAGGCAGGCCACACCTGCAAATGGTATCCGTAAACTGGGCGAACCACTGAGGATTGCCTAGTATACGATCCAGTCGCCGCCAGACCCCCGCATCTGCCCGCTGCTGATTATACCACGTGAAAACCGGGCCTAGTGTAGGGATCATCATCAAATCAGCGTCCACCAAGCACGCCTGAAACTCCTCCATGTCCATCCTAGAGGGCGAACCACCACGTCCCTCACCCGTGTGCAAAATAGCATTGAAGTCCCCCATGACTATCCATGCATCCGCCACACGAGTTGCTCATAGAGTAGTCAGTTCCTCCCATAAGGGCAGCCTCTCCTCCCTCCTAGACTTCCCATAAGCGAAAGACACAAAAATGACCTCCCCCGTCAATGCCAGCTCCACTCGACAGTGTACAGCTTGGGTTGAAAACCAAGGACATCTACCATCAGGACAGTTGGATCCCACCCTACCCATATGCGCGACGAAGGCCCATCATCATAATCAAAAAACCACTGCCAATTAGCTCTAAGTCCACCTGAAATAAACCCCACATTAGACACCGCCACCCGTGTCTCTAAAAGTCCAATCATACGCAGCCCCTCACGTGAAATCAATTCCCTCACCGCCCTCCTGTGGTCTTGCTTATTAAGACCACGCACGTTCCAAGCTCCCACTGCTAACATAAAGGCACCCCGTTTCCGACTGCACTTGCTTTAGGGCCCGTATGAGAAGTGTGATCAGTTTCCTCAGGCATATCCCGAAGTATATCAAATCGGTTCTGCTCCCCCAAAGAGAGCAGAGCGGAGTCGTCTGGCGGTCGAGATGTGCTCCCCATCCCCGACCCATCACCCACAGGCTGCCTGCCCTCACTATCCGTAGCAGCCCTCACCAAGACGGATTTTCCTCTTGCCCCCACCTGTTGCCATTCGTCCTGAGGGCCTGATAGAATGCGTTGCCCACCGTCCCTATTTGGCTGCCGGGTGACTCGGCTTCCTTGTCCATGGCGGCCGCCATTGGGAAATCGCGGCCCTGGCCTAGTAGGGACATGACCCATACGTTGCCTAGTCCCTGCCCGATGGTCTCTAGGTCTAGCAGGTCGCGCGATAGATTGAGATGTTGGCCCCTTAGCTTCTCGCCCAGCTGATGGGGCCCCGACCATCTTCTCCGGTTTTCGCGGACAGTGGGCTGCCCCGTGCGCCCATGAAGTACAGTGAACACATTGCGAAGGTTTCCAATCATACTCCACCCTTATCGGGACAGTCACGTCCTCCTCCCCTTCGTCACCTTGGATCACCACACTAAACGTCTCTAAGAAAGGCTCAGATAGTTACTTCATTACACAGATGCGAGCATAATCAAGTCGTTCCCCCGTTGCCGTGATTCCATCAGCATATAATGGTCGTCCCACCGCACTCGCAACAACCCCCAGACCCTCTTGCGTCCATAGATCGCATGGCACATCCCATAACTTCACCCACAATGGCACCTCCACCAGCTCCCTTCGCGCCAAAGACATACGAGGGCGCCATGGCTCCAGGAATAATGGCTGGCCTTGCATGAGCCAAGGCCCGCCTTCAAGGACCTCGGTGCGGTCCTCATCCGACTCAAATCTGAACAAAAAGAAACCATTGGTGGTGGTCCACACCTCTGCAGGCCCATTCCACACAGATCTGAAGTGACGCTCGACGAATGGGAAATAGGGCTTACGACCAAGAAAATAACCCACGAGGGTGTTCTTCCAACGATCCCGACCTCGTCTCCCACCTCCCTTGGCGCACGAACCAAGGCCTCGCCATTAACAAGAGAAGGCGGTGTGTACGATAACGTCATAGTACGTGCCGGGCCAGCCCTATTCCCTTGCACTGCAGCCGCGAACGTCGCCGGCATGTTTGGGACATCTGCGGCCTTCCCTACAGGCCCGAGCCGCGAGAAGATCGACCCAACACGTGGGGAGAACCCCGTCTTCGCAGAATCCCTATCACCCACCACCTTTGCATCAGGCCCACTAGGGCCCATTGTCAGCGCCGCCACTGACACCCTAACTTTCGTCTGCCCCGACGATCCCGTCGTCGTAATGGTTTGTGGGGGCGTCGGCTGGGACGTTAGAACCCTAGATAACTCATCGTGATGAGCTGTCTCCCCATCGGCATCGACAGTACTTTCTTCATCTACCTCCCCGTCGTTACTAGTGTATCCCATGTCAACGAGGCGTCTAGCTTTCAGCACCCGCGGCGGCGGCGAAACGGTCGCCCCCAAGGAACACGCCGATTTGGCTGAATTGGATTCTTCAAAATGCCCTTTAGTGGTCCCTGAGCGGTCCCCACTTGCGTCGGTGAACGTCGCTGATTCGTCACCACAGAGGAAGTCTCCCTCGCCGTCACCGTCGTACCCAACCCAGCCGTCACCCCAGCGTGGCGCGGCCCATGCACGCAGCTCATCAGATCAAGGAACCTCCCTTCATCAAAGCACGACGCGAACGCCGGATAAGCCTCCATAAGTGCCTTCAGATCTGGAAACCCTAGGTTCGTCGCCATCAAATCAGATTCAACCGCCGGCCTGTTCGTGTCCCGATCAGAACTCAGATAGATCTGATGCGATCCTCGGATACGATCAGATACATCCCCACTCTCCCCAAACTTTCCGTAGCTATTGGATTAGCATTGCCCTCGCCTTCCGTCGTCACCGACGACATGATGATGGCCCACCTATTTGCAGCCGGACTCCCATCAGATTCAGACGTCATCAGTAAAACCCTAGCCTTCAATTTCAGTGAAAACCCAAGAAGTTCAGCACCTCCCCCACCTAAATCGGTGAAGAAGGCTACCACAATCCTCTCTCTAGAAACGCTCTCACCTCTCTCTAGAAAAACTTGCAAGCTGCCCCACCATGGAAGATGATTCCGATTGTGCTCCGGCCGATCAGGCCGCGGCCGTGCCGGCCATGCCTGACATTGATGGCCTTGTTTCGTCCTACCCCACCTTCTCAGCTGACTTTGATCGTGCCAAGTTTACCTCCCTTGTCACCGGATAACCGCCTCTACGCCGGCAGCCTCTCCATCGCCGGCCGCCACCTTTCCCTCATCCGCCGCCGCGTCACCCCTGCTCACCACTCCCTCTGCTGACCGTGTTGCGCGTCGCCATGCATCAAGACCCTACCTACGTCCACGGACGGCTTTGGCCGCGCGTCAGGCGGCGGCCGCTGCTGTGCTTGCTGCCCAGCCACCGATTGGTCCATCCTTGGGCCTGGTTTCCGACCAAGACATGATTGAAGACGGAAGGTCACGGCCTAAACAACCCTTGCTTGAAGATGAAAGGTCTAAACAACCGATGCTTGAAGATGAAAGGTCACCGCATGAACAGCCCATGCTTGAAGACGAACGGTCATGCCATGAATAGCCCATGCTTGAAGACGAAAGGTCACGGCAAGATAAGGCCATCCCAACAGTGGCCGGACCTGTCGAGCGGTGGCCCCTATGCGTAAGGCCGGGGCTCCGGCGGGTGATGGGAAGTTCGGGGGTCACGCTGGCCGTTTGGAGGAGAACCCGGAAGACGCTGGGGCAAAGAGCGTCGGGCCCAAGGTCCCGCGGCAAGGGGATCACGCAATGACTAAGCCCACTGTATCATACGCGCGGGTGGCTGCCGGGGGGGTGATTGCACCACGCAATGTCTAGGGTGAGAGAAAGGAACGGGCTGCGCGTCGGGTTCCTCTGTCGTTCACGGCACCGGCGGGGCTTGTCGATGGAATTGTTGAAGTTGCGCCGTCGTGGGATATTGCGCAAATGGGCTTGGCACGTTGGGAGCACACGCTCGTGGGTTTTTTCTTGGGACGTAAACCGTATTTTCCTACGGTTGAGCGTTACTGGAGGACTCGTTGGAAGGACCTCATCGAAGTTAGGGCTACGACAAATGGCTTCTTCAAGTTTCCTTTCGCATCAGAGGAGGCCATGCGCGACGTTCTTGAGGGTGGCCCGTGGATCCTTAATGGGAAGCCCTTGTTTCTCGAGGAATGGCGGCCCGGCATGTCATTTGAGCGGAAGGAGATCACTGACGTTTCGCTTTGGGTGAAGCTCTGGAATGTGCCGGGTGAGTTTTGGACTCCGGCGGGCTTGGGGATCACTGCGAGCGCGGTGGGAAGACCATTGTTCACTGATGGGATTACGGCGGATGGGGAGCGCATCGATTTTGCGCGGTTTGCGTTATGAAGCGTTTGGCTGATCCCTTTGTTGAGGATATTAACCTTCGTATGCCGACGGTTGATGGAGGGGTGATGGGTCTTATACCGGTCCGGGTGGAGTACGAATGGAAGCCGGCCCGCTGTGAAGTGTGTCATACCTGGTCCCACGGCCCCTCCCATTGTCCCAAGCGCCTACGGGATCCTTCCACGGGAGGCTCGAAGGAGGGGCCTGCCCCTGGCTCTCGGGCGGCGCGTCCGCGTGCGGTTCCTGCCGCGGTTCCGGGACCGCGTGCTGCGTCTCGTCCTGGAGCGCCCTCTCACCGCCACGTCCGACCACCTCCTTCGACGACGCCCTCGACATCTCACATAGCTGCGGCAAAGGGTTCCCTTCCGCTGCCCGTTCTTCGCCCGCCTTCCACGAGTCCCCGGTCTTCATCTCTGGGGTCGGAATGGCGACAGGTGGGGGCTCATGGAAAGGCTCTGCGCCTCTCGACCCGTGGGGCAGCCACTCCTAATGGTGATAGGTCGTTGCATGTGGGTGCATCGTCCTCCGGCAGTTCTTCTCGACAGCCATTTCCACCCGTTCTTGAGGCGCGGGAGGGGGTCGTTCCTTTGGTGGATTCGACCAATCCATTTGCTGTTCTTCACTCCATTGATCCTGACGCTATGGATACTTCCACTATCTCGGGCCCTGAAGTTGTTGCAGCCCGCCCCTCGGGTGTTCCATGATCAGACTCGGCTCATGGAATATCCGGGGTCTAAATAGGGTAGACCACAGGAAAGCGTTGGGGGACTGGATTTCTAGTCAGGGGATGCCTCTTGTTGGCTTACTTGAGACGCGTGTTGTGGAAGGTAATGCTCTTCGCCTTTCTTATGGACTTCGGCCTCATTGGTGCTGGGTTTTTGATTATGCGACTGGACCTGGTTATCGCATTTGGGTGGGTTGGGATCCGACTGTTCTTTCGGTTACTATCTTGGCCACCCATGATCAGGTTATTCACTGTAGGGCCTCGCATCTTGTTTCTGGGGATTTTCTGTTTGTTTCGTTTGCCTATGGACGATCAACCCGTGGGGAACGCGTCTCCCTTTGGGAGGAGCTGGCTCGCTACGCCCAATCTCGGGTTATGATCCGTGGGTGGTCACGGGGGACTTCAACGCCATACTTTGTCCTACTGAGGGCGTGGGGGTTCCCCTAATCCGCGGGACATGGAGGAGTTTGGAGATGCTTTGTTACATGCGGAGCTCTCTTGTATCCCTTCTACGGGACAGACTTTCACTTGGTCTAACCGTCAGAGGGGTGATTCAGCTATTTGGAGGCGGCTTGATCGTATGTTAGCGAATCCGACCTGGTTCGCTGCCTACCCTGATACGTTGGTACAGTGCGAACTACCTGCTACGTCGGACCACTCGCCTTTGACCTTGGGGAGTTTCCAGAGGATTGTCCGAAGGACATGGTTCCGTTTTGAGAATTACCTGACTAAGGAAACGGGTTTTCTTGATCATGTTCGCAGGATTTGGGATAAGCCCACACGTGGGTGCCCGATGTTTACGGTGGTCGATCGGCTGAAGCGGCTTAAGCCTGTTTTCTCCTCCCTTCGTCGGGCAAAGGGGGACCTCCCGGTAAATGTGGCTGAGGCGCGGATGTTCTTGGACGTGGCTCAGAAGTCGTGTCGCTTCATCCTTTGGACGACCGTTTTAGCGTGCTTGAACGATGCTGTCGGCTTCTGTATTCTCGGGCGGTTCAGCTTGAGCATACGGCGCTGTCCCAGAGGGCTAAGCTGGCATGGCTGAAGGACGGGGACCAATGTTCTTCTTTTTTCTTTCGGAAGGTGGCAATCCGGTGTGCGCAGAACCAGATTGTTGTCCTTGAATCCGCCACGGGCGAGCAGCTGCATACTCCAGCGATGATTGACTCTGAGTTGGTGGGCTTCTACGAGGACCTTCTTGGTCAGTCCAGTCGATCCACGCCGGTGCTTTTACAGGAAGTTCAGGGCTTCATAGCACGCCGATTAACTCAATCAGAGGCGGTTTCGATGGTTGCGGCCGTGGAGGAGAGTGAGGTGCGTAGGGCATTGTTCTCTATGGGTACAGATAAATTACCGGGACCTGATGGCTATACAGCTGGTTTCTACAGAGCGGCTTGGGCGGTCGTGGGACCCGCTATCACTGAGGCCGTGCGGGATTTCTTTGTGACGGGCCGACTTCTGAGGGGTCTTAACAGTACCCTGATTACGTTGATTCCGAAGTCGGAATCTCCTCGGAGGGCCACAGACTTTCGGCCGATCTCATGCTGTAATGTTCTATACAAGCTCATTTCGAAGATCTTGGCTAACCGGCTCAAGAACCATCTGCCCCGACTGGTCCATGAATGCCAGACGGCCTTTATCCCGGGACGACGCATCACTGATAATATTCTTCTTGCTCAGGAGCTTTGCCAGGGGTATAATGGCGTAGGTCGCCCACCTCGAGCGATGATTAAGGTGGACTTGGCGAAGGCTTACGATCGGGTTGAATGGAGTTTTGTGCTCGCTACGTTGCAGGGTATGGGCTTCCATCCTCTGTTCATTGAGTGGATCAGGGCCTGTCTTACTACGCCGACGTACTCCCTTAACATCAACGGCCGGCCGACGGGCTACTTTGCGGGGCAGCGGGGTCTTCGACAAGGGGATCGATCCCATCTCGCCCTATATTTTTACGCTGGTTATGGAGGTCCTCCACGGCATTGTCTGCACGACCATTCGGGCTGAGCCTCGCTTTCGTTATCACTGGCGATGCGACGGTATCTCTCTCCCTATGCTGATTTTTGCAGATGATTTGTTATTGTTTTGCCATGCGGATGAGGTGTCTATTGGGGTTCTCAAGGCTGCGGTGGATCAGTTTTCGGCTCTTTCAGGATTATTTCCTAATCCTGCTAAGAGTGAGTTGTTTCTTTCTCGACGGGCTCTCACTCTCTCACCGCAGCTTCAGCCCATTTTCGGGTTTCCTCTTGGCTCGCTCCCTGTTCGGTACCTTGGCCTGCCGCTGATTACTGCGCGTCTCTCGTTGGCGGATTGTGCAACCTTGTTACACAGCGTGGATCGTCGTTTGGGTTCCTGGCTGAATAAGACGTTGTCCTATGCTGGCCAGGTTCAGCTGATCCGGTCTGTTCTTCAGGCCATGCATGTCTATTGTTCAGGAGTCTTCTCCTCCCGAAGGGCATTGTTAGGGCTATCGAGGCCAAGTTCCGCTGTTTTCTTTGGGGTGGCCCAGTTGCTAAGGTTGCATGGGCTGATGTTTGTCTGCCGATTGCGGAGGGTGGGCTTGGTATTCATTCCGTGGCGGTCGATAATAAGGTGCTCCTTTTTCGACTCATGTGGTACAAGGGCTCCAGACTCTATATGGGTTTCTTGGCTGTATGATACTCGGCTTCGATCGCATACGTTCTGGACGGTTCCTACCTCGACGACGAGATCTTGGAGTTGGCGTAAATTATTACGCTTCCGATCCGAGTTGCGGCAGTTCATTGAGTTTCGTATCGGTGATGGTGCTTCGATCAGGTTGTGGGAGGATCCTTGGCTGCCAACTGGTCCCCTTCTGGATAGGTTTCCTCGCGGGCCTATTGCTATGGGGCTACCTGTCGGGTCCCGCCTGAGCTATGTTATATCTGGACAGAGTTGGCAGTGGCCGGGACGCTTCACACTGGAGTATCTTAAGTTTAGTCCCGAGCTTCCACAGGTGCATCCGGATCGTCGTGACTATGTTTATTGGATTGGTGCAGCTGATGGAGTCCCTTCCACTAGCCTCATTCGTGATGCGTTGCGCGCTCGCCGGGAAGGAGTGATATGGGCGCATCTGTTTGGTGGCCCGCTTCGTGTTCCTCGTCATGAGTTCATCCTTTGGCTGGGTATTCGCGACCGGCTTTCTACGCGAGATAAGCCTTGGGTGGCCACTCGGGCGGGGACACAAACCTGTCCTCTTTGTGCTTCGTCTCAGGTTGAGACGACTGCTCATCTTTTCTTTGAGTGCGAGTTTTCGCGTAAGTGTCTGCGCCTTCTTCGGAGATGGATTCGGTGGGAATGGCCCTATCGAGAATGGTCCCAGGGGTTTGCTTGGGCGGCTCGACGGTGGCGAGGGCAGCACCTTTTGCATGCTGCGTCGAGACACATCCTGGCTTCCCTGGTTTACCACATTTGGAGTGCACGGAATCGACGCTGGAAGGAGAATGTCACGACACAGCCAGAGCATCTTGTTGTCTGTGTCATTGATTTGTGTTGTATGCGTCTGAATGGCACGGCTACAAAGTTCCGCTTGCAGACTGCGGCCATTCGACGCCTTTGGCGTGTTGCGTGGTAGTTTGTGTTTTTCTTTCTGTCACGCATGTACAGTTACATTCTTTTATTTATATATATAAGGACCTTTACCCCAAAAAAAAGGCTACCACAATCACCGGCCGGCCAAGATTGACCAGAGACGACGGCAATCAACCAGCACCCGCGCGAGAAAAATTTGAAAAAATCGCCTACTAGGTGAAAATCGCACCTACTGACGGTGTTTTGAGAGAAAGTCAACGGAAGTCAACCAAAGCAAATCCTCCTGCCTCCTTGTTCATCGCAAAAGGTTACGAAAGCGCCTGAGATATATTCTCCACCTCTGTCTGAGCGAATCGCCCTGATGTTTGAACTCGTCGTCTTCTCGTCCATTTCTAAACGTCCTGAGCGCTTCTGTTTTTTCTTTCAGAAAAATCCACCCACGTCTTTCTTGAGTAGTCGTCGATATAAGTGATAAAATATGTCTTTTCGCCGAATCATGCTGGTGTGATAGGGCCGCATAGGTCTGTGTGTATGAGCTCGAGCGGTTTGCGCGCTCGATATTCTGCCTGCTTCTGGAACGTCGACCTTGAATGTTTCCCGGTTACGCAGCTTTCGCAAAGCTTTTTTCTGCCTTCTATCACCGGCATTCCCTGGACCATGCCTATTTTGGAGAGCTCCTTTAGGCCACCGTAGTGCAAATGACCAAACCACATATGCCATAAATCTTCTTTGTCATCCACCTCAACTTTTTTCTGGAACAAGTCCCGGTTTTTTATAAATATAATGGAAAGTGTACATAATGGGTGCGAGTAAAACTCGACACAGGCAACCAGTAACAGGCTACTGGTGAACAAAATGTGATAAACCAGTAAAACCAACTACCAAGCTACTCTCCAAAGACGCCGAATAGCCGCCTGCTGTAGGGCATGCTTCTCTCCAATAGTCCCAAGTAGGGCACCAAGATTGCCGAGGACCGTGGCCACGACATGGGCAGGGGTAGAACGTATGTTCTCCCTCCATCGCCTGTTCCGCTCCTGCCAAATGTGATAAACAATTGACGCAAGGACATGTCGATAAGCTGTATGAAATAAGTGCTGACTTCTCCACTTCAGAGCAGCCCAGTGAAAGCTCCTATCCCAGTCAATATATGGTATCCGCCACCTAATCCTGTCCCTGAGCATCTGTCGGCATCTCAAAGAAAAGGGACAACAAAAGAAAAGATGGGACATCGTCTCCCGATTCCCGGTATCACAGAGGAGGCATTCATCCGCTCCCGCGCGCTGAGCCACCCAAGGTAAACTGCGAACGGAGAGACGTCCTCGAATAGCAAGCCAGAGAATGAACTCATGGCGAGGTATGCGCAAGCAGCCCCCGAAGAGAGAAGCCCAAATGACTCTGTCCCGCTGAGGGCGAGTGGCCTCACGAACCGCCCTCGCAGAGAAACGTCCATCAGGCGTCCCAATCCAGCGAACTCGATCAGACCGCGCCGGCTCCGACGGAGGCAGCAGTGGACCAATCTCCAGAAACTCGGAGGACGTCATGGCTGGCCAAGACCAACCATCTGACGTAATGACTGCACTTAGGCGTGAATCATGAGGCAGACCCATCACCATCGGCCCCCTAGGGTGTCTCTCCAGCAGCGAGGTAATCAACAGCCAAAGGTCCTTCCATAGCCATATGGAACTCCCATCACCCACCTGTTAAGAAATGAAGGAGCGGATGACATTCCGAAGCTTGAGCAGCTTCTTCCAACTCCCAGAGGAATTACTCCCCGGCGACAGCTCCCAAAGAGATCTGTTATGCAATCTAGTGCTGTACAACTAGTCAACCCAAATCGAGTCCGGAGCGTGCGAAACCACACCCCATATATGACGAAGGAGCAGCGCACGATTATCAGTCTCAATGGACCGAATCCCAAGTCCTCCTTCGGCGATCGGAAGACAAACATCAGCCCAAGCAACCCGTGCAGGCGAGCTACCCCATAAGAATGTCCTCATGCGCGTCTCAATAGCCCGAATAACACCCTTCGGGAGGAGGAAAATACCCGCCCAATAGATATGAAGAGAAGAAAGGACTGACTTGATAAGTTGCACTCTCCCGGCGGAAGAGAGCGACTTATTCAGCCAAGATCCCAACCTCCTATCGACCTTCTGAAGTAAAGGCGCACAATCAGAAATAGAGAGTCTACCTGGAATCAGAGGAACCCCCCATAAGGAAAATGTCGCACTAATGATAGATTTATTGAAGGACAACAAAATCTTGACATGTTACTCAGTATTCCCGGTAATATTGGAACATCAGGACTAGGATATTCCATGACACATGAGCATGTTGCACCACCTGCTGTTAGAAACCTAAGTATTTTTCATACGGCCGTCAAGGTCATTATGCAAACCACTGTTTTCTGAAGAGAGTTGATAAAGCTAGATATGTCTGGAGGCCAAAGAAGATTCCTGAAGTCTCTAACACTGACCAATCAGTGTTCAAGAGATCACAGTCTGTAACACATGATATATCACGTGTGAACAGAAGTTATTTCTCTACTAACCAGTTAGGACCCAATCAAAGTTGGGCACCTCAGAAAAAGAAATGATTATGCAGGTACAAAGAAGAAAATCCAGCAAGAAAAACAAGTGGTACCTCGACAGTGGGTGTTCCCACCATATGACGGGCGATATCAGTAAGTTTATGTCGGTGAAAGCATATGACGGAGGATATGTCTCCTTCATTGATTTTTCTATTGGGAATGGTTCGTCGTTGTTATTATGGGAAGACCCATGGCTACGGGCTGTCCCATTATTGGAGAGCTATCCTAGAGGCCCACTGGCGATGGGGCTGCCAGCAGGGACCCGCCTAAGCTCTGTCATCGACCACCAAGGCTGGAATTGGCCAGGACAGTCGGCGGTGGAGTATTTGGATTTTAGTTCGCACCTTCCACGGGTTCAGCCTAATCGGACCGATGCTATTTGTTTGAAGGGAGCGCCAGATGGCCGACCGACGACACGACTGATTAGGGAGTCCTTACGCGTACGAAGGCCTATTGTACCTTGGGCGTCCTTGTTTGGGGGGCCTTTGAAGATCCCTCGACATGAGGTCATACTGTGGTTTGCCATCCGTGATCGTTTATCGACTAGGGATAAGGCCTGGGTGGCACAGCGCGCTGGAACCCCTGCTTGTGTTCTCTGTGACGCGCTGCATGGTGAGACGGTGCAACATTTATTTTTTGATTGCCGATTCTCACGCGACTGTGTTCGGATGCTGAGGCAGCATCTCAGGTGGGGATGGCCGTATCGGGACTGGGGGCAGGGTATACGGTGGGCTGCATTGCGATGGTGTGGCCATCATCTCCTACAGTTCGCCTCCGCCACGTCCTTGCTTCGTTGGTATATCATATTTGGCAGGCACGCAACAAGCGCTGGAAGGAGGGGGCTATCATGACTCCAGATAGGCTGGTTGCTGTTGTCCTCGATATGGTTTGTGTGCGGCTTACTGGGACATCGCTCAAGTTCGATCTACAGAGAGCAGCCATTCGACGTCTCTGGCGAGTAGCTTGGTAGTGAGTTGGATGCTTTAGCTTTCGTTTTGTTGGTCTACGCCAGTAGTCTGTTACTGGATAGCACGTGAGGAGTCACACCCTCACTCATCTGTACATATACCCCCTTTATATATATACACGGAACTTACTCCAAAAAAAAGAACTGTTGGTAACACTTTACATACTACTATAGATGACGTATGGTTGGTTAAGAATCTAGAACATAACCTCATTAGCATTAGTCAATTACGTGATAAGGGTCATAAAGTTACTTTTGAAAATGATAAGTGTGTAGTTAGAAATGATGACAAGGTTCTATTCAGTGCATCTGGGGATAGAAATATCTATTGCATAACTCTTGATGATATCACTAACCAGAATGTCAAGTGTTTAGCAGTTACACAGGATAACACCTGGTTATGGCACAGACGCCTAGGACAGTCAATATGGAACTACTGTCTCATATCATAAGCAATGCACTAGTACGAGGTGTTCCTGACATAAAGTTCGTCAAGGACAAAACATGCAAGGCATGCCAAATTGGCAAGCAGACCAAGACATCGTTCAAAGCAAAGAATGTGATATCTACATCCAGACCTCTGGAATTACTACATCTCGACCTTTTTGGTCCTGTTCAAACGATGTCTCTGCGAGGTAAAAGATATGCCTTCGTCATTGTTGATGATTATTCCAGGTATACTTGGGTGATATTCCTTGCACATAAGAATGAGGCACTAGATAACTTTACATCACTGGTGAAGAGTCTAGAAAATGAAAAAGAAATGAATCTGTGTAGGATACGTAGTGATAACGGACTGGAATTTGATAGTAAGTCATTCGCATCATTCTGTGATCAGTACGGTTATAGTCATAACTTCTCTGCCCCTATAACTCCCCAACAGAGTGGCGTAGTTTAACGTAAAAATAGGGTATTACAAGAAACGGCTAGATCTATGTTACATGAGTATGATATTCCTAAACAGTTCTGGGCGGAAGCTGTCAGTACAGCTTGCTATGTGTCTAACCGTGTCTTCCTTAGGCCGATATTAAAGAAAACTTCTTATGAAATCTAGCATGGTAGAACTCCAAATATAAGTTACTTTCGTGTGTTTGGATGCAAATGTTTTATCTTGAACGATAGAGGTAAGAGAGGAACTCTAAGCTTGATGAAGGGATATTCCTTGGTTACAGTCTTCACTCTAAGACATATCGTGTTTATAATATGAGGAAGCTGACTATTCAGGAATCCATACATGTTACTTTTGATGAGATACCTAATGCAGATGCTACAGATGAGGAAGGTATAGATTTGCCCTGTGCAGATTTACAGGATACTAAAGACGGTAAAGACGATATTCCAAAAGACAAAAATGTAGAGACTATGGAACCGGAAACTGATGAGCTGCAACCTAGAAAATGGAAACATGCTTCCAGTCATCCAACAGATCAAGTGATAGGAAATATTAGATCTGGAATCAAAACTCGAGCAACTGTACAAAATCAAGATTCGGAGGAATCTCATGATGTACTACTTTTAATGATGGAACCAAAGACAGTCCATGAAGCTTTGGATGATATCCTGGTTCTCTGCCATGGAAGATGAGCTGGCTCAGTTCGAAAAGAGCTAAGTGTGGACACTCGTAGAGAGACCAGATGAAAAATCCATCATAGGAACCAAATGGGTCTTCCGCAACAAACTCGACGAACATGGTAATGTCACAAGAAACAAAGCGAGGTTAGTTGCAAAAGGTTATTCCCAGGAGGAAGGTATTGATTTGATGAAACTTTTGCTCCGGTAGCTAGATTAGAGTCTATACGTGTCTTACTTGCATATGCATGCTTTAAACATTTAAAACTTTTTCAAATGGACGTAAAAAGTGCATTTTTAAATGGCTTTATAAATGAGGAGGTTTATGTAGAAGAACCACCGGGCTTTGCTAGGGAAGATTTCCAAATCATGTTTTCAAGTTGAATAAAGCATTATATGGCTTAAAGCAAGCACCTAGGGCATGGTATGAAAGGCTAAGTAAGTTCTTGATTGACATAGGATTTTCGACTGGAACTATTGATAACACGCTATTTATTAAGTATGAATGGTCCAAATATACGTTGATGATATCATATTTGGTAGTACTAATATCCTTCTTTGCGAGGAATTCTCTAAGTCTATGCAGAAGGAATTTGAGATGAGTTTAATGGGTGAGCTGAACTACTCCCTTGGGTTGCAAATAAAGCAACTTGATGATGGAACTTTCGTATCCCAGACGAAGTACAGCAAGGAACTACTGATAAAATTCGGGATGAACGATTCCAAAGCGATTTCCACTCCCATGCATCAGACCACCAAATAGACAGTGACGAATCAGGTACACCAGTTGATCAAACAAAATATCGAGGTATGATCGGAAGCCTTCTTTACTTAACTGCTAGTCGCCCTGATATTATGTTTGCTGTTGGTATGTGTTCGAGATATCAGTCTGACCCTAGGGAATCTCACTTAACAGCAGTTAAGCGTATACTTAGATACATCAAGGGTACTGAAAATCTTGGTCTGTGGTACTATACGGATGAGTTCCCATTAATGGGATACTCCGATGCCGACTATGCCGGCTGTAGGGAAGATAGGAAAAGTACTAGTGGAACTTGCCGATTACTTGGAAATTCCCTGGTAACTTGGTCTAGTAGAAAGCAAAATGCTGTTGCCCTCTCCACAACCGAAGCTGAATATATGGCCTTAAGAAATTGTTGTCAACAAGTTCTTTGGATGAAACAAACCCTTAGTGATTTTGGGTTAGGTTATGACAAAATTCCTATTATGTGTGATAGCACTAGCGCCATTAGTATTACTAAGAATCCCGTGCATCACTCTCTTACTAAACATATTGAGGTTAAACATCATTTTATACGAGACCATGTTCAGAAGGGAAATATCAGTGTGGAATTCGTAGGAACAAATGATCAGCTTGCTGATATCTTCACAAAGCCCCTAATTGAGGCAAGATTCTGCGACATCCGTGATCGACTGGGAATCATCGAGCTAAATAAGGTTAGTAAATCCGCCTAATTCTATCATTTACTCTAGGTTATTCTACTTTAGCTAGAATTTCATAGCTATCCTATCTTAAGATATTCATTCAGCCCTTAGAATATTTCCGTGGATCTTATAGATCTTTTCCTTAAATGTGATTCTCGTATGTTAGGAAGAAATTCGTAGTTATCCCTTCCAAGACATTCCTTCAGCCATCTAGTTTATTTTAGGAATATCCGATCTTCTGTATCTGTCCCTGAATGTGATCGGGTTATTTTAGGAAGGAACTCGTAGATATCTTTCAATTCGTTCAGTTATTTTAGGGAACTCATTTATTTAAAATATATTCCTATTCAGTCCAGTCACATCCCTTCCTTAATTATGAGATCCCGTCAAATCAGTCAGATATTTCTGACAGTTTTCCACTCTCTACTTTATTTTCAAATTTAAAATTTCGAAATCCGTCCTTATCCCTTCCAAAAATAAACCGACTCCATTCCTTTAAAAAATCCAAACCGTTCTTCAACCTTCATCATTCAATCATCTTCTTCAAACTTCTCCTCGACCTTCAAACCTTCATCAAATGGCTAGAACTTCCGGATCCAAAACTATTCTTCCCGAATCATCCAGCCGTAAGCGCAAGGAACCCACGTCAGACGAAGACTTATCCGATGCCGCTCCAGACTCATCCACGCCAGTTTCACCATCAACCACTCCTGTCCGAAAAACTCGTTCAAAAGCCAAATCAGTTGAGAAAGGACCATCTCCCAGTAAAGTTCCAAAGAAGAAGAAGAAGAAAGGCAAGAAAACAACCCCTGTGAAATCACCCGAACCTGAAAAATCTCTCTCGAGTCAAGAGAATGCTGAAGAAATTCATGACGAAACCCAGAAATCTTGCCCTAGAAGCCCAACTCCAAAGGAAACCCAGAAATCTCCTTCCCCGCTTGATAGGGCCTCGCCGTCTCCACAGCCAACTCCAAAACCTTCAGATATCCCATCTATTGATCTGTCCAAACCCAGTGAGATCCCAGTCGAAATGCTTTTTCTGGAAGAAAGCAACCGCACTACCTATAAAAGCTTCAGCAACAGAGATATAGCTCGCGGTCGCGGAGTTGCATTCGACAAGCTACCTCCTGGAAATGTTATCACATGGCTTAAGGACTATGGATGGCAGCAATTCCTGAGTCTCAACCCACCCTTATACCCTGAAGTCGTCAAACTCTTTTACGCCAACTTCGACTACGATGAGTTCGATGGGCATATCAACATCCGTTCCTATGTTGTCGGCCACAAGATCGGGTGGACCGTTCAGAAGAATGCTATGCTAGGAGTTGCTGATAAAGGCCTTTGTCATTACGACATTAATGATTGGTGCCACGCTGAAGAGTTTGACCTCAGTAATGTCCTTCGTACCCTCTGGAATACCCGCACAAAGCCCTGTTTCTCAGACGGTGAAGCACTGAACCAGCTCCCTATTGACTTCGTCCTGCACAAGCTGCTCAATATGACCCTTTGGAGAGCCAAAATAGGAAGTGGCGGCCACTCAACAACCATGAACTTCATGAGCACCTTCGCGGTCTACATGATATCCCAGAACCTCAAGTTCAACCTAGGATATGTCGTCATGAAGCATATGATCCAGGCTTTCGAAAGCAAAGACAAAGCGCTGCCCTATGGCATGCTGCTCACTCACTTGTTTGAATGTGAAGGTATTGTCCTGCCGCCGGGTTGGGAAGACAGAACCGTCTACATCGTGGACCAAGTGACCTTGAAGCGCATGGGGATTCACTTCACAAAGAGCCAAGGTTGGTTTAAGGCCAAGGAAAATCGGTCAGTGGATAGCGCCCGGAAACGGTCGGCTGCAAAGGGGAAAGCGAAGGTCAAAAGCGACGAGGACGATGACTACGAGGATGAGCTGAGCACAGGGAAGGCAGGAAGGAATCTCCGTGTTGCGCCGAGATATCTCCGATATCAAGGCTGATAATCAGAAGCGCTTCCGTAAGCTCAAAGAGCAGTATACCGAGCTGTTGCTAAAGCTGTCCAAGCTCTCGAAGCTGGTCAAGAAATCCCTTCCTAAACCCGCCAATTCTGAACATCTTCAAGCCAGTAGGCTGCCCCCGCATGATCCATGTTCTTAGTTGCTCCTAGGGTTTTCCGCTCTATTAGTATCGTTTTTAGCGCTTAAGTGTGCCTCCCGCCTTTTTATGATGAAGGGGGAGTAGTAAGGTAAGCACTAGGCGATTAAGGTCTCGGTATTTTGGTGGTTGGTGTTTAGGGAAGTTCGTTGAACCCTTATCTATATAATATTTGCTTTATAAATTTTGCTTTTATGATATATCTGTGATGGTTTCATGCGTTGCTCAATATTTTGCTCTGACCTTAGGATATATATCATCATGTTTTTATGCTGCGATGCGTGAACTTATGCTCTGAAACAGTGATACTCTGATACTTATCTGTGCAAATTAACGTGTGTGAGATTTGTTGATAAGTGCTAAGTGCCTGCTGCGATGATTATCTGATTGCTTGAATCATGCTTGGAAAATGCGCACTTAGGCAAGGGGAGCACACTCACGGGTAAATTTCAAAATTTTGCACCCACGATATAACTTTGCAAATGACATGATATATCCGCACTTAGACAGGGGGAGCAAATTCATTCACGATATATCTTTGCATGTCATATAGATAAATGCACTTAGGCAGGGGGAGCAAATATGTATCATATGTGATTAGGAAATATCGTATGCTCTGCTTTGTGATTATAAAACACTTAGACAAATGCGCTAGGACTTGCGTGATCGAATATGCTTACATGCTTATGTGCTGCATCAATTCCATGTCATCATAAAAAAGGGGGAGAATGTTGACCTTTTTGGTCCATGTGTGTTAGAGAGTTTTGATGGACAATGTAATTGTAATAACGTTAGGTATATAAATTAAGCAATTCGATCTATGATCAATATAACGTCTAAGTATATGAAAATATTCGATCTTGCATGAGCTTAATTGATTAAATTGTTGAATATTTTGATTCGCATATGATTTGGTGATTAGTTGATGAGACTAGGTGATCGCATGTTATAGACAGCCCATGAGATAGATATATCGTATTTTGCTATATATGGAAATAATGCATGAGAGTACTGAGTTATAAAAGGAAAATATGCTGTTTATATATAGAAAGTGATATATCCATTGATACATGCTTATTCCTGAACGAAAATCACTTATACGATTCTTGCATGCTTTCCACTGAATTTAATGTGCAATATTAAATTAATATCTTTCCTTATGCTGATTGGATTATCATATTTAGGAAAGATTTGATTTGATTGACTTTGTGGATAAGGTGCTATTATATGGTATGTGCTTTAAATGGATGAGATCTCTGAAATAAGGAAAGTTCGGTCATGATTGATAAATTGAATTTAGTAAGCTCTGATATGATTTATGTGCTAAACATGGTAAATTTATCGATGAAATGCTATGAGTTGTATATGAAAAACGTGCTGATGTGATGCTATCTCGTGTGATATATTTGGAAAGTGAATCTGGACTGATTTACGCTAGAAACAGATAGCAGGGAATCACTTATGGAAAGTTCTGATATGGTTATTAGATTACGAAATGCTTGAATATGCTTAAGAACGAAATTGTGCTTTTACATGGAATATAATCATGCTTAAATGTGCTATATGACCGTTGTGATTAATTAAGAGCATGATCTATATGGCATGATTGACTCGAATATTACATGGAAACTATACTTGATTTGGTGATTACTATATGATTTGACTTTCCATGTAAAGTGCTGATTGAAAAGGATTATATATGAGCTGCACTTCAGATTTTCGAGAAGACTAAGAATTTGCGAATATAAGCCCACGAGAGATCTTTGAGCAGAAACTGATAAAGAGATTCCTGAGTTCCCACTTGCGATAGCTTTCTGCCTTACTGAGCGTTAAGTTGCGTATCCATCACTGAGCGAGTGATTAATCAGATATTCCATCATCCCCTTGCTATATATTCTGTCTTCGGACGTGTTGTCTTCGGACATGAGCAATACCAAGGAGGCAAGGTCGACGTTTACGCACACGTGAAGGGAAGGACAAGTCCGGGGGCCCTTCGATAGCGAGCCGTGTCTGTCGGGATCAAGGAGATTTCGAGGAACGAAACTGGGCGTGTGGTAACCTAGTAGTGTCTAGTATTCGACTTGTTTCGGTTGTGTATTGGGCTAACCAATCAGTTTTGTATCCAGCTACGGTGCATTATAGTGATTGGTTAAACTCTTGGGAAGCAAATTCGAAGGAGAGGAGTAAACCCCAGTTGGGGATATAACCTCTATAAAAATCATGTCTCGCATTTACATTTCAGTTATTTCGTTATCGCTGTGAGACAGACCCGAAACATATCCGACGGTACTAGGATATAACTGGCATACTCATCACAATATCATTAGGCATATCTAAGTCACCACACTAAGGATTTGTGAAAAGAAGCATAAAATTTTATAAGCCTAATTCACCCCCCCCCCCCTCTCTTAGGCACATTTATATCTTCAAGTAGTAGTAGTAATAATAGTAACAATAAGAAAAATAATACTAACTGCACAGCACCTTTTCTTCGATTGTGCGTACTCCCGCCAGTGCCAGCGCTTGCTGAGGAGACGTATTCGGTGGGCATGGCCATATCGGGAGTGGAGAGCGGGGATTCGATGGGCTGCGGCTAAATGGCATGGGAGACATCTTCTTCATGCAGCTTACAGGCATGTGCTGGCGTCGCTCGTCTATCACATCTGGCAGGCACGGAACAAGCGATGGCAGGAGGGGATCATTACAACACCTGATCGACTTGTTGGATGTGTAGTCGCCTTGGTCACCATGCGCATTAGTGGTACGTCCACTAAATATGCATTCCAGAGATTGGCTATACGTCGACTTTGGAGGGTGGCATGGTAGTTGGTTGAGGTGGTTTTCCTTGTTTGTTTTGTCATGTGTTACCAGTAGCATGTTACTGGTTGATTGTGCGGAGTTAGACTCCCACCCATCATGTAATTTTCCACCATATATATATATATATATATATATATAAGGGACCTTATAGCAAAAAAAAAAATAATAATAATAATAATAACCACGGATCTTCTTCTTCAATATATGAGATGAACTTCTTTCAACTGTGATAATGCATATTCGTAATTGATAACAAAATTACATTAAATATAACGATCAATACTAGTGTTATCATCGAATATCGTTATATATAATATATATATATATAAAGAGAGAGAGAGAGAGAGAGAGAGAGAGAGAGAGAGATTTGCTATGGTGCCCACCTACCATGAGCAACCATCGTGAGCACCATAAGCAAATATCTCATTTTGTTGCGTTTTTTCGATTTTCAACGCCGCCAACACCTCCGTAGACAATCGCGTCGGTATGTCGTCCACATCTGAAGAATAAATAATGGATTTTCTTAAAATTAACGTGTTGGAGAGGGTGATTTAATTTAGCAATGGATATGAGATTGTCTACGGAGGTGTTGGCGGCGTTGAAAATCGAAAAAACGCAACAAAATGAGATATTTGCTTATGGTGCTCACGGTGGTTGCTCACGGTAGGTGGGCACCATAGCAAATCTCTCTCTCTCTCTCTCTCTCTCTCTCTCTCTATATATATATATATATATATATATATATATAATTGAGTTTCCTATTTCAAACCTACATTGCAACGTCAACACACATCAGATTTTTTGAGTTAATATATGCAAGTTGTTTTGTAGGTAGGTTAGAGGGCGTCATTTAAATAACTAATAAGACAGCTCTTCATATCTTTGTAACGCTGAGAACTGTTACTACTATTTGGTGTTGAATATTTTGTTCATTTTTATTCCTTAGTGAATGGATAAGGGGAACCATATTTTTAGTCTCCAATATTTGGGGCATGGACACTTCTACTCCATTCCGAGATGCCAGTTTTACTTTCCATTGTTGCTAGTTTTGGGCCGTTTGGTGCTTAGTTTAAATTAGTCGCTAATTTAAATAGAATTTTATACGTCGGAGCACATGATCTACTTTTACTCGACATAGAAGCTCATAATCCATGTTCGTCTTCGACGTAAATGCACGTGATCACCATTACGCATCACATTTATGAAAGGATATGACGACCTTAAAGCTGAGTTAAATGTGCTACATAATGATGCTCATGTGCGAAAATTATGCGATATTAGGTGTTAAGTCGATTGAGATCATTTGCTCTCATGCGTTAAATTCTGTCTAAATTGGTGATTAAGTTAAACGTGGGGCCAAAACAACCCAAAGTCAATGGGTCTAAAGGTGGAACTCGGAATATGGGTACCATACCAAAATATTAGGGACTAAAAATGTTGTTGTCCCTTGATGATCAAGTGGACATACTTACAAGTTACGATAGCACTTCGAAAGGATAAATTCTTCAAGATGAGAGGGCTGCTTATTGTCGTCGAACATCACATTAGTGGAAAGAAATATTACTATTAATGTGGTGAAAAATTGATTTTTATATTATGATTGCTTTTTGAGTCCAAAACTATTTGTCCTTTGCTAGTTTTCTTTCGTGGCATGCTAAGTACCTTGTGCTCTACTACTTTCATTGTCAATAGTGTCGATAAGTTTTTTTTTTTTTTTTTGCAAAGGGGAAATCAATCAAAATCCTTCCATTTTTCACAGCCAGCAACGAAACCCAAGGCAAAACCATCAGAAAATCCACCGTAAACCCTTTAAGAGTCCGTTTGGTTGGAGGGATTTAGAGGGTATTAGTTTTAGTTGGGTCTATATAATGGTGATATGAGTTTTTCTGGGTGTTTGGTAGATGGTAATAATTAATGGTGTCTGGTATGTTTATATAGATGGATTTAGATGGTATTAGTTCTAAATAAATATAATTAAAATTTTACCCTTTTTATTGAAAAAATAGAGAAATAAGAGAGAGCGAGAGAGTGAAACAGAGAGATGATGAGAGAGAAAATAGAATAGGAAAGAGAGACGATGGAAGAGAAGAGAATAGGAGAGAGAGAGAGAGAGTGATTTTTTTTAAAAAAAAATGGAAAGAAAAACTTAAATAAATTTGGATAGATTTGTCCAAATTGCTTGGGATTAGATAATGAAAGTGGTGGATGCTCTTTTATTTAATCCATATAAGAGGGGTATTAGAGGGTATTAAATAAACCTCACTTTTAAATAATCCCTCAAACATTACGTTAAATAATTCTAACCCCCTAATCCCTCCTAATACCCCCAATCACACACACTCAATGTTGATTTATAGACCATGTGTTTCGAGTACTACATTATCTAATTTATATTAAATGCTAACTTGGAAGCAGGATGACCAATGCAGAAGGATAAATAATCTACGGACACGGCATTATTACGCCAAACAACGTTTTGGGATTTTCGGTGTCCATGCAATAACTTATAGTTGGCCTATTACCATTGTAAACGCTGTTAGGCGGCCGCCTACACATAAAAAATACCGACATGGCACTGAATTACAAGTTTTTATGCTAATGGGTATTTACGTGTAAAGACCCCGACTAAAAATACTACTAAATGAAGAGCCTACCAAAGTAGACAAGTGCCACATGGCAAGCACGAATATTACGCTACATCGATTGCCATGCCTTGGATATTTAATGAAGGACTATGTAATACATGGTCTATTTAATACATGATCTATTTAATACAACATACGGATGAACTATTTATTTTAGAATAAAGCATATATATTATGATGATTTTGCGGCGCCCCTAACTCCTACCGCCCATTCTTACTACTAATTTATGTGACTGCATGTGATATAAATGAAATCTATATCTGAAAATGCGTACAAAATTTTTCCTTTTATATAAAGGAAATTCTTCTGTACAGTCCAAAATATTTCTAGGACATAAATACAAGGTAGAGTGCGCATGCGTGTTCAAAATAATCTAATGGCCCGCCACTCAGGTCGCATCCATGTACACACTGCCACCTCAAAAGTCCTCCGGAAGCTTCAAAAATAGGCCTCGCCATCGTAAAATCACGTACCGTGATCCCGCGAACCTACAACACATAATTTCGTGGAATGAGCTTATAAAGCTCAGTAAGTGAAAGCCATGCATGCCGTGCATGTGTCCTAAATTCGCAAAGGCATCCGCGCCAATGCTTCCTAGACCTTATATTTTTCCTTGTCTTGTCTTGTCATGTAGGGCCCTCGGCTATCTTGCTATGCACCATCATGGAGCTCGAATCCACTAGGGATAAATAAATATAAGTGGCAATACCCACTCAAGGGAGGCTAACCCTAGGGCGCCTTTTCTGTCCCAAGGTGGTTTCATACGCCACGCGGACGCTTCACACTGGTAGCCTAATCTGAGGTAGTCGACACCAGAGGTACCCTCGGTATCGCTTACTCCCTCAGCTCGCACCCTCCAGGTTTCACGACCCGCCATGAGGGCATTAGCCCTAAAATCATGTCTTGCCTTGTACATGTCATGTCATAACGGTAGCGCCATACGACGTCACCATGGTAGCATAGAAGAGCCGTGACTCAACTGTGAGTCGACATCAGACGCCCATATCGGCGAATCTTTATCGCTCTCAGGCGATCGTATATTATGCACGGTATCATATCATGCCTTTCGTTCTAACGTGCGTGCACATGCTCATGTCATGAATATGCGTGTCATGCCATAATATCATATAATTAAATCATGCGTGTCATGTAATGTAAATAATTCACGTAGGAACTCACATAAATTCACATAAACATATAACACATAATTTCACGCACATATAATTATGTGTTGTAGTTGGGACTTCCACTTACCTGGTATCCTTAGCTATTTAATTTATCGTACGGTAAGTCGTAAATCTTCAAACCCTAAATATAGAAACATATAAAATTAGGGTTTGTTAGTCTAATTTTAATTTCATGAAATTGGCTTAATTTGAAAACCCTAATTTTGATTTCTATAAATCTCGATATGTTTCTTACAAAAATTCGATAGTTAAATATTACACATAATTATCTCGACACCACACATTGATCTCGACATTTGTTTTGATATAAGACTCGACATTATGCATATAAAGGTTCGATATTTATACTCTACAAACATCTCGATATTTACTCAGTACATAAATATCTCGAGCTTTGAACTAGACAATATATATAATCTCGAGCTTGGTATACAAACTATATCTCAACATATAATACTAAATGAATCTCGATACATATATTATCATTAAAATGTCGACATGTACCTACCATTGGATATATATAAATCTCGACATAAGCAATAGCTCTCGACATATATCTAACATCTCGGCATAACATCTCAATAAATGTCGAGCTTGAGTGTACCTTAGGTCAATAGCTCTCGACATTTTTCATCTTCTAGGAAGACCTCGAAATCATTTTTTTACAGCTAATAAAGCTCGAAATCTTACTAACAAAACCCTATTGCTCGACATCACTTTCATTAAGGTTTCAACATTCATCATCATATCATTCGTGAACTCCTTACTGAAGTCATCTCAATTCATGTAATACCATGATCTTCTAATAACAATTCCAATCACAAGCGTAGTTAAGAACATTAATTTTCGAAAATAGCATATACTTCATAAGATTATAAACCGCATCATCTTAAGAATCCACAGTTTTCTAAACAAAATAATCCATGAATTACTCATAGTCATCAGCGTATACAACTCTTAGAAACAATTTAGATACACTGAGTTTAAATAATATACCTTACCTTGAATTTTCAGATTTTATGATCGACAACTCCCTTACACTGTTGATTTCCTAGCTGTTTTTGGTTCGACTTGTGAGCTAAAATGAGGGTTTTTTTATTGATTGTTAGTATATATTTATTAAATGGGATAAGGATTACTCATTGGAAACTCAATCGATGGGACAACATGCTGATATTATTTTTCCCTTATGGCTCAAGTAACATTAATACCTATCCTTAACAACTTGGGCTTAAATTCAAAAATTTACTTAAAGCCCAATTAATTTAATTTATTTGAACCTAATGTTATAAATTTCATTAAACCTTTGATGGCTTTCGGAATTTATTCCTTCTAATTCGTGTTTCCCCAAAACGTGGTGTCAATATTGAATATAATGAATCAAATCTCCTAGGTTAGTATGTCATGTACTAGAAACCCTAAAATCAATAACTAACCTATATTAACTAAATTCTTCTACTTGGTTAGTAACCCTAATAGCACCCAATTTGGAATCATGTTGACACATAAAATCGTAAAACACGTCTCATGCAGTCACCTAAGTCATATAATATGTATGCAAATTTATTGGCCGACTTACTTACGGGACTCGGGTATTACAGATTTATTCTAGTATAATGATATATATAATATTCTTTATTTAACAAGAGAATTGTGTTGCTAAAATATTAAATTAAAATATGAAATACATATAGATTGAAAAAATAATAATAATTTGGCCCGGCATCATCTTTAAAACTTTATTGTTGTTTAGAATGTCTTGATAAACGTGATGCATCTGTCACGACCTTTGGTAATAGTTGAGGCGCCGCTACGGTTAAGCTGTGACTTGCAGTGGCGTTCTAAAAAGCTCAGAGGTAAAAGAACGTTGTCAGGTGTTTTAGCAGATGAAGATGGTGGATAACGTACTGGGAGAAGAGAAGTGATTTCAGCTTATGGGCTTCTGATGCTTATTGGGCTCTCTTGATCATATATACATTTATATTATAATAGGCCTTAGGCCCAATGCAATTTTAATATAAATATTGTGATCGAATGATCATTTACGGCACGGAAAAAACTGTTCTATCTGACATTTCATTCTTTCTCCTCTTCATCACCCTTTTCATGTGCACCGCTCGATATCTCACATTTTGGTATCAGATCTCGATTTCTGTTCATGGCTGATAATACTCGATTTAAGGAGCTGCAGGACAAACAAAGGAAGACAGATCAAGCATTAACCGCTGCGGAAATCCGTATCCAGGAAGGTTTCTCCCAGATTGAGGCTGCAGAGCTGACCCTACATGACGAAATGAAAGAACAGAATCAATCATTTGCTACCAAACTCGATAATATCTGAATTATTTGTTAGCAAGCTTGAAAACATTCTAACCTTCTAGCTTCACTAGCTGCAACAGACGAACCAGAATAAGGGAAACAAAATACCTGAAGTGATTTAGGTACGCCGCTGCAATTTGGGTCATTCAGTGCTAAAAAATTACACCAGCGAACAGAAAATCACAAATCACGAGTCACCTCGATCTCCAGAGCAATCACGGTGCGTCCCGCTTCAGCATTAGCCCGGTGGCCCATTTAGAATTCCCCAGGTTCGATGGTACCAGTCCTAGAGCATGGGTAATACGATGCAAAAGCTATTTCTCGTTGATACCCGAAGTTGATGACCAGTAGAAAATTATTATCGCTTCTATGCACTTTTACGGGCGAGCATCCGCATGGTATTAAAATATGGTTGGTAGACAAAGGGAGATGACTCAGATGAGTTGGTCTTAGAGGTTTGAAGATCCGAGGGAGAGGAAGGTGATTGGAGATTTTAATTAGCTGCGGATGACAGGAACTTACATTGAATACGTGGAACGTTTTGAAGAATTACGTGCATGCATGACCTTGTTGAACAATAAGGACTTCTTTGAGGAGTACTTTATGGCCAGCTTTATCACTGGGCTTAGCGAGGAGTTGCAGGATTCCATGTGTTTGTTTAAGCCCAATGACTTGATAACGCTATTGAGCCGGGTAAGGCGCAAATTGCCCTGTTAGAAGCGATGACAAGAAAGGGAAAAAATATGTTTAAACAACCTCAGCCCATTGTACCTATTCCAAGAAGGTCTGAAGGTGCTCACTACTACAGAGATGGCTGCAAGGAGAGACAAGAGTTTATGCTATAATTGTGATGAGTTGTACAAACTTGGCCATCAATGTCAAAATCGAGTAACATAGGTGATTATGACAGAAGCTGAGGAGGAGTATATTCACAAGTTAATGATGATGATTCTAATGAACTGAGCATGGAAACGATTCATTACTCCTTTAACTCTATAACTGAAGATGATAATTTCTACACTATGAAGGTGAAAGGGCAGTATAAGGGCCATGACTTACTTATACTTCTGGGCAGTGGCAGTGATCTTAGCTTTATACAATAAGATACTGCCATGTCTTTAGGCTGCACTACAGAGAAAGTCAAGCCAATCTAGTTGAAACCAGCAAATGGTCAGACTATGATGAGCACTAAACAGATAAAGGTTTGAACTGGCGTATGGGTAATCATGAGTTCACTTTTCCGCTAAGACTGCTAAAATTCGAGAAGTACGACATGATATTGGGAGGAAATGGATGAGAGTTGCAACCTTGTCAAGCTGACTTTTGAGAAACCGATATTCTCTCTTCCTCATATGGGAAAAAAGTGAATACAAGCATTATCCCCAACATAATGCATGCTGATTTCTGGACATTCGTTGAGTAAACTAATGCATAAGTCTGTGCGAAGTGGAGTACACAATCTGTTCATGGTTTCCGTAACGCAAAACACAGCCATACAAGTACGTACAAACACAAAATTGCAGCGTTTACTCGATGGATTTGCTGACGTATCTGAGGAACCAAGAGGGCTGCCGCCTGTTCGAGGTATTGAGCGTCAAATACACCTCAAACCTGAGAGTATTCCAAAACATATTCACCCTTATAAGACCTCACATGCTTATAAGCACGAAATTGAAAAAATCGTTCAGGTGTTACTCGAAAGTGGGGTTATTCAGCACAACGAAAGCTCGTTTGCTTCCCCGGTCATACTAGTAAGAAGAAAGATGGGTTGTGGAGGATGTGTGTGGATTATCGATATATTAATGACCTCACTGTTAAGCACAACTACCCGATACCTATCATAGACGACTTGTTGGATGAGTTACATGGGTCGAAGGTATTCTTTAAGATTGATCTCAGGTCTGGGTATTTTCAAATTCTTATGAGACCTAATGACAAACATGTGACGGCTTTTAAGACACATCATGGGCACTTCGAATTTTTGGTGATGCCTTTTTGGCTGTGTAACGCTCCTGCTACATTCCAGTCGCTTATGAATAGAATATTCCAAGATTCTTTAAGGAAGTATGTTCTGGTTTTTTCTATGATATACTTATCTACAGAAGGAGCATGGCTGAGCATTTACAACATGTTAGAGCAGTGTTACAAACACTGCGGGATCATATTTTGTTTGTTAAAATGAGCAAGTGTACTTTCGGCACACACAAGGTTGAGTATTTGGGACACATCATTCACGAGGACGTGGTATCTAGTGATCCAAATATGGTAGACTGTATGTTGCATTGGCCGGAACCAACTACTCTTGTAACGTCCCGTCTCATACTTGGTCTCGCTATAGCCTCGGTCCCTACCGGGACCTGTGGGGTTAGGCCCACCTCACTCCGACCGATAGTTTGGCCCCACTGCCACCATTTTAACCTTTTGCCGTGCTTTCTGCACTCACTCACACGCACCCTGAGAAACTTCCCAGAGGGTCACCCATCCCTAGATTGCCCCAAAGTAAGCACGCTTAGCTTCGGAGTTTCTATAGATGGACTCGCCAAAAGGTAGGTCGACCTTGGTGATATGAGTAGTACTATCAATTCTCAGATACTTACCCTCACATGCCCATACGTTTCCAGTCTCAGGTCCCCTCTCATTTGGTGTCGGATCTGTTCGTTCACTACCCTTAGCCTAGAAGCCTGCCAGGAGTCGTTCCTTGTCCGTGCACCTCTCTGGCACCGGCGATCACTACCCACCCTCATCGCCCCAGGCGTCACATGCCCACCAGCTTCCACCTGGTTCGTCCCTGAACTAGCACCGTACTGCGAGAGGTTGTACTCTGATACCACCTGTAACGTCCCGTCCCATACTGGGTGTCACTGTAGCATCGGTCCCTACCTGGACTTGTTGGGTTGGGCCCACCTCAATCCGACCGACTGGCTCCACTGTACCATCATTTTAACCTTTCAGCGTGCTTCGTGCACTCGCTCACATGCACCCTTAGATTGCCCCAAGTTAAACACACTTAACTTCAAAGTTTCTATAGATGGACTCCCGAAAAGGTAGGTCGACCTTGGTGATATGAGTAGTACTGTCAATTGTCTTGTAAGGTTCTTTGCCTGACACGTCCATACGTTGCCAGTCTCAGTATCCCCTCTTATTCGGGTGTCGGATCGGTTCGTTCATGTACCTCTTTGCCTAGAAGCCTGTCAGGAGCCGCTCCTTGTCCGTGCACCTATCTGGCACCGGCGATCATTCCCCTCCCTCATCGGCCCCGGGCGGCACAAAGCGTAAGTAGCTTCAAGGATTTCTAGGGCTGACGGGTTCTTTTGAGCATACCTCCCATGAACATCTTGAAAAAGGATAATTTTCAATGGACGACAGAAGCTGATCTCGCATTTAATCTGCTCAAACAAGGTATGCTTTCTGCCCCAGTTTTGGCATTGCCAGATTTTTCTCTACCATTTATTATTGAGACTGATGCGAGTGGGTTGGGCGTTGGGGTTGTTCTTATGCAAAGGAACAAACCTATTGCTACATGAGCAAAAGTTTACCTATGCAAAATCAGGGTTTATCAATATATGAAAAAGAAATTTTGGCAATCATGATGGCTGTGCAAAAATGGAGACATTATTTACAAGGGCACTGATTTACCATGAATACTGATCAACAACCCTTAAAACACTTGTTAGATCAGCGTGTGTTATCACCTGTATAGCAAAAGTGGATGACTACTTTGCTGGGATTTAACTACCAGATTCAGTACGGAAAGGGCATTGATAACAAGGAAGCTGTTGCGTTATCTAGGATGCGAATAACAGGGAATGTTTGGCATTATCTACAATTCAACCTGATTGGATACTGAAGGTTATGAGTAGTTATCAAGGGGATACATTCTTTTATGAAATTATCACAGCGAATACTGTAGATCCTACTACCTTTCCATATTATAAGCTAACAGAAGGAGTACTCAGGTATAAAGGACGGGTTGCTGTAGGAGTCAACACTGATCTGAAGCAACATTGGTTGAGTCTATGCACAATCCTTCTATGGGAGGGCATCCTGGCACTTATGGCACCTATATGCGGCTCAAATATTTCTTTTGGCCTAAGATGAATTCTCAAGTGATCTAGTGGGTTAAGAGGTGTGACACTTGCCCCATGAAGTAGGCTGAGCAGACTACATATCCCGGTTTGTTACAACAGCTGCCTGTACCTAACAAGCCCTGGACTCAACTCATCATGGACTTTATAGAAGGATTACCCAAGTCCGAGGATCGTGACCGGGTTTTCACTAGCGATTTTTGGAAGTAACTCTTCGGCTTAATGGGGATCATGTTGTACAAATCGACTTCTTACCACCCTCAGACAGACGGTCAGACCGAGATGGTGAATCAGTGTCTTGAGATTTATCCATGACGTATGACCCATGACTGCCCTAAGCGTTGGAACAAATGGCTGCCCTTGGCGGAGTTTTGGTATAATTATGATTACCACTCCAGCCTAAAGACTACACCTTTCTTCGCCTTATATGGCTATGTTCCGACACAGTTTTCTTTAGAACCTTATTTGGGTTCGGATGACACACATGCTAAGGACTTCGTGAATGACCGTGTTCACCTACCTCAACTCCTGCAGGAAAACCTTATACAGGCCCAACAACGAATGAAGATTTATTCTGACAGAAATCGCCAAGATCAATAATTTGACGTGGGGGACAGTGTGTACCTGAAGTTGCAACCTTTTCACCAGAGTTCCGTTGCCCTACATCGTATTCTGAAACTTTCCCCTCGTTACTATGTCCCTTTTACTGTGATTGAACGAATTGGGGCTGTCGCTTTCAAGCTTGATCTTCCTCCCAACTCACACATCCATCCAGTGTTTCACGTCTCACTTTTGAAGAAGGTTCTTAGCCCTAAGATCTCACCTTTCTCTAATCTTCCAGATGCGGATGGTGAAGGCGAGTTCGTTGTTGAGCCCGAGTGTGTGTTAGGAAGTCGTGTTCTTAAGGGGAATGGACAGGAAACTTTACAGTTCTTGGTTCAGTGGAAAAATTCTGTTGCAGCAGCTGCTTCTTGGGAAGATGCGACCTTTCCGTGCCAAGTTTCCTTCTTGTCAGCCTTGTGGACAAGGCCGTTCTCAGCCAGGGGTATTGTCACGACCTTTGATAATATGTGAGGAGTTGCTACTGTTAAGCTGAGTGACTTGTAGTGGGGTTCTAAAAAGCTCGAGGTAAAAGAACGTTGTTAGGTGTTTTAACAGATGAAGATGGGGGCTAACGTACTAGGAGAAGAGAAGTTATTTCAGCTCATGGGATTCTGATGCTTATTGGGCTCTCTTTATCATATATACATTTCTATTATAATAGGTCTTAGCCCAATGCATTTTAATATAAATATTGTAATCAAATGATCATTTACAGCATGGAAAAACACTATTCTATTTGACATTCCATTCTTCTACCATTTTCACGTGCAGCGCTCGATATCTCACAGCATCTTTAATATAGTAAAATATTATCATATTTGATATATAGAAAAAATAATAACAACATATATACCGTATAATTTCCGTGTAGAAACCGCCTAGTCCCCACCTAGGCCATCTAGGCGCTAGGCCCCCACCGGCCTCTCGATTATCGCCTTGCAGATTTTACAACATCGCCTATTACATTAGACTAGATTACTCATAACACTTTGTAAATTACACTAGTGGAAAGGCTTTCTAATATATATTTGCTGGTAAACCTACGTAAGCACATTTTTGGGTCCTAAATCTTACAACTTCACATGATAGAAAACTCCTCCTGCACACCATCTAACTCGCTCTTAAGGCTATGCTGTTGCACGACCAAAACTGAGGCCGTTGCTGAAAAATCCGAGGCAGACAAAATATCCCCAATGGGCCCCAGCTCGGGGCAGTCCTCCCAGTCGTTCATCCCCAACGTCAGCACAGAGTTGACCCTCCCGCCCCGCCCCACTATGAAAAGATCGTATTTCCCCTCGAGCATCCTCAATGTCGAAAAAGTCTGGCCCGAGTTGACGAGGTACTTCTCCACGTAGGCGACGTGCCCGCCCGCCACGTGGCGGTCGTAGAACTCTGCGAAGCACTCGTCGTCCACCTTCATCTCCTCGAGGTGCTCCGACGTGTTTGCCTTGGCTATGGTGATCCTCGAAGTCACGCTCTCCCCGGAAGCTTCTAGAAGGAACCGTATCACCGTGAGCTTCACCCCCGGATGGCGAGCCACGCGGCCCGCGTATGCCAACGCCTCTCTGTCATCCTTACCGCCTATGAATATCACGGCCGCATGGAGAGAGATGGCCGATTGCGATATGATCGTCCTTCCGAGACCTCGGTCGACCAGGATCCCCACCGAGCACGGAGCATAGCGAAGAACCTGTTGGGGTCGAGTTTTTATTCGTAAACGTAATGCATGTATATATTAGGATCACGAGAGAATGCCATATTCGTAGCCGAATGTTTGTAATATGGGTCCTCATGTTCGAGATGCCACTTTTAGTCCTTAGCGTTGTCGTTTTTGTGTCGTTTTTGGTCTCTTGATCAATTGAACAATTACTTTACAGGGCGGGCCATTACGCAAAAATTCGGGTTGACCCTGTCCGGCCCGTAATATTCGCTGGTCGACCAGTAATCCGTCCAAGCTAAAAGCCATCATGGGATCAAAAAACAGCACAACATAGGTAACTTTGGAGACTAAAAGTGATATATCAGAACATGGGGATTAAAAATGGCCGTACCCCAACCACTGGAGACTAGAAATGGCGCTCGCCCTTAGGATCATCATAAAATGAAAGAATTACCTTGCGGTTGACATGCCTGAAGCCAGAATGGCCGATGTTAAGGCGACCGCCGGCAGCTTCCTGTTGCTTATGAAAGGGCAAGACGATGAGGGAAACCATGAGGTCCTCGGCCAGTATACAGATGTCCTGGTGCATGTTGTTGAGTGTCGAAAGCGCCATGGTTCTCCTCACAGTGATCCCATCATCCCCATTCTCATCGTCGTTCAGGTAACTGCTCACGCCGCTCGTGATCGCCTCCCTCATTTCCATGACTTCGGGGTCGGTCACCGTCACCTGCTGTTCCGGACACGTTTCCTGTTGTTGATTGTGCGATATGGTGGCGGCTATTGTATCGTTGAGCTCGATCATGTCCGCTAGGAATACCATGATTCCTGGGTCGGACGGGCCTCGGGAGATCTGCATGAAGTTCACGGCAGACGGGACGCTTTGCTGGCCGTGGACGCACAGAAGGATCCGAAGCTCGTTCAACGGGTTGAGCCACTGGAGGGCCATCTTCTGGGTCGGGGATCGCTTCCTCGCCCGCTCGATGATGTTCTTCACCACAAGCGGCGTGTATATGAACGAAAGGAAGACCGCTATCACCATCGTTATGCTCGTCGAGATGCTCGTAAACCCCATCTGTGCACCATTTTATTTTCTATAGGGTGTGTTTGGTTTCGGAATTTAGGATAAGTTTGGTATGCCGAGTTTGATGAAAAATAAAAGAAAAAAATGTGGTGGTAGGCCATGAACCATTGTACTTACCAAAGCACTTTTTCTTTTATTTTCATATCCAATTCTACATATCATGTCAATTAGATAGACACAAAAGATGCAAAAGGTTTATTTGTTCTTGGTTCTTACAGTTGAGGACATGATGGCCAAGTAGACATGAAAATGGCCCTTGATGTTGAGCAGCAGGCCGGTGGCTATGGAGTCTTTCCAGTGAAATCCCATCATTACCCCCGCGACGATCGAGCCTAGCACTTTCCCTGCCGTGGCTATCACGAAAAGGCAGATCAACTTAGCCCACGTCCCCAATTTCCCGGCCTCAAGCTGGGTGAACTGAGCCTCGATACCCACCCAAAAGAAGAAGAGCGGATAGAATATAGCGGTGAAGAAGTAGTTCACCTTGCTTATCATCATCTTCGCTATCCTCCCCTCCCTCGGCATGAACACTCCGGCCAAGAACGCGCTCAAAAGCTTGTTATAACTCGCAAGAATGGGAGAAAAACAACACACCAAAACCACGTAAGCCATCGCTAGGATCAAATGTGAGCCCTTCATTGGTTTCCCCTCGGGATTTTCCCGATTGACCCAGTTCATCATGAAAGGCGTAAGCTTTGCCGCTAAAAGAGTCTCGATGACGAGAAGCGAGAACATAGTGAGGATCTGCTTAGGGTTTCTGTAACCGAAATCGTTCGAAGGGTCGAAGATTATGAACCCTACGCAGATGAAGAGAGTCGAAACCAAGTCGTTGTGAACACCCGATGAAACCATGAACCTACCTATGTCCGATTTGCCTATCTTGAGATCGGTTATTATTCGAGCCAAGAGAGGGCAAGCTGTTCCCGATAGGATCACTGAGAGGCATAGGATGAAGGGCATGTTCGCCTTCTCGGGGACGTTGAGGAATGGCGTTAGGAACGAGGCCATGACGAAGGTGACGAGGACGCCCGTGTAGGCCACTTTGGCCTCGGGGAGGTGAATTTTGAGGAATATGTTGGGGTCGACTTCTAAGCCCACGACGAACATGTGGAGGATCATTCCACCCTCGACTATGTATAGAAGTGTGTTGTGTAGCCCTTCGTCGATTGTGTTTCTGCGTATGATTGGGAGGTGGCTCAGAAATAAGCCCACCTGCGAAAGAAAGAATAAAATCAGCAAAAAGATTATTCTTTTTTAATTACTTGCAATTAGTGTATTATATTACAATGGATTCGGATATGATCCGAGGTTGGGAGAGGGGACGTAGCAGAATGTGCAAGAAATTGCAGAGGAAAACGATGAAGAAGAATCCAAGCATGTAAAATGCGATAGTAGCCAGCTTGGAGACGCTCTCTGTCTCGCATAGATTTACATTTGCCAGATCCATCTTTTTTAGATCATAATATTTTCCACAAACGTAACGATTGATTTCAGATTCAATTCATGAATGGTCAATATGTATGATCGATTCTCACTCTGAAGCACATGTGCTCTGTTTGTCTGGAGGAAAACGACGATCGGCTATATTTAGTTTTTTGTCAAATCTTCGACTATCCTACGGTCTGGGAGACACCAAGATGTGCATTCATGAGTTGTAAATATAATCGTTGTTACAAAATATTTGTTTTATAATATGTAAAGCTTTTATATTATGATATTACGTATAATATAATACTAGTTGCATTGTAATCAAAATGTATGCAACTTTAGCATGAATATTAACGTACATAAACTTATATTTGTGTGCCCCTTTGAATGAAGGCTACATACATTGCCTAAACTAACACATTTCGGAAACCTCGACGACGGAAACCATAGAACCCGTCAAAAACAAACATGTCGATGACCATCTCGCCGATAATTCCCGTCGAATTTACCTACAGAAGAAATTGTCGATGCTTTCATGGAGAGAAATTTTAGACGGCAAAAAGGTGGATGTTCCGTCGATATCTATTGGCAAACATTCAGTGACATATCAGTCGAACCTCGAACCCCTAATTCATATTTAACTACAATTTGTTTAAGTTAAAGATAATACAAAATGTCTTACTAATGGACAAAAATGAATATTAATTATTTTAATATTTATTTATCATACCTAGCTAAATAAAAATAAATAATACACTATATAACTTTTTAGACTAATTCATCGTATATTATATATATCTAGATTTTTGTATATTTTTATTATTTCAAAATATTTTTAAAAAAAATATTTATTTAAATCATAAAGATAAAATAAATGAATTAGATAACAATTCAATTAATAATGAAAACAATTCATAATAATAATCTACAATAAACATAAATATAATAGAAACTAATCTAATCAGTCGAAGCTATTAGGATTCCTAGAGAAGTAGAAACTAAACTGTGAACGAAAAAGACGAACTTGTCATCACCTACCGTCATGCAAAGGTTGTCCCAAACCAGGTTTAAGCAAGTCGGGGTGTTAAAAAGTCCGTTAACCTACCGAGCCGAACCAAAAAATCGAAAGTTCAGTTGGCACCAACCGACAGAAAATTTCGATTAGGTTTTTCGGTTCTCAAAACTGTGAACCAAAAATTTCGGTTTTTAGATTCCGTTATTTGGTAATAAAAAATTCTAGTTGATTTATTCGATGGAGCATTTGTAATTGATGGTACTTGTGATTGATTTTTATGTTTACATATACATTATGTTGGAAAATGTGTGAAGGAAATAATCTAAGAGGTACATTTGAAAATGTGTACTAATTAACCAAAAGGTATATATGAATTCCTTAATAAAGTTGCCTTTCTTCATGAATAGACACATGTAAAAGGAGACTTCTCTTGGTAATGAACACATATACCTATAAATACCCCATATAAGTTAGAATTAAAAAATTCGAGAAAGCATTAAGAACTTCTCTGCATTTCACTCATAGCATTTGTGTTCTTGTTAGTCCCAAAGCAAGAGTATTTGTTCGCCGAAGTTTGTCATATTAGAGATACCGCTATATTCCAAACATAAGTCATTGTATCTCAGAGGTGTTTACCGTAACCGTGGGTATTAGCGGGGTAATTTCGTCTTCAAGAGAGCGTGTATCACGTGCCTCGACTAACGCATCAATATTTTTTAAAGTTCGACCGTTGTATTTTAGAAGCCGAAATCATCCACGAGAGAGGAAAGTAGGAAGCAATAATCCACACTTGAAGATGAAATTATATATTTTGATTGCTACTGCTGGTGAAGAAGAAAAGTGCTGCCCACCACTTTGCATAAGAAGTCGATTGGTGGCTAGTGAAAATCAAAGTAGAATCTTAAACAAAGCAGGAATCAACAATCAACACACTATTCTTAGGCATGACAGCGAAGAAGGAAATTTCGTAGTTCGGCAGCTTCTATGGAATCTCCAACTCGCGAAAATGCAATCAATAATGTTTTGTTTGATGCTGAAATGTAGGAACAAAGCGCGACACAAAGTAAATTCATAGCGTTGGGCGCGTGGAACGTTCGTGGAAGTATTGGAAGGAGGCCCTTGGATGATGCATGGACAGCCATTATTCTTGGAGCCGTGGAAGCCGAGGATGTCGTTTGCAAGGAAGGAGGTACGCGAGATTCCATTATGGGTGAAGCTTTGGAATGTCCCTTGCGAACTATGGACGCAGCAAGGTCTTGGAGTAGTGGCAAGCGTGGTGGGCCGCCCTTTGTATGCGGATGCAGTTACGACGAGAGGGGACAGAATTGACTATGCCCGCATTTGTATTATGAAGACATTGGCAGATCCATTTCTGGAGGTCTTTAATGTTCGGTTGCCATCAGACGATGGGGGGGCGGACGAGCTTATTCCTATTCGCGTAGAGTACGAGTGGAGACCGTCAAAATGTCCAACATGTGAGGCATGGGGCCATAGGGAGGTGCAATGCCCACAACGAATGGGGAGGAATGAGGGATTGGTTACACAACAGAGCCGGGAGAATAGGAGCGTGGGTGTCGAACATCGCCCCGTGGAGAAAAAGGCAAGGTCGAATTGGCAACGAAATCGCCCGAACCACCGGGGTCGACGCACTCGCATGGAGCAATGGAGCGGACGTGTGCATGAGGAGGGGTCAAGCCGCACGACGATGGGAGGCCCCGTGTACGAGGAGTGGCAACAGATGGGGGCCAAAGGGAAGGCCATTATGTTACCTAAGGCGGCTAATGGGTCCCATATTATGCCTCACAGTGGCGAACGCTGTCAGGGGGAGGCGAGCGCGTTAAGGCAACGCCCAGAGGTACCGAGGCTAATAGTCCCGTTCGATCACCTACTGTCGAGAGGAGCAACCGATTCGAAGCGCTAAGTGAGTTGACCGATGTGACTGACTCTCAATTGGGCCATAAAGATCATGCAGCCCATGATGGGATGAATTCATAGCGTTGGGCGCGTGGAACGTTCGTGGTATTAACAAGCAAGACCACAGGAGGGCGGTGGGGGAGTTGATAGCACATGAACAGTTATGTATGATTGGTCTTCTGGAAACACGTGTTGCTGAGTCTAATGCGGGGAGGATTTCGAGTGACATTAGAGCACGATGGAGCTGGTTTCTCGACTATGATGAGGGTCCAGGTACGCGACAGTGGATATTCTCGAGTTCTCGTCTCAGGCTGTTCATTGTCGGATTGTGTCGAAGGCAACGAGGTAGATACTGTCTGTCTCTGTGGTATATGGGAAGTCTAGGAGGGAGGAAAGACTTCCTTTGTGGGATGACTGGAGATCTATGTCCCAAGCTCGTGTGGCGGATGCATGGATGGCCTTGGGAGACTTCAATGCTATATTGCACACTGGTGAGGGACGAGGGGGAGCTCCAGCTAGGCAAGATATGGAGGAGTTTCAAGCATGCCTGGTGGGGGCGGATCTTACGATTATACCTACGACGGTCAGATGTTCACGTGGTACAACCACCAGAGGGGTGCTGCGGGAGTTTGGAGGAGGCTCGATCGTATTGTGGGCAACCCCCAGTGGTTTGCCCGATTCCCGGACACTTTCTGTCGATGCGCACTTCCATCATCGTCAGACCACTCGCCCATTCTTTTGGGCGCAGATCCGCTGCGACATCGCAAGGTGACATTTAGATTTGAAAATTTCTTGACGAAGGACGTGGCGTTCATGGAGCAGGTTCAACGTATTTGGAGCATTCCTCTTCGTGGGTTTCCTATGTTCGTCGTTAAGCAACGCTTGAAGCTGCTGAATTTTTCAACAGATGAGGAGGGCCAAAGGGGATTTAGCGGCGAATGTTATTGAGGCAAAGCGGTTCCTTGATCTTGCACAGGATTTCTCGTCATGCTATCCACATGAGGGGATATTTTTTGACCTTGAGCGGCTGTGCCGTTCACTCTATGCTAAGGCAGTCGAGGTGGAGCATACGGCTTTGTCGCAAAGGGCTAAGCTTGCTTGGCTGAAGGATGGGGACCAGTGCTCGTCTTATTTCTTTCGTAGGGTGGCCATGCGGCGGGCACGCAATCGTATTGTCTCTGATGCGACGGGGGCCTTATTGGAAGAACCGCGTCAGGTGGAGGCTGAGCTGATAGGGTTTTACCTGGATCTATTAGGAAAGTCGGTACACTCGGAGCCGGTAGCAGTGGCGGATGTACAGCGTGCTGTGACGTCCACGCTATCCCCAGCAGATGCACAATCCATGATCGGCCCTGTGGATGGGAGGGAAGTACGAGAGGCGCTTTTTTCTATGGGAGATGAGAAGGCGCCGGGACCCGATGGGTATACTGTCGCCTTTTTCAAAGCGGCATGGACCACAGTGGGAGAGGACGTCGTGAGGGCTGTACAGGACTTCTTTGCAACGGGTAAACTACTTAAGGGGATCAATAGCACTCTTATCACGCTCATCCCAAAGGTAGAGAAGCCATGCCGTGCGACGGAGTTTCGACCTATTTCATGCTGTAATGTGTTATACAAGGTCATCTCCAAGATTTTGGCGAACAGACATAAGCCTTTTCTACCTAGGTTGGTGCATGGGATGCAGACGGCTTGTATACCGGGTCGTCGCATCAGTGACAATGTGTTGCTGGCCCAGGAACTTTGCCTTGGGTATAAGTCGAAGGGGAGGCCCCCCTAGCAATGTTGAAGATCGATCTGGCGAAGGTGTATGATAAGGTGGAGTGGAGTTTTTTGCTGGCTGTGCTTGAGGCTATGAGCTTTCACCCGACCTTTATCGGGTGGATTAGGGCATGTGTGACGACGACAGCTTTCTCACTTAATCTGATTGGCCAGGTGGTTGGGTTTTTTGCGGGGAAGAGAGGACTTCGACAGGGAGACCCCATATCGCCGTATCTTTTTACATTGGTTATGGAGATCCTTCATGGGATGGTATCGCTGTCCATTTCGGAGGAGCCGAGGTTTACTTACCACTGGCACTGCAATTCATTGAGATTCGCATAACTGGCTTTCGCGGATGATCTGCTTCTCTTCAGCCATGCTGATGCTGTGTCGATCACCGTACTGAAGAACGCTCTAAGACGCTTTGCGTCTTTGTCTGGATTACACCCCAATCCCGGACAAGAGCGAGATGTACCTTTCGAGGCGGGCGGAAGGGCTGACCGCGCAGATTAAGTCACTTATGGGATATCGGATAGGACATCTTTCGGTACGCTACCTTGGAGTACCACTTATTACTACGCGACTTTCCATAGCGGACTGTGCACCGCTACTACAGCGAGTGGATCAGCGCATCGGGTCATGGCTTAATCAGTCGTTGTCGTACGCCGGAAGAATCCAGCTTGTTTAAGTCGGTTCTTCAGGCCATGCATGCGTATTGGTCGGGGGTCTTCTTGCTTCCTAAAGGCATTGTCCGAGCGCTGGATACGCGATTTAGGAAGTTTCTTTGGGGGGGATCGATGGCTAAGGTTGCTTGGGAAGTCCTATGTCTGCCAATGTCTGAAGGAGGTATGGGCATCAGATCCATCGAGACAGACAACAAGGCACTTCTAATGAAGCATCTACGGAGTGTCCTCACAAGAGCCCCACGATTTGGGTTGAGTGGCTTTATAGGACACGGCTACACTCTCGATCGGTGTGGGATCTGACCATTTCGCCAAATGATGCATGGAGCTGGAGGAAGATACTGCAGCTGCGACCATTGATACGTACACTTATTACCTTTAGGGTAGCGGATGGATCGGGCATATGGCTGTGGAAGGATCCTTGGCTTCTGCATACCCCGTTACTAGAGAGGTTTCCTCGAGGGCCTATTGCGATGGGTCTACCTGCTGATTCACGACTGAGTGTGGTGATTGGTGCCCAGGGATGGAACTGGCCTGGGCAAGGTCTGTCGAGTATATCGAGATTAGTCGCCTTCTTCCTCAGGTGGTGCAGGGTGAACAGGACGGGGTGATTTGGACAGGATCATCGACGGGGATTATGACTGCAAAGTCGGTGAGGGAAGCGATCCGATTCAGACGCGAACCAGTATGTTGGGGTACCCTATTTGGAGGGCCACTGAAGCTGCCACGTCATGATATCATCCTCTGGCTAGGGATACAAGATCGGTTGGCGACTAGAGATAAGCCTTGGGTTGCTCAGAGGGCGGGTACGCCTGCGTGTACACTCTGTGACGAGCTGCATTACGAGACGGTTCAGCACCTCTTTTTCGATTGTGCATATTCACGCAGGTGTCTTCGGTTGCTGAGGAGACGTATTCGATGGTCGTGGCCGTATAGGGAGTGGAGAGAGGGTATTGGGTGGGCGGCGACCAGATGGCGAGGGAAAATCTCATATGACCGAGAAACTAACTAGCCAAAAACAAATAATAAGGGACAACCCATCATCGAAAAACTGTACTGATATTGCAAACGATCGAATTTTTTTCTTTCTTATGCAACTAGCCATTACATTGTCATTTACGAAACATAGCAATCATCACACAATCATTGCTAATCAATCTATCATCATTGCATTACTCTGGCTTCCTGTTTTCATAAAGGCATCGAAAAACCTCTACTCTAGAATATATTTTCGATAACTAGGCATATTATAAAAAGTTTTGATAATTTTTCTGAAGTATTCTAAATCAATTTAAAACTTTTTGGTAAAACACCCAAAGTTTTTCGATTCTCACTATATTTGGTACATCACGATTATTTTCGATAATACCAAATCCTTTCGAATCTATAATTTTAAAAGCCATTTTAATCAATACTCAAAATTTTTCAAATCCATAAAACATGTTAACGATCAAAATATCCAACCAAATAAAATCGAAATAAAAATAGAATGTATCAAAATTTAAAAGACTTCGACAACAATTTAAGTTAACTAAAAGTTGCTAAGAAAACGGATGTCAAAGACTAAGTCCTCATCCAACTCAGAGAACAAAGAAAAGAATTCTAGCCTTTAACCAAAGGAGAGCTATGCCTTGATGGCGTATCACGAGATAAATCGGACCATCTAGCTCTCATGGCTCGGGTTGAGGATACCTCCGCAGCAAGCTCGTCGAAGCAAACAGACGATGAAGAGGTAGACAATCTTCTCCGGAGGGAGTTATCCGAACTCTACATTATTAAACATATTAGAATCCTTACAAACTAGGCAAATCTACACATAAATCCCCCTTACCCAAACTATACATCAACTTACTCCCCTATCTCAATTTATTTATCACTAAACTCCCCCTTTGAAACTATTATATCACATAGCTACCTAATAGACAAATATACCCCTGTAAAACATAAATATTGCAAAATAACCAATTGAACTCACATACTGAGGACGACGAAGAACGAAAGCAGACGACGAGGAAAGAAATGCAGAAGAACGAAAATCAGAACGAAAACGATACAGAGCAGTCGTCCGATTCTCAGCTTCGCCTCCTAACGATCAGTGAACAAGATATTAGGGCTTCACGCGTCATCTCAACGGTACTGCCGCTTCACATCTTCGTTCGACTTTAATTTTTTCGATTTCTATGCATTTTGTGTAATTTAGAGATTAAGGCTTTCATAGTTGCATTCCTTGAAGGATTTCATGTCGGGCTATGTTTAATTTTGTGATTACGGCTCGAATTTGGGGTTTATGGCAAAATTAGGGTTTAATTATTTCATTTTTCGAATTGGGAACTTGGTATAATTCAAATTAGGGTTGTTAGCTTCTTAAATCCCTGCTCGATGTAAAGGTATTGCATTTTTTACTGTCTTGGTACGAACCTTGGTTGTTTTTGTTACGATAATTGAATTGGTGCTTATATATGTTTTTTTGGTACTATATTACATAGTTAATTGGTACCGTAAAGACGATTTTACCTACGAGATTCGCTGAAGCACAATCATATGAAATGGGCGACAAGATCATTTGTAAGTTTGAGTTTTATTAAATTAAACGCTTTATCGTGTTAACTTGTTATATTGTTACAGGCTCGTTTTCTGTCGACCTATTGGACTTGGAGGTGGGACTATAAGCCCAAGTCGATCATGTCAGAGTTTGATCCACGAGGGAGCATAGTCCAGATGGCATGGATTGCGGCGTACATTCTGCAACATCCATGGATCGATACATCGTTGGACCGGTGGCTCGGGGAGGTATCTTGACGAAGTTGACGTCAAATTGTATCGTGGCTTCATGGCTGCCACGATACTTACGGACGATCTTAGTTGCATATTCTACTTGTTTGAGTGATATTTATCTGTGTTTGGAGACTGATATGCTGTTGATCCTCGTAGTTTAGCGACGTGTTTATATTTCTGTTCCAGGTATTTTTGTAGTACCTGAACAAACAGATATGTAGTACCAATATTGCTAGCTTGCAGTACCAACAGTTTCTTTACTGTAGTATCATACGTAGGTCATTTGCAGTAATTTTTGCATACCATGCGAGCGGATTCGAAATACGTCGACTCATTTTGTGGTACCAATATAAAGACTTTTGTAGTACCTACATGTGGACAATTGCGGTATCATATTATATGCTTTGTAGTACCATAATAAGGTTATACGTAGTATCTTTTACGTACTGTGTGCACGGAGTTGAAATACGCGATTCTAATTTGCGGTACCAATATACAGACATATGTAGTACTTACATGTGGACAGTTGCAGTACCATGTTATATGTTTCTGTAGTACTATAATTAGGTTGTTTGTAGTACCTTTTACGTACCGTGCGAGCGGCCTAGAAATACGGCGACTCTAATGTGTGGTACAAATATAAAGACGTTTGTAGTACCTACATGTGGACAGGTGCAGTACCCTAGTATATGCTTCTGTAGTGCCAAAATTGTGTTGTTTGTAGTATCTTTCACGTGCCGTGCTAGCGGCTTTGAAATACGCGCTCTAATTTGTGGTACTGACATAAAGACGTTTGTAGTACCTATATGTGGATAGTTGCAGTACCAAACTACATGCTTTTGTAGTATCATAGTTGGTTGTTTGTAGTACCTTTTACGTACCGTGCTAGAGGCTTCGATATACGTAGATGTTTGTGGTACCACAACATAAGCAAGTGCGGTACCATGAGTAGGTTACTTGCAGTATCTTTTTCGGTACCACGTTTTTAATTATCGTAGATTATTGTCCAAACAAGGCATGAGAACTTCCAAATACGGCATATGATAAAATTAAACACACGGTAGCATAAAATATAAACACTAACTTTCAATCGATCAAAACTCTTGACTATGTAAGTTAGATGTTCTTACTAGTATCATAATAAGTAGAAAGAAAGTTGGGGTTTCAACGTAATAATCCCTAATTCTAAATATTCACCCACCAATATTGATACCAAATCATCAGTAAAGTATTTATAACGATGGTATCATAGTCAAGGACCAAAAATAACTCGGACCGCGTCGAAAATTTACTACCCAAATTTGTAGTACCAATACACATATATTTGTAGTTCCAATATCTAGATGTTCGTAGTACCATACCCTACCATAGCGTAGTACCATACGTATGTTACTTGTAGTATCTTTTTCGTACCACGTTTCTAACAATCGAAATTCCTACCCCAAATTCGTAGTACCAATAGCATATATTTGTAGTTCCAATATATAGATGTTTGCGGTACCATAACATAATCTAGTGTAGTACCACGGGTAGGTTACTAGTAGTATCTTTTTTCGTACCACGTTTCTAGCAATCGAAAATCCTACCCATATTTGAAGTACCAATATACATATGTTTGTAGTTCCAATATATAGTTGTTCGCAGTACCATACCCTACCATACTGTACTACCATACGTATGTTTATTGAAGTATCTTTTTCGTACCACGTTTCCAACCATCGAAATTCCTACCCCAAATTTGTAGTACCAATATACATATTTTTGTAGTTCCAATATATAGATGTTTGCGGTACCATAACATAAGCTAGAGTAGTACCACGAGTAGGTTACTTGTAGTATCTTTTCCGTACAACATTTTTAATTATCGAAAACGTGTAGATTATTGTGCAAATAAGGCATGTGAACTTCCAAATTGCTGTACATTACAAAATTAAACACACGGTAACACGAAATATAGACACTAACTTTCAATCGATGAAAAATCATGACTATGCAGTAAGATGTTCTTACTAGTATCATAATACGTAGAACGAAAGTTGGGGTTCGAACATAATAATACCTAATTCTAAATATTAACCACCAATACTGATACCATATCATCAGGAAAGTATTTCTAACTATGGTAACATAATCAAGGACCAAAAATAACTCGGACGGCGTCGAAAAATTCCTACGCAAATTTGTAGTACCAATATACATATGTTTGTAGTTCCAACATATAGATGTTCGTAGTACCATACCCCACCATAGCGTAGTACCATACGTATGTTACTTGTAGTATCTTTTTCGTGCCACTTTTTTACAATCGAAATTCCTACCCTAAATTTATACTACCAATATACATATACTTGTAGTTCCAATACGTAGATGTTTGCGGTACCATAACATAAGCTAGTGCAGTACCACTAGTAGGTTACTTGTAGTATCTTTTACGTACCGCGTTTTTAGCAATCGAAAACCCTACCCAAATTTGAAGTACCAATATACATATGTTTGTAGTTCCAATATATAGATGTTCGCAGTACCATACCCTACCATAGTGTAGTACCATACGTATGTTACTTGTAGTATCTTTTTCATACCAAGTTTCTAACAGTCGAAATTCCTACCCCAAATTGGTAGTACCAATATACATATATTTGTAGTTCCAATATATAGATGTTTGCGGTACCATAACATAAGCTAGAGTAGTACCACGAGTAGGTTACTTGTAGTATCTTTTTCGTACCACGTTTTTAATTATCGAATACGTGTAGATTATTGTGCAAATAAGGCATGTGAACTTCCAAATTACGGTACATAATAAAAATAAACACACGGTAACACGAAATATAGACACTAACTTTCAATCGATGAAAAATCATGACTATGCAGTAAGATGTTCTTACTAGTATCATAATACGTAGAACGAAAGTTGGGGTTTCAACGTAATAATACCTAATTCTATATAATAACCCCCAATATTGATACCAGATCATCAGTAAAGTATTTATAACTATGGTAATATAATCAAGGACCAAAAATAACTCGGACGGCATCGAAAAATTCCTACCCAAATTTGTAGTACCAATATACATATGTTTGTAGTTCCAACATATAGATGTTCGTAGTACCATACCCTACCATAGCTTAGTACCATACGTATGTTACTTGTAGTATCTTTTTCGTACCACGTTTCTAACAATCAAATTCCTACCCCAAATTTGTAGTACCAATATATATATATATATATTTGTAGTTCCAATATATAGATGTTTGCGGTTCCATAACATAAGCTAGTGTCATACCACGAGTAGGTTACCTGTAGTATCTTTTCCATACCACGTTTCTAGCAATCAAAAAGCCTACCCAAATTTGAAGTACCAATATACATATATTTGTAGTTCCAATACATAGATGTTCGTAGTGCCATCCTACCATAGTGTAGTACCATATGTATGTTACTTGTAGTATCTTTTTGTACCACGTTTCTACCAATCGAAATTCCTACTCCAAATTTGTAGTACCAATATACATATATTTGTAGTTCCAAATATATAGATTTTTGCGGTACCACAACATAAGCTAGTGTAGTACCACGAGTAGTTTACTTGTAGTATCTTTTCCGTACCACGTTTCTAGCAATCGAAAACGCGTAGATTATTGTGCAATAAGGCATGAGAACTTCCAAAATACGGTACATAATATAAGTAAACACACGATAACATAAAAATAGACACTAACTTTCAATCGATCAAAAATCGACTATTTAGTAAGATGTTTTTACTAGTATCATAAGTAGAACGAAAGTTAGGGTTTCAATGTAATAATCCATAATTCTAAATATTAACCCACTAATATTGATACCAAATCATCAGTAAAGTGTTTATAACTGTGGTAAAATTCTAACGGACAAAAAATAACTCGCACGGCATCGAAAAATTCGTATCAAAAGGTGTAGTACCAATATATATATTTTTGTAGTTCCAATATATAGATGTTCGTAGTACCATACCTTACGATAGTGTAGTACCATAAGTGTGTTACTTGTAGTATCTTTTTCGTACCATGTTTCAAACAATCAAAATTCCTACCCAAATTTGTAGTACCAATATACATATGTTTGTCGTTCCAATATATAGAAGTTCGTAGTACCATAGCTTACGAAATTGTAGTATCATACTTCTGTTAGTTGTAGTATTTTTTTCGTACCACGTTTCAAACAATCGGAATTCCTACCACAATTTGTATTACCAGTATACATATGTTTATAGTACCAATATATAGATGTTCGTAGTACCATACTGTACGATAGTGTGGTACCATACGTATGTTCCTACCGTAGAACGTTTGTTGTACCAATATGTAGATGTTCATGGTACCATAACATATGCTAATGTAGAACCATGTGTAGGTTACTTGTAGTATCATTGTCGTACCACTTTTTAATTATCGAAAACACGTAGCTTATTGTGCAAATAAGGTATGCAAACTTCCGAAATACGTCACATAACATAAAATATAAACTAACTTTCGATCGATAAAAAACCTTGACTATGTAGTAAGATATTCTTACTAGTATCGTGATAAGTAGAAAGAAAATTGGGGTTTCAACGTAATAATCCATAATTCTAAATATTAACCCACCAATATATACCAAATCATCACTAAAGTATTTATAACTATGGTAACATAGTCCCGGACCAAAATAATTCGGACGGCGTCGGAAAACTCCTACCCAAAATTTGTGGTACCGACATACATATGTCCGTAGTACCAACATATAGATGTTTGCGGTACCGAACCGTGAGCTAGTGTAGTACCATATGTAGGTTACTTGTAGTATCTTTCGTACCATGTGTAAATATCGACACCCAAATCGCAACACCCACAGCTCGATACCCAAATCGCGATACCCACAACACCATATCCAATTTAGGTCAATGTCACTGCCACAAACATTCATAATAAACCTCAACGGAGTGTTCTCTAACTCAAATCGTTTGATCAAGGTCAAGAATTTAAAAAGGGTAACCATAATGAAAAAAACAACAAAAAAAGCTACCTTCAACTCACCTAGACCGAGAAGTCCACGGTATATTAGGCAAGGTCGAAGCTTTTCTGGCGCGTGCAGGGGCTTTTCCATCGCCGACGAGAGCTTAGTATTTGGATATGGGGCTGAAATTGAAAAGTTACGTGGGTGATGCTTTGGAGAAGAAAGAAAGAAGAAAGACAAATAACTGAGGGGCAAAACCGTCCATGGGGAGTTATGTGTATGATTGTTTGGAGTTTGGGAGTTTACTAATAAATAATATGAAATGGCGAGTTAGTTGATAGAAAATAAGGGAATGGGGATTTAGTTGAGGTTGCCCCTACAAACTAGGTATTCTAATATGAAAAATCAGCGAAAAAGTACAAGAGAGTTAGAAGATAAATTAACTAAGTCTCAGGAGCGAATAGCTAGTCTCGAAGCTTAGGAGCTCTAATGCAAAAATAGATGAATTAACTCAGAGCTTGAACATTAGTGAGACTAAGCATATGAACATAGAAAAGCATAGTTATGTAGGTAAGAACTAGAAGCCATGCTAGAAATAACTACAACTACTTAGTTAAGATCTCGAAGAGAGATGTAGCCTTAATTGTAGACTGTCAAATGCAAATGAGGAAGTCGCTAATCTAGAAGCACAATTAGAAAAATCTTACGCTATGATTAATGAACTAACCAAAAAGCTTGTGAAATCGAAAACAGCACATCTCAAGATAACTATGCCTTTTTAGGTGAATGTAGAATACTGTATAGTATTGTGCTTTGATTTTATTAGATGTCTTCTTTATTTGGGGCTTTTATTGTATTTGTCCTTAGATTAGGACTAAGTTGTATTTATACCAAGTATTGTTTGGTATAAATACTTATTTCCACTTTCGAATTGAAGAGAAAGTTTAGAATTTCATTCGAAGGGCTGCCGATTCTAATTCTGTTGACAGAAATAGCAAAGGACTTTATCAAACTAAAAGATTCTCTCTCGTGTTCTTCTTAGAAGGGTTTTCGATCGAAATACAATTTTTACAATTCTAATCGTGTCAAGACCCCCCGTCCCGATCCTACAAATTCTAGCGTTTTCCTACGTGCCTAACGCGTTACAATTGGAAAGAATACCAAAAATCGCGTATAAAATTTTTCCTTTTCCATTTATGTAATGGAAAATTGTTATGTACCCGTCAAAAGAATATTTGTCAGATTCCTAATTACATACTTGGCCTAATTACATGAGAAATGTGTAACGGCACAGCAAAAGACCCATATGCGCCCGACCTCACAGGTCGTCATCCATACACACACGCCCATCCCAAAAGCAGGGCGAAGCTTCAAAAGATTGGCCTTGCCTTCAAAATGCGATCACCTACCGTGGTCGCTGGTACTACAACACATAACATAAAAGGATGAGCCGTCGTGGCTCAGTAAGCAGAAATTTATGCATGAATGCACGTGTCAGTCCCCCGCAACGGCAATCCAGCCGATGCATGTAACACTCGCAAAGGCGATCCGCGCCGATGCATATCATACTTCGCAAGGCGATCCGCGCCGATGCATATCATACTCCGCTAAGGCAATCCGCGCCGATGCATATCATACTCCGCAAAGGCGATCCGCGCCCATGCACGTAATACGCATACTAACGTAGTCAGGGTCCTCAGCTAATCTTCCTATGCACCACAATGAGCTCGCGTCCATAAAGGACAATCATGACAGCGGTCCATGGCCGTACCCTAGGATCCCTAGGTCACCATATGTACTCGTCGTCCCCGACTGTCCGACGGTCGCTCATGCTGGTAGCCCACGCTGAGGTTGCCTACACCAGGGTTCCACCCTGTGTTGCTTAACCCTCAGGTTGCACCTTACAGCCACGGGCATTGCCCAATCATAATCTTATATTTGCATATTTACATAATATTACGACAACGCTAAACGACGCCCTGGTAGCATAGAAGATAGCCCCTGACTCAACTGCGAGTCGACAACACATGCCCATATCGCATCAATCGCTCCCAAGCGATACGTCATATATGCATACCCGACCTATACAACCCTCCGCATATTGTAACACCCGTAATTTTAAGTACGGGATTTGGATGTAATTAATTTTGTGGTTGTTCGAATTAAAGAAATCAGGATATGAACGGATCAAAAGGCGAACCAGAAAGTCAGTATAAACATTATTCGGCCTAAAAAATTTCAGCTCAATTCAATCGGAACCAATAAATAGTATTGACCAAATTATATAATTAACCCCAAGTAGAACTAATTAGATGATAATAATGAGGGCCCAATTTATTTTAAAGGGGTGGAAAACACTTGGAGGCCCAAGACTTGGTCCAAAAGAGAAAAAGGAGATATTTTCCTTATTTTGAGGGGACCAAACGCATGGACTCCATTTCCTATGACCAAACCTAGATCAAATAATCATTAGGCATCCTTAAAATGTGGGATTTTAAATGGGAACAAGGCAACGCCCGTGAATGACATATAATCACACTTAAAATGCCATATGAAAATAAAACGCACACCCACACACAAAAAAGGGACGAAACTCACAACCAAAGAGAAAAAGAAGTTGAGAAGATCAAGGGGGAAATAAGCTTGAGCAAAAGAGCGCTCGGCCAAATCAAGTTCACCAAAATCAACTAGCCTAACGTGGAGGAGAGGTAGGTGTATTCTTCACCTACCACACATAAATAGGTTAAAAGATTTCGAATTTGGGTGTTGTGGTCATTCAAGTTCGAAATGATGAACTTGGTCTATGTGACTTCTACGTGTAGTAATTGATTTGTATTATGTGCTAAACTTGAACCCAATATATGGGTTTTGTGTGAAGTTATATATACTCATGTATTAGGAAATCATTCAAGCGGTATGGAAGTGCGATGAGATAGTATGGCGAAAGGATTTTGATTTTAGTTCGTTGATTGTAGGTGTTTAGGCCTGAAAATAAAAATTTTTATATGAAGCCTAGACAGTTTAATTTGCGGGTTGGGGTAGTGTGCGAATTGCGGAACGATTGCGGGTGGAAAAATAGTTTCGCGGGCTAGAGGTTTGCCGGTTGTGAGAGAGAGCGGATTTTTGTGGGTTGAGAAATTTACGAATTAGGGAAAAACGAGATCGTGTCGCAAAGCGTTTTTCGCGGGCTTGAAATTCACAGGTCGTGAGAGCGTAAAAGTGTTTCGCGGGTCAGGATTGTTTCGCGAATTAACCAGTGAGAGGAGAGTTTCGCGAATCAGGGCAATTCGCGAAGTCGCGGGCCGAGGTGGAGTTCGCGAAGTCCAACTTCGCGAATTGAAAGTTTTGCGGGCCGAGATGGAGTTCGCGAAGTCCATGTTTGCAATTCGATAGTTTCGCGGGCCGATGTGAAGTCGCGAAGTCCATTTCGCGAATTGAGAGTTTTTGCGGGCCTTAACGATTCGTGAAGTCATGGGCCAATGTAGTTCGCGAAGTTTGTTATGCGAGGAAGGGGTTTTGCGAATCCTCATGGTTCGCGAAGTGGGTATTTTTGCGGGCCAAATCAGTTCGCGAGCCAAATTTGTTCGCGAGTCAAATATTGAGTGTGGACTATTCTTGCGCGTTGACCAATTGAGTTAGTTTGGACTTCAATTCAAAATTAGGCCCATTTAGTCCATTTGGACCATAAGGGGGTATTTTCGAGGTTTGAGAAAATTAAAGTATTTTGAACTTTGCAGACTGTGCAATGTGATATTTTAATTCTGCGTGATTTATTTAATATGCACTTCATGTCACGACATATCACGACTTTTGAGAGATGATGACCGCGTAGGCGGTAACACTTTATAGTGTCGGTTGAGCGGGGTAGAGTGTGCCGATTTTTGCAGTCATACTCTTAGAGGAGTTGAGGTTAGACTCGTGAGGCACCTGACGGGAGACAGACGTGGCCGATCTGTCTACTTGTGCTTGAGCAACCCAAGGTTCAAACCGTCGGTTGAGCTCTGTAGCGGAAGGGGCGACCTACGGGAGGAAGCTGACGTGAGCGATCAGTGGACTGTAGCGTTGGCACCGCTAGTCTGGCGTGAGCGACCAGACTTTTATTACGGGTATCGGACGGGGCGACCTACGGGACGAAGCTGACGTGAGCGATCAGTGGACTGTAGCGTGGCCACCGCTAGACCAGACCTTTATGTATTGCGCGCAAGGTGCCGAGTCCAGCCTAGGGCCCTGATATTGAGATAGAGTATAGTGTGGAAACGAGCGTGCATTACATTATATCATGTGGCGAGGTGTCGGGATTGGGATTGAGTGCACGCTGCATTTGCATGAATTCACCTACTGAGCGTATCGCTCAGGCCTTTATGTGTTGTAGGTAATGATGAGTCCGACGTCGGCGAACGTCAGGACGTAGGTTAGCGGCTGGTGGCGGTGACTCCATAGGCTTTGCGAGAGCGGTACATGGATGCGACCTGTGGAGCGGCATTAGTTATTTTGATTTTTGGGGCTTCGGCCCATGTAAAGAAATGCGTTTTGTAAAACATTATAATATTTTATGATATGTAAATTATTTATTTAAAAAGTTTCTGTAAAATGGGCTTTCCGTGTCTTTCGTTGCGGAAATCCGCCAAATAATTTAATTAGGAAAGTAGGGTCGTTACAGGTGGTATCAGAGCTTCGGCTCTAGATTATGAAGATAATCCATGTACCGCCGCTCAAAAGTCGGGAGTACCAGCCCTGCATGTAAGTTTCCATAGTAAATAGAAAAGTGTGTTAATGATTTGTTGTCATTGCAGGTTACTATAGAAATGCCTAGACCACGTAGAGAATTGCAGGTGAATCTAGCCGTGGGGTGGGGGATCTGAGTCCCCACCAAATGACGATCGCACCACTATTCGCCAATTGACTGACCTTATCCGACAGCAATAGGACCAAATCAATGCCTTAATCCATCATCAAAGCTCGTCGGGACGACATTCCTCCCCGCAACCAGAGCGAGTTGAATCATCGGGGAACGGTTCTGCAAGCTGAACCCACCAATATTTTTCGAAGCCACCAACCCTGCGGTGGCTGAAGACTGGATAGGAACCATAGAGGACACGTTCGTCTATAGTATGGTGGAATACCGTGAAGGTGTTGGAGAGCCCGATCACGATGACGTGGGAAAGGTTGAAGGAGCTATTCTTCAATAAGTATTTCACAGCTCATGACCAAGAACAGAGAATGGAGTTCATGAACTTGAGACAAGGGAACATGCCGGTTGCAGATAACATCCGCAAATTCGAAGAATTGTCTCGATTTGCTCCACACCTGATCTCAACCAATACTCTGAAAGTGACCAGATTCATACAGGATCTCAAACCTGAAATTTATCGGGATCTGAGTACTGCGGGCGCATGACAACTGGAATTTATGCAAGTGACTGAACGTGTCCTGATTGCCGAACAAGCCGAACGGGTGGTCATGGAAGCGCAGGAGGCAAGGAAGAAGAGAGAGAACCAGCAGAGTGGAGGAGGAGGAGATAGGAAACGCCAGTTCTTTGGCAAGAGTCCTAATAATCCAGGGCACCGCCAGGGCCCGCAAAACTGGCGCCCAAGACCAATCAGGGACCCGCGAATTTCTCGAGTCGACCTCACTGCCAACAATGTGGGCGATATCATTTCGGGGCCTGCTTTGGACAGAGACAAACTCCGCAGTGCTTCAGGTGCTGAAAGGTGGGACATTTTGCCAGAGCGTGCACGGATAATCTACCTTCGGCGCAGGACCAACCCAATAGTTTGTGCGACCCCCACCTGTGCCAGCTAGAGTCTTCACACTAACAATGAGGAGGTGGAGGCAACCCAGCCATAGTGACGGGTACGTTGAATATCTTCCACGTACCTGCATCCATTCTAATTGATTCTGGAGCCACACATTAATTTGTGTCGGCTAATTTTGTGGGAAGGGCGGGAATCTATCCTACACATTCCGAGTGTGATTATGTAGTGACCTTACCCCACGGGGACCCAACTAGAACGAACCAAGTAGTAGAAAAGTGTCCTGTAAACATTGAGGGTAGGGACCTAAACATTATTCTAATAGTAATCCCGATGAACGATTATGACATCATATTCGGGATGGACTGGCTCTCGTAGTACGCGAAGCCATGATCGATTGCTCGAGGAAATTGGTGAAATTCCAGTTGCCCGAGGAGGAGAATTCTCATTCTCGAGCAAGACAAACATAACAAAAATCCCTCGAATCTCCGCTCTGAAGGCGCGACGATTTTTGAGTTCGGGGTGCGAATCCTTTCTAGCGTTTGCAGTAAAAGCCGAGGAATTCCCTCCACTAAAACTCGAGGAAGTCCCAACCGTCAACGAATTGATGTATTTCTCGATGACCTTCCGGGTTTACGACCCGATCGGGAAATCGAGTTCACTGTCGATCTAGTACCGGGGGTTGCCCCTATATCTAAAGTCCATACCAATTAGTGCCAAATGAACTACGAGAGTTAAAGGAACAGTTAGAGGAACTGCTCCAGAAAGGATTTATCCAACCAAGTTTCTCGCCTTGGGGAGCGCCGGTGTTGTTTGTAAGAAAGAAGGACGGGTCGATGAGATTATGTATAGACTATCGTGAATTAAATTAAATCACGATTAAAAATAAATACCCGTTGACAAGAATTGGTGATCTGTTCGATCAGCTGCAAGGGGCAACGGTATTCTCGAAGATCGACCTGCGTTCTGGTTACCACCAGCTGAAAATCCGTGAAACGGACATCCCGAAGACAGCATTCAGCACAAGATACGGCCATTATGAGTTTCTGGTCATGCCTTTTGGGCTGTTGAATGCGCCGGCTGCCTTCATGGACTTAATGAATAGAGTTTTCAAGAAATTCTTGGACCAATTTGTTATTGTCTTCATGACGACATCCTCATCTACTCCAAAACGACGGAGGAGCATGAGAAGCATCTGAGGACGGCCCTAGGGATTTTGCGGGAGAAACAGTTGTACGCAAAATTCAAGAAATGCAAATTTTGGTTGGAGCAAGTGGCGTTTTGGGTCACATCGTATCCGGGAAAATTGCGGGAGACCCCAGCAAAATCGAGGTGATAGGGAATTGGCCACGACCGACTACGCCCACTGAAGTACGGAGCTTTCTCGGGCTTGCTGGGTATTACCGGAAATTCATCAAGGGTTTTTCCAGCATTGCCTCAACACTCACCAGCCTAACAAGGAAGAATGTTTCTTTCAAGTGGACTGAGTCATGCGAGCAAAGCTTTCAAGAGCTGAAGAAAAGGTTGACGACTGCTCCGATATTAACCATACCAACTGGAATCGGAGGATTCTCAGTCTATAGTAATGCCTCGAAGAATGGCTTGGGATGCGTGCTCATGCAGAATGGGAAGGTCATTGCATATGCCTCCCGACAATTAAAGGAGTACGAGAAGAATTACCCCACGCACGATCTGGAACTGGCCGCTGTGGTGTTCGCTCTGAAGATATGGCGACACTACCTCTACGGAGAAAGGTGCGAGATCTACACAGATCACAAGAGCCTAAAACATTTCTTCACACAGAAGGAATTAAATATGAGACAGCGGCGATGGCTCGAACTCGTCAAGGATTGCGACTGCGAAATCAACTACCACCTGGGCAAGGCTAACGTAGTAACGGATGCGTTGAGTCGTAAGACCGTAAATGTTGACCTGTGTCAGCTTGGTGTGGAAGTTACGTCGGGAAGATCAAAGCCAAAATGGTAGCGTTAACCCTCAGGCCAACGCTGCTAGATCAGATTGTCGAAGTTCAGAAGAAAGACGAGCTATATTTGAAGATCCAAGGGGGACAAAACGAGGATACCCCATCAGATTTCCAAATCCGAGAAGACGGGAGTTTAACGCAAAGGTCGTATGTATGTACCTGATGATGAGGGAATTCGTAGAAATATAATGACAGAGGCACATGCTACCACTTACTCAGTGCACCCTGGTACGACGAAGATGTATCGAGACTTACGAAACAATTCTGGTGGCCGGGTATGAAGAAAGACGTTGCTAACTTCGTGAGCCATTGTCTGACTTGTCAGCAAATCAAGGCGGAACACCAAAGGCCCTCAGGGATGCTACAACCATTAACGATGCCTGAATGGAAATGGGATCATATAACCATGGATTTTGTCGTCGGGTTACCAAAGACGATGAAGGGCCACGACGCCATTTGGGTGGTGGTTGACAGACTAACCAAGTCCGCCCATTTCCTACCAATCCAACAGACATATTCCATGGACAAATATGCAGAACTCTACGTTCAAGAAATAGTAAGGCTCCACGGGATCCCGCCATTGTCTCGGACCGGGATTCGAGGTTCCTGTCGAACTTTTGGGTAGGCTTACAGAAGGCGTCGGTGACGAAGCTGTCTTTTAGCTCAGCCTACCACCCTCAGACAGACAGACAATCGGAAAGGACAATCCAAACGCTCGAGGATATGTTGAGGGCGTGTGTACTAGACTTCAAGGGAAGTTGGAGTAAGTACCTCCGCTGATTGAATTTTCATATAACACCAGCTACCAAGCCACAATAGGGATGGCACCGTATGAATCCTTATACGGGCGTAGGTGCCGATCACCAGTCCATTGGGATGAAGTTGGCGAAAGAACCTTGCTTGGACCAGAGATGATTCGAGAAATAACGGAAGTAGTGGCAAAAATCCGAGAAAGAATGCAAGCAGCCCAAAGTCGTCAGAAATGCTACGCCAATAAGAGACGAAAGCCATTAGAATTTGCTAAAGACGATTGGGTGTTTCTCAAGATATCACCCATGAAGGGCGCGAAGAGATTTGGACGAAAAGGAAAGTTGAGCCCAAGGTACATAGGCCCTTTCAGAATTCTGAAGCAAGTCGGTGAAGTTGCATACCAGCTTGAACTGCCGGCAACCTTGGCACAAGTCCACGATGTCTTCCATGTGTCAACATTACGGAAATACGTGGCGGCGTGCTGAATAATGAAGGACTTCATCAACGCCTGAAACTCGACTTAAGTTACGAAGAACAACCGGTGGAGATCTTAATGCGAGAAGTGAAACGACTTCGGAATTAAGATATTCTGTTAGTGAAAGTACTCTGGTGAAACCAATCCGTCGAATAGGCCACGTGGGAGCGAGAGGATGACATGAAGAATAATACCCTGAGTTGTTCCCGTGGTCTAAATTTCGGGGACGAAATTTCTGTAAGGGGGGAGGATGTAACACCCGTAATTTTAAGTACGGGATTTGGATGTAATAATTTTGTGGTTGTTGGAATTAAAGAAATCGGGATACGAACGGATCAAAAGCCGAACCAGAAACTCAGTATAAACAATATTCGGCCTAAAAAATTTCGGCTCAATTCAATCGGAACCAATAAATAGTGTTGACCAAATTATATAATTAAGCCCAAGTAGAACTAATTAGACGATAATAATGAGGGCCCAATTTATTTTAAAGGGGTGGAGAACACTTGGAGGCCCAAGACTTGGTCCAAAAGAGAAAAAGGAGATATTTTCCTTATTTTGAGGGGACCAAACGCATGGATCCCATTCCCTATGACCAAACCTAGATCAAATAATCATTAGGCATCCTTAAAATGTGGGATTTTAAATGGGAACAAGGCAACGCCCGTGATTGACATTTAATCACATTTAAAATCCCATAAAATAAAACCCACACCCACACACAAAAAGGGACGAAACTCACAACCAAAGAGAAAAAGAAGTTGAGAAGATCAAGGGGGAAATAAGCTTGAGCAAAAGAGCGCTCGGCCAAATCAAGTTCACCAAAATCAACTAGCCTAACGTGGAGGAGAGGTAGGTGTATTCTTCACCTACAACACATAAATAGGTTAAAAGATTTCGAATTTGGGTGTTGTGGTCATTCAAGTTCGAAATGATGAACCTTGGTCTATGTGACTTCTACGTGTAGTAATTGATTTATATTATGTGCTAAACTTGAACCCAATATATGGTTTTGTGTGAAGTTATATATACTCATGTATTAGGAAATCATTCGAGCGGTGTGAAAGTGCGATGAGATAGTATGGCGAAAGGATTTTGATTTTAGTTCATTGATTATAGGTGTTTAGGGCTGAAAATAAAAATTTTTATGTGAAGCCTAGACAGTTTAATTTGCTGTTTGGGGTAGTGTGCGAATTGGGGAATGATTGCGGGTGGAAAAATAGTTTCACGGGCTAGAGGTTTGCGGGTTGTGAGAGAGAGTGGATTTTTGTGGGTTGAGAAATTTACGAATTAGGGGAAAACGAGATCGTGTCGCAAATCGTTTTTAGTGGGCTTGAAATTCATAGGTCGTGAGAGCGTAAAAGTGTTTCGCGGGTCAGGAGTTTTTCGCGAATTAACCAGTGAGAGGAGAGTTTCGCGAATCAGGGCGATTCGCGAAGTCGTGGGCCGAGGTGGAGTTCGCTAAGTCCACTTCGCGAATTGAAAGTTCGCGGGCCGAGATGGAGTTCGCGAAATGTTTGCAATTCGATAGTTTCGCGGGCAGATGTGAAGTCGCGAAGTCCATTTCGCGAATTGAGAGTTTGGCGGGCCTTAACGATTCGTGAAGTCATGGGCCGCAATGTAGTTCACGAAGTTTGTTATGCGAGGATGGGGTTTTGCGAATCATCATGGTTCGCGAAGTGGGTATTTTTGCGGGCCAAATTAGTTCGCGGGCCAAATTTGTTCGCGAGTCAAATTTTGAGTATGGACTATTATTGCGCGTTACCAATTGAGTTAGTTTGGACTTTAATTCAAAATTAGGCCCATTTAGTCCATTTGGACCATGAGGGGGTATTTTCGAGGTTTGAGAAAATTAAAGTATTTTGAACTTTGCAGACTGTGCAATGTGATATTTTATTTCTGCATGATTTATTTAATATGCACTTCATGTCACGACATATCACGACTTTTGAGAGATGATGACCGCGTGGGCGGTGACACTTTATAGTGACGGTTGAGTGGGGTAGAGTGTGCCGATTTTTTGCAGTCATACTCTTAGAGGAGTTGAGGTTGGACTCGTGAGGCACCTGACAGGAGACAGACGTGGTCGATCTGCCTACTTGGGCTTGAGCAACCCAAGGTGCCAACCGTCGGTTGAGCTCTGTAGCGGAAGGGGCGACCTACTGGAGGAAGCTAACATGAGCAATCGGTGGACCGTAGCGTGGGCACCGCTAGACCACGCTCGTTACCACTAGTCTGGCATGAGCGACCAGACTTTTATTACGGGTAGCGGAAGGGGCGACCTACGGGACGAAGTTGACGTGAGCGATCAGTGGACTGTAGTGTGGCCACCGCTAGACCAGACCTTTATGTATTGCACGCGAGGTACCGAGTCCAGCCTAGGGCCCTGATATTGAGATAGAGTGAAGTGTGGGAACGAGCGTGCATTGCATTATATCATGTGGCGAGGTGTCGGGATTGGGATTGAGTGCACGCTGCATTTGCATGAATTCACCTACTGAGCGTATCGCTCAGGCCTTTACGTTGTATGTAATGGGCGTCGGCGAACGTCAGGACCTAGGTTAGCGGCTGGTGGCGGTGACTCCACAGGCTTTTGAAGGCGAGAGCGGTACATGGATGCAACATGTGGAGCGGCATTAGTTATTTTGATTTTTGGGGCTTCGGCCCATGTAAAGAAATGCATTTTGTAAAACATTATAATATTTTATGATATGTAAATTATTTATTTAAAATGTTTTTGTAAAATGGGCTTTCTGTGGCTTTCGTTGGGAAATCCGCCAAATAATTTAATTAGGAAAGTGTGGCGCCCCGCCTTTCACCACTACTTTCTTAACTAGTCTATGTGACTAATGTCCTAATAATGGAATAGACCGTACGAAATTTCATAGAGAATTTTTCCTTTTATAGAAAGGACTCGTAATGGTTCCTACAAAATTATCATGGGTCCTATTTACATAGGAAAGCGTGCATGCGGGTCAAAATAAATTTATCTACTGGGCCTCCACGAGGTCGCATCCATGCACGCACTTCCATCTCAAAAGTCCCCAGAAGCTTCAAAAGTTGGCCTCGCCGTGAAAATGATCACGTACCGTGATCGCGGGGTCCTACAACACATAAAAACGTGGAATGAGCTTATAAAGCTCAGTAAGTGAAAATCATGCATGCAATGCACGTGACCTAAATAGCGAAGGCATCCGCGCCAATGCTATCTACTTCTCACATTCTTCCTGACCTTTCTCACATTCTTCTTGACATTTCTCACATTCTTCTTGACCTTCCATAACATATTTGGGCACTCGGCTTTCAATCTTACCATGCACCATATAGAGCTCAAACCCCCTAAGGGTACAGGTGGCAGTACACACACTGGGAGGCTAACCCGAGTACTCAATCTGTGCGTAACCCTATGGTGCCTTTCGATCCCAATGCGGTACACACTGAGAGGCTACTAGTGCCTTTCAATCCCAATGTGATCAACACTGAGAGGCTACTAGTGCCTTTCAATCCCAATGCCGTCCCATTGAGAGGCTAACCCGGGCACACAAATTTCGTTTAACCCTAAGGCGCCTTTCCATCCCAATGCGGTCTGACACGCGGCGCTTCTCACTGGTAGCTTACTACGAGGTCGCCAACACACGAGGTTCCCTCGGTGCCGCTCATACCCTCGAGTCGCATCCTCCAGGTTGCATCTCCCGCTACGGGGTATTCCCGCTACCTTTCGTGAATCAGGTAATTCGGCTTCGTGAATCGCCGTGGTAGCATAGAAGAGCCGTGACTCATCATTGAGTCGACACAAATGCCTATATCGGCAAATATACATCGCTCTCAAGCGATCTTATATCATGCACGCTATTTCCCTGACTCTCAGACTAGTCGTGCGTGCATATGCTCGTGCCATGAATCATGTAAACATGCGTACAATATTCATAGAATAATTTACGTCACATAAAATCACGTAAATTTACGTCACATAAAATCACGTAAATTTACGTCACATAGAAATCATAGAAATCACATAAAATCACGAAAGGCACATAGACACATAATTTATACAAATATAATTATGTGTTGTAGTTGCGATTTCCACTTACCTGGTATCCTTAGCTATATCGTACGGTAAATCGCTAAGCTTCAAACCCTAAGTATGGAAACATATAAATTTAGGGTTTGTTAGTCTACTTATAGTTTCATAAAATGGCTTAATTTAGAAAACCCTAATTTTAACTTATATAAATTTCGAAAGTGGCTCATAATAAAATCTCGATATAATCTCGAGCTTGCTTCCACAGAATCAAATAAGGTTTCGAAATCTTTTAAACTGGAGATCATACTATCCAAAAACATCCTTTTTGGTATGATATCGTCTAGACTTTCGATCAAACTCTACTTTTCATAAACAGTATAAATATTATATGAACTGCTACTTTGATAACACCTATTAACAAAATTATTCCTACTAACTGGGTTCTTTAAAACGCGATATAAACACTTAATGTTCTTAAACATGAATTTATCTATATAAGTTAGGGTAGAAATTTCATACCACTCCTAGCTTAAAGTAATCGGCTCCTCGTTTCTTCTCATGCTTTGAGTTCTCGAGGGTTTTATGTTAATGAAATGAAATTTCATTCATTCATTTTCTTTTATCCCTGAGTTAACGTGTATAGGTGAACAAATATCATTGACAACTAGTAAATTCCTTCTTAGCTAAGTAAGCAATACTTATCTCCTTGTTCGACATCTTTTAGTATTTATTGCTCTCGAGTTTTCAACAAGGATGTCGAGTTTTAATATCTCGACATTCATGCTTAAGAATTCAACGAAATATATTGATATTATACTTAAGATGTCGAGGTATCATACAGAAGGTTTCGAGATTTAAATCAATCTATGGTTTCGACACGTGTTTCGACCTTTTAAATATTTCGACATTTAAACACTACGTAGAGATCTCGGCACAAAGTAATTCTCGACATTTTAAGTTAGATGGATCTCGAGCTTGTGTATTTAGTGGATCTCGACATTGTATTGTATAAATCTCGAGCTTTAACTGTGAAATGCTATTAATATAAATCTCGGTTTGATCTCGAGATTTCACCTAAAGAATTCGATCCCAACATTTAAGATAAACCTTAGCGTGAATCTCGACATCGCACTCTTAACACTAGACATTCTAACACTTTCGATCAAAAGTCTACTCTTGTCAAGAACTGTTTGAATATGGTGTTAACTTCAACTATTCTAAACCTTTGAAAATTAATTTATATAACACCTAAACAACTCATTCTTTCGTGCCTAAGGTTCTTAAAGCATATTACAACTTAACTAAAAATACATAAAATTACGGTAGGACTAGCTATTCCAAACTTCATAAAACGTGATTATAGAAATCCCAAATATTTGCGAAATCTTGAACATTAAACCCGTACAAACCTTAAACATAGTTGTAACTTCTCGAGGCTAGTATTCTCTAAGACATGTAAGTAAAACACATAGTTATAATAAGAAGTTATACCCCTTTTTGTCTGAGGCTCAATTCGATCTATGTTTAGCCAAGTGCTTCCTTTCTTCACCAAGTCTTCGTGAGTTCTTGCTTATGATATGTAAAATTATGTTCTTTCTTATCCTCACCACACCTTTGCGTGTCATAATCAACAAATGACGTTGATTTTTTTTTGTCAGGTCTATCCTAATTTCAAGTGATAGTATAATCTTATCATATAAGTTTCTCTCCCAACTAAGTAATCGACACTATGGCTTCTAGGTTTCAGCTTAGTATTTTTATTATTTTCCCTACTAGCTAAGAAATCAATTATACAATAGTTCTAGTCCTCAATTTCGATTATTATGTACACTTCCTCACAATTAAGTAGTCGAACCCATTAATTTAAATTTCTAAGTTTACAAATCTGTTGTAGTCTTCATCTTAACCTATTCTATCATCTAATTTGAACTTAACTCCTTTGCCATTAGTTCTTACCAATGTAAATGCTCATTACTTTCCTAAGTTAAAATCATTCATAGCACATAATTAAATAAACACATAATGTGTAATCATGTTAACGCATAGAATCATAGAATACGTTTCATGCAATCACGTAAGTCATAATTCATAACATACATAAGAATTATAAATCACACATCATGAAATCATGGGGACGGCCAGCGACACCGCCGCCACGAGGCATGACAGCGCGGCGCTGTGTGGACCTGGGAATGACGGCGGCTGATGCTACGGAGGATGCAGCGGCGCTTACGGATTTAGACCAAGTTGGGGTTTCTATGGTCGTGGCGCCTATAGCAACTCAAAACGACGATAATGCCGCACGAGTGATCCCTCCACGAGCTGAGCATGAACCGAAGGATAACCTATCCACGGCCATGAAGACTCCGGCGCCGAAAGATGTCCATGGGCCGTCTTTTGTATCGATAGTACAGGGGCGTCAAGCAACGACTCCAAGACTGATGGGGGGTCCAAACCGTATGATGTTATCATATAAACTGTCCCCACTAATGGTGGATCTGTCCCAGTGGTGGCTCCATCGTGGGAGGTAGCTCAGAAAGGGTTTTCGCGTTGGGAACACACCTTGGTTGGATATTTTATTGGGAAGAAACCCTATTTTCCATTTGTTGAGCGTTTTGTACGTACATCATGGAAGGGGCTGCTTGCAGTCCGGGCCACTACGAATGGTTTTTACAAGTTCCGTTTTGATTCGGATACGGCGATGACATCAGCCCTTGAAGGGGGCCCTTGGTTGTTGCAAGGTCAACCGTTAATGTTAGCGGTGTTGCGACCGGGTATGTCTCTAGAGCGGAGGGAAATCACGGAGATTCCCCTTTGGGTTAACTTGTGGAATGTCCGTGGCGAGTTCTGGACTCATGAAGGGCTGAGTGAGGTTGCGAGTGTTGTGGGTCGCCCGCTCTTCGCAGACGGGGTCACTGCGCGAGGTGACCGCATAGACTACGCATGCGTCTGTGTGGTGAAGCCTCTTGATACGCCGTTTCTAGAACTTCTTTACCTTAGATGCCGCGCCCTGATGGAGGTTCAGCTGGTGATGTGTCAGTGCGGGTGGAGTACGAATATCGCCCGTCGAAGTGTGATGCATGCGCAACGTGGGCGCACGCCGTGACTCAATGCCCTAAGCGACATACCACACAGCCTCGTCAAGCACAGCCGAGGCCACATATGCAGCCGAGGTCATCTAACGAAAAAGGGGTTCAACCTGCTAAGGGTGGGGGAGCTGATGCTGGTCGGGCTTCTATGCCTCCAAGAACGACCCGCCCAACGAGCAAAGGAGCTGTGACGGAATGGCAGCAAATAGGCGTGAAGGGCAAAGCTGTGATTGTACCTAACCGGCGGCCTTCGCCATGCATGGATATGTCTCCACGTTTGGGATCAACGGAAGCGGCTTCCTCTCATGGAATGCCTTTACCGGGAAGCACGGCGGTTGTTGGGCAGCCGGATCATAATCAGTTTGCCTTATTATGTATTTTGGAGGACGACATTACTGCGACAACGATTACTATGGGCCCTAAAGCAGATGCAGCCCATCTGATACCCCATTCATGATACCGATGGGATCGTGGAATGTCCGTGGTCTGAACAGGCAAGACCACAAAAGGGCAGTTGGGGAGTGGATGGGGCGGGCTGGTTTGCGACTTGTGGGTCTTCTTGAGACACGTGTGTCTGCTGCTAATGCAGCTCGCATTTCGGAGAGCATTAGGCCATGCTGGAAGTGGTATTTTGATTATGAGGATGGGCCCGGTACCCGTCTATGGGTGGGCTGGGACCCATCTTGGCTACGGGTTACTATTATTATGAAGTCCAACCAGGCGGTGCACTGTCAGGTTGAGCTTTTTGGGACGGGTGATATTGTCTTTGTTTCCTTTGTTTATGGGAACTCTCGACGGGATGATCGCCGTTTTCTTTGGGAGGAGTTAATACATTTTTCGTCCTTACGAGTGGATGATGCATGTCTGGTGGCCAGGGACTTTAACACCATCTTACATGCGGGTGAGGGCCGGGGAGGGTGTCCAAACGCCACTGATATGGCGGACTTCCAAAATTGTCTAGTGCAGGCGGACCTTTTATCACTCCCATCTACGGGACAGGAGTTTACTTGGTATAATCAGCAGCGGGCGCTGGCGGGTATTTGGCGCAGACTGGATCGCATATTGGGGAATCCCCAATGGTTCGTCAGGTGCCCGTATGCTTTTTACCGTTGCGAACTTCCAGCCACGTCTGACCATTCACCTCTCACGTTAGGATCACTGCCGACGCAGCCGCGAGGACGAACGTTTCGGTTCGAGAACTTCCTCATTAAGGAACCGGCCTTCTGGGAGCATGTTCATCGAGTTTGGGAGGCTCCGGTCGAGGGGTTCCCTATGTACGTGCTAATGGCTAGGCTGAAGCAGCTTAAGCCTATTTTCAAGGAGATGCGGCGTGCTAAGGGGGATCCCGCGGCTAATGTGGCGGAAGCCATGCGTTTCTTTGGTATCGCCCAAGACTTTGCATCTAGATATCCTGAGGAGGGCCTATTTCATGACCTGGAACGCCATTGTCGCTTATTGTATGCCCGCACTGTGGAAGTTGAGCACACAGCCTTGGCCCAACGAGCTAAGCTGGCGTGGCTTAAGGATGGGGATCAGTGCTCGGCATATTTCTTTAGGAAGGTTGCCTTACGTCGAGCGACCAACCGCATCTATCTCTGGACAGTGCGACTGGGATCCCATTACAGACGCCTGAAGCAGTGGAGGGTGAGCTACTGCATTTCTACCAAGGGCTTTTAGGCCAGTCTGCCAGGGAATTGACCGTCACGAGAGCTGAGGTTCAAGGAGCTATAAGGCGCACGCTTTCCCCAGCGGCGACTTTACATATGGTTCGACAAGTTGATGCGATTGAGGTACGTCAAGCAACTTTCTCTATGGGGGATGAGAAGGCGCCGGGTCCAGACGGATACACTGCGGCGTTCTTTAAGGCCACGTGGGAGGTGGTGTGGTCCGAATTTAGGCGATTCAGGACTTCTTCGTCACTGGACGGCTATTGAAGGGTCTGAACAGCACTCTTATTACGCTTATACCTAAGTGTCAGACTCCTAGGCGGTCCACGGACTTCAGGCCGATCTCTTGCTGTAACGTCATCTACACAGTCATTTCGAAGATTTTCGCAAACCGGCTAAAACCTTCCTTGAGCGAGTTAGTCCACAAATCACAGACGGCGTTTATCCCAGGCAGGCGAATCAGCGATAATATTCTTATGGCGCAGGAATTATGCCTTGGGTATACGAGTAAAGGCCGGCCTCCAAGGGCTATGCTTAAGGTGGACCTCGCCAAGGCTTATGATAAGGTCGAGTGGAGTTTCTTACTGGCCACGCTTCAGGCCATGGGCTTTCATTCTACTTACATTGAGTGGATCCGGTCCTGTGTGACTACCCCAACTTTCTCCATTAATTTTAATGGTCAGTCGGTGGGGTTCTTCGCCGGCAAAAGAGGATTACGACAGGGGGATCCTATATCGCCATACCTTTTCACGCTGGTTATGGAGGTTCTTCACGGCATAGTCGAGGAGCATATACTATTGGAGCCGCTCTTCCGCTACCATTGGAGATGTGAGGCGAATCGTCTGTCCATGCTTGTCTTCGACGACGATCTTCTTCTATTCTGTCATGCCGACCCACTCTTTTTGAGCGTTTTGAGGAATGCATTGACGACATTCTCAACCCTATCAGGGCTGCACCCTAACCCTGATAAGAGTGAGCTGTATCTTTCACGACGGGCGGAGGTTCTCAAGACGCAACTGCAGGCCATTATGGGTTTCCGGGAGGGCCACTTACCGGTCCGTTACTTAGGTGTCCCGCTTATTGCCTCACGTCTCACACTTGGCGGTTGCGCCCCGCTTCTACAGCGAGTGGACACACGCCTGGGGTCTTGGCTGAATCAGTCATTGTCATATGCGGGCAGGGTGCAGCTTATTAAGTCCGTTCTTCAGGCACTGCATATCTATTGGTTGGGGGTGTTCCTATTACCAAAGGGTGTAGTCCGGGCTCTGGAGTCGAGAATGCGGAAGTTCTTACGGGGTGGTGCCTCGGCCAAAGTTTCTTGGGATGATATTTGTCTTCCTACATCTGAAGGTGGGTTGGGAATTCGATCGATTGCGACAGATAACAGGGCATTACTTGTGCAGCTTCTGTGGCGGGTGGTTACACATGCCCCTGACTCAGTGTGGGTGGATTGGCTGTACAGCACACGGCTACATATGCGATCGATCTGGGCTGTACCTGTCTCGGCCAATACTTCATGGAGCTGGAGAAAGCTTATGCAGCTGAGACCAGTCCTTCTTCCACTTATCTCTTTTAAGATCGGCGATGGTTTGATGCTTTGGTTATGGGAGGACCCTTGGCTACAGGAAGCGCCTCTACTTGAGCGCTATCCAACAGGACCATTAGCTATGGGACTTCCAGTGGGAACTCGCTTGAGTGCGGTTATTGATGCTCATGGGTGGAATTGGCCTGGAACGACGACGGCAGAATACATAGAATTTAGTCGGCATTTACAGTCTCCAGACCCTACCACCCGCGATAGTATGTTATGGAAGGGGGCGACTGATGGCCGGCCAACCACCCGTCTCATCCGGGAGGCCCTACGCATTCATCGTGAGCCTGTTCCCTGGGCAGCTTTGTTCCAAAAAAAAGGTCCCTAGGCATGAGATCATCGTATGGCTGAGTATACGAGACCGTCTGTCCACGAGGGACAAGCCGTGGGTGGCTCAGAGAGCGGGGACACCGGCATGTGTTCTATGCGACGTGCTCCGATATGAGACGGCTCAGCACCTGTTCTTCGATTGTCGGTTCTCTCGTCAGTGTCTTCGGCTGCTGAGGAGACGCATCAGATGGTGTTGGCCTTATAGGGATTCGGTCCATGGTATTGCGTGGGCATCGGGGAAATGGCGTGGGCAGCATCTTCTTTCGGCAGCGTCCCGCCATGTTCTGGCATCCTTGGTTTACCATATTTGGCAGGCCCGAAACAAACGCTGGAAGGATGGTATCATTACCACTCCGGACATGCTGGTGGCTTCGGTGTTGGATTTGGTATGCATGAGTCTTAGCGGGACCCCTCCGAAGTTCGAACTACATAGGGCGGCCATACGGCGCCTCTGGCGAGTCGCGTGGTAGTATCTATTGTGCATGTCTCTTTATGTGTTTTGGCCAACAGTCTGTTACTGGTTGCTTGTGAGGGCTTGAACCTCACCCATCATGTACATTCACTCATTTATATATATACACACGGGAATTATTCCAAAAAAAAAACAATTGGAAGATCTTCTTGCGACTTCCAAGACTGAGGAAGCAAAAGCTAATCATTCTAAAGATTTATCTTCCGTGGATATACCTCCTATTATTAAGAAAATAACGATTTAAATTATACATTAGAAGGAGCGAAAGAAGCGGAAAAGAATGCGCTTTTATTAGAAATATCTAATCTCAAAGCTTCCTCGATTGAAAAAGATATATCAAAACCTTGTCCCAATTTGGTTTTAGACGAAAAATATTTTAATGAGGACAAGAAAATTTTAAAGAAAAAATATTTTCCTGTTTTACATAAATCTTTACAATAAAAAATAATTAAAACGGGTTAAGAAAGAAAAAGAGCCTTTGAGTGCTAATAGATCAAATATCCGTTCTCTTCATACTATTACTTCTACTTCATCCTTAAAGCCTATTATTTTTAGAAGTATAATTTTGAAAGTGGCTCTTCTTCTAAAAATTAATATAATCATTCCTTTAAAAATATGATCAGTGAAATGCCTACTATTCTTCCAGTTATAACAATAATTCTCAAACGCATTTTTTCTAATCATTATGTGAAAAAATGTGCATTCTCCATGTAGAAAATACGATACATCTGCTTTACATGCTTATCATTTTATTTGACGTATTCTTACATGAAGTATCCAGTCAAAGTCAAATCCGAAAAACATTTATTACGCTTGGTAATGAGAAGATCTTAAAAACTACACATTCTAGGAGCACATTTTCAAAAGCTGAATTTTCTTATCCGTGTAAAATCATGCAAAAATGGATTCCTAAGTTGGCTATCAAGTCACAGAGTCCAAATAAATAATGAATTGCTAAGACTACTTCTTCGACCGACTTAGGAGCACAATCTAATTTTACACGTTTTGAGCCTAACTTGTTTTCTGCTAGTAAGGGAGGACACATCCGACAATGAGTACCAAAGTCCCGATAGTTTTGCAGATTCCCCTCATGTATGGTACATCGATGATAGTTACTCCACATGCATGATAAAGGGCGAGCGGCAGAGCAACAACAATTCCCTACCTAAGCGAAAACTCGGTGACAAAATTCCTTACTAATTAAGTGCTAATTTTTTAGGATGAGTCCCTATTAATTTTCTAGGGATCACAATTTAATACGTTATACATCTGAGCTGAAACATTAAATGCCAAATTTTTTTCAGCTTATTTGGTGCCATTCGATACGACGGAATCTAAATCGATGTCGTGCCTGGTTGAAGATTAAATGAACTATGTGTCTCGATCTGGTGGTAATCCAGACAATTCCTCAGGAAAGACATCAGGATATTCTATAACCACTGGAATATCTTCCACTTTCAGCCCACACAATCGAGTATTATAACATAAGTCAAATATCATTTACTTATCATTTTGGACGCTTCTAAAATTGATATTTGATACACTTTCCACATATTCTTTTCCCCTTTAAATATCTTACTTGATTGATCCCAATGAGACAGTTCACTTTCCTTTTAAAAACAATCGAGTTTCGCTCGATATCTGGACAATCAATCCATGCCAAATATTACGTCAAAATCTGTTAAAGATACGACTTAAGGTTGCATGCATCTCCACCACTCACTAACAAGTTTACATTTCGGGTATACTGTATTTACTATAACTACTTCACCTGTTGGAAGTCGAACATATAACTCATTCTCTAGGGGTTTGGGTTTACTAGGTAATAACGATGAAAATGCTCGCGAAATGAATGAATGCGTCGCGTCTGCGTCAAATAAATGCATCAATATTACATACAGATAGTTTTCCCGTAATCATGATGACCCCTCTGTAGCCTCCTCACGAGTCATCGTGAAGATTTGAGCTTGTGCTGGCAGCCTACAAGCTTGACCTCCTGCTTCTCCTCTTCCCGAACCTGAGCTATATTGTCCTCGACCCCTTCCTCTTCCACGATAGTGGAAGGTCCGCTAACTCTTTATTGGTCAACGGTAGGTTCCGCTTGTGACATTGGGCAATTTCTAGCCAAATGTCTCGGTTGTCCACATCTCAAACATTCGCCCGTTAGCCATCTACAGACACCCATATGATTCTATCCACAATGTTCACTTACCGATATCGATTGAGATATGCCTGTACCTCGCCAGCAGGTCTTGTCCCACCCATACTGCTCCTGGAGGGACCGCTTTGTGTGTTCATTGATCCAGGTGCATTATAAGTATTCTTCATTTTCCTACTAGACGATTCTTCGCCTGACCTTCTTTTACTACTTTGGAAATTTCTCGATTCTGTTTCCAATTTTTCAGCACGAATAACAGCTGCCTTTAATCTTCCATATGATTTCATATCAGAGGGTGCGATACGATTTCGAATTTCATAACGAGGTCCTGCTTCGAATCTTCGACATTTGTTCCTTTCAGTAGCCACCATATGGGGAGCATAGCGAGACAGCTGATTAAACAATACTTTATTTCACTAAAGGATTTATTCCCCCATTTGAGTTCTAAAAACTCTTTTTTTTTTTATCTTTGCGGACTTCTGGCATATAAGCATAATTGATACCCTTAAAAAATCCTCCCAAGTCAACAGTGGGGGTTGTACCGTACTATCCGGGACTGTTTCCCACCAATCATACACATGTCCTTGTGAGAGTGACACTGCATAAGCAAATTTCTCTTCTGGTGTACACTGCATCATATTAATGTCTTTTTATGTCTTTTAACCATGTCTCTACCTTAGCAAGATCCGTTGTACCCACGAAATCCACAACACACATCTTTCTCAATTTATCGTACCGTCGTTTTCGGGGAATTGTCAGGGGACTTTTACACTCATATTGTATGAGCGTATGAGATGAATGGATTTAGGTACGACCGGTCTTCCTCCTCCCCCTATCGTAGGTTCATCGTGTTCTACATCATTGGTTCACTTACTACCGTTTGCCTAAATATGCAAAAAGAGTTTAAAGGCAGACCATAAAAGTGCATGTACCATGCAAATGTCTACAGAACCTAAAGCCTAGACTCTGGTACCATACATGTAACTCCCCCCGTTTTCTATTACTTTATTTGCACAGCTATTAAAGTTTCACATAAAATTTTCGCCTTTCAAATCCGTTCCTTTATATACAAATGGGAGCGTACATCTAGTCTAGTCACTTTTAGACATAGTGTACATACATTAATGCAGCGAAATAATTTTAACATCATATAATGTTGCCCATAGTTTCTTAAACTATATGCAAACGATGAACTGGAGAGTAGGATGAGAGTGTAGACGTCCAACCTTGAACCCATGTTTCGTATGAAGATGCACCCTAAGTTGTTTGCTAGATATCTATAGCAACTGTGGAAACAATTATTCAGAGTATGATCGCAACATGTTATCCCATAAACAAATTATAAACAAAACTGTAAAAGTTGTCAGTCCATTACCATAAATATCGTAACATTTAAATCATATATTCTCCATTGTGTGACCATATTTCATATAATCATCATTTGTGGGACCGGATCATATGCAATTCTATATGAACATTTTCTTTTGATACTCCGAGACTTGATAGACTCGTACTTCGGCCCAGTGGGCGCCGATGCATGGAACTCTGTAACCTTTCTGTAAATATTTTGTTTGCCTATACAGACTCTATCATCCCTAGATTTATGGGGACGTAACCGTAGATTTTGTATCATGACGTCCGATATCGTAGCAGTCACAGTTTCTCCTTTCATTATTATGTGTATGCAAAGCTATACCTTAAACCTTGTATGGACATATATTTCATTCACTATCCAGTTACATATATCACATGGCAACACATTATAGCCACATAATCACATTATTTTCACATGTTGCATATCATACTCACAATATGGCTTAAGCCTTGCTCGTTACCCGACTTTATTCTTGCCTTTTTTGGGATCTTGACCTATTGAAATATATACTCGATGAGCATGAGATCCCTAAAGTTACATGTATGCCATTGTATGATGTTTTGTCATGCATGATCAGATCCTTTCTAATTTTAAACATCGGAATATACTAACCCTCTGCCAGAAAGGTTATATCTAGTTGGTATCAAAAACTTTGTTAAGTTAATTGACTGTATGCATTTTCGAAGTTCCTAAGTTTGAATAGTCTATATTTCGAAAATATGCTATAGAAATTGTACAAGCTCGAAAATCAATTAATTATCGAAATCCTGTTGATATTGAGATCCGTTTCAAAAATTTGATTCGAAAATCTCTTCGTTTCGAAAATCAACTTATTAAGTTTTTATTTGTTTCCAAAATCAGTTGTTTCGAAAATCGAATGTTGCGAAAATTGACTGTCTTTTGGAAATAATTCTCGAAAGACAATTTCAAAAATCCTGACTTGTTACGAAAATCAGTTTCGAGATTCTCTTTTTGAAAAATTCTTTCGAAATTTTATTCGAAATTTTCTTTCGAGAATTTCTCGAAAATTGCTTGCTTTTAAAATCAATTTTGACCATGAAATTATCTCACAATTCGCGAAAACACTACTCGGCCCGCGAAAATCGATTTCAGCCCGCGCTCATCTCACAGTTCCGAAACTCATCGGCCCGCGAAATTCGAATTGCGGCCCGCGAGAATTTCTCTCCTTTCACAGGTTGCAAAATTCACATCTCACTCACATAGCGAAAACTTTCCTGCCCCCAACTGGATTTCGACCCGCGAATTCCAATTATGAACAGCGACGGATCCAGGAATCCAATGGCGCGGGGGCTCTAATTAATGTTTTTAACTCGAAGAAACAAATGCCATATAAGAAATTCGAACTTCGACGTAAAATTCATTCAAAATCATATGTTGCAAAACATTCGATACCATAACTATTAAATTAAGTTTGACCAGCTGAAACATAACGACACGAGAACGACAATTTGTAATACCCGTAAAATCCAATTACGAGATTTACGATTTAAGTAGCGATGAAAATATTTAATCAGGAACTTAATGGGATTAATTAGTATTTTCGATGATACGATGCCTACATATTCTCATACCTTTAAGTGACTTATGTTACTATATGACTTCATGTTGTGTAATTTATAATTCTTATATGTGTCACGATTTACGACTTACGTGACTGCATGAGACATGTTTTGTGACTTTTATGTGTCTAACCGATTTCATGCTACACATTAACATGACGTGCGAATGGGAAGGTAGACATTGAATTTAGGGTTTTAGTACATAACATGCGAAGTTAGAATATTTGATTTAGAGTTGATAACGTTTTGGGGAACACGAATTAGTAGGGATAAGTTCTGAAAAAGGGTTAGATAGAGATTTGATGCATTAGGGTCTCGAAATTTTTTGTATCATAAAACATAGGAATCTCGAGATCGTTGAATCTCGAAATTTATGACTATCAAGAGAGAGTTGATTTCGAACTTAAGTACCATGAATGTCGAAATTATAAGGGGTCAAAATGAGGATGTCGAAGTTTATGAAAGTCTGAAAAGAGTTAAGAAGAAATTCCAATACATCTAAATCTCGAAAGCTTTAAATGTCGAAACCCTTTAAGCTCGAGATTTATAAAGCTTGAAATCGTTAAGTTTGAAAGTTCTAAAACTCGAGATCTCTAGATCTCGAAATCATTGAAGACCAAGTATTAAAAATATTATGTAGTTCCGATTACTTGCTATGAGGGAAAAATCTAGAAGAATAATATAATAATTATGTGTAGGAAGAAGGATAAGTATTAAACTAAAGTAGTGTTAACGTCACTTGTCTAATATAACACGTTAACTATGGATAAAAGGGAAAGACAAAATAGTTTAGATCACAAAAAGAAACCATCGACACACAAGGAATTAAAGAAGAAATAAAGAACTGGGATAGCAAACCCATCGAAAACTCAAAGAACAAAGGAGAACCTTGAAGTCTCGCACAAATTTTGGAAGAAGGTATAACTCACTACACTTTAGGTTTCCATGCGTATTTAATGTGTTTTAAGAATATCAGATACAAGAAGTTAAATATAATTAGGTTATCAGTTGTTGAGGGTTTTCATTTCGAGCTTTTATAACACCTGTTCTTAGGAAATTATATCTTAATCAAAGCCTAGATAATTTTCATAACAAAAAGGAGTGTTTTCAAGTGACATAGTTTCTTCAGATGATGAACCTCAGAACTATAGTAGTGTTGCAGGAACTAATGTCGAAGTTTGGTATAAAGATCTCGAGATTAAGCTCATATCGAAATGTTCAAGAATTGAAATGTCGAGATTTATGTTGAAATCCATCTTGATATAAATCTCGAAAGGTTGGTAAAATGTCGAAATGTTTAAGAGTGAAATGTCGAGATATAATTTACTATGCAGCTCGAGATCTCATAAATGGAGCTTAAGCAAACATGTCGTGAGATTTATTTTTACAATACATCTCGAGATCTTGCTGATACATACATATTGACTTCGAAGTTATTAAAATAGAATTAAGTGACATCTCGAAATCGTTGCATGTCCCATATCGAGATCCATATCGACATTATATATGATTTAGTGTAAACCTCGAAGTCTCTATATATATATGTATTTAAGCCCGAGATCTTTATAATAAGCATATATATCTCGACATCTTATTAATCTTGACACACCTTTCGAAGTTTATGGGTATTGATTAATTAATATTGAACTTTAGTATATAATGTCGAGATCCTTATGAATTCAAAAGTAGTATTTTCAATTCAAATCAAGGTGTTCTAAACTTTAGCAATTCGAAATTTATAGAAGTCGAAACTAGGGTTTTCAAATTAAGCCAATTTTGTGAAATTATAACTAGACTAACAAACCCTAATTTTATATGTTTCTATAATTAGGGTTTGAAGGTTAGCAATTTAACCGTACGATAAGCTAAGGATACCAGGTAAGTGGAGATCCCAACTACAACACATAAATTATATGTGCATGAATTACATGGTTACGTGCTTGGATGACACGATTATATGCTTCTATGACTTTACGTGAACCTACTTACGTGATTAATTATTACATGAAGTGGCATGGCAAGCACTTCGGCATCATTCATGTACGCATTATCACGTATATACACAAAGTAATAAGACACGAGCATAAGTAGCGTATGATTACTTAAACATAATAAAAGTTTTCATTAATGGCTCTTCTATGCTACCATGGTGATTTTACGTCACCGATTTAAAGGCATGACATGCAATGTCTCAAGGCAAGGGCATGCATGTGCGGAAAGTTGCGACTTGGAAGACGTGCCCTGAGAAACAAATGGCAGCAAGGCTAAAATCGGTGTCAGCAACCTCAGAGTGAGTCTTCCATTGTGACTGTCCGTGGGATCGATAAACTACATTGGGATTGAAAAGGCGCCTTAGGGTTAGCCTCTCAATGGAAGCATCGGCCGCGTGGCGTATGAAACCACCTTGGGACAGAAAAGGCGCCCTAGGGTTAGCCTCCCATGAGCGGGTATTGCCACTTACATATATTTACCCTTAATGGGTTTGAGCTCCATGATGGTGCATAGCAAGATAAGCCATGGGCCCTAGAAGACAAGACACGAACTGTAAATAAGACAAGACACGAACTATAAATAAGACAAGACACGATTTACAGGATGCAATTAGGAAGCATTGGCGTGGATGCCTTTGCATTTTAGGACACGTGCATTGCATGATTTCCACTTACTGAGCTTTATAAGCTCATTCCATGTTTTATGTGTTGTAGGTACGATAGAGTCGGACATTGAGAAATGTCACGACTAAGGCGGGCTGACGGCGGTACTCCAGGGTCTTTTGAGGGCGAGGCTGTACATGGATGACGACCTGTGGAGCGATGTTAAGATGTTTTAATATGATATATATTTCGGTGCATCGGCCTTTGTATAATTACGATGTTGTGGGTTGCGTTTTGTCGTAATATATCATATTTTAGGAAAAAGTTTTTATTAGACGGGTCTCCCGCGACTTACGTTGCGAAAATCCGCCACTAAATATAATTAGAAAGTCAGGGTCGCCACAATTTGTACCCTACAATCCCTCATGCTCTGAAACTTTTGTAATATAGCTTCAGTTTCAACATTTACGAATATTCCCTTCTCAACATAACATAACAAGCAATCTGTAAGAAACTCGTCCCCCATTTTATTACGTAAGTCCGTCTTGATAATTTTCATTGCGGAGAAAGACTTTCAACGGTTGTTGTTGCAACAGGCAAGACCAAGTCCAATTTAATAAGTACGATCAACCAAGGAAAATGCATCATGAGCTTCATTTCGACTATTTTCTTCGAAAGATCTCCAATGTCGTTAATCTCGGAAAAGGCCATTGATCTCATGTGAGAAATATATGTCTTGAGTTCGTGATTCAACCCAGATAGTCACCAGAAGTGAAGTCTTCATGATATAATTCAGCAAGGCGAACCAATCGGCCATGATCAAAGCTGGAGAATGTTTTTCTAGGATCAAGGCAACCTAGGCATATAAGCAACTCTGAATTAGTTTTGGTAAAGCGATTGCTAATCTCCTCCGAAATAAGATCAACCACCTATCATTTAAACGATAAAAGCATAATCAACCATTTGGTGAAAAATGAAATTTTCTGAATATCAAATCATATTAAATTAAAATAATTAAATACCTGTAAGAAGTTATCTACTCGATAGTATGCATATATGTATTCTGTTGGCCATCGACGATCTTTCTAGCTCGCCCTTTAACAAATTTTTCTATATGTGACACGTCGATTTCATTTGAAGAACAAAAGCATGTGACTTCTCTTAGCAAATTATCCCAAGCGTCATCTTCAAATTTTTTCAAGTCGTAGAAGGAGCCCGTAGATTTGACTGCTTATAAGAATTTATCTCCTTCTGTAAAAATAAAAGACACTCGTAGAAATAAAAGAGATGTTTCTACTCTCAAGATAATTGCTTCTACTTGCTCCTTAAAGCCTACAACATTTAGAAGCACAAACTTCGAAACGTGCTCTACTTCAGCAATAAAGAACATTAATTCTAAGACAAACGCTTCTAGGATGACCTGTAGGAAACAAGATCCAGCCATAAAGAATGCATATGGCGCTATTCATGCTTGTACTCACCTAAGGTATCCCGTTAAGATCAAATCCCCCTAGCACCTTAGGAGACTATCCAATGGGAAGATCTTTTCCACGCTCAAGCCTACTAAAGCATTTGTCCGCGCTGAAATTAAGCTTCCCTGTAAGGTTCAACCCAAATGGGTTCCTAAATCTCCGCCTAAAAGGACAAAAGCCATAAAGGCCAAGTCTTTTACAAAGGGCAAACCCAAATCAACTTCTTTGAAGATGTCTTGGGTCGCTAAAACTCCAACTAACAATAATTTAGGAACCAAGTCTGAACCAACACCTAAATCTGTTAATCTGTGAGGACCCATTTATAAGTGGGTACCTAAAGCGCTCTAATTGTTTTTGCAGATCTGTCACGTGTGGTACCTCGACTCTGGTTGCTCCACACACATGACGGGAATACAAGAGCTGCTGAGCAACTACAAAGACCGACCGAATGGAAAGGTCAGATTCAGAAACAACGACTCAGCTCCCATATTAGGATTTGGGGACATCATTCTGGAAAATCTGACGATAAAGGATGTCTCTTACGTCGAAGGTCTCCGCCATAACTTGTTCAGCATAGGCCAATTCTGCGACAAAGGATTCCAGGTGGTCTTTCTTGCTGACCGGTGCAGAATATTGGACAGTCAGGACAAAGAACTCCTCCAAGGATTTCGGATATCAAATCTTTACACGATCAACCTGACGTCCGTGCGGCCTTCGATAGCTGTTTGCCTCATTTCTCTGACTGTAATTCAGAGGAACAGCTTATGGCATCAAAGTATTTCTCATCTCAATATCAAGCTCTTTAAGGACTATCAACATAAAAGTTGGTTCACGGTCTACCAACTACTATCCTACAAAAACAGCATCAGTGTTCGTCATGTCAACTAGGAAAAATGAAGCGAGCATCTCATCTTGTAAAACTAGTTGCCTCCACTTCACGTCCATTGAAATTGTTACATATGGATCTCTGTGGACCTTTGCAGACACAAAGTATTAGTGGGCGGAAGTACGTACTAGTTATCGTTGATGATTACTTCCGCTACACATGACGAAGTTCCTCCGAACTAAAGATGAGACAGGGGACTTGATAGTTAATTTCGTGAACACTACTCAGAATTTGCTGCAACAATCCATCTAAGTTGTCCGAACGGACAACGGCACTGAGGTCAAGAACAAGTATCTCAGTGAATTTCATCAGAAACTTGGCATTAGTCAGCAATTCGCAGCCGCTAAGACTCCTCAACAGAACGGGGTTGTTGAAAGGAAGAACAAGACTCTAGTAGAGGGTGTCCATACAATGCTGATCCATTCTGGCCTCCCACACTTCCTTTGGGCTGAAGCAGTAAATACCGCATGTTTCACTCAGAACAGGAGGTGGTTCACAAGCGCTTCGATAAGACTCCGTACGAAATAATAAACAAGCGAGTACCCAATATCTCATTCTTCAAGGTCTTCGGGTGCAAGTGCTTTGTGGCGAATTCGCTGGGTATTCATCAACGTCAAAGGCATACCGAGTTTACATCAAGTCTAACCGCTCAATCAAAGAAAGCTACGTCACTTTCCACGAAGTGGCAGAAATGGCTCCTGCACACCTCAGTTCAGGACCCGTGCCAAACTCGATGGCTTATGAATACGATAGTTCAGAACCCGTATACACTGGTATGTAGGCACAAAACCAACAGAAGATGGCAAAACTCCGGATTCAGCGTCTGAAGAAGCTCTGAAACTTGCGTTGGGAGAGTTGGACTCTCTCTTTGAGCCCGTATATCGGCCAGAAACCATTATTGCTACACCTTTAGTGGATCCCCACTCGACGAGGCCGACGTACCAAGCTCTTCAAATGTCCCTACCTCACTTGATTCAGACTTACCACAGATCATTGAAGAACCTACAACTTTCAATGAGGAAGTCTCATCCGAATCACTCAATTCAAGTGCAGAATCTGACTTACCTCAACCTAATGAACAATCTGAAAACATTGGAAGTCTCAGTCCACAAATGGCCGATGCGTCTAGTTCTGCTCTACCACATGAGCGAAAATGGACTCGATCACATCCATTTGATCAGATTATTGGTGATCCTTCTAGTGGAGTACGAACACATCATCAACATAGTCTCTTCAGCTACTTCTTAAGCCAAAATGAGCCAACCAAGGTAGCAGACGCACTAAAGGACCCGGATTGGATACTAGCAATGCAAGATGAGATCAACCAATTCGAGCGTCTTCAAGTGTGGACCCTAGTTCCCCGTCCGCATGGGAAAACAATCATCGGAACGAAATGGGTATTTAAGAACAAGAAGATGAAGATGGCCAAGTGGTTAGGAATAAAGCAAGATTGGTTGCGAAGGGCTATAACCAACAGGAAGGAATTGACTACGACGAGACATATGCTCCTGTTGCCCGAATCGAAGCCATTCATCTCTTCCTGGCTTATGCGGCTCATAAAGACTTCAAAGTCTACCAAATGGATATTAAGACTGCATTTCTTAATGGCGTGTTAAAATAGGAAGTCTACGTCGCTCAGCCAGAAGGTTTCGTTGATCAAGAACATCTCGATCACGTCTATCGATTGGACAAAGCTATCTACGGACTGAAACAAGCCCCACATGCTTGGTATGACATCTTGAGCGATTTCCTTGTAAAATCTGGATTTATCCGAGGAACAATCTATACGACCCTCTTCATAAAATGGCATTTGATGGTCGTCCAAGTTTATGTAGACGACATTATCTTCGGATCAACAAATCCACGGCTATGCAAGAGATTTGGAGAATTGATGAAGAGCAAATTTGAAATGAGCCAGATGAGAGAGATGCAGTTCTTCTTAGGACTTCAAGTCCAGCTCAATGATGGGATCTTCATCAGTCAGGCGAAATACATGAAGAAATTCCATCAAGATCAGAGCAAGCCTATAAGCATTCCCATGTCCACAAGCTGCAAGTTGGATGCCGATCCCACTGGAAAAGCGGTCGACATTACATTATATCGCAGCAGCATCGGCTCTCTTCTTTATCACACCTCGAGCCGGCCGGACATCATGTTTGCCACATGTCTCTGCACCCATTTCCAAGCCAACCCCAAAGAATCTCACATGCTCGCGGTCAAGCGAATTCTTCGCCATCTGAAGGGCACCTCGAACTTAGGTTTACGGTACCCCAAAGGCACAAATTTCAAACTGATTGGCTACATTGACGCTGATTATGCAGGTTACCGAATGGACAGGAAACACACATCTGGTGGCGCTCAATTTCTAAGCAAAAAGCTAGTCTGCTGGTCAACTGAAACAGAACTGCGTTTCGACATCGACGGCCGCGGCAGAATACGTCGCGGCTGCCAGCTGTTGCTCGCAAATGCTATGGATGTGGACTCAGCTTCGCGATTATGGGTACAATCTAAATAATATACCCATTTATAGCGATAGCCAAAGTGCCATTGCGATTACGTGTAATCCTATTCACCACTCACGCACAAAACGCATATACGATATCACTTCATCAAAGATCACGTAGAAAAAGGCACCTTTTGTGGTTGACGCCGGCAGTGTGTTGCTGGTTTGCATGTGAGGATTACATCCTTACTCATCTGTACATTCACCTATTTTTTCTTATATATATACACGGAGCCTATTCCAAAAAAAAAAGAAAACGGTTCCAATTCCTTGTCGGAAAGTTAGGCATGTTGAACCTTCCATAATTTGCGCACTATGTGATCCTACGTGCTTTCACATGCTCTATGCTATGTGTTTTCTATACTTAAAAATGCTATATCTTGATCTTGCGTGAAATATTTCATTTTAATAAAAATATAAATACTAAAATACTTCAAAAATACAAAAATATTATACATATAAGCATAATATTAGGGGCATGACGACACCAGGATGCTCGATCTACGTCACGAATAGATTTCACTGTCATGATACTGATTTATTGCTTAATTTGGTCAGTCTAAGTCGCATTCTTGTGTCTAAAGGTCATTAGTTTGTTCCACTAGACACAAAGGCACTTTACATAAGTGAGGATTCTGGCCTTTTATTTTTCCTTTCTATGGATCTATCCTTGACCGAGTCACACATCAATTGCTTGTCTTAACTAGCGATTCTTGGCTTCATACTCGCCTTGCGTTAGTTTCGTAGGAAAATGATTAGAGCACATCGGAAATTCCTCACTTGGCCTTAACTATAGAAAATTTTAATCCTTTAAAATAGCCTTTAGTCATCCATTTTGAGCCTTCTCCTATATCCTTTTCTTCACTTGAAAATCCTTTGAGCCTTCAACCGAACAACTAAGTTTTTGATGGGAGATTCAATCGATAAAAGGAGGGGGAGAAAATGATATGACAAAGAAAAGGATGACAGTGGAAAACGCACACGAGGAATGCTCAACGCACAATAATAGTTCAAAATAACCTGCCCCTCGACTATCACAATCTCATATCTTTAAGAAGAGGGCATGGATCTTGCTGTGAACTTCTCCTTCGATAACCTCGTACACTCGTGAGAACGGCTGGAAAGAGGAGCACCACGAAGTGAACTTCTCCAACGATAATCTGGTCCTATATCGAGACAACGAGAAGAGGAGCACGGCCTTGGGTTCGAATTCCACAACTGCGAACTTCTTCAAATCGTCTCTAAAACTTCACTAGGGATTAAGAGAAAAGGAGCGCGGTATCTGCCCAAGAACAAACAAGAAGAACTTCGCCCTAGATAATCTCTCAGCCTCGTAGAGAAGCGGAGCTTCAGCTTGAGCAAGTGCAGACTGAGACGAAGAAAAATTAATAAAAGATGAGAATATTAAACGATAAGAGAAAAATGCTAAAAAGAAGGAGATCGACGTAGAAAGGAAGAAGATCCTTAGTCCACAATATCAAAATTATCCTTCCCTTCTAAGTCAAGAGCCAAATTAAAACCCTTTATAGTCTCTATGATTCCAAATCGACGGTCTTGCGCATAGGTGAAATGATTAAAAACGTCTCGATCACAGGTAGTCGATCGTAAATTTACACGGAAATTTTTCTCGATCGTAAACTTTCTCGGCTACAGTATCATATCTTAAGTTCAAAAACTTAGACAATTTTCTAAGTCATTTTCACTGTAGCTTTCAATAGCGAATAAAATTTTTTCGATCGCAAATTAACACACAGATTTAATTCATAATCACACATAGGCAATTTAATTGAGAATTACAGTTCTCGCGCGACAAAAGGCACGGAGTGAACAGTGCTTAAACACTTAAAAAATAATTCGACTGAACTTCTATAAGACTTACAAGCTTATGTCGAAATGAAATTAGTTCTTCAAAGTTCACTCTATATGACCTATATGTGAATTTATATTTCCATTACATTTGTGTCAAACATGCTGTAAAATGCTTCATCATTATGGTTTGATAAATATTGAATTTCGACTCAAACTAAATATCTTGAACTAATGGTTTACATTTCATATTTGTACTTCAGATGGATCACTATCCTACTTACAATCACATATACGAGAAGGCCCTGTACCTCAACATACATGACACCAATTTCCAACTCGACCTGACCACCTTTAGGTGTCCGGATGATATCATGGTGTCTATACTACAAGGCCACCCTCTATGGCATGCTCTCACGGTGACGGCCTCAGTGTCGATGGTTTACCTCCAACAATTTTGCGGGATGATTAAGAGCCACGTCGGTGAAGGGGCATACAGCTTCACAACGGTGATAGGGACGAGGCACATTAATATGAACAAGAATGACTTCGGTCTTATCCTCCACCTCCCTTACAGCCCAAAACTACGACCCCCTTCCTACTGACGCGGAGCTGGTGCGTGACTTCCTACAGATGGGATACCGTCCACTGCTGGCCAAGCTTGCTCAAGTGCGCAACGGGATTCCTCATCCGTGGAAGACACTATTGGCAATCATAAATAAGTGTCTATCCCCGAAGCACGCTGGCTTCAACAAAGGCAATGGCAAAATTCTGAAGATTTTCCATGGAATCGCCTTCTCTCGCAACTACGATTTCGCTCAGTTGATATGGAATGACCTCGCCGAGCAAATCCGACAGAAGGAGACAAACGATCAAAGAATTTGTCGTAGGCCCGGTGGTTCTCCATCATCATCCGAAAATACATGGAGTTGCACGAGCAGAACATCCCTCGTCTACCTCCTCGAGGGAATTACCAACCACCGCGGCTGAAAATTTTTCACAACCCGAAGCTAACGGACTTGGACCAGCCGTCAATGGCCATACCGTTTGAGTTGTTGAGGCTCGCCGACCCCACGGAGCCGAATACCGACGGTTCTACCAGGAGAATCATCTGACGGAATAGATGATCAGAGGGCCCCCGACAGATTTTGCAGTCAGCCCTCACCAACAACAAAGCCCTGAGGACACAATGATTGATGCAGTGGCCCAGGAGCTTGAGCAGGAGCCCCCAATCCAAGAAACTTCAGCTACCAGATCCTGATGTCATGATGATCGATGAAGCGGCTCTAGAAATGGAAGCTGAAGAACAAGATCAGGAGCTCCAAATGGAAGTGCCCGTCCATGTAGGCATTCTCGAAGAGTCATTGAGGATGTTCTTCAACAAGAAGCACAGCCCGAGGCAGAAATGGGGCAAAGCTCACTTCCACAGGTGACAGAACAGGCTCGTGAGGATGTTGAGCGTGAACCTTCTCCTCACACAGCCACCTCATCCGACACGGAGTCCGATGAGGAGCTTGGAACTAATAAAAAGAACTCCCAGAAGACTTAGCATACAACCAGATTCCCTCTTCACCACCGTCACCACCACATCACGCTCAATCCTGATTCACAGCACAGCCTATCGGTTCTGGTTTGCAGGTTCAAACCGAGCCTGCCGAAACACCCACAGAGGAGAATCTTCAAGATCCGACTCAAGGATTGGGTGGAAGTCTCGAACAGTCACAACCTCAAGTGACTGTGAGCCAACCTGAGGAGCCGGTGTCTGCTCAAGGATTGCTAACAGGCGACATCAGTCGACCTGGTCCATCCTCAATGGATTCGTCCGTCCAGTTCGTGACTGAAGCCCAGTTCCAGACCGGACTCTCTGCAGCCATCAAATCTCTAGAAGACAAAATGATTGAGAGGGTGCTCGCTGCCATCGAGACGTCCCAGCGCGACACAAGCACCCATCTCCGAGGGCCCTTCAGCACCAACACACCCAACCCCACAACCCACTTCCACCGACCCACTCGTAGACTCCTCTATCCTCATCAACCCATACACTATTCCCGTCACCCAGCTCCACGACATCCTTCTCGCCCGCCTCATCGGCCTTCCCACCAGAATGCCTCAGGAAGAATCCCTCTACAGGCATCTCGTGGATCACCCTGAGCCACCTACTCAGTCTTGTCGAGGCCAAAGCTCCCACACAAGGCGTCGACATGACGATCTAGATGATAAGCATCGTCATGAGGGGGAGAAAAGGCCTAGAACATCAATGAGTGGCCAAGGTGAAGGCCAAGGACAGGGCTCAGGCGCAACGCAGACAGGCGCTGGAGCAAGCCAAACCCATACCACCACCCAAACTACCAAACAACCCATACCACGCACCGCACCACCACTCATACAACCCATATAGACCCACCACCCTTCACCCTAAGAACGCCTCCGCCCACACCAATGACCCTCACAAGCCCCTTTTCCTGAAGAATAAGCAAGTACCGCTATGCTCGTGGCCTTGGTGTAGACCCAAGCCACTCCCTCAATAGCTCTAGACCAACCGGGAACATCAGCACACGGTGTCAATCCACATGAGTTCCTCGACAAGTACATATTCGAAGGACAGTGGATGAGCATTCCATGCCCGAGGAGCGTCAGGGGAAACGGCTTAAGGACGTTTTGCAGTCCAAGCTCCGGTGGACCTCGTTTTGCTAGAAGACGAAGAGCTTCAGGAAGGAGAAGATCAAGACCAAGATCCCACAGGGCTTCCCGAATTGATCGCGCAACGAGCGACTTCCCCCACAAGACAAATGCCAGGGACCATTCGGATCAACACGCCATGGGAAAATATCATAACCGAAATCCCCTTCCTCGAAGAAGTTCGTGAACAGACTTGGAGGTCGCCGAATAAAAGTCAAGAAGCCGAATGAGTTCGAGCTAAGAGGGATCTCTCACTGGGATCAGCAGAAAAGGATGACTTACCTTGCTAACCCAATTAGGACTAGGTGTGAGGCTGGGGACCCCAAAGGAACGACTGAAGAGTCACTTCAAGGAGTTATCCCCAATATGCCAGCTACTCAACGTCTATTGTGCGAAATGAGGTCTTCCAACACCTTACTACTCCATCGAGCGAGTAGATAGAACTCGAGAAGAACTGAGCGAGAGCGACCGACCGTATCTCCCTATTGAGGAGGTGTACAACCTCTACCAGCTTTATGTTAAGAAGTATAAAGGTCCTCAAGGCTTCATCAAGAAAGAATATCTCGAGGTACTCTACATGTTCATGATGCGCCTAGTCAAGTACTTCACTGCACACGACCTTCAGATGGCTCTGGAGAGCAACATGAAGAAGGTCAACATGACCGCCCCGCTCAACAAAGGACCTGAGATCAAAGGGCTTCCCAACAATCACGTGTACATCAGTTCAGTCATTTGGCATCACCTACCAAAATCCGATCGCGAAGAAGATTAGGATGATGCTGAAGACTGAGATCCACAAGTTCTGTGGTGGGACGCTCAAGGTCATCAGGAAGAATATAGAGCAGAGGTTGGAAGAAATCAACTGAGAGACGATGCTGAGGATTCATCGGTTCGTGAGAGAACAACCGCTCCTGATGGAATTGTTAGATGACATCTAGGAGCGCCTGAAGCTGAGGGAAATGCTCAGGAATTTCAAGCATGCGCTGGGCTTGCGCAGGTCATACTACGCCCGACGAGGACAGACAGTGCGGAAGAGAAATCAAGCAGAGAGGGGGAGATTGTAGAATATAAATATTAGTTGTGCTTTGATTTAATTAGTTGCCCTTGTAATTAGGGGCGTTGATTGTATCTGTCCTTAGTTTAGGACTTGGTTTGTAATTTATACCAAGTATGTTTGGTATAAATAGATGTACAAACATTGAGCTTAATGAGGAGATTTAGAAAATTGATCCGAAAGGCTTGCAATTTAATTTCTAGAGAGAGAAACACACAAAATCTTCTCACTCTACTCGAAATTCTCTCTCGAGCTCTCCAAGAAGGTTTTCGATCGAAATCCCAATCTATACAATTCTTATCGATTCCTTTAGAATTCATGCGTAGGGTCGTAGAGTTGATAAATTAGGACCTAACTGTCATCATCTAATACTTCTTTATTAATTCCACGTTTTTTACCTCCTTTCTTCTCGTTCGAATTTGCATTATTAAAAGAGGACCAACAAATTGGTTGGAGATTCCTTTTCGTTCTAACAACCAATCAATCCATTTGAAAGCCTATGAATGATTAAAATAATGCCCACTTAGTATTTATGTTGGAACTATTTAATTGTATTCAATTAATATAGTTGTCTTAGTCTTGCTATGCAAATTAGTTGTCTTGAGCTAAATTGTAAATAGTCATTTTGTAGGACTACTTGTGTAAATATACCACAAGGTGGTATATATTAGTGAACTCCTAAGAAAATTAGGAGTGCGTTTTGTAGGGTTTTACAGATCGAAAATTAGAATCGAAAAATTTTGGAGAGAAAAATTCGCCAACCCTTACTTGTGCTACAAGTTTTCTCTCCCAATCTTCAACGAAGGTAAATCTCATACGTAAGCTTAGAATTTCTTAGACTTACGATTCGATTCTTCTAAATTCGATCTAGGTTGGATATTTGGGGTCCTAACAATTGGTATCAGAGCCAAACGTGTTAGGATTTGAATTAATTTTGCTGAATTTCGAATCTGAAATTTCTGGAATTTTTTTCGCGAGTTACTGTTCATCGTGGTTACTGTTCATTGCGAGTTACTATTCACGCGCGACTATTCATATCTTAATTTGATCTGATGCTTCATATTCGACTTGTTTTGCTGCGATTGAGGTTCCATTATATGTTTCTAATTGATCTGAGCTTGTTTTTGTTCAATCAAACCACAAATTTTAGCGAATTTTGAAGATTTGATTCAAAATTGTTCAAGTTCTTAATCTGATTTTTCAAAAATCAAACTGATTTTGCGTTGGATGTGCTGAATTGAGTGTTTGTTCTTGTCAATTTCATGATTTCGATCGATAACGCGAACTTTGGTAGACTGATTTGCTGTTTTCGTTCGAATTCGTGATAATTTTGTTCTTCATGTTCTTCGTAAAATTCATCCGATTCTGAAAAATTTGATATGTTTTGCTGATTTTTTATTTGATTCTGTGTTAGAATTGTTATTCCATGAATTTCGATCAGTAACCCATGCTTAATCTGCATTATTAATTGTTTTGGGATGAATTCAGAATTTTCTGCTATGTGTTCGTAAGCTTTAGTATAAGTTTTGCGATCTCCACTACTGTTTGAAAAAGCTGAAGAGCGACAAAGTACTTGAGTGATCGAGAAACTTATGCGAGAGAAAAACTTAGCTAAAGACAGAAACCAACAGTACATACTAACAATCGAAAAAAATTAGATAGCGAAAACAATTCTACTCACATGATCGAATTTTCCGATTTTTAAATTGGAACTTCAACCACTATTCAACAGTTCGATGTCAAAATCTTGCTGCAAATTGATGTTTCTAGGCTTCGATTGAGGGTCTCTAACATCTTTGTGCTAAAATCTGCTCAATCGAAACAATATCTTGTGCCAATTTGAAAAATTAATCGAAACCCCCTTTTGAGTGTTCTTGGTGAAATTTCGAGAAATTCGATTGATTTCGCTTATAATGTGTTGAATTGCCTGCTCGGATTTGTTAATCTACTCGTTTCTATCAATAACCCAGAGTGAGTTTGAACAATTTTATCTTTTCATCAAGAATTATTTGATTTGTCCCTTGCATCGGGTTTCTCGTTTGTCTCTGGTCTTCGAGTTCGTCATCGAAAAACTCTTTTCATGCTCGCGGAATAGGGTGATTTTACGGTCTAAAATCGTTCGATATTTTTTTCGATCGAGATATCAGAGTTCATCTTCTTCGTAAGACATATAGATACACATTACAAACACGTGATTTACAGGGCTCTTTACTATGCGAACCCAGATATATTATTTTAGTCCCTGAATTTAAAATTTGGTCCTAATATTTTTCAGTTCAGTCCAGAAAGTTCTCATCTAGTCCTAAATTTTCAATTTAATCTCTGAACTTTCAACTTTATTCAATTCTCACTTATTTACTTGATTTTACGGTTGCAAAATTTTGCTTCGTGGATTTTACAGGTCGTCATCGCAAAACCAGTTTTTCGTTCGCAAAATCTTTTGCGATCGAAAAACTTGATTTTAAAGGTTTAGATATCAAACATCTCAAAACGACGACGTTTTAATCAAATCGCAAAACTTTTACGATCGAAAATCAATACGTAGCTGTTTCAAATTCAAAACTTTTTTTTGAAAACAGTACCTCATCGAAAAACTTATCAATCGAAAAACAGTGCTCCATATCTTCACTCGAAAAACTTATACTCGAGAACTATTTTCGATCGAAAACAGTGCTCTACATTTTCACTCGAAAAACTTTTACTCGAGAATTTTTTCGATCGAAAACAGTAACCTTCAATTGGCACATTATAGAAAAAGCTTTTGGTATTACTCTAAGAATTTTTAGTCAAACCTTATTAAACCAAAAACTTTTCGAAACTGAAACTTTAAAAGCCAAATATTTTAATCGATATTAAAAATTCAAATCCATCAAACACGTCAACGATCAAAATATCCAACCAAGAAAAATTAAAAAGAAAATAAAATGGATCAAGATTTAAAAGACTTCGAACAACAATTAAAATTAATTACAAGAATACTAAGAAAACAGGTGTCAAAGACGAAGTCCTCATCCAATTCGGAGAACAAAGAAAAGACATCTAGCCTTACGCCAAAGGAGAGCTACGCCTTGATGGCCTATCACGAAGATAAACCGGACCATCTAGCTCTCATGGCTCAAGTTGAGGATACCCCTGAAGCAAGCCCATCGAAGCGAACGAGCGATGAAGAGGCAGACACATCTTCTCCGGAGGTAGTTATTCCTAACTCTACATTGTTTAACATGTTAGAATCCTTACAAATTAGGTATGCTAACATGAAAAATGAGCAGAAAAGTACAAAAGAGTTGGAAGAAAAATTATCTAAGTCTGAGGAGAAATTAGCTAGTATCGAATTAGAACTTAGAAGCTCTAAAGCGAAAATAGATGAACAAACTATGACCTTGAGAATTAGTTAGACTAAGACGCCACAGCTTGAGACGCATAGCTCAAAAATTAAGGAATTAGAAGTCAGGCTAGAAAATAATTACAATTGTTTGGTTAGGAACCTCGACGAGAAAGCTAGCCTCAATTGTAGATTAACAAATGCCAACTCTAAGATCACTAGTCTTGAATCTCAATTAGAAAATTCTAATGCTAAGATTAGTGAATTGACCAAGAGTTTAAATGCCTGCGAAATCGAAAAAGAGCACCGCTCAAGCTAACTATGCTTTCTTAGGTGAAGAACGTAAGAAGCTCTAATCTAAGATTAAAAATTAGAAAATCTTCTTGCGACTTCTAAGACCGAGGAAGCAAAATCTCGTCATTCTGAAAATTCTTCTTCCGTCGATATACCTCATGTTCTTAAGAAAATAGAGGATTTAAATTCTACACTACGAACGGAAAGAAAGAACTTTGAAGCGGAAAAGAATACACTTCTAACGGAGATATCTAATCTCAAAGCTTCCTCCATGTCAAAACTCGATAAAGGGACGCAAACGGATGATCTCGTTCCTACCATCGAAACGACTTTACTAATTCTACTTCAATTTTGACCAAGTTGAAATTCAAAGTAAAAGTCCCACACTTTCTATAGTCAAGGAACAAGTCCCACGGAAATGGGAGAACGGTAAAGCTCCAAAACGAAATGATAGAGACCAAAAGCCTTCCTCTCCTGATCCCGAAAAGAAAATTTTTCACGAAAATGTTTCAAGCTCTAGCGCACAAACTTCATCGTGTGCTTCAAATGATTCTACTAATTTTTCATTTAAAAAGCCTAGACTTGAAAATAATTTTCGAATGCTTCTCATTCTAATGTGAAAGGTGTGAATTTTAACCATAGGAAATACGACTTATGTGTTAATGCTTATAATTCTATATGCTCGTTTTCCTACATACAATATCCGGTCAAGGTTCATTCAAAGAAACATCTTGTGCGCTTGGCCTCGGAGAAAATTTTTAAACCTTCTCCGAAACACACTTTCACACGAGCGGAAATGCCTTATCCGTGTCAAATCACTACCACATGGGTTCCTATTTCTTCACAAAATTTAGGTAGTCCCAAACAAATTTGGGTACCGAAAGGTTCATTAATGGATGATTTAGGACAACATTTAAATTTGACACCATTTATGCTTAAATCGTTTTCTGCTAATAAGGGAGGACCCATAAGACAATGGGTACCAAAGTCCCGATAGTTTTGCAGATTTCCCTCATGTATGGATTCGACGTAGTGGCTCCACGTACATGATAAAGGGATGAGGCGTGAGCTACTACAACTAAGCTTCAATGAGGTATATTTCAAATTTACATATGCATTCGTCAAAAATAAATATACCTATTCCTTTCAAAACTTTTCAAATGATACATTTTCGATATGCATTTCATCGCTTTAAATGGTTTTAAAAATTCCAAATGCATATTATGAACGGAAACGGTAAATATCATTTTTCGATTATTACTTTTAAATGAGCTTTAATTGAGGGGGAGCTACTCATTATTTTAATGAGGAGCAACCTTTATATTTTTAAGGAAGCACAAATTTTAAATCTTGAGGGGGAGAAAACTTACAATGAGCGATTTAAGAGAAAGAGATTCTTAATATTCATCGAGCTAACTACGCAAATTTCTAGGGGGAGAAAATTTGTTTTCGAAGCATTGTTTTTGGGGAGATATAAATATAATACTACAATATTAATAATGTACATATATATATGTATACATATACATATATCCAAAAAAATAAATAAAAATAAAAATAAAATAAAAAAAGGGAATATTAAAAAAAATGAGATATAAAAAAAATAAAAATAAGTGAGATATAAAAAAAAAGGAAGAAGAAATAAAAGGAATATGAAAAAAAAATTCTCTTCGATATGCTTCTCGGATATATTCTCCCACATCCAAAGATGGACGTACCACGAAGAATCTCGAGCTTTCAAACGGACACAATTTTCCAAAGACGACGGTGACGATCTAAGTGAAGATCATATGCTCCGTATTTTCGTCGACCGGCTCCGGCTTGCTAATTCAACTAGAGCAACACTTTTCACGTACCCCGGAAGCACGGATTTCAAGTTCCTATGGTTCAGTCTAATCCGACTTGATCCTAACCCCGGAACGCGTTCGAGCATTTGAGACCAAACAAGATTATTTCGATGATGCCAAGGAAGTCTTTGAAGATACATCACTCACTTATCTCACGTAATTTTCGGACCAACCCCCATAGGTACAGGTGCTAATTTTAATTAGCTCCCGGGTAGAAGTCGTCGCATTAGGTCCAACGGCGCATGCACAACCGAGCCTTACCCACTCGTCTATCTCTCAAAAGATAGGTGTTTCATAAATCACGGGGAGCCACATATGCTATCACCGTTTCACTCGGAAACGAGAGATATTGAACTAAGTGGTATTCCGCCCCGTACCACGCTTTTATTGATCACTCGCGTCTAGTGTGTCCTCACTCCCCAAAAGTTTCAATTTTTTTAGGACACATATACTTTTTAATACACCTAATCTTTGTGATTACGTTAGAACTTCCGTAGACATGTTCTTTAAAAGACATGCTTCAAGGATCGGAAGGAAGTCCGACCGTTGCAACATCAAAGCAACAACGGTTTCGGCCATCTTCTACGAGCTTTGCTCCTAGTCGATGTGAACGGGACGCCTATGTGGCCCCGGTACTCATTTCAACGGATTGCCTTTGTGGCTTCGTCCGGTTATTACCCTCACCGACCTTTTTGTATGTCCTTTTCTACCTCCAAAATTAACATGCCGAAATCGTTGATACAATTCGCCATGAGGGGGAGAAGGGGTTATTAGTTATGCATACACAATCGGTCGGTCCACCCACCAAATTCCGCCGCGCGTACCACTCTGAAACCGGCTCTATCACAACACCACATTCAAAGGAAGCTCGGTACAACTTAAAAAAAATCAAAGAAAGAGACGGCCTACCTTCTTCTGGAACTAGAGACGCTTCTTCGAGGCCGAACCAGACAACTTCCATTCGGAGAAGACGATTCTGGAAAAACGGAGAAGATGGCTAAATCCCGAGTCCTCTCCTCGACTTTCTCAAGCCCCTTACTTCCTGAAGAAGAAGCAAGGACCGAGGCCAGAACGACATATGATTCAAGCATCATCATGGACTGAAGTTGCCAACCGTGTCCACTGCATCAAGGACCTAAGTTGCCAACTGTGTCCACTGCCTCAATGATCGAAGTTGCCAACCGTGTTCACCTCTCCAAACCTCACATCGGATTCCCCGATCTCAACACAAGGTTGACCCAAATAGGGGGAGTTTCGAGTTTTGTTTGCTTTCAATGGGAGAAATGGAATGCGGACTTTCTAAATCCGGCAAGAAATCCGTACCTCTTACGGCATCTGGGATAAGAATTTCAAAAGAAGATCCGAAGAAAAAGCCGATGCCTAGAAGACCATGTGAGCTTAAAGATTTTCTAAAGAGGAGATTTCGAGGACTCGATGACTCTATCCACTTGCAAGAGGAAGACAACCCGCGCTATATTGGAAATTGAATACAAAGGGCGAGATTGTTGGAACTATTTAATTGTATTAAATTAATATAGTTATCTTAGTCTTGCTATGCAAATTAGTTGTCTTGAGCTAAATTGTAATTAGTCATTTTGTAGGACTACTTGTGTAAATATACCACAAGGTGGTATATATAAGTGAACTCCTAAGAAAATTAGGAGTGCGTTTTGTAGGGTTTTACAGATCGAAAATTAGAATCGAAAAATTTTGGAGAGAAAAATTCGCCAACCCTTACTTGTGCTACAAGTTTTCTCTCCCAATCTCCAACGAAGGTAAATCTCTTACGTAAGCTTCGAATTTCTTAGATTTACGATTCGATTCTTCTAAATTCGATCTAGGTTGGATATTTGGGGTCCTAACAATTTCAAAAATTTATCAATCATCAAATAATGAATAAATTAGAGCCAAAAGAACAATTAATAAAATTATAAACATTACCTAGCATATATGTGCATACGATTCAAGATGGATAGTTTAATTTTTTGTTCTCAGTTGCTGCCAAATTCAAAGTAAAACTCTCGTTGTTTAAGGTTTTTTCAACCCACATTCTTGCATTTGATCTGATAATTATCAGTAAGTAATTGAGAAGAAAAAAAATTACAGGATTAAAAGACCCAAACATCTTTTAATTAAGTCCAGGCACACACTATTTATCATCTTCTTCATTCATGTCTGCCCTAATCGTGTTCATCAGATGGGGCACAACAGCTGCGGATAGTATAAAGCAACGGCCTGCGAGGCATACCTCTAAGGGGTAATCCCGACGGCCGGAGGGTCAATGGACCCTCCAAGCCCCGCCGTAGGTCCATGCCTGGTTCTTTGGCTCCGCCCCTGATTATGCATGAGTCGTTTTTATTAAACACGTCGCATTTAATATGGGATGGTGGTTAGTAGAAAAAACCTGCCTGCTTTAATCACAACATCACAATGTGTGAAAATTACTTTTGTTGCCAATAAAGCTTATTCTAATTGGCAAGTTAAGACACGTCGTTGCAAAATAGGTCACAGATTCGATTCTCCTTGCTACCATATGTTTTAGTTGAACATGTCATACATGAACATGTCCTAGTGGCTAATTTTGTTGGCGTGGTTAGCAAGCTATTAACAAAATATAAAAAAAAAACTAAAAAGTTGCCTATTTTGGAAACAAAAGAAAATAGTAAAAAAAATCCTCCGAATTATTAAAAAATATTTCAGCATGATTGTCTGTCTAATCATGATTCACTTATTTTGTCGTCTAAGTATAATACCACGATGTATTGCCTAAAGTTTTTCCTCCATTGGGCTTATATGATATTATATATATTCATATCAGATAATACTGTCTAGTTCAATAAATTACTAATTTGATATAATCATGGTTGAATATGATATATGAAAACCGATTTGAAATCGTAACATCAACTTTAAAATTTGTCCTTTCTCCGTCAAAAGTATTTATACGAGTATGTCTGTTGTATAATATATCCACTCCCTTTAAGGTTAATCTTTTTAGGAAAAATGGTCACTCAACATCGTATCAGAGCTCAGGGACCAGTATCCTGGGTACGAATCCCCACGACCACTTATATTAGAGAATTACACTTTCAAAGCTAAATAATGAAGAAATCAGCAAACGGAAGGGACGTGTTGGAATCATAATATATAATATTAAAAAAGAGATTCTCCATATAATATATAAGATTAAAAAAAGAGATATGCGAAATATAATATATAATTAAAAAGGAGATATGCTCCATATAACATGTAAGATTAACTATAATATACACTCTCTTCAAGGTAACATTTTAGGAAGAGTGGTCACTCAACAACCTGTCACTCTTAACCAAACCATGAAAGTCAATCTTCCAAAGAAACCAAACTTGTGACCTGCAGGTGAAATTTTGCGGACTTATCTAGGCATGGCAACGAGCCGGGTCGGACCGCCCCTAATGAAGCGTGTTTTTTGTTACTGTTTGGGTATTGACGCGGGTTACGGGTCTTAAAGAGTCAACCCGACAGGGTCCGGAGTCGTTATCTGATTTTGCTAAAGCCGACCCGAAATCCTCCACGGATAAATATATTATATAAATATAATCTAGTTAATTTTACATTTAAATACATAAAAAAATGCTAGTAATATTAATATATGGATAAGTCATTCATCTACCCTTTGAGAGCAATGCTTTATATAATATTTAGGCTTAATTATTTTTTTGGTCCCGTAACTTAGGGAATATGGCATTATAGGGGCTACTAATTTAGGATGTGGCATTATACGGACAATAAGTTTTAAAATCGTGCAAAATTTGTAGACATTATACCTGATTTTTCCCCAAAATACACCACGTGCCAAGCATGTGACCGATTTTTAAACGGAAAACTGACATGGCACCGGATTGACATGCCCGTTTTGCTAATTTTTGGGCGGACCGATGACATGCCCGTTTTATAGAAATGCCACGTCGGTACCATGTTAGAAATTAATTCAAACAAAAAAAAACTCTATAAAAGGGGCATGTCATCAGTCCAGCGCCATGTCGGACCTTTTGGTATAAAAATCAGTCATGTACGTGGCACACGATGTATTTTGGCAAAAAAACAGGTATAATGTCTATAAATTGCACGATTTTTAAACTTACTGTCCCTATGATACCAAACCCTAAATTAGCGGTCCATATAATGCCACACTCACTAAGTTACGGGACCCTAAAATAATTAAGCCTTATATTTAATATGTTTTACATTTACAGAAATAGAATTAAAAAAAAGAGAAATTTATTTACCGGCTTAACGGACTCGATTTGTTAGGGTTTGGGTTCAACGCAAGTTAATCGGGGCTAGGGATGGCAACGGGGCGAGTTTTAATCGAGTTTGACAGGAATTCGATTAATCTAAAACTGACCCAAACCCCCTGTAGCGACCCTAGCCATCGCTACCATTTCTAGCCTTGTCTTGTCTTGTCTTGCAGGGTCCCTAATACACGTCTTGTCTTGCAGGTGTCTTGTCTTGTAGGCCCCTCGACTTATCCCCACTACGAGGGCATTTTGCCCGATTTACATGTCTTGTCTTGCACATGTCTTGTCTTGGCATCGGTGACGTATAAAGTCACCTCGTAGCATTTGGGGAGCCGTAAAACACGTCTTGTCTGCACATTGTATGGAAATGAAGACATGTTAATAGTATCGACTACTTATCGCACCCTGACGATCATGCATAACTCATGTCGTGTCCTAAAAAAACTCTAGTGAGACTCGTGTATGCTCGTGGAATGCATGTATGAGATGCCATATGACTTGCCGGGCCATGTCATGTAAGGGATCATTCATGCCATGTCATGTAATGGATAATTCATGTCATGTAATAAATCAAATAGTCACGTAGGAGCACATAATCAAGTAAATAATGAGCACATAATTTTTATGGGTTGTAGTTGAAATGAGGTTCCCACTTACCTGGCGTCCGTCTATTGTTAGCTAGCGGTTCTGTGAAATTATTAGTCCCTATTCTCGAGCATAAAAGGGTATTGTTAGTATACTATCCAAATCCTGGAATTTATTATGTATTAAAATACTTAGCTATAAAACTCATGATTCGTGAAATAAAACTCCTGACCTCTTTTGAACCCTTGAAGCTAAATTAATTCATGACTTGTTAAATTCGGGACATATATAAAATTCATGAACTAAAAATTCGTGACTTGCTAAATTCGTGACATCTATTTTCTTTAATTCGCGAAATGGTCCTGTTAGTGGATTCTGAAATTGAATTCGCGAAACACCTCAATTAGCCACACTCTTGTCTCTCTAAATTCGTGAAATTTATGGCATACAATATTCCAAGCTTGATTATTTTATTCCTATACTTGTTCACTACTCCACAAAAATTCGCCACTTGCATGATACTACATTATTTTATTCCTATATTTCCCACCAAGCTCGTGAAGTTCCCTCTTGGAATATGTGATGCGTATCTTATGATTTATATTCTATTGTGGGGTCTAAGTCCTTAGTATAATTATTAAATTAAAACCTCACCCTAAGAGGTCTAACTTATAATATTACTTTATTACCTAAAGTTTCGTGACCCACTAATCATGCAAGCTTCATGGGGTTCGCAAACCCAGGTTGTCTTCTTTATTTTACGAGGTATACTATTCCCTTACTTAGCTCCATTCACAAAAGGTGGCTCCCATAATTCATAATGTGTAGTTCGTAAAGCTTTTTCGCTTCGCAAAACCCTCAGACTTCACTTCGATTCGTGAGACTACTTTACCGATTCGCCAACCGCTGCTCGTTTCCTAATTTGCGAAATAATCTACAAACGGTTCGCAAACCTCTCTTCTTCGCGAATTACTTATATTTTGCGAACTTTTATATTTCCTCTCTCTTAATACGCGAAACACAATGCTTGACTCGGAGTTCGCGATGTCCGTGGTTTCGCCAAATGAATTCGCCTAACTTCGGCAAGTTCGCCAAATTTACCCGAGTTCATGACTTATGAAGTTCGCGACACTTCACTCGATTCGCCTACTCTATAGTTCGCGAATTCTCGTCCAATTCGCCGAACTATATGATTCGTGAAGTTTGAAATCTAACAAATTCGTGAAATTCAAGTATAAACTACAACCCGCGAAACTTAACGTACTACCTAGCCCGTGAACTAGAGTTCGTGAAATTCGCATTTCTACCCCAACGTGACAAAAACACATTTTTATGTTACTAGACCCTTAGTTTCCGATCAAAAAGTAATCTTTTCTAAGAACCATATGAATATTACTTGAGATTTAAACACTTCTCAAACCCTACGGCCTATATTATAATCCTCAATCCTTATATCGTTTTTTTTTTTTTTTGGAAATTGGTAACTAAAATAGATGAAAAACAGGGGTACAGAGCAGCGGGCATGATATCGCTCATGCCGCATCAAACGGTAATGTACTACAGACCAGGCAACACCATACACCAGGTAACCCAGACAACCTACAAGGTCCAAACATGACCCAAGCCCCAAGAGAAAGACAGCGCAGAGGACCAAAAGCAAAGGCAAAGTAGGTGTCAAAACCACAACAATCAACCGGTTCCTGGCACCAGGTTTAGTGCCAGCAGGGCTACCCAGCAAAGTGCCAACAAGTGCAAGGCGCACAAACAGAAGACAGAGTCACGATGGAAATGCTTTTGGCGGGAAAGGGCATCCGCAATCTTGGTCTAGGAGAGCGTACTCATGCCACCACCTGTTTGCTATACCGCAGGCCAGATGGGGACGTCGCCAGGGCCAGATATTCACCACACACATACGGGGAGCGACGTAAGCAGGGAAGGCGAGCAGCATCGTGGTCCAAAACACACCTGCTGGCCTACAAAACAGACAGGCAAGGAAGTGAGGAATCGATGGGGGGAAAATGAGAAGGGGAGAGAGTGACTCAGTCTTCATCAAAGGTGAGTGCGGGGGAGCCAGCCCTTCCAACTCGCCACCAGAGAAGCCGGCCCACCAAAGTGATCCAAAGGGAGGTCAACCTACACACACCCAAACCAAAGGAAGCCAAGAGGAAATACCAAAAAGTACAGAGCAACAGAGCGGAAAGAAAAAGGAAACGATACAAGGTCCCTGGACCTAGGTCCAAAATCCAAGGAAGACTAAGCCCAAGCAATTTGCCAGACCCGGCGCATAGCGCACAGCTGCAAGGCAAATTTGGGCGATAGGGTAGACAGACGTATGCTAATATTCGTTAAAGCATGTTGATATAGGACTAAAATATTAGATTAAGGTGGAATGATATACTCTCGATAATTATAATTCGTACAGACCTAATACAGTGAACTCGTGCTCAACATCCCCTAAATATCTCGTAACCTAAATAAATATCAAATAATGGTAAGAGACTTGTACCTATTTGCAATTTTCGTGAGCTTCGTTCACAAGCTTCTTCTTCTTTCTCCTAAGCTTTCGATGGCTTTTACTAAATGGATTTTTGCGAGAGTAAAGGGTTTTGGTTAGGATATTTTTAACAAAGGCATGGTGATGTGACCTTTTTCAACGTGACTTCTCCTCAATTTAAGGGTCTTGTATCTAAAGCTTATCTTTAATGACTTGGCCAAGAAATCAACTTACATGGGCCTTGTTATTAGTTATCAATTCCTCATAGATTTTGGGCCCAAATGTTTAATTATAGCTTATTAGTAACTCTAGCCCAAATAATTATTATACTTCAAATATATAAATTTCTCACCAATATAATTACCATAAATTTTTCCTATTCATCATATCTCCCTCATTATATTTTGAAGATCCTTACTTCGTTAATTATTACTACACACAGTTAGATTCACAAAATAAGTTAATCAGGTAAGCATATAACAAATGCACAAATTTTCACCAAATCATATAAGCACATAATTACGTGCACGAAATTTGTGAAGTCATGCGGGCATGTAATTAATCCATGGAGTGTACAGTTATATAAAACACCTAATATGCGCATAGAAGTATTGCCCATACTAGCTTACGGGGGCTCGGGTATTACAACCCCCCTCCTCCCCGCCATGCTTCTTGAGGTTTGGACCCGCCCCGCCCGCCCCAAACCCGAACAGATCGAGTCAACCTGCCAGCCCCGAACCTCTAGATCAATAAACCTACAACTCATCCATTGACAAAGCCTTTTATGCGAAGCCGGGCTTCAGGGTAAGATGAGCTAGATGCGGGACCCGCCACAATACCCGGATAGTACCCCGCTTCATTAGGGGCGGGTCCAGGCGAGTTTGGATATAGACCCGTCCCATTGCCATCCCTAATCGGGGCATGTCTAGAGTCCTGTCAAACCCGTCTCGTGTTCATCCGATGATTATGGCTCACGGTTATGAACCACCGGTTTCCGATTAGGAATAATCTCCAACCATAACTGTAACCATAACCGTGGTTCAACCGATCGACGGTTATGGCAGTTTGAAACCATCACTTTACGTTCAAATTTATTTCTTATTTTGTTAAAAACAAATCTCTTGTTAATTGAAATTAAAGAACTTTGATTTTTTTATATAAAAATTTAAAAAAATTCCCTTCTAAGTTAGTATGGAATATTATTGAAAAACGTTACACCTTAAACATTAAAAAACTGTAATTATCGCTTATTTTTCGATTTCGAAAACCGACGTACACTCTCCGTAGACATCTCCTTTTTAAGATCAAGTATATTGCCCATTATTCGCGCAAGTCTTCTAATGTTATTTTTATGATCGTTGAAAAAATAAAAAACAGAAAAATGGTGAACAATTTACCATTATTATAACATGAACAATGTATACTTAATTATTATATGAAAGCAGGATATAAACAGCCGGTTTACGGTTGGAAAAATGAAACTGTAACCGAACCTTTATAATTGACGATTCATTACGGTTTGAAGTGTAACACGTTGAGCGCGGTTAATTGAACCATTGACCGACAGTACAATTGCGGTCTGGTTACGGTTTTTCAAATCTTATGAACACCTCTACCTAGACACTTATCTGCTAAGTCATGCCACTGGGGACCAACATTTGTATTTTCTTTTCCTCTCGAGATATCTCCACTCAAACTGGCTATAAGCTAACCCCTAATTACCATCGTGGACTTACACCGCACAAGTCTGACGGAGGCTAAATTGCGAAACACACTCCAATTGTGTGACTTATTCCCGGGCCATCAATACGTTACAAATTCATCTAAGAACGACAGTCATGGAAAAACACCTCATGAGAACATGGAATTATGGGATGGTTGATCCGATACCACGATCTATCTCAAATCCTTAAGGCGTCCATCTTGATCATGGTGCCAAGCGAATGCCTTGGCACCAAGATCTGTAATTAACTAGATATTTTTCTAAAACATGCACGACACTACAATATCATGTAAGAACGGAATGGTCCACATTTTAACTTATACAGTAGGCTACAAAGCTTTTTACTGATAATTCGAACAATTTTATATATATATATATATTCAAAAAAAATAAATTTAAATCCAAAATATATTGGATCGGGTCGGGTCTCGGGGCGGGTTGAGCAAGACCCGAGACCCGCCCCGGACCCGGCCGGGTTGAGATTTTTTGGACCCTTACCAACTCGATTATCCAAATAAAAAAACAGATTCATTAGGGGCGGGTCTAAGCGGGTCCGGGGCTCGGACCATTGCCATTCCTAATTTTCTTTTTACAACCCTGGAGTATCCCCACTCAACCAGCTATGAGCTAACGCCGCACAATTCGGGGATGGGACTAGATCTCCAGGAGCTAGGTAAACACTCCCCAAATTTATCCAACACGATAGTCATGGGATAAACCCCATGGGGCCTACTCAAGAATTTGGGGGAGGTGGGATCGATCCATGACCTAAGCCCCCAGTTCTTAAGGCCTCTTACCTAACCACTAGACCAAGACCTCTTGTTGGACCATTGTCGTTCCTAATTGATAACACGAAATCGACAGACCGCAGGCTTGATTATTTTGAAGAGTTAATTTCGTTTCAGCCCCACTTAAGCTACTTTTATTTGGATTCAGCCCCAATTGCCTTAAATTACAGTTTAAAACACCCATCTCAAGTTTGCCTTAGAGTTAAGGACCCAATTGTGCTAAAAAGACCCATTTGCCCTCAGCTGTTGCGAAAATTTACAAAGCTATGCCATAATCCATCTCCTATGGTTTTTTTTGTAGATATGTGATTCTTACAACACCCAAACGCCTTGAAATCTTCGAAATCTTCGACGTTATTGAGCGGAAAAGGTAAAATCGAGCTCAATTCTCATGGGTTCTCGTAACCAAAGAAAATTTCGATGTTATGTTGGAATAATGCTTCAAACTCAAATCGAAAATTTTGGTACAAACACGAGTGAAATCTTGACGTTTGTGCTCGAATAATGTGGATTCACACCAATTCGGATGTGGGTCTTAGTAATCGACATGAAATTACGATGAATATTGCCGCGACCTAAGATCCAAACATTTTCAGTTTTAGTAACACATCACGTCATTGTGGTACCACTTGCGTCTGTTTCGGAAACAACATCCTCAAAAATAATAACAGATGACTAGCACTGAGGAACAAATGTTGCATTCTATAAAACAAAAATGAGAAAACAAAAACGGTTTATTTCCTATAATAACTACATGCAACTAGTACAGACTAGGGTGTCAAGAGGAAGATCAAAAATTCGTAAGACACCCAAAACATCCTGAAATCTCATATATCTTCGACGTTATTGAGCGAAAAAGGTAAAATCGAGCTCAATTTCTCATGGGTCCTCGTAACAAACGAAAATTTTCGATGTTATGTTGGAATAATGCTTCTAGCTCAATTCGAAAATTTTGGTACAAACACGAGCGAAATCTTGACGTTTGTGCTCGAATAATGTGGATTCACACCAATTCGGATGTAGGTCTTAGTAATCGACACGAAATTAAAACGAATCTTGCTGCGACCTAAGATCCGAACATTTTCAGTTTCAGTAACAAATCACCTGATCTGGGTACCACTTTATGCTCGTTTGGAAACACTACCATAAAAAACTATACAGATTCTTAACATTGATGAATAAATGTTGCCTCACTAATAACAAATCAGTTCAGTTAACACGTTACCTTGTCTAGGTACAAAATAGGTCGTCAAGAGGAAGATAAAATTCGTACGACACCCAAAAGTCTCTGAAATCACACAAATCTTCAACGTTAGTAATCGAAAAAGGTAAAACCGATCTCAATTTCTCATGGGTCCTTATAAACAAGGACAATTTTCGATGTTAAGTTGGAATAATGCTTCAAACACAATTCAAAAATTTTGGTAAAAAACAAGTGAAATCTCGACTTTTATGCTCGAATAATGAGTATTCACACCAATTCGGGTGTGGGTCTTAGTAATCGACATGAAATAACAACGAATTTTGCTGCGAAGTAAGATCGAAACGTTTCGAATTTTGATGGGAATATATTGGAACGTCTGTCAATTAAAAAGCTAGTTGATAACACTTCATTCATTCTGATGAACAATTCATGCATTGTGGGTAATACATCACTAAGAACATTCTAGAAGGTTCTAGATTGTCAAGGATATTAATAGTACAATAACTTTATATTACCACATTGCCTGCAAATAGTACCACATGTCTGATAAAAAATAACAATATAAACAAAGGTTATAACACATTTGTAGCTACAAGAACCACAACATAGCTAATAAATACCACATTACTATTTCGATTAATTTCATTCATAAATTCATTTCGTTGGGATGTATAAGATTGACATCCATGGAAATAGATGATATGATGAAGCTAAATCACAAAATTTCATTAAAAGTCACGTTTTGCGAATGTTGATATCAATGTGTGGAAGTTGAGATCAAAAGTCATGTAAACACATAGTTCTTCATTCACAAAATATACTAGTATCTCTTTAGATGAGAAATAATGTTATGAGTTCCATCACGAACGTATTCAAAGTTCAACATTAAAGCATGAACAACATTTAATAGACCATAAACTCAACATTCGAGACATCAAACTAAACAATCGAAGCAAAATGGATTTTTGAGCATAATTAATGAATGTTTCGGAATATTACCACATTACCTGCAAATAATACCAGATGTCTGATATAAAGAAACAATACCAACCAAATTTATGACAAATTGTTTGGTACAGATACCATATAATACGCTTTTCAGTATAACATCATTAATTAGACTTATTTTGTTCGTAAATTCACTCTTTCCTGAATGTATAAGAATTACGTTCATATAAGTATGTGATTTTACTAAGTTAACTGTAGAGTATATATTTTAATTGTGCTTTTTTTATTAGTTGTCCTTGTAATTAGGGGCGTTTTGTATAGTAGTCCTTAGATTAGGACTAGTTTGATATTTATACCAAGTTTGTTTGGTATAAATACATGTAAACAAATTGTGCTGAATAGAGAAAGTTTTGGAAATTGATCCGAAAGGCTTGCAATTCAATTTCTAGAGAGAGAAACAATAGTAACTTTCTCACTCTACACGAATTATCTCTCTCAATCTTCATTTGAGTTTTTCGATCGATTCTACATGTCAATCATTATCATCGAATTACTTAGAATTCATGCCTAGGATCATAGAGTTGTTAATCGTAGGACCTAACAATTGGTATCAGAGAGATTCGTTCTGTTTTGAATCAATAACTGTAAGAATTGGATTTAAAATCATTTTCTGATTACTGTTCATCGAAGAACAGTTTGGCGCGAAAAATTATTTTCAGTCCAATAATTCTGTGCTTAATTGACTTGAATTTGATGTTTCTGTGGTCGTTTAAGTGCTAAATCTTGATTGCGATCAGATTTACAGCTGTTTGAACTTCGTTTTAAGGATTACATTGATTCTGTGATTTACTGTTTGCGAAGAACATAAAGAACATGTTCTGATTTTGATCAATTTCGACATATTTTGCTTCATAACGTGTTTAATTGCTTGTTCGTGCGTAGTTAGTAAATGAATGCGAGCAATTACCTGAAATTTCACTGTCTAATTCATTGTTTTTGCTCGAATTTGTGTTAATCGTATTCAGTGATTTTTCTCGCTCGTTCTAATTTTTCTCGCTAGGTTTACGATCGGATTAATTTCTCGATTGAAAAAATTGGCGCGAGAATTTTTCTCGGTCAGAATACGAAGTCAGCGCTAGAATCGTCAACACTAGAAACGATTTCAGTAAGAAATATTTCTCGAGCATTATTCAGCGAAGTCTTTTTTCGAGAGAGACCAATCTTTGCATGCGTAAAAACTTCCTCTTGAAAAACTTTTTCGGTCAGACCTTTAACGTTTGACCAGGCAAAAATCATTTACACGCGAGAAACTTTCTAGTCAAAGATTTATTTTGTACTTGTCGAGAAACTTACTAACGTACTGTTTCTTTCGATCGAAATAAATTCACGATCAGGAAATTTTTCTCGACCGAACGATTTTGGGCAATTTATTTCGATCTAAAAATATTTCGTTGACAAACTTTCTCGCACGAGAACAATACATAGTATATTCTATTCCGACGAAATTATTTTCAATCAAACTTTAAAGATTGAATCAAAAATAATTCTCGAACTATTTTTTGAATCAAACGCTACTAACGAACTTTGTCACTTGTGAAGCACATTACATCATCTTCAAACGTTCAAAACACTTTACGAAGATCCTTCAACAACTCAACTACAACACAAAATGGATGCATACTCGCTCGAAAATGACAACCTTCCGCCGATTTTGCAACGAGGCGAATATACCGTGTGGAGAAGCCGCTTCCTCATTTCATAGCTTTAAAAGATCAAGCCGAGAATTTACTGAAATCACTAGAAGAAGGACCCGCACAGTTTTGGGTGCATGTCCCCGGTGATGAAACGGCAACCCCTCAAATTCCCGCATCTAGGCGACTGAAGGAGCCTAGGGAGTACACAATCGAGGAGAGGGCTCGGGCTAAGGCTGATCTAGTAGCCATGAATACCCTCATGCAGGGCATCCCAACGACATATATAGACAGATTGATAGCCTTTCATCGGCTAAAAGAATGTGGGATGAACTGCATAGGATGATGCAGAGGATGGAAGTTGGCATAAAGGCCAAAAAGGCGAACATTCTCACTGCTTACAACTCCTTCAAAGCAAAGCCGGAGGAGAGTCTATATGAGATCTACCAAAGATACCTCACTCCTCTCAATGAGATGAGAAAGATAGAAATCACGAAGACCAATATGGAGACAAACATCAGATTTCTGTCTTCTCTGCCCGTAGAATGGAAGAAATATCCACTCAAATTCGACAAAATAAAGATCTAGAGGAGTTGGATATCCATGCCGTATTTGACAATCTCGCACAACATGAGGGTGATATAAGCGAGATTCACAAGGAGCAGAAGGGCAAACATATGAATACACTGTTGCCTTAGTCTCGGAGAAGAGGAGCTCAAAATCAAGAAAAGAAAAGATCGTTAGGCCTCCTTCTCCTTCAGAGTCGGAAGAAGAGTCAGACTCCGACGTCGAGCCAAACATGAAAGCCCTAGGAAAGCAGTTGGCTCTAATAGAAAAAATGATGAGTAAGAAGTACTTCAAGAAGAAGTCTTCAACCTCAGCCACTAGACTTCGGACTACAAGCTCTAAAAACAAAGAACGTGTACCAGAGAGCTCCGAAGTCAAGAACCCAAAAGAGGCTAACAAATGCTTCAACTGTGGCAAGCCAGGTCACTTTGCCAGAAGTGCACTCTCCAAAAAGGAGAGATGCCAACTACTACTCCGGGAAGCTCCAATTGACTAAACATAAGGAAGCTGGAGTAGCTCTCATGGCCGAACAAGACCAATAGCTCGAGGACACGTCGAGTTCTGAATAAGAGAATTTAGCCCTCATGGCCCGTCTCGATAATGAATCGGCCGCCGCACATCCAACCGGACGGACGAAGACAAAGCATCCACCTCGTCAAAAGAGGTAGTCTCTTCTTCCACATTATTGACCATGTTAGAATCATATCAGACAGAATATGCTAACATGAAACGTGAGCAGAAAAGTATTAAGGAAGTAGAGGATAAACTTGCGAGATCTCAGGAGAAAATAGATAGTCTCGAATCAGAACTTAGAAGCTCTAGTGCTAAAATAGAAGAACTTACTAAGAGCCTACATTCCAGAGAGACTAGTCAACCTCAAATAGGACAGCATAGTGAAAAGATTAAGATTAGAAGATAGGCTAGTCAAATAACTACAATTGCCTGGTTAGGAATCTCAATGAGAAAGCTACCCTAAATTGTAGGATAACTGTAGCTACCACTAAGATCACTAACTTAGAAGCTGAATTAGAAATATCAAATGATAAGGTTAGTGAGCTTAGTAAGGAACTAGATGCCTATCAAGCCGCTAAACTAACCGTAGAAAATAATTATGCTCTCCTAAGTGAGGAACGCAAGAAGTTATTTGCAAAAATCAAGAAATTAGCTGATCTTCTTACGCGTAGGGGACATTCTGAACAGACGATATTCTTAAACAAGCCCAAGGATATAGAGTTCTATAATAGAAGGCATAGGTTTCACTAACCCACATGTTTTACGGAAGAAAGAAATATATAATATTAAGAACATGGGTTTAGCGGCAACCTATCTTAGAGACTTTACGAAATCGACATATGAAAATGCTTTCGATTCATCCATTAGACAAGCCTCACATGGGCCTGAGATCCCCTTTGACTACAATGAAAGAGAGAAAGGGGAAACCATCTCTAACACCTGTCAGTGATTTAGTTCAAGTTCTACCTCCTGACTCTCAAACACACTACGAGGAAGTCGAAAACGTTAATTATCAAAATTCTCTCCACAAACCTCCTATCATAAAACAGATAGAGGAGTCACAAGCAAAGTTAGAGAAAGAAAGAGAGAAATTCGAAGCTGAAAAGAAAAAGTTCTTTAAGGAGATGGAAAATCTCAAGGCTTCCTCAACCTCCCAAACTACCTCTCACGCTATTATAAAAAGCGAGAAAATCGAAAACTCGCCTTCGAAAGATTAAAAGTGCATTAATAATTCTATTAAAAGTGCTAAGACTAATTCCATTTCACCTGCGTCCACAGGGAGCGTAGGGCCAGCACTGAAAACGAAGGCGAGAGTGTCTAGTACTAAGATAAAGAAGGAGCCAGTAGATTTGAATGTTTCTAAGAATGTTACTCCTTCTGTTTCAATAAAAGACACTCGTAGTAATAAAAGAGTCATTTCTATTTTTAAAATAATTGCTTCTACTTGTTCACTTCAGCCTATCACCTTTAGAAGCGACAATTTTGAAATAGGCTCTACCTCAAAAATTACCAATAAGCATTCTAAAACAAATGCCACAAGGAAGACCCATAGGAAACAAGATCAGCCATAAAGAAAGCTTATGGCGCTGTACATGCATGTACTCACCTAAGGTATCCCATAAAGATTGAGTCCCCCAAGCACCTTAGGAGATTATCAAAAGAAAAGATCTTTTCCTCAGTCAAACCTTCCAAAGCATTTGTACCTGCTGAAATTAATCTTCCCTGCAAGGTTCAACCCAAATGGGTTCCTAAATCTCCGACTAGGACGACAAAAGCCGAAAAGGCCAAGTCTCTTATAGAGGCAAAACCCAAACCCACTTGTCCGAAAGTGGAATGGGTTATTGAAACTCCTCCGAATAAGAATTTAGGAATCATATCTTAACCCCAAAATTAAATATGCTAATCTGAGAGGACCCATGCTTAAGTGGGTACCTAAAGCTCTCTAATTTGTTTTTGCAGATCCATCATGTGTGGTACCTCGACTCTGGTTGCTCCACCCGCATGACTGGTAAACAAGAGCTGCTGAGCAACTACAAAGACCGACCAAACGGAAAAGTCAGATTCGGAAACAATGACTCAGCTCCAATTCTTGGATTTGGAGATATCGTTCTGGAGTATCTGACAATAAAAGATGTCTCGTATGTCGAAGGCCTCCGCCGTAACTTGTTCAGCATAGGCCAGCTCTGTGACAAAGGATTCCGGGTGGTCTTTCATGCTGACCGGTGCAGAATTTTGGATAGTCAAGACATAGAACTCCTTCAAGGATTTCCGAAATCCAATCTTTACACGACTAACCTGACGTCCGTGCGGCCCTCGACAGCTGTATGCCTCATCTCTCAGATTGATTTACAGAGGAACAGCCTATGGCATCAACGACTGTCTCATCCTAATATGAAAGCTCTCCAACGTCTTTCCACGAAAAAGTTGGTTCACGGTCTTCCAACTATACTACTACAAAGGGAGCATCAATGTTCGGCATGTCAATTAGCTAAAATGAAGCGAGCGTCTCATCATGTCAAGCAAATTGCGTCTACTTCTCGCCGATTGGAATTAATCCACATGGACCTCTGTGGGCCAATGCAGACATAGAGTATCAATGGACGCAAGTATGTGCTAGTTATCGTCGATGACTACTCTCGCTACACGTGGACAAAGTTCCTCCGAACCAAAGATGAGACCGGTGACTTGATTAGTAATTTGGTGAACAAAACTCAAAATCTGCTGCAACAGACTATTCAAGTTATTCGAACAGACAACGACACTGAGTTCAAAAACAACCACCTCAGTGAGTTTTATCAGAAACTTGGAATAAGTCAACAATTTTCAGCCGCCAAAACACCTCAACAAAATGGGGTCGTTGAAGGAAAAATCGAACACTAGTGGAAGCAGCTCGTACAATGATGATCGAGTCAGGACTTCCACACTTTCTATGGGCTGAAGCAGTCAATACCGCTTATTTTACCCAAAACAGGACGGTGGTTCACAAACGGTTCCACAAGACTCCGTACGAGATTGTGAATAATAGAGTGCCCAACATCTCATTCCTTAAAGTCTTCGGGTGCAAGTGCTTTGTGGCGAACGACAGAGCATCGTGCCAAGTTCGACCCTAAAGCATTCGAAGCAACTTTCGTCGGGTATTCTTCAACATCAAAAGCGTACCGAGTATACATCAAGTCCAACTGAACAATTAAGGAAAGCTACACGAAGTGGCAGATATGGCTTCTGGTCACTTCAGTCCAGGACCCGTACCTAACCCGATGGTTCCTGCTCAACTCAGTTCAGGACCCGTGCTCAACCCGTTGTTTTTCTGAAGACAACATCTCAGAACCCGTAATCACTGGTGTGTTGGCACAAAACCAACAGAAGATGGCAACAACTTCGAAGTCAATGTTAGAAGAAGCAACGAGACTTGTATTAGACGATTTGGATTCTCTCTTCGAACCAGTATATCGGTCATGCACTACTTCACCTACAGTGGATTCTCCACCCAACGAGACCGACGTACCAAGTTCATCTCACGTATCTACTCCACTCGATTCAGAATTGCCACAGAATAACGAAGAACCTACAGTGATCCTCGAGGAAGTATCATCAGAGACGATCGAAGATGGGAGAGATGCAGTTCTTCATAGGACATCAAATCAGGCAACTCGAAGATGGGATTTTTATCAGTCAGACTAAATACATCAAGGATATTCTGAAGAAATTCCATCAAGACCAGAGCAAGCCTCTCAGCACTCCTATGTCACCAAGCTGCAAGTTGGATGTCGATCCCTCTGGCAAGTCGGTCGACATCACACTATACCGAAGCATCATTGGATCTCTGAGCTCACTTCGAGCCGGCCTGATATGTGCCCGTTTTCAAGCCGATCCCAAAGAATCCCATATGCTCGCGGTTAAAATTATCATGCGAGGATTCAATCATTAGGTTGTGTCTAAAGGTCATTACGTTGCTCCACTAGACACAAAGTCACTTTACATAAGTGAGGATTCAAGCCTTGTTACATTTTTCTTCCTTTGGATCTATTTCTCGAGTGAGTCACACATCAATTACTTGTCTTACCTAGTGATTCTTGGTTTCATACTCATCTTTCTTTAGATCGTTAGGAAAATGATAAGGGCGCCTGGGTTATTCCTCACTCGGCCTTATATAATTTTCCCTCACATTAGCCCTTAGTCGTCCACTTTGAGCCTTCTCCGATGTCCTTTTCTTCCTTCGAAACCCATTCCAAGCCTTCAACCGAATTCTATACTCTTCGAATGGTTGTTCAAACGAGAAAAGGAGGGGGAGAAAACAATAAAAATAAAGGGATGATGACAAAAGAAGGCATTGCTCAACGCGAAAAAAAATCAGACCAAAGGAACCTGCCTTTCGACTATCGTATAGGAAATGGCATGGATCCTGCTGTGAACTTCTCCAACGATAATCTCGTAGGCTCGTTAGAACGGCTGGAAGACGAGCACCATGAAGTGAACTTCTCCAACGATAATTCGGTCTTATATCGGGAAACGAGAAGAGGAGCGCAGCCTCAGGTACGAACTCAATACCGTGAACTTCTCCATATAGATAATCTCTTAAACCTCTCTAGGGATGAACAGAAGAGGAGCGCGGTATTGGCCCGAGAACCAACAAGAAGAACTTCGCCTATGATAATCTCCTATAGCCTCGTGGAGAAGCGGAGCTTCAGCTTGAGCATAGCATAAAAATGGATAGTTCTTAAAAGAAAAAGAGGGAGAAAAGATTGAAAAGAAGAAAGACGCCGAAAAAAAAAAGGAGACGGACGTAGAAATGGAAGATGACGAAGAGATAACCTCACTTTCCTCCAAATTCCTTCCCTTCTAAGTCCTAGCCAAACTATAACCCTTACAACCCTTTGATTCCAATTGACGATCTCTATCTTAGGTGAAATGATTAAAAATTGCCTCGATCACAGGTAAATTGACTTAAAATTGCTTGTGTTGACTTGAGGAATATAAATATAAAAATCCCAAGTTAGAACTTATTGAGAGCAAGAGCGAACCTAGTGAGAGTTGTCGAAATGGACCAGTCTATGAACTTAGGACTACAGTTTGATGACATGACTTGACTGCATTTTTCTCTTCCAAATGTCTCGTAAAATTTTAGGCGTGACGATTGATCGAAGCAAAATAATCTGACCCCATACTATAATAATAGTAAAATACGGAAGAAAAAAATATATGTAATAAATAAAAATGAAAAAAAATTATTATTAATTTGCACATTCTAAATGCAATTAGATTGCATTGGTATTGAATTGTCTAAATGCGATAAATTTTTCTATGCTCTAACCCTCACACAATATCTTAAGTACATGTTTTCGGGGATCATGTATACGTGCTTACTTAGTAAATTTGTGTATTATATGCTCTTAACTTGAATTGATCTCATATGCTTGCATATTTAGTCAATTCTTGCGCATTATTTGAGGGGGAGCAAATATAAAAATCGTACATTAGCTCCAAAAATTCTTGACGTTTTTCTCTAAGTGTTTCAGATTCCTTCAAACAAAATTACAGAGCAAGACGTCGACACTACATGAAAAGGGAGCTAGTCACAGACCGTACATTTCATGCCTATAATAATTGTTGATTAACTCCATTATTTCTAACATCTTCTTTCTAAGTGGTACAGAATTTTAAATATCTGCCAAGGGAATCAAGACGTTACTACACGGAAAATACAGGGAGTTAATTGCTTTTATTTTAATTCTAAGAGGGGGCCTTACAAAGTGATTATATTTGAAATAGGGGTCAATCTGAAAATTTTAGAAGTACTCACAATCGAGAAAATAGATAGAAGACTTAATTCACGATCATAAGTTTCTCGATCGTAAACAGTGTTGGAAACGACTTTGGTTGGCCCTGATAATTTGCTCGAAAAATTTGAATTGAAAAGCAATTTTCGAATCAAAAGTTTCTCGAGCGCAAATAGTAATGGCCTGATCCATTTAATTGCAAAACGTCCAATCGCAAACCCAACATTGATTTACAGCGAGTTATTAAAAGTTCACTTTTTGTCAGTCGAAAAACTGTTTCTCACGCAACCCTAATCGCAAAAAAATCTTTCTCGCAAAAAACTTTCACAGACAGCCTAAAATTCTCAAAAATCTTTCGATTTCAAACATCAAACTGTCTGTCTAAGGTAGAAATGAGATTCTCTTAACATTTGCGTGTGATTTACATTTGTTTGCATCTACATTCTGAAGTTTTTTGCATGATTAAGCTTAGATTTTCGACTGTTCTTCAAAAATGAGAAAAACCGTAACTATTTCATAGTGATTTAGGCTTGACTTTGAGTTTTATCTGAGTTTAGTGCCTGCGGTTAAGATAGTTTCGATATTCTCTGAGAATTTCGTAGAATGAATCGTCGGAAAATCTGAATCTTCGACTGAAATTTAAAGTTCAGATGAAACTGGGCTTTTGAATGTTTGAAGCCATCGAAGAACTTTTTCGATCGCAAACTGTCTTAATTGAATTCCGATTTAATTGAGATACTGTTTGTTTTGAATTAGTTTTCGATCGATAAAATTCTGATTTAGTTGATAAGATAAAAGATTTTGACCGATAAATTACTTACCATCGAGAAATCAAATCAGGATTTTGTGAGCGAAAAACTTAGCACTGATTAGACAATTTAAATGCAAATTTTATCGAGCGAAAAACTTACTATCGCAAAATAGAATTTTAGATTTAATTTCAATTTGGTAGCAAAAGAATTTAGCAGCGAAAAATTAATTTTTCAACGCTTAATTTTTCGATCGTAAAATTCGCCGCTTAGGTTTAATTGATCGAAAAATTTCTCGATGATTGACTTAGTCTTTTGTTGACTAATTTCTCGATAAAAATATTTCGCAGCGAAAAATTTTACTTACAATCGAAAATCACATACCGCTCGACAAATTTCAAATCGAAAATTTTATTCAATCGAAGAAAATTTCTCGACAGTAAATTTACCTGAGAAATAATTTCTCGATCGTAAATTTACACGGAATTTTTCTCGATCGTAAAATTAATCGACTACAGTCTAGATTTCAACTTCAACACTTAGAAATTTTTTCTCTAAGTCTTTTACGCTGTAGCTAACATTAGCGAATAAAATTTCTCGATTGAAAAATTCCACGGAAACATTTCAATTGAAATCAATGCATAGAAAATCAATTTGAAATCCAATTTTATCGAGTGAAAAATTTCTCGTCATGAACAGTGACGCTGCGATTAAACACTTAGAAAACTTTCGAACCCTTTCTCACACGTTAAGTGTTTAATATGAAATTACAATCATGCCATTACATTTTTTCTCAAAATCGAGTATCCTATATGCATATCATATGATTTCAATTCAAAATTCATCAAACATGTCATAAATTGATACAATATTATAGTTTGATGAAATTAAATGCACTTTCGACTATAATAAAAAATTATGAACTAATGAACTTTTATATCTCTTTATTGCTTTTCAGATGGATCGCTACCCACAATACAATCATATATACGATCACAATCTATACTTGAAGGTTCAGGATACGAACTTCCAGCTCGATCTGAGCACATTTCGGTGCCCGGACGAGATCATCGTATTATCTTGAGAGGCCACCCTATTTGGCACGCGCTGACGGTCACCGCCTCAGTGCCGTTGGTCTATCTCCAGCAATTCTGGGGATGCATACAAGGAGTTGTAGCAAATGGGACATTCTCCTTCATGACGCGAATCGGGACGCGGCATATTCATATGAGCAAGAGCCAGTTCGGCATGATACTGGACTTGCCCCACAGCGACAACTACGATCCGCTCCTGTCGGACGCAGAGATGGTCCACGACTTCATGCAAATGGGATATCAACCGCAACTCACAAAATTAGCTCAGGTCCAGAGCAGCGGTATACCTCACCCCTGGAAGACATTGTTCGGGATAGTGAACAAGTGTCTATCACCCAAGCACGCTGGATTCGACAAGGGCAACGGTAATATACTGCGGATCTTTCACGGTCTCGCTTTCGCCAGAAACTATGACATCGCACAGCTGATCTGGAATGATCTAGCTCAACAGATCCGGCTGAAGGAGAACCGAAGGTCGAAGAACGTGCCCTATGCTTGATGGTTCAACGTAATCATCAGGGAGTTCATGGAGTTACATGCCGAGAACATCCCCCAGCTGCCTCCCGTTGGAAACTATCAGCCGCCAAGGCTAAAGTTCTTCCACAATCCACGGCTCACGGACCTGGACCAACCGTCGATGCCGATTCCACTCAACCTACTCAGGCTCGCCGACCCCGCGGGAGCCGAGTATCAAAAGTTCTGCCGGGAACACAATTTAACGGAGGAAATGATCAGAGGGCCCCCGGCAGATCACCATGTGAGCCCTCCCCAACCAGCACACCATCCAAGCCCTAACGACGTGATGATTGATGTTGTCGCTCAGGAGCTTCAACAGGAATCTCCTTTGGTCGAAGAGCCAATGCCCGACGTAGAAGATACCTTGATAGACGCTGTGGCTACCGAGATGGCGCTCGAGGCTTCCGCACACGAATACCAAGTGGAAGTGCCCGTACATGTCGGCGTGCTCGAAGAAACCGTTGAGGAGGTTCTTCCAACAGTAGCACAGCCTGAGGTCGAATTGGGGCAAACCTCACTTCCACAGGTGACGGATCAGGCATTGGAGAACGACGACAGAGACCTTACTCCTCACACAGCCTCCCCGTCGGACACGGAGTCTGACGAGGAAATTTGCCTGATCAGGAGGACTCCCAGAAGACTCAGCATTCAGATGGAGTCGCTCTTCCCGGCCATCACCACCGCACCAAATACTACGCTGACCACAAAGTGTTGCTGGCACTTCTTTGCTCAATCTTGAGCCGCAACTTACTCTCGTGGTGTCTGGTTCGCAGGCGCAACCTGAGCCAGCCATAACACCCGTAGAGGCGAATCTTCAAGATTCGACTCGAGGATTGGGTGGAAGTCTCATCAGTCACAACCTCAAGTGACTGTGAGCCAACCCCAAGAGTCGGTGTCTACTCAAGGGTTGATAACAGGTGACATCAGTCGTCCTGGTCCATCCACGGAGGCGTCCGCACCCTTTGTGACGAACGAGCAGTTTCAGGCCGCTCTCTCTGCCACCGTACAGTCAATGGAAGACAAGGTCACGGAGAGAGTATTACAAGCCATCGAGACATCTCGAAGAGATACCGGGAAAGCACATGCCTCAGAAGGGCCTTCGTCACAAACCAACCCCACACCTCCACAACTTACACCCACCGACCCTTTAGCCACTTCCTCCATCATCATCAACCCATACACAATACCCATCACCGAGCTCCACGACATACTCCTCGCCCGTTTGATAGGCCTTTCCATCCAATTGCCTCAAGAAGAATCCCTCTATCGACGATTGCTGGATCACCCTGAGCCACCGACGAACACTTGCCGAGGCCAAAGCTCCCACTCACGGTGCAGACATGACGATCCTGACGACCAGGACCATCATGAGGGGAGAAAAGGCCGAGGACATCTACATCTGGCCAAGGACAAGGCTCGGGCGCTACGCAGACAAGCGCTGGAGCTGGTGAAACCCAAACCCAAACACAAACCACCCACACCACGCACCGCACAGCCACTCTACCACATAGCGACCCACCTACCTTTACCCTTCGGACGCCTCCGCCCACACCGCTAATCTACTCAAGCCCCTTGCTTCCGGAAGAAGAAGCAAGTGCAGCAATGCTCGTGGCCCTAGCTGCTGCCCAAGCAACTTCCTCAGTCGCTCCAGACCAACCGGGCCCCTCAGGACATGGCGTCAATCCACACGAGGTCCTAGACAAATATATCTTTGAAGGACAATGAATGACCCATTCCATGCCCGAGGAGTATCAGAGACGACGGCTTCAGGACCTCCGCCACTTCTTACAACAAGCATCCGTTGACCTCGTTATAATAGAAGACGACGAACTTTTGGAAGGTGAAGATTATCAAGGAGACATCCTAAGGCTACCAGAGTTGATCGCACAACGAGCGGTGTCCCCCACCTGAGAGATGCCAGGGACCGTTCGGATTGATACGTCGTGGGAAACATCAGAATAGAGATACCCTTCCTAGAAGAAGTCAGGGAAAATATTTGGAGGTCACCGGATAGAGTCAAGAAGCCGGATGAGTTCTAGCTGAGAGGGATCTCTCACTGTGATCAGCAGAAGAGAATGACGTATCTGTGGTTGCTGACCCAACTAGAACCGGACATAAGGCTGGGGATCCCAAAGGAACGATGAAGAGTCATTTCAAGGAACTCCCCCCAATTTGCCAACTCCTCAGTGTCTATTGTGCCAAAGGAGGACTTCCAACACCTCACTATGTTATAGAGCGAGTGGACAGAACCCGAGAGGAACTGAGCGAGAGCGACCTGCCGTACCTCCCCGGCGATGAAGTATACCACCTTTATCAGCTGTACGTGGAGAAGTACAAAGGTTCTCAGGGCTTCATCTAGAAAGAAGGCTTGAAGGGCTCTACCGGTTCATGATGCGACAAGTCAAGTACTTCGCCGCGCACGACCTTCAGATGGCTCTGGAGAGCAATATGAAGAAGGTCAACATGGCCGAACCACTCAACAAAGGACCTGAGATTGAAGGGCTTCCAAGCAATCACGTGCACATCAGCTCGGTCATCGGCATCACCTACAACAATCCAATTGCCAAGAAGACTAGGATGATGCTGAAGACAGAGATTCATAAGTTTTGCGGCGGAACGCTCAAGGTCGTCAGGAGAAACATCGAGCAGAGGTTGGAAGAGATCAACCGAGACACGATGCTGAGGATCCATCGGTTCGTGAGAGAACAGCCACTCCTGATAGAATTGCTGGATGACATCGAGGAGCGCCTGAAGCTCAGGGAAACGGTTAGAGACTATGAGCATGCTGGGCTTCCGCAGATCATACTACGCCCGACAAGGACGAACAGCGCGGAGACGCAATCAAGCACAAAGGAGGAGAACGTAGAATACCAGTTTCAATTGTGCTCGATTTCATTAGTCGTTTTTGTAACTTGGGGCGTTTTGTATAGTAGTCCTTAGATTAGGACTAGTTTGATATTTATACCAAGCTTGTTTGGTATAAATACATGTAAAGAAAATGAGCTGAATAGAGAAAGTTTGAAAATTGATCCGAAAGGCTTACAATTCAATTTCTAGAGAGAGAAACAACAGTAATTTTCTCACTCTACTCGAATTCTCTCTCACGTTCTTCATTTGAGTTTTTCGATCGAATTTCATTGATCATCATAATCGTCGAATTACTTTGAATTCTTGCCTAGGATCTTAGAGTTGTTAATCGTAGGACCTAACATATAGTTTGATGAAATTAAATCAATTTTCGACTAAAATCAAATGTATGAACTAATGAACTATCATATCTCTTATTTTTCAGATGGATCGCTACCCTCGTTATAACCGCATCTACGAGCACAACCTTTATCTGAATGTTCGTGATACGAACTTCCAGCTCGATCTGAGCAGCTTTCGATGTCCGGACGAGATCATTGTATCTATCCTGTAAGGGCACCCCATCTGGCATGCGTTGACGGTCATCGCATCCGTGCCAATGGTTTATCTCCAGCAATACTGGGGATGTATACAAGGAATAGTGGCAAATGGGGCATTCTCCTTCTCAACCATAATTGGGACGCAGCACATGGACAAGAAGCAGTTCGGGATGATTGGACTTGCCATACATCGAAAACTACGACTGCTCCCATCAAACGCAGAAATGGTGCATGACTTCATGTAGATGGGATATCAACCGCAGCTCACCAAGCTAGCTCAGGTCCAGAGCAGCGGTATCCCTCATCCGTGGAAGACACTGTTCGGGATTGTGAACAAGCGCATATCGCCCAAGCATGCAGGCTTCGTAAGGGCAACGCCAACATTCTGCGGATTTTCCACGGAATCGCATTCTCCAGGAACTACGACTTCACGCAGCTGATCTGGAATGATCTTGCAGACCAGATTAGGCTAAGGGAGAATCGGAGATCGAAGAACGTGCCCTACGCTCGGTGGTTTAATGTCATCATCCGCCAATATATGGAGATGCATGAGCAGAACATTCCTCGCCTACCTCCGGGAAGAAATTACCAACCACCCAAGCTCAAATTCTTCCACAATCCACGGCTCACGGACTTGGACCAACCGTCGATGCCGATTCTGCTCAACCTTCTTCGGCTCGCCGACCCCGCGGGAGCTGAATATCAGAGATTCTGTCGGGAGAATCACCTCACCGAGGAGATGATTCGAGGACACCGCCAGTTTTTGGAGTTAGCCGTCCCCAACCGCAACACCAACCAAGCCCTGACGACACGATGATAGATGTTGTCGCTCAGGAGCTTCAACAGGAGTCTCCATGGTCGAAGAGCAAATGCCCAACGTAGATGATACTCTAATAGACGTCGTGGCTACTGAGATGGCACTCGAGGCTCCTGAACATGAATATCAAGTGGAAGTGCCCGTCCATGTGGGCGTGCTCGAAGAATCCATTGAGGATGTTCTTCAACCAATAGCACAGCCCGAGGTTGAAATGGGGCAAAGCTCGCTTCCACGGGTGACAGATCAGGCACTGGAGGACGTCGATCGTGACCCTACTCCTCATACAGCCACCCCGTCTGACACGAAGTATGACGAGGAAATCAGCCTGATAAGAAGGACTCCCAGGATACTTAGCATTCAGTTGGAGTCCCTCTTCCCGACCGTCACCACCGCACCAGACACCATGCTGACCACTTCTACATGTGTTGCCGGCACTTCTTCGCTCAATCTTGAGCCGCAACCAAATCTCCTGGAACTTCCAAGGAGGCACCGTTTGTGACGAATGAGCAATTCCAAGTCGCTCTCTCCGCTGCTATTCAATCGCTTGAAGACAAGATATTCTAGAGAGTTCTTACTGCCGTAGAGGCATCCTGCAGAGCACCGGAAAAGCACCTGCCTCCGAAGGCACCTCGTCACAACCCAATCCCACACCTCCACAACCCACACCCATCGACCCCTTAGCCAATTCATCCATCCTCATCAACCCATACACCATACCCATAACCGAGCTCCACGACATCCTACTCACCCGATTGATCGGCCTCTCCATCCGGTCGCCTCAAGAAGAATCTCTTTATAGACGATGGTGGATCATCTTGAGCTACCTACTCAAACTTGCCGCGGCCAAAGCTCCCACTCACGGCACAGACATGACGATCCTGACGATCAGGACCATCATGAGGGTGAGAAGAGCCACGGACATCTACAAGTGGCCAAGGACAAGGCTCGGGCGCGACGCAAACAAGCGGTAGAGCAGGTGAAACCCAAACCAAAACCCAAACACAAATCACCCACACCACGCACCGCACCAGCACTCTAACCCATATCGACCCACCAACCTTTAACCTACGGACGCCTCCGCCCACACCACCGATCTACTCAAGCCCCTTGCTTCCGGAAGAAGAAGCAAGTGCTGCGATGCTCGTAGCTCTGGCAAAAACCCAAGCTACTCCCTCAACAGCTCCAGAACAACCGGGTCCTTCAGGACACGGAGTCAACCCACATGAATATCTCGACAAATTTATATTTGAAGAACAGTGGGCGACCCATTATATGCCGAGGAGCATCAAGTACAACGGCTCAAGGAAGTTCGACAAATTTTGCAACAAGCTTCGGTGGACCTCGTGCTGATAGAAGACGACGAACTCCAGGAAGGGGTAGACCGCGAACAAGATCCCACAGGGCTTTTAGAACTGATCACGCAACGAGCGGCTTCCCCCACTAGACAAATGCCAGGGACCGTTCAGATCAACAGGCCGTGGGAGAATATCCGAATAGAGATACCCTTCCTCGAAGAAGTCCGTGAGAATATTTGGAGGTCGCTGGACAGAATCAAGAAGCCGTATGAGTTTGAGCTGAGAGGGATCTCTCACTGGGATCAGCAGAAGAGGATGACCTACCTCTGGATGCTGACTCAACTTGGACCAGACGTGAGGCTGGGGATCCCGAAGGAACGACTGAAGAGTCACTTCAAGGAGCTATCCCAATATGCCAACTTCTCATCGTCTACTGTGCAAAAGGAGGACTTCCAACACCTCACTGTGTCATCGAGCGAGTGGACAGAACCCGAGAGGAACTGAGCGAGAGCGACCTACCGTACCTCCCTGTCGACGAGGTATACAACCTCTATCAGCTGTACGTGGAGAAGTACAAGGGTCCTCAAGGCTTCATAAAAAATGAAGACCTCGAAGGGCTCTACTAGTTCATGATGCGCCAAGTCAAATACTTTGCAGCGCATGACCTTCAGATGGCTCTGGAGAGCAACATGAAGAAGGTCAACATGACCGCACCGCTCAACAAAGGACCTGAGATCGAAAGGCTTCCAAGCAACCACGTGCACGTCAGCTCAGTCATAGGCATCACCTACAACAATCCAATCGCAAAGAAGACTAGGTTGATGCTTAAGACTGATATTCAGAAGTTTTGCGACGGAATGCTCAAAGTCATCAGGAGGAATATCGAGCAGAGGTTGGAGAAATCAACGGAGAGACGATACTGAGAATCCACAGGTTCGTGAGAGAACAGCTGCTCCTGATGGAATTGCTAGAAGATGACGAGGAGCGTCTGAAGCTGAGGGAAACAGTTAGAAACTATGAGCATGCGATGGGCTTGCGCAGATCGTGTTACGCCCGACGAGGAGAAACAGCGGGGAAACGCAATCAAGCACAAAGGGGGAGATTGTAGAGTATATATTTTAATGGTGCTTGATTTTATTAGTTGTCCTTGTAATTAGGGTCGTTTAAGGACTAGTTTGATATTTATACCAAGTTTGTTTGGTATAAATACATGTAAACAAATTGTGCTGAATAGAGAAAGTTTTGGAAATTGATCCGAAAGGCTTGCAATTCAATTTCTAGAGAGAGAAACAATAGTAACTTTCTCACTCTACACGAATTCTCTCTCAATCTTCATTTGAGTTTTTCGATCGATTCTAAATGTCAATCACTATCATCGAATTACTTAGAATTCATGCCTAGGATCATGGAGTTGTTAATCGTAGGACCTAACATTAACACACCAAATTCCCTTAAAGACATGTTATGCGAATGCTGATATCAATATGTGAAAGTTGAGATCAAAAGTCATGTAAACACATAGCTCTTGTTTCACAAAATATACTATTATCTCTTTTTGATGAGACATAACGTTATGAATTCAATCAGGAACGTATTCAGATTTCAACATTAAAGCACGAACAACATTTAATAACCATAAACTCAAAATTCGAGACCGCAAACCCTAAACAATCGAAGAAAAATGGATTTGTGAGCGAAATTAATATTAGTAATGTGGTATGGAAAACCTATTCTGCAGTATCAATATCTACAATAGTGTTAAAACTTAGATTCGTATTGTTCTTTTATATCGAAGATTCGGTATTATTGGCGAGTAATGTGGTAATATCCCTTGACAATATAGAACATTTCGGATAATGCAATTCCTGCCAATATTATTGAGATCCCGCCTAAATTATTGAAATCCCACCTAAAGTGGATAACACAAGTTACACAGAGAATAACAATTAATGACTTACTGGTACCACTTTCTTGTTTCGGAGAATTAGGCAAATCCGACGATTGTATTTAAATTTCTATGTGCGACAAACAATAGAGCTAGTAATGTGCTTCAACGCTTGTCAGGATATGTGTCTCTCGAATTTGTACGAAATATCTTCAATTTCGATCGAATCGGGATTCTATTTCCACCGTGTTTTAATTATTTGCGTCAAAAGAATTCGAGAAATTTACCCGTAAAATCGAACATTCGAGAACTGAATAACATGATAAACCATCTAGGACACACCTAAAATGGTTTGGTGCAAGTCATGCAAATGAAAATAATATATACGACGATTGTTTCGATCAAGTTTCCACTGTTGCGGTGATACCAAATATTTGGCAAAGGGTACCAAATCCAGCTTACTCGAACCTTTTAATCAGTATATACACCATATGCCAGCTTATCAATACCAGTTAACTGTATTACGGTGACTGATGCCTGACAATCCATACCACGTTTCGGGAACAGTTGTTTAGGCAACAATCCGGCGATTTTAAATTTCGGCAAACCATGAGCGACGAACAATAGAGCCAATACTGTGTTTTTGTTTAAGTCTCGAATTTGTACAAAATATCTTCAATTTCGACCGAATCGGGATTTCATCGTGTCTTTGTTATTTGCGTCAAAAGAGTTCGAAGAATATACCCATAAAATCGAACATTTCAAGACCTGAATATCAAAATAAACTCTCCTGGATAGATCGAGTTTCATTTTCGAGGATCGTTCGAACGAAAATAGAAATCTACGAGATTTTTTGAACGTAAAAAAAGTGGCTAAACGATGGTAACAGAAAACATGTTCTTGATACATCTTGTTATACAGCTTTTGTAGGGTATTTCGGTCAGATCAGCTTTTTGGTCATTTTCTCTAACTTTGAAAGATATCGGGTCCTTTATAATGAACTTTATACTGACATGGGCTGAACTATATTATGAAACTTAAAGAGGGGCTGATTTTTAAAAGGGTAAATTTGGGTTCAGTCCCCAATAAGCAATTTACAATAGAGTTCAGGCCCCATATGGTTTTAAATTAGGCTGAAGGACCAAAGTACCGAGAATATAAGTTTTAAGGACCTAGGTGATAGGAAATGACATTTCTATCCTTTATAGTTGCGAAAAATACACTCATTTGCCATCGTCTCTTTCTTTCGACTTTCATTGCTTTTAGGACTATAATACCGACTGAAATCCCGTTGTTAAGGTGCAAATAAGATGGATCGACTTCGTTTTCTCATGGGTACTTATAATCATCGAATAATTTAGTAGTTTAAGCGAAATTATTATGATAATCCAGTTCGAAAAAATGCAATTATAAATGGGTCAAATATCGATTTTAATGGCCGATTAACACGAAATGAGTGAATTTGATCATGGATCTTAATAATTAACGAGAATTAGTGAGTTTAGGAAAGAATAGTGAAGAATTTTGATGTGACGTACGTATATTGAAGATTTTGTGGACACAATAACTGGGTAACAATTTATGCAACTTAAGTAACAAATGTGATCACGATAGTAACAGATATAACCTATACAGTAACTGGTCGTTGAACAAAAGTAACAATGTCAAAAAACAGCTCTGCTACGAAAATCATCAACGATTCTAATATAAGGTTAAAGTCGCGGAAATGTCGATGTTATTGACCGAATTAGGTTAATTAGGTTTATACTGAAATATTACTCCAAATCCAATTCGAAAATTTAGTGGTGGAATCTCATTTCAATTGTCGAAAATTTCGGAATAATCGACCCTAATCTCATTATAAAACAACTGACTAATAGAATACTGAAAGTAAATAACAACTTTATGTTTATCGAATACCAAATCACTAACATTAAGTAACTACAGAACTATTACAGATAACGAATTTGTCCGAAAAATAACATATCTGAAAAATATATTTTAGCAATAAAATCGATAACCCTCAATTGAATCGAAGAATTAGACGAGCAGCGACGTCCCGACGACCAGCGTTATTCGAAGAATTCACCGACGACGACAATGGCCAAGAAATCGCAGAAATCGAAGAAAAGCGAGCTATCCCATGAGCGAAGAGCGGTGACGACCACGAGGAGCGAAAAATCCCACGACTCTGGTCGAGAAATCAAAGAAAGCAACGACGCAGAAGGAAAAAATCCACGACTTTGGGTACGCGTTGTTGAAAGATGATGTTGGTACGTGGGATGAAATCAACAACACCGGCGACATCCGATCATATCCGGCGCAAATCTTAGCCGGTTTATTACAATTTGCTGCTATGTATGTCTGAGACTGATTTGTAGGATGTATCTTTTGAACAAATTTAGCTTCAATTGCTGAACTTGTGTGCATGATTCTGGTTATTTCTTCTGTTGTTTGCTGAAAACGCTATATTGTTTACTGTTTTTTTCAGTAACAGTTTAACCCTCATCAGAAACAATTTGTTGGGATAAAGTAACAGAAATTGACATATTGGTAACAGTGAAACAAAAAACGAGTAACAGAATAGCTATTCAAAATAACAATTTAACATGTGATTAGTTTACTTTATTATTTTTAAATTTTATATTGCAAACACTTTACATTCACTAAAATATATGAATTTACCAAGATTTAGATAAAAATATATCAGTTTAGTTTGTGATTTTCGTGGAGATTATGTTGAGATTGAAGAAGTTGAAGTATATAGTATGAAGAACAAGTAACACTCTTCTTGAAAGGATGATCATGCTTCTACCAAATTGATTCTACTTACACAAAACGTGTTACAAATGAACTATTGGTTGTTTATTATAATCTAGATGGTCGACCTAAAACAAATGATTCATCAAAATTAATGACATACTCGATTAATCTTAATCACAAATGCTATATTGTTTAATGTTTTTATGCAGTAACGGTTTAACCGTGATCAGAAACAATTTTTTCGGATAAAGTAACAGAAATTGACATATGGGTAACATGTATACATATCAGTAGTAACAGAATAGTTAGACAGAATAACAATTTAACATGTGATTAGTTTACTTTATTATTTTTATATTTTATATTGCAAACACTTTACATTCACTAAAATATATGAATTTACCAAGATTTAGATAAAAATATATCAGTTTAGTTTGTGATTTTCGTGGAGATTATGTTGAGATTGAAGAAGTTGGAGAACAAGTAACACTCTTCTTGAAAGGATGATCATGCTTCTACCAAATTGATTCTACTTGCACAAAACGTGTTACAAATGAACTATTAGTTGTTTATTACAATCTAAATGGTCGACCTAAAACAAATGATTCATCAAAATTAATGACATATTCGATTAATCTTAATCACAAATGCTATATTGTTTACTGTTTTTATGCAGTAACGGTTTAACCGTGATTAGAAACAATTTTTCCTGATAAAGTAGCAGAAATCGACAAATGGGTAACATGTATACACTCACTAGTAACAGAATAGTTAGACAAAATAACAATTTAACATAAATGATTCAACAAAATTAATGACATCTTCAATTAATCTTAAACGTGATATATTCACTAAAATATATGAATTTACGAAGTTTTAAATAAAAATATATTGGTTTAGGTTATGATTTTAGTCACAAACCCTAATTCACAAACTATAATAATTCTAGTAACAAAATAAACATATAACTAGTAACAGTTTACACATATTGGGTAACAGATAATCTATGCTTGATTTTACTTAGACTCCCGCCCAAAATTCATCTCATTATGGTTTTCCCGCCCGAAATTTCACCGACAATTTAGCAACAATTAGTCAACATAGTAACAGAAGCGCATATACTAGTAACATATCCTGAGAATTGTACAAATCGACCAAAATGAAAAAAATACACCCAACTTTATAGGGTTGATCGTATTTTCACGAATTAAATGATGAACATCGGACGAACGACCAAACGAGGTGCCGCACTGAGCTGCTCATACTATGGGCACTTCGAATTTATCCATATTAGATGTAATCGTTGCCGAAAACGACTTTGATTTCATCTTATTTCCGCAATTATAACACTACACATGGTAACAATTAAGTTTAGTTTATTAACGGTTTTGACAGACCTAGTAACGACTTTGGCAAAACAGGTAACATATTTGACACTGCGAGTAACAGTTTGGACACAGTAAAAGTATACCCAAATTATTGGGGTTGACCGTATTTCACGAAATTAAAAGATGAACGTTGGACACCGTCCTAACAATGTGCCGCACCGAGCTACCCATACTATGGGTACTTCGAATTTATACATATTAGATGTAATCGTTGCCAAAAACGACTTTGATTTCGTCATATTTTCGCTAATTACAACCCTACACATGGTAACAATTAATAAAAGTTAAATAACGGATATATATGGCAGTCCAAGTAACGAATCATGTGGACTGAGTAACATATTTGGTACTACGAGTAACTGTTTGGGAACAGTATAAATATTCCTAAATTATGGGGGTCGACCGTATTTTCGCGAAATTGAAAGATGAACATCGGACGAACGAGGAAGCAACGTGCCGCGCCGAGCTTCCCGTACTATGGGTTCTTCGAATTTATACATATTAGATGTACTTGTTGACGAAAACGGCTTTGATTTCATCTTACTTTCGCAAGTTAGAATCCTAGACACAGTAACAATTAAATGCTGTTAAATAACGGATTCGGCAGACACAGTAACGAGTTTGGTGAATTGAGTAACAACATTTATACTACAAGTAACAGTTTGGACAGTATAAATATTCCCATTATTGTGGTCGACCGTGTTTTCGCGAAATTAAGAGATGAACGTCGGACGAACGACCAAACAATGTGCAGCACCGACCTTTCCATACTATGCGTACTTCGAATTTATACATAGTAGACGTAATCGTTGCCAAAACGGCTTTGATTTCATCTTATTTTCACAAATTAGAACACGACACATGGTAACAATTAAGTTTAGTTGCAATAACTGTTCTGAGAGACATAGTAACGATACTGGCACAACAGGTAACAAATTTGACATGCTAGTAACAGTCTGGATACAGTAAAAATATACCCAAAATCGGGGTCTACCGTATTTTCGCCAAATTGAAAGATGAATGTCGGCCGAACGAGCAAACAATGAACCGAACCAAGCTATACATAATATGGGTACATCGAATTTGTACATATTAGTGCCAAAAAAGGCTTTGATTTCAACTTATTTTCGCATATTAGAACCCTAAATAGAATGATAAAACCTCATACAAATCTCACATCTTGCTTCATCAATACCACAATACATCTTACATTACACGCCGAAATTGGTTGGTTAGTGGACATTCGAAATTTCGGACCTCGATTCACTGTAAAAACGAGATCGTAAAATAAATTCTCAGTCGATAACAATTTTCTTCACCAAAGTAACAAATTAAGTACGAAAAATAACATTTCGCTAGACTTTTATAACAATATAGCAAAAAGCATAGCAGAAAGTCGACGAAAAATAACTATTAGTTCGGTATGTAAGGATGGGTATTTTCGTCAATACATATTTTTGGTCCTTATCTGTGCCATTTTCAAAACAGTTGGTCCTTTAAACTATTGTGAACTCTGACAGGGACTGAACTCTTTACGAAACTTCTGATGCCTGACTACAAATTTCCCCTTTTTAAAAGCCCATATTTTGAAAAGAGATAATCGAAAGTGGGTCCCATTGGATTCATCAGTCGCTTGAACACAGCCAATAGCAATCGACCTCGTCATTAAGAAAGCTAATTATATTATAATAATTATCAATTCTATTACTTGAGTGAAAAAGTTACCCCACAATATACGCGAATCAGACTACGGCTCTTTCTTCACGCCAACGTGTCGTCGAACAGAACATATATTATAATTTATAATATCTCGTCTGTCTTCCCATCTCTCTCTCTCTCTGTGAATAGTATAAAAACCGAGAAGAAGATACACGCCACAATTCAATTATTCCCCGACGACATTTAACATCAGAAAACTTTGTTGGACGATTAGGATATGATATCCTACGCCGCCGCAGCATCAACGTTGATCCTCGGACTCTTGATCCTGTCCGTTGCTCATGGCCAGGAAAATTTCATCAAGCTTCCGTCCGAAGGAATCGACGGTGAGGATGTCGTTGGGACCAAATGGGCCGTTCTGTTGGCTGGATCTTCTGGCTACTGGAATTACAGGCACCAGGTGATCGCTCTCATCGCCCTACTCCGTGATCCGTTGTTGTGTTTCCCTTTATTGGAAAGTAGATATTTTTTGGATGGTGGTTTTATCTATCTGATTTTCCGTATTATCGGCTTATGGTTGGTTGGTGGTGCTTCGGGTGTTAAAGCTTTTGATTTATTGTGTGGACGGGGAGCCAATTACTGTTGATTGATGTCTTCGTTTGGTTCTCTGCTTATTTAGTTCTTGGTTACTGATCTTGGATCAAAATCAACACATTAGAGTTTAAGTGGATTACACTGTGCTGAGCTTCAATTTTTTGTTTTTCCTGTTTGTGATTCTAAAGATTATTATTACAATGGAAGGCTGTTCTTCCCGTACGCTGAACAAGCTAATTACGATGAAATGGTCATGAAGTTTCTTCATGTGGGTCAACTGCACATGCTTCTGTTTTGATTCTTTCTGATGGGTTTCAGAAAATTGTTTGTGGGGTTAGCTATCTTTCTTGGAGACTAATTGCGTACCATCATGTCTTAACTTTCGAGCTTGAAGTATTTATAAAGTGCTGCTTGTGGGGATTTTTTTTTGTGGTTCGTCTTTGATGTTTTAGGTCAAGTGTAAACACTGTCTTCATAAGCAAATCGTAAGCTTGGCTTCATAATTGGAGTTATGAATTTTAGTGGTCTTGTTTTAGTCATGAAAGCATCTTCCTTTGAACTAGGCTGACGTTTGCCATGCGTATCAAATACTGAAGAGAGGTGGTTTGGAGGATGAAAATATAATCGTTTTCATGTACGACGACATTGCCAACAACGAAGAGAACCCTAGGCCTGGAGTCATCATCAACAGCCCTAATGGAGAGGATGTTTACAAAGGAGTTCCAAAGGTCATCTCATCTGTCACCTTGTGGTAGCTTAGATTGTTCATTTGAAAAAAACTTATACTTTATGTTCTTGCCACAAATATCTGAAATAGGACTATGTTGGAGATCATGTTACTGCAAACAACTTTCTTGCTGTGCTACTCGGTAATAAAACTGCACTTACTGGCGGCAGTGGAAAGGTCCTTAACAGTGGCCCAGACGATCATATATTCATATACTACACAGATCATGGTGGACCTGGCGTGCTAGGTCAGAGCCTTTTATTCATTCTTCTCTATGCTCTTACATTGTTCATGTTATCACTAAGGCAATCTTCCAAGTACCTGTTAGTTACGCAATATATGATTGAGTAGTATATCGTATATTTGTTGCTCGCTTGCTCTCAGGGATGCCAACGTACCCTTACTTGTACGCCGATGATCTGATTGCTACCTTGAAGAAGATGCATGCGTCTGGCTCATATAAGAGTTTGGTAAGTCATCAGTTTATCCCTTTTCGATTCAGAAAGCGAGTTTTCTGACATTTTTCATGTCTTTCCTTTCCTTAGGTGTTCTACTTGGAAGCTTGTGAGTCTGGCAGCATATTCGAAGGCCTTCTCCCCGAAGGTTTGAACATATACGCAACAACTGCTTCCAATGCAGAAGAGAGTAGTTGGGGAACGTACTGCCCTGGAGAGTACCCGAGCCCTCCGCCAGAATATGACACCTGTCTTGGTGACCTATACAGCGTTGCTTGGATGGAGGATAGGTGCGCTTATTACATTCGTATATGATATTCAAATGTCAGTTATCGCCCCAGCTACTACATAGATGCTTTTTGGTTCGCTATTTTGCTAAATGATGTTTGATATCTTTGCATCGTAAACAGCGCTGCGCATAACCTTCGAACCGAAAATCTAAGGCAGCAATATCATCTGGTAAGACAGACTATATCACATTTCTCTGTTTCTTGTTCCTATGATTTTATAGGATATATATGTCTTGGATTTGTATGTACTTAATAAGCCTGCTAAATGGTCATGTGTATATATATTCAGGTGAAGAAGCGAACAGCTAATGGGAATTCGTTTTACGGCTCCCACGTCATGCAATATGGGGATCTCAAGCAAAGTATGGAGCAGCTATATCTCTACATGGGTACGAACCCCGCAAATGATAACTTTACTTTCGTGGATGATAATTCCCTTCACCCCTCTTCGAAAGCCGTTAACCAGCGTGACGCTGATCTCCTGCACTTTTGGCACAAGGTATTTATTTTCAGAATATAATACCCAAATGTTTCCTTTCTTTTTCCCTATTTTAGTTTTAATAAAAAAGATAAGTTTTCACCATAACCGTCTTCCTCACAACCTTATAATGGTGTAACTGTTTCTTAGCATATGTCTTGACTATATATATAACATATATACCTATGACAGTTTCGTAAGGCCCGTGAGGGATCTGCTCGAAAAACCGAAGCTCAAAAGCAGCTCGCCGAAGCCATGGCACACCGCGCACACCTCGACCACAGCATCAAGCTCGTAGGAAGACTTCTCTTTGGAATCGATAAGGTTTCCCGAGTGCTTGACTCTGTCCTAGCCCAAGGCCAGCCTCTCGTTGATGATTGGAACTGCCTTAAATCTCTGGTAATAAATAATCTCGTCTTTTCATATCGCCAACATTTTTTCATTTACTTTATTTTTTCGGTCTTTAACTTAGGGGGGTTTGCATCATAGTGACAGAGAATTAGGTGGCATTAAAAAGACAACAACTTTAAAGTTAAGCAATTTAGGAATTTATACACCGTAACCATGGTCCCAGAATAACTTGACGGTTACAGTCCAGAATTCTAAATTTGTCGGGACCTGAAATTTGGGGCAAATTTAAGGTTACGGCATATGTTTTTTAATTTTGAAATTATTGTCCGTATAATGTGATCCTCTAAATTTGTGGTCACTATTAAATAACCCCGAAATTTATTATATCACAGATCATGTTTCGTGTTCTCTATTATTTGTAGGTTCGAACGTTTGAGAGTTATTGCGGGTCGCTATCTCAGTACGGAATGAGACACATGCGTTCTATTGCTAACATGTGTAACGCCGGCGTGATAGTTGATCAGATGACTGAGGCATCTAAGCAAGCTTGCCTTAGTTTCCCTTCCAATTCTTGGAGTTCTCTTCAAAGGGGTTTTAGTGCTTGATTGATTTTGATTACTGTGGCCAACTTGTTTTATGTTGTTGGTTATCTTCTACATAATCGAAGAAAGGACGTTATGTGTATACATTATATATACGGTTGTCTCGTCTATTATGTCGTGTGGCTTGTTTGATTATGGTGGTCCTAATTGTGCAGTACATAGCAGCAGCTCAGAAGCATCTGTAGCTATTATATGTAGTATAGCTTCTGCTTTTAATTGTATTTGGTTGCGCTTATGTAATGCTATGCTACGCCAGAGATACTATTAGTTTCTAAAATGGAATTTTCTATTCAGTACCTAGTAAGTAACTTCCTAAACCGTTCAGGCCCTGTCAGAGATACTACTAGTTTCAAGGACCAAGTTTTCGTAAATGGCAGAGTTTAGGCTTAAAATATGTATTGACGAAAATACCCTTCCTAACACACTGTAATAAGAATTATATTTTTCGACGATTTTCAGTTATGCTGTTAGATTATATTGTTACCAACGTCTGGTGAACTGTTATTTTTCCATTTCTATCTGTTACTACAATGCAGCAAATTGTTATCTACAGAGAATATTTATTTATGAATGTCGTTTTTACAGTGAATCGAGCTCCAAAATCGAATGCCCATTAACCAACCAATTTCGGCGTGTAAGGTAGAATGTATTGTGGTATTGACGAAGCAAGATGTAACATTTGTAACGAATTTTTATCTTTCTATTTAGGGTTCTAATTTGCGAAATAAGATGAAATCAAAGCCGTTTTTGGCAACGATTACATCTAATATGTATAAATTCGAAGTACTCATAGCATGGGCAGCTCGGTGCGGCACATTATTTGGTCGTTCGTCCGACTTTCATCGTATAATTTTCCAAAAATACGGTCGACCACAATAATTTGGGTATATTTTTACTATGTAAAAACTGCAAATCGGTTACTCGGAGTATCAAAACAGTTACTAGGTGTCTCAGAACCGTTATTAAACTGCAATTAATTGTTACCATGTGTAGGGTTCTGATTTGCAAAAATCAGATGAATTCAAAGTCGTTTTTGGCAACAGTTACATCTGTTTAAATTCGAAGTACCCACAGTATGGGCAGCTCGCTTCGGCACATGTTTTGGCCATTCGTCCGATGTGCATCTTTTAATTTTGCGAAATACGGTCGACCCCAATAATTTGGGTATATTTTTACTGTGTTAAAACTGTTACTCAGAGTATCAAATATGTTACTTGGAGTATAAAAACCATTACTAGGTCTACCAGAACCGTTATTAAACTGCAATTAATCGTTACCATGTGTAGGGTTCTAATTTGCGAAAATAAGATAAATTCAAAGCCGTTTTTGGCAATGATTACCTCTTATATGTATATATTCGAAGTACCCATAGTATGGGCAGCTCGGTGCGGAACATTTTTTGCTCTTCGACGTTCATCTTTTAATTTCGCGAAAATCGACCCCAAAAAATTCGTTTTTTGAGCACAGTGCAAGAATGGAATCTTCTATGCGTGACATAGTTGGGACTTCGTAAATTGATATATTTAAGTGAACATAGCGCGTTTGAAGTATAAAATTTGAAAATATAAAGTAAAATAATTACATATTAAATTGTTATTGTGACTACGAATTCCGTTACTCATGTTGTGTTTCCTTGTTACCTACATATCAGTTTCTATTATCTTCTTCTTCAATTGTTGCTGATCATTTTTAAACTGTTACTGCATGAAATCAGAAAACAACATAGGGTTTACGTTTAAGATTACTTGAGGATATCATTAAATTTGTTGAATCATTTATGTTAGGTCGACCATATGGATTGTAATAAACAACTAATACACAAGTTTTGAGTAAGTAGAATCAATTTCGAAGAAGCGTTACCATCCTTTGAAGAAGAGTGATACTTGTTTTCCATACTATATACTCCAAATTCTTCAACTCCAACATTACCTCCACGAAAATCACAACCTAAACTAATATATTTTAGTTTAAAACTTCTCAAATTCATATCTTTAGTGAATGTAGCGTGTTTACAATATAAAATTGGAAAATCATAACCTAAACTAGTTACATATGAAATTGTTACTGTGACTATGTATTCTGTTACTCGTATTGTAGCTCCTTGTTACCGTAATATACATTTATGTTCTTTCCTCGTCTTAATATGTCACTGATCATTGTTAAACGGTTACTGCAAGAAATCAGTAAAACCGCATATGGTTTACATTCAAGATTAATTGAAGATCTCACTAATATTATTGAATCATTTATGTTAGATCGACCATCTGGATTGTAATAAACAAGTTTTGAGTACTTAGAATCAATTTCCTAGAAGCATTATCATCCTTTGAAGAAGAGTAGTACTCGTTTTCCATACTATATACTCCAACTTCTTTAACTCCAACATAACGTCCACAAAAATCACAGCCTAAACTAATATATTTTAATTTAAAACTTCTCAAATTCATATATTTTAGTGAATGTGGCGTGTTTACAATATAAAATTGAAAAATCATAACCTAAACTAGTTACATATGAAATTGTTACTGTGCTAGGTACTCTGTTACTTGTATTGTACCTCCTTGTTACTGTAATATACATTTGTGTTACTTTTCTCGTCTTGATATGTTGCTGGTCATTGTTAAACGGTTACTGCAGGAAATCGCTAAACAACAGATGATTTTATCAGAATCACGCATACATTTTCAGCAATAGAATCGAAAGTAGTTCAAAAGAAACATCCTACACATAAGTCTCATATACATATAGCAGCCAAACCGGCTAAGATCTGTGCCCGATATGATCGGTGTCATCCAATGTCATCGCTGCTAATGGGATGACTCGCTGATTTCTACGATTTCTTCGATTTCTTGGCCATTGTCGTGGTCGCTGCTTTTGGGGTTATTGTCAATAATATAGCCCTATGTGTTGCTTTGAAGTTCACTGCACAAATGTTTCAATAAAATGCGATTTTATTGTTAAAATATCATTTTCCAGATCTGTTATTTTACTGACAAATTTGTTATCTGAATTAACTGCGTAGTTACTAAATGTTGATGACTTCTTATTAGCGAAATACAGAATTGTTATTTCTTTACGATATTTTGTTAGTTAGATAAAGTATAATATCATGAGATTAGGGTTGATTATTTCTCATTCGACAATTGAAGCTGAGATTCCACCACTAGATTTTCGAATTGGTTTGAAGTAATATTTCGGTATAAACCTAATCAACCTATTGCGGTCAATAACGTCGACATGTATGCGAATTTAACATTTTATTAGAGTCGTTGCTGATTTTCCTAACAAAGAATTGTTACTGGACAATTGTTACTTTTGTTCAATAATCAGTTACTGTATTTTTTTATATATGTTACTATTGTGGTTACATGTGTTACTTAAGTTGTGTGACTTGTTACCCAGTTATCTTGTTCACAAAATCTTCAATATACGTACGTCGCTTCAAAATTCTTCGCTACTTCTTTCTTAAACTCGCTAATTCTCGTTCATTATTAAGGCCCATTATCAAGTTCACTCAGTTTCGTCTTAGTCGGTCATTAAACTCGATAATTCTCGTTCATTATTAGAGACATTAGTGATTTTCGTAAAAAGAATTGTTACTGGACAATTGTTACTTTTCTTCAATAATATGTTACAGTATTTGTTAAATCTGTTACTATTTTGGTGACATATGTTACTTAAGTTGCACGAATTGTTACACAGTTATCTTGTACACAAACGTACGTCGCATCGAAATTCTTCACTACTTCTTTCTTAACCTCCCTCACTAATTCTCGTTCATTATTGAGACCCATTATCAAATTCACTCAATTTCATCTTAATCGGCCACTAAAATCGATATTTGGTCCATTTATAACATTGTTTCTTCTTACACTTTAAATTATTCGTTTATTATAACCACCCATGAGGAAACGAAGTCAATCCCATCTTATTTGCACCTTAACAACGACATTTCAGTCTGTCCTAGAGTCCTCAAACCAACCCAAAATCGAACGATGGAGACGATGGCAAATGGCTGTGATTTTTGCCAACTACGAAGGACATATTTGTCATTTCCTGTCACATGGGTCCTTCAAACTTATGTTTTCGGTACTTAGGTCCTCAGCCTAAATTAAAAGCTTATTAGTGCCTGAACCCAAATTTACCCTTTAAATAAACAGTTGAGCTTTCAATTAGGTGTCTAAATCGATAAAATACAAACACAAAAATGGTTCTTTTTTACTTCGAAGAAAAAATATTCTGAATGGCCTGATCGTTCTTCATCTTCAATCGAGTGTATCATCGCTTAACAATACGGCGCCTTAAGCACAACGAAAGAAGAGAGACGGCAGGGCAAATAAAACAAAAAAAAGCCTAGAGCTAGGAAGATAGAAATCTCAATGGGTTGAAAAGAAACTCTTCTTTTAAAAAGGCTAAAAAGCATAAAAACCCCTTGTGGTTCAAACACAATACAATATATAGTTTGAAAAATTGCATAAAACCTTTGGGGTTTATTTAATTATATGCTCCTTCATTCTAAGTGGTAGGTATGATGCTAAAAAGCATAAAAACCCCTTGTGGTTCAAACACAATACGTTATATGGTTTGAAAAACTGCATAAAAACCTTGGGGTTTATTTAATTATATGCTCCTTACACCAATTGGGAGGTATGATTCTAGGTTTTAGACAACATAGAGGGTACGGTGTTAAGTTTAAGGGGGTCAGGTAATAAAAAGCATAGTGCAGTTACATGCATTTCAAATATTAATATAATCACATGGGAGTAACATAATTTACCCAAATGAGCGTTACCTGGGCAATTTTTTAAAATTACTTTTATTGACCATGCTTTTATCCCATGGTGTTTACATGTTGATGCGGGTACGACCCCGATCAACAAGATTTATGGTCCGGGAAATGAAGGTGAGGGCCGGTTCGGATGAAATCGTGGTTGAATGTATAAAGAACGAGACGGAAAAAGGAAAAAGACAATGATTTTACGTGGTTCAGATTCGGGTGAATCCTACGTCCACGGGCCGCCGGAGAATATGCACTATTATCGGAGAAAGATTACACACTCAATCTCGCATTCTCTCTTATTTACAAGTGATTCTCAGCTCTAAACAGTAGAAAGAAGATAAAGAGGGGGAGGGAGAACATGTGTGTGTTCTTGGTGTGCTAGTGTGTGTGAGGCGTGTGACTTATGGTGTAAAATGGATAAAAGACCCTATTTATACTGTAGGGGCGGCTAGGTTTCGTACTGCTCTACCTCTTCAGGTCTTCCGGTCGCTTCCTTAGCTCTCTCGATTACTTCATTTGTTCCCTCCGGATAGCTCCATAGCTTCCTGGGATATCTCCTTAGCTCCTCCCAATATCACCTTCGCACATTGCCTCTGGTCGAGCCTCCCACTCAGTCCTTCTCGGGCACTTCCATAGCTCTGTGGAATATCTCGCGAGCTCGTCCAAGTAACACCTTCATGCCTTGTCCTTGTCGAACCTCGTACCTTGTCCTTGCTTCCTTCAGACCCAACCTCCTACTCTGTTCTTTGTGGGTTGTCAGGTCAGGAGGAATGCTGGATAGGTCACCCCTATCATCCAGTCCCCCTACTCTGAGTTGGCATATGCTAAGTATTGCAGCTCGGAGTATTATTAAGAAAGCATTCCTCTTCTTGCGTCCATAAATTTCTTCTGCCATTTTCTCCCGTTGCCCAAGAAGTCTCGAGCAGCTTAGGACTTCACGGGTTGATGGAAAACTGATCTTTGAAATTCTAGTAGATCAGGTCCTCTTTACTAACAGAAAGCTGCACTTGAAAATCCTGATCATACAGATCAGGTCTTCATGAGTCGGCGGAGAGCTGACTTCGAATAATCTGAATAGATAACTCAAGTCTCCGTCTCTCAGTTAGATCTGGACTTAAAACGTCCGGACGGGGTGCGTCAGCTCGCTTGTCAGCCCGGAGTCGGACTTAGGAACCTCTACTTGATGAATAGGCTCCTTACATGCCAGTCCAGAGCCGGCTTAAAAATCCCAAGTAGATGGATTGGGTCTTCTCCGGCCAGCAGAGAACTGGACTTTGTTAGTCAGGGTTGAACAGCTCAGGTCTTCCCTCACCAGGGCGAAGCCACGATGCCGATCATACCGCTTGGGGCGAGAACTAACCTGGAATCCGAAGAGCTGACCCAGATCTGGGAATCCTGATGAGATAGACCAGGTCTTCGTTTAGCTCGAGGCTGGACTCCTGATCGAATAGATCAGGTCTCCTTATCGTCGAAGAGTTGATGTAGAGCTCTTGCTCCAAAAGCCAGGTCTTCGTACCTTAGTGCGAGCTGCTGAAGCATAGGGAGTTAACCGAGCTAATGAAGCATAGGGATGCCACGATCAGGCGGTTGAAGAATGTGCTAGAAAGCCTGTGGCAGAACATGAGCAGCTCATCGAGTGCAAGGCTGTAAATCTGTTGGCGAAGGAGCAAAAAGCCAGGTTGGAGCTCGAACTAAAGAGTCAGGTAGAGGTGCAGGGACTTCGCTGCAGAGAATTCTGTCTTAGTCGCTCGTGTAGTTCTGCACCTGCGAACTTGCTATCCTTCTATTGGAGTAAATAGTCTCTATATGGCCGAGCCTTCCCTATTAACTACTCATCTGCTCTGAACTGTGCTTAACATAGTAGCACATCTAGCGTACTCCAAATTAGATGGCATCTGCTTTTGCTCCTTCTACACGCTAGGCTACTGCCATGCTGGTGCTTCCGTCACGGGGTACCATGTGCTCATACAATCTTCTTCCGAACATACTGGAAATACCAGATAGATTAATCAGAATCTACTTACCAGTTCGAAGCTCGACTCCGAAACCTCAAGGGGAGGTGTACTCAGATATCCTGAACACGTAATTCGAGCCTCCACTCGCCATCTCATGGTCGAACTTAGATATCCCCAGTGAAGGAGGCTTCCAACTGTGAGCTGAGCTTAGATATCCTGATGAAGTAGGTCGGGTCCTAAACGCCGGAGCAGAATTGGACTTAGATACCCAAACAGATAAGTCAGGCCTTCGTGTGCCAGCACGGAGCTAGATTTAGATATCCCAATATATAGGTTGGTTTGAGTGCCAGCGCGGAGCTGGACTTAGATAACCCAAACAGATAGTTTGGGCCTTCCCGTGCCAGCGCGGAGATGGACTTAGACATCCCAATCCAGCCGGATTGGGTCTTTGAGTGCCAGAGCAGAGTTGGACTTAGATAACCCAAACGGATAGCTTGGGCCTTTTCGTGCCAGCACAGAGCTGGACTTAGATATCCTCATCCAGATGGATTAAGTTTCTTACGCTAACACGGGGTTAGACTTATATATCACAACCACATAGGTTGGACATTCTGGTGCCAGCGCAGAGCTGGAGTTAGATGTCCCAATCCTGACAGATTGGGTTTCCTATGCTAGCACAGAGCTAGACTTGTATATCCCAAACACGTAGGTTGGGCACTCTGGTGCCAGCACGGAGCTGGACTCGGATGTCCCAATCTGTGCCAGCGCGGAGCTGGACTTAGATATCCCAACAGTTAGGTTGGATCTTTGGGCACCAGGCAGCATTAATGGTACTTGCATCGTGCTAGCTACCCTATTGCTACATGTTCTCCTTTTTGCACCCTTCTTTTATGGTGTAGGAGCTGGGAGATCTGTGTCGGCTTCTGGCGACCTGTCATTGGTCATCTGGAGGTCCATGCCAGACAGCTGATCTGGAAACCTGCGGTAGAAAGCTAGTCGAAGTATCAAGCTATGAAGTTAGCATTACATGGACAGGTTAGGGCTTATTGCCTTCTATTTTGTAGTCTTGGAACTTGTCATTGGCAGGTCCGTAGATCGATAGTAAACGCCGGAAAGTTTCCGCCTAGGCTAGACCAGGGCGTATGATATTCGTCTCCAGCTTAGGCTACATCCCCTCCTTATGCGTTTTTCTTCTGACATCCTGATGCAATCATATCCAGACATTCACCTAAAATGTTATTGGTAGAACGCGTACCTGGAAGATGTTTGTCAGGGCTAGACTTGGCGCTTATCGCTTTCGCTTCCACGAGTTGGGGACTCGTCCTCACCAGGTCTGTAGATCAACCAAGGAGGTTCCCACTTGGAGCTAGGTTGGGGTCTATGGGCCTTGTTTCCAGCTTGGGGTTGAACCCTGATATAGATAGTGAAGTGCAGCCGCTCTTGCTGCCAAGGAGGATGAGCTTATGTCCCATATCAACCAGCCCGTAGAGAAGCAGCAAGCCTTGATCGAATGCAAGGCTATAGACTTGTTGGTAGAGAGGGAGAAGGCTATGAAGGCCATTCTGGAGCGAGCCTTCGATGCTGAAGTGGCGAAAGAAGTGCCGAGTGACTCGAGTCCATGCGCCGAGATGGGCATTCTGCAGGCAGGTTGGAGGGAACCCAGCTCTGCCAAAAATATCTCTCAGCCTCTCATGCGGCACTACTTCTTGGGAGGTTTCGCTACCGGATAGGAGCCAACTTCTACTCTGGAAGAGGCTATGAAGGCTACGAGTGCTCCTCCGGCCTCTAAAGTGGATCCTGAGGCGGCTCCTAATCCCAGCTTTTGGCCCACCGAAGTGACCTGCTGCTCTCCTATTTTGCTGGAGATCTCGCCCGAGATTCTCATGGAGCAGCTTTCCGGGTTGGAATAACAAGAGCTGTCTGCCGCTTCTGAGGTTCCAGCTCCGATGGATGGTTCACACGTTCCACCTCCTTGAACTATTAAAGGCAACATTCCCTTCCTGTACACTTTCCTCCTAACCTCCTGCTGCACTCATATCCGAACATACATTTGAAGAGTTAGTGCTAGATTTAAACATGTACCTGAATGATACCCGCCTAAGTCAGACTCGACAGCTATCGCTTTTGTTCCCGTGGGTTGGATGCCCGTCATCGCAAGGTCCGCAGATTGACTGGAGACTTGCGTATAGGCTAGAGCCTTCAGGCTTTGTTTCCAGCCTGGGAGCTGAGTCAACGCTTAGAGGCTTCTTCGCATGTTTTCCTTGCATTTTGCTCATGCCCTTGTCTCCTTTCGTAGGAATTTTTCTTCTTAAGTATTCTGGGCGAGCTTTACTGTTAATGTCCGGACCTGTACTACTACCACTCTCCACTCACCATACTTCGAATTGTCCTGATGCTTGTCATCGCATTCGAAGTGAGTGAGGAGTATGCCTCCTTATCTGCCAACCGCAATCCTTCCCTTTCTGCCTCTTGCACTTTCCTCCCAACATCCTACTGTATTTGCATCCAACACTTTCATCTGAAAGGTTATTGGCATATTTGAACATGTAACTGGGAGATATTTGTACAGGCTGAACCCATCGCCCCTTGCTTTCATTTTTATGGGTTGGGGGCTCGTCATCGCCGGGGGTGTAGGCTACCAGTTAAGCTTTCTACCTGGAGCCTATCTTCATCCCAGGAACGTTTTCCCTTAAGTATTTATGGCCTGCCTCTCTATCCAATGCGGGGACCTGTAATGCTACACTCACCACTCCCCTACTTTGAATTGTGCTGATGTCTATCAGCGCATTCGAAGTATGAGAAGAGTGTATCTCCTCATTCGTCAACCTCAATTCTTCCCATCATTGTACTTTGGTAGTATGCGTCAGACCTTCTTCGTAGGCTACAGTACTTTGAATGTTTGCTCATGGGAGACACTTGCTCCCAATGTACTCTCTTCCCAGCTTCCCACTGCACTTGCATTCAAAACTTTCATCCAAGAGGTTATGGGCGAATGGAAACATGTACCTGGGAGACTCCTGGTAGGCTAGATCCGGTACCCCTTGTTTTCGCCTTTTATCAGGTCCGTAGCACGCCGGTGAACCTTTCCACCTTGCGCGAGGCCAGCATTGGCTGGTTCTATCTTCCATTTGGGGTCAGTCGGAGCTTAGTCTTTCGTACCTAGAATGATCCAGGGCTGGGGGTATTTCTCGTTTTGAGTGCCATCAGGCATCCTAGTCCGGAGTAATTCGAGACCTGGGCGTATTTTTCCTTTTGAGTACCAACAGATATCCTAGTCCGGAGTAATCCGAAACCTGGGCGTATTTTTCCTTTTGAGTGCCAACAGGTATCCTAGTCCGGAGTAATCCGAAACCTGGGCATATTTTTCATTTTGCGCGCCAACAGGTATCCTAGTCCGGAGTAATCCAAAACCTGGGCGGCTTTTTCACGAGGGGTTCCAACAGGTGTCCTAGTCCTGAGTAATCTAAAACCTGGGCATTTTTCGTACAGTACGCCAACAGGTGTCCTAGTCTGGAGTAATCCGAAACCTGGGCGGCTTTTTCACGAGGGGTTCCAACAGGTGTCCTAGTCCGGAGTAATCTAAAACCTGGGCTCGTACAGTACGCCAACAGGTGTCCTAGTCCGGAGTAATCCGAAACCTGGGCGGCTTTTTCGCGAGGGGTGCCAACAGATGTCCTAGTCCAGAGTAATCCGAAACCTAGGCATTTTTCGTGCAGCGCGCTAACAGGTGTCCTAGTCCGGAGTAATCCGAAACCTGGGCGGCTTTTTCGCGAGGGGTGCCAACATGTGTCCTAGTCCGGATCCGTAACCTGGGCACTTTTCGTTCAGCGCGCCAACATGTGTCCTAGTCCGGAGTAATCCGAAACCTGGGCGACTTTTTTGCGAGGGGTGCCAACAGGTGTTCTAGTCCGGAGTAATCCGAAACCTGGGCATTTTTCGTTCAACGCGCCAACGGTGTCCTAGTTCGGAGTAATCCGAAACCTGGGCGGCTCTTTTAGTTTGAGTGCCAACAGGTATCCTAGTCCGGAGTAATCCGAAACCTGGGCATATTTTCTGCCAGCCTGGATCTAAGCCAGCGCTTAGAGGCTTCTTTTCCTGCCTAAGACTGAAGTTAGGGCTTATAGTCTCCTTTTTCATTTAAAGTGCCTGGCCTGGATCTAAGCCAGGATTTACAGGTTTCGCTACCAGCCTGGATCTGAGCCAGGGCTTATAGGCTCCGTTTCTGGCCTGCATTTAAGCCAGGGCTTACATGCTTCTTTTTCATCTGGAGCTAGTCGGGGCTCAGGGGCTTTGTGTCTAGCCTGGATCTAAGCCAGGGCTTATGGACTTTGCTCTCAGCCTGGATCTATGCCAGGGCTTACGGTCTCCAACTCCGTCTAGAGCTAGGGCAATGCTTAGGGGTGAGCTTACGATCTCCAACTCCGTCTGGGCTTACGGTCTCAGCCTGGACTTTGCTTTCCGCCTGGATCTGGGAGACTTTGGTCGCCAGCGAAGAGCTGGACCATCACACCTGCCAAATCTACAGGCCATAGCCACAACCAACTCCAACGTACGAGACGCAATAAGCGTCGTGAGATAATAAAAATAATAATGAAATAATATTTAGTAATTGCCTAGTGAAACAGTGCGTCATGGCAGGTTACAAGTAAGCATGTACAAATAAATTCTAGCCCATAGCCCATCACTCCTCTTAATTCGGTGATCTAAAAAGGTCAGCTTTCGAGATATGGGGTAGTTAAGTAAGAGAGTTGGAGGTATGTAGCTAAGTAGGAAATCTGTAAAGTAAGTAGGAAAGCTGGGGATCAGTAGCTGCGTAGGAAAGATAAGTAGTTAAGTAGGAAAGCTGGGGATCAAAGGTAGTGTACGGAGGAAGTACATAATCCCACCTGACCCTGACATCGAGGTCTCAAAAGGACGATACACTGTATATAGCCGACCAGGGGACACACAGAGGGTGTTGGTTGGGGAACATTATGCTCAGACAGAGGGTATGTCAATCTGACAATAGTACGCCTCTAACTGTCTGTTGGCTGTACCTTTTGGAAGTCCTGATGGAGACTTAGTGGGCTCGACGGGCCAATGACAATAAGCAGCCCAAGTATAATTCTTACACACTTAATAGGCCCAAACCCATTAGAAACCCTAAGCGAAATAGCTAGTGTACCCCAAATATTATCAAAATTCTCATTTTTGCCCCCCAAAGTTTAAACTTCACAGCATTTGGTCCCAAGGAAAATAACATAATCGACACCATCATTTCCATAGTTCACTTAAAATACCCCAAAGGTTAGGAAAATTACAACCGGGTCCCGGAATACCATTTCCAACGGAGGCGTCACTGGCGGCCGGCGCGGCGGTCACGACAGCTATTCCTCAGGGTGCGACGGTCGTGGCCTCGGCTGTCTCGACTCAACGGGACCAAAATCCAAGCCCGACATACGATACGGATGGTTGAAGACCCAACCAACGGTGAGAGTGAAAGTGACGGCAAAGACAACGGTCGTTATCCCCCATTTTACATGCCATGGTTGGAGAAGGGCTTCAAGCATAAGATGGAGGCCATGGGCGTCTTTGATTTCGGGAACTCGGTGTTGATTTTTCAAATTTTCAGATCAGCTCTTCGTTATTTGTTTTGCTGCTGGGATTTTGGCTTCCAGCTGCGGTGGTCGTCAGTGGCTGTTGGCCCTACCAGATGCTTCTGGAGGAAGGGAGCATCCTCAGGGGCTCAATGGTGTCCGTACAGACTTCATGGTGGCACGACATCGCACCTCAATGGCGTTCGTGCGGTCTGCCACGGAACTTCACGGACGGTGGGGCATCGCTACAAACTCGGAGCTGCTGTTCGCCGTTGCCCGGATGATTGGCGGGGTGACGCAAGCGCCAGCTGAGTCGGGAAGTCGTCGGCGCGGCGGGCTAGGGTCGCTGATGACGGGGCCAAGGTGGCCGAAAGGCCATGTTTATGGCTAGACAAACTGTCGCCCGGCAAGTGTTCAACGAAATGCCATAGAAAAAATCCAAGAACGGCAACCCAGAAATCATCCAAAAACCGCATCTAATCCAAGCCACGACTCAATATCTCACGTTCCAAACCCTCGGTTCCCACAGACGGCGCCATGTGATGCGGGTATGACCCCGAGCAACAGGATTTATGGTACCGGAAATGAAGGTGAGGGCCGGTTCGGATGAAATCATCGTTGAATGTATAAAGAACGAGACGGAAAAATTATCGGAGGAAGATTACACACTCAATCTCGCATTCTCTCTTATTTACAAGTGATTCTAAGCTCTAAACAGTAGAAAGAAGATAAAGAGGGGGAGAGAGAACATGTGTGTGTGTTCTTGGTGTGTTAGTGTGTGTGGGGCGCGTGACTTATGGTGTAAAATGGATAAAAGACCCTATTTATACTGTAGGGGCGGCTAGGTTTTCGTACTGCTCTCCCTCGTCAGGTCTCCCATTCGCTTCCTTAGCTCTCTCGATTACTTCATTTGTTCCCTCCGGATAGCTCCGCAGCTTCCTGGGATATCTCCTTAGCTCCTCCCAATATCACCTTCTTACATTGCCTCTGGTCGAGCCTCGCACTTAGTCCTTCTCGGGCACTACTTCCTTTGGCCCTTCTGACTAGTTCCGTAGCTTTGTGGAATATCTCGAGAGCTCCTCCAGATAACACCTTCGTGCCTTGTCCTTGTCGAACCTCGTACCTAGTCTCTGCTTCCTTCAGACCCAACTTCCTACTTTGTTTTTTGTGGGTTGTCAGGTCAGGAGGAATGCTGCATAGGTCACCCCTATCACGTGTAAATGTATTTTTTGTCGGCATATTAATGTCAGAAGAAGAAAAGCCTTTCTTCACATGGAAGTAGGGTCACACGCATTCGCACAAGAATGAAAACTTGATATTCTGTTGTTTGATTTCCTAAGCATTTATGTGGTCGATCCATGTCAAATGCTATAAATAGGATATAATCAGCACGAGAGGAATCATCAAAAGGCAAAAAGAAAGTAAAAATAGGGGAGAAGTTAATACACAAAGTTTGTTTGATAGCTCTTCTCCGACAAGAGGGATAGTGGAGATATTCTCCTTTGTAAATTAAGGCATGGTAACTTTTTATATTTATTCTTCTATAGCGAGTTTTTTTCGTTGTCTACAGTTTTTACCCTGATTCTTTCAGGATTTTCCACATAAAATTCATGTATCCTTTTATCCATATCATTATTTAGTATCATATACTGCCTATTTCTCAATAAGTGGTATCATACCAGATTCATCAGGATTCTATAAAATCAACTTATTTACTTTGTGGTTGCCACCAAATAGTGGATCCTCCAAATAAGAAATTCCGTTAGATTATTATTCATCCATTTAAAGGTTCTGAGGACTTATTTCAAAAAAACAATGTAAGCTAAATATGATATCGAGAAACTCAAAGGGCGAACTACTCACTTTAAAATATTGAATAGAGGGCCATTGTAATAAAAAATAAGGGGAATTCCATACGCTACCCCTCTGTTTTTGACTTTTCCAGTTGGTGACCAAAAGTTCTTATGATTCCGACTGGTACCCCTCAGTTCCAGATAAAATTAATTCGATAACCTTGAATGATAAAAATCGATAGTGTTATTCTGTTATATACTAACGGAATGCTCGAAATGATCGAAATACCACCTATCTCCTAAAAGCTGAGCAACCAGTGAAAATACACAAAACAAATGGCTTGCCGTCGCGATCCCGCCGGAGCTGGGCTCGCTCTACAACCTCAGAGTCCTCTCCCTCGCCTGAAACCGCCTCACCGGCGCCATCCCTTCGTCGGTAACCACCCTCGAGCTGAGCAGTAACCACCTTGCCGGCGCTGTCCTCCAGCCATTTATGCCGCCGAGCTCACGGTTAGGAGTGAGATTGCTTCAGATTCTAGGAAGTTAGTGTTGATTTCTGATGTGATATGTTGTAGAGCTAACTTTCATTGTGTATTAATTTTGCAGTGAAGACATCTGCTCACCAAGTGTCTAAGAGTGCCACTCCTTTGGAACAACTTCGACGGTCATTAGAACAGGCCATTTATGCCGCCGAGCTCAAGGTTCTCGTTCTTTCAGGCAACAGACTTTCAGGGCAGATACCTCGTAGTTCGTACCTTCTCCGACGGCCTATTCCACTTAGATCTAACAGGCAATTTCTTTGCCGAGATCTGCCGGAAAATCTGCCTTCCTCGCTCCGATACCTCTCCGCGGCCAACAACAGCTTGTGGGGCCCGTTGAACCTCGGATTGGCTATCATCAGATCTGTCTTACTTGGATTTAATCATTAACAGCTTCAATGGCCTTCTGGGTATTTCAAAGAACCAATTAAAGATAATTGTAACCCAAATTCAAATCTTTGAGTCGGCCGAACGAACTGTGATTTCTTTGCTTGATTCTTGTCGACAGCTGCAAAGAGAGCTAGACGACGGTGCTCAAGGGGTCGCCAGTCGCCACAGTGTCTCATCTCTATCTCTATCTCTTGGTACACGAGGTGACCGGAATACCCCTGTTATGTCTAAGATTTTGAGGGTAATTCGGTCATCTCTCACATTGTAAATAACGGAATTTAAGATGAGAAAATCGATTTTTATCATTTAAGGTTATGGAATGAATTTTATCCATAATTGAGGGGTACCAGTCAGAATCATAAAAACTTTTGGTCACCAACTGGAAAAGTCAAAAACAAAGGGGTACCATATGGAATTCCCCAATAAATAATTAACTGGGGTGATCACAATAGAGGTTCAACATTTGGGGATGATGCTTAATGGAGACAATAGACGGTAATGCCATCGCCTAATAATCACTTGGCATTAGCAGGTGAAATATTGTAAAGCGTCGACGAGAATGTTAGGTCCTTTTTTATCCAACACAGATCGAATCTACGAAGAACGGATAGTAAATCTAACAAATTCGAAATCTTACGCTCGAGATTTACCTACGTTGAACCTTGGGAGAGAAGTAACGTTGATTACACACAAGGGAGGTGAATTTTCTCTCTCTAACATTCCAATTCTTCTATTTCGATCTTTTCCCTTGTACAACACACTCCTAATTTTCTTAGGAGTTCACTTATATACCACCTCGTGGTATATTTACACAAGTAGTCCTACAAATGACTAATTACAATTTAGTCCAAGACTACTAATTTGCATAGCAAGACTAAGACAACTATATTAATTGAATACAATTAAATAGTTCCAACAATCTCACCCTTTGTATTCAATTTCCAATATAGCGCGAGTTGTCTTTGTCTTGCAAGTGAAAAGAGTCCTCGAGTCCTTGAAATCTCCTCTTTAATCTTCAAGCTCACCCTGTCTTCTAGGCATCGGCTTTTTCTTCGAATCTTCCTTTGAAGTTCTTCTCCCAGATGCCGTAATGTACGAAGTTCTTGCCGGATTTTGGAAAGTCTGCGTACCTCTCCCGTTGAAAGCACAAGAAACTCGAAACTCCCCCTATTTGGGTCACCCTTGTGTTGAGATCGGGGAGTCCGATGTGAGGTTTGGAGAGGTGGACACGGTTGGAAACTTGGATCATTGATGCAGTAGACACCGTTGGCAACTTTGGTCCTTGATGATGCTTGAGTCACGTGTCATTCGGTCCTCAGTCCTTGCATCTTCTTCCGGAAGCAGGGGCATGAGAGAATCGATGAAAGGGCTCGGGGTTTTAGCCATCTTCTCCGTTTCGCCAGATTCGTCTTCTCCGAATGGAAGTTGTCTGGTTCGGCCTAGAAGAAGCGTCTCTAGTTCTAGAAGAAGGTAGGCCGTCTCTTTCTTTGATTGATTTTTAAGTTGTACCGAGCTTCCTTTGAATGTGGCGTTGTGAGAGAGCCTGGTTTCAGAGTGGTATGCGCGGCGGGATTTGGTGGGTGGACCGTCCGAATGTGTATGCATAACCCCTTCTCCCCCTCATGGCGAATCGTGTTAACGATTTTGGCATGTTTAATTTGGAGGTAGAAAAATACATACAAAAAGGTCTGTGAGTAATAACCGGACGGAGCCACAAAGGCAATCCGTCGAAATGAGTACCGGGGCCAGGCGTCCGGTTAACATCAACTAGGAGCAAAGCTCGTAGAAGATGGCCGAAACCGTTGTTGCTTTGATGTTGCAACGGTCGGACTTCCTTTCCGATCCTAGAAGCATGCCTTTAAAAGAACATGTCTACGGAAGTTCTAACTTAATCACAAAGATTAGGTGTATTAAAAAGTGTATGTGTCCTAAAAATTTGAAAATTTTGGGGAGTGAGGACACACTAGACCACGAGTGATCAATAAACGCGTGGTACGGGGCGGAATACCAATTAGTTCAATATCTCCAGTTTCCGAGTGAAACGCTGATAGCATATGTGGCTCCCCGTGATTTATGAAACACCTATCTTTTGAGAGATAGACGAGTGGGTAAGGCTCGGTTGTGCATGCGCCGTTGGACCTAATGCGACGACTTCTACCCGGGAGCTAATTAAAATTAGCACCTGTACCTATGTGGTTGGTCCGAAAATTATGTGAGATAAGGGAGTGATGTATCTTCAAATACTTTCTAGGCATCATCGAAATAATCTTGCTTGGTCTCAAATGCTCCAACGTGTTCGGGGTTAGGATCAAGTCGGATTAGACTGAACCATAGGAACATGAATCCTTGCTTCCGGGGTACGTGAGAAGTGTTGCTCTAGCTGAATTAGCAAGCCGGAGCCGGTCGATGAGAATACAGAGCATTTGATCTTCAGTTAGATCGTCACCGTCGTCTTTGGAAAATTTTGTCCGTTTGAAAGCTCGAGATTCTTCGTGATACGTCCATCTTTGGATGTGGGAGATTAAATCCGGGGAGCATATCAAACAATTTTTTTTCTTTTTTCTTTTTTTTTTGTTTTGCCTTTTTTTTTAACATCACCAACAATTTTGTTTTGCTTGATTTTACACGGATAAGTAATTCTAGCATGTGAGTATGTGCTCCTAGAATGCGTACTTGTAAAAGTCTTCTCAGTACCTAGTCGTAGTAAATGCTTTTTGGAACGGTTGTTGACTGGATACCTCATGTAAGACTACGAGCAAATAGAGTGATAAGCATGTAAGGTGGAAGTGTCGTAATTCCTACATGGAGAATGCACATTTTTCACATGAGAATAAGAATTTCGAAAATTATTTTCAAGTCTAGGCTTTTTAAGTGAAAAGTTAGTAGAATCATTTGAAACACACGATGAAGTTTGTGCGCTAGAACTTGAATTCTTGGCGGAGGAAGAGCCACTTTCAAAGTTTGTACTTCTAAAATTGATAGTCTTTAACGAACATGTAGAAGTAACTGCTTTAGAAATTGGAGTATTTGATCTATTGGTGCTCAAAGGCTCTTTCTCTTTATTAACCTGCTTAAAGATTAACTTTTCTTGTGAGGAAGCTTTGAGATTAGACATTTCCAATAAAAGCGCATTCTTTTCCGCTTCAAAATTCTTTCTTTCCGTTTCTAATATAGCATTTAAATCCTTTAATTTCTTAAGAATAAGAGACATATCGACGGAAGAAGAATTTTCAGAATGATGAGATTATGCTCCTTGGTCTTAGAAGTCAAGAAGATTTTCTAAATTTCTAATCTTAGAATTTAGCTTCGTACGTTCGGTGTCTAGAGTAGCATAGTTAACAAAGGCGGTGCTTTTCTCGGCTTGACAGGTATCTAGACTCTTACTTAATTCAGTAATCCTAGAATTAGATTTTTATATTTGAGCTTCAAGACTAGTGACCTTTTCGTTCACAACTTTCAGTCTACATTTAAGATGACTTTTCTCGTTTAGATTCCTAAGTAGACATTTATGGTTGTTGTCTAGCCTGTCTTCTAGTTCCTTAACTACCGACCTATGCTTCTCTAACAAAATATGCTTAGTCTCAGTAGAATTCAAGCTCGTGGTTAATTCATCTATTTTCGCTTTAGAGCTTCTAAGTTCTAATTCGAGACTAGCTATTTTCTCATCAGACTTAGATAATTTCTCTTCTAACTCTATTGTACTTTTCTGCTCATTTTTCATGTTAGCATACCTAATTTTAAGGATTCTAACATGTTAAACAATTTAGAGTTAGGAATCACCGCCTCTTGAGAGGATGTGTTAGTTTCTACTAGCTTCGCGATAATTTTCTCTAAAGAGATAACTCTAGTGTACCAGATATTGCGATATGTTAGGATAATCTCATATTGTTCAGTGACTTCATTCCACTGAGTTGATTTGAGTTCGAGACGATTTAGCTCAGTTACTTTGTCTTGTTATGTTTTTACTTCGTCTTGTAATTTCTTTATAGTTGGATTCATAATATTTTTATTGTAGTTTAATTTTGGATTGGATATTCTGATTGTTCACGTGTTTTGTGATTTGGATTTTTTTAATATTTGGCTTTTAAAGTTTCAGTTTCGAAAAGATTTTGGTGTATAAAGTTCGATTTAAAAAATGGAATAGTATTTACCAAAAGCTTTTTTCTATAATGAGCCAAATGTAGGTACCGTTTTCAATGGTTAAGTTTTAAGATTGGTTACTGTTTTCGATCGAACAAGAATTTTTTTAAGTCAATAAAAGACACCGCTTTCGATCGAAAATAATTCTCGAGTGAAGTTTTTCAAGTGAAGATGTAGAGCACTGTTTTCGAATATAAGTTTTTCCCCGAAGTACTGTTTTTAGAAATAGTTTTAAATTTCAAACAGTTGCGTAAGTTTTACGATTGTAAAAGTTTTGCAATTTGATAAAACGTCGTCGTTTTGAGACTTTAATATCTAAACCTTTAAAATCAAATTTTTCGATCGCAAAAGGTTTTGCAGGCGAAAAATAAGTTTTGCGACGACAAACCTGTAAAAGCAACTAAACAAAATTTGCGATCGTAAAATCACGTAAATGACTGAGAATTGAATAAAATTAAAAGTTCTGGGGTGAAATTGAAAAATTAGGACTAGATCAAAACTTTCTGGACTTAATTGAAAACTACTAGGGATCGAAATATAACTGCAGGGATTGAAATAATATGTTTGGGACTAGAGATGCAATTTGGTTATTATAACTACTGATAGGATTTTGAATGAGTTTTTCGATGGCAATAGAAAAAATATTTCAGAATGGTATGAAATAGTTTTTCTATGCTTTTCAAAAGTATTGTACGTTAGTTTTGTATAAATGCAATCACAACACAATGATGAGTAATGATTATGCAATGATAGAGTCAAAAGCAATGACAATGCAATGATTATGCATAAGATATCGGTGCCTAAGAGAGTTATTTGGTGAATTCTTTTGTCGTTATAGTTTTCTATTGGTTTTGCGACCATTAAATTTTTCGATCATGCACTGCTTTCGATAGCAATATTTTTTGATAATTAGTTATTGGAAAGCACATAGTTCAATTCAATTTGCGAGTTGGACAGCTATTTGCGATGGACATCTTCTAATTATTTTCGATCGTAAACGAGATTTAGTCAATCTCTCGATGGATAACTATTTTCGAACAGTAGTGTAGAAAATTACTGAAGCTTACTAACATAGAATTCAAAATTCAACCCAACACAATTAATAATGCAGATTAAGCATGGGTTATTGATCGAAAATCATAGAAAAACTGTTCTAACACAAACACAATTTTTCACGAATCCGAACGAAAACAGCAAATCAGTCTACCAAAGTCCAGGTAATCGATCGAAATCATGAATTTAACAAGAACAAACACTCAATTTAGCACAATCAAAGCAAAATCAGTTCAATTTTTGAAAAATTAGATTAAGAACTCGAAGAACAATTTTCAATCAAATCTTCAAAAGTCGATAAAATTGGTGGTTCGATCGAATGAAAACAAGCTCAGATCAATTAGAAACACACAATTGAACCTCAGTAAAATCAAAACAAGTCGAATTAAGAAAAATCAGATCGAAAACAGCGATGAATAGTGACTTTTACGCGATGAACAGTAAATTTTCGCGATGAACAGTGAATTTCCGCGATGAACAGTAACTCGCAAAAAAAAAAAAAATTCAGATTTCAAAATTTGATTTTAATTTCGATTCAAATCCTAACACGCTCGGCTCTGATACCAATTGTTAGGTCCTTTTTTATCCAACACAGATCGAATCTACAAAGAACGGGTAGTAAATCTAACAAATTCGAAATCTTACGCTCGAGATTTACCTACGTTGAAGCTTGGGAGAGAAGTAACGTTGATTACACACAAGGGAGGTGAATTTTCTCTCTCTAAAATTCCAATTCTTCGATCTTTTTCCTTGTACAACACACTCCTAATTTTCTTAGGAGTTCACTTATATACCACCTCGTGGTATATTTACACAAGTAGTCCTACAAAATGACTAATTACAATTTAGTCCAAGACTACTAATTTGCATAGCAAGACTAAGACAACTATATTAATTGAATACAATTAGATAGTTCCAACAGAGAAAAATAGTGTGAAATCAATTGGGGATTACATTGGAAAAGCTGTATCAAGTCAAGTCACTTCGTAGCAGAATTTTCTTAAAAGGAACTCTATATTCTCTAGTAATGGAAGAACTTTTATGTAACAGTGCACATATACAATTTGAATACATTTTATGATGCGTACAAAAAGATCTGACATTGACGCGCACAAAAACATTTATGTCAGAAAGGTACATGATATCTCTTGTCAGAATGTTCCTTAATTTCGGGACGCCAACTATTTAATTGTGGTAGAATATATCTCTACAATCACGTATTTTCACTGGTTGTTCATGGTACAGTCACCAGTTATTCAGCGTTACAATATAAACGCTATATTTGGTACAACTTATTACGATAAGCATTTTTCGTCGCCATTCGAATTAATTTTCATGCGGAATTATTTTACAACACACACACACAGACACAAATATATACATATATATTATATGGGGCAAAAAGCTAAAATGGTCCCCAATGTTTACCCTCTGGACCAATTTAGTCCCCGATGGTTCACGAGGACCAATTTAGTCCCCGATGTTATCGAATTTGTAAATTGGTCCCCGCTGTTAAATAGCCGTAAGATGGAAGTTGACAGGTGTCGACATGCGATTGACCAGACTTAGAAAATCACAAATTAACATTATAAAATGGAAAATTGACAAACAAGAAAAGAAGTAGAGTAAAAAATACAAAAAAATATAGAAATAACTAACAAATTTAATGAAAAAAATATAGAATAAAAAATAAAATTTAACAAAGTAAATTAAAATTAAATAAAAAAGAAAGAGAGAATTTAAAATAATAATTTAAACAAAGAAAAAATATAAGAGAAAATTAAAAATAAATAGGGGAAGAAAGATTAAAATCAATTATGATAAATAAAAATTTAAGATTTAAAAAAGTAACAAATAAAATATGGGGATTCAACACTGAAATACCTACATCAATAAAAATTATACAGTTCAGTCCCTTGTCAGATGAATTTTTAAACTAGGTACCCAGTTGAATTTTATTTTACTGATAGGTACATAATTGACGGATTTACCCCTACTAAAACTGCTTATTTACATCTTTTACCTGCTTTTCTTATTTCACGTTCGTTCCTCCATAAAACAAAGCGCACACTCATCTTCCAAATCGCGCGATTAAATCCCAGAAATCGACCTTGTTCCCTTCGTTCGTCGCGGCATTGCCCTCTGTCTACTCGTTCGTCGTGCTATTGCCCGTCTGAAATCGTGAGGTAAGTAATTCAAGTATTTCCGTTTCGTTCGTTTCGTTTCCGGTATTTTTGTCTGTGGTTTTTCCGTAATTCGTTGTGTTTAAGCAATTTCGGTTAGTGTTCGTACGGTATGTGGTTTTGCTGCGTGTTTTTGGAATGAGATTGTTTTGTTGTTCGATTAGGGTTTGCTTGTGCGTGTTCAGATCGGTGGATAGTCTCGATTTGGGTTTTTTGGAATGGGTCGATTTTGGTTTTCTCGAATGGGTCGATTTTGGGTTTTTCGAATTGGGTGAAGTTGTTTTGGTACTACATTATCACTGCTTTTGGTACTTTATGTTTGAGAAAATTAGTACCCCTTGTGTGAATAAAATGGTACTACTTGTTAACTGTTTACCTTGTATGGGGTCAATTTATTTTGGTACTACATTATGACTGAATTTGGTACCATCTGTTTGGGCAAATTGGTACTCCTTGTGTGAATAAAATGGTACTGCTTGTTAGCAGTGGGTTTTTTCGAAGACGGCGTCAATTTTTTTGGTACTACATTGTCACTGTATTTGGTACCCTCTGTTTGGGTCAATTAGTACCCCTTGTGTGAATAAAATAGTACTACTTGTTAACTGGTTACCTTGTATGGGGTCAATTTATTTTGGTACTACATTATGATTGAATTTGGTACCCTCTGTTTGGGCAAATTGGTACTCCTTGTGTGAATAAAATTGTACTGCTTGTTAGCAGTGGGTTTTTCGAAAATGGTGTCAATTTTTTTGGTACTACATTGTCACTGTATTTGGTACCCTCTGTTTGGGTAAATTGGTACCCCTTGTGTGAATAAAATAGTACTGCTTGTTAACAGTGGGTTTTTCGAAGATGGGGTCAATTTTTTTTGGTACTACATTATCTCTGCATTTGGTACCCTCCGTTTGGCCAAATTGGTGCCCCTTGTGTGAATAAAATGGTACTGCTTGTTAACAGTGTTGCTTTTTTTTTTGCAGAAATGCCTCCGCGGAACAGATTTGAGCTGTCTTCCAGGTGCCATCCTACGCTCTTGCGACCTACCATTAGCAATTTGAAGGGTAGCATGACCCCTGATAAAAAAAAGCTATAAGAAGGTCCTCGTTTCATTTTTTTTAGATATGCCTAAGATGTCGCATTCGTTTGCTCGAATCATGGCATTGATAAAACGTTATAGTGTAGAGGCGAACACGTTTAGGTTGGGACAGAATACGAATGTGGTATTCTCCCCACAGGAATTTAGTGTTGTAATGGCCTTGTATAACGTAGGGCAGCCCGTTGACCTAAATTCGAAAATAAAATCGAAAACCGTTGAACGGCTTTTCGGTAAGAAAAATGGTAATGTAACCCGTAAAAAATCTTAGAGTTATTGAATGAGTTTGTAGGAAAGCTTGGGAGGGAGAACACGGATGAGTTCCTTAGGTTGTTTGTTCTTTTCTTGTTTAACTCTGTATTATTCCCGATGGGGAATTCGAAAAACCCAAAGTTCGTGAATGCGTACGTCGACGATGTCGACATTATGGGGGAGTACGCATGGGGAAGGGCGGTACACGAGTTTTTGGTCGCCGAGATAAAGCAAATGGCTGCGAATTCGATGCGGATCGACTCGTCCAGCCTAATGATGAACGGGTGCACTATTGGGCTGATGGTAATACTCCGTTACGTTGTCACTTTACCTTTTTGATTATATGTTTATTGATGATGTCAATGCTTTGGGAACTTTCAGATTTGGGTGTATGAGCACGTGCCCTCGTTGGCGCAGAAGCGAGAGATGTATATGTTTCCCCGAATGTTCAATTGGGAAGAAAGTAGGGTTCCAAATGACGTAATCGCGGAGGAGGCTGCATTGGCTGCAGTTGCATCTGTCGTCCCAATATACCCAATAAAGAAGGAAGTGAAGTTCGTGCATCCCATAAATTTGCTGCCGGAGGTATAAAATTCCCTACTTTTTTAGGGTTTATTTGCTTTGTTTCTAACTGTTTAATGAATTATGTGTGGTTAAGATTGATAGAGGAGTTGGCGGATCTCATTTAGAGTGGAGTGCTCGTGTGGAGAGGTTGGAAGCCGAGTTGAGATTGAAGGACGAGGTTATAAGAGATCTACGGTTAAGTGGTCGGACGTCGAAGGTTGATATGTCCAATGAGGATGCGACGGAGGAGGAAGAGGCTGAGGATAAGGATAGGGATGTGTGCAAGGGTGATGATATGGTTCACAGCGAGGGTGATGATATGGCCGAGCAGATGGTTCATAGCGATGGTGAGAAGGTCGGGGAGGACAAGGTTGAGGATAGGGCCTTGATTATGGCTCATGGTGACCGTGAGGTTATGGCCAAGGAGATGGCTCATAGCGACGGTGAGAAGGCCGGGGAGGACAATGTTGAGGATAGGGTTGGGGATCAAGCGGAGGATGAGGTAAGTGAAGAAGGAGCACAAGAGGATGATGAGGAGGATAAGGGCGCGGAGGATCAGGCTGAGGAGGATAAGGGCGCGAAGGATCAGGCTGAGGAGGCTAAGGCTTCGTCGAATGCTCGAACGGTGCGAGGCCAAAACGATCGTAAAAAGCGGCGAAATTCGGCATTTCTCACACCAGATGCAACTGCTCAGCGTCCACAAATGAAGCGTAAGGCAAAAAAACAAAGCTGTTGTGGTTGATGTCGAGCCGCCGAGTCTGTTCGAGAGCCGTCGGTGGCATACTGCTCCAAGTACGCGGATAGATTTGACTATGCCGCCCGGCTCGAGATCTATGCGGAGCAGCGTCAGTGCATCGACATGTACCTTAAAGCGAAGAAGCTTAGGTACCTTTTCTTCAATGTTTCGATGGTTTTCATTTGATTACTTTTTAAATGTGCGATTATTACTTATGCAGCGACGTCGTTTGGCAAAGCAACCTTGGGCCGTCGATGCACAAGGATTCTATATGCTGCTCTTCCGGGATTTGCTTAAGTCAAATGTTATCGGCGCTTTCGTCGATTGTTTGACACGGCAGTCCGCGGGGATCTCCGGGAGACCAAGCGTCTTTGTATTCCCAAGTTTTGTGCAGGTCGACTACTGGACAAAGATACAGAAGTTGTCGAGAAAGAGGAAGGTGGAAGCAGATCAGCTAGAGAGGTTCGTCGAGGAGATGGCGGGGAGTAGTCGGGCATGGCTAGAGCGGCTTGATGGCCATGCATTGACAAAATTGTCAAACGTATTGACGCCTGTGAATACAGGTAACCACTTGGGAGTGCTCGTCCACAAGGTCAACGAGCGAAAGTTCTCGTTCGGATCCGATGGCCTCGCATAAGATGACCTGGGCTGCTAGAGCCTTCGTAAGTCTTAACATTGGGCATATTTCGTCGACTATGTTGCAGTCTGCGTTAATTTGATTTTTATATTGTGCAGGCTGATTTTCTGATGAAGTATTGGTCATTGAAGTACGATTATCAATGTAAGAAGACCGTGGATCCAGAGTTTAACAGGCCCCAATTTGGAGACGTAGACTGCGGGGTGCATGCCTGTTTGACCATAGAAGAGTACGTTGTCGACACCCCAGAGTTCGAGAATTTTTTTTTTTTTTGGTATAATGTCCCGTATATAAAAGTAGAATAGAATGTACAGATGAGCAGGAGATATACTGCGCCAAACCAGTAACAGACTACTGGGCACGCATATAAAGGAAACCAATCAACCAATGACCCCACTCACAAGAACAACCCAAACAAAAACATCAAGGACACCCAGAAGAGGCCTGCCCTACCAAGCCACCCGCCATAGTCGGCGGATAACCGCCCTATGAAGGTCGTACTTGGCGGACGTGCCACTAATCCGCAAGGTAGCCAAGGCGAGGACGCACCCCACGAGTCTCTGCTGAGTAGTGACGATCCCCTCCTTCCAGCGCCTATTCCTTGCTTGCCAAATATGATAGGCAAGGGAGGCCAGAATATGTCGGTATGCAGCATGAAGAAGGTGCTTCCCATGCCAACGGGCCGACGCCCACTGAATGCCCGAATGCCACTCCCGATACGGCCATATCCATCGAATCCGGCGCCTCATCAAGTGAAGACACTGGCGGGAGAAGGGACAATCAAAAAAGAGATGCTGGGTCGTCTCGACATGCAGCTCCTCGCATAGAACACAAGCTGGAGTCCCTGCTCACTACGTTCGGATCCGATGGCCTCGCATAAGATGACCTGGGCCGCTAGAGCCTTCGTAAGTCTTAACATTGGGCATATTTCATCGACTATGTTGCAGTCTGCATTAATGTGATTTTTATATTGTGCAGGCTGATTTTCTGATGAAGTATTGGTCATTGAAGTACGATAATCAATGTAAGAAGACCGTGGATCCAGAGTTTAACATGCCTCAATTTGGAGACGTAGACTGCGGGGTGCATACCTGTTTGACCATAGAGGAGTACGTTGTCGACACCCCAGAGTTCGAGAATTATGGCGAAGAAGTCAACATGGATGTCTACCGTGCTTCTATGGCTGCTCGCATTTTACGTGACGAGCGTAGTTGTATGCTAGATTTTTTCACTAAGTTTCTTGGATATGCTGTTAGACTCTTTCGAGACTGTCGTTTAGTTTGGTTAACTTATTTTGAGTTGGGGATGGGACTGTTTGGAGACCTTTTGTTGGTTATGTTGGTTTTTCTTTTGTGCATGGACGGTTATTGCCAAGTGTTGGCGAGGGTTTCCGAACCTGTGCTCGAGGAAGTGAGGAGTGCTTCAGGAGATGATGTCCAAGTGGAGGCCGAGGAGACTGCCGTGCTTGAGGAGCCTGTTAGGGAAGAAGCTCGCGGGGAGCATGCCGAGGGTGAGGACCAGACGGAGAAGATCGAGGTGGAGAGGCCCGAGAACGTTGTTGGGGGTGAAGATCAGGCCAGTTAGGCCGCCCAAGTGTTCCTTTTCTCTTTCCTTTTTCTATTTTCTTCGGGATGACTGTAGTGAACCCTATTATATATACATATATATATCTTTTCTATCCTTGAATATAGCCCTCCGGGGCATAATATATATATATATATATATGAATGCAGAGCCTTCGGGTCTTTTTCCCTTTAATGTTGTTTCTTCTCCTTCCGTCACTTATATGCTTCTCTTTGCTTGTTTTTAACCTGCTGACCTTAAGCGTATCTTTGGGCTGTCTGCCCGACATCAACATCGTTAACCGAGGGGTATAGGGTGCTCTCGGGTTGTTTCTCGAGTCTTAAGTCGTATCAGGACGTTCTAGCCCGGTCTCCCTTAGTTCAGTAAAAGCGGCGCAGACTTAGTCCGAAAAACGAACCTACCTAAAATTTCGTGCCCGAGAACTTAGCAACGACTGTCCGAGAATATCACGCACCAAGTGAGATGACTGTTAGAAATTTGAACTTGTACTTGCTGACTTTTTGCCCAAGCATAAACCTCTCTATAAATACCAAACTCCTCTGGCTTCCTCAAATCATCATTTCTCTGCGTCTTCTCATTTTTTGCTTCTCATTCCTAGAGTCTGTATGGATTCTTCTTCCTCTTCTAAGGGCAAGCGTGTTGCTGCCTGTTTTCCCAAGACAGAGTGTGTTCCTTTTGGTTTTTAATTCCTCCAACTTTCGATTCGAATCGGGCCTACAACCCGACCTGGCTTCTGATGTGAAATCATCGATCCCTCAAGGCGACGGTGAGGACAAAAGTTATCGCAAGAGTTTAACTAGATGGTCTGCCGAGGCGAAAGAGCAAGGCGAACCTTCCATAAAAAGGCAGGGATTTTGAACTTAGCCCCCAGTCGCTCCAGGAGTATCTTGAGAAGGCAGGGATTCCTTCTGATTATGAAGTTCGGTTGCCCGGCCCTCTACAAGTGGCATCTTCTCCTCCTTCTGGCTTCTTGGAGTTTTTTGCCAATCAGATAGATATGGGGTTAAGGTTCCCCATCCCCCTTTCCTCCTCGACCTATGTGAAGCCTTAGGCATCTCTCCTGGACAAATATTCCCCAACTCCTGTAGCTTGCTCCTAGCTTTAGCTGTCGTCATTCGCAAGCTTAGTTTCCCTCTTACCACCGAGTTGATTCTTAATTTCTTCCGTGTGTGTGAGCGGGACGTTGGTAAGTTTGTTTTCGTGCCTTCCACTGATGTCTTTCACGACAACTTCACTGCCACCAAGGGATGGATGAACAAGTTCTTCTTCGTGCGTCCTTCGCCCCAGCACCGGGACCGTCGGTTTTCCTTACTTCAGTGGCGAGATCACTGTCAGGCCTCGGGTAATGACCCCGACCTGCTGGCGTTCATGGATCATGTCGGCGGCCACAATTTACTATTGAGGGAGTTGATGTCGCTGCTCCTTTTGAATCGGTTATCCCTCACCGCATTCTAGGTATGTTTTTCCTTTATTTTTGCTTGCTAGCCGTTCCTGTTTTTACTGTTCTCCCTTTTTCTAGTAAGCGATTGCTCGTGCATTTTGCCCGTTATGACTGTTCGGACCAGAGGCGCCTCGGTTCGCTCCCGGGAGGAGCCTGGTGAGCGCTCGGCGAATATGCCCTCAGATGGGATGTCAACTCCTTGTCACGAGGTGTCTCGACCCAAACGAGTGAGGCCATCACCCCCTACTCCTCCGGCTTCTTCCCGGGGAGGCCCTTCCTATTCTCGGCCCGCCTCTCATCCCCATTTCCTGCTGGAGAAAAATGGGGAATCTTCCTTATCTTATATGATGAATTTCCTTACTCCCGAGGAGAAGGATTTCTCCAAAGAGCTATCCGATGGTCGTGTTTGGAAGGGATGGGCCTTGGCTTTAAGCCAGGTAGGTTTATTTCTTCTTTTCCTTGGTTGAATATTTGCTTTGATTATTTCCTTTTGTCTTCAGGCTTATTCCTTATCCTGTGAGGGGGCTCGGCGGTACCGTATCCAGCAGAAAATGACCGACTCAAAGCGGTCTTGTAATATGGAGATGACCATGCGAATCAGTGAGGAAGCTCAAGAGGCGGGTCGCTTGAAGGTTCAGTTGACGATGGCTCAATTTGAGGTCGATAAACTTTCCAGGAGCTTCACTCAGAGAGGGAGATCCGTCGTAGTCGGGAGTATCAGCCCAACCCCAAGCTGGTCCCTTTGGAGAAAGTATCCGAGGCGGTCGATATGTACTTTAACTTCGGATTCCAAGGGTGCTTGTCTCAAATCAGGGCGAGTGGCTTTCCAGAAAGTGCACATCCCTTCAGTTTTCTGACTCCCGAGGCGGCTTTTATGGCTTTGGCTCCTCGACGTTCCCCACAGAGCCAGTGAAGGGAAAACGCCTTTGGAACGAGTTTGATCTCGGCGGAGTAGTGATGCTTCCCGAGGAGATGTTTCAACCGAGAAGGATTAGTTTGACGACTTTATTTGGGATTCAGTTTTTAGTCTTTGTTTTTCCTTGCTTTCCGTAGATGCTTTTGTTTCCTATCCCCTTCCTGTTTATCTGCTGCATATTTGAAGTATTAAATAAATAAATGATTTTTAGTTACCTGAACATTGCCTTCCGCTTGATTGCTTGATACTTATTACTTCCTTCCCTCCTCAATTGCTCTTGATGATTGTAAGAGGGATGAAGTCTCTTACCTCGGGTCAAGGGCATCTCCCATTCCCAAGGAGAGCCTCGGCGTCCCCAGTAGATAGAAATTATTTATTCTGTGCCTCTTATGTAGAGGTGGCGTAATTTACATTACCCGAGGGTGAGTTCCCGAGGGGCCTTCTTTGCCTCTAGCTTATATAGAGGTGGCGCTGCCTCGCGTAGAGGGATATCAATGTGCGCAAAAAATCTTATTTCCCTTGGGGGAAGAATGTCTCAGCCTCTCGCAGAGGGAATTCAATGTGCACGATTTACATTACCCGAGGGGAGAGGTCCTGAGCGGCCTTCTTTGCCTCTAGCTTATATAGAGGTGGCGCTGCCTCGCGTAGAGGGATATCAATGTGCACAAAATATCTTACTTCCCCTTGGGGGAAGAATGTCTCAGCCTCTCGCAGAGGGAATTCAATGTGCGCGATTTACATTACCCGATGGGAGATGTCCCGAGGGGTTTTGAAGTGATTGCCTTTTCAAGAGATGGAGTGTCTTCTACCCGGGTCTTCGTGTCTTTCAGTGTTTTGAGTTTTCGTTTGAACGTCCCTCGTACAGAAAGTAGCAAACTTTATTAATAACTTGGCATAGGTTACATCTCAAAAGCGGTAGAAGTAAACTTAAGGAAATAAGGTGCAGGAATCAAAGAAAAACATATGCAAATGATGGTACCCCCTCTAAGGATAATACTTCCGCAGCTTGCGGGCTTTCCAGGGGCGATCGAGCCGTTTCCCGCTGGTGTCCTCGAGATAGTAGGAGGCTTCTCCCACTTTCTTGACAACACGATAAGGTCCTTCGAACTTGGGCTCTAGTTTCTTCCTTCCTTCCTGGTTCAGGATCTCTTTCATCACTAGGTCTCCTTCTTCATATTTCTTGCCTCGGACTCGGCGATTGTAGGACTTAGTCATTCATCTCTAGTAGGCGGTCATCCTGATGGCAGCTCTCTCTCTTCCTTCCTCCATCAGGTCGAGATCTTCGACGCGGAGTTGATTATTGTCTTCAGGGTAAGTGAGAATTCGGGCGCTTTCCATGCCACACGGGCAGCACCGCCTCGCTTGCATAGACCAGACTGAAAGGAGTCTCACTGGTTCCCTCTCGAGGTATGGTTCTGTATGACCAGAGGATGCTTTGAAGTTCATTGAACCACGACTTCTCGAGCACTTCGTGGCGGGTCTTCAGTCCTTGTACGATGGTACGATTGGTCACCTCGTCTTGGCCGTTACTTTAAGGATATGCTACCGAGGTGAAGATTTGTTCTATTCCGAGTTCGTCGCACCACTCCTTTAGCTTTTTTCCGATGAACTGCCTCCCATTATCAGACACCAGTCTCGTCGGTATCCCAAAGCGACAAATGATATTTTTCCAGATGAATGCTGTGATGGCTGCTTCGGTGATCTTGGCCATGGCCTCGGCTTCAACCCACTTCGAGAGGTAGTCCACAGCAACCAGCAAAAACTTCTTTCGAGCGACGTTCCCAGAGAATGGTCCAACAATATCGAGCCCCCACTAATGGGGCAGGGGGACGTCACTGACTTCATGACTTCTGTGGGCATACTTTGCAAGCTGGCGTGTTTCTGACAACTGAGGCAGCTTCGGACTGTTTTCATGGAGTCTTCCTTCATTGTTGACAGAAGAATCCTGCGAGGAGTGCTTTCCTTACCAATGCCCGACTTCTGATATGACTCCCACAAATTCCCTTGTGGATCTCCCGAAGGACATATTCCCCCTTTTCCTCAGATATGCATCGCAAAGATCTTTTGAACAAGGTTGTGCCTATCAGAGTGAACCTCTGGATCCTCCGCATGAGTTTCCGGGCCAGAGCCTTGTGTTCTGGGAGGAGTTTGTGACGTAGGTATTTGGTAGATTTCATACATCCAATCTTCTCGAGCCATGTCCGGCTCGGGTGCATTTTGATCCTCGACCTGCCAAATTTTTAGGACCCTTCCTTTCTCCTCGAGCGGCCCGATTGCGCTTGCCCACTTAGCTATTTGATCCGCCTTCTCGTTCTGTGCTCGGGTGATTAGGACGATCCTGAGTTCCTCAAAGCTTCCCTTGATTTCCTCGAATGCTTTGACGTACTTCTCTAAGTTCTGACCCTTGATAGCGAAGTTTCCTTCCAACTGTTGGACCACGAGCTGAGAGTCCGAGTGTACCACCAAGCGTGCGATGCCCATTCTTCGCGCTGCTCGAAGTCCGGCAAGTAGCGCCTCGTACTCTGTCTCGTTGTTTGATGCCTTGTAGTCCAGTCTGATGGCTAGGTTGGTCTCCTCTCCCCAAGGTGATATGATAAGTATCCCGACTCCATTTCCCGAGCTGCAGGAAGAGCCATCTACAAACATCTTCCATATCTCCTCAAGACCATCTCCAACCATCTCCACCATGAAGTCAGCCAATGCCTGTGCTTTGATTGCGGCCCGAGGCCTGAATTGGATGTCATATTCTCCTGACTCTGTTGACCACTTGACTGCTCTTCCCGAGACGTCCGGCCTAGTGGCGATCTTCCCGATAGGGTGGTTGGTCAACACCACAATTGCGTGTGATAGAAAATAGGGCTGCACCTTCCTAGCAGTAATAAGAAGGGCCAACAGAAGTTTTTCGGAGTTTGTGTACCTTGTCTCGGGGCCTTTCAGGATGTGGCTTTACGAAGCAGATCGGTTTTTGTACCCTTTCTTCTTCCCGAACCAACACGGAGCTTATTGCTCGAGGTGACGCTGCCAAGTAGACTGTCCTCCCCAGGCAGTGGCTTGTTGAGCACGGGCAACTTCTTCAAATACTCCTTCAAGTCTTGGAAGGCCTTCTCGCACTCAGGTGTTCATTTGAAGTTCTGAACTTTGCGCAATACCTTGAAGAAAAGGTAAGTTGCGGTCGGCAGATCGGGAGATGAATCGTGAGAGGGCTGTGATCCTTCCTGTTAGTCTTTGAACCTCGTTTAGACTCCGAGGGGGCGTCATATCCATCAAGACCTTGACCTTGTTGGGGTTAGCCTCGATCCCTCTCCTTGTTACCATGTATCCTAAGAACTTTCCCGAACTGACTCCAAAGGTGCACTTGCTACGGTTCATCTTCAAGTTGAACATTTGAGCGGTGGAGAGTGTTTCTTGGACGTCGGCTAAGAAACAGCTCTGTTCTCGGGACTTGATTAAAATGTCGTCGACATAGACCTCCACATTTCTCCCGATCTGGTCCTTGAAGACTCTGTCCATCAGCCTCTGGTAGGTGGCACCGGCGTACTTTAATCCGAAGGGCATGTGTAGCAGTAGGTCCCTCCGGCGGTTATGAAACTTGTCTTCTCTTGATCTTCCTTGGCGAGCAGGATCTGGTTGTATCCCTGAAAGGCATCGAGGAAGCAAAGCAGTTCGTGTCCCGAAGTGGAGTCCACCAGTTGGTCTATCCGAGGAAGGGGATAGCAATCTTTCGGGCACGCTTCATTTAAATTCCTAAAATCTACGCACATGCGCCACTGACCCGAAGCCTTTGGGACCAAGACCACATTTGAAAGCCAGGTGGGAAACTGGACCTCCCTGATGTGGCCTGCCTCCAATAACTCCTCCACTTGACGTCGGGCCTCGGCGTCTTTTTCCGCATTGAGATACCTTCTTTTTTGGAAGACGGGTCAGGTGGTTCGGGAGACATTCAGTTTGTGTTCGATTATCCCTCGATCAATGCCTACCATGTCCTTGGATGTCCATGCGAACACGTCTTTGTTCCTTTTTAGCAATCTGATTAAGTCTTTCCTGAGATCCCGAGGTAGGTCCTTTGTGATCTTGACCGTGCCCTCGGGTGGTTTGAAAACGACCTCTTCAGTGTCCTCCTCCTTATCTCCTTTCTTGGCGGTTCCGATAGCGTACATCGTTTCTCTCCCCCTCGGGTGATCATCCCTCTTGACCCTGGAGGACTTGATTTCTACCCGAACCTCCTCCACGTAGCATTGGGAACTTTATCTTCTGATGCAGCGCTGAGGCGATGGCCATGAAAGAAGTCAGGGCGGGCCTTTCAAGGATGATATTGTAGGCACTCGTCCCGTTGATAACCATGAATGGCGCAATCCGTGTCTTTCTCGTCTCCCCTTCTCCAAGGGTGAGGGGAAGGTGTAAGATTCCTACTGCTTCGATGCAGTGTCCTGTGAAGCCAAAGAGAGCCGTCTCTACCCGGTCCATGGGGTATGCCCCCAAGTCCATCTGGTCAAGAGCCCTCTTGTATATAATGTTAACGGAGCTCCCGTTGTCGATGAAAACCCTACCATCATCATGGTTTGCTACTTCAGCTCGGATGACTAGGGCGTCTTCATGTGAATCGTCACCTCCATGGAAGTCTTCGGGACCGAAGCTGACGGTGGGCCCCTATCGTTACTCCCTGCCTTGATTTCAAAACTCTCCAGTCGGCGAACTCCTGCCTTCCTTGCCCGATTGGAATCTCCTCCTGTGGGTCCTCCCGATATGATATTGATTTGCCGTGGTGCTATTCTTTCCGGAGATCTTCTTCGTCCTGCGTTCCGATTGTCCTGATTCCTTTGAGTGTCATTTCCTCCTGGCCTCGGGCCTCGCCGGTCCTCTCTCTCTGGTGTCCTCCTATGTGCTCCCTCTGATTGTGAGGTTGGCGGTCTTGTCGGGTGCTAAATCGATTCCAAGTCCCGGGATATCTGGGCTTGGTCCTCGGGATTAGTCACAATTAGCTTCTCTAACTCTCGATTTAGTTGAAAGCACTCCTCAGTGGTGTGTCCATACTCGTGGTGATAATTGCAGTAGGTGTCAGATACTGGTCGCCTCGGGTTGCCGTCGATGTATGGGGGTTGGCGGAGAAAGTCGTTCTCCTCATATATCTCCAATGCTCGAAGTTTGTTCACCCGAAGCCTCAGGTAGTCCGCCCGAGGGAGCTGAGGTGCAGGGTAAGGGCGGTCGTCCCTTCGAGGGAATACCCTACGGTCTTGGCCTCTTGGTGGACTTTTTTGACGCTCCCGAGGAGCACTCTTGCATTTCCTGTCTTTGGGTTCACGAGCTTGTGATTCTTCCCCGCGGACGTACTTCTCCACCCGTGCTATCGGCTCCTCTACTGTGGTTAGGTATTTCTTTACTAGTGATCTGAACAGGTCCCCATCTCTCAAGCCGTGGTGGAATGCTCAGATAAGCAATTCGGGTGTGATGTTGGGGACCTCCATCTTTACCTGGTTGAAGCGCCGAAGGTAACCTCTTAAGCTTTCTCTGTCGGCATGTTCTATATTTAACAGCTTTACTGCAGATGAAGGGCGTCTTCGGTTGCTAGAGAAGTCCTTCAAGAAGTGTCTGGTAAGGTCTGAAAAGTTCTGATTCCTCCCGGTGGTAGTAGTGTGAACCATTGTTGGGCTCCCTTTGACAAGGTAGTCACAAAGAGTCGGCATTTGACGTGATCACCCAGCTGGTACAACGCCGCGTTTCCTTCAAAGGCGACCAGATGATCCTCGGAAGGTCCGGAGCCATCGTACTTCCCCATCTCAAAGTATCGGAAGTGCTCAGGTAGCGGGGCCGCTAATACCTCAGGTGAAATTGGCGATGCCCGAGGCAGAATCGGTGGTTCTGGTGGGTTTTCGAGGTTCTTAAGCTGGCGAATCTCCTCTCTCATTCTTTCTAAATCGGCTACCTGTTGGTCGACGCGTAGTTGGTTGGCACGTTGCTGGTCGGCGCGCCTCCTCCTGTTGGCTCGGGCTCTTTCTCTGCATTGACGCCAAAGTGTGGTTGTCGTCATCGCGTTCTCCTGTCCCCGACTCAGCGTCGTCTTCCCCACTTCCTTCGCGTCGGTTGCCTTCTTGCTCGGCCTTACGTTCTCAGTTCTGCCCGGGCCTGTTACCCCTCTGATTCCTTTCGGCCATCAAGATACCCACATCGGCCCTAATCCTTTGCATTTCTTCCATGACAGCAGCGAACATCGCCGCGGGGTCAGTCGGGCTCGGCTCGTTACCTTCGAGTGGCGGTTCGCGATCATTTTCAACAACTACCATACTGAATTTTTATTTATGATAAACTAGACGTTCCCACAGACGGAGCCAAGTTGATACCGCTGAAAAATGGATCTACCGCGATTAGACGACCGACGAGCTCTTCCCGCCTAAACTTCGCCGCGGATTTCGCCTGACGACTGGAAAACAGGGTAAGCATGGGGGGTCGTTTGCCCTCTTGCCTAGGTCAAGAGGGTGTTTAGCCGTGTTTCAGGTGTAAAGTAACGTGGAAAAATGCTGTGCGTGTGTGTGCGAGTGAGTAGAAAAACCGGCAGAGTAACGGTAGGATACGCGAGAATCGATACCTATTTTCAGATCTAACGGCGGTATTATATGATTCTGATCTTAGGTGGTTTCAAGGCAGTTACGACCCACGTTCCATGTTTTTAGGACTCGAGCTTCCCTTTTCCCACGATGGCACGTCTTCTTGACCTACCGAGTGCTAGACAGTTATTCTGCACGACTTATTGGCACTATCATGGGCGAATCGTGGCAGTTTTTAACAGGTGACCGTTATTCCCGAGGACGAGACCATCCTTCGTCATCGGGAAACCTACCCGAGTGGACCCTATCCTTCCTTTCTCCCCGAGTAGCCTCCTGGAGTGTTTTCAAGGATGCGAGTCCTTCGGATGAGGCATCCGAGGATTTTCCTACAAATGTCTTCCGAGTGGCTCTGGTCTTTGTTGTAGGTTCGGCCTTGTGGTCCCGAGGCCCATGGTGTTGGTAGGGTCTTCGCCGGGCGAGGTCGTTGGGTTAGTTGGGATGGGTCGGGTATTTTGCTGCGGGATCGATTAGACCCGAGGGTATCATAAACTATAAACACAAATCTGTGAGGTTTAATCAACTAAATATATTAAGAAATAATTACAGCGTATTTATTTATATTAAAGTCTTTTCTATCGAAATAATATACGATGCGGCCAAAAAATGATTACCCCAATAAGCTATACAAACTACAGAGTGTCGAATGTACCACTGCATGGTATGTGATTGTACCTTATTATGGAGTTATACCCTACTGATTTAACGTACTTGTCGTACAAGGATAAAAAAGTAATACCATACCAACGTTTGTCAATCCACATAAAATAGAAAATTATGAATTTGATCGTCGATTAGTAAATTGAAAGCTCTAAAAACAATAAATAAATACCATATTAAGCCAAAAATCATTAATAGTAAGTTGAACACTTCCGTTAACATCATCGATACTATATACTACTATGTTATTCTAATATTATTCATCTTGTTTTGATGAAACTTGGATTTTGTAATATTAAACTAGAGCGTAGGTGTCACTCCGTTGGATATTATAGCCTATGGCATCAACATGTGTCTCATTTAAACATCAAAGCTCTTCAACGACGTTCAACGAAAAAGTTGGTTCACGGTCTACCACCCATAATTCTACAAAAAAGCATCAATGTTCGGCATGTCAACTAGGAAAAATGAAGCGAGCGTCTCATCACGTCAAACTAGTTGCCTCCACATCACGTCCTTTGGAAATGCTACATATGGACCTATGTGGACCAATGCAGACACAAAGTATTAATGAACGCAAGTACGTGCTAGTTATCGTTGATGATTACTCTCGCCACACATGGACAAAGTTCCTCCGAACTAAGGATGAGACAGGGGACTTGATCATCAATTTCGTGAATTCTATTCAAAATTTACTGTAACAGACTATCCAAGTCATCCGTACGGACAATGGCACTGAATTTAAGAGTAAACACCTCAGTGATTTTTATCAAAAACTAGGGATTAGTCAGCAATTCTCAGCCTCCAAGACACCTCAACAGAATTGGGTAGTTGAAAGAAAGAACAGAACTCTAGTTGAAGCCGTGCGTACAATGCTGATTCATTCCGGCCTCCCACACTTCCTTTGGGCTGAAGCAGTAAATACCGCATGTTTCACACAGAACATGATGATGGTTCAAAAGCATTTCGATAAGACTCCATACGAGATCATTAATAAGCGAGTACCAACATTTCCTTCTTCAAGATCTTCGAGTGCAAGTGCTTTGTGGCGAAAGACAGAGAGCAACGTGTTAAGTTCGACACAAAAGCATTCGAATCGATTTTCGTCGGGTATTCTTCAACTTCAAAGGCGTACCGAGTATACATCAAGTCCAACCGCACTATCAAAGAAAGCTACAATGTCATTTTCCACGAAGTGGCAGAAATGGCTCCTGCATACCTCAGTTCCGGACCCGTGCCAAACGCAATGGCTTCTGATCACATCAGTCCAGGTCCCTTACCTAACCAGTTGGCTTCTGACCACAACAATTCAGAACCCTTATTCAATGGTGTGTTGACACGAAACCAACAGAAGATGGCAACAACTCTGGATTCAACGTCAGAAGATGCTACGAGACTGGCTTTAGATGATTTCTACTCTCTCTTTGAGCCCGTATATCGGCCAGACACCGTAAATAATGTAGCTTTAGTAGAACCTCCACTTGACGAGGCCGATGCACCAAGCTCATCAACTGCCCCTACCTCACCCGATTAAGAATTGCCTCAGAATACTGAAGAACCTACAATGGTTATTGAGGAAGAATCATGAGAGTCGCTCAACTTAAGTGCAGATATGGAAGTACCTCATACAATTGACCAATCTGATAATGTTGGAAATCTCGGTCCACAAATAGCTAATCCATCTACCTCAGCATCGCCCCATGAGCACAAGTGGACTCGAGCACATCCAGTTGACCAGATAGTAGGCGGTCCTTAGAGCGGAGTGAGGAAAAGACATCAGCACAGTCTCTTCAGCTGCTTCTTAAGCCAAAATGAGCCAACCAAGGTAGTAGACGCACTTAAAGACCCGTATTGGGTAATAGCTATGCAACACATCAACCAATTCGAAAGCTTTCAAGTGTGGACATTAGTACCCCGTCCGCATGGGAAAACATATATTGGAACGAAATGGGTGTTCAAGAACAAAAAGAATGAAGATGAAGAAGTGATCGGGAATAAAGCTAGATTGGTTACGAAGGGCTACAACCAACAGGAAGGCATCGACTATGACGAGACGTATGCCTCGGTTGCCCGAATCGAAGCCATCCGCCTTTTCCTGGCTTATGCGGCCCATAAAGACTTCAAAGTCTACCAAATGGATGTTAAAACCGCATTTCTTAACGGCGTGTTGAAAGAGGAGGTCTATGTCGCTCAACCAGAAAGCTTTGTTGATCAAGCACACCCCGATCACATCTATCGATTGGATAAAGCTCTTTACGGACTAAAACAAGCACCACATGCTTGGTATGATGTCCTGAGTGAATTCCTCGTGAAGTCTGGATTCATTCGAGGAACCATCGATACTACGCTCTTCATCAAATGGCAAGACAAAGATCTGATGGTCGTCCAAGTACACGTAGATGACATCATCTTCGGATTAACAAATCCATGGCTTTGCAAGATCTTGGAGATTTAATGAAGAGCAAGTTTGAAATGAGTCACATGGAAGAAATGCAATTCTTCTTAGGGCTTCATCAATTAGACAAAATACATTAAGGATATTCTGAAAAAGTTCTATCAAGATCAGAGTAAGCCCCTCAGCACTCCTATGTCACCAAGCTGCAAGTGGGATGCCGATCCCACTGGAAAAATGGTCGACATCACCCTTTATCACAGCATCATTGGGTCTCTTCTATATCTTACATCAAGCCGGCCGGACATCATGTTTGCCACCTGTTTACGCACCCGTTTTCAAGCCGACCCTAAGGAATCTCACATGCTTACGGTGAAGCATATCTTGCGCTACCTCAAGGGCATATCTACCTTAGGATTGTGGTATCCTAAAGGTACGAGTTTCAAACTAATCGGCTACACTGACGCTGACTATGCAGGTTGCCGAATGGACAGGAAAAGTACATCCGTTGGCACTTCTAGGCGAAAAGTTGGTTTGGTGGTCATCCAAAAAGCATAAATGCGTTTCAACATCGACGGCTGACGCAGAATATGTCGCGGCCACGAGATGTTGCTCGCTGATGTTATGGATGCGGACTCAGCTTCGCGATTATGGGTACAACCTACCCCATTTATAGCGATAGCCAAAGTGCCATTGCAAGTACGTGCAATCCTAATCACCACTCACGCACAAAACACAAAGACATACGGTATCACTTCATCAAAAAACACGTAGAAAAGGCAACATTGACATGTATTTTGCGAACACGGAATATCAACTAGCTGACATTTTCACCAAGGCATTTGATGAAAAACGGTTCTAATTCCTTGTTGGAAAATTAAGCATGTTGAACCTTCCGTAATTTATGCACTATGTGATTCTACGTGCTTACACATGTTCTATGCTATGTGTTTCTATACTTACTGATATATCTTGCGTGAAATATTTCATTTTTAAATAAAAATATAATAATACTAAAATAATTCAAAAGTACAAAAATATTATACATATAATTATAATATTAGGGGCATGACGATACCTCTAGGATGCTCGATCTACGTCACAAATAGATTAGATAGACATGAGACTGATTCATTGCTTAAATTGGTTAGTCTAAGTCGCATTCTTGTGTCTAAAGGTCATTAATTTGTTCCACTAGACAAAAAGTCACTTTTACATAAGTGAGGATTCTGGCACTTTATTTTTCCTTTCTCTGGATTTATTCTTGAGCGAGTCACACATCAATATGCTTGTCTTAACTAGTCATTCCTGGCTTCATACTCGCCTTGTGCTAATTCCGTAGGAAAATGAGTAGAGCACATAGGAAACTCCACACTTGGCCTTAAATATAGAAAATTTCAATCCTTTAATATAGCCTTTAGTCATCCATTTTGAGTTTTCTCTGATACCCTTCTTCTTCACTTGAAAACCCTTTGAGCCTTCAACCGAACAACTACGTTTTCGAGGGGATGTACAATCGAGAAAAGGAGGGGGAGAAAATGATATGAAAAAGAAAAGGATGACAAAAGAAGGTGGAAAACGCACACGAGGAATGCTCAACGCACAACAAATAGTGCAAAAGAACATGCCTTCCTAATTACTGAAATCTTCTCGAAATCATTAGAAGGGGGCATGGATCTTGCTGTGAACTTCTCCATCGATAATCTCTTACACTCGTCAGAACGGCTGGAAAGAGGAGCACCATGAAGGAACTTCTCCAACGATAATCCGGTCTTATATCGAGACAACGAGAAGAGGAGCACGGCCTTGGGTTCGAATTCCACAACTGCGAACTTCTTCAAATCGATAATCTCTGAAACCTCACTAGGGATTAAGCGAAAAGGAGCGCGGTGTCGGCCCAAGAACGAACGGGAAGAACTTCGCCTTAGATAATCTCTCAGCCTCGCAGAGAACCGGAGCTTCAGCTTGAGCAAGTTCAGACTGAGAACGAAGAAAAATTAATAAAGGATGAGAATAACAAACGATAAGAGAAAAATGCCAAAAAGAATGAGATCGACGTAGAAAATGAAGAGGACGACGAAGAAAAGTGAGAAGATCTTTAGTCCACAATTCCAAAGTTATCCTTCCCTTCTAAGTCAAGAGCCAAATTAAAACCCTTTACAGTCCCTATGATTCCAAATCGACGGTCTTGCGCACAGGTGAAAGATTAAAAACGCCTCGATCACAGGTAAATTAACTTAATATTGCTTGTGTTGACTTGAGTGATATAAATATACAAATCCCAAGTAAAAATAATCGAGTGCTAGAGTGAACCTAGTGAGAGTTGTCGAAATTGATCATTCTATGAACTTAGGACTTTTTAGTTTGACGACGTGACTTGAAGGCATATGATCCTTTCAAGTGTCATGTGAAATTGTAGGCGTGACAATGATCGTAGCAACTGACCCCATACTATTAATAATATGAATATGCTTACGAGAAAAACAAAACAATTATAAATATAAAAGATAATACGCACATACTGATATGCAATTGTAATTTGCATCTATGCGGAAATGACTAAATGCGATTTTACTTGTTTATGCTCATACCTTGGCGCAACATTTTGAATACATGATTAGGGGACCATGTATCTAAGTGAAATTGTTTAAATTGCGCATTACTCATTTAGTATGTGACAAATGATTCTATGTGTTTTCATGCTAAATTGATTTTTTTGGTGCAGCATTTGAGGGGAGCATATACAATTATATGTCTTATACTCCAAACATGTTTGATGTTCTTTCTCGAAGCAAAGAGGAGGATTTAACGAATTATTCAGGACTTGGAGCATACGGTATTGTTGATCAAGAACATCCCGATCACGTCTATCGATTGATAAAGCTCTCTACAGACTGAAACAAGCTCCACGTGCTTGGTATGATGTCCTGAGCGATTTCCTCGTGAAGTCTGGATTCATTCGAGGAACGATCGATACGACCCTCTTCATCAAATGGCAACACAAATGTCTGATAGTCGTCCAAGTTTATGTCGACGACATCATCTTCGGTTCAACTAATCCACGGCTCTGCGAGAGATTCGAAGATTCAATGAATAGCAAGTTTGAAACGAGTCACATGGGAGAGATGCAATTATTCTTAGGACTCCAAGTCAGGCAGCTCGAAGATGGCATCTTCATAAGTCGACATCACTTCTATGTCAACAAGCTGCAAGTTGGATGCCGATCCCACTGGAAAATCAGTCGACATCACACTTTATCGCATCATCATCAGCTCTCTTCTCTATCTCACCTCAAGCCGGTCGGATATTTTGTTTGCCACCTGCCTCTGTGCCCGTTTCCAAGCCGATCCCAACGAATCTCACAAGCTTGCGGTCAAGCGGATTATGCGCTACCTCAAGGGCACCTCAACCTTATGTATATGGTATCCTAAGGGCACAAATTTATAATTAGTTGGCTACACTGACGCTGATTATGCAGGTTATCGAATGGACAGAAAGAGCACCTCCAGTGGCACTCAATTTCTAGGCAAAAAGCTGGTATGCTGGTCATCCAAGAAGCAGAACTGAGTTTCAACGTCGACGGCTGAGGCTGAATACGTCGCGGCTGCCAGCTATTGCTCGCAAATGCTATGAATGCGGACGCAACTTCGCGATTATGGGTATTTTGTGAACATGGAATATGTATCACTGCATAAAAGATCACGTAGAAAAAGGCACCATGAATATGTATTTTGTGAACACGGAATATCAACTAGCTGACATTTTCACCAAGGCATTGGATGAAAAACGGTTCCAATTCCTTGTCGCAAAATTAGGCATGTCGAACCTTCCGTAATTTGTGCTTACGTGCTGCTATGTGCTTTCACATGTTCTATGCTATGTGTTTTTCTATATTTTAATGCTATATCTTGCGTGAAATATTTCATAAGTATAATATTAGAGGAATGATGATATCTTTAGGATGCTCGATCTAGTCACGCATGAATTTCCCTGACATGCGACTGATTACTTGCTTAATTTTGTCAGTCTAAGTCGCGTACTTGGGTCTAAAGTTCTTTAGTTGATTCCGCTCACGAAGTCACTTTACATAACTGAGGATTATGGCCTTTTATTTTCCTTTCTATGGATCTATTCTTGAGTGAGTCTCCCAATCATTGCTTGTCTTAAATAGCGATTGTTGACCTCATACTCACCTTGCGTTAGATTGTTAGGAAAATGATAAGGCACTTAGGAAATTCCTCACTCGGCTAAATATATACTTTTCAATCCTTCAACATAGCCTTTAGTCATCCATTTTGTGTCTTCTCCTAATTCATTTTCTTCATTTTAAAACCCTTTGAGCCTTCAATCGACATTCTAAACTTTCGGTGGGATGTTCAATTGAGAAAAGAAGGGGATAAATCGAAACAACAAAGAAAAAGATGACGAAAGGAAGGTGGAAACGAGGAATGCTCAACGCACAAAAAGCAGGCCAAAAGAACCTGCCTCTCGGTTATCTCAATCTTAAAATCTTTAAGAAGAAGGCATGGATGTTGCTGTGAACTTCTCCATCGATAATCTCGTACACTCGTCGGAACGGCCTGAAAGAGGAGCACCACGAAGTGAACTTCTCCAACGATAATCTGGTCTTATATCGAGATAACGAGACGAGGAGCACGACCTTGGGTTCGAAGTCCATAACTGTGAACTTCAAATCGATAATCTTTGAAACCTATCTAGGGATTAAGAGAAAAGAAGCACGGTATCGGTCCAAGAACCAACAAGAAGAACTTCGCCTTAGATAATCTCTCAGCCTCGTAGAGAAGCGGAGCTTCAGCTTGAGCAAGTGCAGAAAATTACCAAAGGTAAAAAGATGAAAAAGACAAAAAAAAGACGAAAAATAGAAAAGCCGACAAAAAGGAGCGACTAAGAAAAGAAAGATGAAGAAAATATGGAGAGGCACATCAGCTAAGGTGGCATGGGAGGTTTTATGTCTACCTGTAGCTGAAGGGGGGTTGGGGCTGCGATCTAAGGCCCTATTGCTGAAGCACTTGTGGAGTGTACTTTCCAGGACACCGAATTCGATTTGGGTCGAATGGCTCTATAGGACGCGGCTGCATTCTCGATCGCTATGGGACCTACCGGTCTCGGTGAGTGATGCTTTGAGCTGGAGGAAGCTGATGCAGTTGCGCCCTTTGATCAGATCTATGATTACATTCCGTATTAGTGATGGTTCAACGATTTTCCTGTGGAAGGATCCCTGGTTGTTGCCCACGCCACTCTTGGAAAGATTTCCAAGGGGCCCTATTGCGATGGGGCTGCCTATTGATTCACGCCTGAGTGTGGTTCTTGACGCGCAAGGCTGGCATTGGCCAGGGGGTGCGGTCAAGTATCTTGAGATTAGCCGCCTTCTACCTAATGTGCTTCGAGGGGACCAGGATGGCGTACGGTGGACGGGAACGCCAGATGGATCTGTGACGACATCTTTGGCTCGTGATGCGATGCGCTACAGGAGGTCCTGTGGGTTGGGCGGTGTTATTTGGAGGGCCGCTGAAGATTCCGCAACATGAGTTTATTTTATATCTGGCCTTGCAGGATCGTCTCTCGACTAGGGACAAGCCGTGGATTGCTCTAAGGTCGGGGACTCCAGCTTGTGTGCTCTGCGAGGAGCTGCATTACGAGACTGCCCAACACCTCTTCTTTGATTGCCCTTTCTCACGCCAATGTCTTCGACTCCTGCGACATCGGACACGATGGATCTGGCCTTATCGGGATTGGAATGCGGGCAGTCGGTGGGCGGCTGCCCGTTGGCAAGGGAAGCACCTTCTTCATGCAGTATATCGCCATATTCTGGCATCCCTGCACATATTTGGCAGGCAAGGAATAGGCGTTGGAAGTCACGACTCCACAAAGGCTCGTGGGGTGTGTTCTTGCCTTGGCTATCATGCGTATTAGTGGTACACCCATGAAATACGAGCTACAGCGGGCGGCCATACGCCGACTATGGCGGGTTGCTTGGTAGGATTGCTCTATAATGGTTGATTGGTTTATTGGTGATCGGTTTATTCCTTTCTTGTGTGCCCAGCAGTCTGTTACTGGTAGGTTGCGGAGTATAACTCCTGCTCATTTGTACATACTTTTCCGTTATTTATATACATGGGACATTACACCAAAAAAAAAAAAGAAGATGAAGAAAATATTTAATTCACAATACCAAATTTTTCTTCCCTTCGAAGTCAGAGCCAAATTAAAATCCCTCAAAGTCCATTTGATTCCAAATCGACGATCTTTCGCCCAGGTGAAATGATTAAGCGCCACGATCTCAGGTAAATTGACATAAAACTTCTTGTGTTGACTTGAGTGATATAAATATAAAAATCCCAAGTTAAAAATAATTGAGCGCCAGAATGAACCGAGTGAGAGTTGTCGAAATGCATCATATAACTTAGGACTTTAGTTTGCCGAAGTTACTTGACGGCACAATACCTTTTAAGTGTCTGGTGAATTTTTAGGCGTGACAAGGATCGATGCAAAATAATCTGAGCACATACTTTTAATAAAATATATAAAATTTGAATATAAAATACTTTTCTTCGCACATTTTAAATATGCAGTTTTAATTTGCATCTATGCAGAATTGATCAAATGCGAATTTTTTGCTCATACCCTCACGCAACATTTTGATTACATGATTAGGGGATCATGTATCTAAGCCACATTAGTCAAGATTGCACGTTTTGATTGTTTGCTACTAAGATTGATTTCCTCGCTTATAAGATTGAATCAATTTAAGTGCATTATTTGAGGGGGAGCATGTTCAAAATAATAAGACTTAAGCTCCAAATATTTTTGATGACTATTCTCCAAGTGTTCCGATAATTGTCAATTATGATTTCTTGCTACAAAGGGCTTCACGAATTTTCATGAATTGGAGCTTACGGCGATACAAAAATTCAGGTGAGCCTTTATTAGAATTACTTGTTGATTAACTCTAACATTATGGACATTTTGTTCTAAGTAATGCGGATTCTTCGAAAATCGGACTTGGAGCCAGATGTCACCGCTCGGAATCTCAGGGAGTTAATTGCATTTCAACTTTACTGCATGAGGAGTAAATATGTGAAAATCAAATAAGGATCTATCTGAAATATGAGAATACTTACCATCGAGAAATTGGATAGGTAACGAAATTTTTTATCATAAGTTTCTTGATCGTGGACAGTAATGGCCTTAGAAATTGCTAAGTATCGATAACGTCTAATTAGCCCACTTAAAAGGAATTAATTTTTGCAGTAAAAAAACTCTATCTCACGCAAAACCCTCATAACAGTGTCGATTAAAATTTCTCGAGCGAAACACTCAAAACTGAAAGACGAACTCCAATTCTTACGCAAACCCTTTAAATCTCACCCAGTTTTCGTCTTTCAAAGGTAGATTTGACATTCATTAGGTATTTGTGTTAATTGATTTAAGTGTAACTACATTCTGCGATTTTGTGCCTGATTTTATGTTAGATTTTCTATGTTCTTAACTGTGAAGCCTCGAAGGCGCTTTTCTAGCGATTTAAATATGTTCCTATGCTTAAAATGGGTTTAGATTTGCGAGTTTAGATAGTTTTTGAGTTTGCAGTCACTTTGATGGTGTAGATTTTCGACCTTCTACGTTTTAGGGCTAAGATTTAGGTTTCGACTAAAAACTGGGTTTCTGAAGGTTGAAGCAGTCGAAGAACTTTCTCGATCGCAAACAGTTTCAGTCGAGTTTTAAATTGGATTGAGATACTTTTTGCAGCGTAAAAGTTTTCCGATCGCTAAACTTTGACTTAGTCGTTAAGATAGATGACGTAGGTTGCAAAATCACTTACCATCGAGAAATATAATTTTGATTTTATGCAAGCGAAAGAGTACTAAGTGAAATAGATCAAATAGATGTCTATAAGTTTCGAGCGCAAAACTTACAATCGAAAACATTGATTTTGATTTCAATTCTGTACTCGGTCGTAAATTTTAGCGGCGATAAAATTAATTTTTCGACGATAAAATTTCTCGATCGATGATTTTTATCGATCGAAAATTTTCTCGACGAGTCACCTAGTTTCTCGTTGTCAGTTTTCTCGATCGTAAAATTTCGCAGCGAAGAACTAATTTAAAATCGAAATACGTTCTCGGTCGATAACTTTCACGACGAAAATTTTATTAACGCGCGAAAAATTTCTCGATCGTAAATTTACACGGAAATCAATTTTCTCGATCGCAAAATTAAACGGAGACTTGAATTCAAAATTAGCACTTAGGAAATTAAAATTGGTATTCCAACTTCCGATCGCAAACTTTAGCGGAGTGAATAGTGGCTTCAACACTTAGAATAATTTCGACAGAAGTACTATTTGCCTTATATGTAAATGTCGAAATTTCATCATGACACTAATATTCACTTCATATTACCTATGTGCACCATACTTATCAAACTTGTTATGAAATAATCGACAATTATAGTTTGATATTATAATTCATTTCGACTCAATTATTTCTGAACTAATGAGTTTCCTAATTTCTTATCATTTCAGATGGATCGTTACTCTGAATACAATCACATTTATGACCATAATCTATACCTCAAAGTTCAGGACACGAACTTCCAGCTAGATCTTACTACATTTCGATGTCCTGACGAAATCATGGTATCCATCTTACAAGGCCATCCCCTGTGGCACGCACTAACGGTAACAGCCTTGGTGCCGATGGTCTACCTCTAGCAGTTTTGGGCGATGATTAAGAGTCACATAGTTGAAGGAGCATACAACTTCTGTCACGACCCTGCTTCTCAAATACGTATTTTGGTGGGTTTATGCAGCGTAAACAGCGGAAAGCCCATTTAATAAAAACTTTTTGAAACATAACAATAACCAAGTACCGGACCGAAGCCCCAAAAGTCTAAACCCGAAATATCGAAACACACTTTTATTTATTGGGTCGAACCCCAAAGAGTAAAAAAATACGAAACATAGTTTAAAAACTCTACAGGTCACGTCCCATGTACTGCGCCGCTCTCAAAAGTCCGTGGAGTCACCGCCATCAGCCGCCCTTTCTTCCCTCTCCCTCTCGATTCCTCTTCCTCCCTTCCTCTCTATTTCTTTCTTTTACTTATTGACTATCATTCTTGTCTTCTTGCACCAAATGAGGTGTATTAGTTGAGGTGCCTTTGTTTTTATTCCATTAATTAAATTATTAGGTGATTGTATTTGTTTTTTTTTATTCCATAAATTAGGTAATGGTGATTAGATGAGGATAAGCTTTTCCCGACGTGGCCTCCCTCTCTTTTTCTTTACCTTATGGGTTGTAAATTTGTCCTAAAGCAATGAGGTGTATTAGGGGTCCTTATCTTGTCCTTATGTAACCAATGAGGTTGTATTAGTTGCATTAATAGGTAAGAATTTTTATTTTATAGTATTAGGCCAAACGTTTTTTTATTTGTCCATTAATAAATTTTGGTCTAATTAATTATTATTATTATTATATATATATTTTTATTTATTTATTTATTTGGGCTTTCATTTGTTGTTTTCAGCCCATTTATATTTTATTAAAGTACCAAACTTCCAACCTTTTATTTGGGTCATCATTTTCTTCATTTGCCCCATAAATAAATTTTTGGTCCATTTAAATTTTTCGGGCCCAATTGTAAATATTGGGCTCGTCTCCAGAAGAAATCGGTGTATGTTCGAAAATCGACTCCACATATTCCGAAATTATTAAAATAATCTCGTATAGATTTTTGCGGGTATTACATTCTCCCCCTTACAAGAATTTCGTCCCGAAATTACATTGAAAGAAATAAATCGGGATAACGAATCTTCTTGTCGTCCTCTCATTCCCATGTGGCTTCTTCAACCGCCTGGTTTTGCCACAGCACCTTGACTAGCACATGGTTCGGATTTGCAACGTGTTTACGTAAGCTCGATACGTGAAATACGTCGTGGACTTGGGCTAGCGAAGCTGTCAGCTCCAGTTGATATGAAACTTCCCCGATTCTTTTAAGGATTTGAAAAGGGCCAATATACCTCGGGCTGAGCTTGCCCTTCTTTTCGATCGTTTCACGCCTCTCATTGGAGATATTTTCAAGACACCTGATCGCCTTCCAAGAACTCTAACGGCCTTCGTCGTTGATCAGCATAGCTTTTCTGGCGACTTTGGGCGGTGTGCATTGTTTCTCGGATTTTGATGATCGCCTCCCTCATTTCTCGTATCATATTGGGACCTAAGAGTGTTCGCTCACCGATCTCGTCCCAGTGTATCGGGGATCGGCATTTGCGCCCGTGTAAAGCTTCGTACGGCGCTATCCCGATTGAAGAATGATAACTGTTGTTTTACGACAATTCGACCAGAGGAAGGTATTTGCTGAGCTCCCTTTGAAGTCTAAAACACAGGCTCGGAGCATATCTTTTAGGGTCTGAATCGTTCGTTCTGATTACTCGTCGGTTTGGGGATGATAAGCTGTGCTGAACGAAAGCTTCGTCCCCATTGCTTTTGTAAGCTCATCCAGAACTTGGACAGAAATCTCGAATCTCGATCTGAGACGATGGACGAAGGAACCCCTTTAAGCCGAACAATTTATTGAATATACAATTCAACATGTTGCTCCATGGAGAAAGCCGAACAAATAGGTACAAATGGGCGGATTTGGTTATTAATTAATCTCCAATTACCCAAATGGCGTCGTGGCCTTTCACAGTTTTCGGCAAGCCGACGACGAAGTCCGTGGTAATATGATCCCATTTCCACTCGGGAATAGACAAGGATTGCAGCGTCCCTCCCGGCCTCTGATGTTCCGCCTTGACTTGTTGGCAAGTGAGACAATGGCTTACGAACGTCGCAATGTCTCTTCATTCCCAGCCACAGTATGTCTCTCTTAAATCTCGGTACATCTTCGTGGCTCCAGGCTGTACTGAGTACGTAGTGGCGTTTGCCTCCGTCATTATGGTATTTCGGAGTCTTGCACTATCGGGTACGTACAAGCGATTGTTATAGAATAAGATCCCGTCTCCTCGTAACTTGAATTCTGTTGAAGTCTCGGTTCTTTGCTCGCTTGTCAATTTCAGATAAAGCGCGTCTTGCTCCTGAGCTTTCTTGATCTTCTCCAACAACGTAGGTTGAAGAGTTAACGCCGCCATTCTAGCCTCGATTTCGCCAAAATTGATCACTTACACATTAAACTGGTGGAGTTCGGTGTTGATTGCTTTTCGACTCAAAGCATCAGCGACTATGTTTGCCTTGCCTGGGTGATAATTGATCACACAGTCGTAGTCTTTAACGAGCTCTAGCCAACGTCGTTGCCTCATATTAACTCCTTCTGGGTGAAGAAGTATTTCAGGCTCTTATGGTGTGTAGATCTCGCACCGTTCCCCGTAGAGATAATGACCCCAGATTTTTAGGGCGAACACAACTGCTACGAGTTCCAGATCATGCATGGCGTAACTCTTCTCATAAGGTTTCAACTGTCGGGAGGCATACGCAATTACCTTCCCGTTCTGCATCAGCACGCACCCCAAGCCATTCTTCGAGGCATCACTGTACACCAAAAAGCCTTCGCTACCGGACAGAATCGTAAGAACAGGAGCTGTTGTCAATCGTTTCTTCAACTCCTGGAAGCTTTGCTCGCATGCTTCCGTCCACTTGAATGGGAATTTCTTCTTCGTCGGGTCCGTGAGTGTCGAGGCAATGCTGGAGAAGTCCTTAATGAACATTTGATAGTATCCACCAAGCCCGAGAAAGCTCCTGACCTCCGTGGGAGTGGTTGGTCGTGGCCAATTGCTTACGGCTTCGATCTTGCTGGGAGCCACAGATATCCCATTTCCGGAGATAAAGTCTCCAAGAAAGGCCACTTAAGTGAGCCAAAATTCACATTTCTTAATTTGGCATAGAGTTGCTTTTCCCGAAGAATTCCGAGAGCCGTTCGTAAATGAACCTCGTTTTCCTCTTTTGTTTTAGAATAAACGAGGATATTATCTGTAAATATGATTACAAAGTGGTCAAGGAAGTCTTTGAAAACCCGGTGCATCAGGTCCATAATGCAGCTGGAGCGTTCGTCAACCCGAAAGGCATAACCGAAAACTCGTAGTGGCCATACCTCGTGTTGAACGCCGTTTTCGGGATGTCGGCTTCCCGAATATTCAGCTGATGATAACCCGATCGTAAATCGATTTTGGAAAATGTAGATGCTTCTTGCAGCTGATCGAACAGATCATCAATTCTGGACAGCGGGTATGTGTTTTTGATCGTCAGTTTATTCAGCTCCCGGTAGTCGATGCAGAGTCTCATTGACCCGTCCTTTTTACGTACAAACATGACAGGTGCTCCCCAAGGCGAGAAGCTGGGCTGAATAAATCCTTTCTGCAGTAGCTCGTCAAGTTGCTCTTTTAACTCTCGTAGTTCGCTTGGTGCTAAACGATATGGAGTCTCAGAGAACGGTGCTGCTCCTGGTGTTAGATCGATCGCGAATTGGAGTTCTCGATCAGGAGGTAGTCCCGGTAGATCGTCGGGAAATACGTCGGGGAATTCATTCACAACGGTCGGTTGGGGCGACCCGTCGGTCTTCATTGCAAATAGGAGAAAAGACTCGCAACCCGAATTCATAAGTCGTTGGGCTTTTAACGCAGAAATTCGGTGGATTTTGCTCTTCTCCTCGCACCCACAAACATGAAGATTTCGTCTTCAGGAGTTTGGAAGGCCACCATCTTCTTCTGGCAATCTGATTATGGCCCCGTATTTCGAGAGCCAATCCATCCCCAACATAACGTCGTATTCGTTCATCGGGATCACGATCAGATCTACGCTCAGATTCCTTTCTTCGATCGTCACGGGACATTTTCCAACACTAGATTTGTTCGAGTTGGATTCTCATGTAGTAGAGTTACTACGTAGTTGTAGTCAGATAAGGTAGGAGAGATGCCTAACTTGGTCACATATTTGGCCGACAAAACGAGTGCGTGGCTCCAGAAATCAAACAGCACAGAAGTAGGCGCGTCGTAAATTCGTAACGTACCGGTCACTACTGCAGGATTTGCCTCTGCCTCGTCATTAGTTAATGTGAACACCCGTGCTGGGATCAGTGGTGGTAGCGCCTCCGCCCCTTCTTTAGTCAACGCAAACACTCGAGCTGGAGCCGGTGATGGTAGCGCCTCCGACCCTTCATTGGTCATCGCATACACTCGAGCTGGAACCGGTGGTGGTCGTACAAGCATCTGAGTCGGGTTCCTGGGTTGGTTGCAGGCTCGTGCGTAATGTCCCTGTTTCCCGCAGAGATAGCAGACGACATTGGGGTTTTATGCAACTCCAAAGCAGACACCGACGTGATTACGCCCACATTGTTGACACTGTGGTGCGTTGTACGGAGGTCGTTTGGAACGCCGGGTGGTCCCTGGTTCGGCCTCGGTTGCCAGTTAGATGATCCCGAGAGACCTCCTCGGTTAGGGCCTTTTCCGAAGAATTGTCTCTTTCGGTCACCCTCACCTCCCTGCTGGTTTTCCGTTCTCTTCCTCGCCTCCTGCGCCGCTATAATCTGCGCCTCTGCCTGTTCTGCAATGATGGACCGCTCGGCTACTTGAGAAAAAGGTACTCCCCGTGTGCCCGACATGCTCACATCACGTTAGATTTCAGGTTTGAGGCCCACCATGTATCGTGCCACTTTCAGCGCATCCGTGGCCACCATAAGCGAGGCGAAACGTGATAATTCTTCAAACTTGCGAATGTATTCTGCCACAATCATTCTCTCCTGCCTCAAATTTATAAACGTGTTCATCCGCTGGGCTTGCTCGTGGGCTGAGAAATATTTCTCGTAGAAAAGCTTTTCGAATCTTTCCCACGACTTCACGACCGGATCGTCCCGGATTTTGATGGTATCCCACCAAAATCCGGCGCTTCCCCATAGCATTGAAACTGCGCACAGTACATGCTCATTCTCCGGTACTCATCCGTACACGAACAAAGTCATCTTCCATCCCCGTCCGCCCAGATCCACACGGTAGCCGACGTTCTGCACCACCTACTACCACTCACCAAGACCCCCGCACCACCCTCCATCGCCCGGATCAGACGGCGGTCGGAGGGCCTCTTTTTTCTTGCCGTGACCTTTCATATTCCACCACAAAACCCTTTCTTTTTTTCCCTGGCTGTTGCCGTCTGTCCCCTTGGACTGATTGGACTGAGTGGATATGGCTTCTCCTTCATCATCGGAACCTGTTCGTGCGTCTAGGAAGTTGCCGGACCTCGATGCTTTGGCCGCTAAATACCCGGAATTTGCGGCTGCTCTTAATCGTTCGGAATTTAACTCCCTCATGACTCGGTTATTGGGTGTTAATCTCGGCTCAGCATCTGGGGAAACTGCCCCTTCGACTCCCTTGGTCTCTGACGAGCATCTCGGAGGGTTGGGTGGTCGTTCTCGCTCGTATGATACGAATGCGTCGAACCCAGTGCATGGGGTTTTGTCTGGGGGTATCGGTGTTGCAGGGGTTTCTCAGCCCCTACGTAATGCGCCTATTCGGAGTATTCTGAAGCGTACCAATAGGCCGGGTGAGCTGACTCCACCTAGGTCTTCATCGACGGATAGCTTTCCAGGTTCAGGTCGGGGTGCCCAAGTCGCTGTCGGTGCTTTGGCTCATGGGGCGATTGGGTTGAACTCGGCAGCGAAACACACTGGTGAGGGCTTCTCTTCTTCGGTGATCGGTACTGATATCTCGGCTGCGGGATCGGGGAAAGATCGTGCATCTAGTGAGAGTGAGGTTCCAACTAGGGTTTCTTCCTCGCCTGTTCATGCTGGCGGGACGGCTGTTTCTGGGCGTAACTCTCAGCCCCGGTTTGTTTCTGGGCGCAAGGCTGGGCGTTTATCTTCAGCGGTTGGGCCTGGGGGTACTCAAAGAATGGCCCCGAGGACTGGTTCGGATACTTCTTTACCCCCTAAGAATGGTGATGGAGGAGCTGTGGGTTCCTCTTTTGCGCAAGTCCTAACGGGGAGACGTATTCGACCACAACAGCGAACGGCGCTTAGTTTCACTCCTCCCACTATTGTTGATGGGGTGGCGGTTGTTTGTCCTACGTGGGAGGTTGCTAAGCAAGGGCTGGATAGATGGAACCACACTTTGGTGGGTTATTTCCTTGGACGACGGCCTTATTTCCCCTTCGTGGAGAAGTTCGTTCGATCATCTTGGGCGGGTGTGGAAGAGGTTCAGGCCACGATCAACGGCTTTTTTATTTTCAGGTTTGACTCGGATAAGTCGATGACGGCGGCTCTCGAGGGAGGTCCTTGCTTATGGCAGGGGCAGCCCCTCTTCTTGGAAGCTTGGAGGCCCGGCATGTCGTTCGAGCGAAAGGAACATACGGAGGTTCCGTTGTGGGTCAAGCTTAGGAATATCCCCAATGAATTTTGGACCCCCGCGGGCTTGGGCATCGTAGCTAGTGCCGTTGGGCAGCCGCTTTTCGCCGACGGCATTACTATGAGTGCTACTCGTATCGACTACGCTCGGGTCTGTATCATTAAGGACCTAAAGACGGAGTTTATTGAGAAGTTTAATATTAGGCTGCCCTCTGAGGATGGGAGTCCACGTGGGATGGTTCCGGTTACTGTGGAGTACGAATGGAAGCCTTCTACGTGTACGAGGTGTGATACGTGGACCCATTCTGATGGTTCTTGCCCGATGACCAAGAAGACTACTACGGTTAAGGCCACTCATCCTAATGAGAAGCGGGAGAGGCAGCCCACCTTGGGTAACGCGATTCGGGTTCCTAGGCCTAGAGATGATGATTGGCGACAGGTTGGGCCGAGGGGCAAGTTTTCCGTTGGTTCTCACCAGGCGGCTACGGTCCATCCGGTGGCTTCTACACAGGAGGCGACTACGAGTTCTCGTGGGACTGACCCTCTGTGCCCCTCGGCTGAGACTAGTGATGAGACTAGTGATGATGATCTCCGGGCTGAGGCGGAGCGTAATGCTCTTTTATGGGGTAACGCAAGTAACCCCTTCCATGCTTTGTCTAATGTGGATGATGAGTGCGCTTCTGAGGGTCCTAAAGCAGCCCTTCCGGACGGTTTATCATGATCGCGCTCACCTCGTGGAACGTGAGGGGTCTCAATAAGAGAGACCATGGGAGGGCGGTGATGGATCTTATCTCTAAGTTTGATTTAAAACTTTTCGGGCTTTTGGAAACTCGCGTCTCTTCTATTAACGCTAGTGCTGTCTCGGGAGGCATTAGGGACTCTTGGCAATGGTTTTTTGATTATGGTGATGGGCTGGGAACGAGGATTTGGGTTGGATGGGACCCCAGTTTTGTTCATGTCACCATTGTGGGCTGCTCTATACAAGCAGTTCATTGTAGGGTTTGTTCTCTTGCATCGCAGGAACTCTGCTATATTTCCTTTGTGTATGGGAAGAATCGGAGAGAGGAGAGGGCTGATCTTTGGGATGAGATTATCCTCGGGGATTTCAATGCCGTTACTGATATTTCCGAGGCGAAGGGTGGTAATCCGTCTGTTGTGGAGGCGACGGAGCTCAGGGATTGCTTGATCAATGCCGACCTGACTACCTTACCTTCGACGGGGAGGTTCTTTACTTAGTTCAACCAGCAGCGTGCGGAGGCTGGTATCTGGCGGCGGCTTGATCGCATGGCTGGCAATCCCTCGTGGTTTGCTACCCACCCCGATTTGGCTTACTACTGTGATTTTCCCGCTACTTCCGATCATTCTCCTCTTATCCTCGCGGCTGCCCGGGGAAGTGGGAGGCGTCCTTGCTTCAAGTTTGATAACTTTCTGGTTTCTGATCCTAGGTTCATTGACGTGGTGAGAAGAGGTTGGCTGGATCATTCGGATGGCTTCCCGATGTTCTCTTTTGTTCGCCGACTTAAGATGCTCAAGCCACACATTCGCGATCTTAGACGCACGAAGGGGGACTTGGCTAGGAATGTTCTTGAGGCCAAACACTTCCTTGAGCTGAGTCAATCTTTCGTTGAGAAATACCCCTCGGAACCCCTTTTCCTTGACTTCGAGTCTATGTGCAGGTGTTTATACTCCAAGGCTGTGGAGATTGAACAGTCTGCCCTCTCTCAGCAGGCCAAACTTGCTTGGCTTAAGGACGGGGACCAATGTACCTCTTTCTTCTTCAAGAAGGTGACTCTGAGACGTGCACGTAATCGTATTCTCTCGTTGGAGGACGATAATGGGCTGGTTATTGAGGGTGATCAGCAGGTGGCGGCTGAACTGATTCGGTTCTATAAGGAGCTACTTGGGAAGTCGGCTAGGGACACTCCGGTTCGTGTGGATGATCTCCGTAACTTTGTTACTACTTCCATTCATCCGGACGTGGCGGCTGATATGATTAGTCCGGTTACGGGGGCTGAGATCAAGGCGGTGATTTTCGCGATGGGCAGCGAGAAGGCCCCGGGGCCTGATGGTTACACTGCAGCTTTCTTCAAAGCTGCTTGGGAGGTTGTTGGCGATGATCTTACCGTTGTTGTCCAGGACTTCTTCAGCACTGGCATCTTACTGAAAGGCCTTAACAGCACCCTTATTACTCTTATTCCGAAAGGTGAGGCTGCTAGGAATGCGTCGGACTTCCGCCCTATCTCTTGTTGTAATGTCATTTTTAAGGTTATCTCGAAGATCCTCGCTAACCGGCTGCGTCCCTGCCTTGCTGATCTCGTGCATCCCTCACAGACTACCTTTGTCCCTGGAAGGCGCATCTCTGACAACATTCTGATGGCCCAGGAAATCTGCCTTGCTTATCAGAATCGGAGCAAGCCGGCGCGCGTGGCTTTCAAGGTCGATTTGGCGAAGGCCTATGACAAGGTTGAGTGGAGCTTCTTGTTGGAGGTCCTGTCGGCCATGAAGTTCCCCCTCTCTTTATCAGATGGGTGGCTGCTTGTGTGACTTCGACTTCTTTCTCCATTAATCTCAATGGAGCTCCTGTGGGTTTCTTCGAGGGGAAGAGAGGCTTGCGACAGGGAGATCCGCTGTCCCCCTACCTCTTTACCCTTGTCATGGAGGTCCTCCATGGTATTATTGACTCGAGCATCCGTGCTGATAGCAGATTTCAGTTCCACTGGCGGTGTGAGTCGATGCGATTGGCAATGCTCACGTTTGCGGACGATCTTATGCTGTTTTGCCATGCTGATCCTTGCTCGGTCAAGGTGTTTAAGGATGCTCTGGATACCTTTGCTTCTTTGTCCGGTCTCTGCCCCAACCCCGGAAGAGCGAGATGTTTGTTTCTAAGAGGGCTGAGAATATCTCGAACTCCCTCCTGACCATCATGGGATTTCAGCTGGGTAAGCTTCTGGTCCGTTATCTGGGCGTTCCTCTTCTTCACTCGAGGCTCCGGCTGGTGGATTGTGCCCCTCTTCTTCACGCGGTGGATAAGCGGGTTGGGTCTTGGTTGAACCGGTCCCTCTCCTACGCGGGAAGGGTCCAACTTATCCGGTCCGTCCTTGGGTCGATTCATTTGTTCTGGTCCAGCGTGTTCCTGCTGCCTAAGGCTGTGGTCAAGGCTTTGGAGACGAGATTTAGGTGTTTTCTATGGGATGGGTCTTCCCCCAAAGTCGCGTGGGAGGAGGTGTGCCAACCGGTTAATGAAGGAGGCCTTGGTATTCGATCGATCACGGCTAATAATAAGGCCATGATGCTGCGCCTTCTGTGGCTTATTGGGAATAGAGATCTCTCTTCGATTTCGGTTAAGTGGCTCCTCCATACGAGACTTCGCCAGCGATCCTTTTGGGCTGTCCTTCCGTCGTCTAACGATGCGTGGAGCTGGAAGAAGGTTCTTCAGCTTAGAGATGTCTTTCGACCTCTTGTTGACTTTACGGTGGGTAATGGTGACTCGATTTGGCTTTGGAAAGACCTGTGGCTGCTCCCTTCCCCTCTCATGGACCACTTTCCTCGGGGTCCGGTGGCGATGGGTCTTCCTATTGACACTGGACTGTCTGCGGTCATTAATGCGGACGGGTGGAACTGGCCTGCCAGGTACTCGGTTGAATACTTGGATATTGAACCTTTGCTCCCTGTGATTTTCCCTTTGGAGAGGGACTCTTTACGATGGAAAGGCGCTGCTGATGGACGATTCTCTACGGCGAGGGCCCGCGATGGCATTAGGTACCGTCGCCCGGATGTGCCTTGGGCTGATCTGTTTGGGGGACCTGCGCGGGTCCCAAGGTTCGAGTTCATCCTTTGGCTCGCTATTCGTGAGCGGCTTTCCACGCGGGATAAACCTTGGATTGCGTTACGGGCGGGTTCTAATCTGTGTGCTTTGTGCGGCCTTTTCGCGGAGACTACTAATCATCTCTTCTTCGAATGCGAATTCTCATTGAGATGTGTTCAGTTGCTTGAAGATAGGACAAAGTGGAGCTGGCCGGTTCATGTTTGGAGTTTGGGCGTACGTTCACCAGCTAGGAGATGGCGAGGTCAACATCTTCTTCACGTGATGTTCCGTCACTTGGTTGCCTCATTGGTTTATCACATCTGGAAGGAGCGGAATAGGTGTTGGAAAGATAACATCTCCTCATCTCCTCAGCAGGTGATTTCGTTGGTTCTCGGTTCGGCGTGTTCGCGACTTGACACGGTTCACACGCGGTTTGCCTTCCAGGTGGCGGCTATCAAGCGACTGTGGCATGTTGGTTGATGGTTGGGCTGTTCTTCTTGTTTGGTGTTTGTGTGGGTTTTGGCTTGCTGTGTTGTTTGTGCTTGTTTGACCAGTAGCCTGTTACTGGTTTGTGGGTGGGTTGGTCCACCTTTTCACTGTACTTCTTTCGTTTTTATTTTCGGAAAATTTACCAAAAAAAAAAAACTTACAGGCATGGCTGATACTCCAGGCTTTTGAGCGGTAGTACATGGACTGTATACAGAACCTAAAACCTAGCGCTCTGATACCACCTGTCACGACCCTACTTCTCAAATAGGTATTTTGGCGGGTTTACGCAGCGTAAACAGCGGAAAGGCCATTTAATAAAAACTTTTTGAAACATAACAATATCCAAGTGCTGGGCTGAAGCCCCAAAAGTCTAAACCCGAAATATAAAATGTTTAGCGAAACACACTTTTATTTATTGGCGAAGCCCAAAGAGTAAAAAAATACGAAACATAATTTAAACCACTCCACAGGTCACGTCCCATATACTGCGCCGCCCCAAAAATCCATGGAGTCACCGCCATCAGCCGCCTAGTCGTGACGTTTTTCAACGTCCGACTCGTTCGTACCTACACACGTAAACCCTGAGCTTTTGCCCAGTAGATGAAAATATGCATGAATGTAAATGTTCTCACTCAACTCCCATCCCGACACATCTCACAGAACGCACGCTCAACTCTTTTCTCATATCTCATCTCAACTCATCACATCAGGGCCCGAGGCTAGGAACTAAAGGCAACACGCGCGCAGGGGTCAGTAGCTGGAGAGGCCCCACCCCCACAAGGGTCAGTAGCTCGGGAGGCCCACTCCCCACATCATATATAGTGCGTCTTAGTCCTAACCTCACTACTCATACAAGTCAACGACCAACAATCGGTCACAATCTACCCCACTCATCGACAATGTCACGGTGAATCCGCACGGTTCTCTCTTCTCGTACCATGTGTATGCAAATATAGTGAAAGTAGAATGCAACTGGAAAAATGCATCATATTAAATAACAGTATATCGGCCCGAGATATAATCTCAGCCCGATCTCAAAAACTATCATTCACCAAATAATTCGGGCCCGAAGCTCGCGTTCCGATTTAATCGGCCTGAAATCTTAACCACCGGAACTCTCCCGAAATTTCACTAATAGTTCCCAAAATTTAATCCTTTTGACTTTAAGACCCTAATTTCACAATTGGTCCCTAATTTAATATATTTTAAAATTCCAACGTCCAACTTTCAAAATATCACTTAAGTTCCCAATATAAAAATATCTTTCTGAATTTTGCATTAAAACCCCAAAATCTCATGATTTGCTTTGTAGGACCCGAAAATTTGAGCCTTTTATTTGGAAAAAAAAACCTGATTATAAATTGCCGACACTTATTAAGCCTCCAGACATAAACCCATTGGAGCGATAGTAGAAGTGGAGGTTGAATGCCGGACTCAAGAAGCGCAACCGTGCGAAATTTCCGAGCTGAGCGCCGAAAAAAAAAGAAGAATGAAAAAAAACAGAGAAAAAAGAGAGAGAGAGAATTATATATCAACTAAGAACCCTTCCTCCGATAATCTTTCACTCTCTTTTTTTTGGGAATTTTCACTAAAATAAAGAAAGATACAGGAGTACATGGATAGCGTACATGATTTCGCTCACGACGCAACAAGCGATAACATTCTACCGACCTGAAAGCACATCGACAAAGACCGAAACAGCCCAACACCCAAGGTCCCAAAAAGGACCAAAGCCAAGAAAACACGACAACAATGATAGTGACAAAGCAAAAAGGCATAAATAGATGTATAAATCCTTCATCACGTAACCGGATCCCAGCACCAGATGTAGTGCCAGAAGGGCGAACGGGCGATGTGCCGGTAAAGCGCAAGCGCACAGCAGCAGATAATTCGTCATAAGAGAATTATCAAGCGGAAGCAAATGGGGAGATCGTCCGCAAAACAGGTCGGGTGGAAGGCGATGAAACGCCCGCTCCTGTATATTTCCGCCTGGCCAATCACGCACCACCGTAGAAGGGTCTTCAACGAGAACGACTGAGGGCCGCCAATCCCGAACCAAGCCACGGCAGATCCACCCTTAAACCAAGCTGCAGAAAACAAGGAGGAAAAAGAGCCAAAGTGGGGGGCAATGGTGGAATTAAATGGGAAGCAGAACAGGGAAAGAACTTCCCTAATACAACACGTAGCACATCTCCGCCCTCCGAGGAAGCATCCAGATATAAAGGTGTTCAGGGCACGACAAACCAAACCTGCAAGACAAAGCAGAGAACAAACCAAAACGACCCAACAATCTACCAAGTAATGCGCCACTTCCGCGTAGGGCAGAGCTTTGCAGCGCATACTTGGGGGGAAGGGTAGAGGGACGTAAACAAAGTATTATTTCGATATCAGCAATGATGTGACCTGGCTGTCGTTGTCGTCCATCGTGCCACCTTTTATTTCGCTCCATCCACAGGTGATAAACTAATGATCCTAGCGCGTGACGCGGGCCGAAGTTGGCTAAGTGCTTACCCCTCCAGCGTCGGGCCGCCCACCTGATACCAGCAAACCAATCCCCAATTGGCCACCCAAAGCGCAGTTTCCGGCAAAGAAGGAGAAGGCATCGTCTGGAGAAGGGGCACTCAAAGAAGAGATGCCGGGTAGTCTCGGCCTCCTGAGTGTCGCAGAGGAGGCAGGAGGAGCTCCCAGCCTTAGCCGCGACCCTCGGCTTATCTCTCATCGCCAGTCTGTCTCTAATGGCTAGCCAAAGGATGAACTCATGCCTCGGGATAGAAATAGGACCACCAAAGAGCGAGTTCCAAGCGACCTTAGGGCGTCGAAGTCGGATGCTCTCCCTAGCCGATCGAGTAGAGAAGGTACCATTCGAGGAGGCGCTCCAAATAACCTTATCTTCCTCATTTGGTCTAACCTGCGGAAGTAAGGGCTCAATGTCCATGTATTCCGTAGAGCTACGCGCAGGCCAGCACCAACCATCCTCGCGAATCACTTTACTTAGCATAGAATCAAGGGGAAGGCCCATGATCATAGGACCACGAGGGAATCGGTCAATCAGGGGACCCCCGAGGAGCCAAGGATCAGTCCATAGCCTAATCGAGGAGCCATTCCCAATGCTGAAGGTGATAAGTGGACGGATGTGATCACGGAGCTTAAGAAGCTTCCTCCAACTCCACGAAGTGCGAGATGAGGGCCTAATAGTCCAAAGCGAAGTATTATGAAGTCGCGTCTGCCGGATCCAAGAGGCCCATATTGAGGAGGTTTCTCCACTTAGCAGGTTCCAGAGAAGTCGCAACAGGAGGGCCTTATTATCAATTTCGATAGGTCTTATCCCCAAGCCGCCTTCGTCCTTCGGGAGACAGATATCAACCCAGGCCATTTTAGCAGAAGAGCCGTTCCAGAGGAAAGCCCTGAGTTTAGCCTCGATGCTCTTAATGATGCTTTCCGGGAGAACAAAAACACTTGCCCAATACGTGTGGAAACCAAGAAGGACCGATTTGATGAGTTGTGTCCGACCCGCATAAGATAGGAATAGGTTAGTCCAAGAGCCCAAGCAACGATCAATGCTGCCGAGGAGAGGTGTGCAATCCGCAATACTAAGCTTCGAGGTGATAAGGGGGACCCCAAGATAACGAACCGGGAGAGATCCAATAGGAATGCCCATTACCGCCTGGATATTGTCCTTAAGGCGATCCGCTCTTCTAGAAATGAACATTTCGCTCTTCTGGAGATTGGTCGGAAGACCGGATAGTGTAGCAAATTGTTCGAGGCAGCCTTTGAAGACGGTAACTGACTCAATATCTGCGTGCGAGAAGAGAAGAATGTCATCCGCAAAAGAGAGCATAAAAAGCTTAGTGGTTTCGCACTTCCAATGGTAGCGGAATCTGGGGTTGCAGCGAATCCCATCAGTGATGATGCCATGCAACACCTCCATCACAAGCGTGAAGAGGTAGGGAGAGATGGGATCTTCCTCTCGAAGACCGCGTCGCCCTTTGAAGTAACCATCCGGCCTGCCATTGATATTGATCGAGTAATAAGGCGTCGTGAGGCATGCGCGGATCCAGCCCACAAAGGTACTATGGAAGTTAAGAGCTTCAAGAGTCCCGAGAATGAAATCCCACTCAACACGGTCATAGGCTTTAGCGATATCGATTTTGAAAGCGACCCGTTCCGGTAGACCTATACTATTATACCCGTGGCAAACCTCTTGTGCTAAGAGTATGTTATCCGAAATACGCCGGCCGGGAATGAACGCCGTTTGTGTCGGGTGGACAAGATGGCTCAGGTATCCCTTCAATCGATTGGCAATGACCTTGGATATTATTTTGTAGAGCACGTTGCAGCAGGATATGGGTCTGAAATCCTTGGCGAACCGCGGGTTGTCGCTCTTAGGTATGAGAGTAATGAGGGTCGAGTTGAGTTCCTTTAGGAGCAGCCCCGTACGAAAGAACTCTTTAACGGCATTGGTAATTTCAGATCCAACAATGCTCCAGGCATGTTTGAAGAAAGCCGCTGAAAAACCATCTGGACCGGGGGATTTGTTGTCACCCATAGAAAAAAAGAGCACGCTTTATCTCATCGTCACTAACCGGTAGAATAATCTCTGAAGCCTCATCCGTGCCCAGTTTCCTTTCTAAGAGCGGAGAGAGTAGGGAGGCGGAGATGGGGTGCGTATGGGTAGATTGGCCGAGCAAGTCCGTATAGAAGCGAACCAATTCGGAGCGTACAAGATCGTCTCCCTCAAAGGTGTCCCCCATTTCGTTCTCAAGGGAGACAATCAGGTTGGTGGCACGTCGAGTGGCCACTTTCTTGAAGAAGAAGGAGGTACATTGATCACCATCCTTAAGCCACGCCACTTTGGCGCGCTGAATGAGGGCCTCGTGTTCCATTTCTACAGCCCTGGCATAAGCGAAACGGCACCGTTTTTCGAGTAGGAGAAGGTTGTGGTCCAAAGGATGATAGATAGCCATATCTTGGACGATATCGAGATACCACTTAGCTTCAAGAGTGTTGTGGTTCAGATCTCCTTTATCTCTCCGAAGGCCTTTCATAACCTGCTTAACGCCCTTGAGTTTCTTAACAACAGAATACATGGGGTAAACAGTCACCGCTTCCACGCTTCTTCAACCAAAGAAGCGAATCGAGGGTCCTTAGTAAGGAAGTTGTCAAAGCGGAAGATAGGACCCGTAGCTCGCGCCTGACTATTTACCTCCAGAATGAGAGGAGAGTGATCTGAGGTGGAGGGGAGAGCGCAGCGATAGGCCAGGTCACCAAAACGGGTAAACCAAGAGGGGTTTCCCACCATTCTATCTAGTCTTCGCCAGATAGCCGCGACACCGCTTTGTTGGTTGTACCAAGTGAAAGGTGCTCCCATCCGAGGTAACCCTATCAGATCAAAGGCTGTGAAACATGCTGCCATATCAGGGCAGCCCCCCCCGGATTACCTCCCCGGGCTTCAGTGTCATCTAGTATCGCATTAAAGTCCACCATCACTACCCACGGCCTGTCCACCCGAGTTGAGATGTCTCAATAAGGTCATCCCATAAACTCCGCCGCTCCGCACGTTGATTCTGCCCATAGATGAATGAGATATAGACAACCTGGCTATCTTCCAATATTATGACTTTACAGTGGATGGCTTGCGGGTTCTGCACCTCAATAGTGACATCCACAGATCGAGCATCCCATCCAACCCAGATACGAGAAGCAGGGCCATTTTCGTAGTCGTAGAACCAGCTCCAGTCGTTAATAGATTGAGTAACAGACGAAACATTCTGCTCAGAGACTCTCGTTTCAACCAGACCAATAACTTTCAGCCTATTCTTAGTAACCAACTCCCTCACCGCCCACCTGTGGTCTACCCTATTTAGACCACGTCTATTCCAAACAGCGCAAGGGATCATGGGGAACCTGTCATAAGGGCTGCTGTAGGACCCTCGGTACCGGTGTTATCCCATTCTAAATCAGCTAGGACCGTGAATGGGTTATAGTCCTCGCGTCGAGAAGTATTCGGGGCAGAGCTAGTCGAGGCTTCATGGTTGGCTGTCCTTGATGGTGTGTGGCTGCCCCGAGGCATATGCTCCTCGGCTATCGACGTCGTGCTAGTTTCCTTAAGGGCATCCTTACCTTTCTCCTTACTAGTCGCACGGCGCCATTGTCTGCTTGCTTGTGGGCCGGCAGAATTATCAAGCCGCGCACTTTGGTTCACCTTGGGTGGGGCATGCGGCCGAGGAGGTTCTTCTCTCCGAGTGGCTGGTTTATGGGTCGCGCTCGGCTGTTGCGGCCGTTGAGATGTTTGGTTCTTGGGGCAGGTTCCAGCTCCGTGGGTCCACAAAGCGCATGTCGGGCACTTTTTGGGCTTCCACTCATATTCAACCGTAATGGGCACCACAGTCGAGTACCCCCCCTCCTTGCAAGGAATACGAACGTTGAATTGGTCCTCGAAGGGCGCCTCGAGAGATTTTTCAATGCAGATTCTGGCATATTCGAGTCTCTCAACCCTAGCCGTCATGGCATCGGCGAAAAGGGGCTTGCCAAGTACACTCGCCACAATTCCAAGCCCATCTTGGGTCCATAACTCCGAGGGCACGTTACGTAATCTGACCCAAAGTGGAACCACCTCATGCTGCTTCTTCTCAAAGGACATACCAACTCTCCGGGATTCGAGGAAGAGGGGTTGACCTTGCATGAGCCAAGGTTCGCCTTCCAAAACCGCCGCACATGAGTCGGCATTCCTAAACCTGAACTTGAAAAAGCCGTTAATAGTCGTACGGACTTCAACGAGGTCTTTCCAAAGGGCCCGAGCAAAACGTTCGACACGGGGGAAGAACGGTCTCTTTCCCAAAAAATACCCAACAAGGGTATGTTCCCATCTAGCCGTTCCTTGTTGAACCACCTCCCACGGTGGGCGAGCTTCAGCCACACCTTCATTCATCGTAGGTGGGGTATAGGATAGGGTAAGCCGTATTGGACTCGGCTGAGGAGATTGATTGCGGCTGGTGGCAGCTCCTTGGGTGATGGCCGCAAAGGAGGGGGCACTCCGTTCTCCAATCCGCTGACGTGGAGGTGTCGTAGAAATGGTGAGCTCGGGATCAGCTCCACTACCAGCCATCGTAGAAACCCTAGTATGGTTGGGCACAGTTGGTATCATTTCTCCCATCAACATATGCTGTTCCTTGGTGGCGCCACCCACCCTGATCGGCCCTGAGCCCGGGACTGGTGATGGGACAGTCCGGTTAGGGAAACGGCGATCAAGGTTAAGGAGCGGTGGTTGATCATCATCCGAAGCGTCTTCAAGGCTCGGGGCAGATTCCCGCTGGGCAGCAGTCATAATCTCGTCATGTCTAGGCCCGTTAACAACGATCCCATGCCCGACATTAGCCGGACCTTTGGGCGGAGAAACCCTAGGCACGCCGTCAACCCCCATAGAAGCAGCGTCTACGGAGTGGGTCAATTCACTTTCGTTCAGCCCAGTTTCCCGTCGTCGAGGAGTTTGCGGCGGCGGTGTGCCTATGCGGATTAGGCCACGGGAATCAGTGGGAGGATCGCGGACGGGCATCACAGTGGAGGTGAACCGGCGTTTACGTCTCTGCGGGATCCAAGGTGGTTGAGCTGGATTGTACCGATTAGCAGGTCGAGGACCATTAAGGGCGGATCCCATAGGGAGGTCCAGACGGGGCTGGGCCGAAGACACCTGCGCCGGTGGGTGTTGGTGGCCGGGTTTCCCAACAGAGACGCGCGCCAGATAAGCTTCAAATGAAGCCACATCGAATCTCTGATCAAAGTCGGTGATATTGCGTCGGAGAGTCTCGTAATAAGGAGGAGTCCCCAACGAATCCAGATCGCACGGTGGATCGGCCATGAACGGAGGTGTTGGATGGCGGAAGACGAAGGGTTTATGGGGGTTGGAAAGTCGCAATGTGTATAGAGGGTGGGAAGATGAGAGGTCGCGGCCCTCCAAGCGCTGTCTGAACCCGGCGATGGAGGGTGGGGGTTGGTCTGGGTGCGGCGGAGTTGGTCAAGCTGGCCGGAGGTTGTGAAGTGCTTAGGGTTTTTGCGTGAGGTGGACGAGAGAAAAAAACGGAGAAAGAAAACAAAATCACGGCGCTCCCATCGCCGTCTGATCCCGGCGGTGGAAGGCGGGGATTGGGGTGTCTCCGGTCACTCGTGAGGCGGGGACGTCGTCGGCGGCTGAAGGTGGTCGGCGGTATGAGAGGTCACGCGGTTTTGGAGTTAGTGTGTGAAAATCGCACACAGTGGAGGTGAAAATCGAAATCCTTAATTTTTTAGAAGGTTTTTCAACCAGTACAACTATTACTCATGGATCTATGTGGACCCATTCTCTCAAAAACCATATTACCTATTTCCTAAATCGAGAAGTCGAAAGAAGATGGGCTTGATAAAAAAAAAAACAAAAAAAGGCGAAAGAATGAAAAGAGTTGAAAAGGGGCGAAGCATGGGTGCGATCGAGATGATGGCATGAGACTGACACGACTATGCTCATTACCTTTTTACGTTTATTCCTTGCATATCGTACATATCTCATCCATTTTATAACCCGGTAAAGACCTTCCGATTCACGTTTGATCATTGCAAGTGGTAGATTTACGAACTACTTGCAAGCTTATGGTAGAGACTAGATTAATGCATGACCCGAGAGACTTCACTGACAATTTACCCAAAACACTTAGTGATTTGTGTGAATCCTTGCGAGGTACCGATTTTGATAAGTATTGCTAAAGAAAATCGTGTAGTTAGTCGTTGATTTCAAATATGTTTTCCGACTTTACTTGCATTATCGCCTACGTGATTTCATACTTGATTGGTAGGTTGCATGATTTTATCCTTTTCTATGCCTTTTTTTTATTTTTATTTGCTTGAGGGCAAGCAAACGCATAAGTGTGGGGAGATTTGATAAAACAAATTTATATCGTATTTTATACCCCACAAAAGCGTATTAAACGGTTGGTATTATCTAAATTTCCTTGAATATCATAAAATTTACGTTTATATTTTATTTTCGACAGATTTGGGAAAAAGAACTATCGGGAATATTTAGGCTTGAATTTGAGGAACCGTCGAATCAGATATCGGCCCATAAATAATTGGGCCGAAGAGCAAAATTCAGCCCATCTACTCAGCCCAAGAAAGGCCCAAGCCCAAGTGATGATTTTGAAAAAAAATAATAATAAGATAAATACTCCACATCGATAGATAGCACACGAAAGAAGAAAATAAAGTAAAGAGACAAAAGAAATCAACGAGGGAGACTTGCGAACACAAGAGATCGCCTCACACGGCTCAAGGAAGAAAATCGCAACAATATCTTACGCATGCTTGAAGCAGCCATGAAAGATTTTGATGATTTTATTTCATCTATAAATAGAGAGGGGGCGATGGACATGAGGGAGAGCTTGGAAAACTTCACTGAACTATCGTCAACCACGTAACCATCTCTATCCCACAACACTTCACATCACCCAACCATCTCCGAAAGCCACGCCAACCCACTTCCACCAAGCAGGCAGCTCATGGCGGAGGAGAGAGCGAGGAAGGCAGCCGTGTGCGTAGGAGCAGCAGCGAAGCAACCACGACGGGCTGCGACGGATTGTCGGTGGAGGAGAGGAGCGGAAGGCAGCCGTGTGCGTAGGAGCAGCAGCGAAGCAACCACGACGGGCTGCGACGGACTGTCGGTGGAGGAGAGGAGCGGAGGGCAGCGGTGTGTGTAGGAGCAGCGAACGAGAACGTGCAGTGCGAGGAAGGGCAAGGAAAGTGCAAGCTGAGACGCCCGCCACCCGTTCGACGAAAATACTCAACGAAGGACTAAGCCCGAGCCAAATATTCAGGGAAGATACTATGTTTTCCTATATGTTATTTTTATCCTTCGTCGTGTTAATTTCCGTCATGAGTAGCTAAATATTGTGTATTTGAGATGAGATGAACCCTAGCACGATCGATCGTATGTTTAAGCGTATTTGATATGTTGTTATTGTTATGACTCGTTTACGAAGCATATGAGTTTGGTTATGTCTATGTGATCGAAATTGTCATCGTTAGCTTGATCATGTCTATGTGTTTAAGTTAACGTAGTCCGGAAAATCGTACGCTACGCCCGAGAGAGGGGCGAACGATTAGACCACTCGTGTCATCGCTAGAGATAGGTTGAACTACCATGCCGGATTAGAGTCAAACCTAATAGCGGATTCATCGTGTTTTAATGCGATCTTCGTTTAAGTAGTTAGGGAAGTTTGCCCAGCTACTTAGTTCGTTGATTAGTTATTTACGATCACTATATGGTAAGGCGCAGTTTCATCAGCTATATAACTTGTACGTATGTAGTAGGAATCTCCACGGTCTAATGATAGCTTTATTTACGTACACTTGATATTTGTTTTGGTCGAGCTAGGGGGATTCGAAGTCTCAAATACATTCGCTTTTATAAGTCGTCCCAACTCCGTTATCGCTATTTTATCAAAATTTCTATTTTTCGTGTTTATCATATTTTTATCAAACCAAAAAGTATTTACTAGAATACTTAAACAACGGTTTTCTAAAATATATAGTTCCTTTGGATTCGATACTCGATACTTGCTATTTCTATACTATTTTCGATAGGTACACTTGCCTGTTAAGCGTAGGATAGTTTGCGATATTCGTTTTAACTTATTACTCGATCCGCTCGATCATGGTAGCTGACGCTCTAAGTCAAAAAACAGTGAGCACGGAACTGCACTACTCGAAGTGGAGATCGTGCAACTTGGTGAAGTCGAGATGAGACTAGCGGCTTTGACGCTACAACCGACGCTATTGGAACAGATCAAGAAGGCGCAGGAAAATGATGACTTTTATACGAAAATCAAAGGAGCGCAGACAGAACAGGCGACAACAGACCTTGCATTCCGAGACGACAGAATCCTGTATTACAAATGCAGGCTATATGCAACTGATGATGCGGAGCTTCGCCGGACTATAATGGCGGAAGCGCATACCACGCCGTACTCTGTACATCCTGGAGCTACGAAGCTATACAGTGACTGACGGACGAACTATTGGTGGCCAGGGATGAAAAGGACGTAACAACGTTCGTGAGTCAATGCCTCACCTGCCAACGAATTAAGGCGGAACACCAACGGCCGGCAGGAACGCTGCAGTTTACCAATCCCGGAGTGGAAGTGGGAAAATATAACGATGTATTTCGTGAGCGGATTGCCGAGGAACGTGAAAGGGCATGACGCAGTATGGGTAATTGTCGACCGACTTACAAAATCTGCCCACTTTCTGCCGATAAGCACGACGTTCACCGTGGAACGCTACGCAGAACTGTACATTCAAGAGATAGTACGACTCCATGGAGTACCGTTGTCGATAGTATCGGACCGTGACTCAAGATTCCTATCCAAGTTTTGGACTAGCTTACAAAATGCGATGGGAACGAAGCTATCTTTTAGTACCGCCTACCATCCGCAGACGGACGGTCAATCCGAGCGGACTATCCAGACACAGAAGACATGCTACGAGCCTGCGTGCTTGATTTCAAAGGCAATTGGAGCAAGTACCTCGCACTCGAGGAATTCTCGTATAACAATAGCTATCAGGGCACGATTGGAATGGCTCCTTATGAAGCCTTATACGACGCAAGTGCAGATCTCCCGTACATTGGGACGAGGTCGGTGAACGGGCAATGTTAGGCCCAGACTTGGTACGAGAAATGACGGAAATTATCATTATGATCCGAGAAAGAATGCGCGCGGTGCAAAGCAGGAAAAAGAGTTACGCGGATCGGAGACGCCGACCACTAGAATTTAACGTTGATGATAGGGGTCTTTGTGAAAGTATCGCCAATGAAGGGTGTTAAGAGGTTCTGGAAGAAGGGAAAACTAAGCCCGAGGTATATAGGTCCATTCAAGATAATGAAGAGAGTTGGTGAAGTAGCTTACCAACTGGAACTACCGGCATCGTTGTCGCAAGTACACGATGTGTTCCACGTTTCGACTTTGCGGAAGTATATCGCAGACCCAAGCCACATGCTGATAAACGAATCACCGTACCAACAGCTGAAACAGGATCTGAGTTATGAGGAAACTGCGGTGGAATATTAATGTATGAAACCTAAAAGGCTGAGGAATAAAGAAATTCCTCTAGTGAAAGTTCTATGGCGAAATCAGTCGATGGAGGAAGCCACATGGGAACGCGAGGACAAAATGAGTCCATTATACTGAATTGTTCCGAACGGGCTGATTTCGGGGGCGAAATCTTCTTTAAGGGGGGGATGTAGCACCCGAGTCCCTGTAAGCTTTTAGGGCCAATAAATTAGCGAAATACAATTGCGTGCCTTATATGCATTAATATTGTGACTATGTGATTTTTAATTATGTGCTTACATGACTTAGGAAAACTTATAAAAAATAAAAAATAAAAAAATCAATTTGGGCCACATAGTTCCTAATTCAATTAGAATTTCGAAAATAGGTCAAGGGGAAACTAGGCTATGAGTGAAAATACAACTTAAAATCTCAAGTGGGCTAGAAATGAGGAATTTGGCCCAATAAGACATAGAAGTGAATTTGTGAGACAACTATCCTTAAATCAAGGGATATTTTCGTTACCTAAAGCCTTAGCCACTTAAACCTCACTTAGAAAACCATTTCAAGTCCACCAACTCCATAGCTAAGAAACTGACGTTGCAAAGAAGGAGCAAAGGCCGAGACACAAAACGCGTGAGCTTGGGACTAGGTATCATTCTCTAACTATGGTACTAATATTTCAGTTCAGGAATTAACATATTTGGGGACCAAAGGCACGAAAATACCATGGCTAGGCCTTGAGCGATTCTAATTCCCTAAAGTGTGTTCTAACCTTGAGTTTCAGTATTCTTATGCTAGCATAACGTGTTTTAGAGGATTTTGCGAAAAAAATAGGTTAAGATGGTCTCAAGCTAACATTTGATACTTTGTCGTATAAGGAAACCCTGGAATTTACGAATTGTGGGTAGAGTAGTAAGATGAGCCTAGTTTCGATTGGATGAACATTTGGAACTTTCGGTCGAAAGTTTTCAACTAATTAGGGTTTCGATCGAAAGTGGAAAGTAATTTGAGGGTTTCGGGCGACACATAAGCACCACAATATAGGTTTCGACCAAATAAATCGTTAAGCTAGCAAATCGGGCGAAAGTGAGCTATATGTGCAAGAAATCGATCGAAAGCAGATAATTAATCTAGGGTTTCGAGCGAATGCAACTAGTAAATAGACTATTGACCGAAACAAACCCTAAGGTGTTAGAATCGATCGAAACCTCATTCCATGACACCTCCAATCGATCGAAAGTGATCCTCAATTTTGCATGGTGTCGGGCGAAACCGAGATGACGAGTTGACGACGTCATCACGCGGAGAAACACATGCGAATGAAGGGCCAATCGGGCGAAACCCACCCAATATCACATCCCATCGATCGAAAGCCTCCCCTATTATGCACACCAATCGTGCGAAAGGCAGGTGACGTAATGGTGATGAAAGAACGCGGCGAAACCGCTCAAACGTGAACGTTCGGGCAAAACTCTCGAGCCTATCGAAAATGATTTTTCCTCCGTGCATGGTTTCGATCGAAACCGCGATGATGACGTTAGAACACGGCGAAACCCTAGGGTGTGATGAATCGGGCGAAACTTATGTAAATTAGGAACTAATTGGCCGAATTGATTTAAGTAACATATAGTTCGATCGAAAGTGGGAAATCCTGCAAAGCATCGATCGAAACTGAACCCTAAAGTTGATGTTCTTTCGCCGAAAGGAATAGTCAGATCGAAATTTAATTCTAACATGACTTAGAATAGTAACTGAAATGGCTTAGAAAACTTGGCCTAACAAATTGAGCGATGTGGAGTCATAGTGAACTAGCCTGAACTAAATTATTAATTTGACGAGAGCTAGTTATCCCGAAAAGTTGAACTAAGGCGGATAAATTACTAATGCTCTAACCCTTTTATTTAAAGGTCGGACGTTAGAGACCCACGAAGGAAGTAAGCTTAGTTAGCACGGAGACAAGTAAGTAGAAATCCAACTGCGACACACAACTTGCTTGATAAGCTTAGTTAGAGACCCACGAAGGAAGTAAGCTTAGTTATTTAAAATTGCGTGATTACGTGCCTATGTGGTTTTATGAATTCATGAATTGTTTAAAGTATTTTCATGTGGTGAGTTTAAGGTACGTTTACTCGCATATGCATATTCATGTGCACGCACGAACTCATGAGGGAGGGTCGTGGGACTGAGTGTGCATAATAATATGTCGCTTGTATAGGCCGGCGTGTCGAATCACAGTAGAGTCATGGGCGACTTCTATGGCACCATATACGACGTGCGACATCGGCTATTATATATATATGAGGCAAGAGGAGCAACCAAGCTATGCTAGCGTAGGCTAACTGGCGTAGGCAACTGCCCTGTTTGCGGAAGGAGCGACCTAGGGGGAATCCTAGCGTGGGCTACCAGCGTAGGCTACCGTATGGCAGAGGGGACGACCTGGGAGGGTGCGATCTAGGGAAACCTAGCGTAGGCTACCCAGCGCTGTCACATTCCTGTTATGGATTCTTAATTGTGCATAGTAAGTTCGCCGAGGGCCCTGAACGAAACTAGTACGAGTATGAGGTGCATTGGCGCGGATCGCCTCGCGTAGTGGTATTATGCATCGGCGTGGATGGCCTTTGTGGGGAAGGGACACATGCATACATGCATGATTTCTGCTTACTGAGCCTCGGTGGCTCATTCTTTATGTTGTGCGTTGTAGGCACCGGCGACCACGGTATGTGATGGCGTTTTCAAACGCAAGGGCCGACCTTTTGAAGCTTCGTGCTGCTTTCGGGTGGACGTGTGTGTATGGATGACGACCTGCGAGGCCGGGCGCACATGAGTCTTTTGCTGTGTTGTCACACAAGGAGCCACGTAGTTAGGTCTAGGATGTAGCTTATAGACCTGACTGTTATTCTTTTGACATGTACATAAAGACGAATCCATTATATCAATCGAAATGAAAAATTTATACGCAATTTCCCGTAACTAATTATCAAATACCACGCAATAGGCACGTAGGACAACGCTAGAATAGGCAGTTAGGAATTCGGGGCGCGACATACAATCAGCAGGAAGGTATCGACTACGATGAGATGTATGCTCCTGTTTCCCATATCGATGCCATCCAGCTTTTCTTGGCTTATGCGGCCCATAAAGACTTCAAAGTCTACCAAATGGATGTTAAGACCCCCTTTCTAAATGGCGTGTTAAAGTAGGAAGTCTATGATGCTCAGCCAGAATGCTTGTTGATCAAGAACACCCTGATCACATCTATCGCTTGGATAGCTCTCTAAGGACTAAAACAAGCCCCACGTGCTTGGTATGACGTATTGAGTGAATTCCTCGTGAAGTCTGGATTCATTCGAAGAACAATCGATACGACACTCTTCATCAAATGGCAAGACAAAGATTTGATGGTCATCCAAGTTTACGTAGACGACATCATCTTCGGATCAACAAATCCACGGCTTTGCAAAAGGTTTGGAGATCTAATGAAGAGCAAATTTGAAATGGTTTCGAACGTGAATGTGGATTTTCCACAAAGGGAGGGCCAAGTCCTCCCAACCCCCCTTTCCCGGGCGGCACCCCGACCAGCGAGACCCCGACCTACTACCCGTTTTCTCCCCGAGGCCAATGGTACTCCCTTCCGTCAGTTCATGGAGGACTTCCTTGGACCCGATGAAAGATGACGTTTGGCGAGGTTTTCTTATTCTAGCTTTTGGGGTTGGTGGGCTTTAAGCGAGAGTCGGGTCAGTTATATTGATCTTCGCCTGTTATTCTTTTCTTTTCCTTTACTTTCTCCTAACTTCTTTCTCCAGTCTTACTCACTTTCTTGTGAGGGGTTTCGGCGTTATAATCAACAGCGCGCTTTAGTTCAGTACTACAAGGATGCCTGCTCCCGAATAACTACCTTCTTGGGCGAGAAAGATCGTCAAATCGCTGAGCTAAAGGAGTTGTTGGCTGAATCTCAAGTTGAGGGCCAAGGTACCCGTTCAGGATGTCGAGGGAGAAAAGTCAGGCTCGGGCCTCCCACCGCATGGGGCGTATTTTCTCTCCTTGCCTAGGTGGGTTCTCGTGGTCAAGGCGCCAAAGGGGCCCTCGGGGAGAAGGAACCTTTGCCTCCTCAAGCAAACGGCATCCAAGCACACCTTATGCTTGGGAGATGACACGATATATATTTCCTAGCATATTGTTTCTATCATTGCCTTATTTCTTAACCTTATAAATCGCAGGATTTTATGGTTTTCGTGTTTCTTCGCTACTTTATCTATTTTGTAGTCGTAATTTCTATTCCCTCTTTGTTGTAAAACGTTATTCTTGTTTTTTCATGTGTTCTCAATTGTTTTCGTTCCCCTTGGCACTCGCACCTCTCTTGAAGGTTTCCTCGCCCTCGTGGGTTACCAAACTTCATCCGAGAGTTTTCCTTCATTCTCGATCTAATTTCATTTGAAGACTTTCTTCACCCTTATGAGTGATCGGGCCTCATCCAAGGGCTTTCCTTCCTTTTCGGTTGGAGATTTTATTCACCCTCGCGGGTGGTCGGGCCTCTTCTTGAGGGCTTAATTGTCCCGGCCCGAGGCATGGTCCTGTAGGACCCAAGTGCGCTTTGCAATTTGTTAAACCAAGCTCTCTTCAGCCCATCCAGCCGGACTTTCAGAGCTTGGACAATCGTTCGATTTGTTACCTCGACCTGGCCATTGCTCTGGGGGTAAGCTACGGAAGTGAACACTTGCTCGATTCCGTATCCCTCGCACCACTCTTTCAGTCTGCATCCGCTGAACTGTCTCCCGTTATCGCTTATTAGTCTCCTCGGGATCCCAAACCTACATAAGATATTTTTCCAAAGGAATGCGATTACCGCGACCTCAGTCATCCGTGCCAGAGATTCGGCTTCCACCCACTTAGAGAAATAGTCTATCGCAACCAAGAGGAACCTCTTTTGGGAGGCATTGCCTTCGAACGGCCCGACGATGTCCAATCCCCATTGGACGAACGGGCATGCCGAAAGACTGTTCATCATTTCCGCGGGCGCCCTTTGTAGGGTTTAGGGTTTAGGGTTTAGGGTTTAGGGTTTAGGGTGTAGGGTTTCGAGTGCTTCTGGCACCTAAGGCAGCTTCGTACTATCTTGATCGAGTCCATCCTCATAGTTGGCCAGAGAAACCTGCCAATAGCGCCTTTCAGGCCAGGGCTCTTCCCCCAATGTGGCTCCCACAACTTCCCTCATGTATGTCGGCCAAAACTTCTTCCGCCTCTTCCTTAGACAAGCACCTTAGCAGGGGGCCTGAGTAGGATCTTTTGAACAGGATCCCACCTTTGATCGTGAAGCGGCTGGATCTCTTCTGCGTTACTCGAGCCCGAATCTTGTCCTCAGGGAGGGTTGGTCTTCCAAGTACCGATAGATGTCGTATCGCCAATCCTCGGGCTCCGGACTGTTCAATCTGATGGATTTGGGGGCCCCTTTCTACTTTCATTCCTTCCTCGGGGGGTTCAGGGCGCTGGCCCACTTTGCGATCCGGTCAGCCTTCTCGTTTTCTTTCCTATTGATGAGCACCAGCTTGAACTCTTCAAATTTTTCTTTCATCTTCTCAAACGCAGGCATATTCCCTTAGCTTATCTTCGTTAATGGCGAAAGTTCCTTCCACTTGTTGAACCACCAGCTGCGAATCGGAATATAGAGTCATGCGAGTTAGGCCCATCCTGATGGTCGTCCGCATCCTGAGCAGCAATGCTTCATACTCAGCTTCATTGTTGGATGCTCGAAAGTCCAGCTTTAAGCCGATGAGGCTTGGCTGTACTGGTCAAGCTGAGGCGCTTAGGGTCATGTTGGGAGAGGTCCTGGGTCCGATCTCATCCCTGTGACATTTCCCTAAGCCTGCCCACATGGGTCCAGACATGTGCGATTGACCTGGTCGGCCTGCTTAGCAGGTAGTGGGTCGGCCCCGGGGTTTCACCATCGGCTTTCCCAGGTTATCAAAAAAAGTCCAGCTTTATCCCCAAGCTGGTTTCTTCTTCCCAAGGCGAAATAATCACAAGCCCGACACCGTTCCCAAATCGACAAGAAGACCCATCCACATATATCTTCCATGTCTCGATGGTTCCTTCCTCTGCCATCTCGACTATGAAGTCGGCGAGAGCTTGCGCTTTGATGGCTACTCGTGGTCGGAATTGGATATCATACCCCCCCAGCTCAGTTACCCATTTGATCGATCTTCCCGAGATATCTGGTCGGGTCACTATCACTCCTAACGTACTGTTGGTGAGTACTGCGATCGTTGTGTGATAGGAAATACGACCTCAACCTCCTAGCCGTGATTACTAGGGCTAACAGTAATTTCTCATGTGAAGTATATCGGGCCTCTGCACCCTTCAAGAGATGGCTGACGAAGTAGACGGGCCTCTGCACCTTTTCCTCTTCTCGAACCATCCCTGAGCTGACTACCCGAGGAGACGTTGAAAGGTAGACGATAAGCTCTTCCCTGGGCCTTGGTTTGTTCAGTATACGCAGCTCCTTCAAATACTCTTTCAGCCCCTGAAAAGCCTTCTCACAATCGGGCGTCCACTCAAAGTCCTTCACCTTCCTTAGAACTTTGAAAAAAGGCATGCTCCTCTCTGCAGATCTAGAGATAAACCTGGACAGGGCCGTAATTCTCCCCGTCAGCCTTTGGACCTCATTCAAATTCTTTGGGGAAGCCATGTCCGAGATGGCCTTAACTTTGTCGGGGTTGGCCTCAATACCCGATCGGTTCACCATGTACCCTAGAAACTTCCCTGAGTTTACCCCGAACGTACACTTGGAGGGGTTCAACTTTAGGCCGTACCTTCTGGCTATGGCGAAGGTTTCCCGAAGATCTCCCGAGAAGCTATCCTTTGTCTTGGACTTGATTAAGATATCATCCACGTAGACTTCCACGTTCCTCCCGATCTGAGCTTTGAAGACCCAATCCATCAGTCTTTGATATGTGGCCCCCGTGTTCTTCAGCCCGAAGGGCATGACCACATAGCAGAAAATTCCCTCTGAGGTGATGAAGCTAACCTTGGGTTGATCCTCCTCGGCTGGCCCGATCTGATGGTAGCCTTGGAAGGCATCCAGGAAACACAAGAGCTCGTGCCCGGCTGTGGAGTCTACCAATTGGTCTATTCGAGGCAAGGGGTAACAATCCTTCGGGCACGCTTTAATCAGGTCTCGGAAGTCGATGCACATGCGCCACTTTCCCGCGGACTTAGGGACCAACACCACATTCGACAGCCAGGTTGGGAACTGTATCTCACGGATGTATCCCGCTTTCAAGAGCTCCCCGACCTGTTCTTTGACTATCGCGTCCTTCTGCACTTCTCTTCTTCTGGAAGACTGGTCTGACTATAGGGGAGATGTTCAGTCGGTGCTCCATTATGTCCCTAGGTATCACAGTGAGTTCATTCGCCAACCAGGCGAACACGTCTTTATTCTCCGTCAGCTACTTAATAAGATCAGCTCTTAACTCGGGAGGTAGGTCTCGGGCAATCTTGACTACCCCCGAGGGAGGTCTGATTACGACTTCCTCTATTTCATCCTCAACCCCCGCCTCCTGGAGAGTGTGTATGGCGTAGAAAACTCCTCGGTTCCCAGGGCGACTGTCTCGACGGCTCTTCAGCGACTTCGTCTCGATCCTTACTTCCTCGACGTAGCATTTTCGGGCCATCTTTCGATCTCCGAGTACTTCCCCTACTTGATCCCCCATTGGGAACTTCATCTTCTTGTCCAGAGCTGAGGGCCGGGCGTCCCAATATGACGTTGTAGGATGAGGACATGTCTACCACCAGGAAGGGAGCGATCCTGGTCTTCTTTAGCTCGCCCAACCCCAAGGTCAGCGGCAATTGAATCAATCCCACAGCCTCGATGGCGTGCCCCGTGAACCCGAATAGTGCCGTTTCCACGGGATCCATCTGGTACTCCCCTAGTTCCATCTGGTCCATGGTCACCTTGAAAATGATGTTCACCGAGCTCCCATTGTCGACGAACACTCTTCCCACATCGTGGTTGGCTATTTCAGCTCGGACCACCAGGGCGTCCTCATGTGGGTCGTCTCCCCCGTAGAAATCTTCCGGCCCAAATGAGATGAAGGGTCCCGAGCGTCTCTGTACCAACGTCACCACCAAGCTCTCCAATTTTCTCACTTCCGCTTTCCTGGCTCTATTCGGGTCTCCAATCGCGGGTCCTCCCGAAATCATGTTGATCTTTCGCGACGGGACGTGTTCCTCCGGTGGGGCCCGATCACATCCCTGTGCTTGCCGGTCATTCGACACCGGCAGTCTGTTCAGGGTTCCAAATTCAACGATGGCAACTAAACACGAGGGTTGCGCTCGTTGCGGGACTTAACCCAACACCTTACGGCACGAGCTGACGACAGCCATGCACCACCTGTATCCACGTTCCCGAAGGCACCTCTCTCTTTCAAGAGGATTCGCGGCATGTCAAGCCCTGGTAAGGTTCTTCGCTTTGCATCGAATTAAACCACATGCTCCACCGCTTGTGCGGGCCCCCGTCAATTCCTTTGAGTTTCATTCTTGCGAACGTACTCCCAGGCGGGATACTTAACGCGTTAGCTACAGCACTGCACGGGTCGATACGCACAGCGCCTAGTATCCATCGTTTACGGCTAGGACTACTGGGGTATCTAATCCCATTCGCTCCCCTAGCTTTCGTCTCTCAGTGTCAGTGTCGGCCCAGCAGTAAGAAGCGGCAATACAAAAGTGTGTAAACTATAAAAACGAGTCAACGTGGATTGTCCCACACTAGCACTTCCGATTACAGGAATAGCCTCAGGTACGCCTGTTACTATTTTCACTGCCCAATAACCGATTTGGTCCCAAGGTAAGGAATAACCAGTTACGCCAAAAGATGCGGTCAATACTGCAAAAACCATACCTGTAACCCAAGTCAATTCGCGAGGTTTTTTAAATCCACCGGTCAGATACACACGAGAAAACATGTAGAATCATCATTAGGACCATCATACTTGCCGACCATCGATGAACTGATCGGATTAACCAACCAAAGTTAGCTTCCGTCATTATGTATTGCACAGAGGCAAAAGCTTCAGTAACGGTCGGACGGTAGTAAAAAGTCATAGCAAATCCTGTAGCTACTTGTACTAAAAAACAAGTAAGCGTAATTCCTGTAGCCTCAGGTACGCCTGTTACAATTTTCACTGCCCAATAACCAATTTTCCTGTAGCGTGATTTCTACTTACTGAGCATATCGCCCAACCCTTACGTTATGTGTTGTAGGTGCCAGCGACCACGGTACGTGATCGCGTAGATGGCAAGGCAAATCTTTTGGCGCTTCCAGCAGCTTTTGGGATGGGAGTGTGTGCATGGATGACGACCTGTGAGGCCGGGCGCATAGAGATTCTTTTGATGTGCATGTGTACACATCTCGTGTAATTAGGATTCACATGAAGTTAGGAATTCATGTAATTCTTTTGTCATGTATAGAAACTACTTCCATTACATAAATGGAAAAATTTCATACGCATTTCCGCATCTCCTTTAAGATAAAGCAACATTAGACACATAGGATACGTTAGAATTATGTAGTTGGGGACCGCGTGTCCTGACACGAAACTACCTCTCACTGTAATACCCGGGTCCCGTGCGTAAGTTGGCCAATAAATTTGCATGCATATTACGTGACTATATGACTGCATAATTTATATTGGTTTATTATATGTTTATGTGAAAAAGTGATTTAGTGAGAAATTTCGAAATTATGAATAATTTCGGAATTTAGAAGAATAATTTTTAGGAGTGGATTTTAATATTTATAATGAGAAGCATTAAATTTCGTTAATGGTAATTGGTGAAAATTATGGGATTTATGGGGAAGAATTCCATAATTTGGTAATTGGCAATGTGTTGAATATTTTAACCTAATAGTTTTAGTTAGTGGGGTGTCAAACACTTTAAAATTTTAATAATCATATTATACGTGAGTAAGGGGAGGATTAGGTTAAGATTTTTGTCATTTACTTATCATTACCTCAAGTTGAAGAATTAAAGAAAGAAAACTAAACACTTTATGTTTGAACTATCGAGAGCTTAGGATCAAAAGAGAGCTGAGAATTCAAGCAGTAGAGGTCAAGCCTAAACTGGAAACGGTACAAAATTCTTACTTTGAAGTTTACATTTTTAAATCAGGATTTAGTATGTTTTCAATGAGAATTAGGATCTAGGATAAATACCAAGGAGAATAACGATTGTATGCTAGTTGTTGATTTTAGGGTTTTTTCAGATGTAATCCATATTAATATGTCTAAGAAGTTTGCTAAGGTAGAAATCAGAATTTGAAGAGTAGAATATTTAATCGAATGAGTTAACCTCATGAACTTTCGGGCGATTTAAATAATTTAATTTGTAGTAAGGTGAATAGTTAAAGGTTGAAGCTTTCGATCAATTTTTAGATCACTTGTAGCTTTCCATTGAAATTTAAGGGTTTATTTGAACTCTCGATCGAAAGGTGTACTATGATATATGAAGTTTCGATCAATTAAGCTTGTGTACATTTTAAATTGGGCGACATCACATTTGATTGATTATGATTAATAAGAGTATACTTTCGATCGAAACTGCTCTGAATAAGTAGAGTTTCGCCGAGTTTTATAATAAAATAATAATATGTAAGATTCATCGAGTTTGATGAGAGCACTTTCGAGCGAAACCATGGTGTAAGATGACCATCGATCAAAACTAAGGAACTTGAGCACTTTCGCCGTGATATATGTGATGTTAAATGATTATAGGTTGGTCAATTTGAGAATCGATCGAAAGTGAATTTAAATTATCCTAGGATCGGGCGATTACATGTTAAATTGGCATTCGATCGAAAGTATAAAAATCTGATGCAGTTTCGCCGCTACATATATGCACATGAATTAATTTATATAGAGTCGATCGAAAGTGGAGAAGTTATAATGATATTTGATCGGGCGAATGTGATCTTAAGTTAGATTAATTGGGAGATACAATAAAGGTGATGTCATGACACAGCAAAACTTATGTTGATATAAGCAACAATTGAATGAATGATGTGAGCAATTCATGTATTTTGTCTTTATGTGAGAGTGGGAAAATTATAATGAAATTGATCGAAAGTAGGTTTTGTTTGTATTAAATTGAGCAATACAAATGTTAAAGGGAAATCAATCGAAACTCATATCTATAACATATTAAATTGGCCGAAAGTGAACTATTATAGGTAAAGAATTGAGAGATGAAGACTTGTCGACACTTGTGTTAGCACATGAATAAATTAGCGATTATGAATTTGGAGAGTTAAGTTTTATGTGTTGATATTACAATTAAAAGTGACTTGATTTAAATAGGAGTCGAGACATAGGGTTTTAATACAAAGTAGTATAGTTAAGACATTTTATTTTAGTTTAGTTACCTAACTTAGGTATGATACTAATATTTCAATATTTTTACCTAAAGGTCGAATTGTAGGAAATTTCCGAAGCATTGAATTAAAGTAGCAGGAACGACAGGTAAGTGGGAATTTCACCTACAACACATAAATTGATTGATCTATGTATTACTACATGACTAATTGCTTCGATGAATACGTGGTATGTGAATTATCTGTTATATGCGATTAATTGGAATATTTATTGTTGCCTTATTTATGCATCACGATCATGTGCACGCACGAATCATATGGAGTATTTTAAGGAATGAGCGTGCATTGTATGACTCAAGTGGAAAGCGAGTTATATGTAATGAAGATAGATGAGAATATAGCTACTTCTACAAAGGCACCAATACATGCATATTTCCACTTACTGAGCTTTATAGCTCATCCCATGTTTTTATGTGTTGTAGACGTAGCGAATCCGGTACGTAAATATTTTGATGAAAAGGCTGGTCCTTCTGGAACTTCTGGTGACTTTTGAGGGTGGTGTGTACATGGATGCGACCTGTGCGGCGGGCGTTATGTTTAATTATGTGTGTTTTTTTTTTGTAAAATACGTTTGTATTATATGTAAAATCTGAACAAAGTTTGTATTGTAGAATAATTGGGTATGGTGTGCTTTGTAAAATCGAAAAATTCTATCGATGTTTCATATGTAATATATTTTATATTTTATTTAGTCACATAAGTTAGTGTAAGAAAATAGTAGTAAATGGCGGGTCGCTACAGGTTGGTATCAGAGCTTCGGTTACAGTTTCTGCAGACTGTCCATGTACACACACTCAAAAGCGCGGAAGACAGCCTTTCTTGTAAGTTATGTGATATTATGAATTTCTTGCATTGCATGATTTATTGGCCTTAGGGACTGATAGGGTAAGAGAGACAACATGGTTAGAACTAGAGGAGAAGGCAGTGGAGGAAACAATCATGAAAGCGAAAATGTAAACCCGACTGACAATCGTGACTCGGCTATCCTTCAGCTTACTGAATTAGTGCCAGCAGTCTCAACAGATTCGGGAATTGATTCAGCAGCAAAACTCTGAGGGGACAAGAAATAACGGAATTTCTCAGGCTGATAGGGTTGAAGCAGTGGGTGAAAGATTTCGCAAACTGAACCCACCGACTTTTGAGGATGCTATTGATCCAACATCTGCTGAAGATTGGCTCAGAACATTAGAGAGTATGTTCCAATATAGCAGAATTCCTGAGAATGAGAAAGTTCTGTGTGCTGCATTTCTACTGAGAGGAAGTGCAGGCCATTGGTGGGACACTATTTTGGCGATTGAGGATCCAATCAACATGAGTTGGGACCGTTTCAAGGAACTGTTTCGAAATAAATACTTCACTGCACCTGTGCGAGCACAGCGCCTGAATGAGTTCATAAATCTTAAACAAGGGGCGATGACTGTGGCAGAATACATCAGAAAATTTGAACAACTGTCAAGGTTCGCGACTCATATGGTTAGCACTGATGCTTTAAAGATTGAACGATTCCTCGAAGGTCTAAAGCCGGAACTGTACCGTGATGTTAATATGGCTGGACTACAAGGAATCTCATATGCTCAAGTGGCAGAGCGAGCAATGGTGGCAGAACAGGCCGAGACACGAATTATTCGTGCTCATGAAGCAAAGCGAAAGTTTGTGCAGGGAGCAAACTGGATGGGTGGTAATCAGAAAAGGCAGTTCTTTCAAAAAGGAGGAAAGCCAAATTTTCAGAATAGGCCTGGACCACCCCAGCAACAAAACCCTAATCAGTGGAGACCCCCAGTTCCAATGCCAGCTTGCCCAAGATGTGGACGACATCATTCGGGTATCTGTTTCTCACAGAATGCCATTTGTTTCAAATGCGGGAAGACGGGGCATTACGCAAGATCATGTACAGAGAAGGCACCAGGAAATCAAGCTATGACTCAAGTGAAACCACCAGCTGTGCCAGCACGCGTGTATACTTTAACTGCAGAGGAAGCAAAAGCAAATCCATCCGTGGTGGCAGGTATTCTACTTATTCACAAACTCCCGACATACATTTTAGTAGATTCAGGAGCCACGCATTCATTTGCATCCACTAAATATGTGACGAGACTCGGGATTACACCTACCCTGTCTGATTGTGAATATAATGTGACTGTTCCACATGGAGTTGCGATACGAACCAATCAGGTTATACGGAATTCTTCGGTGTTAATTAACGGAAGAGAATTGTCTGTTGACTTAATGGTCATTCCAATGAACGATTATGAGGTGATTCTTGGAATGGACTGGCTCTCAAAATACGGAGCTGTTATTGATTGTAATCGCAAGACAGTTACATTTAAAACAGAGAAGAGTGAGTCTTTTACTTTTGTGGGTACAAAAGAAAGGAATGTTTCTAGAATTTCAGCAGTAAAGGCACAATGTTTGATTAGGGTGGGATGCGAAGCTTATTTAGTCTTCGCAGTAAAATCAGAGGAACGTTCATCTCCGAGATTAGAGGATGTACCAGTGGTTCGAGATTTTCCGGATGTCTTTCCTGAGGATTTACCAGGACTACCACCAGATCGAGAAATTGAATTTACGATCGACTTAATACCAGGGTTTGCTCCAATCTCTAAGACTCCCTATCGGTTAGCTCCCAATGAACTAAAGGAGTTAAGGGAACAGTTGGATGATTTATTACAGAAGGGATTTATCCAACCCAGTTTTTCTCCTTGGGGAGCGCCAGTTCTGTTTGTGCGAAAGAAGGATGGGTCGATGCGACTATGAATTGACTACAGAGAGCTGAACAAGGTAACAATCAAGAACAAATACCCATTACCAAGAATAGATGATTTATTTGATCAACTTCAAGGTGCAACTGTGTTCTCAAAAATAGATCTACGATCGGGATATCATCAATTGAAGGTTCGAAAAGAAGATATTCCAAAGACGGCATTCAGTACTCGATATGGACACTACGAATTTTTAGTTATGCCTTTTGGGGTAACTAATGCACCAGCGGCGTTTATGGATCTAATGAATCGAGTGTTCAAACAATTCTTGGACAAGTTTGTCATTGTGTTCATTGATGACATTCTTATTTACTCGAAAACGAAGGAGGACCACGAGCAACATTTGAAGACAGTTCTTGAGATATTACAGGAAAATAAATTATATGCCAAGTTTAAGAAATGTGAGTTCTGGTTGAGTCAAGTTGCATTCTTGGGCCACATTGTTTCTGGAGAAGGAATTTCTGTGGATCCTAGCAAAATTGAAGCTATCAACAACTGGCCTCAACCGACCAACGTCACAGAAGTACGTAGTTTTCTTGGCTTAGCTGGATACTACAGGAAGTATATTAAGGACTTCTCAAAGATTGCATCAACACTGACGAAGTTAACAAGGAAGAATGTTCCATTCCATTGGAGCGACGAATGCGAGCAAAGTTTTCAAGAGTTAAAGAAGCGACTCACTTCAGCTCCAGTTCTTACAATACCATAAGGGACTGGAGGATTTTCAGTTTATAGCGATGCGTCAAGAAATGGTCTGGGATGTGTATTGATGCAACATGGAAATGTGATAGCTTATGCCTCTCGACAATTGAAGGAGTATGAAAAGAATTATCCGCTCATGACTTGGAGCTAGCTACTGTGGTTTTCGCTCTAAAAATTTGGAGGCATTACTTATATGGGGAACGATGCGAAATATTTACGGATCACAAGAGCCTGAAATATTTCTTCACTCAGAAGGAATTAAATATGAGGCAAAGACGGTGGTTAGAACTTGTTAAAGATTACGATTGTGTAATTAGTTACCACCCAGGTAAAGCAAATGTGGTAGCTGATGCATTAAGCCGAAAAGCGGTAAGCGCGGAGTTACAATTGTTGGAAGTGGAGGTAGTGCAATTGGGAGAAGTTGAAGCAAAGTTAGCAGCATTAACTCTACAACCTACCATACTGGAACAAATAAAAAGGGTACAAGGAAATGATGAGTTATATCTAAAAATCAAAGATGCACAAGCGGAACAAACTTCAACTGATTTCAAAATTCAAGAAGACGGAAGTCTATATTACAAAGACCGGTTATATGTACCTAATGATGCGGAAATTCGAAGAATAGTAATGACGGAAGCACATGCGATGGCATATTCAGTACATCCAGGAGCTACAAAAATGTATCGAGACCTTCGAATAAATTATTGATGGCCAGGAATGAAAAGAGACATTGCGGCATTTATAAGTCAATGTCTAACATGTCAACAAATAAAGGCGGAACATCAAAGACCGGCAGGGACATTACAGTCTTTGCCAATACCTGAGTGGAAGTGGGATCATATTACGATGGATTTCGTTGTTGGCCTACCAAAGACTGTAAAAAGTTATGATGCTATTTGGGTTATAGTCGACCGATTGACTAAGTCTGCTCATTTTCTACCCATAAGCTCGATGTTTTCCCTGGAGCGATACGCAGAAATATATATACAAGAAATTGTTCGACTCCACGGGATTCCATTATCAATTATTTCGGATCGAGATTCGCGATTCTTATCAAACTTTTGGAAGAGTCTGCAGAAAGCAATGGGGACAAAATTGTCTTTTAGTACGGCTTATCATCCTCAGACGGATGGTCAATCAGAACGAACTATCCAAACTTTGGAAGACATGTTACGAGCATGTGTTTTGGATTTTAAAGGAAACTGGAGCAAATATTTGCCATTGATCGAGTTTTCTTACAACAATAGTTATCATGCAACTATTGGGATGGCACCCTATGAAGCCTTATATGGGCGCAAATGTCGATCTCCCATACATTGGGATGAAGTAGGTGAACGTGCGATGTTAGGACCTGACATGGTTCAAGAGATGACTGAGGCAATAGCAAAGATACGAGAAAGAATGAGAACGGCTCAAAGTCGACAAAAGAGTTATGCAGACCAAAGACGTAGGCCGTTGGAATTTGAAATAAATGATTGGGTGTTTATAAAAGTATCTCCAATGAAAGGCGTGAAACGGTTTGGGCGGAAGGGTAAGTTGAGCCCAAGATATATTGGACCTTTTAGAATAAGTAAAAGAGTCGGTGAAGTAGCTTATCAACTGGAACTACCAGCCTCATTGGCACAAGTTCATGATGTTTTTCATGTATCGACATTGCGAAAATATGTCGCTGACCCAAATCATGTCCTAAGAAATAAATTCCTGTATCAACAACTCAAGCCAGACTTAAGTTATGAAGAGAAGCCAGTGGGGATTTTAATGTATGAAGTGAAGAGACTTCGAAATAAAGAGATTCCGTTAGTAAAAGTGTTATGGCAGAATCAGTCAACTGAAGAAGCTACGTGGGAACGTGAAGATGATATGAGAAGTCGGTACCCAGAATTGTTTCAACCAATCTGATTTCGGGGGCGAAATCCTCTTTAAGGGGGGAAGAATGTAATACCCGGGTCCCGTGCGTAAGTTGGCCAATAAATTTGCATGCATATTACGTGACTATATGACTGCATAATTTATATTGGTTTATTATATGTTTATGTGAAAAAGTGATTTAGTGAGAAATTTCGAAATTATGAATAATTTCGGAATTTAGAAGAATAATTTTTAGGAGTGGATTTTAATATTTATAATGAGGAGCATTAAATTTCGTTAATGGTAATTGGTGAAAATTATGGGATTTATGGGGAAGAATTCCATAATTTGGTAATTGGCAATGTGTTGAATATTTTAACCTAATAGTTTTAGTTAGTGGGGTGTCAAACACTTTAAAATTTTAATAATCATATTATACGTGAGTAAGGGGAGGATTAGGTTAAGATTTTTGTCATTTACTTATCATTACCTCAAGTTGAAGAATTAAAGAAAGAAAACTAAACACTTTATGTTTGAACTATCGAGAGCTTAGGATCAAAAGAGAGCTGAGAATTCAAGCAGTAGAGGTCAAGCCTAAACTGGAAACGGTACAAAATTCTTACTTTGAAGTTTACATTTTTAAATCAGGATTTAGTATGTTTTCAATGAGAATTAGGATCTAGGATAAATACCAAGGAGAATAACGATTGTATGCTAGTTGTTGATTTTAGGGTTTTTTCAGATGTAATCCATATTAATATGTCTAAGAAGTTTGCTAAGGTAGAAATCAGAATTTGAAGAGGAGAATATTTAATCGAATGAGTTAACCTCATGAACTTTCGGGCGATTTAAATAATTTAATTTGTAGTAAGGTGAATAGTTAAAGGTTGAAGCTTTCGATCAATTTTTAGATCACTTGTAGCTTTCCATTGAAATTTAAGGGTTTATTTGAACTCTCGATCGAAAGGTGTACTATGATATATGAAGTTTCGATCAATTAAGCTTGTGTACATTTTAAATTGGGCGACATCACATTTGATTGATTATGATTAATAAGAGTATACTTTCGATCGAAACTGCTCTGAATAAGTAGAGTTTCGCCGAGTTTTATAATAAAATAATAATATGTAAGATTCATCGAGTTTGATGAGAGCACTTTCGAGCGAAACCATGGTGTAAGATGACCATCGATCAAAACTAAGGAACTTGAGCACTTTCGCCGTGATATATGTGATGTTAAATGATTATAGGTTGGTCAATTTGAGAATCGATCGAAAGTGAATTTAAATTATCCTAGGATCGGGCGATTACATGTTAAATTGGCATTCGATCGAAAGTATAAAAATCTGATGCAGTTTCGCCGCTACATATATGCACATGAATTAATTTATATAGAGTCGATCGAAAGTGGAGAAGTTATAATGATATTTGATCGGGCGAATGTGATCTTAAATTAGATTAATTGGGAGATACAATAAAGGTGATGTCATGACACAGCAAAACTTATGTTGATATAAGCAACAATTGAATGAATGATGTGAGCAATTCATGTATTTTGTCTTTATGTGAGAGTGGGAAAATTATAATGAAATTGATCGAAAGTAGGTTTTGTTTGTATTAAATTGAGCAATACAAATGTTAAAGGGAAATCAATCGAAACTCATATCTATAACATATTAAATTGGCCGAAAGTGAACTATTATAGGTAAAGAATTGAGAGATGAAGACTTGTCGACACTTGTGTTAGCACATGAATAAATTAGCGATTATGAATTTGGAGAGTTAAGTTTTATGTGTTGATATTACAATTAAAAGTGACTTGATTTAAATAGGAGTCGAGACATAGGGTTTTAATACAAAGTAGTATAGTTAAGACATTTTATTTTAGTTTAGTTACCTAACTTAGGTATGATACTAATATTTCAATATTTTAACCTAAAGGTCGAATTGTAGGAAATTTCCGAAGCATTGAATTAAAGTAGCAGGAACGACAGGTAAGTGGGAATTTCACCTACAACACATAAATTGATTGATCTATGTATTACTACATGACTAATTGCTTCGATGAATACGTGGTATGTGAATTATCTGTTATATGCGATTAATTGGAATATTTATTGTTGCCTTATTTATGCATCACGATCATGTGCACGCACGAATCATATGGAGTATTTTAAGGAATGAGCGTGCACTGTATTACTCAAGTGGAAAGCGAGTTATATGTAATGAAGATAGATGAGAATATAGCTACTTCTACAAAGGCACCATGACGGGGGTAAAACCGTCGAATATATTTACCTAAATTATTTAGGTAATGGGAAGGCACATAGTATAACTATAGTGCCAGGAAAGTAATTTGATAGAGGGGCGACCTGGTGAATGATAGGATTGGAGATAAACCCTAGTCTTATCCTATCCAGTGTGGGCCACTATCGTATTTTTATCCGTATAGGATTTGAGCTCATGAATTGATGGTGCGCTTTAGTAGGTAGCTATGGGCTCTGATGAAAAGGAGAAACGAATGAGTATGATGTGAGGATAGTATGAGAAATCATTGGCGCGGATGCCTTTGCTATTTTGGCACGTGCATACATGCATATTTCCACTTACTGAGCTTTATAGCTCATCCCATGTTTTTATGTGTTGTAGACGTAGCGAATCCGGTACGTAAATATTTTGATGAAAAGGCTGGTCCTTCTGGAACTTCTGGTGACTTTTGAGGGTGGTGTGTACATGGATGCGTCCTGTGCGGCGGGCGTTATGTTTAATTATGTGTGTTTTTTTTGTAAAATACGTTTGTATTATATGTAAAATCTGAACAATGTTTGTATTGTAGAATAATTGGGTATGGTGTGCTATGTAAAATCGAAAAATTCTATCGATGTTTCATATGTAATATATTTTATATTTTATTTAGTCACATAAGTTAGTGTAAGAAAATAGTAGTAAATGGCGGGTCGCTACACTCACGCTATTATGTAAAGCGTGAAAATCGAAAACTCGCCTTCAAAAGATCGAAAGTGCATTAATAATTCTATTAAAAGTGCTAAGACTAATTCCGTTTCACCTGCGTCCACAGGGAGCGTAGGGCCAGCACTAAAAACGAAGGCGAGTGTTTAGTACTAAGATAAAGAAAGAGCCAGTAGATTTGAATGTTTCTAGGAATGTTACTCCTTCTGTTACAATAAAAGACACTCGTAGTAATAAAAGAGCCATTTCTACGTTCAAAATAATTGCTTCTACCTGTTCACTTCAGCTTATCACCTTTAGAAGCGACAATTTCGAAATAGGCTCTACCTCAAAAATTACCATTAATCATTCTGAACCAAATGCCACTAGGAAGCCTTGTAGGAAACAAGATCCAGCCATAAAGAAAGCTTATGGCGCTGTACATACCTGTACTTACCTAAGGTATCCCGTAAAGATTGAGTTACCCAAGCGCCTTAGGAGATTATCAAAAGAAAAGATCTTTTCCTCGGTCAAACCTTCCAAAGCATTTGTACGTGCTGAAATTAACCTTCCCTGCAAGGTTCGACCTAAAATGGGTTCCTAAATCTCCGTCTAGGACGACAAAAGTCGAAAAGGCCAAGTCTCTTATAGAGGCAAAACCCAAACCCACTTCTCCGAAAGTGGAATGGGTTATTAAAACTCATCCAAATAAAAATTTAGGAATCATATCTGAACCCAAAACTAAATCTGCTAATCTGAGAGGACCAATGCTTAAGTGGGTACCTAAAGCTCTCTAAATTGTTTTTGCAGATCCATCATGTGTGCTACCTCGACTCTGGTTGCTCCACACACATGACTGGTAATCAATAGCTGCTGAGCAACTACAAAGATCGACCAAACGGCAAAGTCAGATTCGGAAACAATGACTCAGCTCCAATTCTTGGATTTGGAGATATCATTCTGGAGAATCGACAACAAAGAATGTCTCGTATGTCGAAGGCCTCCGCCATAACTTGTTCAGCATACGCCAGTTCTGTGACAAAGGGTTCCAGGTTGTCTTTCATGCTGAATGGTGCAGAATTTTGGATAGTCAGGACACAGAACTCCTTCAATGACTTCGGAAATCCAATCTTTACACGATCAACCTGACGTTCATGCGGCCCTCGACAGTTGTCTCATCTCTCATATTGATTTACAGAGGAACAACCTATGGCATCGATGACTGTCTCATCTGAATATAAATGCTCTCCAACGACTTTCTACGGAAAAGTTGGTTCACGGTCTTCCAACTATACTACTACAAATGGAACATCAGTGTTCGGCATATCAATTAGGAAAAAATGAAGCGAGCATCTCATCACGTCAAGCAAATTGCGTCTACTTCTCGACCATTGGAACTAATCCACATGGATCTCTGTGGGCCGATGCAGACTCAGAGTATAATGGAAGAAAGTACGTGCTAGTGATCGTCGATGACTTCTCGCTACACATGGACAAAGTTCCTCCGAACCAAAGATGAGACCAGTGACTTGATTATCAACTTTGTGAACACTACTCAAAATTTGCTGCAACAGACTATTCAAGTTATTCGAACAGACAACGGCACTGAGTTCAAGAACAACCACCTCAGTGAGTTTTATCAGAAACTTGGAATAAGTCAACAATTTTCAGCCGCCAAGACTCCTCAACGGAATGGGGTAGTCGAACGAATGAACAGAACTCAAGTGGAAGCCGCGCGTTGCTCATCCATTTACATATGTCAGGATTCAAGCCTTGTTCCTTTTTTTTTCTTTGGATCTATTTCTCGAGTGAGTCAAACATCAATTACTTGTCTTACCTAGTGATACTTGGCTTCATACTCACCTTGCCTTAGATCGTTAGGAAAATGATAAGGGCGCTTAGGTTATTCCTCACTCGGCCCTATAAAAGTTTTCCCTCTCATTAGCCCTTAGTCATCCACTTTGAGCCTTCTCCGACATCCTTTTCTTCCTTTGAATCCCATACCCAGCCCTCAATCGTATTCTATACTCTTCGGATAGTTGTTCAAACAAGAAAAGGAGGTGGAGAAAATAAGGAGGATGATGACAAAAGAAGGCAATGCTCAATGCACACAAATCAGACCAAAGGAACCTGCTTTCCGACTATCTCTTAGAAGGTGGCATGGATCCTGCTGTGAACTTCTTCAACAATCCTTACGCTCGTCAGAACGGCTGGAAAGAGGAGCATCACGAAGTGAACTTCTCCAACGATAATTCGGTCTTATATATGGAAACGAGAAGAGGAGCGCAGCCTTGGGTACGAATTCCATAACCGTGAACTTTTCCAAAAAGATAAATCTCTGAAACCTCTCTAGGGATTAAGAGAATAGGAGCACGGTATCGGCCCGAGAACCAATAAGAAGAACTTCACCTACGATAATCTCCTATAGCCTCGTGGAGAAGCGGAGCTTCAGCTTGAGCATAGCATAAAAAGGGATAGTTCTTAAAAGAAAAAGAGGGAGAAATGATTGAAAAGAAGAAAAATGCTGAAAAAAAAGGAGACGGACGTAGAAATGGAAGATGACGAAGAGATAAGCTCACTTTCCTCTAAATTCCTTCCCTTCTAAGTCCTAGCCAAACAAAAACCCTTACACCCCTTTGATTCCAATCGACAGTCTCTCGCTTAGGTGGAGATTGCATCGATCACAGGTAAATTGACTTAAAATTACTTGTGTTGACTTGAGTGATATAAATATAAAAATCCCAAATTAGAAATAATTGAGTGCAAGAGCGAACCTAGTGAGAGATGTCGAAATGGATCAGTCTATGAACTTAGGACTACAGTTTGACGACATGACTTGACGGCATTTTCTTCTTTCAAATGTCTCGTAAAATTATAGGTGTGACGATTGATCGAAGCAAAATAATCTGACCCCATACTATAATAATAGTAATATAAAAAATAATAATAAAATAAATTTTTTTATATACATATATATATATAGAAAAATAAATTTTTTATTTTTAAATTTCAAAAAAAAATAAAATAAAATAAGATAAAATAAATTTTTGAAAGGAAAAATTTCGCACATTTTGACATGAAATGTTATGTTTCATATGCATTGAATTGAATAAATGCAAATTTCTTTAGTGTGTCGCACATTCTAAATTTAATTTTAGATTGCATTTGTACTGAATTGTCTAAAGGCGATAAATTTTTTATTGCTCTTACCATCACACAATATCTTAAATACATGTTTTCGGGGACCATGTATATGTGCTTACTGGAAAAATTTGTGTGTTATATCCTGGTGACTTGAATTGATTTCATATGCTTGCATATTCAGTCAATTCTTGCGCATTATTTGAGGGGGAGCAAATATAAAATCGTGCATTAGCTCCAAATATTCTTGAACGTTTTTCTCTAAGCGTTTCAGATTCCTTCAAACAAATTAAGGAGCAAGACGTCGACACTACAAGGAAAGGAGCTAGTCACAGACCAAATATTTCATGCCTAAAATAATTGTTGATTAACTCCATTATTTCTAACGTTTTCTTTCTAAGTGGTACAGACTTTTTAATTTCTGCCAGGGAAGCTAGACGTTACTACACGAAAAATACAGGGAGTTAATTGCATTTATTTTAATTCTGAGGGGGAGCTTTACAATGTGATTTTACTCGAATAGGGGTCAATCTGAAAAGTTTAGAAGTACTTACTATCGAGAAACTGGATATAAGACTTAATTCACGATCATAAGTTTCTCGATCGTAAACAGTGTTGGGAACAATTTTGATTAGCCGCGATAATTTGCGATCGGAAAAAAAATTGAATTGCGGAGCAACTTTTTAATCAAAAATTTCTCGAGCGCAAATAGTAATGGGCCTGTTCCATTTAATCGCAAAAATGTCAAATCGCAAACCCAACATTGACTTACAGCGAGTTAATAAAAGTTCACTTTCTTGTCAGTCGGAAAACTTTTTCTCACGCAACCCTAAATCGCAAAAATTTCCCTCTCGCAAAACTTTCGCAGATAGTTTCATTTTCTGAAAAATCTTTCGATTCTCTACAACAAATTGTCTGGTTAAGGTAGAAATGAGATTTTTTTGACATTTGCGTGTGATTTACCTTCGTTAGCATCTGCATTTTGAAGTTTTTTGCATGTTTAAGATTAGATTCTCGACTGTTCCTCAAAACTTGGAAAACTGTATACTATTTTATAGTGATTTAGGCTTGATTATGAGTTATCTGAGATTAATTCCTGCACCTAAGATAGTTTCGATGTTCTTTATGAATCTGGTAGTATGAATCTTCGGGAAATCTGCATCTTCGACTCTAATTTGAGTTTAGATGAAACTGGGCATTTGAATGTTTGAAGCCATCGAAGAACTTTATCGACCGCAAACAGTCTTAATTGAATTTCGATTTAATTGAGATATTGATTGTATCTAATTAGTTTTTCGATAGATAAAATTCTGATTTAGTCGCTAAGATAGAAGATTTTGACCGAAAAATTAATTACCATCGAGAAATCTAATTAGGATTTTTGTTTGATGCAAATTAGATCGAGCGTAAAACTTACTATCGCAAAATAGAAATTTCGATTTAATTTCATTTCGGTCGCAAAAACTTAGCAGCGAAAATTAATTTTTCAAAGCTTAATTTTTTCGATTGTAAAATTCGCCGCTTAGTATTTAATTTATCGAAAAAAAAAATTTCTCGACGATTGACTTAGTTCTTCGTTGACTAATTTCTCGATAGAAAAATAACGCAGCGAAAAATTTTGCTTACGATCGAAAATCACGTACCGCTCGACAAATTTAAAATCGAAAAATTTTATTCAATCGAGGAAAATTTCTCTAGTAAATTTACCTGAGGAATAATTTCTCAATCGTAAATTTATGCGGAATTTTTCTCGATCGTAAAATTGATCGGCTACAGTCTCACGATTTCAACTTCAACACTTAGAAGATTTTTTTCGAAGTCTTTTACCCTGTAGCGAACATTAGCGAATAAAATTTTCTCGATCGCAAAATTAAACGGGGTTATTTCAATTGAAATCAATGCATAGGAAATGAATTTCAAAACCAAATTTCTCGAGCAAAATATTTCTCGGCATGAACATTAACATTTCTCTCGATCAAATACTTAGAAAATTTCGAATTCTTTTCACGCATCACATGTTTAATTCAAAATTACAATCATGCCGTTACATTTTTTTCAAAATCAAGGTCCTATATGCATGCTACATTATTTCAATTCAAAATTCATCAAACATGTCATGACTTGATACAATATTATAGTTTGATGAAATTAAATCAATTTTCGACTAAAATCAAATTTATGAACTAATGAACTATTATATCTCTGATTTTTCAGATGGATCGCTACCTTCCTTATAATCACATCTACGAGCAAAACCATTATCTGAAGGTTCAGTATACGACCTTCCAGTTCGATCTGAGCACCTTTCGGTGTCCGGACGAGATCATTGTATCTATCCTGCAAGGGCACCCCATCTGGCATGCATTAACGGTCACCGCGTCCGTGCCAATGGTCTATCTACAGCAATTCTGGGGATGTATACAAGGAGTAGTGGCAAATGGGGTATTCTCCTTCTCAACAATAATTGGGACGCGGCACATACATATGGACAAGAACCCGTTCGGGATGATTCTGGACTTGCAATACAGCGAAAACTACGACCCGCTCCCATCAGACGCAGAAATGGTGCATGACTTCATGCAGATGATATATCAACCACAGCTCACCAAGCTAGCTTAGGTCCAGAGCAGCGGTATCCCTCATCCCTGGAAGACAGTGTGTCGGGATTGTGACAAGTGTCTATCACCCAAGCATGCTGGCTTCGACAAGGGCAATGGAAACATACTGCGGATCTTTCATGGACTCGCATTCTCCAGAAACTACGATTTCACGCAGCTGATCTGGAATGATCTTGCAGACCAGATACAGCTAAAGGAGAATCGGAGATCAAAGAATGTGCCCTACGCCCGATGGTTTAATGTGATCATCAGGGAATTCATGGAGTTACACGCACAGAACATTCCTCACCTGCCCCCGGGAGCAGACTATCAACCACCCGGCTCAAATTCTTCCAAAATCCACGGCTCACGGACTTGGACCAACCGTCGATGCCGATTCCGCTCAACCTTCTTCGGCTCGCCGACCCGCGGGAGCTGAATATCAGAGATTCTGTCGGGAACATAATCTCACCGAACTAATGATCAGAGGGCCCCCGGTAGATTTCCAAGTGAGCCCTCCCCAACAACAACAACAGCCCAGCCCTGAGGACATGGTGATTGATGAAGTCGCTCAGGAGCTATAGCAGGAGCCTCCAACTCAGGACGAATTGATTCATGATGTAGATGCCACTTTGATCGACGTTGTGCCTGCTGAGTTGGAACAAGAGGCTCCAACAGAAGAATTTCAGGTGGAAGTGCCCATCCATGTTGGCGTGCTCAAAGAATCCATTGAGGAGGTTCTTCAATCAATAGCACAGCCCGAGGTTGAAATGGGGCAAAGCTCGCCTCCATGGGTGACGGATCAGGCACTGGAGGACGTCGATCGCGACCCTACTCCTCATACAGCCACCCCGTCTAACACGGAGTCTGATGAGGAAATCAGCCTAATAAGAAGGACTTCAGGAGACTTAGCATTCAGTTGGAGTCCCTCTTCCCAGTCGTCACCACCGCACCAGACACCATGCTAACCACTTCTACGAGTGTTGCCGGCACGTCTTCGCTCAATCTTGAGCCACAACCAAATCTACCAGTGTCTGGTTCGCAGGCGCAACCCGAGCCTGCCATAACACCCATAGAAGCGAATATTCAAGATTCGACTCGAAGATTGGGTGGAAGTATCATACAGTCAGAAGCTCAAGTGACTGTGAGCCAACCTGAGGAGTCGGTGCCTACTCAAGGGTTGATAACAGGCGACATCAGTCGTCCTGGAACATCCAAGGAGGCGTCCGCACCGTTTGTGACGATGAGCAATTCCAAGCCGCTCTTTCCGCTGCTGTTCAATCGCTTGAAGACAAGATATTGGAGAGAGTTCTTACTGCCGTAGAGGCATCCCGCAGAGACACCGGGAAAACACCTGCCTCCGAAGCACCTCGTCACGACCCAATCCCACACCTCCACAACCCACACTCACCGACCCTTTAGCCAATTCATCCATCCTCATCAACCCAAACACCATACCCAAACACCTACCAATTCATCCATCCTCATCCATCCCGTCGCCTCAAGAAGAATCTCTTTATAGGCGATTGGTGGATCATCCTGAGCCACTTACGGAAACTTGCCGAGGCCAAAGCTCTCACTCAAGACACAGACATGACGATCCTGACAATCAACGGGGAGAAGAGGCCACGGACATCTACAAGTGGCCAAGGACAAGGCTCGGGTTCAACGCAAACAAGCGCTGGAGCAGGTGACACCCAAACCCAAATCCAAACACAAACCACCCACACCACGCACCGCACCACCACTCTAACCCATATCGACCCACCAACCTTTAACCTACGGAAGACTCCGCCACACCACCGATCTACTCAAGCCCCCTTGCTTTCGGAAGAAGAAGCAAGTGCTGCGATGCTCGTAGCTCTGGCACAAACCCAAGCTACTCCCTCAACAGCTCCAGAACAACCGGGCCCTTCAGGACACGGCGTCAACCCACATGAATATCTCGACAAATTCATATTTGAAGAACAGTGGGCGACCCATTATATGCCGAGGAGCATCAAGTACAACGGCTCAAGGAAGTTCGACAAATTTTGCAACAAGCTTCGGTGGACCTCGTGCTAATAGAAGACGACGAACTTCAGGAAGGGGTAGACCACGAACAAGATCCCACAGGGCTTTCAGAGCTGATCATGCAACAAGCGGTTTCCCCCATAAGACAAATGCCAGGGACCGCTCAGATCGACACGTCGTGGGAGAATATCCGAATAGAGATACCCTTCCTCGAAGAAGTCCTTGAGAATATTTGGAGGTCGCCGCACAGAATCAAGAAGCCGAACGAATTTGAGCTGAGAGGAATCTCTCACTGGGATCAGCAGAAGAGGATGACCTACCTCTGGATGCTGACTTAACTTGGACCAGATGTAAGGCTGATCCTGAAGGAACGACTGAAGAGTCACTTCAAGGAGCTATCCCCAATATGCCAACTCCTCAGCGTCTACTGTGCAAAAGGAGGACTTCCAACGCCTCACTATGTCATCGAGCGAATAGACAGAACCCGAGAGGATCTGAGCGAGAGCGACCTACCGTACCTCCCTGCCGACGAGGTATACAACCTCTATCAGCTGTAAGTGGAGAAGTACAAGGGTCCTCAAGGCTTCATCAAAAAGGAAGGCCTCGAAGGGCTCTACTGGTTCATGATGCGCCAAGTCAAATACTTTGCAGCGCATGACCTTCAGATGGCTCTGGAGAGCAACATGAAGAAGGTCAATATGGCCGAACTGCTCAACAAATGACCTGAGATCGAAGGGCTTCCAAGCAACCACATGCACATCAGCTTAGTTAGAGGCATCACCTACAATAATCCAATCGCAAAGAAGACTAGGTTGATGCTGAAGACTGAGATTCATAAGTTTTGCGACGGAATGCTCAAAGTCATCAGGAGGAATATTGTAACAACCCGTCCCATACCGAGTGTCACGTAGCATCGGTCCCTACCGGGACCAGTGGGGTTGGGCCCACCACACTCCGACTGATAGTCTGGCCCCACTGTACCACCATTTAACCTTCCAGCGTGCTTCGTCCTCGCTCACACGCACCCTGGGCAAACTTCCCAGGGGGTCACCCATCCTAAGATTGCTTCAAGTCAAGCACGCTTAACTTCGAAGTTCTTTCGGATGGACTCCCGAAAAGGTAGGTCGACCTTGGTGATATGAGTAGTACTATCAATTCTTTTATACGATTCTTAGCCTGACACGCCCATACATTGTTAGTCTCAGGATCGCCTCTCATTCGGGTGTCGGATCGGTTCGTTCATGTACCCCTTCGCCTAGAAGCCTGCCAGGAGCCGCTCCTTGTCCGTGCACTTCTCTGGCACCGGCGATCACTCCCCGCCCTCATCGGCCCCGGGTGTCACATGCCCACCAGCTTCCGCCTGGTTCGTCCCCGAACCAGCACCGTACTGCGAGAGGTTGTGCTCTGATACCACCTGTAACAACCCGTCCCATACCGAGTGTCACGTAGCATTGGTCCCTACCGGGACCAGTGGGGTTGGGCCCACCACACTCCGACTGATAGTCTGGCCCCACTGTACCACCATTTAACCTTCCAGCGTGCTTCGTCCTCGCTCACACGCACCCTGGGCAAACTTCCCAGGGGGTCACCCATCCTAAGATTGCTTCAAGTCAAGCACGCTTAACTTCGAAGTTCTTTCGGATGGACTCCCGAAAAGGTAGGTCGACCTTGGTGATATGAGTAGTACTATCAATTCTTTTATACGATTCTTAGCCTGACACGCCCATACATTGTCAGTCTCAGGAACCCCTCTCATTCGGGTGTCGGATCGGTTCGTTCATGTACCCCTTCGCCTAGAAGCCTGCCAGGAGCCGCTCCTTGTCCATGCACTTCTCTGGCACCGCCCTCATCGGCCCCGGGTGTCACAAATATCGAGCAGAGGTTGGAAGAAATCAACCCAGAGACGATGCTGAGAATTCACAGGTTCGCTAGAGAACAGCCGCTCGTGATGGAATTGCTTGATGATGTCGAGGAGCGTCTGAAGCTGAGGGAAACAGTTAGAAACTATGAGTATGCGCTGGGCTTGCGCAGATCGTATTACACTCGACGAGCACAAACAGCGCGGAAATGCAATCAAGCACAAATGGGGAGATTGTAGAGTATATATTTTAATTGTGCTTGATTTTATTAGTTATCCTTGTAATTAGGGGCATTTTGTATAGTATTCCGTAGATTAGGACTAGTTTGATATTTATTCCAAGTTTGTTTGGTATAAATACATGTGAATGAATTGTGCTGAATAGAGAAAGTTTTGGAAATTGATCCGAAAGGCTTCCAATTTAATTTCTAGAGAGAGAAACAATAGTAACTTTCTCACTCTACACGAATTCTCTCTCTCAATCTTCATTTGAGTTTTTCGACCGATTCTAAATGTCAATCATTATCATCGAATTACTTAGAATTCATGCCTAGGATCTTAGAGTTGTTAATTGTAAGACCTAACAGGGAGGGCCGAGGTCATGACGACAATAAGCAGAAGAAGGCAAACAGCACACGATAGACAAAAAGGCTAAGCAGATCAGAGACACGGACCATTGAAACTCGCAGTAGGCGATCGAATGCTCATAAACGATTAGAACGTGGGCAAAGTAGCATATCAGTCGGAGATACCCACATCCTTGCCGCAAGTTCCCAATGACCGTCACACCTCAACCTTAGGAAAAATATCATTGATCCAAGCCCTGTATTTAGCAACGACATTCCTACGTCCAAAACAAAAACCAGGTCTAGGTTACGAGGGAATGCCAATAAGCATGCTTGATATAGGAAATGAAGCGATTTAGAAATAAAGAAGTTTAATAAAAATATCAGGGGAGAACGAGCCAATAGAAAAAGTGAATCGAGGATGTGAGGATGAGATAAGAGGTTGTTCCCCGAACTGTTCCACACGGACTGATTTCGTTGGCGAAATCCTTTTAAGGGGGGAGGATGTAACACCCGAGCCCCGTAGGCCAATTAGCCGGCGAAATTTCCGGTGCATTATATGCTTTTGTGAATTCCTAGACTTGCATAGCGCGTTTTATATCTATGTGATTATAGGAATTTTTGTGCATCGATTATGTGGCTAAGTGAGTTTTATGAAAATATGTGCTTACGTGACTTTAATTATTTCGCGAATCTAAATATGTGCATCGATGATGTCTAACTTAGGAGGAATTTCGAAAAAGGTATGACAACATAAATTAGTTCTAAATTAGACTAAGGTTGTAGTTGGGCTAAAACTTTAAACTTATGGTCCAAGTTAGTGAGGAACTCAACAAATTATAAATGATAGAAAATAAAAGGCCCACGTAGCACCTTAACTTAACCCAAATTATCAAAGAAAAATCTTAGAGGGAAGTTCGCTTAAATTAAGGGAATTCACGTCAACCTAAGTTCATAAACCATACCTTGCTAGCTTGAGATATTTTAGAGGTCATAATCCACTTCTCACACTAAAAGAACGAAAGTAGAGGAGGGAGGAGCAATCGAGATTCAACTTGGAAAGAAGGTATAATTTTTACTAAGTATCCTACGTTTTTAACTTATGATTTAGCTTCTAGATTCGAATTTAACGTGGTTGGAAGGTTAAAACACTAGATAAGCATACCTTGTTTTCTACGATAATCGAAGATTTAGGGTTTAAAGTTCTTAAGGTTTCTGAAGATCTTAGAATCCTTATCATATTCTTAAGAATAGGATAATTAGATCGAGAGTTTTAGCTTTGCGGGTCGAAAAGATGTTTTTGGCACGTTGAGGGTCGCGAAATGAGGACTTCACGAACTTAGGTTCACGAATCTTCGGCGAAAAGAAGTTCGCGAACTCAAAAGGACACCTTCTACATAGGTTCGTCAATGAAGAATTTCACGGGTGCAACGAATTGCGAATTGAAGCTTTTGCGAACTCCATGTCTCCACTTGCATGGATTCGTGAAGCATGAATTCTGCGAACCCAAGTCACGAATTATGCACCATGGTAGTTCGCGAACTAATTAGGGACTGTTAGACTTTGCGAACCATAGGATAGGAAGTAAGTTTCGCGAAGTGAGAAGGATCATGAATCCTAGTCCACGAAGTAGGCGAGGTGCTTAGTTTCTCGGGCCATGAAAGGATTGCGAACCCTTGAGGTTCGCGAACTCAACAAGAAGTGAAACACTTCGAGAAACTGGCGTAGACTTTGGCGAATTGTGTTTGGCGAATTCTAGTTCACGAACCATGAACTTGGCGTGCTCATGCAACTCACAAACCTCAACTTGGCGAATTCGAGCAAGTTGGCGAAACCGTGTACTTCGCGGTTTGAGTTTGGGGAACCCATGCAAATTCGCGAAACGTATTTCACGAACCCTAAGAATTCCAATGGCGAATTGGGTGTAGAACATTTCGCGAATTAAAAGTAGAATTGCATACTTCGCGAATTAGGCTTGTGTGGTTTTGCGGGTCGAGCAAGTCATGAACTCGAAGTTGTCTTAGTGAGTTCGTGAAAGTGAGGTAGAGTAGTTCCGCGAATTAGGAGTCTTCATAAACGATGTTTCGCGAACTATAAACCAAGACACATTTCGCGAATCGCTATAAGGGTTTTACGAGTTATTCAAAATTCACAAATTCTAAGTCCAAATATGTTCACAAATTTTGTATATCCCACGAGTCTCGAACTTTCACAGGTCACTAAGTCCTTTCAAAATATAGTGCTAAGTATAATATTTCAACATTAGGAACTTCGAATACTTAGCTGATTTAAATAAATTAAGAAGCATACTGATATTAATGTTTTATGCCTAAGGTCAAAAATTAGGAATTTCACCGAACCAGTAGCAGGTATTCTACGGACGCCAGGCAAGTGGAGACTGCACTTCAACTACAACACATGACTTTTATGTGTGCGTAAATTATGTAACTACTTTCATGACAGAACGTGAAATTTATGTGATACGTTTTATTTACAATTTATGGCATGACATGCATACTTATATGAATCACGACATGATCACGTGCATGCACGCTTAGTACGAAGATTAAGAACCCGAGAGTGTGCATGAGTCCGGGTCGACTGTGAGCGATGTATAGTTGCCGATATGGCAGCTGTTGTCGACTCAACTGTCGAGTCACGGCTCTCCTATGTCACCATGGCAGCAGTAAGGCGTCATCAAAATTACGATTGAGTTGGGATAAAGACCCTCATGATGGGAAGTGCGACCTAGAGGGTGCGACCCGTGGGAAGACGCGACATCAAGGTATCTCGGGTGTTGGCAACCTCAGAGTGGGCTACCAGCGTGAAGCGCCCGCGTGCCAGGCCGCACTGGGGTTAAAAGGCACCTTTTGAACCGCGTTGGGCCGCAAAGGCATTATTAGCCTCCCAATATGAACAGCAATTTGCGTACTAGGGTTGCCTCTCAATGTCGACCGTTGGGCCGAAAAGGCGTTATCTGCCTCCCAGGTCACATTGTGCTACAAAGGTACCACAGAGACAAATAGGGGTTGCCTCTCAACGACGACCGCATTGGGCCGAAAAGGCATCGTTAGCCTCCCAATGTGGATCGCGTTGGGTTAAAAAGGTGCCATGGGGTCGAGTGCAAATTGCTAACTAGGGTGGCCTCTCAGTTGTGTCATTCGGAAAAGGAATTATCTGCACTGGCTTCAGTTAGTCGTGAAGTACGCTGATACCCCGATATCTAATCTATAAAACTAGAAAACAGATAGAATCAAGTAAATTGAGCGATTCCCTAACTTGGAAAGGACCCATAGATACTATCAAGATTCAGAACAGGTGTTCTGAATCAATCAATGAAGTTTATTTTGCAAAAGCATGATTAGAAAAAATAGAATGGAGTTTTTTGAAACAGCAGAAAAATAAATCGACTTTGTAATTTAGACGCAAAAAAGACTCTGATTCTTAAGAACCCAACGGGTCCTTTCCCCTCGAATCAAACAACCTAAAGAAGGGAATCCCGTTGAGTTCCTACGCTTTCATGTCTACAACTCAATTCATCCAATTCCTATAGGGATGAACCTAATCCGGAATATGAACCATAAAAAAATACCTATTAAACCGATCACAAGAATTCCAGTTACAGTACCTATTATCCAAAGAGGAATCCTTCCAGTAGTATCGGCCATGTACGCCACTTCCCTCCAATTTCATCAGGTGGTCATGCTAAAGACATAAACAGTCATGGATAATTATGATATGCGATCTTTCCGAATGGTCTAAGAGAGTGCCTAGAATTATTATTTAATTTTTTCTTTCGTTTTCCTAATTGAAGAAATAATTGGAAAATAAAACAGCAAGTACAAAAATGAGTAATAACCCCCAGTAGAGACTGGTACGATTCAATTCAACATTTTGTTCGTTCGGGTTTGATTGTGTCATAGCTCTATAATTCGGGATTAGATTTATCGTTGGATGAACTGCATTGCTGATATTGACCCAAAAAAAAAAGACGGTAGGTACAGCTAGGCAGTGAACAGCCAACCATCGTACTGTAAAAATTGGATAAGTTCGATCAATAGTCATTTGATTATGGCCTCCTAAAACGATCTACTAAATTCATCGAGTTGTTCCAAAGAATCAAAACGGCCAGTTATTAATGGAATTCCTTGGCGGCTCTCTGTGAAATACTCGTTTGGCCGAGGGCTTCAAAATACATCATAAGCTAATCACGTCACTTTATATCTACTTTCAGTTTGACAAGGGTTACCAACCTTATTCATCTATTCCCTCCCTTGAGTTCGCCTTCAATCTAAATAGATTTCCTCTTTTGGTCTAGGCCTTCAAACTATCTAGTACTTCCTTTGAAGTAGTTCTGTTCTGCGTTGTATATATACTTTATTTAAAAAGTTTCCAAAGTCTTCCCTTTTATGCCTATCTAAAGTAAATAAGAAAAGCAAGAGTAAGGACTTATGGGGACAAGGAAGTCTTTCTTGAAAGGGAATAAAGTGCTAGTAATAAAATGCGACGGTCCACCGCTTTCCTTTCTTTATAGATCGGTGGCTTTTGGAAAAAGTATCTTTTTGTCGAGAGGCACCAATCCTCGTAAAGGCAGTGGTATCTATCAAACTATCTTTCTCACCGCGGCTCGAGCAATCAGATTCAAGGGAATCTTCAATCGAGGGTTAGATTCCATTTTCTTATGTTCCGTTATAGAGTCTCATCTTTCATTGATAGGAATGCATGTATTTAACGCTCACTTGGCATTCCAGACTTTTTAGCACAAGAGTAGCAATTATACGCCTATCCCGGATGATAAAAATACAAAGCCTGTTGACTCTGATGCTTGCTTGATGGGAGAATTGCGACTGATGAATCGCGATCAGCCGCTGATTCCCTTGCCGTTGGATTCCGCCTCAATACTCTGCCAGCCACTGGCACTCGGTCGGAAGAATCTACTGCGGCCATCTCTACCCACCAATTATAACCCCAACCAGCCATGACAAGGCTGAATTTATTATAATCGCTGTTTTTTAGAAAGACCGAGAGCTGGGAAACACGCTCACTCATACTGATGGAAGGCATTATTAAGTATAGCGGACAAGCAGAGGAACAAATGCACTGGTAGCGCTAACGACCCCCATATCATGGGGGGAAAAAGTAGACCTTTCTCCTGATCAATCCAGTAACCCGTGGGAGGGTGGGAATTACTTTTTGGGATTTTCTTTCATCAATGTTTTGGAATAGTGATAGTGTTTAAGCTGCGTTTACTACAAATGGGCTGAGCCCGGATGTCATTAGCTTGCCCCAACCGGGGTTACTGATCAAAACTATCCCCTCGCTTTCCTTGACATTGATTACCGAGCTAATGGGCTCAAGGAGCTAAACGGTTTAAAAGCTCCCCTCTCTAGTGAGCCAGCAATAGAATAAGTTGCTCATGTTATTTTGTACGTAAAATAACTAAGACTCTCTTTTTCTCTTCAACTCACGTACCAGGAGTTAATTATATTTTCTCTAGATTTAGATCTTAGGGTTACCACCTAGAAACCTTGGGATTTGGAGTGTGTAGAATAGTGGGAGACTCTAGTAGCCATACCACAAGAGAAAGGTTATCATCTATCGTGTTCGTGAGCAAGGGAGCTGTTCAGACAATTCAGATTTGGGTGTTCGAGTGGACTGTAATTACAAGCTAGAAGATCCTGAATATTGATTCAGTCAATAAATCTATTAAACCTATATTTCATTTTATAACAGTGGTATCAGAGCTTGAATGTTTGTTTTTCGTCCATAATATTTATTATCGGATCATTCTATCGTACACGATTTTTTTCTGATCTGCATAAGTTTCGGAACATGCATGTTGTTGTTTATTTTTTTGTCGTGCATATGTGATAGTGTGATAAACTGATCATGTGCTTGTTCTTGGATTTCTTTTTCATTCGGCATCCACTATCAAAGATAGAACAAGATCCATTTTGCATCATATCTAAGGGATTCCTCGGTTCGGGTCGAAGAAGCAATGTCACTCGATCATTATCAAACGGACTGCAATCTTTTTCTGTCCGTGAAGATCCCACCGGAGCGCCTTCTACTTCTAATAAGCCATGAACTAGATCCGAATCATTCTCAACGAGTCCATAAGAAGTGATCCCCTTTTTTTCATCGGGTCTGGGTAGAGATCAAAGATTGAGCGACCGATCCGGCAGAACAACTCAAAAGATAAAGAAGTATCGTTAATTTCTTCATGCTCGTTCCAAGTTCGAAGTACCATTTGTACAAATAAGAATCCCCTTCGTTACATGATTTCTTCTTCATATAGATAGATATAGGATCTATGGGGCAATTACTTAGAAGTAAATCTTTCGTCTATCCTAGAAGTTGACAATAAAGAATGAATAGCAGTAGCCTAAGTAAAAGCATCAAAACTTGCACAAGCCCAGAAGTTACTTTTGGATCTCTTTCGGGCAAATGATCCGAAGGTTCAAGGCCGGCGACTCGTAGAATATCTCCTTTCGGCTTGAAAGAGTCTTAGGGGAGATCAAAACTTTGATTACGGTTAGCGGTGAAATTTAATCTTCGGCTTTGGAGATAGAGACAGTTGGCGGGTTCAGTTGCTTATATTTCATTTCTTTTTAGCCTTTCTGCTCGCTTGCTACTGTAACTTCTGTCGGAACTCTTTTTTTTTTTTAGCTCTTTTTAGTTAGCTTCAGAGTAAAGTCCCGCTTTGTATAGAAAGATAGAAGTCCCTCGCCTTGGAATAGGATGAAAGAGGATAGTGTGAGATGGAAATGAGCTCTAAGATGGTGCATATCGAGATAAAAAAGCCGAGGACCCAACTATGAAAGGAAAGAAAATAATGAAGGGAAAGAGAATGAGAAAGAAAGTGATGTCTCAGACGCATTGACGCAGTTGTCATGTGCGAGATAGGACACGCGCATTGCATGCATATAGTTTCCACTTACTGAGCTCTTTGAATTAACCCTTACGTTGTGTGTTGTAGGCGTGAGCGAGCACGGTACGTGATCGCCTAGCCGGCAAGACAATCTTTTGAAGCTTCCGGGCGACTTTTGGGGGGTGGTGTGTACGTGGATGATGACCTATGAGGCCGGGGAGCATAGGATCTTTTGCTGCACAAATATACACGACACATGTAGATGGAACTCGAATGTACTTAGAAAGTTTGGAAGCATTCTTTTGTCTAAAAAATGTATTCTTTCGACGTGTACAGAAACGACTTCCCTTACGAAAAAGGGAAAATTTATTCCGCATTTTCGTATTTCTTCTAACTAAATACGTAGTTAGGCACGTAAGACAAGGATAGAAATGGTAGCGATGGCTAGGGTCATATGCCCTAAGTTGTTGCAATGATTGTTCTAAAGCCGAAACAATAGAAATTATATATCAAAGTCACATAGTTCTTATAAGATCATATCAAGCACCAACTAACATCGAATATACACAAGTTACAATTAGTTTAAGCGTTGTAAGACAAAATCATCTACCTTTGCAGCCACACTTCGAATTTTGATAATTGCTAAAACTCCTCCTTTGCACTTGGTGTGGTTTTCGTATTCCTTCCACTAAGTTTTCTCTCTACTTATTTTTGTACTAAACTGTTCCAGATTTTCGTTTCTTGCTCTCTCTCTCTTTCCAAACTGAGAGTTTTATCTACTGATTTGTGGATATACACCATGCTTCGAAATTGGAGATGACACGACAAGGAGGTGGTAATTGTTTTCCCTCACCTTTAAGTAATCTTTCGTTATGACTTAATGTAATAGCTTTGGGCTTTGATATGTATAACTTCAGTAACTCCAATGGCCCAAATTAATTAATTTCGCTTAATTTATTAATAATTTGGAAATAACTTGAAACTAATACCATTCATGTTTTTGTTCCAATAATTTTAAATTTCTTTATTAAGATCTCTGATTCACAAGGATATAACATGACTAATTATGTCAAAATCCTGTATTAGTTTTACGGGTATTACATTCGTGACGAGGGTAAGCTTCGAAAACCCTTATTACTTGTCATGCATATTTTAATTAACCAAGCTATCGGGGACTCCTTACGTGGATCCCGAGAAAAAATTTTAACTTACCCTGCGTCCGGGATTCGATCTCGTGACGCCCGGAGTTCCACAACATTGGTATCAAAGCCATGCTTGGTTTTAAGAAATGACATAAACGAACCCGAATTGATCTCGGTTGTGCAAGTCACTGAGTCACTCGAGCATCATAGCATGAGTCGTTCTCAGTTCGAGTTTGCAAACCGAGCGCTCGCATGGTCGGAACACCATCTCGTTGCGAGCGGTCCGACGTATTGCAGCACCGTGGTGAGAAACCGTAGTGGTTGTCTCCTCGTGGATTATAGCTTTGCTCTTGGAGATAAGTTTAAAGGTGTCCTTTACTAAGATTACTTAGATCTAGTGGTCTAGAGTAGATCGGCGTAAAACACGTTAGACGTGGTTTGAACGTAAATTTCCAGCGATACCTAAGATGTGAATAGTGAGGCTCGTTGGCTAGTGGCGAAGCCTTGACGCCGACGTCCAATTCGAGTTTGAGGGACTCGTGGAAAGCTCAAAAACGAGCGGTTGCCCCCTGTCGTGCGTTAAACTACGCATTACTTTTACCGGAACTGTGACATTCAACATCTGGGTTCGGACTCCGGTGCTGGCGAAGTTCGACTCCGATCGAGTAGCGATAAGGGTCGATAGTTTTATTTTTGGGCTCCGGGGATTTTAGAAACCACGATGGGCCGAAGAGGTAGTGGCCCAATTCCTTCCATATTTGAATCTAAAACGTTTGGCCCAAATATAGTATGATAGGCTTAACAAGATTAGGCCAAGTTAGCCTAATTGGCCTAATGGGCCTGGCCCAATACAAGCCCAAATTTCGTTTCGTTTTTTTGGAGCGTTTGTGTCAGGACCCGCACCCGATCTACCCATTCTAGCGTATTCTTACGTGACTATCGTGTTTATTTGGGAAAGCATACAGAAATTTGCGTATAAAATTTTTGTCTATTCCATTTATGTAATGGGACATTGTTCAGTACATGTCAAAAGAATACTTGTCAATTCCTAAATTACATACATGACCTAATTGCATGGAAAATGTATGACGGCACAGCAAAAGACTCCTATGTGCCCGGCCTCACAGGTCATCATCCATACACACACTTCCACCCCAAAAGCAGCGAGAAGCTCCAAAAGATCGGCCTTGCCTCCAAAAGGGTGAGCCGTCGTGAATAAGGGCAGAGAGTGGTTGAAGCCACAGCCCAACGTCACAGCCGTGAAGGGCTGTGCACGAGGCCGTGAACCGACAGGTTTTGGTCAAAACTTGTCCAAATCAAGTCCAAATTCATCCGTTGTTTATTTGTTAGATTTTGGGACAATATCTAGCCATTTGATGATTTGAAAACAAGGGAATCAAAGAAAAATTGAGTCATGGAGGACATGATTCAATTTTATCATACTTAAAGTCATTTTCATGGTTGAAAAATTGATTTTAAGTTAAGGACTTGCTAATTTCGTCCATGATTGAATTCTAGCTTATTTCTCACTCTAACTTTGAGTTTAGTGAGAGTTGAGAGCATATGAGTTTGTTCTTTGAGAAAAACTTAAATGTCTTTGAGTTTTTAGTAAATCAAACAATCAAACACAAACACATCTCTTATAAAACATCTTCCCCTCCTCGCTAGCCATCCTTGGGAGGAGGTAGAATTTGGATACGTTCCGGGGTCGGTGTGACGATCTTGCCAAGGTGTTGGAGCTCCGAGAGGTCATGACGTTGCTCGGAACGGACTACGACAACCGGGATGGGAAAGCCAAAGCTTGGGATCTTCGCGACGAGCGTAAGCTTCGACGACCTTTATGACGTGTCATGCATTCAATTCATAGCCAAGCAATCCGGGGCTCCTTACGGGGATCCCGGGAAAAATTTTAACCTTCCGTTGCGTCAGGGATTTGATCTAGTGACTCCCGGAGTTCCCCAACATATTGTAGTATAAGCAGTTGTTGATGAGGTGATACAGAGCATGTGAAAGGGGATCACGCCAACTTGGTACACTGAACACGCCAATCTGTTGAGCAACGTGCTTTCGAGATAACGCATCATCTGTTTAGTTTGTGCTTCTAGGTTTGAAACTTGAACAAATGCCCAAAACGTTTCGCGAGCTAAATTCATTAAGTGTGAGTAACAATCATTTGGTGTAATTACCGTAACCAAATTCCAAATATATCGATTAGTGCGTAGCAAATCTCGGGTATCGAGAGGAGCGTGTAGCTGAATAGCCGGACATGTGGCTGTGGCTGACAAAAGTGTAACGAGTGGCTCAGGACTGGCCACAAAATGAATGAGGTCCTTTCAGATGAGCAACTTCCTTTCTACCACAGAGCCATTCGAAGGCCTCATCAGCGCGTATGAGTTTAGAACCAGAACTTCTTTGAGCAATAACGAATGCATTACTAAGAATGCTTTCCCATGAGAAACCAAGGTTTGGAGATAAGGAATATTTCTGGTAAATTTGTGAGTCCCGAAAAAGTACTGACAGTTTGTAGAGCTATCGAAACATACATGGAAGAACTGGCGTTTTAAGTTGCCACATGAAAGTGATGGGTTGGCTTTCAACATTCAACCAATCCACTTGAGCGATACCTTCTATCACAACTTTCCCACGAGATGTTTCCGAAGAAGGAAATATTGATCCGCACTTGAAATCCAACATAGAGGGTCCATGCCGCAAACGTCAAAGCTCGACACGAGGGTTAGAAATTTCCCTAATTGTGTACCGTGAAGTAGGCCATTGTCATTGTAGCTGTGTGTCACCAGGCACATCCGGGTGGTGAGGACAGTTGGAAATCCGAGACAATGAAAATCATATCGAGCTGTGACATTGTGACATTCAAAGTTTTGACTGTTGGAAACTAATTATATTAAATTAAAAAATGATGCACTTCCTTCACAGTTAACCTTATAGGAAAAGTGGTCACTCAACATGGTATCAGAGTTCATGACCCGCATGTACTAGGTGCGAAACCTCACGACCACCCATTTATGAGAGTTACATGCCTGAGGCTAGATAATAGGGAAATCAGCCTAGACTTGAGGGGCCGTATTGGTAATAAACTATATAAAATTAAATGTGATGCACTCCCTTCAGGGTTAACCTTTTAGGAGAAGTGGTGACTCAACATTGACATCATCCGATTAGTTGCGTATGACGTATCACAGTGTCAACCATTTTCTCTAGCCCTTCAAAACGGTTTTCCATCTAGAAGAGTGTTGGCGTAGAGTGGAAGGTCCGACCAATGTGCTAGTGGTAAATATCAATATAGTACGCTTGCGAACGATGATTTGCAATTTGTAATAACCAGACATAAATTTTGACTTAAAAGAACTTTAATAAAATAATAAGCAGAACATCCTCACAATAATCCTCTTCTTCTTTTCGGCCCCTCATTTATATTCCTAAGCGAGAGAAGATCTCAATGATAGAATCGTAAAATAACTCAAAAAGATAATAACTTAATGGAAATAGTAAGTCTCTTATATCTCCCGCTTTATTATTGGGCATGCACATCCAATATATTTAACATCTCACTCGACTCATTTTGCATAACCTTGGATCCGTTACTTCTTGGCCAGCTTGGCTGAGATGTAAAGTCTTTCCTCGACACAATTTTGTAGTTATTTACGTTATATGTTATGTGGTAATGTGTGCTTATTTCTAGTTTTAAAATACTAACCACAATTTTCGAAGTAGAGATGTTGTTTTTAGAAGACAATGAATTCTGCCTACCCAAGTGAGCGGTTAAAAACGAATGATGATGGTTCCCTAACTATGGGCCCTAAAGATGATGCAGCCCATCAGCTGCCCAAATCATGATACAGCTGGGATCGTGGAACGTCCGTGGTCTTAACAGGCAAGACCACAGAAGGGCGGTGGGGGAGTGGGTACGACAGGCTGGTTTGTGACTTGTTGGCCTTCTCGAAACGCGGGTTGCTGTAGCAAATGCGGCACGCATTTCCGAGGGTCTGCGGCCAAATTGGGAGTGGTATTTCGACTATGATGAAGGCCCAGGCACCCGTCTATGGGTGGGTTGGGACCCATCGTGGCTTCGGGTTTCTATTGTCGCAAAGTCCACGCAGGCGGTTCACTGTCAGGTTGAACTGCTTACTTCGGGAGAGGTTATGTTTATTTCCTTTGTTTATGGGAACTCTAAGCGCGAGGACCGCCGACCTCTCTGGGATGATCTTGTACAATTTTCAGCGCTAAGAGTGGAGGATGCATGGCTGGTGGCGGGGGATTTCAACGCCATCTTGCAGGCAGGTGAGGGCCGAGGAGGTGCGCCAAATGCCCTTGATATGGCGGAGCTTCGTAATTGTCTAATTCAGGCAGATCTTTTATCTCTTCCAACTACGGGCCATGAGTATACATGGTATAATCAGCAGCGAGGACTGGCGGGTATCTGGCGTAGATTGGATCGTATGGTTGGAAAGTGCCCAGATGTGTACTATCGATGTCATTCGCCAGCTACATCTGACCATTCGCCGCTTACGCTAGGAACTGTGGATACTCAGGTGCGAGGACGAACCTTCCGCTTCGAGAATTTTCTCATTAAGGAGCCGGTTTCTTGGGGCAAGTCCGTCGGGTCTGGGAGGCTCCCGTGGAAGGGTTCCCTATGTACGCGATGATGAGTAAGCTAAAGCAACTAAAGCCTATTTTCAAGCATATGCGTCGGGTAAAGGGAGATCTCGCGGCTAATGTTGCGGAGGCCATGCGCTTCTTGGTGATAGCGCAAGACTTTCTCATGAGGTATCCAATGGAGGGCTTATTCCTTGACCTTGAGCGCCATTGTCGGTTCTTATATGCATGTGCTATAGAAGTCGAGCACACGGCCTTATCCCAACGGGCAAAGTTGGCATGGCTTAAGGATGGGGATCAGTGCTCGGCTTACTTCTTCAGGAAGGTTGCTATACGTCGAGCAACTAACCGTATTTTATATTTGGAAACGGAGAGTGGGATTCTACTTGATACACCGGATGCGGTTGAGAGGGAGCTCCTGGGATTCTACAAAGGCCTACTAGGACAGTCGGCTAGGGCAAATCCTGTAGCAAGGGCTGAGGTGCAGGGATTCATTAAACGCCAGCTTTCCCAAACGGCGGCTGTGGATATGATCCGACCTGTCGACCCACAAGAGGTACGTCAAGCACCATTCTCTATGGGGGATGAAAAAGCCCCAGGTCCAGATGGCTACACCGCTGCATTCTTCAAGGCGGCTTGGGAGGTGGTGGGGACTGATCTTATTACTGCGGTTCAGGATTTTTTCGTCACGGGTCGATTACTGAAGGGGCTAAATAGTACTCTACTCACATTGATTCCAAAGTGTCAGTCCCCGAGGAGACCAACGGATTTTCGGCCAATCTCTTGCTGCAATGTCCTCTACAAAGTCATTTCGAAGATCTTGGCGAATAGGCTGAAGCCTACATTGGCCGAGCTCGTCCATGTCTCACAAACGGCTTTCATTCGAGGGAGGAGGATTAGCGATAATATTCTTATGGCACACGAACTTTGCTTGGGCTATACGAGCAAGGGTAGGCCGCCCAGAACTATGCTAAAAGTGGACCTCGCCAAGGCCTATGATAAGGTCGAATGGAGCTTCCTTCTTGCCACGCTTCAGGCCATGGGTTTCCAACCAACTTATATCGAATGGATCCGGTGCTGCTTGACTACGTCGAATTTTTCCATAAATATTAATGGCCGTTCGGTGGGTTTTTTCGAGGGCAAGAGGGGATTACGACAGGGTGACCCCATCTCGCCCTACCTATTTACGCTGGTTATGGAGGTTCTGCATGGCATAGTTGAGGCGAGGATTCTGATGGAGCCGCGATTCCGCTACCACTGGAGATGTGAGAATGCATTGTTGTCAATGTTGGTTTTTGCAGATGATCTTCTTCTTCTTTGCCATGCCGATCCGGTCTCCGTGGAGGTCCTGAAGAATGCATTGACGGCATTTTTGACCCTGTCCGGCTTGCATCCAAATCCTAACAAGAGCGAGATGTTTTTATCAAGACGTGCGGAGGGTCTGAAGGTCCAGCTGCAGGGCATTCTGGGTTTTCGGGTGGGCCAGTTACCGGTACGCTATTTGGGGGTGCCATTGATAGCATCACGACTCACGATTGGGGATTGTGCCCCGCTGTTACAGCCGGTAGACGTGCGGTTGGGATCATGTCCGTGCGTTGGAGTCTCGATTTAGGCAGTTTTTGTGGGGAGGTTCCTCGGCTAAGGTCGCGTGGGAGGATATTTGTCTTCCGCCAAGCGAGGGGGGTTTCGGAATTCGTTCCATCGCTACTGATAACAGGTCGTTACTTGTGCAGCTTTTATGGAGGGTAATTAGTCGAACGCCCGAATCTGTTTGGGTGGATTGCCTATACAGTACACGCCTACAAGCTAGATCGATCTGGGCCATCCCTGTTTCAGCTAGCACATCATGGAGTTGGCGGAAGCTTATGCAGATGAGGTCGACCATTCTCCCACTTATTTCTTTTTGGATTGGCGATGGCTCTACTATTTGGTTGTGGGAGGACCCATAGCTACAGGAAGCGCCACTACTTGACCGCTACCCGCGTGGCCGGATAGCAATGGGGCTTTCCGTCATCGATTCCCTTAGATGGAATTGGCCAGGAAGGACTACTACCGAATACATCGAATTCAGTCGCCATCTTCCCTCTATTGACCCGACCATGCGAGATAGGATTCTATGGAAGGGGGCGTTCGATGGATGTGCAACTACCCGCCTAATTAGGGAGGCTCTGCGTTTTCGATGCCAACCTGTACCTTGGACGGTCCTCTTTGGGGGACCCCTAAAGATGCCTAGGCATGAGATTATTCTGTGGCTAAGTATACGTGATCGCTTGTCTACGAGGGATAAGCCATGGGTGGCCCAGAGAGCGGGCACCCCTGCCTGTGTATTATGTGATGTGCTCCGCTACGAGACGGCTCAGCATCTGTTCTTTGATTGTCGATTTTCTCGTCAGTGTCTTGTACCTTGGACGGTCCTCTTTGGGGGACCCCTAAAGATGCCTAGGCATGAGATTATTCTGTGGCTAAGTATACGTGATCGCTTGTCTACGAGGGATAAGCCATGGGTGGCCCAGAGAGCGGGCACCCCTGCCTGTGTATTATGTGATGTGCTCCGCTACGAGACGGCTCAGCATCTGTTCTTTGATTGTCGATTTTCTCGTCAGTGTCTTCGACTGTTGAGGCGACGCATTCGATGGTCATGGCCTTATACGGAATGGCCCCAGGGCATTATATGGGCTTCGAGGAAATGGCGAGGGAATCATCTTGTGTCGGCAGCTTACCGTCATGTATTGGCATCCTTGGTTTACCATATTTGGCTGGCACGCAACAAGCGTTGGAAGGAAGGGATCATCAGTACTCCTGACAGGCTGGTGGCTGCGGTGCTTGATATGGTCTGTATGCGACTTAGTGGGACATCTCACAGGTTTGATCTCCAAAGGGCAGCCATTCGGCGCCTATGGCGGGTATCGTGGTAGTCTAGTGACTGTGTTTTTTTCTTTATGCTTACTGCTGGCCGGTAGTCTGTTACTGGTTGCTTGTGAGGGGTTGACCCTCACCCATCTTGTACTTTCCACACATTATATATATACACACGGGAATTATTCCAAAAAAAAACATGAGAGTATTAAATTGGGGTATCCAAGAATACGTTCAAAGGAATCTAGAGTCAAGTTTGTATAAAAATGGAGTTTATCACATATATATTTGTTGGATGCATAAGTTCTTTCTTGGCGTACGATGTAATCCTTTCTTTTCATTATGTAACTAATCATGCTAATATTTAGGGAATATCTGTTACGACACTTCTCGTTAGGAATGCATTGTTTCGTCAACTCGTATACTATAATTCAGGTCTAACCAAGATTCCGAAGTTAACTCTTTTGTGACCCCTTCGCTCTTAAGGTCCGTTTCGGATTGTCTGTGCCACAACGTTGTTCCACCTCTGTGTTCCACCAACCATTTCCCGACAAGTGTTAACCTCAGTTGACCAACTGTACACTTGTCACAATTCGGTTGGTGGAACACCAGATTGGACCACCAATATGGAACAGAGGATCCAATCTACTTAAGGTCGCATAGAGTAGAATACTCAGTCGAGCGTTACTGACACTCTCGGACTAATGATCAATGTGATCGATCAAATACGAGCCAATATCAATATACAATTGTTGCCCTTGAGATTTTAGAATCCGACTAACTGAAAGTATCACATTCTTTTGTGGCGCCCGATGTAGTGGCCCTCATTTTCTAATTAAGATTAGTGGCGGATTTTCGTAACGTAAGCAAGGCCAGTCTAACAAAGACTATTTCCTAAACAAAATAACGTTTAAATAGTCAGATTTAGACAAAGGTTGTAGCCCCAAAATGTCAAAAAGAACAAAAACCCCAATGCCGCTCCACATGTCCATCCATGTACCGCCCCGCCCTCAAAAGTCCGTAGAACACCGCCACTAGAAGTCTCAATCGCGACATGTATAAACGTCGAACTCAGTACCTACAACACGTAAACACAGAGCGATTTGCCCAGTAGGTGAATAAAATGCGTGCATGCAAGTGTGCACTCAGTCTCAATCCAAATATCTCACATGTCAATGCATACTCTTTCGTTTCCCACATCTCTATCTCATTTCACACATTAGCGCCTAGACTAGGCTCGACACCCCGCGCTGTGGCGACCCTATTTTTCTAATTAGGATTAGTGAGGGATTTCCGCAACGTAAGCCACAGAAGGCCCGTCTAACAAAAACTTTTTAACTAAAATATTTTACATATCATAAACGGTCACTATACATGGGCTGAAGCCCCAAAAATATTCTAACCCACTCGCCGCTCCACAGGTCGCATCCATGTACCGCTCTCGCCCTCAAAAGCCCATGGAGTCACCGCCACAGCCGCTAACTTAGCCCTGACGTTCATCGACGTCGGGCTCGCCCATACCTTCAACGCGTAAAAGACTGAGCTATTGCCCATTAGGTGAATATGCAATGCAGCGTGCACTCAACCACAATCCCAATTCTCACAGCATGATATAATGCACGCTTGTTCTCACATTTCTATCGTATATCAATATCAGGACCCTAGGCTGGACTCGGCACCTCGCGCGCAATAAAATAAAATATATCATCTGGTCGCTAACGCCAGACTAGCGGTGCAAACGCCGATATTGCGCTGATCGATCACGTCAACGTCCTCCTATCAGGTCGCCTCTTCCGCTACACAACTCATCCGACGGTTTGCACCACTGATCGCTCACGACCGAGTAGACAGATCGCTCACGTCTGTCTCCCATCAGGTGCCCCGCGAGTCCAACCTCTACTCCGCTACGAGTCCGACTGCCACAATCCGCACACTCTACCCCGCTCAATCGACACCTTAAGGTGTCACCACCAACGTGGTCATTATTCCTCACAATGTCGTGTTATGTCATGCATATACCTAAAACGTGATGCCATATAAAATATACATAAAACATGTAAATCTCGAATCACATAGTCATACAGTAGCAGGTAAGCATTTACATGTCGTAGATGAATCATTCACCTACCTGTCCTCCTGATAAAATTAGTCACGTAATCTGGTAAATTCCCTACGCGTCGAACCTCTGAGTATTGAAAATATTTTCAGATCAATATATCTACTAAGTCATATAAGTTTTGAAACGTTAAAATTATCAAAACTCTAAAATTCATGAAAACCTTTAAAATAGTGAAATCCCTAAAACTAAATAAATCCTAAAAATATAAAAACCCTAGAAATAGCAAAACCCTAAAATGCCAAAAATTTATTAAGTGTAGAAAACTTTTAAAATGTTGAAATTATTTTATGTGTCGAAACCCTCTTATTCACAAGATCGAAGATGATGGCGGTCCCACACACAATGGATAAAAATCACTAAGTTATATACGGATGTTGGACGTGATGTTGGGTTAACACTCACTCTCACTTTTAAAGCACAGCGGAATAGCAAGAACTTAGCGACGAAATGAAACGAGCACACACGATGTTTTTATGCAGCAAGTCAAATAACTTGCTGCGAATCCACTATAAAGATGGATTACAAACTATCACGAAAAGATAGTTCAAAACTAGTCTAGCAAAAACCTACGAATCAATAAAGAATTCAGCAACTGCTAGACTACAAAGAAAAACTCTTTCAAGGAATATTCTCTCTCAGAGATGCTCTCACTTTCGCTCTGTGTTCGTCCTCTCAAAGTCCGTACTTTCAACGGTTAAGTCTTCTCGACTTATATACTCCTTCGACTTGTGAAAGACTTGTTCCAACGACTTAGCAACTTCCCACAACGTCCACTAACGTCCACTAAGCGTATTTGGACAGTTAGTGACCGTTGCAGCTCGACTTGGTCAGCTTGGGTTGCTCAGTCTTCACTTGCTCTCTAAGCTTCCTATTTTTAGTATGCTTCACTCCTATTTTCGCTCTAGCTCTTCTACACTTCTTCCACGCGGTTTGATCCGTTCAATCCCTTGATTAAGTCCTGCAAAACACTAGAAAAATTCCACGTCATCAATTAAATAGGTTTTGGGCATGAAAGATAAAACTAGGAAAGGGAACATTCTCGGCCAACTGATGTTGACTAGAATGTTACCCAACATTGTTTCAGTTGAAAGCTCAACATCAACAATCTCCCCCTTTTTATCTTTCTTCCCAAAACCAATGCAGAAGCTATCCTTAGTAATTCTCCCTCTGAAGGCAACATCCACTCAACCACAAACAAAAATGGTTAGAGTTAGTCGAAAAAGAGAATAGCACTAAAAAACTATTCAAAGTACTAAAGAAAATTAGTACACGCCTTAGAGGTCCTGAAACAAACATCTGCAAAACAAAAAAAATAGACATGGTCCAAATCAAAGCAAACACAGAAAATAAGAACCAGGCATGCAAACACAAGCAAAAATGCGCATGCACAAAAATCGATGTCTAAGTGTTTAGATTGTCGATGGGTTCTTCCACTTCAGCTCCGTTTTGACCTTCAGCTCCTTCATCTTGTTCATCTCCCCTTGCTTGCTCTCTGCCCGCACCTTGCCCTTCTTCACTCGGTCCCGCTCGATCCTCAGTCCTCTGCTCAGCGCTCGCTGCTTCTGCCCTATCTCCCCCTTTTTGGGAAGAAATGAGCCTTCTCAACGCATCCCTTTGAGCCACCAACGCTGCGATGGACTCATCAAGCGCTCTAAGTGCCTGTTCTGCCACAGATGTTGCCCCAACATCTTGGTCAACATCATGCTCAGGGCTGCGCCAGGGCAGATCTACTACTCTTCCAGAGTCTGCGAAATGACTTGGCTGGACAGGATACAGGCTCCTCTGAGTGATTACCGAGTCTCGCCGTGTGGGTTGGAATCCACCTTGTAGAAGTACTCCGTAGATGATCGAGGGATAAGGGAGAACCCACTTCCCTATCTTCTCAGCTTGGTTGGACATATTGTCCAGAATGTACTTCCCCCAGTTAATAGGCAAATTTTGACCAAGGGCAAACAACAAATGCGCCATGGTCTCAGTCACCCTGACCTCATTAGAAGTAGGCAGCCAACTACATACCCCAATTTTAAACAAGACCGAATATAGGGATGTAAGAGAACTACCCGCACAGTTTCCTACCCACTTGGGCACTCTACCCCCGGTAATAAACCTAACCACAACATCATTATCATATTCATACCCCATTTCTACCTCATGAGTACGAAGAAATCGATTTATAGCACTAGCCGACATGTCATAAAGACTCCCCCTCAGAAAAACCTTCCCATATTTCTTAGACTCAACCTCAGCCACATTAAAGAATAAGTTAGCATATACCTCTCGGACGACACTGTCACAGTACGTCCCCAAGCTCGTCACCATGTGCCCGAGATGCCGTGACTCCAGGAATTGCATCACGCCGTACTTCCTGAAGCTCACTTCGTCCACGACCCGCTCCACCCTAAAGAGTCTCTGACTCAGGGAACTCCACAGTTGCTCGTTGGCTGGGCGGTAAAATTTGCGGCTGGGCAATGGATTCTCCCAATCTGAGTCTTCCAATGTTGGGTCAACATCAGACTCAACATTCCCTTCAGTGACTGGCACAGGGGAGGCATCTCGGTGACTTGCGGCTGGTTGAGGTGCACTTTCCGTCCTAGCTCTCTTTGTTGGCTGGTCATCACTCTCCATGGGGCGTTTTGCCTGCGCGCTTCTCCACCCTTTTCTTCAAGGACTCTAAGGTCTCAGCTAGTTCTGCCTCTTCATCGTCGTTGCTCTCTGATTGTTCTGAGGCGGTGAAGGACTCCGAGTCAGAGGACGGTGTCTCTCCCCCTGAAAGTTTGAAGTCTTCATCAGAGATCTCCGAGTCGACGCTATCGTAGGTGGTGGAGTCGACGATCGTGTCAATCGAGTCGCTGGAAAGATCAATAGGGTCGTCGGCATTGGAGGTTGGGTTCAGCGCTCGGCGAATGCGTCCACTTCGGCGCTTCTTCTGCACAGGAGCTGGAGCCTTGGCCTGGGACTTTGATCCCTTCTTCTTAGAGCTTCTTGGCCGAGGCTTCTTCGACTTTTGGGCAGTCGCTGTCGTCGACTGTGGAGGAGGAACAGACGACGGCGCTGGGACATAAATTGCGCCTCCTACCAAGCTTGTCTGGACTGGCCGTGGCTGCGATGAAGTCGCAGTGACCGGATTGTCGGCGAAGGTGAAGACCGGCGGCGAAATCGTCTGTCTGGGAGCGACCGTGGCCGGAAAACATGGGCCAGTGGAAACAGAGGTTTCCACCGCCTGAGAATTTGGAGCTGTCGGCTCGTCACCTCCAATTGGGGCTCCAGATTCAGGAATTGCCCCCGATGAGCTTGGTGGCGCGTCATCCTTGCGGTTTCTTCGCCGTTTTTGGAGCGATTGGAGACTGATTCTCAGAGGCACGTCATCATCGTCACTTTCTTGGCTTGGCGTCATCGCTGGAGTTTCTTGACTAGGGTTTGCCGTTTGTGGGTCTGGCTGTGGCACTTCTGTGGTTTGCGGTGGTGGAGCTTGTTCGGCGGCTTGAGGCGGTGGTCTGACTGGCCTGAGTGGCTGGAATGGCCCGGTGTAGATCACGATTTCCATGGGACCTGGAATCACTTGCAGAGGTACTGGATGAACAGGGTTAGAATCGAATGTTGGGTCAACATTCGGTTGAGATGATGAGCTCGACATGATTTCAGCAAGAAAAAGTGAATCTAGGTCGAAAATATGAAAACCCTAAGTACTGAGATGGAAGAGAGACGATTTTTCAGAGAAAAGTAACTGTGATAGGAAGAGAACGAAGTGGAGCAAGTGGGACGATATGACAGTTAAATAAAATCATATAATCCACCACACTTAAGTCGACCTAGTCACAACGGTCACTGTAGCAGTTTTTAAGCTAATTACGGAGTTAATGAACATAAAAGTAACCGTTGAGCAAAGGGGAAAAAACCGCATGAATTGGATAAGTACACACTAAGTCACGATTTTTCAAAAACATGAACCTAAAAATAGTATATGACTAATCCAATTACACGAGCACATAGGAGCAAGTTTGAGACTAGGTCATGCGAGTAAAAAGGAGCACTTCAGACCACGTTTCTACCAAAAAGACCACTAAGTCAAAAGTCAAGGTAGAATCAAGATATACTAACCATTTGAGCGACTTCGATGAGCACATAGAGACAAGTGTAACACGCTGTTCTTCGAAACTTCTAGTGCAGATCTGAGAGATTTCTAAAGTAGACACACAAGACTAACAGAAACAGTACTAAAGACAGACACGAATAAAGACGAAAGCACAAAATGTAGCAATATCCAATCGACAGTCACATATGTTGCCCTAACATTTGACTCAACATTCTAATTCCGTAATCCTAGACTTATCTGCTTAATCCTTCTCAAAATCAGTACCCTTATTTCTACCCTTTCACCTCATATATCCAACCGAAATTATGCACTGCCCTTATACCCTCAGCCTCAAGGTTCGGATTTTTGTCGCATAGTATACATCGTCACCGCGAATGCCGTGTACCTAAGGAATCTTATTACCAAATACCTATATCAAGCCGAGAGTTTATGAGCATGCTAACACACAAAAAGGATTGGTTTTTAGTCGCAAAGAGTACATCGTCACAGCGAATGCCGTGTACCTAGGGACGTATTACCAAGAGCCTATAAAAGAGAGATCGGGTTCATTTAGGGACCAATCAAGAAGAATCAAGTCATTTCACAGGAAAACAGAACAGAATATCAAACCAAACATTAAAGCTGTAACAATCAAATTCGACATATGCTATGTTGATCCAAATGTTGGACCAACATTTAAACTAACATGTGCAAACCAATGGATTTCTTCAGGTCCGAAAACCTTTCAGAATCGAATGCTTTCGTAAATATGTCTGCTAACTGATTCTTAGTGTCTATATGCTCAATGCGGACTAACTCTTTTTCAACCATATCTCTCAGAAAATGATGCCTAATATCTATATGCTTCGTATGAGAATGTTGAATAGGGTTCCTAGAGATGTTAATGGCACTAAGGTTATCACAATACATAAGAACAGATTCGCATTCTAAACCATAGTCACATAACATGCTATTCAACCACAATAATTGGGTACAACAACTACCCGCAGCTACGTACTCAGACTCAGCAGTAGATAACGACACACAATTTTGTTTCTTACTATACCATGCAACCAAGTTATTACCTAGGAAGAAACAGCCGCCACTTGTACTCTTGCGGTCATCTTCGTCACCTGCCCAGTCAGCATCGCTATAGCCTACAAGACTCAAGTTAGTATCTTTGGAAAACCATAGTCCTAGGCTACACGATCCACTCACATAACGAAGTATTCGCTTAACAGCATTAAGATGTGTCACTTTAGGTTCAGATTGATACCTAGCACACACGCAAACACTATACATTATGTCAGGTCTACTCGCAGACAAGTAGTAAGCTACCAATCATCGAACGATACAATGTTGGGTCAACATTCTGCCCAACATCGTCCTTACATACCTTTTGCGTACTACCCATGGGAGTTTTCATTACCTTCGCCGTGTCCAGACCAAACTTCTTTACTGTGTTCTTCGCATACTTCTATTGGGACATAAAGATCCCATCACTACTTTGCTTAATCTTTAAACCTAGAAAATAGGTTAGTTCGCCAATCATCGACATCTCAAAAGTAGTGTTCATCGCCTGCACAAACTGGTCTAAAAGAACTTGTGAGCTCGAGCCAAAAACAATATCATCAACATACACTTGAGCAATTAAAATCTCGGATCCAACCCTTTTAACAAAAAGTGTTCGATCCGCCTCACCTCGAGTGAAACCAAACTCAAGTAGAAATGTTGCTAACCTCGCGTACCAAGCTCGAGGTGCTTGCTTCAACCCGTACAACGCTTTCTGCAGCTTAAAAACATGGTTAGGATAATGGGGATCTTCGAACCCTTTAGGCTGTTCGACATAGATTTCCTTATCAATATACCCATTCAAGAAAGCACCCTTAACATCCATTTGGTGTAATGTAATGTTAAGCCAACATGCAATAGCTAACAAAAGTCTAATCGACTCTAACCTAGCAACGGGAGCAAACGTCTCATCAAAGTCTATCCCTTCTACTTGCGTGTAACCCTGAGCTACTAAACGTGCTTTGTTTCTAACAACCTACCAAGTTCATCCGATTTATTTTTAAAAATCCACTTCGTGCCTATGACATTAATGTCTTTCGGCCGTGGGACTAAGGTCCAAACTTGGTTTTTCTCAAACTGCAAGAGTTCCTCTTGCATGGCATTTATCCAGAAATTATCCTTAAGAGCTTCATGGACATTCTTAGGTTCTAATTCAGAAACAAAACAATTAAACCGTACCTCAGAGTATACCGTGTTCAAGCATACATTCCTTACCATAGTCTTGTAATCCTTTCGTGGTTTGACTCTGGTCTTTCTTCCTTCGTTGACATCTCCAATAATCAGGTCTGTGGGATGATCTTTCTGGATCTTAGCTGGCGGGTCACGTCGAACTTCGCTGGGACCAGCTTCTTCGTTCGGTTCTGGCTCAGATGTTGAGTCCAATGTTGGCTCAACATTGTCATTCGCTGGCTCCTCTGAGTCTTTACCCGCTTGTATAACATCTGCAATATCAACTTGAGGAGGCATTTTGCTAAGATCAGTAGCATCATCAAATACCACATTTACTGATTCTTGAACGGATTTCAAACGCAAGTTATAGACACGGTAAGCACGACTATTAGACGAGTAACCTAGGAAGATGCATTTATCACTTTTCGAATCAAACTTGGTCAAATATTCACGATCATTCAGCATGTAGCAAAAACAACCAAAGACATGAAAATATTTAACCGTAGGCTTCTTACCATTCAACAATTCATATGAAGTTTTCTTAGTACCATGCCTAAAGAACACACGATTCGAAATGTGACATGCGGTATGCAAAGCTTCAGCCCAAAAACGTTTAGACACATTTTTAGAAAGTAACATAACACGTGCCATTTCTTGAAGCGTCCTATTCTTAATTTCGGCCACCCCATTTTGTTGGGGTGTCTTAGGAGACGAATACTCATGCACAATGCCTTTCTTATCACAGAATTCATCAAAGAACTGATTCTCAAACTCTCTACCATGGTCAGACCTAATACGAAAAATAGTAGCACTGAAATTGTTCCTAACCATAGCACAAAAAGTTTTAAAGAAGTCGAACGATTCTGATTTTTCGCTAAGAAAGAAAATCCATGCATATCTAGAGAAATCATCCACGAGCACATAAGCATATTTCCTACCACCTATGCTATCAACTTCCATAGGACCCATCAAATCCATGTGAATTAATTGAAAACAGTGAGCAGTTTTAAAATGTTGGGCAGCTTGTTGGTCAACATTATGACTAACATGTGTTTGCTTACCCTTCAAGCACGACTCACATACAACCTTACCAAATTCCTTAAGCTTAGGAATGCCTCTAATTGCGTCATGTTTGATAAGTTGCTCCAAGGTTCTGTAGTTGACGTGACCCAATTTGTAATGCCAAAGCACAACATCGTCCTCGGCCTTTGAAAGTTGGCACACGTCCTTCACACCGGATTTGTCACCAACTAGGTAACAATTGTCGCTAGATCTCTTACCTGCCATCACTAGAACAGAATTTCGGTTAAAAACTTCACAACACTCCTTATTAAACCTTACCTCAAGGTCATCGTCGCACAGCTGGCTTATGCTAATGAGATTCGCAACAAGCCCGTCTACATGGAGTACGTTGCTAAGCTTGGGAAAATCGGGCACATTCAATCTGCCTCTGCCGAGAATTCGGCCTTTAGAACCACCTCCGAACGTCACAGATCCGCTCCTTAAAGGCGTGTAATCGCTGAGATATTCTTTGGTACCCGTCATATGTCGGGAACACCCGCTATCGAAGTACCATGAACCTGTAACGTTAGCTCGCAAAGAGGTATACACAACAAGACCTTTATCCCCTGATTTCTTGATCCAAGCTTTCTTAGATGATTTAACTACATTCTGTTTACTAGATTTTGAAGATGCGCCAGCTGAACTCTCTCCAGACACTCCTTTCAACACAGATTTCTCAATGTTGACCGATATGTTGGATAACATTTCAGCCGACATCGATTTCTTTGCAGAAATCTCTCGCTTCAATTTCCAGCAGTATGACCTAACATGACCTAGCTTCTTACAATATTCACACATAAGGGATTTATCATCACTTTTCAGGGTCACATGCTCGGGATTACTCTTAGGATGAACAATTTCAACTTCGTCATTCACGGACTGAGCTTTAACAAATACAATATTAGGCTTCACATGAGACATGAGATTCGTACTTTCAGACTGACCAGTATATCCTAGACCTTGTTTGTCATAGATACCAAGAGATAATACCTTTTTATGGCTGAACTTACTCCGGTTCCAGTTAGCAAAGGTTTCGTCGGCTTCATTGACTCGCTTTTGAAGCATGTCTATCTCTCTGTCCTTTCGTGTTAATGCGGCTTCCAACTTGTTCTTGCCGTCCATAAGGCCCTCAATGACCTTTTCGTTTTTCTCATTTTCCTCGGCTAACACTTTCACCGCGGCACGGAGTTGTGAGTTGTTTGCCTTTTCTAATTCGTATTGCGTGGTCAGCAGCTTAAAGGCATCTTCACCATCCTCAGTTTCAGGTTCTGTTTCATCACAACTCAAAAGACCATCAAGACAGTTTGAATCATCATAATCAAAAATAATATGTTTTACCGATGTTGAGTCAGATGTTGGCTCAACATCAGTTACCGCTGTAAGTCCGATCTGCTGATCTTCATCATCTTCGTCGTCAGAAAAAGACTGGATGATTACTGATGATTGTTTAGGCTCTTCTTCTACTTCACCATCTTCGTCGTCTGACAGATCGATCCACATGACCTTACCGCCGCGCTTGCGAATTGTGTTTGCACACTCATTTGCAAAATGGCCCCAACCTTGGCATTCATAACATCTTGTTGACTCGTAGTTGATGTTCTTCTTCGGCTTTCCGTCTAGCCTCCCGAACGGCTTTCGTTTAGGGAACGGAGGAGCTGAAGATGGTTCTGCCTTGGCATTTTGGCCTTTTCTGAATGTTGGGCCAACATTCTGCACAACATTCTTCTTCTTGAAATACTTCGCAAATTTCTTCACGACCATGGCCATGTCTTCTTCGTTACTGGGGTCGATCTCGATCAGATCCTTGGATGGCTGGGTGACCAGTGCGAGACTCTTACCACGTGCGGCCCTCTTTTGGACCTCAAGATTGGTTTCAAAATTCTTCAAAATATTCATCAAGACGTTGAAGTCCATGGTGGCTAGGTTGTGTGACTCCTCGATCGCTGAAACCTTCACATTGAATTTTTCAGTTAGTGTACGAATAGCTTTAGAATTTAATACCTTGTTCGACAGAGGATCTCCTAGGCTGGCACACTCGCTCGAAATGGTCAAGAGCTTTCCAAAATACGTCGTGATGTCCTCGTCGTCCTTCATTCTCATGTTCTCAAATTGACTGAGGAGAAGGCGTAGTTTGGTTTCGCGCACGGTTGTGTCACCTTCACAGTACCTCTCAAGTAGATCCCACGCATTCTTAGCCGTTGTACAATTCTGGATTATCTTGAACATAAAGATATCCACCGTAGAGAAGATAGCGTTGAGTGCCTTGTCATTGAACTCCGCAAGGCTTCGTTCGGCTACCGTCCATTGCTCGACCGGCTTGTCAACGACCTCACCATCTGCATCAGGTTCTGTCCTTGGAGGAGTATACCCGTGAAGTACTGCTTGCCATGCTCGCACGTCAATTGACTTGATGCATTGACGAACTCGCACCTTCCAATATGCGTAGTTGGTGCCGTCAAGAACAGGTACTTTGCCGAGGTTATTAGTACTGTTAATATCCATTGAAGAGGATGTTAAGCGCTTAGTAACGTCAAGCGTTGGCTCTGATACCACTTTGATGGCGGTCCCACACACAATGGATAAAAATCACTAAGTTATATACGGATGTTGGACGTGATGTTGGGTTAACTCTCACTCTCACTTTTAAAGCACAGCGGAATAGCAAGAACTTAGCGACGAAATGAAACGAGCACACACGATGTTTTTATGCAGCAAGTCAAATAACTTGCTGCGAATCCACTATAAAGATGGATTACAAACTATCACGAAAAGATAGTTCAAAACTAGTCTAGCAAAAACCTACGAATCAATAAAGAATTCAGCAACTGCTAGACTACAAAGAAAAACTCTTTCAAGGAATATTCTCTCTCAGAGATGCTCTCACTTTCGCTCTGTGTTCGTCCTCTCAAAGTCCGTACTTTCAACGGTTAAGTCTTCTCGACTTATATACTCCTTCGACTTGTGAAAGACTTGTTCCAACGACTTAGCAACTTCCCACAACGTCCACTAACGTCCACTAAGCGTATTTGGACAGTTAGTGACCGTTGCAGCTCGACTTGGTCAGCTTGGGTTGCTCAGTCTTCACTTGCTCTCTAAGCTTCCTATTTTTAGTATGCTTCACTCCTATTTTCGCTCTAGCTCTTCTACACTTCTTCCACGCGGTTTGATCCGTTCAATCCCTTGATTAAGTCCTGCAAAACACTAGAAAAATTCCACGTCATCAATTAAATAGGTTTTGGGCATGAAAGATAAAACTAGGAAAGGGAACATTCTCGGCCAACTGATGTTGACTAGAATGTTACCCAACATTGTTTCAGTTGAAAGCTCAACATCAACAGAAGACTACTCACAAACCCTAAATAATTCAAGCCGAATTCTTTATGAAGTTGTCGAAGTCCTACTAATATCGAGATCTTATGTCGAATTACTAATGTCGAGACCTTGCCGAACATGAATAAGGGCATGCCAAAATCTTTATGAAGTTGTCGAAGTCTTACTAATATCGAGATCTTATGTCGAATTCTATTATACATCTCGAAGTCTCTTTACTATATATCTCGAAATCTTTTCATTGTATATCCCGAAATCTTTCCATTGTGCATTTCGAAATCTTTCTATTATTCATTTCGAATTCTGCCTATTACACATCTCGAGATCTTCTTATTATATACTTCGAAATCTTTCATAGTATTATATCTCGAGATCTATCTATGAGAAGGTCATTGGGTATCGAAATCTATTTATCACATCTCGAAATCAATTTATGATAAGGTTATTAGATCTCGAAATCTTTGGTGGTATGATACCATGTCGAGATCTTCTAAAAATTCATCATTGTTTCTATGTCGAAAAACACCAAAACTGCACTATCAAGATCATTAAACTTCATATAACCTTAATTCTCATTAATCTAAGCCGATTCCCAAAGTCTTAGGTTTTTCTAAAAATGACAATTACCGACCCTCTTTTGATTAGCTTAGAATCATATATAAACGTATATATTTTGGAATTATGTTATGCATACTAAGATTTACTAAGCATGAACGAAACCCAAGAATTTACGCTCTCAACTATCCCTAGTATAATCGGCACCTCCTACAACCCGCCATGATTATGCAAGGTAAGAGCGTATAAACATATATGTTAACTATGAGAAAGTCACGTAAAAATAGTATAATTCTCACCTCCTTTGTTTTCGACTTCTTTACGAGTTAGTTAAGGGTTTGAGCTTGCTAAGAACTTCCTTCTTCTCTCCCCTGGTTTCTTTGTACTTAGTTTCGTATTAAGTGCTCCAGCTCGTTTGAGGAGTATTTGAATTGGATAAGATATACATAAGTTCTTTTCTAGGAATACTCATAATCGACATGACAAGGTGGTGAGTATTACTTTCCCTCAAGCTTAAGTAATGAAATTATTAGACTTTATCTAAAAGAATTTGGGGCCATAATCACGTGTATAGCCCAACTTCATAAGTTCCTATATTATTATTCTATCAAATATGACCCAATATTATAAACCTTTATATTGTTATTTTCATATATTCTTTAAATAGGTTTTGCATTTAATTTGAAACTATAAAATTTTATATTTTCGTTTCAAGACTTCAGATTAATTTACTCTATTTTTTAATCCACAATAACACACTTTTAATTACATCCAAAATCCCGTATTAAACTTACGGGTATTACACGCGCGCCCATACTATAACGGTAGCCCACACTGGCAGCGTTGAGACGATCACACTACTGCCCTGCCAGGTCGCTCCTTCCGTAAGCGGTAGCCTACGCTGGTAGCGTTTAGACGATCACGCTACTGCCCCGCCAGGTCGCTCCCTCACCTAGAAATAAAATTACAACAATTTTGCACCTCGGGACGTTCACGCCCGATAGATTGATCGATCACGCCTATCCGCCGTCATATGTGAAACGAGTACTAACCCCGACTCCTCATCAACGAGTCATAAATCAACATATTCTCGCTCTACCTAGGTCCTAGGTACGTCAAATCATTACCGTTTCAATACGTTATAAATATCTCTCAACCTGATATGATATGCACTTGCCATGCATATAACATAATAATATTTGAATGTAAACTACATAAATCACGTAATACATCGAATCACATAAGCAGGGGCGGACCCAGCCTGGAGTGACTGGGGGGTCAAGCCCAGCACACAGCCCAGCCCACAGTCCACGCAATTATTTAAAGATGAAACAAAAAGCTTCCAGGAGATTCGAACCCTGGCCTTTTACAGGTCAAGACTTCAAAGCAAGTACAAGAACCACTGCACCGAAGGCGATTTTCGAAAATTCTAACGCATATAATATACTTATTAGGTCAATGGCCGGGGGGTCAATGGCACCCCCGAGCCCCTACGTGAGTCAGCCCCTGCACATAAGTACATATAAATCAAGTAGGTGTTTACGCATTGCAGATAAATGATTCACTTACCTAACTTCCGTAGCTTTGACGGATAAAATCTCCTAGTTTTAAATCCTTAGTTTGGTTCACGAGTAATTCTACTGTTCTTGGTTCTATTCCCCTCTTTTTTACTCACCCACACACGCATTTATACACACGGGATGTGTTTTGTCAATGATGCATATTACCTTAATCATACTTATCAATAGCCTAAATGACATCCACGTACTTTTGAGTCCTTTGGGTTAATATTACTACATGGTAGTCTTACAAGTATATATGTAGGTGTTTTATAGATGATGATGCATACGTAAGGTTAAGGGAACTATTAGTCATCCTTGACAATGACATTGAGGACTACCACGCGTACTTGATGTTCTTTGATGGGTTAATTATATAATGCATATTATCGAAGGAATCTTTAAGGGAACTATTAGTCATCCTTGACAATGACATTGAGGACTACCACGCGTACTTGATGTCCTTTGATGGGTTAATTATATAATGCATATTATCGAAGGAATCTTTCTACTAGGAATACTTAATAATAACATGCACTAGTAGAAAATGACTTGTAGGCCACGGCATTATGGGCGACTGGTGTACAAAATACGTCGCTTATAATAGATGCGGTGGCATTTATGTAGTTTTCTTTAAGTTTCGTGAACATAGGCGGCTGTTGTCTTATACAAGCGGTCACCTACGAGTTAAGTAAACTTTGGTTCGGAACTAAAAATCCGTCGCCCAACCCTTTAATTTTTTTAAATTATTATTTTTAATTATGGGTGACGGTTTTTTAACGAAATAAAGCCCGTCGCCCAATATATTAATTTCTTTAAAAAATTATATTTTTTTGACTATGGGCGACGGCTTTTTCGCTCACAACCGTCGCCCATGATTTATTAAAAAATTTTGAAATATATATGTCATGGGCGACGGTTACGGGATTTTTTCGTAGGAACCGTCGTCCATGAGTCTTTAAATTAATTTTCTTCTTCCTCGCATCATTGTTTCGAACTGACGAAGAAAAACGAACTAAGGCGCGTCTTTGGCGATTTTCCGGTGAAATCGAAGGTTTTCCGACGTGTCCGAGCTTGGAGAACATGGTAGGAACTCCATTTAGCATTTCCCCTCTTTGTTTTTACGATTTGCGGCTTGGAAGTTTCGAAATTGGTGTTTTTCGAAAATTGGGGGTTTTGAATTTTCGAGAATTTGGAGCTTAATTTATGTGATTTCGTAGCTTATTCGTGTGTTATATTGATTTAAGGTTGATATTGATCGATCTTCATCATTGCGAAAAATAGGTATTTTAGTGAAGTTTGGACACTAGGGATATTTTGGGTCGAATTTTGGCCGCGGCTCACCTTCTTCAGCGACATTTTCCGGCGACATCGACTCGTTCCAACGTTTCTGGGCTACGACAACACGGTAAGGTCCTCCTAACCATTTCCCTCATTGTAATTTGGCGAATGTGTGTTAAATTTTTTAAAAATTGAGGTTTTCATAAATATCTATTACGAAATTTGGGTATTATGTGCGTAATTTTGGCTTAGACCCTTGTTATATTCGATTTGAGGTTGATATTGAGCTTATATTTTGTGAAACATAAGTTTTGGGTCAAAAAGTTGGAGGATTTGGGCAATTTGGGTGTTATTCGTGCTTTGGACAGCTATACGTAAGTTTTCAAACGGTATTTGGTTTTTATGCTTTCGCCTTTGTGAATTTAAGTTTTTATTCAAGCTTGGATACCCGTACAAGGATTTCTCATTAGGAGAAAACCTTGAATTGTCCCCATTTGGCACCATTCTTAAACATTCATTGTCGCTTTAGGATGTAAATGTGCGTTTTGAGCATCGATGTTGATGAAAAATTTGGTTTGCATTTCCGTTAAATATTCTCCGGGTAGACATATGGATTGAATGTACATCCTTTTCATATTTTTTCGTCTACTTGGAGAACTGTGGAGAAATGCTGCCGAATTTTTGTCAACATAGAAACTCAAAGACACATTTACAAGCGATAGTGAATGTTTAAGATGGGATAGGTTGGAGCGATAAGGACCCTATAAAGCCCTCGATCGATTGTTTGCTTTTATGTGAATTACCTGTAAATATTTATTTGTATAGTAGGCTATTGGAAAGGATCCTTGTTGGATGTATAGTTTGCAAACAACGGCTGAGTATGCGAAGGGTGTTGACGAATTTATGAGATGTGCAGAACAAATCGTAGGAAAAAAAAGGCAATCGAAGATTTCGTGTCTGTGTCGTAATTGCAATAACATGAACTGGTGGAATAGTGATGTTGTGAAGGAACATTTGCTAATTGCCGGTTATAAACCTGGGTATACGAATTGGATATGGCACGGTGAAGCCGTCGTCGATGAAGCTAGCTCTGCGGGTGTCCGAACTAGTACAAGAGTCCCACTAGATTTGGAGGACGATGTCGTACCTGAAGGTTCTGCGAACAACGATAATGATCGTATCGAGCTCACAGTACACAAAGTTGTCTACTGTCTTCACGCTGTTGAACGTTAAGGCTAAATTTGGTATTTCAGACAAGTGTTTCTCGACACTTTTAGAACAACTCGCGGATATGCTTCCAGATGGCAATGAGCTTCCAACGTCGACCTACGAGGCAAAGAAACTATTGTGCCCATTGAATTTACAGTACAAAAGAATACATGCCTGTCGGAACGACTGCATACTTTATAGGGGAGATTACGAGTCGTCTGATAAGTGCCCGGCGTGCGACACCTGGCGTTATAAAAGAAAAGAGAAAGTCGGTGGCCCCCTGCTAAAGTTATGTGGTACTTACCAACAATTCCGAGACTAAAATGCATGTTCTCAAACGCCGACGACGCTAAGATGTTTAAATGGCATGATGAGGAAGGATGGAAAATTGAGACACCCGGCAGATTCTACGCAGTGGAGGAACATTGATTCGATGTATCCTCAATTTGAAGGTGAGGCCCGAAATCTCCGGATGGGGCTTTGCACTGAGGCGATAAACCCTTTCGGAGATATGAGCAGCCGTCACAGTACTTGGTCGGTGCTGCTTTGTATGTATAACCTCCCTCCGTGGCTTACGAAGAAAAGAAAATACATCATGTTGTCGTGTTTAATCCCCGGTCCAAAACAGCCCGGAAATGATATTGACGTATACTTGGCTCCGTTGATTGACGATCTGAAAGCACTATGGTTAAAGGAGTTGAAGTGTACGATGCATCAATCAGATCACGGTTTACGCTACGTGCCATGTACCATGAATGATTTCCTGGCTTACGGGAATCTGTCTGGCTATAGTGTGAAAAGGCAAGAAAGCGTGTCCAATTTGTGGGGATAATGCGAATAGTCAGTGGTTGAACAACTGCAAGAAACACCCCTAGATGGGCCATCGAACATTCCTGCCACGTACCCACGAATATAGAACGAAGAAAAAGCTTCCACCACTGTTTAACGGGGAAAGCGAGACTTGAAGGGCTGCAATACCGTTGAATGGCATGGATTGAGTGATATCGTCGCACACATCAATACCCAGTTTGGTGAGAAGTGCAAAACAACGTAAGACGGCAATGTCTGGAAAAAACGATCAATATTTTGGGAGCTAACTTATTGGTAGAACCTCACGTGAGACACTGCATCGATGTGATGCACGTTGAGAAAGACGTGTGTGATAGCATTGTAGGCACCCTTTTAAATGCTGGTAAGACAAAAGATGGACTAAAAACCAGACTTGACATGGTCGAACTTCGAATGAGGCATGAGCTAGCACCGATTGAAAAGGGAAAGAGGACTTTCCTTCCGCCGGCTTGCTTCACACTTAGCAGGCTGAGAAGTTAAGGTTTTGCTAGTGTCTAAAAGGTATTAAGTCCCATCCGGTTATGCCAGTAACATAAGGAGATATGTCTCGATGAAAGACCTGAAGCTGGTGGGGTATAAGTCTCTTGACTATCATGCATTGATGCAGCATCTACTGCCAATCGCAATCGTGGTATAATGTCGAAGCACGTTCTTCACCGCATTTCAAAATTGTGTTTATTTTTCAACGCAATATGCAATAAAGTTCTTGATCTCGAGGTGCTAGACGAGCTACAAGCAGATGGCGTAATAACATTGTGCCGCTTCGAGATGTTCTTTCCTCCGTCAATTTCGACATAATGGTACATCTAGTCGTACATCTCGTTCGAGGAATCAAGATATGTGGCCCTGTTCACATGAGATATATGTATCCATTGGAACGATATATTAATATCCTTAAGGGAAATATTAGAAATCGGTATCGTACGGAAGGTAGCATAGTTGAAGGATACACTACAGAGGAATGCGTTGAGTTTTGCTCTTCGTACTTGGCAAATGTTAATGCGGTTTGTACCTACGCCTCGCCACGATGGACGACTAGGAGGGAAATCCTTGATGAAACCGCAGTACAAGACAGTATCGAGAGAACTATGAGAAAGTGCACATTTCCTCGTGTTGAGTCATATTCCTGAAGTGCACCCGTTTATGGAGGAGCACATAGCTTCCTTACCGCGCGAAAATCCAAAAAGATCGGAGCTATGGTACATAAATGAGCATAATAGACTCTTTTTAGGCTGGTTCAGAACGAGGACACTTTATGCAGATACCGGATTGGATTGCAGTGATAAAATGGCTGGCATGGGGACTCGAGTGGATGGTTGCGACTTATGAAGGTTACGACATCAATGGGTAAACGTTTTATACGAAAAGGCGAGATGATAGAAGTGCGTCGCAGAACAGTGGGGTCACATTAGTTGTGTTGTTGAGAGAAGTATCTCGTGGTAAGGATGCTCAAGTTACGAGCAATGCAAGTTCATGCTATGGGTTTATCGAAGAAATATAGGAACTCGTCTACAAGAACAGCGTAAAATTTGTTTTACTACGTTGTCAGTGGGCTGATAACAGGCAAGGCGTTTGGACAGATCAAGAGTTAGGATTAACAATAGTGGACTTACAGAAAGTGGGTTATGTGGACGACCCTTTCATCCTCGCAGTGCAAGCGAAACAAGTATTCTACGTTGAAGATCTTGCTAATAGTGGATGACAAATTGTTTTTCAAGGAAAGAGTGTGTTGTAGGCATCGTGATGTGGACGACGGAGAGGACTATGACAGAAGCAATGAGACATTCCCATTCCTACCGGTGTGGAACACGTCCCTATTGCAGAAGATGATGCAAATTTCGTAGATATATAGTTCTAAATCACGACGAGGCAATGCATTGTTGATAAATTAGAATCTCGTAAGTATTATTAAAAATTTTATACTCGTTTTCCATTTATCTATAGTTTTTGCTAAATAAATCTTTTCTTGTTATTTTTTCAGTTACAATGTCTTCGGGTCTCCCCACATCTTCTTCGCCCGATACCGTATCAAACGGGGCTAATAGGCGTAAGAGAGGCCCATACAGTATGAAAAATCTACGTAAGAAGTTGAGCACTGCCTCGAGAGTTCATCTTGCAGTTCAACGACGTCGGGACATGCATTGGCCCTGACAATGATACCAGGCTTAAGTTTAGCAACTACATTGGTCACATGACAGGATAACAGGTTACCGACTACGTGACCAATTGGCGCCAGAACGACGACGGGCTCAAGGATGTACTTTGGGCAGACATTCAGGTAAATTAATGATTATTTTACTTGTGTTTGTTATCTGCTGTATATAATTGATATTAATATGCCCAAAATATATTATCAGCGGACCGGGAACTTGCTTGATAATCCTGTTATAAAGAAGAAGGTCCTCAAGAAAGCCGGCGAGCTTCGCAAGAATTGGAAGCACAAATATGCTGTCAGGGAGAAGAAGAAAGGGCCTGAGTTGGCTAATGAGTACAAGCACCTCAGTTAGGAAGGACTGCAGGCATGGAGGTATAGGGAAGCCGCGGACTTTCAGGTGATAAAGTGATAGTACTCTAATTTTTCATATATATATATATATATATATATATTCACACCTATTTTTTATGAACATTGCGGGAGATTAGTCAGAAGGCTAAACAAAGCCAGGCTCACAACCTATATCCACACCATCACGGCACGGCGGGGTATATAGGTCGGCGACCCGAATGGGTTGACGAGGACCCACTAACGCACATGCCCCCCGAAGACAGAGAAATATCCGAATCAACCCTCCAAGGCAAAGAAGGTCAACATCACCTTAACAACCCGCGAAATCGGGAGCTAGCTGAGAGATTGGTAAGTGTATTACTTATAATAACTCGTACTTGACAGATAGAGGTGCACGCCGAAGAAGCGCGAGGAGAATTTGTCCCTTGTAGGCACAAAGGCGCGTTGTCGAAAATTCATTGAAAACCCGATCATAGCGGGCGGCCTAGAGGATGTGGGAAGGATGAGATGATACGCAGCGTATTCGGCAACCCATCTGAGCGATCGAGGCCCTCTTCGAGCCAGATTTCCATGGAACAAATGACGGTCGAGTTGAGGGACCAGTTGAGGGCCGAGAGGTGGGAAGAGATGAGGGCCGAGTTTAGGGACGAGATGTGGGAGGAGATGAGGTCTGAGATGACGGCTATGTTGGCTCAAATGGGCCTTCCGGTGCCGAAAAGGGAGCAAGATGAAGTGGCCCGCAGCTCAGATGACCCTCCCAACCAGATACCGAGTTCTCGTGGTTTAGGAAGCGAAGCCTTAGATCCATTTCCATTGTCGATGAATGTGACGGTATGCAGTTTGTTCTTAATTATTAACGACTTGATGTCTTAGTAACATTAACAATTTATTCTCTTAAATCGTATAGTATCCTAGAGTTCGATTGACGGTATACCTCGAAGGGGCGTTAGAGGTTGTCGGTCTTGGCACCGTCACTGAGGGACGTTCCCAAATTCATGGAACATTGGTTACGGCAGACAACGTTGTTGTCTCGTTGATACCGTCGTTCTCGGCGAGGTCCAACTGCTTGTACCAACTATGCATCTGATAACTCTTGGAGATGCACTACGCATCTCTGTTCAGTGGCCAAGAGAGTTAATACGCTCGAATAATGCGGTACTAAAGTCCTATTTATTGATTTCGAATAATAATATTTATTAACATATTCTATTTGTAGGCACGTGAAGGAAAGTCGCCAGCGAAAGTGCAAAATGTGCCATTCATCAAGATGACATCGCACGCCTCGATCAGAGGCTTGTACGTAGTTCCGGCACGCAGTCTCGCCAGCTGTTCGATTACCTTACCTCGACATCAAGATCGACGAATGTCAGCTTCCCTCTCATTTTGTATGAGAGATGTCTAAGACTACTTTGTGTACATTGACAACCGTGACTTCGTCGATCTGTTAAAGCTCATGAGTGTGGACTCCTCAGTTATTCAACTTTTTTTGAGGTATTATTTAATATTTTGTTCAAACAATAAGCCATTACAAGTTTTGCTTTTCGCTTTTATACATTTTCTTGAGTAATCATATTCCCAGGTATCTTAATAAGGAGTCTGAGAATTTCAAGTGTTGCGACCGAGTCATCTAGCGGCTATGGAAGATGATGAGACATCAAATACTGAAGTTGATTTTCATGGTTGCTATTATCAAAGACGCGTATGTGGGCGGCACTTACTTGTTTGCGCCTTTTTGTGACTGGTACGAATATAAGATATATATTTTCTTGATTCATATCTTATGTTATAAGTAATCATTTCGTTTCGTTTGTTTTAGTGACCATTGGATTCTATTGGTCATCGATTTTCCCTCGAACGCGGTATATGTCTTCAATTCGCTCGCACCGAACATCGTCGTAAGGAAGATAAGAGTTCGTCCTCGAATAGATGCGTAAGTTTTTTATATACAATAAAGTTCATATATTAGTAACTATATTAAAACATTAATTTATTTTACCTAAGTTCGAGTTTCAGGGCAATTTGGATGGCGTCGCTGACGGTTGTAGTTGGAAATCGGAATAGGAAATCGAATGTTACTTGAAAGAGATGCAAGGTTTGCATTTGAACATATGAATTTTCATAGTTCTTTGTGTTAAATTATTACCATTATTCGATATTGAATTACATGAAAATCTTTCTAAATTAGTGCCCACGACAATCGAGCGGGAGTGAGTTATGTGGATTTTACGTCATGAGATACATGTACGATATTATCTGCAATCGTATCGGCAGAGATGATATAACCAACTTGCCAACGGTATTGAACTTTAAAACCATCAGCTTCTTTAAGTTTCAAGTTTAATATATGTTTATTAGTATGTTTTAACATTATTATGTTTTATAGATACTAGAGCACTCCTCTTACGGCGTCGAAGAGCTCAATGAAGTACGTGAATTGTGGCGGAGCATTTTATGCAATCTATGATGTAGGTTAGACGACTTTTACGTTATATGTTTGTGTGTTATGATGCGAGGATTGGTATTTGTTTGTTGGATGTGGTGTAACTGTTGATTCTATTTATGATTATTAGTAGTTGATTGATTGTTGGTGTTATTTTGGATTTGGTTGTTGATTTTGGAATTGATTGTTGTGGGCATAAATAAAAAAGAGAAAATATTTTAAAAAAATACAGGCATAGGCGACGGTTCCTAGGTAGGAGCCGTCGCCATTAACTAATTTTTAAAAATTAAAATTACATCATGGGCGACGGCTTTTTCGGCAAAACACGTCGCCCGTGAGTACATCAAAACTCATGGGCGACGGTTTCTAAAGAAGAAACCGTCGCCCATGTTCAAAAAAGAAGTATCCTATTCATGGTCTTGGGCGACGGTTTCTGCAAAAACTCGTCGTCCATAATCGTCTTCGGCGATGCGTGTGCGTCCGTCGCCCAAATCGTGCAGGTGGGCGACGGGGCTCTAGGCGACGCCTTAAAACCGTCGCCCATGACCAATGACAACGGTCGCCCATGTTCAATTCTACAATAGTGATGCATGGCTCTTTGATGGAATAATGACACGCATGGCTCTTTGATGGACTAATATCATTAAATATATACGTGTGTGTTGTAGACATATCTAATCTATTTGCATGTCATGTACCCAAAAGTTTCACAAACTTCACTTCTTGATACTTTCTAAATAATATTTTTGATAGATTTCCGATATTCTATCTTTCGATTCTCAGCTAAAATTTCTGGGTTATCTCTAAAGTTAAATACAAAGGATTTTATTATTGATAATCACGCTGCTAATTACATTATATTAACTACAGTAATCCTGTTTTAAATTTTATGGGTATTACATCCTCCTCCCTCCAAAGGAATTTCGTCCCGAAATTACGCCGGCTGTAATACTCGTGGTAACGATTCCTCTTATTCTCTTATCGATTTATCTTTATCCTATTAAGGTAGGATTTATTCCCACCACGCTTCTGCTGCGCACTCTAGGCGTATTTATTCCTCTTGTGTATAATTATTCGCACAAACAAACAAATTATGCAATCAATCACATAAAATCGTAAAACTTACAGGCAAGGCCGATCCTCCAAGCTTTTGAGCGGCGATACATGGATAGTCTTCAGAATCTAAAACCTACGGTTTGAATAATTCGGTTAAACAGCAAAACTGCATTGTAACTACAAAACTGCTCGAAACCGCACGTGTGGTTTTATTTTCTAAAACCACAATATATAGTTTTTTTAAATTTGTCGAGAACCGCGCAAAACAACACCATGCGCACCCTTAGTGTTAGAGAAGCTATATTATGTTATTTTGTGGAGTCTTTAGTTGTAAGTTGCAGAAAGTAGACCCATATTTGATTACAACGTTAGTGATTGCTGAATAAAGATACACATGTTTCGCTTTTAGAGAAGCCACGATAACTTTGGCAACCGCTGGGTACTGTGGAGATTTCCCATTGAAAGGCATTGTATGTCTTGCGCGATTCGCTCGACGTCGACTGCACAATGGAGGGAAGATTGCAAACGATTGCTTGGTTATCAGGCCACCAGCTGAAAATAAGGGAAAATCATTACAAATGAGAGCGTTGGCCAAGTTTTACATGGTGACAGGGGTGACGTCCTCCTAACCTGATTACCTGTCGAGAATAACGTTTCTGACATATGGGGCAGATAAGAGGGAGAGCTAGAGACCAGTAAGCCCTGTATGGAAGGTTCTGACAACAAGATGGTTTGAGCGGGAAATATTGGGCATAACGGACTAGGAGACACGTGGAAGTTGGAGAGTGGCTGGCACTGTAGACAAGGAGGAGGCACGCCAGTCTGATAATAGTACACCTGCAACTATGGTCTCCCCTAAGCTGTACCAGGAACTGCAGTCAAGTGGTCCCCAAGGACAGCCAGCTGGAAAGAGAGACCAACGAGTATATTGGGAAAGAAAAAAGGAAGAAGGAAGACACATTCACACACGCCATAAAACACAGATATTTTTTCCTGTAGTCGTTGTAGCACCCGGGTCCTCGTAAGCAAAATTTGCATAAATGTTGAATACAATTACGTGAGTTTCGTGCATTAATTTATGTGCAGTTTGTGTTGAAATATGTGCTTAATTGATCTGACGACAAGGTGCATTTAATTTGGGCCATATGACTTCCAATTTAATTAGGACTTTCGGAAGTGGGCCAGAAAGGGGTTGGGTAAAGGGTAAGAATTGGACTGTAATATGGCCATAATTCTTAGTGGGCTAGGATTAAAGGTTAGGCCCAATGGACTTAGAGGTGACTTTTTGAGACAAGCCTCCTCAAAATGAGGGATATTTCGTCACTTAAGCCGCATCACTTCCACTTGACAAATTAACAATCACCTAAAAACCATTTCAAGTCCACAAAACCCCAAGGTGTAAGAGAGCGACGAGAGCTAAAGCTAGGGAAAAAGAAGAAGAAGCCGAGTTGCTAACCTGGCAAGTTGAACTAGGTAAGTTCCTTAAGCATAACATTTACGTGTTTAGAGATATGCGATTTTTAGAGCTGAGAATATCAATGGGGTTCCGAGTCTAAGGCACGACGTTTAGGACCCAAGATGTGTTCTTGGAGAAAATGACTTTTTGATCTTTAAAGTTGATATATCGCGTACTAAAAGATGTTTTGAGACCGGATTCGCAAATGAGGGAGCACGGGTCGCATCTAGTTGGCGAACTCAGGTGTTTTGCGGGCCAAGGGCACTTCGCGAACCCGGTTAAGCCCATGCTTTTCGGGTCTAGGGTTTTGCGAATCCAGTTGGCTAATCGAGGTTTGCGAGTTCGTTGAAGAGTGCGAATCCATGGAGGTTCGCGAACTCGACTAGAAATGAGCTGGTGGCATTTTGCGAACCCTAAGCAGCTAAGAATTGTGCGAACTCAAATGGCTCCAGCTTTGCGAATCCCATGCACGAATGTTTGGCGAATCCAAAACTTCGCGGGTCCAACTTCGCAAACCCTCAGCAAGGCGCGACTCTATTTCGCGAAATCAAGCCTTTTTGCGAATTCATGGAGGTTCTGCGGGTTAGAGAGGTTTGTGAACTCAAACCATTTCGCAGTATGCTACCAATTTGCGAACCCTAAGAGCTAGGAATTTTGCGAACTCGACTGGTGCAATTTTGTGAATCCTCCCAAGCCGCATATCTCATTTTCTTTCTGCGAATCGAGGGTGACATTTGGCGATACCCTAGTTGGCGAACTCCTCAATGATTGCGAACCGAGCACATTTCGCGAAGTCATGAGCTAAGTTAACGTTCTGCGAAGCCGAGGTTTTGCGAACCCTAACGCACGAACTTGGCGCGAGGAAGAGAATTGCAAATCCATGAGTTTGGGGGGGGGGGTTGTGACAATTCGCGAAACACCATTTGGCGAACCATAGTTCAAGGAGGATTTCGAAACCTCATATGATGATCATTTGGCGAATCGGACCTTTTGTGAATTCATACGACTCGCGAATCCAAGCCACCCAACGAATTTGGCGAATTCCTTAACTCTTTAAGATGTGATTCGCAAATCATTAGATACCTGATTGGCGAACCCGATAGTTGTTTAAATAGCAACCTGCGAACCATACTTAGTCAAAATTCAGCTAGACACCACAAATTTAATTATTATAGTTGTAGTATAAAAATGTCAAGTCCTTAAGTAACTAAATTGTTAACTAGCGTATTGACCTTAATATTTATACTTAAAGGTCAGGAGTTAGGAGAATACCCGAGTCAGGCAGCGACCAATCTGCGTACGCCAAGTAAGTGGAAATCCAACTACAACACATAGCATAGGTGTACGTGCTTAATTTAGATTATTACGTGATAAGGTGCTTACGTGTTTATGTGAACTTGTATCATATGGTTGCATGCTTTCGGTAAGCGTTATGGCGTTAATGCATTATGCATATGCACGAGCACGCACGAAACAATTTGGGGTAACGAAATGATGAGCGTGCATGATTATGTCGCAAATAGCGAAAATTAAATGCCGAGGTGGGCGAGGATATTATTAGTTAAGTTAAGTGGCGACTTCTGGGGCACCGGGACGGCGTTGATGCGCCGTCGGCGACGTTGATGCGTCGCCAGTATATGAACGACGTTGATGCGTCGGGGGATGTATACACATCTCGTGTAATTAGGATTCACATGAAGTTAGGAATTCATGTAATTCTTTTGTCATGTATAGAAACTACTCCCATTACATAAATGGAAAAATTTCATACGCATTTCCGCATCTCTTTTATGTTAAAGCATCGTTAGGCATATAGGATACGTTAGAATTAGGTAGTTGGGGACAGCGGGTCCTGACAGTCGTCTCCTCCATAAACGCACTGTAAGGAGAGAAGGGAGCTTGAGGGTGTATTTCTCCTGTGAATAGTGGATACTGTTTCTGGCGGCCCGTGGACGTAGGACACCTGTCCGAACCACGTAAATCCTTGTCTCCTTCATCTTTAGCATAAAAATACAGATCTTAATACACACTAAAATACCCAACCCTATCCGTTTCACTCGTCACCTCCTATTTCCCGGACCAAATCTTGTTGATCGGGGTCATACCCGCGTCAAATGGCACCGTCTGTGGGAAAGGCAGACTAAGACGTGAGTACGCTGGGTGGTTGTACCAAGGAAGGTAGACCAAACTTGTGTCTGTTCGAAGACGAGACGTTAAAGAGCCAGAAAAGGTACTGTTACTTGGGAGCAGTAGATCTCTGAGACGAATAGAAGCACTAAAGATGGAAGAACAGCCGCCGTTGGCGCAGAATCTGTAAGAACGATTCGAAGAAGCTGTTGGGTAGATTAGGGGAAACCTCGCGCCGACTCTGACGCCGGCGTCACTGGACGGACCCCGTTGCCAATGCCGACGCCCACCTAGGACTGTCTGGAGCAGCCCCGCCCCAAACTCCTATAACCATGACGATGGAGCAACTGGATCTGCTGGTGAAAAACGCGGAAGAAGGTGAAGAACAAAGGCAAACGGAAGCAGGCCCTGTCAGTTCAGGGCAGAACTTCAGATGGACATGTCTCAGAATGGACGGAAATAGTAGGAGAGAATACGGTGGCTGTAGAAGGGACTTTAGGCCCTCAGCCAGGGATGAACCCGTCAGAGAGGGAGGTTGCCCGAGAAGGAAGGAATGAAGGGCGGCTAACCCCGCCTCCCAGACGAAGTGGTGAGCACCTCAGAATACCTCAGGAAGGGTCGGGGTCAAATAATCCAAGAGATGCAGTACCTCCGACGCCATAGCCAGTGAATGCAGAGTAGAAGGAAACATGGAAGCCAGAGAATCGGAAGTAGAAGTGAGAAGCTATTGCACGCGTTGTCAGAAAGGAGCTATCAGCGAGAGGGGACAGGAGCTTAGGAAGCAGATGTCTGAGCTACGAAAAGTAGGAGCAGAAGCACAATCAAGCCATATCTTCGAGGAATGCATCAGGCCGGCATGCCTTTTGCTAAGGAGCTATTGGAGGGAGAAGTATCGGTCAACTTTAAACAATTGCCATACGAATACGATGGTACAACAGGTCCGGAGGACCATGTCTTGCGTTTCAAGAACACCATCCTGTTGCACAACTTTTTGGAGGGAGTAAAGTGTAGTGTTTTCCTACAACGTTGGTGCGAGTCGCCCAACAATGGTTCAGCCAGCTAGAACCGGAGGTTATCCACTCATTTGAAGAGTTCCAGGAGATGTTCTTCGACCAATTTGCTACCCCTCGGAAACCTCATAAATCCGCCATGTCCTTATTTCAATTCAAGCAGCGATAGACGAGAGCCTCCGATCTTATATCAAGAGATTCAACGTGGCAGCTTTGGAGGTACCCTCCTCCACTACTTCCGTTAAAATTAAAGCTTTGGTTCATGGTTTGCAGGTTGGCAATTTCATCGTGTCGCACTCCAAGAAGCCTCCGCACACATTCAATGAGCTGTTGCGCAGAGCGGACAAATACATACACCTGTAGGAGAGCAAGCTAGCAAAGATTCGAGATACGGTGCCTAGAAGGTTGCCCCGAAGAGGAACGCTGGATCATAATCGGAGCAAGGAAGGTGTTAGGATAACTCGCCCTCCGATAACCAGGATACCTATGCAAAGCAGGGGGAGTCGGTTCCTTCCAATGTACCAAAGATATACTCCTTTGCCAACGAACCTAGAGGAAGTGTTAGCTGTGGCGTAAAGACATCCAGAGATCAGGTACCCTCGGATGAACTCACGGGGCCCTCCGAAGCCCTCGTCGAGGCCCTTCTGCCGTTTGGATAACGAATACGGGCATCACACCAACAACTGTATGCATCTGAAGATGAGATAGAGAGGTTGATAAAGGCAGGACATCTCAAGCAATTTCCTTTTCAAAGCGATCTAATTTTGCTCGATATTGAGACAGCCAATCCATGCCTAATATTACGTCAAATCCGTTAAGGGTATAACTAATAATGTCGCCTGCATCTCTACCCCATCACTAACAATTTTACATTTCGGATACGCTGTATCTACTATGACCACTTCACCCGTTGGGAGTCTAACATTTATCTCATTTTCTAGGGGTTCGGGTTTATCATGTAATAATGATGCAAACATCCGTGACAGGAATGAATGCGTTGCGCCTGGATCAAATAAAACATATGCATCAATATCACATATGGAACTTACCCGTAATTATATGTGACCCCTCTCTAGCCTCTTCGCAAGTCATTGTAAAGATCCGACCCTGCGCTGGCGGTCTATAAGCTTGTCCTCCAGATTCTCCTCTTCCTGTACCACTATTATATGGCCCTCGGCCCTCCTCCTTTCACGATTAGTGGAAGGTCCGCTAACTCTTGATTGATCCACTGTAGGTTCCATTGCGACATTGGACAATTTCTAGCCAAATGTCCACGTTGTCCACATTTGAAGCATTCGCCAGTGAGCCATCTACATACACCCGTGTGATTCTTTCCACAATGTCCACATACCGGTATCGGTTGAGAGATCTCGGTACCTCGTCCAACAGTTCTTGTCCCACCCATACTGCTTCTGGCGGGACCACTTTGTGTGTTCATCGGTCTCGGTGGATTATAGGTCTTCTTCAATTTCCTACTAGACGATTCTTCACCTGCCCTCCTTTTACTACTTTGATAGTTTTTCGATCCCGTTTCTAACTTTTCAGCACGAATAGCTGCTGCCCTTAATTTGCTATAGGATTCCATATCAGAGGGGAGACAAAGCGTGCCGAGAGCTATATCGCACAGAAACAGCCCGCCAAGGCTGAACGGGTTTGCGGCTTATTCGACGACGACCTGTTACTTTTTTGCCATGCGGATGAGGTTTCGATTGGGGTTCTTAAGGATGCGCTGGATGACTTCGCGGGGGCTTCTGGGTTACAGCCGAGCCTCGCCAAGAGCGAGATGTTTGTGAGCAAGCGTGCTGAGAGACTTTAGCCGCACTTTCAGACGATTCTTGGCATTCCACTGGGGCAGCTGCCTGTGCGCTACTTGGGGGTTCCTCTGATTCCAGGTAGACTATCTATTTCTGATTGTGCGCCTTTACTTCAGAAGGTCGATAGGAGGCTGGGATCTTGGCTGAATAAGTCGCTCTCTTACGCCGGGAGAGTGCAACTTATCAAGTCGGTCCTTTCTTCTCTTCATATCTATTGGGCGGGTGTTTTCCTCCTCCCGAAGGGTGTTATTCGGGCTATTGAGTCGCGCATGAGGACATTCTTATGGGGTGGCTCGCCTGCGCGGGTTGCTTGGGCTGATGTTTGTCTTCCGATCGCCGAAGGAGGACTTGGGATTCGGTCCATTGAGACTGATAATCGTGCGCTGCTCCTTCGTCATTTATGGGGTGTGGTTTCGGACGCTCCGGATACGATTTGGGTTGACTGGTTGTACACCACTAGATTGCATAACAGGTCTCTTTGGGAGCTGTCGCCGGGGAGTAATGCTTCTTGGAGTTGGAAGAAGTTGCTCAAGCTTCGGAATGTCATTCGCCCCTTCATTTCTTATCAGGTGGGTGATGGGAGTTCCATATGGCTATGGAAGGACCCTTGGCTGTTGATGACCTCGCTGCTGGAGAGACACCCGAGGGGGCCGATGGTGATGGGTCTGCCTCAAGATTCACGCCTCAGTGCGGTCATTACGTCAGAAGGTTGGTCTTGGCCATCCAGGACGTCCTCCGAGTTTCTGGAGATCGATCCTCTGCTGCCCCCGGCGGAGCCATCGCGGTCTGATCGAGTTCGCTGGATTGGGACGCATGATGGACGTTTCTCTGTGAGGGCGGTTCGTGAGGCCACTCGTCCTCGGCGGGACAGAGTCATTTGGGCATCTCTCTTCGGGGGCTGCTTGCGCATACCTCGTCATGAGTTCATTCTATGGCTTGCTATTCGAGGACGTCTCTCCGTTCGCAGTTTACGTTGGGTGGCTCAGCGTGCGGGAACTGATGCCTGCCTCCTCTGTGATACCGGGGATCGGGAGACGATCTCCCATCTTTTCTTTTTTTGTCCCTTTTCTTTGAGATGCCGACAGATGCTCAGGGACAGGATTAGGTGGCGGATACCATATATTGACTGGGATAGGAGCTTTCAGTGGGCTGCACTGAAGTGGCGGAGCCAACACTTATTTCATACCGCGTATCGACATGTCCTTGCGTCGATTGTTTATCACATTTGGCAGGAGTGGAACAGGCGATGGAGGGAGAACATACGTTCCACCCCTGCCCATGTTGTGGCCACGGTCCTCGGCATCCTTGTTGCCCGACTTGGGACTATTGGAGAGAAGCATGCCCTACAGAAGGCGGCTATTCGACGGCTTTGGAGAGTAGCTTGGTAGTTGGTTTTCTTTTACCATTCGTTCTTTGTTTACCAGTAGCCTGTTACTGGTTGCCTGTGTCGAGTTTACTCGCACCCATTATGTACACTTTCCATTATATATATAAAAACCGGGACCTGTTCTAAAAAAAAAAGAAGTCCTGCTTCGAGTCTTCGAGATTTGTTTCTTTCAGTGGCAACCATATGAGGAGCATACCGGGACAGCTGATTGAACATCACCACATATTCACCTACAGACTTATTTCCTTGCTTAAGTTCTAAAAACTCTTTCTCCTTCTGATCCTTATAGACTTCTGGCATGTAGTCGTCGTTAAATTCTCTTAAGAAATCCTCCCAGGTTAGCACGGGAGGTTGCACCATACTATCCGGAACTGTTTCCCACCATTCATATGATGCCCTTGTAGAAGTGACACTGCATAATCAAATTTCTCCTCTATAGTACACTGCATCATGTTAAAAACTCTTTCCGTTCTCTTTAACCACGCTTCAGCCTCAGCAGGGTCTGTTGTTCCCATGAAATCCACAGCACCCAATTTTCTAAGCTTGTCATATCGCCTTTCACGGGGAATTGTCAGGGGATTTTCACGCTCATTACGCATAAGCGTATGAGATGAACCAGATCAGGTACGGCCATTCTTCCTCCTCACCCTATTGTAGGTTCATGCAATGGTTCACTTACTGCCCTTTGCCTAAATATGCAAAAAGAATTTCAGGCAGACCATAAAAATGCACATACCATGCAAATGTCTACAGAACCTAAGACCTAGGCTCTGATACCATACATGTAACGTCCTGTTTTCTATTACTTTATTTGCGCAGCTATTATATTTTCACATAAAATTTTTCGCCTTTTTACAACCATGCCTTTATACATAAACGGGAGCGTACATCTGGTCTAGTCATTTCCACGCATATCATACATATATATGCACATCTCTTATTTATTTTACAACACATAAAAGTCGCTAGCGTTTCTTATACTACATGCACACTATGAACATATGGGAGTAGGTGAGAGCGTAGCCGGCCAACCTTGAATCCATGTTGTCGTATGACGATGCTCTCTAAGTTGCCTGCTAAATATCTACAGCAACTGAGGAAACAATAATTCAGAGTATGATCGCAACATGTTATTCCATTATACAAACTATAATTGTAACCGTAGCAAAAAAATCATTTCTTCCTTTCGTTTGTTTTCCATAGACATTTCTATAGAATATACCATCGTTCGTAGAATCCGTAGATTCTTAACACTCGTACTGTAAACACTTCAACTCACGAAATCATCACGTAATCAAAGATCGAAGTTTGTCACATAACCATAGTCCATAAAATCATTCATATAATCCATAGACCAATGCAATTCTACATGATCATTTATTTCTGATACTTCCGTTATGAACATGCTAGACTCGTACTATTGACCCCGTAGAGGCCCATGCATGGGACTCTGTAACTGTAGATATATTTTGCGTGCCTGAACAGGACTCTGTAATCCCCCGATTTGTAGGGATGTAACCATAGCTGTGTATCACGTCGTCCGATGTCGTAGCAGTCATAAAGGTTTCTCTTTTCTTTATTATTCGTATGCAATACTATACTTTCACCTTATACGACATATAAATTCCATACACCATCGAATCACACATATCACACAGTAGCACATTATGGCCACATAATTCACGTTCATTTCAAATATTATGCTTACAAGAAAATCATCAATCATTTAATTTCAGATAAAGCACATAAAAACAGAACACATGTTGCATATCATACTCACAGTATGATTTAAAGTCTCACTCGACTTTGTCCTTGCCTTCTTCCGAATCCTGACCTATAGATATATTATTTTTCATAAATATGAGATCCTGAAAATAATGTATATGCCATGATATGCATGCTCTATATTATACATAATCTAATTTCTATTTGAAATCTTTTAACTTTCTATCTTTTAATTATTAAAAATTGAACTCTTTCCCCCTGAGAAGTTATATTTAAATCAGTATATCTGTATTCTAATTTTTCGTAAATGCCGAGTACTCGATAGTTCGAACATTTACTAAATTTTCAAAATACTGTTAAATATCGAAAATTTCTCCCTATTTTTTTTAAGTTACTATACCAGCTACTGTAGTTGTGAGTATTCCACTGTAGCAGTTGCGAAAAAATTGAATTACTGTACCAGCGAAATTACACTGTAGCAGCGAAAATCTGTCTAGCAGCGAAAATCACTGTAGCAGCGAAAATTAAACTGTAGCAACGAAATTACACTGTAGCAGCGAAAATCACTGTAGCAGCGTAAATTAAACTGTTCATCCGAGTATCAAAAACACTATTTTACTCTAGAAAATCCTAAAAACTTCGATCAAAATCATGATAAAAAAAACATCAAGAACTATATAATTTTTTTATTTTATTTAACCTTCGCAAATCCGAAACTATATGACATATAAATTTAGGCAATTTCGTGCTTCATATTAGTATAACATGCTTAATTATAAATTAAAACATAAAAATCATAGCAAAGTTCATACCCTTTTCTAGCTTGCGCTTGACTAATGTACGAGTTCATCTGCTTAACTTAACCTCGAAAGTTTGTAAATGATTTGAATTATTGCATCTTTCGTTACTAATCTTCTAGCTTTCTATAGGATACAAATAGATAATTCAAAAATTGTTAACCTAACGTTTATGATTCATTTACGTTTTATTATCCCTATCTTACCACTTGTTATTATTTATTTAATTATTATTACATTTTTTCATCACTGTTCAGTTGGGAAAATTACTGTTCACGCACAAAAACACTGTTCATTCGCGAAAGTTACTGTTCATTCGTGAGGACACTGTTCATTTGCGAAAGTTACTGTTCATTTCGAATTCAATGTTGATTCGCGGAAGTTACTGTTCATTTCGCGAATTCACAATCTCCTCATACATTTAATTTTTGGAACTATACATAGGGAAACCCCAATATTTTGAAATTCCTTCTTCCAAAAATTCCCTTTCTCGCACCTGTTTTGTTTTATTATTATTACTATTTTTTATTTTATTTCCTTATTATTTGTTGGAAGTATTTAATTGTATTCAATTAATATAGTTGTCTTAGTCTTGCTATGCAAATTAGAGTCTTGAGCTAAATTGTAATTAGTCATTTTGTAGGACTACATGTGTAAATATACCACGAAGTGGTATATGTAGCGACCCTAGCCATTGCTACCATTTCTAGTCTTGCCCTAGGTTCCTAACTACGTATTTGGTTGGAATAGATACGAAAACTCGGAAAAAAATTTTCCATTTATATAATGAAAGTCATTCTTTACATGTCAAAAGAATTACATAAGCTTCCTACGTGTCCTATTCACACGAGACGTGTGTACATGCACAACAAAAGTACCCTATGCGCCCGGCCTCACAGGTCGTCGTCCACGTACACTCCACCCCAAAAGACGCTCGGAAGCTTCAAAAGTATGCCTTGCGGGCTACGCGATCACGTACCCTGTTCGCTCGTACCTACAACACATAACGTAAGGGTGAGCCGCAGTGGCTCAGTAAGTGAAAATATGCATGAATGCACGTGCCCTAATTTGCAAAGACAATCCGCGTCTAAGCTTTCTAACTCTCACATATGTCCTAACTCGCAACAACAATCCACGTCGATGCTTTCTGACGCTCATACTCTTTTGAACTCGCACGTCATATGGGCCCTCCGCTTTCAATCTTACTATGCGCCATTTCATAGAGCTCTTAATCCTCGAGGGATTCATACATATGTGATGGCTCGCGCACTGGGAGGCTACCCGAGGGCACCTTTCCAATCCCAGTGAGGCCTATCACGCGGACGCTTCTCACTGGTAGCCAACCCCGAGGTCGCCAACACCAGAGGTTCCCTCTGTGTCGCGATTCCCTCGTGTCGCATCCTCCAGGTTGCATCTTCCACTATGGGGTTCCACCTGCCTATCGTGAATCAGGCATATTCGGCATCATGATCGCCACGGTGTATACCCCTACCTATCATAACAGGTAATTCGGCATCGTGTCGCCATGGTCGCATAGAAGAGCCGTGACTCTTCATTGAGTCGACATCAGACGCCAACATCGGCGAATATCTATCGCTCACAGGCAATTTTATGCACACTAGTACCTCATGCCTTTGTTACTACTTATGCGTACAAATGCTCATGTCCTGATTCGTATGTATATGCATATCATGGCATCATGCGTAACAGTGAACTAAGTCATATAATCTCATGCGTAACAAATAAATGAACATTCAAGGTTCACGTAGTCACATAAGCACGAAATCACATAATTCATGCGCACATAAGTTGTGTGTCGTAGTTGATTTCCACTTACCTGTCGTCCAAGCTACTCGTGCTTACTTCCTCGGGAATTTTCTACCGTTCGACCTTTTAATCATAAAAATATTATCGTATCAGTACATTATCCAGCTTAGCTAACCATATTGAAATCGTTACAATCGTACTATCTTGCTAATTTTCTAAGTCAGTCTATTTTTACTCTATGCTATGTTAGTATTTAATCGCACCATATGTATATAAAGCTCGGCGAAAGTTAAATTTGGGACTTAGTTTCGGCCGATTTCTTATACTATTTAACTTGAATCGCCCGATTTGTTTACGCACGGATTTGCCCGATTTCCATTCATGCAAGTCGCCTGATTTGATTTGCATGAAATCTTCCATCGGCCGATTTGTAAATCGCCGCGTGTTCGTCATCGTGATGTCATCATCGTTTTCCCCCGATTTCTTTTGGGGTCCTGATCATCGCCCGATTCATCAGGCTTGCGTGTAGCTTGTTTCGCCCGATTTGTATAAGCCACGTTGATTTCGCCGAAAGTTCCTTAAGCCACTCAAATCGCCCGATTCACCAACGTGCTATGTGAGTTTCGCCGAGATCTTTCATGTCATCGCCCGATTCTTGAATGTACAATTGCCCGATTTGTTCTCTTTTAACCTTGGTTTCGCCGAATACTTTTATTTATTGGAATCAACCGATGCTTGTTAACACATATAGCTTTCGTTCAATTGATTTGCCATGACCCTAGCCTAGTTTCGATCGAAAGTTCCAAATGTCATTGAAATCGATCGAAATCGATCAAAAGCTTCGAACCTTCAAATATTCATCCACTCGAGACAGAACTTATAATTCAATCTGCCCAGATTTCATAATTTCTAAAATCACTAACCACTCCAAATGTTCAACACTACTCAAGAATCGTCTTATACTAAGGTTACGAGCTCTATGAACACCTTAGCCTTACCCATGAATTTATGAATTCTAAATTTCTCTTTCCTCCTAAAATTGTTAGCTATTACTTAAGAATTTAAGTTTCGAACCTAAATGCGTGCTATACTAACTAACATTTATCTCTTTCTAACAACACTCTAACTTAAACATGCTTTAATTCACGAGGGTATGATCCTCCACTTCAAATTAGAGTTTCTGCCGTTCGTCTTACGCCCAGATTCTTAGTAGTCCATTAGTTCATGAAATGTAATAACTAATAACCAAAATTACGAAATTTGCACGGTTACAAGTATTTATTTTGCTTACCACGTTTGAGACTTAGATTTGTTTGGGGTTTCTTCAATCGGAGTTCCTCTCGGCTTATTCTTCCTTGTTTTTTTTATTTGGTTTTTGTTTTGGGGTTTATGATAGTTTCCTCCCCTTTTCGTTGCTTGTGTTGTTTTCTACTTATTATTTCTTTAATTTTCTTGATAAGTATTAGGTCTAGACTTAGGGATATGGGTTGATGTGACCACTAAACAACTAAGTCTTACCCCACATGCTAAGAACTCGTTACATGATTGTTAGTCAATCGAAAGTTGACTCTATATGGATGGTGATTGGTCCAATTTGTATGTACATGCCCGATTTCACCACATTGATTTGTTCAGTTATTCCTAACAGTCACAGGCCTAGAATCGGTCGATTCTAAATCGATACACCTAACAAATCAATATTTTAAGCAGCTCATCGATTCTATCTTGTATACACTTCACAATCGGCCGAAATATGATTTCATCATGGTTTGTGAAATCGACCGATTCTTACTCCAATTCACTCGGCGATTTGTTCTCCTCATGCCACGTGTAATTGTTATCTTAATCGCCCGAAATGTGGTTTCATTAAATCGCCCGATTCCTACTCGATTTACCCGATGATTTTAACTTCTAAATGCATAGGAATCGATCAAATCCTATTCTTTACAGTTCACATAATTGGTCGATTCTAATTTGAGACGCACTATCGCCCGATTCCCCTTCTTTTGTTCGGCGATTTCAACAATTATTATAATTATTATTTTATTATTATTATATATATTTTTTATTATTATAATCGGTCGAAAATGACTCATACCATGTAAAATTGCTATCTAAGATTTCCTAAGTCCTCACAGCATCACATAAGGCGTGCTTCATAACACATATAAAAATTGCAAATTACGACATGTAATCATATAGACACGTAGGTCATTCAAAGGCATAAGAGCATGAAAATATTGTATCACATACCAAGCCTAAAATAATTATGTAGTATAAACAGAGTTTCACCCAAAATCCTAGCTTCTTTACGTAATTAACTCATGTCCTTAATTAATTACTTCCACCCTTAATCATAACGTAGATCCCGTAATTAAATTTCTACGGGTCTTACATCCTTCCCCCCTTAAAAGAATTTCGCCCCCGAAATTCCGTTAGTTGGAATAATTCGGGGTGGCGATGGGTAGGGAGTTGAGCTGGCTTAGTTAGGTGATAGAAATTCACCGTATTGTTCATAAAGATATCTCCTTACTTGGAAGAAGGGCACATCGTGGTTGTGCCTCTCGATCCATTGGTTAAGTATGGTGACTACGATTTTGTGGCAAGACATATAAGTATTTCATCTAAGCCAGCCATTAGGTTCTAACGTGGCAAGGGAAAACTACGACAGACTTATAATGTATCTCTCTCTTCTTGGAGGGCTCGCCTAATTCTCATATCTTAGAGTGAAAAAGAAAATGATCTTCACGTAGCGACGAGAAATAAAATATTAAATCTGGTGTAAAAGGAAGGAAAGCGAATCCTATAAAGGTTGAAATAAGATCTTCCCGGTCGCCTTGGATTTAATGGGCTGATTTCCTAATACGCGGGTAGGAAGATTACTCGAGGTAGTCGCCTTGAGGAGCTAAGGGAATAACTAAACTTCTAACTCAAGCAGTGATCAGAATCATTAGCATCCATCACGCTTCCGTCGCACCACTCTGATATTGGACCTATTGAGTCTTAAGTCCCTTCCTAGGGAGTTTAATTACGGCTCCCTATTTCGTAAGCCTATCTACTATGGCTACTACTCGTGTTGAATATCGATCTAGTGCCGATTAGGTCGGCTAGGATTAATCCTGAGCCTCGCCACATAAGGAGTGAATGCAAAAGATGCATGGTTCCCATATTCACTAGAAGGCAAGTAGAGGTTAGCTAAATGGATAGGGTACTTGCCGCCACATGCGGGTTCTCTTCTGCTTCTTCTGCCGTGAGCATGTATACTCGGGCAGGTGTCGTCGGCGGCTTGGCCTGGTTTGCTCCCTGACCTCTAGTTGCCTCTGGGCAGGCTACGGAGTAGTGGCCTGGCTTGCCACATTTAAAGCATGTGGCATTTTGGGAGAAACAGACGCCTAGATGGCGCCGTGCACATTTTGGGCATACAGGTACGTTCGGTTGGGGCCTACCCTGATTCTGATTGGGTTGTTGGGGCGGTCCGGGCCGATTTTGGAAATTGGGTTTCCGTTCTTAAGGACCAGCTGTCTCTTTGGATTATTTCCGTCCCCTTTTGGTCCTTGCTCAAACTTTCTCTTGCTCTCCTGGGCTCGCAAAATCCTAATCTCGGCTTGTTCGGCCACCAGAGCGCGCTCCGCTACTTGGGCATAGGTAGCCCCTTGGAATCCCGCCATGCTAACATCGCGGTAAAGCTCTGGCTTTAGGCCCTCCATGAAGCGCTCGATTTCTAACGGATCGGTGCTCAACATGTGAGCAGCGAATCGGGAAAGCTGCTCAAATTTCCTAATGTACTCCGCCACTGTCATTGCTCCTTGGCGGAGATTGATGAACTCATTCATCCTTTGAGCGCGAACAGGAGCGGTGTAGTATTTTCCTCTAAATAGTTCTTTGAAGCGCTCCCAGGTCATCGTGACCGGATCCTCGAGAGTTAGAATCGTGTCCCACCAGTGGCCTACGCTTCCCCTTAATAGGTACCCAGCGCACAAGGCCTTTTCAGTTTCGGGGGTACGACTATGCTGGAACATGCTTTTGAGGGTGCGGAGCCAGTCCTCGGCCGAAGTTGGGTCAAGGGCATCCTCAAATGTCGGGGGTTTAAGTTTACGAAACCTTTCACCGATCATTTCAATCCTTTCGACCTGAGGCGGTCCGGTACTCGACTGTCCCCCAGCATTTTGCTGCTGGATTAATTGTTGGACTTGAGCTGATTGCTAACGGACTAACTCCGTCAGCTGGAGGATGGTCGCATCACTACTATCTGTAGGGGCTGCCGTTTCCCTATTTTTCTTCGGCGTCACTACTTCCTTCGCCTCTAATTCTAACCATTGTTCCAACCTATCCTGACAGTTCCTAAGGCCAATAAATCAAATCATACAAGGAATTCACATAGCATGGTACTTACAAGCAAGGCCGCTTCCGCGCTTTTGGGTGTGTGTACATGGATAGTCTGCAGGACCTGTGACCGAAGCTCTGATACCAACTGTAGCGACCCTAGCCATCGCTACCATTTCTCGTCTTGCCCTAGGTTCCTAACTACGTAATTGGTTGGAATAGATACGAAAATGCGGAATAAATTTTTCCATTTATATAATGAAAGTCATTCTTTACATGTCAAAAGAATTACATAAGCTTCCTACGTATCCTATTCACACGAGACGTGTGTACATGCACAGCAAAAGTACCCTATGCGCCCGGCCTCACAGGTCATCGTCCACGTACACACCACCCCCAAAAGACGCTCGGAAGCTTCAAAAGTATGCCTTGCCGGCTAGGCGATCACGTACCATGTTCGCTCGTACCTACAACACATAACGTAAGGGTGAGCCGCCGTGGCTCAGTAAGTGAAAATATGCATGAATGCACGTGCCCTAATTTGCGAAGACAATCCGCGTCTAAGCTTTCTAACTCTCACATATGTCCTAACTCGCAACAACAATCCACGTCGATGCTTTCTGACGCTCATACTCTTTTGAACTCGTACGTTATATGGGCCCTCGGCTTTCAATCTTACTATGCGCCATTTCATAGAGCTCTTAATCCTCGAGGGATTCATACATATGTGATGGATCGCGCACTGGGAGGCTACCCGAGGGCACCTTTCCAATCCCAGTGAGGCCTATCACGCGGACGCTTCTCACTGGTAGCCAACCCCGAGGTCGCCAACACCAGAGGTTCCCTCTGTGTCGCGATTCCCTCATGTCGCACCCTCCAGGTTGCATCTTCCACTATGGGGTTCCACCTGCCTATCGTGAATCAGGCATATTCGGCATCATGATCGCCACGGTGTATACCCCTACCTATCATAACAGGTAATTCGGCATCGTGTCGCCATGGTTGCATAGAAGAGCCGTGACTCTTCATTGAGTCGACATCAGACGCCAACATCGGCGAATATCTATCGCTCACAGGCAATTTTATGCACACTAGTACCTCATGCCTTTGTTACTACTTATGCGTACAAATGCTCATGTCCTGATTCGTATGTATATGCATATCATGGCATCATGCGTAACAGTGAACTAAGTCATATAATCTCATGCGTAACAAATAAATGAACATTCAAGGTTCACGTAGTCACATAAGCACGAAATCACATAATTCATGCGCACATAAGTTGTGTGTCGTAGTTGATTTCCACTTACCTGTCGTCCAAGCTACTCGTGCTTACTTCCTCGGGAATTTTCTACCGTTCGACCTTTTAATCATAAAAATATTATCGTATCAGTACATTATCCAGCTTAGCTAACCATATTGAAATCGTTACAATCGTACTATCTTGCTAATTTTCTAAGTCAGTCTATTTTTACTCTATGCTATGTTAGTATTTAATCGCACCATATGTATATAAAGCTCGGCGAAAGTTAAATTTGGGACTTAGTTTCGGCCGATTTCTTATACTATTTAACTTGAATCGCCCGATTTGTTTACGCACGGATTTGCCCGATTTCCATTCATGCAAGTCGCCCGATTTGATTTGCATGAAATCTTCCATCGGCCGATTTGTAAATCGCCGCGTGTTCGTCATCGTGATGTCATCATCGTTTTCCCCCAATTTCTTTTGGGGTCCTGATCATCGCCCGACATCAGGCTTGCGTGTAGCTTGTTTCGCCCGATTTGTATAAGCCACGTTGATTTCGCCGAAAGTTCCTTAAGCCACTCAAATCGCCCGACTCACCAACGTGCTATGTGAGTTCGAGATCTTTCATGTCATGAATCGCCCGATTCTTGAATGTACAATTGCCCATTTGTTCTCTTTTAACCTTGGTTTTGTCGAATACTTTTATTTATTGGAATCGACCGATTCTTGTTATAACATATAGCTTTCGTTCGATTGATTTGCCATGTCCCTAGCCTAGTTTCGATCGAAAGTTCCAAATGTCATTGAAATCGATCGAAATCGATCAAAAGCTCCGAACCTTCAAATATTCATCCACTCGAGACAGAACTTATAATTCAATCTGCCCAGATTTCATAATTTCTAAAATTCTCTACCACTCCAAAATGTTCAACACTACTCAAGAATCGTCTTATACTAAGGTTACGAGCTCTATGGAACACCTTAGGCTTACCCATGAATTTATGAATTCTAAATTTCTCTTTCCTCCTAAAATTGTTAGCTATTACTTAAGAATTTAAGTTTCGAACCCTAAATGTGTGCTATACTAACTAACATTTATCTCTTTCTAACAACACTCTAACATAAGCATGCTTTAATTCACGAGGGTATGAACCTCCACTTCAAATTAGAGTTTCTGCCGTTCGTCTTACGCCCAGATTCTTAGGAGTCCATTAGTTCATGAAATGTAATAACTAATAACCAAAATTACGAAATTTACACGGTTACAAGTATTTATTTTGCTTACCACGTTTGAGACTTAGATTTGTTTGGGGTTTCTTCAATCGGAGTTCCTCTCGGCCTATTCTTCCTTTTTTTTTTCATTTGGTTTTTGTTTTGGGGTTTATGATAGTTTCCTCCCCTTTTCGTTGCTTGTGTTGTTTTCTACTTATTATTTCTTTAATTTTCTTGATAAGTATTAGGTCTAGACTTAGGGATATGGGTTGATGTGACCACTAAACAACTAAGTCTTTCCCCACATGATAAGAACTCGTTACATGATTGTTAGTCAATCGAAAGTTAAACTATATGGATGGTGATTGGTCCAATTTGTATGTACATGCCCGATTTCACCACATTTATTTGTTCAGCTATTCCTAACAGTCACATGCCTAGAATCGGTCGATTCTAAATCGATACACCTAACAAATCAATACTTTAAGCAGCTCATCGATTCTATCTCGTATACACTTCACAATCGGCCGAAATATGATTTCATCATGGTTTGTGAAATCGACCGATTCTTACTTCAATTCACTCGGCGATTTGTTCTCCACATGCCACGTGTAATTGTTATCTTAATCGCCCGAAATGTGGTTTCGTTAAACCGCCCGATTCTACTCGATTTACCCGATGATTTTAACTTCTAAATGCATGGGAATCGATGAAATCCTATTTTTCACAGTTCACATAATTGGTCGATTCTAATTTGAGACGCACTATCGCCCGATTCCCCTTCTTTTGTTCGGCGATTTCAACAATTATTATGATTATTATTTTATTATTATTATATATATTTTTATTATTATAATCGGTCGAAAATGACTCATACCATGTAAAATTGCTATCTAAGATTTCCTAAGTCCTCACAGCATCACATAAGGCGTGATTCATAACACATATAAAAATTGTAAATTACGTAACATGTAATCATATAGACAGGTAAGTCATTCAAAGGTATAAGAGCATGAAAATATTGTATCACATACCAAGCCTAAAATAATTATGTAGTATAAACAGAGTTTCAACCAAAATCCTAGCTTCTTTACGTAATTAACTCAAAGATGTCCGTAATTAATTACTTCCACCCTTAATCATAACGTAAATCCCGTAATTAAATTTCTACGGGTCTTACAGTATATATAAGTGAACTCCTAAGAAAATTAGGAGTGCGCTTAGTATAGTTTCGGATCGAAAAATTGGAATTGGAAATTTTAGGGAGAAAATTTCAAGCGTCTTTGTGTTCTTCAACGTCGTTTCTCTCTCGAACCTCAACGTTAGTAAATCTCAATCGTAAGTGTTCGCATTCTTCAGATTTACTATTCGATTCTTTATGATTTCTACGTTGGATATTTGGGGTCCTAACAATTGGTATCACAGCTGAGCGTGTTAGGATTTGAATCGTATTTTGAAAATCTGAAAAAAACAATTTCGAGTTACTGTTCATCGCGGTACTGTTCATCGCGATTTACTATTCACGCGCGACTATTCATAGCTTAAATTTGATCTGATGCTTCATAATTCGACTTGTTTTGCTGTATTTGAGGTTCGATTATATGTTTCTAATTGAACTGAGCTTGTTTTCGTTCGATCGAACCATAAATTTTATCGAATTTTGAAGATTTGATCGAAAATTGTTCTTTGCATCATAATCTGACTTTTTTCAAAAATTGGACTGATTTTGCTTTGATTGTGCTGAATTGAGTGTTCCTTATTGTCAATTTAATGATTTCGATCGATTACCCGGACTTTTGTAGACTGATTCACTGTTTTCGTTCCGATTTGTGATAATATGTGTTCTTCGTGTTCTTCGTGAAATTCATCAAATTCTGGAAAATTCATCATGTTTTGCTGTTTTCTGGTTTGATTATGTGTTAGAACTGTTATTCCATGATTTTTAATCAATAACCCATGCTTAATCTGCATTATTAATTTTTTTGGGTTGAATTCTGAATTTTCTGCTCTGTTTTCGTAAGCTTCAGTGAAGTTTTTCTCTGTTTGCAATTGAAAACTGATCGAGAAAGTATTGCGAGCGAAAACAGTACATGAGCGAAAGTGAGTAGCGAGACAAATTGATGAGCGAGAAATTTAATCATCGAAAATAGGTAATGAGCAAGATTTGATCGAGAACAATTGACTAATGATCGCAAACAGTAATGGTCGATATTTTTTAACGATCGCAAATTGTTCGTTTTACGGTCGAGAAACTGATGGTCAACAACAATTTAACATCCGATAACCCAATAGAAATATAGCGATCGAAAATTTTCACTCTCCATTGATTGCTTTCACGTGGTTTCAATGCTCACAAACACAAGTCCACCATTTTATAATCATTGCATTATCATTGTTGTAATCATTATACATCACGTGCACTATCATGTTCAAATCTCAACATTACTTTTGAAAAGCATCGAAAAACTTTTGCTTGCATACCATTGAAAACTATTTTCTATAGCAATCGAAATTTAATTTTCTTCTCACAGATCTCGCATAAAACAATCGTAAAACCTCTTTGATCTTTTATTAAGCATGCGAAAAACATATAGCATAAAAAAAATAATGAAAAATTGGCTGCAACAGATCTGATCGAAAAACTTTTATACAGCCATCGAAAAAGTTTTTTCTTTCATAAAACAGTCGAAGTTTCTTTTCCGAGAAACTAAATAATAATTAAAAGAAAAAGAATACCTCATCGAAAAACTTTCGCAATAAAAAAAAAAAAAAACTTAAGTGAGGTAAAACATTGCTATCGAAAACAGTAACCAATCGTAAAACGTAACAATCGAAAATTATATCAAACACAAAGCACTCGAAAATTTCAAAGCTAAAACGTTTCAATATTCAAAGCAAAACATTTTCGATATTAAATTGGCACATTATAGAAAAAGCTTTTGGTATGACTCTAAGAATTTTTAATCAAACCTTATTAAACCAAAAACTTTTCGAAACTGAAATTTTAAAAGCCAAATATTTTAATCAATATTAGAAATTCAAATCCACAAAACACGTAAACGATCAAAATATCCAACCAACAAAAAGTAAAAAAAAATTAAAATGGATCAAAATTTAAAAGACTTCGAACAACAATTAAAGTTAATTACAAAAATGTTAAGAAAACAGGTGTCAAAGACTAAGTCCTCATCCAATTCGGAGGATAAAGAAAGAAGTCTAGCCTTAAACCAAAGGAGAGCTACAACTTGATGGCCTATCACGAAGATAAATCAAACCATCTAGCTCTCATGGCTCGAGTTGAGGATACCTCTAAAGCAAGCCCATCGAAGCGAACGAGCGATGAAGAGGCAGACACATCTTCTCCGGAGGTAGTTATTCCTAACTCTACATTGTTTAACATGTTAGAATTCTTACAAATTAGGTATCCTAACATGAAAAATGAGCAGAAAAGTACAAAAGAGTTAGAAGAAAATTATCTAAGTCTGAGGAGAAAATTAGCTAGTCTCGAATTAGAACTTAGAAGCTCTAACGCGAAAATAGATGAACAAACTAAGAGCTTGAGAATTAGTGAGACTAAGACGCCACAGCTTGAGACGCATAGCCCAAAAATTAAGGAATTAGAAGTCAGGGCTAGAAAATAATTACAATTGTTTTGTTAGGAACCTCGACGAGAAAGCTAGCCTCAATTGTAGATTAACAAATGTCAACTCTAAGATCACCAGTCTTGAATCTCAATTAGAAAATTCTAATGCTAAGATTAGTAATTGACCAAGAGTTTAAATGCCTGCGAAATCGAAAAGAGCACCGCTCAAGCTAACTATGCTTTCTTAGGTGAAGAACGTAAGAAGCTCTATTCTAAGATTAAAATTTTAGAAAATCTTCTTGCGACTTCTAAGACCGAGGAAGCAAAATCTCATCATTCTGAAAATTCTTCTTCGGTTAATGTACCTTCTATTCTTAAGAACATCGAGAATTTGTATTCTACATTAGAAACGGAACGAAAGAATTTTGAAGCAGAAAAGAATACACTTCTAACGGCGATATCTAATCTCAAAGCTTCCTCCATGTCAAAGCTCGACAAAGGGACGCAAACGGATGATCTCGTTCCTACCATCGAAACGGCTTTTACTAATTCTACTTCAATTTTGACCAAAAGTTGAATTTCAAAGTAAAAGTCCCACACTTTCTATAGTCAAGGAACAAGTCCCACGGAAATGGGAGAACGGTAAAGCTCCAAAACGGAATGATAAAGACCAAAAGCCTTCCCCTCCTGATCCCGAAAAGAAAACTTTTCATGAAAATATTTTAAGCTCCAGCGCACAAACTTCATCGTGTGCTTCAAATGCTTCTACTAATTTTTTTCATTTAAAAAGCCTAGACTTGAAAATAATTTTCGAAATTCTTCTCATTCTATTGTGAAAGGTGTGAATTCTAACCATAGGAAATGCGACTTATGTGCGATAGATGCCTACAAATCTATATGCTCGTTTTCCTACATGCAATATCCGGTGAAGGTTCATTCAAAGAAACATCTTGTGCGCTTGGCCTCTGAGAAAATTTTTAAACCTTCTCCGAAACACACTTTCACCCAAGCGGAAATGCCTTATCCGTGTCAAATCACTCCCACATGGGTTCCTATTTCTTCACAAAATTTAGGTAGTCCCAAACAAATTTGGGTACCGAAAGGTTCATTAATGGATGATTTAGGACAACATTTAAATTTGACACCATTTATGCTTAAATCGTTTTCTGCTAATAAGGGAGGACCCATACGACAATGGGTACCAAAGTCCCGATAGTTTTGCAGATTTCCCCCATGTATGGAATTCGACGTAGTGGCTCCACGTACATGATAAAGGGATGAGGCGTGAGCTACTAGAACTAAACTTCAAGGAGGTATATTTCAAATTTACATATGCATAGAGTTTCGTCAAAAATAAATATACCTGTTTTCTTTCAAAACTTTTCAAATGATACATATTCGATATGCATTTCATCGCTTTATATGGTTTTGAATTTTCAAATGCATATTACGAACTGAATCGATAAATATCATTTTTCAATTAATACTTTTAAATGAGCTTTAATTGAGGGGGAGCTACTCATTATTTTAATGAGAAGCAACCTTTATATTTTTAAGGAAGCACAAATTTTAATTCTTGAGGGGGAGAAAACTTACAATGCACGATTTAGGGGAACGAGATTCTTAATATTCGTCAAGCTAACTACGCAAATTTCTAGGGGGAGAAAATTTATTTTCGAAGCATTGTTTTTTGGGGAGATATAAATATAATACTACTATATTTATATGTAATTATATATATATAATATATATATACATATATCCATAAAAAAAAGAAGAAGAATATGAAAAAAAATGAGATAAAAAAAAGAAGGAAATAAAAAAAAGGAGATAAAAAAAAGGGGAACATGAAAAAAAAATGAGATATAAAAAAAAAAAGAAAAGGGGAATATGAAAAAAAGGAGATACGGAGATATGAAATAAAAGGGAAATATGAAAAAAATTCAAATTTGTTTGATATGCTTCCCGGTTTTACTCTCCCACATCCAAAGATGGACGTACCACGAAGAATCTCGAGCTTTCAAACGGACAAAATTTTTCAAAGACGACGGTGACGATTAAATGAAGATCAAATGCTCAGTTTTTCATCGACAGGCTCCGGCTTGCTAATTCAACTAGAGCAACACTTCTCACATACCCGGAGGCACGGATTTCATGTTCCTATGGTTCAGTCTAATCCGACTTGATCCTAACCCGGAACGCGTTTGAGCATTTGAGACGGTTCAACTTTCCACCGCTCTCTCATCATCCGAAAACACTAAGCAAGATTATTTCGATGATGCCAAGGAAGTCTTTGAAGACACATCACTCCCTTATCTCACATAATTTTCGGACCAACCCCCATAGGTACAGGTGCTAATTTTAATTAGCTCCGTGGTAGAAGTCGTCGCATTAGGTCCAACGACGCATGCACAACCGAGCCTTACCCACTCGTCTATCTCTTAAAGGATAGGTGTTTCATAAATCACGGGGAACCACGTATGCTATCACCGCTTCACTCGGAAACGGGAGATATTGAACTTAGTGGTATTCCTCCCTGTACCACGCTTTTATTGATCACTCGCGTCTAGTGTGTCCTCACTCTCCAAAATTTTCAAATTTTTTTTAGGACACATACATTTTTAACACCTAATCTGTGTGATTACGTTAGAACTTCCGTAGACATGATCTTTTAAAAGACATGCTTCAAGGATCAGAAGAAAGTCCGACCGTTGCAACATCAAAGCAACAACGGTTTCGCCATCTTCTACGAGCTTTGCTCCTAGTTGATGTCAACGGGACGCCTATGTGGCCCCAGTACTCATTTCGATGGATTGCCTTTGTGGCTCCGTCCGGTTATTACCCACATTGACCTTTTTGTATGTCTTTTTCTACCTCCAAATTAACATGCCGAAATCGTTAACACGATTCGCCACGAGGGGGAGAAGGGGTTATGCATACAGAATCGGTCGGTCCACCCACTAAATTCCGCCGCGCGTACCACTCTGAAACCGGGCTCTCTCACAACGCCACATTCAAAGGAAGCTCGATACAACTTAAAAAACAAAATCAAAGAAAGAGACGGCCTACCTTCTTCTGGAAATAGAGACGCTTCTTCGAGGCCGAACCAGACAACTTCCATTCGGAGAAGACGAATCTGGCAAAACGGAGAAGATGGCTAAATCCCGAGTCCTCTCCTCGACGTTCTTGTAATACCCGTAAAATTAATACGGGATTATTTTTGTAATGTTCGAAATTAATGGAATTAATTTTCGGACTAAACAAGTTTTTCGGAAGAATCGAAAAATATTTATTGGGCCGAGAGCAAATAAATTATTGTGGGCCGAAAAGACTTAGGAAGCCCAAGTACTAAAATAAAAAAAAATAATATTCCAACCAAATAAATAAATAGGCCCAAGTAAAAGTTAGAGGATTGGCCCAAATGATTAAATAATGAGATAAGGATAAGTTTCCTTAATTGGAAGGAAACCCCACGTGAAGCCACACTTCAAAGTAGATAACTATCCTAAAAATCATCATTGTGGTCAAAGATGATTACGTGATGTAGATGCAAAGAAGAAAAAAGGAAAACCCTCAGGGTGACTTGATAAAACCAACGAAACCAAAGAAAAAGAAAACCTCACTTGCAACCTCTAATCGACGTGAAGATCAAAGGAGAAAAATAAAGAAATAAAAACAAGGGACCAAAGAGAGAAGAGCCGAATTAAGGAGGTAAGGAATCCTATCTATATAATTCAACAAATCTTTCATAAGTCTATACGTTTATTTCCTTGCGTGGGTTAAAGGACTAGTTATATTAGGTGAAGATCAAAGCAGTAAGGGAGTTTAACACTCTCGAGAAGATCTCTGATGTAGGAGAGTAATTCGAATACAGTTTGGACGTGAGGAGTCCGACGAAATCATCAGCGAGCTCTAGTCGAACTTCAGCCTAAGGAATTAATTTCAATTTATCTTGGACGTGAGGTGGGTGGTTTTTAACCCCTACAAAACCTTTTAAATCGTATTCATTTTTCGTTCAAATCAGAAGATTGGAGCTTCATGATTTCTATGGGATTTTTCTGATGTGTTATACGTGAATTCGAACTCAATATATGAGTTCTTTTATGTGATTATGTGAATCGGATGGGTTTTAGGGTTTTTATTGTGTTTGTTGAAGAAATCGGCCAATTTGGACGTTTCGGGCGATTTCTGTTTCGCGGGCTGTTGTTGAATGCGTGAATCGGGCGAAAATGATTTTTAAGTGATAGGAAATCGGCCGATTTGGAGTCGCAAAAGAGTTTCGCGGGCCAAAAAAATTGATTTTCGTAGTGTGTAAAAACAGGTTACGCGGGCCAGAGCTCGGGTTTCGCGGGCTGAAGCATTTCGCGAGCTGTGAGAGAGCGCCGGGCCGATTTTGGGTTTCGCGGGCCGATTTCAAATCGCGGGGTGATTCCTGTGAAGGAAATCGGGCGATTCTCGAGATTCAAATCGGGCTTCGAGCTTTAAATCGGACGATTTGCGAAATCGCCGAAAGCTTCGCGAAATCGGGCGCTGACTTCGGATTGACCAAATTAAATCGGGCGATTTTTGAACTCGGCGAGTGATTTCGTGAATTGGATGTTGACCCGATTGTTCGTGGGTTGACCAAGCTTTTAAATGTGGGTTTCGGGCGATTTGAATTGGGCTTTGACCGGTTTTTGGTGTGCGTTGACCGACAGTGTTGACTTTTGGGCTTTTGCCCTATTTCTGGCCCAAGTATTTTAAATAAAATGGTTTTAAGCCCAAATCACTTTTAAATAAAATATTTTTGTATTATAACGTATATTTTCGGGTCAACCCATATTTTAAATTATAAATATTATTTTTGGAATTTCAAACCATCGGCGTAGTTTAAATATTATACGATGATGAGATTTCGGTATATGTGTTTCATGTGATTTATTATGGGTGTATTTCACGACATCCACGAGAGAGATGATGGTACTGTATTTGTACGGTGACACCTTACGGTGTTGGATGAGTGGTGTAGAGTGACCTTTATTGGTCGTCGAGGTTAGACTCGTGTAGCACCTGGTGGGAGAGGGGGTTTGCGACACCCATCTACTCGGGATTGAGCCACCCGAGGTGCACATCACCGGATATTATTTGGCTCAGGGACGACCGACAGATGTGAGATTCCTGTCTACCCGGGTTGGTGGTAGGCCACTCGGGGAAAAGTCGTCGGGTTGAGATTGTGTGCGGAAGGAGCGACCCGGCACGGCCGGCGTGGGCTACCGCATGATTATGGCGTACTTTGCCATTGCGCGCGTGGGTGCTGAGTCTAGCCGAGGGCCCTGTTATGTATTGAGATGTGATAGGTTGAGCGTGTATATTTCATGTGTGAGGACATGGGATTGGGTTGAGTGTTACGCACGCATACATTGCATGTTTTTATTACCACCTACTGGGCGTTTTTGCTCAGGGTTATATTTTTCAGGTGGGACTGAGCCCGACACCGATAGGTGTCAGGGTTGAGATATAGGCTGGCTAGCGGCGGTGATTCCCGGGCTTTTGAGGGCGGAGCGGTACATGGGACGCGACCTGTGGAGAGGCGTAGGATAGTGTAGTCGGGTTTTGATTTTTGGGGCTTCGGCCCGTTGTATTATATTGACGTATTTTGTAAACCCGACTTAGTAATTATATATGTATATTATTTCTTATAAAAAGTTTTTATAAATCGGGTCCTCCGCGACTTTCGTTGCGGAAATCCGCCAACTATCTTAATTAGGAAGTAGGGTCGCCACAGTTCTCAAGACCCTTGCTTCCAGAAGAAGAAGCAAGGACCGAGGACCGAACGACACGTGACTCAAGCATCATCAAGGACTAAAGTTGCTAACCGTGTCCACTGACTCAAGGACCAAAGTTGCCGACTATGTCCACTGCATCAATGATCGAAGTTGCCAACCATGTTCACCTCTCCAAACCTCACATCGGATTCCCCGATCTCAACACAAGGTTGACCCAAATAGGGGGAGTTACGTGTGCTTTCAACGGGAGAAATGGAACGCGAACATTCTAAATCCGGCAAGAATACGTCGTACATCTTATGGCATTTAGGAGAAGAACTTCAAAGGAAGATTCGAAGAAAAAGCCGATGCCTAGAAGACCAGGTGAGCTTGAAGACATTCTAAAGAGGAGATTTCGAGGACTCGAGGACTCTTTCATTTGCAAGACGAAGACAACCCGCGCTATATTGGAAATTGAATACAAAGGGGGAGATTGTTGGAACTATTTAATTGTATTCAATTAATATAGTTGTCTTAGTCTTGCTATGCAAATTAGTAGTCTTGAGCTAAATTCTAATTAGTCATTTTGTAGGACTACTTGTGTAAATATACCACGAGGTGGTATATATAAGTGAACTCCTAAGAAAATTAGGAGTGCGCTTAGTATAGTTTCGGATCGAAAAATTGGAATTGGAAATTTTAGAGAGAAAATTTCAAGCGCCTTTGTGTTCTTCAACGTCGTTTCTCTCGCGAACCTCAACGTTAGTAATCTCAATCGTAAGTGTTCGAATTCTTCAGATTTACTATCCGACTCTTTATGATTCGATCTACGTTGGATATTTGGGGTCCTAACATTATTATTACTATTATTACCATTTTTATTTATTTATTTATTTATTTTTTATTATTGTTTTTGTTTACTCTTTCAATTCCTAATTTTCATACTTCTCACAATTCACAACACTTCCTTTACCATCAACTATTACTATTATCATCCAAGTTTATGTCATAGCATTCATTATATATGCATGAACTCTTATAATGCATGAAATCATATAAGGCTTTGGTTTCGGTTCCTGACACTAAATGTATGAGATTTCATAGCCAAATCGATCTTTCACGAGCTGCACATTTTTTGATAGGTACTGAGTATTGGTCTTCATGGTTCCAACCAACAAATCAGCAATAACATTTCGTCCAATATTACGACACGTGCTCGAAAACTCATTCATGTAGCATGTTTGTGGTATGGAGAATTTGGTCACCTTCCAATGGCCTTTTATTGGCTTGAAGCAGAATGTTCATGCACACCCTTCACTTTGATTGCAATGACATTTTATAATGTACTCTTACTTTCTTTAACATAAAACTCACATCTAGCCATCCGAATCGAATAATTATGGACAACATGTCACATATGTTCTTTAGTTTCAAAACTACCCGCCATAGTAATCAACTTTTCACATGGTGGCATCTAATCATTATGATTGAAAGGCACTGGTTGGTATAACGTTCGGGTTGTGATAGGGGCTTTAGCTGTAGCATCATCATCATTGTTCTTGCCATATCATTCAGATAAGGTAGTTCTGACCAAAAAAATTATCGTTGGCTTCAGAGTCACAAATATCATCATATTGCTTAGATTATGGCTCGGGCTCTGACTCGACTTCTAGCTGGAGTTCGAATTTTGGCTCATTTGTAACAGATACGAAATATGCATTGACGCCACGTGGAGATGCCACATGGAGAGTGAATGCAGCAACGCCAAAGTACTTTGAATCCATTGGAAATCGTATGGATTACATAAGAAAATGCTCAGTTTACTAATACCGTGTACTTTCTACTTTAATAAAGGGGAAATTTGTAGTCAGACTCTAGTCAGCAAGTTTGTAAATGGTTCAGTCCCTGTCAGAACTCCCAATAGTTTAAAGGACCAACTTTTTCGAAAATGGCAGAGATAAGGGATAAAAATATGTATTGACGAAAATACCCTTCCTAACATACTGATCTAAGAGTTATTTTTGTAATACCCGTAAAAATATAATACGGGTTTACGGTGTAGTTGGCGATTACGCAACTTAGAAAAATTTAATAAAGTAAATATAATTTTTAGAAGTTTGAATTAAATTGAAGAATTCAGTAAAAGATGTATCCGAAAATATTAGATAGGCAAGTAGAATATTTCGCGCTTCAAAATAAACATTTAGGAAGAAGCGAAGTTTTCGTGGGGTATATGATCTACAAAGTTTTCGTGGACATATTAAGCTAGACCCCAAAGTTTGGTGGTGTTACATATATATATATATACGTAGATATTGTACTGGTATCACATAGAAGTACAAGTATAATAACGAGATAACTATGAATAAAAATAAGAGATACTAGAAAAAATAATAAGATATCGTTTGTGAGGGAGAGCTTTCCTTAATCCATGAGGAAACGTTTATAAGCTACTAGTCACTTCACCAACGAAAACCTAAGCTTGGATAAATGTGATATATATCACTTAGCTTAGTTAAAACCCTCATGAATTAAAAATACAAAGGACAGAGAAGAGAACATCGAAAGGAGAAGTTGATCAAGATAGGAAATCTCTAACAAAGTTCGAAGTGAGGTAGGTGAAATTTCTCACCTACAATACGTAAACCATATGTGGGTAATATATTATTATTGCTTTCATGCCTTATTTGAGTACTCATGAACCAGGTGAAGTTCTCGAATGGTTAAGTAACTAGATTTACTTTAATATATGCTCAGTTTACGTAACTTATGTGTGATTATTATATTATGTGGTTAAGCTGGAATTAATGCTTTTGGCATGTGGATGTTTGCACAACTTGAAACAATTTAGGGTATTAAGTAGTCGTAATCCTAGAAAGTCTTCGTGACCTAAACCTCTAGGTATGATAGGGCAGCTCTTGGTTTTATTGTTACATTCCCAAGTTAATTGTATGCTTTAAGTCTGAATTAGTGTTGACTGTTTAAGTGTTTACCAGAACTTGGACGTTTCAGCAATATTATGCATATGTAAAGAGGTGTCTTTGAGTTGAGAAGTCTTTGATACTAGAACAAATATTGAAATAATTGAAGGTTAGAGGTTTAGCATAATGTTCGAGGATTGATTGATTAGTAGGTGTATGATTAGTTTTGAAAGCTTTCGACAATTGTACTATTTGAGGGAAAATTGTAGGTATTTACAGGTTTAACTTTGAAAGTTTTTGAGGCTTCATGTGGTTATTAGTTTAGTATCTAACACCTTATAGTTTTCGTAAGTTTCCATCTGGATAGTTTAATTAAGTATATATTATTTCGATCTTAGGTGTTGAAAAAGTATTTATTTAATTATTTTCAATATGATATTATATGTTATGTGCATTGTACTTGCATACATACCATATTAGTGCGAGAATTGAACACAGTATGAAACGGTGACGTTGTGATGTATTGACGAGCGGGGTAGAACGAGTTTGTGACCAATACTGGTGGGTCTGCCTGGCGCATGCGACCAGTATATGCTACCATCGATGTGGTAGGTCCGCCTGGCGTAAGCGACCAGTATTTGCTACCAGTATAGGTGAGGGACCTGGTAGGTCTGTCTGGCGTAAGCGACCAGTATATGCTACCAGTGGTCTGGTAGAGCAGCCTGGCGTATGCGACCAGTATTTGCTACCAGTGTGGACCCTGATGTGATGTTTGAGAGTTTGAGGTTAGGGACCTGGTAGGTCTGCCTGGCGTAAGCGACCAGTATATGCTACCAGTGGTCTGGTAGGTCCGCCTGGCGTAAGCGACCACTATATGCTACCAGTGTGAGTTATCAGAGAGTAGTCCGGATGTGATGTAAGATGATGTGATGTGATGTGATATTTGAGGGTTTGTGATTGAGACTGGTAGGTCAGTCTGGCGTAAACTACCAGTATATGCTACCAGCGGTCTGGTGGGGCAGCCTGGCGTAAACGACCTGAAATTGCTACCAGTGTGTATTATCTGAGCGTGAACGTGATAAAATATGAGATGGTGAGATATGATAGGTTGGGATAATGATAAGCGTGCATATTGTGAGATGTTTGGGATGGGGTCGAGTGAACGTAGCATACATGTAAATTTTCACCTACTGAGCAATAGCTCAGGGTTTACGTGTTGTAGGTACCGAGCCCGGCGCTGATACGCGTCGCGGCTGAGGCGGGCTGACGGCGGTGCTCCACGGACTTCTGAGGGCGAGGCTGTACATGGATGCGACCTGTGGAGCGACTTTAGGGTTTTTGATATTTTGTTATTTTGGGGCTACGGCGCATGTATAGTGATGACACTGTACACGACGTTTTATTGTATTATATGCTATTTTAGAAAAAGTTTTAGTTAAACGTGTCTTCCATGACTTACTTTGCGAAAATCCGCCACAATTAGTATTAGAAAGTGAGGTTGCTACAATTTTCCGGCGACTTTCTGTTATTCTGTTAGAATATATTGTTATAAACGTCTGGTGAACTGTTATTTTCCATCCCTTATCTCTTACTATGATGCAGAAAATTGTTATCGACAGAGAATATTTGTTTTATGAATCTCGTTTTTAAAGTAAATCGAGCTCCGAAATTTCGAATGCCTACCAACCAGTTTCAGCGTGTAAGGTAGGATATCTTGTGCTAGTGACGAAGCAAAGTTGTAATGAATTTTTATCTTCTATTTAGGGTTCTTATTTACGAATATAAGATGAAATCAAAGCCGTTTTTGGTAACGATTACATCTAATATCTATAAATTCGAAGTGCCCATAGTATGGGCAGCTCGGTGCGGCACATTGTTTGCTCGTTTGTTCGGCGTTCATCTTTTAATTTCGTGAAAATATGATCGGCCCCAATAATTTGGGTATATTTCGACTCTGTCAAAACTGTTACTCGGAGTATGAAATCTGTTACTTGCAGTATCAAAGCAGTTACTAGGCGTATCAAAACCGTTATTAAACTATAAATAATTGTTACCATGTGTAGGGTTCTAATTTGCGAAAATAAGATGAAATCAAAGTCGTTTTTTTGCAATGATTACATATAATATGTATAATTCGAAGTACCCATGGGCAGGTCGGTGCGGCACCTTGTTTGGTCGTTCGTTCGATGGTCATCATTTAATTCGCAAAAATACGATCGACCCTATAATTTGGGTATTTTTTGCTACGCCATTATAGTCGAAATTATGTGAAATTGTTAACTCCCAAACCATAAGTGGTGTAATGCATGTGGTATGAAAGACATCGACATTAGGCAGAAATCCAGATGTTAGTAAACTGATTCGGGCGTTCGTCAATTGAGGTGATGAACAATAGTTACTAAATTAAAATTATCAGGAAGTGTATATGTTTCTGTTACTATGCCGCCTAAATTTGTTACTAAATTTCCGTGCAATTTCGGGCGGGAAAACCAGAATGAGATGAATTTTGGGCGGGAGAATAGATTATCCGTTACCCGATATGTGTAACTGTTACTAAATATATGTTTATATGTTACCAGAACTACTATAGTTTGTGAATTAGGGTATGAGATTAAAATCATAACCTAAACTAATATATTTTTATCTAAAACTTTGTAAATTCATATATTTTAGTAAATGTAGCGCGTTTGCAATATAAAATTTGAAAATCATAAAGTAAACTAATTACATATTAAATTGTTATTTTGACTATGTATTCTGTTACTCGTGTTGTGTTTTCTTGTTACCTACGTATCAATTTCTGTTTTTTTCTCATCTTCAATTGTTTCTGATCAGTGTTAAACTGTTACTGCAGGAAATCAATAAACAACATAGGGTTTGCGTTTAAGATTAATTGAAGATGTCATTAATTTTGTTGAATCATTTATGTTAGGTCGGCCATCTGGATTGTAATAAACAACTAATAGTTCATATCCGCAACGTTTTGAGTAAGTATAATCAATTTCGTAGAAGCATGATCATCCTTTCAAGAAGAGTGCTACTTGTTTTCCATATTATATACTTCAACTTCTTTAATTTCAACATAATCTCCACGAAATTCATAACCTAAACTAATATATTTTATCTAAAACATCGTAAATTCTTATATGTTAGGGAATGTAGCTTGTTTCCAATATAAAATTTGAACATGATAAATTAAACTAATTACATATTAAATTGTTATTGTGACTAAGAATTATGTTACTCGTATTGTACTTCCTTGTTGCTTGCATATCGATTTCTGTTTTTTCTGCCTTCGATTGTTGCTGAACTCTGTTAAACTGTTACTGGAGGAAATCAGTAAACAACAGAATATTTTACCAGAATCATACATACATTTCAGCAACAGAAGCAAAGTTTGTTCAAAAGAAACATCCTACACATTAGTATCAAATACACATAGCACCAAATTATAACATCCTCGTCGTCGCTGCTCGTGGCCGTCACTGATCGTCTTCGATTTCTTCGATTAATTTGAGGGTTATCGATTTGGTATTTGCGAATCAGAAAAAACTTAAAGTATAAAAGTTATAGATAATTAAGTTGGATATTCACAGGAGTTTGAATCAAAGTCATTGGAATTCTAGATCGAAAGTTACACTAAAAAAGGTGCAGGATGCCATTTTTAGGCAATGCCATTTTCGGACAACATCCCTAAGCACCCGTAAATCTTTTTCGAGCACATTTTTTAGGTTAATGGACTTCGAATAAGAAATAACATAAAGAATAAAAGTTATACATAATTAACTTGGCTAATCAATGGAGCTTGAATCAAGGTCATTTGAATTCCGGATCGAAAGCTATATTCCAAAAGGTGCAGGTTGTCATTTTCGGCAATGCAGAATGCGGTGTTACCCAGAATGCAAAAATTGTTACCCAGAATGCATGAACTGTTACCCAGAATGCATAAAGCTTTCCCAAGAATGCATAAAGTGTTACCCAGAATGCATATATTGTTACCCAAAAGGCATAAATTCTTAATTAGCGAACGTTTTATAAGCAAAAGTTTCAAGCATGGGCCACGTCAAATTTCTTCGCGATTAGCATCAATATTTTCATTGATTATTAAGAGCCATTATCAAATTCACTCAGTGTCGTCTTAATCGGCCATTAAATTCGATATTTGGTCCATTTTATATTCTCATTTTTTCGAAGTGGAATTTCATAATTATTTTGTCTTACACTTTAAATTATTCGTTTATTATAACTACCCATGACAAATCGAAGTCGACCCCATCTTATTTGCACCTTAACAACGATGATTCAGTCCTTTTTACGATCCTAAAAGCAACCTAAAATCGAACGGTAGAGAAGATGGCAAATGACTGTAATTTTTGGCAACTATAAATGATAGAATTATCATTTCTAGTCGCATGGGTCCTTCAAACTTGTATTTTCGTTAAATAGGTCCTTCAGCCTAAGTTAAATTCTTAAAGGGCCTGAACACTATATAAGCATACATAATAGGGCTTGAACCGAAAATTACCCTTTAATAAATGGAAAACCAAAAAAAGATTATATAATTATGAAAAGCCTTGTTCTGGTATATGTATGTAATATAGATTTTGTCTTTCCTACCGAATCCAGTATTGCCCAGCTCCACTTAAAAAATGACACGTGGCACATTACACCCTACCCCAACCATGTTAGAATACACATAGATGTGTATCACTCACTATACACACATAACACGTCATATTTTTATCGGGAGTTGTGTATACCCAATTGAGTAGGTAATGCAAGGCCATATATATACGATGTTAGCCCACGGGCCACAATGGCTCAAACCCATCATCCCAGCCAAAGCCAATAACAGAACTTCGCGCAAATAAAGCATTTTTTGCGATATAAATCATAATTCATAGCTCGTAGTTCATCTGCCGGAGTTTTTTGTTAAATAGGATTAGTTTTGTGTGAAATTAAAAAAAGGGATTCTAGGTTTTCTAATTAAAAAAAAGGGATTGGGTGTTTAAAAAAAAATCAAAGTGTTTGATTATGATTTTGATCCGCTCGACTGAAATTTCATGTCGAAATGAGATATTAATAGATTGGTTCGTGATTCTTACATGTATTAACCCCAAATCTGGGTGAATTTTGGTGTTTTTGAGCCTGAAATCGACGTTTTCGAACAGAAAACGATTTATTCGAGTATTTTATTCGAACTATTCGAGTGATTCGTATAGCATTCGCACTTATTCGAGTAAAATAAAATTCGAATTAAAAATTCGAATAAATATTTTTCAATTCGAGTTTTTTTTACTTGAATTGATTAATTCGAATAAATTCGAATTAAAAAATATTTATTCAAATTAATTCTAATTTTTTATTTACTCAAATAAATGCTATTTAAGTTGGAATATTTCGACCACTCTTTTGTTTAATAAAAATAGGAGCCGCTCCCTTCCGTTAAAATAACCCCATCTGCCAAGCATCTGATTCTTCTAGTCTAGGTTTGCTGACGCACACCATTGCGGGAAGGGATCGGTGCGGTGGTGATGGAGCAGATAAGAAGAGCATCTCACGCCGGATCATGGTACACTGACAATCGTAAGCACCTAAATCGGTTTTTCAAGTATTCATCTTTAGAAAGGAATTCCTTTTCCCCCTTTAAGTGGACGGAAATTTCGTTCGTCTTTTGGTTGATTTTGTAGCTGGGAAATTAGCGGGCGAGCTTGATGGCTGGCTCGCCGCTTCGGGAGTGGCCAAATCTTCCGATGTGAGAGGCGTTATTGCACCGTAATAACGCCTTATTACCCTGACAGTTCAACTTTTCTTAGTACTGTCTATATTATATTTAACTGTTTGCTTTTTAATCAGTACAGTCATGCAGGTTACTCTTACTCGGGTCGAGCTGCTGCCTACGCTTTTGGGTCCATAGACCCTGCAAACATGTTGGCTTTGCTTTTGCTTTTACCTTAATGTTTGTCCACTACAAATGGACTCTGTTAGAACTTAAGTTTTCTTGACTTGCAGTTCCCGGGTTTTCCTACTAGGCCCATCCCACCATTATTACACTCCAAGCTGTGCTCTTTCGAAAGCCATCGTCTACAAGACGCCTATAGGAGACCTGACGATCGATCAAGAAGGTGAATGAATCCTTTTTTTTTTTTTACTTTTAGCTCCTAGGTGCTGATTTGTTGACCTTCATAGTTTGTGCGTTGAGTTCATACTTCATTTTTCGCTGATGAAGGAAGGTTCCATGGTTTGGTATCTGTCAAATTTAGTTTATCGATCATATTATCTGTTAGGAAGGAAACAAGAAGTGATTTTTAGTGTGCCAAATGGACCGTGTGATTGTAAGCCTTAACTATTTCATTGTCTTATAACTTATTTGTCCCCTTTAAAGCAATCTCAATTGTTATGTTGATTCATACTGTATTCGAAATTTTAAAAATTCATAACTATAGAAAAATATTCATATATTATTCTAACTGATATTTCAAGTAGTGGAGTCAGTACAGGAACAATGCTGGTGAACTATTTGTGTTCATTTAGTGATAAAAAAAAGGTAACGATATATCAAATCAAGCCATAGTGAAATTTGGATTGACTAGTAATGAAACTCCTGGACATAGTGATGGAAAATATGTTTTTGGACTATTGGAGTCATTATGGTGTATGTAGTCCTTCAGTTAAGACCATGATTTTAACTGATAATATTTGTTTCAATGTGCTCAAAATGTATCTCAAATGGCTGGATTTTACCTCTTTTGGTTGACACATAAGTCAGCATTAAAGTTCTTAAAATCAAAGTATTCACTGTCTGTTGTATGATATGATCTGATGCTACATGATGCTCATTTATTGCCAACATGACAATGAATTATTAGGTCATACTCGTAGTCTCAATATGAAATTAGAAGAAAATAAATTATGGTATCATTTAGTTGTTGCTCAACTAAGCTGTTTGAATTAACTGTAATCCGTTCGTACATGCTTGGTTGTCTGCTTTTCATTTGAAAGCTGTGGAAGAGCTGAAAGCTACAGGGAAATTTGAGATGATGAATATTCGCGTTGATGAGGCAGAACACAGCATGGAAATGCACCTGCCTTATCTTGTTAAAATATTTCAGGGGTAGGATTTATCAAGAAGCAGTTTTTCATTCATATGCACAGTGACGCAGACACAAATGTTTTTCAAGATATCCATCTGACTCTGCTTAACAAATTACATATGTTTATGCAGTCATCCAGTTAAGATCGTGCCCATTTTGGTTGGTGCTCTGAGTGCTGAAAGTGAAGCCATGTACGGTCAATTGCTAGCAAAGTATGTGGATGACCCTACTAATTTCTTCTCCGTATCCTCAGACTTCTGCCATTGGGGTGCCCGGTATGCCTGTTCATAAAAAATATTTAATCTTTGACGAATACTTTCTCAATCATCAGAATCTTCTCTGTTTTTTATGAATTAGAAGAAGATGAACGAAAAGTGAAGATATGGGCTGAATACAGTAAATGATGTAGAACATGAACATGTTAGTTTGTGATATTTAAGGTGTCTGTGAAGCCCACGTGGACCTCAGTTTTTATTCCACCATAGTCTTGCTTAGTACTTACTATTCCCAACACATGAATTAAGTATAAGAACATTCACATTTGGACAACTTGGTTCCATGCGAGGGTTGGAAACGGAATATATATATCCACTGTGCTGATGGTGTTCTCTCTCTAAGGTTCAATTACACCCATTACGACAAAAAACACGGAGCAATTCACCAATCTATTGAAGCTCTGGACAAAGAGGGAATGGATATAATAGAAACTGGAGATGCAGATGCATTCAAGCAATACCTTGTGGAGACTGACAATACAATTTGTGGTCGCCACCCAATAAGTGTTTTCCTTCATGTAAGTTTTTTGACTTGCTTTAGTTATAATTTTGCTTGCTGATAAATTTTTTTTGATGGGATTTTCAAATGTGTGTTAGCAGATGCTGAAGAATAGCTCGACAAAGATAAAGATTCAATTCGTTCGATACGAACAATCAAGTCAGTGCAAATCTATGCGGGAGAGCAGTGTAAGTTATGCATCTGCAGCCGCTAAAGTTGTTTGAATAATGAAAAAGAATGCATGGCTTTTTTTATTTCTAGGAATGAAGGTCGACTTTTCGATGTATTCTACTATCTAATTTACTGGCTGTTCCACTTGATGTATTCTACTATCTAATTTACTGGCTGTTCCACTTGATTCTGGTTAGTTTAAGATTCACCATTTGAAAATAAAATCTCTCATAGGACGTCATTGTTACATGACTGTATTTTTGCAGATGATGTACGTATGTTTTTGTGCAGGAAAAAAAAGAATGACAGATTAATTTCTTACGCGGCAACACAGGAACTAAAATGTATCTGGTCAATATAAGGTTAATATGAAATCAGAAATGGCTTTCTTTGAGGCATAACAATCTCTCAAAGGTTTTACTCCGTTGAGATAAAACAAAGCTTGCAAAGCTTTGCAGCAGTGAAAATGGTAAGACATCAGTAAGTATAGTTGAATCATGTCCGAAGTTAAAACATTTAGGTACTTGAAATGGGGCTCTCCTAATCAACAAGATTTTTAAGTGTGGGGGCTCTGCATGTTTAGTTAACGGTAGATCAATCGTTATGCAATCTTTTAAGTACGCGAGGTGTTGTTGATGGGGGGATGTGAAGGGGGCGTAAATGGAAATAACACGAGGATCTTCGTGTTCGAATCCTAAATGGAAATGCAATTTTTTTTCTGATGCTTTACACACTCAAGTGACCCCCACTTTCACTCTTAAAACGTGGAAAATATATTGGCAAAATATAGAAAGAAAATGCTATGTGAACTTCTATGTAGAAAAGTGAGATATGTTAGAAAATGTGGCTAAGTCTCCATTATAGTAGCTCACAGCAGCCTGCATGATGCTATTTCCATGTTTTAAGGGGAACGTACTGACTAGGGTACTAGGAAAAATGAGGCTGCTTGATTGAGTGACCCTTGGCGGCCGCTACAGTAACGTGATCAGTAGTACTTCCCTATAATAAGTTGACACGCGTCTCTATGATTTCCTTCCTTCTCTTCTGCTGTTCTTTCGTCCTGTATTATCCGGAGGTCCTACCTCCTTTGTCCAGATAATACTTATATCCAGGGGATCTCCGCGGGTCCTTCTTCATAGATCTGATTTCGTACCTCATCATGGGCTTTCCTACTTCATGGGCTTATTGGACTTCTTTTTGTTTTCTCGGCCCATCTCAGTTGAGTCCACATCAACCACTCTCCTACTCTAATTTATTTTTGGGGACAAAAGTGAATTAGAGTAAATGATAAGTTAGATCTTACCTCCCCTAAGAGCCTACCGTCACGATTCCCTATAAGGACGTGTTTTTTACTACTCCCTCTCAGTGCCTCGGGAACTGCTTCGTTTTAAGGGTGAATTCTGGAAGTTCGTCAGTCTATTTTTGAAGGATCTTCGTCACTTAACAAGTACGCCCCTTCCTTTTTCCTTCTCTTTATTTCGTCTTTCCCTTTCGTCTTTATGGCTTCCACGGTTCCTGAATCGGCAAACCCTTCGTCTCCCACCGCTAATCCCCTCCAATCGACTCGCTCTGCTACATCATCCACCCCTCCAATCTCACAGCCCATTTCTCAGCCAGGGGTTTGCACCCAGCGCACCACTGTTGATAAGTTAGGATTTTTCACTATTTTTACACCCCGCAAAAGCGTAGTTTCGGTTGTTATTTATCGTAATATACTTGAATATTATGCATTTACATTCATATCTCTTGTTTGACAGATAACGGAGCAAAATGGAACAAGTCGAGCTATTATGCGTACTAAGCACGATTATGAGAATGTGGGCTACAATCATCACAACAATGGTTTAATGGGCTTTTAGTTTATTTTCAGCCCATCAAAAGAGCTAAATCTACAAGAGATTTGGTAATTAAGGAACAAGTCACGTGGATATATATACCCCAAGCTATGCACGTGATTCAAGGAAGAAAAACAACTAAGCACTCATGACCAATTCAAACTGAGGAATATGCAAATAACGTGAGAAGATTTGGCCCATTCAAGAAAAAGTCGGCTGCCCTCTATCTATGTAAAGCCATGCACTGACGAAGAGAAAGGAGGAGGCTTGGACGAGACGACAATCGACGACAGAGAATAAAATAAAGCGGAGGGCAGCGAATATAAACGAAGAAATTCTCGACGGCTGCGAAACTTTTGACGGCGAAGGCAAAGAGAGAACGAAAAGGGCGGATTTCTTACCTTTTAATATTTTGTTTTCGAAAATGTTTTCTTTGGATTTATTGTCGTTTTCATATATTAATATGCTAGGCTAATTTCATTTGTGATTAAGGCCGTGTGAGGCCGGGTTATGACTACGTATTAATGCAATTAAATTTTATTAAATCATATGATGTGAGTTACGTATTCTTTGTTTGTGCTTTATATGCGTACGTATATCTGGCCTCCATGCGTATGATTATTGATTGGTTTATGAGATGGACTAAGTGATTAGATTGATTAGAACAAAACATTGAATACCACTACGTAAAACCGACCAGATATGGAATTCGGTTTCGTATGTGTGGTTTCCGATATTTTAGGCGCCGAAAGCGTCTAAACTCGGGGAATTTCATGAAGATCGAATGCGCGTATAGGAACTACAGTCATATAGACATATAGTTGATTGTTTCTCTGTTTACGTAGGGTTGGTATTGCGGGACAAACGAGTAGCACGTATGTTAGGAAATTCTACCTTGACTATGATTCATATTGGTTAGATAGATTAGATTGCATGAGGACGTAGGAATAAATCATGTCGAGCATGTGTCTTAATCACGTCGCTGTCTGCTGTTCTATCCTCATCTGTTCTATTTGCGTTTATTTTATTATTTGCGTGTTTTATCCCTTTTATCGAATAATCAAAACTATAAAAATTTCGTTAGTCTAAATTAGAATTAGAAATATTTTCTTAGAATTAATCGAGCTGTCTTCGTGGATCGATACTCGGACTTCGTCCGTTTTATACTACTTGCACGACCTAGTATACTTGCTAGTATTTGAGCGTGTCAAGTTTTTGGCGCCGTTGCTGGGGACAGCGGTATATTAATTCTAGGAGTTATTCTAAATTTAGTTCAGACCTTTATTTATTTATATATATTCTGTTATTATTAGTATTGTTTATATTCGGTGATACTCTCACTTTATCGTTTGCGTTTTGTTGGATAGGGGATGCAGCGATACTCGCAATATTATTCTGAGACCTATGCGACATGCGATGATGAACTGGAGTGCGATTTTTGCGGATGCCAACATCTAACTAGTGAATGCAAGTACAATCATTACAAGCCTCCACAGTCTTGGTATGATGGGCGAGGAGAGAATGGCTACTCAAACACTGGCGATTATTCACATACTCCCTCGTATGATTACTGTACTCCACCTCAAAAAGAAAAATCCGCTTGGGAGATAGCGCTCGAAAAGATGGCAGGGTCGTATGAGCAACCATTAATTCAAAAACATGCCCAACAACATATTGATCCGCCCCAAAATGAAAAAGCCGTTTGGGAGATAGCGCTGGAGAAGATGGCAGTGATACAAGAAGATAGTAGTCGTACATCTACTTCTATGAGTTTTCAGAGTCTAAAAGCGGAGTTAGAGAATCTGATGGCCCAATTTGAAAAGCTAAAAAATGCAGTGTCTAAACGCGAAAAAGAGGTACCCTCGAGCCACATAGTGTCAAATTCGGAAGAGCACATAGAAGCCTTTCCATTGAATTGTGAAATAACTCAAGAACCGGTGTTGGAACCAAGTGAAGCTAACAATGAGATCGAGTTAGAAAAAACCGATCAACATGCAGAGGCTACTGTAGATTTCGTTCCAGCAGAGCAGAATCTCCCAGAAGTTCTTGAGGAATTGGAGAATCACCAAGAAACTAGTGAGCATGAACGCAAGAATTTCGCAGTATGTGATGTCGTGGAAAAGAGAAAGATGGAGCCTGAGACTTTCGATCCGATTCTACGCTTAGTTACTAAGTCAACATATCATTTAGATAGCATATTCGCTGAGGAATTCAAGGCATTTATGATCGTTGATTTCGATATTATTTGGGAGCCGAAAGTCGACCCTTGGAGAGAGTTTAAAGATTGCGACCATGCAAAGCTGTACCATTATGAGATCAAACTTCTCTCCAAACAGATGAAATCAAGGTGTTTTGTACTTCTACTGAAAATTCAGAGTCGTGGACCTTCAACACGAAGGAGAGTCGAGCTAACGACTATAAAAACAACGCTTCTTGGGAGGCAACCCAAGGCGTATCAATGCATATATATTATTTCATATTTTAGTCGTAATTATTTATATCCCATTTTCGTCTAATAAAAATTCGCTCTCACTGTGCCGCTTAGTCACATTTTCTCGCAGGCTCATAACCAGTTGGGGGTTGCCCGTTCGCGATGGTTGCTTGCTTATTGCGAATCAACAAAGTCTTCTACATCGATCGACGTAAAATTCAGGGCAGTGTCACTTCTACTCTCTCTTTGCTTTTATTTTATACACTGAGGACAGTGTACTATTTAGTTTGGGGGTGGGATGTGACACATGCTAGATTTAATATGCTCACATGTTTAGTTATCGATCTATTTCGGTCTTAAGTGGGTATAAACGATGAAGTTTGCAATTTGAACGTCATCTGTGGAATCTCCTGGCAATGATGAAAATTTTCAAAAAATTTATTGTGTCGTGATATGAGTCGACGATTTGAGTGTGATAGTTTCACATGTTGCATTGTTGTGATTTTAGCATGACTATCTGGCTATATTGAATGCTTTAGGAGAGTATTGCGTATCATGAAGCACAAATCCAGTTATACATGTGAGTTTTTGAGCCTTCAGAGATGAATTCAGAGCAACTCATTATGCTCGGTGTTTATTCTTGTGTGACACGCATGGAATGAATATTTTCGAACTTGCTCTGTTATGCATGTCAATGGTTATTATGTGGATTTTTATGTGCGAAAATGAGAAGGGCACAAGGATTGAGTCATTGGCCTAAATATTTCCTTACCTTACGTACTTACCACTTAGTGAGCCTCTTTGAGCCTTATTTGACTTTGTTGATTTGGAGCCCGAATATTTAGCCTAATTGCCTCAAATTTAGCCTATGCGACCCCGTATCAGCGTGTTAATTTATCGATATCGTGAAAAGTGGCTTGTTGGTTGAGAAGAAGCTAATCGTCGATGCATGTTAGTTATGAACTCGTCTTATGATATAGATCTCTCGTCGTAATATTGCAGCGGACAAGAAACCTCTCCTTCGATAAGACGTAAAGAAAAAGATATTTGAGGGGCTGGTTCGAAAAAAAAGGGAAAAAAGAGAAAAAAGAAAAAAAAAAGAAAAGCGAAAAAAAGCGAACGAGAAGAGCTAGAAAAGGAAAAAAGATTAGTCGAATGAAAAATAGGCACGGCGTTAGAAGAGCGATAGAATTGGTTAGACGAGCGATTTGATGATTGACACGTTTGATACTTTTAGCTCACTTTCCCATATGACGCACATTTTCGAAAACCCGAGCCCCGTTACAACCGTTGGCGAAAGACCCTTTGATTCGTGCATGACTTCTACTATGTGACTATGATATGATTTGCAAGCATAGAGTAAATTCTTTTCATGTCGTGAATTGAGCGTTTTATAGAGATCCCTTTGAAAACACCCCGAGCGACTTGAGCGATCCTTGTGAGAGTTGTGGATTGATGCCAAGTATAATTCTAGAAATGTTTTACATGCTATGTTAAGATTGCGACATATTACCTCATGCTTCAAGTTTTGACTAGATCATTCATGAGTTGATGATTATCTCGACCTTCTATTCTTCTACATTTTTTGATATGAAACAGGAGCAATTCATTGATTGATGTTTTATAATCCTAATTTAGTTTTATTCCGCTTTATGATCGAGGACGATCGAAGCTAGTTTGGGGGTTGTTGATAAGTTAGGATTTTTCACTATTTTTACACCCCGCAAAAGCGTAGTTTCGGTTGTTATTTATCGTAATATACTTGAATATTATGCATTTACATTCATATCTCTTGTTTGACAGATAACGGAGCAAAACGGAACAAGTCGAGCTATTATGCGTACTAAGCACGATTATGAGAATGTGGGCTACAATCATCACAACAATGGTTTAATGGGCTTTTAGTTTATTTTCAGCCCATCAGAAGAACTAAATCTACAAGAGATTTGGTAATTAAGGAACAAGTCACGTGGATATATATACCCCAAGCTATGCACGTGATTCAAGGAAGAAAAACAACTAAGCACACATGTTAGGAAATTCTACCTTGACTATGATTCATATTCATTAGATAGATTAGATTGCATGAGGACGTAGGAATAATTCGTGTCGAGCATGTGTCTTAATCACGCCGCCGTCTGCTGTTCTATCCTCATCTGTTTTATTTGCGTTTACTTTATTATTTGCGTATTTTATCTCTTTTATCGAATAATCAAAAATATAAAAATTCCGTTAGTCTAAATTAGAATTACGAATATTTTCTTAGAATTAATCGAGCTGTCTTCGTGGATCGATACTCGGACTTCGTCCGTTTTATACTACTTGCACGACCTAGTACACTTGCTAGTATTTGAGCGTGTCAACTGTGCCGCGCACCAGCAATCGACCTCGAACTCGTTCCGCCATTGCTTCTGCCATTGTAGCACCCGGGTCCTCGTAAGTATTAGGGCCAATAATTTTGCACAAATGTTGATCACAATTATGTGGTTTTCATGCAGTAATTTCGTGCTTATGTGACTTACGTGAATTTTCGTGTGGTAAATTACGTGCTTAGGTGACCTTACGAAATTTGGTGCAGTTAAATTGTACCAACTAACCCTTAATTTATCTAGGAATTTTTGAAATATAGGCTAGAGAAATTTGGACTATGAACTAGGCTTGGGTTAAAATTAAAATTAGGCCCAAAAATTTGCTAGGAGTACTAATGGGCTAAATTGAGAGTTGAGCCCAAAACATTTAAATGGCTTAGGGATAAATTTTCCTTAAAGTAAGGGATATTTTCGTCAATTGAGTCCCATCCTCATCCCTTAAAAGAATTAAATGTAGTCCTAAAACCCATTTGAAGTCCACAAAACCCCAAAGTGTGAGAGAGCCACGAGAGTTCGAGCAAGAAGAAGGGGAGCCGAAGTGGAAGTCACACACACACACTGGAATAGGTATGAACCCTAACTCAAATCTTAGTAGCCATGTTTAGGTATTATGGTACTTTAGGAGCTCTAAACACAGAAATACTTAACCCATGTGAAGAAAGGTGCGATTTTAGGGCTCAAGGGCATAAAGAGCGGTAGTTTAAATGTTTTAAAGGCTAAGTTAACCCATTTTAAGGATTATTAGACATGCAAAATAAATTGAGAATCACGTTTGGGGCTAAAGCTCGATTTTGGGGTTGAGGAGCTCGAACAGTCTTCAACTTGTTCTTTAGGAAAAACAGCATTTGATCCGTAAATATGGAGCTTCGCGAATTAGGGGGTGTTTGCGCGAACGGTAGAGAGCCGCGAACTGAACTTAGCGAACTTAAAATTGGCGAACTCAAGTGGCATGGAACTTTGCGGGCTCAAGGTTTGGCGAACTCCATGAGAACGGTGAATGAGGAGCTTTGCGAATTGAGGGACAAGGCAGGAATTGGCGAACCCAACTTCAATTTTGCGAACCTTAAGCCTTGAGGAGTTCTGCGAACCCCAAGTGGTTAGGAAGTTTGCGGACTCATGCACTTTGCGGCCCCACATTGCGAATGGAACCTTGTGCGAATCCATGAAGGTTTGCGGGCTGAGGAGGTTTGCGAACTCGTCCAAGTTGAGAATCCTCACAAGCCGCAAACCCCAACTTCGCGGGTCCGGAGTTTTCGCATCCAAGCACTTTGCGGACCCACTATAGTTTGCGAACTCCACACTTTGCGAGCTCTACAAGGATTGCAAATGGAGGACTTTGCGAATCCTTAGAAGTTTGCGAGTCCACACAAGTCGCGAACTAACATTGCGAACTCACCAACTTTGCGGGCCGGCCGAGGTTTGCGAACTCGGCATTTTGCGAATCCTCATGCACTTTGCGGGTCCTATGAGGATGGCGAATCGAGTTTACGAATCAAAGGATTTGCGAACTCAAACACTTCGCAAATCAACTTCACGAATTTAACCCCTTAGATTAAAACGATTTAAGTTATAAAAAAAAAAAACTATTGCCTTTTTAGGAAAAATATTTTCGCACCATTTAATAAGAAAAATATTCCGATTCCAATTAGCATAGGCTCTTTCAACGCCCGATCATAATTTGCCTATCGATGTCCTTAGGGCCAATTTTCGGTATAAGTAGACGTTGCAACCGATAGAATTTTGGTACGAAAATTTAGCTAGTCAACTGATATAATTTATAGACTGACTTTATAGCCTTGGCAGGTTTAAAGGATGAAATTTTAGGAATTTCACTAGACCGGCTAGCAAATAGTTTGAAGTCGAAAATTAGGTTCATGACTTAAAATAATTCGAGTACTTAGCTAGCTTAATTAATTAATAGCTTACTGATACGAATGTTTTGATGCCTAAGGTCGGGACTTAGGAAATTCGCCAGGGCAGGTAGCAGTTAGTCTACGGACGCCAGGTAAGTGGAAATCCAACTACAACACATAACATATGTGTATGTGCCTAATTTATGTGATTACGTGATGACGTGTTTATGTGCTTACGTGAACTTGTATGATATGGTTTCATGCTTTCGGTAAGCATTATGACTGTGATGCATTTTGCATTTGCACGAGCATGCACGAAACACTTGGGGGTAATGAGATGATGAGCGTGCATGACTACGTCGCAAATAGCGAAGAATAAATGCCGAGGTGGGCAATGATATTATAAGATAAGTTAGGTGGCGGCTTCCGGGGCACCGGGACGGCGTTGATGCGCCGTCGGTGACGTTGATGCGTCGCCAGTTTACGAACGACGTTGATGCGTCGGGGGATTACCATGGTTGGGTTGATGCCCTCATGGTTGGGTTGATGCCCTTATATCCCTGATTTGCGTGGTTGGGTTGATGCCCTCATGATTTAGTATGGTTGGGTTGATGCCCTCATACTTCGGGCTGATGCCCGTGGTTGGATAGAGCTCTTTACGGTGTACGCCTGGGTAAAAGTCTGCCAAGGGCCCTAAGAAAATGATAAAAGATATGAGATTGAGTGTAGACTACGAGACGTAAGATGCATTGGCGTGGATTGCCTTTGCGGGGAAAATATCACGTGCTCGTCATGCATGATTTCTGCTTACTGAGCATATCGCTCACCCCTTACGTTATGCGTTGTAGGTGCGAGCGACCACGGTACGTGATCGCCTAGGTGGCAAGGCAAACACTTTTGACGCTTCCTGCAGCTTTTGGGGTGGGAGTGTGTGCATGGATGACGACCTGTGAGGCCGGGCGCATAGGAATTCTTTTGCTGCATATTTAGACACTCCCCGTGTAATTACGTTTCGCATGTAAACAGAAATTGGAAGCATTCTTTTGTCATGTATAGAAACTACTTCCATTACATAAATGGAAAAATTTCATACGCATTTCCGTATCTCTTTTAAGCTAAAGCATCGTTAGGCACATAGGATACGTTAGAATTAGGTAACGAGGAAAGCGGGTCCTGACAGAGTGGTATCAGAGCTTCGGTCACAGGTTCTGTAGACTGTCCATGCACACACACCCAAAAGTGCGGAAGCAGCCTTGCCTGTAAGTATTATGTTTATGTGAATTCTGGTGTTGCATAATTTATTGGCCATAGGACTTCAGGATAGGATAAGAAACAATGGTGAGAACTAGAGGTGAGACTAGCGGAGGCGACCAGAACAGGGGAAACGCTGCCCCCACTGACAACCGCGACGCGACCATTTTCCAACTTACGGAGTTGGTGCGCCAACAGTCAACGCAGATACAACAGCTGATCCAACAGAACACCACGAATGCTGGAAACACTCAGGCCGACAGGGCAGAGATAGTGGGAGAAAGGTTCAGGAGGTTGAACCCACCAACATTCGAGGATACAGCCGATCCAACAGCAGCTGAAGACTGGATAAGGACATTGGAGAGCATGTTTGTGTACAGTAGGGTCCCAGAAGCTGAAAAGGCCCTCTGCGCTGCATTTCTGCTAAGAGGAAGCGCGGGGCATTGGTGGGACACAATAATGGTGATTGAGAATCCCGTGACCATGAGTTGGGATCGCTTTAAGGAGTTGTTCAGAGGGAAGTACCTCACGGCCCCGATAAGGGCGCAACGCTTAAATGAATTCATAAACCTCAAACAGGGGTCAATGACCGTAGCTGAATACATCAGGAAGTTTGAGCAGCTATCCAGGTTTGCCGCCCACATGGTGAGCACAGAGGCTCTAAAGATCGAACGTTTCCTCGAAGGACTGAAGCCTGAGCTGTATCGGGACGTCAGTATGGCAGGATTGCAAGGAGCCACGTATGCTCACGTGGCGGAAAGGGCTATGGTGGCGGAACAGGCTGAAGCTAGGATTGTCCACGCACAAGAAGCAAAGAGGAAGTTCGCTCAAGTACAGGGGCCACAGTGGAACGGGGGAAACCAGAAGCGCCGGTTCATACCCAAAGGCGGAGTGCCAAACTTTCAGAATAAGCCACCACAACGCCCGCAAGGAATTCCAAATCGACCACCAAACCCCAATCAAGGGGGATACCCAGCACCTATTCCAAACTGCCCAAAGTGCGGGAAGAGACACTCAGGCAACTGCTACGCCCAGACCAACAACTGCTTTAAGTGCGGGAAGTCGGGGCACTTTTCGAGGCAATGCCCAGATTGGGCGACAGGAAGTCAAGCCGGAGGTCAGACAAGACCACAGATGGTACCAGCTCGGGTGTACACAATTACATCCGAGGAGGCAGAAAACAACCCAGCGGTGGTGACAGGTACCCTCCTTATCCACCATACACCCACATGCATCCTAGTAGACTCAGGGGCCACGCACTCGTTTGCATCCATTAAGTACGTGACAAAACTCGGGGTTAGGCCTCGTCAATCTGAAAATGAATATAGGGTAGTTATGCCACATGGGGATTCCACTAAAACCAATCAGATACTGGAAGAGTGTCCAGTATTAGTCGGTGGTAAAGTGCTGTCAGTAGATTTAATTGTCATTCCAATGAACGACTACGAGGTCATTCTTGGAATGGACTGGCTGTCGAAGTACGGAGCCGTGATTGATTGCAACCGTAAGGTGTTACATTTAACATAGGCGAGGGTGAGCCTTTAGTCTTTGAGGGGACGACGAAATTAGGAAACCTTTCTAGAATATCGGCGTTGAAAGCTCAGCGTTTGATCAAGGCCGGTTGCGAAGCATACCTGGTGTTTGCAATGGAATCGGAAGAAAGTTCGTTACCAATGCTTGAAGATGTGCCGGTAGTTAAAGATTTTCCCGACGTATTCCCAGAGGAATTGCCAGGATTACCGCCGGATAGAGAAATCGAGTTTGCGATCGATCTGGTGCCTGGAGCAGCACCGGTATCCAAGACCCCGTATCGGTTGGCACCGACCGAACTAAAGGAGCTGAAGGAACAAATAGATGAACTTCTACAGAAGGGGTTTATTCAAGCAAGTTTTTCTCCCTGGGGTGCGCCAGTTTTGTTCGTACAAAAGAAAGACGGGTCGATGCGGCTTTGCATAGACTACAGGGAGTTAAATAAGTTAACGATAAAGAACAAGTATCCTCTACCAAGGATTGACGATCTGTTCGACCAACTACAAGGCGCTACGGAGTTTTCGAAGATTGATTTGCGGTCGGGGTATCACCAGCTGAAGATTCGCAAGGATGATATTCCTAAGACGGCGTTCAGCACAAGATACGGACATTTTGAATTTCTGGTAATGCCTTTCGGGCTGACCAATGCGCCAGCAGCGTTTATGGATCTGATGAACCGCGTATTCCAGCCGTTCCTAGACAAATTCGTCATAGTATTCATAGACGACATACTCATTTATTCGAAGACGAAAGAGGAACACGAGCAGCACCTGCAAACGGTCCTTGGAGTATTGAGAGAGAAGCAATTGTACGCCAAGTTCAAGAAGTGCGAGTTTTGGCTGGACCAAGTCGCCTTCTTGGGACATATTATCTCCGGAGCAGGAATCTCGGTGGATCCGAACAAGATCGAGTCCATCAGTAACTGGCCACAACCAACAAATGTGACCGAGGTACGAAGTTTCCTCGGCTTGGCAGGCTATTATAGGAAGTTTATTAAGGACTTCTCGAAAATAGCTTCAATGCTGACAAAGTTAACGAGGAAGAACACGCCATTTCATTGGAGCGAGGAATGTGAACAGAGCTTCCAAGAGCTTAAGAGGCGACTGACTACAGCCCCAGTCTTTACAATACCGTCAGGAACCGGGGGATTCTCCGTTTACAGCGACGCCTCAAAGAACGGCTTAGGATGTGTCTTAATGCAGAACGGGAACGTAGTAGCCTATGCCTCACGACAACTAAAGGAGTATGAAAAGAACTACCCTACACATGACTTGGAGCTTGCTGCCGTAGTCTTTGCTCTCAAAATTTGGAGACACTACCTCTACGGAGAACGATGCGAAATCTACACGGACCACAAAAGCTTGAAATATTTCTTCACGCAAAAGGAATTGAACATGAGACAGAGACGGTGGTTGGAACTGGTGAAGGATTATGATTGCGTAATCAACTACCACCCAGGCAAAGCAAATGTGGTAGCAGATGCACTAAGCCGAAAAGCCGTTAGCACAGAACTACAGCTGCTCGAGGTCGAGGTTGTGCAATTAGGTGAAGTCGAGACCAGATTGGCAGCGTTAACGCTTCAGCCTACACTACTGGAAGGGATCAAACAAGCGCAAGAACAAGACGAACTTTATATGAAACTCAAAGGAGCGCAAGCAGAACAGTCGGCAACGGACTTTGCGTTCCAAGATGATGGAAGCTTGTACTACAGAAATAGGTTATATGTACCCGAAAACACGGAGCTTCGACGTACCATAATGACAGAAGCACATACCACTCCATACTCAGTGCATCCTGGAGCTACTAAGTTGTACAGAGGTTTATGGGGGCATTACTGGTGGCCAGGAATGAAGAAAGACATAGCGACGTTTGTGAGTCGATGCCTGACATGTCAGCAAATAAAGGCTGAACACCAACGACCGGCCGGGACATTACAACCCTTGCCGATTCCAGAATGGAAATGGGAAAACATAACAATGGACTTCGTAGTCGGATTGCCGAAGAATGTGAAAGGGCACGACGCGATATGGGTAATAGTCGACCGACTTACCAAGTCTGCTCATTTCCTGCCGATAAGCACCACCTTCTCCATGGAGCGATATGCAGATCTCTACATCCAAGAGATAGTACGACTCCATGGAGCACCATTGTCGATAGTTTCAGACCGTGACTCAAGGTTTCTATCCAAATTCTGGACAAGTTTACAAAAGGCAATGGGGACAAAACTGTCGTTTAGTACGGCCTATCATCCGCAGACGGACGGTCAATCCGAACGGACGATCCAGATACTTGAAGATATGCTACGAGCCTGTGTGCTCGACTTCAAAAGCAACTGGAGCAAGTACCTTCCACTTGTGGAATTCTCGTACAACAATAGTTATCAAGCCACAATTGGAATGGCCCCTTACGAAGCCTTGTACGGGCGTAAGTGCAGGTCCCCGGTGCATTGGGACGAAGTTGGTGAAAGGGCAATGCTAGGTCCCGACATGGTACTGGAAATGACAGAAATTATCGCAACGATACGAGAAAGGATGCAGACAGCACAGAGCAGACAAAAGAGTTATGCAGATCGAAGACGCAGACCACTAGAATTTGAAGTTGACGATTGGGTCTTCGTGAAAGTATCGCCGATGAAGGGCGTCAAGCGGTTTGGAAAGAAAGGCAACAACGTTATCCCAAGTTCACGACGTCTTTCACATCTCAACGCTGCGGAAGTACATTGCTGATCCGAATCATGTGTTGAAGGACGAATTTCCACACCAACAACTGAAACCAGACCTAAGTTACGAGGAGATCCCAGTAGAGATCTTGATGTACGAAACAAAGAGACTTAGGAACAAAGAAATCCCTTTAGTGAAAGTGTTATGGCGGAATCAGTCGATAGAAGAAGCGACTTGGGAACGTGAGGACGAGATGAGAATCCGTTATCCTGAGTTGTTCCAAACGGGCTGATTTCGGGGGCGAAATCCTCTTTAAGGGGGGGAGGATGTAGCACCCGGGTCCTCGTAAGTATTAGGGCCAATAATTTTGCACAAATGTTGATCACAATTATGTGGTTTTCATGCAGTAATTTCGTGCTTATGTGACTTACGTGAATTTTCGTGTGGTAAATTACGTGCTTAGGTGACCTTACGAAATTTGGTGCAGTTAAATTGTACCAACTAACCCTTAATTTATCTAGGAATTTTTGAAATATAGGCTAGAGAAATTTGGACTATGAACTAGGCTTGGGTTAAAATTAAAATTAGGCCCAAAAATTTGCTAGGAGTACTAATGGGCTAAATTGAGAGTTGAGCCCAAAACATTTAAATGGCTTAGGGATAAATTTTCCTTAAAGTAAGGGATATTTTCGTCAATTGAGTCCCATCCTCATCCCTTAAAAGAATTAAATGTAGTCTAAAACCCATTTGAAGTCCACAAAACCCCAAAGTGTGAGAGAGCCACGAGAGTTCGAGCAAGAAGAAGGGGAGCCGAAGTGGAAGTCACACACACACACTGGAATAGGTATGAACCCTAACTCAAATCTTAGTAGCCATGTTTAGGTATTATGGTACTTTAGGAGCTCTAAACACAGAAATACTTAACCCGTGTGAAGAAAGGTGCGATTTTAGGGCTCAAGGGCATAAAGAGCGGTAGTTTAAATGTTTTAAAGGCTAAGTTAACCCATTTTAAGGATTATTAGACATGCAAAATAAATTGAGAATCACGTTTGGGGCTAAAGCTCGATTTTGGGGTTGAGGAGCTCGAACAGTCTTCAACTTGTTCTTTAGGAAAAACAGCATTTGATCCGTAAATATGGAGCTTCGCGAATTAGGGGGTGTTTGCGCGAACGGTAGAGAGCCGCGAACTGAACTTAGCGAACTTAAAATTGGCGAACTCAAGTGGCATGGAACTTTGCGAATTGAGGGACAAGGCAGGAATTGGCGAACCCAACTTCAATTTTGCGAACCTTAAGCCTTGAGGAGTTCTGCGAACCCCAAGTGGTTAGGAAGTTTGCGGACTCATGCACTTTGCGGCCCCACATTGCGAATGGAACCTTGTGCGAATCCATGAAGGTTTGCGGGCTGAGGAGGTTTGCGAACTCGTCCAAGTTGAGAATCCTCACAAGCCGCAAACCCCAACTTCGCGGGTCGGAGTTTTCGCATCCAAGCACTTTGCGGACCCACTATAGTTTGCGAACTCCACACTTTGCGAGCTCTACAAGGATTGCAAATGGAGGACTTTGCGAATCCTTAGAAGTTTGCGAGTCCACACAAGTCGCGAACTAACATTGCGAACTCACCAACTTTGCGGGCCGGCCGAGGTTTGCGAACTCGGCATTTTGCGAATCCTCATGCACTTTGCGGGTCCTATGAGGATGGCGAATCGAGTTTACGAATCAAAGGATTTGCGAACTCAAACACTTCGTAAATCAACTTCACGAATTTAACCCCTTAGATTAAAACGATTTAAGTTATAAAAAAAAAAACTATCGCCTTTTTAGGAAAAATATTTTCGCACCATTTAATAAGAAAAATATTCCGATTCCAATTAGCATAGGCTCTTTCAACGCCCGATCATAATTTGCCTATCGATGTCCTTAGGGCCAATTTTCGGTATAAGTAGACGCTGCAACCGATAGAATTTTGGTACGAAAATTTAGCTAGTCAACTGATATAATTTATAGACTGACTTTATAGCCTTGGCAGGTTTAAAGGATGAAATTTTAGGAATTTCACTAGATCGGCTAGCAATAGTTTGAAGTCGAAAATTAGGTTCATGACTTAAAATAATTCGAGTACTTAGCTAGCTTAATTAATTAATAGCTTACTGATACGAATGTTTTGATGCCTAAGGTCCGGACTTAGGAAATTCGCCAGGGCAGGTAGCAGTTAGTCTACGGACGCCAGGTAAGTGGAAATCCAACTACAACACATAACATATGTGTATGTGCCTAATTTATGTGATTACGTGATGACGTGTTTATGTGCTTACGTGAACTTGTATGATATGGTTTCATGCTTTCGGTAAGCATTATGACTGTGATGCATTTTGCATTTGCACGAGCATGCACGAAACACTTGGGGGTAATGAGATGATGAGCGTGCATGACTACGTCGCAAATAGCGAAGAAATGCCGAGGTGGGCAATGATATTATAAGATAAGTTAGGTGGCGGCTTCCGGGGCACCGGCGGCGTTGATGCGCCGTCGGTGACATTGATGCGTCGCCAGTTTACGAACGACGTTGATGCGTCGGGGGATTACCATGGTTGGGTTGATGCCCTCATGGTTGGGTTGATGCCCTTATATCCCTGATTTGCGTGGTTGGGTTGATGCCCTCATGCTTTAGTATGGTTGGGTTGATGCCCTCATACTTTGGGCTGATGCCCGTGGTTGGATAGAGCTCTTTACGGTGTACGCCTGGGTAAAAGTCTGCCAAGGGCCCTAAGAAAATGATAAAAGATATGAGATTGAGTGTAGACTACGAGACGTAAGATGCATTGGCGTGGATTGCCTTTGCGGGGAAAATATCACGTGCACGTCATGCATGATTTCTGCTTACTGAGCATATCGCTCACCCCTTACGTTATGCGTTGTAGGTGCGAGCGACCACGGTACGTGATCGCCTAGGTGGCAAGGCAAACCCTTTTGACGCTTCCTGCAGCTTTTGGGGTGGGAGTGTGTGCATGGATGAAGACCTGTGAGGCCGGGCGCATAGGAATTCTTTTGCTGCATATGTAGACACTCCCCGTGTAATTACGTTTCGCATGTAAACAGAAATTGGAAGCATTCTATTGTCATGTATAGAAACTACTTCCATTACATAAATGGAAAAATTTCATACGCATTTCCGTATCTCTTTTAAGCTAAAGCATCGTTAGGCACATAGGATACGTTAGAATTAGGTAACGAGGAAAGCGGGTCCTGACAGCCATGGCTTCTCTTTCTGTGGGTGAGGCTAGGTCTGCGGATTCACCGGCCGATTCCCAGGATTTGGTCGTGTTCTCTGAGCCGCCGCCGCTTCCTAACCCTTGATCTGTCCCGTCTTCTTCTATTCGGACCCCTCCTAGCGTGTTTAAGGCCTCCACGTGTCCGCTGATGGGTCTGGATGTTTTGGTGGAGGGAGGCTTCGTCTTTGAGGGCTTTACGGTGAAGGTGCCCCAAATCAATGCTGGGCTGTGCTTTCCCATTCCCCTTTTTCTTTCCGAAGTATCTAGGGCTTTCAAAGTTCCCCTAAACCAGTTCCAACCCTTCACTATCCGCCTTCTCATATCATTTTTTGTGGCGGTGCGGGCTGCGGGCGGCGTCCCTTCTTTGTTGAAGTTCCTAAACCAGTTCCAACCCTCCACTAGTGCTTTCCCAATTTTGGCTTAAGCCTCATGGAGCCTTCTTCTACCTTTCCTCCATTTCTTCTCGCCTAGGAGGGAAAACTCACTTGTTCGGCAAGAACCATAAGATGGACAAGGACTGGCAAGGTCCTTATTTCTTTGTGGAGTCCCCGGATGGTTTGTGGGACTTTCCTTGCGATAGGTGGGTGAATGGTGCTCCTCCTCGCAGTTCTGGCAAGTGTTCGAAGTGGAACCTAAAGGCCTTGTCTTTTCTGAATGCTCATGCCGAGGAGCATGGCCCTTTAAATCCTTTTTCCTTAGTCAAGTTTCCCGGAGTCCTGTATCGTTTTGGGTTTTTGCCTTCCTTTGCCAGCTTTTCTCTTGAGGGTATTTACAATTGTTGCTGTGTTTCTGTATTTTTCTAGGACTGCCTCTATGTTGACTTTTTGTTTGTGGATTTTGGGTGTAGGGATGACAGGCTCGTGGCTCAATCTGCTGGCGAATATATGAGAAGGGACTGCTCCCCCACCCTCTGGGGCCGAGGGGTCTGCCCTAATTCCCGATCTTCCCTTGCTTTTGGGTGCTCAAGATATTCGTGCAGAAGTTCATCAGTTTTCTTTAAGGATTCGGGGACTTCTGAGTTACCCCTGCCTCTGCCCCCAAGGCAAAGCGAAAAGCCGGCTCCTTAGCGGAACCGGCCAAACAATCTAAGAAGAGGCTACCCTTGTCTGAGGGCGAGGGCGACGAGACTCAGATGGAGGCTTCTCAGGAGGGACTTCAACAAAGTGGCACCCCCCCTTCTGGGGACCTATTGGCTAAGGAGGGATGGAGGTGCTGAGCCATCTAGTTCCCCCAGAGGACAAGGAGGTGTTCTCCCAGAGATCCGCCGCGGAGAATGAAATGGAGCTTGCCCACCACCTCCTTAAAGTATACTTCCTACTATCCTCTGGTTGATGCTCTCCCTGTTTGTCTGGTCTCGGAGCTCCTTTCCTTTGGTATCCAGGTTATAGGCTTGGTATCCATACGGCCCTCCGCAAGTTTATCAGTGCAATTCCCTTCAGGAGCAGCTGGAGAATGTTGAGGCCAGTTTGGCCGTTCGGGAAAAGGTGGCCGAGGAAACTCAGGCCAAGTTTGAGCTTGAGAAGGAAGGCTTGGAGAGGGGAAAGCTGAGTCGGCCAGGCAGTATGAAGAACTGCGCATTTCTTCGGAGAAGGAGAGGGAAGATAATGCGGCCCTTTTGAAGCAACGTGAGGAGGAGCTTAAGAGCTCCTTTGCCAAGGAAAAAGCAAAATGGGATGAGGACTTCGTCCACATGACGGAGGTCCATACAAAAGCCGAGCTAGAGGTTATGAAAGCTGAGGGCGCCCAATTCTGCCAGCGCCACCTCCTGTCAACTGCGGCTGGTCAGAAGTTCCTGGGGGACCTAGCGGAAGATTGGCATTTGTCGTATCTGGAGGACCCCGTTTCCCTCAGGGAATTTGTCCCTTTTATGCAGCATTACTTTCTGGGGGGCCACCACGCAGGATCTGCTGGCATTGGAGCAAGCATTGCCCTCAAGGACCTCCTCCTCCTGCATCCTTCAAAGGGGATCCGATGGCTGAGGAGAACCCTTTGTTTTGGCGCCCCTCCGCCGAGAAACATATGGCGGCTCTGGCCCAGGCTGATATCCCTGACCTCCCTGGCGTTGTCTTTCATTCTCCTGCGGGTCCTTCTGTTTTGTTTTTTTCTCTTTCTGTGTTGTGTTAATGAACCTTTTTCTTTTATGCTTTTGCGAACATTTTTAGGATTTTGCTCGGGGGGGCTTAACTCCCCTGTTTTTGTATGTTCTCGCTGAGGTCCCTCATTTTCCCTCTGTAATATAGGACCTCCTTATTAAGTATCCTACTGTTTTTTGTGTTTTAAGCTTTATCGTGCCTTCGTAAGCACCTTAATTAATTCATAAACCAAGTACGAATTGTATACAGCTTCGGTTGTAAGGACCGTCGTCCTTATCCTAAGGTGTTATTTATGCACTAGGCTCTCCTCGTCCTTAGCGAATTCAGTAATGTAGGACCGAAGGTCCCGAATATGAATTGGGGAGATCCCCCATTGTTTTACCCTGGTTATAGCGCTAGCTCCGCTTAGGTGCCTATTCACGTCGTAGGCTTTACTGAGGACCTTTGATGTCCTGTACACCACAGCCCGTCAGCAGTGGTATCTTGTACGCCCTCATGGGCATCTTTTACGTCGCAGACCTGTGGCCTTTGATGTCGGGTACACCGCTGACCCGTCGGTCTCTGGCATCATCTCACATCGCAGACTATCAGTCTTTGATGTCTTTGTACGCCGCAGGTCCCGAATATGAATTAAGGAACAAGTCACGTGGATATATATACCCCAAGCTATGCACGTGATTCAAGGAAGAAAAACAACTAAACACTCATGACCAATTCAAACTGAGGAATATGCAAATAACGTGAGAAGACTTGGCCCATTCAAGACAAAGTCGGCTGCCCTCTATCTATATAAAGCCATGCACTGACGAAGAGAAAGGAGGAGGCTTGGACGAGACGACAATCGACGACAGAGAATAAAATAAAGCGGAGGGCAGCGAATATAAACGAAGAAATTCTCGACGGCTGCGAAACTTTTGACGGCGAAGGCAAAGAGAGACCGAAAAAGGGCGAATTTCTTACCTTATAATATTTCGTTTTCGACAATGTTTTCTTTGGATTTATTGTCGTTTTCGTATATTAACATGCTAGGCTAATTTCTTTTGTGATTAAGGCCGTGTGAGGCCGGATTATGACTACTGATCGACACGTGGTGTGTGAATGAGAAATGCAACAAGTAATAATTAAAATGAATACTAAATTACTGTCACCGACGTGCGATAGGCAGTGGACCTATCGTTTGTAGTGTAGTAAAGCGAATAAACGAGTATTGAACACGAGGAATAAATCAAGTACTAGTAATAACCAATCGATTCGATATTTGGCCTAAATAAAATACGCAACTTGTTTGACGACTTAACCTACAGATCGCTCCTAAATAACTAGAGATTCAAATAACACGCTTAAAACTGATACGAAGCTTCAGATGATAAAGATGTGCTCGGGATTCGAATCCCGCTAGGTAGCATCGCTAAGACAATAAAATCGCTCCTAAGTGATTCAGACTAAGTCGCAGTAATGTCCTGGCCGTTCGCGAATTTGCTGTCGCCCTAAACGCTCGCGGGGATCTAAAATTCAGTAATTACTAACGGCGAGGATCGAGTATTTGCTTTCGCCCTATACTCGAATCCTATCTTCTATGAACGGCCTAAACGTTGTTTAGCTGTCGCCCTAAACGTTTTTTGCCACAATCACTTTAACACATAGACATATTAAAGCGACGAAACATATTCATAGAACGATAAATAGTCAAAAACCCAAAGTCACGATAATACACGTCTTAACTACGAATTATCCTAGCGTTCATCTAATCCCAAACACAAACGGGATTTAGCTACGTGATGGACGAGAAAACAACGAAAGAAACAAAGGATAAGGGCGAAGAATTCATGTTCTTGATATACGGATGATCTGCGATGGGAACGTTGAAGATTCTTCGTTCTTCGTTAAATTGGGCGTGATTTCGTCGATGATCCGTCTCTTGCGCTCCGGGGTGCGATTTTGCGTTTTTCTGTGCTAATTTTCGTCTCTCAGTGATTAGGGTTAATCTCTGGTAAGTTGTGTCTTTTTCTGGTCGAATTTGGGCTTTTTATACTGATTCCCGTGTCGGTCACGGCCTGGGACATGGGCCGTCACGGCCGTGACCAACATCGCTCGCGTCTCGCCACTTTCTGCGCTTGGTCACGGCCAAGTGCATTGCACGTCACGGCCGTGACCATCATCAGCGCCAGCCTTTGCCTCGCATCACGGCCACGTGCTTTGCACGTCACTGCCGTGACCGCCATCAATCGCGCTCTCTGTCCCTCGTCACGGCCGTGACGTGTAATGCGTCTGGCCGTGACCGAGGGCAGTGTTGCCCTTTTCGCGCCGTTTTGCCTCGTTTTCGCTCCTTTTCGCCCGAAACTCGTCCTAAGCTCCTTCAACAACAAAACAAGTGTAAATATATCGAATAAATGCATAATTTGATTGCTAAAGCTTTATTATACCACGAATAAATACTACGATAAACGCATTGAAATGCGTTTATCAAACCTCCCACACTTAAGCATTTGCTTGTCCTCAAGTAAATTAGAAATCAGATAAGGCATCAAACTAGGATAACGGCACGATTGTTCGTAATTTATCATCAAAGCTAGAAAGCACAAAAGGAATCAGGCAAACAATCGCGGATATTACACTAATGACTTGCACTCGTCGACCTGAATTTTCTTCGCACTGCTAATCGAGAATCATACCTCACAAGCATTCACTCAATTCACTCAAGTGTATAGGCTAGCATATGATGAGTCGCTCAATTCGTGCACTAGTCCAACCCCTACCATAAACTTGCAAGTTAATCGCATCTCTACTATTCAAAGGGCAAGTATAAATCTGAGGGTCTTTTTGGGGAAAACGGTCGAACAATCATGAAGCGGCAAGCATAGATAATGAACACTTAATCTTAGAGCTAGGACACATGATCGAAAATTATCAAAGAATACAGCATGATCAAACAGACAGTCACACGTCCCAACATAAGACTCGACGTTCTCGCTCCGAAATCCTAGACTTTTCTGCTCGACCCTCTCAACTCAGTTCCCTTTATTTTCTGCCCTTTCACCTTAGTTACGCTCTACTTTTGTGCACTGCCCTTATTACCTAAAAACGTCAAGGTTCGGCTCTTGTCGCAAAGAATACATCGTCACAGCGAATGCCGTGTACCTAAGGATACTTATTACCGATACCTATATCTTGCCAAAGGGTTATGGGCAGGCTTATGCAAGGGATCGGGTCATTTCAGAAAACGGTCAAGTAAGGGACGAGTCATGTCATGGATAGCAGAGAAGAACATCAAATCATACACTGAAATAGTAACTCTCACGTTCGACTTCTGCTCTATTCTAATCGACTGGGGTTCACATACTCTCTGGAGGCTTATTTGGGTCAGGGTTATTTCATACCTATGGGGTAAGGCTCAATACGGGGTAAGGGAGATTTGGCCCTGGACTTAATTCCTATTGCCCTCATCATTTTCACACTAACACACCCAAACAGTTTCAACACGCATCAGACAGGCAAGTTCTAGAGGGATAAAGACTAGGCACGTCACACAACCAAGAAAAATGAGCGTAAGCTCGTCAGGCTCAAACTCTCACACGAGACAGGGTTATGTGTACGGATCTCTCAAAACAGTGCTATATCTATTCAGGCAGATAAGATTCAATCAGTCATTCATGTCCTAATTGCTCACAGAATTTCATAGAATGCAGACCAACTCGAGATAAGCGCAAACAATCATGCCTGATTCAGTAATTCATGCCTTTCCAACGAACTCAACGACTCACAGACACGTCATAAAACTCTAAAATTCCCCTCCCCACACTTAAGTCAGACGTTGTCCTCAACGTAAAAATAAAAGGAAGGGGAAAAGAGTTAAAAAGAAGCGTGACTCCCCTGACGAATAAGGGACGTGCTCGTGAGGTAGTCGGTTTAGCGCGTGGCGGTCGTGTTGTTATCCGTTAAGGTTGTAAGCCGTTACGCGTTTCCATGCGCTAGCTAGAGAGATAAATAGACATAAAATAGAGTAGTCATAGATTAACCATAAACATAGTTATAGGCGTTAAAGGTAGGAAGAAAGTAAAAACACACGCGACTACTCGAAAACGCAATGTCATAAAAGAAAAAGAAAAAGAAAATCCCTAGTGGGGCGGCGGTGGTGGCGAGCGTTGCCTCGGGCGAAGGAGTTGCATCGATCGCTTGGACAGCTCGAGCGTCTGGTCCATGGCTCGCAGGGCCTCGTTGTAGCGGTCCAGCTCCTCTCTGTACTGGCGGTGGGCTTCCTCGTTCCTTCGCTCGTACTCGTCCTGTCGGCGCCGAGTCTCTAGCACGTCCTGGCGCCGCGCTTCGAGATCCGCTGCCGACGCGTAGGGGGCGACGCAGGATGACTCGCCATGGTGGTAACCGGAGGAGTAGGAGGGCCCGGCGGCGGTCGTGTCCGTCTCGACTGGGTGGGGGCCCTCGAGGTATAGCTGGTCGGCGGGGATGTCGATGTGGTCCGTCTGGCCACGATAAGTCTCGTGCCAGACGTACACCTTGTACGTGCGAGTCCAAGTGGGCGCCTTCACCCGCATCTTCATCTTCACAAGCATCTCCTCGTTCACGGGGTGGCGCCCTCCGACTATCTCCATCTCGGGCGCATTCGCTGGCCAGTAGCGTAAGCCCTTGATCACCTTGGTGATGAGTGGCCCTACGGCGATCTTGCCGTGGGATCATGCTTCCGCCTGAGCACTGAAAGCGTGGGCCACCGCCATCCCTAAGTGGACCTGTTCGTCTCGATGCAGCTTGGCCAGGTAGAATAGATCGCGCAAGGTGACTGCTCCGTGCGAGTCGCCCCTCGGTGTAAGCGATGTCGTCAGGAGACGGTGGATGTACCGCAGTCCTGGGCTCCTTAGGGCAGAGGCCTTCGACGTCTTCGCGCTGTAATCCGGCTCGCTGGGTCGAGCGATGTCATCCCAGCAACCCTGTCGTCCGCCCGCTTGATCAAAGTATGTCGCGAGGGCTGGTGTGGGTATGGCTGTGGGACTCCAAGTGCGTGGCACAGGTTGTCGGCCCTCACTATCTGCTCTTCATTGAATGCCCGGAATCTGATCTTGTTATCGCCGTATTCGTCGTAGGTGAATGTGGCAAGGAACTCTAAGGTGAGTTCCTTGTACGCCGGTTCGTCGATGGCGAAGAACGTCCCCCAGCCGCTGAGTGACAGGTACTGGCCGACTTGCTGGTCGATGTGGTGCTTCGCCAGCGTGTCGTAGTCGATCTGGTCCATGGAGATGAACTCCATGGCCTTCAGCTTGTTGTAGCGGGCCGTATGAGCCTCGTCAGTGAACTGACCCATGGCTTCTAGCATAGTCGGCGGGGGCCCGCGCCGCCTTTGACGAACGGGCGAACGCGAGGCTGGGTTGCGTGAGGATGAAGGGCGGCTTTTACCCATAATACCTGAAAGAGAGGTGTGAGCGCAACGAGAATGTGGCAATTAAATTCAAGGCAGCTCGACTCAACCAACATAGCGACGAAGTAGTAACTTGCCTATGCAATACACATGAAAGGCTCAAAGTGGCATTTTATCGAACATGTGGCGTGCAACTGAAGATATGCATAACAAGTTCAAAAATGTAGCAACCAACGTACCCAAATAGACAAATTAAGCATTCCCAAGACGTATATCATCATAAAAGAGTACGAATAATACCCAATTATATCATGAATCGAGGCTAATTAACATCATCCACACAACGGAATTTACCAAATAATTCCAGAAAGCCCCAATTTTGAAATTCGGGTTCATCGTAAAATCCCCCAATTGAACCACGAATTTATGTAATTAAGCACACCAAAGCGTTTATAGCATGTATCTAACAATTAAAGGGCAAGAGAAACAAAAATTGAGACCCAATTTCAAAAAGCCCCAATTTCTAAAATTAGGGTTCGTCATCAAAATCCGAGAATTCGCACTAATTTCAACGAATTAAGCATACCCAATAGTAGATATATCATGTAATGAACAATTAAGAACAGATTCATATCCAGAAATTAACAATTTCGACGAGATTCTTCAAAATTTTAAATCGAAATAGTGCAAAGAAGAAAATTCATACCTTGAAGTTTGAACTAAACTAGGGAAGAATCACCGTGAATTTTAGGTGGCGGCGTCGTCGATTTGTGGCGGTGATAGGGTGGATGATGGTGATTTGTGGGTGGTAGGGTTGGTGGGAGAGAAAAAATCGCGAGAGAGGGAGAGAAGAGGGAGAAAAAGAAGGAAAAAGGGGGTTTTTACCCTAATATTCGTCCGCGTCACGGCCGTGACATGCTAGTCACGTGGCCGTGACGCTGGGCAGTGGAGGTTGCTGTCAATAGTCACGGCCCTGACGTATATGTCACGAGCCGTGACAGAATCGGGCGAATTTAATTTTTTTTTTAACCCGTAAGCGTCACGGCCGTGACTGCTTAAGCAGTTGGCCGTGACACGAGGCAGTGAGCTCCTTTGGGGTGTGTCAGGCCGTGACTGCTTAAGCAGTTGGCCGTGACATGAGGCAGTGAGCGCCTCTGGAGTGTGTCACGGCCGTGACTGCTAAAGCAGTTGGCCGTGACCACCCTATTTTTTTTTTTAAAAGGCTATACCTAAGACATAAATGAAAATACCTGGGTTGCCTCCCAAGAAGCGCTTACTTTACCGTCTTTAGCCGGACGTCGTTTCGTTCGCTCAAATCTGGAAGTCCAGGTACAGCACTTCCCTCTCGGTCGCGTCTTCCTCGCCTGCGAGATAGTGCTTCAACCTATGGCCGTTCACCTTAAAAGTTGTCACGACCCGTCGTCCTGCCCTCGTATTCCGTTCTAATATTAAATATCTAATGCTTTGATAAAGCGCAATAGTGTAAAAATGCGAATAAAATTTTTCATTTTAAACCTTGCGTGTGGAAGTACTATATACATGTCAAAAGAATGTTCATAACTCATCTACATTCCATCGTATCCCTAACCACACGATGTACAAGTGTGTGTGTGTGTGCAGCCAAAAGCTCCCTATCCGCCCGGCCTTCACAGGTCGTCATCCATACACACACTCCCACCTCAAAAGCAGCCGGATAGCTTCAAAAGAGGCCCCGCATAAAGGTCGGATCACGTACCGTGATCGTCAGCACCTACAATACGCAACATAAAGAATGAGCCACCGAGGCTCAGTAAGCAGAAATTATGCATGTATGCACATGTCCTAACGATCGACAATCCACGTCGTCGTTTTCTAATGCTCATACTCTCTTTCTCACTTTCTCGTTCTTTTTCTGACTCGTACTCATTTTTCTCATACTCTTACTTCATATGGGCCCTCGGCTTTCTATCCCACTATGCGCCATTTCATAGAGATCTCATGTGTGGAGGTTCTCACACTAGAAGGTCACCCGAAGGAATCTTCCCTTACTCCGTGTGGCCTTCACGCGGACGCTTCTCACTGGTAGCCAGCACCGAGGCCGCTAACCGCAGAGGTCACCCGAAGGAATCTTCCCTCCCGGTTAGTGCTTTACGCACTAGAAGGTCACCCGCAGGAATCTTCCCTTACTCAGTGCGTGCCCCGGGCCGCATCCTCCAGGTTGCATCTCCCGCATACGGGGTATTTCCCCCAGCCTCTTATACAGGCCTTGTGGCTTCTTTTGCCATGGTCGCATAAGGGTAGCCGTGACTCTTCATTGAGTCGACACAAACGCCAATATCGGCGAGTATACATCGCTCGCAGGCGATCTTATGCACGCTCTTACCTCGCGTCATACTTACTACTTGTGCGTGCAAGTGCTCATGTCATGCTCATGTCAACATGCAGATCATGCTATCATGCATATAAATAATTTTATCGTAACATGCACGTTCCACGTAAAATACACGAGCACATAAATTCACATCATTGGACGCAGGTAAGTTACGTATCGTAGTTGAATTTCTACTTACCTGGAATCCGTAGATTAACCGCTACTGGTTCGGCAAAATTCCTAGTTTTCGACCTTAATCATAAAATTATTATGTCAGTACGTCATCTAAAATATTGGTTATCTATGTACTTGAAAAGTTTTGAAATATTTTCCTTAATTTTGTATGTAAAGGTCTCGATATTACAAGGATTCGTTTGCATTATTAAAGTTGATCTCGACATTGACATTTATATCAACCTATCATTTCGTCATTTATCAGTTAGGAGGACTCGACATTTTGTGTTCTATTTCGTTCGACATCTTATCTCGCCATTTTGGAGTATAAATTGTCGACATGAAGTTCACCTCGACTTTAATATCGGCATTTAGCTCGACATTTCTATTTTAGCACTTCGACATTTTACCTTGGAATATCTCGACATCTTTTCCTATCATTGCTTCGACATTCTACCTATCATTCGACATTTGTATAATGAAAATCTCGATATAACTTATGTGAAGGTCTCGACATTTATATAGGTATTGGTCTCGACATTTACTAAATATCGCTATGCAAGCTTTCGACATCCTATCTAACATCTCGATATTTTCATCTTGGGGTCTCGACATTTATACAATGTAAAATATCGACATGCTAAGTCGACACCTTATCTAGCATTTCATTTCGACATTTTGAAGAAGATGTCGACCTAGCTCCACATGGCTCGACATTGTTCCTCGACATCTTTCCTTAGTATGGTTTCGATATTTTTCATTAGGAAATGTCGACATGAAACTTTCATGTATCTCGACATTTATAAAATGTCGATATATATTTCGTCGACATCTCATGCGACATTTCGACATTGCGTTTCGACGTTTGTATTAGAAAATGTCGACATGCATTTCTTCATGGACCTCGACATTTAATACTTGCCGATATGCTAAGTCGACATCTTAAGCATTCGACATTTATCTTAATAAATGACTCGACATCATACTTCGACTTTTATCATCGTTTTCAATTCTTCGTCGTTCATCATCCCACAGCCGTGCTTCGTAGCTTGTTCTACCCTAAATTATAAGTTCTAAATCATATACTAAACTATCCAACTCCATATTTGCACCCACGAAAATCCTTGTTGCGACCCTAAGCTCGGTATTTTAGGGTTTCTCGTGGTTTTCTCCAACCACTTGTATTTATCGCTATTAATGCTCTCAACTACTTCTAAGATAAAGAATTAAGAGCTTAAGGAATGGTTTTACTTACCAACTTCGGTGCTCAAGCTTCTTGGTTCGAAATTTGGCTCGGCTTCTTCTCCTTCTCCTTTCTTTCTACCTTTCCTTGCTTCGTTGGTTTTCTTTTTGGGAATTAAAGTGTTTTGAATTGTTTTTAGTTGGATATTTTCCTTAGCTCATTGTAGATAAGGCACAAAGTGGCGTGGGTTTTTCCTTGTTTTAGGGAAGTTGTCCCCCAAGTTGTTCTTTCACATTGAATTGGGCCAAGTGTTAAATGTTTTGGCCCAAATTTTGTGGGTCATAATTTCCATGAATTTTCTTAGCCCATTTGATGCTTCATGGTCCAATAAAATCTTAGCCCACATTTCTATATTCCATTCTCGAGAATTTCCTCCTTGTTGGGAGTCATCGCAAACATATAATTAATGTCGCGTAATTTCCCTTAATTCTCATAAAAATTACGAGCATAGAATTCATATGAATTTACGTAGACGTATAACACATACGCATGTACCACGAAATTACTTAGATCATACACGTAATTTATTGGCCGACCTAGTTCGCGGGGGACTGGGGTCCTACAAAAGTGCCCTGCTCCATACCTGAAATCTCAACAGTACCATAAGGAAAAACACGGGTAACAGTGAACGGTCCTGACCAGCGTGACCTAAGCTTGCCAGGAAAAAGCCTAAGTCGAGAGTTAAAAAGAAGGACTTGATCCCCTTCCTGAAACTCTCGCCTTTGCCTAATTTTCTTATCGTGATAGGCCTTCGAACGTTCCTTGTACATGCGGGCGTTATCGTAAGCCGATAAACGCCACTCGTCTAACTCGTTGATTTGGAGTTGCCGCTTTCCGCCGGCGTCCCCAAATCAAGATCTAAGGACTTGATGGCCCAATATGCCTTATGCTCTATTTCTACGGGAAGATGGCATGCTTTTCCATAGACTAATCTATATGGTGTAGTGCCTATGGGAGTCTTATATGCAGTCCTATATGCCCAAAGTGCATCATTTAACTTGTTTGCCCACTCCCTACGGTTCCCCTCTATGGTTTTCTCTAGGATGCGTTTCAACTCACGGTTCACTACTTCGACCTGACCACTAGCTTGGGGATGGTACGGGGTGGATAGGCTATGTCTAACACCGTAACGTTCTAAAGTGCGTGTAAACTGGGTGTTACAAAAGTGAGTGCCTCTATCACTAATAATGCACCTAGGTGCTCCAAAACGTGAAAACAACGCTCGCAAAAATCTAACGACTACCCTAGCATCATTTTTGGGTAAGGCTTGCGCCTCGGCCCACTTAGACACATAATCAACGGCGACTAGGATGTACTTATTGTTGTACGAGCTAGGAAATGGACCCATAAAATCTATACCCCACACATCGAATATCTCGCATACCAAAATGAAATTCTGAGGCATTTCGTCGCGTTTGGAGAGATTACCTGCGCGCTGACACTGATCACAAGTGTCAACGTACCTTTGGGCGTCCTTGAAGATCGTGGGCCAGTAAAATCCACTCTCCAACACCTTCTGAGCGGTTCTGTTTGCTGCGTAGTGTCCTCCGGTCGGTCCATTGTGGCAATGTCTAAGGATCTGCGTAGATTCTGGGGCCGCCACGCATCGCCGTATTACCTGGTCTGCACACCGCCTGAAAAGATACGGGTCTTCCCAAAAGTAGTACCTCAACTCAGAAAAGAATTTCTTCTTTTGCTGACTTGTGTACTCCTTTGGTAGGACCCTTGCAACAAGATAGTTAGCGTAATCTGCAAACCAAGGGGTGTCACTTACCACGTGTATCGAGTAGAGGTGCTCATCTGGGAACCGATCGTGTATCGCCCTCTCGTCCTTATTGTATATCTCGAACTTCTCTAGTCGGGAAAGGTGATCCGTCGCTAGGTTCTCCGCACCCTTCTTGTCGCGGATCTCTATGTCGAACTCTTGTAGTAGCAGGATCCACCGAATCAGCCGTGGCTTGGCGTCGGGCTTTGCTAACAAGTACTTAAGAGCAGAGCGGTCAGTAAAAACAATGACTTTAGAAAGGATCAGATATGACCTGAACTTGTCGAAAGCAAACACGACGGCCAACAGCTCCTTTTCGGTGGTCGTGTAATTGGCCTGGGCTGCGTCTAGCGTCTTACTCGCGTAGTAGATTGGCCTGAAATGGTTGTCTTTACGCTGCCCTAGCACGGCCCCAACTGCATAGTCACTAGCATCGCACATTAGCTCAAAGGGCAGTCCCCAGTCGGGGGCTACCATAATAGGTGCTGCGATAAGTCTTTCCTTAAGTAAATTGAAAGAATGCAGGCATTCATCATTAAAATCAAACGGGGAATCTTTCTCTAACAATCTAGACTTAGGACGTGCGATCTTAGAAAAATCTTTGATAAACCTACGATAAAATCCCGCATGTCCTAGAAAGCTTCTAATCGACTTCACGTTCGAGGGGACGGGTAATCTTTCTATAGTCTCTAACTTAGCTCGGTCCACTTCGATTCCTTTAGAGGAAATCTTGTGACCGAGAACTATACCCTCTCGAACCATGAAGTGGCAGTTTTCCCAATTAAGTGCCAAATTCGTTTCCTCGCATCGTGCGAGCACGAGCTTCAGATTTGATAAACATGCATCAAATGAGGAACCGAAAACAGAGAAATCGTCCATAAATACCTCCATTACCTCACCTACCAGTTCGTCGAATATGGCCATCATGCATCGCTGGAAGGTGGCTGGGGCATTGCATAATCCGAATGGCATCATTCGGTACGCGAACGTTCCGAACGGGCACGTAAACGTCGTCTTCTCCTGGTCCTCGGGTGCTATAGGGATCTGCAGGTAACATGACAAACCATCAAGGAAACAATAAAATGAGTGACCCGCTAATTTTTCTAACATTTGATCAATAAAAGGTAAAGGGAAATGATCCTTTCGCGTGGCATCGTTCAGCTTCCTGTAGTCGATGCAGACGCGCCATCCGGTCACGGTCCTCGTCGGGATCAGTTCGTACTTGTCGTTGGTGACGACCGTCATGCCTCCTTTCTTTGGAACTACTTGGACCGGGCTGACCCATGCGCTGTCTGAAATGGGATAGATCATCCCCGCGTCTAGCAGCTTGATCACCTCCTTCTTTACCACGTCCTTCATGTTGGGGTTGAGGCGCCTTTGACGTTGAGCGACCGGCTTGAAGTCGTCCTCCATGAGGATCTTGTGCGTGCAATAGCTCGGGTTGATACCCCTTATGTCGGATATCTTCCACGCCAACGCCTTCTTGTGCTCCTTCAACACGTCTAAGAGCTGGCCCTTCTGTCCGTTGTCGAGATTTGACGAGATGATGATCGGCAGCCATCCATTGTTGCTCAGAAATGCGTACTCGGGGTGGTCGGGCAGCGGTTTCAATTCTAGGACCGGTGGTTCCTCGACCGAGCTCTTCTCCTTGTCCTCTTCGCTGCTCTCATCGATGGCTATAATAGGCTCGTCGACTTCCTCCCCACACTCGTCGATTGCCATAAGCGTGTGTATGTCGTGATCGCCGACCTGTGACAGACCTTGCACGGAAAAGAGAAAGTCGTGCTCAAATACGTCTAAGAAATAACACTTATCGTCCTGCTCGCTACTCTTTTTCATTGAGTCCGCCATATCAAAGGTAACCTTTTCCCCATCTACCGCCAAGGTTAACGTCCCGTTCCTAACGTCTATCATGGTCTCCCCCGTGGCTAGGAACGGTCTACCTAAAATCAGGGGGACATTCTCGTCTTCCTCCATATCTAAAATAACGAAGTCTGCGGGAATCACGAACTTATCGACCTTAACTAGGACATCCTCGATAACACCTCGATGGTACTTTAACGACCTATCCGCTAATTGGAGGCTCATCCTAGTGGGTCGTGGTTCGCCTAGACCTAAACGCTTAAACATCGAATACGGCATGAGATTAATACTAGCGCCCAGATCGGCTAACGCACGCTCAATCACTAAATCTCCTATAAGGCAGGGAATAGTAAAACTCCTTGGATCCTTCAGCTTCTTAGGAATCTTGCTTTGGAGAATTGCCGAGCACTCTCCTCGTAGGCAGACGGTGGAGACGTGTTCGAGCTTCCTTCTGTTCGTCAGCAGGTCCTTCAAGAACTTGGCGAAGCTGGGCATCTGCGTAATAGCTTCAACAAAAGGTAAGTTAATATGCAATTCTTTACACATACCCATAAATTTACCAAACTGAGCCTCGTTCTTGTCCTTCTTCAGTCGAGCCGGGTACGGGAGATTCGGCAGGTAAAGCTTCACCGGTGGTCGCTGGATCTCCGTCACCTTTTCCTTTTCGGGTTCGACCTTCTCCTTCTCAGCTTCGGCCTCCTCGACATCGTCGGCCCTGATCTCCTCAACTTCGGGCTCGTCGTGGCTCTCGAAGTTGGCATTCTCCTTGGCCTTCTTGTTGGTGGGCACTTCTTGCAATTCTCGCCCATTTCTCCGCGTCACAGCCTTGCAGTACTCCTTAGGATTCGGCTCGGTGTAGCTTGGGAGCGATCCCTGAGTACGCCCCGCCAACTGCTTCGCCATCTGGCCCATTTGCTGCTCCAGCTTTTTGAGCGAGGCGTCTGTGTTCTGAGCACGCAAGTCATTCGCCTCCATGTACTCCTCCATCTTCGTCATACGGCTCTCGTGGGCTGCGGTGGTACTACTGAAGTTCGTGAGAAGAGTCTTCATCATGTCCTTCATCTCCCTCATGTCGTCGGATCCTCCTGCGGGCGCGTTCTGGTACTGTCGTGGTGGACCGTCTTGGAATCCGGACGATCTAGGCTGAAATCCTGGTGTTCCTTGACTCTGATGGTTCTGACTCCCGTACGCCAGGTTTGGATGCGCCCGAGGCTGGAAACTTCGCTGGCCACCTTGGTAATTGCCCATATAGTCTACGTGCTCCAGCGACTGCCCAAGTTGGCATTCTGATGTCTCGTGGGCTGCGCCGCAAATCCCGCACAAGGGCACGTAAGGCGTGTGCTGCGTCGGTGTGGTGGTGGCCACGGCGTTCACGGGCTGCGTCTGCCCGGACTTGGGAAGCAGTGCGCCAATCACCGTCTGCAACTGGGAGTTCGTCGAGGCAATTTGTTGCTGGAGCGCCTCGATCTTAGCATTAGTGGCCGTCTCCTCGCTCACTCCAAATACACCTGTCGTCTTCATCCTGGTATTGCCCCTCATGAAGCTGTTCCTCGAATAATCCTCAATCAAATTCCACGCGTCAGTAGTATTGAGCTTCACGAGTCCTCCTCCTGCGGCTCCGTCAAACATATGAACAGTCTGATCGTTGAGCCCCTCATGGAATCGGTTGATCTGGGCTGCTTTCGACATCCCGTGCTGTGGGCATCTCTTCAGTAGCACCTTGTATCGCTCCCACACCTCGTACAGGTTCTCAGAGTCCTTCTGGTGGAATAGAGAAATCTCCGTCTTCAACCGCAACACCTTTGATAGTGGGAAGTAGTGGTTGATGAAAGCGGCTCGCATCTCCTCCCAGGTAGTGATCGACCTGGGCGGCAACATGTCTAACCAGTCCTTCGCCCTGAACTTGAGCGAGAATGGGAGTAGCATTAGCTTGATTGCATCGCCTGGGACACCATTGATTTTGATAGTGTCGGTCACCGTCAGGAACGCCTTCAGGTGGGAGTAAGGGTCGTCCTCGGGGTTACCCTCGAACTGGGCCGTCTGGAATATCATCTGAAGCTAGCAGTGCTTCAGCTCAAAACTGTTGTTCTCGAACGGCGGAATGACAATTGCCGACTCAGTACCGCCTAGCGCGGCATCCTTGAGGAGGTCCTGAAGCGATGGCTCCTCCTCTGGAACATTGTGGACGGGCACTCGGTGGTCCGCCATCGTTGCTTCCGTGTTTGGGCTGTCTACGGACGCCTCTGCACGAGAGTTTAAGGTTGACTCCTGCGAACTATCCTCTGAATAACAAACTAACGGATCCTGAGAGCTGGTGGATGCTCCTTCGGTATCGTACTTAAGCTTCCTTCGCAACTTTCGCTCGAAGACCGGGTCTGCGTCAACATGGGACCCGATGGATGGCTTCGGGTCATTCACCGCTGAGTCATACCTTCAATGAGTAAGAAACAAAAATTAGTGAAAAAGTAAACAGATACGCCAAATAAGAATATGAAATCAATAACGACGCAGGAAAACTAATGCACGTAACACAAATGACGCAAATAGCAAAGACACATGAAAAACGTCAAAATAAAAGTGGCTAAAGTACCGAACTACGGTGTTCCTAATATCAATCTATTCCCCGGCAACGGCGCCAAAGACTTGATCGACACGTGGTGTGTGAATGAGAAGTGCGACAAGTAATAATTAAAACGAATACTAAATTACTGTCACCGACGTGCGATAGGCAGTGGACCTATCGTTTGTAGTGTAGTAAAGCGAGTAAACGAGTATTGAACACGAGGAATAAATCAAGTACTAGTAATAACCTATCGATTCGATATTTAGCCTAACTAAAATACGAAAATTGTTTGACGACTTAACCTACAGATCGCTCCTAAATCAACTAGAGATTCAAATAACACGCTTAAAACTGATACGAAGCTTCAGATGATAAAGATGTGCTCGGGATTCGAATCCCGCTAGGTAGCATTGGCTAAGACAATAAAATCGCTCCTAAGTGATTCAGACTAAGTCGCAGTAATGTCCTGGCCGCTCGCGAATTTGCTGTCGCCCTAAATGCTCGCGGGGATCTAAAATTTTCAGTAAATACTAACGGCGAGGATCGAGTATTTGCTTTCGCCCTATACTCGAATCCTATCTTCTGTGAACGGCCTAAACGTTGTTTAGCTGTCGCCCTAAACGTTTTTCCCCACAATCACTTTAACACATAGACATATTAAAGCGACGAAACATATTCATAGAACGATAAATAGTCAAAAACACAAAGTCACGATAATACACGTCTTAACTACGAATTATCCTAGCGTTCATCTAATCCCAAACACAAACGGGATTTAGCTACGCATGATAGACGAGAAAACAACGAAAGAAACAAAGGATAAGGGCGAAGAATTCATGTACTTGATATACGGATGATCTGTGATGGGAACGTTGAAGATTCTTCTTTCTTCGTTAAATTGGGCGTGATTTCGTCGATGATCCGTCTCTTGCGCTCCGGGGTGCGATTCTGCGTTTTCTGTGCTAATTTTCGTCTCTCAGTGATTAGGGTTAATCTCTGGTAAGTTGTGTCTTTTTCTGGGTCAAATTTGGGCTTTTTCATACTGATTCCCGTGTCGGTCACGGCCTGGGACATGGGCCGTCACGGCCGTGACCAACATCGCTCGCGTCTCGCCACTTTCTGCCCTTGGTCACGGCCAAGTGCATTGCACGTCACGGCCGTGACCATCATCAGCGCCAGCCTCTGCCTCGCATCACGGCCACGTGCTTTTCACGTCACGGCCGTGACCGCCATCAATCGCGCTCTCTGTCCCTCGTCACGGCCGTGACGCGTAATGCGTCTGGCCGTGACCGAGGGCAGTGTTGCCCTTTTCGCGCCGTTTTGCCTCGTTTTCGCTCCTTTTCGCCCGAAACCCGTCCTAAGCTCCCTCAACAACAAAACAAGTGTAAATATATCGAATAAATGCATAATTTGATTGCTAAAGCTTTATTATACCCCGAATAAATACTATGATAAACGCATTGAAATGCGTTTATCAAACCATTGCTAAAGCTTTATTATACCCCAGATAAATACTACGATAAAAGCATTGAAATGCGTTTATCAACCACATATTAATGCAATTATTATTTTATTTAATCATATGATGTGAGTTACGTATTCTTTGTTTGTGCTTCATATGCGTACGTATATCTGGCCTCCACGCGTATGATTATTGATTGGTTTATGAGACGGAATAAGTGATTAGACCGATTAGAACAAAACATTGAATACCACTACGTAAAACCAACCAGATATGGAATCCGGTTTCGTATGTGTGGTTTCCGATATTTTAAGCGCCGAAAGCGTCTAAACTCGGGGAATTTCATGAAGATCGAATGCGCGTATAGGAATAGTCATATAGACATATAGTTGATTGGTTCTCTATTTACGTAGGGTTGGTATTACGGGACAAACGAGTAGCACGTATGTTAGGAAATTCTACATTGACTATGATAAATATTGATTAGATAGATTAGATTGCATGAAGACGTAGGAATAATTCGTGTCGAGCATGTGTCTTAATCACGTCGCCGTCTGCTGTTCTATCCTCATCTGTTCTATTTGCGTTTATTTTATTATTTGCGTGTTTTATCTCTTTTATCGAATAATCAAAACTATAAAAATTCCGTTAGTCTAAATTAGAATTAGAAATATTTTCTTAGAATTAATCGAGCTGTCTTCGTGGATCGATACTCGGACTTCGTCCGTTTTATACTACTTGCACGACCTAGTACACTTGCTTGTATTTGAGCTTGTCAAGTTTTTGGCGCCGTTGCTGGGGATAGCGGTATATTAATTCTAGGAGTTATTCTAAGTTTAGTTCAGACCTTTATTTATTTATATATATTCTGTTATTATTAGTATTGTTTATATTCGGTGATACTCTCACTTTCTCGTTTGCGTTTTGTAGGATAGGGGATGCAGCGATACTCGCAATATTATTCTGAGACCTATGCGACATGCGATGATGAACTGGAGTGCGATTTTTGCGGATGCCAACATCTCACTAGTGAATGCAAGTACAATCATTACAAGCCTCCACAATCTTGGTATGATGGGCGAGGAGAGAATGGCTACTCAAACACTGGCGATTATTCACATACTCCCTCGTATGATTACTGTACTCCACCTAAAAAAGAAAAATCCGCTTGGGAGATAGCGCTCGAAAAGATGGCGGGTCGTATGAGCAACCATAATTCAAAAACATGCCCAACAACATATTGATCCGCCCCAAAAGAAAAAGCCGTTTGGGAGATAGCGCTGGAGAAGATGGCAGTGATACAAGAAGATAGTAGTCGTACATTTACTTCTATGAGTTTTCAGAGTCTAAAAGCGGAGTTAGAGAATCTGATGGCCCAATTTGAAAAGCTAAAAAATGCAGTGTCTAAAGGCGAAAAAGAGGTACCCTCGAGACACATAGTGTCAAATTCGGAAGAGCACATAGAAGCCTTTCCATTGAATTGTGAAATAACTCAAGAACCGGTGTTGGAACCAAGTGAAGCTAACAACGAGATCGAGTTAGAAAAAACCGATCAACATGCAGAGGCTACTGTAGATTTCGTTCCAGCAGAGCAGAATCTCCCAGAAGTTCTTGAGGAATTGGAGAATCACCAAGAAACTAGTGAGCATGAACGCAAGAATTTCGCAGTATATGATGTCGTGGAAAAGAGAAAGATGGAGCCTGAGACTTTCGATCCGATTCTACGCTTAGTTACGAAGTCAACATATCATTCAGATAGCATATTCGCTGAGGAATTCAAGGCATTTATGATCGTTGACTTTGATATTATTTGGGAGCCGAAAGTCGACCCTTGGAGAGAGTTTAAAGATTGCGACCATGCAAAGCTGTACCATTATGAGATCAAACTTCTCTCCAAACAGATGAAATCAAGGTGTTCTATACTTCTACTGAAAATTCAGAGTCGTGGACCTTCAACACGAAGGAGAGTCGAGCTAACGACTATAAAAACAAGCTTCTTGGGAGGCAACCCAAGGCGTATCAATGCATATATATTATTTTATATTTTAGTCGTAATTATTTATATCCCATTTTCGTCTAATAAAAATTCGCTCTCACTGTGCCGCTTAGTCACATTTTCTCGCAGGCTCATAACCAGTTGGGGGTTGCCCGTTCGCGATGGTTGCTTGCTTATTGCGAATCAACAAAGTCTTCTACATCGAGCGACGTAAAATTCAGGGCAGTGTCACTTCTACTCTCTCTTTGCTTTTATTTTATACACTGAGGACATTGTACTATTTAGTTTGGGGGTGGGATGTGACACATGCTAGATTTAATATGCTCACATGTTTAGTTATCGATCTATTTCGGTCTTAAGTGGGTATAAGCGATGAAGTTTGCAATTTGAACGTCATCTGTGGAATCTCCTGGCAATGATGAAAATTTTCAAAAAAATTATTGTGTCGTGATATGAGTCGGCGAGTTGAGTGTGATAGTCTCACATGTTGCATTGTTGTGATATTAGCATGACTATCTGGCTATATTGAATGCTTTAGGAGAGTATTGCGTATCATGAAGCACAAATCCAGTTATACATGTGAGTTTTTGAGCCTTCAGAAATGAATTCAGAGCAACTCATTATGCTCGGTGTTTATTCTTGTGTGACACGCATGGAATGAATATTTTCGAACTTGCTCTGTTATGCATGTCAATGGTTATTATGTGGATTTTTATGTGCGAAAATGAGAAGGGCACTAGGATTGAGTCATTGGCCTAAATATTTCCTTACCTTATGTACTTACCACTTAGTGAGCCCCTTTGAGCCTTATTTGACTTTGTTGATTTGGACCCCGAATATTTAGCCTAATTGCCTCAAATTTAGCCTATGCGACCCCGTATCAGCGTGTTAATTTATCGATATCGTGAAAAGTGGCTTGTTGGTTGAGAAGAAGCTAATCGTCGATGCATGTTAGTTATGAACTCGTCTTATGATATAGATCTCTCGTCGTAATGTTGCAGCGGACTAGAAACCTCTCCTTCGATAAGACGTAAAAAAAAAGATATTTGAGGGGCTGGTTCGAAAAAAAAGGGAAAAAAAGAGAAAAAGAGAAAAAAAAGAAAAGCGAAAAAAAGCGAACGAGAAGAGCTAGAAAAGGAAAAAAGATTAGTCGAATGAAAAATAGGCACGGCGTTAGAAGAGCGAAAGAATTGGTTAGAAGAGCGATTCGATGATTGACACGTTTGATACTTTCCCATATGACGCACATTTTCGAAAACCCGAGCCCCGTTACAACCGTTGGCGAAAGACCCTTTGATTCGTGCATGACTTCTACCATGTGACTATGATATGATTTGCAAGCATAGAGTAAATTCTTTTCATGTCGTGAATTGAGCGTTTTTATAGAGATCCCTTTGAAAACACCCCGAGCGACTTGAGCGATCCTTGTGAGAGTTGTGGATTGATGCCAAGTATAATTCTAGAAATGTCTTACATGCTATGTTAAGATTGCGACATATTACCTCATGCTTCAAGTTTTGACTAGATCATTCATGAGTTGATGATTATCTCGGCCTTCTATTCTTCTACATTTTCTGATATGAAACAGGAGCAATTCATTGATTGATGTTTTATATTCCTAATTTAGTTTTATTCCGCTTTATGATCGAGGACGATCGAAGCTAGTTTGGGGGTTGTTGATAAGTTAGGATTTTTCACTATTTTTACACCCCGCAAAAGCGTAGTTTCGGTTGTTATTTATCATAATATACTTGAATATTATGCATTTACATTCATATCTCTTGTTTGACAGATAACGGAGCAAAATGGAACAAGTCGAGCTATTATGCGTACTAAGCACGATTATGAGAATGTGGGCTACAATCATCACAACAATGGTTTAATGGGTTTTAGTTTATTTTCAGCCCATCAAAAGAGCTAAATCTACAAGAGATTTGGTAATTAAGGAACAAGTCACGTGGATATATATACCCCAAGCTATGCACGTGATTCAAGGAAGAAAAACAACTAAGCACTCATGACCAATTCAAACTGAGGAATATGCAAATAATGTGAGAAGATTTGGCCCATTCAAGACAAAGTCGGCTGCCCTCTATCTATGTAAAGCCATGCACTGACGAAGAGAAAGGAGGAGGCTTGGACGAGACGACAATCGACGACAGAGAATAAAATAAAGCGGAGGGCAGCGAATATAAACGAAGAAATTCTCGACGGCTGCGAAACTTTTGACGGCGAAGGCAAAGAGAGAACGAAAAAGGGCGGATTTCTTACCTTTTAATATTTCGTTTTCGAAAATGTTTTCTTAGGATTTATTGTCGTTTTCATATATTAATATGCTAGGCTAATTTCATTTGTGATTAAGGCCGTGTGAGGCCGGATTATGACTACGTATTAATGCAATTATTATTTTATTAAATCATATGATGTGAGTTACGTATTCTTTGTTTGTGTTTATATGCGTACGTATATCTGGCCTCCATGCGTATGATTATTGATTGGTTTATGAGACGGACTAAGTGATTAGATCGATTAGAACAAAACATTGAATACCACTACGTAAAGCCGACCAGATATGGAATTCGGTTTCGTATGTGTGGTTTCCGATATTTTAGGCGCCGAAAGCGTCTAAACTCGGGGAATTTCATAAAGATCCTATAGGAACTACAGTCATATAGACATATAGTTGATTGGTTCTCTATTTACGTATGGTTGCTATTGCGGGACAAACGAGTAGCACGTATGTTAGGAAATTCTACCTTGACTATGATTCATATTGATTAGATAGATTAGATTGCATGAGGACGTATGAATAATTCGTGTCGAGCATGTGTCTTAATCACGTCGCCGTCTGCTGTTCTATCCTCATCTGTTTTATTTGCGTTTATTTTATTATTTGCGTATTTTATCTCTTTTATCGAATAATCAAAACTATAAAAATTCCGTTAGTCTAAATTAGAATTAGGAATATTTTCTTAGAATTAATCGAGCTGTCTTCGTGGATCGATACTCGGACTTCGTCCGTTTTATACTACTTGCACGACCTAGTACACTTGCTAGTATTTGAGCGTGTCAACTGTGCCGCGCACCAGCAATCGACCGCGAACTCGTTCCGCCATCGCTTCTGCCATGGCTTCTCTTTCTGTGGGTGAGGCTAGGTCTGCGGATTCACCGGCCGATTCCCAGGATTTGGTCGTGTTCTCTGAGCCGCCGCCGCTTCCTAACCCTTGATCTGTCCCGTCTTATTCTATTCGGACCCCTCCTAGCGTGTTTAAGGCCTCCACGTGTCCGCTGACGGGTCTGGATGTTTTGGTGGAGGGAGGCTTCGTCTTTGAGGGCTTTACGGTGAAGGTGCCTTCGCCGGATCAAAGGGCCGACCGTCCGCCTCCTTCTTGTTTGGCGTTCTGGGAAGCCCAAATCAATCCTGGGCTGCGCTTTCCCATTCCCTTTTTCTTTCCGAAGTATCTAGGGCTTTCAAAGTTCCCCTAAACCAGTTCCAACCCTTCACTATCCGCCTTCTCATATCATTTTTTGTGGCGGTGTGGGCTGCGGGCGGCGTCCCTTCTTTGTGAAGTTCCTAAACCAGTTCCAGCCCTCCACTAGTGCCTTCCCAGTTTTCGCTTAAGCCTCATGGAGCCTTCTTCTACCTTTCCTCCATTTCTTCTCGCCTAGGAGGGAAAGCTCACTTGTTCGGCAAGAACCATAAGATGGACAAGGATTGGCAAGGTCCTTATTTCTTTGTGGAGTCCCCGGATGGTTTGTGGGACTTTCCTTGCGATAGGTGGGTGAATGGTGCTCCTCCTCGAAGTTCTGGCAAGTGTTCGAAGAGGAACCTAAAGGCCTTGTCTTTTCTGAATGCTCATGCCGAGGAGCATAGCCCTTTAAATCCTTTTTCCTTAGTCAAGTTTCCCGGAGTCCTGTATCGTTTTGGGTTTTTGCCTTCCTTTGCCAGCTTTTCTCTTGAGGGTATTTACAGTTGTTGCTGTGTTTCTGTATTTTTCTGGGATTGCCTCTATGTTGACTTTTTGTTTGTGGATTTTGGGTGTAGGGATGACAGGCTCGTGGCTCAATCTGCTGGCGAATATAGGAGAAGGGACTGCTCCACCACCCCCTGGGGCCGAGGGTCTGCCCTAATTCCCGATCTTCCCTTGCTTTTGGGTGCTCAAGATATTCGTGCAGAAGTTCATCAGTTTTCTTTAAGGATTCGGGGACTTCTGAGTTACCCCTGCCTTTGCCCCCAAGGCAAAGCGAAAAGCCGGCTCCTTAGCGAAACCGGCCAAAAAAATCTAAGAAGAGGCTACCCTTGTCTGAGGGCGAGGGCGACGAGACTCAGATGGAGGCTTCTCAGGAGGGACTTCAACAAAGTGGCACCCCCCCCCCTTCTGGGGACCTATTGGCTAAGGAGGGATGGAGGTGCTGAGCCATCTAGTTCCCCCAGAGGACAAGGAGGTGTTCTCCCAGAGATCCGTCGCGGAGAATGAAGTGGAGCTTGCCCACCACCTCTTAAAGTATACATCCTACTATCCTCTGGTTGATGCTTTCCCTGTTTGTCTGGTCTCGGAGCTCCTTTCCTTTGGTATCCAGGTTATAGGCTTGGTACCCATACGGCCCTCCGCAAGTTTATCAGTGCAATTCCCTTCAGGGGCAGCTGGAGAATGTTCAGGCCAGTTTGGCCGTTCGGGAAAAGGTGGCCGAGGAAACTCAGGCCAAGTTTGAGCTTGAGAAGGAAGGCTTGGAGAGGGGAAAGCTGAGTTGGCCAGGCAGTATGAAGAACTGCGCATTTCTTCGGAGAAGGAGAGGGAAGATAATGCGGCCCTTTTGAAGCAACGTGAGGAGGAGCTTAAGAGCTCCTTTGCCAAGGAAAAAGAAAAATGGGATGAGGACTTCGTCCACATGACGGAGGTCCATACAAAAGCCGAGCTAGAGTTTATGAAAGCCGAGGGGGCCCAATTCTGCCAGCGCCACCTCCTGTCAACTGCGGCCGGTCAGAAGTTCCTGGGGGACCTAGCGGAAGATTGGCATTTGGCGTATCTGGAGGACCCCGTTTCCCTCAGGGAATTTGTCCCTTTTATGCAGCATTACTTTCTGGGGGGCCACCACGCAGGATCTGCTGGCATTGGAGCAAACATTGCCCTCAAGGACATTCCTCCTCCTGCATCCTTCAAAGGGGATCCGATGGCTGAGGAGAACCCTTTGTTTTGGCGCCCCTCCGCCGAGAAACATATGGCGGCTCTGGCCCAGGCTGATATCTCTGACCTCCCTGGCGTTGTCTTTCATTCTCCTGCGGGTCCTTCTGTTTAGTTTTTTTCTCTTTCTATGTTGTGTTAATGAACCTTTTTCTTTTATGCTTTTGCGAACATTTTTAGGATTTTGCTCGGGGGAGCTTAACTCCCCTGTTTCTGTATGTTCTCGCTGAGGTCCCTCATTTTCCCTCTGTAATATAGGACCTCCTTATTAAGTATCCTACTGTTTTTTGTGTTTTAAGCTTTATCGTGCCTTCGTAAGCACCTTAATTAATTCATAAACCAAGTACGAATTGTATACAGCTTCGGTTGTAAGGACCGTCGTCCTTATCCTAAGGTGTTATTTATGCACTAGGCTCTCCTCGTCCTTAGCGAATTCAGTAATGTAGGACCGAAGGTCCCGAATATGAATTGGGGAGATCCCCCATTGTTTTACCCTGGTTATAGCGCTAGCTCCGCTTAGGTGCCTATTCACGTCGCAGGCTTTACTGTGGACCTTTGATGTCCTGTACACCACAGCCCGTCGGCGGTGGTATCTTGTACGCCCTCACGGGCATCTTTTACGTCGCAGACCTGTGGCCTTTGATGTCGGGTACACCGCTGACCCGTCGGTCTTTGGCATCATCTCACATCGCAGACTATCAGTCTTTGATGTCTTTGTACGCCGCAGGTCCCGAATATGAATTAAGGAACAAGTCACGTGGATATATATACCCCAAGCTATGCACGTGATTCAAGGAAGAAAAACAACTAAACACTCATGACCAATTCAAACTGAGGAATATGCAAATAACGTGAGAAGATTTGGCCCATTCAAGACAAAGTCGGCTGCCCTCTATCTATATAAAGCCATGCACTGACGAAGAGAAAGGAGGAGGCTTGGACGAGACGACAATAGACGACAGAGAATAAAATAAAGCGGAGGGCAGTGAATATAAACGAAGAAATTCTCGACGGCTGCGAAACTTTTGACGGCGTAGGCAAAGAGAGACCGAAAAAGGGCGAATTTCTTACCTTTTAATATTTCGTTTTCGACAATGTTTTCTTTGGATTTATTGTCGTTTTCGTATATTAACATGCTAGGCTAATTTCTTTTGTGATTAAGGCCGTGTGAGGCCGGATTACGACTACATATTAATGCAATTATTATTTTATTTAATCATATGATGTGAGTTACATATTCTTTGTTTGTGCTTCATATGCGTACGTATATCTGTCCTCCATGCGTATGATTATTGATTGGTTTATGAGACGGAATAAGTGATTAGACCGATTAGAACAAAACATTGAATACCACTACGTAAAACCAACCAGATATGGAATCTGGTTTCGTATGTGTGGTTTCCGATATTTTAGGCGTCGAAAGCGTCTAAACTCGGGGAATTTCATACAGATCGAATGCACGTATAGGAACTACAGTCATATAGACATATAGTTGATTGGTTCTCTATTTACGTATGGTTGCTATTGCGGGACAAACGAGTAGCACGTATGTTAGGAAATTCTACCTTGACTGTGATTCATATTGATTAGATAGATTAGATTGCATGAGGACGTATGAATAATTCGTGTCGAGCATGTGTCTTAATCACGTCGCCGTATGCTGTTCTATCCTCATCTGTTTTATTTGCGTTTATTTTATTATTTGCGTATTTTATCTCTTTTATCGAGTAATCAAAACTATAAAAATTCCGTTAGTCTAAATTAGAATTAGGAATATTTTCTTAGAATTAATCGAGCTGTCTTCGTGGATCGATACTCGGACTTCGTCCGTTTTATACTACTTGCACGACCTAGTACACTTGCTAGTATTTGAGCGTGTCAACTGTGCCGCGCACCAGCAATCGACCGCGAACTCGTTCCGCCATCGCTTCTGCCATGGCTTCTCTTTCTGTGGGTGAGGCTAGGTCTGCGGATTCACCGGCCGATTCCCAGGATATGGTCGTGTTCTCTGAGCCGCCGCCGCTTCCTAACCCTTAATCTGTCCCGTCTTATTCTATTCGGACCCCTCCTAGCGTGTTTAAGGCCTCCACGTGTCCGCTGACGGGTCTGGATGTTTTGGTGGAGGGAGGCTTCGTCTTTGAGGGCTTTACGGTGAAGGTGCCTTCGCCGGATCAAAGGGCCGACCGTCCGCCTCCTTCTTGTTTGGCGTTCTGGGAAGCCCAAATCAATCCTGGGCTGCGCTTTCCCATTCCCCTTTTTCTTTCCGAAGTATCTAGGGCTTTCAAAGTTCCCCTAAACCAGTTCCAACCCTTCACTATCCGCCTTCTCATATCATTTTTTGTGGCGGTGCGGGCTGCGGGCGGCGTCCCTTCTTTGTTGAAGTTCCTAAACCAGTTCCAACCCTCCACTAGTGCTTTCCCAGTTTTCGCTTAAGCCTCATGGAGCCTTCTTCTACCTTTCCTCCATTTCTTCTCGCCTAGGAGGGAAAGCTCACTTGTTCGGCAAGAACCATAAGATGGACAAGGACTGGCAAGGTCCTTATTTCTTTGTGGAGTCCCCGGATGGTTTGTGGTACTTTCCTTGCGATAGGTGGGTGAATGGTGCTCCTCCTCGCAGTTCTGGCAAGTGTTCGAAGAGGAACCTAAAGGCCATGTCTTTTCTGAATGCTCATGCCGAGGAGCATAGCCCTTTAAATCCTTTTTCCTTAGTCAAGTTTCCCGGAGTCCTGTATCGTTTTGGGTTTTTGCCTTCCTTTGCCAGCTTTTCTCTTGAGGGTATTTACAGTTGTTGCTGTGTATCTGTATTTTTCTGGGATTGCCTCTATGTTGACTTTTTGTTTGTGGATTTTGGGTGTAGGGATGACAGGCACGTCGCTCAATCTGCTGGCGAATATAGGAGAAGGGACTGCTCCCCCACCCCCTGGGGCCGAGGGTCTGCCCTAATTCCCGATCTTCCCTTGCTTTTGGGTGCTCAAGATATTCGTGCAGAAGTTCATCAGTTTTCTTTAAGGATTCGGGGACTTCTGAGTTACCCCTGCCTCTGCCCCCAAGGCAAAGCGAAAAGCGGGACCGGCCAAAAAATGTAAGAAGAGGCTACCCTTGTCTGAGGGCGAGGGCGACGAGACTCGGATGGAGGCTTCTCAGGAGGGACTTCAACAAAGTGGCACCCCCCCCCCCCTTCTGGGGACCTATTGGCTAAGGAGGGATGGAGGTGCTGAGCCATCTAGTTCCCCCCAGAGGACAAGGAGGTGTTCTCCCAGAGATCCGCCGCGGAGAATGAAGTGGAGCTTGCCCACCACCTCATTAAAGTATACTTCCTACTATCCTCTGGTTGATGCTTTCCCTGTTTGTCTGGTCTCGGAGCTCCTTTCCTTTGGTATCCAGGTTATAGGCTTGGTATCCATACGGCCCTCCGCAAGTTTATCAGTGCAATTCCCTTCGGGGGCAGCTGGAGAATGTTCAGGCCAGTTTGGCCGTCCGGGAAAAGGTGGCCGAGGAAACTCAGGCCAAGTTTGAGCTTGAGAAGGAAGGCTTGGAGAGGGGAAAGCTGAGTTGGCCAGGCAGTATGAAGAACTGCGCATTTCTTCGGAGAATGAGAGGGAAGATAATGCGGCCCTTTTGAAGCAACGTGAGGAGGAGCTTAAGAGCTCCTTTGCCAAGGAAAAAGCAAAATGGGATGAGGACTTCGTCCACATGACGGAGGTCCATACAAAAGCCGAGCTAGAGGTTATGAAAGCTGAGGGCGCCCAATTCTGCCAGCGCCACCTCCTGTCAACTGCGGCCTGTCAGAAGTTCCTGGGGGACCTAGCGGAAGATTGGCATTTGGCATATCTGGAGGACCCCGTTTTCCTCAGGGAATTTGTCCCTTTTATGCAGCATTACTTTCTGGGGGGCCACCACGCAGGATCTGCTGGCATTGGAGCAAGCATTGCCCTCAAGGACCTTCCTCCTCATGCATCCTTCAAAGGGGATCCGATGGCTGAGGAGAACCCTTTGTTTTGGCGCCCCTCCGCCGAGAAACATATGGCGGCTCTGGCCCAGGCTGATATCTCTGACCTCCCTGGCGTTGTCTTTCATTCTCCTGCGGGTCCTTCGGTTTAGTTTTTTTCTCTTTCTGTGTTGTGTTAATGAACCTTTTTCTTTTATGCTTTTGCCAACATTTTTAGGATTTTGCTTGGGGGAGCTTAACTCCCCTGTTTCTGTATGTTCTCGCTGAGGTCCCTCATTTTCCCTCTGTAATATAGGACCTCCTTATTAAGTATCCTACTGTTTTTTGTGTTTTAAGCTTTATCGTGCCTTCGTAAGCACCTTAATTAATTCATAAACCAAGTACGAATTGTATACAGCTTCGGTTGTAAGGACCGTCGTCCTTATCCTAAGGTGTTATTTATGCACTAGGCTCTCCTCGTCCTTAGCGAATTCAGTAATGTAGGACCGAAGGTCCCGAATATGAATTGGGGAGATCCCCCATTGTTTTACCCTGGATATAGCGCTAGCTCCGCTTATGTGCCTATTCACGTCGCAGGCTTTACTGAGGACCTTTGATGTCCTGTACACCACAGCCCGTCGGCGGTGGTATCTTGTACGCCTTCATGGGCATCTTTTACGTCGCAGACCTGTGGCCTTTGATGTCGGGTACACCGCTGACCCGTCGGTCTTTGGCATCATCTCACATCGCAGACTATGAGTCTTTGATGTCTTTGTACGCCGCAGGTCCCGAATATGAATTAAGGAACAAGTCACGTGGATATATATACCCCAAGCTATGCACGTGATTCAAGGAAGAAAAACAACTAAACACTCATGACCAATTCAAACTGAGGAATATGCAAATAACGTGAGAAGATTTGGCCCATTCAAGACAAAGTCGGCTGCCCTCTATCTATATAAAGCCATGCACTGACGAAGAGAAAGGAGGAGGCTTGGACGAGACGACAATCGACGACAGAGAATAAAATAAAGCGGAGGGCCGCGAATATAAACGAAGAAATTCTCGACGGCTGCGAAACTTTTGACGGCGAAGGCAAAGAGAGACCGAAAAAGGGCGAATTTCTTACCTTCTAATATTTCGTTTTCGACAATGTTTTCTTTGGATTTATTGTCGTTTTCGTATATTAACATGCTAGGCTAATTTCTTTTGTGATGCCGGATTATGACTACTGATCGACACGTGGTGTGTGAATGAGAAGTGCGACAAGTAATAATTAAAACGAATACTAAATTTTTTTGGTAAATTTTCCGAAAATAAAAAACGAAAGAAGTACAGTGAAAAGGTGGACCAACCCACCCACAAACCAGTAACAGGCTACTGGTTAAACAAGCACAAACAACACAGCAAGCCAAAACCCACACAAACACCAAACAAGAAGAACAGCCCAACCATCAACCAACATGCCACAGTCGCTTGATAGCCGCCACCTGGAAGGCAAACCGCGTGTTGTCACCGACGTGCGATAGGCAGTGGACCTATCGTTTGTAGTGTAGTAAAGCGAATAAACGAGTATTGAACACGAGGAATAAATCAAGTACTAGTAATAACCAATCGATTCGATATTTAGCCTAAATAAAATACGCAAATTGTTTGACGACTTAACCTACAGATCGCTCTTAAATCAACTAGAGATTCAAATAACACGCTTAAAACTGATACGAAGCTTCAGATGATAAAGATGTGCTCGGGATTCGAATCCCGCTAGGTAGCATCGGCTAAGACAATAAAATCGCTCCTAAGTGATTCAGACTAAGTCGCAGTAATGTCCTAGCGTAATAGTCAAAAACACAAAGTCACGATAATACACGTCTTAACTACGAATTATCCTAGCGTTCATCTAATCCCAAACACAAACGGGATTTAGCTACGCATGATAGACGAGAAAACAACGAAAGAAACAAAGGATAAGGGCGAAGAATTCATGTTCTTGATATACGGATGATATGCGATGGGAACATTGAAGATTCTTCGTTCTTCGTTAAATTGGGCGTGATTTCGTCGATGATCCGTCTCTTGCGCTCCGGGGTGCGATTCTGCGTTTTTCTGTGCTAATTTTCGTCTCTCAGTGATTAGGGTTAATCTCTGGTAAGTTGTGTCTTTTTCTGGTCAAATTTGGGCTTTTTATACTGATTCCCGTGTCGGTCACGGCCTGGGACATGGGCCGTCACGGCCGTGACCAACATCGCTTGCGTCTCGCCACTTTCTGCCCTTGGTCACGGCCAAGTGCATTGCACGTCACGGCCGTGACCATCATCAGCGCCAGCCTCTGCCTCGCATCACGGCCACGTGCTTTGCACGTCACGGCCGTGACCGCCATCAATCGCGCTCTCTGTCCCTCGTCACGGCCGTGACGCGTAATGCGTCTGGCCGTGACCGAGGGCAGTGTTGCCCTTTTCGCGCCGTTTTGCCTCGTTTTCGCTCCTTTTCGCCCGAAACTCGTCCTAAGCTCCTTCAACAACAAAACAAGTGTAAATATATCGAATAAATGCATGATTTGATTGCTAAAGCTTTATTATACCCCGAATAAATACTACGATAAACGCATTGAAATGCGTTTATCAAACCTCCCACACTTAAGCATTTGCTTGTCCTCAAGTAAATTAGAAATAAGATAAGGCATCAAACTAGGATAACGGCACGATTGTTCGTAATTTATCATTAAAGCTAGAAAGCACAAAAGGAATCAGGCAAACAATCGCGGATATTACACTAATGACTTGCACTCGTCGACCTGAATTTTCTTCGCACTGCTAATCGAGACTCATACCTCACAAGCATTCACTCAATTCACTCAAGTGTATAGGCTAGCATATGATGAGTCGCTCAATTCGTGCACTAGTCCAACCCCTACCATAAACTTGCAAGTTAATCGCATCTCTACTATTCAAAGGGCAAGTATAAATCTGAGGGTCTTTTTGGGAAAACGGTCGAACAATCATGACGCGGCAAGCATAGATAATGAACACTTAATCTTAGAGCTAGGACACATGATCGAAAATTATCAAAGAATACAGCATGATCAAACAGACAGTCACACGTCCCAACATAAGACTCGACGTTCTCGCTCCGAAATCCTAGACTTTTCTGCTCGACCCTCTCAACTCAGTTCCCTTTCATTTTCTGCCCTTTCACCTTAGTTACGCTCTACTTTTGTGCACTGCCCTTACTCCCTAAAAACATCAAGGTTCGGCTCTTGTCGCAAAGAATACATCGTCACAGCGAATGCCGTGTACCTAAGGATACTTATTACCGATAACTATATCTTGCCAAAGGGTTATGGGCAGGCTTATGCAAGGGATCGGGTCATTTCAGAAAACGGTCAAGTAAGGGACGAGTCATGTCATGGATAGCAGAAAAGAACATCAAATCATACACTGAAATAGTAACTCTCACGTTCGACTTCTGCTCTATTCTAATCGACTGGGGTTCACATACTCTCTGGAGGCTTATTTGGGTCTGGGTTATTTCATACATATGGGGTAAGGCTCAATACGGGGTAAGGGAGATTTGGCCCTGGACTTAATTCCTATTGCCCTCATCATTTTCACACTAACACACCCAAACAGTTTCAACACGCATCAGACAGGCAAGTTCTAGAGGGATATAGACTAGGCACGTCACACAACCAAGAAAAATGAGCGTAAGCTCGTCAGGCTCAAACTCTCACACGAAACAGGGTTATGTGTACGGATCTCTCAAAACAGTGCTATATCTATTCAGGCAGATAAGATTCAATCAGTCATGCTTGTCCTAATTGCTCACAGAATTTCATAGAATGCAGACCAACTCGAGATAAGCGCAAACAATCATGCCTGATTCAGTAATTCATGCCTTTCCAACGAACTCAACGACTCACAGACACGTCATAAAACTTTAAAATTCCCCTCCCCACACTTAAGTCAGACGTTGTCCTCAACGTAAAAATAAAAGGAAGGGGAAAAGAGTTAAAAAGAAGCGTGACTCCCCTGACGAATAAGGGACGTGCTCGTGAGGTAGTCGGTTTAGCGCGTGGCGGTCGTGTTGTTATCCGTTAAGCGTTGTAAGCCGTTATGCGTTTCCATGCGCTAGCTAGAGAGATAAATAGACATAAAATAGAGTAGTCATAGATTAACCATAAACATAGTTATAAGCGTTAAAGGTAGGAAGAAAGTAAAAACACACGCGACTACTCGAAAACGCAATGTCATAAAAGAAAAAGAAAAGGAAAATCCCTAAGGGGGCGGCGGTGGTGGCGAGCGTTGCCTCGGGCGAAGGAGTTCCATCGATCGCTTGGACAGCTCGAGCGCCTTGTCCATGGCTCGCAGGGCCTCGTTGTAGCGGTCCAGCTCCTCTCTGTACTGGCGGTGGGCTTCCTCGTTCCTTCGCTCGTACTCGTCCTGTCGGGCCGAGTCTCTAGCACGTCCTGGCGCCGCGCTTCGAGATCCATTGCCGACGCGTAGGGGGCGACGCCGGATGACTCGTCATGGTGGTAACCGGAGGAGTAGGAGGGCCCGGCGGCGGTCGTGTCCGTCTCGACTGGGTGGGGGTCGTCAGGTATAGCTGGTCGGCGGGGATGTCGATGTGGTCCGTCTGGCCACGATAAGTCTCGTGCCAGACGTACACCTTGTTCGTGCAAGTCCAAGTGGGCGCCTTCACCAGCATCTTCATCTTCACAAGCATCTCCTCGTTCACGGGGTGGCGCCCTTCGACTATCTCCATCTCGGGCGCATTCGCTGGCCAGTAGCGTAAGCCCTTGATCACCTTGGTGATGAGTGGCCCTACGGCGATCTTGCCGTGGGATCGTGCTTCCGCCTGAGCACTGAAAGCGTGGGCCACCGCCATCCCTAAGTGGACCTGTTCGTCTCGATGCAGCTTGGCCAGGTAGAATAGATCGCGCAAGGTGACTGCTCCGTGCGAGTCGCCCCTCGGTGTAAGCGATGTCGTCAGGAGACGGTGGATGTACCGCAGTCCTGGGCTCCTTAGGGCAGAGGCCTTCGACGTCTTCGCGCTGTAATCCGGCTCGCCGGGTCGAGCGATGTCATCCCAGCAACCCTGTCATCCGCCCGCTTGATCAAAGTATGCCGCGAGGGCTGGTGTGGGTATGGCTGTGGGACTCCAAGTGCGTGGCACAGGTTTTCGGCCCTCACTATCTGCTCTTCATTGAATGCCCGGAATCTGATCTTGTTGTCGCCGTATTCGTCGTAGGTGAATGTGGCAAGGAACTCTAAGGTGAGTTCCTTGTACGCCGGTTCGTCGATGGCGAAGAACGTCCCCCAGCCGCTGAGTGACAGGTACTGGCCGACTTGCTGGTCGATGTGGTGCTTCGCCAGCGTGTCGTAGTCGATCTGGTCCATGGAGATGAACTCCATGGCCTTCAGCTTGTTGTAGCGGGCCGTATGAGCCTCGTCAGTGAACTGACCCATGGCTTCTAGCATAGTCGGTGGGGGCCCGCGTCGCCTTTGACGAACGGGCGAACGCGAGGCTGGGTTGCGTGAGGATGAAGGGCGGCTTTTACCCATAATACCTGAAAGAGAGGTGTGAGCGCAACGAGAATGTGGCAATTATATTCAAGGCAGCTCGACTCAACCAACATAGCGACGAAGTAGTAACTTGCCTATGCAATACACATGAAAGGCTCAAAGTGGCATTTTATCGAACATGTGGCGTGCAACTGAAGATATGCATAACAATTTAAAAAATGTAGCAACCAACGTACCCAAATAGACAAATTAAGCATTCCCAAGACGTATATCATCATAAAAGAGTACGAATAATACCCAATTATATCATATTATGCAGCATTACTTTCTGGGGGGCCACCATGCAGGATCTGCTGGCATTGGAGCAAGCATTGCCCTAAGGACCTTCCTCCTCCTGCATGTTGGGGTGGGCCCGATTAATCGACGCCGGCCCCCGAACAGCGCAACGTGGCTATAGCGGAAGCGCGATTTGTACCGAACGGCGTACGGTGGTGAATTTTCGATTTTTAATATCTAGATTTAACCTTACGCCATTCGGCTTCTCCCAAGGGTATGAAATACTTCCCTAAGCCTCGGGAGATCGCAGTTAATTCGAATTATCAAAATTCGAATTTATTTCCAATTTATTCAAATTAATAATTTAGATCCAAATAAATCGAATAAAGCGGCAATCAGACTTTTTCGATTATTTGGAGACTGAAATGATTTTTGATCAATACCAAACTTTCCAGAATTATTCTACACTTCCTAACGTTCACAACGATAGGTCTTTCGAATTATTCCGACATCATTTGATATTTTTCTCAAAATCAAATCTGTGGTTCGAAACCATTAATTCGAATAAAACGGCAGTCTTTCGTCTTTTAACTATTTGACGACCGAAATGATTTCCGATCGACACCAAACTTTCCAGAATAATTCTACACTTCCCGACGTTTCCAACGAGGGGTCTTTCGAATTATTCCGATACCGTTTGGTATTTTTCGTAAATCAAATCGTTAGTGTTCGATGTATACCTTTGATGAACGGGATTATTTCTGTCGTCGCCTCGGATCAACGTGGCTACACCTCGTCTGGATCCCGGGGCTTCCGGGCTAGATCGTCACGCCGGTATGACCTTGAGCGAACCTCCGAGACTGCTCCCGATGGCTAGACGCAGTTCGGTTCAGGCGTTGGGGTTCGTCGAACGATCCCGTGGCTTGTCGTACGTGGTTTTTAAAGGAATTCTCTTTTCCTCTTTTTCCTCTCTTGTTATACTTAAAAAAAACAAAGTTTCTCACTTTTTTTTCCTTAAGCAACTCACGTTGCTTTATCAATTTTTTTTTTTTTTTTTATTGAGACACTTGTTGAAACAAGTGTCAAAATAAATAATAAAAAATGTTACTTAAACATTCTACACATCCCAACGTGGATGTGTAGATTTTTTCTTTTTTTTTTTTATTTATTAATTTTGATAATTTCTTTTTGGCCCTTGAGGTTTCTAAATTCTCAATTTAGTCCCCTCAATTTTAAATAATAAAATAATTAAATCCAATCTAATTATTTAATTATAATTGAGCCCACTTAGTTAATTAATTAAGCACTTAAGACAATCTCAAGTCCTAATTATTTCCGTGACTGTCACTGGAATTTAACTAAGTCGTCGGCACCTCGTATCAACTATGCCACTACCTCAACGAATCTCATTCGTTAGGTTCCACATAAAAGCCCGCCGTTTTCGTTCAAGTTCATTACCATTTTTAAGCGCGACTCTCTAGGTTCGTCTCAACTGGCATGGGAGGAATCCACGAGTCCCGGTATTCGCCTAGCCAACCCACGGTACCGGACAGATCCCAGTTGAGAACGAATTTTGATCTAATCGAAATTCGGGCGAACCGACTATAGTGTATACATTTAAATACTTCTTACACCTTTCAATTGCGTCCCGGTTAGGTGAGAGCCATGCAAATGTCAAACTCACTAACCTAACACTATGTTATAATCGAGATCGAATTGATTATTTAAACTCCGCTCAGTATCTAATACAAGCAAGTTTTCCAAGCTTCGGCCGAAGGCTTTATAATCGTCGCTCTCCTATTATCTCATAGGACATTAACCTATACGAATATAGGCAGTGAATCCTGATAGCAGTCAAAGCCCGGCAATCACCTCCGTAAAGTCGGTTGCGTTTCGTTGCTGACCCGTGTCTCATTTATGAACACTTGCGAGTCTAGCGAACTAGCGACAAAACCGAAATCGCGAAAGCAAATCCGTCAATGACCCTATCGGTCTAAGGCTGCTATAGTCATTCGTTCAATCATTGACAACATCCTAGCCATGTGATTGAGACGAATACGAGCCGAATGTCCGAATACGCAATCTCTCCGATCACCAATATCTCCATCACGACCCACAACCTCTCAGGTAATCGGTGACACTACCGATACTATGTGGTCGTCAATGGATAAGTCATATTCGGATATCTAGTCACCCACCTAGAATCCTTAGACTTACGGACTTTTTATTTAATGTTGAGATTAAGGACCGTCCGGTGTCTCCTCTCTCGTCCCACGAGGATCAGACGTCCAACTCAAATATTTGGGTGTTATTTATTTATCGCACTACCGGATGCCAAGTAGACTTTAAATTCGATAAATAAATAATAATGCCTTTATTATAATGAAAATATATATTCATTAATTTATTTGACAGTATATACAATAAACCTGTCTTACAACCTATACATCATCGTGCGCCCTATACTATTCCTAGTCCTCGTATGGCATTCCGAGGGCACACTCCCTAACAGCCTCCCACTTGCACTCGAATGCCATGCGATGCACCTAATGCCAGTCGCAATGGTATCGTAGCCCCATCTTGTCCAAATGCTGTTCCATAACTGCTTGGGACAAGGGCTTCGTGAGCGGGTCCGCCACGTTTTCTGCGGTGGCGATTTTCTGCACGGCGACCATCCCGTTTTCAACGAACTCACGTAATACGTGATATTTTCTCTCAATATGTTTGGACTTGCTATGAGATCGTGGTTCCTTTGCTTGTGCGACTGCACCGCTATTATCGCACCAAAGTGTAAGCGGTCTATCAGCAACTGGTACCACAGTAAGTTCCTCCAAGAACTTTTTCATCCAAACAGCTTCTTTAGCTGCCTCTGAGGCTGCTATGTATTCTGCCTCGCACGTGGAATCGGCAGTTGTGCTTTGCTTGGAGCTTCTCCAAGACACTGCCCCACCGTTGAGCACGAATACAAAACCTGAAGTAGATATTCGGTCATCCACGTCCGACTGGAAGTCCGAATCGGTATAACCAACTACTTCTGGTCCCGCTCCTCCATAAATCAGCGTTAAGTCTTTAGTCCGTCTAAGGTATTTAAAGATATTCTTAACAGCTGTCCAATGTTCTTCCCCTGAGTTTGTCTGAAACCGACTAACCACGCTCACAGCGTAGGCAATGTCCGGTCGTGTACACAACATCGCGTACATCAGACTACCCACTGCAGACGCATACGGTATCCCACTCATCCGTCGTCTGTCTTCCTCACTTTGAGGTGACATTGACTTTGACAAATGGATCCCATGTCGCATTGGTAAGAACCCTCTCTTAGAGTCATCCATTCTAAATTTCTTTAGGATTTTCTCTAAGTAAAGGGCCTGAGATAAGCCGATCGTATGGTTCGCTCGATCCCTGAACAAGCGAATACCTAGTATATACGTCGCTTCTCCCAGGTCTTTCATGGAGAATTCGGTTGAAAGCCATGCTTTCACCGATGAGAGCATCCCGATGTCGTTTCCTATCAAAAGGATATCATCCACGTACAATACAAGGAACGACACCATACTCCCACTGCTCTTTCTGTAGACACATGGCTCATCTACGTTTTTCACGAATCCAAAGTTCCGAACTGCTTCATCAAAACGTAGATTCCAGCTGCGAGAGGCCTGTTTCAGTCCGTAAATAGACCGATTCAGTTTGCACACTTTGTGAGCATCTGCATGCGACTCAAAACCTTTTGGCTGCTCCATATAGATCTCCTCCTTGAGGAATCCATTAAGGAACGCCGTTTTAACGTCCATCTGCCAAATCTCATAATCATAGTGCGCAGCTATCGCGAGCATTATCCGGATAGACTTGATCATGGCTACAGGTGAGAAAGTCTCCTCATAGTCAACTCCCTCTTTTTGGTTATAGCCCTTGGCAACCAACCTGGCCTTGTACGTCTCAACTTGTCCGTCAGATCCAATCTTCCTCTTGTAAATCCATTTACAACCGATTGGTCTAAAACCACTCGGTAGGTCTACAAGAGTCCAGACTTTGTTGGAGTACATTGAGTCCATCTCAGCTCGCATAGCCTCAATCCATCTCGCTGAGTCAACATCGGATATAGCTTGATCGAAAGTAGCGGGATCTTCTCTTAGAAGTCCCCTAGTCGCAACATAACCTTGTTCGACATGTGACATGCCATACCGCTGTGGTTCGCGAGGCACCCTTTCAGATCGTCGCATGACTGGTTCGCTCGGACCATCCGAATCTTGTGTGGGCGTTTCGGTCGACTGCTCCTCGAGAGTGACCTCACGGCCAATGCCAAAATCTCGAATGAACTCTTCCTCGAGAAAATGTGCATGTAGGCCAACAACGATCCTTTGATCATCGTGAAAATAGAATAGGTACCCCATAGAGTCTTCGGGGTAACCTATGAAACGTCCTTTTACTGACCTAGACTCCAATTTATCTGTTTTCAGCTTTTTCACATAGGCGGGGCAACCCCAAATCCTAATATGTGATAAGCTTGGTAAACGACCAGTCCATATCTCATACGGAATGCCGTTAATAGACTTCGAGGGACACCGGTTAATGGTATACGCCGCTGTCAAAAGCGCGTATCCCCACAATGACATTGGTAAATCTGTATAGCTTAACATAGAACGAACCATATCTAATAAAGTTCGGTTTCTACGTTCAGCCACGCCATTCAATTGTGGCGTACCGGGCGGAGTCATCTGTGATATTATACCATTCTCCTTTAAGAACTGGTCAAACTCGACGCTCATGTACTCACCACCTCGATCCGATCGAATGACTTTAATGACTTTCGAAGTTTGGTTTTCCACCAACGCCTTATACTCCTTGAACCTTTCAAGAGCATCAGCTTTATACCTCATCAGATACACTAGTCCGTAACGACTGTGATCATCCGTAAAGGTAATAAAATAGTGGAAGTCACCTCGAGCTTTCACATTGAAAGGCCCGCAAACATCTGTGTGAATTAAACCGAGAATTTCCGTGGCTCTATTAAAAGTCCCGGTGAAGGGTGATCGGGTCATTTTACCTTTGAGGCATGACTCACAAGTCGGATAGGGATCTGATCCCAACGGTGTTAATATCCCATTTTTCTCCAACTCGTGGATCTTACGTTCTCCAGCATGACCTAATCGAAGATGCCACAAGTATCTCGCATTTATTCCCGACTTTCGTTTATTTGTGACAGTATTCACAGATATATCGTTCTGGGTATTTAAATAGTACAAACCATTAAATAGTGTCGCGCTGCCAACATTTTTATTTCTATACATAATGTGGCATGTATTATTATTAAAACTAAATACATAACCATTCCTGCTCAAAACAGGAATGGAGACGATGTTCTTAAATCCCCTCGGGAGTACAAGACAATCGTACAAACGCAACACATGCCCAGAAGATAATACAAGAGATCTTGATCCGACGTGGCTTGCCGAGATACTATCCCCGCTTCCCACTCTGACCTCGATCTCACGCTCCCCAAGCGCTCTACTTGGTCCCAGACCCTGCGTGGAAACACAAATGTGAGTACTAGCCCCCGAATCCAATATCCAGGAAGTAGAGTATACAGATGAAGAACAAACTGTTTCTAAAACATTAAGTTCCATACCTGACGCAGCCTGCTCACCCTTGAGCTTCGGACAGTCACGCTTCCAGTGGCCCAGCGCACCGCAATGCAGACACTTATCCGTCGGCTTTACACCGGTTTGTTTCGATTTCCCAAAAGATAGTTTCTTCTTGGAAACCTTCCCTGTCGGCTTGAGCTTGTTGCCCTTCTTCTTTTTGCCTTTTTGGGGTTTCGAAGAAGTGGCGACAAGTGCAGTCTGCTTTGCCCTCTTCATCTGACCTTGCGCCGTTGCTAACTGATTCATCAGTTCAGGAAGCAACAACGTCATACCATTCAGATGATAATTCACAATGAACGCATTGAAGGACGGAGGCAGGGACTGCAAGATGAGATCATTTTGTAATTCCCGATCAATCGAAAATTGAGAGTTTCCAACCTCTCGATCATGGTGATCATGTTCATAACATGTTCGCCAACATTCTCACCCTCAGACATCCTCGATCGGAAGAGCTGCGACGAAGTCGCATAACGAGCCGTCCTAGACGTCTCACCGTAAAGCTCTTTCAAATGTTGAACCATCACCCGAGCATCAGCCATATTTTCATGACTACGCTGCAGTGCGTTACTCATCGATCCGAGGACATGAGCCTTTACGAGCTTCTCGTCGCGCAGTCGCTTGTCATAAGCTGCACGAGCCTGCTCGGATGCCCGCGCCCCTGGGGCTGGCAGCATTCGGAGTCAAGGATATAAACTAGATTCTCAATCTCGAGGAAAATCCTCAAGTTGCGAAGCCAGTCTGAATAGTTTGGCCCAGTCAACCTATTCTCCTTGAGCAGTACATTTAAAGCGGTCGACATAATTTCACAAAGAGAGAAAATGCTGCAGAAAAATAAAAGGCATATTAAGTCGATTGTATATGTTATCAAACGCGAACAAGGACTTTTTATTCCGTTTGACTCCCACTATCTTTTCATAAACTCCATTCTCCCTACGGATGTTATGGAAGTTTCGTTGATAACTTCGATAGTGGAGTTGATGTCCCCATGGACGGATGCAAACCTCAACCTCTGTCGTTTTATTGGTTTGCAGCAGCCCACGAAGTCATGCTCCGCACGAATCCGACCTTGTCGAATGTCTCAACTATCTTTGTCTCAGTCAGGGACCCCGCCGGCAAATCCGGAACAAGGCAGTTTGACTGTCTAAGTGCGACCTATCAACTTTGCTCAAAACCGCACACTTGAACCGTACGTCTTACCGCACAGTGTGGTCTTGGCGAGCGGCACAAATGCACCCGAGCAAGCCGAGACAAAAGCAAATGCAAGGCGCCGGCATACCCGAAACCAAACCTTGCATTTAGGTTTTGTAACAACTAGGCCCGAGCTTGATAGAAGACAGGGCATCCAATCCCTTTACTCACTTAGTATTCGTACGGGAGATTTTTGCAACTCATAGCATATTAAAATTAAGCACGAGCACGTAAATGCATTAAATAAATTCCTAACCCTAGGAAGGCAATTTAAATGGACAAATATGCGGGCTATTTCTAGACTGGTCCTATTACATAGGTCGTAAAGCGACCGAGGTCTTCGATCTTCCAACGTCGAGTCATCGTTACGATGGTTGTCGAATCATCCAATCTCGCCTTGCGTCGAATGGCCATCATTTTATTTAACCTATCTACAACACGGGGGGAATTATTTCCCAAACAACCCGTAATCCATGTACATACCGGGGGCGGCAAACGACCCTTAAACAAATAACCCGGTTGAACCTAAGCCCGCGTAAATGTCCCACATAAACATGCAACACAGAATTTTAACGTCGGGTGTCCAACCGACGTCACGAGCGACGATAGTCTCCAAACTACGTCGACCGTTCGTTCGCCACATCGGCTTTCGAGGCCTTCGGTCGAACCATTCATGAGCCTTGGCTCTGATACCACTGTTGGGGTGGGCCCGATTAATCGACGCCGGCCCCCGAACAGCGCAACGTGGCTATAGCGGAAGCGCGATTTGTACCGAACGGCGTACGGTGGTGAATTTTCGATTTTTAATATCTAGATTTAACCTTACGCCATTCGGCTTCTCCCAAGGGTATGAAATACTTCCCTAAGCCTCGGGAGATCGCAGTTAATTCGAATTATCAAAATTCGAATTTATTTCCAATTTATTCAAATTAATAATTTAGATCCAAATAAATCGAATAAAGCGGCAATCAGACTTTTTCGATTATTTGGAGACTGAAATGATTTTGATCAAAACCAAACTTTCCAGAATTATTCTACACTTCCTAACGTTCACAACGATAGGTCTTTCGAATTATTCCGACATCATTTGATATTTTTCTCAAAATCAAATCTGTGGTTCGAAACCATTAATTCGAAAAAGCGGCAGTCTGTTGTCTTTTAACTATTTGACGACCGAAATGATTTCCGATCGACACCAAACTTTCCAGAATAATTCTACACTTCCCGACGTTTCCAACGAGGGGTCTTTCGAATTATTCCGATACCGTTTGGTATTTTTCGTAAATCAAATCGTTAGTGTTCGATGTATACCTTTGATGAACGGGATTATTTCTGTCGTCGCCTCGGATCAACGTGGCTACACCTCGTCTGGATCCCGGGGCTTCCGGGCTAGATCGTCACGCCGGTATGACCTTGAGCGAACCTCCGAGACTGCTCCCGATGGCTAGACGCAGTTCGGTTCAGGCGTTGGGGTTCGTCGAACGATCCCGTGGCTTGTCGTACGTGGTTTTTAAAGGAATTCTCTTTTCCTCTTTTTCCTCTCTTGTTATACTTAAAAAAAAACAAAGTTTCTCACTTTTTTTACCTTAAGCAACTTACGTTGTTTTATCAATATTTTTTTTTTTTTTTTTTTTTTTTTATTGAGACACTTGTTGAAACAAGTGTCAAAATAAATAATAAAAAATGTTACTTAAACATTCTACACATCCCAACGTGGATGTGTAGATTTTTTTTTTTTTTTTTTTTATTTATTAATTTTGATAATTTCTTTTTGGCCCTTGAGGTTTCTAAATTCTCAATTTAGTCCCCTCAATTTTAAATAATAAAATAATTAAATCCAATCTAATTATTTAATTATAATTGAGCCCACTTAGTTAATTAATTAAGCACTTAAGACAATCTCAAGTCCTAATTATTTCCGTGACTGTCACTGGAATTTAACTAAGTCGTCGACACCTCGTATCAACTATGCCACTACCTCAACGAATCTCATTCGTTAGGTTCCACATAAAAGCCCGCCGTTTTCGTTCAAGTTCATTACCATTTTTAAGCGCGACTCTCTAGGTTCGTCTCAACTGGCATGGGAGGAATCCACGAGTCCCGGTATTCGCCTAGCCAATCCCACGGTACCGGACAGATCCCAGTTGATAACGAATTTTGATCTAATCGAAATTCGGGCGAACCGACTATAGTGTATACATTTAAATACTTCTTACACCTTTCACTTGCGTCCCGGTTAGGTGAGAGCCATGCAAATGTCAAACTCACTAACCTAACACTATGTTATAATCGAGATCGAATTGATTATTTAAACTCCGCTCAGTATCTAATACAAGCAAGTTTTCCAAGCTTCGGCCGAAGGCTTTATAATCGTCGCTCTCTTATTATCTCATAGGACATTAACCTATACGAATATAGGCAGTGAATCCTGATAGCAGTCAAAGCCCGGCAATCATCTCCGTAAAGTCGGTTGCGTTTCGTTGCTGACCCGTGTCTCATTTATGAACACTTGCGAGTCTAGCCAACTAGCGACAAAACCGAAATCGCGAAAGCAAATCCGTCAATGACCCTATCGGTCTAAGGCTGCTATAGTCATTCGTTCAATCATTGACAACATCCTAGCCATGTGATTGAGACGAATACGAGCCGAATGTCCGAATACGCAATCTCTCCGATCACCAATATCTCCATCACGACCCACAACCTCTCAGGTAATCGGTGACACTACCGATACTATGTGGTCGTCAATGGATAAGTCATATTCGGATATCTAGTCACCCACCTAGAATCCTTAGACTTACGGACTTTTTATTTAATGTTGAGATTAAGGACCGTCCGGTGTCTCCTCTCTTGTCCCACGAGAATCAGACGTCCAACTCAAATATTTGGGTGTTATTTATTTATCGCACTACCGGATGCCAAGTAGACTTTAAATTCGATAAATAAATAATAATGCCTTTATTATAATGAAATATATATTCATTAATTTATTTGACAGTATATACAATAAACCTGTCTTACAACCTATACATCATCGTGCGCCCTATACTATTCCTAGTCCTCGTATGGCATTCCGAGGGCACACTCCCTAACACTGCATCCTTCAAAGGGGATCCGATGGCTGAGGAGAACCCTTTGTTTTGGCGCCCCTCCGCCGAGAAACATATGGCGGCTCTGGCCCAGGCTGATATCTCTGACCTCCCTGGCGTTGTCTTTCATTCTCCTGCGGGTCCTTCTGTTTAGTTTTTTTCTCTTTCTGTGTTGTGTTAATGAACCTTTTTCTTTTATGCTTTTGCGAACATTTTTAGGATTTTGCTTGGGGGAGCTTAACTCCCCTGTTTCTGTATGTTCTCGCTGAGGTCCCTCATTTTCCCTCTGTAATATAGGACCTCCTTATTAAGTATCCTACTGTTTTTTGTGTTTTAAGCTTTATCGTGCCTTCCTAAGCACCTTAATTAATTCATAAACCAAGTACTAATTGTATACAGCTTCGGTTGTAAGGAACGTCGTCCTTATCCTAAGGTGTTATTTATGCACTAGGCTCTCCTCGTCCTTAGCGAATTCAGTAATGTAGGACCGAAGGTCCCGAATATGAATTGGGGAGATCCCCCATTGTTTTACCCTGGTTATAGCGCTAGCTCCGCTTAGGTGCCTATTCACGTCGCAGGCTTTACTGAGGACCTTTGATGTCCTGTACACCACAGCCCGTCGGCAGTGGTATCTTGTACGCCTTCATGGGCATCTTTTTACGTCGCAGACCTGTGGCCTTTGATGTCGGGTACACCGCTGACCCGTCGATCTTTGGCATCATCTCACATCGCAGACTATCAGTCTTTGATGTCTTTGTACGCCGCAGGTCCCGAATATGAATTAAGGAACAAGTCACGTGGATATATATACCCCAAGCTATGCACGTGATTCAAGGAAGGAAAACAACTAAACACTCATGACCAATTCAAACTGAGGAATATGCAAATAACGTGAGAAGATTTGGCCCATTCAAGACAAAGTCGGCTGCCCTCTATCTATATAAAGCCATGCACTGACGAAGAGAAAGGAGGAGGCTTGGACGAGACGACAATCGACGACAGAGAATAAAATAAAGCGAAGGGCAGCGAATATAAACGAAGAAATTCTCGACGGCTGCGAAACTTTTGACGGCGAAGGCAAAGAGAGACCGAAAAAGGGCGAATTTCTTACCTTCTAATATTTCGTTTTCGACAATGTTTTCTTTGGATTTATTGTCGTTTTCGTATATTAACATGCTAGGCTAATTTCTTTTGTGATTAAGGCCGTGTGAGGCCGGATTATGACTACTGATCGACACGTGGTGTGTGAATGAGAAGTGCGACAAGTAATAATTAAAACGAATACTAAATTTTTTTTTGGGTAAATTTTCCGAAAATAAAAAACAAAAGAAGTACAGTGAAAAGGTGGACCAACCCACCCACAAACCAGTAAGAGGCTACTGGTCAAACAAGCACAAACAACACAGCATGCCAAAACCCACACAAACACCAAACAAGAAGAACAGCCCAACCATCAACCAACATGCCACAGTCGCTTGATAGCCGCCACTTGGAAGGCAAACCGCGTGTTGTCACCGACGTGCGATAGGCAGTGGACCTATCGTTTGTAGTGTAGTAAAGCGAATAAACGAGTATTGAACACGAGGAATAAATCAAGTACTAGTAATAACCAATCGATTCGATATTTAGCCTAAATAAAATACGCAAATTGTTTGACGACTTAACCTACAGATCGCTCCTAAATCAACTAGAGATTCAAATAACACGCTTAAAACTGATACGAAGCTTCAGATGATAAAGATGTGCTCGGGATTCGAATCCCGCTAGGTAGCATCGGCTAAGACAATAAAATCGCTCCTAAGTGATTCAGACTAAGTCGCAGTAATGTCCTGGCCGCTCGCGAATTTGCTGTCGGCCTAAATGCTCGCGGGGATCTAAAAGTCAGTAATTACTAACGGCGAGGATCGAGTATTTGCTTTCGCCCTATACTCGAATCCTATCTTCTACGAACGGCCTAAACGTTGTTTAGCTGTCGCCCTAAACGTTGTTCCCCACAATCACTTTAACACATAGACATATTAAAGCGACGAAACATATTCATAGAACGATAAATAGTCAAAAACACAAAGTCACGATAATACACGTCTTAACTACGGATTATCCTAGCGTTCATCTAATCCCAAACACAAACGGGATTTAGCTACGCATGATAGACGAGAAAACAACGAAAGAAACAAAGGATAAGGGCGAAGAATTCACGTTCTTGATATACGGATGATCTGCGATGGGAACATTGAAGATTCTTCGTTCATCGTTAAATTGGGCGTGATTTCGTCGATGATCCCTCTCTTGCGCTCCGGGGTGCGATTCTCCGTTTTTCTGTGCTAATTTTCGTCTCTCAGTGATTAGGGTTAATCTCTGGTAAGTTGTGTCTTTTTCTGGTCGAATTTGGGCTTTTTATACTGATTCCCGTGTCGGTCACGGCCTGGGACATGGGCCGTCACGGCCGTGACCAACATCGCTCGCGTCTCGCCACTTTCTGCCCTTGGTCACGGCCAAGTGCATTGCACGTCTCGGCCGTGACCATCATCAGCGCCATCCTCTGCCTCGCGTCACGGCCACGTGCTTTGCACGTCACGGCCGTGACCGCCATCAATCGCGCTCTCTGTCCCTCGTCACGGCCGTGACGCGTAATGCGTCTGGCCGTGACCGAGGACAGTGTTGCCCTTTTCGCGCCGTTTTGCCTCGTTTTCGCTCCTTTTCGCCCGAAACTCGTCCTAAGCTCCTTCAACAACAAAACAAGTGTAAATATATCGAATAAATGCATAATTTGATTGCTAAAGCTTTATTATACCCCGAATAAATACACCGAATTACACGACGGCCAACAGCTCCTTTTCGGTGGTCGTGTAATTGGCCTGGGCTGCGTCTAGCGTCTTACTCGCGTAGTAGATTGGCCTGAAATGGTTGTCTTTACGCTGCCCTAGCACGGCCCCAACTGCATAGTCACTAGCATCGCACATTAGCTCAAAGGGCAGTCCCCAGTCGGGGGCTACCATAATAGGTGCTGCGATAAGTCTTTCCTTAAGTAAATTGAAAGAATGCAGGCATTCATCATTAAAATCAAACGGGGCATCTTCTAACAATCTAGACATAGGACGTGCGATCTTAGAAAAATCTTTGATAAACCTACGATAAAATCCCGCATGTCCTAGAAAGCTTCTAATCGACTTCACGTTCGAGGGGACGGGTAATCTTTCTATAGTCTCTAACTTAGCTCGGTCCACTTCGATTCCTTTAGAGGAAATCTTGTGACCGAGAACTATACCCTCTCGAACCATGAAGTGGCAGTTTTCCCAATTAAGTGCCAAATTCGTTTCCTCGCATCATGCGAGCACGAGCATCAGATTCGATAAACATGCATCAAACGAGGAACTGAAAATAGAGAAATCGTCCATAAATACCTCCATTACCTCACCTACCAGTTCGTCGAATATGGGCATCATGCATCGCTGGAAGGTGGCTGGGGCATTGCATAATCCGAATGGCATCCTTCGGTACGCGAACGTTCCGAACGGGCACGTAAACGTCGTCTTCTCCTGGTCCTCGGGTGCTATGGGGATCTGCAGGTAACCTGACAAACCATCAAGGAAACAATAAAATGATTGACCCGCTAACTTTTCTAACATTTGATCAATAAATGGTAAAGGGAAATGATCCTTTCGCGTGGCATCGTTCAGCTTCCTGTAGTCGATGCAGACGCGCCATCCGGTCACGGTCCTCGTCGGGATCAGTTCGTTCTTGTCGTTGGTGACGACCGTCATGCCTCCTTTCTTTGGAACTACTTGGACCGGGCTGACCCATGCGCTGTCTGAAATGGGATAGATCATCCCCGCGTCTAGCAGCTTGATCACCTCCTTCTTTACCACGTCCTTCATGTTGGGGTTGAGGCGCCTTTGACGTTGAGCGACCGGCTTGAAGTCGTCCTCCATGAGGATCTTGTGCGTGCAATAGCTCGGGTTGATACCCCTTATGTCTGATATCTTCCACGCCAACGCCTTCTTGTGCTCCTTCAACACGTCTAAGAGCTGGCCCTTCTGTCCGTTGTCGAGATTTGACGAGATGATGACCGGCAGCCATCCATTGTTGCTCAGAAATGCGTACTCGAGGTGGTCGGGCAGCGGTTTCAATTCTAGGACCGGTGGTTCCTCGACCGAGCTCTTCTCATTGCCCTCTTCGCTGCTCTCATCGATGGCTATAATAGGCTCGCCGACTTCCTCCCCACACTCGTCGATTGCCATAAGCGCGTGTATGTCGTGATCGCCGACCTGTGACAGACCTTGCACGGAAAAGAGGAAGTCGTGCTCAAATACGTCTAAGAAATAACACTTATCGTCCTGCTCGCTACTCTTCTTCATTGAGTCCGCCATATCAAAGGTAACCTTTTCCCCATCTACCGTCAAGGTTAACGTCCCGTTCCTAACGTCTATCATGGTCTCCCCCGTGGCTAGGAACGGTCTACCTAAAATCAGGGGGACATTCTCGTCTTCCTCCATATCTAAAATAACGAAGTCTGCGGGAATCACGAACTTATCGACCTTAACTAGGACATCCTCGATAACACCTCGAGGGTACTTTAACGACCTATCCGCTAATTGGAGGCTCATCCTAGTGGGTCGTGGTTCGCCTAGACCTAAACGCTTAAACATGGAATACGGCATGAGATTAATACTAGCGCCCAGATCGGCTAACGCACGCTCAATCACTAAATCTCCTATAAGGCAGGGAATAGTAAAACTCCCTGGATCCTTCAGCTTCTTAGGAATCTTGCTTTGGAGAATCGCCGAGCACTCTCCTCGTAGGCAGACGGTGGAGACGTGTTCGAGCTTCCTTCTGTTCGTCAGCAGGTCCTTCAAGAACTTGGCGAAGCTGGGCATCTGCGTAATAGCTTCAACAAAAGGTAAGTTAATATGCAATTCTTTACACATACCCATAAATTTACCAAACTGAGCCTCGTTCTTGTCCTTCTTCAGTCGAGCCGGGTACGGGATCTTCGGCTGGTAAAGCTTCACCGGTGGTCGCTGGATCTCCGTCACCTTTTTCTTTTCGGGCTCGACCTTCTCCTTCTCAGCTTCGGCCTCCTCGACATCGTCGCCCCTGATCTCCTCAACTTCGGGCTCGTCGTGGCTCTCGAAGTTGGCATTCTCCTTGGCCTTCTTGTTGGTGGGCACTTCTTGCAATTCTCGCCCATTTCTCAGCGTCACAGCCTTGCAGGATTCGGCTCGGTGTAGCTTGGGAGCGATCCCTGAGTACGCCCCGCCAACTGCTTCGCTATCTGGCCCATTTGCTGCTCCAGCTTTTTGAGCGAAGCGTCTGTGTTCTGAGCACGCAAGTCATTCGCCTCCATGTACTCCTCCATCTTCGTCATACGGCTCTCGTGGGCTGCGGTGGTACTACTGAAGTTCGTGAGAAGAGTCTTCATCATGTCCTTCATCTCCCTCATGTCGTCGGATCCTTCTGCGGGCACGTTCTGGTACTGTCGTGGTGGACCGTTTTGGAATCCGGACGATCTGGGCTGAAATCCTAGTGGTCCTTGACTCTGATGGTTCTGACTCGCGTACGCCAGGTTTGGATGCGCCCGAGGCTGGAAACTTCGCTGGCCACCTTGGTAATTGCCCATATAGTCTACGTGCTCCAACGACTGCCCAAGTTGGCATTCTGATGTCTCGTGGGCTGCGCCGCAAATCCCGCACAAGGGCACGTAAGGCGTGTGCTGCGTCGGTGTGGTGGTGGCCACGGCGTTCACGGGCTGCGTCTGCCCGGACTTGGGAAGATCACCGTCTGCAACTGGGAGTTCGTCGAGGCAATTTGTTGCTGGAGCGCCTCGATCTTAGCATTAGTGGCCGTCTCCTCGCTCACTCCAAATACACCTGTCGTCTTCATCCTGGTATTGCCCCTCATGAAGCTGTTCCTCGAATAATCCTCAATCAAATTCCACGTGTCAGTGGTATTGAGCTTCACGAGTCCTCCTCCTGCGGCTCCGTCAAACATATGAACAGTCTGATCGTTGAGACCCTCATGGAATCGGTTGATCTGGGCTGCTTTCGACATCCCGTGCTGTGGGCATCTCTTCAATAACGCCTTGTATCGCTCCCACACCTCGTACAGGTTCTCAGAGTCCTTCTGGTGGAATAGAGAATTCTCCGTCTTCAACCGCAACACCTTTGATAGTGGGAAGTAGTGTTGATGAAAGCGGCTCGCATCTCCTCCTAGGTAGTGATCGACCTGGGCGGCAACATGTCTAACCAGTCCTTCGCCCTGAACTTGAGCGAGAATGGGAATAGCATTAGCTTGATTGCATCGCCTGGGACACCATTGATTTTGATAGTGTCGGTCACCGTCAGGAACGCCTTCAGGTGGGAGTAAGGGTCGTCCTCGGGGTTACCCTCGAACTGGGCCGTCTGGAATATCATCTGAAGCTAGCAGTGCTTCAGCTCAAAATTGTTGTTCTCGAACGGCGGAATGACAATTGCCGACTCAGTACCGCCTAGCGCGGCATCCTTGAGGAGGTCCTGAAGCGATGGCTCCTCCTCTGGAACATTGTGGACGGGCACTCGGTGGTCCGCCATCGTTGCTTCCGTGTTTGGGCTGTCTACGGACGCCTCTGCACGAGAGTTTAAGGTTGACTCCTGCGAACTATCCTCTGAATAACAACCTAACGGATCCTGAGAGCTGGTGGATGCTCCTTCGGTATCGTACTTAAGCTTCCTTCGCAACTTTCGTTCGAAGTCCGGGTCTGCGTCAACGATGGGACCCGATGGATGGCTTCGGGTCATTCACCGCTGAGTCGTACCTTCAATGAGTAAGAAACAAAAATTAGTGAAAAAGTAAATAGATACGCCAAATAAGAATATGAAATCAATAACGACGCAGGAAAACAACTAATGCACGTAAGACAAATGACGCAAATAGCAAAGACACAAGAAAAACGTCAAAATAAAAGTGGCTAAAGTACCGAACTACGGTGTTCCTAATATCAATCTATTCCCCGGCAACGGCGCCAAAAACTTGATCGACACGTGGTGTGTGAATGAGAAGTGCGACAAGTAATAATTAAAACGAATACTAAATTACTGTCACCGACGTGCGATAGGCAGTGGACCTATCGTTTGTAGTGTAGTAAAGCGAGTAAACGAGTATCGAACACGAGGAATAAATCAAGTACTAGTAATAACCTATCGATTCGATATTTAGCCTAACTAAAATACGCAAATTGTTTGACGACTTAACCTACAGATCGCTCCTAAATCAACTAGAGATTCAAATAACACGCTTAAAACTGATACGAAGCTACAGATGATAAAGATGTGCTCGGGATTCGAATCCCGCTAGGTAGCATTGGCTAAGACAATAAAATCGCTCCTAAGTGATTCAGACTAAGTCGCAGTAATGTCCTGGCAGCTCGCGAATTTGCTGTCGCCCTAGACGCTCGCGGGGATCTAAAATTCAGTAATTACTAACGGCGAGGATCGAGTATTTGCTTTCGCCCTATACTCGAATCCTATCTTCTATGAACGGCCTAAACGTTGTTTAGCTGTCGCCCTAAACGTTTTTCCCCACAATCACTTTAACACATAGACATATTAAAGCGACGAAACATATTCATAGAACGATAAATAGTCAAAAACACAAAGTCACGATAATACACGTCTTAACTACGAATTATCCTAGCGTTCATCTAATCCCAAACACAAACGGGATTTAGCTACGCATGATAGACGAGAAAACAACGAAAGAAACAAAGGATAAGGGCGAAGAATTCATGTACTTGATATACGGATGATCTGTGATGGGAACGTTGAAGATTCTTCGTTCTTCGTTAAATTGGGCGTGATTTCGTCGATGATCCGTCTGTTGCGCTCCGGGGTGCGATTCTGCGTTTTTCTGTGCTAATTTTCGTCTCTCAGTGATTAGGGTTAATCTCTGGTAAGTTGTGTCTTTTTCTGGGTCGAATTTGGGCTTTTTATACTGATTCCCGTGTCGGTCACGGCCTGGGACATGGGCCGTCACGGCCGTGACCAACATCGCTCGCGTCTCGCCACTTTCTGCCCTTGGTCACGGCCAAGTGCATTGCACGTCACGGCCGTGACCATCATCAGCGCCAGCCTCTGCCTCGCATCACGGCCACGTGCTTTGCACGTCACGGCCGTGACCGCCATCAATCGCGCTCTCTGTCCCTCGTCACAGCCGTGACACGTAATGCGTCTGGCCGTGACCGAGGGCAGTGTTGCCCTTTTCGCGCCGTTTTGCCTCGTTTCCGCTCCTTTTCGCCCGAAACCCGTTCTAAGCTCCCTCAACAACAAAACAAGTGTAAATACATCGAATAAATGCATAATTTGATTGCTAAAGCATTATTATACCCCGAATAAATACTATGATAAACGCATTGAAATGCATTTATCAAACCATTGCTAAAGCTTTATTATACCCCGGATAAATACTACGATAAACACATTGAAATGCGTTTATCAACCACATATTAATGCAATTATTATTTTATTTAATCATATGATGTGAGTTACGTATTCTTTGTTTGTGCTTCATATGCGTACGTATATCTGGTCTCCATGCGTATGATTATTGATTGGTTTATGAGACGGAATAAGTGATTAGACCGATTAGAACAAAACATTGAATACCACTACGTAAAACCAACCAGATATGGAATCCGGTTTCGTATGTGTGGTTTCTGATATTTTAGGCGCCGAAAGCGTTTAAACTCGGGGAATTTCATGAAGATCGAATGCGCGTATAGGAACTACAGTCATATAGGCATATAGTTGATTGGTTCTCTATTTACGCAGGGTTGGTATTGCGGGACAAACGAGTAGCACGTATGTTAGGAAATTCTACCTTGACTATGATAAATATTGATTAGATAGATTAGATTGCATGAGGACGTAGGAATAATTCGTGTCGAGCATGTGTCTTAATCACGTCGCCGTCTGCTGTTCTATCCTCATCTGTTCTATTTGCATTTATTTTATTATTTGCGTGTTTTATCTCTTTTATCGAATAATCAAAACTATAAAAATTCCGTTAGTCTAAATTAGAATTAGAAATATTTTCTTAAAATTAATCGAGCTGTCTTCATGGATCGATACTCGGACTTCGTCCGTTTTATACTACATGCACGACCTAGTACACTTGCTTGTATTTGAGCGTGTCAAGTTTTTGGCGCCGTTGCTGGGGACAGCGGTATATTAATTCTAGGAGTTATTCTAAGTTTAGTTCAGACCTTTATTTATTTATATATATTCTGTTATTATTAGTATTGTTTATATTCGGTGATACTCTCACTTTCTCGTTTGCGTTTTGTAGGATAGGGGATGCAGCGATTCTCGCAATATTATTCTGAGACCTATGCGACATGCGATGATGAACTGGAGTGCGATTTTTGCGGATGCCAACATCTCACTAGTGAATGCAAGTACAATCATTACAAGCCTCCACAATCTTGGTATGATGGGCGAGGAGAGAATGGCTACTCAAACACTGGCGATTATTCACATACTCCCTCGTATGATTACTGTACTCCACCTCAAAAAGAAAAATCCGCTTGGGAGATAGCGCTCGAAAAGATGGCAGGGTCGTATGAGCAACCATTAATTCAAAAACATGCCCAACAACATATTGATCCGCCCCAAAAGAAAAAGCCGTTTGGGAGATAGCGCTGGAGAAGATGGCAGTGATACAAGAAGATACTAGTCGTACATCTACTTCTATGAGTTTTCAGAGTCTAAAAGCGGAGTTAGAGAATCGGATGGCCCAATTTGAAAAGCTAAAAAATGCAGTGTCTAACGCGAAAAAGAGGTACCCTCGAGACACATAGTGTCAAATTCGGAAGAGCACATAGAAGCCTTTCCATTGAATTGTGAAATAACTCAAGAACCGGTGTTGGAACCAAGTGAAGCTAACAATGAGATCGAGTTAGAAAAACCGATCAACATGCAGAGGCTACTGTAGATTTCGTTCCAGCAGAGCAGAATCTCCCAGAAGTTCTTGAGGAATTGGAGAATCACCAAGAAACTAGTGAGCATGAACGCAAGAATTTCGCAGTATATGATGTCGTGGAAAAGAGAAAGATGGAGCGTGTGACTTTCGATCCGATTCTACGCTTAGTTACGAAGTCAACATATCATTCAGATAGCATATTCGCTGAAGAATTCAAGGCATTTATGATCGTTGACTTTGATATTATTTGGGAGCCGAAAGTCGACCCTTGGAGAGAGTTTAAAGATTGCGACCATGCAAAGCTGTACCATTATGAGATCAAACTTCTCTCCAAACAGATGAAATCAAGGTGTTTTATACTTCTACTGAAAATTCAGAGTCGTGGACCTTCAACACGAAGGAGAGTCGAGCTAACGACTATAAAAACAACGCTTCTTGGGAGGCAACCCAAGGCGTATCAATGCATATATATTATTTTATATTTTAGTCGTAATTATTTATATCCCATTTTCGTCTAATAAAAATTCGCTCTCACTGTGCCGCTTAGTCACATTTTCTCGCAGGCTCATAACCAGTTGGGGGTTGCCCGTTCGCTATGGTTGCTTGCTTATTGCGAATCAACAAAGTCTTCTACATCGATCGACGTAAAATTCAGGGCAGTGTCACTTCTACTCTCTCTTTGCTTTTATTTTATACACTGAGGACATTGTACTATTTAGTTTGGGGGTGGGATGTGACACATGCTAGATTTAATATGCTCACATGTTTAGTTATCGATCTATTTCGGTCTTAAGTGGGTATAAGCGATGAAGTTTGCAATTTGAACGTCATCTGTGGAATCTCCTGGCAATGATGAAAATTTTCAAAAAATTATTGTGTCGTGATATGAGTCGACGAGTTGAGTGTGATAGTCTCACATGTTGCATTGTTGTGATATTAGCATGACTATCTGGCTATATTGAATGCTTTAGGAGAGTATTGCGTATCATGAAGCACAAATCCAGTTATACATGTGAGTTTTTGAGCCTTCAGAGATGAATTCAGAGCAACTCATTATGCTCGGTGTTTATTCTTGTGTGACACGCATGGAATGAATATTTTCGAACTTGCTCTGTTATGCATGTCAATGGTTATTATGTGGATTTTTATGTGCGAAAATGAGAAGGGCACTAGGATTGAGTCATTGGCCTAAATATTTCCTTACCTTACGTACTTACCACTTAGTGAGCCCCTTTGAGCCTTATTTGACTTTGTTGATTTGGACCCCGAATATTTAGCCTAATTGCCACAAATTTAGCCTATGCGACCCCGTATCAGCGTGTTAATTTATCGATATCGTGAAAAGTGGCTTGTTGGTTGAGAAGAAGCTAATCGTCGATGCATGTTAGTTATGAACTCGTCTTATGATATAGATCTCTCGTCGTAATATTGCAGCGGACTAGAAACCTCTCCTTCGATAAGACGTAAAAAAAAGATATTTGAGGGGCTGGTTCGAAAAAAAAAGGGAAAAAAAGAGAAAAAGAGAAAAAAAAGAAAAGCGAAAAAAAGCGAACGAGAAGATTGCGAAAAGGAAAAAAGATTAATCGAATGAAAAATAGGCACGGCGTTAGAAGAGCGAAAGAATTGGTTAGAAGAGCGATTCGATGATTGACACGTTTGATACTTTTAGCTCACTTTCCCATATGACGCACATTTTCGAAAACCCGAGCCCCGTTACAACCGTTGGCGAAAGACCCTTTGATTCGTGCATGACTTCTACCATGTGACTATGATATGATTTGCAAGCATAGAGTAAATTCTTTTCATGTCGTGAATTGAGCGTTTTTATAGAGATCCCTTTGAAAACACCCCGAGCGACTTGAGCGATCCTTGTGAGAGTTGTGGATTGATGCCAAGTATAATTCTAGAAATGTCTTACATGCTATGTTAAGATTGCGACATATTACCTCATGCTTCAAGTTTTGACTAGATCATTCATTTGATGATTATCTCGGCCTTCTATTCTTCTACATTTTCTGATATGAAACAGGAGCAATTCATTGATTGATGTTTTATAATCCTAATTTAGTTTTATTCCGCTTTATGATCGAGGACGATCGAAGCTAGTTTGGGGGTTGTTGATAAGTTAGGATTTTTCACTATTTTTACACCCCGCAAAAGCGTAGTTTCGGTTGTTATTTATCATAATATACTTGAATATTATGCATTTACATTCATATCTCTTGTTTGACAGATAACGGAGCAAAATGGAACAAGTCGAGCTATTATGCGTACTAAGCACGATTATGAGAATGTGGGCTACAATCATCACAACAATGGTTTAATGGGCTTTAGTTTATTTTCAGCCCATCAAAAGAACTAAATCTACAAGAGATTTGGTAATTAAGGAACAAGTCACGTGGATATATATACCCCAAGCTATGCACGTGATTCAAGGAAGAACTAAGCACTCATGACCAATTCAAACTGAGGAATATGCAAATAACGTGAGAAGATTTGGCCCATTCAAGACAAAGTCGGCTGCCCTCTATCTATATAAACCATGCACTGACGAAGAGAAAGGAGGAGGCTTGGACGAGACGACAATCGACGACAGAGAATAAAATAAAGCGGAGGGCAGCGAATATAAACGAAGAAATTCTCGACGGCTGCGAAACTTTTGACGGCGAAGGCAAAGAGAGACCGAAAAAGGGCGAATTTCTTACCTTTTAATATTTCGTTTTCGACAATGTTTTCTTTGGATTTATTGTCGTTTTCGTATATTAACATGCTAGGCTAATTTCTTTTGTGATTAAGGCCGTGTGAGGCCGGATTATGACTACATATTAATAATTATTATTTTATTTAATCATATGATGTGAGTTACGTATTCTTTGTTTGTGCTTCATATGCGTACGCATATCTGGCCTCCATGTGTATGATTATTGATTGGTTTATGAGACGGAATAAGTGATTAGACCGATTTGAACAAAACATTGAATACCACTACGTAAAACCAACCAGATATGGAGTCCGGTTTCGTATGTGTGGTTTCCGATATTTTAGGCGCCGAAAGCGTCTAAACTCGGGGAATTTCATAAAGATCGAATGCACCTATAGGAACTACAGTCATATAGACATATAGTTGATTGGTTCTCTATTTACGTATGGTTGCTATTGCGGGACAAACGAGTAGCACGTATGTTAGGAAATTCTACCTTGACTATGATTCATATTGATTAGATAGATTAGATTGCATGAGGACGTATGAATAATTCGTGTCGAGCATGTGTCTTAATCACGTCGCCGTCTGCTGTTCTATCCTCATCTGTTTTATTTGCGTTTATTTTATTATTTGCGTATTTTATCTCTTTTATCGAATAATCAAAACTACAAAAATTCCGTTAGTCTAAATTAGAATTAGGAATATTTTCTTAGAATTAATCGAGCTGTCTTCGTGGATCGATACTCGGACTTCGTCCGTTTTATACTACTTGCACGACCTAGTACACTTGCTAGTATTTGAGCGTGTCAACTGTGCCGCGCACCAGCAATCGACCGCGAACTCGTTCCGCCATGGCTTCTGCCATGGCTTCTCTTTCTGTGGGTGAGGCTAGGTCTGCGGATTCACCGGCCGATTCCCAGGATTTGGTCGTGTTCTCTGAGCCGCCGCCGCTTTCTAACCCTTGATCTGTCCCGTCTTCTTCTATTCGGACCCCTCCTAGCGTGTTTAAGGCCTCCACGTGTCCGCTGACCGGTCTGGAAGTTTTGGTGGAGGGAGGCTTCGTCTTTGAGGGCTTTACGGTGAAGGTGCCTTCGCCGGATCAAAGGGCCGACCGTCCGCCTCCTTCGTGTTTGGCGTTCTGGGAAGCCCAAATCAATCCTGGGCTGCGCTTTCCCATTCCCCTTTTTCTTTCCGAAGTATCTAGGGCTTTCAAAGTTCGCCTAAACTAGTTCCAACCCTTCACTATCCGCCTTCTCATATCATTTTTTGTGGCGGTGCGGGCTGCGGGCGGCGTCCCTTCTTTGTTGAAGTTCCTAAACCAGTTCCAACCCTCCACTAGTGCTTTCCCAGTTTTCGCTTAAGCCTCATGGAGCCTTCTTCTACCTTTCCTCCATTTCTTCTCGCCTAGGAGGGAAAGCTCACTTGTTCGGCAAGAACCATAAGATGGACAAGGACCGGCAAGGTCCTTATTTCTTTGTGGAGTCCCCGGATGGTTTGTGGGACTTTCCTTGCGATAGGTGGGTGAATGGTGCTCCTCCTCGCAGTTCTGGCAAGTGTTCGAAGAGGAACCTAAAGGCCTTGTCTTTTCTGAATGCTCATGCCGAGGAGCATAGCCCTTTAAATCCTTTTTCCTTAGTCAAGTTTCCCGGAGTCCTGTATCGTTTTGGGTTTTTGCCTTCCTTTGCCAGCTTTTCTCTTGAGGGTATTTACAGTTGTTGCTGTGTTTCTGTATTTTTCTGGGATTGCCTCTATGTTGACTTTTTCTTTGTGGATTTTGGGTGTAGGGATGACAGACTCGTGGCTCAATCTGCTGGCGAATATAGGAGAAGGGACTGCTCCCCCACCCCCTGGGGCCGAGGGGTCTGCCCTAATTCCCGATCTTCCCTTGCTTTTGGGTGCTCAAGATATTCGTGCAGAAGTTCATCAGTTTTCTTTAAGGATTCGGGGACTTCTGAGTTACCCCTGCGTCTGCCCCCAAGGCAAAGCGAAAAGCCGGCTCCTTAGCGAAACCGGCCCAAAAATGTAAGAAGAGGCTACCCTTGTCTGAGGGCGAGGGCGACGAGACTCAGATGGAGGCTTCTCAGGAGGGACTTCAACAAAGTGGCACCCCCTCCCCCTTCTGGGGACCTATTGGCTAAGGAGGGATGGAGGTGCTGAGCCATCTAGTTCCCCCAGAGGACAAGGAGGTGTTCTCCCACAGATCCGCCGCGGAGAATGAAGTGGAGCTTGCCCACCACCTCCTTAAAGTATACTTCCTACTATCCTCTGGTTGATGCTTTCCCTGTTTGTCTGGTCTCGGAGCTCCTTTCCTTTGGTATCCAGGTTATAGGCTTGGTATCCATACGGCCCTCCGCAAGTTTATCAGTGCAATTCCCTTCAGGAGCAGCTGGAGAATGTTCAGGCCAGTTTGGCCTTCGGGAAAAGGTGGCCGAGGAAACTCAGGCCAAGTTTGAGCTTGAGAAGGAAGGCTTGGAGAGGGGAAAGCTGAGTTGGCCAGGCAGTATGAAGAACTGCGCATTTCTTCGGAGAAGGAGAGGGAAGATAATGCGGCCCTTTTGAAGCAACGTGAGGAGGAGCTTAAGAGCTCCTTTGCCAAGGAAAAAGCAAAATGGGATGAGGACTTCGTCCACATGACGGAGGTCCATACACAAGCCGAGCTAGAGGTTATGAAGCTGAGGGCGCCCAATTCTGCCAGCGCCACCTCCTGTCAACTGCGGCCGGTCAGAAGTTCCTGGGGGACCTAGCGGAAGATTGGCATTTGGCGTATTTGGAGGACCCCGTTTCCCTCAGGGAATTTGTCCCTTTTATGCAGCATTACCTTCTGGGGGCCACCACGCAGGATCTGCTGGCATTGGAGCAAGCATTGCCCTCAAGGACCTTCCTCCTCCTGCATCCTTCAAAGGGGATCCGATGGCTGAGGAGAACCCTTTGTTTTGGCGCCCCTCCGCCGAGAAACATATGGCGGCTCTGGCCCAGGCTGATATCTCTGACCTCCCTGGCGTTGTCTTTCATTCTCCTGCGGGTCCTTCTGTTTAGTTTTTTTCTCTTTCTGTGTTGTGTTAATGAACCTTTTTCTTTTATGCTTTTGCGAACATTTTTAGGATTTTGCTCGGGGGAGCTTAACTGCCCTGTTTCTGTATGTTCTCGCTGAGGTCCCTCATTTTCCCTCTGTAATATAGGACCTCCTTATTAAGTATCCTACTGTTTTTTGTGTTTTAAGCTTTATCGTGCCTTCGTAAGCACCTTAATTAATTCATAAACCAAGTACGAATTGTATACAGCTTCGGTTGTAAGGACCGTCGTCCTTATCCTAAAGTGTTATTTATGCACTAGGCTCTCCTCGTCCTTAGCGAATTCAGTAATGTAGGACCGAAGGTCCCGAATATGAATTGGGGAGATCCCCCATTGTTTTACCCTGGTTATAGCGCTAGCTCCGCTTAGGTGCCTATTCACGTCGCAGGCTTTACTGAGGACCTTTGATGTCCTGTACACCACAGCACGTCGGTGGTGGTATCTTGTACGCCCTCATGGGCATCTTTTACGTCGCAGACCTGTGGCCTTTGATGTCGGGTACACCGCTGACCGTCGGTCTTTGGCATCATCTCACATCGCAGACTATCAGTCTTTGATGTCTTTGTACGCCGCAGGTCCGTCGAACGTTGGTATCAAATATAAGTGCACTGTTCGTCATAATAAAACGTTTATATTCCATTGGGGAGGTACGCCTCGTTAAAACCTTATCTGGGCAAAACCTCCATTTGAAGCGAAAATCCAAGATGAAGGAAAAAGAGTACGTCCCCTCCCTATCTTACATAGTGATATTACACGTAAAACTTTTCCAAGTTGGAGATGGTCCAAGGACGAGGCAGGGACCTTCCTTTGGCATCTTCTAATTCGTAAGCCCCACCTCTTAGCACCTTTGTCACTCGGTAGGGCCCTTCCCAGTGCGCTTCCATGTTCTTCAGGGGCCGTAGGACATCGGCTCTTCGAGCACTAGGCCCCCTTGTTGGAATCCCCTGGGTCGAATCCTCCTATCGTACATCGCCTTTATACGGCTTTTATATCCCTCCGTTCTCACATGGGCCTCTTCTCGCATTCCTTCAACAAGGTCCAGGTCCTCCTTCCTTAACTGTGCATTCTCCCGCTCGTCATACGCCATCATTCGGTGTGTCTCAATGCTAATCTTCGCAGGTATCACAGCGGACGATACATACACTAGTTCGAATGGCGTTTCTCCGGTTGCTTCACGGAGGCTAGTTCTATACGCCCAAAGGACCGCGTCCAGCGCCTCTACCCATTTGTTTCCATCTTGCTCGAGCCCGAGGATGCCCTACCGCTACAAACCTCAGGGTTATCTTCATGCCTTCACAGAATCTTCGCGTTTTAGCTCCACAGAATTGAGTTCCGTTATCTGAAATGAGGATCCTGGGAGCTCCGTAGTGGCAGCAGATATTTTTCCATATGAATTCAATCACCTTTTCTTCGTCTACTCGCGCCACTACTTTAGCTTCGATCCATTTGCTGAAGTACTGCTACGATAACGAACTTCTTTTGCTCCTTTCCTCGAGGCAACGGGCCGACGATGTCAATTCCCCATTTTCGAAAGGACGCGGGGAATGCATGGTCCCCAACGCTTCGGCGGGGACGTGGATTCTGTGGCTGTATTTCTGGCAGTTACTGCACCTTCTAACCAGGTCTCTTGCATCCTTGATAAGATTAGGCCAGAAGTATCCAGCTCTTTCTACCTTCCTTTCCTGCTCAGGGCTTTGTATCCTGCGTGATCCCCAGCACATCCTTCGTGGATTTCCTCGAGTACCTTCTTACCTTCTTCTCTGAGAGACATCGGGCGTATGCGTGCACGAAAGATTTCTTGAACAGACATCCTCCTATTATGCAGAATTTCCGCCAATATCCCCGCTTGTCCTCCTGGCAGGCACCCCTTAGGATGGCTATGATGGGGGCCCTCCAATCGTCCCTCTCTTCTATGTCCGCCACAAACTTTCCTATTTTCTCCTTGTCTGCAGCGAGGTATGTAATGCCCTCTTCCTTAAGAGCTGGTCCTGAGCTCGCCGCTTTTGCTAAATAATTGGCCTTGTGGTTTTCCTCCTTGGGGACCTGCACAATCTCACAATAATCGAAAGCTTTTGTTAGCTCCTCAACTCTCTTACCATATTCGACCATCTTTTCATCTCTGGCGTCGTAGTTCCCTTTCACTTGCTGCACTACCAGCTGCGAGTCTGAGAACAACGTGATGTCTCGTGCTCCCATTTCCTTCGCGATTCGTAAGCTGTGAATGAGGGCTTCGTATTCCGACTCGTTTTTTAAGGCTTGAAATTGGAGTGTGATAGCAAAGCGGAGCTCCTCTCCTTTTGGGTTGATGATGAGGACCCCAGCTCCAGACCTTTGAGAAGTAGCGGATCCATCCACATACACTTTCCACTGGCGCTTCGATGGGCTCTTAGTTGTTTCAAGTATGAAGTCTGAAAGAGCCTGGGCTTTTATGGCCGCCCTTCGCTCAAACTCAACATCATACTCCCCTAACTCAATGGCCCACTTTACCATCCTCCCTGATATGTCTGGCCTATTTAGTGTCTGCTTCAGCGGGAAGTTAGTCCACACGTTCACTTTGTGTGACAAGAAATAGGGTTCGAAGTCTGCGGGCGGAGACCATTACTGCCAGGGCCGCCTTCTCGACCTCCGAGTACCTAGTTCCAGCGTCTAGGAGCACCTTGCTTACAAAGTAGATGGGCCTTTGGGAGGTCCCCTCTTCCTTTAACAGGACGGAGCTCACCGCATGGTCCCCCATGGAGAAATATAGTACCAACACATCCCCCATCAAGGGTTTAGTCAAAATGGGCGTGTTGTGGAGGTACTCCTTAAGTTATCCAAAGGCTTGTTGGCATTCCGTGGTCCACTTGAACTGCTTGTTCTTTCACAGCACCCTGAAGAAAGGTAGGCTCCTTTTCACTGAGTGGGAGATGAACCGGCTAAGGGCCGCCAATTGCCCCGTGAGCCTCTGGACTTCTTTGACGCCCTGGGGAGGTTGCATCTCCAGGATAGCTTTTACTTTCGTGGGGTTGACTTCGATGCCTCGCTGGGTCACCATATAACCAAGGAACTTCCCCGCTCTTACTCCGAGCGCACACTTTTCAGGGTTGAGCTTCATTCCGCTTCCTATAATTGCTCCGAACGCCTCTTCCAGGTCCTTCGTATGATCTGGGAGGTGTATGGATTTTACGAGCATATCATCCATGTACACCTCCATGTTCCTGCATAGTTGTTGCTTGAAGACCTTATCCACCATCTGTTGGTATGTAGCTCCAGCATTTTTATATCTGGAGGGCACTCGGACTTACCCATATGTTCGCCCTGGTGTCACAAAATAAACTTTATCAAAATCCTTTGAATCAAGACTTACCTGATGGTAACCCTGGTAGGCATCCATCATGCTAAGGACCTCACACCCTGAGGTAGAGTCCACGAGTTGGTCTATTCTTGGCAGCGGGTAGTGATCCTTGGGGCATGCCTTGTTGAGATCCCTGAAGTCGATGCACATCCTCCACTGTCATTTTCCTTTTTTCACCAGGACGGAATTGGCCAACCATGCGGGGAACTGGATCTCCTGGATATGGCCCGCTTGGAGTAATTTGTCTACTTCCCCTTTCAGAGTCTGTGCTCTCTCGGCCCACGCAATCGGAGCCTCTGTTTAACGGGCTTAGCACCCGGTATGACGTTCAGTTGATGTTTGGCTATATTGGGGTGGATCCCCGTCATGTCCTTTGGAGAAAACACAAATAGGTCCGCGTTCCTCTGTAGGCATCTTACTAGCTCCTTTGTGTCTTGTTCCCCCAAGTGTGTTCCTATCTTGGTAGTCCTCCCCGGTTGGCCGGGGTACAACTCCATGTTGACCAGCTCTTCGTCTGGCTCACGCTGTAAGCTCGTAGGTCCCCCTCCTTCGATTTTGATCTTCTTGTCACGACCGCTCCCGTCTCTGATGACCTCCTTCTCGTTGGCCACCGCCTTCACCTCGTTGGCATAACATCGGCGGGAGCTCTGCTGGTCCCCCAAGATTTCCCCGACATGCTCCCCCACGGGGAACTGGATTTTTAAGTGATAAGTAGAGGGGATAGCCCCGAATTCGTTGATAGCGGGTCGTCCCAGGAGGACATCATAGGAGGAGGTGATGTCGACCACGAGAAAGTTGATCATTTTTACAACCCGAACTGGCTCTCTTCCAATTCCGACGGGCAATGATATTTCTCCCATGGGCTGTATCCCAGGTCCCCCGAATCCGTATAAGGCGGTGGAGACTGGTCGGAGCTCCATTCCCAGGTCTATTTTCTTGAAGCAGTCCAGGAATATGATGTCGGCCGAGCTCCCTCCGTCTATGAAGACCCGGGACACATCATATCCGACAATGTCTGTTGTGACGACTAGGGCATCGTTGTGTGGCCTAGTGACGTGTGCCTCGTCTTTCGGTCCGAACTGTACGTTTGCGACGGCCTCCGTATGTCCTACCATTCCCCATGGTCGGAGCTCCCCCGTTGTCCTAGCGTAGGATTTCCTAGCGCTGTTGGAGTCTCCACTGCTGGGACCTCCAATGATGATCAGGATGGGTGCCCTGGGTGGACCTAGGGCGCCCTTACTCGGCGGTGGAGGCAACAGCCTCCCTTTGTTCAGCATAGATCCGCCTTCTTCCTTTTCGTTTTTCCGGGGGCTGGGCTCAGGTCCCTGCCGGACAAACTCCTTCAGGTGTACGGCTTGTATAAGTCTTTCTATCTCATCCTTCAAATGATAGAAAATGGTGTTGTGGTGTCCGTACTCATTATGAAAACGACAATATAAATTAGAGTAGGGTCTAGAAGGTCCTGAAGATCTTGCGAGAGGCTTCCTTAAGGCAGGGTGTCGTCCTGCTACAGCGAGGACCTCATCTGGGTTGGCGCGTAGCGGTGCGAACCTTCGTAGGGCTCTGAGTGGAGATCCCCTAGGTTCTTTGGGGGGTAGTCGCAAAGGTGGCCTCCCCTGTCCTTGGCTCCTCACGGCCCCTTCCGTCTTTGGCATGGTTATCTGCTTCTCCTCCTGTGCTTTGGCTATCTTGCTTTCCTCTAAGTTGATATACTAGTCCACCCTCAGTAGTAGGTATTCGAAAGTTGGCGGTGGTCTTTTGGATAGGGAAGCGAAGAAGTCCCCGTCCCGGAGTCCATTTATGAAGGCACTGACCTTGACGGAGGGCGTAGCTGTTGGTACTTCTAAGGCGGCGATATTGAATCTGCTTATGTACGCTCGGAGACTCTCGTTTTCCCCCTGCCGCACTTGAAAGAGCGACATGTCGGACTTGGGCTGCTTTCTAGCACTGGCGAACTGGGTGATGAATATCAGCTGAAATTCCTCAAAACTGGATCCTGGCGCTAACTGGCTGAACCATTCCTGCGCCGCCCTCACCAAGGTGGTTAAAAATACCCTACATTTGACCCCATCCGAGAAATCGTGAAGCAGGATGGTGTTTCGAAAACGTAGGTCGTGCTCTACAGGGTCCGTCGTCCCATCGTACTCGTAAGGTATCTGTTTAAAGTTGGACGAGACTTCCCCCACCAGTAGCTCCTTTGCAAAGGGCATTCCTGCTACCAGTCCTTCTCCTATCCTTGGTGGCATGGTTCTGCTTCTGACACCGTCTACCACTTGCTTGAGGTCCGCAAGTTGATCCCGCAGCTCTTTCTCTTTTTGGTCCAAGCTTCCTCACTTCCTTCTGGGCGCATCGTGACCTTTTTCCTTCTTTTGGAGCTCCCTACCTCTTTAGCATGATCCGGGACTTTGTGACAGACTCAATGGAGATCAGCGTGGGGGTCCTCACGTCCTTTTCTGACTGGTCTGCCTTATTTTGCTCCTCTTCCTTCCCCGGACTTGCTCCCCAGATCCCCCATGTCCGTTGGGGTGCTTGGGAGGCTCCGCTTCCATCCTTGACTCATTCTCAGACTCGGACAATCGCCTGCTGTGTTCTAGGGGCGTCGCCTGGGGTTGAGCATGTGTCTCATTTTTCCCAGTCACTTCCGTGAATCGACCGCCCACCTGCTCAGCCTCGGCGCATGGCTGGGCCTTTTTTCGTTGCCTCCGTCGCCTCTCGACTAGGGTGCTGGTGACAGTGTTACGTACCAGAAGGTCCAACTGTGCGGCGGTCAGGGTGATTGGTGTCTATAGAGCTATCACACCCTGAGTAGGTGCCGGGTTGGCGGCTTGTCCCACTGGATCACCCCCGCAACTTCTTCAAACAGTGGGTCCAGGTTTTTCGGTATGGCAGAATCTTCTTCCATCAGCGCCTTTGTGCTCCCTGCTCCGTCCATATAACACAGAACAAAAACACACAAGAAGTTTTCAACGCAACCTCGTACCTTGCCTACGAAATTTCTCACGCCTTCCGAGTTTCCCACAGACGGCGCCATTTGATATGTGGCTCTCCCAATCAACAAGATTTTTAAGTGTGGGGGCTCTGGATGTTTAGTTAACGGTAGATCAATCCTTATGCAATTTTTTAAGTACGCGAAGTGTTGTTGATGGGGGGACGTGAAGGGGACGTAAATGGAAATAACACGAGGATCTATGTGTTCGAATCCTATTGGATTCTACGTCCACGGGGCGCTGGGAACTTCCTTTCACTAAGTTATGATGCTTTACACACTCAAGTGACCCCACTTTCACTCTTAAAACGTGGAAAATATATCGGCAAAATATAGAGAGAAATGCTATATGAACTTCTATGCAGAAAAGTGAGATATGTTAGAAAATGTGTCTAAGTCTCCATTTTATAGTAGCTCCCAGCCGCCTGCATGATGCTATGTTCCATGTTTTCCGGGGGACGTACTGACTAGGGTATTAGGAAAAAATGGAGGCTGCTTGATTGAATGACCCCTGGCGGCCGCTACAGTAACGTGATCAGTAGTACTTCCCTATAATAAGTTGACACGCGTCTCTATGATTTCCTTTCTTCTCTTCTGTAGTTCTTTCGTCCTGTATATCCGGAGGTCCTACCTCCTTTGTCCAGATAATACTTATATCCAGGGGATCTTCGCGGGTCCTTTTTCCTTGATCTGATTTCGTACCTCATCATGGGCTTTCCTACTTCATGGGCTTATTGGGCTTCTTTTTGTTTTCTCGGCCCATCTCAGTTGAGTCCACATCAGTACTGTATAACAATTCGTGAATGTTGTCTGATTTTGGTGAATATTTTAAAACTTTTCATACATGACTATCGATTATCATCAGTCACATTTCATCATTTATTTTTCGAGAATCAAATTTAAAAATATATGGGTATCTTATCACCAACAAGCCCGGACCAAGGCCCCAAGCTGCCAAATGCCCAACCTTTGACATTAATATAATGGACCAAAACATATAAGACCCAATCTTAGACATTAATATTATGTAATGGCCCAACACATACTAGACCCAATCTGACATTAATATAAGCCCAACCTTCGACATTAGTATAATTTCCGAACACATTAGGGCCATCCCCTTGATCCAAAATACACAACAAAAAGTAGTATAAATAAACGTGCTTCTTGTAAGTTGTAACATTATCTAAATGGTTGTGGCTTAAGTATCCAATTTGGTAACCTACTCCTATTAAACTTAAATTTGTGGCACAATATAAAACATCCAAGGGTTTGGTGTATCACATGGATAGTGTAGCGATATGAGTGTCACTATTGAGTCATGAGAATTACATTATAACCAATCGGATAAGATAGACAACCTAGTAAAATGGAGTTTACAAACTTACATATATAATTGTTAATGGATCTACACAATTGAAACCAACCTCCCTTAGACTAATGTTTGTAGTCGCCACATCTGGCAGGATTTCTATATTTTTTTTTATTTTTACCTACTACGCTTTCGTCGGAGATCTATAACATAAAAAAACTAAAATAAATCGCCGAGTCGTCGCCGTTGTCGCCGTATCTGCCTCGCGGCGTCGCCTTGGATCCGGACACTCCCAGCCAACCTCTGTGTGCTGTCTATCACTGCCCGCATCTCTCTCGCCTCGCACCCTCGCCTCAGAGCGAGCCGTTTGGCAGTCCCGCCTCTCGTTGCCTACTTGCAGCCGCCTCTCGCAGCCCGATGTCAATCACTCATTTATTTTAATGTCTCCTGTTTATTTTCAATTAATATAATGATTGTGGTTGATAAATCCTTTGTTGTCTTTCGGATATATGATTTAATGTGTATAACTGTTGTGTTGTGTGCAATATTAATGTGGCATAACCATGTGCATGCACAATCATTTGGTGAATTATGATACGTGTGAAAGTTATGACCCACGTTATGACCCATTTATTATTAAGGTTTAATAATTAATTAATGAGCTTAATTCCTGTTGGTCTAAAGAGATATTAACTACCCACTACATTGATGGAATGTACTCTATAAATACATTAAGTCGGTCCTCTCTCCACACTAACGTAGGTTATTCTTCATCCATCAGAAAATATATTAAAGTAGAATAAAGGGAGAGAAATGCGACTTACGTCTTCTCGAATCCCAAGATGAATCAAGGTTGGTGTTTATTATTTATTATCATGTATATCATGAGAAGTGTGTTGTAAAGATCATGGAATATGTTCGTATGAATTACGTATAGCAAATAAATATCTTTACAGTTGGTATCAGAGCCACGTTGTAAACACATGATTCTCTTTTATATATGAATTTCATGTCTGCCATCGTGATATGAGTTTAATCATTATTGTCTGATGAAGACTTTGCATATGACTAGTTATTTACTGTTGAGTTATTATGCATATACCTCTTGAACGGTTATGTGATTTATGATTTACACTTACTGGTCATCAAATAATTTTCACTTCGATTTTCGCATGTTCACTGAATAAGCATCGATGAAGTAGAACTCTTTATGGGTATAATATCTGATGATTACATGATCGTTTACCATGTCAGATGTGAATATGCAAATAGATGCACAATAGATACACGCGCATGAATAGTCATGATTACCTTTTTGACTATTTCCTTATTTACTATATTTAGCCAAAATACTTTTGAAGTTTTGAATCAAGTTGAATGCGTCGTGTGACGTGCGTTTAAAGTTTGACTTGGTTTTGCTATTGCAAGTTTTTAGTGATAGCACATGACAACTGACCACGTGAATTGATTTGTGGCATTACTTACAAAGTCTAGGAACAATTACAGTTAGATCCCTGGAAATTAGAAATTATAGATTAGTCTCTGAATGACACTGTACTGACAGATTAGTCCCTGAACAGTTATATGGCGATAAGTTAGTCCCCGAGCAGTTTTACAATTACAGATTAGTCCCAAATTTTAAGAGAACTACGTAGAGACTCCCGAACTATACAAATTATATTATTCCGTGCTTTATGAATTATATCTCAATTATGTATGATTTGCTAGTCACTAAAGTGGCCAAATTAGTAAGTTTTCGAGATATAATTAATACTCAATTACTCGTGATTAATAGATGCTATTAATGCAATGATTTAACGAAAATCTCACGGATATATTGATGTTCATTAGCAAATAAAATATAAAGTACCGCCCAAAGGCTGGTCGCTATTTTATAGCTAATAAAGTAAAGGTGGTATATTTATTCGATGTGTTAAGTGCGTGCAAAGGCGCCTAACGTGTCAAAATTACAGAATTTACCAAATTAAATATCTGATTCTTTATGTATCAAATTATTTTGTGCGTTGTTGGATCACCCAAAAGAGAACTTTGATGCGCATTTATGATATCTGAATCTATATTACAATTTTATCTTCTCAAAGCACTAATAATGAGCATTATTGTATCTATTTGCAGCTTTCGCTCCGGTCTCTCTTAACTCGTAGGCCTCGTCAGTTGTCAAATTCAACGGGCTGAATTATAATGATTGGTCTGAGCAGGTTCAGTTTCACCTAGGTGTTCTGAACCTTGATTCGGCATTACTGTATCCTAAGCCCGATGATATTACTGATGACAGCACTGATGAGCAAAGAGCTTTCCATGATGACTGGGAAAGATCGAACAGATTAAGCCTTATGTTTCTGGGAATGACTGTATCGGAGAGCATTAAGTCAACAATTCCAAAGACTGAAAGTGCTAAGGAATTTTTGGAATCTGTCCAAAGTATGGCCCACTCTGACACTGCTGATAAGTCTAGAGCTGGGATACTGATGGGTACGCTGACCACGATGAAATTTGATGGGTCACGTACAATGCATGAGCACGTTACTGAAATGATCACTTAGCGGCAAAACTCGGATCCATGGGAATGAAAGTGGAAGAGAGTTTTCTTGTGACGTTTCATTATGAACTCCTTACCTCCTCAGTATGGTCCATTCCAAATTAACTATAACACAATTAAGGATAAGTGAAATGTAACAGAACTGCAGACTTTACTGATTCAACAGGAGGCGAGGTTGAAAAACAGGGAGCTCATTCTATTAATCTCATTGGCCGTCAAGGAGCTGGCAAGAAAACTGGAAAGCCGAAGGAAAAGGGAAAGGGACCATTGAAGGTTAGTGCGTCTTCTTTCAAAATCCGCAAGAAGGAACTGAAGAGTAATGAATGTGGGTTCTGTGGAAAATCAGGACACCATAAAAAGGATTGCCTGAAACGTAAGCCATGGTTCGAAAGAAAAGGTACGGTTAATTCTTTTGTATATTTCAAATCAAACTTAACTGAAGTTCCTCGTAATACTTGGTGGATTGATTCTAGCAGTACTATTCACGTTACTAATACGATGCAGGGATTCCTTACGACCCAAATCATAAGCTCAAATGAAAGATTTGTGCACATGGGGAATCGAGTCAAGGCATCAGTTAAAGCAATCGGATCTTATAATTTAATTTTAAGGACTGGACATCATTTAGATCTTTTTCAGACTTTTTATGTTCCTTCTATTTCCCGTAACTTAGTTTCTTTATCAAACTTGATTCTGCTGGTTTTACATTTAAGTTTGGTAATGGATGTTTCAGTTTATATAAAAATAATATTTTTTATGGTTCCGGTGTGCTTCGTGATGATTTATATAAAGTAAACATCGATAATGACTTTGCTGAGACTCTTATGATCTCGCATCATAATGTTGGCATGAAACGTGAATATTGAACGAAAGTTCAGCATATCTGTGGCATAAACGATTGGGTCACATTCCAAAGAAAGAATACAGAGACTCGTAAAGAATGAAATCCTTTCTGAATTGGATTTACTGATCTCGGTTATGTGTGGATTGTATTAAAGGAAAACACACGAAACACACAAATAAAGTTAAAGCTACAAGAAGTACGCAGCTCCTAGAAATTATACACACTGACATTTGCGGACCTTTTGATGTTCCATCTTTTGGTGGAGAAAAGTATTTCATCACCTTTATTGGTGACTTTTAACGTTACGGTTATGTCTATTTATTGCATGAAAAGTCTCAATCGCTAAACGCATTAGAAGTGTTTAACACTGAGGTTGAGCGACAATTAGACAGAAAGGTGAAAATTGTCAGATCTGACCGAGGTGGCGATCATGGAAAATATAATGAGAGCGGACAATGTCCAGGTCCGTCGCTAAATTCCACGAAAAGAATGGCATATGTGCTCAATACACGATGCCAGGCACACCTGAACAAAATGGTGTTGCAGAAAGACGAAATCGTACATTAATGGATATGGTTAGGAGCATGTTAAGTTGCTCATCTTTGCCCCCATCGTTGTGGATGTATTGTTTGAAAACTGCCGTTTATTTATTAAACAGGGTTCCTATTAAGGCATTTTCGAAAACTCCTTTTGAACTGTGGACGGGAAGGAAACCTAGTATAAGGCACCTGCACGTTTGGAGTTGCCAAGCAGAAATAAAAATTTATAATCCACATGAAAGAAAATTAGATGCAAGAACGACCAGTGGATTCTTCATTGGTCATCCAGAAAAGTCGAAGGGGTATATATTTTATTGTCCTAACCACAGTACGAGAATAATCGAAACTTGAAATGCACGGTTCATGGAAAAAGGTGAAATTAGTGGGAGTGTTGACCCACGTAAAGTGGATATTCAAGAAGTTAGGGTGGAGATCCCTATACCTTTAACTTCTACTCAAGTTGTCGTTCCAGTAATTATTCAAAATCCCGCACAGGAACAAGAAATAAATGTTGAAACACCACACAATGAAATCACACCTGAAGAACCTATCGTGAATGAACCACAATTAAGAAGATCAGAAAGGCAAAGACGATCTGCTATTTCTAATGATTATGTGGTATATCTGCAAGAGTCAGAAGTTGACTTAGGAATAAATGATGATCCAGTTTCGGTTTCACAGGCCATGGAAAGTAATGGTTCTGTTAAATGGTTCTACATCATGAAAGACGAATTAAAATCAATGCAACATAATGACGTCTGGGATCTCGTTGAATTGCCTGACGGTTGTAAAATGTTGGGTGTAAATGGGTCTTTAAGACCAAACTCGACTCTAATGGCAACATAGAACGACATAAAGCTAGACTTGTTGCAAATGGATTTACCCAGAAAGAAGGCGTTGATTATAAAGAGACCTTTTCACATGTTTCAAAGAAGGACTCGTTTAGAATTATCATGGCATTGATAGCTCATTATGACTTAGAGTTTCATCAAATGGATGTGAAAACTGCATTCCTTAATGGAAATTTAGAGGAGGAAGTTTATATGGACCAACCTGAGGTTTCGCTATTAAAGGAAAAGAACGCATGGTGTGTAAACTTAAGAAGATATACGGACTGAAACAAGCTTCGCGGCAATGGTACTTGAAATTTAATGATACCATTACTTCCTTCGGATTTAAAGAAAACATCGTTGATAGATGTATATATCTGAAGATCAGTGGGAGCAAGTATATAATATTAATTATGTATGTTGATGACATTTTGCTCGCTACTGATGACTTATGTTTACTACATGAGACTAAAAAGTTTCCTATCTAAGAACTTCGAAATGAAAGATATGGGCGAGGCATCCTTTGTGAAATATACCGTGATAGGTCACATGGATTGTTGGGATTGCTCAAAAAGCATATATTAATAAGGTTCTTGAAAGATTTAATATGGAAAAGTGCTCATCAAGTGTTGCACCAATTCAGAAAAGGAGACAAATTCAGCCTTATGCAATGTCCAAAGAATGAATTAGAACGTAAAGAACTGGAACGGATTCCTTATGCATCTGTCGTTGGTAGTCCAATGTATGCTCAAACGTGTACTAGACCCGACATTAGTTTCGCTGTCGGGGATGTTGGGCAGATATCAAAGTAACCCAGGAATGGATCATTGGAAAGCTGCAAAGAAAGTCTTAAGGTATCTGCAAGGAACGAAAGATCATATGCTCACTTACAGAAGGTCAAATCTCTTGGAAGTTATTGGCTATTTAGATTCAGATTATGCTGGATGCGTTGATACAAGAAAGTCAACATTCGGCTATTTGTTCCTATTAGCTGAGGGAGCTATTTCATGGAAAAGTTCGAAGTAGTCTGTTATTGCTGCATCAACAATGGAAGCTGAATTTGTAGCATGCTTTGAGGCTACAGTTCAAGGATTATGGCTGCGGAATTTTATTTCTGGTCTTGGCACAGTCGACTGTATAGCCAGGCCGCTAAAAATTTATTGTGACAATTCTGCAGCAGTGTTCTTCTCTAAAAACGACAAGTACTCAAAGGCTGCTAAGCATATGGAGCTTAAATACTTTGCCGTTAAAGAAGAAGTTCACAAACAACGAGTGTCAATCGAGCACATCAGCACCAAGCTCATGGTTGCAGATCCACTGACTAAAGGATTACCACCAAAATTATTTAGTGAACATGTTGAACGGATGGGCATTATGAAAGGCCCTAATTGATGTTATGGTGGTTTTATGTTTCTTATTTATGACTTTATATATTTGACACTCTGAGCTCAATATTATGTCTGATAATTAATGCATCATGTTTTAATTATTGATTGTATATATACATTAAAGAATTAACGCAACAGGATGAGTCTGTAGCTAAGACATAATGTGGACCATTACGATATATCTCGTTATGATCATGTTGAGTGTAGAGCTGATGTGATACATGGAAGGGACTGTGTCGTTACAATGGCATACGACCACTATGATCCTTGTTAGCTTTAAGCTTAATATTGATGAAAGGAATGATCAATTTATTACGGAATGTAGCTAAATAGACATGCATATTACGGAAATTATGATTATTAAACCGTAAAGTTATATTACGCGGGCCAAGTGGGAGAATGTAAATTATGACCCACGTTATGACCCATTTATTATTAAGGTTTAATAATTAGTTAATGGGCTTAATTCCTATTGGTTTAAAGAGATATTAACTACCCACTACATTGATGGAATGTACTCTACAAATACATTAAGTCGGTCCTCTCTCCACACTAACGTAGGTTATTCTTCATCCATCAGAAAATATATTAAAGTAGTGTAAAGGGAGAGAAACGGGACTTACGTCTTCTCGAATCGCCAAGATGAATCAATGTTAGTGTTTATTATTTATTATCATGTATATCATGAGAATTGTGTTGTTTAAAGATCATGGAATATGTTCGTATGAATTACATGTAGCAAATAAATATGTTTACAATGTGAGCATGCACGACATTGATCGCCTGAGAGCAAATGATAATTGCCGATTTAGGCATTTGATGTCGACTCACAATTGAGTCGGAGTGTGGTGGGCCCAACCCACAGGTCCCGGCACGAACCGACGCTACAGTGACACTCGGTATGGGACGGCACATTGCAACAGGAGGAATGATTTTTTTTTACAAGGAAAGAAAAAAAAGAAAGGCAGCTCCCCCAACCTCAGTTAATGGAGGGTGGTGGGTGGTGGGGATGGTGGCGGCGGCTTGGGGTAAAAGAAGAAGGGTAGGTTTCCACTTTTAGAGAGAGAAGAGAGAGAAGAGTAGAGAGAGAATGTTGGGTTTTAGGTGGCCACATAAAAGATAACTTTCAAAAAAATAGAAAGAAAAACGAAACTACACTTCTTATAACCAATTTAAAGAGCATGCAAGATTTCTCAAACAGTCCCCTAAAAGTCAGTTCAATCATGTCCAGTAATCTCTGTTTGTGTTCGTTACTCTTTCATGCTTAAATGCTACAATACTGCATAGAACTCCAAAAAGAATCCAATCTGCTTTGGTTTAAAAGACGACGACATTATTCTATAAAATCATCCCCAGCAATAACCGCTGGGATAGGCGAATACCGCAGATAAACTTCGTGATTTTCCAATACATCTTCTTCCATGTGTTTGAATAGCAGAGTCGAATTGTTTCCAATTATCCTCACGCTCTTATTAGTGTGCCCCTTCGTAGAAGCTTCTGTGATCTGAAGATGACACATTACAACACAGCAAGTGAAAATCAAAGACAATGAGAAGAAAATCATTAGGATGATCAAATATTCTCACCTGCCTACAGCCGAAGACTTTAAGCAGCTTCAGTGAGGAACAACTATCGACAATCAATCGGAGGGCATCATCGGTAATTTTTCGACACCACGATATGTCCAAAACAGACAACTTCATACATCGGTTGGCCAGCGAAAGAGCAGTTTGCGGCCCAATCTGATGGATTGATAAGCCATTAAAGAGGCAACTAGGAAAGATTAAGATTTGTATGTAAAAATTTAAGGATGTGTGTTGTATGCATATCTCTGTCACGCCATTCACTGAAAGTTCCAACAAGGACTCGCCGGAGCACTCAACAAATGCAGACATTGCTTCGTCGCTATATAAACCAAGGGAAAAGCTTGATGAGTGAGTTACGATCATCATCATCAATCAATTACTGAATTATTTGACAACGAAAGTTAAAAAAAAAAGAAAAGAAAACCTGAATCTATTGAGGGAGAGTTTGAGCTTTCCGATCGATCTGCAACCATTAGCAAGATACTCGAGCGCGAGGTCGGTCACTTTGTTGTTCGAAATGTTCAGCACATGAAGATTAACACAGCGATCTCCTATGGCTTTAAAGGCTTCGTCCGTAACTCCATTGAAATCGAAACACAAAATTCAGAAAAGAACCAAATGAAAAAAGATGGACGCTATTGACTTACTGGCAATCAGATAGATCAAGCTCTTTGATGTTATGACCACAACTAGCAACGACTTCACTGATGAACATATTAGTTACTGTCTGCAAACGATCGAGCGATATGACTTCCAAAGACGTCAGCTTCTTAAACGCAGGGAGAATCTCGGCAGCGTCTACTCTAAGGCACTCGTCCATGTAAAGCTCTCTAAGATTTTCGCCTAAAGAGTCGGCCAAATAGATGATAGATTCTGAAGTCAAAAGGCAGCATTGGCCCATGTCGATCGAATGAAGTGAAGGGGCAGACTCTATGAGGCTTTTGAAACCTTCGCCAGACAAACGACAAGCGCCTCTAAGTGAGATGACAGCCAAGTTATGAAACCTACTACTACTGCTACTGCTGCTGCTGCTGCTGCTGCTACTACTGCTACTACTGCTACTACTGCTACTACTGCTACTACTACTACTACTACTACTACTATTATTATTGTTGTTGTTGGTCGAGTGAACTGCCTTCCAAAATGCGCAGTCAGGCATGCACTGTCCGCACAGACCGAGCCGAAGAACCTGAAATGCATCCACACATTATTACACAGTTCAATCAAAAGCAAAAACGACAAACAAAAAATGTTACTCTCAAATTCTTCTTCCGAAGCCTCCCGAACAGCTTCTGAAATTCGTTGTCGTCGAGCCACGAACAGTTCTTCACGAAAATCTCTTCTGGGCTCGATTCCAAGACGAGGTTGAGAATTTCAACGTTCATCTTCCTATTGTCTCACAGTAAGTCAACCAGCCTTCTGCAGAGTAAACTCGGGACACATTCTAACGAAACTATTCCATGGGAATATTCGGCGAGGCTTTCAGAGATAGCTTCAACAGCGAAGGAGAGACGAAAACCTTCCTTTCATTCTCTTGAGAGCAAGGCGTCCAGTCAATCAACTTTTCGACGGCCCTTTTTCGCACTAACTCTAGCGCTTCTTAGAAAGGCCCCTTTGAAGTTCCCAACAATTGGACAATATTTGATGATGAAGGTTGAGTTTGGGACGATATTACTACATCTCCACTTCTACTGGGGTCGTGGCCACGTGCTAACCCTTCAAGTGCTTGTCTCCTATTCACCATATCTGCCCGACGAAATCTCCTATACCCAGCAGCTCTCTGAACTCTGTCGTATGCTTCTCTTCGCCTTTTAGCTTCTGCATCTTCCTCTTTCTTGGGTTTGTTGGAGCTTATTAACACGACTTCAATATTATTGGGTTGCGTCGAAGATGGATCGTATCTCCTCAGACGATCAGCATTTTCCTGTTCCATAGTGGTAAGTGCTGTCACTGCTACCTCAGCTAATATGTGCAATGGGGATATCACTATTTCGCCGTCGCCGCCCATCATCGAATCACTTTCATCGGTTTCTCGGTCGACATCAATGACGACTCTTTCCTGCCCACAAGTCACAAGTTCTTTCCCCTCAAACTCGCCAGTCGATGCGACATAATCATCATCATCCTCGGCAAACAAGGGAATGTTAAGATCAAAATCGAAAGGCTTTGGCTTATCATCAGATTCACTAATTACAGTCAAGTCCTTTGTATCCTCAGTGGATGTGTGCCCATTATTGTGGGGGACTATGATTGTATCATCTGCTTGGGATTCTATTCCTATGTTCTCAATATCGACAAAAGCTGCTACTGCTACGTTTTTATCTGATTCATTGGAATTCTCGTCAGTACTACTCAAGATTCTGCCTTTCTTTGAAATCAGGTTTTCGCCTTCCTCGTCTACAGATTCATTCAGCCGCTTCATTCCACCTTACCAACCCACCAACTTTTTATTGAAGAATTTCAAGATTGAATCCTAATTCTTTACCCCTAGAGAAGAGGGTTTAGGGGTTTGTATTACAACAAGGAAGGAAAGGGAAAAAAACCCGAGCTTTTAATTTCAACGATCACACGCCCTCGTCTCTCCGAGGACGCCGATCAACAGCAAAAAGAAAATCAGCGAGCAATTCAAAACAAGAAAATTTGGAGCAAGAACAACCAATGGATACAAGATTACTGCAAAGAACAGCAGAAGAAAAAAGAAGCAGGTTTCTAAGGCAAAAGGACGATACAAAAGAAACGGTTGGGAGGATCACGAAAACTGCAGCGACGACGGCAACACACAGCATTCGACGACAATGAAAGGGTTACAATCATCAAGATTTATCTTACGATGGAATTTGTTTGGGGGTATTTCAGTAAATTGATGACTGAGGATCCTATAGTTATAAGAATTTCCTGAAATGGATTGGATGTGATTGTGTGTGCATGGAATCTAAATTTATTTCAGTGAGTTGTGGATTACGGCTGTAAATACGATATATACATATTTATTAGGATATGACGGAAAATAGAAAGGGAAGCTTGAAGTGGCCTTGAGTCAAAAGATGAGGACTTCAAATTTTTTTTTTTGGTAAAGAAGTTTTCATTACCACGTAATCTAGATGTTTACACTTTACACGTTAAACTACCACATACATATTAAAACTACCCCAAAACTAACCATATCTATGCGCTCAAATCCCGTATGAAGTCTTGCACCGCTGGCCTCGTTGTTTTAATCTTCAAGCTTTGAAGTTGGTTTATTGCAGTCCTTTTAATTACCCTCTGTATTACTTCATTCGTTCGATCACCATCTCCATGCAACCTCATCCGTTCGTTCCATAGGCAATATATCATGGTTGCTAGCACCATGATCTTCAACTTGCAAATCAAGTTTTTTCTCTTACTCAGACATTTCATCTGACGCTTAACTCCCTCAAACTCAGTCGGAATATGACATCTCATCCAGATTTGAATTCCTTCCTTAACAGTATTGCTGAACTCGCATGACAAGAATAAATGTTGCATTGTCTCCTCTTCTTTCCTACATAGTAGGCACTTTCTATCCAGCACCATCATGCCCCACCTCGCCAGCCTATCTCGGGTCTGCAATCTTCCATGAAACAGCAACCAGAGTACAAAGGAGTGCTTGGGAACAGACCATCTGTTCCAGATGGCACCTGCAAATTCAAACTTCTCTGCCCTGTTCTTGTCCAACCAGTCATACGCTGTAGTAATGGTGTATTTCCCATTGCCAGTAGCAGTCCACCTCCCCTGGCAAAATCCCTGTCCAAATAACTCCTTTATCTTGTTTATCTTCCTCCATGTCCAGCTACAATCGGTGGCCGTCTGATAGTACCAGAAATTCTCTCCCTTCAAGTATACTCCATTCAGCCATCTTATCCATAAGCAGTCCTTTTTTCCCGCAATGTCCCACATCAATCTTCCAATACAAGCATAGTTCCAGTTACCACAGTGTTTAATATTTTGACCCCCACTATTCTTTCTTAGGCAGACTATATCCCATGCCACCAAAGCTCGTTTACTGCCCTTATCCATTCTCCCCCATAGGAATTCTCTACATCTTTGATCCACCAGTTTAACCACACTCCTCGGTAGGACAAATATGGATCCACAATATCCATGCAAGTTGAGCAGAACGGAATTTATGAGGCAACATCTCCCCGCGTAAGAGAGGTTCCTAGTAGTCCAACAATTGATCCTCTTCACAACTTTATCCACTAGTTCTTGGCAGTCTACCCTATTCCATTTGGTTGGTGAAATAGGGACCCCCAAGTACCTCATAGGAAACTTCCCTTCAGCAAATCCGGTTATCTCAATCAGTTCCCTCCTGAGTTTACCATATACCCCAGCTATGTATATGTGTGATTTACTGGTGTTTGCTTCCAGTCCAGTGGTGTAGTGGAACTGGTGCAGACTCTCACTGATCAGCCCCAATGACTCCTTCTGAGCTTTGCAAAGGATGATGAGGTCGTCCGCAAAACAGAGGTTAATTATCCCAAACTGCTTACACATGGGGTGATGTCTGAATTCTCTCCTAGCAGCTGTAAGTCTGAGCTGCCTTGTCAAGTATTCCATGACCAAAACGAAGAGCAGCGGGGACATTGGATCTCCTTGTCTAACCCCTCGAGCCCCTTTAATATTACCTTCCAAACCTCCATTAATGGCAATTTGGTAAGTCACTGTCGTGACACATGCCTCAATCCATTTAACCATCCGGACAGGAAACTTCAGCTTCTGTAATAATGTTATCAGAAACCTCCACTCTATCATGTCATACGCTTTCTTGAGGTCCACTTTAAGCAGGCATCTAGGGGAAACCTTTCCTCTCCTATATAATCTGAGCAACTCCTGAGTGAGTAGTACATTGTGGGCAATTGACCTCCCTGGTACAAAGGCTCCCTGATTATCTTGCACCAGCCTAGGTAACACCAGTCTGAGTCTTGAGCAGATAAGCTTTGAAATGCTCTTATACACTGTATTGCAACATGAGATAGGTCTGTATTCCTTCGCATATGTGGGGTGTTCAACCTTTGGGATCAAGGTGATTGTGGTTTTATTGAATGTCTTCAGTAGGTTGCCTGTCAGGAAGAAATTCTGAACCACTTGAGTGACATCCTCCCCCACTACCAACCAAGCTTTCTTATAGAATTCACTGTTATACCGATCCGGGCCGGGGGCTTTTTCACTGTGGATAGAGAACATGGCCTCTTCAATTTCCTCCCTGGTGAAAGGTTTTATCATTTCCATCTGCTCCTCCACTGATAGCGTGTGCCCTTGTCTTATCACCTCATCCTCTATGTCATGGAGGTGATCCAGTTTGTTCCCCAGAATACATTCATAATAGGTAACCAAATGTTCAGCAATACCCTCAGGGTGGTCAATGATCTCCCCTGCCTCAGTGTATAAAGAGGAGATTCTGCTTCTGAGCCTCCTTTGCTTCACCAAGGCATGGAAAAAGTTCGTGTTCCTATCTCCATGCTGTAATCATTCAACTTTCGCCTTCTGTGCAAGGAACTTATTTGCAGCCTTACTCACACTTTCAAAAGCCATTGCTTTTACCTTTTCTGCTTGTATCAGGTCCCCATTGAGTGGGTCTCTATGGAGTAGCTCCTGAATTTCTTGCAGTTGTAGTCGGCCCCTCTCCATTGTGTTAACTATGTCAGGGAATCTTGTCCTATTGAGTTCCTTGAGGGAGCCCTTTAAATTCTTCAAATTATTGATCAATTTCCACTCAGAGCCTCCTACACACTTCTCTTCCCATTTTCAGCTACCAGCCGCAGGAAGTGGGGTGCATCTACCCACATATTTTGGAACTTAAAGCTCCTTTTATTAGGCCATTTTGTCCCTACTTTTCTGATTAGTATAGGGGTATGATCTGAGATGCTTTCGTCTAACACATGAGCCTCTCTGTCAACATACTGCTCAAGCCAAGGAATGTTAACAAACACCCAATCTATCTTACTCCAAATTCTCTTCTCTTGCATCTGCTTGTTTGTCCATGTGAAGTGATTCCCCTTCCTTGGCATCTCCTCCAATTCACAGTCTTGAATGCACTCTCGGAATGCTTCACATTCAGATGTCAAAACAGGTGCCCCGCCTATCCTATCTCCCACATTGAGCACACTGTTAAAGTCCCCCCATAATACCCATGGTATTTGGTCTTGCTTAAGTCCTCTGATATCATCCCATAACTCCATTCGTTTGGAGCTGTTGTTGTGTCCATATACTGAAGTCACCATGATACCCTCACTTCGTCTAGTAAAACCAGCATGTATTAGTTGATCAGTTGTCTTGATGATACTCACCTCCCAATCATTCTGCCAGAGTAATACAATTTTCCCATTTGAATGCTTGTCCAAGTTACTACAGTAGTTCCACCCTCTAAACCACCTATCTATAATCAGCTCCATACTATCCTTCTTCATTTTTGTTTCCACCAGACAAGCTAGATTAATCTGTAACTTTTTACATAACAGACTAACCTCAGCTTGTTTGTGAGGGGTGTTCATACCCCTCACATTCCACACTAGAGATCTATCCATGGGGGGGTAGAACCAACCCCCTGCTCTGGAGGCTTGGCACCAGTTCCCTGTTCACGAGGGAGTTTTTCTTTGTGCAATATCCCTTGCTCTTTTGTGGTCTCTTCCTGCCCTGCGTTTTCCACTCATCATTTTGGCCACTAACCTCCTGATTCTCCTGATCAAATCCCCCTTTTTCATGCCTTGCTTGTTCTGCCCCAGATTCTGATTGTTGCTCCAGGACCTTCAGTGGTACTGATTCCTTCTGTTTTGGTACATATCCCTCTTTTTGATCCTCTGTCCCTACTGGTAGCTTGCCCTTCCATTCTTTCTTTCCCCCCGCTTTCCTACATATCTCCGTTTCATGACCACACATTCCACACTGCCCACACTTTATTGGTTTCCACTCATACACCACTTTTTGTTCACATTATTGCCCGTGCTCATTGATGAAAGAGATAGTATCCCTCAGTTCATTCCTAAGCTCGACTTCAACTAGGACTCTCGCATATTGAATTCGTTCCTTCCTCTCCGTGACCCCATCTGCCATAATGGGGTTCCCCACAAGACTAGCTAACTTGCTCAGACTTTTTGATCCCCAATATTTAAGCTCGATGTGAGGAAACTGAATCCAAATGTGTACCTTTTCCACATCTCCCTTCTTGAACTGTGTATTTGCAGTCCAAGGAGCTAGAATAACCGGTTTTTTGTCGAATTGTAGGACCTCCTCCTGGAGCACTCGATCCCGCACCTCAATAGATTCAAACTTTGCCAAAAATAATCCTGCTCGCACTTGCAACACCTTCTGCACCCCATACTTTTTCCACATCCGGCTTAAGAAACCATTCATTACTGAAAACGGGGGATTGGAGCCCAATACGTAACACACTAGCGTTGTATTCCAGTATTGAATCTCCTCAGAGACATCCTCCAGCTCAATGTGCCCCACACCCACTCCTTTGGTCATGTCTGGGTCGATAAACTCAAGTTTCGTCCCAGCATTCCGCAACTTTGTTATGTCAAATTTTTCCCAGAGTTTTTTGCTAGTTTCCCGACAGTTTCCTCCATCTCCTTCAGTGCGAACTTGTTTTCCTTGTAGCTCCCGCAAGGTATGTTCCAAAGTCCTCATATCTGCCGATTCCCCCCGGCCCCCAACTGGGCTACGTATATATTGTCCTATCATCTGAGTAATGGTTTCAATAGTGGGTTCAATCGATGTCGTAACATTTTCTGGCGTCTTTTGTTCAATCCCCTTCGTTTCCCCAGTATTAGGTTTCCCCATTTCAGGCGTCGAGGGGCCCTGTTTTGCTACTCGCTTCTTCTTGGCCATGGCCGCGGTGACTAGCACCAGAGAAGAAGGAGTTTCAATGGAACAGTGTCACTCGAAGTGAGTCGCTCGATGTGTGTTTAATACTCCCCAGTATTAAATTGTTAAGTGCTTGTTTGGTTGACGGGTTTAGTAATTTTAAACCTGGGTTTGAAACATGTTAGCGTGTTTGGTTCTTTGGTTATCTAAACCTATGGTTTATATGAAACCACTCTAAACCAATGAAGACGGGTTTAAATAAACACACCTTCTCACATGTGTTCATTTAAACCCACGAACCAAACACACATTTTATTTATACCAATCAATTTGTTTTATATAAGGGAAGATTTCTGCTCAGGCCCCTCTAAAGTTTCTATTTACCCGTCAGACCCTGTCAGAAAATGAATAAGTTTTAGGGACCTACTTTTTGTAAAAATCGAGTAAAGGACCCAAAAATAGATTTTGACGAAAATACCCTTTGCTCTTTTTTTTCCAGCAGAACTGACAACGTGTTCTTTTGGTCTTATATAAAACGTTACTTTTGCTTCATTACATGTTACAAAGTTACAGCATAATTGTTACTTTATAAAACAGATACGTTATTTTTCAATAATATTGTGTTACTTTGCTACTGCAAAACGTTATCAACAGAATTTTTTTTCGAACTCAATTTCTTACACTGAATCGAGCACAAAAAGATCCGATTGACCCATCCAACCAATTCGACATGTCACGTTGGATTCATTATGATATTGACGATGCACGAGGTAGAATTTGCTTGTCTAACTAGGGTGCAAATTCGAAAACGTAATGGTAAATCGAATCTAGATTTCGACATAAATTGCAAGTAATCGGTATAAATTCGAGGTACCCATGAGAAATCGGGGTCTATTTTACCTTATTGAGTCAATAACACCAAGATTTATGCACTTTGCATCCATTTTTAGTGTCGTTTGAGATTTTCGTTCTTTTTCTCACATCCATTGGTTGTACACAGAATGTGTTATTTACGACAAACAAGGCGTTATTACCTTTGAACTTGGCGATCAATCATTTGTCCTAGATCAGTCATTTCGAACTCGTCCGTCATATCACCTTTGAACTTGGCGATCATTTCTTTATTGTTCCCTGCGAAAATAAGGTCATCCACGTATATAGCAACATAAACTATATCACTTCCATCACACTTTATGTACAGCGAAGGTTCATATGGGCACTGAACGAAACCACACTTCTTGAAGTATGCATCAGTTCGTTGGTTCCACGCTCTTGGGATTGTTTTAGCCCGTATAGAGCTTTTTTCAACTTTAATACTTCTCCGTTTTGACCTCCATTCTCGTATCCTGGCGGGAGCTCGAAACATACACATCTTATTCAAGATTTCCGTTCAAGAATGCGGACTTTACGTCCATTTGATGGAGTTTCCAGCAATGATGTGCAACTACTCCAAGCAATAGCCGTATAGTTTCGATTCTAGCGACAGGTGCAAAGACTTCTTCGTAATCGACACCATACCTCTGTTTGTAACCTTTCACGACAAGTCTTGAATCTCTCGACCTCGCCTTGCGCATTCTGCTTCTTCTTATAGACCCACTTCAAACCGATTGCTTTCTGTCCTTTGTGTAGAGTAGTGAGCGTCCACGTTTTGTTTTTCTCGATGGCCTTCAGTTCTTCTTCCATCACCTATCATCCCTCTTGGCTTGTTCCTAGCTAATATTTTCAGCGTCGGCAAGTAGGCACAGCAGATGCATGTCGTTCGTTGCTTGATATATATCATGCATGATTCGTGTTCTAATTGGGCCATCGTCATCATCTGATTCCTCAGCAGTTGGGTTTTCTCCAGATGGGTTCGATTCTTCCTGTGGAGGGCAGATTTTTGGTTCTTACTGTTCCTCTTCTTCCTTTTCCCAATTACAACTTTTCTCTTCATCTATACGCACGTCCCTGCTTATAGTAATTTTGTTAGTAACTGGATTGAATAAGATATATGCTTTTGACCTTTCGTCGTAGCCTATGAAGATGAGTTTGTGCTTCGGTTGTCTAGCTTAGATCTTTGTCCGTCTGGCACATGCGCATAAGCGATGCTCCCAAACACCTTCAAGTGTCCTACGCTCGGCTTAACACCACACCATCTCTCCTGGGGTGTAACATTGTTCTTCAGGGCTGCCGTCGGGCTACGATTTTGCAGGTACGTCGCGCACCTCACTGCCTCTGCCCAGAATGTTTTCGGCATTGTTTTATGTTGCAGCATGCTTCGCACCATATCAAGGATCGATCGATTTTTCCGTTCCGCGACACCATTCTATTGCGGCCTATACGGAGCGGTCAAGAAGCGTCATATCCCATTCTCATCACAAAAGTTCACGAACTCTCTTGATAGGTATTCTCCTCCTCTGTCGGTTCGCAGCGCTTTGATTTTCTTCCCGCTCACGTTTTCGACAAGTGCCTTAAATCTTTCAAAGGTTCCAAAGGCTTCGGACTTCTCTTTAAGAAAGTAAACCCACGTTCGTTTGGAAAAATCATCGATAAATGTTATAAAGTATCTGTGTTTACCTATTGACTCGGGTGAAATCGGGCCGCAGATATCTGAGTGCTCGAGTTCTAGAATTTCCTTTGCCCGATAACCTGATTCTTTTGGAAAAGGCAGCCTCGTAGATTTTCCTAGCACGCAGCTTCACACAACTCATGGCCTGAGAGTAGGCGTGGCAGCCCTTTTACGCCTTCGCTGCTCGCAAGCCGCTTCAAGCTTTCATGGTTGAGATGCCCGAATCTGAAATGCCAAACTCGTCTCATCCTCCTTTGTCAGCTTGAGACAGCAATCTCGAACGTGCTCCATTTTTAGTTTAAACATTCGATTGATCGTCATCTCGACTTGTGCTATTATATGATCTTCCCGATCTCTCATTTCAAGTCTTTGATTCTTCATAATGATGGTGTAGCCTCGCTCGACGAGTTGTCCCAAACTGAGGATATTAGCTTTCATATCCGGCACGTAAAACACATTTGAGATGTATTTTTGTTGTCAGTTTTTACATCGAATCGTAATATTTCCCAACCCTTTGACTTTAACCTTTGAGGCGTCACCGAATGTTACTTGACCTCCCTCTGTTTCTTTCATTTGCGTGAAGATGCTTCTGTTCCCGCTCATATGGTTGCTCGCACCCGTATCGAGGTACCATTCTTGTGATTCATCTCTATTGTTATCTTTGCAGGCTAGCAGCAATAACTTATTCTCTCCTTTTCCTTCGTTTTTCGTATCGGTGCTTTGGTCGTTGAAGTAGCATTCTGCTGCGATGTTGCCGTATTTTTTGCAGGTGTTACATTGCACCCCGCTTCGCGTGCTTTGTTCGTTGAAGTAGCATTCTGCTGCGATGTGGCCATATTTTTTGCAGGTGCAACACTGCACCCCGCTTCGCCAAGATCTTCCTCTTCCTCGTCCTCAGTTTAACTCCCATGGTTGGTTTTTTTCAGTTCTGTTTCATACTCCGAGGGTTTGTTTTCATAGCGCGATCGACCACGTCCTCTTCCGCGATTCCGTCCTCGTCCTCTGTAGTTTCCACGAAACGCTGGGTGATGTTTTGATGATCCTTCGCCCCCTTTTGCAGATTCGTCTCCCTTAAGTTTCAGTTTCGCCTGAAGTGCTTCTTCGAGGATTTCTTGTCGCTTGCCTCTTCTTCGTTGTTCATGCGCTTCAAGTGAGCTCGTCAACTCGTTTACTGTCATCTTTTCAAGGTCCCGCGACTCCTCTACAGCACACACTATGCTGTCGAACTCATTAGTTAGTGATCGTAGGATTTTTTCGACGAAACGACCCTCGCCTATATCCTCTCCATTTCGCTTCAGCTGGTTTGCAACTGTTTCAACTTTGGTGATGAATTCAGATACACTATCCGATTCCTTCATCCACAACAACTCAAACCCCATTCTTAACGTTGGAGTCGTATCTGCTTCACTCTATTTGCTCCTTCATATGCCGTCTTGAGGATCTCCCAAGCATCGTTAGAGTTTTTTGCATCGTCGATCTTTTCGAATACCGATTCGTCAACTGCTTGGTAGATCATGTAAAGCGCCGTCTTGTCTTTCTTGCGACACTCTTTTAATTCTTTCGCGTGGTTCGGTGTTAAGCCCGCAAGAGTTTCGTGTTCGGTATACCCGGACTCGACGACTTCCCAAATGTCTTTTCATCCCAGCAACGCTTTCATGTGAATGGACCATTTGTCATAGTTGGTCTTTGAGAGACATGGACACGCGTAAAGCCGATACCCCCAGGAGTCATATTGTTGTTTGCCATGGAGCTCCGATACCAGTTTGATGAGTATATTCTTAAGAATTTAGTAGTGTCGATAGGTGGAGGCTCAAAGAGTGTTACTTGAATAGATATTTTATTGCACCCCCACTTTACATCGTGCATCAATATATAAGTCTACTAGGAACTTTGAAAGACATATTATATTATTAAAAATTCTAAATAAATAACCATGTTGTCTCGTTGGGTTCAAGCCATTCCTAATGTGTCTCCTCGTATTTTTCCTCAGCCTCATTATTTCGAGCTTATTGTTCCAACAGTTTAGGGGTTTGGCTTATTACAAGGAAGGAAAGGGGAAAAAAACCGAACTTTTAATTTCAACGATCACACGCCCTCGTCTCGCCCAGGACGCCGATCAGCAGCAGAAAGAAAATCAGCGAGAAATTCAAAACAAGAAAATTCGGAGCAAGAACAACCAATGGAAACAAGATTACTGCAAAAAACAGCGGAAGAAAAAAGAAGCAGGTTTCTAAGGCAAAACGACGATACAAAAGAAAACGGTTGGGAGGATCACGAAAACTGCAGCGACGACGGCCACACACAGCATTCGACGACAATGAAATGGTTACAATCATCAAGATTTATCTTACGATGGAATTTGTTTGGGGGTATTTCTGAACTGATGACTGAGGATCCTATAGTTATAAGAATTTCCTGAAATGGATTGGATGTGATTGTGTGTGCATGGAATCTGAATTTATTTCAGTGAGTTGTGGATTACGGCTGTAAATACGATATATACATATCGGATATGACAGAAAATAGAAAGGGAAGCTTGAAGTGGCCTTCAGTCAAAAGACGAGGACTTTAAATTGTTAAGTGCTTGTTTGGTTGACGGGTTTAGTAATTTTAAACCTGGGGTTGAAACATGTTAGCGTGTTTGGTTCGTTTGTTTATCTAAACCAATGGTTTATATAAAACCACTCTAAACCCATGAAGACGGGTTTAAATAAACACACCTCCTCACATGTGTTTATTTAAACCCACGAACCAAACACACATTTTATTTATACCAATTAATTTGTTTTATATAAGGGAAGATTTCTGTTCAGGCCCCTCTAAAATTCTATTTACCCGTCAGACCCTGTCAGAAAATGAATAAGTTTTAAGGACCTACTTTTTGTAAAAATCGAGTAAAGGACCCAAAAATAGACTTTGACGAAAATACCCTTTGCTCTTTCTTTTCCAGCAGAACTCACGACGTGTTCTTTTGGTCTTATATAAAACGTTACTTTTACTTCATTACATGTTACAAAGTTACAGCATAATTGTTACTTTATAAAACAGATACGTTATTGTTCAATAATATTGTGTTACTTTGCTACTGCAAAACTTTATCAACAGAATTTTTTTCAAACTCAATTTTCTTACACTGAATCGAGCACATAAAGATCCGATTGACCCATCCGACCGATTTGACATGTCATGTTGGATTCATTATGATATTGACGATGCACGAGGTAGAATTTGCTTGTCTAATTAGGGTGCAAATTCGAAAACGTAATGGTAAAAGGAATCTAGATTTCGACATAAATTGCAAGTAATGGGTATCGAGGTACCCATGAGAAATCGAGGTCTATTTTACCTTATTGAGTCAATAACACCAAGATTTATGCAGTTTTCATCCATTTTTAGTGTCGTTTGTGATTTTCGTTCTTTTTCTCACATGCATTGGTTGTATACAGAATGTGTTATTTACGACAAACAAGGCGTTATTACCTTTTAGCGACGTGTTACTTCTAGGTCAACATTTGTTATTGACCATAAGACATTTGTTATTTTTTGCTATGTTATAAGTATTTCTTTTTTACACAATTTAGTGCAAATATAATATCCATTTCTTGCAACTAATCGGTATAAAATTCGAGGTACCCATGAGAAATTGAGGTCTATTTTACCTTATTGAGTCAATAACGACGTGATTTATGCAGTTTTCATCTGTTTTTGGTGTCGTTTGTGATTTTCGTTCTTTTTATCCCAATGCATTATTTGTATACAGAATGTGTTATTTACGACAAATAAGGCGTTATTAACTTCCAGCGACATGTCACTTCTAAGTCAACATTTGTTATTAATCAATAGACATTGTTACTTTTTGCTATGTTATAAAGATTTCTTTTTTGGGTAGTTTTTGGGGTTTAGGACTTACGGGTTCGAGGTTAAGATTAAGGGTTTACGACATGAAATTTTGGGAGAACGATCCACGACTTGTGCAGTATAAGATACAACCTTAAAAAAATTTTGGGGTTCGGGGTTTAGGGTTTAGGGTTTCGGGCCTCGGATTTAGGGTTTCGAGCTTAGTATTTTGGGTTTGTGGTCTATAAATGTTATTAGTGCTTTAATGTTGACGTTTGAACATGTTCGTGGTGCAATTCATAATGTTATGTTCCATTGAAAGAGGTGATAGTCTATGTTTTGCAATGGAGGACTATATGTTTATATATTTATTGAGATCAACATTAATCCATTGACATCAAATTTTGCCTAATGTGTCTTTTAAAGGAATGTGGTGATTAAACTTCATCAAACTATATATTTACATGAACATTCATATTAAATATCCAAAATAAAAGTGTATTTTTGTACGAATTATCGAATTATTGACGTGGTACTGAACAACATTTATGAGGTATCAGTATTGATCAGTGTGTTATCAATTGAGTTCGTGTTGCTTTTTTTACCTAACATGTGTTATTATTTCCAATTAATGTAGTATAATTTTGAGAAAGTCCTGTAAATATTCTCTGCCAATTCGGTTAAATTCTCTGACGTTCCAGAACCTTCTAGAATATTCTCAATGAAGTGTTTTTTTACATGTATATGTGTTATACTTGTTGGGTAAACTGTTACTCACTTAAAAAACGTTTTAGTCTTACAGAAAGCTAAATCTTCTCAATTTCATGGTAACCGACTTACTTTTTCTTTTAATATTAAGACTCGTTTGATTCTTTTATCTTATTCAGTCGCTTTTACCTTGTTCGGCCGTTGAAGTCGATATTGAATCGATTTCTGAAAGAAATTTTTTATTTGGGGTGGAAGCACGAATTCATTCGATACATAAAAAATTCGTCTTTATTAGTAAGACCCATCTGAAATTGAGGACGGAAAAACTTTTTTCAGTCACAAACGCTGAGAATTATGCAGTTTTCACCTGCTTTTTAGTGTTGTTTGTGATTTTCATTTTATTCCTTTCGATCCATTACTTGTATACAGAATGTGTTATTGACGACAAACAAGGCGTTATTACCTTTCAGTGATGTGTTACTTCTGAGTCAACATTTGTTATTACCTATAAGACGTTTGTTATTTTTTGCTATATTATAAGCATTTTTCTTTTATACAATTTAGGAAAAATGTGATATCAGTTTCTTGCAACTAATCTGTATACATTCAAGGTACCCATGAGAAATTGAGGTCTATGTTACCTTATTGAGTCAATAACGACGTGATTTATGCAGTTTTCATCTGTTTTTTAGTGTCGTTTGTGATTTTCGTTCTTTTTCTCCCGATCCATTGGTTGTATACGGAATGTGTTATTTATGACAAACAAGGCATTATTACCTTTCAGTGACTTGTTACTTCTAAGTCGACATTTGTTATGAACCATGAGATATTTGTTATTTTTTTCTATGTTATAAGTATTTATTTTTTTACACGATTTAGGGAAAATATATATCCATTTCTTGCAACTAATCGGTATAAATTCGAGGTACCCATGCGAAATTGAGGTCTATTTTACCTTATTGAGTCAATAAGGACGTGATTTATGCAGTTTTTCATCTCTTTTTTAGTGTCGTTTTGTGATTTCGTTCTTTTTCTCCCGATCTAATGGTTGTATACAGACTGTGTTATTAACAATATGTGGATCGTTATTTCTAATGTATGATGTGGTATTTTTGTGTGACGATTTGTTATTTACTAGAAAAGATGTGCCATAGTCGCTAAGTGATTTGGAAAAACAAAAAAATTAAGTTCAGCTCCGGCAGCCTGTCGCCTCGCCTGTGGCCTCCTTCGAGCTCTAATACGACGATGGGTCAGGGTCGGACCTCGTCTGCTCACGAATTCGAGATTATAGGCGGAAATCGAGCTTGAAGATTAGCTCGCTCGTTGGAGAAGACGATGGCAAAAAGTTTGTAAATTCCGCATCTGATAGGGGGTAAATATGTCATATCGCATAGTTTGGGTATTTTTCTCTAAGAGTTTTGAAAAGCAGGTCCTTCATACTAAATGGAATTTTATTGGGGCCTGAACACTAGTTAAAAAATATTACTAGGTCCTGACGCGTAATTAACCCTTTATATAAACCCTTACTTAAATAAACCCTCATAAATATAAACCTATCAACCAAACGAGTACTACGAAGTATGCTTATACTGGTATTAAGATCAGTATGATATGATGTATTATGTGTTGGGGCTGTTGCGTAAATAGGATATAAGAGAGGATTGAAATGTAAAGTTAGATCAGCATTCTATGTATACACGACTGTAGCATAATTGTATTATTATGATTAGTTGTTAATAAAATCATGTTTATATTTCTGCTTGACTCTAGCTAACATAAATGGCAAGTGCCGCACTCGGATCATGGTTGGCGACATGAGCAATACAAAGGTTTTGCCTTTCTTTCCTTTTTCCGAATTTTCTAATTGTGCATAACAAAATTACGGCTTTTTCCGTTATACACCCATACTAACTACCTGGTCAAATCCAAACCGAGGCCCAATACATGCAGTGAGCTCTTACAGTTATATCGCCTCGAATTGGACTGAATCTTGGGCCATATAAATAACAGCCCAATAATTGCTTTGATCCTTTGAGGTATGCTATGGTAACAGCAGAACAATGTTGTAAAAGCAAACTGTTTGTATGTAATGTAAGTAATTACTTGATCACAACCCACCAAATCATCTACCAAGAACCATTACGAAAGAAATTGTTGAATATCAGTCACAACTCAGCTACGAAGATGAGCACAAAATTGCATATGTTGGTAAGAATCTGGCAAGTGAGAGATGGTTTCAGCAGCCGTTGGATTTAGTTGATCATCTATGAAGATTAATGGTGCATGATGGAAGTTGCTTATAACAATTGTTAAGACATTTTCTTAAAGTAAAGGGTTTTTCAGTGCAACTTGCTAATTAAAGCATGAAGTGGAAACTGCTGCCCATGTTGCGCAGAGGAAAACCACCTTCTCAACGTGCTACACTATGCTCAATTTTCAGGATGATCTTCTTGTATCGAGATATAATTGAGAGAATACTCCATAGGTAATTAGTTGTAATAGCGAATTGATATAATTGAGAGAATAATCCATAGGTAATTTGTTGTAATAGCGAATTTTTAGTAGTATAAATAGGTGATGAGTTGTGTAAATGTATTGAGAAGTATTGAATAAATAAGTTATTTACTCTAGTTATCCCTCTAATATTATTGTAATCGTCGTTAGTAAATACGTAATATTATAATATTTTATAACACGTTATCAGCATAAGAGCTCTCCATTTTCAATATCAAACTCTATCGAAGATCTCCGACGAGTTTAGTCAAGGTGCGATAGCTTTATTTCGTATTTATACTAATCATACATTAATTGTAATTAATTTAAAAATTATATAATGACCGTATAACGAAAATGCATAGCTCGAGTGGTTTCACAGATTATAGTCGCTAATTGTGATGTTGAGGTCCATATTTTGATTCTTCGTCATGGCGTGTGGAGCTTATTTTTTAACAAGATTTACAAAAAAATATATTAAAGGCAAATCTACACAGAATCCCTAGTCCCAAACTATTACTCAACTAACTCCCCCTTCCAATTCCTTAATCATCAAACTCCTCATTTCGAACTTTTAAATCATGTAACTACCTAATACATACATAACGGACAATTTTAGCCTTATAAGACAACAATATTACCAAAAACCATACCCGAACCCTTCTATTTTCACTTTCATTCACAGTGAACGACCGAAATAAGAACAGAGAATGACAGAACGGGACGAAGAACGACAGAACGAGGCAAACAACGATAGAACGAGGCAGAAAACGAGACGAGACAGAGAACGAGTCGGGACAGAGAATGAAACGAGACAGAGAGAGCAAGTTTCGACTGTAAGTTTGCACTTTTTTTAATTTTTTGCTTTCTTTGGCATTTGGGGTTAATGTAGAGATTAGGGCTTCGATAGGTGCATTTATTCAAGGACTCCATGTCAGTCGATGTCTGATTAGTGCTTGAATTTGGGGTTTAGGGCTGAAATTAGACTTTTATTTGTCGTTGTTCGATTCGGGGTTTTGATATCTTTCACATTAGGAATTTAGCTTCTATTACGCTTTAGATGAAATCTAAAAAATGATTTTGCATTTTTGCCTGTCTGGTACGAGGTTCGGTTGTTTGTTGTCTTGATACCATATATTAATTGAATTGGTACTGTTTGTTCATGTTTTTCGGTAATGCATTACATAATTAATGGTACTGAAAATTCATTATTTATTGTTTGCGTACACGAGGGAGAAGAATCCATGGATAAATACATTGTCGGGCCTACAGATCGCGGAAGGTATCTTGATGATGTTCAAGTCGAAGCATCCTTGCTCCATGGTTTCCACAATACTTAGAGATCTCCTTGGTTTTATGTTCCCGTAAGATTTTAGACTTGTTGAGACTGATATGGTGTTCGGAGGTTGAGGTTCCGCTTGAGAATTATTTATGCTCCAATTTGATAATACCTGAAAAAACGCTTGCAGTACCAATATACATATATTTGCAGTACCAGTATATAGTATTTGTGCCACCGTACAATAAGCTAGTGTAGTACCATACGTAGGTTACTGTAGTATCTTTTTCTGTACGTCGTTCTTAATTATCGAAAATGCGTAAATTATAGTGCAAATAAGACATGTCTGCTTCCAAGACACAACACATAACAAAATTAAGCACACTGTAACATAAAATATAGAAACTAACTTTCTATCGATCAAAAATCGTGACTGTGTAGTAAGATGTTCTTACTAGTATCATAATTTGTAAAAATAAAGTTCGGGTTTCAAAGTGTAATCCCTAATTCTAATAGTAACCCACCAATATCGATATCAAAGCATCAATAAAGTATTTATAACTATGGTAACATAGTCAAGGACCAAAAATAATTAGGACGGCGACGAAAAAAAATTTGTAGTACCAATATACATATGTTTACAGTACCAATATATAGATGTTCGATGTACCATATCGTTAGCTAGTGTAGTACCATGCGAAGGTTACTTGTAGTATCTTCCTGTACCATGTGTTTTGACTATCGAAACTACTACCATGACTTATAGTACCAATATACATGTATTGTAGTACCAATATATAGATATTTGTGGTACCATATAATAAGCTACTGTAGTACTATACGTAGGTCACTTGTAGTATCTCTTCGGTACCACGTTTTTAATTATCGAAAACGGGTATATTATTGTGCAAATAAGGCATGTCAACTTCCAAATACGGCACATAATAAAATTAAGCACATGGTAACATAAAATGTAGACACTAACTTTCGGTCTATAAAAAATCGTGACCGTGTAGTAAGATGTTCTTACTAGTACCGTAATAAGTAGAAAGAAAGTTGAGGTTTCAACGTGTGTTTAACCCTAATCTAATACTAAACCACCAATATTGATATCAATTCATCAATAAAATAATTATAACTATGGTAACATTGTTACGGGACAAAAATAATTCGGACGGTGACAAAACATTCGTACCCAAATTTGTAGTACCAATATACATATGTTTGCACTGCCAATATATAGAAGTTCGAGGTACCATATCGTTAGTTGGTGTAGTACCATACGCAGGTTACTTGTAGTATCTTCCTGTAGCATGTGTTTTTATTATCGAAACTCCTACTATAACTTGTAGTACCAATATACATGTATTTGTAGTACCAATATATAGATATTTGTGGTACCATATGATAAGCTAGTGTAGTACCATACGTAGGTTACTTGTAGTATATTTTCCGTACCACATTTTTAATTATCGAAAACGCGTATATTATTGTGCAAATAAGGCATGACAACTTCCAAAATACGGCACATAATAAAATTAAAAACACGATAACATAAAATATAGACACTAACTTTCGATCGATCAAAAATCGTGACTGTGTAGTAAGATGTTCTTACTAGTATCGTAATAAGTATAAAGAAAGTTGGTGTTTCAACGTGTGTTTAACCCTAATTCTAATGTTAAACCACCAATATTGATATCAATTCATCAGTAAAATATTTATAACTATGGTAACATAGTCACAGACCAAAAATAATTCGGACGGCGACGAAAAATTCGTACTGAAATTAGTAGTACCAATCTACATGTTTGTAGTACCAATATATAGATGTTCGTGGTACCATATCGTTAGCTAGTGTAGTACCATACGCAAGTTACTTGTAATATCTTCCAGTACCATGTGTTAACTATCGAAACTCCTACCATAACTTGTAGTACCAATACACATATATTTGTAGTACCTATATATGGATGTTTGTGGTACCATATAATATGTTGGTGTAAGTACCAATACACATATATTTAGTACCTATATATGGATGTTTGTGGTACCATATAATAAATTGGTGTAGTACCATACGTAGGTTACTGGTAGTATCCTTTTCCGTAGCAGTGTTTACCACAAGTAACCTACGTATTGCACTACACTAATCTATTAATTTATTAACAGTTACATTTTATAAATAATGTCGTTTTATACGAAGATTCCGCTCCTAATTTTTATATGGTCATCGTTATGCTATGTGGATATTATTTTCACGGATGTTTCTAAAATATAGTTATTAATTGTGTGTTTCCTTAATAAAATTTTTTTATATTTCGTTAATATTATAATTACTCAAAAGATAAATTATTTTGAGGGATGTTGTTTTGTCGATGTTTGATCTATTGCTCATGATTATTATTACAGCTACACTTATTTGGATGTCAATCTCGTTTTTTAAAAGAACTTTTTTCAAAAAATGACTAAAAAAGATACCAACGAAGATACTAAATAAGATTTGTTACAAGTTTCTTCTAATAATGTTATGTTTTCATTATTAAAAAATCTTTGTATTTTATGATTGTAATATGTCGAACTTGGCGAGCCTCAAGTTTATTGCACTCGACATCGATGCGATATTATTTATCTTGGGCACTAGATGGCGTGATCCATTTGGAAGCATATCTTTCAGGCTAGATGACACCACTGACTCCACGAAAACCACAATCAAATAAGACAAGACAAGACAAAAGTCATGATTTTTCTTACCCACCACACCACATTCATGAAAATTTGAAAATTGAGTACTTAACAAAAAAAAGAGGATTAGATGAACATGGGCTATTTAATCTATGTAATATTCACAATTTGTTTTATATCTCGATTGTATGATTTTTCGATTGATAAAGGCATGTTATTCCTTTTATCATATACTTTTGCAAAGCATTATGTTTAAGAAGATAAAATGAATAAAACTCAAACGTCAGTTTAGTTATCGGTTCTGCTTGGCAGAGAGGAGGCACAATAGACTATTACTCTATGAGGTTAAAATAGTCGACAGTCAACGGTAGGGTGAACGGATCGATCAGATAAACTTGATATGTTGACGAGTCCGATGTGACTGTGTCAGTCGCTCACTAAGGGAGCAGAAGCTCATGACAATGATATATGACGAATCTAGGATTCTTTGTATTTCAACACTGACTCATAGTCGAATCGATCGCATGCTGGGAATGTCAAAGATCGAATCAAGTGACTATAGTAGCATACGTGAACCTTAGACCGAAAAGATAGAAGTGGGAGTTGGCTTCGGGGTCCTGACACTAGCTTTGCGAGGCCCGCCTTGCTATGCATGAGTCGGCGCCGACGTGCGGTCTTGACAATGAGGTGCAACTGTCATCTTGATCACTCAGCGGTATTCACGATCTCGAAGGAGATACATGTCCTATGAGAATTTCGGGGACGGGAAATTACCACGTCTTTGGCCAAAACATTGAAACAGACTCACTTGGAGGTGGAGGGCAGTTTCATAATTTTGCCAGTTATGAATTATCATAGCGTTGTTCTGTTAGTTTGACATTACATGGCTATCACTCAACCAGGACATATGTGAAGAGTTTATACGTAGGCGATAATTTATAGTCGTTCGCGAATTTCGAGTTTGAACTAGACTCAGGGTCAGCTCGTACCGAAAGATTAGTGAGGTGCTTACCGAGCTCTTGAATCCATTCGAATGCCGAGTTGAGATGAACTAGAGGAGTCGGGCTTAAAAAGGATCATAAGTACGTACGGGCCAAATTATTTAGAGATTGGATTTATAGTCAAAACGGGGTCGGCACGATTAAAATGAGCCCTGGCCGAAAATTTATATTATTAATTTAGGCTTGTCCGAAATTAATGTGTGAGAGAATATTTATTTTAATATTTGAAAATAAGTATAAATAGTTCGAGGGTATAGTATTATACCGTAACTTACTAAGAGGGGCAAATTGCGAATTTTTCACCTCATGAGAATTTCGAATATAGCATATTACATATGACAAGATTTTTCGAAAACTATTGGAAATAGAAGGCATTTGAAATATATGATCTTTCAAGGTATGGGGGTAAAAATCTCGACCACTTACCTTATAAATAAATGTGGAGGACGAAATTTTACACACACGTTTTACAAACTACATGCTTGGAGCTCTCTGTCTTCGCTGGGCGAATTCTCAACCGGCTTCTCTAGCTATCCACGGGACTCGGTCGAACGTGACACCAAAAAGGATCGACATTACGAATCTTTCCGTAACCTCGACCGTCGTCCTCTTTCCGTTCTGGTTCTTCAAATTACAAGGTACGTTTTGATGAACCCCCTCGACGTTATTACCGTTCGTTTTAGAATCGAGCAATCCTGGGAGAAAAATTTTAAAATATTCACATCTTATTTCTTGAATACTGTTAGCTGAGCAAAACAATGCATTGTAATGATAAAAAACGAATCCTGACACACTGCTTCTATGTGAACTTTTCCTGACCTTCGGGGATCGTCTTATAAATAAGGGGACCAACTCGTGCCCCATTGCTATGGTATGTCATTCATTAATTGCATCGATTTCAAGTCCCACGAGGAACATCATTGAAGAACTCCTACTGTATACCAGTTGCAATTGTGCTTTGATTTTATAAGTTGTCCTTGTAACTAGGGACTTTTATTGTATTTATCCTTGCTTTAGGACTTAACTTGTTATTTGTACCAGGTATGTTTGGGAATTAACTAAATGGGCTAAACATATTTTCGATTAAGGCACAAGTGGGTTTAATCTTGGCCCAAATTACTTAGAGATAAACAATACACCTTTCTTAAGAATATGGGAAGTTAACGTCATGAGCAACTTGTCTAATCATGCATCAATTTCGAAAATTTTAATATCTATCTAATACCCATAACCTAAGAATATGAAGAAGAAACGTTGAAGCTAAGGAACATAAAACACTAAAACTAACGAGAATCAGAGCTAAATTCAAAGAACTCGACATATAGAAGGTATGTATAACTCTTTGTGCTTAAGTGCTTTCAATATGTATATGTTTTTGTGCGTTATATATACAGAGATAGAGAGTTATCGATTATAAGCATAGTTTAGAATCTAGTTTATAAAAATTTTGGTAAGAAAACCCTAAACTATTCAAGGCTCGAATTATGCTTGGTAAATTTAGTTTCTTTGAAAACTTTGATTTCTTGGGAGAATGAGTGAAGAATTATGAGCTAGTTGCTGGAATTAGTGTATTCTGGAAAATGATATTAATGGTACGATTTAGGGTTGGGGGGGGGGGGGGAATCCCGACTGTTAGGAAAATCTCGACATGGTATACCATAGTATAAAAAAATGTCGAGACAATAAATGTCGGGATGAATATTAAGAAGATTTCGTTAGGTTTCAAGACATATAATATGAAGATTTCTAGATAATGTCGAGATATATATGCTTAGGTAGATCTCGACATGTACCTTTTACAAAATCGATATTTCTATGTCATTATAATCTCGACATTGTGTAAAGAATTAGACAGTTACAAGACTCGACATTTAATAAAAATATATGATGATGATAGGAAAATATCGAGCTGCATAGGTGATAAAATGTCGAGCTGCATAATGATAAATGTCGAGCTACATGGTAAATAAAAGTCGATATATATATATGCAATAAGAAGACCTCGTTGGTGATGATTCTCGACATTTGATAGTAAGGGTTTCGACATCTCTATAGGATGTCGATATAACTTGAAGAGCTCGACATTTATTAGATATTGATCTCGACATTTTACAATGGCTTCGACTTTTTTTCAATATACTCGAGATTTCTATCGACATTTATAGAATGTCGATATGGTTGATGTTTTCGACAATAATTATATATATATATATATATATATAGATCTCGACATTTATATTAAGAACCCCGATAATTGTATAAATATTTCGACATTGTGTTTTAACTAATAAATTTTCGGTATTTTAGAATTTTACTATATCTAGGGTTTTCAATATTTTAGGGTTTTCTATAATTAGAGTTTGGGAACTTAAAACTTATACAGTTTAGCAAATATACTGATATGATAATCTTTATTATATTCAGAGGATCGAAATATAGGGACTACGCCAGACCTTCTATTTGACTGTAGCAGGAGGACAGGTAGGTGGATTATCCATCTACATTACGTAAACACAATTATGTGTTTCATGTGATTATGGGACTTACGTGACTTATGTGACTTATATGTTTTACGTACGGTTTATATAAATCATGTTTTATGGTATTTATATATGCATGGCACGTGCATATCACGTTAGAGCGAGAAATGTTTATACCATGATGTGACGATACGATATGAGATATTGACGTACGGGGTAGAATGAGATGTTTGTGATTGACGACTCTTAGAGGAGTCGAGGTTGGGCTCACTGGGCACCTGGCGGAGACAGACGTGATCGATCTGTCTACCCGGACGTGATCGATTCGGGGTGCATACCGCCGGATGGGATTGTCTTTGTGATCGGCGCGGGAGATATACGACCTGGTAGGAGGACATTGACGTGATCGATCAGTGCACTACCGGCGTAGCGCGCCGCGAGACTTGGGGGTGGCCTCCCAGTAGTCTATTGCGCGCGGAGGTGTCGAGCCTAACCTAGGGCCCTGTGTTGTGTGAAATAGGAATGGGTAAAAGAAAGAGTGTGCATTATATCATGTTGTGAGAAATTGGGATCGGGTTGAGTGCACACTTGCATACACGCGTTTTATTCACCTACTGGGCTAATGGCTCAGTGTTTACGTGTTGTAAGTACTGAGTCCGACGCAAATACGCGTCGTGACTGAGGCGGCTGGTGGCGGTGCTCCACGGACTTTTGAGGGCGGTGCGGTACATGGATGAAGACCTGTGGAGTGTCGGTAGGATTTTTGTTCCTTTGATAACTTTTGGGGCTTCGGCCCGTGTACAGAGATAACGATGTAGACGGATGTTTATATTAGTGTATATTATTTTAGGAAAAAGTTTTACTTAGACGGGCCTTCCGCGGCTTACGTTGCGGAAATCCGCCACCAATTCTAATTAGAAAAGTGGGGTCGTCACAGGTGGTATCAGAGCTTCGGCTTTAGATTCTGAAGACTGTCCATGTACTGCAGCTCAAAAGCCTGGAGAACCAGCCTGGCCTGTTAGTTTAAAGATTGACTATGTGATTACGTGTTATTTGATTTATGTGTTCTCTATGTCTGATTGTAGAACTAGTTGAAAATGCCGAGAACACGTAGAGAAGTGGGTGAAACTAGTCGTAGGACGGGTTCCGAATCCCCACCGAATGAGGACCGCTCTACTATTCATCAGTTAACTGAACTGATTCGGCGGCAGTCCGATCAGATTAACGACCTCATTCATCGTCAAAATTCCTCGGAACGTCACTCGTCCCCTGGCCTAGAACGTGTAGAAGCTGCCGGGGAAAGGTTCCGACGGTTAAATCCCCCTTCGTTCGAGGAAGCAGTCGATCCTACCTTTGCGGAGGATTGGCTCAGAACAATAGAAAATATGTTCCGCGTTAGCCATCTGCCTGATACTGAGAAGGTGACTTGTGCCACCTTCATGTTACGTGGGAACGCGGGCTACTGGTGGGACACCATTCAGGTGCTCGAGGATCCCACTACTATGACTTGGGAGAGATTCAAAGCACTCTTTCGGGGCAAGTACTTTACTGCACCTGATAGAGCGCAGAAGCTGAACGAATTCATCAACCTCAAACAAGGAGGCATGTCAGTGGCGGATTACATCCGCAAGTTCGAGCAGCTCTCGAGGTTTGCACCGCATATAGTGGCTACAGATGAGCTGAAAATCGAGCGCTTTCTGGAAGGTCTCAAACCCGAGATCTTCCGAAGCGTAAGTATGTACGATACTGAGGGAAAAACTTACGCTCGTATCGCTGAACGAGCAATATTAGCTGAGCAAGCAGAGAGTAGGGTTACCAAGGCTCAAGATGCCGAACGACGAGCAGAAGTGCAACAAGTAGGAGAAAATCAGAAACGCCCGTTCTTTGGCAAGAATCTGAACAACCGTGGAAATCAACCAGGCCAGCAGAACTGGAAACCGAGGCCAAACCAAGGACCAGCTAACGTTTCAAACCGACCCCTAAACACTGTACCTCAGTGTCGACAGTGTGGGCGCTACCACTACGGGGTATGCCATGGGCCGAGACCTAACCCAACTCCCCAGTGTTTTCGGTGTGGAAAGATTGGCCACTACGCCAGAGTCTGCAACGAGAAAATACCGCAAGTTCCAAACCAACCTTTAATCCGACCTCCGCCGGTACCAGCGCGAGTTTTTACTTTGACCAACGAGGAGGCCGAAGCGAATCCTTCCGTAGTCACGGGTACGTTGACTATCTATAACGTGCCCACCTCTGTGTTAATTGACTCTGGGGCCACACATTCATTTGTGTCGGCCAAATATGTGGAAAAGGTAGGAGTTTCTCCTACCTTATCTGAGTGCAACTACATAGTTACCCTACCACACGGTGATCCGACGCGCACTAACCAAGTGCTGGAAGGATGCTCCGTTAACATTGAGGGTAGAGATCTGAACGTCGACCTGATTGTGATCCCAATGAACGACTATGATGTTATCTTTGGGATGGATTGGCTCTCGAGATATAAAGCCATCATAGATTGCAACAAAAAGGTCGTAAAATTTCAACTGCCCGAAGGAGAGGTATTCACTTTTTCGGGTAAGGCGAATAGGAATAGTATTCCGCGAATATCCGCTCTGAAGGCTCAACGACTATTGAGATCCGGTTGTGAGTCTTATCTCGTGTACGCGGTGAAGGCGGAGGAGTTACCTCAGCCAGAACTGAAAGACGTGCCAATAGTCAACGAGTATGCTGATGTATTTCCCGATGATCTCCCGGGGTTACCCCCTGATCGAGAAATACAATTCACGATAGATCTGATGCCGGGGTCCGCCCCAATTTCTAAAGCTCCTTATCGCCTAGCGCCGAACGAACTGAAGGAGTTAAAGGAACAGCTAGAAGATTTGTTACGGAAAGGATTTATTCAACCCAGCTTTTCACCGTGGGGAGCACCAGTCCTATTCGTGCGAAAGAAGGACGGGTCGATGCGACTGTGTATCGACTACCGGGAATTGAACAAGATCACGATCAAGAATAAATACCCGTTACCAAGGATCGATGATCTATTCGACCAACTACAGGGTGCTACGGTATTCTCGAAAATCGATCTCCGTTCGGGATACCATCAGTTAAAGATCAGGGAGATAGATGTTCCTAAAACGGCGTTCAGTACGAGGTACGGCCATTACGAGTTTTTGGTCATGCCCTTCGGACTGACTAATGCCCCTGCTGCTTTTATGGATCTTATGAACCGAGTCTTTAAAGACTATCTCGACCGCTTCGTAATTGTCTTTATTGACGACATTCTGATCTATTCTAAGACGAAAGAAGAACACGAGAGTCACTTACGAATCATCTTAGGAACCCTGCGTGAGAAACAGCTCTACGCCAAATTCAAGAAATGCGAATTTTGGCTTGAGCAAGTAGCCTTCTTGGGACATGTGATTTCCGGAAGTGGAATCTCCGTGGACCCGAGTAAGATTGAGGCCGTGAACAATTGGCCACGACCAACCACTCCGACCGAGGTCCGAAGTTTTCTAGGACTTGCGGGATATTACCGTAAGTTCATAGCTGACTTCTCTAGCATTGCCTCGACTCTGACGAACTTGACCAGAAAGAACGTACCTTTCAAGTGGTCTGAAGCTTGCGAACAAAGTTTTCAGGAGCTGAAAAAGCGACTCACTTCCGCTCCTATTTTGACTATACCCTCGGGAACTGGAGGATTCTCGGTCTATAGCGACGCCTCGAAAAATGGACTGGGATGCGTATTGATGCAGAATGGTAAAGTAATCGCGTATGCCTCCAGACAACTAAAGGAGTACGAGAAGAATTATCCGACCCATGATTTAGAACTTGCAGCAGTCGTCTTTGCCTTAAAAATTTGGAGACACTACCTTTACGGAGAAAGGTGCGAAATCTTTACACACCATAAGAGTCTGAAATATTTCTTCACCCAGAAGAGCTGAATATGAGGCAGCAACGATGGCTAGAGCTTGTAAAAGACTATGACTGCGTTATCAATTACCATCCGGGCAAAGCGAACGTAGTCGCAGACGCGCTTCGTCGAAAGGCGATGAATACGGAACTACACAGGCTTGGAGTGGAAATAGTCGATTTGGGCGAAGTCGAAACGAAACTAGCAGCGCTGACTCTTCAGCCAACGCTACTAGAACGAATTCGAAAAGCACAAGAAGAGGATGAATTCTACTTAAAGGCGAAAGATGCACTACCCGAAGACTTCGAAATCCGGGCAGACGGAACCTTGTTATACAAGAATCGACTATACGTACCCAACAACGGGGAGTTACGACGAACGATAATGACAGAAGCCCACACAACAACATACTTTGTGCATCCGGGAGCGACAAAGATGTACCAGGATTTGCGAATCATATATTGGTGGCCGGGAATGAAGAAGGATATCGCCACGTTCGTAAGTAGATGTATGACGTGCCAGTTGATCAAAGCGGAACACCAGCGACCAGCTGGAACTCTCCAGCCTTTACCGATTCCTGAATGGAAATGGGATCATATCACGATGGATTTCGTCGTTGGTTTACCAAAGACGACGAAAGGCCATGACGCTATCTGGGTGGTAGTAGACCGTCTGACGAAATCAGCCCATTTCCTTCCAATCAGTTCTACTTTTTCCATGGAACGCTACGCTGAATTGTATATTCAGGAAATTGTTCGACTCCATGGAATTCCAATTTCTGTTGTCTCGGATCGAGATTCGAGATTTCTATCCAACTTCTGGCAGAGCTTACAAAAAGCGATGGGTACTAAGCTCTCGTTCAGTACTGCATATCATCCCCAGACGGACGGGCAGTCTGAACGGACAATCCAAACCCTCGAGGACATGTTACGAGCGTGCGTGCTAAACTTCAAGGGAAATTGGAGCAAATATTTGCCGTTGATCGAATTTTCCTACAATAACAGCTTCCATGCTACGATCGGGATGGCACCGTACGAAGCATTGTACGGGCGCAAATGTCGATCCCCTATTCATTGGGACGAAATCGGCGAACAAGCTTTATTAGGACCCGATATGATTCGAGAAACAACAGAAGCAGTGACCAAAATTCGAGAAGGAATGCGAACTGCTCAAAGTCGACAGAAAAGCTATGCAGATCATCGACGACGACCCTTGGAGTTCGCAGAAGACGATCAAGTATTTCTAAAGATTTCCCCAATGAAAGGAGTAAAGCGATTTGGAAAGAAGGGCAAACTAAGTCCAAGATACATAGGCCCGTTCAAGATTATCATACGAGTCGGTGAAGTTGCATACCAATTAGAATTACCGGCTTCACTATCGCAAGTTCACGACGTATTCCACGTATCGACATTACGAAAATACGTCGCGGACCCGAGTCATGTCACTCAGAACGAGCTTCTTTATCAACAGCTCAAGCCTGACTTGAGTTACGAAGAGAAGCCTGTAGAGATTTTGATGTACGAGTCGAAACGACTACGGAATAAGACTATTCCGTTAGTTAAGGTTTTGTGGCGGAATCAATCAGTTGAGGAAGCCACTTGGGAGCGTGAGGATGATATGAGAGTTCGTTATCCCGAATTATTCCAGTCGGCGTAATTTCGGGGACGAAATTCTTTTAAGGGGGGGAGGATGTAATACCCGTAAAAATTTAATACGAAATGTTGAGGTAATAAATTGTGTAAATTGTAAACTAGAAATTTTGATAAAATAATAATATGGGAATTAACTAAATGGGCTAAACATATTTTCGATTAAGGCACAAGTGGGTTTAATCTTGGCCCAAATTACTTAGAGATAAACAATACACCTTTCTTAAGAATATGGGAAGTTAACGTCATGAGCAACTTGTCTAATCATGCATCAATTTCGAAAATTTTAATATCTATCTAATACCCATAACCTAAGAATATGAAGAAGAAACGTTGAAGCTAAGGAACATAAAACACTAAAACTAACGAGAATCAGAGCTAAATTCAAAGAACTCGACATATAGAAGGTATGTATAACTCTTTGTGCTTAAGTGCTTTCAATATGTATATGTTTTTGTGCGTTATATATACAGAGATAGAGAGTTATCGATTATAAGCATAGTTTAGAATCTAGTTTATAAAAATTTTGGTAAGAAAACCCTAAACTATTCAAGGCTCGAATTATGCTTGGTAAATTTAGTTTCTTTGAAAACTTTGATTTCTTGGGAGAATGAGTGAAGAATTATGAGCTAGTTGCTGGAATTAGTGTATTCTGGAAAATGATATTAATGGTACGATTTAGGGTTGGGGGGGGGGGGGGGGGGAGGGAGTCCCGACTGTTAGGAAAATCTCGACATGGTATACCATAGTATAAAAAAATGTCGAGACAGTTAATAGATAAATGTCGGGATGAATATTAAGAAGATTTCGTTAGGTTTCAAGACATATAATATGAAGATTTCTAGATAATGTCGAGATATATATGCTTAGGTAGATCTCGACATGTACCTTTTACAAAATCGATATTTCTATGTCATTATAATCTCGACATTGTGTAAAGAATTAGACAGTTACAGACTCGACATTTAATAAAAATATATGATGATGATAGGAAAATATCGAGCTGCATAGGTGATAAAATGTCGAGCTGCATAATGATAAATGTCGAGCTACATGGTAAATAAAAGTCGATATATATATATGCAATAAGAAGACCTCGTTGGTGATGATTCTCGACATTTGATAGTAAGGGTTTCGACATCTCTATAGGATGTCGATATAACTTGAAGAGCTCGACATTTATTAGATATTGATCTCGACATTTTACAATGGCTTCGACTTTTTTTCAAGCAATGATGGCCTCGACATTTTGAGCTCGACATTTTCAATATACTCGACATTTCTATCGACATTTATAGAATGTCGATATGGTTGATGTTTTCGACCATAATTATATATATATATATATATATATATAGATCTCGACATTCATATTAAGAACCCCGATAATTGTATAAATATTTCGACATTGTGTTTTAACTAATAAATTTTCGGTATTTTAGAATTTTACTATATCTAGGGTTTTCAATATTTTAGGGTTTTCTATAATTAGAGTTTGGGAACTTAAACTTATACAGTTTAGCAAATATACTGATATGATAATCTTTATTATATTCAGAGGATCGAAATATAGGGACTACGCCAGACCTTCTATTTGACTGTAGCTGGAGGACAGGTAGGTGGATTATCCATCTACAATACGTAAACACAATTATGTGTTTCATGTGATTATGGGACTTACGTGACTTATGTGACTTATATGTTTTACGTACGGTTTATATAAATCATGTTTTATGGTATTTATATATGCATGGCACGTGCATATCACGTTAGAGCGAGAAATGTTTATACCATGATGTGACGATACGATATGAGATATTGACGTACGGGGTAGAATGAGATGTTTGTGATTGACGACTCTTAGAGGAGTCGAGGTTGGGCTCACTGGGCACCTGGCGGAGACAGACGTGATCGATCTGTCTACCCGGACGTGATCGCTTCGGGGTGCATACCGCCGGATGGGATTGTCTTTGTGATCGGCGCGGGAGATATACGACCTGGTAGGAGAACATTGACGTGATCGATCAGTGCACTACCGGCGTAGCTCGCCGCGAGACCTGGGGGTGGCCTCCCAGTAGTCTACTGCGCGCGGAGGTGTCGAGCCTAACCTAGGGCCCTGTGTTGTGTGAAATAGGAATGGGTAAAAGAAAGAGTGTGTATTATATCATGTTGTGAGAAATTGGGATCGGATTGAGTGCACACTTGCATACACGCATTTTATTCACCTACTGGGCAAATGGCTCAGTGTTTACGTGTTGTAGGTACTGAGTCCGACGCAAATACGCGTCGTGACTGAGGCGGCTGGTGGCGGTGCTCCACGGACTTTTGAGGGCGGTGCGGTACATGGATGAAGACCTGTGGAGTGTCGGTAGGATTTTTGTTCCTTTGATAATTTTTGGGGCTTCGGCCCGTGTACAGAGATAACGATGTAGACGGATGTTTATATTAGTGTATATTATTTTAGGAAAAAGTTTTACTTAGACGGGCCTTCCGCGGCTTACTTTGCGGAAATCCGCCACCAATTCTAATTAGAAAAGTAGGGTCGTCACCCGAATGAGACGGGATCCTGAGACTGACAATGTATGGGCGTGTCAGGCTAAGAATCGTATAAAAGAATTGATATTACTACTCATATCACCAAGGTCGACCTACCTTTTCGGGAGTCCATCCGAAAGAACCTCGAAGTTAAGCGTGCTTGACTTGAAGCAATCTTAGGATGGGTGACCCCCTGGAAAGTTTGCCCAGGGTGCGTGTGAGCGAGGACGAAGCATGCTGAAAGGTTAAATGGTGGTACAGTGGGGCCAGACTATCAGTCGGAGTGTGGTGGGCCCAACCCCACTGGTTCCGGCAGGGACCGATGCTACGGTGACACTCGGTATGGGACGGGTTGTTACAGGTGGTATCAGAGCACAACCTCTCGCAGTACGGTGCTGGTTCGGGGACGAACCAGGCGGAAGCTGGTGGGCATGTGACACCCGGGGCCGATGAGGGCGGGGAGTGGTCGCCGGTGCCAGAGTAGTGCACGGACAAGGAGCGGCTCCTGGCAGGCTTCTAGGCGAAGGGGTACATGAACGAACCGATCCGACACCCGAATGAGAGGGGATCCTGAGACTGACAATGTATGGGCGTGTCAGGCTAAGAATCGTATAAAAGAATTGATAGTACTACTCATATCACCAAGGTCGACCTACCTTTTCGAGAGTCCATCCGAAAGAACCTCGAAGTTAAGCGTGCTTGACTTGAAGCAATCTTAGGATGGGTGACCCCCTGGGAAGTTTGCCCAGGGTGCGTGTGAGCGAGGACGAAGCATGCTGAAAGGTTAAATGGTGGTACAGTGGGGCCAGACTATCAGTCGGAGTGTGGTGGGCCCAACCCCACTGGTCCCGGTAGGGACCGATGCTACGGTGACACTCGGTGTGGGACGGGTTGTTACAAGTGGTATCAGAGCACAACCTCTCGCAGTACGGTGCTGGTTCGGGGACGAACCAGGCGGAAGCTGGTGGGCATGTGACACCCGGGGCCGATGAGGGCGGGGAGTGATCGCCGGTGCCAGAGAAGTGCACGGACAAGGAGCGGCTCCTGGCAGGCTTCTAGGCGAAGGGGTACATGAACGAACCGATCCGACACCCGAATGAGAGGGGATCCTGAGACTGACAATGTATGGGCGTGTCAGGCTAAGAATCGTATAAAAGAATTGATAGTACTACTCATATCACCAAGGTCGACCTACCTTTTCGGGAGTCCATCCGAAAGAACCTCGAAGTTAAGCGTGCTTGACTTGAAGCAATCTTAGGATGGGTGACCCCCTGGGAAGTTTGCCCAGGGTGCGTGTGAGCGAGGACGAAGCATGCTGAAAGGTTAAATGGTGGTACAGTGGGGCCAGACTATCAGTCGGAGTGTGGTGGGCCCAACCCCACTGGTCCCGGTAGGGACCGATGCTACAGTGACACTCGGTATGGGACGGGTTGTTACAGGGACCGGGCTTTAATATACCAAATACTTGTGGTATAGAAAGCCCCAACTTACCCTAATTAGGGTTTATCAAAAGAATTGAAAAGGAATGCCACCTTGATATTTTCCTTAGAAAAACACACACTAAGATGCACTCAAGGTGTTCATCACGTTTTTTTACATTCAAACCTTTGTTTTGATCCTTGTTTGGTAAGAAAAGGGCCAACAAGTGGTATCAGAGCCTAACGCGGATCAATATCTTCCATTTGAATCCAGTTTTGCTCGAATCCGACGTGATTTGAAGAAGTTTTTTTGCTTGAAAACTCATTTTCGATTTTTTCTTCTTCTCACTGTTTTAGGTGTTTTTAAATCGCTTTCAGTGATTTCTTACCCCTAAGACGTTAGAAAACTGATATTGAGTACATTTATGTTCTTTCACGTCGATTTCAGTCAATTTCTTACCCCTAAGACGTTAGAAAACTGATATTGAGTACATTTATGTTCTTTCACGTCGATTTCAGTCAAGTTTGAGTACGATTTGAGCAAAAACCAGTCTGAAAATCTGGGTTCTACTGAACTGTTCATCACTTTCGGGTAACCGATAGAACAGTACCTTTGAGTTTGAAGGGTTCGACCGAAATCCACTGTGAGAAGTTTCGATCAATTTGAGTTTCGGGTAATTTTTCGCTAATTTCACCGTTTCGCCCAATATATTTCTCAGCGAAAGTCCAATCGATATCGCCCGAAAGTCGATCGATTTGAGTTTTGACGAATTTTTCGCTGATTTCACAGTTTCGCCCGATACAATTCTCGGCGAAAGCCCAATCCATTTCGGCCGAAAGGCTACAGTACCCAATCGCTACGTTTCGCCCGATACAATTCTCGGCGAAAGTCCAACTCATTTGCTGTATTGCCCGAAACTCAATTGTCCAATTAGCCAAAACCAATGTCTATCTATCGGAACGAATTTTTCAAATCAAAATCGAAATCCCTCTTTCGATCGAAACTAGATTCTCTAAACTCTTTCGCGCGATTCACATTCTGTCGCTCGATTTTAGCCTTTGGGATCTATATTGTACGATTCACACTTTCGCCCAATTCTTGAAATCTAAATTCAATTTCAATTGCCCGATTCTCAGCACTTAAGACCTATCGCCGAGCTTGCATCTTATATAAAATTAGAACCGATAAAGTATTCAAAGTGTGTAGACCAAAATTTTAATTTCACATAACTCCAATCGTCCTATCCTCAAGCATTTCTCAAAATTCACCAAATTTTTAAAATGCGACAGAATTCATTAAGTGAGTTACCTACTTAGACTCAACACTCGAAATTATTCAAACTTGACTATATCTCACTCAAAACTGAAGCGTTTCATTTCGCAGAAAGATCATTACCAAACAAATCATGGACGGTCTTGCTATTGGATCTGACAACCGTGCACCACTACTAAGATGGGGAGACTACAACGATTCATCAACTTCATAGAAATCAATGATGCAGACCTCGCAAACGACATGCTCTCCTCCATTTTTGAAGGACCTGCTCAATTATGGACCATCATCCCTGCTCAACCCGATGCGGTTCCTCCAATTCCAGAGAGGAGAACTCCTAAGGACCCTAGTCGATACAATGATGCTGAGAGAGCACGAGCTAGAGCAGACAAGCTTGCCCGACACTATGTACTTCAGGCTCTACCAAATGATGTCTACAAGCAAGTCGTCGCAATGGTCACTGCAAAGGAAATTTGGGACGAAGTATGCAAAATGATGGTTGGGACAGAAGTTAGCAACCTATCTAAGAAGTCCAGCATTCTCACTGCCTATGACTGCTTCAAAGCTAAGGAGGGGGAGGAACTTCGAGATGTTTACGTTCGTTTCCTGACCATCATCAACGAGGAGAAAAATCAACATCCAACGCTCCAATCTCGAACACAACATCAAGTTCCTTTCCACACTTTAATCTGAGTAGGGACGGATTGCAGTTCTGGTTAAGCAACAGAACAAAGATCTGGATGCTATGGATATTCACTCCCTACACGATAATCTCTCATAATACTCGCAGTATGCCAAAGCAATCAAGAATGAAGGGAAAACAAATGTCGACATGGAACCAATTGCACTCGTGACTTCTATGTCAAGCAACAAGAGCTCGAGAATTTCTAAAGGAAAGCAGGTCGCACAATCTGACACTTCTGACAACGCCCAATCTGACCAAGAATCTGAGGACGAACTTGAATCAATCAGAAAGAAACTGGCTATGATCTCAGAAACGGTCAATAAGATGAGCGCCAAGAAATCATCTTCTTCCTTCAACAGACAACCTCGAGAGGGAAACAGAAGTTCGTTGCCCCTGAAGAGGCTGAAACTAAGGAACCTGAAGTAGTAAAGAAGTGCTTCAACTGTGGCAAGCTGGGTCACTTTGCTTCTGAATGCTTCAGACCTAAGAAGCAAAACACTGAATACTACAAGAAAAAATTTCAGCTCTCACAGCGCAAGGAGGCGGGAATTGTCTTGGTTGCTGAGGAAGAGGAATGGCTAGAGGACACGTCTGAAGAGGAGGAAGAAGGCCTTCATGGTGAAAAGCATTGACGATGACTCCTCCGAGGATGAGCCAGCCATCGGTCAGACAAGACGGATGTCTCTTCATCCGACCTGGAGGTATACACTCCATCCCCATATGATTTCGTTAAACTTGAACGTAGGATAGCCGAACTCTCCATGCTTCGTAAAGATTACTCAGAACTCCAGAGCAATTTTGACAAAAATTATGCCTTACTAAACAAACAACAGGAAGAGATAGCCATTCTTAATGAATCATTGACCCTGTTTGAAAATAATGCGAAGACTTTGGATGATCTTATAGAAAGCAAGGAAAAACAAATTAGCGATATGTGTAGAAGCTTGAAAGACAGCGAGGAAGAACGGGTAAATGTATTGTCTCAATACGAACTAATCACAAATGAACGTGTTCGTCTATACAAGAAAGTCAAGGAACTAGTGGACATCAACACCAAAAGAGGTCAAAGTGAACGAACCATGTTCGTTAGCCAAGCTAAAGACGTAGAATTCTATGATCCCCGCGAAGGTTTGAGATTTGAGCCCATCACTAACCCTGCAACAGATAAAGTACTTTCTCTGTACAACACTAAACGTTTTGGGTTAAGCATAGAACAACTAAGCCCCTTCGTAGGATCAAGAGAGGTGGCTGAATTTGACGAACAGAAACGGAGGAATAAAGAATGGGCTCAAATCGCGTGTGACTACACCGAACTTGATAATAGCTGCACTCTCTGATGATGACATGTCACCATTTTGACCCGAAATTCAGGAATGCACTAACGAACAGGCTAAACCTATTTATTCATTTATCTATATCCCAGAGATTATACGCAAAATAGGTGCCTTGACAGCCTCTCTAGAATTGGAAAAGAAAGCCCACGAAGAAGAGAGAACTCTTTTTTTGAGCAAAATTTATACTCCAGAAAATTTTCCTGACGCTTACAAACCTTCCACCTCTCGTCCTTTTCCAGAATCCTCTACATATAAATGCAAGCAAGCTACAAAGAAAATTCCTTTATCTCACACAAATTTTGTATCACATGTACCCACAGACAAAGGCGTGAGATCTAAGGAAGCGAGGAAGGTTGGATCTGGCTCAGCAAAGAAGACAACAGTCCCTGATAAGAAGAAGAGACCAGTCTCCAACCTTTCTTCTCATGTTTCGAAATCTTTTGCATTTCCAAAAGTGACTTCTTGTAATGTCGCAGAACGTGTTTTTCGTTATTTCATGCCCTAAAATCAAAATTCCGTCTTGTAAACAATGATGTACTTCCGCATCCTCGTGACAGTCATTTCAGCAAAAATACTTCCACGTCACATAACACTCATTCTAAGGGCATATCTCCCATGCCGTCCAATCATACTATCAAATCTCAAGTAAAGAAACACACCACCTCCAAGACCCAGCCCAACAAGAAATTACGTCAAAAACAGATTTGGATTCCGAAATCCCAACTACATCCTGTAGGAAATCATCATGCTTGGATTCTTAAACCAATTATCCAACAATCCAGCAAAGAACTAAAACTAGCAACGAATAAATTAGCTTCTACACCTGCTATCAATGAGGGCCCATCTATAAATGGGTACCTAAGCTTACTTGATTCTTTTTGCAGGTCCGTCATGTGTGGTACTTAGATTCAGGTTGCTCCCAGACATGACTGGAAACAAAGAGCTATTGAGCAACTTCTCCGAAGGATTCCTCGGAAAGGTCTACTCTTGAAACGGACAATCTGCATCTATGCTAGGAACAGGTCATCTCATCCATGACAGGCTGACCATCAAAGGGGCGTCCTACGTTGAAGGACTGAGCTACAATTTATTCAGCATTGGACGTTTCTGTGACAAAGGCTACAAGGTGAACTTCGAGACCAGCAAATGTAGTGTCACAGATAACAATGGAAGAGAGCTACTCACTGGCCACAAGAAGACGACTCTCTACTCCATTGACCTCAAGACTGTCCGACCGACGTGCCTCATCTCTCGAGCCTCTCTACATCAGAACTATCTCTGGCATCAGCGACTTTCCCATCTCAACTTCAAAGACCTTCAAATTGCGATCAGAAAACTTGGTCAAAGGACTTCCCTCGTTCAGATATCACAAAGAACATCTTTGCTCGTAGTGTGAAATGGGAAACATAAGGAAAGCATCTCACCGGACCAAACACATAGCCTCGACTTCCAAACCTCTCGAACTCATTCATATGGATCTGTCTGCGCACTCAGACCATCAATGGACGAAGATATGTGCTAGTTATTGTGGATGATTTCTCGCGCTACACATGGACCAAATTTCACAGAACCAAGGACGAAACTCCAGGACTAATCATTGAGTTTATCAAAACCGCTCAAAACCTCTACCAACTAAGTGTACAAATCATCAGAACTTGCAATGGGACAGAATTCAAGAGCAGAAAACTTAGTGACTTCTATGCATCACTTGGAATCACACAACAGTTCGCAGGGGCGAAAACACCTCAACAAAACGGGGTAGTCGAGCGCAAGAACAGAGCCTTAGTTGAAGAAACTCGTAGGACTACCTTACTTCTTTTGGGCCGAAGCAATGAACACAGCCTGCTTCACGCAAAATCGTGGGTCCCTTCACAAGAGGTTCAATAGGACTCCCTACGAGTTGATAAATCGTAGAGTGCCGGACGTATCTTTCCTGAGAGTCTTTGAATGCAAGTGCTACGTAGCAAACGATCGTGAAGATAGAGGGAAACACGACCCAAAGGCATTTGAAGGAATACTGCGGGATACTCGACAACATCAAAAGCCTATCGAGTATACCTCAAGGAGAAAAGATCTGTTATGGAAAGCATTAACGTAACGTTTGACGAGTAGACCGAGTAGTTTCGGCACAAATCAGTCCAGAACCAGGACTTCTACGAGAGTTGACAAAGGATCAACCAAGCACCTCCTCTGTGGGCAAAACATCAGAATAAAATACATTGAGTGACATGGAACTCGATCTCTTATTCGAGGATCTCTTCTCTAAGCCATCACCACCCACTGCTCCAACAACCTCTGCAGCACCAGGAAATAATGATCCTGCAGAGACTAGCAATGACAATTCCCTTCCTACGATGGAAGATCTTCACCTTGATGACGACAGTGAACTCCCAACTGATATAGAGATCATCTCCAGCTCAGCCGCTGAAATACCACAGCCTTCTGATTCAACAATTGAAATTTCTTCAGGAGAGTCAGTAGTACCTCAACCTGGAGAAGAAACGGAACATCAGGCTGATCAGAGTGCAGAACACAATACACGATATAAATACAGCTGGATCATCACAACCTAGTACAAGAAAGTGGACCCGGGAACACCCAAACTGACAAATAATTGGGGACCCTTCCACTGGTGTAACCACTCGAGCATCAACGATAAATGAAAGCCTCTAGTCCTGCTTTCTCAGTCAAAACGAGCCCAGCAAACTAGCTGAAGCACTCGCCGACCCAGATTGGATAATCGCAATGCAGGAGGAAATCAATCAGTTTGAGAGATTGAAAGTTTGGAACCTAGTACCTAGACCAGCTGGGAAAACTATCATAGGGACTAAATGGGTGTTTAAGAACAAAAAGGACGGGCAAGGAGTTGTTACCCGGAATAAAGCAAGGCTGGTAGCAAAAGGTTACAATCAACAGGAAGGAATCGACTATGATGAGACATATGCTCCAGTCGCAAGAATTGAAGCCATCAGAATTTTTTTAGCTTTCGCTGCACACAAGAACTTCACAGTCTACCAGATGGTTGTCAAAACTGCATTCCTCAACGGAATACTAAAGGAAGAAGTTTTTGTATCTCAGCCTGAAGGTTTTGTAAACGAACACACGTCTACAGACTCGATAAAGCTCTCTATGGACTTAAACAAGCTCCTAGAGCCTGGTAGAGGTCCTCTCGGATTTTCTCATTTCCTCCGGTTTCACAAAAGGGAAGATTGATACGACTCTCTTCATCAAGAAGGACGGCACAGACATTGTGTTGGTACAGATTTACGTCGACGACATCATCTTCGGGTCGACGGACTCAAGAATGTGCAGGGACTTTGGAGATCTAATGAAGCAGAAATGAATATGATGGGCGAACTAAGCTTCTTCTTAGGCCTTCAGGTTAAGCAGCTTCACGGCAGAATTTTCATTAGTCAATCCAAGTATATTCAGGACATACTCAAGAAGTACAACTTGGACAACTCAAATGCTGCCATCACACCCATGTCTACCTCATGCAAACTTGATGCAGATTCGGTAGGAAAATCTGTTAACCAGACGATTTATCGAGGCGTGACAGGATCCTTGCTCTATCTTACGTCCAGTCGGCCTGACATCATGTTCGTCACGTGTCTCTGTGCTCGCTTTCAAGCTGATCCAAAGGAATCTCACATGCTCGCTGTCAAGCGGATTTTCAAATACCTCAAGGGAACTCCAAATCTAGGTCTATGGTACCCAATGGAGTCAAGCTTTGAACTCGTAGTTAAACCGACGCCGATTATGCAGGATGCAAGCTGGACAGAAAGAGCACTTCTGGAGCCGCTCAATTTCTGGGGGGTAAACTCTTAAGCTGGTCGTCTCGAAAACAAAATTGTGTCTCGAACTCGACAGCAGAGGCAGAATATGTCGCTACTGCGAGTTGTTGCTCACAAATTTTGTGGATGAGAACCCATCTGCGAGATTTTGGCATAACGTTAAACCGTATTCCAATTTTTAGTGACTCTAATAGTGCTATAGCTATAACAAGTAATCCAGTACATCCTTCACGCACAAAACATATAGACATTAGATATCACTTTATCAAGGAACATGTGGAACAAGGTACAATCGAAATGCTTTTTGTTCATACAAATCTTCAACTTGCCGACTTACTCACTAAGGCATTGGATGAAAGGCGATTCCAATTCTTGGTATCTAGGTTAGGCATGTTGAACCGTAAGACATGATCGATTGTCCATACACGAACCTGATATTGTGTAAATAGGTCACTTATTATTTTTTTCTCTATATGTTTTCATATGCATATTGGAAATCCTACCATCGTATCTAGGGGGAGTCTGACAAAAATTTATGCACGGATCTAGGGGGAGTCTTGGAAATTTATGCACTAATCTAGGGGGAGTCATTGAACACTTTGCACAAATTCAGGGGGAATTTTTATGATCTTTCATCAATCTTATTTTCAAATCGAATTATGGGGTAAACTTATAGGATACTCATTTCAATAACCTTAGGACAAAATTCTTCTCTCCGCGAAACTCAAAATTTGATCGAAACTGGAACATACAAATATTAACCTTTTCTCGGCGAAACTAACTTTCGCCCGAAAATTAGCTCAAATTCGACCGAAATTGAATATTCAATTATTTCAACTATTTTCTCGGCGAAACTACGTATCGCCCGAAACTCCTTTAAATGGATTTGACAATCGCCCGAAACACGTTTCGATCGAAACTGACATTTAAATCTTTTTATAATTTTCTCGGCGAAACTGATTATCGCCCGAAACTCGTTTCATTCGAAGCTGAAATTTTTGTTCATAACTACATTTATACTTTTACACGGCGAAAAAGAGCATCGCCCGAAACTAAGTCTCATCGATCGAAACTAAAATTTAACCCCTTTGCAATTTTTCTCGGCGAAACTGAGATTCGCTCGAAACTAGTTTCGATCGAAACCCATCTTATATATATAGCGTTTCGCCCGAAACTCAGCCCTTCATCGATTCTCCCAAATTCATTTTCAAAATCGCTCTGCAATCGCACGCAAATCTCATCACCGTCACTCATGAACTCTGCTTTTTCCGATTATTGCAGCTCTAAATCCATTATTGGTAGGGAAATCATACAATCTGCAGTTCTTAACTGATATTTTTCTCGTTCTTGCAGGTTGCACAGATTAGGGTTGAGTGATTTTGCGCGAATCATTCTTCAATCGCGTTTCAAGTTAGTTTAAATTCGCCCGAAACTAAACCCCATATTCAATTTCGCATCACAATTGATCGGCCGATACTGTCAACTTTAATGATTCTGTGATTTTAAATCATACGATTCGAGGGTTTCATCACTTTCGGCCGAAACAGGCTATTACACTGTTTACTATAATTTCAATCGTTCAATTTAGCTTTCGGCTGAAACTATTTTTATAATAATAACACATTCTTAAATCACTCGATTCTGTAGTTTCGATCGAAACCAAAGTTTGATTTGAATCGTTCGATTGCATTCACTTTCGGCCGAAACTGGATCTTCTAAGTTTATTATGATTTAAATCGCACACCTTAGGACTTTCGGCCGAAACAGCCTTTTAAGTATAAAATGCTTTAAATCACAATATTTCTTTGTTTCGATCGAAACCAAACATTATGATTTGAATCGCACGATGCACCATCTTGCCCGAAACTCAATCACACTGAGATTTGAATTGGAAGTTGGACCGAAACTTATTATAATGTGATTTACTTTGGAACCGTTTCGCCGATTTATCAACTCAATTTCAATATTTGTTCCTATCGACGAACTTTACTCACAATTGTTCCAAAATTTCTCTAAGTCCTAAAGTGTTAACAACATTGACCTTGACCCGTCTTTTACATTACCTTTCTAAGCATTGTAATGGTTGGTTCCTACTAATCCCTTGATCTTATCTTACAGATATACTAAAATGGTGCGACTGATTGATGAGGTTTTCGCTTCAAAGGACTGGGCACAGAGGCCACCCAACAACTTCTAACTTGATTTTGACAACATCTCGTGCCCAGATCCTACTATTATCAAAATCCTAGCAAACCCTCTAAAAACCGCCCTAAATATCACCGAGGTTGTCCCTGAGGTCTACATCCAACATTTTGGTCCACCCTTCAGAACCCAACAAATAACCCACAAACAACCAGTCTTTCCGCCAAAATCGACAACACCATAGTTGTCTTTACCCAACCGTTCTCCGCTCCATACTAAACCTACCACACTCCATACTATATGATTCCCATCCATCTAATGATGACATAATCAGGGACTTCCTATTCATGGGCCACAAACCAAACGCCCAAGACACCATTCACCTTCCTGACTTCAATGCAAAAGACATCCCTGGACCCTGGCGAACCCTATTTCTGATGCCTCTCACCGAAGCATGCGGGGTCCGACCGGTGCAACCGCAACATAATGCTAATCTTCCATGGGATCGTCTTCAACAAAACTTATGATGTCGCACAACTAATTTGGATGGACATCATTGACCAATTACGAAGGCGAGGTCTCGGATCCACGAAGCCAGCCCTTCCTTACCAACGGTGGCTCCCTGTCATCGTCCAACACTTCGTGGATCTTCATCCCGAAATCGAGCGCCGGACCTAGAGACGAGGGCTATCAATCTCCGAATCTCATCAAAATACAATCAAAAAGCGTAAAATCGATCAGGAGGCCATGATCATACTAGACCACCTACTTAGACTCCTCGATCCAACTGCGCCGGAGCTCCTCAAATACCTACAAGCCAACAACCTTGATGTTGTTCCCATGGTTCAACAAATCCCAGTTGAACCTAACCCAGGGACAAGCCAACCCCCACAGCCAAATGTAGGTCCAGGAAGCTCTTCATCCCCAAAGCCAAAACAAAAGAGAAAATCCAAAGGGGATGACAGAGGTAGTCAACAGGAACGGCGTATAAAACAAAAACACGGCCGTTTTCCTTAGTCCACGAGTCCACAAACAAGTCGGACCGAGCCCATAGGTACATGGGATGACTTTGTCTTCCCCCGAGTAGAAGTCGCGACATCGGGTCAAATCGCGCAAACTGCCCTCCCCAGCCACTCAATCATCTCCCAACAGATGATTGTTTCAGATACTCACGAGGTGCCACGTCACTCATCACCACCTCGCTCGGAGGGGGTTGATGTATCAAGCAGTCTTCAGCCTCAGACTGCACCCTTCTTGATCACGACGAGTCTAGTGCCCTCACCATCCATAATTTTTCCATTTTCTAGGACATTAACCCTACTTTCTGCACCTCTAGATCTTGGTGATCTAGACAGAACGCTCCACGATGTCTAAGTACTAGAGTCTAGTACGTAACAGAGCGGAAGACCTGATGTAGTCAACATCACCGCAGCTACGGATTTGGGCCATCGATCTGATCTTGCCTCAGCATTGATGTCAACGGTGAGCCTAAGTGGCCCCGATCCTTCAAGTCATGTGCAGACAGGCGGCACATTAGTACCTTCTACTGATGTTGTGACGACAGAACGTTTTCGTGACTCTGTCAGGTTATTTTCCCCGTTCGTACGGAGGCCAGGCTGAATGATCGACTTGCGGAGTTAGCAAAAGATCTCGAGGACACCATCATGTACCAAGTATACAACGCAATTGGTACCTCCTCCCGAGACAAAGGCAAAGCCCCCGTCATCGAAAATGTACCCTCTCCAGCCGACCCATCTCCTAACTCTGACGGTGGCCCGTGGAACGTTCCAATCACGCAACTCATCGATGTTCTGTTGGCCCGACTCCTCACTGCACCAAAGCTAACTGCGTACGAAACGAAGGTGCTCAGACGTCTGGAGCTTCCTTTCAACCAACCTAACCCTGGCGAGGCCCAGTCATCCCGACAACCACGTGACGATCCTGAGGTGGGGATCATCCCGAGGGGGAGAAGACACGAGAGACAGGGCCTCAGCCTCCTCAATAGTCACAGCCGCAGCCTAGAGCCACCCAAACACCTACTAGAACAAGACCACCTACACCTACCCAAACCAGAAAATCTACTCGAACTACTACCAAGACAATCCAACTGACCTCCTCACTAGCCATGAGTCTCTCACCGCCTAGCCTTACAAACCCAAGAACCTCCTCCGATCCTCCATCCTCACCTACTCTATCCCTTCAGTCAAATGTACCGATCTTATCTCTTGAAACACTTTACAACCCACACACAGCAGTAGAAAAATACATCTTCAACGACGATTGATTAACAAAGCAGATGCATCCAGCCTTGGCTAAGGGCTTACTGGACAATGCCAGATACTTCTTGATGAATGCAAATGTCACACCCCGACCCGCGTCACAGCGCGACAGCCGCCGCATTTATCAATAAATGCAAGGCTCGATACCCATTTGTTTATCGTAGGAAGACAATAAAAAAACACGAGGAGGAAATCAAGCGAACGAATGTTATATATATCAAGGACGGCTTTTACAAAATATCACACTACATCGCCAAATCGATCAAGCAAAGGAGTGAATTTACAACAAAATCTCCTTCGAAAACAACACTGCCAATGGATCCAACAAAACAAGACTATGTACCCAATATGTAGAAAACGGCAGCGAAAATACGATCGCAAAATGGCACGTCCAAGGAAAATGGCAGCGAAAACTAGCTCAGTGAGTGGATAATACGACCACACTTTCTCTTCCAGAAGGCGGTTCCTCCACGACAGCCCGATAACCATCTAATCGCACCATCATTCATAAAATAAATATTATAAACACCACCTCAAGACGTACACATAAACCAATATATCCACAGAGTCACGTCAACGACGCGTGGGTGGCCACTCCTCCCTCGAACCAAACTCCCCGTCGAGAGCCCAGACGAGTCCGTCACCGTACTCTAGACCATGAAACTAAACGACACAACTACTACTAAGACATATGCATGTCCCACACACGATGACGTTGACCAAATCTCCCCAACGACCACTCTTCGACTATCATCAATAGTGGGCACGATAAGTGTGCAGCGTTGGGCCTCACTCACCCCGGTGAGCCAAGCCGCGGGCTACTACTCGATTTGCCACTCTCACTCACCCGAACGTGGCCATTCGGGCTACTACTACTAATACCTGGTACCAAGTTTATGCAAGAATCAAGACTGACCAACAGACGACAATCCGCATTATGAATCAAGCCAAGCAAGTAGTATCACATCACCACGTCAGATTTAGGACTCACACAATCATCGGTCCAAAACATCGCAAACCTATACAGCAACCCCAACAGATACCGATACCCGGCAAGGCTCGTTATCCCCAAAACAGAAGATATCACATAAATTAGTATGACTTAAACCAAGGACTTAAAACGACACAATACAACGACTCGACGAGGTCCACACGTTCCATGAAGGAAGGCGTCCCCGTATCACCCTCTCACCTGTCAAGGTTTAGCGTTCCCCAAGACCCGAAGCTGCCCTCAAACCCTCGGCTGGCGTCCCTTCGCCTAGCAAGATGATAACAAACACCTTTACGATCAGTCGTGAGAATTCCCTTTACGGCAGAATGTTCAATAATTCCTAACAATTCGTACAACCCTCGGATTAAGATGGTTCAAACTGCTATGGAAAGTTGGGAAAGTTAGCTTTCAAACGGGACCAGCTTCAGATAAATCGGATCAGCCTACACGGGTCAAAATCACGAAAAACAGCAATTGCGCATCACAATAACGTCAGAAAATTCCTGCTTCGCTGTGGACTTCGAAAATTCGTATAAAAATGATGAATTATCGGATTGAGCTGATTCAAGTGGCTGTGGACAGCTTAGGAAGTTAGCTTTAAATAGAAACTGGTTTCAAAGAAATCGGATAAGTATAGATGGGTCAAAATTGAAGAATACTACAACTGCAACAGCAGTTTTTTTTTTCTTCAGAAAACAGCAGTTTTTAGTTTCGCGTTGTTAACTTCAAAATTTCACCAAAATTAGAGGAATGATCGGATTGAACCAATTCCAGCTGCTATGAACACCTAAAAGAGTTAACTTTCCATAGAAACAAGTTTCAGGGGAATCCAATACCTCTAGCTAGGTCAAAAACGCAGATAACGGAGACTGCGAAAATCAGAAAATTTACAGCAGAAGTTTTGATCTCGAAACTGATTTTACTTGGAAGAAGAACACTTCTTACCTCTGTGTAGCTCGACTTCACTAAACTCTATACCTAGATGATCATGTTCTAAGATATCTCCCCTTCTCCTTGCTTGTTCGGTGGCTTCTCACGTGGGAATGGCTAAGGGAGAGATAGTGATGAGCAAAGAAGGTTATAATAATATCTATATGGGTTGGGCTCTTTGCTTTAGTTTTTGGGCTGAATGTGTTTTTTTTAATAAAAAATGGGCCAACTAGTTTAGATGTTATAGCAAACGTTAGCCTGGCCCTTATCGACGATGATGAACTCGAGGAAGGTGAAGACTACGAAGCAGACATTCCAGAACTTCCCGAGCTTCTCAAACACGTCGTCGTCGATGAGGAGTGCCCCCCTCGAAGTCGAAGATAGGAGAAGAACAGAAGCCACCGTGGGTAAATATCAAAGTGATCGCTCCTTATCAAGAAGAGATACGAAGGAGAATCTGTAAGAAGGAAGATATAATCAAGAAGTTAGACAAGCTTGATCTAAGAGGCCTAACTCATCTCCCGAAACCAACCGCCATACGATACCTGCTCTCTCTTCGTAGAGGGCTTGTGTGAAGGGGAAAAGATACCAACGTTGATACTCTTAGAAGAGAAGAGAAGGAAAAGGCCAGAATCAGCAAAATCTTGGGAGTACGGCGAGGTCGTCTCGACTTCTATGAATATTCTATCTACAAAGTGCAGCGAGAAGATGGAACGGTGGAGGAACTGACTGAAGGCGATCTCTCCTACATCAGTGGTGAAGACGTTGATCAGATACTGGGAAGCTTCAGATTTCTCGGAACACTCCAAAATCCAGACTTAAAAGTGGGATACGTCGCTCTTAAGCGATTCATGATGCGCCAAATCAAGTTCAACTCGACTCACGATCTTCAAATGGAGGTAGAAAGCAACATGAAAAGGGTGAACCTCACAAAGCCATCCTTCGAAGTCCCCGACCCAAGTCTTGGTGAAGGCCACATAATCAATGAAGAAAACGATCCATCAGTGGTCTACATCAACTACAAGGGAGAAAAGAGGCTGATGAAAACATCCGAGATCGCCAAATTCAGGGATGGAATGCTGTTGATCATTCGGAGCAAACTCGGAAGGATTCTGGAGCAGCTAAGGTTCGAAGAAACAGAAGTCCAGGAGAAGTACGAGAAGCTGATCAACATCATCTCTGACCGAATATCATTACGAAGAACGATACGATCATACGAGTTCAGATTTGGACTCAGGAAATCGGTCTATGCTGTGGAGAAACCCAAGAAGAAGAAGACACCAAGGACAGCAAAGCAAAAAGGATGCTAAGAGGGGATTGTTAGGAATATTTTGTAGCATCCTTTGATTTATGTAATCTTTGGTTAATGTGTTTATTTAGTGGGTTGTAGTAGTTTGGCGTGACTTAGTATATAAGTAAGAGTTTGGGACCGGGCTTTAATATACCGAATACTTGTGGTATATAAAGCCCCAACTTACCCTAATTAGGGTTTATCAAAAGAATTTAAAAGGTATGTCACCTTGTACTTTTCCTTAGAAAAACACATACTAACACGCACTCAAGGTGTTCATCACGTTTTTTTACATTCAAACCTTTCTTTTGATCCTTGTTTGGTAATAAAAGGGCCAACAAAAGCCAAGAAGGCAAACATTCTCACGGCCTACGGTTCCTTCCAAGCTAAACCCGATGAGTGTTTACATGATCTCTACATGAGATATCTCATACTGCTGAATGAGATGAGGAAAATAGAAATCACCAAGACGAACATGGATGAGGAAAATAGAAATCACCAAGACGAACATGGAAACCAACATACGATTTCTATCCTCTCTGCCCTCATGATGGAAGGAGATATATCCACTCAAATCAGACAAAACAAAGACCTTGAGTAGTTGGATATCCACGCCATGTTTGACAATCTCGCACAACACGAGGAAGATATAATCGTGATTCAGAAGGAGCAGAAGGGAAAACTTATCAAAGACACGGTTGCCCTAGTCTCAGAGAAGAGAAGCTCAAAGTCACGAAAAGAGAAGATCATCAAGACTCCTACCCCCTCAGAGTCAGAAGACGAATCAGACTCAGACATGGCGCCAAATATGAAATTGCTGGGAAAGCAGTTGGCTCTAATTGGAAAATGATGAGCAAGCAATACTTCAAGAAGAAGTCCTCATCATCAGACAACTGACTTCGGACCTCAAGCTCAAATAACAAGGAACGTGCACTTGAGACCTCCAAGATCAAGAACACCAAAGAGCCGACCAAGTGCTTTAACTGTGGCAAACCAGGTCACTATGCCAGAGAATGCACGCTCCCAAAGAAGACAGATGCCAACTACTACTCCAAGAAGCTTCAACTCACAAAGCAGAAGGAAGCTGAAGTAGCTCTAATGGCAGAACAAGACCACTGGCTGGAGGATACGTCTAGCTCCGAGGAAGTGAATCTAGCCCTCATGGCCCGCTTGGACGAGAACTCAGACGCTGAAACCACCAATCAGACGGAGGAAGATATAGCATCCAAATATCTCAGGATGTAATTTCTCCTTCCACATTATTGACCATGTTAGAATCGTTCAACTAGCATGCACTAACATGAAACGTGAGCAGAAAAACGTAAAGGAAGTAGAGAAGAAGATATCTAGGACTCAGGAGAAAATCGCTAGTCTCGAATCAGAACTTAGGAGCTCTAGTTCAAATATAGAAGAACTTACTAAGAGCTCACATTTTAGTGAGACTACAAGGCCTCAAATAGAGCAGCATAACGTAAAAATTAAGGAACTAGAAGACATGTTAGAAAATAACTATAATTGTTTGATTAGAAATCTCAATGAGAAAGTTGACCTCAATTGTAGGTTTACGGAAGCGACTACTAAGGTACCAACCTAGAAGCCCAATAAGATAAATCAAATGCTAAGGTTAGTGAACTTCTGAAAGATCTAGATACCTGTAAAACTGACAAATTAACGGTGGAAAATAATTTTGCTCTATCAGGAGAAGATCGTAAGAAGCTATACACTAAGGTTAAGAAATTAGAAGATCTTCTTGTAAAAAGGGGACGAATTGATCAAACAATCTTGAACCAACCCATGGACCAAGAATTCTATGACTATAAATTTGCCTTAGGCTTTGTGAATCCAGGATGCTTGTCAAAAAACAACTTTACGATGTCAAGTACATATGTTTAGGGTTAACGAATCTCATGGTCTTTACTAACGCAAGAAATGGATGCTTTCGAACAAGCCAAGAGAAAAGCCAAGACTAGGGTGGAAATCCCCCTCTCCAACACCGAATTGAATCAAAGCTACAACGCTAAGGATCTTCCCAAAGATTGGAGCCTTGAGTCCGTTTATCTTCCCGAAGATCGTTCTACACACGAGAAACACAAAATCATCATTTGAAAATTCTCTACATATACCCCCTATGGTCAGGAAAATAGAAAGGTTAAGAGCTTCATTAGAAAAGGAAATAGAGGATTTTGAAACTAGAAAGAAAAGATTCCTAAAAGAGATGGAAAATCTCAAAGCTTCCTCCATCTCACATGCCATTTCTCACGCCACTCCCTCAACTAGTAAGATCACTCTAAAAAACGTGAAGAAAGAAAAAGTGCCTTCAAAAGATCAGAACGTAAAAATAATATTTTGAAAAGTTCTAACTCTAATCCTGTTTCGCTTACGTCTACAGGGAGCGGAGGGCCAGTACTAGAGTCCAAGGCAGGAGTGTCTAGTTTAGAAATAGAGAAGGAGTCCGTAGATTTGAATGCCTCTAAGAATAATACTCCTTCTGTACAAATAAAAGACACTCGTAGAAATAAAAGAGCTGTTTTTTCTCTTCAAATAATCGCTTCTACATGTTCTCTTCAGCCTACCACTTTTGGAAACACTAATTTCAAAATAGGCTATACGTCAGCAATAAAAACTAATCATTCTAAGACAACTGCCACTAGGAAGACCCGTAGAAAACAAGATCCAGCCATTAAGAAAGCATATGGCGCTATTCATGCTTGTTCTCACCTAAGGTATCCCATTAAGATCGAATCCCCCAAGCACCTTAGGAGACTATCCAACGAAAAGATCTTTCCTCAGTCAAGCCTGCCAAAGCATTTGTTCGTGCTGAAATTTATCTTCCCCGCAAGGTTCAACCGAAATGGGTTCCTAAATCTCCGCCTAGAAAGAAGACAGCCAAAGAGGCCAAGTCTTGTAAAAAGCACACCCACATCAACTTCTTCGACGTTGACTTGGGTTGTTAAAGCTCCAACGAGCAATAATCTAGGAACTATATTTGAACCCAAAACTACATCTACTAATCTGAGAGGACCCATTTATAAGTGGGTACCTAAAGCTTTCTAATTTGTTTTTGCAGATCCATTATTTGTGGTACCTCGAATCTGGTTGCTTCACGCACATGACGGGAAACCAAGAGCTGCTGAGCAACTACCAAGCCGACAGAATGGAAAGATTTGGGAACAATCACTCTGCTCCGATTCTCGGTCTCAGATTCTCGGTCTCAGAGATATAATTCCGAAAAATCTGACAATCAGGGATGTCTTTTAGGTCGAAGGTCTCCGCCATAACTTGTTCAGCATAGGCCAGTTCTATGATAAAGGATTCCAGGTTGTCTTTCATGCTGACCGGTGCAGAATATTGGGCAGTCAGGACAAAGAACTCCTCCAAGGACTTCAGAAATCAAACCTTTACACGATCAATGCATGCCTCATCTCAACATTAAAGCTCTTCAACGTGTTTCAACGAAAAAGTTGGTTCACTGTCTTCCAACTATAATATTACAGAAAGAGCATCAATGTTCGGCATGCCATCTGGAAAAATGAAGCGAGCATCGCATCATATTAAACTGGTTGCCTCTACATCACGTCCTTTGGAACTACTACATATGGACCTCTGTTGCAGACACAAAGTATTAATGGACGCAAGTACGTGCTAGTTATCGTTGATGATTACTCTCGCTACACATGGCAAAGTTCCTCCAAACTGAGGATGAGACAGGGGACTTTATCATCAATTTAGTGAATTCTACTCAAAATTTACTGCAGCAGTCTATCCAAGTCATCCGAACGGGCAACAGCACTGACAGAACAAGCACCTCAGTGATTTTTATCCAAAACTTGGGATTAGTCAACAGTTCTCAGCCGCCAAGACACCTCATCAGAATGGGGTCGTTGATTCATTCCGGCCTCCTATACTTCCTTTGCGTGAAGCAGTAAATACCGTCTGTTTCACTCGTAACAGGACGATGGTTCACAAGCGCTTCGATAAGACTCCGTATGAGATCATTAATAAGCGAGTACCCAACATCTCCTTCTTCAAGGTCTTCGGGTGCAACTGCTTTGTGACGAACGACAGAAAGCAACGTGTTATGTTCGACCCAAAAGCATTCGAAGCCATTTTCGTCGGGTATTCTTCAACTTCAAAGGCATACCGAGTATACATCAAGTCCAGCCGCACTATCAAAGAAAGCTACAATGTCACTTTCCACGAAGTTGCAGAAATGGCTCCTACACACCTCAGTTCAGGACTCGTGCCAAACCCAATGGCTTCTGCCACGATAGTTGAGAACCCGTTGTCACTCGTGTGTTGGCACAAAACCAACAGAAGATGGCAACTACTAAGCATTCAAAGCCAGAAGAAGCTATGAGACTGGCGTTAGAGGACTTTGACTGTCTCTTTGAGGCCGTAAATCGGCCAGACATCATCACTACTACACTGTTAGTGGATCCCGCACTCGACGAGGGCGATGTACCAAGGTCTTCAAATGTCCCCACCTCATCCGATTCAGAGTTACCACAGAATACTGAAGAACCTAACATGGTTGTTGAGGAAGTATCATCAGAATCGCTCAATTCAAGTGCAGAAAAAAAAAACCACCTCAACCTAATGAATAACCTGGTATTATTTCGTAATCTAGGTCCACAAAGGACTGATGCATCTACCTCCGCCGTGCCTCATGAGCGAAAGTGGAATCCGGTTAATCAAATAATTGGTGATCCTTCGAGTGGAGTACGGACAAGACATCAACACAGTCTCTTTAGCTGCTTCTTAAGCCAATGAGCCAACCAAAGTAGCGGATGCATTTAAGGACCCAGATTGGGTAATAGCAATCCAAGTGTGGACATTAGTACCCCCTCTGCAAGGGAAAACCATCATCGGGACGAAATAGGTATTTAAGAACAAAAAAATGAAGACGGCGAAGTGATCAGGAACAAAGAAAGATTGTTTGCAAAGGGCTACAATCAATAGGAAGGCGTTGACTACGACGAAGCGTATGCTCCTGTTGCATGACTTGAAGCAATCCGCCTTTTCGGGGCTTAGCGGCACATAAAGACTTCAAAGTCTACCAAATGGACATTAATACCGCCTTTCTCAACGGCGTGTTAAAGGAGGAAGTCTATGTCGCTCAGCCAGAAGGCTTTGTGATCAAGAACATCCTGATCACGTCTATCGATTGGATAAAGCTCTCTACGACTGAAACAAGCTCCACGTGCTTGGTATGATGTCTTGAGCGATTTGCTCGTCAAGTCTGAATACATCCGAGGAACGATCGATACGACCCTTTTCATCAAATGGCAAGACAAAGATCTGATGGTCGTCCAAGTTTACATCGACGACATCATCTTCGGATCAAACTAATCCACGACTCGACAAAGTTTGAAATGAGTCACATGGGCGAGATGCAATTTTTCTTAGGACTCCAAGTCAGGCAGCTCGAAGATGGCATCTTCATAAGTCAGACGAAATACATCAAGGACATACTGAAGAAGTTCCATCAAGATTAGAGCAAGCCTCTCAGCACTCCTATGTCAACAAGCTGCAAGTTGGATGCCGATCCCACTGGAAAATCGGCCGACATCACATTTTATCACAGCATCATCGGCACTCTTCTCTATCTCACCTCAAGCCGGCCGGATATTATGTTTGCCACCTGCCTCTGTGCCCGTTTCCAAGCCGATCCCAAAGAGTCTCACATGCTTGCGGTCAAGCGGATTCTGCGCTACCTCTAGGGCACCTCAACCTTAGGTTTATGGTATCATAAGGGCATAAATTTCAAACTAATTGGCTATACTGCTGTTGATTATGTAGGTTGTTGAATGGACAGGAAAACCACGTCCGGTGGCGCTCAATTTCTAGGCAAAAACTGGTCTGCTGGTCATCGAAGAAGCAGAACTGCGTCTCAGCATCGGCGGCTGAGGCTGAATACGTCGCGGCTGCCAGCTGTTGCTCGCAAAAGCTATGGATGCGGACTCAGCTTCACAATTATGGGTACAATTTAAGTAATATACCCATTTACAGTGATAGCCAGAGTGCCATTGCGATTACGTGTTATCCTGTTCACCTCTCACGCACAAAATACATAGATACTAGATATCATTTTATAAAAGATCACGTAGAAAAAGGCACGATTGACATGTATTTTGTGATCACGGAGTTCCAACTAGCTGATATTTTCACCAAGGCATTGGATGAAAAACTATCCCAATTTCTTGTCGGAAAATTAGGCATGTTGAATCTTCCGTAATATGTGCTTTACGTGCTCCTATGTGCTTTCATATGTCCTATTCTATGTGTTTTAACTTTTAAATGCTACATCTTGCGTGAAAATAAAAATAAATAAAATTATCCTAATAAAATAAAATCCAAAAATATTATACATGTACTTATAATATTTGGGGAATGACGGTATCCTTAGGATGCTCAATCTGGTCACGTATAGATTTCCCTGACATGCGACTGGTTGCTTAATTTTGTCAGTCTAAGTCGCATTCTTGTGTCTAAAGGTCATTAGTTTTCTCCACTAGACACAAGGCCACTTTATCATGGCTGAGGTTTCTAGCCTTTTATTTCTTTCGACGGATCTATCTTGAGGAGTCACACAATCATTGCTTGTCTTAACTAGTGATTCTTGGCGTCATACTTGCCTAGCGTAGGATCTTTAGGAAAATGATTAGGGCACTTCGGAAATACCTCACTCGGCCAAATATATACTTTTCATTCCTTTAACATAGACAATAGTCATCCATTTTGAGCCTTTTCCAAATTCACTTTCTTCATTTGAAAACCCTTTAAGCCTTCAACGACTAATATTTCGGTGGGATGTCCAGTCAAGAAAAGGAGGGGGAGAAAAACGAGACGACAAAGAAAAAGATGGCAAAAGAAGGTGGAAAACGCACAAGAGGAATGCTCAACGCACAAAACGTAGTCGAAAAGAACCCGCCCTCCCAATTATTGAGATCTTTCAGAAATCATTCGGAAGAGGCACAGATCTTGCTGTGAACTTCTCCATTGACAATCTCGTACGCTCGTCATAATGGCCGGAAAGAGGAGCACCTTGAAGGGACCTTCTCCAACGATAATCCGGTCTTATATCGGGAAACGAGAAGGGAGCACGACCTTGGGTTCGAAATTCCATAACTGTGAACTTCGTCAAATTGATCTCTGAAACCTCTATAGGGAAGAGAAAAGGAGCACAGTATCGGCCCGAGAACCAACAAGAAGAACATCGCCTTAGATAATCTCTCAGCCTCTTAGAGAAGCGGAGCTTCAACGAGCAAGTGCAGAAAAAACGAGAGATAAAAATGATGAAAAAGACAAAAGATGAACAAAAAGAGAAATGCCGACAAAAATGAGTGACTAAGAAAAGGAAGATGAAGATAATATTCAGTCCACAATCCCGAATTTTCCTTCCCTTCTAAGTCAGAGCCAAATTAAAATCCCTCAAAGTGCATTTGATTCCAAACTGACGTTCTTTCGCCCAGGTGAAATGTATAAAAGCGCCTCGATCACGGGTAAATTGACATAAAGTTGCTTGTGTTGACTTGAGTGATAAAAATATAAACATCCCAAGTTAAAAATAATTGAGCGCTAGAGTGAACCTAGTGAGAGTTGTCGAAATGGGTCATTCTATGAACTTAAGACTTTAGTTTGTCGACATGACTTGACGGCATATGATCTTTTCAAGTGTTTTGAGAAATTTTAGGCGTGACAATGATCGAAACAAAATAATCTGAACCCATACCACAAATAATATTAATATTCATAAGAAAAAAAACGAAAAAAATTATATAGATAACTTATCATTTTTCTTGAAATTTTTTTTCCTGTTTTTCTTATTCGTATATGTTAGAAAAACTACAACATATATATATATATATATATATATATATATATATATATATATATATATATATATCGCACATTCTGATATGCAATATTACTTTGCATTTGAGCTGAATTGTTAAAATGCGAATATTTGTTGCTCATACTCACGCGGAATATATAGTTACATGTATAGGAGACCATGTATCAAGGCTAATCTTGATAAATCGCGTGTTTTTAGTAATTGTTACTTAGATTGATTTATGTACTTGTTTGATAAATCAATTGAGGTGCACTATTTGAGGGGGAGAATTTACAAAATTTATGCCTTGAGCTCCAAATATTTTCGATGGTCTTTCTCTAAGTGTTGCAGAAACAATGAGGAGGACTTCACAAATTATTCATGACTTGGAGTGCACGACATTTGTTTAAATTTTGGTTGGTTAAATATTTTGATCGTTGACGTGTTTTATGGATTCGAATTGAACCAATTTTCTTAAAAACTTTTCAGGGGACGCCTGATTAGAAATATTGCTTCCAAATTAACTCTAATATTCTCGACATTTTTGCTCCAAGTATTGCAGATTTTCAAATTTCGACAATGGAGCCAGATGTCACCATTCGGAACTACAGGGAGTTAATTGCATTTATTTTCATATATAGTGGGAGCAATTATGTGGTTTTTAAATGAAGTTAGGGTCAATATGAAATCTTAGAAACTTACTATCGAGAAATTTGAGCGAAATTAGTAACTTTCGATTGCATTTTCTGGAGCGAAAATTGATTTGGGATCAAATGGTAATTTCCGCTTCAAATTTGTCGAGCGAAAATCAAATAGGGAACAATGAAATAATTCTCGATCTGAGTTTCACGAGCGAAAAAATTAAAATTGGGCCTGTATAATTTGCGAACTCAAAACGTCCAATCAGCGCAATTAGAAAGGTAACTTTTTGCTGTCGAAAAACATTATCTCACGCAAAACCTAATCACAAAATCTACAGTGTCTCTTCATTTTTCTCTCTTGCAAAACATTCAACAGGCGATTCAATCCTTAGACAAATCTTTTGATTTTATCTTCGAATTGTCTGTTTAAGGTAGAAACGACACTTATTTGATATTCGCGTGCGATTTAACTCAGTTTGCATCTGTATTTTGTAGTTTTCGTGTGATTTGAATGAGATTCATGTCTGGTCTTCAAACTGAGAAATCCCGTATACTATCTTGCAAGGTTTAAGTCCTGATTACGTGTTTATCTGGGTTAACATTTGCACGATTAAGATAGTTTCAGTGCTTTCGCACTGCTTGATAGTATAGAGTTTCGGAAATCAGAGTCTTATGGTTGAAATTTGAAATTCGACTTAACTGGGATATTTGAAGGTTTGAAGCTGTCGAAGAACTTTTTCGTCGCAAATAGTGTTAATTGAATTCCGATTCAATTGAGATACTGCTTGCATCGTAAAGATCTTTGTTTGCCACAATTTAGTTAGTCGCTAAGTTAGGAGACTTTGACCGAACAATTACTTACCATCGAGAAAGGTCAATTCTAATTCGGTTTCTATACGAGCGAAAAACTTCAAAACGGAATAGATAAAATAGATGCAATTAATTTCGAGCGCAAAACTTACCATCGAAAACAGTAATTTTGATTTCATTTTATTTCGATCATAAAAGCGATAAAACTAAATTTTGTTTCGACGATAAAATTTCTCGATCGTAAATAGGTAGCGAAGATTTTGATCGATCGAAAATTTTCTAGCGAGTAACCTAGTTCTCGTTGTCAACTTTCTCGATCGTAAAATTTCGCAGCGAAAATCTATTTTAAAGTCAAAATACTTTCTCGCTCAATAGCTTTCACGGCTTAGGCGAGAAATTTTATTCATGCGTGAAAAATTTCTCGATCGTAAATCCGAAATCAATTTTCTCGATAGTAATTTTACACGAGAAATTTTCCCGATCGTAAAATTTCTCGGCTACAGTACCACGCATATAGCGTTCAACACTTAGTAAACTTTTCTAGTTCTTTTTCACTGTTGCCAACAATAACGAATAAAATTTCCCGATCGTAAAATAAAATCGAGATTTGAATAAAAAATCAGCACTTGGAAATCAAAACTGCAAATTCAATTTTACGTGCAACAAATTTCACGGAGTGAATAGTAATGATCAAACACTTAGAAAAATTTCGACCAAAATTACACTTATCTTACATACATATGTCGAAATATTATTTTCTTCTAAAAATATTCAGTCTGTATGACCTATGTGCAGATTTCTGATCTCACTTACGACTTTATCAAACATATTAAGATATGATAGATTATGATGGTTTGATAATATCATTTCTAGACTCAATTTAAATTCTTAAAACTAATGTTTTGTTTGTCCAGTTGATTTTCAGATGGATCACTACCCAACATATAACCACATCTACGACAAGACCTGTACCTCAGGTTCAGGACACCAACTTTCAGCTCGGCCTGACTACCTTTAGGTGTCCCGACGAGATTATTGTGTCGATACTACAAGGCAATCCTCTTTGGCACGCACTTACGGTGACAGCCTCAGTGCCGATGGTCTATCTCCAAAAGTTTTGGGGGATGATGAAGAGTCATATAGTTGAAGGAGCATACAGGTTCACTTCTGTAATCGGGACGAGACACATCAACATGAACAAGAACGACTTCGGACTCGTCCTTGACCTCCCCTTCATCCACAACTATGAACCCTTTCCAGCAGATGTTGAGTTGGTGCAAGATTTCCTCCAAATAAGAAACCGTCCGCCTCTCGCTAGACTCGCACAAATGCAGAGCAACAGTCCCTCATCCATGGAAGACACTCTTTACAATTATAAACAAGTGTATCACCGAAGCACGTGGGATTCGACAAAGGCAACGACCGCATTCTACGAATATTTCACGGAACTGTGTTCTCGCGAAATTAAGATTTCGCCCAACTGACCTGGAACGATCAAGCAGAGCAGATCAGACAAAAAGAGAACAAACGCTCCGTTAGGTCCTAATTTATCAACTCCATGATCCTAGACTCGAATTATTAGGCAATCGATTAGAATTGCAGAGATTAAGATTTCGATCGAAAGCCATCATTGGGAGCTTGAGAGAATTTCGCGTAGTGTGAGAAGATTTCTTGTGTTTCTCTCTCTAAAAATTGCATTGCAAGCCTTTCGGATCAATTTCTAAAATCTTCTCATTAAGCACAATGTTTGTACATCTATTTATACCAAATATAATTGGTATAAATAACATACTAAGTCCTAATCTAAGGAGATATACAATAAAAGCCCGTAATTACAAGGACAACTAATTAAATCAAAGCACAACTAAAATCGTATTCTACATTCTCCCCCTTTGTGCTTGATTTCTCTTCCGCGTTGTCTGTCCTCGTCGGGCATAGTACGATCTGCGCAGGCCCAGCACATGCTCGAAATTTCTGAGCGTATTCCTTAGCTCCAGTCGCTCCTCGATGTCATCAAGTAACTCCATCACGAGCGGCTGTTCTCTCACGAACCGGTGAATCCTCAGCAACGTCTCTCTGTTGATCTCTTCCAGCCTCTCCTCTATGTTCTTCCTGATGACCTTTAGCGTCCCATCACAGTGTTTATGGATCTTAGTCATCAGCATCATCCTAGTCTTCTTTCCGATCGGATTGTGGTAGGTGACGCCTAAGACTGAGCTGATGTGCACGTGATTGTTGGGAAGCCCTTCGATCTCAGGTCCTTTGTTGAGCGTAACGATCATGTTGACCTTCTTCATGTTGCTCTCTAGAGCCATCTGAAGGTCGTGTGCGGCGAAGTACTTGACATGGCGCATCACGAATCGGTAGAGTCTCTCGAGACCTTCTTTCTTGATGAAGCCTTGAGGACCTTTGTACTTCTCCACATAAAGCTGGTAAAGGTTGTACACCTCCTCGGTAGGGAGATACGGTAGGTCGCTCTCTCTTAGTTCTTCTCGAGTTCTATCTACTCGCTCGATGGCGTAGTGAGGTGTTAGAAGACCTCCTTTTGCACATAAGACGCTGAGTAGGTGATAAATTGGGGAGAGACTCTTATTATGACTCTTCGCTTGTCCTTTAGTCATCCCCACTCTCATATCCAGTCCAAGGTGGGTCAGCATCCAGAGGTACGTCATTCTCTTCTGCTGATCCCAGTGAGAGATCCCTCTAAGCTCGAACTCATTCGGCTTCTTGACTTTGTCCGGTGACCTCCAAATGTCTTCACGAACTTCTTCAAGGAAGGGGATTTCAATCTGAATATTCTCCCACGGTGTGTCGATTCGAACGGTCCCTGGCATTTGTCTTGTGGGGGAAACCGCATCGTGCGCAATCAACTCTGGAAGCCCCGTGGGACCTTGTTCGTAATCTTCACCTTCCTGAAGCTCTTCGCCTTCTATCAGGACAATGTCCACTGGAGCTTGTTGTAAGACTGCCTAACGTCCTTAAGCCGTTGTCTATGTTGCTCGTCGGGCATGGAATCGGTCATCCACCGTCCTTCGAAGATATACTTTTCGAGGAACTCGTGTGGGTTGACACCATGTCCTGATGGTCCCGATTGGTCTGGAGTGGCTGATGGAGTAGCTTGGGTCTGTGCCTGGGCCACGAGCATGGCAGTATTTGCTTCTTCTTCTGGAAGCAAGGGGCTTGTGAGAGTAGTTGGTTTGGGCCGAGGCGTCCTCAGAGTAAAGGATGGTGGGTCGAATTGGATTTGGGTTAGAGTGGTGCGGTGCGTGGTGGTGGTTGTTTGGGTTGTGGGTTGTGAGGTTTCAGCGTATCCATCGCTTGTCTGCATCGCGCCCGAGCTTCGCCCTTGACTTCGTGTTTGTATTCGAGGCCTCTTCTCCTCCATTGACGAACTTGATCATCTGGGTCATCATGTCGGCGTTTGGAGTGAGAGCCTTGGCCTCGACAGGTTTCGGTCGGGTCAGGACGGTCGACGAGACGATGGAAGAGGTCTTCTTCTTTCGGCGTTTGAGTGGTCAGCTCTAATAAGCGGCGACTATGATTGAGTGGAGGTCTCTGATAGGTACTATTGCGGGGTTGATTAGGGTGCGTGTTAGGATGGGTGTGGCGATTGGGAAAGGTTGTGTGGGTTGAGAGGGTGTGAGAATAAGTTGTGAGGAAGACGGCTCCGAGACGGGTGCTTTCCCACGATCTTGGCGGGATGCCTCGATTGCTGTACGCACGCTCTCCATGATTTTCTCTTCAAAGGACTTTAATGCCTCGAAGAGAGCGGCCTGAAGTCGGTCTTCAGTCACGAACTGGACGGGCTCCTCCGTCGTAGATGGACCAGGTCGACTGATGTCGCCTGTTGACAACCCTTGAGCTAACACCTGCTCCTTAGGTTGGCTCGGAGTCACTTGAGGTTGTGACCGTTCGAGACTTCCACCCAATCCATGAGTCGAATCTTGAAGATTCTCCTCTATGGGTGTTATGGGAAGTTCTGATTGGACCTGCGAGTCAAACACCGGAAGGTTGTGCTGCGGCTCAAGATTGAGCAAAGATGGATCCTCAGCACTTGGAGTGAGAAGCGGCACTGTGTCTAATGTGGCGGTGACAGTTGTGAAGATGGACTCGAATGGTATACTTAGACTCCTTGGAGTCCGTCTCATCAAGCGAATTTCTTCATCTGACTCAGTGTCTGATGGGGTGGCTGTGTGAGGTGATAATCCATGCTCAACATCCTCACGGCTTGTTCTGTCACCAGAGGCTCTTGAGAAGTGATCGTGGGGATCACGGCCTCCGTTTCAGGCGTAGTAGCCTGTAGTGGTGTACTGTGCCTAGTTTCAGATGCGGGTTGTGAGTCCTGTTGAAGAATCTCCTCAATAGACCCTTGGACCACACCAACACTAATGGGCACTTCATCACCAAGTGAAGCCTCGTCTTCCAACTCTTGTGCCACTGCATCAATCAACGTGGCCTCTAGATCTGGAATGTGAGTTTCTTGAGATGGGGCTCATGTTTTAACTCCTAAGCAACTTGATCTATCAGCTCAGCCTCAGGGCTAGGTTGGTGCTGTTGTTGTTGTTGAGGGCTCACTGTGAAGTCTGTCGGGGACCCTTGAATCATCTGCTCCGTAAGATGATTCTCCCGGCAGTATCGTTGATATTCGCCTCCCGCGGGGTCGGCAAGACGAAGAAGCTCAAACAGGATTGGCATCGATGGTTGTATCAGATCATGAGCTTAGGGTTGTGGAAGAACTTGAGTCTCGGTGGTTGGTAGTTCCCTCCTGGAGGTAGCTGAGGAATATTCTCGTGAAGCTCCATGAGGTGGGCAATTATCACATTGAACCACCGGGCATATGGAACATTTTTCGAGCGTCTGCTCTCCTTCTATCTGATCTGTTAAGCTAAATTGTTCCAGATCAGTTGAGTGAAGTCGTAGTTGCGGGAGAACACTATTCCGTGAAAGATACGGAGAATGTTGCCGTTGCCTTTGTCGAACCCGGCGTGCTTTGGCGACTGACACTTGTTGATGATTCCAAAAAGTGTCTTCACGGATGAGGGACGCCGTTGCTCTGCAATTGAGCAAGCTTGGTTAGTGGTGTCCGGTATCCCAGTGGAGAAAGTCACGCACCGTTTCTGCATCGGTAGGCAGAGGGTCGTAGTTAGGGCTGAATGGTAGGTCTAAGGTGAGGCCAAGATCATCCTTGCTGAAGCTGACATGTCTCGTCCCAACAACCGTGGTGAATCGGTAGTTGCCCTCAACCATAAGACTCTTTATTCTTCTCCAGAATTGTGGAGATAGACCATCGGTACTGACGCCGTCACCGTCAGTGCATTCCAGAGAGGGTGGCCTTTTAATATGCACACAATTATCTCGTCCGGACACCTAAAGGTGGTCAGGTCGTGTCGAAAGTTGGTGTCCTGAACCTTGAGGTATAAATTTTTGTCGTAAATGTGGTTGTACGCAAGGTAGTGATCCATCTGAAAGACAATTTAGAAAGACAAATCATTAACTCAAAATTTATGTTTAGTAAAAAATAGAATTTATCAAACCATAATAATCTATCATATCATAGCACGTTTGATAAACAAGTTATGGAAATACTCATTTCACACATAGGAATCTGAAGGGAAAATATAAGAAAGAAAATTATTTCGACAAGTGTGTATGAAATATATGTAAGTTTAGTCGAAAATATTCTAAGTGTTAGAATAGAAAAATTGATCACTGTTCACACCGTCCTTTTTATCGCGCGAGAAATGAAATTCTCAATTTGATCTCCTAAGTGCTAATTTTCTTCGACAAGTTATGGAATTTTAAATTTGAATCTCCGTTATAATTTGCGATCGAAATTTTATTCGCTAATGTCTGCTACAGTGGAAAAGACTTAGAGAAATTTTCTAAGTATTTTGAACATAAAGTGTGATACTGTAGCCGAGAAATTTTACGATCGAGAAAAATTTCCCTGTAAGTTTACGATCGAGAAATTGATTTCCGCGTAAATTTACGATCGAGAAACTTTTCCGTGCGTTAATAAAATTTCCCACGTGAAAGTTATCGAGCGAGAAAGTTAAATTTTCGCTGTAAAATTTTACGAACGAGAAAATGTTATTGTCGAGAAATGAAATCTCTCGCCGATTCGACCGAAAGGAAATTGAAATTGAAAGTAATGTTTTCAATAGTAAGTTTTACGCTTGAAACTTAATTTCATCTATTCATCTATGTCACCCAGTGATTTTTCGCACGCATAAAATCAAAATTAGATTTATCGATTATAAGTATTCTTCGATCTACGTTATCTGTTCTGTTGACTGAGTCAAAATTTTAGCGGTCGAATAATTTTGACGAGTCAAACAGTAACTCAATCAAATTAGAATTCAATTTGAACTGTTTGCGATCGAGAAAAATCTTCTATGCCTTCAAACGTTAAAACCCAGTTTCAGTTGAACTTTTAATCAATCTCTAAAAACACAGATAATCGAAGCAATATACTCCTAGAATTATCAGAATACACCGAAACTATCTTTAGTGCAGAGTTTAACGCAGATTATCCAAATAAAGCGGTCGTAAACACTGCAAACTAGCATTCGAGTTTTCCTATTTTGAACAGACGAGAATCTAATACAAAATCACGCGAAAATCTCATAATATAGATGACAAAGTTTAAGTACACACAAATCCCTAAAGAATGTCGATTCTACCTTATAAAGACGAAAGTCAGTGAAAAGAAAGCACGATTTGAAGATTTTTTTACTTTTTTCTTTGGGGAAAGAGTTATTCACGAGAGAAAAATTTTCGACTGTTGAATTTTTGCGATCGAGGGTTTTTGCGTGTATTTAGGGATTTTCGACTGCAAACATTAATTTTGTTTAAGTGGGCTAATTAGACATTTTCAATACTTAGCCAATTCTAAGCCCATTGCTGTTTACGATCGAGAAACTTAAGATCGAAAATTTTATTTGGTACCTATTAAATTTTTGCTCAACGAATTGGAAGCGAAAATTACCATGTGATCCCAAATCAATTTTCGCTCGAGAAACAACGATCGAAAACTACAAGATTCGCCCAAATTATTTCTCGATAGGTAGTTTTTCTATGATTTCAGATTGACCATAAGTTCAAGTAAGGACCATATAATTGCTCCCCCCTAGTATGAAAATAACGGCAATTAACTCCACGTAATTCAGGTTGGTGACATCTGGCTCCTTCTTCGACTTTTGTAAATCTGCAATACTTAGAGCAAAAGATGTCGAGAATTTTGAGTTAATTTTGGAAGCAATTATTCTACTTAGGCTCCCCCCGAGACATTTGCAAGATAAGTTGGTTAAACTCAAATTCATGAAACACGTTATCGATCAAAATATCTAACCGTCCAAATTTTGAACCAATGCCGTGCACTCCAAGTCGTGATTAATTCGTGAAGTCTTCCTCATTGATTCTGCAACACTTTAGAGAAAGATCATCAAAATAGTTTGGAGCTCAATGCATAAAATTTTGTAAATACTCCCCCTCAAGTAGTGCATCTTAATTGATTTATCAAGCAAGTAGATGAATCAATCTAAGTATCAATTACTAAAACTACGCGATTTATAAAAAATTTGGCTCAGATACATGGTCCCCTATACATGTAACTACACTATCATGTGAGGGTATGAGCAAAAAAATATATTCACATTTTCAACAATTTAGCTCAATATGCATTGCATATCAGAATGTGCGAAATATTTTTATAGTTGTATATTTTTATTATTATCAATTTCTTTTATTTTATATACTAATTTTATTAATAAGATGGGGTCAGATTATTTTGCTTCGATCATTGTCGCGCCTAAAAAATTCACAAGACACTTGAAAGATTTTATGCCGTCTAGCCGTCTAGTCAAGTCAGCAAACTAAGGTCCTAAGTTCAAAGTAGGATCCATTTCGACAACTCTCACTAGGTTCTCTCTAGCGCTCATTTATTTTTGACTAGGGATTTTCATATTTATATGACTCAAGTCAACACAAGTCATATTAAGTCAATTTACCTGTGATTGAGGTGCTTTTAGTCACTTGACCGAGCGAGAGACCGTCGTTTTGGAATTGAAGGGACTTTGAAGGCTTTAATTTGGTTACGACTAAGAAGGGAAGCAAACTTGTTGTAAAGTGAACTTTATGTCGTCTTCCACTTCTGCGTCGTTCACCTTTTTCTCCAACATTTTTCACTTCCGTCCTTTTCATCCTTTGTAAATTTTCTGCACTTGCTCAAGCTGAAGCTCCGCTTCTCTACAAGGAGAGATTATCTAAGGCAAAGTTCTTCTTGTTGGTTCTCGGGCCAATACCGTGCTCCTTTTCTCTTAATCCCTAGAGAGGTTTTAGAGATTATCGATTTGAAGAAGTTCACAGTTATGGAATTTGAACCCAAGGCTGTACTCCTCTTCTCGTTATCTCGATATAAGACCGGATTATCATTGGAGAAGTTCACTTTGTGGTGCTCCTCTTTCCAGCCGTTCGGACAAGTGTACGAGATAATCGATGGAGAAGTTCACAGCAAGATCCATGCCTCGTTAAAGATTTTGAGATTGAGATAATCGAGAGGCAGGTTCTTTTGGTGTGCTTTTTGTTTCTTGAGATTCCTCGGTGCGTTTTCCACCTTCTTTTGTCATCTTTTTCTTTTCGTCTCGTTTTTCTTTCTCCCCATCCTTTTCTTGATTGAACATCCCGCCGAAATTTTAGATTGTCGGTTGAAGGCTCAACAGGATTTTCAAATGAAGAGAAGGAAATTGGAGAAGGCTCAAAATGGATGACTAAAGGCTATGTTAAATGGATTGAAAAGTATATATTTGGCCGAGTGAGGATGTTCCTAAGTGCCCTAATCATTTTCTTAGCGTTCTAACGCAAGGCGAGCATGAGACCAAGAATCACTAGTTAAGACAAGCAATGATTGTGTGACTCGCTCAAGAATAGATCCGTCAAACGAAATAAAAGGCTAGAAATCTCACTCATATATAAAGTGGTTTTGTGTCTAGTGGAGTTTAAGAGAGAACTTTAGCCACAAGAATGCAAGTTAAGACTAACAAAATTAAGCAATTAATCAGTCGCATGTCAGGGTAATTCATACGTGACGTAGACCGAACGTCCTAAAGATATCGTCATCCCTCTAATATTATACTTAAAACATGTATATTATTTTTGTATTTTTATTATTATGAAATATTTTCACGCAAGATATAGCATTAAATTATAAAAACACATAGCATAGAACATGCGAAAGCACATAGGAGCACGTAAAGCACAGATTACAGAAGATTCAACATGCCCAATTTTCCAACAAAAATTGGTATCGTTTTTCATCCAATGCCTTGGTGAAAATGTCAGCTAGTTGAAACGCCATGTTCACAAAGTACATGTCAATAGTGCTTTTTTCTACGTGATCTTTTATAAAATGATATCTAATATCTATGTGTTTTATGCGTGAGTGATGAACTGGATTACACGTAATCGCAATGGCACTTTGTCTATCGCTATAAACGGGTATTAATTAAATTGTACCCATAGTCGCGAAGGTGAGTCCGCATCCATAGCATTTGCGAGCAACAGCTGGCAGTCGCGACGTATTCAGCCTCAGCCTTCGATGTGGAGGCGCAGTTCTGCTTCTTGGATGAGCAGCAGACTAGCTTTTCGCCTAAACATTGAGCGCCACCGGATGTGCGTTTCCCGTCCATTCGGCAACCTACGTAATCAGTGTCAGTGTAGCCAACTAATTTGAAATTTGTGCCCTTAGGATACCATAAATCTAAGGTTGAGGTGCCCTTGAGGTAGCGGAGAATCCGCTTGACCGCAAGCATGTTAGACTCTTTGGGGTCGGCTTGGAAAGGGGCACAGAGGCAGGTGGCAAACATAATATCCGGCCGGCTTGAGGTGAGATAGAGAAGAGAGCCGATTATGCTGCGATAAAGTGTGATGTCGACCGCTTTTCCAGTAGGATCGACATCCAACCTGCAGCTTGTTGACATGGTAGTGCTGAGTGGCTTGCTCTGATCTTGATGGAACTTCTTCAGAATGTCCTTGATGTATTTAGTCTGACTTATGAAGATGCCATCTTCGAGCTACCTGACTTCGAGTCCCAAGAATAATTGCATCTCTCCCATGTGACTCATGTCGAATGTGCTCTTCATCAAATCTCCAAATCTCTTGCACAGTCGTGGATTTGTTCATCCGAAGATGATGTCGTCTACATAAACTTGGACGATTATCAAGTCTTTGTCTTGCCAATTTATGAAGAGGGTTGTATGAATCGTTCTTCGGATGAATCCAGACTTCACGAGGAAATCGCTCAGGACATCATACCAAGACGTGGATCTTGTTTTAGCCCGTAGTTGTCCACTCGATAGACGTGATCGGGATGTTCTTGATCAACAAAGCCTTCTGGCTGAGCGACCTAGACTTCCTTCTTTAACACGCCGTTGAGAAAGACGGTCTTAACATCCATTTCATAGACTTTGAGGTCTTTGTCAGCCGCATAAGCCATGAAAGGGCAGATGGTTCGATTCGGGAAACATGGGCATACGTCTCGTCGTAGTCAATGCCCTCATGTTGGTTGTAGCCCTTCGCAACCAATCTACTTTATTCCTGATCACTTCCCATCTTTATTCTTTTTGTTCTTGAACACCCATATCGTCCCGATAATGGTTTTCCCATGCGAACGGGGTACTAGAGTCCACACTTGGAGACGTTTAGATCTCATCTTGCATAGCTATTAGCCAATCCGGGTCTTTAAGTGTGTCTGCTAGCTTGGTTGGATCATTTTGGCTTAAGAAACAGCTGAAAAGACTGTGTTGGTGACCTGTCCGTACTCCACTCGAAAGATCACCAATAATCTGATCAACCGGATATGCTCGAGTCCACTTTCGCTCATGTGGCAGAGCTGAAGTAGATGCACCAGCCATTTGTGGACCGAGATTTCCAATAATCTCAGGTTGTTCATTAGGTTAAGGTAAGTCTTATTCTTCACTTGGATTGAGCGATTTTGATGAGACTTCCTCATTGACTATAGAAGGTTCTTTAGTGATCTGTGGTAATTCTGAGTCCAGTGATGTGGGGATAATTGAAGAGCTTGCTACATCGGCCTCGTCAAGTGGCAGATCCACTAAAAGTGTAGCGGTAATAGTGCCTGGCCGATATACGTGATCAAAGAGAGAGTCCAAGTCCTCCAATGCAAGTCTCAGAGCTTCTTCTGAAATTGAATCCTGTGTTGTTGATATCTCTTGTTGGTTTTGTGCCAACACACCAGTGAATGCGGGTTCTGAACTGTTGTAGTCAGAAGCCAACGAGTTTGGCACGGTCCTGAACTAAGGTGTGCATGAGCCATTTCTGCCACTTCGTGGAAGGTGACATTGTAGCTTTCTTTTATTGAACAGTTGGACTTGATGTATACTCGGTACGCCTTTGAGGTTGATGAATACCCGACAAAAATGGTTTCGAATGATTTTTAGGGTCGAAGTTAGCACGTTGCTCTCTTTCGTTCGCCACAAAGCACTTGCACCCGAAGACCATGAAGAAAGAAATATTGGGTACTCGCTTGTTTCCTATTTCGTACGGAGTCTTATCGAAGCGCTTATGAACCCCCGTCCTGTTCTGAGTGAAACAGGCGGTATTTACTGCTTCACCACAAAGGAAGTGTGGGAGGCCAGAATGAATCAGCATCATACGTGCTACTTCCACTAGAGTTCGGTTCCTCCTTTCAACAATCCCATTTGTTGACGCGTCTTGGCGGCTGAGAATTGCTGACTAATCCCATGTTTTTATAGAAATCACTGAGGTACTTGTTCTCGAACTCAGTGCCATTATCAGTTCTGATGGTTTGGATAGTCTGCTGCGGCAAATTCTGAGTAGCGTTCACAAAACTAATAATCAAGTCCCCTGTCTCATCCTTAGTTCGGAGAAACTTCGTCCATGTGTAGCGAGAGTAATCGTCAACGATAACTAGCACGTACTTGCGCCCACTAATACTCTGTGTCTGCATAGGTCCACAGAGATCCATATGTAGCAATTCCAAAGGACGTGAAGTAGAGGCAACTAGCTTGACGTGATGGGACGCTCGCTTCATTTTTCCTAGTTGACATGCCGAACACTGATGCTCTTTTTATAGTATAACGGTTGGTAGACCGTGAACCAACTTTTTCGTTGATAGTCATCGAAGAGGTTTAGAGGACACACACGTTGACACCATAAGCTGTTCCTCTGGATTGTAATCTGGAAGATGAGGCAAACAGTTGTCGTGGTCCGCAAGGACGTCAGATTAATTGTGTAAAGATTTGACTTCCGAAGTCCTTGGTGGATTTCTTTGTTCTGACTGTCCAATATTCTGCACCGGTCAGCATGAAAGATGATCAAGACGTGGTGTGCAAATATGATTTGCATCTGCGACAAGTGATAATATAAAACGAATACCTAATTACTATCACCAACGTGCGATAGGCAGTGAACCTATCGTGTGTAGTGCAGTAAAGTGAGTAAACGAGTATCGAACACGAGGAATAAACTGATTACTAGTATTAACCTTTCGACTAGATATTCAGCCTAAATAAAATACGCAGATGGTTTTACGAACTATCCTAACAGATTAGTCCAAAATCAAGTAGAGAGCTCTCAAATAATAAAGATGTGCTTGGGATTCGAATCCCGCTAGGTATTATCGCCTAAGGCAATGAAATATCGTGCCTATGTGATTCTTGAAAAGATTGCAGTAATTTTGCTACCGGTCGCGAGTTTGCTGTCGCCCTAAAAGCTCGCGGGATCTAAAATTCAGTAATTACTAACAGCGAGGATCGAGTATTTGCTTTCGCCCTATACTCGAATCCTATCATCTACGAACGGCCTAATCGTTGTTTAGCTGTCGCCTTTAACGATTTTCCATGCTTTCACTTTAACACATAGACATATTAAAGCGAAGAAACAAATTCATAGAACGACAAAATAGTCAGAATACACAAGTCACGATAAACATATGTCTGAAGTACGAAATAACCTAGCTTTCATCTAATCCCAAACACGTAAGGAATTTAGCTACTCACAATAGACGGGAAAACAACGAAAGAAATAGAGAACAAAGAAGGAAGACTCATCATCTTGAATTCTGGCAAATTAGGGATGGTAGCGTGGATGAATCTTCGTTCTTCGTTCAATTTGGCATGATTACGTCGCTGATCCATCTCTCGTGCTCCGGGATGTAATTCTCTGTTCTTTGCTGCTCTTTTTCGTCTCTTAATAGATTAGGGTTGATATCTGGTCGGTATCCCCCTTTTCTGAGTCGAATTTGGGCTTTAATACCGAAATTTGCTAATGTCACGGCCTGGGACATGGGCCTTCACGGCTGTGACAGTCGTCGTGCCGCTCGCGATTTCTGCCAAGTGTCACGGCCAAGTTCACTGGGTGTCACCGCCGTGACTGTTGAACTTCGACTCTCTGCCGAGGCCAAGTCACGGCCAAGCGCACTTGGTGTCACGGCCGTGACTGCTGAACTTCGACTCTCTGCCAAGTGTCACGGCCAAGTGCACTGGGTGTCATGGCCATGACTGACTCTTTGGTTGGCCTCTGTCCCTTGTCACGGCGTCGTACACTAGATGTCACGGTCGTGACTGTCTAGTTGGTTGGCCTCTGTCGCTTGTCACGCCCTCGTGCACTAGGTGTCTTGGTCGTGACCGACACCAGTTTTCATCGTCTTCGCGTCGTTTTGCCTCGTTTCCGCTCCTTTTCGCTCGAAACTCTTCCTAAGGCCTTATAATACCAAAATAAGTAGAAATAGCGTTAATAAGTGCACAAGATGACTACGAAAACTCTGTTATGAGCCAATTAAATACTACGTTAAACGTACTACACTACGTTTATCAAACCTCCCCACACTTAAACATTTGCTTGTCCTCAAGTAAATTAGAAGTTAGAAAGGGCATCGAATCAAGATGACGGCATAATTGTTCGCAATTTATCATCAAAGCTAGAAAGCACTAAACGGAATCAAGCAAAGAATCATGGATATCACACTAATGACCTGCACCTGTCGACCTAAACTTCTTTCGCACTGCCAATCGAGACTCATACCTCACAGGGATTTGCTCAAAATCACTCAATGTATAGGCTAGCATATAGTGAATCGCTCAATTTGTGCACTAGTCTCACCCCTAACATAAATTTGCAAGCTAATCGCATGTCTACTACATAAAGTGGCAAGCGTAAATCTGAGGGTCTTTTCAGTGGGAAACGGGTCGAGTAATCATGAAGCGACAAGCAGATATAATGAACAGTAATCTTAGATCTAGGACACGTAAGCGAAAAATATCAAAGAACATAGCAGGATTAAACTGACTGTCATATGCTCCAACATAAGACTCAACGTTCTCGCTCTGAAATCCTAGACTTTTCTGCCGACCCTCTCGACTCAGTTCCCTTTCATTCTGCCCTTTCACCTCAGTCACTCTACTTTCGTGCACTGCCCTTATTCTCTAAACATCAAGGTTCGGCTTTTGTTGCAAAGAATACATCGTCACAGCGAATGTCGTGTACCTAGGGATACTTATTACCAAAACCTATATCTTGCAAAAGGTTTATGGGCAGGCCTGTGCAAGGGATCGGGTCATTTCAAAAACCGATCAAGTAAGGGACGAGTCATTTCACGAATAGCAGAGAAGAATATCAAAGCATACACTGAAATAGTTACTCTCAAATTCGACTTCTGCTCTATTCTAATCACTTAGGTTCATATAGTCTCTGGGGGCTTATTCGGGTCATTGGCTTCTCGAGGAAAGCAAACAAATAGGCTCAGGCTCAAAGTGGCTAACTAACGGGATAAGTTATGGTAAGGAAATTAGGCCCTCGACTTAATTCCTAATGCCCTCATCATTTTCACACTGACGTACCAAAACAGTTTCAACAAGTATCAGGCAGGCAGTTCTAGAGGGATATAGACTAGGCACGTCACACAACCAAGAAAAATGAGCATAAGCTCGTCAGGCTCAAGCTCTCACAACGAAACAGGGTTATGCGTACGAATCTATCAAAACAATGCTATATCTATTCAGGCAAACACGATTCAATCAGTCATGCATATCCTAATTGCTCACAAAATTTTATAAAATGCAGACCAACTCGAGATAAGCGCAAGCAATCATGCCTGATTTCAGTAATTCATGCCTTTCTAATGAAATTGACAGTTCACGGACACGTCATAAATTTTTTTTTACATGCATTCTCAACATATCCCCCTCCCCACACTTAAGTCTGACGTCCTCAATGTAAAAAGGATAAAAGGAAGTGAAAAAGTTAAAAAAGGGACTCCCCTGACGAATAATTGATGTGGTCGTGAGTTAGTCGTGACTGAACGCGTGAAGGTCGTGTCGTAACTCGTTATGCATATCCTGGCCTAGCTAAAGAGAGCAATAGACGTAAACAAAAAGAAAGTGGTCATAGATTAAGCGTAGACATCGTTATAAACATCAAAGTTAGAAACGAAACAAGAATAAACACACGCGACTGCTCAAGCTAACGAAATGTCTATAGAAAAGAAAGGGAAAAGTCACTAAGGTGGTGGTGGCGGCGGCGGCGAGGGTGGCCTCGGGTGACGGAAGGAAATCGACTGCTGTGAAAACTTGAGCACTGTGTCCATGGCTTGTAGGGCCCGGTTATAGCGCTCTAGCTCTTCTTCGTACCGATGGTGGGCTTTCACGTTGCGGTGCTCGTACTCCTCCTGTTGGCGCAGGGTCTCTTCGTTATAGCGTCGGCTCCCTTCGTCACGTTGCAGCGCGTCGGTGTTCATGCGCAGCATCTCCTGGCGCAGCGCCTCGAGGTCCGCTGTCGACGCGTAGGGGGCGACGCCGGATGACTCTCCATGGTTGTAGTCCGAGGTATAGGAAGTCCGGCGGTTGTGTCTGTTTCCACTGGGTAAGGGCCTTCGATGTAGTCGGCGGGGACGTCGACGTGGTCCGTCTGGCCACGATACATCTCGTGCCAGAAGTACACCTTGTTTGTGCGAGTCCAGGTGGGTGCCTTAACGAGCATTTTCATCTTCACGAGCATCTCCTCGTTCAAGGGTTTGCGCCCGCGCGACCACCTCCATCTCGGGTGCGCTCGCTGGCCACAGTCGTAGTCCCCGGATGATTTTCGTGATGAGTGCTCCTACAGTTATCTTGCTTCTGACTGAGCACCGAAAGCATGTGCTAGCGCTTTCCCCAGATGGGCTCGTTCGCGTCGCTGTAGCTTAGTTAGATAAAAGAGATCACGGAGGGTGATTGCTACGTGCGACTCGCCCCTCAGTGTGAGCGAGGTCGTGAGGAGGCGGTAGATGTAGCGCAGTCCTGGGCTCCTGAGTGCAGACACCTTCGAGGTCTTTGGGTTGTATTCTGGCTCGCCTGGTCGAGCGACGTCAGCCCAGCAAGCCAGTCGACTTCCCAGTTGCTGAAAGTATGTCGAATAGGGCAAATACGGACCTGGCGCTGGTTCTCCAAGTGCATGGCAAAGGTTGTCGACCGTTACTGTGTGCTCTTCGTTGAATGCCCGGAATGTGATTGTGCTGACGCCGTATTCGTCGTGGGAGAAGGTGGAAAGGAACTCCAAGGTGAGTTCTTGTACGTCTCTTCGTCGATGTTGAAGAAAGTGGTCCATCCACTGTGTGAGAGGTCTGCGCGAGCTGCTGGTCGATGTGGTGCTTCGCCAGCGTATCGTAGTCGATCTGGTCCATGAGGATGAACTCCGTGGCCTTTAGCCTGTTGTATCGTGCAGTCTGAGCCTCGTCAGTGAACTGACCCATGGCTTCTAGCAGTGTCGACGGGGGCCCGCATCGCCTTTGACGAACAAGCGAATGCGAGGCAGGTGTAACGACCCGTCCCATACCGGGTGTCACTATAGCATCCGTCCCTACCGGGACCCGTTGGGTTGGGCCCACCACACTCCGCTAGTTAGTTTGACCCCAATGTACCACCATTTAACCTTTCAACGTGCTTCGTCCTCGCTCACATGCACCCTGGGCAAACTTCCCAGGGGTCACCCATCCTAAGATTGCTTCAAGTCAAGCACGCTTAACTTCGAAGTTCTTTTGGATGGACTCCCGAGAAGGTAGGTCGACCTTGGTGTTATGAGTAGTACTATCAATTCTCTTATACGATTCTTAGCCTGAAAAGCCCATACAATGCTAGTCTCAGGATCCCCTCTCATTCGGGTGTCGGATCGGTTCGTTCATGTACTCCTTCGCCTAGAAGCCTGCCATGAGCCTCTCCTTGTTCGTGCCCCTCTATGGCACCGGCGATCACTTCCTGCCCTCTTCGGCCTCGGGCATCACATGCCCACCAGCTTCCGCCTGGTTCGTCCCCGAACCAGCACCGTACTATGAGAGGTTGTGCTCCGATACCACCTGTAAAGACCCGTCCCATACCGGGTGTCACTATAGCATCCGACCGGGACCGTGGGGTTGGGCCCACCACACTCCGACTGTTAGTCTGACCCCACTGTACCACTATTCAACCTTTCAGCGTGCTTCATCCTCGCTCACACGCACCCTGAGCAAACTTCCCAAGGGTCACCCATCCTAGGATTACTTCAAGTCAAGCACACTTAACTTCGAAGTTCTTTCGGATGGACTCCCGGAAAGGTAGGTCGACCTTGGTGATATGAGTAGTACTACCAATTCTCTTATACGATTCTTAGCCTGACACGACCATACATTGCCAGTCTCAGGATCCCCTCTCATTCGGGTGTCGGATCGGTTCGTTCATGTACTCATTCGCCTAGAAGCCTACCAAGAGCAGCTCCTTGTTCGTGCCCCTCTATGGCACCGGCGATCACTCCCCGCCCTCTTCGGCCCCGAGCATCACACGGGGTCACGCTGAGCTGTGGAGCGACTTTTACCCATAGTACCTGGAAGAAGAATGTGAGCTCAAAAAAATAATAATTAAATGCAAGCAGTTCGACTCGACCAAAATAGCGGCAAAAGACACATAATATTCAAGAACACATGAAAAACTCAAGGTGGCATTTTGTCGATCACTTGGCGTGCAACCAAAATCACTCAATCTAAGTTCAAAATTGAACAAGCAAACATACCCACATAAGCATATCATGAATTAAAGCTAAGTAACACCATAAAAGCAACGAATTTCACTAATTGATTCCCAAAAATCCCCAATGTTCGAAATTTGGGTTCCGCCGTCCAAAACTCGAATTTAATGAACGAACTCACAAATGAAGCATACCCAAGGTGTTATTAGCATGTAAATCATCATAAAAGAGCCCGAAGAATACGAAATTGGACCCAATTTCGAAAATCCCCCATTTGACAATTAGGGTTCTTCGGCAAAATTTCGAAAATCAACCTCGAATTCACGTAATCAAATAAGCTCCTAGCACATATGGTGCATAGTGAAAAAAGAATAGCATCCTCAAACCCAAAATATTAGCAACTGTTAACGAAATATAAAAATTCCAAATTCGAAGCAAATCGGTAACAAATCATACCTTTTGGTCATGATCGAATTAAATGGAGGGTGTGTTGGGCGTTTGTTGTTCGCCGGAATCGGGGCACGAGCGGCGGTGTTAGGTGGTAGATGGAGGTGGTTTTGGGTGGTGATGCTGCGGGAAGAAGAGGAAATCGCGAGAGAGAGGGAAAGAGAAAAGATGGAGAGAGAGAAAAGGGAAGAAGAAAGGCATTTTGCTTTAAATCCGCACATGTCACGGCGGTGACCTACGCGTCTAGGGGCCGTGACGCAAGGCAGTGCTTGTGTAGGACCGTCCCTGTAAACTATGTTGGCCAATAAATTATTTTATGACTTACGCGATTATACCTTAATTTGCGTACGTGTTCCGCGAGTATGTGATTTTATGAATTTCGATGCCAATATGATAGGGGCTTCAGTTTCTCTATCCTGATCGGCATCTCTACTACCTTCACCTCTAATTCTAACCATTGCTCTTTCATTCTACCCTGTCGTCCCTAAGGCCAATAATTATATACATGAAATTCACAAAAACTTAACACTTACAGGCAAGGCTGCTTCTGCGCTTTTGGGCGTGTGTACATGGACAGTCTACAGGACCTGTGACCGAAGCTCTGATACCAACTGTAGTGACCCTAGCCATCGCTACCATTTCTAGCCTTGTCTTACGTGCTTCACTACGTATTTAGTAGAAGAAATACGAAAATGCGGAATAAATTTTTCCTTTTCGTAAAAGAGCTCATGTCCTGTACTAGTCAAAAGAATACATTTTCATGACAAAAGAATGCTTCCAAACTTCCTAGTTACAATCGGGTTCTAATTACATGTGTCGTGTATATTTGTGCAGCAAAAGATCCCATGCGCCCGGCCTTACAGGTCATCATCCACGTAAACACCACCCCCAAAAGTCGTCCGGAAGCTTCAAAAGAGAGCCTTGCTGGCAGGCGATCACGTACCGTGTGCGCTGGGACCTACAACACATAAAACATGGGATGAGCTTATATAGCCCCGTAAGTGAAAACTTCTGCATGCGGTGCCCGTGTCATGACTTGCATAGGCATATGCGCCAATGTTCATTAATCCTCACAAAATCATGTCATGTCTTGTCTTGTCTTGTAGGGTCCCTAATACACGTCTTGTCTTGCACGTGTCTTATCGTGTAGGGCCCTCGGCAAACCTTGCTACGAGGGCATTTGCCCGATTTACACGTCTTGTCTTGCATGTGTCTTGTCTTGACATCGGTGACATAAGAAGTCACCTCGTAGCATTAGAAACGCCGTATTACACGCCTTCTCTTGCACGTGTATTGTTTGGTAAATGATGATAAACTAATATTAGCAACTATATTGTCGCGCCCCGGCGATCATGCGTAACACATGTCATGTCTTAAAACGCTCGTGAGACTCGTGTATGCCCGTGAAATGCATGTAAAGTTCCAAATGACTTGTCATGCCATGTCATGTATCGTGTAATTCATGCCATGTAATGAATCACATAGTATAACATAAGCACTTAGCCACATAAATAATGCGCACATAATTTTTATGTGTTGTAGTTGAAGAGTCCCACCTACCTGGCGTCCGTCGGTTGTTAGCTGGCGGCTCGGTGAAATTATTAGTCCATATTCTCGGGCATAAAAGGGTATTGTTAGTATACTATCCAAATCCTTGAATTTCCTAAATATTAAAATACCTAGCTATAAAACTCTTGATTCGTGAAATAAAACTCATGACCTCTTTTGAACCCTTGAAGCTAAATAATTCATGACTTATTAAATTCCTGACATATATAAAATTCGTGAACCAAAAATTCGTGACTTGCTTGTAGTCCCAATTTCTGAAATTTCTAACCTAATTCGCGAAGTTTTCCTGCCCTTATAATTCGCGAAAGACTCAACCTACTCAATTCGCGAATCCTAGCTTGATTAGGGAATTCGTCTACTTTCACACTCGTTCGCGAATTGCTCCTAAAGTTCGAGAACTGATTTGTTTCGCGAATTACCCCATCCGTTCACCAAGTTTCTGTTTCGCGAACTGGCACTACTCAATTCATGGTTCGCGGCTCGTTGAGCCCGCAAAACTCTTACTTTGCGAATGGTTCGCGACTTACATGGCATTTGCGAACTTCTTCTAATTCACGAATTATCTTGGTTCGCAAAATTATCAACTCGCGACTTGTCCAATTCATGGAATATCAGGATTCGCCAACTTAAATTCGTAATTCTACTTTTAATTAGCCAAACTCCCAAGTTCGCCAAGCTTTTGGTTCGTGAAATACCTAACATTACTTAGAAATTGCAAAAAATCCTACACACCGTTCGCGCACCTACCCTCAATTTGCAGAGTGCAACCCCCATCAATTCGTGAAGTCAAGTTTGCAAAGTCCTAACCTTGCTTAATTTGTGAAGTACCAATAATTGATTCGTGAAGCTTATCCTATGATTTAAAATTCTTTATTTATGCGCCTATTGAGCAACCTAGGGACTCGAAATATCAACACATCGTGACATTCATGGAGTGACTTAGTCCATATAATTTTTTAATATTCAAACCTTACATTCGTGGAGTTAGTTCCCACACTCTAGCCACTTGGTGTTATTCTCCTAGCAATTCGTGAAGCACACAAGGCATATATCGTTATTTTATTCCCATAAGCCTAATGAAGTCTTTTGTACAACTCACAATTCCCATAGTGCTTGCACAATTCCCAAGTTAATTCCATTCGTGATGTTCATTGTACATACAATTCGCCAATTTCAATCCTTGAATAGATTGTATAATATTATTTTATTACTTTACGATTCGTGACATGTAGTTCGTGAAATTAGATAAATTCACATACTTACTTAGCCAAGCCACGTGGTATTATTCTCTTCGCAATTTGCGAATGACCTAGTTTACGAATCCATAATTAGCCAAATGGAATTCGTGAAATCAATTTCGCTGGTTAGGCTTCACAGAGTAGGATTCGCCAAACTAGTTCAACTCGCAAATCCTTATTTTACTTATTGATTCGTGAACCTTAGTGATTCACGAATCTCACCCTTCACTGCCGTTAAACAATTTTAATACCTAATGTCTCAAAGAACTTCAATCAAAGAGCATCTCTCCTAAGAACGCATTAATACCATATGAATTTTAAACGTCACCTAAGCCTTTAAAAGACAAACTCCTATAAACCCTATGTACACATATATTTTCATATGTTAACGTTAACTTTTCAGAAGATAATTATTAATCTTGAAAATAGTTAACACTTGGTAAGAATCTATTTTTCTCAAGAACATTTTGAATATCACACTAACATTAACTCGTTTCGTACCCTTGGAAATTAAAACTGTATATTACACCTAGGTATAAGGCATTTTCCAGTTCTATACATTCCCTATCATCTATTACCGCATAAATAAAATATGAAGTTAGGATAGTGAGGTTATACCTTCTCCAAATCTGGATTTGAGTTCGAACTTCTTTCCTTTCTCCTCTAAGAGTTATAGAGTGTTTCTTCAAATATTTCGTTTCTCTCTTGCACTTGACGTTTTCCACTTGCTAAAATGAGTCTCAATTCTCAAGAGGTTTAGGTTAGTACTAACTTATAAAAAGCATGTTGTGGGATATGAGATGGCGTGGGATTTCCTTATCTCAAGGAACCTTGTTGTCCCAATATTTGACTTTAATGTGTTGGGCCTAAGTTGTGAGTCTAGCCCACTATAATTATGGCCCAATTTATTCTTAACAAATATTATTGTATATATTTTAAATTTCGAAATTTCTTACATATAGCTCTATTCGAAAGTTCCTCCTACCGAAATTTTCTTTATATGAAATTTGTTGTAAGTACTAATAACATTTCTTGAGGCACATTTTACGTAAAGTACCTATAACAAGTAGCACGAAGTCATATAGTCACATATAATGTCGCGAAACATGTATCATGTAGTCACGTATAACACATAACCTGCACACAAATTTATTGGTCATACTATCTTGCAAGGCTCGGGTATTATAGTCTGTGAATACGATCACGAACTTATCCGGGTAGGACTTCAACACCCGATTCATTAGATCCATAAAGGCCGCCGGCGCGTTAGTCAGCCCGAAAGGCATGACTAGGAACTCAATATGCCCATATCTCGTGCTGAACGCCGTCTTAGGAACATCATCTTTCCGAATTTTCAGCTGATGGTATCCCGACCGCAAATCGATCTTAGAGAACACCGTAGCACCCTGTAGTTGGTCAAAGAGATCATCTATCCTGGGCAGTGGGTACTTGTTCTTGACTGTTAACTTGTTCAGCTCCCTATAATCTATGGAAAGACGCATCGAGCCGTCTTTCTTCCGTACGAATGGAACTGGTGCACCCCAAGGAGAGAAGCTGGTTTGAATAAACACTTTCTGTAGAAGCTCATCTATCTGTTCCTTCAGCTCCTTCAGTTCGGTCGGAGCTAATCGGTACGGGGTCTTGGACACTGGCGCTGCTCCCGGCGCCAGGTCGATTGTAAACTCGATTTCTCTTTCAGGGGGTAGTCCCCACAAATCTTCCGGAAATACATCCGGGAACTCCTTAATTACGGGTACATCTTCAGGTCTCGCAGAGGAATTTTCTTCTGCCTTCAGCACAAACACCAGGTATGCCTCGCATCCGGCTTTAATTAGTCGTTGGGCCTTTAATGCCGAAATCTTGGAAGCACTTCCCCTTCTGCCCGTTCCCTCGAAAATGAATGGTTCTTCCCGTTTTATGCTAAATGTGACCACCTTTCGGTTACAGTCTATCACAGCACCGTGTTTTGAGAGCCAGTCCATCCCGTGAATCACCTCATAGTCGTTCATTGGGATGACTATCAAGTCTATAGATAATTCCTTGTCGCTAACTAAGACTGAGCAATCCCTTAATATTTGGATAGTCCTAGTTGGTGCCCAGTTTAGGATAGCCACACTAAACTCACATTCTGCCAGTTCAGGCGTTATCCCGAGTTTCGTCACATATTGGATGGATGCAAATGGGTGGGTCGCTCCGGAATCTACTAAGATGCACGTGGGTGTTTGGTAAATTAGGAGGGTACTCGTCACCACCGCCGGGTTGTTCTCCGTTTCCTTTGAGGTGTATACCCGAGCTGGCACTATCTGAGGTCCGGCATGGCTCCAGGCCTGACTCCCCGAAGCACCTTCTGGGCACTGTCTCACGAAATGTCTCGGCTTCCCACATCTGAAACACGCGTTACCCGGCGTGTTACAATTCCCAAAGTGCCTCTTTCCGTACCTCTGGGAGTTGGGAGTCGGCACTGCCCCTTGGTTCTGATTCGGATTTGGGGGTCTATTCACTGTCCCATGAGGTTGTTGCGGAGGCTTGTTGAAATTTCTTCTTCCCGCCTTTGGGCACGAACTGCTTCTTCTGATCCCCTCCGCTCCATTGCGCCCTTGCATCTGGGCAAACTTCCTCTTTGCTTCTGGCGCCCGCATTCGTGGCATTTTGCTGAATTAGCTGATATATCTGCGCTGACTGTTGCCGGACCAGTTCCGTCAGTTGGAAGATGGTCGCATCACGGTCGTCCGTAGGGGCCGTGTTTCCCCTGTTCTGTTCATCGCCACCGCTCGACTCACCTCTCGTTCTTACCATCTTTTGTCCCTATCCTGATTTTCCTATGGCCAATAAATTATGCAACACAAGAATTCACACAAACTTAACACTTACTTGCAAGGCCGCTCCCGCGCTTTTGGGTGTGTGTGTATGGACAGTCTACAGAACTTGTGACCGAAGCTCTGATACCACGCTGTCGCGACCTGAACTCCCTAACTTGCCTATTCTAGCGTATTCCTATGTGCCTAGCGAGTTGTAAATGCTAAAGTATACTGAAATAACGTATTTAAGTAATGGAACGTTATCTTTGTACATGTCAAAAGAATACATGTCGAACGATACTGTTCTAAACATGTCCTATTACAACGGTGAGTGTGCGTCGGCACAGTAAAAGGCTCCTATGCGCCCGGCATCACAGATCGTCATCCATACACACACGTCCACCCCCAAAAGCAGCGCGAAGCTTCAAAAGGTCGGCCCAGCCTTCAAAACACGATCACGTACCGTGGTCGCTGGTGCCGACAACACATAACATAAAGAAATGAGCCACCGAGGCTCAGTAAGTAGAAATCATACATGAATGCACGTGTCCCTTCCCAGCAACGGCAATCAACGCCGACGCATGTAACACTTGCAAAGGCAGTCCGCGCCGATGCACATAATACTCGCAAAGGCTGTCAGGACCCGCTGTCCTAGCTACCTATTCTATTATCCCAGTTGCCTAAGGATGATTTGTTTGAAAGACATGTAGAAATGCGTATGAAATTTTTCCATTTATGTAATGGAACATTGTTCTTTAAACGTCAAAAGAATGCTTCCAATTCCTAATTACATGTAAAACTTAATTACACGGGTAGTGTCTACATGTGCAGCAGAAGAATTCCTATGCGCCCGGCCTCACAGGTCGTCATCCATGCACACACTTCCACCCCAAAAGCTGCTGGAAGCTTCAAAAGATTTGCCTTGAAACCTAAGCGATCACGTACCGTGGTCGCGTGTACCAACAACACATAACGTAAGGGTTGAGCGATGTGCTCAGTTAGTAGAAATCATGCATGACATGCACGTGATAAAACCCTATAAAGGCAACCCCTGCCAGTGCATCTTACGTCTTATTGATCAGACTCGATCTCATATCTATTATCTTACGGCCCTTGGCAGACTTTTACCGAAGCGTACACCATAAAGAGCTCTATCCAACCACGGGCATCAGCCCCAAAGTATGAGGGCATCAACCCAGCCATACTAAAGCATGAGGGCACGAACCCAACCCCGCTAATCAGGGATATAAGGGCATCAACCCGACCATGAGGGCATCAACCCAACCATGGTAATCCCCTGACGCATCAACGTCGTTCGTATACTGGCGATGCATCAACGTCGCCGACGGCACATCAACGCCGTCTCGGTGCCCCGGAAGCCGCCCACTAAATTAGCTTATGACATCATTGCCCACCTTGGCATTTATTTTTCGCTATTTGCGACATAATCATGCATGCTCATCATTTTATTAACCCAAGTGTTTCGTGCATGCTTGTGCATATGCAAAATGCGTTAATGCCATAACGCTCACTAAAATCATGAAATCATATCATACACATTCACATAAGCACGTAAGCACCTCATCACGTAATCGCATAATTCAGGCACATAAACACATGTTATATGTTGTAGTTGGATTTCCACTTACCTGTCGTCCGTCGAATTTTAGCTACTTGCCCCGTGGATTCTCCTAATTGTCGACCTTAGGCATAAACACCAAGGTTAGTATGCTCAATTAAATTTTAGTTAATTACTTAAGGGCTTGAAAATTTCTAAGTTGTGAACACATTCTAAGAATGCTAGTTAAATTTCGTGAAGTCTAGTTAAATTTTACTAAGTATGGTTCGCGAATTGTACTTATAATTTTCTAAGGTTCGCGACTTAGCACATGATGGCTTAATTCTCTAAGTACATTTCGCGAATCGTGTCGGTTCGCAAAGTTCCCCAACCCGCGAAATTGCCGGATTCGCAGAACACTCAGCCCCTCTCTCAATCCGCGAAATAGGGTTTGCATGGGTTCGCAAACCTCATTCGACCGGCGAAGGTTTCGGTTCGCAAAGTGTCGAACACTTTAATTTGCCGACTTAGTATTGATTCACGAAATGCAACATATGGATTAGGGTTCGCAAACCATCCCTAGTTGCTCGAGTTTTGCAATTCTAGCTCGATTCGCAAAGTGTGTTTCGCGGCTCGTTAGCTTCGCGGCATCGTGGATTCGCCAATCTAAGCTCGCCATCTAAGCTTCTAATGATATGCGAATTGCATCTTAAGGAGTTCGCAAAATTCTGATGAGTTTGCAAAGCTTGGTCTCGTGTCTCGGGTTCGCCAATCGTGCATTGTTTGCTAGATATTATTGCATGGGATACGCAAATCTCTGAGACCGCAAAACTCCCATTCGCCATCTTCAATTCGCGAACTACCACTTTGTAGAGCTAAGGTTCGTGATGTGTGGACCCTCAAAAAGCATGTATTCGCCGGACTCTAACTTCGCGGCTTGTATGTTTGCAGAACAACCCGCAAACCTTCAATTCGCCAAGCTTCGACGGGTTCGCCAAATGGATTCGCAAAACCCCGGACTCGCGAAATAGGGTTCGCGGCTTCATGGACATGCGAAGATTTGCTGACTTCACAAATCTCTTTCCTTAATTCGCGAAGTACGTTTTTGCGGCTCCTTCACATTTGATAAACATCTCCCAATTCGCAGAACTCAATGGTTACGCAAAAAGCTATTCCTCAAGGACAAGTTGAAGGCCGTTCGAACTCCTAAAACCCTAAATTTCGGGCTTAATAAAATGCCAACCTAGACTTATTCTAGTGCCTAAAATTCCCAAATCATGTTAATCTAGGCTTAAAACACCAGGTCGAGGCAAAAAGTGTACGTTTAAGGATTAAAATCGCCTGAGCCCTCTCGTCTGCTATTCCCATACATCTAATCCCTAAAGTATACGAAGTTCTTGGATAAAATATAATCATCACAGTTAAAGAGCGATAGCTAGTTCGAGCTTGTGTGGCTTTCAACTCGACTTCTCCTCCCTCTGTTGCTTGGACTTTTCGTCAATGGTTGTGCTATGGAGTTCGTGGACTTGAAAGATGTTAGGAATATTTTAAAAGTGTCCAAAATATTTATTCTAAGTCTTGATATATCTTTGTAGTGTTCTTTATATGTTTTATATATGTATTGGGTTTGTGTTTGTAATGGGCTTGTTAGGGGCCCAATATGCTTAAAATACCTCTCAAGGTATTTAAGCTTAAACCCTAACAATCATTAACTAAGTTTTCCATTTTGCTAAAATCTCCCGCATTCAACACTAAACCTCAAAAGCACACTATTCACATTCTACGAAGGTTTAATCTGTTGAAGTGTTCTTGGATAATCTGGAATTACAAGTGGAGAAAGCGTGTAGGTGAGGAAACTTCATTCCAAGTTCTTTAACATCGTCAGTATAAGTTATTGGATTTTTCAACTTTCGTTTCAAAGCTCAGTTTCGTGGGTTTAAGCTTCTTTTTCTGAGATTGTTTTGCAACTAAGACGGCTGGTTGGTTCCTACATGTTCTGAGAAATACTGAATCAGCTTCTGTTAATTTGTATCAAACTTCTGGATTTCTGCTGGAGAAACTGAAGAACAGCTTCGTTGTTTGGTCTGATTTTGAGATTGCGAACGACACTTGAGTTGGATTTGAATTCGCCAATTCTAAATTTGCGATTACGCTTCACGAATTCAAGTTGAGGACCGACCGTGAATTGAAGGAATCAAGTCAACCCGTGAAATTTCTCCTTATTTTTTTGCAAAACCAAAAGTTTACGAATCAAGAAATTCACACTGCCTCATTTCGCGAATTGCATCTCAGAGAGAAGTTTCACGAACTCTCTGATAGAAGAATTTCGCGAACTTCAACTCCGCAGAATTTTGCGAATCCAGTAGTAGAATTTTGCGAACTTCGTTGCCCGCAGACTTTCGCAAATCCAGACGAAGAGTTTTTGCGAACTTCAATCTCCGCAAGATTTGCGAACTCATTCGAAGAATCTTTTATTGCGAACCTCAACTTCCGGTAGAAATTCGCGGACTCTTTCTCACTTTTGCGAACTCATTTCATTCTGCGAATTGGGACAATTGCACATGTCACTGGACATTTCGCGAATCCTTCATTAGTTTGCGAATCAGTAAAATCTTGCGATTTGCGAACCTTTGCCGTTTTGCGAACTTGTTAAACTCTAGTTAAAGTACACCCGTCAACACACATCGCAATCCTCTCATAGCAAAATCCACGACTACGAACAAAATTCCACGAACTAATTTTTCTAGTCAAAGTCAAATTCTAAAGCTTTAGACTTTGAACCAATTTCATTCCAAATCAACTTTTCCTCACATTACACGTTAACGATCATATCCAAAACACAAGCAATGGACTCTTTCAGTATGGGAAATGATGTTAGACCTCCCATCGTCCGACATGGAGAATACGCAGTCTGGAAGAGAAGGTTCATCAACTTCATAGAAAGCAAGGACAATTCAGAGAACCTTCTGGAATCTATTTACAATGGACCTACACAGTATTGGACCATAATTTCTGCCACTACTGACACCACTCCTGCAAGAGAGGAACAAAGGATCTTGAAAACTGCTGACAAATACAGTGATGAAGAAAAATTGCGACTTAAGGCAGACAAAGTGGCGAAATCATACATGATGCAAGCCATCCCAATGACATTTTGATGCAACTCGAATGTGGTGATAGCGCAAAAGAAATGTGGGATGCTCTTCGAATTATGATGCAGGGGACGGAAGTCAATACAATGGCAAGAATGGCGAACACACTCATCTCTTATGACCGCTTTCAGGCTAACAAAGGGGAAACTCTCCAAGAAACCTTCCATCGATTTCTTGTTCTTCTAAACGAGCTTAAGATGAATGGAGTCACAAAAAGTGTAATGGAGATAAATATCAAATTCTTAGGATCACTTCATCCTGAATGGGAGGCTACTGCAATTATGATAAGACAAATGAATGACCTAACCAAAGTTAGCATTCATACATTATTCGACTACCTCAATCAACATTCCAATCATGTGGAGAAACGAAGGGAGGAAATCAAATCAATAGGAAGCGACTCACTTGCTCTTATGACTGAACGATCATCAAGAAAACAATTCAAGGACAAAGAAATTATCCAGTCACCACAAGTTAAGGAGGGAGAAGACTCTGATCCTGATGAAGAATCCGTGGATCTTACGAAACATGGAGACCAGGAAATCACCCTCAAAGATCTTGCTAAGCAACTCGCTCTGGTCTCGAATTTTGTGCAGAAGAAATATTATAAGAAGACTGGTTCCTCCTCCAATCGTCAAAGAACTTCCTCCAATTATAAAGGAAAGACTCAGGATGAGGAAAACAACTCTGAAACTCCTCATCAAGGCGGCAAATGCTTTAACTGCGGTAAGAATGGACACTTTGCCAGAGAGTGCAGAATGCCTAAGAAAAAGGACGTTAACTACTACCCCCGAAAAGTTCAATTAGCTGAACAAAAAGAAAAGGGACTGGTCTTAATGGCAGAAGAGGATCATTGGCTTGAAGATACCTCAGACAGCGAGAATGAGAACGTGGCACTGATGGCCAAACTAGATGATGAAGAAGATGGAGCTGGAGCTGAAGGTAGCGAGTCAGACAGGGAAACCTCTAACAATCCAGACATAGTGGAGGTAAGTGAAGCAGATTATGATTCCTTACTTAAGATGAAAAATGAATTTTTATCCCTATATAAATCTAACAAATTGGGGAAAAGGAAAATCAAAGAACTAGAAGCTAACTTAGAGAAGAATTTAGTAGTATTAGATAAGTTTAGATATGATTATGCATGTGAGAAGAATCGTGTAATTGTAGCAAATGAAAAAATTGCTAAGCTAGAAATACAAGTGCAAAAATCCGAAGCTAAAGCCAAGGATTTAGAAAAGGAAATGAAATCTTATAGAGATCAGGCAATGGACGCTACAATCAAATATGACTTACTAGGTAAAGAACGGGAAAGACTGTACTCTAAAATAAAAAAATTGGAGGACATTTTAACCCGACGAGATCAGTCAGAACAAACGATTTTCTTGAACAAATCAGCTAACGTTGATTTTTATAATCCCCTTAAAGGACTAGGTTTTGAAAACCCATGTAAGTTAAAACAAGCCATAACAAGTTCACTTTATCTATATGATCTCAAATTCATGCAGACAGGTTGCCTGGCAAATCTCATGCCTTTTGTTAGTGAAAATAAGACATCAACACATAGTAAAACTCAAACATCACTTAACTACACAGAATTAAATGACAGTTATAAAGAAAGAAGTTGTCCAGCAATAACTGAGTTTGAGTCAGATATTCCACGCCCAAATGAAAATCAGGAACCGCTGACTACATATGCAACAGGATATATGCCTGATTGCATAAAGAAAATCAGTGATCTTCACTCCACTATCGAAAGCGAGAGAAAGTCATTTGATGAAGAAAGGCAGATACTTCTTCAGGAAATATCTTCACTTAAAGAAAAATTAAGATTACACACAATTTCATACACCTTAGTTTCGCATGACAAAATTTCCTGCACTAATACATTGAAATTTTCAGGACCCACAAAAGAGCCATTGAAGGGGCAAGTATGGGTTAAAAAGGAAGATATCTTGAAGGAGAATAGTGATATCAATACACCTTTTGTCATTGAGTATTTTCCTCCCAAAACTTTTGTACCTTCTTTATTTCGCCATGTATCAAACAAATTGTCTTCTAAATCAAAAACAAAGCTTTCCATACATGATCATGTCACCAAGCAAACTCACAAAACAATTCCTAAAAACAAAAATACAAAGTCAAGTCACGAATTAAAACCAAATGCTTTCAAAGAACCTGTGCATAAATGGGTTCCAAAGCTTCAGACTGCAGGAACACAAACCCCAACCCTAGAAATAATTAGTGACTCTGTGTCATCCACCAACAAAGGAAAATCTAGGGAACCTAAACGGACTAACAAACATAATAGAGGTGGACCCATATTTCAATGGGTACCTAAAACCCTCTAGTTTTTATTTTGCAGGCCCTTCATGTGTGGTACTTAGATTCTGGTTGCTCCACACACATGACTGGGACAAAGGAACTGTTGAGCAACTACGTTGATAGACCAGGAGGACTGGTACGCTTCGGTAATAGCAATGGAGCCAGAATCCTTGGATATGGAGATCTCAAATGCAATTGACTCACAAATAAACAAGTCTCGTATGTTGAAGGATTGACACACAACCTCTTATCAATAGGACAGTTCAGTGATTTTGGACTCCAAGTTGTATTTCTAAAGAAAACTTGCAAAATTCTCAATGCCAATGGTGAAGAACTTCTCACTGGAACTCGCAAGACAAATCTTTACACCATTGATATTAGAACTGTCAAACCAAAGACTGATATCTGCCTAATCTCCAAAGCGACTTCAATTCAAAATGACTTGTGGCACCAGCGGTTATCTCATCTTAACTTCAAAACCCTTAACAAGCTGTCAACCAACAAATTGGCTGTTGGACTACCACCACTAAAGTACCAAAAAGAGCATATGCGCTCTGCTTGTGAGAAAGGAAAAATGAAGAAAGCTTCACATCCTACAAAACTGCATCCACTCAACATCCTCTAGAGCTTTTGCACATGGATCTGTGTGGACCAATGCGAACGGAAAGCATAAGTGGAAAGCGATATATGCTGGTTATCGTCGACGACTATTCCCGATATACTTGGGTACGCTTCTTACGAACTAAATCAGAGACAGTCGAACATATTCCAAACCTAATCAGAACAACACAGAATCTACTCCATAGTAGTGTTAAAATAGTTAGATCAGACAATGGAACAGAATTCAAGAATCAACAGCTCAGCGACTTCTACGAATCCATAGGGATTACTCAACAGTTCTCCGCTATTTACACACCCCAACAAAATGGGGTTGTCGAAAGGCGAAATCGAACACTCGTAGAGGCTGCCCGAACAATGATCATTCAATCATCACTACCTCATTTCCTTTGGGCTGAAGCGATGAACACTGCTTGCTATACGCAGAATCGCACAAACATTCATCTAAGATTTGGTAAGACACCCTATGAACTCATAAACGGAAGATTACCCAACATTTTGCCCATTTCAGAATTTTTGGATGCAAGTGCTTCGTCGCCAACGACCGCGAAGACAAGTCCAAGCTTGATCCAAAAGCAACTGAAGGAATCTTCGTAGGCTATTCTGCACAATCTAAGGCGTACAGGATATTTCTCAGAGACAGAAGGATGATCATTGAAAGTATAAATGTCACCTTTGATGAGGGACTCGAACTTTCTACTGGACATAGCAATTTGAGACAAGTATCTAGAACACCACACCTTGTTCATTCTCATAAAGAAGAAGGTGAGTGTTCGAGAAATGCCTCTGAACGAAACTCTTCAGAACCGGGATCGAACAAAGGAAGTTTGAACCCAGATCAACAAACAACTGACAATTCTAGACAAAGCAATCCCACATGCTTCACTCAACGAGCTCAAGAGATACTGGATCTGGATCTACTTTTTGAACTTATATATATCTCTCAAAATCAGACAAGACCATCCACCGATCCCTTTCCAAACACTGAATCCAGTCCTAGTTCGTCAACTCATGATTCAGAACCTATTCCTAACCAGACAATTCCTCCCTCAGATGCAGAAGCCTCAATCCCAACAACTTTGACAACGACGCAGACAGAGGCCTCCTCTTCAACTTCAACTGGCAACACAACCGCGACTGCAATCGACTATCCACTAAGTGACGAAGCGCAAACAGACGAAATGACATTACCCCACGAAAAGAAATGGGTTCGCCATCATCCTACCGCTCAAATAATAGGAGATCCCAATACAGGAGTAACGACTAGAAGATCACATTCAAATGAATGTAATTTCACCTGTTTCTTGAGCCAAACAGAACCTACAAGAGTAGTTGACGCACTACGAGATCCTAACTGGATAGTGGCTATGCAAGAGGAGATTAATCAATTCGAACGTCTCAAAGTCTGGAACTTAGTTCCTCGTCCAAAAGGGAAGACTGTGATCGGAACAAGGTGGGTATTTAAAAACAAAAAGGATGAAGATGGTGTTGTAATTCGAAACAAAGCCAGACTTGTTGCTAAGGGATATAATCAACAGGAAGGAATTGATTACGATGAAACGTTTGCCCTTGTAGCCAGAATCGAAGCTATTAGGTTATTCCTTGCATATGCAGCACACAAAGACTTTACTGTCTATCAAATGGATGTAAAAGCAGCCTTCTTGAACGGAATTTTGAAAGAAGAAGTGTATGTGTCACAGCTAGACGGATTTCTCATTGCTGATCATCCTGACTTTGTTTACAAACTCGACAAATCACTGTACGGACTTAAACAAGCTCCAAGGGCCTGGTATGAGGTGTTATCCGACTTTCTTATTTCCTCAGGTTTCACTAAAGGGAAGATTGACACTACTTTGTTCATAAAGAAAGACGGTGTTGATATCATGCTTGTGCAAATCTACGTGGACGATATCATTTTTGGCTCAACTAACCCTAAACTCTAAGAAGAATTTAGCATTCTGATGCAATCACAATTTGAAATGAGTATGATGGGAGAAATGTCATTCTTCCTCGGATTACAAATTAAACAACTTCAGGATGGGACTTTTATCAATCAATCAAAGTACATCCACGATATTCTCAGAAAATATGGGATCGACAAGAGCAAATCCTCAAGCACACCAATGTCAACCAAATGTTCCCTCGATGCAGACCACTTAGGTGAACCTGTAGATGTTACTCATTACAGAGGAATCATTGGATCACTGCTCTACCTCACTGCCAGTCGACCAGACATTTTATTCTATACATGCCTCTGTGCTCGATTTCAAGCTAACCCCAAGGAGTCGCATTTTCATGCTGTCAAAAGAATCTTGAAGTATTTGAAAGGAACACCAGACCTTGGACTGTGGTATCCTAAGAACTCAAGTATGAAACTAATAGGGTATTCTGACGCAGACTTTGCAGGATGCAGACTGGACAGGAAAAGCACTTCTGGACACATCCAATTCCTAGGCGATAAGCTAGTCTGTTGGGCCTCAAAAAAACAAAATTGTGTATCAACTTCCACGGCGGAAGCAGAATACGTCGCTGCAGCAAGTTGCTGCTCACAAATTTTGTGGATCAGAACTCAACTACGGGACTACGGGTTTGATCTAAATAGAATTCCTATTTACTGTGATTCCAAGAGTGCTATCGCTATTACATGTAACCCTGTTCATCACTCACGCACTAAGCATATAGATCTTCGATATCACTTCATAAAGGACCATGTAGAAAGAGGCATAATAGAAATGTTTTTTGTCAATACAGAGATTCCACTAGCCGATTTGCTTACAAAAGCATTGGATGAAAAACGCTTCCAATTCTTAGTTGCAAAGTTGGGAATGTTGAACCTCAATTTTTAATTTCGATTATGCCTCCCTACAGTCTCTCTTCTTCTGTGCGTGTTTATTATATTAATTAGTTAATTAGGACTTTATTTCGTTTTAAGTTTAACCTTTTAATTCTCAATAATTGTTTCTTGTTTCCAATAAGTCGATGTAGTGCCAATGTTGATGGCGTTACATCGAGGGGGAGAAATGCTATATCCATGCATCGAGGGGGAGTAAGTGAATTCATCAATCATTCATTTTCTAAAATACTCGATAGGCATTGTATCTAGGTGGAGTTTCTCAACAAATACATAAAATTTCTCAGAACACGAACAACCCTCTCAAACACATAAAACATTCATAATACGCAGATAACTCTTAAAAACTCTTATGCCCGATTAAGACCCAAAGCAGAATTGCAAGAAAAACAACGAATAAGCTCAAAAGAAGGAAAATCTCAAAAACCAGCATATTCAAATTATGCTCAAAGTTACGTCTTAGCTCTGCATGTTGCTCGAGCTTCTTCTCTTCTTCCTGCTTCTGCCAATTCATCTGTAAACGAGAAAAATAAGAGATGAGTTAATTCTTAGATGTAAGGTACTTCAATGAGATTTGAGACATATCTATTTATAAACACGAAGGAAACTTACGTCATTTATTGTCCCGACATTAAGACGAATTTTTGACTAAGGCGACGATTTTTCTTCACCAATAAGGATATCGTTTCATGAAAATTGATCTTGAAAAACCCATAGATTTGATGCTATCCTAGTGATTGATCGGGCCAAATTGGTAGTATTTAGGTCATTACTAGATTTCTTGGTATCTTTGGTAAGTTGAAAATTTCGTACACTTATCTTTTCTTCCTAGGTCATTTTGCAAATCAGTTATTAAAATTAATTCACGTACGTCACATTACAATTTTTTGCGATCCAAATCTGCAGGTTCGCAAACTATACTAGTTTGCGAATCAAAAGCTCAATTCGTGAAATCATAATCCGCGAACTTCGTGATAACTCATGGACATTTTGCGAATTCATTTTATTTCCAAATCTGCGAACTGTAAATTTTTAAATCTCCTTTCTTCTAGTTCGTCAAAGTTTTAAAATCCTGATTTGCGAACTGATTATTCAAAACTTCACCAAGGGATAATTCGCGAACTCTCAGTGGGCCTCTTTAACTAAAAATTTCGCGGCCCAGTTTTTACTAAATCCTTACCTTTCGGCCCGCGAAATTTCCTTTATCTAATTCGCGACTTCCCAAATCAGATTTTACGAAACCTAAAATCTCAAAATCCCTCAAAACGCGTCGAATTCAACTTTGGATTTTCGTCTGCGCTTTCCGTCCACACACACACACTCACAGATTTCGTTGAGGTAAGGAAGAAACAACCTTTAAACTCATAATTTTTCATGTATTCTCTTCGTCTTGGTTGCAGGTCCGAAATCGAAAAAGAACAGGGAGTTCTTCTTTGTGTTTTCTTTTTATGTTTGATCTTGTGTGTTCTATAATCATTTTAACTCATTCGCTGTTTAGATGATTATCGTGAAAAAGAGTACGAACTGTGTTGACAGGATTCTTCAATTTCGTGTTTGAAATCAATGTTCTGCGAATATGGTTTATCTAGGTTTTATTCAAAATTTACTTTTTGATCTCTCTGTTCGTGATTCGCGAATTGAATTTGTGTTTTTGCGAACTCAGTCGTAGAATAAGTTCGCAAACTGAATTTGTAAAATGTGTTAGTAAAATGCTTTCGCACTTTTAAGTTGACCGATTGACCTTTACAAATCTAAATTCGCGAACTGCCTTCCCAGATGCAATTCGTGAACTAATGTTTCGCGGGTTGTGTATAATCTTGTTAATTCGGGAACTGGCCAATTCGCAAATCGTTATTTGCAAAACTGTATTTTTCGCACTTCGCGAACTGTCAATTCATACTTCGCCAAATTCTTTTCAAAACTCAAATCTATTCGCGAAATTCCTTTGACAGACTCACAAATTCCCAAATTTGCTCCTCGCAAAATTTCCAACGTACGAATTAATCTTTCAAAATGTGTTTTGCGAATCAGAAATGTGTTTTTGCGAATCCCTTTAGCTTTTGACTAAGTTAAATATGCGAAGTCTTTTCACTACGAATTCCAATTTTTTGTTTCACGAATCTGACCAAGTCGCGAAAATATCATTATCAAGCCAATTCGCAATTGACCAAGTCAATTCGCACATTGTTGACCAAGTCATTTCGCAATTGTCATCCTCCCTTTTGAATTCGCAGAATCGTGTTGTTTATCCGCAAATTGCATATGTAGTTCGCAAAACCCCTTAACAAATGTTTTAAAGAAAGTTCGGCGAACCACACTTAGCCAACCTTTTAAATCAATTGTCTTCACTGATTCGCAGAAAACACTTAGAAATTTCAACACTTGGCTTTCGTCATAAACACTTTGCACATTTTGAATCAAAGAGTTTGTTCTTTAACAAAATTCTTCAAAATAATTCCACATATCTTCATATAATACTTCATTCACAATTCGTTTTCTCTCTGAATTGCAGCCTCGACAGAATGACTACTCCAGCAGATCTCGTCTACTCTACCTCCAAATGGATTGTGATCAAGGACAACAACTTTCAACTCGACTTGAACACTTTCAAGTGTAAGGAAGAGATCATACCATCCATCCTGCGAAACCACCATCTGGGATACGCCTTCTCTGCTTCAGTTCCCGTACCTACCGTGTACCTTCAGCAGTTCTGGGGAACTATGACTACCAAAATTTCGCCAGACAACACCACCTACTATGAAGCCAAAATAGCAAACGAGACTGTCAGAATCACAAAGGATTTCATACGACAAATTCTTCGGCTGCCAATTCAACCAGAATATGAAGAAGAGGCATCCGAGAACGAGTTAATCACTGATATGTTGAAAATGGGTTACTACAGCTCACTCGAGTATGTTTCCCGTTTTCAACAATCTATGATTCCACACCCATGGCGAACCCTCTTTGCAATTGTCAACAAGTGCTTCTCACCAAAGCACTCCGGATGGGACCGATGCAACATCACGATTCTACGAATCTTTCACGGGATTGTCTTCAGGAAAGGATACGACTATGCCAAGCTAATAGGAATAGACCTGGACGATCAGCTTCATCAGAAATCAAAATCCAAATCGAAGAAGACACAAAATCTACCCTATCCCCGGTGGTTTTCACTGATGATCCACCACTTTATGAATACAACACCAGGGATACCACCACGACCGCAAGAAGAGAACTACACCCCACCCAAACTCAACTTCAAAAAGGAAAAACAGATGTGAAATACTCACGAAGAACGATGCCCATTCCGCGCGCTACCTTACTACTAGCTAACCCAGAAGACATTGAAAAATACTGCAAAGATTACAACATTCCACACTCCATGACTCGGGACGACCCAGCCGAGTCTAACCCAGGGGTTAGTGAGACTGAGAGAGCAGAAACGAGAGAGAGAGTACAAACAGGTGAGATACTGAGAGAAACCACAGAAACCGAATTCGTCCCACAAGCACCACATACTACATCTCAAGAAGCAATCCCTGACCAACCACCACCATCCTCTGAACAAATCATACCTGAACAATCGCTCGAGGAACAACCACATGCCGAACGACTCGAACAACCTCTAATAGATGTTCCAGAGACAACTACGACAGCACTAGCTCAGTCAGAAAAGGCCGGGTCACCCTCTAGGATAGAAGACACCGACATTGACCCACCGGTGCATGAGCAACCCGAACCTGACCATTCGCTTGTCTCCCAACAGACAAGTGTCTCAAAATCCTCAGAACCCCCCATTTTCACATTCGCCTCGACTTCTGTGTCCATTCCACAACAAATCATAACTATTCCCACGACACAGCCCGAGTCTCTGCCTGGTCCTCAGGCATCAACGTCTATAGAAGAGCCTCAGATCGAGGCCCTTCGAGGATTGGACGGAAGTCTCACCGATGATGATGACCTCAGCAGCTCATCATCAAAGAGCCACCGACCAGAACCTAGTTCTGGACGCGTGCTAACGAGATGCCTTGGCGATCCCGGTGATAGCTCCACCCATGCCCGTCACACTGACGTGGCCACAACGACCCGAGCACCATCTCCTAAAGATGTGTCGCAAGGAGAGGTCGGAAGACCCCTGGAAACTGAAGTCCATCCGATTTCGGTTGACAAGGGCCACCGTACAGAAGCTAGTTCTGAACGAGTGATAACGGCAAATCCTCGTGATGCCGGTGCACCAACCCCAACTCCCTTAACTGTGACGACGGCCTATCTGGAGAACCGCCTGTTTGAGTTCTTTGAATCCGTGACCTTACCACGGGTTCGAGGACTCATTAAGGATGCAATGCAATCAGCCTCCACGGACAAAGGAAAGGCACCCATGGTAGACCAACCGTCACAGCCTCGCCTCATCTCACTACCACCACCACGAGTACCGCGTGAACCCAGTCCATACAGCATGCCTCTACTTGAGCTCTTCGATGTAGGTATCACTCGCATTATTACCCTCGACAACCAGCGGAGTTCGGAAGAAGAAGATTTCTACAAAAAGATGATTAAAGGTGGAATCATCCCTGACCCAACCCCATGTCGTCAAGAAGGCTCAAGTCAGAAGCGTCGTCATGACGATACTGATGATCAGGATCGTCCTGAGGGGGAGAAGAGACCAAGAATCACTCTCGGTGGACGAGGACGCGGTGTTCAAACTCGTGGAGGAGGTGGAGGTTCTTCCCGACAATCCAACCCACCACCAAGGTCCTCTAGGGGCAGACAAGCCACGCCAGGGCCGAACCAGACAATTTCCCTTGGCGAAGCAGAGTCTGGCTCTCTGAGGATCTCTACCAAATCAGTCCAAACAACCACAAACCCTCGTCCAAATGATCCTCAAGGCTACATCGACAGATACATCTTAGAAGAGGAATGGATGACGAGAACAGAGACAGAAGAAGAGTCCCGCATTAGAATTGAAAAGGTTCGCGAAATTTTGAAGGCGGCGGCAGCAGACCTCTGTTTCATTGAGCGAGAGGAAGAGGAGCAAGGAGAAAATCCTGAGGCAGATCTTCCAGAGCTTCCAGAACTCCTTCGACATCAAGTGCCCGAGGAACCGACGCCGGGATATGAGTTCATAGAAACCCGTTGGAGGAACGCGAAGATCAAGGCACCTTTTCTTGAGGATCTCTATCCAAAGATCTGGCGGAAGGAGGAAGAAATAAAAGGGAGTCAACGAGCTGAATCTTCGAGGCCTAATGCACTTAAAAGGGACGGCTAGGGGACTTAGTCATCAGATTATGCTATGGGAAGGCTTAGCCCAGCGAGGTATGAATAGGGATCAGTACAGAAAATACCTCAGAGACCAAACAGCCATCAGTGATGTCAAGGATGTCGAATGGGCGGTAGGAAGATATGTGGGCCCTGTCTTTGTGATTGACCGATATGACAGGAAAATCGAAAAATATACAGAAGCAGATCTTCCCTACTTCCCACTGGGCGAACTCAACAAGCTTTACAATATTTATCGCAACAAATTCACCCTTGACACTCACACAAAAAGAGATGAGCTATCAAAGAGTGCATGCTGAGACAGATCAAATACTTTGCATCACATGACTTCCAAATGGCCTTGGAAAACCATATGAGCAAAGTCAACCTAACTTGTCCGCTTAACAGATACCAGGATCTCGACAAGTTTGGAGAGGGATACATCTTTCTTGAACCATCTCCTGGGGTCAGTTACCTTCAAGCTCAGAAACAGGAATTACAAGTGTTCCTTCTTGCAGATGCCCCAAAATTTTCAGATGGAACATTGAAGATTATTCTTAACCAACTTGTGACAAAGAAGAAGACAGTTTCTGAAGACGACAAATTAGAAGGCACAGAACTAGAAGAAAAGGAAGTTCTACGAAAACTCATCGAAAAGATCAGATATCGAATTGCTCTTCGGAATGACCTCAGACAGTTCGAGCACGCCCTAGGATTCAGGAAGACCTACTTGGCCCACAGGGAACCCCCACCTCCTCCTCGCTCAAAGAAAAAGAAGAAGTGAAGACTTAGAGAATAGGCTCATCTGTATTTTGGACACTTAGAGGGAGAATGTTAGGAATATTTTAAAAGTGTCCAAAATATTTATTCTAAGTCTTGATATATCTTTGTAGTGTTCTTTATATGTTTTATATATGTATTGGGTTTGTGTTTGTAATGGGCTTGTTAGGGGCCCAATAAGCTTAAAATACCTCTCAAGGTATTTAAGCTTAAACCCTAACAATCATTAACTAAGTTTTCCATTTTGCTAAAATCTCACGCATTCAACACTAAACCTCAAAAGCACACTATTCACATTCTACGAAGGTTTAATCTGTTGAAGTATTCTTGGATAATCTGGAATTACAAAAGAGTTTTTTTCTTAGGTGGGGTTTAGGTTCTTGAAGCTTAAGTGACGAAAATATCCCTTGATTTAAGGGAAGTGGTCTGTAAAATCACCTCTAAGGTTTTGGGCCCAATTACTTATAGTTCTAGCCCATTAATACTTAGGCTAAAATCTTAGCTTATAGCCCACTAAGAATCATGGCCCTATTATAGTCCAATCCCTTTTTGGCCTATTTTCGAAAATTCTAACTTAAATTGGAAGTCACATGGCCCAAATGAAATGCACAATTTTCGTCAAATAAATTGAGCGCGCATTTCAACACGTAAAATTCACCTAATTCACACGAGCACAGAATATTTGGACGAGATGCACATAATTGCATCTAACCTTTATGCTAATCTACTGGCCCTATTTGCTTACGAGGACCCGGGTGGTACATCCTCCCCCCCTTAAAGAGGATTTTGTCCCCGAAATCAGCCCGTTTTGAACAATTCAGGATAGCGGACTCTCATTTCATGCTCACGCTCCCAAGTCGCTTCCTTTATCGACCGGTTCCGCCACAACACTTTTACTAGAGGAATCTCTTTATTCCTAAGTCTTTTCGTTTCGTTCATCAAAACCTCGACGGGTATTTCCTCGTAACTGAGATCTGGCTTCAGTTGTTGGTGTGAAAATTCGTCCTTCAACACATGATTCGGATCAGCAATGTACTTTCGTAAGGTTGAGACATGAAACATATCATGTACTTGCGACAATGATGCCGGTAGCTCCAACTGATACGCTACCTCGCCCACTCTTTTTATTATCCTAAAAGGACCAATATATCTTGAACTTAATTTTCCTTTCTTCTCGAACCTCTTAACGCCCTTCATCAGCGATACCTTTTACGAAAACCCAATCGTTAACTTCGAATTTTAATGGTCGACGTCGCCGGTCACCATAGCTCTTTTGTCTACTTTGCGCCGTGAGCATTCTTTCTCGTATCGTTGCGATGATTTCCGTCATCTGTCGTACCATTTCTGGGCCTAACATCGCCCGTTCACCGACCACGATATCTATTGTTGTATAAGAACTCGGCAAGTGGAAGGTATCTGCTTCAATTGCCTTTGAAATCTAGCACGCAAGCTCGTAGCATATCTTCTAGTGTCTGGATCGTCCGTTCGGATTGGCCGTCCGTCTGCGGATGATAGGCCGTGCTAAACGACAAGTTTGTCCCCGTTGCCTTTTGTACACTCGTCCAGAACTTGGATAGGAATTTTGAGTCGCGGTCTGAAACTATCGACAGTGGTATTCCATGGAGTCTCACTATTTCTTGGATGTACAACTCTGGGTACCGCTCCATGGAATACGTCGTACTTATTGGCAGAAAATGGGCAGATTCCGTTAGTCGGTCGACAATTACCCTTATTGCGTCATGCCCTTTTACGTTCTTCGGCAATCCACTTACAAAATCCATCGTTATATTATCCCATTTCCACTTCGGGATTGGTAAAGGCTGCAGCGTTCCTGCTGGCCGTTGGTGTTCCTCTTTGATTTGTTGGCAAGTAAGGCACTGACTTACGAATTTGGCCACGTCTCTCTTCATTCCTGGCCACCAGTAGTTCGTCCGTAAGTCTACGTACAATTTTGTAGCTCCAGGATGTATTGAGTACGGTATAGTATGTCTTCCGCCATTATGGTTCGTCGAAGCTCCGCATCGTCGGGTACATACAAACGATCCTTGTAATACATGCTCCCATTGTCTCGAAACGTGAAATCCACTGTTGCCGGCTGTTCTGTCCGTGCTTCCTTGATCTTCATATAGAATTTGTCCTTTTCCTGTGTCTTTTTGATCCGTTCCAGTAGTATGGGCTGAAGCGTTAACGCTGCCAATCTAGTTTCGACTTCGCCCAAATGTACAATCTCCACCTCAAGTGACTGTAATTCTGTGTTTACAGCCTTTCGGCTTAGAGCATCTGCTACTACATTCGCTTTGCCTGGGTGGTAGTTGATTACGCAAACATAATCCTTCACCAGTTCCAGCCATCGCCTCTGCCTCATGTTTAATTCCTTGCGTGAAGAAATATTTCAGGCTTTTGTGGTCCGTGTACATCTCGCATCGTTCCCTATACAAATAGTGCCTCCAAATCTCCAGGGCAAAGACCACTGCTGCCAATTCCAAGTCGTGCGTTGGATAGTTTTTCTCGTATTCCTTCAATTGACGTAAGGCGTAGGCCATTACGTTCCCGTTCTGCATTAGCACGCATCCTAATCCGTTCTTCGAAGCATCGCTTTATACTGAGAACCCCCGGTTCCTGATGGTATCGTGAGAACTGGGGCCGTAGTCAGTCTCCTTTTCAGTTCTTGGAAGCTCTGCTCATATTCCTCGCTCCATTAAAACGGTGTGTTCTTCCTCGTTAACTTCATCAGCATTGAGGCGATTTTTGAGAAGTCTTTGATGAACTTCATTTAATAGCCTGCCAAGCCGAGGAAACTCCGTACCTCGGTCCCATTGGTTGGTGGTGGCCAGTTGCTGATGGCTTTGACTTTGCTGGGATCTACTGAAATTCCCGCTCCGGAGATAATATGTCCCAAGAAGGCAACTTGGTCCAGCCAAAATTCGCACTTCTTAAATTTGGTACAACTGCTTCTCTCGTAATACTCCAAGGACTGTTTGTAGATGCTGCTCGTGTTCCTTCCTTGTCTTCGAATATATTAGAATATCGTTTATGAACACAATCACGAACTCGTCCAAGTACGACTTGAACACGCGGTTCATCAAGTCAATAAAGGCTGCCGACGCATTAGTCTGCTCGAAAGGCATGACTAGGAACTCGTTATGTCCATAGCGCGTACTGAAGGCAGTCTTTGGGACATCTTCCTCCGGAATCCTTAGCTGGTGATAGCCCGATCGCAAACCTATCTTCGAAAATACGGTGGCGCCTTGTAGCTGATCAAACAGATCGTCGATCCTTGGGAGGGGATACTTGTTCTTGATGGTTATATTATTCAATCCTCTGTAATCTATACACAGCCGCATTGTTCCGTCCTTCTTGGCTGGATGAATCCTTTCTGTAGAAGTTCGTCTAGCTGTTCCTTCAATTCTTTCCAGTTGGCGCTAACCGGTAAGGTGTTTTCGATATTGGCACTGCTCCCTGCACCAAATCTATTGTGAACTCAATTTCCCTATTGGGTGGCAATCCCGATAGGTCTTCGAGAAATACGTTCGGAAAGTCCCGAATCACGGGCGTTTTTTCCAATTTTGGGGATAAACTCTCTTCCGACTTTATTGTGTAAACAAAATATGCTCCACATCCGGCTTTGATCAAGCGTTGAGCCTTTAGTGGCGATATTCTTGAAACGCTTCTCCCTTTGATCGTCCCCGCGAATCTAAAAGGCCCACTTCCTTCTATGTTGAATGTTACTACTCTACGACTACAATCGATCACAGCTCCATACTTCGACAACCAGTCCATCCCAAGAATGACCTCATAGTCGTTCATTGGGATGACTATCAAATCTATGGCTAATTCCCTATCACCAACTAATACTGCGCAAACCCTCAGTATCTGACTTATTTTAGTCGGACTCCCATGTGGCATGGCTACATTGACGAGGTGTGACCCCGAGTCTTGTCACATACTTGATGGATGCAAATGAGTGCGTGGCCCCTGAGTCTACTAGTATGCACGTGGGAGTTTGGTGGATAGATAAGGTACCTGTCACCACCAAAGGATTTTCCTCTGCTTCCTCTGAGGTTATGGTGTACAATCTGGCTGGCACAGCTGGTGGCCTTATCTGACTCCCGACTTGGCTTCCTGTTGCACTTTCCGGAACTATCTCGAAAAGTGCCCTGGCTTCCCGCACTTGAAGCAATTGTTGGTGTGGGCATAACAATTGCCGAAGTGTCGCTTCTCGCACTTCGGAAAATTTGGGACATGCACTGGAAATCCTCCTTGATTTGGGTTTGGTGGTCGGTTTGGAATCCCTTGCGGTCGTTGTGTTGCTTGTTCTGGAAGTTCTGCTTTCCTCATTTGGGCACGAACTGCCGCTTCTGACTTCCCCCACTCCGCAGTGACCCTTGTACTTGTGCAAATTTCCTCTTAGCCTCCTGGGCACGAACGATTCTGGCCTCGGCCTGCTCTGCCACCATGGCCCTTTCTGCCACTTGTGCATAGGTGGCTCTCTGAAGTCCCGCCATACTTACGTCTCGATACAGTTCAGGCTTCAGGCCTTCAAGGAAATGTTCAATTTTCAGAGCCTCTGTGCTCACCATGTGGGCAGCGAACCTCGACAGCTGCTCGAATTTCCTAATGTATTCGGCCACGGTCATGGATCCTGTCTGAGGTTGATGAACTCGTTTAAGCGCTGGGCTCGCATCGGGGCAGTAAGATACTTGCCTCTGAACAACTCCTTAAATTTGTCCCAGCTCATGGTTGCGGGGTTCTCGAGCACCATGATGGTGTCCCACCAGTGCCCTGCGCTTCCCCTTAGCAAGAATGCAGCGCAGAGGGCTTTCTCCGTCTCTGGCACCCGGCTGTACACAAACATGCTCTCGACTGTTCTCAGCCAGTCCTTGGCCACCACCGGGTCGGCTGTATCCTCGAAAGTTGGCGGGTTCAGCCTTCGGAATCGTTCTTAACTATCTCAGCCCTTTCAGCCTGGGTCGGTCCAGTATGTGTGTTGTTCTGCTTTATTAATTGTTGGATCTGAGTGGACTGCTGACGGACTAGTTCCGTAAGCTGGAAGATCGTCGCATCCCGATTATCTATAGGGGCTGTGTTTCCTCTGTTCAGGTCATAACCGCCACTAGTCTAACCTCTAGTTCGTACCATCGTGCTTGATCTATCCTGATAGTCCTATGGCCAATAAATTATGCGACACAAAAGTTCACATAAGTATAACACTTACAGGCAAGACTGCTTCCACGTTTTTGGGTGTGTGTACATGGATAGTCTATAGAACCTGCGACCGAAGCTCTGATACCACTCTGTCAGGACCCGCTGTCCTAGTTACCTATTCTATCCTAGGTGCCTTAGGATGATTTGTTTGAAAGACATGCATAAATGCGTATGACATATTTCCATTTATGTAATGGAATATTGTTCTTTACACGTCAAAAGAATGCTTCCAGATTACATGTAGAACTTAATTACACAGGTAGTGTCTATATGTGCAGGAAAAGAATTCCTATGCGCCCGGCCTCACAGTGTTAGGTCCTACGATTAACAACTCTAAGATCCTAGGCAAGAATTCAAAGTAATTCGACGATTACGATGATCAATGAGATACGATCGAAAAACCCTTTTGAAGAACGAGAGAGAGAATGTAGCACCCGGGTTCCCCGTAAGTATTTAGGGCCAATAAATTAGCAAAATGCTACTTCGTGATTTATGTGCATTTAGGTGAATTATGCGCATTAACGTGACTCGTGTGCATTACGTGACTTATGTACCATTAATTTTGGGTCTATATGATTCCATGCGAACGTGGTTATCGACCTCATAAGTGCCTTTTTGTGATTGCCGTGGATTCCGTGAGATAATTATATGACTATAGGATAATTTATGTGCACGCTCCATGCTTACGAGACTTTACGAACGTCCGAGATTTTATGCAACGACTTAAGTGATTAGGGTGAATTAAGTTAGGTGGGAAATTTCGAAGTTTGGGCCAAGAGAAAATGATTTATGATAGTGGGCTATGCATATCACTCACTTTGGGCTAGAACTCAATCATAGGCCCAAGTTGTAAAATATCAACATGGGAGACAAACCTTCCTTAAAACAAGGAAGTCCCACGCCTTGAAGTTCTATCACCGTGGCCCTTATCCCTTAAAAATTATCTACTCAACTATCCAAAACTCTCTAACCTCACAAAGAAACTCACGAAATTAGAAAGAAAAGAGAAGAGAAGGAGCCGAAAGGAGTCCAACCCAAAAACACACCAAGAAGTTGAAGGTTCGAAGCTAGTAAGTGAACTTATTGCTTTCGGCTACTTTGATTTCCATTACTAAGTATTAAAGCATGTTTAAGATTAAGGGAGATTAGGAATTTGAATGTATCATAGACGGTAAAAACCCTAGGATTGGGTGTAAAAGCATAATCGAAGGTTTCTTGGGGATGCTGCTAAGATTTAGCCTGCTAAACATGTTTTATAGCTTACAACTTTAACGTGAGACGATCCTAGCCTAGCATTAGACGGTTTTGGGTAGGAGAAAGCTTCGAAACTTAGGAAATTTTGGGAAGATTTGGGTCGCAAATGGGGTTTTGGGCGAATTGAAGGCTTTGCGGGCCCGGCGAAGTTGGCGAACTCGGCCACTTTGCGAACCGAGCACCTTGCGAACTCGAGGACGAAACTCGGGCCACTTCGCGGGCTGGAGAATTGCGAAGCTACTTCGCGAGTCCTGCTAAAGTTTGCGAGTCCCACCAAGTTTGCGAATCCATGTAAGCGGAAGCTTTGCGGGTTGATGGTTTGCGAACCCTAAGCGGTTAGGAACTTTGCGACTCCATTTGCGGGTTCATGCACTTCGCGGCCCCATCTTACGAATGGAACCTTTTACGTACTGGAGCTTTGCGAGCTCAAAACTTCGCGGGTCTGACCTTTTGCGAACTCCAAGCCACTTTAAGAATCCGTGGAGGTTTGCGGGCTGGAAAGGTTTGCGAACTCAAACCTTTTGCGAAGTCCACATAGGTCGCGAACTAACATTGCGAACTCACCAATTTTGCGGGCCGACCGAGGTTTGCGAACTCGGCATTTTGCGAATCCTCATGCACCTTGCGAACCCGTTTTGCGAACTGAGCCTCATGCACTTTGCGGGTCCTAGTTGGCGAACTGAGTTTACGAATTCAAGGATTTGCGAACTCAAACACTTCGCAAATCAACTTCACGAATTGAACCCCTTGGATTAAAACGAATTAAGTTATAAAAAAAAAACTATCGCCTTTTTAGGAAAAATATTTTCGCACCATTTAATAAGAAAAATATTCCGATTCCAATGAGCATAGGCTCTTTCGACGCCCGATCATAATTGGCCTATCGGTGTCCTTAGGGCCAATTTTCGGTATAGGTAGACGTCGCATTCGATAGAATTTTGGAGCGAAAATTATATAGTTGATTTAAAATAATTTATGGACTGACTTCATAGCCTTGGCAGGTTTGAAGGACGAAATTTTAGGAATTTCACTAGACAGGCTAGCAAATAGTTTAAAGTCGAAAATTAGGTTCATGACTTAAAATAATTCGAGTACTTAGCTAGCTTAATTAATTAATAGCTTGCTGATACGAATGTGTTGGTGCCTAAGGTCGGGACTTAGGAAATTCGCCGGGGCAGGTAGCAGTTAGTCTACGGACGCCAGGTAAGTGGAAATCCAACTACAACACATAACATATGTGTATGTGCCTAATTTATGTGATTACGTGTTGACGTGTTTATGTGCTTATGTGAACTTGTATGATATGGTTTCATGCTTTCGGTAAGCATTATGACTGTGATGCATTTTGCATTTGCACGAGCATGCACGAAAGACTTGGGGGTAATGAGATGATGAGCATGCATGATTACGTCGCAAATAGCGAAGAATAAATGCCGAGGTGGGCAAAGATATTATAAGATAAGTTAGGTGGCGGCTTCCGGGGCACCGGGACGGCGTTGATGCGCCGTCGGTGACGTTGATGCGTCGCCAGTTTACGAACGACGTTGATGCGTCGGGGGATTACCATGGTTGGGTTGATGCCCTCATGGTTGGGTTGATGCCCTTATATCCCTGATTTGTGTGGATGGGTTGATGCCCTCATGCTTTAGTATGGTTGGGTTGATGCCCTCATACTTTGGGCTGATGCCCGTGGTTGGATAGAGCTCTTTACGGTGTACGCCTGGGTAAAAGTCTGCCAAGGGCCCTAAGAAAATGATAAAAGATATGAGATTGAGTGTAGACTACGAGACGTAAGATGCATTGGCGTGGATTGCCTTTGCGGGGAAAATATCACGTGCACGTCATGCATGATTTCTACTTACTGAGCATATCGCTCATCCCTTACGTTATGTGTTGTAGGTGCGAGCGACCACGGTACGTGATCGCTTAGATGGCAAGGCCAATCTTTTGGAGCTTCGCGCTGCTTTTGGGGTGGACGTGTGTGTATGGATGACGACCTGTGAGGCCGGGCGCATAGGAGCCTTTTGCTGTGCCGACACACCTTCGTCCTCGTAGTTAGATCATGTCTGGAACGTAGGGTTCGACATGTATTCTTTTGACTTGTACAGAATACCTTACTAATCACAACTCGCTAGGCACATAGGAATGCGCTAGAATAGGCAGTTAGGGAAGTCGGGTCCTGACAGAGAATTCGAGTAGAGTGAGAAATTTACTGTAGTTTCTCTCTCTAGAAATTGAATTGCAATCCTTTTGGATCAATTTTCAAACTTTCTCTTTTCAGCTCAATTCGTTAACATGTATTTATACCAAACAAGCATGGTATAAATATCAAACTAGTCGTAATCTAAGGACTACTATACAAAACGCCTCTAATTACAAGGACAACCAATAAAATCAAGCACAATTCTAATGTATACTCTACAATCTCCCCCTTTGTACTTGATTGCGTCTCCGCGCTGTTTGCCCTCGTCGGGCGTAGTACGATCTGCGCAAGCCCAACGCATGCTCATAGTCTCTTATCGTTTCCCTTAGCTTCAGGCGCTCCTCGATGTCATCCAGTAATTCCATCAGGAGCGGCTGTTCTCTCATGAACCGGTGGATCCTCAGCATCGTGTCCCGGTTGATTTCTTCCAACCTCTGATCGATATTCCTCCTGATGACCTTGAGCGTTCCGTCGCAAAACTTATGAATCTCTGTCTTTAGCATCATCCTTGTCTTCTTGGCAATTGGATTGTTGTAGGTGATGCCGATGACCGAGCTGATGTGAAGATGATTGCTTGGAAGCCCTTCGATCTCAGGTCCTTTGTTGAGTGGTTCGGCCATGTTGACCTTCTTCATATTGCTATCCGGAGCCATCTGAAGGTCATGCGCGACGAAGTATTTTACTTGTCGCATCATGAACCGGTAGAGCCCTTCGAGGCCTTTCCACGTACAGCTGATAAAGGTGGTATACTTCATCGGCAGGGAGGTACGAAAGGTCGCTCTCGCTCAGTTCCTCTCGGGTTCTGTCCACTCGCTCTATAATATAGTGAGGTGTTAGAAGTCCTCCTTTGGCACAGTAAACACTGAGGAGTTGGCAAATTGGGGAGAGTTCCTTGAAATGACTCTTCAGTCGTTCCTTCGGAATCCCCAGCACTACGTCCGATCCTAGTTGGGTCAGCATCCACAGATACGTCATCCTCTTTTGCTGATCCCAGTGAGAGATCCCTCTCAGCTCAAACTCATCCGGCTTCTTGACTTTATCCGGTGACCTCCAACTATTTTCCCTGACTTCTTCCAGGAAGGGTATCTCTATCGAATGTTTTCCCACGGCGTCTCGATCCGAACGGTCCCTAGCATCTGTCTGGTGGGGGACACTGCTCGTTATGCGATCAACTCTGTAGCCTTGGGATGTCTCATTGGTAGTCTTCACCTTCTAGAAGTTTGTCGTCTTCTATGATAATGAGGTCCACGGATGCTTGTTGTAAGAAGTGTCGGACCTTCGAAAATGTATTTGTCTAGGACCTCGTGTGGATTGACACCATGTCCTGAGGGGCCCAGTTGGTCTGGAGCGACTGAGGGAGTAGCTTGGGTAGCAGCTAGGGCCACAAGCATTGCTGCACTTGCTTCTTCTTCCGAAAGCAAGGGGCTTGAGTAGATCGGCGGTGTGGGGGGGAGGCGTCCGTAGGGTAAAGGTAGGTGGGTCGTTATATGGTAGAGTGGCTGTGCGGTGCGTGGTGTGGGTGGTTTGTGTTTGAGTTTGGGTTTGGGTTTCACCAGCTCCAGAGCTTGTCTACGTAGCGCCCGAGCCTTGTCCTTGGCTACTTGTGGATGTCCTCGGCCTCTTCTCCCCCTCATGATGGTGCTGATAGTCAAGATCGTTATGTCTGCGCCGTGAGTAGGAGCTTTGGCCTCGGCAAGTGTTCGTGGTGGCTCAGGGTGATCCACCAATCGCCGATAGAGAGATTTCTCTTGAGGCGACCGGATGGAAAGACCAATCAAGCGGGCGAGAAGTATGTCGTGGAGCTCGGTTATGGGTATAGTGTATGGGTTGATGAGGATGGAGGAAGTGGCTAGAGGGTCGGTGGGTGTGGGTTGTGTAGGTGTGGGGTTGGTTTGTGAGAAGGCCCTTCTGAGACAGGTGCTTTCCCGGTATCTCTTCGGGATGTCTCGATGGCTTGTAGTACTCTCTCCGTGATCTTGTCTTCCATGGACTGTACAGCGGCAGAGAGCGGCCTGGAACTGCTCGTTCGTCACAAAGGACCAGGACGACTGATGTCGCCTGTTATCAACCCTTGAGTAGACACCGACTCTTCAGGTTGGCTCACAGTCACTTGAGGTTGTGACTGTATGAGACTTCCACCAAATCCTCGAGGCGAATCTTGAAGATTCGGCTCTATGGGTGTTATGGCAGGCTCAGGTTGTGCCTGCGAACCAGACACCACGAGAGTTGGTTGCGGCTCAAGATTGAGCGATGAAGTGCCAGCAACACTTCTAGATGTGGTCAGCGTAGTATCTGGTGCTGTGGTGATGGCCGGGAAGAGCGACTAAAACAGAATGCTGAGTCTTCTGGGAGTGTCAGACGGGGTGGCTGTGTGAGGAGTAAGGTCTCGATCGACGTTTTCTAATGCCTGATCCGTCACTAGTGGAAGAGATGTTTGCCCCAATTCGACTTCGGGCTGTGCTACTGGTTGAAGAACCTCCTCAATGGTTTCTTCGAGCACGCCAACATGAACGGGCACTTCCACTTGGTATTCATGTGCAGGAGCCTCGAGCGCCATCTCGGTAGCCACGACGTCTATCAAGGTATCATCTACATCGGGCATTGGCTTTTCGACCAGTGGAGACTCATGTTGAAGCTCCTGAGCGACAACATCAATCATCGCGTCGTCAGGGCTTGGTTGGTGTTCTGGTTGGGAGGGCTCACATGGTAATCTGCCGGGGCCCTCTGATCATTTGCTCCGTTAAATTGTGTTCCCGGCAGAATCTCTGATACTCAGCTCCCGCGGGGTCGGTGAGCCCGAGTAGGTTGAGCGGAATCGGCATCGACGATTGGTCCAGGTCCGTAAGCCGTGGGTTATGGAAGAACTTTAGCCTTGGCGGCTGATAGTTTCCTCCGGAAGGCAGCTGAGGGATGTTCTCCGCGTGTTACTCCATGAACTCCCTGACGATCATGTTGAACCATCGAGCATAGGGCACGTTCTTAGATCTTCGATTCTCCTTCAGACGAATCTGTTCAGCCAGATCATTCTAGATCAGCTGCACGAAATCGTAGTTTCTGGAGAAAGCGAGACCGTGAAAGATCCGCAGTATATTGCCGTTGCCCTGTCGAAGCCGGCATGCTTACAGACACTTGTTCACGATCCCGAACAGTGTCTTCCAGGGGTGAGGGATACCGTTGCTCTGGACCTGAGCTAATTTGGTGAGTTGTGGTTGATATCCCATTTTCATGAAGGCATGGACCATTTCTGCATCCGACGGGAGCGGGTCGTAGTTGTCGCTGTGTGGCAAGTCCAGTATCATCCCGAACTGGCTCTTGCTCATGTGAATATGCCGCGTCCCGATTCTTGTTGTGAAGGAGAATGCCCCATTCGCTACAGCTCTTTGTATACATCCCCAGAATTGCTGGAGATAGACCATCGGCACTGAGGCGGTGACCATCAGCGCGTGCCAGATAGGGTGGCCTCTCAGGATAGAGACAATAATCTCGTCCGGGCATCGAAAGGTGCTCAGATCGAACTAGAAGTTCGTATCCTGGACCTTCAGATATAGATTGTGATCGTATATGTGATTGTATCGAGGATAGCGATCCATCTGAAAAAGAAATAAAAAGATATAAAAGTTCAATAGTTCATAATTTTTTATCTTAGTCGAAAATGCATTTAATTTCATCAAACTATAATATTGTATCAAGTCATGACATGTTTGATGAATTTTGAATTGAAATCATATGATATGCATATAGGATACTCGATTTTGAAAAAATGTAATGGCATGATCGTAATTTTATTAAGCACTTAACGCTTGAAAAATATTTCGAAAATTTTCTAATTGTTTAATCGCGGGTAAGGTCACTATTCATGCCGAGAAATTTTTCGCTCGGTAATGCTGGTTTTCAAATTGATCTCCTATGAATTGATTTCAATTGTAATATCTGCGCGAGAAAATTTTATTCGCTAATGTTCGCTACAGTGTAAAAGACTTAGAGAAAATTTTTCTAAGTGTTGAGGTTGAAATCGAGACTTAGTCGATCAATTTTACGATCGAGAAGATTCCATGTAAATTTACGATCGAGAAATTATTTCTCAGGTAAATTTACTGTCGAGAAATTTTCAACGATTAAATAAAATTTTTCGATTTGAAATTTGTCGAGCGGTGTGTGATTTTCGATTGTAAGTAAAATTTTTCGCTGCAATATATTTCTATCGAGAAATTAGTCAACGAAAGACTAAGTCAATCGTCGAGAAATTATTCGATCAATTAAGTCCTATGCGGCGAATTTTACGATCGAAAAATTAAGCGTTTGAAAAATTAATTTTTCGCTGCTAAATTTTTGCGACCAAATTGAAATTGAATCGAAAATTCTACTTTGCGATAGCAAGTTTTTACGCTCGATAAAATTTGCATCTAAATTGTCTATTCAGTGCTTAAGTTTTTCGCTCACACAAATCCTAATTAGATTTCTCGATGGTAAATAATTTTCTGTCAAAATCTTCTATCTTAGCGACTAAATCATAATTCGATCGAAAAACTAATTCGATACAAACAGTATCTCAATTAAATCGGACTTCAATTAAGACTGTTTGCGATCGACTAAGTTCTTCGATGGCTTCAAACATTCAAATGCCCAGTTTCATCCAGACTTAAATTTCAGTCGAAGATTCAGATTTTCCGATGATTCATTCTACAATATCGAAAGTATCTTAAGTTCAGGCATTAAACTCTGTTAGGAAATATTTTGTAGTGTTCAATTTCATTGTATTATCTTTGTTGATTTGCTTTATTAAACTTTGGGCTAGCTCTTAATTGGGTTAGTTCTTAGTTATTCATGTAATGGGCCTTCACAAGAGGCCCACCTATTATATACCAACTTGTGGTATAAATAGGAAAACCCTAACACATAGTTATGTGTGCTTGTGTGTGTTTATTCTAGAGAAAGAAAATCTTATTGAGCCAAAAAAAAAAAAAAAAAATTTCACAAAAATAGTCGTCTAAACCGAAAATTTTGGCCCAGAAAAATTTATTTCGGAAAATTTTAAAAGTGTAAAAATAGACAAAGTCCAAAGGCCTTATTTAATCCGAGGGGGGGCCAGAAATTTTGGTGGTCAAAAACGTTAAAGTGTAATTTTTAAAGAGTGATTTTTGCAAGATTTGAAGCTAATAGGTGTGTTTGGATCAAGTTTAAAGATTGGGTGTAAATTTCTCGGGGGGTGCGAAAAATAGTGTGAGAGAATGTGCGAAAATTGTTGTCCCGAGAAATTTCGATGTGAGAGTGAGTCGTGCGAAAATTTTGAAGTTCCGGATAATTTCTCAGTTCAAAAAATTCTCAGGTTGAAAAAATTCGCGGTTTGAGAAAAGGCAACTGTGAGAGAGAGACCGCGAAAAATTCGTGAAGTGTGAACTGAGAAAATTTCACAGCTGAAAAGTTTCTCGGATAGAAATTTCTCAGCCTGAGAAAGTTTCTCAGGTTTGAAAATTTTCTCAGTTTTAGAAAATTTCTCGGATTGAAAGAATTTCTCAGTTTTAGTAAAATTTCTCGGGTTCAAAGTTTCGCGGTCGCAACCTGGAAAGATTTCGCGGTTTCAAAATTTCTCAACGTGAAAAAAAATTTCGCGGCTTCAAAATTTCTCAACCTGAAAAAAAATTCGCGGCTTCAAAATTTCTCAACGTGAAAAAAAAAAAATTTCGCGGCTTCAAAATTTCTCAACCTGAAAAAAAAATTCGCGGCTTCAAAATTTCTCAACGTGAGAAAAAATTTCGCGGTTTCAAATTTCTCGGCCAGCGAATTTTCGCATGCAAACTTTCTCGGGTATGAAACTTTCTCGGCCAAGAACACAGATTACTGTTCCATAGCTGCGCGACTTTTACCAGAAAAATGACTCGTTTTCGCTCAAATCTCACTCAAAATCGATGAAACTTGTTCCAAAACTTCAGAAAAACATTCCTAAACACATAATCATCCTTTGGGATGTCTAAAAACAACAAAATGAGGTCGAAATCGCCCAAAATCTGAGAGTTACGAAAATAATTTTTCAAGCAATTTTCACTCAAATCTTGCTCAAAACACACAAATCCTGTCGCGTTGGGCTCTGATACCACTTGTTGGTCCGAGATTACACCAACAATGCGACTTCGGACGGATTTAACACGCCTAATGATCGAGATTTTAGAATGGGGCGTGGGGCTTGGTGGAGATAATATGGAGGCTCAATAAGATTTTCTTTCTCTAGAATAAACACACACAAGCACACATAACTATGTGTTAGGGTTTTCCTATTTATACCACAAGTTGGTATATAATAGGTGGGCCTCTTGTGAAGGCCCATTACATGAATAACTAAGAACTAACCCAATTAAGAGCTAGCCCAAAGTTTAATAAAGCAAATCAACAAAGATAATACAATGAAATTGAACACTACAAAATATTTCCTAACAAACTCAGATAGAACTCAAAATCAAGCCTAAATCACTACAAAATAGTTACGGTTTTTCTCAGTTTTGAAGAACAGTCTAAAATCTAAGCTTAAACATGCGGAAAACTTCAAAATGCAGATGCTAACGAATTAAATCACACGCAAATGTTAAAAGAATCTAATTTCTACCTTAAACAGACATTTAAGATTTTTGAGAAATTTAAGCTGTCTGTGAAAGTTTTTCGCGAGAGAGATTTTTTGCGATTAGGGTTGCGTGAGAAAAAGTTTTTCGACTGACAAAAAGTGAACTTTTAATAACTCGCTGTAAATCAATGTTGGGTTTGCGATTAACGTTTTGCTATTAAATGGATCAGGCCCATTACTATTTGCGCTCGAGAATGTTTTTTATTCGAAATTGCTTCTCAATTCAAATTTTTCGATCGCAAATTATCGCGGCCAATCAAAATCGTTTCCAACACTATTTACGATCGAGAAACTTATGATCGTAAATTAAGTCTTTTATCTAGTTTCTCGGTAGTAAGTACTTCAAAAATTTTCAGATTAATCCCTATTTCGAGTAAAATCACATTGTAAGACTTCCCCTTAGAATTAATGCAATTAACTCCCTGTATTTTCCGCGTAGTAACGTCTAGCTACCTTGGCAGAAAAAATCTGTACCACATAGAAAGAAGACGTTAGAAATAATGGAGTTAATCAGCAATTCTCTTAGGGATGAACTATTTGATCTGTGACTAGCTCCTTTCTTTGTAGTGTCGACGTCTTGCTCCGTAATTTTGTTTTGAAGGAATCTGAAACGCTTAGAGAAAAACGCAAGAGCATTTAGAGCTAATGCACGATTTTTATATTTGCTCCCCCCCAAATGATGCGCAAGAGTTGACTAATTATGCAAGCATATGAAATCAATTCAACTCACGAGCATATAACACACAAATTTACTAAGTAAGACCGTATACATGGTCCGAAAACATGTACTTAAAATATTTTGTGAGGTAAGAGCAATGAAAAATTTATCACATTTAAACAATTCAGTACCAATGCAATCTAAAAATGCATTTAAAATGTGCGATACAAAAAAAATTCGCATTTATTCAATTCAACGCATATGAAACATAACATTTCATGTCAAATGTGCGAATTTTTTGAGTTCAATTAATTTTTTTTATTTCATTTTTTTAATTATTTTTTTTGTTTTATATTATTTACCTATATAATATATATTTTTTTATTATTTTTTTCGTATTTTACTATTATTATAGTATGGGGTCAGATTATTTTGCTTCAATCACTCGTCACACCTAAAATTTTACGAGATATTTGAAAGAAGAAAATGCCGTCAAAGGGTAGAAGTGCCCTTAAGGTAACGCATGATCCTTTTAACCGCGAGCATATGAGATTCTTTGGGATCGACTTGAAAACGGGCACATAAGCAGGTGGCAAACATGATATCCGGCCGGCCGAAGTGAGGTAGAGAAGAGATCCAATGATGCTGCGATACAGTGTGATGTCGACCGACTTGCCAGAGGGATCGGCATCCATCTTGCAGCTTGGTGACATAGGAGTGCTGAGAGGCTTGCTCTGGTCTTGATGGAATTCTTCAGAATATCCTTGATGTATTTTGTCTGACTGATGAAAATTCCATCTTCGAGTTGCCTGATTTGTAGTCCTAAGAAGAACTGCATCTCCCCCATGTGACTCATCTCGAACTTGCTTTTCATTATATCTCCGAACTTCGTGCAAAGCCGCGGATTAGTCGACGTATACTTGAACGACCATCAGATCTTTGTCTTGCCATTTGATGAAGAGGGTTGTGTCTATTGTTCCTCATATGAATCCAGACTTAACGAGGAATTCACTCAGGACATCGTACCAAGCACGTGGGGCATGTTTTAGTCCATAGAGAGCTTTCTCCAAGCGATAGACGTGATTGGGATATTCTTGATCAACGAAGCCTTCCGGCTGAACGACGTAGACTTCTTCTTTTAACACGCCACTGAGAAAGGCGGTCTTACATCCATCTGATAGACTTTGAACTCTTTGTGAGCCGCATAAGCCAGGAGAAGGTGGATAGCTTCGATTCGGGCAAGGAGCATAAGTCTCGTCGTAGTCGATGCCTTCCTGTTGATTGTATCCCTTCGCAACTAGCCTTGTTTTGTTCCGGATCACTTCACCATCTTTATTTTTCTTGTTTTTGAATACCCATTTAGTTCCGACAATTGTTTCCAATGTGGACTGGGTACAAAGGTCCACACTTGAAGACGTTCGAATTGATTGATTTCCTCTTGCATCGCAATTGTCCAATCCGGGTCTCGAAGTGCGTCTGCTACTTTAGTAGGCTCGTTTTGGCTCAGGAAGCAGCTGCAAAGACTGTGTTGACGACGTGTCCTTACTCCATCCGAAGGATCGAATTATCTAATCAACCGGGTTACCTCTAGTCCACTTGCACTCATGAGGCAAGGCTGAAGTCGATGCGTCAGCCATCTGTGGGTTTAGATTTCCTATAGTCTCCGATTGATCATTTGTCTGCGGACGTTCCAATACTGCACTTTTGATCGATCGTCTCTGATGATACTTCCTCGATGACCACTGTAGGTTCTTCGTTATTCTGTGGCAATTCTGAATCGGGTGGGGTGGAGACGTGAGAAGAACTTGGTACGTCGGTCTCGTCGGGTGGAGATCCACTGTAGGTGTAGCAGTGCATGACCAATATACTGGTTCGAAGAGGGAGTCCAAATCGTCTAATAGAAGTCTCGTTGCTTCTTCTGACATTGACTTCGAAGTTGTTGCCATCTTCTATTGGTTTTGTGCCAGCACACCAGTGATTACGGGTTCTGAGATGTTGTCTTCAGAAACCAACGGGTTAAGCACGGTCCTGAACTGAGTTGTGCAGGAGCCATCTGGTTAGGCACGGGTCCTGGACTGAAGTGACCAGAAGCCATATTTGCCACTTCGTGGAAAGTAACATTATAGCTTTCCTTAATTGTTCTGTTGGACTTGATGTATACTCGGTACGCTTTTGATGTTGAAGAATACCCGATGAAAGTTGCTTCGAATGCTTTAGGGTCGAACACGATGCTCTCTGTCATTCGTCACAAAGCACTTGCACCCGAAGACTTTAAGGAATGAGATGTTGGGCACTCTATTAGTCACAGCTCGTCCTGTTTTGGGTAAAACAAGCGGTATTGACTGCTTCAGCCCATAGAAAGTGTGGAAGTCCTGAATGGATCAGCATTGTACGAGCTGCTTCCACTAGTGTTCGATTTTTCCTTTCAAATACCCCATTTTGTTGAGGTGTTTTGGCGGCTGAAAATTGTTGACTTATTCCAAGTTTCTGATAAAACTCACTGAGGTGGTTGTTCTTGAACTCAGTGCCGTTGTCTGTTCGAATCACTTGAATAGTCTGTTGCATTAGATTTTGAGTTGTGTTCACAAAAATTGATAATCAAGTCACCGGTCTCCTCTTTGGTTCGGAGGAACTTTGTCCACGTGTAGCGAGAGTAGTCATCAACGATCACTAGTACGTACGTTCTTCCGTTGATACTCTGAGTCTGCATCGGCCGACAGAGATCCATGTGTATGAGTTTCAATGGTCGAGAAGTAGATGCAATTTGCTTGACGTGATGAGAAGCTCGCTTCATTTTTCCTAATTGACATGCCGAACACTGATGGTCTCTTTGTAGTAGTATAGTTGGAAGACCGTGAACCAACTTTTTCGTAGAAAGACGTTGGAGAGCTTTCATATTTAGATGAGACAGTCGTTGATGCCATAGGCTGTTCCTCTGTAAATCAATCTGAGAGATGAGGCATACAGCTGTCGAGGGCCGCACGGGCGTCAGGTTGATCGTGTAAAGATTGGATTTCTGAAGTCCTTGAAGGAGTTCTGTGTCCTGACTATCCAAAATTATGCACTGGTCAGCATGAAAGACCACCTGGAACCCTTTGTCGCAGAACTGGCCTATGCTGAACAAGTTATGGCGGAGGCCTTCGACGTACGAGACATCTTTTATTCTCAGATTCTCCAGAATGATATCTCCAAATGCTTTGGAAGGTTAATTTCAGCACGTACAAATGCTTTGGAAGGTTTGACCCCGGAAAAGATCTTTTCTTTCGATAATCTCCTAAGGTGCTTGGGGGACTCAATCTTTACGGGATACCTTAGGTGACTACAGGCATGTACGGCGCCATAAGCTTTCTTTATGGCTGGATCTTGTTTCCTACGGGGCTTCCTTGTGGCATTTGTTTCAGAATGATTATTAATATTTGAAGTAGAGCCTATTTCGAAATTTTCGCTTCTAAAGGTGATAGCCTGAAGTGAACAAGCAGAAGCCATTATTTTGAACGTAGAAACGGCTCTTTTATTACTACGAGTGTCTTTTATTTTAACATAAGGAGTAACATTTTTAGAAACATTCAAATCTACTGGCTCATTCTTTATCTTAGAACTAGACACTCTAGCCTTCGTTTTCAGTGCTGGCCCTACGCTCCCTGTGGACGCAGGTGAAATAGAATTAGTCTCAGCACTTTTAATACAATTATTAATGCTCTTTTGATCTTTCGAATGCGATTTTTGATTTTCACGCTTTTTATAATAGCGTGAGAGGTAGTTTGGGAGGATTAGGAAGCCTTGAGATTTTCCATCTCCTTAAAGAATTTTTTCTTTTCAGCTTCGAAATTCTCCCGTTCTTTATCTAACTTTGCCTGTGACTCCTCTATCTATTTAATTATAGGGGTTTGTAGAGAGAATTTTGATAATTAACCTTTTTGACTTCCTTGTAGTGTGTTTCAGAGTCATGAGGTAAAACTTGAACTAAATCACTGACGGGTGTTAAGGATGGTTTCCTATTTTTGTCCTTTTCATTTAGTTCATTGTAGTCAAAGGGGATCTCAGGCCCATGTGAGGCTTGTTTAATGGAAGAATCGAAAGCATTTTCATACGTCGATTCCGTAATGTTTCTAAGAGAGGTAAAACATGTGGGTTAGTGTAACCTATGCCTTCTATTGGATTATGGAACTCTATATCCTTAGGCTTGTTTAAGAAGATCGTCTGTTCAGAGTGTCCCCTACGCGTAAGAAGATCATCTAATTTTTTTATTTTAGCATATAACTTCCTGTGTTCCTCACGTAGGAGAGCATAATTATTTTCTACCGTTAGCTTAGCGGCTTGACAGGCATCTAGTTTCTTACTAAGCTCATCAACCTTAGCATTTGATATTTCTAATTCAGCCTCTAAGTTAGTGATCTTAGTGGTAGCTTCGGTTAACCTACAATTTAAGGTGGCTTTCTCGTTGAGATGCCTAACCAAACAGTTGTAGTTATTTGCTAGCCTATCTTCTAATTCTAAAATCTTTTCACTATGCTGTCCTAATTGAGGTTGACTTGTCTCTCTAGAATGTAGGCTCTTAGTATGTTTTTTATTTTCGCACTAGAGCTCCTAAGTTCTGATTCGAGACTTTCTATCTTCTCCTGAGATCTCTCAAGTTTATTCTCTACTTCCTTTATACTTTTCTGCTCACGTTCTTCATGTTAGCATATTGTGTTTGATATGATTCTAACATGGTCAATAATGTGGAAGAAGAGACTACCTCTTTTGACGAAGTGGATGTGTTGTCGTCGTCCGTATGATTGGATGTTTCGGCGTCCAATTCATTGTCGAGACGGGCCATGAGAGCTAGATTCTCTTCTTCAGAACTCGACGTGTCCCCGAGCCATTGGTCCTGTTCGGCCATGCACTAGTACAGAAGATTAAATAGGCTACGCCACTATGGGCGTCTGTTGTAAACAAGAGACGCCGATAGTCAGAAATTTTGACTTTGGGCGACTGTTGTTACCATAACAGTCGCCAATGCTGTCCTCAAATTTTTTTTATTTTTTTTATTTCAGCATTTGGCGAGTGTTACTGAACAACAGTCGCCCATGATGCACAATAAGCGACTGTTGTTCCCGTAACAGTCGCCAATTCTTTCCTCATTTTTATATTTTATGTTTTTTTATTTCAGCATTTGGCGACTGTTATTAAATAAACAGTCGCCCATGATCTTATTTTCAATTTTTTTTTAATATTCGACTTCTGGCGACTGTTGACAGTCGCCCATGATCTTATTTTCAATTTTTTTTCTAATATTCGACTTTTGGGGACTGTTTCTTCTTCAACAGTCGCCCATAATATATTTTGATAATTTTTTTTAAATAAATAGGGGTCATGGGCGACTGTTAACACATGTAACTGCCGCCCATGTCTATTTATTAATTTTTTTTATTATTTGGGCACTATTGGCGACTGTTACGTGCAACAACAGTCGCCAATACTGAACCCAGTCACACTCACAGCCCCATCGATCGAACTCACACACAGCCTCCATCGCCGTGCCTCGTCCGTGGCAGCCTCGCCCGACCTGCCCAGCCGGTCGCAGCCCCGTCCGTCGCAGCCGCGCCCGACCAATTGCGCAGCAGCCACGCCTCGCAGCCGTTCTCTGCTTGTCCCGCGCCACTGCTCGCAGCCCAGCCCACGTTCGTCGTGCCCTCACCGTCGCCGCCCACGTTCGTCGTGCCCTCACCGCTCGCTGTCGTCGTCGCCCCTCACCAGCCGCCTCGCAGCCGCGCCCACCACTCGCTGTCGCCGCGCCCACCAGTAGCTGTTGCCGCGCCCCAACACTCGCCGCCCCACCTCGCCGCCCCGCCCCTCTCGGCCGCAGCCGCCGGCCCAATTTAACAGGTAGTATATTTTTTTGTAACCCTAATTTTTTTAATTTGGGGAATTTTGGTATGCTTTCGATTTCGGTTCCAGGTTGTGATTTAATGTTCTATTAACGTCCTATACTATGTTAGAAAATCATAATTATTAAAAAGGAAAAGAAATTGAGACCCGACCCGCGGGGTTCGATTGCCGGGTACCCGAGATTTTTGTGCTTGGATAGGTTTTTTGTGCTTCGTATTTGTTTGAAATTGCCTATGATTTGTGAATTATTATTTCGTTAAGCTTAGATCTGTTCAAGGTTTGCTCATTTGGAGGAAACCTTGAATGGTTCCCTTGGACCGTTCTTAAACGTTCACTATCGCTTTACGATGTAAATTTATTTGTTATCTAACTTAGGTGGTTGGGATGGATTGGGTTTGGATGTCTAGTAAGCGAACAACGGCCGAATATTTGAATGGTGTAGAAAAGTTTATGAATTGTGCGGAGCAAAATCGTAGAAAAAAGAGGCAATCCAAGATTTCATGTCCTTGTCGTAATTATAATAACACAAAGTGGTGGAATAGTGAGATTGTTAGGGATCATCTGATAGTCTCGGGTTTTAAACCTGGTTATACAAATTGGATATGGCACGGTGAGTCTGTAGCTGGTCGGGTGGATGAAGGATCTAGTACAAGAGTGCAAGCCGAGGCAGATGTAGATGTTTTAGCTGATAGTTATTCATCTGATAATGATCGTATTGAGGACATGCTCCGTGATGTTCAAGAGGATATCGTTGAACCTCCTCCTATATTTGACAGTCTAGTTAGGGACAATAGTATCCCTTTGTACAACGGGTGTTCTAAATACACAAAATTGTTTGCTGTGTTCAAATTGTTGAATATTAAGGCTAAATTTGGTATTTCGGATAAATGCTTCTCGACACTCTTAGAAACACTTGCCGATATGCTTCCCGATGGCAATGAAGTTTCGGTGTCAACTTACGAGGCAAAGAAGTTGTTGTGCCCTTTGAACTTGCAGTACGAAAGAATACATGCGTGTCCCAACGACTGCGTGCTATATAGAGGCGAGTATGAATCGGCTGATAAATGTCCCACGTGTGACACTTGCCGTTGGTGGGGCTCCTGCTAAGGTTCTATGGTATTTGCCGATAATACCTAGATTTAAGCGAATGTTCTCTAACACCAATGATGCTAAAATGCTTAGATGGCATGATGAGGAAAGGAAAAATGACGGAAAATTGAGACATCCAGCAGATTCTCCTCAGTGGAGAAACATTGATTCGTTGTTTCCGACATTTGGAAATAAAGCACGCAAATAGCCGCCATATCGCAGACAAATCGCACACATATCACATATGCTATCATGCTTATATTAAATAACCTTATCCCACTCTTGTCATATAATTAATCAAAGGTAGGTAATTATTATCAGCATGACTTTTAACAGTCTTAGTCAAGATTACTAATTATCTTGATTTAACACCCCCTCGTAATTTGCAATCTTGACTTGATTTTTGAACTTCTCGAACTTCTCAGTTGTTATCGCCTTGGTTAGCATGTCCGTTGGCTGGTCATTTGTATTGACGAATTCCATGCGAATTTCTCCTCGTGTTACCAACTCTCGAATGAAATGATGACGAAGCTCAATGTGCTTGCTTCTTGCATGGAACACGGGATTTTTCATCATCGCGATCGCTGATATATTATCACAGTGTATCGTGGTTGGTTCCTTCTGCTCAAACTTTAAATCTTTCAAAATTCTTCTAAGCCAAACTGCTTCACAAGCGGCGTCGGTAGCAGCAATATATTCGGCCTCCGAAGAAGATAGTGCAACTGATGTTTGCTTTCTTGAGCTCCATGATATTATATTAGAACCCGAATTGGGATTTACGATGGTGGATTTGCAAAAATTGGGCTACGCGGACGATCCTTTCATTCTGGCAATGCAAGCTAAACAAGTATTCTACGTACAAGATCCTCCTAATATTGGATGGCATATTGTCCTTCAAGGGAAGAAGAGTATTGTTGGTATTGTTGATGCCGACGATGAAAGGGAATATGACGAGAGCGATGAAACATTTTCATTTCCTACTGGTGTAGAACATGTCGCTATCGCTGATGATGACGCAACTTTTCATAGATATATCGTTCCGAACTACAATGAAGGAATGTATTGTTGAAAAACGTATGTGAAATATTTTAAATTGTGTCCCTTTTTCTACGAATTTCGACTGAATTTTGTTGAAATTAACTAAATTATTTTTTTGGATGCCTGTTGTTTTTCCAGGGTACATATTGCTTACGACGAGATGTCTTCAGAGCATCCTACGTCTTCCTTGACTGGTAACGAGTCGAGCGAGTCGGTTAAGCGTACGAGAGGTCCATATAACAGCAAGGGCTTACGAAGGCGATTAAATCCGGAGTCCGAGGAGTGCATTCTCCAATTCCATGAGAAGGGTAATGTTATTGGCCCTGACCAAGATGCGAGGGCGAAGTTTAGCAACTACATCGGTCGTGTGGCGAGGGCGCAGGTGGAGGACTTCATCACAGATTGGCGCCAGATCGACCCCGGGCTCAAGGAGGCACTTTGGCAAGATATTAAGGTGATTTATTTGGTATAATGTACTAGAAAATATCAATTCAATATATAATTAATGTTGTATTTATTATTCGACAGACTACGTGGAAGTTGCCAGACAATCCGGCTATCAAGGCAAAGGTCCTTAAGAAAGCTGGATCCTTACGAAAAACCTGGAAGCACAAGTACAGTGTGATGGAAAAGAAAAAGGGTCCGAGTGTGGCGAGCGAATACGAACATATCTCCCAAGAAGGATTGACCGCGTTGAGGAACATGAGGGAAACCTCTGAATTTCAGGTAATAATATTGATTTTATTCCTTTTTTTACTAAGAGCGATCTATATTTGTGTTTATGCATATTGCAGGAAATTAGTGAGAAGGCTAGACAAAGTCAATCTCACAATATGTATCCTCACCATCTCGGCACGTGGGGGTATAGAGGCCATATGACCAATTGGGAAAAAGAGGATCCGCTTGCGAACCTCGTTAATTTTCCCACGAACTTGATAGTGCCGTTGAAAGAGGGAAGTGTACGAGGCGCAAACTTCATTCGGAGTCGAACCGTAAGAACGGAAGATGGGTCGTTCATATTTCCGTGTGACGCGAGCCGAGAAACTAGTTAGTTTTACACTCTAATTCTATTTCTGCCTAGATTTGAAAATTAATCATGTTTAACTAATAAACGATACAAATTGACAGGCACGGGTGAACGAAGAGAGCCGAGGAGAATTTGTCCCCACGAGGCAACACGACGCATTGACGAAGGCTTTGGGAAAGCCTGATCACAACGGGCATCCTAGGGGTTTCTCTTCCCACTACACAATTTGAGATGTGTTCGGCAACCCTATCGACAGCCAGAGGGGTCCTTGTAGCTTTCCGTCGATGGATCAGTTGAGGGCCGAGATGGAGATTAAAATGAGAGAGGAGGTGAAGGCCGAGGTGGAGGCCAGATTGAGAGAGGAGGTGAAGGCCGAGGTAAGGGCCGAGGTAAGGGCCGAGGTGAGGGCCGAGATGAGTGCGATATTCTCTCAAATGGGGATTGCTATGCCGAACACGAACCAGGAACACAATTCCAACACCGGCGCCGGCGCCCTAGCTCATACGATCCGAAGTTCTTTTGGATCGGCCTCACTCGATCCATTTCCCTCGTTGAATCCCGTTACGGTAAGACTTATATGTTTTAATGTTTATTCGTATCGAATTTATTTTAGATTAATATTTTATTTATTTGAAATCGTATAGTATCCCAAGGTCCGACTAGCAATTCGTAAAATCGGCGAGGCCTTAGAAGTCGTCGCTCTTGGGACAGTCGTGGAGGGACGTGATAGTGTTCATCATGTCCCAGTGTCCAAATCGAAGTCCTAGTCACGGGCGATCTCATAGCTCACGGAAGGGAGGGGGAATATCTTCCCGTACAAACCTCGGAGCTTATGACGTTGGGAGATGCACTGGGCAGCTTCGTACAGTGGCCCCACGATTTGACATTGTCGTCAAATGTGGTATGTAAATAAGTATGTAAATTTGATCAATAAAATATATTAATTTTTATTTTCCTATGTAGGTATCTCCTATGCCGACATTAGGGAATTCTTCATTGGAGTCTAGCACTGTTCGACGTAACGACAGCAATATCGCAGGTCTAGGCAAGTATTCTCGGCATGTATTCGATGTCATCTCCTCTCGGGTTGATCGTTCTTTTGTATTCTCTATGAGAGATGTTTACTACAATCCGGAAGGAGAGTCGTTAGATACCGGCATCGACATCACCGATATTGAGCACTTATTTACGGGCGAGAGTTTGGATGTCAGTGTCATTCAACTTTTCTTGAGGTAGGTTCATTTGTTTTAAGTTTAAATTTAACGTTAAATTTTATTGACTATCGTTCATTGTAGGTATCTTCTTTTGGAATTGGCGCCGGAAATTGCGTGCTTCAACCCTAATTGGTTAAGCTTGATGAAAAATGACCCATCAGAAGTTGAATATATGACTACAGTTTTTAAAAATTCGTATAACCCATCGACGTACTTCTTCGCGCCTTACTGTGAAGGGTAAGTATAAGATTTGCTTTCCATTTTATATATATAGTTTTTATTTTATATAGTATTTTTGTTGTATTTATAGTGATCATTGGATACTGTTGGTCATCCATTATGCCGCGAACACTGTATATGTTTTCGATTCGTTGCCACCTAGGGGGGTCAGAAGGATTGGAATTCGTGATCACGTGAACAAGTAAGTGTAACATAAAAAGCAGCATGGTATACTTTAGTTTATATGAGATACTTCTGATATATACTTTTGAATTTCAGTGCGTTGAAGATCTCGACAATGTTTGGAGCGACTCAAGTTAAGAGGAAGTCTTCCTCTACTAGTTGGAAAGCTTGCAAGGTTCGCATTTCTTATGAGCGATTTCTATTGAAATTATAACGATATTAGGTTAATATATAATATGATCTTTGTTTAAACTTAGTGTCGACACCAACCGGGTGATAGTCAACTATGTGGAAACTTCGTCATGCGCTACATGTACGACATTGGGAGAAATGTCGGCTATCAGACGTAAAATCTGACAAAGGTACGATAAAGTTGAAGCATTTACATCAAATATATTTAGTTGTAATTTCTATGAATCGTGTTCATATTTTAGGAATTGGAACACGCTGTCTACGTCAAAGAGATGCATGAAGAAATTAGAGAGTTGTGGGCAAAGCACTTCATTGAAGTATGTCTGCAAGAGAGCACATTGTTTTAGGTGAAGACTTTATGAATATTGTTATGTTATGTTCACTTGAGACTTTATGTTGTTTTCTGATTATATTATTGACATGTTTGTGGTTATATTGAGTTGAACTTTCTTATGTATGCCGTGTATGCATTGAGCCTTGTTTATTTTGGGATTGTCGGGGTGCTTATTATCTATACAGGTTTTTGGGTATTAAAAAAATAAATATAAATATTTAAAAAAACATATACCCTATTGGCGACTGTTGCGAAACAAGGGTCGCCAATACTTACACTATGGGCGACTGTTGTGAAACAAGGGTCGCCCATTACAGATATATTTAACTTTTTTTTACAACTATGGGCGACTGTTGCTGGAAAATCGTCGCCAATACGTAATTATCGGCGACTGTTTCGGTACAAGGGTCGCCCATACGTAATTATGGGCGACTGTTGTATCCAGAAACAGTCGCCCATTCTTGATAAATTTAATTTTTTTTTTATTTTTACAACTATGAGCGACTGTTATGAGTGCAACAGTCGCCGATACTCTAATTATAGGCGACTGTTGCACAACAGTCGCCCATTATCGACATATTGGCGAATCTTAACAACAGACGCCAATAACACGACGTGTGTGCGTCGTTGCCACTGGCGACCCCGAGCAACAGTCGCCCATACTTCATAACAACAGTCGCGAAAGGTCGATACTGTACTAGTGATGAGAGCTACTCCAGCTTCCTTTTGTTTCATCAATTGGAGCTTCCTGGAGTAGTAGTTGGCATCTATTTTCTTCGGAAGAGTGTACTCTCTGGCGAAGTGACCTGGCTTGCCACAGTTGCTGCATTTGTTAGCCTCCTTAGGGTTCTTGACCTCGGAGCTCTCTGGTGCACGTTCATTGTATTTAGAGCTTGTAGTCCGAAGTCTATTGGCTGAGGTTGAAGACTTCTTGAAGTACTTCTTGCTCATCATTTGCCCTGTGAGAGCTAACTGCTTCCTAGAGCTTTCAAATTCGGCTCAACGTCGGAGTCTTACTCTTCGTCCGACTCTGAAGGTGAGGAGGCCTAACGGTCTTTTCCTTTCTTGATCTTGAGCTCCTCTTCTCCGAGACTAAGGCAACAGTGTCTTCGGTCTGTTTGCCTTTCTGCTCTTTGAGAATATCGCTGATATCATCCTCATGCTGTGTGAGATTATCAAACATGGCATGGACATCCAACTCCTCTAGATCTTTATTTTGTCGAATCCGAGTGGATATTTTCTAGGGGTGGTAAACAGGTCGGGTTGGGTCACCTTTGGGTTCAACCCGTTTAATAAACGAATTGAAAACTTCAACTCTGACCTGACCTGTTTACTTAAACAGGTTGAGAAATCAAACCCAAACCTAACCTGCTTTAACCCTAACCCAACCCGCCAACCCACCAACCCGTTTAAAATTTAAAAAGAAAAAAGAAAATAACAAAATTGACAGATTTATAAATTCAAATTAAACAAAAAAAGGATAACTAATGCATATTTTTCTAAAAGCATCATCATAAATCATAATTAAGAAACAATTAAAGTTCCAAATAGCAAAAATCTCAATAATTAAATACCATGCAAATTATTTCATGATCATCAAGTATTAACCGAAACCATATCGAACTCTCAACAATGCTCTCTTCCATTCGATCTCCCACCCTTATGTTCATGACATCTTCACAGGAAGAGAACCATAACGCAATTAGCGAAGCCTGAGCTACCGAGCAGATTATTATCTAAATCAACGACGATATCGATCAATCAAGGAATGATTTCTACCTTTTTGGGGACGTTATAGTCGACGATGAAGAACCCAGGTGGCTTGGGAGCATGTGTGAGCGTGAGAGTGGATAGAGAATTAGGGTTGATTCTTTTATTTTATTCATATTATAATATTTTAATAATATATATTATTCGGGTTAAATGGGTTGATAAATGTGTTGATTTTGGGTTATTTCGGTTTGATTTCAGGTTGATTTCGGTTGAAAATCCGAACCCTAACCTGGCCCACTTAATAATTGGGTTGGGTTCGGGTTTACCCATTTACGTAAACAGGTTCGTGTCGGGTTGGCGGGTCGGGTCGATTTTTAACAGCCCTAATATTTTCTTCTATTCCGCGGGCAGTGAAGATAAAAATCTGATGTTCGTCTCCATGTTTGTCTTCATTATTTCTATCTTCCTCATCTCATTGAGAAGAGTGAGGTACCTTTGGTAGATCTCGTATAGACTCTCCTCCGGCTTTGCTTTGAAGGAGTCGTAAGCAGTGAGAATGTTCGTCTTTTTGGCCTTTATACCAACTTCCGTCCTCTGCATCATCCTATGCAGTTCATCCCACATTCCTTTAGCCGACGAAAGGCTATCAATCTGTCTGTATATGTCGCTGGGGATGCCCTGCATGAGGGTGTTCATGGCTAGATCAGCCTTAGCTCGAGCTCTTTCCCCTAGAGAGTATTCCCTAGGCTCCTTTAGTCGCCTAGAAGGTGGAATTGGAGGAGTAGCTGTTTCGTCACCGGGTACATAGACCCAAAATTGTGCCAGTTGTAGCGACCCTATCCCTCTAATCGCTAATTAGCGATAACTCACGTCGGGTTTAGCAGCGAACGCCGCGGAGAACCCATTTTACAAAAACATTTGTTTACGCAAAATGTTACTACGAGCGGGCCGAAGGCCCGAAACACCCTATCACTCGCCCACAGGTCGTCATCCATGTAGAGCCCCGCCCTCAAAAGCCCATGGAAGCTCCGATAGCCAGCCTCGATCGTCGATTACCTACAACACGCAAACACTCAGCTGTCGCCCAGTAGGTGAAATAATGCATACACGTGTGACTCGCTCACGCTCACTCACCCCCAATTCTTACCAATGCAATGCCACTGACTTTCACTCATCACAACCGGGATACACTCACCACCTCACAACGGACCCCGGGCTTCATACTGTGCACCATCACGCGAAATCACTACCACGATCACGAACACAACCACAACACGATCACTACACTACGACAGTGGCCTACACTGAGCAGCTTCCCTGAGCCGTATCAGGTCACACTCTCAGGTCGCCTCTTCTGCCAATGCGGTGCCCATGCTGGTAGCCCACACCAGGTCCCGTAAGGGTACCCAGGTCGCAACGTCCAGGTCACCTCTTCCCGCATGCGACAGCGTGTCCTACACTAGCTAGCCTACTTGGGGATGTCCCAAGTCGCTCCTTTCTAGGTCGCCCGCAGTCTGCCGCATAATGTCCAACGGGCCAATGGCTCACCGTCACAGGCGTTGGCGCACAGCAGATACCCCACTCACGTGACTCCTCTACGGGTCGACAGCCAATATCGGCTACTCGCTCACAAGGTACAATACAGTACCATCGTTCCACCACGGTACACTTCGTGAAATGATGTGTAATGCACATGCAGGCATTTGCGTGATAATACATGGAACGTGATGCCACATGAAACGCACTTAGAACATGTAAAACACATAACACATCGAAGCACATAAAATCACATAAATATCACATTGGTGTTTACGCGTTGTAGATGGATATTCCACCTACTGTCCTCCCGCTAGAATCAAATAAAAAGTCTGATGTAATCCGTATACGTCGAACCTCTGAATAAATAAATATTATTAGTGTCTGTAATAACTCGTGGACTGTATACTTTAAAATAAGGACATTAGAAACTATCAAAATATTCTATGTCCGGGATAACCTAGGTTGTTCAATTTAATTTCAGAAAAAGAGATTCGCCCGATTTTATTTCTACGTGTTTCGCCAAATTTGCATTGAAGTTAGTTTGCCCAATTTCTCCTTCGCCCAGTTCCTATCGAAACATTTAATCACCCGATAGCATGTGTTGTTCGATTCTAAGAATCGCCGAGTTATCCACTTAACAAATCGCCCGATTTCATGTCATGAAATCGCCCGATTATCACATGCCAAAGTCGCCGAGCTTCAAATACTTTCAAATCGCCCGATTTGAGAGATCTAAATCGCCCAATTTTAAAATCGCCGAATGTTCAACTTCTCACAAATTGCCCGATTTGAGATTCTTTTAACTTAAATCGCCGAGCTTTCCATCTTAGCTGCAAATCGCCCGATTTTCCATCCCTTAAATCGCCTGATTTCTCCAAGTAGATAAATATTCTATACATTTCGGCGATTCTAGTTTATAATCGCGATTAAATATTCATTTTCGAGACCTAACTTATTCTAATCGGCCAAACCTAATAAGAAATCTAAGCTCAGCGAACCCTAGCAATCAGTCGAAGCTTATCATCATAAATCGGCTGATTCACAAATGAAGTGAGATCGCCCGATTTCTTCAAAAACCCTAAAACTGACATTCATATAACATCATGTTTATCTTCGAAATTCAATTCTATCCCAGAAAGTCGTACACCCTAATTCCAATAACTTTAAGAAGCGCAACAATTTCTGAAGAACACAATAAATCTTAGAGGACATGCTTCGACATTAATCACCTAAATACTTATGCACTTAAAACCGAACATTAGGGTTTTCTAAGGCTGATAAATATCCAACCTCCTTTGATAAGCATAAAATCGGTATAACCTTATATTTAATATTAAGCATGCTAAGATTTACTAAGCACGAATGAAACCTAAGGATTTATACTCTCAACATCCCTTGTATAATCGACACTTCCTATGATTCACACATGATTATGCAAGGTAAGAGCATATAAACCAATATATTAACTATAAAAAGTTACGTGATAATAGCATAATCCTCACCTTCTTTGTTTTCGACTTCTTTGAGAGTTAGTTTTAAGGGTTTGAGCTTGCTAAGAACCTTTCTCTTCTCTCCCTTGGTTTCTTTCTATATCTTTCGTTGCTTCATCTGTGTTTTCTCTTAATGGAATTTACTTGATATACATGATGAAGCTTGAAATTTCGTGCATGATTTGACATAGGAGGTGATAAGGTTTTCTTTAACCTTAAGTAAACTTCTCCTATATTATCTCGAAGGTTTGGGTTCTAATTAATACAAATTCAGCCAAGTTAAATAAGGCCCCAAGTAAATTGGTTATAATATTATTAATTCTTTAATTATGTTTCAAAAATATTTCGAACCATTAGAGTTTATATTTTCGTTTCAAACTTAAAATTTATTTATCAATATTCCTAATTCCTAAAATTACATAGTTGATTATATCAAAATCCCGTAATAAATTTCACGGGTATTACACCGGTCCCTCTTGAAGAGACTACAGTATATTTGCAGCTTGATCTTTTAGAGCGATGAAATTTAGAAAGCGGCTTCTCCACACGGTGTATTCGCCTCGTTGCAAAATCGGCGGACGTTTGTCGTTTCCGAGCGAGTAAGCACCCATTTTGTATTGTAGTCGAGTTGTTAAAGGATCTTCGTTAATTGTTTTGAAGGTTTGAAGATGATGTAATGTGCTTCACAAGTGGCAAGATTCTTTAGTAGCGTTTGATTCGGAAAATAGTTCGAGAATTATTTTCGATTCAATCTTTAAAGTTTGATCGAAATTAATTTCGTCGAAATACTGTTTACTGTTCTCGTGCGAGAAAGTTTGTCAGCGAAATATTTTACGAGCGAAATAAATTGCCCAAAATCGTTCGGTAGACAAAAATTTCTTGATCGTGAATTTATTTCGATGGTAAAGAAACAGTACGTTAGTAAGTTTCTCGACAAGTCAACATAAATCTTTTGACTAGAAAGATTCTCGCGTGTAAATGATTTTCGCCAGGTCAAACGTTAAATGTTTGGCCGAAAAAGTTTTTCGAGAGAAAGTTTTTACGCATGCAAAGTCAAAATTGGTCTCTCTCGAAAAAGTTTTTTGCTGAATAATGCTCGAGAAATATTTCTAAGTAGAATCGTTTATGGTGATGACGATTCTAGCGCTGACTTCGTATTCTGACCGAGAAAAATTCTCGCGCCAAGTTTTTCGATCAAAAAACTAATCGGATCGTAAACCTAGCGAGAAAAATTAGAACGATCGAGAAAAATTCACGGAATACGATTAACACAGATTCGAGAAAAAACAAGGAATTAGAAAGTGAAATTTCAGGTAGTTGCTCGCAATCAATTGCTAACTACGCACGAACAAGCAATTAAACACGTTATGAAGCAAAATATGTCGAATTTGAGCAAAATCAGAACGTGTCCTTCATGTTCTTCGCAAACAGTAACTCGCAGAATCGACTCAATCCTAAATCCGAAGTTCAAACAGCTAGGAATTTGATCGAAATCAACATTTAGTACTTAACCGAGCACAGAAACATCAAATTCAAGTCAATTAAGCACATAATTATGCTATTGGATCGAAAACAAGTTTTGCGCCAAACTGTTCTTCGATGAACAGTAACCAGCAAAATGATTTTCGATCCAAATCTAACAATTTTGATTCAAAACAGAACGAATGTGCTCTGAAACCAATTGCTAGGTCCTACGATTAACAACTCTAAGATCCTAGGCAAGAATTCAAAGTAATTCGACGATTATGATGATCAATGAGATTCAATCGAAAAACTTTTTTGAAGAACGATAGAGAGAATTAGAGTAGAGTGAGAAAGTTACTGTTGTTTCTCTCTCTAGAAATTGAATTGCAAGCCTTTCGGATCAATTTTCAAACTTTCTTTTTTCAGCTCAATTCGTTTACATGTATTTATACCAAACAAGCTTGGTATAAATATCAAAGTAGTCCTAATCTGAGGACTACTATACAAAACGCCCCTAATTACAAGGACAACCAATAAAATCAAGCACAATTCAAATGTATACTCTACACACAGTTCGTCATCCATGCACACACTTCCACCCCAAAAGCTGCTGGAAGCTTCAAAAGATTTGCCTTGCCACCTAAGAGATCACGTACCGTGGTCGCGTGTACCTACAACACATAACATAAGGGATGAGCGATGTGCTCAGTAAGTAGAAATCATGCGTGACATGCACGTGATAAAACCATACAAAGGCAACCCCTTCCAGTGCATCTTACGTCTTATAGATCAGACTCGATCTTATATCTATTATCTTAGGGCCCTTGGCAGACTTTTACCTAGGCTTACACCGTAAAGAGCTCTATCCAACCACGGGCATCAGCCCCAAAGTATGAGGGCATCAACCCAGCCATACTAAAGCATGAGGGCATCAACCCAACCACGCTAATCATGGATATAAGGGCACCCGACCATGAGGGCATCAACCCAACCATGGTAATCCCCCGACGCATCAACGTGGTTAGTATACTGGCGACGCATCAACGTCGCCTACGGCACATCAACGCCGTCTCGGTGCCCCGGAAGCGCCCACTAACTTAGCTTATGACATCATGCCCACCTCGACATTTATTTTTCGCTATTTGCGACATAATCATGCATGCTCATCATTTTATTAACCCCAAGTGTTTCGTGCATGCTTGTGCATATGCAAAATGCGTTAATGCCATAACGCTAACTAAAAATCATGAAATTATATCATACACATTCACATAAGCACGTAAGCACCTCATCACGTAATCTTTTAATTTAGGCACATAAACACATGTTATATGTTGTAGTTGGATTTCCACTTACCTTTCGTCCGTCGAAATTTAGCTACTTGCCCCGTGGATTCTCCTAATTCTCGACCTTAGGCATAAACACTAAGGTTAGTATGCTTAATTAAATTTAATTCCTTAAGGGTTTGAAAATTCGTAAGTTGTGACATTCTAAGAATACTAGTTAAATTCGTGAAGTCTAGTTAAATTTTACTATGTATGGTTCGTGAATTGTACTTATAATTTTCTAAGGTTCGCGACTTAGCACATGATGGCTTAATTCTCTAAATATATTTCGCGAATTGTGTGGGTTCTCAAAGTTCCCCAACCCGCGAAACTGCCGGGTTCGCAGAACACTCAGCCCCCCTCTCTCAATTCGCGAAATAGGGTTTGCATGGGTTCGCAAACCTCATTTGGCCCGCGAAGGCTAGTTCGAGCTTGTGTGGCTTTCAACTCGACTTCTCCTCCATCTGTTGCTTGGATTTTTCGTCAGTGGCTTTGCTATGGAGTTCGTGGACTTGAAAGAGTTCTTTTTTTAGGTGGGGTTTAGGTTCTTGAAGCTTAAGTGACGAAAATATCCCTTAATTAAAGGGAAGTGGTCTCTAAAATCACCTCTAAGGTTTTGGTCCCAATACTTATAGTTCTAGCCCATTAATACTTAGGCTTAAATCTTAGCTTATAGCCCACTAATAATCATGGCCCTATTATAGTCCAATCCCTTTTTGGTCTATTTTCGAAAATTCTAACTTAAATTGGAAGTCACATGGCCCAAATGAAATGCACCATTTTCATCAAATAAATTGAGCCTGCATTTCAACACGTAAAATTCGCCTAATTCACACGAGCACATAATATTTGCACGAGATGCACATAATTGCATCCAACCTTTATGCTAATTTACGAGGACCCGGGTGCTACGCAATACTCGTACTAGCGTACTCAGGGCCCTCGACTTATCTCACTACGCACCACAAAGAGCTCACGTCCCTCAGGGACAATACCACAGCGGTCCATGGCGGATGGCCGAACCCTAGGATGCACTTCGTTCCCCTAGGTTGCCATATGTACCCTGTCGTTCCCGACCGTCCTGGTCGCTCACGCTGGTAGCCCACGCTGAAGTCGCCTACACCAGGGTTCCACCCTGTGTCGCTTATACCCTCAGGTCGCACCCTCCAGGTCGCACCTTACCGCCACGGGCCATGCCCAATCATATCCATAGGATATCCACATATATTCATTTACATAATATTACGACGACGCTAAATGCCGCGCTGGTAGCATAGTAGACCGCCCTGACTCAACAGCGAGTCGACACACCTGCCCAGATCGGCAACTCCTCGTCGCGCACAAGCGACATATCATCATGCACACTCAGTCCCACGATCCTCCCCCATGAGTTCGTGCGTGCACATGAATATGCATATGCAAATCAATGCAACTTATGCTTACCACATGAAAGCGTAACGTTCAATCCGCATAATCATGGGATCACGTAGGCACATAGTCACGTAAGACATATAACACACACAAGTTATGTGTTGTAGTTGGATTTCCACTTACCGGGCGTCCGTAGATTATTTACTTCCTGACCCGTGTATTCTCCTAAGTCCCGACCTTAGGCAGGAAATAGTATCGTTAGTATGCTATATTAATTAATTAATTAATTACTTAAGGACTTAAATAATTTCCTAAGTTATAAACACATCCTAAGAGTTCTAATTGAATTTGTAAAGTCTAGCTAAATTTCGCTAAGTACGGTTCGCGAATTGTACTTATAATTTTCTAAGGTTCGCGACTTAGCACATGAGGCTTAACTTTCCAAGTGCGTTTCGCGAATCGCGTGGGTTCGCAAGGTTCGCTCGGCCCGTGAAAGTGGAGGAGTTCGCGAAATAGGATTTGCTAACGGCTAGGGTTCGCGAAGTTGAAACCGCGAAATTTCAATTTGCCAACTGTTAGGATTCGCAAAGCTTTCATAGCCCGCAAAGCTTGATTCGCCAAGTGGTTGCCGCCCTTAAAGTGCTTGGAGCCGTGAACCTCCATTCGCAATCCTCGCAAAGTGTGGAGTTCGCAAAGGGCACGGCCCGCGAAGTTGGTGAGTTCGCAAACCCTTGGTCGGCCTGTGGAATGATGTGCTCGCGAGCTACAATAGGCCCGCAAAGTTCCAAGGACTCGCAAAGTTGATGGTGCCTGAGGTTCGCCAACTTCCATGATTCGCAAGCGATTCGCAAAACACTTGACCCGCAAAAATAGGGTTTGCGGCTGGTGTGGATTCGCAGAACGGCCTAATTCGCAAAGTTCGACCCTTGCATGGATTCGTGAAGCAGGTTAGCGAAGTGCCCTCGGCCTGCAAAACACCTGCGTTCGCCAACGAGATGCGACCCACGAAATGACTCGAATTCGCAAAACCCTGGACTCGCGAAGCTTGTTGAGCCCACAAACCTCTTTCCTTAGTTCGCGGGGTGTGCTTTTGCGGCTCTTTTCACTTTGCATAAACATCTCCCCATTCGCAAAGCTCACTTTTTACAGATGAAAAGCTATATTTCCTAAAGAACAAGTGAAGGCCGTTCGAACTCCTAAAACCTAAAGTCGAGCTTTAGTCCCAAGCGTACTTCTAAACTTATTTTGCGTGTCTAATAATCTTTAAAATGTGTTAACTTAACCTTCGAAACGCTTTAAAATACTGCTCTTTATGACTTAGAGCCCTAAAATCTCACAACGCTATTGAAACTTTTATTATTTAACGTCGCACAGCCCTAATCCTTTAAGAAAACGTATATGTAGGCTTAAAGAACATACCTAGTTCAATTTGTTAGCTTGGTAGTTCCACTTCTCCTTCTTTCTTCCTGGCTTCAGCTTTCGTTGTTTTTCACAAGTGGGTGTCGTGGGTTTGGAAAGGGTTTTAGTGGACTTGAACGGATTTTCTAGGTGGGGTTTAAGTGGCTAAGGCTTGAGTAACGAAAATATCACCTTATTTTAAGGAAATTTGCCTCTAAATTTATTTTTCCTAAATGACTTGGGCCTATTTTCATTTCCAGCCCAATTCGTAGTTTCTACAATATTTATCAATGTTGGACTTGAGGTGAACTGGGCCTAACATTTAAACTTAGCCCATTTGTGACACAAGGCTTAGCTTTTGCCCGAATTCCTATTTGCCTAATTTTCGAAGATCCTTAAATTAGGGGTCTCACAGCACAATCTCAATTGCACTGAATTTCACCATTACTTAAACACGAATTTACGCACGTAATTTTCCACACAAAATCTCACGTAAGTCACATGATCACGAAATTGACAAACGAAAGGCACATAATAGCAGTCAGCAGTCGTGCAAATTTATTGGCCCTACTATTTACGAGGACCCGGGTGCTACAGTGGCTTCGCTCAATGCCAGACTTGACGAGTTTGTGGAAGACTTGAAGATACAATCATGACCAGAGTGTACGACGCACTTGGTACATCAACTCGCGACAAAGGCAAAGCCCCCATCATCGAAGAAGAACCTGCTCAACCTGATCCGGATGCTGATACTGATGCCGGCCCGTGGAACATTCCCATCAAAGAACTCCATGACATTCTGCTGGCACGACTCTGCAGTGCACCCAAACTCAGCGCAGGGGAACATGAGATCAAACGAAGACTCGTGTTTCCGTTCACCTGCCAAGGCGAGGCCGAGGCATCCAATCATCCTCGTGATGACGCAGAAGATGAGGGTCATCCCGAGGGGAAGAAGATGCAAGACAAGGTGCCTCAGCCTCAACAGCAACAGGCAACCGTCACCCAAACAACTATCCAAACTAAAATACCCACCCAAACTACTACCAACAATCCAACAAGCTTACTCATTTCAAAGAGAAGCCTCCCCACCAGCTATGTGCCTTTCACTTCCCCATACCACTAGCCAAAGAACCCATTCGATTTCTCTATCATCTCCCATCCATCCCACAAACCAAAGAAGCTCTTCGATTTCTCCATCGTTTGACATCCAATCCCTTCAGACAGATGATCGAATCCCACATGCTAAAGAACTGTACAATCCGCACGATGCCATAGAGAAGTACATCTTCAACGAAGATTGGATAACAAAGACGATGGATCCGGACATGGCCAAAGGCTCAATGGAAAATGCAAATTCTTACTGATGAAGGCAAACATAAGCCTGGCCCTAATCGACGATGAAGAACTCGAGGAAGGTGAAGACTACGAAGCTGAAATTCCAGAACTTCCCGAGCTGCTCCAACACACCATAGTTGATGAGGAATGCCCACCATCGAAGTCGAACATAGGAGAAGAGCTGAAATTTCCATGGGTTAACGCCAAGGTTAGTGCTCCATTTCAAGAAGAGATTCGAAAGAGAATCTGGAGGAAGGATGATAGAATCAAGAAGATGGACGAGTTTGAGCTTAGAGGTCTAACTCATCTCCCAAGACTAAAGCCGTTCAGTACATGCTCCCTCTTTGCCGATTTCGGATGCTCAAAGGAAAGAAAAGGTGATGTGGATACTTTCAGAAGAGAAGAGGCGAAGAGACCTAGAATCAGAGAAATGTGGAAGTTCGAAAGGTATGATTTGCTGAAATAGACATTCCCATCTACATGGTACGGCGAGAAGATGAAACGTACGAAGAACTAAATGAAGCCTACCTCGCCTACATCAGAGTTGAAGATATTGAACAATTAGTGGGAGAGTTCAGAACGCTTGGAGCACTTAAGACTCCAGAACTCAGGTTGGGTTACGCCGCATTAAAAAGGTTCATGCTGCGCCAAATCAAATTCAATGCAACTGATGACCTCCAAATGGCATTGGAGAGCAACCTGAAGAAGGGGAATCTTACGAAGCCCTACTTGTAACTCCCGGAGTCAGACTGCTATGGTGAAGGCCAGGTCTTTGTAGGAGAAGATCCCTCAGTGGTCTATGTAAATTATAAGGGAGATAAGAAGACAAATAATATTTTGTATAAGTTAGGTGGCTGGGCTTTAATATACCAATGACTTGTGGTATATAACGCCCATACATACCCTTATAGGGTTTTAACAAAAGAAGTTCAAAAGTAAAAAAAAGGGGATACATATAAACAAACAGGTCGGACCACCCACCATTTTCGGCAAGCGTACCACTACGAAGCGGGGCTCACCTGCACTTACCACGACGAAGAACTCCGCTAGAACCTACGATGTCACATTCCAAATGAGCTTTTGGCACATGTTAAAAGACACCCCCGCACACCTTTTTCTGGAGCCAGAGAATCTCTCATGTCGTAACAATCTCCCCTTGCTCCGCTGCAAAGGCTATCTCCTCTTCTTGTGGAGGATTGAAATGCACACTCAGCTATAACCCTCTTGCCTTGATGCTATACGTTGTAGACCGGATGTATACTGTGATCCACATCCCGACATTCGTTTCTTGATAATGTCGCAGATCTTTGAAATTTTGTTTACATCTTGTCATTGTCTTTTTCCGTATTTTGAAGTCATCAAGTCTTGTCCAATCTTCTTCTTCTCAGTGCCACATTCGTCTTCGTCGAAAGGAAGTTGTCTGGTTCGGCCACGAGGAAGCTTCTCTGGCTCCAGAAGAAGGTGTGCGCGGGGTATCTTTTAACATGTACCAAAGTTCCTTTGGAGTGTGGCATTGTAGGTTCCACTGGAGTTCGGCTTCATCGTGGTAAACGCGGCGGAATTTTGATGGTGAGCATGGGATGTTTTATAAAATATGCCAGGCTCCTTCTGAATGCGACGTTTAAGTGCAAGTGAGCCCAACTTCGTAGTGGTACGCTCGGCAGAAATGGTGGGTGGTCGATCTGTTTGTTTATACGTATCCCCTTCTCCCCCTCATGGTGATTGGTGTTTATGAGATCGGCATGCTTATATAAGAGGCTAAGAAGGACATAAACGTGCAAGTGAGCCCAACTTCGTAGTGGTACGCTCGGCAGAAATGGTGGGTGGTCGATCTGTTTGTTTATACGTATCCCCTTCTCCCCCTCATGGTGATTGGTGTTTATGAGACCGGCATGCTTATATAAGAGGCTAAGAAGGACATAAACGACATATCGGTGCAGGTAATAACCAGATGGAGCCACTGAAGCAATCCGTCGACACAACTTCAGAGACTAACTCCAAGACGTGGCCTGTGACGGCAGGACTTGATAAACCAGGGCCAGCTAGGCGTCACGTTAACATCGTCCAAGAGTCTAGCTCGAGATGATGGCCTGATTCCGTTCTTGTTTTGATGTTGCAATTGCAGGCCTTCCATTGAATCTCGGAATCACATCTACGAGAGACGTGTCTATGGAAGTTCTGATCTGGTCACGAAGTCCAGATAAGAAAAAGTGTATGTGTCCGAAAAATATAAAACATTGAGGTAGTGAGAACACCTAGACTCGATGTGTTCCAGTCAGCGGTGTGGGGCTAATCACCACTTAATTCAAATCACCCGCTTCCAAGTGAAGAGGTGATAGATTACGTGGCTTCGCGTGATTTAGTGAAACATCGGCCTGTTGGGAGATCGATGAGCGGGTAAGGCTCGGTTGTGCATGCGCCATTCGACCAAATGAGGCATTTTCTACCCGGGAGTTGATAAAAATCAACTCTTGTACCTATATGAGATGGCCAGAATGTTTTGTGAAGCGAGGGATATGCGTATCGTCTGCTCTTCGGTCTTGTCAAGCATTGCCAAATGGAATGTGGCTGATGGACTTGAAATCTTCACTAACACTCGGCTACGTACCGGGGTTAGGTTCAGTTTTCCAACTGAACCTGGGAACCTAGAATCCATGCGTCCGTCAATTTTGATGAGTGCTTCTTGATCAGCAAGTCGGAGCAGGTCGGTTGATATCATCTTCATCATAGTATATGGTTGTCACGGCTTTTGGGATTCTTGAACTCTTGAGGGTTGAGTTTTCAGTTGAAGTCCGTCTTGGGAGGTGGAAGCGCCTGAGGGGGTTTTTCTTTCTTTTCCCCTTCTTTTCTTTTACTTTTCATTCCTTTATATATATATATATATATATATAATATATAAATATATGTAGATATATACATTGAATAATAATAGATATAGGTATAAGTATACGTATATGTAGAGTATCAATTTTAATTGTGCTTGATTTAATTAGTTGTCCTTGTAATTAGGGGCTTTATGTATAGTCGTCCTTAGATTAGGACTAATTTGATTTTTATACCAAGTTTGTTCAGTATAAATAGTTGTACAAGCATTGAGCTGAATACAGAAAACTAGAGAATCAATCCGAAAGGCTGCCGATTCAATTCTAGAGAGAGAAACAGCAAAACTTTCTCAAACTAAAGGAATTCTCTCTCGTGTTCTTCAAGTGAAGGTTTTCGATCGAAATACATTGTTCAATAATTCATATCGATTTCCTTAGAATTCATGCCTAGGATGGTTGTGTTGACAAACGAGGACCTAACAATTGGTATCAGAGCAGATTCGTTCTGTTATGAGTCGAAATTGTTATAATTCGGATCGAAATTTATATTCTGGAGCTGTTCACGCGAAGAACAGTTTTGGCGCGAAATTGTTTTTCAATCTTAATTGCCTAATTCTGTGCTTATCTGATTTGAATTTGATGTTTCTGTGTGTGTTCTAGCAATAGAAATCGATGGCGTTTATATCTGTAGCAGTTTGAATATCAATTTAGCAGAATAGATCAGATTTGAATCGTTACTGTTTTCGCGAAGAACAAACTTGAACGCAGTTTGATTTTGATTAAAATTGACATATTTTGCTTCGTAATGTCTTTAGTTGTCTGTTCCTGCAAATCAAACTTCTGATTACGAGTAGAAACCTGCAGTTTCATAGTTTAATTCATCGTTTTTGGTTGAATCAGGGTTAGTTAGGGTTCTGATTTTATTCGCGAGACTTCAATTTTTCTCGCTAAAGTTTTCGATCGCAGAAATTTCTCGATCGCAAAACTCCGTGCGAGAATTTTTATCAATCAGAACACTAAGTCAGCGCTAAAATCGTCTTTACTAAGAATGATTTTAATAGAAGAATTTTTCGAGAGTTACTTAGCGAAAAGCGTTTTCGACGAACACCTATTTGACCTTTGCGCTCGCAAAACTTACCGTCAAAATTGTTTTTCGGTCAAAACTAATACAGTATGACCAAGCGAAAATTACTTGCGATCAAAAATTTTTTCAGTCAACGAATTTATTCTGACTAAGCAAGAAACCTACCCTGTATTGTTCTTTGCGATCGAAATAAATTCACGATTAAAGATCTCGATCGAAAGTATTTGCAATTTTTCTCGCTCGAAAATTTTCTCGCTGACGCACTTTCTCGCACGAGAATCTATTTTTGACTGAATTATTTTCGATCACGACTGAATTATTTTCGGTCAAAAATCTAAAGATAGAATCGAAAATAATTCTCGACTGCTTTAATATCAAACACTACTAACTAATATTTGCTACTTGTGAAGCACATAACATCACTCAAATCCATCAAAACAACCAACAAAGATCCTTCGTCAACAACAATAAAAGGCAAAGAAGAGATGGATGCGTACTCGCTAGGAAACGACAATCGTCCGCGATCTTGAACGCGGTGAATACACAGTCTGGAGAAGCCGCTTCCTAAACTTCATAGCTCTGAAAGATCAATCCGAAAATCTGTTGCAGTCACTCGAAGAAGAACCTACACAGTTTTGGGTCACCATAGCCGGTGATGACACGGCTGTAGAGTATATGTTTGAATTGTGCTTGATTTATTAGTTGCCCTTGTAATTAGAGGCGTTTTGTATAGTAGTCCTTAGATTAGGACTAGTTTGATATTTATACCAAGTTTGTTTGGTATAAATACATGTAAAAAAATTGTGTTGAATAGAGAATGTTTTGGAAATTGACACGAAAGGCTTGCAATTCAATTACTATAGAGAGAAACAATAGTAACTTTCTCACTCTACTCGAATTCTCTCTCTTGTTCTTCAATTGAGTTTTTCGATCGAATCTTAATGATAATTAATATCGTCGAATTACTTTGAATTCTTGCCTAGGATCTTAGTGTTGGTAATCGTAGGACCTAACAACGGCTACTCCTCGAATTCCCGCTACTAGGCGAAGGAGCCTAGTGAGTACTCTATCGAGGAAAAGGCCCGCGCGAAGGCTGATCTAATAGCCATGAACACACTCATGCAAGGCATCCCTAATGACATCTATAGACAGATAGACAGTCTCCCAACGACTAAGGGCATGTGGGACGAGTTGCATAGGATGATGCAAAGGACGGAAGTAGGCATCAAGACCAAAAAAGGCGAATCTTAATGATAATCATTATCGTCGAATTACTTTGAATTCTTGCCTAGGATCTTGGAGTTGTTAATCGTAGGACCTAACAATTGGTATCAGAGCAGATTCGTTCTGTTTTGAATAAAAAATTGTTAGATTTGGATCGAAAATCATTTTCTGATTATTGTTCATCAAAGAACAGTTTGGCGCGAAATTGTTTTCGATCCAATAGCATAATTCTGTGCTTAATTGACTTGAATTTGATGTTTCTGTGCTTGTTTGAGTGTTAAATGATGATCGCGATCAGATTTTTGTAGCTGTTCGAACTTCACTTTTGTTGGATTAAATCGATTCTGTGATTTACTGTTTGCGAAGAACATGAAGAACACGTTCTGATTTTGATCAATTTCGACATATTTTGCTTCATAACGTGTTTAATTGCTTGTTCGTGCGTAGTTAGTAAATGAATGCGAGCAATTACCTGAAATTTCACTGTCTAATTCGTTGTTTTTGCTCGAATTTGTGTTAACCGTATTCTGTGATTTTTCTTAATCGTTCAAATTTTTCTCGCTAGGTTTACGATCAGATTAGTTTCTCGATAGAAAAACTTGGCGCGAGAATTTTTCTCGGTCAGAATACGAAGTCAGCGGTAGAATCGTCATCACTAAAAACGATTTTAGTTAGAAATATTTCTCGAGCATTATTCAGCGAAAAACATTTCCGAGAGAGACCAATTTTGACTTGCATGCGAAAAAACTTTCTCTCGAAAAACTTTTTTCGGTCAGACCTTTAACGTTTGACCAGGCGAAAATCATTTACACGCGAGAAACTTTTGTAGTCAACAGATTTAATTTGACTTGTGAGAAACTTACTAACGTACTGTTTCTTTACGATCGAAATAAATTCACGATCAGGAAATTTTTCTCGACCGAACGATTTTGGGCAACTATTTCGCTCGAAAAATATTTCGCCGACAAACTTTCTCGCACGAGAAAAGTACACAGTATATTCTATTTCGACGAAATTATTTTCAATCAAACTTTAAAGATTGAATCGAAAATAATTCTAGAACTATTTTTCGAAGCAAACGCTACTAACGAACTTTGTCGCTTGTGAAGCACATTACATCATCTTCATACGTTCAAAACACTTAGCGAAGATCCATCAACAACTCAACTACAACACAAAATGGACGCATACTCGCTCAAAAATGAAAACCGTGTGCCGATTTTGCAACGAGGCGAATATACCGTGTGGAGAAGCCGCTTCCTCAATTTCATCGCTCTAAAAGATCAAGCTGAAAATCTACTGCAGTCTCTTGAAGAGGGACCGGCACAATTCTGGGTCCATGTACCCGGTGATGAAACAGCTACTCCTCCAATTCCACATTCTAGGCGACTAAAGGAGCCTAGGGAATACTCTATAGAGGAAAGGGCTCGGGCTAAGGCTGATCTAGTAGCCATGAATACCCTCATGCAGGGTATCCCCAACGACATATATAGACAGATTGATAGCCTTTCATCGGCTAAAGGAATGTGGGATGAACTGCAGAGGGTGATGCAGAGGACAAAAGTTGGCATAAGGCCAAAAAGGCGAACATTCTCACTGCTTACGACTCCTTCAAAGCAAAGCCGGAGGAGAGTCTATATGACATCTACCAAAGATACCTCACTCTTTTCAACGAGATGAGGAAGATAGAAATCACGAAGACCAATATGGAGACAAACATCAGATTTCTGTCTTCTCTGCCCGTGGAATGGAAGAAAATATCCACCCGAATTCGACAAAATAAAGATCTAGAGGAGTTGGATATCCATGCCGTGTTTGACAATCTCGCACAACATGAGGATGATATAAGCGAATTCAAAAGGAGCAGAAGGGCAAACAAATCGAAAACACTGTTGCCTTGGTCTCGGAGAAGAGGAGCTCGAAATGAAGAAAAGAAAAGATCGTTAGGCCTCATTCTCCTTCAGAGTCGGAAGAAGAGTCAGACTCCGACGTCGAGCCAAACATGAAAGCCCTAGGAAATCAGTTGGCTCTAATAGGAAAAATGATGAGTAAGAAGTACTTCAAGAAGAAGTCTTCAACCTCAGCCAACAGACTTCGGACTACAAGCTCTAAAAACAAAGAACGTGCACCAGAGAGCTCCGAAGTCAAGAACCTAAAAGAGGCTAACAAATGGTTCAACTATGGGTAGCCAGGTCACTTTGCCAGAGAGTGCACTCTTCCGAAGAAGAGAGATGCCAACTACTACTCCAGGAAGCTCCAATTGACTAAACAGAAAGAAGCTGGAGTAGCTCTCATGGCCGAACAAGACCAATGGCTCGAGGACACGTCGATCTCTAAAGAAGAGAATTTAGCCCTCATGGCCAGTCTCGACAATGAATCGGACGCTGACACATCCAACCGGACGAACGAAGACAACGCATCCACTTCGTCAAAAGAGGTAGTCTCTTCTTCCACATTATTGACCATGTTAGAATCATATCAAACACAATATGCTAACATGAAACGTGAACAGAAATGTATTAAGGAAGTAGAGCATAAAGTTGTATCTCAGGAGAAGATAGAAAGTCACGAATCAGAACTTAGGAGCTCTAGTGCTTAGAAACTTTACGGAATCGACATATGGAAATGCCTTCAAAATTCATTCATTAAACAAGCCTCACATGGGCCTGAAATCCCCTTAGACTACAACGAACTAAATGAAAGAGACGAAAATAGGAAACCATCTCTAACACCCGTCAGTGATTTAGTTCAAGTTCTACCTCCTGATTCTCAAACACACTACGAGGAAGTAAAAAACGTTAATTATCAAATTCTCTCGAAAACCCCCTATCATAAAACAGATAGAGGAGTCACAGGCAAAGTTTGATAAAGATCGAGAGAATTTCGAAGCTGAAAAGAAAAAGTTCTTTAAGGAGATGGAAAATCTCAAGGCTTCCTCATCCTCCCAAACTACCTCTCACGCTATTATAAAAAGCGTGAAAATCGAAAAATCGCCTTCGAAAGATCAAAAACTGCATTAATAATTCTATTAAAAGTGCTAAGACTAATTCCATTTCACCTGCGTCCACAGGGAGCGTAGGGCCAGCACTGAAAACGAAGGTGAGAGTGTCTAGTTCTAAGATAAAGAAGGAGCCAGTAGATTTGAATGTTTCTAAAAATGTTACTCCTTCCGTTACCATAAAAGACACTCATAGTAATAAAAGAGCCATTTCTACGTTCAAAATAAATTGCTTCTACTTGTTCCCTTCAGCCTATCACCTTTAGAAGCGACAATTTCGAAATAGGCTCTACCTCAAAAATTACCAATAATAATCATTCTGAAACAAATGCCACAAGGAAGACCCGTAGGAAACAAGATCCAGCCATAAAGAAAGGTTATGGCGCTGTACATACTTGTACTCACCTAAGGTATCCCGTAAAGATTGAGTCCCCCAAGCACCTTAGGAAATTATCAAAAAAAAGATCTTTTCCTCGGTCAAACCTTCCAAAGCATTTGTACGTGCTGAATTAACCTTCCCTGCAAGGTTCAACCCAAATGGATTCCTAAATATCCACCTAGGACGACAAAAGCCAAAAAGGCCTAGTCTCCTATAGAGGCAAAATCCAAACCCACTTCTCCAGAAGTGGAATGGGTTATTAAAACTCCTCCAAATAAAAATTTAGGAATAAACTGAATCTGCTAATTTGAGAGGACACATGCTTAAGTGGGTACTAACGCTATCTAATTTGTTTTTGCAGATCCTTCATGTGTGGTACCTCGACTCTGGTTGCTCCACACACATGACTGGTAATCAAGAGCTGCTGAGCAACTACAAAGACCGACCAAACAGCAAAGTCAGATTCGGAAACAATGACTCAGCTCCAATTTTTGGATTTGGAGATATCATTCTGGAGAATCTGACAATATAGGATGTCTCGTATGTCGATGGCCTCCGCCATAACTTGTTCAACATAGGCCAGTTCTGTGACAGAGGGTTCCAGGTGGTCTTTCATGCTGACTGGTGCAGAAATTTGGATAGTCAGGATACAGAACTTCTTCAAGGACTTCGGAAATCCAATCTTTACACGATCAACCTGACATCCGTCGGCCCTCGACAGTTGTATGCCTCATCTCTCAGATTGATTTACAGAGGAACAGCCTATGGCATCAACGATTGTCTCATCTGAATATGAAAGCTCTCCAACGTCTTTCTATGAAAAAGTTGGTTCACGGTCTTCCAACTATACTACTACAAATGGAGCATCAGTGTTCGGCATGTCAATTAAGAAAAATGAAGCGAGCATCTCATCACGTCAAGCAAATTGCGTCTACTTCTCGACCATTGGAACTCATACACATGGATCTCTGTGGGCCGATGCAGACTCAGAGTATCAATGGAAGAAAGTACGTGCTAGTGATCGTTGATGACTACTCTAACTACAAATGGACAAAGTTCCTCCGAACCAAAGATGAGACCGGTGACTTGATTATCAACTTTGTGAACACTTGTGGAAGCAGCTCGTACAATGCTGATCCATTCAGGACTTCCACACTTTCTATGGGGTGAAGCAGTCAATACCGCTTGTTTTATCCAAAACAGGACTGTGGTTCACAAACGGTTCAACAAGACTCCGTACGAGATTGTGAATAATTGAGTGCCCAACATCTCATTCCTTAAAGTCTTCGGGTGCAAGTGCTTTGTGGCGAACGACAGAGAGCAACATGCAAAGTTAGACCCTAAAGCATTCGAAGCAACTTTCGTCGGGTATTCTTCAACATCAAAAGCGTACCGAGTATACATCAAGTCCAACCGAATAATTAAGGAAAGCTATGATGTCACTTTCCACGAAGTGGCAGAGATGGCTTCTGGTCACTTCAGTCAGGACCCGTGCCTAACCAGATGGCTCCTGCACAACTCAGTTCGGGACCCGTGCTCAACCCGTTGGTTTCTGAAGACAACATCTCAGAACCCGTAATCACTGGTGTGTTGGCACAAAACCAGCAGAAGATGGCAACAACTCCAAATCAACGTCAGAAGAAGCAACGAGACTTGTATTAGAAGATTTGGATTCTCTCTTTGAGCCAGTATATCGGTCACCCACTGCTACACCTACAGTGGGTCTCCACCCGACGAGACCGACGTACCAAGTTTTTCTCACGTACCTACCACCACCCGATTCAGAATTGCCACAGAATAACGAAGAACCTACAGTGCTTATTGAGGAAGAATCATCAGAGACGATCGATCCAAGTACAGAACTGGAACTTCCTCAAACAAATGATCAATCGGAGACTATAGGAAATCTAGACCCACAGATGGCTGATGCATCGACTTCAGCCTTGCCTCATGAGCGCAAGTGGACTAGAGGTCACCCGGTTGATCAGATAATTGGCGATCCTTCAGATGGAGTAAGGACACGTCGTCAACACAGTCTTTACAGCTGCTTTCTGAGCCAAAACAAGCCTAGTAAGGTAGCAGACGCACTACGACACCAGGATTGGATAATTGTAATGCAGGAGGAAATCAATCAATTCGAACGTCTTCAAGTGTGGAACTTAGTACCCCGTCCGCATGGGAAAACATTAGTCGGAACTAAATGGGTATTCAAAAACAATAAAAATTAAGATGGTGAAGTGATCCGGAACAAAGCAAGGCTAGTTGCTAAGGGATACAATCAACAGGAAGGCATCGACTACGACGAGACATATGCTCCTGTTGCCCGAATCGAAGCTATCCGCCTTCTCCTGGCTTATGCGGCTCACAAAGACTTCAAAGTCTATCAGATGGATGTTAAGACCGATCACGTCTATCGCTTGGACAAAGCTCTCTATGGACTAAAACAAGCCCCACGTGCTTGGTACGATGTCCTGAGTGAATTCCTCGTAAAGTCTGGATTCATACGCGGAACGATAGACACAACCCTCTTCATCAAATGTCAAGACAAAGATCTGATGGTCGTTCAAGTATACGTCGACGACATCATCTTCGGATCAACTAATCCACGGCTTTGCACGAAGATCGGAGATCTAATTAAAAGCAAGTTCGAGATGAGTCACATGGGAGAGATGCAGTTCTTTTTAGGACTACAAGTCAGGAAACTCGAAGATGGGATTTTCATCAGTCAAAATGCATCAAGGATATTCTGAAGAAATTCCATCAAGACCATAGCAAGCCTCTCAGCACTCCTATGTCACCAAGCTGCAAGTTGGATGCCGATCCCTCTGGCAAGTCGATTGACATCACACCGTATGGCAGCATCATTGTATCTCTTCTCTACCTCACTTCGAGCCGGCCGGATGTCATGTTTGCCACCTGCTTATGTGCTTGTTTATAAGCCGATCCCAAAGAATCCCATATGCTCGCGGTTAAAAGGATTCTGCATTACCTTAAGGGCACTTCTACCCTTGGACTATGGTATTCAAAGGGTACGAACTTCAAACGATTGGCTACACTGGCGCTGATTATGCATGTTGTCTAATGGACAGGAAAAGCACATCCGGTGGCGCTCAATTTCTAGGCGAAAAGCTGGTTTGCTGGTCATCCAAAAAGCAAATTGTGTGTCAACTTCGACGGCCGAAGCGGAATACGTGGCTACCGCCAGTTGTTGCTCCCAGATGCTGTGGATACGGATACAGCTTCACGACTATGGGTAAAATTTAAATAATATACCCATATATAGTGATAGTCAAAGTGCCATCGCTATTACTTGCAATCATGTTCATCACTCACGCACAAAACACATAGATATTAGATATCACTTTATCAAAGATCACGTAGAAAGAGGCACAATAGATATGTATTTTGTGAACACGGAGTTTCAACTAGCCGACATTTTCACCAAGGCTTTGGATGAGAAACGGTTCCAATTCCTTGTCGGAAAATTAGGCATGTTGAATCTTCCGTAATATGTGCATTACATGATCTTCTGTGCTATCACATGCTCTATTCTATGTGTTTTCCATGCTTATTTGTCTTTATCGTGCGTGATAATAAAAATAACAAAAAAATTATATATATAGAAATATAATAAAAATATATATAATATATATACCTATAATATAAAGGGGAATGACGAAATCCGTTAGGATGCTTTGATAAAGCACTTAGAATTTTACCCCGACATGCGATCGATTTAATCGCTTAATTTTGTCAGTCTAAGTCGCACTCTTGTGTCTAAAAGGTCATTAGGTTGCTCCACTAGACACAATGTCACTTTACATATGTGAGGATTCAAGCCTTGTTCCTTTTTCTTTCTTTGGATCTATTTCTCGAGTGAGTCACACATCATTACTTGTCTTAGCTAGTGATACTTGGTTTCATACTCACCTTGCTTTAGATCATTAGGAAAATGATAAGGGTGCTTAGGATATTCCTCACTCGGCATTATATAATTTTCCCTCACATTAGCCCTTAGTCATCCACTTTGAGCCTTCTCCAATGTCCTTTTCTTCCTTTGAAACCAATTCCCAGCCTTCAACCTAATTCTAGACTCTTCGGATGGTTGTTCAAACGGGAAAAGGAGGGGGAGAAAACAAAAAAAGAGGGGGATGACGACAAAAGAATGCATTCCTCAACGCGCAAAAATCAGACCAAAGGAACCTGCCTTCCGACCATTCTTAGAAAGTGGCATGGATCCTGATGTGAACTTCTCCAACGATAATCTCGTATGCTCGTCGGAACGACTGGAAGAGGAGCACCACCAAGTGAACTTCTCCAACGATAATCCGGTCTTATATCGGGAAACGAGAAGAGGAGCGCAGCCTCGCACATTTCGACATGAAATGTTATGTTTCATATGCGTTGAATTGGATAAATGCAAATTTCTTAAGTGTGTCGCACATTCTAAATGCAATGTTAGATTGCATTGGTACTGAATTGATTAAATGCGGTAAATTTTTTATTGCTCTTACCATCACACAATATCTTAAATACATGTTTTCGGGGACCATGTATATGTGCTTACTGGGTACATTTGTGTGTCATATGCTAGTGACTTGAATTGATTTCATATGGTTGCATATTCAGTCAATTCTTGTGCATTATTTGAGGGGGAGCAAATATAAAAATCGTGCATTAGCTCCAAATATTCTTGACGTTATCTTTCTAAACGTTTCAGATTCCTTCAAACAAAAATAAGGAGCAAGACGTCAACACTACAAGGAAAGGAGCTAGTCACAAACCAAATATTCATGCCTAAAATAATTGTTGATTAACTCCATAATTTCCAACGTTTTCTTTCTAAGTGGTACAGACTTTTTAATTTCTACCAGGGAAGCTAGACATTACTACACGAAAAATACAGGAGTTAATTGCATTTATTTTAATCATGAGGAGGAGCTTTACAATGTGATTTTACTCGAAATAGGGGTCAATCTAAAAATTTTAGAAGTACTTACTATCGAGAAAGTGGATATAAGACTTAATTCACGATCATAAGTTTCTCGAGCGTAAACAGTGTTGGGAACGATTTTGATTAGCCGCGATAATTTGTGATCGAAAAAGATTGTCGAATCAAAAATTTCTCGAGCGCAAATAGTAATGGGCCTGTTCCATTTAATCTCAAAATGTCAAATCGCAAAACCCAACATTGATCTACAGCAAGTTAATAAAAGTTCACTTTCTTGTCAGTCGAAAAACTTTTTCTCACGCAACCCTAAATCGCAAACATTTCTCTCGCGCATAACTTTCACAGACAGTTTCATTTCCTCAAAAATCTTTCGATTTTCAACACGAAATTGTCCGTTTAAGATAGAAATGAGATCCTTTTGCCATTTGTGTGCGATTTAACTCCATTAGCATCTGCATTTTATAGTTTTTCGCATGATTAGGATTAGTTTCTCGACTGTTCTTCAAACAGAGAAAAACCGTATACTATTTTTATTGTGATTTAGGCTTGATTATGAGTTTTATCTGAGATTAATGCCTGCGCATAAGATAGTTTCGATTTTCTTTATGAATCTGGTAGAATGAATCTTCGGAAAGTCTGCATCTTCGACTGAAATTTGAGTTTAGATGAAACTGGGCATTTGAATGTTTGAAGCCATCAAAGAACTTTGTCGATCGCAAACAGTCTTAATTGAATTCCGATTTAATTGAGATATTGTTTATATCGAATTAGTTTTCGCTCGATAAAATTCTGATTTAGTCGCTAAGATAGAAGATTTTCACCGAAAAATTATTTACCATCGAGAAATCTAATTAGGATTTTTGTGAGCGAAAAACTTAAGCACCGAATAGAAAATTTAGATTTATCGAGCATTATCGCAAAATAGAATTTTCGATTTGATTCATTTCGGTGGAAAAAAAATTTAGCAGCGAAAAATTAATTTTTCGACGCTTAATTTTTCGATCGCAAAATTTGCCGCTTAGGATTTAATCGATCGATAAATTTCTCGACGATTGACTTAGTCTTTCGTTGACTAATTTCTCGATAGAAATATCGCAGTGAAAAATTTTACTTACAATTGAAAAGCACATATCGCTCGACAAATTTAAAATCGAAAAATTTTATTCAGTCGAGGAAAATTTCTCGACAGTAAATTTACCTGAGAAATAATTTCTCGATCGTAAATTTACGCGGAATTTTTCTCGATCGTAAAATTGATCGACTACACTCCCACGATTTCAACTTCAACTAACTTAAACGGAGTTATTACAATTGAATGCATAGGAAATCAATTTGAAAACCAAATTTATCGAGCGAAAAATTTCTCGGCGTGAACAGTGACATTACCCCTGATTAAACACTTAGAAAATTTCTAACTCTTTTGCACGCGTTACATGTTTAATTCGAAATTACAATCATGCCATTACATTTTTTCAAAATCAAGTATCCTATATGCATATTATACGATTTCAATTCAAAATTCATCAAACATGTCATGACTTGATACAATATTATAGTTTGATGAAATTAAATCCATTTTCGACTAAATCAAATGTTATGAATTAATGAACATTTATATCTCTTTATTTTTTTCAGATGGATCGCTACCCTCGATATAATAATATATACGACCACAACTTGTATCTGAAGGTCCAGGATACAAATTTCTAGCTCGATCTGAGCACCTTTCGGTGCCCAGACGAGATCATTGTCTCTATCCTGCGAGGCCACCGCATCTGGCACGCATTGACGGTCACCGCCTCTGTGCCAATGGTCTATCTCCAGCAGTTCTGGGGATGTATACAACGAGCTATGCAAATGGAGCATTCTCCTTCACAACTAGAATCGGGACGCGGCATATTCATATGGACAAGAACCAGTTCGAGATGATTCTGGAGTTGCCATACAACGAAAACTACCACCCGCTCCCATCGGACGAAGAAATGGTCCATGTTCATGCATATGGGTTATCAACCGCAGCTCACCAAGTTAGCTCAGGTCCAGAGCAGCGGTATCCCTCATCCGTGGAAGACACTTTCCGGGATTGTGAACAAGTGTCTATCACCCAAGCATGCTGACTTCGACAAGGGCAATGGCAACATACTGCGGATCTTTCACGGACTCGCATTCTCCAGAAATTACGATTTCACGCAGCTGATCTGGAATGATCTTGCTGAACAGATTCGGCTGAAGGAGAATCGGAGATAGAAGAACGTGCCCTACGCTCGATGGTTCAATGTGATCATCAGGGAGTTCATGGAGTTACAGGCACAGAATATTCCTCAGCCGCCTCCTGGAGGAAACTATCAGCCGCCAAGGCTCAAATTCTTCCATAATCCACGGCTCACGGACTTGGACCTACCGTCGATGCCGATTCCGCTCAACCTACTTCGGCTCGCCGACCCCGCGGGAGTTGAGTATCAGAGATTCTGTCGGGAACATAATCTAACCGAGTAAATGATCAGAGGGACCCCGTCAGATTTCCATGTGAGCCCTCCCCAACCGCAACAGCACCAGAGCCCTGAGGCTATGTTGATTGATGCAGTGGTTCAGGAGCTAGAGCAGGAGTTTCCAACTCAGGACGAACAGATTCCTGATGCAGACGCCACGCTGATAGTGTTGTGGCTGCTGAGTTGGAACAAGAGGCTCCAACAGAAGAAATTTCAAGTGGAAGTGCCCGTCCATGTTGGCGTGCTCGAACAATCAATTGAGAAGGTTCTTCAACCAATAGCACGGCTCGAGGTTGAAGTGGGACAAAGCTCACTTCCACGGGTGACGAATCAGGCACTGAAGGACGTCGATCGTGACCCTACTCCCCATACAGCCACCCGTCTGACACGGAGTCTGACGAGGAAATCAGCCTGATAAGGAGAACTCCCAAGAGACTTAGCATTCAGTTGGAGTCCCTCTTCCGGGCCGTCACCACCGCACCAGACACCATGCTGACCACTTCTACAAGTGTTGCTGGCACTTTTCGCTCAATCTTGAGCCGCAACCAAGCCTCCTGGTGTCTGGTTCGCAGGCGCAACCTGAGTCTGCCAACCCATAGAGGCGAATCTTCAAGATTCGACTTGAGGATTGGGTGGAAGTCTCATACAGTCACAACCTCAAGTGACTGTGAGCCAACCTGAGGAGTCGGTGCCTACTCAAGGGTTGATAACAGGTGACATTAGTCGTCCTGGACTATCCAAGGAGGCGTCTGCACCTTCTGTGATGAACGAGCAATTCCAGGCCGCTCTCTCTACCGCTGTACAATTCATGGAAGACAAAACCATGGAGAGGGACTCCAAGCCATCGAGACATCCCGAAGAGATACTGGGAAAGCACCTGTCTCTAAAGGCCCTTCGTCACAAACCAATCCCACACCTCCACAACCCACACCCACCGACCATTTAGCCACTTCATGCATCCTCATCAACCTATACACCATACCCATAACCGAGCTCCACGACATTCTATTCGGCCGCCTGATCGGCCTTTCCATCCGGTCGCCTCAAGAAGAATCCCTTTATAGGCGATTGGTGGATCATCTTGAGCCACCTACTACCACTTGTCGAGGCCAAAGCTCCCACTCACGGCGCAGACATGACGATCCTGATTATCAGGACCAACATGAGGGGGAGAAGAGGCCACGGACATCTACAAGGCTCGGGCGCTACGCAGACAAGCGCTGGAGCAGGTGAAACCCAAACCCAAACCCAAACACAAATCACCCACACCACGCACGGCACCGCCACTCTACCACATATCAACCCACCAACCTTTACCCTACGGACGCCTCCGCCCACACCGCCGATCTACTCAAGCCCATTGCTTCCGGAAAAAGAAGCAAGTGCAGCAATGCTTGTGGCCCTAGCAACTACCCAAGCTACTCCCTCAGTCGCTCCAGACCAACCGGGCCACTCATGTTATGACGTCAATCCACACAAGGTCCTAGACAAATACATCTTCGTAGGACAGTGGATGACCCATTCCATGCCCGAGGAGCATCAGAGACAACGACTTCAGGACGTCCGACACTTCTTACAACAAGCATCCGTGAACCTCGTAATCATAGAAGACGACGAACTTCAGGAAGGTGAAGACTACCGAGACATCCCAAGGCTACCAAAGTTGATCGCACAACGAGCGGTTTCCCCCACCAGACAGATGTCAGGGACCGTTCGGATCGACACACCGTGGGAGAACATCCGAATAGAGATACCCTTTCTTGAAGAAGTCAGAGAAAACATTTGGAGGTCAACAGATGGAGTCAAGAAGCCAGATGAGTTCGAGCTGAGATGGATCTCTCACTGGGATCAGAGAGGATGACATATCTATGGATGCTGACCCAACTAGGACCGGATGTAAGGTTGGGGACCCCGAAGGAACGACTGAAGAGTCACGTCAAGGAACTCTCCCCCATATGCCAACTCCTCAGTGTCTACTGTGCAAAAGGAGGACTTCCAACACCTCACTATGTCATTAAGCGAGTGGACAGAACGCGAGAGGAACTGAGCGAGAGCGACCTACCGTACCTCCCTGCCAACGAGGTATACCACCTCTATCAGCTGTACGTGGAGAAGTACAAAGGTCCTCAAGGCGTCATCAAGAAAGAAGGCCTCGAAGGGCTCTACCGGTTCATGATGCGACAAGTTAAATACTTCGCCGCGCACGACCTTCGGAGGGGTCTGGAGAGCAACATGAAGAAGGTCAACATTGCAGAACCACTCAACAAAGGACCTGAGATCGAAGGGCTTCCAAGTAATCATGTGCACATCAGCTCGATCATCGGCATCACCTACAACAATCCAATTGCCAAGAAGACTAGGATGATGCTGAAGATAGAGATTCATAAGTTTTGCGATGGAACGCTCAAGGTTATCAGGAGGAATATCGAGCAGAGTTTGGAAGAAATCGACCGAGACACGATGCTGAGGAATCCTCACAATGATGTTTTTAGAAAAAAAATCGCATTAGTTCTCCTTTTTTGTTTAATTTGGATTTATAATTCTGTCAATTTTGTTTTTTTCTTTTTTCTTGTTTAATTTTAAATGGGTTGACGGGTTGGCGGGTTGGGTTAGGGTTATAGCAGGTTGGGTTTGGGTTTGAATTTTCAACCTGTTTAAGTAAACAGGTCAGGTCAGGGTTGAGGTTTTCAACCCGTTTATTAAACGGGTTGAACCCGAAGGTGACCCAACCCGACCTGTTTACCACCCCTACTGAGGATCCACCGGATCGTGAGAGAACAGCCGCTCCTGATGGAATTGCTGGATGACATCGAGGAGTGCCGAAAGCTAAGGGAAACGATAAGAAACTATGAGCATGCGCTGGGCTTGCGCAGATCGTACTACGCCCGACGAGGACAAATAGCGCGGAGATGCAATCAAGCACATGGCAGATCGTACATTTGATTGTATAGTAGTTCTTAGATTAGGACTAGTTTGATACTTATACCAAGTTTGTTTGGTATAAATACATGTAAACAAATTGTGCTGAATAGAGAAAGTTTTGGAAATTGATCCGAACGGCTTGCAATTCAATTTCTAGAGAGAGAAACAATAGTAACTTTCTCACTCTACTCGAATTCTCTCTCTTGTTTTTCAATTGAGTTTTTCGATCGAATCTTAATGATAATGATTATCGTCGAATTACTTTGAATTCTTGCCTAGGATCTTAGCGTTGTTAATCGTAGGACCTAACAACGGCTACTCCTCGAATTCCCGCTACTAGGCGACTTAAGGAGCCTAGGGAGTACTCTATCAAGGAAAAGGCCCGCGCGAAGGCTGATCTAATAGCCATGAACACACTCATGCAAGGCATCCCTAATGACATCTATAGACAGATAGACAAAAATATGAAAGAGACAAAAATATGAACCATCTTTAAAACCTGTCTCTGATTTAGTTCAACCTCCTGAATCTCAAACACACTACGAGGAAGTCAAAGACGTTCATTATAAAAATTTTCTCTACAAACCTCCTATAATAAAACAGATAGAGGAAGCTCAAGCCAAATTAGATAAAGAAAGAGAGAATTTCGAAGCTGAAAAGAAAAAGTTCTTAAAAGAGATAGAAAATCTCAAAGCTTCCTCATCCTCCCAAACTACCTCTCACGCGCTACTACGAAAAGCGTGAAAATCGAAAAATCACCTTCGAAAGATCAAAAGTGCATAAATAATTCTGTTAAAAGTTCTAAGACTCAATCTATTTTACCTACGTCTACAAGGAGCGTAGGGCAAGCACTAGAACCGAAGGCAAAAGTGTCTAGTATTAAGAAGGAGCTAGTAGATTTGAGTATGTCGAAGGATGTTGCTCCTTCTGTACAAATGAAAGACACTCATAGAAATAAAAGAGTCATTTCTTCGCTGCGAATAATTGCTTCTACATGTACTCTACAGCCTACAAATTTTAGAAGCACTAATTTCGAAATTGGCTCTACATCTGAAGCTAAAAATAGTCATTCTGAAACAAATGTCACTAGGAAGACCCGTAGGAAACAAGCTCCAGCCATAAAGAAAGCATATGACGCTGTGCATGCCTGTACTCAGCTAAGGTATCCCGTAAAATTGAGTCCCCCAAGCACCTTAGCAGATTATCAAAAGAAAAGATCATTTCCTCGATCAAGCCTACCAAAGCATTTGTACGTGCTGAAATTAACCTTCCCTGCAAGGTTCAACCCGAATGGGTTCCTAAATCTCCGCCTAGGACGGCGAAAGCCGAAAAGGCCAAGTCAGCTAAAGAGGCTAAACCCAAACCCACTTCTCCGAAAGTGACATGGGTTATTAAAACTCCCTCAAGTAATAATTTAGGAACCACATCTGAACCTAAATCAGTATCTGCTAATCTGAGAGGACCCACATTTAAGTGGGTACCTAAAGCTCTCTTACTTGTTTTTGCAGATCCATCATGTGTGGTATCCACACACATGGCTGGAAATCAAGAACTGCTGAGCAACTACAAAGACCGACCAAACGGCATAGTCAGATTCGGAAACAATGACTCAGCTCCCATCCTTGGATGTGGACATATTATTTTGGAAACTCTGACGATAAAAGATGTCACTTATGTCGAAGGCCTCCGCCATAACTTGTTCAGCATAGGCCAGTTCTGTGATAAAGGATTTCAAGTGGTCTTTCACGCTGATCGGTGCAGAATTTTCGACAGCCAGGACAAAGAACTCCTTTACGGTCTTCGGAAATCCAATCTCTACACGATCAACCTGACGTCCGTGCGGCCCTCGACAGCTGTATGCCTCATCTCTCAGACTATTTTACAGAGGAACAGCTTATGGCATCAACGAATGTCTCATCTGAATATGAAAGCTCTCCAACGCCTTTCTACGAAAAAGTTGGTTAACGGTCTTCCAACTATACTACTACAAAAGGAGCATCATCGTTCGGCATGTCAATTAGGAAAAATGAAGCGAGCGTCTCATCAAGTCAAGCAAATTGCGTCTACCTCTCGACCATTGGAACTAATCCACATGGACCTCTGTGGGCCGATGTGTGATACACATAAAATTTAATTACATGATTTACGATATCATAAAGGGTGAAAGATAGTTAATTAGGGACATTCTTGGATTAATTAGTAATTTCGGTGATATGATGCTTTCATGCTTTATGTTCTTAATTGATAAATGACTTATGTGTTTATATGATTTCATGCTAGGTGAATTATAATTTTTATGTGTATTACGAATTATGATTTACGTGACTGCATGAAACATGCTCTATGATTTTATATGTCGACGTGAATATATATTAGGTGTTATTTAATTACGTGCTATGAAGGAATCTAACGTAGGAATATTTAACATTTGCATTGGCAAGAATCGGAAGTAGACAAGAAGAGTTTGTGAAATAGGGTTTTCTAAGTATGATGTCGAAATTATAAGGTATCGAAATAAGGGAGTCGAATTTATGAAAGTCTCAAAAGAGTAAGAAGAAATTTTCTAATACATGTAAATCTCGATGTCATGGAACCGAAATAATGAAGCTCGAGATCTCGAAGGTCCAAAATATTTAAAACTTGAGATCGTGGCATATTAAGAGGAATTCGAAAGAAGAGATAAATCTAGAAAACTTAGCTAGGAAGGAAAATTAAAATAATGATAGAATAATGATAAGGAACGATGCTAATTCACACACGTTAACTTTAGAAATAATTAAAATAATGATAGAATAATGATAAGGACCGAATAGATGTTGATGTCATTTGCTAATTCACACACGTTAACTTTAGAAATAAGAAACGAAAACCCTAAGTAAAAGAAAAAGACATCTAACAAAGGCTAAAGCAGAAAGAAGAAGAACGAGTTGAACAGAGGAAGGCTTCGAATAAATTGAAGCTTCGACTTAAGGAGGTAATAATTTCATTTAAGCTACCTTAATCAGTTCGAAGTCTTTGTACTTAATATTTTACATAACCCAATAATAAGGAGAAGCAGGGCGTAACCTTTCAGGGTTTAGTGTGTTTTCTAAAGAGAATTAAGACTCTAGCTATCGATTGTTAAGGTTTTAACCATCTCGAGTTCAAGATCATATTAACGTGGGCACTTAGAATTATATATATTGTTTCTGAAAATTTAGTGAGTTAGAAACTAAATTCTGAAGAAGTAGGCGGCTTGAAGTGATTCTAGAGAAGAATGTCGAAACACAAAAACTCGAGATGTTGGTATCGACTTTGGAAATTAGTATAGAATCTCGTGATCTTTGCCGAGATTTAATTCTGTTGTTGACTTGGAAATCTATGTTAAACCATGTCGAAATTATGTAGTAGTTAGATAAAACTCGAAACTATGTGAATAATGTAGAAATAATGTCGAGAACTATTTTAATATGGATATCAAAATTCATGTTAGTAGTAACTTTGGAATTTTGTCGAGTCATGTCGAGATTGAGTTCTGATGTTGATTTTGAAATTCTATATGGAATCTCGAAATCAGATTCGAAATTATATCGATATCTTCTATATCATATCGAAATTTTGTTTAGAATGTCGAAATCCTGCAACATGTGTATCGAGATTTAAACACAATGTAGCTCGAGATCCATTTGGCATTATATTTCGAGATTTAAATCTAACGTTGTAACATCTCGAGATCTTTATTTACAATGTCGAAATTCATGTTAATAGTAATGTCGAAATATTTAGGATGGAATGTCGAGATCTTGGCATGATATCGAATACATATCTCGACATGTTACTTATAATATCGACATCCACCTCCAAGGATTGTATGATCTAATATCGAAATCATAACAAATGTCGAGATCTATCTCTGAAATGGTACTTCCCAGTGTAAGTTAAAGTTCTAAATTTTAGGGTTTCGAAATTAATAGAAGTCGAATTTAGGGTTAAAGTTCTAAATTTTAGGGTTTCGAAATTAGACTAACAAACCCTAATTTTATATGTTTCTATACTTAGGGTTTGAAGGTTAACGATTTAACCGTACGATAAGCAAAGGATACCAGGTAAGTGGAAATCGCAACTACAACACATAATTTTATGTGCATGAAATTATGTGTTATATGCTTTTATGATTTTATGTGACGTGTCTATGTGCTTATATGATTTTATGTGAGTTCTACGTGAATTAATTACGTAACACGATGACATGATACGCATATTCATGGCATGGGCATGTGCACGCACGACTAGTATGAGAGTCAGGGAGATAGCGTGCATGAGTATAAGATCGCTTGAAAGCGATATGTATATTTGCCGATATGGATATTTGTGTCGACTCAATGATGAGTCACGGCTCTTCTATGCTACCACGGCGATTCACGAGGCCGAATTACCTGATTCACGAGAGGTAGGGGAAATATATTACGGCGATTCACGAGGCCGACTGCCTGATTCACGAGAGGCAGGTAAATACCCCGTAGCGGGAGATGCAACCTGGAGGATGCGGCTCGAGGGTATGAGCTGCACCGAGGGAACCTCAAGTGTTAGCGACCTCGTAGCAAGCTACCAGTGAGAAGCGCCCGCGTGTCAGACTGCATTGGGATGGAAAGGCGCCTTAGGGTTAAACGAAATTTTGTGTGCCCGGGTTAGCCTCTCAATGTGACTGCATTGGGATTGAAATGCACTATTAGCCTCTCAGTGTGGACTATATTGGGATTGAAAGGCACCATAGGGTTAAGCACAGATGGAGTACTCGGGTTTAGCCTCCCACTGTGTGTACTATCACTTATTTACACCCTTAGGGGTTTGAGCTCTATATGGTGCATAGTAAGATTGAAAGCCGAAGGGACCCAAATATGTTATGAAAAGTCAAGAAGGATGTGAGTAGCAGTTAGCATTTGCGCGAATGCCTTGGCTATTTAGGTCACGTGCATTGCATGCATGGTTTTCACTTACTGAGCTTTATAAGCTCATTCCAGGTTTTTATGTGTTGTAGGACCCCGCGATTACGGTACGTGATCATTTTCACGGCGAGGGCAAATTTTGAAGCTTCCGAGGGCTTTTGAGATGGAAGTTTGTGCATGGATGCGACCTCGTGGAGGTCCAGTAAATAGATTTATATTGACCCGCATCCTCGCTTTCTTATGTAATTACGACCCAGGATAATTTTGTAGGAACCATTACCATTCCTTTTTATAAAAGGAAAAATTTTATACGAAATTTCGCACGATCTACTTCGTCATTAGGACATTAGTCGTGTAGACTAGTTAGAAAAGTAGTGGTGGAAGGCGGGGCTGCCACAGGTGGTATCAGAGCTTAGGATATAGGTTCTGCAGACTGTCCATGTACACACTCAAAAGCACGGAAGCGGCCTTGCTCGTAAGTTTTGTGTTTATATGAATTTCTGATATTATATGATTTATATGTCTTAAAAACTTTAGGATAAAAGAACGATGGGTAGAACAAGAAATGAGAATAGTGGGGGTGCAGATAAAGGTAAAGAACCCGCAGCCCCTACCGATAGCCGGGATGCGACTATCCTTCAGCTTGCGGAATTAGTCCGCCAACAGTCTGCCCAAATTCAGCAATTGATCCAGCAACAAAACGCTGGTGGGCAGTCAAGTAATGGATCATCTCCGGTTGACAGGATCAAAATGGTCGGGGAAAGATTTCGCAAACTTAACCCCCAAACCTTCGCAGATGCTCTTGACCCAACCTCGGCTGAGGATTGGCTCCGAACCGTAGAAACTATATTCCAGCATAGCCGTACCCCTGAACCAGAAAATGTCTTGTGCGCTAGCTACCTTTTAAGGGGAAGCGCAGGTCATTGGTGGGATACCATACTAACTCTCGAAGATCCCTTGACAATGACCTGGGAGCATTTCAAAGAACTTTTCTGAAATAAGTATTTCACTGCTCCTGTTCGAGCCCAAAGGATGAACGAGTTCATCAATCTCCGCCAGGGAGCAATGACGGTGGCGGAATTAGGAAATTCGAACAGCTTTCCCGATTCCCTACTCACATGGTGAGCACTGATTCACTGAAAATCGAGCGATTTATGGAGGGTCTGAAACCAGAACTCTACCGCGATGTTGGCATGGCTGGATTCCAAGGGGTTACCTATGCCCAAATGGCGGAACGAGCTCTGATGGCCGAACAAGCCGAATTCCGAATTGTACGAGCCCAGGAAATTAAAAGGAAATTCGAACAAGTACCCAAAGGAAACGGAATTAACCCGAAGAAACCGTTTGTTCCTAAGAATGTAAAGCCCAATTTCCAAAACCGCCCTGAACCACCTCAGCAAACCAATCCGAATCAGGGGAGACCTCAACAAAATGTACCCACATGTCCAAAATGTGCACGACGTCATCTGGGCATTTGCTTCTCACAAAACGCCACCTGCTTTACATGTGGCAAAATAGGCCACTACTCTGTAGCCTGCCCAGAAAATGTATCTGGAAGTCAGGGAACAAACCGGGCCATGCCGCCGAGAGCACCCGCTCGGGTATATATGATTACGGCGGAAGAATCTGAACACAACCCATCCGAGACGGAAGGTACCCTCCTAACCGATTAAACTTCAACATGCATTCTAGTGGTCTCATGAGCCACATTTTCTTTTGTATCCACCACTTAAGTGGTAAGATTCGAAATCATTTTAGCCGACTTGAGTAATACCAGTTCAAGTGTCGACCTGAATCATGATCGACCAGTAGATAGGCGTTCGGAATAGGAAACCCTACCTGAATTCCTGCAACCTAAGACCCAATAATATCCGGAGTATAATCCTATGCCCCAATCTTTTGGTCACCCTGAGAAATATTTTTATTCGGTGTCAGAATATTACAGCGAAAGCGTGGTGGACGCTCATAACCTCTGATCTCTGCCCGAGATAGAATTGTAGCTATTCTCGTTAAGCTTCTCAAGGATATACGAGTCCGATTAATTTGAACGATATTCATATCTATTTTATCAGGGTCGTATTTCTTTTATTCTCGATACTTATTTGAGATCCCTTGATAACTTCGTTGGGTGAACTTCTATCACCCAACCAAGCCAGTTCAACTCCCTACCAATCGTTACCCTGAATTGTTCCAACCGATGGAATTTCGGGGGCGAAATTCTTTTCAGGAAGGGAGTATGTAATACCCGTAAAATTTACTTACGGGATTTGCGATAAGGGTGAAAGATAGTTAATTAGGGACATTGTTGGATTAATTAGTAATTTTCGGTGATATGATGCTTTCATGCTTTTATGTTCTTAAATGATAAATGACTTAGGTGTTTATATGATTTCATGTTAGGTGAATTATAATTTTTATGTGTATTACGAATTATGATTTACGTGACTGCGTGAAACCTGTTCTACGATTTTATTTGTCGACGTGAATATATACTAGGTGTTATTTAATTACGTGCTATGAAGGAATCTAACTTAGGAAATAATTAACATTTGCATTGGCAAGAATTGAAACTAGACAAGAAGAGTTTGTGGACATTAGGGTTTTCTAAGTATGATGTCGAAATTATAAGGTATCGAAATAAGGGTGTCGAATTTATGAAAGTCTCAAAAGAGTAAGAAGAAATTTTCTAATACATGTAAATCTCGAAGTCATGGAACCGAAATAATGAAGCTCGAATTTCGAAGGTCCAAAATATTTAAAACTCGAGATCATGGCATATTAAGAGGAATTCTAAAGAAGAGATAAATCTAGAAAACTTAGCTAAGAAGGGAAATTAAAATAATGATAGAGTAATGATAAGGATCGAATAGATGTTGATGTCATTTGCTAATTCACACACGTTAACTTCAGAAATAAGAAACGAAAACCCTAAGTAAAAGAAAAATACATCAAACGGGAGCTAAAGCAGAAAGAAGAAGAACGAATTGAACAGAGGAAGGCTTCGAATAAATTGAAGCTTCGACTTAAGGAGGTAATAATTTCATTTAAGCAACCTTAATCAATTCGAAGTCTTTGTACTTAATATTTTACATAACCCAATAATAAGGAGAAGCAGGGCGTAACCTTTTTCAGGGTTTAGTGTGTTTTCCAAAGAGAATTAAGACTCTAGCTATCGATTGTTAGGGTTTTAACCATCTCGAGTTCAAGATCATATTAACGTAGGCACTTAGAATTATATATATTCTGTCTGGAAATTTACTGAGTTAGAAACTAAATTCTGAAGAAGTAGGCCGCTTGAAGTGATTCTAGAGGAGTATGTCGAAACACAAAAACTCGAGATGTTGGTATCGACTTTGGAAATCTATGTTAAACCATGTAGAAATTATGTAGTAGTTAGATAAATCTCGAAACTATGTGAATAATGTAGAAATAATGTCGAGAACTATTTTAATATGGATATCGAAATTCATGTTTGTAGTAACTTTGGAATTTTGTCGAGTCATGTCGAGATTGAGTTCTGATGTTGATTTTGAAATTCTATATGTAATCTCGAAATCACATTCGAAATTATATCGAAATCTTCTATATCATATCGAAATTTGTTTAGAATGTCGAAATCCTACAACATGTGTATCGAGATTTAAACACAATGTAGCTCGAGATTTAAATCTAATGTTGTAACATCTCGAGATCTTTATTTACATTGTCGAAATTCATGTTAATAGTAATGTCGAAATATTTAGGATGAAATGTCGACATCTTGGCATGATATCGAAATACATATCTCGACATGTTACTTATAATGTCGACATCCATCTCCAAGGATTGTATGATCTAATATCGATCATAACAAATGTCGAGATCTATCTCTAAAATGGTACTTCCCAGTGTAAGTTGAAGTTCTAAATTTTAGGGTTCGAAATTCATGGAAGTCGAATTTAGGGTTATCTAAATTAAGCCATTTTAGTGAAACTGTAATTAGACTAACAAACCCTAATTTTGTATGTTTCTATACTTATGGTTTGAAGGTTAACGATTTAACCGTACGATAAGCAAAGGATACCAGGTAAGTGGAAATCGCAACTACAACACATAATTTTATGTGCATGAAATTATGTGTTATATGCTTTTATGATTTTATGTGACGTGTCTATGTGCTTATATGATTTTATGTGAGTTCTACGTGAATTAATTACGTTACACGATGACATGATACGCATATTCATGGCATGAGCATGTGCACGCACAACTAGTATGAGAGTCGGTGAGATAGCGTGCATGAGTATAAGATCGCTTGCAAGCGATATGTATATTTGCCGATATGGGCACTTGTGTCGACTCAATGATGAGTCACGGCTCTTCTACGCTACCACGGCGATTCACGAGGCCGAATTACCTGATTCACGAGAGGTAGGGGAAATATATTACGGCGATTCACTAGGCCGACTGCCTGATTCACGAGAGACAGGTAAATACCCCGTAGTGGGAGATGCAACCTGGAGGATGCGGCTCGAGGGTATAAGCGGCACGGAGGGAACCTCGAGTGTTAGCGACCTCGTAGTAAGCTACCAGTGAGAAGCGCCCGCGTGCCAGACCGCATTGGGATGGAAAGGCGCCTTAGGGTTAAACGAAATTTGTGTGCCCGGGTTAGCCTCTCAATGGGACTGCATTGGGATTGAAAGGCACTATTAGCCTCTCGGTGTGGACTACATTGGGATTGAAAGGCACCATAGGGTTAAGCATAGATAGAGTACTCGGTTTAGCCTCCCATTGTGTGTACTGTCACTTATTTATACCCTTAGGAGTTTGAGCTCTATATGGTGCATAGTAAGACTGAAAGCCGAAGGGGCCCAAATATGTTATGAAAAGTCAAGAATGATGTGAGTAGCAGATAGCGTTGGCGCGAATGCCTTCGCTATTTAGGTCACGTGCATGCATGGTTTTCACTTACTGAGCTTTATAAGCTCATTCCAGGTTTTTATGTGTTGTAGATCGAACCAATTGTTAGGTCCTATTTTATCCAACCTGGATCGAACTTAGAAGAATCGAATAGCAAATCTAACAAAATCGAAGTTAGGGCTTGAGATTTGCTTACTTTGAATGTTGGGAGAGAATTGCTTTGAGAGCACACAAGGGAGGCGAACTTTTCTCTCTAAAATTTCGATTCTAATTTTCTGATCTGAATTCCCTTGTACAACACACTCCTAATTTTCTTAGGAGTTCACTTATATACCACCTCGTGGTATATTTACACAAGTAGTCCTACAAAATGACTAATTACAATTTAGTCCAAGACTACTAATTTGCGTAGCAAGACTAAGACAACTATATTAATTGAATACAATTAAGTAGTTCCAACAATCTCCCCTTTGTATTCAATTTCCAATATAGCGCGGGTTGTCTTTGTCTTGCAAGTGAAAAGAGTCCTCGAGTCCTTGAAATCTCCTCTTTAGAAAATCTTCAAGCTCACCTTGTCTTCTAGGCATCGGCTTTTTCTTCGAATCTTCCTTTGAAGTTCTTCACCCAGATGCCGTAAGATGTACGAAAGCACACGGAACTCGAAATTCCCCCTATTTGGGTCACCCTTGTGTTGAGAACGGGGAGTCCTATGTGAGGTTTGGAGAGGTGGACACGGTTGGCAACTTCGATCACTAATGCAGTAGACACCATTGGCAACTTTGGTCCTTGATGATGCTTGAGTCACGTGTCATTCGGTCCTCAGTCCTTGCTTCTTCTTCCGGAAGCAGGGGCATGAGGGAGTCGAGGAGAGGGCTCGGGGTTTTAGCCATCTTCTCCGTTTCGCCAGATTCGTCTTCTCCGAATGAAAGTTGTCTGGTTCGGCCTCGAAGAAGCGTCTCTAGTTCCAGAAGAAGGTATGCCGTCTCTTTCTTTGATTGATTTTTAAGTTTTACCTAGCTTCCTTTGAATGTGGCGTTGTGAGAGAGCCCGGTTTCAGAGTGGTACGCGCGGCGGAATTTGGTGGATGGACCGACCTATTGTGTATGCATAACCCCTTCTCCCCCTCATGGAGAATCGTGTTAACGATTTCGGCATGTTTAATTTGGAGGTAGAAAAATACATACAAAAAGGTCGGTGTGGGTAATAACCGGACGGAGCCACAAAGGCAATACGTCGAAATGAGTACCGGGGCCACATAGGCGTCCCATTGACATCAACTAGGAGCAAAGCTCGTAGAAGATGGCCGAAACCGTTGTTGCTTTGATGTTGCAACGGTCAGACTTCCTTCCGATCCTAGAAGCATGCCTTTAAAAGAACATGTCACGGAAGTTCTAACTTAATCACAAAGATTAGGTGCATTAAAAAGTGTATGTATCCTAAAAATTTGAAAATTTTGAGGAGTGAGGACACACTAGACCACGAGTGATCAATAAAAGCGTGGTACGGGGCGGAATACCACTTAGTTCAATATCTCCAGTTTCCTAGTGAAATGGTGATAGCATACGTGGCTCCCCGTGATTTATGAAGCACCTATCTTTTGAGAGATAGACGAGTGGGTAAGGCTCGGTTGTGCATGCGCCGTTGGACTTAATGCGACGACTTCTACCAGGGAGCTAATTAAAATTAGCACCTGTACCTATGGGGTTGGTCCGAAAATTATGTGAGATAAGGGAGTGATGTATCTTCAAAGACTTCCTAGGCATCATCGAAATAATCTTGCTTGGTCTCAAATGCTCCAACGCGTTCCGGGGCTAGGATCAAGTCGGATTAGACTGAACCATAGGAACATGAAATCCTTGCTTCCGGGGTACGTGAGAAGTGTTGCTCTGGCTGAATTAGCAAGCCGGAGCCGGTCAATGAGAATACGCAGCATTTGATCTTCACTTAGATCGTCACCGTCGTCTTTGGAAAATTTTGTCCGTTTGAAAGCTCGAGATTCTTCGTGATACGTCCATCTTTGGATGTGGGAGATTAAATCCGGGAAGCATCTAATTTGATTGATTTTTTTTCTTTTTTTTCTTTTTTTTGTTTTGTTATTTTTTTATCATCACCAACAACTGAAAAGAAGAAAAAAATTAAAGATTGGGCTCACACACTGAACTCTGTAGCTACACAATCTTGGGAAAACAACAAGGTGAAAGCATAAAAATAATATGAGGCAATAATGGACTTTCCTCTCTCTTTTTTTCTTTTTGTCTTTTTTTATCTCCTTTTTTTCATATTTCCTTTTTTTCTTCCATTTTTTTTATATATCTCACTTTTTTTCATATTTCCTTTTTTTATATATATGTATATGTATATATATCTATATGTACATTATTAATATAGTAGTATTATATTTACATCTCCCCAAAAACAATGCTTCGAAACAAATTTTCTCCCCCTAGAAATTTGCGTAGTTAGCTCGATGAATATTAAGAATCTCGTTCCATTAAATCGCTCATTGTAAGTTTTCTCCCCCTCAAGAATTAAAATTTGTGCTTCCTTAAAATATAAAGGTTGCTCCTCATTAAAATAACGAGTAGCTCCCCCACAATTAAAGCTCATTTGAAAGTATTAATCGAAAAAATGATATTTATCGTTTCCGTTCGTAATATGCATTTGAAAATTTTAAAAACATTTAAAGCGATGAAATGCATATCGAAAATGTATCGTTTGAAAAGTTTTGAAAAGAAAATAGGTATATATATTTTTCTGATGAAACTTACATGCAAATGTAAATTTGAAATATACCTCGTTGAAGCTTAGTTGTAGTAGCTCACACTTCATCCCTTTATCATGTACGTGGAGCCACTACGTCGAATTCCATACATGAGGGAAATCTGCAAAACTATCGGGACTTTGGTACCCATTGTTGTGTGGGTCCTCCCTTATTAGTAGATAACGATTTAAGCATAAAAGGTGTCAAATTTAAATGTTGTCCTAAATCATCCATTAATGAACCTTTCGGTACCCAAATTTGTTTGGGGCTACCTAAATTTTGTGAAGAAATAGGAACCCATGTGGGAGTGATTTGACACAGATAAGGCATTTCCGCTCGGGTGAAAGTGTGTTTCGGAGAAGGTTTAAAAATTTTCTCCGAGGCCAAGCGCACAAGATGTTTCTCTGAATGAACCTTGACCGGATATTGCATGTAGGAAAATGAGCATATAGAACTATAAGCATCTATCGCACATAAGTCGTATTTCCTAAGGTTAGAATTCACACCTTTCACATTAGAATTAGAAGAATTTCGAAAATTATTTTAAGTCTAGCTTTTTAAATGAAAAATTAGTAGAATCATTTGAAGCACACGATGAAGTTTGTGCACTAGAGCTGGAAATATTTTCGTGAAAAATTTTCTTTTCGGGATCGGGAGAAGAAAGCTTTTGGTCTTTATCATTCCGTTTTGGAGGTTTACCGTTCTCCCATTTCTGTGGGACTATTTCCCTAACTGTAGAAAGTGTGGAATTTTTACTTTGAAGTTCAACTTTGGTCAAAATTGAAGTAGAATTAGTAAAAGTTGTTTCGATGGCAGGAACGAGATCATCCGTTTGCGTCCCTTTATCGAGTTTTGACATTGAGGAAGCTTTGAGATTAGATATCTCCGTTAGAAGTGTATTCTTTTCTGCTTCAAAATACTTTCTTTCCGTTTCTAATGTAGAATATAAATCCTCGATGTTCTTAGAAGGTATGTCAACGGAAGAAGAATTTTCAGAATGACGATATTGTGCTTCCTTTGTCTTAGAAATCGCAAGAAGATTTTCTAAATTTCTAATCTTAGAATTTAGCTTCGTACGTTCGGTGTCTAGAGTAGCATACTTAACAAAAGCGATGCTTTTCTCGGCTTGACAGGTATCTAGACTCTTACTTAATTCACTAATCCTAGAATTAGATTTTTCTAGTTGAGTTTCAAGACTAGTGACCTTTTCGTTCACAACTTCCAGTCTACATTTAAGATGACTTTTCTCGTTTAGATTTCTACGTGGACATTTATGGTTGTTGTCTAGCCTGTCTTCTAGTTCCTTAACTACGGAACTATGCTTCTCTAACAAAATATGCTTAGTCTCACTATAATTCAAGCTCTTAGTTAATTCATCTATTTTCGCTCTGGAGCTTCTAAGGTTAGATTCGAGACTAGCTATGTGTTCCTGAGATTTAGATAATTTCTCTTCTAACTCTTTTGTACTTGTCCGCTCATCTTTTATGTTAACATACCCCGCTTGTAAGGATTCTAACAACTTAAACAATTTAGAGTTAGGAATAACTACCTCCGGAGAAGATGTGTTAGTTTCTACTAGCTTCGCAGTAATTTTCTCTAAAGAGATAACTCTAGTGTACCAGATATTGCGATATGTTAGGATAATCTCATATTGTTCAGTGACTTCATTCCACTGAGTTGATTTGAGTTCGACACGATTTAGCTCAGTTACTTTGTCTTGTAATGTTTTTACTTCGTCTTGTAATTTCTTTATAGTTGGATTCATAATGTTTTTATTGTAGTTTAATTTTGGGTTGGATATTTTGATCGTTGACGTGTTTTAGGATTTGAATTTTTAATATCGATTAAAACATTCGGCTTTTAAAATTTCAGTTTCGAAAAGTTTTGGTTTAATAAGGTTTGATTAAAAAATTCTTAGAGTAATACCAAATGCTTTTTCCATAATGTGCCAATTTGTTACGGTTTTCGATTGAAAATAATTCTCGAGTAAAAGTTTCTAATGAAAATGTAGAGAACTATTTCAGATAGTTTAGTTTTTCGATGTACTTTCTTTAGAAAATAGTTTTGAATTTAAAAAATTATGTATAGACTTACGGATTGCAAAAAGTTTCTCGGGCAAAAAATAAGTTTTGCGACGACAAACCTGTAAAAGCAACTGTTAGGTCCTCAGATTAACAACTCTAAGATCCTAGGCATGAATTCTAAGTAATTCGATGAATATGATTGACATTAATAATCGATCGAAAAACTCTAATGAAGATCGAAAGAGAGATTTCGAGTAGAGTGAGAAAGTTACTGTTGTTTCTCTCTTTAGAAATTGAATTGCAAGCCCTTCGGATCAATCTCGAAACTTTCTCTCTCGATCTTCATTAGAGTTTTTCGATCGATTATTAGTGCCAATCATATTCATCGAATTACTTAGAATTCATGCCTAGGATCTTAGAGTTGTTAATCTGAGGACCTAACAATTGGTATCAGAGCAGATTCGTTCTGCTTTGAAACGGAAATTATTAGATCGAAATTTTATTTCGAACACTGTTCCATCGAAGAACAGATTTGGCGCGAAAAGTTTTTCGATCCAACTGCTTAATTCTGTGCTTAATTGACTTGAATTTGATGTTTCAGTGCTTGATTAAGTGATATATGATCATTGCGACGAGATAAGTAGCAGTTTGAGCTTTGATTGTGGATTAATTTGATTCTGAAGTGTTACTGTTTGCGGAGAACATGAAGAACATGTTCTGATTTTGCTCAAATTCTACATATTTTGCTTCATAACGTGTTTAATTGCTTGTTCGTGCGTGATTAGTACATGATTGCGAGCAATTACCTAAAATTTCACTATCTGATTCTTTGTTTTTGCTCAAATCCGTGTTAATCGTATTCTGTGAAGTTTTCTCGATTGCTCAAATTTTTCTCGCTAAGTTTTGCGATCGGATTAGTTTCTCGATCGATAAACTTGGTGCGAGAATTTTTCTCGGTCAGAATACGAAGTCAGCGCTAGAATCGTCATCAGCAGAAACGATTCTAGTTAGAAATATTTCTCGACCATTATTTAGCGAAAAACTTTTTCGAGTGAGACCAATTTTGACCTTGCATGCGTAATATTATTCACTCGAAAAACTTTCTCACTCAAACCTTTAAAGGTTGACCAGGCGAAAATCATTTACACGCGAGAAACCTTTCTAGTCAACGGATTTATTTTGACTTGTCGAGAAACTTACTAACGTACTGTTTCTTTGCGATCGAAATAAATTCACGATCAGGAAATTTATCTCGACTGAACGATTTTGGCAATTTATTTCGCTCGTAAAATATTTCGCTGACACAATTTCTCGCACGAGAATAGTAAATACATTCTGTATCGACAAAATTAATTTCGATCATACAGTAAAGATTCAATCGAAATTAGTTGTCCATCTAATCTTCGAATCAAACGCTACTAACCGATCTCATCACTTGTGAAGCACTTTACATCATCTTCAACCTTCAAAACAATCAACGAAGATCCTTCAAACAACTCAACTACTATTCAAAAATGGATGCTTATTCGCTCGGAAACGACAACCATCCGCCGATCTTGCAATGAGGCGAATACACAGTATGGAGAAGCCGCTTCCTGAATTTCATAGCACTAAAGGATCAAGCCGAAAATCTACTGCAGTCCATTGAAGAGGGACCGGCACAGTTCTGGGTCCATGTACCCGGGGACGAAACCGCTACTCCAGTAATTCCAGCTTCTAAGCGACTAAAGGAGCCTAGAGAATACTCTCTGGAGGAAAGAGCTCGAGCCAAGGCTGATCTAGTAGCCATGAATACCCTTATGCAGGGCATCCCCAACGATATATACAGACAAATCGACAGCCTTACATCAGCTAAGGGGATGTGGGATGAGCTGCATAGGATGATGCAAAGAACGGAAGTTGGCATAAAGGCCAAGAAGGCGAACATTCTCACTGCATACTACTCCTTCAGAGCTAAGCCGGAGGAGAGCCTGTACGAAATCTACCAACGATACCTCACCCTTCTCAACGAGATGAGGAAGATAGAAATCACAAAAACAAACATGGAAACAAACATTAGATTTCTATCTTCTCTGCCCATGGAATGAAAGAAAATATCCACACAAATACGACAAAATAAAGATCTAGAAGAGTTGGATGTCCATGCCGTGTTCGATAATCTAGCTCAACATGAGGATCATATCCAAGAGATTATCAAAGAGCAGAATGGCAAACAAACCGATGACACGGTTGCCCTAGTCTCGGAGAAGAGGAGCACAAGATCAAGAAAGGAAAAGATCGTTTGGCCACCCTCATCATCAGAGTCAGAAGGCGAATCGGACTGCAACATCGAGCCGAACATGAAAGCCCTTGGAAAGCAGTTAGCTCTCATTGGACAAATGATGAGCAAGAAGTACTTCAAGAAGAAGTCTTCAACCTCAGCCAACAGACTTCGGACTACAAGCTCCAAAAACAAAGAACGTGCTCCGGAGAGTTCCGAGGTCAAGAACCCCAAAGAGACTAACAAATGCTTTAATTGTGGCAAAACAGGTCACTTCGCCAGAGAATGCACTCTCCCGAAGAAGAGAGATGCAAACTACTACTCCAGGAAGCTTCAATTGACAAAACAGAAAGAAGCTGGAGTAGCTCTCATGGTCGAGTAGGACCAATGGCTCAAGGACACGTCGAGCTCCGAAGAAGAGAACTTAGCCCTCATGGCTCGTCTCGACAACGAAATGGACGCCGAAACATCCACCCGTACGGACGACGACAACGCATCCACATCTTCAAATGAGGTAGTCTCTCACTCCACATTATTGACCATGTTAGATTCGTATAAATCAGCATACGCTAACATGAAACGTGAGCAGAAAAGTATAAAGGAAGTAGAGATTAAACTTGAGAGAGCTCAGGAGAGGATATATAGTCTCGAATCAGAACTTAGAAGCTCTCGTGCAAAAATAGAAGAACTTACTAAGAGCTTACATTATAGAGAGACTAGTCAACCTCCTTTAGGACAGCATAGTGAAAAGATTAAAGTGTTAGAAGACAGGCTAGCAAATAACTACAATTGTCTGGTTAGGAATCTCAATGAGAAAGCTACCTTAAATTGTAGGATAACCGAAGCTACCACTAAGATCACTAACTTAGAGGCTGAATTAGAAAAATCTAACGCTAAGGTTAGTGAGCTTAGTAAGGATCTAGACGTGTGTCAAGCCGCCAAAGCAACGGTAGAAAATGCACTCCTAAGCGAGGAACGCAACAAGTTACATGCCAAAATTAATCTGCTTCTTGAATCACAAACACACCATGAGGAAGTCAAAAAGGTAAATTATCAAAATTCTCTCTACAAACCCCCTATCATAAAACAGATAGAGTCACACGCGAAACTTGACAAAGAAAGAGAGAATTTCGAAGCTGAAAAGAAAAAATTCTATATGGAGATGGAAAATCTCAAGGCTTCCTCGTCCTCCCAAACTATCTCACACGCTATTTTAAAAAAGCGTAAATAGAAAAATCGCCTTCGAAAGATCAAAAGAGCATTAATAATTCTGTTAAAGGTGCTAAGACTAATTTTACTTCACCTACGTCCACAGGGAGCGTAGAGCCAGCACCAACTACGAAGGCGAGAGTGTCTAGTCCTAATATAAAGAAGGAGCGAGTAGATTTAAATGTTTCTAAACATGTTATTCCTTCTGTCAAAACAAAAGACACTCGTAGTAATAAAAGAGCCATTTCTTCGTTCAAAATAATTGCTTCTACGTGCTCACTTCAGCCTATCACCTATAGAAGTAAAAATCTCGAAATAGGCTCTACATCGAAAATTACAACTAATCATTATGAAACAAATGCCAAAAGGAAAAATCGTAGGAAACAAGATCCAGCCATAAAGAAAGCTTATGGCGCCGTACATGACTGTACTCACCTAAGGTATCCTGTCGAAATTAAATTCCCCAAGCACCTTAGGAGACTATCACAAGAAAAGATCTTTTCCTCAGTCAAACCTTCCAAGGCATTTGTACGAGCTGAAATTAACCTTCCCTGTAAGGTTGAACCCAAATGGGTTCCTAAATCTCCGCCAAGGACGACAAAAGCCAAAAGAGCCAAGTCTCCTACAGAGGCAAAACCCAAACACACTTCTCCAAAAGTGCAATGGGTTATTGAGACTCTTCCAAAAATAGATTTAGGAGTCATATCAGAACCCAAAATTAAATCTGCTAATCTGAGAGGACCCATGCTTAAGTGGGTACCTAAAGCTCTCTAAATTGTTTTTGCAGATCCATCATGTGTGGTACCTCGACTTTGGTTGCTCCACACACATGACTGGTAAACAAGAGCTGCTGAGCAACTACAAAGACCGACCAAATGGCAAAGTCAGATTTGGGAACAACGATTCAGCCCCCATTCTAGGACTTGGCGATATCACTTTGAAGAATCTGACCATCAAAGATGTCTCATACGTCGAAGGCCTCCGCCATAACTTGTTCAGCATAGGCCAATTCTGTGACAAAGGCTTCCAGGTGGTCTTCCATGCTGACCGGTGCAGAATTTTGGATAGCCAGGACACAGAACTCCTTCAAGGACTTCGGAGATCCAATCTTTATACGATCAACCTGACGTCCGTGCGGCCGTCGATAGCTGTATGCCTCATTTCTCAGATTGACTTACAGAGGAACAGCCTATGGCATCAACGACTGTCTCATCTAAACATGAAAGCTCTCCAACGTCTTTCTACGAAAAAGTTGGTTCACGGTCTTCCAACTATACAACTACAAGGGGAGCATCATTGTTCGGCATGTCACCTAGGAAAAATAAAGCGAGCATCTCATCACGTCAAGCAATCGACCATTGGAACTAATTCACATGGATCTCTGTGGTCCGATGCAGACTCAGAGTATCAATGGAAGAAAGTATGTGCCAGTGATTGTAGATGACTATTCTCGCTATACGTGGACAAAGTTCCTCCGAACGAAAGATGAGACGGTGACTTGATAATCAATTTTGTGAACACAACTCAAAATCTGCTGCAACAGACTATTCAAGTTGTTCGAACAGACAACGGCACTGAGTTCAAAAACAACCACCTCAGTGAGTTCTATCAAAAACTTGGAATAAGTCAACAATTCTCAGCCGCCAAAACACCTCAGCAAAATGGGGTCGTCGAAAGGAAAAATCGAACACTAGCGGAAGCCGCTCGTACAATGCTGATCCAGTCAGGACTTCCACACTTTCTATGGGCTGAAGCAGTCAATACCGCTTGTTTTACTGAAAACAGGACGGTGGTTCACAAACGGTTCAACAAGACTCCGTACGAGATTGTGAACAATAGAGTGCCCAATATCTCTTTCTTTAAAGTCTTTGGGTGCAAGTGCTTTGTGGCGAACGACCGAGAACAACGTGCAAAGTTCGACCCTAAAGCATTCGAAGCTACATTTGTCGGGTATTATTCAACCTCAAAAGCGTACCGAGTATACATCAAGTCCAACCGAACTATTAGAGAAAGCTATAATGTCACTTTTCACGAAGTGGCAGAAATGGCTTCTGGTCAACTCACTCCGGGACCCGTGCCTAACCCGATGGTTCCTGCTCAAATCAGTTCAGGACCCGTGCTCAACCCGTTGGCTTCTGAAGACAACATTTCAGAACCCGTAATCACAGGTGTGTTGGCACAAAACCAACAGAAGATGGCAACAACATCAAAGTCAATGTCAGACGAAGCAACGAGACTTGCAATAGACGATTTGGATTCTCTCTTCGAACCAGTATATCGGTCATGCACCACTGCACCTACGGTGGATTCTCCACCGTTCGAGACCGACGTACCAAGTTCATCTCATACCACTACCCCACCCGATTCAGATTTGCCATAGAATACCGAAGAACCTATAGTGGTCCTCGAGGAAGTATCATCAGAGACGATCGATCCAAGTGCAGAATTGGAACTTCCTCAGACAAATGATCAATCGGAGACTATAGGCAATCTAGATCCACAGATGGCTGATGCATCTGCTACAGTCTTGCCTCATGAGCGCAAGTGGACTAGAGGTCACCCGGTCGATCAAATAGTTGGCGATCCTTCGGATGGTGTGAGGACGCATCGTCAACACAGTCTTTTCAGTTGCTTCCTGAGCCAAAACGAGCCTACCAAAGTAGCAGACGCACTTCGAGACCCGGATTGGACAATTGCAATGCAAGAGGAAATCAATCAATTCGAACGTCTTCAAGTGTGGACCTTGGTACCCCCCGTCCACATGGTAAAACAGTGGTCGGAACTAAATGGGTTTTTACGAATAAGAAAAATGAAGATGGTGAAGTGATCCGGAACAAAGCAAGGCTAGTAGCTAAGGGATACAATCAACAGGAAAGCATCGACTACGACGAGACCTATGGTCCTGTTGCCCGTATCGAAGCTATCTGCCTCCTGCTGGCTTATGCGGCTCACAAAGACTTCATAGTCTATCAGATGGATGTTAAAAACCGCTTTTCTCAACGGCGTGTTAAAAGAAGAAGTGTACGTCGCTCAGCCGGAAGGTTTCGTTGATCAAGAACATCCCGATCACGTCTATCGTTTGGACAAAGCTCTCTATGGACTAAAACAAGCCCCACGTGCTTGGTACGATGTCCTGAGTGATTTCCTCGTGAAGTCTGGATTCATACGAGGAACGATAGACACAACCCTCTTCATTAAATGGCATGACAAAGATCTGATGGTCGTCCAAGTATACGTCGACGACATCATCTTCGGATCAACAAATCCTCGGCTCTGCAAGAAGTTTGGAGATCTCATGAAGAGCAAATTCGAAATGAGCCACATGGGAGAGATGCAATTTTTCTTAGGCCTTCAGGTCAGGCAGCTCAATGATGGAATTTTATTAGTCAAACAAAATACATCAAGGATATTCTGAAGAAGTTTCATCAAGACCAGAGCAAGCCTCTTAGCACTCCTATGTCACCAAGCTGCAAGTTGGATGCCGATCCCTCTGGTAAATAGGTCGACATCACACTGTATCGCAGTACTATTGGATCTCTTCTTTACCTCACTTCGAGCCGGCCGGACATCATGTTTGCCACTTGCCTGTGTGCCAAAGAATCCCATATGCTCGCGGTCAAAAGAATTCTTCGCTACCTTAAGGGCACCTCTACCCTAGGACTATGTATCCAAAGGGTACGAATTTCCAACTTATCGGGTACACTGACGCTGACTATGTAGGTTGCCGAATGGACAGGAAAAGCACGTCCGGTGGCGCTCAATTTCTAGGCAAAAAGCTGGTCTGCTGGTCATACAAAAAGCAGAACTGTGTGTCCACTTCGACGGCAGAAGCGGAATACGTAGCTGCCGCCAGCTGTTACTCACAGATGCTGTGGATGCGGACACAGCTTCGCGACTATGGGTACAATCTAACTAACATACCCATATATAGTGATAGTCAGAGTGCAATTGCGATTACTTGCAATCCTGTTCATCATTCACGCACAAAACACATAGACATTAGATATCATTTTATCAAAGATCACGTAGAAAAAGGCACGATAGAGATGTACTTTGTGAACACGGATTTTCAACTAGCCGACATTTTCACCAAGGCCTTGGATGAGAAATGATTCCAATTCCTTGTCCGAAAATTAGGCATGTTGAATCTTCCGTAATATGTGCATTACCTGATCTTCTGTGCTATCACATGCTCTATTCTATGTGTTTTCTATGCTTATTTGTTCATATCTTGCGTGATATTAAAAAAAACAATAATAAATATATATACATATATATATATATATATAATATAATGGGGTATGACGAAATCCTTTACGATGCTTTGATCTAAAGTCACCAAGAATTTTACCCCGACATGCGATCGATTTAATTGCTTAAATTTTGTCAGTCTAAGTCGCATTCTTGTGTCTAAAAGGTCATTAGGTTTCTCCACTAGACACAAAGTCACTTTACATAAGTGAGGATTCAAGCCTTGTTCCTTTTTCTCTCTTTGGATCTATTTCTCGAGTGAGTCACACATCAATTACTTGTCTTACCTAGTGATACTTGGTTTCATACTCACCTTGCTTTAGATCGTTAGGAAAATGATAAGGGCTTAGGATATTCCTCACTCGGCCTTATATAATTTTTCCCCCACGTTTGCCCTTAGTCATCCACTTTGAGCCTTCTCCGACGTCCTTTTCTTCATTTGAAACCCATTCCCAGCCTTCAACCGAATTCTATACTCTTCGAATGGCTTTTCAAACGAGAAAAGGAGGGGGAGATAACAAAAGAAAAGTAGGATGATGACAAAAGAAGGCGTTGCTCAACGCGCAAAAACCAAAGGAACCGGCCTTTAGACCACCTTGTAGAAAGTGGCATGGTTCCTACTGCGAACTTCTCCAACGATAATCTCGTACGCTCGTCAGAACGGCTGGAAGAGGAGCACCACGAAGTGAACTTCTCCAACGATAATCCGGTCTTATATCGGGAAACGAGAAGAGGAGCGCAGCCTCGGGTACGAATTCCATAACCGTGAACTTTTCCAAATAGATAATCTCTGAAACCTATCTAGGGACTGAGAGAAGAGAAGCACGGTATCGACCCGAGAATCAACAAGAAGAACTTCGCCTACGATAATCTCCTTAGCCTCATGGAGAAGCGGAGCTTCAGCTTGAGCATAGCTTATTAAAGTATAGTAAATGAGGGAAAAAAGAAGAAAGATGCCGAAAAGAAAGGAGATGGATGTAGAAATGGAAGATGACGAAGAGATATGCTCACTTTCCTATAATTTCCTTCCCTTCTAAGTCCTAGCCAAACTAAAACCTTTACACTCCTTTGATTCCAATCAACGGTCTCTCGCTTGGGAGAAATGATTAAACATGCCTCGATCACAAGTAAACTGAGTTAAAGTTGCTTGTGTTGACTTGAGTGATATAAATATAAAAATCCCAAGTTAGAAATTATTGAGAGCAAGAGCGAACCTAGTAAGAGTTGTCGAAATGGAGCAGCCTATGAACTTAGGACTATAGTTTGACGACATGACTTGACTGCATTTTTCTCTTTCAAATGTCTCGTAAAATTTTAGGCTTGACGATTGATCGAAGCAAAACAATCTGACCCCATACTATAATAATAGGAAAATACAAAAAAATTATATATATATAAATATTAAGTAATATTTTTCGCACATTTTGACATGAAATGTTACGTTTCATATGCGTTGAATTGAATAAATGCGAATTTTTTTTGTCGCACATTCTAAATGCAATTTTAGATTGCATTGGTACTGAATTGTTTAAATGCGATAATTTTTTTCTTCAACCCTCTCACAATATTTTGAGGTACATGCTTTCGGTGACCATGTACACATACTTACTTGGTAAATTTGTGTGTTTTTATGCTCGTGACTTGAATTGATTTAATATGCTTACATAATCAGTTAATTCTTGTGCATCATTTGAGGGGGAGCAAGTATAAAAATTGTGATTTAGCTCCAAATATTTTTGACGTTTTTCTCTGAGTATTTCAGATGTTTCAAAATTAAGGAGTGAAGACGTCGACACTACAAAGAGATGAGCTAAACACAAGACCAGATATTTCAAAGATAAAATTGCCCAAAATAATTGTTGATTAACTCCATTATTACTAACATTTATCTCCAAGTGGTACAGATTTTTAAAACTACTACCAGGGGAGCTAGACGTTACTACACGGAAAATCCAGGGAGTTAATTGCATATATTTTAATTACTAAGGGGGAGCCTTATAATGGGTTTTATTTTGAAATAGGGGTCAATCTGAAACTCTTTAGAAGAAATTACTATCGAGAAACTGGATATTAGAATTAATTCTCAATCTAAAAGTTTCTCGATCGTAAACGGTGTTGGGACAGATTTTGATTAATTGCGATAATTTGCGATCGAAAAATTTGAATTGAGAAGCAATTTTCGAATCAAAAGTTTCTCGAGCGTAAATAGTAATGGGCCTGATCCATTTAATCGCAAAACGTCCAATCACAAACCCAACATTGATTTACAGCGAGTTATTAAAAGTTCACTTTTTGTCAGTCGAAAAACTCTTTCTCACGCAAACCTTATCGTAAAATTTTCTCTCTCGACAAACTCTCACAGACAGTTCCAAACTCTCAAAATCTTTCGATTTCAACCAACAAATTGTCTGTTTAAGGTAGAAATGAGATTCATTTGACGATTGCGTGCGATTTAACTCATTTAGCATCTGTATTTTGTAGTTTTTCGCATGTTTAGTATAAGATTTTTTGACTGTTCTTCAAAAACGATTTAAGAGTATACTGTTTCACTAAATCTAGGCATGTTTCTTGGAGTTAGTTCAATGCCTGTTGTTTAGATAGATTCACTGTTTTTTATGAAACAGATAATCGTAAATCGTTGGAAAAAAAATTTTCATCTGTGATGATAAAATGGGTTCCGATGAAACTGGGTATTTTGAAGTTTTGAAGCTGTCGAAGAACTTTGTCGATCGCAAATAGACTTAATTGAATTTCAATTCAATCGAGATACTATTTGTGTCGATTTAGTTTTCGATCGCAAAATTTTGACTTAGTCATCACTATAAAAAGATTATAACCGCTGCATTTACCGTCGAAAAATCCAATTATGATTTTCTGCGAGCGAAAAACTTATGCACTGAATAGATATTTTAGATACAAATTTTATCGAGCGTAAAACTTACTATCGCAAAATAGAATTTTCGATTTGATTACAATTTGGTCGCAAAAATTTAGCAGCGAAAAATTAATTTTTCAACGCTTAATTTTTCGATCGTAAATTCGCCGCTTAGGTCTTAATGGATCGAAAAATTTCTCGACGATTGACTTAGTCTTTCGTTGACCAATTTCTCGATAGAAATATTTCGCAGCGAAAAATTTTACTTGCAATCGAAAATCACATACCGCTCGACAAATTTCAAATCGAAAAATTTTATGAAGAAAATTTCTCGACAGTAAATTCATCTGAGAATTAGTTTCTCGATCGTAAATTTACTCGGAATTTTTCTCGACCGTAAAATTGATCGACTACAGTCTAAATTGCATCGTCAACACTTAGGAAATTTTTCACTAAGTCATTTACACTGTAGCGCCTATCAGCGAATAAAATTTCTCGATCGAAAAATCAGACGGAATGCTTTCAATTGAAATCAATGCATAAGAAATCAAATCGCAATTCAATTTTATCGACCGAAAATTTTCTTGGCATGAACAGTGACTTACTGATTTAACACTTAGCGAAATTTCGAACCAATTTTCACGCGACAAATATTTCATTCGAAATTACATTCATGCCATCACGATTTTTGAAATTGAACATAGATTATGCATTTGATATGATTTCAATTCAAAATTCATCGAACATGCTATTATTTGCAATATTATTATAGTTTGATGAAATTTATTCATATTTCGACTACAAATAAAATTGAACTAATGAACTCTTATATATCTTATATTTCAGATGGATCGCTACCCAAGATACAACTACATGTACGATCACAACCTTTATCTAAAGGTTCAAGATACGAATTTCCAGCTCGATCTGAGCACGTTTAGGTGTCCAGACGAGATCATCGTATCAATCCTACAGGGCCACCCCATCTGGCATGCATTAACGGTCACCGCATCGGTGCCGATGGTCTATCTCCAGCAGTTTTGGGGATGCATACAAGGAGCAGTAGTAGATGGGACCTTCTCCTTCATGACCCGCATCGGGACGCGGCACATTCACATGAGCAAGAGCCTGTTCGGCATGATACTGGACCCGCCTCACCACGACAACTACGACCCGCTCCCGACGGACTCGGAGATGATTCAGGATTTCCTGCATATGGGATACCAACCGCCGCTTACTAGATTAGCTCAGGTCCAGAGCAGCGGTATCCCTCACCCCTGGAAGACACTGTTCGGCATAGTGAACAAGTGTCTGTCACCCAAACACGCTGGATTCGACAAGGGCAACGGCAACATATTGCGGATCTTTCACGGTCTCGCCTTCTCCAGAAACTACGACTTTGCACAGCTGATCTAGAACGATCTAGCTGAACAGATTCGGCTGAAGGAGAACCGAAGGTCGAAGAACGTGCCCTATGCTCGATGGTTCAACGTGATCATCAGGGAGTGCATGGAGCTACATGCAGAGAACATCCCCCAGCTACCTCCTGGTGGAAACTACCAGCCGCCAAGGCTTAAGTTCTTCCACAACCCACGGCTGACGGACCTGGACCAACCGTCGATGCCGATTCCAGTCAACCTACTCAGGCTCGCCGACCCCGCGGGAGCTGAGTATCAGAGGTTCTGCCGGGAACACAACTTAATGGAGGATATGATCAGAGGGCCCCCGGCAGATCACCATGTGAGCCCTCCCCAACACCAACCAAGCCCTGACGACGCGATGATTGACGTCGTCGCTCAGGAGCTTCAACAGGAGTCTCCTTCGATCGAAGAGCCAATGCCCGACGTAGAAGACACCTTGATAGACGTCGTGGCTACCAAGATGGCGCTCGAGGCTCCTAAACAAGAATTCCAGGTGGAAGTGTCCATACATGTTGGCGTGCTCGAAGAAACTTTTGAGGAGGTTCTTCAACAAGAAGCACAGCCCGAGACTGAAATGGGGCAAACTTCACTTCCACCGGTGACGGATCAGACATTGGAGAAGTCGATCGAGACCTTACTCCTCACACCGCCACCCCGTCTGACACAGAGTCTGACGAGGAAATTAGTCTGATCAGGAGGACTCCCAGAAGACTCAGTATTCAGCTGGAGTCACTCTTTCCAGCCGTCACTGCCGCCCCAGATACTACGCTAACCACGACGACAAGTGTTGCTGGCACATCTTCGCTCAATCTTGAGCCGCAACCAACTCACGTGGTATCTGGTTTGCAGGCACAACCTGAGCCTGCCTTAACACCCATAGAGCCGAATCCCCAGGATTCGACTCGAGGATTGGGTGGAAGTCTCATAGAGTCACAACCTCAAGTGACTGTGAGCCAACCCCAAGAGTCGGTGTCTACTCTAGGGTTGATAACAGGCGACATCAGTAATCCTGGTCCATCCTTGGAGGCGTCCACACCATTTGTAAAGAACGAGCAGTTCCAGGCCGCTCTCTCTGCCGCTGTACAGTCTATGAAATACAAGATCACGGAGAGAGTACTACAAGTAATTGAGGCATCCCGAAGAGATACCGGGAAAGCACCTGCCTCTGAAGGCCCTTCGTCACAAACCCACCCCACACCTCCACAACCCACGCCCACCGACCCTTTAGCCACTTCCTCCATCCTCATCAACCCATACACCATCCCCATCACCGAGCTCCACGATATTCTCCTCGCCCGCCTGATAGGCCTGTCCATCTTCGCCTCAAGAAGAGTCCATCTATCGGCGATTGGTGGATTATCCTGAGCCACCGACTGACACCTGTCGAGGCCAAAGCTCCCACTCCCGGCGCAGACATGACGATCCTGATGATCAGGACCCTCATGAGGATGAGAAGAGGCCGAGGACATCTACATCTGGCCAAGGACAAGGCTCGGGCGCTACGCATACAAGCGCTGGAGCTGGTGAAACACAAACCCAAACCCAAACCACCCAAACTACCCAAACCACGCACCGCACAGCCACTCTACCACATATCGACCCACCTACCTTTACCCTCAGGACGCCTCCGCCCACACCGCCGATCTACTCAAGCCCCTTGCTTCTGGAAGAAGAAGCAAGCGCTCAATGCTTGTAGCTCTGGCAGCTACCCAGCTACTCCCTCCGTCGCTAGAGACCAACCGGGACCCTCTGGACATGGCGTCAATCCACACGAAGTGTTGGACAAGTACATCTTCGAAGGACAGTGGATGACCCATTCCATGCCCGAGGAGCATCAGAGACAACGGCTTCAGGACGTACGCCACTTCTTACAATAAGCATCTGTGGACCTTGTGATCATTGAAGACGACGAAATTCAAGAAGGTGAGACTATCAAAATGAAATCCCAAGGCTACCGGAGTTGATCACACAACGAGCGGCCTCCCCTACAAGACAGATGCCAGGGACCGTTCGGATCGACACGCCGTGGGAGAACATTCATATAGAGATACCTTTCCTTGAAGAAGTCAGGGAAAACATTTGGAGGTCACCGGATCGAATTAAGAAGCCGGATGAGTTCGAGCTGAGAGGGATCTCTCACTGGGATCAGCAGAAGAGAATGACATATTTGTGGATGCTGACCCAACTAGGACCGGACGTGAGGCTGGGGTCCCGAAGGGTCGACTGAAGAGTCTACTGTGCCAAAGGAGGACTTCCAACACCTCACTACGTCATCGAACGAGTGGATAGGACCCGAGAGGAACTAAGCGAGAGCGACCTGCCGTACCTCCCCGCCGATGAAGTCTACCGTCTTTACCAGCTATACGTGGAGAAGTACAAAGGTCCTTAGGGCTTTATCAAGAAGAAGGCCTCGGAGGGCTCTACCGGTTCATGATGCAACAAGTAAAGTACTTCGCCGCTCACGACCTTCAAATGGCGCTTGAGAGCAATATGAAGAAGGTCAACATGGCCGAACCACTCCTCCAAGGACCTGAGATCGAGAGGCTTCCAAGCAATCACGTGCACATCAGCTCTGTCATCGGCATCACCTACAACAACCCAATTGCCAAGAAGAATAGGTTGATGCTGAAGACAGAAATTCACAAGTTTTGTGATGGAACTCTCAAGATAGTGAGGAGAAATACCGAACACAGGTTGGAAGAAATAAACAGAGACACAATGCTGAGGATCCACCGGTTTGTGAGAGAACGGCCACTCCTGATGGAATTATTGGATGACATCGAGGAGCGCCTGAAGCTCAGGGAAACGTTTAGAGACTATGAGCATGCGCTGGGCTTACGCAGATCGTACTATGCCCGACAAGGACGAATAGCGCGGAGACGCAATCAAGCACAAAGGGGGAGAATGTAGAATATCATTTGTAATTGTGCTTGATTTCATTAGTTGTCCTTGTAATTAGGGGCTTTACTTATATTAGTCTTTTTATTAAGGACTAGTTTGATATTTTTACCAAGCTTGTTTGGTATAAATACTTGTAAATGAATTGAGCTGAATAGAGAAAGTTTTGAGAATTGATCCGAAGGGCTTGCAACTCAATTTCTAGAGAGAGAAACAATAGTAACTTTCTCACTCTACTCGAAATCTCTCTCTCGATCTTCATTAGAGTTTTTCGATCGATTATTAATGTCAATCATATTCATCGAATTACTTAGAATTCATGCCTAGGATCTTAGAGTTGTTAATCTGAGGACCTAACAGCAACTAAACAAAATTTTGCGATCGTAAAATCAAGTAAAAGAGTGAAAGTTGAATAAAATTGAAAGTTTTGGGGTTGAATTGAAAATTTGGATTAGATCAGAACTTTCTGGGCTAAACTGAAAACCAATAGGGACCGAAATGTAACTTCAGGGACTAAAATAGTATGTTTGGCACTAGAAATGCAATTTGGCCTGCGATTTAGTTGCAATTTTCGTGTCTATCTGCTTGACGCGAGAAAGACGAAGCTGATCTGGGATTTACGATCGAAAAAAATCAAACGATTTTTCGATCGAAAAGCTTTCTCGAGCGGATTTTGCGATCGAAAACAAGTTTCTCGATCTGATTTTGCGAGCGTTGATCGATTCTCGCGTTGAACGGATTTCTCGAGCGAAGAACAGATATATTATTTTTTTCGATGATAGCATAGACGAACATAGACTGGATGTTCAATCGACGATGAAGATCGAGATGATTTCGATTGAACTCGTCGATTTGTGAGGAATCGCGAAGAACACCATCGAAAACAAATCCAGATAGAATTTCGGTCGGTGAATCGTCGAAGAACAATGAAAACAGAGAACAAAACCAAAGTCCAACAGAACAGAGACGATGCTGGAAAAAAAAAACGAAGAAGCTTGATCCAAACACAAAATTGTTCGAAGTTACTCGGGGTTATGGATCGAAATCAAGCACTGAGCAAGATCAAACAATCAATTTAACAAAATCAAAGCAGAATCAATCGAATTTTCAGAAAATCAAAAAAACAGTTCTAAGAACAATTTTCGCTCAACCTTGAAAATTCGCCGAAATGTTGGTTAAGATCAGTCCGAATTAGGTCAGAGACGTTAGAAACATTTGATCGAACAAAAAAACAGTAAATTTGATCGAAATTATCAGAAATCATACAGAAATTTCTTAAGAACAGTTCGTAGAGTAACGTGGCTTAAATCTTCAAAATTCACACAAAATCACGATTCGATCAATCAAAGTTCAGCTCATACTAGTCTAAAAGTTGATCGAAACCTAAAAACAGCAGATTATATCAGACTTTGATGAATCAGATTGAAAGTTTGAAGAACAGTGCGATCGAAGAACAGCAAAAACAGTATCGAAAAATCAGAATTCAGTCCAAATTCAATCCAAATCCTAACACGTTTGGCTCTAATACCAATTGTTAGCTCCTATTTTATCCAACCTAGATCGAATTTAGAAGAGTCGAATAATAAATCTAAGAAAATCGAAGTTAGGGTTTGAGATTTGCTTACTTTGAAGGTTGGGAGAGAAATTGCTTTGAGAGCACACAAGGGAGGCAAATTTTTCTCTCCAAAATTTCGATTCTAATTTTCTGATCTGAATTCCCTTGTACAACACACTCCTAATTTTCTTAGGAGTTCACTTATATACCACCTCGTGGTATATTTACACAAGTAGTCCTACAAAATGACTAATTACAATTTAGTCCAAGACTACTAATTTGCATAGCAAGACTAAGACAACTATATTAATTGAATACAATTAAATAGTTCCAACAGTACGTGATCATTTTCACAGCGAGGCGCCGAGGGCTTTTGAGACGGAAGTGTGTGCATAGATGCGACCTCGTGGAGGCCTAGTAGATAGATTTATTTTGACCCGCATGCGCGCTTTCTTATGTAATTTGGACCCATGATAATTTTGTAGGAACCATTACCATTCCTTTTTATAAAAGGAAAAATTTTATACGAAATTTCGCACGATCTACTTCGTCATTAGCACATTAGTCGTATAGACTAGTTAGAAAAGTAGTGGTGGAAGGCGGGGCTGCCACACGATGCAGACACAGAGTATCAGTGGACGCAAGTACGTGCTAGTAATCGTCGATGACTTCTCTCGCTACACTTGGACAAAGTTCCTCCGAACCAAAGATGAGATAGGGGACTTGGTTATCAACTTTTTGAACACTACTCAGAATCTGCTGCAACAGTGTAGAATATCATTTGTAATTGTGCTTGATTTCATTAGTTGTCCTTATAATTAGGGGCTTTACTTGTATTAGTCTATAGATTAAGGACTAGTTCGATATTTATACCAAGATTGTTGCTATAAATAATTGTAAATGAATTGAGCTGAATAGAGAAAGTTTAGAGAATTGATCCGAAGGGCTTGCAATTCGATTTCTAGAGAGAGACACAACAGTAACTTTCTCACTCTAATTGAATTCTCTCTCGTGTTCTTAACTTGAGTTTTTCGATCGAATTCAATTGATTATCAAAACGATCGAATTACTATGAATTCTAGCCTAGGATCGTAGAGGTGTTAATCTGAGGACCTAACAATTGGTATCAGAGCAGATTCGTTCTGTTTTGAATAGAAAATTGCTAGAATCGGATTCGAAAATCATTTTTGTTGCTGTTCATCGAAGAACAGTTTGGCGCGAAACCTGTTTTCGATCCAAATAGCTTAATTCTGTGCGTATTTGACTTTTTTGATGTTTCAGTGCGAGATTAAGTTATAAACGATCATTGCGACTAGACCAGTAGCAGTTTGAACTCCGAATTTAGATTAACTTGATTCTGGAATTTTACTGTTGACGAAGAACATGAAGAACACGTTCTGATTTTGATCAAATTCAATATATTTTGCTTCATAACGTGTTTAATTGTTTGTTCGTGCGTGATTAGTACTTGATTGCGAGCGATTACCTGATATTTCACTGTCTAATTCCTTGTTTTTGCTCGAATTTGTGTTAATCGTATTCTGTGAATTTTTCTCGATTGCTCAATTTTTTCTCGCTAGGTTTTGCGATCGGATTAGTTTCTCGATCGATAAACTTAGCGCGAGAATTTTTCTCGGAGAATTTTTCTCAGCAGAATACGAAGTCAGAGCTAGAATCGTCATCAGCAGAAACGATTCTAGTTAGAAATATTTCACGAGCATTATTCAGCGAAAACTTTTTAGAGAGAGACCAATTTTGACGCATGCGTAAAAACTTTCTCTCGAAAAACTTTTTTGGTCAAACGTGACGAAAATCATTTACACGCGAGAAACTTTTCTAGTCAACAGATTTATTTTGACTTGTCGAGAAACTTACTAACGTACTGTTTCTTTACGTTCGAAATAAATTCACGATCTGGAAACTTCCTCAGACAAATGATCAATCGCAGACTATAGGTAATATAGTTCCACAGATGGCTGACGCATCTGCTACAGCCTTGCCTCATGAGCGCAAGTGGACTAGAGGTCACCCGGTCGATCAGATAATTGGTGATCCTTTGGATGGTGTGAGGACACGTCGTCAACACAGTCTTTCAGTTGCTTCCTGAGCCAAAATGAGCCTACCAAAGTAGCAGACGCACTTCGAGACCAGGATTGGACAATTGCGATGCAAGAGGAAATCAATCAATTCGAACGTCTTCAAGTGTGGACCTTGGTACCCCGTCCACATGGGAAAGCAGTGGTCGGAACTAAATGGGTTTTCAAGAATAAGAAAAATGAAGATGGTGAAGTGATCCGGAACAAAGCAAGGCTAGTAGCTAAGGGATACAATCAACAGGAAGGCATCGACTACGACAAGACCTATGCTCCTCTTGCCCGTATCGAAGCTATCCACCTCCTGCTGGCTTATGCGGCTCACAAAGACTTCAAAGTCTATCAGATGGATGTTAAAACTGCTTTTCTCAACGGCGTGTTAAAAGAAGAAGTCTACGTCGCTCAGCCGGAAGGTTTCGTTGATCAAGAACATCCCAATCACGTCTATCGTTTGGACAAAGCTCTCTATGGACTAAAACAAGCCCCACGTGCTTGGTACGATCCTGAGTGATTTCCTAGTGAAGTCTGGATTCATACGAGGAACGATAGACACAACCCTCTTTATTAAATGGCATGACAAAGATCTGATGGTAGTCCAAGTATACGTCGACGACATCATCTTTGGATCAACAAATCCTCGGCTCTGCAAGAAGTTTGGAGATCTCATGAAGAGCAAATTCGAAATGAGTCACATGGGAGAGATGCAATTTTTCTTAGGCCTTCAGGTCAGGCAGCTCAATGATGGAATTTTCATCATCAAAGAAAATACATCAAGGATATTCTGAAGAAGTTTCATCAAGACCAGAGCAAGCCTCTCAGCACTCCTATGTCACCAAGCTGCAAGTTGGATGCCGATCCCACTGGTAAATCGGTCGACATCACACTGTATCGCAGTCATTGGATCTCTTCTCTACCTCACTTCGAGCCGGCCGGATATCATGTTTGCCACCTGCTTGTGTGCCCGTTTTCAAGCCGAACCCAAAGAATCCCATATGCTCGCGGTCAAAAGAATTCTTCGCTACCTTAAAGGCGCCTCTACCCATGGCCTATGGTATCCAAAGGGTACGAATTTCAAACTTATCGGCTACACTGACGCTGACTATGCAGGTTGCTGAATCGACAGGAAAAGCACGTCCGGTGGCGCTCAATTTCTAGGCGAAAAGCTGGTCTGCTGGTCGTCCAAAAAGCAGAATTGTGTGTCCACTTCGACGGCAGAAGCAGAATACGTAGCTGCCGCCAGCTGTTGCTCACAGATGCTGTGGATGCGGACACAGCTTCGCGACTATGGGTACAATCTAACTAATATACCCATATGTAGTGATAGTCAGAGTGCAATTGCCATTGCAATCCTGTTCATCATTCACGCACAAACACATAGACATTAGATATCATTTTATCAAAGATCACGTAGAAAAAGGCACGATAGAGATGTACTTTGTGAACACGGAGTTTCAACTAGCCGACATTTTCACCAAGGCCTTGGATGAGAAATGATTCCACTTCCTTGTCCGAAAATTAGGCATGTTGAATCTTCCGTAATATGTGCCTTACCTGATCTTCTGTGCTATCACATGCTCTATTCTATGTGTTTTCTATGCTTATTTGTCCTTATCTTGCGTGATATTGAAAAATAAATAAATAAATAAATATAATAATAAATAATAAATAACAATAATAAATATATATACCTATATATATAATATAATGGGGTATGACGAAATCCTTTAGGATGCTTTGATCTAAAGTCACCAAAAATTTTACCCCGACATGCGATCGATTTAATTGCTTAAATTTTGTCAGTCTAAGTCGCATTCTTGTGTCTAAAAAGGTCACTTGATTGTTCCACTAGACACAAAGTCACTCTACATGCGTGGGGATTCAAGCCTTGTTCCTTTTTTTCTTTATTTGGATCTATTTCTCGAGTGAGTCACACATCAATTACTTGTCTTACCTAGTGATTCTTGGTGTCATACTCACCTTGCGTTAGATCGTTAGAAAAATGATAAGGGAGTTTAGGATATTCCTCATTCGGCCTTATATAAATTCCCACACGTTTGCCCTTAGTCATCCACTTTGAGCCGTCTCCGACGTCCTTTTCTTCATTTTGAAACCCATTCCCAGCCTTCAACCGAACTCTATACTCTTCGAATGGTTGTTCAAACGAGAAAAGAAGGGGGAGATAACAAAAGAAAAGTAGGATGATGACAAAAGAAGGCATTGCTCAACGCGCAAAGACCAAAGGAACCGGCCTTCCGACTACCTTGTAGAAAGTGGTGTGGTTCCTGCTGCGAACTTCTCCAACGACAATCTCGTACGCTCGTCAGAATGGCTGGAAGAGGGGCACCACGAAGTGAACTTCTCCAACGATAATCCGGTCTTATATCGGGAAACGAGAAGAGGAGCGCAGCCTCGGGTACGAATTCCATAACCGTGAACTTTTCCAAATAGATAATCTCTGAAACCTATCTAGGGACTAAGAGAAGAGGAGCACGGTATCGGCCCGAGAATCAACAAAAAGAACTTCGCCTACGATAATCTCCTATAGCCTCATGGAGAAGCGGAGCTTCAGCTTGAGCATAACTTATTAAGGGATAGTAAATGAGGGAGAAAAGAAGAAAGATGCCGAAAAGAAAGGAGACGGACGTAGAAATGGAAGATGACGAAGAGATAAGCTCATTTTCCTCTAAATTCCTTCCCTTATAAGTCCTAGCCAAACTAAAACCTTTACACCCCTTTGATTCCAATCGACGGTCTTTTGCTTGGGTGAAATGATTAAACACGCCTCGATCACAGGTAAATTGACTTGAAACTGCTTGTGTTGACTTGAGTTATAATAATATAAAAATCCCAAGATAGAAATTATTGAGAGCAAGAGCGAACCTAGTGAGAGTTGTGGAAATAGAACAATGCATGAACTTAGGACTCTATTTTGACGACATGACTTGACTGCCTTTTTTCTTTCAAATGTCTCGTAAAATTTTAGGCTTGACGATTGATCGAAGCAAAATAATCTGACCTCATACTATAATAATAGTAAAATACGAAAAAAAATTATAATAAATATATATATATATGTATATAAATATATGTTTCGCACATTTTGACATGAAATGTTATGTTTCATATGCGTTGAATTGAATAAATGTGAATTTTTTTGTATGTCGCACATTCTAAATGCAATTTTAGATTGCATTGGTACTGAATTGTTTAAATGCAATAAGTTACCCTCGCACAATATTTTGAAGTACATGTTTTCGGGGACCATGTACACGTACTTACTTGGTAAATTTGTGTGTTTTTATGCTCGTGACTTGAATTGATTTAATATGCTTGCATAATTAGTCAATTCTTGTGCATCATTTGAGGGGGAGCAAGTATAAAAAGCGTGGTTTAGCTCCAAATATTTTTGACGTTTTCTCTGAGTATTTCAGATCTTTTCAACTCAAGGAGTGAGACGTCGACACTACAAAGAGAGGAGCTAGACACAAGACCAGATATTTCAAAGATAACATTGCCAAAATTAATAGTTGATTAACTCCATTATTACTATATTTATCTCTAAGTGGTACAGTTTTTTTTTTAACACTACTACCAGGGGAGCTAGACGACTCGGAAAATACAGGGAGTTAATTGCATATATTTTAATTACTAAGGGGGAGCCTTATAATGGGTTTTATTTTGAAATAGGGGTCAATCTGAAATTCTTTAGAAGAACTTACTATCGAGAAACTGGATATTTGAATTAATTCGCAATCTAAAGTTTCTCGATCGTAAACAGTGTCGGGATCGATTTTGATTAACTGCGATAATTTGCGATAGAAAAATTAGAATTTTTCGTGTGCAAATAGTAATGGGCCTGATCCCTTATATCGCAAAATGTCAAATCACAAGCCCGACAACAAATTAATGCTAGTTAATAAAAGTTTAACTTCTGTCAGTCGAAAAACGTTTTCTCATGCAACCCTAATCGCAAAAATTTCTCTCGCGAAAAACTTTCATAGACAGCCTAAAATTCTCAAAAATCTTTCGATTTTCGAACATCAAACTGTCTGTCTAAGGTAGAAATGAGATTCTTTTAACATTTGCGTGTGATTTACATTCGTTAGCATCTGCATTTTGAAGTTTTTCGCATGTTTAGACTTAGATTTTTGACTATTCTTCGAGAAACCGTAACTATTTCATAGTGTTTGAGGCTTGATTTTGAGATTTCTCTGAGTTCAATGCCTGCGCTTAAGATAGTTCCGATATTCTCTATGAATCTGGTAGAATGAATCATCGGAAATTTTGAATCTTCGACTGAAAATTAGAGTTCAGATGAAACTGGGCTTTTGAATGTTTGAAGCCATCGAAGAACTTTTTCGATCGTAAACTGTCTTAATTGAATTCCGATTTAATTAAGATACCGTTTGTATTGAATCAGTTTTCGATCGATAAAATTCCGATTTAGTCGATAAGATAGAAGATTTTGACCGATAAATTACTTACCATCGAGAAATCTAATCAGGATTTTGTGAGCGAAAAACTTAAGCACTGATTAGACATTTTAGATGCAAATTTATCGAGCGAAAAACTTACTATCGCAAAGTAGAATTTTCGATTTAATTTCAATTTGGTCGCAAAAATTTAGCAACGAATAATTAATTTTTTTTTTCAAAGCTTTATTTTTCGATCGAAAAATTCGCCGCTTAGGATTTAATTGATCGAAAAATTTCTCGACGATTGACTTAGTCTTTCGTTGACTAATTTCTCGATAAAAATATTTCACCGCGAAAAATTTTACTTACAATCGAATATCACATATCGCTCGACAAATTTTCAAATCGAAAAATTTTATCAATCGAAGAAAAATTCTCGACAGTAAATTTACCTGAGAAATAATTTCTCGATCGTAAATATACACGGAATTTTTCTCGATTGTAAAATTGATCGACTACAGTCTAGATTTCAAATTCAACACTTAGAAAATTTTTCTCTAAGTATTTTACACAGTAGCGAATATTAGCGAATAAAATTTCTCGATCGAAAAATTACACGGAAACGTTTCAATTGAAATCAGTGTATAGGAAATCAAATTGCAAGTCAATTTTCTCGAGCGAAAATTTTCTCGGCATGAACAGTGACTTACTGATTTAACACTTAGCGAAATTTCGAATCATTCTTCACGCGACAAATATTTCATTCGAAATTACATTCATGCCATCACGATTTTTGAAATTTAACATACACTATGCATTTGATATGATTTCAATTCAAAATTCATCGAACATGCTATTATTTGCAATATTACTATAGTTTGATGAAAGTTATTCATATTTCGACTGAAAAATAAAATTGAACTAATGAACTTTTATATATCTTATATTTCAGATGGATCGCTACCCAAGATACAACCACATATATGATCACAATATGTACTTGAATGTTCAGGATACGAACTTTCAGCTCGATCTGGACACATTTCGGTGCCCGGACGAGATCATCGTGTCCATCCTCAGTGCCGATGGTCTATCTCAGCAGTTTTGGGGATGCATACAAGGAGCCGTAGCAGATGGGACATTCTCCTTGATGACCCGAATCGGGACGCGGCATATTCACATGAGCAAGAGCCAGTTCGGCATGATACTGGACTTGCCCCACAACGACAACTACGACCCGCTCCCGACGTACGCAGAGATGATTCAGGATTTCCTGCACATGGGATACCAACCGCCGCTTACAAGATTAGCTCAGGTCCAGAGCAGCGATATCCCCTGGAAGACACTGTTCGGCATAGTGAACAAGTGTCTGTCACCCAAACACGCTGGATTCGACAAGGGCAACGGCAACATACTGCGGATCTTTCACAGCCTCGCCTTCGCCAGAAACTACGACTTTGCACAGCTAATCTGGAATGATCTAGCTGAACAGATTCGGCTGAAGGAGAACCGTAGGTCGAAGAACGTTCCCTATGCTTGATGGTTAAACGTGATCATCAGGGAGTTCATGGAGCTACATGCAGAGAACATCCCTCAGCTACCTCCTGGTGGAAACTACCAGCCGCCAAGGCTTAAGTTCTTCCACAACCCACGGCTCACGGACCTGGACCAACCGTCGATGCCGATTCCACTCAACTTACTCAGGCTCGCCGACCCCGCGGGAGCTGAGTATCAGAGGTTCTGCCGGGAACACAATTTAACGGAGGAAATGATCAGTGGTCCCCCGGCAGATCACCATGTGAGCCCTCCCCAACACCAACCAAGCCCTGACGATGCGATGATTGACGTTGTCGCTCAGGAGCTTCAACAGGAGTCTCCTATGATCGAAGAGTCGATGCCGGACGTGGAAGACGCTTTGATAGACGTCGTGGCTACAGAGATGGCGCTCGAGGCTCCTGCACTCGAATTACAAGTGGAAGTGCCCGTACATGTTGGCGTGCTCGAAGAAACTTTTGAGGAAGTTCTTCCACAAGAGGCACAGTCCGAGACAGAAATTGGGCAAAGCTCTCTTCCACCGGTGACGGATCAGGCACTGGAGGACGTCAATCATGACCTTACTCCTCACACGGCCACCTTGTCCGACACAGAGTCCAACGAGGAAATAAGTCTGATCATGAGGACTCCCAAAAGACTGAGCATTCAGCTGGAGTCTCTCTTTCCGGCCGTCACCATCGCACCAGATACTATGCTGACCACATCGACAAGTGTTGCTGGCATTTCTTCGCTCAGAGCCGCAACCAACTCACGTGGTGTCTGGTTTGCAGGCGCACCTGAGCCTGCCTTAACACCCATAGAGCCGAATCCCCAGGATTCGACTCGAGGATTGGGTGGAAGTCTCATAGAGTCACAACCTCAAGTGACTGTGAGCCAACCCCAAGAGTCGGTGTCTACTCTAGGGTTGATAACAGGCGACATCAGTCGTCCTGGTCCATCCATGGAGGCGCCACACCCTTTGTGACGAACGAGCAGTTCCAGGCCGCTCTCTCTGCCGCTGTACAGTCTATGGAAGACAAGATCACGGAAATAGTACTTCAAGCTATCGAGGCATCCCGAAGAGATACCGGGAAAGCACCTGCCTCTGAAGGCCCTTCGTCACAAACCCACCCCACACCTCCACAACCCACGCCCACCGACCCTTTACCCACTTCCTCCATCCTCATCAACCCATACACCATCCCCATCATCGAGCTCCACGACATTCTCCTCGCCGGTTTGATAAGCCTGTCCATCCGATCGCCTCAAGAAGAATCCCTCTATCGGCGATTGGTGGATCATCCTGAGCCACCGACTGACACCTGCCGAGGCCAAAGCTCCCACTCCCGGCGCAGACATGATGATCCTGACGATCAGGACCATCATGACGGGGAGAAGAGGCCGAGGACATCTACATCCGGCCAAGGAGAAGGCTCGGGCGCTACGCGGACAAGCGCTGGAGCTGGTGAAACCCAGACTACCCAAACCACCCATACTACCCAAACCACCCAAACTACCCAAACCACGCACCGCACAGCCACTCTACCACATATCGACCCACCAACTTGTCACCTTAGGACGCCTCCGCCCACACCGCCGATCTACTCAAGCCCCTTGCTTTCGGAAGAAGAAGCAAGCGCTGCAATGCTTGTAGCTCTGGCAGCTACCCAAGCTACTCCCTCCGTCGCTCTAGACCAACCGGGACCCTCTGGACATGGCGTCAATCCACACGAAGTATTAGACAAGTACATCTTCGAAGGCCAGTGGATGACCCATTCCATGCCCGAGGAGCATCAGAGACAACGGCTTCAGGACGTACGCCACTTCTTACAACAAGCACCCGTGGATCTCGTGATCATTGAAGACGACGAACTTCAAGAAGGTGTAGACTACCAAAATGAAATCCCAAGGCTACCGGAGTTGATTGCACAGCGAGCGGCCTCCTCTACAAGACAGATGCCAGGGACCGTTCGGATCGACACGCCGTGGGAGAACATTCATATAGAGATACCTTTCCTTGAAAGTGTCAGGGAAAACATTTGGAGGTCACCGGATCGAATTAAGAAGCCGGATGAGTTCGAGCTGAGAGGGATCTCTCACTGGGATCAGCAGAAGAGAATGACATATCTGTGGATGCTGACCCAACTAGGACCGGATGTGAGGCTGGGGTCCCGAAGGGTCGACTGAAGAGTCACTTCAGGGAACTCTCCACAATTTGCCAACTCCTCAGTGTCTACTGTGCTGAAGGAGGACTTCCAACACCTCACTACATCATCGAACGAGTGGATAGGACCTGAGAGGAACTGAGCGAGAGCGACCTGCCGTACCTCCCCGCCGATGAAGTGTACCGTCTTTATCAGCTATATGTGGAGAAGTACAAAGGTCCTCAGGGCTTCATCAAGAAAGAAGGCCCCGAAGGGCTCTACTGGTTCATGATGCGACAAGTCAACTACTTCGCCGCTCAGGACCTTCAAATGGTGCTTGAGAGCAATATGAAGAAGGTCAGCATGGCCGAACCACTCTTCAAAGGACCTGAGATCGAAAGGCTTCCAAGCAATCACGTGCATATCAGCTCTGTCATCGGCATCACCTAAAACAACCCAATTACCAAGAAGAATAGGTTGATGCTGAAGACAGAATTTCACAAGTTTTGCGACGGAACCCTGAAGGTCGTCAGGAGGAATATCGAACAGAGGTTGGAAGAAATAAACAGAGACACGATGCTGAGGATCCACCCGTTTGTGAGAGAACGGCCACTCCTGATGGAATTATTGGATGACATCGAGGAGCGCCTGAAGCTCAGGGAAACGTTTAGAGACTATGAGCATGCGCTAGGCTTACGCAGATCGTACTATGCCCGACAAGGACGAATAGCGCGGAGACGCAATCAAGCACAAAGGGGGAGAATGTAGAATATCATTTGTAATTGTGCTTGATTTCATTAGTTGTCCTTGTAATTAGGGGCTTTACTTATATTAGTCTTTTTATTAAGGACTAGTTTGATATTTATACCAAGCTTGTTTGGTATAAATACTTGTAAATGAATTGAGCTGAATAGAGAAAGTTTTGATAATTGATCCGAAGGGCTTGCAATTCAATTTCTAGAGAGAGAAACAACAGTAACTTTCTCACTCTAATTGAATCCTCTCTTGTGTTCTTACTTGAGTTTTTCGATCGAATTCAATTGATCATCAAACGATGGAATTACTATGAATTCTAGCCTAGGATCGTAGAGTTGTTAATCTGAGGACCTAACAAACAGACTATTCATGTTATTCGAACAGACAACGGCACTGAGTTCAAGAATCAATATCTCAGTGAGTTTTATCAGAAACTTGGAATAAGTCAACAATTCTCAGCCGCAAGAACACCTCAAAAAAATGGTGTCGTGAAAGGAAAAACAGAACCCTAGTGAAGCCGCTCGTACAATGCTGATCCATTCTGGGCTTCCACACTTTCTTTGGGCTGAAGCAGTAAATACCGCATGTTTTACCAAAACAGGACGGTGGTTCACAAGCGGTTCAACAAAACTCCGAACAAGATTATAAATAAGAGGGTACCCAACATCTCATTCTTTAAAGTCTTCAGGTGCAAGTGCGTTGTGGCGAACGACACAGAGCAACGTGCAAAGTTCGACCCTAAAGCATACGAAGCAACTTTCGTTGGTTACTCTTCAACATCATGTTATGTCCTCGTTAGTCAACACAATTAATCCTAGGCACGAATTCTAAGGAAATCGATTAGAACTGAATGGAATGAAATTCGGTCGAAAAACTTCAATTAAGAAGTCGAGAGAGAAAACCGTTAATAAGAGAAAGTTTTGTGTGTTTCTCTCTCTAGAGTTGAAAAGCCTTTTGGATCAATTCTCTAATTTCCTGTATTAAGCTCAAAGTGTTTACATCTATTTATACCAAACAAACTTGGTATAAATATCAATCTAGTCCTAATCTAAGGACTACTATACAAAACGCCCCTAATTACAAGGGCAACTAATTAAATTACACCACAATTAAAATCGATATTCTACATTCTCCCCCTTTCTGCTTGATTTCTCTTCCGCGCTGTCTGTCCTCGTAGGGCGTAGTACAACCTGCGCAAGCCTAGGGCATGCTCGAAGTTCCTGAGGGTTTCCCTCAGCTTTAGGCACTCCTCGATGTCGCCTAATAACTCATCAGGAGCGGCTATTCTCTCAGGAACAGATGTATTCTCAGCATCCTCTCTCGGTTGATCTCTTCCAACCTTTGCTCGGTATTCCTCATGATGACCTTGAGCGTTCCTCGCAAAACTTCTGAATCTCAGTCTTCAGCATCAATCTAATCTTCTTGATGATTGGATTGTGGTAGGTGATGCCTATGACTGAGCTATTGTGCACATGATTGCTTGGAAGCCCTTCCATCTCAGGTCCTTTGTTGAGCGGTGGTCATGTTGACCTTCTTCATGTTGCTCTCCAGAGCCATCAGAAGGTCATGCACAGCGAAGTACTTGACTTGGCGCATCATGAACCGGTGGAGCCCTTCGAGGCCTTCTGTAGGACCCGAGTTCCCGCAAACTAGGTCGGCCAATAAATTTCGCATATGATTTAAGTGATTACATGTTTATTTGCGTATATGTGATATGTTTATGTGATTTTACGAATTTCGCGCTCGTAATTTTTATGTGAATTACGTGCAATTACGTGCCAATAATTATGTGCTTATGACGACCCATAAAAATTATGCGACGGACTTTAGAAGCATTAGTGAGAGAAATGACTAATGATAGTTAAATGAGAGTTGACTAGAATTTGTTTTGGGGCTAGGGATTTTATCTTTGGGCTAGAAATTAACAATTAGGCCCAATTTGTGGGAGAGGCCCAAAATGGGGGACAAACATCCCTAAAACAAGGAATAACCACGCCTAGCTCTACTATAGTAACATTATTTAAAGAAAAATATCTAAGTTAACAACTCAATACTCCATAACCTCACGTCAAAACTAACGAAAATCAAAGCAAAGGAAAGAAGAAGGGCCGAGAGATAGTTCGAACCAAGAATTTCCCCAACTAGCTTAGGATTTCGAATTTGGTAAGTGAAACACCCTCCCTAAGCCCTGTAATTTCGTAAATTTTATATTGTGGGATGTATTAATTTCATTAAAGCAATTTAGCCTAAGGAAGAATGCGAAAAATTCTAGGTATGGAATATAGATTGTATTAAGGTTGTTACTTGGGGCAAATTAGGAACGGATAGCTTAACGCATGCCTTAGGATTCTTAATTCTATTTCTAAGAAGGAATCATATGATTTTAAGGTAGAAGAAACGAGGGGATTTAGGAGCTTCGACTGGGATAACGATGTGAAGCTGGTTTTCGACTAGATGAACAATTAGGGTTTCGGTCCAAAGTGGGAACATCTAATTAAGTTTCGATCGAAAGTGTGAAATAAATTGGAGTTTCGATTTGATGTAGTTAATCAAGGGACTATCGATCAAAAGTCAAGAGATTCCTTAGGGTTTCGGGCGACACTTAGATAGATTTAAGTTTCGATCAAATCGATTTCCAAGATAGTAAATCTAATAAGTCATGAGTTCCGACCGAAACTCATTTCAGTACATGAGTATCGATCGAAACCCCATACCAAACACATGCAACGTGAGAATTAATCGGGCGAAACCTAAGCCACGACACGTCATCGATCGAAAGTGAACAAATCGATCGAAACTAACCCTAATGCGCTAACATTGGTCGAAATTCATTCCATAACACGCCAAATCGATTAAAATGAGCCCCTCATTGAGCATGATTTCGGGCGAAACTGAGATGACGTCATCACGCGGCGAAACTCACCCCTCAACATACATGGTTTCAGGCGAAACCAGGGTGACATCATGATGATGAAATTGCACGGCGAAACTCCTTCACAACCGGGCGAAACTCGTGAATTGGCCGAACTTGATTTCTCCTCATGCACGGTTTCGGGCGAAACCTAGATGATGCCACGCTGACGTCAGACACGGCGAAACCCAACCCCATTTTCACCATCGATCGAAACTAGGAACCAATGTATATCAATTGGACAAAATTTGAATCGGGCGAACCCAATTTTAGCAGCTAACCACTTTCGCCGAGCTTCTCATATTGAGAATTTTAATGCTTTAACTTAGAATTTAATTGGGGTTAGCAACTTGAGTGGAATTGAGCAATTAGAAGTATCGATTGAAACCTAACCCTAACTTGGCACACTTTCGCCGAGACATATAAGCTAGAATAACTTAATTCTAACACAACTTAGTAGAGAAATCAAGTGACTCAGAAAAATTCAATAAGGCAAGTCGAGTGGTTTGAAGTCTAGAAAATTAGTACAAGCCCAATTAACTAGTATGACGAATATTAATTAATTTGACGAGTAACTAAGAAAGGCAGTGCACTAATACTCTAACCCTGTTTATTTAACGGGGTCGTACGTTAGGGACGTCACGGGGAAGTACACTAGTTAAAGCTTGGACGACAGGTAAGTAGAAATCCAACTACAACACATAGTTTTATATGTCTTGTGTGACTATGTGCCAGTGTGGTTTCGTGATTACTGGAATTCATCGTGATGCCCTCATGTGGTAAGCGTAATTTGCATTTATTTGCATATGCATATTCATGTGCACGCACGAACACATGGGTAAGGGTCGTGGGACTGAGTATGCATGATGATATGTCGGTTGTACGCGACGAGGACTTGCCGATCTGGGCAAAAGTGTGTCGACTCGCAGTTGAGTCAGGGGCTGTTAGGGCGGCGTTTAGTGTCGTCGTACAATTATGTAAATATATTGATATGTGGATATCCTATGGATATGATTTGGGCATGGCCCGAGGCGGTAAGGTGCGACCTGGAGGGTGCGACCTGAGGGTATAAGCGACCCAGGGTGGAACCCTGGTGTAGGCGACCTCAGCGTGGGCTACCAGCGTGAGCGACCGCCGGACAGTCGAGGACGACCGGGTTCATATGGCGACCTAGGGAAACGATGTGCATCCTAGAGTTCGGCCATCCGGCGTGGACCGCTGTCGTATTGTCCCTGAGGGACGTGAGCTCTTGTGGTTCATAGTGAGATTAGCCGAGGGCCCGGAGTACGTTAGTACGATTGTGATATGCATTGGCGCGGATTGCCTTTGTGTGGATGGGACACGTGCGTACATGCATGATTTCTGCTTACTAAGCCTCGGCGGCTCATTCTTATGTTATGTGTTTTAGGCACCAGTGACCACGGTACGTGATCGCTTTTGAAGGCAAGGCCGATCTTTTGGAGCTTCGCGCTGCTTTTGGGGGTGGACGTGTGTGTATGGATGACGACCTGTGAGGCCGGGCGCATAGGAGCCTTTTGCTGTGCCGACGCACCTTCACCATCGTAGTCAGAACATGTTTCGGATTGTAGAGTTCGATATGTATTCTTTTGACTGGTACAAAGACAACGTTCCATTACATAAATGGAAACTGAAAAATTTTATACGTATTTTCAGTATACTTTAGCATTTGCAAACCTCTAGGCACATAGGAACACGCTAGAATAGTCAAGTTAGGGGAGTCGGGTTGCGACACCTTCTTTCTTGATGAAGCCATGAGGACATTTGTACTTCTCCACGTACAGCTGATAGAGGTTGTATACCTCGTCGGCAGGGAGGTACGGTAGGTCGCTCTCACTTAGTTCCTCTCGGGTTCTGTCCACTCGCTCAATAATGTAAGTTGGGGTTGGAAGACCTCCTTTAGCACAGTAGACGCTGAGAAGTTGGCAAAAGGGGAGAGACTCTTATAGTGACTCTTTACTTGTCCTTAGTCATCCCCAGCCTTACATCAAGTCCAAGTTGAGTCAGCATCCAGAGGTAGGTCATCCTCTTCTGCTGATCCCAGTGCGAGATCCCTCTTAGCTCGAACTCTGTCGGCTTCTTGACCTTGTCCGGAGACCTCCAAATATGTTCACGAACCTCATCAAGGAAGGGTATCTCTATTCGAATATTCTCCCACGGCGTGTCGATCCGAACAGTCCCTGGCATTTTTCTTGTGGGGGAATCCGCTCATTGTGCGATCAACTCTGGTAGCATTGGGATATCTCGCTGGTAGTCTTTTCATTCCTGAAGTTCTTCGTCTTCTATTAGCACGAGGTCGACCGAGGCTTGTTGTAAGAAGTGTCGAACGTCCTAAAGCCTTTGTCTCTGATGCTCATCGGGCATGGAATGTGTCATCCACTCTCTTTCGAATATGTACTTGTCTAGGACCTCGTGTGGGTTGACACCATGTCTAGATGGTCCCGGTTGGTCTGGAGCAGTTGAGGGAGTCGCCTGAGTTTGCGCCAGAGCGACGAGCATAGCGGCACTTGCTTCCTCTTCCGGAAGCAAGGGGCTTGTGAAGGTCAGTGGTGTGGGCGGAGGCGTCCTTTGGTGAAATGTTGGTAGGTCGATGTGGGTTAGAGTGGTTGTGCGGTGCGTGGTGTGGGTAGTTTGGGTGGTTTTGGTAGTTTGGGTGGTTTGTGTTTCACCTGGTCCAGCGCCTATTTGCATCGCGCCCGAGCCTTGTCCTTGGCCACTCGTAGATGTCCTTGGCCTCTTCTCCCCCTCATGAGGGTCCTGATCGTCAGGGTCGTCATGTCGGCATCTGGAGTGAGAGCTTTGGCCTCGGCACGTTTGGGTAGGTGGCACAGGATGGTCCACCAGTCGCCTATAGAGCGATTCCTCCTGAGGCGACCGGATGGTGAGACCAATGAGGCAGGCTAGTAGAATCTCGTGGAGTTCGGTGATTAGGATGGTGTATGGATTGATAAGGATGGATGAGTGTTGTAGAGGGTCAGTGGAAGTGGGTTGTGAGGATGTGAGGTCGTCGTGAGCTGAAGTTGTCTTCGAGACGGGTGCTTTCCCTCGATCTTGACGGGACGTCTCGATTGTAGTACGCACGCTCTCCATAATTTTATCTTCGAACGACTTGAATGCGGCGGAGAGAGCGGCCTGGAGGTGGTCTTCAGTCACAAACGGGGCGGACGCCTCCGTGGATGGACCAGGACGTGAGGTTGTGACTCTACGAGACTTCCACCCAATTCTTGAGTCGAATCTGGAAGATTCTCCTCTATAGGTGTTTCGGCAGGCTCGGTGTGGGCCTGCGAACCAGACACCGGTTGAGTGTTTTGCCGCTCAAGATTGAGCGAAGTGGTGGCCGCAGCACTTGAAGAGACGATCGGCGCGGTATCTGGTGCGGTGGTGATGGCGGTGAAGAGGGACTCGATTGTAGTAACTCGTCTGGGAGTCCGTCTTATCAGGCTGATCTCCTCATCTGACTCCGTGTCGGATGGGGTGGCTGTGTGAGGAATGAGGTCACGTTCTATGTCCTCAGGAGCCTGATCCGTCACCAGTGGAAGTGAGCTTTGCCCCATTTCTTCCCCGGGCTGTGCTCCTTGTTGAAGAACTGCCTCAATGGTTTCTTCGAGCACGCCTACATGTACGGGCACTTCCACTTGTAATGTTTCTTCAGGAGCTTCTTCTTCCAACTCTGCCGCCACAGCATCGATCAACGTGGCATCTACATCAGGAATGTGTTCGTCCTGAGTTGGAAGGTCATGTTCTAGCTCCTGGGCCACTTTATCAATCATCATGGCGTCAGGGCTTGAGTGTTGTTGTTGTGGATGGCTCACTTGGAAATCTGTCGGGGGCCCTCGAATCATTTGCTCGGAAGATGATGTTCCCGACAGTATCTCTGATACTCGGCTCCTGTGGGGTCAGCGAGCCTCAGTAACGCGAACGGTATGGCCATTGACGGCTGATCCAAATCCGTTAGTTTTGGACTGTGGAAGAATTTCAGCTGTGGTGGTTGGTAATTTCCTCCAGGAGGCAAATGGGGAATGTTCTGCTCGTGCAGCTCCATGTATTGCCGGATGATGATAGAGAACCACCGGGCATATGGCACATTCTTTGAGCATTTATTTTCCGTTTGTCTGATCTGCTCGGCTAGATCATTCCAGATCAGTTGAGCAAAATCGTAATTTCACGAGAAGACGATTCCATGGAAAATCCTCATAATGTTGCCGTTGCCTTTGTCAAAGCCGGCGTTCTTCGGTGATCGACATTTGTTGATGATCCCAAACAATGTCTTCCACGGATGAGGAATCCCGTTGCTCTGCACTGGTGCGAGTTTGGTGAGAGGCGGACGGTATCCTAGCTGTAGGAAGTCACGCACTAGCTCCGCAACGGTTGGAGAGGGGTCGTAGTTCGAGTTGTAGGGGAGGTCGAGGAGAAGACCGAAGTCATTCTTGTTCATACTGATGTGCCTCATCCCTATCACCGTTGTGAAGCTGTATGCGCCTTCAACAACGTGGCTCCTGATCATCCCCGAAAATTGCTGGAGGTAGACCATAGGCACTGAGGCCGTTACCGTTAGAGCGTGCCACAGGGGGTGTCCTTGTAGTATAGACACCATAATCTCATCAGGACACCGAAAGGACGTCGTGTCGAGCTTGAAATTCGTGTCATGAACATTGAGATACATGGACTTCTCGTAATGGTTGTGTGTAGGGTAGTGATCCATCTGAAATCCGCATAAGAAATGTCAATCATTAGTTCAAAAATTTTGAGTCGAATTTTATTTGAAGAATATTGGATTGGCACATAGGTAACGAGAGTGACAAAAAAATGATATTTCGACCTATGAATAAGAGTCATATGAAACTTTAGTCGAAAATTTTATCTAAGTGTTGAAAGGCACTGTTCACTCCGTGAAATTTTCGCTCATAAAATTGAAATTTCAATTTTGATTTCCTAAGTGCCGTTTTATTTTGCGATCGAAAATTTTATTCGCTATTTAAAGCTACAGTGAAAAATACATAGAAATTTTCCTAAGTTTGTTTTGACCTTAAGGCACGATACTGTAGCCGAGAAACTTTACGATCGATAAAAATTTTCATGTAAATTTACGATCGAGAAATTAGATTTCCAGGAAAAGTTAAGATCGAGAAATGTTTCGCGCGTGAATAAAATTTTTCGCTATGAAAATTAACGAGCGAGAAAGTATTTCCATGCTTATTTGTTCTTATCTTGCGTGATGACAAAAAAAAATATAATAAAATATATATATAAAAACATAATAAAAATATATATAATATATATACCTATAATACAACAGGGAATGACGAAATCCTTAGGATGCTTTGATCTAAAGTCACTTAGAATTTTTGCCCGACATGCGATCGATTTAATTGCTTAATTTTGTCAGTCTAAGTCGCATTCTTGTGTCTAAAAGGTCATTAGGTTGCTCCACTAGACACAAAGTCACTTTACATGTGTGAGGATTCAAGCCTTGTTCCTTTTTTCTTCTTTGGATCTATTTCTCGAGTGAGTCGTCTTACCTAGTGATACTTGGTTTCATACTCACCTTGCTTTAGATCGTTAGGAGAATGATAAGGGCGCTTAGGATATTCCTCACTCGGCCTTATATAATTTTTCTTTCACATTAGCCCTTAGTCTTCGACTTTGAGCCTTCTCCACGTCCTTTTCTTCCTTTGAAACCAATTCCCAGCCTTCAACCGAATTCTATACTCTTCGAATGGTTGTTCAAACGAGAAAAGGAGGGGGAGAAAACAAAAGAAAAGGGGGATGATGACAAAAGAAGGCATTGCTCAACGCACAAAATCAGACCAAAGGAGCCTGCCTTCCGACTATCTCTTAGAAAGAGGCATGGATCCTGCTGTGAACTTCTCCAACGATAATCTCGTACACTCGTCAGAACGGCTGGAAGAGGAGCACCACGAAGTGAACTTCTCCAACGATAATCCGGTCTTATATTCGGAAAATGAGAAGAGGAGCGCAGCGTCGGGTACGAATTCCATAACCGTGAACTTTTCCAAATAGATAATCTCTGAAACCTCTCTAGGGATTAAGATAAGAGAAGCGCGGTATCGGCCCGAGAACCAACAAGAAGAACTTCGCCTACGATAATCTCCTATAGCCTCGTGGAGAAGCGGAGCTTCAGCTTGAGCATAACATAAAAAGGAATAGTTCTTAAAAGAAAAAGAGGGAGAAAAGATTGAAAAGAAGAAAGACGCTGAAAAAAAAAAGGAGACGGACGAAGAAATGGAAGATGGCGAAGAGATAAGCTCACTTTCCTCTAAATTCCTTCCCTTCTAAGTCCTACCCAAACTAAAACCCTTACACCCCTTTGATTCCAATCGATGGTCTTGGGTGAAATGATTAGAAATGCCTCGATCACAAGTAAATTGACTTAAAATTGCTTGTGTTGACATGAGTGATATAAATTAAAAATCCCAAGATAGAAATAATTGTGTGCAAGAGCGAACCTAGTGAGAGTTGTCGAAATGGACTAGTCTATGAACTTAGGACTTTAGTTTGACGACATGACTTGACGGCATTTTCTTCTTTCAAATGTCTCGTAAAATTTTAGGTGTGACGATTGATCGAAGCAAAATAATCTGACACCATACTATAATAATAGTATATACGAAAAATAAAAAAATAATAATAAATATATATAGGTAAATAATATAAAAAAATTAAGTAAACTTAAAAAAAAATATATATATATAGGTAAATAATAAAAAAAATTAAGTAAACTTGAAAAAAACATAAATATATATAGGTAAATAATATGAAAAAAATTAAATAATAATAAAAAATCATAAAATTCGCACATTGACATGAAATGTTATGTTTCATATGCGTTGAATTGAATAAACGCGAATTTCTTTAGTGTATCGCAAATTCTAAATGCAATGTTAGATTGCATTAGTACTGAATTGTTTAAATGCGATAAATTTTTCATTGCTCTTATCCTCACACGATATTATAAGTACATGTTTTCGGGGACCATGTATATGTGCTTAATGAGTAACTTTGTGTGTTATATGCTCGCGACTTGAATTGATTTCATATGCTTGCATACTTAGTCAATTCTTGCGCATTATTTGAGGGGGAGCAAATATAAAAATCGTGCATTAGCTCCAACTATTCTTGACGTTTTTCTATGCGTTTCAAATTCCTTCAAATAAATTACGGAGCAAGACGTCGACACTACAAGGAAAGGAGCTAGTCACAAGACCAATATTTCATGCCTAAAATAATTGTTGATTAACTCCATTATTTCTAATGTTTTCTTTCTAAGTGGTACAGACTTTTAATTTCGGTCAGGGAAGCTAGACGTTACTACACGGAAAACAGGGAGTTAACTGCATTTATTTTACTTCTAAGGGGAGCCTTACAATGTGATTTTACTCGAAATAAGGGTTAATCTGAAAATTTTAGAAGTACTTACTATAGAGAAACTAGATAGAAGACTTAATTCACGATCATAAGTTTCTCGATCGTAAACAGTGTTGGAAACGATTTTGATTGGCCGCGATAGTTTGCCATCAAAATGTCAAATTGCAAAACCCAACATTGATGCAGCGAATTAATAAAAGTTCACTTTCTTGTCAGTCGAAAAACTTTTTCTCACGCAACCCTAATCGCATAAAATTTCTCTCGCGAAAAACTATCACAGACAGCTCAAATTTCTCAAATCTTTCGATTTTCAACACCAAACTGTCTATTTAAGGTAGAAATGATTATTTTGACATTTGCGCGTGATTTACTTTCATTAGCATCTGCATTTTGAAGTTTTTCGCATGTTTAGGCTTAGATTTTCGATTGTTCTTCAAGACTGAGAAAAACCTTAAATATTTTGTAGTGCTTTAGGCTTGATTTTTGAGTTTTATCTGAGTTTAATGCCTGCACTTACGATAGTTTCGCTATTCTTTATGAATCTGGTAGAATGAATCATCGGAAAATCTACATCTTCGACTAAAATTTGAGTTTGGATGAAACTGGGCTTTTAAAAGTTTGAAGCCATCGAAGAAATTTGTCGATCGCAGACAGTCTTAATTGAATTCCGATTTAATTGAGATACTGTTTGTATTGAATTAGTTTTCGATCGATAAAATTCTGATTTAGTCGCTAAGATAGAAGATTTTTACCGAAAAATTATTTACCATGAAAAATCTAATTAGGATTTTTGTGAGCGAAAAACTTAAGCACTGAATAGACAATTTAGATGCAAATTTTATCTAGCGTAAAACTTACCATCGCAAAATAGAATTTTCGATTTAATTTCAATTTGGTCGCAAAAATTTAGCAGCGAAAAATTAATTTTTCAACGCTTAATTTTTCGATCGTAAAATTCGCCGCTTAGGATTTAATTGATAGAAAAATTTCTCGATGATTGACTTAGTCTTTTGTTGACTAATTTCTCGATAGAAATATATCGCAGCGAAAAATTTTACTTACAATCGAAAATCACATACCGCTCGACAAATTTCAAATCGAAAAATTTTATTCAATCGAAGAAAATTTCTCGACAGTAAATTTACCTGAGAAATAATTTCTCGATCGTAAATTTACAAGGAATTTTCTCGATCGTAAAATTGATCGACTAAGTCTCGATTTCAACCTCAGCACTTAGAAAATTACACTGTAGCGAACATTAGCGAATAAAATTTTCTCGATCGAAAAATTACACGGAGACATTACAATTGAAATCAATGCATAGGAAATCAATTTGAAAACCAATTTTATCGAGCGAAAAATTTCTCGGCATGAACAATGACATTACTCGCAATTTTTTTCAAAATTACAATCATGCCATCACATTTTTTTCAAAATCAGGTATCCTATGTGCAAATCATACGATTTCAATTCAACATTCATCAAACATGTCATGACTTGATACAATATTATAGTTTGATGAAATTAAATTCGTTTTCAACTGTAATCCAAAATTATGAACTAATGAACTTTTATTCTCTTTATTTCTTTTCAGATGGATCGCTACCCTCGATACAATCACATATACGACCACAATCTATATCTGAAGGTCCAGAATACAAACTTTCAGCTCGACCTGAGCACATTTCAGTGTTCGGACGAGATCATTATATCTATCCTTCGAGGCCACCCCATCTGGCACGCATTGACGGTCACCGCTTCAGTGCCGATGGTCTATCTCCAGCAATTCTGCGAATGTATACAAGGAGCTGTAGCAAATGGGGCATTCTCCTTCACAACGAGAATTGGGATGATACTGGACTTGCCACACAGCGACAACTACGACCCGCTCCCGTCGGACGCAGAAATGGTTCACGACTTCATGCAAATGGGATATCAACCGCAGCTCACCAAGTTAGCTCAGGTCCAGAGCAGCGGTATCCCTCACCCCTGGAAGACACTGTTCGGGATCGTGAACAAGTGTCTACCACCTAAGCATGCTGGCTTCGATAAGGGCAACGACAATATACTGCAGATCTTTCACGGACTCGCTTTCTCCAGAAATTACGAGCACCTAATCTGGAGTGATCTGGCTGGCTGAACAGATTCGGCTGAAGGAGAATCGGGATCTAAGAATGTGCCCTATGCTCGATGGTTCAACGTGATCATCAGGGAGTTCATGGAGTTACACGCGGAGAACATCCCTCAGCTGCCTCCCGGAGGAAAATATCAGTCGCCAAGGATAAAGTTCTTCCATAATCCACGGCTCACGGACCTGGACCAACCGTCGTTGCCAATTCCACTCAACCTACTCAGGCTCGCCGACCCCACGGGAGCTGAGTATCAGAGATTCTGCCGGGAACACAACCTAACCGAGCAGATGATCAGAGGGCCCCCGGCAGATAACCATATGAGCCCTCCCCAACCGGAACACCAACCAAGCCCTGACGACACGACGATTGATGTTGTCGCTCAGGAGCTTCAACAGGAGTCTCCTTTGGTCGAAGAGCCAATGGCCGACCTAGATGATACCCTAATCGACGTCGTGGCCACTGAGATGGCGCTCGAGGCTCCTGAACATGAATACCAAGTGGAAGTGCCCGTACATGTCGGCGTTCTCGAAGAAACCATTGAGGAGGTTCTTCAACCAGTAGCACAGCACGAGGTCGAAATGGGGCAAAGCTCTCTTCCACTGGTGATGGATCAGGCACTGGAGGGCGTCAATCGAGACCTTACTCCTCACACCGCCACCTCGTCTGACACGGAGTCTGATGAGGAAATTAGCCTGATAAGGAGGACTCCCAGGAGACTTTCAGCTGGAGTCCCTCTTCCCGGCCGTCACCCCGCACCAGATACTACGCTGACCACATCTACAAGTGTTGCTGGCACTTCGTTGCTCAATCTTGAGCCGCAACCAACTCTCATGGTGTCTGGTTCGCAGGCGCAAACTGAGCCTGCATAATATCCATAGAGCCGATTCTTCAAGATTCGACTAGAGGATTGGGTGGAAGTCTCATACAGTCACAGTCTCAAGTGACTGTGAGCCAACCTGAAGAGTCGGTGTCTACTCAAGGGTTGACAACAGGCGACATCAGTCGTCCTGGTCCACAAGTCTATGTCTCCAGTAGGGTGACTGGATTGACAAGTTCGACTTGTTTGTTGATGGGTCCAATATGGTTGTGCCAACCGTTCACTTGAGAAGTGGGAGCCCATGACAATGATACAAGATGAATCAGAGGATTATCTGTATTTGGACACTGACTCGTAATCGAATGATCACATGCTTGGATGTCCTTGATAGATCGATTGACTGTAGTAGTATGCGTGAACCTTAGACCGAAAGGGTTAACTTGGCGTTGGTCTTGAGGTATTGACTTCTCACTAGTTTGCTAGGCCCGTCTTGCCGGTGGCATTGGTCAGCGGTGAAATGCGGTCTTGACTTTTCGATGCGATTGCCGGTTGAACCGTGGAGCGGGATTTATGGTCTTGATTAAATTTGAGGTTAAGGTCCTATGGCAAGTTTAATGTGCAGGAATTTGTCCAAGTCTCTTGCTAGAGTATATCTGACTCGCGATAGTCGTGAAGTGCAGTTTCGGTATTTTCACCGACATAAACGACATAGAGTCGAGTTCTGTGGGTTTGGCTATGCGTGACTTTCACTCGACCGGGAGAAACGTAAAGGGTTTATACATATGACGAAAATCTACAGTCAGTTCGTGGATTATGATTAGATCAAATTCGTATTCAACTTGGGATCTGTTGGTACCACGGGGCTGGCTAGGTGAATACCGAACTCCTAGATACCCTCCTAGGCCGGTTAAGACGCCCCAAGAGAGTCGGGCTTAAAGGGGCAACCGATACAACATCATCATCAGAGAGAGAGACAAGGCTAGGTCCTAGATTGAGACACTAGGGGTTGGGGCTTGGCCAAAACCCTGATCGGCCGAAAATACTAAGTTTGACTAGTGAGGGGTAAAATGGTCTTTTCACCTCATGATATATTTTTGAAATAATATATTTGATATTGAATATTTAGTATATGATTGAAATTAGAATTAGATCTTTATTATTGTCTTAGAGAAATAATATTGTTTAATTTGAATTAAATAATATATATAGGATATATATATACATATATATGTATATATATATATAAGTTAAGAATTTTATTAGATAAAATTTCGAAAATTAATAAATATATTTATATCGGATATTATATATTTATAAAGGGCCACGGGGATTCGAAGGATTCGAAGCTAGCCATCGTCGAGAGATTTCAACAAGGTATCATGGCTGATCCCTTATCTCTTTATGTCAATACGCTCTCGTGTTTGTAGCTGAGCGATCTTGGATAGGCGGAAAACCCCGTAAAGTTTTAAAATTCCGCCGTTCTAGGAACGTGGGTCTGGAGACCCTCGGGGATTCCCAACAAATGGATCCCGCCACCTCATCATCGTCCTGTCAGTGCCAAATTCAGCGCCGCGTCGTCCACATCAGCCCACGTGTCCGTGACACATCATCAGCCCACTACGTCAGTGTTTCTGCCACGTCCTCGCCACATCGCGTGCCACGCGGGCTACACATCAGCGTCTCGCCTTGCCTCCTTGCCGCCACGTCACCATCAGTGCCACATCATCATCAATGCCACGTCACCGGAGCGTAACTTTAATTCCAGGTTTGGGGTTGGGCTTGCGGGCCGTGCCCGTGGGCTCGGGCCGGGCTCGGCCGTGGGCCATTGAGCCCACCACCTTGGGCTCATCACTTAGTTAACAAGTAATTTTGGGGAAACATATATAAAGGGGAGAAACTTGATGTGTCTAACCAATGTGGGACATTTGCATCCCCTTAATATACTATCAGTCCACTATATACGTTATTGGGCAGACTTCAGTAATTAATTTTTCATTCACCCGATATCGGTTTTGAGCGTATTAATATCCGTTGGATTTCCCACCAAACGTAGAATCATAATCTTTCAACGATTTCTCATTTGGGTGACCGATGGCTTCTCGATTTAATTAAATCCGTTTCAGCTATTTATTAATGGGTTAATTAGCCACACTTGGGCCCAAAGCCCATTTGAGCTTAAAACACAACAATCCCCCACATGAATGGATATTAATGCAAATGCTATGCATGCTGACTCTTGCAAGAAAGTCTCGACGACCCATCACTGCATCGGGATAGGTAGCTTGTGGCTTTGAACCTTCCCTTGTGAAATACTATCGGATTTACTCGCTGCTCAGTGAACGTGATGTCTTGAACTGGCGGATTTTTGTGTAAACCAAGACAACAGTATACACACAGTGATGAATCTGATCTTTTCGATCCTCACGTTGTGTACGTTTTGGCCGTGGACCATATCTCCGATTCATAAGTGTTTCCCATTGAAGCGGCCCTACTTCACACTTATATAGGTGACCAACTATTATGACTTAATCCTGGAGTAGCCCGAAATACTCCACCACTTTGGTATAGTCATTATTAAAGCATAAGTGCTTACCCACACGTCATCGGGAAATTACTTGGGCAGCTGTCGAGAATGGACTTTATTAGTTTCCAAGTATACTACTAACTAATCAAAGCTTAGTTCTCTCATTAAACCAAGTTCGTGGGATCTCCACTCATCGAGGTTGAGTTACCACTGTTTTCATTCTTTGGTGTGTGGATTTTTAGTCCCATTCCCTTACTGCAGTTTCTAACTGAACTCTAGCTATGCCTTTTGTGAGCAGATCCGCAATATTCTCCTTTGACTTTACATAGTCGGTGGAAATTATTCCGCTAGAGATAAGCTATCCTACGGTGTTATGTCATCGACAAATGTGCCGAGACTTGCCGTTATACATACAGTTCTGTGCCATCGTGGATCGAGTTATGCACGTTTGTTTGGAGAACTTCCAAGAAACTGCTCCTCCACCGATGGTAAATAAATAATCATTCGTGGATTTGGAGTCTTTACTATCAGCTATCCAATTCGCATCGCAATACCCTCCTAGTGCTGCAGGATATCTCGAGTATAGTATGATGTGATTAATAGTGTGCTTCAAATATCTTAGCACTCTTCTTAGTGCTACCCAATGGCTACTACCCGGTTTACTCGTAAACCTACTCAGTTTACTGATTGAGTATGCTATGTCAGGTCAAGTGCAGTTAGACAAATACATTAGACTGCCAATCACCCGTGCGTATTCGAGTTGTGATACATGCCCTCCTCTATTATTTGCTAAGTGTGCATTATTTTCCACAGGTGTCTTAGCCGGAGGATCATCAAAGGCCTTAAATCTCTTTAACATGCTCTCAACATAGTGAGATTGTGTAATCACAATTTCTTCGGATGTCTTAGAGAATTTATTCCCAAAATGACGTCAGCCAAGCCCATGTCCTTCATACTGAAATAATTTTCAGCATATTCTTTGTATCCACGATTTTTCTGTGACTGCTTCCCATTATTTTCAGCATATTCTACGTAAAGACAGACAATCACAAAAACATCGGGTGTGCCTTTCATATAAACGCATTTATCACACTCATTAATCTTAAACCCATTCGACAACATAGTCATGTCGAACTTCTCGTGCCACTGTTTCGGCACTTGCTTAAGCCCGTAAGGTGACTTCACGAGTCGGCACACTTTACTTTCCTGCCCGAGTGCGATAAACCCTTCGGGATGCTTCATATATATTTCTTCCTCGAGTTCGCCATTTAGGAAGGCCGTTTTCACGTCCATCTGGTGTATCTCGAGGTCATACAGTGCTGCTATAGCGATCAAGACCCGTATGGATGTAATCCTTGTCACGGGTGAGTAGGTATCTTAGAAATCCTACCTCTCCTTTTGGTTAAACCCTTTAGTTACTAAACGAGCTTTATATTTTCGATTGATCCATCAATCTTAAGCTTCCTTTAAGGACCCATTTGCATCCTAAAGGCTTGCACCCTTTTGGGAGATCTCCGGCTCTCACGTATGGTTTTGCATAATGGACTCAATCTCACTGTTAACAGCTTCTTTCCAGAACGGAGCTTCTGGACTAGACAATGCCTCTTGCAAAGTCCGGGGTTCATCGTCTAACATATACTTTAGGAAATCAAGCCCAAAAATATTCTCGAAGAACACTGCATTCCTCATTTCAAATATCCTACCTGTGTTCATTTCAAGGTTTTCTGATTTGTGAGCAAGAAATCTATATGCACTACTGTTATTAGCATATGCGATGAAAATGCAATCAACAGTCTTGGGTCCAATCTTAACCTTTTTAGGTTTAGGTACTTCGACCTTTGCCCCCACACTTTCAGGTAATTGTAGGACGGGGCCCTACCTTTTCATAGTTCGTATGGAGTCTTTTCTTTGTTTTTGTGTGGCACCATATTTAGAATGCGGTTTGCCGAGCGGATTGCTTCCCCCCACAAGTTCTGTGGTTGCCCAGAACTGATCAAACATAGCATTCATCATCTCCTTAAGAGACGTATTTTTGCGTTCAACAACACCATTTAACTGAGGTGAATAAGGCGCAGTTGTTTGATGAGTAATGTCGTGTTCTTTGCAAAATTCTTCATGGCGCCACGTATTCTCCCCCAATTCGAATTATTTTAATTCTTGAGTTTAGTTGATTCTCAACTTCACTTTTATATCTTGTGAAGGCATCAAAAGCCTCGTCCTTGCCACTTAACAGATATACCTAGCAGAATCTCGTGCAATCATCGATAAAAGTAATAAAGTACTTTTTTCCTCCTCTAGTCTGCACGAACTTCAGATCACATCTTATATATATATGGAAATGTAGTTTTTCTCTCCACGTGCCACGTGTCCACTAATTTTATTAAGTAAACTTAAAACTTATTTAATAAATCTTAAACAATATCTAACGCACATTCACGACCAAAAACTGCCCACCCTATAAATTTATTTCCTAATTGATGTGACAATTTCACCTACTGCTTCCACGTGTCCCCTTAATATGTATTTATAATAAGAAAAAAACAAACCCACGCCACGTTCGACCAACTTCAATATTTGTATCGTCGCTTGCAACTGACCCTTGAAGGTTACCTTTCACGTGCGGAATCGATGAAGAAGAAAGACAGAAAGCTGCTCGATCTCTCATTTTTCCACTATTTTTTTTATATTGAATCCCTTACAGCGCTGTTGGGGGGAAAAGTGAGAGTTCGAACTGAAAAAAATGCTTGATGGTAAGCAGCTCCCTTCTTCCTTTGGATTTTTGGTAATTGCTCTATTTTCAATCTTGGTTATTTTCCCTTTTCTCAATCTTTTATATGCACGTATGCTTGATAACTCTATTTTGGGTTTTAAAGTTTGCTTTGATTTATATTTTGCTCATGTCTTGCTTTTAATCAATTTTATCCTATTTCTTTACTGCACTTCAATTGCTAAGGTCTTTGTTTATCGATATGTGCTTTTGGTCATCTCTATAACTTTGTTTCTTCTGCTGGTCATTCGAGGCTATTTTATTGCTAAACATATTCTCTACATTGCGTTTCAGCCGCATAGATTGATGTAGTTGTTCGTGGGTTAGAAAATATATACTCTTGTCTAAATTTCGGTATTTTAATTTATGTCCACATTTGTACTAAGATCTTGGTACGTGACCATTGTTGTTGTAAGTGAAAGATTTGTCTGATCCTGTCAAAGTGAAAATAGAACGGTTCAATAATTGTGCCATCACAATCCTCATTGTACGTTCATACTGCTCATAACATGTTTGTGATTATGTGTATGTGGACAATAATGGTTTTCTTTAACGTTTGCAGGATGATTTGAACAATAGAGCAGGTCACAGAGTAGGTTGATATCCACATAAGTTTCTCTTCATTTGGCTGATCAAGTCAAGATCATTGACTTAATCAAAGAGCTTGAAATGTTAAGATTTGCTTGAAATCTTTCTTGAGCAGGGATGCACTACATGCTACTTCATCAGATTATAACGATTTGTGCTCTACTTTTTTTTTGTTTTTTTTTGTTTCTTCACATTCTGAGTTCAGAAACGATGTGGATCGAGCCATCGGACCCGACGTCCGAAATCAAAGGCAGAACTATTTTTATTTTTTTCGAACCTGCAGAATCTGCGATCCCAATTATTTGTCCATCCCATCTTCAGTAGTGGCATTTAAGAGGTAATCTCCATATTCTTTTTGTTTTTTTTTTGGTGAATTCTGTCAGGGTTACCCTTGATCGGACTAAACTTTACACTGAATATATGATCGCGATTGATTAGAGTGACCATTTCTCTACTATTGGCATTGGAATCAACTGCCCAAGGTCCAGTAATTCACATCTCCCCAAGTATTAATATAATTAGATCGGCTAATCTCTTGGTGAGCCTCTTTATGATAATTATATAAACGCACGTAAGCTTATTTTTCATTAGTTTGTCTCGAATCCGATTCATGCTTTAGACTCTGAACGATGCATTCAGTTTTCCAATAGCTTTGCAAGGTAAAATACGTCTGATTCTTTCGCTTTTACTTGCGCATGTATTACATATGACTTCGGGAACAAATAATATTAAGACATAGCAGTCGTTTAATGTTTTATGCGTCCTTTTTGTGTTGTCTTGCCACTTCTGTATTTCTTTTGCTTTTACTTTTATGTGATACTTCCTTCTTCAATCTCCATCTTGGTTGTATAGTTGTAATTTTTTTAACATCTCGAGTGTATTTGGTAGGACTGTTGCGCGTCTGTTCTTATGAAAACACCATAGAAGAAGAAGTTCATTCACATCCCATCTCTTGAAAAGGTTTAGTCATTATTTTGTATCTTCCAATTAGGCAAAATTAGCTTGAGATTTGCTTCAAGGGATTTGCCTACATTTTTACCTTTGTTCGCTTAATCAATTTATCTGTTCTTCGTAATGTCCTTGGTGAATGGTGTTGTGATATATTAATATCGTCTTTCTTGAATAGTTTGATATTTCTTTTGGTTTCAATTTTTTTAATTTTACATGCCCGGGATCATTGGTTTTTTTTGATCAATAATCTCTCGCCGATCAAACCTATAAAATTCGCAAGCTTCAACGAATCAGTCTCTCCTCATAGCTTCGATTCTTTTCCTTTTATGTTTTTACTTGCTCTCATGAAAAATCTCCCCAGAATTAAATTTTTTCAGAAAAGGCATCCTGTCTTTAGGTGCAATTGTCTTTCTGCTACCTAATGTTATATTTTTCTTCTTTATGTATGGTATATAATTCTAATATTATGTCCGTTGCTTTATCCTTCGTAATATTTAGGATAAAGCAGATATTTTCTTTCAAATTAGGATAGTTCCACTCAAAGACAGACAACCATACTCTAATGAGACCTCCAAACTCATCTTGCAGATAAAAAAGTTACTTTGTTTTTCTTCGTAGGATACTACTGATCATATATTTTTACTGCATTTGCGGGTGAACTACTGTTTTTGCCACATATTTTCTGCTGCAAAAGAAGATTGCGATGTGATGGATCAAATATTTCGTTTCTTACATCCGTGCTTATAAAGAACATCACTATCCTTACATCTTCAGGTATTAATTATCTCCGTCTAATGGAAAAGAATATTGTATTTCTATACCTTTAGTTTTGCTCCCTTATAGAAGTCTTTTACAAGGGTTTAGAGAAAACAAGGACGGGCTGCTGTGTGACAAGACTTCAGAGAAAGCGACGGCCGCTTTCGTGTAACATTTTATGGTCTCAACGCCCTTACGAGGTAGTGACGAGTTTCACACTCTCTAAGCCAACTATGTCTGGGAAGATTGGCCACATTCTGAGCAATTCAAATAAAGATGGTCATTGGTTCGAATCACATAGCCTCGGCATCACAAAGGATAACCTAGCCAAGATAGAGGGACGAGGCCAACAAGAAAGCAGAAGTCCATAATTCTTTTGCAATTACATTAAATTCAGATGGAAAGAAATAATGTTATGATATGTATCCAACATGTTTGTCTACTTGGGAAAGAATGTGTTCCGAGTTCATAAAAGGGCATTGCCTGAAAGGAGACAGCTGTGAATTAACACATATGATGTTTGACTTTTGGCTATGCCCATCTCACTATAGGACTGAGAAATTTGTTGAAAGACTGAATGAAAGTGCTCGAAGCATATGTCAACACTCCAACACACTGTAATCAATTTTTAATTTCATGTAGTTATTGACTTTTCTTCATATTATTTGTCATACTTGACCTTTTTTCTGAGTTTGTGTTTGGTTTGTTACATTTGCTCCTTTTTGAGCTATTGTTGTTGGTTTTCTTGGCAGTTAAAGTGTCTACGAGGAGTAGTATGATTTTTTTAAATAAACTGAGTAATCATTCGCTGCTGACACCTTTTTTTTTTCTTCGTGGTGAATTGGGTAATCATTATTTTCAACGCGGCGTTGTTGACGAGGGCTTTCTCCGCGATGCAGAGGATGACTTCTTACGAGTCTAGAACAACTAATTATGTCTCATTAAATATAACGATGTTTAACATTAATTTTGCTTATAAAAATTCAAAATATTTAAAATATAGTATATTTTATGTTAAAACACATCTGCAACGCAAACATAATTATGTCATAAAAAGAAATACTTTTAAAATTATATGTTTGTAATTATAAAATAATTATTTTATGACATATAATTAAATTATATTATTAATTTACATTAGTAATACATTTTCAAACCCGTGCATTGCACGGGCAATAAGCTAGTATATCAGTATGGACCAGTTCTAGAGGCGCACTACTTCTCTCAACAGAGAAGAATGGTGCCTTGGCCATTTCTGCCTCGACACATACTTCACACTTTTGTTGTGTGTCGACTTCCATTTGTGAAAGCAGGTTTAAACTTATTAATTTTTTAATTTATATAAACCCATGTGTCCTAACTATGATACCATAAGTTGCAACACTCAACCAAGTAAGATGAACTTTCTTTATTATTATTAGTGAGCTCAATCTCGCATATTACAGGCATTACATTCATCTTAAAGAGCCGCTTCTCGAGGTAGCCCTTCCCTATGAAATGATCGGTTTTGGTCAGTACATATTTATCACTTCAAACACCCGTGTGAAACCCCGGCTTTGCTTAACAGGGATCCGAACACCAAGTTCTTGCGGATGTCTGGCATATGCAGCACGTCCGCAAGAGTGAGTTCCTTGCCCGAGGTCATCTTCAGCACTACCCTCCCTAATCCAACGATGTCAGAGGTGTCTGAGTTACTCATAAATAGCTTCCTGCCTGATATAGGAATGTACGTCGAAAACATCTCCTTGTCAGAGCAGATGTGGCGAGTGGCTCCAGAGTCGATATACCACGACCTAGGGTTGTCTACCAAGTTGGCCTCGTATACGACTGCAGCTAGGTCCATTTCTGTCAGATCTGTCCCCGGCTTCGCCTCGGTCAAGTGAGCTTGGTTCTTTTTGCTCTTTTTCTTCAGCCGACAGTCGTTGGCGATATGCGCAGGTTTGTCGCAGTTGTAGCAGTTGCCCCTTATTTTGTTCGGCTTCTGCTATGTCGTATTAGGCCTTTTGCCCTTTTTGCCGGTGCTAGACTCGACCAGGTTCGCACGTACCTCCACGCTGCCCCTTTTGTTCTTGGGCTCGACTCTTCGATTATCTTCTTCGATTCGAAGCATCATGATCAGGTCATCAAGCTCCATTTCCTTACACTTGTGCTTGACGTAGATCTTAAAGTCCTTCCACAGGGACGGCAGCTTCTCTATTATAGCAGCTACGTGGAAGGATTCGCTGATCTTCGTATTCTCCGCGTGCATACCGTGGATTATTAGTTGCAGATCACGGACCTGGTCCAACACTAGTTTGGAGTCGGTCATCTTATAGTCCAAGAATTTGCCGACTATGAACTTTTCGAGTCCAGCATCGTTGGTCTTGTATTCTTATCTAACGAGTCCCACAACTCTTTTAGCAGTCTTAGCCACTGCGTAGACGTTGTATAGAGAGTCATCTAGGGTGTTCAGAATGTTGTTACGATACATGAAATCATTATGATTCCAAGCATCCAATGCCGCCTGTTGTTTTTCGTCAACTTCGGGTGCAGCGTCATCAGTGGCGTCGTTGGCGTTCACCTGGGGCGGGAGCTCTTTCAGAAAAGGCACCAGGTTCAGGGTCGTGAGATAAGACAGCGTCTTCTGTTGCCGTGTCTTGAAGTCGGCTCCGTTGAATTTTTTTTTGGTAGAATAAACTTTTCATTTACCACTTTGCTCAATACAATCTGTACAACACCTCATCCACTCCTCACTACAAACCAGTTATCTAGGATGAATGATATAAGCACACTCTCCTGTAACTGTCAAGATTATGAGCATTCTTGACTTTGCAAGTAGCTTTAATTCTCCACTCCATTTCCTTTTTGATCGTACAAACAATCTGCCCCGGATTCCTCGGTCCCAGTCCATGCACCCGCCGGTTCCTCTCCTCCCAGATATGATACATCATTGAAGCAATGCAAGCAATACTAATACCGAACTGAGCACTCGTTTTCTTCCCCATCTGTACTAACCAATCACACCGAACCAAATGATTGGATAGGATCCTCATGTTCAGCCACGCCTCCATTAGCTGGACTAACTGTTGACTAAATTCACATTCCAGGAATAGATGTGGACAGATTCAATGGCCACCTCACACAAACAGCAAGTGGCATTTGAAACAGCTAAGCCCCAGCTCAACAGTCTATCCATAGTTAGCAGTCTGTTATGGCCTATCAACCACAGGATAGAGTGTTTGGGGATGTATATCGGTTCCACACAGCTCGGACAAGAGGGAAAAAGGTGCCTTCACCTTTGAGCCTTTTGTAACCAGAGGCTACAGAGTAGCAGCCATCATCAGCAATCAGCCATCTGGTCCCATTATAACCCTCCCTGAACTTCAGTTTCACTCGATTTAGTTTCTTCTAGTACCAACAGGAATCCACTCTGGGGCAGTAATCCCAGAAATCTGTACCTTGTAAATAGATCATATTAATCCATTTAATCAACAGAGAATTCACTTCCTTGGTGATGTCCATCTGTTTCCCGGCTAAAGCTTGGTTCCATATCCCACTGTCTCTTATATTCAGACCTCTCCATTTTTCGGAAAAGCAGACTACATCCCAGCTGAGAAGAGGAACAGCTTTTCCATGCATTTTCTTGCCCATAAAAACTCCCTGCAAACTTTATCCACCTCTCTAATAACTGCTTTCGGCAAAATAAAGATGGATCCACAGTATCCGTGCGTTGCCAATAACACGGAATTGCTCAAACATGTTCTTCCTGCATAAGAGAGGTTCCTTGTGGTCCAGCATTTGATCTTAGCTGTGATCTTGCCCATCAATATCTGACAGGAGCTTTTAGTCCATTTGGTAGGAGTTATGGGAATTCCCAAATATCTCATGGGAAATGTACCAGCCTGAAATCCTATAATTTGTCTGATCTGTTCAGCCACCAGATTTGATGTACCCGCACACTAGACTTTTGCTGATTAGCTTCCAGTCCAGCTGTGTGCTTAAAGGGCTCTAGTGCCTCCCTGATGGCTGTCACTGAATCAGATTTCCCTTTGCAAGAAATCATGAGATCATCCGCAAAGCAGAGGTTAACCAGTTTTATATGCTTACATTGAGGGTGAAATCGAAACCGGCAGTCCTTGGATGCGAGCTGCAATTTCCTGGACAGGTACTCCATTGAAATAACAAAGAGCAGAGGGGAGACAGGATCCCCTGCCTCAGACCCTTAGCTGCTTTAAACAACTCAGTTTGAGTCCCATTAATCGAGATGGTGTATGACATAGTAGTTATACACTCCATGATCCAGCTGATGAATCGGCTAGGGAATCTGAGCACTGTAAACCATCTTCTTATGAATTCCCAGCTAACAGTATCATACGCCTTCCTAATATCCACCTTCATGAGGACCCGCACTGATGTTTTTTTTTCTGGTTATAAAGCCTCAACAGATCTTGATAGAGGAGTATATTATGCACAATTGACCTACCTTCCACAAAAGCATTTTGATTGAGGTTGATAAGTTGAGGAAGAAGGGCCTTCAGTCTAGAACACAACAGCTCGGATATACATTTGTAAACTGTATTGCAACAAGAAATAGGTTTGTAATCCATTGCAGTTGCTGGGCTGGGGACCTTAGGAATGAGACAAATGACAGTTTTGTTTAGTTTTGGTAACAGCCTCCCCGACTCAAAAAAACTCCAGAACTGCTTCACTGACATCATCTCCCACAACTTCCCAAGCTGATTTGAAGAAACCACTGCCAAATCCATCTGGACCTGGAGCACAATCTACATGTATTGACTGCATGGCTGAATAGATTTCCTGCATGGTGAATGGTTGTAACAGCCTGAGTTGATCTGCCAATGATAATATGTACCCCTCATTTGCTACTTGCTGCTCTGGCCAGTGGTAATCAGTTTTATCCTCCCCCAACAATCCTTGGAAATGTCTCCTGAAATGTTGTTGGATTCCCTCCGAGTCAGTGACGACAGCCCCATCTGGAGAGTTGACAGCTAGAATCCTGTTGGTGTAATTTCTCTGCTTGATGAGAGCATGAAATAAGCAGAGTTCTGGTCCCCTTTATCAAGCCATCGAGCCTTAGCTTTCTGCCTCAAGTACTTGTCATTGGCCACATACAAGAACTGGTACTCTTCCCTAATTGCTTTCTCTTATGCTATCAGCTCTGAATTCAAGGGATTAGTGTGTAGGGCAGCTTGGCAAACCTCCAGTTTAGACTTGGTTAACTCTGTTTTGGATACTATGTTAGCAAACCTTTCCCTATTAAGACATTTAAGTGGACCTTTCAGGTTCTCAAGATTAGAGCACAGTCTGTTCATGGCCAACTTCCCTTGATGATTCCAATATGCTGCTACGGTCTCCAAGAAGGGGCCAAACTCCACATATTAAAAAATTTAAATGTTGGTTTACAAGCCAGGCCTTGCCCCAAACATCTAAGCAAGATGGGGGAGTGATCTGAAATGCCCTTAGTGAGAAATTTGCAGTATGAGTAAAGAATTTGAGCATCCAGGATGGGTTGGCAAATGCCCAGTCTAGTCTGCTCCATATTATATTTCCTAATTCCTGTTTATTTGACCAGGTGAAATGACATCCTTTTCTTCGAACTTCCTCAAGTTGGCAGTGAGTGAGTGAGATAATGGTAATGCCTGGTATTCGTTCACATGAATGGCAGCTCCTTCAAGCCTATCCTCCACCCCTCTAATATTGTTAAAATCCCCCCAAATCAGCCAGGGATCCCTCAGATTCTCCCCTATCCTCATTATTGATTCCCAGAGCCTGTTCCTGGTATCCAAATCATTCTGACCATACACACAAGTGAGATATGTAATGAAGACTCTGTCACGAGAGACCTTCAGATGCATATACTGATCACTTTTAGATACTAGTTCAATTTGCATCTCCCTTTGCCATATAACCACAATTCTTCCATTATAATGTTCACTCAAGTTGTGACACACATTCCAACCCCGATAGGTTCTTTCCACAACTTCATGTATGTTACTGGCCTTCAACTTAGTTTCCAAAAGACACATGAGGTTAACCTGGTATTTACGGCGGAAGAGAGCGACCTCCCTCTGCTTAGCAGAGCCATTTAGGCCCCGGATGTTCCAAGAGAGCCAATTATCCATGACCAGAGTCATGGACCCTCTGCTTGGAAGGGTTTGGATTTTCTTCCTCCACCTGTACAAGGTCAACCCAAGATATACAATTCCTCTAATGGCTTCTATCACTTGATCTGTCCCCTATTTCCCTACTCATCTCTGCCCCTTCAAATTTCTGTCCCCTGCTCACAGTCTGCTGAGGATTTGGATCTGGAGGAACTTGAGGCTCTGGTATAGTTTTCTCATTCATTGGTCCACTAGGCACTGCTGGTTTCCATAGCTTCTGCTCCCTTTGCCTACATTTGGTTTACTCATGGCCATATTTTTTGCATTTATCACACATCACAGGGTTTCCACTCATGTCACTTTCTGTTCTACTAGCTGTAGGACCCCGGTCCCTGCAAATTAGGTCGGCCAATAAATTATGTCTATGGCTTACGTGATTTGGTGTTAATTACGTATATGTTATCTATATTTATGCGATTTCATGAATTTTATGCACGTGAAATACTACGAGAATTACGTGCAATTACGTGCCAAGAATTTGCGTGTTCAATATGGTCCTAATTTAGGAAGGATAATTTTCGAAGATAGTGAAAGAGAATGATAGGAGTTGTGCTAGGACTTCCATGGACCACGAATTATTAAACTTGGGCTAGAAATTTAATTGTTGTTGGGTTAGAACCTAATTTAAACCCAAGCCCATGAGAGCCCAAAATAGGAGACAAGTTTCCTCACTTCAAGGAAAACCCACGTTACCCTTGTCTTCTCCAACATAACTAAAAATATCTAAACACATTTTCAACTTCATAACCCCATCAAGAAAGAAACCACGAAAGGAAGAAGCCACGAAGAAGTCGAAGGAGGTTCAAAGCAACACCCTCAAAACTGCTCGGGAATTCGAAGTTAGTAAGTAAAACCCCTCCCTAAGCTCTTAATTCGTTATCTTAGAGGTAGTTTAAGGGTATTAATGGCGATTAAATGCAAAGTGGTTGGAGAGAAAAGCCACGAGAAACCCTAAATACCGATTCTAGACTCGAACTAAGGTTTAGGTAGGTGCAAATGTGAAGTTAAGTAGCTTAGTATGTGATTTAGAGCTCATAATTCTTGGAAGAACAAGTTATGAAGCGAATTCGAGGGAGAAGAACGACGGAAAATCGAAGAAGATGATGAAAATGTCGAGTCAAATGTCGATATAAATGTCGAGTCATGCTATTAGGATAAATGTCGCATGAAATGTCGACATAACTTATATATCGACATTTTAATAAATTTCGAGATCCCTACAAGCCTCATGACGACATTTTTAATGAAAAATATCGAAACCCTACTAAAGGAAGATGTCGAGGCACATGTGAGATTCATGTCGACATCTCCAACGATAAATGTCGAACGATAAATATAAATATTGAGTAAAAAGTCGAGATCTTAAATCATGTAAGATGTCGAGGCCAATGTCTTGCAAAATGTCGAGATGCAACGTCTAGATAAAATAGCTAAAAATGTCGAGCTTCATAAAAATGTCGAGACTTAGGTAAATTCTATGTCGACATTCCCAGCTACAAATGTCGAATTATAATGTCGGGATATTCAAATAAATGTCGAAGCGCTAAAGTAGGAATGTCGAGCGAAATTAAGTAAAAAAAAATGTCGAGTTCTTCTATTGAGATAAATTGTCGGGTCGAGCATAAACTGTCGAGGTGAATTTCGTGTCGACATTTATGCTTCAAAATGACGAGATAAATGTCGAATGAAATTAAATACACAAAGATGTCGAGACCCTATAACTGGACAAAAATGTCGAATGATAAGTACAAATGTCGAAATGTTTGGAAAAACGTCGAGAGTCATGTGGTGTTATGTCGACATTTTCTTCAAAAGTCGAAATGCAATGTCGAGGTAGGATAGTTAAAAATGTCGAGCCCATGTCGACTTCGCCCGTTACAAATGTCGGGTAAAATGTCGAGTTCCTCTCTTATGATGTCGAGATCCTTCAATACATCAATGTCAAATTTATGTCGACATTTCTGTAAATGTCGAAGTACATGGCATCAATGTATGTTTGTTTAAACACGAGATCTAACCTAACTTACAACTCGAGACCTTATAAGCAATGACTTATACTTCACGAAAAACACTTCGCAATATTGGAACTTCACGGGCATGTGAGAGCGTGCGAATCCGACTAGAATTACTGAAAATATATTCCTAACTTAGAAATTTAGCATACTCAAGCCATTAAAATAAAATAGTACACTGACACCAATATTTCATGCTTAAGGTCGGGACTTAGGAACATTTACGGGTCCCGTGACTGCTAATCTACGGACTCCAGGTAAGTAGGAATTTCAACTACGATACGTAACTTTCCTGCGTCCGATAATGTGAATTTACGTGCTCGTGTGTATTACGTGGGATATGCATGTTACGATAAGATTATTTTATAAGTATGACAAGCATGATCTGCATATTCACATGAGCATGACATGAGCACTTGCACGCATAAGTAGTTAAGTATGACGCGAGGTAAGAGCGTGCATAAGATCGCCTGTGTGCGATGTATACTCGCCGATATTGGCGTTTGTGTCGACTCAATGAAGAGTCACGGCTACCCCTATGCAGCCATGGCAAAAGAAGCCATAAGAGCCTGTATAAGAGGCTGGGGAAATGCCCCGTATGCGGGAGATGCAACCTGGAGGATGCGGCCCGGGGCACGCACTGAGTAAGGGAAGATTCCTTCGGGTGACCTTCTAGTGCGTAAAGCACTAACCGGGAGGGAAGATTCCTTCGGGTGACCTCCGCGGTTAGTGGCCTCGGTGTTGGCTACCAGTGAGAAGCGTCCGCGTGGAGGCCACACTGAGTAAGGGAAGATTCCATCGGGTGACCTTCTAGTGTGAGAACCTCCACACATGAGATCTCTATGATATGGCGCATAGTGGGAAAGAAAGCCGAGGGCCCATATGAAGTGAGAGTATGAGAAAAATGAGTACGAGTCAGAAAAAGAACGAGAAAATGAGAAAGAGAGTATGAGCATTAGAAAACGACGACGTGGATTGTCGATCGTTAGGACACGTGCATTCATGCATAATTTCTACTTACTGAGCCTCGGTGGCTCATTTTTATGTTACGTATTGTAGGTACCGACGATCACGGTACGTGATCCGTCTTTTATGCGAGGTCGATCTTCGGCTGCTTTTGAGGTGGGAGTGTGTGTATGGATGACGACCTGTGAAGGCCGGGCGCACAGGAAGCTTTTGGCTGCACACGCACACACACGCACTTGTACATCATGTGTATAGGAAGAAAATGAAGTGTAGACGAATTATGAAACATTCTTTTGACATGTGTATAAAACTTCCGCACGTATATTTTAAAATGAAAAATTTTATTCGCACTTTTACGTAGTTGCGCGATAGCAAAGCACTAGATAATTAATATTAGAACGAAATACGAGGGCCCGAAGGCGGGTCGTGACACTAGCTGCCCATGTTCATTGAGAAACTGTATACTATCTTTCGAGGGTTTTTTCAGGTTGATGTCCACTAGTACCCGAGCATAATGGATTCTCTCCTTTTTCCTCGTGTAGTCATCAGTCATTATAGGTTGCCCAATCAGAGTGGCTAGTTTACTGAGTGTCTTCATCCCCCAATATTTTAGCTCCAGCTGCGGTAATTAAATCCAAATAGGCACACTATTCACTCCAATTGTGTTCAGCTGTGTCTGCTCAGTCCACGGAGCAAGAACAACTGGTTTCCGATCAAAGTGAATAATCTCCGGTTGCAGTATTTTTTCTCTAGTCTCCATGCTGTCAAACCTTGCTAGGAATAGCCCATATCTTACCTGCCACACGTTTACCATACCTAATTTCCCCCATTTTCGCTTTAGAAAACCAGACATGACTCCAAATGGGGGATTAGCTCCAAGGACATAGCATAACAGGGCGGATTTCCAGTGAGTAATCGCATCCTGAATCTCCTCAGCATCAATTACACCAACAGCTTGCCCACTCTCCACAATCGGAGCCACATATTCCAATCTATTATCCTGCTCTTTAAAAAAATAACATTAAACTTCCTCCAGGGATTAGCCAATTCAGCAATTTGTGTTTTGTCCATCCCAATCGATTGTTCCAGTTTCTGACTAGTTAACCTCCCAGTCGATTGATCCAACGTCGGCCACTGATCGTGATCATCACCTCTTCGCACATGTGAAATCGGCAATGGAACAGTAACATGTTTCGGTTTCACATATGATCCGCTGTTCTGTAGTGATCTAGTACTCTTGCTCGGCTGCATTTGGTCAGACGAAGTCGCAATAGTCGGAGACGGCGTCGCCACCATGACCGGTGCAAGCCTTCGTGTAATCGGTTTTCTCTTCTTCGCCATAGCTGAAGAGAGAAAAAAACCAACTCTCCTTTTTAATCTCTGATTTTTGAAATTTGTGCAGTGTTTTTGCTTCTCCGTTGAATTTTGTCGGCCTTTCGGCGTGGCTATTTCCCGTCATCGGCACGGCGATGGGAATATTCTCTTGTCGCCATCAATCAAACAGAATAATGTCTTAGGATTGTTGGTTTCCGGTGTTGGCGTTTGGTCGGTGGCGCTCGTAAAACTCGAACAGAGTTTCGATTATACGTCGAAGTCGAGGCACGTACGTCTACGCTTTCCATAACGAAGTCGAAGTCAGTACCTCGGGTTGTCGCAATACGTCCCGAACATACCACGACTTCAGGAATTTTGAAACGTCGCACACCGTAACGAAATTATGGGGCGAATCTACTAAAGACTCGAGCCTTTCTTGCTTTATTATTAACTTGGACTAGTATGCACTAACTCTAGAATGCTTGGGTGTGATGCAATGAATTTCCAAATTCGTCAGGGGGCTATATATAGCTTTCCAAAGGTGGGGTCAATCTGCGAATAGCTGCAACTGTTGGGCTATTCTGGCACACTTTGACCTTTTCACCAGAGCTGATTTCGCGAATTGGCATAACTTTTGGGCCCCTTTGGAATAGGTACCCTTTCAGCCCATACGGTTCGACCCGAGCCAAACCGGCGCGTCCCAGAGGTTCGGCCGACCCGTCCGACCCGATCCGGGTCGGTTCGCTTGTGTGAACCAACGGGTCATTCGGTCGAACCGACGCGCCCCATCAACCCTAATGGGTCTCGCAGCCTCATCATCGTCCTGTCAATGCCAAATCAGCACCACGTCGTCGTCGTCAGCCCACGTGTCGGTGACACATCATCAGCCCACTACATCAGCGTTTCTGCCACGTCATGGCCACATCGTGCGCCACGTGGGCTACACGTCAGCATCTCGCCTTGCCACCTAGCAGCCACGTCACCGTCGGTGCCACATCATCATCAATGCCACGTCACTGGATCATAAATTTAATTCCAGGTTTGGGCTTGGGCTAGCGGGCCGTGCGCGTGGGCTCGGACAGGGCTCGGCCGTGGGCCATTGAGCCCACCTCTTTGGGCTCGTCACTTAGTTAACAAATAATGTTGGAAAAACTTATATAAAGGGGAGATACTTGATGTGTCTAACCAATGTGGGACATTTGACACCCCCTTTATATACCATCAATGCACTATATAAGTTATTGGGCCGACTTCAATAATTAATTTCTCATTCACCCGATATCGTCTTTGAGCGTATTAATATTCGTTAGATTTCCCACGAAACGTAGATTCATAATCTTCAACGATTTCTCATTTCGGTGATCGATGATGGCTTCTCGAAATTAAATCCGTTTCAGCTGTTTATTAATGGGTTAATTATTCACACATGGGCCCAAAGCCCATTTGGGCTTAAAACCCAACACGAATGAAGTTCCTGGCGAAGTTTGCCGACCTCAAACTAAGCCCTTGCCAACTGATCCTCCAAACGACCCACCTCCTGAGCTTCCTCGCTGACTCGCATGGTCATCTCCACGTTACAAGAGCGTGTGGAGTCGGTCATTCTCTGCTGAAGACGATATCGCCGAGCCCCCTCGCGGGATAAGGAATAGGCCTAAAGGCATAAGAGAATAGTTAGGTCAAGTACTTAACCTCCGTCGGATATGGAAAGTTAAATTTACCTGGCTTAAAGCCAATGCTCATTCTTTCGCGAAACGACCATCGGATTGCTCCTTGGCAAATTCCTTCTCCTCAGGAGTAAGGAAATTCATCATGTAGGACAAAGAAGACTACCCATCTTCCTCCAACAGAAAGTGGGGATGAGAGATGAGTCGAGGTAAATAGGGACCCTCACGCAAGGAAATTGGAGGAGTGGGTGGCGATGGCCTCACTCGCTTGGGTCGCCACCCCTCCTGACGCGGAGTTGACACCTCGTCGTCGGGAATGCCCACTGAAGGTTCACCACGTTCTCCTTGAGAGCGTACCGAGGCTCCTCGGGTACGGATAGTCACGACCGGTCCCGAGCCTTCACCTAGTAAGAAAAGGAAGACAATCAAGGGAGGAAAAGCTAGGAAGCGAGAGCAAAGGAAAAACATACCCAAGACGTGAGAAGGGACGGCCGCCTCGAAACGAATATCAGATACCAGTTCTCGCACAAAAAAGCTCTAGCTACCGACCCGAGCCAAGAACTCGAATAAGAGGTCGGGAGAATCGCCTGGAGCCTGACAGTGATCTCTCCACCAAAGCAAGGAAAAGCGACGATCTCGGTGTTGGGAAGAAGGGCGCACGAAGAAGAATTTGTTCATCCATCCCTTGGTGGCAGTGAAGTTATCATCGAAGACATCAGTAGAGGGCACGAAGACGAACTCGCCGGCATCCCTCTCGCATACTCGGAAGAAACTAATAACTAGCTCGGTGGTAAGGGGAAAATTAATCCTACGAGCAACCGCGGCTAGGGCCAGGAGCAAAATACAGGAGTTAGGGAATATCTGGCCAGGAGAGATATTCAGGGTTTCGCATAGATCCAAGAGGAAGAAAGGCATGGGGAATCTTAAACCCATCTCCATCTGGTCCGTATTTAGACCGTCAAGAAGCCAATAGGGGGCGAAGATGGGATCCTAGCCTTCTCGTAATCAGATGGGATCCTAGCCTTCTCGAGATACACCCTAAGCAACAAGGGACTGAGGGTCGAAACCTTAGTCCGATGCCACGGAAGGTTTGCTTTGGAACGAGCCTCCTCCATCTTGACGGACCATTTGACTAAGTTCTTGCGATAACTCCTATCCTCGCCATCACTTTGAGGGATCGGCGTCTTCACGCCAGCAGCAGCGTCGGGCTGAAAACCTGAGTCGGAATAAAAGACAGAAGAACTACCGAAATCAAAAGGTACACGCTCCACCTTGGGAAAACAGGAGCGATACGCTTGCCTTTAGAAGAAGAAGATGAAGCCATGTGAATTCTATGGATAGGAAAATAAAGCAAGGTAGAAAGGACAAAATAATGAGTTGTGGAAGTAGGGAGTCCCTGTATTTATAGGCAGACCTAAGGGTTGAGCGAAAAGCCAGCTAGTTTGAAATTTAAAGAGCAAAACGGCTAGTTGATTAACTCGAAGCCTGACTCGGTCCATGATATCCCTGGGCGTTCGTGCCGATTCCTCAGGAAGACCGAGTCCTGAATTGACCGTTGCTAAATTCGCGGACACGCAATCTTAGGAAAAGTCGCCTTTAAGTCGGATTGAGTGTCCGCTGTCCTCGGAAAATTAAGGAAGGTCGAGCTGAAATGGTCTTAAACGGTTGAATGGGTAACACGAGCTATGAAAATCTACGATGGTCGAGAAATGTGCCTGATGCACAGACTGCACACTTCGGGAGAAGCCACGTGCCGCTTAGGAGAGAAGATAAAGATACTGCGCTCGGGCCAAAACCCGAGGCCCCTAAAGTTAACAAACAGATGCGGGAAGCACCAACACATACACGCGAAAAGAAAAAACAATATCAAGGGGAAAATGGCCCGACGGGGGTGCATTCAAAAGTGCAATATGCCCCGATGGGCTATGTTCAAGCTGACAGAAAGGAAATATATATTAGAGTTCATACATTCCCATGTACACAGAAAGAAGAAAAGAAGAGAAAGAAAGTAAAACATTCAAATGGCCGAACCGGCCTGATCTTCACCCCCGGCGATGCCCCGGGTCTCTCCACGTCCTCCCGAAACTCAACCTCCCGCTCTTCCCCATCCTTTTCCTCAGCCTGCTCTTCACAAGCTTCTTCTCTTGCGGGCTCCACACGAACCACGGCCTCTTTGACATCCATTTGAACATCATCCCCAAAGCACCTTTCATCTCCTCGAACTGAAGCTCGGCCATAGTCTCAGCAGAAGCCGGCGCAATCGGCATCCTCGGAGGACCACTCTCATCTCGGGGTTCAGGTAGATATCCCCCGGATGGGGCTCCTTCAAGGTCCGGATGGCATTCAGAAACCTGAAGGGGTGATCTGCCTGATTTTCGCTCGAAGTTCAGAGATGCAGCCATAGAAGCCCCATTTGAAGAAGGTTCATATCGTTCAGGTGGTGGCTCTTGGGGACATAATCCTCCGCCAGCTCCTTATCCCGCTTCTGCTGCTCCGTGACCCAAGCAACCTCGGACTTAGAGAGCTGACGCTGGAACTCTTCGGCGTCTTCCCTTAGCTCCTTCTCCCGCTCTTTGGCCTCCTCAGCCTCTTGATCCATCTCCCCGATCTTCTTGCGAAGACCGGCTTCTGTCTGGGTTAACACCCTGTTTCGCTCAGAAAGGTGGGAGACGCGCTTCATAGACTCGGCGGCAAGGGGCGGACTCTGCCGAAATCATGTTAGAAGGGTTAGCAAACTCCTAGGGAGCAAAACGGAAGGGGGAAGGAGAGAACACTCCTTAGGTCCGCGTGCGGGAGGTCGCGTGCGAACTTTCTGTTGCTTCATTAGGGAAGTCCCAAAGAAATTCCTAGCATCGAGGGGCTGCTTGCTGCGGCCTAAAGCGGTAAGACCCTCAGGGGCCGAGGGATCAGTCCTACCCGAAGTGGCCCTTGACTTTTTAGCCGACGACCCTCCCTGGGAGGGGGCGGCTCTTTTAGGCACAAACTTCTTCACCCCGACGAAGAGTAGGGGGCTTTGCCCTTACCCCTGGAGCGAGTCATCACGGCAGCTTGTTGTGGACTTGGCTCGGAAAGATCCTCATCTTCCTCATCGGCGATGGCAATAACTTCGGCCAGTGACATTCTTTCAGCTGCAGGAAGATAGTGAAAATCAGACGTACAAAACTTTCGGGGATCAGCTGGAGGGCACATCAGGATTCTCAGTGTATACCTAGAGTTCAGGTGAGGAGGACAGCTTTGGAGGAGAACCGTGGCCACAAAGAAGTTCTTCGTCACGGAGTTTCTTGGCAAAATATCGCCTAGCACCCACCTTAGCCAAAAAGGTCTCTACCCTAATTGATGGCTCGGGGGGAAGAGGATGGAAGATCGAGCGATTATCACTCTAGGAGAATGGGATTAGTACTCGGCACTGTCTGCCAAGGGCTTGACAAAGAAATACTTACTCATCCAACCCTTATGGGACGAAGGGTTGCCTCGGATGAGAACGGGGGCTCGAAAGGGGGAGAAGAAAAATTTCCCCTCTTCCTTCTTGTTTAGCTTCAAGAAAGCGGAATCATGGAGACCGAGGGCTCGTAGCGGAAGTGGCTAAGAATTACGGCAAGGGAGAGGAGAAGGCTAAAAGAATTCGGGGCTAGTTGGGCCGGTGAAAGGATGAAGTACTTACAGATATCAACGATGAATCGGGGATAAGAAATCTAAGGCCCATCTCGACCTGGTCGAGAAAATACGTGCCATAACCCTCGGGAGGGGTGCTGGCCAAGTCGGTGGGGGAAGGGATCCTAACTTCATAATCCTGGGGCATGTAAATAAATAACCGATTGGGATCGAGCATCATGTGGATCAGATAGATACCCAGCATCTGTATACCCAATTAAGTCTTTTTTCATCTCATTAGAATAAAATAATCTCATATCAGTTGATCCTCAAAGGTATTGAAAATCCGTTTAATTCCATTCCAAGGTCTATAGTCGACGAAGAACTGTATCTTGCCAATAAATTTACAGCAAATGCTATATAAGGTCGAGTATGACTCGTATGATACATCAGTGCTCCAATAGCACTGAGATATGATACTTCAGGACAAACACTTCCTCATTATGTTCACATGGTCTAAACGGGTCTTTATTCACGTCTAGAGATCAGACAATCATCGGAGTAAACGGATGAGCTTCATCCATATAAAATCTTTTCAATACTTTCTCCGTATAAGTTTCCTAATGTACAAATATCCCATTCTTTGAATATTCAATTCGTAGTCGGAGGAAAAATTTTGTTACCAAGATCGTTTCTAACCTTTTCAAGCAATCAACATCTTTCGATAACTCTTCATGAGTCCGATTATATGATATCATCAACATAAACTGTTATAATGACAAACTAATTTTAATGTTTTCTCATAAATACGTAAGGACAAATTTGATCATTTTGCATCCTTCTTTTAATAGGTGTTCACTAAGACGAGTATACCACATACGTTCAGATTGTTTTAATCCATAAAATGATTTATTTAAGTTGATTGAGTACTCATATCGTGACCCTGAATTTTCAGGCAGCCGAAATACTTCTGAAAGCTTCATATAAATATCACTGTCAACTAAACCGTACAATTAAGCAGTGACATCCATTAGATGCATATCGAGTCCTTCACGTACTGCCAGCAATTATATAATAAAGTTATTGCATCCACCATAGGAGAATACGTCTCCTCATTATACCAGGTCTTTGTAAGAAAGCTTGTGCGAAAAGTCGTGCTTTATATCTCACAATTGCACGATTTTCATTTCTCTTTCTATGGAAACTCATTTACTTTACATTTTTGGTATACGGACTATAGGTCCTGAAACTTCCGAGTAATTTTAATTTTGCCTTGATTGCATCTTTCTATTTGTGCCAATCATTTCTTTGTCTGCGTTCTTTTACAGATCGTGGTTTATGATCCTCATTCATCTCATGTAGTGCTATGCTAAATGAGAATTTATCGTCAACGTTGGCTTCATCTCGGTTCCATCTAATTCGATTTTGGGCGTAAATCAAGATCTCTTCATTATCATTGCTTTCAATTTGGTCACGTACCTGGGTTTTATTCACCATTTATGCCCATGGACTCTTCTCTACTCGATAAATTCTCAACGGGACCATTCATATTATTCGCTCATTTCTTTTTCAATGATTTTTATCTTTGGAACCCGAGGGCCTACCATGCTTCAGTTGCGGTTTAGGCTCAATACTATTCTGTATCTGTTCTACAGGGATCTCAATTTTTGCAGGAGCATTAACAGATGGAATATGTGAATTTGTCACTCTTTTTGGAAACTGTCTACAATTGATCCGCTAAGCTTTAAAAATAAATTTTGAACTTCTAGTTCGCATTCTTTCGTTCGAGGATCATAATGATTTAGCGATAAATTTTTTCCAACTAATATTTGTTTCCAGATGTTTCTTTTCTCCCCCTAATGTCGGAAAATTTATTTCAGCGAAGTGACAGTCGGCAAATCTAGCCGTGAATCGATCTCCAGTTAAGGATTCTAAATATCTTATATTTGATGTAGATTCAAATCCCACATACATTCCCAACCTCCTTTGAGGTCAAATCTTGTACGATGTGGTGGCACAATTGGAACGTAACCGCACATCCAAAATTTCTTAGATGAGAAATATCTGGTTCCTGATCATAAACCATTTGCAACGGGGAGATATCATGATACTTGTTGGCCTGATGCGAATTAGTGCCACTGCGTGTAGTATAGCATGTCCCCAACAAGACAATGGAAGTTTCGACTTCATCTAATGGCCTTGCCATTAATTGCAAACGTTTATCAACGATTCTGCAAGACCGCTTTCTATGAACATGTGGCACATGATGCTCGACATCGATACCGATAGACATAAAATAATTATTAAATGCCTCGGAAGTAAATTCACCAGCATTATCAAGGCTTATTTTCTTTATCTGATAATCTGAGAATCTCGCAAATGCCATTTTCTCGTACATGAGACCATGTACTTGATGCATTAATTAATACTATGAAATATTTGAATGTCCACATATGGATGTATCGACATAAATATTGCCACGACCCTCCAATGCAATACATTCAGTCTTTAGTTACATTGGTGACGGTTGAATAATTAACTTCCCTTTAGAGCAAGCAGCACATGCTAATTCATCAGATTGAAGAATCTTTCGGTTCCTCAAATAAATGTCCGCGTGAATTTTCAATTATTTCTGCATCATAATTGTGCGGGATGGCCCACGTCATGCCAAACATTAAATGTACAGTCATTGGTGAACTTTTGGATATCATATGATTCAATTGTTCTAAGATATGTGCACTATAGCCCAAATCAAATGACGGTAACATTTCTATGATTCTTTCTTCATTCGAAATCACTTTTTAATGTGCAAATATTCAATATCTCCCTTTTGTGCAGTCCCAACATGATATTCATCATTTTGAATCGCTTTAAAGCTTAATAAATTTCTTTGAGATATGTAGGGATTATAAGGCATTTTCAATAATCACCTTATTCCTCTGGGCAATAATATATTAGCTCTTCTGGAGCCCTCAATTATATTTGTGCTACTCGTTATAGTTAAGACACTAGCTTCTTTCATATCCAGATACTCGAAATATTTCTTATTTTCAATAGTCGTTGCACAGTCTCCAAGGCATAATACTTCATTGCACATGCTCGTGTTCCTCATATAAAATCCTTTATAAACAAACATATAATTATCATGAATACATATTATTGAAAACAAATGATACATAGCAAACACAAGAATAGCATCCAAACAATGGCAAACATAGAGAGAGTATTCAAACGGTACACACCAAAGCACATAATAATCAATCATATAATTTATAAAATGATAGCATGTCAAATTTCTTCATTTGAGAGGATCAGAAGATCGTCGGCACCGAAATTAACACCTTCATCATTGACACTAGAAGTTGAATCAATTTCACCATGAACAAAGTTCGTTTCAATTTTCTTTCATTTGCCCTTTGATTATTGATATCAACAAGGTATTTGGGCGTACTGCAATTGCGGGACCACTGCATCGATAGCATTGCTCGTCATTCCCTTTGTGTTCAGCTTGCTTCTTCTCATATTTACTGTCATAAACTTTCCTCTTCTGGGGAAGATTTTGATGACTGCCACAATAGTTATGATAATCACCGCGGAAATTTTGATAACCACCACCATGATAACTTCGGCCACATGACCACGACCACTCAATGACCGCGATGTCCACACGACCACTACCTCGACTATTATCATTATTAACGTTGACTGCATTCGCTTTTGGGAGTGCAGCAGTACCAGTCGGTCGGGATTCATGGTTTTCATCAGCAACTCATTGTTTTGCTTAGCCAGCGGTAAGCAATAAATAAGATCTAAGTAGTTTTCAAATTTCTATCTCGATATTACTGTTGTAGAATAACATTTGACGGATGAAATATGGTAAACGTTTACTCCAACATAATTGCATCGGTGAAAGTTTCTCCATATAATTCCTATGTAGAAGTAACTCTATAAACAATTCTCATACCTATTTAAAATCTTGCAAGCGTAAATATGCACCTTTTGACGCACGTGGTTCCAAAAAAATTGCGAAAAAAATCGATGTATAGATTCCAGTTCACCCATTCATACATAGCATTTGAGAGAATAATAGTTTTTAGGTGGTTATATCGATCTTCCAAGTTTTTCGACAAGTCTTTCGGGTCTTCCACTGTTAAGTATTCAATTTTCAGACTTTCATGAATGTGGTGGCGAAGAAATATCATTGCTTTCGCCTTATCCTCCTCAGATGTCGTATCGGTATGGTATCGCCTTGACCTTTGGCTTTGAAATGAATATCGGCATCTAATTCCCAAGATAAATAATTTCGGCCCGTGATATCGAGTGCAACAAACTCAGGGCTCGCCAAATTCGTCATATTAATATAACATACAAAAAATATTTAAACAATAATAATATAACAAAATATTACACGCATAACCGATCTTCTTTAGTGTCGTCGTTAGTATCTTCTTCAATGTCTTCCTTTGAAAAAGTTCTTATGAAAATAAAATGAAGCAAGTTCAAACATCGGACAGAGCAACATCCTTGAAAATAAAATATATTTTCAGTCATACTAAAAAAGAAAATTACATTTTATTAAGGAAAATTACAATTAATATTAATATTTTGAAAATTACGTAAAAATATTATCCACATATCGGTGACGTAAAGTGGAGCAGAAGATCCATCTTTGTACAAAACGACATGATTCTATAAAACAAAATAATAATACTATTAATAGATCAATTAAACGAAATATATTCAAGAATATAAACAAAAATTATTTTACTATACCATTAAGGATGTATACAAAGGGAGCAGCCTCACCAAGACGTTTGGCGAAAATAGATCTCAGGAAGGCATATGAGATGATTTACTGGAGGTTCATTACCAGATTGCTACAGAAACTCAATTTCCCGGTTAAAATAGTGTCATGGATTGAGGAGTGTATAACCAAGGTATTCTATCAAATTTTTATAAATGGGACCTTGGAAGGGAACACAAAAGGGGCTAGGGGATTAAGACAAGGTGATCCAATGTCTCTCCATCTCTTTGTGTTGGTTATGGAGTATTTAACTAGGAAACTCCAATTGAATGCATCTGGGAAGGAGTTTAGATATCATCCACTCTGTAAGCATTAAGAATTGTGAGCCTCTGTTTTGCTGATGACCCCATTGTTCTATGCAAGGCCCAAGGGAAGTCTGAACTGATCTGTGACAGCTTAAGACAGTTTCATGCCACCTCTGGTCTTGAAGCTAATAACCAGAAATCTCAAATCTATATTGTTGGGGTCTCAAATGGTTCTAAGAAGGATTTGGCCCAGATTACAGGATTCACTCTAGGTCGATTTCCTATGAGATATCTGGGGGTTCCCATCTCTCCTAGAAAATGGAGCAGAAGGGATTTTCAAGAGCTGGTGGATAAAATTGTGATGAGGATTAACAGCTGGACAACTAGGAACTTATCTTATGCAGGGAGGTGTTGTTTTATTAATTCTCTTCTGATATCTTTACATGGGTATTTGGGCTCAATATTCATACTACCCAGAAGTGTGGTTGAACTGGTGAATCAAAGGTGTCGGGAATTCCTGCGGGCAGGAATGAAAAGGGGACAATGAATGCGTTGGTAGCTTGGGATCTAGTATGCTGAAGGAAGAGCTGTGGGGGACTGAACATCAGAAACTGTGGAATCTGGAATACAGCCTGCATAGGGAGATTAATGTGGGATGTTGCTGGGAAGAAGGATTGCCTTTGGATAAGGTGGCTGAATGGTGTTTATCTGAAAAGGACTGATTTCTGGTCGTATGATACGCCAAATGACTGCAGCAAGGCGTGGTGGAAATTGAACAACTCAAGGAACTCTTTGGACAAGGCTGTGTGATGGGTAGATGGATAGCTACGGAGCATGGTAGAAATACTACAACATCAGCATACAATTAGCTGAGGGCTGGAAATGAGGAAAGATTTGAGCTTGCAAGTGCAGTTTGGAATAGATGGTCTGTGCCAAAACATTCGATGCTGATTTGGTTGGTGGCCCATGGGCGAATACTGACAAGGGACAGAATACATAGATGGGGGGTGCCCATACCTGATCTCAACTGTCTGCTGTGTAAAAAGGCAGCTGAAGATATAGACCATTTGTTCTTCGTATGTGACTTCAATGATCATGTTAGGGAGAGGATTGGAATATGGATTAAGTTGCGGCTATCGAAGGAACTGGTGCGATTGAAGAGACTGCTGATATATCTCAGGAACCGGAAGAATAAGGTTAGCAAGATACAACTTATGGTGATTGCAGCCGTACTCTATGTGATTTGGAATGAACGTAATAGGCGCCTACATGGGAGGGATGCCATATCTGAGGATATGATTGTGAGAAGTATTAAAAGGGTTGTCTGTGATCGTATTTAGGCCATGAAATTGAGAGCAGAACCAAGAGCTGATGGGGAGTTTTTACAGCATCTTAGTGAATAGCTTTTGTAATTTCGTTCTGATAATAATTGGTTGGTAATTCAGGTATAACTTGGTGTAAACAACTGTTCGGTGGTAATGATAAGCTTCTTACCAAAAAACAAAAATAACACCACAGCGAAGATTGAGAACTAGTTTCTATCTTTGACCAACAAGAAACAACCGGAAGTTAAAGAGAAGAGAGGGGAGTTGATTCATTCTTTTAAACACTCAGACCAATCGTAACAGAAAATGTGTAAAACAATTCGTATATAAATGTTATAATTGAAGTAAAATGAATTTAAACAAACCGAGATTAGCATTAAAATGGTCCACAAGAAATCTAAACGACAGTACTAATTTCTCTCTTTCAAGTACTCGATATAAATTACTTAAAAAGATTTCATGATATAGATTTCTCAAAAATCACACGATGGGCTATATAATGCAATTTATCTTCATATTTATGTTTCATTGTAACGAACCGATCTGATTATGTTGAGAGAGGGGTGCGAAGGAGAAGAAGAAACATAGGTTTGAGTTGAGAAGGAGAAATAGATTGAAGAAGATGAGAATTGTTGAAGGATATAAGAGATTAGGTTTTAATTCATTGCTTAGTTTATGATACATCTCAAATAGAGTATATATAATAGCAGTAAATGGGCCAAATGCTCTAATTGGATTAACTGAACTTAATAAACCCACGAATATGTGGCAATATGTTATGAATGTGCCTTGTATGTTGTGTAATGACGACGATCGATGGCTACTGATTATATGTAATACCGTTTCTCATAATTTTGTATGGTGTTTGAAGTAATGTTTAGAAGAAGAATGGGAAGATGATTAGAAGATGAGAGCTTAAGAGAGAGAGAGAGAGAGAGAGAGAGAGAGAGAGAGAGAGAGAGAGAGAGAGAGAGAGAGAGAGAGAGAGAAGAACATATCAGAGAAGAAGATAGAATTAGGATTTTCATCCCATGCATAAGACATTGTTTGGTGTATTTAACCTAAGCATAAGTGGCTCATTAACATATAGCCCCAAGCTTAAAATTATATTACTACCTCCTTCCCACTTATTTCTTCCCATCTTTCTATTTCGAGTGTCCCACATTGATATGGGGCAAACCCAATCAACGAGATTTCTATGTGTGGGGGCTCTAGGTATTTAGTCTGCGGTAGATTAGTCGTTATGCGATTTTTTATATATGCGAGGTGCTATTGGTGCTGGGACGTAAACAAAAAGAACAAAGGGATTTACGTGGTTCGAATCCTATCGGATTCTACGTCCACGGGGCGCTGGGAACTGTCTCTCACTAAGTAACAACACTTTACACACTCAGATAATCCTCACATTCGCTCCTAAAATACGTTTAAGATATCTAGAGAGAAAATACGATGTGAATACTTCTGTCGAAAGATGATCTCTCTGGAGAAAATGGCCAAGTCTTCACTTTATAGCAGCTCCCCGCCGTCTATTTGATGCTAGGCTCCAGGATTTCCGGGGGACGTACCACCTAGGGTGTTTAGGAAAGAAGTTTGACTACTTGATGGAATGGCTTCTACGACCGTTACATTGAGGTGCTCAGTAATATCTTCATGTAATAAAGCGACACGCGTCCCTGCAACTGCTTTCCTTCTTTTTTACTGTTCCTGTACCCTTATACACAAAGGTTTCTCCTCTTTTGTCCGGTCAAGGCTTGTGTCCGTCAGGTCCCTGATGATCCTCTTTCCCAGATTTGAACTTTATTATGGGCCCTTCTTCCTTGTGGGCTTTATTGGGCCTTTCTTTATTTTCGTTTTTCTCGGCCAACTTAGTTAAGTCCACATCAACCACTCCCCTACTCTAATTTATTTTTGGAGACAAAAGTGAATTACAGTAAAATGATAAGTTGAACCTTACTTCCCCTTGAGGATCTTCTGTCATGATTTCCTAAAAGGACGAGTCTTTAGTTGCTTCCCTTTAATACCTCGGGAACCGCTTCTTTTTTAAGAGTGGCTTCTGGAAGCTCCTTAAGTTATTTTTTCGAAGAGTTACTTCGTTACTGCACAGGTGCGCCTCTCTCTCTTTCTCCATTTCTATTTCTTCTTCGTCTTATGTGGCTATGGCCTCTCAAATTTCAGACTCAGCAAAACTTTCGTCCTCTCCTGCTCACTCCCACCAATCGATCTCTTCTGATACGTCGCTCGCACCTCCTTCTTTACAACCTTCTTCCCAGCCAGCAGCTGGCACCGTTGCGCCGCGAGTAGCCAATCGACGGGTGGAGCTGAATCTGCGGGTTCACCGGCCGATTCCCAGAGTTTGGTGGTGTTTTCTGGCTCCCCGCCTCCTCCTAACCCCAAATCCGTTCCTTCTTCTTCTTCGCGGACTCCTCCCAGCGCTTTCAAGGCTTCTATGTGTTCCGGCGAATTTGGACGGCCTGGTAGAGGGGTGTTTTGTTTTTGAAGGTTTTGCGGTGAGAGTGGCGTCTCCCAACCAGAGGGCTGACCTCCCGCCTCTTTCGTGTTTGGCGTTCTGGGAGGCCCAAATTAGGGCTGGGCTGCGCTTCCCCGTCCCCCTTCTCTCTGAAGTGTCTAGGGCTTTCAAGGTTCCCTTGAACCAATTCCAGCCTTCAGCCATCCGTCTTCTTGTAGCATTTTTTGTGGCGGTGCGGGCCGCCGGAGGCATTCCTTCGCCCGATCTGGTGCTCTCCCAGTTCTCGCTTAAACTTCATGGCGCTTTCTTCTACCTTTCTTCCATCTCTTCTCGCATGGGAGGTGAGACCCATTTTTTGGTAAGAATCATAAGATGGACAAAGACTGGCAGGGTCCCTATTTCTTTGTGCAGTTCGCGGGTGGTTTGTGGGACTTCCCCTGTGAGAAATGGATAACTGGCGTGCCTCCTTGTGATCCCAGCAAGTGCTCAAAGAGAAACTCGAAAGCCCTCGCCTTTCTGAACAACTATGCTGGGGAACACGGCCCCTTAAACCCTTTTTCTTTGGCCAAATTTCCCGGCATTTTGTATCGTTTTGGGTTCTCGCCTTTTCCTGCCGACTTCTCTCTGGAGGGTATCCTACCGTCTTTGTCGTATTTTTAGCAGGTTTTCTGGGGTTTTCGTTCTGCCGGTCCTTTATTCGTGTGTGTTGGGTGCAGGGATGACATGTTCGTGGCTCAACCTGCTGGCGAATATAGAGGAAAGAAATGTTCCCCCACCCCCTGGGGCCGAGGGATCTGTTTCGGTTTTAGTTCCTCCCTTGCTATTGGGTGCTCAAGATATTCGTGCGGAAGTTCGTCAGTTATCTTCCAAGGATTCAGGGACTTCCAAGTTGCCCCAGGTCAGTGATGCTCCCAAAGTGAAGTGCAAAGCAGGCTCCTTAGCGAAACCAGCGAAAAAGTCTAAGAAGAAGCTGCCCTTATCTGAGGGAGAAGGTGATGAGGTTCCGGAGAAAGCTCCTAAGGAAGGACTTCACCAAGGCGGCACTTCCTCTCTGGGGACCTACTGTCTGGAGGTGGGATGGAGTTGCTGAGCCGTCTGGTTCCCCCCGAGGACAAGGAGGTGTTCTCTCAGAGATCTGCTGCGTAGAATGAAGTGGCACTGGCACACCACCTTCTCAAGGTATGCTTCCTACTGCCTTCTGATCCGTGTTTTCCCCTTTCAGTCTGGTCTCAAAGCTCCTTTACCTTGGCCTCAGGTCATAGGCTTGGTATCCGCAAAGTCCTCTGTGAGCTCCTTTGTGCAGGATTTGGAGGAACGTAATCGATCTCTTCAGGAGCAGCTGGAGGGTGTTCAGCCTGTGGCGACCCTACTTTTCTAATTAAGGTTAGTGGCGGATTTCCGCAACGTAAGCCGCGGAAGGCCCGTCTAATTAAAACAATTTCCAAAACATATTATAATACCACAAAATATTATTCTACATATTAGTATCTGTACAATGGGCCGAAGCCCCAAAAATGTCAAAAGAAACAAAAGTCCTATCGCCGCTCCACAGGTCTTCATCCATGTACCGCTCCGCCCTCAAAAGTCCGTGGAGCACCGCCACCAGCCGCCTTAGTCACGACGCGTATCAGCGTCGGACTCAGTACCTACAACACGTAAACACTGAGCGATTGCCCAGTAGGTGAATATGCAATGCAGCGTGCTCTCATTCCCAACCCCAATTCTCACAACATGATATAATGCACGCTCGTTCCCACATTTCTATCGTATCTCAATATCAGGGCCCTAGGCTGGACTCGGCACCTCGCGCGCAATAAAATAAAATATATCGTCTGGTCGCTAACGCCAGACTAGCGGTGCCCACGCCGATAGTGCGCTGATCGATCACGTCAACGTCCTCCTATCAGGTCGCCCCTTCCGCTACACAACTCATCCGACGGTTTGCACCTCGGGTCGCTCACGCCCGAGTAGACAGATCGCTCACGTCTGTCTCCCGTCAGGTGCCCCGCGAGTCCAACCTCAACTCCGCTACGAGTCTGACTGCCAAAATCGGCACACTCTACCCCGCTCAATCGACACCTTAAGTCTTAAGGTGTCACCACTAATGTGGTCATTATCCCTCACAATGTCATGCGATGCCATGTACATACGTGATATACATGAAACGTGATGTCACATAAAGCATACGTAAAACACGTAAATCACATAAGTCACATAATCACATAATAGCAGGTAAGTGTTTACGCGTCGTAGATGAATGTTTCACCTACCTGTCCTCCCGCTACAACCAACTACGAAGTCTCGTGAAGTCTCTATAGATCGGTCGTCTGAATATAATAATATTATTAGTATATATACTAATTCTCGAAAACTCTAAAATTATCAAAATCCTAAAATCACGAATATCCTAAAATATAACAAAACCCTAAAGTACCGAAAATTTATTAATTAAAACACAATGTCGAAATCCTTAAAAATGTCGAGACTATTATTAAAATGTCGAAACCTTTGTTAAAATAAATATCGAGACCTTGGACAAATGTAGAGACATCTAAACAAATATAAATGTCGAGATACATGTCGAGTTCTTTTATACAACAAATGTCGAGATGTTGTCGAATTGCCTAGCTGATAGAAGTCGAGCCTACAAATGTCGAGACCATCTTTGAAAAAGTCGAAATCATTATAAAATGTCGAATTGTTTGTATCAGTTTTAAATGTCGATATCTATTCCTTAAAATGTCGAAAGCCTCCTAAAATGTCGAGACCTATTACTGGATAGAACAATGTCGAGATATCATAAGCTTATCGAGGTCTCTGTACATGTTAACGTGTTTTATACTCTATGAGATATCGAGCTCTTACAAACAATAATATCGAGATCTGTCTAAGCACATCTAATGTCGAAATCATTACAACAAATGTCGAACTACTATTTCTTGAAAATGTCGATATCATTTCTATTATACTTCTCGACTTTTTAGTGCTACATCTCGACATTTTTCCTCCCATTATCATGTATCGACATATATTACAAATACTGCAGACAACTACAGCTCCTGTCGGGACCATTCAAATTCTCATTAAGCACCTATCGAACTTATCCCTCCTTAACAATTTCATGTACTGAAAATATTTTAAATACTAAGAATATCGAAAGTTGATCTTATTAAAGAAGCCGAGACTTGCTATCGCTGTTCTATCTAAAAACCCTTGTGATTCCAAGCTAATTACCCTTATACTCATCTTATTGTAATACCAGCCGTGTATTGTTACTAAACTAAGTTAAATAGTAAGGATAGAGACTATACCTTTGGTAGTTATCACTTCGAACTCCTTATGGTGTTTTGATTCTTAATTTTCGTGGGAAAGCTCTTCTACTGTTCGATGTTCTTCAGCCTTTCTTAGAGGTTTTCTTACTCAATGACGTTTTGGTATTAGAAATGGTAGATAAGTACTAAATGGTCAAAAGCATAGACGATGGGACATGGGATAACGATCTCTTTACCTTAGGATTAAGTAAGCTTATAATAACATTACATATGGGTTGGGCCTTAATTATGTATCTATATAAATATTAAGTAGCCCAACACTATATATTCCTATATTGTTTATTAATTCATTATATTATTATTTTTATTATGATTAAATTTCGAATTATTTTTGGAATGATTAGAAACTTATATTTTTGTTCCGCAACATAATTTCTTATCAAACTTCCTAATTCATAAATTTCTTATTTAATTACATCAAAATCCCCGTATTAAATTTACGGGTATTACATCCTCCTCCCCTTAAAGGAATTTCGTCCCCGAAATTACGCCGACTGAAATAATTCGGGATAACGAACTCTCATTTCATCCTCACGTTCCCATGTGGCTTCCTCAACTGATTGATTCCGCCACAGAACTTTAACTAGCGGAATAGTCTTATTCCGTAGTCGTTTCGACTCGTACATTAAAATCCCTACAGGCTTCTCTTCGTAACTCAAGTCAGGCTTGAGCTGTCGATAAAGAAGTTCATTCTGAACGACATGACTCGGGTCCGCGACGTATTTTCGTAATGTCGATACGTGAAATACGTCGTGAACTTGCGACAGGGAAGTCGGCAATTCTAACTGATACGCAACCTCGCCGACTCGTTTGGCTATTTTGAACGGGCCTATGTATCTTGGACTTAGTTTGCCCTTCTTTCCAAATCGCTTCACTCCTTTCATCGGGGAGACCTTCAAAAATACTTCGTCATCTTCCGCAAATTCCAAAGGTCGTCGTCGACGATCAGCGTAACTCTTCTGTCGGCTTTGAGCCGTTCGCATTCTTTCCCGGATCTTGGTCACTGCTTCTGTTGTTTCTCGGATCATATCGGGTCCTAGTAAAGCTTGTTCACCTATTTCGTCCCAATGGACTGGGGATCGGCACTTGCGCCCGTATAGTGCTTCGTACGGTGCCATCCCGATCGTAGCATGGAAGCTATTGTTATAAGAAAATTCGATCAGCGGCAAGTACTTACTCCAGTTTCCCTTGAAGTCTAGGACGCACGCTCGTAACATGTCCTCAAGGGTTTGGATTGTACGTTCAGACTGCCCGTCGGTCTGGGGATGGTATGCAGTACTGAACGAGAGCTTAGTACCCATCGCTTTCTGTAAGCTCTGCCAAAAGTTGGACAAAAATCTCGAATCTCGATCCGAGACTATAGAAATTGGAATTCCATGGAGGCGGATGATTTCCTGAATATATAATTCCGCATAACGTTCCATGGAAAAAGTGGAACTAATTGGAAGGAAATGAGCCGATTTGGTCAGGCGATCAACAATCACCCAAATGGCATCGTGGCCTTTCGTCGTTTTGGGTAAACCAACGACGAAATCCATTGTGATATGATCCCACTTCCATTCTGGAATGGGTAGAGGCTGCAGTGTTCCAGCGGGTCGTTGGTGTTCCGCTTTAATCAATTGGCAGGTCATACATCGGTTCACAAACGCTGCGATGTCTTTCTTCATTCCTGGCCACCAGTAGGTTATTCGCAGATCTTGATACATTTTCGTGGCTCCTGGGTGTACCGAATATGTGGTTGTGTGTGCTTCCTTCATTATCGTTTGTCGCAGCTCCTCGTTGTTAGGTACATAAAGACGATTCTTGTATAGCAAAGCTCCATCTTCTCGGATGTTAAAATCTTCGGGAGGTGCTTCCTTCATTTTTAGGTAAAGTTCGTCCTCTTCTTGCATTTTCTTGATTTGTTCTAGCAGCGTGGGTTGGAGAGTTAGCGCTGCTAGTCTTGCCTCAACTTCACCCAAATTAACTACTTCTATTCCAAGCTGATGTAACTCTGTATTTACCGCTTTTCGACTTAGCGCATCTGCGACTACGTTTGCCTTGCCTGGGTGATAGCTAATAACGCAGTCGTAGTCCTTGACGAGTTCCAGCCATCTTCGCTGTCGCATATTCAGTTCCTTCTGAGTGAAGAAATACTTCAAACTCTTATGGTCTGTGAAGATCTCACATTTCTCTCCGTAGAGATAATGTCTCCAGATCTTCAGAGCGAAGACCACTGCTGCTAATTCAAGATCATGGGTTGGGTAGTTCTTCTCGTATTCCTTTAGTTGGCGCGAAGCGTAGGCAATCACTTTTCCGTTCTGCATCAGCACGCATCCCAAGCCATTCTTCGAAGCATCACTGTATACCGCAAATCCTCCGGTCCCTGACGGTATTGTCAATACTGGGGCAGAGGTAAGACGTTTCTTCAATTCTTGAAAGCTCTGTTCGCATGCTTCGGTCCATTTGAACGGAACGTTCTTTCTCGTTAAATTGGTTAATGTAGAGGCAATACTAGAGAAGTCCGCTATAAACTTACGGTAGTATCCCGCAAGTCCTAGAAAACTTCGGACTTCGGTCGGAGTAGTTGGTCGTGGCCAATTGTTCACGGCCTCAATCTTACTCGGGTCCACGGAGATTCCACTCCCGGAAATCACGTGTCCCAAGAAGGCTACTCGCTCAAGCCAAAATTCGCATTTCTTGAATTTGGCGTAGAGCTGTTTCTCACGCAAGGTTCCTAAGACGATTCGTAAGTGACTCTCGTGTTCTTCTTTCGTCTTAGAATAGATCAGAATGTCGTCAATAAAGACGATTACGAAGCGGTCGAGATAGTCTTTAAAGACTCGGTTCATAAGATCCATAAAAGCCGCAGGGGCATTAGTCAGTCCGAAAGGCATGACCAAAAACTCGTAATGGCCGTACCTCGTACTGAACGCCGTTTTAGGAACATCTACCTCCCTGATCTTCAACTGATGGTATCCCGAACGGAGGTCAATTTTCGAAAATACCGACGCTCCTTGTAATTGATCGAACAGATCATCGATCCTTGGCAACGGATATTTATTCTTGATAGTGATCTTATTCAATTCTCTATAGTCGATACATAGTCGCATCGACCCATCCTTCTTTCGTACAAACAAGACTGGTGCTCCCCACGGTGAAAAACTGGGTTGGATAAACCCTTTTTGCAGTAAATCATCCAGTTGTTCCTTCAATTCCTTCAATTCGTTAGGCGCTAGGCGATATGGAGCTTTAGAGATTGGGGCAGACCCCGGTATCAAATCTATCGTGAACTGTATTTCTCGATCAGGGGGTAACCCTGGGAGATCATCGGGAAATACATCGGCGTATTCCTTGACTATAGGTACGTTTCTTAGTTCCGGCTGAGGTAAGTCCTCCGCCTTCACCGCATATACGAGATAAGACTCACACCCTGATCTCAAGAGTCGTTGAGCCTTTAGAGCTGATATTCTTGAAATACTATTCTTATCTGCTTTACCCGAAAAAGTGAATGCGTCTTCTTCGGGCAGCTGGAATTTAACGACCCTCTTGTTGCAATCGATGATGGCTCCATATTTTGAAAGCCAATCCATCCCGAAGATGACATCGTAGTCGTTCATCGGGATTACAATCAGGTCGGCACTCAGGTTCCTACCCTCAATACTCACGACGCACCCTCTTAATATCTGGTTGGTGTGCGTCGGATCACCGTGTGGTAGAGTAACTATGTAGTTGTATTCAGATGAGGTAGGAGATATTCCTACCTTCGCCACGTACTTAGCCGACACAAATGAATGTGTGGCTCCAGAATCAATAAGCACAGAAGTGGGCACGTTATAGATAGTTAACGTACCCGTAACAACAGAAGGATTCGCCTCGGCCTCCTCATTTGTCAAAGTAAAAACCCTCGCGGGAACAGGTGGAGGTCGCATCGGCGGCTGGGCCGGGTTCCGCACTAGGGGTAGATTCTCCGTACAAGCTCTAGCAAAATGACCGATCTTTCCGCATCGGAAACATTGCGGCATCTGTCTTGTTCCAAAACAGGCCCCGAAATGGTAACGCCCACATTGTCGGCACTGGGGCGCAACATTTTGAGGTCGATTGGGGATATTGATCGGTCCCTGATTTGGTCTCGGGCGCCAGTTTTGTTGGCCCTGTCGATTCCATTGGGTATTAGGACCTTTGCCGAAGAATTGGCGTTTCTTATCTCCTCCGCTTCCTTGTTGGACCTCTCTTCTCCTCTTCGCTTCCTGAGCTTCCATCACCACTGATTCTGCTTGTTCCGCAATTAAGGCACGTTCCGTCACTTGCATAAACTCTAATTGGCGTGCACCCGTAATACTTAAATCCCGATAGATTTCGGGTTTAAGTCCCTTAATGAACCTGGTCACTTTCAGCGAATTAGTCGCCACTAACTGCGGAGCAAACCGGGATAATTCCTCAAATCGACGGATGTACTCCGCCACCGGCATGCTCCCTTGCTTCAAACTCATGAACTCGTACATCCTTTGTTCTTGATCGTGCGCCGTAAAGTATTTGTTGAAGAAGAGCTCCCTAAATCTTTCCCAAGTCATAGTGATTGGGCTCTCCAACACCTTTACGGTGTTCCACCAATAGCGTGCATTCTCTCGGAAAAGGGAAACGGCACAAAGGACTTTTTCATTGTCAGGCACTCGACTATAGATGAACATGTCTTCTATAGTGCTTATCCAATCTTCAGCCACCGCAGGGTTGGTGGCTTCGGTAAATATTGGGGGGTTTAGTTTTCGAAATCGTTCCCCGATTAGTTCCACTCGATCAGGTTGCGGGGAATGTTCCGACGAGCTCCGGTGATGGATCAAGTCGTTGATTTGATCCGACTGTCGTCGGATCAGATCGGTCAATTGGTGTATAGTAGAGCGGTCGTCATTTGGTGGGGATTCAGACCCCGCCCTACGGCTAGAACTACCTACCTCTCGACGTCCCTTCGGCATTCTTATCTATTTCTACAATTATTCACATAAAGCACATATCAAATAACACGTATTAGAAAAATCAAAGATTAAACTTACAGGCCAAGCTGGTTCTCCAGGCTTTTGAGCGGCAGTACATGGACAGTCTTCAGAATCTAAAACCTACGCTCTGATACCACCTGTGGCGACCCTACTTTTCTAATTAAGGTTAGTGGCGGATTTCCGCAACGTAAGCCGCGGAAGGCCCGTCTAATTAAAACAATTTCCAAAACATATTATAATACCACAAAATATTATTCTACATATTAGTATCTGTACAATGGGCCGAAGCCCCAAAAATGTCAAAAGAAACAAAAGTCCTATCGCCGCTCCACAGGTCTTCATCCATGTACCGCTCCGCCCTCAAAAGTCCGTGGAGCACCGCCACCAGCCGCCTTAGTCACGACGCGTATCAGCGTCGGACTCAGTACCTACAACACGTAAACACTGAGCGATTGCCCAGTAGGTGAATATGCAATGCAGCGTGCTCTCATTCCCAACCCCAATTCTCACAACATGATATAATGCACGCTCGTTCCCACATTTCTATCGTATCTCAATATCAGGGCCCTAGGCTGGACTCGGCACCTCGCGCGCAATAAAATAAAATATATCGTCTGGTCGCTAACGCCAGACTAGCGGTGCCCACGCCGATAGTGCGCTGATCGATCACGTCAACGTCCTCCTATCAGGTCGCCCCTTCCGCTACACAACTCATCCGACGGTTTGCACCTCGGGTCGCTCACGCCCGAGTAGACAGATCGCTCACGTCTGTCTCCCGTCAGGTGCCCCGCGAGTCCAACCTCAACTCCGCTACGAGTCTGACTGCCAAAATCGGCACACTCTACCCCGCTCAATCGACACCTTAAGTCTTAAGGTGTCACCACTAATGTGGTCATTATCCCTCACAATGTCATGCGATGCCATGTACATACGTGATATACATGAAACGTGATGTCACATAAAGCATACGTAAAACACGTAAATCACATAAGTCACATAATCACATAATAGCAGGTAAGTGTTTACGCGTCGTAGATGAATGTTTCACCTACCTGTCCTCCCGCTACAACCAACTACGAAGTCTCGTGAAGTCTCTATAGATCGGTCGTCTGAATATAATAATATTATTAGTATATATACTAATTCTCGAAAACTCTAAAATTATCAAAATCCTAAAATCACGAATATCCTAAAATATAACAAAACCCTAAAGTACCGAAAATTTATTAATTAAAACACAATGTCGAAATCCTTAAAAATGTCGAGACTATTATTAAAATGTCGAAACCTTTGTTAAAATAAATATCGAGACCTTGGACAAATGTCGAGACATCTAAACAAATATAAATGTCGAGATACATGTCGAGTTCTTTTATACAACAAATGTCGAGATGTTGTCGAATTGCCTAGCTGATAGAAGTCGAGCCTACAAATGTCGAGACCATCTTTGAAAAAGTCGAAATCATTATAAAATGTCGAATTGTTTGTATCAGTTTTAAATGTCGATATCTATTCCATAAAATGTCGAAAGCCTCCTAAAATGTCGAGACCTATTACTGGATAGAACAATGTCGAGATATCATAAGCTTATCGAGGTCTCTGTACATGTTAACGTGTTTTATACTCTATGAGATATCGAGCTCTTACAAACAATAATATCGAGATCTGTCTAAGCACATCTAATGTCGAAATCATTACAACAAATGTCGAACTACTATTTCTTGAAAATGTCGATATCATTTCTATTATACTTCTCGACTTTTTAGTGCTACATCTCGACATTTTTCCTCCCATTATCATGTATCGACATATATTACAAATACTGCAGACAACTACAGCTCCTGTCGGGACCATTCAAATTCTCATTAAGCACCTATCGAACTTATCCCTCCTTAACAATTTCATGTACTGAAAATATTTTAAATACTAAGAATATCGAAAGTTGATCTTATTAAAGAAGCCGAGACTTGCTATCGCTGTTCTATCTAAAAACCCTTGTGATTCCAAGCTAATTACCCTTATACTCATCTTATTGTAATACCAGCCGTGTATTGTTACTAAACTAAGTTAAATAGTAAGGATAGAGACTATACCTTTGGTAGTTATCACTTCGAACTCCTTATGGTGTTTTGATTCTTAATTTTCGTGGGAAAGCTCTTCTACTGTTCGATGTTCTTCAGCCTTTCTTAGAGGTTTTCTTACTCAATGACGTTTTGGTATTAGAAATGGTAGATAAGTACTAAATGGTCAAAAGCATAGACGATGGTACATGGGATAACGATCTCTTTACCTTAGGATTAAGTAAGCTTATAATAACATTACATATGGGTTGGGCCTTAATTATGTATCTATATAAATATTAAGTAGCCCAACACTATATATTCCTATATTGTTTATTAATTCATTATATTATTATTTTTATTATGATTAAATTTCGAATTATTTTTGGAATGATTAGAAACTTATATTTTTGTTCCGCAACATAATTTCTTATCAAACTTCCTAATTCATAAATTTCTTATTTAATTACATCAAAATCCCCGTATTAAATTTACGGGTATTACAAGGCCAGTCCGGCCGCACGAGAAAAGATGGACGAAGAGATTCAGGCCAAGTTCGATCTTGAAAAGGAAGGGTTGGAGAGGGAGAAGGCTGAGCTGGCTAGACTGTGTGAGGAACTGCGCAGCTCTTCGGAGAAGGAGAAAGAAGATCACGCAGCCCTTCTGAAGCAGCGTGAGGATGAGCTCCAACGCTTTGCTAAGGAAAAAGCGTCTTGGGACGAGAACTTCGTCCGCATGACGGAGGTCCACACCAAAGCTGAGTTGGAGATTGTGAAAGCTGAGGGTGCCCAAATCTGCCAGCGCCATCTCCTGTCGACTGCGGCCGACCAAAAGTTTCTGGGGGACCTTGCGGAGGATTGGCGCTTGGCCTACCTAGAGGATCCTGTTTCCCTCAGGGACTTTGTTCCATTTATGCAGCATTACTTTCTGGAAGGCCATCACGCAGGATCAGCTGGCATCGGAGCGGCTACCGCCCTCAGGGATCTGCCTCCTCCCGCATCCTTCAAAGGGGATCCAATGGCTGAGGAGAACCCCTTATTTTGGCGTCCCTCTGCTGAGAAGCATATGGCGGTCCTGGCCCAGGCCGATATCTCCGACCTCCCTGGCATTGTCTTTTACCCTCCTGTGGACCCTTCTGTCTAGTTTTTACTTTTTCTTTTGTGTTTAACGAACTTTATGCTTTTGCGGACATATTTATGGTGTTGCCTTTGGGGGAGCTTAACTCCCCTGTTTCTGTATGTTCTTATCGAGGTCCCTCATTTTTCCTTTGTAATATGGGACCTCCTTATTAAGTATCTTATCGCTTTCTGTGTTTTGAACTTGAGGAGTCCCCCAGTTCGAACTTGAGGAGTTCCCCAGTTCGAACTTGAGGAGGTCCCCCATTGTTTTACCCTGGTTATAGCGCCAGCTCCGCTTAGGTACCTTTTCACGTCGCAGGCCTTACTGAGGGCCTTTGATGTCCTGTACACCACAACCCGTCAGCAGTGGTATCTTGTACGCCCTCATGGGCATCTTTCACGTCTAAGACCTGTGGCCTTTGATGTCGGGTACACCGCTGACCCGTCGATCTTTGGCATCATCTCACGTCGCAGACTATCGGTCTTTGATGTCGGGTACACCACCAACCCGTCGACCTTTGGCATCAACTCACGTGTAGACTTATTAGTCTTTGATGTCCTTGTACACCTTAGGTCCTTCGACTCTCGGTATCAGAATATAAGGACATTACTCATTGCGATCAAAACATTTATATTCCGTTGGGGAGGTACGCCTCGTTAAAACCTTATCTGGGCAAAACCTCCCTTTGAGGCAAAAAGCCCAGATGAAGGAAAAAGAGTACGTCCCTTCCCTATCTTACATAGTGATTTTACACATAAAACTTTTTCAAGTTGGAGATGTTCCAAGGACGAGGCAGGGACCTTCCTTTGGCATCTTCCAGTTCATAGGCTCCACCTCCAAGCACCTTTGTTACTCGATAGGGCCCTTCCCAGGGTGCTTCCATTTTCTTTAAGAGGCCGCAGGACGTCGGCTCTTCGAAGCACTAGGTCCCCCTGTTGGAATCCCCTGAGTCGAATCCTCTTATCGTACATCGCCTTTATACGGCTTTTATATCCCGCTGTTCTCACATGGGCCTCCTCTCGCATTCCTTCCACGAGGTCCAGGTCCTCCCTTCTTAATTGTGCGTTCTCCTGCTCGTCATAGGCCATAATTCGGTGTGTCTCAATGCCAATCTCCGCGGGTATCACGGCGGACGATCCATACACTAGCTCAAATGGCGTTTCTCCGGTTGCTTCACGAGGGCTGGTCCTGTAGGCCCAGAGGACAGCGTCTAGCGCCACCCATTTATTTCCATCTTGCTCGAGCCGGGCCTTGATCCCCTTCAGGATTGTTCGATTGGAAACCTCGGCTTGCCCGTTCGCTTGAGGCTTTCCCACCGCCACGAACCTTTGGGTGATTTCCATGCCTTCGCAGAATCTTTGCGTTTTAGTTCCACAGAACTGAGTTCCATTATCCGATACGAGGATTCGAGGACACCGTAACGGCAGCAGATATTTTTCCATAGGAACTCGATCACCTTTTCTTCGTCTATTCGCGCCACTGCTTTAGCTTCGATCCACTTGCTGAAGTAATCCACTGCTACGATAGTGAATTTCTTTTGCGCCTTTCCTCGGGGGCATGTGCCGACAATGTCAATTCCCCATTTACCGAAAGGGCATGGAGAGTGCATGGTCCCAAAGGCTTCGGCGGGGACGTGGATTTTGGGGTCGTACTTTTGGCAGTTACCGCACCTTCTAACCAGGTCCCTTGCATCCTTGATGATATTGGGCCAGAAATACCCGGCCCTGACTACCTTTCGGGTCAAGGATTTGTACCCTGCTTGATCCCCCGCGCATCCTTCGTGGATTTCCTCAAGTACCTTCTTGCCTTCTTCTCTGGACAGACAACGGGCATACGCGTGCACGAAGGATTTCTTGAACAGACACCCATCTATCAAGCAGAATTTCTGCCGGTATCCCCTCTTGTCTTTCTGGCCGACGTCCCTTAAGATGGCTATGATGGGGGCCCTCCAATCGTCCCTTTCTTCTATGTCCGCCACGAGCGCCCCCACTTCCTCTTTGTCCGCGACGAGGTATGTGATGCCTTCTTCCTTAACAGCATGTCCTGAGCTCGCCGCCTTTGCTAAATAATCGGCCCTATGGTTTTTCTCCCTGGGGATCTGCACAATCTGATAATGATTAAAAGCTTTTGTTAGTTCCTCCACTGTCTTACCATATTCGACCATCTTCTCATCTCTTGCTTCGTAGTTCCCTCTCACTTGTTGCACCCCCAGCTGTGAGTCTGAGAACAACGTGATGTCTCGTGCTCCCATTTCTTTTGCGATGCGTAAGCCGTGAATGAGGGCTTCATATTCTGTCTCATTGTTTGAAGCCTGAAAGTGGAACGTGATGGCGAAACGGAACTCCTCTCCTTCTGGGTTGATGATGAGGACCCCAGCTCCCGACCTTTGAGCGATGGCGGACCCATCCACGTACACTTTCCACTGGCATTTTGGTGGTCCCTTAGTGGTCTCAAGGACGAAGTCTGAGAGGGCCTGGGCTTTTATGGCTGCCCTCCGCTCGAACTCGACATCATATTCCCCCAGCTCGATGGCCCACTTCACCAGTCTCCTGATAGGTCGGGCTTGCTTAGTGTTTGTTTCAATGGTAAGTTTGTCCGCACGTTCACCTTGTGTGACAAGAAATACGGCCGAAGTCTGCGGGCTGAGACCATGACTGCCAGGGCGGCCTTCTCAACCTCTGAGTACCTGGTTTCAGCGTCTAGGAGTACTTTGCTTACGAAGTAAATGGGCCTTTGGGAGGTCTCCTCTTCCTTTAGCAAAACGGAGCTTACCGCATGGTCCCCCACGGAGAAATATAGTACCAACACATCTCCCACCAAGGGCTTAGTCAAGAGGGGTGTGTTGTGGAGGTACTACTTCAATTCTTCGAAGGCTTGCTGACACTCCTCGGTCCATTCGAACTGCTTGTTTTTTCGTAGCACCCTGAAGAAGGGCAGGCTCCTCTTTGCAGAGTGAGAGATGAACCGGCTAAGAGCCGCCAATCGTCCCGTGAGTCTCTGGACTTCCTTGACACCCTGGGGAGGCTGCATTTCTAAAATAGCTTTTACCTTCGTGGGGTTGACTTCGATGCCCCGTTGGGTAACCATATAACCCAGGAACTTTCCCGATCTCACTCCAAACGCGCATTTTTCGAGGTTCAACTTCATCCCGCTTCCCCTAATTGCTCCGAACGCCTCTTCCAGGTCCCTTGTATGATCTTCAAGCTGTATGGACTTTACGAGCATATCATCCACGTACACCTCCATGTTCCTACCCAGCTGTTGCTTGAAGACCTTGTCCCCATTCGTTGGTACGTGGCCCCCACATCTTTTAGTCCGAAGGGCATTCGGATGTACCCTTATGTTCCGCCTGGTGTCACGAAGCATACTTTATCGAAATCGTTTGAGTCGAGACTTACCTGATGGGTAGCTTTGGTAAGCATCCATCATGCTAAGGACCTCGCACCCGGAGGTAGAGTCCACGAGTTGATCTATTCTTGGTAGTGGGTAGTGGTCCTTGGTGCAGGCCTTGTTGAGGTCCCTGAAATCAATGCACATCCTCCATTGCCCATTTCCTTTTTCACCAGGACAGCGTTGGCCAACCAAGTGGGGAACTGGATCTCCTGGATATGGCCCGCTTGGAGTAGTTTGCCTACTTCCTCCTTCAAGGTCTGTGCCGCACAATCGGAGCCTCTGCTTAACAGGCTTGGCTCCTGGCAGGACGCTCATGTGATGTCTGGCTATATCGGGATGAATTCCGGTCATATCCTTTCGAGCAAAAATGAATAAGTCCGCGTTCCTCTGCAGGCGTCCTACTAGCTCCTTGGTGGCTTGTTCCCCTAAGTGTGTCCTAATTTTGGTGGTCCTTCCTGGCTGATCAGGGTATAGTTCCACATTGATCAGCTCTTCGTCTGGTTCGGAGCTCGTGGGTCTCTCGATCTTGATTCTCTTGTCACGACCATTCCCCACCCTGGTAGCCTCCTTTTCCCTGGCCACCGCCTTGACTTCATTGGCATAGCATCGACGGGAGCTCTGCTGATCTCCCAAAATTTCCCCGACGTGTTCCCCCACAGGGAACTTGATTTTCAGGTGATAAGTAGAGGGGATTGCCCTGAATTTGTTAATAGCGGGACGTCCCAGAATGACATTATAGGAAGAGGTGATGTCGACTACGAGGAAGCTGATCATCTTCACAACCCGGATCGGTTCTCTCCCCATTCCGACGGGCAACGTTATTTCTCCCATGGGCTGTATCCCAGGTCCCCCAAATCCATATAAGACGGTGGAAACTGGTCGGAGTTCTGTGCCCAGATCCATTTTCTTGAAGCAGTCTAGGAACATAATGTTGGCTGAGCTCCCTTCATCTACGAAGGATCGGGACACGTCATACCCGGCGATGTCTGTTGTGATGACTAGGGCATCGTTATGCGGCCTAGTGACATGCGCCTCGTCTTCCGGTCCGAACTGTACGTTTGCGACGGCCTCCATATGTCCCACTAACCCCCATGGTCGGGGCTCCCCTGTCGTCCTAGCGTAGGATTTCCTGGCCCGGTTGAATCTCCGCCGCTGGGACCTCCAATGATGATCAGGATGGGGGCCCTGGATGGACCTGGAGCGCCCCTGCTTGGTGGTGGAGGTAACGGCCTTCCCTTGTTTGGCGCGGGTCCTTCTCCTTCCTTTTTATTTTTTCGGGGGCTAGGCTCAAGTTCCTGTCGGACGAATTCCTTCAAGTACCCCGCTTGTATAAGTCTTTCTGTTTCATCCTTCAAATGATAACAATTGTTAATGTGGTGTCCGTACTCATTGTGGAAACGACAATATAGGTTGGAATAGGGTCTAGAGGGCCCTGAAGATCCGGCGAGAGGCTTCCTCCAGGCAGGATGTCGTCCTGCTACGGCTAGGACCTCTTCTGGGTTGGCACGCAGTGGTGTAAACCTTCGCAGGGCTCTAGGAGGAGATCCCCAAGGTTATTTGGTGGGTAGTCGCTGAAGCGGTCTCCCATGTCCTTGGCTCCTTACGGCCCCTCTCTTCTTTGGCGTGGTTATTTGCTTCTCCTCCTGTGCCTTGGCCATCTTGCTCTCTTATAAGTTGATGTACTTGTCTTCCCTCAGCAGTAGATCCTCAAAGGTTGGAGGTGGTCTCTTGGAGAGGGAAGCGAAGAAGTCCCCGTCTCGGAGCCCATTTATCAGGGAACTGACTTTAACAGAGGGCGTGGCTGTTGACAACTTCAAGGGCGGCGATATTGAATCTACTTATATATGCTCAGAGGCTCTCGTTTTCCCCCTGCCGCACTTGAAAAAGCGACATGTCGGACTCGGGCTGTTTTCGAGCACTGGCGAACTAGGTGATAAACAGCAGCTAGAACTCCTCGAAGGACTTGATAGATCCTGGTGCTAGCTGGCTGAACCATTGTTGAGCCGCCCTTACCAGGGTGGTTAGGAACACCCTACATTTGACCCGTCCGAGAAATTGTGAAGCAGGACGGTGTTTTGAAAGCGTAGGACGTGCTCCACCGGGTCTGTCGTCCCATCATATTCATATGGTAACTGTTTAAAGTTGGACGAGACTTCCCCCACCAGTAGCTCCTTTGCAAATGGCGTTCCTGCTATCAATCCTTCTCCTGTCCTTGGCGGCATGGTCCTGCTCCTGACACCGTCTACCACTTGTTTAAGGTCCGCAAGTTGGTCCCGCAACTCCTTCTCCTTTTCGGCCCAAGCTTCCTCCATTCCTTCTGGGCGCGGCATGGCCTTTTTCCTTCTTTTGGGGCTCTCTACCTCTTTGGCGCGGTCTGGTGCTTTGCTGGCAGATTCAATGGAGATCAGAGTGGGGGCCCGTGCGTCCTTTTCTACCTGATCTGCCTTATTTTGTTCCTCTTCCATCTGTTGGCCTGGCTCCCCAAATCCTCCATGTCCCTCAGGGTGCTTAGGAGGCTCTGCTTCTTTCCTCGACTCACTCTCAGATTCAGACTGTCGCCTGCTACGTTCTGGAGTCGTCGGCTGGGGTTGCACATGTGTCTCACTCTCCCCTGTTACTTCCGTGAATCGACCGTCCACATGCTCAGCCTCAACGCGAGGTCGGCCCGTTTTTCGTTGCCTCCTTTTCTTCCGCCTCTCAGCCAGAGTGCTGGTGACAGTGTTACGTACAAGAAGGTCCAACTGTGCGGCGGTCAAGGTGATTGGTGTCTCTGGAGCTATCACTCCGGGGTAGGTGCCGGGGTGGTCGTTCGTCCTGTTGGGTCATCTCCTGCAACCTCTTCGAACCGTGGGTCCAGGTTTTTTGGTATGGTAGAATCTTCCTCCATCAACGCCTTTATGCTCCTTGCTTCGTCCCTATAATTACAGAACAGAAATACACACGAGATTTTCTTTTAATGCAACCTCGTACCTTGCCTGCGAAGTATCTCACGCCTTCAACTCCGACATTCCCACAGGCGGCGCCATTTGATATGGGGCAAACCCAATCAACGAGATTTCTATGTGTGGGGGCTCTAGGTATTTAGTCCGCGGTAGATTAGTCGTTATGCGATTTTTTAGATATGCGAGGTGCTGTTGGGAGGTAAACAAAAAGAACAAAGGGATTTACATGGTTCGAATCCTATCGGATTCTACGTCCACGGGGCACTGGGAACTGCCTTTCACTAAGTAACAACACTTTACACACTCAGATAATCCTCACATTCGCTCCTAAAATACGTTTAAGATATCTAGAGAGAAAATACTATGTGAATACTTCTGTCGAAAGATGATATCTCTGGAGAATATGGCCAAGTCTTCACTTTATAGCAGCTCCCCGCCGGATGCTAGGCTCCAGGATTTCCGGGGGACGTACCACCTAGGGTGTTTACACGAAAGATGTTTGACTACTTGATGGAATTACTTCTGCGACCGTTACAGTGAGGTGCTCAGTATCTTCCTGTAATAAAGCGACATGCGTCTCTGCAACTGCTTTCTTTCTTTTATACGGTTCCTGTACCCTTATACACAAAGGTTTCTCCTCTTTTGACCGGTCAAGGCTTGTGTCCGTCAGGTCCCTGATGATCCTCTTTCCCATATTTGAACTTTATTATGGGCCCTTCTTGCTTGTGGGCTTTATTGGGCCTTTCCTTATTTTTGTTTTTCTCGGCCCAGCTTAGTTAAGTCCACATCACACATAATTCTTCTCATTTCCATTTTTGGTAAAAAATTATCCCACTAATTTAACTAATTACACCATTAATATTAAAAAAAGTCTTCTTGTTTTGCGTGTCTATTAATAACTTTTCTCTCTCTATACCTCAAAAGGTGTACTATAATATTAAAATAATGTGGTTTCTTAATCTCCGTGCCCACTAATCTTTGGGAAGAAATAGCTGGGACGGATGAAGTATTAATAATCGACCCATCTAAGATTAGCCAACTCCATTGCGTACTAGCCCAGCCCAATATTAGCATTAACGCTCAACTGGGGCGGATCCATGACATTCATCTTTGTTTCTCGTTATTTATGTTTTACGAGTAATACTCGAAGGCATGTCATAAATTATGGTCGTGTCATATAATTTTACGTGTATGTAATACATATTCACAGCAGTACATCTTAATAGAAAATCCTGTCCATTAATGTGCGTGCACGAGTAGCAATCGAGTGACAAATCAACGATTCCGTAGATTTTACGTATTATTTCATATTAAATTGCACATTAATCTTTAATATAATATTTTCGGTCGCCTTGCAATTACTTGCAAGTGCAAATTGATGTGATAAATAGTAATAGGATTGATTATACGTAATCCTAATCATTATCTTCACATGTCCCAAACCCAATCATGATATTCTCACCACCAAACTAATTAGAAATCAAAACAAAAATAAATGAAAATGAAAATATAAAATAAAAGAAAAAAGAAGAGCAATCTACACATAAATCCCCATACACCAAACTATACATCAACTTACTCCCCCCTTCCAATTCAATTATCACCAAACTCCCCCTTTCAAACTTCTATATCACATAGCTACCTAATGGACAAATATACCCCTGTAAAACATAAATATCACAAAATAACCTAGTGAATTCATTAGAGAGAACGACGATGAACAAAATGCAGACAACGAAAAGCAGAAGAACGAAAACGAGTACAGAGAAGTCGGCCGATTCTCTGCTTCACCTCCACAACGAGCAGCGAACGAGAGATTAGGGCTTCACACCTTTATTCGACTTGGCATCATATCAACGGTATACTAGCCGCTTGACACCTTCATTTTTCGACTTTAAATTTTCGTTTTTTGTGGCATTTTGGGTTAATGTAGAGATTAGGGCTTTCATAGTTGCATTTCTTGAAAGATTTCACGTCGGGCTATGTTTATTTTGTGATTACGGCTCGAATTTGGGGTTTATGGCAAAATTAGGGTTTAATTATTTCATTTTTCGAATTCAGAACTTGGTATCATTTTAGGGTTTGTTAGCTTCTAAATTCCCTGCTCGATGTAAAGGTACTGCATTTTTTACTGTCTTGGTAGAAATCTTGGTTGTTTTGGGTACGATAATTGAATTGGTGCTTGTATATATTTTTTTGGTACCGTATTACATAGTTAGTACCGTAAAGACGATTTTACCTACGAGATTCGCTGAAGCACAATCATATGAAATGGGCGACAAGATCATTTGTAATTTTGAATTTTATAGAATTAAACGCTTTATCATGTTCTTAACTTGATATATTGTTACATGCTCGCTTTCTGTCGACATATTGGACTTGGAGGTGGGACTATAAGCCCAAGTCAATCATGTCAGAGTCTACGAGGGAGCAGAGTCCAGATGGCATGGATTGCGGCGTACGTTCTGCAATGTCCATGGATCGATACATCGTTGGACCGGTGGCTCGGGGAGGTATCTTAACGAAGTTGACGTCGAATTGTATCGTGGCTTCATGGCTGCCACGATACTTACGGACGATCTTAGTTGTGTGCTCCACTTGTTTGAGTGATATTTATCTGTGTTTGGAGACTGATATGCTGTTGATCCTCATCGTTTTGTGACTTGTTTATGTTTCTGTTCCAGGTATTTTTGTAGTACCTGAACAAACAGATATGTAGTACCAATATTGCTAGCTTGCAGTACAACGGTTTCGTTACTGTAGTATCATACATAGGTCATTTGTAGTATCTTTTACGTACCATGCGAGCGGCTTCGAAATACGCCGACTCTAATTTGTGGTACCAATATCAAGACTTTTGTAGAATCTACATGTGGACAATTGCAGTATCATATTATATGCTTTGTAGTACCATAATAAGGTTATTTGTAGTATCTTTTACGTACTGTGTGCACGGAGTCGAAATACGCCGATTCTAATTTGTGGTACCAATATAAAGACATTTGTAATACTTACATGTGGACAGTTGCAGTACCATTTTATGTGTTTCTGTAGTACCAAAATTAGGTTGTTTGTAGTACCTTTTACGTACCATGAGAGCGGCCTGGAAATACGCCCTCTAATGTGTGTACCAATATAAAGACGTTTGTAGTACCTACATGTGAACAGGTGCAGTACCATAGTATATGCATTTGTAGTTCCAAAATTGGGTTGTTTGTAGTATCTTTTACGTGCCGTGCTAGCGGCTTCAAAATATGCTCCAATTTGTGGTACCGATATAAAGACGTTTGTAGTACATATATGTGGATAGTTGCAGTTCCCAACTACCTGCTTTTGTAGTACCATAGTTGGGTTGTTTGTAGCATCTTTTACGTATCGTGCTAGCGGCTTCGAAATATGTAGATGTTTGTGGTACCACAACATAAGCTACCTGCTTTTGTAGTACCATAGTTGGGTTGTTTGTAGTATCTTTTTCCGTACCACGTTTTTAATTATCGAAAATGCATAGATTATTGTCCAAACAAGGCATGAGAACTTCCATAATACGGCATATGATAAAATTAACATACGATAGCATAAAATATAAACACTAACTTTCAATCGATCAAAAATCTTGAGTATGTAGTAAGATGTTCTTACTGGTATCATAATAAGTAGAAACAAAGTTGGGGTTTTCAACGTAATAATCCCTAAATCTAAATATTCAACCACCAATATTGATATCAAATCATCAGTAAAGTATTTATAACTATAGTAGCATATTCAAGGACAAAATAACTCGGACGGCGTCGGAAAACTACTACCCAAATTTGTAGTACTAATATACATATATTTGTAGTTCCAATATCTAGATTTTCGTAGTACCATACCCTACCATAGTGTAGTACCATATATACATTTCTTGTATTCGTACCACGTTTCTAGCAATCGAAATTCCTAGCCAAATTTGTAGTACCAATATACAATTTTTGTAGTTCCAATATATAGATCTTCGTACTACCATACCCCACCATAGCGTAGTACCATACATATGTTACTTGTATCTTTTCCGTACCACGTTTCTAACAATCGAAATTCCTACCCCAAATTTGCAGTACCAATACACATATATTTGTATTTCCAATATATAGATGTATGCGGTACCATAACTTAAGCTAGTGTAGTACCACGAGTAGGTTATTATGTAGTATCCTTTACGTACCACGTTTTTAATTATCAAAAACGCGTAGATTATTGTGCAAATAAGGCATGTGAACTTCCAAATTATGGTACATAATAAAATTAAACACACGGTAACACGAAATATAGACACTAACTTTTAATCGATGAAAAATAATGATTATGCAGTAAGATGTTCTTACTAGTATCATAATAAGTAGAACGAAAGTTGGGGTTTCAACGAAATAATACCTAATTCTAGATATTATACACCAATACTGATACCAGATCATCAGTAAAGTATTTATAACTATGGTAACGTAATCAAGGACAAAAAATAACTCGGACGGCGTCGAAAAGTTCCTACCCAAATTTGTAGTACCAACATACATATGTTTGTAGTTCCAATATATAAATGTTCATAGTACCATACCCCACCATAGCGTAGTACCATTCGTATGTTACTTGTAGTATCTTTTTCGTACCACGTTTCTAACCATCGAAATTCCTACCCCAAATTTGTAGTACCAATACAAATATATTTGTATTTCCAATATATAGATGTTTGCGGTACCATAACATAAGCTAGTGTAGTACCACGAGTAGGTTATTTGTAGTATCTTTACGTAGCACGATTTTAATTATCGAGAACGCGTAGATTATTTGCAAATAAGGCATGTGAACTTCCAATTACGGTACATAATAAAATTAAACACACGGCAACACGAAATATAGACACTAACTTTTAATTGATGAAAAATAATGAATATGCGGTAAGATGTTCTTACTAGTATCATAATAAGTAGAACGAAAGTTGGGGTTTCAACGTAATAATACCTAATTCTAAATATTAACCACCAATACTGATACTAGATCATCAGTAAAGTATTTATAACTATGGTAACATAATCAAGGACAAAAAATAACTCGGACGGCGTCGAAAAATTCCTACCCAAATTTGTAGTACCAACATACATATGTTTGTGGTTCCAATATATAGATGTTCATAGTACCATACCCCACCATAGCGTACTACCATACGTATGTTACTTGTAGTATCTTTTTCGTACCACGTTTCTAACAATCGAAATTCCTACCCCAAATTTGTATACCAACACAAATATATTTGTATTTCCAATATATAGATGTTTGCGGTACCATAACATAAGCTAGTGTAGTACAACCAGTAGGTTATTTGTAGTATCTTTTACGTACCACGTTTTTAATTATCGAAAACGCGTAGATTATTGTGCCAATAAGGCATGTGAACTTCCAAATTACGGTACATAATAAAATTAAACACACGGTAACACGAACTATAGACACTAACTTTTAATCGATGAAAAATAATGAATATGCAGTAAGATGTTCTTACTAGTATCATAATAAGTAGAACGAAAGTTGGGGTTTCAACGTAATAATACCTAATTCTAAATATTAACCACCAATACTAATACCAGATCATCAGTAAAGTATTTATAACTATGGTAACATACTCAAGGACAAAAAATAACTCGGACGGCGTCGAAAATTCCTACCCAAATTTGTAGTACCAACATACATATGTTTGTAGTTCCAATATATAGATGTTCATAGTACCATACCCCACCATAGCGTAGTACCATATGTATGTTACTTGTAGTATCTTTTTCGTACCACGTTTCTAACAATCGAAATTCCTACCCCAAATTTGTAGTACCAATACAAATATATTTGTATTACCAATATATAGATGTTTGCGGTACCATAACATAAGCTAGTGTAGTACCACGAGTAGGTTATTTGTAGTATCTGTTATGTACCACGTTTAATTATCGAAAACGCGTAGATTATTGTGCAAATAAGGCATTTGAACTTCCAAATTACGGTACATAATAAAATTAAACACACTGTAACACGAACTATAGACACTAACTTTTAATCGATGAAAAATAATGAATATGCAGTAAGATGTTCTTACTAGTATCATAATAAGTAGAACGAAAGTTGGGGTTTCAACGTAATAATACCTAATTCTAAATATTAACCAATAATACTGATACCAGATTATCAGTAAAGTATTTATAACTATGGTAACATAATCAAGGACAAAAAATAACTCGGACGGCGTCGAAAAATTCCTACCCAAATTTGTAGTACCAACATACATATGTTTGTAGTTCCAATATATGGATGTTCATAGTACCATACCCCACCATAGCGTAGTACCATACGTATGTTACTTGTAGTATCTTTTTCGTACCATGTTTCTAACAATCGAAATTCCTACCCCAAATTTGTAGTCCCAATACACATATATTTGTATTTCCAATATATAGATGTTTGCGGTACCATAACATAAGCTAGTGTAGTACCACGAGTAGGTTATTTGTAGTATCTTTTACGCACCACGTTTTTAATTACCGAAAACGCGTAGATTATTGTGCAAATAAGGCATGCAAACTTCCAAATTTCGGTACATAATAAAATTAAACACACGGTAACACGAAATATAGACACTAACTTTCAATCGATGAAAATAATGAATATGTAGTAAGATGTTCTTACTAGTATCATAATAAGTAGAACGAAAGTTGGGGTTTCAAAGTAATAATACCTAATTCTAAAATTAACCACCAATATTGATACCAGATCATGAGTAAAGTATTTATAACTATGGTAACATAATCAATGACCAAACATAGCTCGGACGGCGTCGAAAAACTCCTACCTAAATTTCGGTTACCGGTAGTTCGGTACGGTACGGTACGTTAATTACCGTTTGAACACCCCTACACTCGAGGGTTGTTAAGATGTATTAATTTGGTTGCATACTTTTTCTTTCTCATCTCGTAATCTCCGCCTATAGCCTAAATAAATAAGAAAAACCCAAAACACACAAAAATATCATCTCAATAGTATACTCGCAACAAAGCACAGAATTCACCGACCCAGTTGAAGCAGTGAACTCTAAAACTCACCGGCGAAGATCGTCCCACGCCAAAACGCCGCCTTATCGCGACCGAGGATGTGCCCTAAAAAGCACAAGCAGAAGCACCACCACCAAAGCGAGCAGTACTCCTCCTCCGACGTCAAATCGGAGCCGTGGAGGGAAGAAACCATCAACGGCGGATCGCTGCGCCACGTGGACCTAGAAACCGGATCTAACGGCTGGGCGTCGCCTCCCGGAGACCTCTTCAACGTCCGAGGGCTCAATTACTTCTCCAAGAGGCACAAGTGCCCCGCCGAAGCCGACTGGCTACTGAACCCCGCCGGCTTCGATTGGCTCCGATCTAATTCCAAGCTGGACCACGTGCTCTCACGCTCCGACAACCGCGTGATGGGCGCGTTGAGGCACGCGAGCCCCAAGACCTTCATCCTCGCGGTCAACCTCCAAGTGCCCGGCCGCGACCACTACTCCGCCGTCTTCTACTTCTCGTCCAAGCCCGACCGTCCGATCGCGTCGATTCCGATACTCAACGATTTCGTCAACGGATCGGATTCTCACCGAAACGCGAGGTTTAAGATCGTCAATCGAATAGTGAAGGGGCCGTGGATAGTCAAAACCGCCGTGGGGAACTACTCGGCCTGTCTATTGGGGAAAGCGCTGACGTGCTCCTATTACCGAGGTGAAAATTACCTGGAGATCGACGTTGACATAGGCAGCTCCGCCATCGCGAGAGGTATAGTGAAGTTGGCTTTGGGCTGCGTGACGGCTGTGACGGTGGACATGAGTTTCGTGGTGGAGGCTCAGGCGGAGGAGGAGCTGCCGGAAAAACTTTTCGGCGCGGTTAGGGTTTGTCAGATGGAGATGGGCTCAGCGAAATTTGTTGAGGGTAGGGTTGGGACAGGTAAAGTTTTGCCCGTGGAGAGCAGTGGGAGCAGTAGAAGAGGTGATGATGACGATGATGGTGAAGATTGATGTTTTTGAATCCTCCCTCCATGAAGAATAAATGAGTACGCTTTCCTCTTTAACTATTCCACATATTTGCTTTGTCAATGGAAACAAATGGTGTATTTCTGTGTTTCTTGAGGTCACAAGTACATACATTTCTAGATGATGGTGATTAAAATGTATCTGGCATTTGATATGGATATATGTATGTATGGAGTAGGATAACCGTTGCATTTGATATGAATAATTGACTCATGATAATTAAATTTAATCTATCATCTTTTACTTGGAGGATTTTTGTTATATGAGCACAATATTCCCGAAAATCAACGAATTAGATCTTCACCGGCGAATTGCAGGTCAGCAATGGCCGACATAGTTGTTCATCATCAATCGTTTGTCTTTCGTCAGTTGGGGCCATATTCTTGGTATTTCTTCACTTCTCTTGTTATACAATATATGATTTGGGAATTGATGGCATATAATGCATCCTTAAATCACCAGAAAAAGTTTATGTACTTCGGCATTGTTGAAATCTAAAAAATGTGATTTGTGAATAGGGGTGGCAATGGGCGGGTTCGGGGCTGGTAATGGACATACCGTCCCCGTACCAAATTCCCGTTCTTAATACCATCCCCGCACCGTTTAGAATGAATTGGTTCGGAGATGGGTAATCACCGTTCGGGATCGGGTTTTCCGTGGGAGATTCAGGTTCCTCATATTCATGTAACTCATTGCAACAAAAAAAAAAAAAAAGCAATATAAACAAGCTAATATGTAAAGTATGATATTGGAGTGTTAAAAATTGATATAAATATGTGATTTGAAATATGCGTATATTGTGAAGAACCAATGAGAGTTGAATTTTTTTTATTCTTATGATCTTGAATATAAAAAGATGATCTATGAAAATTGATTTAAATTAGTTTCATATTATTTATTAATAAATCTATTCGGGGAATGGTGATCACCATTTGACTGAAATGGGGCCGGGTTCGGGGACGAGGATGGGTGGAAAACATGATTATCATCCCCGTCCCATCCCCACCTTTCACCGACGGGGAATCACCGTCGACTCCTCATCCCCATTTTGCCGGAGATTCCCCGTCCCAATAGCCTCGGGTCCCAACGGGGATGCTTCACCGTGGGAATTTTGCCACCCCTATTTGTGAATACAATCATCTTAATCTTGTCCCCATTCATAAAGAAACTGAAACTGGCATTGATTCTATCCTATCGTGCCAAACACGCTTCAAGTGCAGAGCCATAAATGAAAAAAATAAAATAAAAATAGGACATTAGGCGCAGGTGTAAAGATTTCTTGATGAGTTGGTTTATAAGCATGATAGATACACTGCTAGAGCCATACCATACTTCTTAATTAGCTGAGCTGAGTACACTCTTTATATTCACCTTCTCTGTTTGGTTCTTTTCTGAGTTGGGTTGTACGGTACCATCACAATCAAGTGGGGAAACATATCTTATAAATGATGGGCTCGTCCCTTTTCTTTTCCCAGACAGAATTCACACATCTCAAGGATATCATGAACTAACAATAACAATCAATCATGGTAAGAAAATGTGTATCTGAGAATATCTCTTCACTTTTTGAGTTTTCGAACTGACTCAATTCATAACCTCGAGATCACATCATCATCTTCCTCATCTCTACAAGCCCTAATCTCACACATCAAACCATCCAAAGCCTCATAAATTTCGCTACACTTGGAATGCGATACATCGCCAGCGTTAAAAGAATGAACTTTGCGCTTCAGCTCAATCCAACTCCAGCCCGGCACTTTCTTGACACCCTTCTCCTTCATCAGCCTCTTCACCATAGCCTTTTCGTCCCACTTCTCAAAGTGACCGTACAAATCAGACATCAAAACATAAGTAGAATGGTCTTTGTCATCCATCTCCAACAAACGCCTGCCCACGCTATTCGCCATTTCTACGCCCCCGCAAGCCCGACAAGCACCCAAAAGCGTCTTCCACACCATCGCATTGGGCTTGAATGGCATCTGTTCGATGAGCTTTCGGGCCTCGTCTAAACAGCGGGCCCTACCGAGCAAGTCTACTGCACATGCGTAATTTTCCATTTCTGGCCGAACATCATACTCCTTTTCCATTGAATTCAATAGGTTTAGTCCTTCGTCTACCAATCCAATATGGCTGCAAGCTGTAATAGCTGCAACAAAAGTCACGTGATCCATCTTTACTCTTCGTTCTTGCATTAGGTGAAAGTGCTTGAGAGCAGCTTTGCCCTGCCCTTGCTGTGCGTATGCGAAGATGACTGAGTTCCACGTCACCGAGCTGCTCTTTTTACATGCATCGAATGCGTTCTTAGCATCTTCGACAATCCCGCATTTTGAGTACATGAATACTAAGGCACTAGCTACGTATTCGTACTTTTCGAGGCCCGACTTTAATACCAAGGCGTGAATCTGTTGGCCCAAGTTGAGCGTGGCCATTTCTGAGCAAGACTTTATAGCTGCTGTGAATGCGTACTGATCGATCGCTACAGAGTCGACGTGCAGATGAAGGAAGAGCTTCAGAGATGTTTCGCTGTGCCCATTTTGGGATAAGCCCGTCAATATAGTGTTGTAAGTAACGTTGTCCTTTGTCACGAGGAGATCGAATGCTTTAAGTGCGTCTTCCATGCTTCGATTTCCCAGCTTTAGGTACATGTAAATCGATGCGTTAGAAACCTGTGTCGACTGTTCAAATCCCTTCTTAATCACCATAGCGTGCAAAGATTTCCCAATGCCGTCTTCCCCCGAAGAAGCACTTAATACGCTAGAGTACGAATAAGCATCGAGTTTCAAGTTATTTCTTACCATTTCTTGGAAGATTTCGAAGACACACTGTTCCTTTCCGTGCTCTGTATATGCTGCCAGCATTGAGTTCCACGTCACTAAATCTCGATACCCTTCAGCAGAATCGAACACTCTTTTAGCATCTTCGAGAGATCCACGGTCTGCATAAGCAGTAATCGTGGCATTAATCACTCTGTTTTCACATGCCAGGCCTTTTTTCGTTATCTTTGCATGAAACTGTTTCACCAAATCAACGTCATCGAGCAATGGTATAACTGGGGCAAAAGTTGCATCGTCGACTCCTAAGTTATCCATCTCCATAAACCAAATTAATTCAACGCAACGCTTAACGTTCTCCTTCTCTGCGTACCCTGCGATTAAAGCATTCCAAGAAACCTTATTTCTCTCCTTCATGTGCATAAAAACCTTGTCTGCATCGTCGATTCTGCCACACTTTGCGTACATGTCCAAGAGCGCGCTAGAAGCATACACGTTATCTTCCAATCCCATCTTCACAACCTCAGAATGAAGTATTTGACCGTAGATTGACGTACCAGAAAGTGCAATGCCCTTAAGCAAGCTGCCGAGCGTGTATCCATCGAGTAAAAACCCGTCTCTTTTCATAGATTTTGAGAATTCCCAGGAACTCGAGAATTCGCCCGAATTCACGTGACCAGTGATGATGGTGTTCCAAGAAGAGGTATCTCTGTGAGGCATTTCGCCGAACAGCTTGAAGGCGGTGTTGAGTTCCCTGCATTTGACGTAGGCGTTCACGAGCTTATTGCAGGTGTAGGTGTCTGAGATGAGAGACCATTTTATGGCTTGGCAATGGGTTGCTGCAGCTTTTTGTAAGGACAGGAGAGCAGTTTCAGTGTGCAAGAACGGCGACCTCATTCATGGCTGTTCTAACGATTTAGTGCTATTACGTCTGTAAAAATGGAGAGACTGTTGTTCGTAAAAAAAAAAAAAAACGCAAAATTGGACAGATTGCAAACACCAACGCGAGGATTTTTCTTATTTTAATTCTTGATTCTAAAGAAAATACAGTATAAACTGATAAATTAATAATCAGTTATTTAACAAACTCTCTAAATTAATACTTTTTTTTAGACCGGATTGGGGATAGCATAAGACTTTTTTTTTAGACCGGATTGGGGATAGCATATTAAATTAATAGTTTCTATTACATGAATGATTTATGAATGTTTCTGGTATGTATGAGAAGTATGTTGCATAACTATATCATATTTTAATATTGCATATATGTGGAAAAAAGGCTTTTTAAATAAAATAGGGTCATTTGAACCCCTATTCATAAAATAGGGAAAAATTGGACAGAAATTACTAAAATAGGACGAAACGCATTTATTCAAACGACGTCGCTTCCAATAGGCGCGACGGTGACGTGGCACATAGATCCCCCACCAAAAGCAAAGTGGGGCCCGGCTGGGCCCACGTGTGGCCCGCGTCGCGTTTAATAGACGCGTCGTCGCCAGTAATAAACGCGAGGCTTTGACCCCGACCCACTAAGCCCACTAAACCCACTAAAAGACCCACTAAAGACGGCACTAAACCCACTACAGTTTGGACCACTTTCCGTCGAAGTTAATGGACGCGGCGTCGCATCCAATACCCACGACGACGCTGTTAATACTAACGACGATTTTCCCTATTTAAGCCGCTCGATTTGCGATTATTAATTCATAAAATTTTATACATATACAATATGGTGTCTAGAAAAATTCAAATAGTTGTTTATTATGGCGGTGAAATCATACACGGATCAAACGCCATACAGTATAGACTTCAACCCATCGGTTATCGATGAATTCGTCGCGATACCAATTCCGATCAATTTCTTAGTATGTTGTACGACATGACTTCCATCGACAGCAATGCTTTCTTTTTGATCGTTCGCATGAAAAACGAATACTATCAACACTCACGACTGTATCATAATCTCCTACTAATGTTTAGTGATGCCGACCTTGCATACTTCTTGGATCCCGACAACGAGCTCGATTACATTGAGGTCTTTGTCGACGCAACCGAGATCGTTCAGTTCGATCGCAACGTATATCCTCCCGACGAGTACACGAATCCCGCGCCGATGGATTCGTTTGCTGACATTACTTCAGTTACTGAAGGATTGATGAATATGTCGTTTGCCCCTCACGAAGATATACCTTCGAGTAGCCGTTGCATTCCTACTAGTTCGACGGTGGCGCAACCTGAGATCGTTCATGACGCTGTTCAAGATAGTGACGTTAGTGACGTCGAAGCTGACGACGAGGGTGGGGCACTAGACGATTTGCCAGATCCCGCAGATGGCGATGATGATAATAACGAAGAGCCAATGCCAAGTGAACCAGAAGAGAACCGAGCATTATACCAGTCGGTGCCGTTTAATACCAATTATCAAATGGCTCCCCCAGAAGTTGACGAAGGTGATGGTGATTTTTACGATACGGACGACCTCGCATTTTTCGTAGGTATGACGTTTAATAGCAAAGAACAGTTGAAATGTCCTGTAAACGATTACCATCTGAGGGTTGTTAGACGTGAGTACCACGTGACCAAAAGTAATAGAACCACATGGAGCGTGAGATGCAACCACAGCGAGGACTGTAGTTGGAAACTGTGAGCAGTCTTCAAACCGAAAAGTTTTTCCTGGAAGGTGACGAGATCGGAGGACCTCACACATGCTTCACGCACGAGTTGGCCAGCACCCATCTCAATGTTTCGCGTGATGAAATTGCAAGAATATTAATCCAATCGGTGAAGAATGACCCTCAGTATTTGCCCAAAAATGTGCAGCAGCTCGTAATGGGCACTTTTGGGTACGACATCCCGTACATTCAAGCATGGCATAGACTCAAGATAGCAAAAGAAAATGTTTATGGTACTTGGAAAACGTCAATCCAACAGCTTCCTATATTCATGAAAGTGTTGCGACGTTACAACCCGGCAACGGTGGTGAAGTGGTGGCATCTTGAAGATATATCTGGAGTAAAAAAAATTCGGGTGCACGGCGTCTATGTCTTCGAGCAGCGGGAGTAAAGTCATGGACGTCGAGCTTCCGCTGGAGTCGGGGAACAAAACTGATCCCATGAGCAATACGCATATGCACGTGCGCGCTGATCGACCTCATAATCTGAGTTGTGATCATCGATCTCGTTGGCTTCTAGCCAGTCTGCAAACTTCCTTAGCAACACCTTCGTCCCGGTGTACGCTCCCACAGCTGGTTTGTAACCAGTAAGCTCCTCCAAGTAATCGAGTCACTGATCCTGCGTCCTGTGCTGGATAACACCACTGACCGAGTGACCATCAACGGGGAGTCACCACAGCACACCGGCGTCCTCAAGAGTGACGGTGGCCTCACCCATAGGCAAGTGGAACGTGTGCGTCTCCTTCGTACCTCTCTACGAGGGTCGTGATCAAGTGTGGATCTAACTTCTGAGATCCACAACTGTACACGCCGTAGAAGTATCCAACCTCTCCAGAATACGACCGTGCAACCGCACCGGTCATGAAAACTTACCCAGCGACACTCTCCAAACCCCCAACGGTCAAAGGTGTGTCGAGGGCACCATCAACATTGGATAGTACATCGTTACAGCGATGACTATCCTGGAATATCAGAAGTGATCTGTCGATCAGACGGTAATATTCGTACAATCCATCCTAAATTAGCATTTCAAAGTCAATATCGCAACAAATAACTTAAACAAACACATAAAATGACTCATGTACTAACAATCGAACCGTTAACCTAGAAACCCTAATTTCAAAATTAGGTTTCTAAATTAGGGAAAATTTCTAAATCGATCCAATTATCTAAAATTAACGTGTTATATCAACGTACTAAGCAACCCATAATATCTAGAGCACGAATTATACCAAAACGCAAACATAAACGCAAGAATTCGACGAAATCAAACGAAACATCAAAAACAAGATTTAAACAAATTAGGAGTTTCATACCAAACGAAGCTTAATCGACAATGACGAGGAACAACGGATCTATCACTCTTTGAAATCGCGCAACAATCGCCTGAGATTTCGCCGGAGGAATCGAGGGGAGGAGAGGAGGTAAATGGGGAAGAAAAATAGTCGTTTCGGCTTTAAGCAACGCGTCGTCGCGGTCATTAAGCGCGACGACGCGTCCATTAGCTGCGACGCCCAGTGAATTGGGCCGACCTTCGACCCAATTGATCTTTTCAAAAAAACGGCCCGCGTTAAGCCCGATTCAGCCCGACCGCGGCTAATGGGCGCGACGTCGCTGCCAGTAATTGTGTTTCGCTCGATTTTATTAATTTTGATCGGATCGACCCTATTTTATTGATTTTTGATTTAAATCCCTTTATTTTAATTAAAAAGCCTGGAGAAAAGGTAATTTCCAAGTTGAATATTAAAAGGGCTGGAAGGTTAAGGAATCTTTAAATTTAAACTAATTTGATATACGTAAAATATTACAATAATTAAGTGGAAGTAGAATGTGAATGAGCTCACTCGTTCATATTCTAGGTTTGAGATCGATGACTTATTCGACTTATTTATGAGCTTCGACCTCAACTTGAGGCAATGGATCGATTTAGATCTTTAGCTTTTAAAATAAAATGAGTAAATAAATAAAGTACAATTTTTAGAAAATAAAAATAAAAAGATCACAAACTAAAAAAAGATCACAAACTATTCATGATGGCTCCACTCAACTCGAGGTTCGCTAGGCCGCACGAGGCGACCGCATCAGAAACTTCGAAAAGAAATTGTACATTTATCGTATAAATGTTCACCCCGCCGGTTCCTCTAATGATTGCTGGGATCGACATCTTTTAAAAATACGTAAGTGGTACGTATTTTGCTTAGTTATGGTTTAGTATATTACCTATTCCTAGCTTCTTATGCGACGAACGGAGAGGGAATCAATTCCCGGCCAGTGGCGAGCACCGTCTTCGTAAGTTCGTCGTAGACGCCACCGTATTCGTATGCACCGTAGGGATTCAAATGCCTCCCCTCTAACTGAGTCCACCTTTTGGAGTATGACGCCGGAATGATTTCTTCGCTAGTAGGAAACTCCCGAGCCTTTGAATTAATTTAAAGGAATAGCAAAGAACTTCTCTTTCTTGTTGAGCGCACACATCAAATGAGGGGAATCTTCGTTGTATTATTCATGTGAAAGCTTTCTTTTCTATATCTTATTCGAATGAATCACCATCATCTCACATGTGGCTTTTTTATACATAATGACCTCTTAATGCCTTGCTAAAACAGTTCTTTATCATACCATTTTCATAGAGAATTGATTTCTCTTTATTCAAAGACGTTATGCATTCAAAGCAATAGAAACGTTTCCTATCTTCTCATATCAATATGGAATTAATTCCAGTCCATTAACTCATTTGTTTAAACTCATAATTAAAACATCATTAAGTCCATTAACTTATCTGTTTAAATTCTTAATTAAAGCACCATTAAGTCCATTAACTATGTGAAGCCCCAATAATCAATCGTATTGCCTATCTCATTCCTTTACATTTAATAATCAAATTATTTAATATTTTATTTCAACTATTGAACTAAAGATTAGTCCAACTATAGAAATATCAATTTCATATTGTCATTTTCCAAAACCTCGTGTGACCCTTTTAGGTTCACGATTAACACTAGGAGTGGATTTACAATACTTTGTAATCAACCTAAATTAACCCCTTAATATCAAGAATCCACAGATCACGGTAACACCTAGCAAGTAGCGTGATTTAGTGTTAAGTGAAATATTTTGAGTAAACCTTTTCAATTGCAAGTGCATACACGTAAAATCCTTTCGACGACTAATTTCCCGATTAGACCGTGGGCATGGAATAAGTCAAACCCCAATTGACCTAATTACTATGATTCAATTTCAAGTTTAAGTGATTCATTTATGAACTTCAATTCATACTGCCTTGGCCAAGGTCTTTGAATCATAAACTATGAAAAACATATGAAGTTCACTTATTAATAAGTGCCGAATTCTATGTTAGCCACAGTCAAATCTCCATACACTGATACAATACCCGAAATATCCCTTGTGTGATTATCCAGCAGTCAAATGATAAATCTAAGTAAAGCACAATGCGCACAAGACTACTATCGTGCCTCAAGTCAGGGGATTAGTCATGTACTATCACAACACGAAAATTCTCATTCAACAAATGTTTCCAGTTAAGAATTTTTCGTCGGGTCATGTTCAATGAACTTGTTCCCTAACAAGCACCTTCATAGATGCATTTGCGTCCACACGCTAATGCTAACGGAACATAACATCTCGTCTAACAAGCATGATGCACAATTCTTTCCGGGTTATTCAATGTCCTGTCTTAAAACACCCATCGACTTGTAACTTATTTAATGTCACAGCCTAAGACATATTCCATGATCACCACCAAATGTGCAATCATGTCTTTCAACTTATAATGCTCTAAGGACTTTATCATAATGTATCAGCATAATATAAAACAATGCCTTTTATTTGATATAATTTCCATTAAATTACCTTTACAAGTAAAAAAGATATCCAATCAAGTTGGAACACTGGGCATTCTACTCTAACAATGAACTCGAGCTCGAGTCGAGCGGCTTGATACATCTTTCGGTGGATGATTGAAAAGTTTGTAACTTGGATATTTCACTAAAAATTTATGAAACATTATGTTGGGTGTCAAACCCAAGTCCCATAACGGATAATTAGAAAAATTTGAGAAGCTTACAAGCTTGCGGGCTAACTCCCTTTACTGCCAATTGGTTTTAGAGAGGAACCACGCAAGCTTACGTGGGCTTGGGCATGGGATGAAATTGTGCCTAAAAAATCTCAACAATTGGTGGGGTGAGGGTGGAACAAACATGCGGCAAAGATGCAAAAGAGGTTCGAAATAGAGAAGCACAGCGAATGGAGCGATTTATTAGCAATATATCTACACCCATAGTTACAGTCGTGATTTAAGCAACCATTGATATCAATTATTATTATATTTTATATCAATTTCCTCTATAATTTAAGCTTAGGCGAAGGCATGATTTAACCTACCTTGTATGTACATGTATCGATGGCTATATATTGAGCCAATACTCAATTGTGAATATGTAACACATTCATATCCTATATAAGATTGTGGAATGTGGAAGCTCAAGATGAAGGCCATGCTGATCCAAACAGGATTGGGGGAGGCCTTGAAGGCATGGAAGGACATGCTACCCGCGGATTAGAAGGTGAACGAGAATAGAATCGTTCGAAACAAGGCTCATAGCTTGATAATATTGAGTCTTAGAGATTGTATTCTCAAGAATGTGTTGAGACAGACCACCTCGGACGGGCTATGGAGGATATTGGACGAGCTCTACGTGGATAAGCCTCAGAAGTCGAAGAACGTGGTCACGAAGGTCTCCTCGAAGCAGCTCAATGCAAGAACCGAGTGAATAAAGGGTTGACCAGGCCAGTTGCTATGTGTGAGGAAGAAATGCATGAGAAGGGACGGCAGGGATTCAAATAGTGCTGTAGAAAAGAACTCCAAAAAGCCTATAAGGTGTTACGATTGTCATGGGGAAGGCCATATTCGAAGGTTGCGCCCACCGGGTTTTGAAAATCAGACCGGACCGGCCAGTTCCGACCGGAAACCGGTGAATTGGTCGGAATTCCGGTTCGAGTCCGGTCCGATTTAGGAAAATTAAAAAAATAACTACAAAAATACGTTTATGTACTTGGTTTCTTGGGGTGATGGTTAGTACTACATAGGGTTCACCATCCCAGGTTCGAATCTTGGTGCACCCTTTAAACATTTTTTCAATTAAAAGAAAACTTAAAGTTGCTTTATGAGCTTCAGCCCAAATTTAAAAAAGATTGTTGAAAAAAAAAGTTGCACAAAGAATATTTACGTCTACCTATCCATTTAAAGAATTTCCACCGTTCCCACTAATTTAATTTCTAAAACTCAACAAATCTGTTAGTTATATGGGTTTCTCTATTGATTGATTCTTATATTAAGAACTACTTCCTCCTCCCATTTAAATCTTCCCAAAGATTAGTGAGCTCGGAGTTTAAGAAACTACATTATTTTAATATTATAGTGCACTTTTAAGGTACGGAGAGAGAAAACTTATTAGTGGGCACGCAAATTAAGAAGTCTTTTTTTATATATAAATGGTGTAATTAGTTTAATTATTGGAATAATTTTTTACCAAAATCGAAATGAGAAGAATTATGTGGGACGCCTGAAATAGAAATATGGGAAGAAATAAGTGGGACGGAGGTAGTATATATTTTTTATATTTCTCAAGGTACCTGTTTTATTCCGGTTCTACACCGGTTGAATCACTAAATCTTCTGGTCCAGTTCAAAACCCGATTTGGAAACCTTGGTGCCCACATCGAAGACAAATGACGCATCGAGCCAAGGTTGCGGTTTGTGATGAAGATGAGGTGGCCAAGGCATTGGTTGTGTACAAGAATGGACCTGAAACCTCAAGAACGTGTGAAGGTTTGATTGCAGATCCAAAAGGTACGATAAACCTTTATCTTGAGGTAGAGAACGATGTCAAGAAAGGGTTGATGAAACCTGAAATTCAGACTTTCAAAGTAGTGAATATGGTGAAAATTTAGGTGGAGTGAGACCAAGAGTGACGAGATTGGTTCCCAGGCAGAGTTCAGACCTAGGAACCTATGGAGATGTATTTAAAGATGAGGTTTTGGAGCTGTAAATGGGTCAGTAAGAATGCCCATGGAGATGAGAAATGAATAGGTTCGACTGAAGTGAAGAAAAGCATAACCGAAGGGAGCCTCTGTGAATTGCGTCGAAAATCGATCTCATGTGAGAATTTTCAATCTTTTCTGAGGTTGATTCAGTGCTCGTGTGCCCTTTGATCGAAGGGTGGATTGCGAATAGGAAAATTGGAGATTTACTGATGTGAGGTGGAGCTTTACAGCTGCAGTTTGCTGGACAGCAGAAACTCAGAACTATCAAATATTTGGGCTGCGATTTTGTTTGCTCGTTTGAGCTGGTTTGTGTGGCGCTGTAAGGTGCTAAAAGTTATTGATAGAGTTGTTGTCTCAAGGTGGAGATTATTGGGAAAAGATGAGACAATCCATGGAAGAAGGTCTGAATGAATCAAAGAATAGTTGAAAATGGTAAATGGTTTGAAGAAGATCTTGCTTGATCGATCTGTTTCAGCGAAGAAAGGAAAACTAATGCTATGCTTCATATGAGACGTCTGATGGGAGTGATTATGTGATCTAACGGTTGAAAGCAATTCTTTTTACAACTTCAAAAAGCGCTAGCATTTATAAGTAAGCTGAAGAGCAGTTGCACAATACAAAGAGCTTAAGGTACACGTTGTAATGCACATAGTTATAATACAGATTACAGCAGAACTGTTTGCTATTACCAGTCTTCGACTTAGTAGGTTCGAGAAGCCATATCTTTTTTATATGGTCGAGTTAGCCTAAACTGAAAAGAGAGTGATTGGAGAGGAAGTCATAACCTTGTAATCTCGATAAGTTTCCATCAATTAAGATTATCCTATTGGCCGTGGACGAAGACTCAAAAGTGAGTCGAACAACGTATATGTATGTTCTTGTTTTATCTTTTCTGGGCTATTTCCGCATTCGTTGGATATCAAGATCGAATATTTCGATATCACATACCCACGAAAGAACACTAAGAGGCGAACTTAAGAGCGCCAAATCCTCAACAACTGGTGTTGAGCGTGGACGAACACGCGAGGGTGCCTTCAGATGGAGAAATTCTAGCCCATATACGATGTAGGTGATGTGCCCTTTGCCGTTGACATTTGCAATACTCGTAGAATATTAGCATATGACATTTGCAAAAGAGAGTTTTCAAAGTTCTCCGTAAACTCAAAATATCAATCCCAGAAAGCTAACAGGCAACAAAGTAATATTAAGGTTAGGAAAGCATTATAACCACTTGTTGCCGCCGGTCGGTCCTACGTCTTTTTCTAGTTAGCAAGAACTCGCCCAATCAAGTACTAATTTCGTTTGTTCAGTATTCCATGTGAAGCGTAAACTTGCAATTACATGCGTCCATCAATAGAGCCTTGAGCTTCGCTAGCACCTACTTATGCGTATGTACCTATATATAATATTAATATGTAATATATCGATACTACGGAAGATGCAGATATTTTATTGTAGACTTAAACGATCAACACAAGTACACTAATAATAACTGTTGGTCCGTTTATATCCACATAAAGCATATTTCAAGCAATTATACCACGAAGATAAATGGAAGAATTCACTTAGTGTGGGGTGTGTGCGTGCGTTCTTGAAGAGGGGTTGGTGCCTCCTTCTCTAAAAGATCTCTTTCTATTAATTTTCACGCACAAAGACACCTAACAATGTGTCAGGGTTTTATACCACAGGTTGGTATATAATACATGGGTCCTTGTAAGCCCATTACAAGAATAAGATCATTGGGCTCTAAAACATTAAAGCCCAATTCACTTAAATAAATTACAAGATTAAGATAACCTAATTTAAGTGAACACAATAAAATAATCCTAACAATATCAACAACAAATGTGTAAAACCCTTGAAGAGATAAAAAAAACCCCGAGACTTGTAGGTCTATTAAATGCATCTTGCTTTCCAATTCTACCTTCCATAGTCGCGACTCCCCTATGTTTGTTCAACCTTGTTGGGTTTGGGAGTTCTCTTTAAATGGGGAGAACTGTACACGAGGCTGCAACTTCGATATTTGAAGTCTGTGGTGTTTGCTTGATTATCTAACGGCGCTTGAGACTTAGCATTTTCTGACCTATCTTGCATTGTCATCGTAGTATTGCTCCCATTTTCCTTTAGTGCTACTCCCCCTCATGATGATCGAGTTGGGGAGTCGTCATGCGATTGATTAAAATGGGGCATTGTCTTTGGCAAGAAGATTACGTCGTCAGGACAAGAAGTGGAGTTGATTGGAGCTCACGGGAACTCTTCTTCTCGACGCCAGATTGGTCTTCTTCGAAGGAAGTTGTCTGGTTCGACCTCGAGAAAACTTGTTTGGCTCCAGAAGAAGGTGTGTGGGCTGCATTTTCCAATATGGTCTGGCTCCTTCAAATTTTTCCATCAATTGCATGAGAGCCCGTCTTCAGAGTGGTACGGCGGCGGAAATGGTGGGTCCTCAGGTTGGGTAATAACCTGATGGAGCCACAAAGGCAATCCGTCAACACGACTTCAGAGATATCTTTGAGACGTGGCCTGTGAAGACATGGATTTATAAACCGGGGCCACATAGACGTCACGTTAACATCAATCTAGGAGCGTAGCTCATAGGCGATGGCTTGAAACTGTTGTTGTTTTGATGTTGCAACAGAAGGACTTCCTTTCGATCATCGAAGCATGTCTAAGAATGACATTTCTACGGAAATTCTGATCTGGTCACGAAGTCCAGATGAAAAAAGGTGTATGTGTCCTAAAAAATATAAAACTTTTAGGTCGTGAGGACACCTAGACTCGATGTGTTCAAGAAAGGGTACCCAGGTCCGTATCAGGTCACTCTCTCAGGTCGCCTCTTCTGCCAATGTAGTGCCTACGCTGGTAGCCTACACTAGGTCCCGTAAGGGTACCTAGGTCGCAACCTCCAGGTCGCCTCCTTCCGCATGCGACAGCGTGGCCTACACTAGAGAGGATGACCCAAGTCGCTCCTTTCTAGGTCGCCATAGTATGCCGCATAATGTCCAACTGGCTAATGGCTCACCGTCACAGGCGCTGGTGCACAGCAGATGCCCACACTTACATGACTCCTCTACGGGTCAACAGCCAATATCGGCTACACGCTCAATAGGCACAATACAGTACAACCGTTCCACCACGGTACACTCCGTGAAATGAGATGTAATGTATATGCATGCATATAACGTGATAATACATGGTAACGTGATGCCACATGAAAACGCATGTAAACACATAAAACACATAATTCATCGAAGCATATAAATTCACGTAGATACCAGTTATGTGTTTACGAGTTGTAGGTAAATGTTTCACCTACCTGTCCTCCTGCTATTGTCGACTACGAAGTCCGGTAGAATCCCTAAAGGTCGAACCTCTGAGCAAATAAATATTATTAGTATGTTTACTAATACTGTACTTGTATTAAGATAATTATATTTTAATACTAGTCTAAGTTAAGTCAATACCCCACTTGATATCTAAATTAAGTTTCCCCCGAAGATTTATTAAAATATTGGTCAAAGTCGGGTCAACCCTAATTCTTAAAAGTCTCGGCGAAAGTATAAATAAAATCGATTTCATGCATTGAATTCCACTTTCGCCAAGCTATTAAGCCTTGAATCGCCTGATTCATTTCAGCCTTACTTTTCCAAACATTCGGCCGATTAGTCACATTTAAAGCTAGTTTCGCCGAGAGCCTTAGTTAGCATCAAATCGCCCGATCCTTTGGGTTTTCCAATCGCCCGATTGACTAGGCTTAATACTAAGTTTCGCCCGAAAGTACATTCACATTAATCAACATCTGTCAATCCTAGTTTATATAGAAAATCTCGGCGAAAGTTACATGCTTAGGTTCTTTCGCCCGATTTGTCTAGGCTTTAAGTCACTTTTGCCGAAGATTCATTTAACCCTAGTTTCGGTCGGAACTCATACAAATTCACATCGCCCGATTCTCTATCCCTTAAATTGCCCGATTTCTCCTAGTAGATAAGTATTCTATACATTTCGGTGATTCTAGTTTATAATCGGTCGAAACTAATTAAAATATTTATTTCCAAGACCTGGCTTAATTCCAATCGGCCGATACTTATATGAAGTGGAATCGCCCGAAGTTTATTCAAATTTCTTAAAGACACCTAACATTCAAAAATCGCCAGAACTCTTATATTACCTCTTTCAAAATTATACTAATTCCAGTAGATGATACTATCTAAAAGCATTAAAATCCTTCCCTTCTGAATGTTCATCTATAGAAAATTACTCGCACTCTTATTTCTACATAATCATAACTAAATTGCAACTAGTTAATTTCTGTACATGCTAATCCTTGGAAAACCCTTGATAACCATCATCTAGCCATGTATTAGTGTAACGTTAAACCTATTGCAATACCAAAAATGGACCAATCAAAATAGCTTTACCTATTATGAATTTTCATACCTCACTCGAAGATCTGACTTGCCAAAGTTTCCAAGCGAACTGAAGATTTCGCTACTGCTAATGAAGTTCTTTTTCCTCATTATCTTCTTCTCTCTTAAGTGTTATCGATACATTCTAAGGCTTTGAACAACGTGAGATGTGACAGGTATGTAATCGAAATATTTACCCTTTACTCTAAGTAATGTCTGATTAAGCATATCCAAAATTTGACATATAGTTTATTATTTGTTCAAATACTTGTATGCTTCTAAGCCTTAGGTGAACACTTACTATAGTGGTCTCGAACATTTTTGGGCCCTAATTAATAATTCGTCCAAGTTGGTTATACTCCAAATCAATTAAATTAATTCCCATATCTATGTTTTCATATAAGGTGATAAGATGGTGATGGAGTACTGATGTGTATGCCCTATAACTTAATTAATCCTATTACCAAAATTTATCTTTAATAAATTGGGCCTAAATTAGAAATTAAATATACCCAAATTTTATTCTCACTAATATTATTATATTTTTGCTTATAAGTTCCGAATTATTCTCGGGATTATTTTATTATTTTAGTTTCACCCGAATTTTCGTTCATAATTATATTATTAGGAATTTAATCCTATTTCTTCGCTAATCATCTAAATCTCCTATCGTAATCCCGCTTTAAATTTTTGCGGGTATTACATGTATGGTTGTCACGCCTTTTGGAATTCTTGAACTCTTGAGAGTTGAGTTTAAGTTGAAGTCCGTCTTGGGAGGTGGTAATGCCTGAGAGGGTTTGTCTCTCTCTCTCTCTCTCTCTCTCTCTCTCTCTCTCTCTCTCTCTCTCTCTCTCTCTCTCTCTCTCTCTCTCTCTCTCTCTCTCTCTCTCTCTCTCTCTCTCTCTCTCTCTCTCTCTCTCTCTTCTTCTTCTTTTTTCTTTTGCTTTTCTTTTGCCTGAGAGGGTTTCTCTCTCTCTCTCCCTCTCTCTCTCTCTCTCTCTCTCTCTCTCTCTCTCTCTCTCTCTTCCTTCTTCTTTTTTCTTTTGCTTTTCTTTTGCCTGAGAGGGTTTCTCTCTCTCTCTCTCTCTCTCTCTCTCTCTCTCTCTCTCTCTCCTTTCTTTCCCTTCTTCTTTTTTCTTTTGCTTTTCTTTTCCTTTTTTTCGGATATATAAATAGATATACATATATGTATATTGGTTAAAGTAAGTTTCTCCCCATCAAATCGTGCACCTAATATGTACTCCTCCTAAAGTTGTACTCTCCCCTCGTAACTATGGAGTGATACTCCCCCTCAATGCATGCATGTTTAAACACGTAAGTTCTCTCCCAATTAATTAAGCGTGAACATATTTATTTATTTTCAGAGCAGATGCAAACTAAAGAATTATTGTTCTTAAAAATGCATTAGAATGTACTTTTTTATCGCTCTAAAGTTAGCATAGGTTATGCTTCAGCTCATATGCATACAGAAAATTTAAGCTCGAAAAATCTTTAAGATGCATGCATAATAAAATTGTACCTATAGGAGGCTGTTTTCGCCTCCTAGCGCATGTAGCTAACGTGCGCCGCTATGGCAAGGAAACGAAAACCACCTAACAGATTAGGGGTGACTCCGCCGCACTCGCCGGTGATTCTATCTACACACACCACTCCACTGCAGCAAGGAGTTCAGCTGTCTCAGTCAAGGGCACAGATGGATTCGTCCAGCTCGAGCAATGCTGTCCAAGGGGCTAGGGCACAAACTTTGGGAGAGCCCAAATTGGGAACTGAGGTGGGTGGCGAGCAGTGCCTCCGCCTATGGCTCACTGTAGTGGGTCGGCCGTAATGACCAGCAAAGAGGAGGTGAATAGTATCTGGGCAAAATTTGATGTTTCCAAACTTCGAAATGCTGGCACCAAATTAGAATTTATTCAGCCAGAAGTGACTAAAGGACAATCTTTTGGTGTGATTGAAATCAGTGATTCAAGATGAAGTCGCATACTGGAATTCTTCACTACTGGGTTATGTCCTTGGAGCGAATCCACCGTATAGCGTGGTGAATGGTTTCTTACAGCGAGTTTGGAAAAACACGGGGATGCAGAAAATTATGCAAGTAAAGCCGGGGCTATTCTTGGTCAGGTCCGCTTCGATTGAGCAGAGGTATCAGATTCTACAATCCTTCATCTTGCACTTTGATAAGAAGCCTGTGATTTTCTCTACCTGGTCGCTGAGCACAGACTTTAGTAAAATTTCTGTGAGCAAAGTCCCTATATGGATCCAATTTCCTCAGCTGGCCCTAAAATATTGTGGTAGCAAAACATTGAGCAGACTGTCAAGCTTGATCGGCAGCCTATTATGGCAGATAAATGCACAATGAGTCGGCAGAGAGTACAATTGGCTCGGGTGCTAGTTGAGGTGGATTTAGATAAAGAATTTAAGGATTCCATTTTGTTAACAAATGAGAGGGGGCAGCTAGTTGAACAAGTGGTGAAATATGAATGGAAACCAGTCAAATGCTCTCATTGTTGTAATTATGGGCATGAAGCCGAGGTATGCAAAAGAAGCCAGGCAATTGGGAGTGGAGACCTAAAGCTGCCAGTGTTGAAAATGCTTGCAATACCGCTGCTGATACTACTAAAGGTGGGCCAGCGACAGAACAAGCCACATTGATCAGACCTCATACGGAGGTTATTCAGGAACATGTGGGTTATATCACTGTTGTTGGTGGGGCAAATGAGTCAGGGAAAAACCCTTCCAAGCAGAGGGTGTCTACCCACGATAATGGATAGATTGGCCATTTGGAATGTGAGAGGGATTAACTCCCTCTTCAAGCAGAGCCCTCTTCTGCAGGAAACAATATTTAAAGTTTGTATGTCTTTTGGAAAATAAGCTCATATCATTGTCAGGGGCTCCCACTACCCAAGTGAACGGTTGGCACAACCGTTTTGGACCCATCGACAAACAAGTCATACTTGTCGATGCAGTCACCCACCTGGAGACTTAGACTTGTGGAGTAATTTTAATACTGCAGTGTCTCAGTTTACTGGTGCCCCTCTCTGTCCCCACAGAATCAAGAAGTGCCAATATTTGGGTTTTATTAATTTGTCTTATCCGCCCAGAATGCAAGGTGAAATCTTTAGACTAATTAATAATTTGCCTTTTAATCCATTCCAATAATAAATTAGTTTTGAATAAAATCATTCCTTTAATAGAAGTAATCAAATTACATTACTAAAAATTATACAATTACCAAATTGCCCTCGTACTCCGAGTCCTTGTACGACATCTAGGGCATATACCTCAACAATCTCCCACTTGCGCTAATGCCACACACTATGATCTTTTAACCCCATTCTATCGAGGTGTTGATCAAGCACTACATGTGATAGTGGTTTCGTGAACGGGTACGCTGAATTATTTGCAGAGGCGATTTTCTGCATGGCTATCGAGCCATTTTCAACAAACCCACGTCACACGTGGTATCTCTCTAAATCATTGGACTTACTGTGAGCATGTGGTTCTTAGCTTGTACGATTGCCCCGCTGTTGTCGCACCACAATGGCAGCGGGCGATCTACTATGCTAGGTACCACTTGTAGTTTCTCCAAGAACTTGCATATCCAAACACCCTCCTCGCCAGCTTCTGAAGCTGCGATGTACTCCGCCTCAGTGGTGGAATCAACCATCGTGCTTTGCTTGGAACTTTTCCAAGACACTGCGCCACCATTGAGTGTAAAGACAAAACCCGAATTAGACTTTCGATCATCCACATCTGATTGGAAGTCTGAATTTGTATATTCATCTAATTCTAATTCACTTGGGCCGTAAATTAACATCAAGTCCTTGTTCCGTCTAAGGTACTTCAGGACTGACTTTACCGCTGCCCAATGATCCTTACCAGGGTTAGCCTGAAACCTACTCACTTCGCTCACAGCGTACGCCATGTTCGGTCGCGTGCAAAGCATCGCATACATCAGGCTACCCATGGCTGAACATAGGGGACTCCACTCATCTCATGTATTTATACCTCGTTCCGAGGGGACATAGCCTTTGAGAGATTAATCTCATGCCTCATAGGTAGGAACCCTTTCTTAGAGTCGTCCATCTTAAACCTTTTAAGGACTTTATCTAAGTAAAGGGCCTAGGACAAGCATATTGACCTTTTCGCCCTATCTCTATATAGGCGAATTCCTATAATATAGGTCGCTTCTCCCAGGTCTTTTATAGAGAATTCCGTCGAAAGCTAAGCTTTGACTTCTGAGAGCATCCCATTGTTGTTCCTTCAAAAGGATACCATCTACGTACAATAGTAGAAACGACACCTTACTCCCACCAGCTTTCTGTAAGCACAAGGCTCATCTTCATTCTTTATGAATCCGTAGTTCTTAACTACGTAATCATACCGAAGATTCCAACTCCTTGAAGCCTGTTTCAGTCCATAAATGGACCGATTCAGCTGGCACACTTTCGAGCATCTTCGTTTGACGTAAAACCTTTGGGCTGCTCCATATAGATCTCCTCCTGGAGGAATCCATTCAGGAAAGCGTTCTTTACGTCCATTTGCCAGATCTCATTGTCAAAGTGTACTGCTACCGCAAGCATTATTCGAATGGACTTTATCATTGCGACATGTGAGAATGTTTCCTCATAGTCAATTCCCTCTTTCTGACTATACCCTTTCGCTACAAGCCTAGCTTTGTACGTCTCCACCTGTCCATCAGATCCAATCTTTTTCTTGTAGATCCATTTATTGCCAAATGGTCTAAACCATTAGGCAGGTCTACAAGAGTCCAAACCAGGTTTGTGTGTATCGAGTGCATAGCCTCAAGTCACTCGAGGGAGTCTGTACCAGCAATTGCCTGGTCGTAGGTGACGGGATCGTCCCCGATGCATCCCTCAGTCGCAACATCCGCATGCTTGACTTAGGTGACGGGATCGTCCCCGACGCATCCCTCAGTCGCAGCATCCCATGCTCAATGTACTATACCGTATCTCTCAAGCATATGAGATATCCTACCGGACCTGCGCCCAATTGCGGCTGAGCCGAGTTTTCTGGAATGTCGTCTAACGACTCTGGAATAGGAGTTGATTCGTCCTCTAACTCTCTTAGAGTTACTTCTCATCATTTACCGCCTTCGCCTACGAATTCTTCCTCCAAGAAAGTAGCACGTAAAGCGACGAACACCTTGTGTCAGGAACCGAAACCTCATATTATAATTTCATGCATTTACATAAATTCATGCATTCATATAAGCCATTTAAAATAAAGATATAGATGATAATAAGTATAACTTGTGAGAGATGAGATATTACAAATTAAGAATTTTCTAAACTTAGGATTTTTCTTTTTTCTTTTGATTAAAAGAAGTGATGTTTTGCGAGTCATAAAGACTTCGCAAACCATTAAAGGAGGTTATATTTTACGGGGCATAAGGACTTCCGCGAATTATGAGACCAAGTAAGAAGTTGACGAATGGAATTAGTTTACGAATGGGAGGTAGTTTGCGAATTGTGTCCCGACTCTAAAGAAACTTGCGAATCATGTTTTGCGTGGCATAAGAGTTTTTTTTACGAATTGAGAAAGGAAAGTGCTACGAAGAAAGTCTTCTTAAATAAAGTTATGAAAACCAAGTCATGATAGAAACAATTTTAAATAATAGTATAATAGGTATTAGGTAGAATTATGATAAAGCATTAGTAAGGTGTAGATGTCAATTGGTTATTACAACACGTCAATTGCAAATAAGAATTGAAAGGAAATAAATAATAGTTTTGCGAATTGAATTCACAATCATAGTTCGAAAACTTACTTGTGAGGAAAAGTAAAATAATGATAAATAACAAGTTTTTCTTAGAGTTATGATAAGTATCAATAAAGTCTAGATCAACGTCATTTTCTTACTTCAACACGCAAAGATAGACAACAAAAACCAAGAAGAAACGAAAATATCTCATTATTACTCACTATCGAAAAATTTAGGAGAAGGAGCAAATAAAGAACTCAACCACAGATTATCTAAGCTTGGACAGAGTATGAATTTCATTATGATTTTCATAGTTTTAATTAAGCATGTTATGATGTCCATCAAACACAAGTTATTTAAATTCATGTGTCATATAATTTCTAAGTTTCGAAGGGTTGAGAAATGACTTGGAGCTCTTGTCATATTTGTTAGGTTTGTGAGAAGATAAGTTTTGATAAGTTTTGATTGAAGGTGATAAGAATCGAAAGGTGAATTATAGGAACTAAGTTTTCGTGACTTAGGGTTTCCAAATGTTATTAGTGCCTTAGAAGCTTTCAATGCATAAAGATGTTAATGATTTGGTAATGAAATCATTTGGAAAATTGCGATAAGTGAGTTTAGTATATGCTTATCATATAGAACTTGGATTGTGATATAAGTGAGTCTAGTATATGCTTATGATCATATAATTTCCGGTAGTAGAACAACCGTGATGGTATTTGACGATTCATGGTTTGTTGTTATTATTATTGACACCGAATTGCTTAGGGTATATAGTAGATGTCGTGGTGTGCCTAATGCACATGAATACTTGGTACTAGGTTCTTATAAATATATGTCTAATCGTACAAACAAGATACTTTCCGGAATGGTCAGTGTATTGATTATATAAAGTAATATATGTACATTAAATAGTTTCACGAATTGACTTTGCAAAGTGAGGATTCACGAATTATTAGAAGAGGTGATGTTTCACGACTTGGAAGTATTCTGCGAACTGTGTCACGAATTAAAAAGGATTTTTTGCGAATTGTGTTTTTGCCGGTCATAAGAAGTCTCGTGAATTGGAAAGATAGGTATTATATAAGTCTTTTAAGTCAAAGTTGTGAAACCCTAAGTCATAAAAGAAATAATTTGAGAAAATAAAAATAAAAATAAAAAAATAATATATATATATCAGATAACATTATGATAAGTATTAGCAAAACATTGATGTCAATTGATTACTAACACACGCAAGCTATAAGGATAAGAAGGGAGTTTATAATTAAATTAATTCATTTGTTAAACTATCAAAACCAACCTTGAAAAGAAAACGAAGATTTCAAGAAGTATTCATAAATTAGTTTCGAGGTATGATTTCTTACTTTGGATTTACGGTTTAATTGCGAGCTCATATTGTTGGAGTGCTCATGAGCATGAAAAGTTGCTTAATCCATGTCTTACATCAATTTTTGATATTTAACAGATTTTCGCTAATTTAACTGATTTATCAATAATATATTTTCAAAAATACCATTATAGACAGATAGTTAAATATAGGCGAAAGAATCAATCTTGCATAATAAGCATGCATAGCACGCACACATGTCACTATAGGAATTTTATATTTACCAGATAAATAATTATATAGGTCAGGAGTCGGATAAGGGCAAGGACAAGGTCGAATAAGCGAACGGAGGAAATAGGCGAAACTTGTGAGTATGATTTGCAACATGTACCTTATGTGCCTTATGTGCATATATGATTTATGTGAATTAATTGACTAATATGTGCTTTATATGTTATTTACGGATCGATGTGAATTACGTGACCATAAAGTGCTTTTATATGATTTATGTGTTATATAAAGTATTTTATATAGCATTGCATACATATAAACGAAAGGAGAAGCCGTTATGACTGCTACGACTACGGACGGTACGATACGGATGCTACGGCATACTTCCCTCCAAATCAGGGTGATGACAGTTACTTCCCTTCAAATCGGGGGATGACAGAGTCCTGTACAGGCACATACAGATATTTACAGTATTGACAGAGTCCCATGCATGGGCGCCGACTGGGCTTACAGAATACGAGTCTAGCTAGTCTATAACGGGAGTATCAAATAAACGAACATATAGAATGGCATGTGATCTACGGATCGTATGAATGACGATTATGTGAACGAAGATTTTATGATTGAAAACGGTTATGGTATTTACGAAAATGGATGAGTTACTGCTTACTTTATTACTTATATGTTATTTGTTAACATGTTGCGATCATACTCTGAATCGGTGTCTTCACAGTTGTGTAGATAACTAGCAGGCTGCGTAGAAAGCATCATCATAAAGCATGGATTCAAGGTTGGCTGGCTACGCTCTCCTCCTGCTCCCCTCTGGTTCATCGTTAGCATATAGAATAGAAACGGTTCTAGACTGTTACATTTTGTGACTCATATGATAGGTACATATATGTACATTATTGTGAAAGGAACTAGACCAGATGTACGCACCCATTTTTGTTAAAGGAAATGGTTATGGAAATCGCGAAAAATTTTATACGAATATTTTATTGCTGCATAAAAAGGTAATAGGAAACGGGGCGTTACATGTAGTGGTATCAGAGCCTAGGCTTTAGGTTCTGTAGACATTTGCATAGTAGGTACATGTTACGAATTGCCCTTAAACTTTTCTTGCATATATAGGCAAAGGGCAATAGGCGAACGCACGCATTTAGAACATGATGAACAAACAATAGAGGGAGGAGGAAGAACGGCCGTACCTGAATCCCATTCATCGCATACTCTTAGACAGTATGAATCCGAACACCCCCTAACAACTCCCCGAGAACGACGATATGACAAGTTAAGAAAGATGGGTGCTGTGGACTTCATGGGTACTACAGATCCTGCTGAGGCAGAAACGTGGTTGAAAAGAACAGAGAGGGAGTTCAATATGATGCAATGTACACCGGAAGAGAGATTCGACTATGCTGTCTCACTTCTTCAAGGGCATGCATATGAATGGTTAGAGACTGTCCCAGACAGTATGGCTCAACCCCCAGTGCTGACCTGGGAAGATTTTCTGAGAGAGTTCAACGATGCTTACATGCCTGAAGTTTATAAGGATCAGAAAGAAAAAGAATTTTTAGAACTCAAACAGGGAAACCGGTCCGTTAGCGAGTATGAAGTGCTATTTAATCAGTTATCTCGATACGCTTCACATATGGTTGCACTTGAAAGAAATAAGTGTCGGAGATTTGAAGCAGGACTCCGCTATATGATTAGAAATCGCATCACGCCATCAGATATGGAGTCCTATGGGAAATTGAGGGCGGCAGCTATTCGCGCCGAAAGATTAGAAACTGAGTCTCGGAATTTTCAAAGTAGTAAACGAAGGTTAGGCGAAGAGTCGTCTAGTGGAAAAATGAAAAAGGCGTATAGTTCGCCTAGACCAATGAGTGTTCAAAGTGGCTCTACAAAGGGCAGTACAGGCGGGCCAAGAACTACTGGACGGGGTATAGAGACTTCGCAACAAATACCAACATGTGAACACTGTGGGAAGAACCACAGGGGCGTATGTAGATGGCTCACAGGTGAATGTTTTCGATGTGGGCAACGGGGACACTTAGCAAGGAATTGCCCAACTTTACAAACAGAAACCACAGTTGAACAATCAAGGATTAGCGGAACTTATACGAATCGCGGAAGAGGAAGGGGTCGAGGACCGTTTAACACAAGTTCTGGAAGAGGAGGCTCAGGAGGCCAAGCTTATAGATCGCCAGCACAAGCAAGGATTTTCACCATGACTCGTGAGGAGGCCAAGGAAGGATCACACGTGATTACGGGTAAATTATCTATACGTGATATTGATGCATATGTTTTATTCGATCCAGGTGCCACACATTCATTCATATCACGAACATTTGCATCATTATTACCTGATAAACCCGAACCCCTAGAAGAGAAATTGTATGTTCGACTTCCAACGGGTGAAGTAGTTACAGTGAATACAATATACTTAGAATGCAAAATGGTCAGTAGAGGGACAGAAATGCGAGCAACCCTTTTTGTCATTCCTTTACTGGATTTCGACGTAATATTAGGCATGGACTGGTTGTCAAAATATCGGGCGAAGCTTGATTGTTTCAAAAAGGAAATTGAATTGACCCCTACGGATCAAACCCATATAACAATTAAGGGAGAAAAGAGCGTACGGACGGCGTATCAGATATCAAGTTTAGAAGCCTCTAAGATGATTAGTAAAGGATGCGAAGGGTATGGCCTATGTTATAGATGCGCAGTTAAGTGGATTGAAAATAGAAGATATTTCTGTAGTCAGTGAATATCCTGATGTCTTTCCTGAAGAGTTACCGGGGTTACCACCCGATCGAGATACGGAGTTCACTATTGAACTTCAACCAGGCACGGCGCCAATATCTATTCCACCATATCGAATGGCTCCGATCGAATTGAATGAGTTGAAGGTACAGTTGAAGGAGCTATTAGATAAAGGCTATATACGGCCAAGTGTATCGCCATGGGGAGCACCCGTTCTTTTTGTGAAAAAGAAAGACGGGACACTCAGATTATGCATAGACTACCGGCAATTAAATAAGGTAACCGTGAAAAATAAATATCCGTTGCCTCGGATTGATGATCTATTTGATCAGTTGCAAGGTGCTAGGGTCTTTTCAAAAATTGATCTGAGATCAGGGTATCACCAATTGAAGATTGCGGATAGTGATATTCCAAAGACTGCTTTTAGGACCAGATATGGGCATTATGAATTTCTAGTTATGCCCTTTGGGGTGGCGAACGCTCCTGCAGTCTTTATGGCGTTAATGAATGATGTCTTCCGACCCTATTTAGACCAGTTTGTGATCGTCTTTATTGACGATATCCTAATATACTCCAAGTCAAAAGAGGAGCATGAACAACATTTGAAAATTGTACTCCAAACCCTACGGGAAAAGAAATTGTACGCGAAACTTTCAAAGTGCGAGTTTTGGTTAGATCAAGTAGTATTTTTGGGACACGTAGTCTCAGGCAAAGGTATCCAAGTTGATCCCAGCAAAATTGAAGCAGTAGTTAAGTGGGAAAGTCCTAAAAATGTTGCAGAAGTTCGTAGTTTTCTGGGATTGGCCGGATATTATCGACGGTTCGTCGAAAATTTCTCACTGATAGCAGCCCCAATGACGAAGTTATTACGTAAAGGAGTTGTATTTAAGTGGACTGACGAATGCCAAAGGAGTTTTGAAGAATTAAAGGATCGACTAACGACAGCTCATGTACTCACTATCCCGCCAGGAACAGAAGGTTTTGTGATCTATAGTGATGCGCCCTACCAAGGACTAGGATGCGTACTAATGCAACACGGAAAAGTAGTGGCGTATGCATCTCGACAACTGAAGCCCTACGAAACATCCTACCCAGCTCACGACTTAGAACTAGCGGCCGTGGTATTCGCACTGAAGATATGGCGACACTACTTATACGGTGCAACATTTCAGATATTTACTGACCATAAAAGTCTGAAATATCTGTTGAGCCAGAAGGAACTGAACATGAGACAGAGACGATGGATTGAACTCCTAAAAGATTATGACTGTACCATAGAGTATCACCCTGGAAAGGCCAACGTCGTTGCTGATGCTTTGAGTCGGAAATCGTATGGTACTATCTCTTATTTATCGGCATGTTCTTTATCAAGTCTAATTGACCTCAGAAAGATGAATACAGAACTGAAAGTAGATGATACGGTGCTATCTGTGCCTCAATTATAGTTCGACCTATCATGTTAGATCGAATTAGACAAGTACAATTTAAAGACGAAAAGCTAGTTAAGATTGCTGATAAGGTGAAACAAGGGCTAGGGAAGTCTTTTGTAATAGGCGATAATGAAACTTTGACGATAAATGGCCGTACATGTGTTCCTGATAACGACAATCTTCGACAAGAGATAATGGAAGAGGCACATACCGCTCCTTATGCTATGCATCCAGGCAGTACGAAGATGTATCGGACCCTTAAATCTCACTATTGGTGGCCAAGGATGAAAAAGGATGTAGCTGAATATGTGCTGAAATATTTAACGTGTCAGCAAATCAAAGCTGAACACCAAGCGCCAGTGGGTAAATTACATCCTTTACCCATACCTGTTTGGAAATGGGAGCGTATAACGATGGATTTTCTTTATGGACTTCCTCCAACGGCTAAGAAAAATGATGCCGTTTGGGTAATTGTTGATAGACTTACGAAATCGGCACACTTCTTGCCATTTCGATGGGGTTCTACGTTAGAATATTTAGCAAAAAGATACGTTAATGAGATAGTTCGGCTACATGGAGTACCAACTTCTATCGTGTCTGATCGTGATCCCCGATTTACTTCCAGATTTTGGGAAAGTTTACAGGAAGCGCTCGGAACTAAATTACATTTTAGTACGGCGTTTCATCCACAGACCGACGGTCAGTCAGAAAGGACGATACAGACCCTGGAAGATATGCTTCGAGCATGCGTAATTGACTTCAAGGGCTCATGGGATGATTATATAGCATTAATGGAATTTGCTTACAATAATCAGTACCATTCGAGTATCGGAATGGCACCGTAGGAAGCTCTGTATGGCCGGAAATGTCAAAACCCAATTTGTTGGGATATGGAAGGAGAACAAGTATTGGAAGGACCAGATTTAATTCAGGACACAATGGAAAAGATTAAAGTAGTAAAGAGTCGACTTAAAGCGGCCCAAGATAGACAGAAGAGTTACATAGACCAACATCGACGAGAAATGGAATATGAAGTTGGGGAGAAGGTATTTTTGCGAGTATCTCCTTGGAAAGGTATATTACGATTTGGAAAGAAAGGAAAGTTAAGTCCGCGATATATCGGACCGTACGAGATACTTGAAAGAATTAGACCGTTAGCATACCGATTAGCACTACCACCTGAACTTTCACAAATACACAATGTTTTTCACGTCAGTATGTTACGGCGATATAGATCAGACCCCACTCATGTTCTACGTGACGAACCAATAAATATTTCTGAGGATCTTAGTTACGTAGAAGAACCGGCAGAAGTCCTGGAATATGCTGACAAGCAGTTACGAAATAAAACGATTCCACTGGTAAAAGTACGGTGGAAACATCATTCGGCTCGTGAAGCTACGTGGGAAACCATAGGACATATGAAGACCCAGTACCCATGGTTATTGACTAAGACAGGTACGAAATTTCGAGGTCGAAATTTTTAAATGGGGGGGAGAATTGTCAGGAACCGAAACCTCATATTATAATTTCATGCATTTACATAAATTCATGCATTCATATAAGCCATTTAAAATAAAGATATAGATGATAATAAGTATAACTTGTGAGAGATGAGATATTACAAATTAAGAATTTTCTAAACTTAGGATTTTTCTTTTTTCTTTTGATTAAAAGAAGTGATGTTTTGCGAGTCATAAAGACTTCGCAAACCATTAAAGGAGGTTATATTTTACGGGGCATAAGGACTTTCGCGAATTATGAGACCAAGTAAGAAGTTGACGAATGGAATTAGTTTACGAATGGGAGGTAGTTTGCGAATTGTGTCCCGACTCTAAAGAACTTGCGAATCATGTTTTGCGTGGCATAAGAGTTTTTTTTACGAACTGAGAAAGGAAAGTGCTACGAAGAAAGTCTTCTTAAATAAAGTTACGAAAACCAAGTCATGATAGAAACAATTTTAAATAATAGTATAATAGGTATTAGGTAGAATTATGATAAAGCATTAGTAAGGTGTAGATGTCAATTGGTTATTACAACACGTCAATTGCAAATAAGAATTGAAAGGAAATAAATAATAGTTTTGCGAATTGAATTCACAATCATAGTTCGAAAACTTACTTGTGAGGAAAAGTAAAATAATGATAAATAACAAGTTTTTCTTAGAGTTATGATAAGTATCAATAAAGTCTAGATCAACGTCATTTTCTTACTTCAACACGCAAAGATAGACAACAAAAACCAAGAAGAAACGAAAATATCTCATTATTACTCACTGTCGAAAAATTTAGGAGAAGGAGCAAATAAAGAACTCAACCACAGATTATCTAAGCTTGGACAGAGTATGAATTTCATTATGATTTTCATAGTTTTAATTAAGCATGTTATGATGTCCATCAAACACAAGTTATTTAAATTCATGTGTCATATAATTTCTAAGTTTCGAAGGGTTGAGAAATGACTTGGAGCTCTTGTCATATTTGTTAGGTTTGTGAGAAGATAAGTTTTGATAAGTTTTGATTGAAGGTGATAAGAATCGAAAGGTGAATTATAGGAACTAAGTTTTCGTGACTTAGGGTTTCCAAATGTTATTAGTGCCTTAGAAGCTTTCAATGCATAAAGATGTTAATGATTTGGTAATGAAATCATTTGGAAAATTGCGATAAGTGAGTTTAGTATATGCTTATCATATAGAACTTGGATTGTGATATAAGTGAGTCTAGTATATGCTTATGATCATATAATTTCCGGTAGTAGAACAACCGTGATGGTATTTGACGATTCATGGTTTGTTGTTATTATTATTGACACCGAATTGCTTAGGGTATATAGTAGATGTCGTGGTGTGCCTAATGCACATGAATACTTGGTACTAGGTTCTTATAAATATATGTCTAATCGTACAAACAAGATACTTTCCGTAATGGTCAGTGTATTGATTATATAAAGTAATATATGTACATTAAATAGTTTCACGAATTGACTTTGCAAAGTGAGGATTCACGAATTATTAGAAGAGGTGATGTTTCACGACTTGGAAGTATTCTGCGAACTGTGTCACGAATTAAAAAGGATTTTTGCGAATTGTGTTTTTGCCGGTCATAAGAAGTCTCGTGAATTGGAAAGATAGGTATTATATAAGTCTTTTAAGTCAAAGTTGTGAAACCCTAAGTCATAAAAGAAATAATTTGAGAAAATAAAAATAAAAATAAAGAATAATATATATATCAGATAACAGTATGATAAGTATTAGCAAAACATTGATGTCAATTGATTACTAACACACGCAAGCTACAAGGATAAGAAGGGAGTTTATAATTAAATTAATTCATTTGTTAAACTATCAAAACCAACCTTGAAAAGAAAACGAAGATTTCAAGAAGTATTCATAAATTAGTTTGAGGTATGATTTCTTACTTTGGATTTACGTTTTAATTGCGAGCTCATATTGTTGGAGTGCTCATGAGCATGAAAAGTTGCTTAATCCATGTCTTACATCAATTTTTGATATTTAACAGATTTTCGCTAATTTAACTGATTTATCAATAATATATTTTCAAAAATACCATTATAGACAGATAGTTAAATATAGGCGAAAGAATCAATCTTGCATAATAAGCATGAATAGCACGCACGCATGTCACTATAGGAATTTTATATTTACCAGATAAATAATTATATAGGTCAGGAGTCGGATAAGGGCAAGGACAAGGTCGAATAAGCGAACGGAGGAAATAGGCGAAACTTGTGAGTATGATTTGCAACATGTACCTTATGTGCCTTATGTGCATATATGATTTATGTGAATTAATTGACTAATATGTGCTTTATATGTTATTTACGGATCGATGTGAATTACGTGACCATAAAGTGCTTTTATATGATTTATGTGTTATATAAAGTATTTTATATAGCATTGCATACATATAAACGAAAGGAGAAACCGTTATGACTGCTACGACTACGGACGGTACGATACGGATGCTACGGCATACTTCCCTCCAAATCAGGGGGATGACAGTTACTTCCCTTCAAATCGGGGGATGACAGAGTCCTGTACAGGCACATACAGATATTTACAGTATTGACAGAGTCCCATGCATGGGCGCCGACTGGGCTTACAGAATACGAGTCTAGCTAGTCTATAACGGGAGTATCAAATAAACGAACATATAGAATGGCATGTGATCTACGGATCGTATGAATGACGATTATGTGAACGAAGATTTTATGATTGAAAACGGTTATGGTATTTACGAAAATGGATGAGTTACTGCTTACTTTATTACTTATATGTTATTTGTTAACATGTTGCGATCATACTCTGAATCGGTGTCTTCACAGTTGTGTAGATAACTAGCAGGCTGCGTAGAAAGCATCATCATAAAGCATGGATTCAAGGTTGGCTGGCTACGCTCTCCTCCTGCTCCCCTCTGGTTCATCGTTAGCATATAGAATAGAAACGGTTCTAGACTGTTACGTTTTGTGACTCATATGATAGGTACATATATGTACATTATTGTGAAAGGAACTAGACCAGATGTACGCACTCATTTTTGTTAAAGGAAATGGTTATGGAAATCGCGAAAAATTTTATACGAATATTTTATTGCTGCGTAAAAAGGTAATAGGAAACGGGGCGCTACACCTTGTGTTCGTGTGGGACGTAGAAGTAATACCCCATTGAGTCCTCGGGGTATCCGACGAATCTCGCCATAAATGATCTTGATTTAAGCTTATCTGCCATCACTTTTTCACAAAGGCGGGGCAACCCCAGACCCTGATGTGATTCAAACTCGCCTTAGGATTATGCCAAGCCTCATATCCTGTTAAGGATATAGGCCGCTGTTTCTAAGGCATTTCCGCATAACAAAATGGGGTGATATGTGTAACTCATCATCGACCGAACCATATCTAAAAGCATTCGGTTTTCCGTTCAGCCACACCATTCAATTGCGACGTGCCTGCGGGGAAAACTGTATGATGATGCCATTTTCTCTAAAATGCATCAAACTCAAGGCTCATGTATTCGTCGCCTCGATCTGACCGAACGGGTTTAATAAAATTGCCAGTTTGCTTCTCCACTAATGCTTTATACTCTTTGAACATTTCAAGAGCTTCGGACTTTTGTCTCATCAAATAGACATTCCCGTAGCGGGAGAAATCATCCGTGAACGTTATGAAGTAGCGGAAAGTAGCTCGGGCAGTTACTTTAAATGGTCCACATACGTCAGTCTGGATCAAACCCAACACTTCTGTGGCCCTAATGAAAGTCCTGTGAAGGGTAACTCGGTCATTTTCCCTAAGATGCAAGACTGACAGGTAGAAATCGGGCCTGTTCGCATGCTAATCAGACACGTTCCTTTTCCATCTGTTCAATGTTTGCTTCTGCTGTGTGACCTAGTCGTAAGTGCCACATGTATCGATCGTTCGACCCAACCGACGATCTGGTGATTGCATTTACAGTTTTAACATTGTCTTTTAAGTTGACGTAATATGAACCATTTATTAACGTCGCACTTCCAACATTTACATTTCTAAAATAAATATGGCTAATATCATCAATTGTAAAACCCGGGTCCCGTAAGTAAGCCGGCCAATAAATTTGCATGCATATTATGTGCTTATATGATTGCACATTTGATATTTATTTAATTATGTGCATATGTGATATTTAACATTATGTGTAAGTTAGATATGGAAGTAGAGGAAATTCGGGATGAGTATGAGAGGGTGAATTTGCGAGTTAGGAAAGTTTGGTTATCATGAGTGCGTGGAATAGGTTCGCGAATTGAAAGGAATTAGAACCTTGCATAGTTTGAAATTCGCGAACTAGGGGGAGATTTAGTTTCACGAATTGAGAAAATTATGAGCATGTGAAGTATACTTCGCGAATTATAAGGATTCGTGAAGTGTGGAAGTGCAAAATGTTTTTTTTTTTACGAATGGAACTTTGAACCTTTGAAGTTGGGAAATATTGTAATAATAAACTAATTATAAAGTAGGAAAGACAAGTGGGAGACAATGCTTTTCGGATTAGGTAAATATCAACGTTGGGTTTTGTCCTTTGTTGTCTAAAGCACTAATGGAGAAGTAAGATTAATCATTTATTCAATCATAAGAAAAATAAATCTAGAGAGAAGACGAAGAACTCAAACTGTAGAGGTTGAATTTAAGCTTGGAGAGGGTATATCTTTCTTATTTCATCTTTACGTTTTTATTTTGATTTAGTATGTTTTAAGTGTGTTAGATACGAGAGGCTAGATCTGTGTAAGTAAGTTTTATAAAGTTTTTTTTAATTTTTGAAGGTTCAAATGTGATTTGAAGTTTTAAAGAAGTTCGTTGTGTTTTTGAGAAAATAATATGTTGATCGAAGGTTTTCAGATTTTAAGTGTTAAATAGAGTTTTTGGTGATAATGGGGTCGTGAAATATGAGTTTCACGAACTCTAGTTCGCGAATCATTAGAGAAGTAAGAATTCGCGGATTGAAAAGGTTTTGCGAATTGTGTTTGTTGATTTCGCGAGTTGAATGAGTTCGCAAAATGAGAGTGTGAAATGATTAGTTTGCGAATTTTTAGAGGTTTGCAAATTGAGGATTTCGAATTGAAGATATGTGATGTGAGTTTTGTGGGTCGGTTGAGATTCGCGAACTGCTAGACGTTCAGTTCGCGAATTGATTTCGCGGGTGATACTTTGCGAATTCGATCCACTGTACAAAGTTTCGCGAATCCATGAGATTTCGCGAGTTTTATTTTGAGAGTCATGTTTTGCGAATTCCATTTTGCGAACTGAGTTTTGCGGGCTAAGTGAATTTTGCGGACTGAGTTTCGCGAACTGGTGCGAATTGAGTTTTGCGGATTGGGACTATCACTTCGCGAATTGCTTTTGTGAACCATAACAACTTTGCGAATTGTTTTTGTAAATTAGAGACTTTGCGAATAGTATTAGAGTTTGCGAATTTGGTTACTGTGTAGAATTTCGCGGGTTCATGTAATGCACTTCGCGAATCAGGTCACTTTGAATAAAACGTATTAAGTTTAAAAAAAAAAGGACGATAATTGTTTTTACACTATTTAATCAGAAAAATTTTTGAGTCTAACGGGCATAGTCTCTCGTAACGCCCGATCATAATTTGTCTCTCGGTGTCTTCATGGTCAATTTACGGTATAGGCAAATGTACTTTTTGATGGAATTTCCGAACGAAAATTTAAGTAGTCAACTAATATAATATATAAACTGATTTTATCGTCTTTTCGTAATTAAAGGACGATATTTTAGGAAACTCACCAGACCTGCTAGTGATTAGCTTAAGGACGTCAGGTAAGTGGGAATCTCACCTACAACACATAATTTGTGTTATATGTATTTGTCTTACGTGACTATGTGCTTTGATGAGAATATGTGGTTATGAATTATGACGTGAAATGTTTCGATATGCTTTCGCATGGTAAACATTTATTGCATTATTACGTGACATGAGCATGTGCATACACGTATGATGTGAGAATTAGAAGTATGAGTGTGCACAGAATAAGATCGTCTGAGAACAAAATATGTTTGACGATATTGGTAATTGATGTCAAGATGTAAAGGAATGATAGCTACTTCTACAAAGGCACCATGACGGGGGTAAAACCGTCGAATGTATGTACCTAAATTATTTAGGTAGCGGACGAGGGTCACCTGGACGAGACACATGGCATAAGCCAGAGTGCCAGGAAAGGCAACCGCAGTAGAAAAAGGATGATCATCAGATAGAGGGGCGACCTGGTGAATGGAAAAACTGGAGATAAACCCTAGTTTTGTCCTAGCCAGAGTGGGCCAACTACCGTACTTTTATCCGTATAGGATTTGAGCTCATGTTATGGTGGTGCGCGTAGTAAGTTAGCTATGGGCCAGATAGAAATGAAAAAAAAAATGAGAAAGAAATAAGAATGATATGTATATGTGAGTATTAGAAAGCACTGGCGCGGATGCCTTTGCTAGTTGGCACCTGCATACATGCATATTTTCACTTACTGAGCTTTATAGCTCATCCCATGTTTTATGTGTTGTAGACGCAGTGAACACGGTACGTGAACCTGTGAAAGGCGAGGTTGGTCCTTCTGGAACTTCCGGTGACTTTTGAGGATGGTGTGTACATGGATGCGACCTGTGTGGCGGGTGTTATGTTAATTACGCTGTGTTTGTAAAATATGTTTGTATTGTATGTAAAACATTCGAATAATGTTTGTATTGTAAAATAGCAGTGTATGGTTTGCTATGTAAAATCGAAAAATTATATCGGTATATTTCGTATGTAATATATTTATATTTCTATTTAGTCACGTAAGTTAGCGTAAGATAATAGTAGTAGATGGCGGGGCGCCACATCAATGAATCGAAATTCATAACCCAGTCTGCTCAAAACAGGAATCGAAATAATGTTTTTAAGCCCCTTGGGCAAAACCAAAACGTCAGGAAGTTCTAAACAATGTAATGACGATAAGACTAAGGTCTTCGACTCCATGTGTGTAGCTGGTACACTATGTCCACTACCTACCTTGATCAAGACCTCGCCAACTCGAAGCTTCCTACTTCGTTCTAGACCTTGGTTCAAAACACAAATGTGGGAACTAGCCCCTGAGTCTAGTATCCACGAAGTAGAATACACAGAACATTAGCTTCAAAAACTAATTGTTTTCCTGAGGCATCAGACGCATCCAGCTTCGGACGTTGACGCTTCCAATGGCCCGGCTGCTGGCAAAGGAGGCACTTATCCGTGGGCTTGGCGCCCGACCTTTTGACCTTGGTGGTCTTCGTCTTCTTGTCGACTCTACCCTTGGTCACGGCTGTCTTGTTCGAGTTCTTCTTCGATCCCTTGTACCTAGAAGTCGCAACAAGCATGTAGACGTGTACCTTCGCTGAATCTTCAACCCACTTATCGTGGAGTACAATCTCCTCATTAGTTGATTCAGCTGTGGGCAATTTTGGCTCCTTAATGTCCAAGACAAAATCCAGTTACGCTAATTTGAGGTCAATCCTCAAATTTCTGAGCCAGTCTACATAGTTCGGTCCCACCAAACAATGTTTCTCCAATAGTGTAATTAATGGGTTTGTCAACGTAACTAATAGAGAAGAAAATAAAGTGATAGATAGTTAGGATTTGTAGTGTTTAATCAGACTAAATTAGTACTGTAAATTTTTATCTGACTCCCACTATTTTCCTCGCAACCCTTTCTCCCGGTAGGCATTTCGGAAACCTTGTTGAGTGGTTTCATAGTGGCGTTGAGTTCCCCGCTCCACAACAAACTAGCCTCAACTTAACAGCTTCTGGGCTCGTTTGGTTAGCCGAGGTCGTGCCCCACACGTTTGTGTCACACAGAAGATTCAACGTCTTCGTCTCAGCCAGGGTCCCTCAGCCGTAACTCAGGACATATTGGAATGACTGTCCAAGTGCAACCTATCAACGTCCTGCTCACCTTCCACTTTTCCGTGAAGTTCATCCCCCCGTAGGATAACACTTTATTAGAGGGTGAAGAGTGGTTGGTGAACGACAATTCATAATTGCATCCAAACTTGTTCACGGGTTTTCGCGCCGAAATCGACTTTTGGCTTTTTAAATAGGCTAGGCCTAGCCCTATGTATATTGGGTCGTAGGATGGGCTGCACCTAGCCTTTCGGGCCTGTGTCGGGGATGCTCGCAACATGCACGCTGCCAGCCCCGTGCCGCTCGCACCATGCGGCCAGCACCGATCCGCGCGTGCTCTTAGCCTAGCACTGCTCGCACCCAGGGGCGCGGTCATAACTACTTTCAGCGCATCCACGCGCAGCTTTCGCGAGCATCGCGTGCACCCACGCGTGCGGCCTGTGCCTCTCGTGCCGCATGCCCCTTGAGCGGTCAGCCCTATGCGCCGCGCTCCGCGCGCGGCCAGCCCGTCTTTAGTCGGACACCGCGCGCGCCTTGCGCGCCGGCTGCCCGTGCGTCTTGCACACCATGCGCAGGGCTCGGATCAGGCTGCCCGGTGTGCAGCCCGCCCAGAGTCACACATCGCATGCGACTAGACGCAGCCCAGCCCGCCGCGCGCGCGGGCTGCCTGGGCGCCGTGTGCGTCATGCGCACCGCTAATGATTTTGCGGTTTTCGTGGCCTTTTGTCATAGTCCCGTGACTTTAACCGAACCTGGCTCTGATACCACTGTTGGGAATCCCTGAGGGTCCCTAGACCCACGTTCCTAGAACGGCGGAATTTTAAAATTTTACAAGGTTTCCCGCCTATCCAAGATCGCTCTGCTACAAACATGAGAACATACAGACATAAAGAGATAATGGATCAGCAATGATACCTTGTTGAAATCTCTCGACGATGTCAAGCTTCGAATCCTTCAAATCCCCAAGGCGTAGTGCCCCTCTCCTATGCGAAAAACACACGAACGGGACGCCTTCTTTGCACAAGATCGTCACGCCGGCACCTCACTAACGTCGCAGCTGTTCTTGCATGTGCGGCTAGGCCAAGAACGAGCTGCTTGCTGCCCCCAGAGAGAGAGTGCGAGAGAGAAAGGGATGAGAGGAGAAAACTCTTAGTTTTTCCTCTCTTGAACTCAAATTTCGAAAATTAGATTCACTCCCCTTTAGGATCACAAAAATCCTTATTTATACCACTTAGATTTGCCAAAAATAGGTTGAGGTGGTAGGAGAAAAATCCTCACACCTTCCCATTTACCAAGTCTTCGTTTTCTCAAGTAACGAATTCAAAATTCAAACTTTAAATTTAACTAATTAAAAAATCCAATACCTTAATTAATTAAAATACCATATTCAGTATATTCTAAATATATAATATCCAATATAAATATATTTAATAATTTTCGAAATTTATCTAATAAAATTCGAAACTTATATATATATCCGATATAAATTATTTAATTCCAAATTAAACAATATTATAAGACAATAATAAAGATCTAAATCTAATTAATCATACTAAATATTCAATATCAAATATTTTATTTCAAAAATATATCGTGAGGCGAAAAGACCATTTTACCCCTCACTAGTCAAACTCAGTATTTTCGGTCGATCAGGGTTTTGGACAGCCCCAACCCTGATGTCTCAATCTAGGACCTAACCTTGTCTCTCTCTGATGATGACGTTGTATCGGTTGCCCTTTTTAAGCTCGACTCTCTTGCTTCGTCTCAACCGGCCTAGGAGGTATCTAGGAGTTCGGTATTCACCTAGCCAGCCCCCTGGTACCGATCTCAAGTTGAATATGAATTTGATTTAATCATAATCCACGAACCGACTGTAGATTTTCGTCATACGTATAAACCCTTTACGTTTGTCCCGGTCGACTGAAAGTCACGCATAGTCAAACTTACAGAGCTCGACTCTATGTCGTCTATGTCGGTGAAAATACCGATACTGCACTCCACGACTATCGCGAGTCAGTTATATGCTCTGGCCAGACTTGGATAAATTCCCGCACATTAAACTTGCCACAGGACGTTAACCTCGAATTAAACCGAGACCGTAAATCCCTCTCCGCGGTTCAATCGGTAGTCGCATCGGAAAGTCAAGACCGCAGTTCGCCGCTGACCCATGCCACCGGTAAGACGGGCATAGCAAACTAGTGACAAGTCAATACCTCAAGACCAAGCCCAAGTTAACCCTTTCGGTCTAAGGTTCACGCATACTACTACAGTCAATCGATCGATCAAGGACAATCCAAGCGTGTGATCGTTCGATTACGAGTCAGTGTCCAAATACAGATAATCCCCCGATTCATCTTGTCTCATTGTCACGGGCTCCCACTACCCAAGTGAACGGTTGGCACAACAGTTTTGGACCCATCGACAAACAAGTCATACTTGTCGATCCAGTCACCCTACTGGAGACTTAGACTTGTGGACTAATTTTAATATTGCAGTGTCTCAGCTTACTGGTGCCCCACTCTGTCCCCACATAATCAGTAACTGAGCTGCCAATATTTGGGTTTTATTTTGTCTTATCCACCCAGACTGCAAGGTGAAATCTTTCGACTAATTAATAATTTGCCTTTTAATCTATTTATCCAATAATAAATTAGTTTTGAATAAAATCATTCCTTTAATAGAAGTAATCAAATTACATTACTAAACACTATACAATTACCAAATTGCCCTCGTACTCCGAGTCCTCGTACGGCATCTAGGGCATATACCTCACACGTGGTGTGCCCAGTGTTTAAAAAAAGCGTGGTGTTGCACGTTTCAACGCGCGCATTAGCGTAATTTTTCCACAAAACGCGACAACGCGCAACAAAAAAAGCATACGGACAGAGAATTCGACATATTTATCAATATATTTATCCTTTGAAAACGAAAAATGATACAGACACAGAACTCGACATACAGACACGAAAAAAATGTACAAAACACTCATTATTGTGACGTGACAATATTTTTATCATTTAACTAACATTTTTTATTTTAGTTTTCATTTTTTTTTATGATTTCCACCGAAACATAAACAGCTATTATTTAATGTAATCTACATAATAAAAATAAATAAATTTATCTAATTTATTCTTTTTTTAACAACGATAAAATGACATGCATATCATATATTTTTCGGTATCCGCAAGAATCATTTTCTAAATACTATATTTTTTAAGTCAAAGTTTCCTAAATTTTTATTAGTTAACTTTTTTAAAATATTGTAATGCTGCTAATCCCATGAATATAAAATTAGATTTAAAAATTCTATTAAATCTTATGTACATAAATTATTTAATATATTTTTATGTATATTTTATGTGTGGAATATATACTAGTTATTATTGAACTCAAAATTTATATAAGGCTTACTGAATAATGTGCTTATGATTCCTAATTTGTTAGAAATTATGTTTCTTAACTTAATAAGTGGCTTGTCCGAAATACTCACGCAATACGTTACGCTATTTACGCACACGCTATCTGAACTTAAACGCAACGCACTGCGCTATGCGCGTTTTAAAACACTGGGTGTGCCAAAGCAAGACACATGGGGGCTTGAATATCAAGAACTGTGAAAAGTGGAACAATGCGCTGACCGCAAGCAGATTTGGGATGTTGCAAGTAAAGCTGACAAACTATGGGTGCGATGGATCAATGGAGTGTATCTTAAAGGCATGGATCTTTTGGCATACGAAACTCCCTTGGACTGCAATTGGCACTGGCGGAAGCTTAGCAAGATCAAAAAACTATATGTGTATGGTTACAACAGTGACCAGTGGCTGCATTCTACAGGACTATATACAGTGAAATCTAGCTATAAGTGGTTGGTAGGGTCCCATATAGGGCAATTATCTGGAACAGGTATAATATGCCGAAACATTACCTCATAGTATGGTTGATGGTGCACAGGAAATTTCTCACCTTTGATAGGCTGAAAGCGTGGGGGATCCCTGTTTTGGAAACTAGCTGTAGACTATCCTCGGCCACTTACGAAACCATTGAGCATATTTTCTTTCCCTGTTCCTATAGCAGTGATGTTGTAGGAATGATCTCTGTGTGGTTGAATGACCTTGTCATACCAACGGAGTACAAGACGTGGTGCAAATGGGCGCAGAAGATAGCTAGGGGCCGTAAATTGTGCAATAAAATTATCATTACATGTTCCACAGCTATGATTTACTTCATGTGGAAGGAAAGAAATGGGCGGATTCATGGTTCTAATTCAGTGAATGCTACTGAGACGGTTTACAGGATTAAGCAAGAAGTTAAATGGAAGATTAACAGCTGTAGTGGTTTATTTCCATCAAACACAAGTTATTTAAATTCATGTGTCATATAATTTCTAAGTTTCGAAGGGTTGAGAAATGACTTGGAGCTCTTGTCATATTTGTTAGGTTTGTGAGAAGATAAGTTTTGATAAGTTTTGATTGAAGGTGTTAAGAATCGAAAGGTGAATTATAGGAACTAAGTTTTCGTGACTTAGGGTTTCCAAATGTTATTAGTGCCTTAGAAGCTTTCAATGCATAAAGATGTTAATGATTTGGTAATGAAATCATTTGGAAAATTGCGATAAGTGAGTTTAGTATATGCTTATCATATAGAACTTGGATTGTGATATAAGTGAGTTTAGTATATGCTTATGATCATATAATTTCCGGTAGTAGAACAACCGTGATGGTATTTGACGATTCATGGTTTGTTGTTATTATTATTGACACCGAATTGCTTAGGGTATATAGTAGATGTCGTGGTGTGCCTAATGCACATGAATACTTGGTACTAGGTTCTTATAAATATATGTCTAATCGTACAAACAAGATACTTTCCGTAATGGTCAGTGTATTGATTATATAAAGTAATATATGTACATTAAATAGTTTCACGAATTGACTTTGCAAAGTGAGGATTCACGAATTATTAGAAGAGGTGATGTATCACGACATGGAAGTATTCTGCGAACTGTGTCACGAATTAAAAAGGATTTTTGCGAATTGTGTTTTTGCCGGTCATAAGAAGTCTCGTGAATTGGAAAGATAGGTATTATATAAGTCTTTTAAGTCAAAGTTGTGAAACCCTAAGTCATAAAAGAAATAATTTGAGAAAATAAAAATAAAAATAAAGAATAATATATATATCAGATAACAGTATGATAAGTATTAGCAAAACATTGATGTCAATTGATTACTAACACACGCAAGCTATAAGGATAAGAAGGGAGTTTATAATTAAATTAATTCATTTGTTAAACTATCAAAACCAACCTTGAAAAGAAAACGAAGATTTCAAGAAGTATTCATAAATTAGTTTGAGGTATGATTTCTTACTTTGGATTTACGTTTTAATTGCGAGCTCATATTGTTGGAGTGCTCATGAGCATGAAAAGTTGCTTAATCCATGTCTTACATCAATTTTTGATATTTAACAGATTTTCGCTAATTTAACTGATTTATCAATAATATATTTTCAAAAATACCATTATAGACAGATAGTTAAATATAGGCGAAAGAATCAATCTTGCATAATAAGCATGCATAGCACGCACGCATGTCACTATAGGAATTTTATATTTACCAGATAAATAATTATATAGGTCAGGAGTCGGATAAGGGCAAGGACAAGGTCGAATAAGCGAACGGAGGAAATAGGCGAAACTTGTGAGTATGATTTGCAACATGTACCTTATGTGCCTTATGTGCATATATGATTTATGTGAATTAATTGACTAATATGTGCTTTATATGTTATTTACGGATCGATGTGAATTACGTGACCATAAAGTGCTTTTATATGATTTATGTGTTATATAAAGTATTTTATATAGCATTGCATACATATAAACGAAAGGAGAAACCGTTATGACTGCTACGACTACGGACGGTACGATACGGATGCTACGGCATACTTCCCTCCAAATCAGGGGGATGACAGTTACTTCCCTTCAAATCGGGGGATGACAGAGTCCTGTACAGGCACATACAGATATTTACAGTATTGACAGAGTCCCATGCATGGGCGCCGACTGGGCTTACAGAATACGAGTCTAGCTAGTCTATAACGGGAGTATCAAATAAACGAACATATAGAATGGCATGTGATCTACGGATCGTATGAATGACGATTATGTGAACGGAGATTTTATGATTGAAAAGGGTTATGGTATTTACGAAAATGGATGAGTTACTGCTTACTTTATTACTTATATGTTATTTGTTAACATGTTGCGATCATACTCTGAATCGGTGTCTTCACAGTTGTGTAGATAACTAGCAGGCTGCGTAGAAAGCATCATCATAAAGCATGGATTCAAGGTTGGCTGGCTACGCTCTCCTCCTGCTCCCCTCTGGTTCATCGTTAGCATATAGAATAGAAACGGTTCTAGACTGTTACATTTTGTGACTCATATGATAGGTACATATATGTACATTATTGTGAAAGGAACTAGACCAGATGTACGCACCCATTTTTGTTAAAGGAAATGGTTATGGAAATCGCGAAAAATTTTATACGAATATTTTATTGCTGCGTAAAAAGGTAATAGGAAACGGGGAGCTACACCTTGTGTTCGTGTGGGACGTAGAAGTAATACCCCATTGAGTCCTCGGGGTATCCGACGAATCTCGCCATAAATGATCTTGATTTAAGCTTATCTGCCATCACTTTTTCACAAAGGCGGGGCAACCCCAGACCCTGATGTTATTCAAACTCGCCTTAGGATTATGCCAAGCCTCATATCCTGTTAAGGATATAGGCCGCTGTTTCTAAGGCATATCCGCATAACGAAATGGGGTGATATGTGTAACTCATCATCGACCGAACCATATCTAAAAGCATTCGGTTTTCCGTTCGGCCACGCCATTCAATTGCGGCGTGCCTGCGGGGAAAACTGTATGATGATGCCATTTTCTCTAAAATGCATCAAACTCAAGGCTCATGTATTCGTCGCCTCGATCTGACCGAACGGGTTTAATAAAATTGCCAGTTTGCTTCTCCACTAATGCTTTATACTCTTTGAACATTTCAAGAGCTTCGGACTTTTGTCTCATCAAATAGACATTCCCGTAGCGGGAGAAATCATCCGTGAACGTTATGAAGTAGCGGAAAGTACCTCGGGCAGTTACTTTAAATGGTCCACATACGTCAGTCTGGATCAAACCCAACACTTCTGTGGCCCTAATGAAAGTCCTGTGAAGGGTAACTCGGTCATTTTCCCTAAGATGCAAGACTGACAGGTAGAAATCGGGCCTGTTCGCATGCTAATCAGACACGTTCCTTTTCCATCTGTTCAATGTTTGCTTCTGCTGTGTGACCTAGTCGTAAGTGCCACATGTATCGATCGTTCGACCCAATCGACGATCTGGTGATTGCATTTACAGTTTTAACATTGTCTTTTAAGTTGACGTAATATGAACCATTTATTAACGTCGCACTTCCAACATTTACATTTCTAAAATAAATATGGCTAATATCATCAATTGTAATACCCGGGTCCCGTAAGTAAGCCGGCCAATAAATTTGCATGCATATTATGTGCTTATATGATTGCACATTTGATATTTATTTAATTATGTGCATATGTGATATTTAACATTATGTGTAAGTTAGATATGGAAGTAGAGGAAATTCGGGATGAGTATGAGAGGGTGAATTTGCGAGTTAGGAAAGTTTGGTTATCATGAGTGCGTGGAATAGGTTCGCGAATTGAAAGGAATTAGAACCTTGCATGGTTTGAAATTCGCGAACTAGGGGGAGATTTAGTTTCACGAATTGAGAAAATTATGAGCATGTGAAGTATACTTCGCGAATTATAAGGATTCGTGAAGTGTGGAAGTGCAAAATGTTTTTTTTTTTTTTACGAATGGAACTTTGAACCTTTGAAGTTGGGAAATATTGTAATAATAAACTAATTATAATTAAGTAGGAAAGACAAGTGGGAGACAATGCTTTTCGGATTAGGTAAATATCAACGTTGGGTTTTGTCCTTTGTTGTCTAAAGCACTAATGGAGAAGTAAGATTAATCATTTATTCAATCATAAGAAAAATAAATCTAGAAAGAAGACGAAGACTCAAACTGTAGAGGTTGAATTTAAGCTTGGAGAGGGTATATCTTTCTTATTTCATCTTTACGTTTTTATTTGATTTAGTATGTTTTAAGTGTGTTAGATACGAGAGGCTAGATCTGTGTAAGTTTTATAAAGTTTTTTTTAATTTTTGAAGGTTCAAATGTGATTTGAAGTTTTAAAGAAGTTCGTTGTGTTTTTGAGAAAATAATATGTTGATCGAAGGTTTTCAGATTTTAAGTGTTAGATAGAGTTTTTGGTGATAATGGGGAAGTGAAATATGAGTTTCACGAACTCTAGTTCGCGAATCATTAGAGAAGTAAGAATTCGCGGATTGAAAAGGTTTTGCGAATTGTGTTTGTTGATTTCGCGAATTGAATGAGTTCGCAAAATGAGAGTGTGAAATGATTAGTTTGCGAATTTTTAGAGGTTTGCAAATTGAGGATTTCGAATTGACGATAAGATTAAGGTCTTCGACTCCATGTGTGTAGCTGGTACACTATGTCCACTACCTACCTTGATCAAGACCTCGCCAGCTCGAAGCTTCCTACTTCGTTCTAGACCTTGGTTCAAAACACAAATGTGGGAACTAGCCCCTGAGTCTAGTATCCACGAAGTAGAATACACAGAACATTAGCTTCAAAAACTAATTGTTTTCCTGAGGCATCAGACGCATCCAGCTTCGGACGTTGACGCTTCCAATGGCCCGGCTGCTGGCAAAGGAGGCACTTATCCGTGGGCTTTGCGCCCGACCTTTTGACCGTGGTGGTCTTCGTCTTCTTGTCGACTCTACCCTTGGTCACGGCTGTCTTGTTCGAGTTCTTCTTCGATCCCTTGTACCTAGAAGTCGCAACAAGCATGTAGACGTGTACCTTCGCTGAATCTTCAACCCACTTATCGTGGAGTACAATCTCCTCATTAGTTGATTCAGCTGTGGGCAATTTTGGCTCCTTAATGTCCAAGACAAAATCCAGTTACGCTAATTTGAGGACAATCCTCAAATTTCTGAGCCAGTCTACATAGTTCGGTCCCACCAAACAATGTTTCTCCAATAGTGTAATTAATGGGTTTGTCATCGTAACTAATAGAGAAGAAAATAAAGTGATAGATAGTTAGGATTTGTAGTGTTTAATCAGACTAAATTAGTACTGTAAATTTTTATCTGACTCCCACTATTTTCCTCGCAACTCTTTCTCCCGGTAGGCATTTCGGAAACCTTGTTGAGTGGTTTCATAGTGGCGTTGAGTTCCCCGCTCCACAACAAACTAGCCTCAACTTAACAGCTTCTGGGCTCGTTTGGTTAGCCGAGGTCGTGCCCCACACGTTTGTGTCACACAGAAGATTCAACGTCTTCGTCTCAGCCAGGGTCCCTCAGCCGTAACTCAGGACATATTGGAATGACTGTCCAAGTGCAACCTATCAACGTCCTGCTCACCTTCCACTTTTCCGTGAAGTTCATCCCCCCGTAGGATAACACTTTATTAGAGGGTGAAGAGTGGTTGGTGAACGACAATTCATAATCCAAACTTGTTCACGGGTTTTCGCGCCGAAATCGACTTTTGGCTTTTTAAATAGGCTAGGCCTAGCCCTATGTATATTGGGTCGTAGGATGGGCTGCACCTAGCCTTTCGGGCCTGTGTCGGGGATGCTCGCAACATGCACGCTGCCAGCCCCGTGCCGCTCGCACCATGCGGCCAGCACCGATCCGCGCGTGCTCTTAGCCTAGCACTGCTCGCACCCAGGGGCGCGGTCATAACTACTTTCAGCGCATCCACGCGCAGCTTTCGCGAGCATCGCGTGCACCCACGCGTGCGGCCTGTGCCTCTCGTGCCGCATGCCCCTTGAGCGGTCAGCCCTATGCGCCGCGCTCCGCGCGCGGCCAGCCCGTCTTTAGTCGGACACCGCGCGCGCCTTGCGCGCCGGCTGCCCGTGCGTCTTGCACACCATGCGCAGGGCTCGGATCAGGCTGCCCGGTGTGCAGCCCGCCCAGAGTCACACATCGCATGCGACTAGACGCAGCCCAGCCCGCCGCGCGCGCGGGCTGCCTTGGCGCCGTGTGCGTCATGCGCACCGCTAATGATTTTGCGGTTTTCGTGGCCTTTTGTCATAGTCCTGTGACTTTAACCGAACCTGGCTCTGATACCACTGTTGGGAATCCCTGAGGGTCCCTAGACCCACGTTCCTAAAACGGCGGAATTTTAAAATTTTACAAGGTTTCCCGCCTATCCAAGATCGCTCTGCTACCAACATGAGAACATACAGACATAAAGAGATAATGGATCAGCAGTGATACCTTGTTGAAATCTCTCGACGATGTCAAGCTTCGAATCCTTCAAATCCCCAAGGCGTAGTGCCCCTCTCCTATGCGAAAAACACACGAACGGGACGCCTTCTTTGCACAAGATCGTCACGCCGGCACCTCACTAACGTCGCAGCTGTTCTTGCATGTGCGGCTAGGCCAAGAACGAGCTGCTTGCTGCCCCCAGAGAGAGAGTGCGAGAGAGAAAGGGATGAGAGGAGAAAACTCTTAGTTTTTCCTCTCTTGAACTCAAATTTCGAAAATTAGATTCACTCCCCTTTAGGATCACAAAAATCCTTATTTATACCACTTAGATTTGCCAAAAATAGGTTGAGGTGGTAGGAGAAAAATCCTCACACCTTCCCATTTACCAAGTCTTCGTTTTCTCAAGTAACGAATTCAAAATTCAAACTTTAAATTTAACTAATTAAAAAATCCAATACCTTAATTAATTAAAATACCATATTCAGTATATTCTAAATATATAATATCCAATATAAATATATTTAATAATTTTCGAAATTTATCTAATAAAATTCGAAACTTATATATATATCCGATATAAATTATTTAATTCCAAATTAAACAATATTATAAGACAATAATAAAGATCTAAATCTAATTAATCATACTAAATATTCAATATCAAATATTTTATTTCAAAAATATATCGTGAGGCGAAAAGACCATTTTACCCCTCACTAGTCAAACTCAGTATTTTCGGTCGATCAGGGTTTTGGACAGCCCCAACCCTGATGTCTCAATCTAGGACCTAACCTTGTCTCTCTCTGATGATGATGTTGTATCGGTTGCCCTTTTTAAGCTCGACTCTCTTGCTTCGTCTCAACCGGCCTAGGAGGTATCTAGGAGTTCGGTATTCACCTAGCCAGCCCCCTGGTACCGAACAGATCTCAAGTTGAATATGAATTTGATTTAATCATAATCCACGAACCGACTGTAGATTTTCGTCATACGTATAAACCCTTTACGTTTGTCCCGGTCGAGTGAGAGTCACGCATAGTCAAACTTACAGAGCTCGACTCTATGTCGTCTATGTCGGTGAAAATACCGATACTGCACTCCACGACTATCGCGAGTCAGTTATATGCTCTGGCCAGACTTGGATAAATTCCCGCACATTAAACTTGCCACAGGACGTTAACCTCGAATTAAACCGAGACCGTAAATCCCTCTCCGCGGTTCAATCGGTAGTCGCATCGGAAAGTCAAGACCGCAGTTCGCCGCTGACCCATGCCACCGGTAAGACGGGCATAGCAAACTAGTGACAAGTCAATACCTCAAGACCAAGCTCAAGTTAACCCTTTCGGTCTAAGGTTCACGCATACTACTACAGTCAATCGATCGATCAAGGACAATCCAAGCGTGTGATCGTTCGATTACGAGTCAGTGTCCAAATACAGATAATCCCCCGATTCATCTTGTCTCATTGTCACGGGCTCCCACTACCCAAGTGAACGGTTGGCACAACAGTTTTGGACCCATCGACAAACAAGTCATACTTGTCGATCCAGTCACCCTACTGGAGACTTAGACTTGTGGACTAATTTTAATATTGCAGTGTCTCAGCTTACTGGTGCCCCACTCTGTCCCCACATAATCAGTAACTGAGCTGCCAATATTTGGGTTTTATTTTGTCTTATCCACCCAGACTGCAAGGTGAAATCTTTCGACTAATTAATAATTTGCCTTTTAATCTATTTATCCAATAATAAATTAGTTTTGAATAAAATCATTCCTTTAATAGAAGTAATCAAATTACATTACTAAACACTATACAATTACCAAATTTCCCTCGTACTCCGAGTCCTCGTACGGCATCTAGGGCATATACCTCACACGTGGTGTGCCCAGTGTTTAAAAAGAGCGTGGTGTTGCACGTTTCAACGCGCACATTAGCGTAATTTTTCCACAAAACGCGACAACGCGCAACAAAAAAAGCATACGGACAGAGAATTCGACATATTTATCAATATATTTATCCTTTGAAAACGAAAAATGATACAGACACAGAACTCGACATACAGACACGAAAAAAATGTACAAAACACTCATTATTGTGACGTGACAATATTTTTATCATTTCACTAACATTTTTTATTTTAGTTTTCATTTTTTTTTATGATTTCCACCGAAACATAAACAGCTATTATTTAATGTAATCTACATAATAAAAATAAATAAATTTATCTAATTTATTCTTTTTTTAACAACGATAAAATGACATGCATATCATATATTTTTCGGTATCCGCAAGAATCATTTTCTAAATACTATATTTTTTAAGTCAAAGTTTCCTAAATTTTTATTAGTTAACTTTTTTAAAATATTGTAATGCTGCTAATCCCATGAGTATAAAATTAGATTTAAAAATTCTATTAAATCTTATGTACATAAATTATTTAATATATTTTTATGTATATTTTATGTGTGGAATATATACTATAACATTTTACGTTTATTATTGAACTCAAAATTTATATAAGGCTTACTGAATAATGTGCTTATGATTCCTAATTTGTTATAAATTATGTTTCTTAACTTAATAAGTGGCTTGTCCGAAATACTCACGCAATACGTTACGCTATTTACGCACACGCTATCTGAACTTAAACGCAACGCACTGCGCTATGCGCGTTTTAAAACACTGGGTGTGCCAAAGCAAGACACATGGGGGCTTGAATATCAAGAACTGTGAAAAGTGGAACAATGCGCTGACCGGCAAGCAGATTTGGGATGTTGCAAGTAAAGCTAACAAACTATGGGTGCGATGGATCAATGGAGTGTATCTTAAAGGCATGGATCTTTTGGCATACGAAACTCCCTTGGACTGCAATTGGCACTGGCGGAAGCTTAGCAAGATCAAAAAACTATATGTGGATGGTTACAACAGTGACCAGTGGCTGCATTCTACAGGACTATATACAGTGAAATCTAGCTATAAGTGGTTGGTAGGGTCCCATATAGGGCAATTATCTGGAACAGGTATAATATGCCGAAACATTACCTCATAGTATGGTTGATGGTGCACAGGAAATTGCTCACCTTTGATAGGCTGAAAGCGTGGGGGATCCCTGTTTTGGAAACTAGCTGTAGACTATCCTCGGCCACTTACGAAACCATTGAGCATATTTTCTTTCCCTGTTCCTATAGAGTGATGTTGTAGGAATGATCTCAGTGTGGTTGAATGACCTTGTCATACCAACGGAGTACAAGACGTGGTGCAAATGGGCGCAGAAGATAGCTAGGGTCCGTAAATTGTGCAATAAAATTATCATTACATGTTCCACAGCTATGATTTACTTCATGTGGAAGGAAAGAAATGGGCGGATTCATGGTTCTAATTCAGTGAATGCTACTGAGACGGTTTACAGGATTAAGCAAGAAGTTAAATGGAAGATTAACAGCTGTAGTGGTTTATTTCAATCGGACACAGACATAGAGATGGGTGCTAGATTCTGCTAGGGTGACTAATGTTTTAGGTCTGGCATTAATCAATCAGTTTTGAGATATACACACATGTAGTTTGTTTTGTGAAAGGAGTAGTGATGTAACCTCCGAATTTCCTGGTGGTAATGAAGTTTTCCATACCAAAAATTGTACCTATATGAGAGTTTTTAGTCATTTCAGTTCATATGCACGCTAAAATTTGAAATTTAAAGTTCTTTTAACAATGCATACCTATGATGTATCCTCGTTTGGTTGCTCGCATCACTAACCACCCGTGTATGCGGAGCAACCCGAGATACCATACACGCTGGGATGTTTGGCTGCCCTCATCGCATACCAGTCATGAGTGTAGAGAAACTCTCTTAGTACCTACCTATGCTGGATATCTGCAAAAACTGTATCCTCCCTTACTAGCAGAAAATGGGTTAAGCACATAAGGTGTCAAATCTTGTCCTAAATCATCCATTAATGTAGCTTTAGGTACCCATTTAGGACTAATTTGACATGGGTATGACATTTACAGGTGAACGTGTTATTCGAGGATGATTTAAAAATTTTCTCCGGAGCCAGTCGCATAAGACGTTTCTCAGACTTAACGTGGACTGAATATTTCAGGAAGGCATAAGAACATATAGAATTATAGGCATTGTTAGTACATGAAATGTTCTTCCTACGTAAAGTGTTCATACGATTCACGTCAAATTGATGACTTTTCTTACAACTTTGCTTACTAGAATGATTAACATATTTTGGATGGGTAAGCATTTTCACATCTATCATTCTTTAAAGAATGGGACGTTTTTGGGGCGTGAGAAGTTCGCTTGCTTGAGCTTGGAACTTCTTCTTTATAAGCTTCCTTTTTAATATGGATAGGAGATGAAAAATCTTGACCTTTTGCTACTTTATTTTTGGAAGACAATTTCGATTTTTCTTACTCCTTAATTTTCTTTATTTGTTTCTTAGCAATTATTAGAGCTCTACTTTTACTCACCTTTCCAGCTTCAGTCAATATTGACTTAGAATCATTCGTAAAAGTTTTCTTTGTTTTAATTTTAGGAACAAAAGTGTCAATTTGAGTTCCCTTATCCTGCTTAGACAATGATATTTCTATAGAATGATTTTTTGGGACTGGTAAGGGCAGAGAATTTTTGAGATTTGATATCTCCTCTAAAAGCTTTTCCTTTCCACTCGAAAACCTACTCTTTCTGATTCCAAGGTTGCGTTCAATTCGGAAATTTTACTAGCAACTTCCGGAATTTCCAACCAAGATAGGTCTATTACAATGTGAAATATTTTCCTCGTTGGACGCTAGGTTCTTAGAGGAATTTTGGTCAGTTTGACCTTTAGCAGCAATTATGCCCTCTAAGTGGTGTACTTTGGAGTGCAATTCGCTGCGAACCGTATATAGAAGATCACATCACTCAGTTCATTCTCCGCTCATCTTCACAAGCCCTCAAGTTAGTTGTAAGTTCGTGAAGTTGGGCTTTGAGATTTTCGGTCTGAGCTTCACGACTTGTAATGCACTCTTGTTGTTAAATAGTCTTTACTTAGTCTTATTATTAAATTAAGTTCTGTTTATTAGTAGTTTAAGTTTGAATTTTAGTTAGATTTGATTTAGATTTAGTATTTGAGATTTATTAGGAGTTTAAATATTTGTTTTAGTCCTATATAGGCGTCTTGTAGAAGGCAAGTATCGAGGGTTTGCGGAAAAATTTCGGGACCGGAGTTTATCTCTCGGTTCGGCTATTAGGAAAGCTATTAGGAAAGCATCTCTGTTCTTTGTTTTCGTCCTTCGAGATTAATAAAATTATATTTAGTTACATTCCCGTGTCTATCATCGTCTTACTCTAACAAATTGGTCCGACATGCATGCCATCGACAAGATCTTCGATGGAGAACCGTCTAGAAGCGTTAGAGAAGACGATCGGAAACCTCGACGATCAACTCCAGGCTGAAATTCAATCAACCAAAGAGTCCATCGAGATTCTTACTGCACGTGTGCCGAACAGCAAGGGAACCAGGCTGCAATTGCCAGTTTAATTAAGATGATCAGCGAGCTATCCGAAACCACGAAAACAATCACTGCGACAGTAAACAGGAAAAGAAAATCTGCATGGAAGCGAAGAGACACCACTCCTTGAATCAGATCAACGATGGCATCGTCGCGTTGATCTGCCGTATTTTGACGGGACTGACCCGCTGGGATGGGTTGAAGGGCTGATCAGTACTTTCTTCTCCAACAAACGCCAACAAATAGTAGGGTATCCTACGCCATGGTAAGCATGGAGGGAGTTGCACAACCTTGGATCCGTTGGGTGATGTCGACTCACCCAAATTTGACGTGGGAAGGCCTCAAACAAAAACTGATCGATACCTTCGACGAGAAGCATCTAGGAAATCAGCTTGAGCGGATCAGTAGCATCAAGCAAATTGGATCTAATAAAGACTACTTTCACGAGTTTGTGGGGGTAATTACCCACTTACACGAAATTCCAGTGTTTCAACATCTGGGATTCTTCTAGTCCTTCGACCAACTACTCCCAAGCATGCTTATCCCTTAGCCAAAGGGATTGAGCGAAAGTATTGGCTGCGGAGGAGCGGGAGTATACTATGTCAGAGGCGAAAACATTAGCCCACAAAACAAAATGCTACGCAGTACGTCGGATTTCACGACTTTTCGGGCAGCAAGAAACGAGCGCAAGCTTGGGGAGACCAAACTAGAAAACATCGAGAAAGAGCAAGTGCCAGTTACCACTAAGCAGGAGGCCAGAATGATATATGCCTCCTCATGCTCGTAATCCAGATTTGTAATCGAAGCCTTTCCATCGTATCTCGGACCGTGAGTTTCAAGAATTGCGATCGAAAGGTCTTTGCTTCCGTTGTCGCCAGCCTTATCACTCAGGGCACGTGTGCTCAAATAAAGAACTTCGTATGATGAGCGGGTGAGAAGAGGATGACTTTTGTGAGACGGAGATTTTCAGACAACAAGATACCGATTATCCACCTTGAGGACAAGGTTCTTTTTGAGGGGTGGATAGTGTTAAAGAGTCTTTAATTAGTATTATTATTAAATTAAGTTCTGTTTATTAGTAGTTTAAGTTTGAATTTTAGTTAGATTTGATTTAGATTTAGTATTTGAGAATTATTAGGAGTTTAAATATTTGTTTTAGTCCTATATATAGGCGTCAGTCTCGTAGAAGGCAAGTATCGATGGCTTGAGGAAAAGGTTGGGGCCGGAGTTTATCTCTCGGTTTGGCTATTAGGAAAGCTATTAGGAAAGCGTCTTTGTTCTACGTTTTCTTCGTTATAGATTAATAAAATTATATGTAGTTATATTATCGTGTCTATCACCATCTCTACTCTAACACTTGTGCAACTTCAAGCTGACACATGAGGTTGCTCTGCTCTCTTAGGCTTTTAAGTAAGCATTGATAGTTATTTTCATTCCTAAATTCTAAGTCCTTTATAGTCTTTTGGTGAACTATAGACGAGCTTTGTTTTTTAGCAGAGGCTGAAGTTATCGCATTGAAGTCCATAGATTTTTTTATTTTTTTAATCTAGTTGGATATTTGATCGTTGACGTGCTTTGTAGTTTTGAAGAATTTATTTATTTATTAATTATTATTATTATTATTTTATTTTGTTTTTGGCTTTTGAAAAATCTATATCGAAAGTCTTTAGTATTTCGTGAAATACGATGTTTTCGAAACTTTTAAGCGTTGTGGTGTACACTGAAATATTTTTGTGATGTCGAAAACTTCGAGAATCTTACTAAAAACCTTTAATTGTTTTGTTTGCGTTTTTCTTTGCTACTACAGTAACTTCGCGAGCTAAACTGACTTCGAATTTTTTTTATTTCGCGAGTTGCTACAGTGATTTCGAGAACGCTACAGTGATTTCGCGAAATTTTTTTATTTATTTCTTTCGAGTTGCTACAGTGATTTCGAGAACTCTACAGTGATCTCGAGAATGCTATAGTGATCTCGAGACCGCTACAGTGATTTCATGATTTTGAACTCTATTGCGAACTACTATTCACTGCTACAGTGCCGCGAATTGCTACAGTACCTGCGGAAGGTTTCTCACGCACGAACAGATAAAATCTAACCCCAAACCCAGAAGAATTGTAGAAGAAACGTCTGGATAATGATCTTAACACTTATATCTTCAACCCGAAACACTCAAGCATCATCAGAAACACTAAAACAAATCAAATTTAAAAAATCATGAAGAACACGAAGAACACCAAAAAATATAATTTCGAAAATGTTTCTCAAATCTAAGCGCGTTTTGCTCTGATACAACGTGTTGGTCCGTTTATATCCAACTAAAGCATATTTCAAGCAATTATACCACGAAAATAAATGGAACAATTCACTTAGCGTGGGTGTTTGCATGCGTTCTTGAGGGGGTTGGTGGGTCCTTCTCTAAAAGATGTCTTTTTATTACTTTTGACGTACAAAGACACCTAACTATGTGTTAGGGTTTTAGTATTTATACCATATGTTGGTATATAACACTTGGGCCCTTGTAAGCCCATTATAAGATAAGATCATTGGGCTCTAAAACATTAAAATTCACTTAAATAAATTACAAGATTAAGATAACCTAATCTAATTAAAATAATCCTAACAATATCAACAACAAATGTGGAAAACCCTTGAAGAGATAAAAAAACCCCGAGACTTGTAGGTCTATTAAATGCATCAAAGGAGAGCCGTGTACACTGGTTCCCGCGATAACACAGAAATTAACTACCAGTAAATGAAAAAATCTGAGCTAAATTCAAAACAAGTAGATCAAGAAATAACATCTCAAAAATCATAGGTTGTAAACCGAGGCTTCTAGTGATACCTTCCTTGCAGGGAAGAAGGGGAGACGTAGGATAATTTGCTCCGAACTTCCAGAAAAAAATTATGTGTCTTTCACAAAACACACGCACATCACATTTCACTTTCAGTCTTGGTTCAAAACCGACCGGTTTGCTTGCGCATAAATCACACAAACGACTATCAAGCACCACTACCAAACCTTAACCGGTTTAGATCCGAAAATCTAATAAGTGTTTATTCACCCCCTCTAAACACGAACCGATCCTATCGTGCACAAGAAATTCCAAGTAACAAATTTTGTTATTCCTTAGCTTGTTCAGGGTTGTGTGGTTCATCTCTCTCTCTCTCTCTCTCTCTCTCTCTCTCTCTCTCTCTCTCTCTCTCTCTCTCTCTCTCTCTCTCTCTCTCTCTCTCTCTCTCTCTCTCTCTCTCTCTCTCTCTCTCTCTCTCTCTCTCTCTATATATATATATATATATTACATGAGATGTTTTTTTATCTACTATGTACGATGAATAAAATCAGATGGATCTCTCGGGTCCTTCAGTCTGTTTTTTCCTGGAAGTTTAAAAGAAGATTTCGCCAAGAAACAGACCCACTGCAAAAGTAGTCAAGAACGAGAAGTTGATCTTTAGCGTCAAAGTTTTCAATAAAATCGTGTAGGGATCTTTTCAAGCCCGATTTCAGCGCATGCCCAATCTTATATAAGTTTCTCTATAAAAGCTATTAGTAATAGAGAGAGTTAGCCCACGAGCTTAGAAGGAGCTCACCAATTCAAATTGTCCAATCTGAGACGGTTTGACATCTAACAATCCCCTCAAACTCAAGTTCCTTTCAACGTATATGCACCAAGCGCTTCCACCGCAACCACTGTACTAAGCGCTTTTTTCGTCGCAGTTCACTAATAGCCTTACACGGGGACACAACACCACATCGTATCCGGGCTAAAATTTCACTCATCTGAAGGTCACCTTCACGTGTTCGCTCCACGCTCACCGCACCATGTAGGATTTTTTAGGCCCAATTTCAGCTCAAACACATATAAGCTTGTAAGGGTTCCTCTCTAAAACAGCTGGCAATAGAGGGAGTTAGACCACAAGCTTATATGCTTGATCAACTTTTTTAATTTATCCGATTGGGTCTACTAAGGAGGTTGTACGACAAGTATTATAAACCAATACTTCTAATGAAATACCTTCCTGACCGAGAAGGGAAGATGTAAGAGATTAAGCTTCGAACTTCCTAACTCTGTCCATTTTACAGAACACATACGCACAATCCTAGTCCTAAGTCGACCTGTATTTTCCGGCCTAAACTTGTATACACTCATATCAAGCTCGGTTAATCTTCAATGAGACTAAAACCGATAAAGATCAAAAAAATAATGCAGTGTTTATTCACCCCCTAAAGATATAAATTGATCCTACCATTATTTATGATGAATTCTTTAGGGGGGTCTTTCGACCGTATGGCTATGTTGATGATCATCACCATCGTTTTGCAAATGGTTCAAGAATTGGAACCGATTCAATAGCCTAAAGAAATAGATCGATTATGTACAGAACGAAACCGTAATTATAGTGGAATTGATATGTTTAGAAATCGAACAGTTGCAAAATTCTTGAAGATAGATTCGATTATGACACCAGGATTAGAGTTTTGCCCAGAATCGGTGAAAGACGAAGAAAATAATATAACTACGGAAAAATGGGCGAAGTGAAAATTTTTTTACGTCGGCGGGGTTCCACAATGTTGCATGCTAAAAAAATAAAGTGAAATAATCGTAACATTATTTATATATTATTGTTACTATATATAACAATTCGGTTTCTCAGCGAACCAAAAACATTAAAGAATTAGAAATGAACATCGAACTAAAAGAAAGTCGCTTGGGTATTGCGTATGAGTAGATTTTTATTTTAAATGAATTATTTAATCGAACTATGAGCACCATGTGTTTATAAATAAATTTAAATAAAAAAATAAGATTAGAAATATATTATAGAAAAAAAGAACTATGAAGAAAATATAAATTGTGACTGTTTTGTAGTATTATCGATAGTGCCTATTTTTGTAAGCCACTTTTAGAAGGATGCCTATATATATAAAAAAGGTTAACTAGATTTTAGGCCCCTTTAACAAGTTGGTATAGGTTTCAGGCCCTTTTAGTATTTTTAATAGGGAGAAGGACCCATCAAATAGTTACGTTAGGAAAAAGGACCAATTCAGGCGGAAAAGACTTGTTTACCCTTATTTTTTGCAGAAATTTCATCAAACTTTTTAGACTTAAATCTTCACGTGTTATTAAGTGGTATATAAATTTATTTTAGTGGTATTTATTCTGATTGATGTGGTATTAAAAAAATAATATGTAATACGACGCTGAGACTAAAGGCGATTTTCAGTACCACAAACCCTAAAAATTTCCAGCATTAATCGAGAAAACCCGAAGAATTTTCTACCGATCTGAACCCTTAATCGACGAAACCCGACCGATTTAGACACTTCATCGACGAATCTTGCGATTTCGAAGAAGAACCCCGTCGATCGCCAAGAAAGTGGCCGGAAGAAGGAGAAGAAAGTTACTGGGAAGAACAACAGCGTCGAATGATGGCTCTGCTTGTGGTTTGACTGTGTTTAGCACTTTTGGTGTTTTGAATGATGGATCTGCTTCTGTTTTTGCGTTTTGAACTAGTTCTATTTTCATACCACATCACGTGTAAATCATACCACTTAATAATATAACAATTTATACTCTATTCGTAACAAAAAATAAGAACATTCAGCTCCATGGGCCTATTACCATCTCAGCTATAAAATACCACATCATATGTAAATTCTACCACTTAAGTATATTCTGATACCAATTTATACTCCACTTGTAACAGAAAATAGAAACATTCAGAAGTTTCATGGGCCTATTACCGTCTCCGTCTTTATATAATACCACATCACATTTAAATTGTACCACTTAATAATATTTTGGTACCAATTTATACTCCATTCGTAACAAAAAATAAGAACATTCGAGAAGCTTCAAGGGCCGTCAAACCGTCTCCAGCTTTATATAGTACCACATCACATGTAAATTATACCACTTCAGTGTAGTTTAGTACCAATTTATACTTCATTCATAACAAAAAATAAGAACATTCCAGAAGCTTCATATCCGTCAAACATGTTTCGTCATATTATATCATACCAAATCACATGTAAGTTATACCACTTTAGCATAGTTTTGTACCACTTCATACTCCAATCATACCAAAAAAGGATCATTCCAGAAGCTTCATGCTCCTCAAACCTGCTTCGTCACATGTATACCATACCAAAACTCATGTAAGTTATACCACTTCAGCATAGTTTTGTACCACTTCATACTCCATTCATACCAAAAATAAAATATCATTCCAGAAGCTTCATGCTCCGTCAAACATGTTTCGTCATATTTATACCATACCAAAACTCATGTAAGTTATACCACTTTATACTATACTCTTACCAATTTATACGCCATTCATAACAGAAAATAAAGAACATTCCAGAAGCTTCATGATCCGTCAATGAATATGGATCAATATTTATACCATACCTAAACACATGTAAATTATACTACTTCAGCGTAATCTGGTACCAATTTATACGCCATTCATAACAGAAAATAAAGAACATTCCAGAAGCTTCATGATCCGTCAATGAATATGGATCAATATTTGTACAATACCAAGACACATGTAAGATATACCACTTCAACGTAACGTCGTACCAGTGTATACACCATTCATAACAAAAAAATAAGGAACATTCCAGAAGCTTCATGATCCGTCAATGAATATGGTCTCACCATCTTTATATGATACCACATCACATGTAAATTATACCACTTGCTAATATTTTGGTAACCGTTTATACTATCCTGGTAACAATACATTACGAAACGATACCACATTAAGTCGTACTGATACTCGATCATATGTTATCTGTACCACATTAATGGATCGAATAATTTCGTAAATAAAATTTGTTTTTTTTCGGTTGTGAAGGAATAAAAATAATGGAAATATATGATTTGACGTATAATCCACGAAGTTCCTTGATTTTGTTACGTTTTATGCAAATATGATGTAAGTAGTCAAGTAATGAGGTTTTGATTATATGAAATGTATACTAATGCAAATCGTAGACAACTATATTTACATCACATTGATATTTACCATTATGAATTACAACAAATTATCCTAAACAACATTATACGTCAATCATAGAACAAATCTTACGACAAGAAACCTTTAATCGTAACCCCGAAACAGTTTACCCTACGAACCGATACTCTAAACCAAAAAACTGGAAACCCTAGCGCATAAACCGCAATCTGTAACACATAAAGTGTTTCTGGTACCACATTATTACAGGAATATATACTACATAATACCACATCACACGTAAATTATACCACTTCAGTGTATTTTAATACCAATTTATACTACATTCATAACAAAAAATAAGAACATTCCAGAAGCTTCATGGGTCGTCAGTGAATATGGTCTCTCCATCTTCATATGATACCACATCACATTTAAATTATACCACTTCATGCCACTATTGTACCTAATCTTATCGAAATTATAGCACTTACACGTTTCTGATACCACATAACGACCACTCATTTAAATATTTTTTTTTGCGATTTCACTTTCAGTTCGTTAATCTTGAGGTACGAACGAATGAGTCACCACTAAGGCGCGACGCACAAGCTATGGGTCTCTCAAATTTATGATATTAGCTTTAATTTCGACCAAAAATATGCTCGATTTATCTTATTCTCAAATTAATTTCTAGAAAATATTCCTCACAGATCTTAAGTCTGACTACGTAAATATCATTGAGATCGTCGAATACACATCAAAATTGAGTTTATGCCAGTATGTGTAAAAAATTTACGGTAAATCGATAGTTGAAATAGCTTTTCCATTAATACCATTTGCATAACATCTGGAAACCACTTCTTATGGTAGTTATATCACTTTATGCCATTATCATACCACTTCTGCACTGTCATAAAACACTAAGTTTTGCAGGAAAAACAACTAACACGTATATGGTACCACTTTATGCCATTATTATACCACTTTATGTGTTTATCATACCACTTTATGCCATTATCATACTACTTCTGGTACCAATTTATACTACACAAAAGTTCCCACCCAAAATAATACTGAGATTCAGCTTTCCCGCCCAAAACAGTGTGACTTGCTTATTCAGTACCACATCCTCCCTAACGGGTACCACAACATGCCAAATGAAAAATATTCCAGTCTGGAAACCACTTCTTATGGTTGTTATACCACTTTACGCTGTTATCGTACCGCATCTTATAAAATTTTGAGAATAAGTAATAGTTTTCGTTGCTATACCACTTTATGTATCTAATATACCACTTTACGATCTGTTTTACGACTTCACTCTGTTTTGGTACCGCTTCTTATATAACTAATACCAAATGAGATAAGTAACAATTAACGTTGTTATACAACTTTAAGCCTCTTCTGTACCACATAATGCTTCTCTTGTACCATATATTACAAAAATAATACCAAATGAGAAAAAGTAATATCTCGTACCAGTTCAAGTAACGTTTCTTATCGTTTCTATACCACGTTACGGCTCTTGTATACCACATCATATAAAATTAATACTAAATTAGAATAATATCTCGTATCAGTTCGAGTAATGCTTCTTATCGTAACTATACCACTTTATGCCACTATTGTACCGGAACGTATGGAAACTATACCACTTAAGGCTTTCTGATACCACATAACGAATACTCATTAAAACTCTTTTTCTCTGGCGATTTCACTTTCAGTTCGTTCATCTGATGGACGAACGATTGAGTCACCACCAAGGCGCGACGTAATTTTCAAGCTATAGGTCTCTCGAATTTATGCATATTAGATTTAATTTCAACCAAAAACATGCTCGATTTATCTTATTTGCGTAAATGAATTTCTACAAATTATTCCTCACCGATCTTAAATACGACGACGTAAATATCATTGATATCGTCGGTTACACACCAAAATTGATTTTGTGCCCAGTATGCTCGAATATTTGGGGCAAATCGATCGTCAAAATAGTTTTTTTGATTGATACCATTTGAATAATATCTGGTAACATAATTACAGCAATTCATACCTCTTTATTTAACACCTACAAGGGGCATTTTCGTCAAATCATTGTTTATGTCCTTTATTTTGAATTTAATTTAGACTTGGTCCTTAAATTTATATTTAATGTGAAAAGGGCCTGAACTCAAAAAGAAACTTTCAGTGGGGCCTGATATAGAAACGCCCCTAAAAAAAAATTACATCTTCAACTACCACTGATTGCTTTTATCATGAAGTTTTCGAATATGGTATCAAATTTGGTTCGATCTAACGCACCGCCACACAATTTACATACATGCCCACGTTAGGTATTTTGTACTCAAAGGGGACAATGTTTAGATTTATTTTCCAGCAGACATCAAACGAATGAAGCTCATATAACTAGTTAGTAAGATATATTTTATCTTTCACCAATTTATCTTATAATAAAAACTCGAGCCCGAGGACAAATAATCCGCTCGTGAGCTTCCTTACTTGACTAATCGATTTCGGGTTCGAGTTTTAAAATAATAATAGATAGAGAAAAGTCTTTTTGCGACATGTTCAACTAATCTCGTAGGTACACAATATGAGACGACGTCCACGGACTAACAGAAGAGAATTGACACAAGAAAAAATATACATTACACACTTCACCTATATGTTGTACAAAGTGAGACACGTCCAAACTTTATTTACTCACGAAAATCTAATATATATATATATATATATATATATGTATTATTCGTATTTAATGTTGTTGCAGAACAATGACGCTATTGATTAATTCTTAGGTTTCGACTTGCACGTTAAGTCTTGACTATTATCTTGTGACTGCTATCAATTACGTACTAGCCACAGCGTGTTTTACTAAATGGAGAGTCCATAAAAGCAGGAAAATCCGATATATACATAATATCTATGACTAAGAAATTTACCTTTCAACGAAAGACAATTTGTGATTGTATGAAAAGTCGTTGACATGGAAATGGGTTGACGATGATCTTGACTGATCAAGTTGATGTGTAAAAAACCCTCACGTTTATAGTTAGCATCCGACGAGGCTTTAAATGAGAGGTCGTTCTTTTCAAACATCTTTCTAGATTAAGGTATAGATAAGATTCATATGTATACATAAAAATATATAAGTGCGTGCATCCATGACCATTGATTACCCGTGTTTACAAGCTGAAGTTTTGAAATTGTTGGTAAGTTTCGTGTATTCCAATAAACATATAAATATTGGTATGTAGGTCCAATCACAAGATAACAAGTATCACGAAAATATAAGAATTCGTTTTATTGCCAAATTAGGAGTATTAGCAATATATTCTGACAGTCTTCTATTTTTATTTCCAAATAAATTAATGTTTACAGCGATTAGATACGAAAATAAAATAAAAAATATAACAAAAATCATTTTAGAAACGATATATATTCATATCCAATTTGCTACGAGGACAACGCCATCACAATCAGACACAGATAATTCCGCTTAATGACTCAGTAGATATGAAATTTTAGTTTTGGACGCCGAATATTCCGCAACTAATATGTTTTTTTGTCCTAGTAGTGAAATATAATTATCTACTTTATATTACTATAAGTACAGCGACTCAATTCAAGCAATTGGACCATTTCAAATAGGCAACTTTATAAATACGGGGATATGTAGTAAATGCTTCTCACTCTTTGGAATTACATTTTATCCCCAAATAAAGACAAATAATAACGAACGATTGAGCTTATAGAGAAATGACATCACTATCTTCTCCATCTTTCAACAAAATCCAACCTCCGACCAATGGAAGATTACTGACCATTCTAAGCATTGATGGAGGTGGTATTAGAGGTATCATCCCAGCTAAAGTTCTTGAATTTCTTGAGTCTGAACTCCAGGTAATATCTACAGTATGTGCATTTGTAGCAGTTTAGGTGTATATCTAGTTTTTGCTTCAAATAAACAGCATGTGCATTTGTAGCAGTTTAGGTGTATATCAAGTTTTTGCTTCAAATAAACAGCATCATACGCGTACTAATCTTCCCTATCTTTTACTACTTAGCAACCAGATTAGCTAACATTTTTTATTACCTAACGAGGTCAGAAACTCGACGGCAAAGAAGCTCGAATAGCAGATTATTTCGATGTAATAGCAGGGACAAGCACGGGCGGGCTCATAGCTGCCATGTTAACCACCCCCGATGCTAATAACCGACCGTTATACTCTGCCAAAGATATTGTACCGTTTTACGTAAATAATGGCCCCAGCATATTCCCACAAAGAGGGTAAGTTAATTCCATATTTGTCTTAAAAAATAATTTAAAGAATCCCATGTTTTTTTTTCTTTTCCTGACTGGTAACCTTATGACTTATGAGACGCTGGATTTGATTTAACTTGAAGATTTGGTACGGTGAGATCAGTTGTGAGCACAATGAGAAAACTTGTAGGGCCAAAGTACAATGGAAAGTACCTTCGCAAGCTCATAAGAGACAACTTAGGGCAGACTAGGTTACATGATACCCTAACCAACGTTGTCATACCTTCATTTGATATCAAGAACTTACAGCCCACTGTCTTCTCTTCATACGAGGTTTGTTTTTCAATCTCTGAGAATCGTAATTTTTCCTATACTACATACATACATCGATTAAAGATGAAATCTGAGTTATGAATATATTTCAGGAAAAGAACTCACCATATATGAACGCCCTACTATCAGATATATGCATAAGCACGTCCGCCGCACCTACATATCTTCCGGCGCATCACTTCAGAAACACGGATGGCTCCGGAAAATCTTGGGACTTCAATCTCATCGATGGAGGCGTAGCTGCTAATAATCCGGTAAAACTATACATATATGCTGGAAAATATATTAATTTAAAATATGATACGCAGTCCCTTAAGTCTTAGGTGAGTTGTCATACAACATCACCCATTTAAGAAATCAGTCTTAACATCAGGCCACTCGTTTGAAAAATTATATAAAAAAATTGAAAAATGATAAATTTCTGTGAGATCACATTATTGGGCCGGCCCACGTAAGAGGGGCTGACCCATGTAAGAGATGAGCTTCCATCTTAAAATCAATTGGCAATATGTGAGTGACTCCTCTATTTATATATAGTACTTAAAACTCTACTCAATTATCCCATGTGGGACATGTGTTATTTGCGATGGTTTGTAATTCTTAACAATTCCCTACACGCCTAACCTTTTAGCTAGGTGAAGCAATCATTACTTATTATAAAACCCACTCGTTGCAATTTCTAATTCAATAAAATGATCGATATTTTGCAGACTTTGGTTGCAATAAGGGAAGTTACGAAGCAGTTGTTTGGGAGCAACCCTGATTACCTATCGATTCCAGCGCTCGACTTTGGAAGATTTCTAGTGATCTCTTTGGGCTCAGGCTCTGCCAAGCAAGAACAGAAATACACGGCTAAAATGGCTGCTAATTGGGGAATTCTTGGATGGCTTATTCAAGGAAACTCAACGCCTATCATCGACGTTTTCTCTGAAGCTAGCGAAGACATGGTGGATTATTTCTTGTCTGTGATCTTCCAAGGGCTTAACAATCCTGACAACTACTTACGCATACAAGTAATAATAAGGTCACAACATTACATTGATTTTAGAATTACAGCCTTTGTTTGATTATAAAATCAATAGGATGATACATTGAGTGGTGATAATTCTTCGGTGGACGTTACGACGGAGAAGAATTTAAAAGAACTTGTTGGGATTGGAGAGAGACTTCTGAAGGGTCAGGTCTGCCGTGTCGATCTTCAAACTGGGAATTCATTGCCTGTGAATAATGGAGGAACAAATGAAGATGCTTTGAAGAGGTTTTATTTAAGATAAAAATTAAATTAGCTCTATAATATATTGCATTATATGTAACAATATGAACATTCTTCTCTTCTAACATGTACTTTTTTGTGTTTTCGTAGGTTCGCAAAATTGCTATCTGACGAACAGAAATTACGGAGTTCGAAACCTGATGAAAAAAGCATTTAGTAGTATTGAAGATTTATATGTACATATATTGTATATATGTGCTGACTGTGTGTGCATTGTGTATTATAGGAGCAAGTTGTGTTTGTTTCATCATATAAGTTTTTTCATCGTTTTACTTTACATTGTTTTATATGTAAACCGTTATTGGGCTAATTTCATGCCGAAGTGCCACACGTACAAAAAATCTTAAATTGGGGTTTTAAGAAATAAAATCGTACCCTCGCGGTTTTGAGCAATTTTGGAATGTTATAACTTTACCCACACGTAACCTTACAAAATGATGTGGAACAAATCACTAGTTTTACTCAAATGGTGTGTTATAACTTTTGAATATATCATATTAAAGATAATATAGTTGATAGATATTACAAGTTAAATTTAAGTATATATATTTTGTTACCCTCGTGATTCTCGGCTAAGGGTAAAATAACCCGCGAGTGCGAAATAACCCGCGAGGGGAAAGGCGGGAGACGAAAGAATAGGGGCGCCTGGAAATTCCTTCGGATAAAGGGGTCAGGAATTCTCGAGTAGGATGCACCCGAGTAAGTGGGGGTGCGCCCGAGGGGACGCCGAATATGGGAAAGTAGGAAGAGCTTGGGTGAACTACTCGAAGGAGACCCGAGGACCTGGCCGAGGCGATCTGTCTCGAGAAATAACAGCTAACCCGAACAGGTCTCGAGAAATAACAGCTAACCCGAACATGATGAATACGCCCGATAGAAGGAAAGAACCCGCCCAGATTAAAATCATGTCAGGGAGAAGATCAAGATAAGGATAGAAAGGAGGAGGAATAAGGGAAGCGAGGGTGAAGAGGGAAAACCACGATCTCTACACGTCCGTGGAAAAGGCAGGCTGGGGAAAGATCAGGTCAGAGCAACGAGATTCGAACCTAGTATAAAAGGTAACGGTTAGCAATATTCTCAGGTACGTACACTTAAACGAAAACCGTTCTTACTAAGCCTACCACCTGTCTTACTCCTTTTACGAGCGAAAATTGACTTAAGCATCGGAGGGGCATCGCCGGCAACCACCCCGGCCCCCTCTAACCTGTTTCTGTTGGTTTTCGAGTGTTAGGTTTAGGTATTCACCGTTGTTGTTTCGAGAAGACGCGCGAGTTCGTCGTCAAGCAAATGTTGTTTTCAGTGGAACACATCATTGGCGTCGTCTGTGGGAAGACGTGAAAACACATATTCCCAGAAATAAAGCATGATGGATCCTGCAAACCACCCCCAATCGCCGTTGGTAGAAGAGGTGCTCACGGCAGAAGAAATAGAAAGAAGATTGAGGGAATTGTTCAACGCTGAGTTGGGAAAACTGAGGGCCGAAGTCGAGATGTCGAGGGCTGAGCGGACGCAAAAAACCCAATGCGAGTCGCCGACACGGTTCGAGACCTAAGAAGAAGAAGCAGAGCAGTTACGCAAGGAAGCGGAAATCCCGCACACCGAGGAGCCAGAAAAAGAAGCTGAGGAGAAAACGTTGAGGGCAGAGATCAACGCCCTACGAGTGGAAAGGAGAAAAGGAACGGCCGAGCAAATTGCCGAATGGGAACGAATGAAGGACGAAATTCAGTAAGGAATTAGCCATCCCGAAAGTTCCCCTTCCCATACAAAGGGGATCTCCTTTCTCTGATAAGGTTTTCTCGGGCTCCCCTGCCGAACAATTTTAGATTTCCTGATATGAGCAAGTACGATGGCTCAGGATCTCCCGAGGACCACCTGGCCAGCTTCGAGGGTGACGCCGCACTCTATCAGTTAGGGGACGAGATCAAGTGCCGAGTATTCGCCACGACCCTGGCCCGAGGAGCTCAGTAATGGTTCACTATGCTACCTGCCGGGGAGATCCGCAATTTCGCGAACTTCACCCGTTCTTTCCTGAGGCAGTTCTCGAGCAGTCGAAGAAGGCCTTGCTCGGGGGGTGAACTTATTGAATATGCGGCAGGGAGACAAAGAAAATCTGCGAGACTATCTGAAAAGATTCAACAAGGTCATGATGGAAGTGCCCTCGGCCACTCCGAATTTATTAATCGGGGCCTTCCACAATGGGTTGAAAGAAGGAGACCTCTTCAGATCATTAGTAAATACCCGACCACGGTGGAGGAGCTGATAGTCCCGGTCGAAAAATACGTGAGGGTGGAGGAAACGCACGATTTCAAGAAGGGAGACAAGAAGCGAGCCATCGGGACAGTGGATATCGCCCGCGAACCGGTCCACCCTCCAAGCTTTAAGGAAGGAGGCGAGAGCATCGGAGATGTGTCAAGGACGGTACTTCATAAAGAGACCCTTTGGAAGTAGAAACGGACCGAGGAAACCCGTCTCGAAAGAGTACTGTGAGTTCCACCACGAGTAAGGCCACACCACTGAAATTGTTTTCACCTAAATGACGAGCTTGAGAGACTGGTGGAAGCCAACCCCGACGCCCGAGCGGAATTTGTAGAGGAAGGAGGAGAAAGCGCCCAACGCAAGTACCCTAGAAGAGAATTCGGACGAGGAACAGGAAGGAGGCAACCTTACGTGAATTACAGACACCCGGAGAGATATCGGCGATCCCCAGAACGATACCTTGATCTCCTGAGAGAAGGCAAGTTGAACAGCGGAGGGAGGTTAAAGTCGATCGAGGACGAGACAACGGCAGACGCACTCCTGAGCAGGCTCGAGCACCTGAAAACCCCTATATGCCTCCGCGTAGGATCAATATGATATCTGGAGGACCCGCGATCGGAGATTCGGCTAATACCGACTACTTGTGTAGTCGGTAAACTAGATTAACTTTTTTAAAAATAATAATATTGTCGTCGGTAAATTTAATTACATTTTTTAAAAAAAAAATTGATAGAATAATACCCATTTATAGTCCATAAATTCAATTATTTTTTTTTTATTTATTAACTAAATAAACATTTAGAAAACAAGTAATATATATTAATAATTTAGTCTACAAACAACATTATCTACATAAAAACGAGGTGTCCAAACGATAAAAGCTGGTTCGAGAAAAAAAAAACTACTAAAAACCTAAGCCAAGCCGTGTCCGCTGCCCCATCTGGAAAATCTCGTGGCGACGCACATTAATGTTCTGCGACGCTGCAGCGCCACATGTCTGTGTCTCATCCACAATATCACGATCGCGGGCGTTCTCTGATCCACGCGACTCGCCTCATAGCGCTGCAAGAACTGCTCGAAACGCGACTGCAACGTGGTGAGAGTGGTCTGCGTAGCCTGCAGCTGCTCCTGCAGCTGTATAGTCTGATATGGCGCATACTGACTCGAACTCAACGTCGATGGCTGTGAAGGTGCCTCGAAAAACATCTCTGATGCATTACCCATACCAGGTACGTTCTGAAACCTTGTCCAGCCTCCAGATATCTCGTAAAATGCTTGAGCGTCTGAAAACGACGGATTCGATGCCTTGAGAGCTTCAAAGTCGTCCTGTGAGACAAGAACATTAAGAAACATACATTTAAAATTAAAATTTCGGCAGCATCTCCTCTATAAATGATCATCCCAACAACGCAGAATCAATTCCCAAAAGCAACATTCAACAGCTCAAAACTAATACGTGAATAACATCTCAAACACCAATTCAAGACAAACATTTCAATCTAAACGGCAACAATAGATAACAAACTACATTACTGACCATCTTTTTTGCGAGCTTTCTCGTCGACGTATGTCTTATCCTTCCTATTGTGATTCTGTAAATAAACCTCGTGGGCTTAGGAAGGACTCCATTGTTCTTCGCAGCCTGGCAACAAATAAAATTCAATCAAATTAAGTAATAATATATAGTAATGAATGATAATTTAGAAACTTATAATTTTCTTTGCAAGGTGACTCGTGGCGCACGATCCTTGCGTGGACTTCGCTGCACTACCATCCCGACCGAAACAATTTGCTTTTAGTCGGGTAGATCTCTCAACGAATGCGGGCGATAAACGTTTTTGTCTAAGTTCTCGAGCCACGTCATCGCTCAAAAACTTAGACTTACAAGTAGGATCGTTCACCAACTTGACGCCTTCATCCCGCATATTATCCTTGAGGCAACGAGCAAGAACCCTAATAAATTCAGCCGTAACCAATGATGCTATCGAAGGGTCCCAAGAATACCTCAACTACGAAAAATCATCAACGATCCACTATATGAGTCCGGACGCTAACCCGAAAATGTAGCCACCAACGATCCACTATATCATCAGGGACCTCACTAATACCCGTCCACGTCCCACAATGTATGACTGGAATGGGTCACAGAACTAACCACAGACTTCTTGTCGAACCTAATCGAAATCATAATTAGTTTATTATCAAGCCATTTAAATCAATTATCGTAAGCAAAACAACATACCACTCTAATGAGTCCGGACGCAATACAGGCTTCCCTGGAGCTCCGTGTAGATCTGTGTCGATTGTAGATGGAGTAGACAGAGTAGATGGAGGTGGTGTGTCAGTCGATGTCAATCCCAATTCTGGCGTAGGCGTGTGGGTTGCGTCTCTGGAACTGCCGCATCATCCTGTGTCGATATTCGAAGGTCGGCAAACCTAGACAAACGACATTTGATGTTCCTTTTCCAGTCATTTTTCACTAACCTGAAATGCCAAAATAGATCTAAATAAATAATTATCATATATAAAGACAATTGTAACGATATATAACATTTTTAACAAAAACAAAAATAAGACAATACTCTATATCTCCGGGGATGAAAGTAAATCATCAGAACTATCATCATCACTTTGATATTCATCGCCATCACTTTCACTTGCTTCTTGATTATCTTCATCACCCGGTACAACTGACTCATACTCGCCACTCTCATTATTGCTTGCTGCATGATTTTCTTCAATTATATAGTTTGGATTTGATAGCAATGGGGTATCGTTGATGACATCTTCTTGAAAAGCCGTTTCTTCCGTCACCCCACTATTATATCGTGGTCGAGGATTGGTATCAAAAACTGCCCACCAGTTATCTCTAGTACTTGTCATAGAAGGATACGTTGCAAAATAAACTTGATCAGCCTGATACGACATGATGAAAGGATCATATCTTCTCGTGGAGTCGACATCAACTAGTTTATAAGAGTCATGGACAACGAAAGCTCTATTTGGGTCAAACCAATCACACCGAAACAAAACACACTTTAGCGCTCTGTTAGACCCGTAGTAAACCAACTCAACGACTTCTTGAAGAATGCCGTAGTACGAACCACTTTCACTACTTCCAACAGTGACACCATGATTTAATGTAGCCTTATCTCGACCATATTCGAGATGTGAAAATTGAATCCATTTATGTAATAATGATTCTCGAACAAAACATTGCTTGAACAAGTGTCGTCCTCCGTTTTGCGAATTGTTGATACAATCTCCGATCAGTATGTCCGTCGACTCTCCTTGCCGGTCCATTTTTATCCACCATATTTTTTCTGAAGTTTCTTTTGTTCCTCCTAAAAACGTGATTACGGGGTAAGAAACGCCTGTGGCAGTCGAACCACGAGTACTTCTTTCCATGTTGTAACAAGAAAGAATGAGTATCATCCATACATATTGGACATGCATAGTTTCTAGGAGGTGCTGTTCTCCAACCAGATAGCATACCATATGCTGGAAAGTCGTTAGTTGTCCAAAGAAGAGCAGCACGCATATTGAAATTTTGTTTGCGAAAACTATCATAGGTCGTTGCGCCAAACTCCTATAATTGATTGAGCTCGTCAATTAAGGGAATCAAATATATATCCAAATTTCCTTTAGGGCTGCGAGGTCCTGGAACTAGCATATTCAAAAGCATAAACTGTTTTTTTCATACACATTGTAGGAGGAAGGTTATACGGGTTATGATAACAGCCAACACGAGTATTGACTACCACTCTTACCAAATGGTGCAAATCCATCGGTGCAAAGCCCTAATCATACATTTCTTGGCTCACATGCAAAATCCGGAAATTGATTATCAAAATCTATCCATTCTGATCCATGACAAGGATGACTCATCACTTCATCTTCGCGCTTGTTCTCATAATGCCACAACATATTTTTCGCAACATTTTTTGTGGCATACAACCACTGCAAACCGTGGAGTTAGTGGGAAGTAAATCAACCTTTTTTTAGAAACTCTACTTCCACGCCGAGTATTGCGATACCTAGGCTATTGACAATGAATACACGTTTCATTGTTCAAACTATCCTTCAAATACAACATGCATCCATTAATACATAAGTCAATGTACTGACATGGCATTCGAAGACCTTTCACTAATCTTTAGTTTTAGTGAATGTTTCTAACATAATATTCTCCGAAGGAAGCACATCCTTTATTAATGCAGTAAAGGCGTTGACAACTCGAAGTGGCATGTTATACTCATATTTCATTTTATATTGATAACTCTTGAAGCAACAGCCAATAGACTCATATTGCAGCAATCATAAATGGGCCGCTCGGCAGATTTTAACATCTCAAAGAAATCTCTCGTCATCGTAGTAGGTTCTTCTTCAGTTGTGTCATTATCAAAACTACTACCCATAATTTGATCATTAACAGTTGAGTGACCATAAAAGTACCCATGATGATTTCCACCAAAACCATCTAGTATCATCTCAGAAAAACGATTACTTACCACTTGTCCGGATGAGCAACTTGCGTTATAATTTTCACCGTGTATATGTAGCACTCGGGTCCTCGTAAACTATAGCGCCAGTAAATTTGCATAAATGTTGAATGCAATTATGTGCATTTTGTGCAATTATTCTATGCTCGTGTGAATTATGTGCATTAATGCCATGACTACGCGATTCACTTCATTATGCTCATGTTACCTACGTGGAATTTCGTGTGGAAAATTACGTGCTTACCTGGCTTAGGAAATCTCCTGAAAATTTAGTCGGGCTACAAGGTTCCAATTCAATTAGAACTTCAAAATAGGCCCAAGAGGGAAACTAGGCCATGAGTAAAAATGTGACTTAAAGGTCTCAAGTGGGCTAGGAATTTAGAAATTGGCCCAATACCCTTAGAAATGGTTTTAGCAAATAAACTCCCTTGATTTAAGGGATATTTTCATCACCTAAGCCATCCCCACCTAAATCTCATTTAGAAGATCATTTCAAGTCCACCCAAATCCAAGCCAAGGAACTAACGTGAACTCAAATCAAAGGAGGAGAGACACGAGGTCGAGTTGTGCTTTGGAAGAGCTAACCCTACACCTCACGTTTTAAGCTTAAGAAATTTGAGGAAATGAGGAATGGTAAAAAAAAAGCTCTAGGATTGGGTGCGAAATTGTAATGTAGGGTTCCCTTGAGTTTTGTGGGACTTGGCTAACCCAAAATGTTTCAGGACTCGTTACTTTAAACTAAGTTGATTTAGAGCTAACCCTAGACGTTTTTGAGGTCTAAAGATAACCCTTAGAGCTTATGAAATCTGGAAATAGGGGTTGCAATGTGGTTTCGAGCGGATGAATATTTGAAGGTTTCGATCGAAAGTGAGAAAAATCCATCTTAGTATAAGTTTCGATCGAAACCTAGTACAACTTGACATGATAAAAAAATGAGTTTCGATTAATTTTATGGTACAGTGAGTGAATTGGGTTTTCGATCGAAACTCCCCTAAAATATATATAAGAATCGATCGAAAGCGGACAATTATTTTAGGGTTTCGACCGATTGCAATCAATAAATGGACTTTTGGCCGAAACCTCACCCCATACCACATGCATCGATCGAAAGTGGCTAATTACTTTGCTTAGTATCGATCGAAACTGGGATGACGACATGATCAAGCGGCGAAACTCAGCCCATAATACATTCAATCGATCGAAAGTGGCTAATTGCATCGCTTAGTATCGATCAAAACGGGGTGACGCCATGATGACGTCAGAGCACGGCGAAACCCACCCGAACTCCATCATATCGATCGAATGTCATTCCCAATTCTGCATAGTATCGAGCGAACCTAAATCAACCGAAACCTAAATCAATCGAAACACTATGTATAGTTTCGATCGAGACACTAATGATGGCATGCTGACGTCAGAACACGGCGAAAGTGAACCTTCGATGGACTTTGGGGTGACAGTGACCACATGCATGCAAAATTGATCGAAAGTGACGAGGGCTGACGTCATCATGCGGCGAAACTCACATGGCGTTCGTGGTTTCGATCGAAACCCTACTAATTATGAGGGAACATGGTGAAACCTATGAAAATTAGGAGTCAATTAAGCTAATTGAATTAAGTAACATACAATTCGATTGAAAGTGGAAAATACTACAAAGCATCAATCGAAACCGAACCCTTACACTAATGAACTTTCGCCGAGATAAAAGGTTAGGGTCGGAATTGATACTAACATGACTTAGAAATTGGGCAGGGACTTGGACCAGACCAAATGGAGCAAATTGGGTCTTAGCGAAATAAAGTAGCTTAAGCAATTGGAAAGACAAAAGCTAGTTGCTTAAATAAGATTAGCTAAGAAAAAATCACGTACTAATGCTCCATCTATTTTATTAAAGGTTGTGCGTTGGGATTTCACGAGGGATCGAGATAATAATCGACGGACGACAGGTAAGTAGAAATCCAACTACAACACATAACTTGCATGTTATATGTTTTGTGTGACTATGTGCCTACGTGATGTCATGATTACGTGGATTGACTGTTACACTTTCATGTGATTAGCTTAAATTGCATTTATTTGCATATGCATATCCATGTGCACGCACGAACTTATGGGGGAGGGTTGCGGGACTGAGTGTGCATAATGATATGTCGCTTGTACGCGACGAGGACTTGCCGATATGGGCAAGTGTGTCGACTCGTAGTTGAGTCAGGGGCTGTCTCCTATGTTACCAGGGCGGCGTTTAGCGTCGTCGTACTATTATTGTAGATATATATATATATATATATGTTGATATCCTATGGATATGATTGGGCGTGACCCGTGGCGGTAAGTTGCGACCTGGAGGGTGCGACCTGAGGGAATAAGCGACACAGGGTGGAACCCTGGTGTAGGCGACCTCAGCGTGGGCTACCAGCGTGAGCGACTGTCGGACAGTCGGGGACGACCGGGTTCATATGGCAACCTAGGGGAACGATGTGCATCCTAGGGTTTGGCCATCCGGCGTGGACCGCTGTCGTACTGTCCCTGAGGGACGTGAGCTCTTGTGGTGCATAGTGAGATTAGCCGAGGGCCCTGAGTATGTGGTACGATTGTTGTATGCACCGGCGCGGGTCGCCTTTGCGAGTGTCATATGCATCGGCGCGGATCGCCTTTGCGAGTGTCTTATGCATCGGCGTGGATTGCCGTTGTGGGGCAGTGACACGTGCATACATGCATGATTTCTGCTTACTGAGCCTCGGCGGCTCATTTTTATGTTATGTGTTGTAGGCACCAGCGACCATGGTACGTGATCGCTTTTGAAGGCAAGGCCGATTTTTTGGAGCTTCGCGCTGCTTTTGGGGTGGACGTGTGTGTATGGATGACGACCTGTGAGGCCGGGTGCATAGGAGACTTTTGCTGTGCCAACACACCTTCGCCTTGTAATTAGATCATGTCTTGAACTTGGTGTTCGACATGTATTATTTTGACTTGCACAGAACATCGTTTCATCATGTAAATGGAAAATGAAAAATTTCATACGCATTTTCAGTGCACATTATCGTATACGTGTTTTTGGTGTACTTCACTACTCACAACTCGCTAGGCACATAGGAACGCTATAGAATAGGCAGTTAGGGAGTCGGGGTCGTGACAGGGTGGTATCAGAGCTTCGGTCACAGGTTCTGTAGACTGTCCATACACACACACCCAAAAGAGCGGAAGCGGCCTTGCAAGTAAGCGTTAAGTCTATGTGAATTTCTACGTTGCATAATTTATTAGCCTTAGGACCTTCAGGATAGGATAAGAAACGATGGTAAGAACTAGGGAGAATCTAGCGGAGGCGATGATCAGAACCGGGGAAACACAGCCCCTCCAGACAATCGAGATGCGACAATCTTCCAATTGATAGAAGTGGTCCGCCAGCAGTCGGCGCAGATTCAACAACTGATCCAGCAGAACACTGCGAACACTGGGCCGACTCAAGCTGAAAGGACAGAGCTGGTGGGAGAAAGGTTCCGAAGGTTGAACCCACTGACCTTCGAAGACACGGCTGACCCAACGGCCGCAGAAGACTGGATAAGAACATTAGAGAGCATGTTCGTCTACAGCAGAGTCCCAGAGGCGGAAAAAGCTCTTTGCGCTGCGTTCCTGCTAAGAGGAAGCGCCGGACATTGGTGGGACACCATCATGGTGATCGAGAATCCCGCCACAATGAGCTGGGACAGATTCAAGGAACTATTCCGGGGCAAGTACTTGACGGCCCCAGTGAGAGCCCAGCGCCTGAACGAATTCATCAACCTCAGGCAGGGATTTATGACCATGACGGAGTACATACGAAAGTTTGAGCAGCTGTCCAGGTTCGCAACACACATGGTCAGCACGGATGCTTTGAAAATTGAACGGTTTCTGGAAGGATTGAAGCCCGAGCTCTACAGAGATGTGAGCATGGCGGGAATTCAGGGGGCTACGTATGCTCAGGTAGCGGAGAGGGCCATGGTGGCAGAACAAGCTGAAGCCCGGATTGTGAGGGTACAAGAGGCCAAGCGCAAATTTGCGCAAATGCAAGGAGCGCCATGGAGCGGAGGAAATCAGAAGCGGCAGTTTGTGGCCAAATGTGGCAAAAATAGATTCCAGAACAGGCCTCCTCAACAACCTCAGGGGACGGTGAACAGAACCCCAAACCCGAACCAGAATCAGGGGGCAGCACAATACCCTAACTGTCAGAAGTGCGGAAGGAAGCACTTTGGGAATTGCAACACACCGGCCAACGCGTGTTTCAGGTGTGGGAAGCCGGGCCACTTCGCGAGACAGTGCCCGGAAGGTGCTTCCGGAAGCCAGGCTGGAAGCCAAGTGAGACCTCCGATGGTGCCAGCACGGGTATACACCATCACATCTGAAGAAGCGGAGAACAACCCGGCGGTGGTGACAGGTACCCTCCTAATCCACCGAACACCCACATGAATCTTAGTAGATTCCGGGGCGACCCACTCATTTGCGTCTGTGAAGTATGTGACAAAATTCGGGGTAACGCCTGAACGAGTGGATTATGAGGATAGTGTGGCCATCAAGAACGGGATACCAACTCGTACTGATCAAATAATGCGGGACTGCCCGGTAGTAGTAGATGGTAAGGAATTGCCTGTAGACCTGATAGTCATCCCGATGGACGACTACGAGGTGATCCTCGGAATGGACTGGCTTTCAAAGTACTGAGCGGTGATAGACTGTAGTCGTAAAGTAATTAAGTTCAGTATGGAAGGAGAAGAACCTTTCATCTTTGAGGGGACGGCGAAGGGGAGAAGCATTCCGAGAATATCGGCATTGAAAGCTCAACGACTAGTCAGTTCCGGATGCGAGGCATATTTAGTGTTCGCACTGAATACAGAGGAAGACACCCCTACGAAATTCGAAGACGTACCCGTAATTAAGGAGTTCCCAGACGTATTTGCGGAAGACATGCCGGGACTACCCCCAGACAGAGAAATCGAGTTTACAATCGACCTGGTGCCGGGAGCAGCACCAGTGTCCAAGACTCCATACCGGTTAGCACCGACCGAATTAAAGGAGCTAAAGGAACAGATAGACGAACTCCTACAGAAAAGGTTTATTCAGACAAGCTTTTCTCCATGGGGTGCGCCAGTTCTATTCGTGCGAAAGAAGGGTGGCTCAATGAGGCGGTGCATAGATTACAGGGAGCTGAACAAGCTAATAGTCAAGAATAAGTATCCATTGCCTAGGATCGACGATCTCTTTGACCAACTACAAGGCGCCACAGTGTTTTCTAAGATAGATTTGAGGTCGGGATACCATCAACTGAAAATCCGCAAGGATGATATTCCGAAGACGGCGTTCAGTACCAGATACGGGTACTTTGAATTTCTAGTAATGCCCTTTGGAATGACTAACGCACCGGCGGCCTTCATGGATTTAATGAACCGGGTGTTCAAGACATACCTAGACCGGTTCGTGATAGTGTTCATCGATGATATCCTTATCTATTTTAAGGGCGAAGGATGAACACGAGGGGCACCTGAGGATAGTGCTTGAAACCCTGCGGGAAAAGCAGTTGTATGCCAAATTCAAAAAGTGTGAATTCTGGCTGGATCAAGTAGCATTCTTGGGACACATCATCTCGGGAGAAGGGATTTCAGTGGATCCAAGCAAAATCGAGGCAATAAATGACTGGCCGCAGCCAACCAACGTAACGGAAGTACGGAGCTTCCTAGGCTTGGCGGGCTATTATAGAAAATTTATAAAGGATTTCTCGAAGATTGCGATGACGTTGACGAAGTTGACAAAGAAGAATACCCCTTTCCAATGGAGTGAGGAGTATGAATGGAGTTTCCGAGAACTAAAGAAACGGCTAACTACAGCCCCAATGTTGACGATACCTACGGGAACATGAGGGTTCTCAGTGTATAGCGATGCCTCGCAGAATGGGTTGGGATGCGTACTGATGCAGAACGGTAACGTGGTGGCTTACGCCTCACGGCAATTGAAGGAATACTAGAAGAATTACCCTACCCATGACCTTGAGTTAGCAGCAGTGGTCTTTGCTCTAAAGATTTGGAGGCACTATCTGTACGGTGAACGGTGCGAGATATACACACACCACAAAAGCCTGAAGTATTTCTTCACCCAAAAGGAGCTAAATATGAGGCAAAGGCGGTGGCTAGAATTGGTAAAGGACTACGATTGTGTGATCAACTACCACCCAGGGAAGGCGAATGTGGTAGTGGACGCTTTAAGTCGGAAGGCAGTAAGCTCAGAACTCCAGCGACTCGAAGTAGAGATTATACTACAAGAGTAGATTATACGTACCGAACGATGCGGATCTTAGACGAGTCATAATGACGGAAGCAACTACGCCGTATTCGGTACACCCTGGAGCTACGAAGTTATATAGGGATTTACGAACTAACTACTGGTGGCCGGGAATGAAGAAGGACGTGGCAACGTTTGTTAGCCAATGCCTCACCTGCCAGCAAATTAAGCCAGAACACCAACGGCCAGCAGGAACGTTACAGCCATTACCGATCCCGGAGTGGAAATGGGACAATATAACGATGGATTTCGTGAGCGGATTGCCGAAGAACGTGAAAGGGCATGATGCGATATGGGTGATCGTAGACCGGCTTACGAAATCTGCCCATTTTCTGCCGATAAGTACGACGTTCACCATGGAGCGATACGCGGACTGTACATCCAAGAGATAGTACGACTCCATGGAGTACCGTTGTAGATAGTATCGGACCGAGATTCAAGATTTTTATCTAAGTTTTGGACGAGTTTACAAAAGGCGATGGGGACAAAATTGTCATTTAGTACGGCCTATCATCCGCAAACGACGGTCAATCCGAGCGGACGATCCAGACACTGGAAGACATGCTACGAGCCTGTGTGCTCGATTTCGAAGGCAACTGGAGCAAGTATCTTCCATTCGTGGAATTCTCGTACAACAATAGCTATCAGGCTATGATTGGAATGGCTCCTTGCGAAGCCTTATACGGGCGAAAGTGCAGATCCCCAGTGCATTGGGATGAAGTCGGTGAAAGGGCGATGTTAGGCCCAGACATGGTGCGAGAAATGACAGAAATCATCGCAATAATACGAGAAAGGATGCAGACAGCACAGAGTAGACAAAGGAACTATACGGATCGAAGACGCCGACCGCTAGAATTTGAAATCGATGATTGGGTTTTCGTGAAAGTGTCGCCAGTGAAGGGCATTAAGAGATCCGGCAAGAAGGGAAAATTGAGCCCGAGATACATTGGTCCCTTCAAGATAGTGAAAAGTGTTGGCGAAGTAGCGTACCAACTGGAACACCAGCATCATTGTCGCAAGTACACGATGTGTTCCATGTCTCAACTTTGCGGAAGTACATCACTGACCCAAGCCACGTACTGACAACCGAGTATTTACACCAACACTTGAAACCGGATCTAAGTTATGAGGAAATCCCCGTGGAAATATTGATGCACGAAACAAAGAGGCTTAGGAATAAGGAAATCCCTTTGGTAAAAGTTCTGTGGCGGAATCAGTCAGCAGAGGAAGCCACCTGGGAACGTGAGGACGAGATGAGAGTCCGCTATCCTGAGTTGTTCCAAGCGGGCTGATTTCGGGGGCGAAATCCTCTTTAAGGGGGGGAGGATGTAGCACCCGGGTCCTCGTAAACTATAGGGCCAATAAATTTGCATAAATGTTGAATGCAATTATGTGCATTTTGTGCAATTATTCTGTGCTCGTGTGAATTATGTGCATTAATGCCATGACTATGCGATTCACTTAATTATATGCTCATGTTACCTACGTGGAATTTCGTGTGGAAAATTACGTGCTTACGTGGCTTAGGAAATCTCCTGAAAATTTAGTCGGGCTACAAGGTTCCAATCAATTAGAACTTCAAAATAGGCCCAATAGGGAAACTAGGCCATGAGTAAAATGTGACTTAAAGGTCTCAAGTGGGCTAGGAATTTTGAAATTGGCCCAATACCCTTAGAAATGGTTTTAGCAAATAAACTCCCTTGATTTAAGGGATATTTTCGTTACCTAAGCCATCCCCATCTAAATCTCATTTAGAAGATCATTTCAAGTCCACCCAAATCCAAGCCAAGGAACTAACGTGAACTCAAATCAAAGGAGGAGAGACAAGAGGTCGAGTTGTGCTTCGGAAGAGGTTAGAAAACACTAACCCTACACCTCAACTTTTAAGCTTAAGAAATATGAGGAAATGAGGAATGGTAAAAAAAATCTCTAGGATTGGGTGCGAAATTGTAATGTAGGGTTCCCTTGAGTTTTGTGGGGATTTGGCTAACCCAAAATGTTTCAGGACTCGTTACTTTAAACTAAGGTGATTTAGAGCTAATCCAAGACGTTTTTGAGGTCTAAAGATAACCCTTAGAGCTTATGAAATCTGGAAATAGGGGTTGCAATGTGGTTTCGAGCGGATGAATATTTGAAGGTTTCGATCGAAAGTGAGAAAAATCGATCTTAGTATAAGTTTCGATCGAAACCTAGTACAACTTGACATGATAAAAAAATGAGTTTCGATTAATTTTATGGTACAGTGAGTGAATTGGGTTTTCGATCGAAACTCCCCTCAAATATATGTAAGAATCGATCGAAAGCGGACAATTATTTTAGGGTTTCGACCGATTGCAATCAATAAATGGACTTTTGGCCGAAACCTCACCCCATACCACATGCATCGATCGAAAGTGGCTAATTACTTTGCTTAGTACCGATCGAAACTGGGATGACGACATGATCAAGCGGCGAAACTCAGCCCATAATACATTCAATCGATCGAAAGTGGCTAATTGCATCGCGTAGTATCGATCAAAACGGGGTGACGCCATGCTGACGTGAGAGCACGGCGAAACCCACCCGAAACTCCATCCTATCAATCGAAAGTCATCCCCAATTCTGCATAGTATCGAGCGAAACCTAAATCAATCGAAACCTAAATCAATCGAAACTCTATGTGTGGTTTCGATCGAGACACTAATGATGGCATGCTGACGTCAGAGGCGAAAGTGAACCTTCGATGGACTTTAGGGCGAAAGTGACCATATGCATGCAAAATTGATCGAAAGTGACGAGGGCTGACGTCATTATGCGGCGAAACTCACATGGCGTTCGTGGTTTCGATCGAAACTGTTGGAACTATTTAATTGTAGTCAATTAATATAGTTGTCTTAGTCTTGCTATGCAAATTAGTAGTCTTGGGCTAAATTATAATTAGTCATTTTGTAGGACTACTTGTGTATATATACCACGAGGTGGTATATATAAGTGAACTCCTAAGAAAATTAGGAGTGCGTTTTGTCGGGTTTTACAGATTGAAAAAGAGAATCGAAAATTTTGGTGAGAAAAATTCGCCAACCCTTACTTGTAAGTTTTCTCTCCCAATCTTCAATGTAGGTAAGTCTCAATCGTAAGTGTTCTAATTCTTCAGATTTACCATTCGATTCTTCATAATTCGATATAGGTTGGATATTAGGGGTCCTAACAATTGGTATCAGAGCCGAGCGTGTTAGGATTTGAATCTAAATTAGGATCGAATTTTTAAAATCAGAAAAAATTTTCGCAAGTTACTGTTCATCGCGAAAAATCACTGTTCATCGCGAAAAATTACTGTTCATCGCGAAATTGACACTGTTCATCGCTGATTTTCAATCTGATTTTTCTTAATTCGATTTGTTTAAATGTCATTTAGGTTCGATTGTATGTTTCTAATTGATCTGAGCTTGTTTTCGTTCGATCGAACCACAAATTTTAGCGAATTTTGAAGATTTGATTGAAAATTGTTCTTCAAGTTCTTAATCTGATTTTTCAAAAATCGAACTGATTTTGCTTTGATTGTGCTAAATTGAGTGTTTGTTCTTGTCAACTGCATGATTTCGATCGATTACCCATAGCTTTACAGATTAATTCGTTGTTTTCGGTCGGATTCGTGATAAAATATGTTTTTCGTGTTCTTCGTAAAATTCATCCGATATCTGAAAAATTTGATATATTTTGCTGTCTTCCGATTTGATTCAGTGATAGAACTCTTATTCTAGGATTTCGATCAATAACACATGCTTTATCTGCTTTATTAATTGTGTTTGATTGAATTCTGAATTTTCTACAAGTGTTCGTAAGCTGCAGTAAAATATTTTTTTGATACTACTGTTTGAAAATAATTATCAATCGAGAAATTGATTTAAATCTCTTTTACGATCGAAAATAATTAGCGATCGCAATTGGCTATCCATCGCAAAGTGGAGTTTCAACTATGTGCTTTTGAATAACTCTCGATGATCGAAAAACTCCCATGCAAAATGACAAGACTGTAATCATTACTTGTCACATCATCGAAAACTATTTTTTTGAAAGCTTTGAAAAGTCAAATATCAATGCTGTTGAATACTCGCTCGGTTGCTTATTGGATCGAAATTCTTGTCCATTTCTAACTTCTACACTTTGCAATATCAACATTATATAATCATTGCATCATCATTGTCACATCGTTGGTACGATAGAACACTCCAAAATTTATTTCATGAGCCATCGAAAAACTTTTTCTCTCTCATAAAGCATCCGAATTTTATTAATCATCGAAAAACTTTCTCTTTCATATAGCAATCGAAAATTTGTACTTTCTCGTAAAGCTATTCCAAAACGACATATTTTCAGTGCTTAAAATCAATAACTAAAAGCTGCACATCGAGAAAAATTCATGAGCGAGAAACTAACAGTCGAAAACAGTGACCAATAGAAAAACTTAACAATCGAAAACAACATAGAAAACAAAACGATAAAAAACATTGCCTTTTGCTCGAAAATATTCTATTCGAAAATATTTTTCGTTAAAAAAAATCGATATTCAATTGGCACATTATAGAGAAAGCTTTTGGTATATACTATTAAATTTTTAAATCAAACTTTATACACCAAAATCTTTTCGAAACTGAAATTTTAAAAGCCAAATATTTTAATCAGCATTAAACAATAAAAAAATTTCAAATCCATAAAACACGTTATGATCCAGAATATCCAACAAACAAAAATTAAAAGGGAAAATAAAATGGATCAAGATTTAAAAGACTTTGAACAACAATTAAAATTAGTTACAAAAATACTAAGAAAACAGGTGTCAAAGACTAAGTCCTCATCCAATTTGGAGAACAAAGAAAAGAATCCTAGTCTTAACCCAAAGGAGAGCTACGACTTGATGGCCTATCACGAAGATAAATCAAATCATTTAGCTCTCATGGCTCGAATTGATGATACATCTGAAGCCATCGCATCTAAGCGAACAGACGATGATGAGGCAAACACATCATCTCCGGAGGTAGTTATTTCTAACTCTACATTGTTTAACATGTTAGAATCCTTACAAATTAGGTATGCTAACATGAAAAATGAGCAGAAAAGTACAATAGAGTTAGAAGAAAAATTATCTAAGTCTGATGAGAAAATAGCTAGTCTCGAATTAGAACTTAGAAGCTCTAATGCAAAAATAGATGAACTAATTAAGAGCTCAAATCTTAGCGAGGCTAAGCATATTTCGCTAGAGAAGCATAGCTCGGTAGTTAAGGAATTAGAGGACAGGCTAGACAACAACCATAAATGTCTACTTAGGAATTTAGACGAGAAAAGTCTCCTTAAGTGTAGACTAGAAGTTGAGAACAAAAAGGTCACTAGTCTAGAAGCCGAGATAGATAAATCCAATTCTATGATTAGTGAATTAAGAAAGAGTCTAGACGCCTGTCAAGCCGAGAAGAGCACTGCTCAAAATAACTATGCTTTCTTAAGAGAAGAACGTGGGAAGCTCTAATATAATATTAATCAATTAGAAAATCTTCTTGCGATTTCTAAGACCAAGGAAGCACAATCTCATCATTCTGAAAATTCTTCTTCCGTTAATGTACCTTCTATTCTTAAGAACATCGAGGATTTATATTCTACATTAGAAACGGAACGAAAGAATTTTGAAGCAGAAAATAATACACTTCTAACGGAGATATCTAATCTCAAAGCTTCCTCCATGTCAAAGCTCGACAAAGGGACGCAAACGGATGATCTCGTTCCTACCATCGAAACGACTTTTACTAATTCTACTTCAATTTTGACCAAAGTTGACATTCAAAGTAAAAGTCCCACGCTTTCTATAGTCAAGGAACAAGTCCCACGGAAATGGGAGAACGGTAAAGCTCCAAAACGGAATGATAAAGACCAAAAGCCTTCCTCTCCTGATCCCGAAAAGAAAATTTTTCACGAAAATGTTTCAAGCTCTAGCGCACAAACTTCATCGTGTGCTTCAAATGATTCTACTAATTTTTCATTTAAAAAGCCTAGACTTGAAAATAATTTTCGAAATGCTTCTCATTCTAATGTGAAAGCTGTGAATTCTAACCATAGGAAATACGACTTATGTGCGATAGATGCTTATAATTCTATATGCTTGTTTTCCTACATACAAGATTCGGTCAAGGTTCATTCAAAGAAACATCTTGTGCGCTTGGCCTCGGAGAAAATTTTAAACCTTCTCCGAAACACACTTTCACCCGAGCGGAAATGCCTTATCCGTGTCAAATCACTCCCACATGGGTTCCTATTTCTTCACAAAATTTAGGTAGTCCCAAACAAATTTGGGTACCGAAAGGTTCATTAATGGATGATTTAGGACAACATTTAAATTTGACACCTTTTATGCTTAAATCGTTTTCTGCTAATAAGGGAGGACCCATACGACAATGGGTACCAAAGTCCCGATAGTTTTGCAGATTTCCCTCATGTATGGAATTCGACGTAGTGGCTCCACGTACATGATAAAGGGATGAGGCGTGAGCTACTACAACTAAGCTTCAATGAGGTATATTTCAAATTTACATATGCATTCGTCAAAAATAAATATACCTATTCCTTTCAAAACTTTTCAAATGATACATTTTCGATATGCATTTCATCGCTTTAAATGGTTTTAAAAATTCCAAATGCATATTATGAACGGAAACGGTAAATATCATTTTTCGATTATTACTTTTAAATGAGTAATTGAGGGGGAGCTACTCATTATTTTAATGAGGAGCAACCTTTATATTTTTAAGGAAGCACAAATTTTAAATCTTGAGGGGGAGAAAACTTACAACGAGCGATTTAAGGGAACGAGATACTTAATATTCATCGAGCTAACTACGCAAATTTCTAGGGGGAGAAAATTTGTTTTCGAAGCATTGTTTTTGGGGAGATATAAATATAATACTATAATATTAATAATGTACATATATAAAAAAAAATGGAAAATATGAAAGAAAAGGAAATATGAAAAAAATGAGATATAAAAAAACAATAAGTGAGATATAAAAAAAAAGGAAGAAGAAATAAAAGGAATATGAAAAAAAATTCTCTTCGATATGCTTCTCGGATATATTCTCCCACATCCAAAGATGGACGTACCACGAAGAATCTCGAGCTTTCAAACGGATACAATTTTCCAAAGACGACGGTGACGATCTAAGTGAAGATCATATGCTCCGTATTTTCGTCGACCGGCTCCGGCTTGCTAATTCAACTAGAGCAACACTTTTCACGTACCCCGGAAGCACGGATTTCAAGTTCCTATGGTTCAGTCTAATCCGACTTGATCCTAACCCCGGAACGTGTTCGAGCATTTGAGACCAAGCAAGATTATTTCGATGATGCCAAGGAAGTCTTTGAAGATACATCACTCCCTTATCTCACATAATTTTCGGACCAACCCCCATAGGTACAGGTGCTAATTTTAATTAGCTCCCGGGTAGAAGTCGTCGCATTAGGTCCAAAGGCGCATGCACAACCGAGCCTTACCCACTCGTCTATCTCTCAAAAGATAGGTGTTTCATAAATCACGGGGAGCCACGTATGCTATCAGTTTCACTCGGAAACGAGAGATATTGAACTAAGTGGTATTCCGCCCCGTACCACGCTTTTATTGATCACTCGCGTCTAGTGTGTCCTCACTCCCCAAAAGTTTCAATTTTTTTTAGGACACAGATACTTTTTAATACACCTAATCTTTGTGATTACGTTAGAACTTCCGTAGACATGTTCTTTAAAAGACATGCTTCAAGGATCGGAAGGACGTCCGACCGTTGCAACATCAAAGCAACAACGGTTTCGGCCATCTTCTACAAGCTTTTGCTCCTAGTCAATGTGAACGGGACGCCTATGTGGCCCCCGTACTCATTTCGACGAATTGCCTTTGTGGCTTCGTCCGGTTATTACCCTCACCGACCTCTTTGTATGTCCTTTTCTACCTCCAAAATTAACATGCCGAAACCGTTGATACGATTCGCCATGAGGGGGAGAAGGGGTTATTAGTTATGCATACGCAATCGGTCGGTCCACCCACCAAATTCCGCCGCGCGTACCACTCTGAAACCGGGCTCTATCACAACGCCACATTCAAAGGAAGCTCGGTACAACTTAAAAAAAAATCAAAGAAAGAGACGGTCTACCTTCTTCTGGAACTAGAGACGCTTCTTCGAGGCCGAACTAGACAACTTCCGTTCGGAGAACACGAATCTGGCGAAACGGAGAAGATGGCTAAACCCCGAGCCCTCTCCTCGACTTTCTCAAGCCCTTTGCTTCCGGAAGAAGAAGCAAGGGCTGAGGATCGAACGACACGTGACTCAAGCATCATCAAGGTCTGCATCAATGATCGAAGTTGCCAACCGTGTTTACCTCTCCAAACCTCACATCGGACTCCCCGATCTCAACACAAGGTTGACCCAAATAGGGGGAGTTTCATGTGCTTTCAACGGGAGAGATGGAGCACTGACTTTCCAAAATCCGGCAAGAACTTCGTACATCTTACGGCATTTAGGAGAAGAACATCAAAAGAAGATTCGAAGAAAAAACCGATGCCTAGAAGACCAGGTGAGCTTGAAGATTTTCTCAAGAGGAGATTTCAAGTACTCGAGGACTCTTTCCATTGCAAGACGAAGACAACCTGCGCTATATTGGAAATTGAATACAAAGGGGGAGATTGTTGGAACTATTTAATTGTATTCAATCAATATAGTTGTCTTAGTCTTGCTGTGCAAATTAGTAGTCTTGGGCTAAATTGTAATTAGTCATTTTGTAGGACTACTTGTGTATATATACCACGAGGTCGTGGTATATAGAAGTGAACTCCTACGAAAATTAGGAGTGCGTTTTGTAGGGTTTTACAGATAGAAAAAGAGAATCGAAAATTTTAGAGAGAAAAATTCGCCAACCCTTACTTGTTCTACAAGTTTTCTCTCCCAATCTTCAATGTAGGTAAATCTCAATCGTAATGTTCGACTTCTTCAGATTTACCATTCGATTCTTCATAATTCTATCTAGGTTGGATATTAGGGGTCCTAACAGAAACCCTACTAATTATGAGGGAACATGGTGAAACCTATGAAAATTAGGAGTCAATTGAGCTAATTGAATTAAGTAACATACAATTCGATTGAAAGTGGGAAATACTACAAAGCATCAATCGAAACCGAACCCTTACACTAATGAACTTTCGCCGAGATAAAAGGTTAGGGTCGGAATTGATACTAACATGACTTAGAATAAAAATTGGGCAGGGACTTGGACCAGACCAAAATGGAGCAAATTGGGTCTTAGCAAAATAAAATAGCTTAAGCAATTGGAAAGACAAAAGCTAGTTTCTTTAATAAGATTAGCTAAGAAAAAATCACGTACTAACGCTCCAACTATTTTATTAAAGGTTGTGCGTTAGAATTTCACGAGGGATTGAGATAATAATCGACGGACGACAGGTAAGTAGAAATCCAACTACAACACATAACTTGCGTGTTATATGTTTTGTGTGACTATGTGCCTACGTGATGTCATGATTACGTGGATTGACCGTTACGCTTTCATGTGATTAGCATAAATTGCATTTATTTGCATATGCATATCCATGTGCACGCACGAACTTATGGGGGAGGGTTGCGGGACTGAGTGTGCATAATGATATGTCGCTTGTACGCGACGAGGACTTGCCGATATGGGCAAGTGTGTCGACTCTTAGTTGAGTCAGGGGCTGTCTCCTATGTTACCAGGGCGGCGTTTAGCGTCATCGTACTATTATTGTAGATATATATATATATATATATGTTGATATCCTATGGATATGATTGGGCGTGGCCCGTGGCGGTAAGGTGCGACCTGGAGGGTGCGACCTGAGGAAATAAGCGACACAGGGTGGAACCCTGGTGTAGGCGACCTCAGCGTGGGCTACCAGCGTAAGCGAACCGTCGGACAGTCGGGGACGACCGGGTTCATATGGCAACCTATCGGAACGATGTGCATCCTAGGGTTTGGCCATCCGGCGTGGACCGCTGTCGTACTGTCCCTGAGGGACGTGAGTTCTTGTGGTGCATAGTGAGATTAGCCGAGGGCCCTGAGTATGTGGTACGATAGTTGTATGCATCGACGCGGGTCGCCTTTGCGAGTGTCATATGCATCGGGGCGGATCGCCTTTGCGAGTGTCTTATGCATCGGCGAAAATTGCCGTTGCGGGGGAGTATGCATGATTTCTGCTTACTGAGCCTCGGCGGCTCATTTTTATATTATGTGTTGTAGGCACCAGCGACCACGGTACGTGATACGCTTTTGAAGGCAAGGCCGATCTTTTGGAGATTCGCGCTGCTTTTGGGGTGGACGTGTGTGTATGGATGACCACCTGTGAGGCCGGGCGCATAGGAGACTTTTGCTGTGCCGACACACCTTCGCCTTGTAATTGGATCATGTCTTGAACTTGGTGTTCGACATGTATTCTTTTGACTTGTACAGAACATCGTTCCATCATGTAAATGGAAAATGAAAAATTTCATACGCATTTTCAGTGCACATTATCGTATACGTGTTTTTGGTGCACTTCACTACTCACAACTCGCTAGGCACATAGGAACGCTCTAGAATAGGCAGTTAGGGAGTCGGGGTCGCGACAGTATATCCCAAGTATAATAATGAGGACGAAATCCATGATTGTAGAGATGTAAAAGAACATCATTTGGGGATAAAAAACGGTTATTCCAGCATCTACTACATGGACACTTAATGTCCCCCCCGATACGAAATGACTTTGATTAATAGCCCACTCTACGAATTGTTTGACTCCATCAACATATTCTGGTTTTAAATAGTTACTGTTCCACTGATCATACATCCAATGTGTGTACGAATTCATTAGGACTACTGCACAGAAAGACAACAAACAGAGGCATATTTATAATACGATAAAAAGCTAATTAGCTAAGGTTTTAACACACATATCGTATACATATGCAACCACCCAACATAAGACATCAGTGATATAGCGAGACCAAAACATTTAAAACACATATCAATCAATTAGAAAGAAAATACTATATATCGATCATTATTTCACTAGAAAATAGATAGAGAGACCAAAAGTAGTGAGATTACCAACGGGCTACAAGCGGGCTACGAGCGGCGAGGAAGCTGCGAGCAGGCTGCGAGCAGGCCAGGAGAGGCAGGGCAGCTTCGACAGGGCTGCGAGAGGGGTGAGCGGCTTCGAGGCGAGGCGAGGCTGTGCTGCGGCGATGGGTGGGACGGCTGCGAGGCAGGGCGCGTCTTAGAGGGGCGGGGCGGCGCAGCGAGGGGTGGGAGATGGGTGAGCCTGTCTGAGAAGGGTCGGGCGGGCCGGCTGAGAGGGGTATAACGTCTGCGAGGCGGGGCAGTGCTGCGGCGATGGGTGGGGTGGCTGAGAGTGGTGGGGCAAGGCGGCGAGGGTGGGGCGTCTGAGAGTGGCGGGGCGGCCAGCCTGAGAGGGGTGCGGCGTCGGCGAGGCGGCTGAGATGGGTTGGCGGGGCGGCGTGTCGCGACTGTAGCTGCGATGCGGGTGGGCCGGTCACGGACGGCGAGTGGCGGGACTGTACGGCGAGGGGCGAAGCGGGACGGTACGGCGAAGGGCGATTCGACGATGAGGAGGAGTTCGATCTTTTTTGTTTCAGATCTGAAATTCGTGTTGTTTAGGGATTAGATTTACCGACTACAAATTTGTAGTCGGTAAAATAAATAAAGTAGTCGGTAAGTTTCCGACTACAAAGTGTAGTCGATAAAATTAGTCGGTAAAGTAGCTTACCTGCCAACTAATACTGTAGTCCGTTACCGACTAATTGTTATTAATGGGTCGCTCGGCAAATTTTAACATCTCAAAGAAATCTCTCGTCATCGCAGTAGGTTCTTCTTCAGTCGTGTCATTATCAAAACTACTACCCAGAATTTGATCATTAACACTTGAGTGACCATAAAAGTATCCATGATGATTTCCACCAAAACCATCTACTATCATCTCAGAAAAACGATTACTAACCACTTGTCCTGATGAGCAACTTGCGTTATAATTTTCAACGTGTATATCCCAAGTATAATAATGAGGACGAAATCCATACTTGTAGAGATGTAAAAGAACATCATTTGGGGATAAAAAATGGTTATTCCAGCATTTACTACATGGACACTTAATGTCCCCCCCTCGATACGAAATGACTTTGATTAATAGCCCACTCTACGAATTGTTTGACTCCATCAACATACTCTGGTTTTAAATAGTTACCGTTCCACTGATCATACATCCAATGTCTGTACGAATTCATTATGACTACTGCACAGAAAGACAACAAATAGAGGCATACTTATAATACGATAAAAGCTAATTAGCTAAGGTTTTAACACACATATCGTATACATATGCAACCATCCAACATAAGAGACCAGTGATATAGCGAGACCAAAACATTTAAAACTCACATATCAATCAATTAGAAAGAAAATACTATATATCGATCATTATATAATTGAAAATAAACAGAGAGACCAAAACTAGTGAGATTACCAACGGGCTACAAGCGGGCTACGAGCGGCGAGGAAGCTGCGACCGGGCTGCAAGCAGGCCACGAGAGGCAGGGCAACTTCGATAGGGCTGCGAGAGGGGCGAGAGGCTGCGAGGCGAGGCGAGGCGATGCTGCGGCGATGGGTGGGGCGACTGCGAGGCGGGGTGTAACGACAGGGCCCGAGGCTAGACTAGGCACCTCGCGCAACCCATTTAAGGAAGGAGTCAAGAGAAAGATCTCGTGCAGCCCCCGGCTCTCTCCCGAGACAACTACCTGCCCCGGCGTTGCCTACGCTGGTAGCGTCCTCCACTTAGCTAACACTACCAGGTAGCCTCTTCCGCCAAAATGAACCTCTTAAGAGAGGTCTCGACACTATAACTGTCAGGTGCACTAGTACTATCCTCAAACTCTACAGCGAGTCAACTGCCAATATCGGCACAACCTACCCCACACGTCGACACCGTAAGGTGTCACAATCTCAACACGGTCATCCCCTCACACTCACATGTCATGTTCATGATATGCAAGTGCAGTGCATACAGATAACATAATGTGCAGAATATATAACACCATGTAAAACACGTAAATCACCAAATCACATGATTCAAGATCCACATAAGTCACATAATAATCACACAACAAGTTTATAGGTCATAGGTGGATTTCACCTACACATCATATCACATAAAATTCACATAAAGTTTACGCGCCGTAGGTGAGTTTCACCTACCTGTCGTCCTTAAATTGGCAACTGGTAAATCCTTAGTATTCTGGACCTCTGAACCTTTTAGACATAGAAATATTATCAAATAATTATATCTGCTTAGTCAGATCAGTTTTTCGAACCCTAGTTGTCGAAAACCCTAAAAATACCCTAAACGTACAAAATATCGAAAACCTATGTTGAAATATCGAAAATTCTCTTAATAACAAAAATAATTAAAATACTGAAAATTCTTGCTAAAAGGTGCCAAAAAGAAAACTTGTTATTTCCTAAAGTAATAGTTTGGCAAAAACATTAATATTCTTAACCACTTGACTAGCGGAAATTTATCATACACCTACCTAACAAAGTATGTCACATCTCGAAAACAGCTCCTTAACCTATTTTATCTGAGGTTCTATACAAAAATATAATAATGTGAACACAACGCACTACAAACATAATAATTATCTAACAAGTCTATAATCTAACCCTAACATATTGTTCGAAAACTTCACATATTTCACCATAACCACCTGTTAAAATTCACGCTAATCACATAACCCCAAAAACAGTTTGGAAAAACATGCCAAAAACAGAATAGCACCAAAGCATGTACTAAACTTATCACTCATGGACCGAAAACTATTCATAAAAACACTACACATATTTATCACAGCTATTCAAAGATCTGAGATTTAATCCTAACCCGTAACTCACGATAATATCACATAAATGATATAAATTACGCAAAACTATAAACATCGAATACCATAAACATATAATCAATCATCAAAAGCTCACATTCCACACTATATTCACGTAGGATTAAACTCAAAGATCTGAATTTTCTAAATGCTATAGTTTCCGAAAAATATCTCATAGTCACAAGCACGTTAGTTCATCCAAGAATAATATATTGATAATAAAAGATCTACCTCACTTCCTCTGCTTCGTTAGAAGATTAACTTCCTCTGCTTGGTTCGATTATTTGCAATATTTTCGGTTTCTTTGTTCTTTTTTCCCAAATGGTGTTTTCTTTCTTTGCTAATCATTGAGCTCCAGATATGTATTAATATTTTGATAGTTGTGTTGATAAGACTAGGACGTTACCAACTTTTCCTCTCTTCCACTTGTATCAAATAATTAGTATTGATCATGAAGTGATGTTTGGTTTAGGTATTGTCTTTATTTGACATGTCCTTTCTCTTTGATTAAGTAAAGAAATTGTCGCCCTACCTAATATTGTACTAATATACATGTATGCATGTGGACATAGCTACATCCAACGAAAATCTTCCTCGCTCTTTCTTACTTTTAGTAAATTCTTCTAGTTAAATTCCTCTCACACATATTATATACATGTATGCATACTTTTGCATATTACCTTAGTATTAAGAAAAACATTTTATTAGTCATATGTTATAATAATTCCAAGATCACCACATGTACCCAAGTCATGATTTGGATGAGTTGATATTATTATATATAATATATATATATATATATATATATATATATACACACACATATGATAGAGATTCTCAAATACGTTGGTCATATGATAAAGACAAGCAAGTGGCATAGTAGTTGAGCAACCCTTTTTCTCATGTGTAATATTTTACTTATTTCCAATACTCATTATTTAATGTTTATAAATGGTTGTATTTAGATGGTGTCAAATAGACGACAATGCACCAACTTGACTTTTCTAAACAAATCCTAATCTTTGTTTTGTTTTCTCATTATTTTACTTAAAGTAACAACCCCTAATTTGGCCTTACTACCAATTAGGGAATCTTTTATTATTATTTTTTATTTTACTTATTACAATGATTTGACTCCAAATAACAAATAGTTTCGACCATTGGCCATTTTTTAGATTTTATTTTATTTGGGTTTTGATAACCTTTTAGTCTCACTAGTAATTATCTTGGGCTTTAAATATGATTTCGCCCAATAATTATTCCTTTGTGACTTAATTATAAAATTAAATCCATTAAATGTTTAATTGGGTTTCAAAAGTTATTCAGCTCTTAACCGGAGTTCCTTAGGAATTATTTAAAATATTTTATTCACTAATTATCTAAATTTCTTTCTCGTAATCCCGCAGTAGAATATGCGGGTATTACATTCTTCCCTCCTTAAAAGAATTTCGTCTCCGAAATTACGCTGACTGGAATAACTCGGGGTTTCGACGCTTCCTGTACTCTCAAGGAGGTTCGGAAATATTATTATTATTTTCGCAAACCTCATAGTTGGTTATGCAATTGAATTTTCTTCTTTCTCTAACGAGGTAGAATTTTTTCCCACCACGCTTCCACTGCGCTATTTTCTTAAGCTTCCAGCGAGGGGTGGGAGATGGGTGAGCCTGTCTGAGAAGGGTCGGGCGGGCCGGCTGAGAGGGGTATAACGTCTGCGAGGCGGGGCGGTGCTGCGGCGATGGGTGGGGCTGCTGAGAGGGGTGGAGCGGGGCAGCGAGGGTGGGGCGTCTGAGAGGGGCGGGGCGGCCCGCCTGAGAGGGGTGCGGCGTCGGCGAGGCAGCTGAGATGGGTTGGCGGGGCGGGGAGTCGCGACTGCGGCTGCGAGGCGGTGCGGCAGCATGTGGTGGGGCGCAGCTGCGATGCGGGTGGGGCGGTGACGCACGGCGAGCGGCGCGACTGTACGGCGAGGGGCGGAGCGGGACGGTACGGCGAGAGGCGATTCGACGATGAGGAGGAGTTTGATCTTTTTTGTTTCACATCTGAAATTCGCGTTTTTAGGGACTAGATTTACTAGTCGGTAAAATAAGTAAAGTAGTCGGTTAGTTTCCGACTACAAATTGTAGTCGATAAAATTAGTCGGTAAATGCTTTACTGACTTAAGTAGCTTACCTGCCGACTAATACTGTAGTCGGTATACCGAGTAACTGTTATTAATGGGTCGCTCGGCGGATTTTACCATCTCAAAGAAATCTGTCGTCATCGCAGTAGGTTCTGCTTATCAAAACTACTCATAATTTGATCATTAACACTTGAGTGAACATAAAAGTACCCATGATGATTTCCACCAAAACCATCTACTATCATCTCAGAAAAACGATTACTAACCACTTGTCCTGATGAGCAACTTGCGTTATAATTTTCACCGTGTATATCCCAAGTATAATAATGAGGACGAAATTCATACTTGTAGAGATGTAAAAAAACATCATTTGGGGATAAAAAACAGTAATTCCAGCATCTACTACATGGACACTTAATGTTCCCCCACCCCATACGAAATTACTTTGCTTAAGAGCGCACTCTACGAATTGTTTGACTCCATCAACATATTCTGGTTTTAAATAGTTACCGTCCCACTGATCATACATCCAATGTCTGTACGAATTCATTATGACTACTACACAGAAAGACAACAAATAGAGGCATATTTATAATACGATAGAAAGCTAATTAGCTAAGGTTTTAACGCACATATCGTATACATATGCAACCACCCAACATAACAGATCAGTGATATAGCGAGACCAAACATTTAAAACTCACATATCAATCAATTAGAAAGAAAATACTATATATCGATCATTATATCACTTGAAAATAAATAGAGAGACCAAAAGTAGTGAGATTACCAACGGGCTACAAGCGGGCAACGAGCGGTGAGGAAGCTGCGACCGGGCTGCAAGCAGGCCCCGAGAGGCAGGGCAGCTTCGACTGGGCTGCGAGAGGGGCGAGCGGCTGCGAGGTGAGGCGAGGCGGTGCTGCGGCGATGGGTGGGGCGACTGCGAGGCGGGGGACGTCTCAGAGGGGTGGGGCAGCGCAGCGAGGGGTGGGAGATGGGTGAGCCTGTCTGAGAAGGGTCGATTAGGCCGGCTGAGAGGGGTATAACGTCTGCGAGGCGGGGCGGTGCTGCGGCGATGGGCGGGGCGGCTGAGAGGGGTGAGGCGGGGCAGCGAGGGTGGGGCGTCTGAGAGGGGCAGGGCGGCCCGCCTGAAAGGGTGCGGCATCGGCGAGGCGGCTGAGATGGGTTGGCGGTGCGGCGAGTCGCGACTGCAGCTGCGAGGTGGGGCGGCAGCGAGTGGTCGGGCGCAGCTGCGATGCGGGTGGGGCGGTGACGCACGGCGAGCGGCGGGACTGTACACCGAGGGTCGGAGTGGGATGGTACGGCGAGGGGCGGAGCGGGACGGTACCGCAAGGGGCGATACGACGATGAGGGGGAGTTCGATCTTTTTTGTTTCAGATATGAAATACACGTTTTTTAGGGATTAGATTTACCGACTACAAATTTGTAGTCAGTTAAATGAATAAAGTAGTCGGTAAGTTTCAGACTACAAATTGTAGTCGATAAAATTAGTCGGTAAATGCTTTACCGACTAAAGTAGCTTACCTGCCGACTAATTGTTATTAATGGGTCGCTCGTCATTGCAGTAGGTTCTTCTTTAGTCGTGTCATTATCAAAATTACTACCCATAATTTGATCATTAACACTTGAGTGACCATAAAAGTACCGATGGTGATTTCCACCAAAACCATCTACTATCATCTCAGAAAATGATTACTAACCACTTGTCCTGACGAGCAACTTGCGTTATAATTTTCACCGTTTATATCCCAAGTATAATAATGAGGACGAAATTCATACTTGTAGAGATGTAAAAGAACACCATTTGGGGATAAAAAACGGTAATTCCAGCATCTACAACATGGACACTTAATTCCCCCCCCCCCCCCCGATACGAAATGACTTTGATTAAGAGTCCACTCTACGAATTGTTTGAATCCATCAACATATTCTGGTTTTAAATAGTTACCGTCCCACTGATCATACATCTAATGTCTGTACGAATTCATTACGACTACTGCACAGAAAGACAACAAATAGAGGCATTTTATAAAACGATAAAAAGCTAATTAGCTAAGGTTTTAACACACATATCGTATACGTATGCAACCACCCAACATAAGAGATCAGTGATATAGCGTGACGAAAACATTTAAAACTCACATATCAATCAATTAGAAAGAAAATACTATATATCGATCATTACATCACTTGAAAATAAATAGAGAGACCAAAAGTAGTTAGATTACCAACGGCTACAAGCGGGCTACGAGTGGCGAGGAAGCTGCGATCGGGCTGCGAGCAGGCCACGGGAGGCAGGGCATCTTCGACAGGGCTGCGAGAGGGGCGAACGGTTGCGACGCGAGGCGAGCCGAGACGAGGCGGTGCTGCAGCGATCGGTGGGCGGCTGCAAGGCGAGGCCGTCTGAGAGGGGTGGGGCGGCGCAACGAGGGGTGGGAGATGGTGAACCTGTCTGAGAAGGGTCGGGCGGGCCGGCTGAGAGGGGTACAACGTCTGCGAGGCTGGGCGGTGCTGCGGCGATGGGTGGGGCGGCTGAGAGGGGTGGGGCGGACAGCGAGGGTGGGGCGTCTGAGAGGGGCGGGGCGGCCCGCCTAAGAGGGGTGCGGCGTCGGCGAGGCGGCTGAGATGGGTTGGCGGGGCGGCGAGTCGCGACTGCAGCTGCGAGGCGGGGCGGCAGCGAGTGGTGGGGCGCAGCTGCGATGCGGGTTGGGCGATGATGCACGGCGAGCGGCGGGACTGTACAGCGAGGGTCGGAGCGAGACGGTACGGCGAGGGGCGGAGCGGGACGGTACCGCGAGGGGCGATTCGACGATGAGGAGGAGTTCGATCTTTTTTGTTTCAGATATGAAATTCGAGTTTTTTAGGGATTAGATTTCGACTACAAATTTGTAGTCGGTAAAATAAATAAAGTAGTCGGTAAGTTTCCGACTACAAATTGTAGTCGATAAAATTTGTAGTTAAATGCTTTACCGACTAAAGTAGCTTACCTGCCGACTAATACTGTAGTCGGTATACCGACTAATTGTTATTAGTCGGTACTAGAAGTTGTAGTCGGTAACTACCGACTACAAATTTGTAGTCGGTGAATGTAGTCGGTACCTTTGCCGTTTTTTGTATTGAACGGGAGCTCAGTAAACATCATCTTCAAGGAGACGATGAATCAGATGGAGCTAGGGGAGTATCGCACGGACTCGGTAGAGACAGCTTTGTTTGGATTCACAAGTCATGCGATCGAGGTCGTAGGGTTGATACAGCTACCCGTGACCCTCGAGTCGGGAGAGCTAAAGAAGACCAGGATCACTTCCTTCCTGGTGGTCGATATGTCTTCATCTTACAACGTTATACTAGGTCGACCACCCCTGGTTCATTTGCGGCCATCGCCTCAACCCTACACCAGAAAATGAAATTCCCCGATGGAGACCAAGTAGGGGAGGTGCTCGAAGATAGGAAAGTAGCGGGCAAATGTTATGCGGAAGAAGTAAGAATCGAGATGAAATCCTTGAAGAGCCATCAAGATAGTCACCCTCGGAGTCGCGAAGTCTCCTTTGCTATACACACGATCCAGGGATTGACGGCTGAGGAAGAGATGGGTCTTTTTTCATTAAATAATTTAAAAAAATCAAACATTAATAAAATAAACAAGAAACAAAAACTATTAATAAAATAAAGATTTTCGTATTCTGGGATTACGAGTTACGTAACTCATAATCCCAGAATACGAGTTACTATCCTCGCTGGCGCGGGAGTATACGTGGAGTAACTCGTAATCCCAGAATACGAGTTAGATCTGGGATTTCAAGTAACTCGTGACTTAGGATTACGAGTTACTCTTTTTTTTTCCTTTTTTTTTTGTATTTTGACTTATTTTATATTTATTAATTATATAATCTACCAAATCTTAAAATCATCAGTATCTCATGTGATTTACATAATAAAAATCAATAAACGCATCTAATTTATTGTTTGTTTCGTGACGATTAAAATGATATGCAAATCTTATATTTTTTGAATATCATAAATATTAATTATTTATATAAAGTTGGGAATCATTATCGTTAAGGGAATATCAATCGAAAATGGTCGTGGATGTGACCAGAGGGGTGGGAATCCTGACTTCGAAATCAGGAGACAAGCCGGCTCGATCAATTATGGTCGGGATGTGAGATGCTCGAAGGGTGGACACGTTTACTTCGTGCCTACGGGAGTTTGCCTCGTTCGCGAAAATCCTCCATTTGGGAAACCCAGATGCTCAAAGCTTGAAGGTGCGCTTTTTCGCTGGAGTACCCTACAATATGAGGAGGATGGAAACTATCTAGGTAAGGGAGGTGGTTTAAGGCTAGAATCGCGTCAAGAAAAGAGTCAGAAGATGGAGAGATTCTGGAAAATTTTGGCTTGAAAGAGAAACGAGCAGAGACAGGGAAGAAGGAGAAGCGACGTTGCTCGCAATTGGGGTACGCATCAACCCTAAAAGACCTAATAGGAACAAACGAAGACGAAGGCAAAGGAAAGAGGAAAGAAAGGCAAAATGAGAACAGTACCCATAATCGAAAAAGCATGAAACCTAAAACGCGAGAGAACGAACTGAAAACAGCGAAGAATGAGAAGACGGGAGATAAGACTTACTGATTCTGACGGAGAATGAAATGAGACGATATGGGAAGCGAGAAGCCGAGCTGAGCGGAAAATCGCCATATTCTCAGAGATTTTTGAGGAAGTAAATAGAAAAGCATATAAAGAAAACCCTATTACAGAATAAAAAGAAGAAAGAGAGAAGAAGGGGAAGAGACGTTATGGCCTTGAATGACACATGTCGTCGGCGATTTATCTCAAGTCCTATAAGGCGGTGCTTTTCCTGCCCAAATATTTCGTGACACGGCCTAATAGGGCATTAATTCAGGGGGGAAGAACGGAGAAGCTCAAGAAAGTTCGTCTCGAAGGGAAAGACGACTTCTACACTAGCTTACGTCCAAAACTCATTACACTCGTTTTGGACTATTTTTGCTGGGGGTATTGTTACCTTCGACATTCTCGGCTAAGGGTAAAATAACCTGCGAGTGCGAAATAACACGTGAGGGGAAAGGCGGGAGACGAAAGAATAGGAGCGCCTGGAAATTCCTTCCCGATAAAGAGGTCAGGAATACCCGAGTAGGATGCACCCGAGTAAGTAGGGGTGCACGCCAGGGGACGCCGAATATGGGGAAGTAGGAAGAGCTTGGGTGAACTACTCGAAGGAGACCCGATGACCTGGCCGAGGCGATCTGTCTCGAGAATAAACAGCTAAACCCGAACAGGTATCGAGAAATAACATCTAACCCGAACAGGATGAATACGCCCGATGGAAGGAAATAACCTGACCAGAGAAAAATCATGTCGGGGAGAAGATCAAGATAAGGATAGAAAGGAGGAGGAGGAAGAAGGGAGAACGTGGGTGAAGAAGGAAACCCACGATCTCCACACGACGTCCGCGGAAAAGGCGGGCTGTGAAAGATCAGATCAGGGCAATGAGATTCGAACCTAGTATAAAAGGTAACGGTTAGCAATATTCTCAGGTACGCAGATTTAAATGAAAACCGTTCTTACTAAGCCTAGCACCTGTCTTACTCATTTTACGAGCAAAAACTGACTTAAGCATCGAAGGGGCGTCGCCGGCAACCACCTCGCCCCCCTCTAACCTGTTTCTATTGGTTTTTGAGTGTTAGGTTTAGGTATTCACCGTCGCTGGTTTGAGAAGACGCGCGAGTTCGTCGTCAAGCAAAGGTCGTTTTCAGTGGAACACATCATATTTATAAGTATATAAAAATCCATTTTATTGTATAACTAAAAATAGTAATTAACTTAATTTAATTTAATTTTATAAATGAAATAAATTTAATTTGACAGATTAATTGAGCATTAATACCAAAATGGCTTAAAATAGTATTAGATCTTTCAAGTAACAAACTCAATGGAAAAGCCAAACGTTAAACAAATATGCCTCGTACTACGAGACAGTTTTTACTAGCGTTGCCAAAAGGGAAAGTTAATTTAATCAAATGATTAGTAATCAAATGATTACTCTATTGAGGTCGATCTCCTTACAAAGCAAATAAGTTATTTAATTGGGCCGAATTTCAATAATTAACTATTAGGTCCTACGATTAACAACTCTATGATCCTAGGCAAGAATTCTAAGTAATTCGATGATAATGATTGACATTTAGAATCGACCGAAAAACTCAGATGAAGATTGAGAGAGAGAATTCGTGTAGAGTGAGAAAGTTACTATTGTTTCTCTCTCTAGAAATTGAATTGCAAGCCTTTCGTATCAATTTCCAAAACTTCCTCTACTCAGCACGATTTGTTTACATGTATTTATACCGAACAAACTTGGTATAAATATCAAACTAGTCCTAATCTAAGGACTACTATACAAAGCACCCCCTAATTACAAGGACAACTAATAAAATCAAGCACAATTCAAATGTATACTCTACAATCTCCCCCTTTGTGCTTGATTGCGTCTCCGCGCTGTTTGTCCTCGTCGGGCGTAGTACGATATGCGCAAGCCCAGCGCATGCTCATAGTCTCTTATCGTTTCCCTTAGCTTCAGGCGCTCCTCGATGTCATCCAGCAGTTCCATCAGGAGCGGCTGTTCTCTCACGAACCGGTGGATACTCAACATCGTGTCTCGGTTGATTTCTTCCAACCTCTCCTCGACATTCCTCCTGATAACCTTGAGCGTTCCATCACAAAACTTATGAATCTCTGTCTTCAGCATGATCCTAGTCTTCTTGGCAATTGGATTGTTGTAGGTGATGCCGATGATTGCTTGGGAGCCCTTTGATCTCAAGTCCTTTGTTGAGTGGTTCGGCCATGTTGACCTTCTTCATGGTGCTCTCCAGAGCCATCTGAAGGTCGTGCGCGGCGAAGTATTTGACTTGTCGCATCATGAACCGGTAGAGCCCTTCAAGGCCTTCTTTCTTGATGAAGCCTAGAGGACCTTTGTACTTCTTCACGTACAGCTGCAAGGCCTATCTTTTGGAGCTTCCGGCTGCTTTTGGGGTGGAAGTGTGTGTATGGATGACGACCTGTGAAGGCCGGGCGCATAGGAGCTTTGTGCTGTGCATGTACACACGTCTCGTGTGAATAGAACTTAGATAGATGTAAAAAGGAATTACGAAACCCTTTTTGCTTGTATACATGACCTTCCATGTATAAACGCAAAAATTTTATCCGCATTTCTACGTACTTTCATGACAACGCACCGTTAGGCACTTAGGATTCCAATAGAATACGAAAAGAAGACGACGGGTCGTGACAGTGTTGAAGTTGAAATCATGACTGTAGTCGATCAATTTAAGATCGAGAAAAAGTCCCGCGTAAATTTACGATCAAGAAATTATTTCTCAGGTAAATTTATTGTCGCGAAATTTTCCTCAATTGAATTAAATTTTTCGATTTGAAATTTGTCGAGCGGTATGTGATTTTCGATGGCTCAGGACGATGAGCTGGGATCGGTTTAAGGAACTCTTCCGAGGGAAGTACTACACTGCCCCCGTCCGAGCCCAGAGGATGAATGAGTTCATCAACCTCCGCCAAGGCGCAATGACAGTGGCGGAGTACATCAAAAAGTTCGAACAACTCTCAAGATTCAAAGCCCATATGGTGAGCACCTACGCGCTCAAGGTTGAAAGGTTCATGGAAGGGTTAAAGCAGGAGCTGTACCGAGATGTACGCATGGCTGGGATACAAGGAGCCACATATGCTCAAGTGGCTGAAAGGGCACTAGTGGCAGAACAAGCGGAAGCCATGATTGTCCGCACCCAAGAAGCTAAATGAAAGTTTGTACAAGGGCTGCAAGGGAGCGGAGGCAACCAAAAGCGACAGTTCGTCGCCAAGGGTGGGAAGCAGTATTTTCAGAATCGAATAGGACCACCCCAGCAACCCAACCCAAATCAGGGTAGACCCCAACTGAACCTACCCGTATGCCCAAAGTGCGCGCGAAGGCACACAGGGGTCTGCTACTCCCAGAACGCGACGTTTCAAATGTGGCAAGACGGGCCACTATCTCAAGGTGTGCCCGGAGAATGGTCCGAAAGTCAAGCAGGGAACCAGGCCACACCACAAATGGTACCTGCCAGGGTTTACACGATTACGTCTGAAGAAGCAGAAAACAACCCGACCGTAGTGACAGGTACCATCCTCGTCCACCAAACTCCTACATGCATCCTAGTCGACTCAGGAGCGACGCACTCATTCGCATCCACTAAGTACGTCATGAGGGTAGGAGTCACGCCTCACCGAGCTGAGTGCGAGTATAGTGTAACCGTTCCAAACGGGAACCCCACCCAAACTAACCACATACTACCGGATTGCCCAGTAGTAATCGGGGATAAGGAACTACCCATAGACCTCATAATAATCCCCATGAATGATTACGAGGTGATCCTCGGGATGGACTAACTACCGAAGTACGGAGCCGTTATAGACTGCCACTGTAAGATAGTTACGCTCAACATAGAAGGAAAGAACCCCTTAGGTTTGTAGAAACGAGTAAAGAGGCGAATATCTCTAGAGTATCAGCGCTAAAGGCCCAACGATTGGTCCAAGCAGGGTGCGAAGCGTATCTGGTATTCGCCATCAAATCGAAAGAAAACTTCTCTTCGAAATTCGAGAGAAGTGCCAGTAGTTAAAGACTTCCTCGACGTATTTCCGAAAGAATTACCGGGGCTACCGCCCGAGAGGGAAATTGAATTCACCATAGATCTGGTACCTGGAGCAGCACCAGTATCTAAGACCCCTTATCGGCTAGCACCGACTGAGATGAAAGAACTAAAGGATCAATTGGACGAGATCATGCAGAAGGGGTTTATCCAGCCGAGTTTCTCCCCTGGGGAGCACCGGTGTTATTCGTAAAGAAGAAGGACGGATCCATGCGATTATGCATCGAGTACAGGAAGTTGAATAAGTTAACCATCAAGAACAAGTACCCGCTCCCTAGGATAGACGATCTGTTTGATCAACTACAAGGTGTGACTGTTCTCTCCAAGATAGACTTACGCTCAGGCTACCATCAGTTGAGAATCCGGAAGGAAGATGTCCCGAAGACGGCCTTTAGTACCCGTTGTGTCCATTATAAATTCTTGGTGATGCCATTAGGGCTGACTAACACGCCAGCAGCCTTTATGGACTTAATGAACTGGGTGTTCAAGCCGTACCTAGATAGGTTTGTCATCGTGTTCATTGATGACATCCTAATCTACTCAAGGACAAAGGAAGAACACGAAGAGCATCTAAGGGCAGTTCTGAGTATACTACGGGGAAAGCAACTGTACGCCAAGTTCCAGAAGTGCGAATTCTGGCTTGACCAACTCGCATTCTTGGGGCATATAGTCTCTGGAGCAGGGATTTCCGTAGACCCGAACAAAATAGAAGCCACTACCAATTGGTCCCGACCGACCAATGTGACGGAAGTACGAAGCTTCCTCGGTCTGGCAGGATACTATAGGAAATTCATCAAGGATTTCTCAAAAGTAGCGTCGACACTGACGAGGCTGACCAGGAAGAATACGCTGTTTGAATGGACCACGGAATGTGAATAGAGCTTCCAAGAATTGAAGAAGCGGCTTACGACAGCCCCAGTTCTCACAATACCTTCAGGAACTAGAGGGTTTACTATTTATAGTGATGCGTTGAAGAACGTGTTAGAGTGTGTGCTAATGCAGAACGGGAATGTAGTAGCATACGCCTCTCGCCAACTAAAAGAGTACGAGAAGAATTACCCGACCCACGATCTAGAGCTCGTTGCATGGTCTTTGCTCTCAAGATCTGGAGGCATTACCTCTATGGAGAGCGGTGTTAGATATACACGGACCACAAGAGTTTAAAATATTTGTTCACGCAAAAGGAGCTGAACATGAGGCAGAGGAGGTGGTTAGAGTTAGTCAAAGATTACGAATGCGTAATCAACTACCAACCAGGCAGATCGAACGTAGTAGCCGATGCCTTAAGCCAAAAAGCAGTTAGTGCAGAACTGCAATTACTGGAAGTAGAAGTCGTACAATTAAGCGAAGTTGAGACGCAACTAGCAGCTCTAACTTTGCAGCCTACACTGCTAGAGTGAATTAAGACCGCGCAAGTAGAAGACGAACTTTATACGAAGATCAAAGAGGCGCAGCCGGGACAACCGACGGAGGACTTCGTAATACGGGAAGACGGGAGATTGTACTTCAAGGATTGACTGTACGTGCCAGAGGACGCGGAACTCCGTAGGGCAATAATGGTGGAAGCACATGCCACGACATATTCAGTTCATCCAGGAGCCGCCAAGATGTACAGAGACCTCCGGGAAAAGTATTGGTGGCCAGGCATGAAGAAGGATATAGCGACCTTCGTAAGTCAATGCTTGACGTGCCAGCAAATAAAAGCGGAGCATCAAAGGCCGGCGGGAATGCTGCAACCGCTACCTATTCCTGAGTGGAAATGGGATAACGTCACCATGGATTTTCTTTGTCAGACTGCCGAAGAACGTAAAAGGACACGACGCAATCTGGGTAGTCGACAGGCTAACCAAGTCTGCCCACTTTCTACCAATTAGCACGACGTTCTCTATGGAGTGCTACGCAGAGCTTTACATCCAGGAGATAGTATGACTACACGGGATTCCATCATCCATAGTCTCAGATCGTGACTCTAGAATTCTATCGAAATTTTGGGCGAGTTTGCAAAAGGCGATGGGAACGAGGCTCTCCTTTAGCACCGCCTACCATCCGCAGACGGACGGTCAATCCGAGAAAACGATCCAGATGTTGGAGGACATGCTGCAAGCATGCGTACTCGATTTCAAAGGAAATTGGAGTAGGTACCTCCCACTAGTCGAGTTCTCGTACAAAAACAGCTACCACGTCACTATCGAATGGCACCGTACGAAGCGCTTGATAAACGCATTTTAGTGCGTTTATCGTAGTACTTCATTGGGATATAATATAGTTTTAGCAATCACTTTGAGCATTAATTCAACATATTTACACTTATTTTGATATTAAAGGAGCTTGGGACGAGTTTCGGGCGAAAAGGAGCGAAAACGGAGCAAAACGGAGCAAAAAGGGCAACTGCCCTCGGTCACGGTCAGACGCATCACGCGTCACGGCCGTGACGGGTGACAGCGCGCGGAGGAGTGGAACACTGATGATGGTCACGGCCGTGACGTGCAATGCAAGTGGCCGTGACCAAGGACAGAGAGCCAGACGATGGTCACGGCCGTGACTTGTGATGCACCTTGCCGTGACGATGGACAGAAAGCGACGATGAACTCACTGCCAATGGTCACGGCCGTGACACCCTATGCACTTGGCCGTGACGCGTATATAGCGATATTATCGCAGATAGTCGGCGATTGTCACGGCCATGACGGCCCATGTCCCAGGCCGTGACCAGTGCGAAATTTCTTATAAAAGACCGATTTCGACTCAGAAAGGGGGGACTTCGACCGGATACAAACCCTAGACCCTCTAGAGACGAAAAATAGCACAGAAGAACGCAAAATCACGCCCCGGAGCGCAAGAGACGGAATCCCACGCTAAAGGAACGAAGAACGAAGATTCTCAGCGCCTTCATCGATTATGAGTTCTTTTCTCTTAATTTCTACTTCCTTAGTTGTTTTTCCTTCCATTATGCGTAGCTAATTCCCTTTGTGTTTGGGATTAGATGAACGCTAGGATATTTCGTAGTTAAGATTTTGAATTATCGTGACTATGTGTTTTGACTATTTATCGTTCTATGAAATTATTTCGTTGCTTTAATATGTCTATGTGTTAAAGTAATCGTTTGGAAAATCGTTTAGGGCGACAGCTAAACAACGATAAGGCCGTTCGTAGAAGATAGGATTCGAGTATAGGGCGAAAGCAAATACTCGATCCTCGCCGTTAGTAATTAATGAACTGTAAATCCCCGCGAGCGTTTAGGGCGACAGCAAACTCGCGAGCGGGCAGGAAAATTACTGCGATCTAGTCAGAATCACGTAGGAGCGGTAGTTCATTATCTTAGCCTATAATACCTAGCGGAATTCGAATCCCTAGCACTTTTCATTATCTGAAAGCTTCGTACCAGCTCAACGTGTTCTTTGAATTTCTAGTCGATTTAGGTGTAAGTGTCAGGTTAAGTCGTCAAACAATTTGCGTATTTTCTTCAGGCTAAATATCGAGTCGATTAGGTCATTACTAGTACTTGATTTATTCCTCTTGTTCGATACTCGTTTACTCGCTTTACTACACTACAAACGATAGGTCCACTGCCTATCGCACATCGGTGACAGTAAATTAGTATTCGTTTTAATTATTACTTGTCGCACTTTTCATTCACACACCACGTGTCGATCAAGTTTTTGGCGCCGTTGCCGGGGAGTAGATTGATATTAGGAACACCGTAGTTCGGTAATTTAGCCACTTTTATTTTGACGTTTTCTTGCGTCTTTGCTATTTGCGTTGATTGTGTTACGTGTTTTAGTCGTTTTCCTGCGTAGTTATCGAGTTCATATTCTTATTCGACGTTTTTGTGTATTTCTTCGCTAATTTCTGCTTCACACTCATTGAAGGTACGATTCAGCGGTGAATGACCCGAAATCATCCATCGGGCCCCATTGTTGAAGCAGACCCGGATTTCGAACGAAAGTTGCGAAGAAAGCTTAAGTACGATACCGAAGGAGCATCCACTAGCTCTCAGGACCGTTTAGTTAGTTACTCAGAGGATAGTTCGCAGGAATCCATTCAAAATTCACTTGTAGAGGCAGCCGTAGATAGTCCCTACACAGAAGTACATATGGCGGACCACCGAGTGCCCGTCCATAACGTTCCAGAGGAGGAGCCATCGCTTCAAGACCTTCTCAAGGATGCCGCGCTAGGCGGCACTGAGTCGGCGATTGTCATCCCGCCGTTTTGAGAACAACAACTTTGAGCTGAAGCACTGCTGGCTTCAGATGATATTCCAGACGGCCCAGTTCGAGGGTAACCCCGAGGACGACCCTTATTCCCCCCATGAAGGCGTTCCTGACGGTGACCGACACCATCAGAATCAATGGTGTCCCGGGTGATGCAATCAAGCTGATGTTATTCCCGTTCTCGCTCAAGTTCAGGGCGAAGGACTGGTTAGACATGTTGCGCCCAGGTCGATCACTACCTGGGAGGAGATGCGAGCCGCTTTCATCAACCACTACTTCCCACTATCAAAGGTGTTGCGGTTGAAGACGGAGATTTCTCTATTCCACCAGAAGGATTCTGAAAATCTGTATGAGGTGTGGGAGCGATACAAGGCGCTACTGAAGAGGTGCCCACAGCACGGGATGTCGAAGGCAGCCCAGATCAACCGATTCCATGAAGGGCTCAACGATCAGACTGTTCATATGTTAGACGGAGCCGCAGGAGGAGGACTCGTGAAGCTCAATGCCACTGACGCGTGGAACTTGATTGAAGATTACTCGAGGAACAGCTTCATGAGAGGCAATGCCAGAATGAAGACAACCGGTGTGTTCGGAGTCAGTGAGGAGACGGCCACTAATGCTAAGATCGAGGCGCTCCAGCAACAAATTGCCTCGACGAACTCCCAGTTGCAAACGGTGATTGGCGCACTACTCCCCAAGTCCGGGCAGACGCAGCCCGTGAACGTCGTGGCCACCACCACACCGACGCAACACACGCCTTACGTGCCCTTGTGCGGAATTTGTGGCGCAGCCCACGAGACATCAGAATGCCAACTTGGGCAATCGCTGGAGCACGTAGACTATATGGGCAATTACCAAGGCGGCCAGCGAAGTTTCCAGCCTCGGGCGCATCCAAACCTGGCGTACGGGAGTCAGAACCATCAGAGCCAAGGACCACCAGGATTCCAGCCCAGACAGTCCGGATTCCAAAACGGGCCACCACGACAATACCAGAACGCGCCCGCGGGAGGATCCGACGACATGAGGGAGATGAAGGACATGATGAAGACGCTCCTCACGAATTTTAGTAGTACCATCGCAGCCCACGAGAGCCGTATGACGAAGATGGAGGAATTCATGGAGGCGAATGACTTGCGTGCTCAGAACACGGACGCCTCGCTCAAAAAGCTGGAGCAACAAATGGGCCAGATGGCGAAGCAGTTGGCGGCGCGTACTCAGGGATCACTCCCAAGCTACACTGAGCCGAATCCTAAGGAGTACTGCAAGGCGGTGACGCTGAGGAACGGGCGAGAGTTGCAAGAAGTGCCCGCCAAGAAGAAGGCGAAGGAGAACGCCAGCTTTGAGAGCCACGACGAGCCCGATGTGGAGGAGGTCAGGGGCGACGACGTCGAGAAAGCCGAAGTGGAGAAGGAGAAAGTCGAGCCCGAGAAGGAAAAGGTGACGGAGATCCAGCGACCACCGGTGAAGCCATACTAGCCGAAGATCCCGTACCCGGCTCGACTGAAAAAGGACAAGAACGAGGCGCAGTTTGGTAAATTTATGGGTATGTGTAAGGAATTGCATATTAACTTACCTTTTGTTGAAGCTATTACGCAGATGCCCAGCTTCGCCAAGTTCTTGAAGGACTTGCTGACGAACAGAAGGAAGCTCGAACACGTCTCCACCGTCTGCCTACGAGGAGAGTGCTCGGCGATTCTCCAAAGCAAGATTCCTAAGAAGCTGAAGGATTCAGGGAGTTTTACTATTCCCTGCCTTATAGGAGATTTAGTAATTGAGCGTGCGTTAGCCGATCTAGGCGCTAGTATTAATCTCATGCCATATTCCATGTTTAAGCGTTTAGGTCTAGGCGAACCACGACCCACTAGGATGAGCCTCCAATTAGCGGATAGGTCGTTAAAGTACCCTCGAGGTGTTATCGAGGACGTCTTAGTTAAAGTTGATAAGTTTGTGATTCCCGCAGATTTCGTTATTTTAGATATGGAGGAAGATGAAAATGTCCCCTTGATTTTAGGTAGACCATTCCTAGCCACGGGGGAAACCATGATAGACGTTAGGAACGGGACGTTAACCTTGACAGTAGACGGGGAAAAGGTTACCTTTGATATGGCCGACTCAATGAAAAAGAGTAGCGAGCAGGACGATAAGTGTTATTTCTTAGACGTATTTGAGCACGACTTTCTCCTTTCCGTGCAAGGTCTATCACAGGTTGGCGATCCGGACATACACACGCTTATGGCCATCGACGAGTGTGGGGAGGAAGCCGACGAGCCTATTATAGCCATCGATGAGAGCAGCGAAGAGGACAAGGAAAAGAGCTCGGTCGAGGAGCCACCGGTCCTGGAATTGAAGCCGCTGCCCGACCACCTCGAGTACGCGTTTTTGAGCAACAATGGAGGGCTGCCGGTCATCATCTCGTCAAACCTTGACGACGGACAGAAGGGCCAGCTTTTAGACGTATTGAAGGCACACAAGAAGGCCTTGGCGTGGAAGATATCCGACATAAGGGGTATCAATCCGAGCTACTGCACGCACAAGATCCTCATGGAGGACGACTTCAAGCCGGTTGCTCAACGTCAAAGGCGCCTCAATCCCAACATGAAGGACGTTGTCAAGAAGGAAGTGATCAAATTGCTAGACGCGGGGATGATCTACCCCATTTCAGACAGCGCATGGGTCAGCCCAGTCCAAGTAGTCCCAAAGAAAGGAGGCATGACGGTCGTCACCAACGACAAGAACGAGCTGATTCCGACGAGAACGGTGACTGGATGGCGTGTCTGTATTGACTACAGGAAGTTGAATGATGCCACGCGAAAGGATCATTTCCCCTTACCATTTATTGATCAGATGTTGGAAAAATTAGCCGGTCACTCATTTTATTGTTTCCTTGATGGTTTGTCAGGATATTTACAGATCCCCATAGCACCCGAGGACCAAGAAAAGACGACGTTCACTTGCCCGTTCGGGACATTTGCGTACCGAATGATGCCATTCGGACTTTGCAACGCCCCAACCACCTTCCAGCGATGCATGATGGCCATATTCGACGAACTGGTAGGTGAGGTGATGGAGGTATTTATGGACGATTTTTCTGTTTTCGGGTCGTCATTTGATGCATGTTTGTCAAATCTAAAGCTCGTACTCGCACGATGCGAGGAAACGAACTTGGCACTTAATTGGGAAAAGTGCCACTTCATGGTTCGAGAGGGTATAGTCCTCGGTCACAAGATCTCCTCTAAAGGAATCGAAGTTGACCGAGCTAAGTTAGAGACGGTAGAAAAATTTCCCGTCCCCTCGGACGTGAGGTCGATTAGAAGCTTTCTAGGACATGCAGGATTTTATCGTAGGTTTATCAAGGATTTCTCTAAGATCGCACGTCCTATGTCTAGATTATTAGAAAAAGATGCTCCGTTTGATTTCAATGACGAATGCCTGCATGCTTTCAATTTACTCAAGGAGAGACTTATCGCAGCACCTATTATGGTCGCCCCCGACTGGGGGCTGCCCTTTGAACTAATGTGCGATGCTAGTGACTATGCAGTTGGGGCCGTGCTAGGGCAGCGCAAGGACAACCATTTCAGGCCGATCTACTACGCGAGTAAGACGTTAGACGCAGCCCAGGCCAGTTACACGACCACCGAAAAGGAGCTGTTGGCCGTCGTGTTTGCTTTCGACAAGTTCAGGTCATATCTGATTCTTTCTAAAGTTATCGTTTTTACTGACCACTCTGCTCTTAAGTACTTGTTAGCAAAGCCCGACGCCAAGCCACGGCTGATTCGATGGATCCTACTACTGCAAGAGTTCGACAGAGATCTGCGACAAGAAGGGTGCGGAGAACCTAGCGGCAGACCACCTTTCCCGACTAGAGGAATCCGAGATATATAATAAGGACGAAAGGGCGATACACGATCGGTTTCTAGACGAGCACCTCTACGCGATACACGTGGTAAGTGACGACACCCCTTGGTTTGCAGATTATGCTAACTATCTTGTTGCAAGGGTCCTACCAAAGGAGTACACGAGTCAGCAAAAGAAGAAATTCTTTTCTGATTTGAGGTACTACTTTTGGGAAGACCCGTACCTTTTCAGGCGGTGTGCAGACCAGGTAATACGGCGATGCGTTGCTGCCCCAGAATCGACGCAGATCCTTAGGCACTGCCACAATTGGCCGACCGGAGGACACTACGCAGCAAACAGGACCGCTCAGAAGGTGTTGGAGAGTGGGTTCTACTGGCCCACGATCTTCAAGGACGCCCAAAGGTACGTTGACCCTTGTGATCAGTGTCAGCGCGCAGGTAATCTCTCCAAACGCGACGAAATGCCTCAGAATTTCATTTTGGTATGCGAGATATTCGATGTGTGGGGTATAGATTTTATGGGTCCATTTCCTAGCTCATACAATAATAAGTACATCCTAGTTGCCGTCGATTATGTGTCTAAGTGGGCCGAGGCGCAAGCCTTACCCACAAACGACGCTAGGGTAGTCGTTAGATTTTTGCGAGCGCTATTTTCACGTTTTGGGGCACCTAGATGCATTATTAGTGATAGAGGCACTCACTTTTGTAACACCCAGTTTGCACGCACTTTAGAACGTTACGGTGTTAGACATAGCCTATCCACCCCGTACCATCCCCAAGCTAGTGGTCAAGTCGAAGTAGTGAACCGTGAGTTAAAACGCATTTTAGAGAAAACCATAGAGGGGAACCGTAGGGAGTGGACGAATAAGTTGAATGATGCACTTTGGGCATATAGGACCGCATATAAGACCCCCATAGGTACTACGCCATACAGATTAGTTCATGGAAAAGCATGCCATCTTCCCGTAGAAATAGAGCATAAGGCATACTGGGCCATCAAGTCCTTGGATCTTGATTTGGGGAACGCCGGCGGAAAGCGGCAACTCCAAATCAATGAGTTAGACGAGTGGCGTTTATCAGCTTACGATAACGCTCGCATGTACAAGGAACGTTCTAAAGCCTATCACGATAAGAAAATTAGGCAAAGGCGAGAGTTTCAGGAAGGGGACCAAGTCCTCCTTTTTAACTCTCGACTTAGGCTCTTTCCTGGCAAGCTTAGGTCACGCTGGTCAGGACCGTTCACTGTTACCCGTGTTTTCCCTTATGGTACTGTCGAGATTTCAGGTATGGAGCAGGGAACTTTTAAGGTGAACGGCCATAGGTTGAAGCACTATCTCACAGGCGAGGAAGACGGGACCGAGAAGGAAGTGCTTTACCTGGACTTCCAAAATTGAGCGAACAACGAGACGTCCGGCTAAAGACGGTAAAGTAAGCGCTTCTTGGGAGGCAACCCAGGTATTTTTTTTATTTACTTATTATTTATGTCTTAGGTTAAAAAAAAAAAAATGGGGCTGTCACGGCCAACTGCTTAAGCAGTCACGGCCGTGACGTGCATACAGATGCACACTGCCAAGAGTCACGGCCAGAGGCTTAAGCCATCACGGCCGTGACCCAGAAGGAGCTCTCATCGAGCCTTCTGCCCCATGTCACGGCCAACTGCTTAAGCAGTCACGGCCGTGACACACACCAGAGGCATTCACTGCCTCATGTCACGGCCAAACGCTTACGGGTCACGGCCGTGACCTAGCCCAGACACGAAAAGGCACACACTGCCCCATGTCACGGCCAACGGCTTAAGCCGTCACGGCCGTGACACTAAAAAAAAAATAGTTAATCGATGCTGTCACGGCCTATGACTAGGACGTCACGGTCGTGACACGGAACAGAGGAGCACACTGCCCCTCGTCATGGCCACGACCTTTATAGGTCACGGCCGTGACCGAGGCGGATTTAAGGGTAAAAACGCCCTTTTTCTTTATTTTTTCCCCTCTTCTCCTTTTTCTTCTTCCTTTCTCCTCCCCCACGCGATTTTCGACCCTAATTCACCCTCACCACCTTCACCCAACCACCATCACCGTCATCAACCACCGCCGTCCCCAAACTCCGGCGACATCAACAAGTAAACCCTCAACCCCATTTAATTCGATTAAGAGCATAAGGTATGATTTTCGCCCTTTTTATTCCAAAATTCGGTAACTATGCTCGTAATTGCTAATTCATGGATGCTATTTGCTATAATTCGTTCACTATGTGCCATAGTTGCTACAGATTCGCTTAATTACGTGAATTTGAGGTTAAAATTCGAAATTTCTACGAAGAACCCTAATTTCAAATTTGGGGATTTTCAAAATTGAACTCAATTTCATGTTTTTCGTGCTATGTTAGGATGATATCCATGACAATGACACCTTGGGTATGCTTAGTTACGTTGACTGAATTTCGAAATCCTACGACAAACCCTAGTTTTCGTTAATTAGGGGATTCCGTAATTGGGTCTAATTGGTCGTTGTTCTTGCTAATTTATGATGATTACATACTAATGAAACGTTGGGTATGCCTAGTTCGTTGTTTCAGTGCATTAATCTTCGACTTGATATGCTTCCCCAACTTGCCTGTTACATGTTCGTCGAAATGCATCTTTGAGCTTTTCAAGAGTCATTGAATTGGGACATATTCTTATTGCTGACCTTTGGTCGAGTCGAGCTGTCTTCGTATTATTCTCTCTTGAGCTCACACCGTTTATTCTAGGTACTATGGGAAAAAACCGTGCCTCAGGCTCGCATGCGTCCGCATCGGCCCCGCCGTCTCGCTCAAGTCGACGCGGGCCCCCCGCCGACAATGCTGGAAGCCATGGGGCAGTTCACTGACGAGGCCCAGGCGGCACGATACACCCTGCTGAAGGGAATGGAGTTCATAGCCATGGACCAGATCGATCACGAGACACTGGCGAAGTACCACATCGACCAGCAGGTCGCCCAGTACTTCTCACTCAGCGGCTGGAACACCTTCCTGGCCATCGACGAACCAGCATACAAGGAACTCACCTTGGAGTTCCTTGCCACATTCTCCTTTGACGAATACGGCGACCACACTATCCGCTTCCGTGCATTCAACGAAGACCATATAGTCAGGCCCGACAATGTGTGTCATGCCCTTGGAGTCCCAGCGCCCCGACACCGACCCTTCGCGACCTTCTTCGATACACCGGAAGGACAACGGGGGTGCTGGGCTGAAATCGCCCGACCTGGCGAGCGGGAATACAGCGCGAAGACGTCGAAGGCATCTGCGTTGAGGAGCCCAGGACTGCGCTACATTCACCGCCTCCTGACGACCTTGCTTACACCGAGGGGTGCTCACACGGAGCAGTCACCCTCCGCGATCTGTATTACCTGATCCAGCTGCACCGAGGCGAACGGATCAATCTAGGGATGGCGGTGTCCCACGCCTTCAATGCTCAGGCGGAAGCACGGCCCCATGGCAAGATCGCCGTCGGCCCACTGATCACCAAGGTGATCAAAGGATTACGCTACTGGCCGGCGAATGCACCCGATATGGAGGTAGTAGGCGGGCGTCACCCAGTGAACGAGGAGACGCTGGTGAAGATGAAGATGCTCGTGAAGGCGCCCACCTGGACTCGCGCCAACAAAGTGTATATCTGGCACGAGTTGTATCGCGGCCAGACGGACCACGTACCCGTCCCCGACGACCAGCTCTACCTCGAGGGCCCCCAACCAATGGAGACGGACACGACAGCCACCGGGCCCTCCTACTCCTCAGGTTACCACCACGGCGAGTCATCCGGCGTCGCTCCCTACGCGTCGGCAGCGGATCTCGAAGCGCTGCGCCAGGACGTATTAGAGACTCGGCGCCGACAGGAGGAGTACGAGCGAAGGAACGAGGAAGCCCACCGCCAGTACAGGGAGGAGCTGGACCGCTACAACGAGGCCCTGCGAGCCATGGACCAGGCGCTCGAGCTGTCCAGGCGATCGATAGACCTCCTTCGCCCGAGGCAACGCTCGCCGCCGCCACCACCACCAGCACCCTAGGGATTTTTCTTTTAACTTTCTTTGGACATTTCATTTGGACGAGTAGTCGCGTGTGTTTTTACTTTATTTCTACCTTTTAACGCTTATAACTATGTTTATAGTTAATCATGACTACTTTATTTTATGTCTATTTATCTCTCTAGCTAGCGCACGGAAACGCATAACGGATAACAACACGATCGTCACGCGCTAAACCGACTACCTCACGGTCCTTTATTCGTCAGGGGAGTCACGCTCTTTTTAAACTCTTTCCCCCCCCCCCCCCCTTTTATTTTTTACGTTGAGGACAACGTCAGGTTTAAGTGTGGGGAGGGGATTCTAGTTTGAAAACTTACGTGAAAAATTTTTAAATTTTTATGACGTGTCTATGAGCTATAATTTTCATTAGAAAGGCATGAATTATTGAACTCAGGCACGATTTTTGCGTTTATTTCGAGTTAGTCTGCATTATTATGAATCTTTGTGAGCAATTAGGATATGCATGACTGACTGAATCATGTTTGCCTGAATAGATATAGCACTGTTTTGAGAGATCCGTACACATAACCCTGTTTCGTGTAAGAGTTTGAGCCTGACGAGCTTACGCTCATTTTTCTTGGCTGTGTGACGTGCCTAATCTATATCTCTCTAGAACTTGCCTGTCTGATGCATGTTGAAACTGTTTAGGTGTGCGAGTGTGAAAATGATGAGGGCATTAGGAATCAAGTCCAGGGCAAAAATTTTCGTAACCATGACGAACCCCATTAGTTAGCCACGTTGAGCCTGAGCCTATTTGTTGCGTACCTCGTATGTTATAGAAGCCATTGACCCGAATAAACCTCCAGAGATTTTATGAACCCCAGTTGATTAGAATAGAGCAGAAGTCGAACTTGAAAGTTACTGTTCCAGTGTTTGATTTGATGTTCTTCTTTGCTATCCATGAAATGACTCGTCCCTTACTTGACCGTTTTCTGAAATGACCCGATCCCTTGCATAAGCCTGCCCATAAACCTTTGGCGAGATATAGGTCTCGGTAATAAGTATCCCTAGGTACACGGCATTCGCTGTGACGATGTACTCTCTGCGACAAAAGCCGAACCTTGGTGTTTTAGGGAATAAGGGCAGTGCACAAAAGTAGAGCGTGACTAAGGTGAAAGGGCAGAAAATGAAAGGGAACTGAGTTGAGAGGGTCGAGCAGAAAAGTCTAGGATTTCGGAGCGAGAACGTCGAGTCTTATGTTGGGAAGTGTGATTGTCTGTTTGATCATGCTTTGTTCTTTGATAATTTTTGCTTAAGTGTCCTAGCTCTAAGATTAAGTGTTCATTATATATGCTCATCGCTTCATGATTATTTGACCCGTTTCCCCAAAAAGACCCTCAGATTTATGCTTGCCACATTAAGTAGTAGAGATGCGATTAACTTGCAAGTTTATGGTAGGGTTGGACTAGCGCACGAATTTTGAGTGATTCACTATAAATTTAGCCTATACGCTGAGCGACTTGAGCGAATCCTTGTGAGAGTATGAGTCTCGATTAGCAGTGCGAAGGAAGTTTAGGTCGACAAGTGCAAGTCATTAGTGTAGCGTCCATAATTGTTTGCTTGATTCTTTTCGTGCTTTCTAGCTTTGATGATAAATTGCGCACGATCGTGCCGTTATCCTGATTTATGCTTTATCTAATTCCTAATTTACTTGAGGACAAGCAAAGGCTTAAGTGTGGGGAGGTTGGATAAGCGCATTTTAGTGCGTTTATCGTAGTACTTTATTGGGATATAATATAGTTTTAGCAATCACTTTGTAGCACCCGGGTTCTCCGTAAGTATTTAGGGCCAATAAATTAGCAAAATGCTACTTCGTGATTTATGTGCATTTAGGTGAATTATGCGCATTAACGTGACTCATGTGCATTACGTGACTTATGTACCATTAATTTTGGGTCTATATGATTCCATGCGAACGTGGTTATCGACCTCATAAGTGCCTTTTTGTGATTGCCGTGGATTCCGTGAGATAATTATATGACTATAGGATAATTTATGTGCACGCTCCATGCTTACGAGACTTTACGAACGTCCGAGATTTTATGCAACGACTTAAGTGATTAGGGTGAATTAAGTTAGGTGGGAAATTTCGAAGTTTGGGCCAAGAGAAAATGATTTATGATAGTGGGCTATGCATATCACTCACTTTGGGCTAGAACTCAATCATAGGCCCAAGTTGTAAAATATCAACATGGGAGACAAACCTTCCTTAAAACAAGGAAGTCCCACGCCTTGAAGTTCTATCACCGTGGCCCTTATCCCTTAAAAATTATTTACTCAACTATCCAAAACTCTCTAACCTCACAAAGAAACTCACGAAATTAGAAAGAAAAGAGAAGAGAAGGAGCCGAAAGGAGTCCAACCCAAAAACACACCAAGAAGTTGAAGGTTCGAAGCTAGCAAGTGAACTTATTGCTTTCGGCTACTTTGATTTCCATTACTAAGTATTAAAGCATGTTTAAGATTAAGGGATATTAGGAATTTGAATGTATCATAGACGGTAAAAACCCTAGGATTGGGTGTAAAAGCATAATCGAAGGTTTCTTGGGGATGTTGCTAAGATTTAGCCTGCTAAACATGTTTTATAGCTTACAACTTTAACGTGAGACGATCCTAGCCTAGCATTAGACGGTTTTGGGTAGGAGAAAGCTTCGAAACTTAGGAAATTGTGGGAAGATTTGGGTTGCAAATGGGGTTTTGGGCGAATTGAAGGCTTTGCGGGCCCGGCGAAGTTGGCGAACTCGGCCACTTTGCGAACCGAGCACCTTGCGAACTCAAGGACAAAACTCGGGCCACTTCGCGGGCTGGAGAATTGCGAAGCTACTTCGCGAGTCCTGCTAAAGTTTGCGAGTCCCACCAAGTTTGCGAATCCATGTAAGCGGAAGCTTTGCGGGTTGATGGTTTGCGAACCCTAAGCGGTTAGGAACTTTGCGACTCCATTTGCGGGTTCATGCACTTCGCGACCCCATCTTACGAATGGAACCTTTTACGAACTGGAGCTTTGCGAGCTCAAAACTTCGCGGGTCTGACCTTTTGCGAACTCCAAGCCACTTTAAGAATCCGTGGAGGTTTGCGGGCTGGAAAGGTTTGCGAACTCAAACCTTTTGCGAAGTCCACATAGGTCGCGAACTAACATTGCGAACTCACCAATTTTGCGGGCCGACCGAGGTTCTCGGCATTTTGCGAATCCTCATGCACTTTGCGGGTCCTAGTTGGCGAACTGAGTTTACGAATTCAAGGATTTGCGAACTCAAACACTTCGCAAATCAACTTCACGAATTGAACCCCTTGGAATAAAACGAATTAAGTTATAAAAAAAAAAACTATCGCCTTCTTAGGAAAAATATTTTCGCACCATTTAATAAGAAAAATATTCCGATTCCAATGAGCATAGGCTCTTTCGACGCCCGATCATAATTGGCCTATCGGTGTCCTTAGGGCCAATTTTCGGTATAGGTAGACGTCGCATTCGATAGAATTTTGGAACGAAAATTATATAGTTGATTTAAAATAATTTATGGACTGACTTCATAGCCTTGGCAGGTTTGAAGGACGAAATTTTAGGAATTTCACTAGACAGGCTAGCAAATAGTTTAAAGTCGAAAATTAGGTTCATGACTTAAAATAATTCGAGTACTTAGCTAGCTTAATTAACTAATAGCTTGCTGATACGAATGTGTTGGTGCCTAAGGTCGGGACTTAGGAAATTCGCCGGGGCAGGTAGCAGTTAGTCTACGGACGCCAGGTAAGTAGAAATCCAACTACGACACACAACTTATTTTACGTGCCTAAATTGCGTGATTACATGCCTACGTGGTTTCATGAATTCGTAAATTGATTGAAGTATTTGAATGTGGTAAGTCTATGTTGCATTTACCTGCATCTGCATATGCATACTCACGTGCACACACGAACTCGTGAGGGAGAGTCGTGGGGTTGAGTGTGCGTACTATTATGTCGCTTGTATGCGACGAAGACCCGCCGATATAGGCCGGTGTGTCGACTCGCAGTTGAGTCACGGACGACTTCTATGGCACCCTATACGGCGTACGATGCCGGTTATTATGATGAGGCAGGAGGAGCGACCCAGGAAGGAGCCACCTAGCTATGCTAGCGTAGGCTAACTGGCGTAGGCAACTGCCCTGTTTGCGGAAGGAGCGACCTGGAAGGAGCGACCTAGGGGGAATCCTAGTGTAGGCTACCAGCGTAGGCTACCGTATGGCAGAGGGGACGACCTGGGAGGGTGCGACCTAGGGAAACCTAGCGTAGGCTACCCAGCGTGGGTCGCTGTCACGATCCTATTGACGATATTGAGCTCTTAGTGGTGCATAGTAAGTGCGTCGAGGGCCCTGAGTGATACTAGTATGAGTACTAGGAGCATTGGCGCGGATCGCCTTTGCGGAGTGTTATGTGCATCGGCGTGGATTGCCTTTGCTTAGTGATGTCATGCATCGGCGTGGATTGCCTTTGCAGGGGAGTGACACGTGCATACACGCATGATTTCTGCTTACTGAGCCTCGGTGGCTCATTCCGTATGTTGTGTGTTGTAGGCACCGATGACCACGGTATGTGATCGTGTTGAAAGACAAGGCCGATCTTTTGGAGCTTCGCGCTGCTTTTGGGGTGGACGTGTGTGTGTGGATGACGACCTGTGAGGCCGGGCGCATAGGAGCTTTTGCTGTGCCGACACACCTTCGCCGTTGTAGTTAGACCATGTCTGCAACCTAATGTTCGACATGCATTCTTTTGTTTTGTATAGAACGATGTTCCATTCCATAAATGAAAAATGAAAAATTTGTACGCATTTTCGGTGCACTTCTTTATTTACAAACTCGCTAGGCACGTAGAATGCGCTAGAATAGGCGGTTAGGGAAGTCGGGTCCTGACACACTTTGAGCATTAATTCAACATATTTACACTTATTTTGATATTAAAGGAGCTTGGGACGAGTTTCGGGCGAAAAGGAGCGAAAACGGAGCAAAACAGAGCAAAAAGGGCAACTGCCCTCGGTCACGGTCAGACGCATCACGCGTCACGGCCGTGACGGGTGACAGCGCGCGGAGGAGTGGAACACTGATGATGGTCACGGCCATGACGTGCAATGCAAGTGGCCGTGACCAAGGACAGAGAGCGAGCCAGACGATGGTCACGGCCATGACTTGTGATGCACCTTGCCGTGACGATGGACAGAAAGCGACGATGAACTCACTGCCAATGGTCACGGCCGTGACACCCTATGCACCTGGCCGTGACGCGTATATAGCGATATTATCGCACATAGTCGGCGATTGTCACGTCCGTGACGGCCCATATCCCAGGCCGTGACCAGTGCGAAATTTTTATAAAAGACCGATTCTACTCAGAAAGGGGGGACTTCACCGGATACAAACCCTAGACCCTCTAGAGATGAAAAATAGCACAGAAGAACGCAAAATCACGCCCCGGAGCGCAAGAGACGGAATCCCACGCTAAAGGAACGAAGAACGAAGATTCTCAGCGCCTTCATCGATTATGAGTTCTTTTCTCTTAATTTCTACTTCCTTAGTTGTTTTTCCTTCCATTATGCGTAGCTAATTCCCTTTGTGTTTGGGATTAGATGAACGCTAGGATATTTCGTAGTTAAGATTTTGAATTATCGTGACTATGTGTTTTGACTATTTATCGTTCTATGAAATTATTTCGTTGCTTTAATATGTCTATGTGTTAAAGTAATCGTTTGGAAAATCGTTTAGGGCGACAGCTAAACAACGATTAGGCCGTTCGTAGAAGATAGGATTCGAGTATAGGTGTCGCGACCCGACTTCCCTAACCGCCTATTCTAGCGCATTCTACGTGCCTAGCGAGTTTGTAAATAAAGAAGTACACCGAAAAACGCGTACAAATTTTTCATTTTTCATTTATGGAATGGAACATTGTTCTATACAAGACAAAAGAATACATGTCGGACATCAGGTTCCAGACATGGTCTAACTACAACGGCGAAGGTGTGTCGGCACAGCAAAAGCTCCTATGCGCCCGGCCTCACAGGTCGTCATCCACACACACACGTCCACCCCAAAAGCAGCGCGAAGCTCCAAAAGATCGGCCTTGTCTTTCAACACGATCACATACCGTGATCGTCGGTGCCTACAACACACAACGTAAGGAATGAGCCACCGAGGCTCAGTAAGCAGAAATCATGCATGTATGCACGTGTCACTCCCCTGCAAAGGCAATCCACGCCGATGCATAACATCACTACGCAAAGGCAATCCACGCCGATGCACATAACACTCCGCAAAGGCAATCCGCGCCAATGCTCCTAGTACTCATACTAGTATCACTCAGGGCCCGCGACGCACTTACTATGCACCACTACGAGCTCAAATGTCCTCAATAGGATCGTGACAGCGACCCACGCTGGGTAGCCTACGCTAGGTCTCCCTAGGTCGCACCCTCCCAGGTCGTCCCCTCTGTCATACGGTAGCCCACGCTGGTAGCCTACGCTAGGATTCCCCCTAGGTCGCTCCTTCCAGGTCGCTCCTTCCGCAAACAGGGCAGTTGCCTACGCCAGTTAGCCTACGCTAGCATAGCTAGGTCGCTCCTTCCTGGGTCGCTCCTCCTGCCTCATCATAATAATCGGCGTCATACGCCATATAGGGTGCCATAGAAGTCGTCCATGACTCAACTACGAGTCGACACACCGGCCTATATCGGCGGGTCTTCGTCGCATACAAGCGACATAATAGTATGCACACTCAGTCCCACGACCCTCCCTCATGAGTTCGTGCGTGCACGTGAATATGCATATGCAAGTAAATGTAACATAAACTTACCATATTAAAATACTACAATCAATTCACGAATTCATGAAACCACGTAGGCACGTAATCACGCAATTTAGGCACGTAAAACAAGTTGTGTGTCGTAGTTGGATTTCTACTTACCTAGCGTCCGTAGACTAACTGCTACCTGTCCTGGCGGATTTCCTAAGTCCCGACCTTAGGCACCAAAACATTCGTATCAGTAAGCTATTAATTAATTAAGCTAGCTAAGTACTCGAATTATTTTAAGTCATGAGCCTAATTTTCGACTTTAAACTATTTGCTAGCCGGTCTAGTGAAATTCCTAAGATTTCGTCCTTTAGACCTGCCAAAGCTATAAAGTCAGTCCATAAATTATTTTAAATCAACTATATAATTTTCGTTCCAAAATTCTATCGAATGCGACGTCTACCTATACCGAAAATTGGCCCTAAGGACACCGATGGGCAAATTATGATCGGGCGTTGAAAGAGCCTATGCTCGTTGGAATCGGAATATTTTTCTTATTAAATGGTGCGAAAATATTTTTCCTAAAAAGGCGATAGTTTTTTTTTTTTTTTTTTTTTTTATAACTTAATTCGTTTTAAACCAAGGGGTTCAATTCGTGAAGTTGATTTGCGAAGTGTTTGAGTTCGCAAATCCTTGAATTCGTAAACTCAGTTCGCCAACTAGGGCCCGCAAAATGCATAAGGCTCAGTTCGCAAAACGGGTTCGCAAGGTGCATGAGGATTCGCAAACCTCGGTCGGCCCGCAAGGTTGGTGAGTTCGCAATGACCTATGTGGACTTCGCAAAAGGTTTGAGTTCGCAAACCTTTCAGCCCGCAAACCTCCACGTAAAGTGGCTTGGAGTCGCAACTTTTGAGGAGTTCGCAAACTGCACTCAATTCGCAAACATCAGTTCGCAAAGCTTCCATCCGCAAAAATATTGGACTCGCAAAGCTTGGAGCCCGCGAAGCTTGGAGCCCGCAAAGCTTGGGTTCGCAATATACAGAGCCCGCAAAATCTTCCAATTCGCTAAATGGCCGATCTTCAATTCGCCAACCTGTTGAGCTCGCGATGTTCCAAGCCTGTCAAGCTTTGGTTCGCAAAGTTGCCTCGGCCCGCAAAACTGCCGAGTTCGCAATTCATTCAATAGTTCGCGAACTTGGCACTTTGCGATCCCAAGTTCGTGAAGTTCTTATTTTGCGAATTTGGCTCTGCTAAAACACCTTCTGCTTCGTGAACTATTAATCGGTAAGGATTAAAAAGCTATTTTCCTAAGAACTCGTTTGAAGGTGGTATGAACTCCTTAAACCCAACCCTAATGTCGACTTAATATCACCCGAGCCTAACCTAATTTTCGTACCTTAATCACTCCTAAACACGTTACTATAAAGCTAAAAATACTAAATCAAGGTTAGAAAATATTCCCTCTAAAATTCGAATTGCACCAGCACTAGAAATTGATATTTTCGTATTCTTAGCTCTTAAAATACGCTAATACTTGGATAAACTATAAAATCACAGTAGCTAAAAGTAGTGTTTTTCACTTACCAAATTCGAAATTCCTAAGCTAGTTGGAGTTATTTTGGTTCGGCTTCCTCTCGGCTCTTCCTTCCTCTTTTCTCTTTTTCTTTGGTTTGTTTTTCAAGTGTGGGTGTGGAGTTTGAATAATTAATTTAGATATTTTCTTTAGCTTATGGTAGATGAGGCATGGGTTGGCGTGGGCATTCCCTAATTTAGGGAAATTTGTCTCTTAATTGTTTTATTTGTGGTTTGGGCCTAAATCAATGTTGGGCCTAATTTTAAATCTAGCCCACTAATATTTGTAGCCTATTTTCGAAAACTGTTAAACAAATTAAGGGTCACTTAGCCCATTTGAATCGCACCCTATTTCGTAAAACCCAAGGCTTCACTTAAGTCATATTGAGCACGTAAATCACGTTCGTATAAAATCATATAGGCTCGAAATTTATAGCACATAAGTCGCATAATGCACATAAGTCACGTTAATGCGCATAATTCACCTAAATGCACATAAATCACGAAATCACATTTTGCTAATTTATTGGCCCTAAATACTTACGGGGAACCCGGGTGCTACATCCTCCCCCCCTTAAGGAGGATTTCGCCCCCGAAATCAGCCCGTTCGGAACAATTCAGGATAGCGGGTTTTCATCTCATCCTCGCGTTCCCATGTGGCTTCTTCTACTGACTGATTTCGCCACAGAACTTTCACTAGAGGAATTTCTTTGTTCCTAAGCCTCTTTGTCTCGTGCATCAATATTTCCACTGGAATTTCTTCATAGCTCAGGTCTGGTTTCAAATGCTGGTGCAGTGAGTCGTTTATCAACACGTGGTTTGGGTCAGCGATATACTTCCGCAATGTGGAAACATGGAATACATCGTGTACTTGCGACAACGATGCTGGTAGTTCTAGTTGGTATGCCACTTCACCAACTCTCTTTATTATCTTGAAGGGACCAATGTACCTTGGGCTTAGTTTTCCCTTCTTGCCGAACCTCTTAACGCCCTTCATTGGCGATACTTTCACGAAAACCCAATCGTTGACTTCAAATTCTAGCGGTCGGCGTCTCCGATCCGCATAGCTCTTTTGTCTGCTTTGCGCCGTGCGCATCCTCTCTCGGATCATCGCGATGGTTTTCGTCATTTCTCGGATCATATCTGGGCCTAACATCGCCCGTTCACCGACTTCATCCCAATGTACTGGGGATCTGCACTTTCGTCCGTATAAGGCTTCGTAAGGAGCCATTCCAATTGTAGCTTGATAACTATTGTTGTACGAGAATTCCACGAGTGGAAGGTACTTGCTCCAGTTGCCTTTGAAGTCAAGTACGCAGGCTCGTAACATATCTTCTAGCGTTTGGATCGTCCGCTCGGATTGGCCGTCCGTTTGCGGGTGATATGCTGTGCTAAATGCCAACTTCGTCCCCATGGCCTTTTGTAAACTCGTCCAGAATTTAGATTGGAACCGTGAATCGCGGTCTGATACTATCGTTAAGGGTGTCCCATGGAGTCTTACTATCTCTTGGATGTACAATTCTGCCTACCGCTCCATGGTAAACGTTGTACTTATCGGCAGAAAATGGGCAGATTTCGTAAGTCGATCTACAATTACCCAAATTGCATCGTGTCCTTTCGCGTTCTTCGGCAGTCCGCTCACGAAATCCATCGTTATATTGTCCCACTTCCACTCCGGGATGGGTAAAGGCTGCAGCGTTCCTGCTGGCCGTTGGTGTTCTGCCTTAATTTGTTGACAAGTGAGACATTGACTGACGAATTCGGCTACGTCTCTCTTCATTCCTGGCCACCAGTAATGCGCTCGTAAGTCCCTATATAGCTTCGTGGCTCCAGGATGTACTGAGTAGGGTGTAGTATGTGCTTCCGCCATTATAGTTCTTCGAAGTCCTGCGTCGTCCGGCACATATAATCTGCTCTTGTAGTACAAGCTTGTGCCATCTCGGAACACGAAATCTGTCGTCAGCTGTTCGGTTTGAGCACCCTTGGTTTTCTGGTAGAATTCATCGTTTTCCTGCGCCGTTCTGATCTGCTCCAATAACGTTGGTTGCAGAGTCAGGGCTGCTAACTTCACTTCGACTTCTCCCAATGGGACGATCTCCACGTCGAGCCGTTGAAGTTCTGCGCTCACTGATTTCCGGCTTAGAGCATCAGCTACCACGTTCGCCTTTCCTGGGTGGTAGTTAATCACACAATCGTAGTCTTTCACCAATTCTAGCCACCTTCTCTGTCTCATATTGAGTTCCTTCTGGGTGAAGAAATACTTTAAACTCTTGTGATCGGTGTAGATTTCGCATCTTTCTCCATACAAGTAGTGTCTCCAAATCTTGAGGGCAAAGACCACAGCAGCAAGCTCCAAGTCGTGTGTAGGATAGTTCTTTTCGTACTCCTTCAATTGTCGTGAGGCATAGGCTACTACGTTCCCGTTCTGCATTAACACGCATCCTAACCCGTTTTTCGAGGCGTCACTATAAACGGAGAATCCTCCTGTTCCTGTGGGTATTGTCAACACTGGGGCGGTAGTAAGCCGCTTCTTCAGTTCTTGAAAGCTCCGTTCGCATTCTCCGCTCCATTGAAATGGTGTGTTCTTCCTCATTAACTTTGTCAGCGTGGAAGCGATCTTCGAGAAGTCTTTTATGAACTTCCTATAATAGCCCGCTAAGCCTAAGAAGCTCCGTACTTCCGTTACGTTGGTCGGCTGTGGCCAGTCATTAATCGCTTCGATTTTACTCGGATCTACCGAGATTCCCGCTCCAGAGACGATGTGTCCCAAAAATGCTACTTGGTCCAGCCAAAACTCACACTTCTTGAATTTGGCGTACAGCTGCTTCTCCCGCAGTACTCCAAGTATCACCCGTAGGTGTTGTTCGTGTTCCTCCTTCGTCTTCGAGTAGATGAGGATGTCGTCTATGAATACAATCACGAACTTATCTAGATAGGCTTCGAACACCCGGTTCATTAGGTCCATAAAGGCCGCTGGTGCGTTCGTCAGTCCAAAGGGCATAACTAAAAATTCAAAGTGCCCGTATCTGGTACTGAACGCCGTTTTGGGAATGTCTTCCTTGCGGATTTTCAGTTGATGGTAGCCCGACCTCAAGTCGATCTTAGAAAATACTGTGGTGCCTTGTAATTGGTCGAAGAGGTCGTCTATTCGGGGTAGTGGATACTTATTCTTGATCGTCAGCTTGTTAAGCTCCCTGTAATCTATACACAGTCTCATCGAGCCATCCTTCTTTCGTACGAACAGGACTGGCGCTCCCCAGGGAGAAAAGCTGGTCTGAATGAATCCTTTCTGTAGGAGTTCATCTATTTGTTCCTTCAACTCCTTTAGTTCGGTTGGCGCTAATCGATATGGAGCCTTGGACACTGGTGCTGCTCCCGGCACCAGGTCAATCGTAAACTCAATTTCTCTGTCTGGGGGTAATCCCGGCAATTCTTCTGGAAATACATCTGGGAAATCCTTAATTACTGGTACATCTTCAAGTTTCGTGGGGGTATTCTCTTCTGCCTTCAGCGCGAACACCAGGTATGCCTCGCATCCGGAATTGACTAATCGCTGAGCTCTTAAGGCTGATATCCTCGGAGTGCCTCTACCCTTCATTTTTCCCTTGAAGGTGAAAGGTTCTTCCCCTTCTAATCTAAACGTAACTACTTTACGGTTACAGTCTATCACTGCTCCGTACTTTGAGAGCCAGTCCATCCCGAGGATCACCTCGTAGTCGTCCATCGGGATGACTATCAGGTCTACAGGCAATTCTCTATTACCGATTAAGATTGGGCAATTTCTTAACATTTGGCTAGTCCTAGTTGGTGCACCGCTTGGAATTGCTACGCTATATTCGTAATCTACTCGCTCAGGCGTTACCCCGAGTTTCATCACATACTTTACAGACGCAAACGAATGGGTCGCCCCGGAGTCTACTAGAATGCACGTGGGTGTTTGATGGATCGGTAGGGTACCTGTTACCACCTCCGGGTTGTTCTCTGCTTCCTCGGACGTGATGGTGTACACCCGTGCTGGCACCATCGGGGGTCTTACTGGGTTTCCTGCCTGATCCCCTGGAACGTTTTCAGGGCACTGTTTTGCGAAGTGACCTATTTTCCCACATCTGAAGCACGCATTAGCTGGCGTGTTGCAGTTCCCAAAGTGCTTCCTTCCACACCTCTGACAGTTAGGGAATTGAGCTGCCCCTTGATTCTGGTTTGGGTTCGGTGGTCTGTTCATCATTCCCTGAGGCTGTTGAGGAGGCCGGTTCTGGAATCTCTTTTTGCCCCCTCTAGGCATAAACTGCCGTTTCGGGTCTCCTCCACTCCATTGAGCTCCTTGCATCTGAGCGAATTTGCGTTTAGCCTCTTGTGCCTTCACGATCCTGGCCTCCGCCTGTTCGGCTACCATAGCTCTTTCTGCTACCTGAGAGTATGTAGCTCCCTGAATCCCTGCCATGCTCACGTCCCTGTAGAGCTCAGGCTTCAATCCTTCTAGGAAGCGTTCGACTTTTAGAGCTTCCGTGCTGATCATGTGAGCAGCGAACCTGGACAGCTGCTCAAACTTCCTTATGTACTCGGCCACCGTCATGGGCCCCTGCCTGAGATTGATGAATTCGTTCAGGCGCTGTGCTCGAATCGGGGCGGTGTGGTACTTGCCCCTGAACAATTCCTTGAATCTTTCCCAGCTCATTGTAGCGGGGTTCTCCAACACCATGATGGTGTCCCACCAGTGTCCTGCGCTCCCTCGTAGTAGGAACGCAGCACAGAGGGCCTTTTCCGCCTCCGGAACCCTGCTATAGACGAACATGCTCTCGAGAGTCCTCAACCAATCCTCAGCTGCTGTCGAGTCAGCTGTGTCTTCGAAGGTTGGTGGGTTCAGCCTTCGGAATCGTTCTCCCACCATCTCAGTCCTTTCCGCCTGAGTTGGCCCAGTATTAGCAGCATTTTGTTGGATCAGTTGTTGGATCTGTGCCGACTGCTGGCGCACTAGTTCCGTCAGTTGGAAGATCGTCGCGTCCCGATTGTCGGGAGGGGCCGTGTTTCCCCTGTTCTGGTCGTCGCCACCACTCGACTCACCTCTCGTTCTTACCATCTCTACACCCTATCCTGATTGTCCTATGGCCAATAAATTATTCAACATAGAAGTTCACATAGACTTAACACTTACTTGCAAGGCCGCTTCCGCTCTTTTGGGTGTGTGTGTGTGGACAGTCTACAGAACCTGTGACCGAAGCTCTGATACCACCCTGTCGCGACCCGACTTCCCTAACCGCCTATTCTAGCGCATTCTACGTGCCTAGCGAGTTTGTAAATAAAGAAGTACACCGAAAAACGCGTACAAATTTTTCATTTTTCATTTATGGAATGGAACATTGTTCTATACAAGACAAAAGAATACATGTCGGACATCAGGTTCCAGACATGGTCTAACTACAACGGCGAAGGTGTGTCGGCACAGCAAAAGCTCCTATGCGCCCGGCCTCACAGGTCGTCATCCACACACACACGTCCACCCCAAAAGCAGCGCGAAGCTCCAAAAGATCGGCCTTGTCTTTCAACACGATCACATACCGTGATCGTCGGTGCCTACAACACACAACGTAAGGAATGAGCCACCGAGGCTCAGTAAGCAGAAATCATGCATGTATGCACGTGTCACTCCCCTGCAAAGGCAATCCACGCCGATGCATAACATCACTACGCAAAGGCAATCCACGCCGATGCACATAACACTCCGCAAAGGCAATCCGCGCCAATGCTCCTAGTACTCATACTAGTATCACTCAGGGCCCGCGACGCACTTACTATGCACCACTACGAGCTCAAATGTCCTCAATAGGATCGTGACAGCGACCCACGCTGGGTAGCCTACGCTAGGTCTCCCTAGGTCGCACCCTCCCAGGTCGTCCCCTCTGTCATACGGTAGCCCACGCTGGTAGCCTACGCTAGGATTCCCCCTAGGTCGCTCCTTCCAGGTCGCTCCTTCCGCAAACAGGGCAGTTGCCTACGCCAGTTAGCCTACGCTAGCATAGCTAGGTCGCTCCTTCCTGGGTCGCTCCTCCTGCCTCATCATAATAATCGGCGTCATACGCCATATAGGGTGCCATAGAAGTCGTCCATGACTCAACTACGAGTCGACACACCGGCCTATATCGGCGGGTCTTCGTCGCATACAAGCGACATAATAGTATGCACACTCAGTCCCACGACCCTCCCTCATGAGTTCGTGCGTGCACGTGAATATGCATATGCAAGTAAATGTAACATAAACTTACCATATTAAAATACTACAATCAATTCACGAATTCATGAAACCACGTAGGCACGTAATCACGCAATTTAGGCACGTAAAACAAGTTGTGTGTCGTAGTTGGATTTCTACTTACCTAGCGTCCGTAGACTAACTGCTACCTGTCCTGGCGGATTTCCTAAGTCCCGACCTTAGGCACCAAAACATTCGTATCAGTAAGCTATTAATTAATTAAGCTAGCTAAGTACTCGAATTATTTTAAGTCATGAGCCTAATTTTCGACTTTAAACTATTTGCTAGCCGGTCTAGTGAAATTCCTAAGATTTCGTCCTTTAGACCTGCCAAAGCTATAAAGTCAGTCCATAAATTATTTTAAATCAACTATATAATTTTCGTTCCAAAATTCTATCGAATGCGACGTCTACCTATACCGAAAATTGGCCCTAAGGACACCGATGGGCAAATTATGATCGGGCGTTGAAAGAGCCTATGCTCGTTGGAATCGGAATATTTTTCTTATTAAATGGTGCGAAAATATTTTTCCTAAAAAGGCGATAGTTTTTTTTTTTTTTTTTTTTTTTTTAACTTAATTCGTTTTAAACCAAGGGGTTCAATTCGTGAAGTTGATTTGCGAAGTGTTTGAGTTCGCAAATCCTTGAATTCGTAAACTCAGTTCGCCAACTAGGGCCCGCAAAATGCATAAGGCTCAGTTCGCAAAACGGGTTCGCAAGGTGCATGAGGATTCGCAAACCTCGGTCGGCCCGCAAGGTTGGTGAGTTCGCAATGACCTATGTGGACTTCGCAAAAGGTTTGAGTTCGCAAACCTTTCAGCCCGCAAACCTCCACGTAAAGTGGCTTGGAGTCGCAACTTTTGAGGAGTTCGCAAACTGCACTCAATTCGCAAACATCAGTTCGCAAAGCTTCCATCCGCAAAAATATTGGACTCGCAAAGCTTGGAGCCCGCGAAGCTTGGAGCCCGCAAAGCTTGGGTTCGCAATATACAGAGCCCGCAAAATCTTCCAATTCGCTAAATGGCCGATCTTCAATTCGCCAACCTGTTGAGCTCGCGATGTTCCAAGCCTGTCAAGCTTTGGTTCGCAAAGTTGCCTCGGCCCGCAAAACTGCCGAGTTCGCAATTCATTCAATAGTTCGCGAACTTGGCACTTTGCGATCCCAAGTTCGTGAAGTTCTTATTTTGCGAATTTGGCTCTGCTAAAACACCTTCTGCTTCGTGAACTATTAATCGGTAAGGATTAAAAAGCTATTTTCCTAAGAACTCGTTTGAAGGTGGTATGAACTCCTTAAACCCAACCCTAATGTCGACTTAATATCACCCGAGCCTAACCTAATTTTCGTACCTTAATCACTCCTAAACACGTTACTATAAAGCTAAAAATACTAAATCAAGGTTAGAAAATATTCCCTCTAAAATTCGAATTGCACCAGCACTAGAAATTGATATTTTCGTATTCTTAGCTCTTAAAATACGCTAATACTTGGATAAACTATAAAATCACAGTAGCTAAAAGTAGTGTTTTTCACTTACCAAATTCGAAATTCCTAAGCTAGTTGGAGTTATTTTGGTTCGGCTTCCTCTCGGCTCTTCCTTCCTCTTTTCTCTTTTTCTTTGGTTTGTTTTTCAAGTGTGGGTGTGGAGTTTGAATAATTAATTTAGATATTTTCTTTAGCTTATGGTAGATGAGGCATGGGTTGGCGTGGGCATTCCCTAATTTAGGGAAATTTGTCTCTTAATTGTTTTATTTGTGGTTTGGGCCTAAATCAATGTTGGGCCTAATTTTTAAATCTAGCCCACTAATATTTGTAGCCTATTTTCGAAAACTGTTAAACAAATTAAGGGTCACTTAGCCCATTTGAATCGCACCCTATTTCGTAAAACCCAAGGCTTCACTTAAGTCATATTGAGCACGTAAATCACGTTCGTATAAAATCATATAGGCTCGAAATTTATAGCACATAAGTCGCATAATGCACATAAGTCACGTTAATGCGCATAATTCACCTAAATGCACATAAATCACGAAATCACATTTTGCTAATTTATTGGCCCTAAATACTTACGGGGAACCCGGGTGCTACAATAGGGCGAAAGCAAATACTCGATCCTCGCCGTTAGTAACTAATGAATTGTAAATCCCCGCGAGCGTTTAGGGCGACAGCAAACTCGCGAGCGGGCAGGAAAATTACTGCGATCTAGTCAGAATCACGTAGGAGCGATAGTTCATTATCTTAGCCTATAATACCTAGCGGGATTCGAATCCCGAGCACTTTTCATTATCTGAAAGCTTCATACCAGCTCAACGTGTTCTTTGAATTTCTAGTCGATTTAGGTGTAAGTGTCAGGTTAAGTCGTCAAACAATTTGCGTATTTTCTTCAGGCTAAATATCGAGTCGATTAGGTCATTACTAGTACTTGATTTATTCCTCTTGTTCGATACTCGTTTACTCGCTTTACTACACTACAAACGATAGGTCCACTGCCTATCGCACGTCGGTGACAGTAAATTAGTATTCGTTTTAATTATTACTTGTCGCACTTTTCATTCACACACCACGTGTCGATCAGCGCTATACGGGCGTTGGTGCAGATCCCCAGTACATTGGGACGAGGTCGGAGAACGGACAATGTTAGGCACCCCGACATAGTACGAGAAATGACAGAGGCCATTACCACAATACGAGAAAGGATGCGAACGGCACAGAGTCGGCAGAAAAGCTATGCAGATCAAAGATGCCGACCACTGGAATTCGAAGAAGATGACCTGGTATTCGTAAAAGTATCGCCAATGAAGGGCGTAAAGAGGTTCGGAAGGAAAGAGAAGCTAAACCCTAGGTAATTGGACCATTTAGGATAGTGAAGATGGTTGGTGAGGTAGCATATCAATTAGAGCTGCCAGCGTCGTTATCGCAAGTGCATGACGTATTCCATATCTCGACTCTACGCAAGTACATAGCCGACCCGAACCATAGTTTAGGAAACGAAGCCCTACATCAACAATTGAAACCGGATCTGAGTTACGAAGAGATTCCAGTGGAGATATTGATGTACGAAACTAAGAGACTTAGGAATAAAGACATTCCTTTAGTGAAGTGTGGCGGAACCAGTCGACGGAAGAAGCCACATGGGAACGGGAGGACGAAATGAGGGTCCGTTACCCTGAGTTGTTCCACACGGGTTGATTTCGGGGGCGAAATCCTCCTTAAGGGGGGAGGATGTAGGACCCGAGTCCCCGCAAATTAGGATTGCCAATAAATTTTGTGTATGACCTAAGTGATTTTGTGCTTAATTGCGTACATGTTATATGCATGTGATTTTACGAATTTCGTGCTCGTGGTGTTATGAGAATTTTGTGCAACTATGTGCTTATGATAAATTCTAATTTATGAAAGGGACTTTCCAAAATAGTGAAGGGAAAGACTTAATGATAATTATATGAGAGTTGGGCTAGGAATTCCTTTGGACTAGGAATTTATTATCTTGGGCTAGATCTAAACATTAGGCCCAATGTAAGAAAAGTCAAAATGGCAGACAACACTCCTCAATTCAAGGGAGACTCACGCCAACCCCATGTCTTACCCATCGTAACTAAGGAAAATATCTAACTAAACAATCACAATACCCAAATCTCACTTAAGAAACTAACGTAATTAAAGTGAAAGAAGGAGCAAGGGGTCGAGAGGAGTTCGAACCAAGGATACTCCAACTGCTTAGGATTTCGAAATTTATAAGTGAAGTATCCTCCTTAAGCCTTGTAATTTCGTAATTTGGAGTTTGCTAGATGTATTAACTTCGTTAAAACAACGAAGCTTAAGGAGATTAAGTGTAATAAAGACACGAAAACCCTAAGTGTAGAACATAAACTATTGTTAGGATCTTTACTTGGGCAAATTTAGGATCTATGATGTTACTTTTAAGGAGGAACCCCACGATTTTTTTAGAAAGGAGAAAGGATGGGATTTAAGAGCTTCGACTAGAATAATGATGAGAAGCTAGTTTCGATTGGAAGAACAATTTAGGTTTCGATCGAAAGTGGCTAGCCAAGGGACTTTCGATCGAAAGTAGGGTGTTAGTTTAGGGTTTCGAGCGAATATACTTAGTAAATGAACTTTCGACCAAATTAAGTTAAGGAGTTTGGGGCGATTCAAGGATTAGTGTAAAGGAGATTCGATCGAAACTAAGAATTAGAAGATCCATGAGTTTCGATTGAAACTCACCTCAATGTGTTAGGATCGGTCGAAACTCATTCCACATCACAATCAATTGACCAAAAGTGACCCTCAACGATGCAATTGATCGAGAATGACATCATGATGATGAAAGGACACGGCGAAACCCCATCTATACCACATGCAATTGATCGAAAGTGATTTCTTCCTAAGCATGGTTTCGATCGAAACCTAGAATGACATCACAATGACGAAAGAACACGGCGAAACACTATCCATACCACATACAATTGATCGAAAGTGACCTCTTCCCATGCATGGTTTCGAGCGAAACGAAGGTGATGTCATGGTGATGAAAAGACGCGGCAAAACTCCCTTCCTATTACGTTCAATTGGGCGAAACTAAGCCATGATAACTACCAATTGAAATTAGGATTGGATATAAATGAGTTTCGATCGAAACTAGCTAGCAAATAGGACTTTCGATCGAAAGAAACTAGAGAAAGAGTTTCGGGCGAAACCTTGTGATGCTAAATAACTTTTGCCGTGTAAAGAATCGATCGGAAGGGATGAAAGCATAATGTGGAAAATTGAATGAGACGATTTGGACGAAATCTAATTGAGCAAATAGGAGTTTAGACCGAAACCTAACCAAGTAGCACAGCTTCGGCGAGGTATATACGTCAAGGTCGAAAGTTAATTCTAACATAACTTGGTATAGAAATCAAATGACTTAGGAAATTCAATAAGGCAAATCGAGTGACTTGAAGTCTAGAAAATTAGTGTAGCTCCAAATAACCAGTATGACAAATATTAATTAAATCGACGAGTAGCTATGAAAGGCAATGAACTGACATTCTAACCCTTCCTATTTAAAGGTCGTACATTAGGAGGTTACGGGGAAGTATGCTAATTAAAGCTTGGACGACAGGTAAGTAGAAATTCAACTACGACACGTAACTTACCTGCGCATGATTATGTGATACGTGCTTATATGACCCTATGTGAACCTTGTATGATATGATACGCATTATGCATGAAGACATGATATGCATAATTATATGAACATGACATGAGCATTTGCACGCATAAGTAGTACGAAAGACATGAGGTACGAGCATGCATAAGATCGCCTGTGTGCGATGTATATTCGCCGATATTGGCGTCTGTTGTAGACTCAATGAAGAGTCACGGCTCTTCTATGCGACCATGGCGTTATGATGCCGATTTGCCTGTTATGACAGGCAGGGGGAATACCCCATTTGCGGGAGATGCAACCTGGAGGATGCGACCGAGGCATGCACTACACAGAGGGAACCTCTGGGTAGTGACCTCGGTGTTGGCTACCAGTGAGAAGCCTCCACGTGGAGGCCACACTGAGTAAGGGAAGATTACTTGGGGTGACCTTCTAGTGTGTGAACCTCCACATATATATGGATCCCTCGTGGATTTAGAGCTCTATGAAATGGCGCATAGTAAGATGGAAAGCCGAGGGCCCATATGACGTATGTGTCTGAAAGAGTATGAGCGTTAGCGAGCGATGGCGTGGATTGCCGTCGTTAGGACATGTGCATACATGCATCATTTCTGCTTACTGAGCCGCGGTGGTTCATTCCTTACGTTACGTGTTGTAGGTATCAGCGATCACGCTACGTGATCTGTTTAGGGTGCAAGGCCTATCTTTTGGAGCTTCCGGCTGCTTTTGGGGTGGAAGTGCGTATATGGATGACGAGCTGTGAAGGCCGGGCGCATAGGAGCTTTGTGCTGTGCATGTCACACGTCTCGTGTGAATAGAACTTAGATAGATGTAAAGAGGAATTACGAAACCCTTTTTACTTGTATACATGACCTTCCATGTATAAACGGAAAAATTTTATCCGCATTTCTACGTACTTTCATGACAACGCACCGTTAGGCACTTAGGATTCCAATTGAATACGAAAAGAAGACGACGGGTCGTGACATTTTGAAGTTGAAATCGTGACTGTAGTCGATCAATTTTACGATCGAGAAAAATCCCGCGTAAATTTACGATCAAGAAATTATTTCTCAGGTAAATTTATTGTCGCGAAATTTTCCTCAATTGAATAAAATTTTTCGATTTGAAATTTGTCGAGCGGTATGTGATTTTCGATTGTAAGTAAAATTTTTCACTGCGGTATATTTCTATCGAGAAATTAGTCAACGAAAGACTATGTCAATCGTCGAGAAATTTTTCGATCAATTAAATCATAAGCGGCGAAATTTGCGATCGAAAATTTAAGCGTCGAAAAATTAATTTTTTGCTGCTAAATTTTTTCGACCGAAATGGAATTAAATCGAAAATTCCATTCTGCGATAGTAAGTTTTACGCTCGATAAAATTTGCATCTAAATTGTCTATTCAGTGCTTAAGTTTTTCGCTCACAAAAATCCTAATTAGATTTCTCGATGGTAAATAATTTTTCGGTCAAAATCAGCGACTAAATTAGAGTTTTATCGATCGAAAAACTAATTCTATCTCAATTAAATCGGAGTTCAATTAAGACTGTTTGTGATCGACAAAGTTCTTCGATGGCTTCAAACATTGAAATGCCCAATTTCATCTAAACTCAAATTTCAGTAGAAGATGCAGATTTTCTGAAGATTCATTCTATCAGATTCATAAAGAATATCGAAACTATCTTAAGTGCAGGCATTAATCTCAGATAAAACTCATAATCAAGCCTAAATCACTATAAAATCGTATACGATTTTTCTCAGTTTTGAAGAACAGTCGAGAATCTAATCCTAAACATGCGAAAAACTACCAAATGCAGATGCTAACAAAGGTAAATCACACGCAGATGCCAAAATAATCTCATTTCTACCTTAAACAGACAATTTGTTGTAGAAAAATCGAAAGATTTTTGCGAAAATGACAAGAAAGTTTTTCGACTGACAAATTTTTGCGATTTAGGATTGCGTGAGAAAAAGTTTTTCGACTGACAAGAAAGTGAACTTTTATTAACTCGCTGTAGATCAATGTTGGGCTTTGCGATTTGACATTTTGCGATTAAATGGAACAGGCCCATTACTATTTGCGCTCGAGAAATTTTTTATTCGAAAATTGCTTCTCATTTTAATTTTTTTCGATCTCAAATTATCGCGGCTATTCAAAATTGTTCCCAACACTGTTTACGATCGAGAAACTTATGATGGTAAATTAAGTCTTCTATCCAGTTTCTCGATGGTAAGTACTTCTAAAATTTTCAGATTGACCCCTATTTCGAGTAAAAATCACATTTTAAAGCTCCCCCTTAGAGTATAAAATAAATGCAATTAACTCCCTGTATTTTCCGTGTAGTGACGTCTTGATTCCCTGGCAGAAATTAAAAAATCTGTACCACTTAGAAAGAAGACAGACGTTAGAAATAATGGAGTTAATCAGCAATTATTTTAGGGATGAAATATTTGTCTGTGACTAGCTCCTTTCCTTGTAGTGTCGACGTCTTGCTCCGTAATTTTGTTTGAAGGAATCTGGAACGCTTAGAGAAAAAACGTCAAGAATATTTGGAGCTATGCACAATTTTTTATATTTACTCCCCCTCAAATAATGAGCAAGAATTGACTAAATATGCAAGCATATGAAATCAATTCAAGTCACGAGCATATAACACACAAATTAACTTAGTAAGCACATGTACATGGTCCCCGAAAACATGTACTTAAAATATCGTGTGAGGGTAAGAGCAATGAAAAATTTATCGCATTTAAACAATTCAGTGCCGATGCAATTTAAAATTACATCTAGAATGTGCAACATACTAAAGAAATTCGCATTTATTCAATTCAACGAATATGAAACATAACATTTCATGTCAAAATGTGCAAAATTTTTCTTTTCAAGTGTTTTTTTTTTCGTATTTTACTATTATTAGAGTATGGGTCAGATTATTTTGCTTCGATCAATCGTCACACCTAAAATTTTACGAAACATTTGAAAGAAGAAAATGCCGTCAAGTCATGTCGTCAAACTAAAATCCAAAGTTCATAGACTGGTCCATTTCGACAACTCTCACTAGGTTCACTCTTGCACTCAATTATTTCTAACTTGGGATTCCTATACTTATATCACTCAAGTCAACACAAGCGATTTTAAGTCAAATTTCCTGTGATCGAGGCATTTTTTAATCATTTCACCTAAGCGAGAGACCGTCGATTGGAATCAAAGGGGTGTAAGGGTTTTAGTTTGGCTAGGACTTAGAAGGGAAGGAATTTAGAGGAAAGTGAGCTTATCTCTTCGTCATCTTCCATTTCTTCGTTCGTCTCCTTTTTTTTTCGGCGTTTTTCTTCTTATCAATCTTTCTCCCTCTTTTTCTTTTAAGAACTATCCCTTTTTATGCTATGCTCAAGCTGAACCTCCGCTTCTCCACGAGGCTATAGGAGATTATCGTAGGCGAAGTTCTTCTTGTTGGTTCTCGGGCTGATACCGCGCTCCTCTTCTCTTAATCTCTAGGGAGTTTTCAGAGATTATCTCTTTGGAAAAGTTCAAGGTTAAGGAATTTATACCCGAGGCTGCGCTCCTCTTCTCGTTTCCCGACATAAGACCGGAAGGCAGGATCCATGCCGCTTTCTAAGAGATAGTCGGAAGGCAGGTTCCTTTGGTCTGATTTTTGCGCGTTGAGCAATGCCTTCTTTTGTCATCATCCCCCTTTTCTTTTGTTTTCTCCCCCTCCTTTTCTCGTTTGAACAACCATCCGAAGAGTATTCGTTTGAAGGTTGGGAATGGGTTTGTAAGGAAGAAAAGGACAGCGGGGAAGGCTCAAAGTGGATGACTAAGGGCTAATGTGAGGGAAAAATTATATAAGGCCGAGTGAGGAATATCCTAAGCGCCCTTATCATTTTCCTAACGATCTAAAGCAAGGTGAGTATGAAACGTATCACTAGGTAAGACAAGCAATTGATGTGTGACTCACTCGAGAAATAGATCCAAAGAAAGAAAAAGGAACAATGCTTGAATCCTAACATATGTAAAGTGACTTTGTGTCTAGTGGAGAAACCTAATGACCTTTTAGACACAAGAGTGCGACTTAGACTGACAAAATTAAGCAATTTATCGATCGCATGTCGGGGTAAAATTCTAAGTGACTTTTGATCAAAGCATCCTAAAGGATTTCATCATTCCCCTTTATATTATAGGTATATATATTATATAATTTTATTATATTTTTATATATTTTTGTTATCACGCAAGATAGAGCATATAGGCAAAGAAAACACATAGCATAGAACATATGAAAGCACAGAAGATCAGGTAATGCACATATTACGGAAGATTCAACATGCCTAACTTTCCGACAAGGAATTGGAATCGTTTCTCATCCAAAGCCTTGGTGAAAATGTCGGCTAGTTGAAACTCCGTCAGAAAATACATATCTATGGTGCCTTTTTCTACGTGATCTTTGATAAAGTGATATCTAATGTCTATGTGTTTTGTGTGCGAGTGATGAACAGGATTGCAAGTAATGGCGATGGCACTTTGACTATCACTATAAATGGGTATATTATTTAAATTGTATCCATAGTCGCAAAGCTGTGGCCGCATCCACAGCATCTCGGAGCAACAACTGGCGACAGCCACGTATTCCGCTTCGACCGTCGAAGTCGACACACAATTCTGCTTTTTGTAAGACCAGTTTTTTGCGTAGAAATTGAGCGCCACCGGACGTGCTTCTCCTGTCCATTCGGCAACCTGCATAATCAGCGTCAGTGTATCCAATAAGTTTGAAGTTCGTACCCTTTGGATACAATAGTCCAAAGGGTAGAAGTGCCCTTAAGGTAACGTAGAATCCTTTTAATCGCGAGCATATGGGATTCTTTGGGATCGGCTTGAAACGGGCACATAAGCAGGTGGCAAACATGATATTCGGCCGGCTCGAAGTGAGGTAGAGAAGAGATCCAATGATGCTGCGATACAGTGTGATGTCGACCGACTTGCCAGAGGGATCGGCATCCAACTTGCGGCTTGGTGACATAGGAGTGCTGAGAGGCTTGCTCTGGTCTTGATGGAATTCCTTCAGAATATCCTTGATGTATTTAGTCTGACTGATAAAATCCCATCTTCGAGTTGCCTGATTTGTAGTCCTAAGAAGAACTGCATCTCTGCCACTTCGTGGAAAGTGACATAATAGCTTTCCTTAATTGTTCGGTTGGACTTGATGTATACTCGGTATGCTTTTGATGTTGAAGAATACCCGACGAAAGTTGCTTCGAATGCTTTAGGGTCGAACTTTGCACGTTGCTCTCTGTCGTTCGCTACAAAGCACTTGCACCCGAAGACTTTAAGGAATGAGATGTTGGGCACTCTATTATTCACAATCTCGTACGGAGTCTTGTTGAACATTTTGTGAACCACCGTCCTGTTTTGGGTAAAACAAGTGGTATTGACTGCTTCAGCCCATAAAAAGTGTGGAAGTCCTGAATGGATCAGCATTGTACGAGCTGCTTCCATTAGTGTACGGTTTTTCCTCTCAACGACCCCGTTTTGTTGAGGTGTTTTGGCGGCTGAAAATTGTACTTATTCCAAGTTTCTGATAAAACTCATTGAGGTAGTTGTTCTTGAACTCAGTGCTGTTGTCGGTTCGAATAACTTGAATAGTCTGTTGCAGCAGATTTTGAGTAGTGTTCACAAAGTTGATAATCAAGTCACCGGTCTCATCTTTGGTTCGGAGGAACTTTGTCCATGTGTAGCGAGATTAGTCATCAACGATCACTAGCACGTACTTTCTTCAACTGATACTCTGAGTCTGCACCGGCCCACAGAGATCCATGTGGTTAGTTCCAATGGTCGAGAAGTAGACGCAATTTGCTTGACGTGATGAGATGCTCGTTTCATTATGCCGAACACTGATGCTCCCTTTGTAGTAGTATATTTGGAAGACCGTGAACCAACTTTTTCGTAGAAAGACGTTGGAGAGCTTTTTCATATTCAGATGAGACAGTCGTTGATGCCATAGGCTGTTCCTCTGTAAATCAATCTGAGAGATGAGGCATACAGCTGTCGAGGGCCGCACGGACGTCAGGTTGATCGTGTAGAGATTGGATTTCCGAAGTCCTTGAAGGAGTTCTGTGTCCTGACTATCCAAAATTCTGCACCGGTCAGCATGAAAGACCACCTGGAACCCTTTGTCACAGAACTGGCCTATGCTGAACATGTTATGGCGGAGGCCTTCGACATACGAGACATCCTTTATTGTCAGATTCTCCAGAATGATATCTCCAAATCCAAGAATTGGAGCTGAGTCATTGTTTCCGAATCTGACTTTGCCGTTTGGTCGGTCTTTGTAGTTGCTCAGCAGCTCTTGATTACTAGTCATGTGTGTGGAGCAACCAGAGTCGAGGTACCACACATGATGGATCGGCAAAAACAAATTAGAGAGCTTTAGGTACCCACTTAAGCATGGGTCCTCTCAGATTAGCAGATTTAGTTTTGGGTTCAGATATGATCCCTAAATTTTTATTTGGAGGAGTTTTAATAACCCATTCCACTTTCGGAGAAGTGGGTTTGGGTTTTGCCTCTATAGGAGACTTGGCCTTTTCGGCTTTTGTCGTCCTAGGCGGAGATTTAGGAACCCATTTTGGGTTAAACCTTGCAGGGAAGGTTAATTTCAGCACGTACAAATGCTTTGGAAGGTTTGACCGAGGAAAAGATCTTTTGATAATCTCCTAAGATGCTTGGGGGACTCAATCTTACGGGATACCTTAGGTGAGTACAGGCATGTACAGCGCCATAAGCTTTCTTTATGGCTGGATCTTGTTTCTTACGGGTCTTGTGTCATTTGTTTTAGAATTATTATTGGTAATTCTTGAGGTAGAGCCTATTTCGAAATTGTCACTTCTAAAGGTGATAGGCTGAAGTGAACAAGTAGAAGCAATTATTTTGAACATAGAAATGGCTCTTTTATTACTACGAGTGTCTTTTATTGTAACAGAAGGAGTAACATTTTTAGAAACATTCAAATCAACTGGCTCCTCCTTTATCTTAGAATTAGACACTCTCGCCTTCGTTTTCAGTGCTGGCCCTACGCTCCCTGTGGACGCAAGTGAAATGGATTAGTCTTAGCACTTTTAATAGAATTATTAATGCACTTTTGATCTTTCGAAGGCGATTTTTCGATTTTCACACTTTTTATAATAGCGTGAGAGGTAGTTTGTGAGGATGAGGAAGCCTTGAGATTGTCTGTCTCCTTAAAGAACTTCTTCTTTTCAGCTTCGAAATTCTGTTCTTTATTTAACTTTGCCTGTGACTCCTCTATCTGTTTTATGATAGGGGTTTGTAGAGAGAATTTTGATAATTAACGTTTTTGACTTCCTCGTAGTGTGTTTGAGAGTCATGAGGTAGAGCTTGAACTAAATCACTGACAGGTGTTAAGGATGCTTTCCTATTTTTGTCTCTTTCGTTTAGTTCGTTGTAGTCTAAGGGGATTTCAGGCCCATGTGAGGCTTGTTAATGGATAAGGCATTTTCATATGTCGATTCCGTAAAGTTTCTAAGAGAGGTTGCAGCTAAACCCATGTTCTTAATATCATATAATTCTTTCTTCCGTAAAAAATGTGGGTTAGTGAAACCTATGCCTTCTATTGGATTATAAAACTCTATATCCTTGGGCTTGTTTAAAAATATCGTCTGTTCAGAATGTCCCCTACGCGTAAGAAGATCATCTAATTTTTTAATTTTTACATATAACTTCTTGCGTTCCTCACTATAGTTATTTTCTACAGTTAGTTTAGCGGCTTGACAGGCATCTCGTTCTTTACTAAGCTCACTAACCTTAGCATTTGATATTTCTAATTGAGCTTCTAAGTTAGTGATCGTAGAGGTAGCTTCGGTTATCCTACAATTTAAGGTGGCTTTCTCGTTGAGATTCCTAACCAAACAGTTGTAGTTATTTGCTAGCCTATCTTCTAATTCCTTAATCTTTAACTATGTTGTCCTAATAGAGGTTGACTAGTCTCTCTAGAATGTAGGCTCTTAGTAAGTTCTTCTACTTTCGCACTAGAGCTCCTAAGTTCTGATTCGAGACTATCTATCTTCTCCTGAGATCTCTCAAGTTTATTCTCTACTTCCTTAATACTTTTCTGCTCACATTTCATGTTAGCATATTGGGTATGATATGATTCTAACATGGTCGTGGAAGAAGAGACTACCTCTTTTGACGAGGTGGATGCGTTGTCTTCGTCCGTCCGGATGGATGTGTCGGTGTCCGATTCATTGTCGAGATGGGCCATGAGGGCTAAATTCTTTTCTTCAGAACTCGACGTGTCCTCGAGCCATTGGTCTTATTCGGCCATGAGAGCTACTCCAGATTCTTTCTGTTTTGTCAATTGGAGCTTCCTGGAGTAGTAGTTGGCATCTCTCTTCTTTGGAAGAGTGCACTCTCTGGTAAAGTGACCTGGCTTCCCACAGTTGAAGCATTTGTTAGCCTGTTTTAGGTTCTTGACTTCAGAGCTCTCTGATACACGTTCTTTGTTTTTAGAGCTTGTAGTCCGAAGTTTGTTGGCTGAGGTTGAAGACTTCTTCTTGAAGTACTTCTTACTCATCATTTTTCCTATTAGAGCCAACTGCTTTCCTAGGGCTTTCATGTTTGGCTCGACGTCGAAGTCTGACTCTTCTTCCGACTCTGAAGGAGAAGAGGCCTAACGATCTTTTCTTTTCTTGATTTTGAGCTCCTCTTCTCCGAGACTAAGGCAACAGTGTCTTCGATCTGTTTGCCCTTCTACTCCTTTTGAATCTCGCTTATATCATCCTCATGTTGTGCGAGATTGTCAAACACGACATGGATATCCAACTCTTCTAGATCTTTATTTTGTCGAATTTGAGTGGAAATTTTGTTCCGTATCGCAGACAGAGAAGACAGAAATCTGATGTTTGTCTCCATATTGGTCTTCGTGATTTCTATCTTCCTCATCTCGTTGAGAATAGTGAGGTATCTTTGGTAGATCTCATATAGACTCTCCTCCGGCTTTGCTTTGAAGGAGTCGTAAGCAGTGAGAATGTTCGCCTTTTTGGCCTTTATGCCAACTTCCGTCCTTGCATCATCCTGTGCAGTTCATCCCACATTCCTTTAGCCGATGAAAGGCTATCAATCTTTTATATATGTCGTTGGGGATGCCCTGCATGAGGATATTCATGGCTACTAGATCAGCCTTAGCTCGAGCCCTTTCCTCTATAGAGTATTCCCCAGGCTCCTTTAGTCGCCTAGAAGGTGGAATTGGAGGAGTAGCTGTTTCATCACCGGGTATATGGACCCAGAATTGTGCCGGTCCCTCTTCAAAAGACTGCAGTAGATTTTCAGCTTGATCTTTTAGAGTGATGAAATTGAGGAAGCGGCTTCTCCACACGGTGTATTCGCCCCGTTGCAAAATCGGCGGGCGGTTGTCATCGAGTGAGTATGCATCCATTTTGTGTTGTAGTTGAGTTGTTGAAGGATAATCGTTAAGTGTTTTGAACGTATGAAGATGATGTAATGTGTTTCACAAGTGACAAAGTTCGTTAGTAGCATTTGATTCGAAAAATAGTTCGAGAATTATTTTCGTTTCAATCTTTAAAGTTTGATTGAAAATAATTTCGTCGAAATAGAATATACTGTGTACTATTCTCGTGCGAGAAAGTTTGTCAGCAAAATATTTTTCGAGCGAAATAAATTGCCCAAAATCGTTCGGTCGATAAAAATTTCCTGATCGTGAATTTATTTCGATCGTAAAGAAACAGTACGTTAGTAAGTTTCTCGACAAGTCAAAATAAATCTTTTGACTAGAAAAGTTTCTTGCGTGCAAATGATTTTCGCCTGGTCAAACGTTAAAGGTCTGACCGAAAAAGTTTTTCGAGAGAAAGTTTTTACGGATGCAAGTCAAAATTGGTCTCTCTCGAAAAATATTTTCGCTGAATAATGCTCGAGAAATATTTCTAACTAAAATCGTTTCTAGTGATGACGATTCTAGCGCTGACTTCGTATTCTGACCGAGAAAAATTCTCGCGCCAAGTTTTTCGATCGAGAAACTAATCCGATCGTAAACCTAGCGAGAAAAATTAGAACGATCGAGAAAAATCACAGAATACGGCTAACACAAATTCAAGCAAAAACAACGAACTAGACAGTGAAATTTCAGGTAATTGCTCGCATTCATTTACTAACTACGCACGAACAAGCAATTAAACACGTTATGAAGCAAAATATGTCGAAATTGATCAAAACCAGAACGTGTTCTTCATGTTCTTCGCAAACAGTAAATCACAGAATCGATTTAATCCAATAAAAATGAAGTTCGAACAGCTACTAATCTGATCGCGATCATCATTTAACACTCAAACAAGCACAGAAATATAAAATTCAAGTCAATTAAGCACGGAATTATGCTATTGAATCGAAAAAAATTTCGCGCCAAACTGTTCTTCGATGAACAATAATGAGAAAATGATTTTCGATCCAAATCTAACAATTTTTTATTCAAAACAGAACGAATCTGCTCCGATACCAATTGTTAGGTCCTACGATTAACAAGTCTATGATCCTAGGCAAGAATTCTAAGTAATTCGATGATAATGATTGAAATTTTGAATCGATCGAAAAACTCAAACGAAGATTGAGAGAGAGAATTTGTGTAGAGTGAGAAAGTTACTATTATTTCTCTCTCTAGAAATTGAATTGTGATACCGTCGAAAAATGACCTACCGCGAAACTGAGTTAACGGGTTCTTCCCTGTCTGAACTTCGCTGCGCACTGGAGCTGAGAACTGTGGAAACAGAGTGATTTTGGGGGTTGTTTTCCCTCTTGCCTTAGTCAAGAGGGCGGTTCCGTCTTAAGGCCGTATGTGAAAGAGAAGGATATGATGAAAAAGTGGCAGAGTAACGGTGTAATGCCGGAAAAACGTACCTGGTGAAAATGATGCCCAACGGTATTTATAGGGGGACAGAACGAGATTGCCTCAAGGCAGTTACCACCCACGTTCAGCATACTCGGACGGTTTTTCCCCGTTTATGACGCGTCTTGGCCGATCACGTGCTTGGGAACGGTTGAAATCATACTCCGGAGTCTTCAGGTATTCGCAGGGAGAGCTTCTCTTCGGGCTCATTTTGGGTACTTTTTGTCTAGGTGCGACCTCAAGCTCATCCTTGGGTCGGAACCTCAGGATGTTGTTCCCGCTGGGAGAGGCCCTTTTCCCCAAGTCGGACCTGTACGGCTCTATTCCCGACTGACAAGGACTCTCTCTCCAACTCGGGGCTCCAGAGTGCTACCCCTTCTGGGCGGGGCTCTTCTCCCGAGTCGGACCTTCCAGGCAACATCCCCAACGCCGAATGCTTCTTTCTCCCTTTTCCCTCTCAGGTCGGGACCTTCAAGATATCGTCCCTGACTGGATGAAGCCCGACCTGGATAATACCTTTTGCTAGGCGGGGAGGGGCACCGATTTATGGCGGGTATGGACGGAGTATTTTGCCGCGGTATGATGAAAATCCGAGGATAACAATAGTCCCCCCCTAAATTAGTCCAAAAGAGTATGTGAATTTTGGACGTAATCTGATGGCGGCAAAATGCTCGAACTGGCGGTACTTAAATTTCTAGGGCTTGGGGGAGTCTCCTGATCATGGGAGGAGTCTTTTCCGGCCGCAAGTCGTTTTAAGCCTTCCGCTACGTGTCACCCCGCTATTGGTCGCCTGCGATGGGACGTTTGGGCGGGAGTTCTGGCACCTTCCCCCATGATCGACGCGGGCCGCTGAGATCCGTTGATCCGCCCAGGATCCAAAGGCCCAGATCTGGCGCCTGGGGCCTATATATACCCCACCCTTCGCTTTCATTTCCTCCTTGATACTTTTGCGCTCTCAAAATTTGCCCGAGTTCCCGATCTCACCCAGCTTCCTGTTCCCGTCTTTTGAATACTTGTAAGTTTTTCTTTCTCTATTCCTCCTTTGTTTCATTAGGCGATGTCTTCGGGTAGTTCTTCTAGTGGGTCTTCTTCTTCGGGTAGTTTTTCCGATAGAAGTTCGGGTAGAACCGTTAGCGAAGTTAAGGCTGGGGGTGAGGGCACCTCGGGCGCCCAGGAACTAGTGGCTCAACCTGAATCTATCGCCCCTTTAGGTCGCCCCCTCCTCAATTTAGATCCTCCCCCCCTAGAAACAGATTTTCCCGACGCGAGATCTTACCGAGCGGCAGTGAGGGAATGGATTAAGAATACCGAAGCGACTCGAGAGGGGGTCGTGATTCGGGAGAGGGTTGCGACTCAGGAAGGGGTCGAGGGAGAAGAGGTGGAATTCCTTCGATGGCATGAGATCAGGGTATCATCCTTCACTTCAGCGCAGGTACCCAGCCTCAAGGCTAAGTCGGGTATGTCCAATCAGTTTGAAGTCATCGTACCCTCTCTGACTGACGTAGCTAGTGATCCTCCCGAGGGCTTCGTGACCTATTTTTTGAATTATGTAGATATGGGCCTTCGTTTCCCTTTACCTCAGTTTCTTGTAGACTTTCTTAGGTATTTCGGTGTTTCCCCTGGCCAGTTGGCCCCTAACTCGTACAGCCACATTATTTCTCTGGCAGTTCTCCTAAGTAGCTATGGCTATTCACCGTCAGTTCCCCTACTCCTTTCCTTCCTTAGAATTAGTAAAAGGGAGGAGGGGAAGTTCTTCTTTTCCCCGACGCCCCAAACGGCCCATCTTATCGAAGGTCATCCTTCTTCCCACAAAGGATGGATGAGTAAATACTTCTTTGTTCGTTCTCCCGAGGGCAGCCCTGAGAATCAGCTGCTTCCTTTTTCCTGGGAGGACGATACATCCATTCGGGATCCCCTTCCTTCGGGTTTTTCTAACCAAGCGGAGTCTTTCCTCTCCAAGGTCGGGAGTAAATGTTTCCTGGCTCCCGAACTCATAAAAGAAGACTTACTCTACTTGTTCGGGTTTAGCCCCAAAGTGACTGAAGTGCCCCAGAACTTAGGTATATATGCATCTTCTGACTTTGCTAATTTTGGTTCCGTTGTATTATTGCCCTGACCCTTGTTTTGATCTTGTAGCCCGACGCATGGATATAGCGACTGTGGTGGCTCTCGCTTCCTCTGATGAGGAAGGCGCAGTTCAGACAACTGGCCCGACTCCATCTGCCCCTTCTTCCAGCTCGAAGGGGAAAGGAAAAGCCCCGGCCTCTACCTCGAGGCCAAAAAAGACGACGGGAAAAAGGCCAGCGTCCTCTTCGGCGGGCGTGGCTCCAAAAAAGTCTAAAACTACCTCGACGCCCGTGGCTTCTGGAGGGCTTGTGGCTTTAGGGCGGCCAAGGCAGCCCTGCTTTTTCGCAGAACTGGAACCTGATGAGTGCCTGAAATTCCTGAAGGAATTTCCCAATGAAGAAAACAGGCGATGCTCCCGTGACCTTTCTGATTCAGAGATTCGGGATTCCCTGGCTGGGGCTTTTGGGCAGGTAAGTTTTGGGCGTTCTTTCCATTTCTCCTTTTTCCTCTTTCTTTCCCCCCCCCCCCCCTTTTTTTTTGTAATTGAAGTTCGCTTTGCGTAGGGCCTAGTTCTCTTGTCGGACGCCGTGAAGCGTTGGACCCATCTCTCCGGGGGGTACCAGACCCTAGAGAAGAAAGTCGAGGCGATGGAAGAGGCTAGCGCTCAAGGGAAAAGCCGGGAGGAACTCCTTCGGAAAGAGCTGGCGGAAGCAAAACAACAGGTCCAAGATGTGCAACAGCAGCTGTCCCGGGCCGAAGCTGAAATGAAGAGGTCTGATCTTCTCCGAGAAGAGGCGGAATCAGCTCGTAAAGCCCTCGAGATCCAACTAGTCACCGACCACTTCTCTCAGAAAGATTTTGCGAAGGGAATGCGCAGATTCTTTCGATATGGCTTCTGGGGGTGTGTTTCCCAGCTGCGGGAGAATGGGTATGCCCCTGGGGCCTACCCGTTCGGGTTCCTCGACGCCAACCGCGCTCTGGAGACTGCGCCTACGGGTGGCTACCAGCCCGAACCCCGAACTGGGGTTCTTCCTCCCAGGTTATCGACTCCTCCCCCCCGACCAGCAGAAGTGGCTGCAGAACCCGAAACGGAGGTGGAGAAGGGGGCTGAGGACGCTGGAGAGGAGGGAAACACCGAGGTCCCCGAAGCTCCTGAGTCTCTTGAGGGGCCGGAGGGGAATGTGGAGGTCACCAAGTCTCCTGAGGAGCGAGAGGAGGAGGTAGCTAGGGGCGACGAGGATGCCGAGGTGGTTGGTGATCAGGCCGTATCGGCCCAGTGAAAGCCTTATCTGCTTGTTTCCTTATTCTGTAATAATTAAAAGACCATATATATATCTATGTAAGTATGTCGTGTGCGCGTCTTACTCTATTTTCGAACATAGCCCTTTGTGGGCACCATATATATGTATGTTAAACTCCCAGATGTTTCCTTTATACTTTTCGCCTTTTACCCCAAATGTCGTGTATTCGGGGCCTTGCCTTCATCCAAACTATCCTGAACCGAATCGATTGCATTTCTCCCGAATTGGCGCATGCGTTAGTTAACCATATCCCGGATTTATAGGTTCTCCGTTCTCTAATCACCCGGAAATTTAGCAACAAGCTGCCTTAAGTCTTGACCTCTTTTTTGGCCGAAAATCTTGCAAGCTAGGTCAATTTTGAACGTCCCTCTAATTCAAATTACCTGGCTTTTCGCCTAAGTCAGGGATCCCTCCTATGTATATATATGTGCAGGGTCTCTTGCTTCTTCGAAGTCATCCACCTCCTTATTTCCCCTGCTCTGATATTCTTACGTTTTCTTCTATGGCTTCGCTTGCTAAGGGTAAAAACATTGCTGGGGCTTCGTCGATGGCTGGACAGACGTTTTTTGACCTGGATGCCACCCCGGAGTCCTTTTATGGCACCAGCATCCGACAAGATCCTGCTGCTGGGGTAAAAACTCCGCTTCCCAGTGGAGATGGCGATGATAAAAGTTACCGTCGGAATCTAGTCAAATGGTCGGCTGAGGCGGAGGAAGCTCGCGCTAAGGCTAAACTTCCATGGCATCGCGCCAAGGTGTCCACCCTCAGTCCTTCATCCCTGGAAGGATACCTGGAAAAGGCCCGGGTCCCCTCCGATTATGAGGTCTTGATGCCTGGCCCCTTGCAAGTGGCTTCCGCCCCACCTGGCGGCTATCTCACCTTTTATACGGACCAGATAGATATGGGTCTCAAATTCCCTGTCCCTCCTTTCCTTTTAGATTTGTGTGAAGCTTTAGACATATCCCCTGACCAGATCTTCCCTAATTCTTGTAGTTTGTTATTAGCTTTAGCGGCGGTTGCGAGGTTAGTGAGCTTTCCTATTTCTACCAAGTTAATTGTCAGCTTCTTCCGGGTATGTGAAATGGATGCCGGCAAGTTGGCCTTTGTGCCTTCCACCGAGGTCTTCTACGACAATTTTACCGCCACTAAGGGATGGATGAACAAGTTCTTTTTCGTACGCCCTTCGTCCCAGCATCGGGACCCCCGATTCGCGTTACTGCGTTGGAGAGAGCAATGCCAGGTTCCCGATGAATCTCCCGACCTCTTGCGGCAATTCTTGGCCCGGGTGGGAAACCGCCGTTTTTCCGTGCAAGAACTGGTTCTGGGCGCTCCGTCGGCGGTAGCCACCTTCCCTAGAGTGACAGGTCCGTTGATCCCTTTGCTGCAGTACTGATCATTTCATCCTTAATTGATCTCCTTTGTTAACAGGTGACGAACCGGATTCGACCCCGATCGTAACTTTCCGAACTCCCTGTACCCGAAATCAGGCCCTAGGCGAAGGTTCCTCTTCCCATAGGCTGGTGGACGGAGATATCCGAGGTGGGTCGCCCATTAGCCGATCTGAGATGGGGCGGTTTAAGCGGGTGAAACCATCTTCTTCGCCTCCCCGGGCGGTGGAATCTGCTCCTCGTCCCTCCTTTCTGCTGGAAAAGGACGGGGATTCTGCCCTGTCTTATATGCTGAACTTCCTTACTTCTGAAGAAAAGAATTTCGCAAAAGAGTTGCCCGATGGCCAATTTTGGAGAGAGTGGGCCCTGGCCCTGAGCCAGGTATGGTAGCTATCCTTTCAGCTCCTGATGAATATGCCTGTGATCTGTTTCTGTCCCCAGGCGTATTCCCTGTCCTGCGAAGGGGTCCGACGATATCGTGTCCAGCAGAGGATGACGGATTCAGCCCGGAATTGCAATGTGGAAATGACTATGAAGGTTAGCGAAGAGGCTCAAGAAGTGGGGCGTCTGAAGAATTCATTAGCCAAGGCCCAGTTCGAGGTTGGGAAGCTCCGCCAAGAGCTCCACGCAGAAAGGGAGATTCGGCGCAGTCGAGAGTTTCATGGAAATCAGGAGATGGTTCCTGTCGAGAAGGTGTCCGAGGCTGCCAACTTATACTTTAACTTCGGGTTCCAAGGGTGCCTGTCCCAGATTCGGGCTAATGGTTTTCCGGAGAGTGCCCATCCCTTCGATTTTCTGGATCCAGAGGCGGCGTTCATGGCTTTGGCACCTCGTCGTTCACCGCCGAAGATGGCGAAAGCAAAGGATCTCTGGGACGAATTCAAGCTAGGGGAGAGCAGTGACCTCCCTAAGAGAAGCGGTCCGGCTGGGGAGAATTAGCTGCATCGAAGTCCTTAGCTTTTTGTTTGCTTTCCCAAAGTGTTTTGTTAGGGTCTTTATTATTTCTCCATTTTTATGAATATTTCTTTGTTTCCTCGCCTTTCCGCTTGTCCGACTTGACGATATTCAGCGCATATTTATGAATCAAAAGGTGGTTCATACCCCCCAGTTTTAACTTCGCTTCGACTTCTAGTGTTTGATGTTAACTTCGGTATTGTTCCCCCTAATCACATCCTTAAGAGTTTAGTTTAATGCCAATGGCGAAGTTCTTCGCTCTAGGTCAGGGGCGTCCCCCCGAACCCAAGGGAAGACTTGAGGAGCTCAAGGGAAAGATTTTTGGGGCCAATTGTGAGCTGCCTCTCGCAGAGGGATTCAGTGTGCGCATGGTCTTCTCTTCCCTTGGGGAAGATTTCAGCCTCTCGCAGAGGGATACAGTGTGCGCGACGTTCCCGAAGGGAACAGTGAGCTGCCTCTCGCAGAGGGATACAGTGTGCGCGTCGTCTTCTCTTCCCTAGGGGAAGATTTCAGCCTCTCGCAGAGGGATACAGTGTGCGCGACGTTCCCGAAGGGAACAGTGAGCTGCCTCTCGCAGAGGGATACAGTGTGCGCATCGTCTTCTCTTCCCTTGGGGAAGATTTCAGCCTCTCGCAGAGGGATACAGTGTGCGCATTTGGTTTTTGCCCCGAAGGGCATAGCCGGTTTTTGGAAGTTACTTCTCTTTTAGGGAGCAAATCTTCTACCCGGGTCTTCATATCTTTTAATTGTTTTAAGTTTTCGTCCAAATGATCCTCATATGAAAAAGGAAAAGGAGAATTGCATTAATAAAAGCGTCTTAACTTACACCCAAGTAATAATAAAGCAATCTTGGATGAATGATATTAGAAACTTAATGAAGAACTATAAGCGTGCATAACGAGGGTACTCCCTTCTAGGGATAGTATTTCCGGAGCTTGCGAGCATTCCAGGGTCGATCGAGTTGTTTCCCTTCGGCATCTTCAAGATAATAGGTGGCTTCTCCTGCCTTCTTGATGATGCGGTAAGGGCCTTCAAACTTTGGCTCCAACTTCTTCCTTCCTTCCTGGTTGAGGATCTCTTTCATTACTAAGTCTCCGACTTCGTATTTTTTACCCCGAACTCGGCGGTTGTAAGATTTAGTCATCCGTCTCTGATATGCGACCATCCTTAGGGCAGCTCTTTCCCTGCCCTCCTCGACCAGGTCGAGGTCTTCAGCTCGAAGGCGATTATTGTCTTCGGGATATGTCAAGATCCTCGCACTTTCCATTCCAATCTCGGCGGGCAGAACCGCTTCACTTCCGTAAACCAGGTTGAAGGGAGTTTCATTCCTTCCCTCTCAAGGTGTTGTTCGATAGGACCATAGGACGCTTTGGAGCTCATTGAACCAGGATTTATCCAAGCCTTCCAGTCGGGTATTCAATCCTTGAACTATGGTGCGATTGATGACTTCCACTTGGCCATTGCTCTGGGGGTATGCCACCGAGGTGAAGACTTGTTCGATTGCGAGTTGTTCGCACCAATCCCTTAACTTCCTCCCACTGAATTGTCTTCCATTATCTGAGATTAGCCTTCTAGGGATCCCATATCGGCAGATGATGTTCTTCCATATGAAGGCCATGACTGCCCTCGGTGATTTTCGCCATTGCCTCAGCTTCGACCCACTTCGAGAAGTAATCCACGGCCACCAGAAGAAATTTCTTTTGAGCCACATTCCCCGAGAAGGGACCAACGATATCTAGACCCCACTGGTCGAATGGGCATGGAGAAGTTACCGACTTCATAGCATCCGCGGGGAGTCTCTGTAAGCTGGCGTGTTTCTGGCAATTAATGCATCCCCGGACTACTCTCACTGTGTCTCCCTTCATCGTTGCCCAGAAGAAACCGGCGAGGAGTGCTTTCCTTGTCAGTGCCCTGCTTCCGATGTGGCTCCCGCAAATACCTTCGTGTATTTCCCGAAGAACATATTCACCCTCCTCCTTCGAAACACATCGCAGTAATGGCCCGGCATAAGATCTTTTGAACAAAATATTATTCATTAGAGTGAAACGTTGGACTCTCCTTAGGAGTTTTCGAGCTAAAGCCTTATCTTCGGGGAGGAGTTGGCGACTCAAGTATTGATATATCTCGTATCTCCAATCCCCCGTGGGAATGTTTGAGTCGGGCGTGATCTGGTCCTCGATCTGCCAAATGGTTAAGGTCTTTCCTTTTTCCTCCGGTGCTTCTATAGCACTTGCCCATTTAGCAATCTGGTCGGCCTTCTCGTTCTCCGCTCGAGTTACGTGGACGATATTAAGTTCCTCGAAGCCGCCCTTGATTTCCTCGAAGGTCTTAACATATTTCTCTAAATTTTCTCCCTTGACTGCGAAATTCCCCCTTAGCTGCTGAACGACGAGTTGAGAGTCGGAGTGTACTGTTAGGCGTGTGATTCCCATCCGTCGTGCTGCTCGAAGTCCTGCCAACAAAGCTTCATATTCTGTCTCGTTGTTTGATGCTTTGAAGTCCAGCCTGAGGGCTAGGTTGGTTTCCTCTCCCCACGGCGATATAAGCAGTATCCCGACCCCATTTCCTGTGCTGCACGAAGATCCGTCTACGAACATCTTCCATACCTCAGATGAGAAGTTTCCGACTAGCTCTACCATGAAGTCCGCCAAAGCCTGGGCCTTGATCGCCGTCCTTGGCCTGTATTGGATGTCATACTCCCCTAGTTCCGTTACCCACTTTACGGCCCTTCCTGATATGTCAAGTCGGGTAGCTATCTTCCCGATGGGTTGGTTAGTCAACACAACTATGGGGTGCGATAGGAAATATGGACGTAGTTTCCGAGCGGTGACGAGTAGGGCCAGCAATAACTTCTCGCAATTGGTGTACCTTGTCTCGGCGTCTTTTAGTATATGACTCACGAAATAAATCGGCTTCTGAACTTTCTCCTCTTCTGATTAATACCGAACTGACAGCTCGGGGCGTGGCCGCCAAGTAGACCGTCAGTTCTTCTTCCTTCAGTGGCTTATTGAGTGTCGGAAGTTCCTTCAAGTAATCTTTTAGGTCCTGAAATGCTTTTTCGCACTCGGACGTCCACTCAAAGTTTTGGACTTTGCGCAAAACTTTGAAGAAGGGCAAACTTCGGTCCGCAGATCGGGATATGAAACGAGAAAGGGCGGTTATGCGACCCGTCAGTCTTTGTACTTCATTTAGGCTCTTTGGGGAGGTCATCTCCATTAACGCCTTAACCTTTTCGGGATTGGCCTCGATTCCCCTTCTTGTCACATGTATCCAAGGAATTTTCCCGACTTGACTCCGAAGGTGCACTTGCTAGGATTCATCTTAAGGTTATACTTTCGGGAAGTCGAGAAGGTTTCTTGTACATCGGATAGGAAGCAGCTTTGCTCTCGGGATTTTATCAGTATATCGTCCACGTATACTTCCACGTTTTTACCTATCTGGTCCTTGAAGATCTTGTCCATTAGCCTCTGGTATGTAGCACCGGCGTTCTTCAGCCCGAAGGGCATGACGGTGTAACAGAACGTTCCCCTGGCCGTGATGAAGCTTGTTTTCTCTTGATCTTCCTTGGCCAAGAGGATCTGGTTGTACCCTTGGAAAGCATCCAGGAAACAGAGCAACTCATGTCCTGACGTGGAATCTACCAACTGGTCAATTCGGGGTAAGGGGTAGCAATCTTTTGGGCATGCCTCGTTCAAATTCCTGAAATCCACGCACATACGCCACTTGCCCGAAGACTTTGGGACGAGAACCACGTTCGAGAGCCAGGTAGGGAATTGAACCTCTAGGATGTGCCCAGCCTCCAACAACTCCTCTACCTGCCGCTTGGCCTCGGTGTCCTTTTCCAGACTAAGGTACCTTCTTTTTTGGAAGACGGGTCGGGTGGTTCTGGAGACATTTAGTTTGTGCTCGATTATTCCCCGATCTATCCCTACCATATCCTTGGTCGACCAGGCGAATACATCTGAATTTCTTTTCAGTAATTCAACGAGGTCTTTTTTCATGTCCCGGGCAAGTCCTTAGAAATCTTGACTGTCCCTTCCGGCGGTCTGATTACTACTTCTTCTGTCTCCTCTTCCGTGGTTTCCTTTTGAGTCGTCTCGATGTTGTACAAGGTTTCTCTTCCCTTCGGGTGATCCTCCCTTCTCGCTTTCGACGATTTAATTTCTACTCGAACTTCTTCCACATAGCATTTTCGAGCCATCTTGCGGTCTCCCAACACTTCTCCCACCTTGTCTCCCACTGGGAATTTGATCTTCTGGTGTAGTGCCGAGGCGATCGCAGTGAAGGAAGTCAGCGCTGGCCTCCCGAGGATGATGTTGTAAGGGCTCGACCCGTTGATGACCATGAAAGGCGCGATTCGCGTTTTTCGTAATTTCCCCTCACCAAGGGTAAGTGGGAGGTGTAAGATCCCCACCGCTTCGACACAGTGCCCCGTGAAGCCGAAGAGGGCGGTCTCCACTTTGTCCATGGGGTAGGACCCTAAGTCCATTTGATCTAGCTCCCTTTTGTAGATTATATTGACGGAGCTCCCATTATCAACAAAGACCCTCCCGACGTCGTGATTGGCGACCTCTGCCCTAATCACCAGGGCGTCTTCATGCGAGTCATCCCCTCCATGAAAATCCTCTGGTCCAAAACTGATTACTGGTCCGGGCCTCCTGATTCCCGATTTGATTTCGTAGTTTTCCAGCCGTCTGACTCCGGCCTTCCTTGCCCTATTAGAGTCCCCCCCGGCGGGTCCTCCCGAGATTATATTAATTTGCCGGGGTGGTAGCTTCCGTTCAGGGGATCTTCGTTGTTCCCTATTGTCATGGCGTTCTCGGATGTCCTCTTCTTCTCTCCTTTGGCCCCTTCTTTCCTCTCTTTCTGGCGTCCTCCCTTGTCTTTCCCTACGATTGGGGGCTGAGTGTTTTGGTCGGGGATTGAGGCGGTTGCCAACCCCCGGGTACCTAGGTTTGGTCCCGAACCCGCCGGATCCGCCTTCCCCTCCCGTCAGTTTTGACCTTGCTTCGGGGTCTGATGCGATCAACTTGTCTAACTCGCGGCCCAGTTGGAAACAGCCTTCCATTGTGTGCCCGTACTCGTGGTGGTAATTACAATAGGTGTCAGATATCGGCCTCTTGGGGTTGTTGTCGATGTAAGGTGGTCTGCGGAGGAAGTCGTACTCATCACATATTTCCAATGCCCGGACTTTGTTGACCCGCATCCTAGGGTAATTCATCCGTGGCAAAGTTGGGACGGGTACGGGGCGATCGTCTCTTCATGGAGGAGGTTTGTAGCCTTGCTCTCGAGGTGGACTTCTCTTCCGATCTCGGATGGGCTTTTCCGCTTTTTGTACTCGGGTTCCCTGGCTTGAGATTCTTCTACTCGAACATACTTCTCGACTCGGGCTACCAATTCCTCCACTGTGGTCGGGTATTTTTTGACTAGGGATCTGAATAATTCCCCATCTTGGAGGCCGTGGTGAAATGCCCCGATGAGCAACTCTGGTGCCGCATTGGGCACCTCCATCTTTATTTGGTTGAAGCGCCGGAGGTAGTCTCGCAAGCTCTCGCCCTCGGCTTGTTGGATGTTTAGCAACTTCACGGCTGAGGACGGGCGTCTCCGGCTACTCGAGAAATGCTTCAAGAAGTGGCTAGTGAGGTCTTGAAAACTTTTGATTCCTCCAGGGGGTAGTAGCGCGAACCACTGCTGAGCCCCTTTAATTAACGTAGTGGCAAAGAGACGACACTTGATGGCGTCGTCGAGCTGATAAAGGGCAGCGTTCCCCTCGAAGGCGGCGAGGTGGTCTTCCGGGGGTCCGATCCCATCATATTTCCCCATTTCGAAGTAGCGGAGTGTCCTGGCAGGGGCGCGGTGAGTATGTCGGGCGAAAACGGCGACGCCCGAGGAACTGATGGTGCTTCTGGTGGGTTTGCTAAGTCCTTGAGTTTACGAATTTCCTCCCTCATGTCTTCCAACTCGGCCGCACGTTGTGCGGCGCGTCTCCTTTTGTTTTCGCGTACCTCCCTAAATTCCGAAGCTAGTGTGCGATTCTCGCCTTCCTGCTCAACTGTATTAGACTGAGCATCGTGCTCTCCATTAGGTCCGGGTTGGTGATTTTCTTCTCCGTCTTGCCCAGGTCGCCGCTCCCGTCGGCGGTTTTCCCTTCCATTAGGTCTGGGTTGGCGGTCTTCTCCTTCGTTGGATCCAGGTTGGCGGTTTTCTCTTCCCACCTCCCCCGGAGGACGGTTGCCTCTGTTTCTCTCTGCCATGAGTATCCCGATGTCATCTCCCATCCTCCTCATTTCTTGCATTGTTGCAGCCACCAAGACAGCGATTTCGGACAAGGTCGGCCCGTTACCGTTGGGCGGTGCTTGGTCGCCTCCGACAGTTACCATATTAAATTTCTTTTAGAGAAAATCTGAACGATTTCCCACAGACGGCGCCAAATTGATACCGTCGAAAAATGACCTACCGCGAAACTGAGTTAACGGGTTCTTCCCTGTCTGAACTTCGCTGCGCACTGGAGCTGAGAACTGTGGAAACAGAGTGATTTTGGGTGTTGTTTTTCCCTCTTGCCTTAGTCAAGAGGGCGGTTCCGTCTTAAGGCCGTATGTGAAAGAGAAGGATATGATGAAAAAGTGGCAGAGTAACGGTGTAATGCCGGAAAAACGTACCTGGTGAAGATGATGCCCAACGGTATTTATAGGGGGGACAGAACGAGATTGCCTCAAGGCAGTTACCACCCACGTTCAGCATACTCGGACGGTTTTTCCCCGTTTATGACGCGTCTTGGCCGATCACGTGCTTGGGAACGGTTGAAATCATAGTCCGGAGTCTTCAGGTATTCGCAGGGAGAGCTTCTCTTCGGGCTCATTTTGGGTACTTTTTGTCTAGGTGCGACCTCAAGCTCATCCTTGGGTCGGAACCTCAGGATGTTGTTCCCGCTGGGAGAGGCCCTTTTCCCCAAGTCGGACCTGTACGGCTCTATTCCCGACTGACAAGGACTCTCTCTCCAACTCGGGGCTCCAGAGTGCTACCCCTTCTGGGCGGGGCTCTTCTCCCGAGTCGGACCTTCCAGGCAACATCCCCAACGCCGAATGCTTCTTTCTCCCTTTTCCCTCTCAGGTCGGGACCTTCAAGATATCGTCCCTGACTGGATGAAGCCCGACCTGGATAATACCTTTTGCTAGGCGGGGAGGGGCACCGATTTATGGCGGGTATGGACGGAGTATTTTGCCGCGGTATGATGAAAATCCGAGGATAACAAATTGCAAGCCTTTCAGATCGATTTCCAAAACTTTCCCTGTTCAGCACGATTTGTTTACATGTATTTATACCAAACAAAATTGGTATAAATATCAAACTAGTCCTAATCTAAGGACTATTATACAAAACATCCCTAATTACAAGGACAACTAATAAAATCAAGCACAATTCAAATTTATACTCTACATTAACTCTTCATTCATCCCACGTTGGTTTTGAGCAAATTAGTGATTTAGAAAAACGCTACCTAATGCGTAGATATTGATTCCTAAATTAATTTCTAGCAATCACTTCTCAATTTCTAAAAATCTTTTTAAGTTTCGGACTTCATTGGGTTATTTAACCGATTTGGCCCAATGGCCTAATCTGTCCCAGCTCCCAAACCCATTGATTTTGTCATATTTAGAACATATTACTGAAATTTTTAATTTGTTGATCTCATAGACAGTACGATATGGGACCAATGCTGTAGTAGGAAAAAATAATTCCAATCCATCAACATAAAACCTGGAGAGTATCTTCTCTTGTAAACAAAAGTTAAGTATATCCAACTATACTTTATTATTTCGAACAAAAGATTTTGAAAAGAAAAAAGAACAGTTCTTTATTACAAATAAAGTTATAACATAAGGTCCCCCACGTTTCAAAAGTGATGATCATATGCTGCCATCATAAGCACCAAGGGACCCACGGGACCCACTTTTCTCTGTCATTATTAATCTATGATGATTTATTGATCACGTTTCTAATAATTGTTGCCACTTGGCCTTTTTTATTAAGGGAAATTAATCAAATTACTTTATTTGATTAAATTGCCCCCTTTTTCCACGTTCAAGGGAATCATTCTTGCAATGTGCAGCATACGAGTGATTAGTACTGTCAATCCGGCCCGCGGCCCGCCCCGCCCGACCAAGAGGGCGGGGCGGGCTGAGATTTTTTAGGCCCACCCTGAGCGGGCCAGTCCGCGCGGGCCACGGGCCAGTCCGCACGGGCCGCGGGCTTTGGCGGGGCGGGCCGGCCAACCAATTTAACGTATTATATATGTTATATAATACATACTAAATCTATAATAAATATTAAATTAATTAGATATTTAGTTAATAAATCATTAATTATGTCTAATTATTATCATGTTTATTAATTAATAAATAATTAATTGCATATTTATATGTAAATTTTTTAATAAATTCAATAATTCATAAAAACTATTAACAAATTGAAAATTTTAAATTAGATTAAATAATATTACTTTTTAAAAAAAAAATGGGCGGGCCTGGCCCGCCCTGCCCCGCCAATTTGACAGCTCTACGAGTGATTAGTCTCGTTTGGAAAAAAATAATAATGATTTAGATATGGTTGTTGGGTTTTAAGCCCAAATGGGCTTTGGGCCCTAGCATGGGTAATTAATAAATAGCTGAAACGATTTAATTAAATCGAGAAACCATCGATCAACGAGAAATCGTTGAAAGATTATGAATCTACGTTACGTGGGGAATCTAACGAATATTAGTACGCTCAAATCCGATATCGTGAGAAATTAATTATTGAAGTCGGCCCAGTAACTTATAAAGTGGATTGATAGTATATAAAGGGGGTGTCAAATGTCCTACATTGATTAGACACATCAAGTTTCTCCCCTTTTATATATGTTTTCCCAACATTACTTGTTATGTTTTCCCAACATTACTTGTTAACCTAGTGATGAGCCCAAAGAGGTGGGTCAATGGCCCATGGCCGAGCCCGGGCCGAGCCCATGCATGCGGCCCGCTAGCCCAAGTCCAAACTCGGAATTAAAATTATGCTCCGGTGATGTGGCTGTTGGGGTGGGCTCGATTCATCGACGCCGGTCCCCGAACAGCGCAACGTGGCAATAGCGGAAGCGCGATTTGAACAGAGCGGCGTAGGGTGACGAATTTTCGATTTTTAATATCTAAATTCGACCTTACGTCCTTCGGCTTCTCCCGAGGACCTGAGATACTGCCCTAAGCTTCTGGAGACCACGGTTAATTCGAATGATCAAAATTCGAATTTATTTCAAATTTATTTGAATTAATAATTTAGTTCCAAACTAATCAAACAAAGCGGGAAGCTTATTTTTCATCCCACGTTACCTTCTTTTATGCATGCTTCTTTATTTTTTTTTTCTAGATAATTTCAGTTCGGTCCTTGTGGTTTCTAAATTCTCAATTTAGTCCCTCAATTTTAAATAATAAACAATCTAATTATTTTAATTATAATTGAGCCAGTTAATTAATTAAGCACTTAAGACAATCTTAAGTCCTAATTATTTCCGTGACCGTCATTGGAATTTAACTAAGTCGTCGACACCTCGTATCAACTATGCCACTAGCTCAACGAATCTCATTCGTTAGGTTCGAGAGAAAAGCCCGCCGTTTTCGTTCGAGTTCATTACCATTTTTAAGCGCGGCTCTCACTTGCATCCCGGTTAGGTGAGAGCCATGCATATGTCAAACTCACTAACCTAACACTATGTTATAATCGAGAGCGAACCGATTATTTAAACTACGCTCCGTATCTAATACGAGCAAGTTTTCTAAGCTTCGGCCGAATACTTTATAATCGTCGTTCTCCGATTATTTCATAGGACGTTAACCTATACGAATATAGGCAGTGAGGGAGTCAAGCCCCGGCAATCACCTTCGTAAAGTCGGTTGCATTTCGTCGCTGGCCCGCGTCCCATATCTGAACACTTATGGACCTAGTCAACTAGCGACAAACCGAAATCGCAAGCAAACCCGTCAGTGACCCTATCGGTCTGAGGCTGCTATAGTCATTCATTGATAACATCATAGCCATGTGATTGAGACGAATGCGATCCGAATGTCGGAATACGCGATATCTTCGATCACCGGTATCTCCATCACGATCCACAACCTCTCAGGTAATTGGTGACACTACCGATACTATGTGGTCGTCAATGGATAAGTCATATTCGGATATCTAGTCACCCTCCCATAATCCTTAGATGTTAGGGAGTGTGCCCTCGGAATGCCACACGGGGACTAGGAATAGTATAGGGCGCACGATGATGTATAGGTTGTAAGACAGGTTTATTGTATATACCGTCAAATAAATTAATGAATATATATTTTCATTATAATAAAGGCATTATTATTTATTTATCGAATTTAAAGTCTACTTGGCATCCGGTAGTGCGATAAATAAATAACACCCAAATGTTTGAGTTGGACGTCTGATTCTCGTGGGACGAGAGAGGAGACACCGGACGGTCCTTAATCTCAACATTAAATAAAAAGTCCGTAAGTCTAAGGATTCTAGGTGGGTGACTAGATATCCGAATATGACTTATCCATTGACGACCACATAGTATCGGTAGTGTCACCGATTACCTGAGAGGTTGTGGGTCGTGATGGAGATATTGGTGATCGGAGAGATTGTGTATTCGGACATTCGGCTCGTATTCGTCTCAATCACATGGCTAGGATGTTGTCAATGATTGAACGAATGACTATAGCAGCCTCAGACCGATAGGGTCATTGACGGATTTGCTTTCGCGATTTCGGTTTGTCGCTAGTTGGCTAGGCTCGTAAGTGTTCATAAATGAGACACGGGTCAGCGACGAAACGCAACCGACTTTACGGAGGTGATTGCCGGGCTTTGACTGCTATCGGGATTCAATGCCTATATTCGTATAGGTTAATGTCCTATGAGGTAATCGGAGAGCGACGATTATAAAGCCTTCGGCCGAAGCTTGGAAAACTTGCTTGTATTAGATACGGAGCGGAGTTTAAATAATCGGTTCGATCTCGATTATAACATAGTGTTAGGTTAGTGAGTTTGACATTTGCATGGCTCTCACCTAACCGGGACGCAAGTGAAAGGCGTAAGAAGTATTTAAATGTATACACTATAGTCGGTTCGCCCGAATTTCGATTAGATCAAAATTCGTTCTCAACTGGGATCTGTCCGGTACCGTGGGATTGGCTAGGCGAATACCGGGACTCGTGGATTCCTCCCATGCTAGTTGAGACGGACCTAGAGAGTCGCGCTTAAAAATGGTAATGAACTTGAACGAAAACGGCGGGCTTTTCTGTGGAACCTAACGAATGAGATTCGTTGAGGTAGTGGCATAGTTGATACGAGGTGTCGACGACTTAGTTAAATTCCAGTGACGGTCACGGAAATAATTAGGACTTAAGATTGTCTTAAGTGCTTAATTAATTAACTAAGTGGGCTCAATTATAATTAAAATAATTAGATTGGATTTAATTATTTTATTATTTAAAATTGAGGGACTAAATTGAGAATTTAGAAACCCCAAGGGCCAAAATGAAATTTTCATAAAATAGAAAAAAAAAATAGAAATATCTACACATCCACGTTGGGATGTGTAGAACAAATGACTCATTAGTTGAGTCATTAACAAGTGTTTGACACTTGTTTAATTTCAATTAAAAAAAAAAAAAAAGAAGAAGAAATTTATAAAGCAACGTTGGTTGCTTAGATGAGTAGAGAGGAACTTTGTTTTTTTCCTTAACATAGTACTAAAGAAAAATAGAGTGGAAGTGTAGAACTTCTCAAGCCACGTTGAACCGACGGGATCGTTCGACGAACCCGACGCCCGAACCGAACTGCGCTAGCCATCAGAAGCAGTCTCGGAGGTTTGTTCAAGGTCATACCGGCGTGACGATCTAGCCCGGAGGCCCCGGGATCCAGACGAGGAGTAGCCACGTTCATCCGAGGCGACGACAGAAGAAATCCCGTTCACCGAAGGTATACCTCGAACCCTAACGATTTGATTTACGAAAAATACCAAACGGTATCGGAATAATTCGAAAGACCACTCGTTGGAAACGTCGGGAAGTGTAGAATTATTCTGGAAAGTTTGGTATCGATCGGAAATTGTTTCGGTCGTCAAATAGTTAAAAGACGGCAGACTACCGTTTTATTCGAATTAATAATTTCGAACCACAGATTTGATTTTAAGAAAAATATCAAACGATGTCGGAATAATTCGAAAGACCTATCGTTGCGAACGTTAGGAAGTGTAGAATTATTCTGGAAAGTTTGGTGTTGATCAAAAATCATTTCGGTCTCCAAATAATCAAAAAACGTATGGTTGCCGCTTTATTCGATTAATTTGGATCTAAATTATTAATTCGAATAAATTGGTAATAAATTCGAATTTTAATAATTCGAATTAACTGCGATCTCCCGAGGCTTAGGGAAGTATTTCATACCCTTGGGAGAAGCCGAATGGCGTAAGGTTAAATTTAGATATTAAAAATCGAAAATTCACCACCGTACGCCGCTCGGTTCAAACCGCGCTTCCGCTATTGCCACGTTGTGCTGTTCGGGGGCCGGCGTCGATTAATCGGGCCCACCCCAACAGTGGTATCAGAGACAAGGCTCATGAATGGTTCGACCGAAGGCCTCGAAAGCCGATGTGGCGAACGAACGGTCGACGTAGTTTGGAGACTATCGTCGCTCGTGACGTCGGTTGGACACCCGACGTTAAAATTCTGTGTTGCATGTTTATGTGGGACATTTACGCGGGCTTAGGTTCAACCGGGTTATTTGTTTAAGGGTCGTTTGTCGCCCCCCGGTATGTACATGGATTACGGGTTGTTTGGGAATTAATTCCCCCCGTGTTGTATTTTATTGCTTTATTAGATAGGTTAGATAAAATGACGGCCGTTCGACGCTAGGCGAGATTGGAGGATTCGACAACCATCGTAACGATGACTCGACGTTGGAAGATCGAAGACCCCGGTCGTTTTACGACCCATGTAATAGGACCAGTCTAGAAGTAGCCCGCATATTTGTCCATTTAAATTTCTTTCCTAGGGTTAGGAATTTATTTATCGCATTTACGTGCTCGTGCTTAATTTTAATATGCTATGAGTTATAAAAATCTCCCGTACGAATACTAAGTGAGTAAAGGGATTGGATGCCCTGTCTTCTATCAAGCTCGGGCCTAGTTGTTACAAAACCTAAATGCAAGGTTTGGTTTCGGGTATGCCGGCGCCTTGCATTTGCTTTTGTTTCGGCTTGCTCGGGTGCATTTGTGCCGCTCGCCAAGACCACACTGTGCGGTAAAACGTACGGTTCAAGTGTGCGGTTTTGAGCAACGTTGATAGGTCACACTTCGACAGTCATACCGCCTTGTTTCGGGTTTGCCGGCGGGGGTCCCTGACTGAGACAAAGATAGTTGAGACATTCGACAAGGTCGGATTCGTGCGGAGCACGACTTCGTGGGCCGCTGCAAACCAATAAAACGACAGAGGTTGAGGTTTGCACCCGTCCACGGGGACATCAACTCCACTATCGAAGTTATCAATGAAACTTCCAAAACATCCGTAGGGAGAATGGAGTTTATGAAAAGATAGTGGGAGTCAAACGGAATAAAAAGTCCTTGTTCGCGTTTGATAACCTATACAATCGACTTAATATGCCTTTTATTTTCTGCAGCATTTTCTCTCTTTGTGAAATTATGTCGACCGCTTTAAATGTACTGCTCAAGGAGAATAGGTTGACTGGGCCAAACTATTCTGACTGGCTTCGCAACTTGAGGATTTTCCTCGAGATTGAGAACCTAGTTTATATCCTTGACTCCGAAATGCCGCCAGCCCCAGGGGCGCGGGCATCCGAGCAGGCTCGTGCCGCTTATGACAAGCGACTGCGTGACGAGAAGCTCGTAAAGGCTCATGTCCTCGGATCGATGAGTAACGCACTGCAGCGTAGCCACGAAAGTATGGCTGATGCTCGAGTGATGGTTCAACATTTAAAAGAGCTTTACGGTGAGACGTCTAGGACGGCTCGTTATGCGACTTCGTCGCAGCTCTTCCGATCGAGGATGTCTGAGGGTGAGAATGTTGGCGAACATGTTATGAACATGATCACCATGATCGAGAGGTTGGAAACTCTCAATTTTCGATTTGATCGGGAATTACAAAATGATCTCATCTTGCAGTCCCTGCCTCCGTCCTTCAATGCGTTCATTGTGAACTATCATCTGAATGGTATGACGCTGTTGCTTCCTGAACTGATGAATCAGTTAGCAACGGCGCAAGGTCAGATGAAGAGGGCAAAGCAGACTGCACTTGTCGCCACTTCTTCGAAACCCCAAAAAGGCAAAAAGAAGAAGGGCAACAAGCTCAAGCCGACAGGGAAGGTTTCCAAGAAGAAACTATCTTCTGGGAAATCGAAGCAAACCGGTGTAAAGCCGACGGATAGGTGTCTGCATTGCGGTGCGCTGGGCCACTGGAAGCGGGACTGTCCAAAGCTCAAGGGTGAGCAGAATGCATCAGGTATGGAACTTAATGTTTTAGAAACAGTTTGTTCTTCATCTGTATACTCTACTTCCTGGATATTGGATTCGGGGGCTAGTACTCACATTTGTGTTTCCACGCAGGGTCTGGGACCAAGTAGAGCGCTTGGGGAGCGTGAGATCGAGGTCAGAGTGGGAAGCGGGGATAGTATCTCGGCAAGCCACGTCGGATCAAGATCTCTTGTATTATATTCTGGGCATGTGTTGCGTTTGTACGATTGTCTTGTACTCCCGAGGGGATTTAAGAACATCGTCTCCGTTCCTGTTTTGAGCAGGAACGGTTATGTATTTAGTTTTAATAATAATACATGCCACATTATGTATAGAAATAAAAATGTTGGCAACGCGACACTATTTAATGGTTTGTACTATTTAAATACCCAGAACGATGTATCTGTGAATACTGTCACAAATAAACGAAAGTCGGGAATAAATGCGCGATACTTGTGGCATCTTCGATTAGGTCATGCTGGAGAACGTAAGATCCACGAGTTGGAGAAAAACGGGATATTGACACCGTTGGGATCAGATCCCTATCCGACTTGTGAGTCATGCCTCAAAGGTAAAATGACCCGATCACCCTTCACCGGGACTTTTAATAGAGCCACGGAAATTCTCGGTTTAATTCACACGGACGTTTGCGGGCCATTCAATGTGAAAGCTCGAGGTGACTTCCACTATTTTATTACCTTTACGGATGATCACAGTCGTTACGGACTAGTGTATCTGATGAGGTATAAAGCTGATGCTCTTGAAAGGTTCAAGGAGTATAAGGCGTTGGTGGAAAACCAAACTTCGAAAGTCATTAAAGTCATTCGATCGGATCGAGGTGGCGAGTACATGAGCGTCGAGTTTGACCAGTTCTTAAAGGAGAATGGTATAATATCACAGATGACTCCGCCCGGTACGCCACAATTGAATGGCGTGGCCGAACGTAGAAACCGAACTTTATTAGATATGGTTCGTTCTATGTTAAGCTATACAGATTTACCAATGTCATTGTGGGGATACGCGCTTTTGACAGCGGCGTATACCATTAACCGGTGTCCCTCGAAGTCTATTAACGGCATTCCGTATGAGATATGGACTGGTCGTTTACCAAGCTTATCACATATTAGGATTTGGGGTTGCCCCGCCTATGTGAAAAAGCTAAAAATAGATAAATTGGAGTCTAGGTCTGTAAAAGGACGTTTCATAGGTTACCCTGAAGACTCTATGGGGTACCTATTCTATTTTCACGATGATCAAAGGATCGTTGTTGGCCTACATGCACATTTTCTCGAGGAAGAGTTCATTCGAGATTTTGGCATTGGCCGTGAGGTCACTCTCGAGGAGCAGTCGACCGAAACGCCCACACAAGATTCGGATGGTCCGAGCGAACCAGTCATGCGACGATCTGAAAGGGTGCCTCGCCAACCACAGCGGTATGGCATGTCACATGTCGAATAAGGTTATGTTGCGACTAGGGGACTTCTAAGAGAAGATCCCGCTACTTTCGATCAAGCTATATCCGATGTTGACTCAGCGAGATGGATTGAGGCTATGCGAGCTGAGATGGACTCAATGTACTCCAACAAAGTCTGGACTCTTGTAGACCTACCGAGTGGTTTTAGACCAATCGGTTGTAAATGGATTTACAAGAGGAAGATTGGATCTGACGGACAAGTTGAGACGTACAAGGCCAGGTTGGTTGCCAAGGGCTATAACCAAAAAGAGGGAGTTGACTATGAGGAGACTTTCTCACCTGTAGCCATGATCAAGTCTATCCGGATAATGCTCGCGATAGCTGCGCACTATGATTATGAGATTTGGCAGATGGACGTTAAAACGGCGTTCCTTAATGGATTCCTCAAGGAGGAGATCTATATGGAGCAGCCAAAAGGTTTTGAGTCGCATGCAGATGCTCACAAAGTGTGCAAACTGATCGGTCTATTTACGGACTGAAACAGGCCTCTCGCAGCTGGAATCTACGTTTTGATGAAGCAGTTCGGAACTTTGGATTCATGAAAAACGTAGATGAGCCATGTGTCTACAGAAAGAGCAGTGGGAGTATGGTGTCGTTCCTTGTATTGTACGTGGATGATATCCTTTTGATAGGAAACGACATCGGGATGCTCTCATCGGTGAAAGCATGGCTTTCAACCGGATTCTCCATGAAAGACCTGGGAGAAGCGACGTATATACTAGGTATTCGCTTGTTCAGGGATCGAGCGAACCATACGATCGGCTTATCTCAGGCCCTTTACTTAGAGAAAATCCTAAAGAAATTTAGAATGGATGACTCTAAGAGAGGGTTCTTACCAATGCGACATGGGATCCATTTGTCAAAGTCAATGTCACCTCAAAGTGAGGAAGACAGACGACGGATGAGTGGGATACCGTATGCGTCTGCAGTGGGTAGTCTGATGTACGCGATGTTGTGTACACGACCGGACATTGCCTACGCTGTGAGCGTGGTTAGTCGGTTTCAGGCAAACCCAGGGGAAGAACATCGGACAGCTGTTAAGAATATCTTTAAATACCTTAGACGGACTAAAGACTTAACGCTGGTTTATGGAGGAGCGGGACTAGAAGTAATTGGTTATACCGATTCGGACTTCCAGTCGGACGTGGATGACCGAAAATCTACTTCAGGTTTTGTATTCGTGCTCAACGGTGGGGCAGTGTCTTGGAGAAGCTCCAAGCAAAGCACAACTGCCGATTCCACGTGCGAGGCAGAATACATAGCAGCCTCAGAGGCAGCTAAAGAAGCTGTTTGGATGAAAAAGTTCTTGGAGGAACTTACTGTGGTACCAGTTGCTGACAGACCGCTTACACTTTGGTGCGATAATAGCGGTGCAGTCGTGCAAGCAAAGGAACCACGATCTCATAGCAAGTCCAAACATATTGAGAGAAAATATCACGTATTACGTGAGTTCGTTGAAAACGGGATGGTCGCCGTGCAGAAAATCGCCACCGCAGAAAACGTGGCGGACCCGCTCACGAAGCCCTTGTCCCAAGCAGTTATGGAACAGCATCTGGACAAGATGGGGCTACGATACCATTGCGACTGGCATTAGGTGCATCGCATGGCATTCGAGTGCAAGTGGGAGGCTGTTAGGGAGTGTGCCCTCGGAATGCCACACGGGGACTAGGAATAGTATAGGGCGCACGATGATGTATAGGTTGTAAGACAGGTTTATTGTATATACCGTCAAATAAATTAATGAATATATATTTTCATTATAATAAAGGCATTATTATTTATTTATCGAATTTAAAGTCTACTTGGCATCCGGTAGTGCGATAAATAAATAACACCCAAATGTTTGAGTTGGACGTCTGATTCTCGTGGGACGAGAGAGGAGACACCGGACGGTCCTTAATCTCAACATTAAATAAAAAGTCCGTAAGTCTAAGGATTCTAGGTGGGTGACTAGATATCCGAATATGACTTATCCATTGACGACCACATAGTATCGGTAGTGTCACCGATTACCTGAGAGGTTGTGGGTCGTGATGGAGATATTGGTGATCGGAGAGATTGTGTATTCGGACATTCGGCTCGTATTCGTCTCAATCACATGGCTAGGATGTTGTCAATGATTGAACGAATGACTATAGCAGCCTCAGACCGATAGGGTCATTGACGGATTTGCTTTCGCGATTTCGGTTTGTCGCTAGTTGGCTAGGCTCGTAAGTGTTCATAAATGAGACACGGGTCAGCGACGAAACGCAACCGACTTTACGGAGGTGATTGCCGGGCTTTGACTGCTATCGGGATTCAATGCCTATATTCGTATAGGTTAATGTCCTATGAGGTAATCGGAGAGCGACGATTATAAAGCCTTCGGCCGAAGCTTGGAAAACTTGCTTGTATTAGATACGGAGCGGAGTTTAAATAATCGGTTCGATCTCGATTATAACATAGTGTTAGGTTAGTGAGTTTGACATTTGCATGGCTCTCACCTAACCGGGACGCAAGTGAAAGGCGTAAGAAGTATTTAAATGTATACACTATAGTCGGTTCGCCCGAATTTCGATTAGATCAAAATTCGTTCTCAACTGGGATCTGTCCGGTACCGTGGGATTGGCTAGGCGAATACCGGGACTCGTGGATTCCTCCCATGCTAGTTGAGACGGACCTAGAGAGTCGCGCTTAAAAATGGTAATGAACTTGAACGAAAACGGCGGGCTTTTCTGTGGAACCTAACGAATGAGATTCGTTGAGGTAGTGGCATAGTTGATACGAGGTGTCGACGACTTAGTTAAATTCCAGTGACGGTCACGGAAATAATTAGGACTTAAGATTGTCTTAAGTGCTTAATTAATTAACTAAGTGGGCTCAATTATAATTAAAATAATTAGATTGGATTTAATTATTTTATTATTTAAAATTGAGGGACTAAATTGAGAATTTAGAAACCCCAAGGGCCAAAATGAAATTTTCATAAAATAGAAAAAAAAATAGAAATATCTACACATCCACGTTGGGATGTGTAGAACAAATGACTCATTAGTTGAGTCATTAACAAGTGTTTGACACTTGTTTAATTTCAATTAAAAAAAAAAAAAAGAAGAAGAAATTTATAAAGCAACGTTGGTTGCTTAGATGAGTAGAGAGGAACTTTGTTTTTTTCCTTAACATAGTACTAAAGAAAAATAGAGTGGAAGTGTAGAACTTCTCAAGCCACGTTGAACCGACGGGATCGTTCGACGAACCCGACGCCCGAACCGAACTGCGCTAGCCATCAGAAGCAGTCTCGGAGGTTTGTTCAAGGTCATACCGGCGTGACGATCTAGCCCGGAGGCCCCGGGATCCAGACGAGGAGTAGCCACGTTCATCCGAGGCGACGACAGAAGAAATCCCGTTCACCGAAGGTATACCTCGAACCCTAACGATTTGATTTACGAAAAATACCAAACGGTATCGGAATAATTCGAAAGACCACTCGTTGGAAACGTCGGGAAGTGTAGAATTATTCTGGAAAGTTTGGTATCGATCGGAAATTGTTTCGGTCGTCAAATAGTTAAAAGACGGCAGACTACCGTTTTATTCGAATTAATAATTTCGAACCACAGATTTGATTTTAAGAAAAATATCAAACGATGTCGGAATAATTCGAAAGACCTATCGTTGCGAACGTTAGGAAGTGTAGAATTATTCTGGAAAGTTTGGTGTTGATCAAAAATCATTTCGGTCTCCAAATAATCAAAAAACGTATGGTTGCCGCTTTATTCGATTAATTTGGATCTAAATTATTAATTCGAATAAATTGGTAATAAATTCGAATTTTAATAATTCGAATTAACTGCGATCTCCCGAGGCTTAGGGAAGTATTTCATACCCTTGGGAGAAGCCGAATGGCGTAAGGTTAAATTTAGATATTAAAAATCGAAAATTCACCACCGTACGCCGCTCGGTTCAAACCGCGCTTCCGCTATTGCCACGTTGTGCTGTTCGGGGGCCGGCGTCGATTAATCGGGCCCACCCCAACATTAGACTTACGGACTTTTTATTTAACACTGAGATTAAGGATCATCCGGTGTCTCCTCTCTCGTCCCCACGAGAATCAGACGTCCAACTCAAGCATTTGGGTGTTATTTATTTATCGCATTTCCGGATGGCAAGAAGACTTTAAATTCGATAAATAAATAATAATGCCTTTATTATAATGAAAATCATATTCATTAATTTATTTGACAGTATATCTAGCAACCTATACATCATCGTGTGCCCCATACTATTCCTAGTCCTCGTATGTCATTCGAGGGCACACTCCCTAACAGTGGCATTGATAATGACATTGCACCGATGGTGACGTGACGGCTAAGTGGAAAGGCGAGACGCTGACGTGTCGATCACGTGGCGCGCGATGTGGCGATGACGCGACAGAAAGATGCGGCAGAAACGCTGACGTAGTGGCTGATGATGTGTCACCGACACGTGGGCCGACGAGAACGACGTTGCACTGATTTGGCGCTGGCAGGACGATGATGAGGTGGCGAGACCCATTAGAGTTGATGGGGCACACCGGTTCGACAAAAGGACATGCTGGTTCACACAAGCAAACCGAGCCGGGTTGGGTCGGGACGGTCGGCCAAACTGCTGGGTCGCTTCAGAAGGGGTGCGATCTGGATCATTGGATCCAGATCTGACGGATCAGATTTAATCTGATAAAACAGCCAACAATTGTGACTATTCACGAATCAGTCCCTGCCCAGAAGTTACATCCCTTCGCAGATTCGCCCCAGAAAGTTTCGCCAGCTATAAATAGGCCCTGCAGAAGTGGAAAAATTCATTCAATCACACTCAAGCATTCTAGACTTAGTGCATACTAGTCCAAGTTAATAATAAAGCAAGAAAAGCTCGAGTCTTTAGTAGATTTTCCCGATAATTTCGTTACGGTGTGCGATGTTTCGAAATTCCTGAAGTCGTCATATCTTCGGGACGTGTTGCGACAACCCGAGACACTAAACTATGGGGCAATAACATCTTACGGAAAGCATACGACGTACGTGCCTCGACTTCGATATGTAGCCGAAACTCTGTCCGAGTTTTACGAGCGCCACCGACCAAAAGCCAATCACCGGAACCAACAATTGCATTTTTATTCAAAGTTCAATGACAGTACTAAAACAGTTTGATAGATTTTGATCAATCACGATTTGCGATTGTTAAAATAAGAAGTTGAAAAATATTACATGTGTTTTCATTGGATACTCTGGTCAAAAGCTAGGAAATATGAATTGCATGTAATGGAGTAAATCAAGGCTTGATATGCTCTCGCTATACACCTATGATTATGGGATTGTATTTATTATTGATTGGATAGAGTTTAGAATAGTTGTATAAATAGATGACTATGTGCAATGTAAACTCTGAGAGACATATTAGACTTACATTCACATGGTATTAGAGTAAGCAACGTAAACCTTTTCTCCAAATCTCTCCATTGTATTGTCCTAACGCCTGTGGCTTCTTCGAATTTCTCATCTCCTAATACTTCAACCTATATTTGGTACTTGGATACGAGTGCATCCTTCCATATGACTCCAAATACGTCATACTTGGATTTTTCTTTGGCGTACACGGGTTTGGATTCGGTTGTTGTCGGTAACGGTGCAGTATTGCCTATCTCTCATATTGGATATTGTACTTTGAATTCTTCTGCTAAATTATCCGACGTACTGGTTGTTCTTGGACTCACAAAGAATTTGCTATCTGTAAGTAAATTGATCAGTGACTTACCCGAAAATGTCTTTTTTACTGATAATCAGTTTACGATTCAACATCGTGGCAGTCAGGAAATTATAGCATGTGGCAGGCGCAGTCAAGGCCTTTATCGGTTGGATATCCCTCATATGGCTTTGGTGGCAACTCAGACTCCGAAAGCATCATTCGAATTGTGGCATTCTCGTCTTGGCCAACGATACGCCCTGTGTTAAGCAAAGTGAGTTTACTCCATTTCAGGCATAGGGTTGGGAGCATATCTGTTACTTCTTTGTTACCCAAACCAGTTATTTGTGACTCTGTGAAAAAGCTAAGGGTAAGCGTTTGCCCTACACTTTAGATGATAAAAGATCGTCCTCTGTTTTGGATATTATTCATTGTGATCTGCGGGGGCCTGCACCTATCAGTTCTGACTCTGGCTTTCGATATTATGTTATTTTTGTGGATGATTTCTCTAGATTCACGTGGTTTTATCCGCTGAGACACAAATCTGATTTTTATGGGGTACAGCTTCAATTTAGTACATTCGTTGAAAATCAGTTTTCTTGTCGTATTAAGACTTTTCATAGTGGCGGAGGAACATAGTTCACTAACAATAAGGTGCGGAAACATTTTCGTGATTTGGGCATCCGTCTCATTCTCTCTTGTCCGTATACTCCAGCTCAAAATGGACAGGCAGAACGAAAACATAGACATGTTATTGAAACAGGTCTTGCGATGCTCTTTCACTCTCATACCCCTATGAAATTTTGGGTCGAGGCATAGCGGTGAAACTGTCTACCAGTTGAAGGCGTTAGACGGAAAATCGCCATTTGAGGTATTATCCACTGCTCCGAATTTTGAGAATTTTCACCCATTGGTTGCCATGTATATCCATGTCATCGAGATTATACAAGAGCCATAACGTGGTATAGAAACGCTTAAGTGGTACAGTTTCCGTTCGTTTAGGTACAATAGTGGTATAAAGTGGTATAGTTAGGATAAGAAGCATTACTCGAACTTGTACGAGATATTATTCTAATTTGGTATTAATTTCATATGATGTGGTATACAAGAGCCGTAACGTGGTATAGAAACGATAAGAAGCGTTACTCGAACTGGTACGAGATATTACTTTTTCTCATTTGGTATTATTTTTGTAATATGTGGTATAGGAGAAGCGTTAGGTGGTATGAGAGAGGCTTAAAGTGGTATCAGAAAGCAAAATTGCAAAAAAGAAATAGTTTAAATGAGTGCTCATTATGTGGTATCAGAAGGGCCTAAGAGGTATAATTTCCATAAGGTTCGGTACAATAGTGGTATAAAGTGGTATAGTTTCATTAAGAAGCGTAATCAAACTGGTACGAGATATTATTCTAATTTGGTATTGATTTTATATGATGGGGTACTAGGACAACGTAAAGTGATATAATTACCATAAGAAGTGGTTTCCAGATGTTGTGCAAATGGTATCAAGGGAAAAAACTATTTCAACGAACGATTTGCCGTATATTTTTTAGCGTACTAGGCACAAAATCAATTTGATGTGTACTCGACGATCTCAATGATATTTACGCCATCAGATTTAAGATCTGTGAGGAATAATTTCTAGAAATTTAATCGAGAATAAGATAAATCGAGCATGTTTTTGGTCGAAATTAAAAGCTAATATTCATAAATTCGAGAGATCCATAGCTTGAAAATTACATCGCGCGCTAGTGGTGACTCAATCGTTCGTCCCTCAAGATTAACGAACTGAAAGCAAAATCGCCAGAAAAATGTAGTTTAAATATGTGTTCATTATGTGGTATCAGAAAGGCCTAAGTGGTATAATTTCCACAAGATTCGGTACGAAAGAGGCTTAAGGTGGTATAGTTACGATAAGAATAAGCATTGGCATAAGTGGTACTGAATAAGCAAGTCACTTTATTTTGTGTGGAAAAGCTGAATCTCAGTATTATTTTGGGCGGGAACTTTTATGTAGGATATGTTCATGTAATAATGTGGTACCAGAAACGCTTTTCGTGTTACAGATTACGGTTTACGCGCTAGGGTTTCCAGTTTTACGTTTTGGATTATCGGGTCTTAGGGTAAACGTCTTCGGGGTTACGCTAAAGGGTTTATCATCATAAGATTTGTTGTATTATTGACGTATAATGTTGGTTGGATACATTTGTTGTAATTCATAATGATAAATATCAATGTGATGTAGATATAGTTGTCTACACGATGCATTGGTGTACATTTTACATGATCAAAACCTCATCACTTGACTACTTACATCATATTTGCATAAACATGACAAAATTAAGGAACTTGGTGGTTTAAATACAGCAAATCATATATTTCCATGATTTTTATTTTTCTACAACCGAAAAAACCAACTTTATTTATGAAATTATTCGAAACATTAATATGGTAAAGATAATATATTATCTAGTATCAATACAACTTGATGTGGTATCATTTCGTAGTGTATCGTTACGAGGATAGTATAAAAGGTTACCAAAATATATTAAGTGGTATGACTTAAATGTGATGTGGTATCATATAAAGATGGAGAGACCATATTCACTGACGGCCCATGAAGCTTCTGGAATGTTCTTATTTTTTTATTATGATTGGAGTATAAATTGGTAGCAAATTAAGCTGAAGTGGTATAGTTTTCATGTGTTGTGGTACGGTGTAAATAGGGAGACGGTTTGACGGATCATGAAGCTTCTGGAATGTTCTTATTTTTTGTTATGAATGGAGTATAAATTGGTACGGAACTACGCTGAGTGGTATAATTTACATGTGATGTGGTATTGTATAAAGATGGAGACAGTTTGACGGCCCATGAAGCTTCTGGAATGTTCTTATTTTTTGTTATGAATGGAGTATAAATTGGTACGGAACTACACTGAAGTGGTATATTTTACATTTGATGTGGTATTATATAAAGATGGAGACGGTTTGATGGCCCATGAAGCTTCTGGAATGTTCTTATTTTTTGTTACGAATTAAGTATAAATCGGTACCAAAATATTACTAAGTGGTATAATTTACATGTAATGTGGTATTGTATAAAGATGGATACGTTAATAGGCCCATAAAGCTTCTGAAATGTTCCTATTTCTGTTTCAAGTTGAGTATAAATTAATACCAGACTATACTTAAGTGGTATAATTTAGATGTGATGTGGTATTTTATAAAGAGGGAGATGGTAATAGGCCCATGGAGCTTCTGGAATGTTCTTATTTTTTGTTATGAATGGAATACAAATTGGTACGAAACTACGCTGAAGTGGTATAATTTACATGTGATGTGGTATTGTATAAAGATGGAGACGATAATAAGCCCATGAAGCTTTTGGAATGTTCCTATTTTCTGTTACGAGTGGAGTATAAATTGGTACGACACTATACTTAATTATTATAATTTATACGTAATGTGGTATTTTATAAAGATGGAGACGGTAATAGGTCCATGGAGCTTCTGGAATGTTTTTATTTTTTGTTACGAATGGAGTACAAAATTGGTACCAAACTATACTTAAGTGGTATAATTTACATGTGATGTGGTATTGTATAAAAATGGAAACGGTAATAGGACCAAGAAGCTTCTGCAACGTTTTTATTTTTTGTTACAAATGGAGTATAAATTGTTACCAGAATATTAATAAGTGGTATAATGTACATGTGATGTGGTATGAAAATAGAACTAGTTCAAAATACGTGTTAGTTGTTTTTCCTGCAAAACTTTGTGTTTTATGACAGTACAGAAGTGGTATGATAATGGCATAAAGTGATAACGACTATCAAATGTTTCATTATAGGAAAATTTGATTTTCGAAATTTTCATGTCGATTTGCCGAAATGTATGGTTAGTGTTAAGACCCAGTATGAAATTGAGTCGAATTTCATCTTATTTGATCATCAACGTATAGATTTCACTCGATTTTTGGATTTTGGTTTCGTAATTTTCGATGATTAACATCCATTATTCGCACTTTATCATTATGACTCACGACAAAGTACATCGTTTTCACCTAATCCGCCCCTTAATAACCGGATTTCATTGGTTATCTGACATGATATTCGGTTCGAGATCATGGGTTTGACGTGCTATTTCTCAGTTCTCAATAGCAGTTGCATCGGTGAAGGGTAATTGCAGATTTGATGTAATTTCCGGAAAATAAGGGTAAAAAAGTCATTTGAGTGGGAATGAGTCATTATCCCTAACATAAACATTACTTGGGTCCTTATAACTATTTAAAATATATATGGGGCCTGATTTCTATTAAAACTTGTTAAAGGGGCCTGATATTTAATTAGCCCTTTTTTCTTTATCTGCAAGAACTTCTGAAAAAGCTCGAGCCTCGACAACTCCATCAGTATCAGAACTGCAAATTCTCAGCGCTCACAATTACAAGTACCACAGTGCGCACACAAACATACTACGCATAATAATAATTTAAAAGAAAATAGTTAGCTGTCACACGGTTACCCTCAGCACAATAAAGGCGCGATCTTTTTCAGAAATATTACGTGTTAAGAAAGAGATCTTGGGAGAGTTATATCAAAGGCGGCTGCGAAATTAAATTGTGGGATATTATGGGGTCGTTGGGAAGCCATTAATATTATACACAAATTAGTATTCATCAACTCCCAGCGTCGAATCGTGACATGACATAATATATAATAATATGTAATGTCATGTAAGGATAGAAAAAGAAGTTGGCTCGACATTCTAAGCAAGCTGAGAGGTCGGGTGGGAGTGTAAGAAAGAGATCGACGTTTGTTTTCTTTGTATTTTAGCTGTGGGGCTTTTGTTTGTTTGTTTGTTTGTTTATTGTTGTTATTACATTTGCACCTCAGTGGACTAGGATATCGAAATGTCCTTCCTTTGTACATTCTGTGATGGGATAAAGTAAAGATCCTTGCTTTTGTCTGCTTGAACACCTCAGGGAATTTCAGTTCTTTCTCTCCCTCTTTTTAACAAGCGTTAGTGTTGTGTTTTTGGGGTTTTGTTCTTTTCTTTTAGATATATTTCTTCGTTTTCAATTGGGACGAAAAGTTAGTTTTGGATTTCCATTTTCTCTTTGAGGACGATGAAGTTCATGAAGTTGGGTTCTAAGCCTGATGCCTTTCATGTTGAAGGAAGCTGTGTGAGGTAATAAATAATGAGTTGTTTCAACTCTTTCTCTCGTACTTTTGCAGCCCATGTGAACTATTTTTCGAATTCAAACTCTCCCTTGTTCTTCTTTGTTTTGGATGGTTGCAAAGATTCTCCCTTTCTCTATACTCTTACAACTGTAGTATAATGGATACTATGTTCTAATGGCCCATAGAACGCTGTGAAGTGAATTTTCATTACTGTTTATTACTAGTTCAATGAAAAAGCTACAGTGAAATGGCTCAAATCTAACAATTTAATAGGATTTACTGTTTTCCTTGCATCTACAGATATGTATCGAATGAATTGCCAATTGATATCATCATCAGCGTAGGAGACACAAAGTTTCATCTTCACAAGGTGAAGTATTTCTCTTCTGAGCAACAGAATTTCTTACATTATTGAACTATTGAATTATGCGTTTTCGTTCCTTCTTTGGCCTTTTCTCAGTTTCCTCTCTTGTCCAAGAGCATCAAATTGCAGAAACTCATAACATCATCAAAGACAACGACAACCAATGAAGGAATAGAGCCCTTAGAAATCGAACTGATCGACTTCCCCGGCGGCTCAAAAGCGTTCGAAATATGCGCAAAATTCTGCTACAGCGTATCTGTAACCCTAAACCCTTACAACGTAGTAGCCGCTCGCTGCGCTTCGGAGTACCTCGAAATGTCCGAAGAGATCGAAAGGGGAAACCTAACCCTGAAAATCGAGGTCTTCCTAAATTCGAGCATCCTCAGAAGCTGGAAAGATTCCATCGTCGCCCTTCAGACGACGAAACAATTCCTCCCAACGTCCGAAAAGCTCAAAATCGTGGGAAGGTGCGTCGACGCAATAGCCTCGAAAACCTCGGCGGACCCCACGCTCATCACTTGGTCCTACACTTACAACAGAAAAGTCGACGAATCGAACTACCGTAACAATAAGACAAAGTTCGAATGCGTTCCAAAGGATTGGTGGGTCGAAGACATTTGCGAATTGGACGTCGATCACTACAAGCGAGTGATGATCTCCGTAAAGTCGAAGGGTCGAATGAGTGGGAAAATCATCGGAGAGGCGCTGAAGGCGTACGCAATGAGATGGTTGCCAGATTCAGTCGAAGCGCTCGTGTCTGAAATTCGGAGCTCGACGAACAAATCGTTGGTGGAGACGATCATCTGCTTATTACCTAACGATAAGGGCTCTACGATTTCTTGCAGCTTTTTGCTGAAACTGCTCAAAGTCGCAATCTTGATAGGGGCCGACGAATCTTCGAGGAAGGTACTGATTGGGAGCATCGCTTCGAAGCTCGACGAGGCTTCGGTTGGAGATTTGCTGATCCCTTCAAGGCCGCCTCAGACTACTGTTTACGATGTTGAGTTAGTTCAGAGACTCGTCGATCAGTTTTTCAAGAACGTAAATGGTGTTAGAGATGGAGATGATGATGATGGCTTTGTTATAGGGCACGTTTCTTGGTTAGAGATTGGGAAGGTCGTCGATGGCTACCTTCGAGAGATAGCCAGCGATCGAAATTTGTCAATTTCGAGCTTCGTTAGGTTCGCACGGTCGATTCCCGACTCAGCCAGGCCGATCCATGATGGGCTCTACGGTGCCATCAACACCTACTTAAAGGTACCGTTACATCTTTTATTACATTTTCGACGTACATTTTAGGACAGATGAGACTATAAAAAGGGACATTGTGTGTTTATTACTATAGGAACATAAGGGCCTGACGAAAGCAGAAAAGAAGAGCTTATGTGGGCTTTTAGACGTGAAGAAACTAACCATGGAAGCTTCCATACACGCGGCGCAAAACGATCAGTTACCGCTTAGAGTTGTCGTGCAAGTGCTCTTCTTCGAACAGGCGAGATCTTCGACGGCGAGCGCTCGATCGCTCAGTCGAACCGGTAACGAAACGCCTATTCAGACGGGTGATATTACAAACTGGGCAAAGGCGGGGCCGGGAAATCTGAAGTCTGTTAAAGAACAAGTGAGCAAAATGAAGATCGAGGAAGAAGAAGAAGAAGGAGAAGCAAAAACTGGGAAAATAGCAATCGGGCGAGGAGGTAGTAAGAAGAACAGAGGATCTGATCCTCAGTTATTACCATCTCGTTCGAGGAGAATCTTTGATAAGATTTGGACCCACATCGTTGGACATGGAGAGAGTAATAACAACAACAAAAGCTCGAAGACTTCGGGCAGTCCTCAGAGCCCCAGCCTAGCAACCGCGACGAAGAAGTCTTCAAGAAATAGAAGGCATTCGATTTCGTAAGAGAAGTAGGAGAATTATTGATCATCAATGTTTTTAATTAAGAGTCTTGTGTAAAGAGAAGGTTAATCAGTGTTGGTGATGTTGTTTCTGTCAGATTTTTCAACATAAGACTTCTATTTGATTACTAGTCCCTCTTGTGCTTGACGAACTTCTACTCATACATGTTGTACACAAGAGAACGAAACAGAAATAACACTTGATATTACTACTCTATACAAAATCTGTAGAGCTGATAAAAACATAGCCTTTTCTACTTTCTATCTCTTTTGGAAGGCGTACGTGAAGCTGAAGATGGCTACGAAAATGGCGAGAACAGCAGCAACGACGCCAACCATTTCGTGCTTGAACCCAAAGTAGCTGTCCGAGAAATCTTGGACTGTCCGATTTGTGTCTGTCATAACGTCTTGAATCATTCCAAACCGCGTAACGATAAAACCGTACAATGTGTACGACATAGGAGTAGCCCAGTAATACCATCTCATTTTCTGTTCATTTCACGAAATTGAAGAATAATTAGTTAGCAGTTCATCAAAAACTAATCATGTTCTTACAGTATTGTGTTTAGTGTAATAACAATAGATGAGTGAGTGACTACTTACGGGTCGTGGGATGATGAAACCCCAGAAGAGATTCCACACGGCGTAGAAGAAGGACGAAACTATGGCAGCAACGTTATGGTTGGGCGTAACAGAGACAGCCATCATACTGCAAAGAACGAAGAAGAGCAAAGACATGCAGAGGAAGTATATGAACCATGCCAACTTCTCTGCCGTCCAATCAAGATTCATCATAGAGCATACGATCAGACCGTATACGATCGATTGCACAAAATACGTACGGTATCTCAATCTGCACGAAAAAGAAAAGAAACGTAAAAAACAAAATTCGTTTGGTTTCAATGAGCGTTTTCTGTTTTCCTTTAAAGACTCACCTGAGAGAATGCGGATGGCAAAGCAGAGTACATCCCGCCGGCTCTCTTTCTGTAAAACACTGTTCGTTGGGTACGACGGGCTGAACAGTTGAACCGTATTGGAAGCCTAAGAAGTTGATAGCAGTAAACATGGAACCCATGGCATTGAACAGATCATGTTGAGTTTCCTGCAATTTTAAGTAGTAGAATCGAACGAGTTAGCGCCAAGAAACGTTATATCTGTATGCAAAATAGGAAAGCGGCACTACAAAAAAAGTTCCAAATTGCTACGGTAACCGCAACCAGAATTCCGTCGCAAATTTAGCGACGGACAAGTCGTCGCAAAAATGTTTTGCGACGGAAACACCGTTGCAAAAAACTTCCGACCGGTGCGACGGAAATTCAGACGGTACAGTCGCTCTTTTGCAACAGAAATTCCATCGCAAAGGTGTTCCGGCGGTATTTCCATCGCAGAATCCGTCGGAAATAATTTCCGACGGATTACCGTCGCAAACTTTGCGACGAAAATTCGGCCGGAAAATTTTGTGACCAAAATGCGACGGAAAATACGTCTGAAATTATATCCGACGGAACATCCGTCGCGTTCTCCGTCGCAAATCTGATGAGCGGGAATCGAAATTTTGCGACCAAAAATGCGACGGTATCCGTCCGAAAGGTTTTTTCTATTCTATCCGCCTCTTTATCTCTCCCACTCACTCTCTCTCCTCAATTATTTCTTTCTTCCTTTTCTTTCTTTTCTATCTTCTTCGTTCTTTCTTCTTTCATCGTCATCTTTTTTTTCTTTTTTTTTTTTCTGTTCCTACTTCGTAGGCAGCCGACGCGCTGATGCTTGCTTCTCCTTTTGGTATGCTTCAGAGTGCCCACCAGCGAGTAGCTCCGAGGGCGTGGTACCCTAACAGTCGCACCACCTCGGCGCTGGACAACGCCGTCAGGTCAGGCACGCGGCGGCTGATCTGGGCTTGTCGATGTTCGGCGGCGACCGGCAGATCGGGGCGTGGCGGCGACGGCGACAGCAACGGCGGCAGCAACGGCGACTGGCAGATCTGGGCAGCAGCAATGGCGACTGGCAGATCTGGGCGGCGACGGGATCTGGACATTTCAGTTTTTGGAGGCGTCGGCAACGGCTAGATCTGGGCATCGCAGTGTCGGGCGGAGACGGCCGCATCTGGGCATGGCGGTGCTGCTCGGCGACGAATCTGGAGACGGAAGATCGGCCTGCTCGGCAGCGGGTCTGGCGAGTGAGGATCTTGGTGGTGGCGAACTGCTCGGCGGCCTCAACTGCCGGCGCCGTGTATATTTTTTTTAATCTTTTACCCACGTTTAGCGACGGAAGTCCGTCGCAATGTTGATTTTTTTAATTTGATTTTCTTCTTTCTGCGACGGATATTCCGTCTCTCTGTCAACGCAAAGTACAACGACGAGTTTCTTATTGCACCTTTGCGACGGTATTCCGTCGCAAATTTTTGCTATGCTACGACTACTTATTTCCAACGGGCGTTTTTGCGACGACAGGCCTCCGTCGCTATTCCGTCGCAAAGAGCTTTGTAGCGACCATTCTGCGACTATATCGTCCGTCGCTTATTCAACCTTTTTTTTGTAGTGCTGGAAAAAGGTTCGATCTTTTTACTTACCGTTTTGACCCGGGATCCCAGAACAAAGCTCCAAAGATGAGGGCTATGAAGGTTGTGAACAAGAATCTGAGGCAATAGTAAGGAGGGTTTCGCCAGTACGATAGGTTTTGCTTCCAGTTAGGCGATGCACTGTGTAAGGAAAGAGATCGAATATTGGAGTTCCCCATCATTATGAGTAAAACTCGATTTCATTCGAAAAGAAAAAATCGTTCGATTCATTAAAAAACTCACTGGTAAAGATCGGCGTTCTTATAGTGCCGAGCAAAATGGACCCCCAAAACCATCTCTTCAGCCGAAGTAGTAACCTCCAACATCCAAGTAGCTAGGTTGTAACCATCCTTGATCTTCGGCACGACTTCGATCGATTCGAAGTACTTAATCAAATACGTCGACTGGCTGCCCAATGGCCCTACGTATATCTCTTCACCTCCTCTCTTCATCAGGAAAAGCTGCGCAGAAAAACGTGTTGATTCTCCTGTATCGCTCTGGTCAGCGGCAGTGGAATGAACGTCGGGTCAGATATAGTCGCTTCTGTCATTTTCCAGGGGTCTGAAAGATACATTTCAAACTTCTGGACTGTCGGTAAATTTAACGGTCCGCGACAGGCCTGATTCTCGGGCAGATAGCCCGAATCTTCGGCATATCCCGCCGGTGGCTGCCCGATTCTCCGACCTGACCCACCGGCCGCTCGACCGACACTTCTGGTTGGGCCAACCGACACCTCTTGTTGGGCCGGATCAACCCAACAGCCCACTGCGACCCATTGATCCAATGGATCATGCCACCTCATCTCGGTTGCCCAATCAACGCTTACGCATCGCCACCTCATCTTCACCTCAACTGCCATGTCACGGGCATCGCCGTCACCGGGGTAAAAATTTAAGCTCCTCAATGCTCCGATGTGGCGTGCGAAGTGCAAAGTGTGCGCCTCAAAGCGCCCATTGCGCACTTTGACATGGCACAGCACGGCTCGGCTCGGCCACGGTCCCGGGCTCGGTGCTCGTTGGTGCGATGCAACGACTCGCACCCGGGCTATTGTTTGGGCCAAAACTCACACAAGTTTCTCAAGCCCACTTAAACCCACTTTAAGCCCACAAGCCCATTTTAGCTCACACACATGACAAGTCCTTTTGATTAAACCCACATGGGTTTCTATATATATGGTGAAGTTTTTCTTAGTGTCTAACCAATGTAGGACACTTAGTTCCCCCACTTAAATATTATCAACATTTTAATGGTTATTGGACCAACTTCGAAAATTAATTTCTCATTCACTCGATCTCGGTTTTGAGCGTATTAATATTCATTAGTTTCCCCGTGAAACGTAGATTTTCATAATCTTTCAACGATTTCTTGTTTCGACATCCGTGGCTTCCTGATTTAATTAAAACCGGGACTAAATTTATTAATGGGTTTAGTACAAATATTTGGCCCAATTGGCCCAGATGTTCAAAACCCAACAATCCCCCTACATGAATGGAAATTAATGCAAATGCTATGCATGCTGACTCTTGCAAGAAAAACTCGTCGACCCCTCACCGCATCGGGATAGGTAGCTTGTGACTTTGAACCTTATCTAGTGAAACACAATCGAATTTACTCGTTGTTCAGTGAACATGATGTCTTGAACTGTCAGCTTTTGTGTAAATTAAGACAACGTACACACAACGACGTATCTAATTTCTTTCGATTCTCACATTATGTTCATTTCGGTGGACATATCTTGGATTCATAACTGTTACTAGTGAAGCGGCACTTCTCACTTATATAGGTGATCGATTATTAGGACTTTAATCCTAGAGTATCCCGAAATACTCCACCATTAAAAGCAAAATTGCTTACCCTTTACCACACGTCTTCGGTTAATTACTTGGGCAGCTTATGAGAGTGAGCTTCTTAAAAAAAAATCCCAAGTAAGCTACTGAACTACACTCAGCTTAGTTATCTCATTGAACCAAGTTTGTGGGATCTCCACTCATCATGGTTGAGTTACCACCGAGCTTGTTCTTGGATGTGTGGTTTTTAAGCCCCATTCCCATTTCTGCGTTATAGTGCTGATCTCTAGCAATGCCTTTAGTCAGAGGATCTGCTATGTTCTCTTTAGACTTCTGATAGTCAATAGAGATTATTCCACTAGAGATCAGTTGTCGTACGTTATTATGACTTCGACGAATGGGCGGTACATGCTTATTCCAACAAGGAATGTCCTTCGAAAATTTCGAAGCCATTCTGCTTCTTCGCCGGCTTTATCTAGTGCAATAAACTCCGATTCCATCGTAGATCGAGTTATGCACGTTTATTTGGAGGATTTCCAAGAGATTGCTCCACCACCGATTGTAAATACATAGCCACTCGTGGACTTGGAGTCTTTGCTATCAGATATCCAGTTGGCATTGCAGTATCCTTCAAGAACTGCTAGATGCCTTGTGTAGAGTATGCCATGATTAATAGTGTGCTTCAGATATCTCAGCACCCTTCTCAAGGCTATCCAATGATTACTCCAAGGATTACTCGTAAACCTGCTAAGTTACTAAATGAATATGCTATATCAGGTCGAGTGCAGTTAGTTAAGTACATTAAACTGGCAATCACACGAGCATATTCTTGCTGTGATACGGGTTCTCCTTTGTTTTTGGCCAGTTGTAGATTTAGATCTACAGGAGTCTTAAGCCGGAGGATCATCGAACTCCTTAAATTTCTTTGGCACCTTCTCAATATAATGAGATTGTGTCAGCATAATTCCTTTGGCATCTTATAGCGTTTATCCCTAGTCTGACATTAGCCATCTCATATCCTTCATACTGAAGAATGATTTTTCAGCATAATCTTCGTGTTTACAATCATTTTCTGATTGCTTCCCGTTTAACATGTCGTCTACATTAAGACAGACAATCACGAATTCATCAGGTGTGTCCTTAATGTAAACACATTTGTCATCATTGATTGTGAACCCATTTGATAGCATAGTCATATCGATTTTTTGGTGCCATTGTTTTGGTGCTTGTTTAAGCCCGTAAAGCGACTTCACGAGTCGGCACACTTTGTTTTCCTGCCCAGGTACTACAAACCCTTCAGGCTGATCCATGTAGATTTCTTCTTCGAGGTCTCCATTTAGGAATGTCGTTTTTACATCCATTTGGTGTACCTTGAGATCATGCAATGCTGCAATAGCAAATAGAACCCGTATTGACGTACTTCTCGTTACATGTGAATAGGTATCGAAGAAATCATACTCTTCCTTTTGGGAATATCCCTTGTCTACTAAACGAGCCTTATATTTCTCAATTGATCCATCAGTTTTATATTTCCTTTTAAGGACCCACTTGCATCCTAAAGGTTTACACCCTTTTGAGAGATCTACCAACTCCCTAGTATGGTTCTGCATTATGGCCTCAATTTCACTGTTTACAGCTTCTTTCCAGAATGGAGCTTCTGGAGTCGACAGAGCTTCTTGCACTGTTCTAGGTTCGTCGTCTAACATATATGTTAGGAAATCGGGCCCAAACGACTTGGCTATTTTTTATGTTTACTTTGCCGCGGTTTCTCAACTTCTGGAGGCGAATGTTCAACGACTTCATAAGTTCTCTTACAACTTATTTCATTTCTTTCCTTCAGTGGAAAGATGTTATCAAAGAAAATAGCATTTCTCGATTCAATAATCATCCCACGTGGAAATTTCTGACTTATGCACCAGAAACCTGTGTGCATTACTATTTTCTGCATATCCAATGAAAATGCAGTCAACTGTTTTCGGTCCTATCTTGACCTGTTTTGGTTTAGGTATTTCAACCTTTGCTAGACACCCCCACACTTTAAGATATTCGTAGGAAGGTTGTCTAGTTTTCCATAATTCGTACGGCAATTTTATCCCGTTTCTTGTGTGCAATATGTTTAGAATGCGGTTGGATAACAGTATGGCTTCCCTACGAATTATGGGGTAACCCTGAACTGATTAGCATCGCATTCATCATCTCCTTAAGAGTTCCATTTTTACGTTCAGCAACGCCATTTGAATGAGGTGAATATGGTGCCGTCGTCTGATGAATAATACCATATTCTCGGCAAAATTCCGCAAATGGTGCCACGTATTCTCCCCCTCTTTCACTTCTTATTATCTTGATCTTAGAGTTAAGTTGATTCTCAACTTCATTCTTATATCTTTTGAAGGCACCAAGAGCTTCGTCTTTACCACTTAAAAGATACACGTGACAATACTTCGTGCAATCGTCGATAAATGTAATAAAATATTTCTTTCCACCTCTAGTTTGCACGAATTTTAGATCGCATATATCAGTATGGATCAGTTCTAGTGGTGAGCTATTTCTTTCGACAGAGAAAAAATGGTGCCTTGACCATCTTTGCTTCAACACAGATTTCACACTTGTTTTGTGAATCGATTTCCATTCGTGGAATTAAGTTTAAACTTACTAACTTTTTCAGTTTGTTTAAACTCACTAATCTACATCCCATAAATTAGACAACTCAACCAAGTAAGAAGAACTTGCTTTATCATTATCAGCAGCAAGCTTAATCTCGCGTTTTACAGGCATTACAGATAATTTGTAAAGGCCCTTCTCGAGGTAACCTTTACCAATAAAATGATCATTCTTGGTTAGTACATATTTTCCAGCCTCAACCACTTGTCCAAATCCAGCGCTACTAAGCAGAGCTCCGGACACCAGATTCTTGCCGATGTCTGGGACATGCAGCACGTCCACAAGCGTCACTTCCTTGCCTGAAGTCATCTTCAGCACCACCCGACCCAATCCTATGATGTTGGACGTCGCTGTGTTTCCCATATAGAGCGTCCTACCTGAAACAGGCGTGTAGGTGGAGAACATTTTCTTGTTGGAGCAGATGTGGCTCGTTGCTTCACTGTCGATATACCAGTAGTTCGGATTTTCCACGACGTTTGGCTCAAACACGACTGCAGTCAGATCTAGCTCCGACGTGTCCGTCGCTGATTGCTTCTCCTTAGTGAGATGCGCTCGAGTCTTATTAAATCTCTTCTTCTTACGACAATCCTTGGCCATATGCCCAGGTTTATCGCAGTTATAGCAGTTGCCCTTAATTCTCTTGGAACTCGGGTCTTGTTTTTTTTTTTTTGCAGCGGACCTGGCCTTTTTCACTTGTTGCCATAGCTCGGCTTGGGCTCCTGCCACCATATTGCCCCTCTTGTTCTTTGCTTCGCTCTTTCGGTTATCTTCTTTGATCCGAAGCCTCACGATAAGGTCCTCAAGCCCCATCTCCTTTCGTTTGTGCTTGAGGTTATTCTTGAAATCCTTCCACAGCGGCAGCAGCTTCTCGATAATCACAGCTACCTGGAAGGTTTCGCTGATTGCATATTTCGGCATGAATATCGTGAATAATCAGCTGCAGATCACGGACTTGGTCCAACAACGGCTTAGAGTCGGTCATCTTATAATCCAGGAATTTGCCGACGATGAACTTTTTCAGTCCGGCAACGTCGGTCTTATACTTGTTGTCCAACGAATCCCACAACTCTTTCGAAGTCGTGGCCACTACATAGACGTTGTATAGGAAATCGTCGAGGGCGTTCAAAATATAATTGCGGTACATGAAATCATTATGATTCCATGTGTCTAACGCAACCTTTTGCTCAGATTGAGCTACACGAACATCATATTCTGTGTCGTTAGGGTTTTCACCCTCAGCTGGTGGGGCAACTTATGTCACTGTAGGGGCAGTCTCATTCAAGAATCGGACAAGGTGGAGCGTCGTCAAGTAGAACATCATCTTTTGCTGCCAACGTTTGAACTCCGTCCCGTTGAACTTCAGGACGTTCGACGTGGCTGCCGGCAGGGATCATTAGTGCGTTGGTTGCCTTCGATCAGATCACGAACAAATATAATTTCGTCTTACGATTGTTGATTCTCCCGTATCGGCCTGGTCGGCGGCAGTAGAATGAACGTCGGGTCAGATATAATCAGAAGATGGAGTGTTCCTTCGGAAGCAGGTGCAATGGGTGAGAAACCAGTAGATGAAGACGGCTAGAACGATCATGAGTAAGCACAGGAGGATGAACAGCTCATTCCACAATCTGTTGAAATTCTTCATAGGATCAGGATCCATGAGTTTATACAACAGTCGAGGCGTGTGTTGGACACATTGTCCGTAAGACAAAATCGTCCCGATATTATGTGCTTTCGGTTAGTAGCTATCGTCCCCAAGATACAATGAACTTTTCTTAACTCTTAATCGTAGCACAACGACTAGAGTTTTCTGACGAATCGTACTAAAAAAATAGTTTTTCTTGCTTCGGGAAATATGGGTGTTTGGGAGTGAAATATGCAAATTTATGGGTTGGAGTGAATTAATTTTTTTCCATCTCATTTGGTGTCTATTATAGACTTTTTCTCGCAGGGACTTAATTGCAAATTCCAGAACTTGATGGACTGCTTCTGTCATTTTTCAGGGGTCTGAAAGATTATTTCAAACTTTTTGACTGTCGGTAAATTTATCGGCCCACGACAAGCCCTCGGGCCAACAGCCTATCCCACCGGCAGCGGGCCCGATTGTCCGACCTGGCCCATTGACGGCTCGACCGACACTTCTGGTTGGGCGAACGACACCTCTTGTTGGGCAGGATCAACCCAACAACCCACTGCGGCCCATTGATCCAATGGATCATGCCACCTCATCTGGTTGCCCAATCAAGGCTTACGCATCTCCACATCATCTTCACCTCAACTGCCATGTCACCGGCGTCGCAGTCAACGGAGTAAAAATTTAAGCTCCTCAATGCTCCTCGCTCCAATGCGGCGTGCGCTCCTCAATGCTCCTCGCTCCGATGCGGCTTTGGCACGGCACAGCTCGGCTCGGCCACGGACTCGGGCTCGTGCTCGGTGCTCGTCGGTGCGAGGCACTGAATCGCACCCGGGCTGTTGTTTTGGCCAAAATTCACACAAGTTTCTCAAGCCCACTTAAACCCACTTTAAGCCCACAAGTTCATTTAAACCCATACACATGACAAGTCCTTTTGATTAAACACACTTGGGTTGCTATATATATGGTGGAGATTTTTTAGTGTCGAACCAATGTGGGACAGTTAATTCCCCCACTTAAACACTATCAACCATTTTAATTTTTATTGGGCCAACTTCGAATTAATTTCTCATTCACCCGATATCGGTTTTGAGCGTATTAATATTCTTTAGTTGCCACGTGAAACGTAGATTCATAATCTTCCAACGATTTCTTGTTGCGACATCCGATGACTTCTCGATTTAATTAAAACCGGGACTAAATTATTAATGGATTTATTACAAATATTTGGCCCAAATGCTCAAAACCCAAAACGAACGTCAGCACCCTACAAATAGAACACCATTTCCTTTTCTTTTCAAGAATGAATCATATCATTACCTCATCGCACGCTTCGAACATGTCAATGATGGGCTGGTGAATGGTGCAAACCAAGGTCGTCCCAATGTTGACCGTATTTCTGACCGTTCTCATCCCAATAGCCGCCGCCCGAGCATCGAGGCCAGACATTGGCTCATCCACGAGTATGATCGAAGGATTAGCCACGAGCTCGACTGCAATCGTAAGCCTCTTTCTCTGCTCAGTCGAAAGACCGTTGACAACTGGCAATCCAATGAGCGCCGCTCTAATGGGATTCAGCTCAACTAACTCCAACACCTCCTCGATGAATTACTATAATAAGAATACAAGCCTGAAAGAAATCATCAGTGTACTTCAGTTAATGAGAAAGAAAATAATTTCAGACGCACCTTTCTACTCTCAGCATCCAGTCACTAGGCAGACGCAGCCAAGCAGAGTGACTTGGGACTCACAGACAGTAACGTTGGGCGAGCGAATATCAGTTTGCTCGCAGTATCCCGTGATTCTAGCGAATGTTTCATGGTTCTTCGATATCCTGGGATGGTGATGTCGCCCTCGACGTACTCGCCCGTCTTTCGACCCACCAAGACGTCCAGAGGGTCGTTTTCCCGCCCCGCTGATGCCCATTAGCGCTGTAAGAACGCTGGCCTGAAGGCGCTGCTGATGCCCTTCAACAGCTGTAATCTTTGCCGGCATGTTGACTGAGTATCTTACGTCGTCGAAGGTGATTGAGTTTTGTTCGAAGGGGAGAATCGTTCCTCTCTTATGATTCTCGTTAGCTTCTATAGCATCAGCTCTAATGGATGACGATGATAGTGAAGAGGATTTGCTTCTCCTTCGACTAGCGTGGGGAGAATTTGGTGAAGAAATTACGCCACCATTTTTCATGTCTTCTTCGACTGATTCGGGCAAAACTGCTTGTGGCTTGTCAGCAGCTGCAAGAAAAGGAAATCGTTTTGAGAGCGAGTAATGCGTTGATTGAGGTGTTTCAGCTGAAAACTGGGAAATAAAAGGGCTAACGATCCAAGAACATTAGGGCAAAGAAGTAGAGGATCTTGAAGAGCCAAACAAAGCCAAAGCACGACCCGATTCCGATCCAGTACCAGTAAGCTTGAGGAAAAAAGTCGCGAGATTCTGTTACGAGATTTCCCAGTTTGGCCCATTCACCAACTGTTTTAGAGGTAATAAGTTTTAAGTTTGAGGTTAGCTTGGCTAAGAAAAATCCCATCTATTCGTAGATAGAAACAAAATACGACTTACTCTGCTCCAATTGTGACCTTGGAATTCATTAACGAGAATTGCTTTCTGAGCATACATCAATGGCGAAGACGAATAGCCCCACAACCACCATTTCTTTACACTCTCTGCAAATTTAGCGTTGTAATGAACAGTTGAGATACGTCATACAATTCTTCGGGAGATGGGATTCCTATACTTAAGCACATATAATAAGTACCTCTTGCTAGGACGAAACCTCCAAATGCGAAAAGAAAGAGAAGTGCAAATAAACCGTATGTGTTGGCAATGACCATAGTCCTCCCAGCAGCTCCAAACAATGCTCCAGCGTATTGATGAACGAGCAAAAGCAATGTGTACTGCTTTAGAAACCTGCAATCAATGAACGAGCAACTCTTTTCAGCCTGAGTCGATGTAAGAATTAGTATCGATGATGAGTTTTGGTAGCATAATGTTCTTCTCTTTACCTTCCAACGTTAGGATCAAATCCTACGACATAGTAAGTGAGGAACATCCATATACCGACTTCGATGAAGGTATCTTCAATACCCACGAAGGTATTGCGTAAGCCAAGTAAGGAAGAACAACATATCCCTCTGCTTGTAAAAAACAGGGAGCTTATAGATGGTCATGGCAAGTTCAGACAAACCGTTGCACATAACCATCACGGTGCTGTAAACTAGAGCACCGATGTAAATCCCACCGCCCGACAAGTCATCCTTGTTCATCTCCGTCCTAAAGAACATAATCATTGCTATGAAAGACATGACCACTATTTGTAAGATCTTGAAGAGTAGACCAAGGAGTTCCACTTCATCAGCAATAGTTCTCTGTCGGCGCATACCTTGAGAAGCTCTTTGCTTCCAAGATCGTACTTTTCCTTAGTCAAAGCCGCTGGATCACTTTTGATTTTATCGAAAGGTAAGGCGAGTTCACTGCCCTGCTTTCGACCTGTGTGGTATGATTGGAATGCCTCTGCAAATTCGCTTATTCCGATGAAATGATAGGGCTTATGAGCCCAGTATTGTTTCTGATCCTTCTTCGATGTAACCTAAATGATTTTCAGTGATTGAATGATTTGAATCAGTAGCCTACATTCGGTAAGAAAATGACGATTGAGATTTCTAGGGTGTTGTCGGGCTTTATTACCTCTTGCAAGAAATCTGCGTCTCCCTTTGGGCACCTAAATGCCATTGTTTCGAAGAAGGCGAGGATGTCTTCCCTGGGTCCTTGGTAGACGATTTCGCCGTCGGACAGCAAAACGATGTCGTCGAAGAGGTCGTAGGTCTCCGGCGCGGACTGTAAGCGAGAGACGAAGGCGGTCCCCTTCATTATGTCCACATATTGCTTGAGCATGTTTACGATCTGATAAGTGGTTAAGCGATCGAGCCCAGTCGAAATCTCTTACATGAATAGGGCCCCGGCGGGTCCCACTATCATTTCGCCGGTGGTGACACGCTTCTTCTGACCGCCGGAGATTCCTCTGATCATCTCATCCCCGACGAGTGTGTCGGCGCCGACGTCGAGGCCGAGACCTTGAGGACATAGTCCGTGACTACATTCGCTTCATCTCCCTCGGTTGCAGCAGCCTACAACATCAAATCAAACATTATATGTAGCAAGGGAGACAATTATGAAGGTGGTAATAGAAGAAGAGCTTTTTTTTTCCTAATCAGGCTTTTACCTTGATGTAGATGTCGATGTCGGGAGAGAATAGTAAAACTAGCGAAGTTTTTAAAATTGAATTGCAAATGTAGTTAACTATTTAATAATGTTGCAAAACTAAACAACATTTTTAATTTTAATTATTATTGTTTTATTTTCACCACAAAGCTATTCAAAATTACAATTCTTTACTCTCATTATTTCATATAAGCATTATTTTAACGATAATTTGATTTTTAGCCCCAATTTAAATTACCACCCAATATAGCATCACATTAACAAAATTCGACATCGGCAAATCCAAAACAAAACCGTTAGGAATGAGGTGAATGCCACGGAGAAAAGAAAGGTCGTTCTTGAAATAAAATAAAAATGAATCAACTACATGAGCAATACGGAGAAACTAACTTGTTAAAAGATGATATGTTCGCATGGCTATAGTAGATTGTTATGCGATTGTCCGTCAATGATAACACTTTAAGTGTAGGGTTCGCCCAATTTCTTATTCTTTTGATCTCTTTTTTTTTTTTAAATTAATAAAAGATTGGATCATTCTTTTGTTAAGAAGGCTCATGTGAGACGTCTGCCAACAAAATAAGTTTCTATTACAAAAATAATTCAAACTAAGTATAATAACATTGGGGCTAATATAATTATCATTAAAATAATGCTTATCTGAAATAATGAGAGTAAAGAATTGTAATTTTGAATAATTTTGTCAGGAACCGAAACCAAATCGAAACCCTATATCATTTCATACATATACATGAATTCATGCATCTGCATAATTAATTTCGTGAAATATAGGTAATAATAATAGTAGTTAAATAGGGTATTTATAAGTCTTAATAGGGAAATAAGTTGCTCAGATAAACAAACATATATATATATATATATAGCATATATTTGAGTTAGGAATATTTCGACCTAATTAAGATAATTTTTGTATAGTACAGTAATTTCTATATGAAACCAAGCTAAAGGAAAGTTTTCGATGTAACTGATTTCAAATAAGGTTAACGGTATTGTTGAAAACAAAAGCTTAAAGTTCTCGGCAAAGAAGAAGAAGATTTCGACAAACTTATGTTAATAAAGAAAATTTTCGTGATTATAAATATCATTGGTGGGAAACTATATTAGGTGGAAACTAAGTTTTCGATATAAAGGGATAATCATTAAAAATACTTAGCATAAGAGGTAATAGTTAGTCAACTACTTGTCAAATCACTTCTAAGTGATACGTATATCTATAACATTTCTCAAGTGAACTAAAAAAAACAGAGAAAGAAAACCAGGGGAAACTTCGAACAAGGGAGGAAATAATTAGGCAAACTCAAATCTTAAATCTTCATAAACTAGGAGGTCAGGAGTCTGATAAGGGAAAGGATAAAGCCGAGTGACGTACGTGAGTACTGAACTTGTGAGTATGATATGCAACATGTATTTATGTGTCTTATGTGCTTAGGATCTCTATATGGATTAACTGATTGATTAATGATTTTGTGATATAGATGGACTGATTCGATATATATGCCGCTACGTGTTCTTATCTGATATATGTGATATGAGGATAGATGTACGGCATTGCATATATATATATATATATATATATATATATATATATAACAAATAAATGGAGAAACTGTTATGGTTGTTACGACTACGAATGGTACGATACGGACTAGCATACATCCCTACAAACCGGGGGATTACAGAGTCCTGTACAGGCACACATACATCACTACAAATCGTGGGATTACGGAATGGTTACAGAGTCCCATGCATGGGCGCCACTAGGCATACAATACGATCTAGCTGGTCTATAACAGGAGTAACATAGTAATGAGCATATGGCATTCGATCTACGGATCGCATGAATGACGATTTACGTGATAGGTTATATGATACAAAATCATATATGAACACTGGTGGAAATGGATTGACTACTTATTGTAGTTTTACTTGCTATTGATTAACAACTTGCGACCATACTCAGAATAGTTGTCTTCACAGTCGTGTAGATACATAGCAGGCACACTAGAGCACATCATATCTAAAGTATGAATTCAAGGTTGCCCCGCTACGCTCTCCTCCTGCTCCCCTCTGTTCATCGCTAGCATATGGACTAGAAATAGTTCAAACTGTTCCATTTTGTGACTCGTATGACATGTACTTAATATATGTACATTAGATGTGAAAGTAATTAACCAGATGTACGCGCCTGTTTTTGTTAAAGGGGTTGATTATGAAACGCGAATTTTATGTGAATATTTAATAGCTGCAAAAAAAGGCAATAAGAAATGGGCGCTACAGTTTTGTGGTGAAAATAAAAACGATAATAATTCAAACTAAAAAAGTTGTTTAGTTTTGCAACATTGTTAAAAAGTTAACTATATCTGCAATTCTATTTTAAAAAATTCACTAATTTTGCCATTCTCTCTCGATATCTGGGTCGGAATATTGGTGCTTTCTCTCTCCTCGACAGTTCAGCCAACATCTTTGCTTAAGACAAGGGATCATCATCGTCATCAGCACAACCAAAAAGACATTACATCAAAGAACGATGATTGAATAATGGAGCAGATAGATGGGGAAAATGGTGACTAACGAACCATATCTTGAGCCAACACCTTGCATCCTCACAGAGAACGCAAGAGTTCTATACGATGATCTCTCCGATGTGCAAATCGTGCAGACATATGTATGTTGCAATTCTCTGTGGTATGAATTCATCAGAGTGTGGCTGTTGTACGTAATCCGCACATCAACCTGACAAGGATGTATGAATGAGGTTGGCATCAAATGAAAGAAAGAAAGAAATATATGGATGTGCTTTCTCAGCTTACTTTGAGAGATGGGTCGAGCTTTCCAGCCAAAGCCAACAAAAGGGAGGTTTTCCTAGAGCTTGGAGGACCGAAAGGAAGAGTCATTATTCAAGGCTTGATGATTCCGCTCACATCCTTCACTATGGTAAATGGCTTCTTTTGGCTGGAAGAATGTGCAAAGCGTTCAAATATCCCTGCAATTAGTGTCCCAGGTTATCTCAATTCTTCTTACCATATAAAACCTTTGCAATTATTCTAACACACCTCGACCATGTTCTTCATGAATTCGGAGAAGGTGGGCAAAGCACAACCAGCACTGTAAGCCTATCTTGAGATGCTCATACCTCACTTAGATTGTCGGAATATCAATCCCAACCCTATCGATTATGCTCCACAACGCCAGCAGAAGTTTCTCATTGTCCTCTTCCATGGTGTTGATGAGGCGCTCGACGAGGTTCTTCTTGTCCTAAAACCCTAGGTTGCCGACGTCTATCTCGGCAGCGCCTTTGGGGTAGCCTTCACATTTGATGTTATATAATGTAAATAAATACAATTAAAAAGCCGTAAACATGAGGAGGTTATTAGTTAAGTATGGAGATCATGGGTTGATAATGAGCAGGTTATGAATTGAATAGAATGTGAGTGGACATCCACATGAAACACATGTTTATAACAACTTAGTAATATTTAATTTTTTGGGTATAATTTGAGGGGTGACGTGATTGCCACTTTCTTTGACCCTTGGTGACAAAATTGATATATGGAAATAGCAATGCTAGTTTCCTAGTCGACGACCATGTTGAGCTTCTGTTTTCTTTATCTGAAATTGGTTTGCGGTGTATATAAGCTGCCATTTGGTGTGTAACCTATTGACAATTTAATCCCTTAATTGTAATTTAATTAATTAAGTGTTTTCATATCACTCCTAATTTCTTATTTACTGTACTTATGCCTCAACTAAGTTTATTTTGTATTTTAAAATTATATTTCATCTTAACAGTAAAAATTATAATTTCAAAATTAAATAATTTTAATATTATTATATTTTAAGCACACGCATTGGTTGTGCAAAAAAGTATTAGTCTTTATTAAATGCTACAGCAATCGACCATTAATGGATTAAGTCTAGATGCTACTATATTTTCATTGCCGTTGGTTTCTAGAAGAAAGCATGATTAAAATAATTAAAAGGGTTACAGTTGAGAAATTACATTAAATGAATAATACTAACGCCAGTAAGAATCAGTTTGCAAATAATAATTTGTAATAATAATAATAATATCCGCGTTTCCTTTCTTGCGAAAATAGTTTTCTCTTAAGATTGATATTTTCTTTGAATGGTCAACTATAGATTACCGGTAATCTTTAGCCAAACGCGCCATACCAGACTTTTTCAAAAATAATGCATTTTTGAAACTAGATATCGAAAATAATGCCATTTCGGGGCTGACTTCGAATATAGGTGAAAGCGCCACCTGGTATAGCGCGTTTAGATCGTGCCACTCTGTATGGCGCCTTCAGAAAGCGTCACTCCAAGTGGCGCTTTCAACTTAATTTTTTTCCTTTCTTAGCGTTTTTTATTTTTTGTTTTGTATTTAAACAAAACTTGTCTAGTAAGATAGGTATATATTCGAAATTGTTTGATTTTTTACTTTCTCAAAATTCTTTTAATGTATATTTAAATATCATAATTAACAAAATAATTATTAATAAATTTAATAGATTAAATAAAAACAAATAAACATTGTAATACCCCGAAATTTATGAGCATGCTAATATCAAGGTTCTGAAATCGGGTTTTCGAACCGGACCGGAAATTTTAGTGGTTTAGGTTTTGGTGGTTTAACCGATATAAAACCGGAATCAAACCGGAGTCAAACCGGTATCTTTAAATACAGTACATATATTTTATAAATGAATCAATCAAAATACATAAAATAATATACAAGTATTTATAAAGTTTTTCCATAATAAATTTACAAAGTTAATAGTCAAAATTAAATAAAAGGAAATTATGTTGGTGATTAAAAGTTAATTTTATCATGGAATGTCAAGATCTTTATATTTTGAGGTCAAATTGAATAAAAGTAAAACATTGAGTTCAAAAGTTAATGAGGAAATAAATATTATTATGTGCTGTCCAAGATTCAAACCCAAGCCCAGCTGGGAGTCAGACCGCGACCTTTACCGCCAGACCACGTCCACATTTACGCAAACCTACTCAATTTTCTCTACTTATCCGTTTTTTCTTTTTTCTTTTTAAAAAAATAATAGACCGGACCGGAACCAAACCGGAATTCCGGCCGGTTCGCGGTTTTCCGGTCGGAACCGAGCGGTCCGGTCCGGTCTTAAAAACCTTGGCTAATATATGGAATTATGTGCTAATTATGCGATTACATGAATTAATATTATGTGTTATATTTATGTGTTTTACGTGATGTCTAATTTATACAGAAGTTAAGTTAAGACTTAAAAGGCATTCGAAATAAAATAGGAATTTTTAAGGAGTGTTCCGGCCGATTGGAATTTTCGGCCGGCACATGACACGCCCGAAATTGTTTTTCGGCTACGCCTTGTGCCGGCCGAAAATGCCGATCGGCAGTGCCGTGCGCCGGCCGAAAATTTCGTTCGATCGGGACTTTTTTCAACGATTCCGACCCGTGTTTGATAATTCATCTACCTACGGACGATTTTTACGACAATTCGTTAGGCTGTTGCACTGCAAGGCAGAAAATATCGATTGATCGGCCCTAAAATGTTAAATCGATTTTTTTTTCCGTTTCGATCCATTGCGAAGATCGTTCGAATTTATTTGTGTGTGTAATTTTCAGTATTTCGTACCAGAATTTTGTATACACGTTAGTTTTTTCTTTTTAAATTAATTTAAATGTCATAAGGGTAAAATAGTCTTTTTACATGCCTTTAGTGGGCGGTGACTAGGAAAAAGGGGATGATGAATAGTAATCCAGAATCTTAAATTAGCTAAGATTATAATACTACAATAAGTGATAGCGGGCTATACTTGTTTTATCGAAATGAAAACCCTAAAAGCCCAACACATAACAGTACTCCATTGGCTGTAGACTCTGTGTGGGGGGGGGGGCAGAGGAAACGCTGGAACATATATTTCTGGAGTGTTCCTACAGCCAGGAAGTACTTACGAGAATTAATTCATGGTTGAAGGTTGGAATTCAACTTCAGACATTTGGGGAGCTTTGTAGTTGGCTCAAATGTATGGGAATGAGGAGGAATGTTCAAAATGGCATAATCGTGGCATATGCAGCTTCCATTTACCACATCTGGTGTGAACGAAATAGGCGTGTGCATGAATTGGAGACCAAGAATGCGAGCCAGCTAACCATTAAGAAGGAAATGAAGTTGAGGATACAAAACTTTAGTCGAATGAAGAATATGGCTACATCAGTGTTATTCCAATTAATCTGGTTTTCCCCTGTGATGTGATGCTTATATGGTGTGGGCATATGCTGCAAGATGGAACAGTTGACTGGGGTAAATGAAAATACTCATTCTACCAAAAAAGAAATGTTGGCCGGAAAGAAAAATATCGTTGGCTGATTTCCACCTTCTTCAACTCCTTGTTGAGAAGCTTGTTGTAACGTACCCTCGCCTCGCAAGTATCCACGAACGATAGACCCGAAATTAGATTGAACCGGAAAGAAAATCTTCGAAGGTTGTGAGAACAAAAAATTTCCTTAAAAAAGATTCGCTCCCTCACGTATGTGCTAGAGGTTTTGACGAGCGTCTGTTTCCCAGGATACTTCGAAATCACGGCGTTCGTTCAGCACAAAAACGCACCGACGGCGAACGGAACAAGAGCGATATAGCAGAACCAATTTTGAGAGATATTCGTATTTTCTTTTCTTTCTATTTCTTGTGTTTAATTCTTATGCTTAATCACCTATTTATAGAACACAAAATTTATTAAAGAAATATTTATTTGTTTTTAATTAGATTACATAATGTTTGAGTAGTTTTAACCAACTCCAACATTTAATCAAAGCCATTAACTTGAGGAGTGGCTAGCCCCTACATGGTCCTTCTAGAAGTTGGGCCTTCTAGAAGTCGGGCCGTTATTGGGCTAGTTCGAAGCCCAATTCCTCATTCACATAAATAATTTATAAAATCAACTATATTATAAATTTTCTAACAATCCCCACATAATGAGAATTGTCTGGTTAAAGTTTTCTGCTAATCTAATGATAGTCTGCATAGAGGATAGTATGTTTTACCATTTGAACCTCCTCCTTGTATGCACGCTTGGTTTACTGCAGTCCAGTACATGGGATGTCTTTGACTGTCCCGCTTTTCGTGTAAACGAACCAGCGTACAATACACAGAGACCATTTTTCTCTTGTTCAGTTCTCATGGTTTTGTCTAGTACGGCCATGGACACGTCCTGATTCTGCGAGGGTTTCTAAAGAACTAAGCCTTTCAGTTCTCCTTTGAAGCGGCCCCACTTCTCCCTAACATAGGTGACTTCTCACGTCGTGAGTATTTTCTATCAATACTCTATGATAGTCATTAAAGCATCATAATGCTAGCCTTTTTCCGTCATCACTGTTTCTTGACAGGAATGGCCGGGGTTATCCCCCACAGTGATACCAAGTCCTAAGATTAGGTGGTCCCTTTGAACCTAGATCTTGGGATCTCCAGTCACATAGGTAGGGTTCATCCCTTTCGTCAACCTTTCAACCGCATCTCTATTTAACCCTTCGGTTAGCGGATCCGCAATGTTATCCATCGATTTCACATAATCAATCGAGATAACGCCAGTTGAGATCAATTGTCTAATGGTATGTCGACAACGTATGTGTCTCGACTTACCATTATACATAGTACTCTGTGCTCGTCCAATAGCTGATTGGCTATCGCAGTGTATGCTTATAGGCGGCACAGGTTTTTTCCAGTTAGGAATATCCTCGAAGAAATAGCGTAGCCATCAGCTTCTTCTCCACATTTATCCAAGGCAAAGAACTCGGATTCCATAGTGGATCTCGGTATAACCGTTTGTTTCGAGGATTTCCACGACACAGCAGCTCCAGCGAGTGTAAACACATAACCGCTTGTGCTCTTAGAGTCCTTCATGTCGGATATCCAGTTCGCATCTGTGTAGCCTTCTAACACTAGCCGGATATCGATCATAGTGTAATCCATAGTCTCGAGTATGCCGTAAGTATCTCAAAACCCGTATTATAGCTGTCCAATGATCCGCACTCGGATTGCTCGTGTACGAACTCAGTTTGCTTATAGCATAAGCAATATCTGGCCTAGTACAACTCATTAGATACATCAGGCTTCCGATAATCCGGGAGTATTCTACTTGAGAAATAGCATCGCCGCGATTTTTCGACAAATGAACGCTTCGATCTAATGGCGTTCTAACAACACCAGAATCACCCTTGCAGAATTTATCGAGAATTTTATCTACGTATTGAGCTTGACTCAGAACAAGACCGTTACTCGTTCTTTTGATCTTAATTCGTAAAATCACGTCAGCAAGCCCCATATCTTTCATGTCAAATTTCGAATTTAACATATCCTTGGTAGAGTTAACCATTTTGTCGTTACTACCAACAATGAGTATGTCGTCTACATACAAACATAAAATGACGTAGTCATCGCCTGTTTCCTTTGAGTAAACGCATTTATCGCTCTCATTGATTTTAAAGCCGTAGTTGATCATCGCGTGATCAAACTTTTGTGCCACTTCTTAGAGGCTTGTTTCAAACCATACAAAGATTTGATCAATCTACAGACTTTCTTTTCGGTTCCCGGAGCACTAAAACCCTCGGTTGCTCCATATAGATTTCTTCATCTAATTCACCGTTTAAGAAAGCTGTTTTGACATCCATTTGATGTAGTTCCAAATTTCTTAAGGACGCGATAGCAAGTATCATCCTTATCGAATTTATTCTCATCACAGGAGAATATGTGTCAAAATAATCTAAGCCTTCGCATTGCTTGTATCCTTTGATAACAAGTCTGGCTTTATACTTTTCCACAGACCCGTCTGGTCTCACTTTCCTTTTAAAAATCCATTTTGATCCTAAAGGTTTAAATCCCTTGGGGAGATCAACTAACTCCCAAGTATGATTCTGCAAAATAGAATCAATCTCGCTCTTTATGGCTTCTTTCCATATAGGCCCGTCCACGGAGCTCACTGCCTCGCCATAAGTCAGTGGTTCCATTTCAATCAAATATGTAACGAAGTCGTCACCAAAAGATTTCTCTATTCGGGCGCGCAATCTCATGAAGTGTACGAGGAATCTCAGTTTCTATATCATCTCATTTAGATGTACCGGATCCATCATTGGATTTACAAGGAAATACATTTTCAAAGAAATATGCATTCCTCGATTCCATTACCGTGTTCTTGTGTATATCCGAAATTTTCGAATCATAGACAAGAAACTGATATGCCGTACTATTAAGTGCATATCCTATGAAAATACAGTCCACCGTTTTAGGAACAATTTTCACCGCTTTAGGCGTAGGTATGGCTATCTTCGCCAAAAACCCCCCACATTCGCAAATGTTGATAAGATGGCATCTTTCCTTTCCATAACTCGTAAGGAGTTTTATTTTCTTTCTTTCGAGGTACCCTATTCAAAAGGTAATTACTCGACAAGATAGCTTCCCCCCACATGTCGGGCGGTAAGCCTGAACTTAACAACATCGCATTCATCATTTCTTTCAATGTGCGATTTTTCCGTTCAGCGACCCATTCGATTGAGGTGAATACGGTGCAGTAACTTCATGAATTATACTATGCTCCGCACAGAAGTTACCGATCGGCGCTTCATATTCGCCACCTCAATCACTTCTAAATCGTTTTATTTTCTTACCAAGTCGATTTTCAACTTCGATTTTATATAGAATAAATTTTTCTAACGCTTCGCCTTTGCTCTTTAGCAAATACACATAGCAATATTTCGTGCTATCATTAATCAACGTTATGAAATATTTATTTTCACCTCGTGATTGAACGTATTTCAAATCACACACATCGCTATGAACTAATTCAAGGGGTTCAGTATTCGTATTACTGTGGGGAATGACGATCTCGTCAGTTTTGCTTCAACGCAAACTCCACATTTATGTTTCGAATTAATATCGAATTTAGGAATATGGTTCGTGTTAATTAATCGACGTATCGAATCAAAATTAACGTGACCAAGTCTGCCATGCTATAAATTGGAAGATTCAAGCAAGTAAACGGAAGAACGTTTTTCATTCTCAAGTCATTACATTCAGCTTGAACAAACCATCACAGGCGTAGCCTTTACCAACAAACACACCCGACTTAGACAATATTACTTTTTCGGATTCAATAACAATACGAAAATCGTGCTTATTCAACAAAAATCCCGAAATAAGATTTTTCCGTATCTCGGGAACGTCCAACACATCTTTCAGCGCTAGTATTTTCCAGGACGTCATTTTGAGCAACACGCTTCCTTTTCCCTCGACGGTAGCAGCAGCCGAGTTGCCCATGTAGATCTTTTCTCAATCATGTTTACCTCCGAGACCACCGCGACAAGACTCATCTCGTCAACCTCCTTGGTAATGTCTCTCACCATGTTGGCTTCATGGCTCCTTTTCGGAAGGCGACAGTCCGACGACTTGTGGCCCAATTTGCCGCAGTTGAAGCACTTTCCCTTGAACTTATAGTTCGGCTTAGCGACGCCTCCGGTCACCCCAAGTTTCGCTTTGGGTTTAAACCGCGCCTTTGCCCTTTTTAGAGCTATGCTCCACCACGTTTACTTTCGGTTCAGATGAGCTCGACACTCTCTTTTCCGACCTTTTGTTGTCTTCTTCGATTCGAAGTCTAACAATCAGATCCTCCAAAGACATCTCCTTGCGCTTATGCTTGAGATAGTTGAAGTCTTTCCAGCCCGGGGGCAGCTTCTCAATGATAGCCGCAACTTGGAAAGATTCGCTCAGAACCATTCGTTCTGCATGGATCTCGTGCAAAATCAATTGGATCTCTTGCATTTCCGGTCTAACGATTCCCACAATTCCTTAGCCGTAGCGACCGCACCATACACGTTGTCCAGAGTATCGCTTAGGGCATTCAGAATGTAATTACGACACAGGAAATCAGAGTGTTTCCATGCATCAACAGCAATCACGACCTCACCGTTCGTCTCGCCGTCGTTCACCGTAGGCTCGACCTCTTTCAGGTAGTTGGCCAAGTTCAGCGTGGTGAGATAAAAGAGCATCTTTTGCTGCCATCTCTTGAACGTCGAGGCTGTCCCCATAAATTTCTTCGGCTTCTCCAGGTGGTTGACTGGTACTTTGGCTTCGTAACCACAGGTATGGCAGTGGGGATAAAAGTTGTAGGGAGAACGTCAATATTTTCTTCGTTTCCCGTAGATTCTTGGTTGTTGAGAAAGTCCACATAGTCTGACATCTTTGCGGGATCGTCGAGTCTGTTTTAAGATTGTTGGCCGGAAAGAAAAATATCGTTGGCTGATTTCCACCTTCTTCAACTCCTTGTTGAGAAGCTTGTTGTAACGTACCCTCGCCTCGCAAATATCCACGAACGATAGACCCGAAATTAGATTGAACCAGAAAGAAAATCTTCGAAGATTGTGAGAACACAATTTCCTTAGAAAAGATTCGCTCCCTCACGTATGTTCTAGAGGTTTTGACGAGCGTCTGTTTCCCAGGATACTTCGAAATCACGGCGTTCGTTCGCACAAAAACGACACCGACGGCGAAAGGAACAAGAGCGATATAGCAGAACCAATTTTGAGAGATATTCGTATTTTCTTTTCTTTCTATTTCTTGTGTTTAATTCTTATGCTTAATCACCTATTTATAGAACACAAAATTTATTAAAGAAATGTATTTTTTTTAATTATATGACATAATGTTTGAGTTGTTTTAACCAACTCCAACATTTAATCAAAGCCATTAACTTGAGGAGTGGCTAGCCCCTACATGGGCCTGCTAGAAGTTGGGCCTTCTAGAAGTCGGGCCGTTATTGGGCCAGTTCGAAGCTCAATAATATTTAATTTCGAAGCCCAATTACTCATTCACATAAATAATTTATAAAATCAACTATATTATAAATTTTCTAACAAAAAAAAAACATAGTATTCCTTAAGCCTAAGGTAAAGTAACGTCATATACCTTCTTATCTAATAAACTCAGATTTTTCGAAGCTTTAATATATATCTACTAAAAGTAACGAAACCTTTCTTATGATTAAGAACAAAAGCAAGATTAAAACAAGAGAAACCCTCAATCGAAAATTAGGAACTCTAAATGATGAAATGTTCGAAGGCCTAAGATTTGGCTTCATTTAAAAACCCAACATGGAAGAAAAAGTGATAAATAATAAATATATGAATGTGTCTTAAGACAAGTGTTTAGTCACTTCCATGTCATTTATACATCAACACACGCAAACTTAGGATAAAGGCAGAATTAATTCATTTCATGAACAATTTCGATAGGTAAGATTCAGTTGAATATAATATTTTTTTAGCTTAGTTTACTTAATTTGTTTTCCACATAAACATACCAGTACATGATCTTATGCGAACCATAGGGATATACGTTTCAAGTGCTTTATATGATTAATACAGCTCTCGTTTACCTACGTGATTGGGAATTAAACCATGTGAAGCTATCGAAATAGTTATGTGAATTTTCATGGTTCAAAAGATATTTAGAAATTCTACGGTTTTCGAGTTCATGAACTAATGATTTTGATGTATAAGATATTTCTAGGATGTATTATCGTTAAGGTGATTTTTGAAACAGACGTTGTTTTCTAGGGTTTAATGATACCATATTATTTTTGGGTTTAGGGTAAATTTTAAAGTAGGTTTTGCGAGTCAAATGAGTTTCGCGAATTAAGTGTCACGAATTGTGGGACTTTATTGGGTCGTAAATGAGTTCGCGGGCCATAGGGGTTTTGCGAGATGTGATTGGAAAAGGTTTTCGCGGGCCAAATAGGTTCGCAAATCCTAGGGAGTTCGCAAAATTAGGAGCGTTTCGCGGGTTGAATGGTGGAGAGAGAGAGAGAGAGAGAGAGAGAGAGAGAGAGAGAGAGAGAGAGAGAGAGAGAGAGAGAGAGAGAGAGAGAGAGAGAGAGAGAGAGAGAGAGAGAGAGAGAAAGAGAGAGAGAGAGAGAGAGAGAGAGAGAGAGAGGGGCTTCGCGGGCTGAGTGAAATTCGCGGGTCTTGAGGGTATTCGCGAACTATGCGTTTCCACGGGCTGACTGAAGTTCGCGAATTGACTAATTAATTTCGCAAGTTAACCGTTGACTTTTAAACCAGTGTCAAAACAGGGCTATTCTAGATAGTTACAGTTCGAGAATTAGTATATATAATGACATAATATTATTTTGTGCTCAGAGGTCCAAAATATTAGGAGGTTACCAGTTGCTAATCTGAGGATGACAGGTAGATGAAATCCACCTACGACACGTAAATGGTTATGTAAATCATTGTGCGATATTATGTGCTTACGTGGATTCGATGGATTTATGATTTGGGTGAATTACATGCTTTACGTGTTTTATAATTGTTTCACGTCATATGTACATTATTTATATTGTACATGATGTCACGTAACATGTTCAATATTTGCACTACACGTGCATATCACGTTAGGGCAGGGTTAATGCACCGTAGAAAACGGTGATGCCTTATTACGTCAAGGTGCAAGGTAAAGTCAGGGTGAGTACGAGGATATCGTGTGAAAGGTGAGTCGGGTGGAGACGGGCGTGAGCAACTCGTCTACTCCGGGTCTGAGGTGCAAACTGTTGAGGCGGGAGACGGGGTTGAGCCACTCGTCTACTCAGACACTGAGGTGCAAACCGCCCTAGGTAATAGATGGGTGAGATGGAGACGGGCGTGAGCGACTCGTCTACGTAGGTGCGTGAGCGACATCTGAGGTGCAAACCATCTGAGAGTGTAGACGATGGGAGACGGGCATGAGCAACTCGTCTACTCAGGACCTGAGGTGCAAACCGTTGAGGCGGGAGACGGGGGTGAGCCACTTGTCTGCTCGGGTACTGAGGTGCAAACCCGTCGGGGATCGGGAGACGGGGGTGACCCACTCGTCTAATCGGGTGCCTGAGTGACACCTGAGGTGCAAACCGTAATCCTGTAGGATTAGGCGAGGGGCCTAGATGTGGGTTGAGACATGGGGTCTAGATACGTTGAGACGTGATAATTTGAGATAGAAAGGGAAGAGTCTAGTGTGCATATTGTAAGGTGTATGGGATGGGTTCGAGCGCACGTTGCATACACGCATATTTCACCTACTGAACAAATAGCTCAGGTTTTTACGTGTTGTAGGTACATCCGAGCCCGTGCGTCGCGGCTAAGGCAAGCTGACGGCGGTGCTTCATGGACTTTTGAGGGCGAGGTTGTACATGGATGCGACTTGTGGAGCGACGTTAGATTTTGACGTTTTGTCATTTTGAGGGCTACGACCTTTGTATAGACGCTACTTTGTAAACGGTCTTTTGACGTAATATATGTTATTTTAAGAAAAAGTTATTGTTAAACGGGTCTTCCGCGACTTACGTTGCGAAAATCCGCCACTGCTAATATTAGAAAGAGAGGGTCGCCACAAACATTTCCAGACAGGCGGCCCTTTTCGGCCCGGCCGATGGCCCGTTGGGGGGCAGCTGGGCCTTAGTTTCGAAAGCCTAACACATGGCGGGACAGCCCGCCCCAACCTACCAAACAGCGGGTATCGGTTGCGGGCCGACCGACGCCCATGCCCGTTTTGACGGTACCGGCCGACTACCTTCATGCGGCATCCGCACCGGCTAGCAGCGAGGCCACCAGTGCCGGCCAGCAGCGCCGGCGAGCGTGACGCCCAGCTGCGCCGGCGAGCGCGGAGCCCAGCTGCACCGGCGAGCCTCGGAATCTCGGCCATATCGCAAAAAAAAAAGAAAAACTCAGATCGTACTTACTTGATGAAATTGTAACGATTTTAGGCTTTGCAAGCGTGAATTGACGTTGGATTTGTCGAATTTGTGGGTTTGAGAGGTTGGGGAAGAGGAGGGGAAATAGAAAGAAAAGAAGAGGAGGAAAATAGGGTTCGAGCGATGTAGATCACATTTGAACGCGCCACTCGGTGAGACACGTTCAGAACGCGCCATTCCGTGTGCCTCCTTCACCTAGTTTTGAAAACCCCCCAAATTTGGCACTACTTTTGATATCAGATTTAAAAATGAATTATTTTTGAAAAACAGCGGTCATACCATCGTTCAAACATATTTCTGGATGAAGTCCTATGTGTATATTATAAGGAGAGAATGTCAAGAGTGAGTGAAGCAAGAGCTGAACAATAAGGAAAAAAAAAAACCAAAAGACAAAAAGACAAATATCTAGTTTCTTACATAAAAGTTTATCATCATACCATTTCATTATTTCTAAACTAGTCTTTTGCCGTGTGATAGAATAATAAATATCATAATATTTGAGCTTATATTATGTTGATTTATGATATATATTGTGCTTAATTACTATTTTATTTAATGTTTAGACTAAATATGGCAATGGAGATCGGACACCAATGATAAAGAGCCAATTATGGAGAATCATCCTGATTGTCGAAGCATTCATTCTAGCAATTATGAAGAAGAGGAGATTACGATTATAAAAAAAAGGAAAGTTGAGAATGTCAAGGAAGAAGAGAAAATCATGGACACGCAAGTGACGAGTAGTATAAATTAAGAACTCATTGTTGCTCAAAAGAAGACCGTTTATCTTATCCCTTATATCTTTTCTTTACCAAAATAAATTCTTAGAGTAATTTTTCATTTTCGGCAAACTATCGATTTTTGTTACTATTTTTTTCTCAGTTGTCTTCTTCATAACATATGATTTCTTTATAATAAAAAAAGAGGAATTGTTTAGCTAGCTTAACGGGATTACCTTTTGATCAAGCAAGAGTTCGATCATGGTCTTGGGAGATCAAGAATATTCACGAAACAGGTAGTAAATATATCGATCATTTATCTGCTGAAATTATTGATAACCATTTTACCTAAATATGTTTAAAGGCTAATAGTTTATTCTAGTCGGAGGAAAATTGAACCCCTAATTACATGCAGTTTTAGATTTAATTGTTAACAATAAGATCACATGTTCGCACATACCCGTTTGTTTTTTGTTCACTTATAAATTTTATTTGTGAAACAGATGGCCACTGTTTGATAATTTCAGATATTGCTAGTTAGAATAATTCATCTGTAATTGTGTTTTGTTCTACTACAATAGCAAACAATGTTTGATTACTCAAGGAAGCTAATTGGCGTTGCCGGATTAAACGGGGTAATTCGAATAGAACTATTGTGCTACAATTCAGATTAGAATTGGTCTTTCTTGGTATTAATGCTTACGGGACATTAAATCTTGCAGGGATGTTCTCGAAGATTATCTCTCGATTAGAGTTTTTTGTATGAACTTATTTGATTATGTACCTAGTAATAAAAGGGCTGTCCCCGGATTTTAACTACGCAAAAGGGAAATAATAATTATTTAGGATCGTTCGAACAACACATAAGGAAAGATTGGTTGTTCTGTGCTGATTCGTCAACTATAACCAATTTATGTACGCATGTGTGATGTAATTTATTTTTCGAGATAAAATTGCAGAATTAGGGCGGATAAACTCCTTCGACTAGATTCTTTTCTTTTCTTATTGAATTTTCCTTTCATGTTTACATGCATTAGCTTCTTCCTTAATTAGTTGTTGATTATTAATCACATAACTTAAACAACCCCCACCGACCTTTGGTAACATATCATAAAGAAATAAATTACCGATTCCCTATGCTATGGAGACAATACCTATTTGCTCTATGCTCATATTAAAAGAACTAGATTAAAATTATAATTTGGTCGTTTGACAGTCGACCACCGAACATTGCACGGGTATTAATTATGTATAGTTAATATAAATTATTAGATAGTTTAATTATGTATAAAAAAGAGCAATATTATTATTTGAGCATTAAAACAGTTGTTGATTTCTTAAGATGTACGGACAAAGCTTTGCATCAGTTGTAGTTCTTTTATGTTATAAAATAATAATATAACATATCTTAAATAATATTGTAAATATTATCAGAAAAGTGATATGAAGAGTAAGGTATTTTCTTATGAGATAACTTATACTTAATAGCATAACAATTGTCGTTTGAAACGTTAATAACTATATTCGTGCATGCTCATTCCAAATGCTGTAAAAGCTGTAATATCATAGTCTTTCCAACTCTAATAGCCATGCTCATCGTTTGCTAAGCAAAGGACAAAATCGTCCCTAATCACCTATTAAACCGATCGTATCGGCGGTATGGCTTCCGTTGCTGCTTTTGGCATTGCTAAGGTTGTAAGAATTGGATTAGGGTATTCATCAGACATTGGTTGAACGTTAAGATTATTCTTTATGGTGTTGCTTTTATTGAGTTTACCATCAAAGTTATATATGTCTAGGAGAAATTCGATGGTCGAACATAAAATTTATACGAACAGAGTTGTTCGCATGAGAATTAAAATCGAGCGGTCTTCTACATCAGAAGTTTTCATTGTAGAAAAAGCACATTTGATATCATTACTCGAGAGTCAGGTCATCATACAATTCAGATATGTATCTGATCCCATTGTTGCATGGGAACTTCATCAGAATTTGAAGCTCCATAGTGTCTTGGACACTCTTCATCTCCTTCATTATAAGAATAATGGAGTTTCTTGAATTACTTGAACATGTCAATTCTATGATCTTCTAAAGACGGTGTTGTGATTGTTAGGATAGGTTAACGCGTTTAGAGGGATTGAATAAACGCTTATCTCATTTTCGGTACTGAACCGGTTAGGGTCAATACCGGTACTTGATATTTTTCGAAGTCTAACTGCGGAAGCGGATCGGTCGGTTTTGAACCACGACTGTTGATAAATGTAAAATGTTTGTGTGTGTGTGGAATAACAACGGTTTGTTTCTGAAAGTTCGGAGTGAACTCTTCTACGTCTCCCCTTCTTCCTCGCAAGGAAGGTTCACTAGATCTTCAGTTATACCCTAAGTACAACCTACCCAGCTGCCCTCAGCTTTAATCTAATGAATCACCTACGCAGTTGATCGCATGCGTGTATATTTAAATAAATGTTCGTGCGAGTATGTCAAGTAATAATTAAAACGAATATATTATAACTAGAACCACGCGCGATAGGCAGTGTACCTATCGTTTGTAATATAGCCATAGTGAATATTCGAGTATCGAACACGAGGAATAAAATGAATACTAGTATTAACCTATCGACTCGATATTTAGCCTAAATAAAATAGCAAGATTTGTTTATACTACGAACTAATTTAAAAGAGCAACTTAAAGGATTGGAAGATTAAGGAAGTGCAACTAGAAATAATACGAGTGACTTCAGATGACAAATGTGTTCGGGATTCGAATCCCGCTGGGTGCTGTCGCTAAGGCTACAGAATATCGCTCCTACGTGATTATCGACTAAATCGCAGTAATTTCCTACCCACTCACGGATTTACTGTCGCCCTAAACGGTCGTGGGAATCTAAGTTTAGCGATTACTAGACGGCGAGGATCGAGTATTTGCTGTCGCCCTATACTCAAATCCTAACGTCTATGAACGCCCTAATCGTTATTTAGCTGTCGCCCCAAACGAGGTACCGTGCATTCACATCAACACATAGACATATTGATGTAAAGAAGCAATATCATAGAACGATAAATAGTCGAATACACGTGTTCACGATTATCCTACGCCTTAATTACAACATTACCCAACGGCGGCTTAAACCCTATTTCTTGACTTTCTGTCATGAGTCACGACCTCTTACAAAAGGCTTCACGGCCATGAAGGCGGCTAAAACCCTAAATATTGACTTCTCTGGCACAGGTCACGACCTCTTGCAACAGCAGTCACGGCAGTGACATTCAACAGAACTTCAATCTTGATCTTCTGTCGTCGTTCACGACCTTGTGCATTCTAAGTCACGGCCGTGACGCATTGAGTCCATCTTATATTGCGCGTACTGCCTTAATTCACGGCTTAGCTCGAGGAAATTCACGGCCGTGAGCACGATGAGTGAGGTTTCTGCCTCGATTCACGGGTACTTGCAATGTATTCACGGCCGTGAATCCTGATCATTAAGCTTGCTGCCGTCGTTCACGGCTTCGTGCGAGCTGGTTCACGGCCGTGAATTTGCCTGACAGCTTCATACTTGATCCGTTTCGCACAGGTTTCGCCTCGTTTTCGTTCCTTTTCGCTCAATAACCGTTCGAAGGTCCTACAATATTTAAATGGGTGTAAATAGAACCAAGAAATGCATGGAATTACCAAAAATTTCCTATTATTGTAGGACCCGAGACTCGCAAACTAGGTCGGCCAATAACCATGTATTTGGTCTAAATGATTTCGTGCTACATATGTACGTTTTACATGTTTACGTGATTTTGTACGAATTAAGCGCAATGACGTAAAAATCGATTTCGTGCTTACGGAAATGTCTAACCTAGGAAAGGACCTTCGAAATTTAGAGTAATAAAGGAAAGGAATAATATAGCTAGAATTTATAAGTTGGGCCATGAGATATCAAATGAGCCAAGAGACCATGGGTATTATGACCCACAAAATTTGGGCCAAAACATTTAACACTTGGCCCAATTAATGTGAGAGAAATTAACTTAGGAGACAAGCTTCCCCGTTTCAAGGAAGACCCACGCTCACTCTAAACTCCACCTTCAAACCTATGAAAATATCTTAGCAAATAAACCCAAAAACCCCATAACCTAACTAACCACAAACGAAAAGAAGCAAGGAAGGAATCGAAGGAGGCTCAAAGCAACGCCCTCAAAACCGCTTGGGAATTCGAAGTTGGTAAGTAAAACACCCTCCTTAAGCCTTTAATTCCTTACCTTAGGTGTAGTTGAGAGTATTAATTGGCATTAAAGGCAAGTGGTTGGAGAAAACCACGAGAAACCCTAAATACCGATGCTTAGGTTCGCAATAAGGATCTTCGTGTGGGCAAATATGGAGTTGGGTAGCTTAGTATGTGATTTAGAACTTGTAATTTCTGAGTAGAACAAGCTACGAAGCGAGGCTGTGGGATGATGAACGACGAAGAATTGAAGATGATGATAAAATGTCGAGATTACTATCCGGATAAATGTCGGCATGTTAGATGAGATGTCGACGTAATATATCGAGATTTATATAATGTCGAGATGTCTAATGATAAATGTCGAAACCATGTTAAGGAAAATGTCGAATTTTAAGATAGAAATGTTGAGCTTATATGACGAGACCCACGTTGAGTCATGTCGACATCTTCCTCAAATGTCGAAATGCAATGTCGAAGTTAGAGAGTTAAAAATGTCGAGACCCTTTAACCCAAACGTCGAGACACCACATCGAGATTTTCCCAACAATGTCGAGATCCTATATGCAATATCGAGACTTATCAAATGTCGAAAGGCAATGTCGAAACCTTTATGCACCTCGACATTTAACTTCTTCATATCGACATTTTTGTCATGCCCATCACTCGACATCTTAAGTATGATATCGAATTATATCTCGACATTGGTATATTATGGGTAATCTCGAAAACACATACCGAGATCTTTACATACAACGTTAAGGAAAATATTTCAACACTTTTCAAGTACATAGATAACCAATATTTTAGAAAATGTACTGACATAATAATTTCATGATTAAGGTCGAAAATTAGGAATTTCGCCGAACCAGTAGCAGTTAATCTACGGACTCCAGGTAAGTAGAAATTCAACTACGATACGTAACTTGCCTGCGTCCGATGATGTGAATTTACGTGCTCGTGCATTTTACGTGGAACGTGCAAGTTACGACAAAAGTATTTTATATGCATGATAGCATGATCTGCATATTTACATGAGCATGGCATGAGCACTTGCACGCATAAGTAGTACGTATGACACGAGGTAAGAGCGTGCGTAAGATCGCCTGTGTGCGATGTATACTCGCCGATATTGGCGTTTGTGTCGACTCAATGAAGAGTCACGGCTCCCCTATGCAGCCATGGCAAAAGAAGCCATAAGGCCTGTATAAGAGGCTGGGGGAATACCCCGTATGCGGGAGATGCAACCTGGAGGATGCGGCTTGGGGCACGAACTGAGTAAGGGAAGATTCCTGCGGGTGACCTTCTAGTGCGTAAAGCACTAACCGGGAGGGAAGATTCCTTCGGGTGACCTCCGCGGTTAGTGGCCTCGGTGTTGGCTACCAGTGAGAAGCGTCCGCGTGGAGGCCGCACTGAGTAAGGGAAGATTCCTTCGGGTGACCTTCTAGTGAGAACCTCCACACATGAGATCACTATGAAATGGCGCATAGTGGGATAGAAAGCCGAGGGCCCGTACGAAGTAAGAGTATAAGAAAATGAGTATGAGTCAGAAAAAGGACAAGAAAATGAGAAGGAGAGTATGAGCATTAGAAAACGACGACGTGGATTGTCGATCGTTAGGACACGTGCATACATGCATAATTTCTGCTTACTGAGCCTCGGTGGCTCATTCTTTATGTTACGTATTGTAGGTACTGACGATCACGGTACGTGATCCGACCTTTATGCGAGGCCGATCTTTTGAAGCTATCCGGCTGCTTTTGAGGTGGGAGTGTGTGTATGGATGACGACCTGTGAAGGCCGGGCGCATAGGGAGCTTTTGGCTGCACACACACACACACACTTGTATATCGTGTGGATAGGGATACGATGGAATGTAGATGAGTTATGAACATTCTTTTGACATGTGTATAGTACTTCCGCACGCAAAGTTTAAAATGAAAAATTTTATTCGCATTTTTACACTATTGCGCTATATCAAAGCATTAGATATTTAATATTAGAACGGAATACGAGGGCGGGACGACGGGTCGTGACAGAGTGGTATCAGAGCTTCGGTCACAGGTCCTGCAGACTGTCCATACACACACACTCAAAAGCGCGGAAGCGCCCTTGCTTGTAAGTACCATGTTATGTGAATTGCTTGTATGGTTTGATTTATTGGCCTTAGGAATTGTCAGGATAGGTGAAAATGGTTAGACTTAGGGGTGAAGGAAGCAGGGAATCTGATCAGGGCAGAGATACCAATAATCCCCTGATAGCCGGGATGCTACCATCCTGCAACTAACCGAACTGGTCCGGCAACAGTCGGCCCAAATCCAGCAGCTGATCCAACAGCAAAATGCAGGTGGGCAATCCGCCAACCTACCTCCCCCACCCGAACGAATTGAGATGATCGGGGAGAGGTTCAGGAAGCTTAATCCTCCACAGTTTGAGGATGCTGTAGACCCCACATCCGCCGAGGATTGGCTAAGGACGCTGGAGAACATGTTCCAGCATAGCCGCACACCCGAGGCGGAGAAGGTTATGTGCGCTGCCTACCTATTGAGGGGGAGCGCTGGGTACTGGTGGGACACCGTCTCAGCCATCGAAAACCCTCTGATGATGAGCTGGGATCGGTTCAAGGAAATCTTTCGAGGAAAGTATTACACCGCCCCGGTCAGAGCCCAAAGGATGAATGAGTTCATCAACCTCCGCCAAGGGGCAATGACAGTGGCGGAATACATCAGGAAGTTCGAGCAGCTCTCAAGGTTTGCTGCTCATATGGGCAGTACGGATGCGCTTAAGATTGAGCGGTTCATGGAAGGGTTGAAACCCGAGCTGTACAGAGACGTGAGTATGGCCGGAATACAAGGAGCCACGTACGCGCAAGTGGCTGAGAGGGCGCTTGTGGCGGAGCAAGCCGAGGCAAGGATTGCTCGCGCTCAAGAAGCAAAGCGCAAGTTCGTACAAGGGCCGCAAGGGAGCGGAAGTAACCCAAAGCGGCAGTTCGTAGCCAAGGGTGGAAAACCGAATTTCCCGAATCGACCGAGACCACCCCCACAGTTCAACCCAAACCAGGGTAGACCCCAGTTGGACCTACCCGTATGCCCGAAGTGTGCACGGAGGCACACGGGAGTCTGCCACTCCCAGAATGCTGTCTGCTTCAAATGTGGCAAGACGGACCACTATCTGAGGGCATGTCCGGAAGGTGGATCCGGAAGTCAAGCTGGGAACCAGGCAGCACCACCAAGGGTACCGGCCCGGGTCTACACTATAACCTCTGAGGAAGCGGAAAATAACCCGGCCGCAGTGACAGGTACCCTCCTCGTCTACGAAACCCCCACTTGCATCCTAGTCGACTCAGGAGCGACACACTCGTTCGCGTCCACTAAGTATGTCACGAGGGTAGGAGTCACGCCTCACCGAGCTGAGTGCGAGTTTAGGGTAACAGTTCCGAACGGGAATCCCGCCCAAACCAATCAGGTTTTACGGGATTGTCCAATAGTAATCGGGGACAAGGAACTGCCAATTGACCTCATAATTATTCCCATGAATGACTATGAGGTGATCCTTGGAATGGATTGGCTATCGAAGTACGGAGCTGTCATAGACTGCCACCGCAAGATAGTCACGCTCAATACGAGCGGGGATGACCCCCTTAAGTTCGTAGGAACCAGCAAGGGGACCATGATCTCAAAGATATCAGCGTTAAAAGCCCAACGACTGATCAGATCAGGGTGCGAAGCCTACCTGGTATTCGCCATCAAGTCAGAAGGGAATGTCTCCCCAAAATTCAAGGAAGTGCCGGTAGTTAAGGACTTCCCTGATGTATTTCCCGAGGAGTTACCGGGACTACCACCCGACCGGGAAATAGAGTTCGCTATAGATCTGGTACCTGGAGCGGCACCAGTATCTAAGACCCCATATCGGCTAGCACCGACGGAGATGAAGGAGTTAAAGGACCAACTCGACGAACTCCTGCAGAAAGGGTTCATACAGCCGAGTTTCTCTCCCTGGGGAGCGCCGGTGCTATTCGTGAAAAAGAAGGATGGTCCATGCGATTATGCATAGACTATAGGGAGTTGAACAAGTTAACGATTAAAAACAAGTACCCACTCCCTAGGATAGACGATCTGTTCGATCAATTACAAGGTGCAACGGTTTTCTCTAAGATCGACTTGAGATCGGGCTATCATCAGTTAAGGATTCGGAAGGAAGATGTCCCGAAGACGGCCTTTAGTACCCGTTATGGCCATTACGAGTTCCTAGTGATGCCATTCGGGCTGACTAATGCGCCCGCAGCCTTTATGGACTTAATGAACCGGGTGTTCAAACCCTATCTGGATAGGTTTGTCATCGTCTTCATAGATGACATCCTAATTTACTCAAGGACGAAGGAGGAACATGAAGAACACCTGAAAATAGTTCTGAGTATATTATGGGATAAGCAACTTTATGCCAAGTTCAAGAAGTGTGAATTTTGGCTTGACCAAGTCGCATTCTTGGGGCATATAGTATCAGGAGCACGAATGTCTGTAGACCCGAACAAGATAGAAGCCATCAGCAACTGGCCCAGACCGACCAATGTAACGGAAGTACGAAGCTTCCTCGGTCTGGCAGGTTATTACAGGAAATTTATCGAGGACTTCTCGAAGATAGCGTCTACACTGACGAAGTTGACCAGGAAGAATACGCCATTTCAGTGGACCACGGAATGCGAACAGAGCTTCCAGGAGCTGAAAGAAAGGCTTACGACGGCCCCAGTCCTCACAATACCATCGGGAACTGGAGGATTTACGGTGTATAGCGACGCGTCGAAGAGTGGGTTAGGGTGTGTGCTAATGTAGAACGGGAATGTAGTAGCATACGCCTCTCGTCAACTGAAAGAGTACGAGAAAAACTACCCGACGCACGACTTAGAACTGGCAGCAGTGGTCTTTGCTCTCAAGATATGGAGGCATTACCTCTACGGAGAGCGGTGTGAGATATACACTGACCACAAGAGCCTCAAGTACTTCTTTACCCAAAAAGAGCTAAACATGAGGCAAAGGAGGTGGTTAGAGTTAGTTAAGGATTACGACTGCGTAATCAACTACCACCCAGGCAAGGCGAACATAGTAGCCGATGCCTTAAGCCGAAAAGCAGTCAGTGCAGAACTGCAACTGCTGGAAGTAGAAGTAGTAAGGTTAGGCGAAGTTGAGGCGCAGCTAGCGGCCTTAACTTTGCAACCAACACTACTGGAGCAAATTAAGATAGCACTAGGAGCAGACGAATTGTACGCAAAAATTAAGGAGGCACAGCCGGAACAAACAACCGGAGACCTCATGATACGGGAAGACGGACGACTATATTTCAAGGATCGGTTGTACGTACTAGACAACGCTGAGCAAAGAAAGACGATAATGACGGAAGCCCATACTACTGCATACTCAGTACATCCAGGAGCAACGAAGATGTACATGGGTTTAAAGGAGAACTACTGGTGGCCAGGCATGAAAAAGGACATCGCGACTTTCGTGAGTCAGTGCCTGACGTGCCAGCAGATAAAAGCCGAGCATCAAAGGCCGGCGGGAACCCTCCAACCGTTACCCATTCCGGAATGGAAATGGGATAACATTACCATGGATTTCGTAGTAGGACTGCCGAGGAACACGAAGGGGCACGACGCGATTTGGGTAATTGTCGACAGACTCACCAAGTCCGCCCATTTCCTACCTATTAACACGACGTTTTGCATGGAACGGTACGCGGAGCTTTATATTCAGGAGATAGTGCGACTGCACGGCGTTCCATCGTCGATAGTCTCGGATCGCGACTCCAGATTTCTTTCGAAATTCTGGACGAGCTTGCAAAAGGCGATGGGAACGAAACTATCTTTTAGTACCGCCTATCATCCGCAGACGGACGGTCAGTCCGAGCGAACCATTCAGACCCTGGAGGACATGCTCGAGCGTGTGTACTCGATTTCAAAGGGAATTGGAGTAAGTACCTTCCACTGATCGAGTTCTCATATAACAATAGCTACCACGTCACCATTGGGATGGCACCGTACGAAGCGCTATACGGGCGTAGGTGCAGATCCCCAGTACATTGGGACGAAGTTGGCGAACGGGCAGTGTTAGGCCCTGACATAGTACGAGAAATGACGGAAGCCATTACCACCATACGAGAAAGAATGCGAACGGCACAGAGTCGACAGAAAAGCTACGCTGATCGAAGACGTCGACCACTGGAATTCAAAGAAGACGATATGGTGTTTGTTAAAGTATCGCCGATGAAGGGCGTGAAAAGGTTTGGGAAGAAAGGAAAGCTAAGTCCTAGGTATATAGGACCATTTAGGATACTGAAGAGGGTAGGCCAGGTAGCATACCAACTGGAGCTGCCTGCGTCATTATCGCAAGTGCATGACGTGTTCCACGTCTCGACACTGCGAAAATACATAGCCGACCCGAACCACGTGCTAGGAAACGAGTCCCTACATTAACAATTGAAACCGGATCTAAGCTACGAAGAGATCCTGGTGGAGATATTGATGTACGAGACTAAGAAGCTTAGGAATAAGGACATCCCTTTAGTAAAAGTACTATGGCGGAACCAGTCCACGGAAGAAGCCACATGGGAACGGGAGGACGAAATGCGAATTCGTTATCCCGATTAGTTTCACGTGGGCTGATTTCGGGGGCGAAATCCTCCTTAAGGGGGGGATGATGTAGGACCCGAGACTCGCAAACTAGGTCGGCCAATAAACCATGTATTTGGTCTAAATGATTTCGTGCTACATATGTACGTGTTACATGTTTATGTTATTTTGTACGAATTAAGCGCAATGACGTAAAAATCGATTTCGTGCTTACGGAAATGTCTAACCTAGGAAAGGACTTTCGAAATTTAGAGTAATAAAGGAAAGGAATAATATAGCTAGAATTTATAAGTTGGGCCATGAGATATCAAATGAGCCAAGAGACCATGGGAATTATGACCCACAAAATTTGGGCCAAAACATTTAACACTTGGCCCAATTAATGTGAGAGAAATTAACTTAGGAGACAAGCTTCCCCATTTCAAGGAAGACCCACGCTCACTCTAAACTCCACCTTCAAACCTATGAAAATATCTTAGCAAATAAACCCAAAAACCCCATAACCTAACTAACCACAAACGAAAAGAAGAAAGGAAGGAATCGAAGGAGGCTCAAAGCAACGCCCTCAAAACCGCTTGGGAATTCGAAGTTGGTAAGTAAAACACCCTCCTTAAGCCTTTAATTCTTTACCTTAGGTGTAGTTGAGAGTATTAATTGGCATTAAAGGCAAGTGGTTGGAGAAAACCACGAGAAACCCTAAATACCGATGCTTAGGTTCGCAATAAGGATCTTTGGGTAGCTTAGTATGTGATTTAGAACTTGTAATTTCTGAGTAGAACAAGCTACGAAGCGAGGCTGTGGGATGATGAACGACGAAGAATTGAAGATGATGATAAAATGTCGAGATCTACTATCCGGATAAATGTCGACATGTTAGATGAGATGTCGACGTAATATATCGAGATTTATTTAATGTCGAGATGTCTAATGATAAATGTCGAAACCATAGTAAGGAAAGATGTCGAAACCATGTTAAGGAAAATGTCGAATGTTAAGATAGAAATGTCGAGCTTATATGACGAGACCCACGTTGAGTCATGTCGACATCTTCCTCAAATGTCGAAATGCAATGTCGAAGTTAGAGAGTTAAAAATGTCGAGACCCTTTAACCCAAACGTCGAGACACCACATCGAGATTTTCCCAACAATGTCGAGATCCTATATGCAATATCGAGACTTATCAAATGTCGAAAGGCAATGTCAAAACCTTTATGCACCTCGACATTTAACTTCTTCATATCGACATTTTTGTCATGCCCACCTCTCGACATCTTAAGTATGATATCGAATTATATCTCGACATTGGTATATTATGGGTAATCTCGAAAACACATACCGAGATCTTTACATACAACATTAAGGAAAATATTTCAACACTTTTCAAGTACATAAATAACCAATATTTTAGAAAATGTACTGACATAATAATTTTATGATTAAGGTCGAAAATTAGGAATTTCGCCGAACCAGTAGCAGTTAATCTACGGACTCCAGGTAAGTAGAAATTCAACTACGATAAGTAACTTGCCTGCGTCCGATGATGTGAATTTACGTGCTCGTGCATTTTACGTGGAACGTGCATGTTACGACAAAAGTATTTTATATGCATGATAGCATGATCTGCATATTTACATTAGCATGGCATGAGCACTTGCACGCATAAGTAGTACGTATGACACGAGGTAAGAGCGTGCGTAAGATCGCCTGTGTGCGATGTATACTCGCCGATATTGTGTGTCGACTCAATGAAGAGTCACGGCTCCCCTATGCAGCCATGGCAAAAGAAGCCATGAGGCCTGTATAAGAGGCTGGGGGAATACCCCGTATGCGGGAGATGCAACCTGGAGGATGCGGCCCGGGGCACGCACTGAGTAAGGGAAGATTCTTGCGGGTGACCTTCTAGTGCGGAAAGCACTAACCGGGAGGGAAGATTCCTTCGGGTGACCTCCGCGGTTAGTGGCCTCGGTGTTGGCTACCCGTGAGAAGCGTCCGCGTGGAGGCCGCACTGAGTAAGGGAAGATTCCTTCGGTTGACCTTCTAGTGTGAGAACCTCCACACATGAGATCTCTATGAAATGGCGCATAGTGGGATAGAAAGCCGAGGGCCCGTACGAAGTAAGAGTATAAGAAAATGAGTATGAGTCAGAAAAATGACAAAAAAATGAGAAGGAGAGTATGAGCATTAGAAAACGACGACGTGGATTGTCGATCGTTAGGACACGTGCATACATGCATAATTTCTGCTTACTGAGCCTCGGTGGCTAATTTTTTATGTTACGTATTGTAGGTACTGACGATTACGGTACGTGATCCGACCTTTATGCGAGGCCGATCTTTTGAAGCTATCCGGCTGCTTTTGAGGTGGGAGTGTGTGTATGGATGACGACCTGTGAAGGCCGGGCGCATAGGGAGCTTTTGGCTGCACACACACACACACACTTGTATATCGTGTGGATAGGGATACGATGGAATGTAGATGAGTTATGAACATTCTTTTGACATGTGTATAGTACTTCCCGCACGCAAGGTTTAAAACGAAAAATTTTATTCGCATTTTTACACTATTGCGCTATATCAAAGCATTAGATATTTAATATTAGAACGGAATACGAGAGCGGGACGACGGGTCGTGACAATTATAGACCAAATAAATACAACAATAAACGTATTAAAATACGTTTATCAAACCTCTCCAAACTTAAGCTTTTGCTTGTCCTCAAGCAAATTAGGAGCATGAAAGGTAACAACATAGTGTCATGACCATTCACAATTCAACAACGCAGATGGAAAACACAAAATGGAATCAGGCAAGCAATTATGGACACTGCAACAATAATCAGCACTAATCGACATGAATTTCCTTAGCACTACTAATCGAGATCCACACCTCGCAGGGATTCACTCAAATCTCTCAGTGTATAGGCTAATAAATTGGTGAATCACTCAATTCATGCAATAATCTAGTCTAAACCATATGCTTGCAAGTCAATCGCACGTCTACTACTTAAAGCAGTTAGCATGAATCAGAAGGTCTTTTTCGGGTTAAATGGGTTCAGATAGTAATGAGGTCGTAGTGGAATCACAAATGAGTAGCAGTCGTGTCGGTCTTAATGTCATTGTCTAAAGCGCGGCACGAATTAGCCTTTCTTTACGCCGTCTTCATTTCCTCTAATTTCCGCTGCGTTCCACTAAGCCTTTCTTCTTCCAATTCTCTAAATGAGGGGATGATGTGGAATTCACGAGACTGGAAGATAATCGAAGGAAAGGTTCTTTTCTTGTCATCACAGCAGCTTATTCTCCTCATGCTTCACTTCCACAGGATTTTTTTTTTCAAACTGTTCGCGTTCCGGCGGCCGTCATCTCTGCGCTTTTCGACTTTGACATTTTACCTTCACTTCCGCTTAACTCGGTTTCAGATGATCTCTGGAGGCTTACTTAGGTCTGAGGGTTATGATATACGCGGTTTAAGAAATAAAAAGGCTTTGGCACAAAGTGGTTAACTACGGTGATCAGTCGTGGTCGGGAACTTTGGTCGTGGACTTATTTCCTAATGCCTTCGTCATATTCGTACAAAACATACTATAAGCAATTTCAATGCGTATCAAACAAGCAAGTTCTAGAGAGACGTAAATTATGCACTACTCACACAACCAAGAAAAAATGAGCAAAAGCTCGTCAGCTCAAACTCTCACAACGGAACATGGGTTATGTGTGTGAATCTCTCAAAGTTATACTATGTCTATTCATGTGAAAAGATTTAATCACTGATGCATGTCTTTATCGCTCACTAGACTCCCTAGTATGCAATCCAACTTTGAGATGAACGCAAATAATCATGCCAGACTTCTATAGATTCGATAGCCACAACGCATCATAAAAATTGTCACGTAAATTTCCAACAAAATTCCAACAAAATTCCCCCTCCCGACACTTAAGATGCACGTTGACCTCAGCGTGTAAAATAAATTAAAGGAAGGTAAAAGAAGTTGAAAAGAACGTGACTCCCCTGAAAAAATGGCGTGGTCCTTCCTCGAGCATTTGATGTAGTTGAGCATGGCTGTTGCACCTGAGTTTGAATTATTTTGAGTCGTAGTTTGAATTCGTGTCACGTTTCCTGAAAACACTCAAAAGAAAATTAAACGCACAGAAGAAATAATAAAAGATAACAAACTAAGTCATGGTCATCACAAGTAACATGAGTACTAGACCAACACAAAAGAGTACTAACTGAAAAACATAACATACGAAACTAAGGAGGTGGTGGTGAAGGCTGCGAGGGCGAAGGAGCGCCAGTGACTCCTGTGATCGCCGTACCGTGTCGTCCATGGCTTTAAGGGCCTGCTCATAACGCTGTTTCTCCTCGCTGTAGCGTCGATGGGCTTCTTCATTTCGACGCTCATACTCGTCATAGTAGCATAGCACGTCCTCGCGCAGTGTGAAGGTCTGCAGCTGACGCGTAAGGAGCGACCCCTGATGACTCCCCCTCGTGGTGGCCGGAGGAATGGGAAGGTCCGGCAGTGTCGGGGTGAACTGGAAATGGCCCCACACCCTCGATTTCTAGTGGCTCTAGGAATGCATCGCCCAGGTCCGTCTGCCCACGATAGACCTCGTGCCAAATGTAAACCTTGTTCGAGCAGGACCAATTGGGCGCTTTGATCAGCATCTTCATTTTCAGCATCATTTCCTCGTTCACCAGATTTCGCCCACCCACTATTGTCATCTCTGGTGGATTTGCTGGCCAATAGTTTAGGCCTTTGACAACCTTCGTAATAAATGGCCCAACTGCGAGCTTCCCGTGACTACACACGTCTGCCTGAGCGCTAAATGCGTTGGCCAGGGCGATCCCTAAGTGCGCCTGTTGACCTCGCTGCATCTTGGCTAAGTAAAACAAATCCCGCAGGCCAGTTGCACCGTGCGAGTCACCCCTTGGCGTGAGAGAGGTCGTCAGAAGGCGGTGGAGGTAGCGCAATCCTGGGCTTCTGAGTGACGAGGCCTTTGATGTCTTGACATTGAATGGTGGCTCGCCAGGTCGTGTAATCTCAGCCCAACATGCCTGCCGGACCGACGGACTAGCGAGGTAATCCTTGTAGTGCTTGTCTGGAAAAGGTCCTTGGCTCCCGAAATATGACACCGGCGCTCCAATCGCCCGACAGATGTCTTCTACGTCCACTATGTGGGCCACGTTAAATGCACGGAACTTCACTCCGTTCCTCCCGTACTCGTCGAAGGAGAAGGTAGATAGAACTTCCAAGGTCAACTCCTTGTATGCTGGCTCGTCGATGTGAAAGAAGTCGAGCCATCCGCTCAGGGACACGTACCCGGCCACCTGCTGGTCGATGTGATACTTCGCCAGCGTGTCATGATCAACCTGATCGGTGGCAATGAACTGCGTAACCTTTAGCCGGTTGTAACGGTCCTGGTGCGTCTCATCGTCAAACTGCCCCATAGCCTCTAGTAGTGACGTCGTGCTTTGGCCTCGACGTGGACGACTCGTTGATCGCTAATCGTTAGCACGTCCTGCAGCGGTTCAGCTTTTACCCATGGTACCTAGAAGTCCCAATGTGAGTTGGCGAGAAAAGGATAATCAACACAGCTCGACTCGACCAATCGTAACGACAAAATGAAAAATTCTAAAACAATAACATATACAAATTCAAAGCGGCATTTTGTCGAACACATAAAAGACAAGGTACAATACGCCCTCTAATCGCAATAAGCAAGCAACCAAGCACATTTCTCGACTTCAAACGAGTAATCAACGCTATATTACCCAGTAAAAGCAACCAATTGCGTCAACATTTCCCAAAATCCCTAATTTTCGAAATTATGGTTCATCGTCCCAAAATCAAAATTAACGCATGAAATCAACAAACTAACCATATCCAACATGTGATCATCACGTACCCAACCATAAACGAGCAAGCAAACCCGAATTAGACCGAAATTGGAAAAGCCCCAATTTCGACAATTAGGGTTCAACGTAGGAAACGAAATTCAATCGCGAAAGCACGTCATTAAATAATCCAAATTAAGCACAGCTCATAGTGAACGATGAATAACATTCTCATACCAAAGAAGTAGCAATGTTCAACGAGAATCCGAAAAGCGAAATGAATTGGGGTAAAAATTGATACCTTTTGAGCTTAATCAATTGAAATCTTAGGTGTGGTTATTTGTGGATTCGCCAGAAATTGTCGACGGTGGGCGATGGCGTGGCGGCTGGAGTGGTCGGACGTTGGCTTGTGGTTGAAAAGACAAGAGAATTTTTTTTTATGGTGGGTGTGTTTGAAGGAGACGAAGTGACGAAAGGTGGGTTTGAAGATTTAAATTCGCCTGGTTCACGGCCGTGAATATCAATTCACAGGCCGTGAAGCGAGGGAGTAGGTCCATTTCGAGTAATTCACGGCCGTGACTCAGGAGTCATTGGCCGTGACTTGGGCTAGTGAGTTAAGCATGTTAACGTCACGGCCGTGACTTGTAGCCACGGGCCGTGAATGCCTTTTTTTTTTTTATTTTTTATTTTTTTTTAATTTTTTATTTTTATATATATTTTATTATTATGATTATTATTTTTATTTATTATTATATTTATTTTATTTTATTTTTATTTTATTTTTTCTTTTTTTGAGGTTGTCACGGCCGTGAGGTCGTAGCCGATTGCCGTGACTCGAGGCAGTAGCTTTGGTCATTTATGTCGACCAGGATCGCGGCCGTGAACTGAGCCGTGAATCGGGGCAGTATGTGATGGCTCGCCACGTCACGGCTGTGACTCGTAAACCATGGGCTGTGACTGGCCCTTTTTTTATTGATTGTTTTAGGTATTATGATAATTATTATTTAATAAATATTTTAACTATGATTGACACGCAATTGACGAATGTTTTCGAGAACGATTTGCCCGAGGAAAAATCTGATAATCGACAAGGGAAATATCAATTTCTCACGCGGCGTCAAACCTTCCAAGTCAAAAATTCGTCTGTATCATTTAATGAATTTGCCGGGTATGATAATGATATTTTTGTGCCATTTCATGCCTATAAATAGACATTGGTAGAACAATACAATAGCATCATCTACCATAAATCCCACGTCTTCAGCAATCTTATTTTCGATATTCAGAGTTATCTAACCACTATGAATTGGGGACAGCAGCAAGGCCGTGAGAATGAGAGTGAAGAATATGCAAGGATTTGTCATAATTTAGATATGCTATCACTCTACCTTGCTATTCTTTTGGGTTTGTTTGGAGTTTTACTTGCTTTCGTGTGTTGGATTATCACAAGGTGCACTTGTGTGTAACCGCCCTTATAAAGCAAAATAAATTATTGTTCTGTCTTTCGTGTTATTCGCAGTTTTAATTTGCTTTTGTGTTGGACCTTCACACGTTGTAATGGTATTGTAACCATCGTTTATGAAATAAAACTATCGTTCCTATCTCGTCTCTAGACTCTGCGTTGTAACCATCCTCCATATTAGCAATAAATTTGTTAATGTTAGTATTATTATTTGATTGTTTTATATAATTATAGTTTTAGACTATTAAGTTATTTTTTTATAATGCCTAAAACATAAATGAAAATACCTGTGTTGCCTCCCAAGAAGCGCTTCTTTTAACGATTCAGCCTAGCGCACCTCTTATGCTCTTATGCTGGCTGGAAGTCGAGGTATAATACCTTCTTGTCGCTCAAGTCTTCCTCGCCTCCATGGTAATGCTTCAACCGATGCCCGTTCACCTTGAAAGTACCATGTCCCATACCTGAAATCTCAACAGTACCGTACGGAAAAACACGAGTAACAGTGAACGGCCCTGACCAACGTGATCTAAGCTTGCCAGGAAGAAGCCGAAGTCGAGAATTAAAGAGGAGGACTTGGTCCCCTTCTTGAAATTCTCGTCTGTGCCTAATTTTGCTATCATGGTAGACTTTTGAACGCTCCTTATACATTCTAGCGTTATCATAAGCTGATAAACGCCACTCGTCTAGCTCATTGATTTGGAGTTGCCGCTTCCCGTCGGCGTTCCCCAAATCCATGTCCAATACGCTCAAAGTGCATCATTAAGCTTATTCGCCCACTCCTTACGGTTCCCATCTATAGTTTTCTCTAGAATACGTTTTAACTCGGGTTCACTACTTCTACCTGACCGCTAGCCTGGGGGTGATATGGGGTGGATAAGCTGTGTCTAACACCATAACGCTCTAATGTACGTGAAAATTGGGTGTTACAAAAATGAGTGCCTCAATCGCTAATGATGCATCTAGGTGCTCCAAATCGTGAAAACAGCGCTCGTAAAAATCGAACAACAACCCTAGCATCGTTCGTGGGTAAAGCTTGCGCCTCGGCCCACTTAGACACATACTCTACAGCAACCAGAATGTACTTATTATTATACGAGCTAGGAAACGGGCCCATGAAGTCTATACCCCAAACATCAAAAATCTCACAAACTAAAATAAAGTTTTGAGGCAATTTATCGCGTTTTGAGATATTACCTGCGCGCTGACATTGATCACAAATGTCGACGTACCGTTTGGCGTCTCTGAAAATCGTAGGCCAATAAAAACCGCTTTCCAGTACCTTCTGAGCTGTTCGATTGGCAGCTAATGCCCTCCAGTTGGTCCGCTATGGCAATGCCCGAGAATCTTCGTCGTCTCAGGGGAAGAAACACATCGTCGTATCACCTGGTCTGCACATCGCCTAAAAAGATACGGATCTTCTCAAAAGTAGTACTTCAAGTCAGAAAAGAATTTCTTCTTTTGCTGACTTGTATACCCTTTTGGAAGGACCTTCGCAACGAGATAATTAGCATAATCTGCAAACCAAGGAGTATCATCACTTACCACTTGTATTGAGTACAAGTGCTCGTCTGGGAATGTGTCCTGAATTGCTTTGTCGTCCTTGTTATGGATTTCGGACTCCTCTAGTCGAGAGAGGTGATCCGTCGCCAGATTCTCTGCGCCTTTCTTGTCTCGGATCTCAATATCAAATTCTTGAAGGAGTAGGATCCATCTTATCAGCTGAGGTTTGGCGTCCAGCTTCGCTAGTAAATACTTAAGTGCAAAGTGGTCAGTAAAAACAATAACTTTCGATAAAATAAGGTATGACCTGAATTATCGAAGGCGAACACGACAACTAAAAGCTCCTTTTCTGTGGTCGTGTAGTTGGCTTGGGCTGCGTCTAACGTCTTGCTGGCATAATAAATCGGCCTGAAATGGTTGTCTTTGCGCTGCCCTAGCACGGCTCCCACTGCATAATCACTCGCATCGCACATTATTTCAAAGGGCAACCCCCAGTCGGGGGCAAGCATAATAGGTGCTGCGATCAGTCGCTCCTTAAGCAAGTTAAAGGCATGCAAGCATTCATCATTAAAATGAAATGGAGCATCTTTCTCAAGTAATCTAGACATGGGTCGAGCAATTTTAGAAAAATCCTTAATGAATCTACGGTAGAACCTAGCATGTCCTAGAAAACTCCTAATTGATCTCACGTTCGAGGGGACATGCAATTTTTCTATTGTCTCTAATTTAGCTCGGTCCACTTCGATTCCTTTAGAGGAAATCTAATGGCCCAAAACTATACCCTCTCGAACCATGAAATAACACTTTTCCCAATTAAGTGCCAAGTCCGTATCCTCGTAACGTGCGAGTACGACTTTCAGATTATCAAGGCACACATCAAACGATGATCCAAATACAGAAAAATCATCCATAAACACCTCCATTACCTCACCTACCAACTCGTCAAATATTGCCATCATACATCGCTGGAAGGTGGCTGGAGCATTGCATAGACTGAATAGCATCCTTCGATACGCAAATGTACCGAAATGGTAGGTGAATGTGGTCTTCTCCTGGTCCTCAGGCGCAATAGGAATCTGCAGGTATCCTGATAAACCATCAAGAAAGCAATAAAAAGAATGACCAGATAATTTCTCTAACATTTGGTCAATGAACGGTAAGGGAAAATGGTCCTTTCTCGTGGCGCCGTTCAATTTTCTGTAGTCGATGCACACGCGCCACCCAGTAACGGTCCTTGTTGGAATCAACTCGTTCTTGTCGTTCGTGACGACTGTTATACCTCCCTTCTTAAGTCGCCTTTGACGTTGGGCGACCGGCTTGAACTCGTCCTCCATCAGAATCTTGTGCGTACAATAGCTCGGACTGATTCCCCTGATGTCGGAAATCTTCCAAGCTATTCTCTTCTTATGGGCTCTCAACACGTCCAAGAGCTGGCCCTTCTGTCCGTCGTCGAGGCTCGATGAGATGATGACTGGTAACCCTCCGTTGCTGCCAAGAAACGCATACTCGAGGTGGTCAGGCAGCGGTTTCAACTCTAGGACCGGTGGTTCCTCGACCGAGCTCTTTTTCTTGTCCTCTTCGCTGCTCTCGTCGATGGCTATAATCGGCTCGTCTACTTTCTCCGCACACTCATCGATCGCCATAATCATTCTGGTGTCCTCCTCGCTCGAAACCTGTGATAGACCTTGCACAGAAAAGAGAAAATCGTGCTCAAAGGCATCTAAGTAATAACACTTATCATCATGCTCATTACTTTTCTTCATCGATTCAGCCATATTGAACGTAACTTTCTCGCCATCTACCGTCAGAGTCAACGTCCCATTTCTAACATATATCATAGTCTCACCGGTAGCTAAGAATGGTCTACCTAGAATCAATGGGACATTATCATCCTCTTCCATATCTAAGATAACAAAATCGGCTGGAATCACGAATTTACCTACTTTAACTAGGACATCCTCTATAACACCTAGAGGGTATTTTAACGATCGATCAGCTAATTGAAGGCTCATTCTAGTGGGTCGTGGTTCACCTAGTCCTAAGCGCTTAAACATGGAATACGGCATTAAATTTATGCTAGCTCCTAGATCAGCTAAAGCACGTTCAACAACTAAATCTCCTGTAAGGCAGGGAATCGTAAAACTCCCTGAGTCTTTGAGCTTCTTCGGCATCTTGTTCTGAAGTATCGCCGAGCATTCCCCTCGTAGACATACCGTGGAAACATGTTCGAGCTTCCTCCTGTTCGTCAATAGGTCCTTCAAGAACTTGGCGAAGCTGGGCATCTGTGTGATAGCTTCAACAAACGGTAAGTTAATATGTAATGCTTTACACATATTTATAAATTTACCGAACTACGCCTCGTCTCTGTCTTTCTTCAGCCGAGCTGGGTAGGGGATCTTTGGCTGGTATGGCTTTACCGGTGGTCGCTCGATCTCCTTTACCTTTCATTTTTCAGGCTCGACCTTCTCCTTCTCAGCTTCAGCCTTCTCAACAGCGTCTCCTTTGCTTACCTCCACTTCTGGCTCGTCATGGATCTCGACCTCAACCTTATCATTTGACTTCTTCTTGGGGGTACCTCTTGCAACTCTCTTCCGTTCCTCAGGGTCACTGCTTTGCAATATTCGTTAGGGTTTGGCTCGGTGTAACTCGAAAGTGATCCCTGGGTTCGCTCAGCCAACTGCTTCGCCATCTGGCCCATTTGTTGCTCCAATTTCTTGATAGAGGCGTCGGTGTTCTGGGCACGTACTTCTATGTACTCCTCCATCTTATTCATTCGACTCTCGTGGGCTTGAGTGGTGTTGCTGAAATTTGTGAGGAGCGTCTTCATCATATCCTTCATCTCCTTCATATAATCGGATCCCGACCCCGCGAACGCGTTCTGATACGGACGTGATGTTCCTCCTTGGAAACCAGATGGTCTAGGTTGGAATTCCGGTGGCCCTTGCCCATGGTGGTTCTGGTTCCATACGCCATATTTGGATGCGCTCGAGGTTGAAAACTCCGTTGGCCTTGGTAATACCCCATATAGTCCACGTGCCCTAATGACTGCCCTAATTGGCACTCCGAGGTCTTATGAGCTGCGCCACAAATCTCGCACTGTGGTGCGTACGGCTTCTGAGGTGATGTGGTCGTCACCACGGCATGCACGGGCTGTGTTTGTCCGGCCTTTGGAAGTAGTGTGTTGATCACCGTCTGGAGCTGGGAATTAGTAGTGGCAATCTTTTGTTGCAGCGCCTCGAGCTTGGGATTTGTAGCGGTCTCCTCGCTCACCCCAAACACTCTTGGAGTCTTATCCTCGTAATTGCCTCTCATGAAGCTGTTCCTTGAGTAGTCTTCGATTAGATTCCAGGCATCTGTGGCATTGAGTTTCATGAGCCCTCCTCCCGCGGCTCCGTCTAGCATATGACGGTTTGATCATTGAGGCCCTCGTGAAATCGATTGATCATGGCGGCCTATGACATCCCGTGTTGTGGGCACTTCTTCAATAGGGACTTGTACCTCTCCCACACCTCGTAAAAGATTCTCTGAATCCTTCTGGTGAAAAAAGAAGATCTCCGTCTTCAACCTTAAAACCTTTGCCAATGGGAAGTAATGGCCGATGAATGCTGCTCGCAGCTCTTCCCACGTAGTGATTGATACGGTAGCATCTCCAACCAATCCTTCGCCCTGTACTTGAGTGAGAAAGGAAACAACATCAGCTTGATAGCATCGCTCGGGACCCCATTAATCTTGATGGTGTCTGTTACTGTTAGAAAGGCCTTCAGGTGGGAGTATGGATCATCATCAGGGTTCCCTCAAATTGAGCCGTCTGAAAGATCATTTGAAGCCAAGCATGCTTCAACTCGAAATTATTGTTTTCGATCGGTGGAATAACGATCGCTGATCGGTACCGCCTAGAGAGGCGCTCTTGAGTAGATCTTGTAGAGAAGATCTTGTAGAGATTGATTTTCTTCTTGGTCTTGGTGGATGGGCACTCTGCGGTCTGCCATCTCGACTTCTGTCTCTCGATTGTCTTTGGACGTCTCTGTTCGAGAATTATTTGCTGACTCCTGAGAGTTGTCCTCTGAGTAGCTAACCAGCGCTTCCTAATAATTACTGGCCGTGCCTTCTGAATTGTATCTGAGCTGCCTTCGTAACTTTCGCTCGAAATCTGGATCTCCTTCAACAATTGGACCCGATGGGTGGCTTCGGGTCATCCACTGTCAAACAGTACCTTCAATGAGTGAAAGCGAAATTTAGCGAAGAACTACATAAATACGTCGAAAAGGTAACGGACTAATAATGATGTAGGAAACAAATAATGCAATTAACACAAATAACGCAATTAACGAAAAACTGAAAAAATGTAAAATAAATTAGCTAAATTACCGAACTAGGGTGTTCCTAATATCAATCTACTCCCCGGCAACGGCGCCAAAAACTTGATCGCTTGCGTGTATATTTAAATAAATGTTCGTGCAAGTATGTCTAGTAATAATTAAAACGAATATATTATAACTAGAACCACGCGCGATAGGCAGTGTACCTATCGTTTGTAATATAGCTATAGTGAATATCCGAGTATCGAACACGAGGAATAAAATGATTACTAATATTAACCTATCGACTCGATATTTAGCCTAAATATAGCAAGATTTGTTTATACTATGAAGTAATTTAAAAGAGCAACTTAAAGGATTGGAAGATTAAGGAAGTGCAACTAGAAATAATACGAGTGACTTAAGATTACAAATATGTGTTCGGGATTCGAATCCCGCTGGATGCTGTCGCTAAGGCTACGGAATATCGCTCCTACGTGATTATCGACTAAATCGCAGTAATTTCCTACCCACTCACGGTTTGATGTCGCCCTAAACGTTCGTGGGAATCTAAGCTTAGCGATTACTAGAAGGCGAGGATCGAGTATTTGCTGTCGCCATATACTCGAATCCTAACGTCTATGAACGGCCTAATTGTTATTTAGCTGTCGCCCTAAACGAGGTACCGTACATTCACGTCAACACATAGACATATTGATGTAAAGAAGCAATATCAGAGAACGATAAGTAGTCGAATACACGTGTTCACGATTATCCTACGCCTTAACTACAACATAACCCAACGTTCATCTACTCCCAAACACACAAGAGGATTAGCTACTCATATTAGGCACAACAACAACGAAATTTAAAGAAAACGAGGATAGAGAACTCACAAAAACTTCCCTAAGAAGTGAATATGGCGTTTCTGAGGTAGAGCTTTCGTTCCTCGATCTACTAAGCGTGGCTGCGTCGTTGGATCGTCCCTTACGTGTCTCCGAATGGAAGAGTAGCTTCTAGTGTTCTTCCTCCACTTCTTTTGTCTCTAAGTTTCGTCCCTATCAAGTTGTCCCTGAGTTCTGAGAAGAACTCTCCTTTTCTGCTTTGAATTTGGACCAAAACCCTGAAACGTGGCACGTTCACGGCCTCTTAACGGGCCTTCACGGCCGTGACGGCGGCTTAAACCCTATTTCTTGACTTTCTGTCATGAGTCACTACCTCTTACAAAAGGCTTCACGGCCGTGAAGGCGGCTAAACCCTAAATACTGACTTCTCTGGCACAGGTCACGACCTCTTGCAACAGCAGTCACGGCAGTGACATTCAACAGAACTTCAATCTTGATCTTCTGTCGTCGTTCACGACCTTGTGCATTCTAAGTCATGGCCTTGACGCATTGAGTCCATCTTATATTGCGCGTACTGCCTTAATTCACGGCTTAGCTCGAGGACATTCATGGCCGTGAGCACGACGAGTGAGGTTTCTGCCTCGATTCACGGGTACTTGCAATGTATTCACGGCCGTGAATCCTGATCATTAAGCTTGCTGCCGTCGTTCACGGCTTCGTGCGAGCTGGTTCACGGCCGTGAATGTTGCCTGACAGCTTCATACTTGATCCGTTTTGCACCGTTTTCGCCTCGTTGTCGTTCCTTTTCGCTCAATAACCGTTCGAAGGTCCTACAATATTTAAATGGGTGTAAATAGAACCAAGAAATGCATGGAATTACCAAAAGTTTCCTATTATAGCCCAAATAAATACAACAATAAACGTATTAAAATACATTTATTAGCAGTTGTATAATACATTCCATATACTTCAAAAGCTTGTTGAAGTCCCTTGGAAACAACTCATTTACTAACCGGAACTGGTCTACGTACAGTGAGGACAACACCAATATAACTCGCTTAAGAGATTTACAATTTTTCACTTGTTTTTCACTTTCAAGAATGGTTGTTTTCTGTCTTCATCACGCCTCTCTCCTTTTATAGTTGATCTTGATGAATGGAGCCGTTGTGAGATGGCTCCTTGTGCCGGACAATGCATTACATGTTATTTACCCGAAATGGATACTGTCCGGTCTTTGTTGCAGTTCAGACTGTGCCCTTTGCTTTATTCATTTTTTTAGCTTTGGCTTGACTTCAACTTGGGCTCAACTTGATTACGTGGCACGTCCGGTATCTTTTTGCCTGTCGTCGCTTATCTTCCGGTTGTAATCTTCATCCGATTTCTGACTGCATGTTGAACTGCGTTCTGGTATCCAATTTCACTTATATCTAATCGGTATGCTCAGTTGATTTTTAATCCAATCACCATAACAGTTTAATCTGAATTGTTCAAATCACGATTTCCCCTTTTTTGGTGATCGTCAAAACTCAACGAAACAGCAAGGTATTTATTAATCAAAGGGATTTGATACATAAACTAACCAATCTATTACACCGTTGTTGGCATATCTATTGCTTAGACTTTGCCAGTTTTTCAATCTTTCGGTTGATGGCATTTCCCGGTCTGTCTGGTAAGTTCGGTTTCTGCCTTATCAGTACTGCGCTTCTTCAATCTTCCGGTTGATGGCATTTCCCGATCCGTCTGGTACGCCCGATTTTTGCCTTGTTAGTACTGCACTTTTGCTTCGTCAGTACTGCCATCTCCCCTTTTCTCCTGAACTGGCAGTACTCTTCTTCCCCCTTTTTGACAATCACTCGTCCGGTATGAGGGAAGGTAGCCCTTGTCACTGTGTAGGAGAGTCGTCATTGCGGTTGATTTCTCCTCATAAATTACAATGAATCTGGTGGCTCTGCGGCTGCAATGGAGATTCTTAACAGAAGGTTGCTCAGCTTCAACGGAACTCTTAAAGGCCTGAAGAAAACATTGTCCGAACTGTTCCGTCTTAGCAGCTGGCCTCCTGCAGAGCTACGGTATTCCCTGAACCCGCGCCTTGTCGAGGGTTTCTTCGGGGAATCAGATGTTGCGACGAGGAGATCCTCCGCTTGTTTTCCCCTCAGAGAGCGCAACGAATCTGATAGGAGTGGAGAGATACCGTCTGGCATGACATTCAGTTGTCGGTACCCACTCTCCTACTCCACTGTCGTTTCTTGGTGGGTTCTCAGCCTTTTCTTCACCAAGAAACTGGGACGGGCGCCATCTTCTTCTTTGGGTCCTTGTAGTGCCAGGGTGGCTTGCCCTGTCCCGCGGCATCTTGTTTCGGCTAGTGCCATCTTCTGCGTGTCCTGGGTTTGTCACTTTCATCTCACCCAGTCCATAGAGAAGCTTCCGGAGCTAGCCTTCTGTGCCGTCGGACTTGCTTTAGAATTCTTGCTGGTCCGAAATAGCGTCTTTACGTCTTTGTTGGACCGCTAAGAGGTCTTTGTATACCCTAATGGGTCGGTTTGCTCCAATGTCGGTCATTGCGGCTCTGAGATGGTCTAAGAGGAAAACTGGATTTGGACTAGTTAGGCTTTTTCTGGTTGTGAGGCTTATCCTGACTAAGGGTGGTGGCTGTTTTGGAGGTTTAGGTATTGTGAACTCAGTCGATTGTAGGTTGATGAACTTCGAAGGAGGATGCAAGGTCCGTAAATACTTGGGAGAGTTTCGTCTTGTTGTGTCACGGGTGCACAGTAACCCAGACTATCCTTATCGTTTCATTCAGTGCGTCGGAACTTCAAGTCTTGTCTGTTGGCAGAGATCCTTGGATGACAATACTATTCATGCATTCAGATAACCCTGCAAACTCAAAGCAAGCTATGGTAAGACATATATTATGTGCATTGATGCAATGCAATTATTAAAGCAAAGTCGGTCCTTAACCAGCAGTATTGGTAAAGTGTAATATCCATTGGACAGATTCTAGTCCCGGTATCAGAGGGAATCCGATATAGGTAATGAGAACTTGGCTTAAACCGATATAAGATATATGTTTAAGTTTCTGTAGTGGATATTTGACGGAGTTCGATTTTGGCTGAAATCAAGTGGGATAAGTGTATGAGCTGGTTTTTATGAAGAAATGACCGGAAAAGTTGTGCACTGAAATAATCAAAACGCAACATTTTATGTAATGTCTAGGTGACTGCGTTATATCATTTATATTGATATAACATCGTTCCCCCTGACTTCATGCTAGGACTCTAAGATATTTCTAACAGTCCTAAAGCATTTTGAGAGGAGATAGACTTAGCTTTGAAGAGCAGTTTCGTGTGCCTGTCAATTGCCGGTTTGTTGAAGTGTCCCTCAGTCTCGCTTTCTTGATCATACGACCTCTGATGACCTTTGAGTGGAGTACCGGTCTTGTGATTGTAGTTGCAGAAGACCTACCGTGACTGACTCTTCCACTCCATGATCCCCGAACGATGTTGGATGTTCACCCTGACGTCACGTGACATCCAATGCAGCAGCTTCACTAAAAAGAACAGCTTTTTGCTGAGATGTTCGAATCCCGGTTTGTAAAATCTGCTAGATTCTAGGCTCGTAGACAATCGCCATGGTATAGGATTTGCTATCCGGTCACCAACCCAAATTTTGGTCTTCTAAACATCTGCTTGCTGATCCATGTTAGCTGGCACTCCTGTCTGATCGGTTTGCTTCTGGTCAGCACGATAAACCGTAGGTCAACTCGATCTCGGCTTGATCTGACTGGAATACTGGATCCTAAATGGTGGCTGATTCACTTGTATCGGTCATCGAGGCACTGGTATGTACTGGTGCTTCTTTGATCAATCTTGGAATCGTCGTGGTCACCATTAGTATAACCTTGGAGTTTGACTGACACCGTCCACAAAAACCGATACTGCATATAGTATCCGGTCTGGCCGTTAGGTATAATAAGCCTATGTCCCTCCAGTATTTGGTTGTATTTGTCATGCCCTTTTCATCTCCGTGTTTGATGTGCTCATTTGAGTTGGTCTCTATACATTCGTACATACCAACCATCTTTAAATCTCTGCTTGAAGCCTCATGTACTGAGTATGACCCAAATGGCTTCAAGTCCCGCGTCCGATGCGATAGTTTCACAGTCGGTCCCTTCCATCTGCAGATATCCTAGAGTGACTAATCTCGCCCTGTTCTTGAACACCCATTTCTGTAGCGGTCATTATTTAAGGTGGCTTTGGAACAACCGTCAAAACTTGGCTACGCTCAAACTGGTTCAGTTTCTGCATGATTTTAATCCAATTATCCTCTTAAACTCTTAACCCTTGAAGACCGTGGTTGAGACAGAGACATGAGCAATCATGTTGACTGACGCTTGGTCTTTATTTCACACTGGAATCTCTAATGATGAGTTTCTTAAGGTGGTTAGGTTTAGCCCAGTTTCATCTGATGGATTCCCCCTCAGATTGTCCCTTCATCTGGATCTCCAGTTGATTGCTAAGCCCGTTTAAGCTCTCACACTAGGCTTCCATACTTATGGAGATTCTTATACCAAATATTTTTGGAGTCGATTATCCGGCATAATCTCCTTCCAGACATCTTGAAATATCTGAAACGTTTTCAGCTCAGATCTCGTAGTGTAGTCTTTTCTGCCTCCTTGCAAACTAGTGACTCGTTCTGAGTGTAGCAACTGGTATTGACTTTTTCCCATAATTCTTCGGATATGTATCTGCTAGCGTAATTCTGGCTGCTTCTATGAGCGTCCGGTTTGTTTTCTTAGCTACTTCACTTTGCTGAAATGACCTGACAGCATATAACTCATGGAGTATTCCATGGTTCTCAGAATATGATGTTAGTGTAAAGTCAAAAAATTCAGTATCTGTCTAGTTCCCCCTAAGCCTATTACTGAGACTTGTTGTCATGTTGAAAATTAATTTATCTCCAGCATGTTATTGTCGATGGGTCGTATACTAGATTGGTCCATCTTGAATATGAGATTATTTTCGATTTTAGATGATCCAGTCTTTTGTGCCATATCCATCTCTTGGACACACCAGTTACCAAACACGTTGGAATATAACCACTTGCTTATTCCAGTTTAGAGTGTCGGTATTGTCGGTTCCTCGTCCAGTTAGTGTAGCTATGCCTCAGTTTTTAGCAAGACAATTTAGAATTGTCTTCATATCCTATGATTTTACCTTGGTCGCTATGCCCAAAGGTAATAATAATCTTCGCACATGGTTTAATACCCATGGAAGTCTTCTCTCCCCGGTCATGTGCTGACAGCATCTGCTGTCTAAAAACCAGCTGGTCTGGTTGGATTCCTGCAAGTATTCCTGCAAGAACAACCAAAGTCTTTGGTACCCACGTAGACTTGGGTCCGGTTTGGGATTAGATTCTTAGGTATCCAGACTTGGATTACACTAACATATCTACCAGTAACTGTTAGGTCCTCAGATTAACAACTCTACGATCCTAGGCTAGAATCCATACTAATTCGATCGTTTAGATAATCAATTGAATTCGATCGAAAAACTCAAGTTAAGAACACGAGAGAGAATTCAATTAGAGTGAGAAAGTTACTGTTGTTTCTCTCTCTAGAAATCGAATTGCAAGCCCTTCGGATCATCTCATTTTGTGAGTTGCGGTTGATATCCCATTTGCATGAAGTCGTGGACCATCTCTGTGTCAGACGGGAGCTGTTCGTAGTTGTCGCTGTGGGTTAAGTCCAGTATCATGCCGAACTGGCTCTTGCTCATGTGAATATGCCGCGTCCCGATTCGCGTCATGAAGGAGAATGTCCCATTCGCTACAACTCCTTGTATGCATCCCAGAATTGCTGGAAATAGACCATCGGCACCGGTGCGGTGACCGTTAAAGCATGCCAGATGGGGTGGCCTCTGAGGATGGATACGATGATCTCGTCCGGGCACCGAAATATGCTCAGATCGAGCTGAAAGTTCGTATCCTGAACCTTCAAGTACAGATTGTGATCATATATATATGTTGTATCTTGGGTAGCGATCTGAAAAATAAGATATATAAAAGTTTATTAGATCAATTTTATTTTCAGTCGAAATATGAGTAAATTTCATCAAACTATAGTAATATTGCAGATGATAGCATGTTCGCTGAATTTTGAAATGAAATCATATCAAATGCATAGTGTATGTTCAATTTCAAAAATCGTGATGGCATGAATGTAATTTCGCTAAGTGTTAAATCAGTAAGTCACTGTTCATGCCGAGAAAATTTTCGGTCGATAAAATTGATTTTCAATTTGCTTTCCTATGCATTTATTTCAATTGAAATGTTTCCGTGTAATTTTTCGATCGAGAAATTTTATTCGCTAATATTCGCTACAGTGTAAAAGACTTAGAGAAAAATTTTCTAAGTGTTGAAGTTGAAATCTAGACTGTATTCGATCAATTTTACGATCGAGAAAAAATTCCACGTAAGTTTACGATCGAGAAATTATTTCTCAGGTAAATTTACTGTCGAGAAATTTTCTTCGATTTAATAAAATTTTTCGATTTGAAATTTGTCGAGCGGTATGTGAAATTTTTATCGGGAAATTAGTCAACGAATGACTAAGTCAATCGTCGTGAAATTTTTCGATCAATTTATTCTAAGCGGCGAATTTTACGATCGAAAGAGTTAAGCATTGAAAAATAAATTCCCGCTGCTAAAATTTTTGCGACCGAAATAAAATGAAATCGAAATTTTAATTTTGCGATAGTAAGTTTAACGCTCGATTTGAATTTGCATCTAAATTATCTATTCAGGGCATAAGTTTTTCGCTCGCAGAAAATCATAATTGGATTTTTTGATGGTAGTTGTAACGGTTATAATCTTTTATCGTGATGACTATATCAAAATTTTGCAATCGAAAACTAAATCGACACAAATAGTATCTCGATTGAATTGAAATCCAATTAAGATAATTTGCGATCGACAAAGTTCTTCGACAGCTTCAAAACTTCAATACCCAGTTTCATCGAAACTCATTTTATCATCACAGATGGAAATTTTCCAACGATCTACGCTATCTGTTTCATCCAAAACATCGAATATCTAAACAACAGGCATTTAACTCAGAAAATCCAAGAAGCATGTCTAAGTTTAGTGAAACAGTATACGTTTAAATGGTTTTTGAAGAACAGTCGAAAAATCTTAACTAAACATGCGAAAAACTACAGAATTGAAATGCAAATCAAGTTATAACATACGCAATCGTTAACCGAATCGAATTTCTACCTTAATCAGACGATTTTGAGTGAAAAAGTGAAAGATTTCTGAAGGGTTTTGAACCGTCTGAGAAAGTTTTGAGAGAGAGATTTTTTTTCCGATTAAGTTTTGCGTGAGAAAAAGTTTTTCGACTGACAAAAGTTAAACTTTTATTAACTATCATTAATTTGTTGCCGGGCTTGTGATTTGACATTTTGCGATATAAGGGATCAGGCCCATTACAATTTGCACACGAAAAATTCTAATTTTTCGATCGCAAATTATCGCAGGTAATCAAAATCGATCCTAACACTGTTTACGATCGAGAAACTTTAGATTGCGAATTAATTCTAATATCCAGTTTCTCGATAGTAAGTTCTTCTAAAGAATTTCAGATTACCCCTATTTCAAAATAAAACCCATTGTAAGGCTCCCCCTTAGTAAATAAAATAAATGCAATTAACTCCCTGTATTTTCCGTGTAGTAACGTCTAGCTCCCCTGGCAGAAGTTTAAAAATCTGTACCACTTAGAGATAAACGTTAGTAATAATGGAGTTAATCAACAATTATTTTTGGCAATTTATCTTTGAAATATTTGGTCTTGTGTCTAGCTCCTCTCATTGTAGTGTCGACATCTCACTCCGTAATTTTGTTTGAAGGAATCTGAAACTCTTAGAGAAAAACGTCAAGAATATTTGGAGCTAATCCACGATTTTTATATTTGCTCCCCCTCAAATAATGCACAAGAATTGACTAATTATGCAAGCATATGAAATCAATTCAAGTCACAAGCATATAACACACAAATTTACTAAGTAAGCACGTATACATGATCCCCGAAAACATGTACTTAAGATATTGTGCGAGGGTTAGAGCATAGAAAAACTTATCGCATTTAAACAATTCAATACCAATGCAATCTTAAATTGCATTTAGAATGTGCGACACACTAAAGAAATTCGTATTTAATCAATTCAACGTATATGAAACATAACATTTATATCAAAATGTGCGAAGTATATATATATATATACATTTATTTATTTTTTTCCGTATTTTACTATTATTATAGTATGGGGTCGGATTATTTTTCTTCGATCAATCGTCAAGCCTAAAATTTTACAAGACATTTGAAAGAAAAAAATGTAGTCAAGTCATGTCGTCAAACTATAGTCCTAAGTTCATAGACTGTTCCATTTCGACAACTCTCACTAAGTTCGCTCTTGCTCTCAATAATTTCTATCTTGGAATTTTTTTATATTATTATCACTCAAGTCAACACAATCAGTTTCAAGTCAATTTACCTGTGATCGAGGCGTGTTTAATCATTCCACCCAAGCGAGAGACCGTCGATTGGAATCAAAGGGGTGTAAAGGTTTTAGTTTGGCTAGAACTTAGAAGGGAAGGAATTTAGAGGAAAGTGAGCTTATCTCTTCTTCATCTTCCATTACTACGTCCGTCTCCTTTCTTTTCGCCGTCTTTTCCTCTTTTACTATCCCTTATGAAGTTATGCTCAAGCTGAAGCTCCGCTTCTCCATGAGGCTATAGGAGATTATCGTGGGCGAAGTTCTTCTCTTTGGTTCTCGGGCCGATACCGTGCTCCTCTTCTCTTAATCCCTAGAGAGGTTTCAGAGATTATCTTTTTGGAAAAGTTCACGGTTATGGAATTCGTACCCGAGGCTGCGCTCCTCTTCTCGTTTCTCGATATAAGACCGGATTATCGTTGGAGAAGTTCACTTCGTGGTGCTCCTCTTCCAGCCGTTCTGACGAGCGTACGAGATTATCGTTGGAGAAGTTCGCAGCAGGAACCATGCCACTTTCTACAAGGTAGTCGGGAGGCCGGTTCCTTTGGTCTTTGCGCGTTGAGCAATGCCTTCTTTTGTCATCATCCTACTTTTCTTTTGTGATCTCCCCCTCCTTTTCTCGTTAGAACAACCATTCGAAGAGTATAGTGAAGATATAAATGTGCCTAAGAGGGGGGGGGGTGAATTAGGCTTATAAAAACTTTGTGTTTCTTTTCGCAAATACTAAGTGTGGTGACTTGGATATGCCTACTGATGTTTGTGACGAGTATGCCTGATATATCCTGGTAACGTCGGATGTGCTTTGGGTCTGCCTCACAGCGATAAAGAAATAACTGAAAAGTAAATGCGAGACAGGATTTTTATAGAGGTTATATCCCCAACTGGGGTTTACTCCTCTCCTTGGGATTTGCTTCCCAAGAGTTTAACCAATCACTATAATGCACCGTAGCTGGATACAAAACTGATTGGTTAGCCCAATACACAACCGAAACAAGTCGAACACTAGACACTACTAGGTTACCACACGCCGAGTTTCGTTCCTCGGAATCTCCTTGATCCCGACAGACACAAGGGCCCCCGGACTTGTCCTTCCCTTCACGTGTGCGTAATCGTCGACCTTGCCTCCTTGGTATTGTTCACGTCCGAAGACAGCACTTCCGAAGACAGAATATATGGCAGGGGATGATGGAATATCTGATGAATCACTCGCTCAGTGATGGATACGCAAGTTAAAGCTCAGGTGGGCAGAAAGCTATCTCAAGTGGAAACTCAGGAATCTCTCAGTATGTTTCTGCTCAAGAACCTCTCGTAGGCTTATATTCGTCAATCTTCATTCTTTCGAAATTCTGAAGTGTGGCTTATATATAGTCCTTTTCAATCAGCACTTCATATGGAAAGTTATATCAAACAATAATCACCAAATCAAGCATAGTTTCCATGTAGGTTTCGAATCAAACATACCATATATATCATGCGTTTAATGAATCATCACAACGGTCATATAGAGCATATAAGCATGATTTTTATTCCATATAAAAGTCCAATCTCGTTCTCAAACATATTCAACCACTTTGCATATATTTTCCATATCAGAATTTTCCATAAGTGATTCCCTGCTATCAGTACCTAGTAACGAGTTAATCCAGATTCACTTTCTAAGTATGGCACACAAGATAGCAAGGCATCAACACGTTTTCAATGTACAGCTCATAGCATTTAATCAATATATTTACCATGTTTAGCACACGATCAAATCAGAGCTTGCTTAAATCGATTTATTCATCATGGCACGACTTCCCTTGTTTCAGAAATATCACTCGTTATAGCACATACCATATTAGAGCACTTTATCCATAAGATCAATCAAATCAAATCTTTTCTAATATAATATTCTAATCAGCACAAGGAAAGATATCAATTCAACATTTCGTATTTAATGCAGTGCAAAGCAAGCAAGGATCATACATATGATTTTCGTCTAGGAATAACGGATTTCGAACAGATATATCACTTTCCATATATAAACAGCATATTTTCCATATATAGCTCAGTAGGATATCTCATGCATAATTTCCGTAATAGCACAGAACGATATATCCTATCTTATGGACTGTCTATAACATGCGATCACTTAGTTCCATCAAATCATCACAGAATCATACGCAATTCAAATATTCAACACTTTAACAATTTTCAGCTTATTAGCAATGCATGGTTGAACATTATCGTGAACTTAGACATTTTATTTTTCTCAAATCGAATTGCTTATTTTATAGAGCTAATGTCATTACAATTACATCGTTCATCAAAACTCTCTAACATATATGGACCAAAAAAGGTCAACATTCTCCCCTTTTTGATGATGACATGTAATTGATGCAACACGGAAGCATGTAAGCACATTCGATAACGCAAGTCCTAGCGCATATGTCTAAGTGTTCCATAATCACAAAGCAGAGCATACGATATTTCCTAATCACATGTGATACCTATTTGCTCCCCCTGCCTATGTGCAGTTATCTCTATGATATGCTAAGATATGTCTTAGGCTAATTTTGCTCCCCCTGTCTAGATCCTACGTTATATCATGAATACAGAATTTTAAAATTACCCGTGAGTGTGCTCCCCCTGCCTAAGTGCGCATTTTCCAACCATTGTTCAAGCAATCATGTAATCATCGCAGCAGGCACTTAGCACTCATCAAGAAATTTTACGCAAGTTAAGTCGCACATGTAAGCATCAGAGCATATGATATATCCGTAGATCAGAGCAAAGAGGTTAAGCATAGAAGATATATCATAATAGCAGCAAAATAGCATAGAAGATATATCATAATAGCAGCAAAATATTATATTAGGGTTCAACAAACTTCCCTACATTTTAACCTGCCAGCCAAACACTCAAAAAACACTTAGATGCATATCAACGCCTAACACTTACTTACTACTCCCCCTTCATTATCAAAAAGGCGGGAGGGATACCTACGAACTAAACGATACTGGAATATCCTAGGGGCAACTAGGAGCAGAAAGGAACTAGAGGGGCAGCCTACTGGCTTGAAGATGTTTCAGAATCTGCGGGCTTAGGAAGGGACTTTTTGACGAGCTTTGAGAGCTTGGATAGTTTCAGGGTCAACTCGGTAAATTGCTCTTTGAGCTTTCGGAAACGCTTCTGATTATCAGCCTTGATATCGGAGATATCGCGGCGCAACACTGAGATTCCTGCCTTCCCTATGCTCAGCTCATCCTCGTAGTCATCATCCTCGTCGCTTTTGACCTTCGCTTTCCCTTTCGCAGCCGACCGTTTCTGGGCGCTATCCACTGATCTGCTCTCCTTGGCCTTGAACCAGCCCTGGCCCTTTGTGTAGTGAATACCCATCCGCTTCAGAGTCACAAGGTCCACAATGTGGACGGCCGTATCTTCCCATGCCGGCGGCATCTTGACTTCTTCGCACTCAAGGAAGTGCGTGAGCAACATTCCGTAAGGCAAAGCCTTGTCTTTGTTCTCAACAGCCTGGATCATGTGCTTCAGGATCACATACTCGAGGTTGAACTTGCGATTCTGGGATATCATGTACACGGCAAAAGTGCTCATGAAATTCATAGTGGTAGAGTGGCCGCCACTTCCGATCTTGGCGCTCCACAAGGTCATGTTCAGCAGCTTGTGAAGGAAGAAGAAGTCTATGGGGAGTTGGTTGAGAGCTTCTCCGTCTGAAAAGCGGGGCTTAGTACGGGTATTCCAGAGTTTCTGGAGGACATCACTGGGATCGAAGCCATCAGCATGGCACCAGTCGTTCATGTCGTAGTGGCAGAAGGGTTCATCAGGAACTCCAAGCATCTCGTTGATTTTCTTCGTGGTCCAGTGGATTCTGCCTCCCAGCACATAGGAGCGGACGTTGATGTGTCCCTCATACTCATCGTAGTCAAAGTTTGCGTAGAAGAGCTTGACAGCTTCTGGGTAGTAGGGCTTGTTGATACTCAGGAATTCCTCCCATCCATAGTCTTTCAGCCAGGTGATAACCGTGCCAGCAGGCAGCTTGTCGAATGCGACGCCTCGACCACGAGCGATATCTCGATTGCTGAAGCTTTTGTAGATGGTTCGGTTACTTTCTTCTAGAAACAGGGCTTCAACTGGGATTTCAGTTGGGTTGGACAGATCAATAGAAGGGATATCAGAGGTTTTTGAATCTGGTTGAGGAGATGGCGAGGTCTTTTCAACAGGTGAAGGGGATTTTTGGATCTGTGGTGGAGTTTGGGATCGTGGCGGTGATTTCTGGGTATCCTCATCAACATCTTCAGGAACTTCTTGGTTGGATGCAGACTTTTCAGGCTCGGGTGTTTTGGATTTCTTGGTCTTCTTCTTCTTCTTGGCAGTTTTAGCGGGGGTTGTGACCTTTTCGGGCTTGGAAGGTTTGGGAGACTTGGCTTTGGAACGGGTTTTGCGAGCAGATGGCGAGGCTTGTTTTGGTGATTTGGAAGGTGAGTTGAGCGGAGTTTCGTCGGTGTCGGACATGGGTTCCTTGCGTTTGCGGCTTGATGATTCAGGGTTGACAGCTTTGGAAGTTTTGGCCATTGATGAAGGTTTGAATGTCGAGGAGGAGTTTGAAGAGGATGATTGAATGATGAAGGATGAAGAACGATTTTGAATCTTTTAAAGGAGTGGAGTCGGTTTATTCTTGGAAGAGATAAGGATGAATTTCGAATTTAGAAATTTGAAATTTCAAAGTGGAAAGTGAGAAACTGTCAGAGATATCAGACTGATTTGACGGGATTTCATAATTGAGGAAAGGATGTGACGGGACAGGATAGGAATATATTTTGAATAAATGAATTCCCTAAAATAACTGAACGACTGGAAAGGTATCTACGAGTTCCTTCCTAAAATAACCTTATCACATTCAAGGACAGATCCAGAAGATCGGATATTCCTAAAATAAACTAGATGGCTGAGGGAGTGTCTTGGAAGGAATAACTACGAATTTCTTCCTAAAATACGAGAATCACACTTAAGGAAAAGATCTATAAGATCCACGGAAATATTCTAAGGGCTGAATGAATATCTTAAGATAGGATAACTATGAATTTCTATCGAAAATAGAATAACCTAGAGTAAATGATAGAATTAGGCAGATTTACTAACCTTGTTTAGCTCGAGAATTCCCAATCGTTCACGGATATTGCAGAATCTTGCCTCAATTAAGGGTTTCGTGAAGATATCAGCAAGCTGATCATTTGTTCCTACGAATTCCACACTGATATTCCCCTTCTGAACATGGTCTCGTATGAAGTGATGTTTAACCTCAATATGCTTAGTACGAGAGTGATGCACGGGATTCTTAGTAATACTAATAGCACTAGTGCTATCACACATAATAGGAATCTTGTCATAACCTAACCCAAAATCACTAAGGGTTTGTTTCATCCAAAGAACTTGTTGACAACAATTTCCTAAGGCCATATATTCAGCTTCGGTTGTGGAGAGGGTGACAGCATTTTGCTTTCTACTAGACCAAGTTACCAAGGAATTCCCAAGTAATTGGCAAGTTCCACTGGTACTTCTCCTATCTTCCCTGCAGCCGGCATAGTCGGCGTCGGAATATCCCATTAATGGGAATTCTTCCGTATGAGAGTATCACAGACCAAAATCGACAGTACCCTTGATATATCTAAGTATACGCTTAACTGCTGTTAGGTGAGATTCCCTAGGGTCAGACTGATATCTCGAACACATACCAACAGCAAACATGATATCAGGGCGACTAGCAGTTAAGTAAAGAAGGCTACCAATCATACCTCGATATTCCGTTTGATCAACTGGTATACCTGATTCGTCACTGTCTATTTTGGTGGTCTGATGCATGGGAGTGGAAATCGCTTTGGAATCGTTCATCCCGAATTTTATCAGTAATTCCTTGCAGTACTTCGTCTGGGATACAAAGGTTGCACCGTCAAGTTGCTTTATTTGCAACCCAAGGAAGTAGTTCAGCTCGCCCATTAAGCTCATCTCAAATTCCTTCTGCATAGACTTAGAAAATTTCTCGCAAAGAAGGATATCAGTACTACCAAATATGATATCATCAACGTATATTTGTACCAGTATCATGTGATCTCCTTCATACTTAATAAACAGCGTGTTATCAATAGTTCCAGTCGAAAATCCTAAGTCGATCAAAAACTTACTTAGCCTTTCATACCATGCCCTAGGAGCCTGCTTTAAACCATATATAATGCCTTATTTAATTTAAAAACATGGTTTGGAAAATCTTCCCTAGCAAAACCGGTGGTTGTTCTACATAAACCTCCTCATTTATGAAGCCATTTAAAAATGCACTTTTTACGTCCATTTGAAAAAGTTTAAAGCGTTTAAAGCATGCATATGCAAGTAAGACACGTATAGACTCTAATCTAGCTACCGGAGCAAAGGTTTCATCGAAATCAATACCTTCCTCCTGGGAATAACCTTTTGCAACTAACCTCGCTTTGTTCCTTGTGACATTACCATGTTCGTCGAGTTTGTTGCGGAAGACCCATTTGGTTCCAATGGTGGATTTTTCATCCGGTCTCTCTACGAGTGTCCACACTTGGCTCTTTTCGAACTGAGCCAATTCATCTTCCATGGCAGAGACCCAGGATATATCATCCAAGGCTTCATGGACTATCTTTGGTTCCATCATTGAGAGCAGTACATCATGAGATTCCTCCGTATCTTGACTTCGTGTTGTCGCTCGAGTTTTGATTCCAGATCTGATGTTTCCTATTACTTGTCTGTTGGATGACTGGAAGCATGTTTCCATTTTCTAGGTTGTAGCTCATCAGCTTTTGGTTCCAGTGTCTCCACATTTTCGTCTTCTGGAATATCATCCTTACCGTCTTCAGTATCCTGTAATTCTGCACATGGCAAATCTATACCTTCCTCATCAGTAGCATCTGCGTTAGGTATTTCATCAAAAGTAACATGTATGGACTCCTGAACAGTCAGCTTCCTTTTATTATAAACACGATATGCCTTAGAGTGAAGACTGTAACCAAGGAATATCCCTTCATCAACCTTAGAGTCAAATTTTCCTCTTTTATCTCTATCATTCAAGATAAAACATTTACATCCAAACACACGAAAGTAACCTATGTTTGGAGTTCTACCGTGCCAGATTTCATAGGAAGTTTTCTTTAACATCGGCCTAAGGAACACGCGATTTGATACATAACAGGCTGTACTAACAATTTCCGCCCAGAACTGTTTAGGAATATCATACTCATGTAGCATAGACCTAGCCATTTCCTGTAATACCCTATTTTTACGTTCAACTACACCATTCTGTTGGGGAGTTATAGGAGCAGAGAAGTTATGACTGTATCCATACTGATCACAGAATGATGCAAATGACTTACTATCAAATTCCAGCCCGTTATCACTGCGTATCCTACATAAGTTCATTTCTTTTTCATTTTCAAGTCTCTTTACTAGTGATGCAAAGTTATCTAATGCCTCATTCTTATGTGCCAGGAATATCACCCAAGTATACCTGGAGTAATCATCAACGATGACAAAGGCATATCTTTTACCTCGCAGAGACATCGTCTGAACAGGACCAAAAAGGTCGAGATGCAGCAGTTCCAGAGGTCGGGATGTAGATGTCACATTCTTTGCCTTGAACGATGTCTTGGTCTACTTGCCCATTTGGCATTCTTTGCATGTTTTGTCCTTGATGAACTTTAAGTCAGGAACACCTCGCACCAGTGCATTGCTTGTGATGTGAGACAGTAATTCCATGTCCTAAGCGTCTATGCCATAACCAGGTGTTATCCTGTGTAACTGCTAAGCACTTGACGTTCTGGTCAGTGATATCATCAAGAGTTATGCAATAAATGTTCCTATCCCTAGATGCACTAAACAGTACCTTATCATTGTTTCTAACAACACACTTGTCATTTTCAAAGGTTACCGTATGACCCTTATCACATAATTGACTAATGCTAATGAGATTATGTTCTAGATTCTTAACTAACCATACGTCATCTATAGTGGTATGTAAAGTGTTACCAACAGTTCCAACCCCAATGATCTTAGCTTTAGTGTCGTCGGCGTAGGAGACATATCCTCCATCATAGGCTTTCACCGACAGAAACTTACTGATATCACCTGTCATATGGTGGGAACACCCACTGTCGAGGTACCACTTGTTCTTTTTGCTGGATTTTCTTCTTTGTACCTGCATGAATCATTTCTTTTCTGAGGTGCCCAACTTTGATTGGGTCCTAACTGGTTAGCAGAGAAAAAGCTTCTGTTCACACGTGATATGTCATGTGTTACAGACTGTGATCTCTTGAACACTGATTGATCAGTGTCAGAGACTTCAGGAATCTTCTTTGGCCTCCAGACATATCTAGCTTTATCAGCTCTCTTCAAAAAACAGTGGTTAGCATAATGACCTTGACGGCTGCATGAAAAACACTTAGGTTTTCTAACAGCAGGTGGCACAACATGCTTATGTATCATGGGATATCCTAGTCCTGATGTTCCAAAATTACCGGGAATACTGAGTAACATGTTAAGATTTTGTTGTCCTTCAATAAGCTTATCATTAGTGCGACATTTTTCTTCCAAAAAATCCTTAAGAATAGTCATGTCTCTAGATGTCTTTTCTTTTGTTCTAAGCTTATCGCAATTACACAAGGCTTTCTCTTCCTTAAGAGTTTCTAGCTCGGCTCTTAGGCTCATATTTTCTAGATCTGTTTGGTGCTTCTCTCTTGCTACGTCATCTCGTTGCCTAATTAGACTCTTTACTTGTGAGTTGAGCGACTTAATCCTTCTTTCTGCGTTTTGGATTATTTCAAACATCTCTTCCTTTTCATCTACTTCAGGGACTGAGGAAGCGTTATCATGAGATTCATCTTGCCTAGCATATAATTCATTTAGGAATAATATTTTCTTAATGGTAGATGAATCTGATACCTGATCATCGTCATCGGCCATGTAGGCAAGATCCTCCTCCTCTTCACTTTCGGCCTCTTCCCAGTTAGTGACCATGGCTTTCTGCTTCTTTATCTTTTTGTCACCATTTTCCATCGGGCAGGCTGAGGCGAAGTGGCCTGGCTTGTTGCACTTGAAACATTTCTGCACGTTGTTCCCGGATGACGATATTCCCTTGTTCCTAGGTTGGAACTTGGAGTTTCCCTTGAACTTTCTTCTCATCCGACTTTTCAAACTTTCTGGTCAGCATGACGATCTGCTCCATTAGGTTCTCCTCAGTTTCTTCCTCACCTTCAGAGTCGTTTTCTTGTTCGGTGTTGAAAGCAATGTTTGGTTGACTTCTGACCGTTGGTTTCTCTTTGATGGAGATCTGAGTCATCTCATAGGTGGTAAGAGATCCAATCAGTTCTGACACGGAAAGTTCGTCCAAGTCCTTCGCTTCGTAGATGGCAGTTACTTTGGGATTCCATTCTCTTGGAAGATATCTCAGTATTTCCGCACTTTATCACCGTCCGGTATTTTCTTTCCCAGCGAGAACATTTGATTGATGATGTTCATGAATCTCGCGTACATATGGCTTATGGTCTCGTTGTCCTCCATTTTGAACAGCTCGTACTGGTGAGTTAGAAGGGCTATTCTTTCCTGTACGACTCGAGTGGTTCACTCATGTGTGACTTGAAGCATCTCCCACATGTCCTTGGCAGATTCGCATGAGCTTACACGATTGTACTCTTCTCTAGTAAGTGCGCAGGCAATCATGTTCTTGGCTTTGGCATTTAGAGAGATCCCTCGCTTGTCTGTTGCATCGTAATCGGCACCTTTCTTTGGGGTTCCATCCGCCTTCTTGGGATTGTAAGGTCCAGTCGTAATGATATCCCACAGGTCATAGTCAGTGGCAATCAGGAATTCCTTCATACGGTTTTTCCATATGGCATAGTTTGTTCCATCGAAGAGTGGTGGCCTAGAATGGGATTGTCCCTCTGCAAAAACATCAAAACTCGAAGAAGCCATTAGATCTTTAACTCAGGCTTGTTAGGCCCGTCGTTTGAGTAACCCGCTCTGATACCAAATGAAGATATAAATGTGCCTTAGAGGGGGGGGGGGGTGAATTAGGCTTATAAAGACTTTGTGTTTCTTTTCGCAAATACTAAGTGTGGTGACTTGGATATGCCTACTGATGTTTGTGACGAGTATGCCTGATATATCCTGGTAACGTCGGATGTGCTTTGGGTCTGCCTCACAGCGATAAAGAAATAACTGAAAAGTAAATGCGAGACAGGATTTTTATAGAGGTTATATCCCCAACTGAGGTTTACTCCTCTCCTTGGGATTTGCTTCCCAAGAGTTTAACCAATCACTATAATGCACCGTAGCTGGATACAAAACTGATTGGTTAGCCCAGTACACAACCGAAACAAGTCGAACACTAGACACTACTAGGTTACCACACGCCGAGTTTCGTTCCTCGGAATCTCCTTGATCCCGACAGACACAAGGGCCCCCGGACTTGTCCTTCCCTTCACGTGTGCGTAATCGTCGACCTTGCCTCCTTGGTATTGTTCACGTCCGAAGACAGCACTTCCGAAGACAGAATATATGGCAGGGGATGATGGAATATCTGATGAATCACTCGCTCAGTGATGGATACGCAAGTTAAAGCTCAGGTGGGCAGAAAGCTATCTCAAGTGGAAACTCCGGAATCTCTCAGTATGTTTCTGCTCAAGAACCTCTCGTAGGCTTATATTCGTCAATCTTCATTCTTTCGAAATTCTGAAGTGTGGCTTATATATAGTCCTTTTCAATCAGCACTTCATATGGAAAGTTATATCAAACAATAATCACCAAATCAAGCATAGTTTCCATGTAGGTTTCGAATCAAACATACCATATAAATCATGCGTTTAATGAATCATCACAACGGTCATATAGAGCATATAAGCATGATTTTTATTCCATATAAAAGTCCAATCTCGTTCTCAAACATATTCAACCACTTTGCATATATTTTCCATATCAGAATTTTCCATAAGTGATTCCCTGCTATCAGTACCTAGTAACGAGTTAATCCAGATTCACTTTCTAAGTATGGCACACAAGATAGCAAGGCATCAACACGTTTTCAATGTACAGCTCATAGCATTTAATCAATATATTTACCATGTTTAGCACACGAGCAAATCAGAGCTTGCTTAAATCGATTTATTCATCATGGCACGACTTTCCTTGTTTCAGAAATATCACTCGTTATAGCACATACCATATTAGAGCACTTTATCCATAAGATCAATCAAATCAAATCTTTCCTAAATATAATATTCTAATCAGCACAAGGAAAGATATCAATTCAACATTTCGTATTTAATGCAGTGCAAAGCAAGCAATGATCATACATATGATTTTCGTACAGGAATAACGGATTTCAAACAGATATATCACTTTCCATATATAAACAGCATATTTTCCATATATAGCTCAGTAGGATATCTCATGCATAATTTCCATATATAGCACAGAACGATATATCCTATCTTATGGACTGTCTATAACATGCGATCACATAGTTCCATCAAATCATCACAGAATCATACGCAATTCAAATATTCAACACTTTAACAATTTTCAGCTTATTAGCAATGCATGGTTGAACATTATCGTGAACTTAGACATTTTATTTTTCTCAAATCGAATTGCTTATTTTATAGACCTAATGTCATTACAATTACATCGTTCATCAAAACTCTCTAACATATATGGACCAAAAAAGGTCAACATATAGAATTCGGTTGAAGGCTGGGAATGGGTTTCAAATGAAGAAAAGAACGTCGAAGAAGGCTCAAAGTGGATGACTAAGGGCAAACGTGGGGGAATTTATGTAAGGCCGAATGAGGAATATCCTAAACTCCCTTATCAGTTTCCTAACGATCTAACGCAAGATGAGTATGACACCAAGAATCTTTAGGTAAGACAAGTAATTTATGTGTGTGGATCCAAAGAAAGGAAAAAGGAACAAGGCTTGAATCCTCACGCATGTAGAGTGACTTTGTGTCTAGTGGAACAATCAAATGACCTTTTAGACACAAAAAATGCGACTTAGATTGACAAAATTTAAGCAATTAAATCGATCAGCATGTCGGGGTAAAGTTCTTGGTGACTTTAGATCAAAGCATCCTAAAGCATCATAAAATATATATATATTTTATTATTATTTATTTTTTATCACGCAAGATAAGGACAAATAAGCATAGAAAACACATAGAATAGAGCATGTGATAGCACAGAAGATCAGGTAATGCACATGATAGCACAGAAGATCAGGTAATGCACGTGTTACGGAAGATTCAGCATGCCTAATTTTCCGACAAGGAATTGGAATCGTTTCTCACCCAAGGCCTTGGTGAAAATGTCGGCTAGTTGAAACTACGTGTTCACAAAGTACATCTCTATCGTGCCTTTTTCTACGTGATCTTTGATAAAATGTTATCTAATGTCTGTGTGTTTTGTGCGTGAATGATGAGCAGGATTGCAAGCAATGGCGATTGCACTTTGACATCACCATGTATGGGTGTATTATTTAGATTGTACTCATAGTCGCGAAGCTGTGTCCGCATTCACAGCATCTGTGAGCAACAACTGGCGGCAGCTACGTATTCTGCTTCGGCCGTCGAAGTGGACACACAGTTCTGCTTTTTGGATGACCAGCAGACTAGCTTTTCTCCTAGAAATTGAGCACCACCGGACGTGCTTTTCCTGTCCATTCGGCAATCTGCATAGTCAGCGTCAGTTGTCAGGACCCGCCGTCCCACGTCGTATCCCGTTTTAATCCTAAGTGCCTACGGCTTCGTTATCATGCAAAAGCGTAAAAATACGAATAAAATATTCCTTTTTAAAATACGTGCGGAAGTCTCACATACAAGTCAAAAGAATATTCATAAATCGTTCTACAGCTCATCGTAGTCATATCTACACAAAATACAAGTGTGTGTGTGTGTGTGTAGCAAAAGCTTCCTATGCGCCCGGCCTTCACAGGTCGTCATCCATACACACACTCCCACCTCAAAAGCAGCCGAATAGCATCAAAAGATCGGCCTCGCACCGTAAACGGATCACGTACCGTGATCGGTAACACCTACAACACGTAACATAAGAAATGAGCCACCCAGGCTCAGTAAGCAGAAATTATGCGTGTAATGCACGTGTCCTAACGATCGGCAATCCACGACGTCGCTTACTAACGCTCATACTCTTTTTCCTGACTCGTACTCTTCTCCTGACTCATACTCTTTTTCTTAGACTCGTACTTCGTATGGGCCCTCGGCTTTCTATCCCAATATGCGCCATTTCGTAGAGATCTCAATCCACGAGGGATTCGTACTTATGTAGAGGTTCACACACTAGAAGGTCACCCGAATGAATCTTCCCTTACTCAGTGTGGCCTCCACGCGGACGCTTCTCACTAGTAGCCACCACCGAGGCCACTAACCACGGAGGTCACCCGAAGGAATCTTTCCTTCCGGGTAGTGTTTACACACTAGAAGGTCACCCGAAGGAATCTTCCCTTACTCAGTGCATGCCCCGGGTCGCATCCTCCATGTTGCATCTCCCGCTTACGGGGTATTCCCCCAGCCTCTTATACAGGCCTTATGGCTTCATTCGCCATGGCCGCGTAGGGGAGCGTGACTCTTCATTGAGTCGACACAAACGCCAATATCGGCGAGTATACATCGCACACAGGCGATCTTATGCACGCTCATACCTCGTGTCTTACGTACTACACATGCGTGCAAATGCTCATGCCATGTTCATGTAACTATGCAGATCATGCTATCATGCATATAAATAATCATGCCATAATGTACACGTTTCACATAGGGTCAGATAAGCACATAATCACATAATCAGACGCAGGCAAGTTACGTGTCGTAGTTGAATTTCTACTTACCTGCGTCCAAGCTAAAATAGTGTACTCCTTCGTAAAGTCCCTTTCTTATGACCCTTAAACATAAACATCATCGTATCAGTATTATGCCCTTATTTAATTAATTAGGTAGAACTAAATTGTCTGACTACATTAATTTTGCTAAAGTCTCTAAGTCGCATGATTCTAATCTAGGCTAAGCCCATGCCCAAAATTTTCTAAGTTATGTCATCATTGAATTATTACGCAAGGAGTTCGGCGAAATGTCTAAGTGTTGTTCCATTCATTCGATTTGTGAAGCTTGGAATCGCCCGATTTTAAAAATCGCCGTGTTATTCACAAGGTGGCAATTCGCCCGATTTGATCTCCATTTTGCCTAGATTTTGCCCGATTTCCCTTGTATACAAAGTGCTCGATTTAGTTTGTGCCATGAGGGTTTCGCTCGATTTCTAGTTCCACTAACTCAATTTCGGCGATTTGTCCCCTTCATGCCACGTGTAGTTTCTATTTAAATCGCCCGATCTGATCTCACGTGGATTGATTTCGATCGATTATGCATTGTGCATGAAGTCGCCCGATTAGTGCTTGCATGGAACCCTTCATCAACCGATTTGTAAATCGCCGAGTTCAATGCCTCCTTTGGTAGATCGCCCGATTTGATTGCATGCATGAAATGGTTAAGACATTCGACCGATTTGTCTCTTATTTTCCTAGTTTCACCCGATTTCTTGGGGTTTTCTATTCGCACGATTATGTTAGGTTCCGATAGGTTCTAATACTACCTAAGCTAAATCGCCCGATTTGATCGACTCCCAAATCATCTACCCGAAATCACCTCCATCGTTCAACCTGCCCTTAATTTCTAAGCTCTAAGGTTCCCTTCTACCCCAAAATCATCCAACACCGACTTAGAATCATCCCAACACGGGTTTTACCTAAATCGAGACCTTAACACGAGCTTATACCTCACACTTAGGGTTTCGCATTCTCACTACACTTAATTCCTAATCTTCATGTGACTAAACATCTAAGAAATTCAAATTTAGTGAAATTGCAAGGTTTTAAGGTTGACATTTTTACTTACACTTGAAACCTTATCTTCTTGGTTTGGAAAAAAATCGTCTCGGCTCCTTCTCCTTCCTTTCCTCTTGTTTTTCGTTTCCTTTCTTAAGTGTGGTTAGTTTGTTGTATTAGTTTAGTTAGATATTTTCTTAAGGTAAGCTACTTGAGGCATGGGTGTGGACGTGGTCTTCCCTAAATTAGGGAATGTTGTCTCCTCATTTACTTGGCTTTGGGCCTAAATTAAGTTCTAGCCCAATAGTAGTTAAATTCCTAGCCCAACATACATTCTAGCAAATTCTCATTTGGTTATCTTAAGTCATTCCATTCACTTACTATTTCGAAAGTCCCTCATATAAATTTAGGGATTGTCGTACGCGCATAATTTGCACGTAATTCACATAAATATTCACGAGCACAAAATGCGTACAATGACATAAACATGTAACATATACGAAATTAAACACGTATCACGTATGTCATATACATGATTTATTGGCTGACCTGATTTGCGGGGACTGGGGTCCTACATCCTCCCCCCCTTAAGGAGCATTTCGCCCCCGAAATCAACCTGTATGGAACAACTCAGGATAACGAATTCTCATTTCGTCCTCCCATTCCCAGGTGGCTTCTTCCGTAGACTGGTTCCGCCACAACACTTTCACTAAAGGAATTTCTTTATTCCTGAGTCTTTTAGTTTCGTACATCAATATCTCCACCGGAATTTCCTCGTAACTCAGATCCGGTTTCAATTGTTGATGTAAGGACTCATTTCCTAGAACGTGGTTCGGGTCGGCTATGTACTTCCTTAGTGTTGAGACGTGAAACACGTCATGGACTTGCAATAATGACGCAGTTAGCTTTAATTGGTACGCCACCTCGCCAACCCTCTTCGCTATTCTGAATGGCCCTATATACCTAGGACTTAGCTTCCCTTTCTTCCCGAACCGCTTGACGCCCTTCATTGGCGATACCTTCACAAATACTTGATCATCTGCTTCGAACTCCAAGGGTCGACGCCTTTGGTCTGCGTAGCTCTTCTGCCGACACTGTGCAGTTCGCATCCTTTCTTGTATTGTAGTAATAGCTTCCGTCATTACTCGTACTATGTCGGGGCCTAACATTGCCCGTTCTCCGACTTCGTCCCAATGTACTGGGGATCTGCACCTACACTCATATAGCGCTTCGTACGGTGCCATCCCGATAGTAACATGGTAGCTGTTATTGTACGAGAACTCGATTAGTGGGAGGTATCTACTCCAATTTCCTTTGAAATCGAGTACGCATGCTCGCAGCATGTCTTCCAACGTCTGTATCATCCGCTTGGATTGACCGTCCGTTTGCGGATGATAGGCGGTACTAAAAGATAGTTTCGTTCCCATCGCCTTTTGCAAGCTCGTCCAGAATTTCGACAGAAATCCGGAGTCGCGATCCGAGACTATAGACGACGCCGTGCAGTCGCACTATCTCTTGGATGTAGAGCTCGTCGTATCGTTCCATGGAGAACGTCGTACTAATCTGTAGGAAATGGGCAGACTTGGTTAACCGGTCGACGATCACCCAAATCGCGTCATGCCCTTTGGCGTTCTTCGGTAGCCCTACTACGAAATCCATGGAAATGTTATCCCATTTCCATTCAGGAATGGGTAATGGTTGCAGAGTTCCCGCCGGCCTTTGATGCTCGGCCTTTATCTGCTGGCATGTCAGGCATTGACTCACGAAAGTTGCGATATCCTTTTTCATGCCTGGCCACCAATAGTTTTCCCGTAGATCTCGATACATCTTCGTGGCTCCTAGATGGACAGAGTATGCCGTGGTATGTGCTTCCGCCATTATCGTCCTTCGTAGTTCAGCGTTGTCTGGTACGTACAACCGGTTCTTAAAGCACAGTCGTCCGTCTTTCCGTATTATGAGATCTCCTGTCGTTTGTTCCGGTTGCGCTTCCTTGATCTTTATATAAAGTTCATCTGCTAGTTGCGCCGTCTTGATTCGCTCTAGCAGCGTTGGTTGTAAAGTTAAAGCTGCTAGTTGAGCCTTGACTTCGCCTAGTCGTACGACTTCTACTTCCAGTAGTTGCAGTTCTGCACTCACTGCTTTTCGGCTTAAGGCATCGGCTACTATATTCGCCTTGCTTGGGTGGTAGTTGATTACGCAGTCGTAATCTTTGACTAGTTCCAACCACCTCATTTGCCTCATGTTCAGCTCCTTTTGCGTGAAGAAATACTTGAGGCTCTTGTGGTCGGTGTATATCTCACACTGCTCTCCATAGAGGTAATGCCTCCCGATCTTGAGAGCAAAGACCACTGCCGCTAGCTCTAGGTCGTGCGTCGGGTAATTCTTCTCGTACTCCTTTAGTTGACGAGAGGCGTATGCTACTACGTTCTCGTTCTGCATTAGCACACACCCTAACCCGCTCTTCGACGCATCGCTATAAACGTAAACCCTCCAGTTCCCGTAGGTATTGTGAGAACTGGGGCCGTCGTAAGCCGTTCCTTCAGCTCTTGGAAGCTCCGTTCGCATTTGGTGGTCCACTGAAACGGCGTATTCTTCCTGGTCAGCCTCGTCAGTGTCGATGCTATCTTCGAGAAATCCTTGATGAATTTCCTGTAATAACCCGCCAGACCGAGGAAACTTCGTACTTCCGTCAAGTTGGTCGGTCGGGGCCAATTACTGATAGCTTCTATCTTGTTCGTGTCTACGGAAATTCCTGCTCCTGATACTATATGCCCTAAGAAGGCGACTTGGTCGAGCCAGAATTCGCACTTCTTGAACTTGGCGTATAGTTGCTTGTCCCGTAGTATGCTCAGAACTGCTACTAGGTGTTCTTCGTGCTCCTTCTTTGTCTTCGAATAGATCATGATGTCATCTATAAAGACGATGACAAACCTATCCAGGTATGGCTTGAACACCCGGTTCATTAAGTCCATAAAAGCTGCGGGCGCATTAGTCAACCCGAATGGCATCACCAGAAACTCATAGTGGCCATAACGGGTACTAAAGGCTGTCTTCGGGACATCCTTCTTCCGAATTCTTAACTGATGATAGCCCGATCTTAGGTCGATCTTGGAGAAAACCGTCGCACCTTGTAATTGATCGAACAGATCGTCTATCCTAGGGAGTGGGTACTTGTTCTTCATCGTTAGCTTGTTCAACTCTCTGTAGTTGATGCATAATCGCATGGACCCGTCTTTCTTCTTTACGAATAGCACCGGGGCTCCCCAAGGGGAGAAACTCGACTGTATGAACCCCTTCTGCATGAGTTCGTCGAGTTGATCCTTTAACTCCTTCATCTTGGTCGGTGCTAGCCGATATGGGGCCTTAGATATTGGCGCCGCTCCAGGTACCAGATCTATGGCGTATTCTATTTCCCGTTCAGGTGGTAGTCCCGGTAATTCCTCGGGAAGTACGTCAGGGAAGTCTTTAACTACCGGCACTTCCTCGAATTTCGAAGAGAAGTTCTCTTCTGATTTGATAGCGAACACCAGATAGGCTTCGCACCCTGATTTGATCAGTCGTTGGGCTTTTAACGCTGATATTCTAGAGCCACTCGTCCCTTTGCTAGTTGCTACGAACCTAAGGGATTCATCTCCATCCATATTGAACGTGACTATTTTGCGGTGGCAGTCTATGACATCTCCGTACTTCGATAGCCAATCCATTCCAAGGATCACCTCATAATCATTAATGGGAATTATTATGAGGTCTATCGGCAACTCCTTGTCCCCGATTACTATCGGGCAATCCCGTAGTATGCGGTTAGTTTGGGTGGGATTCCCGTTCGGAACTGTTACGCTATACTCGCACTCAGCTCTATGAGGCGTAACTCCTATCCTCGTGACATACTTAGTGGATGCTAATGAGTGCGTCGCCCCCCAGTCGACTAAGATGCATGTGGGGGTTTGGTGAACGAGGAGGGTACCTGTCACCACGGCCGGGTTGTTTTCCGCTTCATCAGATGTGATAGTATAGACCCGGGCCGGTACTCTTGGTGGGGCTGCCTGGTTCCCAGCTTGGCTTCCGGACGCATTCTCCGGACACGCCCTAAGATAGTGGCCCGTCTTGCCACATTTGAAGCAGATGGCATTCTGGGAGTTGCAGACTCCCTTGTGCCTCCGTGCACACTTCGGACATACTGGTAGGTTCAGTTGAGGTCACCCTGGTTGGGGTTGAGATGTAGGGGTGGTCCAGGTCGATTCTGAAACTTCTGTTTCCCGTCCTTGGCAATAAACTGCCGCTTCGGGTTGCCTCCGCTCCCTTGCGGCCCTTGTACGAACTTGCGTCTAGCTTCTTGGGCGCGAGCAATCCTAGCCTCAGCTTGCTGCGCCACTAGCGCTCTCTCAGCCACTTGTGCGTACGTGGCTCCTTGTAATCCCGCCATACTCACGTCTCGGTACAGTTCGGGCTTCAATCCTTCCATAAACCGCTCGATTTTCAGCGCGTCCGTGCTAACCATGTGAGCAGCGAACCTTGACAGCTGCTCAAACTTCGTGATGTACTCCGCTACTGTCATTGCCCCTTGGCGGAGGTTGATGAACTCGTCCATTCTCTGGGCTCTGACGGGGGCGGTGTAGTACTTCCCTCGAAATAACTCCTTAAACCGATCCCAGGTCATCGTTAGTGAGTTCTCGATGGCTGAGACGGTGTCCCACCAATGTCCAGCGCTCTCCCTCAACAGGTAGGCAGCGCACATAACCTTCTCTGCCTCATGCGGCTGTGCTAGAACATGTTCTCCAGCGTCCTTAGCCAGTCCTCGGCGGAGGTGGGGTCCGTAGCATCCTCAAACGATGGAGGGTTAAGCTTTCTAAACCTCTCCCCGATCATCGCGGTTCGTTTAGGTGGGGAGGTAAGTCGGGTGATTGTCCCCCAGCGTTTTGCTGTTGGATCAGCTGTTGGATTTGGGCCGACTGCTGTCGGACCAACTCGTAAGCTGCAGGATGGTGGTATCCCGGCTGTCGGGAGGGTTATTAGTGTCCCTACCCTGATCCGAATTCCTACTACCTTCACCCCGAAGTCTTACCATTTTCTTGACCTATCCTGATAATTCCTAAGGCCAAAAAACAATCAACACGAAGAATTCACATAACATGGTACCTACAAGCAAGGCCGCTTCCGTGCTTTTGAGAGTGTGTGTATGGACAGTCTGCAGGACCTGTGACCGAAGCTCTGATACCACTCTTGTCAGGACCCGCTGTCCCACGTCGTATCCCGTTCTAATCCTAAGTGCCTACGGCTTCATTATCATGCAAAAGCGTAAAAATACGAATAAAATTTTCCCTTTCTAAAATGCGTGCGGAAGTCATACATACAAGTCAAAAAAGAATGTTCATAAATCGTTCTAAAGCTTATCGTAGTCGTATCTACACAAAATACAAGTGTGTGTGTGTGTGTAGCAAAAGCTTCCTATGCGCCTGGCCTTCACAGGTCGTCATCCATACACACACTCCCACCTCAAAAGCAGCCGGATAGCATCAAAAGATCGGCCTCGCACCGTAAACGGATCACGTACCGTGATCGCTAGCACCTACAACACGTAACATAAGAAAAGAGCAACCCAGGCTCAGTAAGCAGAAATTATGCGTGTAATGCACATGTCCTAACGATCGGCAATCCACGCCGTCGCTTACTAATGCTCATACTCTTTTTCCTGACTCGTACTCTTTTCCTGACTCATACTCTTTTTCTTAGACTCGTACTTCATATGGGCCCTCGGCTATCTATCCCACTATGCGCCATTTCGTAGAGATCTCAATCCACGAGGGATTCGTACTTATGTGGAGGTTCACACACTAGAAGGTCACCCGAAGGAATCTTCCCTTACTCAGTGTGGCCTCCACGCGGACGCTTCTCACTGGTACCAAGGCCACTAACCACGGAGGTCACCCGAAGGAATCTTCCCTTCCGGGTAGTGTTTACACACTAGAAGGTCACTCGAAGGAATCTTCCCTTACTCAGTGCATGCCCCGGGTCGCATCCTCCAGGTTGCATCTCCCGCTTACGGGGTATTCCCCCATCCTCTTATACAGGCCTTATGGCTTCATTCGCCATGGCCGCGTAGAGGAGCCGTGAGTCTTCAGTGAGTCGACACAAACGCCAATATCGGCGAGTATACATCGCACAAAGGCGATCTTATGCACGCTCGTACCTCGTGTCTTACGTACTACACATGCGTGCAAATGCTCATGCCATGTTCATGTAAATATGCAGATCATGCTATCATGCATATAAATAATCATGCCATAATGTCACGTTTCACATAGGGTCAGATAAGCACATAATCACATAATCAGACGCAGGCAAGTTACGTGTCGTAGTTGAATTTCTACTTACCTGTCGTCCAAGCTAAAATAGTGTACTCCTTTGTAAAGTCTCTTTCGTACGACCCTTAAACATAAATATCATCGTATCAGTATTATGCCCTTATTTAATTAAATAGGTAGAACTAAATTATCTGACTACATTAATTTGCTAAAGTCTCTAAGTCGCTTGATTCTAGTCTAGGCTAAGCCGATGCCCAAAATTTTCTAAGTTATGTCATCATTGAATTATTACGCAAGGAGTTCGGCGAAATGTCTAAGTGTTGTTCCATTCATTCGATTTGTGAAGCTTGGAATCGCCCGATTTTAGAAATCGCCGTGGTATTCACAAGGTGGCAATTCGCCCGATTTGACCTCCATTTTGCCTAGATTTTGCCCGATTTCCCTTGTATAGAAAGTGCCCGATTTCGTTTGTGCCATGAGGGTTTCGCCCGATTTCTAGTTCCACTAACTCAATTTCGGCGATTTGTCGCCTTCATGCCACGTGTAGTTTCTATTTAAATCGCCCGATTTGATCTTACGTGGATTGATTTCGATCGATTATGCATTGTGCATGAAGTCGCCCGATTAGTGCTTGCATGGAACCCTTCATCAGCCGATTTGTAAATTGCCGAGTTCAATGCCTCCTTTGGTAGATCGCCCGATTTGATTGCATGCATGAAATGGTTAAGACATTCGGCCGATTTGTCTCTTATTTTCCTAGTTTCACCCAATTTCTTGGGGTTTTCCATTCGCACGATTATGTTAGGTTTCGGTAGGTTCTAATACTACCTAAGCTAAATCGCCCGATTTGATCGACCCCCAAATCATCTACCCGAAATCACCTCCATCGTTCAATCTGCCCTGAATTTCTAAGCTCTAAGGTTCCCTTCTACCGCAAAATCATCCAACACCGACTTAGAATCATCCCAACACGGGTTTTACCTAAATCGAGACCTTAACACGAGCTTATACCTCACACTTAGGGTTTCACATTCTCACTACACTTAATTCCTAATCTTCATGTGACTAAACATCTAAGAAATTCAAATTTAATGAAATAGCAAGGTTTTAAGGTTGACATTTACTTACCACTTGAAACCTTATCTTCTTGGTTTGGAAAAAAATCGTCTCGGCTCCTTCTCCTTCCTTTCCTCTTGTTTTTCGTTTCCTTTCTTAAGTGTGGTTAGTTTGTTGTATTAGTTTAGTTGGATATTTTCTTAAGGTAAGCTACTTGAGGCGTGGGTGTGGACGTGGTCTCCTGTTGGCCCTTTATTACCAAACAAGGATCAAAAGAAGGGTTTGAATGTATAAAACGTGAAGAACACCTTGAGTGTGTGTTAGTGTGTGTTTTCTTAATGTAACGTACAAGGCGGCTTACCTTTCAATTCTTTTGATAAAACCCTAATTAGGGTAAATGAGGCTTTACATACCACAAGTATTTGGTATATTAAATCCCAATACAAAACTATGACTTAATTCCATAAGTCACCCCAAACTACTAACAACCCACTAAATAAACATATTAACCCAAGATTACATAAATTAAACGATGCTACAAAATATTCCTAACAATCTCCCCCTTAGCATCCTTTTCGTTTTGGCGTCCTCTGTGTCTTCTTCTTCTTGGGTTTCTCATCAGTATCAATCGATTTCCTGAGTCCAAGTCTGAACTCGTATGTTCGTATCGTTCTTCGTAAAGATAATCGATCGGAGATGATGTTGATCAGCTTCTCGTATTTCTCCTGGACTTCTGCTTCTTCGTACCTTAGCTCCTCCAAAATCCTTTCGAGTTTCACCCGAATAATCAGCAGCGTCGCATCGCTGAATTTGGCAATCTCGGATGTTTTCATCAGCCTCTTTTCTCCCTTGTAATTGGTGTAGACCACAGATGGATCGTTGTCATCATTGATTATGTGGCCTTCACCAAGACTTGAGTCGGGGACTTCGAAGGATGTCTTTGTGAGATTCACCCTTTTCATGTTGCTTTCCACCGCCATTTGAAGATCGTGAGTCGAATTGAACTTGATTTGGCGCATCATGAATCGCTTAAGAGCAACATAGCCCACTTTCAGGCCTGGATTCTGGAGTGTTCCAAGAAATCTGAAGCTTATAAGTATCCGATCAACATCTTCACCTCTGATGTAGGAGAGATCGCCTTCAGTCAGTTCCTCGATCGTTCCATCTTCTTGCTGCACTTTATAGATAGGATACTCATAATAGTCGAGACGACCTCGCCGAACTCCCAAGATTTTGTTAATTCTGGCCTTTTCCTTCTCTTCTCTTCTAAGATTGTCAACGTTTGTATCTTTTGCTCTCTACACAAGCCCTCTACGAAGAGAGAGCAGGTATCGTATAGCAGTTGGTCTCGGGAGATGAGTTAGGCCTCTTAGATTCAGCTCGTCTAACTCCTTGATCCTATCCTCCTTCCTCCATATTCTTCTTCGTATCTCTTCTTGATATGGAGCTATCACTTTGACATTTTCCCACGGTGGCTTCTGTTCTTCTCCTATCTTCGACTTCGAGGGGGGCACTCTTTATCGACGACAACGTGTTTGAGAAGCTCTGGAAGTTCTGGAATGTCTGCTTCGTAGTCTTCACCTTCCTCGAGCTCATCATCGTCGATAAGGGCAAGGTCAACATTTGCCTTCATTAAGAAGTATCTGGCATTGTCCAGTAAGCCCTTGGCCAAGGCTGGATGCATCGGCTTTGTTAACCAATCGTCGTTGAAGATGTACTTTTCAACCGCTGTGTGTGGGTTGTAAAGTGTTTCGAGAGATACGATCGGTTCATTTGATTGCAGAGATAGAGAGGGTGAGGATGGAGGATCAGAGGAGGTTCTTGGGTTTGTAAGGCTAGGCGGTGATGGACTCACGGCTGATGAGGAGGTCGTTTGGGTTGTCTTGGTAGTAGTTCGGGTAGATATTCTGGTTTGGGTGGGTGTAGGTGGTTTTGTTCTGGTGGGTGTTTGGGTGGATCGAGGTTGTGGCTGCGGAGGAGGCTGAGGCTGAGGCCCTGTCTCTCGTGTCTTCTCCCCCTCGGGACGATCCCCACCGTCAGGGTCGTGACGTGGATGTCCTGAGGACTGGGCCTCGCCGGGGTTAGGTGGGTTGTAGGGAAGCTCCAGACGTCTGAGGACCTCCTCTTCATACGCAGTCGCTTTGGTGCAGTGCGGAGTCTGGCCAGGAGAACGTCGATGAGTTCCGGGATTGGTACGTTCCACGGCCCTTCCTCAGAGTCAGGGGACGGCTCGGCTCGTGTGGGCATGGCTTCGGTGACGGGGGCTTTGCCTTTGTCTCGAGAGGAGGTACCAACGGCGTTGTAGACCTGGTTCATGATGGTGTCCTTGAGATCTTTTGCAAACTCCGCGAGGCGATCATTCAGCCTGGCCTCCGTCACGAATGGGGAAAATAACCTGGCGGAGTCACGTAGACGTTCCGTCGTCACTACATCAGTAGAGGGTACTGATGTGCCGCCTGTTTGCACAGGACTTGAAGAACCGAGGCCACTGAGGCTCATCGTTGTCATCAATGCTGAGACAAACTCAGATTGATGGCCCAAGGTCGTAGCTGCAGGGATGGTGACTACGTTGGGGCTTCCGCTCAGTTCCATACTAGACTCTAGTACGGAGACGTTATGGAGCGTTCTGTCTAGATCACTAAGATCTAGAGGTGCAGAAACCAATGGTAGTGTCCTAGAAAGTGGAAAAATTATGGAAGGTGAGGGCGCTAGACTCGTTGTGATCAAAGAAGGTGCAGTCTGAGGCTGAGAACTGCTTATTACATCAACCACCTCCGAGCGAGGTGGTGATGAATGACGTGGCACCTCGTGAGTATGTGAAACAATCATCTGTTGGGAGATGATTGAGTGGCTGGGGAGGGTAGTTTGCGCGATTGGACCCGATGTCGCGACTTCCACTCGGGGGAAGACAAAGTCATCCCCTGTACCTATGGGTTCGGCCCAGCTTGTTTGTGGACTAGTTGGCTGAGGAATACGGTCGTGTTTTTGCTTTGTACACCATTCCTGCTGTCCTCCCCTGTCATCCCCTTTGGATTTGCGCTTTTGTTTTGGCTGTGGGGATGATGAGCTTCCTAGACCTACATTTGGCTCTGGGGGTTGGCTTGTCCCTGGGTTAGGTTCAACTAGGTTGTGTTGAGCCACGGGGACGTCGTCGAGGTTGTTGGCTTGCATATATTTGCGTAGCGCCGGCTCATTCGGATCAAGGAGGCGAAGTAAGTGGTCTGGGATGATCATGGCCTCCTGATCGATTTTGCTCTTCGTCGATTGGATTTTTATGAGCTTCGGAGATTGGTAACCCTCTGCTGTTGGTCGTCGTTCGATTTCGGGATGAAGATCCATGAAATGTTGGACGATGACAGGTAGCCACCGTAAGTAAGGGACCACCGGCTTCGTTGATCCAAGACCTCGCCTTCGTAGTTGATCGAGGATATCCGACCAGATGAGTTGGGCGACATCATAATTTCTGTTGAAGATGATCCCACGGAAGATCAGCATGATGTTTCAGTTGCATTTGTCGGACCCTGAGTGTTTTGGCGAGAGACATTTGTTTACGATCAGGAACAGGGTCCTCCACGGGGCAGGGATGTCTTTGGCAGTGAAGTCAGGTAAGTGTATGGTGTTTTGGGCGTTAGGTTTGTGGCCCATGAATAGGAAGTCCCTGATTAGGTCGTCGTTGGAGGGATGGGGATCATATAGGAGTGAATGAGGTAGGTTAAGTATGGAACGGAGAATGGATGGAGTAAGGACAACTATGGTGTTGTCGATTTTGGCGGAAAGGGTGGTTATTTTTGGGTTATTGGTTGGTTTTTGAAGGGTGGACCAGAATTGTTGCACATATACTTCAGGGACGACCTCAGTGATGTTTAGGGCGGTTTTTAGAGGGTGGTTTTCGAGGATTTTAATAATGATAGGATCTGGGCACGAGGTATTGGCAAAGTCGAGTTGGAAGTTGTTGGGTGGCCTCTGTGCCCAGTCCTTGGAGGCGAAGATCTCATCAATTTGTCGCACCATTTTGGTATATCTGCAAGATAAGAGTATGCAAAATTATTCAATACGTTGTTAAGCATGTTAGGACTTAGAGAAATTTGGCAAAAGTTGTGACTAAGTTTCGTTGAAGAAACAAAGTGAAATTGAAGTAAGCAATCGGCGAAAGTGCCAATTTCAATTCAATTTCAATTGGTTTTGAGTTTCGGGCAATAATGTGCATTGTGCGATTCAAATCATAAGTTCAATTTGGAGTGTGGTTTCGATCGAAAGTCATGTTCAATTTAGGCAAATTCGGCGAAAGTGAAATTAAATTCAGTTTCGATCGAAAGTCATATTTAATTTAAAAAGTTCAGCGAAAGAGAAATTCAATTCAGTTTCGATCGAAAGTCCAATGTGGTGCAATATAAATCACGAATCGATTGATTAAAATTTAAAATTAATTTTGTCGTCAGTTTCGATCGAAACTGTGAGATAGTTTCGGCCGAAAGGGTAAAGTCAAAACGATTAAAATTATGTTGAAAATTGAAATGCCCTGTTTCGTTCGAAAGTAGTAACTGTTTCGATCGAAAGTAGTAAAACCCTCGAATCCGTCGATTTGAACACACAAAATAAGTAAAATTTTCAGTAACAATCGATCGATTGTGATGTGAAATTGAAACTAGAGTTTAGTTTCGAGCGAATCTAGACGAGATGAAAACATGTTTTAACAGTGATTCGCTCGAACTCACGCAACCCTAATCTGCGTAACCTGCAAGAATGAGAAAATTATCAGTTAAAGGCTGTAGATTAAATGTTTTTCCTTACCAATGAGGGATTTGGAGTTGCAATAATCGGTAAAACAGAGTGAGACTGTGATAAATTTGTGTGCGATTCCAGAGAGGGTTTAAGAGTGAATTTGAAAATCGATGAAGAAGAACAGTGTTCGGGCGTAACTCTATTTAAATAAGCAGAGTCTCAGTTTCGCCGAGAATAATTTCAAAGAGTTAATTTTGAATTTCGATCGATTGAATTGAGTTTCGGGCGAAAGTCAGTTGCGCCGAGAGAAATTTCAAAGGATGTAACGAAGATAATCAATTTCAATCGAAATGTGTTTCGAGCGAAAGTCAGTTTCGCCGATAAAATTATGAAAGTACTTAATCAAATTTTCAATTGTCAATTGAAGTTCAGTTTCGATCGAAACTTGTTTAGTGCGATTGGCAAATCAATTTGAAAGGGTTTCGGGCGATATGTAGTTTCATCGAGACAGGTTTTGAGTAATTGAAAATTCATTGTCAATTAAATTGGAGATGAGTTTCGGGCGATATCCAATTCAATTGAAATAACTTTCGAGCGATATGTAGTTTCGCCGAGTAAACTTTAAAAAGAATTTCAAGAAGTTTCGCCGAGAAAAATTTGTGATATTTGAAATATTAGAATAATTTAATTTCGAAAGAAATTTAAGAAGTTTCACCATCCTATATTATTTAAATTTGATGAGAAATTTTTTTAAAATAAATCCTTATGTGAACTGTTTAGTGCATAATTTTGAGAGACTCCCCCTAGATTTGTGCGAACCGTTCAATGACTCCCCATAAATTAGTGCATAATAATGAAAGACTTCCCCTAGATGCATGCATAAATTTTTTATTAGTCCCCCCCTAGATATAATAGTAGGATTTCTTTTTTTTTTTAACATTCATAACATATAGAGAAAAATTAAATGATCTATTTACACAATATCAGGTTCATGTAGGGACAATCGATCATGTCTTATGGTTCAACATGCCTAACCTAGATACCAAGAATTGGAATCGCTTTTCATCCAATGCCTTAGTAAATAAGTCAGCAAGTTGAAGATCTGTGTGAACAAAATGCATTTCGATTGTACCTTGTTCCACATGTTCCTTGATAAAGTGATATCTAATGTCTATATGTTTTGTGCGTGAATGATGTACTGGATTACTTGTTACAGCTATAGCACTTTTAGAGTCACTAAAAATTGGGATATGATTTAACGTTATGCCAAAATCTCGCAGCTGGGTTCTCATCCACAAAATTTGTGAGCAGCAACTCGCAGCAGCGACATATTCTGCCTCTGCTGTCGATGTTGAGACACAATTTTGCTTTCGAGACGACCAGCTTACGAGTTTACCCCCGAGAAATTGAGCGGCTCCAGAAGTGCTCTTTCTGTCCAGCTTGCATCCCGCGTAGTCAGCGTTGGTGTATCCTACGAGTTCAAAGCTTGATTCCATCGGGTACCATAGACCTAGATTCGGAGTTCCCTTGAGACATTTGAAAATCCGCTTGACGGCGAGCATGTGAGATTCCTTTGGATCAGCTTGAAAGCGTGCACAGAGACACGTGGCCAACATGACATCAGGCCTACTGGATGTAAGATAGAGCAAGGATCCTATCATGCCTCGATAAGTTGTCTGGTTAACAGATTTTCCTGAGGAATCTGCGTCAAGTTTGCATGAGGTAGACATGGGAGTCATGGCAGTATTTGAGTTGTCCAAGTTGTACTTCTTGAGTATGTCGTGAATGTACTTGGATTGACTGATGAAGATTCCATCGTGTAGCTGTTTAACCTGAAGTCCTAAGAAGAAACTTAATTCGCCCATCATGCTCATTTCGAATTTCTGTTTCATCAGATCCCCAAAGTTCCTGCACATTCGTGAGTCTGTTGACCCGAATATGATGTCGTCAACGTAGATCTGCACTAGCATAATGTCAGATTCGTCCTTCTTGATAAAAAAGAGTCGTATCAATCTTCCATTTTGTGAAACCAGATGAGATGAGAAAATCCGAGAGGACCTCGTACCAGGCTCTGGGAGTTGTTCATTTACAAAACCTTCAGGCTGGGATACAAAAACTTCTTCTTTTAGTATTCCGTTGAGAAATGCAGTTTTGACATCCATCTGGTAGACCGTGAAGTTTTTGTGTGCAGCGAAAGCTAAAAGATCCTGATGGCTTCAATTCTTGCAACTGGGGCATATATCTCGTCATAGTCGATTCCTTCCTGTTGATTGTAACCTTTTGCTACCAGCCTTGCTTTATTCCGGATTACAACTCCTTGCTCGTCCTTTTTGTTTTTAAACACCCATTTAGTCCCTATGATAGTTTTCCCAGCCGGTCTAGGTACTAGGTTCCAAACTTTCAACCTCTCAAACTGATTGATTTCTTCCTGCATTGCAATTATCCAGTCTGGATCGGCGAGTGCTTCAGTTACTTTGCTGGGTTCCTTTTGACTGAGAAAACATGAATAGAGGCTTTCATTCATTGTTGATGCTCGAGTGGTTACTCCAGTGGAGGGATCTCCAATTATTTGTGAGTTTGGATGGGCTCGGGTCCACTTTCTGGTACTAGGTTGTGATGATCCAGTTGTGTTTGTATCGTGTATTGTTTCTCCACCTTGATCAGCCTGATGTTCCATTTCTTCTCCAGGTTGTGGCATTACTGACTCTCCTGAAGAAATTTCTATTGTTGTATCATAAGGCTGAGGTGTTTCAGCGCCTAAGCTGGATATGATCTCTGTATCTGTTGGGAGTTCACTATTATCATCAAGGTGAAGATTTTCCAATGTAGGAGGGGTATTGTTGTCGCCAGTCTCTGCAGTATCAATATTTTCTGGTGCTGCTAAATTTGTTGGAGCAGTGGGTGGCGACGGCTTTGAGAAGAGATCCTCGAATAAGAGATCGAGTTCCATGTCACTCAATGCGCTTGAATTTGAAGTTTCGCTTACAGAGGAAGTGCCAGGTTGACCCTTTGTCAATTCTCTTAGAAGTCCTGGTTCTGGACTGATTTGTGCCGAAACAACTCGGTCTACTTCATCAAACGTTACATTAATGCTTTCCATAACAGATCTTTTCTCCTTGAGATATATGCGATAGGCTTTTGATGTTGTTGAGTACCCCACCAGTATTCCTTCAAATGCTTTTCAGTCAAGTTTGCCTCTATCTTCACGATCATTTGCAACATAGCACTTGCACCCAAAAACTCTCAGAAAAGACACATCTGGCACTCTATGATTAATCAACTCATAGGGAGCCCTATTGAACCTCTTGTGAAGTGAGCCTCGATTTTGAGTGAAACACGCTGTGTTCATTGCTTCGGCCCATAGGAAGTGAGGTAGTCCAGAGTGAATGAGGAGTGTACGAGTTGCTTCAACTAAGGTTCTGTTCTTGCGCTCGACTACCCCATTTTGTTGAGGTGTTTTAGCTGCTGCGAACTGTTGGGTGATTCCAAGTGATTCATAGAAGTCACTGAGTTTTCTGTTCTTGAATTCTGTCCCATTATCAGTTCTGATGATTTGTACACTTAGTTGGTAGAGGTTTTGAGCGGTTTTGATGAACTCAATGATTAGACCTGGTGTTTCATCCTTGGTTCTCAGAAATTTGGTCCATGTATAACGTGAGAAATCATCCACAATTACTAACACATATTTTCGCCCATTAATGGTGTGAGTGCGCATGGGTCCACACAGATCCATATGAATGAGTTCGAGAGGTTTGGAAGTTGAGGCTATGTGTTTGGTCCGGTGCGATGCCTTCCTTATCTTTCCCATTTCACACGCCGAGCAAAGATGCTCTTTGTGATATCTGAACGAGGGAAGTCCTTTGACCAAGTTTTCTGATCGCAGTTCATTCAGGTCTTTGAAACTGAGATGGGAAAGTCGCTGATGCCAGAGATCGTTATGATGAAGAGAGGCTCGAGAGATAAGGCATGTCGGTCGGACAGTCTTGAGGTCAATTGAGTAGAGATTCGTCTTCCTGTGTCCAGTGAGCAGCTCTCTTCCATTGTTATCTATGACACTACATTTGTTGGTCTCGAAGTTCACCTTGTAGCCTTTGTCGCAGAAACGTCCTATGCTGAATAATTGTAGCTCAGTCCTTCGACGTAGGACACTCCTTTGATGGTTAGCCTGTCATGGATGAGATCACCCGTTCCTAGCATGGATGCAGATTGACCATTTCCGAAGTAGACCTTCCCGAGAAATCCTTCAGAGAAGTTGCTCAACAGCTCTTTGTTTCCAGTCATGTGTGAGGAGCAACCTGAATCTACGTACCACACATGACGGACCTGCAAAAAGAATCAAGTAAGTTTTGGCACCCATTTATAGATGGGTCCCCTTTTGATAACAAGTGAAGTAGCTTTCTTGTTCGTTGCTAGATTTAATTCTTTGCTAGGTTGTTGGGTAGCCGGTTTAAGAATCCAAGCGCGATGATTTCCTATAGGATGCAGTTGAGATTTCGGAATCCAAATTTGTTTTGGACTTAATTTCTTGTTCGGCTTGGTCTTGGTGGTGTTGTGTTTCTTTACTTAAAATCTGATAGTATGATTGGACGGCGTGGGAGATATGTCCTTAGAACGAGTGCTATGCGATTTGGAAACGCAATTGCTGAAATGACTGTCACGAGGATGGGAAAGTACATCATTGCTGACATGATAGAATTTTGATTTTAGGGAATGGAATAACGAAACACGTTCTGCGACATTACAAGAAGTCACTTTTGGAAACGCAAAAGATTTTGAAACATGAGAAGAAAGGTTGGAGACTGGTCTCTTCTTCTTATCAGGGACTATTGTCTTCTTAGCTGAGCCAGGTTGAACCTTCTTCGCTTCCTTAGATCTCACGCCTTTGTCTGTGAGCACATGTGATACCAAGTTAGTGTGAGATAAAGGTATTTTCGTTGTAGTTTGCTTGCATTTAATGTAGATGATTCTGGAATAGGACGGGAGGTCGAAGGTTTGTAGGCGTCAGGAAAGTTTTCAAGAGTATAAATTTTGCTCAACAAAATAGTTCTCTCTTCTTCGTGGGCTTTCTTTTCCGATTCTAGAGAGGCTGTCAAAGCACCTATTTTGCGAATAATCTCTGGAATATAGATACATGAATAATTAGGTTTAGCTTGTTCGTCAGTGCCTTCTTGAATTTCGGGTCCAAATGGTGACATGTAGTCATCAGAGAGTGGTATCTCTCTAGTTTTATAACTATTATTGAGTATTATGCAGTCACACTCAATTTGGGCCCATTCTTCATTTCTCCGTTTCTGTTCGTCAGTTTCAGACACCTCGCTTGATTCAATGAACGGCCTTAGTGTTCAAGGCTCAACCCAAAGCGTTTAATGTTGTACATAGAAAGTACTTTATCTGCTTCAGGGTTAGTGGTGTATTCAAATCCCAGTCCTACGCGGGGATCATAGAATTCAACATCTTTGGGTTGGCTAAGAAACATGGTTCATTCACTTTGACCTCTTTTGGCGTTGATGTCCTCTAATTCCTTGACTTTCTTGTATAGACGTACACGTTCGTTGGTGATTAGTTCGTATTGACACAATACATTTTCACGTTCTTCCTCGCTATCTTTCAAGCTTCTACGCATATCTCTAATTTGTTTTTTCTTGCTTTCTATAAGATTTTCTAAAGTCTTTGCTTTAGTTTCAGACAAGTTCAAGGATTCATTAAGAATAGCTATCTCTTCCTCTTGTTTGTTTAACAGGGCATAATTTTTGTCGAAATTGCTTTGGAGTTCTGAGTAATCTTTACGATGCATGGAGAGTTCGGCTATCCTACGTTCTAGTTTAACGAAATCATGTAGGGATGGGGTGTATACCTCCAGGTCGGATGATGAAACATCCGTCCTGTCTGATCCGATGGCTCGTTCATCCTCGTCGGAGTCATGTAGGGATGGGGTGTATACCTCTAGGAGTAAGGAATCACTGAAAATGATTTGAAAACATCCAAAAACAGTGAAAAACAGAGAATGAGTTTTCAAGCAAAAATCTTCGTCAAATGACGTCGAAATCGAGCAAAACTGGATTCAAATGGAAGATATTGATCTGCGTTAGGCTCTGATACCACTTGTTGGCCCTTTTATTACCAAATAAGGATCAAAAGAAGGGTTTGAATGTGTAAAACATGACAAACACCTTGAGTGTGTGTTAGTGTGTGTTTTCTTAATGTAACGTACAAGGTGGCTTACCTTTCAATTCTTTTGATAAAACCCTAATTAGGGTAAATGGGGCTTTATATACCACAAGTATTTGGTATATTGAATCCCAATACAAAACTATGACTTAATTCCATAAGTCACCCCAAACTACTAACAACCCACTAAATAAACATATTAACCCAAGATTACATAAATTAAAGGATGCTACAAAATATTCCTAACATCTTCCCTAAATTAAGGAATGTTGTCTCCCCATTTACTTTGCTTTGGGCCTAAATTAAGTTCTAGCCCAATATTAGTTAAATTCCTAGCCCAACATACATTCTAGCAAATTCTCATTTTGTTATCTTAAGTCATTCCCTTCACTTATTATTCGAAAGTCCCTCATATAAATTTAGGGATTGTCGTACGCGCATAATTTGCACGTAATTCACATAAATATTCACGAGCACAAAATGCGTACAATGACATAAACATGTAACATATACGAAATTAAACACGTATCACTTATGTCATATACATGATTTACTGGCCGACCTGATTTGCGGGGACTGGGGTCCTTCATCAGTGTAGCCGATAAGTTTGAAATTTGTACCCTTTGGATACCATAGGCCAAGGGTAGAGGTGCCCTTAAGGTAGCGTAGAATTCTTTTCACCGCCAGCATATGGGATTCTTTGGGATCGGCTTGAAAACGGGCACACAAGCAGGTGGCAAACATGATATCCGGCCGGCTCGAAGTGAGGTAGAGAAGAGAATCAATGATACTGCGATACAGTGTGATGTCGACCGATTTACCAGAGGGATCGGCATCCAACTTGCAGCTTGGTGACATAGGAGTGCTGAGAGGCTTGCTTTGGTTTTGATGAAACTTCTTCAGAATATCCTTGATGTATTTTGTCTAACTGATGAAAATTCCATCATTGAGCTGCCTGACTTGAAGGCCTAAGAAAAATTGCATCTCTCCCATGTGACTCGTCTCGATTTTGCTCTTCATGAGATCTCCAAACTTCTTACAGAGCCGAGGATTTGTTGATCCGAAGATGATGTCCTCTACGTATACTTGGACGACCATCAGATCTTTTTCATGCCATTTAATGAAGAGGGTTGTGTCTACCGTACCTCGTATGAATCCAGACTTCACGAGGAAATCACTCAGGACATCGTACCAAGCATGTGGGGCTTGTTTTAGTCCATAGAGAGCTTTGTCCAAGCGATAGACGTGATCGGCATGTTCTTGATCAACGAAACCTTCCGGCTGAGCGACGTAGACTTCTTCTTTTAACACGCCGTTGAGAAAGGCGGTCTTAACATCCATCTGATAGACTTTGAAGTCTTTGTGAGCCGCATAAGCCAGCAGGAGGCGGATAGCTTCGATACGGGCAACAGGAGCATAAGTCTCGTCGTAGTCGATGCCTTCCTATTGATTGTATCCCTTAGCAACTAGCCTTGCTTTGTTCCGGATCACTTCACCATCTTCATTTTTCTTATTCTTGAAAACCCATTTAGTTCCGACCACTGTTTTCCCATGTGGACGGGGTACCAAGGTCCACACTTGAAGACGTTCGAATTGATTGATTTCCTCTTGCATTGCAATTGTCCAATCCGGGTCTCGAAGTGTGTCTGCTACTTTTGTAGGCTCGTATTGGCTGAGGAAGCAACTGAGAAGACTGTGTTGACGACGTGTCCTCACACTATCCGAAGGATCGCCAATTATCTGATCAACCGGATGACCTCTAGTCCACTTGCGCTCATGAGGCAAAGATGAAGTTGATGCATCAGCCATCTGTGGGTCTAGATTTCCTATATTTTCTGATTGATCAATTGTCTGAGGAAGTTTCATTTCTGCACTTGGATCGATCGTCTCTGATGATACTTTCTCGAGGACCGCTGTAGGTTCTACGTTGTTCTGTGGCGATTCTGAATCGGGTGGGGTAGAGGCGTGAGATGAACTTGGTACGTCGGTCTCGTTGGGTTGAGAATCCATTGTAGGTGTAGTAGCGTATGACCGATATACCGGTTCGAAGAGAGAATCCAAGTCGTCTAATGCAAGTCTCGTTGCTTCGTCTGACATTGATCTTGAAGTTGTTGCCATTTTCTGTTGGTTTTGTGCCAACACACCAGTGATTCCGGATTCTGAAATGTTGTCTTCAGAAACCAACGGGTTGAGCACGGGTCCTGAACTGAGTTGAGCAGGAACCATCGGGTTGGGCACGGGTTCTGGACTGAGTTGACCAGAAGCCATTTCTGCCACTTCGTGGAAAGTGACATTATAGCTTTCCTTAATAGTTCGGTTGAACTTGATGTATACTCGTTACGCTTTTGATGTTGAAGAATACCCAACAAATGTAGCTTCAAATGCTTTAGGGTCGAACTTTGCACGTTGCTCTCGGTCGTTCGCCACAAAGCACTTGCACCCGAAGACTTTAAGGAAATAGATGTTGGGCACTCTATTATTCACAATCTCGTACGGAGTCTTGTTGAACCGTTTGTGAACAACCGTCCTATTTTGAGTGAAACAAGCGGTATTGACTGCTTCAGTCCATCGAAAGTGTGGAAGTCCCGATTGGATCAGCATTGTACGAGCGGCTTCCACTAGATTTCGATTTTTCCTCTCAACGACCCCATTTTGTTGAGGTGTTTTGGCGGCTGAAATTTGTTGACTTATTCCAAGTTTCTGATAAAACTCACTGAGGTGATTTTCTTGAACTCAGTGCCGTTGTCTGTTCTAACAACTTGAATAGTCTGTTGCAGCAAATTTTGAGTTCTGTTCACAAAATTGATAATCAAGTCACCGGTCTCATCTTTCGTTCGGAGGAACTTTGTCCACGTGTAGCGAGAATAGTCATCTACAATCACTAGGACATACTTTCTTCCATTGGTACTCTGAGTCTGCATCGGATCGCAGAGATCCATGTGAATTAGTTCTAATGGTCGAGAAGTAGATGCAATTTGCTTGACGCGATGAGATGCTCGCTTCATTTTTCCTAGGTGACATGCCGAACAATGATGCTCCCTTTGTAATTGTATAGTTGGAAGACCGTGAACCAACTTTTTCGTAGAAAGACGTTGGAGAGCTTTCATGTTTAGATGAGACAGTCGTTGATGCCATAGGCTGTTCCTCTGTAAATCAATCTGAGAAATGAGGCATGCAGCTGTCGAGGGCCGCACGGACGTCAGGTTGATCGTGTAAAGATTGGATTTCCGAAGTCCTTGAAGGAGTTCTGTGTCTTGACTATCCAAAATTCTGCACCGGTCAGCATGGAAGACCACCTGGAAGCCTTTGTCACAGAATTGGCCTATGCTGAACAAGTTAAGGCGGAGGCCTTCGACGTATGAGACATCTTTGACGGTCAGATTCTTCAGAATGATATCCCCAAGTCCTAGAATCGGGGCTGAATCGTTGTTCCCAAATCTGACTTTGCTGTTTGGTCGGTCTTTGTAGTTGCTCAGCAGCTCTTGTTACCAGTCATGTGTGTGGAGCAACCAGACTCAAGGTACCACACATGATAGATCTGCAAAAACAATTTAGAGAGCTTTAGGTACCCACTTAAGCATGGGTCCTCTCGGATTAGCGGATTTAATTTTGGGTTCAGATATGACTCCTAAATCTATTTTTGGAAGAGTCTTAATAACCCATTGCACTTTTGGAGAAGTGGGTTTGGGTTTTGCCTCTATAGGAGACTTGGCCCTTTTGGCTTTTGTCGTCCTAGGCGGAGATTTATGAACCCATTTGGGTTGAACCTTACAGGGAAGGTTAATTTCAACTCGTACAAATGCCTTGGAAGGTTTGACTGAGGAAAAGATCTTTTCTTGTGATAGTCTCCTAAGGTGCTTGGGGGATTTAATTTCTACGGGATACCTTAGGTGAGTACAGGCATGTACGGCGCCATAAGCTTTCTTTATGGCTGGATCTTGTTTTCTACGAGTCTGCCTTATGGCATTTGTTTCAGAATGATTAGTAGTAATTTTCGAGGTAGAGCTATTTCGAGATTTCACTTCAATAGGTGATAGGCTGAAGTGAGCATGTAGAAGCAATTATTTTGAACGTAGAAATGGCTCTTTTATTACTACGAGTGTCTTTTATTTTGACAGAAGGAATAACATGTTCAGAAACATTTAAATCTACTCGCTCCTTCTTTATTTTAGGACTAGACACTCTCGCATTTGTAGTCGGTGCTGGCTCTACGCTCCCTGTGGACGTAGGTGAAGTAAAATTAGTCTTAGCACTTTTAATAGAATTATTAATGCTCTTTTGATCTTTCGAAGGCGATTTTTCTATTTTCACGCTTTTTATGATAGCGTGTGAGGTAGTTTGGGAGGACGAGGAAGCCTTGAGATTTTCCATCTCCTTATAGAATTTTTCCTTTTCAGCTTCGAAATTCTCTCTTTCTTTGTCTAGTTTCGCCTGTGACTCCTCTATCTGTTTTATGATAGGGGGTTTGTAGAGAGAATTTTGATAATTAACAATTTTGACTTCCTCGTAGTGTTATTTAGAGTCAGGAGGTAAGACTTGAGCTAATTCACTGACAGGTGTTAAGGATGGTTTCCTATTTTTGTCATTTTCAATTAGTTCATTGTAGTCAAAGGGGATCTCAGGCCCATGTGAGGCTTGTTTGATGGATGAATCAAACGCATTTTCATACGTCGATTCCGTAATGTTCCTAAGAAAGGTTGCAGCTAAACCCATGTTCTTAATGTCATGCATTTCTTTCTTCCGTAAAATACGTGGGTTAGTGTAACATATGCCTTCTATTGGATTATAAACCTCTATATCCTTGGGCTTGTTTAAGAATATCGTCTGTTCAGAGTGTCCCTACGCGTAAGAAGATCATATAATTTTTTAATTTTCGCATACAACTTCCTGCGTTCCTCACTTAGGAGAGCATAATTATTTTCTACCGTCAGTTTGGCGGCTTGACAGGTGTCTAGATCCTTACTAAGCTCACTAACCTTAGCGTTAGATATTTCTAATTGAGCCTCTAAGTTAGTGATCTTAGTGGTAGCTTCGGTTATCCTACAATTTAAGGTAGCTTTCTCATTGAGATGCCTAACCAAACAATTGTAGTTATTTGCTAGCCTGTCTTCTAATTCTTTAATCTTTTTACTATGCTGTCCTAATTGAGGTTGACTAGTCTCTCTAGGGTGTAAGCTCTTAGTAAGTTCTTCTATTTTTGCACTAGAGCTTCTAAGTTCTGATTCGAGACTATTTATCGTCTCCTGAGCTCTCTCAAGTTTATTCTCTACTTCCTTTATACTTCTCTGCTCACGTTTCATGTTAGCATATTGCGTTTGATATGAGTCTAACATGGTCAATAATGTGGAAGGAGTGACTACCTTATTTGAAGACGTGGATGCGTTGTCGTCGTCCGTATGAGTGAATGTTTCGGCGTTCAATTCGTTGTCGAGACGAGCCATGAGGGCTAAGTTCTCTTCTTCGGAGCTCGACGTGTCCTCAAGCCATTGGTCCTGTTCGGCCATGAGAGCTACTCCAGCTTCTTTCTGTTTTGTCAATTGAAGCTTCCTAGAGTAGTAGTTTGCATCTCTCTTCTTCGGGAGAGTGCATTCTCTGGCGAAGTGACCTGCTTTGCCACAGTTAAAGCATTCGTTAGTCTCTTTGGAATTCTTGACCTGGGAACTCTCCTGAGCACGTTCTTTGTTCTTGGAGCTTGTAGTCCGAACTGTTGGCGGAGGTTGAACTCTTCTTCTTGAAGTATTTCTTGCTCATCATTTGTCCAATGAGGGCTAATTGCTTTCCAAGGGCTTTCATGTTCGGCTTGATGTCGGAGTCCGATTCTCCTTCTGACTCGGATGATGAAGGTGGCCTAACGATCTTTTCCTTTCTTGATCTTATGCTCCTCTTCTCCGAGACTAAGGCAACCGTGTCATCGGTTTGTTTGCCTTTCTGCTCTTTGATAATCTCGCGGATATCATCCTCATGCTGAGCGAGATTATCGAAAACGGCATGGACATCCAACTCCTCTAGATCTTTATTTTGTCGTATTTATGTGGATATTTTCTTCCATTCCGTGGGCAGAGAAGATAGAAATCTTATGTTTGTTTCCATGTTTGCTTTGTTATTCTATCTTCCTCATCTCGTTGAGAAGAGTGAGGTATCGTTGGTAGATTTCGTATAGACTCTCCTCCGGCTTTGCTTTGAAGGAGCGTAAGCAGTGAGAATGTTCGCCTTCTTGGCCTTTATGCCAACTTCCGTCCTTTTCATCATCCTATGCAGCTCATCCCACATCCCCTTAGCCGATGTAAGGCTGTCTATTTGTCTGTATATATCGTTGGGGATGCCCTCCATAAGGGTTCATGGCTACTAGATCAGCCTTAGCTCGAGCTCTTTCCTCCAGAGAGTATTCTCTAGGCTCCTTTAGTCGCCTAGAAGCTGGAATTACTAGAGTAGCTGATTCGTCCCCGGGTACATGAACCCAGAACTGTGTCGGTCCCTCTTCAAGGGGCAGTAGATTTTCGGCTTGATCCTTTAGAGCTATGAAATTCAGGTAGCGGCTTCTCCACACTGTGTATTCGCCTCTTTGCAAGATCGGCGGACGGTTGTCATTTCCGAGTGAGTATGCATCCATGTTTGTATTATAGTAGTCGAGTTGTTGAAGGATCTTCGTTAATTGTTTTGAAGGTTGAAGATGATGTAATGTGCTTCACAAGTGACAAAATTCGTTAGTAGCGTTTGATTCGAAAATTAGATCGACAATTATTTTCGATTCAATCTTTGAAGTTTGATCGAAATTAATTTCGTCGAGATAGAATGTAGTTACTGTTCTCGTGCGAGAAATTTTGTCAGCGAAATATTTTACGAGCGAAGTAAATTGCCCAAAATCGTTCAGTCGAGAAAAGTTCCTGATCGTGAATTTATTTCGATTGTAAAGAAACAGTACATTAGTAAGTTTCTCGACAAGTCAAAATAAATCTGTTGACTAGAAAAGTTTCTCGCGTGTAAATGATTTTCGTCTGGTCAAACTTTAAAGGTTTGACCGAAAAAGTTTTTTTCGAGAGAAAGTTTTTACGCATGCAAGGTCAAAATTGGTCTCTCTCGAAAAAAATTTTTGCCGGATAATGCTCGAGAAATATTTCTAACTAAAATCATTTCTGCTGATGACGATTCTAGCGCTGACTTCGTATTCTGACCGAGAAAATTCTCGCACTAAGTTTATCGATCGAGAAACTAATCCGATCGCAAAACCTAGCGAGAAAAATTTGAGCAATCGAGAAAAAATCACAGAATACGATTAACACAGATTCGAGCAAAAGCAAATAATGAGATAGTGAAGTTTGAGGTAATTGCTCGCAATCAAGTACTAATCACGCACGAACAAGCAATTAAACACGTTATGAAGCAAAATATATCGAATTTGATCAAAATCAGAATGTGTTCTTCATGTTCTTCGTCAACAGTAAAATTTCAGAATCAAATTAATCAAAATTCGAAGTTCAAACTGCTACTGATCTAGTCGCAATGACCATTTATCACTTAATCTAGCATTGAAACATCAAATTCAAGTTAATTAAGCACAGAATTAAGCTATTGGATCGAAAAACTTTTCGCGCCAAATCTGTTCTTCGATGGAACAGTGTTCGAAATAAAATTTCGATCCAATTCTAACAATTTACGATTCAAAACAGAACGAATATGCTCTGATACCAATTGTTAGGTCCTCAGATTAACAACTCTACGATCCTAGGCTAGAATCCATAGTAATTCGATCGTTTATATAATCAATTGAATTCGATCGAAAAACTCAAGTTAAGAACACGAGAGAGAATTCAATTAGAGTGAGAAAGTTACCGTTGTTTCTCTCTCTAGAAATCGAATTGCAAGCCCTTCGGATCAATTCTCTAAACTTTCTCTATTCAGCTCAATTAGTTTACAAGTATTTATACCAACAATCTTGGTACAAATATCTAACTAGTCCTTAATGTAAAGACTAATACACGTAAAGCCTCTAGTTACAAGGACAACTAATGAAATCAAGCACAATTACAAACGATATTCTACAGTAACATGATCAATAAGATATCTGCATTTATTGTTCCTGTTCTGAGACCAGTATCTAGGTCTTCTGTTACCTTGTGCTTCCGATTTTGTGTTGTGAACGTTACCCCTAGGTTGTTGGGGTCTTCCCCTTCGTGGGTAGTCATTCATACTGGTATTCCCCCTTAGTTGTTGAGCTCTTTCCTTTCGTGGAACGTTATTCACATTATTTCCCTTTGGTTGATGAGGTCTTCCCTTTTGTGAGACATCATTCATACCGGTATTCCTCCTTACCGTCTGAGGTAACGTGTTGTTGTTTGGAATAGGGAATTTGAAGCTGTTTGCATATCCCAATCCAGTGCTCTTAGACCTGTTCATAGAGGATGCGGGCACTGGGTTATTATGAGAGGAACGAACAAAATTAATTACCCGTGAGGTAGTCGGTTGATAGGACGCCGTCGCCTCTTCAGTGTTGGTCTGTTCAGCATATCCGAGACATGTCCGATCATTAGTGTCCTTCATTGTTTCTTGGAGACAATGAACCGTCTTGGACGAATTTGTCCAAGATTGGACTATCGTAGACAGCTTTTGAATCTCCGAGTTCTTTAGCTCGGTGATTTTTCTTAGTCTGTTGTTTTCTTCCTCCAGCTGTGTGATTCTTTCAATCAGAGGTCCGATATTCTCTTGTACCGGAGCCTTTCCATTTTCAGCAGCTTTCAGCTTTTCGTTCAATTTCAAGAATTCATCTGCCATGTTCTGAAGAGCATCCAAGACTTGTTCATAGCTGAACTTGTCTTCTGAGTCTGATTGAGCTCCCACCAGGCAGACAAGTTCTTTCTTACTTTCATATTGGCTCAATTCATCTTCTGAACTGGATTTTCTGAGTTTGTATCATCCCATCTGCAGAAATTCTTTTTAGCTAGGGATGCACTTGATTTCCTTCTGCCTTTGGACCAGTCTGCCTCCTTTTTGGGGCAATCAGCATTGTAATGTCCAGTCCTTTCAAAGTTAAAGCCAATGTTAGTGTTTTCATCTTTTTCATCCAGTTTACCTTGTGGCGTTTTGGAAAGTTCTGCTGCTCCCAGTGTTTTTACTAGTTGAGCTGGTATATTTTCCTCCAGTCTTATCTAGGACTCAAGCTTGTAAACTTCTAAGTTTTCTCTGATTTGGCATAATTTGGTCCACACTTCCTTTGCATTCTTACAAGTCATGACTTGTCTGAACATTTCTATGTCCAATGTTTTGAACATGATGTTTTTGGCAATATTGTCGAGATTTGCCTTTTGTCTTTCTAGCGTTGACAGCTCGTGTCTTTCCTTGGGAACTCCTCGCGGTTCATTAGGATGCGCGGCGTGTCGCACGTTTATTTTGTTGAACACGAGCGGTCCAGTTTCTAACATATCGACCATCTCATCATCTTGCGCATAGAGATGAGTCATTATCCTTATCTTCCATTCAAGGAAGTTTTCCCTGCTAAACATAGGAAGTTGGACTGATAATGTCATGGTTAGTACGAAAAATTAAAAAAACAAACCGCTCTGATACCACTTGTTAGGATCGTACGCGTTTAGAGGGGGTGAATAAATGCTTATCTCTTTTTCGGTACTGAACCGGTCAGGGTCAATACCAATACTTGATATTTTTCTAAGTCTAACGTACAGAAGCGGATCGGTCGGTTTTGAATCACGACCGATGATAAATGTGATGTGTTTGTGTGTGTGGAAGCACACCGGTTTGTTTCTGGAAGTTCGGAGGTAACTCGCCTACGTCTCCCCTTCTTCCTCGCAAGGAAGGTTCACTAGATCTTCAGTTATACCCTAAGTACAACCTACCCAGCTGCCCTCAGCTTTAATATAATGAATCACCTAGGCAGTTGTATAATACAATCCACATACTTCAAAAGCTTGTTAAAGTCCCTTGGAAACAACTCATTTACTAACCGAAACTGGTCTACGTACAGTGAAGACAACACCAATATAACTCGCTTAAGAGCTTTACAGTTTTTCACTTGTTTTTCACTTTCAAGAATGGTTGTTTTCTGTCTTCATCACGCCTCTCTCCTTTTTATAGTTGAGCTTGATGAACAGAGCCGTTGTGAGATGGCTCCTTGTGCCGGACAATGCATTAAATGTTATTTACCCGAAATGGGTACTGTCCGGTCTTTGTTGCAGTTCAGGCTGTGCCCTTTGCTTTATTCCTTTTTGAGCTTTTGCTTGACTTCAACTCAATTCCAGCCTTTCATTAAATGCATGTCGGAAGTCTTCAAACTTGCCGCGCCATGAATAATTTGAATCTTGATTACGTGGCACGTCCGGTATTTGTTTTCCGGTCTTCGCTTATCTTCCGGTTGTAATCTTCATCCGGTTTCTGACTGCATGTTGAACTGCATTCTGGTATCTAGTTTCACTTATATCTAACAGGTATACTCAGTTGAGTTTTAATCCAATAATCAAAACTGTTTAATCTAAACTGGTCAAATTCACAATTTCTAACAATGATTATCTATGTTTTTCAATGCTTGTCGTGGATTAGCTATATCCTGACCTTGAGACTGCTTTAATTCTAATGTTCATGAGCAACTTCTGCCCTATAAGACATCATTAACAAATTGCCAATGATCATTACAGACTTTCAAACACATCGATTTTTCAGAATACTATATGTGAGTTAGAGAATCAAACAAAAATAATTTTATCATATACATAAATCGAACAGTACAATTCTTATGCCGGGTTTGTGTCTGAATTTTACATTCGAAACTTGTAGTGTTTGGTGCGGCATGCACGCGGCTGTACTTCCTTTACTGTTTTATTTTAGTGACCCTTTTTCCAAAAAAAAATAATGTACACTCACCACTATATACAAAAAAAACTTATATGTTAAGATGCCTCACAAAGATCGAGAAATTGTTGTGGTTGAAATACTTCTGCAACAACTGCGACTTGGACGCATCTCGTATCATGAAACTATCTTTTCGAAAATGGAATAATATCAAATCATCCATTGATTCATTGTTGTCCATCTCGTAACCTTGACCCAAGAATGAAGGCAAATATATTCCATTTTGAACACATTTTGTATCGCCCGTGCAAGCTATCCCTACTTAAATTCAATGCAGCGCTAAAATAACAGTAACGAGGAGAAGTATATGAATGGAAAATAAACATGTTCATCGAGAACAAAATAAATTACAATAATAAACGGGTGCATCGGGAACAAAATAATGCTTAAGCAAAATAAATAACTAAATAAAAATTTAACCAACCAACCTAATAAAAAAAGGCTTATGCCCGGTTTGGATTCCGGTTCGATTTGAAATCCGATTTCGCCCAAATCTTCCGTTTGGCATTCACGCCGATTTGGATTTCGATTTCGCCCAAATCCGACGGGAAATCTAAACTCTTATAATTCGTCGGATTTGAAATTCTATTTCAATTGGTCCATTTTCGAAATCCAAAGCTGAGCACGTAAAGAGTTTTTCGTAAGTGATAATAATAATATAACAATAATAGCATAATAATAATAGTATAACGATAATAGCATAAAATAAATAATAATGAAAAAATATAATAATAATAATAATAACAATAATAATAATAATAATAATTATAATAATAATAATAATAATAATAATAATAATAATAATAATAATAATAATAATAATAATAATAATAATAATAATAATAATAATAATTAGGAGGTGGACGATGAGTCGGTCCGATTCGCAAGCTCAATGAGCCGCTCGAGCTCGTCATTGATTTGCGAATAAGCGGCTATAGCTGGAGCTCACTCGTGGGCGCTCGAAAGCTCGCAAGCCGACGCACGAGCTTTTTTTTATATTATTCATAACTTTTATTTTATTTTATTTTGCACTTTTAAAATTATTTTAGAAAAAGTTAGAAATTGAGTTCGACGAGCTTCACGAGCTCGAGTCGAGCTCTGTTTTGAAATCCAAATTTGGAAATCCTAACGTTTACCAAACAGTGAATTTGGATTTTAATTTACGATTTGGAAATTCATAATTTAAAATCAAGCTTTCGTTCAAATACGCGAATTCATATGCAATCTTAAGGTATTCAAATGGACCTAACAGACAAAGGGGGACAAATGATGAGATTACTATGATCATGTCAGCGAATCCGCTTTTATTCACCGGTAATCAACAATAATATAGATCACACCACGATTAGCAATAATCATTTGTACATGTATTTCAAATATAGAAGGACGGATCAAAACAAAGATAAAACAAAAAGTGTCAAAAAAGATTTCAAATTGTTGTTAGGAATAGCATGTGTTGAGAACAATCGCTTGTGTGAAGCGAATATCATGGAATTTGATAGGCATAGCAAAGGCAGTTAATGTTTGATGAAGAGATAGTAAAGTAGCAAATTCAGAAACCAAAAACACATAACACAATATTCTAGAAATAGTCCGTCTAGGCGGCCAACCCGTAAAATAAGGAGATAAGCTCTATGGTGATATACTGCTATCGAGCTTCGTCTTTTATCGTCTGCCATAATCTCTGGTATGCACCGTCTCCATCACCTTGTAGCCAATTCAACATCTAGTGCATGTTTTGCATCTTCGATGTAAATCCTAAGAGATTACATATATAAACAAAATATAATAATAACAATAAGAATAATAAATTCAAATTGTAGAATATGTCTAGTGCATCAAGGAAGACTACCTCGAGGCAAAGATTGAAACGATGCAATCATGCGTGATGACTTATTGCAACATCGAGGCAGAGATATGCCTTAATCTCACTTTGAATTTCTATCTTAATTTGATTTTTGACATATGTTTTGCAGGTTGTTATTCCTTAGCACCCGTGTTTTTGCTTGAAGTTGAGTCAGATGTTGCCTCTTGGTTTCTCACGGTTTTGTCCTAAGTCAGTACCAGTTCGTATAAATAAAGTCAATAAACATGCGATCGTATAAAAACTCAATTTTTGATTTGAATACGACTTATCTAACCATTTGTGTCATTTAACATTTTTTTCTTTTCTTCCAAAAATTGAAATATTTACTCTTCGTGCCGAATATAAGCAAACATCAATCTTCTTAACCAATAAGTTCTTTTCCCTCTATCTGCCATACAGTTCATGCTCCTCTAGTTTATCATTGCAAGTATACGAAAACGTCATATCGCATACGACCTATAACATGCTTGAATATAAAAGAAAAAAAGGAGTTGTGACAGAAGGATGAATGTGCATGAAACATCATATTAATATACGTGTATTTTAGGATATTCGGAAATACCCGATAATTATTTGCCCGAAAAATGACAATAATAAATAAACGAGACGAAAAATAATTTTGGACAATGAACACAAGATTTACGTGGTTCGGTCAGAATGACCTACGTCCACGGGCCGAGGGTAGAACTTCTTTATTACGTGGAGTTATTACACTCACCTTCACTGACGTGATACAAAAGCAGATAGAACAATATTAGGAGTAGGCTACAGAAAATAATCAGAGGAGAAGACTGATCTGCATTGTGGTGGTGTTATTTCTCCTTCACTGAGATCCCTATTTATAGGCCTAGCTTATCATCGACTTTCCATGTGAACTTGCCATTTCTTTTGACAAAAAAATTCAGCTAGCCATGCTTGAACTGGCTAACTTTTGAGTATTATAACCCACGTGAGAAATGAAGCCACAATTGACTTGTGCTTGGACGGCGACAAAGGTCACACTCAGCAAATCTCCACATTGACCTTTGTTATCCAATATTATTCCACCTTAATTAGTAATACCTTTGTGTCCCTCCGACCTTAGCCCTGACGTGCTAGTTCACCAACTTTTAAACACAATCAAGTCCAAGCAATGCTTGAACTTGGAAACCGGAAGAGCTTCCGCAAACATATCCGCATGATTCTTCTTCGTGTTAATCTTCTTCATAAACATCTTCTTATCTGCAATGATCTCACGAATAAAATGATACTTAACATCAATAGGCTTAGTCCTTTCATGATACATCTGATCCTTAGTTAAATCAATTGCACTTTGACAATCACAGAAAATAGTAATAACCCCTGATTCTGAGTAAGTTCGCTGAATAACCCCGTCAACCATAATGCTTCCTTGATCGCGTCAGTAATCGCCACTGCTTCGGTAGTAGACAGCGCCACTACGTGTTGTAGAGTAGCTTTCCAGCTAACTGCACAACATCCAATAGAAAATACATAACCAGTAAGAGATTTACATTTATCGAGATCACCTGCATAGTCTGAATCGACGAAGTCAACGAGAGTATCAATGTTTATGACAAACTACAAACAAATACTTAGAGTACCCTTCAAGTATCTGAACATCCACTTCGCTGCTTGCCAGTGTTCTTTCCATGGGTTACTTATATACCTGCTAACAACACTAAAAGCCTCTGAAGTACCAGGATGTGTACATACCATTGCATTCATAATATTGCTGATTGCACTCGAGTTGGGAACTCGTGCCATGTACGCTTCTTCCTCATCTGATGATGGTGACTGAGCAGCACTTAGCCTAAAATGGCTAGCAAGAGGAGTGCTGACTGGTTTGGCATCATTCATGCCAAATCTCTCCAAAACCTTTCTGAGGTAACTTTCCTAGGTCAGGTATAACTTACAAGCTACTCTATGACGTCTAATCTCCATACCAAGAATATTCTTAGCTGCTCCTAAATCTTCCTCAACTTCATCGTTCAATAAGGTCTTCAACTGGTGAATTTCTGTAAGATGCTTAGCCGCAATGAGCATGTCATCAACATGTAACAATAGATAAATAAACGAACCGTCATTTAACTTCCGGAAGTAAACACAACTATCATACTTGCTCCTGGAGAAACCATGATCCAACATGAAAGAATCAAACCATTTACACCACTGTCTTGGATACTGCTTTAATCCATATAAGGATTTCTTCAGTAGACAAACTTGGTCTCTCTTCCATAAACTATGAAGCCTTCAGGTTCCTTCATACAAATCTGTTCATCTAAATCGCCATGTAAGAACGCCGTCTTGACGTCATGCTGTTCTAACTCCAAATCGTACATGGCAACAAATGCAAGTAATACACGAATAGAGCTAACGACGGGTGAGCATACATCATTAAAATCAACACATTGTACCTGACTATGGCCTTTCGCGACTAATCGTGCCTTATACCTTGCATCGTCAGAACCAGATAAACCTTATTTCTTCTTGAAGACCCACTTACATCCGACTATTTTCTTTTTCTTCGGCGGCGACACGAGAATCCAAGTACCATTCTTGTGCAGACTCCATTTCTTCATTCATCGCTACCAGTCACTTATCAGAATTTGTATCGTTTATTGCCTCAGAATAGGTAGATGGTTCGCCGCATCCACTTGTTTCTTGTGCCACTGATAAAGAAACTAAATTCACATACCGCTATGGTAGTCGAATCTCCCATCTCTATCTATCTCTCGCTATAGAATATTCCTGCCCGGTGCTTTCATCTTCAATAGGATCCGAATGAGGTTCTGGCTCTGGCTCATCTTGATCTAATGAACTCGTAGCAGAATCATCGGAAAAACTTTTGTTGATCTCGAGCTCCACCTCGCTATGTACACTATCCTTCTCTTCCTGATTAGAAAAATTAGTAGACTCCTTTGAAGGATGTAACATAGAAGACTCGTCAAATGTAACATCTCTGCTAATTATAGATTTGGGTGACTTGGGATCAGGTTTATATAGTCTATATCCTTTCACCCCTGAAGCGTAACCGAGAAAAATACACTTTTTAGCTCTAGGCTCTAACTTTCCCTCGTTTACGTGCCTATAAGCTGGGCACCCAAATATTCTTAAGTTGGAGTAATCAGCAGGAGTACCTGACCATAGACCTCATAAGTCTTGAAATTGATCGGTGAACACGGTGAGCGCTTGATAATATAACGCGCTGTCGCGATAGCTTCAGCCCAAAAATCATTTGTCAACCCAGCATTGGAGATCATATATCGAGCTCTCTCTAAAAACGTTCAGTTCATGTGCTCGGCAACCCCATTTTGTTGAGGCATCATTCTAACAGTGTGATGTCGAGCAATACATGCATTCTTGCAAAATTCATTGAACTCGCTTCCACAAAATTCAAAGCCATTATCTGTTTGCAACCCCTTGATTGCTTTCCTGTCTGCTTTCCAATTAAAGCTTTCCATTGTTTAAACGTTAAGAAAACATCACTTCTCTGTTCAAGAAAATAGACCCAGACTTTCCTTGAAAAATCATCAATGAAAGTCAACATGTATCTTACAACACGAGAAGGACCCCATACATCAGAATTAATATAGTCCAAAAGTACCTTGCGTTCTGTGGACTGCTGGCGAACTGAACCTGACTCGTTTCTACTTCTCAAAAATTGCAAAAGTTCATCTTACCAGTACTTTGACTGCATAGTAGGCCCCGCTTGCTTAAAATCATCAAGCCTTTTTCTCCCACGTGTCCAAGTCGCATATGCCATAATCTCGTGGTATCAAGTTCGGGAATGTCGAAACTGCAGCGAAACCTGTAACATGCCTTTTGCCGTCCTCGAGGTTGATACCACGAGATTATGGCATATGCGACTTGGACACATGGGAGAAAAAGGCTTGACAATTTTAAGCAAGTGGGGCCTACTATGCGGTCAAAGTACTAGTAAGATGAGCTTTTGCGAACACTGTATTTTTGGGAAGCAGAAACGAGTTAGCTTCAGTTCGCCAGCAGTCCATGGAGTGAAAGGTACTTTGAACTATATTCATTCTGATGTATGAGGTCCTTCTCGTGTTCCGTCCAAAGGTGGTGCAAGATACATGTTGACTTTCATTGATGATTTTTCAAGGAAAGTCTGGGTCTATTTTCTTGAACAGAAAAGTGATGTTTTCCTAATGATTAAACAATGGAAAACTTTAATTGGAAAGCAGACATGAAAAGAAATCAAGCGAATGCAGACAGATAATGGCTTAGAATTTTGTGGAAGCGAGTTAACCGAATTTTGCAAGAATGAAGGTATTGCTCGACATCACACTGTTAGAATGACACCTCAACAAAAGAGTGTTGTTGAGCGCATGAACCGGACGTTTTTTAGCGAGAGCTCGATGTATGATCTCCAATGCTAGGTTGACAAATGATTTTTGGGCTGAAGCTATCGCCGCAGCGCGTTATATTGTCAACTGCTCACCGTGTTCACCGATCAACTTCAAGACTCATGAGGACTATGGTCAGGTACTCCTACTGATTACTCTAACTTAAGAATATTTGGATGCCCAGCTTATAGGCACGTAAACGAGGGAAAGTTAGAGCCTAGAGGTAAAAAGTATATTTTTCTCGGTTACGCTTCAGGGGCGAAAGGATATAGACTATATAATTCCGATCCCAAGTCACCCAAATTTATAACTAGCGATGTTACGTTTGACGAGCTTCTATGTTACATCCTTCAAAAGAGTCTACTAATTCTTCTAATCAAGAAGAGGATAGTGTACACAGTGAGGTGGAGCTCGAGATCATAAAGGTTTTTCCGATGATTCTGCAACGAGTTTATTAGATCAAGATGAGCCAGAGGCAAAACCTGATTCGGATCCTATTGAAGACGAAAGCACCGGGCAGAAATATTCTATAGCAAGAGATACACAGAGACGGGAGATTCGACTACCACAGCGGTATGTGAATTTAGTTTCTTACGCTTTATCAGTGGCACAAGCAACAAGTGGAGGCGGCGAACCTTCTACCTATCGGGAGGCAATAAACGATACAAATTCTGATAAGTGACTGATAGTGATGAATGAAGAAACGGAGTCTGCACAAAAATGGTACTTGGATTTTTGTGCCGCCGCCGAAGAAAAAGAAAATAGTCGTATGTAAGTGGTCTCAAGAAGAAATAAGGTTTATCTGGTTCTGACGGTGCAAGTTATAAGGCACGATTAGTCGCGAAAGGCCATATTCAGGTACATTGTGTTGATTTTAATGATGTATTCTCACCTGGCATTAGACATAGGTTCGTGTATTACTTGCATTCATTGCCATGTAGGATTTGGAGTTAGAACAGCATGCCGTCAAGACGGCGTACTTACATGGCGATTTAGATGAACAGATTTGTATGAAGGAACCTGAAGGCTTCATAGTTTATGGAAGAGAAGACCAAGTTTGTCTACTGAAATCCTTATACGGATTAAAGCAGTATCCAAGACAGTGGTGTAAACGGTTTGATTCTTTCATGTTGGGTCATGATTTCTCCAGGAGCAAGTATGATAGTTGTGTTTACTTCCGGACGTTAAATGACGGTTCGTTCATTTATCTATTGTTACATGTTGATGACATGCTCATTGCGGCTAAGCATCATGCAGAAATTCAACAGTTGAAGGCCTTATTGAACGACGAAGTTGAGTGAAAAGATTTAGGAGCAGCTAAGAAGATTCTTGGTATGGAGATTAGACGTCATAGAGTAGCTGTTAAGTTATACCTGACCCAGGAAAGTTACCTCAGAAAGGTTTTGGAGAGATTTGGCATGAATGATGCCAAACCAGTCAGCATCCTCTTTCTAGCCATTTTCGGCTAAGAGCTGCTCAGTCACCATCATCAGATGAGGAAGAAGCGTGCATGGCATGAGTTCCCAACTCGAGTGCAATTGGCAGTATTATGTATGCAATGGTATGTACACGTCCTGGTATTTCACACGCTTTTAGTGTTGTTAGCAGGTATATGGCTATCCCAGTGAAAGAACATTGGCAAGCAGTGAAGTGGATTTTCAGATAATTAAAGGGTACTCTAAGCATTTGTTTAGTGTTTGGCAGAAACAGTGATACTCTCGTTGGCTTCGTCGATTCAGACTACGTATGTGATCTCGATAAAACTAAGATCTATTACTTGTTATGTACTTTCTATTGGAGGTTGTGCAGTTAGCTGGAAAGCTACTGTACATCATGTAGTGACGTTATCTACTAATGAAGTAGAATACATGGCGATTACTAACGCGGAAGTATTATGGTTGACGGGGTTATTCGGTGAATTAACTCAGAATCAGGGAGTCATTACTATTCTCTGTGATAGTCAAAGTGCGTTTCATTTGACTACGGATCAGATGTATCAGGAAAGGACTAAGCATATTGATGTCAAGTATCATTTTATTCGTGATATCATTGCAGATAATAAGGTGTTTATCAAGAAGATCAACAAGAAGGATAATCCTGCGGACATGTTTACGAAAGCTCTTCCAGTTTCCAAGTTTAAGCATTGCTTGTAGGGTTGCAAACGAACCGAATCGAATCGAATATCATAATATTCAATTTGTATTCGTTAATTTTTCCAAGTATTCGTATTCGATTCGATTCGTATTCGAATCCTAAAAATCGATTCGATTCGATTCGATAAGGTATTCGAATATATTCGCGAATATTCGAATATTCGAATATTCGAAAGAAAATTTCAATTTTTTCCCCATAAAACCTGTTAGAATTACAAAATAATTCCGAAAAATTACAAAATCTAAGAAACAACTCAATGTTCGTATTTGCTTTTTATTTTTACACTTGGAGCGTGAGTTAAATAGATGAAGGGTTTGCTTTATTTCCTTTTATGGGTCAAAACAAATAAATAATTTGGGTCTAATATTTTATTTCGGCTTACAAGTATATATATATAATATATTATTTAAATATATATTACATTAAACGAATCGAATATTCGTTAATTTTTCGAATCGAATACAGACATATTCTTATTCGTATTCGAAATTATTCGAATCATAAAAAGTATTTGTATTCGTATTCGTATTCATTTATTTCGAATTCGAATCTTAAATTTCGAATCGAATCTCGAACCGAACCGAAAATATTCGGTTCATTTGCAACCCTAATTGCTTGGACTTGATTGGTGTTTTAAAATTGGTGAACTAGCCCATCGGAGCTGAGGTCGGAGGAGATAATTGAATTACTAATCAAGATGGAGTAAATTTTCAGAATCAACGTCAAGGTGGAGATTTGTTAGTTGTGACGTTGATAACCATCTTTGACCATTCAAAGATGAGGAGCCGTGTGTGATGAGGAACTGTGTGAGCAGGGGAACATGCAAAAAAGGTTTTCTCTTACTTCGGCTATGCGTGGAGTGCTATTTATTTCTTATGTTCACATAGAAATAAGTGCCATACTCAGCTATAAATACAGAAGCTTTGAGACAGAAAGAAAATCACCACAACACAGATCTTCTCCTCTTATTATTTTCTTTGTAGCTTACTCCTAGTTGTGTAGCTGTTTGTATCACGTCAGTGTACGTGTCTGTAGCCACTCCACACAATAAAGAAGTTATACCCTCCGGCCCGTGGACGTAGGTCATTCCGACCGAACCACGTAAATCTTGTGTTAACTGTCCCAATTTATTTATTTCTCTTTTGTTTATTATCCGGATTTCTCGGGCAACTATTATGGGAGATTCCGCATATCCCAACAAAAAAGCATAATAATAATAATAATAATAATAATAATAATAATAATAATAATAATAATAATAATAATAACAAAGCACGTTATAGTGACTTACGAAACATAAAATATATTATCAAAAACCAGTAACAGTTGTTTATTACCGTTAAAGAGATTGAGACTGATCAACAATACATAAATAATATAGCTCTAAACACTCATAATTCATAATAATAATAATATTAATAATCACGAATCATAGTTTATCTCAGTTTTAACTACTGAAGCTAACAATTTCAGCCATCGTAGTAATACATATTATGCGGCGGTTGCTTGCTGTCTGAAAAAGAACATGTCTCGAATATCAGGCAAGTTCTTGCACACAAACCGAGCTGTATTTCTCCACCAAAGAAGCTCTCTTTCCCTCTCTTGAATCTCTTCAACTGCAAACTCCAAAGCCATTTCGAGTTCGTTTATTTTCTCCTCTTGTCTCTCTTCTAACAGCTCGTGAAGTTTCCTCTCTAGTTCTATCGCAGGCACGCTGTAAAACTCATCGTAATCGTCCATGTCTTCTTCTTCTTCTTCTTCTTCTTCTTCTTCTTCTTCTTCTTCTTCTTCTTCTTCTTCTTCTTCTTCTTCTTCTTCTTCTTCTTCTTCTTCTTCTGTGTTGCTACTCTCTTCTGGTGCACTATCTTCGATATTAACCTGATAAATAAATATATTGATTAATCAAATATGGTTCGGAGACATTTTTGTCAGCTACTTTAATCATATACCTCTGAGAAGTTATCTTCTTCTTTGTTCTGTGTGTGTAGTTTAAAACGATCGAACTCAGCTTTGAGCTCTGCCTCGAGTTGATCCATTCTCAAGCTTTTCTGCCTTCTGAAACTGCTGCTGGCAAAGACGATTTCTTTTAAAGTGAGATTGCGTGAAGATAATAGAGTTTCGTTGTCGCCTTCTTTTTTCCGGTGGGAATTATTAGTAGTGTTTGATGATGAAGAGGAGACACAAAGCTGTTTGTTATTATTATTGTCTGCTTCGATCTTCTTGTTCCTGCTTACTGCGATGAGATATAGCAACCCAAACCCTAGTCCGAGGTTGAAAGATGAATCTTTTCCAGCTTCGTCTGAAAATAAAAAGGAGAAGGGTCTATTAAATAGAATTAAAAAAAAAATTGACAAAAGAAATTGCAAATACCTGAAACGACACCATTTTTATCTATCATCTTCTTCTCCTTATTGTTCACCATTTTCTTCAATCTTTTTCTTGAATTTTTTCGACTATTCAGCCAGCGAGATAAAATGAACAGAGGCGAAATGCAAGTGAAGCTTTGGCAGGTCTTTTTCCTCGTTGCCATGTCTACGGATGTCTCATCGCTGCAATAGCCATCTTGATCATCATCATACCCCATTTCGAAAAATTGTTTTTTTTCAAGATTTGTTGTTTATGTATAATGTTGTAGTGGCTTATGGGGTTATTAGTAGACATATATAGGGAATCGAGTTAGGATGGTTTACGTATTAAATGAAATGAGAATCGGCAAACAATTATTATTTGGTTGAACTTGCCATTAAAGAAACGAATGAAGAGCACTGCAAGGTGCTATGAATGATTATCACAAGCTGAAAATGACAGTGGAGGAAAATTTTTTAAAATACACTGTATCACACAAACATATATTAAATCCATATGTGTGTAATTTGCTGACTGTGTATTGATGGAAATATCAAACTCAAATCTCAATATTTAATGGCCTAAGTAAATTGATAGAATACTGGCATCAAATACTTGGCCATGCAACTTCTTTGAATACTATATTTTTTTTTAAATTTGAAGTTTCAAAATTTGTTTTTGGAGTTTCGAACAATCTGATACTCCGTGACTTGTCATCAATGATTGCCAACTGAATGCTTCTTTTAATACATTTTGACTTATTTTAATTCCATGTAGTCTTCTGTTTGTTCGTTTAATATTTTTTATAAAGTGTATTTATAATAATATATGTCCAGAAGACAATAGATAATAATAATTCAGATTTGTGAACTGTAGTTACCTTCCTTATTTAGCATCGAAAGAGAATAAATCTAGGCTGAACATTTCTTCTATTGAATATTTCCAATTTCTATAATCAACACAATTCAACGATTACGTTATATATGGGGACCTAACTTAATTGCATAAACTCAGGCGAACCAATTTGTTTTCAGCAAAAGCTTACTAATAATGAGTAATGCTATTTCAATGACGTTCAATGAGATAAAATTTGATCGAACTAAACAAAGAAGACCATGCTAGACAGTCCAAGAATACTGCTAATCCTACGAGTATATGGTAGTTGGAGTTTTCATGGTAGCTATTGCTTTAATAACTTTAGGATCAAATGATGGATATTCCACTTTAGTCCATCTTTTGGCTATATTTCAGTCCTTTAAGTTTTAACATTCAAATTTCGTTCACACTAGTACAGAAATTAACATGGGGACGGTTTCTGTTAGTCGCTGACACGCTCAAATACTAGCAAGTATAGGTCGTGCAAGTAGTAAAACGAACGAAGTCCGAGTATCGATCCACGTAAGCGTGATCTTCTAATATATTAATCCTAATTTAGACTAAGAGAATTTTTATAGTTTTAATGATTTGATAAAGGAGATAAAACGAAAACAATAAAACAGACACAAATAAAATAGGTGAGGGTAGAGCAATTGACGACGATCTGATTAAGACACATGCTCGGCACGAACTATTCCTACATCTTCGTGCAATCTAATCTATCTTATCAATATGAATTATAGTCAATGTAGAATTTCCTAACATATGTGCTACTCGTTTGTCCGCAATAGCAACCCTACGTAAATAGAGAATGTTCCTATACGTGTATTCGATCTTAATGAAATTCCCAGAATTTAGACGCTTTTCGGTTGCGTAAGTTATCGGACCACACATACGAAACCGAATTCCATCTCCGATCGGTTATACGTAGCGGTATTCAATGTTTTATTCTAGTCGATCTAATCACTTAGTCAGTCTCATTAACTAATCAATGATCATACGCATGGAGGCCAATCACAGGTAGCTTATGAAGCACAAACAAAGAATACATAACTTAAATCATATGATTAAATAAGATAACAATAGCATTAATACGTTGTCATAATTCGGCCCACACGGCCTTAATCACAAGGAATTAGCCTAGCATATTAATAAACGAAAACGACAATGAATCGAATGAAAACATTGTCGAAAACGAAATATTAAAACATAAGAAAACTTGCCGGCGATTATCTTCGCTCGCAGCCGTCGCTCGCAGCTATCACTGCCCGCGGCTCTTCTTATTTCAGCCGTCCAAAGCCCCTATTCATGTGTAGTCATATGAGGCTTTTTATAGGAAAATCTTTCCGATCTTTCCGTATATTTGAAATTTTAATATTCAAAATTCCAATAAGCGATCAAAATAGATTGTTTGACCTTATTCTTCATTCACATGTCCATGTGGCATCGAATATCTCAGTCTCTCTTACTTGCGCCTTGGATAATCTTTAATAAGATTGATTTTCCTTTCATTAATTATGCTTCCACGTTATATGATCTTCAATCATGAGAGATTTATGGCCAGATTGCATGGTTTCGCGGTTAATACTTGTTATTCTCTGATTATCAACTCTAAGATCCTAGACTTCAATCCTAAGTGTTGGTCCTATTTATTACCAAACAAGGATCAAAAGTTAAATAAAAAGCTTAAGATAGTTTCCACCTTCTAGTGCATGTAGTGTGTGTGTTCTTGGAGGTTATTGAACGTGGAGGCTAATAAGATAATACTTTTGATAAACCATAATTAGGGTAAATATGGCCTTTATATACCACAAGTAATTTGTATATTAAAGCTCAGTCCCAAACTTCTACACAATATTATAAGTCTCCCCAAACTACAACATATAAACCCAATATTATAATAATTAAATGATGCTACAAAATATTCCTAACAATCTCCCCCTTAGCATCCGTTTCGCCTTGGCGTCCTTTGTGTCTTCTTCTTCTTGGGTTTCTCCACCGCGTAGATTGATTTCCTGAGTCCAAGTCAGAACTTGTATGATGTAGCGTCTTAGTAAAGATATTCGATCTGAGATGATGTTGATCAGCTTTTCGTATTTCTCCTGGACTTCTGCTCTTCGAGTCCTAGTTGCTCCAGAATCCTTCTGAGTTTGCTTCGAATGATCAGTAGCGTTCCATCGCTGAATTTGGCAATCTCTGATGTTTTCATTAGCCTCTTTTCTCCCTTCTAGTTGATGTAGACCACTGATGGATCGTCGTCTTCATTGATTATGCGGCCTTCACCAAGACTTGGGTCGGGGACTTCAAAGGATGGGTTCGTGAGATTCACCCTCTTCATTTTGCTTTTTACCGCCATTTGAAGGTCGTGACTCGTGAGTTGTATTGAATTTGACTTGGCGCATCATTAATCGCTTAAGAGCGACGTATCCCACCTTTAGCTCTGGAGTCTGAAGTGTCCCAAGGAATCTGAAGCTTCCCTGTATCTGATCAACGTCTTCACCTCTGATGTAGGAGAGATCGCCTTCAGTCAGTTCTTCGATCGTTCCATCTTTTCCTTGCACTTTGTAGATAGGAAATTCGTTGAAATCAAGACGAGCTCGTCGTACTCCCAGGACTGCGCTGATTCTGGCTCTTTCCGTTCCTTTTCTTCGAAGAGTATCAACGTCATCTCCTTTTCCTCTGAGCATAAGCCCTCGACGAAGAGAGAGCAGATACCGTACGGCGGTTGGTCTCGAGAGATGAGTTAGGCTCTGAGATCAAGCTCGTCTAACTTCTTGATCCTATGTTCCTTCCTCCAGATTCTCCTTCATATCTTTTCTTGATATGGAGCAATCACTTTCACATTTTCCCATGGTAGCTTCTGTTCTTATCCTATCTTCGACTTGGATGGGGGGCACTCCTCATCGGTGACGGCGTGTTTGAAAAGCTCGGGAAGTTCTGGAATGTCAGCTTCGCAGTCTTCACCTTCCTTGAGTTCATCATCGTCGATAAGGGTCAGGCTAAAGTTTGCCTTCATCAGGAAGTATCTGGCATTATCCATTAAGCCCCTGGCCAAGGCTGGATCCATCGGCTTTCTTAACCAGTCGTCATTGAAGATATATTTTTCTACCGTTTTATGTGAATTGTAAAGTGTTTCGAGAGATATGATTGGTTCATTCGGCTGAAGGGATAGAGTAGGTGAGAATGAAGGATCAGAGGAGTTTCTTAGATTTGTGAGATTAGGCAGTGAGTGGCTCATGGCTGGTCTATTGGGTTGTTTTGGTAGTAGTTTGGGTGGTTTTTTTGTTTGTCTGGGTGTTTTGGTGAAGGTTTGGGTAGGTGTTTTGCTGATAGTTGTCTACTGCTGTCGAGGTTGAGGCTGTTGCATCTTCTCCCCCTCGGGACGGCCCTCATGCTCTGGATCGTTGCATAGTTGATTAGAGGTCTGGGCCTCGCCTCGGCAGGTGGACAGAAGCTCGAGACTGGAATGCTGAGTCTGGCGATTACGAGGTCAATGAGTCCGTGACTGGAACGTTCCATGGTCCTCCGTCGGGATCAGCGGATGGATCAGATCGAGGATGTTCTGTTTCGGTGATGGGGGCTTTGCTTTGGTCGCGAATCGAAGTCCCAAGTGCGTCGTACTCTTGGGTCATGATAGAGTCTTCAAGGTTTTTCACGAACTCTTCAATTCGAGCAGTTAGCCTGGCCTCCATTACGAATGGGAAAATAACGAAGTGGTGTCACAAAGACCGTCCGTCGTCACAACATCAGAGGAATGTGGTGCTGATGTGCCGCCTGTGTGCACAGGTCTTGAGAAACCGGGGCCACTTAGGCTCACCGTTGACATCAATGCTGAGATGGACTCAGATCGATGGTCCAAGTCAGTAGCTGCTGTGATGTTGACTACTTTGGGTCTTCCACTATGTTCCGTACAAGATTCTAGTACGCAGACGTTGTGGAGCGTTCTATACAGATCACTAAGACCTAGATGTGTAGAAACAGGGGTAAGTGTCCTAGAAAGTGGAGCAAATATGGGTGGTGACGGCACTAGACTTGTCGTGGTCAAGGAAAGTGCAGTCTGAGGCTGAGGACTGCTTGATACAACATTGACCCCCTCCGAGCGAGGTGGTGATGGTTGACGTGGCTCCTCATGAGTATCTAAAACAATCATCTGTTGGGAGATGATTGAGTGGCTAGGTGGGGTAGTTAGCGCGATTGGACTCGATGTCGTCACTTCTACTCGGGGGAAGAGAAAGTCGTCCTCTGCACCTATTGACTCGGTCCGGCTTGTTTGTTGACTGGAGGACTGAGGAAGACGGTGGTGTTTATGTTTTGGGCGCCGTTCCTGTTTACTGCTTCCGTCATCCGTATTCGATTTTCTCTTTTGTTTTTGTTTTGGGGATGAGGAGCTTCCTAGACCTATATTTGGCTGTGAGGGTTGGCTTGTCCTTGGGTTAGGTTCAACTGGGATATGTTGAACCATGGGAACGTCTTCGAGGTTGTTTGCTCGAAGGTATTTTTGAAGTGTTGGATCAGTCGGATCGAGGAGTTGTAGAAGGTAGTCCGGTAGAATCATGGCCTCCTGTCAAATTTTGTCTTTGTTGATATTATTTTCCCGAGCTTGGGGCTTTCGTAGCCTTCGTCCTGGGGACGTCATTCGATGTCGGGGTTGAGGTCGATGAAATGTTGACAATGACTGGAAGCCATCTTAAGTAGGAAAGGACTTTGGTCGATCCGATCTTCCGTCTCCTCAGTTGGGCATTTTGTTTGTATCCCATGAAAAGGAAGTCTGCAATTAGATCATCAGAAGTGGGATGTTTGTCGTAGATTATTGAGGTTGGTAGGTTTAGCTGGGTGTGTATGATGGCTGGGGTCAGAATGACAATGGTGTTGACAATTTGAGCAGAGAGGCGAGTTGTTTCTGGGTTGTTTGTTGGGTTTTGGAGCGTGGCCCAAAATTGTTGTACGTATACTTCGGGGACACACTCAGTTATACAGAAAGCAGTTTTTAAAGGATTGCTTTGAAGGATTTTGAGGATGATGGGATCTGGGCATGGTGTGTTATCAAAATCTAGCTACACAGTTGTTGGGTACTCGTTATGCCCAGTCCTTGAATGGAAAACTTCGTCAATCTGTCGCACCATCGGGACAAATCTGCATAAGAGGAAGAGCAAAAGATTAGTTGCCGGTTAGGTTCATTGTTTCATTAGATCTCATTGTAGTATTTGCAAAAGACGTATTTCATATGTTGAAATTTGATAGTGAATGAACAATTTGCAAGAACTTAAAAAATATTGACGTTCCGGTGAAAAACTATCAGTGGTTAACAATACAATGAAGTCGGACAATTTCAAGTGACTTAAACAATGCGATTCAACACAAGTGGAAATTTGAAATTTGGGAATTGTAATTAGGGGATGCATTCAATCGGACAAGTTTAATCGCATACATCAAAGTAAAAGTTGTGCGAGACTTAGAGTCGGGCGAATGAAGTTCAGTGAGGATGCTAAGGATTTGTAATTGAGGGATGCGTTCAATCGAGTAACTTCAATCGCAGAAATATCCAAGAAGGCAGAATCGGGCGATTCTACAGCATTTAATGAGAATTGACATCGGGCGATTCAATCAGAAGGCGGATTCGGGTGAATGAAAATTAAACGCTCAATCAAAGTCAATGGAATCGGGCGATTGAGATAGAGTGTAGAATCTGGCGTTGAAATTGAGTACTCCGTTAAATCGACGAAATCGAGCGATTGGATCAGAATGTACAATCGGGCAATTGAAAATTAACGTTTATTTAAAATTGATAAAATCGGGGGATTCACTCAAAGAGCTAAAATCGGACGATTGTGACATTGACATTTAGTTAAGATCGATGAAATCGGGCGATTGACTCAGAGGCTAAAATCGGGCGATTGAGAAATTTTGGATTTGAAAAATTACAGCAAAAATGAATGAATCAAATACGGGCAAAAGGAAAATTTGACCAAATGAGATTTGTAATAGTTCATGGACAATGAGTTCGTAAAATCAATCGAACGAAATTTGAACGGAACAAGTTCTGGGAGAACTTCGAACGGACATAGAAACCCTAAGTCGCGAAACCTGCCGAGAATAAGTAAATAACAGTTAAAGCGTGAAGTTTTGGGATTTTCATTACCGGAAATAAGTGTAGAATTGCAGAAAATGAAGAAGGAGTCCGATTTGAGTGTAAAACTGACATGATCTTTTGAAGACGTGAAGCTTTTGGGAGCTGGAAATCGCGAGGAACTGTGAAAAGTGATGACAAATCGGGCGATTAGCTATATATGACTGTAGAGTTTCGGGCTATTGAGGAATCGTGTGAATTATTGCTAGAGAAATGAAGTTTAGCTGTTCGATTATTTGAGAAATCGGGCGATTTGAAGTATCGCCGAAAGGTATTTGAAAGAAAGTCAATGTTGTTGGGAAACCCTGGGTGACCCGAGGCCATGCCCCGGACGCAGTAGAATTTAAAATTTTTCCCGGGTTCCCCATACGGTTTCCCCAGGATACTCGGTTAAAGAAAGAAAAACCCACGTAGACACGTATAGTATAAGGATCTTACCCTATTAGCGAAGATCCTTAGCTCCCGTAGCTCACGACTGTGCCGAAGAGAGTCACGCCGACCCCATGACGTGCCGTAGACCAATACCTCCCCAAGGATGGCTAGAGGAAGTGTGGAATGTTTTAAGAGATGTGTGTATGTGTGTTTTACTACAAACTCACTTACACTTGGGTTTTTCTCAAAGATCAAACCGAAATGCTCTCACCACTCTCTGAAACTCTAAATTTAGTGTGAGAAAGCTTATGAACTTACTATGGACGAAAATCCCAAGTCTCATAATTGTAAAACCAAGTTTTAAATCATGAAATAGACTTTAGATTTGTTTAAATGAGATCATGTCCTACATAACTCATTTTTGTTTGATTCTCCTGTTATTTTATCATCTAATGACTAGATATTGTACCACAAATCATAACAAAAGAACAAGAAACAAAATTGGATTTGATTTGGATCAAATTTGAACAAAAAGCTGTCGGTCACGGCCTCTGACATGACCTTTCACGGCCGTGACATGTTTTAGGCAGTTTCTGCCACTCGTCACGACCCGAGTCACGGCTGTGACCATCTTCTGGAGGCCTTCACGGCGTGGGCATGAAGTGTCATGGCTGTGACACTGTCGGGCAGCATATGGCTCGCCCACTGCCGGTAGTCACGGCCACGTGCAATGTGTTCATGGCCGTGACGCTTTTAACAGCTTTGCGATAGTTTCGTATTTCTCTCAGATCGAGGGGTAAACGATGTCCGATTGCCCTGAAATTTTAACCATAGTTAAAAGACTCACCAGTCTCCATTCTGACTAGATGGATTTTCAATCCGAGAGATTGGGAGATATGAATTTGTAAAGCTACTTCAACTTTGCACACAGGCTTCACGACCGTGACGAGCCTTGCTCATCGTTGTGAACCCTATTTACGCCTCATTCTTTATCACTTCGTTCTGTGAATTTACGTCCATATAAATACAGTTTCTAAAAGTTGTATTCAACGTTTTTATTAACATCTCTAAGACTGTTAAATCTGTTTACATCTCATAATAGTTAGGCACTATCACAGTGATCATTTTTAAGCCCGACTTTCTTGGTTCGTCTCAACCCGGCAAGGGAGGAATCCAAGAATTCGGTAAGCGCCTAGCCAATCCTGCTGTACCGAATAGATCCCGTGTTGAGTACGATCTTCCATTTACGAACCAACTATAGATTATCGTCATACGTATAGACCCTTCACATATGCCCCGTTCGAGTGAGAGTCATGGTTACGTCAAACTCACTAGACTCGACTCTATGACTTATTCGTGACTACCGAAATTACTAAACTGCTCCCCACGTCCCACGTGAGTCAGTTTGTAGCTTCGGCCGAAGACTTCGTAATTTCCCGTCCCCGAATATGCATAGGACATATATCTCGGTTACTATCGAGACAGTGAATCCCTCACGATAGTCTAAGCACGGCAGTTACCCTTCGTTGTCAAGACCGCATGTCTCCGCCGACCCATATTAGTTCCCGAACAAGGTGGGGGACCTAGCAAACTAGTGACAAGTCAAGATCCCAAAGTCAACTCCGTCAAAGACCCTTCGGTGTAAGGTCCACGCACACTACTATAGTCAATCGATCGATCATTGACGCTACCTAGAGTAACGATAAGGCCCATGTGATCATCGATTGCGAGTCGTGTCCAAGTACAAGTTAATTCTCTAATTCAACTTATACCAACGTTACGACCTCCCGCTTCCCAAGCGAATGGTTGGCACAACCATATAAGAGTCGTCAACAAATAAGTCGTAATTGACGCTCAGTCACCCTACTGAGGTCTAAGACTTATGGACTAATTTAATATCGGAGAATAATAGCTCACCGGTGCCCCTCTCTCATCCCATGAGAATCGGTAACTAAACTCACGATATATGGGATTTGTTTATTTACCGTCTCACCTGATGCCTAGTGAGACTTGATAGGTAAATAAATAATATGCCTTTTAAAAATAAATAATAGAATATAAATTCTATTAATACGTATAATAATACATTATTAAAATATATAGCGAATAATACATCGATTATCAAATACATGCCCTGTTCATTACATCCTCGAATGGCATTCCGAGGGCACATCCCCAACAAGCGTGTCGATCGATTCTAGAATCGGACGATTAATAAATTAACGAAGAAAATATCGCATCCATTCACGGCATTCAACCCCAAAGTAAAAAATTGTCTCATTTATCATGTTTGTTGGGACCAAATGATTTCGTTTTACGCCTATAAATAGACACGATTCGAACAAAATGGTAATACCGGTAATAAAAAAATAATTGAGCTCACAGAGATGAACTGGAATATGCAGCAAGATCAGGCGGAGAACGAAGAACATGTGGAGTTAAGTCGTCGTTTTAAAAGCAATCCGGATATGTTGGTTTTTGAGCTTTTGCTTCTTTCGTGTTTGTTTGTTGCTTTAATGGCTGTTCTGTTTTGGGTCCTGACAAGGCGTACTGGCTTTAGTATGATCTATGTATTTGGTTATGTAATTTTCAATGTTTGCGTTGTTGAAGTTTTTCGGCATTTTGAGGGTGTTTTTTTTCGTACTTGAGTTGTAAGAGTGTTTTTCTCATTTGGAAGGATGTACGTATCATTTAAAAATTAGTTTGCGAAAAACAACTACTCCCCCTCAATATTTGAAGTTTTGGGAATTAATCCTCTAATATAAAATATAATTTCCCGATTGATAAGTTCGGGCGATTTAATAATTACAAAGGCAGTGTCGAGCGATGCTTAGTTTCGGGCGATTCGTAGTTCGCCAAGCAACAGTTCGATTGATTCAAGCTTCAAGTGCAGTTTTGGGTGATGTGTACTCTCGTCGAGGAAATATGTAAATGAGTTTGAAATTTCGAGTCCTACAACTTATTAAGGAAAATTAACGAAAAGTTGCAAAAGCTCCCCCTAAGTCAGTGTATATTGTTCAAAGGCTCCCCCTAAATTATTGCATATTCTACAGAACGCCCGCTAGATATACTTTTAAAATTTCTTTTCGTTTTCGGACAGGAAGAGTAAACATAGAGAAAGTAATGACCTATTTACACAATAAATCATGTAGGGGAAATCGATCACGTTTTACGGTTCAACATGCCTAACCTAGACACCAGAATTTGGAATCGCTTTTCATCCCATGCCTTTGTGTATAAGTCAGCAAGTTGAAGATCTGTGTGAAGGAAATGCATTCCGATTGTGCCTTGTTCTACATGTTCCTTGATAAAGTGGTATCTAATGTCTATATGTTTTTGTGCGTGAGTGTTGTACAGGATTGCAGATTATAGCTATCGCAATTTTTGAGTCACTAAAGATGGGAATATGATTTAAAGAAATGCCAAAGTCTCGTAGCTGATTTATCATCCACAAAATCTGTGAACAACAACTCGCAGCAGCGACATATTCTGCCTCTGCTGGTGAAGTTGAGACACAATTTTATTTTCGAGACGACCAGCTTACGAGTTTACCCCCTAGAAATTGAGCGGCTCCTGATGTGCTCTTCCTATCCAGCTTGCATCCCTCGTAATCAGCATCCGTGTATCCTACGAGTTCGAAGGTGGAGTCCATTGGGTACCACAAACCTAGGTTGGGAGTTCCTTAAAGGTATTTGAAGATCCTTTTGACTACGAGCATGTGAGACTCCTTTGGATCAGCTTGAAAGCGAGCACAGAGACACGTGGCGAACATAATGGCATGTCAACTGGACGTGAGAGAGCAGAGATCCTACCATGCCTCGATATATTGTTTGATTGACAGATTATCCCAAGGAATCTGCATCAAGCTTACATGAAGTGGACATGGGAGTGTTGGCAGGGTTGGAGTTGTCCAAGTGTACTTCCTACCATGCTCCCATCACACTCATTTCGAATTTCTGCTTCATTAGATCTCCAAAGTTCCTGCACATTCTTGCGTCCGTCGAGCCAAAGATGATGTTATAAACGTAAATCTGTACTAGCATAATGAGAGAGCCGCCCTTCTTGATGAAAAGCGTCGAATCTATATTTCCTTTTGTGAATCCGGAGGAGATGAGAAAGTTCGAAAGGACCTCGTACCATGCTCTGGGAGCGTGTTTAAGTCATAGAGAGCTTTATCAAGTCTGTACACGTGGTCGGGGAATTGTTCGCTCACAAAACCTTCAGGCTGAGATACAAAAACTTATTCCTTTAGAAATCCGTTGAGGAATTCAGTTTTGACGTCCATTTGGTAGATTGTGAAGTTCTTGTGTGCAGCGAAGGCTAAGAAAATTCTGATGGCTTCAACTCTTGCAATCGGAGCATATGTCTCATCATAGTCGATTCCTTCCTGTTGATTATATCTTTTTGCTACCAGCCTAGCTTTATTCCGGATTACCACTCCTTTCTCGTCCTTTTTGTTTTTAAAGACCCATTTAGTACCTATAATAGTTTTCCCAGCTGGTCTTGGCACTAGGTTGCAGACTTCCAGCCTTTCAAACTGGTTGATTTCCTCCTGCTTGCGATTATCCAATCTGGGTTGGCAAGAGCTTCAGCTACTTTACTAGGCTCCTTTTGACTGAGAAAACAGTAGTAAAGGCCTCATTTATCGTTGATGCTCGAGTTGTTACGCTGGTGGAGGGGTCGCCGATTATCTGTGAATTTATGTGTGCACGGGTCCACTTTCTTGTATGAGGTTCCGATGATTCAGCTACATTGGTACCCTCCATTTTTTTTTTCACTTTGAACTGCCTGATCTGTAGCGCCCCGTTTCCTATTACATTTTTACGCAGCAATAAAATATTCGTATAAAATTTTTCGCGATTTCCATAACCATTTCCTTTAACAAAAATGGGTGCGTACATCTGGTCTAGTTCCTTTCACAATAATGTACATATATGTACCTATCATATGAGTCACAAAATGTAACAGTCTAGAACCGTTTCTATTCTATATGCTAACGATGAACCAGAGGGGAGCAGGAGGAGAGCGTAGCCAGCCAACCTTGAATCCATGCTTTATGATGATGCTTTCTACGCAGCCTGCTAGTTATCTACACAACTGTGAAGACACCGATTCAGATTATGATCGCAACATGTTAACAAATAACATATAAGTAATAAAGTAAGCAGTAACTCATCCATTTTCGTAAATACCATAACCGTTTTCAATCATAAAATCTTCGTTCACATAATCGTCATTCATACGATCCGTAGATCACATGCCATTCTATATGTTCGTTTATTTGATACTCCCGTTATAGACTAGCTAGACTCGTATTGTGTAAGGCCAGTCGGCGCCCATGCATGGGACTCTGTCAATACTGTAAATATCTGTATGTGCCTGTACAGGACTCTGTCATCCCCCGATTTGAAGGGAAGTAACTGTCATCCCCCTGATTTGGAGGGAAGTATGCCGTAGCATCCGTATCGTACCGTCCGTAGTCGTAGCAGTCGTAACGGTTTCTCCTTTCGTTTATATGTATGCAATGCTATATAAAATACTTTATATAACACATAAATCATATAAAAGCACTTTATGGTCACGTAATTCACATCGATCCGTAAATAACATATAAAGCACATATTAGTCAATTAATTCACATAAATCATATATGCACATAAGGCACATAAGGTACATGTTGCAAATCATACTCACAAGTTTCGCCTATTTCCTCCGTTCGCTTATTCGACCTTGTCCTTGCCCTTATCCGACTCCTGACCTATATAATTATTTATCTGGTAAATATAAAATTCCTATAGTGACATGCGTGCGTGCTATGCATGCTTATTATGCAAGATTGATTCTTTCGCCTATATTTAACTATCTGTCTATAATGGTATTTTTGAAAATATATTATTGATAAATCAGTTAAATTAGCGAAAATCTGTTAAATATAAAAAATTGATGTAAGACATGGATTAAGCAACTTTTCATGCTCATGAGCACTCCAACAATATGAGCTCGCAATTAAAACGTAAATCCAAAGTAAGAAATCATACCTCGAAACTAATTTATGAATACTTCTTGAAATCTTCGTTTTCTTTTCAAGGTTGGTTTTGATAGTTTAACAAATGAATTAATTTAATTATAAACTCCCTTCTTATCCTTATAGCTTGCGTGTGTTAGTAATCAATTGACATCAATGTTTTGCTTATACTTATCATAATGTTATCTGATATATATATTATTTTTTTATTTTTATTTTTATTTTCTCAAATTATTTCTTTTATGACTTAGGGTTTCACAACTTTGACTTAAAAGACTTATATAATACCTATCTTTCCAATTCACGAGACTTCTTATGACCGGCAAAAACACAATTCGCAAAAAATCCTTTTTAATTCGTGACACAGTTCGCAGAATACTTCCAAGTCGTGAAACATCACCTCTTCTAATAATTCGTGAATCCTCACTTTGCAAAGTCAATTCGTGAACTATTTAATGTACATATATTACTTTATATAATCAATACACTGACCATTACGGAAAGTATCTTGTTTGTACGATTAGACATATATTTATAAGAACCTAGTACCAAGTATTCATGTGCATTAGGCACACCACGACATCTACTATATACCCTAAGCAATTCGGTGTCAATAATAATAACAACAAACCATGAATCGTCAAATACCATCACGGTTGTTCTACTACCGGAAATTATATGATCATAAGCATATACTAAACTCACTTATATCACAATCCAAGTTCTATATGATAAGCATATACTAAACTCACTTATCGCAATTTTCCAAATGATTTCATTACCAAATCATTAACATCTTTATGCATTGAAAGCTTCTAAGGCACTAATAACATTTGGAAACCCTAAGTCACGAAAACTTAGTACCTATAATTCACCTTTCGATTCTTAACACCTTCAATCAAAACTTATCTTCTCACAAACCTAACAAATATGACAAGAGCTCCAAGTCATTTCTCAACCCTTCGAAACTTAGAAATTATATGACACATGAATTTAAATAACTTGTGTTTGATGGACATCATAACATGCTTAATTAAAACTATGAAAATCATAATGAAATTCATACTCTGTCCAAGCTTAGATGATCTGTGGTTGAGTTCTTTATTTGCTCCTTCTCCTTAATTTTTCGACAGTGAGTAATAATGAGATATTTTCGTTTCTTCTTGGTTTTTGTTGTCTATCTTTGCGTGTTGAAGTAAGAAAATGACGTTGATCTAGACTTTATTGATACTTATCATAACTCTAAGAAAAACTTGTTATTTATCATTATTTTACTTTTCCTCACAAGTAAGTTTTCGAACTATGATTGTGAATTCAATTCGCAAAACTATTATTTATTTCCTTTCAATTCTTATTTGCAATTGACGTGTTGTAATAACCAATTGACATCTACACCTTACTAATGCTTTATCATAATTCTACCTAATACCTATTATACTATTATTTAAAATTGTTTCTATCATGACTTGGTTTTCATAACTTTATTTAAGAAGACTTTCTTTGTAGCACTTTCCTTTCTCAATTCGTAAAAAAAACTCTTATGCCACGCAAAACATGATTCGCAAGTTTCTTTAGAGTCGGGACACAATTCGCAAACTACCTCCCATTCGTAAACTAATTCCATTCGTCAACTTCTTACTTGGTCTCATAATTCGCGAAAGTCCTTATGCCCCGTAAAACATAACCTCCTTTAATGGTTTGCGAAGTCTTTATGACTCGCAAAACATCACTTCTTTTAATCAAAAGAAAAAAGAAAAATCCTAAGTTTAGAAAATTCTTAATTTGTAATATCTCATCTCTCACAAGTTATACTTATTATCATCTATATCTTTATTTTAGATGGCTTATATGAATGCATGAATTTATGTAAATGCATGAAATTATAATATGAGGTTTCGGTTCCTGATAATTCTCCCCCCCCCCCATTTAAAAATTTCGACCTCGAAATTTCGTACCTGTCTTAGTCAATAACCATGGGTACTGGGTCTTCATATGTCCTATGGTTTCCCACGTAGCTTCACGAGCCGAATGATTTTTCCACCGTACTTTTACCATTGGAATCGTTTTATTTCGTAACTGCTTGTCAGCGTATTCCAGGACTTCTGCCGGTTCTTCTACGTAACTAAGATCCTCAGAAATATTTATTGGTTCGTCACGTAGAACATGAGTGGGGTCTGATCTATATCGTCGTAACATACTGACGTGAAAAACATTGTGTATTTGTGAAAGTTCAGGTGGTAGTGCTAATCGGTATGCTAACGGTCCAATTCTTTCAAGTATCTCATACGGTCCGATATATCGCGGACTTAACTTTCCTTTCTTTCCAAATCGTAATACACCTTTCCAAGGAGATACTCGCAAAAATACCTTCTCCCCAACTTCATATTCCATTTCTCGTCGATGTTGGTCTATGTAACTCTTCTGTCTATCTTGGGCCGCTTTAAGTCGACTCTTTACTACTTTAATCTTTTCTATTGTGTCCTGAATTAAATCCGGTCCTTCCAATACTTGTTCTCCTTCCATATCCCAACAAATTGGGTTTCGACATTTCCGGCCATACAGAGCTTCGTACAGTGCCATTCCGATACTCGAATGGTACTGATTATTATAAGCAAATTCCATTAATGCTATATAATCATCCCATGAGCCCTTGAAGTCAATTACGCATGCTCGAAGCATATCTTCCAGGGTCTGTATCGTCCTTTCTGACTGACCGTCGGTCTGTGGATGAAACGCCGTACTAAAATGTAATTTAGTTCCGAGCGCTTCCTGTAAACTTTCCCAAAATCTGGAAGTAAATCGGGGATCACGATCAGACACGATAGAAGTTGGTACTCCATGTAGCCGAACTATCTCATTAACGTATCTTTTTGCTAAATATTCTAACGTAGAACCCCATCGAAATGGCAAGAAGTGTGCCGATTTCGTAAGTCTATCAACAATTACCCAAACGGCATCATTTTTCTTAGCCGTTGGAGGAAGTCCATAAAGAAAATCCATCGTTATACGCTCCCATTTCCAAACAGGTATGGGTAAAGGATGTAGTTTACCCATTGGCGCTTGGTGTTCAGCTTTGATTTGCTGACACGTTAAACATTTCAGCACATATTCAGCTACATCCTTTTTCATCCTTGGCCACCAATAGTGAGATTTAAGGGTTCGATACATCTTCGCACTGCCTGGATGCATAGCATAAGGAGCGGTATGTGCCTCTTCCATTATCTCTTGTCGAAGATTGTCGTTATCAGGAACACATATACGGCCATTTATCATCAAAGTTTCATTATCGCCTATTACAAAAGACTTCCCTAGCCCTTGTTTCACCTTATCAGCAATCTTAACTAGCTTTTCGTCTTTAAATTGTACTTGTCTAATTCGATCTAACATGATAGGTCGAACTATAATTGAGGCACAGATAGCACCGGTATCATCTACTTTCAGTTCTGTATTCATCTTTCTGAGGTCAATTAGACTTGATAAAGAACATGCCGATAAATAAGAGATAGTACCATACGATTTCCGACTCAAAGCATCAGCAACGACGTTGGCCTTTCCAGGGTGATACTCTATGGTACAGTCATAATCTTTTAGGAGTTCAATCCATCGTCTCTGTCTCATGTTCAGTTCCTTCTGGCTCAACAGATATTTCAGACTTTTATGGTCAGTAAATATCTGAAATGTTGCACCGTATAAGTAGTGTCGCCATATCTTCAGTGCGAATACCATGGCCGCTAGTTCTAAGTCGTGAGTTGGGTAGGATGTTTCGTAGGGCTTCAGTTGTCGAGATGCATACGCCACTACTTTTCCGTGTTGCATTAGTACGCATCCTAGTCCTTGGTAGGACACATCACTATAGATCACAAAACCTTCTGTTCCTGACGGGATAGTGAGTACAGGAGCTGTCGTTAGTCGATCCTTTAATTCTTCAAAACTCCTTTGGCATTCGTCAGTCCACTTAAATACAACTCCTTTACGTAATAACTTCGTCATTGGGGCTGCTATCAGTGAGAAATTTTCGACGAACCGTCGATAATATCCGGCCAATCCCAGAAAACTACGAACTTCTGCAACATTTTTAGGACTTTCCCACTTAACTACTGCTTCAATTTTGCTGGGATCAACTTGGATACCTTTGCCTGAGACTACGTTTCCCAAAAATACTACTTGATCTAACCAAAACTCGCACTTTGAAAGTTTCGCGTACAATTTCTTTTCCCGTAGGGTTTGGAGTACAATTTTCAAATGTTGTTCATGCTCCTCTTTTGACTTGGAGTATATTAGGATATCGTCAATAAAGACGATCACAAACTGGTCTAAATAGGGTCGGAAGACATCATTCATTAACGCCATAAAGACTGCAGGAGCGTTCGTCAACCCAAAGGGCATAATTAGAAATTCATAATGCCCATATCTGGTCCTAAAAGCAGTCTTTGGAATATCACTATCCGCAATCTTCAATTGGTGATACCCTGATCTCAGATCGATTTTTGAAAAGACCCTAGCACCTTGCAACTGATCAAATAGATCATCAATCCGAGGCAACGGATATTTATTTTTCACGGTTACCTTATTAATTGCCGGTAGTCTATGCATAATCTGAGTGTCCCGTCTTTTTTTTTTCACAAAAAGAACGGGTGCTCCCCATGGCGATACACTTGGCCGTATATAGCCTTTATCTAATAGCTCCTTCAACTGTACCTTCAACTCATTCAATTCGATCGGAGCCATTCGATATGGTGGAATAGATATTGGCGCTGTGCCTGGTTGAAGTTCAATAGTGAACTCCGTATCTCGATCGGGTGGTAACCCCGGTAACTCTTCGGGAAAGACATCAGGATATTCACTGACTACAAAAATATCTTCTATTTTCAATCCACTTAACTACGCATCTATAACGTAGGCTATATACCCTTCGCATCCTTTACTAATCATCTTAGAAGCTTCTAAACTTGATATCTGATACGCCGTCCGTACGCTCTTTTCTCCCTTAATTGTTATATGGGTTTGATCCGTAAGGGTCAATTCAATTTCCTTTTGAAACAATCAAGCTTCGCCCGATATTTTGACAACCAGTCCATGCCTAATATTACGTCGAAATCCATTAAAGGAATGACAAATAGGGTTGCTCGCATTTCTGTCCCTCTACTGACCATTTTGCATTCTAAGTATATTGTATTCACTGTAACTACTTCACCCGTTGGAAGTCGAACATACAATTCCTCTTCTAGGGGTTCGGGTTTATCAGGTAATAATGATGCAAATGTTCGTGATATGAATGAATGTGTGGCACCTGGATCGAATAAAACATATGCATCAATATCACGTATAGATAATTTACCCGTAATCACGTGTGATCCTTCCTTGGCCTCCTCACGAGTAATGGTGAAAATCCTTGCTTGTGCTGGCGATCTATAAGCTTGGCCTCCTGAGCCTCCTCTTCCAGAACTTGTGTTAAACGGTCCTCGACCCCTTCCTCTTCCGCGATTCGTATAAGTTCCGCTAATCCTTGATTGTTCAACTGTGGTTTCTGTTTGTAAAGTTGGGCAATTCCTTGCTAAGTGTCCCCGTTGCCCACATCGAAAACATTCACCTGTGAGCCATCTACATACGCCCCTGTGGTTCTTCCCACAGTGTTCACATGTTGGTATTTGTTGCGAAGTCTCTATACCCCGTCCAGTAGTTCTTGGCCCGCCTGTACTGCCCTTTGTAGAGCCACCTTGAACACTCATTGGTCTAGGCGAACTATACGCCTTTTTCATTTTTCCACTAGACGACTCTTCGCCTAACCTTCGTTTACTACTTTGAAAATTCCGAGACTCAGTTTCTAATCTTTCGGCGCGAATAGCTGCCGCCCTCAATTTCCCATAGGACTCCATATCTGATGGCGTGATGCGATTTCTAATCATATAGCGGAGTCCTGCTTCAAATCTCCGACACTTATTTCTTTCAAGTGCAATCATATGTGAAGCGTATCGAGAAACCTGATTAAATAGCACTTCATACTCGCTAACGGACCGGTTTCCCTGTTTGAGTTCTAAAAATTCTTTTTCTTTCTGATCCTTACAAACTTCAGGCATGTAAGCATCGTTGAACTCTCTCAGAAAATCTTCCCAGGTCAGCACTGGGGGTTGAGCCATACTGTCTGGGACAGTCTCCCACCATTCATATGCATGCCCTTGAAGAAGTGAGACAGCATAGTCGAATCTCTCTTCCGGTGTACATTGCATCATATTGAACACCCTCTCTGTTCTTTTCAACCACGTTTCTGCCTCAGCAGGATCTGTAGTACCCATGAAGTCCACAGCACCCATCTTTCTTAACTTGTCATATCGTCGTTCTCGGGGAGTTGTCAGGGGGTGTTCGGATTCATACTGTCTAAGAGTATGCGATGAATGGGATTCAGGTACGGCCGTTCTTCCTCCTCCCTCTATTGTTTGTTCATCATGTTCTAAATGCGTGCGTTCGCCTATTGCCCTTTGCCTATATATGCAAGAAACGTTTAAGGGCAATTCGTAACATGTACCTACTATGCAAATGTCTACAGAACCTAAAGCCTAGGCTCTGATACCACTACATGTAGCGCCCCGTTTCCTATTACCTTTTTACGCAGCAATAAAATATTCGTATAAAATTTTTCGCGATTTCCATAACCATTTCCTTTAACAAAAATGGGTGCGTACATCTGGTCCAGTTCCTTTCACAATAATGTACATATATGTACCTACCATATGAGTCACAAAATGTAACAGTCTAGAACCGTTTCTATTCTATATGCTAACGATGAACCAGAGGGGAGCAGGAGGAGAGCGTAGCCAGCCAACCTTGAATCCATGCTTTATGATGATGCTTTCTACGCAGCCTGCTAGTTATCTACACAACTGTGAAGACACCGATTCAGAGTATGATCGCAACATGTTAACAAATAACATATAAGTAATAAAGTAAGCAGTAACTCATCCATTTTCGTAAATACCATAACCGTTTTCAATCATAAAATCTTCGTTCACATAATCGTCATTCATACGATCCGTAGATCACATGCCATTCTATATGTTCGTTTATTTGATACTCCCGTTATAGACTAGCTAGACTCGTATTGTGTAAGGCCAGTCGGCGCCCATGCATGGGACTCTGTCAATACTGTAAATATCTGTATGTGCCTGTACAGGACTCTGTCATCCCCCGATTTGAAGGGAAGTAACTGTCATCCCCCTGATTTGGAGGGAAGTATGCCGTAGCATCCGTATCGTACCGTCCGTAGTCGTAGCAGTCGTAACGGTTTCTCCTTTCGTTTATATGTATGCAATGCTATATAAAATACTTTATATAACACATAAATCATATAAAAGCACTTTATGGTCACGTAATTCACATCGATCCGTAAATAACATATAAAGCACATATTAGTCAATTAATTCACATAAATCATATATGCACATAAGGCACATAAGGTACATGTTGCAAATCATACTCACAAGTTTCGCCTATTTCCTCCGTTCGCTTATTCGACCTTGTCCTTGCCCTTATCCGACTCCTGACCTATATAATTATTTATCTGGTAAATATAAAATTCCTATAGTGACATGCTTGCGTGCTATGCATGCTTATTATGCAAGATTGATTCTTTCGCCTATATTTAACTATCTGTCTATAATGGTATTTTTGAAAATATATTATTGATAAATCAGTTAAATTAGCGAAAATCTGTTAAATATAAAAAATTGATGTAAGACATGGATTAAGCAACTTTTCATGCTCATGAGCACTCCAACAATATGAGCTCGCAATTAAAACGTAAATCCAAAATAAGAAATCATACCTCGAAACTAATTTATGAATACTTCTTGAAATCTTCGTTTTCTTTTCAAGGTTGGTTTTGATAGTTTAACAAATGAATTAATTTAACTATAAACTCCCTTCTTATCCTTATAGCTTGCGTGTGTTAGTAATCAATTGACATCAATGTTTTGCTAATACTTATCATAATGTTATCTGATATATATATTATTTTTTTATTTTTATTTTTATTTTCTCAAGTTATTTCTTTTATGACTTAGGGTTTCACAACTTTGACTTAAAAGACTTATATAATACCTATCTTTCCAATTCACGAGACTTCTTATGACCGGCAAAAACACAATTCGCAAAAATCCTTTTTAATTCGTGACACAGTTCGCATAATACTTCCAAGTCGTGAAACATCACCTCTTCTAATAATTCGTGAATCCTCACTTTGCAAAGTCAATTCGTGAAACTATTTAATGTACATATATTACTTTATATAATCAATACACTGACCATTACGAAAAGTATCTTGTTTGTACGATTAGACATATATTTATAAGAACCTAGTACCAAGTATTCATGTGCATTAGGCACACCACGACATCTACTATATACCCTAAGCAATTCGGTGTCAATAATAATAACAACAAACCATGAATCGTCAAATACCATCACGGTTGTTCTACTACCGGAAATTATATGATCATAAGCATATACTAAACTCACTTATATCACAATCCAAGTTCTATATGATAAGCATATACTAAACTCACTTATCGCAATTTTCCAAATGATTTCATTACCAAATCATTAACATCTTTACGCATTGAAAGCTTCTAAGGCACTAATAACATTTGGAAACCCTAAGTCACGAAAACTTAGTTCCTATAATTCACCTTTCGATTCTTAACACCTTCAATCAAAACTTATCAAAACTTATCTTCTCACAAACCTAACAAATATGACAAGAGCTCCAAGTCATTTCTCAACCCTTCGAAACTTAGAAATTATATGACACATGAATTTAAATAACTTGTGTTTGATGGACATCATAACATGCTTAATTAAAACTATGAAAATCATAATGGAATTCATACTCTGTCCATGCTTAGATGATTTGTGGTTGAGTTCTTTATTTGCTCCTTCTCCTAAATTTTTCGACAGTGAGTAATAATGAGATATTTTCGTTTCTTCTTGGTTTTTGTTGTCTATCTTTGCGTGTTGAAGTAAGAAAATGACGTTGATCTAGACTTTATTGATACTTATCATAACTCTAAGAAAAACTTGTTATTTATCATTATTTTACTTTTCCTCACAAGTAAGTTTTCGAACTATGATTGTGAATTCAATTCGCAAAACTATTATTTATTTCCTTTCAATTCTTATTTGCAATTGACGTGTTGTAATAACCAATTGACATCTACACCTTACTAATGCTTTATCATAATTCTACCTAATACCTATTATACTATTATTTAAAATTGTTTCTATCATGACTTGGTTTTCATAACTTTATTTAAGAAGACTTTCTTCGTAGCACCTTCCTTTCTCAAATTCGTAAAAAAAACTCTTATGCCACGCAAAACATGATTCGCAAGTTTCTTTAGAGTCGGGACACAATTCGCAAACTACCTCCCATTCGTAAACTAATTCCATTTGTCAACTTCTTACTTGGTCTCATAATTCGCGAAAGTCCTTATGCCCCGTAAAATATAACCTCCTTTAATGGTTTGCGAAGTCTTTATGACTCGCAAAACATCACTTCTTTTAATCAAAAGAAAAAAGAAAAATCCTAAGTTTAGAAAATTCTTAATTTGTAATATCTCATCTCTCACAAGTTATACTTATTATCATCTATATCTTTATTTTAAATGGCTTATATGAATGCATGAATTTATGTAAATGCATGAAATTATAATATGAGGTTTCGGTTCCTGACATGATCTTCCGTCGATTTTGCAGGTTGGGATAGTATTGACTCCCCTGAAGAGATTTCTATTGTCGAATCAGAGGGCTGAGGTGTGTCTGATTCTGAGCTAGAGATGATCTCAGTATCAGTTGGAAGTTCACTGATGTCGTCAATATGGAGATTTTCCAATGTGGGAGGTGAGTTAACATAGCAAGGTGCACCAGAGTCATCATTGCTAGGTGTTGCAGAGTCGTCACTGATATATGCCGTAGAAGTTGTTGGAGCAGTGGTCGGCGATGGTCTTGAAAAAAGATCCTCGAATAAGAGATCAAGTTCCATATCAGCTCAGTGTGTTGGAATTTGAAGGTTCCCCCACTGTGGAGGTGCGTTTATCTTTTGTCAACTCTCATAGAAGTCCGGGTTCTGGACTGATTTGTGCAGAAGCCACTCAGTCTACTTCATCAAACGTAACATTGATGCTTTCCATGACTGACCTTTTCTCTTTGAGGTATACTCGATAGGCTTTGGAGGTACTTGAGTATCCAACTAGCATTCCTTCGAATACTTATAGGAAGGAGACTTCTGTTTACTCTGCGATTGATAAATTCGTAGGGAGTCTTATTCAATCTCTTGTGAAGTGAGGCACGATTCTGTGTGTAACATGCCGTGTTTAGTGCTTCAGCCCATAAGAATTAAGGCAATCCAGAGTGAATGAAGAGTGTTCGTGCTGCTTCAACTAAGGTCCTGTTCTTGCGTTCAACTACTCCGATTTGCTGGGTGTTTTCGCCGCTGCGAACTGTTGGGTGATTCCAAGCGACACATAGAAGTCACTGAGCTTCTTGTTTTAGAATTCCGTTCCATTGTCACTTCTGATGATTTGAATACTTGGTAGAAGTTTTGTATGGTCTTGACGAACTCGACAATTAGACCTGGAGTCTCGTCTTTTGTTCTGAGAAATTTGGTCCAAGTGTAGCGCGAAAAATCATCCACGATAGCTAACACGTATTTGCGCCCATTGATGGTCCTGTATAGGTCCACACTGATCCATGTGAGTGAGTTCAAGTGGTTTCGAGGTTGACGCTGTGTGTTTGGTGTTGTGTGATGCTTTTCTTATCTTTTCCATTTCACACGCTGAGCATAGATGCTCTTTGTGATATCTGAATGAGGGAAGTCCTTTGACCAAATTTCCTGATTTGAGCTTGTTCAGATCTTTGAAATTGAGATGAGAGAGTCGTTGATGCCAAAGATCATTCTGACGTAAGGAAGCGGGAGATAAGGCACGCTGGTCTTACAATCTTTAGATCAATGGAGTAGAGATTTGTCTTTCTATGACCAGTGAGTAGTTCTCTTCCCTTGTCATCGGTGACGCTACATTTGTTAGTCTCGAAATTTACTTTGTACCCTTTTGTCACAGAAACGTCCAATACTGAATAGATTGTAGCTTAACCCTTCGACGTATTAGACTTCTTTGATGGTGAGTCAGTCATGGATGAGGTCGCCTGTTTCTAGCATGGGTGTGGATTGACCACTTACGAAGTAGACCTTTCCGAGAAATCCCTCGAAAAAGTTGCTCAGCAGTTGTTTATTTCCCGTAATGTGTGAGGAGCAACCTAAATCTACGTACCACACATGACGGACCTGCAAAACAAACTAGGTAAGTTTAGGTACCCATTTGAGGACGGGCCCTTTTTTAATCGCAGGTGAGGGATCCAACATATTAGATGTTATTTTGAGTTCTTTGTCAGATTTTTGGAGAATGGACTTAGAACCCAGACGTGACAATTGCCTACTGGATGCAGTTGGGATTTTGGAACCCAAATTTGTCTTTGACTTAATGTCTTATTGTGCTCGATATTGCTTGATGTGTATTTATTTCTCTCGACTTTGGGAGTAGGTTTGTTGAGCTTGGGAGATACACCTTCGGGACTAGAGCTGTGTGGAGTGGAAGTGTTTTGGCATAGTTTAGCGTTATTGAGAACGTTAGAGTACATTATATTTGACATAACGATATCTAGATCTTTGAGCACAAAATAATGAAACACGGTCTGCGACATTACAAGAAGTCACTTTGGAAAATGTAAAGGAATTGAGAACTTGTGTGAAGGTTTGGAGGCTGGTATCTTCTTTTTATGAGGCTCTGTTACTTCTTAGCTAGACTAGATCGAACCTTCTTCGTCTCCCTAGAACTCAGTCCTTTGTCTGTTGGCACATGCGATACAGAGTTAGTACGAGATAAATGTGTTAGGTCCTACGATTAACAATTCTATGATCCTAGGCAAGAATTCTAAGTAATTCGATGATAATGACTGACATTTAGAATCGATCGAAAAACTCAAATGAAGATTGAGAGAGAGAATTCGTGTAGAGTGAGAAAGTTACTATTGTTTCTCTCTCTAGAAATTGAACTGCAAGCCTTTCGGATCAATTTCCAAAACTTTCTCTATTCAGCACAATTTTTTTACATGTATTTATACCAAACAAACTTGGTATAAATATCAGACTAATCCTAATCTAAGGACTACTATACAAAAGGCCCTAATTACAAGGACAACTAATAAAATCAAGCACAATTAAAATATATACTCTACAATCTCCCCCTTTGTGCTTGATTGCGTTTCCGCGCCGTTTGTCCTCGTCGGGTGTAATACGATCTCGCAAGCCCAGCGCATGCTAATAGTTTCTAACTGTTTCCCTCAGCTTCAGACGCTCCTCGACATCGTCTAGCAATTCCATCAAGAGCGGCTGTTCTCTCACGAACCTGTGGATTCTCAGCATTGTCTCTCGTTTGATTTCTTCCAACTTCTGCTCGATATTCCTCATGATGACCTTGAGTGTTCCGTCGCAAAACTTATGAATCTCTGTCTTCAGCATCATCCTAGTCTTCTTGGCAATTGGATTGTTGTAGGTGATACTGATGACTGAGCTGATGTGCACATGATTGCTTGGAAGCCCTCGATCTCAGGTCCTTTATTGAGCGGTTTGGCCATGTTGACCTTCTTCATGTTGCTCTCCATAGCCATCTCAAGGTCGTGCGCTGCAAAGTATTTAACTTGGCGCATCATGAACCGATAGAGCCCTCGAGGCCTTCATTTTTTATGAAGCCCTGAGGACCCTTGTACTTCTCCACGTACAGCTGATAGAGGTTGTATACCTCGTCGGCAGGGAGGTACGGTAGGTCGTACTCGCTCAGATCCTCTTGGGTTATGTCTATTCGCTAGATGACATGTGAGGTGTTGGAAGTCCTCCTTTTGCACAGTAGTCGCTGAGGAGTTGGCATATCGGGGATAGCTCCTTGAAGTGACTCTTCAATCGTTCCTTCGGGATCCCCAGCCGTATGTCAGGTCCAAGTTGAGTCAGCATCCAGAGGTAGGTCACCATTTTCTGCTGATCCCAGTGAGATATCCCTCTCATCTCAAACTCGTTCGGCTTCTTGATTCTGTCCGGTGACCTTCAAATATTCTCTCGGACTTCTTCGAGGAAGGATATCTCTATTCAGATATTCTCCCACAGCGTGTCGATCCGAACGGTCCCTGGCATTTGTCTTGTGGAGGAAACCGCTCGTTGCGTGATCAGCTCTGAAAGCCCTGTGGGATCTTGTTCGTGGTCTACACCTTCCTGAAGTTCGTCGTCTTCTATCAGCACGAGGTCCACCGAAGCTTGTTGCACAATTTGTTGAACTTCCTTGAGCTGTTGTACTTGATGCTTCTTGGACATATAATGGGTCGCCCACTGTTCTTCAAATATAAATCTATCGAGATATTCATGTGGGTTGACTCCGTGTCCTGAAGGGCCTGGTTGTTCTGGAGCTGTTGAGGGAGTATCTTGGGTTTGTGCCAGAGCTACAAGCATCGCAGCACTTGCTTCTTCTTTCGGAAGCAAGGGGCTTGAGTAGATCGGTGGTGTGGGCGGAGGCGTCCGTAGGTTAAAGGTTGGTGGGTCGATATGGGTTAGAGTGGTGGTGCGGTGCGTGGTGTGGGTGGTTTGTGTTTGGGTTTGGGTTTCGCCTGCTACAGCGCTTGCTTGCGTCACGCCCTAGCCTTGTCCTTGGCCACTTGTAGATGTCCGTGACCTCTTCTCCCCCCTCATGATGGTCCTGATCGTCAGGATCGCCATGTCTGCGCCGTGAGTGGGAGCATTGGTCACGGCAAGTGTCAGTAGGTGGCTCAGGATGATCCACCAATCGCCTATAAAGAGACTCCTCTTGAGGCGACCGAATGGAGAGGCCGATCAAGCGGGCGAGTAGTATGTCATGGAGCTCGGTTATAGGTATGGTGTATGGATTGATGAGAATGGATGAAGTGGCTAAATGGTCGGTGGGTGTGGGTTGTGGAGGTGTGGGATTGGTTTGTGACGAAGGGCCTTCAGAGACAGGTGCTTTTCCGGTATCTCTTCGGGATGTCTCGATGGCTTGGAGTACTCTCTCCATGATTTTGTCTACCATGGATTGTACAGCGGCAGAGAGAGCGGCCTGGAATGGCTCGTTCGTCACAAAAGGTGCGGACGCCTCCTTGGATTGTCCAGGACGACTGGTATCGCCTGTTATCAACCCTTGAGTAGGCACCGACACCTCAGATTGGCTCACATTCACTTGAGATTGTGACTGTATGAGATACCCAATCCTCGAGTCGAATCTAGAAGATTCGCCTCTACGGATGTTATGGCAGGCTCGGGTTGCACCTGCGTACCAGACACCAGGAGATTTGGTTGCGGCTCAAGATTGAGCGAAGAAGTGCCAGCAACACTTGTAGAAGTGGTCAGCATGGTATCTGGTGAGATGGTGACGACCGGGAAGAGGGACTCCAACTGAATGCTAAGTCTCATGGGAGTCCTTCTTATCAGGCTGATTTCCTCGTCAGACTCCGTATCAGACTGGGTGGCTGTATGAGGAGTAGGTGTTGGGAATCCTCGAGGGTCCTGGACACACGTTCCTAGAACGGCAGAATTTAAAATCTTACGGGGTTTTCCGCCTACCCAAGATCGCTCGGCTACAAACACAAGAACGTACTGACATAAAGAGATAAGAGATCAGCCATGATACATTGTTGAAATCTCTTAACGATGGCTAGCTTCGAATCCTTCGAACCGCCGAGGCGTAGTGCCTCTCTCCTACGCCAAAAGCACACGAACGGGACGTCTTCTTTGCGCAAGATCGTCACGCCGGCACCTTACTAACATCGCAGCTATTCTTGCATGTGCGTCTAGGCCAAGAACGAACTGCTTGCTGCCCCCAGAGAGAGAGAGAGTGCGAGAGAGAAGGTGGTGAGAGGAGAAAACTCTTTGGTTTACTCTCTTTTGCTTGTTTTTCGAAAATTTAGCTTCCACCAACATTAGGATCTCGAAAATCCTTCTCTATACCTCTTAGGATTAGCCAAAAATAGGTTAAGGTGGTTGGTGAAGAAAATAGCCACTCAAATTCGACAAATTAAAGATCTAGAGGAGTTGGATATCCATGCCGTGTTTGACAATCTCGCACAACATGAGGATGATATAAGCGAGATTCAAAAGGAGCAGAAGGGAAAACAGATCGAAGACACTATTGCCTTAGTCTCGGAGAAGAGGAGCTCGAAATCAAGAAGAGAAAAGATCGTTAGGCCTCTTTCTCCTTCAGAGTTGGAAGAAGAGTCAGACTCCGACGTCGAGCCAAACATGAAAGCCCTAGAAAAGCAGTTGGCCCTAATAGGAAAATGATGAGTAAGAAGTACTTCAAGAAGAAGTCTTCAACCTCAGCCAACAGACTTTGGACTACAAGCACTAAAAACAAAGAACGTGCACCAGAGAGCTCCGAAGTGAAGAACCTAAAAGGGGCTACAAATGCTTCAATTGTGGGAAGCCAGGTCACTTTGCCAGACAGAGAGTGCACTCTTCCAAAGAAGAGATATGCCAACTACTACTCCAGGAAGCTCCAATTGACTAAACAGAAGGAAGCTGGAGTAGCTCTCATGGCCGAACAAGACCAATGGCTTGAGGACATGTCGAGTTCTGTAGAAGAGAATTTAGCCCTCATGGCCCGTCTCGACAATGAATCGAACGCCAACACATCCAACCGGACGGATGAAAACAACGCATCCACCTCGTTAAACGAGGTAATCTCTTCTTCCACATTATTGACCATGTTAGAATCATATCAAACACAATATGCTAATATGAAACGTGAGCAGAAAAGTATTAAGGAAGTAGAGGATAAACTTGCGAGATCTCAGGAGAAGATAGATAGTCTCGAATCAGAACTTAGAAGCTCTAGTGCTAAAATAGAAGAACTTACTAAGAGCCTACATTCTAGAGAGACTAGTCAACCTCAAATAGGACAGCACAGTGAACAGATTAAGGAATTAGAAGATAGGCTAGCAAACAAATACAACTGGCTTGTTAGGAATCTCAATGAGAAAGCTACCCTAAATTGTAGTATAACTGAAGCTACCACTAAGATCACTAAGTTAGAAGCTGAATTAGAAATATCAAATGCTAAGGTTAGTGAACTTAGTAAGGAACTAGATGCTTGTCAAGCCGCTAAACTAACGGTTAGGGCTGGGGAAATATACCGAAATACCGATATACCGTCCTTATCGTATCGTAACGTATCGAAAATGTCCAAAATTTTGGTATACCGAAGTTTTTGGTAAGGTATGATACCGTACCGAAAATGTTTGGTACGGTAAAGGTATGAAAATTTTAAAAATAAGGTATACTGATTATACCAAAATACCGAAAATACAAAATTTTAATATTTTTTTATATATATATACACACCTAGATATAATATATTATTTCAAAAAATATAAAATGGATAAAAATATTATAAGGATCTTCATGAATTTATTTAGCTCATAAATTATTAACTATACCGACTCTGTGGTTATGTAAAGTTCTTTGTCTTACTAAGGAGATTGACTACAATATATAAATTTTTAAGGTTATTTTACGAATTAAAAATCTTTTTATTTTGGAAAATCTTTTATTAATAATCCATCTTATTGGGGCCTAAGGTGTTTGAATTGACTAAAAATTCGAAAACAACAAATTAACGAGTTACGAGACACGCTTGGTAAAAAACTCTCCGTGTGAATGGTATAGAAGGTATGATACCGATATCATACCGAAATTTGGTATGATACCGTATCGAAATTTAAGGTATACCGAAATTTTGGTATTTTATTGGTATGATTTTTTTTAGATACCGAAATTTCGGTACGGTATACGGTATCACAGATTTGGTACGGTATACATTACCGAACCACCCCTACTAACGGTAGAAAATAATTATGCTCTCCTAAGTGAGGAACGCAAGAAGTTATATGCAAAAGTAAAAAAATTAGATGATCTTCTTACGCGTAGGGGACATTCTGAACAGATGATATTCTTAAATAAGCCTAAGGATATAGAGTTCTATAATCCAATAGAAGGTATAGGTTTCACTAACCCACGTGTTTCACGGAAGAAAGAAATATATGGTATTAAGAACATGGGTTTAGCTGCAACCTCTCTTAGAAACTTTACGGAATCGACATATGAAAATGCCTTCGAATTCATCCATTAGACAAGCCTCACATGGGCCTGAAATCCCCTTAGACTACAAAGAACTAAATGAAAGAGACAAAAATAGGAAAGCGTCCTGTCAGTGATTTAGTTCAAGTTCTACCTCCCGACTCTCAAACACACTACGAGGAAGTCAAAAACGTTAATTATCAAAATTCTCTCTACAAACCCCCTATCATAAAACAGATAGAGGAGTCACAGGCAAAGTTAGATAAAGAATGAGAGAATTTCGAAGCTGAAAAGAAAAAGTTCTTTAAGGAGATGGAAAATCTCAAGGCTTCCTCATCCTCCCAAACTACATCTCACGCTATTATGAAAAAGCGTGTCGAAAAATCGCCTTCGAAAGATCAAAAGTGCATTAATAATTCTAATAAAAGTGCTAAGACTAATTCCATTTCACCTGCGTCCGCAGGGAGCGTAGGGCCAGCACTGAAAATGAATGCGAGAGTGTCTAGTACTAAGATAAAGAAGGAGCCAGTAGATCTGAATGTTTCTAAGTATTACTCCTTCTGTTACAATAAAAGACACTTGTAGTAATAAAAGAGCCATTTCTACGTTCAAAATAATTGCTTCTACTCGTTCACTTCAGCCTATCACCTTTAGACTCGACAATTTCGAAATAGGCTCCACTTCAAAAATTACCAATAATCATTCTGAAACAAATGCCACAAGGAAGACGCGTAGGAAACAAGATCCAGCCATAAGAAAGCTTATGGCGCTGTACATGCCTGTACTCACCTAAGGTATCCCATAAAGATTGAGTCCCCCAAGCACCTTCGGAGATTATCAAAAGAAAAGATCTTTTCCGCGGTCAAACTTCCAAAGCATTTGTACGTGCTGAAATTAAACTTCACTGCAAGGTTCAACCAAAATGGGTTCCTAAATCTCTGCCTAGGACGACAAAAGCCGAAAAGGCCAAGTCTCCTATAGAGGAAAAACCCAAACCCACTTCTCCGAAAGTGGAATGGGTTATTAAAACTCCTCCAAATAAAAATTTATGAATCATATCTGAATCCAAAACTAAACTGCTAATCTGAGAGGACCCATGCTTAAGTGGGTACCTAAAGCTCTATAATTTGTTTTTGCAGATCCATCATGTGTGGTACCTCGACTCTGCTTGTTCCACACACATGACTGGTAATCAAAAGCTGCTGAGCAACTACAAAGACCGACCAAACGACAAAGTCAGATTCGGAAACAATGACTCAGCTCCAATTCTTGGATTTGGAGATATCATTCTGGAGAATCTGGCAATAAAAGATGTCTAGTATGTCGAAGGCCTTCGCCGTAACTTGTTCAGTATAGGCCAGTTCTGTGACAAAGGGTTCCAGGTGGTCTTTCAGCTGACAGGTGCAGAATTTTGGATTGTCAGGACACAGAACTCCTTCAGGGACTTCAGAAATCCAATCTCATCACGTCAAGCAAATTGCGTCTTCTTCTCGACCATTGGAACTAATTCACATGGGTCTCTGTGAGCCGATGCAGACCCAGAGTATCAATGGAAGAAAGTACGTGCTAGTGATCGTTAATGACTACTCTCGCTACACATGGACAAAGTTCCTCCGAACCAAAGATGAGATCGGTGACTTGATTATCAACTTTGTGAACACTACTCAAAATCTGCTGCAACAGACTATTCAAGTTATTCGAACAGACAACGGAACTTAGTTCAAGAACAACTACCTCAGTGAGTGTTATCAGAAACTTGGAATAAGTCAACAATTTTCATCAGCCAAGACTCCTCAACAGAATGGGGTAGTCGAACGAAAGAACAGAACTCTAGTGGAAGCCGCGCGTACGATGCTCATCCACTCCGGTCTTCCACATTTTCCATGGACTGAAGCAGTCAATACCGCTTGTTTTACCCAAAACAGGACGGTGGTTCACAAACGGTTCAACAGGACTCCGTACGAAATTTGTGAATAATAGAGTGCCCAACATCTCATTCCTTAAAGTCTTCGGGTGCAAGTGCTTTGCGGCGAACGACAGAGAGCAACGTGCAAAGTTCGACCCTAAAGCATTCAAGGCAACTTCCGTCGGGTATTCCTCAACATCAAAAGCGTACCGAAGTATACATCAAGTCCAACCGAACAATTAAAGAAAGCTATAATGTCACTTTCCACGAAGTGGCAGAAATGGCTCCTGCACAACTCAGTTCAGGACTCGTACTTAAGCCGTTGGCTTCTGAAGACAACATCTCAAAACCCGTAATCACTGGTGTGTTGGCACAAAACCAACAGAAGATGGCAACAACTCCAAATTCAACGCAGAAGAAGCAACAACTCCGAATTCAACGCAGAAGAAGCAACGAGACTTTTGAGCTAGTATATCGGTCACACACAGCTACACCTACAGTCGATTCTCCACCCGACGAGACCGACGTACTAAGTTCTTCTCACGTCCCTACCCCACCCGATTCAGAATTGCCACAGAATAACGACGAACCGACAGTGGTTATTGAGGAAGAATCATCAGAGACGACCGATCCAAGTGCAGAATTGGAACTTCCTCAAACATATGATCAATCGGAGACTATAGAAAATCTAGACCCACAAATGGCTGACGCATCAACTTCAACCTTGCCTCATGAGCGCAAGTGGACTAGAGGTCACCCGGTTGATCAGATAATTGGTGATCCTTCGGATGGAGTGAGGACACGTCGTCAACATAGTCTTTTCAGCTGCTTCCTGAGCCAAAATGAGCCTACTGAGGTAGCAGACGCACTACGAGACCCGGATTGGATAATTGCGATGCAAGAGGAAATCAACCAATTCGAACGTCTTCAAGTGTGGACCTTAGTACCCCGTCCGCATGGGAAAACAATAGTCGGAACTAAATGGGTATTCAAAAACAAGAAAAATGAAGATGGTGAAGTGATCCGGAACAAGCAAGGCTAGTTGTGAAGGGATACAATCAACAGGAAGGCATCGACTACGACGAGACATATGCTCCTGTTGCCCGAATCGAAGCTATCCGCCTTCTCCTGGCTTACACGGCTCACAAAGACTTCAAAGTCCATCAGATGGGTGTTAAGACTACATTTCTCAACGGCATGTAAAAGAAGTCTACGTTGCTCAGCTGGAAGGTTTTGTTGATCAAGAACATCCCGATCATGTCTATCGATTGGACAAAGCTGTCTATGGACTAAAACAAGCCCCACGTGCTTGGTACGATGTCCTAAGTGAATTCCTCGTGAAGTCTGGATTCATAGGAGGAACGATAGACACAACCCTCTTCATCAAATGGCAAGACAAAGATCTGATGGTCGTTCAAGTATACGTCGACGACATCATCTTCGGATCAACTAATCCAAGGCTTTGCACGAAGTTCGGAGATCTAACGAAAAGCAAGTTCGAGATGAGTCACATAGGAGAGATGCGGTTCTTCTTAGGACTACAAGTCAGGCAACTCGAAGATGGGATTTTCATTGGTCAGACAAAATATATCAAGGATATTCTGAAGAAATTCCATCAAGACCAGAGCAAGCCTCTCAGCACTCCTATGACACCAAGATGCAAGTTGGATGCCGATCCCTTTGGCAAGTCGGTCGACATCACACTGTATCGCAGCATCATTTGATCTCTTCTCTACCTCACTTCGAGCCGGCCGAATATCATGTTTGCCACCTGCTTATGTGCCCGTTTTCAAGCCGATCCCAAAGAATCGCATATGCTCGCGGTTAAAAGGATTCTGCGTTACCTTAAGGGCACTTCTACCCTTGGACTATGGTATCCAAAGGGTACGAACTTCAAACTTATTGGCTATACTGACGCTGATTATGCAGGTTGCCGAATGGACAGGAAAAGCACTTCCGGTGGCGCTCAGTTTCTAGGCGAAAAGCTGGTCTGCTGGTCATCCAAAAAGCAGAATTGTGTGTCAACTTCGACGGTCGAAGCGGAATATGTGGCTGCCGCCAGTTGTTGCTCCCAGATGCTGTGGATGCGGACACAGCTTCGCGACTATGGGTAAAATTTAAATAATATACCCATATATAGTGATAGTCAAAGTGTCATCGCTATTACTTGCAATCCTGTTCATCACTTACGCACAAAACATATAGATATTAGATATCACTTTATCAAAGATCACGTAGAAAAAGGCACAATAGATATGTATTTTGTGAACACGGGTTTCAACTAGCCCACATTTTCACCCAGGCATTGGATGAGAAACGATTGCAATTCCTTGTCGGAAAATTAGGCATGTTGAGTCTTCCGTAATATGTGCATTACCTGATCTTCTGTGGTATCACATGCTCTATTCTATGTGTTTTCCATGTTTATTTGTCTTTATCTTGCGTGATAAACAATAATAACAAAACAAATATATATATAAATATATAATAAAATATATATAATATATATATACCTATAATATAAAGGGAATGACGAAATCCTTTAGGATGCTTTGATCTAAAGTCACTTAGAATTTTACCCCGACATGCGATCAGTTTAATTGCTTATTTTGTTAGTCTAAGTGGCATTCTTGTGTGTAAAAGGTCATTAGGTTGCTCCACTAGACACACAGTCACTTTACATATGTGAGGATTCAAGCCTTGTTCCTTTTTCTTTCTTTGGATCTATTTCTTGAGTGAGTCACACATCAATTACTTGTCTTACCTAGTGATACTTGGTTTCATACCACCATGCTTTAGATCGTTAGGAAAATGATAAGGGCGCTTAGGATATTCCTCACTCGGCGTTATAATTTTTCCCTCACATTAGCCCTTAGTCATCCACTTTGAGCCTTCTCCGTTGTCCTTTTCTTCCTTTGAAACCCATTCCCAGACTTCAACCAAATTCTATACTCTTCGGATGGTTGTTCAAATGAGTAAAGGAGGGGAAGAAAACAAAAGAGAAGGGGGATGATGACGAAAGAAGGCATTGCTCAACGCGCAAAAATCAGACCAAAGGAACCTGCCTTCCGACTATCTCTTAGAAAGTGGCATGGATCCTGCTGTGAACTTCACCAACGATAATCTCGTACGCTCGTCAGAACGGCTGGAAGAGGAGCACCACGAAGTGAACTTCTCCAACGATAATCCGGTCTTATATCGGGAAACGAGAAGAGGAGCGCAGCCTCGGGTGCGAATTCCATAACCGTGAACTTTTCCAAAAAGATAATCTCTGAAACCTCTATAGGGATTAAGAGAAGAGGAGCACAGTATCGGCCCGAGAACCAACAAGAAGAACTTCGCCTACGATAATCTCCTATAGCCTCATGGAGAAGCGGAGCTTCCGCTTGAGCATAGCATAAAAATGGATAATTCTTAAAAAGAAAAAGAGGGAGAAAAGATTGAAAAGAAGAAAAACGCCGAAAAAAGGAAACGGAAGTAGAAATGGAAGATGACGAAGAGATAAGCTCACTTTCCTCTAAATTCCTTCCCTTCAAAGTCCTAGACAAACTAAAACCCTTACACCCCTTTGATTCCAATCAACGGTCTCTCGCTTAGGTGAAATGATTAAAAAATGCCTCGATCACAAGTAAATTGACTTAAAATTGCTTGTGTTGAGTTGAGTGATATAAATATAAAAATATCCCAAGTTAGAAATTATTGAGTGCAAGAGCGAACCTAGTGAGAGTGATGGACCAGTCTATTAGGAATTTAGTTTGACGACATGACTTGCCGGCATTTTCTTCTTTCAAATGTCTCGTAAAACTTTAGGTGTGACGATTGATGGAAGCAAAATAATCTGACCCCATACTATAATAATAGTAAAATACGAAAAAAAAAATAAAACAAAAAAATAATAATATATAATAAAAAAATATATATAAATAATTAATATGATGAAAAAATTAAATAAACTTGAAAAGAAAAACTTCGCACATTTTGACATGAAATGTTATGTTTCATATGCGTTGAATTGAATAAATGCGAATTTCTTTAGTGTGTCGCACATTCTAAATGCAATGTTAGATTGCATTGGTACTGTAATGTTTAAATGCGATAAATTTTTCATTGCTCTTACCATCACACAATAGTCTTAAATACATGTTTTCGGGGACCATGTATATGAGCTTACTGGGTAAATTTATGTGTTATATGCTAGTGACTTGAATTGATCTCATATGCTTGCATATTCAGTCAATTCTTGCGCATTATTTGAGGGGGAGCAAATATAAAAATCATGCATTAGCTCCAAATATTCTTGACTTCTCTAAGCGTTTCAGATTCCTTCAAACAAAATTAAGGAGCAAGACGTCAACACTACAAGGAAAGGAGCTAGTCACAGACCAAATATTTCATGCCTAAATAATTGTTGATTAACTCCATTATTTCTAACGTTTTCTTTCTAAGTGGTACAGACTTTTTAATTTCTGCCAGGGAAGCTAGACGTTACTACACGGAAAATACAGGGAGTTAATTGCATTTATTTTAATTCTAAGGGGGAGCTTTACAATGTGATTTTACTCGAAATAGGGGTCAATCTGAAAATTTTAGAAGTACTTACTATCGAGAAACTGGATATAAGACTTAATTCACGATCATAAGTTTCTCGATCGTAAACAGTGTTGGGAACGACTTTGATTAGCAGCGATAATTTGCGATCGAAAAAATTGAATTGAGGAGCAATTTTCGAATCAAAAATTTCTCGAGCGCAAATAGTAATGGGCCTGTTCCATTTAATTGCAAAATGTCAAATCGCAAAACCCAACATTGATCTACAGCGAGTTAATAAAAGTTCACTTTCTTGTCAGTCGAAAAACTTTTTCTCACGCAACCCTAAATCGCAAAAAATTCTCTCGCGCAAAACTTTCACAGACAGTTTCATTTTCTCAAAATCTTTTGATTTTCAGCACCAAATTGTCTGTTTAAGGTAGAAATGAGATCCTTTTGCCATTTGCGTGCCATTTAATTCCATTAGCATCTGCATTTTATAATTTTTCGCATGATTAGGATTAGATTCTCGACTGTTCTTCAAACTGAGAAAACTGTGTACTATTTTATAGTGATTTAGGCTTGATTATGAGTTTTATCGGAGATAAATGCCTGCACTTAGGATAGTTTCGATGTTCTCTATGAATCTGCTAGTATGAATCTTCGAAAAATCTGCATCTTCGATACTAATTTGAGTTTAGATGAAACTGGGCATTTGAATGTTTGAAGCCATCAAAGAACTCTGTCGATCGCAAACAGTCTTAATTGAATTCCGATTTAATTAAGATACTGATTCTATTGAATTAGTTTTCGATCGATAAAATTCTGATTTAGTCGCTAAGATAGAATATTTTGACCGAACAATTAATTACCATCGAGAAATCTAATTAGATTTTTTTTGAGCGAAAAACTTAAGCACTGAATAGCTAATTTAGATGCAAATTAGATCGAGCGTAAAACTTACTATCGCAAAATAGAATTTTCGATTTAATTTCATTTTGGTCGCAAAATTTTCGCAGCGAAAAATTAATTTTTCAACGCTTAATTTTTCGATCGTAAAATTCGCCGCTTAGGATTTAATTGATCGAAAAATTTTTCTCGACGATTGACTTAGTTTTTCGTTGACTAATTTCTCGATAGAAAAATAACGCAGCGAAAAGTTTTCCTTATGATCGAAAATCACGTACCGCTCGACAAATTTCAAACCGAAAAATTTTATTCAATCGAAGAAAATTTCTCGATAGTAAATTTACCTGAGAAATAATTTCTCGATCGTAAATTTACGCGGAATTTTTGTCGATCATAAAATTGATCGGCTACAGTCTCACGATTCAACTTCAACACTTAGAAGTTTATTTTCTAAGTCTTTTACCCTGTAGCGGACATTAGCGAAGAAAATTTTCTCGATCGCAAAATTAAACGGGGTTATTTCAATTGAAATCAATGCATAGCAAATCAATTTCAAAACCAATTTTATCGAGCGAAAAATTTCTCGGCATGAACAGTAACATCAAATACGTAGAAAATTTCGAATTCTTTTCACGCATTACATATTTAATACGAAATTACAATCATGCCATTACATTTTTTTTAAATCAAGGATTCCACATACATGCTACACGATTTCAATTCAGAATTCATCAAACATGTCATGACTTGATACAGTATTATAGTTTGATGAAATTAAATCAATTTTCGACTAAAATTAAATTTATGAACTAATGAACTATTATATCTTTTATTTTTCAGATGTATCGCTACCCTCGTTATAATCACATCTACGAGCACAACCTTTATCTAAAGGGTCAGGATACGAACTTCCAGCTCGATCTGAGCACCTTTAGGTGTCCGGACGAGATTATTGTATCTATCCTGCAAGGGCACCCCATCTGGCATGCATTGACGGTCACCGCATCCATGCCAATGGTCTATCTCCAGCAATTCTGGGGATGTATACAAGGAGTAGTGGCAAATGGGGCATTCTCCTTCTCAACAATAATTGGGACGCGGCACATACATGTGGACAAGAACCAGTTCGGGATGATTCTGGACTTGCCATACAGCGATAACTACGACCCGCTCCCATCAGACGCAGAAATGGTGCATGACTTCATGCAGATGGGATATCAACCACAGCTCACCAAGCTAGCTCAGGTCCAGAGCAGCGGTATCCCTCATCCCTGGAAGATACTGTTGGGGATTGTGAACAAGTGTCTATCGCCCAAGCATGCAGGCCTCGATAAGGGCAACGCCAACATTCTGCGGATTTTTCACGGAATCGCATTCTGTAGGAACTACGACTTCACGCAGCTGATCTGGAATGATCTTGCAGACCAGATTAGGCTAAAGGAGAATCGGAGATCGAAGAACGTGCCCTACGCTCGGTGGTCTAATGTCATCATCCGCTAATATATGGAGATGCATGAGCAGAACATTCCTCGCCTGCCTCTGGGAGGAAATTATCAACCACCCAAGCTCAAATTCTTCCACAATCCACGGCTCACGGACTTGGACCAACCGTCGATGCCGATTCCGCTCAACCTTCTTCCGCTCGCCGACCCCGTGGGAGCTGAATATCAGAGATTCTGTCGGGAGAATCACCTCAACGAGGAGATGATTCGAGGGCCTCGCCAGTTTTTGGAGTTAGCCCTCCCCAACCGGAACACCAACCAAGCCCTGACGACACGATGATAGATGTTTTCGCTCAGGAGCTTCAACAGGAGTCTCCATTGGTCGAAGAGCAAATGCCCAACGTAGATGATACTCTAATAGACGTCGTGGCAACTGAGATGGCGCTCGAGGCTCCTGAACATGAATATCAAGTGGAAGTGCATGTTCATGTTGGCGTGCTCGAAGAATCCATTGAGGAGGTTCTTCAACCAATAGCACAGCCCGAGGTTGAAATGGGGCAAAGCTCGCTTCCACGGGTGATGGATCAGGCGTTGGAGGACGTCGATCGTGACCCTACTGTTGAGGTATATGCCCTAGATGCCGTATGAGGACTGGGAGTACGAGGGCAATTTGCTAAGTTTAGTGTTTAGTTATGTAATTTGATTATTTCTATTAATGGAATGACTTTATTTATCATTAATTAATTATTGGATGAATAAATTAAAAGGCATATTATTAATTAGTCTAATCACCTTGCAGTCTGGGTGGATAAGACAAATTAATAAAACCCAAATATTGGCAGTTCAGTTACTGATCCTGTGGGAACAGAGAGGGGAACCAGTAGCTGAGATACTGCAATATTAAAATAGTCCACAAGTCTAAGTCTCCAGTAGGGTGACTGGAATGACACGTACGACTTGTTTGTCGATGGGTCCAATATGGTTGTGTCAACCGTTCACTTGGGAAATGGGAGCCCTTGACAATGATACAAGATGAATCAGGGGATTATCTGTATTTGGACACTGACTCGTAATCGAACGATCACACGCTTTGATTGTTCTTGATCGAACGATTGATTGTAGTAGTATGTGTGAACCTTAGAGCGAAAGGGTTAACCTGGGGTTGATCTTGAGGTCTTGACTTATCACTAGTTTGCTAGGCCCGTCTTGTCGGTGGCATGGGTCAGCGGCGAAATGCGGTCTTGATTTTCGATGTGATTGCCGGTTGAACCGCGCAGGGGGATTTATGGTCTCGATTAAATTCGAGGTTAACGTCCTATGGCAAGTTTAATGTGCGGGAATTTATCCAAGTCTCTGGCCAGAGCATATAATTGACTCATGATAGTTGTGGATTGCAGTTTCAGAACTTTCACCGACATAAACGACATAGAGTCGAGTTCTGTAAGTTTGACTATGCGTGACTTTCACTCGACCGGGACAAACGTAAAGGGTTTATACGTATGACGAAAACTATAGTCGGTTCGTGGATTATGATTAGATCATATTCGTACTCAACTTGGGATCTGTTCTGTACCACGGGGCTAGCTAGGTGAATACCGAACTCCTATATGCCTCCGGGGCCGGTTGAGACGAACCAAGAGAGTCGGGCTTAAAAAGGGCAACCGATACAACGTCGTCATCAGAGAGAGAGACAAGGCTAGGTCCTAGATTGTGACATTAGGGTTTGGGGCTTGGCCAAAGCCTTGATCAGCGGAAAATACTAAGTTTGACTAATGAGGGGTAAAATGGTCTTTTCACCCCACGATATATTTTTGAAATAAAATATTTGATATTGAATATTTAGTATATGGTTTAAATTAGATTTAGATCTTTATTATTTTCTTAGGGAAATAATTTTGTTTAATTTGGAATTAAATAATGTATATCGGATGTATATATATGTTTCGAATTTAGAAAATTTTGGAAAATTATTCAATATATATGTATATTGGACATTATATATTTAAAATATACTAAATATCTTATTATAAAAAATCAAGGTATTGGATATTTAATTAATTAAATATAAAGTTTGAATTTTGAATTCATTACTTGGTAAAACGAAGACTTGGTAAAAGGGGAGGTTTGAGGATTTTTCTCCACCCACCTCAACCTACTTTTGGCTAATCCTAAGAGGTACAAAGAAGGAATTTCGAGATCCTAAAGTTGGTGGAAGTTAAATTTTCGAAAAACAAGCAAAATAGAGTAAAACCTAAGAGTTTTCTCCTTTCACCACTTTCTCTCTCGCACTCTCCCTCTCTCGGGGGCAGCAAGCAGTTCGTTCTTGACCTAGCCGCACATGTAAGAATAGCTGCCACGTTAGTAAGGTGCCGGAGTGACGATCTTACGCAAAGAAGGCGTCCCGTTCGTGTGCTTTTGGCGTAGGAGAGGGGCACTACGCCTCGGGGATTCGAAGGATTCGAAGCTAGCCATCGCTAAGAGATTTCAACAAGGTATCATGGCTGATCTCTTATCTCTTTATGTCAATACGTTCTCGTGTTTGTAGCGGAGCGATCTTGGATAGGCGGGAAACCCCGTAAGATTTTAAAATTCTACCGTTCTAGGAACGTGGGCCAGGGACCCTCGGGGATTCCCAGCAGTGGTATCAGAGCAATAGGCTCGGTTAAAGTCACGGTACTATGACAAAAGGCCACGAAAAAACCCGAAAGCCTTAGCCGTGCGCATGGCGCACACGACGCCCGGGCAGCCCGCGCGCGGGGCGAGCGGGGCTGTGTCTAGTCGCATGCGTAGCGCAGCTTGAGGCCTGCTCCCAGCCGTGCGCATGATGCGCACGACACACGGGCAGCCGACGCGCAAGGGACGCGGGGTGCGCGACTCAAGACGGGCTGGCCGCGGGCATACCGCGGCGCATAGGGCTGACCGCACGCGGGGCATGCGGCACAAGAGGCACGGGCTGCACACATGGGTGCACGCAGCGCTCAGGAAAGCCGCGCGTGGATGCGTGGAAAGTAGGTATGATTGTGCGCGTGCGTGCGAGCTGTGCTAGGCTAAGAGCGCACGCGGATCGGGGCTGGCTGCATGGTGCGCGCGGCACGAGGCTGGCAGCTCGCATGGCGCGAGCATCCTAGACACAGGCCCGGTGGGCCTGGTCTAGCCCATCCTACGACCCGATATACATTGGGCTAGGCCCGGACCATTTAAAAGCCAAAATTCAATTTCCGCTCGGAAATGTGTTGAATTTGTCGTGATGCATGTTATTTGAATAACGTGGTGACTGATTGGGGATTAGGTTCTGGTTTTTGCCGGGTGTTATCTTAAGGGTGACAAGGTCCCCCCCGTGTTGTACTTTACAGTTTTTATTAGATAAGACGGACAGTTTTATTAGGGATAGATTCCTTGTCTTAGGCTACTGTAGATATGTTATGACGGCCGTACGAGTGTCGATCGAGAGGAACCCGAACGAGCGAGCTGGTAGCCGAGGCATCCGTTCGAGCAAAGCCCGAAGACATAGTCTTATTTTCTTGTACAATTAGGATAGAACTAGAAATATTCCCGATCTTTCACATTTACTTTAGTAGGTTGAAACTAGGTTTACTATTAAAGTCCATTATGTGCGTGTTGGTTTCGAACGTGATAATGTGCATAATGTGCTCGTGTTAAAACTGTGAGGATTCACCCGATGTTAGACCTTTAATATCAAGTGAGTAAAACGGCTAGGCTCCTGTCTTCTATAAAATCCAAAAATGTTACGACTTAGAGGTACGGTTGCGGTTCACCGAGTTACGGCGCCAAAACCCTCACCTTCGCGTGAATGGGTTTGGATGCAATTATGAATTGCCGCTCACAGACCACTCTTCACCCTCTAATAAAGAGTTACCCTACAGGGGATGAAGTTCACGAAAAAGTGGAAGGCGAGCAGGACGTTGATAGGTTGCACTTGGACAGTCATTCCCAATATGATCCGAGTTACGGCTGAGAGACCCTGGCTGAGACGAAGACGTTGAATCTTCTGTGTAACAGAAACGTGTGGGGCACGACCTCGGCTAACCAAATGAGCCAATAAGCTGTTAAGTTGAGGCTAATTTGTAGTAGCGTGGGGAACTCAACGCCACCATGAAATCACTCAACAAGGTTTCCGAAATGCCTAGCGGGAGAAAGGGTTTCCAGAAAAATAGTGGGAGTCAGACAAAAATATAAAGTCCTAATTTAGTCTGATTAAACACTACGAATCCTAACTATCTGTTTATTTTCTGCACTTTATTTTCTTCTCTATTAGTTACGATGCCAAACCCATTAATTACACTCTTGGAGAAACATTGTTTGGTGGATCGAACTATGTAGGCTGTCTGAGAAATTTGAGGATCGTCCATAAATTAGCAAAACTGGATTATGTCTTGGACATTAAGGAGCCAAAATTGCCCACAACTGAATCCACTAATGAGGAGATGGTCTCCACGATAAGTGGGTTGAAGATTCAGCGAAGGTGCACGTCTACATGCTTGTTGCGACTTCTATGTCCAAGGGATCGAAGAATAAGTCGAACAAGACAGGCGTGACCAAGGGTAGAGTCGACAAGAAGACGAAGACCACCAAGGTCGAAAGGTCGGGCGCAAAACCCACGGATAAGTGCCTCCTTTGCTAGCAGCTGGGCCATTGGAAGTGTGAATGTCCGAAGCTGGAGGCGTCTGATGCCTCAGGAAAATAATTAGTTTTGAAGCTAATTGTTCTGTGTATTCTACTTCGTGGATACTTGACTCAGGGGCTAGTTCCCACATTTGTGTTTTGAACCAAGGTCTAGACCGAAGTAGGAAGCTTCGAGCTGGCGAGGTCTTGATCAACGTAGGTAGTGGACATAGTGTACCAGCTACACACATGGGATCGAAGACCTTAGTCTTATCGTCATTACATTGTTTAGAACTTTCCGACGTTTTGGTTTTACCCAAGGGGCTTGAAAACATTTTTTCGATTCCTGTTTTGAGTAGAATGGGTTATGAATTTCGATTCATTGATAATGTTTGCCATATTTATTTTAGAAATGAAAATGTTGGAAGTGCGACGTTAATAAATGGTTTATATTACGTCAACTTAAAAGACAATGTTAAAGCTGTAAATGCAATCACCAAATCATCGACTGGGTCGAATGATCGATACATGTGGCACTTACGACTAGGTCACGCAGCAAAAGTGAAGATTGAACAGATGGAAAAGGACGGTCTGATTAGCATAGTGCGAGCAGGCCCGATTTCTACCTGTCAATCTTGCATATTAGGGAAAATAACCAAGTGTTGGGTTTGATTCACACTGACGTATGCGGACCATTTAAAGTAACGACCCGAGGTAATTGCCACTACTTCATCACTTTCACGGACGATTTCTCCCGCTACGTGAATGTCTATTTGATGAGACAAAAGTCCGAAGCTCTTGAAATGTTCGAAGAGTATGAAGCATTAGTGGAGAAGCAAACTGGCAAGTTCATTAAAGCCGTTCGGTCAAATCGAGGCGGTGAATATGTGAGCCTTGAGTTTGATGCATTTCTTAGAGAAAATGGCATCATCATATAGTTTTCCCCGCCAGGCACGCCGTAATTGAATGGCGTGGCCGAACGGAGAAACCGAATGCGTTTAGATATGGTTCGGTCGATGATGAGCTACACAGATCTCCCCATTTCGTTGTGGGGATATGCCTTAGAAACAACGGCCTATATCCTTAACAGGATACCTACCCGCTCTGCCGACAAGATTTCTTACGAGGCTTGGCATAATCGTAAGGCGAGCCTGAATCACATCAGGGTCTGCGGTTGCCCCGCCTTTGTGAAAAAGTTGATGGCAGATAAGCTTGAATCAAGATCATTAATGGCAAGATTCGTCGGAAATCCCGAGGACCCAACGGGGTATTGCTTCTTCGTCCCGGATGAAAACAGGGTGTTCGTCGCTTTACGCACTACTTTCTTGGAGGAAGAATTCGTAGGCGAAGGCGGTAAAGGACGAGAAATAACTCTAAGAGAGTTAGAGGACGAAGCAACTCCTATTCCAGAGTCGTTGGACGACGTTCCAGAAAACCCGGCTCAGCCGCAATTGCGTAGGTCAAGTAGGATATCTTATATGCCTGAGAGATATGTATGGTACACGTCGAGCATGGGGATGCTGCGACTGAGGGATGCGTCGGGACTATCCCGTCACCTACGACCAGGCAATTGCTGGTACAGACTCCCTCAAGTGGCTTGAGGCTATGCAGGCCGAAATGGACTCGATGCACACAAACGAGGTTTGGACTCTTGTAGACCTGCCTAATGGTTTTAGACCAATTGGCAATAAATGGATCTACAAGAAAAAGATTGGATCTGACGGACAGGTGGAGACGTACAAAGCCAGGCTTGTAGCGAAAGGGTATAGTCAGAAAGAGGGAATTGACTATGAGGAAACCTTCTCACCTGTCGCAATGATGAAGTCCATTCGAATCATGCTTGCGATATCAGCACACTACGACTATGAGATCTGGCAGATGGACGTAAAGACCGCTTTCTTGAATGGATTCCTCCAGGAGGAAATCTACATGGAGTAACCCAAGGGTTTTACGTCAGAAGCAGATGCTCGAAAAGTGTGCAAACTGAATCGGTCCATTTCTGGGCTGAAATAGGCTTCAAGGCGTTGGAATCTTCGGTTCGATGAAGTAGTTAAGAACTACGGATTCATAAAGAATGAAGATGAGCCCTGTGTTTACAGAAACGCCAGTGGGAGTAAGGTGTCGTTTCTCGTATTGTTCGTAGATGATATCCTTTTGATAGGAACGACATTGGGATGCTCTCAGAGATTGAAGCTTGGCTTTCAAACGAATTCTCTCTGAAAGACCTCGGAGAAGCGCCCTATATTCTAGGAATTCGCCTATTTAGAGATAGGGCGAAAAGGCAATAGGCTTGTCCCAGGCCCTTTACTTAGATAAAGTCCTTAAAAGGTTTAAAATGGACGAGTCTAAGAAAGGGTTCCTACCTATGAGGCATGAGATTCTTCTCTCAAAGGCTATGTCTCCTCAGAATGAGGTACAAAGACAAGAGATGAGTGGAGTCCCCTATGCTTCAGCTGTGGGTAGCCTGATATACGCGATGCTTTGCACACGACCAGACATAGCGTACGCTGTGGGCGTATTGAGTAGGTTTCAGGCTAATCCTCGTAAGGAACATTGGGTGGCAGTAAAGGCAGTTTTTTGAAGTAACTTAGACGAACTAAGGACTTGATACTGATTTATGGCCCAGGAGAATTGGAAATAGATGGATATACAGATTGGGACTTCCAGTCAGATGTGGATGACCGAAAGTCCACTTCGGGTTTTGTCTTTACGCTCAATGGTGGGGCAGTGTCTTGGAAAAGTTCCAAGCAAAGCACGAATGCAGATTCCACCACTGAGGCAGAATATATCGCAGCTTCAGAAGCTGTCAAGGAGGGTGTTTCGATACGCAAGTTTCTGGAGGAACTACATGTGGTACCTAGCATTGTGGATCGCCCATTGCCATTGCGGTGCGACAACAGCGGGGCTATTGCACAAGCTAAGGAACCACGTGCTCACAGTAAATCCAAACACATAGAGAGTAAACCACATGCTGAATGGGTTTGTTGAAAATGGCTCAACAGCCATGCAGGAAATTGCCTCTGTAGAGAACGCAGCGGACCCGTTCACGAAGCCACTACCACAGGCAGTGCTCGATCGACACCTCGACTGAATGGGGTTAAGAAATGATAACACGTGGCATTAGTGCAAGTGGGAGATTGTAGAGGTATATGCCCTAGATGCCGTATGAGGACTGGGAGTACGAGGGCAATTTGCTAATGTGTAGTGTTTAGTGATGTAATTTGATTACTTCTATTAATGGAATGACTTTATTTATCATTAATTAATTATTGTATGAATAAATTAAAAGGTAAATTATTAATTAGTCTAAATATTTCACCATGCAGTCTGGGTGGATAAGACAAATTAATAAAACCCAAATATTGGCAGTTCAGTTACTGATTCTGTGGGGACAGAAAGGGGCACCAGTAAGCTGAGATACTGCAATATTGAAATAGTCCACAAGTCTAAGTCTCCAGTAGGGTGACTGGAATGACACGTACGACTTGTTTGTCGATGGGTCCAATATGGTTGTGCCAACCGTTCACTTGGGAAGTGGGAGCCCATGACAATGATACAAGATGAGTCAGGGGATTATCTGTATTTGGACACTGACTCGTAATCGAACGATCACACGCTTGGATTGTCCTTGATCGAACAATTGATTGTAGTAGTATGCGTGAACCATAGATCGATAGGGTTAACTTGGGGTTGATCTTGAGGTCTTGACTTGTCACTAGTTTTCTAGGCCCGTCTTGCCGGTGGCATGGGTCAGCGGCGAAATGCGGTCTTGACTTTTCGATGTGATTGCCGGTTGAACCGCGCAGGGGGATTTACGGTCTCGATTAAATTCGAGGTTAACGTCCTATGGCAAGTTTAATGTGCGGGAATTTATCAAAGTCTCAGGCCAGAGCATATAACTGACTCATGATAGTCGTGGAGTGCAGTTTCAGAACTTTCACCGACATAAACGACATAGAGTCGAGTTCTGTAAGTTTGACTATGCATGAGTTTCACTCGACCGGGACAAACGTAAAGGGTTTATACGCATGACGAAAACTATAGTCGGTTCGTGGATTATGATTAGATCAAATTCGTACTCAACTTGGGATCTGTTCGGTACCACGGGGCTGGCAAGGTGAATACCGAACTCCTAGATGCCTCCTTGGCCGGTTGAGACAAACAAAGAGAGTCGGGCTTAAAAAGGGCAACCGATACAACGTCGTCATCAGAGAGAGAGACAAGGCTAGGTCCTAGATTGTGACATTAGGGTTTGGGGCTTGGCCAAAGCCTTGATCGGCCGAAAATACTAAGTTTGACAGTGAGGGGTAAAATGGTCTTTTCACTTCACGATATATTTTTGAAATAAAATATTTGATATTGAATATTTAGTATATGATTTAAATTAGATTTAGATCTTTATTATTTTCTTAGAGAAATAATATTATTTTTTGAAATTAAATAATGTATATCGGATTTATATATAAGTTTCGAATTTAAATAAAATTTGGAAAATTAATAAATATATTTATATTGGACATATATATTTAAAATATACTAAACATGGTATTTTAATTAATTAAGGTATTGGATATTTAATTAATTAAATATAAAGTTTGAATTTTGAATTCATTACTTGGTAAAACGAAGACTTGGTAAAAGGGGAGGTTTAAGGATTCTTCTATTCCGCGAGCAGAGGAGACAGAAATCTGATGTTTGCCTCCATATTGGTCTTCGTGATTCTATCTTCCTCATCTCGTCGAGAAGAGTGAGGTATCTTTGGTAGACTCATATAGACTCTCCTCCGGCTTTGCTTTGAAGGAGTCGTAAGCGGTTAGAATGTTAGCCTTTTGGCCTTTATGCCAACTTCCGTCCTCTGCATCATCCTATGCAGTTCATCCCACATTCCTTTAGCCGATGAAAGGCTATTAATCTGTCATATGTCGTTGGGGATGCCCTGCATGTTGGTATTCATGGCTACTAGATCAGCCTTAGCCCGAGCCCTCTCCTCGATTGTGTACTCCCTAGGCTCCTTCAGTCGCCTAGATGCGGGAATTTGAGGGGTTGCCGTTTCATCACCGGGGACATGCACCCAAAACTGTGTGGGTCCTTCTTCTAGTGATCTCAGTAAATTCTCGGCTTGATATTTTAAGGTGATGAAATTTAGGAAGCGGCTTCTCCACACGGTATATTCGCCTCGTTGCAAAATCGGCGGACGGTTGTCATTTCCTAGCGAGTAAGCATCCATTTTGTGTTGTAGTTGAGTTGTTGAAGGATCTTCGTTAAGTATTTTAAACGTTTGAAGATGATGTAATGTGCTTCACAAGTGACAAAGTTCGTTAGTAGCGTTTGATTCGAAAAGAATTATTTTCGATTCAATCTTTATTGTTCGATCGAAAATAATTTCGTCGAAATAGAATATACTGTGTACTGTTCTCGTGCGAGAAAGTTTGTCAGCGAAATATTTTTCCCAAAATCGTTCGGTCGAGAAAAATTTCCTGATCGTGAATTTATTTCGACCGTAAAGAAACAGTACGTTAGTAAGTTTCTCGACAAGTCAAAATAAATCTGTTGACTAGAAAAGCGCGGGTAAATGATTTCGCCTGGTCAAACGTTAAAGGTTTGACCGAAAAAGTTTTTTGAGAGAAAGTTTTTACGCATGCAAAGTCAAAATTAGTCTCTCTCGAAAAAGTTTTTCCCTGAATAATGCTCGAGAAATATTTCTAACTAAAATGATTTATGGTGATGACGATTCTAGCGCTGACTTCGTATTCTGACCGAGAAAAATTTTCGCGCCGAGTTTTTCGAACGAGAAACTAATCCGATCGTAAACCTAGCGAGAAAAATTAGAACAATCGAGAAAAATTCACAAAATACGATTAACACAGATTCGAGCAAAAACAAGGAATTAGACAGTGAAATTTCAGGTAATCGCTCGCAATCAATAGCTAACTACGCACGAACAAGCAATTCAACACGTTATGAAGCAAAATAAGTTGAATTTGAGCAAAATCAGAACGTGTTCTTCATGTTCTTCGCAAACAATAAATCACATAATCGATTTAATCCAACAAAAATGAAGTTCGAACAGCTACAAATCTGATCGCAATCAACATTTAGCACTTAAACGACCACAGAAACATCAAATTCAAGTCAATTAAGCACAGAATCAAGCTATTGGATCGAAAATAATTTTCGCGCAAACTGTTCTTCGAACAGTAACCAGAAAATAATTTTCAATCCAATTCTAACAATTATTGATTCAAAACAGAACGAATCCGCTCTGATACCAATTGTTAGGTCCTACGATTAACAACTCTATGATCCTAGGCAAGAATTCTAAGTAATTCGATGATAATGATTTACATTAAGAATCAATCGAAAAACTCAAATGAAGATTGAGAGAGAGAATTCGTGTAGAGTGAGAAAGTTACTATTGTTTCTCTCTCTAGAAATTGAATTGCAAGCCTTTCGGATCAATTTCGAAAACTTTATCTTTTCAGCACAATTTGTTTACATGTGTTTACCAAACAAACTTGGTATAAATATCAAACTAGTCCAAATCTAAGGACTACTATACAAAAAGCGCCTAATTACAAGGACAACTAATAAAATCAAGCACAATTAAAATATATACTCTACAAAATGGGTTTTCCCTGTAGTTTTCTTGCAGTTACATGTATGGGGTTCAGGAATAGAACGGGAAGTGGAAGATTTGAAGACATCAGGAAATTTTTCGAGAGTGTATATTTTGCTTAACAAAATGGTCTTATCTTCTTCGTGGCTTTCTTTTCTGATTCCAGAGAGGCAGTAAGGTCCCATGTTTTACAAATAATTTACGCAATGTAATTAGATAAGTAAATGGGTTTAGCCTGTCCATTAGTGCTTTCATGATTTACAGGGCAAAATGGTGACATATAATCATCACAGAGAGTAGTCTTTCTGGTCTTGTAGCTATTGGTAAGTTCTGTATAATTATATGAAATTTGGGCCCAATCTTTGTTTCTTCACTTCTGTTCATCAGATTCAGTCATTTCTGTTGATCCTACGAAGGGTATTAATTTTTCAAGACTCAATCCAAAGCGTTTAATGTGTACTGCGAAGTACTTCATCTTTCTTTGGGTTATGGGCGAGTTGAAAGCCTAATCCTTCGCGAGGATTATAGAAGTCCACGTCTTTACGTTGAACGAGAAAAATGGTTTGATCAGTTTGTCCTCTTGTGGTGAGAAGATCGTCTAATTCTTTGACTTTGTTATAAAGTCGCATACGTTCTTAGTGATAAATTCGTATTATAAGACACACTTTTAAGTTCCTACATGCATCACTAATTTCTTTTTCCTTATTCTCTACTTTTTCCACTAAAGTCTTTACTTTAGATTCCGATAGAGTTAAAGATTCTTGAATAATAGTTATCTCTTCCTGTTGTTTACTTAGTAAAGCACATTTTTTCTGAAAGTTTCTTTGGAGTTCCGAGTAATCCCTATGATGCATGGATAGTTCGTTTATCCTATGTTCTAGGTTAAAAATATCATTGAGAGAAGGTGTGTATGCCTCCAGGTCGGAGGAAGAGACATCCATCCTATCTGAGTCAACGTCTGCTATCTCTTCACCCGAATCATAGTCGTTTCTCTTTGCCATGAAGGCCACTTCATCCTTTTCCACGTCAGACGTGTCCTCTAGCCATTCCTCTTCCTCCGCAACAAGGACAATTCCAGCATCTTTGCATTGGGACAGCTGAAACTTCTTCTTGTAGTAATCAGTGTTCTTCTTTTTAGGTCGGAAGCATTCTGAAGCAAAGTGACCAGGTTTACCATAGTTGAAGCACTTCTTTGTAACTTCAGATTTCATTGTCCCAGGTTCTTCGGGAGCAACGAACTTTTGTTTCCCGCCAGAGGTTCGTTGTTTGCTGAAGGAAGATGATGATTTTTTGGCGTTCATCTTATTGATTGTCTCTGAGATCATGGCTAGTTTCTTTCTGATTGATTCAGTCGTCCTCAGATTCTTGGTCTGATTCAGCATTGTCTGATGTGTCAGATTGTATGACTTGTTTTCTCTTAGAAGCTTTCGAGCTTCTGTTGCTTGATTTAGAGGTCACGAGTGCAGTGGGTTCTATGCCGACATTTGTCTTTCCTTCGTTCTTGATGTCCTTGGCATACTGGGAGTATTGAGAGAGGTTATCATGTAGGGAATGAATGTCCATATCATCTAGATCTTTATTCTGTTGCGTAACCAAACCTGCAATTCGTCCCCACTCAGGTTGAAGTGTGGAGAGGAATTTGATGTTGTGCTCAAGGTTGGAGCGTTGGATGTTGATCTTTCTCATCTCATTGATTATGGTCAAGAAAGAAGATAGCTATCTCGAAGTTCTTCACCCTCCTTAGCCTTAAAGGAGTCATAGGCAGTAAGGATGCTGGATTTCTTAGTGATGTTGCTGACTTCTGTGCCAACCATCATTTTGGGTACCTCGTCCCAGATTTCCGTGGTAGTAACCATAGCGTCCACTTGTTTGTACACGTCATTAGGTAGAGCTTGTATGACATAGTGTCGTGCAAGATTGTCCGCTCTAGCTCGTTCTCTCTCGACGTCATCGTATCTGCTAGGATCTTTAGGAGTTCTTCTCTCCGGAATAAGAGGAACCTCGGGTTGTGCAGGGATGATAATCCAAAATTGAGCTGGGCCCTCGAAGTTAGATTCTAGTATATCATCAGCAAGGGGTGTGTCTTTGATGTTGATGAAGTTGATGAAGCGTTGTTTCCATATTCCATATTCCCCCACCTTAGTAGTGGTGCACGGTTGTCGGATCCAATAGCAAGACCGTGCATGTCAATGTTTGGTAATTTGATCGTAACGTGAAGGTGATTTGTGAAATAAATTGTCAGTTTCGAGCCATTATAGTCAAATTAGAAAGATAATGTAAATTTCGTGTCAGAAATATTTCTAAGTAAAATCATTTATGGTGATGAAGATTCTAGCGCTGACTTCGTATTCTGACCGAGAAAAATTTTCGCGCCAAGTTTTTCGATCGAGAAACTAATCAAATCGTAAACCTAGCAAGAAAAATTAGAACAATCGAGAAAAATTCACAAAATACGATTAACACAGATTCGAGCAAAAACAAGGAATTAGACAGTGAAATTTCAGGTAATCGCTCGCAATCAATAGCTAACTACTCACGAACAAGCAATTAAACACGTTATGAAGCAAAATATGTCGAATTTGAGAAAAATCAGAACGTGTTCTTCATGTTCTTCGCAAACAGTAACACGCAGAATCAAGTCAATCCTCAATTCGAAGTTCAAACAGCTACAGATTTGATCGTAATCAACATTTAGCACTTAACTAAGTACAGAAACATCAAATTCAAGTCAATTAAGCACAGTTAATTATGCTATTGGATCGAAAACAAGTTTCGCGCCAAACTGTTCTTCGATGAACAGTATCCAGAAAATGATTGTCGATCCAATTCTAACAATTTTTTATTCAAAACTGAACGAATCTGCTCTGATACCAATTGTTAGGTCCTACGATTAACAACTCTAAGATTCTAGGCAGGAATTCTAAGTAATTCGATGATAATGATTGACATTGATAATCGATCGAAAAACTCTAATGAAGATCGAGAGAAAAAATTCGAGTAGAGTGAGAAACTTACTGTTGTTTCTCTCTCTAGAAATTGAATTGCAAGTCTTTCGGATCAATTTCCAAAACTTTCTCTATTCAGCTCAAATTCTTTACATGTATTTATACCAAACAAGCTTGGTATAAATATCAAACTAGTCCTAATCTAAGGACTACTATACAAAACGCCCCAAGTTACAAAGACTACTAATGAAATCGAGCACAATTAAAAATGGTATTCTACAGAGATCTCCCTTTTCTTTTTTTTTTAGTGGATAACATGAGCTCCTTTGCTTGACGAAATGTGACGCCCCTCTCTTTAGTAGCGTTCGAGAAAAATCTGAAACACTTAGTGAAAAACATCAAAAAATTTTGAAACTCGTAGCATGAAATTCATAAACGCTCCCCCTAAAAAAATGCACCAAAATTGATTTGTCACGCAAGCATATAAAATCAATTCAAGTGCTTAGCACACATAACATGCATTTAATCGAATTTATCCTACATGGTTCCCTAAACATGTATTCAAAATAATGCGTGAGGGTGTGAGCACAAAAAATATTCGCATATAATCAATCCAATGTCAATGCAAGCTAAACATGCATTCAGAATGTGCGAATTATGAGATGCAAAAATATCGCATTTATACAAGTTAGTGCAGATGCAAAATAAAAATGCATACCATAATGTGCGAATTATTATTTTCTAAAAAAATAAAAATAAGAAAAACAGAAAAATACTAGTGTTTTTTTTTTTTATTTACTTATACATGTATCTATGGATATACTGATTATCTTAATAGTATGAGATCTGATTTATTTTGCTTCGATCACTGTCACGCCTAAAATTTCACAAGACACCTTGAAGAATCTATGCCGTAAAGTCGTGTCGTCAAACTAAAGTCCTAAAGTCATAGAATAATCCAATTTGACAACTCTCACCAGGTTCACTCTACCACTTGATTATTTTTAACTTGGGATTTTATATTTATATCACCCAAGTCACTACAAGCAATATTATGTCAATTTACATGTGATCGAGGCACTTTTAATCATTTTGCCTAAACGAAAGATCGTCATTTTGGAATCAAAGGGACTTTGACGGATTTTAATTTGGGCTCTAACTTACAAGGAAAGGAAAGATTTGGGAAATGGGCTTAGAGTATTCGTCTTCTTTTGCTTAGTCTTTCTCCTTCATTGGCATTTCGTACTTAATTTCTTTTTCTATCCTCTTTTTTTTTTTATTGTCTACACTTGCTGAAGCTAAAGCTCCGCTTCTCTACGAGGCTGAGAGATTATCTAAGGTGAAGTTCTTCTTGTTGGTTCTCGGGCCGATACCGTGCTCCTCTTCTCTTAATCCCTAGAGAGGTTTCAGAGATTGTCAATTTGGAGAAGTTCACAGTTGGAATTCGTACCCAAGGACGTGCTCCTCTTCCTGTTTCTCGATATGAGACCGGATTATAGTTGGAGAAGTTCACTTCGTGGTGCTCATTTCCATCCGTTCTGATGAGCGTACAAGGGAGAAGTTCACAGCAAGATCCATGCCCCCTTCTAATGATTTGGAATTTTGATAGTCGAGAGGCAGGTTCTTTTGGACTGCTTTTTGTGCGTTGAGCATTCCTCGTCATTTTCCACCTTTTTTGTTATCTTTTTCTTTTTCGTCTTTTTCGCCCCCTACCTTTCTCGTTTGATTATCTTACCGAAGATTTAGACAGTTGGTTGAAGGGTCGTAGGGTTTTCAAATGAAGAAAAGGTATTCGGAGAATGCTCAAAATAGATGAATAAAGGCTACGTGGAAGGATAGAAAAATTTTATTTATTTGGCCGAGTGAGGAAATTCCTAAGTGACCATATCATTTTCCTAACAATCTAACACAAGGATAGTATGAGGCCAAGAATCACTAGTAAAGACAAGCAATCATGACTCGCTCGAGAAGAAATCCGTAGAAGAAAATAAAAGGCTAGAATCCTCACTTATATAAAGTGGCTTCGTGTCTGGTGAAATCAATTAATTATCTCTAGACACAAGAATGCGACGTAGACTGACAAAATTAAGCAATTAGTCAGTCGCATGTCAGGAAAATCTATTTGTGACCAGATTGAGCATCCTAAAGATATCGTCATTCCCTTGATATTATAAGTATATGTATATTATTTTTGGATTTTATTATTGTTTTAACATTGAAAAAAAATTGTTTTAATTGTCACGCAATGATATAGCAGTTAAAATCATAAAACACATAGAGATGAGCATGTGAAAGCACAGAATGATCTGGTAGAGCACAAATTACGGAAGGTTCAACATGCCTAATTTTCCGACAAGGAGTTGGAATCGTTTTTCCACGTGTCAATCGTGCCTTTTTCCACGTGGTCCTTAATGAAATGATAATATCTATGTGTTATCTGCGTGAGTGGTGGACAGGATTGCACGTTATTGCTATGACACTTTGACTATCACTGTATATGGGTATGTTACTTAAATTTTACCCATATTCGCAGAGCTGTGTCCTCATCCACAGCATTTGCGAACAGAAACTGGCAGCCGCAATGTATTCTGCTTCAGCCATCAATGTTGAGATGCAGTTATGCTTTTTAGATGACCAGTAGACTACCTTTCACCTAAAGATTGAGCGCTGCCTGGCGTGCTTTTCCTATCCATTCGGCAACCTGCATAACTCAGCGTTAGTGTAGCCAATAAGTTTGCAATTCGTACCTTCGGGATACCACAGTCCTAAGGTAGACGTGCCCTTGAGGTAGCGCAGGATTTGCTTCACCGCGAGCATGTGGGATTCCTTGGGATCGGTTTGGAAGCGGGAACATAAACATGTGGTAAACATTATGTCTGGCCGGCTTGAGGTGAGATAGAGAAGAGAACCAATTATGTTGCGATAGAGAGTAATGTCGATCGCTTTTCCAGAGGGATCGACATCCAATTTGTAGCTTGTCGCCATGGGATTGCTGAGAGGCTTGCTCGGATCTGGATGAAATTTCTTCACAATGTCTTTGATGTACTTCGTCTGACTTACGAAAATTCCATCGTCGAGCTGCCTGACTTGAAGTCCCAAAAGAAATTCATTCCCCCATGTGACTCATTTCGAACTAGCTCTTCATTAAATCTCCAAATCTATTGCAAAGCCGTGGATTGGTTGATCAAAAAATGATGTCGTCGACGTATACTTGAACGACCATCAAGTCTGTCTTGCCGTTTGATGAAGAGAGTCGTATTGATTGTGCCTCGAATAAAACCAGATGTCACGAGGAATTCACCAAGAACGTCATACCAAGCACGCGGGGCCTGTTTTAGTCCATAGAGAGCTTTGTTCAATCGATAGATGTGATCAGGGTGATTTGATCGACGAAGCCTTCTAGCTGAGCGACGTAGACTTCTTCTTTTAACACGTCTTTGAGAAAGGCAGTTTTTACGTCCATTTGGTAGATTTTGAAGTCCTTGTGAGCCGCGTAAGCCAGAAATAGTCCGACGGCTTCGATTCGAGAAACAAGAGCGTATGTTCCGTCGTAGTCGATGCCTTCCCGTTGGTTGTATTCTTTGGCGACGAGTCGCGCTTTCTTCTCAATAACTTCTCCAACTTCGTTTTTCTTGTTCTTGAATACCCATTTCGTCCCGATAACGGTTTTCCCACGCGGACGGGGAACTAATGTCCACACTTACGCTCGAATTGGTTGATCTCGTCTCGCATGGCTATCACCCAATCCGTGTCCTTAAGTGCGTCTGCTACCTTGGTTGGCTCGTTCTGGCTTAAGTAGCGGCTAAAAAGTCTAATTTGATGTCTTGTCCGTATCCCACTCGAAGGATCACCAATTATTTGATCGACTGGATGAGCTCGAGTCCACTTGCGCTAATGAGGCAAAGCCGAGCTTGAGGCATCATCCATTTGTGGAGTGGGATACCCAGTGATCTCAGGCTGTTTATCTAGTTGAGGTAATTCATTTTATGCACTTGATTTTAGTTCTGATGATGTTTTGTCAACATGCATATTTGGAGTATCGGCACATTGAGGTAATTCTGAATCGGATGAGGTGGGTACATTTGAAGAACTTGGTATATCAGCTTTGCCTTGTGGGAGTTCCACCGTAGGTATATGAATAGTGTTGTTCGGCCGATATAAATGCTCGAAGAGCGAGTCTAAGTCTTCTAGAGCTAGTTGTAAAGCTTCTTCTGACGGTGAAGGCTGTGTTGTTGCCGTTCTTTATAGGTCTTGTGTCAACACTCCAATGAGCACGGGTTCAGAACTGTCGTGTTTAGAAGCCATCTGGTTAGGCAGGGTCCTGAACTAATATGGTTAGGAGCCAACGAGTTGAGCAGGGGTCCTGGACTGATGTGCCCAGAAGCCATCTCTGCCACTTCTGGAAAGTGATATTGTAGCTTTCCTTAATTGTTCTGCTGGATTTCTGTATACTCTTTACGCCTTTGAGGTTGAAGAATACCCGATGAATGTGGCTTCGAATGCGTTAGGGTCGAACTTAGGAAGTTGCTCTCGGTCGTTCGCCACAAAGCACTTGCACCCAAAGACCTTGAAAAATGACATGTTGGGCACTCGCAGGTTAATGATCTCGTACAGAGTCTTATCAAAGTGCTTGTGAACAACCGTTCTTTTTTGAGTGAAACATGCAGTATTTACTGCTTCATCCCAAACAAAGTGTGGGAGGTCGGAGTGAATCAGCATCGTACGTGCGGCTTCCACTAGAGTTCGGTTCTTTCTTTCAACTACCCCATTTTGTTGAGGTGTCTTTGCAGCTGAGACTGACTAATCCAAAATTTCTGGTAAAAGTCACAGAGAAACTTGTTCTTGAACTCAGTGCCATTATCGATACGTATGACTTGGGTAGGCTGCTGCAGCAGGTTCTGAGTTTTGTTCACAAAATTTACTATCAAGTCCCCTGTCTCATCCTCCCATCGGAGTAACTTCGTCCATGTCTAGCGAGAGAAATCGTCCACTATTACTAGCACATACTTACGTCCGTAGATACTCTGTGTTTGCATTGGTCCACAAAGGTCCATTTGAAGTAGTTCCAGAGGACGTGAGGTGGAGGCAACTAGACGTGATGTGAGGCTCGCTTCATTTTTCCGAGGTGACACGCTGAACAATGATGCCCTTTTTGTAGGATTATGGTTGGTAGACCATGAACCAACTTCGTCATTGAAAGACGTCGAAGAGCTTTGATGTTGAGATGAGACATGCGTTGATGCCATAAGCCGTTCCTCTGAATTACTATCTGAGAGATGAGGCAAACAGTTGTTGAAGGCCGCACGGACGTCAGGTTGATCGTGTACAGATATGACTTCCGAATTCCTTGAAGGAGTTCTTTGTCCTGACTATCCAATATTTTGCACCATTCAGCAAGGAAGACCATATGGATCCTTTATCGTAGAACTGGCCTATGCTGAACAAGTTATGGCGGAGGACTTTGACAAGGAGACATCCTGGATCGTAAGATTCTCCAGAATGATGTCTCTGAAACCCAAACTCGGAGCCGAATCGTTGTTACCGAATCAGACTTTCCCATTTGGATGGTCTTGGTAGTTGCTCAACTGTAATACCCATAAGTTTAATATGGGGTTTTGATGTAATTAAATGGGTAATTTTATGAAATAAGGCAAGTTGATGCAAAGAATTGAATTGAGGAAAATAAGATATATAAAAATATTAACTGTAAGAATTTTGAATTATCCTTATTAAAATTTTAATAGAAGAATAATTGAAATCAATAAAGATGGTGCAAATTAGATTTGGGCCATAATTGAACTAGTTAAATTGATATAAAGGCCCAAACAAGTAAATCACGTTGATGGGTTGCTTTAGGCTTAAGAAAACTTTATCACCTAGTCTCATCAGTTGCAAAAATCGATAATCTCAATATATATCCAATCCATATAGTTAACGAAAAACACTTAGGAAAGCAAGTGTTAAGTAGGGAGAAAACCTGAAGGGAAACGAAAGAGAATCTCGAGCATTCAAACCCTCGAAAACCAACTACCAAGTGAGGTATGCAATTCATATGAGTAAAGCTTTCTTATTTAATTTATTCTTGGTTTATCAATGGTCTAACGTCACCTTAGTATAGGGTTAAGTGACGATTATAAAGGGTTTCTCCAAGGGTTAGCTTGTTTAGAAAATCCTAACCGTATGAAATATAATTATGATCATATGGAAAATAGGGTGCTAGTGATTTTGATATATAAAATATTCAGAAGGGTAGAATTTTTCAGATATTTGAGACGTACCATTCCCCGGAATTAGAATGAATGCTTAAGATAATTAAATGGGCAGCTTAGTCTTAGTCTTTAGGGTTTTAGTAATATTCTGGAAAGGTTGGAGTTTTAAGATGTATAATTTCTGGGGTTAGTGTAGTTTGGAGAAATGATATTAATGGTAAGACTTAGGGTTTACGGGAGAACCGTGAATGTTAGAAAATCTCGAGATGTATTCATCATTTTAGATGTCGACAGGTATATTAGATAGATGTCGAGACATAACAACTAAAAAGATGTCGAGAAATATAATGAGAAGATTTCGAGGCATGTTAGTCGACATTTATAAGAATCTCGAGAGGTGTGATAATGATAATAGTAAGAATTCGACATTCTATAGGTTTCGACATATATGTTTCGACATTTAATAAGCATGGTCTCGACATTTTGACATCATGGATCTCGACATTTTGTAGGAATAGGTCTCGACATTTATTAGATCTTGGGAAGTAATAGATATCGACATTACTAGATGACTTCGACATTTATAAGTTCGACATTATGAAAAATCTCGGTAGCTTCTTTTGATGATCTCGATATTTATTCCAACAAGGAACTCGACATTTTCATTTTCAAACAAAGATCTCGATACCTTCTATAATACTATGTTCTCGACATTGTATATATGATTCGACATTTCTAAGGTCTCGACATTTATAGGATGTCGATATGGCTTGACGACTTCGACGTTAGTTATATATATATAAATTTATACATGATATTTCAGTTAATAAATTTTTGGTATTTTAGAATTTTGATATTTCTAGGGTTTTCAACATTTTAGGGTTTATTTATCTTTAGGAATACCATTATTTTTAGGTTTTCATAAATTTTAGGGTTTTCTATGATTAGGGTTTGGGAACTTGAAAACTTATACAGTTTAGCAAATATACTGATATGATAATATTTATTTATTTAGAGGTTCGACATTTACGGATTCCACCAGACCTCTTGACTGGTTTTAGCGGGAGGACAGGTAGGTGGATCATCCATCTACAATACGTAAACACATTTATGTGTTTTCATGTGATAATGTGATTTACGTGTTTTACGTATATTTTGTGTGACATCACGTTTCATGTGTTTCACGTATATGCATGACATCGCACGACATGGTGAGGAATAATGACCACATTAGTGGTGACACCTTAAGGCTTAGGTGTCGATTGAGCGTGGTAGAGTGTGCCGATTTTGGCAGTCAGACTCGTAGCGGAGTTGAGGTTGGACTCGCGGGGCACCTGACGGGAGACAGACGTGAGCGATCTGTCTACTCGGGCGTGAGCGACCCGAGGTGCAAACCGTCGGATGAGTTGTGTAGCGGAAGGGGCGACCTGATAGGAGGACGTTGACGTGATCGATTAGCGCACTATCGGCGTGGGCACCGCTAGTCTGGCGTTAGCGACCAGACGATATATATTTTATTTTATTGCGCGCGAGGTGCCGAGTCCAGCCTAGGGCCCTGATATTGAGATACGATAGAAATGTGGAAACGAGCGTGCATTATATCATGTTGTGAGAATTGGGAATTGGGAATGAGTGCACGCTGCATTGCATTTCATTCACCTACTGGGCAATTCGCTCAGTGTTTACGTGTTGTAGGTACCGAGTCCGACGCTGATACGCGTCGTTACTGAGGCGGCTGGTGGCGGTGCTCCACGGACTTTTGAGGGCGGGGCTGTACATGGATGCGACCTGTGGAGCGACGTTAGGTTTGACGTTTCTTTATTTTGGGGCTACGGCCCGTGTATAGCGACGACGATGTAGACAGATCTTTATATTAATGTATATTATTTTAGAAAAAAAAGTTTTAATTAGACGGGCCTTCCGCGGCTTACGTTGCGGAAATCCGCCACTAACCTTAATTAGAAAAGTAGGGTCGCCACATCAACAGCTCTTTATTTCCCGTCATGTATGTGGAGAACCAGCTTGGCCTGTAAGTTTAATATTTGATTTTTCTAATACGTGTTATTTGATATGTGCTTTATGTGAATAATTGTAGAAATAGATAAAAATGCCGAAGGGACGTCGAGAGGTAGGTAGCTCTAGTCGTAGGGCGGGGTCTGAATCCCCACCAAATGACGACCATTCTACTATCCATCAATTAACCGAGTTGATCCGATGAGAATCGGATCAAATCAACGACTTGATCCATCACCGAAACTCATCGGAACATTCCCCGCAACCTGATCGAGTAGAACTAATCGGGGAACGATTTCGAAAGTTAAAACCCCAATATTTACCGAAGCCACCAATCCTGCGGTGGCTGAAGATTGGATAAGCACAATAGAGGACATGTTTATCTATAGCCGAGTGCCTGACAACGAAAAAGTTCTCTGTGCCATTTCCCTTTTCCGAGAAAATGCGCGATATTGGTGGAACACCGTAAAGGTGTTGGAGAGTCCAGTGACTATGACTTGGGAAAGGTTTAGGGATCTCTTCTTCAACAAATACTTTACGGCGCACGATCAAGAACAAAGGATGTACGAGTTCATGAGTTTGAAGCAAGGGAGCATGCCGGTGGCGGAGTACATCCGTCGATTTGAAGAATTATCTCGATTTGCTCCGCAGTTAGTGGCGACTAATTCGTTGAAAGTGACCAGGTTCATCAAGGGACTTAAACCCGAAATCTATCGGGATTTAAGTACTGCGGGTGCACGCCAACTAGAGTTTATGCAAGTAACTGAACGTGCCCTAATTGCGGAACAAGCAGAGTCGGTGGCGGTGGAAGCACAGGAAGCGAAAAAGAGGAGAGAGGCCTAACAAGGAAGCGGAGGAGATAAGAAACGCCAGTTTTTCGGCAAAGGGTCCTAATACCCAATGGAACCGTCAGGGCCAACAAAACTGGCGACCGAGACCAATACAGGGACCGATCAATATCTCCAATCGACCTCAAAGTGTTGCGCCCCAGTGTCGACAATGCGGGCGTTACCATTTCGGGGCTTGTTTTGGAACAAGACAGATGCCGCAATGTTTCCGATGCGGAAAAATCGGTCATTTTGCTAGAGCTTGTACGGAGAATTTACCCCTAGTGCGGAACCCGGCCCAACCGCCGATGCGACCTCCACCTGTTCCCCCGAGAGTTTTTACTTTGACAAATGAGGAGGCCGAGGCGAATCCTTCTGTTGTGACGGGTACGTTAACTATCTATAACGTGCCCACTTCTGTGCTTATTGATTCTGGAGCCACACATTCATTTATGTCGGCTAAGTACGTGGCGAAGGTAGGAATATCTCCTACCTCATCTGAATGCAACTATGTAGTTACTCTACCACACGGGGATCCGACGCATACTAACCAAGTACTGAAAGGATGCGTCGTAGTTATTGAGGGTAGGAACTTGAGTGCCGACCTGATTGTGTTAGGACATTTAATTGATTGTGTCAATAGTTTAAGTCTTGGGATTAATTTTGTAATTATCTTTAGCTTGGGCTTTGAACTAGATTGTAATTATTTAATTTTTGGTGCTTGGGCCTTAATATACCTAGGTTTAATGTGGTATATAAGGTATCACCAACACCATTTGAAAGGTAATCAAAGATCAAAAGGCTAACCCTAATTTTCACACACTACACACACTTGAAGGTGAGAAACCCTTTTCATTCCATGAAAGCCTCTTTGATTCCTTGTTTGGTGCATTCGGGACCAACAAGTGGTATCAGAGTGAACGTGGATCGATCTGCATTGATTTGAATCCAGTTTCGTTCGATTCCGAGAAAGATCAAAAGTGTTTTGGGCAAAAATCACTTCCGGCCTTATTGAACTCGTTTTGGGGTTTTAATGCTTTGTTTTTGTGTTTAAAACCTTCCCCAAGATCGATTCTATGCCTAAAATGTTTTTAGAACACTTTTGGATCAGTTTTAACGAGTTTTGAGCAAGATTGAACAAAAACTTTTCAGAAAAGGACATCTCGGCCATTTCTCTGTTTTTGGTCGATTTGACCTATTTTTTGTTGTTTTTAGCTCACAAATCGGTCGATTATGTGTTTATGGAAGAATTTCTGAAGTTTAGGATCAAGTTTGAGCGATTTTGGTTGAGATCTGAGTGAAAACGGACGGTTTTCTGGCAAAAATTCGCGACAAGCAATGGAACAGTACATTGTTGTTCTTGCCCGCGAAACTTTTTGCTGAATCGTTCAAATCCGCGAAAGTTTCATATCCGCGAAGTTGATTCCGAGAATTTTTAAACCGCGAAAGTTTCACTTTCACTGCATTTTTTCGCAACGGCCTATGCTCAAAATCCGAGAATTTTTAAAACCGCGAAAAAAAAATACACTTCACTGACACTTCATTTTTTTCTCAACTGACTCGCCTTCCAAAACCGCGAAAAATTTCTCTTAGACCAAATTTTTCTCAACTTCGTACTCTTTAAAATCTGAGAAAGTTTTTCAAAACCACGTCTCTTTCAAATCCGAGAAAATTTCCTAAAACCACACTTCTACTCTCGATGCGGAATTTTTTTAACTTGCGAAATTTTCTTGTGAAGCTTTAAAAGTTTTGAAATTCGCGAAAATCTTTACATCCGAGAAAGTTTTCAAAGCCGAGAAAGTTCATCTCATCTGAGAAAGTTTTTCAAAACCACGTTTCTTTCAAATCCGAGAAAATTTCCTAAAACCACACTTCTACTCTCGATGCGGAATTTTTTTTTTAACTTGCGAAATTTTCTTGTGAAGCTTTAAAACTCTCAACTGAGAATCATCTCACATGCGAAATTTTAAAATCCAAGAAATTTTCAACTGAGAATTTTTCTTTCCGAGAATTCCTCTTTAAAACTCACAAACACCAAAATTTCTCAACACATAATTTCTCGGATAACTCTTCATTTAATCACGTCCCTTCAAACTGCGAATTTTTTTCTAACGTGTTAAGTCGTTTTCTCGTGTTAAAATCGTCTTAGGTTAAACTTTTCTCAAACTATTTAAGATTTGATCCTTACACTTTAGTCCTATCACCCTAGACCACTTTTGACTTAAAATTTGTTTTTGCTCCTCAAGTCTCGATTGAAATTTCTAGAACTTCTCCTAATTTCAAGATATATTTCTCTTTCAAACATTATCGACCATCACACACGCTCACTTAGTTCTAAGAAATTCTTTAAACAATTTATTCTCAAAACTCTACTCATTAAACTTGTATTTCTCATATCGTTCGTTACTAACTCTCTTATCTATACAAGATCAAAACCACGGACGATTCGACTGCACCAACCATGTCTACCACAAATGATATCTCCACAGTGGGCTCCGACACCAGGCCTCCGATGCTGCGACAAGGCGACTACAGCATATGGACAAACCGGTTCCTCACATTCATCAGGAACAAAGGACCACCGCTCTCTCAATACCTTCTGAACTCCATCTTCAACGGGCCAGCACAGTTCTGGACAATCATCCCTGCACAGCCAAACGCAAACCCTCCCATGGATGAACGCCGCACTCCAAGAGGTCCCATCAATGAGGATGAACAGGCTCGCGTACAGGCTGACGAGACTGCCAAAGGATACCTCTTCCAGGCTATGGGCAACGAAGTCTATGCTCACATCGAGTGCTGCACAACTGCTAAGGAAATATGGGATGAACTCGTAGAAATCATGGCAGGCACAACTGAGAGTGCTCAGGGGAGGAAATCGGCATGTCTCTTGCAGTATGAACACTTCCAGGCCTATGAAGGAGAGGAACTGCGTGACACATACCTCCGATACTTGAAGGTCATCAATGAACTCAAGAAAGCCAGGATCTCGAGGGACAAATTCGATATCAACAACCGCTTCCTTGGTAGCCTCAAACCACATTGGGGCAATGCAATCGTGATGATGATTCAGAGTAAGGACCTCTCCAACACTTCCATCCATGCTCTTTATGACAGTCTGTCTGCCTATGCTCCTTACGTGCAACCCCAGTCCACCAACACTCGAGTCGACCCATTGGCCCTCCTCTCGAACAAAACCAATGAACAATCTTCCACCACTAAGACCAAACAGAACAAAGGGAAGCTACCAGCTATTGTATCTGACACCTCTTCAGGATCCGAAGCTGATACAGAATCAGACGAAGATGTTCGTGACATACGCAAGCAACTGGCAATGCTCACTAAGTTGGTCTCAAAGAAGATCGGGAAAAAATCCTCTTCCTCTTCCAATCGCCAAAGAACCTATAGCGGCACCAAAAAGACCACTCCCACAGAGGAAGCTAAGCCGACAAAGAAAGAAGAGGACTCCGCGCCTCAAAAGGCTGTGAAGTGCTTTCGGTGTGGAAAGACAGGCCACTTTGCCAAAGAATGCCACGCCCCACGCGTGAAGGACTCCGGCTACTACGACCGTAAGGCCAGAATGACCCGCAAGATGGAAAGTGGGAAAGTTCTACTCACCGAAGAGGCTGAATGGGTGAATGACACTTCAAAAGACGAGGAGCCTAAGGATGAAGATTGCTGCATGGCAAGGCTGGTTGAACATGACGAGGACGAGGAGATGGGTCACACCGGTGAAAACACAGCTAAGACTCCTACCAATGCTGAGTCTGAGGTACGAATCTCGGAACTCGACGATGTGTTTAATCACCGACACGCTATTAAGAAACTCACCGTAGACGCTAGGGATTATGATGAACTTAAGCTAAAATTTGAAAACAACTATGCCTTACTTAGTCTAAAAGTAGAAGAGCTTGCCTGTGCAAACGAACGTCTAATGGCCTCCGAAGCGTTAGTCAAACGTCTGCAAAGCAAGAACACACAAAGTGAGACTAAAGTTAAGGAAACTACACTAGCCATTAGTTCATGTGAAACTTCTCGCCTTCTGACGGCCCCCAATATGAACTGCTTACGAAGGAAAGAGTTAGGCTATACCGCAAGGTGAAAGAACTTGAAGAACAACTTCACCTCAGGAAAAAGGCAGCAAACATCTTATGCCTATTAAACCTACCAGTTGAAACAGAATTCTACGACGCCCGGATGGGAATCGGCCTAGCCAGCAACTGCGATCCAACGCCGGTAATTGTTAAAAGGTATAACATGTACAGTACAGCATTCCTAAAAATGAGGAAAGGGACTCCCTCACAACTCATGCCATTTGTAAGATCCTCCTCCACTGTGCTGTCAGAAGAAAAGAGGGAACAGAACATACTTTGGGTAGAAACCGCATACGACTACACAGAATTGAATGCTTATGATAAGATTAGAAAGCCCTCACTCTCTGAAGACATCAAGTCTCAGTTCCCAACCGAAGAACAGGAAATCGCTCTCCGAGAAGCACTTTCTCGCATCTATGTCCCAGAGAAACTTCTGGTCATAGCAGAACTAGAACGAACCATAGAAGTAGAGCGAAAAGCCTTTGCAAAAGAGCGAGAAGATCTACTTGGCAAAATCTTTTCCCTAGAACAATCTCATAATACGAACAAACCCTCTACGTCAAGTCAAGTACCCGATTCTCAAACATGTAAATGTAAGAGGACGACGAAGATGACTCTTGAAGCTGACATATGCTCTAACACTAACTCTAGTATTCTTATGGATACAGGAAATGTGAGTTCGACGTCTCTGGAAGGGAGTTCGTATCAAATAAAGGAGAACCCGCTCTTCGATGACAAGAAGAAAAGACCATCCGATATTCGTCCTTCCTCTCTATGTACTGAATCCCAATATCCTAAGGTCGTAGACAAGTTGCCAAAACTCATCTTTCTTTTACCAAGCTTATGTCTATGTGCTGCTGCAATGACTTTGATCTCCCCGCTTCCATGAATTTGAAATACATGAACACACAACACTCCGACCACGCAAGCGAACCTCGTCTACGACGTCTTTGAATTCTCCCATCTCGCCTAAACCTAAGGTCAAGCGAAAACGTCTCACGTCGTCTGCTCGCCCGGTTCTCTCGTCGTCAAACGCAAACTCACCTACTACTCGCAAGCCAAAGGCGACCAAAACCAAAGCACGAAAACGAAAACCACATTCCCCACGCCAATTCATGTATAAGGCGCCATACATGCAAGCACAAGTTAGGAAAATATGGGTCAGAAAAACCATAATCCCGACTAATCAAACAAACGACAAAGGAAAAGCTAAATTAGAATCAACACAATCTGATTTAGAAACCACATTTCCCATTAAGCGCATAAAAATTTTACATATATCACAAGAATGTCCCGTCCGAAAACGGGGACCCAACATTTGCTAATGTTTGCAAGTCTGTCATGTGTGGTATCTAGACTCGGGCTGCTCCACACACATGACAGGGAATAAGGAGCTGTTGAGCAACTTCTTCGAGCGATATCTCGGAAGGGTCTCCTTCGGAAACAGTCAAATGGCGCCAATTCTCGGAACTGGTGATCTCGTCCACGACAAACTGACGATTAAGGGCATCTCTTACGTCGAGGGTTTGAGCTACAATCTCTTCAGCATTGGTCGTTTCTGCGACAAAGGATACAAGGTTCTCTTCGAATCTGACATCTGCAGCATTATAGATGCCTCAGGACAATCTCTTCTTTCTGGAACGCACACGTCTCACCTTTACGTACTCAATCTTACGACCTCTTGACCAATATGCCTTCTCTCTCGAGCCGCACCCAAGTTGAACGATTTATGGCACCGGCGTCTCTCACATCTCAATTTTAAGACTATCAACAAACTGCGTCAGAATAAACTCGTCAACGGTCTACCTCAACTGACATATCATAAGGAACACCTCTGCTCTGCCTGTGAATTGGGGAAGATGAAGCGATCGTCTCACATCTCTAAGGAAACACCGTCCTCTAAGCTCATCCTCGAGCTCTTACATATGGATCTATGTGGCCCAATGCCTACGGCCACACTCGGAGGAAGACGGTATATTCTCGTGATTGTCGACGATTTTTCACGCTACACGTGGACAAAACTCATTCGTACAAAGGATGAAGTTCCTGATATAATCATCGAGTTTTGTTACGTCCCAAACTCTTCATCAACAGAAGGTTCGGATTATCAGAACTGACAACGGAACTGAGTTTAAGAACAAGAAGCTCAGTGATTTCTATGCCACTCAGGGCATCACTCAGCAGTTCTCAGCCGTGAAGACACCAGAACAGAATGGTGTCGTTGAGCGTAAGAACAGGACACTTGTTGAAGCAGCCAGAACTCTTCTCATCCAATCCGGACTTCCTCATTCTCTTTGGGGCGAAGCTATTCAAACGGCTTGTTACACACAGAACCGGGCTTCCATCCACAAGAGATTCAACCGCACCCCATACGAGATGCTGAGTAACCGTCGTATCCCCGATATATCTTATCTAAGGGTCTTCGGTTGCCGATGTTTTGTGGTCAATGATCGCCAACATCTTGGGAAGCTTGACCCAAAAGCGCTTGAAGGCATCTTTGTTGGATATTCACTGAACTCAAAGGCATACAGAGTCTATCTTAGGGAGAAACGGTCAGTAATAGAGAGCACTAATGTCACCTTTGATGAAAACGAAGGCGATCTCATGGCTTCTGCTCATATCAGTCCAGAACCAGGTCTCCTACAGTCGTTGACAAAAGATCAACCTTCAACAGCGGGAACTTCCTCATCTGAGGGCAATTCTGGTGAACTGGATCTCGATCTGCTCTTCGAGTACTACTACCCAGTTCCCAAGACTCCCATCGCCACCACTCAACCTACCGCTGCACCCACTCCACCTACACCACCAGCTACCGGCAATAACGTCGTCCCTCCAAACCTGGATGCACTCAATCTCAACGAAGACGACATTTTACCCAACCCTGTGAATATTGCTGATCCTGATGAGTTTCAAATCGATACAAATGCGGCCAGCTCCTCACAAACCAATGTACCACTTTGGACTCGCTCTCACCCTACCGATCAGATTATTGGGGATCCCACATCCGGTGTTTCGACACGTTCGGCTACGATGAATGAAAGTCTGTTTGCTTGCTATCTCAGTCAAGTCGAACCATCACGAGTAGCTGAAGCTCTCAACGATCCTGATTGGCTGATTGCAATGCAGGAGGAAATAAATCAGTTTGAACGTTTACAAGTTTGGGAACTCGTACCACGACCTCACAATAGATCCATTATCGGCACAAAATGGATCTTCAAGAACAAAAAGGATGAAGACGGTGTTGTTATTCGCAATAAAGCAAGACTTGTGGCTAAGGGGTACAACCAACAAGAAGGCATCGACTACGATGAAACTTTCGCCCCAGTTGCCAGGATCGAAGCCATTCGAATTTTCTTGCCTTTGCTGCTCACAAGAACTTTAAAGTCTACCAAATGGACGTGAAGACTGCATTTCTGAATGGATTTCTCAAGGAAGAAATGTACGTTGATCAACCTGAAGGGTTCTTGAGCGAAGAGTTTCCTCAGCACGTATATCGACTCTACAAGGCCCTCTACGGACTAAAACAGGCTCCCCGAGCTTGGTATGACGTCCTTTCAGATTTCCTTGTTCAGCTTGGATTCAGGAAAGGATCTCTGGATACAACTCTCTTCACCAAGCGGAGTGGCCCGAACATAATGATTGTACAGATTTATGTCGATGACATCATTTTTGGATCGACTAAACCACAACTGTGTGAAGAGTTCGCAGAATTGATGAAAGAGAAATTCGAAATGAGTATGACGGGTGAGCTGAATTTCTTTCTTGGTCTTCAAGTAAAGCTACTCCCCAACGGAATCTTCATCAATCGGTCCAAATACATCCATGACATCCTCGAGAAATATGGAATGAAGGATGCTAAGACTGCTGCTACACCTATGTCACCCTCTGGCCGACCCGACGCGGACCCATCTGGTGTTCCCGTTGACCAAACCTTCTATCGAGGGATAATAGGCTCTCTTTTGTACCTTACTGCTAGTCGACCGGATAGCGTTCTCTCGACAGGAATCTGCGCTCGTTTTCAGGCAACACCAAAGGAATCCCATCTAACTGCTGTCAAAAGGATTCTCCGCTATCTCAAAGGAACACCCAATCTGGGTTTGTGGTACCCCACTCTATCGGACTTCAAACTGGTTGGATTCTCTGACTCGGATTATGCAGGATGCAAGATGGACCGAAAAAGCACCTCTGGAGCTGCACACTTCTTGCACACTTCTCGAAAACAAAACTGTGTCTCAACTTCGTCGACGGAGGCAGAATATGTCGCCGCCGCTAGTTGCTGTTCACAACTTAATCCCATTTAATTGATTGTGTCAATAGTTTAAGTCTTGGGATTAATTTTGTAATTATCTTTAGCTTGGGCTTTGGACTAGATTGTAATTATTTAATTTTTGGTGCTTGGGCCTTAATATACCTAGGGTTAATGTGGTATATAAGGTATCACCAACACCATTTGAAAGGTAATCAAAGATCAAAAGGTTAACCCTAATTTTCACACAGTACACACACTTGAAGGTGAGAAAGTTCTCCCTTTTCATTCCATCAAAGCCTCTTTGATTCCTTGTTTGGTGCATTCGGGACCAACAGATTGTAATCCCGATGAACGACTACGATGTCATCTTCGGAATGGATTGGCTTTCAAGATATGGAGCCATCATAGATTGCAACAAGAAGTTCGTTAAATTTCGACTGCCCGAAGAAGAGGTGTTCACTTTTTCGGGAAAAACACTTTGAATTGTATTCCTCAAATCTCGTCATTGAAGGCTCAACGACTATTGAGATCTGGTTGTGAGTCTTATCTTGTGTACGCGGTGAAGGCGGAGGAGTTACCTCAGCCATAACTAAAAAACGTGCCGATAGTCAACGAGTATGTTGATGTATTTCCCGATGATCTCCCGGGGTTACCCCCTGATCGAGAAATACAGTTCACGATAGATCTGGTGCCGGGGTCCGCCCCAATCTCTAAAGCTCCTTATCGACTAGCGCCGAACGAACTGAAAGAATTGAAAGAACAGCTAGAGGACTTGTTGCAGAAAGGTTTGTCCAGCCCAGCTTTTCACCGTGGGGAGCACCAGTCCTATTCGTGCGAAAGAAAGACGGGTCGATGCGACTGTGTATCGACTATCGGGAATTAAACAAGATCACGATCAAGAATAAATACCCGTTACCAAGGATCGATGATCTATTCGACCAACTACAGGGTGCTACGGTATTCTCGAAAATCGATCTCCGTTCGGGATACCATCAGTTAAAGATCAGGGAGACAGATGTTCCAAAAACGGCGTTCAGTACGAGGTACGACCATTACGAGTTTTTGGTCATGCCCTTCGGACTGACTAATGCCCCTGCTGCTTTTATGGATCTTATGAACCGAGTCTTTAAAGACTATCTCGACCGCTTCGTAATCGTCTTTATTGACGACATTCTGATCTATTCTAAGACGAAAGAAGAACACGAGAGTCACTTACGAATCGTCTTAGGAACCTTGCGTGAGAAACAGCTCTACGCCAAATTCAAGAAATGCGAATTTTGGCTCGAGCAAGTAGCCTTCTTGGGACACGTGATTTCCGGGAGTGGAATCTCCGTGGACCCGAGTAAGATTGAGGCCGTGAACAATTGGCCACGACCAACTACTCCGACCGAAGTCCGAAGTTTTCTAGGACTTGCGGGATATTACCGTAAGTTCATAGCTGACTTCTCTAGCATTGCCTCGACTCTGACAAACTTGACCAGAAAGAATGTACCCTTCCAGTGGACAGACACATGTGAGCAGAGTTTTCAAGAACTAAAGAAACGACTTACTACAGCTCCTGTTCTAACTATACCCTCGGGAACTGGAGGATTCTCAGTCTATAGTGATGCCTCGAAAAACAGACTGGGATGCGTGCTGATGCAAAATGGGAAGGTGATGCTTATGCTTCACGGCAACTAAAAGAATACGAAAAGAACTACCCAACCCACGACTTAGAACTTGCAGCAGTCGTCTTAGCTTTAAAGATTTGGAGACACTACCTTTACGGAGAATGGTGCGAAATCTTTACAGATCATAAGAGTGTGAAGTATTTCTTCACTCAGAAGGAACTGAATATGCGACAGCGAAGATGGCTGGAGCTCGTCAAGGACTACGATTGCGTTATCAATTATCATCCGGGCAAAGCGAACGTAGTCGCAGACGCGCTCAGTCGAAAGATGAATACGGAACTACACAGGCTTGGAGTGGAAATAGTCGATTTGGGCGAAGTCGAAACGAAACTAGCAGCGCTGACTCTTCAGCCGACGTTGCTAGAACGAATTCAAAGAGCACAAGAAGAAGATGAATTCTACCTAAAGGCGAAGGATACACTACCCGAAGACTCCGAAATCCGGGCAGACGGAACCTTGTTATACAAGAATCGGCTATACGTGCCCAACGACGAGGAGTTACGACGAGCGATAATGACAGAAGCACACGCAACAACGTACTCAGTACACCCGGGCGCGACAAAGATGTACCAAGATTTACGAGTCATATATTGGTGGCCGGGAATGAAGAAGGATATCGCCACGTTCGTGAGTAGATGTATGACGTGCCAGCTGATCAAAGCGGAACACTAGCGACCAGCTGGAACTCTGCAGCCTTTACCGATTCCTGAATGGAAATGGGACCATATCACGATGGACTTCGTCGTTGGTTTACCAAAGACGACGAAGGGCCATGACGCAATCTGGGTGGTAGTAGACCGCCTGACGAAATCAGCCCATTTCCTTCCAATCAGTTCTACTTTTTCCATGGAACGCTACGCTGAATTGTACATTCAGGAAATTGTTCGACTCCATGGAATCCCAATCTCCATCGTCTCGGATCGAGATTCGAGATTTCTATCCGACTTTTGGCAGAGCTTACAGAAAGCGATGGGTACTAAGCTCTCGTTCAGTACTGCATATCATCCCCAGACTGATGGGCAGTCTGAACGGACGATCCAAACCCTTGAGAGACATGTTGCGAGCGTGCGTCCTTGACTTCAAGGGAAACTGGAGTGTACTTGCCGCTGATCGAATTTTCTTACAACAATAGCTTCCATGCCACGATCGGGATGGCACCGTACGAGGCATTGTACGGGCGCAAGTGTCGATCCCATGTTCATTGGGACGAAATAGGCGAACGAGCTGTATTAGGACCCGATATGATCTGAGAAACAACAGAAGCAGTGACTAAAATCCGAGAAAGAATGCGAACGGTGCAAAGTCGACAGAAAAGTTATGCAGACCATCGCCGACGACCCTTGGAGTTCGCAGAAGACGATCAAGTATTTCTAAAGATTTCCCCAATGAAAGGAGTAAAGCGTTTTGGAAAAAAGGGCAAGCTAAGTTCCAGATACATAGGCCCCTTCAAGATAGTCAAACGAGTCGGCGAGGTTGCGTATCAGTTAGACTTACCGACTTCCCTATCACAAGTTCACGACGTATTTCACGTATCGACGTTACGAAAATACGTCACGGACCGAGTCATGTGATTCAGAACGAGCTTCTTTATCAACAGCTCAAGCCTGACTTGAGTTATGAAGAGAAGCCAGTAGAGATTCCGATGTACGAGTCAAAACGACTACGGAATAAGACTATTCCGTTAGTCAAGGTACTATGGCGGAATCAATCAATTGAGGAAGCCACTTGGGAGTGTGAGGATGAAATGAAAATTCGTTATCCCGAGTTATTCCAGTCGGCGTAATTTCGGGGACGAAATTCTTTTAAGGGGGGAAGGATGTAATACCCATAAGTTTAATATGGGGTTTTGATGTAATTAAATGGGTAATTTTATGAAATAAGGCAAGTTGATGCAAAGAATTGAATTGAGGAAAATAAGATATATAAAAATATTAACTGTAAGAGTTTTGAATTATCCTTATTAAAATTTTAATACAAGAATAATTGAAATCAATAAAGATGGTGCAAATTAGATTTGGGCCATAATTGAACTAGTTAAATTGATATAAAGGCCCAAACAAGTAAATCACGTTGATGGGTTGCTTTAGGCTTAAGAAAACTTTATCACCTAGTCTCATCAGTTGCAAAAATCGATAATCTCAATATATATCCAATCCATATAGTTAACGAAAAACACTTAGGAAAGCAAGTGTTAAGTAGGGAGAAAACATGAAGGGAAACGAAAGAGAATCTCGAGCATTCAAACCCTCGAAAACCAACTACCAAGTGAGGTATGCAATTCATATGAGTAAAGCTTTCTTATTTAATTTATTCTTGGTATATCAATGGTCTAACGTCACCTTAGTATAGGGTTAAGTGATGATTATAAAAGGTTTCTCCAAGGGTTAGCATGTTTAGAAAATCCTAGCCGTATGAAATATAATTATGATCATATGGAAAATAGGGTGCTAGCGATTTTGATATATAAAATATTCAGAAGGGTAGAATTTTTCAAATATTTGAGACGTACCGTTCTCCGGAATTAGAATGAATGCTTAAGATAATTAAATGGGCAGCTTAGTCTTAGTCTTTAGGGTTTTAGTAATATTCTGGAAAGGTTGGAGTTTTAAGATGTATAATTTCTGGGGTTAGTGTAGTTTGGAGAAATGATATTAATGGTAAGACTTAGGGTTTACGGGAGAATCATGAATGTTAGAAAATCTCGAGATGTATTCATCATTTTAGATGTCGACAGGTATATTAGATAGATGTCGAGACATAACAACTAAAAAGATGTCGAGAAATATAATGAGAAGATTTCGAGGCATGTTAGTCGACATTTATAAGAATCTCGAGAGGTGTGATAATGATAATAGTAAGAATTCGACATTCTATAGGTTTCGACATATATGTTTCGACATTTAATAGGCATGGTCTCGACATTTTGACATCATGGATCTCGACATTTTGTAGGAATAGGTCTCGACATTTATTAGATCTTGGGAAGTAATAGATATCGACATTACTAGATGACTTCGACATTTATAAGTTCGACATTATGAAAAATCTCGGTAGCTTCTTTTGATGATCTCGATATTTATTCCAACAAGGAACTCGACATTTTCATTTTCAAACAAAGATCTCGATACCTTCTATAATACTGTGTTCTCGACATTGTATATATGATTCGACATTTCTAAGGTCTCGACATTTATAGGATGTCGATATGGCTTGACGACTTCGACGTTAGTTATATATATATAAATTTATACATGATATTTCAGTTAATAAATTTTTGGTATGTTAGAATTTTGATATTTCTAGGGTTTTCAACATTTTAGGGTTTATTTATCTTTAGGAATACCATTATTTTTAGGTTTTCATAAATTTTAGGGTTTTCTATGATTAGGGTTTGGGAACTTGAAAACTTATACAGTTTAGCAAATATACTGATATGATAATATTTATTTATTTAGAGGTTCGACATTTACGGATTCCACCAGACCTCTTGACTGGTTTTAGCGGGAGGACAGGTAGGTGGATCATCCATCTACAATACGTAAACACATTTATGTGTTTTCATGTGATAATGTGATTTACGTGTTTTACGTATATTTTGTGTGACATCACGTTTCATGTGTTTCACGTATATGCATGACATCGCACGACATGGTGAGGAATAATGACCACATTAGTGGTGACACCTTAAGGCTTAGGTGTCGATTGAGCGTGGTAGAGTGTGCCGATTTTGGCAGTCAGACTCGTAGCGGAGTTGAGGTTGGACTCGCGGGGCACCTGACGTGAGACAGACGTGAGCGATCTGTCTACTCGGGTGTGAGCGACCCGAGGTGCAAACCGTCGGATGAGTTGTGTAGCGGAAGGGGCGACCTGATAGGAGGACGTTGACGTGATCGATTAGCGCACTATCGGCGTGGGCACCGCTAGTCTGGCGTTAGCGACCAGACGATATATATTTTATTTTATTGCGCGCGAGGTGCCGAGTCCAGCCTAGGGCCCTGATATTGAGATACGATAGAAATGTGGAAACGAGCGTGCATTATATCATGTTGTGAGAATTGGGAATTGGGAATGAGTGCACGCTGCATTGCATTTCATTCACCTACTGGGCAATTCGCTCAGTGTTTACGTGTTGTAGGTACCGAGTCCGACGCTGATACGCGTCGTTACTGAGGCGGCTGGTGGCGGTGCTCCACGGACTTTTGAGGGCGGGGCTGTACATGGATGCGACCTGTGGAGCGACGTTAGGTTTGACGTTTCTTTATTTTGGGGCTACGGCCCGTGTATAGCGACGACGATGTAGACAGATCTTTATATTAATGTATATTATTTTAGAAAAAAAAGTTTTAATTAGACGGGCCTTCCGCGGCTTACGTTGCGGAAATCCGCCACTAACCTTAATTAGAAAAGTAGGGTCGCCACATCAACAGCTCTTTATTTCCCGTCATGTATGTGGAGCAACCAGAATCGATGTAGCACACATGATGGATCTGCAACAACAGATTGGAGAGCTTTAGGTACCCACTTATAAATGGGTCCTCTCAGATTAGCAGTTTTATGTTGAGGTTCATGTATGGTTCCTAAATTATTATTAATAGGAGCTTTAGCAACCCAAGTTACTTTCGAAGAAGTTGATTTGGGTTTGCCCTTTGTCGAAGACTTGGCGTTTGGGTTGACCTTGGTAGGAAAGATAAATTTCAGCACGGGCAAATGCTTTGGTAGGCTTGATCGAGGAAAAGATCTTTTTATTTGATAGTCTCCTAAGGTGTTTGGGAGGATTAGATCTTTACGGGATACCTTAGGTGAGAACATGAATGAATAGCACTATAAACTTTCTTGACGGCTGGATCTTGTTTCCTACGAGTCATCCTAGAGACATTTGTCTTAGAATGATTGATTTTAAGTTCTGAGGTAGAGCCTATTTCGAAATTGGTGCTTCTAAAAATGGTAGGCTGAAGAGAACATGTAGAAGCAATGATTTGAAGTGAAGAAATAGCTCACTTTATTCTACTAGTGTTTTTTGCTTTTACAGAAGGAAAATATAAGTTTGGAACATTGACATCTGGAGACTCCTTCTATTATTAAATTAGATACGCTTGTCTTCGACTCCTTAGGCTTTGACACTACGCTCCTTGTAGACGTAGTAGAGACGATATTAGAAATAATATTTTTTGAAATATTACTCTTTAGTCTTGAGTTAGAAGGCATTTTTTCTTTCTTCACGCTTTTCAGAATAATTTTGTCTTTTGAGGGAGATGTGTGAAAAATAGTTTGCTACGGAGGAAGCTTTGAGATCTTCTATCTCCTTTACGAATTATTTCTTTTCCGCTTCAAAATCCTCTCTTTCTTTTTCTGATGATACTCTTAAGTCCTCTAGTTTCTTAACAATAGGGGTTATGTAGAGAGAATTTTCGAAATGATGAATTTGTGCTTCCTCGGTTGTAGAACAGTCTTCGGGAAGTAAATTGACTCAAAGTTCCAGCCCTTGGAGTTTCCCTAGATTTGTAACTTTAGTTCAATTCGGTGTAGAAGAAGGGGATTTCAGCCCTAGTCTTAGCTTTTCTCTTCGTTTCTTTTAACGCGTTAATTTCTTTTGCATCAGTAAAAACCATTAGAGAGGCTAGGGGTGGTTCGGTACGGTATATCGTACCAAGACTGTGATATCGTATACCGTACCGAAATTTCGGTATCGAGAAAAATCATACCAATATCATACCAAAATTTCGGTATACCTTAAATTTCGATACGGTATCATACCGAAATCTCGGTATGGTACCGGTATCATACCTTCTATACCATTCACACGGAGGGTTTTTTACCATGCGTATCTTGTAACTCGTTCACTCGTTGTTTTTTAATTTTTAGTCAATTCAAACTTTAGGCCCCAATAAGGCGGGCTGACGGCGGTACTCCATGGTCTTTTGAGGGCGAGACTGTACATGAATGACGACCTGTGGAGCGATGTTAAGATGTTTTAATATGATATATATTTCGGGGCTTCGGCCTTTGTATAATTACGACGTTGTGGGTTGCGTTTTGTCGTAATATATCATATTTTAGGAAAAAGTTTTTATTAGACGGGTCTCCCGCGACTTACCTTGCGAAAATCCGCCACTAAATATAACTAGAAAGTTAGGGTCGCCACAAACATGTGACACCCGGGGCCGACGAGGGCGGGGAGTGATCGCCGGTGCCAAAGAGATGCACGGACAAGGAGCGACTCCTGGCAGGCTTCTAGGGGAAGGGGTACATGGACGAACCGATCTGACACCCGAATGAGTGGGGATCCTGTGACTGACAATGTATGGGCGTGTCAGGCTAAGAATCGTATAAAAAATTGATAGTACTACTCATATCACCAAGGTCGACCTACCTTTTCGGGAATCCATCCGAAAGAACTTGAAAGTTAAGCGTGCTGGACTTGAAGCAATCTTGGGATGGGTGACCCCCTGGGAAGTTTGCCCAGGGTGCGTGTGAGCGAGGACGAAGCACGCTGAAAGGTTAAGTGGTGGTACAGTGGGGCCAGACTATTAGTGGGAGTGTGGTGGGCCCAACCCCACAGGTCCCGGTAGGGACCGATGCTACAGCGACAACCGGTATGGGACGGGTTGTTACACCCAATAAGATGGATTATTAATACCAAATTTTGTAAAATAAAAAGATTTCTAATTCATAAAATAGCCTTAAATAATTCACATATTTTAGTCAGTCTCCTTAGTAAGACAAGAACTTTACATAACCACAAAATACATCTTTATATACAAATTAATTAAAACGAAAGGCTATTTAAAAGAATTAGTGAAGAGAAACAAACATGTATATTTGTATTTCCTTTTGTTTTTTTTTAATGTAAGTAAAATATGGTGGGCCTCAATAATCTTAAAAAGTTGGGTATAGTTAATAATTTATGGGCTAAATAAATTTATGAAGATTTTATAATGTTTTTATCCATTTTATAATTTTTGAAATAATATAATGTATGTAGGTGTGTATATATAATATTAAAAATATATTTCGGTATAACCGGTATACCTAATTTTTTAAATTTTCATACCATTACCGTACCGAACATTTTTAGTACGGTATCATACCTTACCAAAAACTTCGGTATACCAAAATTTTCGATATTTTCGGTACATTTCGATACGATAAGGATGGTATATCAGTATTTCGATATATTTCCCCAGCACTAAGAGAGGCTAGTCCTAGACCCATGTACTTGACATCATAAAGTTGTTTACAATCAACTTTCTTCAAGTTCCGTGGATTCTCAAAGCCTAAGCCGAACTTGTAGTCATAAATTCAATGTCCTTGGGTTGATTCAAGAATATTGTGCGGTCAGTTTGTCCCCTTTCCACTAGAAGATCTTCTAATTTCTTAATCTTAGTATATAGCTTCTTATATTCATCGTCTAAGGTAGCATAGTTGATTAGACCGGTGCTTTTTTCAGCTTGACAGGTGTCTAGACTCTTTCTCAAATCACCAATCTTAGAATTTGACTAAGCTAATTCATCTTCGAGACTAGTGACCTTCTTACTTTCGGCTTCAATTACTCTTAAAATGACTTTTCTTATCTAAGTTCCTAACGAGATATTTGTGATTATTGTCTAGCATGTCTTCTAGTTCCTTTACTATCGAACTATGCTTTTCTAATGGGATGTGCGTAGTCTCATAGGATTAGAGTTTCTCAGTTAATTTTTCTATTTTGATATTAGAGCTCTTATGCTTTTTTTTCAAGACTAGCTATGGTTCCTTAGACCTAGAAGCTTTTTCTCTACATTTATCGCTCGTTTCTGCTCAAGTGCCATGATAGCGTATATATATTCTAGTTAAGCTAACAGGTCAAAATGTGTAGAGTCAGGGGTTACTACCTCCTGATGCGTCGTCGTCGTCCGTCCTGGCGGGAGTTCCACCTTCCTTGTCATCCTCGAGGCGCGCCATGAGAGCGAGATTATCGGCACCTGAATCTGAGGTGTCCTCTAGCCAGTTGGCCTGTTCAGCCATCAAAGTAACTCCAGCTTCCTTTTATTTAGTAAGTTGACGCTTCCTGGAGTAGTAGTTGGCATCCTTCTTCTTCGGAAGGGTCCACTCTCGGGCGAATGACCAGTTTTCCCACAGTTGAAACACTTCAGTGGGTCTTTAGAGGTTGTGGTTTCTAAAGACTCAGTTGATTTCTCTTTGTTCTTCAAGCTTGTAGTTCGAAGACGATTAGCATAAGATGACGACTTCTTCTTAAAGTACTGGTTTCTTCATCATCTTGGCAATTAAGACCAATTGTTTCCCAAATTCTCTGACTTCAAAAGGAAGCTCTGAATCCGATGGTTCCTCATCCTCTGAAGAGCTGGGAGGCTTGGCATGCTTTTCCTTGCATGAGCGGGAGCTCTTTTTAACCACGACTTTTCAAATCCGAGAAACTTTCTAAAACCACACTTCAACCGTGATACTTCTCCCAAACTGAAATTTTTAACCTGAAAATACTCAAAACTGAGAAACTTTTTCACATGCGAAATATTAAAATCCGAGAAAATAATTTTCAACTGAGAATTTTTTTCTGTCCGATAATTTCTCTTTAAACTCACGCAAACACTAAAATTTGTCAACCAATAATTTCTCGGGTAATTTATCTTGTAATCACGAACCATTTTGAAATGTTTTTTTTTAACCGCAAATTTTTCTCGTGTTAAAATTTTTCTCGAACTTATTCAAGTCTTGATCCTCTACACTTTAGTCCTATCCCCCTAGACCCACTTTTGACAAAAATTTACTCTTCCAATCTATTTTTTTTTTAATTTCTCGAACTACTCCGAATTTCAAGATATATTTTCCCTTCGTACGTTTTCGACCATCACACACGTTCACTTAGTTCTAAGAAACTCTTTAAAAGATTTTCTCAAACTCTACTCGTTAAACTCATATTTCTCATCTCGTTCGTCACTAACCTTCTTATCTATTGAAGATCAAAACCACGGACGATTCGACTGCACCAACCATGTCTACCACAAATGACATCTCAACATTGTGCTCCGACACCAGGCTCCGATGCTGCGACAAGGCGATTACAGCATATGGACAAACAGGTTCCTCACGTTCATCAGAAACAAAGGCGCACCACTCTCTCAATACTTACTGGACTCCATCTTCAACGGTCCAGCACAGTTCTGGACGATCATCCCTGCTCAACCAAATGCGAACCCTCCCATGGATGAACGCCGCACTCCAAGAGGTCCCATTAATGAGGATGAAGAGGCTCGCCTACAGGCCGATGAGACTGCCAAAGGATACCTCTTCCAGGCTATGGGCAACGAAGTCTACGCACACATCGAGTGCTGCACAACTTCCAAGGAAATATGGGATGAAATCATGGAAATTATGGCAGGCACAATAGAGAGTGCTCAGGGGAAGAAATCAGCCTGTCTATCGCAATATGAACACTTCCAGGCCTATGAAGGAGAGGAACTGCGTGACACGTACCTCCGATACTTGAAGGTCATCAATGAACTCAAGAAAGCCACGATCTCGAGGGACAAATTCGATATCAACAACCGCTTCCTTGGTAGCCTCAAACCACATTGGTGCAATGCAACCGTGATGACGATTCAGAGTCCAACGCCTCCATCCATGCTCTCTACGACAGCCTGTCTGCCTATGCTCCTTACGTGCAACCTCAGTCCACCAACACTCGAGTTGACCCGCTGGCTCTCCTCTCGAACAAGACTACTGAACGATCTTCCACCCCTAAGACCAAACAGAACAAAGGGAAGCTACCAGCTGTTGTATGTGACACCTCTTCAGGATCCGAAGCTGATACAGAATCTGATGAAGATGTTCGTGATCTACGCAAGCAACTAGCAATGCTCACAAAGATGGTCTCAAAGAAGATCGGAAAAAATCCTCATCGTCCTCCAATCGCAAAGAACCTTTAGCGGCACCAAAAGGACCAACCCTACGGAGGAAGCTAAGAAAGAGGAGGAATCCGCACCTCAAAAGTCTGTGAAGTGCTTTCGGTGTGGAAAGTTAGGCCACTTTGCCAAGGAATGCCACGCCCCACGCGTGAAGGACTCTGGCTACGCGACCGTAAGGCCAAAATGACCCGCAAAATGGAAAGTGGGAAAGTTCTTCTCACCGAAGAAGCTGAGTGGGTGAACGACACTTCCAAAGACGAGGAGCCTAAGGATGAAGATTGCTGCATGGCAAGGCTGGTCGAACATGACGAGGACGAGGAGATGGTTAACACCGGTGAGAACACAGCTAAGACTCCTACCAACGCAGAGTCTGAGTTACGAATTTCTCAACTCGATGATGTGTTTAATCATCGTCACACGATCAAGAAACCCACCGTAGACGCTAGGGATTATGATGAACTCAAACTAAAATTTGAAAACAACTACGCCTTACTTAGTTTAAAAGTAGAAGAGCTCGCTTGCGCAAACGAAAGACTAGTTGCCTCTGAAGCGTTAGTCAAACGTCTGCAAAACAAGAAGCAGCAAAGTGAGCATAAGGTTAAGGAAACCACACTGGCCATCAGTTCATGTGAAACATCTCGTCTCTTGACAGTCTCACAATATGAACTGCTTACTAAGGAAAGAGTTAGGCTGTATAAAAAGGTAAAAGAGCTTGAAGAACAACTACACTTTAGAAACAAACACACACAACTCTTATGCAAATTGAATCAACCAGCTGAAGTAGAATTCTACGACGCCCGGGTGGGAATCGGCCTGGCTAGCAATTGCGAACCAACGCCGTTAATAGTAAAAAGGTATAACATGTATTGCACTAGGTTCCTGCAAACAAGGAAGGGGACTCCCTCACAGCTCATGCCATTCGTAAGATCCTCCTCCATTGTGCTTTCGGAAGAAAAGAGGGAACAGAACATTCTTTGGGCGGAAATCGCTTATGACTGCACTGAATTGAACGCTAGTTACTAAAAAATCTTCACTACCTGAGGACATCAAGACTCTATTTCCAACCGAAGAACAGGAAATTGCTTTCCGAGAAGCGCTTTCTCGCATATATATCCCTAAAAAACTTCTGGTCATAGCAAAACTAGAACGAACCCTAGAACTAGAGCGGAAAGCCTTCGCGAAGGAGCGAGATGAGCTACTTAGCAAAATCTCTACCCCAGAGCAATTTCACAATATGAACAAACCGTCTACGTCGAGACAAGTACCCTATTCTCAAACATGTAAATGTAAGAAATCAGCGAAGATGACTCATGAGGTTGAAACATGTTCAACCACTAACTCTCGTGAGTCCGACGTCTCTGGAAGGGAGCTCGTTTGAAATAAAGGAGAATCCGCTCTTCGATGACAAGAAGAAAAGACCATCCTATATTCGTCTGTCCTCGCTGTGTAATGAATCTCAATATCTTAAGGACTTAGACAATTATGGTGCCAGACTTATCTTCCTTTTACCAAGCTTATGTCTATGTGTTGCTGCAATGACTTTGTCCTCCCACGCTTTCATGAATATGAAACACATGAACACGCAACACTCCGTCCACGCAAGCGAACCTCGTCTACAACGCCTTTGCACTCTCCCACTTCGCCTACACCTACGGTTAAGCGAAAACGCCTTTCGTCGTCAAACGCAAAGTCACCTACTACTCGGAACCAAAGTTCCCCACGCCAATTCATGCATAAGGCACCTTACATGCTGGCACAAGTTAGACAAATATGGGTTAGAAAGACCATAATCCCGCCACCTCAAACAAATCACAAAGGGAAATCTAAATTAGATCCAACACAACCTGATTTAGACCCCACATTTCCCGTTAAACGCAGGAAAATTTTACTTGTATCACAAGAAGGTTCCGTCCGTAAACGGGGACCCAACGTTTGGTGATGATTGCAGGTCTGACATGTGTGGTATCTAGATTCAGGTTGCTCCACACACATGACAGGGAACAAGGAGCTGTTGAGCAACTTCTCCGAGCGCTATCTCGGAAGGGTCTCCTTCGGAAACAGTCAAATGGCGCCAATTCTCGGAACTGGCGATCTCCATGACAAACTGACGATCAAGGGCATCTCTTACGCCGAGGGTTTGAGCTACAATCTCTTCAGCATTGGTTGTTTCTACGACAAAGGATACAAGGTTCTCTTCGAATCTGACATCTGCAGCATTATCGATGCCTCGGGACTGCCTCTTCTTTCTGAAACGCGCACGTCTCACCTCTACGTACTCAAACTTACGACCTCTCGACCAATGTGCCTTCTCTCTCGTGCTACACCCAAGTTGAACGATCTATGGCACCGACGTCTTTCACATCTCAATTTCAAGACTCTCAACAAACTGCGTCCGAACAAACTTGTCAACGGTCTACCTCAGCTGTCCTATCATAAGGAGCATCTCTGCTCTGCCTGTGAATTAGGGAAGACGAAGCGCTCGTCTCACATCTCCAAGGAAACGCCGTCCTCTAAGCTCATCCTCGAGCTCTTACACATGGATCTATGTGGCCCATGCCTACGGCTACACTCGGAGGAAGACGTTATATTCTTGTGATTGTCGACGATTTCTCACGCTACACGTGGACGAAACTTGTTCGCACAAAGGATGAAGTTCCTGATTTAATCATCGAGTTTGTTGTTACGTCCCAAAATCTTCATCAACAGAAGGTTCGGATTATTAGAACTGACAACGGAACTGAGTTTAAGAACAAGAAGCTCAGTGATTTCTATGCCACTCAGGGCATCACCCAACAGTTCTCAGCTGTGAAGACACAGGAACAGAATGGTGTCGTTGAGCGTAAGAATAGGACACTAGTTGAAGCAGCTAGGACTCTCCTCATCCAATCCGGCCTTCCTCACTCTCTTTGGGGCGAAGCTATTCAAACGGCTTGCTACACGCAGAAGCGGGCTTCCATCCACAAGAGATTCAACCGCACCCCATACGAGATGCTGAATAACCGTCGTATCCCCGATATATCTTATCTAAGGGTCTTCGGTTGCCGATGTTTTGTTGTCAATGATCGCCAACACCTTGCGAAGCTCGATCCAAAAGCACTTGAAGGCATCTTTGTTGGATATTCGCTGAACTCGAAGGCATACAGAGTCTATCTTAAGGAGAAATGATCAGTTATAGAAAGCACAAATGTCACCTTTGACGAAAGCGAAGGCGACCACATGGCTTCTGCTCATAGCAGTCCTGAACCAGGTCTTCTACAGTCGTTGACAAAAGGTCAACTTTCATCGACGGATACTTCCTCATCTGAGGGCAACTCTGGCAAACTGGATCTCGATCTGCTCTTCGAGTACTTCTATCCAGTCCCCAAGACTCCCGTCGCCACCACTCAACCTACCGCTGCAACCACTCCACCTACACCACCTGATATCGGCAATGATGTCATCCCTCCGAACTTGGATGATCTCAATCTCAACGAAGACACACTTTACCCAACCATGGGAACATTGCTGATCCTGATGCCGAACCCTCTCAATCTACTACAGTTGAGATCTCATCCTCGGACACCGGACTCCAATCTTATGAGCCTCCAATCGACACAAATGCAGCTAGCTCTTCACAGACTAATGTACCACTATGGGCTCGCTCTCATCCTACGGATCAGATTATTGGAGATCCCACATCCGTTGTTTCGACATGTTCGGCCACGATGAATGAAAGTATGTTCGCTTGCTATCTCAGTCAAGCCGAACCATCACGAGTATCTGAAGCTCTCAAAGATCCTGATTGGCTGATAGCAATGCAGGAGGAAATAAATCAGTTCGAACGTCTACAAGTTTGGGAACTCGTACCACGTCCTCGCAACAGATCCATTATTGGCACGAAGTGGATCTTCAAGAACAAAAAGGATGATGACGGTGTTGTCATCCGCAATAAAGCAAGACTTGTGGCTAAGGGGTACGATCAACAAGAAGGCATCGACTACGATTAATCATTCGCCCCTGTTGCTAGGATCGAAGCTATACGGATCTTTCTTGCCTTTGCTGCTCACAAGAGCTTCAAAGTCTACCAAATGGACGTGAAGTCTGCATTTCTGAATGGATTTCTCAAAGAAGAAGTGTACGTTGATCAACTTGAAGGGTTCTTGAGCGAAGAGTTTCCTCATCACGTATACCGACTCTACAAGGCTCTCTACGGACTAAAACAGGCTCCCCGAGATTGGTATGACTTCCTTTCATACTTCCTCGTTCAGTCTGGATTCAAGAAAGGATCTCTGGACACAACTCTCTTCACCAAGCGGAATGGCCCGGACATCATGATTGTACAGATTTTTGTCGATGACATCATTTTTGGATCGACTAAACCACAAGTGTGTGAAGAATTCGCAGAATTGATGAAGGAAAAATTCGAAATGAGTATGATGGGCGAGCTGAATTTTTTCTTGGTCTTCAAGTAAAGCAACTCCCCGACGGAATCTTCATCAACCAGTCCAAATACATTCATGACATCCTCGAGAAATATGGAATGAAGGATGCTAAAACTGCCGCTACACCTATGTCACCCTCTGGCCGACCCGACGCAGACCCATCTGGTGCTCCCGGCGACCAAACCGTCTATCGAGGGATAATAGGCTCTCTTCTGTACCTCACGGCCATCGACCGGATATCGTTCTCTCGACAGGAATCTGCGCTCGTTTTCAGGCTACACCTAAGGAATCCCATTTCACTGCTGTCAAAAGGATTCTCCGCTATCTCAAAGGAACACCCAATCTGGGTTTGTGGTACCCCACTAAATCTGACTTCAAACTGGTTGCATTGTCTGACTCGGATTACGCAGGATGCAAGATGGATCGAAAAAGCACCTCTGGAGCTGCACACTTCTTGGGCGGTAAACTCGTGAGTTGGTCTTCTCGAAAACAAAACTGTGTCTCAACTTCATCGACGGAGGCAGAATATGACGCCGCCGCTAGTTGTTGTTCACAGCTTTTGTGGATGAGAACCCAACTACGAGATTTTAGTATTCATATTGATAAAATTCCCATTTATTGTGACTCGAAGAGTGCGATTGCGATGACGAGTAATCCAGTGCATCACTCGAGAACGAAACACATAGATATTCGTCACCACTTCATCAAAGAGCATGTCGAACAAGAGACTATTGAATTGCACTATGTAACTACCGAAGATCAACTGGCCAACATTTTCACAAGGCCGTTGGATGTCGAACGATTCCAACACCTGGTGACTATGTTAGGCATGTTGAACCTTCCGTTATGATCAATCGACCCTACATAAACTTTGATAAAGCGTATTTCTTTCATTACACTTCACTTTCTATGTGTCTTGTCTAAATTTCGCAAAGTAGCCTGAATTATGTTTCTTGAGGGGGAGTTTATGATTTTTCTTATTTAAAAAGGAAGTTCTCGATTAATGTGGAGTTTATGATTTTTCTTATTTAAAAAGGAAGTTTTCGATTAAGGGAGAGTTTCTGCTATTCAAACGGAGTCAAAACTTTCATTAAAATTGGTCTTAATGTCAAAATTTTATTTTGGTCAAACGGGGTCAAAATTGGACCACTTGGACCCAATTTTGACCAAGCCCACGAAGTTCGACCCATTTACTCAACATCTCGCATGAACAGTCAATCACAAAAACCCCAAAATACTTAACTTTCTCACAACACTTTCAACTTCCCGAGAAAAAATTCAAAAATTTCGCACCCCCCCTTCGAAAAATTTTCTCAACCCCTCGCATCGTCGTCTTCTTTAATCTGCCCTGATAATCCGTTTCCTGCCTACTCCATTGTTGCAAATCAACTTTTCGGTATGAACACATCCTAAATAAACCAATTTCCGTTTGATTTATCATGTTTATGCCCCGTTTTTGTTAAAAAAAATTTAGGTTTAATATTATTTTCTCGGCTTCGATTCGGACTCGTGATACGGGTTTGGTGTTTAAAACCCCCAAATCCATATTGCCCGTCCCATTTCGAGTCGATTGAGTTCAGTTTATCGCATTTTGATTAAGATCTGAGTGGTTCCAAGGCAAAAATCATAGCGTCGGTTCATACGTTTTCGCACTGTGTTCTTCACCGAGAAATTTTGTTCCGAGAAAATATTTTAAAAGATAGATTTCGCTGCTACAGTGAGTGAAGCCCCGCGAAAGTCTTACCCAAAAATCCTCACGATAAATTTCCCTGCTACAGTACGAGAAGTCCTGCGAAAGTTCTTTCCGAGAAATTTTTTTTCCACTCATTAAAAATTCCGTGGCTACAGTGAGTAATGACCCGCGAAAGTTTTTATCTGAGAAAATTTTTCGCTGCTACAGCGAGTCATGCCCCGCGAAATTTTCATACATCTCACTTCATACTACTTCTTTTCGCATCTTCACTATTTCGCAACTACAGTGACCCAAAATTTCTCAACCCATAACTTCAATTTTTTTCTCGGATCCGTGCTGATCAAATTCTTTCGCAGCTACAGTGGTTTAATAATTTCTCATCCATGCGTCATTTTTCGCGGATCACGCAACTTTCTCGACCGACGAAAAGAAAAAAGATTGCCGAAGAACCCCCCACAATTATGAGAGGCGAGGCAGAAAAACTGTCAATCCGATAAATTTTATCACTTGTCGAACTGAGAAACTTTCATACCATTTGAGAAAAGGTTTTAACTTGCGAAATTGTTACTAACTTGAAAACTTCTCTACTTGCGAAACTTTAAATACCTTTTGAGAAAATATGTTAACTGCGAAAATATGTTAACTTGTGATCCACTACATGAGAAAATTTCCACTACATGCGAAATTTTCCACTATATGCGAAAATTTTATCTCGGCATACCTATGTGTTATAATCAGCGAAATTCTTGGGTAACATTTTAAATTCCTTAACTTGCGAAAATCTTGCACTACATGCGAAAACTTACCAAAATTTTCTCATATCACATGAACACTTTCAATCCTTCAAATTTTCTAAGTGTTGAAAAAATTTCGTTTAATTTCCGAAAATTGTTGAAACTCGCCATCCCATTACCATCATCAATCTTAACAACTTTATTTCAAATGGACTCTAAGTTACCTTTAATCTTAATTTTAATTTTACTGTTACGATTTGAGGCTCCTTTTATTGGTTCACCCACGACTTACTTATGTCTATGTTCTCGCGATTTAATCCGTACTAATCATGTTACAATTACTGTCGAGCACAGATATGACCAACAAAGATCAAGATACACTTGAAGCACTTGAGGCTGCAGCAATCCAAAGGGACATCACTCGCATCGAGCTCAATACGCTAACCTATGTTCCACCAATCGAGCAGGTCTTCCCAACAAGTCGATGGGCTGCCGTGATACCAAACAATCACATGGTGGACTTGGACAACTTTCGGTGCGATGCCCCCATCATCATAGAGATCCTCAAAGGACATCCCCTCCGACACGCCCTCACTCATGGCGAGCCAGAAGCTCAAGTCTATCTCCAACAGTTCTGGCACACATTGCAGATTGCTGGACCACACTACGCCGCTTCAGCAATGTCCGCAGAAATTGATCAAGAAACTGTAGTCCTTACTCGCAAGATTGTCCAAGAAGTGCTTCAACTCCCTGTCTACTCACCATAGAACCACTATCGACGCACGAACAACTCATTGAAGACATTGACAGATTGGGCTATCAACCTAAAAACAAGAAGAAGAAAGGCCCACTCGTTCTCAGCGAAGTCACCACACGCAACCTGCCTCAACCCTGGCGAACACTGTACCTCCTACTGAACAAATGCATGTCAGGGAAGCATGCTGGCCAGGACCGCGGGAACCACCGAAATCCTAACCGGCATGCACACAACCGGAAGTACAACTACACTGAGATCGTCTGGATGGATCTCGTCTCCATGATCCAACGTCGCAATCGGGAAATCGCCAAGGACGTCAAGAACTGCTTCGTACCGTACATGCGGTGGCTCCCAGCGCTCATCAAACACTTTCACCTGTTCTCCACCAACATCCGCATCCGCCCGACGAGTGAACACTTCGTGATCCCCGTTGTCGAGAAGTTCGCCAAGAAAAACACTACGGCAAAAGATCGACACGCCATGATCATCCCGGATGAAGTACTTGCCTATGCCGACCCGCAAACCCGCATGTTCGTGAATATCGCACCTCCACCACTTCATTTCGCGAGAGTCCCCGTCCACTATCCATTGTCCCTATGGAGCAGACCAACCCCGCTGCTCCTAACCCCGGGACTAGCCAAAACCCCACCTCCACTACTAAAAAGTCATCGAGTCGCATAGCATCCTCTTCCACCCGCGTATCGAAAAAACGGTCGCGCGAGGATGACGTAAACCGCACCACGGAGCGTCGATCAAAACAGAAACACGATCGACCTCCTCAACCACAAACAAGCCGAGCCCAACCCATAGGTGCAGGGGGTGTGTGTTCACCTCCCGAGTAGAAGACGTGGCACTTGGCTCAAACACGCAAACGACCCCACCAATCCACTTATCTTCCTCTCTACAGGAAGATACTTCATTCCACGAGGAGCAACGTATGCCATCGATATCCCACTTGGAGATAGTCGATGTTGAAACAAGCAGTCCTCCGCCTCAGACTGCATCCTCTTCAATCACATCGAGTATAGTCCCCTCAATCCCCATAATTTCATATGTTTCTAGGACACATACACCTTCTACTGCACTACAGAGTCTTCGTGATTCTGTCAGAACGCTCGGTGATGTCTCTGTGACTGAGAGCGGAAGCCCTAGCACGGCCAACATCACCACAACCGTGAGCCTAGGCCATTATTCGTTTGAGTCTGTCTCATCGATGATGCCAACAGGAAGTCTTAGTGACCCCGTCTCTTCCCGTCCTGTGCAAATGGGCGGCCGATCGGCTCTCTTCTCTGACTCGGTGTCAGTTGGAATTCTTCGTGAATCCAACTTGTTAGACTTACCCTCTTTCGTCACCGAGACCGCACTAGAGGCTCGCCTTCAAGAGTTTGCAAAGACTCTTGAGGCATCCATCATGGATAAAGTCTATGCGAGTCTCGAGACGTCCTCTCGCAACAAAGGAAAAGTGGCCCCGGAGACGCCACCACCAACGCCACCTGTGGACGTCGAAGCTGTTCTCGCCTCCATTCTCGCAAAGGAGCTCTTCTACATCCTCTGAGCCCGATTTGAAACACTGACGGTACTAGACGAGGAGGAACAACGAATGAAGGCCATCATGACTCAGCCGATGACTTGCCGCGCTCAAGGCGAGTCTAGCGGGATAGACGCGACGATCAAGACGATGATCATGATTGACGCGAGGTGGAGAATAGGCAGCAAGGGCAATCTCAAGGACGTGAATCAACGCCGCCTTCCTCCTCTGCACCTGAAATGACACCCGCGACTGAAACCTCACACCCCACCAACCAAAAATCCCATTTTGTTAACCCCGAGTCACTAGCCAAATCACCCTCACCACCACCTGCTGTAACCATCTCCGAAACTCTAATCGTCACATCAACGATAGAGACCACCACCGCACCTTCTCCACCTACCTTTTCGGAACCTCTAACTGTCACATCGACATTAGAGGTCACCACCACATCTACGCCACCCGATACCCAAATCATCCTCGCCAAAACACCACAACCATCCCCACAATCCACAACCTCTTCCGACGCAACACCCTCGCCGCTACACAGCTCTACCCTTCTCAATACCGACCCCAACGTAGCTCCAGAGGACTTCTACTGCGCGCAGAACGACATCGAGGCCTACATCTTCAACGATGAATGGCTTTACACACCCACCGACGCAGTAGCAGCCACGAAATTGGTGGAGAATGCTCGACGTCTGCTAAAGGAAGCATCGCTTACGCTGATCAACACTGCAGACGACGAGAACGGGGAGGAGTACGATGCTGAACCCGCCGAGCTCGAGAACATCCTACACTTTCAAGCGCAACAAGCTGAGGCTCCTGCTGCTCAACCGGATGTGCCCACGGCGGATATACCAGAAGCACCGTGGGAAAAGAAGAAGATCGCCGCACCATTCCAAGAAGAGATCAGGAAGAGGATCTGGCGGCGCAAGGAGCGGATCATCTCGGTCTTCGATGAATACGAGCTGATGGGTATCCAAAACTGGAGCGAGGAGAAGAAGAAGCTCTACCGATGGAGTCTCCTTTGCCACAAGTGCACAAAGCGGACGCTGTCCGATGAGGAGAACATCGCACTAGAGATGAATCGGGCTCCCATCTGCAAAGTCACTGCCATTCGCCCGGAGTCGAAAGGACGTGTCCACTATCCAATATTCACAGTAATGAGGCAGGATGAGAGCTACAGTGAAGTGAGCGAGGCAGACTTGAAATTTCTGCGCCTGGGCGATCTGTACAGCATGCTGGAATCCATGAAGCATCAGACTCATCCCCAGAGGTTCTGGACATCTCGTACAGGCTGAACCGATCACCATGGCCTACGTGGCTCTCAAGCGGCACATGCTCCGACAAGTGAGATTCTTCGCCTCCCACGACCTGCAGATGGCGGTAGAGCACAACCTGAAGAAGGTGAACCTGACTCGCCCATCTTTCAATAACGCGGACGACTATCCAGAGGGCGATGTGATCGACGGTGATGATCCGGCGGTCGCCTACTCGAACTATAAGGGAAAGATGAGGCTACTACGCTGCTCCGAAGTGGCAAAGTTCTTGGATGGGACACTCACCCTCATTCAAGATAAGCTCATGAGGATTTGCCGCATCCTTTCGGAAGAAGACCCACTATGCCGATCCAAATTCGCGAAGTTCATTGATGCTATAGCTGATCGAATCGTTCTTCGAAGGAATCTCCGCGCCTTCGTGTTCAAGCTAGGCCTTCGCGAAACACATACTCGCTGATCACCATCACTACGCCCAAGATCCAAGACTCCCAACAATTGACACAAAGGGGGAGATTGTTAGGATATTTAATAGATTGTGTCATTAGTTTACGTCTTGGGTTATCTTTTGGTAATTATCCTTATAGCTTGGGCTTGGACTAGAATGTAATTATTTAGTCTTTAGTGTTTGGGCCTTAATATACCTAGGGTTAAAATGGTATATAAGGTATTACCATCACTATTTTTGAATTAATCAAAGATCATAAAGCTAACACTATTTTTCACAAAATACACACACTTGAAGGTGAGAACCTCTCCCTTTTTCATTCCATCCAAGCCTCTTTGATTCCTTGTTTCGTGCAATCGGGACCAACAGATGTATCGCTGATAAAGATTTCAATTTTCCTCATTTTGTTAAGAAAAGAGTGAGATATCGCTGATAAAGATCATGCAAGCTCTCCTCATTCTTTGCTTTGAAGGAATCATATGCTGTGAGTATGTTCGCCTTCTTACCCTTGACGCCTACTTCGGTTCTTTGCATTATCCTGTGCAGTTCATTCCACATCCCTTTAGCCGTTGGAAGGCTGTATATATGCCTTTAGATATTGTTAGGGATGCCATGCATCAGTGTGTTCTTAGATATTAGATCGGCCTTTGCTCTTAGTCTCTCCGCCTCATCGTACTCACTAGCAAGCTTCAGTCGTCTATTGTGTTCGACGGAGGAATATTAGCGTTGGCTTCTTGAGTAACCCAAAACTGTGCGGGTCCCTCTTCGAGTGATTTTAGTCATTTTTTGGCCTGATCTTTGAGCTCAATGAAGTTCAAGAACCTACTCTTCAAACTGTGCATTCGCCTCTTTTATGGATTGGAGGGCGGTTGTCATTTCCAAGCGCATAAGCATCCATTTTTGTTTTGATGTTGAAGAGTTGATTAAGGATCTTCGTTTTTTGTTTTGATGATTTGAAATGAAGTAACGAGCTTCACAAGTGACAAATTTTTTAGTAGCGTTTGATTCGAAAGCGGTTCGAGAATTATTTTTGATTCAATCGTTCAATAAAAAATAATTTCATCAAAATACAATGTAATTGTTACTGTTCTCGTGCAAGAAAGTCTGTCAGCGAAATATTTTTTGAGCAAAATAAATTGCTCAAAATCGTTCGGTCGAGAAAAATTTCCCGATCGTGAATTTATTTCGATTGCAAAGAAACAGTACGTTTGTAAGTTTCACGCAGAGCCAAATTAAATATGTTGACTTGGAAAAGTTTTCGAGCGCAAATGATTTTCGCTAGGTCAAACTAAAATGTCTGACCGAAAATATTTTTCGGAAAAAAACTTTATTCGCGCAAAGTCAAAATAAGTCTTGTCGATAAAGATTTTCGTTGAATAATGCTTGAGAATGTTTTTTTAAAATCGCTCTTAGTGACGGCGACTTTAGTGCTGACTTCGTATTTTAACCGAGAAAAATTATCGCGCTGAGTTTACGATCGAGAAATTAATCTGATCGAAAACCTAGCGGGAAAAATTGAAATCGCGCAAATGATCACAGAATACGAATTAACACTGATTCAAGAAATAACAACGAATTAGACAATCCAATTGCAGGTATTTGCTCGCAATCAACTACTGATTACGCAAGAACAAATAATTAAACACGTCATGAAACAAAATATATCAAATTTGCTTGAAAATCAAAACGTGTTCTAAGTGTTCTTCGCGTGAACAGTGACTCTCCAGATTAATCAATTCAGCTAAATCAAAGTTCTGATTGCTACTGATCTAATCGCAAACGATTCCTATCACTTAGGCGAGCACGGAAACATTTCAAGTCAAATAAGCACAGAATTAAGGTTATCAAATCGATTTCATTTTACGCGCCAAAACTGTTTTTCGCACGGAAACAGTTTCAGAAATAAAATTCGATCCGATTGCTAACAATTCGATTCAAAACAGAATGAATCTGCTCTGATACCAATTGTTAGGTCCCCTGATTATCAACTCTAAGATCCTAGACTTCAATCCTAAAGCAATCGATTAGAATTGTATGAGATTTAAGTTCAATCGAAAAACTTCATGAAGAACTCGAGAGAGAATCCAGTTAGTGAGATAATGATTTCTGTGTTTCTCTCTCTATAATTGGATTGGGAAGCCTTTCGGATCAATTCAACTAGTTTCTGTATTAAGCTCAGTCTTTACAATCCTATTGTACGAAACAAACTTGGTATAAATATCAAGCTAATCCTAAACTATGGACTAATGCAATAAAAGCCCTTATCTACGAAGACAGCTAATAAAATCAAAGCACAATTACATCTTATTCTATAATACTTAAAATAGCTAGAAGATCCTCGCCAAGATCTGACACGTTCCAAAATTGGTCGAATTTTCCCGTTTTCGATCGAAAAGACGGGGTATAAAAATAGCGTAAATTCCTAACTCATCAACAACCCCCAAATTAGCTTCGATAGCCTCGACCATAAAAGCGGAATACAACTAAATCAAGTTAGGATTACAAAACATCAGCGTACGAAATTTCATCTGAGAAAACATTAAAGAATAGAAGGTCGAGATTTCATCAACTAAAAATGATCTATTCAAAACACGAAGCATGAGGTAATACGTCGCGATCTTATCATGCCATAAAAGATGTTTTCAGAATCCCAATGCATACCAATCCCCAGCTCTCACAGGGGTCACTCAAGACGCTCAAATGTTTTTTCAAGGGATATGTATAAAGGCACTCAATTCATGACATGAAAAGATATTACTCTATGCTTGCATATCACATCATAATTACGTAGTAGAAGTCATGCACGAATCGAAGGATCTTCATCAAGGGTTGTAATGGGGCTCGAGTTTCGAAAGGTGCGTCATATACGAAAGTGAGCTAAAAGTATCAAACGTGTCAATTAGGAAATCGCTCTTCTCACCACTTACTTCGCTCTTCTAAAGTCGTGCCTCTTTTTAACTCGACTCAGCATTTTTCCTTTTCTAGCTCGTCTACCTCTTTTTTATTTCTTTTCTTTTCTCCCCATTTTTTTCTTTTAGCGCTCTTTTTTTTTCTCGACCAAGCCCCTTCTCTTTTCTTTTTTTTGAAGATGTACGTCTTATCGAAGAAAGGGGTTCCTAGTCGGCTGCAATATTTCGACGAGAGATATATCATAGGACGAGTTCATAACATGCATCGACATAATTTCATTCGCTCCTTCTCAACTGATAGCCACTTTTCACGATGCCGATAAATTAGCTGTTGATGCAAAGGGTCGAATAGGCTTAATTGAGGTAATCAAGCTAAATATATGGGCTCCAAATCAACAGATAATTTAAATAAGGCTCAAAGGGGATCACTAGGTGATAAATACGTAAGGTAAGGAGATATTTAGGCCAATGACTCAATCCTAGTGCCATTCTCATTTTCGCACAAATCCACATAATAACCATTTACATGTATAACAGAGCAAGTTCGAAATCCAGCCACACACAAGGATAAACACCGAGCATAATGAGTTGCAATGAATTTATCTCTGAAGGCTCAACAATTCACATAGATAACTAGATTGTGCTTCGTGATATGCAATATTCTCTCATGCTAATATAACGACAATGCACATTTAAGACTATCTCACTCAACTCGTCGAATCATATCACGACATGATAGAATTTATAAAAAATTCATCATAGACATGATACTCCACAAGTGACGTTCGAATTGCAACTTCCATTAGTTATACCCAATAAACAGACTGAGACACGTCGAAACCTAAACATGCAAGCAAATTAAATCTAACATGTGTCACATCGACCCCCAAACTAAATAGTACACTGTCCTCGGCGTATAAAATAAAAGCAGACAGAGTAAAAGTGACACTGCCCTGAATGTTACATTGATCGATATAAAAGACTTGGTTGCCCCACAGTTAAGAGGCAACCTTCGCGAACGGACCACCCACAAACTAGTTATGAGCCCGCAAGCAAATGTGACTAAGCGGCATCTAAGAGCAAAGTTTATTGGACGAAAAAATAAAAATGGAAATATAGTAATATATGCATCATAGGCCTTAGGTTGCCTCCCAAGAAGCACGATTGTAGAGTCATTGGCTCGACTGTGTTGAAGGTCCACGACTCTGTATGTTCAGTAGAAGTACTGAACACATTTGATCTTTTTGGAGAGAAGTTTGATCTCAGAATGATATAGCTTTTTGTGGCTGCAATCTTTAAAGTCTCCCCATAAGCCGACTTCCGGCTCCCAAATAACGCCGAAATTAGCGATCATCGATGTCTTCGTCAGTTCCTCCATGAATATGCCATTTGAATGATATGGTGACTTCATAACCAAGCATAGAATCCGATCGAAAGTCTCAGGCTCCATCTTTAATGCTCACTAGTTTCCTTGTGATTGTAATACCTGTAAAATTTAATACATGACTTTTGTATGATTAAACTATGTGATTTTGTGAATTAGGATGCGTGGTAAAGAAATTTAGTTGTAACACGAAAATATAAATTTTAAGAAAATCAAATTAAATTCGAGTTTAATTAAAATGTTGAATATAGTTTGAGAGATGGAATAAAACTAAAATGGGCTATAATCGATTTGTTTATATCCCAAACTAAAGCCCAAATTATATCTTATATATATATATATACAATATACCTAAGATAAGATAAGCTTTCTTAAGCTTAAGGGAAAATGAATCGTCATCAAGATCTTGTCCCATCAAGTTCGGTTTTCAATAATCTATTAGTTATCACATAAATATATCATAACAAGAAGGACAGGTAAGAGAAACCATTATCTCATCACACACGAACCTTGAGCAAGAAAAGGAGTTCTAAGTAAAAGTAAGATATTTCGTTAAGTAGGAGAATTGGTAATTCGAGAAGCTGTCTTTCGAGGTATACTTCTTAAACTTGAAATAGTTAAAACATTTCTAGTATCTACATACACTGGTTTCGTGGTCTAGTAGAAATTATAAGATAGTTTGTTAGCCATTTGATTTAAGAAAACCCTAGCTTTTCAAGGTTTGATTTAATGACGTGAAAGGAGTGTTAATGATTTGTGAGATATAAAATATTGATGTCGGCTTAAATTTAAGATGTATCCTTTTCTGGGATGACAATGACTTTCGACGATAGATAATTTTAGCAAGAATTATTTCGTTTATGTGATATTAGGATGTTTTAGTGTAGGAAAGAAATACTAATGAAGAAATATTAATGAAGGTTGAATTTAGGGCTTATCGTTTTCTGGAAATAGCATAGTTCTTGAAGACGATTTTTATAAGTATCATTTTAGGGTTTTCGAAAGAAATAGTATTTTTGAAGGAATCGAGCGATTTCATATCATGTTAGGATCGAGCGATTTTACTAGTTTCGAGTCTTGGAATATTTTAATATCACACTCGGGCGATTTGAAATTAGAAAGGTTTCGGCAGATTTGAGGATAGGATATAATCGGGCGATGTATAGATGAATCGGCCGAAGTCTTTATGAATGTTCAATCGGGCGAATCAATGTTATGTGAGAGACTTTCGCCGAGATTATATTGATTAATTTAGGATCGGGCGAAACTAGCTTTCCCTGTATGATAAATCGGCCGATAGAGATGTCTCTATAAGTGTGCGATTCTTGGGTTGTATGTTCCTCAAATCGACCAATTATATGAGGAGGAGAACTCGGCGAAATCATGTCCATGCATGATATAACCGGGTGAATGTGAGGTTAAATCAACCAAGAATCGGACGATTTGGAATCCAAGCAACACTCGTCGACTTGAGGGCGCGACAACCGGGCGATTTGGAGAGTCCAAACAAATCGGGCGATTTCATAGCCAAGCAATCGAGCGATTTTACTTATACTTTCGCCGAGATTTTATGTAAATTGGGGTTGACCCGACTTTGACCAACATTTTAATAAATCTTCGGGCGAAACTTAATTCAGATATCGAGTAGGGTGTTGACTTAACTTGACTAGTATTAAAATATAATTATTTGATACAAGTACCTTATTAGTAAACATACCAATAATATTTATTTGCTCAGAGGTTCGACCTTTAGGGATTCTACCAGACTTCTTAGTCGACAATAGCAGGAGGACAGGTAGGTGAATTTTCATCTACAACGCGTAAACACCAATATGATATTTATGTGATTTTATATGCTTCGATGAATAATGTGTTTTATGTGTTTACGTACGTTTTTATGTGACGTCACGATATCATTTATTATCACGTTAGATGCCTGCATGTGCATTTCACGTCATTTCACGGAGTGTACGTGGTGGAACTGTGGTACTGTATTGTACCTAGTGAGCGAGTAGCCGATATTGGCTGTCGACCCGTAGAGGAGTCACGTGAGTGTGGGCACTGCTGCGCACCAGCGCCTGTGACGGTGAGCCATTGGCCCGTTAGACATTATGCGGCAGACTGCGGGCGACCTAGAAAGGAGCAACTTGGGACATCCCCAAGTAGGCTAGCTAGTGTAGGCCACGCTGTCGCATGCGGGAGGAGGCGACCTGGAGGTTGCGACCTGGGTACCCTTACGGGACCTAGTGTAGGCTACCAGCGTGGGCACCGCATTGGCAGAAGAGGCAACCTGAGAGTGTGACCTGATACGGCTCAGAGAGGCTGCTCAGTGTAGGCCACTGCCGTAGTGTTGTGATCGTGTTGTGGTTGTGTTCGTGAAGGTAGTGATTTCGCGTGATGGTGCACAGCATGGAGCCCAGGGCCCTTTGTGAGGTGGTGAGTGTCTCGCGGTTTTGACGAGTGATAGTGAGTGGCATTGCATTGGTGAGAATTGGGGGTGAGTGAACGCGAATGAGTCACACGTGCATGTGCACTATTTCACCTACTGGGCAATAGCTCAATGTTTGCGTGTTGTAGGTAATCGATGGTGGAGGCTGGCCATCGGAGCTTCCATGGGCTTTTGAGGGTGGGGCTGTACATGGATGACGACCTGTGGGCGAGTGGTAGGATGATTTGGGCCTTCGGCCCGCTTGTATTAACATTATATATGAACAAATGTTTTGTAAAATGGGTTCTCCGCGGCTTTCGCTGCTAAACCCGACGCGATTTATCGCTAATTAGCGATTAGAGAATAGGGTCGCTAAAGTGATCCTCCAACTTCATGGAAAACAGAGTATCCTCAAGAACTCCTGTGAGAATCGGCTCTGGTGGAACAAAATCTATAGTAGCCTCTGCGGGTTGATTGGCTTTCGTTGTCGCAATATTATCGTTAGCTTCACTTGATTCCAATCCGGTTCTTGTGTCGTTTCACAGTTCAATGGAAGGGCTTCTATGTCCTCTTCTGGACTTGACTCAATGTGGCATCGAGAGTGCTTCTTGTTCAGGTTCAGACACTGCACTTTTTGGCTTTTTCAATTGGACCATCATATTCTTCGTCTCTGCTTTTAGACTCTGAAAACTCATAGAAGTAGTAGCGCGACGAAAAGATCTAAACTGAAACTTAGAATAACTCCTAGGATTAATATACTGTTGTCCCCGACAACGGCGCCAAAAACTTGACACGCTCAAATATTAGCAAGTGTACTAGGTCATCTAAGTGGTAAAACAGACGAAGTCTGAGTATCGATCCACGATGACAGCTTGATTAAGTCTAAGATATTAATCCTAATTCTAATTAAGACTAACTGAAATTTTATAGTTTTAATCATTTGATAAAGGAGATAAAAATGCAGATATTAAAATAGACGCAAATAAAATAGATGAGGGTAGAGCAATTGACGACCATGTGATTAAGATACATTCTCAACACGAACTATTCCTACGTCTTCATGCAATCTAATCTATCCAATCAACATGAATCATAGTAAAGGTAGAATTTCCAAACATTCATGCTACTTGTTTGTCCCGCAATAGCAACCCTACGTAGATATAGAACCTATCAACAATATGTCTATATGACTGTAGTTCCTATGCGTGTATTCGATCTCAATGAATTCCGCGAGTTTAGACGCTTTCGGTGCCTAAGTTACCGGACCACACAGAACCGAATTCCATCTCTTGTCGGTTTTACGTAGTGGTAATGTTTTGTTCTAATCGGTCTAATGACTTAGTCCGTCTCATAAACCAATCAATGATCATACGCATGGAGGCCAAACACTAACCCATATGAAGCACAAACCAAAAATATATAACTTAAATCATGTGATTAAATAAGATAATAATAGCATTACTACGTAGTCATAATCCGGCCTCACACGCCCTTAATCACAAAGGAATGCCTAGCATATTATTAAACGAAACGACAGCGAATTTGTCGGAAACGAAATAATAAAACATAAGAAATTCGCCCCCTTCTAATGTACTCGAATTGTCTCACTCTTAGCCGTCGATTATCTTCGCTCGCGGCCGTCGCTCGCAAACCGCTGCACTGGCTCTTCTTCTTTCAGCCGTCCAAAGCCCCCATTCTCGTGTAGTCGTATCAAGGATTTTTATACAAAAATCATTCTGATCTTTCCGTATATTTGGATATTTAATATTCAAAATTTAATCAGCGATCAAGATAGATTGTTTGACCTATTCTTCCTTCAAATATGTCCATGTGGCATCGAATATCTCTGGGTCTCTTACTTGCACCTTGGATAATCTTCAGTAAAAATTGATTTCCTTTCATTAATTATGCTTCCACGTTATATGATCTTCAATCGTGAGAGATTCTCGGTCAATACTTAATATTGCTAGAAGATCCTCCCCAAGACTTGAAACGTTCCAAAATTGGTCACCTGTTTTCGATCTCATTAGCTCGGATATCTATCGAATAAAAATATAAACGTAAAACGTACGATATCCAAATATATTTAAATGAATAACAATCGAAAACACGGGGTATAAAAATAACGTAAAATCCTAAACTCATCAACAACCCCCAAACAAGCTTCGATAGTCCTCGATCATAAAAGCGGAATACAACTAAATCAAATTAGGATTATAAAATCATTAGTCTATAAAATCTTTAAATTCTCTCCATAAGTCGACTTTCGGCTCCCAAATAACGTCAAAATTAGTGATCATCAATGTCTTCGTGAATTCCTCCGTTAATATGCCATTTGAATGATATGGACTTCGTAACCAAGCATAGAATCGGGTAGAAAGTCTCAGGCTCCATCTTTTTGTTTTCCACGATGTTATATACTGCGAAATTCTCTTATTACGCTCACTAGCTTCCTTGTGATCCTCCAACTCCATGGAAAACAGAGTATCCTCAAGAACTCATGGGAGACTCAGCTCTGCTGGAACGTAATCTATAGTAGCCTCTGTGGATTGATCGGCTTTCTTTAATGCGATCTTATCGTTAGCTTCACTTGGTTCCAATAATGGTTCTTGTGTCGTTTCACAATTCAATGGAAGGGCTTCTATGGCCTCTTCGAGACATGACTCAATGTGGTTCGAGAGTGCTTCTTGTTCACGTTCAAACACTGCACTTTTTAGCTTTTTCAATCGGACCATCAGATTCTTCATATCTGCTTTTAAACTTTGAAAACTCATAAAACTAGTAGTGCGATCTTGTATCACTGCCATCTTCTCGAACGCTATCTTCCAAACGACTTTTTATTTTTGAGGTGGAGTTAAGTACTCATATGAGAGAGAATGTGAATAGTCGCCGGTGTATGAGTAGCAAGTCTCCCAGCGCCCAGCAATACTACGATCGTGGAGGCTTGTAGCCATTGTACTTGCATTTACTAGTAGGATGTCGGCATCCGTAGAAATCGCACTCCTCTTCATCATCAAATGTCGCATAGGTCTTGGGAGAATATTGCCAGTATCGCTGCATCCCTTATCCTACGAAACAAACTAGAAAGATGAGAGTATCAACGAAGCATAACAACAACTATAATAATAATAATAATAATAATAATAATAATAATAATAATAATAATAATAATAACAATAATAACCATAATAATAATAATAATTATAAAATATTAGTAACTAAAAGATCTAACTAAAACTTAGAATAACCCCTATAATTAATTGTACTGTTGTCCCCGGTAACGGCACCAAAAAATTGACACGCTCAAATATTAGCAAGTGTACTAGGTCGTCCAAGTAGTAAAACGGACGGAGTCCGAGTATCGATCCATGAAGACAGCTTGATTAATTCTAAGATATTAATCCTGATTCTAATATAGACTAAGTGAATTGTTTAGTTTTAATCATTGGTAAGGAGATATAAACATGACAAAAGTGGAGGTTTTCTCTCTCTCAGCTATGGCGAAAAAGAGAAAGCCGACGAAACAGAGGACGGTGGTTGCCACGATGGTGACGCCGCCGCCTGTACCACTGAGCAAGTGATCGCTAACTCGAACCGAATCAACGATAGCATACAGAATCAAAGTAGTTCTAATGGAGAATCGAAATTTACTATTTCATTGGGAAAGGCCGCTCTAACACGCCGATCGCCAATCGTTCAGAGCTGCGCTAGCGAGATGGAGAAGGACTGGCCGAAGCTGGCAGGATCGACTGGTCTGGTACAAGCGCAATCCTTCGAAGCAGTCCGTGGCTTAAGTTCAAAGCGAATGTTCAAAAGCACCAGGACAATCGCCTTGATTTTGTAGCTCCCAATTCAGATGCAGGTCAGGAAATAGGAGTAATTAAACCTGAGGAAATTAAGGAGGCTGTCACACACTGGATTCTGCAATATGTGCTATGTTCTCGGGGCCAATCCGCAGTATGGTATTATGTCGGGTTTTCTGAACAGAAAACGGGGCAAACTAGGTCTGATGAATGTATGGCAAATCAAGCAAGGCCTTTTCCTTGCTAGATTCGGTAGTGTTGAAGCCAGCGATTGAATTTTGGAAACAGATATACTTCATTTCGATAGAAACCAGTGGTATTAGCCCCATGGACTGAGGATACGCAAATGAACAAAATCGTGGTGGATAGTGTCCCCATTTGGGTGCTACCACAGCTTGATCTGAAATATTGGGGTACCAAAACACTTAGTAAGCTAGCGAGTGTGATTGGCAAGCCAATCATGACTGGTGAGGTGACTAGGAAATGGAGAGAATCCATTATGCAAGGGTGCTGGTAGAGGTGAACCTCAATAAACCTCTCAATTTCTTAGTGAGAAAGGGCAGTTGTTGGAGCAGAAAATAACGTAGGAATGGAAGCCTATTTTGTGCACGAAATGTCAAAAATATGGGCATGAGGCATCAATCTATAGGAAGGGAGATAAAAGACAATGGCAGACTGTCCAAAAGAGTAAACCGAACCCAGTGACCACAGAACCTGATGTGCCAGTTGATCATAGCCTAACACAGCTTACTATAGGAGATGGGGGAGAAGAAAGAACCAAGAGGAAAGATGTATGGAAGTCCTGGGCTGATTTGGTCCAGCAAGAGGACTCTAGAAAACCGATGGCAAAGGATAATAACCCTTCAAGCAGAGGGTCCATGACCTAGGTCATGGATAGGGGGCAACTTGGAATGTTAGGGGCCTTAATGGCCCTGCTAAGCAGAGAGAGGTTGGTATCTTCTGCTTTAAATATGCTGTAACGACCCTAATTTCCTAAGTTAATTTATTTGGTGGATTTCCGCAACGAAAGCTACGAAAAGCCCATTTTACGAAAACTTTTTAAATAGAATATTTACATTTCATAAAATGGTATTTTACAAGAGTCAATATTTACATAGGCCGACGCCCCAAAAATCAAAATATTTATAAAGCGCTCCACAGGTCGCATCAATGTACCGCTCTCGCCCTCAAAAGCCCGTGGAGTCACCGTCGCCAGCCACCAGCCTAGTCTCGACGTTCGCCGACGTCGGACTCATCATTACCTACAACACATAAAGGCCTGAGCGATTTGCTCAGTAAGTGAATTCATGCATATGTAGTGTGCGCTGAGTCCCCGCCCCAACATCTCACAACATGGAATAAATGCAATGCACGCTCACTTTCTCACAGTCCTACACATTAGGGCCCTAGGTTAGACTCGGCACCTCGTGCGCAAATCAAATCATACCACCGATGGTTTTGCACCTCGGGTTGCGCTACCACGCTCTCCCCGAGTAGACAGGTCGTTCACGCCTGCCTGCCGTCTCTAAGCTAATATCTGGCGGTTTGCACCTCGGGTTGCTCGCACCCGAGTAGACAGATTGATCACGTCTGTCTCCCGCTCTGGAGCTAACGTATCCAGCAGTTTGCACCTCGGGTTGCTCACACCCGAGTAGACAGGTCGTTCACGCCTGTCTCCCGCACCTGAGCAAATATCTGGCGGTTTGCACCTCGGGTTGCTCACACCCGAGTAGACAGATCGATCACGTCTATCTCCCGCTCTGGAGCTAATAATAAGTGGTTTGCACCTCGGGTCGCTCACACCCGAGTAGACAGACCGATCACGTCTGTCTCCCACCGGTGCCCCATGAGTCTAACCTTATCCTCACCATCGTCTCAATCTACCCGCTCAAACAACCCCGTAGGTTGTCGCTACTACGTGGTCACCTTTCCCAAAATGTCATGACATTTCGTGATATGAAATGCACATGTCATAAATCGCATGAAATAATATACTTGCACATTTTACCATTCCACAAAAATAAAATCAATTATTTCAGTCCCCACATCAATGATACTTATCGTAGATCCTATTGCTCCTAAGTTTCGAAACACCTTTTTAACTCCTATAGTCCAATAATAGACTTATGTGTGGGAATGGGCCTAAGTTAATCTATAGCCCAACTCTACCTTAAATCTAAGTCAACTCGTCTACTTGGTCAACAAAAGGGGAATCGTCCGATTTAGAGTCGAGCTCGGCGATTTGTGGGTACTAAAAAGGGAATTCGCCCGAATTGAAATTGTTTAGAATCGCTTGATTGGCAATAGGTGTTGCTCGATTTGAATTGGACCATAATCACCCGATTTGAGATTTCGAGGGCAGCTTGGCAATTTTCAGCATTCGCTCGATTTTCGTTTGGACGGATTTCGCCCGATTTCTGGGGGAGAGAGCTCGGCAATTTCATGTTTGTTCGACACGTGTTGCAGCGAGAAATCGCCCGACTTGAAACCCGATCAAATTCGCCCGGATTGGAAAGCATGGGTTTTCGCCCGTAGCAACCACAGCAATTCCTGCATTTCGCCGAGGCTTGGTTCAGCTCAAATCGCCCGATTCTATTGGGGGCGAAAATCGTCCGATTTAATGAAGAAAACTCGGCGATTCTGCTCTTGGTCGATTTGGGTTTGACGAATCGCCCGATTTGGATAGCAACCATAGAAATTTCTGTATTTCGTCGAGTTCTGATAACTTACACGTGCCTGATTTCTCAAAGCACAATTCCAAGTAAAACATTAGTAAATCACCCGAACCTAGTTCATCTACCCGAACCATTTCATGCATCTCAATAAATTCCTAAGCATTCAAACATGTATTATTCATCCAAAAAAACCCATATGTTGGGTTCGAATCTTATCACACATCATCAAACAAGTATCGAATAATAGATTTCGAAAGCACGTAAGACCAAGGTTCGTAAATCTCGAACTTGAATAGCCATAACACTCAAATTCGAAATCTTTGAACCTATTTATGTATTGTAGGTGAAGAAATCCACCTACCTTACTTCCTAAGCTTTGTTTGGACGAATTGGGGTGTTACGCTTCGCCGAAATCCTCCCGAGCTTGCTAATCTCTTTGTTTCCTTCACTTTTGGTCTTGAGTTCTTTCTTCTTTCTCCTTGGATGTTTCATTGTTATATGTGTGTGTTGTGGGGGTTAAATTTTTCATGTGTGAATTTTGAGTGGTGATGAATTCCAACGTGGGTTCTCATGCCCCTAAGTAAACCCCCGCATTTTTGGGATGACCTATGATTAGTTGGCAAAATGTTAGGTTAGGGTAATGAGAGCCATGCTAGGGTTCCTTAAAATAGGGAAAAATATCTTTTCTTACTCTTTTGGGCTCAATTCTTGGGCTTATATATTAGTTTGGTCAGGGCTAGTTATTGGATCATATTAAATTGGGCCGAGGCTCATTAGGATCAACAATTGTTTGGACCCTATTTCCGATTCCGCTCAAACATGAATTTCATAATTTCTGAATTTGTCCAAAATTAATTATATCGGAATCCCGTATTGAAATCGCGGGTGTTACATATGCAATAAACCTCATATGCCTTCTTGAAACCAAATTGAAAGAGGGAAATGTGAGTGAGGTAATGAATAAAACATTTGCTGGTCGGAATTTCTGCTATAATTTGAGTGAGCACCCAAATGGAAGGATAGTGATCGTGTGGAATGAAGGGCTTGAACTGGAGCTACTGGTAAAAACTGCACAACTGATGCACTTCCGAGTGCTCAAAGGAGGGGATTGTCTTACATTCCTAACAGTGGTGTATGGTTATAATGAGTACCTGACAGAAGGGCCCTCTGGGAATCTATCCTGCAGATTGGAAATGGCCTGAGAGACCCTTCGATGATATGGGGAGACTTTAATAATGTGAGGGGCTTTGAGGACATAATAGGGGGTACTGCTGTCACAGCTGAGGAATTCCAGGATTTCAATCAGTGCACCTTCCAATGCCAGCTTGAAGTCATTCGAGCTCATGGATGCCAGTTCACTTGGAGCAACAAGCAATGCACAGAGAGGAGAATATGGTCCAAAATTGACTGGGGCTTTGCCAATGAAGCATGGATAAGTAGATATTGTGACAATACCATAGAATTCCTGTATGAGGGGATTTCAGACCATTCACCAATTTTGCTGAAAATGAATGGTAATGGTCTGAAGAATCAGAGGCCATTCAAGATTTTCAACATGTGGTGCCTTGCTCCATCCTTCTTGAGCACAAGTAAAGGGTCACGGGGACTCTGAATTGGGTAATTCTATGAATGGTTTCTGCTGCAGCTTGGCTCAACTAAGAGGGCCTCTAAAAGCTTTGAATAGAACTCTCTTCTCGGATATTACCACAAAAACAGAAGCTGCCAGGCAGCAGCTGGAGGACTGCGAGACAGAATTGCAAGCTGATCCAATGAATTCTGATCTGTAGGTAAAGGAAGAGAATATCAGAAAGGAGTATGGATTTTTGAGCAAGGCTAATGATCAATTTTTGAGGCAGAACGTTAAAAGTAAATGGCTGGCACAGGGAGATCAGAATAACTTATTTCCATGCAGTGATAAAAAGAAGAGCTTACAGGAACAGAGTCTTTTCTGTCCAAATAGCTGAGCTGAACTCTCTCAGATAATAAGGAAGTGCACAAACACTTTGCTGAATATTACCAGAATATGCTGGCCAAAGATAAAACTGTGAGGCTACAACTTGACCCTAGGGTGGCAATTGAGGGATACAGACTATCTCTAGAAGATGAGATGTGGCTTGTTAAACCTATTCACAAAAAGGAGGTGTTTGAAGCTATGAAGATATCCATGAGGATGTTGCCCCAGGCCATGATGGATATGGTAGTGGATTTTTTAAGCATGCATGGAGCATAGAGGGGGAGCAAATCACAGATGCTATCCTGGGGTTTTTTGAGACTGGGAAGATGTTACCTCGGTTGAATGGCACAGTTTTATGCCTCATTCCAAAGGTCACCGATCCTATTACAGCCCAAGATTTCAGACCAATCTCCTACTACAACACTGTGTATAAATGTATCTCAAAAATACTTTGCAAGAGACTGAAGCCTATGCTGCCAAAACTGATCAATGCTAATCAAAATGCTTTTGTCGAAGGGAGGTCTATAGTACATAATATTCTACTGTGCCAGGACTTGATCAGATTATATAATAGGAGCAATGCCTCGGCTAGGGCCCTTATGAAGGTAGATATAAGAAAAGCCTATGACACTGTTGATTGGGATTTTCTCAAGGCTTATTTGCGTCTGTTAGATTCCCAATGAAGTTTGTCCAATGGGTTATGGAATGCACTACATCTGTTACCTATAAAGTCTCCTTAAATGGTTCACAGCAGGGATTCATTAAGTGTGGTAGAGGGCTGAGACAAGGAGATCCTATTTCTCCTCGTTTATTTGCCATCACTAGGGAGTATCTGACACGGCTGCTACTGGTGACATCCAAAGATTCTCGGTTTAGATTCCGCCCTATGTGCAAGCAAGTGAGGCTAATGAACTTGTGTTTTGCAGACCATCTAATGATCTTCTGTAAAGGAAGAAAGCAAGCTGTGAAGTTGATCAAAGAAATACTAGATCAGTTCAGGGTATATGGTTTGGAGGCTAAACCATATAAATCAAATCTGTTTGTGGCTGGTACTTTGAGGCAGGAATTGTAAAAGATTTCAGCTATCACTGGTTTCAAGCATGGACAGTATCGTATGAGGTACCCGGGGGTTCCTATCTCACCAACTAAATGGAATAGAAGACTGTCAAATGCTGATTGAGAAGATCACAGCTAGGCTAAACTGCTGGGCTACCAGAAACTTATCCTATGCAGGGAGGGTATGTCTGATTAACTTAGTGCTTTTAGCTACGCATGGTTACTTGGGGGCATTTTTATGCTGCCAAAAGCTGTATCAAAGGAGGTGGATCGAACTTGCAGAGACTTCCTTTGGGTCAAGAAGAAGCATGGGAAGTCTATTCCATTGCTAAACTAGGAACAAGTGTGTATGCCCAAAAAGTTTGGTGGCTTAAACCTGAGAGATTGTGAGACTTGGAATAAAGCTTTGACTGGGAAGCAAATCTGGGACATCACTCGAGATGTAGAGTCGTTATGGATCAAATGGGTAAATGCTGTGTACATAAAAGGGATCTGCTTTTGGGATTATATGCCTGCCAAAGATTTTTGCTGGATTGGAAGAAACTTAAAAGATTAAAGTGCAAATTCAGATAGGGATATGAGGGCGGGAAATGGAGAACGACTGTGGATGGAGAGTATTCTGCTACTTCGGGCTATGAATGGCTAAAAAGGCACAGCTACTCCCTTCCCATACTACAAAGCTGTCTGGAATAGATACAGCATTGCTAGGCATTCATTTATGTTGTGGATGATGATGCATAAATGGTTACTAACTACGGATAGATTGGATAAACGGGATTGCAAGTGCAGGATCAGAGCTATCAGCTATGTGGCACCTGTGCTGAAACCATAGAGCATATGTTCTTGGAATGCATGTTTACCCAAGCTCTCCTTATGAAAATTAAGTCATGGCTAAACTGTGATGAGTCTCTTAGGACATTTGGCAGCTTCGGATTATGGTTGGGTAAGTTGGATGCCTCAAGATCTGTCCAGAGTGGTGTTCGGGTGGCTGTATACTCAGTGCTAGCATACAATGTGTGGCGTGAATGGAACAGAAGGGTACACGGCGAGGGAGAAAGATCAGTGGACCAGATTTTTCAGATGCTTGGAAGGCATCTGAAATGGCGCATAAAGAGTAGTTTTCGTAGGAAGAATGCTGACAAGTCGATTGTCTTTCAACGTGTATGTTCATTTCGAGCCTAGCAAGTGTGATATGTTAGTTGTGATGTAATCGATTTATTGGGATCTTGTGTTAAATGAGAATTCATTCTACCAGAAAAAAGGAGATATAGATACAAATAATAAAATAGACGCAAATAAAATAGATGAGGGTAGAGCAATTGACGATCATGTGAGTAAGACAGATGCTCGTCACGAACTGTTCCTACTTTTCATGCAAACTAATCTATCTAATCAACATGAATCATAGTCAAGGTAGAATTTTCTAACATACGTGCTACTCATTTGTCCCGCAATAGCAACCCTACGTAAATAGAGAACATTTATCAACAATATGCCTATATGACTGTAGTTCCTATACGTGTATTCGATCTTTATGAAATTCCCCGAGTTATGACGCTTTCGGTGCCTAAGTTACCGGACCACATACGAAACCGAATTCCGTCTCTGGTCGGTTTTACGTAGTTGTAATGTTTTGTAATCGGCCTAATGACTTAGTCCATCTCATAAACCAATCAATGATCATACGCATGGAGCACAAACAAAAAAAAGATATAACTTAAATCATATGAATAAATAAGATAATAATAGCATTACTACGTAGTCATAATCCGGTCTCGCACGGCCTTAATCACAAAGGAAAGCTTAGCATATAAATAAACGAAAACGACAATGATTCGAATGAAAACATTGTCGAGAACGAAATGTTAAAACATAAGAAATTCACCCCTTCTACTTTACTCGAATGTCTCACTCTTAGCCGTGGATTATCTTCACTCGCGGCCGTCGCTGGCAAACTGTAGGACCCAAAATATCCAACCTAGATCGAATCTACGGAGAACAGATTTTAAATCTAACGAATTAGAAAGCTAAAGATCGAGATTTACCAATTAAGCTTTGGACAGAAATGACTTGGAGCTCAAGCAAAGGTTTGGTGCTAATTTCGCTCTAAAAATTCTGATTCTTGTATTTCGATTCTGATTCCTTGCTACAACACACTCCTTATTTCCTAAGGAGTTCACTTATGTATACCACCTCGTGGTATATTCACACAAGTAGTCCTATACAATGACTAATTACAATTAGCTCAACTACTAATTTGCATAGCAAGACCAAGACTACTATATTAATTGAATACAATAAAATAGTTCCAACAATCTCCCCCTTTGCATTCAATTTCCAATATAGCGCGGGTTATCTTCGTCTTGCAAATGAAAGAGTCCTCGAGTCCTTGAAATCTCCTCTTTAGAAAATCTTCAAGCTCACCTGGTCTTCTAGGCATCGGCTTTTTCTTCGAATCTTCTTTTGAAGTTCTTATCCTAAATGCCGTAAGACGTACGAAGTTCTTGCCGGATTTTGGAAAGTTCGCGTTCCATCTCTCCCATTGAAAGCGCACGAAACTCGAAACTGTCAGGACCCGTCGTCCCGCCCTCGTATCCCGTTCTAAATCTAAGTGTTAATGCTTTGTTATCGTGCGAGTACGTAAAAATGCGAACAAAATTTTTCATTTTAAACGTGCATGCGGAAGTCTTATATACATGTCAAAAGAATATTCGTAATTCGTTCTACAATTCATCGAAATCGTGTCTACACAAGGTATAAGTGTGTGTGTGTGTGCAGCCAAAAGGTCCCTATGCGCCCGGCCTTCACAGGTCGTCATCCATACACACACTCCCACCTCAAAAGCAGCCGGATAGCTTCAAAAGATCGGCCTCGCATAAAAGTCGGATCACGTACCGTGATCGTCAGTACCTACAATACGTAACATAAAGAATGAGCCACCGAGGCTCAGTAAGCAGAAATTATGCATGTATGCACGTGTCCTAAGGATCGACAATCCACGTCGTCGTTTTCTAATGCTCATACTCTCTTTCTCATTCTCTCATTCTTTCTCTGACTCGTAGTCATTTTCTTATACTCATATTTCATACGGGCCCTCGGCTTTCTATCCATCTATGCACCATTTCATAGAGATCTCATGTGTGGAGGTTCTCACACTAGAAGGTCACCCGAAGGAATCTTCCCTTACTCAGTGTGGCCTCCACGCGGACGCTTCTCACTGGTAGCCAACACCGAGGCCACTAACCGCGGAGGTCACCCGAAGGAATCTTCCCTCCCGGTTAGTGCTTTACGCACTAGAAGGTCACCCGTAGGAATCTTCCCTTACTCAGTGCGTGCCCCGGGCCGCATCCTCCAGGTTGCATCTCCCGCATACGGGGTATTCCCCCAGCCTCTTATACAGGCCTTATGGCTTCTTTTGCCATGGTCGCATAAGGGTAGCCGTGACTCTTCATTGAGTCGACACAAACGCCAATATCGGCGAGTATACATCGCACACAGGCGATCTTACGCACGCTCTTACCTCGCGTCATACTTACTACTTATGCGTGAAAGTGCTCATGTCATGCTCATGTAAATATGCAGATCACGCTATCATGCACATAAAATAATCTTATCGTAACATACACGTTTTCACGTAAAATACACGAGCACGTAAATTCACATCATCGGACGCAGGCAAGTTACGTATCGTAGTTGAATTTCTACTTACCTGTTGTCCAAGCGAGATTAGTATTCTCCTCGTTCGCTCCTACCGTTCGACCTTTTAAATAAAAAGGGTTATATTATTAGTATCTTGCTTTCTTAATTAATCCGTCAATATGATTTCATTCTGTCTTGTTACTTATTTGGTCTTGTATAAATTTCCTAGACTCCAATTTAATTTGATTACTTCTTATTGCATTCCCAAGACTTTACATTTCAAGAGCTAAGGTACGTAAGAGTTCAATGGCCCTAATTCTTATAGCTAGGCGAAAGTGGTTAGGACTTGGTATCAATCGATCTTTAATTGGTTTGATTCCAATCAAGTTTCGATCCTTAGAGATTCCTCACTTATCATCTAAATTCCTTGCACTATAAGCTCGGCGAATGTCGCTTGATTCTACTAGGTTTCGCCCGAAACTCATCCTCTAGTTGCTTTCGATCGAAAGTCACCTTTGTTAGCCACTGTCGATCGAAACTCATTTAGATCAAATCCTGATTTCAATTTGGCATTTATCACGAATTGGTTTCGCTCGAAACAATACTAGTTTCGCCGAGTTTTCCTTCGATCGAAACCTTCTCAATTATCCAGTTTCGATCGATTGATTAGAGTTTCGCCGAATTCAATTTAGTTTGAGGGTTTTCGATCGATTCCAGTTTCGATCGACTTGAGTTTCGCCGTGTTCTTACGTGTGCATGGCGTCACTACTTTCGCTCGAAACCATGCGTGGTGAAGAAGTTAATTTAAATTGATTGCATGGCTTGGATGGAGTTTCGCCGAGTTTTGCTTCGGTCGAAACTCATTTTTGTTACCGTCCTTCGATCAATTTTAGGGTTTCGCCGAGTGGTGACGTGTGCATGGCATCGTTATAGGTTTCGATCGAAACCATGCAAAGTGGTTAGCCACTTTCGATCAATTGCGTGGATTGGGCTTGAGTTTCGATCGATACTCATACATTAAAATGAGTTTCGGTCGAAACTCGTAACTTATGGAGTTTACTATTCAAAATTAATGCAATTCAAAAACTAGATTCATGATCCTATCGCCCGAAAGCCTATCTCAATTACTCACTTTCGATCGAAACACCCCAAATTACTCATCTCATCGAAACTGCTTTCTTCCTGGTTTATCCAGTCGAAACTTCTGCATTTCATTCCTTTTGCTACCCAAATCGTGTGGCTCCTTCTCAGAAGCAGAATTTCTAAGTTCTAAATCGTATATTATACTATTCGGTCACTAATTCGTCCATCTAGAATCCTTAATACGAATTCAAGCTCGACATTTAGGGTTTCCCGTGGGTTTCTCAACTACCTTGCTTTTAATGTCATTAATAACCTCCAACTACACCTTGGTTACGAATTTAAAAGGCTTAGGGAAGGTATTTCACTTACCAATTTGAGTTCCTAAGCTTGTTGGAGTGCTCTTGGTTCGAAATTTGGCTCGGCTTCTTCTCCTTCTCCTTTCTTTCTACCTTTCCTTGCTTCGTTGGTTTTCTTTTTGGGAATTAAAGTGTTTTGAATTGTTTTTAGTTGGATATTTTCCTTAGCTCATCGTAGATAAGGCACAAAGTGGCGTGGGTTTTTCCTTGTTTTAGGGAAGTTGTCCCCCAAATTGTTCTTTCACATTGAATTGGGCCAAGTGTTAAATGTTTTGGCCCAAATTTTGTGGTTCACAATTCCCATGAATTTTTGTTAGCCCATTGATGCTTCATGGTCCAATAAAATCTTAGCCCACATTTCTATATTCCATTGTCGAGAATTTCCTCCTTGTCGGGAGTCATCGCAAACATATAATTAATGTCGCGTAATTTCCCTTAATTCTCATAAAAATTACGAGCATAGAATTCATACGAATTTACGTAGTCGTATAATACATACTCATGTAACACGAAATTACTTAGATCATACACGTAATTTATTGGCCGACCTAATTTCCGGGGACCGGGGTCCTACAGAAACTCCCCCTATTTGGGTCAACTTTGTGTTGAGATCGGGGCGTCCGATGTGAGGTTTGGAGAGGTGAACACGGTTGGAAACTTCGATCATTGATGCAGTGGACAAGGTTGGCAGCTTCGGTCCTTGACGCAATGGACATAGTTGGCAACCTCAGTCCTTGATGTGGCTTGAGAACTTCTCCTTTTCGCCAGATTCGTCTTCTCCGAATGGAAGTTGTCTGTTTCGGCCTCGAAGAAGCGTCTCTAGTTCCAGAAGAAGGTAGGCCGTCTCTTTGTTTGCTAAATCTTCAAGAGCAGAAGTAGAACTGGTGGTTGGAAGATCTTCTTGAAAAGCGTCCACTTCACACACCTGAAATCCCTAAACTCGAAGTGGTGGTTGGAAGATCTTCTTGAAAAGCGTCCACTTCACACACCTGAAATCCCTAAAAAGCTCCCCCGAGGATTTAGTTGTTCAAAACGATTGAAGGAGAGTTCATGATTCTAAAGTACATTCTAAAAGCGTAAACATGAATTATAACAGTAAAAATTACTCCCCCTTAAATTCCTATTACTTCCTCAATTCATGCTCATCGGAAACATATAACAGAGTAATTTCAAAATAATAGAGTAATTTTTAATTTTTTTCATTCTCCCCCTTAATTCATTATTTCGTCCACTAAGAATCATGACTCCCCCTCAAATAGTGCGCATATAGTGTTTAATAATTTTGCAAAGATATATACATATTCACCAAGATATGCATATGAGAATGTAACACATATGACACAACGAGTAGTAACGCATATAATCATTTCTGTTAGGAAATATTTTGTAGTGTTCAATTTCATTGTATTATCTTTGTTGATTTGCTTTATTAAACTTTGGGCTAGCTCTTAATTGGGTTAGTTCTTAGTTATTCATGTAATGGGCATTCACAAGAGGCCCACCTATTATATACCAACTTGTGGTATAAATAGGAAAACCCTAACACATAGTTATGGGTGCTTGTGTGCGTTTATTCTAGAGAGAGAATATTTTTGAGCCTCCTTCTTTTCCACCACCAAGCCCCCACGCCCCGTTCCATAAATCTCTATCATTAGGCGTGTTTAATCCGTCCGAAGTCGTGTTGTTGGTGTAATCTCGGACCAACAAGTGGTATCAGAGCCCAACGCGACCGGATTTGTGTGTTTTGAGCAAGATTTGAGTGAAAAATTGCTTGAAAAATCATTTTCGGCCATTCTCTGTTTTTGGGCGATTTCGACTTCGATTTGTTGTTTTTAGACATCCCAAAGATTGATTATGTGTTTAGGAATGTTTTTCTGAAGTTTTGGAACAAGTTTCATCGATTTTGAGTGAGATTTGAGCGAAAACGAGCCATTTTTCTGGAAAAACTCGCGCAGCCATTGGAACAGTAAAATTGTTCTTGGCCGAGAAATTTTCTTACCCGAGAAATTTCTTAGCCGAGAAAATTTCGCAGGCCGAGAAACTTTCGCTGCCCGAGAAATTTTCGCATCTACAGGCCGAGAAATTTCGCAGGTCGAGAAATTTTTCCGAGAAATTTCGCTGCTACAGTATGTGAAGGCCCGCGAAATTTTAACCTGAGAAACTTTCACTGCCCGCGAAATTTTAACCTGAGAAACTTTCGCTGCCCGAGAAATTTTACCAAAACTGAGAAAGTTTTTAAAATCCGAGAAATTTGGCTGAACTGAGAAATTTTTTCTCTTCTCAAATCCGAGAAATTGTGCAAAAGTGAGAAATTTTATCAACCCGAGAAATTTTCACTGCCCGAGAAATTTTCGCAGAACTGAGAAATTTTTTTAATCCGAGAAATTTTCTAACCTGAATGCGAAAATTTCACAAAACTTTCACATGCGAAAATTTTGGCTAACCTGAATGCGAAAATTTCCAATACGTGCGAAATCTTACTCTATCTGCGAAAATTTTTCATACCTGAGAAATTTTATTTTCTTTCACGTACACTCACACCCTTTTTCCCTTAACCCACGAAAATTTCTCATTTCTCACTTCGCTGTTTCTCAACTGATTATTTCTGAAATCCGAGAAATTTCCAACTGAGAAAGTTTTCATACCTGAGAAAATTTTTACCTGAGAAACTTTCAAAGTCTGAGAATTTTTAAACTTGATCCAAACACACCTTTTAGCCTCAAATCTTGCAAAAATCACTCTCTAAAATTACACTTAAACGTTTTTGACCACCAAAATTTCTGGCCCCCCCCCTCGGATTAAATAAGGTTAAGGAGCAAAAAAAAAAAAAAAAAAAAAAAGTTTTTGTGTAAGCCCTTTGGACTTTGTCTAGTTTACACTTTTAAAAATTTTCCGAAATAAATTTTTCTGGGCCAAAATTTTCGGTATAGACGACGTTTTTGTGAAATTTTTGAAGGCAAATCCAAAACGCGGCAACGATCACCGTACCCAACGTTCGACCTAGGACGGTAATTGGCATATTATAGAAAAAGTTTTGGTAATACTCACGAAGTTTTCGAAATCATTTTATAAAATTTTTCTGCATCCACCAAAATTTTCGACACTCACGTTATTCGAAACTTCACGATCTTTCTCGACGAACCAAACTTTTCGGAGTAAAAATTTTCAAAAGCCATATTTTTTTCTTTATTTAAAATATTTTTGAAAACAAAAATGGATGCTCAAGCTAGGACAATCGCGAAATTAGAAGCACAATATGCTAATAATTACGCATTGTTAGAGACAAAATTGACGGAGCTAGCTGTAGCTAATGATGCTTTGGCTTCCGCTAAAGGAACATTAGTATCCTTCAAGTCAATTTTGACTAGCTTGGAATCTAAGGTAGCAATTAGTGAAAAGAGAGTCTGCGATCTAACTAAAAGCTTAGATATTTGCAAAGGTGAGCGAGATTGCCTCTCTTTGCAATATCAAATGCTCTTAGAGGAACGCAATACATCTTCAACCTTAGATTCGAACGGGGAAAATATTTTACATTCTAAAAAACCTATTCCATGTGATATCCCGGAGACTCTTTGTAAATTGAAAGATTTGCAAGAAACTCTGGAATTCGAAAGAATAAGTTTTCGCGCGGAAAAGAAAAAGCTTTTAGAGAAGATTTCTAATCTCGAAAATTCGTTTGAGTCTGAAAAGGAAATACTTTTAAATGAGATTTCAAATCTTAAAAATTCCCCGTCTTTACCTGTCTCCAATGATCTTTTAAAAGATACATCTTCCTCGAAACAGGTAAAGAAAAGAAAGTCAAGCATCTTTGTTCCAAAAATTAAAACTGCTTTTTCTACAAATTCTGAGTCACCTTTGACTGATACTAAAATGTTTAGTAAAAGCAAAGCGCTTAAATTTTCAAAGGAACAATTAAAAGAAAAAATAAAGAGAGGAAAATCGACATTCTTTTTGAAAAACTTGAACAAAAATTTTAATGATTTTCCCTCTTCGACTCCTATTAAAAGGAGAGCATGCGAAGAAGTTCAAAGCTCAAGCAAGCGAACTTCTCAAACCACACCCCACCATCATTATAGAGTGAATGATGTGAACTCTTGTAGGCAATACGACTCATCATCCAATGACGCATATAGCGCCATAAGCTCATATTCCTACTTGAAATACCCAGTCCAGATTTATTCTAGAAAGCATCTTATGCGACTGGCTAGGGAGAAAATCTTTAGGTCTTTCACACCTAGGCACACATTCACCTGCGCTGAATTGTCATTTCCCTCTAAGGTTCACCAAACTTGGATTCCTAAATCACAAATCAAATTGGATAGGACTTTAAAGGATGATTTAGGATCAATATCTGAACCAAATGTGCTTAACCCGTTTTCTGCTAATAAGGGAGGACCCATCCAAAAATGGGTACCAAAGTCCCGATAATGTTTTGCAGATATCCCAGCATGGGTAGGTACTAAGAGAGCTGCTCCACACTCATGACTGGTATGCGACGAGGGCAGCCAAGTCCCCCGACATGAATGGTACATGGGTTGCTCCACATTCATGACCGGTATGCACTGCGAGCAACCAACCCCATCATGCACGTTACACGGATTGCTCCACGTGCATGAAGGGATGTCAGAGAAGCGAGCAATCATCATGACTTCTGTACAAATCCGTGCAGAACCCAAACCTACAAAGAAGGGTTGACAAGAGATCAACCAACCATCAGTGGGCGCGCCATCCAATCTCGATGCTTAGGCGATGTGGATCTCATGTACCAGACTCCACTGTCCACCCATTGCCATCCATTCCACCATGGTGCGCTACATGGAGACGTCCTAAGCCACCGTGATCCTCTTTACGCCATCACCACCACCACCACCTGACGAGTCTCAGAAGTGTCTGATCAACAGTTTTGGGTCACCCTCGTCGACATCACTCGTGGTTGCCTTTCAACGCGATCACGCCACGCCACCATAGTTCCCATGGATCAGTGAAACCCCCCTGATCCTAACCCAGGAACGAGCCTACCCTAGCCTCTCTAGTATAGGTCTAGGTCGCGCGACATCCTCCTCCACGCAAAGATCCAATCAACGATCTCGGGAGGATGACGTAAGTCGCTTGCAGGAGTTGCGAACCAACGACGACATGATCGCACTCCTCTGTCATATCTCACCACAACCCGGACCTCGCCCATAGGTACAGGAGACGACTCGTTCGTTTCCCGAGTAGAAGTCGCGGCATCTGGTCCAACCGCGCAATTAACCCCTCCCAACCACTCAGCTATCCTTTCGCAGATAGCTGTTTCATTTCCACAAGAGGAACCACGTTAGCCATCACCGCCCCACTTGGAGACGGTTGATGTTGAACATGCAGTGCCCCTCCTCTCACTGCACCTCTTCCACCCACGTCGAGTCTAGTGTCCTCACCCACCAGAATTTTCCAATTTCTAGGACACAAACACTCTTTACGCACCGCAGGTTCTTCGTGAACTTGCCCGAACGCTTGATGACGTCCTTGTGACCGAGAGCGGAAGACCCACGACAGCCACCCTCACCACAACTGTCGATGGGCCACGGATACGAGCTTGTCTCATTGTCCGTGCGAACGGAAAGCCTTTGTGGCTCTCTGGTTCTTTCTGTCCTGTGCACAGGCGGCACATCGGACACATGTTTCGATGTTGTGACGACGGAGCGTCTTTGTGACCCCCGTCTGGTTAGTTACCCCGTTCGTGATGGAGCCCCGACTCATAGCAATCAGCGAGGAACTTACACATTCCATGCCGCGCTCAACGAAGATCTATGAAGGAAAAGGTCCCATCACCGACACCACTCCACCACGCCTACGCCTACGCCACCACATGCTGCTCCGTCTCTCCAGTGTTCAAAACTGAACCCGGAGGAACACCAATTGCTGCTACTCCTGAGAATCCCACTTGATTGTCTCACTCAACACCACACCACACCATCATTACCACCATCAACACCAGAGGCAGACTCGTCCCTCGGACAACATGACGATCCCGAAGACGGAGATCATCTCAAGGGGGAGTAAAGGAGAAGAAATGAGTTGAAGATCGTAAAGCAGCATCAGCAGCAACCATCATCCACGCCACCTTCACCAACTACGCCCCGCCGGAGGCTTCCACTACCTCCGCGCACATTCTTATGTGTCAGGCTATTATGTTCATAATGGAACACTCGAAGGAGCCATGGCACATCTCATCCACCACATTCCGCCACTACTGCACTGACCACTCTGAAGACCGGGCTCCCTGCTCTTGAAAGTCACATTTCAATGGAGCCTTGGCACATTTTTTACGCCCCACGCCTACCTTCTTCTGGAGCCAGACGAGTCATCTTCGATGCCGAACCAGACAACTTCCATTCGAAGACGACAAATCCGGCGCCAAAAAGAAGAAGATTGGAAAATCTTAACAAGTGAGTCCTAGCCGAGCCATCAATGCCTCCGCAAGAAGAGGAGATATCCCTTGTAGGGGGAGTTTGCTAGGAATCGAGATCTCCAATACGCCCAACAAAGATATCCCGCGCTGAATTGAAGATTGAACACTAAGGGGGAGATTGTTAGGAAATATTTTGTAGTGTTCAATTTCATTGTATTATCTTTGTTGATTTGCTTTATTAAACTTTGGGCTAGCTCTTAATTGGGTTAGTTCTTAGTTATTCATGTAATGGGCATTCACAAGAGGCCCACCTATTATATACCAACTTGTGGTATAAATAGGAAAACCCTAACACATAGTTATGGGTGCTTGTGTGTGTTTATTCTAGAGAAAGAAAATCTTATTGAGCCTCCATATTATCTCCACCAAGCCCCACGCCCCATTCTAAAAACTCGATCATTAGGCGTGTTAAATCCGTCCGAAGTAGCATTGTTGGTGTAATCTCGGACCAACAAGTGTTTAGGAAATATTTTGTAGTGTTCAATTTCATTGTATTATCTTTGTTGATTTGCTTTATTAAACTTTGGGCTAGCTCTTAATTGGGTTAGTTCTTAGTTATTCATGTAATGGGCATTCACAAGAGGCCCACCTATTATATACCAACTTGTGGTATAAATAGGAAAACCCTAACACATAGTTATGGGTGCTTGTGTGTGTTTATTCTAGAGAAAGAAAATCTTATTGAGCCTCCATATTATCTCCACCAAGCCCCACGCCCCATTCTAAAATCTCGATCATTAGGCGTGTTAAATCCGTCCGAAGTAGCATTGTTGGTGTAATCTCGGACCAACAAGTGGTATCAGAGCAAACGTGGATCGATCTTCGTTGATTTGAATCCAGTTTCGTTCGATTCCAAACAAGATCAAAGGTGTTTTTTTAGCAAAAAATAGGTTTCGGCATTTTGAGCTTGTTTTGGGGTTTTGATGCTTCGTTTTTGTGTTTAAAACCCTCCCCCAGATCAAGTCTATGCCTAAAATGTTTTTAGAACACTTTTGGATCAGTTTTAACGAGTTTTGAGCAAGATTTAAGCAGAAAATTTTCAGAAAAGGACATCTCGGCCATTCTCTGTTTTGGTCGATTTGACCCATTTTTTTGTTGTTTTTAGCTCACAAATCGGTCGATTATGTGTTTAGGGAAGAATTTCTGAAGTTTAGGATCAAGTTTGAGCGATTTTGGTTGAGATTTGAGCGAGAACGAGAAGTTTTTCTGGGAAATCGCGTGAAAAGCAATGGAACAGTACTAACATGTTCTTGACCGCGAAATTTTGAGCTTGATCGTTCAAGTCCGCGAATTTCCACGTCCGCGAAATTTTATCCCGAGAATTTTAAGCCGCGAAACTTCTCTTTAACTACATTTTTTCTCAATGACCTATGCCCAAAATCCGAGAAAGATTAACTCCGCGAAAATTTTTTTTTCTTAGGCCAGATTTTTGTGTTCTCAACTTCATACTCTAAAAATCCGAGAATTTCCAAAACCGCGAAAATTTCTCTAAGATCCAATCTTTCTCAAGTTCATACTCTTTAAAATCAGAGAAACTTTATACCCGAGAAAGTCTATTCCAAGAATTTTTTTCTGAGCCGCGAAATTTTCAAGAAACTGAGAAATTTTACCAAGCCGAGAATTTTCAGAAAATCCATATCCTAGAAAGCTTATCCCGCGAATCTTTCTAAGCCGCGAATTTCTTTTTTTTTCAACCGAGAACCTTCTGAAAATTTTTATATCCGAGAAATTTGTCTCAAGACCGCGAAAGTTTTTAAACTCAGTGAAAATTTTTACACACGAGAAATTTTTCTCAAGTCCGCGAAAGTTTTGAACTCAGTGAAGATTTTACATCCGAGAAACCTTTTAAAGGCCGAGAAATTTTGTTAAAGTCATGAAAGATTTTACATCCGAGAAACTGTTTAAAGGCCGAGAAATTTTTTTTTAAAGTCATGAAAAACTTTACATCCGAGAAAGTTTTCTAAGCCGAGAATTTTTGAAATTTTACATCTGAGAATTCCTTTTCTTTGGCCGAGAAAGTTTTGAAATTCACGAAAGCTTTCAATCCGAGAAATTTTCTAAGCCAAGAAAATTTATCTCATCTGAGAAAGTTTTTTTTTTTCCTTCTTCAAAAACCACGTCTCTTTCAAATCCGAGAAAATTTCATAAACTCGCACCTACAGTACTTCAACTCTTGATGCGATTTTTTTTGCCCGCGAAATTTTCGTGTGAAACTTTAAAAATCTCAACTTAGAATCATTCCCACATACGAAACTTTTCAAATCCGAGAAATTTTTACTTGAAAATTTTTCTTCAGAATTTCTCTTTAAAACCCTCAAACACCGAAATTTCTCGGATATCACTTCATTTATCACATCTTCTTGAGCTGCGAATTTTTTTTTATATAAGTCCTTTTCTCGTGATAAATTCGTCTTGGGCTAAACTTTTCTTAAAAATTTTAAGATTTGATCCTTACACTTTAGTACTATCTCCCTAAACCACATTTGAGATAAAATTTGTTTTTGCTTCCCAAGTCTCAATTTAAATTTCTAGAACTTCTCCCAATTTCAAGATTTATTTCTCTTTCATACATTATCGACCATCACACACGCTCACTTAGTTCTAAGAAATTCTTTAAACATTTTTATTCTCAAAACTCTACTCATTAAACTCGTATTTCTCATATCGTTCGTTACTAACTTTCTTATCTACGCAAGATCAAAACCACGGACGATTCGACTGCACCAACCATGTCTACCACGAATGACATCTCCATAGTGGGCTCCGACACCAGGCCTCCGATGCTGCGACAAGGCGACTACAGCATATGGACAAACCGCTTCCTCACGTTCATCAGGAACAAAGGCGCACCGCTCTCTCAATATCTTCTAGACTCCATCTTCAACGGCCCAGCACAGTTCTGGACAAATATCCCTGCACAGCCAAACGCAAACCCTCCCATGGATGAACGCCGCACACCAAGAGGTCCCATCAATGAGGATGAACTGGCTCGCGCACAGGCCGACGAGACTGCCAAAGGATACCTCTTCCAGGCTCTGGGAAATGAGGTCTACGCTCACGTTGAGTGCTGCACAACAGCGAAGGAGATATGGGATGAACTTGCAGAAATCATGGCTGGCACAACTGAAAGTGCTCAGGGGAGGAAATCAGCATGCCTCTCGCAGTATGAACTCTTCCAGGCCTATGAAGGAGAGGAACTGCGTGACACATACCTCCGATACCTGAAGGTCATCAATGAACTCAAGAAAGCCAGGATCTCGAGGGACAAATTCGATATCAACAACCGCTTCCTTGGTAGCCTCAAACCACATTGGGGCAATGCGATCGTGATGATGATTCAGAGTAAGGACCTCTCCAACACCTCTATCCATGCTCTTTATGACAGTCTGTCTGCCTATGCTCCTTACGTGCAACCTCAGTCCACCAACACTCGAGTCGACCCACTGGCACTCCTCTCGAACAAAACCAATGAACGATCTTCCATCACTAAGGCCAAACAGAACAAAGGGAAGCTGCCAGCTGTTGTATCGGACACCTCTTCAGGAACCGAAGCCGATACAGAATCCGATGAAGATATTCGTGACATACGCAAGCAACTGGCAATGCTCACTAAGCTGGTCTCAAAGAAGATCGGGAAAAAATCCTCATCCTCCTCCAATCGCCAAAGAACCTATAGCGGCACCAAAAAGACCACTCCCACAGAGGAAAAGGTCCCATCACCGACACCACTCCACCACGCCTACGCCTACGCCACCACATGCTGCTCCGTCTCTCCAGTGTTCAAAACTGAACCCGGAGGAACACCAATTGCTGCTACTCCTGAGAATCCCACTTGATTGTCTCACTCAACACCACACCACACCATCATTACCACCATCAACACCAGAGGCAGACTCGTCCCTCGGACGACGTGACGATCCCGAAGACGGAGATCATCTCAAGGGGGAGTAAAGGAGAAGAAATGAGTTGAAGATCGTAAAGCAGCATCAGCAGCAACCATCATCCACGCCACCTTCACCAACTACGCCCCGCCGGAGGCTTCCACTACCTCCGCGCACATTCTTATGTGTCAGGCTATTATGTTCATAATGGAACACTCGAAGGAGCCATGGCACATCTCATCCACCACATTCCGCCACTACTGCACTGACCACTCTGAAGACCGGGCTCCCTGCTCTTGAAAGTCACATTTCAATGGAGCCTTGGCACATTTTTTACGCCCCACGCCTACCTTCTTCTGGAGCCAGACGAGTCATCTTCGATGCCGAACCAGACAACTTCCATTCGAAGACGACAAATCCGGCGCCAAAAAGAAGAAGATTGGAAAATCTTAACAAGTGAGTCCTAGCCGAGCCATCAATGCCTCCGCAAGAAGAGGAGATATCCCTTGTAGGGGGAGTTTGCTAGAAATCGAGATCTCCAATACGCCCAACAAAGATATCCCGCGCTGAATTGAAGATTGAACACTAAGGGGGAGATTGTTAGGAAATATTTTGTAGTGTTCAATTTCATTGTATTATCTTTGTTGATTTGCTTTATTAAACTTTGGGCTAGCTCTTAATTGGGTTAGTTCTTAGTTATTCATGTAATGGGCATTCACAAGAGGCCCACCTATTATATACCAACTTGTGGTATAAATAGGAAAACCCTAACACATAGTTATGGGTGCTTGTGTGCGTTTATTCTAGAGAGAGAATATTTTTGAGCCTCCTTCTTTTCCACCACCAAGCCCCCACGCCCCGTTCCATAAATCTCTATCATTAGGCGTGTTTAATCCGTCCGAAGTCGTGTTGTTGGTGTAATCTCGGACCAACAATTTCGCAAAGATATACATTTGCGTATCCATATAAGCAAGAAATGTTTCGCTTTTAAACAAGTCTGTGCAAATGCATGTGCAAATGCATTTGATAATGTGCGAAATTTTTCATTCATAAGAAAAAAATCAAGTAAAATAATGCAAAAATACAAGAAAATGCATGAAAAATATGCAAAAAAAATATGCAAAGAAAAATTCGAAACAAGACTATATGATTTTGATATTTATTATTTTTTTCTTTTTTTTTCATTTTGGTGTCAGATTACGTCACTTTGATGTCCACGCAAAAATTTCACATGACGCACGGAATAATAATTTGCCGTCAAGTTATGTCGTCAAACTGAAGTCCTAAGTTCATAGAGTGATCCATTTCGACAACTCTCACGAGGTTCGCTCTAGTGCTCAATTATTTTTATCATGGAATTTATAATACCCATAAAATTTAATTACGGGAATACGACTTAATTAGCAGTAAATTAAAAATTTCATTGGATTAATTAATATTTTCGATTATACAATGCCTTTATATTCTCATGCCTTTAGTGACTTATGTGCTATATGATTTCATGTTGTGTGATTTATAATTCTTATGTGTGTTACGAATTATGACTTAAGTGATGAACATAGATTCTAGAAAATTTTAAATGATGAACTAATTACGTACTATGAATGATTCTAACATAGGAAAGTAACTAATATTTACATTGGTAAGAACCGAAACTAGACAAAAAGGGTTTGTGAAACATTAGGGTTTCTAGGTATGCTATTAAAAATAAAAATATCAAAGCTAAAGAATGTCAAGTAAAGGATAGAAGAATGTCGAAAGATAGGATGCCAAAACAAGAAGAAATTCGATACATAAGAATCTCGAGATCTTTGGATCTCGAGATCTTTGAAGCTTGAAATGTTAAATCTCGAAACGTATAATTTGCCAGAGAAGGTAGATTTAGAAATCAAACACTGTGAATGTCGATATCTAGATTTCGATAGAACTAATAAATAGAATTAACAATTGGTCGATTGCTTAATTAAATTTCAAACTGTAAAAATATAATGAATAAGTAAATGACATGTAAGGCTTCCTTAACCTAAGATGTAAAAATAAATTGCTTAGTCACCTCGTAGTCAAACTCAAGCAGAATTTTCTAAGTGTAATACTAATACGATCCTAGAAAATAAGAAAACCCTAGTAACTAAGCAGAATTTTCCAAGCATATTAAAATTCAAATTTTGGTAAGTAAGAATATTACTTATGACCTTATTAAATTTCGTAACTAAGTTTTCCTAAATAATCTAACCCTAGAAATTAAGGAGACCTAGAAATTCAAGCGTAAGGAAGAGGGTGAAAACCATAATTTTGATTTTAAATTTATTAGGATGTTCGTTTGGATTAAGCTTTATTTTAAGTAAGTATGGAGTGCTCTAGGATCCGTAATCATGATGTAGAATAATTTGGGGCTGATTAACGATTTTAAGGTAGAAGAATTTTAGGATCTGGGAATTTTGGGGAGTATATTTTAAGAACTAAGTTTGAGTAGTTGGAGATTTGAAGGTGTTTTCGAGTAATATACTTTCTCCAGATTATGGATCTCGAAGTAATAGTAGTTTCGTAGAAACGATCTCGAGCTCAAGGATGAGAATGACCAAAACTCAGGACAGAGTTTCGGAATGAAACGCGAGATCCATATCGAAAGTTATTTTAAAATCATGTATTGTTCAAATCTCGAACTTTTGAATGTACTGTATCAAGATTTTTTAAAATATTATCTCGAGCAGCTATGTCTTTAACATGTCGAGATCTAATAATGTCGAGATTTAACGTGAAAGTGACTTCGAAATTTAGTCTGTAATGTCAACATACATATCGAGATCTATTCTCGAGAAAGACCTCGAAATCCCAGAACCAAGCTCGAGATTTGTTTCATAATTCCTCTCGAGATTTATCAAAAACCATATCGAGATTTACCTCATGAACCGTATCGAAATCTAGTTTTAAGATCAACTTTAAAACCTTGTGTGGGACCTAGAAATTAAGCTCGACATCTATCTTAAGAATATGTCGAGATTCATGTCGAATTTTATTTCGAGATTTTGTATCATTCAAATCGAAACCTTGCAATATACTATGTCGAGATTTAAGTTCTATGCAACCTAAGATTCTTATGAATTTCAAAATGATACATTTTAATTAAGTCAAAAATTCGGAATTTTAGGATTTCGAAATTTACAAAAGTCGAAAGTAGGTTTTTTTTTAACTAAGCCACTTTCGTGAAACTGTAGTTAGACTAATAAACCCTAATTTTGTATGTTTTTATACTTAGGGTTCGAAGGCTCGCGATTTACCGTACGATAGCTAAGGATACCAGGTAAGTGGAAGCCCCAACTACAGCACATAATTGTATGTGCATGAAATTATGTGTTACGTGTTTTTATGATTGTATATGGCTTCCATGAAATGTGATTTCTTATGTAATTAATTTACATTATATGATGGCATGACACGCATATTCATGGCATGAGCTTATGCATGCATGACTAGTATGAGAGTCAAGGAAAGAGGACTTGCATGAGTATAAGATCGCGGGAGAGCGATGGATATTTGCCGATATAGGCATTTGTGTCGACTCAATGATGAGTCACGGCTCTTCTATGCTACCATGGCGATTCACGAGGTCAACTAATAATTGCCTGATTCACGAGAGGCAGGGAAAATACACCATGGCGATTCACGAGGCCAAATATTAAAGCCTGATTCACGAGAGGCGGGTGGATACTCCGTAGGGGGAGATGCAACTTGGAGGATGCGACTCGAGGGAATGAGCGGCACCGAGGGAACCTCGAGTGTTGGCGACCTCGTGGTAAGCTACCAGTGAGAAGCGTCCGCGTGTCAGACCGCATTGGGATGGAAAGGCGCCTTAGGGTTAAACGAAATTTGTGTGCTCGGGTTAGCCTCTCAATTGGACTGCATTGGGATTGAAAGGCACTATTAGCCTCTCAGTGTGGACTACATTGGGATTGAACGGCACCATAGGGTTAAGCACAGATGGAGTACTCGAGTTTAGCCTCCCAGTGTGTGTACTGCCACTTATTATACCCTTAGGGGTTTGAGCTCTATATGGTGCATAGTAAGATTGAAAGCCGAGTGGCCCAGATATGGTCAAGAAGGATGTGAGAAGTAGATAGCATTGGCGCGATACCTTCGCTATTTAGGTCACGTGCATTTCATGCATGGTTTTCACTTACTGAGCTTTATAAGCTCATTCCATATTTTTATGTGTTGTATGACCCCGCGATAACGGTACGTGATCATTTTCACGGTAAGGCCAACTTTTGAAGCTTCCGAGGGCTTTTGAGATGGAAGTGTGTGCATGGATGCGACCTCGTGGAGGCCCAGTAAATAGATTTATTTTGACCCGCATCGCGCTTTCCTATGTAAGTAGGACCCATGATGATTTTGTAGGAACAATTATGATTCCTTTTTATGGAAGGAAAAATTTTCTACGAAATTTTGCATGATCTATTTCGTTATTACGACATTAGTCGCTTAGACTAGTTAAGAAAGTAGTGGTGGAAGGCGGGGCGCCACAGGATTTATATACTAGATATATCATTCATGTCAACACAAGCAAAATTATATCAATTAACCTGCTATCAAGGCGCTTGTAATCATTTCACCGAGCGAGAGACCGTCGATTCGGAATCAAAGGGATTAGGGATTTAGTATTTTGGTTCTGACTTAGAAGGGAAGGAAAATATTTGGGAATCGTGGACTAAAGATTTTCTTCCTTTTCTTCGTCGTCCTCTTCACCCGCATTTTCTTTTCCATCCTTAAACTTTTTCATATTATTCTACACTTGCTCAAGATGAAGCTCCGCTTCTCTACGAGGCTGATAGATTATCTATGGCGAAGTCCTTCTTGTTGGTTCTTGGGCCGATACTGTGCTCCTCTTCTTTTAATACCTAAAGAGGTTTCAAAGATTATCGATTTGGAGAAGTTCACAGTTATGGAATTCCAACCCCAGGTCGTGTTCCTCTTCTCGTTGTCTCGATATAAGACAAGATTATCATTGGAGAAGTTCACTTCGTAGTGCTCCTCTTCCAGCCGTTCTGACGAGTTACGAGATTATCGAAGGAGAAGTTCACAGCAAGATCCATGCCCTCTTTTTATGATTTCTAGAAGATTTCAATAATTAGGAAGGCATGTTCTTTTGGACTATTTGTTGTGTGTTGAGCATTCCTCGTGTGCTTTTTCCACCTCCTTTTGTCATCATTTCTCTTTTTCTTTCGTCGCCTTTTTCACCCCCTCCCTTTCTCGTTTATGCAACCCTCCAAAAAATTTATGGATTACAGTTGAAGGCTTGATCGGATACAAATGAAGAAAAGGATATCGAAGAAGGCTCAAAGGGATGACTAGAGAAATAATTTCAAGGATGATATTTTGATTTGGCCAAGTGAGAAATTTTCCCACGTGCCCTAATCATTTTCCTAACAATCTAACGCAAGGCGAGCATGAGGCCAAGAAATACAAGTTAAGACAAGCATTTGATGTGTGACTCGCTAAAGGATAAATTCTCGAAAAAATAATAATGCTCAAAATCTCACATATATGATGTGGATTTGTGTCTAGTGGAACAAATGAGTGACCTTTAGACAAAAGAATGCGACTAGGCAGACAATATTAAGCAAACAACCAGTCATATATCAAGGAAAGATTTTTGTGAACAAATCAAAGTAGATTGAGTAATCGTCACTCCCCATTTTTTCGTTGTTTTTTGTTTAATTTTGTTTTCAAAACAATAAAAAAATTGTGTTTGTTTTGTTTTGTTTTTTATTGTTGTTAATATTATTATATTTTTTTGGTTATACTGCGGTTTTTTTTGTTTTTTATTAAAGAGAAAAAAAACATGAACATGATATGAAAACAAAGAAAAGAAAAAAAATTAAGTGAAAGTGCATGAATTTTTTTATGTATATGTATATTTTTATTAGAACTTGTTAGGTCCTATGATTAACAACTATAAGTTCCTAGGCATGAATTCAAAGCAATTCGACCATTTATGATGATCATGAGATTCGATCGAAAAACTCTTTTGAAAAACGAGAGAGAGAATTCGAGTAGAGTGAGAAAGTTACTGCTGTTTCTGCAAGCATTTCGGATCTATTTTCAAACTTTCTCTATTCAGCCCAAATTCTTTACATGTATTTATACCAAACAAGCTTGGTATAAATATCAAACTAGTCCTAATCTAAGGACTACTATACAAAACGCCCCAAATTACAAAGACAACTAATAAAATCAAGCACAGTTAGAAATTGTATTCTACATTCTCCCCCTTTGTGCTTGATTGCGTCTCCGCGCTGTTCGTCCTTGTCGGGCGTAGTAAGATCTGCGCAAGCCCAGCGCATGCTCATAATCTTTATAACGTTTCCCTGAGCTTCAGGCGCTCCTCGATGTCATCCAGCAATTCCATCAGGAGCGGCTGTTTCTCACGAACCGGTGGATCCTCAGCATAGTGTCTCGGTTGATTTCTTCCAACCTCTGCTCGATGTTTCTCCTGACGACCTTGAGCGTTCCGTCGCAAAACTCTGCTCGATTGTTGTAGGTGATGCCGATGACCGAGCTGATGTGAACATGATTTCTTGGAAGCCCTTCGATCAGGTCCTTTGTTGAGTGGTTCGGCCATGTTGACCTTCTTCATATTGCTCTCCAGAGCCATTTCAAGGTCGTGTGCGGCAAACTATTTTACTTGTCGCATAATGAACCGGTAGAGCACTTCGAGGCCTTCTTTCTTGATGAAGCCCTGAGGACCTTTGTACTTCTCCACGTACAGCTGATAAAAGCGGTATACTTCATCGGCAGGGAGGTACGAAAGATCGCTCTAGCTCAGTTCCTCTCGGGTTCTGTCCACTCGCTCTATTAACATAGCGAGGTGTTGGAAGTCCTCCTTTGGCACAGTAGACACTGAGGAGTTGGCAAATTGGAGAGAGTTCCTTGAAATGACTCTTCAGGCGTTCCGTCGGAATCCCCAGCCTTACGTCCGGTCCTAGTTGGGTCAGCATCCACAAATATGTCATCCTCTTCTGCTGATCCCAGTGAGAGATCCCTCTCAGCTCGAACTCATCCGGCTTCTTGACTTTATTCGACCTCCAAATATTTTCCCTGACTTCTTAAAGGGTATCTCTATTCGAATGTTTTCCCATGGCGTGTCGATCCGAACGGTCCCTGGCATCTGTCTGGTGGGGGACACCGCTCGTTGTGCGATCAACTCTGCTAGCCTTGCGATGTCTCTTTGGTAGTCTTCACCTTCCAGAAGTTCATTGTCTTCTATGATAACGAGGTCCACGGATGCTTGTTGTAAGAAGTGTCGGACGTCCTGAAGTCGTCGTCTCTGATGCTCCTCGGGCATGGAATGGGTCGATTTGTCTAGGACCTCGAGTGGATTGACACCATGTCCTTAGGGGCCCGGTTGGTCTGGAGCGTCTGAGGGAGTAGCTTGGGTAGTAGCTAGGGCCACAAGCATTGCTGCACTTGCTTCTTCTTCCGGAAGCAAGGGGCTTGAGTAGATCGGCGGGTGTGGGCGCAGGCGTCCAAAGGGTAAAGGTAGGTGGGTCGATATTTGGTAGAGTGGCTGTGCGGTGCGTGGTGTGGGTGGTTTGTGTTTGGGTTTGGGTTTGGGTTTCACCAACTCCAGCGCTTGTCTGCGTAGCGCCCGAGCCTTGTCCTTGGCCACTTGTGGATGTCCTCGGCCTCTTCTCCCCCTCATGATGCTCCTGATCGTCAGGATCGTCATGTCTGTGCCGTGAGTGGGAGCTTTGGCCTCGACAAGTGTTCGTCGGTGGCTCAGGGTGATCCACCAATCGCCTATAGAGGGATTTTTTTGAGGCGCTCGAATGGAAAGGCCGATCAGGCGGGCGAGTAATATGTCGTGGAGCTCAGTGATAGGTATAGTGTATGGGTTGATGAGGATGGAGGAAGTGGCTAAAGGGTCGGTGGGTGTGGGTTGTGGAGGTATGGGGTTGGTTTGTGCCGAAGGCCCTTCTGAGAGGTGCTTTCCCGGTATCTCTGCGGGATGCCTCGAAGGCTTGTAGTACTCTCTCTGTGATTTAGTCTTCCATGGACTGTACAGCGGCAGAGAGAGCGGCCCGGAACTGCTCGTTCGTCACAAAGGGTGCGGACGCATCCGTGGATGGACCAGGACGACTGATGTCGCCTGTTATCAACCCTTGAGTAGACACCGACTCTTCGGGTTGGCTCACAGTCACTTGAAGTTGTGACTGTATGAGACTTCCACCCAATCCTCGAGTCGAATCTTGAAGATTCGTCTCTATGGGCGTTATGGCAGGCTCAGGTTGCGCCTGCGAACCAGACACCACGAGAGTTGGTTGCGGCTCAAGAATGAGCGATGAAGTGCCAGCAACACTTGTAGATGTGGTCAGCGTAGTATCTGGTGCAGTGGTGACGGCCGGGAAGAGCGACTCCAACTGAATGCTGAGTCTTCTAGGAGTCCTCCTGATCAGACTAATTTCCTCGTCAGACTCCGTGTCAGACGGGTGGCTGTGTGAGGAGGAAGGTCTCTATCACCAGTGGAAGAGAGGTTTGCCCCATTTCGACCTCGGGCTGTGCTACTGGTTGAAGAACCTCCTCAATGGTTTCCTCGAGCACGCCGATATGTACGGGCACTTCCACTTGGTATTCATGTGCAGGAGCCTCGAGCGTCATCTCAGTAGCCACGACGTCTATCAAGGTATCATCCACGTCTGGCGTTGGCTCTTCGACCAGAGGAGACTCCTGTTGAAGCTCCTGAGCGACAACATCAATCATCCCGTCGTCAGGGCTTGGTTGGTGTTCTGGTTAGGGAGGGCTCACATGGTAATTTGCCGGGGCCCTCTGATCATTTGCTCCGCTAAATTGTGTTCCCGGCAGAATCTCTGATACTCAGCTCCCGCGGGGTCGGCGAGTCTGAGTAGGTTAAGTGGAATCGGCACCGACGGTTGGTCCAGGTCCGTGAGCCGTGGATTATGGAAGAACTTTAGCCTTGGCGGCTGATAGTTTCCTCCGGGAGGCAGTGAGGGATGTTCTCCGCGTGTAACTCCGTGAACTCCCTGATGATCACGTTGAACCATCGAGCATAGGGGACGTTCTTCGACCTTCGATTCTCCTTCAGCCGAATATGTTCAGCCAGATCATTCCAGATCAGCTGCACGAAATCGTAATTTCGGGAGAAGGCGAGTCCGTGAAAGATTCGCAGTATATTGGCCTTGCCCTTGTCGAAGCCAGCGTGCTTGGGTGATAGACACTTGTTCACGATCCCGAACAAGTATCTTCCAGGGGTGAGGGATACCGCTGCTATGGACCTGAGCTAACTTGGTGAGTTGCGGTTGATATCCCATTTGCATGAAGTCATGGACCATTTCTGCGTCCGACGGGAGCGGGTCGTAGTTGTCACTGTGTGGCAAGTCCAGTATCATCCCGAACTGGCTCTTGCTCATATGAATATGCCGCGTCCCGATTCTTGTTGTGAAGGAGAATGCTCCATTCGCTACAGCTCCTTGTATACATCCCCAGAATTGCTGGAGATAGACCATCGGCACTGAGGCGGTGACCGTCAGCGCGTGCCAAATGGGGTGGCCTCGCAGGATAGATACAATGATCTCGTCCGGGCACCGAAATGTGCTCAGATCGAGCTGGAAGTTTGTGTCCTGAACCTTCAAATATAGGTTATGATCGTATATGTGATTGTATCGAGGATAGCGATCCATCTGAAAGGAATAAAGAGATATAAAAGTACATTAGTTCATAATTTTTTATTTTAGTCGAAAATGCATTTAATTTCATCGAACTATAATATTGTATCAAGTCATGACATGTTTGATGAATTTTGAATTGAAATCATATGATATGCTTATAGGATACTCGATTTTGAAGAAATGTAATGGCATGATTGCAATTTTGAAATAAACACTTAACACGTGAGAAAGAGTTCGAAAATTTTCTAAGTGTTTAATCGCGGGTAATGTCACCGTTCATGCCGAGAAATTTTTCGCTCGATAAAATTGGTTTTCAAATTGATTTCCTATGCATTGATTTCAATTGTAATGTCTCCGTTCAATTTTTCGATCGAGAAAATTTTATGCGCTAATGTTCGCTGCAGTGTAAAAGACTTAGAGAAAATTTTCTAAGTGTTGAAGTTGAAATCGAGACTATAGTCGATCAATTTTACGATCGAGACGAATTCCGGATTAATTTACGATCGAGAAATTATTTCTCAGGTAAATTTACTGTCGAGAAATTTTCTTCGATTGAATAAAATTTTTCGATTTGAAATTTGTCGAGCGGAATGTGATTTTCGATTGTAAGTAAAAGTTTTTCGCTGCAATATATTTCTATCGAGAAATTAGTCAACGAGAGACTAAGTCAAACGTCGAGAAATTATTCGATCAAGTAAGTCCTATGCGGCGAATTTTACGATCGAAAGATTAAGCGTTGAAAAATTAATTTTTCGCTACTAAATTTTTGCGACCAAATTGAAATTAAATCGAAAATTCTATTTTGCGATAATAAGTTTGTCGCTCGATAAAATTTGCATCAAAATTGTCTAATCACAAGTTTTTCGTTCACAAAATCCTAATTGGATTTCTCGATGGTAAATAATTTTTCGGTCAAAATCTTCTATTTTAGCGACTAAATCAGAATTTTATCGATCGAAAGCTAATTCAATACAAACAGTATCTCAATTAAATCGGAATTCAATTAAGACTGTTGCGATCGAAAAAGTTCTTCGGTGGCTTCAAACATTCAAAACCCCAGTTTCATCCAGACTTAAATTTCAGTCGATGATTCAGATTTTCCGATGATTCATTCTACCAGATTCATAGAGAATATCGAAACTATCATAAGTGCAGGCATTAAACTCATATAGAACTCAAAATCAAGCCTAAATTACTAAAAAATAGTTGCGATTTTTCTCAGTTTTGAAGAACAGTCGAAAATAAGCCTAAACATGCGAAAAACTTCAAAGTGCGGGTGCTATGTAAATCACACGCAGATGTTAAAAGAATCTCATTTCTACCTTAAACAGACAGTTTGGTGTTGAAAATCGAAAGATTTTTGAGAATATTTAAGCTGTCTGTGAAAGTTTTTTGCGAGAGATTTTCTGCGATTAGGGTTACGTGAAAAACGTTTTCCGACTAACAAAAAGTGGACTTTTAATAACTCGCTGTAAATCAATGTTGCGATTTAATGGATCAGGCCCATTACTATTTGCGCTCGAGAAATTTTTGGTTGGAAAATTGCTTCTCAATTCAAATTTTTCGATCACAAAATATCGCGGCCAATCAAAATCGTTTCCAACACTGTTTATGATCGAGAAACCTATTATCGTAAATTAAGTCTTTTATCTAATTTCTCGATAGTAAGTACTTCTAAAATTTTTAGATTAACCTCTATTTCGAGTAAAATCACATTGTAAGGCTCCCCCTTAGAATTAAAATAAATGCAATTAACTCCCTGTATTTTCCGTGTAGTAACGTCTAGCTCCCTTGGCAGAAATTAAAAAATCTGTACCACTTAGAAAGAAGACATTAGAAATAATGGAGTTAATCAGCAATTCTTTTAGGGATGAAATATTTGATCTGTGACTAGCTCTTTTCTTTTTAGTGTCGACGTCTTGCTCCGTAATTTTGTTTTGAAGGAATCTGAAACGCTTAGAGAAAAACGTCAAGAGCATTTAGAGCTAATGCACGATTTTATATTTGCTCCCCTCAAATGATGCGCAAGAATTGACTAATTATGCAAGCATATGAATCAATTCAAGTCACGAGCATCTAACACACAAAGTTACTAAGTAAGCACGTATACATGGTCCCCGAAAACATGTACTTAAAATATTGTGTGAGGGTAAGCGCAATGAAAAATTTATCGCATTTAAACAATTCAGTACCAACGCAATCTAAAATTGCATTTAGAATGTGCGATACTAAAAAAATCGCATTTATTCAATTCAACGCATATGAAACATAACATTTCATGTCAAAATGTGCGAATTTTATGAGTTTAATTGATTTTGATTTTTTTTATTTCATTTTTTTATTATTTTTTTGTTTTATATTATTTACCTATATATATATATTTCTGTATATTTTTTTATTAATTTTTTCGTATTTTACTATTATTATAGTATGGGTTCAGATTATTTTGCTTCGATCAATCGTGACACCTAAAATTTTACGAGAAATTTGAAGAGGAAAATGCCGTCAAGTCTTGTAGTCAAACTATAGTCCTAAGTTCATAGACTGGCCCATCTCGACAACTCTCACTAGGTTCGCTCTTATACTCAATAATTTCTAACTTGGGAATTTTATATTTATATCACTCAAGTCAACACAAGCAATTTTAAGTCAATTTACCTGTGATCGAGGCATTTTTTAATCATTTCACCTAAGCAAGAGACCGTCGATTGGAATCAAAGGGGTGTAAGGGTTATAGTTTGGCTAGGACTTAGAAGGGAAGGAATTTAGAGTAAAGTGAGCTTATCTCTTCGTCATCTTCCATTATCTACGTCCGTCTCCCCCTTTTTTTGGCGTCTTTCTTCTTTTCAATATTTTCTCCCTCCTTTTCTTTTAAGAATTATCCCTTTTTATGTTATGCTCAAACTGAAGCTCCGCTTCTCCACGAGGCTATAGGAGATTATCGTAGGCGAAGTTCTTCTTGATGGTTCTCGGGCCGATACCGTGCTCCTCTTCTCTTAATCCCTAGAGAGGTTTCAGAGATTATCTTTTCGGAAAAGTTCACGGTTATGGAATTCGTACCCGAGGCTGCGCTCCTCTTCTCTTTTCCCGATATAAGACCGGATTATCGTTGGAGATGTTCACTTCGTGGTGCTCCTCTTCCAGCCGTTCTGACGAGCGTACGAGATTATCATAGGAGACGTTCACAGCAGGATCCATGCCACTTTCTGCACGATAGTCGAAAGGCAGGTTCCTTTGGTATGATTTTTGCGCGTTGAGCAATGCCTTCTTTTGTCATCATCCCCTTTTTCTTTTGTTTTCTCCCCCTCCTTTTCTCGTTTAAACAACCATCCGAAGAGTATAGGAATCGGTTGAAGGCTGGGAATGGGTTTCTAAGGAAGAAAAGGACATCGGAGAAGGCTCAAAGTGGATGACTAAGGGCTAATGTGAGGGGAAAATTATATAAGGCCGAGTGAGGAATATCCTAAGCGCCCTTATCATTTTCCTAACGATCTAAAGCAAGGTGAGTATGAAACCAAGTATAACTAGGTAAGACAAGTAATTGATGTGTGACTCACTCGAGAAATAGATCCAAGGAGAGAAAAATGAACAAGGCTTGAATCCTCACATATGTAAAGTGACTTTGTTTCTAGTGGAGCAACCTAATGACCGTTTAGACACACGAATGCGACTTAGACAGACAAAATTAAGCAATTAAATCGATCGCATGTCGGGGTAAAATTCTTGGTGACTTTAGATTAAAGCATCTTAAGGATTTCGTCATTCCCCGTTATATTATATTTTTATTATTTATTATAACATCAGGCAATATAAAGTCAAATAAACATGGAAAACACATAGAATAGAGCATGTGATAGCACAGAAGATCAGGTAATGCACATATTACGGAAGATTCAACATGCTAATTTTCCGACAAGGAATTGGAATCGTTTCTCATCCAAAGCCTTGGTGAAAATGTCGGCTAGTTGAAACTCCGTGTTCACAAAATACATATCTATTGTGCCTTTTTTCGTGATCTTTGATAAAGTGATATCTAATATCTATGTGTTTTGTGCGTGAGTGATGAACAGGATTGCAAGTAATAGCGATGGCACTTTGACTCTCACTATATATGGGTATATTATTTAAATTGTACCCATAGTTGCAAAGTTGTGTCCGCATCCACAGCATCTGGGAGCAACAACTGGCAGCAGCTACGTATTCCGCTTCGGCCATCGAAGTTGACACATAATTCTGCTTTTTGGATGACCAGCAGACCAGCTTTTCGCCTAAAAACTGAGCGCCACCGGAGGTGTTTTTCCTGTCCATTCGGCAACCTGCATAATCAGCGTCAGTGTAGCCAATAACTTTGAAGTTCGTACCCTTTGGATACCATAGTCCAAGGGTAGAAGTGCCCTTAAGGTAACGCAGGATCCTTTTAACCGCGAGCATATGGGATTCTTTGGGATCGGCTTGAAAACGGGCACATAAGCAGGTGGCAAACATGATGTCCGGCCGGCTCGAAGTGAGGTAGAGAAGAGATCCAATGATGCTGCGATACAGTGTGATGTCGACCGACTAGCCAGAGGGATCGGCATCCAACTTGCAGCTTGATGACATAGGAATGCTGAGAGGTTTGCTCTGGTCTTGATGGATTTTCTTCAGAATATCCTTGATGTATTTTGTCTGACTGATGAAAATCTCATCTTCGAGTTGCCTGATTTGTAGTCCTAAAAAGAACTGCATCTCTTCCATGTTACTCATCTCGGACTTGCTTTTCATTAGATCTCCAAACTTCGTGCAAAGCCGCGGATTAGTTGATCCGAAGATGATGTCGTCGACGTATACTTGAACGACCATCAGATCTTTGTCTTGCCATTTGATGAAGAGGGTTGTGTCTATCGTTCCTCGTATGAATCCAGACTTCACGAGGAATTCACTCTGGACATCGTACCAAGTACGTGGGGCTTGTTTAGTCCATATAGAGCTTTATCCAAGCGATAGACGTGATCGGGATGTTCTTGCTCAACGAAACCTTCCGACTGAGTGACGTAGACTTTTTCTTTTAACACGCCGTTGAGAAAGACGGTCTTAACATCCATCTGATAGACTTTGAAGTCTTTGTGAGCCGCATAAGCCAGGAGAAGGCGGATAGCTCCGATTCGGGCGATAGGAGCATATGTCTCGTCGTAGTCGATGCCTTCCTGTTGATTGTATCCCTTCGCAACTAGCCTTGCTTTGTTCCGGATCACCTCACCATCTTCATTTTTCTTATTTTTGAATACCCATTTAGTTCCGACAATTGTTTTCCCATGTGGACGGGGTACCAAGACCCACACTTGAAGACGTTTGAAATGATTGATTTCCTCTTGCATCGCAATTGTACAATCCGGGTCTCGAAGTGCGTCTGCTACCTTAGTAGGCTCGTTTTGGCTCACGAAGCAGCTAAAAAGACTGTGTTGACGACGTGTCCTCAGTCCACCTGAAGGATCGCCAATTATCTAATCAACCGGGTGACCTCCAGTCCACTTCCGATCATGAGGCAAGGCTGAAGTCGATGCGTCAGCCATCTGTGGGTCTAGATTTCTCATAGTCTCCGATTGAACATTTGTCTGAGGAAGTTCCAATACTGCACTTGGATCGATCGTCTCATATGATACTTCCTCGATGACGATTGTAGGTTCTTCGTTATTCTGTGGCAATTCTGAATCGGGTGGGGTCGAGACGTGAGAAGAACTTGGTACGTCGGTCTCGTCGGGTGGAGAATCCACTGTAGGTGTAGCAGTGCATGACTGATATACTGGTTCGAGAGAATCCAAATCATCTAATACAAGTCTCGTTGCTTTTTCTGACATTGACTTCGAAGTTGTTGCCATCTTCTGTTGGTTTTGTGCCAACACACCAGTGATTACGTTTTCTGAGAAGTTGTCTTCAGAAACCAACGGGTTAAGTACGGGTCCTGAACTGAGTTGTGCAGGAGCCATCTGGTTAGGTACGGGTCCTGGACTGAAGTGACCAGAAGCCATATCTGCCACTTCGTGGAAAGTGACATTATAGCTTTCCTTAATTGTTCGGTTGGACTTGATATATACTCGGTACGCTTTTGACGTTGAAGAATACCCGACGAAAGTTGCTTCGAATGCTTTAGGGTCGAACGTGGCACGATGCTCTCTGTCGTTCGCCACAAAGCACTTGCACCCGAAGACTTTAAGGAACGCGATGTTGGGCACTCTATTATTCACAATCTCTTACGGAGTCTTGTTGAACCGTTTGTGAACCACCGTCCCGTTTTGTGTAAAACAAGCGGTATTGACTGCTTCAGCCCATAAGAAGTGTGGAAGTCCTGAATGGATCAGCATTGTGCGAGCTGCTTCCACTAGTGTTCGATTTTTCCTTTCAATGACCCCACTTTGTTGAGGTGTTTGGCGACTGGAAATTGTGGACTTCTTCCAAGTTTCTAATAAAACTCACTGAGGTGGTTGTTCTTGAACTCAGTGCCGTTGTTTGTTCGAATAACTTGAATAGTCTGTTGCAGCAGATTTTGAGTTGTGTTCACAAAATCGATAATCAAGTCACATGTCTCATCTTTGGTTCGGAGGAACTTTGTCCACGTGTAGCGAGAGTAGTCATCAACGATCACTAGCACATACTTTCTTCCATTGATACTCTGAGTCTGCATCGGCCCACTGAGATCCATGTGTATGAGTTCCAATGGTCGAGAAGTAGACGCAATTTGCTTGACATGATGAGAAGCTCGCTTCATTTTTCCTAATTGACATGCCGAACACTGATGCTCTCTTTGTAGTAGTATGGTTGGAAGACCGTGAAACCAACCTTTTCGTAGAAAGACGTTGGAGAGCTTTCATTTTTAGATGAGGCAGTCGTTGATGCCATAGGCTGTTCCTCTGTAAATCAATCTGAGAGATGAGGCATACAGCTGTCGAGGGCCGTATGTACGTCAAGTTGATCGTGTAAAGATTGGATTTCCGAAGTCCTTGAAGGAGTTCTGTGTCCTGACTATCCAAAATTCTGCACCGGTCAGCATGAAAGACCACCTGGAACCCTTTGTCGCAGAACTGGCCTATGCTGAACAAGTTATGGCGGTGGCCTTCGACGTCCGAGACATCTTTTATTGTCAGGTTCTCGAGAATGATATCTCCAAATCGAAGAATTGGAGCTGAGTCATTGTTTCCGAATCTGACTTTTCCGTTTGGTCGGTCTTTGTAGTTGCTCAGCAGCTCTTGTTTACCAGTCATGTGTGTGGAGCAACCAGAGTCGAGGTACCACACATGATGGATCTGCAAAAACAAATTAGAGAGCTTAGGTACCCACTTAAGCATGGGTCCTCTCAGATTAGCAGATTTAATTTTGGGTTCAGATATGATTCCTAAATTTTATTCGGAGGAGTTTTAATAACCCATTCCACTTTTGGAGAAGTGGGTTTGGGTTTTGCCCCTATAGGAGACTTGGCCTTTTTGGCTTTTGTCGTCCTAGGCGGAGATTTAGGAACCCATTTGCGTTGAACCTTGCAGGGAAGGTTAATTTCAGCTCGTACAAATGCTTGGGAAGGTTTGACCGTGGAAAAGATCTTTTCTTTTGATAGTCTCCTAAGGTGCTTGGGTGACCAATCTTCATGGGATACCTTAGGTGAGTACAGGCATGTACAGCGCCATAAGCTTTCTTTATGGCTGGATCTTGTTTCCTACGGGTCTTCCTTGTGGCATTTGTTTCAGAATGATTAGTGGTAATTTTTGAGGTAGAGCCTATTTCGAAATTTTCGCTTCTAAACGTGATCGGCTGAAGTGAACAAGTAGAATCAATTATTTTGAACGTAGAAATGGCTCTTTTTTTACTACGAGTGTCTTTTATTGTAACAGGAGGAGTAACATTTTTAGAAACATTCAAATCTACTAGCTCCTTCTTTATCTTACAACTAGACACTCACGCCTTCGTTTTTAGTGCGGGCCCTACGCTCCCTGTGAACGTAGGTGAAATAGAATAGTCTTAGCACTTTTAATAGAATTATTAATGCTCTTTTGATCTTTCGAAGGCGATTTTTCGATTTTTACGCTCTTTACAATAGCGGGAGGTAGTTTGGGAGGATGAGGAAGCCTTGAGTTTTTCCATCTCCTTAAAGAATTTTTCTTTTCAGCTTCGAAATTCTCTCGTTCTTTATCTAATTTCTCCTGTGACTCCTCTATCTATTTTATGATAGGGGGTATGTAGAGAGAATTTTGATAATTAACCTTTTTGACTTCCTCGTAGTGTGTTTCAGAGTTAGGAGGTAAAACTTGAACTAAATCACTGACGGGTGTTAAGGATGGTTTCCTATTTTTGTCCTTTTCATTTAGTTCATTGTAGTCAAAGGGGATCTCAGGCCCATGTGAGGCTTGTTTAATGGATGAATCGAATGCATTTTCATACGTCGATTCCGTAATGTTTCTAAGAGAGGTTGCAGCTATACCCATGTTCTTAATATCATACATTTCTTTCTTCCGTAAAATATGTGGGTTAGTGTAACCTATGCCTTCTATTGGATTATTGAACTCTATATCCTTGGGCTTGTTTAAGAATATCGTCTGTTCGGAATGTCCCCTACGCGTAAGAAGATCATCTAATTTTTTAATTTTAGCATATAACTTCTTGCGTTCCTCACTTATGATAGCATAATTATTTTCTTCCATTAGTTTAGCGGCTTGACAGGCATCTAGTTCCTTACTAAGCTCACTAACCTTAGCATTGGATATTTCTAATTCAGCCTCTAAGTTAGTGATCTTAGTGGTAGCTTCGGTTATCCTACAATTTAAGGTGGCTTTCTCGTTGAGATTCCTAAGCAAACAATTGTAGTTATTTGCTAGCCTCTCTTCTAATTCTTTAATCTTTTCACTATGCTGTCCTAATTGAGATTGACTAGTCTCTCTAGAATATAAGCTCTTAGTAAGTTCTTCTATTTTTGCACTAGAGCTCCTAAGTTCTGATTCGAGACTATCTATCTTCTCCTGAGATCTCTCAAGTTTATTCTCTACTTCCTTTATACTTTTCTGCTCACGTTTCACGTGAGCATATTGTGTTTGATATGATTCTAACATGGAAAATAATATGGAAGAAGAAACTACCTCTTTCGACGAAGTGGATGCGTTGTCGTAATCCGTATGATTGGATGTTTCCGCGTCCGATTCATTGTCGAGACGGGCCATGAGGGCTAGATTCTCATCTTCAGAACTCGACGTGTCCTCGAGCCATTGGTCCTGTTCGGCCAGGAGAGCTACTCCAGCTTTCTTCTGTTTCTTCAATTGGAGCTTCCTAGAGTAGTAGTTGGCATCTCTTTTCTTCGGAAGAGTGCACTCGCTGGCGAAGTGACCTGGCTTGCCACAGTTGAAGCATTTGCTAGCCTCCTTATGGTTCTTGACCTCGGAGCTCTCTGGTGCACGTTCTTTGTTTTTAGAGCCTATAGTCCGAAGTCTATTGGCTGAGGTTGAAGACTTCTTCTTGAAGTACTTCTTGCTCATCATTTGTCCTATGCGAGCTAACTGCTTTCCTAGAGCTTTCAAATTCGGCTCAACGTCGGAGTCTGACTCTTCTTCCGACTCTGAAGGTGAAGGAGGCCTAACGATCTTTTCCTTTCTTGATCTTGAGCTCCACTTCTCCGAGACTAAGGCACCAATGTCTTTGGTTTGTTTGCATTTCTGCTCTTTGAGAATCTCGCTGATATCATCCTCATGTTGTGCGAGATTGTCAAACACCGCATGGACATCCAACTCCCCTAGATCTTTATTTTGTCGAATCTGAGTGGATATTTTCTTCCATTCCGCGGGCAGTGAAGATAGTAATCTGATGTTCGTCTCCATGTTTGTCTTCGTTATTTCTATCTCCTCATCTCATTGAGAAGAGTGAGGTACCTTTGGTAGACCTCGTGTGGACTCTCCTCCGGCTTTGCTTTGAGGGAGTCGTAAGTAGTGAGAATGTTCGCCTTGTTGGCCTTGATACCAACTTCCGTCCTCTGCATCATTCTATGCAGTTCATCCCGCATTCCTTTAGCCGACGAAAGGCTATCAATCTGTCTGTATATGTCGTTGGGGATGCCCTGCATGAGGGTGTTCATGGCTACTAGATCAGCCTTAGCTCGAGCTCTTTCCTCTAGAGAGTATTCGCTAGGCTCCTTTAGTCGCCTAGAAGGTGGAATTGGAGAAGTAGCTGTTTCGTCACCGGGTACATGGACCCAGAATTGTGCCGGTCCCTCTTCAAGAGACTGCAGTAGATTTTCAGCTTGATCGTTTAGAGCGATGAAATTTAGGAAGCAGCTTCTCCACACAGCATATTCGCCTCGTTGCAAAATCGGCGGGCGGTTGTCATTTCCGAGCGAGTAAGCATCCATTTTATATTGTAGTCGAGTTGGGATCTTCGCTAATTGTTTTGAAGGTTTGAAGATGATGTAATGTGCTTCACAAGTGACAAGATTCGTTAGTAGCATTTGATTCGGAAAATAGTTCGACAATTATTTTCGATTTAATCTTTAAAGTTTGATCGAAAGTAATTTCGTCGAAACAGAATATACTCTTTACTGTTCTTGTGCGAGAAAGTTTGTCAGCGAAATATTTTACGAGCAAAATAAATTGCCCAAAATCGTTCGGTCGAGAAAAATTTCTTGATCGTGAATTTATTTCGATCGTAAAGAAACAGTACGTTAGTAAGTTTCTCGACAAGTCAAAATAAATCTGTTGACTTTATCTCGCGTGTAAATGGTTTTTGCCTGGTCAAACGTTAAATGTTTGACCGAAAAAGTTTTTCGAGAGAAAGTTTTTACGCATGCAAAGTCAAAATTGGTCTCTCTCGAAAAAGTTTTTCGCTGATTAATGCTCGAGAAATATTTCTAAGTAAAATCGTTTCTGGTGGTGATGACGATTCTAGCGCTGACTTCGTATTCTGACCGAGAAAAATTCTCGCGCCAAGTTTTTTCATCGAAAAACTAATCCTATCGTAAACCTAGCGAGAAAAATTAGAACGATCGAGAAAAATTCACAGAATACGATTAACGCAGATTCGAGCAAAAACAAGGAATTAGAGAGTGAAATTTCAGGTAATCGCTCGCAATCAATTGCTAATTACGCACGGACAAGCAATTAAACACGTTATGAAGCAAAATATGTCGAATTTGAGCAAATCGGAACGTGTTCTTCATGTTCTTCGCAAACAGTAACTCGCAGAATCGATTCAATCCTAAATCCGAAGTTCAAACAGCTACGAATTTGATGGAAATCAACATTTAGTACTTAACCGAGCACAGAAACATCAAATTCAAGTCAATTAAGCACAGAATTATGCTATTGGATCGAAAACAAGTTTCGTGCCAAACTGTTCTTCGATGAACAGTAACCAACAAAATGATTTTCGATCCAAATCTAACAATTTTTTATTCAAAACAGAACGAATCTGCTCTGATACCAATTGTTAGGTCCTATGATTCACAACTCTAAGATCCTAGGCAAGAACTCAAAGTAATTCGACGATTATGATGATCAATGAGGTTCGATCGAAAAACTCTTTTGAAGAACGAGAGAGAGAATTCGAGTAGAGTGAGAAAGTTACTGTTGTTTCTCTCTCAAGAAATTGAATTGCAAGCCTTTCAGATCAATTTTCAAACTTTCCCTATTCAGCCCAAATCCTTTACATGTATTTATACCAAACAAGCTTGGTATAAATATCAAACTAGTCCTAATCTAAGGACTACTATACAAAACGCCCCAAATTACAAAGACAACTAATAAAATCAAGCACAATTAGAAATTGTATTCTACAGAACTAAATGCAGAAAAATGCATGATAGATAATCTTTTTGGTTAAAATTTGGCATTTAACATTTCAGCTCAGATGCAAATGTACCAAATTGTAATCCCTAGAAAATTAATAGTGACTCATCCTAAATATTAGCACTTTTAGGAAAAAATGAGTAAGGAATTTTGTCACCGAGTTTGTTGCTTAGGTAGGGATTTTTTGTAGTTGCTCTGCCGCTCACCCTTGATATGTATGTGGAGCAACTATCATCGAAGTACCATACATGAGGGAAATCTGCAAAACTATCGGGACTTTGGGACCCATTGTCGTATGGGTCCTCCCTTATTAGCAGAAAACGAGTTAGTCGTAAATCGTGTAAAATTAGATTGTGAGCCTAAGTTGGTCGAAGATATAGTCTTATGAGTCCATATTTGACTAGGACTTTGTGACTTGATATCTGACTTAGGAATCCATTTTTGCTTGATTTTACACGGATAAGTAATTCTAGCATGTGAATATGTGCTCCTAGAATGTGTACTTGTAAAGGTCTTCTCAGTACCTAGTCGTGATAATGCTTCTCGGAACGAATATTGACTTGATACGTCATGTAAGAATACGAGCAAATAGAGTGATAAGCATGTAAAGTAGAAGTGTGGTAACTACTACATGGAGAATGCACATTTTTCACATGAGATTAAGAATTTCGAAAATTACTTTCAAGACTAGGCTTTTTAAGTGAAAAGTTAGTAGAATCATTTGAAACACACGATGAAGTTTGTGCGCTAGAACTTGAATTTTTTTCGTGAAAAATTATCTTGGTGGAGGAAGAGCCACTTTCAAAGTTTGTAATTCTAAAATTGATAGGCTTTAACGAACATGTAGAAGTGACGGCTTTAGAAATTTGAGTGTTTGATCTATTGGCGCTCAAAGCCTCTTTCTCTTTCTTAACCTGCTCAAAGGTTAAGTTTTCTTGTGAGGAAGCTTTGAGATTAGATATTTTCAATAAAAGCGCATTCTTTTCCGCTTCAAAATTCTTTCTTTCCGTTTCTAATGTAGAATTTAAATCCTCTATTTTCCTAAGAATAAGAGGTATAACGACGGAAGAAGAATTTTCAGAATGACGAGATTGTGCTTCCTTGGTCTTAGAGAAGATTTTCTAATTGATTAATCTTAGAATAGAGCTTCCCACGTTCTTCTCTTAAGAAAGCATAGTTATTTTGAGCAGTGCTCTTTTCGGCTTGACAGGTGTCTACGCTCATAGTTAACTCACTTATCTTAGAATTAGATTATTCTATTTGAGCTTCGAGACTAGTGACCCTTTTGTTCACACCTTCTTGTCTACATTTAAGAAGACTTTTCTCGTCTAGATTCCTGAGTAGACATTTATGGTTGTTGTCTAGCCTGTCTATCCTTAACTACTGAGCTATGCTTATCTAACGAAATATGCTTAGCCTCGCTAAGAGTTGAGCTCTTACTTAATTCATGTATTTTCGCACTAGAGCTCCTAAGGTTAGATTGAGAAGTTTCTAGCTTAGATTGAAGACTAGAGATCATATCGAGAGCACTAGCTATTTCCTCCTTAGGCTTAGTTAATTTGTCCTCTTGTACTTTTCCGCTCATTTTTCATGTTAGTATACCTAGTTTGTAAGGATTCTAACATGTTCAACAATGTAGAGTTAGAAATCACTGCATCCTTAGAGGATATGTTAGTTTCATCTTCGTGAGCCAAAGCCAAGTGCGTCTTTTGTTCGGAATTTGTAGTCTATTGCTTCTTTGAGCGTGAGTTGGTCTTTGTGGGCTTCTTCTTTAACTCAATTCAATTAATCGTAGTTGATGTCCAAACTCCTCCAGTTGTTCATCAGTGTCGGAGCTAAATTCGTCGGAGCTAGTGTCATCAGATCGAGTAATTGTGTAGGTGTCCATTTTGGTTTTTGAAATTTTTTTTATTTATTTATTTTTAAAATTTTGTTGGATATTTTGATCATGACGTGTTTTGTGGATTTGAAAATTTAATATTGATTAGAATATTTGGCTTTTAAAATTTTCAGTTTCGAAAAGGTTTTGGTTTATAAGATTTGATTTTAAAAATTAATAGTATACCAAAGCTTTTTCTATAATGTGCCAATTAGAGTGTTACTATTTTCGATCGAAAAGAAAAACATTCCGACTAAAAAGTTTTTTATTTTTTATTTTATTGGTTACTCTTTTTGATAGATAAGTTTTTCGCTCAGGTGATTTTCTCGAATGGTACAATAGCAAAAGTTTTTCGATTGTTGGTAAGATTCGGATGCTTTATTAGATAGAAAACGTTTTTCGATGACTTGTAAAATCAATTCTGGCAATGGTATAAAAAAATTCCTATTGCTAAGAGTATTACTATGGTAGCAACAATGTGACAATGATGATGTATTGATGATGAATTAGTTAGAAAGGGACAAGAATTTTGATCCAATGAGCAACTGAGCGAAAAATGTATTCAGCAACTAAGTGATATTTTGACTTTTCAATTTTGTTTTTTGAAGATAGCGATGATGTGATGAGTAATGATTACAAAGTATGGAATTTTTTTATCAAGTGATTGTACTAAGGAGAATGTCGATGAGACTGTTCTCGAGAAATTGAATAGTTTTTTTTTTTTCGGTTGCTATTTTTTTTTCAGGCACCGTTGTCTATAGCTAATTTTTTTTCGATCATTAGTTAAATGATAGTTTGAGTTTCAAAGGTTTAGAGCATCTCCAAGGGAGCTGCAAAACTCAAAAAATGGAGTAGAATTACTCCAACCAAACACTAGTTAAACCCAAAATGCGATTTTCAGTTTCTCTCTCATCACTCAACGCAAAGATGCGTTCTAATCTCAAAATATGCGTTTCATTCTTTTTAAATTGCATACTAGCCCCTAAAAATATTTTTCTCTCACTGTCCCTCCCTCTCGCATAACGAAGGCGGATGAAGAGGATGAGAGCATCTCCAAATGTCCTCTATAGATGGCGTTGGACAGGATAATTTAGCGTGGAGGAGCTCCAAGGAAACGCCATACACCACACCAAGTCTAGCGGGTGCTACAGCGCCCCGCTACCTGTTGGAGGGCACTGTTCACCCGCAATTCAATTTTTTTTGCCTTTTTATTTAAGCTTTGTCTAGAACACGATTTGAACATATTTAACAGAAGAAAATGTTGGAAATGAATGGGATGAAGAAGACGAAATTGGGAATTGAGAAAAAAATTGCTGGAAGGCAAGGAAGAAGACGTCGGGAGAGAGACGATGAACAGTACTGCAGTGCATATATGAGAGAGAGGATGTGTTGATTGGTTAATCTAAGTGAAAAATAATAAATGTAATAATTTACATAAAATATTTCTGTATTGTATTTAATTAGTTTGTTCTAAAATTATCAGTATTCGAAATAAAGTATTTCTAATTTTATGTAAAAAAATTTTCAATAAGTCTATGTACTATAAAAATAATTATATTAGTATCTTTTTTTCTTTTATAGTTTGGTTTAATTTTGTAATATAGAGAGATGAAAATTCTCGATTTCAGGAATTCATATCCCAGTACAAAAAATTAAAAATAAAGATGATCACAATGTACAGATATTTTCCATATGAATCTCGAATTAGTTTTTGTTTCCCGTGTTATGTAGTTGTCATGTTTTTGATGAATATTTTTTATGCTTTTTATATGTATAATAATAATGTAGTTGTCATATTTTTAATGGATATTAATTAATGCTTTTTATATGTACAAATATATTTTTATTATTAACCTTATTAGTTTTTTTCGATTAAGTCTAAAATAATATTTTGTAGTCCAATTTGTAAAGTTGTAAAATATGTGGTATTATTGAAATTTGTAAAAATTGGTGTGGAAGTGAATATTACAAAATAGTCTATTGTGTTTGAGAATGCATTTATCGGTTGGAGAAGAATTACTGCATTTTGAGTTTGAGAATGCGTTTGGGTTTGAAAATGCGTTTATCGGTTGGAGATGGTCTTAGAAAGGAATTTTGACCATGTGCTAGCTACGGTATTGTTTTCGATTATGACTTTTTTCGCTCGTGAAGTTTCTCAAACAGTAGTAACGAAAAACAATTACTGACCTTACAAACACGGAATTCAAAATTCAACCCAAAACAATTAATAATGCAGATTAAGCATGGGTATTGATAGAAAATCATAGAATAACAGTTCTAACACAAATCAAACCAAAAAACAGCAAAATATATCGGATTTCTCCAGAATTTTATGAATTTTACGAAGAACACGAAGAACACATATTGTCACGTATCCGATCGAAAACAACAAAGAAATCTGTAAAACTCTGGGCAATCGATACAAGAAAAAACACTGAATTTAGCACAATCAAAGCAAAATCAGTTCGATTTTTGAAAAAACAAATAGTTAAGAACTAGAAGAACAATTTTTTATTAAAATTTGCTAAAATTTGTGGTTCGATCGAACGAAAACAAGCTCAGATCAATTAGAAACACACTATCGAACCTCAATAACATCAAAACAAGTCGAATTAAGAAAAACAAGATTGCATAGTGATGAACAGTGCCAATTTTGCGATGAACAGTAATTTTTCTCGATCAACCGTGATTTTTCGCGATGAACAGTAATTCGCGAAAATGTTCTTCGGATTTTCAAAATTCGATCCTAATTTCGATTCAAACCTAACACGCTCGGCTCTAATATCAATTGTTAGGACAACAAATATCCAACCTAGATCGAATCTACGAAGAACAGATTGTAAATCTAACGAATTAGAAAGCTAAAGATCGAGATTTACCAATTAAGCTTTGGAGAGAAATGACTTGTAGCTCAAGCAAGGGTTTGGTGCTTATTTCTCTCTAAAAATTCTGATTCTTGTACTTCGATTCTGATTCCTTGCTACAACACACTCCTTATTTCCTAAGGAGTTCACTTATATATACCACCTCGTGGTATATTTACACAAGTAGTCCTATACAATGACTAATTACAATTAGCCCAAGACTACTAATTTGCGTAGCAAGACTAAGACAACTATATTAATTGAATATAATAAAATAGTTCCAACACAAGCTGCCGCACTGGCTGTTCTTCTTTCAGCCGTCCAAAGCCCCCATCCTCGTGTAGTCGTATCAGGTTTTTTATAACAAAAATCATTCTGATCTTTCCGTAGATTTGAATATTTAATATTCGAAATTTAATCAGCGATCAAAAATAGATTGTTTGACTTTATTCTTCCTTCAAATGTGTCCATGTGGCATCGAATATCTCGGTCTGTCTTACTTGCGCCTTGGATAATCTTTAGTAAGATTGACTTTCCTTCCACTAATTATGCTTCCACGTTATATGATCTTCAATAATGAGAGATTTATGGCCAAATTGCATGGTTTCCCTGTCAATACTTAATATTGCTAGAAGATCCTCCCCAAGATTTGAAACGTTCCAAAATTGGTCTTATTTTCCCATTTTCGATCTCATTAGCTCGGATATCTATCAATAAGAAATATAAACGTAAACGTACGACATCCAAATATATTTGAATGAATAACGACCGAAGACACGGGGTATAAAAATAGCTTAAAATCCTAACTCATCAACAACCCCCAAACTAGCTTCGATAGTCCTCGATCATAAAAGCGGAATACAACTAAATCAAATTAGGTTTATAGAAACATCAGTCTATGAAATATTTAAATTCTCTCCATATGGCGGCTTTCGGCTCCCAAATAACGTCGAAATCAGCGATCATCGATGTCATCGTGAATTCCTCCGTGAATATGCCATTTGAATGATATGGTAACTTTGTAACCAAGCATAGAATCAGATCGAAAGTCTCAAGCTCCATCTTTTTGTTTTCCACGACATTATACACTGCGAAATTCTCTCTTTTACACTCACTAGTTTCCTTGAGATCCTCGAACTCCATGGAAATAGTATCATCAAGAACTCATGGGAGACTCGGCTCTGCTAAAACGTAATCTACAGTAGCCTTTTGCGGGTTGATCGGCTTTTTTTAATGCGATCTTATCAGTAGCTTCACTTGGTTCTAATATCGGTTCTTTTGCAATTCAATGGAAGGGCTTCTTTGTCTTCTTCTGGACTTGACTCAATGTGGCTCGCGAGTTCTTCTTGTTCACGTTCAGACACCGCACTTTTTAGCTTTTTGTGTCGGACCTTCAAATTCTTCATATATGCTTTTAGACTCTGAAAACTCGTAGAAGTAGTAGTGCAGCTATGATCTTCTTGTATCACTGTCATCTTCTCGAGCGCTATCTCCCAAGCGACTTTTTCTTTTTGAGGTGGAATTAAGTACTTATATGAGAGTGGGAATGTGAATAAATCGCCGGTGTATGAGTAGCAGGTTTCCCCGCGCCCATCAATACCATGATCGTGGAGGCTTGTAACGATCGTACTTGCATTTACTAGTGAGATGTCGGCATCTGCAGAAATCGCACTGCTGTTCATCATCAAATGTCGCATAGTTCTTGGGACAATATTGCTAGTATCGCTGTATCCCTTATCCTACTAAACACAAACTAGAAAGATGAGAGCATCAACTAAGCATAACAATAATAATAAAAACGAAAATAATAAAATAGACGCAAATAAAATAGATGAGGGTAGAGCAATTGACGACCATGCGATTAAGATACATGCTCGGCACGAACTATTCCTACGTCTTCATGCAATCTAATCTACTAATCAACATGAATCGTAGTCAAGGTAGAATATCCTAACATACGCGCTACTCGTTTGTCCGCAATAGCAACCCTACATAAACAGAGAACCTATCAACAATATGTCTATATGACTGTAGTTCTTATACGTGTATTGGATCTTTACGAAATACCCCAAGTTTATACGCTTTCGGTGCCTAAGTTACCAGACCACACATACAAAACCGAATTCCATCTCTCGTCAGTTTTACATAGTGGTAATGTTTTGTAATTGGTCTAATGACTTAGTCCGTCTCATAAACTAGTCAATGATCATACACATGGAGGCCAATCACACTTACGCATATGAAGCACAAAAAAAGATACATAACTTAAATCATATGATTAAATAAGATAATAATAGCACTAATACGTACTCATAATCCGATCTGGCACGGCCTTAGTCACAAAGAAAGCCTAGCATATAAATAAACGAAAACGACAATGATTCAAATGAAAAAATTGTCGAAAACTAAATGTTAAAACATAAGAAATTCGCCCCCTTCTACTGTACTCGAATCTCACTCTTATCCATCGATTATCTTCGCTCGCGGCCGTTGCTCGATATTATGCCGTCAAGTCACGTCAGCAAACTAAATTCCTAAGTTCAAAGCATGATTCATTTCTACAACTCTCACTAGGTTCACTCTAGCGCTCAATTATTTTTAACTTGGGATTTTATGTTAATATCACTCAAGTCAACACAAGCAATTTTATGTCAATTTACCTGTGATCAATGCGCTTTTAATCATTTCACCTGAGCGAGAAAGCGTCATTTTGTAATTAAAGGGACTTTGAAGGCTTATGATTTGGGTCTTAGAAGGGAAGGAGAATTTGGGATTGTGACTGAATATTATCTTCATCTTCCTTTTCTGAGTCGCTCCTTTTTGTCGGCTTTTTTTTCCATCTTTATCCTTTTCATCCTTTTTATCTCTCGTATTTTTCTGCACTTCCTCAAGCTGAAGCACTGCTTCTCTACGAGGCTGAGAGATTATCTAAGGCGAAGTTCTTCTTGATGGTTCTCGGGCCTAAATTGTTGTCGATACCGACGGATTCAACAGATACCGTGCTCCTTTTCTCTTAATCCCTAGAGAGGTTTCAGAGATTATCGATTTGAAGAATTTCAGAGTTATGGAATTCGAACCCAAGGTCGTGCTCCTCTTCTCGTTGTCTCGATATAAGACCGGATTATCGTTGGAGAAGTTCACTTTGTAGTGCTCCTCTTTCCAGCAGTTCTGACGAGTTTACGAGATTATTGATGGAGAAGTTCACTTTTTCATGCCCCATTTAGAAAGATTTGAGATTGAGATAATCGAGAGGCATGTTCTTTTGGTCTACTTTTTGTGCGTTGAGCATTCCTCGTGTGCGTTTTCCACCTTCTTTTGTCATCTTTTTCTTTGTTGTCTCGTTTCCCACCCACTCCTTTTATCAATTTTTCCATCCCACCTAAAGCTTAGATAGTCGGTTGAAGGCTCAAAGGGTTTTCAAATGAAGAAAGGAATTCGGAGAAGGCCCAAAATGGATGACTAAAGGCTATGTTAAAGGATTGAGTTGTTACTATTTTTGGCCAAGTGAGGGATTTCCTAAGTGCCCTAATCATTTTCTTAACACTCTAACGCAAGGCGAGTATGAAGCCAGAAATCACTGGTTAAGACAAGCAATTGATGTATGACTCGCTCAAGAAGAAATCCGTAAAAATAATAAGAAGGCTAGAATCCTCACTTATATGAAGTGGCTTTGTGTCTAGTGGAATCAAATAAATAACTTTAGACACAATAATGCAACTTAGACTGATAAAATTAAGCAATGAAGCACTCGCATGTCAGGGAATTTCATGCGTGAATAGATCGAGCATCCTAAAGATATCGTCATTTCCCTAATATATACAAGTATATGTATAATATTTTTGGATTTTTTATTGTAAGTATCACGCAAAATAAGCATTTAGGTACCCAGACACATAGAGTAGAATATGTGAAAGCACATTAGAGTACGTAAAGCATATTTCACGGAAGATACAACATGCCTAATTTTCCGGCAAGAAATTGGAATCGTTTTTCATCAATGCCTTCGTGAAAGTGTCAGCTAGTTGAAACTCCGTGTTCATGAAATACATGTCAATCGTGCCTTTTCGACGTGATCTTTAATAAAATGACATCTAATATCTATGTGTTTTGTGCGTGAGTGGTGAACAGGATTACACGTAATTGCAATGGCACTTTGCCAGCAGTGCTTTCTATCCACAACCAGTGCTTTAAAAAGCATTTTTTCGCGCGCTCCATGGCGCGATTTAGCGTAAATATGCCTGAAAACGCGATGAGGCGTAAAAGAAAAAGCGCTACAGTACAAACACAGAATATTGCAACAGAGAAGCAGGGAGGCAGTCACTCAGAGAGAGCCAACGTGGCAATGATTTGACTAATTTATTCTAATTTTTAGTTTTTCAAACTTTATTTTGCTTTTTCAAATTTTTATTGCGACAAACACAGTACAAACACATGTCATTTTATTTTGGTTTGTCAAATTTTTTCTAACTTTTAAATTATTTCCACCCAAACATGAAAAGCTAGATTATTTAGTGTAATCTATGTGATAAAAATAAATAAAATTAATTATTTTATTATTTGTTTAACAACGATCAAAATGACATGCATATCCTATATTTTTCGACACTGGTAAAAATCATTTTCTAAATACTACATTTTAGGTTCTTACAATTTTATTAATTATTTGTTCAATATTTTTAATGCTGGCCTATGAGATGAAATTAGATTTAAAAATTCTATTAAATTTACGTACATGAATTGTTTAATATATTTTTATGTATATTTTATTGTTTGGAATATATATTATTAGATTTTACATATATTATTGAGCCCAAATTTTATATTGAGCTTGAATAATGTGCTTATGATTAATAATTTGTTCTAAATTATGTTTCTTAACGTAATAAATGACTTATCCGAAATACTCACGCAATACGCTATGCGCTATCTGCACTGAAACGCGACGCGTTGCGCTATGCGCGTTTTGAAACACTGGCCACAACACATGTGTGGCAGGATCTGAGGCTATAGCTGTTCTTTATGGGACTAACCTTTTCTGACTGCTTTCGGAGAGATCCCCAGTTACCCGAGAATCCTCACTTCTGGATTCCTGCTGTCGAGAAGCACGTAGAGGTCCTGACCCACGCTGCTATCTCGTCATCCCCAGCTCCTTAGGAAACTCTGCTTCCTGCACCGTATTGGGGGAGCTTAACACCCTGGCGGGACCTGATGGCGAAGCTCCTCTTCGAGCCTTGCACTTTGAAGGAGATCCCCAGGTCCTGCTACACATTTTTCCTAGCTCCCTGTGACATCCTATTTGTATAAACCTCTCCTTTTTTATCATGGTGATAGCCTGTAAAAAATACTTCTTCATTCCTTTCGAACATAATGGTGTGGAGAGCTTAACTCCCCATGTTCGTGTGTTTCATCGGAGTTCCCTTTCTCCTGTCTTATATTTTCTTTCGTCACTGCGGGACCTGATGGATGTTTCTAGGAATATCATTATCGTGGCATGGTTATAGCGCCAGCTCACTTATCAATTCGTAAGCCATGTACGAATTCACGCCCTCGGTTGCAATGACCGTCGTCATTGTCCTGAGGTGTTATTTTTGTGCTAGGCTCTCTTTGGTCCTTAGCAAATTTAGTATCTGTGTAGACACTTAGGTCTACAAAATCCGAAACCCCGGGGATCCCCGCAACGATTTACTCTATTTATAGTGCCAACTTTGCTTTAGGTACCTTTCACGTCGCGGGCTTACTAAGAGCCTTTGATGTGCTGTACGCCGCAGCCCAGCAGGGGCGGTATCTTGTACACCCTTATTGACATCATCACGTCGCAGATTTATTATCTTTGATGTCGGGTACGCCGCCGGTCCGTCGGCGTTTGGTATCATCTCATGTCGCAGACTATTGGTCTTTGATGTCGGGTACACGTTGGGTCCGTCGACCTTCGGCATCATATCACATCGCAGATATATTATCTTTGACATCTTGTACACCGCAGGTCCGTAGACCCTTGGCATCATGTCACACCGCAGATATATTATGTTTGGCGTCTTCTACACGTAGGTCCGTCGACCTTTGGCATCAATTATATCATTCGGTGCACCGTTATGATAAAATATTTACAAGGAGGTAAGCCTCATTCACGCCGCCCACCCGAAAGTCATTGGTGTCATTCATGATGGTGTCAGAGAGCTTGATGATAGCATGGAGCTAGCTTCAGGGTCCTGAGCCAACATGGGCCTTCGAGTACCAGTACGTCGCTGTACATAGAGGTCCCAAACAAGTAGATCAGGGCTTTGAATGCCAGCGTGGGGCTATGCTTATTCATTTTGAAGAGATGGATCGGCTCTTTACATGACCGTGCGGAACTGCTCACAGATCCCATGAGACAGGATCTTACTGTGTCCTGCAGAGCTGCCTTACATGTCTGCAAAATTAGATCAAATATTCAACCAATTTATACTTCTTGAATATTAGGATCTTCTCAGGGGATCATATTCCAGATGTGGGTGGAGCTCCTGCCGCCATGTGGAGTTACGACCTCTTTGATTTCTTCCGTGGTTCCTATTTGTCTTTCTTTGGGGAAACCATATAGCATATCAAATCCCCGATTTGCTGAATGGGCAAGGCGGATGCATACTCTTGAACCTCGTTCATCCCTGGCGTTCCTGATTAAGGTATGCCAGAAATAGCCGACCTTACTATTGTTTTCGTCAGGTGCTCATATCCCGCATTATCGCCCATGTATTACTTCTTGTCTTTCAGTTCCATGTCCTTCGGGACCTCCAGAACAGAGTTTCTCCAATCTCCAACTCCTTATATGCTTCCCACAAACTTCCATGTCTATTGTCTTTCATAGTGCGATAGGTGATATCATCCCCGTGGGTGGTCAAATTCTTGCTCGCCATTTTAGCCAAGTAATTGACTTTATGGCTTTCTTCTCTTGGGACCTACATAATTTCACAACAGTCAAACTCTGTTGTTAGCTCCTCTACCTTTTCCCATACTCCATCACCTTCTCGTCCTCCGTTTCATGTTTCCGTTCCTTCGTTGCACCACCAGTTGTGAATCTGGGAACAAATCGACATCCCTTGCCCTTATTTCCTTTGCAATCCTCAGTTCATGAATTAGACTTTGCATTCGGACCCATTGTTGGAGGCCTGGAATTTGAACGGCGGAACAGAGCTCCTCTCCTCTCGGGCTAACGATAGACATCTGCTTCAGATCTTTGAGAAGTCGCAGATCTGAGCATTAAGACTTAAAAGCCTAGCTCAGAAAGGTGTACAAAGGTCCGAAGGACCTCAAAACCAATCTCCGCTGGCACACAATGGTCCGTGGGACCTAAAAGACAGCTCCGCACTGAAGCCCGAAGATCCCTGGGAGTTAAAGGCGCAGCTCCGTGCTGGCGCATAATGATACACAAGAGACATCCCATGATGAGAAGATGAAATCGAAGAGCCCATCCTAGCAGGACATCTGGGGAGGTTCTTTGATCGACCAAGGTAGGGAGGTAGCCAATAGGAGTTTGGGGGATATGTGCCGACTAAAGGCAGACAACCCCTACCTCCTCTAAATATAGGCCAACTCCATCTAAGCTCACATTAGGACTCCGGGCAAGGGGAATCTCAATTTCTAACTGAGCCCAAAATATTACATCTGAGCAGCCGAAGATCCGAACCTCCGGAGATCAGGACCAGGGACCTCGTCATTAACCGAGGAGAAAGGAGCTCCATTTTTCCATTGCTTTAAAATTCCAGGCCTCTGATAAGGAGCTCGAGTACTAAGCGAGCGGGCGCTATAACCACGCATTCAAGCGAGCGAGTGCTATAACCACGCATTGAAGCGAAGCTGGCGCTACAACCAGGGTAAACTAATGATGTCCCTAAGAAAATACCGCCTTGCCGGAACATATACAGTTTATGATACAATAAACAGTGCACTTGTAAAGATAATCGATACCAATGGTCGACGGACCTGCGGCGTACAAGACATCAAAGTCTGATAGTCTGCGACGTGAGATGATGCCAAACACCGACGGGTCGGCGATGTGCCGGACATCAAAGATAATAAGTCTGCGACGTGAATGATGCCCATGAGGGCGTACAAGATGCCGCCGCTGACGGGCTGTGGTGTACATGACATCAAAGACCTCAGTAAAGCCTGCGACGTGGATAGATACTTAAAGCGAAGCTGGCGCTATAACCAAGGTAAATCGACGAGGGGATCCCTAGGGTTATAATTTTGCAGACCTAAGTTTCTACCCAGATACTGAACTCGCTAAGGACAAAGAGAGCCTAGCGCAAGGCGACACCTGAGGACAATGCAACAGTCATTGCAACCGAAGGCGTGAATTCGTACTTGGCTTACGAATTGATAAGCGAGCTGGCGCTAAGACCATGCATTTAAGCGAGCTGGCGCTATAACCATGCCATGATAATGATGCTTCCAGAAGATTAAGGGCTTTAGGGACGTCCAAGACACTTAGGGAACCGACATTATAGGAACTGCAAGTACATCCCACGCCAGCTGGTAGTGCCCCGGGAGAAACAAAGCTTCTTCGATACGCTAAGAGCTCATGGGGAGGAACGAAGCTTCTTCAATACGGACCTCTGACAGACGGCCTGCATTACTGTAGCATCACAGTGTCCCAGGAGGTTATATCATCAGGAATCTGGGCAATATCCAAGAGTCAGGGACGTACCTTCAGGCAGTATCCAAGAGCCTCCTATATATAGGGGACTTCACCATTTTCACGTGACCATTCTCATTCCAATACTTCTAAATGCTTATAAAATATCCTCTCTCTACAAATAACGCTCTTAAGTGTTTAGTAGGTGTTTTTGATATAAAGAAGAGAGAGTGAGCTGTTTGAGTGTGTAATCTTCAAAGTATAGTGAAAATAGAGTTCAGAGCGCCCGTGGACGTAGGACCTACAAAGATCCGAACCACGTACATCCCATGTTTTTTCATTTACGTCCCAAGTAGATCCCCAGTACATCCCCAAACACGTCTTGATTTCCCCAACACGTCTTGATTTCCCCAACACGTCCCAATATCCCAAATACGCCCCCAACACGTCCAAACACGGTTCCCTTATAAATAAGCACCTTATGCACGTCCTTAAACTTTATAATAATCGACTCTCCGGCTATATAAATTTCCCCGCACATAAAAATTTTGTTGATTGGGATAGCCCCATATCAGAGATGTTCAGTCTCTTTTCTTCCTTTTTCTCTTCCTTGCACAGCCGTCCAGTTCGGTTCCTTCTTGTCCACATGTAATTAACAATATTGAAATGGTAAGTTGCAAAGGTAGGCCTAACTCATCACGTATTCAAGTTTTCAACATTTGCTCAAGTAGCCCATCTTAAAGGCCCGCTTATGGTTGACCATGGCATGGGTAGTGGTGGATATAAAAAAAAATTTACATGAGTGAAGAGTTTGCAACGTTGTGTTTTTATTTTCTTCGGCTTCTTTCCACGTTCGGATCTTCCCTATTTTGGTTTATTTTACTCCGATATCCTGTCAAATATGAAATGTAAAAATATACTCTTATCCAAGCAAATTTCGACCGAAAACACGTGTTAATGAGGTGTAAAATATAATACAAATGCAACTTATCAACCATTATCAAATTTCCCAACACCTAAAGAATGCTTGTCCTCAAGCATTTACCCGGATAGAAGATGCAAACATTCTAATCAGGAGTTCACCGACATACATTAATTTGCCCTAGAGATAGGATTTATTCATAACATTTAGCACTAGACAATCATATTAATTTTCGACAATCTCAGTAATAGTCTGAAGGCAACAACAATCAACAACTCTCACATGGATTCACTCAATCGCTCGAAGTGTTTATGGGATATATGTGTATACGTTCAAATCAACACTATGAAATGATACTACCATAAGCTTGCAAGCATATCAGATTTTATTCACATAGCGACTCAGTGTACAAATCAATAAGGTCTTTTATTGGGTTGTAATGGGGCAAGGATTAGGTAGGATATTTTGGGAAAGTAGGTAAAATTATCAGAACAGATGATTATTTAATCGCCAAATCCCACGACTATCCCATGACGCACGACTATATCTCAATACTAGAATCACAAATGATCATACTTACATGCTATTATTCAAAACAACTCGAAATTTCTTAATACCTACAAAACTGACTAGCGCTTCATAATCATTTTTTTTTCCGAATATAGTTTCTTTTTTCTCTTTTTGTTTGCTTTTCTTTTCGGATGACTTTTTCCTTTTGCTATAACTATAGGACGCCTAATATCACATATATGGACTCATTAGTTTATTAGCAATCTCGAAATCGTGGTATCTAAGCAATTAATAACTCATCCAATTCGACAATGGGTTGGAAAGTAAGCCAAAATGATATATCTGTGTAAATATAGTGGCTTGAATTCAACAAGAAAAATAAGGCTAAGGCTCAAGTTGGCTCACTAAGCGAATAATAATGCGGGTAGGATCAATGTGAGGGCAAGGGCTTAATTCTAAGTGCCTTAATCACTTTTGTACACAAAAAGCCGCCAATGATATCAACAAGTATAATAGAGGAAGTTCTAGAATATTCGAAACATATGTGACACTCTCGTAAAGTAAAAAACTGAGTATAAAGATAAATAAATGATTCTCAACGGGTATATCACCTTCCATAGTTAGACAACATACTTTCCATATATAACCTGGTAGGACATTTCACACGTTATTTCCATAAATAGCACAGTATATCCATTCCTAACATGTGAGACATCTATAACATGCGATCACATAGTTTAACCAAACAATCACAGAATCACATGTGAGTTAAATATTCGACAATTAATCATTTCATAGCTCATTAATCAATGCACAGTTGAATACTATTATGTACTTAGACACTATATTACACACAAGTCGAATTGTTTAATTTATAGAACTAATGTCATTCAGTTACATAATTCATCAAAACATTCTAATGCTCATGGACCAAAAAGATCAACAAGATGAATTTGTCATGTGGTATCTATCTAACTTAATTTAAACCTCAATTTGCAAAACCGAATAAAGAAAAGACAAGAAAATGAAAAATAATGCAGAAAGGCGAGAACCTGTTTGAGATGGCCGTGCTTTTCCCATTCGACACGGTCTTTCAGTTTGAGTTGGTCATAAAGGCGAGAACCTATTTGAGATGTATTAGCACAGAGAAACTATGATTTATTAAATCACCTTATAAGTGCAGATCATACCAAACACACAACAACCAATGGATATATAATAGTCTTGTCATTTGTTTCCTCGTTTTCTTCATGAACAAATGTTTCCTCAACCACCACAAAAAGAAAGCCACTATGTTTCTGAGGAAGAAACAAAACGTATCAGAAGTGAAACCTCCTAAAAAAATAAATTAGAAATAACAGTTTTGAGTGTTTGCGAAGAAGTTACCATACAGAAACGTCAGTTTTATGAGTATTAGTGATGAACGTGTGTTTTATGGTTTAATTTTTAATATGTATTAATTGTAAATAAAATAGGGAAATTTGTTTTATTGGTTGATTCTTAAAATTAGCAGACTAAATTAGAATAAAAAGTGGTAGTTTTTATAAACCCTAGAGCCTTCATAAAAAGAATAGATTGTTCGAGAGATTATAACTCCTGAATTTTTCTTCTAGCGCAAATTTTCTTCCTTGCCCGTGGTTTTTACCCTGATTTGTTTGAGGGTTTTCCACGTTAAAATCTCGGTGTCATTTTATCATTACATGATCAAATATTAGCCGCGGTGTTATTCGACCAGATCTGCTGCCACGACAACAATTGGTATCAGAGCCGAGCTTGGGTTTTATATATCTACTTACCGTATGCTCTGTTGTTGCCACTAATGTGGACACTCCACATCAGAAAATAATATATATTATATAGTCCGTGTTACAGTGATGAATAAGACGGTACGAGTTCAATAATTATCTGTTGCAGTCCCATCGGAGTTATCATTCACGACTGAGCAGAATCTATGGCAGAGAAGTTTGATATTGAAAATTCAAAGATAAAGGCTTTGCTGCCTAAAGACGGTTGTCTTGCGGCTATCAGTGCATCCGGCCACAGTTATTGATGATAACAAATGGAACGAGCTGGATGAAAATGCTATTGCAAATATTCATTGGCGTTGTCGGATGACATGTTCACCATAGAAGAATTAGCTAAGACATAGGATATATGTGATCACCTTACCAGAACATATGAGACCAAGTCGCTACACAACAAAAGTTTCTTGAAGAGAAAATTCTACAGCTTGAGAATGTTGGAATATACTTCAGTGATGGAGCATCTCAACGTCTTTAATACTATTTTCCCAGCTAACGTCGTTGAGGTATAAAATAAAGTCTCAAGAAAGTTCAGAAATTTTACTTCAAAGTCTGTCTGATTTGTATGATCAACTCATCATCAACCTGACAAATAACCCTACCGATGTCTCAACTGCAAAAGTAGAAAATAAATCCACCGATACTCTGGTCTTCGACAACATCGCAGCTGCTCTTCTCGGAGAAGAAAGTTGATGGAAGAACAAAGAAGACCAACAAGCAGGTTCTCAACAAGTTGAAGCTTTGATGGTAATGGGAGGAAGATCAAGGGAACATGGTCCAAGTTGGAGTCACACTCAAGGCAGCTCAAAATCAGAAAGTAAGAAGAATGATTTGAAATGCTACCAAAGGTCTCATGATGAAAGATTGTTGGACTCTGAAGAACACCAATCCACAAAGAAATCTGGCAAACGTGTCAGATAATGGAAACATGTTGTGTAGTGAGGCAGCCATTTCAACGGAAAGCATGAAGAGATTGGTTCAACCATTACAAACCTATCTTAGGAGGATCTGTCTATAAATGTGAAGATAATGACTTAAAAATTGTAGTCGAAATCGTGAAGTTGAAGTTGAATTTGCACGACTGTACAGTTCGCTTTCAAGAAGGGCAGCACGTGTAAGGTCTGAAAAAACTTATTGTATGTGGGACAATTCGATGATCTTGGTTGTGAAATCAGAGTTCAATAGGGGCTCATGAAAATATTCCGGGGAGCTCATGTAATCATGAAAGCTAAAAAGGTCGATGCAAACTTGTATATGTCGGTGGGAGAGACGGTGCAAGAAGGGGAAACGTTTGTTGCTTCAGAAAGTTCAAGCAAAAGATATCTATGTTGTGGCATCGCTTGGGCATATGTCAGGGCAAGGAATGAAAATTCTTGCGCGGCAGACCTACTTCAGGTCTCACCAATGTATCACTACCATTCTGTGAGCACTGTATAGCAAGTAAGCATCATCAACTACAATTCAAAACATCAAATTCTAGAAGCAAATATATTTTATAAATGGTTCACTCCGATGTATGGCAGTCACTGATTTCATCTCGAGAATGAGAGAAGTATTTCGTGTCAATCATCGACGATACTCTCGGAGATATTGGGTGTATAGATTTTGGGAAGAAGATCAAATTTCTGAGGACGGATAAATTTGATAGCTTCTACTAGAGGGAAGGCACCATAAGGCATTTTACTACGGCGTAAACTCCACAACAAGACTCTACTGGAAAGAACAATAGTCATGTTGGGAGCAGCAGGTCTGGATAAATCATACTAGGTAGAACTATGTACTTCGTTTGCTACGTGATAAATCGATCGCCTTCAACGAGAATTGATCAGAAGATGTCGGTGGAGATGTGGACCGAAAAGCCAGTGGATCACTCCAAACTCCACGTGTGTGGAAGTCCAATTATGTGATGTACAATGCCAAGCAACTATGAAGTTTGCATCCAAAATCAAGGAAGTTCTGTTCTTGGGGTATACTGATGGTGTAAAGCAAGGGGTATCGCCTGCACGATCCCACTGACCACAAGGTTGTCATCAGCAGGGAAGTTATCTTCTTAGAAGATAAACTGAATGGAGGAAATGATAGCACTACAGAAGAAAACTCGAAGACTACGATACTTCAGGTGAAAGGAAAGACTGTATAAGAAGATTCTTCTGAATCAGCATCGGAGCACAAGGAAGTGCCAATCGAATCTGAACAGCCAGCACTCCGTAGGGGTCAACAAAAGAATCGTACCAACCTGGCATGAAGATTACGTCTTTGTACCTCATTCTGAGGAGACTTAGCCTTTGAGAGATGAATCTCATGCCTCATAGGTAGGAACCCTTTCTTAGACTCATCCATTTTAAACCTTTTAAGGACTTTATCTAAGTAAAGGGACTGGGACAAGCCTATTGACCTTTTCGCCCTATCTCTAAATAGGCGAATTCCTAGAATATAGGTCGCTTCTCCGAGGTCTTTCATAGAGACGTGCCAAGCTTTAATCCCTGAGAGCATCCCATTGTCGTTTCCTATCAAAAGGATATCATCCACGTACAATACTAGAAACGACACCTTACTCCCACTGGTCTTTCTGTAAACACAGGGCTCATCTTCATTCTTTATGAATCCGTAGTTCTTAACTACTTCATCGAAACAAATATTCCAACTCCTTGAAGCCTGTTTCAGTCCATAAAATGGACCGATTCAGTTTGCACACTTCTGGAGCCTCTGTTTCTGACGTAAAACCTTTGGGCCGCTCCATATAGATTTCCTCCTGGAGGAATCCGTTCAGGAAAGCGGTCTTTACGTCCATTTTCCAGATCTCATAGTCATAGTATGCTGCTATCGCAAGCATGATTTGATGGACTTTATCATTGCGACAGATGAGAAGGTTTTCTCATAGTCAATTCCCTCTTTTTGACTATACGCTTTCGCTACAAGCCTAGCTTTGTACGTCTCCACCGGTCCATCAGATCCAATCTTTTTCCTGTAGATCCATTTATTGCCAATTGGTCTAAAACCATTAGGTAGGTCTACAAGTGTCCAAACCTGGTTTGTGTACATCGAGTCCATTTCGGCCTGCATAGCCTCAAGCCACTTGAGGGAGTCTATACCGGCAATTGCCTAGTCGTAGGTAACGGGATCGTCCCCAACGCACCCTCAGTCACAACATCCCCATGCTCGACGTGTACCATACCATATCTGTCAGGCATATGAGATATCCTACTAGACCCATGCAATTGCGGCTGAATCGGGTTTTCTGAAACGTCGTCTAACGACTCTAGTATAGGAGTCGATTCGTCCTCTAACTCTCTTAGAGTTATTTCTCGTCCTTTACCGCCTTCGCCTACAAATTCTTACTCCAAGAAAGTAGCGCGTAAAGCGACGAACACCCTGTGTTTCTCTGGGACCTAGAAGTAACACCTCATTGAGTCCTCGCGGTATCCGACGAGTCTCGCCATTAATGATCTTGATTCAAGCTTATCTGCCATCAACTTTTTCACACGGGCGGGGCAACCCAAGACCCTGATGTGATTCAGACTCGACTTACGATCATGCCAAGCCTCGTAAGGAATCCTGTCGGCAGAGCGGTTAGGTATCCTATTAAGGATATAGGCCGCTGTGTCTAAGGCATATCCGCACAACGAAATAGGGAGATCTGTGTAACCCGTCATCGACCGAACCATATCTAAAAGCATTCGGTTTCTCTGGTCGGCTGCGCCATTCAATTGCAGCATGCCTGGCGGGGAAAATTGTTTGATGATGCCATTTTCTTTAAGAAATGCATCAAACTGAAGGCTCATGTATTCGCCGACTCGATCTGACCGAACGCTTTAGTGAACTTGTCTGTTTGCTTCTCCACTAATGCTTTATACTCTTTGAACATTTCAAGAGCTTCAGACTTTTGTCTCATCAAATAGACATTCCTATAGCTGGAGAAGTCGTCCGTGAACGTTATGAAGTAACGGCAATTACCTCGGGCCGTTACTTTAAATGGTCCGCATACGCCAGTGTGGATCAAACCCAACACTTCCGTGGCCCTAGTGAAAGTCCCTGTGAAGCGCGACTTGGTCATTTCCCTAAGATGCAAGACTGACAGGTAGAAATCGTGCCTGTTCGCACTGTGCTAATCAGACCGTCATTTCATCTGTTCAATCTTCGCTTCTACTGCGTGACCTAGTTGTAAGTGCCACATCGTTCGACCCCATCGATAATTTGGTGATTGCATTTACAGTTTTAAAATTGTCTTTTAAGTTGACGTAATATAAACCATTTATTAACGTCGCACTTCCAGCATTTCCATTTCTAAAATAAATATGGCAAACATTGTAGAGTATACATTTGAATTGTGTTTTATTAGTTGACCTCGTAATTAGGGGCGTTTTGTATAGTAGTCCTTAGATTAGGACTAGTTTTATATTTATACCAAGTTTGTTTGGTATAAATACATGTAAACAAATTGTGCTGAATAGAGAAAGTTTTGCAAATTGGTCCGAAAGGCTTGCAATTCAATTTCTAGAAAGAGAAACAATAGTAACTTTCTGACTCTACTCGAATTCTCTCTCTTGTTCTTCAATTGAGTTTTTCGATCGAATATTAATGATAATCATTATCGTCGAATTACTTTGAATTCTTGCCTAGGATCTTAGAGTTGTGAATCGTAGGACCTAACAATTGGTATCAGAGCAGATTCGTTCTATTTTGAATAAAAAATTGTTAGATTTGGATCGAAAATCATTTTCTGATTACTGTTCATCGAAGAACAGTTTGGCGCGAAATTATTTTTGCGATCCAATAGCATAATTCTGTGCTTATTTGACTTGAATTTGATGTTTCTGTGCTTGTTTGAGTGTTAAATGATGATCACGATCAGATTTGTAGCTGTTCGAACTTCACTTTTGTTGGATTAAATTGATTCTGTGATTTACTGTTTGCGAAGAACATGAAGAACAGGTTCTGATTTTGATCAATTTCGACATATTTTGCTTCATAACGTGTTTAATTGCTTGTTCGTGCGTAGTTAGTAAATGAATGCGAGCAATTACCTGAAATTTCACTGTCTAATTCGTTGTTTTTGCTCGAATTTGTGATAATCGTTGTGATTTTTCTCGATCGTTCTAATTTTTCTCGCTAGGTTTACGATCGGATTAGTTTCTCGATCGAAAAACTTGGCGCGAGAATTTTTCTCGGTCAGAATACGAAGTCAGTGCTAGAATCGTCATCACTAGAAATGATTTTACTTAGAAATATTTCTCGAGCATTATTCAGCGAAAAACATTTTCGAGAGAGACCAATTTTGACTTGCATGCGTAAAAACTTTCTCTCGAAAAACGTTTTCGGTCAGACCTTTAACATTTGACCAGGCGAAAATCATTTACACGCGAGAAACTTTTCTAGTCAACAGATTTATTTCGACTTGTCGAGAAACTTACTAATGTACTGCTTCTTTACGATCGAAATAAAGGAAATTTATCACGACCGAACGATCTTGGGCAATTTGTTTCGCTCGAAAAATATTTCGCTGACAAACTTTCTCGCGCGAGAACAGTACACGGTACATTCTATTTCAACGAAATTATTTTCAATCAAACTTCAAAGATTGGATCGAAAATAATTCTCGAACTATTTTTCAAATCAAAATCTACTAAAAAACTTTGTCACTTGTGAAGCACATTACATCATCTTCATACGTTCAAAACACTTGAAGAGTTCGGAAATGGATGCATACTCGCTCGGAAATGACAACTGTCCTCCGATTTTGCAACGAGGCGAATATACCGTGTGGAGAAGCCGCTTCCTCAATTTCATCGCTATAAAAGATCAAGTTGAAAATCTAATGCAGTCTCTTGAAGAGGGACCGGGGCAATTCTGGGTCCATGTACCCGGTGATGAAACAGCTACTCCTCCAATTCCACCTTCTAGGCAACTAAAGGAGCCTAGGGAATACTCTATAGAGGAAAGGGCTCGGGCTAAGGCTGATCTAGTAACCATGAATGCACTCATGCATGGCATCCCCAACGACATGTATAGACAGATTGATAGCCTTTCATCGGCTAAAAGAATGCTGGATGAACTGCATAGGATGATGCAGAGGATGGAAGTTGGCATAAAGGCCAAAAAGGCGAATATTCTCACTGCTTACGACTCCTTCAAAGCAAAGCCAGAGGAGAGTCTATATGAGATCTACCAAAGATACCTCAATCTTCTCAATGAGATGAAGAAGATAGAAATCACGAAGACCGATATGGAGACAAACATCAGATTTCTGTCTTCTCTGCCCGCGGAATGGAAGAAAATATCCACCCAAATTCGACAAAATAAAGATCTAGAGGAGTTGGATATCCATGCTGTGTTCGACAATCTCGCACAACATGAGGATGATATAAGCGAGATTCAAAAGGAGCAGAAAGGCAAACAGATCGAAGACACTGTTGCCTTTGTCTCGAAGAAGATGAGCTCGAAATCAAGAAAAGAAAAGATCGTTAGGCCTCCTTCTCCTTCAGAGTCGGAAGAAGAGTCAGACTCCGACGTCGAGCCAAACATGAAAGCCCTAGGAAAGCAGTTGGCTCTAATAGGAAAAATGATGAGTAAGAAGTACTTCAAGAAGAAGTCTTCAACCTCAGCCAACAGACTTCGGACTACAAGCTCTAAAAACGAACAACGTGCACCAGAGAGCTCCGAAGTCAAGAAGCTAAAAGAGACTAACAAATGCTTCAACTGTGGGAAGCCAGGTCACTTTGCCAGAGAGTGCACTCTTCCAAAGAAGAGAGATGCCAACTACTACTCCAGGAAGCTCCAATTGACTAAACAGAAAGAAGCTGGAGTAGCTCTCATGGCCGAACAAGACCAATGCTTCGAGGACACGTCGAGTTCTGAAGAAGAGAATTTAGCCCTCATGGCCCGTCTCGACAATGAATCGGACGCCGACACATCCAACCGAACGGACGAAGACAACGCATCCACTTCGTCAAAGGAGGTCTCTTCTTCCACATTATTGACCATGTTAGAATCATATCAAACACAATATGCTACCTCTACGAAAAGATTAAGGAATTAGAAGATAGGCTAGCAAATAACTACAATTGTTTGGTTATGAATCTCAACGAGAAAGCCACCTCAAATTGTAGGATAACCGAAGCTACCTCTACGATCACTAACTTAGAAGCTCAATTAGAAATATCAAATGCTAAGGTTAGTGAGCTTACCAAGGAACTAGATGCCTGTCAAGCCGCTAAACTAACGGTAGAAAATAATTATGCTCTCCTAAGTGAGGAACGCAAGAAGTTATATGCAAAAATTGAAAAATTAGATGATCTTCTTACGCGTAGGGGACATTCTGAACAGACGATATTTTTAAACAAGCCGAAGGGAATAGAGTTTTATAATCCAATAGAAGGCATAGGTTTCACTAACCTATATGTTTTACGGAAGAAAGAATTATATTATATTAAGAACATGGGTTTAGCTGCAACCTCTCTTAGAAACTTTACGGAATCGACATATGAAAATGCCTTATCCATTAACAAGCCTCACATGGGCCTGAAATCCCCTTAGAACTACAAGGAACTAAACGAAAGAGACAAAAATAGGAAAGCATCCTTAACACCTGTCAGTGATTTAGTTCAAGTTCTACCTCATGACTCTCAAACACACTACGAGGAAGTCAAAAACGTTAATTATCAAAATTCTCTCTACAAACCCCTATCATAAAACAGATAGAGGAGTCACAGGCAAAGTTAAATAAAGAACAGAATTTCGAAGCTGAAAAGAAAAAGTTCTTTAAGGAGACAGACAATCTCAAGGCTTCCTCATCCTCACAAACTACCTCTCACGCTATTATAAAAAGTGTGAAAATCGAAAAATCGCCTTCGAAAGATCAAAAGTGCATTAATAATTCTATTAAAAGTGCTAAGACTAATCCATTTCACCTGCGTCCACAGGGAGCGTAGGGCCAGCACTGAAAACGAAGGCGAGAGTGTCTAATTCTAAGATAAAGAAGGAGCCAGTTGATTTGAATGTTTCTAAAAATGTTACTCCTTCTGTTACAATAAAAGACACTCGTAGTAATAAAAGAGTCATTTCTATGTTCAAAATAATTGCTTCTACTTGTTCACTTCAGCCTATCACCTTTAGAAGTGACAATTTCGAAATAGGCTCTACCTCAAAAATTACCAATAATAATTCTAAAACAAATGAAACACCGTAAGAAACAAGATCCAGCCATAAAGAAAGCTTATGGCGCTGTACATGCCTGTACTCACCTAAGGTATCCCGTAAGATTGAGTCCCCCAAGCACCTTAGGAGATTATCAAAACAAAAGTTCTTTTCCTCGTCAAACCTTCCAAAGCATTTGTAAGTGCTGAAACTAATCTTCCCTGCAAGGTTCAACCCAAATGGGTTCCTAAATCTCCGCCTAGGACGACAAAAGCCTAAAAGGTCAAGTCTCCTACAGAGGCAAAACCCAAACCCACTTCTCCAAAAGTGGAATGTGTTATTAAAACTCCTCCGAATAAGAATTTAGGAATCATATCTGAACCCAAAATTAAATCTGCTAATCTGAGAGGACCATGCTTAAGTGGGTACCTATACCTCTCTAATTTATTTTTGCAGATCCATCATGTGTGGTACCTCGACTCTGGTTGCTCCACACACATGACTGGTAAACAAGAGCTGCTGAGCAACTACAAAGACCGACCGAACGGCAAAGTCAGATTCGGAAACAATGACTCAGCTCCAATTCTTGGATATGGAGATATCATTCTGGAGAATCTGACAATAAAAGATGTCTCATATGTCGAAGGCCTCCGCCATAACTTGTTCAGCATAGGCCAGTTCTGTGACAAAGGGTTCCCGGTGGTCTTTCATGCTGACCGGTGCAGAATTTTGGATAGTCAGGACACAGAATTCTTCAAGGACTTCGGAAATCCAATCTTTACACGATCAACCTGACATCCGTGCGGCCCTCGACAGCTGTAAGCCTCATCTCTCAGATTGATTTACAGAGGAAAAGCCTATGGCATCAACGACTGTCTCATCTGAATATGGAAGCTCTCCAACGTCTTTCTACGAAAAAGTTGGTTCAAGGTCTTCCAACTATACTACTACAAAGGGAGCATCAGTGTTCGGCATGTCAATTAGGAAAAATGAAGCGAGCATCTCATCACGTCAAGCAAATTGCGTCTACTTCTCGACCATTGGAACTCATACACATGGATCTCTGTGGGCCGATGCAGACCAGTACCAATGGAAGAAAGTACGTGCTAGTGATCGTTGATGACTACTCTCGCTACACATGGACAAAGTTCATCCGAACCAAACACTAGTGGAAGCAGCTCGTACAATGCTGATCCGTTCAGGAATTCCACACTTTCTATGGGCTGAAGTAGTCATACCGCTTGTTTTACCCAAAACGGGACGGTGGTTCACAAATGTTTCAACAAGACTCCGTACGAGATTGTGAATAATAGAGTGCCCAACATCTCATTCCTTAAAGTCTTCCGGTGCAAGTGCTGTGTGGCGAACGACAGAGAACAACGTGCAAAGTTCGACCCCAAAGCATTCGAAGCGACTTTCGTCGGGTATTCTTCAACATCAAAAGCGACCGAGTATACATTGAGTCCAACCGAACATGGAAAGCTATAATGTCACTTTCCACGAAGTGGCAGAGATGGCTTCTGGTCACTTCAGTCCAGGACCCGTGCCTAACCAGATGGCTCCTGCACAACTCAGTTCGGGACCCGTGCTCAACCTGTTGGTTTCTGAAGACAACATCTCAGAACCTGTAATCACTGGTGTGTTGGCACAAAACCAATAGAAGATGGCAATAACTCCGAATTCAACGTCAGAAGAAGCAACGAGACTTGTACTAGAAGATTTGGATTCTCTCCTCGAGCCAGTATATCGGTCACCCACTGCTACACCTACAGTGGAGTCTCCACCCGACGGGGCCGACGTACCAAGTTCTTCTGACGTCCCTACCCCCCCTCCCCAATTCAGAATTGCCACAGAATAACGAAGAACCTACAGTGGTTATTGAGGAATAATCATCACAGACGATTGATCCAAGTGCAGAATTGGAACTTTCTCAAACAAATGATCAATCGGAGACTATAGAAAATGTAGACCCATAGATGGTTGATGCATCGACTTCAGCCTTGCCTCATGAGCGCAAATGGATTAGAGGTCACCTGGTTGATCAGATAATTGGCAGTCCTTCGGATGGAGTGAGGACACATCGTCACACGGTCTTTTCAGCTGCTTCCTGAGGCAAAACGAGCTTTCTATGGTAGCAGACGCACTAAGAGACCCGGATTGGAAAATTGCAATGCAAGAGGAAATCAATCAATTTGAACGTCTTCAAGTGTGGACCTTAGTACCCTCTCCGTATGGGAAAACAATAGTCGGAACTTAATGGGTATTCAATAACAAGAAAAATTAGGACACTGAAGTGATCCGGAACAAAGCAAGGCTAGTTGCGAAGGGATACAATCAAATGGGTATTCACTCGGCCTTATATAATTTTTCCCTCACATTAGACTTAGTCATCCACTTTGAGCCTTCTCCGATGTCCTTTTCTTCCTTTGAAACCGATTCCCAGCTTCAACCGAATTCTATACTCTTCGGATGGTTGTTCAAACGAGAAAATGAGGGGGAGAAAACAAAAGAAAAGAAGGCATTGCTCAACACGCAAAACTCAGACCAAATGAACCTACCTTCCGACTATCTCTTAGAAAGTGGCATGGATCCTGCTGTGAACTTCTCCAACGATAATCTCGTACGCTCGTCAGAACGTCTGGAAGAGGAGCACCACGAAGTGAACTTCTCCAACGATAATCCGGTCTTATATCGAGAAACGAGAAGAGGAGCGCAGCCCTCGGGTACGAATTCCATAACCGTGAACTTTTCCAAAAAGATAATCTCTGAAACCTCTCTAGCGATTAAGAGAAGAGGAGCACGGTAGCGGCCCGAGAACCAACAAGAAGAACTTCGTCTACTATAATCTCCTATAGCCTCGTGGAGAAGCGGAGCTTCAGCTTGAGCATAGCATAAAAAGGGATAGTTCCTAAAAAGAAAATGAGGGAGAAAAGATTGAAAAGAAGAAAACGCCGAAAAAAAAGGAGAAGGACGTAGAAATGGAAGATGACGAAGAGATAAGCTCACTTTCCTCTAAATTCCTTCCCTTCTAAGTCCTAGCCAAATTAAAACCCTTACACCCCTTTGATTCCAATCGACGGTCTCTCGCTTAGGTGAAATGATTAAAAAATGCCTCGATCACAGGAAAAGTGACTTAACATTGCTTGTGTTGACTTGATAAGTATAAAAATCCCAAGTTAGAAATTATTGAGTGCAAGAGCGAACCTAGTGAGAGTTGTCGAAATGGACCAGTATATGAACTTAGGACGTTAGTTTGACGACATGACTTGACGGAATTTTCTTCCTTCAAATGTCTCGTAAACTTTTAGGGATGACGATTGATCGAAGCAAAATAATCTGACCCCTTATTATAATAGTAAAATACGAAAAAAAAAAAGGGAAAAATTTGCACATTTTGACATGAAATGTTATGTTTCATATGCGTTGAATTGAATAAATGCGAATTTCTTTAGTGTGTCGCACATTCTAAATGCAATGTTAGATTACATTGGTACTGAATTGTTTAAATGCGATAAATTTTTCATTGCTCTTACCATCACACAATATCTTAAATACATGTTTTCGAGGACCATGTATATGTGCTTACTGGGTAAATTTGTGTGTCATATGCTGGTGACTTGAATTGATTTCACAGGCTTGCATATTCAGTCAATTCTTGTGCATTATTTGAGGGGGAGCAAATATAAAAATCGTGCATTAGCTCCAAATGTTCTTGACGTTATTTTTCTAAGCGTTTCAGATTCCCTCAAACAAAAATAAGGAGCAAGACGTCAACAGTACAAGGAAGGAGCTAGTCACAAACCAAATATTTCATGGCTAAAGTAATTGTTGATTAACTCCATAATTTGTAACGTTTTCTTTCTAAGTGGTACAGACTTTTTAATTTCTACCAGGGAAGCTAGATGTTACTACACGGAAGATACAGGGAGTTAATTGCATTTATTTTAATCCTGAGGGGGAGCTTTACAATGTGATTTCACGATCATAAGTTTCTCGATCGTAAACAGTGTTGGGAACGATTTTGATTAGCCGCGATAAAATAGTAATTTTCGAATTGAAGAGCAATTTTCGAATTAAAAATTTCTCGAGGGCAAATAGTAAAATCGCAAAATGTCAAATCGCAAAACCCAACATTGATCTACAGCGAGTTAATAAAAGTTCGCTTTCTTGTCGGTCGAAAAACTTTTTCTCACGCAACACTAAATCGCAAAAATTTCTCTCGCGCAAAACTTTCACATACAGTTTCATTTCCTCAAAAATCTTTCAACACCAAATTGTTTGTTTAAGGTAGAAATGAGATCCTTTTGCCATTTGCATGTGATTTAACTCCATTAGCATATGCATTCTGTAGTTTTTCGCATGATTAGGATTAGTTTCTCGACTGTTCTTCAAACTGAGAAAAACCGTATACTATTTATAGTGATTTAGGCTTGATTATGAGTTTTATCTGAGATTAATGCCTGCACTTAAGATAGTTTCGATATTCTTTATGAATCTGGTAGAATGAATCTTCGGAAAATCTGCATCTTCGACTGAAATTTGAGTTTAGATGAAACTGGGCATATGGGTGTTTGAAGCCATCGAAGAACTTTGTCGATAGCAGATAGTCTTAATTGAATTCCGATTTAATTGAGATACTGTTTGTATCGAATTAGTTTTCGATCGATAAAAGTCTGATTTAGTCGCTAAGATAGAAGATTTTGACCGAAAAATTATTTACCATCGAGAAATCAAATTAGATTTTTGTGAGCGAAAAACTTAAGCACTGAATAGACAATTTAGATGCAAATTTTACCAAGCGTAAAACTTACTATCGCAAAATAGAATTTTGCGATTTAATTCCATTTCGGTTGGAAAAAATTTAGCAGCGAAAAATTAATTTTTCGACGCTTAATTTTTCGATCGCAAAATTTGCCGCTTATGATTAATTGATCGAAAAATTTCTCGACGATTGACTTAGTCTTTCATTGACTAATTTCTCGACAGAAATATATAGCAGCGAAAAATTTTACTTACAATCGAAAATCACATACCGCTCGACAAATTTCAAATCGAAAATTTTATTCAATCGAGGAAAATTTCTCGACAGTAAATTTACCTGAGAAATAATTTCTCGATCGTAAATTTACGCGGAATTTTTCTCGATCGTAAAATTGATCGACTACAGTCTCACGATTTCAACTTCAACACTTAGAAGATTTTTTCTCTAAGTCTTTTACACTGTAGCGAACATTAGCGAATAAAATTTTCTCGATCGAAAAATTAAACGGAGTTATTACAATTGAAATCAATGCATAGGAAATCAATTTGAAAACAAAATTTATCGAGCGAAAAATTTCTCGGCATGAACAGTGACATTACCCGCGATTAAACACTTAGAAAATTTCGAATCTTTTTCACGCGTTACATGTTTGATTCGAAATTACAATCATGCCATTACATTTTTTCAAAATCAAGTATCCTATATGTATATTATACGATTTCAATTCAAAGTTCATCAAACATGTCATCACTTGATACAATATTATAGTTTGATGAAATCAAATCCATTTTCGACTAAAATCAAATATTATGAACTAATGAACTTTTATATCTCTTTATTTTTTCAGACGGATCGCTACCCTCGATATAATCATATATACGACCACAAAAGGTCCAGGATACAAATTTCCAGCTCGATCTGAGCACCTTTCGGTGCCCGGACGAGATCATTGTCTCTATCCTGCGAGGCCACCCCATCTGGCACACATTGACGGTCACCGCCTCTGTGCCAATGGTCTATCTACAGCAATTCTGGGGATGTATACAAGGAGCTGTGGCAAATGGAGCATTCTCCTTCACAACTAGAATCGGGATGCGGCATATTCAAATGGACCATCGACGAAGAAATGGTCCATGACTTCATGCAGATGGGATATCAACCGCAGTTCACCAAGTTAGCTCAGTTCCAAAGTAGCAGTATCCCTCATCCCTTGAAGACACTGTTCGGGATTGTGAACAAGTGTCTATCACCCAAGCATGCTGGCTTCGACAAGGGCAACGGCAACATACTGCGGATCTTTCACGGACTCGCATTCTCCAGAAATTACGATTTCACGCAGCTGATCTGGAATGATCTTGCTGAACAGATTCGGCTGAAGGAGAATCAGAGATCGAAGAACGTGCCCTACCCTCGATGGTTCAATGTGATCATCAGGGAGTTCATGGAGTTACACGCACAGAATATTCCTCTGCTGCCTCCGCAGGAAACTATCAGCTGCCAAGGCTCAAATTCTTCCATAATCCACGGCTCACGGACTTGGACCAACTGTCGATGCCGATTCCGCTCAACCTAGTTCGGCTTGCCGACCCCGCGGGAGCTGAGTATCAGAGATTCTGTCGGGAACATAATCTAACCGAGCAAATGATTAGAGGGTCCCCGGCAGATTTCCATGTGAGCCCTCCCCAATCGCAACAACACCAAAGCCTGAGGCCATGTTGATTGATGTAGTGGCTCAGGAGCTAGAGCAGGAGCTTCCAACTCAGGACGAACAGATTCCTGATGTAGACGCCACGCTGATAGATGTTGTGGCTGCTGAGTTGGAACAAGATGCTCCAACAGAAGAATTTCAAGTGGAAGTGCCCGTCCATGTTGGCATGCTCGAAGAATCCATTGAGGAGGTTCTTCAACCAATAGCACAGCCCGATGTTGAAATGGGGCAAAGCTCGCTTCCACAGGTGATGGATCAGGAACTGGAGGACGTCGATCGTGACCCTACTCCTCATACAGCCACCCCGTCCTACACGGAGTCTGAACAGTGACCTACTGATTTAACACTTAGCGAAATTTCTAACCATTTTTCACGCGACAAATATTTCATTCGAAATTACATTCATGCCATTACGATTTTGCAAAATTGAGCATACACTATGCATTTGATACGATTTCAATTCAAAATTCATCGGACATGCTATTATTTGCAATATTACTATAGTTTGATGAAATTTATTCATATTTCGACTGAAAAATAAAATTGAACTAACGGACTTTTATATATCTTATATTTCAGATGGATCGCTACCCAACATACAAACTTTCATGCGAAAATATGTACTTGAAGGTTCAGGATACGAACTTTCAGCTCGATCTGGACACATTTCGGTGCCCGGAGGAGATCATCGTGTCCATCCTCAGAGGCCACCCCATTTGGCACGCGCTGACGGTCACTGCCTCAGTGCCGATGGTCTATCTCCAGCAGTTCTTGGGATGCGTACAAGGAGCCGTAGCAGATGGGACATTCTCCTTCATGACCCGAATCGGGACACGGCATATTCACATGAGCAAGAGCCAGTTCGGCATGATACTGGACTTGCCCCACAACGACAACTATGACCCGCTCCCGATGGACGCAGAGATGATTCAGGATTTCCTGCACATGGGATACCAACCGCCGCTTACAAGATTAGCTCAGGTCCGGAACAGCGGTATCCCTCACCCCTGGAAGACACTATTCGGCATAGTGAACAAGTGTCTATCACCCAAACACACTGGATTCGACAAGGGCAACGGCAACATACTGCGGATCTTTCACGGCCTCGCCTTCGCCAGAAACTACGACTTTGCACAGCTGATCTGGAACGATCTAGCTGAACAGATTCGGCTGAGAGAGAACCGAAGATCGAAGAACGTGCCCTATGCTCGATGGTTCAACGTGATCATCAGGGAGTTCATGGAACTACATGCAGAGAACATCCTTCAGCTACCTCCTGGTGGAAACTACCAGCCGCCAAGGCTTAAGTTCTTCCACAACCCGCGGCTCACGGACCTGGACCAACCGTCGATGCCGATTCCACTCAACTTACTCAGGCTCGCCGACCCCGCGGGAGCTGAGTATCAGAGGTTCTACCGGGAACACAATTTAACGGAGGAAATTATCAGAGGGCCCCCGGCAGATCACCATGTGAGCCCTCCCCAACACCAACCAAGCCCTGACGACGCGATGATTGACGTTGTCGCTCAGGAGCTTCAACAGGAGTCTCCTTTAATCGAAGAGCCGATGCCCGATGTGGAAGATTCTTTGATGGACGTCGTGGCTACAGACATGGCGCTCGAGGCTCCTGCACTCGAATTACAAGTCGAAGTGCCCGTACATGTTGGCGTGCTCGAAGAAACTTTTGAGGAAGTTCTTCCACAAGAGGCACAGCCCGAGACAGAAATGGGGCAAAGCTCTCTTCCACAGGTGTACGGATCAGGCACTGGAGGACGTCAATCGTGACCTTACTCCTTACACGGCCACCTTGTCTGACACAGAATCTGACGAGGAAATAAGTCTGATCAGGAGGACTCCCAGAAGACTGAGCATTCAGCAGGAGTCTCTCTTTTCGGCCGTCACCGTCGCACCAGATACTATGCTGACCACATCGACAAGTGTTGCTGGCATTTCTTCGCTCAATCTTGAGCCGCAACCAACTCACATGGTGTCTGGTTCGCAGACGCAACCTGAGCTTGCCTTAAAACCCATAGAGGCGAATCCTCAGGATTTGACTCGAGGATTGGGTGGAAGTCTCATACAGTCACAATCTCAAGTGACTGTGAGCCAAACCCAAGAGTCGGTGTCTGCTCTAGGGTTGATAACAGGCGACATCAGTCGTCCTGGTCCATCCATGGAGGCGTCCACACACTTTGTGACGAACGAGCAGTTCCAGGCCGCTCTCTCTACCGCTGTACAGTCTATGGAAGACAAGATCACAGAGAGAGTACATCAAGCTATCGAGGCATCCCGAAGAGATACCGGGAAAGCACCTGCCTCTGAAGGCCCTTCGTCACAAACCCACCCCACACCTCCACAACCCACTCCCACCGACCCTTTAGCCACTTCCTCCATCCTCATCAACCCATACACCATCCCCATCACCGAGCTCCACGACATTCTCCTAGCCCGTTTGATAGGCCTGTCCATCCGATCGCCTCAAGAAGAGTCCCTCTATCGGCGATTGGTTGATCATCCTGAGCCACCGACTGACACCTGCCGAGGCCAAAGCTCCCACTCCCGCCGCAGACATGACGATTCTGACGATCAGGACCATCATGAGGGGGAGAAGAGGCCGAGGACATCTACATCCGGCCAAGGACAAGGCTCGGGCACTACGCGGACAAGCGCTGGAGCTGGTGAAACCCATACTACCCAAACCACCCAAAATACCCAAACCAGGCACCGCACAGCCACTCTACCACATATCGACCCACCAACCTTTCACCTCAGGACGCCTCCGCCCACACCGCCGATCTACTCAAGCCCCTTGCTTCTAGAAGAAGAAGCAAGTGCTGCAATGCTTGTAGCTCTGGCAGCTACCCAAGCTATTCCCTCCGTCGCTCTAGACCAACCGGGACCCTTTAGACATGGCGTCAATCCACACGAAGTATTAGACAAGTACATCTTCGAAGGCCAATGGATGACCCTTTCCATGCCCGAGGAGCATCAGAGACAACGGCTTCAGGACGTACGCCACTTCTTACAACAAGCATTCGTGGATCTCGTGATCATTGAAGACGACGAACTTCAAGAAGGTGTAGACTACCAAAATGAAATCCCAAGGCTACCAGAGTTGATCGCACAGCGAGCCGCCTCCCCTACAAGACAGATGCCAGGGACCGTTCGGATCAACACACCGTGGAAGAACATTCACATAGAGATACCTTTCCTTGAAGAAGTCAGGGAAAACATTTGGAGGTCAGCGGATCGAATTAAGAAGCCGGATGAGTTCGAGCTGAGAGGGATCTCTCGCTGGGATCAGTAGAAGAGAATGACATATCTGTGGATGCTTACCCAACTAGGACCGGATGTGAGGCTGGGGATCCCGAAGGATCGACTGAAGAGCCACTTCAGGGAACTCTCCCCAATTTGCCAACTCCTCAGTGTCTACTGTGCCAAAGGAGGACTTCCAACACCTCACTACGTCATCGAACGAGTGGACAGGACCCGAGAGGAACTGAGCGAGAGCGACCTGCCGTACCTCCCCGCCGATGAAGTCTGCCGTCTTTATCAGCTATACGTGGAGAAGTACAAAGGTTCTCAGGGATTCATCAAGAAAGAAGGCCTCGAAGGGCTCTACCGGTTCATGATGCGACAATTCAAGTACTTCGCCGCTCACGACCTTCAAATGGGGCTTGAGAGCAATATGAAGAAGGTCAATATGGCCGAACCACTCTTCAAAGGACCTGAGATCGAAAGGCTTCCAAGCAATCACGTGCATATCAGCTCTATCATCGGCATCACCTACAACAACCCAATTGCCAAGAAAAATAGGTTGATGCTGAAGACAGAAATTCACAAGTTTTGCGACAGAACCCTGAAGATCGTCAGGAGGAATATCGAATAGAGGTTGGAAGAGATAAATAGAGACACGATGCTGAGGATCCACCGGTTTGTGAGAGAACAGCCACTCCTGATGGAATTATTGGATGACATCGAGGAGCGCCTGAAGCTCAGGGAGACCGTTAGGGACTACGAGCATGCGCTGGGCTTGCGCAGATCGTACTATGCCCGACAAGGACGAACAGCGCGGAGACGCAATCAAGCACAAAGGTGGAGAATGTAGAATATCATTTGTAATTGTGCTTGATTTCATTAGTTGTCCTTGTAATTAGGGGCTTTACTTGTATTAGTCTTTAGATTAAGGACTAGTTCGATATTTTTACCAAGATTGTTGGTATAAATACTTGTAAATGAATTGAGCTGAATAGAGAAAGTTTAGAGAATTGATCCGAAGGGCTTGCAATTCGATTTCTAGAGAGAGAAACAACAGTAACTTTCTCACTCTAATTGAATTCTCTCTCGTGTTCTTACTGAGTTTTTCGATCAAGTTCAATTGATTATCAAAACGATCGAATTACTATGAATTCTAGCCTAGGATCGTAGAGTTGTTAATCTGAGGACCTAACACACCCTTAACATACACCCAGCAAAAAATAGAACCTAATCCACAATCAATCACCACGACATTCAAATAACATGCATCACGGAAAATTTAACATATTTTCTAGCCGAAATCGAATTTTGGCTTTTAAATGGGCCGGGCCTAGCCCTATGTATATTAGGTCGTAGGATGGGCTGGACCAGGCCTTTCGGGCCTTTCGCGCTGCCAGCCCCGTGCCACTCGCACCATGCGGCAAGCCCCGTTCGCGCGCGCTCTTAGCGTAGCGCTGCTCGCACCAACGGGCGCGGTCATACCTACTTTGAGCGCATCGCAACTTTCACGAGCGCAGCGTGCACCCACGCGCGTGGCCCGTGCCTCTCGTGCCGCATGCCCCGCGTGCGGTCAGCCCTATGCACCGCGCTCCACGCACGGCCAGCCCGTCTTGAGTCGCGCACCGCGGACGCCTTGCGAGCGGGCTGCCCGTTTGTCGTGCGCCATGTGCACGACTTGGAGCAGGCCGCACGCTGTACGCAGCCCGACCTGAGTTGCACACCGCATGCGACTAGACGCAGCACCGCACGTCGAGCGCGCCGGCTGCCCGGGAACCATGTGCGCCATGCGCACGGCTAAGGCTTTCGGGGTTTTAGTGGCCTTTTGTCATAGTCCCGTGACTTTAACCGAGCCTATGGCTCTGATACTACTGTTGGGAATCCCTGAGGGTCCCCAGACCCACGTTCCTAGAACGACGAAATTTTAAATTTTACGGTGTTTCCCGCCTATCCAAGATCGCTTGGCTAAAAACACGAGAACATATTGACATAAAGAGGTAAGGAATCAGCCATGGTACCTTGTTGAAATCTCTCGATGATGGCTAGCTTCGAATCCTTCGAATCTCAGAGGCGTAGTGCCCCTCTCCTACGCCAAAAGCACACGAACGGGACGCCTTCTTCCCTCAAGATCGTCACGCCGGCACCTCACTAATGCCGCAGCTGTTCTTTCATGTGCGGCTAGGCCAAGAACGAGCTGCTTGCTGCCTCGAGAGAGAGAGAGAGTGCGAGAGAGAAAGTGATGAGAGGAGAAAACTCTTAGTTCTTCCTCTCTTGAACTCAAATTTCGAAAATTAGATTCACTCCCCTTTAGGATCACGAAAATCCTAATTTATAACACTTAGGATTTGCCAAAAATAGGTTGAGGTGGTAGGAGAAAAATCCTCACACCTTCCCATTTACCAAGTTTTCGTTTTACCAAGTAACGAATTCCAAATTCAAACTTTAAATTTAATTAATTAAATATCCAATACCATAATTAATTAAAATAACATACTTAGTATGGGCCACTGTTGGGCTCTTTTCGACAGGGTAGTCACGAAGAGCCGGTATTTAACAGGATCGCTTAGTTGGTACAGCGCCGCGTTTCCTTCGAAAGCGCCACGTGGTCCTCGGGGGTCTGGAACCATCGTACTTTCCCATTTCAAAAGAACTGAAGTGCCCGGGCAGCGGCGCTGCGAGCACCTCGGGAGAGAAAGGTGAGGCTCGGGCGACGATGGGTGCTTCTGGCGGGTTCGTCAAGTTCTGCAATTGGCGGATCTCGTCCTTCATCCTCTCTAATTCGGCTGCCTGTTGCTCGGCATGCCTTCTCCTGTTGGCTCGGGCTCTCCTTCGTTCCGACGCCAAAGTACGATTATCCTTGCTACATTCCCCTGTTCCAGATTCGGCGTCACGCTCCCCGTTCGTCTCGCGCTGGTTATCCTCCCTTTCAGCGTCGCGACCTCTGTTCTACCCGGGCCTGTTACCCCTCTGGTTCCTTTTGGCCATCAGCACTCCCACATCAGTCCCGGTCCTCCGAACTTCTTACATGACCGCGGCGAACATCGCGGCAGGGTCGGTTGGGTTCGGCCCGTTGCCGTCGGGCGGCGGCACACGATCATTTTCGACAACCACCATACTAAATTTCTACTAAAGAGAAAGTAGAAGTTTCCCACAAATTCGGCCGAAAAATGGATCTACCGTGCTAAAAGGCCAACGAGCTCCTTACCACCTTAACTTCGCTGCAAATTCCGCCTGAAGACCTGAAAACATGGTAAGGGTGGTCGTTCGCCCTCTTGCTTAGGTCAAGAGGTGTTTTCCGTGTTCCAGGCGTTAAGTGGCATAAAAAGGGCGTGTTGTGCTCGAAAGTGTGTGTCAAAAAATAGCAGAGTAACGGTAGGATATGTGAGAATTAGATACCTGTTTTGAGCGAGCCTTGTGATACTTATAGGATCCCTGACTTGGGCGACTTCCGGGCGGTTTTACCCACTTCCCGCATTTCTCGGGGTCGAGTTTCCCCCTGCCCACGATGGCACGTCTCCCTGGTCTCTCAAGTTTCGGGTGGTTACTCTCCGCACGTCCTAGTAGCGCCGCCAAGGGGAGATCGAGGTGTTTTCCATCCTGGGAGGCCAAATTCCCTGTGGTACGTGCCTGGCTCGAGCACCGGGAAGCAACCCCGAAGGGACCACGTGCTCCTGTCCGAAGTGACTCTACCAGGTACTCTGGTAGACTCTGGTAGGGAATGCCCTTGGGTAATTTCGAGGGTCAAGGGATTCTCTGGAGCCCCGGCGACGCATTTGGTGCCGGTCTTCCCCCGTTGGGTTGGGGGCATTCTTCCCCGGGGCAGCCCGAATGCCAGAGACCATGCTGGGGGTAGGGGCTATTCTTTAAGTAAAGGGGTTAGGATAGTTGGGGCGAGTCGGTTATTTTACCGTGGGGTCGGTAGAACCGGAGGGTAACAAGTAGTTTTAATATTTATTTGTAATAGAAGTTCAACTTTCTTGTGATGATAGTTCATAAAATCGTCGCTGTTCTTTGTCTGGGTTTGATTTGCTTGCTCATGATCTAAGCTTCTGGCTATACTTAATTATCGCTAGATAGAACTTTTTGGTTGCTTAACTTATGTTGCTCTATTTTTCGCGAAATGAATTGTCTGTCATGGTTATGGAAGAAAATAGGAGAAAACCAACTCAAAAAGTACAATCAAACATTTTTTCTACTCTTCCCACACGGGTCACACCAATACGAAAATTACAATTAATTCTACCAACTAACATAAACAAGATACAGATAAAACGCTCATGAAAACGATACACATATATATAGATATATATATATATATCTTTCTATTTTATTAAGGGAGAGAGGCTTATAGTAATTGCTCCCGAATTGATTGGTGGGCAGCCAGAAAATACTATTCTATCCCTAATTTTAAATTTACCATTATTACATCCTTTAAATCATTTTTTAATTCTTATAAATAATATAAAATTAATTCCAAACATTATAATATCACATATTAAAATTTAGAATATAAAGTCATATTATAGATTTTTATAGTCAAGCACACAAATCGGGTGTTAAAATACTAGTGTATATATATAGATGAATTTTATGGTGCTCACCTTATGTGTGCACCTTACGTGGGCACATGTCGATGTGGCACTGATTCGTGCCATGTCGACATGCCACATCAACGTTAGATGATACATAACAATAATTACCACATTCTAGGGGGTCATTGTTCGACATATCGGACGATGATGTGGCATGTTTACGCTTTACGTGGCACCCATTATGTGGTATTGATCTGTGGGCATAAACATGCCACATCATTGTCCGATATGTCAATCAATGACCCCTAGAATGTGTTAATTAGTGTTATGTGTCATCTAACATTGATGTGGCATGTCGACATGGCACGAATCAGTGCCACATCGACAGGTGGCCACGTAAGGTGCTCACATAAGGTGAGCACCATAAAATTCCTCTATATATGTATATATATATATATTTCTAGTACAAGTATCGTCGTGGCCAATATGTTGACACTTGCATTCTAATTTATTTTATACGGCTGTAGTTTAAAAATAAACACACGTCCCAATCACTTTGCAACGTTTTAGCATTTCTTTGTCCTCTTTTCACATCTAATTGCTATTGTTATTTGACCATCCAAATAAGACAAATTGCTCCGAGTACTTTCTCTTCGATTAGATGCTTAAAGTCTAAGCGACTAAGCTGGAAAAAAAGAAGTGCAAATTACGAGTCACACTCCAATTCACATTTTCAATTAGAAATAAGGACCTATGTAAGTTTCATTTATAGATAATGACCCAATTAAATATCATTTAGAGATAAGGACCCATGTGTTACCATAGACCCATGAAGTGTTACCACAGACTCCTGGAGTGGTACCACAGACCCCTGAAGTGTCACCGCAGACCCGTGAAGTGTCACCACAGACCCATGAAGTGTTACCACAGATCTATGAAGTGGTATTGGGGAATCATGAAGTATTTCTATGGGTCCTTAAAACTAATCTGACAGGGGTTTGAACTCTAATTGAAACTTAAATAGGCCTGAAACGTAAATGCCCCAAAAAATGAAGCTTTATTTTATCATAAAAAAATGATAGTTGATTAAATATAAATAACATAAGCATTTAAATCTTTAGGTGTCCAACGTCAAAGTAGACCTAACTTTTACCAGATTATTCCTTTCGATTGAGGATGAGGAAGCCCCCCATTGAAGCGTATATCAACACTATCTATATCTTAATTCTTATTAGTAATTTAATGAAGAAATTAATGGGCCTTCGATTCGAAGACGTCCAAACCAAACACGACGCAATCAATTTCCGTGAGAGGGTTTTCTGACGAAATTAAAGTACCTTCGTAAAAATAGTTCATTCATTGAAGAACTACAGACATAGATTATATATGCAGTCTATACTTAGATACCCATCGGCATCACCATCTACCAGTGTTTATAAATAGCGCAGACTCTATAGCGCAAATCTTTCATCAAACGCGCCGTAGTGCAAGCGTTTTATTTTTTTATTTTTTTATTTTTTATAGAGCTAAAATACAAATAAAAAACATAAAATATATATACCTAGCTTCAGAACTGCTTCAATTGTTGCGATTGCGGCGATGACAGCGGCTAATCATTCGATTTTTGGCCTACGTCGGTATGCCACGAGTTTTAGAAAGAACTATATTTAAAATTAAAAAAAAAATACTTGAAAATGGAATATTAAATTTGGAAATACGCACACAAAAATAAATAAATACATACAGATCTCTGAAGTGTTGTTGGATATTATTAGATTAAAGTTTGACGTTATTTCTCTTTTATAACGATTTGTTTGCCTGCTAAAATGTATTGATTGTGTGTGTTATCATATTATGTTTTTGACACTGTAAGGCCATTTCCAATGGTAGTTCACCCAAAAAATGGGATAAAAATTCTCCCAACCATATTGCAAAAGTAAACTCAAAATGGGTTTTCATTTTCTCTCTCTTCATTATGACACAAAGATGCGTTTTTTAGTTTCATTATGTGTTTTGTGAAATTACATTTTGTGTCCTTTTTTTATTTAATTTATTTATTTTTGTTCATTTGTACTTTTGTACTTTTGGCTATATTTATCCTTTCAGTGCCTTTTGTATTTATTCTTTTGAAATTTGAAAATTTACAAATGTTTATGTGTAAGAAAATATTTCAAAAGATCCTTTGAGTATGAGAATGAGTTTAATGGTTGGAGAATGCTGCCGTTTTAGAATGGGTTTGAGTTTGAGAATGAGTTTCTTGGTTGGAGATTGGCTAACTGTCATGTTTAAAATACTCACTCAATACGCTAAGCTATTTAAGCTACGCAATATCTGACCTAAAATGCGACGAATTGCGTTGTCGTTTTAAAACACTTCTATCTAGTAACTCGTGTAACATCCATCATTACAAGCTGTGGGGCGATCTTAAAACTCCTACTTTACGAGCTAACAACAGTAGCGCAATGTACAAGTTTCATTTCTATTAATTAAAAAGTCGGTTTAACACCATAAGAAGCTAAATAGTCGAACTTGGAATGAAAAAGATGGAACTGAAGTCAGGCAATTGATAATCGAAACTTGGTCTGAGACCAGAGCTAGCACCGATCCAGCTTATTTTACACTCAGTATGACTAATAAGGTAAGCTTTTGCCAATGCATTAAAAGGTATTAAAGTTTTACTCTGGATATGCTAGTTGAAGTGGTCCCTATACGATATGGATGCGACCTAACTAAGGTTTAAACTGGTGACCTAAATGTCGGAACAAATGTTGAGGTTCACTGAACCCAACACAGAACGCACAGTGGATATGATAATTTTAGCACAACGGAAATACTTAAAAACTTAGTAGTTAAAAAACGATACATGCGAGATATAAAATTGTGCAGCAAGTTCTTCAACTTGCTGCGAGCCTCATGGCAAAATTCCACTATAAAAATGGATTACAAAAAGAACAACTATTGAAGATAGTAAACCAAGACTAAAACGAATCGTAACGATCCTAAACCTTTCCTAAAAACCAACGTCTAACTAAAATGAAAAGAGTAAAGCTAGGCATAAACCAATAAAATGATGAACGCTCTCTCGTTCTTTTCAAATCATGTTCGCTCAATATGTCTCGTGTGTTTCGTTCGTTGTCGCTCAAAAGTTACTTCATCAAAGCTCAAAAAGGCAGCTCGAAAATCCCCTTCATTTATAGGCATTGGCTCCATTTTGAATTGGTAAAATATCCGTGAGAATCTCCTAAAATCTCTCCTCGATGATCTCCCCAAATATAGTAAATATTTGAGTTCGAATATTCTAATGATAGCGGTTGATCTCGTATCTTCTATTTACTGTAGCCGCTTGACTGATTCTCTTTTGATAAACAAAATCTTCTATTTTTGGTAGCGCTTGACTAATTCTCTTATGATCTCAAATCTTCTATTTTTAAGCGCCTTCCTATTTTTGCTCCAGCTCATTCCACTCAATTCTGACTCGTCCCGCACATCAGTAAATAAAGCCACAAAAAATAGGTTAAACGTTTTTGTGCATGAAAGATAAAATCGAAGGTTGGCAAATTCACAGACAATAATGTTGAATGGAATGTTGTATTGTCAATGTTGAAGTCTCAACATTAACACTAGTAACATAAAGAAATATGTGCAGTTGACGAACCCGAAGCTAGTGAGGTAGAAGTTTCATGACAGTGATGAATTAATGCAACATCCATTACCAATCACAATTCGTAATGCCAAACGATGTTCGTCAATGCATCGCGAACTGTTTCTTTTTCAATGCAGTATCCAATAAAGATCCTCTTGTTCTAGACATCTTATGAGCCGATTATGTGATTAAATTGTGTCAGGTTCGAACTCCGTCTTTTTTTTCTATCAAGGTACATTTTATCATTCATGTACTGTAGGAAATCAAGATCTCAAACTCAAAATGCAGTAATTCTTCTGCAGCCGTTAAACTAATTCTCAAACTCAAAGTACTATTTTCGAAATATTCACATCTACATCAACATTTAAAACTTTTCAATACATCCCACAATTTTGTAAGTTCGAAAAAAAGTAATAGACTATTACATCTAAATAAATAAACAAAATATTTCTAGTATATTTTATAATTTCTAAAAATTTTCTAACTACTTTTATATATTTTTATTTATTTTTATTTTTTATAAGGATTCATTAAATTATTAACACAAATAAATGGGCTTTAAATGCAATTATTAAATATAAAACTCATACTATGCGTACGATTTATGCGTTTATTGCAGGATAGATAAAGTAGAAAACCTATTTTGAGATTAGTTTTTGGATTCGATTGGAGTGATTTTAGGATATTTTTTGGGTTTTCCGGTTCCATTGGAGATGGTCTTATAATACTGAGGTAGCCTTCACATTAATCACAAAAAAATCATGGATGTTGAATTGTAAATCATACAATGAAAAGGTCTGATAATGGTCATGAACATGGAAATCATGGGTTGACTTGAGATAATGTTGGATATCCACTCTAATTATTCATAACACTAGTCATGCCCAACTTTAACCATAACCGGCGGTTACAACCGGCTAACCGCCTGTTAATTAACCGATGAACCGTCCGGCAACCGTAATTGGCCGGTTATGGGGCGATAAGAGGTTTTCCCAAACAGCCAACCAGCAGTTATTAACATCCTGTTATATCGATTATAACCATAAAGAAATAAAAAAAATATTATTTAACTTTACTCATAATAATTGTTGACCTTTTTGGTTCATGAGCGTTAGAGAGTTTTGATGGACTATGTAATTGTAATGACGTTAGGTCTATAAACTAAGCAATTCGATTTGTGATCAATATAGTGTCTAAGTTCATGATAATATTCGACCATGCATCATATAGAGCTAAAATTGATATTCACATGTGATTCTGTGATTATTTTGTGAAACTAGGTGATCGCATGTTATAGATAGCCCATGTGATAGGATATATTGTTCTGTACTATATATGGAAATAACGCATGGGATATCCTACGGAGTTATAAAAGGAAATATGATGTTTATATATGGAAAGTGATATATCCATTGATACTTGTTTATTCCTGGATAAAATCGAGTAAAAAATCATTTGCATGCATCCAACTGATTTAAATGTGCGAAATTAATTTGATATCTTTCTTACACTGATTGAAATATTATATTTAGGAAAGATTTGATTTGATTGACCTTATGGATGACGTGTTAGTATATAAAGATTGTACATCTTTGAAATACGGAAAGCCATGCCATGATATGATAATTCGAATAAGATATGCTCTGATCTGATTTATGTGCTAAACATGGTAATTATATGATTTAATATTATGAGCTATATATGGAAAACGTGCCGATCTGATGCTGTCTCATATGCTATACTTGGAAAGTAAATCTGGATCGATTTATTTTGGAAACATATAGCAGGGAATATGGAAAATTCTGTTATGGTAAATATAAGTCGAAGTGATTGAATATGCCTTGAGAACGAATGTTAGCTTTATATGGAATAAAATCATGCTTTAATGTGCGTATGACCGTTGTGATGATCCATTAAGAGCGTGATTATATGGCATGTTGACTCTCAAAAATTGCATGGAAAGTATGCTTGATTTGATGATTATTATGTGATACGATTTTTCATGTGAAGTGCTGATTGAAAAGTGTTGTGCTACACTTCATAATTTTTTGAGGCACTTAAAAATTTGCGAACATAAGCCTACGAGAGATTTTTTAGCAGAAACATATTGAGAGATTCCTGAGCCTTCATTTGCGATAGCTTTCTTCCTACCTAAGCGATCACTTGCGAAGTACTGAACGTATGAGATATTCCAACCTCCCATACCATATATTCGGTCTTCGGACGTGTTGTCTTCGGACGTAAGCATTACCAAGGAGGCAAGGTCGACGTTTACGCAGACGTGAAGGGAAGGACGAGTTCCGGGGGCCCTTCGGTAGCGAGCTGTGTCTGTCGGGATTAGGAGCTATCGAGGAACAAAACTCGGCGTGTGATAACCTAGTGTGGCTAGTGTTCGACTTGTCTCGGTTGTGTATTGGGCTAATCAATCATTTTTGTATCCAGCTACAGTGCATTATAGTGATTGGTTAAACTCTTGGGGAGCAAACCCAGAGGAGAGAAGTAAACCCAGTTGGGGATATAACCTCTATAAAAATCCTATCTCGCATTTACATTCCAGTTATTTCTTTTTCGCTGTGAGACAGACCCGACACACATCCGACGTTACTAGGATATATCAGACATACCTATCACAAGCATCAGTAAACATTCCTAAGTCACTACGTCTTCAAAATTGTGAAAGGAAGAAGCATAAAATATATATAAGCCTAATTCACCCCGCCCTTTAGGCCCGTTTTTATCTTCATTTGGTATCAAAGCCAGGTTACTCAAACGACGGGCCTAACAAGCCTGAGTTAAAGATCTAATGGCTTCTTCGAGTTTTGATGTTTTTCCAGAGGGACAATCCCATTCCAGGCCACCACTCTTCGATGGAACCAACTACGCCATATGGAAGAACCGCATGAAGGGATTCCTTTTCGCCGTCGACTATGATCTGTGGGATATCATCATCACCGGGCCATTCGAACCCAAATTTAAAGATTTACCTCCAAAGGAAACTGATGACTACGATGCAGCTGATAAGCGAGGAATTTCCCTGAATGCCAAAGCAAAGAACATGATTGCCTGCGCATTCACGAGATAAGAATACAATCGTGTGAGCTCATGCGAACCTGCCAAGGATATGTGGGACATGCTTCAAGTCACACATGAAGGAACCACTCGAGTTGTACAAGAAAGAATAGCCCTCTTAACTCACCAATACGATCTATTCAAAATGGAGGACAAGGAGACTATAAGCAACATGTATGCAAGATTCGTGACCATGCTCAATCAAATCTTCTCGTTGGGAAAGAAAATACCAGACGGTGAGAAGGTCCGCAAAATCCTGAGATCTCTTCAAAGAATCTGGAATCCCAAAGTAACCGCCATCCATGAGCGAAGGACTTGGAAAGACTCTACGTCTCAGAACTGATCGGATTGCTAACCACGTATGAGATGACTCAGATCTCCTTCAAAGAGAAACTACCACTTCGAAATTCAGCAAACATTGCCTTCAACACCTAGCAAGAAAACGACTCTGAAGGCGAAGAGGAAACTGAGGAAAATATACTGCAGAAAATTGCCATTCTGACCAGAAAATTTGAAAAATATCAACTGTGAAGAAATTTCAAAGGAAATTCCAAGTTCCAATCGAGAAACAACGGAATATCATCATCCGAGAACAATATTCAGAAATGTTTGAAGTGCAACAAGCCAGGCCACTTCACCTCAAACTGCCCAATGGAAAATGGTGACAAGAAGACAAACAAGCAGGAAGCCATGGTCACAAACTGGGAAGAGGCCGAAAGTGAAGAAGAGGAAGATCTCGCCTAGTCGATGATGATGATCGGGTATCTTCCTCATCCACTATTAAGAAAATACTTATTCTGAATGAATTATATGCTAGGAAAGATGAATCTCATGGTAACGCTTCTTTAGCCCCTAAAGTAGATGAAAAGGAAGAGATGTTCGAAATAATTCAAAACGTAGAAAAAGATTAAGCCGCTCAACGCTCAAGTAAAGAGATTAGCTAGGCATCAAGATGACATAGAAAGAGAGAAGCACTAGACAGACCTAGATAATGCATGTTTAAGAGCCGAGCTAAAAACCCATAAGGAAGAAAAAGCTTTGTGTAATTGTGTAGAACTTACAAAGCAAAACTGTGATATATCTAGAGACATCTATGTTCTTAAGGATTCCTTATAACAAAAATCTCGCACTGTTGATAGACTTCTTGAAGGAAAACAAAATCTTGATATGTTACTCAGTATTCCTAGAAATGTTGGAAAATCAGGCATAGGATATTCCATGACACATGAACATGTTGCACCATCTACTGCTAGAAAACCCAAGTGCTTTTCATGCGGCCGTCAAGGTCATTATGCTAACAACTTCTTTTTGAAGAGAGCTGATAAGTCTAGATATGTCTGGAGGCAAAGAAGGTTCCTGAGAATCAAGCTCATAATATTGGCATACCTGTCTTTAAGAGTTACAGTCTGTGACACGTGATATATCACGTGTTAACAGAAGTATTTTGCCGCTAACCTTTTAGGACCCCATCAAAGTTGAGCACCTCAGAAAAGGATTGACTCATGCAGGTACAAAGAAGAAAAACCAGCAAGAAAAACAGGTGGTACCTCAACAGTGGGTGTTCCCACCATATGACAGCTGATATCAGTAAGTTTGTATCGGTGAAAGCGTATGATAGAACTGTCGGTAACACTTTACATACTACTATAGATGATGTATGGTTGGTTAAGAATCTAGAACATAACCTTATTAGCATTAGTCAACTATGTGATAAAGGCCATACGGTCACTTTTGAAAATGAAAAGTGTGTTGTTAGAAATGATAATAAGGTATTATTTAGTGCATCTAGGGATAGAAATATCTACTGTATTACCCTTGATGATATCACTCACCAGATGTCAAGTGCCTAGCAGTTACACAGGATAACACCTGGTTATGGCACAGACGCTTGACATGCCAACACGGAACTACTGTCTCATATTACAAGCAATGCACTGGTACGAGGTGTTCCTGACACAAAGTTCGTCAAGGACAAAAACATGCGAGGCATGCCAAATGGGTAAGCAGACCAAAACATCGTTCAAAGAAAAGAATGTGAAATCCACATTCAGACCACTGGAACTGCTTCATATCGACCTTTTTGGTCCTGTTCAGGCGATGTCTCTGCGAGGTAAATGATATGCCTTTGTCATTGTTCATGATTATTCCAGGTATACATGGGTGATATTCCTTGCACATAAGAATGAGGCATTAGATAGCTTTGCATCGCTAGTAAAGAGACTTGAAAATGAAGAAATGAACCTATGTAGGATACGCAGTGATAACGGATTGGAATTTGATAGCAAGTTATTTGCATCATTCTGTGATCAGTATGAATACAGTCGCCCCTATAACTCCCCAACAGAATGGCGTAGTTGAACATAAATTTAGGTCCTAGATTATCAACTCCTATGATCCTAGACTCAAATCCTAAGGAAATCGATTAGGATTGTAGAAAATCATTTCGATCAAAAACCTTCCAATCAAGAACACGAGAGAGAATTCGAGTAGTGACAGAATGATTTTGACTTTCTCTCTCTAGAATTGGATTTCCAAGCCTTCGGATCAATTGACTAATTTTCTCTATTACGCTCATTGTTTGTACATCTATTTATACGAAACATACTTGGTATAAATTACAAACCAAGTCCTAAACTAAGGACTAATACAATCAACGCCCCTAATTACAAGACTATCTAATTAAATCAAAGCACAGCTAATATTGATATTCTACAATCTTCCCCTTTGTGCTTGATTTCTCTCCCGCGCTGTCTGTCCTTGTCGGACGTAGTATGACCTGCGCAAGCCCAGCACATGCTTGAAATTCCTGAGCGTTTCCCTCAGCTTCAAGCGCTCCTCGATGTCATCTAGCAATTCCATCAAGAGCGGTTGTTCTCTCAAGAAACGATGAATCCTCAGCATTGTCTCTCGGCTGATTTCTTCCAACCTCTGCTCTATGTTCCTCCTGATGACCTCGAGCGTCCCGTCACAGAACTTGTGGATCTCAGTCTTCAGCATCATCCTAGTCTTCTTCGCGATTGGATTTTGGTAGGTGATGCCAATGACTGAACTGATGTGCACGTGATTGTTGGGAAGCCCTTCGATCTCAGATCATTTGAGCGGGGCGGTCATGTTGACCTTCTTCATGTTGCTCTCCGAGCCATCTGAAGGTCGTGTGCGGCGAAGTACTTGACTTGGCGCATCATGAACCGCTAGAGTCCCTCGAGACCTTCTTTCTTGATGAAGCCTTGAGTACCTTTGTACTTCTCCACATATAGTTGGTATAGGTTCTACACCACTTCAGCGGGGAGATACGGTAGGTCGCTATCGCTCAGTTCTTCTCGAGTTCTATCTACTCGCTCGATGGAGTAGTGAGTTGTTGGAAGACCGACTTTTGCACTGTAGACGCTGAGTAGCTGGCATATCGGGGAGGATAAGTTGTGAGGAAGACGGCTCCGAGACGGGTGCTTTCCCACGATCTTGGCGGGACGTCTCGATTGCTGTACGCACGCTCTCCATGATTTTGTTTTTCAAATGACTTTATTACATTGGAGAGAGCGGCCTGAAGTCGGTCTTCAGTCACGAACTGGACGGGCGCCTCCATCGTAGATGGACCAGGTCGACTGATGTCGCCTGTTGACAACTCTTGAGCTATCACCTGCTCCTCAGGTTGGCTCGGAGTCGCTTGAGGTTGTGACTGTTCGAGACTTCCACTGAATCCTTGAGTCGAATCGTGGAGATTCTCCTCTATGGGTGTTTCGACAGGTTTGGTTTGGACCTGCGATCCAGACACCGATAAGCTGTATTGCGGCTCAAGATTGAGCGAAGAAGTGGCACCAGTACACTTGAAGAGATGATCGGCGCGGTGTCCGATGTGATGGTGACGGTGGTGAAGAGGGACTCGAGTTGTATGCTTAGTCTTCTGGGGGTCCGTCCTATCAATTTGATCTCCTCATCGGACTCCGTGTCGGCTGAGGTGGCTGTTTGAGGAGAAGGTTCAAGCTCAACGTCCTCACGAGCCTGTTCCGTCACCTGTGGAAGTGAGCTTAGCCCCATTTCTACCTCGGGTTGTGCTACTTGTTGAAGAACCTCCTTAATAGACTCTTCGAGCACGCCTACATGGACGGGCACTTCCACTTGGAGTGTTTATGCTGGAGCCTCTTGTTCCAACTCTGCTGCCACGGCATCGATCAACGTGGCATCTACATCAGGTGTATGTCCTGAGTTTGGAGCTCCTGGGCCACTGCATCAATCATCGTGTCCTCAGGGCTTGAGTGTTGTTGTTGAGGGCTCACTTGGAAATCTGACGGGGGCCCTCGTATCATCTGCTCAGTGAGATCGTTTTCCCGAGAATATCACTGGTATTCGTCTCCCGCGTCGGCAAGATGAAGAAGCTCAAAAAAGACCTGCATCGATGGCTGTATCAGATCCGTGAGCCTGGGTTGTGGAAGAATTTGAGCCGCGGTAGTTGATAGTTTCCTCCTGGAGGCAGTCGTGGAATATTGTCGTGGAGCTCCATGAGGTTGGCAATGATCACATTGAACCACCGGGCGTAGGGAACATTCTTTGATCGTGTGTTCTCCTTTTGTCTGATCTGCTCAGCTAAATCGTTCCAGATCAGTTGCGTGAAGTCGTAGTTAAGGGAGAATGCTATTCCTTGAAAAATACGAAGAATGTTGTTGTTCCCTTTGTCGAACCCTGCCTGCTTTGGTGACAGACACTTATTGATTATCCCGAAAAGTGTCTTCCACGGATGACTGATGCCATTGCTCTGAACTTGAGCAAGCTTGGTGAGAGGTGGCTGGTATCCCATGTGCAGAAAGTCATGCACCATTTCTGCCTCGGTAGGCAAAGGGTCGTAGGTAGGGCTGAATGGCATGTCAAGAACGAGACCAAGATCATCTTCGCTGAAGTAGACGTGTCTTGTCCTGACTATTGTGGTGAATCTGTAGCTGCCCTCAACTATATGACTCTTAATTTTTCCCCAAAATTGTTGGAGATAAACCATCGGTACTGACGCCGTCATCGTCAGTGCGTTCCAAATAGGATGGCCTTGCAAAATGGACACGATTATCTCGTCCGGACACCTGAACGTAGTCAGGTCGAGTTGAAAGTTGGTGTCCTGCACCTTAAGGTATAGATTTTTGTCGTATATGTGGTTGTAGGCAGGATAGTGATCCATCTGAAATACAAATGTAAGTCATTAGCTAAGTTTCAATTGAGCCGAAGTCGAATTCATCAAACCATAACGATGAAGCATTTTAGAGCATGTTTGATAAAATTGTAATGGAATTATATATTCACATATAGGTCATATAGGGTGAACTCTGAAAAATAATTTCATTTCGACATAAGCTTGTAAGTCCTATAAAGTTTCAGTCGAAATTTTTCTAAGTGTTTAAGCACTGTTCACTACGTGCCTTTTGTCGCGCGAGAATTGAAATTCTCAATTAAATTGCCTACGTGTGATTATGAATTAAATCTGCGTGTGAATTTGCGATTGAAAAAGTTTTATTCGCAATTGAAAGCTACAGTGAAACAGACTTAGAAAATTTTCTAAGTTGTTGAAGTTAAGATACGATACTGTAGCCGAGAAATTTTATGACCGAGAAACATTTCGGTGTAAATTTACGATCGAGAAATTTTTCGCGCGTGAATAAAATTTTCACAGTGAAAGCTATCAAGCGAGAAAGTATTCCGATTTCAAAATGGTTTTGCGCTATGGAATTTACGATCGAGAAAATTGATAACGAGAAATTTGGTGACTCGCTGAGGAAATTTTCGATCGATAAAAATCACTATGCATGTTTGCGATCGAGAAATTTTATCGTCGAAAAACTAGTTTTGTCGCCGCTAAAATTCTCGACCGAGAATGAAATTGAAATCGAAATTACTGTTTGCAACTGTAAGTTTTGTGCTCGAAACTTATTTTTCACCTATTATATATATTTCGTTCAGTAATCTTTTCGCTCGCATAAAATCCTAAATTCAATTTCTCGATTGTAATTACTTTTCAATCTACGTTATCTTTCTTAACGACTAAGTCACAAATTATGCGATCGAAAAACTTTTACAATGCAAACAGAAGAACAATTGAAATTCAATTGACACTGTTTGCGAGCGAAAAAGTTCTTCGATGCCTTCAAACGGTGATATCCCAGATTTAGTCTTACTTTCAATCGAACTCAAATAACGCAGGGAATCAAAACAATATACCTTAGAACGATCAAGAAACTTCGAAACTATCATAATGTGCAGTATTTAACCTAGGTTATGCTAACAGATTGGTCTTTAAACACTAAACTAGCATTCGAGTTCTCGGAATATGAACATACGAGAAATGAACACAGGATCATGCGAAATATATCACAATACAGATGCAAATGAAGTTTAAATAGACGATAATCCCTAAAGAAGTCAAATCTACCTTCTAAAGACGAAAATCAGAGGAACAATTGAAAGATTTGAAGGGCTTCGATGTTCGTCTTTTGAGAGAAAAAGTTTATCGCACGAAAATTTGACTGTTGAATTTTGCGATTGAGGATTTTAGCATGTATTTAGGCATTTTCGACTGCAAGCAATGATTTCGTTTAAGTGGGCTGATTAGACGTTTTGCGAGACGTAGTTAATTTAAGCCCATTACCGTTTACGATCGAGAAACTTACGATCGAGAAATTTGTTTTGGTTACTATTTAGTTTTCGCTCGACGATTCCGATCGAGAATCTTTTAGTTCCTGTTTAATTTTCGCTCGTCAATATGAAGGCGAAAATTACAGCTTCGTCCCACAATCAATTTTCGCTCGAGAAGCCGCGAATGAAAATTGCAAAATTTGCCCGAATTTCTTGATTGTTTTTCTATGTTCTTCAGATTGATCCTAAGTTTAAGAGTAAACCACATAATTGCCCCCTATATAGAGAAATAAATGCAATTAACTCCCTGTAATTTCGGTTGGTGACATCTGGCTCCGTCTTCACATTTTATAAATCTGCAATGCTTAAAGCAACAGATGTCGAAAATATTGGAGTTAATTTTGGAAGCAATTTTACCAAATAAACTCATTGCCTCTCTGAAAAAACTGTTAAATCCACAAAACATAAATCACGTTAACAACTTAAAGATTTAACCGTTCAAAATCTTATTTAATACCGTATACTCCAAGTCACAAGTAATTCATGAAGGCTTCCTTATTGCTTCTGCAGAGCATGAAGAAAGATCTTAAAAAAATGTTTGGAGATTAATGCATAGCTTTTGTAAATGATCCCCCTCAAAAGATGGACCAAAATTGATTAATCACTAAAGTACATGGAATCAATTTTCAAGTAATGCGCAAAAAAAAAAAAAAAAAACAGTTTTGCTTAGATACATGGTCCCCTAATCATGTATTCAAAATGTTGCGCGAGGCTATGAGCATAAACAAGTAAAATCGCATTTAATCATTTCAGTGTAAATGAAGATTAAACTTGCATATCAGAATGTGCGATTTATCATTTATATGTATAATAATTTTTTTAATTAATTTTTTCGTAAGCATATTAATATTATGGGGTCAGATTATTTTGTTACGATCATTGTCACGCCTAAACTTTCATTGAAAAGATCATATGCCGTCAAGTCCCGTCGTCAAACTAAAGAGTCCCAAGTTCGTAGAGTGATCCATTTCGACCGCTCTCACTAGGTTCACTCTAGCACTCAAGTATTTTTACCTTGGGATTTTTATGTTTATATCACTCAAGTCAACACAAGCAATATTAAGTCAATTTACATGTGATCGAGGCGTTTTTAATCTTTCACCTATCGCAAGACCGTCGATTTGGAATCATAGAGACTGCAGAGGGTTTTAATTTGGCTCTTGACTTAGGAAGGAAGGATAATTTTGGAATTGTGGGCTAAAGATCTTCTTCCTTTTCTTCGTCGATCTACTTCACCGGCATTTTGATCTTTTCCATCCTTAAACTTTTTCATATTATTCTACACTTGCTCAAGCTGAAGCTCCGCTTTTCTACGAGGCTTTGAGATTATCTAAGGCGAAGTTCTTCTCGTTCGTTCTTGGGCCGACACCGCACTCTTTCTCTCTTAATCCCTAGTGAGGTTTCAGATATTATCAATTTGAAGAAGTTCGCAGTTATGGAATTCGAACCCAAGGCTGTGCTCCTCTTCTCGTTGTCTCGATATAAGACCGGCTTATCGTTGGAGAAGTTCACTTCGTGGTGCTCCTCTTTCCAGCCGTTCTGACGAGTGTACGAGTTTATCGAAGGAAAAGTTCACAGCAAGATCCATCCACCCTGATTTCTAGAAGGTTTCGGTAATTAGGAAGCCAGGTTCTTTTGAACTATTTATTGTGCGTTGAGCATTCCTCGTGTGCGTTTCCACCTTCTTTTGTCATCTTTTTCATTGTCATATCATTTTCTCCCCCTCCTTTTCTCGATTGAACATTCCGTCGAAAACTTAGTTGTTCGGTTGAAGGCGGTTTTCAAGTGAAGAAAAAGGGTATCGGAGGAAGCTCAAAATGGATGACTAAAGGCTATTTTAAAAGATTTGAATTTTCTATATGTAAGGCCCAGTGAGGAATTTCCTAAGTGCTCTAATCATTTTCCTACGGAATTAAGGCAAGGCGAATATGAAGCCAAGAATTACTAGTTAAGACAAGCAATTGATGTCTGACTCGCTCAAGGATAAATCCAGAGAAAGGAAAATAATATGCCAGAATCCTCACTTATGTAAAAGTGGCTTTGTGTCTAGTGGAACAAACTAGTAACCTTTAGACACAAGAATGCGACTTAGACTGACCAATTTAAGCAATAAATCAGTCTCATGTCAGTAAAATCTATTCGTGACATATATCGAGCATCCTTAAGGTATCGTCATGCCCCTAATATTATACTTATATGTATAATATTTTTGTATTTTGAATTATTTTAGTATTCTCTCTAAGCCCAATTCAAATGCAGGCCCAAAACCTCCACTCAAATATATATGTCGCTATATGATTTTTTGGGGCAGAGAGGATCGATCATTATTTCTACACAAACACACTCAAACACACGTTACACCCACAGAAAAAAAAAAGGCGGAAAAGGAAGAAACACACGAACAGAAAACGTGGAGCAGAATTCGAGGAAAAAGAGGAGTTGCTGATCTTACGGATCTGTGTTTATTTTTTGTTCAATCTTCGTCACCTATAAAAGGTGCTAGCCGAGCTCTTCACAGAGGGACTACCACACCATCGGCCTCTTTGCTCAACCACACCATAGACCCACCTTACCACCAAGCACTTCATCCACCTCTCCACTCAAAACGTGCACATCTCTGATCGACATCTCAAGGAGACCATCAAACAAGCACCTCTCAAAGCATCCACCTCTCCACTCCACCTCACTACCATCGATCATCCACTTCTCACCCACCGCAAGCTCGCAGCTGCCACGTCAAATTCTCGTAACCTCCTCTGAGTAAACTGAAGCATTCACGAGCATACACGGCTGAGGAGAATCAAGTTCGCTACTCCGGGGGCTACTCGAGCCAAGGGACAGCGAACGGGATCATCAACCACACACAACGGTCACGGCGAAGCAGTAACGAGCGAGGTAATAAGCTATGAACTAAGATTGAGCTGCGTACATGTTAGGAGCTAAAGAAGGGGTAGCCAAGTGGTTGCCGTGAGCCATTCCCAATTCGTCCACCACTTGCTCGACAAAAGTCCTCAAAGAAATATTAACCCGCAGGCGGAAATCAGGGAAGAAAATGTTTAATTCTCTGTGTTAGTTACGCTTCTCGTCGTATTAATATTTCGTTGAGTAGCTAATTTTATGTGCTTGGGATGATGAACGCTAGGTAGAGTTATTTTACTAAAGTACTCGTGAACATGCTATATTGGCTATTTATCATTTATGATTTTGTTCTTTCAAATTAATATGTCTATGTGTTGATTTGAATATCACTTTAATATGTCTATGTGTTGATGTGATTTCATGATAATATCGTTTTAGGGCGACAGCTAGAAAAATGATTAGACCTTTCATAAAATGATAGGAATTCAATTATAGGGCGACAGCAAATAATCGGTCCTCGCTTTAGGTGAATTAATATATAATCTCACAGCCACTTAGGGCGACAGCAAATTCGGGCGTGAGTAGGAATTACCGCGACTTAGTCATTATTTTTGTGTTAACGGTAATTTACGGCTTCGTCAATGATACCTAGCGGGATTCGCAATCCCGAGCACTCTCGTTTTATATAAAAAAAAAGTACTTTTAATATTTAAGTTGCGTTCAAGCTAGTTAGAATTTATTTATAAATCAAGTATAACTAAAAAATTATTTAAATATTTAAGTTGCGTTTTAAAGCTTGTGGTTTTGTTAGGTTTTACTGTCAAATTAATTCATAACTTAAAATACGAAAAATATTTATTTAGGCTAAATATCAAATTGATAGGTTATTACTAGTACTTAATTTGTTCCCCGTGTTCGATACTCGGATATTCGCTATAGCTATATTACAAACGACAGGTACACTGCCTGTCGCGCGTGGTGCTAGTTATAACATATTCGTTTTAATTATTACTTGACGTACTTGCACTAACCTTTGATATATTAACCTACACGCACGCGATCAAGTTTTTGGCACCGTTGCCGGGGAATAGATTGATATTAGGAACACCCTGGTTCGGTAATTTAGCTATTTTTATTTTACATCTCAGTTTTTCGTTAATTGAGTTATTTTTTTCCTACATCATTATTAGTCCGTTACCTTTTCGACGTATTTATTTAGTTCTTCGCTAAATTTCAGTTTCGCTTATTGAAGGTATCAAGATTCGCAATCCCGAGCACTTAGTGATCAAACCGTTCATATGCTAGACGGAGCCGCAGGAGGAGGGCTTGTGAAGCTCAATGCCACAGACGCCTGGAACCTAATCGAAGACTACTCGAGGAATAGCTTCATGAGAGGCAATACGAGGATAAAGACTCCAGGAGTATTTGGGGTGAGCGAGGAGACCGCTACAAATGCCAAGTTCGAGGCGCTGCAACAACAGATTGCATCTACCAATTCTCAGCTCCAGACGGTGATCAACACACTACTTCCAAAGGCCGGGCAAACGCAGCCCGTCCATGCCGTGATGACAACCTCATCACCTCAGAAGCCGTACACACCACTGTGCGAGATTTGTGGCGCAACTCATGAGACATGGGCAGTCATTAGAGCACGTGGACTATATGGGAAATTACTAAGGCCAACGGAATTTTCAACCTCGAGCGCATCCAAATCTGGCGTATGGGAACCAAAACCACCATGGGCAAGGGCCACCAGGATTCCAACCTAGACCATCGATTTCCAAGGAGGAACATCACGTTAGTATCAAAATGCATCTGCGGGGTCCGGATCCGACGATATGAGGGAGATGAAGGATATGATGAAGACGCTCCTCACAAATTTCAGCAACACCACTCAAGCACACGAGAGTCGAACGACAAAGATGGAGGAGTATATGGAAGCCAACAATGTACGCACCCAAAACACTGACGCTTCTATCAAGAAGTTGGAGCAACAAGTGGGCCAGATGGCGAAGCAGTTGGTGGGGCAAAATCAGGGATCACACCCAAGTTATACCGAACCGAACCCTAAGGAATACTGCAAGGCGGTTACCCTGAGGAACGGGAGAGATTGAAAGAGGTACCCCCAAGAAGAAATCAAATGATAAAGCTGAGGTCGAGGTCCACGACGAGCCAGAAGTGGAAGTAAGCAAAGGCGACGATGTTGAGAAGGCCGAAGCTGAGAAGGCGAACACCGAAGCTGAAAAGGAAAAGGTCGAACCTCAAAAAGAAAAGGCCAGGGAGATTGTGCGACCACCGGTGAAGCCGTACCAGCCGAAGATCCCCTACCCAGCTCGGTTGAAGAAAGATAGAGACGAGGCGCAGTTCGATAAATTTGTGAACATGTGTAAAGAATTACATATTACCTTACCGTTTCTTAAACCTATTACGCAGATGCCCAGCTTCGCCCAGTTCTTGAAAGACCTATTGACGAACAGGAGGAAGCTCGAACATGTTTCCACGGTATGTCTACGAGGGGAATGCTCGGCGATACTTCAGAACAAGATGCCGAAGAAGCTCAAAGACCCAGGAGTTTTACGATTCCCTGCCTTATAGGATTTAGTTGTTGAACGTGCTTTAGCTGATCTAGGAGCTAGCATAAATTTAATGCCGTATTCCATGTTTAAGCGCTTAGGACTAGGTGAACCACGACCCACGATGAGCCTTCAATTAGCGGATTGATTGTTAAAATACCCTAGAGGAATTATTGAGGATGTCCTAGTTAAGGTAGGTAAATTCGTGATTCCCGCCGATTTTGTTATCTTAGATTGGAAGAGGATGATAATGTCCCAGTAATACTAGGTAGACCATTCTTAGCTAGACAATGATAGCTGTTAGAAATGGGACGTTAACTTTGACGGTAGATGCAAGAAGGTTACGTTCAATATGGCTGAATCGCTGAAGAAGTGTAATGAGCATGACGATAAGTGCTACTACTTAGACGCTTTTGAGCATGATTTTCTTTTTTCTGTGCAAGGTCTATCACAGTTTCCCTACGAGCAGGATACATTGAAAATTTTGGCAATCGACGAGTGTGGGGAGGAAGTCGACGAGCCCATCACAGCTATCGATGAGAGTAACGAAGAAGACAAGGAAAAGAGCTCGGTCGAGGAGCCACCGGTCCTAGAATTGAAGCCGCTACCCGACCACCTCGAGTATGCGTTCCTTGGTAGCAACAGAGGGCTACCAGTCATCATCTCATCGAGCCTCGACGACGGACAGAAGGGCCAGCTCTTAGACGTGTTGAGAGCCCATAAGAAGGCGATATCGTGGAAGATTTCCGACATCAGGGGAATCAGTCCGAGCTCTGCACGCACAAGATCCTCATGGAGGATGATTTCAAGCCAGTCGCTCAACGTCAAAGGCGACTCAATCCCAATATGAAGGACGTCATGAAGAATGAGGTGATTAAGTTGCTAGACGAAGGGATGATTTACCCCATTTCAGATACTGCTTGGGTAAGTCCAGTCCAAGTGGTCCCAAAGAAGGGAGGTATGACGGTCGTCACTAACGACAAAAACGAGTTGATTCCAACGAGGACCGTGACTGGGTGGCGCGTGTGTATTGACTACAGAAATTGAATGACGCCACAAGAAATGACCATTTCCCTTACCATTTATCGACCAAATGTTAGAAAAATTATCTGCTCACTCATTTTATTGCTTTCTTGATGGTTTATCAGGATACCTGCAGATTCCTATTGCACCTGAGGACCAGGAGAAGACCACATTCACCTGCCCCTTCGGCACATTTGCGTACCGGAGGACACCATTTGGTCTTTGCAATGCCCCAGCCACATTTCAACGATGTATGATGGCTGCATTTGATGAGTTGGTAGGCGAGATAATGGAGGTGTTTATGGATGATTTTTCTGTGTTTGGGTCGTCATTCGATGTTTGTCTTGCTAATCTGAAGCTCGTACTCGCATGTTGCGAGGATACGAACTTGGCACTTAATTGGGAAAAGTGCTACTTTAGGGTTCGAGAGGGTATAGTTTTGGGACACAAGATTTCCGCTAAAGGAATCGAAATGGACCGAGCTAAGTTAGAGACTATAGAAAAATTACCTGTCCCCTCGAACGTGAGATAATTAGGAGTTTTTTAGGACATGCTAGGTTCTATAGTAGGTTCATTAAGGATTTTTCTAAAATTGCTCGACCCATGTCTAGATTACTTGAGAAAGATGCTCAGTTTGAGTTTAACGATGAATGCTTGCATGCATTTAACTTGCTTAAGGAGCGACTGATCGCAGCACCTATTATGGTTGCCCCCGACTGGGGGTTGCCCCTTGAACTAATGTGCGATGCTAGTCATTATGCAGTTGGGGCCGTGTTAGGGCAGTGCAAAGACAACCATTTCAGGCCGATTTACTATGCCAGTAAGACGTTAGACGCAGCCCAAGCCAACTACACGACCACAGAAATAATATATTATAGTATATCGAAAACCATCCCGATGACGCAGATGGATATCTCTTCACTCGCGCCCACGAATGGAAATTGAACATGAAGAGCGGAGATGTGACAAGACAAGGATATATCACTGGGAATGAATATTCCATGGATTTTCTATGGTAAACCCCAATTTGACTGGTATTAGAAAAGTTTGCATATGCGCAGGTCGTTGATTTTTGCGTGAGCGCAATAGCAGGTACGAGACTGAAATGAATGATCTTCAGAAAATATAATTTTAGATAGTTGAATTCTTTCCTTTTCTTTGTAGGATTGCCAAAGTATGGAGGGCTAGCCAAGCTTTAACTCGAAGAGAGACATGATACTTCGGTGGTGAAAAATTAACAACTACATATGTTACTACACACATATGTAAATGTTCTATTAGTTTCTAATAATTCGAAATATGATGCAGGGTACTGCTGAAGAGGAGGAGCTGGTGAAAGTTGAGTATCACATTGATAGGCTTCGATAAGTCGTGAATTGCTGACACTTTATGCCCCGCGAACATGTGTTAATAATCGTTATCTATCTTAAATTTCTCAGATATTTTAAGTTTATGAATGTCTGAAAACATAACACAAAACAGGATGAATCTAACAAGGTGTTGGGCACTCAACAGTATCATGTTCAAGTATTCATTGGCCAATACATCTATATACTGCTTTACTACTAGGGCCATTTTCACTTCAGGCCCCCACGTAACTGTCATTTAGGATTCAGGCCCTCTTGGTAAAAAATTTAGTTTTAAGGACCCATTTTCTGCAAGTACCACTTCATTGCTCTTTCATACAAGTATGTTCAATTTTTGTAACACGAAACCACAATTAGGTACCAGTTTATGTTCATGAGATACCAGTTTATTTTCTGCAGTACCACGTCATTGCTCTGTCATACCAGTATGTTGAAATTTGTAACACAAAACGATCATTCTATAACAGTTTATATATCTTTCATACCACTTTTTTACACCACATAAAATGGCTCCTTTAACCTAAAAAATTCTCAAACAGGGCCTGAATTCGAAATCAAACCCTTAATGGGGCCTGATTTCGAATTGACCCTTACTACTATAACTTCACGAATCTAGGTAAATTAAAAGAATGACTGGACCCATAGGAGAAAGTTAACTGCTCAATTATTGGTTGCTTGGCAAACGTACACGTTATATGTTCAAGACCAATCATTAAACTATTAGGATAAAATCAACAACCTCAAAGGAAAAAGTCAAGCAACCAATCATGATCGTAGACAAACTCTTGACGGCTGAGAACACAAGCTAAGGAGAGAAATGGACTGTGAGGCATCCAAACAAACATCTCACATCAACAGCTCAAGATCGACGCATACAGCTCAAGGCAGGAAAATGTAATCGACAAGATCATCGAAGGACTGCTGAATATTTACTTTGCTATTGAAGACATATTTGGGAGATTATGCGTGCTAAAGACGGCTACATTTCTCTACCTTGAAAAGAGATCAAATCAGGGAGATCATCTATAAGTAGAGGGAGAACCACGAAGAGTCGAAGATATAGATTAGTACTGTCATCCTTATATTTTTATTTATCTTGAGAGAGTGGTAGAGAGTTTGAAGTAGAGATCGATGCTTGTGAGAGAGCGATTGATGAGGTGAGTTTGAGCAGAAGAAACTGAGGAAGAGAGCAGAGACGAGCGTGAGAGATCGATTTTGCCCTTTTCATCTTAAAGAACTATTGCTTTACTTTTCTACTTGCTGTTTACATGTCACTTTTTTATGTTATAAGTTATTAATCATACGAAATCTTGAGCACATTCATTCTGTTATCTTTGATTCTCGGTGGATAACGCATTCGAACTGAGGTGCTTTTTCGAGGACGACAGTAAGTCGCGATTTATACCGTCGTAAGTTTATTTCTGTCTATTTCGATGTGTCATTAGAATAATTAATTTCAGTTCGTTTTCGTTAACATGTTTAGCGGCTAAGTCTTCCGAGTATTATATTATCATTGTTAGTTTCGATATTTTTTCTTGTTCAATATTGCGTTAAAACTATCATCAAAACTCCCCTTAATATTGTTATTACTATTATTATAACTACTATAATCATTATTATTATTAATATTATTATTATTGTTGTTGTTGTTATTATTATTATTATTATTATTATTATTATTATTATTATTATCATCATCGATCGAGTTTGAAATTAGAAATAAATCAACCATTTTCCCTGTTGAGACGATCCCTACTGTCGTTATACTACTGTTTAGTGAATAAGGTGATTAATTTATTTCTGCCCGTTTTTTACACGACCACACATGTTCCGAGAAACACATACTGCTCTGGCGTTGCCTTCGTTGCTAAGGATGAGGCCATCGAAGAAGATGATGGTTGGATTGTTTCTTTTGTCCAGGACGAGGACACGAAAACGTCATTGGTAAGTACGAATATGATTAGATGGCGTAATGATCGACTAAACCAATTGATCGATGTGCTCATGCATGCAGGTGTATATCATGGATGCAAAACACTTATCAAGAGACCAGTGGCCCAAATCACAATGCCGGCTAGGGTTCCATATGGATTCCATGGCATTTTCGCTTCAAATGTTGTGAAAAAATTCTAGATTTGAGTGATTTATATATAATTTGGTCTGAGTTGTGAACCTAAGTATCATATTTATGTAAGTGGTTTCACTGTATATTGTCATCTATAAGCGTATACTAAACTCTATCTAATCAAGAATAAATCCAATCATGAATTATTGGTTGAAATTAATAAGTAATCAGCGAAAGCATATCAAAGCTTAGTTTATTCCATTAGCAGGCTTAAGCAAGACATGAGCGGGATGATCATAGGACGGGATCAATGAATATATGATGGAATTTGATACGGACATAAATTAGGCAGGCGAAATTAAGAATAATTTAGATTAAGGTGATAATTAGAAAGACATGATATAAACTAGAGTTTTGGGAAGAAAGAGAGATAAAAACATGAAATAAGGCTTTTAGGGACCTCCAACGAACTTTAGGGAGATAGCAACAGGAAATGAGGGTTTTAGGGACATTCGGCAGGCTTTAGGGACCTGACACCATATTAGGGAAGTGTTTTGGGACCTAATATGCTAAGCAGGTCCTGTCGAAGCGTCATAAGAAAGCTACTGAAGCCTGAAAGGACGTCTGACTGCGTCTGACAAAGCTGTTCTGACAGTACTGCGCCAGCCGCCTACTTTTTCTGACAGCACAGGACCAGTCCTATCTCCAGCCGTCCGATGCCCCTGCCAGCCCCTGCTCCTGACAGACGTCCCAGACTGCACATCACATTGTCCCAGAAGGTCCCATCTCCGGGAATCCGGGATCTAGGCCAAGCTAGCCGTTGGAAGCTTCTATAAAAGGAGGAGTTCATCATTTTTCACACAGAATTCATCATCAACACGTTATAACACAAAATACTCTCTCTATATTAAGCACATCTTTGACGTCCCACTAGTTATTTTCTTATGTGTTCTTGAGATAAATGTGAGAGAGTGAGTTGTTTGAGTGCGTAAATCATTCAAAGTATAGTGAAAGAGGTTTCAGAGCGCCCGTGGACGTAGGATCTATAAAGATCCGAACCACGTACATCTTGTGTCCTTTCTGTTACGTCCCTTTGACGTCCCGAGCAGGTCCCGAGCACGTCCCTACGTCCCTAACGTCACCAACGTCCCTTTATGTCCCAACACGTCCCACTATGTCCTAACACGTCCCAATGCATCCTGACACGTCCCAACAGGTCCCAACATCCCAAACACATCCCAAATATATCCCAAACACGTCCTAAGATCCAATCAGATCCCAACACGTCCCAATACCTTCCAGACACGTCCCTTTCACATCCCTTACGCACCTTACGCACGCCGTCCAACTTTGTGATAATTCATTCTCCGGCTATATAAATCTTTTAAACCCCACATATAAATTCTTTTGATTGGGATTGCCCTACATCAGAATTATAGTTTTTATTATATGTGTAATCTCCTATTGTTGCACGATTGGACCTGAAAAAAAATTAGTTCCCCACTCCATAGTTCTGTACGGTTGATCACAAGAAGATGAAGGTATTGGATCTCAAAGAACAGATTGCCACGTTCAGGGGCGGGTCCAAGAATTGATGGGTGGGGGGGGGGTGGATAATATAAATGTATAAAAGGGCAGATGTTGGTCCGTGAATTGCACAGGACCAGATGTAAACTTCAATAATTATTCGAGCTCTTATTATTTTTTAGGCAAATAATTTTTCAATTTTTAATGAAGGCTCATGAATTAAAATTTTGGTAGTCTATAACGGATTTATAATTTTTTTGTCGAGAAGGTCGTACATTGATGACATAAATAATAAAAAATACTAATCTTATCTTGTTAAAATTAAATTGTTTCTATAATATGGATATTCTATTATGTTTGCAAACTTATAGTCTTTATATTTAGAGTTCTACAAACAATTTTGTATTTATTTTTATTTTTAATAATCATGTGGTTAAATAATTAGAAAAACAAAACTGGAAAAAAAAAATGATAAAAGGAAGCTCATAAATAGATTTGACTTGATCCAAAGCGATCAGCTAATTCAAAAAGAATACGAAAAGGAATAAAAAAAGTCAAAGAAAAGCATAGAGAGAGATAAATAGAATGCTAAATAAGTACTTAATTAACTAATGTAAAATATTCATATTACTATTTAATATCCCATCAATTAAAAGCAGCGTTTTAAAAAGCACAACATAGCGCGCGTCATAGTATGAAAAAGCGTAAAATACCACCAAAACGCGTCAAAGCGTAGTGAAAATAGCGTTTTCCTTCAAAAGCGCACGCTATATATGACGTGTCACACAATATACGCTATATTTTTACGCGTTTTACGCTGTTTCGTATAATACCCACGCTCAGGGGCGGACCTACAGTTGGGCGCGGGGTGTCACTTGAGAGCCCAGCCTGTCGGATTACCCCGTATGTTGTGCTGTTGTCCGGCATTTTTTTTGATAACCGGGGAAAGCCGATGGTGAAACCCCCGGGCCGACTCACTACCTGCTAAGCAGGCCGACCAGGTCAACCGCACATGTCTGGTCCCATGTGGGCAGGCTTAGGCAGGGACGGAGCCAGGAATTTTGATTCGGGGGGCTCAATCACCCGTGTATATAAACCCGCGCCATCAACTCACTAGATAAAGATATTCTTTAACTTTAACCAAAAGTGTCAGTCTAATGAATATCTTCGGCTGAGCTTTTCAAATTATTTAAACTAGTAGTTTAAGACATTTTCTACATGTGAATATGTTACAAGGAAAAATTCACTAAGTTTTTTCTAAATAATTCTTTAACTTTTTATAATATATTAATGGCAAATTATATTAAGATTAAACTGGCACTTACTATGCATTGATCTTCCTCAATATGATACGATATGTTTACTTGTTTAGCAGTTAGCAAACACTACTACACAAACACAAGTATCCAAATACACATCACATATCTATATTAGTTATTTTAAATGAAGTTATTAAAAATTTAACTTAAGAAAGAAATTATAATAAAATAAATAGGTAAAATTTTATTTAAACATATGAAATTGACATCGGATAGGTAAAATGGGGAATATAATTTGAATATTATAAATTTATAAAATGAATTTATAAATTTGGGCCCTTAAGATAATTTCAGAATTAATAAGAAGCCCAAGTAGCCCATTAAGATTAACAATTCAATTAAAAATTAAAATTAGGTCATCATCTTCAACCTCTCGTCTCGTCACCACTCACTACTCAGTACTCACCACACCGTCCAAATCGTCTTCTTCCATGGGGGCTCTCAATCCCGTGGGGGCTTTTCAAGCTGTGAAGAACAAAAATTAGTGGCCAACGAAGATACAGTGGGCATACCCCTACGAGGTACTCCAGGCGGCCGTGGGGTCAAGTGACCCCTTGTGCCCAGCGCTAGCTCCGTGCCTGGGCTTAGGGAAATGTCATAGGGATGAGATTCGAACCCAGGAACTCTCCCAACATGACCCTAAGCGCCTCAGTTTGACCAGTAGAGCCAAGGCTCATAGAAATTATATGTGGCTGCTGGGATTCTTACCAGTAAACTACATCCACTTTGTTTGTCCGCCATTTTTTCTCTTGCAGACCCCATTTAAGACGACGCTAGTGGGGCATGACTCATGAGTGGGCTGAAAAAGAAGCCCAATTTATTTTTCTGTTATTTAGATTTTTAGTTTTACTTGCTTATGGTCCATCTGTTTTTTAGTTTTTAAATTGTATTTGGGCTAGTATAGTGGAATATTGGGCTTATTATTAGGTTTTCCTATTTTTTCTTTCTATTTCCTTGTAATTGGTAAGATGCTCTAGCAATAATATAATTAGTAATTCAAAATTAAGCTCTGGCCATTTCAATAACAGCATATATTAAGGAAAATACAATTAAAACATATAAAAATGATTAATACCATCTATAATTCATAGCCGCATCAAGGATCCTAACTAATATTGATACAATAATTGATTCTTTTTATATAATATTAAATGTTTCTAATCTTACAATAATAAAGAAAAATATAATGGAACCGATCTGGAGCTGGTAAGAATCGGTGGGCGGCGGTTTCCATGCCGGTTTCTGGAACAGTTCATCGATTATAGGCCCGAAATCAGAACCGTCAGAACTGACCCGAAACCGGCCCATTGGCCAGGTGTACCTCTAATGAGCCCCTCCGGTTCAAAAATCCTGGGTCCGCCACTGCCCACGCTATTCGGGAGAATAATTATTTTATTCAAATTAAGGGGTATAACATAATTTAATAAAACATAGGGGTAAATCTGTAAATACTTTTGCTTAATATTAAATAGATTAGGTGTCTTCTCACACCTCATGATTGAACGCACGCACACTGACTGAGGGTTCAAGCTCAATTGGGAAAGGGGATTACTATTTACGGCCCCCTTTTTACTTGTTACCGCCCCCTAAAGGGCTAGAAAAAGACGATTTTGCCCTTATGATATTTAAATTAATTTAAAAATAGAAAATTATAATAAACAAGAAAAAATATCTATTTAAAGCTCTGTCCAGACAACACTTTTCAAATCGCATATCCAAATCAGACAAAAAAAAAATAAACTGAAATCGCAATGGATCGCCGACAGGGACTAGGAAAGGGAAAGGGCTTTTTTTCACGACTGGTAAGCCAAATTAACGTAAAACATCGTTCGTATTTCCGTACGCCGAAAAAAAAATAAAAAAAACCGACCGAAAAAAAATTTCGGTCATTGCTGTACTAACCGAAACATAATTTCGGTCAGTACTGTAACCGACCGAAATCATGCTTCGGTCGTTATAGTAGTGACCGAAATCAGGTTTCGGCCAGTACAGTACCGACCGAAATCAATTTTTGGTCGGTACAGTACAGACCGAAATCAATTTTCGGTCAGTACTGCAATGACCGAAATTTTATTTCGGTCATTTTTTATTAAATCTTTTAATTACAGTATATTTTATTTATATTATTTATTAATATTATTTATTTATATTATTTATTTGGATTATTTATTTGTATTATTTATTTGTTTATTTTATTTGTATTATTTATTTGGGTTATTTATGTGTATTACTTATTTGTATTATTTATTTGTATATTTTATTTGTATATAATATTTTTATTATTTATTTTAATACGTACGTAATTAAATCTTATGTCGATTTTTTTATACTTATATGTATAATCGTACGTATTATTGCTATGTGCAGTGGTACAGCACGATGTACAGCTTGAGTATGGACATGCTAACCAGTCTGCATCGTGGTGAAACGACGCGTACGCACGAGTTCCGAGCCAGGCTGAATGAGATCAACGACCGGTGTTTTTTTTATCTTTTATTGTATCGGACGGATTTTCTATATGTTTTCAATATTTGTTTGCATATTTATTCCGTTTCGAATATAAATATACAAATAAATAATCCAAATAAATAATAAGAATAAATAATCCAAATAAATAATATAAATAAAATATACAAATAAATAATACAAATACATAATCCAAATAAATAATATAAATAAAATATACAAATAAATAATCCAAATAAATAATATAAATAAATAATATAAATAAATAATATAAATAAAAATTATTGTAATTAAAAGATTAAAAAAAATCGATCGAAATGAAATTTCGGTCAGTACTGTAACCGACCGAAAATTGATTTCTGGTCGGTACTGTACCGACCGAAACCTGATTTCGGTCTCTACTGTATCGACCGAAGCATGATTTCGGTCGGTACTGTACCGACCGAAACATGATTTCGGTCGGTTACAGTACCGACCGAAATCAATTTTCGGTCGGTTACAGTACCGACCGAAATTATTTTTCGGTCAGTACTGCAATGACCGAAATTTTATTTCGGTCGAATTTTTTTTTTTAAATCTTGTTCGGTCTTGCCGAAATTCGAACGATATTTATTATAGATATTTTTTTTGTCCCTGTCGACGATCCATTGCGATTTCAGTATTTTTTGTTTTTGTCTGATTTTCGATATGTGATTTGAAAAGTGTTGTTTGGACAGAGCTTTAAATAGATATTTTTTTTGATCAAACTTTGAAGATTGAATAAAAAATTATTCTCGAAAGTGCTCAAGAATCAAACGCTACTAACTAATCAGCACGTAAAGCCGCCAAATTAATGGTGGAAAATAACTTTACCCTCTTAGGAGAAGCACGTAAGAATCTGTACGCTAAAATAAAGAAATTAGACGATATTCTTACGCGAAGGGGACACTCTGAACAAACTATTTATCTAAATCAACACAAGGAGGTAGAATTCGATAATCCCATTGAAGGCTCAGGTTTCACTAACCTTGTGTCTTAAAGAAAAAAGAATCTACGATATAAAGTACATGGGGTTAGGCGTAGACACTCTTAAGCACTTCACTAAAGCAGATGATCTGGAGGCTTTAGAGTTATCTAAGAGAAAAGCCACACATAGGGCTCAAATCCCCTTCGACTATAAAGAACTAAATGACAGCAACAAATCTAGGGAAATACCCTTGACGACGGTCTGTGATTTAGTTATACCTCCTGAGCCTCAAACGGGTATCGAGGGAGCTAAAATCATACATTATAAAAATTCTCTCTACAAACCTTCTATCGTGAAGCAGATAGAGGAATTACGAGCTGCCTTAGATAAAGAAAGGGAGAATTCTGAAGCTGAAAAGACAAAATTCCAAAAAGAGATGAAAAATCTCAAAGCTTCCTCCATCTCAAAAGCCATTTCTCACGCATCTCCTCCAAAAGAAAATAACATTCTGAAAAGCGTGAAGAAAGAAAAAGCGCCTTCAGAAAATCAGAAAATTAAAAATAATCAGAAAATTCTAACTCTAATCCTGCTTTGCTTACGTCTACAAGGAGCGTAGAGCCAGCACTAGAGTTGAAGGCGAGAGTGTTTAGTCTAAAATTAGAGAAGGAGCCCGTAGAGTTGACTGCTTATAAGAATTTATCTCCTTCTGTAAAAATAAATGACACCGGTAGAAATAAAAGAGCTATTTCCACTCTTAAAATAATTGCTTCTACTTGCTCCTTAAAGCCGACCATATTTAGAAGTACAAATCTCGAAACAGGCTCTACTTCAGAAATAAAGAAAAATCATTCTAAAAAAATGCTTCTAGGATGATATTCATGCTTGTTCTCACCTAAGGTATCCCGTTAAGATCATAAAGAAAGCATATCATGCTATACATGCTTGTTCTCACCTAAGGTATCCCGTTAAGATCGAATCCCCAAGCACCTTAGGAGACTATCCAATGAAAAGATCTTTTCCACGCTCAAGCCTACTAAAACTTTTGTCCGCACTGAAATTAATCTGCCCTGTAAGGTTCAGCCCAAATGGGTCTCCGCCTAAAAGGATGAAAACTGCAAAGGCCAAGTCTCTAATAAAGGTCAAACCCAAATCAACTTCTTCAAAGATGACTTGGGTCGCTAAAGCTCCAACTGGCAATAATTTAGGAACCAAATCTGAACCAAGAGCTGCTGAGCAACTAAAAAAGACCGACCGAATGGAAGAGTCAGATTCGGAAACAACGACTTAGCCCCCATACTAGGATTTGGGACATCGTTCTGGAAATCTGACGATAAAAGATGTCTCTTACGTCGAAGGCCTCCGCCATAACTTGTTCATCATAGGCCAATACTGCGACAAAGGATTCCAGGTGGTCTTCCTTGCTGACCGGTGCAGAATATTGGATAGTCAGGACAAAGAACTCCTCCAAGGATTTCGGAAATCAAATCTTTACACGATCAGCCTGACGTCCGTGTGACCTTCGATAGTTGTTTGCCTCATTTCTCAGACTGTTATTCAACGGAACAGCTTATGGCATCAACGTATGTCTCATCTCAATATCAAAGCTCTTCAACGACTATCAACGAAAAAGTTGGTTCACGGTCTACCAACTATTATTCTACAAAAAGAGCATCAGTGTTCGGCATGTCAACTAGGAAAAATGGAGCGAGCATCTCATCATATAAAACTAGTTGCCTCCACTTCACGTTCTTTAGAATTGTTACATATGGATCTCTGTGGACCTATGCAGACACAGAGTATTAGTGGGCGGAAGTACGTACTAGTTATCGTTGATGATTACTCCCGCTACACATGGACGAAGTTCCTCCGAACTAAAGATGAGACAGGGGCTTGAACAGCTGCCACCCTTTACTCTCTTCCCCCTCCTCCCCTCCTCCATTAATGGAGGCAGTGGGAGTTCTGTAACTCATTTTTTCGCTTGATTTTGTTGTTGCTATGTTTTATATTAAAAAAATTTCGTCCACCAGCACACCGGCGACGGTAGAGGTTGCCATCGTCGTCGTTGTCGCCCGCCGCCGCCTGCCACAACTTGTCGCCGCATCCCACCTGCAAACGCCGTTGTCGCGACGCTCCCCCGCCAGCCTCCCGCCATCACCCCGACGCCGCCTCCACCTATGCCAACCGCGTCTGCCAGCCGCCACCGAGTTTGCCTCCGCCAGCCGCGTTAGCATGTCCCAACCATTCCACCCCGACGCCCGGCTCGCCTGCCGCCTGTTGCCGACATCTCCACCCATCGCTCGACCGTTTGTATCGGCCGCCTTTTCTCCCTAGTGGAGCCCCCACTCCTAGAGGTGGGTATAGGGTCGCGGGGCGGTTCGCGGGGCGGTTCCGCGGGCCGGGGTCGGGAGGTTCCAGTTCGGGCCGTTCCGCCTGGCCCGCGATTTCGGGGCCGGTTCCGGTTCGGCGAGCCAAAACCCCAGAGCCGCCCTAGCACCGCCCATGGCCCGTGGTTCCACGCGGTTCAGGGGCGGTTCCGGGGTGGTTCGAACCTTTTATTTTGTATTTCTTTTTTGTGGGCAAATTCAAAAAATGTCCATAAAAAGAAAAAAATACAAGGAAAAGAAAAAACATACATTGAAAAGAAAAAAAAAATAAACTTTGAAAAAACTACGGCTACGCTACATCATGATTAATTAGTACATTATGTCGTATATTTCAAATATATTCCATATATATATATTGAAATATTTGAAAAGAAAATTATAAGATGTAGGGTACATGCTTACCCACAATGTAGACACGCGATGAGTTCCGTTAAACTTATTTATTTCATTGTTTATTTCGAATCTGAAAGCTAATGAATCATCATGGTGCTTTTCCTGCATGTGGGTGTCTCTATCTTTCATAATATATATATATATAAACACTCTTACGCTAGCTAGCTAATTCATTCATTTTATTTACATGCGGGTAAGCATGTCATTTGGTGGGCCTGAAAAATGAAGGCCGGCCCCCGCCGTACAGGCGAGCAGCCACCGTACAAGTACTGAACGTTATATGCGTGGTACTGTAGCTGAGAGATTTTTCGATCGAGAAAAATTTTCGTGTAAATTTACGATCAAGAAATTAGATTTCCGCGTAAATTTACGATCGGGAAATTTTTCGCGCATGAATAAAATTTTCGCTGTGAAAGTTATCGAGCGACAAAGTATTTTGATTTTAAAATGAAATTTCGCTGCGAAATTTTACGATCGAGAAAATTGTCAACGAGAAACTAAGTCAAACATCGAGAATCGATCGTCAAATTGTCGCTACGTGCTTTTACGATCGAGAAATTCTATCGTTGAAAAATCAATTTTATCGCCGCTAAGATTTTCAACCGAGAATAAATGAAATCGAAATTATCGTTTTCGATGGTAAGTTTTGCGCTTGAACTTAAAGACATCTATTTAAACTATTCCGTTCAGAAATCTTTGCGCTCATACAAAATCAAATTGGAATTTTGTCGATGGTAATTATTTTTCGATCTCTGTTATTTATCTAGACGACTAAGTCAAAAGGTTTTGCGATCGAGAATCTTTTACGATGCAAATAGTAACTTAATCAAATTAAAGTTGAATTATTACTGTTTGCGAGCGAGAAAGATCTTCGACGCCTTCAAACATTTAAAACCCAGTTTAGTCATCTTCCAATCGAACTATAATAACGCAGAAAATCGAAACAATCTACCATCAAACCGATTAGGAAACTTCTATACTATCTTAATATGAAACGTTTTAACCTAGAATATGCTTAGAGACTGGTCTTTAAACACTGCGAACTAGCATTCGAGTTTCCATATTATGAGCAGATGAGAAATTATCACAAAATCATGTGAAAGGTTGCAAAAAACAGATGTAAACGGAGTTCAAACACACAAAAATCCCTAAAGGATGTCGAATCTACCTCTCAAAGACTAAAATTTATTGAAAGTATGTAAAATTTTGTAAGATTCGTCTTTGCGGAAAAAGTTTTTCCCGAGAGAAAAATTATCGACTGTTGAGTTTTGCGATTGAGGGTTTTGCGTGTATTTGGGGATTTTCGACTGCAAGCATTAATTTCGTTAAATGGGCTGATTAGACGTTTCGATAGTTAACAATTTCTAGGCCCATTACTGTTTACGATCGAGAAACTTACAATTGAGAAATTTCCTTTGGTTATTATTTAATTTTCGCTCGAAAAATTCCGATCGAGAATTTTCATTTGGTTCCTGTTTAATTTTCGCTCGTCAATATGAAAGCGAAAATTACCACTTGGTCCCAAATCAATTTTCGCTCGAGAGACTGTTATTGAAGATTGCAACATTCGCCCCAATTTCTCGTTAGTGAATCTGCGAGACCTAGAGCAAAAGATGTCGAGAAAATTAGAGTTAATTTGGAAGCAGTTATACTAATTTGTCTTCCCCTTACTATCTATACCAATGCCTTGAGCTCCAAATCGTGACGATTCGTGAAGTCCCCCTCAGAAGTGCGTTGTACAAGGAAAATTAAATTGGAATTTTTCAGCAACACCTAGAGAACGATCATAAAAAATAGTTGAAGCCTAATGCATAAATTTTGTAAATGCTCCCCCTCAAATAGTGCACCTCATTGATTTATCGAACAAGTACATAAATCAGTCTTAGTAACAATTATGAAAATCATGCGATTTATCGAGATTAGCCTAGATACATGGTCTTCTAAACATGTAACTATACCTGCACATGTGGGTATGAGGATGAACAATACATTGCCTTTAACCAATTCCTCTCAAATGCAAAGCAAAATTGCATTTTTGAAATGTGCGATTAAGAATATTTACATATATGTATATTTTTATTATTGTTATTAAATGCTAATTTTATTAATAGTATGGAGTCAGATGTTTTGCTTCAATCATTGTCACGCCTAAAATTCATAAGACACTTGAAAGATTTTATGCCGACAAGTCAAGTCAGCAAACTAAGGTCCGAAGTTCAAAGTAGGATCCATTTCGACAACTCTCACTAGGTTCGCTCTAGTGCTCATTTATTTTTGACTAGGTATTTTATATTTATATCGCTCAAGTTAGCACAAGTCATATTAAGTCAATATACCCGTGATCGAGGCGCTTTTAATCATTTCGCCTATGCAAGAGACCGTTGATTTAGAATCAAAGGGACTTTGAGGGATTTTCAATTTGGTTATGACTTAAGAAGGGAAGGATGAAAACTGAGCTTTATGTCATCTTCCGTTCCTTCATCGATCTCCTTTTCTCCGGCATTTTTCTTTTTCGTGTTTTTGTCTTTTTTATCCTTTTAGTCTTTGTAAATTTTCTGCACTTGCTCAAGCTGAAGCTTCACTTCTCTACGAGACTGAGAGATTATCTAAGGCGAAGTTCTTCTAGTTGGTTCTCGGGCCGATACCGTGCTCCTTTCCTCTTATAGAGAGGTTTTAGAGATTATCGATTTGAAGAAGTCCACGATTGTAGAATTCAAACCCAAGGGCGTGCTTCTCTTCTCGTTGTTTCGATGTAAGACCGGATTATCATTGGAGAAGTCCACTTCGTGGTGTTCCTCTTTCCAGCCGTTCTGACGAGTGTACGAGATTACCGATGGAGGAGTTCACAGTAAGATCCATGCCCCTTTCTTAAAAAATTTCAGATTGATAATATCGAGATGCAGGTTCTCTTGGTCTGCTTTTGTGCGTTGAGCATTCCCCGTGTGCGTTTTCCACCTTCTTATGTCATCTTTTCTTTTCGTCTCGTTTTTCTTTCTTTTCTCCCCCTCCTTTTCTCGATGGAACATCCCGCCGAAAGTTTAGATTGTCGGTTGAAGGCTCAAAAGGATTTTCAAATGAAGAAAAGGGATTCGGAGAAAGCTGAAGATGGATGACAAAGGGCTATTAAAAGATTGAAAGTATATTTTTGGCCGAGTGAGAAAGTTCTTAAGTGCCCTAATCATTTTCCTAACGTTCTAACGCAAGGCGAGTATGAGACCAAGAATCACTAGATAAGACAAGCAATGATTGTGTGACTCGCTCAAGAATAGATTCGTCTGTAGAAATCTCACTCATAAATGAAGTGGCTTTGTGTCTAGTGGAGTCTACGAGAAAACTTTAGACACAAGAATGCTACTTACGACAGACAAAATTAAGCAATTACTCAGTCGCATGTCAGGGAAATTCTCACATGACTTAGATCGAGCATACTAAAGATATCGTCATTCCCCTAGTATTATACTTACATGTATAATATTTTTGGATTTTATTATATTAGTTATTTCGATTAATATAAAATGTTTCACGCAAGATATGACATTTAAAGTATAGAAACCACATAGCATAGAGCATGTGAAAGCACATAGGAGCACCTAAGCACAAATTACGGAAGATTCAACATGCCTAATTTTCCGACAAAAAATTGGAATCATTTTTCTTCCAATGCCTTGGTGAAAATGTCAGCTAGTTGAAATTCCATTTTTACAAAATACATGTCAGTGGTGCCTTTTTCTACGTGATTTGATAAAGTGATATCGTATGTCTATGTGTTTTGTGCGTGAATGGTGAACAGGATCACACGTAATCGCGATGGCACTTTGGCCGCTATAAATGGGTATATTATTTAAATTGTACCCATAATCGCGAAGCTGAGTCCGCATCCAGAGCACTTGCGAGCAACAGCTGGCAGCCGCGACGTATTCTGCCTCAGCCGTCGATGTTGAGACGCGTTCTGCTTCTTGGATGACCAGCAGACTAGCTTTTTGCCTAAAATTGAGCGCCACCGGATGTACTTTTCCTGTCCATTCTGCAACCTGCGTAATCAACGTCAGTATAACCAATTAATTTGAAATTTCTGCCCTTAGGGTACCATAATCCTAAGGTCGAGGTGCCCTTTAGGTAGCGAAGAATCCGCTTGCCGCGAGCATATGAGATTCTTTCGGGTCGGCTTAGAAACGGCGCATAGACATATGGCAAACATGATGTCCAGCTGGCATGAGGTGAGCTAGAGAAGAGAGCCGATGATGCTGCAATAAAGTGTAATGTCGACCGCTTTCCAGTGGGATCGGCATCCAACTTGCAGCTTGTTGACATAGGAGTGCTGAGAGGCTTGATTTGATCTTGATGGAACTTCTTCAGAATGTCCTTAATGTACTTGGTCTGACTTACGAAGATGCCATCTTCGAGCTGCCTTACTTGGAGTCCCAACAAGAATTGTAAATCATGTGCGGTCCACAGCCTAGTACAAATAGGTGGCAGCTAAAAGTGTGGGCACTATGATCGAAGCTAGTTCAGTTACATACAAGGATCTCATCTGCTCTAGCAGCAGCTCAACGCTGAATACATGGAATGCAACTAGTTCTTTTGAGCTCTTTTCTGACCTATCACGCACTAAATAATTTGAGGAAGATTACTCAGCCTCAGTGAATCCTGTCTTCCTTTGATAAGAATCAATACAATACGATCTTGAAAGGGTTCCTCTCTCCCATGTGACTCATTTCGAATTTGCTCTTCATCAAATCTCCAAATTTCTCGCAGAGTCGTGGATTTCCGAAGATGATGTCGTCTACATAAACTTGGACGATCATCAAGTCTTTGTCTAGCCATTTTATGAAGAGGGTCGTATCGATCGTTCCTCGGATAAATCCATACTTTACGAGGAAATCGTTCAAGACGTCATACCAAGCACATGGGGCTTGTTTGAATCCGTAGAGAGCTTTGTCCAATCGATAAACGTAATCTGATGTTCTTGAATAACAAAGCCTTCGGGCTGAGCGACACAGACTTCCTCCTTTAACATGCTGTTGAGAAAGGCGGTCTTAACATCCATTTGATAGACTTTGAAGTCTTTGTGAGCCGCATAAGCCAAGAAAAGGCATATGGCTTCGATACGGGCAACAGGAGCATAGGTCTCGTCATAGTCAATGCCTTCCTGTTAATTGTATCCCTTCGCAACCAGCCTTGCTTTGTTCCGGACCACTTCCGCATCTTCATTCTTCTTGTTCTTAAACACCCCTTTCGTCCCGATACTGGTTTTCCTATGCGGACGGGGTACTAAGGTCCACACTTGAAGACGCTCGAATTGATTGATCTCATCATGCATAGCTATCACCCAATCCGGATCTTTTAGTGCGTCTGCTACCTTGGTTGGCTCATTTTGGCTTAAGAAGCAACTGAAGAGACTGTGCTGATGTCTTGTCCTTACTCCACACGAAAGATCACCAATAATCTGATCAACCGGATGTGCTCGAGTCCACTTTCGCTCATGTGGAAGGGCTGAAGTAGATGCATCAGCCATTTGTGGACCGAGATTTCCAATTACTTCAGGTTGAGGTAAGTCAGGTTCTCTACTTGGATTGAGCGACTCTGATGTGACTTCCTCATTTTCTATGGTAGGTTCTTCAGTGATCTGTGGTAATTCTGAATCGGGTGAGGTGGCAACATTTGAAGAGCTTGGTACATCGACCTCGTCGAGTGGGGGATCCACTAAAGGTGTAGCGGTAATAGTGCCTGGCTGATATACGGGCTCAAAGAGAGAGTCCAAGTCTTCCAACGCAAGTCTCAAAGCTTCTTCTGACGTTGAGTCCTAGGTTGTTGCCATCTTCTGTTGGTTTTGTGTCAACATACCAGTGAAAATAGGTTCTGAACTGTGGTATTCCAAAGCCAGCTGGTTTGGTACGGGTTCTGGACTGATGTGACATTGAGTTTGGCACGGGTCCTGAACTGAGGTGTGCAGGAGCCATTTCCGCCACTTCGTGGAAAGTGACATTGTAACCTTCCTTGAGTGAACGGTCGGACTTGATGTGTACTCGGTATGCCTTTGAGATTGATGAATACCAGACAAAAGTAGCTTCGAATGCTAGGGTCGAACTTAGCACGTTGCTATTTGTCGTTCGCCACAAAGCACTTGCACCCGAAGACCTTGAAGAAGGAAATATTGGATACTCGCTTGTTTATTATTTCGTACGGAGTCTTATCGAAGCGCTTGTGAACCACCGTCCTGTCTTGGGCTTAAGATCTTCATCTTCCTTTTCTTAGTCTTTCTTTCCATCGGCATTTTGTAATTTGATTTTTCCTTTTAATTAATTTTTTTCGTTTCTTCTACACTGAAGCTGAGCTCCGCTTCTCTACGAGGCTGAGGCGAAGTTCTTCTTATTGGTTCTCGGGCCGATATCGAGCTCCTCTTCTTTTAATCCGTAGAAAGGTTTCAAAGATTATCGATTTGGAGAACATCACAATTGTGGAATTTGAACCAAAGTTGCGCTCCTCTTCTCGTTGTCTCGATATAAGACCAGATTATCCTTGGAGAAGTTCACTTCGTGGTGCTCCTCTTTCCAGCCGTTCTGACGAGTGCACGAGATTATCTAAGGAGAATTTCACAGCAAGATTCATGCTCCTCTTCTTATGATTTCTAAAAGATATTGATAATTGGGATTGGACTGTTTTGTGCGTTAAGCATTCCTCGTATGCGTTTTCCACCTCCTTTTGTCGTCATCCTTTTTTCATCTTTTTCTCCCCCTCCTTTTCTCGTTGGAATATCCCTGTGAAATTATGGAACAATGTTGAAGGCTTGAACGGGTTTGCAAATGAAGAAAAGGGATTTGGAGAAGGCTCAAAAGGGTTTACTAGAGGAATTTTTACAGGATTGAGTTTTTCAATTTGCCCGAGTGAGAATTTTCCTAACTGCCCTAATCATTTTCTAGACAATCCAACGCAAGACGAGTATGAGGCCAAGAATCACAAGTTAAGACAAGCAATCGATGGGTGACTCGATCAAAATAAATCCTTACTAAAAAAATAGAAGGCGTAAATTCTCACTTATATGTGGTGGTTGTGTCAAGTAGAGCACACTGGTGACCTTGAGACAAGAGAATGCGACTAGACAGACAAATTTAAGCAAATAATCAATCACGTACCAGGAAAAAATAATTTACGATCAAATCAAAGCACTATAGCTATCTTCCCCCTATAGTGTGTGTATATATATATAATAGTTTTTGTATCGTTTTTAATAGAGAGACAAATTCGCGCATGATTTAGCAAATCAGTTCAGAAAACACACAGAATATAGCATGTGGGAGCACATAGATCAAGTAAAGCACATTCACGTGAGATTCAACATGCCTAACTTACCCACAAGGCATTGGAATGGTTTTTCATCCAATGCCTTGGTGAATATGTTGGCAACTTGATACTCCGTGTTGATAAAGTACATATCTATGGTGTCTTTCTTTACGTGATCCTTAATAAAATGGTATCTATTGCTATGTGTTTCGTGCGTGAGTGGTGGACAAGGTTGCACGTAATAGCGATTGCACTTTGACTATCATTGTAAATGGATATATTATTTAAATTGTACCCATAATCACGCAGTTGAGTCCGCACCCAAAGCATCTGAGCAACTGGTGGACGCGACGTATTCCGCCTGAGTCGTCGAGTTGAGACGCATTTCTGCTTTTTGGATGACCAGCAAACAAACTTTTTGCCTACGACGCTGTCTGACGTGCTTTTATGTCCATTTAGCAACCTGCATAATCAGCGTCAATATAGCCAATTAATTTGAAATTAGTTCCTTTAGGATACCAGTCCTAAAGTTGAGGTGCCATTGAGGTAGCACAAAATTCGCTTGACCACGAGCATGTGAGATTTCTTGGGATCTGCTTGGAACCGGGCGCATAAGCATGTGGCAAACATGATGTCCGACCAAGTTGAAGTGAGGTAGAGAAGAGATCCGATGATGCTGCGATATAAGGTGATGTCAACCGCTTTTCCAAATGGGTCAGCATCCAATTTACAGCTTGTCGCCATGGGTGTGCTGAAGACTTGCTCTGATCTTAATGGAATTTCTTCAAGATGTCTTTGATATACTTTGTCTGACTGACGAATATTCCGTCGTCGAACTGCTAGACTTGTAGTCCTAGAAAGATTTGCATCTCACCCATGTGGCTCATTTCAAACATGTCTCGACATAAACTTGGACGACCATCAGATCCTCGTTCTGCCATTTGATGAGGAGAGTCGTATCGATGATTCCTCGGATAAATCCTGAGTTCACGAGAAATTTGCTCAGGACGTCATACCAAACACGTGGAGCTTGTTTCAGTCTGTAGAGAGCTTTTCCAAGCGATAGACGTAATCAGGTGCTCTGAATCGATGAACACTGGCTGGGCGACGTAGACTTCTTCCTTTAACGCACCATTGGGAAAGGTGGTTTGACGTCTATTTGGTAGACTTTGAATTACTTGTGAGCCGCATAAGCCATGAAAAGTCTAATAGCTTCGATACGGGCAACATGAGCGTACGTCTCGTTGCAATCTATGTCTTCCTGTTGGTTGTATCCATTTGCAACAAGTCTTGCTTTATTCCTGATAACTTCTCCATCTTCGTTCTTTTTATTCTTAAATACCAATTCCGTTCCAATAATTGTTTTTCCAGACGGTCTCGGTACTAAAGTCCACATTTTGTGACGTTCGAATTGGTTGAGGTCATCTTGCATAGCGATGACCCAATTTCTATCCTTAAGTGCAGCTGCTACCTTTGTTGGCTCGTTTTTGGCTCAAAAAGCATGAGAAAAGGCCTCTCTGATTTCTAGTGCGTACTCCACTCGAATGATCACAGATTATCTATTCAACGGGATGCGCTCGAGTCCACTCCTGTTCATAAGGCAGGGCTGAGTTTGAGGCATCAGCCATTTGTGGAGCGAGGCTTCCAGAAATTTGAGTTTGATCAGTTGGTTGAGATTAGTGCAAATCTGTACTTGCAGCAGGGGAATCTGATGGAATTTCCTCAACGGTTGGTGTAGGATCTGCAGCACTCGTTGGTGAATCTAAGGTTGGAGTAGCGGGTTCATTTGAAGAGCTTGGAATATTGACAAACTGTTGGGGTACTTTCGTCGTAGATGTAGACAGTGCATTGCTTGACAATGATTGAGATGGAGCAGGCATCTGAGAGTTTTGCCGATATAAATGGTCGAAGAGAGAATCCAAGTCTTCTAGAGCAGTTATCATAGCTTGTTCTGATGATGGGACTTGTGTTGCTGCCGTCCTCTGTTGGTTTTGTGCCAACACACCTGTAAGGACGGGTTCTGAACCGTCGTATTCAGAAGCCAATTCTGTCACTTGATTAACAATGACGTTGTAACTTTCCAAAACTATTCATGACGACTTGATGCAGACTCAATATGCCTTGGAAGTTGCCAAATATCCAATGAAGATGGCCTCGAATGCTTTAGGGTCGAACTTGCTTTGATGCTCACGATCATTGACCACAAAGCACTTGCTCCCGAAGACTTTGAAGAAAGAGATAGTTGGAATTTCCTTGTTGATTATTTCATAAGGGGTCTTCTCAAAACGCATGTGGTTCTATTTTGCGTTAAGCACGCTGTACTCACTGCTTCAGCCCAAAAAAGTGAGGGAGGTTGGAGTGTATTAGCATCGTCCTAGCAGCTTCTACTAGGGTTCGATTCTTTCTCTCGACGACCCCGTTCTGTTGAGGTGTCTTTGCGGCTCAGAACTGCTGATTGATTCCAAATTTCTGATAGAAATCACCGAGCTCTTACTATTGAATTAGGTTACATTGGCTGTCCTGATTACTTGAATGGTCAGTTGCAGGAGATTCTGACCAGTATTCACAAAATTTCTTATCAGGTCGCCTTTCTCATCTTTTGTTCGGAGGAACTTCGTCCATGTGTAGCGAGAGTAATTGTCCACGATTACCAGCATGTACTTGTGTCCGTTGATACTCTATGTTCGCATCGGCACAGAGATCCATGTGCAGTAATTCTAAGGGACTGGACGTGGAGGCAACTGGTTTGATGTGATGAGAAACACGCTTTATTTTTCCAAGTTAACACACTAAACACTAATGCTCTTGATGTTATGTGATTGTTGGCTGACCATGGATCAACTTCTTTGTTGAAAGTCTTTGAAGAGCTTTGATGTTCAGCTGAGACATTCTTTGTGCCATAAGCTGTTCCTCCGAATAACTGTCTGAGAGATGAGGCAAACAACAGACGAAGGCCGTACAGACGTCAGGTTGATCGTGTATAGATTAGATTTAGGAGAACCTTGAAGGAGTTCTTGATTCTGACTGTCTAAAATTCTGCACCTGTCAGCAAGGAAGACCACCTGGAATCCTTTGTAGGCCTTCTCCACTTCAAACGGGCGAAGCGCCCCTCTTTTTTTCGAAAAAGCAGAATTCGCCTATGCTAAATAAGTTATGTCGGGGCATTCAACATACGAGACATCCTTGATGCTCTGATTTTCCAGAATTATGTCTTCGAAGCCTAGAATCGGAGTCGAGTCATTGTTGCCGAACCTGACCTTTCCAGAACTGTCACAACCCTACTTCCTAGATACGTATTTTGGCGGATTTACGCAAAGTAAGCAGCGGAAAGCCCAATTAATCAAAATTATTTAAAACACAATAACACATATACGTCCAATGTCTAAATCCAATAGTCTAAACTCAAACACACTTTCATTCATTGGGCCGAAGCCCCAAAAGTAAAAACCTAAAAAACACACACAAATCTATTTCACGGGTCGCATCCCATGTACTGCGCCGCCCTCAAAAGTCCGTGGAGTCACCGCCATCAGCCGCCTTACCTACACACGTTAACCCTGAACTTTGGCCCAGTAGATGAAAATACGCATGAATGCACGTGCTCTCACACCGCAATCCCGACAACTCAAAAATGCACACTCAGTATCTCACGAGCATACGCTCGTCCCTAAATCATCTCTCAATTAATAAACAGGGCCCTATGCTAGACTCGGCATTCACGCGCATAATAGTGGTACAGCCCCACTCGTTCTCAACCGTACGTACAATAAAGACAAACGGCCCCACTCGGTCTCAACCGCAAGCTATTCATCGGGTCGTAGCCTGACAATCAATATCGGTCACTCTACGCCACTCATCAACACTATACAGTATTACCGTGACGCACGATCCTCTCCCCTCGTAACACGTGTATGCAAATGTCGTGCAAATAAATTGCAACATATAAAATAATAACATATCGGCCCGAGATATCATCTCGGCCCGATCTCAAAAACTATCATACTTTGATTAATAGGGCCCAAAACCCACACTTGTCTCGGCCTGAAACCCATACTTTGAATTTTGCATATAACTGCTTTTCTCGTAATATTTCCAGTACGATCTTCAAATGTTGTTTGTGCTCCTCTTTGGTCTTCGAATAGATAAGAATGTCATCGATGAATACGATGACACATTTATCTAGGAATGGCTTGAATACCCGATTCATCAGGTCCATGAAGGCTGTTGGTGCATTAGTCAGCCCAAAAGGCATGACTAGGAACTCGTAGTGTCCATAACGGGTACTAAAAGCTGTCTTCGGAACATCTTCTTCTCGAATCTTCAGTTGGTGATATCCCGACCTCAGGTCTATCTTTGAAAAGACAGTTGCGCCTTGCAATTGATCGAATAAGTCATCAATTCGAGGGAGGGGGTATTTATTCTTGATCGTAATCTTGTTCAGCTCCCTATAATCGATGCAGAGACGCATCGATCCATCTTTCTTCTTAACGAATAAGACCGGTGCTCCCCATGGTGAGAAGCTCGGCTGAATGAACCCCTTCTGTAATAGTTCATCCAGTTGCTCCCTCAATTCCTTTAATTCAGCTGGAGCGAGTCGATATGGCGCCTTAGAGATTGGTGCCGCTCCTGGTACTAAGTCAATCGTGAATTGAATCTCCCGGTCTGGCGGAAGTCCGGGTAAGTCTTCTGGGAATACATCGGGGAAATATTGTACTATTGGGACCTCTTCTAACTTCGGGGGAAAACGTTCTTCGGATGATATCGCAAATATCAGGTAGGCTTCGCATCCTGTCTTGAGTAAACGGTGTGCCTTCATTGCTGAAATCTTGGGAATCTTACTACTCTTACTAGTTCCCGTGAACGTGAATGGTTCTGTGTCTTCTAGGTTAAAGGTTACTTGCTTACGGTTACAGTCAATAACTGCTCCGTACTTCGATAGCCAGTCCATTCCAAGGATTACTTCATAATCGTTCATTGGAATGACTATCAGGTCAATGGGTAAGGTTCTATCGTTCACTATTACCGGACTATCTCGTAAGATTTGGTTGGTTCTCATAGAGGTTCCGTGAGGTATGGTAACGTTGTATTTGTAGCTAACTAGGTTAGGCGTAATCCCGAGTCTCGCCACGTAGTTAGTAGATGCAAATGAATGAGTGGCTCCTGAATCAACTAATATGCTCGGGGTTGAATGGATAAGGAGAGTACCTGCCACCACAGACGGATTGTTCTTCGCCTCCTCGGAAGTCAACGTGTAGACTCTAGCAGGTACCGTAGGTGGCCTAGTTTGAGCAGGATCCTGACTTCCAGATGCAGTCTCCGTGCATGCCTTGGAGAAATGGCCTGTCTTGCCGCACTTATAACAGACTGCATTCTGAGAATAGCACACGCCCAGATGTCGGCGTGTGCACCTGGGACATGGGGGTATGCTCATTGGAGGTCTTCCCTGATTAGGATTGAATTGTTGTGGAGGTCCAGGTCGGTTTTGAAAGTTAGGCCTGACATTCCTAGGGTTAAAGGGCTTCTTCGGGTTGCCTCCACTCCACTTCGGCCCTTGGATAAATTTTCTTTTTGCTTCATGGGCTCGCACGATTCGGAGCTCAGCTTGCTCCGCCATTAATGCGCGTTCGGCAACTTGAGCATAGGTGGCTCCTTGGGATCCGGCCATGTTCACATCTCTGTATAGCTCAGGTTTCAGGCCTTCCAGAAAGCGCTCCACCTTCAACGTATCTGTGCTGACCATGTGAGCTGCAAATCGAGACAGTTGCTCGAACTTCCTTATATATTCTGCTACAGTCATCGGGCCCTGGCGTAGGTTGATGAATTCATTCATCCTTTGAGCTCTGACTGGGGCGGTAAAATATTTGCTTCTAAAAAGCTCCTTGAATCGGTCCCATGTCATCGTAACAGGGTCTTCAAAGGCGAGAATTGAATCCCACCAGTGGCCTGCGCTTCCTCTTAGGAGGAAGGCAGCACATAATACATTTTCATCCTCCGGAATGCGACTATATTGGAACATGCTTTCCAGAGTTCAGAGCCAGTCCTCGGCCGCCGTAGGGTCAACGGCATCTTCAAAAGTCGGGGGATTGAGTTTGCGAAATCTTTCCCCCACTATTTCAACCCTCTCTGCTTGAGAAAGTCCACCACTTGATTGTCCGCACGTGTTGCGCTGCTGAATTAGTTCTTGTATTTGGGCAGACTGTTGACGGACTAGTTCCGTGAGCTGAATAATCGCCGTGTCGCGATTATCGGTTGGTGTTTCGGGTTCTTTGCCCTTACTAACGCTCCCGCTGCCCTTACTTCTCGTTCTACCCATCCTTGTTCTGATACCCTAATAGTCCTTATGGCCAATAAATTACGCACATACAAAATTCATAAAAACATAAACTTACTAGCAAGGCCGCTTCCGTGCTTTTGAGTGTGTGTACATGGACAGTCTACAGAATTTGTAACCTGGCTCTGATACCACCTGCGGCGCCCCTGACTACTACCGCCCATTCTTACTACTAATTTATGTGACTGCATGTGATATAAATAAAATCTATATACGAAAATTCGTACAAAATTTTTCCTTTTATATAAAGGAAATTCTTCTGTACAGTAAAAAAATTTCCTAGGACATAAATACATAGGGCGCATGCGTGTTCAAGATAATCTATTGGCCCGCCACTCCGGTCGCATCCATGTACACACTGCCACCTCAAAAGTCCTCCGGAAGCTTCAAAATAGGCCTCGCCTTCATAAAATCACGTACCGTGATCCCGCGAACCTACAACACATAAATTCGTGGAATGAGCTTATAAAGCTCAGTAAGCGAAAGCCATGCATGCCGTGCACGTGTCCTAAATTCGCAAAGGCATCCGCGCCAATGCTCCCTAGACCTCATGTTTTTCCTTGTCTTGTCTTGTCATATAGGGCCCTCGGCTATCTTGCTATGCACCATCATGGAGCTCGAATCCACTAGGGATAAATAAATATAAGTGGCAATACCCACTCAAGGGAGGCTAACCCTAGGGCGCCTTTTCTGTCCCAAGGTGGTTTCATACGCCACGCGGACGCTTCACACTGGTAGCCTAATCTGAGGTAGTCAACACCAGAGGTACCCTCGGTGTCGCTTACTCCCTCAGCTCGCACCCTCCAGGTTTCACGACCCGCCATGAGGGCATTAGCCCTAAAATCATGTCTTGCCTTGTACATGTCATGTCATAACGGTAGCGCCATACGACGTCACCATGGTAGCATAGAAGAGCCGTGACTCAACTGCGAGTCGGCATCAGACGCCCATATCGGCGAATCTTTATCGCTCTCAGGCGCTCGTATATTATGCACGCTATCATATCATGCCTTTCGTTCTAATGTGCGTGCACATGCTCATGTCATGAATATGCGTGTCATATAACGCAGATAATTCACGTAGGAAGTCACATAAAATCATAGAACACATAACATATAATTTTCATGCCCATATAGTTATGTGTTGTAAATGGGACTTCCACTTACCTGGTATCCTCAAATATTAGCTTAACTGTAAGTCGCTAATCTTCAAACCCTAGATATAGGAACATATAAAAATTAGGGTTTGTTAGTCTAGTTATAATTTCACTAAATGACTTAATTTAGAAAACCCTAATTTTATTATTATTATTACTTTATAAGTTTCAAAACCCTAAATTTTTAAACTGTGACTTAAATTGGAAAATAACTTTATTATCATAATCGTTTTATTACACTTTTGGCCTTCTCTATACTCATGGAATTAATTATATTATCTCTAATTTGTGATTTATTCTTTATGACACCTATCACCTTACTTCATGATTACAAAACACGTCACTTGCTTCATGTTTTGATTTCATTGGTCAAGCTTGTATTAAGGTGTCATTTTCTCACTTCTACTAATTCATAAAATGTTATTTTATTACCTAAAGTCACCTAATTCATCAAATAAATCTCTCGTGATTGGTTAAAAAGAAACATATAGGTTCTCGATATTTTAACAAAATTACAACCTAGTATATGCATAGATTTCAAGACATGTATATCGACATCATGAACAACGACTTTGAGATTGGCGGTGGAACAATTCTTGACATAAGATACAACATGACTTCGACATTTTCATAATATTCTCAACATAGTATATAAACTTTCGAGACCTGCTTTGATATTGTAACCAAGATGTCGAGTATATTAGGCTTTTATACGGGATGTCGAGAGGTACATCGGCCTTATAAATGAGATGTCGAGATTTTATATGATTCCAAATCAATATCACGAATAAAATTCACTATAAAATATAAATAAAATCTCGTCATGGCTCGATATTTTCCTCGACATTTCCTATCTTGTTCCTTTAAATCTCGACATTGTTCTTATCAATCTAAAAGTCTCGAAACTTATAATCTGGAAAAATCTTATAACTATTCAAAACATCCTATAGAATAATCTACTTTGAATTCGATCCTTAACAGTTTGAAGGTTGTATAAACCTTATCAAAACCCTAACAATCAATAATTAGAACCCTACTTTTAAGTAAAACCTAAAATTATGCAACGGTTAAATTGCTAAAATCTTATCATGTTTAAGCATGAATTTAAATATATAAGTTCAGATAGAGATTCATACCACTCCTAGCTTTAAAGCCAATCTGTATTCTCGTTCCTCTTCTGCTTCTAAGTCCTCGTGAGTTAATGTTAATGCATTTGGGGTTTTTGTCCTTTATTCCTAGAGTTAACGTGTGAATTAGCAAATGACACCACATCTTATTCGATTCTTGTCCTTATCTTATCATTATGTTAATTTTCCTTTCTTATTCATTTGGGGTTTGCGTGTGGCATAATACAAGGACATGGGCATTTCTTTTTCTTAGTTCTTATCCTAACTTAGTGGCATAACGATTGTAATAATATTATTTATAGTTTTCCCTTTAAGTAATCGAACCATTTAATAATTCTAATATTTTGATCTCTAATGGCTCGAACTTCCCTTTCATTATTCTTTAATCTTTATGAAGATTTCGAGTTTTAAGGTATTGAATTTTAATGGTTTCGAGCTCGATAAATCTTCGAGCTTTAAATGTTCGGGTTTCATGAGTTTCGATTTTTTAAAAGTTTCGAAACCTTGATGCAAATTGTAAAGATATCGAGTTGTTTAATTAATTTAAATATTTTGAGGTTGATTAATCAATACCTAATATACTAAATCAAATCTTCTAGGTTAGCATGTCATGTACTAGAAACCCTAAAATCAATAACTAACCTAAATTAAATTAATTCTTCAAATTTCTAATTCATGTATGTTAGCATACAACGTGAAATCATTTAAACATATAAAAATCACAAAACGTGTCTCATGCAGTCATGTAAGTCAAATAATATGTATGCCTATTTATTGGCCGACTTACTTACGGGACTCGAGTATTACATCCTCCCCCCCTAAAAGGTATTTCGCCCCCGAAATCAGGCAGGGAGAAATAGCTCAGGGTAGTGGTTTCTCATATCATCTTCTCGTTCCCACGTAGCTTCCTCGGTGGACTGATTCTTCCATAGTACCTTGACTAACGGAATTTCTTTATTCCGTAGTCGTTTCATATCGTACATAAGGATTTCCACTGGTTTCTCCTCGTAGCTCAAATCTGGCTTGAGTTGTTGCTGAAGATTTTCAGTATTCAGCACATGGCTTGGGTCTGCGACGTATTTTCGTAACTTCGATACATGAAAGATATCATGTACTTGGGCTAGCGAATTCGGTAATTCCAACTGGTATGCGACTTCGCCAACTTTTCTGAGGATACCAAACGTTCCTATGTACCTCGGGCTTAGCTTGCCCTTTTTCCCAAATCGTTTCACGCCTTTCATCGGGGACACCTTCAGAAATACAAAATCATCTGCTTCCAGTGGTCTACGCTTTTGGTCTGCGTAGCTTTTCTGCCTACTTTGGGCCGTTTTCATCCGTTCTCTTATTTGAGCAATGGCTTCTGTCATTACTTGTACCAAATCAGGACCTAATATTGCTCGTTCTCCGACTTCATCCCAATGGATTGGAGATCTGCACTTGCGTCCGTATAGCGCTTCATATGGAGCCATTGCGATTGTTGCGTGGAAGCTGTTGTTGTATGAAAATTCGATCAACGGAAGATATCTGCTCCAATTTCCTTTAAAGTCGAGCACCCAGACTCTGAGCATGTCCTCAATGTCTGAATTATTCGTTCAGACTGCCCGTCTATCTGAGGATGATAGGCAGTACTGAAGGATAATTTGGTTCCCATGGCCTTTTGTAAACTCATCCAGAACTTGGATAAGAATCTTGAATCACGATCGGAAACGATCGAAATTGGAACTCCGTGAAGTCGCACTATTTCTTGAATATATAGTTCCGCGTATCGTTCCATTGAGAATGTTGAACTGATAGGCAGGAAGTGAGCGGACTTGGTCAATCGATCAATGATAACCCATATAGCATCGTGGCCTTTCACAGTCTTAGGCAAGCCAACAACGAAGTCCATTGTTATGTGATCCCACTTCCATTCGGGTACGGGAAGGGATTGCAAAGTTCCTGCCGGTCGTTGATGCTCTGCCTTAACTTGCTGACATGTCAGGCATTGACTTATGAAGGCTGCGATTTCTCTTTTCATCCCTGGCCACCAATAATTGGCTCGTAGATCCCTATACATCTTCGTTGCTCCTGGGTGAATTGAGTAGACAGTGGTATGGGCTTCCATCATGACAGTCTTTCGAAGTTCGGCGTTGTTAGGAACATAGAGACGTCTTCTATAATATAAGGTTCCATTGTCGTGTATGGTAAAGTCTGAAGATCTTTGTTCTATTGGCGCTTCTTTGATTTTCATATATAATTTGTCATTCTCTTGGGCCTTCGTAATCTGCTCCATCAACGCAGGTCGAAGTGTTAGTGCCGCTAATTTCGCTTCGATTTCACCCATTTGTATGACTTCTACTTCGAGTTTTTGTAAATCCGTGTTCAAAGTCTTGCGGCTCAGTGCATCAGCTACTACATTTGCTTTCCCCGGATGGTAGCTAATCACGCAGTCATAATCTTTGACTAACTCGAGCCATCGTCGTTGTCTCATATTTAACTCCTTCTGAGTGAAGAAGTATTTGAGGCTCTTGTGATCCGTGAAAATCTCGCATCGCTCGCCGTATAAGTAGTGCCTCCAGATCTTGAGAGCAAAGACTACAGCGGCAAGCTCAAGGTCGTGAGTCGGGTAGTTCTTCTCATAATCCTTTAGCTGTCGGGAAGCATATGCAACTACGTTTCCATTCTGCATCAGGACACACCCTAGGCCATTCTTAGATGCATCGCTATAAACAGAAAATCCTCCAGTGCCTGTAGGAATAGTTAGCACTGGAGCCGTAGTGAGTCGTCGCTTAAGTTCTTGAAAACTCTGCTCCCAAGCGTCGTCCCATTTAAATGGAGTATTCTTCTTCGTTAGCTTCGTTAGCGTTGATGCGATTTTGGAAAAATCCTTGATGAACTTTCGATAATACCCAGCTAGTCCGAAAAAACTTCGTATTTCTGTCACGTTCGTCGGTTGAGGCCAGTTGTTAATAGCCTCGATCTTGCTGGGGTCAACAGAAATTCCAGCTCCTGAAATAACGTGCCCGAGAAATGCGACTTGATTGAGCCAGAACTCGCATTTCTTGAATTTTGCATATAACTGCTTTTCTCGTAATATTTCCAGTACGATCTTCAAATGTTGTTTGTGCTCCTCTTTGGTCTTCGAATAGATAAGAATGTCATCGATGAATACGATGACACATTTATCTAGGAATGGCTTGAATACCCAATTCATCAGGTCCATGAAGGCTGCTGGTGCATTAGTCAGCCCAAAAGGCATGACTAGGAACTCGTAGTGTCCATAACGGGTACTAAAAGCTGTCTTCGGAACATCTTCTTCTCGAATCTTCAGTTGGTGATATCCCGACCTCAGGTCTATCTTTGAAAAGACAGTTGCGCCTTGCAATTGATCGAATAAGTCATCAATTCGAGGGAGGGGGTATTTATTCTTGATCTAATCTTGTTCAGCTCCCTATAATCGATGCAGAGACGCATCGATCCATCTTTTTTCTTAACGAATAAGACCGGTGCTCCCCATGGTGAGAAGCTCGGCTGAATGAACCCCTTCTGTAATAGTTCATCCAGTTGCTCCCTCAATTCCTTTAATTCAGCTGGAGCGAGTCGATATGGCGCCTTAGAGATTGGTGCCGCTCCTGGTACTAAGTCAATCGTGAATTGAATCTCCCGGTCTGGCGAAAGTCCGGGTAAGTCTTCTGGGAATACATCGGGGAAATCTTGTACTATTGGGACCTCTTCTAACTTCGGGGGAAAACGTTCTTCGGATGATATCGCAAATATCAGGTAGGCTTCGCATCCTGTCTTGAGTAAACGGTGTGCCTTCATTGCTGAAATCTTGGGAATCTTACTACTCTTACTAGTTCCCGTGAACGTGAATGGTTCTGTGTCTTCTAGGTTAAAGGTTACTTGCTTACGGTTACAGTCAATAACTGCTCCGTACTTCGATAGCCAGTCCATTCCACGGATTACTTCATAATCGTTCATTGGAATGACTATCAGGTCAACGGGTAAGGTTCTATCGTTCACTATTAGCGGACTATCTCGTAAGATTTGGTTGGTTCTCATAGAGGTTCCGTGAGGTATGGTAACGTTGTATTCGTAGCTAACTAGGTTAGGCGTAATCCCGAGTCTCGCCACGTAGTTAGTAGATGCAAATGAATGAGTGGCTCCTGAATCAACTAATATGCATGTCGGGGTTGAATGGATAAGGAGAGTACCTGCCACCACAGACGGATTGTTCTCCGCCTCCTCGGAAGTCAACGTGTAGACTCTAGCAGGTACCGTAGGTGGCCTAGTTTGAGCAGGAGCGTGACTTCCAGATGCAGTCTCCGTGCATGCCTTGGAGAAATGGCCTGTCTTGCCGCACTTATAACAGACTGCATTCTGAGAATAGCACACGCCCAGATGTCGGCGTGTGCACCTGGGACATGGGGGTATGCTCATTGGAGGTCTTCCTTGATTAGGATTGAATTGTTGTGGAGGTCCAGGTCGGTTTTGAAAGTTAGGCCTGACATTCCTAGGGTTAAAGGGCTTCTTCGGGTTGCCTCCACTCCACTTCGGCCCTTGGATAAATTTTCTTTTTGCTTCATGGGCTCGCACGATTCGGAGCTCGGCTTGCTCCGCCATTAATGCGCGTTCGGCAACTTGAGCATAGGTGGCTCCTTGGGATCCGGCCATGTTCACATCTCTGTATAGCTCAGGTTTCAGGCCTTCCAGAAAGCGCTCCACCTTCAACGTATCTGTGCTCACCATGTGAGCTGCAAATCGAGACAGTTGCTCGAACTTCCTTATATATTCTGCTACGGTCATCGGGCCCTGGCGTAGGTTGATGAATTCATTCATCCTTTGAGCTCTGACTGGGGCGGTAAAATATTTGCTTCTAAAAAGCTCCTTGAATCGGTCCCATGTCATCGTAACAGGGTCTTCAAAGGCGAGAATTGAATCCCACCAGTGGCCTGCGCTTCCTCTTAGGAGGAAGGCAGCACATAATACCTTTTCATCCTCTGGAATGCGACTATATTGGAACATGCTTTCCAGAGTTCGGAGCCAGTCCTCGGCCGCCGTAGGGTCAACGGCATCTTCAAAAGTCGGGGGATTGAGTTTGCGAAATCTTTCCCCCACTATTTCAACCCTCTCTGCTTGAGAAAGTCCACCACTTGATTGTCCGCACGTGTTGCGCTGCTGAATTAGTTCTTGTATTTGGGCAGACTGTTGACGGACTAGTTCCGTGAGCTGAATAATCGCCGTGTCGCGATTATCGGTTGGTGTTTCGGGTTCTTTGCCCTTACTAACGCTCCCGCTACCCTCACTTCTCGTTCTACCCATCCTTGTTCTGATACCCTAATAGTCCTTATGGCCAATAAATTACGCACATACAAAATTCATATAAACATATACTTACTAGCAAGGCCGCTTCCGTGCTTTTGAGTGTGTGTACATGGACAGTCTACAGAACTTGTAACCTGGCTCTGATACCACCTGCGGCGCCCCTGACTCCAACCGCCCATTCTTACTACTAATTTATGTGACTGCATGTGATATAAATAAAATCTATATACGAAAATTCGTACAAAATTTTTCCGTTTATATAAAGGAAATTCTTCTGTACAGTAAAAAAATTTCCTAGGACATAAATACATAGGGCGCATGCGTGTTCAAGATAATCTATTGGCCCGCCACTCAGGTCGCATCCATGTACACACTGCCACCTCAAAAGTCCTCCGGAAGCTTCAAAATAGGCCTCGCCTTCATAAAATCACGTACCGTGATCCCGCGAACCTACAACACATAAATTCGTGGAATGAGCTTATAAAGCTCAGTAAGCGAAAGCCATGCATGCCGTGCACGTGTCCTAAATTCGCAAAGGCATCCGCGCCAATGCTCCCTAGACCTCATGTTTTTCCTTGTCTTGTCTTGTCATATAGGGCCCTCGGCTATCTTGCTATGCACCATCATGGAGCTCGAATCCACTAGGGATAAATAAATATAAGTGGCAATACCCACTCAAGGGAGGCTAACCCTAGGGCGCCTTTTCTGTCCCAAGGTGGTTTCATACGCCACGCGGACGCTTCACACTGGTAGCCTAATCTGAGGTAGTCAACACCAGAGGTACCCTCGGTGTCGCTTACTCCCTCAGCTCGCACCCTCCAGGTTTCACGACCCGCCATGAGGGCATTAGCCCTAAAATCATGTCTTGCCTTGTACATGTCATGTCATAACGGTAGCGCCATACGACGTCACCATGGTAGCATAGAAGAGCCGTGACTCAACTGTGAGTCGACATCAGACGCCCATATCGGCGAATCTTTATCGCTCTCAGGCGATCGTATATTATGCGCGCTATCATATCATGCCTTTCGTTCTAATGTGCGTGCACATGCTCATGTCATGAATATGCGTGTCATATAACGCAGATAATTCACGTAGGAAGTCACATAAAATCATAGAACACATAACATATAATTTTCATGCCCATATAGTTATGTGTTGTAAATGGGACTTCCACTTACCTGGTATCCTCAGATATTAGCTTAACTGTAAGTCGCTAATCTTCAAACCCTAGATATAGGAACATATAAAAATTAAGGTTTGTTAGTCTAGTTATAATTTCACTAAATGACTTAATTTAGAAAACCCTAATTTTATTATTATTATTATTATTATTATTATTATTTTATAAGTTTCAAAACCCTAAATTTTTATACTGTGACTTAAATTGGAAAATACCTTTATTATCATAATCGTTTTATTACACTTTTGGCCTTCTCTATACTCATGGAATTAATTATATTATCTCTAATTTGTGATTTATTCTTTATGACACCTATCACCTTACTTCATGATTACAAAACACGTCACTTGCTTCATGTTTTGATTTCATTGGTCAAGCTTGTATTAAGGTGTCATTTTCTCACTTCTACTAATTCATAAAATGTTATTTTATTACCTAAAGTCACCTAATTCATCAAATAAATCTCTCGTGATTGGTTAAAAAGAAACATATAGTTTCTCGACATTTTAACGAAATTACAACCTAGTACATGCATAGATTTCAAGAAATGTATATCGACATCATGAACAACGACTTTGAGATTGGCGGTGGAACAATTCTTGACATAAGATACAACATGACTTCGACATTTTCATAATATTCTCAACATAGTATATAAACTTTCGAGACCTGCTTTGATATTGTAACCAAGATGTCGAGTATATTAGGCTTTTATACGGGATGTCGAGAGGTACATCGGCCTTATAAATGAGATGTCGAGATTTTATATGATTCCAAATCAATATCACGAATAAAATTCACTATAAAATATAAAATAAAATCTCGTCATGGCTCGATATTTTCCTCGACATTTCCTATCTTGTTCCTTTAAATCTCGACATTGTTCTTATCAATCTAAAAGTCTCGAAACTTATAATCTGGAAAAATATTATAACTATTCAAAACATCCTATAGAATAATCTACTTTGAATTCGATCCTTAACAGTTTGAAGGTTGTATAAACCTTATCAAAACCCTAACAATCAATAATTAGAACCCTACTTTTAAGTAAAACCTAAAATTATGCAACGGTTAAATTGCTAAAATCTCATCATGTTTAAGCATGAATTTAAATATATAAGTTCAGATAGAGATTCATACCACTCCTAGCTTTAAAGCCAATCTGTATTCTCGTTCCTCTTCTGCTTCTAAGTCCTCGTGAGTTAATGTTAATGCATTTGGGGTTTTTGTCCTTTATTCCTAGAGTTAACGTGTGAATTAGCAAATGACACCACATCTTATTCGATTCTTGTCCTTATCTTATCATTATGTTAATTTTCCTTTCTTATTCATTTGGGGTTTGCGTGTGGCATAATACAAGGACATGGGCATTTCTTTTTCTTAGTTCTTATCCTAACTTAGTGGAATAACGATTGTAATAATATTATTTGTAGTTTTCCCTTTAAGTAATCGAACCATTTAATAATTCTAATATTTTGATCTCTAATGGCTCGAACTTCCCTTTCATTATTCTTTAATCTTCATGAAGATTTCGAGTTTTAAGGTATTGAATTCTAATGGTTTCGAGCTCGATAAATCTTCGAGCTTTAAATGTTCGGGTTTCATGAGTTTCGATTTTTTAAAAGTTTCGAAACCTTGATGCAAATTGTAAAGATATCGAGTTGTTTAATTAATTTAAATATTTTGAGGTTGATTAATCAATACCTAATATACTAAATCAAATCTTCTAGGTTAGCATGTCATGTACTAGAAACCCTAAAATCAATAACTAACCTAAATTAAATTAATTCTTCAAATTTCTAATTCACATATGTCATGTTAGCATACAACGTGAAATCATTTAAACATATAAAAATCACAAAACGTGTCTCATACAGTCACGTAAGTCAAATAATATGTATGCCTATTTATTGGCCGACTTACTTATGGGACTCGAGTATTACAAGGATCGTGCACACGTAGAAACACAAACTAAAAATATGTTTACGTATGTAGGTGATCTTCACCTACATTAGTTCCGTAGAGAGCTACCGTTACGAGTATTTTCGCGTGATCCCGACCCTAGGATTTCGAACCCGAGCTTCCCGGAAATTTTTCTTCTCCTCCCTCTTCTCCTTCCCTTCTTTTTCTCTTTTTCTTTCTCTCCCTCTCTCTCTCGGCCTCTCCCTCTTTCTTCTTCCGTTTCTATCTTTTTCCTTTTTTTTTCTCTCTTTCCTCTCTTTCTCACACGGTTTCTCTCCCTCATCTCTATTCTCCTTGGTTTATTTATTTATCTTGTCCTCATGGAGGTGTCTTAGGTGTATTAGGTGTGTTTGGATGATTTGTTGTATTTGATTTAACTACTAAGGGCATTAGTTGGTTAAGTGATGATGAACCTCCCCCCTCCAACGTTGGCTTTTCCTTTCTTCCCCTCTTTTCCTTTAACTTATTGGTTATTAATTTGTCCTTAAGATCACATGAAAATGAGATCATGGTTGTTATTTTGTCCTCATACCATTATGGAGATGCATGGAGGTGGCTTGGTTGTTAGATCTTGTCTCCATGCTCACATGGAGATAACAAATCAAGGAGGTGTATATTAATTTTATTTAATTTCGGCCTTATAATTAATTTTTATATTTTTATTTGTTATTATTATTTTTTTATTATCATCATTATTATTATTATTATTTCTTTATTATTGTTATTAGACCAAACTCCTAACAACTTGGGCCATTATTTCCTTTATTTGGCCCATAGTTATTTTCGGTCAATTTAACATTTTTCGAGTCCAATTATAAATTTTGGGTTTGACTCGTGAAGAAATCGGTGTATGTTCGAAAATCGCCATACATTCCGAATATTATTGAAATAATCCCGTATAAATTTTGCGGGTATTACAAGAACACAGGTATTTATAGCTGCTCAACAGATCTCTATTCCCAGTCATGTGTGTGGAGCAACCTGAGTCGAGGTACCACACATGATGGATCTGCAAAAATAAGTTAGAGCTTTAGTACCCAATTAGAAATGGGTCCTCTCGGATTAGTAGATTTAATTGTTAGTTCAGACTTTGTTCCTAAAATGTTAGTTGAAGCTTTAAGTACACGAACCAAATTGGGCGTAGGTTGTTTGGGTTTGACCTCTTTAGGCGACCTAACCTTTTTGGCTTTCGTCGGCCTAGGTGGGGTTTTAGGAACCCAATGAGGTTGAAGTTAGTAGGGAAGATGAGTTTCAGCTCGGACAAATGTTGTTGAAGGTATTGACGAGGAAAATATCTTTTTTTTCTAATCTCCTAAGGTTTTTTGGTGATTGGATGTCAACTGGATCTTGATTCCTCCGTGATTTATTATCTGTATTTGTATGAGAATAGTTATTTTTTATTTTGGAGGTTGAGCCTGTTTCATAATATGTGCTTCTAAAGATAATAGACTGTAGGGAACAAGTAGAAGCAACGATCCTAAGGGAAGAAGTGGCTCTTTCATTTTTACGAGTGTCTTATTTTTAAGGAGGAATTGATTTTCTAGCATTGAAGTCTAAGAGCTCCTTCTTTGTTTCTAATCTAGACACCCACGCCTTTGACTGCTTTTGCTCTTTTACTATGATCCCTGTAGACGTAGTAGAAACAGGGTTAGGAATAACATGTTTAGCAATATTACTTTTGTCATTGCGGATAGCTTGCATGAGCCATGATTTGCAACCGAGATCAGCGTTGGCTCTCAACCTTTCTGCCTCGTTATACTCACTTGGAGTTTTAATTCTTTAAACTGCTGGTAGAGGCGAATTGTTCATTGAGTTGGCCGCTTGTTCAACCCAAAATTCAGTTGGTCCTTCTTCGAGAGAAGCGAGAAGGTTCTCAACTTGCTCTTTAAGTTCTATGAAGTTTAAGAAACGGCTACACCACACAGTGCATTAGCCGCGTTTGAGAATAGGTGGACAGTTGTCATTTCCAAGAGCATAAGCATCCATTATTGTTGAGTTGATTTTCGGTCTTCGTAAGGTTTTGAAAATGTGAAATGACATAGTGTGCTTCACAATTGACAGATTAGTTAGTAGCGTTTGACTCAAAAACGATTGAAAATTATTTTTGGCTCAAGATATATGTCATTGTTTTTTAGCACAAAGTACTGTTAGCGAAATAATTTTCGAGCGAGAAAAATTTCAACCAGAATATACTTTCCGAATAGAAACTGTCTATCTATCGAAAATATATGGTGAAGTTTTACGATAAAAAATTTTAAATGTCAAAAGATTTATTTGACCCAAATTCAAAATAGGAAACTTTTTCAAGCACGGAATGTTTGCTATAGAAAAGTTTTCGCTAGGTTTTCAATCGAAAATGATTTTTGAAATCGAAGGTACGAGGCGTTATTAAACTATATCGGACAAGTATTCAGATCGTAACTGCCACACAAGGTAGTCCATCCGATATACCAGTCAAAACGATTTTGAAAGATTTCGTTTTAAATTTGATTTTGGTTCAATGTGAACAGTACTGGTTGTAAGATTTTCGCTGAGTCAAAATAAGACATTTGACCGAAAAGTTTTTCGAGTGTAAAATTTTGTCAGAAGTCAACAACAAAAGTTTGACCAAAAATGTTTTTCGCTCGAAAACTTTTACAGCTAGAAGCGCTTTTGGCAACAACGGCATGTGCGTATGCTATGTTAAAATTGTTTTCGAATAAAGTTTTCGATCGAAAAATAATTCAGACCGAGAGCCAATCGAATAAAATGAGAAACGCAAAGAATACGGAATTAGATCAAATTCGAGTGCAGATTAGAAATTAAAAGCTGACAATTAGAGTAATTACTCGGAATTTGTTCTGAATTAGCACAAACAAGAGATTAAACACGTTATGAAGCAAAATCTATCTAATTGGAGCAGACTCATAACGTCTTCTTCATATGCAATCGCAAACACATTCAGTCAGACTAAACAATTCGTCAAATTGATAGCTTAATCTGATATCGATTGAAACGTAAATGAACTCTACTACAAGTGCAAGCACAATAACATCAAAATCAGCTCATGTAATCACAGAAATCAAGCAAATAGATCGAATTTAAATTTTCGCGCGAGCACTGTTTTTGAACGAAAACAGTATCAGAATAGTAATTCAATCTAAATTTCTAACAATTACGATTCAAGACAGAACGAACATGCTCTTATACCAATTGTTAGGTCCTAATTAATCAAGTCATATGATCCTACGCAAGAATTCTAAGGTATACAATTAGCATATCGAAAGCCTCACCTCGGTCAAATACCTTTCTATGAAACACGAGAGCGAATCTTAGGAGAGTGAAAAAAGTTATCCTTTCCTCTCTCTAGAAATCGACTATCAGGTCTTTCGGATCAAATTAAACAACTTCCTCTATTAGTTTCGCTCTTTACAATTGCATTTATACCAAACAGACTTGGTATAAATACCAGATTAGTTCTGAACTAGACTAAGTAGTTAAACGCCCCTAATTACAAAGATAGATAATTAAATCTTGCACAATTCAATTCTAGCTTCTACAGTTACGTCACACGTGTCGCAACGAGAGCAAACCTACATTTCCATAGTAATATAAGATATGCTATACTAAAATAGTTACATATCTTATAATTTCTTTTAAAATTTCGAAATGATGAATATACAAGATGAGATTATTCTTGTGGACATAAATAGAATAAGCTTCTTATTTATTCTTGGACAACGAATAAAGGACCAATGCTTTAAACAAAATAAATCTTATATTACTAAGGAAATGTAGGTTTGCTCTCATGTTCTTCGATGCTTATTGAACCAAGCTAACCGGTGAATCGAGCCCAACAATCTTATAATTGGGAAATTCTCTATCCGCATGTAGAGCTGCATTTATCGCGAACCCATTGGTCGTAATGATGTTATATCTCGGTTTATAGCAACATGCCATCGTCCACCGTTCCTTTTCAATTTGCTCAATATAGGCACCCACGTACTTGAATTTTGATTTTAGAGCTTGGTAACGGACGTCGCACTCGGCCTTGGTGTAGGCATTCCCTACCCGCCAGTAAATGAGGCATGCACCCTTGTCCGTCGTTGTCCGCCAGTAAATGAGGCATACACCGACATTCTTTATACAAGGGTTTCAGTTAGAAACTATCACGAGTTCATTACAATGCGGTACGAAACGTCTCAATCTAGTCAGAAACCACGTCGAAGATTTGGTACCCTTCCCGTCAGCAAGACCCCATGCGAGAGGATATTGATGGTAATCGACATCTTGCGTTGTAGCAATGAGCAAAAATCCTTTATTTTTACCCTTAAAAAAAGTTGCATCGACAGATACCACTTTCCTCATGTACGCAAATCCCCTAATGCATGCGTTGTATGCTAAGAATATATATTTGAATCTACTTTACTCGTCCATCTTCCAGTCTGTGATGCTGTCAAGGTTTTCTTGCCTCAACGCATCCAAGTGCGCCGGAAGTAAACGGAAACAATCGTCCCTATTACCGACTAATTCGTTTCTTGCTATTTGGTTGCCTTTCCAAGCCTTGTAATACGAAAAATCTACTCCCATATTCTGCATCATCGAAACAAAACGCTTGATACAATTGATAAACTTCCTTTCCGATGTCTACAGCGACGATGAGAAACCCCACATGTGTGCTTGCCACAGTATGTTCGTATTGAGAAAAACGGGGAGTCCTTGCCCTGAGCAGCTCGTACTCGCCATGTGCATTTCTAGTTTGCGCATTTCACTACATACATGGTTCTATTTAACCTGACAAATTTGAACTCGAAACATGCATCAAGGGCGACTTTAGTGCTTACGTCCTTGACTTCCTCCTTGTCCCGAAATTCCTGACCAACGAATAGGCTTCAACCATCCGCAAATGCATACTTACCATCCTCGGCCAAGAGTTCGGCCACATGTGGGGAGTTATCCTCCGGGACGTCGACATCGCCATTGTCATCTTGTGAAGCATAATGTTCCTCGAGTTGTTTGAACCTAATCATCTTCATTCTCATTTTGATTCTCGCATTGTCCGTGTGATCTTCTTGAAAACCCTCGTATTCAGAAAGATGGTAAGACTGGTAGTTAGATGTGTCGCCCATGTAACCCTCCACGTGATGGATTTCCGCATTTGCGTTGCACTGCTCGATTAGACGGACGTTGAAATGCGATTCGTCATTAAGATGAGCTTGTGGTGGTGCAGCACTGACAAATAACTCAACCTCAACATGGAGCACTGGTCTTGATTGTGGACCACCAAAACCAAGGTACATATGTATAGCATGTCATTCTCGGTGTAGGTGTGTCATGGGAAATCGTAAACTAAGCTAGGCATATAACTTAACGTGATTTTGAATTATCGCTGCACAGCAACAATATCTTCACAATCTCATCCTTCACGTCTTCTAACATGCATGTTTCCTCGTCGACCAAGATTTATTGTCATTTATGAGTAGGATGTGGACACCATTTCGAGGTATTGTTGTGATGCCTGGGGATGATGAGGGCGGGGAGTGATCATCGGTGCCAGAGAGGTGCACGGACAAAGAGCGGCTCCTGGCAGGCTTCTAGGCGAAGGGTACATGAACGAACCGATCCGACACCTGAATGAGTGGGGATCATGAGACTGGCAACATATGGGCGTGTCAGGCTAAGAATCATAAAGAGAATTGATAGTACTACTTATAACCAAGGTCGACCTACCTTTTTCGGGAGTCCATCTATAGAAACTTAGAAGTTAAGCGTGCTTGAATTGGGGCAATATAGGGATGGCTGACCCCTTGGAAAGTTTGCCCAGGGTGCGTGTGAGTGAGGACAAAAGCACGCTCGAAGGTTAAGCGGTGATACAGTGAGGCCGGACTATCAGTCGGAGTGTGGCGGGCCCAACCCCACAATCCCGGTAGGGACGGATGCTACAAGTAGGTCCCGGCATGGAAGGGGATGTTACAGGTGGAATCAGAGCACAACCTCTTGCAGTATGGTGTTGGTTCGGGATGAACCATGCGGAAGATGGTGGCATGTGATGCCCGGGGTTGATGAGCGCGGGGAGTGATCGCCGGTGCCAGATAGGTGCATGGACAAGGAGCGGCTCCTGGCAGGCTTCTAGGCGAATGGGTACATGAACGAACCGATCCGATATCCGAATGAGTGGGGATTCTGAGACTGACAACGTATGATTGTGTCAGGCTAAGAATCGCGTAAGAGAATTGATAGTACTACTCATATCACCAAGGTCGACCTACCTTTCCTGGAGTCCATCTATAGAAACTCCCAAGTTAAGCGTGCTTGACTTAGGGCAATCTAGGGATGGGTGACCCCCTGAGAAGTTTGCCCACGGTGCGTGTGAGTGAGGACAAAGCACGCTGGAAGGTTAAGTGGTGATACATTGGGGCCAAAATATCAGTCGGAGTGTGGTGGCCCAACCCCATAGGTCCCGGTAGGGACGGATGCTACAAGTGAGTCCTGGTATGGGACGGGATGATACAGGTGGTATCAGAGCAGAACCTCTCGCAGTACGGTGCTGGTTCGAGGACGAACCAGGTGGAAGGTGGTGGACATGTGATGCCCGGGGCCGATGAGGGAGGGGAGTGATTGCCGGTGCCAGAGAGGTGCACGGACATGGAGCGGCTCCAGGTAGGCTTCTAGGTGAAGGGGTACATGAACGAACCGATCCGACACCCAAATGAGTAGGGTCCTGAGACTTTCAACGTATGGTTGTGTCAGGCTAAGAATCGTATAAGAGAATTGATAGTACTACTCATATCACCAAGCTCGACATACCTTTTGGGGAGTCCATCTATAGAAACTCCAAGTTAAGCGTGCTTGACTTGGGGCAATCTAGGGATGGGTGACCCCTGAGAAATTTGCCCAAGGTGCGTGTGAGTGAGGACAAAGCACGCTGGAAGGTTAAGTGGTGATACAGTGGGGCCAGACTATCAATCGGAGTGTGGTGGGCCCAACCCCACAGGTCTCGGTAGGGACGGTATTGTTACATTAAAATTATGAACAATTTCAAACTCATTCTTAATAATTATTTATATTGTTAACATAATTATAATTCCAACCGTGATTATTCCATCGCTATATAGTTTTTCTAACCTTTAAGATTAGCTATATGTTACAATATGTTTTAAATTTCAATTTTTGTAAAGAAATAGAAATAGTAATAATTAAAATTGTTAATTAATTGTTAATAATTTCAAATTGTTAATAATTATATAATTGTTAATATATAGCTAATTTTTATTTATTTTATTTTTCCAGTTTAGCGACGGATTCCGTTGCTAAGTCCGTCGCTAACATATTTTTTATTTTTATTTTTTATTTTTTTCATTTTAGCGACGGAAATTCCGTCACTACATCCATCGCTAAAATATATTTATTTATTTTTTATTTTTTCAGTTTAGCGACGGAATGCATCAATAATCTTTTAAGAACACACGTCAGCGGGTCGTATTCCACGTCGGCGGGTTTGGGTCAAAATACCAGGTCGGGGGGTAAACTGTCCTAAAAATGCCGTCTTTTCGAAACTTAAAGTCCCTATACTGCGAAACCTCAAAATACTGGTCCCTATAACGCAAACCCCGTTAACATTCGGAAAAAAATAATAATTAAGCATTTTTTTAATTCTCTCGTGCCAAACCAGCCTTGCATAAACCCTAAACTACCTCCCCACCCTTCACCCACGCCTGAGAACAAAGCTCACCTTTGCCTAGCTAGACCTCTAATCTCTCAACGGTTTCAAACTCTAATATCTTTTTCGACGACCCCCATCCCGGCTATGTAGGTGATATTTCTGTGTTTTTGAATACCCTTCTCCATAGTAAGCTTGTCTTCACTCTGTAATCGGTTAAAGTACCAACCAACAGCCAGAATCTTAGTTTCTTTCTTATTTCTAGCGAATAGCATCGCTATACATAGCTCATATATTTCTGAGGTGGAGATACTGGTTGTAAGTGGACCTTTAACAATGTATTGATAAATTGACTGTTGTCGAATCTCGTCTTCTAAAGAAATTGCTCGCCAGTGGGACTGAGGCACCTAATAGTAATAATCAAACTGGTCTAATTGATGACTTCTTGTGTACTATGTTGGATGACCCTGCCATTTGACGTGTCTTTTCTTGGTTTATTTGTTTGTTTTTTCCTGTTATTGTCACGATTGGATAGTCTTGGGAGAGTTATTGGAATGACGTTTGATTAAAGCACTACACTGATATTGATCCTTCAGAAAGAGTGAATCAAATTCTTTACCGTGCAGTTATGTATAGAGAAAAATTTTCCTGTTATTGTCACGATTGGATAGTCTTGGGAGAGTTATTGGAATGATGTTTGGTTAAAGCACTACACTGATATTGATCCTTCAGAAAGAGTGAATCAAATTCTTTACCGTGCAGTTATGGATAGAGAAAAATTTTCCTGTTCTTGTCACGATTGGATAGTCTTGGAAGAGTTATTGGAATGATGTTTGATTATAGCACTACACTGATATTGATCCTTCAGAAAGAGTGAATCAAATTCTTTACCGTGCAGTTATGGATAGAGAAAAACAAGAGAAAGTGAAGAAGTTTGAGGAATTTGTCGATCGTCCTTGAAACCAGATCTTGTAAATGCAATTGCTCAGAGGTAATATGAACCTGGGCTTGTTTTATTGCGTTTTTTATTCTCCTAAATCAGTTGAAGTCTACAATTGCTCTTAGGTGAATACCTTTGACGATCAGTGTGTGGCATGTGGAGACACTTCCTAAACTGTTTTATGGTTTTTTTTCAGGGATAAAGTTTTTGAACAACAAAGATATTGTATCCTTGTGTATTTCTTACAGCGTAAAATCTTATGCTACATGGTCAGAGTTTAATTTTAGAATTTGGATTACTAGAGCAAATGTTCATACACGGGCGTGCTTTGTTTTCTTTGAGTTTTTTTTTTTCTTTTATTTTTTTATTTTAACTTTAGCTCTGATCTGAAAAGTAACATCGAAAATTTGGAGAAAAACAGTGTGACCAGCTTGAGGACCCTAGTCAACCTCAGCTCTGAAGTCTATATATGCAAGCTGATGTGTAAGTTCCTGCTGTTGGTTTTGATAGATGATGACTTGTTATATATGTTGGCTTAGTAGCATTCCCATACGTATTCCAACTTTTTAAAAGGTTATAGTGAAAAGTTACTACTTATCCAATACTGTGTAGAATCGAGCAAATGATTTCAAAACAGAAACTTAGTTGTTTCTTCGATCTTGAGTGGACTATAAACTTGAATAATGGCTCGTTATCTATACAAATGTGAAGGCAGATACACGTCGCATATTCGTGGATGTTGGGCTTGGATTTCACGTGGAGTTTACCTGGTCTGAAGCTCTGCAATTCGTTACTGCTAGAGAAGAGAAGTTATCGAGGTAGTCCCAAATTTTGTTTCTAAATCACGCATCAAGCTTATCTATGTAATAAATCCATCGAATTCCTTGACATTGTGACGTTAATTTTGATGCTTCTCTCTTGTGTGATTTGCTCATTATTATATGCTTCTGCTTGTGTGTTAGCAGGCAAATAGAGGAGTACACCCGCTTAATCGCATCAATTAAAGCACAGATTAAGATGGTAATAGAATTTGTTGGCTTGTTTTTATAAAAAATTATGCTAACATGTTAAGATTCTTGAAACAATGGCATTAGACAGACATATTTTTGTCACTGATAACGCCAAATCCATGCAGGTCTGCGAAGGAATAAGGGAACTACTTCAGATCCCAGTCAACTAGCGAAACTTTTGTCGTCGCTTCTCAAGTAGCTGATTTCATTCATATAACGGAAGTTGCATGGAATGAAATCTGTATTATGTTTCGACAGGGAGCTTTTGTTAATTTTGTAAAATATATATCCCCGACAATGCACAAACAGGTATAGCAAAATGGAACGAAATTGCTTACAGTTCTGAAACTCCATTTCACCCAAATACAGTGTAAAAAAACAGTTCGCCGCAAATCACTTTGTATCTCAGTTTTCAGACAAGAATTCTGGCATATGGTTAGCAAACCAATTGGAAGCTCGAATATGTGCAAACAAAAATGAGCGATATCAAATTAGAATCGATAAATATTGCAGTGAATTAAGTATTGTGAGGAAGACACAGCAATGGAGGTGGTTTGATGGCAATTGATATCTTCTTTGCAAGATTCAAACCTTGTTTGGTTACAAGCTCAACAACTAACGTTAAGAAGTCCATGATAATTTATCTGGTCTCAATAACTCAGTTAACTTGTAGCGGTTTTGTCTATTATTCGATTCGGGCTTTAAATAACTGAACCATAACAAAATATAGCGATAATTTGTATTATAAGGGCTGATGGGGGACAACAAACAAGCACAAAATGTGATCCTCATAACACGTCTCCTTGGTCAATTTCTAAAACTGACATGCTACATCATGTCTCGGGCAGAAGGGTGTTTGAAAAGAGGAAAGAACAACTTGTTACTCACAAGATCGAGAATGTGTCATTCCAGGAAGAAAAGACTTGTCAAAAGTGATACTTGTCTAGGCATGAAGTCACTGAGGGACTTCAGACATTTTGCTGAGCCAATGAGAGCAACGAGGTATATCACTATAACTCGGAATCGAGAAAAATACTAGGCACCCGAGGAAGGCAAACAGCTGAGTGCAATAGTTGACGAATGGATTGTGGTCCAAAGATTGACCAACAATAGTAACAACAGCATTGAGAGCAGTTTTTGAGGATGAGATGAGAGCTTTATTATAGGTAGGGGAAAAACAACAAATGCCCCTCCCAGTAAGTAGACAAGGATGCCAAGCAGGTAATAATATCACACGTCATTTTGTGTTTCTCAAGGAAGGAAAGCTTTTGATTCTATCAACATCCGGAGCAAGAAGCGTGATGAGAATATCCCTTTGCACGGTATTTTGTTGAGATGGCCGATACATCTCATTGTTGTCAACCGAGTAATAAACACTAAGAATTGCTGGTGAAGTGAGGAATTTTAGAAGTGTAAATTTCTTAAGCTAGACTACAGATAGAGAACATGTACCTTTTTCTCGGTTTTACATCTGCGCCATTACATATCGGTTTATACGATGAAACACGAATACAACTGATGAGGTCACTCTACGCCGGCTTTTTGCTTCAACATGGCTATGAACTTGTCTCTTTCGTCAGGAGACATGCCGCTGGTCGAGCAGTCTCCAACTCCCCACTCTGCTCCTCGGAGGCAGTACTTGTCCTGAATCTCTTGCTTGTTTCTGTAATAACCAAACACACAACACACATGCACATCATTAAAGCTTCTCTTGTTTATACGACAATGAGTCGATGATTTGCAATAATTTAAGAGACATTGTACGAATGAATGAACAGTTACTTCTCCTTGTTCTGTTTGGTACGCTCGAGCAGTTTCTTCAGAATCGGAGATTCTTTAAATCTTGCGTCGTTCTCTGCATACCTCTTCTGATTTTCCGCTGAGAGCAGACAAAGTTATACTTATCATCCTAACATCATGTGATAAAAACTAGAGATTTGCAAGATAATGAATAATACCATTGAAGCGTGCTAGGAAATCAATCTCAGGCAACTGAGGGCCTGGTGCTGATTCTATACCAGAGAAGCCCGATAAAATTCCGGCATTAGCTGCTGCTGCAAGCTATAGGTATTAAATTAACGAGCAATAGAAGGAAAGATTTCAAATAAACACTAATCGTTAATCACTGAATGGATTCTAATCTCGTCAACACAATATACAGTTCAAAGACATTCAAAATAAAATAAAGTTATCCCCCTGTCAAAGCTTTAACCTTAACTACCTAGGCGACCCGATTAAACTAGGAATCCATTTCACAGTGCAAACATTTGAATTTTTTAACGACGTCATTCATAACCATAATACTTACCAGGAATAGACGATAAAAAAATGGCGAGAGAAGCGGCTAGAGGAATCAAAGTCCTGTTCAGAACAATAGTCTTGAAGCCTGAGGAAGATCGGGAGTCTCGACCATCATTAACATGTTCAATGGATTTTGAGAAACGTATTCCTTTTTGCTTGCTCGCGACGATTGGGCGGAACTGCTTAGCTAATATCTTATCGCGGGTGGGTATTGAAGTTAGAGAAGCATTGAGGAGCAAAGAGGAAACCATTGGTTCTCTTCTGCTAAGGTGTTGTAGATAACTCTCTTCTCTCAATTCCCAGAATAACGCTGCAATTTGTACTGGAACCGAGGCATTTGTATTGGTCAACGTGTGCTTTGACCTTTTTTGAAAACTTGCGCCTTTTTTAGGTCTGCTAACACTTGACTAGTGTTGGCCCAATGTAAGCCCGATTAAGGCCCATGACAACTGCTGAACAAAAACTAGCAGTTTTTATAATTTAATAACCTTCATTTTGCTTAGGGATGAAAGATTGATCGAGTTCGCGACTGTCGAGCTGTGGAGCTTGAGCTTCAATGTAATTGTTCGGGCGACTCTCGAGTTTTATTCTAGACTTCTAATTTTTTTAGCTTTGAGCACGAGCTTTGATGAGTAGCCGTGCTAGAGCTTAATTGTGAGAGCAAAGCAAAATTCTTGGAGTTAATTAGTGAAGACGCTTGTTAACTTCATAGGAACAACAGGATGCAAGTTTGAAGATGATGATAAGAATCGTTGAATTAATGATACACAATTGTTGCTGCCACTAACAGTATCTATTTGGAAATCAAAGGCATAAACCCCGTAAAAGAACGTGGGATTTGCAAGCCTTCGCTGATCCCATCTGAACACCTCTAGAGAATTCATTGGTTTAGAGATTAGAGAGAAATTCACTTTGGGTTCACAAAAGATTATTGTAAGCGAACAAAACCTATATTGGAATCTCAATTCAACAATCGATTCTTTCTTGTGGATTTAGGGATTCATTCATGTAACATCCCTCACTTTCTAATCGTAATTAGTGGCGGATTTTCGCAACGTAAGTCGCGGAAGGCCCGTCTAACAAAAACTTTTTGCTACGATATGATATGTTACGACAAAACGTAGCCTACATCGTCTTAATTATACAAAGGTCGATGCCGCAAAATATATTCCTATCAAAACATATCCTAACATCGCTCCACAGGTCGTCATCCATGTACAGCCTTGCCCTCAAAAGACCCTGGAGTACCGCCGTCAGCCCGCCTTAGTCATGACGTTTCTTAACGTCCGACTCTATTGTACCTACAACACATAAAACGTTGAATGAACTTATAAAGCTCAGTAAGTGGAAACCATGCAATGCATGTGTCCTAAAATGCAAAGGCATTCACGCCAATGCTTCCTAATCGCGTCTAGGGGTGGGCTTTCGGATTCGGGGTTTCGGGTACCCGATCCGACCCGATCGGGTTTTTATCCGATCGGATGAAAAATCGGGTTAAAAATCTGGTATCGGGTTTAAACCCGATACCCAATTATATCTATCGGATCGGGTAGCGGGTAGCAATGTGCTACCCGATTTACCCGATCGGGTACCCGATAATAATAAGAAATTAATTGATCAATTTTTTAAATTATTCGACCAACTAAAAAAAATTCAAATATTAAACTCATGGCTCGGATGGCCACACACTGTGTAGTAGAGGACTTATTATAAGCACATACATGTATATATAGGAAATTATTACCACACTAACCATGTGAAAAATCGATGTGGGACAATTGTATGTAAAATAAACTAATGTTCAGTATTCTTATTTAAAAGTAATCATACACCAATTAGCTAAAAACTTATCGTGGCGCAGTGGTTGAAAGCAGATGTGTAAGTTCTACAGTGTCTCGTCCTGGGTTCGGTTCCTCACTCCCCACTTTGAAACGATTTTTAACTAAATTAAACTTATCCAAAAAAATAAAAAAAAGGAAAAACCCGAACCCGACCCGCGGGTACCCGAACGGGCTTCGGGTACCCGACCATCGGGTACCCGAATTTGATCGGGTCGGGATCGGGTATCAAAATAGCTACCCGAAAAAATCGGGTACCGACCCGAAAAACCCGAAACCCGAGAAACCCGACCCGATCCCACCCCTAATCGCGTCCCATAATTCGTGTCTTGTCTTATTCATAGTTTGTGTCTTGTCTTATTTATAGTTTGTGTCTTGTCTTGTAGGGCCCATGGCTTATCTTACTATGCACCATCATGGAGCTCAAACCCATTAAGGGTAAATAAATATGTAAGTGGCAATACCCACTCATGGGAGGCTAACCCTAGGGCGCCTTTTCTGTCCCAAGGTGGTTTCATACGCCACGCGGACGATACTTCCACTGAGAGGCTAACCCTAAGGCGCCTTTTCAATCCCAATGTAGTTTATCGATCCCACGGACAGTCACAATGGTAGACTCACTCTAGGTTGCTGACACCAATTATACCCTTGGTGCCATTTGTTTCCTCAGGGTGCATCTTCCAGATCGCAACTTTCCGCCACATGCATGCCCTTGCCTTGAGACATGTCATGTCATGCCTTGAAATCGGTGATGTAAAATCACCATGGTAGCATAGAAGAGCCATTAATGTAAACTTTTATCATGTAATCATACGCTACTTATGCTCGTGTCTTATTACTTTGTGTATATACGTGATAATGCATACGTGAATGATGCCGAAGTGCTTGCCCTGCTATTTCATGTAATAACTAATCACGTAAATAAATAAATCATGTAAGGGTTCATGTAAAGTCATAGAAGCATATAATCATGTCATTCAAGCACGTAACCACGTAATTCATGCACATATATTTTATGTGTTGTGAATGGAACTTCCACTTACCTGGTATCCTTAGCTTATTTAATCTTATCGTGTCTTGTCTTATTCATAGTTTGTGTCTTGTCTTATTTATAGTTTGTGTCTTGTCTTGTAGGGCCCATGGCTTATCTTACTATGCACCATCATGGAGCTCAAACCCATTAAGGGTAAATAAATATGTAAGTGGCAATACCCACTCATGGGAGGCTAACCCTAGGGCGCCTTTTCTGTCCCAAGGTGGTTTCATACGCCACGCGGACGATACTTCCACTGAGAGGCTAACCCTAAGGCGCCTTTTCAATCCCAATGTAGTTTATCGATCCCACGGACAGTCACAATGGTAGACTCACTCTAGGTTGCTGACACCAATTATACCCTTGGTGCCATTTGTTTCCTCAGGGTGCATCTTCCAGATCGCAACTTTCCGCCACATGCATGCCCTTGCCTTGAGACATGTCATGTCATGCCTTGAAATCGGTGATGTAAAATCACCATGGTAGCATAGAAGAGCCATTAATGTGAACTTTTATCATGTTTAAGTAATCATACGCTACTTATGCTCGTGTCTTATTACTTTGTGTATATACGTAATAATGCATACGTGAATGATACCGAAGTGCTTGCCCTGCTACTTCATGTAATAACTAATCACGTAAATAAAGTGCTTGCCCTTGGAAGACTATTCCTATCAAAGAAAGTAATGAGTTCTAAATCCAAATCTTCTTGTCAGGTCTTCAGTTCTTTGATTTTGAAATGTTAATCCTATCGGCTTGTACTAAAAACGTATTTTAACCTACTAATAATAAAAGAAAAACAATCAATTAGGATAAAAGGGATTATACCTTCCGAGCACTATTATATTTGAATCTCCTTAGACTGTTATTGCTCAATCCTTGTTGGAAGTTCACCTTGCTATTTAACGTTTTTCTTTCTTCGGTGCTTATGGTTTCGATGGTTGTTTATTAATAATTTATAACATACAAGTTATCTCTTTATTTCTAACTTAACCTTGCGTGTAAAAATGTCTAAAATGACATTGATGTAGTTAGTTAGTCCTTATCTCACCTTATGTATTATATTATTATATTATACATCTTTCTTTGTAGCTAAGAATAATCGTGACTTATCTTATCTTTCGACATCTTTATTATTCTTTTGATTCTCGAGTTTTAAAAATATCGAGCTCAAAGATTTCGACCTTTATTAATCTCGAGCCTCCTAGTTTCGACTTTAAGGATTTCAGTCCTCAAAGATCTCGAGCTTCAATATCTCGACCTTTCAAAACCTCAAGATCTTATGGTGGCAAAATTCGCTCTCTCACTTTATGTTAAATAATCAAGTTGTTTCATAATTCTAGTATTTCGAGATCCTTATCTTAATCTTTTTCGAAATTTATTTCTACCAATTCGTGTTCCCCAGAACTTGTATCAATACTAGATCAAATATTCTAAGTTAGCATGTTATGTACTAATAACCCTAACCTCAATAACTAACCTAGTTTCAATTAATTCCTCGACTTGCTTAGTAACCCTAATAACACCCAATTTGAAATCATGTTCGCACATAAAATCGTAAAACATCTCATGCAGTCAAGTAAGTCATACAACATGTATGCAAATTTATTGGTCAAAAGCTGATTTTTATATGATCTGATCGAATTTAGCTATAGTACCCGAAATATCGTTAGTAGATAAGTCAACAATATAGTTTGTATAAATTTTCTTGCAGTCCGACCAGGTTTTAAACATTTTACTGCTAATTAAATCGTGAATCCTGTAATTACATTTTACGGGTATTACATCCTCCCCCCTTATAAGAATTTCGCCCACGAAATTCCGTCAGCTGGAATAATTCAGGGTAACGATTGGTGGGGAATTTGATATAATTTTCGAAGACAGTAGAGAATAGGACAGAGAATCTTGAACTCAACGTGAAAATTTGGGATCAATAGTCTTGCAAAACTTGTTCGGGTACGAAAAATCTTACATATTATTCCGAAACAAGTAAGATCCTTGTATTGATCTTTTCTTGTATATCGTAGAAGATAATTAAAATTCTTGACTTCGTATTATTTGCATTCAAAAATTTCGATTGTCCTAGAATCACAATCGAATAACACGTACGGAAGGTCATAAACAACAAGATTATCATAAATCAAGGAATTCAGCGAAACGGTATTCCCTGTCTTGATTTATTTTACCCTTGTCGTTTTTCCGTCATGCAAGGTTTCATGAAGATTTTTTGTAACTTTTTAATGTGTTTATTGTAGGATACATCCTTGTCCTAAATCCTAACAGCACAGGGAGGGAATTCCAACAATTAGTTCATAATCTACTCTTCCTCCTTTAAAAAGACCCGCTACTCCTTATTCTCAGATGTCTGGAATTAGATGTTTCACGTGATGACGGGAGTTCAAGAAAGGAAAAAAAAAACATTTCATTTAAGTAGAATGAAGGGAAGTAGAACTAAAAGTTAGTGTAAGGTCTCTCTTGTCGTCTTGGATGCTGACAACTAATTCCTGATAGAATGCGCATGACGCTCATCTAAGTTGATCGGACTTACATCGCCTTAAGGCGGGGCTAACGAGAACGGTTATAATTCTGATTCAGACCAGAATTTAGAAATCATGAGCATCAACCATGCTTCCGCTGTGCCACTCTGATATGGAGCATGTATAATTTGCAGAAGGGGTTGAAAAATTGGGAGATCAGGTATATTCTGGTATAATAGGACTTAGGCTTATTGGGCTGAAAGAAATAAAATGTAGCTTCACCATCATATTCCATAAGGAAGAATATTCAAAGAAAAGAAATACAACTTTGATCGTGAATCGATCAGAAAATATTGATCAGAAAATATTTTCCTTATATCATCGAAACATATATCGGCGTCTTTGGGAGCTATTGGCATTATTTCAGCTAAGACTAAGGAAATTTCTCTGCTTAACCATTTATGCGAAAAGATTCGCAACTTGTCCTAAGAAGTTACTGAGGCTTTTACCTAGATGTTTAAAGATTCTACTTTAGCTGATCTTGCCCGCAAGACGGATATTTCTCTTCTCAAAAAATGGAATTTTACGATCTTTCGTAAAGAAGTCAGACACGACTTCATAATTTTGGAAACCTATCCGTAAGGTCATAGTCTAGATCAATATTTAATCTGCTATCTTAATCAATAATGGATGTTTCCAATACTTAATTAATCCGTATTGGATCTCCATATAGCAGACAATTATATCGCTGCATTCTAAAAGTCAGAAGGCATTTTCCATCTTTGGTATGTAATATTGATGACACATTTAAATGTGTGGTTCAATTCCTTAAAATTAACCATCGGAGCATAGGTACATTATAAACCATTAACGTACCCGTTATTTCCGTAAGAGGAATTTCTGTTTCCTCTAGGTTTAGGTTGAACATCCGTGGAGGAGCTGGCGAGGGCTGCGTCAAGGTTTGATCTGGTTCTACTGATATGTGCATTTGACATATTTTAGCATAATGTCCTTGCTTCCCACATTTAAAACAGTTGGCATTCTGCGAAAAGCAAATGCCTCTGTGCTTTCGTCCACATTGTTGACATCGAGGTATAGGGTTCGAAACATGAGCATGAAAAGGAACATCCATTGGGTTTGGCCTTGATTGGCAAAGTTGGGACCCTTGATGAGTTATCTGGACACTGTGGGGATTTTTAAAATATAAGGGCTTTTTAGTAGTTTTCGGTTCTGGTCTATTCTCCATCTTTCGCTTTCCTTTCTGGTTTTGGAAAATCCGGGTTTCTTCCCTAATAGGGTTAGCAATATTTGCAGGTAAGAATCTACGGGGTTCGGATGGTCTTTGTTCATTGATAAGCTTAGAGACAAAGTCCTTGAGTTCACCAACTTAATCTTTAAGTTCACTGATCTGACCCGATTGCCATTAGATCTGTTCAGTAAGATGAGAGAGTGCTGAGTCTCGTTCGTTCATAGGGGACTTAGGTGTAACCCCACGACTTGACTCACCAGTAAATTCTCTATATCCGCTAGTCATTCTACAATTAGTCAAACAAATAGGCATGTCATCGTAAGCGCATAATCATCGAACATATAACTTACAGGAAGGGCTGATCCTCCAGACTCTTGAGCGGCCGTACATGGACAGTCTACAGAACCTATATCCTAAGCTCTGATACCACCTGTAACATCCCGTCCCATACCGGGTATCACTGTAGCATCGGTCCCTACCGGGGCCAGTGGGGTTGGGCCCACCACACTTCCGACCGATAGTCTGGCCCCACTATACCACCATTTAACCTTTCAGCGTGCTTTGTCCTCACTCACACGCACCCTGGGCAAACTTCCCAGGGGGTCACCCATCCTAAGATTTCCCCAAGTCAAGCACGCTTAACTTCGGAGTTGTTATGGATGGACTCCCGAAAAGGTAGGTCGACCTTGGTGATATGAATAGTACTATCAATTTTCCTATACGATTCTTAGCCTGACATGCCCATACATTATCAGTCTCAGGATCCCCTCTCATTCGGGTGTCGGATCGGTTCGTTCATGTACCCCTTCGCCTAGAAGCCTGCCAAGAGCCGCTCCTTGTCCGTGCCCTCTCTGGCACCGGTGATCACTCCCCGCCCTCATCGGCCCCGGGCGTCACATGCCCACTAGCTTCCGCCTGGTTCGTCCCCGAACCAGCACCGTACTGCGAGAGGTTGTGCTCTGATACCACCAGTAACATCCCTCACTTTCTAATCGTAATTAGTGGCGGATTTTTGCAACGTAAGTCGCGGAAGGCCCGTCTAACAAAAATTTTTTGCTACGATATGATATGTTACGACAAAACGTAGCCTACATCGTCTTAATTATACAAAGGCCGATGCCCCAAAATATATTCCTATCAAAATATATCCTAACATCGCTCCACAGGTCGTCATCCATGTACAGCCTTGCCCTCAAAAGACCTTGGAGTACCGCCGTCAGCCCGCCTTAGTCGTGACATTTCTTAACGTCCGACTCTATTGTACCTACAACATATAAAACGTGGAATGAGCTTATAAAGCTCAGTAAGTGGAAACCATGCAATGCATGTGTCCTAAAATGCAAAGGCATTCACGCCAATGCTTCCTAATCGCGTCCTATAATTCGTGTCGTCTTATTCATAGTTCGTGTCTTGTCTTATTTGTAGTTCGTGTCTTGTCTTATTTATAGTTCGTGTCTTGTCTTGTAGGGCCCATGGCTTATCTTATATGCACCATCATGGAGCTCAAACCCATTAAGGGCAAATAAATATGTAAGTGGCAATACCCACTCATGGGAGGCTAACCCTAGGGCGCCTTTTCTGTCCCAAGGTGGTTTCATACGCCACGCGGACGATACTTCCACTGAGAGGCTAACCCTAAGGCGCCTTTTCAATCCCAATGTAGTTTATCGATCCCACGGACAGTCACAACGGTAGACTCACTCTGAGGTTGCTGACACCAATTATACCCTTGGTGCCGTTTGTTTCCTCAGGGTGCATCTTCCAGATCGCAACTTTCCGCCACATGCATGCCCTTGCCTTGAGACATGTCATGTCATGCCTTGAAATCGGTGATGTAAAATCACCATGGTAGCATAGAAGAGCCATTAATGTAAACTTTTATCATGTTTAAGTAATCATACGCTACTTATGCTCGTGTCTTATTACTTTGTGTATATACGTGATAATGCATACGTGAATGATGCCGAAGTGCTTGCCCTGCTATTTCATGTAATAACTAATCACGTAAATAAATAAATCATGTAAGGGTTCATGTAAAGTCATAGAAGCATATAATCATGTCATTCAAGCACGTAACCACGTAATTCATGCACATATATTTTATGTGTTGTGAATGGAACTTCCACTTACCTGGTATCCTTAGCTTATTTAATCTTATCGTACTGTAAGTCGTAAACCTTCAAACCCTAAGTATAGAAACATATAAAATAGGGTTTGTTAGTCTAGTTATAATTTCATGAACTGGCTTAATTTGAAAACCCTAGTTTCAACTTCTATAAATTTCAAAACCCTAAAATTCCGAATCTTGACCTCGACATGGGCTTGGAATATAATTATGGGATTTCGAATTATATTTGAAAGATGGAACTCGACATGAGTTAAAAATGATCTGACATGTTCCTGAAATAGATCTCGATATAAAATATACAATAAATCTCGAGTTGGCTATATAATTTCGACATGATCCAAGATTTTGATATGAAATTCGATATTAAATAATACATAAGGACTTGGGGATATATCTCGACATTTAAACGAAATTTCAACGTAGTATATGCAAAGATTTTGAGATCACTCTTGAAGTGGATCTCGACATTGTATGCACCATATTTCGAGGTACATCTCGAATAGAGCTTGACATAGATTCGAATCATATGACTTCGAGATTATAGAGACTTCGAGGTTTACACTACATAATATATACTGTTGATATGGGTCTCGATATGTTTCCTGAGATGAACCTCGAGTTGATTAAATAATAAACAATATTTCGAAGTAAATTTCCAAGTAGAATCTCGAGTTTCATTAGTGAAACAAAATTCTACTCAATCATAAATCTCGAGTTGATCTCGAGATCTTGCTTTAACAATATACGACATTCGAGTTTCCGGATTTCGACATTCTTTATCATGAAGATCTCGAAAACTTTCCTATTAACCAAACAAGGTTTCGACATCTAATGGCTCGAGATCTAACTTTTCGAACTCTTCCCTAACTTCGACATCTACAAATCTGGGAATTATATCATCTAAACTTCCGATCAGAAAACCTAAAATCAACTATCGATGTTCCCTTGGAAGACTATTCCTAACAAAGAAAGTAATGAGTTCTAAATCCAAATCTTCTTGTCAGGTCTTCAGTTCTTAGATTTTGAAATGTTAATCCTATCGGCTTGTACTAAAAACGTATTTTAACCTACTAATAATAAAAGAAAAACAATCAATTAGGATAAAAGGGATTATACCTTCCGAGCACTATTATATTTGAATCTCCTTAGACTGTTATTGCTCAATCCTTGTTGGAAGTTCACCTTGCTATTCAACGTTTTTCTTTCTTCTGTGCTTATGGTTTCGATGGTTGTTTATTAATAATTTATAACATACAAGTTTTCTCCTTATTTCTAACTTACCCTTGCGTGTAAAAATGTCTAAAAGGACATTGATGTAGTTAGTTAGTCCTTATCTCACCTTATGTATTATATTATTATATTATAGATCTTTCTTTGTAGCTAAGGATAATCGTGACTTATCTTATCTTTCGACATCTTTATTATTCTTTTGATTCTCGAGTTTTAAAAATATCGAGCTCAAAGATTTCGACCTTTATTAATCTCGAGCCTCCTAATTTCGACTTTAAGGATTCCAGTCCTCAAAGATCTCGAGCTTCAATATCTCGACATTTCAAAACCTCAAGATCTTAAGGTGGCAAAATTCGCTCTCTCACTTTATGTTAAATAATCAAGTTGTGTCATAATTCTAGTATTTCGAGATCCTTATCTTAATCTTTTTCGAAATTTATTTCTACCAATTCGTGTTCCCCAGAACTTGTATCAATACTAAATCAAATATTCTAAGTTAGCATGTTATGTACTAAAAACCCTAACCTCAATAACTAACCTAGTTTCAATTAATTCCTCTACTTGCTTATTAACCCTAATAACACCCAATTTGAAATCATGTTGACACATAAAATCGTAAAACACATCTCATGCAGTCATGTAAGTCATACAACATGTATGCAAATTTATTTGTCAAAAGTTGATTTTTATATGATCTGATCGAATTTAGCTATAGTACCCGAAATATCGTTAGTAGATAAGTCAACAATATAATTTGTATAAATTTTCTTGCAGTCCAACCAGGTTTTAAACATTTTACTGCTAATTAAATCGTGAATCCTGTAATTACATTTTACGGGTATTACAATTCACATGGAATTACGTGGTTCGGGATTAATTAGATGTGAATGAATCCCTACATCCCCGGAAAATGAATCTGATTGTTACTAATCATGATTTGATATTACAATCTAGGCTTTATTAGCTTACAATAATCTTTTGTGAATCCAATGCCCATATACTCTCTAATCTTTCAAGCAATGAATTCTCTCGACGTGTTCTGATGGGTTCAGTGAAGGTTTGCAACTCCACGTTCTTTTATACATATTCTGTCTTTGACTTGTTAAATAGAAACTAACGAAGTTGTCACTAGCAGCAACAATTCATAGTATAAACTCAGGCTTTACTTTTTCAGCGACATATGTATCATTACGTCGACGATGCTTTTCATTATCCTCAAGCTTGCATGAATTTATTCCTATGGGACTTAATTCAAACGACCAACGACAAGATCACATACAGCTTACTCCAACTTCGTCTTCAATCGTACTTGGCGAATGCGACCCCAGTTTCAGATATAAACGATTCAACCAACGACAAGATCACATACAGCTTATTACCAAATGCCTACATCGAACTTCCCCAACGAAACTATCTATAAGGCTCAAATAAATACAATATCAGCCCTCCTCGGGTGATCATTCTTCTCATCATCAGACAAGGTGCTTGGAACCCTCCTTGTCTCTCAAGATTACATTCATCAGTGTTGAACTAACATAGTTCGCATTTACTCTCGTTCACCCTCGTAAATCTCTCTACCTCAAACTTCGTTGACTCCCCCCCCCCCCCCCCCCAATTTGCTTTTAAAAGATCACTCAGATTCAACTAAATAGCATGTTAACATATTCAGACTTCGTAATTTATTAATTGTCTAATCTCATCATACTAAACCGTATGATAACCGCTTACGATCCATTGACTCGATCGCCTGAAACGTACCATGCATTCCAAAGCTTCTGTACACACAGAATATCTATTTGAATATCATTTGACTGTAGTCATTGATCACATATTGATTCTTATCGAATCTTAACCAGATTAGAGTCAAAATTTTCACCAACTTGAAACACACATTCAAGCTCCACCTTGACATTGAAACTTTTCATACATTGAATATGTTGTATCTTCATCATTCAATTACTTCATCGAAACTCACGATATGTCATTCTAATATTGTCGATGCCATCTTGATTCCTTCAATCCCGACCGTGTGTTCGTCCACGCTCGCCGCACCACTTGTTGGGATCCGTTGACTTTTATTTGGTTATCAGATGAAGATTAGATCAACGATCTCCTGTGTATAAATTAACAAACAGATCGTGCGTATTCACGATATTGAAAACGACACGATATTACGTGGTTCGGTTCTTAAAAGGCTACATCCACGGGACCTTAAGAAGATGATATTATTAATGTTTTGAATGTTTACAACTGACATGTACAAGCTCTAAAGTTTTCGTGTTTACAACCTCTCAAGGTAATCATTCTACACGAGGTTACACACGCTCAAACTTGCTACTTGGAACTGATTATGAACATAGCCTTTTATGAAGGTTAGCACAATAAATAAGGATTCCCACTCTATTTCAAGCTCTTACCTGTCTTTGGAGAAAGCAACTTCATTGGCTAGTAACTAACTTTAACATTTTTCCAAGGATAAACGTTCAAAGCATCAGAGAAAACTTGAGCAAAATTCTCATTCCTTCATCAAGCAGCATTCGTTCTTGATTCATGTTTGTCTGCTTACTTATTCACATATATCTCGAAACTAAACAAACCAGAAATGTGTGGAAGCATATAAATACCCGACAAAACTAACTCATGAAGGTGTACTCGTACTCTATCACGTTTACGAGTTGGTCTCCTTCACTGAGTTAATTATCTTAACTAATCAAATGTGCCATTCACTAACCTCTCTAAACTGGACTTATTAGTAGTGTTCGTTGCAAGCGTTGGCTCCGTGTATACTATGAGTGGCACTTTTTTGCCCATATACGCCTTCTGGTAATCCATGTACCCCATAGTGTTGTAGTAATTCTCAAAGAACGATGGATTATAAACACAAAGGTTGAGGCCTGAAGATTCTTCACTGCCCTAAAAAGCTATTTCGATAACTCTCTTGTAGCTTCCAAGGGTTCAACAACCTCTTCCAAGAATCACACATATGTTGTAGTATATTGTGTTCTTAGGAACAAGAGAAATGGAGTATATATATAGAAGTGATTAAACAACTCAGGGTCTCTCATTCAAGAGTCATTTCGTGGTCATTCAAGCCTCTTAACTATGGTCATTAAAGCATCACATTCATGTCATTTTATGACCAATATTCATGCCCATATTAATGCTCCTTTAAGACCCATTATTATGCTCTTTAAGAGACATAATGCTCAATGATCATGCATTTGAATTTGAAAAGAATCCAAATGGCACATGCAATAATTCAAATAATATTCTAACACATAGTCCCTCAGAAGATCTTTCACCATGACATTTGGACAATATGAAGACTCATCTCATAGTCTCTCTTTCATTATGTTTCTTAACCATGGTGAATCCGCTCAATAATGATCGTGACTTCTACGATTATATCAACAAACATTGTGGATTAATTAGGAATGCGCATATGTTTTTTGCTACTTTATATTTCGTTATTAGGAAATAAAATTATTTGAACCGTGTTGCAGAAGCAACTTACCAAGATGGCGACTCCGAAGTCTGTCGGAATTTATATCTTTTTTAAAAGAAAAGGAAACTGATAAAAAAGAAAAAAACAAAATCATGTGGAAAATCATCCTGAAAAAAAAGCTATTCGTTAAGCGTAGGGGTGAAAACGAACCGAGCTTCTCGTGAGCCTCTCGCAAGCAGCTCTCTCAAAGCTTGACTCAAATTCGGTTTGACCAAGCTCGGCCGCCGTTTCTATTCGTTAATAATCAAGCCAAACTCAAGCAGGGAATGTTCGGCTGTATTCGGAGCTCGATTAATTATATATATATATATATATGAATAATATATCAATAAGTAGATGAATTGGATTTCCAACATTATCAAAAAGTTGATTGTTAAAAAGTTACATTGTTTTTTAAACTTTTCACCGTTACCGTTCAGTTCGTCTCTATCTGTCCATTTTTAATTAACTTGCGTAATTAAGGCATATACAGATTATAGACACTGAAAATGCGTACCCAATATCTATTTATATTGGCAAAAATTAACATAAATAGAGTAATGCTATGTTTGGATACTGGAATTTTGATTTGAAATTCGAATTGTTTTTTCAAATTACCCATTTGGAGAAACATATGGATTTGGATTTCGATTTCAATCAAATTCAAGATTAATTTGATCATTCATTATTTGTCGGATGAAAGTCCATGGCAAAAGACTTTTTTCGAGAAATCCAAAGCTGTAATAATAATAATAATAATAATAATAATGATAATAATAATAATTATAATACTAATAATAATAACAAAACAACAACAACAACAACAATAATAGTAATAATATTGTTGACCTTTTTCGTCCATGAGCATTACAATGTTTTGATGAACTATGTAATTGAACGACATTAGGTCTAGAAATTAAGCAATTCGATTTGTGTGTAATATAGTGTCTTAAGTACATAATAATATTCAAATATACATTGACTGATGAGCTATGATTATCGAATATTTTGACTCCCATGTGCTTCTTTGATTATTTGGTGAAACTATGTGACTGCACGTTATAGACGTCTCAAATGCTAGGATATACCGGACTATGGATACACTGTGCTGTTTATGGAAATAACATGTAATCCTACTGGGTTATATATGAAAAATATGCTATTTAATATGGAATGTTATATAGCTGTTGAGAATCGTTTATTCCTGGATGAAAATCACATCGAGAATCTTTTGCATGCATCCCACTTATTTTACTGTGCAATAATCGAATTAATATCTTTTTTTATACTGATTAAGGATTTTATATTGTGGAAATATTTGATAAATTGACTTATGTGGATAAGATGGTGATAGATATGGTATGCGCTGAAATGGATGAGATCACTGATATATGGAAAGTTATGCCATGATATGTTAGTTCGTGAAATGTGTGATCCAATCTGATCTATGTGCTTAATATGGGAAAAATATTGATCTAATGCTATCTTATTTGCTAAACATGGAAAATGAATCATGACTGATTTATTCTATAAGCTGATAGCTGGATATCACATATGGAAAGTTCTGTTATGGTAAATATTATCCGATATATTTGAATATGCCTTAAAAACGAATCTGAGCATTTATGTGGATTGTAATCATGCTAATTGAAGCTTATGACGGTTGTGACAGTTTATGATAAGCATGATTTACATGGCGTGTTGACTACTCGAAGATTGCATGAATTATGTGCTTGATTTGGTGATTAGTCTCATGATATGATTTTCCATGCAAGTGTTGAATAAAAGGTTTATATATATGAGCAACACTTCATATATGTCGAAGTCTAGAATTTGCGAAAGTACAATACGAGAGTTTGAGCGAAAACCTTATATAGAGATTCCTGAGCGTTCACTTACGGTAGCTTTCTGCCTACCTGAGCGATCACTTGCGAAGTACTGATTGTACTGAGATATTCCAATCTCCCACCCTATATTCTGTCTTCGAACGTGAGCGATACCAAGGAGGCAAGGTCGACGTTTACAAACGAATTCCGAGGGCCCTTCGGTAGCGAGCTATGTTCTGTTAGGAATTGGAGATTCCCAGAAACGAAACTTGGTGTGTGGTAACCTAGTTTGTCTAGTGTTCGACTTGTTTCGGTTGTGTATTGGGCCAATCAACCCGGTTTGTAACCAGCTACGTTGCATTATAGTGATTGATTAAACTCTTGAGGAGCAAACCTCAAGGAGAGGAGCAAATCCCAGTTGGGCATATAACCTCCATAGAATCCTGTCTCGCATTTACTTTACAGTTATTTCCTTTTTACAGTGAGACAGAACCAATACACATCTGACGTAACTAGGATATATAAGGCATACTCATCACAAGCATAAGTAGGCATATCTAGGTCACTACACGTAGGATTTGTGAAAAGAAGATGCATAATTTTTTTAAGCCTAACTCCCCCCTCTTATGCATATTTTTATCTTCAATAATAATAATAATAATAATAATAATAATAATAATCTAAGGGTGGACGACGAGTTGAGCCGGCTCGAGAGCTGGATGAACCAGCTCGTGCTCGTCACCGGCTCGCAAGCTCGATGAGCCGGCTTGGGCTCGACGAGCGCAAGCTCATTATTGACGAGCTCGAACTCACTCGTGGGTACTCAAAAGCTCAACCGGCTCACGAACTCGTATTATTATTATTATTTTTATTTTATAATAAAAAAATTAGATGTCATGTTCGTTGAGCTTCACTAGCTCGCGCACTGTTTTGAATCCAAATTTCGAAACCCTAGCGTTTTCCAAACGATTAAGATTTGAAATTCGGATTTGAAATTCTTAATCTAAAATCAAACATGCAGGCTCGCGAATAACTTGGTCAAAACTCGACTTGAGTTCGAGTTCAAATGGGAACTCGACTCGTTAATGATCAAGTCAAAGTCAAACATAGCCAAATTCGGGCTCGGGGCGACTGGTTCTCACCCATAGTTAAGTGTAACATATGGTTTCAATTGTCTGTAATGAGTTATGTGTGTTTTAAGTAAGTAATTCTCCTTATTAAATAAATTAAAACCAAAGTCAGAAAAAAAAGCAACACCATGAATTTCTGTTACGATGTATCCAAAATTCAAATATAATGTATTATTCAACTAGTTCGTCTAGCACACGCAGAAGGAATTTTGTAACTTGTAATTAAGAAATTAAAACCGATGAGGTATTTAAAGTTATATAACAAGCGAAACTACAAGACAATCCATATTTATTAAGGCTGCTAAAAACCAACCCTACCCGCCAACCCGACACGAGCCGCACCCGAAAATAGCAAATTTGGGTTAGCATTTTCGATCTGTTTAAGTAAACGGATAAACTCTAGCCCAACCCGAATATTAAGTGGGTCAGGTTAGGGTTCGAGTTTTCAACACGAAATCAATCCGAAATCAACCCGTTTATTAACTCATTTAACCTGAACCATATAAATTTTTAAAAATATCCTTATGAAATGAATTACTTCTACTTAATTATATGACTTGTAGTTTTTGGAATAATGTTGATTTTAGAAAAAACACTGCTTTGTTTCTCTATTATTTATTTTGGATTTATAATTCTGATTATTTAGTTATTGTTTTCTTTTTTTTAAACAGGTTGGCGGGTTAGTGGGTTAAATATGAGTTAAAGCACGTTAGGTTAGGGTTCGATTTTTCAACTCGTTTAAGTAAACAGGTTAGGTAAGGATTGAAGTTTCCAACCCGCTTATTAAACAGGTTGAACCCAAATGTAGCACCCGGGTCCTCGTAAGTATTAGGGCCAATAAATTTGCACAAATGTTGATCACGATTATGTGCTTTTCATGCAGTAATTTCGTGCTTATGTGACTTACGTGAATTTTCGTGTGGTAAATTACGTGCTTAGGTGACCTTACGAAATTTGGTGCAGTTAAATTGTACCAACTAACCCTTAATTTATCTAGGAATTTTTGAAATATAGGCTAGAGAAATTTGGACTATGAACTAGGCTTGGGTTAAAATTAAAATTAGGCCCAAAAATTTGCTAGGAGTACTAATGGGCTAAATTGAGAGTTGAGCCCAAAACATTTAAATGGCTTAGGGATAAATTTTCCTTAAAGTAAGGGATATTTTCGTCAATTGAGTCTCATCCTCATCCCTTAAAAGAATTAAATGTAGTCTAAAACCCATTTGAAGTCCACAAAACCCCAAAGTGTGAGAGAGCCACGAGAGTTCGAGCAAGAAGAAGGGGAGCCGAAGTGGAAGTCACACACACACACTGGAATAGGTATGAACCCTAACTCAAATCTTAGTAGCCATGTTTAGGTATTATGGTACTTTAGGAGCTCTAAACACAGAAATACTTAACCCGTGTTAAGAAAGGTGCGATTTTAGGGCTCAAGGGCATAAAGAGCGGTAGTTTAAATGTTTTAAAGGCTAAGTTAACCCATTTTAAGGATTATTAGACATGCAAAATAAATTGAGAATCACGTTTGGGGCTAAAGCTCGATTTTGGGGTTGAGGAGCTCGAACAGTCTTCAACTTGTTCTTTAGGAAAAAACAGCATTTGATCCGTAAATATGGAGCTTCGCGAATTAGGGGGTGTTTGTGCGAAGGGTAGAGAGCCGCGAACTGAACTTAGCGAACTTAAAATTGGCGAACTCAAGTGGCATGGAACTTTGCGGGCTCAAGGTTTGGCGAATTCCATGAGAACGGTGAATGAGGAGCTTTGCGAATTGAGGGACAAGGCAGGAATTGGCGGACCCAACTTCAATTTTGCGAACCTTAAGCCTTGAGGAGTTTTGCGAACCCCTTCATTTTCACGAGCTCAAAGTTTTGCGAATCCCATGCTACAAGCCTTTGGCGAATTGGCTCACTTCGCAAACCTGATCCTTTGCGAACTCCAAACCATTTTGCGTGTCCACGAAGCTGCGAGGTGAAGGAGCCGCAAACCTACTTCGCGAAATGAGGTACGCGAGCACACTTCGCGAATCCGGAGAGCTTTGCGGGTTGATGGTTTGCGAACCCCAAGTGGTTAGGAAGTTTGCGGACTCATGCACTTTGCGGCCCCACATTGCGAATGGAACCTTTTGCGAATCCATGAAGGTTTGCGGGCTGAGGAGGTTTGCGAACTCGTCCAAGTTGAGAATCCTCACAAGCCGCAAACCCCAACTTCGCGGGTCCGGAGTTTTCGCATCCAAGCACTTTGCGGACTCATTATAGTTTGCGAACTCCACACTTTGCGAGCTCTACAAGGATTGCAAATGGAGGACTTTGCGAATCCTTAGAAGTTTGCGAGTCCACACAAGTCGCGAACTAACATTGCGAACTCACCAACTTTGCGGGCCGACCGAGGTTTGCGAACTCGGCATTTTGGAATCCTCATGCACTTTGCGGGTCCTATGAGGATGGCGAATCGAGTTTACGAATCAAAGGATTTGCGAACTCAAACACTTCGCAAATCAACTTCACGAATTGAACCCCTTTTGAGGAAAAATATTTTCTCACCATTTAATCAGAAAAATATTCCAGTTCCAATGAGCATAGGCTCTTTCAACGCCCGATCATAATTTGCCTATCGGTGTCCTTAGGGCCAATTTTCGGTATAAGTAGACGTTACAACCGATAGAATTTTGGTACGAAAATTTAGGTAGTCAACTGATATAATTTATAGACTGACTTTATAGCCTTGGCAGGTTTAAAGGATGAAATTTTAGGAATTTCACTAGACCGGCTAGCAAATAGTTTGAAGTCGAAAATTAGGTTCATGACTTAAAATAATTCGAGTACTTAGCTAGCTTAATTAATTAATAGCTTACTGATACGAATGTTTTGATGCCTAAGGTCGGGACTTAGGAAATTCGCCAGGGCAGGTAGCAGTTAGTCTACGGACGCCAGGTAAGTGGAAATCCAACTACAACACATAACATATGTGTATGTGCCTAATTTATGTGATTACGTGATGACGTGTTTATGTGCTTATGTGAACTTGTATGATATGGTTTCATGCTTTCGGTAAGCATTATGACTGTGATGCATTTTGCATTTGCACGAGCATGCACGAAACACTTGGGGGTAATGAGATGATGAGCGTGCATGATTACGTCGCAAATAGCGAAGAATAAATGCCGAGGTGGGCAATGATATTATAAGATAAGTTAGGTGGCGGCTTCCGGGGCACCGGGACGGCGTTGATGCGCCGTCGGTGACGTTGATGCGTCGCCAGTTTACGAACGACGTTGATGCGTAGGGGGATTACCATGGTTGGGTTGATGCCCTCATGGTTGGGTTGATGCCCTTATATCCCTGATTTGCGTGGTTGGGTTGATGCCCTCATGCTTTAGTATGGTTGGGTTGATGCCCTCATACTTTGGGCTGATGCCCGTGGTTGGATAGAGCTCTTTACGGTGTACGCCTGGGTAAAAGTCTGCCAAGGGCCCTAAGAAAATGATAAAAGATATGAGATTGAGTGTAGACTACGAGACGTAAGATGCATTGGCGTGGATTGCCTTTGCGGGGAAAATATCACGTGCACGTCAGCATGATTTCTGCTTACTGAGCATATCGCTCACCCCTTACGTTATGCGTTGTAGGTGCGAGCGACCACGGTACGTGATCGCCTAGGTGGCAAGGCAAACCCTTTTGACGCTTCCTGCAGCTTTTGGGGTGGGAGTGTGTGCATGGATGACGACCTGTGAGGCCGGGCGCATAGGAATTCTTTTGCTGCATATGTAGACACTCCCCGTGTAATTATGTTTCGCATGTAAACAGAAATTGGAAGCATTCTTTTGTCATGTATAGAAACTACTTCCATTACATAAATGGAAAAATTTCATACGCATTTCCGTATCTCTTTTAAGCTAAAGCATCGTTAGGCACATAGGATACGTTAGAGTTAGGTAACGAGGAAAGCGGGTCCTGACACCAAATGTGATACAACCGGATCTGTTACCACCCTAATATTTATGATGCTTGCTTAATATTCATTTTGAGCGGAAATATCGAAGGAATATGCTTTGGTAGTAGTCAGTATTTATCACACGTAACTAGCAAGGATGGACTTCCTTTTATTGTATCTTCAATACTTTAAGCCACATCCATATTCTGCAAACCTAGACAATTCTAATAATTAAATAAAAAAAATGCACGAACACGATAGACAATATCCTATACTCGTTTGTTACGCCCAGTGTTTTAAAAGTCGTTCGATCGCGCGCTTCAAAGCGCGCTATCGCGTCTTTCTTCATGAAAACGCTCCAAGGCGTATAAAAAAAAGCGTAACTTTTTTCTTTTCTTTTTTTAATTTTTATTTATTTCAAAATAGGTGATGTGATGTGCGAACTTTCCCAGACGAAAGTGAAAGAAGCCAAGTGGCTAGCTGAGCAAAAGTTCAGTAATAAACTTTCTTTTTATCTTTTATTTTGTTTTAAATTTTATTTCATATTCCCATTAAATTAGAAATGGTCTTTACTTTATGTGAGTTATGTATAATAATAATATAATAACATGTAATTTATTTATTATTTCATGACGATCAAAATGACATATATATCTTATATATTTTGATATTTAAATTATTTTCTAAATGGGAAGATACACTACATATGTAAAGATATGTGTGTTTAATTTTATAAATATACTATATAAATAGTGGAAATGAGACCATAAATAATATAGATGTTATCTTTTTTATTAAAATCGGCTTGCTCGAAATACTCACGCAATACGCTACGCTATTTACGCTATGCGCTGTTGGAACAAAAACGCGACACGTGCGCAACACGCGTTTTAAAACATTGGTTACGCCTCAATGTTTAGCATAAACTGTCAAATTTTGGCCAATCAATTTAAGTTAATTAAAATAATAATATAAAAAAAGTAAAATCACCCACTATATTTTTCAAAGTATATTCCAATCTTATCCTTCTATTTCTATAATATCTATAGCACCCGCATATGAGTGTGCAAAAATACTAATTTAAATTAGTAATGATCCGAGAGAGGACATCATTAAATTCTGCAATTACACGATATTTCCATTTAAAATAAATATCTGTTAATAATATACGCAAGAAGAAAAACGTCATCACCTCTCTCGCACCAAATAGGAGCTTCACCAAATATATTATCCGTTCGTTGTCGACGTCAACGTTAGATCGTCGTTGAAGCTCCACAGAAGCAAGCTAATGACACCGCGAACGACCACATGTATATACCTTTTGCTAACTCTCTTCTACGCCACATCATCATCCCAAGTCACCGTCACCGTCGCGCCTGAACCGTCCCCCGAACCGGCGACCCGATAACCATCCACTGGTCCGGCATAGACCAACCCTCACCGCTCGACTTCCTCGGCATATACTCGCCGCCGGATTCGCCCCACGACCACTACATCGGCTACGTCTTCCTCTCGACCCGACCAGGATGGGAGTCGGGTTTGGGTAACCTCAGTATGCCCTAATCAACCTACGGTCCGATTATCAGTTCAGAATCTTCCATTGGGCGGAGTCCGAAATCGACTCCCAAAAGACCGACCACGACCATAACCCTCTTCATGGGACGAGCCATTTACTGGCAGAATCTGATAGAATCGGGTTCGAGCCTTGTCGTGGGCCGGAACAGGTGCATTTGGCATTGACGGGTCGGTCGGGTGGTCGCGTCGTAAACGGCCAAAAATAAAATTTATACCTTATTCACCAAGTATGAGTATAGCGAAAGTAAGGATCGTCTCCTCGGGGAAAATTGTTGATTTATTTCTAATTTTAAATTCGATCGATAATAATAATAATAATAATAATTAGTAGTAGTAATTATAGTAATAATAATAGTAATACTTATAAGAAAAAAATAATAATAATACTGATAATAATAATAATATTAACGGTTTTTTTTGTTGGTTTTGGGCGCAAGAGAAAATATCGAAACTAACAATGCTAAAATAATAGTTGTTAAACAAATTACTCAAAGCGCTAAACTTTATCAATGCTAATGACATATCAGAACAGATTGTGATAAACTTACGACCATTAGAAACTTAGTTCTTGCTACTCTTTGCCACAGCGCACAACAGCTCAAACACCACAAACAAGAATATGAACTAACACGAGAAGTTTAAGCTTGTACGAAAATAGAGACACAACCCTGAAAAAAATCGCTCAAAGACAAAATTTCTTTGAGGAAATACCACAAACACTTGGTAAGCAATGACTAAGTTGAAAGAAAAGAACATAATCTCAACCTCGTACAGTTCCCCCTCTCCTTTTTTCCACTCACGCTCTGTCTTCTCCCATAATCTATAGCTTAATCTCTCTGTGTCACTCTCATAAAATAAAGATAAAAGTGAAAGCCGGAACGAAAGCAAGAAAAGAAAACAGCAGTACCAAAACACTACAGCCCCGCTCTCTCCCTCTGTTGAGTTTAGCTCTATTTATAGAATCGTTTGAAGCCCAATGGACAATTTTCTAGGGTTTGTGCGTGCTTGAGCAGCCCTTGAGCTTTGCGCTCGGATCTTCAGCCGTTTGACGATGTGAGATGTTTTATAATTTTCTACTTTCAGCCGTCAAGAGCAGTCTTCGAATCGTCTTAAGTAGCCCAGCCAATATTTCCTCAATCGTACGATATATATTGTCTTGTATTTTCTTTTGCATTGGTACGATGGTGGCTTGTGTTCTTTTTCCAGCCGTTGGTATGTCTTATATCACTCTGTATGACCCTTTTAGTAGAACTACCTTAATTGAGCCGATTGAATCAACTCCAAACGAGCTTGTATGGGCATATGTGCCTAGATAAATCTCATCGATCCATGGGCTCACACACATTCAATTAGAGAGAAGTTCGCTTGATTTGCTTGCTTTGGTTTGATTGGTAATCAAATCGCTGTTGGAACTCAATTTTCAGCTCTTCAGTCTCCTCGAAATATACTCATCGGAGTGATCTCATTTTTTGGTCTATTTTTCTCCGAAGTCTGTAAGATGAAACGTAAGCGCAAAATATTCGTGTATGGTTGTACAAATGTCGACCAAAAACGCACTTTTACGGGGTATAAAATATTATAAATTGTTATATATCAAATTCCCCCACACTTAAACAATTCTTGTCCTCAAGCATTTACCCGAGATAAAGGATGAAAATATTTTAATCAAGATTTAACCGGCACACATTAATTTTCACTGGAGATAGCAATTATTCATAACATTTAGCACTAGACAATCATATCAATTTCCGACAATTTCAGTAATCCCGAACACCACAAAAATCAACAAGTCTCACATGGATTCTCTCAATGCGCTCGAAGTGTTTGTAGGTTATATGTGTATACGCTCAAATCAACACTATGAAATGATATTACCATGAGCTTGCTAACATATCACATTGCATTCACATAGTGACTCAGTGTACAAATCAATAAGGACTTTTATTGGGTTGTAATGGGGCTTAGGGATTAGGTAGGATATTTTGGGAAAGTAGGTAAAATTTTCGGACCAGATCATTATTTAATCGCTAAATCCCACGACTTTCTTATGACACACGACTAATTCGAGAATTACTCTGATCATACTAACATGCTACGGTTTCATATTCAAGACAACTCAAAGCTCCCCAAAACTGACTAGCGCCTCATTTTTTTTTCTTTTTTTGTATGATTTTTTTTCTTTATTCTATTTTTATTTCTTTTTTTTTTCGAACATATTTTTTTCTGTGCGCTTTTTTTTTGTTTAGACTTCTAACTTGTTTTTCCATCTATAACTGTAGGATTACTAATATCAAGTATCCAGACGCATTTTCTAGCTGATCAATCTTCAGGTCGTGGAATCTACGCAATTAATAACTCATCCTATGTGAGAATGGGTTGAGAAGAAAGCCAAAAGGAATAGGTATGGGGAAATAAAGTGGCTTAAATTCAACAAGAAAAATAAGGCTAAGGCTCAAGTTGGCTCACTAAGCGAATAATATTGCGGGTAGGGTCAATGAGGCCAAGGGCTTCATCCTAAGTGCCTTAATCACTTTTGTACACAAAAAGCCGCCAATGATATCAACATGTATAACAGAGCAAGTTCTAGAATATTCAAAACATATGTGACTCTCTCGTAAAAATAAAAATTGAGTATAAACATAAATACTCTTTTTTTCTTAAAAAAAAGGCTCAAATCTCACATATTTAAGTAAGCTTTGTGTCGACTCTTGCATATTCGGTCTTTAAATCAACTGAAGAAAAAGAATAATCATCCTAATACCAAATAAGTATTCCTAATTGTTTGTCATATGTTCTAATTAATGCATATCGGTTTGGTCGAGATAAGATATGCGCTCATCAACTAATATGGAGAAGCTCCCCCACACCTAAACTCTGCATTGTCCTCAATGTAGAATTCTAATGAAAATAGTAGCTAAAATCTAAAGATTCCCACCCTAATTTTCATTTTCGTATTTCAGAGTAGATGTGAAGAAGTGATAAAAGCGAAACTGAATACAAAACTTCCCTGACATGGATGGAGTCGTAGAGGGATTCCGATAGAGTTTTACTCGAGCCTACTGAGATCTCGCTGCGTACGTACCCGCTAGCAAATCTGTTTAATAATAGTTGAAAACATAGATAAAACGAAATATTGCAATAACAAATAAAATTGGATAATATTTGGGTTGCCTCCCAATGAGCGCTTTTCTTTAACGTCTTTGGCTAGCGTAGTCTCCGCTCTTCGACGTCATGCATAAATGGGTGGGTGCAGCGTGATCTCTTCAACGCAAGACATAAGACATTCTCAAAATACGGTTTAAGCCTATGACCATTTACCTTGAAACACTTGTTAGTAGATATGCACTCAATTTAAATAACGCCGTTTGAAAAAATATTTTAACAATATATGGTCCCATCCAACGAGATTTGAGCTTACCTGGCATGAATTTCAGCCTCGAATTGTAAAGGAGAACTTTTTGACCTTCCATGAATTCGTTTTTATGTAGGAGTTTGTCGTGAAATTGCTTCGTGCGTTCCTTGTACATTCTCGCATTCTCATAGGCTTCTAGGCGAATTTCTTCAAGTTCCTGTATTTCGCTCCTCACCGTCTTTTGTGGCCTCCATGTTGCACTGTTTCACTGCCCAAAAAGCACGATGATCAAGACACATCTTACCGAAAACTAGGCGATGCGGCGACATTCCAATTGGAGTTTTAAAAGCAGTACGGTACGCCCAAAGTGCATCGTCTAATCGCAAGCTCCAACCTTACGACTCGGGTTCACAATTTTCTCCAAAATATTCTTGACCTCCCTATTTGAAACTTCAGCTTGTCCGTTTGATTGTGGGTGATAAGTAGTGGCCAATCGATGATGTACTCCATATTTGCGCATGAGCGCTTCCACCGTGCGATTGCAAAAATACGTGCCTTGTCGCTTATAATTGCACGGGGAATTCCGAACCTACTAAAGATGTTTGATTTAAGAAATCCTACAACAACTTTAGAGTCGTTAGTTCGAGTAGCCTTTGCTTCTACCCACTTCGACACATAATCAACGGCCAGCAAGATATAAAGAAAGCCAAACGAGCTTGGAAAATGTCCCATAAAATCCATTCCCCATACATCGAAAATTTCACAAACTAAAATAGGATTTTTTGGCATCTCATCTCTAAAAGAAATTGTACCCGTTCTTTGACAATTAGGGCAACTCTTGCAAAATATATAAGCATCTTTAAAATCGTTTCCCAATAAAAACCACAATCTAAAATTTTTCTAGCAGTTCGCTTAGGTCCAAAGTGTCATCCACGTGTATATGTATGACAATGAGTGAGTATATCATTAATTTCATCATTTGCAACACACATACGTATTATTTGGTCCGAACCAATTTTCCAGAAATATGGCTCATCCCAAATATAATACTTAGAATCATTCTTAATTTATTTCTCCTTGAAGAACTGAAATGTGGAGGTAGCACACCAGTTATCAAATAATTAACTACGTCGCCAAACCAGGGTTCGTGATATTCCTTACCTTGAAGCCGAAATAGTTGTTCGTCTGGAAATGTTTCAGTAATCGGTAATGGGTCCTCATCACGGATCAAACGGCTCAAGTGGTCTGCTACAGAGTTATCCACACCTTTTCGGTCCTTGATTTCCCAAATCAAATTCTTGAAGCAACAAAATCCACCGTATTAAGGGCGGTTTTGACTCCTTCTTTGACAATAAATATTTAAGAGCTGCATGGTCAGAATAAACAATAACCTTACATCCCAACAAATAAGATCTAAACTTATCAAAAGCAAAAACAATAGATAAAGGCTCTTTTTTCAGTTGTGGTGTAGTTGCATTGTGCCGAGTCAAGCGTCTCTGAAGCATAATATATGACGTGACTTTTCTTTCCATCCTTTTGTCCAAGCACAGCTCCCACGGCGTATTTGCTTGCAGTACATAAGCTCGAACGGCAACTCCCAATTTGGAGGTTGAATAATAGGTGCAGTAGTGAGTAATAGCTTTAACTTGTTAAACGCCTCTTTGCACTCGTCATCGAAATTGAACGGTAGGTCAATCTGAAGCAGTCTTGACATCGGTTGAGCGATTTTCGAGAAATCCTTAATAAATCTCCTGTAAAATCCTGCATGAGCAAGAAAATTTCGAATTTCTCGAACATTAGTGGGGTATGGCAAATTAGAGATCAAATCGACCTTAGCCTTGTCTACCTCAATTCCTCGAGATGAAACTACATGGCCTAGAACTATTACTTATTTAACCATAAAATGGCATTTTTCATAGTTAAGCACAAGATTTTATCAATGCATCATTTGAGTACTTCTACTAGATTACCAAGGGAATGATCAAACGAGTCTCCATAAATAGTAAAATCATCCATGAATATTTGAATGCATGTTTCTATTAAATCAGAAAATATGCTCATCGTGCATCGTTGAAATGTACCAGAAGCATTACATAAACCAAAAGGCATGCGACGATATGCAAATGTGCCAAAGGGACATATGAAAGTAAATTTATCTTGATCTTCGGGTGCCACGAGAATTTGATGATAACCAGAAAATCCATCGAGGAAACAAAAGAAAGACTTTCCTGCAAGTCTTTCTAGCATTTGATCAATGATGGGCAGCGGAAAATGATCATTTCGGGTGCCGTATTTAACTTACGAAAATCAATGCACATGCGCCAACCCGTCTGTAATCTCATTGGCACCAATTCATTTTTATCATTTTTCACAAGTGAGAAACCAGATTTCTTACGAACAACGTGAACTGGACTTACCCATTGGCTATCGGATATTGGAAATGTAATTCCCATATCTAATAATTTAATTATTTCTTTCATAACTACCTCTTTCATGGCCGGATTGAGCTTGCGTTGTGCTTCTCGTATCGGCTTAGAGTCGGGCTCAAGTAGAATTCTGTCATGCATATCGAGGGGCTTATTCCTTTGATGTCTAGCAAAGTCCATCATATCGCGTTCTTGTATTCCTTCAAGACGCGTATCAATTTCTCTTCTTGGGTGATGGACAAGTCATTTGCAATAATGACTGGCAAAGTTTCTTCATCTCCCAAATAGCAGTACTTGAGATGTTTTGGTAGACCCTTCAACTCCAATGTAGGTGCCTTTTCTATAGAAGGAACAATTTTTGCGTTAGGAATAGGTAGTGAAAAAGTGTTTTTACCTGATTGATCGCGAATTTTCGGAAGTGCATGTAATGTCATGAGCGCATCTCTGATATCTTCGTCCACTTCACAATGCAAATCTTTTTCTATTTAGCTATTCTTAATCACAAAGTCGAGTGTGTCATTAGTGAAATTACGCTCAAAATCATCTCGAACAAATGCATCAATCATACTAACGGATTCAGGTTCATCAGGATATTTCATTGCATAAAACACATTCATAGTAAGTTTTTCACCATCAAACTCAAAAGTAAGAGTTCCTGAATCAACATCTATCTTTGTTTTAGTCATTTTCATAAATGATCGACGTAATAAAATAACAGCAGAATCAAGTGCATGTTCATTACCCATGTCTACTATATAAAAATCAGCAGGAAAAATAAATTTACCACATTTTACTAGAACATCTTCAACTAATCATTCGGGATAAATAATGGACCTATTTGCTAATTGAATGCATATATCGGTGCACTTAAGAGGTCCCATACTCATTTCATTGAACAACGATAATGGCATAACATTGATTGACGCTCCTAAGTCTAACATGGCATAATTAATTTTTCTCGTCCCTATGGTATTTGAGATAGCAAACATACCTGGGTCCTTACACTTTTGGGGAAGTTTCCGTTGAAGCGCAGTCGAAACATTGTCACTTACTAGGATTTTCCTTCGGCTTTGTGTTTCCTTTTGTTCGAGCACATTTCCTTTAAAAATTTTGCGTAACGTGGAATCTGCTTGATAGCATCCAAAAGTGGAATGTTTATCTCCATTTTGCTGAAGGTCTCCATTATACTCTTTTTCTATTCTTCTTGTTTCACCCTAGCAAACCTTCCAGGAAAAGGTGGATGAATAACACGATATTATTATCACTTACCTTCTTCCCATTATCTTTTCGCTTATCAACACTAGGAATTTTTATGGGCCCTCGTCGTGAGTTGTTGGTCCTACCTTCTTTCCGTTTCGAAGAGTCATTATACTTACATTTTCGCTTGGGTTAACCTCGACTTGTGCCGATAATTTTCCCTTCTCATTCTGTACTTGACTCAATTGTGTGGCCAACTGTGATACTTGCCTTTTCTAAATTTTGCACGCTCGAGCGCACTTCGTTAATGCTCGATCGAGTTTCCTGTTGAAAAATGGCAGTACTAGTTGCTAAATTCTTAACAATATCTCCAAAAACATACCTGGTTTTGACGGTGTGGCTTGTTGAGGGGGATTTGGTAATCTTGTTGCTTGCTGCGTGAAACCTGGTGGTCGATTTCCGTAACTCAGATTTGGGTGGTCGCGCCACCCGGGATTGTATTGACTTGAGAATGGATCATAGCGTTTTTGAGATGGTTCTATGTATCTGCCAATGGCATTGGCTTGCTCGCTACGATCAAACTGATGTAAATGACAATTCGCTGTTGAATGTCCAGTAAATGTACAGATACCACAAGCCTTTACCTGACTCGTTTTTCCAATCACTTTCTTCCACAAGAGACGTTAGCGAATCTAATTTTTGCTCATACGAAGTAGTAGTTACCTCATTCATCCATTTTTTGGCCTACGTCTTGACGAGTTCCAAATTGTTGCGCATTTGTAGCCATGCTCGAGATCAGACGACGTGCTTCATCTGCCGTTTTATCGACCAGTGCTCCTCCACTTGCTGCATCAACATGTTTCTGTCCATGGGTAATAATCCTTCGTAGAAATATTGGATAGCGCTAACTCGGAAATTTGATGGTATGGACAGCTTGAGCACAACCGCTTGAATCTCTCCCAATATTCGTGCAGGGTTTCTCTGGTCCATTGTCGAATCCCGTAGATTTCCTTAAGAATGTTTGCTGCACGAGATGCAGGGAAGAATTTTGCAAGGAATTGCTTTTTAAGTTCGGCCCATGTAGTAGTCGAACCCGATGGTAAGTAGTATAACCTGTCTTTTTTGCATGATCGGCCAGCGAGAATGGAAATGCACGAAGACTTATCTGATCTTCGGTGACCCCGTTTGGCTTCATGGTTGAGCAAACCTTGTGAAACTCCTTCAAGTGCTTGTGCGGATCCTTACCTGCGTTACCATGAAAAGTAGGAAGTAAATGGATTAAACCCGATTTTAACTCAAAAGGTATTTGAAGAATAGGAAAGTCAATGCAAAGCGGCCGTTGATTAACATCCGGCGTAGCCATATCCCTCAACGTAAGACGGAGCGGCAGTTGCTGTTCGGTTTCCTCCATGTCGCTTGCAGAAAATTCCTGTTCAGATTCCATGCTGGATGCTGATATGGTCGAATCTTGTTGTCTTTGTTAGGTCCTCAGATTAATAACTCTACGATCCTAGGCTAGAATCCATAGTAATTCGAACGTCTAGATAATCAATTTAATTCGATCGAAAAACTCAAGTTAAGAACACGAGAGAGAATTCAATTAGAGTGAGAAAGTTACTGTTGTTTCTCTCTCTAGAAATCGAATTGCAAGCCCTTCGGATCAATTCTCTAAACTTTCTCTATTCAGCTCAATCAGTTTACAAGTATTTATACCAACAATCTTGGTACAAATATCTAATTAGTCCTTAATCTAAAAACTAATACACGTAAAGCCCCTAATTACAAGGACAACTAATGAAATCAAGCACAATTACAAATGATATTCTACAATCTCCCCCTTTGTGCTTGATTGCGTCTCCGCACTGTTCGTCCTTGTTGGGCATAGTACGATCTGCGCAAGCCCAGCGCATGCTCGTAGTCCCTAACGGTCTCCCTGAGCTTCAAGCGCTCCTCGATGTCATCCAACAATTCCATCAGGAGCGGCTGTTCTCTCACAAACCGGTGGATCCTCACCATCGTGTCTCTATTTATTTCTTCCAACCTCTGTTCGATATTTCTCCTGACGATCTTGAGGGTTCCGTCGCAAAACTTGTGAATTTCTGTCTTCAGCATCAACCTATTCTTCTTGGCAATTGGGTTGTTGTAGGTGATGCCGTTGATAGAGCTGATATGCACGTGATTGCTTGGAAGCCTCTCGACCTCAGGTCCTTTGAAGAGTGGTTCGGCCATGTTGACCTTCTTCATATTGCTCTCAAGCGCCATTTGAAGGTCGTGAGCGGCGAAGTACTTGACTTGTCGCATCATGAACCGGTAGCGCCCTTCGAGGCCTTCTTTCTTGATGAAGCCCTGAGGACCTTTGTACTTCTCCACGTATAGCTGATAAAGATGGTACACTTCATCGGCGGGGAGGTACGGCAGGTCGCTCTCGCTCAGTTCCTCTCGGGTCCTGTCCACTCGTTCGATGATGTAATGAGGTGTTGGAAGTCCTCCTTTGGCACAATAGACACTGAGGAGCTGGCAAATTGGGGAGAGTTCCCTGAAGTGACTCTTCAGTCGATCCTTCGGGATCCCCAGCCTCACGTCCGGTCCTAGTTGGTCAGCATCTACAGATATGTCATTCTCTTCTGCTAATCCCAGTGAGAGATCCCTCTCAGCTCGAACTCATCCGGCTTCTTAATTCGAACCGGTGACCTCCAGATGTTTTCCCTGACTTCTTCAGGAAAAGGTATCTCTATGTGAATATTCTCCCACGGCGTGTCGATCCGAACGGTTTCTGGCATCTGTCTTGTAGGGGAGGCCGCTCGTTGTGCGATCAACTCCGGTAGCCTTGGGATTTCACTTTGGTAGTCTATACCTTCTTTGAAGTTTGCGACCGAAATAAAATGAAATTGAAATTTTAATTTTGCGATAGTAAGTTTAACGCTCGATTTGAATTTGCATCTAAATTATCTATTCAGTGCATAAGTTTTTCGCTCGCAGAAAATCATAATTGGATTTTTCGATGGTAAGTGCAACGGTTATAATCTTTTATCGTGATGACTAAGTCAAAATTTTGCGATCGAAAACTAAATCGACACAAATAGTATCTCGATTGAATTGTAATCCAATTAAGATAATTTGCGATCGACAAAGTTCTTCGACAGCTTCAAAACTTCAAAATACCCAGTTTCATCGAAACCATCACAGATGGAAATTTTCCAACGATTTATGCTATCTGTTTCATCAAAAACATCGAATCTATCTAAACAACAGGCATTTAACTCAGAAAATCCAATGCCTAAATTTAGTGAAACAGTATACGTCTAAATGGTTTTTGAAGAACAGTCAAAAAATCTTAACTAAACATGCGAAAAACTACAGAATTGAAATGCAAATCAAGTTATAACATACGCAATCGTTAACCGAATCGAATTTCTACCTTAATCAGACGATTTGGAGTGAAAAATTGAAAGATTTTTGAAGGGTTTTGAACCGTCTGAGAAAGTTGTGCGAGAGAGATTTTTTTTTTCGATTAGGTTTTGCGTGAGAAAAAGTTTTTCTGACAAAAGTTAAACTTTTATTAACTATCATTAATTTGTTGCCGGGCTTGTGATTTGACATTTTGCGATATAAGGGATCAGGCCATTACTATTTGCACACAAAAAATTCTAATTTTTCGATCGCAAATTATCGCAATCAAAATCGATCCAGACACTGTTTACAATCGAGAAACTTTAGATTGCGAATTAATTCTAATATCCAGTTTCTCGATAGTAAGTTCTTCTAAAGAATTTCAGATTGACCCCTATTTCAAAATAAAACCCACTGTAAGGCTCCCCCTTAGTAATTAAAATAAATGCAATTAACTCCCTGTATTTTCCACGTAGTAACGTCTAGCTCCCCTGGCAGAAGTTTAAAATCTGTTACCATTTAGAGATGAACGTTAGTAATAATGGAGTTAATCAACAATTATTTTTGGCAATTTATCTTTGAAATATTTGGTCCTGTGTCTAGCTCCTCTCTTTGTAGTGTCGACGTCTCACTCCGTAATTTTGTTTGAAGGAATCTGAAACACTTAGAGAAAAACGTCAAGAATATTTGGAGCTAATCCACGATTTTTATATTTGCTCCCCCTCAAATAATGCGCAAGAATTGACTAAGTAAGCACGTATACATGGTTCCCGAAAACATGTACTTCAAAATATTGTGTGAGGGTGGAAAAAAATTTATCGCATTTAAACAATTCAGTACCTAATGCAATCTAAAATTGCATTTAGAATCTGCGATACACTAAAGAAATTCGCATTTATTCAATTCAACGCATATGAAACATAACATTTCATGTCAAAATGAGCGAATTTTATTATATATATATTTATATATATATTTTTATTATTATTTTTTTTATTTTTTTTCGTATTTTAATATTATTATAGTATGGGGTCAGATTATTTTTGCTTCGATCAATCGTCACACTTAAACTTTTACGAGACATTTGAAAGACGAAAATGCCGTCAAGTCTTGTCGTCAAACTAAAGTCCTACGTTCATAGACTGCTCCATTTCGACAACTCTCACTAGGTTCGCTCTAGCTCTCAATAATTTCCATCTTGGGATTTTTATATTATTATCACTCAAGTCAAGACAAGCAGTTTCAAGTCAATTTACCTGTGATCGAGGCGTGTTTAATCATTTCATCCAAGCGAGAGACCGTCGATTGGAATCAAAGGGGTGTAAAGGTTTTAGTTTGGCTAGGACTTAGAAGGGAAGGAATTTAGAGGAAAGTGAGCTTATCTCTTCGTCATCTTCCATTTCTACGTCCGTCTCCTTTCTTTTCGGCGTCTTTTCTCCCTCTTTTACTATCCCTTATGAAGCTATGCTCAAGCTGAAGCTCCGCTTCTCCATGAGGCTATAGGAGATTATCGTAGGCGAAGTTCTTCTCGTTGGTTCTCGGGCCGATACCGTGCTCCTCTTCTCTTAATCCCTAGAGAGGTTTCAGAGATTATCTTTTTGGAAAAGTTCACGGTTATGGAATTCGTACCCGAGGCTGCGCTCCTCTTCTCGTTTCTCGATATAAGACCGGATTATCGTTGGAGAAGTTCATTTCGTGGTGCTCCTCTTCCAGCCGTTCTGACGAGCGTACGAGATTATCGTTGGAGAAGTTCGCAGCAGGAACCATGCCACTTTCTACAAGGTAGTCGGAAGGCCGGTTCCTTTGGTCTTTGCGCGTTGAGCAATGCTTTCTTTTGTCATCATTTTACTTTTCTTTTGTTATCTCCCCCTCATTTTCTCGTTTGAACAACCATTCGAAGAGTATAGAATTCGGTTGAAGGCTGGGAATGGGTTTCAAATGAAGAACAGGACGTCGGAGAAGGCTCAAAGTGGATGACTAAGGGCAAACGTAGGGGAATTTATATAAGGCCGAATGAGGAATATCCTAAACTCCCTTATCATTTTCCTAACGATCTAACGCAAGATGAGTATGACACCAAGAATCACTAGGTAAGCAAGTAATTTATGTGTGACTCCCTCGAGAAGTAGATCCAAAGAAAGGAAGAAGGAACAAGGCTTGAATACTCACGCATGTAGAGTGACTTGTGTCTAGTGGAACAATCAAATGACCTTTTAGACACAAGAATGCAACTTAGACTGACGAAATTTAAGCAATTAAATCGATCGCATGTCGGGGTAAAATTCTTGGTGACTTTAGATCAAAGTATCCTAAAGGATTTCGTCTTACCCCATATATTATATATATTTATATATTTTATTATTATTTATTTTTTATCACGCAAGTAAGGACAAATAAGCATAGAAAACACATATTACGGAAGATTCAGCATGCCTAATTTTCCGACAAGGAATTGGAATTGTTTCTCATCCAAGGCCTTGGTGAAAATGTCGGCTAGTTGAAACTCCATGTTCACAAAGTACATCTCTATCGTGCCTTTTTCTACGTGATCTTTGATAAAATGATATCTAATGTCTATATGTTTTGTGCGTGAATGATGAACAGGATTGCAAGTAATGGCGATTGCAGTTTGACTATCACTATATATGGGTATATTATTTAGATTGTACCCATAGTCGCGAAGCTATGTCCGCATCCACAGCATCTGTGAGCAACAACTGGCGGCAGCTACGTATTCTGCTTCGGCCGTCGAAGTGGACACACAGTTCTGCTTTTTGGATGACCAGCAGACCAGCTTTTCTCCTAGAAATTGAGCGCTGCCTGACTTGCTTTTCCTGTCCATTGGGCAACCTGCATAGTCAGCGTCAGTGTAGCCGATAAGTTTGAAATTCGTACCCTTTGGATACCATAGGCCAAAGGTAGAGGTGCCCTTAAGGTAGCGTAGAATTCTTTTGACCGCGAGCATATGGGATTCTTTGGGATCGGCTTGAAAACGGGCACACAAGCAAGTGGCAAACATGATATCCGGCCGGCTCGAAGTGAGGTAGAGAAGAGATCCAATAATACTGCGATACAGTGTGATGTCGACCAATTTACCAGAGGGATCGGCATCCAACTTGCAGCTAGGTGACATAGGAGTGCTGAGAGGCTTGCTCTGATTTTGATGAAACTTCTTCAGAATATCCTTGATGTATTTTGTCTGACTGATGAAAATTCCATCATTGAGCTGCCTGACTTGAAGGCCTAAGAAAAATTGCATCTCTCCCATGTGATTCATCTCGAATTTGCTCTTCATGAGATCTCCAAACTTCTTGCAGAGCCGAGGATTTGTTGATCCGAAGATGATGTCGTCGGCATATACTTGGACGACCATCAGATCTTTTTCATGCCATTTAATGAAGAGGGTTGTGTCTATCGTACCTCGTATGAATTCAGACTTCACGAGGAAATCACTCAGGACATCGTACCAAGCACGTGGGGCTTGTTTTAGTCCATAGAGATCTTTGTCCAAGCGATAGACGTGATCGGGATGTTCTTGATCAACGAAACCTTTCGGCTGAGCGAGTAGACTTCTTCTTTTAACACGCCGTTGAGAAAGGCGGCCTTAACATCCATCTGATAGACTTGAAGTCTTTGTGAGCCGCATAAGCCAGCAGGAGGCGGATAGCTTCGATACGGGCAACGGGAGCATAAGTCTCATCGTAGTCGATGCCTTCCTGTTGATTGTATCCCATAGCAACTAGCCTTGCTTTGTTCCGGATCACTTCACCATCTTCATTTTTCTTATTCTTGAAAACCCATTTAGTTCCGACCACTGTTTTCCCATGTGGACGGGGTACCAATGTCCACACTTGAAGACGTTCGAATTAATTGATTTCCTCTTGCATTGCAATTGTCCAATCCGAGTCTCGAAGTGTGTCTGCTACTTTGGTAGACTCGTTTTGGCTCAGGAAGCAACTGAAAAGACTGCGTTGACGACGTGTCCTCACACCATTCGAAGGATCGTCAATTATCTGATCAACCGGATGACATCTAGTCTACTTGCGCTCATGAGGCAAAGCTGAAGGTGATGCATCAGCCATCTGTGGGTCTAGATTTTCTATATTCTCTGATTGATCAATTGTCTGAGGAAGTTCCATTTCTGCACTTGGATCGATCGTCTCTGATGATACTTCCTCGAGGACCACTGTAGGTTCTACATTGTTCTGTGGCGATTCTGAATCGGGTGGGGTAGAAGCGTGAGATGAACTTGGTACGTCGGTCTCGTTGGGTGGAGAATCCATTGTAGGTGTACTAGCGTATGACCGATATACCGGTTCGAAGAGAGAATCCAAGTCGTCTAATGCAAGTCTCGTTGATTCTTCTGACATTGATTTTGACGTTGTTGCCATCTTCTGTTGGTTTCGTGCCAACACACGAGTGATTACGGGTTCTGAAATGTTGTCTTCAGAAACCAGCGGGTTGAGCACGGGTCCTGAACTGAGTTGAGCAGGAACCATCGGGTTGGGCACGGGTTCTGGACTGAGTTGACCAGAAGCCATCTCTGCCACTTCGTGGAAAGTGACATTATAGGTTTCCTTAATAGTTCTGTTGGACTTGATGTATACTCGGTACGCTTTTGATGTTGAAGAATACCTGACAAATGTAGCTTCGAATGCTTTAGGGTCGAACTTTGCACGTTGCTCTCGGTCGTTCGCCACAAAGCACTTGCACCCGAAGACTTTAAGGAAAGAGATGTTGGGCACTCTATTATTCATAATCTCGTACGGAGTCTTGTTGAACCGTTTGTGAAACATCGTCCTGTTTTGAGTGAAACAAGCGGTATTGACTGCTTCAGCCCATAGAAAGTGTGGAAGTCCCGGTTGGATCAGCATTGTACTAGCGGCTTCCACTAGTGTTCGATTTTTCCTCTCAATGACCCCATTTTGTTGAGGTGTTTTGGCGGCTGAAAATTGTTGACTTATTCCAAGTTTCTGATAAAACTCACTGAGGTGATTGTTCTTGAACTCAGTGCCGTTTTCTGTTCTAACAACTTGAATAGTCTGTTGCAGCAGATTTTGAGTTGTGTTCACAAAATTGATAATCAAGTTACCAGTCTCATCTTTCGTTCGGAGGAACTTTGTCCACGTGTAGCGAGAATAGTCATCTACAATCACTAGGACATACTTTCTTCCATTGATACTCTGAGTCTGTATCAGACCTCAGAGATCCATGTGAATTAGTTCCAATGATCGAGAAGTAGACGCAATTTGCTTGACGTGATGAGATGCTCGCTTCATTTTTCCTATGTGACATGCCGAACAATGATGCTCCCTTTGTAGTTGTATAGTTGGAAGACCGTGAACCAACTTTTTCGTAGAAAGACGTTGGAGAGCTTTCATGTTTAGAGGAGACAGTCGTTGATGCCATAGGCTGTTCTTCTGTAAATCAATCTGAGAAATGAGGCATACAGCTGTCGAGGGCCGCACGGAGGTCAGGTTGATCGTGTAAAGATTGGATTTCCGAAGTCCTTGAAGGAGTTCTGTGTCCTGACTATCCAAAATTCTGCACCGATCAGCATGGAAGACCACCTGGAAGCCTTTGGCACAGAATTGGCCTATGCTGAACAAGTTATGGCGGAGGCCTTCGGCGTATGAGACATATTTGATGGTCAGATTCTTCAGAATGGTATCCCCAAGTCCTAGAATCGGGGCTGAATCGTTGTTCCCAAATCTGACTTTGCCGTTTGGTCGGTCTTTGTAGTTGCTCAGCAGCTCTTGTTTACCAGTCATGTGTGTGGAGCAACCAGAGTCAAGGTACCACACATGATAGATCTGCAAAAACAATTTAGAGAGCTTTAGGTACCCACTTAAGCATGGGTCCTCTCGGATTAGCAGATTTTATTTTGGGTTCAGATTTGACTCCTAAATCTATTTTTGGAAGAGTCTTAATAACCCATTGCACTTTTGGAGAAGTCGGTTTGGGTTTTGCCTATATAGGAGACTTGGCCCTTTTGGCTTTTGTCGTCCTAGGCGGAGATTTAGGAACCCATTTGGGTTGAACCTTACTGGGAAGGTTAATTTCAGCTCGTACAAATGCCTTGGAAGGTTTGACTGAGGAAAAGATCTTTTCTTGTCATAGTCTCCTAAGGTGCTTGGGGGATTTAATTTCTACGGGATACCTTAGGTGAGTACAGGCATGTACGGCGCCATAAGCTTTCTTTATGGCTGGATCTGTTCCAACGAGTCTGCCTTATGGCATTTGTTTCAGAATGATTAGTAGTAATTTTCGAGGTAGAGCCTATTTCGAGATTTTTACTTCTATAGTTGATAGGCTGAAGTGAGCACGTAGAAGCAATTATTTTGAACGTAGAAATGACTCTTTTATTACTACGAGTGTCTTTTATTTTGACAGAAGGAATAACGTGTTCATAAACATTTAAATCTACTAGCTCCTTCTTTATTTTAGGACTAGACACTCTCGCCTTCGTAGTCGGTGCTGCCTCTACGCTCCCTGTGGACGTAGGTGAAGTAAAATTAGTCTTAGCACTTTTAATAGAATTATTAATGCTCTTTTGATCTTTCGAAGGCGATTTTTCCATTTTCACGCTTTTTATGATAGCGTGTGAGGTAGTTTGGGAGGACGAGGAAGCCTTGAGATTTTCCATCTCCTTATAAAATTTTTTCTTTTCAGCTTCGAAATTCTCTCTTTCTTTGTCTAGTTTCGCCTGTGACTCCTCTATCTACTTTATGATAGGGGGTTTGTAGGGAGAATTTTGAAAATTAACCTTTTCGACTTCCTCGTAGTGTGTTTCATAGTCAGGAGGTAGATTAATTTTTGCATGTAACTTATTGCGTTCCTCGCTTAGGAGTGCATAATTATTTTCTACTGTCAGTTTGGCGGCTCGACAGGTGTCTAGATCCGTACTAAGCTCACTAACCTTAGCGTTAGATATTTCTAATTGAGCCTCTAAGTTAGTGATCTTAGTGGTAGCTTCGGTTATCCTACAATTTAAGGTAGCTTTCTCGTTGAGATGCCTAACCAAACAATTGTAGTTATTTGCTAGCCTGTCTTCTAATTCTTTAATCTTTTCACTATGCTGTCCTAAAGGAGGTTGACTAGTCTCTCTACAATGTAAGCTCTTAGTAAGTTCTTCTATTTTTGCACTAGAGCTTCTAAGGTCTGATTCGAGACTATCTATCTTCTCATGAGCTCTCTCAAGTTTGTTCTCTAATTCCTTTATACTTTTCTGCTCACGTTTCATGTTAGCATATTGCGTTTGATATGATTCTAACATGGTCACTAATGTGGAAGGAGTGACTACCTCATTTTCGTGGATGCGTTGTCGTCGTCCGTATGAGTGGATTTCGGCGTTCAGTTCGTTGTCGAGACGGGCCATGAGGGCTAAGTTCTCTTCTTCGGAGCTCGGCGTGTCCTCGAGCCATTGGTCCTGTTCGGCCATGAGAGCTACTCCAGCTTCTTTCTGTTTTGTCAATTGAAGCTTCCTGGAGTAGTAGTTTGCATCTCTCTTCTTCGGGAGAGTGCACTCTCTGGCAAAGTGACCTGCTTTGCCACAGTTAAAGCATTTGTTAGTCTCTTTGGGATTCTTGACCTCGGAACTCTCCGGAGCACGTTCTTTGTTCTTGGAGCTTGTAGTCCGAAGTCTGTTGGCGGAGGTTGAAGAATTCTTCTTGAAGTACTTCTTGCTTATCATTTGTCCAGTGAGAGCTAACTGCTTTCCAAGGGCTTTCATGTTCGGCTCGATGTCGTAGTCCGATTCTCCTTCTGACTGTGATGATGAAGGTGGCCTAACAATCTTTTCCTTTCTTGATCTTATGCTCCTCTTCTCCGAGACTAAGGCAACCGTGTCATCGGTTTGTTTGCCTTTCTGCTCTTTGATAATCTCGCGGATATCATCCTCATGCTGAGCGAGATTATCGAACACGGCATGGACATCCAACTCCTCTAGATCTTTATTTTGTCGTATTTGTGTGGATATTTTCTTCAATTCCGTGGGCAGAGAAGATAGAAATCTTATGTCTGTTTCCATGTTTGTCTTTGTTATTTCTATCTTCCTCATCTCGTTGAGAAGAGTGAGGTATCGTTGGTAGATTTCGTATAGACTCTCCTCCGGCTTTGCTTTGAAGGAGTCGTAAGCAGTGAGAATGTTCGCCTTCAGGGCCTTTATGCCAACTTCCGTCCTTTGCATCATCCTATGCAGCTCATCCCACATCCCCTTAGCCGATGTAAGGCTGTCTATTTGTCTGTATATATCGTTGGGGATGCCCTGCATAAGGGTATTCATGGCTACTAGATCAGCCTTAGCTCGAGCTCTTTCCTCCAGAGAGTATTCTCTAGGCTCCTTTAGTCGCCTAGAAGCTGGAATTACTGGAGTAGCTGATTCGTCCCCGGGTACATGAACCCAGAACTGTGCCGGTCCCTCTTCAAGGGACTGCAGTAGATTTTCGCTTGATACTTTAGAGCTATGAAATTCAGGAAGCGGCTTCTCCACGCTGTGTATTCGCCTCTCTGCAAGATCGGCGGACGGTTGTCATTTCCGAGTGAGTATGCATCCATGTTTGTCTAGTAGTCGAGTTGTTGAAGGATCTTCGTTAATTGTTTTGAAGGTTGAAGATGATGTAATGTGCTTCACAAGTGACAAAATTCGTTAGTAGCGTTTGATTCGAAAATTAGATCGACAATTATTTTCGATTCAATCTTTGAAGTTTGGTCGAAATTAATTTTGTCGAGATAGAATGTACTTACTGTTCTCGTCCGAGAAATTTTGTCAGCGAAATATTTTCGAGCGAAATAAATTGCCCAAAGTCATTCAGTCGAGAAAATTTTCCTGATCGTGAATTTATTTCGATCGTAAAGAAATAGTACGTTAGTAAGTTTCTCGACAAGTCAAAATAAATCTGTTGACTAGAAAAGTTTCTCGCTTTGTAAATGATTTTCGTCTGGTCAAACGTTAAAGGTTTGACCGAAAAAGTTTTTCGAGAGAAAGTTTTTACGCATGCAAGATCAAAATTGGTCTCTCTCTAAAAAAATTTTTCGCTGGATAATGCTCGAGAAATATTTCTAACTAAAATCGTTTCTGCTGATGACGATTCTAGCGCTGACTTCGTACTCTGACCGAGAAAAATTCTCGCGCTAAGTTTATCGATCGAGAAACTAATCAGATCGCAAAACCTAGCGAGAAAAATTTGAGCAATCGAGAAAAATTCACAGAATACGATTAACACAGATTCGAGCAAAAACAAATAATTGGATAGTGAAGTTTGAGGTAATTGCTCGCAATCAAGTACTAATCACGCACTAACAAGCAATTAAACACGTTATGAAGCAAAATATATCGAATTTGATCAAAATCAGAACGTGTTCTTCATGTTCTTCGTCAACAGTAAAATTTCAGAATCAAATTAATCAAAATTCGAAGTTCAAACTGCTACTGATCTAGTCACAATGATCATTTATCACTTAATCTAGCACTGAAACATCAAATTCAAGTCAATTAAGCACAGAATTAAGCTATTGGAGCGAAAAAACTTTTCGCGCCAAATCTGTTCTTCGATGGAACAGTGTTCGAAATAAAATTTCGATCGAATTCTAACAATTTCTATTCAAAACAGAACGAATCTGCTCTGATACCAATTGTTAGGTCCTCAGATTAACAACTCTACGATCCTAGGCTAGAATCCATAGTAATTCGATCGTTTAGATAATCAATTGAATTCGATCGAAAAACTCAAGTTAAGAACACGAGAGAGAATTCAATTAGAGTGAGAAAGTTACTGTTGTTTCTCTCTCTAGAAATCGAATTGCAAGCCCTTCGGATCTCTCTAAAATTTTTCTTTATCCAGCTCAATTAGTTTACAAGTACTTATACCAACAATCTTGGTACAAATATCTAACTAGTCCTTAATCTAAAGACTAATACACGTAAAGCCCCTAATTACAAGGACAACTAATGAAATCAAGCACAATTATAAATGGTATTCTACAGTCTTTTTGCCTTTCGATTCGCCCTCGCGGTCCTCTCGATTTCTGGATCAAATATTAGTATACCTGTTCGAGAAGATCAGGGCATAAACTAGAACAAAAAATATCGAATTAAAAATAGAAGTAAATCAATAGACACCACCTTCCCCGTCAACGGCGCCAAAATTTGGTCGCGTCGTAAAACGGACAAAAATAAAATTTATAACCTTATTCACCAAATATGAGTATAGCGAAAGTAAAGATCGTCTCCTCAGGGAAAATGGTTGATTTATTTCTAATTTTAAATTCGATCAGTAATAATAGTAATAATAATAATAATAATAATAATAATAATAATAATTAGTAGTAACAATAATAGCAATAATAATAGTAATAATTATAAGATTAATAATAATAATAATATTGATAATAACAATAATAATATTAATCTGGGTGGGGGTTGTTGGTTTTGGGCGTAAGAGAAAATATCGAAACTAATAGTGCTAAAATAGTAGATGCTAAACATATTACTCAAAGCGCAATTAAAATTTATCAATGCTAATGACATATCAGAACAGATTGTGATAAACTTACTACCATTAGAAACTTAGTTCTTGCTACTCTTTGCCACAACGCACAACAGCTCAAACGCCACAAACAAGAATATGAACTAACACGAGAAGTTTAAGCTTGCAAAAAAAAATAGAAAAGACACAACCCTGAAAAAATCGCTCAAAGACAAAATTTCTTTGAGGAAATACCACAAACACTTGGTAAGCAATGACTAAGTTGAAAGAAAAGAACATAATCTCAACCTCGTACAGTTCCCCCTCTCCTTTTTTCCACTCACGCTCTATCTTCTCCCATAATCTATAGCTTAATCTCTTTGTGTCACTCTCATAAAATAAAGTTAAAAGTCAAAGCAGGAACGAAAGCAAGAAAAGAAAACAGCAGTACCAAAACACTACAGCCCTATTCTATTCGATCCTCTCTCCCTCTGTTGAGTTTAGTAAAGAATCGTTTGAAGCCCAGTGGACAATTTTCTCAGATTTGTGCGTGCTTGAGCAGCCCTTGAGCTTTGCGTCGGATCTTCAGCCGTTTGATGATGTGAGATGTTCTCTAATTTTCTACTTTCGGCCATCAAGAGCAGTCTTCGAATCGTCTTAAGCAGCCCAATCAATATTTCCTCATTCGTACAACAGATATTGCCATGTATTTTCTTTTGCCTTGGTATGATGGTGGCTTGTGTTCTTTTTCCAGCCGTTGGTATGTCTTATATCTTCTGTATGACCCTTTTAGTAGAACTACCTTAATTGGGCCGATTGAATCAACTCCAAACGAGCTTGTATGGACATATGGCCTGAATAAATCTCATCCATCCATGGCAGTGCTAGTTTGTCATATTTGGCGGGAACAAAACCGCGTTGGCATGCGGGTGCAAGTCAGACTGTGGAGATAGTATCAAGGGATGCCATGTACGTGGTGTGCACGGATGGGGACCTTGGATGATCGTTGGAATTTGCAGATGAGTGGGCTTCGTTTGATTTGGCGCATTACTTGGTCGTAGTTTATTTTTTATTTTATTGTTATTTTTACGCATTGAGTTGAGTTCCTTATTGGGCTTCATTTAGGGTCGGCCACCTGTGGGGGGCCATCCCTTTTCCAAAGACATTCTTCGTACAGCTTACCTATATATAATAGTGACCTTTCCAAAATAGCAACTTAAAATCTATTTAGATCTACATGATTCTTCACGTCTTTAAGCTCAGAAATTTGTCTTCTTCGGACAGACAATTCGGAAAGGGAGAATCACCTTCTACGTGAGGAGAAAAGCCCTAATGGAAAGAACAAAGACTGAGACAATTAGAAAGCTAAAACTTAACTATTGAGAACAATAAACCGATCGTAAGAATTCAGCTCAACGTTTGAGCAATTAAAGATAAATCGAACATTCAGATTTTTGCGGAAGATTTTTAATTTATTTATTAAGAATTTCTTGGATGTTCGCAGAAATATTTGTTTTAAATTTTCGTGTTATTTTAAAGTTTGTAAATAATTTATTCAAATAGAAAAGAAAAATAAGATAAAAATAAAAAAAGAAAAGAATTTGACCTATTGAATAGGTTAAAGGTAATATGGGGCTAATATGAGAAGATACCTTTTGTAGTTGAGCTTATTCATTAATAACTTAAAGGTGGGTTTATTTTAGAAGAAAATCAATAGGATGGATTATTTACACCAAATTTTCCTGAAAACAATTGGTAACAAAGAAGAATTTGCAGTAGATAACATATAGGATTTCCAACATCTCAATCTGTTAGGTCATAGATTATCAACTCTATCAATCCTAGGCCGTAATTCTAAGGAAATCGATTAGAATTGTATGAAATGAAATTCGATCTAAAACCTTCCAATGAAGAACATGGGAGAATCTTTGTAGTGAGAGAATTGATTTTCTCTCTCTAGGAATGAATTAGCGAGCCTTTCGGATCAATTGACTAATTTTCTCTATTAGGCACAATGTTTACAAGTCTATTTACCAAACTTGGTATAAATAACAAGTAAGTCCTAAACAAAGGACAAATATACATAACACCCCAATCTACGAAGACAGCTAATAAATCAAAGCACAATTACAAAGCGTATTCTACAGTCTCCCCCTTTGTGCTTGATTGCCCTTCCCCATTGTTTGTCTTCGTTGGGCGTAGTAAGACATGTGCAAGCCCAGCGCGTACTCGAAGTCCCTTATCGTGCTCCTCAATGTCATCAAGTAGTTCCATCAGGAGCAGTTGTTCTCTCACGAACCAATGAAGCTTCAGCATCGTCTCTCGATTGATTTTTTCCAATCTCTTCTATGTTCTGCCTGATCACCTTGAGCGTCACATCGCAAACTTATTTATCTCAGTCTTCAGCATCAACCTGGTCTTCTTAGCGATTGGATTGTGGTAGGTGCGCCTAGGACTGAGCTGATGTGTACGTGATTGCTTGGAAACCCTTCGATTTCAGGTCCTTGATTGAACGGAGCCGTCATGTTGACCTTCTTCATATTGCTATCCAGAGCCATCTGAAGATTATGTGCGGCAGAGTATTTGACTTGCCGAAATATGAATCGGTAGTGTCCCTCGAGTTCTTCGTTCTTGATAAAGCCTTGAGGACCTTTGTACTTCTCTACTTAGAGTTGGTAGAGCTTGTCACCTCCTTGGCAGGAAGATAAGGTAGGTCACTCTCGCTTAGTTCTTCTCGAGTTCTATCTATCCGCTCTATCATGTAGTACGGCGTTGGAAGACTCCCTTTAGTGCAGTAGATGCTAAGTAGTTGACATATTGGGGATAATTCCTTGAAGTGACTCTTCAGCCACTGCTTAGGAATTCCCAGCCTCATATCCGGTCCGAGTTGGGTCAGCATCCAAAGATAACTCATCATTTTCTGCTGCTCCCAGTGAGAAATGCCTCTTGATTTTGTTCGGTGACCTCCAAATACTTTGACGAACTTCTTCCAGGAATGGGATCTCGATCCTTATGTTTTCCCGCTGCATGTCAATGCGAACGGTTCTGGGCATTTGTCTTTCAGGCGAGGCTGCTCGTTGTGCAATTAATTCTGGAAGCCTTCCGGGAATTTGTTCATGGTCTTCACTTTCCCGAAGTTCTTCATCTTCAATTAAGACTAAGTCAACCGTAGCTGCTTGGAGGAACTGTAGAACGTCCCTGATGCGTTGTCTTTGAGCTTCATCGGGCATGCTGTGGGTCATCCACTGTCCTTCAAAGATGTACTTATCAAGGAATTCGTGCAGATTGACGCCATGGCCAGAAGTACCCGGTTGGTCTGGAGCGACGAGGGAGTAGCTTGAGTAACTGCAAGGGCTACGAGCATAGCGGCACTTGCTTTTTCTTCCGAAAGCAAGGGGCTTGTTAGGGTCGTGAGTGTGGATGGAGGCGTCCTTAATGTAAAGGATGATGGTTCTATTTGGGTTTGGGTTATAGTGGTTATGCGGTGCGTGGTGGTTGTTGTTTGGGTAGTGGATGGTTGTGAGTTTTCAGCTACTCCAGCACTTGTCTGTGTCGTGCCCGAGCCATGTCTCTGAATCCTAGTAATTATCTGAGATCTCTTCTCCCCCTCAGGGCGACCTTGATCGTCAGGAATGTCATGTCGACGTTTGGAGTGAGTGCTTTGACCACGGCATGCGTCTGTTGGGTCAGGACGATTCACGAGACGGCGGAATAGATCTTCTTCTTCCGGCATTCGGGAGGTTAGCTCTAGTAAACGGACAACTAGAATGGAGTGGAGTTCACTGATAGGTACGGTTGCTGGGTTTATAAGGTTGTGTGTGAGGATGGGTGTGGGGATGGGCGTGGAACGTGTGGCTTGAAAGGGTGTGAGGTTGGTTGCGAGGTTTGTCCTGATGGATGGGCCTCAGAGATTGGTGTTTTCCTGGTATCACGTCGGGATATCTCTAAGGTTGAGTGAACTCTCTCCGTAAGTCGGTTCTCGAACTGAGATAGAGCACGGGAGAGAGCTGCCTGAAGTCGAGCTTCCGTCATGGACATGAAAGGAGCCTCCGATGATGGACCAGGTCGACTGATGTCGCCTGTTGGCAACCCTTGGGTGATACCCGTCTCCGTGGGTTGTCTCGTCGTCACTTGAGGTCGTGACGTGTCGAGACTTCCACCCAATCCTCGACTTGAATCTAAAAGATTCGCATCTAAGGGTGTTGTGACAGATTCAGTGGGAACCTCTGTATCAGACAAATGAGTGCCAAGGTCGGTAGTAATAGGCACTTGAAGCTCGACCTCGGATGGCGCTGCAAGTTCGTGCTGCTGCTCAGGATTGAGTGAAGAAGAATCCTCAGCACGTGGAGTGTGAAGCTGCGCTGTGTCTGATGTTGTGGTAACAGTTGTGAAGAGGGACTCGAATGGAATGCTTAGGCGCCTTGGAGTCCGTCTTATCAAGCGAATCTCCTCATCAAACTCAGTGTCTGATGGGGTGGCCGTGTGAGGTGATAATCCATGCTCAACATCCTCATGGGCCTGCTCTGTCACCAAAGGCTCTTGAGAAGTAATCGTGGGGATTACGGCCTCGGTTGCAGGTATAATAGCCTGTGATGGTGTGTTGTACCCCGTTACAGAATCGGGCTGCGTGTCCTGTAGAGGGTTCTCCTTAGTAGACCCTTGGACCACGCCAACACTGATAGGCACTTCAGCACCCAGTGAAGCCTCAAGTCCCAACTCCTGTGCCACTGCATCAATCAATGTGGCATGTTGATCTAACATTTGAACGTCCTGAGTTGGGGGCTCCTGTTCTAGTTCCTGAGCCACTTGAGCTATCGGCTCAGCTTCAGGACTAGGATGGGCTTGATGTAGTTGTTGAGGGCTCACTGTGAAATCTGTCGGGGCCCTCAAACCATCTGCTCCGTGAGATGATTCTCCCGACATTATCGTTGGTATTCGTCTCCCGCGGGGTCGGCAAGACGAAGAAGCTCAAACGGGATAGGCATCGATGGTTGTATCAACTCCGTGAGCTTAGGGTTGTGGAAGAATTTGAGTTGCAGTGGTTGGTAGTTCCCTCTTGGAGGCAGTCGAGGATATTGTCGTGGAGCTCCATGAGGTGGGCAATTATCATGCTGAATGTACAGTATATATTTTAATTGTGCTTGATTTTATTAGTTGTCCTTGTAATTAGGGGTGTTTTGTATAGTAATCCTTAGATTAGGACTAGTTTGATATTTATACCAAGTTTGTTTGGTATAAATACATGTAAACGAATTGTGCTGAATAGAGAAAGTTTTGGAAATTGATCCGAAAGGCTTGCAATTCAATTTGTTGAGAGAGAAACAATAGTAACTTTCTCACCTACTTGAATTCTCTCTCTTGTTCTTCATTTGAGTTTTTCGATCGAATTTCAATGTCAATCATTATCATCGAATTACTTAGAATTCATGCCTAGGATCATTGAGTTGTTAATCGTAGGACATAACAATTGGTATCAGAGCAGATTCGTTCTGTTTTGAGTCAAAAATTTTGGATTTGATCGAAAATCATTCTCAGCTTACTGTTCATCAAAGAACAGTTTCACGCGAAAAATTATTTTCGATCCAATAGCTTAATCCTGTGCTTATTTGATCTGATTTTGATGTTTATGTGCTCGCATAAGTAGTATTAATCATTCAGGATTAGATCGATAGCAATCAGAATCATGATTTGAGTAGAATTTTTGATTCTGTGAGATTACTGTTCGTGCAAAAACAGTATGAACGTGTTTTGATTTTCGTTAAATTGAACATTATTTACTTCAAAACATGTTTAATCTTCTGTTCGTGAATACTCAGTAGCTGATTCCGAGCATATACCTGTAGTTTCATCGATTAATTTCCAGTATTTGCTTGAATCTGTGTTAAAATCGTATTCTGCGTTTAAACTGTGAATTTTAATTTTTCTCGCTAAGTCTTCGATCGAAAAAAATTTCTCGATCGAAAACATCTGTGCGAGAAATTTTGCTCAATTAGAATACGGATTAGTTACTGAAGTCGCCATTGTCAAGAACGTGTTTAGAAAAATTTACAGCGATAAAATTTCGATGAGAATTGACTATTTTGACCCCCGCGCAAAACTTTTTCTCTCGAAAAAGTTAGCCGTTCACACAAATTTTATTCTCGCCCGTAAACATTTTCGGTCAACCATTTTGATTTGACTCAGCGAAAAATTCCTTAGGGTACTGTACCTCTATGACCAAAATCAATTAAAAGAAATTTTACGGTCGGAAATTCTGGTCAATTTTCGAGTCTCTACATTGTGGATTCTGGTCAACAAAATTTTTCGACGCTTAAAATTTTCGCAAAACCTCACTCAATAATTTTACGAATGATCTCACTGTTTGCACAATTTCTCAGCGTAAAATTACGTTCAAGTCGAAATATTTTCTGCTCGAAAATTTTTGAACAGTACCTGACGCACGAAAACAGTACCATCTTTTCAAATCGAAGAAATTAATTTCGATCAAACTTTAAAGATTGAATCGAAATTAATTCTCGATCATTTTTGAATCAAACGCTACTAACGAACTTTGTCACTTGTGAAGCACATTTCATCATCTTCAAACGTTCAAAACACTTAACGAATATCCTTCAACAACTCAACTACAACACAAAATGGATGCTTATTCTCTCGGAAATGACAACCGTCCGCCGATTTTGCAATGAGGCGAATATACCATTTGGAGAAGCCGCTTCCTCAATTTCATCGCTTTAAAAGATCAAGCTGAAAAAATCTACTGCAGTCTCTTGAAGAGGGACCGGCACAATTCTGGGTCCATGTACCCGGTGATGAAACGGTCACTCCTCCAATTCCACCTTCTAGGCGACTGAAGGAGTCTAGGGAATACTCTATAGAGGAAAGGGCTCGAGATAAGGCTGATCTAGTAGCCATGAATACCCTCATACAGGGCATCCCCAACGATATACATAGACAGATTGATAGCCTTTCATCGGCTAAAGAAATGTGGGATGAACTGCATAGGATGATGCAGAGGACAGAAGTTGGCATAAAGGCCAAAAATGCGAACATTCTCACTGCTTATGACTCCTTCAAAGCAAAGCCGGAGGAGAGTCTATATGAGATCTACCAAAGATACCTCACTCTTCTCAACGAGATGAGGAAGATAGAAATGACGAAGACCAATATGGAGACAACCATCAGATTTCTCTCTTCTCTGCCCGCGGAATGGAAGAAAATATCCACTCAACTTCGACAGAATAAAGATCTGGAGGAGTTAGATATCCATGCCGTGTTTGACAATCTCGCACAACATGAGGATGATATAAGCGAGATTCAAAAGAAGCAGTTGGCTCTAATAGGAAAAATGATTAGTAAGAAGTACTTCAAGAAGAAGTCTTCAACCTCAGCCAACAGACTTCGGACTACAAGCTCTAAAAACAAAGAACGTGCACCAGAGATCTCCGAAGTCAAGAACCCAAGAGAGGCTAACAAATGCTTCAACTCTGGCAAGCCAGGTCAGTTTGCCAGAGAGTGCACTCTTCCAAAAAGGAGAGATGCCAACTACTACTCCAGGAAGCTCCAATTGACTAAACAGAAGGAAGCTGGAGTAGCTCTCATGGCCGAACAAGACCAATGGCTCGAGGACACGTCGAGTTCTGAAGAAGAGAATTTAGCCCTCATGGCCCGTCTCGACAATGAATCAGACGCCGAAACATCCAAACGGACGGACAAAGACCACGCATCCACCTCGTCAAAAGAGGTAGTCTCTTCTTCCACATTATTGACCATGTTAGAATCATATCAAACACAATATGCTAACATGAAACGGGAGCAGAAAAGTATTAAGGAAGTAGAGTATAAACTTGCGAGATCTCAGGAGAAGATAGATAGTCTCGAATCAGAACTTAGAAGGTCTAGTGCTAAAATAGAAGAACTTACTAAGAGCCTACGTTCTAGAGAGACTAGTCAACCTCAAATAGGACAGCATAGTGAAAAGATTAAGGAATTAGAAGATAGGCTAGCAAATAACTACAATTGCCTGGTTAGGAATCACAATGAGAAAGCTACCCTAAATTGTAGCATAACTGAAGCTACCACTAAGATCACTAACTTAGAAGCTCAATTAGAAATATCAAATGCTAAAGTTAGAGAGCTTAGTAAGGATCTAGATGCCTGTCAAGCCGCCAAACTGACGGTAGAAAATAATTATGCTCTCCTAGGTGAGGAACGCAAGAAACTATATGCTAAAATTAAGAAACTAGATGATATAGTTACGCATAAGGGACAATTCGAACAGACGATATTTTTGAACAAGCCAAATGATATAGAGTTCTATAATCCTATAGAAGGCATAGGTTTTACTAACCCACGCGTTCTTCGGAAGAAAGAAATATATGATATTAAGCACATGGGTTTAGGAGTAACCTCTCTTAGAGAATTCACTGAATCGACGTACCAAAATAATTATGATTCATCTATGAGAAAAGCCTCACATGGGCCTGAGATCCCCTTTGACTTGATCGACACGTGGTGTGTGAATGAAAAGTGCGACAAATAATAATTAAAAAACGAATACCTAATTACTATCACCGACGTGCGATAGGCAGTGGACCTATCGTGTGTAGTGCAGTAAAGTGAGTAGACGAGTATCGCACACAAGGAATAAATCAAGTACTAGTAGTGACCTATCGATTCGATATTTAGCCTAAATAAAATACGCAGAGGGTGTTACGAACTATCCTAACAGATTACTCCTAAGTCAACGAGAGACTAAAAGAATACGCCTAAACTGGTGACAACTTTTAGATAATAGAGATGTGCTCGGGATTCGAATCCCGCTAAGTACTCTCGGTTAAGACATTGAATTCTCGCTCCTACGTGATTCTGACTAGATCGCAGTAATTTCCTACCCGCTCACGAGTTTGCTGTCGCCCTAAACGCTCGCGGGGATCTAAGGTTCAGTAATTACTAAAGGCGAGGATCGAGTATTTGCTTTCGCCCTATACTCGAATCCTATCTTCTACGAATGGCCTAACCGTTATTTAGCTGTCGCCCTAAACGATTTTCCACACGATCACTTTAACACATAGACATATTAAAGCGACGAAACAATTTCATAGACAGATAAAAAGTCATAAACACGAGTCACGATTAAACATATGTCTTAATTACGAAATATCCTAGCGTTCATCTAATCCCAAACACATAGGGGATTTAGCTACGCATAATTGACGGGAAAACAACGAAAGAAATAAGAAACGAAGAAGAAGAATTCATGATCTTGAATACTGATGATCTGGGATGGTGGCACAGATGAATCTTCGTTCTGCGTTCAATTTGGCGTGATTGCGTCGTTGATCCGTCTCTCGCGCTTCTCCAATGAAATTCTGTGTTTCTGGCGTCTGTAATTCGTCTCTTATGAGTTAGGGTTGATATCTGGTGAGAATCCCCCTTTTCTGGATCGCAATCGGGCTTTTATAGTGAAATTCGACACGGTCACGGCCTGGGACAAGATAGGTCACGACCGTGACACTCTCGGGGAAAAAATGAGCTCACTGCCGTTCGTCACGGCCTGGTGCAGTAGTGTCACGGCCTGGTGTAAACGATGTCCGATTGTTCTAAAATTTTAACCGTAGATAGAAGACTCGCCAGTCTTGATTCTGACAAAAGGAATTCTCAATCTGAGGTCTGGATTGAGAGATATGAATTTTCTAATGCTGCTGCTGCTATGGGTCACGGCCTGGTGCAAGAAGTGTCACGGCCGTGACCATCTTCTGTCTAACTCTCTGCCAAGTGTCAAGGCCAGGTGCACTATGTGTCACGGCCGTGACCTTCACCAGTTTTCATCGTTTTCGGGCCGTTTTGCCTCGTTTTTCGCTCCTTTTCGCCCGAAACTTGTCATAAAGCCTTATAATACCAAAACAAGCAGAAATAGGGTTAATAAGTGCATAAATTGACTACGAAAACTCTATTATGAGCCAATTAAATACTATGATAAACGTACTACGATACATTTATCAAACCTCCCCACACTTAAGCATTTGCTTGTCCTCAAGTAAATTAGAAGTCAGAAAAGGCATCAGATCAAGATAACGGCACGATTATTCGCAATTTATCAACAAAGCTAGAAAGCACAAAACGGAATCAAGCGAACAATCATGGACATCGCACTAATGACTTGCACTTGTTGACCTAAACTTCCTTCGCACTGCCAATCGAGACTCATACCTCACAGGGATTCGCTCAAATCACTCACTGTATAGGTTAACATATAGTGAATCACTCAAATCGTGCACTAGTCCGACCCCTACCATAGGCTTGCAAGCTAATCGCATATCTACTACTTAAAGTGGCAAGCATAAATCTGAGGATCTTCTTGGGTCTTCTCGGGTCAAATAATAATGACTTGACAAGCATAGATATTGAACATGTAATCTTAAAGCTAGGACACATAAGCGAAAATTCAAAAAATATAGCATGATCAAATTGATAGTCACATGCCCCAACATAAGACTCAACATTCTCGCTTCGAAATCCTAGACTTTTCTGCCCGACCCTTGTCAACTCAGTTCCCTTTCATTTTCTGCCATTTCCCTTATTACGCTCTAGTGCACTGCCCTTATTCCCTAAAACATCAAGGTTCGATTTTTGTCGCAAAGAATACATCGTCCCAGCGAATGCCGTGTACCTAGGGATACTTATTACCAAAACCTATATCTTGCCAAAAGGTTTATGGGCATGCTTACGAAAGGGATCATGTCATTTCAGAAAACGGTCAAGTCAGGGGCGAGTCATTTCACGAATAGCAGAGAAGAACATCAAAATCATACACTGAAATAGTAACTCTCAAGTTCGAATTTTGCTCTATTCTAATGAATTTGGGTTCATATAATCTCTGGAGGCTTATATGGGTCAAGGGCATTTCATATCATATGAGGTAAGCAACGAATAGGCTCAGGCTCAAAGTGGCTAACTAGTGTGGTTAGTCATGGTGGGGAATTTTGGCTCTGGACTTAATTCCTATCATCATCTTCACACTAACACACCAAAAACAGTTTCAACACGCATCAGACAGGCAAGTTCTAGAGAGATGTAGACTAGGCACGTCACACAACCAAGAAAAATGAGCATAAGCTCGTCAGGCTCAAACTCTCACATGAAACAAGGTTATGTGTACGAATCTCTCAAAACAGTGCTATATCTATTCAGGCAAACATGATTCAATCAGTCATGCATATCCTAATTGCTCACAAGGATTTCATAACATGCAAACCAACTCGAGATAAACGCAAACAATCATGCCTGATTTTAATAATTCATGCCTTTCTAACAAAATTGATAGCTCACGGACACGTCATAAAAAAATTTCACGCACATTCTCACGGACACGTCATAAAAAAAATTTCACGTACATTCTCAACCTAAATTCCCCTCCCCACACTTAAACCGTACGTTGTCCTCAACGTAAAAATTGAATAAACGAAGGGAAAAGTAGGTGTAAGAGAACGAAACTTCCCTGACGGAAAATATTGACGTGGTCGTGACTAGACGCGTGATGGTTGCCATATCGTGACTCGTGATGCCTGACATGACCAAAAGGAAAACTAAACGTAACAGAAAAACATGAATTGTAATTATAATAGGCATAATAAAAGAAATACTAGATAGATAAAACCTGGGTTGCCTCCCAAGAAGCGCTTCCTTTACCGTCTTTAGCCGGACGTGCCTTCATTCGCTTAGGGTGGCTGGAAGTCGAGGTACAACATCTCTTTTCTGCTTAAGTTTTCCTCGTCTACATCCATACCTTGACGGTGTCTCCTTTCGCCGGGCAGCGATTTCAACTCTAGTGGCGTTCGCTCCTCGACTGGGCTCTTGTCCTTACCTTCTTCGCTGCTCTCGTCGATGGTTATGATGGGTTCGTCGATCTCCTCCCCACACTTATCGATTTCCATAATCGTGTGCCTATCATGCTTGCTGACCTGTGACAGACCTTGCACAGAAAAGAGAAAATCGCGCTCAAAGGCATCTAAGAAATAGCATTTATCATCTTGCTCGTTGCTCTTTTTCATCGAATCAGCCATATTGAATGTAACTTTTTCGCCGTCTACTGTCAAGGTTAATGTTCCATTCCTAACAACTATCATGGTCTCGCCTGTAGCTAAGAATGGTCTACCTAGAATTAATGGAACATTTTCATCCTCGTCCATGTCTAAGATCACAAAATCAGCAGGGATAACGAACTTATTGACCTTAACTAGAACATCCTCGATAACACCTAGAGGGTATTTTATCGATCTATCGGCCAGTTGAATACTCATTCTAGTGGGTCGTGGTTCATCTAATTCTAAACGCTTAAACATGGAGTACGGCATTAAATTTATACTAGCACCTAGATCAGCTAAAGCATGCTCAACAACTAAATCACCTATCAAACAAGGAATAGTAAAACTCCCTGGGTCCTTGAGCTTTTTCGGTATCTTGCTCTGGAGTATCGCTGAGCACTCTCCTCATAGGTATACCGTGGAGACGTGTTCGAGCTTCCGTCGGTTCGTCAGCAAGTCCATCAGAAACTTAACGAAACTGGGCATCTGCACAATAGCTTCAATAAACGGTAAGTTAATATGTAATTCTTTGCACATACCCATAAATTTGCCAATTAGCGCCTCGTCTTTGTCCTTCTTCAACCGTGCTAGATAGGGAATCTTCGGATAGTACGGCATCACTGGTGGCCGCTCATTCTCCCTCACTTTTTCTGTTTCGGGTGGAGCCTCCTCCTTTTTAGGTTGAATCTTCTCTTTTTCAGGTGCAGCTCTTCTCAACCGAGCTGGGTACGGGATCTTTGGTTGATACGGCTTCACGAATGGTCGCGTCTTTCTCTCGTTATCCTTGACCTTCTCGACTCAGTCTCCCCTGCTTTCCTCCACTTCTGGCTCGTCGTGGCCCTCGAAATCGACTTTCTCCTTTAAATTCTGCTTGGTGGGAGCTTCTTGTAATCCTCTCCCGCTCCTCAGGGTTACCGCATTGCAATACTCCTTGGGGTTTGTCTCGGTGTAGCTCGGGAGTGATCCTTGATTTCGCCCCGCCATTTGGTTTGCTAATTGCCCCACTTGCTGCTCCAACCTCTTGATCGAGGCATCTGTATTCTGAGCACGCAAGTCGTTTGCCTCCATGTACTCCTCCATCTTCATCATTCGGCTTTCGTGGGCTGCGGTGGTGCTACTGAAATTCGTGAGAAGTGCCTTCATCATGTCCTTCATCTCCCCCATATCGTCGCATCCTCCTGCGGGCGCGTTCTGGTACTGTCATGGTGGCCCATTTTGGAATCCGGACGGTCGGGGCTAAAATCCTGGCGGTCGTTGGCCCTGATGGTTCTGATTCCCGTACGCCAGGTTTGGATGTGCCCGAGGCTGGAAGCTTCGCTGGCCACCTTGGTAATTGCCCATATAGTCTACGTGCTCCAGCGGCTGCCCAAGTTGGCATTCTGATATCTCGTGGGCTGCGCCACAAATTCCGTACAATGGCACGTAAGACGTGTGCTGCGTCGGTGCGATGGTGGTGGCCACGGCGTTCACGGGCTGAGTTTGCCCGGACTTGGGAAGTAATGCGCCGTCTACAACTGGGAGTTCGTCGAGGCGATTTGTTGCTGAAGTGCCTCGATTTTAGCGTTAGTGGCCATCTCCTCACTGACTCCGAACACACCGGTTGTCTTCATTCTGGTATTGCCCCTCATGAAGCTGTTCCTCGAGTAATCCTCAATCAAATTCCACGCGTCAGTGGCATTGAGCTTCACGAGTCCTCCTCTTGCGGCTCCGTCTAACATATGAACAGTCTGATTGTTGAGCCCCTCATGGAATCGGTTGATCTGGGCTGCCTTCGACATCCCGTGCTGTGGGCACCTTTTCCGTAGTGCCTTGTAACGCTCCCACACCTCGTAAAGGTTTTCTGAGTCCTTCTGGTGGAAAAGAGAAATCTCCGTCTTCAACCTCAGCACCTTTGAGAGTGGGAAGTAGTGGTTGATGAAGGCGGCTCGCATCTCTTCCCACGTGGTGATTGATCTGGGCGGCAACATGTCCAACCAGTCCTTCGCCCTGAACTTGAGCGAGAACAGAAACAGCATGAGCTTAATTGCGTCGCCCGGGACCCCGTTGCTCTTGATGGTATCGGTCACCGTCAAGAACGCCTTCAGGTGGGAATAGGGGTCGTCGTCGGGATTGCCCTCAAACTGGGCTGTCTGGAATATCATCTGAAGCCAGCAGTGCTTCAGCTCAAAATTGTTGTTCTCAAACGGCGGGATGACAATCGCCGACTCAGTACCGCCTAGCGCGGCATCCTTTAGGAGGTCCTGAAGCGATGGCTCCTCCTCTGGAACGTTGTGGACGGGCACTCGGTGGTCCGCCATTGTTGCTTCCGTGTTTGGGCTGTCTACGGACGCCTCTACTCGAGAGTTTAAGGTTGACTCCTGCGAACTATCCTCTGAATAACAAACTAACGGATCCTGAGAGCTGGTAGATGCTCCTTCGGTATCGTACTTAAGCTTCCTTCGCAACTTTCGTTCGAAATCCGGGTCTGCATCAACGATGGGGCCTGATGGATTGCTTCGGGTCATTCACCGCTGAATTGTACCTTCAATGAGTGAGAATTAAAAATTAGCGAAGAAGTAAACAAATACGCCGAATAAGAATACGAAATCAATAACGACGCAGGAAAACAACTAATGCAGATAACACAATTAACACAAATAGTAAAAACACAAGAAAAACGTCAAAATAAAAGTGGCTAAAGTACCGAACTACGGTGTTCCTAATATCAATCTATTCCCCGGCAACGGCGCCAAAAACTTGATCGACACGTGGTGTGTGAATGAAAAGTGCGACAAGTAATAATTAAAACGATTACCTAATTACTATCACCGACGTGGCAGTGGACCTATCGTGTGTAGTGCAGTAAAGTGAGTAGACGAGTATCGAACACAAGGAATAAATCAAGTACAAGTAGTGACCTATCGACTCGATATTTAGCATAAATAAAATACGCAGAGGGTGTCACGAACTATCCTAACAGATTACTCCTAAATCAACGAGAGACTAAAAGAATACGCCTAAACTGGTGAAAACTTTCAGATAATAGAGATGTGCTCGGGATTCGAATCCCGCTAGGTACTCTCGGTTAAGACAATGAATTCTCGCTCCTACGTGATTCTGACTAGATCGCAGTATTTTCCTACCCGCTCACGAGTTTGCTGTCGCCCTAAACGCTCGCGGGATCTAAGGTTCAGTAATTACTAAAGGCGAGGATCGAGTATTTGCTTTCGCCCTATACTCGAATCCTATCTTCTACGAATGGCCTAATCGTTATTTAGCTGTCGCCCTAAACGATTTTCCACACGATCACTTTAACACATAGACATATTAAAGCGACGAAACAATTTCATAGACAGATAAAAAGTCATAAACACGAGTCACGATTAAACATATGTCTTAATACGAAATATCCTAGCGTTCATCTAATCCCAAACACATAGGGGATTTAGCTATGCATAATTGACGGGAAAACAACGAAAGAAATAAGAAACGAAGAAGAAGAATTCATGATCTTGAATACTGATGATCTGGGATGGTGGCACAGATGAATCTTCGTTCTGCGTTCAATTTGGCGTGATTGCGTCGTTGATCCGTCTCTCGCGCTTCTCCAATGAAATTCTGTGTTTCTGGCATCTGTAATTCGTCTCTTATGAGTTAGGGTTGATATCTGGTGAGAATCCCCCTTTTCTGGATCGAAATCCGGCTTTTATAGTGAAATTCGACACGGTCACGGCCTGGGACAAGATATGTCACGGCCCGGACACTCTCGGGGCAAAAAATGAGCTCACTGCCATTCGTCACAGCCTGGTGCAGTAGTGTCACGGCGTGACCCCCTCAACAGCTTTGCGGCAGTTTCGTATTTCTCCCGGATAGAGGGGTAAACGATGTCCGATTGACCTGAAATTTTAACCATAGATAGAAGACTCGCCAATCTTCATTCTGACCAATGGAGTTCTCAATCCGAGGTCTGGATTGAGAGATATGAATTTTCTAATGCTGCTGCTATGGGTCATGGCCTGGTGCAAGAAGTGTCACGGCCGTGACCATCTTCAGTCTAACTCTCTGCCAAGTGTCACGGCCATGTGCACTATGTGTCACGGCCATGACCTTCACCAGTTTCCATCGTTTTCGTGCCGTTTTGCCTCGTTTTCGCTCCTTTTCGCCCGAAACTTGTCATAAAGCCTTATAATACCGAAACAAGCAGAAATAGGGTTAATAAGTGCATAAAATGACTACGAAAACTCTATTATGAGCCAATTAAATACAATGATAAACGTACTACAATACGTTTATCAGACTACACTGAACTAAATAAAAGAGACAGAAATATGAAACCTTCTTTAACACCTGTCTGTGATTTAGTTCAAGTCCTACCTCCTGAATCTCAAGCACACAAGGAGGAAGTCAAAGACGTTCATTATAGAAATTCTCTCTACATACCTCCTCTAGCAAAACAGATAGAGGAATCTCAAGCTAAATTAGATAAAAAAACGAGATTCGAAGCTGAAAAGAAAAAGTTCTTTAAGGAGACGGAAAATCTCAAGGCTTCCTCATCCTCCCAAACTACCTCTCACGCTACTATGAAAAGTGTGAAAATCGAAAAATTGCCTTCGAAAGATCAAAAGTGCATTAATAATTCTATTAAAAGGGCTAAGACTAATTCCATTTCACCTACATCCACAGGAAGCGTAGGGGCAGCACTGAAAACGAAGGCGAGAGTGTCTAGTACTAAGATCAAGAAGGAGCCAGTAGATCTGAATGTTTCTAAGATTGTCACTCCTTCTGTTAAAATAAAAGACACTCGTAGTAATAAAAGAGCCATTTCTATGTTTAAAATAATTGCTTCTACTTGTTCACTTCAGCCTATCACCTTTAGAAGCGACAATTTCGAAATAGGCTCTACCTAAAAAATTACCAATAATCATTCTGAAACAAATGCCACAAGGAAGACCCGCAGGAAACAAGATCCAGCCATAAAGAAAGCTTATGGCGCTGTACATGCCTGTACTCACCTAAGGTATCCCGTAAAGATCGAGTCCCCCAAGCACCTTAGGAGATTATCAAAAGAAAAGATCTTTACCTCGGTCAAACCTTCCAAAGCATTTGTATGTGCTAAAATTAACCTTCCCAGCAAGGTTCACCCCAAATGGGTTCCTAAATCTCCGCCTAGGACGACAAAAGCCGAAAAAGCCAAGTCTCCTATAGAGGCAAAACCCAAACCCACTTCTCCGAAAGTGGAATGGGTTAAAACTCCTCCAAGTAAAAATTTAGGAATCATATCTAAACCCATAACTATATCTGCTAGTCCGAGAGGACCCATGCTTAAGTGGGTACCTAAACATGACTCTGGTTGCTATACACACATGACTGGTAATCAAGAGCTGCTGAGCAACTACAAAGACCGACCAAACGGAAAATTCAGATTCGGAAACAACGACTCAGCTCCCATTCTCGGATGCGGAGATATCAATTTGGAAAATCTGACGATGAGAGATGTCTCGTATGTCGAAGGCCTCCGCCATAACTTGTTCAGCATAGGCCAATTCTGTGACAAAGGGTTCCAGGTGGTCTTTCATGCTGACCTGTGCAGAATTTTGGATAGTTAGGACACAGAACTCCTTTAAGGACTTCGGAAATCAAATCTATACACGATAAACCTGACATCCATGCGGTCCTCGACAGTCGTATGCCTTATCTCTCAGACTGTTTTACAGAGGAACAGCTTATGGCATCAACGAATGTCTCATCTAAATATGAAAGCTCTCCAACGTCTCTCTACGAAAAAGTTGGCCCACGGTCTTCTAGCAATACTACTACAAAGGGAGCATCAATGTTCGGCATGACAATTAGGAAAAATGAAGCGAGCGTTTCATCATGTCAAGCAAATTGCGTCTACCTCTCGCCCATTGGAACATGGACCTCTGTCGGTCCAATGCAGACACAGAGTATCAATGAATGCAAGTATGTGCTAGTTATCGTCGATGACTACTCTCGCTACACATGGACAAAGTTCCTCCGAACCAAAGATGAGACCGGTGACTTGATTATCAACTTTGTGAACACTACTCAAAATCTGCTGCAACAGACTATTCAAGTTATTCGAACAGACAACTGCACTGAGTTCAAGAACAATCACCTCAGTGAGTTTTATCAGAAACATGGAATAAGTCAACAATTTTCAGCCGCCAAGACTCCTCAACAGAATGGGGTAGTCGAACGAAAGAACAGAACTCTAGTGGAAGCCGCGCGTACGATGCTCATCCACTCTGGTCTTCCACATTTTCTCTGGTTGGAAGCAGTAAATACCGCCTGTTTCACTCAAAACAGGACGGTGGTTCACAAGACAAGTCTCCATACGAAATTATCAACAAACGAGTACCCAACATTTCATTCTTTAAAGTCTTCGGGTGCAAGTGCTTTGTGGTCGAACGACCGAGAGCTACGTGCTACGTTCGACCCTAAAGCATTCGAAGTAACCTTTGTAGGGTATTCTTCAACATCCAAAGCGTACCGAGTATACATCAAGTCCAACCGCACTATTAAGGAAAGCTATAACGTCACTTTTCACTAAGTGAACGAGATGCTTCTGGTTACTTCAGTTCAGGACCCGTGCCTAACTAGATGGCTCCTGCATAACTCAGTTCAGGACCCGTGCTCAACCCGTTGGCTTCTGAAGACAACATCTCAGAACCCGTACTCACTGGTGTGTTGGCACAAAACCAATAGGAGATGGCAACAAATCATCAATCACCGCCAGATGAAGCTCTGAGACTTGTGTTAGAAGACTTGGATTTGCTTTTTGAGCCTTTACATACGCCAGTCACCGTCAATCCTACACCCGACGAGGCCGATGTACCAAGTTCTTCAACAGTCCCTACCTAACCCGATTCAGATTTGCCCATAATAATGAAGAACCTACCGTGAGTGTTGGGGAAGAATCATCGGAGCCCAGTGCAGATATGGAACTTCCTCACACAAATGAACAATCGGAGATCGTTGGAAATCTAGACCCACAAATGGCTGATGCATCTTCCTCAGCCTTGCCACATGAGCGCAAGTGGACTAGAGCCCACCCGGTTGATCAGATAATGGGCAATCTTTCGAGCAGAGTAAGGACACGGCATCAACACAGTCTTTTCAGCTGCTTCCTGAGCCAAAACGAGCCTACTAAGGTAGCAGACGCACTACGAGACCTGGATTAATTGCGATGCATGAGGAAATCAACCAATTCGAACGTCTTCAAGTGTGGACCTTAGTACCCCGTCCGCATGAGAAAACAATAGTCGGAACGTCTTCCTGTTGCCCGAATCGAAGCTATCCGCCTTCTCCTGGCTTATGCGGCTCACAGACTTCAAAGTCTATCAGATGGATGTTAAGACCGCCTTTCTCAACGGCGTGTTAAAAGAAGAAGTCTAAGTCGCTCAGCCGAAAGGCTTTGCTAATCAAGAACATCCCGATCACGTCTATCGCTTGGACAAAGCTCTCTATGGACTAAAACAAGCCCCACGTGCTAGGTACGATGTCCTGAGTGAATTCCTCGTGCAGTCTGGATTCATACGAGGAACGATAGACACAACACCCTCTTCATCAAATGGCAAGACAAAGATCTGATGGCCGATCAAGTATACGTCGACGACATCATCTTCAGATCAGCTAATCCACGGCTTTGCACGAAGTTCGGAGATCTAATGAAAAGCAAGTTCGAGATGAGTCACATGGGAGAGATGCTGTTCTTCTTAGGAGTAAAAGTCAGGCAACTCGAAGATGGGATTTTCATCAGTCAGACAAAATACATCAAGGATATTCTGAAGAAATTCCATCAAGACCAGAGCAAGCCTCTCAGCACTCCTATGTCACCAAGCTGCAAGTTGGATGCCGATCCCTCTGGCAAGTCGGTCGACATCACACTGTATCGCAGCATCATTGGATCTCTTCTCTACCTCACTTCGAGCCGGCCCGATATCATGTTTGCCACCTACGTATGTGCCCGTTTTCAAGCCGATCCAAAGAATCCCATATGCTCGCGGTTAAAAGGATTCTGCGTTACCTCAAGGGCACTTGACTATGGTATCCAAAGGGTACGAAATTCAAACTAATCGGCTATACTGATGCTGATTATGCAGGTTGCCGAATGGATAGGAAAAGCACGTCCGGTGGCGCTCAATTTCTAGGCGAAAAGCTGGTCTGGTGGTCATCCAAAAAGCATAACTGTGTGTCAACTTCGACGGCCGAAGTGGAATACGTGGCTGTGCCAGTTGTTGCTCTCAGATGCTGTGGATGAGGACTCAGCTTCGCGACTATGGGTACAATTTAAATAATATACCCATATATAGTGATAGTCAAAGTGCCATTGCTATTACTTGCAATCCTGTTCATCACTCACGAAACACATAGACATTAGATATCACTTTATCAAAGATCACGTAGAAAAAGGCACCACAGATATGTATTTTGTGAACACGGAGTTTCAACTAGCCGACGTTTTCACCAAGGCTCTGGATGAGAAACGATTCGAATTCCTTGTCGGAAAATTAGGCATGTTGGATCTTCCGTAATATGTGCATTACCTGATCTTCTGTGCTATCACATGCTATATTCTATGTGTTTCCATGCTTATTTGTCTTTATCTTGCGTGATAACAAAAAAATAATAAAAAAATAATAAAAAAATAATTCTTTTTTTTTTAATTTCTAAAAAAAATGATAAAAAAAATATACCTACAATATAAGGGGGGATGACGAGATCCTTTAGGATGCTTTGATCTAAAGTCACTTAGAATTTTACCCCGACATGCGATCGAATTAATTGCTTAATTTTGTCAGTCTAAGTCGCATTCTTGTGTTTAAAGGTCATTAGGTTGCTCCACTAGACACAAAGCCACTATACATATGAAAGGATTCTAGCCTTGCTATTTTCCTTTCTTTGGATTTATTTCTCGAGAGAGTCACACACCGATTACTTGTCTTAACTAGTAATACTTGGCTTCATATTCATCTTGCCTTAGATCGTTAGGAAAATGATAAGGACGCTTAGGTTATTTCTTACTCGGCCTTATAAAATTTTTCCCTCACATTAGCCCTTAGTCATCCACTTGAGCCATCTCCGATGTCCTTTTCTTCCTTTGAATCCCATTCCTAGCCTTCTATCGTGTTCTATACTATTCGGATGGTTGTTCAAACGAGAAAAGGAGGGGGAGAAAACAAAAGAAAAGGGGGATGATGACAAAAGAAGGCATTGCTCAACGCGCAAAAATCAGACCAAAGGACCTGCCTTTCGACTTTCTATTAGAAGGTGGCATGGATCATGCTGTGAACTTCTCCAACGATAATCTCGCTCATCAGAACGGCTGGAAAGAGGAGCACCACGAAGTGAACTTCTCCAACGATAATCCGGTCTTATATCGAGAAACGAAAAGAAGAGTGCAGCCTTGGGTAGGAATTCCATAACCATGAACTTTTCCAAAAAGATAATCTCTGAAACATCTCTAGGGATTAAGAGAAGAGGAGCACGGTATCGGCCCGAGAACCAACAAGAAGAACTTCGCCTACGATAATCTCCTATAGCCTCGTGGAGAAGCGGAGCTTCAGCTTGAGCATAGCATAAAAAATGATAGTTCTTAAAAGAAAAAGAGGGAGAGAAGATTGAAAAGAAGAAAGACGCCGGAAAAAAAAAGGAGACGGACGTAGAAATGGGAGATGACAAAGAGATAAGCTCACTTTCCTCTAAATTCCTTGCCTTTTAAGTCCTAGCCAAACTAAAACCCTTACAACCCTTTGATTCCAATCGAAGGCCTCTCGCTTATGATTAAAAATGCCTCGATCACATGTAAAATTGACTTAAAATTGCTTGTGTTGACTTGAGTGATATAAATATAAAAATTCCAAATTAGAAATAATTGAGTGCAAGAGCGAACTTAGTGATAGTTGTCAAAATGGACCAGTCTATGAACTTAAGACTATAGTTTGACGACATGACTTGACGGCATTTTCTTCTTTCGAATGTCTCGTAAAATTTTAGGTGTGACGATTGATCGAAGCAAAATAATCTGACTCCATACTATAATAATAGTAAAATACGAAAAAAATAAAATAAAATTTTTTATATACATATATATATATAGAAAAATAAATTTTTTTAATTCCAAAAAAAATAATAAAAAAATATATAAACGTGAAATGAAAAATTTCCCACATTCTGACATGAAATATTATGTTTCATATGCGTTGAATTGAATAAATGCGAATTTATTTTGTCATCGCACATTCTAAATGCAATTTTAGATTGCATTGGTACTAAATTGTTTAAAATTGCGATAAATCTTCCATTGCTCTTAGCCTTAAGCAATACCTTAAATACATGTTTTTGGGGACCATGTATATGTGCTTACTAGGTAAATTGCGTATTTTTGTTGCTTGTTACTTGAATTGCTTTCATATGTTTGTTAAGTCAATTCAGGCGCATTATTTGAGGGGGAGTAAATATAAAAATCGTGCATTAGCTCCAAATATTTTTGACGTTTTTTTCTAAGTATTTCAGATTTCTTCAAACAAAATAAAGGAGTGAGATGTCGACACTACATGACAAGGAGCTATTGTCACAGACCAAATATTTCAAAGGAAAGCATGCCAAAAATAATTGTTGATTAACTCTATTATTTTTAACGTTTTTTTCTTAAGTGGTACAGATTTTTTTCTGCAAGGGGAGCTAGACGTTACTACACAGAAAATCCAAGGAGTTAATTGCATTTATTTTAATTCTGAGGGGGAGCATTACAAAGTGATTTTATTTGAAATAGGGATCAATCTGAAAATTTTAGAAGTACTTACAATCGAGAAATTGGATACAAGAATTAATTGGCAATCATATGTTTCTCGAACGTAAACAGGGTGGGGAACAATTTTGATTGGCCGCGATAATTTGAGATCGAGAAATTGAATTAAGAGAAATTTTCGAATCAATATTTCTCGAGCGCAAATAGTAATGAGCCTGATCCATTTAATCCCAAAACGTCCAATCGCAAACCCAACATTGACTTACAGCGTTAACAAAAGTTCATTTTTGTCAGTCGAACAACTTTATCTCTCGAAAAACTTTCACAGACAGTTCAAATCTCTCACAAATCTTTCGATTTTTAACACCAAATTGTCTGTTTAAGGTAGAAATTTGACATTTGCGTACGATTTAACTACATTAGCATCTGTATTTTATAGTTTTTCGCATGATTAGGATTAGATTCTCGACTGTTCGTCAAACTGAGAAAACTGTATACTATTCTATGGTGATTTAGGCATGTTTACGAGTTTAATCTGGGTAATGCGTGCACTGAAGATAGTTTCGATTTTTTCTATGAATCTGGCAATCTGAACTTTCGAAAAATCTGCATCTTAGACCACTAAGTTGAGTTTTGAAAGAAACTGGGTATTTGAATGTTTGAAGCCATCAAAAAAATTTGTCAATCGCAAAGAGTCTTAAATGAATTCCGATTCAATTGAGATACTGTTTGTATCGAATTAGTTTTAGATAGCTAAATTCTGACTTAGTCGCTAAGAAAGAAGGTTTTGACCGAAAAATCACTAACCGTCGAGAAATCTAATTAGGATTTTCTGCGAGCGAAAAATTTAAGCCATGCATAGACAATTTAGATGCAAATTAGATCGAGAGCAAAACTTACTATCGGAAAATAGAATTTTGGATTTCATTTATTTCGCTCGCAAAAATTAAGCAGCGAAAAAAAATTAGTTTTTCAACGCATAATTGTTTGATCGTAAAATTCGCCGCTGAGGATTTCATTGATTGAAAACTTTCTCGACGATTGACTTAGTTTTTCTTTCGTTGACTAATTTCTCAATAGAAAAATATCGCAGCGAAAAATTTTACTTAGGATCCAAAATCACGTACCGCTCGACAAATTTCAAATCGAAATATTTTATTCAATCGAAGAAAATTTTTCGATAGTAGATTTACCTGAGAAATAATTTCTCGATCTTAAATTTACGCGGAATTTTTCTCGATCGTAAAATTGATCCACTACAGTCTCACGTTTCCAACTTCAACACTTAGAAGTTTTTTTTAACCTCTATCAGCTATACGTGGAGAAATACAAGGGTCCTCAAAGCTTCATAAAAAAGGAAGGCCTCGAAGGGCTCTACCGGTTCATGATGCACCAAGTCAAATACTTTGCAGCGCATGTCCTTCAGATGGCTCTGGAGAGTAACATGAAGAAGGTCAACATGACCGCACCGCTCAACAAAGGACCTGAGATCGAAGGGCTTCCAAGCAACCACGTGCACATCAGCTCAGTCATAGGCATCACCTACAAGGATCCAATTGCAATGAAGACTAGGTTGATGCTGAAGACCGAGATTCAGAAGTTTTGCGACGGAGCGCTTAAGGTCATCGGGAGGAATATAGAGCAAAGGTTGGAAGAAATCAACCGAGAGATGATGCTGAGAATCCACAGGTTCGTGAGAGAACAGCCGCTCCTGATGGAATTGCTAGATGATGCCGAGGAGCGTCTGAAGCTGAGGGAAACAGTTAGAAACTATGAGCATGCGCTGGGCTTGCGCAGATCGTATTACGCCCGACGAGGACAAACAGTGCGGAAACGCAATCAAGCACAAAGGAGGAGATTGTAGAGTATATATTTTAATTGTGCTTGATTTTATTAGTTGTCCTTGTAATTAGGGGCGTTTTGTATCGTAGTCCTTAGATTAGGACTAGTTTAATATTTATACTAAGTTTGTTTGGTATCAATACATGTAAACGAATTGTGCTGAATAGAGAAAGTTTTAGAAACTGATCCGAAAGGCTTGCAATTCAATTTCTAGAGAGAGAAACAATAGTAACTTTCTCACTCTACTCGAATTCTCTCTCTTGTTCTTCATTTGAGTTTTTCGATCGAATTTCAATGTCAATCATTATCATAGAATTACTTAGAATTCATGCCTTGGATCATTGAGTTGTTAATCGTAGGACAGGACTTATATCTAAATGAGGGCTTAGGCCCAAATATTATAAGATAAGGATTAGTTACTTAAGCTTTAGGAAAGCCACGCTTCCTCATGTCCCATCAACCCTACTTTTAGTAACTTGAAGTTTATCTAATGGTTAAGACCTTCGATGGGATGAGCTCATTTTAAGTGAAAAACCTAAGAAGAAAAGAACTCCAACGTAGACTTGAGGAAAGAAGCATCGATGACAGGAATTCTAACTAAGCAGGTATAGCTTCATCTATCTATAGCTTGTAAATTAATTTCCAACTCTTATGTAGCATTTTACATAACATAATGATAAAAAAGGAGTTAAGGTGTATTATCTTCGAGGTTTAGAGTAATTTTTAAAGAGGATCACGTTTTATGTTAATATTAAGTTTATGGTTTCAATTATAAATCATGCTAACATGAGAATTTAGAATTGAGTATGATACATCTGGGAAGGGTAATAAGGTAGAAATCATAATATGAAGAAGAAAGTAGCTTGATATGATTTCAATCGAGTGGAACAAGTCAGATGAACAATCGGGCGAAAATGATTCATGGAACAAATCAGGCGGTTTGGGCGCTAGAAGGAATCAGGCTATTCAATGCTAAGTGAAGACTCGGCGATTTGAAATGGCGTGGAATCGGGCGATTTGTTGATGACTTGGTTATGGTACTTCAATCGGGCGAATCAATGTCTTAACATGCAAGCAATCGGACGATCGAATGAACCATGCAATTCGGGGAGTTGAGGACCATCATGCCATGCAATCAGGTTATTTAGGGGCACTGTGGAGTCGGGCGATTTGAGGAGCAACTCGGCGAAGGTGATGTGAGCTTCAAATGCATGAGAAACCAGGCGACTTTGGAGCGTAAGTGATTGGATTATTTAAAATCTAATTCGATTTGCACTTGAGATGGACACTCCGTGAAGCTATCTTCTATGCACGACCACATCGGGCGATTTGGAGAAGCAAATGATCTCGGCGAACGCAAGGTCAAGCTATATACAAAACGGGTGAATCCATACCTAGTGGAACTCCACGATTTTGCTTCTAAAACACATTCAATCGGGCGACGTGGGACCAATACAATCGGGCAAAACCTAGATCTACGCATGAAGAAATCGGCCGAAACTAATAACTATCATCAAATCGTGCGATGGATGATATTTCTATAAGTCCACAATCGGGCGATCTAAGGGCAGGGCTGTACATGGATGCGACATGTGGAGCGACGTTAGGTTTTGATGTTTGTCCATTTTGGTCCCACGGCCCATGTATAGCAATGACGATGTAGAATAACATTCTGATGTAATATATTTTATTTAAGAAAAAAATTTTATTAGATGGGTCTTCAGCGAACTTACGTTGCGAAAATCTGCCACTAATTAGTATTAGAAAGTGAGGGTCGCCACAGTTAGAGGGGAAATAACTTCTGTTAATATACGAGATATCATTCTGCATAGACGGTGATCTCCTGTTACAATCAGATACATTAGTGGCATTTACAGGTGACTTCTTAGGTCTCCAGACATACTTACCTTTATCAATTTTCTTTAAAGGACAGTTGTATGCATAGTGACCATTTTTACCACAACAGAAACATTTAAGCTTAAGCACATAATGTCTAGCACGCTTTACTTCAATGGAATAACCTATACCCGACCTACCATATTCCTAGGAGTACTTAACAGCATATCTAGGTTCTGCTTACCCTCAAGTAGTCTATCAACTTTATGTTTTTCTCTATTTAAGGAATTTCTGAGTTCTACGATATCTCTAGATAAGACACCGTTTTTCTTTCTAATTTCTCACAGTTACATGGTATTCCCTCTTTCACAGCAGTAACTAACTCTCCTTTCAAACGTGGTCAGCCTCATGTTTTTCCTTAGCTAAATCATCTCGCTGTTTTATCAGTTTTCTATTCAAGGAATTTAGCGACTTAATCTTCCCTCTGCATTTTGAAGTAATTCACACAACTATTCCTTACTTTCCTCTATATCAAAAATAGACGAGTCACTTTCACAATCATTGTTATATTAACTATTTAGGATATGAAATTTCTCATTGGAGGAAGAACGAGAACCTGATCCTCGTCAGCCATGCAAGCGTGATCCTCGTCCTCGCTTTGTTCCATTTCAGAGTCGTTAGATTTTGTCCCCATGGCCTTCCGCTTCCTTGGTTTCTCATCGTTGGTTGTTGGGCATTATGTGCATAGTGCCTGGTTTGTTGCAGCGGAAGCATTTCTGAACTTTCTTCCCGAATGTGGAGATTCCCTTGCTTTCGTTCTGGAATTTGCTGGAGTTCCCTTTGAATCTCTTTTTCTGTTCGAATCTTTCGAATCTCTTTGTAAGCATGGCTAAGTCGTTTATCAAGCTCTCTTTTTCGTCGTCAAAATCAAATTCTTCTTGGTTGGATCTGAACGCAATAGACTACTGATCTTTGTGCTGCGACTTCTCGTTCATTGATGTTTGAATCATTTCGTAAGAGATGAGAGAGCCAATCATTCAGAGATGCTCAGTGCTTCCAGATCATTTGCTTCGTAGATGGCAGTAACTTTGACATTCCATGCTTAGTGCTTCCAGATCCCTTTCACTGTCTGGAACCTTCTTTACGAGAGAGAACATCTGGTTGATGATTCCCATGAATCTGGCATACATCTGGCTTATATTCTCAAAGATTCCATTGAGAACAGTTCGTACTGACGAGTGAGCAGAGCCAGTCTTTCTTGCACAACTCGTTGAGTTCCTTCATGTGTAACTTGGAGCATATCCTGCATAGCCTTTGCCAATGAGAAGGAAATAACCCGATTCTTCGCGTGCGAGTGTGCATTTTCGCCTTTGCGTTTTGCGTGATTACCTTTTTATCATCAGCAGTGTAATCTTTAGCAGCCTTTGGGGTTCCATCGGTTTTATTAGCCGCATATGGTCCATTGATGATTGTCTCCCAAAGGTCGCAGTCGACAGCGATGAGAAATTTGATCATACAATTCTTCCATACTGCATAGTTTGTTCCATCAAAGAGAGACGGCCTAGAGTGGGATTGACCCTGTGCAAATACATCAACACTCGAAAAAGCCATTAGATCTTAACTCAGGCGTGTTAGGCCTTTCGTCGAGTAACCCGCTTTGATACCAAATAAAGTGTTAATATGCCTAAGAGGATGTAGCACCCGGATCCTCGTAAGCAACTAGGGCCAATAAATTCGCGCAAGTGTTGAATGCAATTAGGTGCGGTATGTACATTAATTCCGTGTTCGTTTAAATCTGTGATCATGTTATTAATTTAATATGTGCCTACGCGACTTAGGAAATTTGGTGGGATTAATTTGGGATATGTGACCTTTGAAGTTAATTGGGGATTTTAAAAATAGGCCCAAGAGGAAATTAGGCCATGAGCGAAAATATGATTTAAAATCTCAAGTGGGCTAGAATTAAGATATTAGGCCCAATAGACATAAAAATGATTTTTAGGACAAACCTTCCTTGATTTAAGGGATATTTTCGTCCCACATGTCCTATCAACATCCCCCATGACTTGATAATTATCTAAAGCCCTTTCAAGTCCACAAAACTCCATAGATACCAACTTAAGCTCGAGCCAAAAGAAGAAGGAGAACCCGAAGTGAAAATCACGCAAAGTGGAAAAGGTAATGAATCCTCACCCTAATTTTCGTGCCCTCACTTAAGTAATAGCATACCTTAGGGGTTAAAACGTCGAACACATATTTCATATTAGGGGTTGTGTGACTTTAATTCCCGAAAGTATGTTCTAACCTTAGTTAGGGCTCCGGAAGTCTATATTAGCGTATTTTAAGGTTTTAAGGCCCGAAGATTAAGTTTAGGTCCGCCTTTTTGGTTAAGCTAGAAATTTAGGTTCAAGGAATTTGTACCGACCTTCAACGTGTTCATAGGGAAATAGGTTTTTTTGGTTAATCCTTAAAAATAGAGTTTGGCGAATCGGGAATTGTTTTCACGAAACTGACTTTGCGAATTTTGAATTCCACGAACCTTAAAACCTTAGAAATATCGCGAACCCATAAAAGGACGGGCTAGGGTTTCGCGAATCGAAATTATCGAGATAGCAAATTGGGAGCTGGAGAGGATCGTGAACCAACAAATTGCGAACTCATGAAGGACTGCGCGAACTGAACAAGCGTGAAGCCAATGCGCGAACTCGAGCACGGCGGACCAGGATTAGGTGAACCTGTTAAGCAAATCTAGGGTTTCGAGAATATAACTCGTTTTACGAACTCGGAGTGAAGCGCGAGCCACTTTGCGAATCAGGCCATTCTGCGAACTCGGGTGGTGGGCTCAGCCATTTTGCAAATCGGACCCAATTCACGAACTCGAGCATTCCGTGAACTCAAACTAGCAAGACCATTTTGCGAACCCAGCATGGATGGCGAATTCACTTTGCAAATTGGTGAAGTCGGCGAACCACAGATCACGAACTCAATTGGCGAATTCAGCATGTCGCGGATGAAAGGAGTTTGGCGAATTCCATTTCACGAACCATGCAAGTTGGCGAGCCCATAGCTTTTGCGAATCATGGCGGTATGACTTCGCGAAGGCCTTTTGCCGAACCATAGCCCCTTAGAAAATAAACTTCGCAAACCTTAGTAGGGACACAACTCGCAAACTATGTAAACCTAAGTTAAGGAATAAGAGAAGTCGCGAACCCTAATGTACGAACTAGGAATATGCATTTCGCGAATTAGAGCAAGCTTGGGAAAACTAAATAAACCCGCGAAACCGACTTAGTGAACTTAGGACCTTTTCCGAATGAGGGTCTCTCACGGGGTTAGGCTAATGAATAATTAGCAATTACAATATTTAAAATATAATACCTTAGCTTTTAGGAATTTCAAGTACTTAGCCAGCATAGTTAATCAAGTAGCTTACTGATATAAATATTCTAAGCCTAAGGTCAGGAATTAGGAGAATTCACGGGGCAAATAAGCTAAATATCGACGGACGACAGGTAAGTAGAAATCCAACTACAACACATAACTTGCTTGCGTGTGCTTAGATTAATGTGATTACGTGCCTACGTGATTACGTGACTTCGTGAATTATCTGATGCCTATTTCCATGGTACGTATACTTGGCATTAGATGCATTTCATGTTCATATGCATGCACGCTTACATATGGGAGGGATGTAGGAGCGGAGTATGCATATAACGTATCGCCTGAGAGCGATTGATACATTGCCGATATGGGCATGTGATGTCGACTCATTGTTGAGTCAAGGGCTATCTCCTATGCTACCAGGGCGGCATTTAGCGTCGCCGTAATATTATGTAAATAAAATATATCTGAATGTATCGCGATACGATTTGGGCATGGCCCGTGGCGGTAAGGTTCGACCTGGAGTGTGCGACCTGAGGGTATAAGCGACACATGGTGGAATCCTAGTGTAAGCGACCTCAGCGTAGGCTACCAGCGTGAGCGACCATCGGACAGTCGGGGACGATCGGGTACACATGGCGATCTAGGAGAACGATGTGCATCCTAGGGTTCTGTTAGGTCCTCGTTTGTCAACACAATCAATCCTATGCATGAATTCTAAGGAAATCGATAAGAATTAATGAACAATGTATTTCGATCGAAAACCTTCACTTGAAGAACACGAGAGAAAATTCCTTTAGTGTGAGAATGTTTTGCTGTTTCTCTCTCTAGTATTGAATTCGGCAGCCTTCCGGATTGATTCTCTAATTTTCTGTATTCAGCTCAATGTTTGTACAACTATTTATACCAAACAAACTTGGTATAAATATCAAAGTAGTCCTAATCTCAGGACTACTATACATAAAGCCCCTAATTACAAGGACAACTAATTAAGTCAAGCACAATTAAAATTGATACTCTACAATCTCCCCCTTTGTGCTTGATTGTCCTTCCGCTCCATTTGTCCTCGTCGGGCATAGTACGACATGCGCAAGGCCAGGGCATGCTCATAATTCCTGAGCGTTTCCCTCAGCTTCAGGCGCTCCTCGATGTCATGTAGTAATTCTATCAGGAGCGGTTGTTCTCTCACGAACTGATCGATTCTCATCATCGTCTCTCGGTTGATTTCTTTCAGCCTTTGCTCTACATTCCTCCTGATGACCTTGAGTGTTCTGTTGCAAAACTTATGAATCTCAGTCTCACCATCAACCTAGTCTTCTTGGCGATTGGATTGTGGCAGGTGATGCCTAGGACTGAGCTGATGTGCACATGATTGCTTGGAAGCACTTCGATCTCAGGTCCTTTGTTGAGGAATGTGGTCATGTTGACCTTCTTCATGTTGCTCACCAGAGCCATCTGAAGGTCATGCGCAGCGAAGTACTTGACTTGGAGCATCATGAACCGGTAGAGCCCCTCGAGACCTTCTTTCTTGACGAAGCCTTGAGGACCATTGTACTTCTCCACGTACAGCTGATAGAGGTTGTATACCTCGTCGGCGGGGAGGTACGGTATGTCGCTCTCTCTTAATTCCTCTCGGGTTCTGTCACTTGCTCGATAACGTAGGTTGGGGTTGAAAGGCCACCTTTGGCACAGTAGACACTGAGAAGCTGGCAGATTGGGGGGAGATTCGTATAGTGGCTCTTGGCTTGCCCTTTGGTCATCCCCAGCCTTGCATCAGGTCCAAGTTGAGTCAGCATCCAGATGTAGGTCATCCTCTTCTGCTGATCCCAATGAGAGATCCCTCTTCGCTCGAACTCGTTCGGCTTCTTGACCCTGTCCGGTGACCTCCAGATGTGTTCATGGATTTCTTCAAGGAACGGGATTTCAATCCGAATATTCTCCCACGGCGTGTCGATCCGAACGGTCCCTGGCATTTGTTTGTGGGGAAAATCGCTCATTGCGCGATCAACTCTGGTAGCCTTGGGATATCTTGCTGGTAGTCTTCACATTCCTGAATTTTTTCATCTTCTATGAGCATGAGGTGTAACGAGGCTTGTTGTAGGAAGTGCTTGTTGTAGGAAGTGCCGAACGTCCTGAAGCCGTTGTCGTTGATGCTCATCAGGCATGGAATTGGTCATCCACGGTCCTTCGAATATGTATTTGTCTAGGACCTTGTGTAGGTTGACTCCATGTCCCGATGGTCCCGGTTGGTCTGGAGCAGTTGAGGGAGTCGCCTGAGTCTGCACTAGGGCGACAAGCATGGCAGCACTTGCTTCTTCTTCCGAAAGCAAGGGGCTTGAGAAGGTCGGTGGCGTGGGCGGAGGCTTCCTTAATTGGAAGGTTGGTGGGTCGTTGTGGGTTTGGGTTTTGAGTGGTGCGGCGCGTGGTGGTGGTTGTTTGGGTAGTGGGTTATGAGGTTCCATCGACTCCTTTACTTGTTTGAGTGGCGCTAGGGTTCTGTCTATGACCCCTTGTGATTAACCTTAGCCTTTTCTTCCCCTCAGGACGGCCCTGATGTCTGGGTCGTCATGTCGGCATTTGGAGTAGGAGCCTTGGCGCGGCACGTTTCAGATGGATCAGGACGATCAACGAGATGATGGAAGAGATCTTCTTCTTCCGGCGTTTGTGTGGTCAATTCCTATAGCCTGGCGACCAATATTGAGTGGAGTTCGTTGATGGATACGGTGGTGGGATTATTATGTTGTGGTTGAGGATGGGTGTTGGACTTGTGAGGATGGTATGGGTTGAGTGGGTGTTAGGATGGGTTGTGATGAAGACGGCTCCGAGACGGGTGCTTTTCCACGATCATGGCGGGACGTCTCGATGGCATTGCGCACGCTCTCCATAATTTTGTCTTCAAAATCCTTCAGTGCTTGAGCGAGAGCGGCCTGAAGTCTGTCTTCAGTCACGTACGGAGTGGACGCCTCCGTTGTGGATGGTCCAGGACAACTGATGTCGCTTGTTATCAACCCTTGGGCTAACACCTGCTCCTCAGGTTGGCTCGCAGTCACTTGAGGTTGTGACTGTTGGAGACTTCCACCCAATCCTTGAGTCAAATCTTGTAGATTCTCCTCTATGGGTGTTTGACAGGTTCTAATTGAACCTCTGAACCAGACACCGATATGTTGTGCAGCGGCTCAAGATTGAGCGAAGGAGTGTCGTAGCACTTGACGGTACGATCGATGCGATGTCTGGTGCGGTGGTGATGGCAGTAAAGATGGACTCAAATGATATACTCAGTCTTCTCGGAGTCCTTCTTATCAACTGAATCTCCTCATCTGACTCCGTGTCTGATGGGGTAGCCGTGTGAGGTGAGAGTCCGCGTACTACATCCTCACTGGCTGGTTCCGTCACGGAGGCTCGATAGGTTGTATTGTTGTGATTAGCGCCTCTGCTTCTGGCGTAGTCGTCATCGATGGTGAGATATTCCCCGTTTCTGCCTCGGGCTGTGCTGCTGGAATACCTTCCTCAAGAGGTTCTTCGAGCACGCGGACAATGATGGGCACTTCAACACTAAGGGAAACTTGTGGATCCTCAAGTTCCAACTCCTGAGCCACGGCATCGATCAGCGTGGACTCTATATCTGGCACTGTATACTCATGAGTTGGAGGCTCCATCTCTAGTTCCTGAGCCATTTCATCGATCATCGTGTCTTCAGGACTAGATGGGGGCTGTTGTTGGGGAGGGCTCACTTGAAACTTTATCGGGGGCCCTCGAATCATCTGCTCGGTCAAGTGATGTTCCCTACAGTATCTCTGATATTCATCTCCGCGGGGTCAGCGAGACGTAGCAGCTCTAGCGGAATGGCCATCGATGGCTGAGCTAGGTCAGCGAGCCTGGGGTTGTTGTAATGCCCGTGTCCCCGAAAGCTAGTATGGCCAATAAATTCGTGTCCATATATTATATGTCTTAGGTGACATACATGAAATTCATGGATTACATGCCCGCATGACTTCACAAAATTCGTACACGTAATTATGCGCTATGCGATTTAATATGGACTCTTTTGTTATACACATTAACAATGTGACCCTGTGATACCTAATTAACTAGGGAGTTTCGAAAATAAGGATTAGGGGAGACTGCGGATTTTATGCACAAAGATGCTCATGTGACCTTATGGAAATTGCATGCAGCTAATTACGTGCCTACATGATTGTATGGTTTTCACATATCAAATATGCACTTACGTGATCGGCTAGCCAGCAGGGCTTTCTTTTGGAGCTTCCGAGCGACTTTTGGGGGTGGTGTGTACGTGGATGACGACATGTGAGGCCGGGCGCATAGGATCTTTTGCTGCACAAGTATACACGACACGTGTAGATAGGACTCAAATGTAATTAGAAAGTTTGGAAGCATTCTTTTGTCATGACATTGTATTCTTTTGACTTGTACAAGACATGAGCTCCTTTACGAAAAAGGAAAAATTTATTCCGCATTTTCGTGTTTCTTCTAACTAGATACGTAGTTAGGCACGTAAGACAAGGCTAGAAATGGTAGCGATGGCTAGGGTCGCTACAGTTGGTATCAGAGCTTCGGTCACAGGTCCTGTAGACTGTCCATGTACACACACCCAAAAGCGCGGAAGCAGCCTTGCCTGTAAGTGTTATGTTTATGTGAATGTTCTTGTGTTGAATAATTTATTGGCCTTAGGGACGACAGGGTAGAACGAAAACAATGGTTAGAATTAGAGGTGAGGGCAGTAGGGACGCCGATCGAGATAGGGAAACCCCGGCCCTACTGATAATCGGGATGCTATCATCCTGCAGCTGACGGAGTTAGTCCGCCAGCAATCAGCCCAAATCCAACAACTCATTCAACAACGGAATACTGGAGGTCAGCCCAGTACTGGACCCCCTCAAGTTGAAATGGTCGGGGAGAGGTTTCGAAAACTCAACCCCCCAATATTCGAGGACGCTATCAATCCGACTTCGGCCGAGGATTGGCTCCGAAAGTTGGAGAACATATTCCAGCACAGCCGTACCCCCGAGGCTGAAAAAGTCTTGTGCGGCGCCTACCTACTGAGAGGTAGTGCAGGCCACTGGTGGGATACAATCCGAAGCATCGAAGACCCAGTTACGATGAGCTGGGATCATTTTAAAGAACTCTTCCAGAGCAAGTACTATACCGCTCCAATTCGTGCTCAAAGGATGAACGAGTTCATCAACCTCCGCCAAGGAACGATGACGGTGGCGGAGTACATTAGAAAGTTCGAACAGCTGTCCCGGTTTGCAGCCCATATGGTGAGCACCGACTCCCAAAAGATCGAACGATTCCTAGAAGGACTGAAGGTGGAACTGTACCGTGATGTTAGCATCGCGGGACTTCAGGGGGCTACTTACGCCCAAGTCGATGAACGCGCTATGGTGGCTGAACAAGCCGAGATGAGGATCGCACGAGCTCATGAGGCAAAAAGGAAGTTAGTACAAGGACTTAAAGGGGACGGGAACACCCCGAAGAAGCCTTTTATTCGTAAGCACCCGAAACCCTATGTCCAGAATAGGCCCGGACCACCCCAACAGCCCAATCCGAATCAAGGGAGGCCTCAAACTTTTCAACCCACCATACCAACATGCCCGAGATGCGGGAGGCGACTTTCGGGCGTCTGCTACTCCAAAAATGCGACGTGTTTCAAGTGTGGCAGGACAGGCCACTTCTCCAGCGCATGTCCGGAAAATGCGCCCGGAAGTCAGACGGTGAGTAAGGCCAGGCCACCGACGGCAACCACCCGAGTGTACACACTGACTACTGGGGAGGCCGAAGACAACCCGTCCTTTGTGGCAGGTACACTCCCTATTCATCAAACCCGACCTACACTCCAATAGACTCATGAAACCACGCATTCTTTCGCACCCATTAATCGGGTGGCGATATTTGGGTTACCCCTAGCCAATTCAAATGCGAATGTAACGTAACCATTTCCCCGGCTGTTTCGACCCGAACTTGTCAAAACCATATCACTTCTCTATGGAATGTTCCTCCATTCTGGGATGTGATGATGAAGCCATGTTCCACTCCCTTCGGCACGACAAGTCTAAACCGAACGATATTGGTGTACGACCCCATGCCCCATTTCCCTCCATTCCTTTTGAGAATTGCATACACTCAGTATCGGAATAACGCAGCGAAAGAGTGGTGGATACTCATGTTCCGCAATCATTGGCTGAACACAATCAACTAGAACAAGTCAAAATGGAAATACCTGTTCACTGAATAGCATAAGTTATTAACAGTAAGCTGTGTAAGACCTCCCACGAACGCCCATCGAATTTTCGATTTAAGAATGGCTTAGCATTAAATCTCCAGTAGCATGGATTCGAGAAGTAGGAATTCCTTTACAGGCGGTTAGGTTGTTAGTCCACCTAACCAAGCTAACTCGACTCCCTACCCGTCGCTACACCGAAACGGAATTTCGGGGGCGAAATTCTTTTAAGGGGTGGAGGATGTAAAGCCCGGGTCCCCGAAAGCTAGTATGGCCAATAAATTCGTGTCCATATATTATATGTCTTAGGTGACATACATGAAATTCATGGATTAATTACATGCCCGCATGACTTCACAAAATTCGTACACGTAATTATGCGCTATGCGATTTAATATGAACTCTTTTGTTATGCACATTAACAATGTGACCCTGTGATACCTAATTAACTAGGGAGTTTCGAAAATAAGGATTAGGGGAGACTGCGGATTTTATGCACAAAGATGCTCATGTGACCTTATGGAAATTGCATGCAGCTAATTACGTGCCTACATGATTGTATGGTTTTCACATATCAAATATGCACTTAGGGAATATGAAGGTTGCGTGCCTAGGACGTATTTAGCTTATCCAAGGGGTTATTGAAAATGGCCTAGAATGAAGGTAATATATCACCCAAATTAGTGGGAACCCAATAAATAATAAAGGGAATAACAAGGCCCAAGTAGGATTTTAAATTGACCAAATACTTAGAGATGGTGAGGATGGAAATTGGGCTAAAATGTTAAACCTAAGCCCATGTCATTTAAAGATAACCTTGGAAGACAAAGTTCCTCAATTTATGGGGTTTCACGTCAACTCTAGTCCTACTACCCATACCTACCATAAGAAAATATCTATCTAACCTTTCAACTTCATAACCTCATTTGGGGAAGAAAAACCATCGAAACACTTGGGAAGAGAAGAGAGCTAACGAAAAACCACAAGAAAAGAACAAGGGACGAAGAAGGAGCTAAAGCAAGAAGGAAGTGATTTGGAGCAAAGAATCCTTAAAACAAACCCAAGAGGGCCGAGTCGAAAGGTGAGGACATTGTTATACGATGTTGCCCCTTATGTTTGATAACTATTAATAAGTTTCCTCTTACTCACATGCTTAGAAATTTAACCAAATGAAGCTCCCGGCCATAGAGCCTTTATACAAATAAATTGAGAACCGAGTTTACTCCCTAAGGCATATTATTAGTGTGGCATCCTAGGAGCTGTTTGAGGGTTAGGGAATTTTATATAAGTATCGAAGGCTTAGAAGGGTTTAGAAGCTCATAGGATATTCATACGGTTCTTGGAAGAAACGCCTTTTTGATTGAAGCCCTTAAAGACTTTAGGTGTTGAAAGTGTTTAAGGGTTCGCGAATCTAACCCTAGTTGACGAGCTCGAGTAGATTTGGGAAATCCACGGAATTTTTTGCGAATCGAGGGTAAAGAGTTCGCGAAGCTTGACTTGGGAAATTTCACGGGTCGAGATTTTTGCGAACTCAAGACCCCTCTTACATGGATTCGCTAAGTAGGAAGTTTGCGGGTCCAAAGTCGCGAACGGTGAGAAACTTGGCGAACCCGATGTAGTTTTACGAAGTGAAGGAGTTTGCGAATTGGGTGATGCTTGATAGACTTCGCGAACCGAGGGACCATTTCAGGAATCCACAGACCACTGCTTTGCGAACTGTGAGGACGATGACTTCGCGAAGTCTATTTGGCGAATTGTATATTTCACGCATTTACTTGGCTAAGTGGAATGATATCAATAGTTATATGGACTTGGTGGATTGAAATGATTGGACCTCACAAACAAATACTTCCATGAGTGAGTGGGAGTAAAATAATATAGTATAATATGGTAGGCACATGGGACTTCACGAGGTGGAGGAAAATAATGTAGCAATCTTGTCGAATTTTGGTGTGGTGTAAGTAATAAACAAGAATGAGAATAAAGTAACAGTATCATCTAGTAAGTACACTTGGCAGATTATAGGCAACACACTTCATGTATTAAGTGGTTGGAATTTGTGCTAGGGAATAAAATAATAGTAGGAGCACAAGGAACTTGACGAATTGAAAAAGGATTATTCTGCGAATCATGAAAGTGAATAAAAAATAAATAAATAAATAAATAAATAAATAAAAATATGCTTTGCGATTTTAGAGACCGAGTTAGTTTGCGAATCAAAGGAATAAAATAATATTTTATAGGTACATAGTCACGAATTATAAATATAGCAAGGAGAACTTCATCCTAGTGGAGGGATATACTTAGCGGAAATAAAATAATAAAAAATAATTATAGCACTTGGCGAATCATACGTCTACTAGGCAACAATTGAGTGGTTGAAAGTTTTGCACACAACTGGAAGGAATAAAATAATATTGAAGGCACATGGGACTTGAAGAAGTGTAGGGTGTTAATATTAATAAACTATATGAATTTAGTGAACTTATGTCGTGATATTAATTTCACGAACTACCTCAACTTTGCGAGCTGTCCATGGTTGGCGAATCCGGGACGTATTTTGCGCATTATGATGATGGCGAACCATGAAACACTTCGCGAACTAGACGAGCTCGGCAAGTGAAATGAGGATTCGCGAAAATGAGTTCGCGAAATACGATATTGCAAATCCAACTTCACGAATCCCGAATTAAGACATGAAACTAATTTCGCGAACCCGTTTAACATTTTGCGAATTGAGTGAGTAGAACATTTCACGAGTTATAAGAGCAATTAAATTTCACGAATTCAGCAAGTCACGAATTTCGAAGTATACCACGAATTTTAAGTCTAAGGTTAGTTCACGAATTAAGTCTATTTCACGAGTGTTAGACTTTCACGAACTAACGTTAGTGAACTCTTTCCAAATAATTATTCTTTAAAGGCAATATTAAAAATAATATATATCGGCACTTAGGAAATTCGAGACTTTAGCTAGTCAAGTAATTTCGATAGAGTATTGACATTATAATTTCATGCTTAGGATCAAGGATTAATAATTTCGCAGGATCACTAGCTAACAATCTACGGACGCCAGGTAAGTGGGAATCTCACTTCAACTACAACACACAAAATTATGTGCACGTTATTTATGTGGTTACGTGCTTCTATGATTTCATGTGATTCATTACATGGCACAAAATGCAAAACGCATGGCACTATGTGATTTATTATATGGCACGAATTATGTGATTTCTCTTATGACACGAATACTCATTACATGACATGGCATGAATGACCCCTTACAAGACATGGCACGACAAGTCATTTCGCATTTCATACATGTATTTCACGGCATACACGAGTCTCACGAGAGTTTTAATGACATGACATGACATGAGGTATGCATGATCGCCGGGGCGCGACAAATAGTTACTAACATAAATTTTATTTACTAAACAACAACATGGACGTGTGATATGACAAGACACGTGCAAGACAAGACGTGTGATACGGCTCTTCTAATGCTACGAGGTGACTTCTATGTCACCGATGTCAAGACAAGACACGTGCAAGACAAGACGTGTAAATCGGGCGAATGCCCTCGTAGTAAGGATGAGCCGAGGGCCCTACAAGACAAGACACGTGCAAGACAAGACGTGTATTAGGGACCCTACAAGACAAGACAAGACAAGACATGGCATGACATGACATGATTTTGTGAGGAATTAGTGAGCATTGGCGCATATGCCTATGCGAGTCATGACACGGGCACTGCATGCATAAGTCTCACTTACTGAGCTATATAAGCTCATCCCACGTTTTATGTGTTGTAGGTCCCAGCGAACACGGTACGTGATCGCCTAGCCAGCAGGGCTTTCTTTTGGAGCTTCCGAGCGACTTTTGGGGGTGGTGTGTACGTGGATGACGACCTGTGAGGCCGGGCGCATAGGATCTTTTGCTGCACAAGTATACACGACACGTGTAGATAGTACTCAAATGTAATTAGAAAGTTTGGAAGCATTCTTTTGTCATGACATTGTATTCTTTTGACTTGTACAAGACATGAGCTCCTTTACGAAAAAGGAAAAATTTATTCCGCATTTTCGTGTTTCTTCTAACTAGATACGTAGTTAGGCACGTAAGACAAGGCTAGAAATGGTAGCGATGGCTAGGGTCGCTACAGTTGTGGAAGAACTTGAGCCTAGGTGGCTGATAGTTTCCTCCTGGAGGCAGGCGATGAATGTTCTGCTCGTACATCTCCATTTGTTGTCGGATGCTGACGGAGAACCATCTCGCGTGCGACACATTTTTGGACCGTTTGTTATCTTTCTAGCTGATCTGTTCTGCGAGGTCGTTCCAGATCAGTTGAGCCAAATCGTAATTCAACGAGAACATGACTCCGTGAAATATCCAGAGGATGTGGCCGTTGCCTTTGTCGAAGCCTCCGTGCTTCGTGGACAAACCCTTATTGATTATGCCAAAAAGTGTCTTCGATGGATGGGGAATCCCGTTGCTCTGCATCTGAGCCAGCTTGGTGAGCGGCGGACGGTATCCCAGAGGAAATCATGCACCAATTCTGCATCTGATGGGAGGGGGTCGAAAGTTTGGCTGTGAAGGAGGTCGAGCAGAAGTCTGAGTTCATTCTTGCTCATACAGATGTGCCTCGTCCCTACAACTGTGGTGAAGTGATACGCCCCGTTCATGATGAGGCTCTTGATCAATCCCCAAAACTGCTGGGAGGTAGACCATCGGTACTGAGCCCGTCACGGTAAGAGCATGCCACAGTGGATGGCCTTGTAGTATGGCACGATGATGTCGTCTAGACACCGGAATGTGGTCAGATCCAGATGGAATTTCGTGTCGTGGACGTTAAGGTACATGGCCTTCTCGTAGATGTGGTTGTAGGTAGGGTAGTAATCCATCTGAAATACATATTCAAATCATTAGCTAGATTAAAATTTAGTCGAAATTCGAATTTATCGAACCATAATGGTGAAGCTATTTATAACATGTTCGATAAAATTGTAGTGGAAATGTCAATGCACATATAGGTCATATAGAGTGAATTTTGAAGAAATAATTTTATTTTCGACATATTCATGTAAGTTCAATAAAATTGGTCGAAAATTTTGCTAAGTGTTAAAAGTACTATTCACTTCGTGCTTTTTATCGCTCGAGAAATGAAATTCTCAATTGAATTGCCTAAATGTGACTTTGGAATGAATATTTGGGATCGAAAATTTAATTCGCTAATGACAGCTACAGTTGAAAAAGGACTTAGAAAATTTCTAAGGGTTTGAACTGATATTGTGGTACTGTATTCGAGAAATTTTACGGTCGAGAAAAATTTTCTTGTAAATTTACGATCGAGAAATTAGATTTCCATGTAAATTTATGATCGAAAAATTTTTCGCGCGTGAATAAAATTTTTAGCTATGAAATTTATTGAGCGAGAAAGATTTCGATTTTAAAAAGGTTTTTCGCCGCGAAATTTTACGATCGAGAAAATTGTCAACGAAATAATCGCTGCGTGCTCTTACGATCGAGAAATTTCATCGTCGAAAAATGTCGAAAAATTAATTTTTCGCCGCTAAAATTTTCGACCGAGAACAAACTTGACATCGGAATTTTCGACAGTAAGTTTTGCGCTCGAAAAATTTAAAAAGGATTGCATATTATTTATCTATTCAGTTCAGTAATCTTTCGCTTGCATCACATCAAAAATTATTTGCTCGTTTGTAATTTTTTTTTCGATCAGCGTTATTATGTTATCGACCAAATAGAAATTTAGCGATCGAAAATCTTTTACGATGCAAACAGTAAATCAATCTAATTGAAATTCAATTGACACTGTTTGCGATCGAGAAAGTTCTTCGACGCACACTAGTAAAACCCAGTTTAGTCGAACTCAAAATCAACCTTTAAGAACGAAAATAATCAAAATGTTATGTTCCCAGAATGCTTAAAACTATCTTAAATGCAGATTTAAGCCAGATTATACACCTAGAATGCTCGTAAAAACTGCAAGATGTCATTCGAGTTTTCACATTCTGTACAATCGAGATTTTAACACATAATCAGGCGAAAGATCACAGAATACAGATGCAAATCTATTTTAAATGAACGATAACCCCTAAAGGAAGTCAAATCTACCTTCAAAAGACGAAAATTAGGTGAAAAATCGAAAGATTTTGAAGATTTTGACGTTCGTCTTTTGAGAGAAAAAGTTTTGCGCGAGAGAATTTGACTGTTGAATTTTTCTATTGAGGGTTTTACGTGTTTAGGAATTTTCGGCTACAAGAATTAAATTCGTTAAATGGGTTGATTAGACATTTATTCGACAATTGAATTTCAAGGACCATTATTGTTTGCGATCGAAAAATTTGCGATCGAGAAACTTGGTTCCTATTTTTATTTTCGCTCGAGAAATTGAAGCGAAAATTGCCATTTGGTCCCAAGTTATTGTTCGATCGATAATTTGTGATCGGAAACTACAAATTTGCCCAAATTTTTTGATTAAAAAAGTTCAATATATTTCAAGCATACTCTATGTTTAAGTATTCAACCACATAATTGCTCCCCCTAGGCATGAAAATAAATGCAATAACTCCCTGAAATTTCGAATGATGACATCTGGCTCCAAAATCAGATTTCACGAATCTGCAAATCTTTAGAGCAAAATGTTTGAGAATGATTAGAGTTAATTATGGAAACAATACTGGTTTTAGTGACGTCCTCCTTCATAAGAACAATTGGTTAAATTCAAAAACCGTAGGAAGATGTTAGTGATAAAAAAATTTAACCAACCAACAAGTTTTATGCCGAAAAACTCCAAGTCTTGAATTCTTGACCACCACATTGTTTCTGAAACACTTAGAGGAAGATCGTTAAAAATATTCGGAGCTTTTAAGGCATAAGTTTGTAAATGCTCCCCCTCAAATAATGCACCAAGATTTGAGATACGCGAATTCAACACATTTAGCCTAGATACATGTTGCCCAATACATGTAAATGTCATTTTCGCGCGAGGGTATGAGCAAAAACAGATAGTCGCATTGTAACAAGTTAATGCATATGATATAAAATTTCATTTCAAAATATGCGATTTTTTTTTTAGAAGAAAAGAAAAAAATATCATATATCTATATATATGTACTAATTTTTCATATGCATATTAATATTTTTAATAGTATGGGGTCAGATTATTTTGCTACGATCATTGTCACGCCTAAAATTTCACAAGACACTTGAAAAGATCACATGCCGTCAAGTCATGTCGTCAAACTTAAAGAGTCCTAAGTTCTAGGAAATGATCAATTTCGCCAACTCTCAATGGTTTCACTCTAGCACTCGATTATTTTTACTTTGGGATGATTATATTTATATCACTCTAGTCAACACAAGCAATCTTAAGTCAATTTACCTGTGATCGAGGCATTTTTACTCATTTCACCTTTCCGTAAGATCGTCGATGTGGAATCATAGAGACTGTGAAAGGTTTAAATTTGGCTCGACTAAGAAGGGAAGGATAGTTTTTGGAGTTGTGGACTAAGATCTTCTTCATTTTCTTCGTCGTTCTCCTCCTTTTTGCCATTTTTCCTTCTTGTTTATCTTTCTCATCCTTTAATGATTTTTTCATTGACTCAGTCTGCACTTGCTCAAGCTGAAGCTCTGCTTCTCTACGAGGCTGAGAGATTATCTAAGGCGAAGATCTTCTTGTTCGTTCTCGGACCGATACCGCGCTCCTTTTCTCTTAATCCCTAGTGAGGTTTCAGAGATTATCGATTTGAAGAAGTTCACAGCTGTGGAATTCGAACCCAAGGCCGTGCTCATCTTCTCGTTATCTCGATATAAGATTGGATTATCGTTGGAGAAGTTCACTTCGTGGTGCTCCTCTTTCCAGCGCTCTGACGAGTGTACGAGATTATCGATGGAGAAGTTCACAGCAAGATCCATACCCCCTCTTAATGATATGAGATTGCGATTGTCGAGGGGTAGGTTCTTTTGGACTGATTTTTGTGCGTTGAGCATTCATCATGTGCGTTTTGCACCTTCTTTTGTCATCTTTTTCTTTGTCGTCTCGTTTTCTCCCCCTCATTTTCTCGATTGAATATCTCATCGCAGGCTTAGTTATTCAGTTGAAGGCGCAAAGGATGTTCAAGTGAAGAAAAGGGTATCGGAGAAGGCTCAAAATGGATGACTAAAGGCTATATTAAAGGATTGAAATTTTCTATATGTACGGCCAAGTGAGGAATTTCCTAAGTGCTCTAATCATTTTCCTAAGGATCTAACGAAAGGTGAATATGAAGCCAAGAATCACTAGTTAAGACAAGCAATTTAACGTGTGACTTACTCAAGAATGAATCAATAGAAAGGAAAAATAACAAGCCATAATTCTTACTTATGTAAAGTGGCTTTGTGTCTAGTGGAGCACACTAAATGAGCTTTGGACACAAGAATGCGACTTAGATTGACAAAATTAAGCAAGTAATCAGTCGCATGCTAGGAAAATCTAATTGTGACGTACATCGAGCATCCTAAAGATTTCTTCATTCCCCTATATTATAGGTATATGTATATTATTTTTATTTTAATTTTTTTGTTTAGGAATTTTATTTTCACGCTAGATCAGACAAATGAGCATGGAAAACACATAGAATAGCGCAAGTGATAGCACAGAAGATCAGGTGATGTACATACCACAGAAGATTCAACATGCCTAAATTTCTGACAAGGAATTGGAATCGTTTTTCATCTAGTGCCTTGGTGAAAATGTCGGCTAGTTGATATTCCGTGTTCACAAAGTACATGTCAATAGTGCATTTTTCTACATGATCTTTAATAAAGTGATATCTAATGTCTATGTGTTTCGTGCGTGAATGGTGAACATGATGCACGTAATCGCTATGGCGCTTTGGCTGTCACTATATATGGGTATATTATTTAAATTGTACCCATAACCGCGAAGCTGAGTCCGCATCCATAGCATCTGAGAGCAACGGCTGGCGGCTGCGACATATTCAACTTCAGGCGTTGAAGTTGAGACAAAATTTTGCTTTTTGGATGACCAGAAAACTAGCTTTTCGCCTAGAAATTGACCGGCCACCGGAGGTGCTTTTCCTGTCCATTCGGCAACATACATAATCAGCGTCAGTATAGCCGATAAGTTTGAAGTTCTTACCTTTAGATACCATAGTCCTAAGGTAGTTGTGCCCTTAAGGTAGCGAAGAATACGCTTCACCGCGAACGTGTGGGATTCTTTGGGATCGGCTTGGAAGCGGCCACAAAGACAAGTGGAAAACATGATGTCCGGCCGACTAGAAGTGAGGTCGAGAAGAGATCCAATTATGATGCGATAGAGTGTGATGTCGACCGATTTTCCTGAGGCATCGGCATCCAACTTGCAACTTGTTGACATGGGAATGCTGAGAGGCTTGCTCTGTTCTTGATGGAACTTTTTCAGGATGTCCTTAATGTATTTTGTTTGACTGATAAATATCCCATCATCGAGCTGCCTGACTTGAAGTCCTAGGAAGAATTGCATCTCTCCCATGTGGCTCATTTCGAATTTACTCTTAATGAGATCTCCAAACTTCTTGCAAAGCCGTGGATTTGTTGAACCGAAAATGATGTCGTCTACGTAAATCTGAACGACCATCAGATCCTTGTCTTGCCATTTGATGAAGAGGGTCGTATCGATTGTTCCTCGAATAATCCAGACATTACGAGGAAGTCACTCAGGACATCATACCAAGCACGTGGGGCTTGTTTTAGTCCGTAGAGAGCTTTATCCAATCGATAGACATGATCGGGATGTTTTCGATCAACGAATCCATCTGGCTGAATGACATAGACTTCTTCTTTAAGTACGCCATTGAGAAAGGCGGTTTTAACGTCCATTTGATAGACCTTGAAGTCTGTATGAGCCGCGTAAGCCAATAAAAGACGAATGGCTTCAATTGGGGCAACATGAGCATACGTTTCGTCGTAGTCAATGCCTTCCTGTTGGTTGTATCCCTTGGCAACTAATCGTGCAATTGAAGCCATTCGTATGCTCCTGAAATCCACGGCTTTGAGGGGGAGCATTTACAAACTTATGCCTTAAAAGCTCCAAATATTTTTTATGATCTTCCTGTAAGTGTTGCAGAAACAATGTGGAGGTCAAGAATTCTTCAAGACTTGGAGTTTTTGGCATAAAAACCTGTTGGTTGGTTAAATTGTTGATTGCTAACATCTTTCTATGATTTTTGAATTTAACCAATTGTTCTTATGAAGGGGAAGCGTCACCAAAACTAGTATTGCTTCCATATTTAACTCTAATCATTCTCGCACATTTCGCTCTAAAGATTGCAGATTCGCGAAATCTGATTTTTGAGCAGCTGTCATCATTCGAAATTTCACGGAGTTAATTGCATTTATTTTCATATCTAGGGGGAGCAATTATGTGGTTGAATACTTACACTTAGGGTCTGTTTGAAATATGTTGATTTTTTTTCAATCGAAAAATTTGGGCTAAATTTGTAGTTTCCGATCACAAATTATTGATCGAAAATTAACTTAGGACCAAATGGCAATTTTCCTTCAATTTCTCGAGCGAAAATCAAAACAGGAACCAAGTTTCTCGATCGCAAATTTTTCGATCGCAAACAATAATTGTCAGGACCCGACGCCAGACCTCATATTCTGTTCAAATCCTAAGTTCCTAATACTTCATTATCATGCAAATGCGAATGCGAATAAAATTTTTCATTTTAAAACTGCGTGCGGAAGTCCTATATACAAGTCAAAAGAATGTTCTACAGTTTCCTGGTCATATCTATACAAAATGCAAGTGCGTGTGTGTGCAGCAAAAGCTTCCTATGCGCCTGGCCTTCACAGGTCGTCACCCATACACACACTCCCACCCCAAAAGCAGCCGGAAGCTCCAAAAGAATGGCCTTGCGCTATCGGTAGATCACGTACCGTGATCGTTGGTACCTACAACACGTAACGTAAGGATGAGCCACCGAGGCTCAGTAAGCAGAAATTATGCATGTATGCACGTGTCCTAACGATCGACAACCCACGCCGTCGTTTTCTAACGCTCATACTCTTTTTCCGACTCATACTCTTTTTCTCATACTCTTTTCTTGACTCGTACTCTTTTCTTATACTCTTACGTCATATGGGCCCTCGGCTTTCATCCCACTATGCGCCATTTCATAGAGATCTCATGTGTGGGGGTTCACACACTAGAAGGTCATCCGAAGGAGCCTTCGCTTACTCAGTGTGGCCTCCACGCGGACGCTTCTCACTGGTAGCCAACACCGAGGCCACTAACCACGGAGGTCACCCGAAGGAATCTTCCCTCCCGGTTAGTGCTTTACGCACTAGAAGAAGGTCACCTGAAGGAATCTTCCCTTACTCAGTGCGTGCCCCGGGCCGCATCCTCCAGGTTGCATCTCCCGCATGCGGGGTATTCCCCCAGCCTCTTATACAGGCCTTATGGCTTCATTCGCCATGGTTGCATAGGGGAGCCGTGACTCTTCATTGAGTCGACACAAACGCCATATCGGCGAGTATACGTCGCACACAGGCGATCTTATGCACGATCGTACCTCTCATCTTACGTACTACGTATACGTGCAAATGCTCATGCCATGTTCATGCCATATGCAGATTATGCTATCATGCATATAAATAATCATGTCCGACATACACATTTCACATAGAGGTACACTAGCACGTAATCCACATAATCAGACGCAGGCAAGTTACGTGTCGTAGTTGGATTTCTACTTACCTGTCGTCCAAGCTCAATTAGCGCACTCTCTCGTTCGCTCCTAATTTTCGACCTTTAAATAAAAGGGTTAAATTATTAGTATCTTGCTTTCTTAGCTAATTCGTCGTTATAATTAATATTCGTCGTACCAGTTAACTAGACTTATGCTAACCTTCTAAACTCTAAGCCATTCGATTTGTCCCATTGACTCATTCTAAGTCATTTGGTTTGCATACCTAATAATGTTAGAATTTAATTCATTCTAACTCATATGTCTCGGCGAAGGTTCACTAACTTAGGTTTCAATTTCGATCGCTACTCCCAATTGGCTTGATTCGATTCATGGATTAAACCTTATGGATTTCGCTCGATTCAATTTTATTAAATTGATGTACTCTGAGCCCTAGTTTCAATCGATGGCTAGTATGGCTAGGTCTCGTTACTTATTAAATTTACTATCTTGCAATTCGATTTGATCGAAACTTAGTTCTACCCAATTGTCGCCCGAAACCCTGAAATTTCATTGCCTACTTTCGATCGAAAGTCCTTTGGTCAATTGCATTCAATCGAAATTCAAATTCACTTATTCACTTTCGATCGAAACCCTAACATTTATCCCATTGAAACTACATTTATCTCATTAACCTAGTCGAAACTCTTCAATTCCATCCTTTCTCTACCAAAATCGTGTGGTTCTTAACTTAAAGGCACAATTCATAGGTTCTAAATCATACTTTAAACTATCCGATCACGAACTCATATAAATAAGGACCTTATCATGAGCTTAACTTCACACTTAGGGTTTTCGCATTCTTTCTCAAACTAAAATTGCATTAATGACATTAATACATCTAATACTACTAGATTGTGGAGATTACAAAGCTTAAGGATGGAGTTTCACTTACCAATTTGGATATTCTAAGCTAGTTTGAGGAGATTCTTGGTTCGACTATCTCTCGGCCCTTCTCCTTGCCTTTGCTTTGCTTTCCGTTAGTTTTCAAATGTGGTTATGGAGTTTTGGATTGTTAACTTAGATATTTTGCTTTAAATAATGTTAATAGGCATAGCTTAGGTGTGGGTGTTCCTCATTTTAGGGAACCTTGTCTCTAAGGTTTGGCTAAGTATGGATTGGGCCTAAATTAAAATTCTTAGCCCATCTAGATAATTTATAGTCCAATGAAATCATAGTTCCAGCTATCATTTGACTATCATTAATCATTTCCTCCAATATTTTTCGAAAATTCCTATTCATGAATTAGGGGTCATCATAGTTCCGAAATTATTTATAAGTATCTACACATAATTCGCACATAATTTACGAGCACAAAATTCGTGGCATCACATGAGTGTGTAACATACACGAAACTAACATGAAATCACATACATTATACACGTAATTTGTTGGCCGACCTAATTTGCGGGGACCGGGGTCCTACATCCTCCCCCCTTAAGGAGGATTTCGCCCCCGAAATCAGCCCGTGTGGAACAGTTCAGGATAACGAATTCTCATTTCGTCCTCCCGTTCCTATGTTGCTTTTTCCGTGGACTGATTCCGCCATAGTACCTTCACTAAAGGAATATCTTTATTCCTTAGTCTTTTAGTCTCGTACATCAGTTTCTCCACCAGAGTCTCTTTGTAACTCAGATCCGGCTTCAATTGTTGATGCAGGGACTCGTTTCCTAAAACGTGGTTCGGGTCAGCTAAGTACTTTCGTAGGGTTGAGACGTGGAACACGTCATGTACTTGTGATAATGAGGCTGGCAATTCCAAGTGGTATGCCACCTCGCCAACCCTCTTCAGTATCCTAAATGGACCGATATACCTAGGGCTAAGTTTCCCTCTTCCCGAACCTCTTTACGCCCTTCATCGTCGATACCTTAACAAACACCATATTGCCTTCTTCAAATTCCAGTGGTCGACGTCTTCGATCTGCGTAGCTTTTCTTTCGGCTTTGTGCCGTTCGCAACATTCGTTCACGTATCGTAGCAATAGCTTCCGTCATCTCTTGTACTATGTCGGGGCCTAACACTACCCGTTCTCCAACCTCGTCGCAATGTACTGGGGGACCTGCACCTACGCCCGTATAGCGCTTCGTACGGTGCCATCCCGATTGTAACATGGTAGCTATTATTGTACGAGAACTCGATCAGTGGGAGGTACCTACTCCAATTTCCTTTGAAATCGAGTACACATGCTTGTAGCATGTCTTCCGACGTCTGTGTTGTTCGCTCGGATTGACCGTCCGTTTGCGGATGGTAGGCGGTGCTGAAAGACAGCTGTGTTCCCATATACCTTTGTAAGCTCGTCCAGAACTTCGACAGAAATCTGGAGTCGCGATCCGAGACTATGGACAATAGAACGCCGTGCAGTCGTACTATCTCTTGAATGTACAGCTCTGCGTATCGTTCCATGGAGTACGTCGTGCTAATTGGTAGGAAATGGGCAGACTTGGTTAGTCGGTCGACGACTACCCAAATCGCGTCGTGCCCTTTCGCGTTCCTTAGCAATCCTATTACGAAGTCCATGCTAATATTATCCCATTTCCATTCCGGAATGGGTAACGGTTGTAAAGTTCCCGCCGGCCTTTGATGCTCGGCTTTTATCTGCTGACACGTCAGGCATTGACTCACGAAAGTTGCGATGTCCTTTTTCATGCCTGGCCACCAATAGTTTTCCCTTAAGCCCCTGTACATCTTCGTTGCTCCTGGATGTACTGAGTATGCAGTGGCATATGCTTCTACCATTATCGTTCTTAGTAGTTCAGCATCGTCTGGTACGTACAAGCGGTCGTTGAAATATAGTCGTCCGTCTTCCCGTATTATGAGGTCTCCTGTCGGTTGTTCCCGTTGCGCTTTTTTGATCTTCGTGTAAAGCTCGTCTGTTTCCAGCGCCGTCTTAATTTGCTCTAGCAGCGTTGGTTGCAGAGTTAAAGCTGCTAGTAGCGTCTCAACTTTACCTAGTTGTACAACTTCTACTTCCAGCAGTTGCAGTTCAGCACTCACTGCTTTTCGGCTTAAGGCATCGGCTACTATATTTGCCTTGCCTGGGTGGTAGTTGATTACGCAGTCGTAATCCTTAACTAACTCTAACCACCTCCTCTGCCTCATATTCAGCTCCTTTTGGGTAAAGAAGTACTTGAGGCTCTTGTGGTCGGTGTATATCTCGCACGCTCTCCATAGAGGTAATGCCTCCAGATCTTTAGAGCAAAGACCACTGCCGCCAACTCTAAGTCGTGCGTCCGATAATTCTTCTCGTACTCCTTCAGTTGACGAGAGGCGTATGCTACTACATTCCCGTTCTGCATTAGCACACACCATAGCCCGTTCTTCGACGCATCGCTATAGACGGTAAATCCTCCAGTCCCCGAGGGTATTGTGAGAACTGGGGCCGTTGTAAGCCGTTCCTTCAGCTCTTGAAAGCTCTGTTCACATTCTATGGTCCACTGAAATGGCGTATTCTTCCTCGTCAGCTTCGTCAATGTAGACGCTATCTTTGAGAAATCCTTGATTAACTTCCTGTAGTAACCCGCCAGACCCAGGAAACTCCGTACTTCCGTTACATTGGTTGGTCTGGGCCAGTTGCTAATGGCTTCTATCTTGTTCGGGTCTATAGAAATCCCTTCTCCTGATACTATATGCCCCAAGAAGGCGACTTGGTCGAGCCAAAATTTGCACTTCTTGAACTTGGCGTATAGTTGCTTGTCCCGTAATATCCTCAGAACTATCCTCAAGTGCTCTTCGTGCTCCTCCTTCGTCTTCGAGTAGATTAGGATGTCATCTATGAATACGATGACAAACCTATCTAGGTAGGGTTTGAACACCCGGTTCATTAAATCCATAAAGGCTGCGGGCGCATTAGTTAGCCCGAATGGCATCACTAGGAACTCGTAATGGCCATAACGGGTACTAAAGGCCGTGTTCGGGACATCTTCCTTCCGAATCCTTAACTGATGATAGCCCGATCTTAAATCGATCTTAGAGAGAACCGTTGTGCCCTGTAGTTGATCGAATAGATCGTCTATTCTAGGGAGTGGGTACTTGTTCTTGATCGTCAGCTTGTTCAGCTCTCGGTAGTCAATGCATAATCGCATGGACCCATCCTTCTTCGTCATGAATAGCACCGGCGCTCCCCAGGGAGAGAAACTCGGCTGTATGAACTCCTTCTGCATGAGTTTGTCGAGTTGGTCCTTTAACTCCTTCATTTCCGTCGGTGCTAGCCGATATGGGGTCTTAGATACTGGCGCCGCTCCAGGTACCAGATCTGTGGCAAATTCTATTTCCCGCTCGGGTGGTAGTCCCAGTAATTCCTCGGGAAATACGTCGGGGAAGTCCTTATTAAATTGATGTACTCTGAGCCCTAGTTTCAATCGATGGCTAATATGGCTAGGTCTCGTTACTTATTAAATTTACTATCTTGCAATTCGATTTGATCGAAACTTAGTTCTACCCATTGTCGCCCGAAACCCTGAAATTTCATTGCCTACTTTCGATCGAAAGTCCTTTGGTTAATTGCATTCAATCGAAATTCAAATTCACTTATTCACTTTCGATCGAAACCCTAACATTTATCCCATTGAAACTACATTTATCTCATTAACCTAGTCGAAACTCTTCAATTCCATCCTTTCTCTACCAAAATCGTGTGGTTCTTAACTTAAAGGCACAATTCATAGGTTCTAAATCATACTTTAAACTATCCGATCACGAACTCATCTAAATAAGGACCTTATCATGAGCTTAACTTCACACTTAGGGTTTTCGCATTCTTTCTCAAACTAAAATTGCATTAATGACATTAATACATCTAATACTACTAGATTGTGGAGATTACAAAGCTTAAGGATGGAGTTTCACTTACCAATTTGGATATTCTAAGCTAGTTTGAGGATATTCTAAGCTTAGGTGTGGGTGTTCCTCATTTTAGGGAACCTTGTCTCTAAGGTTTGGCTAAGTATGTATTGGGCCTAAATTAAAATTCTTAGCCCATCTAGATAATTTATAGTCCAATGAAATCATAGTTCCAGCTATCATTTGACTATCATTAATCATTTCCTCCAATATTTTTCGAAAATTCCTATTCATGAATTAGGGGTCATCATAGTTCCGAAATTATTTATAAGTATCTACGCATAATTCGCACATAATTTACGAGCACAAAATTCGTGGCATCACATGAGTGCGTAACATACACGAAACTAACATGAAATCACATACATTATACACGTAATTTGTTGGGCGACCTAATTTGCGGGGACCGGGGTCCTACAATAATGGGCCTTGAATTTCAAAGTGTCGAATAAACGTCTACTCAGCCCATTTAGCAAATTAATTCTTGCAGTCGAAAATGCCCAAATACACGTAAAACCCTCAATCGAAAAATTCAACAGTCAAATTCTCTCGCGAAAAACTTTTACTCTCAAAAGACGAATGTCAAAAACTTCAAAATCTTTCGATTTTTACCTAATTTTCGTCTTTTGAAGGTAGATTTGACTTCCCTTAGGGTTTATCGTGCATTCAAACTAGATTTGCATCTATATTCTGTGATCTTTCGCCTGATTATGTGTAGAAATTTCGACTGAACAGAATGTGAAAACACGAATGAGATTTTGCAGTGTTTACGAGCATTCTAGGTGTATAATCTGGGTTAAAACTGCATTTACGATAGTTTTAAGCATTCTGGGAACATATCATTTCGATTACTTGCGTTCGTAAAGGTTGATTTCGAGTTCGACTACTCTGGGTTTTTCAAGTGTTTAAAGGCGTCGAAGAACTTTCTCGATCGCAAACAGTGTCAATTGAATTTCAATTTGATTGATTTACTGTTTGCATCGTTAAAGATTTTCGATCGCTAAATTTCTATCTGGTCGATAACATAATAACGCTGACCGAAAAATAATTACAATCGAGAAATTAATTTTTGATTTTATGCGAGCGAAAGATTACTGAACTGAATAGATAAATAATACGCAATCCTTTTTAAATTTTTCGAGCGCAAAACTTACTGTCTAAAATTTCGATTTCAATTTTATTCTCGGTCGAAAATTTTAGCGGTGACAAATTAATTTTTGGACGATAAAATTTCTCGATCGTAAAAGCACGCAGCGATAATTTGATCGATCGAAAATTTTCTCGATGGTTGACATAGTCTCTCGTTGACAAATTTCTCGATCATAAAATTTCGCAGCGAAAACCTTTTAAAATCGCAAACCTTTCTCGTTCAATTAATTTCATAGCGAAAAATTTTATTCACGCGCGAAAAATTTTTCGATCGTAAGTTTACTTGAAAATCTAATTTCTCGATCGTAAACTTACACGAAAATTTTTCTCGATCGTACAATTTGTCGGCTACAATACCACAATGTCAGTTCAAACACTTAGAAATTTTCTAAGTCCTTTGTCAACTGTAGCTGTCATTAGCGAATGAAAATTTTTCGATCGCAAATATTCAACTCGAAATCACATTATGGCAATTCAATTGAGAATTTCATTTCTCGAGCGATAAAAAGCACAGAGTGAAGAGTACTTTAACACTTAGCAGAATTTTCGACCAATTTTGTTGAACTTACATGCATATGTCGAAAATAAAATTAATTCTTCAAAAATTCACTCTATATGACCTATATGTGCATTGACATTTCCACTACAATTTTATCAAACATGTTGTAAATAGATTCATCATTATGGTTTGATAAATTCGAATACTCGACCAAATTTTAATCTAGCTAATGATTTTAATATGTATTTCAGATGGATCACTACCCTACCTGCAACCATATATACGAGAACGCCATGTACCTTAACGTCCCGACACGAACTTCCAACTGGATCTGACCACCTTTCGGTGTCCAGGCGACATCATCGTGTCCATACTGCAAGGCCTTCCACTGTGGCATCCTCTTACCATGACAGCTTCAGTACCGATGGTCTACCTCCAGTAGTTTTGGAGAATGATCAAGAGCCTCATCATGAACGTGGCGTATCACTTCACTACGGTTGTAGGGACGAGGCACATCTGTATGAGCAAGAATGAACTCAGACTTCTGCTCGACCCCCCTCACAGCCAAAATTACGACGCCCTCCCATCAGATGAAGAATTGGTGCATGACTTCCTCCAGATGGGATACCGTCCGCCGCTCACTAAGCTAGCACACATGCAGGATTCCCCATCCATGGAAGAATCTTTTTGGCATAATCAATAAGTGTTTGTCCCCGAAGCACGCAGGCTTCGACAAAGGCAACGGCCACATCCTCCGGATATATCACGGAGTAGTGTTCTCGCGGAATTACAATTTCGCTCCACTGATCTGGAATGACCTCGCAGAACAGTTCAGACAAAAAGAGAACAAACAGTACAAAAACGTGTTGTATGCGAGATGGTTCTCCGTCATCATCTGACAACAAATGGAGATGCACGAGCAGAATATTCCTCGCCTGCCCCCTGAAGGAAACTATCAGCCGCCTAGGCTCAAATTCTTCCACAACCCCAGGCTCGCGGACCTAGCTCAGCCATCGATAGCTATTCTGCTAGAGCTGCTACGTCTTGCGGACCCCGCGGGAGATGAATACACGCGGGCCCCCGACAGAGTTTCAAGTTAGCCCTCCCCAACAACAGCCCCCATCTAGTCCTGAAGACACGATGATCGATGAAGTGGCTCAGGAACTAGAGATGGAGCCTCCAACTCATGAGGATACAGTGCCAGATATAGAGTTGGAACTTGAGGATCCACAAGTTTCCCTTAGAGTTGAAGTGCCCATCATTGTCGTCGTGCTCGAAGAACCTCTTGAGGAAGGTATTCCAGCAGCACAGCCCGAGGCAGAAACGAGGCACATCTGACCACCAATGGCTACTATGCCAGAAACAGAGGCTCTGATTTCCACAATACAACTTGTCGAGCCTCTGGTGATGGAACCAGCCAGTGAGGATGTAGCACGAGGACTCTCACCTCACATGGCTAAGCCACCAGACACGGAGTCAGATGAGGAGATTCAACTGATAAGAAGGACTTTGAGAGGACTGAGTATATCAGTTGAGTCCATCTTCACCGCTGTCACCACCGCACCAGACGTCATGCCGATCGTACCGTCAAGTGCTGCGGGCACTCCTTCGCTCAATCTTGAGCCGCTGCATATCGTACCGGTGTCTGGTTCACAGGTTCAATCAGAACCTGTCGAAACACCTATAGAGGAGAATCTTCACGATTCGACTCAAGGATTGGGTGGAAGTCTCCAACAGTCACAACCTCAAGTGACTGTGATCTAGCCTGTGGAGCCGGTGTTAGCTCACGGGTTGATAACAGGCGACCAGTCGTCCTGGAACATCCACAACGGAGGCGTCCACTCCGTACGTGACTGAAGACAGACTTCAGGCCGCTCTCGCTAACGCGCTGAAGGACATTGAAGCAAGATTATGGAGAGCGTGCGCAATGCCATCGAGACGTCCCTCCAAGATGGTGGAAAAGCACCCGTCTCGGAGCCGTCTTCATCACAACCCATCCACACACAACCTCAACCCATACTATCCACACAAGTCCCAACACCCATCCTCACCCACAACCTAATAAATTCTGCCACCGTAACCATCAGCGAACTCCACTCAATATTGGTCGCCAGGCTATTGGAATTGACCACACGAATGTCGAAAGAAGAAGATCTCTTCCGCCATCTCGTCGATCGTCCTGACCCATCCCAAACGTGCCGTGGCCAAGGCTCCCACTCCAAACGCCGACATGACGACCCAGACGATCAGGGTCGTCCTGAGGGGGAGAAATGGCTAAGGATAATCACAAGGGGTCAGAGACAGAACCGTGGCGCGACTCAGACAAGTAAAGTAGCCGCTGGAACCTCACAACACACTACCCAAACAACCACCACCACACGCCGCACCACTCAAACCCAAACCCAAACCCACATCGTCCCACCAACCTTTCAAGTAAGGACACCTCCACCCACGCCACCGACCTTCTCAAGCCCCTTGTTTTCGGAAGAAGAAGCAAGTGCTGCGATGCTTGTCGCCCTAGCGCAGACTCAGGCGACTCCCTCAACTGCTCCAGACCAAACGGGACCATCAGGACATGGCGTCAACCCATACGAGGTCCTAGATAAATATATATTCGAAGGACAGTGGATGACCCATTCCATGCCCGATGAGCATCAATGACAACGGCTTCAGGACGTTCGACGCTTCCTACAACAAGCCTCGGTAGACCTCGTACTCATAGAAGATGCCTCAGGAAGGTGAAGACTACCAGCAAGATATCCCAAGGCCACCAGAATTGATCGCACAACGAGCGGTTTTCCCCACAAGACAAATGCCAGGGACCGTTCGGATCGACACGCCGTGGGAGAATATTCGGATTGAAAATCCCCTTCCTTGAAGAAATCCGTGAACACATCTGGAGGTCACCGGACAGGGTCAAGAAGCCGAACGAGTTCGAGCTAAGAGGGATCTATCATTGGGATCAGCAGAAGAGGATGACCTACGTCTGGATGCTGACTCAACTTGGACATGATGCGAGGCTGGGGATGACTAAAGATCAAGCCAAGAGCCACTATACGAGTCTCTCCCCAATCTGCCAGCTTATCAGGTCTACTATGACAAAGGAGGTCTTCCAACCCCAACCTACGTTATCGGGCGAGTGGACAGAACTCGAGAGGAATTAAGCAAGAGCAACCTACCGTACCTCCCCGCCGACGAGGTATATAACCTCTATCAGCTGTATGTGGTGAAGTATAAAGGTCCTCAAGGCTTCGTCAAGAAAGAAGGTCTCGAGGGGCTCTACCACTGGAGAGCAACATGAAGAAGGTCAACATGACCGCATCGCTCAACAAAGGACCTGAGATCGAAGGGCTTCCAAGCAATCATGCGCACATCAGCTCAGTCCTAGGCGTCACCTATCACAATCCAACCGCCAAGAAGACCAGGTTGATGCTGAAACTGAGATTCATAAGTTTTGCAATGAAACGCTCAAGATCATCAGGAGGAATATAAAGCAAAGACCGGAAGAAATCAACTGAGAGACGATGCTGAGAATCAATCAGTTCGTGAGAGAACAACAGCTCCTGATGGAACTACTAGATGACATCGAGGAGTGCCTGAAGCTGAGGGAAACGCTCAGGAATTATGAGCATGCGCTGGGCTTGCGCAGGTTGTACTATGCCGGACGAGGACGAATGGAGCGGAAGGGCAATCAAGCACAACGGAGGAGATTGTAGAGTATCATTTTAATTGTGCTTGATTTTATTAGTTGTCCTTGTAATTAGGGGCTTTATGTATAGTAGTCCTTAGATTAGGACTAAATTGATATTTATACCAAGTTTGTTTGGTATAAATAGTTGTACAAACATTGAGCTGAATACCGAACATTAGAGAATCAATCCGAAAGGCTGCCATTCAATTCTAGAGAGAGAAACAACAAAACTTTCTCACACTAAAGGAATTCTCTCTCATGTGTTTCGAGTGAAGGTTTTCGATCGAAATACATTGTTCAATAATTCTTATCGATTTCTTTAGAATTCATGCCTAGGATTGATTGTGTTGACAAACGACGACCTAACAAAGGAGTTGGAGAGCGTCTATATTCAGTTGAGACACTCGTTGATTCCATAAGCTGTTCTCTGTAAAACAGTATGAGAGATGAGGCATACAGCTGTCGAAGGCCGCACGGACGTCAGGTTGATGTGTAGAGATTGGATTTTCGAAGTCCGTAAAGGAGTTCTTTCTCCTGACTGTCCAAAATTCTGCACCGGTCAGCGTGAAGGACCTCTTGAAATCCTTACAGAACTGGCCTATGCTGAACAAGTTACGGCGGAGGCCTTCGATATAAGAGACATCTTTTATCGTCAGATTTTCCAAAATAATATCTCCACATCCAAGGATGGGAGCTGAGTCATTGTATCCGAATCTGACTATGCCGTTTGGTCGGTCTTTGTAGATGCTCAGCAGCTCTTGATTTCCAGTCATGTGTGAGGAGCAACCAGAGTCGATGTACCACACATGATTGCTATGCAAAAACAAGTTAGAGAGCTTTAGGTACCCACTTAAATATGGGTCCTCCAAGATTAGCAGACATAGATTTAGGTTCAGATATGGTTCCTAAATTATTACTTGAGGGACTTGGCCTTTTCGGCTTTTGTCATCCTAGGCGGAGATTCGAAAAGTGGGTTTGGGTTTAGCCTCTTTAGGTGACTTGGCCTTTTCGGCTTTTGTCATCCTAGGCGGAGATATAGGGACCTATTTGGGTTGAACCTTGCAGGGGAGGTTAATTTCAGTATGTACAAACGCGTTGGTAGGCTTGACCGAGGAAAAGATCTTTTCATTTGATAATCTCCTAAGGTGCTTGGGGGACTCAATTTTTACGGGATACCTTAGGTGAGTACAGGCATGCACAGCGCCATATGCTTTCTTTATGGCTGGACCTTGTTTCCTACGGGTCTTCCTAGTGGCATTTGTTTCAGAATGACTACTTTTAGCTTCAAATGTGGAGCCAATTTCCAAATTAGTGCTTCTAAAATTAGTAGGCTGTAGAGTACATGTAGAAGCCATTATTCGAAGCGAAGAAATGACTCTTTTATTTCCACGAGTGTCATTTATTTGTACAGAAGGAGCAACATCCTTAGACATACTCAAATCTATTAGCTCCTTAATACTAGACACTCTCGCCTTCGGTTCTAGTGCTTGCCCTACGCTCCCTGTAGACGTAGGTAAAAGAGATTTAGTCTTAGCACTTTTAACAGAATTATCAGTGCATTTTTTATCTTTCGAATGTGATTTTTCGATTTTCACACTTTTCATAGTAGCGAGAGGTAGTTTGGGAGGATGATGAAGCTTTTAGATTTTCCATCTCTTTTAAGAATTTTTTCTTTTCAGCTTCGAAATTCTCTCTTTCTTTATCTAGTTTGGCTTGAGCTTCCTCTATCTGTTTTATTATAGGGGGTTTGTTGAGAGAATTTCTATAGTGAACGTCTTTGACTTCCTCGTAGTGTGTTTGAGATTCAGGAGGTTGAAGTAAATCAGATACAGGTGTTAAAATGGTTTCATATTTTTGTGTCTTTCATTTAGTTCTGTGTAGTCAAAGGGGATTTCAGGCCCATGTGAGGCTTTCTCTTAGATGAATCTAAAGTACATTGTTTTGTCGCTAGTAAAATTTCTAAGAGAGGTTACTCCTAAACCCATGTTCTTAATATCATATATTTATTTCTTCCGTAGACACGTGGGTTGGTGAAACCTATGCCTTCTATTGGATTATATAATTCTGTATCATTGGGCTGGTTTAGAAATATCGTCTGCTCAGAATGTCCCCTACGCGTAAGAATATCATCTAATTTCTTAATTTTGCATATAGCTTCTTACGTTCCTCACCTAGGAGAGCATAATTATTTTCTACCGTTAGTTTAACAGCTTGACAGGCATCTAGTTCTTTACTAAGCTCACTAACCTTTGCATTAGATATTTCTAATTGAGCTTCTAATTTAGTGATCTTAGTGGTAGTTTCGGTTATCCTACATTTAGGGTGGCTTTCTCATTGAGATTCCTAACCAAGCAATTGTAGTTATTTGCTAGCCTATCTTCTAATTCCTTGATCTTTTCACTATGCTGTCCTGTTTGAAGTTGACTTGTCTCTCTAGAATGTAGGCTCTTAGTAAGTTCTTCTATTTTAGCGCAAGAGCTTCTAAGTTCTGATTCGAGACTATTTATTTTCTCCTGAGACCTAGAAAGTTTATCCTCTACTTCCTTAATGCATTTCTGCTCACGTTTCATGTTAGCATATTGTTTTTGATATGATTCTAACATGGTCAATAATGTGGAAGAAGAGTCTACCTCTTGTGATGAGGTGGATGCGTCGTCTTCGTCCTTTTGGTTGGATGTTTCGGCATCCTGTCGTCGTCAAGGCGTACCATGTGTTAGGGAGTGTGCCCTCGGAATGCCATACGAGGACTAGGAATAGCATAGGGCACACGATGATGTATAAGTTGATAGACACGTTTATTGTATATACTGTCAAATAAATTAATGAATATTATTTTCATTATAATAAAGGCATTATTATTTATTTATCGAATTTAAAGTCTACTTGGCATCCGGAAGTGCGATAAATAAATAACACCCAAATGTTTGAGTTGGACGTCTGATTCTCGTAGGGACGAGAGAGGAGACACCGGACGGTCCTTAATCTCAACATTAAATAAAAAGTCCGTAAGTCTAAGGATTCTAGGTGGGTGACTAGATATCCGAATATGACTTATCCATTGACGACCACATAGTATCGGTAGTGTCACCGATTACCTGAGAGGTTGTGGGTCGTGATGGTGATATTGGTGATCGGAGAGATTGCGTATTCGGACATTCGGCTCGTATTCGTCTCAATCACATGGCTAGGATGTTGTCAATGATTGAACGAATGACTATAGCAGCCTCAGACCGATAGGGTCATTGACGGATTTGCTTTCGCAATTTCGGTTTGTCGCTAGTTGGCTAGGCTCGCAAGTGTTCATAAATGAAACACGGGTCAGCAACGAAACGCAACCGACTTTACGGAGGTGATTACCGGGCTTTGACTGCTATCGGGATTCACTGCCTATATTCGTATAGGTTAATGTCCTATGAGGTAATCGGAGAGCGACGATTATAAAGCCTTCGGCCGAAGCTTGGAAAACTTGCTCGTATTAGATACAGAGCGGAGTTTAAATAATCGGTTCGGTCTCGATTATAACATAGTGTTAGCTTAGTGAGTTTGACATTTGCATGGCTCTCACCTAACCAGGACGCAAGTGAAAGGCGTGAGAAGTATTTAAATGTATACACTATAGTCGGTTCGTCCGAATTTCGATTAGATCAAAATTCGTTCTCAACTGGGATCTGTCAGGTACCGTGGGATTGGCTAGGCGAATATCGGGACTCGTGGATTCCTCCCATGCCAGTTGAGACGGACCTAGAGAGTCGCGCTTAAAAATGGTAATGAACTTGAACGAAAAAGGCGAGCTTTTCTGTGGAACCTAACGAATAAGATTCGTTGAGGTAGTGGCAAAGTTGATACGAGGTGTCGACGACTTAGTTAGATTCCAGTGACAGTCACGGAAATAATTAGGACTTGAGATTGTCTTAAGTGCTTAGTTAATTAACTAAGTGGGCTCAATTATAATTAAAATAATTAGTTGGATTTAATTATCTTACTGTTTAAAATTGAGGGACTAAATTGAGAATTTAGAAACCTCAAGGGCCAAAATGAAAATATCAAAAAAAAAGAAAATTAAGAAAACTCTACACATCCACGTTGGGATGTGTAGAATGAATGAGTCAGTTTATTTTTTTTATTTATCTTGACACTTGTTAAGACAAGTGTCTCAAATTAAAAAAAAAAAAATTACTATTATGAGAATAAGTAGACTAACGTGAATGAGAAGGATTTTTTTAGGGACAAAAAATAAACAAGAGAGAAAGGTAGATAGAAGTTCTAAACATTTTTCTCAAGCCACGTTGAACCGACGGGATCGTTCGACGAACCCGACGCCCGAACCGAACTGCGCTAGCCATTGGGAGCAGTTTCGGAGGTTTGCTCAAGGTCATACCGGCGTGACGATCTAGCCCGGAGGCCCCGGATCCAGACAAGGTGTAGCCACGTCCATCCGAGGCGACGACAGAAGAAATCCCGTTCACCGAAGGTATACCTCGAACCGTAGCTACTTGATTTACGAAAAATACCAAACGGTATCGGAATAATTCGAAAGACACCTCGTTGGAAACGTCGGGAAGTGTAGAATTATTCTGGAAAATTTGGTATCGATCGGAAATCGTTTCGGTCGTCAAATAGTTAAAAGACGGCAGACTGCTGTTTTACTCGAATTAATTATTTCGAACCACAGATTTGATTTCGAGAAAAATACCAAACGATGTCGGAATAATTCGAAAGACCTATCGTCGCGAACGTTAGGAAGTGTAGAATTATTCTGGAAAGTTTGGTATTGATCAAAAATCATTTCGGTCTCCAAATAATCGAAAAACGTCTGGTTGCCGCTTTATTCGATTAATTTGGATCTAAATTATTAATTCGAATAAATTGGAAATAAATTCGAATTTTTATAATTCGAATTAACCGCGATCTCCCGAGGCTTAGGGCAGCATCTCAGACCCTCGGGAGAAGCCGAATGGCGTAAGGTTGAATTTAGATATTAAAAATCGAAAATTCGCCACCCCACGCCGCTCGGTACAAATCGCGCTTCCGCTATAGCCACGTTGCGCTGTTCGGGGGCCGGCGTCGATTAATCGGGCCCACCCCAACAGTGGTATCAGAGCCAAGGCTCATGAATGGTTCGACCGAAGGCCTCGAAAGCCGATGTGGCGAACGAACGGTCTACGTAGTTTGGAGACTATCGTCGCTCGTGACGTCGGTTGGACACCGACGTTAAAAATCTGTGTTGCATGTTTATGTGGGACATTTACGCGGGCTTAGGTTCAACCGGGTTATTTGTTTAAGGGTCGTTTGCCGCCCCCCGGTATGTACATGGATTACGGGTTGTTTGGGAATTAATTCCCCCCGTGTTGTATTTTATTGCTTTATTAGATAGGTTAGATAAAATGACGGCCGTTCGACGCAAGGCGAGATTGGAGGATTCAACAACCATCGTAACGATGACTCGACGTTGGAAGATCGAAGACCCCGGTCGTTTTACGACCCATGTAATAGGACCAGTCTAGAAGTAGCCCGCATATTTGTCCATTTAAATTGCTTTCCTAGGGTTAGCAATTTATTTATCGCATTTACGTGCTCGTGCTTAATTTTAATATGCTATGAGTTACAAAAATCTCCCGTACGAATACTAAGTGAGTAAAGGGATTGGATGCCCTGTCTTCTATCAAGCTCGGGCCTAGTTGTTACGAAACCTAAATGCAAGGTTTGGTTTCGGGTATGCCGACGCCTTGCATTTGCTCTTGTTTCGGCTTGCTCGGGTGCATTTGTGCCGCTCGCCAAGACCACACTGTGCGGTAAAACGTACGGTTCAAGTGTGCGGTTTTGAGCATCGCACTTAGACAGTCATACCGCCTTGTTCCGGGTTTTGCCGGCGGGGGTCCCTGACTGAGACAAAGATAGTTGAGACATTCGACAAGGTCGGATTCGTGCGAAGCACGAGTTCGTGGGCCGCTGCAAACAAATAAAACGACAGAGGTTGAGGTTTGCACCCGTCCACGGGGACATCAACTCCACTATCGGAGTTATTAACGTAACTTCCAAAACATCCGTAGGGAGAATGGAGTTTATGAAAAGATAGTGGGAGTCAAACGGAATAAAAAGTCCTTGTTCGCGTTTGATAACCTATACAATCGACTTAATATGCCTTTTATTTTTCTGCAGCATTTTCTCTCCTTTTGAAATTATGTCGACCGCTTTAAATGTACTGCTCAAGGAGAATAGGTTGACTGGGCCAAACTATTCTGACTGGCTTCGCAACTTGAGGATTTTCCTCGAGATTGAGAACCTAGTTTATATCCTTGACTCCGAAATGCCGCCAACCCCAGGGGCGCGGGCATCCGAGCAGGCTCGTGCCGCTTATGACAAGCGACTGCGCGACGAGAAGCTCGTAAAGGCTCATGTCCCCGGATCAATGAGTAACGCACTGCAGCGTAGCCACGAATGTATGGCTGATGCTCGAGTGATGGTTCAACATTTAAAAGAGCTTTACGGTGAGGCGTCTAGGACGGCTCGTTATGCGACTTCGTCTCAGCTCTTCCGATCGAGTATGTTTGAGGGTGAGAACGTTGGCGAGCATGTTATGAATATGATCACCATGATCGAGAAGTTGGAGACTCTCAATTTTCGATTTGATCGTGAATTACAAAATGATCTCATCTTGCAGTCTCTGCCTCCGTCCTTCAACGCGTTCATTGTGAACTACCAGCTGAACGGTATGACGCTATTGCTTCCTGATCTGATGATTCAGTTAGCAACGGCGCAAGGTCAGATGAAGAGGGCAAAGCAGACTGCACTTGTCACCACTTCTTCGAAGCCCCAGAAAGGCAAAATGAAGAAGGGCAACAAGCTCAAGCCAACAGGGAAGGTTTCCAAGAAGAAACTATCTTCTGGGAAATCGAAACAAACTGGTGTAAAGCCGACGGATAGGTGTCTGCATTGCGGTGCGCTGGGCCACTGGAAGCGTGACTGTCCGAAGCTCAAGGGTGAGCAGGCTGCGTCAGGTATGGAACTTAATGTTTTAGAAACAGTTTGTTCTTCATCTGTATACTCTACTTCCTGGATATTGGATTCGGGGGCTAGTACTCACATTTGTGTTTCCACACAGGGTCTGGGACCAAGTAGAGCGCTTGGGGAGCGTGAGATCGAGGTCAGAGTGGGAAGCGGGGATAGTATCTCGGCAAGCCACGTCGGATCAAGATCTCTTGTATTATCTTCTGGGCATGTGTTGCGTTTGTTCGATTGTCTTGTACTCCCGAGGGGATTTAAGAACATCGTCTCCATTCCTGTTTTGAGTAGGAATGGTTATGTATTTAGTTTTAATAATAATACATGCCACATTATGTATAGAAATAAAAATGTTGGCAGCGCGACACTATTTAATGGTTTGACTATTTAAATACCCAGAACGATATATCTGTGAATACTGTCACAAATAAACGAAAGACGGGAATAAATGCGAGATACTTGTGGCATCTTCGATTAGGTCATGCTAGAGAACGCAAGATCCACGAGTTGGAGAAAAATGGGATATTGACACCGTTGGGATCAGATCCCTATCCGACTTGTGAGTCATGCCTCAAAGGTAAAATGACCCGATCACCCTTCACCGGGACATTTAACAGAGCCACGGAAATTCTCGGTTTAATTCACACGGACGTTTTGCGGGCCATTCAATGTGAAGGCTCGTGGTGACTTCCACTATTTTATTACCTTTACGGATGATCACAGTCGTTACGGACTAGTGTATCTGATGAGGTATAAAGCTGATGCTCTTGGAAGGTTCAAGGACTATAACGCCTTGGTGGAAAACCAAACTTCGAAGCTCATTAAAGCCATTCGATCGGATCGAGGTGGCGAGTATATGAGTGTCGAGTTTGACCAGTTCTTGAAGGAGAATGGTATAATATCGCATATGACTCCGCCCGGCACGCCACAGTTGAATGGCGTGGCCGAACGTAGAAATCGAACTTTGTTAGATACGGTTCGTTCTATGTTGAGCTATACAGATTTACCGATGTCATTGTGGGGATACGCGCTTTTGACAGCGGCATATACCATTAACCGGTGTCCCTCGAAGTCTGTTAACGGCATTCCGTATGAGATATGGACTGGCCGTTTACCAAGCTTATTACATATTAGAATTTGGGGTTGCCCCGCCTATGTGAAAAAGCTGAAAACAGATAAAATTGGAGTCTAGGTCAGTAAAAGGACGTTTCATAGGTTACCCCGAAGACTCTATGGGGTACCTATTCTATTTTCACGATGATCGAAGGATCGTTGTTGGTCTACATGCACATTTTCTGGAGGAAGAGTTCATTCGAGATTGTGGTGTTGGCCGTGAGGTCACTCTCGAGGAGCAGTCGACCGAAACGCCCACACAGGATCCGGATGGTCCGAGCGAACCAGTCATGCGACGATCTGAAAGGGTGCCTCGCCAACCACAGTGGTATGGCATGTCACATGTCGAACAAGGTTATGTTGCGACTAGGGGACTTCTAAGAGAAGATCCCGCTACTTTCGATCAAGCTATATCCGATGTTGACTCAGCGAGATGGATTGAGGCTATGCGAGCTGAGATGGACTCAATGTACTCCAACAAAGTCTGGACTCTTGTAGACCTACCGAGTGGTTTTAGACCAATAGGCTGTAAATGGATTTACAAGAGGAAGATTGGATCTGACGGACAAGTTGAGACGTACAAGGCCAGGTTGGTTGCCAAGGGCTATAACCAAAAAGAGGGAGTTGACTATGAGGAGACTTTCTCACCTGTAGCCATGATCAAGTCCATCCGGATAATGCTCGCGATAGCTGCGCACTATGATTATAAGATTTGGCAAATGGACGTCAAAACGGCGTTCCTTAATGGATTCCTCAAGGAGGAGATCTATATGGAGCAGCCAAAAGGTTTTGAGTCGCATGCAGATGCTCACAAAGTGTGCAAACTGAATCGGTCAATTTACGGACTGAAACAGGCCTCTTGTAGCTGGAATCTACGTTTTGATGAAGCAGTTCGGAACTTTGGATTCGTGAAAAACGTAGATGAGCCATCTGTCTACAGAAAGAGCAGTGGGAGTATGGTGTCGTTCCTTGTATTGTACGTGGATGATATCCTTTTGATAGGAAACGACATTGGGATGCTCTCATCGATGAAAGCATGGCTTTCAACCGAATTCTCCATGAAAGACCTGGGAGAAGCAACGTATATACTAGGTATTCGCTTGTACAGGGATCGAGCGAACCATACGATCGGCTTATGTCAGGCCCTTTACTTAGAGAAAATCCTGAAGAAATTCAGAATGGATGACTCTAAGAGAGGGTTCTTACCAATGCGACATGGGATCCATTTGTCAAAGTCAATGTCACCTCAAAGTGAGGAAGACAGACGACGGATGAGTGGGATACCGTATGCGTCTGCAGTGGGTAGTCTGATGTACGCGATGTTGTGTACACGACCGGACATTCCCTACGCTGTGAGCGTGGTTAGTCGGTTTCAGGCAACTCCAGGGGAAGAACATTGGACAGCTGTTAAGAATATCTTTAAATACCTTAGACGGACTAAAGACTTAACACTGGTTTATGGAGGTGCGGGACTAGAAGTAGTTGGTTATACCGATTCGGACTTCCAGTCGGACGTGGATGACCGAAAATCTACTTCAGGTTTTGTATTCGTGCTCAACGGTGGGGCAGTGTCTCGGAGAAGCTCCAAGCAAAGCACAACTGCCGATTCCACGTGCGAGGCAGAACACATAGCAGCCTCAGAGGCAGCTAAAGAAGCTGTTTGGATGAAAAAGTTCTTGCAGGAACTTACTGTGGTACCAGTTGTTGACAGACCGCTTACACTTTGGTGCGATAATAGCGGTGCAGTCGCACAAGCAAAGGAACCACGATCTCATAGCAAGTCCAAACATATTGAGAGAAAATATCACGTATTACGTGAGTTCGTTGAAAACGGGATGGTCGCCGTGCAGAAAATCGCCACCGCAGAAAACGTGGCGGACCCGCTCACGAAGCCCTTGTCCCAAGCAGTTATGGAACAGCATCTGGACAAGATGGGGCTACGATACCATTGCGACTGGCATTAAGTACAGCATCTGGAAAGTTTGGTATTGATCGAAAATCATTTCGGTCTCCAAATAATCGAAAAACGTCTGGTTGCCGCTTTATTCGATTAATTTGGATCTAAATTATTAATTCGAATAAATTGGAAATAAATTCGAATTTTGATAATTCGAATTAACCGCGATCTCCCGAGGCTTAGGGCAGCATCTCAGACCCTCGGGAGAAGCCGAATGGCGTAAGGTTGAATTTAGATATTAAAAATCGAAAATTCGCCACCCTACGCCGCTCGGTACAAATCGCGCTTCCGCTATAGCCACGTTGCGCTGTTCGGGGGCCGGCGTCGATTAATCGGGCCCACCCCAACACCATGAGGGCAAAATTCTCTTCTCCAGAGCTAGACGTGTCTTCGTGCCAGTGGTCCTGCTCTGCCATGAGGGCTACTCCTGCTTCTTTCTGCTTCGTGAGTTGTAGCTTCTTGAAGTAGTAATTAGTATCTCTTTTCTTGGGAAGGGTGCATTCTCTGGCAAAATGTCCGGCTTGCATAAGTGAAGCATTTGTTGGACTCTTTATTGTTCTTGCCTTCAGAACTCTTGATCGAGCGGATCTAGTAATAAAATTAAACGAATATCGACGAACTAACTACGCTCAACAGGCAAGTGTACCTATCGAAAATAGTATAGAAATGGCAAATATTCGAGTATCGAATCCAAAGGAACTATATACTTTAGAAAACTGTCGTTTAAATATCCTAGTGAATATTTTTGGTTTGATATAAATCTAAATAGCGATAAACTAAATAAGCGATAAACGAAAAAAAATATCTGATAAAAGAACGATAACGGAGTTGGGACGATTTATGTAAGCGAATGTATTTGAGACTTGAATCCCCCTAGCTCGACCAAAACAAATATTAAGTGTACGTAAATAAAGCTTATCATTAGACCGTGGAGATTCCTATACATGCGTACGAGTTATATAGCTGACGAAACTGCGCCTTACCATATAATGATCGTAAACAACTAATCAACGAATTAAGTAGCTGGGCAAACTTCCCTAACTACTTAACCGAAGATCACATTAAAACACGATGAATTCGCTATTAGATTTGACTCTAATCCGGCGGGGTAGTTCAACCTATCTCTAGCGATGAGTTTATTCCGCTCGTTTACTAATGGTCTAATCGTTCGCCCCTCTCTCGAGCGTAGCGTATGATTTCCTGGACTACGTTAACTTAAACACATAGACATGATCAAGCTAACTATGACAATTTCGATCACATAGACATAACCAAACTTATATGCTTCGTAAACGAGTCATAATAATAACAACACATCAAATACGCTTAAACATACGATCGATCGCGCTAGGGTTCATCTCATCTCAAATACATAATATTTAGCTACTCATGACGGAAATTAACACGACGAAGGATAAAAATAGCATATAGGAAAACATAATATCTTTCCTGAATATTTGGCTCGGGCTTAGTCCTTCGTTGAGTATTTTCGTCGAACGGGTGGCGGGCGTCTCAGGTTGCACTTTCCTTGCCCTTCCTCGCACTGCACGTTCTCGTTCGCTGCTCCTACACGCACCGCTGCCCTCCGCTATTCCCCTCCGCCGTGAGCTGCCTGCTTGGTGGAAGTGGGTTGGCGTGGCTTTGGGAAATGGTTGGGTGATGAGTGAGCTTTGTGACGTATGCGTGAGGTGGCAGGTGGTTGCTTGAGGTTGTGTGACGTGAAGTGTTGTGGAATAGAGATGGGTGCTTAAGGTGTGAGCTTTGGGTTGTAGGGAGCAAAGGTTTCGTGAGTGATGAAGCTCAGTGAATATTGACGCCTGTTCCCTACTTCGTATTCCCTCCTTCGTATCCCCTCGTCAGCTACAACAGATTGCACCAATTTATAGGAGGTGGAGGGGGCATCAAAATCTTCATTAGACGGCTCAAAAACAGCGTGAGATTGCCTTTTCTTCCTTGAGCCGTGCGCTCGTTGATTCTTCTTCATTTGTCTGCGGTGTGTGTGTGCGAATTTTTCTTCGTTGCAGATCTTTCGTCTTGTGGGTCTTGTTCTTTGTTTCCTCTTCTCACTTGTCGTGACATAGGTGAGTGTGTAACAAAGTTGGGCTTGGGCTTTTTCCAATTTGTTTCTCCTTTCGTCACATGGGCTTGGGCTCTTTCCAATTTCTGCCTAATTGGTTGTTGGGCTGAGTTCAAACTGTTTCCCGTAAATTCGGAGAAACTCGACCTGCACAACTGCCATTTAAAAGTTTGATATCGTCATTAAATCATATTTAAGTCCTATAATTTTTCGAAATGACTTCATTAATCACGCAAACGACTTAAAATTAACAAATATAAACGTAAAGAAATACGTTTATCAACTCTCTGGTGCATGTTCCTTGTTCTTAGAGCTTGAGGTCTGAAGTTTGTTGGCAGGATGAGGACTTAATGCTTCCAGTATTTCTTGCTCATCATTTTTCCGATTATGGCCAACTGCTTCCCTAGTGCTTTCATGCTTGGCTCGACCTCTGATTCTGAATCTTCTTCTGACTCAGATGAGGATGGAGGCCTAACGATCTTCTCTTTGCGAGGCTTTGTTCCACGCTTCTCTGAGACTAGAGCAATGGTGTTGTCAACTTGCTTGCCCTTCTGCTCTCTCTGAATCTCGCAAACATCTTCCTCGTGTTGGGCGAGATTATCAAAAACTGCATGAATATCCAACTCCTCCATATCTTTGTTTTGTCTAAATTGAGTGGATATCTTTTTCCAGTCCGAGGGCAGAGAGGATAGAAATCTGATATTTGTTTCCATGTTCGTCTTTTTGGCCTTAATGCCTACTTCCGTCCTTTGCACCATCCTATGCAACTCATCCCACATTCCCTTAGCCGTTGGGAGGCTGTGTATCCGTCCATAGATGTCATTTGGGATGCATTGCATGAGTGTGTTTATGGCTATTAGATCAGCCTTCGCGCGGGCCTTTTCCTCGATAGAGTACCCCCTAGGCTCCTGAGTCGCCTAGTAGCGGGAATTCGAGGAGTATCATCACCGACTATGGTGACCTAAAACTGTGTAGGTCCCTCTTCACGTGACTGCAATAGATTTTCGGCTTGATCTTTCCGAGCTATAAAGTTTAGGAAGCGGCTTCTCCAGATTGTGTATTCACCGCATTGCAAGATCGGCGGACGATTGTCGTTCCCTAGCGAGTATGTATCCATCTCTTCCTTGTCTTTTATTGTTGTTGACGAAGGATCTTCGTTGGTTGTTTTGATGGATTTGAGTGATGTTATGTGCTTCACAAGTAGCAAATTAGTTAGTAGAGTTTGATATTAAAGCAGTCGAGTATTATTTTCGATTCTATCTTTAGATTTTCGATCGAAAATAATTCAGTCGTGATTAAAATATACTTCACTGTTCTCGTGAGAAAGTGCGTCAGCGAGAAAATTTTCGAGCGAGAAAAATTTATGCAAATACTTTCGATCGAGAAAAATCTTTTAATCGTGAATTTGTTTAGATCTCAAAAAACAATACTTAGGGTAGGTTTCTTGCCTAGTCAGAATAAATTCGTTGACTGAAAAAGTTTTTCGATCGCAAGTAATTTTCGCTTGGTCAAACTGTATTAGTTTTGACCGAAAAAAATTTCGACGGTAAGTTCTGCGAGCGCAAAGGTCAAAATAGGTCTTCGTCGAAAAAGTTTTTCGCTAAATAACTCTCGAAAAATTGTTCTACTGACGATTTTAGCGCTGACTTAGTGTTCTGATCGATAAAAATTCTCGCGCGGAGTTTTGTGATCGAGAAATTTCTGCGATCGAAAACTTAAGCGAGAAAAATTGAAGTCCATCGAGTAAAATAAGAACCCTTCCCTAACCGCCTATTCTAGCGCATTCTACGTGCCTAGCGAGTTTGTAAATAAAGAATTGCACCGAAAATGCGTACAAATTTTTCATTTTTCATTTATGGAATGGAACATCGTTCTATACAAAACAAAAGAATGCATGTCGAACATTAGGTTGCAGACATGGTCTAACTACAACGGCGAAGGTGTGTCGGCACAGCAAAAGCTCCTATGCGCCCGGCCTCACAGGTCGTCATCCACACACACACGTCCACCCCAAAAGCAGCGCGAAGCTCCAAAAGATCGGGCTTGTCTTTCAACACGATCACATACCGTGGTCGTCGGTGCCTACAACACACAACATAAGGAATGAGCCACCGAGGCTCAGTAAGCAGAAATCATGCATGTATGCACGTGTCACTCCCCTGCAAAGGCAATCCACGCCGATGCATAACATCACTAAGCAAAGGCAATCCACGCCGATGCACATAACACTCCGCACAGGCGATCCGCGCCAATGCTCCTAGTACTCATACTAGTACCACTCAGGGCCCTCGACGCACTAACTATGCACCACTAAGAGCTCAATATCCTCAATAGGATCGTGACAGCGACCCACGCTGGGTAGCCTACGCTAGGTTTCCCTAGGTCGCACCCTCCCAGGTCGTCCCCTCTGCCATACGGTAGCCTACGCTGGTAGCCTACGCTAGGATTCCCCCTAGGTCGCTCCTTCTAGGTCGCTCCTTCCGCAAACAGGGCAGTTGCCTACGCCAGTTAGCCTACGCTAGCATAGCTAGGTCGCTCCTTCCTGGGTCGCTCCTCCTGCCTCATCATAATAACCGGCGTCGTACGCCGTATAGGGTGCCATAGATGTCGTCCGTAACTCAACTGCGAGTCGACACACCGGCCTATATCGGCGGGTCTTCGTCGCATACAAGTGACATAATAATATGCACACTCAGTCCCACGACCCTCCCTCACGAGTTCGTGCGTGCACGTGAATATGCATATGCACGTAAATGTAACATAAACTTACCATATTAAAATACTACAATCAATTCACGAATTCATGAAACCACGTAGGCACGTAATCACGCAATTTAGGCACGTAAAACAAGTTGTCTGTCGTAGTTGGATTTCTACTTACCTGGCGTCCGTAGACTAACTGCTACCTGCCCCAGCGAATTTCCTAAGTCCCGACCTTAGGCACCAACACATTCGTATCAGCAAGCTATTAATTAATTAAGCTAGCTAAGTACTCGAATTATTTTAAGTCATGAACCTAATTTTCGACTTTAAACTATTTGCTAGCCTGTCTAGTGAAATTCCTAAAATTTCGTCCTTTAACCTGCCAAGGCTATGAAGTCAGTCCATAAATTATTTTAAATCAACTATATAATTTTCGTTCCAAAATTCTATCGAATGCGACGTCTACCTATACCGAAAATTGGCCCTAAGGACACCGATAGGCCAATTATGATCGGGCGTTGAAAGAGCCTATGCTCATTGGAATCGGAATATTTTTCTTAATTCGTTTTAATCCAAGAGGTTCAATTCGTGAAGTTGATTTGCGAAGTGTTTGAGTTCGCAAATCCTTGAATTCGTAAACTGAGTTCGCCAACTAGGACCCGCAAAGTGCACGAGGCTCACAAAGCTCCAGTTCGTAAAAGGGTTCCATTCGTAAGATGGGGCCGCAAAGTGCATGAACCCGCAAATGGAGTCGCAATGTTCCTAACCGCTTAGGGTTCGCAAACCATCAACCCGCAAAGCTTCCGCTTACATGGATTCGCAAACTTGGTGGGACTCGCAAACTTTAGCAGGACTCGCGAAGTAGCTTCGCAATTCTCCAGCCCGCGAAGTGGCCCGCGTTTCGTCCTTGAGTTCGCAAGGTGCTCGGTTCGCAAAGTGGCCGAGTTCGCCAACTTCGCCGGGCCCGCAAAGCCTTCAATTCGCCCAAAACCCCATTTGCGACCCAAATCTTCCCAAAATTTCCTAAGTTTCGAAGCTTTCTCCTACCCAAAACCGTCTAATGCTAGGCTAGGATCGTCTCACGTTAAAGTTGTAAGCTATAAAACATGTTTAGCTGGCTAAATCTTAGCAACATCCCCAAGAAACCTTCGATTATGCTTTTACACCCAATCCTAGGGTTTTTACCGTCTATGATACATTGAAATTCCTAATCTCCCTTAATCTTAAACATGCTTTAATACTTAGTAATGGAAATCAAAGTAGCCGAAAGCAATAAGTTCACTTACTAGCTTCGAACCTTCAACTTCTTGGTGTGTTTTTGGGTTGGACTCCTTTCAGCTCCTTCTCTTCTCTTTTCTTTCTAATTTCGTGAGTTTCTTTGTGAGGTTAGAGAGTTTTGGATAGTTGAGTAGATAATTTTTAAGGGCCACGGTGGTAGAACTTCAAGGCGTGGGACTTCCTTGTTTTAAGGAAGGTTTGTCTCCCATGTTGATATTTTACAACTTGGGCCTACGATTGAGTTCTAGCCCAAAGTGAGTGATATGCATAGCCCACTATCATAAATCATTTTCGCTTGGCCCAAACTTCGAAATTTCCCACCTAACTTAATTCACCCTAATCACTTAAGTCGTTGCATAAAATCTCGGACGTTCATAAAGTCTCGTAAGCATGGAGCGTGCACATAAATTATCCTATTGTCATATAATTATCTCACGGAATCCACGGCAATCACAAAAAGGCACTTATGAGGTCGATAACCACGTTCGCATGGAATCATATAGACCCAAAATTAATGGTACATAAGTCACGTAATGCACATGAGTCACGTTAATGCGCATAATTCACCTAAATGCACATAAATCACGAAGTAGCATTTTGCTAATTTATTGGCCCTAAATACTTACGGGGAACCCGGGTGCTACATCCTCCCCCCCTTAAGGAGGATTTCGCCCCCGAAATCAGCCCGTTCGGAACAGTTCAGGATAGCAGGTTTTCATCTCATCCTCGCGTTCCCAGGTGGCTTCTTCTATCGATTGGTTTCGCCACAGAACTTTTACTAGAGGGATCTCTTTGTTCCTAAGCCTCTTCGTCTCATGCATCAATATTTCCACTGGAATTTCTTCATAGCTCAGGTCTGGTTTCAAATGCTGGTGCAGTGAGTCGTTTATCAACACGTGGCTTGGGTCAGCGATATACTTCCGCAATGTGGAAACATGGAATACATCGTGTACTTGCGACAACGATGCTGGTAGTTCTAGTTGGTATGCAACTTCACCAACTCTCTTTATTATCTTGAAGGGACCAATGTATCTCGGGCTTAGTTTTCCCTTCCTTCCGAACCTTTTGACTCCTTTCATTGGTGATACTTTCACAAAGACCCAATCATTCACCTCGAATTCTAGCGGTCTGCGTCTTCGATCCGCATAACTCTTTTGTCTGCTTTGTGCCGTGCGCATTCTCTCTCGGATCGTCGCGATGATTTCCGTCATTTCTTGGATCATATCTGGGCCTAGCATCGCCCGTTCACCGACTTCATCCCAATGTACTGGGACCTGCACTTTCGTCCGTATAAGGCCTCGTAAGGAGCCATTCCAATTGTAGCTTGATAGCTATTGTTGTACGAGAATTCCACGAGTGGAAGGTACTTGCTCCAGTTGCCTTTGAAATCAAGTACGCAGGCTCGTAGCATATCCTCCAGAGTCTGAACAGTCCGCTCGGATTGACCGTCCGTTTGCGGGTGATATGCCGTGCTAAATGCCAATTTCGTCCCCATGGCCTTTTGTAAACTCGTCCAGAATTTAGATTGAAACCGTGAATCGCGGTCTGAAACTATCGTTAAGGGTGTCCCATGGAGTCTTACTATTTCTTGGATGTACAATTCTGCATACCGCTCCATGGTAAACGTTGTACTTATCGGCAGAAAATGGGCAGATTTCGTAAGTCGATCTACAATTACCCAAATTGCATCGTGTCCTTTCGCGTTCTTCGGCAATCCGCTCACGAAATCCATCGTTATATTGTCCCACTTCCACTCTGGAATGGGTAGAGGTTGCAGCATCCCAGCCGGCCGCTGATGTTCCGCCTTAATTTGCTGGCAGGTGAGGCATTGGCTCACGAGCGCTGCTACGTCCTTTTTCATTCCCGGCCACCAGTAGTTAGTCCTTAGATCCCTATAAAGCTTCGTAGCTCCTGGGTGTACCGAATACGGTGTGGTATGTGCTTCCGTCATTATAGCTCTGCGGAGGTCTATATTGTTCGGTACGTATAATCGGTTCTTGTAGTACAGGCTTGTGCCGTCCCGAAACACGAAGTCCGTCGTTGACTGTTCGGTTTGCGCTTCCTTAGTTTTCAGGTAAAACTCGTCGTTTTCCTGTGCCATTTTGATCTGCTCCAATAGCGTTGGTTGCAGAGTCAGGGTTGCTAATTTTGCCTCGACTCCTCCCAACGGTACGATCTCCACGTCGAGCCGTTGAAGTTCCGCGCTCACTGATTTCCGGCTTAGAGCATCAGCTACCACGTTCGCCTTACCTGGGTGGTAGTTAATCACACAATCGTAGTCTTTCACCAATTCTAGCCACCGTCTCTGTCTCATATTGAGTTCCTTCTGGGTGAAGAAATACTTTAAACTCTTGTGATCGGTGTAGATTTCGCATCTTTCTCCATACAAGTAGTGTCTCCAAATCTTGAGGGCAAAGACCACAGCTGCTAGTTCCAAGTCGTGTGTAGGATAGTTCCTTTCGTACTCCTTCAACTGCCGTGAGGCATAGGCCACCACATTTCCGTTTTGCATCAGTACGCATCCGAGCCCAGTTTTCGAGGCGTCGCTATAAACGGAGAATCCTCCTGTTCCTGTGGGTATCGTCAACACTGGGGCGGTAGTAAGCCGCTTCTTCAGTTCTTGGAAGCTCCGTTCACATTCTTCGCTCCATTGAAAAAGAGTATTCTTTCGGGTCAACTTTGTCAATGTTGAGGCAATCTTCGAAAAATCCTTTATGAATTTCCTATAGTAGCCCGCTAAGCCTAGAAAGCTCCGTACTTCTGTTACATTGGTCGGTTGTGGCCAGTTATTGATTGCCTCGATTTTGCTTGGGTCCACAGAGATTCCCGCTCCAGAGACAATGTGTCCCAAAAATGCTACTTGGTCCAGCCAGAATTCACACTTTTTAAACTTAGCGTACAGCTGCTTTTCCCTCAGTACTCCAAGTACCACTCGTAGGTGTTGTTCGTGTTCCTCCTTCGTCTTCGAGTAGATGAGGATGTCGTCTATGAATACAATCACGAACTTGTCCAGATAGGTTTCGAACACCCGGTTCATCAGGTCCATGAAGGCTGCTGGCGCATTGGTCAGTCCAAAGGGCATGACTAGAAATTCAAAATGCCCGTATCTGGTACTGAATGCCGTTTTGGGAATGTCTTCCTTGCCGATTTTCAGTTGATGGTAGCCCGACCTCAGGTCGATCTTAGAAAATACTGTGGCGCCATGTAATTGGTCGAAGAGGTCGTCTATTCGGGGTAGTGGATACTTATTCTTGATCGTCAGCTTGTTAAGCTCCCTGTAATCTATACACAGTCTCATCGAGCCATCCTTCTTTCGTACGAACAGGACTGGCGCTCCCCAGGGAGAAAAGCTGGTCTGAATGAATCCTTTCTGTAGGAGTTCATCTATTTGTTCCTTCAACTCCTTTAATTCGGTTGGCGCTAATCGACATGGAGCCTTGGACACTGGTGCTGCTCCCGGCACCAGGTCAATCGTAAACTCAATTTCTCTGTCTGGGGGTAATCCCGGCAATTCTTCTGGAAATACATCTGGGAAATCCTTAATCACTAATACGTCTTCGAGTTTCGTGGGGGTATTCTCTTCTGCCTTCAGCGCGAACACCAGGTATGCCTCGCATCCGGAATTGACTAATCGCTGAGCTTTTAAGGCTGATATCCTCGGAGTGCCTCTCCCCGTCATTGTTCCCTTGAAGGTGAAAGGTTCTTCCCCTTCTAAGCTAAACGCAACTACTTTACGGTTACAGTCTATCACTGCTCCGTATTTTGAGAGCCAGTCCATCCCGAGGATCACTTCGTAGTCGTCCATCGGAATGACTATCAGGTCTACAGGCAATTCTCTATTACCGATTAAGATTGGGCAATTTCTTAACATTTGGCTAGTCCTAGTTGGTGCCCCGCTTGGAATTGCTACGCTATATTCGTAATCTACTCGCTCAGGCGTTACCCCGAGTTTCATCACATACTTTACAGACGCAAACGAGTGGGTCGCCCCGGAATCTACTAGAATGCACGTGGGAGTTTGATGGATCGGTAGGGTACCTGTTACCACCTCCGGGTTGTTCTCTGCTTCCTCGGACGTGATGGTGTGCACCCGTGCTGGCACCATCGGGGGTCTTACTGGGTTTCCTGCCTGATTCCCTGGAATGTTTTCAGGGCACTGCTTTGCGAAGTGACCTATTTTCCCACATCTGAAGCACGCATTAGCTGGCGTGTTGCAGTTCCCAAAGTGCTTCCTTCCACACCTCTGACAGTTAGGGAATTGAGCTGCCCCTTGATTCTGGTTTGGGTTCGGTGGTCTGTTCATCATTCCCTGAGGCTGTTGAGGAGGCCGGTTCTGGAATCTCTTCTTGCCCCCTCTAGGCATAAACTGCCGTTTCGGGTCTCCTCCACTCCATTGAGCTCCTTGCATCTGAGCGAATTTGCGTTTAGCCTCTTGTGCCTTCACGATTCTGGCCTCCGCCTGTTCGGCTACCATAGCTCTTTCTGCTACCTGAGAGTATGTAGCTCCCTGAATCCCTGCCATGCTCACGTCCCTGTAGAGCTCAGGCTTCAATCCTTCCAGGAAGCGTTCGACTTTTAGAACTTCCGTGCTGATCATGTGAGCAGCGAACCTGGACAGCTGCTCAAACTTCCTTATGTACTCGGCCACTGTCATGGGCCCCTGCCTGAGATTGATGAATTCGTTCAGGCGCTGTGCTCGAATCGGGGCGGTGAGGTACTTGCCCCTGAACAATTCCTTGAATCTTTCCCAGCTCATTGTAGCGGGGTTCTCCAACACCATGATGGTGTCCCACCAGTGTCCTGCGCTCCCTCGTAGTAGGAACGCAGCACAGAGGGCCTTTTCCGCCTCCGGAACCCTGCTATAGACGAACATGCTCTCGAGAGTCCTCAACCAGTCCTCAACTGCTGTCGAGTCAGCTGTGTCTTCGAAGGTCGGTGGGTTCAACCTCCTAAATCGTTCTCCAACCATCTCAGTCCTTTCTGCCTGAGTTGGTCCAGTATTAGCAGCATTTTGTTGGATCAGTTGTTGGATCTGTGTCGACTGCTGGCGGACTAGTTCCGTCAGTTGGAAGATCGTCGCGTCCCGATTGTCGGGACGGGCCGTGTTTCCCCTGTTCTGGTCGTCGCCACCACTCGACTCACCTCTCGTTCTTACCATCTCTACACCCTATCCTGATTGTCCTATGGCCAATAAATTATACAACATAGAAGTTCACATAGACTTAACACTTACTTGCAAGGCCGCTTCCGCTCTTTTGGGTGTGTGTGCGTGGACAGTCTACAGAACCTGTAACCGAAGCTCTGATACCACCCTGTCACGACCCGACTTCCCTAACCGCCTATTCTAGCGCATTCTACGTGCCTAGCGAGTTCGTAAATAAAGAAGTGCACCGAAAATGCGTACAAATTTTTCATTTTTCATTTATGGAATGGAACATCGTTCTATACAAAACAAAAGAATGCATGTCGAACATTAGGTTGCAGACATGGTCTAACTACAACGGCGAAGGTGTGTCGGCACAGCAAAAGCTCCTATGCGCCCGGCCTCACAGGTCGTCATCCACACACACACGTCCACCCCAAAAGCAGCGCGAAGCTCCAAAAGATCGGGCTTGTCTTTCAACACGATCACATACCGTGGTCGTCGGTGCCTACAACACACAACATAAGGAATGAGCCACCGAGGCTCAGTAAGCAGAAATCATGCATGTATGCACGTGTCACTCCCCTGCAAAGGCAATCCACGCCGATGCATAACATCACTAAGCAAAGGCAATCCACGCCGATGCACATAACACTCCGCACAGGCGATCCGCGCCAATGCTCCTAGTACTCATACTAGTACCACTCAGGGCCCTCGACGCACTAACTATGCACCACTAAGAGCTCAATATCCTCAATAGGATCGTGACAGCGACCCACGCTGGGTAGCCTACGCTAGGTTTCCCTAGGTCGCACCCTCCCAGGTCGTCCCCTCTGCCATACGGTAGCCTACGCTGGTAGCCTACGCTAGGATTCCCCCTAGGTCGCTCCTTCCAGGTCGCTCCTTCCGCAAACAGGGCAGTTGCCTACGCCAGTTAGCCTGCGCTAGCATAGCTAGGTCGCTCCTTCCTGGGTCGCTCCTCCTGCCTCATCATAATAACCGGCGTCGTACGCCGTATAGGGTGCCATAGAAGTCGTCCGTGACTCAACTGCGAGTCGACACACCGGCCTATATCGGCGGGTCTTCGTCGCATACAAGCGACATAATAATATGCACACTCAGTCCCACGACCCTCCCTCACGAGTTCGTGCGTGCACGTGAATATGCATATGCACGTAAATGTAACATAAACTTACCATATTAAAATACTACAATCAATTCACGAATTCATGAAACACGTAGGCACGTAATCACGCAATTTAGGCACGTAAAACAAGTTGTGTGTCGTAGTTGGATTTCTACTTACCTGGCGTCCGTAGACTAACTGCTACCTGCCCCGGCGAATTTCCTAAGTCCCGACCTTAGGCACCAACACATTCCTATCAGCAAGCTATTAATTAATTAAGCTAGCTAAGTACTCGAATTATTTTAAGTCATGAACCTAATTCTCGACTTTAAACTATTTGCTAGCCTGTCTAGTGAAATTCCTAAAATTTCGTCCTTTAACCTGCCAAGGCTATAAAGTCAGTCCATAAATTATTTTAAATCAACTATATAATTTTCGTTCCAAAACTCTATCGAATGCGACGTCTACCTATACCGAAAATTGGCCCTAAGGACACCGATAGGCCAATTATGATCGGGCGTTGAAAGAGCCTATGCTCATTGGAATCGGAATATTTTTCTTAATTCGTTTTAATCCAAGAGGTTCAATTCGTGAAGTTGATTTGCGAAGTGTTTGAGTTCGCAAATCCTTGAATTCGTAAACTCAGTTCGCCAACTAGGACCCGCAAAGTGCACGAGGCTCACAAAGCTCCAGTTCGTAAAAGGTTCCATTCGTAAGATGGGGCCGCAAAGTGCATGAACCCGCAAATGGAGTCGCAATGTTCCTAACCGCTTAGGGTTCGCAAACCATCAACCCGCAAAGCTTCCGCTTACATGGATTCGCAAACTTGGTGGGACTCGCAAACTTTAGCAGGACTCGCGAAGTAGCTTCGCAATTCTCCAGCCCGCGAAGTGGCCCGCATTTCGTCCTTGAGTTCGCAAGGTGCTCGATTCGCAAAGTGGCCGAGTTCGCCAACTTCGCCGGGCCCGCAAAGCCTTCAATTCGCCCAAAACCCCATTTGCGACCCAAATCTTCCCAAAATTTCCTAAGTTTCGAAGCTTTCTCCTACCCAAAACCGTCTAATGCTAGGCTAGGATCGTCTCACGTTAAAGTTGTAAGCTATAAAACATGTTTAGCTGGCTAAATCTTAGCAACATCCCCAAGAAACCTTCGATTATGCTTTTACACCCAATCCTAGGGTTTTTACCGTCTATGATACATTCAAATTCCTAATCTCCCTTAATCTTAAACATGCTTTAATACTTAGTAATGGAAATCAAAGTAGCCGAAAGCAATAAGTTCACTTACTAGCTTCGAACCTTCAACTTCTTGGTGTGTTTTTGGGTTGGACTCCTTTCGGCTCCTTCTCTTCTCTTTTCTTTCTAATTTCGTGAGTTTCTTTGTGAGGTTAGAGAGTTTTGGATAGTTGAGTAGATAATTTTTAAGGGCCACGGTGATAGAACTTCAAGGCGTGGGACTTCCTTGTTTTAAGGAAGGTTTGTCTCCCATGTTGATATTTTACAACTTGGGCCTACGATTGAGTTCTAGCCCAAAGTGAGTGATATGCATAGCCCACTATCATAATTCATTTTCTCTTGGCCCAAACTTCGAAATTTCCCACCTAACTTAATTCACCTTAATCACTTACGTCGTTGCATAAAATCTCGGACGTTCGTAAAGTCTCGTAAGCATGGAGCGTGCACATAAATTATCCTATAGTCATATAATTATCTCACGGAATCCACGGCAATCACAAAAAGGCACTTATGAGGTCGATAACCACGTTCGCATGGAATCATATAGACCCAAAATTAATGGTACATAAGTCACGTAATGCACATGAGTCACGTTAATGCGCATAATTCACCTAAATGCACATAAATCACGAAGTAGCATTTTGCTAATTTATTGGCCCTAAATACTTACGGGGAACCCGGGTGCTACATCCTCCCCCCTTAAGGAGGATTTCGCCCCCGAAATCAGCCCGTTCGGAACAGTTCAGGATAGCGGGTTTTCATCTCATCCTCGCGTTCCCAGGTGGCTTCTTCTATCGATTGGTTTCGCCACAGAAATTTTACTAGAGGGATCTCTTTGTTCCTAAGCCTCTTCGTCTCATGCATCAATATTTCCACTGGAATTTCTTCATAGCTCAGATCTGGTTTCAAATGCTGGTGCAGTGAGTCGTTTATCAACACGTGGCTTGGGTCAGCGATATACTTCCGCAATGTGGAAACATGGAATACATCGTGTACTTGCGACAACGATGCTGGTAGTTCTAGTTGGTATGCAACTTCACCAACTCTCTTTATTATCTTGAAGGGACCAATGTATCTCGGGCTTAGTTTTCCCTTCCTTCCGAACCTTTTGACTCCTTTCATTGGTGATACTTTCACAAAGACCCAATCATTCACCTCGAATTCTAGCGGTCTGCGTCTTCGATCCGCATAACTCTTTTGTCTGCTTTGTGCCGTGCGCATTCTCTCTCGGATCGTCGCGATGATTTCCGTCATTTCTTGGATCATATCTGGGCCTAGCATCGCCCGTTCACCGACTTCATCCCAATGTACTGGGACCTGCACTTTCGTCAGTATAAGGCCTCGTAAGGAGCCATTCCAATTGTAGCTTGATAGCTATTGTTGTACGAGAATTCCACGAGTGGAAGGTACTTGCTCCAGTTGCCTTTGAAATCAAGTACGCAGGCTCGTAGCATATCCTCCAGAGTCTGAACAGTCCGCTCGGATTGACCGTCCGTTTGCGGGTGATATGCCGTGCTAAATGCCAATTTCGTCCCCATGGCCTTTTGTAAACTCGTCCAGAATTTAGATTGAAACCGTGAATCGCGGTCTGAAACTATCGTTAAGGGTGTCCCATGGAGTCTTACTATTTCTTGGATGTACAATTCTGCATACCGCTCCATGGTAAACGTTGTACTTATCGGCAGAAAATGGGCAGATTTCGTAAGTCGATCTACAATTACCCAAATTGCATCGTGTCCTTTCGCGTTCTTTGGCAATCCGCTCACGAAATCCATCGTTATATTGTCCCACTTCCACTCTGGAATGGGTAGAGGCTGCAGCATCCCAGCCGGCCGCTGATGTTCCGCCTTAATTTGCTGGCAGGTGAGGCATTGGCTCACGAGCGCTGCTACGTCCTTTTTCATTCCCGGCCACCAGTAGTTAGTCCTTAGATCCCTATAAAGCTTCGTAGCTCCTGGGTGTACCGAATACGGTGTGGTATGTGCTTCCGTCATTATAGCTCTGCGGAGGTCTATATTGTTCGATACGTATAATCGGTTCTTGTAGTACAGGCTTGTGCCGTCCCGAAACACGAAGTCCGTCGTTGACTGTTCGGTTTGCGCTTCCTTAGTTTTCAGGTAAAACTCGTCGTTTTCCTGTGCCATTTTGATCTGCTCCAATAGCGTTGGTTGCAGAGTCAGGGTTGCTAATTTTGCCTCGACTCCTCCCAACGGTACGATCTCCACGTCGAGCCGTTGAAGTTCCGCGCTCACTGATTTCCGGCTTAGAGCATCAGCTACCACGTTCGCCTTACCTGGGTGGTAGTTAATCACACAATCGTAGTCTTTCACCAATTCTAGCCACCGTCTCTGTCTCATATTGAGTTCCTTCTGGGTGAAGAAATACTTTAAACTCTTGTGATCGGTGTAGATTTCGCATCTTTCTCCATACAAGTAGTGTCTCCAAATCTTGAGGGCAAAGACCACAGCTGCTAGTTCCAAGTCGTGTGTAGGATAGTTCCTTTCGTACTCCTTCAACTGCCGTGAGGCATAGGCCACCACATTTCCGTTTTGCATCAGTACGCATCCGAGCCCAGTTTTCGAGGCGTCGCTATAAACGGAGAATCCTCCTGTTCCTGTGGGTATCGTCAACACTGGGGCGGTAGTAAGCCGCTTCTTCAGTTCTTGGAAGCTCCGTTCACATTCTTCGCTCCATTGAAAAAGAGTATTCTTTCGGGTCAACTTTGTCAATGTTGAGGCATCTTCGAAAAATCCTTTATGAATTTCCTATAGTAGCCCGCTAAGCCTACAAAGCTCCGTACTTCTGTTACATTGGTCGGTTGTGGCCAGTTATTGATTGCCTCGATTTTGCTTGGGTCCACAAAGATTCCCGCTCCAGAGACAATGTGTCCCAAAAATGCTACTTGGTCCAGCGAGAATTCACACTTTTTAAACTTAGCGTACAGCTGCTTTTCCCTCAGTACTCCAAGTACCACTCGTAGGTGTTGTTCGTGTTCCTCCTTCGTCTTCGAGTAGATGAGGATGTCGTCTATGAATACAATCACGAACTTGTCCAGATAGGTTTCGAACACCCGGTTCATTAGGTCCATGAAGGCTGCTGGCGCATTGGTCAGTCCAGAGGGCATGACTAGAAATTCAAAATGCCCGTATCTGGTACTGAATGCCGTTTTGGGAATGTCTTCCTTGCGTAATCGTAATCGATTTCTTGCTAGAACACACACAGAAACATCAAATTCAAATCAGTAAGTACAGAATTAGGCAATTCAGATCGAAAAACTATTTCGCACCAAAACTGTTCTTCGCTTGAACAGTTCCAGAATATAAATTTCGATACGAATTCTAACAATTTCGATTCAAAACAGAACGATTCTGCTCTGATACCAATTGTTAGGTCCTCGTTTGTCAACACAATCAATCCTAGGCATGAATTCTAAGGAAATCGGTAAGAATTATTGAACAACGTATTTCGATCGAAAACCTTCACGTGAAGAACACAAAGAGAATTCCTTTAGTGTGAGAAGGCTTTGTTGTTTCTCTCTCTAGAATTGAATTCGGCAGCCTTTCGGACTGATTCTCTAATTTTCTGTAATCAGCTCAATGTTTGTACAGCTATTTATACCAAACAAACATGGTATAAATATCAAACTAGTCCTAATCTAAGGACTACTCTACATAAAGCCCCTAATTACCAGGACAACTTATTAAATCAAGCAAAATTAAAATTGATACTCTACAGGTTCGGCCATACGGCATAGACCGCTGTCGTATTGGTCCTGAGGCACGTGAGCTCATTGCGGTGCATAGGGAGATTAGCCGAGGGCCCTAAGTACGTTAGTAAGAGTATTATATGCGTCGTCGCGGGTCGCCTTTGCGAGTGTTACATGTATCAGCATGGATTGCCGTTGTAAGGGAGTGACACGTGCATACATGCATGGTTTCTGCTTACTGAGCCACGGCGACTCATTCCTTTATGTTATGTTTTGTAGGTACCAGCGACCACGGTATGTGATCGCGCTTTAAAGGCAAGGGCGACACTTTTGAAGCTTCGCACTGCTTTTGGGGTGGACATGTGTGTGTGTGTGGATGACGACCTGTGAGACCGGGCGCATAGGAGCCTTTTTGCTGTGCCGTCACACAAGATCCATGTAGTTAGGTCTCGAATGTAGTTTTAGAGACCGGACCTTTATTCTTTTGATGTGTATATAACAGTGATTGCATTATATAAGTGGGAAAGAAAAATTTTATGCGCACTTTTCAGTACTAATTACCAATTACAACGCGGAAGGCACGTAGGAAAATGCTAGAATAGGTAGAATCATGAGTCGGGTCTTGACAGGTTGGTATCAGAGCTTCGGTCACAGGTTCTGCAGACTATCCATACACAGACACCCAAAAGAGCGGAAGCGGCCTTGCAAGTAAGTGTTATACCTGTGCGAACTTTCTATGCAGCATAATTTATTGGCCATAAGGACAATAAGGATAGGGTGTAAAGATGGTGAGAACAAGAGGGGAAGGTAGTAGTGGCGGAGTGATGTCTAGAACAGGGAAAACACGGCCCCTCCAGACAATCGAGATGCGACCATTTTCCAACTCACAGAATTGGTACGCCAACAATCAGCACAGATACAGCAGCTGATTCAGCCAAACACCGCGAACGCTGGGAACACTCGGACAGAAAGGATTGAGACCGGTGGGAGAACGGTTCAGGAGGTTGAACCCACCAACCTTTGAGGACACGGCTGACCCGACGGCAATCGAGGATGGCTGAGGACCCTAGAAAGTATGTTCATATACAGTGGGGTCCCAGAAAGCAGAGAAGGCCCTTTGTGCTGCGTTCCTATTAAGGGGAAGTACCTGACGGGCCCAGTAAGAGCTCAGCGCCTGAACGAGTTTATCAACCTCAGGCAGGGATCCATGACGGTTGCTGAGTATATCCGGAAATTCGAGCAGCTGTCGAGGTTTGCAGCTCATATGGTGAGCACGGAAGCATTGAAGATCGAACGGTTTCTCGAAGGGTTGAAGCCAGAACTTTATAGAGACGTGAGTATGGCCGGAGTTCAGGGTGCCACCTATGCGCAGGTAGCGGAAAGGGAAATGGTGGCAGAGCAGGCCGAGACCCGGATCATGCGGGCGCAAGAGGCAAAGTGCAAGTTTGCACAAATGCAAAGTGCACATTGGAGTGGGGTAGACCAAAAACGCCAGTTTGTGCCCAAGAGCGGAAAGAAGAAATTCCAGAATAACCCTCCGCAGCAACCTCAAGGGGCGGTGAATACATGTTTCAGATGTCGAAGGTCGGGCCATTTCGTGAGACAATGCCTGGAAGGTGAGTCAGGGAGTCAGGCCGAAAGTCAAGTGAGGCCTCCAATGGTGCCAGCTCGAGTTTATACCATCACATCAGAAGAAGCAGAGAACAACGCGGTGGTGGTGATAGGTACTCTCCTTATCCACCAGACTCCCACATGCATTTTAGTAGATTCCGGGGCGACCCACTCATTTGCATCCATCCAATATGTGGCGAAACTTGGAGTAACACCCGAACGGACAGATTGTGAATAATAGTGTAACAATCCAAACGGGGCTCCAGGACTAACCAAATATTAAGAGATTGACAGGTAGTAGTGGGTGAGAAAGAACTACCTGTAGACCTAATAATTATCCCGATGAACGACTACGAGGTGACCCTCGGGATGGACTGGCTATCAAAGTACGGAGCTGTGATGGATTGTAATCATAAGCTGGTCACGTTCAGTATAGAAGGGAAGAGCCTTTCTCCTTCGAGGGAACGGGCAGAAGGGGGATGGTGGCTAGAATTTCGGCGTTAAAGGCTCATCGACTGATGAAAGCCGGGTGCGAAGGATACTTGGTGTTTGCGTTAAAAGCAGAAGAAAATTCCTCCCCAAAACTTGAAGACCTACCTTTGATTAAGGAGTTTCCCGATGTGTTTCCGGAAGATTTCCCAGGGTTACCGCCAGATAGAGAGATCGAGTTCACAATCGATCTGGTGCCGGGAGCAGCACCCATATCTAAGGCCCTGTAATACCCGTAAAATACAATTACGTGATCTACGATTTAATTAGCAATGAAAATGGTTAATTTAGAACTTTATTTGACTAATTAGTATTTTCAATGGTATGATGCTTTCATGCTTTTATGATCTTAAATGCCTTATGTGTTTATATGATTACGTGCTATGTGATTTATGATTTTATGTGTCAACTTGATTTCGAATAGATTAGTAACCAAGTAGAAGAATTAATTGAATTAAAGGGTTTTATATAAGATAGGAAGAGATGAGTTTTAATATATTAGAAGCTCGAAATCTTGAAGTCTCGAGATATATAAGTTTCAATAAGAGGTTGATTTCTAGATTAAAGTAACATAAAGGCCGAAATTGGAAAATGTCGAGTTAAGGGTCTTCAAAATCAACAATCTCGATAATTTAGATAAGAAAGAATTTCAAAACATGTAAATCTCGAAGCCTTAATATCGAAGCCCTTGAAACTCGAGATTTATAAGCTCGAAATCTTCCAATTCCAGAATCTCTAAAACTCGAGATCTTTGGATCTCGAAGTCTTAGAATCGAAATAATAAAGCTTGTAATCTTGAAGGTCCAAAATACTTTAAACTCGAGACCAAATAGGAAAATCATAATATACTAGAAATTCGAAACTTGGAATATAGGGTTTTCTATGTATATCGAAAACCCAATATAATAATTGAGATATGATAAATATTTATATAACTACTCATGTCATTTGTATATTGGGTTACGCTAAGTATATGATAGGAAGACAACAAAGCAACATATATAATAAAGGATAAGTATTGAACGAATTGCTTAGGCAAGAGGAAAATCTCGTCACTTGATATCTTATCAAATATATCTTAGGGGAAGAATGTTTTAGCGAAACCCTTAATAATATAATACTGCTGAAACAAGAAAACTCTTACAAAAGTCACTCAACACCGATTAAGCTAAAGAATCAAAAGAGGAGGCTTAAAACAGAATTCAAGCTCCTACTCAGTGAGGTATGATTTCGATTTTGACCTCTAAATTAGTTCTAAGCTTTTATGACCCAGTATTTTACATAACCTGATGATAAGAAGAAATTAGGATTGAACACTGATTTTAGGGTTAAGAATATCCGAAGCTTATGCGAGATATATAGACTGTTCTTTAGAAGAGTAGATTTCCATCGAAGGTTAGACGATTTCTCTGAGGTGTTTCGAATGACAATATGATTTTCCATATTATGAATTTCGAAGCTATATTAGCTTACGAGAATGATTTCAAGATCGAAACTGAAAAATAGAAAAATGTCGAGACAAAACTCGAGACACAATATCGAGAAGAAGCTCGAAATTTATATCGAAGTCCATCTTGGTATCAACTTTGCAAGCTTGTATAAGATCTCGAAATGAATTCGAGATCCTTAGTAAAATTTAACTCGAGACCCCTAATATAGTATCAAAATCAAGTGGTATGATGTCGAGGTTCATTTTATGGTTCATGTCGAAGTATATATACTAAAGCTCGAGATTCATTATTAAGTCATATCGAGATCTTTGTGCACCGCTTAAAGTGTCGAGCCGTGTATATACCGTATCGAGATTTAATCCATCATGCAACTCGTGATTTTGTTCAAAATGTCGACATTCCACACTAAAGTTCAAAATCATGTCGAGATCCATCCTTACTATGTCGAGATTTACCAACCATGTCAAACTCGAGATTTATTTCATGTTTTAAAATCCATGTCGGGATCCCATTTCCAGATTTATTTCGAAAGATTATGTACTAATTGATAAAAACCGAAACTAGGGTTTATTTATTTTTAGGGATTTCATTATTTTTAGGTTTCATAAATTTTAGGCTTTCGAGAACTAGCACATATACTAATAATATTTATTTATTTAGAGGTTCGACATTTACGGATTCCACCAGATCTTTTGACTGATTTCAGCGGGAAGACAGGTAGGTGGATCATCCATCTACAATACGTAAACACATGTGTGATCTATGTGTTTTCATGTGATTCAATGATTTACGTGACTTATGTGACTTACGTGATTTACGTGGTTACCTGTTTTACGTACGTGTTATATAAATCATGCTTTGATGGGATTTCTATATATGCCTGGCATGGCACGTGCATGTCACGTGAGGGCGAGAGATGGTTTCCACCGTATTGAGACGGTGATGATACGAGGTATTGTTAAGTGGGAGTAGATTGAGATTATTGTGACGACTTGTTAGGCTCACAGATTACCTGGCCGAGACAGACGTGATCGATCTGTCTACTCGGATGTGGTCGGTTCGAGGTGCAAAACGCCAGATGATTATATATATATATATATATATATGGATACGGGCTTGATCGCCCATGATTTATTGTGGAAGAGACGACCTGGTAGGTGGCCATTGACGTGATCGATCAGTGCACTACCGGCGTAGCTTACCGCTGATTACGGGTCGAATCACGTGACAACCCATGATATTTATTGCGCGCGTGAGCCTAACCATGGGCCCCATATTGTGATGTGAGATAGGAACATGGGAAAAGAAAGAGTTGCATGGCATGTGAGATATTGGGACTAGGATTGAGCGCACACTTGCATACATGCATTTTATTCACCTACTGGGCAAATCGCTCAGTGTTTACGTGTTGTAGGTACTGAGTCCGACGCCGATACGCGTCGTGACTGAGGCGGCTGGTGGCGGTGCTCCACGGACTTTTGAGGGCGGTGCGGTACATGGATGAAGACCTGTGGAGCGTATGTAGGACTTTTGTTCTTTTGATATTTTTTGGGCTCCAGCCTTTGTACAGAGATGACAATGTAGACGTATGCTTATATTAATGTATATTATTTTAGGAAAAAGTTTTAATTAGACGGGCCTTCCGCGGCTTACGTTGCGGAAATCCGCCACTAATCCTAATTAGAAAAGTAGGGTCGCCACAGGTGGTATCAGAGCTTAGGCTTCAGGTTCTGAAGACTGTCCATGTACTGCCACTCAAAAGCCTGGTGAACCAGCCTGGCCTGTAAGTTTAATGATTGATTATGTGATTACGTGTTATTTTTGACGTACGTGTTTTATATGAATGACCGTAGAATTAGTTAAAAATGCCGAAGGGACGTAGAGAGATAGGCAGTTCCAGTCATAGGGCGGGATCTGAATCCCCACCTAATTCTACCATCCATCAGTTGACCGATCTGATTCGGCGACAGTCAGATCAGATCAATGATCTAATTCACCGTCAGAACTCTTCTGAACGTCATGTATCCCCGGGACTAGAACGTATAGAAGCAGCCGGGGAGAGGTTCCGCAGACTAAATCCCCCTACCTTCGAGGAGGCTGCCGATCCTACTGACGCGGAGGATTGGCTCAGAACTATCGAAAGTATGTTTCGCGTTTGCCATCTGCCTGATACAGAGAAGGTGACTTGTGCCACCTTCATGTTGCATGGGAACGCGGGTTACTGGTGGGATACTATTCAGGTACTCGAGGATCCCACTACGATGACCTGGGAGAGGTTCAAAACACTCTTCCGAGGAAAGTATTTTACGGCGCCGAATAGGACGCGGAAGCTGAACGAATATTATCAACCTCAAACAAGGAGGAATGTCGGTGGCGGATTATATCCGTAGTTCGAGCAACTCTCGAGGTTTGCGCCACATATAGTAGCTACCGACGAGCTGAAGATCGAGCGTTTTCTGGAAGGTCTCAAACCCGAGATCTTCCGAAACGTAAGTATGTACGACACCGAGGGGAAGACATACGCACGCATCGCTGAGCGAGCAATCCTAGCCGAGCAGGTGGAGAGCCGAATTGCAATGGCGCAGAACGCAAAGCGGAAAGCAGAAGGACAACAAGGAGAAGGGAACCAGAAACGCCAGTTCTTTGGCAAGGCACCAAACTATCACGGAGATCAGCAGGGTCAACAGAATTGGCGAGCAAGGCCGAACCAAGGACCGGTTAACGTTCCAAACCGACCCCCAAACATCGTACCGCAGTGTAAGCAGTGCGGACGCCACCACTACGGCGTATGTCAGAGAACAGGACCAGATCTGACTCCACAGTGTTTTTGATGCGGAAAGGTTGGGCATTTTGCTAGAACGTGTCACGTGAATGTGCCTCAAGTTCCGAATCAACCCCGAATCCGACCTCCTCTAGTGCCAGCGCGAGTTTTTACATTAACAAACGAGAAGGCTGAAATGGATCTCTCCTTAGTAACGGGTACGTTAACCATCTATAGCGTGCCTACTTCTGTGTTAAGTGACTTTGGGGCCACACATTCGTTCGTTCGGCCAAGTATGTGGAAAGGGTGGAAGTCTCTCCTACCTTATCTGAATACACTTACGTGGTTACCTTGCCACACGGTGATCCAACGCACACCAAACAAGTGCTAAATGGATACTCAGTGAACATTGAGGATAGAAAATTGAGCGTCAACCTAATTGTGATCCCAATGAATGACTATGATGTCTACTCGGATGTGGTCGGTTCGAGGTGCAAAACGCCAGATGATTATATATATATATATATATATATATATGGATACGGGCTTGATCGCCCATGATTTATTGTGGAAGAGACGACCTGGTAGGTGGCCATTGACGTGATCGATCAGTGCACTACCGGCGTAGCTTACCGCTGATTACGGGTCGAATCACGTGACAACCCATGATATTTATTGCGCGCGTGAGCCTAACCTTGGGCCCCATATTGTGATGTGAGATAGGAACATGGGAAAAGAAAGAGTTGCATGGCATGTGAGATATTGGGACTAGGATTGAGCGCACACTTGCATACATGCATTTTATTCACCTACTGGGCAAATCGCTCAGTGTTTACGTGTTGTAGGTACTGAGTCCGACGCCGATACGCGTCGTGACTGAGGCGGCTGGTGGCGGTGCTCCACGGACTTTTGAGGGCGGTGCGGTACATGGATGAAGACCTGTGGAGCGTATGTAGGACTTTTGTTCTTTTGATATTTTTTGGGCTCCAGCCTTTGTACAGAGATGACGATGTAGACGTATCCTTATATTAATGTATATTATTTTAGGAAAAAGTTTTAATTAGACGGGCCTTCCGCGGCTTACGTTGCGGAAATCCGCCACTAATCCTAATTAGAAAAGTAGGGTCGCCACAGGTGGTATCAGAGCTTAGGCTTCAGGTTCTGAAGACTGTCCATGTACTGCCACTCAAAAGCCTGGAGAACCAGCCTGGCCTGTTAGTTTAATGATTGATTATGTGATTACGTGTTATTTTTGACGTACGTGTTTTATATGAATGACCGTAGAATTAGTTAAAAATGCCGAAGGGACGTAGAGAGATAGGCAGTTCCAGTCATAGGGCGGGATCTGAATCCCCACCTAATTCTACCATCCATCAGTTGACCGATCTGATTCGGCGACAGTCAGATCAGATCAATGATCTAATTCACCGTCAGAACTCTTCTGAACGTCATGTATCCCCGGGACTAGAACGTATAGAAGCGGCCGGGGAGAGGTTCCGCAGACTAAATCCCCCTACCTTCGAGGAGGCTGCCGATCCTACTGACGCGGAGGATTGGCTCAGAACTATCGAAAGTATGTTTCGCGTTTGCCATCTGCCTGATACAGAGAAGGTGACTTGTGCCACCTTCATGTTGCATGGGAACGCGGGTTACTGGTGGGATACTATTCAGGTACTCGAGGATCCCACTACGATGACCTGGGAGAGGTTCAAAACACTCTTCCGAGGAAAGTATTTTACGGCGCCGAATAGGACGCGGAAACTGAACGAATATTATCAACCTCAAACAAGGAGGAATGTCGGTGGCGGATTATATCCGTAGTTCGAGCAACTCTCGAGGTTTGCGCCACATATAGTAGCTACCGACGAGCTGAAGATCGAGCGTTTTCTGGAAGGTCTCAAACCCGAGATCTTCCGAAACGTAAGTATGTACGACACCGAGGGGAAGACATACGCACGCATCGCTGAGCGAGCAATCCTAGCCGAGCAGGTGGAGAGCCGAATTGCAATGGCGCAGAACGCAAAGCGGAAAGCAGAAGGACAACAAGGAGAAGGGAACCAGAAACGCCAGTTCTTTGGCAAGGCACCAAACTATCACGGAGATCAGCAGGGTCAACAGAATTGGCGAGCAAGGCCGAACCAAGGACCGGTTAACGTTCCAAACCGACCCCCAAACATCGTACCGCAGTGTAAGCAGTGCGGACGCCACCACTACGGCGTATGTCAGAGAACAGGACCAGATCTGACTCCACAGTGTTTTTGATGCGGAAAGGTTGGGCATTTTGCTAGAACGTGTCACGTGAATGTGCCTCAAGTTCCGAATCAACCCCGAATCCAACCTCCTCTAGTGCCAGCGCGAGTTTTTACATTAACAAACGAGAAGGCTGAAATGGATCTCTCCTTAGTAACGGGTACGTTAACCATCTATAGCGTGCCTACTTCTGTGTTAAGTGACTTTGGGGCCACACATTCGTTCGTTCGGCCAAGTATGTGGAAAGGGTGGAAGTCTCTCCTACCTTATCTGAATACACTTACGTGGTTACCTTGCCACACGGTGATCCAACGCACACTAAACAAGTGCTAAATGGATACTCAGTGAACATTGAGGATAGAAAATTGAGCGTCAACCTAATTGTGATCCCAATGAATGACTATGATGTCATCTTTGGGATAGATCGGCTTTCGAAATATAGAGCCATTATAGATTGTAACAAAAAGGTCGTAAAATCTCATGTGCCCGAAGAAGAGGTATTCATTTTTCGGGTAAGGCGAGTAAGAATAGTGTTCCGCGAATATCCGTTTTGAAGGCTCAACGACTATTAAGATCAGGCTATGAGCCTTTTCCTATTACGGTGAAGGCGGAAGAATTACCTCAGCCAGAACTGAAAAGCATACCGATAGTTAATTAGTATGCTGACGTATTTCCCAATCATCTTCCGGAGTTACTCCTTAATCGAGAAACACGATTTAGGATAGATCTGATTCCAGGGTTTGCCCCTATTTCTAAAACTTCTTATCGCCTAGAGTGCGCAGCGGAAGCGTGGTAGGAATGGGAATACGTATGCCTAGAGAATATAGAAAATATGTTGGCGAGTTGATCGAGCGGATCGAGTAATAAATTAAAACGAATATCAACGAACTAACTACGCTAAACAGGCAAGTGTACCTAAAATAGTATAGAAATGGCAAATATTCGAGTATCGAACCCAGAGGAACTATATACTTTAGAAAACCGTCGTTTAAATATTCTAGTAAATATTTTTGGATTGATAAAATAAAAATACCGTAAACTAAACAAACGATAAATATGAAATAGCGAAAATAGGGTTGGAACGAGTTTATGAAAGCGAACGTATTTGAGACTTCGAATCCCCCTAGCTCGATCGAACGTCAAACATGCTATATATTTTAGCTAATTACTAGACCGTGAGGATTCCTATGGTATGTATACGAGTTTCTACGATTGGGCGAAACTGCGCTTACTCGCTTCGACTTGTAACAACTAATCTACGTCTTAAATAGCTGGGCAAACTTCCCTAACACTAGTACAGTACTGACTTTTGGCGACTGTTGTTATTAAGTATGGGCGACTGTTGCTCGGGGTCGCCGACGACACCGACGCACATACCCATGGCCATTGGCGTCTGTTGCTAAGAGTCGTAAATAATCGAGGTATTGGCGACTGTTGTGAAACAACAGTCGCCAATAATAGAGGTATTGGCGACTGTTGCTTCGTACAACAGTCGCCGATACGGATAAAAACTAAAAAAAAAAGTTAAATAAACGAGGTATGGGCGACTGTTAGTCCCACAACAGTCGCCCATAATCGTGGTATTGGCGACCGTAGTTCCCATAACAGTCGCCGATTGTCAACAGAATTGGCGACTGTTTCTTTTAAACAGTCGCCCATGGTGGACAGTATTGGCGACCCTTGTTTGGAACAGTCGCCAATTGGTAATTTAATTTTTTAAATGAATTATTTGTTTTCTAATACCCAAAACCTGTATATATAATAAACAGCCCGACAATCCCAAAATAAACAAGGCTCAATGATATACGACACTCACAAGAAAGTTCAACTCAATAAAACCATAAACATGTCAATAACATAATCACAAAACGACCTAAGTCTCAAGTGAGCAATTACATAACAATGTTCAAAGTCTTCACCTAAAACGATGTGCTTTGTTTCAGACATACTTCAATGAAGTATTTCGCCCACAACTCTCGAATTTCTTCATGCGTCTCTTTGACGTAGACAGTGTGCTCCAATTCCTAAAATATGAACACAATTATAAACGTTACAACTAAATATACTTGATATCAAAGCTTCACCTTTATCGTACCTTTGACAGATTTTGAGTTTGATAGCCGATATTTCTCGCAATGTCGTACATGTAGCGCATGACGAAGTTTCCACATAGTTGACTATCACCCGGTTGGCGTGGGCACTAAGTTTAAACAAATATCTTATTATAACCTAATCGTTATAATTTTAATAGAAATTGCTCAAAAGAGTTGCGAACCTTGCATGCTTTCCAAGTAGTAGAGGAAGACTTCTTCATAACTTGAGCCGCTCCAAACATTGTCGAAATCTTCAATGCACTGAAATTCAAAAGTATATATTAGAAGCATCTACAAAATAAAAGTATACTATTGTTTTTTTATATTGCACTTACTTGTTCACGTGACCACGAATTCCAATCTTTCTAACCCCAACCTTAGGTGCCAGCGAATCGAAAACATATACAGTGTTCGCGGCATAATGGATGACCAACAGTATCCAATGATCACTATAAATACAACAAAACATACTATGTAAAATAAAAACTTTAAATATAAAATAATAAAGCAAATCTTATACTTACCCTTCACAGTAAGGCGCGAAGAAGTACGTCGATGAGTTATACGAATTTTTAAAAACTGTAGTCATATATTCAACTTCCGAGGGGTTCGTGTTCATCAAGCTTAACCTATTAGGGTTGAAGCACGCAATCTCCGGCGCCAAGACGAACATACCTATAATTAATGGACGACGGTCAATAAAATTTAACGTTAAATTTAAACTAAAAATAAATGAAGCTACCTCAAGAAAAGTTGAATGATGCTGGAATCCAAACTCTCGCCCTTCAATAAGTGCTCAATATCGGTGATGTCGATGCCGGTATCCAACGACTCTTCTTCCGGATTGTAGTACACATCTCTCATAGAGAATACAAAAGAACGATCAATCCGAGAGGTGATGGCATCGAATACATACCGGCAATACTTGCCTAGACCTGCGATATCGTCATTGCGCCGGACAGTGCTAGACTCCAATGAAGAATTCCCTAATGTCGGCATAGGAGCCTATATAGGAAAATACAAATTAATTTATTACTGATTAAATTTACATATTTATTTACATACCGCATTTGACGATAATGTCATATCGTGGGGCCACTGTACGAAGCTGCCCAGTGCATCTCCTAACGTCAAAAGCTCCGAGGTTTGTACGGGAAGATATTCCCCTCCCTTCCATGCGCTATGAGATCGACGGTGACTACGACGTTTGATTCGGACACTAGGACATGATGAACACTATCACGGCCCTCGATGACTGTCCCAAGAGCGACGACTTCTAAGGCCCCGTGGATTTTACGAATCGCTAGTCGGACCTTGGGATACTATAAGATTTCAAATAAATAAAATATTAATGTAAATAAATCCGATATGTTTAACTGTAAACGTTAAAACATATAAGTCTTACCAAAACGGGGTTTGATGAGGGAAATGGATCGAGTGAGGCGGACCCAAAAGAACTTCGGACAGTATGAGCTAGGGCGCCGGCGCCAGTATTGGTATTGTGTTCCTGGTTCGTGTTCGGCATAGCGATCCCCATTTGAGAGAATATTGCACTCATCTCGGCCCTCACCTCGGCCCTTACCTCGGCCCGCACCTCCTCTCTCAGTCTAGCCTCCACCTCGGCCTTGATCTCATCTCTCAATCTGGCCCCCATCTCGGCCCTCAACTGATCCATCGATGCAAAGCTATAAGAACCCCTCTGGCCGTCGGTGGGGTTGCCGAACACATCTCGAATGGAGTATTGGGAAGGAGAACCCCTAGGATGCCCACTGTGATCAGGCTTTCCCAAAGCCTTCGTCAACGCATCGTGTTGCCTCGTGGGGACAAATTCTCCTCGGCTCTCTTCTTCGTTAACTCGTGCCTGCCAATTTGTATCGTTTATTTGTTAAACATGATTAATTTATCAAATCTATGCAGAAATAGAATTAGAGTGTAAAACTTACTAGTTTCTCGGCTAGCTCTCGGCTCGCGTCACATGGAAATATAAACGACCCATCTTCTGCTCTTACGGTTCGACTCCGAATGAAGTTTGCCCCTCGTACACTTCCCTCTTTCAACGGCGCTATCAAGTTTGTGGGAAAATTAGCGAGGTTCGCAATCGGGTCCTCCTTTTCCCAATTGGCCATGTGGCCTCTATACCCCCACGTGCCGAGATGGTGAGGATACATGTTGTGAGATTGACTTTGTCTAGCCTTCTCACTAATTTCCTGCAATATGAATAAACACAAATTTAGATCGCTCTTAGTAAAAACGGAATAAAATCAATACTATTACCTGAAATTCAGAGGTCTCCCTCATGTTCCTCAACGCGGCCAATCCTTCTTGGGAGATGTGTTCGTATTCGCTTGCCACACTCGGGCCCTTTTCCTTTTCCTTGGCACTGTACTTGTGCTTCCACTTTTTCGTAATGATCCAGCTTTCTTAAGGACCTTTGCCTTGATAGTCGGATCGTCTGGCAACTTCCACGTAGTCTGTCGAATAATAAATGTAAAATTAATTATATACCAAATTAATATTTTCTAATATATTAATTTTACCAATTAAATCACCTTAACATCTTGCCAAAGCGCCTCCTTGAGACCGGGGTCGATCTGGCGCCAATCCGTGATGAAGTCATCCACCTGCGCCCTCGCTACACGACCGATGTAGTTGCTAAACTTCGCCCTCGCATCTTGGTCTGGGCCAATAACATTACCCTTGTCATCAAACTGGAGAATGCACTCATCGGACTCCGGATTTAATCGTCTTCTTAAGCCTTTGCTGTTATATGGACCTCTCGTACGCTTAACCGACTCGCTCGACTCGTTACCAGTCGAGGAAGACGTAGGATGCTCTGAAGACATCTCGTCGTAAGGAATATGTACCCTGAAAAACAATCACCAAAAAAATAATTTAGTTAATTCCAACACAATTCAGTCAAAATTCGTAGAAAAATGATGCAATTTAAAAAAACAATTTACTTAAAGGATTTCACATACGTTTCTCAACAATACATTCCTTCGTTGTGGTCCGGAACGATATATCTATGAAAAGTTGCGTCATCATCAGCGATAACGACGTGTTCCACACCAGTAGGAAACGGAAATGTTTCATCGCTCTCGTCATATTCCCTTTCATCGTCCGCATCAACAATACCAACGATACTCTTCTTCCCTTGAAGGACAATATGCCATCCAATATTAGCCGGATCTTGTACGTAGAATACTTGTTTAGCTTGCATTGCCAGAATGAAAGGATCGTCCGTGTAGCCCAATTTTTGCAAATCAACCATCGTAAATCCCATATTCCGAATCTATTCGAACTCCTCGTCTATTATCAACCCATTTACATTGAAGTAAAACAAATTTCGCATTGTTTTTATAGATGAGTTCCCAGATTTCTTCGATAAACCCATAGTACGAACTTGCACTACTCGAAACTTGGGCATCTTTCCCACGAGAAACTTCTCTTGACAATGCAACTAGTGTGACTCCACTGTTCTGTGACGCGCTTTTATCGTCTCGCTTCTTCGTGTAGAAAGTATACCCATTAATGTCGTACCCTTCGTATGTTGCGACATTCCATTCGGGTCCCCAAGCAAGCCACTTAATCATTTGACTGCAATCTGAACCATTTTCTGCGGAGATCGTCCTCGTTCTGAACCAGCCTAAAAATGATCGGTTATGCTCCTTTATGTACCAGATTTCGCTTCTATTAGGATATTCTCGTCGTAATGAAGCCATGTGTTCCTCCATGAAAGGATGCACGTCAGGAATATGTCGTAAGACGAAAAACTGTGCTGACTCCCATAAATCTCTTGATACCGTAATGAACTGTGGTTTCGACAATGGCTTTCCTCCTACTCGTCCATCGTGCCGAGAAGTTGGCAACCCTATCGATTGAACATTTGCCAAGTAAGAAGTGCAAAACTCAACGCACTCCTCTGTTGTGTACCTTTCAACTATGCTACCTTCAGGTCGATATCGATTACGAACATATCCCTTGAGAATCTTCATATATCGTTCAAAAGGATACATGTATCTCATGTAGACCGGTCCACATGTCTTGATTTCTCGAACTAAATGAACGACGAGATGCACCATAACATCGAAAAATGAAGGAGGAAAGAACATTTCGAACCGACACAATGTCACTACCACATCAGCCTGCAACTCATCTAGCACCTCGGGATCAAGAACTTTGTTGCATATAGCATTGAAAAAGAAGCACAGTTTCGATATGCACAGACGAACATGCTTAGGCATGATACCACGAATTGCAATCGGCAACAAATGTTGCATCAGTGCATGACAGTCATGAGATTTGTATCGACTAACTTCAGATCCTTCAATGAGACATATCTCCGTATGTTGCTAGCATATCCACTGGGAACTTCTATACCTTTAAGACATTCGCAAAAACTTAATTTCTCAGCCTTGCTCAGCGTAAAGCAAGCCGGTGGAAGAAAAGTCCTCTTTCCTTGTTCTATCGGTGCTAGTTCAGGCCTCATTCGAAGTTCAACCATACCTTGTCTTGCTTTAAGTCCGTCTTTCGTCTTACCTGGCATATTCAAAAGAGTTCCCACAATACTATCACAAACATTTTTCTCCACATGCATCACATCGATGCAATGTCTCACGTCGAGGTTTTTCCAATAAGGGAGCTCCCAAAATATTGAACGCTTTTTCCAAACACTACCGTCTTTTGATGGTTTGCTCTTCTTACCAAACTGAACATTAATGTTTGCGACAATGTCTCACGTCTTTTGATGGCCCATGTAAATGTGTTTTCTGCAATTATTCAACCATTGGCTATCTGTATCATCCCCACAAATCGGACATGCTTTCTTGCCCTTCACACTATAGCCAGACAAATTCCCGTAAGCTGGAAAATCATTTATGGTACAAAATATCATAGCCCGAAGCGTAAATCTTGATTTCGCGTATGCATCGTACACCTCGACGCCTTCAAACCACAGTATTTTTAGATCCTCAATTAACGGAGTCAAGTATACGTCAATGTCATTACCAGGTTGTTTTGGACCAGATATTAGACACGAAAGCATGATATGCTTTCTTTTCATCGAAAGCCAGGGAGGGAGGTTGTTCATACAAAGCAGCACCGGCCAAGTGCTGTGACGGCTGCTCAAATCCCCGAACGGGTTTATCCCATCGGTACAAAGCCCAAGTCTTAAATTCCGTGCATCATTTCCAAATGTCGGAAACAACGAATCAATGTTCCTCCATTGAGGAGAATCTGCTGGATGTCTCAATTTTCCGTCCTTTTTCCTTTCTTCATCATGCCATCTAAGCATTTTAGCTTCATTGGCGTTGGAGAACATTCGCTTAAATCTAGGTATTATCGGCAAATACCATAGAACCTTAGCAGGAGCCCCACCGACTTCATCCTTTCGTTTGTAACGCCAAGTGTCACATGTCGGACATTTATCAGCCGATTCATACTCGCCTCTATATAGCACACAGTCGTTGGGACACGCATGTATTCTTTCGTACTGCAAGTTCAAAGGGCACAACAGCTTCTTTGCATCGTAAGTTGACACCGGAAGTTCATTCCCATCGGGAAGCATATCGGCAAGTGTTTCTAAGAGTGTTGAGGAACATTTATCCGAAATCCCAAATTTAGCCTTAATGTTCAACAATTTAAACACAGCAGACAATTTTGTATATTTAGAACATCCGTTGTACAAGGGGATATTGTTGTCCCTAAGCAGACTGTCAAATATGTAGGACGTTCATCGAAATCCTATTGAACATCACGGAGCATGTCCTCAATACGATCATTATCAGATGAATAACTATCAGCTAAAACATCTACATTTGCCTCGTCTTGCACTCTTGTACTAGATCCTTCATCCACCCGACCAGCTACAGACTCACCGTGCCATATCCAATTTGTATAACCAGGTTTAAAACCCGAGACTATCAGATGATCCCTAACAATCTCACTATTCCACCACTTTGTGTTAATACAATTACGACAAGGACATGAAATCTTGGATTGCCTCTTTTTTCTACGATTTTGCTCTGCACAATTTATAAACTCTTCTACACCATTCAAATATTCGGCCGTTGTTCGCTTACTAGACATCCAAACCCGATCATCCCAACCACCTAAGTTAGATAACAAATAAATTTATATCGTAAAGCGGTAGTGAACGTTTAAGCTTAACGAGCAAACCTTGAACATATCTAAGCTTAACGAAATAATAAATTCACAAATCATAGGCAATTTCAAACAAATACGAAGCACAAAAATACCTATCCAAGCACAAAAGTCTAGGGTACCCGGCAATCGAACCCATCCGGTCGGGTTTCAATTTCTTTTCCTTTTTAACAATTATGATTTTCTAACACAGTATGGGACATCAATCGAACATTAAATCACAAAATGAAACCGAAATCAAAAGCATACCTAAATTCCCCAAATTAAATAAATTAGGGTTAGAAAAAAATATACTACCTGTTAAATTGGGCCTGCGGCTGCGGCTAAGAGGGGCGGGGCGGCGACGTGGGGCGGCGAGGTCTCCCGGCGAGGTGGGGCGGCGACAGCTACTGGTGGGCGCGACTCGCGAGTGGTGGGTGCGGCGCGGCTACGAGGCGGCTGGTGAGGGGCGGCGGCGACAACGAGCGGTGAGGGAACGACCGGCGACGGCGAGGGCACGACGAACGCTGGGCTGCGACTGGTGGCGCGGGCCAAGCTGGAACGGGCTGCGAGGCGTGGCTGCGACGGGCGGGGCAGCGACGGGCGGGGCAGCGACGGGCGGGGCTGCGACGGGATGGGCTGCGACGGTGTGGGCTGGTCAGGCGAGGCGCGGCGGTTGGAACATGACGAGTTCGATGGGATGGGGCTGTGAATTCGATGGGGCGGCAGTGATGAGTTGTGTGGGATGTAAATTTAACAGTATCGGCGACTGTTGTAGTGCGTAACAGTCGCCGATAACGGACATGGGCGACTGTTAAGAAAGCAACAGTCGCCTAATGTTTAAAAAAAAAGAAAATCAACGAAAATATTCAAAAGAATTAAATAAATGGACATGGGCAACTGTCACAGAACCAACAGTCGCCAATTGCTAATTATGGGCGACTGTTGTTGCAGTAACAGTCGCCAATTGCTAATTATGGGCGACTGTTGTTGCAGTAACAGTCGCCAAATGCTGAAATAAAAAAAAAATAATAAAAAGTAGGACGGAATTGGCGACTGTTACGCTAACAACAGTCGCCCAAAATCAAAATTTCTGACTATAGGCGTCTGTTGTTAACAACAGACGCCCATAGTGGCGTAGCCCATTCTATCTTCTGTACTAGTGTAACTTACTTAATCGCAGACCGCATAAAAACACAATGAATCCCGCTATTAGATTTGACTCTAATCTGGCTGGGTAGTTCAACCTATCTCTAGCGATGAGTTTATTCCGCTCGTTTACGAGTGGTCTAATCGTCGCCCCTCTCTCGAGCGTAGCGATCGATTTCCCAACAATTATTTCGACCACACTGACATAATCAAAATAATAGCATATATCGTAACCGAGTCAAACAATTGCCAAAACAATAATATTTTAACACACGTACGATATCGCTAGGGTTCATCTAATCTCAAAGACGACAAGATTTAACTACTCATATGAACTATTAACACGACGGAGAACGTAAATGACAAAGAGAAAAATATAATTTCTTCCCTGAATTACGCCTTCGGGGTTAATCCTCCGCTGAGGAATTTTGTCGAGCAGATAGTGGGCGAACCACTTCAACCTTTTCCTTGCCGTTCTTTTGTACTACTCACGGTTCTTACTCTCAGCCCAGACAGTAGCACCTCATCGCCCTTCGCAGCCCAGCCGCTGAAATCAGTTCGTCAAAACACACGACTGCCCTGCTCACTCCAATCCACGCAGAGCTGCCTCGCTCTTGACTGCTTCGCTGCGCCCGTTCCTCTATGATGAAATTGCAGCCCCGAGCAGCACCAAGAGCGGCGAGCTCGGTTCCTACGCAGTCGTGTTTCAACGTTCTGCCAAATATTGCTTCGGGTGGCCTCGAACGTGAGCTTTGAGGGATGTGTATGCGTGTATATGCTCTCGTCCTTCGCAGCCCAGCACTTCATTTATAGATGATGGAGGAGACAATAATCTTTGTTTGGATGCTCCAATAACGGCTTGAAATCTTTGAAGTCTTCAAACAGATTCCCTAAAATCTTCGCATTGAATAAGCAACGTGCGTGTCGAATCAATGGCTGCGCTGAAGAACTTTTTTTCCACTTGATGCGTATGTGTGTATCTATTATAACATGTAGATGGGCTTGGCCTTTATTGGGCTTGGAACAGATGGGCTGACTTTTATTCTTCGGCCCAATTGTTTTTGGGCCGATATGTGGTTCGACGGTTCCTCAGGTCCGAGCATTCTCGGTTGTAACTTTTTCTCCAATATCTGTCAAAATCAAAATATAAACATATACGCATGATAATCGAGGAAAACTCAAATAAATAACAACCGAAATTACGTTTTTACGGGGTATAAAAAACGATATAAATTCATTTATTAAATCTCCCCACACTTAAGCGTTTGCTTGCCCTCAAGCAAAGAAATAATAATGGCATATAAAGAATAAAACCATGCAACGTATCAATCAAGAATGAAATCGCACAGCAAAAATGCAAGTAAAGTCGGAAGACATATTTGAAATCAGCGACTAACTCCACAATTTTCTTAAGCGATACCGTCGAAATCCGAACCTCACAAAGATTCACTCAAATCACTCAGTGTATAGGTTAAAATGTCTGTGAACTCTTTCGGCTCATGCGCTAATCTAATCTCTACCATAAGCTTGCAAGTGATTCGTAAATCTACCACTTTAAATGATCATGCGTGAATCGAAAGGTCTTTTCGGGTTATAGTAGGACTCAACTGACTATATTGGAGAATAAACTTCAATCGACAATATCAAAGTCGTTATGTCGGTGTCGTGCCGTTGTTTGATAGTGCGCCGCATACATTGTGGTTAACTCTTGCCGTCTTTGATGTTTTTTTTTTGAGCATTGGCTAAGCCCTTCTTCTCCCATTTTTTTTTTTTTAGCATGAGAGATTATCGATGGAAGGGTTCTTAACATCTTTTCACGTATATAAGCTCCTCTTCTCGTGTCGTTAAGCCCCTCTTCTGCCAGTCCCTTTGCGGGTGAAAGATTATCGATGGAGGAGTTCTTACTAACAGATTATCTAAAGGAGTTTCTTTTTTTTCTTTTTTTTTTTAAAACAAAGGCCGGGCTACGCTTTTCGACATTGGCACTCAACCTTCACTTTCTCTATTAATCGGGTAAGATGCATCTGAAAGCTTCTCAGGTCAACGATTTATAATTCCCGGGATTTTTCAAATAAAGGGCTCAGGCTCAAAGTGGCTAAATACGGGGGCCAGTCGTGGTTGGATACTTTGGCTAGGGACTTAATTCCCAATGCCTTCCTAAATTTCACGCAATCACACTTTAAGTAGTTTCAAAACGTAATACACAAGCAAGTTCTTAATAGAAATAAATTAAGCACGATTCACACAACCAAAGAAATGAGCAAAAAGCTCGAAGGCTAAAAAAATCTCACAAAAATAGGGTTATGTTTACGAATCTCTCAAGTATCGCTAAGTTCATCACGTAAGAAAGAAGTAGACAACGCATATGTATCCTAATTACTCACAAAATTCCTTACATAAAGTCATCCTTTGATCGAAGGAAACATGATTTTCGAAAAAAATTCGCGCCAATTTTCGAAAAATTTCTACCAAAAATTAAGACATGCACACATATAACAAGTTCGCCTAAATTTCACAGAAATTCCCCTCCCCACACTTAAGATTTACGTTGCCCTCAACGTAACAATTATGTAACACAAGGAAGAGGAATAAATGATAAACGAACTTCCCTGAATAGTCCGACGTGCATGCTTTGTACGGCTCCTCCCCACACTTGAGATTTAGAATTCCCTGCGATCATCGAAAAATAAAATCATAAAAACTAAAGAGCGCAGTAAAATAAAAGAAAAACATAGGATAGGCTTGGGGTGCCTCCCAAGTAGCGCTTTCTTTAATGTCTTTTAGCTAGACATTGTTCGGTGATTTTTAGCGTTGGGTGGTGTTGAGGAGGTGGATGGTTTCTTTTTCGAGCCCTCGATGTCACCGCCATAGTAATGCTTGAGTCGGTACCCGTTCACTTTGAAGGTCCCCTTCTCCGGTTGTGTGATCTCGACAATTCCGTATGGAAATGCTCGGGTCACCGTAAATGGTCCAGACCATCGCGATTTCAGTTTACCAGGAAACAGCCGCAGGCGCGAGTTGTAAAGCAAGACCCGGTCGCCTTCTTGAAATTCCCTTTTCATGATTTTACGATCATGATACAGCTTCTTACGCTCCTTGTAGAGGCGAGTATTTTCGTACGCCATCTGTCTCCACTCGTCGAGCTCGTTGATCTGTAAGTTTCGCTTTTCACCTGCAAGATTCAAATCAAAATTTAGTTTTTTTAGCGCCAATACGCCTTGTGTTCAAGCTCGACGGGTAAATGACAAGATTTCCCGTAAACAAGTCTATAGGGCGTAGATCCGATAGGCGTCTTATATGCTGTTCGGTACGCCCATAAAGCATCATTTAGCTTGTGCGGCCAATCCCGCCTACGGTGTTCCACGGTCTTCTCTAGTATCCGCTTCAGCTCCCTGTTCACGACCTCCACTTGGCCGCTAGCTTGGGGACGGTATGCAGTGGTAACACTATGTTTAACGCCGTATTCCTCGAGCGTCTTTGCAAATTGGGTGTTACAGAAGTGCGTACCTTTATCTCTAATAATGCAACGAGGTGAACCAAATCGCGAAAATAAAGATTTCAAAAATTTAACGACTACCCTAGCATCATTAGTAGGTAGCGCTTGCACTTCTACCCATTTTGATACATAATCAACCGCAACTAGGATATATCGATTCTTGAAAGATGTAGGAAATGGACCCATAAAATCAATGTCCCATATGTCAAATATTTCAGATACAAGAATGAAATTTTGAGGCATTTCATTGCGCTTAGAGATATTACCTGTCCGTTGGCACCTATCGCACATTTCTACATACCTTTGCGCGTCCTTGAAAATTGTTGGCCAGTAGAATCCATATTCTAGTACATTTTGTGCGGTTCGGTTGCCTCCATCATGACCTCCGCACGGTCCCGTGTGGCAATGCCCCAAGATATCGATTGTTTTGGGGAAGGTTACGCATCGCCTGATTATATTATCCGCACAAATCCTAAATAGATAAGGATCATCCCAAAAGTAATACTTCAAGTCCGAGAAGAATTTCTTCCTCTGGTGACTCGTGTATCCCCTTGGTAAGATCCTCGCTACAAGATAGTTAGCAATATCGGCATACCATGGAAGTTCATCAGGTACCTCATGTATAGCGTAAAGATGTTCGTCGGGAAAGTAGTCTCGGATCGTCTCATCTTTTGTAACCTCGCAGGATGTCTCTTCCAGTCTCGACAAGTGGTCTGCGGCAAGATTCTCCGTTCCATTTTGGTCGCGGAACTCCACGTCGAACTCTTGGAGTAGTAGAATCCATCGGATCAGCCTCGGCTTTGCATCCGGCTTCGCAAAGAGATGCTTAATGGCTGAATGATCTGTGTAGATGATGACCTTCGATAGGATAAGATATTGACGGAACTTGTCGATTGCATACACGACTGCAAGCAATTCCTTCTCGGTGGTAGTATAATTTGATTGTGCCTCATTTAGAGTCTTGCTTGCATAGTGTATCGGCTGAAAATATTTTTCCCGTCGCTGCCCCAAAACTGCACCTACTGCAAAATCACTGGCATCGCACATTAGTTCGAATGGTAGCCTCCAATCGGGGGCTACCATGACAGGAGCATTAATAAGCTTATCTTTAAGTAGAGTAAAAGCATTCACACAATCGGTCGTAAACTCATACGGTACATCTTTTTCTAGAAAGCGAGTTAAAGGTCTAGCGATTTTAGAAAAATCTTTAATAAATCTACGATAAAAACCAACATGTCCTAAGAAACTTCTAATTGCTTTTACCGACTTGGGTGGTGGTAATCGTTCAATAGTTTCTATTTTTGCTCTATCTACCTCGATTCCTCTAGCCGATATCTTGTGACCTAAAACGATACCTTCTCTAACCATAAAATGACATTTTTCCCAGTTTAGCACAAGGTTCGTTTCCTCGCATCGTTTAAGTACCGCCTTAAGACTGGAAAGACATACTTCAAATGAGTTACCGAAAATCGAGAAGTCATCCATGTACCTCCATTCCTTTACCGATTAACTTGTCGAAAATGGCCATCATGCACCGTTGGAAGGTAGCCGGGGCATTATACAGTCCGAAAGGCATCCTCCCATATGCAAAGGTTCCGAATGGGCATGTAAAAGTCGTTTTCTCTTGATCCTCTGGTGCGATCGGGATCTGCAAATAATCTGAAAGACCATCAAGAAAACAATAAAATTCATGACCGGATAAACGCTCAAGCATTTGATCAATGAACGGTAAAGGAAAGTGATCTTTTCGTGTCGCGTCATTTAATTTCCGGTAGTCGATGCACACTCGCCACCCTGTAACGGTCCTTGTTGGAATGAGTTCGTTTTTCTCGTTGGTTACCACCGTCTTTCCTCCCTTATTTGGCACCACTTGAACTGGGCTCACCCATGCACTGTCTGAGATCGGGTATATGATGCCCGCATCAAGTAGCTTTATTACCTCAGCTTTTGCTACCTCCTTCATGTTCGGGTTTAGACGCCTTTGATGTTGCACCACCGGCTTGAACTCGTCTTCCATCAGGATCCTATGCATGCAGAAGGTTGGGCTGATTCCTCGAATATCTGATATCTTCTATGCAGGCGCCTTCTTATGCTCCCGTAACAGGTCTAGGAGCATGTTTTTCTGTTTCTTCTCCAAATTTGATCCTATAATTACGGGGAGCTTCGAGTTTTCCTCGAGAAACGCATACTCCAAGTGATCGGGCAGTTGCCTGAGTTCAAGGGTTGGTGGCTCCTCAGTCGAACATTTTTCTTTTTCCTCTTCTTTGTTCGGGTGCACTTCGATGTTGTAGCGACCCTAGCCATCGCTACCATTTCTAGTCTTGTCCTAGGTTCCAAACTACGTATTTAGTTAGAATAGTGCTAAAACGCGGAATAAATTTTTCCTTTTTCGTAACGGAGCTCATGTCCTGTACAAGTCAAAAGAATACATCGTCATGACAAAAGAATGCTTCCAAACTTTTTAATTACATTCGAGTCCTATCTACACGTGTCGTGTATACTTGTGCAGCAAAAGATCCTATACGCCCGGCCTCACAGGTCGTCGTCCACGTACACACCACCCCCAAAAGACGCTCGGAAGCTTCAAAAGGCTGCCTTGCCGGCTAGGCGATCACGTACCGTGATCAGACGAACCTACAACACATAAAACAGGGGATGAGCTTATATAGCCCAGTAAGTGAAACTTATGCATGCAGTGCCCGTGTCATGACTTGCATAGGCATATGCGCCAAAGTTCACTAATTCCTCACAAATCATGTCATGTCATGTCTTGTCTTGTCTTGTAGGGTCCCTAATACACGTCTTGTCTTGCACGTGCCCTGTCCTGTAGGGCCCTCGGCTAATCCTTGCTACGAGGGCATTCGCCCGATTATACGTCTTGTCTTGCACGTGTCTTGTCTTGATATCGGTGACATAGAAGTCACCTCGTAGCATTAGAAGTGCCATATCAAACGTCTTGTCTTGCACGTGTCTTGACATATCACACGTCTTGTCTTGCACGTGTGTTGTTTGATAAATACTAATAAATTTATGTTAGTAACTATTTACCTCGCCCCGGCGATCATGCATATCTCATGTCATGTCATGTCATAAAACTCTCGTGAGACTCGTGTACAATCGTGAAATGCATGTATGAAATGCCAAATGACTCGTCATGCCATGTCATGAATCGTGTAATTCATGCCATGTAATAATTCACATAGAATCATAGAAGCACGTAGCCACGTAAGAAATGCACACATACTTTTATGTGTTGTAGTTGAAAAGTCCCACTTACCTGGCGTCCGTAGATGGTTAGCTAGTGATCCTGCGAAATTATTAGTCCCCGACCCTAGGCATAAAATTATGTCGTCAGTGTACTGCCTAAATTCTCGAATTCCCTAAGTACTAGAACACTTAGGTATAAGATAGATAAATATCGAAGTTTGCCTAAGTCAAGTCAACTCGTGAAGTGTTAGATTAATTGGTGGAATTCGCGAACTAACCTTGGCTCATGAAATTCGTATAGTTCGCTAATTATTCCTCAAGTTCGTGAAGTCCTTGGTTTCTCGTGAAATTTCCTGGCGTGACTTCATAATTCGTGACTTGTTAAATTCGTGAAATATTTCATGCATGTACTTCGCTAAAAAATAGAATTCGAAATAATATTCATGATACTAAACGCATGGTTCCTAATTCATGACTTATTAAATTCAAGATATATATAAAGTTCGTGAAACGCTTCAACATACTAGATTCGTGAAATTGGTTTCGCAAAACACGTGAAATGACCTCATCTATATCGTGAATCGTTCACCATAGTTTGCGAATTACATTATTTTGCGAACTCCTTCGATCTGTATGGGATTCGCCAAATCATGATTAACCGACTTAATGGATTCTCCAGCTTCGGTTCGCGAAGCTCGATGGTTTGCCAAGCTCACCCTTATCCCTCCTATAATTAATTTGCTAGGTTCATATAATTATTGATACTAACACCTCATAATTCGAGCACTATCATATGAATTCGTGAAACTTACATACTTACAATATTATTTTATTCTCAGCCCGTGAACTTCTTATGGTGTCTACCCCACCCAATTCCCCACTCAATTTGTGAAGTGTTTATGGTAAAATAATACCTCGTGAGGTCCAATCATTTTAATTCATCAAGTCTATATAATTATTGATATCAACACCTCATCATTCCATTAGTTCCAATTCGCCAAGTACTTATTAGTTTATTCCTATATACACTTTTCGAACTCCAATGAGCACTATATGATTCGTAACTTACTCCCATGCCTCACAATCAACTCACATAAGTATACATGTTATATAACTTCGACCCGTGAACCATCATTTCGCCAAATTATTTTGCGAACTGCTTCTAGAATTCGTGAAGTTTGGATTCGCGAAATGACCCGCAAAATATTCGAGTTAGCAAGTCGGGTTCGTGAACCTTATTCGCAAAACTCCTTCACTTCGTAAAACTTCATCGGGTTCGCCAAATTTCTCACCGTTTGCGACCTTGGACCCGCAAACCTCCTACATTGCGAATCCATGTAAGAGGGGTCTTGAGTCGCTAAACTCTCGACCAGTGAAATTTCCCATGTCAAACTTCGCGGCTCTTTACTCTCGATCCGCAAAACGGCTCAAAACCTTGTTCGCAAACTGCTTGGGACTCGCGAAATTCACAATCCGCAAAACACGACCCACAAACCATTTTCCGTTCCTGACGCGAATCTTGGGGTTCGCAATCTTCATTTCACCGTGGGTTCAATTCGCGAAGTATAACTCATATGGCCCGTGAAATAGGATTCGCGAAGTTGGATTCGCCAATTAGTTCAATTCGCAAACCTCACCTTGCGGCTCTCTATCGTGACTAAAAACACCTTTTCAATTCGAAACTCTAAATTTTAAGATCAACAGCAACTTTTCTCAAGAACACCATGAAGGTTGTAAGAATTCAAACAGAACCCTAAAAATCGAGCTCAGTAATATCATGGCCTAAACAGATTTTCGTGTCCTAAACATGCTAATATTTAAGGTTAATGGTACAAACACTAATGTGGGAAGGTATACTTTTGGTAATTAATTTTACACAATCTTTGCATAAGATATCATCGTGCCTAAAATTCTTAAAGTATGCTATTGCTTGGAATAAAATACCAAGCTGTGGTAAAACTCATACCTTTCCAAACTATCGTGAGATTCATTAATCGACTTCGCCTCCTTCTTTGCGGTTTCGTTAGCTCCTTACTTTTGAGTTCGTTGTTTCTTGCTTAATGAATTTTAGAGATTAACGAAAATGTTTTTGAGTAGATATTTTAGTGAGGTATGGGTGATGGGACTTACTGACGTGAATTCCCCATGGTTTAGGGAGCTTGTTTCCCAATTTATCTTATTTTTGTATACCTTGGGCCTAAGTTTTTAGCCCAATTTCTATCTTTATCTCTAAGTATTTGGACCAACCTAAAATTCCACTTGGGCCATGTTATTCCATTTAATACTTATTGGGTTCCCACTAATTTGGGTAATATATTACCTTCATTCTAAGCCATTTTCGAATATCCTATTTAAGTTAGATGTCACCACAAACACGTAATTAAATGCACAGAATTTCTCGTAATTTGCTTAAGCATAAAATTTCCATGATTTACATAAGCATATAATTACGTGCGTGCAGGCACATAATTAACCCATGAAGTTCACGTAGTCACGTAAAACTCATAAAAGTGCACCCAATTTATTGGCCATACTAGCTTTCGGGAACCCTGGCATTACATCCTCCCCCTTAAAAGAATTTCGCCCCGAAATTCCGTCAGTCGGAAATATTCAGGGTAGCAATGAGCAGGGAGTTGAGTTGGCCCGATTAGGTGAAGTAACCACCTAATTGCTCGTAAAGAAATTCCTACTTTTCGAACCTATACTATTGGAGATCTAACTCATAAGCTGTTCTAATACGGAACTCGAATGGAAATCACGGAGGGTCATACACAGTAAGCTGACCATAACTTAAGTTATTCAGCGAATTGGTATTTCTATTTCGACCTATTCTAGTCGATTGTGTTCAGGCAATGATTGGGAAAACACGAGTATCCATTACGCTTTCGGTGCGTCATTCCAATACTGAGTGTATGCAATTCTCAGAATGGATGGAAAGAATTAGGGCATGGGGTCGTACTCCAATATCGTTCGGTTTAGACTCGTCGTGCCGAAGGGAATGGAACATGGCTTCATCATCATATCCCAGAATGGAGGAACATTCGATAGATAAGGGATATGATTTTGACCAGTTTGGGTCGAAACATCCGGGGAAATGGTTACGTTACGTTCGCACTTGAATTGGCTAGGGGTAACCCCAAATATCGCCACTCGATTAATGGGCGCGAAAGAATGCGTGGTTTCATGAGTCTATTGGAGTGTAGGTCGGGTTTGATGAATAAGGAGTGTACCTGCCGCAAAGGACGGGTTGTCTTCGGCCTCCCCAGTAGTGAGGGTGTACACTCGGGCGGTTGCCGTCGGTGGTCTTGCCTGACTCACCGTCTGGCTCCCGGATGGGTTTTCCGGACATACCGTGGAAAAGTGGCCTGTTTTGCCACACCTGTAACAGGTCGTGTTCTGGGAGTAGCAGACACCTGAATGTCGCCTCCCACATCTCGGGCATGTTGGTATGGTGGGTTGAAATGGTTGAGGCCTCCCTTGATTTGGATTGGGCTGTTGGGGTGGTCCAGGCCTATTATGAAAATAGGGTTTTGGGTCCTTGGGAATAAAACGGCTTCTTCGGGGTGTTCCCGTCCCCTTTAAGTCCTTGTACGAACTTTCTCTTTGCCTCCTACGCCCGTACAATTCGTATCTCGGCCTGCTCCGCTACTAGAGCGCGTTCCGCGACCTGAGCATAAGTCGCTCCTTGAAGTCTGGCCATGCTGACATCACGGTACAGCTCCGGTTTCAGGCCTTCTAAGAACCTCTCGATTTTTAGCGAGTTCGTGCTCACCATGTGAGCTGCAAATCGAGATAATTGCTCGAATTTCCGTATGTACTCCGCTACCGTCATCGTTCCTTGGCGTAGGTTGATGAACTCATTCATCCTTTGAGCGCGAATAGGAGCGGTGTAGTACTTGCTTCGGAAGAGTTCCTTGAAGCGTTCCCAGTTCATTGTTACAGGATCTTCAATGGTTAGGATAGTATCGCACCAGTGGCCTGCACTACCTCTCAGCAGGTAGGCGGCACACAAGACTTTTTCAGCCTCGGGGGTACGGCTGTGCTGGAACATGTTTTCCAACGTTCGGAGCCAATCCTCGGCCGAAGTCGGATCGATAGCATCCTCGAATGTCGGGGGTTGAGTTTACGAAACCTTTCCCCAACCATTTCGATTCTTTCAGCTGGAGGAGGTCCACTACTTGGCTGCCCTCCAGCATTTTGCTGTTGGATTAATTGTTGAATTTGAGCTGATTGCTGGCGGACTAACTCCGTCAACTGAAGGATAATCGCATCCCGATTGTCAGTAGGCGCCGTGGTTTCCCTATCTTGATCGGCGTCCCTACTGCCCTCACCTCTAATTCTAACCATTGTTTTCGTTCTACCCTGTCGTCCCTAAGGCCAATAAATTATTCAACACAAGAAATTCATATAATCATAACACTTACAAGCAAGGCCGCTTCCGCGCTTTTGGGTGTGCGTACATGGACAGTCTACAGGACCTGTGACCGAAGCTCTGATACCAACTGTAGCGACCCTAGCCATCGCTACCATTTCTAGTCTTGTCCTAGGTTCCTAACTACGTATATAGTTAGAAAACGCGGAATAAATTTTTCCTTTTTCGTAACGGAGCTCATGTCCTGTAGAAGTCAAAAGAATACATCGTCATGACAAAAGAATGCTTCCAAACTATCTAATTACATTCGAGTCCTATCTACACGTGTCGTGTATACTTGTGCAGCAAAAGATCCTATACGCCCGGCCTCACAGGTCGTCGTCCACGTACACACCACCCCCAAAAGACGCTCGGAAGCTTCAAAAGGCTGCCTTGCCGGCTAAGCGATCACGTACCGCGATCAGACGAACCTACAACACATAAAACAGGGGATGAGCTTATATAGCCCAGTAAGTGAAACTTATGCAAGCAGTGCCCGCGTCATGACTTGCATAGGCATATGCGCCAAAGCTCACTAATTCCTCACAAAATCATGTCATGTCATGTCTTGTCTTGTCTTGTAGGGTCCCTAATACACGTCTTGTCTTGCACGTGCCTTGTCTTGTAGGGCCCTCGGCTAATCCTTGCTACGAGGGCATTCGCCCGATTACACGTCTTGTCTTGCACGTGTCTTGTCTTGATATCGGTGACATAGAAGTCACCTCGTAGCATTAGAAGAGCCATATCACACGTCTTGTCTTGCACGTGTCTTGACATATTACACGTCTTGTCTTGCACGTGCGTTGTTTGATAAATAGTAAGAAATTTATGTTAGTAACTATTTACCGCGCCCCGGCGATCATGCATATCTCATGTCATGTCATGTCATAAAACTCTCGTGAGACTCGTGTATAATCGTGAAATGCATGTATGAAATGCCAAATGACTTGTCATGCCATGTCATTAATCGTGTAATTCATGCCATGTAATAATTCACATAGAATCATAGAAGCACGTAGCCACGTAAGAAATGCACACATACTTTTATGTGTTGTAGTTGAAAAGTCCCACTTACCTGGCATCCGTAGATGGTTAGCTAGTGATCCTGCGAAATTATTAGTCCCCGACCCTAGGCATAAAATTATGTCGTTAGTGTACTGCCTAAATTCTCGAATTCCCTAGGTACTAGAACGCATAGGTATAAGATAGATAAATATCGAAGTTTGCCTAAGTCAAGCCAACTCGTGAAGTGTTAGATTAATTGGTGGAATTCGCGAACTACCCTTGGCTCATGAAATTCCTATAGTTCGCTAATTATTCCTCAAGTTCGTGAAGTCCTTGGTTTCTCGTGAAATTTCCTGGCGTGACTTCATAATTCGAGACTTGTTAAATTCGTGAAATATTTCATGCATGTACTTCGCTAAAAAATAGAATTCGAAATAATATTCATGATACTAAACGCATGGTTCCTATTTCATGACTTATTAAATTCAAGACATATATAAAGTTCGTGAAACGCTTCAACATACTAGATTCGTGAAATTGGTTTCGATAAACACGTGAAATGACCTCATCTATATCGTGAATCGTTCACCATAGTTTGCGAATTACATTATTTTGCAAACTCCTTCGATCTGTATGGGATTCGCCAAATCATGATTAGCCGACTTAATGGATTCTCCAGCTTCGGTTCGCGAAGCTCGATGGTTTGCCAAGCTCAACCTTATCCCTCCTATAATTAATTTGCTAGGTTCATATAATTATTGATACTAACACCTCATAATTCGAGCACTATCATATGAATTCGTGAAGCTTACATACTTACAATATTATTTTATTCTCAGCCCGTGAACTTCTTATGGTGTCTACCCCACCCAATTCCCCACTCAATTTGTGAAGTGTTTACGGTAAAATAATACCTCGTGAGGTCCAATCATTTTAATTCATCAAGTCCATATATAATTATTGATATCAACACCTCATCATTCCATTAATTCCAATTCGCCAAGTACTTATTATTTTATTCCTATATACACTTTTCGAACTCCAATGAGCTCTATATGATTCGTCACTTACTCCCATGCCTCACAATCAACTCGCATAAGTATACATGTTATATAACTTCGACCCGTGAACCATCATTTCGCCAAATTATTTGGCGAACTGCTTCTAGGATTCGTGAAGTTTGGATTCGCGAAATGACCCGCAAAATATTTGAGTTAGCATGTCGGGTTCGTGAACCTTATTCGCAAAACTCCTTCACTTCGTAAAACTTCATCGGGTTCGCCAAATTTCTCACCGTTTGCGACCTTGGACCCGCAAACCACCTACATTGCGAATCCATGTAAGAGGGGTCTTGAGTTCGCAAACTCTCGACCCGTGAAATTTCCCATGTCAAACTTCGCGGCTCTTTACTCTCGATTCGCAAAACGGCTCAAACCTAGTTCGCAAACTGCTTGGGACTCGCGAAATTCACCATCCGCAAAACAAGACCCGCAAACCATTTTCGGTTTGTGACGCGAACCTTGGGGTTCGCAATCCTCATTTCACCGTGGGTTCAGTTCGCGAAGTATAACTCATATGGCCCGTGAAATAGGATTCGCGAAGTTGGATTCGCCAATTAGTTCAATTCGCAAACCTCACCTTGCGGCTCTCTATCGTGAGTAAAACACCTTTTCAATTCGAAACTCTAAATTTTAAGATCAACAGTAACTTTTCTCAAGAACACCATGAAGGTTGTAAGAACTCAAACAGAACCCTAAAAATCGAGCTCAATAATATCATGGCCTAAACAGATTTTCGTGTCCTAAACATGCTAATGTTTAAGGTTAATGGTACAAACACTAATGTGGGAAGGTGTACTTTTGGTAATTAAATTTACACAATCTTTGCATAAGATATCATCGTGCCTAAAATTCTTAAAGTATGCTATTGCTTGGAATAAAATACCAAGCTGTGGTAAAACTCATACCTTTCCAAACTTTCGTGAGATTCATTAATCGACTTCGCCTCCTTCTTTGCGGTTTCGTTAGCTCCTTACTTTTGAGTTCGTTGTTTCTTGCTTAATGAATTTCAGAGATTAACGAAAATGTTTTTGAGTAGATATTTTAGTGAGGTATGGGTGATGGGACTTACTGACGTGAATTCCCCATGGTTTAGGGAGCTTGTTTCCCAATTTATCTTATTCTTGTATACCTTGGGCCTAAGTATTTAGCCCAATTTCTATCTTTATCTCTAAGTATTTGGACCAACTTAAAATTCCACTTGGGCCTTGTTATTCCATTTAATACTTATTGGGTTCCCACTAATTTGGGTAATATATTACCTTCATTCTAAGCCATTTTCGAAATCCTATTTAAGTTAGATGTCACTACAAACACGTAATTAAATGCACAGAATTTCTCGTAATTCGCTTGAGCATAAAATTTCCATGATTCACATAAGCATATAATTACGTGCGTGCAGGCACATAATTAACCCATGAAGTTCACGTAGTCACGTAAAACTCATAAAAGTGCACCCAATTTATTGGCCATACTAGCTTTCGGGAACCTGGGCATTACAGATGTGAGGTTCCGCCTCGTCTTCGTCTGCGTCTATTTGGTCAACCTCAAAAGATCGTTCATGCATTGGCTCTTCAGTCTCTGCTAATCCTGACACCGAAGCAAACGTTTCTGGTTGTGATAGTCCCTGCAATGATAAAAAGTCATTCCATGCATCAATGTAAAAACATTTATCGTCTAATTTCTCGGGATTTTTCATTGATTCGGCCATATCGAATGTGACTTTTTCGCCATCTATAGTTAACGTCAATGTTCCGTTACGAACATCGACCATGGTTCCTTCAGTAGCGAGAAATGGCCCACCCAATATTAGAGGAATATTCTCATCCTCCTCCATATCGAGAATAACAAAGTCTGCAGGAATTATAAATTTATCGACTTTAACCAGCACATCTTCTATGATACCCCTAGGATACTTAAAAGATCTATCCACTAATTGTAAACTCATCCTAGTGGGTTTGGGCTCTCCTAAACCAAGTCGTTTAAACATAGAATAAGGCATCAAATTAATACTTGCTCCTAAGTCGGCCAATGCCTTACGACTAAATCGCCTATTAAACATGGTATAGTAAAACTCCCAGGATCCTTAAGCTTTTTCGGTAGCTTGTTTTGTAGAATGGCAGAGCACTCTCCTCGCAACTCAACGGTAGAAACGTCTTCAAGCTTGCGCTTGTTCGTGATAAGATCCTTCAAAAACTTTGCCCAACGAGGCATCTGCGCAAGGGCATCAACAAGTGGTAAATTAATATGTATTCTTTAAAAATAGCGAGAAATTTACCAAACTGATCATCAACGATTTCCCGTTTAAGTCTTGCTGGGTATGGAATTTTTGGTTGATACGCCTTGACAGGTGTGTTGGTCCCGAAATGCACCAAACAAGGAATCAAAGTGGCTTTATGGAATGAAAAGGGAGAGTTTCTCACCTTTGAGTGTGTGTAGTGTGTGAAAATAAGAGTAAGCCTTTTGATATTTGATTACCTTTCAAAGTGAGTTGGTAAAACCTTATATACAACATTAACCCTAGGTATATTAAGGCCCAATCACTAATAATAAAATAATTACAATCTAGTCCAACGCCCAAGCTAAAGATAATTACATAATTAATACCAAGACTTAAACTATTGACACAACCAATTAAATATCCTAACAATCTCCCCCTTTGTGTCAATTGTTGGGAGTCTTGAATCTTGGGCGTTGGGATGGTGGATTAGCGTGTGAGTGTTTCGCGAAGCCCTAGTTTGAACTCGAAGGCGCGGAGATTCCTTCGAAGAACCATTCTATCAGCTATAGCGTCAATGAGCTTCGCGAACTTGGATCGGCAGAGGGGATCTTCTTCCGAAAGGATACGGCAAATTCTCATGGGTTTGTCTTGGATGATGGTGAGCGTTCCATCTGAGAATTTTGCCACCTCGGAGCAGCGCAGGAGCCTCATCTTTCCCTTGTAGTTCGAGTAGGCGACCGCCGGATCATCTCCGTCGATCACATCGCCCTCTCGATAGTCGTCTGCGTTCTTGAAAGATGGGCGAGTCAGGTTCACCTTCTTCAGATTATGTTCCACCGCCATCTGCAGATCGTGGGTGGCGTAGAATCTGACCTGTCGGAGCATGTGGCGCTTGATAGCCACATATCCCATGGTGACCGGTTCAGCACGTACGAGATGTCCAGAGCTTCTGAGGACGTGTCTGAACTGTTTCAGGGATTCCAGCATGCTGTATAGGTCACCCAGGCGTAGAAACTTGAAGTCCGCCTCACTGACTTCACTGTAGCTCTCATCCTGCCTCATTACTGTGAAGACTGGGTAGTGGACAGGTCCTTTCGACTCGTGGCGGAGGTCAGTGACTTTGTAGATGGGGGCCCGATTCATTTCCAGAGCGATGTTTTCCTCATCGGATAGCGTCCTCTTTGTGCATTTGTTGCAAAGAAGGCTCCATCGATAGAGCTGCTACTTTTTCTCGCTCCAATTTTGGATGTTCATCAGCTCATACTCGTCGAAGGTTGTGACGATCTTCTCCTTGCGCCTCCAGATCCTCTTCCTGATCTCTTCCTGAAATGGCGCGGTGATCTTTTTGTTTTCCCACGGTGCTTCCGGTATATCCACCGTGGGCACATCCGTTTGAGCAGCAGGGGCCTCAGTTTGCTGTGCTTGGAATTGAAGGATGTTCTCGATCTCGGCCGGTTCAGCGTCGTACTCCTCTCCGTTCTCGTCGTCTGCGGTGTTGATCAGCGTGAGCGAGGCTTCCTTTAGCAGACGTCGAGCGTTTTCCACCAACTTCCTGGCTGCTACTGCATCGGTGGGTGTGTACAGCCATTCATCGTTGAAGATGTAGGCCTCGATCTCGCTTTGTGCGCAGTAGACGTCCTCGGAAGCCAGGTTGGAATCGATGTCGAGAGGGGTATGGCTATGTGATGGCGAGGGTGTTGCTTCGGAGGAGTTTGTGGATTGTGGGGATGGTTGTGGTGGAGATTCAGGTGGTTCGGTTGAGGTGATGGTTTTGGCAAGGATGATTTGGGTAATTGGTGGCGTAGATGTGGTGGTGGCCTCTAACGTCGATGTGACAGTTAGAGGTTCTGTGCTGATGGGTGGAGACGGTGTGGAGGTGGTCTCTAATGTCGATGTGACGATTAGAGTTTCGGAGACGGTGATGGGTAGTGGTGAGGGTGATTTGGTTAATGACTCGGGGTTGATGGGATGGGATTTTGGCTAGTGGGGTGTGAGGTTTCTGTTGCGGGTGCCGTTTCAGGTCCAGAGGATGAGGGCGGCGTCGATTGTACGAGTCCTTGAGGTTGTGCGCCAAGCTGCCTATTTATCTCCCCCTCGCGGCGATCTTGATCATCGTCTTGATCATCGCGCCTGATCCCGCTCGTCTCGCCTAGATTGCGGCAAGACATTGGTTGCAACATTATCTTCTTCATCTGCTGTTCCTCCTCGTCGAGTTCCGTCATTGACTCAAATCTAGCTCTGAGGATGTAGAAGAGCTCCTTGGCGGAAATGGAGGAGAGAACAGTGTCCGCGTCCTCATTTTGCTTCGGTGGTGGCGTCTCCGGGGCCACACCTTTGCCTTTGTCGATCGTGGACGCTTCGAGACGCGCGTAGACTTTATCTAAAATCGACGCCTCAAGAGTCTTTGCAAACTCTTGAAGACGTGTCTCTAGCGCGGTCTCGGTGACGAAGTGGGGTAAATCTAACAAGTTGGAATCACGAAGAACTCCAACTGACACCGACTCGGTGAATATAGCCGATCGGCCGCCCGTTTGCACAGGACTGGAAAAGACGGGGTCACTCAGACTTCCCGTTAGCATCATCGATGAGACAGACTCAGTCGAATGATGGCCTAGGCTCACGGTTGTTGTGATGTTGGCCGTGCTAGGTCTTCCGCTCTCAGTCACAGAGACATCAGCGAGCGTTCTGACAGAGTCACGAAGACTCTGTGGTGCGGTAAGAGGTGTATGTGGCCTAGAAACGTAAGAAATTATGGGGAGTGAGGGCACTAGACTCGATGTGCATGAAGAGGATGCAGTCTAAGGCGAGGGACTGCTTGTTTCAACATTGATCACCTCCAAGTGGGATGTCGATGGCATAAGTGGCTCCTCGTGGAATGAAATATCTTCCTGTAGAGAGGAAGATAAGTGGATTGGTGGGGACGTTTGCGTGGTTGAGCCAGATGCCACGTCTTCTACTCGAGAGGTGAACACATCACCTCCTGTACCTATTGGTTCGGCTCGGCTTATTTGTGGCTGAGGAGGTCGATCGTGTTTTTGTTTCGATCGACGCTCCGTGGGACGGCTTACGTCATCCTTACGCGGCCGTTTTTTCGGAACGCGGGTGGAGGAGGATGCGGCGTGACTCGATGACTTTTTGGAGGTGGTGGTGGGGGGTTGGCTAGTCCCGGGGTTAGGAGTAGGGGGTTGGATGTGCGGGTTGGTCTGGTCGGCGTAGGCGAGCACGTCGTCCGGAATCACCACTGCGTGTCGATCCTTCGCCGGTGTGTTCTTCTTGGCGAACTTCTCGACAGTTGGGATTTGAAAGTGTTCTGCTGCCGGACGGATGCGGATGTTGGTTGAGTGCAGGCGGAAGTGCTTGATCAGAGCTGGGAGCCATCGCATGTATGGGACGAAGCGGTTCGTGACTCCCTTGGCAACTTCCCGGTCGCGTCGCTGGATCATCGAGACTAGGTCCACCCAGATGATGTCGGCGTAGTTGTACTTGCGGTTGTGAGCGATGCCGGTCATGATTGAGGATTTGAATGTTTCCACGGTCCTGACCAGCATGCTTTCCTGACATACACTTGTTCACCAGCAGGTACAGTGTCCGCCAGGGTTGTGGTAGATTGCGGGTGGTGACTTACTGAGGACAAGTGGGCCTTTCTTCTTCTTGGTATCTGGTTGATAGCCCAGTCTGTCGATGTCTTCAATGAGTTGGTCGTGTGTTGGTGGTGGATCGTAGGGCGAGTAGACCGGGAGTTGAAGAACATCTTGGAGTATTTTGGGAGTGAAGACCACCGTTTCTTGATCGATTTGGGCGGATAAGGTCTTGGCAAGGCGTAGTGGTCCAGCTATCTGCAGCGTATGCCAGAATTGTTGAAGGTACACCTGTGCTTCTGGTTCGCCATGAGTGAGGGCGTGGCGAAGTGGGTGCCCTTTGAGAATTTCTATAATAACGGGGGCATCGCACCGAAAACTGTCCAAGTCCACCATATAGTTGTTGGGAATCAGGACCGCCCATTGACTTAGTGGAAAGATCTCCTCGGAACGCGCGTGGAGTTCGGTGCGAGCGACCTCCCTTTGGATTGCAGCCGCCTCAAGTGCTTCAAGTGTATTTTGACTTTGTCAGTCATATCTGTGCTTTACAGTAATCGTAATAAGATTAGTACTGACTAAGTCACGAAAATGATAAAAATAGACATAGAATTGCCCAAAATTATATATAAGAAAATTCACATTTAAGCTAATTTAGGGTCCCTTTGACATAGTTGTTAAGATTTGAAATTTGTCATGTGATGGCGAGTTTCGACACTAAGTGTAACACATAGATAAGTCAAGAAAATTTTCGCATTTTGTGTAAAATTTAGCAAGTATGGAAAATTTTCGTAAGTTAAGAAATCTCGCACGTTGTCAAAATTTTCGTATGCAATGAGAAAAATTCGCAACTTATCTTTGTTTCAAGGAATTTTCTCATGTTTGAAGAAATTTCGCACTCAGCCACAAAAATCTCGCACGTTAAGAAATTTTCTCATGTTTCAAGGAAATTCGCACTCAGCATATAATGAAAATTTCGCGGATTGAAAAGTCTTTGTGGATTGAGAAAATTTTTGTTCACTGTAGGTGCGAGAAAGTGAGGATGCGAAAAAATGTATAATGAGGTGAAGTGCAAGAGATTTTCGCGGGGCTTCACGTGCTGTAGTAGCGAAGTTTTAACAAATGTAAATTCTCGTAAGAAACTTTCTCAGATGAAATTTCGCGGGACCTTACGTGCTGTAGCAGCGAATTTTTAACATATGTAAATTCTCGTAAGAAACTTTCTCAGATAAAATTTCGCGGGACCTTACTCACTGTAGCTCAAGAATTTTCTCGGGTAAAATAAAAGGTTCGCGGGACTTATCTTACTGTAGCAGCGAGATTTAACTATTAAATCAATTTATCTGAGAATTTTTCTCGGTGAAATAAAATTTCGCGGGGCTACACTCACTGTAGCGCAGGAATTTTCTCGGGTAAATTAAAAATTTCGCGGGGCGTTACTCACTGTAGCAGCGAAATTTAACGATTAAAGCAATTTTTCTGAGAATTTTTTTTCGCGGTGAAGAACACAGTGTGAAAAGTGCGAGACAACGCAATGAATTTTTGCCTTAGACCTACTCAAATCTTAACCAAAATGCAATATTATGGACTCAATCGACTCGAAATAGGATGGGAAATGCATATTTGGTGGATTTAAACAATAAAAACCTAACATGCGTTCGATTCAGAGCCGAGAAAGATTAACCCTAACTTAACAGATTTAATTAAAACGGGCAAAACAGCGTAAAAGCGAACAGAAATAGGGTTATTTGAGATGTATTCATACCGAAAAGCTGATTTGCGATAATGGAGTTAGCAGGAAACGAAGTTTGAAAGCAGATTTGACGACGACGACGATGCGGGGAGTTGCGAAATTTTGAAAGAAGGGTTGCGAATTTTTTGAATTTTCTCGGGATTTTTAGAATAGTGAAAAAATGTTAAGGGTTTTGGGGTTTTACGATTGTAGGCACTGTACATGCGAATTTTTGAGCAAAATGGGCCGAAATTTCGCGGGCTTGGTCAAAATCTCAACTTAGCTGAATTTCGCGGATTTGGATTGGTCCAATTTTGACCCTTTTTGACCAGAAAAATTAGAAATTCAACCCAAAATATTTTAATTGGTCCGATTTTGACTCAGTTTGACCAAACTTTAAAATTTCAACCCAATTTTTTTTTTAAATAATAATAAAAAATAAGAAGCTCCCCCTTAATCGTAAAACTCCTCGTTTTAAATAATGAAATATCAGACGCTCCCCCTTAATCGAAAAATTCCCGTTTTAAATAACGAAATATCAGATGCTCCCCCTTAATCGAAAAACTCCCCCTCAAAAGACATAATCCATAAGACACATAGAAAATGAAGTGAAGTGAAAATGAAGTATGTACCCTTTATCAAAGTTCATGTAGGGTCGATTGACCACAACTGAATATTCAACATGCCCAACATAGTCACTAGGTGTTGGAATCGTTTGACATCCAACGGTTTTGTGAAATTGTCGGCCAGTTGATCTTCGGTTGTTATGTAGTGTAATTCAATCGTGCCTTGTTCGACATGTTCTTTGATGAAGTGGTGACGAATATCTATGTGTTTTGTTCTTGAGTGATGTACAGGATTACTTGTCATCGCAATAGCACTTTTTGAGTCACAATAAATGGGAATTTTATCAACGTGAAAGTTAAAATCTCGTAGTTGGGTTCTCATCCACAAAAGCTGTGAACAGCAACTAGCGGCGGCGACATATTCTGCCTCCGTCGACGAAGTTGAGACACAGTTTTGTTTTCGAGACGACCAACTTACGAGTTTACCGCCCAAGAAGTGTGCAGCTCCAGAGGTGCTTTTTCGGTCCATCTTGCATCCTGCATAATCCGAGTCAGAGAATCCAACCAGTTTGAAGTCCGATAGAGTGGGGTACCACAAACCCAGATTGGGTGTTCCTTTGAGATAGCGGAGAATCCTTTTGACAGCAGTGAGATGGGATTCCTTTGGTGTTGCCTGAAAACGAGCGCAGATTCCTGTCGAGAGAACGATATCCGGTCGACTAGCAGTAAGATACAAAAGAGAGCCTATGATCCCTCGATAGACGGTTTGGTCAACGGGAGCACCAGATGGGTCCGCGTCGGGTCGGCCAGAGGGTGACACAGGTGTAGCAGCAGTCTTAGCATCCTTCATTCCATACTTCTCGAGGATGTCATGGATGTATTTGGACTGATTGATGAAGATTCCGTTGGGGAGTTGCTTTACTTGAAGACCAAGAAAGAAATTCAGCTCACCCATCATACTCATTTCGAATTTCTCTTTCATCAATTCTGCGAACTCTTCGCACAGTTGAGGTTTAGTCGATCCAAAAATGATGTCATCGACATAAATCTGTACAATCATGATGTCCAGGCCACTCCGCTTTGTGAAGAGAGTTGTATCCAGAGATCCTTTCTTGAATCCAGACTGAACAAGTAAGTCTGAAAGGACGTCATACCAAGCTCGGGGAGCCTGTTTTAGTCCGTAGAGGGCCTTGTAGAGTCGATATACGTGATGAGGAAACTCTTCGCTCAAGAACCCCTCAGGTTGATCAACGTACACTTCTTCTTTGAGAAATCCATTCAGAAATGCAGTCTTCACGTCCATTTGGTAGACTTTAAAGTTCTTGTGAGCAGCAAAGGCAAGAAACATTCGTATGGCTTCGATCCTGGCAACTGGGGCGAAGGTTTCATCGTAGTCGATGCCTTCTTGTTGGTTATACCCCTTAGCCACAAGTCTTGCTTTATTGCGAATAACAACACCATCTTCATCCTTTTTGTTCTTAAAGATCCATTTTGTGCCGATAATGGATCTATTGTGAGGTCGTGGTACGAGTTCCCAAACTTGTAAGCGTTCAAACTGATTTATTTCCTCCTGCATTGCAATCAGCCAATCAGGACCATTGAGAGCTTCTGCTACTCGTGATGGTTCGACTTGACTGAGATAGCAAGCAAACAAACTTTCATTCATCGTAGCCGATCGTGTCGAAACACCGGATGTGGGGTCCCCAATAATCTGATCGGTAGGGTGAGAGCAAGCCCAAAGTGGTACGTTGGTTTGTGAGGAGCTGGCCGCATTTGTATCGATTTGAAACTCATTAGATTGGGGCCCGGTGTCCGAAGAGGAGATCTCAATCGTATTAAATTGAGAGGGTTCTGCATCAGGATCAGCAATATTCCCAGGGTTGGGTAATATGTCGTTTTCGTTGAGATTGAGTGCATCCAAGTTTGGAGGGACGACGTTATTGCCGGTAGCTGGTGGTGTAGGTGGAGTGGGTGCAGCGGTAGGTTGAGTGGTGGCGACGGGAGTCTTGTGGACTGGGTAGAAGTACTCGAAGAGCAGATCGAGATCCAGTTCGCCACAATTGCCCTCAGATGAGGAAGTTCCCGCCGTTGAAGGTTGACCTTTTGCCAACGTCTGTAGAAGACCTGGTTCTGCACTGATATGGCCAGAAGCTATGAGATCGCCTTCGCTTTCGTCAAAAGAGACATTCGTGCTTTCTATTACTGACCGTTTCTCCTTAAGATAGACTCTGTATGCCTTTGAATTCAGTGAATATCCAACGAAGATGCCTTCAAGAGCTTTTGGATCAAGCTTCCCAAGATGTTGGCGATCATTGGCCACAAAACATCGGCAACCGAAGACCCTTAGATAAGATATATCGGGGATACGACGGTTATTCAGCATCTCGTATGGGGTGCGGCTGAATCTCTTGTGGATGGAAGCCCGGTTCTGTGTGTAGCAAGCCGTTTGAATAGCTTCGCCCCAAAGAGAATGAGGAAGTCCGGATTGGATGAGAAGAGTCCTGGCTGCTTCAACTAGTGTCCTGTTTTTGCGCTCTACGACACCATTCTGTTCCGGTGTCTTCACAGCTGAGAACTGTTGAGTGATGCCCTGAGTGGCATAGAAATCACTGAGCTTCTTGTTCTTAAACTCAGTTCCGTTGTCAGTTCTGATAATCCGAACCTTCTGTTGATGAAGAGTTTGGGTCGTAACAACAAACCCGATGATTATATCAGGAACTTCATCCTTTGTACGAATGAGTTTCGTCCATGTGTAGCGTGAAAAATCGTCGACTATCACCAGAATATACCGTCTTCCTCCGAGTGTGGCCGTAGGCATTGGGCCACATAGATCCATATGTAAGAGCTCGAGGATGAGCTTAGACGACGGTGTTTCTTTAGAGACATGAGACGATCGCTTCATCTTCCCCAATTCACAGGCAGAGCAGAGGTGTTCCTTATGATATGTCAGTTGGGGTAGACCGTTGACGAGTTTATTCTGACGCAGTTTGTTGATGGTCTTGAAGTTGAGATGTGAAAGACGCCGGTGCCATAGATCATTCAACCTGGGTGCGGCTCGAGAGAGAAGGCATATTGGTCGAGAGGTCGTAAGGTTGAGTACATAGAGGTGGGACGTGCGCGTTCCAGAAAGAAGAGATTGTCCTGAGGCATCCATAATGCTGCAGATGTCAGATTCGAAGAGAACCTTGTATCCTTTGTCGCAGAATCGACCAATGCTGAAGAGATTGTAGCTCAAACCCTCGACATAGGAGATGCCCTTGATTGTCAGTTTATCGTGCACGAGATCGCCAGTTCCTAGAATTGGCGCCATTTGACCGTTTCCGAATGAGACCCTTCCGAGATAGCGCTCGGAGAAGTTGCTCAACAGCTCCTTATTCCCTGTCATGTGTGTGGAGCAACCCGAGTCTAGATACCACACATGACAGACCTGCAAACATTTAGCAAACGTTGGGTCCCCGTTTTCGAACGGGGCATTCTTGTGATATATGTAAAGTTTTTATGCGCTTAATGGAAAATGTGGTTTCTAAATCAGATTGTGTTGTTTCTAATTTAGCTTTCCCTTTGTAGTCAGTTTGATTAGGTGGATTTATGGTTTTTCTAACCCATATTTTCCTAACTTGTGCTTGCATGTGTGGCGCCTTATTCATGTAATGGTGTGGGGAATGTGGTTGTCGTTTTCGCGCTTCGGTTTTGGTCGCCTTTGGCTTGCGAGTAGTAGGTGAGTTTGCGTTTGACGGCGAGAGGCGTTTTCGCTTGACCTTAGGTTTAGGCGAGATGGGAGAGTTCAAAGACGTCGTAGATGAGGTTCGCTTGCGTGGTCGGAGTGTTGCGTGTTCATGTGTTTCATATTCATGGAAGCGTGGGAGAACAAATTCATTGCAGCAGCACATAGACATAAGCTTGGTAAAAGAAAGATGAGTTTTGGCAACATAATTGTCTACGACCTTAGGACATTGGGATTCAGTACATAGAGAGGAGGAACGAATATAGGATGGTCTTTTCTTCTTGTCATCGAAGAGCGGATTCTCCTTTATTTGGTACGAACTCCCTTCCAGAGGCGTCGAACTCACATTCCCTGTATCCATAAGAATACTAGAGTTAGTGTTAGAACATATGTCAGCTTCAGGAGTCATCTTCGCCGTCCTCTTACATTTACATGTTTGAGAATCGGGTACTTGACTTGACGTAGAAGGTTTGTTCGTATTATGAGATTGTTCTAGGGTAAAGATTTTGTAAAGTAGATCTTCTCGCTCTTTTGCAAAGGCTTTTCGCTCTACTTCTATGGTTCGTTCTAGTTCTGCTATGACCAGAAGTTTCTCTGGGACATAGATGCGAGAAAGTGCTTCTCGGAGAGCGATTTCCTGTTCTTCGGTTGGGAACTGAGATTTGATGTCTTCAGAGAGTGGGGGCTTTCTAGTCTTATCACTAGCATTCAATTCTGTGTAGTCGTATGCGATCTCTGCCCAAAGTATGTTCTGTTTCCTCTTTTCTTCTGACAGCACAGTGGAGGAGGATCTTACAGATGGCATGAGCTGTGAGGAAGTTCCTTTCCTCGTTCTTAGGAATGTTGTACTGTACATGTTATACCTTTTGACAATTAGCGGCGTTGGATCGCAGTTGCTGGCCAGTCCGATTCCCATCCGGGCGTCGTAGAATTCTGTTTCAACTGGTTGGTTTAATAGACATAAGATGTTTGCTGCCTTTTTCCTAAGGTGAAGTTGCTCTTCAAGTTCTTTCACCTTGCGGTGTAGCCTAACTCTTTCCTTTGTAAGCAGTTCGTATTGGGCGGCCGTCAGGAGGCGAGAAGTTTCACATGAACTAATGGCTAGTGTAGTTTCCTTAACCTTAGTCTCACTTTGTTTGTTCTTACTTTGCAGACGTTTGACTAAAGCTTCAGAGGCCATTAGACGTTCGTTTGCACAGGCAAGTTCTTCTACTTTTAGACTAAGTAAGGCATAGTTATTTTCAAATTTTAGCCTAAGTTCATCATAATCCTTAGCGTCTACGGTGGGTTTCTTAATGGCGTGTCGGTGATTAAACACATCACCTCAGACTCAGCGTTGGTAGGAGTCTTAGCTGTGTTTTCACCGGTGTGACCCATCTCCTCGTCCTCGTCATGTTCGACCAGCCTTGCCATGCAGCAATCTTCATCCTTAGGTTCCTCGTCTTCTGAAGTGTCATTCACCCATTCAGCTTCTTCGGTGAGTAGGGCTTTCCCACTTTCCATCTTGCGGGTCATTCTGGCCTTTCGGTCATAGTACCCGGAGTCCTTCACGCGTGGGGCGTGGCATTCTTTGGAAAAGTGGCCTGTCTTTCCACACCGAAAGCACTTCACAGATTTTTGAGGTGCGGAGTCCTCTGCTTTCTTTGTCGGCTTAGTTTCCTCTGCGGGAGTGGTCTTTTTGGTGTCGCTGTAGGTTCTTTGGCGATTGGAGGAGGATGAGGATCTTTTTTCGATCTTCTTTGAGACCAACTTAGTGAGCATTGCCAGTTGCTTGCGTATATCACGAACATCTTCATCTGATTCTGTATCGGCTTCGGATCCTGAAGAGGTGTCAGATGCAACAGCTGGTAGCTTCCCTTTGTTCTGTTTGGTCTTAGTGGTGGAAGATCGTTCATTGGTTTTGTTTGAGAGGAGTGCCAGTGGGTCGACTCGAGTGTTGGTGGACTGAGGTTGCACGTAAGGAGCATAGGCAGACAGACTGTCATAAAGAGCATGGATGGAAGTGTTGGAGAGGTCCTTACTCTGAATCATCATCACGATTGCATTGCCCCAATGCGGTTGAGGCTACCAAGGAAGCGGTTGTTGATATCGAATTTGTCCCTCGAGATCCTGGCTTTCTTGAGTTCATTGATGACCTTTAAGTATCGGAGGTATGTGTCACGCAGTTCCTCTCCTTCATAGGCCTGGAAGAGTTCATACTGCGAGAGACATGCTGATTTCCTCCCCTGAGCACTTTCAGTTGTGCCTGCCATAATTTCTGCAAGTTCATCCCATATCTCCTTAGCAGTTGTGCAGCACTCAACGTGAGCGTAGACCTCGTTTCCCAAAGCCTGGAAGAGGTATCCTTTGGCAGTCTCGTCGGCCTGTACGCGAGCCAGTTCATCCTCATTGATGGGACCTCTTGGAGTGCGGCGTTCATCCATGGGAGGGTTTGCGTTTGGCTGTGCAGGGATGGTTGTCCAGAACTGTGCTGGGCCGTTGAAGATGGAGTCCAGAAGGTATTGAGAGAGTGGTGCGCCTTTGTTCCTGATGAACGTGAGGAACCGGTTTGTCCATATGCTGTAGTCGCCTTGTCGCAGCATCGGAGACCTGGTGTCGGAGCCACTATGGAGATGTCATTCGTGGTAGACATGGTTGGTGCAGTCGAATCGTCCGTGGTTTTGATCTTTTATGGATAAGAAAGTTAGTAACGAACGATATTAGAAATACGAGTTTAATGAGTAGAGTTTTGGGAATAAAATTGTTTAAGGAATTTCTTAGAACTAAGTGAACGTGTGTGATGGTCGATAATGTATGAAAGAGAAATATATCTTGAAATTAGGAGAAGTTCTAGAAATTTAAATTGAGACTTGAGGAGCAAAAACAAAGTTTATCTCAAAAGTGGTCTAGGGAGATAGTTCTAAAGTGTGAGGATCAAATCTTAAAAAGTTTGAGAAAAATTTAACCCAAGAAGATTTTAACACGAGAAAGACTTAACACGAAAGAGAAAAAAAATTCGCAGCTCAAGGAGACGTGATTAGTGAAATGTTATCCGAGAAATTAAGTGTTGAGGAATTGCGGTGTTTGTGAATTTTAAAAAGAAATTCAAAAAAAAATTCACAGGTGAAAATTTTCTCGGATTTAAAAGTTTCGCGTGTGGGAATGATTCTAAGTCGAGAGTTTTAAAATCTTCACAAGAAAATTTCGCAAGTTAAAGAAAATCGCATCGAGTGGTGAAGTGTGATTTTAGGAAATTTTCTCGGATTTGGAAGAGACGTGGTTTTGAAAAACTTTCTCAGATGAGATAAACTTTCTCGGCTTAGAAAACTTTCTCGGATGTAAAGATTTTCGTGACTTTCAAAACTTTCTCGGTCTTAAAAAAAATTTCTCGGATGTAAAAATTTTCACAGAGTTCATAACTTTCGCGGTCTTGAAAAAAAATTCTCGGATATAAAAATTTTCAAAAAGTTCTCGGCTGAGAAAAAAAATTCGCGGCTTAGAAAAATTCTTGGAATTGACTTTCTCGTGTATAAAGTTTCTCGGATTTTAAAGAGTACGAACTTGAGAAAAATTGGGTCTTAGAGAAATTTTTCGCGGTTTTGGAAGTTCTCGGATTTTAAAGAGTACGAACTTGAGAAAAATTGGGTCTTAGAGAAATTTTTCGCGGTTTTGGAAATTCTCGGATTTTAAAGAGTACGAAGTTGAGAAAAATTGGGCCTAAGAAAAATTTTCGCGGTTTCAAACTTTCTCGGTTTTTGAGCATAGGTTGTTGCGAGAAACTGCAGTGAAAGTGAAATTTTCACGGTGTAAAAATTCTCGGATTGTGAGCATAGACCGTTGCGAAAAACTGCAGTGAAAGAGAAGTTTCACGGTTTAAAAATTCTCGGATTCAACTTCGCAGAGATGAAACTTTCGCGGATTTGAACGATTCAGCAAAATTTCGCGGGCAAGAACATCAAGTACTGTTCCATGCTTTGTCGAGACATTTTCCAGAAAAAGCGTCCGTTTTCACCCAAATCTCAACCAAAATCGCTCAAACTTGATCCTAAACTTCAGAAATTCTTCCCTAAACACATAATCGACCGATTTGTGAGCTAAAAACAACAAAAAATGGGTCAAATCGACCGAAAACAGAGAATGGCCGAGATGTCCTTTTTCTGAAAAGTTTTTGCTTCAATCTCGCTCAAAACTCGTTAAAACTGATCCAAAAGTGTTCTAAAAACATTTTAGGCATAGACTCGATCTGGGGGAAGGTTTTAAACACAAAAAAGAAGCATCAAAACACCAAAACAAGCTCAAAATGCCCGAAAACAATTTTTTGCTCAAAAACACCTTTGATCTTGCTTGGAATCGAACGAAACTGGATTCAAATCAATGCAGATCGATCCACGTTTGCTCTGATACCACTTGCTGGTCCCGAAATGCACCAAACAAGGAATCAAAGTGGCTTTATGGAATGAAAAGGGAGAGTTTCTCACCTTTGAGTGTGTGTAGTGTGTGAAAATAAGAGTAAGCCTTTTGATCTTTGATTACCTTTCAAAGTGAGTTGGTAAAACCTTATATACCACATTAACCCTAGGTATATTAAGGCCCAATCACTAATAATAAAATAATTACAATCTAGTCCAAAGCCCAAGCTAAAGATAATTACATAATTAATCCCAAGACTTAAACTATTGACACAACCAATTAAATATCCTAACAAGGTGGCTTAGACACAGTTTCTTGTATGTCGGCCTCGCCGCTCGGTTGCGTGGGTTCAACGTTCTTCTTCGTTTTCTGTACTTCCTCGAGCTCTCTCCCGTTACGAAGTGTCACCGCCTTTACATGGTGGTCCTTTGGATTGGTCTCGGTGTAACTTGGCAACGAACCGGAAGGACATTGTTGGATTGATTCGGCGATCTGCCCAACTTGCTTCTCTAAGGCCCGTACGACTCGGTGTTGTGCAACCGTGCTTCTTGATTATCCAAGCGAGAGTCGAGCTTTCCCATTAGCTTCTCGAGCATTCCGTCGAGCTTATCAACGCGATTATACGAGGTGGGCTCAACATTCGCGCCATGGTATCCTTGCGTTCTTTGGTTTTGAAATCCTGGTGGAGCTTGTTGTTGATTACCGTAGGCCAAGTTCGGATGAACTCGGTTCGGGACGTTGCTTCGTTGGCCTTGGTAGTTACCCATGTAGTCGACGTGCTCCATCGGAATAGTGGACGGACAACGGGTTGCGTCGTGACTTTCACCGCATGTAGCGCGTGGCGGAGTATAATTTGGGTACGCATGAGGAGGTGGAGCAGCTGCAGAAGTCCTCGGGACAGATTGTACCTGCATAGTATTAACAACCGGCTTTGTTGTTAGTGTGGGTAATAATGTATTCATCAACGTTTGCATTTGGAGATTGTTAGCTGCGATTTGTTGTTGGAGTGTGTCGAACTTGGCGTTTATCGCTGTTGCATTATTGACATCGTACATCCCCGGTGGTTTGCCTCTATTACTGGAACTCCCGTGCCGAAAGCTATTTGCGCAATATTCTTCGATTAGATTCCAGCCTTCCGTTGCGCTTAAATTGCATAGCCCTCCGTTGCATGCCCCGTCAAGTAGTTGCACTGTAATATCATTCAACGATTCGTGGAACCGCTGAATCAAATCGCTCTTCGTCATACCATGTTATGGGAAGCGATTCAGAAGCATCTTGAAACGTGTCCATACGTCATATAAATTCTCGCCCTCCTTTTGCTTGAATGCCGTAAGGTCCATTTTTAGTTTCAGCACCTTTGACGGCGGAAAGAAGTTGTTAGGAAATATTTTGTAGTGTTCAATTTCATTGTATTATCTTTGTTGATTTGCTATATTAAACTTTGGGCTAGTCCTTAGTTGGGTTAGTTCTTAGTTATTCATGTAATGGGCCTTCACAAGAAGCCCACCTATTATATACCAACTTGTGGTATAAATAGGAAAACCCTAACACATAGTTAGGTGTGCTTGTGTGTGTTTATTCTAGAGAAAGAAAATCTTATTGAGCCTCCATATTATCTCCACCAAGCCCCACGCCCCATTCTAAAATCTCGATCATTAGGCGTGTTAAATCCGTCCGAAGTCGCATTGTTGGTGTAATCTCGGACCAACAAGTGGTATCAGAGCCCAACGCGACAGGATTTGTGTGTTTTGAGCAAGATTTGAGTGAAAATTGCTTGAAAAATTATTTTCGTAACTCTCAGATTTTGGGCGATTTCGACCTCATTTTGTTGTTTTTAGACATCCCAAAGGATGATTATGTGTTTAGGAATGTTTTTCTGAAGTTTTGGAACAAGTTTCATCGATTTTGAGTGAGATTTGAGCGAAAACGAGTCATTTTTCTGGTAAAAGTCGCGCAGCTATGGAACAGTAATCTGTGTTCTTGGCCGAGAAAGTTTCATACCCGAGAAAGTTTGCATGCGAAAATTCGCTGGCCGAGAAATTTGAAACCGCGAAATTTTTTCTCACGTTGAGAAATTTTGAAGCCGCGAATTTTTTTTTCAGGTTGAGAAATTTTGAAGCCGCGAAATTCTTTTTTTTTTTTTTCACGTTGAGAAATTTTGAAGCCGCGAATTTTTTTTTTCAGGTTGAGAAATTTTGAAACCGCGAAATCTTTCCAGGTTGCGACCGCGAAACTTTGAACCCGAGAAATTTTACTAAAACTGAGAAATTCTTTCAATCCGAGAAATTTTCTAAAACTGAGAAAATTTTCAAACCTGAGAAACTTTCTCAGGCTGAGAAATTTCTATCCGAGAAACTTTTCATCTGTGAAATTCTCTCAGTTCACACTTCACGAATTTTTCGCGGTCTCTCTCTCACAGTTGCCTTTTCTCAAACCGCGAATTTTTCAACCTGAGAATTTTTTTGAACTGAGAAATTATCCGGAACTTCAAAATTTTCGCACGACTCACTCTCACAACGAAATTTCTCGGGACAACAATTTTCGCACATTCTCTCACACTATTTTTCGCACCCCCCGAGAAATTTACACCCAATCTTTAAACTTGATCCAAACACACCTATTAGCTTCAAATCTTGCAAAAATCACTCTTTAAAAATTACACTTTAACGTTTTTGACCACCAAAATTTCTGGCCCCCCCTCGGATTAAATAAGGTTAAGGAGCAAAAAAAAAAAAAAAAAAAAAAAAAAAAAAAAAGGAAAATTTATATCATTGGATAGAGAAAAATTTTCTAAGCCCTTTGGACTTTGTCTATTTTTACACTTTTAAAATTTTCCGAAATAAATTTTTCTGGGCCAAAATTTTGGGTTTAGACGACTGTTTTTGTGAAATTTTTTTTAAGGCAAATCCAAAACGCGGCAACGATCACCGTACCCAACGATCGACCTAGGACGGTATTGGCATATTATAGAAAAAGTTTTGGTAATACTCACGAAGTTTTCGAAATCATTTTATAAAATTTTTCTGTATCCACCAAAATTTTCGACACTCACGTTATTCGAAACTTCACGATCTTTCTCGACGAACCAAACTTTTCGGAGTAAAAATTTTCAAAAGCCATATTTTTTTCTTTATTTAAAATATTTTTGAAAACAAAAATGGATGCTCAAGCTAGGACAATCGCGAAATTAGAAGCACAATATGCTAATAATTACGCATTGTTAGAGACAAAATTGACGGAGCTAGCTGTAGCTAATGATGCTTTGGCTTCCGCTAAAGGAACATTAGTATCCTTCAAGTCAATTTTGACTAGCTTGGAATCTAAGGTAGCAATTAGTGAAAAGAGAGTCTGCAATCTAACTAAAAGCTTAGATATTTGCAAAGGTGAGCGAGATTGCCTCTCTTTGCAATATCAAATGCTCTTAGAGGAACGCAATACATCTTCAACCTTAGATTCGAACGGGGAAAATAATTTACATTCTGAAAAACCTATTCCATGTGATATCCCGGAGACTCTTCGTAAATTGAAAGATTTGCAAGAAACTCTGGAATTCGAAAGAATAAGTTTTCGCGCGGAAAAGAAAAAGCTTTTAGAGCAGATTTCTAATCTCGAAAATTCGTTTGAGTCTGAAAAGGAAATACTTTTAAATGAGATTTCAAATCTTAAAAATTCCCCGTCTTTACCTGTCTCCAATGACCTTTTAAAAGATACATCTTCCTCGAAACAGGTAAAGAAAAGAAAGTCAAGCATCTTTGTTCCAAAAATTAAAACTGCTTTTTCTACAAATTCTGAGTCACCTTTGACTGATACTGAAATGTTTAGTAAAAGCAAAGCGCTTAAATTTTCAAAGGAACAATTGAAAGAAAAAATAAAGAGAGGAAAATCGACATTCTTTTTGAAAAACTTGAACAAAAATTTTAATGATTTCCCCTCTTCGACTCCTATTAAAAGGAGAGCATGCGAAGAAGTTCAAAGCTCAAGCAAGCGAACTTCTCAAACCACACCCCTCCATCATTATAGAGTGAATGATGTGAACTCTCGTAGGAAATACGGCTCATCAGCCGATGACGCATACAATGCGATAAGTTCATATTCCTACTTGAAGTACCCAGTCCAGATTAAGTCTAGAAAGCATCTTATGCGACTGGCTAGGGAGAAAATCTTTAGGTCTTCTACACCTAGGCACACATTCACCTGCGCTGAATTGTCATTTCCCTCTAAGGTTCACCAAACTTGGATTCCTAAATCACAAATCAAATTGGATAGGACTTTAAAGGATGATTTAGGATCAATATCTGAACCAAATGTGCTTAACCCGTTTTCTGCTAATAAGGGAGGACCCATCCAAAAATGGGTACCAAAGTCCCGATAAAGTTTTTGCAGATTCCCAGCATGGGTAGGTACTAAGAGAGCTGCTCCACACTCATGATGGTATGCGACGAGGGCAGCCAAACCCCCCCCGGCATGAATGGTACATGGGTTGCTCCACATTCATGACCGGTATGCACTGCGAGCAACCAACCCCATCATGCACGTTACACGGATTGCTCCACGTGCATGAAGGGATGTCAGAGAAGCGAGCAATCATCATGACTTCTGTACAAATCCGTGCAGAACCCGAACCTACAAAGAAGGGTTGACAAAAGTTCAACCAACCATCAGTGGGCGCGCCATCCAATCTCAATGCTTAGACGATGTGGATCTCATGTTCCAGACTCCACCGTCCACCCACTGCCATCCATTCCACCATGGTGCGCTACATGGAGACGTCCTCTACCACCATGCTCTTCACTACGCCCTAACCTTCCACCAGACGAGTCCCTGAAGTGTCTGATCAACAGTTTTGGGTCACCCTCGTCGACATCGCTCGTGGTCGCCATTCAATGCGATCACGCCACGCCACCATAGTTCCCATGGATCAGTGAAACCCCCCTGATCCTAACCCAGGAACGAGCCTACCCTAGCCTCTCTAGTCTAGGTCTAGGTCGCGCGACATCCTCCTCCACGCAAAGATCCAATCAAGGATCTCGGGAGGATGAAGTAAGTCGCTTGCAGGAGTTGCGAACCAACGACGACATGATCGCACTCCTCTGTCATATCTCACCATAACCCGGACCTCGCCCATAGGTACAGGAGACGACTCGTTCGTTTCTCGAGTAGAAGTCGCGGCATCTGGTCCAACCGCGCAATTAACCCATCCCAACTACTCAGCTATCCTTTCGCAGATAGCTGTTTCATTTCCACAAGAGGAACCACGTTAGCCATCACCGCCCCACTTGGAGACGGTTGATGTTGAACATGCAGTGCCCCTCCTCTCACTGCACCTCTTCCACCCACGTCGAGTCTAGTGTCCTCACCCACCAGAATTTTCCAATTTCTAGGACACAAACACTCTTTACGCACCGCAGGTTCTTCGTGAACTTGCCCGAACGCTTGATGACGTCCTTGTGACCGAGAGCGGAAGACCCACGACAGCCACCCTCACCACAACTGTCGATGGGCCACGGATACGAGCTTGTCTCATTGTCCGTGCGAACGGAAAGCCTTTGTGGCTCTCTGGTTCTTTCTGTCCTGTGCAAACAGGCGGCACATCGGACACATGTTTCGATGTTGTGACGACGGAGCGTCTTTGTGACCCCCGTCTGGTTAGTTACCCCGTTCGTGATGGAGCCCCGACTCATAGCAATCAGCGAGGAACTTACACATTCCATGCCGCGCTCAACGAGGATCTATGAAGGAAAAGGTCCCATCACCGACACCACTCCACCACGCCTACGCCTACGCCACCACATGCTGCTCCGTCTCTCCAGTGTTCAAAACTGAACCCGGAGGAACACCAATTGCTGCTACTCCTGAGAATCCCACTTGATTGTCTCACTCAACACCACGCCACACCATCATCACCACCATCAACACCAAAGGCAGACTCGTCCCTCGGACGACGTGACGATCCCGAAGACGGAGATCATCTCAAGGGGGAGTAAAGGAGAAGAAATGAGTTCAAGATCGTAAAGCAGCATCAGCAGCAACCATCATCCACGCCACCTCCACGAACTAGCCCCGCCGGAGGCTTCCACTACCTCCGCGCACATTCTTATGTGTCAGGCTATTATGTTCATAATGGAACACTCGAAGGAGTCATGGCACATCTCACCCACCACATTCCGCCACTACTGTGCTGACCACTCTGAAGACCGGGCTCCCTGCTCTTGAAAGTCACATTTCAATGGAGCCTTGGCACATTTTTTTTCGCCCCACGCCTACCTTCTTCTGGAGCCAGACGAGTCAGCTTCGAGGCCGACCAGACAACTTCCATTCGAAGACGACAAATCCGGCGCCAAGAAGAAGAAGATTGGAGAATCTTAACAAGTGAGTCCTAGCCGAGCCATCAATGCCTCCGCAAGAAGAGGAGAAATCCATTGTAGGGGGAGTTTGCTAGGAATCGAGATCTCCAATACGCCCAACAAAGATATCCCGCGCTGAACTGAAGATTGAACACTAAGGGGGAGATTGTTAGGAAATATTTTGTAGTGTTCAATTTCATTGTATTATCTTTGTTGATTTGCTATATTAAACTTTGGGCTAGTCCTTAGTTGGGTTAGTTCTTAGTTATTCATGTAATGGGCCTTCACAAGAAGCCCACCTATTATATACCAACTTGTGGTATAAATAGGAAAACCCTAACACATAGTTAGGTGTGCTTGTGTGTGTTTATTCTAGAGAAAGAAAATCTTATTGAGCCTCCATATTATCTCCACCAAGCCCCACGCCCCATTCTAAAATCTCGATCATTAGGCGTGTTAAATCCGTCCGAAGTCGCATTGTTGGTGTAATCTCGGACCAACAGAAGTGCGTGATGAAGGTGGCGTGCATCTCGTCCCAAGTGGTGATGGACCGTTACCTCTTAGGGAGAACGGGAATAAGTAGAGCCGAATCGTTTCAGTGCTTACTCCTTGTACTCGTATTGTGTCGGTGACGGACAAGAAGTCTCGTATGTGTCGGTAAGCGTCTTCTTCGGAGAGTCCATCGTATTGAGCTGTCGTCTGAAGCATTTGAAGCCAATGATGTTTCAGCTCAAAGTTGTTGGGGACTTGAGGAAGGATTATCGCTGAGCCGACGGACCCTACGGCGTTGTTTCTCCACAGCTCTCTCATTGGAGGCTCTCTAGCTACAAGCGGCATATCGTCACGATCTTGAGTCGCCATTTCGACTCGCCTTGCATTTTTTTGTAGGTTATGTCGGAACGTTCTTTCGATCTCCGGGTCTCCTTCAACGACTGGTCGCGAGGGATTTCTTCGGGTCATGCACGAGCGTTCACGTACCTAGACAACAAAATACAGATAACAATATCAATAAGAGATTTAGAATAAAAACCAATAAAACAAAATATATTGCTAAAAATAAAAATATAAAATAAGAGAGTGCTAATAATAATAAGGATATAATAATATAATAATTTTTTAATAGTGATGATAAAATTAAAAATAGATAGTTTGAAGAAATAATAATAATACTAATAATATTAATAAACGTACCTATACCAAAAGAAATCCGATTAAGCAAATATATATATATATAATAAAAAATAACAGCAAATAATAATAATAAAAATAACGAAAATAATGGGAAAAAAATAAGTAAAAATAATAAGCGTAGAAATAATAATAATAAAAATAATAATAATAAAGCTAGAATAATAAACTAAAGTTCTCCAAATATCAATAGTTCCCCGGCTACGGCGCCAAAAACTTGATCGAGCGGATCGAGTAATAAATTAAAACGAATATCGACAAACTAGCTACGCTCAACAGGCAAGTGTACCTATCGAAAATAGTATAGAAATGGCAAATATTCGAGTATCGAACCCAAAGGAACTATATACTTTAGAAAACTATCGTTTAAATATTCTAGTAAATATTTTTGGATTGATAAAATAAAAATACCGTAAACTAAACAAACGATAAATATTAAATAGCGAAAATGGGGTTGGAACGACTTTATGAAAGCGAACGTATTTGAGACTTCGAATCCCCCTAGCTCGATCGAACATCAAACATGCTATATATTTTAGCTAATTATTAGACCATGAGGATTCCTATGGTACGTATACGAGTTTCTACGATTGGACGAAACTGCGCTTACTCGCTTCGACTTGTAACAACTAATCTACGTCTTAAATAGCTGGGCAAACTCCCTAACTTACTTAATCGCAGACCGCATAAAAACACAATGAGTCCCGCTATTAGATTTCACTCTAATCTGGTGGGGTAGTTCAACCTATCTCTAGCGATGAGTTTATTCCGCTCGTTTACGAGTGGTCTAATCGTCGCCCCTCGCTCGAGCGTAGCGATCGATTTCCCAACAATTATTTCGACCACATAGACATAATCAAAATAATAGCATATATCGTAACCGAGTCAAACAATAGCCAAAACAATAATATTTTAACACACGTACGATATCGCTAGGGTTCATCCTAATCTCAAATACGACAAGATTTAACTACTCATATGAAGTATTAACACGCTGAGAACGTAAATGATAAAGAGAAAAATATAATTTCTTCCCTGAATTACGCCTTCGGGGTTAATCCTCCGTTGAGGAATTTTGTCGAGCAGATAGTGGGCGAACCACTTCAACCTTTTCCTTGCCCTTCTTTTGTACTGCTCACGGTTCTTACTCTCAGCCCAGACAGTAGCACCTCGTCGCCCTTCGCAGCCCAGCCGCTGAAATCAGTTCGTCAAAACACACGACTGCCCTGCTCACTCCAATCCACGCAGAGCTGCCTCGCTCGTGACTGCTTCGCTGCGCCCGTTCCTCTATGATGAAATTGCAGCCCCGAGCAGCACCAAGAGCGGCGAGCTCGGTTCCTACGCGGTCGTGTTTCAACGTTCTGCCAAATATTGCTTCGGGTGGCCTCGAACGTGAGCTTTGAGGGATGTGTATGCGTGTATATGCTCTCGTCCTTCGCAGCCCAGCACTCATTTATAGATGATGGAGGAGACAATAATCTTTGTTTGGATGCTCCAATAACGGCTTGAAATCTTTGAAGTCTTCAAACAGATTCCCTCAAATCTTCGCATTGAATAAGCAACATGCGTGTTGAATCAATGGCTGCGCTGAAGGACTTTTTTTCCACTTGATGCGTATGTGTGTATCTATTATAACATGTAGATGGGCTTGGCCTTTATTGGGCTTGGAACAGATGGGCAGACTTTTATTCTTCGGCCCAATTGTTTTTGGGCCGATATGTGGTTTGACGGTTCCTCAGGTCCGAGCATTCTTGGTTGTAACTTTTTCTCCAATATCTGTCAAAATCAAAATATAAACATATACGCATGATAATCGAGGAAAACTCAAATAAATAACAACCGAAATTACGCTTTTACGGGTTATAAAACACGATATTAATTCATTTATCACGTGTCTAGACATAGATAATTTAGATAATCGATATTCGCGTCGGCGAATTTCGGGGACGAAATTCTTTTAAGGGGGGGAGGATGTAATACCCGTAAAATATAATTACGGGATCTACGATTTAATTAGCAATGAAAATGGTTAATTAAGAACTTTATTTGATTAATTAGTATTTTCAATCGTATGATGCTTTCATGCTTTTATGATCTTAAATGACTTATGTGTTTATATGATTACGTGCTATGTGATTTATGATTTTATGTGTCAACTTGATTTCGAAATAGATTACTAACCAAGTAGAAGAATTAATTGAATTTAGAAAGGGTTTTATATAAGATAGGAAGAGATGAGTTTTAATATATTAGAAGCTCGAAATCTTGAAGTCTCGAGATATATAAGTTTCAATAAGAGGTCGATTTCTAGATTAAAGTAACATAAAGGCCGAATTTGGAAAATGTCGAGTTAAGGGTCTTCAAAATCAACAATCTCGATAATTTAGATAAGAAAGAATTTCAAAACATGTAAATCTCGAAGCCTTAATATCGAAGCCCTTGAAACTCGAGATTTATAAGCTCGAAATCTTCCAATTCCAGAATCTCTAAAACTCGAGATCTTTGGATCTCGAAGTCTTAGAACCGAAATAATGAAGCTTGTAATCTCGAAGGTCCAAAATACTTTTAACTCGAGACCAAATAGGAAAATCATAATATACTAGAAATTCGAAACTTGGAATATAGGGTTTTCTATGTATATCGAAAACCCAATATAATAATTGAGATATGATAAATATTTATATAACTAATCATGTCATTTTTATATTGGGTTACGCTAAGTATATGATAGGAAGACAACAAAGCAACATATATATTAAAGGATAAGTATTGAACGAATTGCTTAGGCAAGAGGAAAATCTCGTCACTTGATATCTTATCAAATATATCTTAGGGGAAGAATGTTTTAGCGAAACCCTTAATAATATAATACTTCTGAAACAAGAAAACTCTTATAAAAGTCACTCAAGACCGATTAAGCTAAAGAATCAAAAGAGGAGGCTTAAAACAGAATTCAAACTCCTACTCAGTGAGGTATGATTTCGATTTTGACCTCTAAACTAGTTCTAAGCTTTTATGACCCAGTATTTTACATAACCTGATGATAAGAAGAAATTAGGATTTGAACACTGAATTTAGGGTTAAGAATATCCGAAGCTTATGCGAGATATATAGACTGTTCTTTAGAAGAATAGATTTCGATCGAAGGTTAGACGATTTCTCTGAGGTGTTTCGAATGACAATATGATTTTCCATATTATGAATTTCGAAGCTATATTAGCTTACGAGAATGATTTCAAGATCGAAACTGAAAAATAGAAAAATGTCGAGACAAAACTCGAGACACAATATCGAGAAGAAGCTCGAAATTTATATCGAAGTCCATCTTGGTATCAACTTTGCAAGCTTGTATAAGATCTCGAAATGAATTCGAGATCCTTAGTAAAATTTAACTCGAGACCCCTAGTATAATATCGAAATCAAGTAGTATGATGTCGAGGTTCATTTTATGGTTCATGTCGAAGTTTATATACTCAAGCTCGAGATTCATTATTAAGTCATATCGAGATCTTTGTGCACCGCTTAAAGTGTCGAGCCGTGTATATACCGTATCGAGATTTAATCCATCATGCAACTCGTGTTTTTTGTTTAAAATGTCGACATTCCACACTAAAGTTCAAAATCATGTCGAGATCCATCCTTACTATGTCTAGATTTACCAACCATGTCAAACTCGAGATTTATTTCATGTTTAAAAATCCATGTCGGGATCCCATTTCCAGATTTATTTCGAAAGATTATGAACTAATTGATCAAAACCGAAACTAGGGTTTATTTATTTTTAGGGATTTCATTGTTTTTAGGTTTCATAAATTTTAGGTTTTCGAGAACTAGCACATATACTAATAATATTTATTTGTTTAGAGGTTCGACATTTACGGATTCCACCAGATATTTTGACTGATTTCAGCGGGAAGACAGGTAGGTGGATCATCCATCTACAATACGTAAACACATGTGTGATCTATGTGTTTTCACGTGATTCAATGATTTACGTGACTTATGTGACTTACGTGATTTACGTGGTTACCTGTTTTACGTACGTGTTATATAAATCATGCTTTGATGGGATCATATGCCTGGCATGGCACGTGCATATCACGTGAGGGCGAGAGATGGTTTCCACGTATTGAGACGGTGATGATTCGAGGTATTGTTAAGTGGGAGTAGATTGAGATTATTGTGACGACTTGTTAGGCTCACAGATTACCTGGCCGAGACAGACGTGATCGATCTGTCTACTCGGATGTGGTCGGTTCGAGGTGCAAAACGCCAGATGATCATATATATATATATACATGGATACGGGCTTGATCGCCCATGATTTATTGTGGAAGAGACGACCTGGTAGGTGGCCATTGACGTGATCGATCAGTGCACCACCGGCGTAGCTTACCGCTGATTACGGGTGGAATCACGTGATCACCCATGATATTTATTGCGCGCGTGAGCCTAACCATGGGCCCCATATTGTGATGTGAGATAGGAACATGGGAAAAGAAAGAGTGTGCATGGATGTGAGATATTGGGACTAGGATTGAGCGCACACTTGCATACATGCATTTTATTCACCTACTGGGCAAATCGCTCAGTGTTTACGTGTCGTAGGTACTGAGTCCGACGCCGATACACGTCGTGACTGAGGCGGCTGGTGGCGGTGCCCACGGACTTTTGAGGGCGGTGCGGTACATGGATGAAGACCTGTGGAGCGTATGTAGGACTTTTGTTCTTTTGATATTTTTGGGGCTCCAGCCTATGTACAGAGATGACAATGTAGACGTATGCTTATATTAATGTACATTATTCTAGGAAAAAGTTTTAATTAGACGGGCCTTCCGCGGCTTACGTTGCGGAAATCCGCCACTAATCCTAATTAGAAAAGTAGGGATGTTACAGGCCCCATACCAGTTAGCACCGCCCGAACTAAAGGAACTGAAGGAACAGTTCTATAAAATCTTGCGAAAAGGATTCATCCAATCGAGTTTCTCCCTGTGGGGTGCGCCGGTGTCATTTGTATGAAAGAAAGACGGGTCGATGCGACTCTGCATTGACTACCAGGAATTGAACAAGGTAACAAGAAAGAACAAGTATCCCTTGCCAAGGATCGACGACTTTGTTCGACCAACTGCAAGGAGCAACGATATTTCCCAAAATTGACTTGCGGTCGGGATACCACCAGTTTAAGATTCGGGAAGAAGATGAACCGAAAACTGCTTTCATAATGCGCTATGGACATCACGAGTTCCTAGTCATGCCTTTCGGGCTGACTAATGCGCCAGCGGCATTCATGGACTTGATGAACCGGGTGTTCAAGGCGTACTTGGACAAGTTCGTGATTGTGTTTCTTGATGACGCTCTCATCTACTCGAAGACGAAGGAGGAACAAGAGCAACACTTAGGAACGGTCCTTGGAGTATTACGGGAGAAAAAGTTGTACGCCAAATTCAAGAAATGTGAGTTTTGGCTGGATCAAGTCCCATTTTTGGGGCATATTATTTCCGGAGCACGAATCTTGGTTGATCGAGCAAGATAGAAGCCATCAATAACTGGCCACAGGCGACATACATGACAGAAGTGCGCAGTTTTCTAGGCTGGGCAGGTTACTACCGAAAGTTCATAAAGGACTTTTCGAAAATTGTTTCGACGCTAACAAAATTGACGAGGAAAGATACACCTTTCCAGTGGAGTGAAGAATCTGAGGAAAATTTCCAAGAGCTGAAAAGACGACTGACGACTGCACCAGTTCTTACGATACCATCAGGAACCGAAGGGTTCTTCGTTTACAACAGTGCTTCGAAGAACGGGATAGGGTGCGTATTAATGCAGAACAGTAATGTGGTGGCATATGCCTCTCGTCAGCTGAAGGAATATGAGAGAATTACCCGACGCACGACCTTGAACTCGCAGCTGTAGTCTTCGCTCTAAAGATCTGAAGGCACTACATGTACGGAGAACGGTGTGAAATATTCACAGACCACAAGAGCTTAAAATACTTCTTCACGCAGAAAGAGCTGAACATGAGACAAGGGCGATGGCTAGAACTTGTCAAGGATTACGACTGCGTGATCAACTACCACCCAAGCCATCCGGCGTAGACCGCTATCATATTGGTCCCTGACGGACGTGAGCTCATTGTGGTGCATAGGAGATTAGCCGAGGGCCCTGCGTACATTAATACGAGTATCATATGCATCGGCGTGGCGCCTTTGCGGAGTATTAAGTACATCGGCGCGGGTCGCCTTTGCGAGTCTTACATGTATCGGCATGGATTGCCGTTGTGGGGGAGTGACACGTGCATACATGCATGGTTTCTGCTTACTAAGCCACGGTGGCTCATTCCTTTATGTTATGTGTTGTAGGTACCAGCAACCACGGTACGTGATCGCACTTTAACGGCAAGGCCGACCCTTTTGAAGCTTCGCGCTGCTTTTGGGGTGGACGTGGGTGTATGGATGACGACCCGTGAGGCCGGGCGCATAAGAGCCTTTTGTTGTGCCATAACACAAGATCCATGTAGTTACGTCTCGAATGTAGTTTTAGAGATCGGACCTTTATTCTTTTGATGTCTATATAACAGTGATTCCATTATATAAATGGAAAAGAAAAATTTTATGCGCACTTTTCAGTACTAATTACAAACTACAACGCGGAAGGCACGTAGGGAAACGCTAGAATAGGTTGAATCAGGAGTCGGGTCCTGACAGGGGGTGGGGGGAATTAGGCTAATAAAAATTGTTGGCTTGTTCTTCTTTGAAAAATACTTTCCTTTAAGAAGATATTTGCAGCGTGTGTTATGTCCCAGAATGTGGCGACCCTACTTTTCTAATTAGAATTAGTGGCGGATTTCCGCAACGTAAGCCGCGGAAGGCCCGTCTAATTAAAACTTTTTTCCTAAAATAATATACACTAATATAAAAATACGTCTACATCGTTATCTCCGTACACGGGCCGAAGCCCCAAAAATTATCAAAAGAACAAAAAGCGCTAATGCCGCTCCACAGGTCTTCATCCATGTACAGCACCGCCCTCAAAAGTCCGTGGAGCACCGCCACCAGCCGACTCAGTCGCGACGTGTATCAGCGTCGGACTCAGTACCTACAACACGTAAACACTGAGCAATTTGCCCAGTAGGTGAATAAAATGCATGTATGCAAGTGTGCACTCAATCCCGATCCCAATATCTTACAACATGATATAATGCACACTCTTTCTTTTCTCACATTCCTATTTCACACAATAGAGGGTCCTAGGTTAGGCTCGACACCCTCGCGGGCAAAGACTACTGGGAGGCCACCCCCAAGTCTCGCGGCAGCCTACCCTGGTATTGCACTAGATGATCACGCCAATGGCCTCCTACCGGGTCGCTCCGCACCAAAAGTATACACTGATAGTGCACTGGACGATCACGCCAATGGCCTCCTATCAGGTCACATCAAACTCTCATCAGCGGTATGCACCTCGGGATGGTCACGCCCGAGTAGACAGATCGATCATGCCTGTCTCCGCTAGGTACCCAGTGAGCCAAACCTCGACTCCTCTAAGAGTCACCAATCACAAGCATCTCATTCTACCCCGTACGTCAATATCTTATATCACCGTCTCAATACGGTACAACCAACTCTCTCTTTCTAACGTGATATGCATGTGCTATGCATATACATGAAATTTCATAAAGCATGCTCCACGTACAACGTAAGTAAAACAGGTAAAACATGTAAATCACATAAGCCACGTAAATCACATAACCACATGAAAACACATAAATGTGTTTACGTATTGTAGATGGATAATCCACCTACCTGTCCTCCCGATATCGCTAAATAAGAGGTCTGATGGAATCCCTATAAGTCGATCCTCTGAATAAATAAATATTATCATATCAGTATATTTGCTAAACTGTATAAGTTTGTTCAGTTCGTGAAAGCTTTGTTCGCACGCTTCTGACCATTTGAAAGGCACGTTCTTCCTGGTCAAGTTCGTCAGAGTCGAGGCGATGCTAGAAAAGTCAGCTATGAACTTACGGTAGTACCCCGCAAGTCCTAGGAAACGTCGGACCTCGGTCGGAGTAGTTGGTCGTGGCCAATTGTTCACGGCCTCAATCTTACTCGGGTCCACGGAGATTCCACTCCCGGAAATCACGTGTCCCAAGAAGGCTACTTGCTCAAGCCAAAATTCACATTTCTTGAATATGGCGTAGAGCTGTTTCTCATGCAAGGTTCCTAAGACGATTCGTAAGTGACTCTCGTGTTCTTCTTTTGTCTTAGAATAGATCAGAATATCGTCAATAAAGACGATTACGAAACGATCAAGATAGTCCTTAAAGACCCGATTCATCAAGTCCATAAAAGCAGCTGGGGCATTTGTCAGTCCAAAAGGCATGACCAGAAACTCGTAATGGCCGTACCTTGTACTGAATGCGGTTTTAGGAACATCATCTTCAACTGATGGTATCCCGAACGGAGGTCAATTTTCGAGAATACCGTCGCTCCTTGTAGCTGGTCGAATAAATCATCGATCCTTGGCAAGGGGTATTTATTCTTCATAGTGATCTTATTCAATTCTCGGTAGTCGATGCACAGTCGCATCGACCCATCCTTCTTTCGCACAAAAAGGACGGGTGCACCCCACGTTGAAAAACTCGGCTGGATAAACCCTTTAGATAGTAGGTCCTCCAGCTGTTCCTTCAACTCCTTTAACTCATTTGGTGCTAAACGGTAAGGGGCTTTTGAGATTGGGGCAGACCCCGGGATTAGATCTATCGTGAACTGTATTTCTCGATCAGGGGGTAACCCAGGGAGATCATCGGGAAATACATCGGCATATTCATTCACTATCGGTACGTCCTTTAGCTCTGGCTGAGGTAACTCCTCCGCCTTCACCGCACATACAAGATAAGACTCACAATCGGATCTCAATAGTCGTTGAGCCTTCAGCGCAGAGATTCGCGGAATACGATTCAAAGTAGTTTTCCCGAAAAAGTGAACACCTCTTCTTCGGGCAGTTGAAATCTTACGACCTTTTTGTTGCAATCTATGATGGCTCTGTATCTCGAAAGCCAATCCATCCCAAAAATAACATAATAGTCATTCATTGGGATCACAATCAGATCGACGCTCAAATTTCTACCTTCAACGTCCACGGAACATCCTTTTAGCACTTGGTTAGTGCACGTTGGATCGCCGTGTGGTAAGGTAACTATGTAATTGCATTCAGATAAGGTAGGAGAGACTCCCACCTTCTCCACATACTTGGCCGACACGAACGAATGTGTGGCCCCAGAGTCAATTGACACGGAAGTGGGCACGTTATAGATAGTCAACGTACCCGTTACAACAGAAGGATTTGCTTCGGCCTCCTTATTCGTCAGAGTAAAAACTCGTGCTGGCACCGGAGGGGGACGAATCAACGGTCGGTTCAGAACTTGAGGCACATTTTCGTTGCAGTTCCTAGCGTAGTGTCCTATTTTCCCACACCGGAAGCATTGTGGGGTCGGGTTCGGTCTTGGTCCATAGCACATACCCGAATGGTAATGCCCACACTGTCGGCATTGAGTTGCAGCACCTGAGGGCCGGTTCGGAACATTAAATAGCCCTTGGTTCGGTCTTGGCCTCCAATTCTGCTGGCCTGGTTGATTTTCGCGACAGTTTGATCCCTTGCCGAATAATTGGCGTTTCTGGTTCCCTCCTCCTTGTTGTCCTTCGGTCCTCCGGTTTGCATCCTGCGCTTTTGCGACCCTGCTCTCCGCCTGTTCAGCTAGGATTGCTCGTTCAGCAATACGGGCATAAGTCTTCTCTTCCGTATCGTACATGCTTACGCTCCGGAAGATCTCGGGTTTGAGACCCTCCAAGAAACGTTCTATCTTCAGCTCGTCAGTGGCCACGATATGTGGCGCAAACCTAGACAACTGCTCGAACTTGCGAATATAGTCTGCTACAGACATCCCTCCTTGTTTCCGATTGATAAACTCGTTTAGCTCTGCGCCCGGTCTGGCGCCATGAAATACTTTCCTCGGAAGAGTGTTTTAAACCTCTCCCAGGTCATCATAGTGGGATCCTCGAGCACCTGAATGGTATCCCACCAGTAGCCCGCGTTCCCACGTAACATGAAGGTGGCACAAGTCACCTTCTCAGTATCGGGTAAGTGGCTAACGCGAAACATATTCTCGATGGTTCTAAGCCAATCCTGAAAGGTAGGATCAGTGGTTTCTTCGAATGAAGGGGGTTTAACCTTCGGAACCTTTCCCCGGCTGCTTCTGCACTTTCTAAGCCAGGGGATGAGTGACATTCCGAGGAATTTTGACGATGAATGAGATCATTAATCTGATCAAACTGCCGTCGAATCAGATCAGTTAACTGATGGATGGTAGAGCGGTCCTCATTCGGTGGGGATTCGGAACCCGCCCTACGACTAGTTTCACCCGCTTCTCTACGTGTCCTTGGCATTTCTTAAGTAGTTCTACAATCAATCATAGAAAGCACATATATCAAATAACACGTAATCATATAATCAATCTTTAAACTTACAGGCCAGGCTGGTTCTCCAAGCTTTTGAGCGGCAGTACATGGACAGTCTTCAGAATCTGAAGCCTATGCTCTGGTACCACTTGTGGCGACCCTACTTTTCTAATTAGAATTAGTGGCGGATTTCCGCAACGTAAGCCGCGGAAGGCCCGTCTAATTAAAACTTTTTCCTAAAATAATATACACTAATATAAAAATACGTCTACATCGTTATCTCTGTACACGGGCCGAAGCCCCAAAAATTATCGAAAGAACAAAAAGCGCTAACGCCGCTCCACAGGTCTTCATCCATGTACTCACCGCCCTCAAAAGTCCGTGGAGCACCGCCACCAGCCGCCTCAGTCGCGACGTGTATCAGCGTCGGACTCAGTACCTACAACACGTAAACACTGAGCAATTTGCCCAGTAGGTGAATAAAATGCATGTATGCAAGTGTGCACTCAATCACGATCCCAATATCTCACAACATGATATAATGCACACTCTTCCTTTTCCCACATTCCTATTTCACACAATACAGGGCCCTAGGTTAGGCTCGACAGCCTCGCGTGCAAAGACTACTGGGAGGCCACCCCCAAGTCTCGCGGCAGCCTACCCTGGTAGTGCACTAGACTATCACGCCATTGGCCTCCTACCGGGTCGCTCCGCACCAAAAGTATACACTGATAGTGCATTGGACGATCACGCCAATGGCCTCCTATCAGGTCACATCAATCTCTCATCGGCGGTATGCACCTCGGGACGGTCACGCCCGAGTAGACAGATCGATCACGCCTGTCTCCGCCAGGTGCCCAGTGAGCCCAACCTCGACTCCTCTAAGAGTCACCAATCACAAGCATCTCATTCTACCCCGTACGTCAATATCTCATATCACCGTCTCAATACGGTACAACCAACTCTCTCTCTCTAACGTGATATGCATGTGCTATGCATATACATGAAATTTCATAAAGCATGCTCCACGTACAACGTAAGTAAAACAGGTAAAACATGTAAATCACATAAGCCACGTAAATCACATAACCACATGAAAACACATAAATGTGTTTACGTATTGTAGATGGATAATCCACCTACCTGTCCTCCCGATATCGCTAAATAGAGGTCTGATGGAATCCCTATAAGTCGATCCTCTAATAAATAAATATTATCGTATCAGTATATTTGCTAAACTGTATAAGTTTTAAGTTCCCAAACCCTAATTATAGAAAACCCTAAAATTTATGAAAACCTAATAATAATGATATTCCTAAAATAAATAAACCCTAAAATATTGAAAACCCTAGATATAGCAAAATTCTAAAATACCGAAAATTTATTAATTAAAACACAATGTCGAAATATTCATACAATTATCAAGGTCTTTAATATAAATGTCGAGATCTATATACATATATATAACTAAAGTCGAAAACGTCAAACCATATCGACATTCTATAAATGTCGATAGAAATCTCGAGTCCTTTAAAAGGTATATCTCGAGTTCTTTATGTTACATATATCGACATCTTCATATAAGAAGAACTATTGTATCATCTCGAAATTCTTCATATGGCATACCTCGAGATTTCCTTATCGAAAATCCTAATATTGTCGATCTCTTCTTGGAATATCGAGAACTCTTCTACCCTTTGAACAAGAATAATCTCGAGACCGTATATCACAACCTTACAAATGTCGAGACTTAGCATAATAAGTAATGTCGAGATCTAATATTAATATACCTCGAGATCTTTAAAAATATCGAAAGCTTATTATTGTCGAGATTTTTAAGAAATGTCGATAGCTTACTAGTATCGAAACTAATATATCGAATTCATTCGTTAGTTACATATCTCGATATCTATTTTTTTATATATCTCGACATATATTAATTATATCTTTCGACATTTTTCTGTCATACATCCCGAGTTCTATCTATAACACAGCTTAGTATTCATCTCGAAATCTTTTGTGGTATTACACTATGTCAAGAACTTCTGGAGTTCATGAGTCACCCAAACAAACCCTAAAACATATCCCCGTAACATAGGCTTCAAGATTAAAACCGAATGAATTTCTAAAACAGTACCCCATAAGTGAACTCATTTCAGTTACTTCAATCTTTCGAAAATGATAACAGCTTACATCTCTTCAGTTAACACTCATGATTATGAGTTGAAGTTCAAAAACTTGAATCTTTCAAACGAAATGAGTTTCGACTCGCCTAAAATCACTATCTAATTAAGCAGGAACATGTGTATGATAGACATGTATTCAAACAAGCTTATTAGATTTAAAATTCTCAGCATACCTTAAGCTGTTGAGTGCCCGAGCTTGTTAGAAATTCCCTTTCTCTCTAGTTTTGTTCGTGTTTCACTCTTCCTCACATGAGGGTTTTCATTTTCTTGATATAATCGTGTATATTGGATAAGTATTTGACCATCTTTAGTTAGTAGTTGATGGGACAAGCTAGGGGTAACGTGAAGTTACTTTGAGCATAAGTAAGGTTGTTATCTTATCCTATATAATACTCTTGGGCCTTTGTTTAGTATTAACTCTAGCCCATTTCCATGTATGCTATTATTATTATTATTATTTAACCTTTGGAACTTCTTTGAAAATATTTAAATTTCATCATCAATTTCCTACTTAGCAAATTATATTATTAATTTACATCAAAATCCCGTATTAAAATTTACGGGTATTACACAGAAAGTAGTAAGAGTATCAACATTATCTCCCTAACCATGTTTCACAAAATATCATGTTATTTTCAGACAGCGTTGCAACGATATTACCTAGTTATTTGCAGGTGTTCCGGGTTTGTCTCACAGAAAAGTAAATAGCAAAAAGTAAAGTGAGACGGGATTTTTATACAGTTTATATCCCCAACTGGGTTTTAATCCTGTCCTTGGGGTGTGATCTCCCCAAGAGTTCCAACCAATCACTGAGTATTTCCGGTTATGGTTACAAAATGATCGACCCTGACACAACCGAAACACTTTGGAAAGTAGACCTCCACCTAGATTGCCGCACGCCAAGTTCCGTTCCATGTCATCTTTCCAGGAAACCTATTTCTCGACTGGACATAGATCGCTACCGAAGGGCCACCAAATCCACCAAATTCGTCCCTCCACGTGCGAAAGACTCCACTCGTGCTCCTTTGTGTGCTCAACACGTCCGAAGACAAAGCACGTCCTAAGACTAGGGTTTTTGGGATTGGGTGTTTTTAAAGATCGCTCAAAAGGTACAGAATTCGCAAACTAAAGATCAACACAAACTACGAATTTTTCGCCAGTTAAAGCTCAAAACAGTATAAGGAATTCAATGGCTTATGTGTTCGTTTTGTACCCTTCAACGTGAAGTTTTTACCTTCTATATAGACCCGAGAATAGCTTCTACACTTCACAAGGAAAGTTAAGCACATAAATGCAAGAGAAAGATCAATAATCACGTGCATTAACTCAAAGAATCATGCCAAGAATAAACCAATTAAGCTCAACTGTCAAACATGATTATTTACTATAAATACCACATATTTACTTTAATTCCACGGTAATCTCATCCGTCTGTCAGCACATTCCGTATATACACTCAATCAGCAAAGCCCAGTCAATTAATCACTTTCCAAAATATAAATCCCAAGTTGCATAAGGAACGGTAGATCATTGGTTCACTGATTTAATAGTTAAATAAGATAGCACGCAAACGGATATCATGGTATTCTTTCCTAAAATAGATCAATCACATGTACAGCTCGAACAGAATATCCTTTGCATATAGAAGCACAGAGTTGTTCATATCCGGGTGATCACATCGATATTCTTTCCTAAAATAACTCAATCACGTTTTCAGCTCAATCAGAATATCTTTTCCACATATGACATACAGTCATTCATATCCGGATATCGATATACTTTCCTAAAATAACTCCATCTCGCAGACAGCTCACATACACAAAACATGATATATTTTCCATATATAGCACGCAATGATATTCCATTCATGTGAAAACGTTCATAACCAGGTGGTCACATAAATTTACAGTTAAGCACAAGATCACACAAATTCCATTATCTTAACAATTTAATCACATTTAAGCACTTAATGGAATAGTTTTACATACTTAAACATCATAAATTATACATATCATGTTTTCTAAGTTGTATCTCCCAATTTGCATAATTAGTTGGAATAATCAAAACTCTCATAAGCATTGGACCAAAAAGGTCTACAATCTCCCCCTCTTTGATGATGAAAAGTAATTATTGCCTATCTTAAGCATATGAGTACACTTGATATAAAACCATTTAAGCATATAGCATGTTTAAGCATCAAGACATCATCAGAGCAAATAAATTTATCAAATTTTAAAGCATGCCCCCTGTCTAATTGCTAATCTTCCTATATAAAGCACATCAGCAAAAACATTTAGCAATTACCAGATCATGTCATATGGAATGTCACGAGTTACCATGGAATGTCGCAAATTATCAGATCATATCAGTTTGCTCCCCTGCCTATGTGGGGAATACCTTAATCCTTAACAAATCACAAACTCAAGCACATAGGGATTAAAACATAAGCACATAAAAGCAAACCGATAATATTCTAGCATTCAAGATAGCAAAGTGAACGACCCAACACCAAACCAAAACACGGCATTAATTGCCCTAAATTCGTTTTGCACAAGATCACACAAATTCGAAAACAATTTAATCACATTTAGGCACTTGATCGAATAGTTTTACATACTTAAACAACATAGATTATACATATCCAGTTTTATGAGTTGTATTCCCCAATTTGCATAATTACTTGGAATAATCAGAACCCTCATAAGCACTGGCCAAAAAGGTCTACAATCTCCCCCTTTTTGATGATGACGAGTAATTATTGCCTATCTTAAGCATATGAGTACACTTGATATAAAACCATTTAAGCACATATCATGTTTAAGTATAATGACATATCATCAGAGCAAATACGTTTATCAAATTTTAAAGCATGCCCCCTGCCTAATTGCTAATCTTCCTATATAAAGCACATCAGCAAAAACATTTAGCAATCACCAGATCATGTCATATGGAATGTCACAAGTTACAATGAAATGTCGCAAATTATCTAAGCAGATCAGTTTTCTCCGCCTGCCTATGTGGGGAATTCCTTAACCCTTAACAAATCACAAATTCAAGCATAGAGGAATTACGACATAAGCATATAAAAGCAAACCGATAATATTCTAGTATTCAAGATAGCAAAGCGAACGACCCAACACCAAACCAAAGCACGACATTAATTGCCCTAAATTCGTTTTGCACAAGATACACACAAATTCGATTATCTTAACAATTTAGTCACATTTAAGAACGTAATAGAATAGTTTTACATACTTAAACATCATAGATTATACATATGGAGTTTTCTAAGTTGTAGCCCCCAATTCGCAATAATCAAAACTCTCATAAGCACGGACAAAAATGTCTACATTCTCCCCCATTTTGATGATGACAAGTCATTATTTCCTATCTTAAGCATATGAGTACACTTGATATAAAACCATTTGGTATGTTTGAGTATCAAGACATATCATCAGAGCAAATAAATTTATCAAAATTTAAAGCATGCCCCTTGTCTAATTGCTAATCTTCCTATATAAGCTCATCAGCAGAAACATTTAGCAATTACCAGATCATGTCATATGGAACGTCACAAGTTACCATGGAATTTCGCAAATTATCAGATCATATCGGTTTGAGTATCAAAACTCTCATAAGCACGGACAAAAATGTCTACAATCTCCCCCATTTTGATGATGACAAGTCATTATTTCCTATCTTAAGCATATGAGTACACTTGATATAAAACCATTTGGTATGTTTGAGTATCAAGACATATCATCAGAGCAAATAAATTTATCAAAATTTAAAGCATGCCCCTTGTCTAATTGCTAATCTTCCTATATAAGCTCATCAGCAGAAACATTTAGCAATTACCAGATCATGTCATATGGAACGTCACAAGTTACCATGGAATTTCGCAAATTATCAGATCATATCAGTTTGAGTATCAAAACTCTCATAAGCACGGACAAAAATGACTACAATCTCCCCCATTTTGATGATGACAAGTCATTATTTCCTATCTTAAGCATATGAGTACACTTGATATAAAACCATTTGGTATGTTTGAGTATCAAGACATATCATCAGAGCAAATAAATTTATCAAAATTTAAAGCATGCCCCTTGTCTAATTGCTAATCTTCCTATATAAGCTCATCAGCTGAAACATTTAGCAATTACCAGATCATGTCATATGGAACGTCACAAGTTACCATGGAATTTCGCAAATTATCAGATCATCGGTTTGCTCACCCTGCCTATGTGGGGAATTCCTTAACCCTTATGAAATCGCAAACTCAAGCACAGAGGGATTAATACATAAGCATATCAAAGCAAACCGATAATATTCTAGTATTCAAGATAGCAAAGCGAACGACCCAACACCAAACCAAAACACGGCATTAATTGCCCTAAATTCGTTTTGCACAAGATACACACAAATTCGATTATCTTAACAATTTAGTCACATTTAAGAACGTAATCGAATAGTTTTACATACTTAAACATCATAGATTATACATATCGAGTTTTCTAAGTTGTAACCCCCAATTCGCAATAATCAAAACTCTCATAAGCACGGACGAAAAAGGTCTACAATCTCACCCATTTTGATGATGACAAGTCATTATTTCCTATCTTAAACATATGAGTACACTTGATATAAAACCATTTGGTATGTTTAAGTATCAAGACATTTCATCAGAGCAAATAAATTTATCACAATTTAAAGCATGCCCCTTGTCTAATTGCTAATCTTCCTATATAAGCTCATCAGCAGAAACATTTAGCAATTACCAGATCATGTCATATGGAACGTCACAAGTTACCTTGGAATTTCGCAAATTATCAGATCATATCGGTTTGCTCACCCTGCCTATGTGGGGAATTCCTTAACCCTTATGAAATCACAAACTCAAGCACAGAGGGATTAATACATAAGCATATAAAAGCAAACGGATAATATTCTAGCGTTCAAGATAGCAAAGTGAACGATCCAACACCAAACCAAAACACGGCATTAATTGCCATAAATTCGTTTTGCACTAGATCACACAAATTCGATTATCTTAATAATTTAATCACATTTAAGCACGTAATCGAATAGTTTTACATACTTAAACATCATAGACTATACATATCGGGTTTTCTAAGTTGTATCCCCCAATTTGCATAATTACTTGGAATAATCAAAACTCTCATAAGCACTGGACCAAAAAGGTCTACAATCTCCCCCTTTTTGATGATGACAAGTAATTATTGCCTATCCTAAGCATATGAGTACACTTGATATAAAACCATTTAAGCACATAGCATGTTTAAGTATCATGACATATCAGAGCAAATAAATTTATCAAATTTTAAAGCATGCCCCCTGTCTAATTGCTAATCTTCTTATATAAAGCACATCAGCAAAAAACATTTAGCAACTACCAGATCATGTCATATGGAACGTCACAAGTTACCATGGAATGTCGCAAATTATCAGATCATATCAGTTTGCTCCCCCTGCCTATGTGGGGAATTCCTTAACCCTTAACAACCATAAACTCAAGCACAGAGGGATTAAGACATAAGCATATAGAAGCAAACCGATAATATTCTAGCATTCAAGATAGGAAAGTGAACGGCCCAACACCAAACCAAAACACGGCATTAATTGCTCTAAATTCGTTTTGCACTAGATCACACAAATTCGATTATCTTAACAATTTAATCATATTTAAGCACGTAATCGGATAGTCTTACATACTTAAGCATCATAGATTATACATATCGAGTTTCTAAATTGTATCCCCCAATTGTATAATTAGTTGGAATAATCAAAACTCTCATAAGCACTGGACCAAAAAGGTCTACAATCTCGCCCTTTTTGATGATGACAAGTAATTATTGCCTATCTTAAGCATATGAGTACACTTGATATAGAACCATTTAAGCGCATAGCATGTTTAAGTATCAAGGCATATTATCAGAGCAAATAAATTTATCAAATTTTAAAGCATGCCCCATGTCTAATTGCTAATCTTCCTATATAAAGCACATCAGCCAAAACATTTAGCAATGGAATGTCACAAGTTACCATGGAATGTCGCAAATTATCAGATCATATCAGTTTGCTCCCCTGCTTATGTGGGGAATTCCTTAACCCTTAACTATCATAAACTCAAGAACAGAGGAATTAAGACATAAGCATTTAAAAGCAAACCGATAATATTCTAGCATTCAAGATAGCAAAGTGAACGGCACAACATCAAACCAAAACGCGGCATTAATTGCCCTGAATTCGTTTTGCACAAGATCACACAGATTCGATTGTCTGAACAATTTAATCACATTTAAGCACGTAATCGAATAGTTTTACATACTTAAACATCATAGATTATACATTTGAAGTTTTCTAAGTTGTATCCCCCAATTGCATAATTAGTTGGAATAATCAAAACTCTCATAAGCACTGGACCAAAAAGGTCTGCAGTCTCCCAATTTTTGATGATGACAAGTAATTATTGCCTATCTTAAGCATATACACTTGATATAAAACCATTTAAGCACATAGCATGTTTAAGTATCAAGACATATTATCAGAGCAAATAAATTTATCAAATTTTAAACCATGCCCCCTGTCTAATTGCTAATCTTCCTATATAAAGCACATCAGCAAAAACATTTAGCAATTACCAGATCATGTCATATGGAATGTCACAAGTTACCATGGAATGTCGCAAATTATCAGATCATATCAGTTTGCTCCCCCTGCTTACGTGGGGAATTCCTTAACCCTTAACTATCACAAACTCAAGAACAGAGGGATTAGGACATAAGCATTTAAAAGCAAACCGATAATATTCTAGCATTCAAGATAGCAATGTCAAACCAAAACACGGCATTAATCCCTAAATTCGTTTTGCACAAGATCACACAGATTCGATTGTCTTAACAATTTAATTACATTTAAGAACGTAATCGAATAGTTTTACACACTTAAACATCATAGATTATACATATCGAGTTTTCTAAGTTGTAGCCCCCAATTCGCAATAATCAAAACTCTCATAAGCACGGACAAAAATGTCTACAATCTCCCCCATTTTGATGATGACAAGTCATTATTTCCTATCTTAAGCATATGAGTACACTTGATATAAAACCATTTGGTATGTTTGAGTATCAAGACATATCATCAGAGCAAATAAATTTATCAAAATTTAAAGCATGCCCCTTGTCTAATTGCTAATCTTCCTATATAAGCTCATCAGCAGAAACATTTAGCAATTACCAGATCATGTCATATGGAACGTCACAAGTTACCATGGAATTTCGCAAATTATCAGATCATATCGGTTTGCTCACCCTGCCTATGTGGGGAATTCCTTAACCCTTATGAAATCGCAAACTCAAGCACAGAGGGATTAATACATAAGCATATAAAAGCAAACCGATAATATTCTAGTATTCAAGATAGCAAAGCGAACGACCCAACACCAAACCAAAACACGGCATTAATTGCCCTAAATTCGTTTTGCACAAGATACACACAAATTCGATTATCTTAACAATTTAGTCACATTTAAGAACGTAATCGAATAGTTTTACATACTTAAACATCATAGATTATACATATCGAGTTTTCTAAGTTGTAGCCCCCAATTCGCAATAATCAAAACTCTCATAAGCACGGACGAAAAATGTGTACAATCCCACCCATTTTGATGATGACAAGTCATTATTTCCTATCTTAAGCATATGAGTACACTTGATATAAAACCATTTGGTATGTTTAAGTATCAAGACATTTCATCAGAGCAAATAAATTTATCACAATTTAAAGCATGCCCCTTGTCTAATTGCTAATCTTCCTATATAAGCTCATCAGCAGTAACATTTAGCAATTACCAGATCATGTCATATGGAACGTCACAAGTTACCATGGAATTTCGCAAATTATCAGATCATATCGGTTTGCTCACCCTGCCTATGTGGGGAATTCCTTAACCCTTATGAAATCACAAACTCAAGCACAGAGGGATTAATACATAAGCATATAAAAGCAAATGGATAATATTCTAGCGTTCAAGATAGCAAAGTGAACGACCCAACACCAAACCAAAACACGGCATTAATTGCACTAAATTCGTTTTGCACTAGATCACACAAATTCGATTATCTTAACAATTTAATCACATTTAAGCACGTAATCGAATAGTTTTACTTACTTAAACATCATATACTATACATATCGGGTTTTCTAAGTTGTATCCCCCAGTTTGCATAATTACTTGGAATAATCAAAACTATCATAAGCACTTGACCAAAAAGGTCTACAATCTCCCCCTTTTTGATGATGACAAGTAATTATTGCCTATCTTAAGCATATGAGTACACTTGATATAAAACAATTTAAGCACATAGCATGTTTAAGTATCATGACATATCAGAGCAAATAAATTTATCAAATTTTAAAGCATGCCCCCTGTCTAATTGCTAATCTTCTTATATAAAGCACATCAGCAAAAAACATTTAGCAATTACCAGATCATGTCATATGGAACGTCACAAGTTACCATGGAATGTCGCAAATTATCAGATCATATCAGTTTGCTCCCCCTGCCTATGTGGGGAATTCCTTAACCCTTAACAACCATAAACTCAAGCACAGAGGGATTAAGACATAAGCATATAGAAGCAAACCGAAAATATTCTAGCATTCAAGATAGGAAAGTGAACGGCCCAACACCAAACCAAAATACGGCATTAATTGCTCTAAATTCGTTTTGCACTAGATCACACAAATTCGATTATCTTAACAATTTAATCATATTTAAGCACGTAATCGGATAGTCTTACATACTTAAGCATCATAGATTATACATATCGAGTTTCTAAATTGTATCCCCCAATTGTATAATTACTTGGAATAATCAAAACTCTCATAAGCACTGGACCAAAAAGGTCTACAATCTCGCCCTTTTTGATGATGACAAGTAATTATTGCCTATCTTAAGCATATGAGTACACTTGATATGAAACCATTTAAGCGCATAGCATGTTTAAGTATCAAGGCATATTATCAGAGCAAATAAATTTATCAAATTTTAAAGCATGCCCCATGTCTAATTGCTAATCTTCCTATATAAAGCACATCAGCAAAAACATTTAGCAATGGAATGTCACAAGTTACCATGGAATGTCGCAAATTATCAGATCATATCAGTTTGCTCCCCCTGCTTATGTGAATTCCTTAACCCTTAACTATCATAAACTCAAGAACAGAGGAATTAAGACATAAGCATTTAAAAGCAAACCGATAATATTCTAGCATTCAAGATAGCAAAGTGAACGGCACAACATCAAACCAAAACGCGGCATTAATTGCCCTGAATTCGTTTTGCACAAGATCACACAGATTCGATTGTCTGAACAATTTAATCACATTTAAGCACGTAATCGAATAGTTTTACATACTTAAACATCATAGATTATACATTTGAAGTTTTCTAAGTTGTATCCCCCAATTGCATAATTACTTGGAATAATCAAAACTCTCATAAGCACTGGACCAAAAAGGTCTGCAGTCTCCCCATTTTTGATGATGACAAGTAATTATTCCCTATCTTAAGCATATGAGTACACTTGATATAAAACCATTTAAGCACATAGCATGTTTAAGTATCAAGACATATTATCAGAGCAAATAAATTTATCAAATTTTAAAGCATGCCCCATGTCTAATTGCTAATCTTCCTATATAAAGCACATCAGCAAAAACATTTAGCAATTACCAGATCATGTCATATGGAATGTCACAAGTTACCATGGAATGTCGCAAATTATCAGATCATATCAGTTTGCTCCCCCTGCTTATGTGGGGAATTCCTTAACCCTTAACTATCACAAACTCAAGAACAGAGGGATTAGGACATAAGCATTTAAAAGCACCGATAATATTCTAGCATTCAAGATAGCAAAGTGAACGACACAACATCAAACCAAAACACGGCATTAATTGCCCTAAATTCGTTTTGCACAAGATCACACAGATTCGATTGTCTTAATAATTTAATCACATTTAAGCACGTAATCGAATAGTTTTACATACTTAAACATCATAGATTATACATATCGAGTTTTCTAATTTGTACCCCCATATTTGCATAATAACTTAATCAAACTCTCATAAGCATTGAAAAAGGTATACAATATACAATTATTTATACTTCCTCTCTGTAAATATTTCTCCCTATAATTATATTATCATAATTATCATAATATAACTATCAATCACAATTATATTTTTATAACATATGTCACTTATCCTTCATCTCTCTCTCTCTCTCTCTCTCTCTCTCTCTCTCTCTCTCTACCCCCTTCGTGCTTTTCTTTCTTCTTTTCTCAGCTGCTCGGATTTGGTGGATATTGTTGGCGGTCGGATGTTGTGGCGGTGTTGGGCGACGACGGTCTGCGTCAGCTATGAGTGTGGTGGTGTTGGGTTGCACCAGATTTATGTGTGGTTGGGGTGGAAGGTGAGGCTGCTACGGGGGTGGCAGTGGACGACCGACGTGGACTATGACAGGGCGGTCGTGACGTGATGCGCCGGATCTGAGCATGGTGGCGTTGGGCTGTGACAGACTGCGTCAGATCTGGGCGTGGCAGTGTTGGGTGGTGACGTACTGCGACATATCTGGTCGTGATGGTGTTAGGCAAGCGACACCGACGACCATATTTGAGGCGGTGCTCGGCTTCTTTGTGGACGGGTTACGTGGCCGCCAGGTCCCAACAAGGGGATCCGGCGATTGTTTTTTTTCAGTTGATGGTTACGACGGAGATTTCGTTGCAAAAATTGTTTTTTTTTTAAATTTGTCTTTTCGATGAGTAAGGGATTTACTGTCATAAATTTCCATCGCAATTGCAACGACTTTGCGACTGAGTTCGATTTTGCGTAGACGTATTAGCAACGGAAATTTTCATCTCAATTCCGTCGGAAATGTGATTAGTGACGGTTTTGCGGTGGAATTGTCCATCACTAATATGAAGTCTTTTTACTGAGATATTCATAAATATGTATGTGTTCATCACGTAGAACATGATAAGGGTCTGATCTATATCGCCTTTTGTGAGAAACATTGTGTATTAGTGATAAAGGTGGCAACGCCAGTTGGTATGCCAATTGTCCGATCTTTTCAAGTATCTCATAAGGTCCTATATAAGGCGCACTCAATTTCCCTTTTCTTCCAAATCATAAGACGGCTTTCCACCGATACACGAGAAATATTTCTCTCCAATTTCGTATTTCCCGTCGATGACGATCGATATAACTCTTTTGTCGGTCTTGGGACGCATTAAGTTCACTCTTGACAATTGTTATCTTTTTCCATCGTATCTTGAATTGAGTCCGGCCTTTCAAAAACTTGTTCCCCTTCTACATCCCAACAGATCTGATTTTGGTATTTTTGACTGTATAAAGCTTCGTACGGTGCCATTCCAATTCTATAATGGTATTGATAAATTCCATTAATGCAATATAATATCCCATGATCTTTCGTTTTCGATTACACACGCTCGAAACATATCTTCTGAGTTTTGTATTGTCCTTTCTGATTGTCCATCTCTGCGGGTGAAATGCCGTGCTAAAATGTAATTTAGTCCAAGCGCTTCCTATAAGCTTCACCAAAATCTTGAAGTAAACGGGGGATCACAGTCATACAATAGATTCTTGTACTCGGGTGTAATCGAACTATTTCGTTAACATATCTTTTCGCCAAATATTCCAGTGTAGAACCCCACCCGAATGGTAAAAAGTGAGCGGACTTTGTAAGTCCATCAGCAATTACCCAAACGACATCGTTTTTCATGGTCGTTGGAGGAAAACTATAAAGGAAATCCTTCGCTATACGTTCTCATTTCCAAATTGGTATGGGTAATGGATGTAGTTACCCACACGCGCTAAAGTTCGACTTTAATTTATTGACCCATTAAGCATTTCAACATATTCGCCACATCTTTCTTCATTCTTGGCCACCAATAACGAGACTTGAGCAAGTTAGTACTGCCTAAGGGGCATTATGTGCTTCTTCTATTATTTCCTGTCGAATATTATCAACTGTTGGTCTTTATATTACCAAACAACGATCAAAAGATAGCTTGATATGCTTAAAATGTGAAGAACACCTTGAGTGTGTGTAACCGTGTGTTTTTATAAAGGAAAGTACAAGGTAGCTTATTTTTGGAATTCTTTTGATAAGCCCTGATAAGGAAAGTTTGGGTTTTATATACCACAAGTATTTGGTATATTAAAGCCCAGTCACATAACTTCTACAAAATATCACAAGTTACCCCAAACCACTACAACCCTTTAGATAACAACATATAAACCCAAGATTACAGTAATTAAAGGATGCTACAATATGTTCCTAACAATCTCCCCCTTAGCATCCTTTTCGCCTTGGTGTCCTTTGTGTCTTCTTTTTCTTGGGTTTAACCAGGTGGTAGGGAGACTTCTGAGTCCTAAAAAGTGCTCAAACGATCGTAACCTTCTTCGAAAAGATATTTTCCCAGAGATGGTCCCGATTAGCTTCATGTATTTTGCTGGAACTTCGTGTTCTTCGTGTCTAAGCTGTTCAAGAATGCTTCTGAGTTTGTTTTGAACGATCAGGTGGGTTCCGTCGCTGAACTTGTGAATCTTTGATGTTTTCATAAGTTTTTTCTCTCATTTGAAGTTGATGTAGACAATTGATGGATCGTCGTCTTCATTTATAATTTGGCCTTCACCAAAACTTGGATCTGGGACCCCGAAGGATGGCTTCGTGAGATTCACTTTCTTCATGTTACTCTCTACCGCCATTTGAAGATCATGAGTTGCATTGAACTTTACTTGGCGCGGAATGGATCTCTTCAGTTAGTAGTATCCTAGTCTGAGTTTTGGAGTCTTGAGTACTCCAAATGTTCTATATTCTCTCACCATTTGTTCAACATCTTCACCTCTGATGTAGGCGAGGTCTGCTTCATTCAGTTCTTCGTACACTTCATCTTATAGATAGGCATGTCCATGTCTACAAATCGCACCTTATGAACTTCCAGAATTTTCCTGATTCTGGGTCTCTTCGCCTTTTCTCTTCTGAGAGTACCTACATCACCTCCTTTTCCTCTAGACATCCGTATTCGGTGATGACTTAGTCTGTAAGCTCAAGCTCGTCCAGCTTCTAGATCCTATCCTCCTTCCTCCAGATTCTCCTTCGAATTTCTTCTTGAAATAAAGCATCACCTTGGCGTTTTCCCACGGCAATTTCAGCTCTTCTTCTATATTCAACTTCATCGGTGGGCATTCCTTATCGACGATGGTGTGTTGGAGAAGCTCGAGAAGTTCTGGAATCTCCGCTTCGTCGTCTTCACCTTCCTCGAGTTCATCATCGTCGATTAGTGGCAGGCTTACGTTTGCCTTCATCAAGAAGTATCTTGCATTTTCCATCAAGCCTCTAGCCATGTTCGGATCCATCGTTTTTGTTATCCAATCTTCGTTGAAGATGTAGTTTTCCAAGGCATCGTGTGGATTGTACGGTTCTTCGGTTTGTGGGTTTGGATCATCAGTCTGAAGGGATATGATGGGTGAGGATGGAGACATCGAAGGACTTGTTTGGCTTGTGGGATGAGTGAGAGATGATAGAGACATCGAAGGGCTGCTTTGGCTTGTGGGATGAGGAAACGAAAGGCTCATAGCTGATGAGGAGGGCTGTGGGTTGTTTTGGTAGTAGTTCGGGTAGATTGTTTGTTTGTGTGGGTGTAGATGATTATTTCTGGTAGGTGTTTGGGTGACTCTTGTTTGCGACTGTTGAGGCCCTTTGTTTTGTGTCTTCTTCCCCTCGGGACGACCCTCATCTTCTGGGTCGTCATGTGTTTGATTCAATGTCTGGGCCTCACCTCGGCAGGTGAACGGAAGCTCGAGACGTCTAAGGACCTCCGCTTCATACTCGGATAGCTTCGGTGCAGGTACGGAGTCTGGCTATGACGACGTCAATGAGTCCCGTGATTGGAACGTTCCATGGGCCTCCGTCAAGGTCAGCGGATAGATTCGATCTAGGACGTTCTGCAAAAATCGTGAAAAATAGGATTTGCGTGTGATGGTGACGAGATTTGGGTGCGATGAGAGAATTTGGGAGTAATCGGGAGAATCGATGAAGAATGACTGAGTTTCGGGCAAAACACCATATATATAGAATGCGTTTCGATCGAATGTAGTTTCGGACGATTCTCAGTTTCGCCTAGTAGAAATTACAAAGGGGTTTAAAATTTTAGTTTCGGTCGATTTGAATAGTTTCGGGCATTGATCAGTCTCGCCGTATAAAATTATAAAGGGGTTTAAAAATTTCAGTTTCGATCGATTCAAATCAGTTTCGGGCGATGATCAGTTTCGCCGTTTAAGAGATTTTTAAAATTTCAGTATCGATCGATTCTGAGTTTCGCCGTTTAAGAGATTTTTTACTTTTAAAAGTAATGAAAATTATTATCTCAAGATTTTTACCCTAGAAATCGATTTTGAAGAAAAATTGAAGAAAGATTATAGAAACTCCCCTTTAATTTGTGCATAATTTTTCAAGACTCCCCCGAGATATAATAGTAAAGTTTTCCGACACACACGAGAAAACATAGCAAGAAAATTAAGTTACCTATTTACACAATAATAAGGTTCAAGTAGGGACAATCGATCATGTCTTACGGTTCAACATGCCTAGCATAGACACCAACAATTGGAATCGCTTTCATCCAATGCCTTAATGAATAAATCAGCAAGTTGAAGGTCTGTGTGAACAAAATGCATTTTGCTTTTACCTTGTTCTACATGTTCCTTGATAAAGTGATATCTAATGTCTAGATGTTTTGTGTGTAAGTGATGTACGGGATTGCTTGTTATAGCTATTGCACTTTTTGAGTCACTAAAGATGGGAATACGATTTAATGATATGCCAAAGTCTCATAGCTAGGTTCTCATCCACAAAATTTGTGAATAATAACTCGCAGCAGCGACATATTCTGCCTTTGCTGTCGAAGTTGAGACACAATTTTGTTTTCGAGACCACCAGCTTACGAGTTTAACCCTAAGAAATTGAGCAGCTCCAGAGGTGCTTTTTCTGTCCAGCTTGCATCACGCGTAATCAGCGTCTGTGTATCCTATGTGTTCGTAATATTGAGTCTATGGGTACCATAACCTAGATTAGGAGTTCCCTTAAGGTATTTGAAGATTCTCCTGACGTCGAGCATGTGAGACTCCTTTGGATCAGCTTGGCAAGCACAGAGACACGTGGCGAACATAATGTCAGGTCGACTGGACGTGAGATAGAGCAGAGTTCCTATCATGCCTTGATAAATCGTTTGGTTAACAGATTTTCCTGATGAACCTGCATCAAGCTTGCATGAAGTGGACATGGGAGTGCTGGCAGGATTGGAGTTGTCCAAGTTGTACTTCTTGAGGATGTTGTGAATGTACTTGGATTGGCTTATGAATATTCCCTCGTGAAGCTGCTTAACTTGGAGGCCTAAGAAGAAGCTTAGTTCTCCCATCATCCTCATTTCGAATTTCTGCTTCATTAGATCTCCAAAGTTCCTGCACATTCTTGCATCCGTCAAGCCAGATGATTCGTCAACGTAAATCTGTACTAACATAATGTCAGAGCCGTCATTTTTGATAAAATGTATCGATCTTCCCTTTTGTGAATCCGGAGGAGATGAGAAAATCTGGGAGGACCTCGTACCAGGCTCTGGGAGCTTGTTTAAGCCCATAGAGAGCTTTATCGAGTCTGTAGACTTGGTCTAGAAATTGTTCGCTCACAAACCTTCAGGCTGAGATACAAAAACTTCTTCCTTCAGAATTCTGCTGAGTAATGTAGTTTTGACATCCATCTGGTAGACTGTGAAGTTCTTGTGTGCAGCGAAAGCTAAAAAAATCCCGATGGCTTCAATTTTTGCGACTGGAGCATAACTCTCATCATAATCGATTCCTTTCCGTTGATTGTATCTTTTTGGTACCAGCCTAGCTTTATTCCGTATTACAGCTCCTTGCTCGTCCTTTTTGTTCTCAAAAACCCATTTAATACCTATGATAGTTTTCCCAGCCGGTCCAACACTAGGTTCCAGACTTCCAGCCTTTCAAACTTATTGATTACCTCCTGCATTGTGATTATCCTATCGGGTCGGCGAGGGCTTCAGCTACTTTGTGTGCTCCGTTTGACTGAGAAAGCAGGAGTACAGGCTTTCATTTACCGTTGACGCTCGAGTTATTACCCCATTGGAGGGATAGCCAATTATTTGTGCGTTCGGGTGTGCACGGGTCCACTTTCTTGTATGAGGTTGTGTGGTTCAGCTACATTTGGTATCCCGCATTGCTTCTTCACGTTGATCAGCCTGATGTTACATAGCTTCTCCCGGTTGAGGTAGTATGACTCTCCTGATGAAACTTCTACTGTCGAATGATGTTCCTTAGGTTCTGCAGGTTGGGGTCGTACAGTGACGGAACTAGGAATTACAATATGGGGGGTCAAAAAATAAAAAATATCAAGCACTTACAAAAACCATTAGGTTGTCCTATAACTGTTTGCCAAAGAAATTATCGTACACGACTCCTGACAGGCTGGTGGCTGCAGTCCTTGATATGGTGTGCATGCGACTATGTGGTACTTCGGCGAAGTATGATCTTCAAAGAGCAGCCATACATCGCCTATGGCGTGTAGCGTGGTAGTTTAGCTGTGCTTGGGTTTATTGGGTTTATTGGCTTTATTTTTTTTTATCCTGTAGTCTGTTACTGGTTGCTTGTGAGAGGTTTACACTCACCCATCATGTATATTCACCCATTTATATATATACACACGGGAATCATTCCAAAAAAAAGAAATTATCGTAACGACAAGGATGAATTACATTAGGTAAAAGTAGGCTTAGGATGAATTAGCCTTCGGGGCCCCATATCCTGAAATCTTTGCAAAATTACTTCATTTTCGACACTTGCAAATATATCCTTCTCGATGTAGCACACCAACAAATCCGAGAGAAAGTCATCACCCATCTTGTTACGTAAATCATGCTTGAGAATTTTCATCGCAGAAAATGTTCTTTCAACAGTAGTTGTTGCAACTGGCAAGACCAACGCCAGCTCTAGAAGTCGGTATACTAGATCGTACATAGTATGATATTCCCTAGAAATCATCTTCTTCGCAAGCTCTCCAATGTCTCGAAGTTCTTTAAAAGCTTCACTATTTTTCACATTCATACCTGTCCAGTTGTATTCCTAAACGACATAATCAATGTCATCAAAATCTTCTGCATATAACTTGGCAAGTTGGAGTAACCTCTCACGATTAAAATATCGGAATGATTCTCTCGGATCGAGGGATGAAATGCATAGAAGCAACTCTGTGTTCGACTTTGTAAAACGATCGTCCATCTGATTAAAAAGCTGATCAACAACCTAAGATCACATAAAGGAAAAATATTATATATAAGAAAAAAGATACCGATAAATAAATAAAATATTGAAATAATTAGCATATACCTGATAAAAATATGAACTTGAAAACGATGGCGATATGTCTGTGGTTCATTGTCAACTGACCTCCGAACTCGTCCTGGAATTATATCTTCCATACCGGCACATGTATTTCATTTTTGGAACAAAAAGTACTGACTTCGTTCAATAACGAATCAAACCCATTATCTCTGTAATTCCTCAAATCATTCTTCAAATCTTGAATAAGTTGTACCGCATTACCTATATTTTGATTCTTCAACTGCAAGGCTTGAGAAAGGTCACTTGTTCTTCCTAATAAACTGAACATTAAATGAGCAACAGATGAAAATTCATATGTTTTCATTTTCTCTTCCAAACTTAAAGCGGTTCCTCGACTTTTAGAATCAGTGCCATCTCTAGACAAAGCAATAAGTACTTCCCTCAGCGGCTTCCACAACTCTATAAGTCTATGAATTGTCTTAAAATTGGAGCCCTAACGAGTATCGCCCGGCCGAGCTAAACTTATTTCTTGATTTTTTCCCCTCCCCGTCGAAATTTCACCTATCTCTAGACATTTAACATACTCATCATGTTGTTTTTGTCGAATGGCGTCTTTTCTTTTGCACGAAGCTCCAGTAATGTTGACAATCATACCAAGATAATCAAAAAAGTTTTTCTCACGTTTGCATGTTCCGTTGATGTAGCTACAACTACCAACTGTAGTTGGTGGGCAAAGCAATGAATATAAAATGCGCACCTGTGTTCATCTAAGATTTTTTTCTTCAGTCAATTAAGCTCACCCCGCATATTGGATGCTCCATCGTATCCTTGACCTCGTAGTTTAAATAGTGATAATCCAAGTTTTGCAAATAAATTCTCAATAGCACTTTTCAAAGATGACACGCAAGTGTCACTAACATGCACAATTGCAAGAAATCGTTCAATCACTTCCCCGTCATCATTCACATACCTCAAAACAATTGACATTTGCTCATTTATAGAACTATCGCGAGCTTCATCAATCAAAAGATAAAAGAATTTTTCTCGCATCTCATTCACGATTATGTTTCTCAACGCTGTTGCACAAGCATTAACAATTTCCTTTGGTACTTTCGGAGAAGTCAACTGGTGATTCCCCGGAACATTATATTTCATCACCCTACTAACTTCATCGTGACGCTCAGAATACCATTTGATGAGTTCAAGAAAATTACCCCGATTTTTCGAACTTGCGGACTCATCATTTCCACGGAAAGCCAAACCTTGCTTTACAAGAAATCGGATCACATCAAGTACCGCTGTCAACAGAATACGATAATTGACTTCACTTTGTTTATTTTGCCATGAAAACATATAATCCAAATTATTTTTTCGGTTTTCGAATGACTCCAACTGAACTCTAGCATGGTTGTGCTTACTGTCATTAGTTCATGATCACAAAACTTTTCTAACGCCTTTTTCTGATTTTTGAAACCGTGCACCGTAAATACGTCATCCCCGTTTTTACTACCAGTAGGAAACGAAAAGCACCATAAGCAAAATGCAGCGTCTTGTACTATATTCAAGGCAACTAAATTGATTGTACCATGTTTCCTGAAATTTTCTCATGCATCCACCAATATCTGTTCGAGGAAAATTTTTACCTCTTGGTTGACAAGGACCTTTCGCCACTAGCCCTTTTACAACTAATTTCTCGTGTATTCACATCGTCTGACGATGATGCAATGTCTTTCGATTTCTTCTGGAAAAATTTTTCAATACAAGAATTTCTGTAAAAGAAAAAAAAAATTAATCCCTACATAAATTGATAAGATGGACAAGAATTAGATTGCGAAAAAAAAATATTACTTGGCTGTACGGGACGCCATGTTTGCAATTGCAGCAGACTTGCAGTGAACGAGAGAATTTAGATGTTGAGTTATGTTAACGATAATGATAAGGCCCAAGGGTTTTATTAGTATTTAATTAGTGGTCAAAAGAAAAAGAAAAAATAAATTTAAGAAACTCGTTAGTATAGCCAAGTAACAAAGCCCAACATTTATTTAATTTTAGAATTGTTGGCCCAGTTAAAAGAAAGCCCAGTTAAAATTAGAAATCTCAAACGAGTTCTTCTTCCTCCTCCTTTGTTCTAGCAGCTCAAAACCCTGAAAATTACAGTACAACCATGGCGACCTAAATTGAAAGCTCTATCATATATCCTTCTAACGGCGGCCGCCGGGGGGTCGGGCGAACCCGCTGACCCCCCTGTGGTTCCGTCCCTGGGGTCGTACTGACTCTCCTGAAGAAATTTCTATTGTCAAATCAATGGGCTGAGGTGTTTCTGTTGCTGATCTGGAGATGATCTCAGTATCAGTTGGAAGTTCACTTTCATCATCAATGTGTAGATTTCCCAACGTAGGAGGAGAATTGTCATTGCTAGGCTCTACAGAATCATCATTACTTGGTGCTACATAAGTTGTTGGAGCAGTGGGTAGCAACGGTCTTGAGAAGAGATCCTGAATAAAAGATCGAGTTCCATGTCGCTCGGTGTATTAGAATTTGAAGATTCGCCCACTGAAGAGGTGCTTGGTTGATCTTTCGTCAACTCTCGTAGAAGTCCGGGTTCCAGACTTATTTGTGCAGAAGCCACTCGGTCTACTTCATCAAACATCACGTTAATTCTTTCCATCACCGATCTTTTCTCCTTGAGGTATACTCGATCGACTTTGGAGGTTGTCGAGTATCCCACAAGTATCCCTTCAAATGCTTTTGGGTCGAGTTTGCCTCTATCTTCACGATCGTTGGCCACGTAGCACTTGCATCCAAACACTCTCAGGAAAGAGGCGTCTGGCACTCTGCGATTGATCAGCTCATAGGGAGTCCTATTGAACCTCTTGTGAATGGAGGCACGATTTTGAGTGAAACAAGCTGTGTTCATTGCTTCAGCCCAGAAGAAGTGAGGTAACCTAGAGTGAATAAGGAGTGTTCGAGTTGCTTCAACCAAGGTTCCGTTCTTGCCCTCAACTACACCATTTTGTTGGGATGTTTCTGCCGCCGTGAACTGTTGGGTGATTCCAAGTGACGCAGACATGTCACTGAGTTCTTTGTTCTTGAATTCGGTCCCACTACCAGTTCTGATGATTTGGATACTTTTTTTGGTAGAATGAATTTTCATTTACCACAATGATTTGGATACTTAGTTGGTAGAGATTTTGTGCTGTTCTGATAAACTCAATGATTAGACTGGGGTTTCGTCCTTGGTTCTGAGAAATTTGGTCCATGTGTAGCGCGAGAAATCATCCACAATGACCAGCACATATCTTCGCCCATTGATGGTCTGAGTGCAAATAGGTCCACACAGATCCATGTGAATGAGTTCAAGAGGTTTGGAGGTTGAGGCTATATGTTTGGTCTGGTGGGATGCTTTCCTTATCTTTCTCATTTTGCCAAGCATATATGCTCTTTGTGATATCTGATGAGGGAAGTCCTTTGACCAAATTTTCTGATCCCAGTTTGTTAAGGTCCTTGAAATTGAGATGAGAGAGTCGCTGATGCCAGAGGTCGTTCTGATGTAGAGAGGCACGAGAAATGAGGCCGTCGGTCGGACAGTCTTGAGGTCAATGAGTAGATATTCGTCTTTCTGTGGCCAGCGAGTAGTTCCCTTCCATTGTCATCGGTGAGTTACATTTGTTAGTCTCGAAATTCACCTTGTAGCCTTCGTCACAGAAACTTCCAATGCTGAATAAGTTGTAGCTCAGTCCTTCGAAGTAGGAGACTCCTTTAATGGTTAGTCTGTCATGTTCCTAACATAGGTGCGGGTTGACCGTTCCGAAGTAGACTTTCCCGAGAAATCCTTCAGAGAAGTTGCTCAACAGCTCTTTGCTTCATGTCATGTGTGAGGAGCAACCTGAATCAAAGTACCACACATGACGGACCTGCAAAAAGAATCAAGTAAGATTAGGTACCCATTTATAGATGGGCCATTCTTTGATAGCAGGTTGTTAGGTCCTCGTTAGTCAACACAATTAATCCTAGGCACGAATTCTAAGGAAATCGATTAGAATTGAATGGAATGAAATTCAATCGAAAACCTTCAATGAAGAACTCCAGAGAGAAAACCGTTAGTGACAATTGTGTGTTTCTCTATCTAGAATTGAATTCTGCAGCCTTTTGGATCAATTCTCTGATTTTCTGTATTAAGCTCAAAGTGTTTACATCTACTTATACCAAACAAACTTGGTATAAATATCAATCTAGTCCTAATCTAAGGACTATACGCCCCTAAATACAAGGACAGCTAATTAAATCACAGCACAATTAAAATCGATATTCTACATTCTCCCCCTTTGTGCTTGATTTCTCTTCCGTGATGTCTGTCCTCGTCGGGCGTAGTACGACCTGCGCAAGCCCAGCGCATGCTTGAAGTTCCTGAGCTTTTCCCTCAGCTTCAGGCATTCCTTGATGTCGTCTAATAACTTTATCAGGAGCGGCTGTTCTCTCACGGATAGATGTATTCTCAGCATCGTCTCTCGGTTGATCTCTTCCAACCTTTGCTCGATATTCCTCCTGATGACCTTGAGCGTTCCTCGCAGAATTTCTGAATCTCAATCTTCAGCATCAACCTATTCTTTTTTATGAATGGATTGTGGTAGGTGATGCCTATGACTGAGCTGATGTGCACATGATTGCTTGGAAGCCCTTCGATCTCAGGTCCTTTTTTGAACGGTGCGGTCATGTTGGCCTTCTTCATGTTGCTCTCCAGAGCAATCTAAAGGTCATGCGCAGCGAAGTACTTGACTTGGTGCATCATGAACCGGTAGAGCCCTTCAAGGCCTTCTTACTTGACGAAGCCTTGAGGACCTTTGTACTTCTCCACGTACAGCTTATAGAGGTTGTATACCTCATCGGCAGGGAGGTACGGTAGGTCGCTCTCGATTAGTTCCTCTCGGGTTCTGTCCACTCGCTCAATAACGTAAATTGGGGTTGGAAGACCTCCTTTAGCACAGTAGACGTTGAGAAGTTGGCAAATAGGGGAGAGACTCTTATAGTGGCTCTTGACTTGTCCCTTAGTCATCCCCAGCCTTACATCAGGTCCAAGTTGAGTCAGCATCCAGAGGTAGGTCATCATCTTCTGCTGATCCCAATGAGAGATCCCTCTTAGCTTGAACTCGGTCGGCTTCTTGACCTTGTCCGGAGACCTCCAAATATGTTCACGAACCTCTTCAAGAAAGGGTATCTCTATTTGTATATTCTTCCACGGCGTGTCGATCCGAACGGTCCCTGGCATTTGTCTTGTGGGGGTAGCCGCTCGTTGTGCGATCAACTCTGGTAGCCTTGGGATATCTCGCTGGTAGTCTTCTCCTTCATGAAGTTCTTCGTCTTCTATGAGCACGAGGTCGACCGAGGCTTGTTGTACGAAGTGTCAAACGTCCTGAAGCCTTTGTCTCTGATGCTCATCGGGCATGGAATGTGTCATCCACTGTCCTCCGAATATGTACTCGTCTAGGACTTCGTGTGGGTTGACGCCATGTCCAGATGGTCCCAATTGGTCTGGAGCAGTTGAGGGAGTCACCTGAGTTTGCACCAGAGCGACGAGCATAGAGGCACTTGCTTTTTCTCCCGGAAGCAAGGGGCTTGTGAAGGTCGGTGGTGTGGGCGGAGGCATCCTTTGGTGAAAGGTTGGTGGGTCGATGTGGGTTCGAGTGGTGGTGCGGTGCGTGGTGTGGGTAGTTTGGGTGGTTTGGGTAGTTTGGGTGGTTTGTGTTTCACCTGCTCCAGCGCCTATTTGCGTCGCACCCGAGCCTTGTCCTTGGCCACTCGTAAATGTCCTTGGCCTCTTCTCCCCTCATGAGGATCCTGATCGTCAGGGTCGTCATGTCGGCATCTGGAGTGAGAGCTTTGGCCTCGGCACGTTTGGGTAAGTGGCTCAGGATGTCCACCAGTCGCCTATAGAGCGATTCCTCCTGAGGCGACCGGATGGTGGGACCAATGAGGCGGGCTAGTAGAATGTCGTGGAGTTCGGTGATTGGGATGGTGTATGAATTGATAAGGATGGATGAGTGTTGTAGAGGGTCGGTAGAAGTGGGTTGTGAGGGTGTGAGGTCGTCGTGAGCTGAAGTTGTCTCCGAGATGGGTGCTTTCCCTCGATCATGACGGACGTCTCGATTGTAGTACGCACACTCTCCATAATTTTGTCTTCGAACGACTTGAATGCGGGGTGGACGCCTCCGTGGATGGACCAGGACGACTGATGTTGCCTGGTAGCAACCCTTGAGCAGACACCGCTCCTCAGGTTTGCTCCGAGTCACTTGAGGTTGTGACTCTACGAGAATTCCACCCAATCCTTGAGTCGAATCTGGAAGATTCTCCTCTATGTGTGTTTCGGCAGGCTCGGTGTGGGCCTACGAACCAGAACCGGTTAAGTGTGGTGCGGCTCAAGATTGAGTGAAGTGGTGGCCGCAACACTTGAAGAGACGATCGGTGCGGTATCTGGTGCGGTGGTGACGGCGGTGAAGAGGGACTCGATTTGTATGCTAAGTCGTCTGGGAGTCCATCTTATCAGGGTGATCTCATCATCCGATTCCGTGTCGGATGGGTTGGCTGTGTGAGGAGTGAGGTCACGTTCTATGTCCTCGGGAGCCTGATCCGTCACCAGTGGAAGTGAGCTTTGCCCCATTTCTTCCCCGGGATGTGCTCCTTTTTGAAGAACCACCTCAATGGTTTCTTCGAGCACGCCTACATGTACGGGCACTTCCACTTGTAGTGTTTCTTCAGTAGCTTCTTGTTCCCACTCTGCCGCCACAACATCAATCAACGTGGCATCTACATCAAGAATGTGTTCGTCCTGAGTTGGAAGCTCTTGTTCTAGCTCCTGGGCCACTGTATCAATCATCATGGCGTCAGGGCTTGAGTGTTGTTGTTGTGGAAGGCTCACGGGCCCTCGAATCATTTGCTTGGTGAGATGATGTTCCCGACAGCATCTCTGATATTCGGCTCCTATGGGGTCAGCGAGCCTCAGTAACGCGAACGGTATGGCCATTGACGACTGATCCAAATCAGTCAGTTTTGGATTGTGGAAGAATTTCAGCCGCGGTGGTTGGTAATTCCCTCCAGGAGCCAAATGGAGAATGTTCTGCTTGTGCAGCTCCATGTATTGCCGGATGATGACAGAGAACCACCGGGCGTACGACACATTCTTTGAGCGTTTATTTTCCTTTTGTCTGATCTGCTGGGCTAGATCATTCCAGATCAGTTGAGCGAAATTGTAATTTCGCGAGAAAACGATTCCATGGAAAATACTCAGAATGTTGCCGTTGCCTTTGTCAAAGCCGGCGTGCTTCGGGGATAGACATTTGTTGATGATCCCAAACAATGTCTTCCACGGATGAGGAATCCCGTTGCTCTGCATTTGTGCGAGTTTGGTGAGAGGCGGACGGTATCCTAGCTGTAGGAAGTCACGCACTAGCTCCGCATCAGTTGGAGAGGGGTCGTAGTTCGGGCTGTAGGGGAGGTCGAGGAGAAGACCGAAGTCATTCTTGTTCATACTTATGTGCCTCGTCCCTATCACCGTTGTGAAGCTGTATGCCCCTTCAACAACGTGGCTCCTGATCATCCCCCAAAATTGCTGGAGGTAGACCCTAGGCACTGAGGCCGTTACCGTTAGAGCGTGCCACAGGGGGTGTCCCTGTAGTATAGACACCATAATCTCGTCAGGACACCGAAAGGACGTCGTGTCGAGCTGGAAATTCGTGTCATGAACATTGAGATATATGAACTTCTCGTAAATGTGGTTGTATATGGGGTAGTGATCCATCTGAAATCCGCATAAGAAATGTAAATCATTAGTTCAAAAATTTTGAGTCGAATTTTATTTGAAGAATGTATGGATTGGCACTAGGTATAGAGAGTGACAAAAAAAATGATATTTCGACCTATGAATAGGAGTCATATGAAACTTTAGTCGAAAATTTTATCTAAGTGTTGAAAGGCACTGTTCACTCCGCGAAATTTTTCGCTCATAGAATTGAAATTTCAATTTTGATTTCCTAAGTGCCTTTTTATTTTGCGATCGAAAATTTTATTCGCTATTTAAAGCTACAGTGAAAAAGACTTAGAAATTTTTCTAAGTTTATTTTCACCTTAAGGCACGATACTGTAGCCGAGAAATTTTACGATCGAGAAAAATTATCGTGTAAATTTACGACCGAGAATTAGATTTCCAAGTAAATTTACGATAGAGAAATATTTCGCGCGTGAATAAAACTTTTCGCTTTGAAAATTAAAGAGCGAGAAAGTATTTCGATTTAAAAGGTTTTTCGCTGTGAAAATTTGCGATCGAGAAAATTTTATCGTCGAAAAATTAATTTTATCGCCACAAAAAATTTTCGACCGAAAATAAAATTGAAATCGAAATATTCTTCGACTGTAAGTTTCTTCGCTTGAGAGTTTTTTAAAGAGATTGCATCTATTTTAGCTATTCCTCTCAATAATATTTCGCTCGCATAAAATCAAAATTGGGTTTCTCAGTCGATCAACGTTATTTATCTTTAATGACTAACTCTAAAATATTTGAGATCCAAAACGTTTTACGATGCAAACAGTGACTTAATCAAATTGAAATTCAATTTTCACTGTTTGCGAGCGAGAAAGTTCTTCGATGTATTTAAAACTTTATATTCTAGTTTTTCTGTCGAACACAAATAACGCAGAAAGTCGAAGTTATATTCACTCAGAATGATCAAGAACCATCGAAACTAGCCTATTGTGCAGTTTTTAACCTAGATTATACTCAGAGATGGTCCAAACTACTGCAAGCAAGAGTTCGAGTTCTCAGAATACAAACAGTCGAGAAATAATCACAGAATCATGCGAAATATTCCAAAATACAGACGCAAATCTAGTTAAAATGCACGGAAACCCCTAAATAAAGTCAAATCTACCTTCAAAAGACGAAAATTAGTTGAAAGATTGAAGGATTTTGAGCATTTTACTTTCGTCTTTTGAGAGAAATGTTTTTCGCGAGAAAATTTGAATGTTGAATTTTGCAATCGAGGGATTTGCGTGTATTTAGGGATTTCTGCAACCAATGATTTCGTTTAATGTACTTAGAGAAATAAGCCCATTACTATTTACGATCGAGAAACTTTCGATCGAGAAAATTGATTTGGTTATTGTTTGAATTTTCGCTCGACAATTCCGATAGAAAATTCTTTTGGTTCCTGTTTAATTTTCGCTCTTCAGTATAAGAGCGAGTCCCAAATTAATTTTCGCTCGAGAAACTGCGACTGAAAATTACAAATTCGCCCGAATTTCTCGATGGTAAGTTTACCTTAATATTTCAGATTGACCCTAAATTTTAAGAATAAACCACATAATTACCACCCTACGTGTAAGCAATAATGCAATTTAACTCCCTGTATTTTCGAAGAATTGCATCTGGCTCCAAAATAGATCTTTGAAAGTCTGCAATACTTAGAGCAAAATGTCGGGAATATCAGAGTTAATTGGGAAGTAATAATAATAATTTTTTTTTAATAAGGCTCCCCCTGAATTGTTTCACCAATGTCTTGAGTCCACGGTCATGAAGATTTGTGAAGTCCTCGTTATTTAAGCGTTGTCCAAAGCGAATCAAAATGAAAAATTTCTGCAACACTTAAAAGAAGGAACATAAAAAATATTTGGAGCTCAAAACATGGAGTCATTGTAGATGCTCCCCCTCAAATAGTGCACAAGTATCGATTTATCACGTAATTATGCAAATCAATAGAAATAATAATCATATACCACGCAATTAATCACTTTAGACATGTTACATGTTCCCCTAATCATGTAATAAGGATTTGCACGAGGGTATGAGCAAAAACAAATATTCGCATTTTAAATAATTCAATGCCAGTTCAAGTTAAACAAGCATTCAGAATGTGCGAAACATATATATATATATATATATATATATAGTTTTTTATGTATATCTATATATATATATGTATAATTTTCATATGTATATTAATATTATTTATAGTATGGGGTCAGATTATTTTGCTACGATCATTGTCACGCCTAAAATTTCATATGACACTTGAAAGACACACTGCCGTCAAGTCTAGTCATCAAACTGAAGTCCTAAGATCATAGAGTGATCCATTTCGACAACTCTCACTAAGTTCTCTCTAGCGCTCTTATTATTTTTGACTCGGGGATTTTATGTATATATCGCTCAAGTCAACACAAGCAATTTTAAGTCAATTTTCCTATGATCAAGGCATATTTAATCGTTTTTACCTAAGCTAGAGATCGTCGTTTGGAATCAAAAGGACTTTTAAGGATTTAATTTGGCTAGGACTTAGGGAGGAAGGAATATAGGAAAATGTGAGCTTATCTTTATCTCTTCCATTTCTACGTCCGTCTCCTTATTTTCTTTCGACAAAAAAAAATATTGATCTTTTCAATCCCATCCCTTATGTTATCCCATTTATGCTCAAGCTGAAGCTCCGCTTCTCCACGAGGCTCCAGGAGATTATCGTAGGCGAAGTTCTTCCTGTTGGTTCTTGGGCCGATACCGTGCTCCTCTTCTCTTAATCCCTAGAGAGGTTTCAGAGATTATCAATTTGGAGAAGTTCACGGTTATGGAATTCGTACCCAAGGCTGTGCTCCTCTTCTCGTTTTGGAATTCGTACCCAAGGCTGTGCTCCTCTTCTCGTTTCCCGATATAAGACCGGATTATCGTTGAAGAAGTTCACTTCGAGGTGCTCCTCTTTCCAGCCGTTCTGACGAGCGTACATGATTATCAACAGAGAAGTTCACAGCAGGATCCATGCCTTCTTTTGGTAGTTTGAAAAGCAGGTTCCTTTGTTCTGTCTTTGTGCGTTGAGCATTGCCTTCTTTAGTCATCTTCTCGTTTTCTTTTACTTTTCTCCCCCTACTTTTCTTATTTGAACAGCCGTTTGATGAAAATATGATCGGTTGTAGGTTGAAATGGGTTTCAAATGAAAAAAGGGAGTCGGAGAAGGTCCAAAGTGGATGGCTAAGGGCTATGATATGGAAAAGAACTATAACAAGCCGAGTGAGGAATTGCCTAAAAGCCCCAAATCATTTTCCTGACGATCTAAAGAAGGGCGAGTATGAAGCCGAGTATCACTAGAAAAGACATTCAATTGAAGTGATACTTCACTCAAGAGATAGATCCAAGGAGAGAAAAATTGAAGGGCTAGAGTCCTCATATTTGAAAGGTGGCTTTGTGTCTAGTGGAGCAAACTTAAGACCTTGAGACACAAGAATGTGACTTAGACGGATAGAATTAAGCAGTTGAATCAGTCGTACGCAGGGAAAACTTCTACGTGACTTAGACAGAAGCATCCTAAAGGATCTCGTCATTCCCCTATATCATAGGTATATGTATAGTTTTTTTTTGTTATCACGCAAGATAAAGACAAATAAGCATGGAAAACACATAGATTAGAGCATGTCATAGCACAGAAGATCAGGTAATGCATATATCACGGAGGATTCAACATGCCTAATTTTCCGACAGGGAATTAGAATCGTTTCTCATCCAATGCGTTGATGAAACTGTCAGCTAGTTGATGTTCCGTACTCACAAAGTACATGTTAATGGTGCCTTTTTCTACGTGATCTTTGATAAAGTGATATCTAATGTCTATGTGTTTCGTGCGTGAATGGTGAACAGGATTGCACGTAATTGCAATGGCACTTTGGCTATGACTATATATGGGTATATGGCTATCACTATATATTTTTCTACGTGATCTTTGGGACTTTACTGTTGTTTCTCTCTCTAGAAATCGAATTGCAAGCCTTTCGGATCAATTCTCTAAACTTTCTCTATTCAGCTCAAATTCGTTACATGTATTTATACCAAACAAGCTTGGTATAAATATCAAACTAGTCCTTAATCTAAAGACTAATACAAGTAAAGCCTCTAATTACAAGGACAACTAATGAAATCAAGCACAATTCAAAATGGTATTCTACAAATGGGTCCTCTCTGATTAACAGATATATGTTTTGGTTCAGATATTGTTCCTATAATTTTACTAGTAGGAGTTTTAGCAACCCAAGTTACTTTCGAAGAAGAACTTTGAGTTTAGCCTTTGTAAGAGACTAAGCCTTTGTGGCTTGTGTCTTCGTAGGCGGTGATTTAGGAACCCAGTGGGATGAACCTGGCAGGGAAGATTAATTTCAGCACGAACAGTAGGCTGGAGCGTGGAAAAGATCCTTTCAACAAGATAGTCTCCTAAGGTGTTTTTTGCATTGAATCTTCACGGGATACCTTAGACGAGAACGGGAATGAATAGCACCATAAGCTTTCTTACAGGCTGGATCTTGTTTCATACGTGTCCACCTTTCAGCATTTCTCTTAGAATGATTATTTTTAATTTCTGAAGTAGAACCTATAAGTTGTAGGTTGAAGAGAGCATGTAGAAGCAATTATCTGTAGCGAAGAAATGGCTCTTTGATTTCTACGAGTGTTTTATTTTTACAGAAGAAGGACGGACATTGGAAGTATTTAACTCTACACGCTCCTTCTCTATTTTTATTCTAAACACTCTCACCTTTGTCACTAACTCCCTGTAGACGTAGTAGAGACAGGATTACAAATAATATTTTTGGAAATATTATTCTTGCGTTTTGGATTAGGAGAATGCATCTTTTCTTTCTTCACGCTTTTCAGAATTTTATTTTGAAGTGAGGGAGATACGTGAGAAATATTTGGGAGGTCAAGGAGGCTTTTAAAATTTAGATCTTCTTTAGGAATTTTCTTTTTCTGCATCAAAATTCTCTCTTTCTTTGTCTAATTTAGCTTGTAATTCTTCTACCTGCTTCCGATAGGAGATTTTTAGAGAGAATTTTCAGAATTCACATGTTTGGCTTCCTCGATTGCAGTTTGAGGCTCAGCAGGCTGAACTAAATCACAGACATGCATCAAGGGTATTTCCCTAGATTCGTAGTTGTCATTTAATTCTTTGTAGTCGAAGGGCATTTCAGCCCTATGTGTGGCTTTTCTCTTAGCAAGCTAAAGCATCTAATTCGTCGGCTTTAGTAAATGGCATGAGAGATTTTACTCCTAATCCCATGTGTTTTATATCATACTCCTTTTTTTGTTTCAGTACACTTGAGTTAGCGAAACCTAAGCCTTCTATGGGATTATAGGATTCCATATCCTTGGGCTTATTTGAGAATATGGTCTGTTCTGAATGACCCCTTGTTAGAACATCGTCTAATTTCTTAATTTAGGCATACAGCTTCTTACGTTCTTCATCTAAAAGGGCATAGTTGTTTTCTACTATCAGTTTGGCGGCTTTACAGGCATCTAATTCTTTAACTAGTTCACTAACTTTAGTATTGGATTTATCTAGTTGGGCTTCTAAGTTAGTGACCTTAGCGGAAATCTGTTAACATACAATTGAGGCCGGCTTTCTCAATGAGATTCCTAAACAAGCAATTATATTTATTCTCTAGCACGTCTTCTAATTCTTTTACTATCGAACTATGCTTCTACAGGGAATATTCTTCGTCTCGCTAATATTGAGGTTATAGATAATTCTTCTATTTTGGCACTAGAGCTTCTAAGTTCCGCCTCGAGACTAGCTATTCTCTCCTGCAACCTAAATAGTTTGTTTTCTACTTCTTTTACACTCGTCTGCTCAATAAGGTGGAAGAAGAGAATACCTCATGTGAAGGTTCGGATGCATGGTCATCATCAATCTGATTGAAGGTTTTGGCGTCTGAGTTCTCGTCCAGGCGGGTCATGAGGGCTAGATTCTCTTCCTCGAGATTGACGTATCCTCGAGCCAGTGGTCTTGTTCTGCCAGTAGAGCTACTCCAGCTTCCTTCTGCTTTGTGAATTGAAGCTTCTTGGAGTAGTAGTTGGCATCTCTCTTCTTTGGGAGAGTGCATTCTCTAGCGAAGTGTCCGGGTTTTGCCACAATTAAAGCATTTGGTTGGGTCTTTAGTATTCTTGACTTCGGAAGTCTCGGGTGCACGTTCCTTGTTCTTTGAGCTGGGGTCCGAAGTCTGTTTGCTGATGATGAGGACTTCTTCTTGAAGTACTGCTTGCTCATCATTTTTCAGATCAGAGCCAACTGCTTTCATAGCGCTTTGATAATTGGCTCAGTGTGGGAGTCCGATTTCTCTACCCATTCTGAAGATGTAGGAGGCCTAATGATTTTCTCTTTTCGTGACTTTGAGCTTCGCAAGTCTGAGACTAGGGCAACTTTTTCTTCAATCTGTTTGCCCTTCTGCTCCTTCTGAATCTCACGTACATCTTCCTCGTGTTGTGCGAGATTATCGAACATGGCGTGCAACTCCTCGAGGTCTCTGTTCTATTTGATTTGAGTGGATATCTTCTTCCATTCTGAGGGCAGAGAGGATAGAAATCGAATGTTGGTCTCCATGTTCGTCTTGGTAATTTCTATTCTTCTCATCTCATTGAGAAGTGTCAGATATCTCTGATAGAGATCATGCAAGCTCTCTTCTGGTTTTGCTCTGAAAGAGTCATAAGCCGTGAGAATGTTTGCCTTCTTGGCATTTATGCTTACTTCTGTTCTTTGCATCATTCGATGCAGTTCATCCCACATCCATTTAGCTGTTGGAAGGCTGTCTATTTGTTTGTAGATGTTATTTTGGATGCCTTGCATGAGTGTGTTCTTGGCAATCAGATTGGCCTTCGCTCTGATCCTTTTCTCATCCGCGTATTCCCTAGGCTCTTTCAGTCGCCTAGTAGCGTGAATTGGAGGATTGGCTGCGTTCTCGCTGGGTACATTGATCGAGAACTGAGCTGGACCTTCCTCAATTGATAAGAGAAGGTTTTCTGCCTGATCTTTAGCTCAATGAAGCTAAGGAAGCATCTTCGCCAGACTGTATATTTGCCGTGTTTCAAGATTGGCGGACGGTTGTCGTTTCCAAGCGAATAAGCATCCATCTTTGTTGAAGAGTTGATCTACGAATCTTCGTAAGGTGTTTTGATGATCTTTAGTGATGTAATGTGCTTCACAAGTGACAAATTAGTTAGTAGCGTTTGATTCGAAAGCAGTCGAGAATTAATTTTGATTCAATCTTTAAAGTTTGTTCAAAATTATCGTCGAAAAAATATGTGTGTGGTTACTGTTCTCGTGCGTGAAAGTCAGTCAGCGAAAACTTTTTCTAGCGCAATAAATTGCTCAAAATCTTTCGGTCGAGAAAGATTTCCGGATCATGAATTTATTTTGACCGCAAGGAAACAGTACGTTAAGTAAGTTTCTCGCTGAGTCAAAATAAATCTGTTGACCGAAATAATTTTGCGAGCGCAAATGATTTTTGCTAGGTCAAACTTTAATAGTCTGGCTGAAAATTTTTTTCAACAGAAATCTTTTCACGCGCAAAGTCAAAATTAGTCTTGTCGAAAAGAATTTTCGCTAAATAATGCTCGAGGAAGTTTTGAATTAAAATCGCTTCTAGTGATGGCGATTTTAGCGGTGACTTAGTGTTCTGACTGAGAAATATTCTCGGGCAGAGTTTTCGATCGAAAAATTAATTCGATCGAAGACTTTAGCTGTAGGGTTACCCAATGTCTCCCGGAGACGCCACGTCCCCGGGTACAGTGCGGAACAAAAATTTTTCAGGTTCCCTTATTGCCCTCATTGCTCGGATCAAAAAAGTACCACATAGACATGTAATAGGGCGGATCAAACCCGTAGAGAATTACCAGTTGAAGCGAGTGGCAGCTCCTCATCCTTTTCCTCAAGACTTCGTCGATAATGGTGGATGGACTGGATCGTCACGCCGACCTCGCAGTGTACCAGGGGATGAGTTCTCTAAAGATGGCTAGAGAGAACCGAGCCGTCGGTGTGTGTTTTGTGCCTTTGTTATGGTCGAAATTTTCTCTTTAAAATATGAAATAGGGCTGCCCTATTTATACTATGATATATTTGGAAATCCCTAGGATATCTCAAAGATATGGTTCTTGATTTCCTCCTTAAGTGGAGAGATCTTGCCATATCTTTCTCTCCTTTATTTAATTCAAAATTCATATTATGTTACTTACCATAATTAGACAACTAACTTAAATACTAAGTCAAACTAAGTATATGTAAATTGGTATAAAATCTACTTAATCCAAGATTAATTTCGAAATTTTCACCTTAAAATCATATTCCAAATACATTATTTCCATATTTACTTAAGCCTTTTAAGCACTTGGCCAAGCCCAAGTCTCAAAGTTAATTTCATACGAAGTCCGACATCGATCCACTAAACGGCCCGAGGCCCACTAAGGCGCGGCCCAACGGCCCAAGGCCCGTTAAGGTCCAAAACACTTTTTCTCCTTATCGGTACACGTTGATGATCCTTTTTAAGCCCGACACTCTAGGTTCTACTCAAACGGCAAGGAAGGAATCCAAGAGTCCGGCAGTTACCTAGTCAATCCCGCAGTACTGGACCGTTACCCGATTCGAGTGCGAATTTCGACCCAGTCTTTATTCAAGAACATTACTATAGATTATAGTACTACGTATAAACCCTTCAGCTGTGTCTCAATCGAGTGAAAGGCATGGTCTATGTCAAACTCACTATACTTGGTTCTATGATAAGACGGGGACGAGGCAAATTACCAAAACTACCCTCCATATCTAACATGAGTTAGTTCAATACCTTGCCAAGGATTTCGTAATTTCCAGTCGCCGTCCTCATAGGACACTTATCTCGATTACTTGCAAGACTATGAATACGTACTCGGTGGTCAAGACCGCATCTGGCCCCGTGACCCATGCAAGCAAATTGGGTGGAGGGGAACCAATGACAGTCGAGACTTTGAAGTCAACTCCGTCAAAGCCCCTTTCGGTCTAAGGTTCACGTGCACTACTACAAAATTGTCGTCGGTCAATGACACTCCTTGAGTAATAAGCCATGTTCGACCGTACGACCCGTGAGTCAGTGTTCATGAAACGAATCAATCCCTTGATTCGACTCGCACACAAGTTATGACCTCCGCTTCCAAGCGGGATATCGGCACTCGATAGGTCATCGACAAATAAGCCGTAATCGGTTATCCAGTACCCAACTGGAGCCTAAGGCTTACGGACTTTTAGTGCTCGAGGTTAAGAGTCCGCTGGTGCCTTCCTCTCTCGTCCCCATCGAGAACAGGGACTCAACTTGACACATTTGGATTTGTTCATTTATTGCTTTACAGGATGCTTAGTAAAGTACTCTTACATCCAATAAACGAACAATGCCTTTCTATAAACACAAAAAAATATCTTATTACATAAAAGGTCGAATAATAAATAAGCTAATGCCCTATACAATCTATCCCCGTATAGCATTCGAGGGCATATTCCTAACAGTCTCCCACTTGCACTCAGTGGCATGCAGTGCAGTATCAAATACTCATCTTTTCGAGATGTCTAGCCAGCACTGCTTGTGATAGAGGCTTGGTTAATGGGTCGGCCACGTTTTCCGTGGGCGCAATCTTCTACACGGCTACGTAGCCATTCTCAACGAATCCACGTAACACGTGGTACTTTCTTTCTATATGTTTGGACCTGCTGTGAGACCTCGGTTCTTTTGCCTGAGCAATAGCGCCAGTATTGTCACACCACAATGGCAATGGCCTATCTGGTACAGGAACGACACCATGTTCTTCCAAGAACTTTCTCATCCAAACACCTTCCTTCGCTGCCTCTGAGGCCGCTATATACTCTGCTTCGCAGGTGGAATCTGCAGTAGTGCTCTATTTGGATCTTTTCCAAGACACCGCTCTACCGTTGAGCGTAAAGACGAATCCTGAAGTGGATTTTTGATCGTCCACGTCAGACTGGAAATCGAATCTGTATACCCTTCCAATTCCAATTCTCCATTACCGTACACCAGCATCATATGCTTAGTCCGTCTGAGGTACTTGAGGATAGTCTTGACTGCTGTCCAATGTTCCTTACTAGGGTCAGCCTGAAACCGACTGACTATGCTCACATCGTACGCCAAGTCAGGTCGTGTGCAAAGCATCGCGTACATCAAGCTACCCACTACGGATTCATAGGGGATTCCATTCATCTCTTTCCGCTCCAACTCACTTTGAGGGCTCATAGCCTTGGAAAGATGAATCCCATGCCTCGGACTGCTCTACGGGGCAACCCCACAACGATCGACACACTTTGTAGGACTATTCAGAATGTGTGCCGCTGTCAACAGGGCATGACCCCACAACGATATGGGCAGGTCTGTATAGCTTAGCATAGATCGAACCTTATCCAACAGAGTTCGATATCTGCGTTCGGACACACCGTTCAACTGCGGTGTTCTGGGCGGTGTCATCTGTGAAATTATCCCGTTCTCTTTCAGGAACTCGTCAAACTCGAGGCTCATGTACTCACTGCCTCGATCTGATCGAACGGCTTTAATGCTCTTTTCAGTCTGATTTTCCACCAAAGCCTTGTACTCTTTGAACCATTCAAAAGTATCCGACTTATTCTTCATGAGATACACCTTGCCAAAGCGAGAGTGATCATCAGTGAAGGTAAGGAAATAATGGAAGTTACCGCGAGCCGCTACCCTGAACGGTCCGCAAACATCCGTGTGGATCAAACCAAGAAGTTCTATCTCGTAAGAGCCCCTCTGAAGGGCGACTTGGTCATCTTTCCAAGGACACAAGATCCATAAGTTGGATAGGGATCAGACCCAAGCAGCTTTATAACGCCGGTTTTCTCCAACTCAAGAATCTTCTGTTCTCCAGCGTGACCGAGTCAAACATGCTACAGTAGTCTCGAGTTCGACTCCAATTTTCGTTTGTTGGTGACTGTATTCACAGGTTTTATTTTATCTTCGATATTTAGGTAATACAACCCATTCAGTAAACTTGCACTTCCGACGCAATTATTTCCAAAATAAATATTGCATTATTACTAAAACGGAACTCATAATCGTTTCCGCTCAAAACGGGAATAGAAACAACATTCTTAAGCCCCTTGGGCAAAACCAAACAATCGGAAAGCAGTAAACTATGTCTAGTAGATAAAACGAGAGTTCTTGATCCAATGTGGATAGCCTATACACTATATCCGCTTACTACGTTGATCATGATATCTCGATCCACCAGCTTCCTAATTCGTTCCAGACCCTGGTTCAAAATATAGATGTGAGCACTAGCTCCCGAGTCTAAGATCCATGAAGCGGATTATACTGTCATAGAAAAATTTGTTTCCAAAAAGTAAAGTTCTTTACCTGAGGCGGCTAGCTTCGGGCAATCGCGCTTCCAATGGCCAAGCTCATTGCAGTGAAGGCACTTGTCCATCGGCTTGGCGCCTTTGAACATGTTCTTCTTGGCCTTACATTTCGAAATTCGTCCTTTGGGCTTAGTGGGCTTGTCCGACTTTTTCTTTGTACTCGACCTCGAGTCTTAGCATTCGCAACAAGAACTTCCTTTCCTTTCACCTTCTTCATCTGAGTCTGCGCTGCCGACAACTGGTTCATTAACCCAGTCAATGTCATCTCGGCCTTGTTCAGATTAAAATTTACGATGAACGAATTGAAGGAAGATGGGAGCGACTGAAGTATGAGATCATTCTGGAGTTCGTTATCCATGATAAAGTCCAGTGCCTCGAGTCTTTCGATCCAATCGATCATCTTGAGCACATGCGCTCCGACGTCACTACCCTCAGCCATTTTGCAATGAAATAGTTGCTCCGTCAGGGAATCGCGAGCACTCCTGGAATGTTCGCCAAAAAGCTCCTTCAAATGAAGCAAAATGGCGCCCACTTCCATTTCCGAGTGAGTGCGCTGCAACTCATTGCTCATGGAAAGAAGTATATAGCCCTTGACCTTTGGCTCGTCTATCTGCCATTTGGCATACGCAGTCCGGTCTTCGTCACTCGCATCAGTCCCTTGGACTTGCGATACGGGGGAATCGAGGACATAAGTTAGCGACTCCATACTAGGACTATCCTCAGGTTACGGAGCCTGTCCACGTAGTTTGGTCCCACCAAACAGTTTCTCTCAAGCAGCATAGTAATTATGTTCGTCATCGCAGTAAATAGAAACAAACGTAGTGCTGCAGAAAATAAAGATCTAATTAGGTTTATCTTATCATTCACCAAGCGCAAACAAGGACTTTTCGTTTTGCTTGACTACCACTATTTTTCTCAAAAAACTATCCTCCAGAGAGAGTTTTGGAAACCTCGTTGAAAGTTTCATAGTGGAGTTAATGTCCCCAACTCGACTAGACTCGCCTCAGCCCATAATGCAATATTTGGCTCATCTAATCTTTTCAAAGTCACGTCGAATGCGAACTTATCCAATAAGAGTTTCAACTATCTTAGTCTCAGTCATTGACCCTCACGGCTAACCCTGCTTATTGGGTTTAACTGCCTAAGTGTGACCTATCAACTTATGCTCAAATCGCACAGAATGTACCGCCCCTTGCTGCCATACCTTCGTGGGGGGGAACTGGTATGACGAGCGGCGCCCAAGACGCACCCGAGACGCTAACACTGGGGCGGGATATACGATGCCAACTTACTCGGAACGAATCGCAAAGCTCCCCAATGCTAGACATCTCAAGCATGATAAAAGACAGATATCCAATTCCTTTGCCCACTTAGTATTTGTCAAACGGGAGAATAAACCATCTCACATAAGAGCACATAAAACATGCATATCAATTCAAAAACCAACACGCACGTAGGTAGTAAATTGACCCTAGAAAAATAAACTACAAGACAACACAAACGGGTTATTTCTAGTCTATCCCTATTTCATGCGTCTTTAAAAGACCTCGGGTCGTCGCACGGGTCTTGAAGTCGTCAAATGTCCTTCGTCACTCGAACGGCCTCAAAGTCAACGAACGTCGACACCTTGTCACCGCCGGGGGGTTGCCTTCCATCAAATGGGACCTCGTCTTCGTATTTAAGTCTAATCTAATAAAACGGTAAATTACAACACGGGGGGATCATAAGTCCCGAATAACCCGTATAAAACAAATACAACCCGGGGGGATGTAACCCTTAACAAATGACCCGGAAACCAAATTCATAAACCCGCAAGTGCGCCTTAAGTCGCATTCATAACAAGCACGTTGACAATTACATGATTTTAAAGAGAAACGAAAATTGGGCCTTAAACGGGCCAAGCCCATTAAAAGGCCTGTTAAGGTTTTGAGCATGAGGCCCTAACAAAGCTGTCGCGACTCAAATCGCTCAGCCGTCAAAACACGCCGGAGAGCCATGACGGAGAAGACAGTCGATGTGGAGTCCCGGCTGGAGCCGGTGAAGCCACAGCCAGCCCCTTCGTGCCGAGTCACTGCCTCGCCGGGAGAGATCGCCGCCGCAGCGTTCCAGCCAAGCCGGAGTCGCTGCGGCTGTCTTGCGCAGCGCGCACCGAGCGCGCCATCGCAGTCCGCGGCCAAAGCCGCGGACGATCTCAGTCGGGCCGCCGCACCTTGCGGCGGCGCTGCCAGGGGATGGCGCCTAAGCCACCATGGCTGGCGACCCAAGGTTCGAGGCTGATCGGGCCTGCTCAAAGCAGCCAGATCCCGCGGCTGTACCGCCGTTACGGCGCACGCAGCCCGCGCACAACGCGCGGCTGCCCGGGTCCCGCCGTCACGCGGGTCCCTGTCCGCTTCGTGGTTCATCGTCGGTCTGTACCGCACGAGTTGGTGGCCGTGGGTTGGCAAACGACGCATCGGCAGCCCAACGACGGTCAAACTTTGTCGGCTTTTCGATCGTCTCCCACACGCCACGTTTCAATTTAAACACGTTATGATTCTGATCACGAGCGCCTACTCTGATACCACTGTAGAGTTACCTGGTGTCTCCCCAAGACGCCACGTCCCCGGGTACGTTGGGGAACAAAAATTTTCCGGTTTCCTTATTGCCTCGTTGCTCGGATCAGAATAGTAACACATAGACATGTAATAGGGCGGGTCAAACCGTTGAGAATTACCAGTTGAAGCGAGTGGCAGCTCCTCGTCCTTTTCCTCAAGACTTCGTCGATGGTGGTGTATGGCACTAGATCGTCACGCCGACCTCGCAGTGTGCCACGGAATCAATTCTCTAAAGATGGCTAGAGAGAACCGTGTTTTTGTTCGGTGTGTGTTTTGTGCCTTTGTTATGGACGAAATTTTCTACTTAAAATATGAAATAGTTTATACTATGATATATTTGGAAATCCCTAGGATATCTCAAAGATATGGTTTTTGATTTTGCTCCTTAAGTGGAGAGATCTTGCCATATCTTTCTCTCTCTTATTTAATTCAAAATTCATATAAGGATACTTACCATAATTAGACAACTAACTTAAATACTAAGTCAAACGAAGTATATGTAAATATGGTATAAAATTCTAAACTTAATCCAAGATTAATTTCGAAATTTTCACCTTAAAATAAATAATATTCCAAATACATTATTTCCATACTTTCATTTAATTTTTCGAAATTAATTCCCAAGGCATAATTCGAAAATCAGCTTAGGGTCAAATTCCAATTTTACCCTCAAGCCTTTTAAGCACTTGGCCAAGCCCAAGTCTCAAAGTTAGTTTCATACGAAGTCCGACTTCGATACATTAAACGGCCCGAGGCCCACTAAGGCGCGGCCCAACAGCCCAAGGCCCGTTAAGGCCCAAAAACACTTTCTCTCCTTATCAGTACACGTTGATGATCCTTTTTAAGACCGACTCTCTAGGTTCGACTCAAACGGCAAGGGAGGAATCCAAGAGTCCGGCAGTTACCTATCAAATCCCGCAGTACCGGACCGTAACCCGATTCGAGTGCGAATTTCGACCCAGTCTTTATTCAAGAACCTTACTATTAGATTATAGTACTACGCATAAACCCTTCAACTGTGTCCCAATCGAGTGAGAGTCATGGTGTTAGGATATTTAGTGATTGTGTCAATAGTTTAAGTCTTGTGATTAATATTGTTATTATCCTTTGATTTTGGGCTTTGGACTAGAATGTAATAATTTAATTTTTGGTGTTTGGGCCTTAATATACCTAGGGTTAATGTGGTATATAACGTATTACCAACACCATTTGAAAGGGCATCAAAGATCAAAAGGCTAACCCTAGTTTTCACACACTACACACACTAGAAGGTGAGAAATTCTCCCTTTTTCATTCCATCAAAGCCTCTTTGATTCCTTGTTTGGTGCATTCGGGACCAACAAGTGGTATCAGAGCAAACGTGGATCGATCTGCATTGATTTGAATCCAGTTTCGTTCGATTCTGAGAAAGATCAGAGGTGTTTTGGGCAAAAATCACTTTCGGGCATTTTGAACTCGTTTTGGGGTTTTAATGCTTTGTTTTTGTGTTTAAAGCCTTCCCCAAGATCGATTCTATGCCTAAAATGTTTTTAGAACACTTTTGGATCAGTTTTAACGAGTTTTGAGCAAGATCGAAGCAAAAACTCTTCAGAAAAGGACATCTCGGCCATTCTCTGTTTTTGGTCGATTTGACCTATTTTTGTTGTTTTTAGCTCACAAATCGGTCGATTATGTGTTTAGGGAAGAATTTCTGAAGTTTAGGATCAAGTTTGAGCGATTTTGGTTGAGATTTGAGCAAGAACGGGACGAGTTTCTGGCAAAACGCATGGAAACAATGGAACAGTGAAAGCTCGTTCTTGCCCGCGAAACTTTTTGCTGAATCGTTCAAGTCCGCGAAAGTTTCATATCCGCGAAATTTTATTCCGAGAATTTTTAAACCACGAAAATTTCACTTACACTGCACTTTTTCGCAACTGCCTACCTTCAAAATCCGAGAAACTTTCATCTGCGAAATTTGCTTACTCTTCATAATCCGAGAAATTCCATATCCAAGACAGCTTATTCCGCGAATTTTTCTGACCCGCGAAATTCTTCAGCCAAGAACTTTTTGAAATTTTTATATCCGAGAAATTTTTCAAAGCCGAGAAAGTTTATTTCATCTGAGAAAGTTTTTCAAAACCACGACTCTTTCAAGTCTGAGAAAATTTCCTAAAACCACACTTCAACTCTCGATGCGAAATTTTTATAACTTGCGAAATTTTCTTGCGAAGCTTTAAAATTCTCAACTGAGAATCATTCTCACATGCGAAATTTTAAAATCCGAGAAATTTTCAACTGAGAATCTTTTTTTCCTTCAGAGAATTTCTCTTTAAAACTCACAAACACCGAAATTCTCAACACATAATTTCTCGGGTAATTCTTCATACAATCACCGGTTAAGTTGAAAAATTTCGCAACACATAAAACGTCACTTCAAAATGCGAATTTTTCTGATGTGTTAAATTTTTTTTTCTCGGGTTCAAGTTTTTTCTCGTGTTGAAATTTTTAGTCGAACTTTACAAAGTCTTGATCGTTACACTTCAGTCCTATCAACCTAGACCACTTTTGACAGAAAATTTATTTTGCTCCTCAAGTCTCGATTTAAATTTCTAGAACTTCTCCTAATTTCAAGATATATTTCTCTTTCATACATTATCGACCATCACAGACGCTCACTTAGTTCTATGAAATTCTTTAAACAATTTTTTTTTCAAAACTCTACTCGTTAAACTCGTATTTCTCATCTCGTTCGTTACTAACTCTCTTATCTATACAAGATCAAAACCACGGACGATTCGACTGCACCAACCATGTCTACCACGAGTGACATCTCAACAGTGGGCTCCGACACCAGGCCTCCGATGCTGCGACAAGGCGACTACAGCATATGGACAAACCGGTTCCTCACGTTCATCAGGAACAAAGGCGCACCACTCTCTCAATACCTTCTGGACTCCATCTTCAACGGCCCAGCACAGTTCTGGACAATCATCCCTGCACAGCCAAACGCAAACCCTCCCATGGATGAACGCCGCACTCCAAGAGGTCCCATCAATGAGGATGAACAGGCTCGCCTACAGGCCGATGAGACTGCTAAAGGATATCTCTTCCAGGCTATGGGAAACGAGGTCTACGCTCACATTGAGTGCTGCACAACTGCTAAGGAAATATGGAATGAACTCGTGGAAATTATGGCAGGCACAACTGAGAGTGCTCAGGGGAGGAAATCAGCATGTCTCTCGCAGTATGAACACTTCCAAGCCTATGAAGGAGAGGAACTGCGTGACACATACCTCCGATACTTGAAGGTCATCAATGAACTCAAGAAAGCCAGGATCTCGAGGGACAAATTCGATATCAGAAACCGCTTCCTTGGTAGCCTCAAACCACATTGGGGCAATGCAATCGTGATGATGATTCAGAGTAAGGACCTCTCCAACACTTCCATCCATGCTCTTTATGACAGTCTGTCTGCCTATGCTCCTTACGTGCAACCTCATTCCACCAACACTCGAGTCGACCCACTGGCCCTCCTCTCGAACAAGACCAATGAACGATCTTCCACCACTAAGACCAAACAGAACAAAGGGAAGCTACCAGCTGTGGTATCTGACATCTCTTCAGGATCCGAAGCTGATACAGAATCTGACGAAGATGTTCGTGATCTACGCAAGCAACTGGCAATGCTCACTAAGTTGGTCTCAAAGAAGATCGGGAAAAAATCCTCATCCTCTTCCAATCGCCAAAGAACCTATAGCGGCACCAAAAAGACCACTCCCATAGAGGAAGCTAAGCCGACAAAGAAAGAAGAGGACTCCGCACCTCAAAAGTCTGTGAAGTGCTTTCGGTGTGGGAAGTCAGGCCACTTTGCCAAAGAATGCCACGCCCCACGCGTGAAGGACTCCGGCTACTACGACCGTAAGGCCAGAATGACCCGCAAGATGGAAAGTGGGAAAGTTCTACTCACCGAAGAAGCTGAATGGGTGAATGACACTTCAGAAGACGAAGAGCCTAAGGATAAAGATTGCTGCATGGCAAGGCTGGTCGAACATGACGAGGACGAGGAGATGGGTCACACCGGTGAAAACACAGCTAAGACTCCTACCAACGCTGAGTCTGAGGTACGAATCTCGCAACACGATGATGTGTTTAATTACCGACACACCATTAAGAAACCCACCGTAGACGCTAGGGATTATGATGAACTTAAGCTAAAATTTGAAAACAACTATGCCTTACTTAGCTTAAAAGTAGAAGAGCTCGCTCGTGCAAATGAACGCCTAATGGCCTCTGAACCGTTAGTCAAACGTCTGCAAAGCAAGAACAAACAAAGTGAGACTAAGATTAAGGAAACTACACTAGCCATTAGTTCATGTGAAACTTCTCGCCTACTGACGGCCTCCCAATATGAACTGCTCACGAAGGAAAGAGTTAGGCTATACCGCAAGGTGAAAGAACTTGAAGAGCAACTTCACCTCAGAAAAAAGGCAGCACACATCTTATGCCTATTAAACCAACCAGTTGAAACAGAATTTTACGACGCCCGGATGGGAATCGGCCTGGCCAGCAACTGCGATCCAATGCCGCTAATTGTTAAAAGGTATAACATGTACAGTACAACATTCATAAAAACGAGGAAAGGGACTCCCTCACAACTCATGCCATTTGTAAGATCCTCCTCCACTGTGCTGTCAGAAGAAAAGAGGGAACAGAACATACTTTGGGCAGAAATCGCATACGACTACACAGAATTGAATGCTAGTGATAAGATTAGAAAGCCCTCACTCTCTGAAGACATCAAGTCTCAGTTCCCAACCGAAGAACAGGAAATCGCTTTCCGAGAATCACTTTCTCGCGTCCCAGAGAAACTTCTGGTCATAGCAGAACTAGAACGAACCATAGAAGTAGAGCAAAAAGCCTTTGCAAAAGAGCGAGAAGATCTACTTGGCAAAATCTTTACCCTAGAACAATCTCATAATACGAACAAACCCTCTACGTCGAGTCAAGTACCCGATTCTCAAACATGCAAATGTAAGAGGACGGCGAAGATGACTCCTGAAGCTGACATATGTTCTAACACTAACTCTGGTATTCTTATGGATACAGGGAATGTGAGTTCGACGTCTCTGGAAGGGAGTTCGTATCAAATAAAGGAAAACCCGCTCTTCGATGACAAGAAGAAAAGACCATCCTATATTCGTCTTTCCTCTCTATGTACTGAATCCCAATATCCTAAGGTCGTAGACAATTATGTTGCCAAAACTTATCTTTCTTTTACCAAGCTTATGTCTATGTGCTGCTGCAATGACTTTGTTCTCCCACGCTTTCATGAATATGAAACACATGAACACGCAACACTCCGACCACGCAAGCGGACCTCCTCTACGACGTCGTTGAATTCTCCCATCTCGGCTAAACCTAAGGTCAAGCGAAAACGTCTCTCGCCGTCAAACGCAAACTCACCTACTACTCGTAAGCCAAAGGCGACCAAAACCGAAGCACGAAAACAACAACCACATTCCCCACGCCAACGCATGCATAAGGCGCCATACATGCAAGTACAAGTTAGGAAAATATGGGTTAGAAAAACCACAATCCCGCCTCATCAAACAAACGACAAAGGGAAAGCTAAATTAGAATCAACACAATCTGATTTAGAAACCACATTTCCCATTAAGCGCATAAAAATTTTACATATATCACAAGAATGTCCCGTCCGAAAACTGGGACCCAACGTTTGCTAATATTTGCAGGTCTGTCATGTGTGGTATCTAGACTCGGGTTGCTCCACACACATGACAGGGAATAAGGAGCTGTTGAGCAACTTCTCCGAGCGCTATCTCGGAAGGGTCTCCTTCGGAAACAGTCAAATGGCGCCAATTCTCGGAACTGGTGATCTCGTCCATGACAAACTGACAATTAAGGGGATATCTTACGTCGAGGGTTTGAGCTACAATCTCTTCAGCATTGGTCGTTTCTGCGACAAAGGATACAAGGTTCTCTTCGAATCTGACATCTGCAGCATTATAGATGCCTCAGGACAATCTCTTCTTTCTGGAACGCGCACGTCTCACCTTTACGTACTCAATCTTACGACCTCTTGACCAATATGCCTTCTCTCTCGAGCCGCACCCAAGTTGAACGATTTATGGCACCGGCGTCTTTCACATCTCAATTTTAAGACTATCAACAAACTGCGTCAGAATAAACTCGTCAACGGTCTACCTCAACTGACATATCATAAGGAACACCTCTGCTCTGCCTGTGAATTGGGGAAGATGAAGCGATCGTCTCACATCTCTAAGGAAACACCGTCCTCTAAGCTCATCCTCGAGCTCTTACATATTGATCTATGTGGCCCAACGCCTATGGCCACACTCGGAGGAAGACGGTATATTCTTGTGATTGTCGACGATTTTTCACGCTACATGTGGACGAAACTCATTCGTACAAAGGATGAAGTTCCTGATATAGTCATCGAGTTTGTTGTTACGTCCCAAACTCTTCATCAACAGAAGGTTTGGATTATCAGAACTGACAACGGAACTGAGTTTAAGAACAAGAAGCTCAGTGATTTCTATGCCACTCAGGGCATCACTCAGCAGTTCTCAGCTGTGAAGACCCCGGAACAGAATGGTGTCGTTGAGCGTAAGAACAGGACACTAGTTGAAGCAGCCAGGACTGTCCTCATCCAATCCGGACTTCCTCATTCTCTTTGGGGCGAAGCTATTCAAACGGCTTGTTACACACAGAATAGGGCTTCCATCCACAAGAGATTCAACCGCACCCCATACGAGATGCTGAATAACCGTCATATCCTCGATATATCTTATCTAACGGTCTTCGGTTGCCGATGTTTTGTGGCCAATGATCGCCAACATCTTGGGAAGCTTGATCCAAAAGCACTTGAAGGCATCTTTGTTGGATATTCGCTGAACTCGAAGGCATACAGAGTCTATCTTAGGGAGAGACGATCAGTAATAGAGAGCAAAAATGTCACCTTTGACGAAAGCGAAGGCGACCTCATGGCTTCTGCTCATATCAGTCCAGAACCAGGTCTTCTACAGTCGTTGACAAAAGGTCAACCTTCAATGGCGGGAACTTCCTCATCTGAGGGCAACTCTGGTGAACTGGATCTCGATCTGCTTTTCGAGTACTTCTATCCAGTTCCCAAGACTGCCACCGCCACCACTCAACCTACCGCTGCACCCACTCCACCTACACCACCAGCTACCGGCAATGACGTCGTCCCTCCAAACTTGGATGCGCTCAATCTCAACGAAGACGACATTTTACCCAACCCTGGGAACATTGCTGATCCTGATGCTGAACCCTCTCAATCTACTACGGTTGAGATCTCTTCTTCGGACACCGGACCCCAATCCAATGAACCTCAAACCAATACAAATGCGGGCAGCTCATCTCAGACCAATATACCACTTTGGGCTCGCTCTCATCCTACAGATCAGATTATTGGGGATCCCACATCTGGTGTCTCTACACGTTCGGCTACGATGAATGAAAGTCCGTTTGCTTGCTATCTCAGTCAAGTCGAACCATCACGAGTAGCTGAAGATCTCAACGATCCTGATTGGCTGATTGCAATGCAGGAGGAAATAAATCAGTTTGAACGCTTACAAGTTTGGGAACTCGTACCACGACCTCACAATAGATCCATTATCGGCACAAAATGGATCTTCAAGAACAAAAAGGATGAAGACGGTGTTGTTATCCGCAATAAAGCAAGACTTGTGGCTAAGGGGTACAACCAACAAGAAGGCATCGACTACGATGAAACGTTCGCCCCAGTCGCCAGGATCGAAGCCATACGAATTTTTCTTGCCTTTGCTGCTCACAAGAACTTTAAAGTCTACCAAATGGGCGCGAAGACTGCATTTCTGAATGGATTCCTCAAAGAAGAAGTGTACGTTGATCAACCTGAAGGGTTCTTGAGCGAAGAGTTTCCTCATCATGTATATCGACTCTACAAGGCCCTCTACGGACTAAAACAGGCTCCCCGAGCTTGGTATGACGTCCTTTCAGACTTCCTTGTTCAGTCTGGATTCAAGAAAGGATCTCTGGATACAACTCTCTTCACCAAGCGGAGTGGCCCGGACATCATGATTGTACAAATTTATGTTGATGACATCATCTTTGGATCGACTAAACCACAACTGTGTGAAGAGTTCGCAGAATTGATGAAAGAAAAATTCGAAATGAGTATGATGGGGGAGCTGAATTTCTTTCTTGGTCTTCAAGTAAAGCAACTTCCCGACGGAATCTTCATCAACCAGTCCAAATACATCCATGACATCCTCGAGAAATATGGAATGAAGGATGCAAAGACTGCTGCTACACCTATGTCACCCTCTGGCCGACCCGACGCGGACCCATCTGGTGTTCCCGTTGACCAAACCGTCTATCGTGGGATAATAGGCTCTCTTCTGTACCTCACTGCCAGTCGACCGGATATAGTTCTCTCAACAGGAATCTGTTCTCGCTTCCAGGCTACACCTAAGGAATCCCATCTCACTGCTGTCAAAAGGATTCACCGCTATCTCAAAGGAACACCCAATCTGGGTCTGTGGTACCCCACTCGATCGGACTTCAAACTGGTTGGATTCTCTGACTCGGACTATGCAGGATACAAGATGGACCGAAAAAGCACCTCTAGAGCTGCACACTTCTTGGGCGGTAAACTCGTAAGTTGGTCGTCTCGGAAACAAAACTGTGTCTCAACATCGTCGACGGAGGCAGAATATGTCGCCGCCGCTAGTTGCTGTTCACAACTTTTGTGGATGAGAACCCAACTACGAGATTTTATTTTTCATGTCGATAAAATTCCCATTTATTGTGACTCAAAAAGTGCTATTGCGGTGACGAGTAATCCGGTACATCACTCGAGAAAGAAACACATAGATATTCGTCAACACTTCATCAAAGAACATGTCGAACAAGGGACGATTGAATTGCACTACATCACAACCGAAGATCAACTGGCCGACATTTTCACAAAACCGTTGGATGTCAAACGATTCCAACACCTAGTGACTATGTTGGGCATGTTGAATATTCAGTTGTGATCAATCGACCCTACATAAACTTTGATAAAGTGTACATATTTCCTTTTCCACTTCACTCTATTTTCTATGTGTCTTCTGAATTATGTCTTTTGAGGGGGAGTTTTCGATTAAGGGGGAGCGTCTGATTTTTCCATTATTTAAAACGGGAAGTTTCTCGATTAAGGGGGAGCTTCTGATTTTTCCATTATTTAAAAAAAAAATTGGGTTGAAGTTTTAAAGTTTGGTCAAAAAGGGTCAAAATTGGACCAATTGAACTTCAATTGGACCCAATTTTGACCAAGCCCGCGAAATTCAGCTCAATTGAGGTTTTGACCAAGCCCCGAAATTTCGGCCCATTAACTCAAAATTTCGCATGTACAGTCACAAAACCCCTAAAACCCCAAAACCCTTAACGTTTTTCACAATCCTAAAAATTCCCGAGAAAATTCAAAAATTTCGCAACCCCTTCTCAAAAATTTCGCAACTCCTCGCATCGTCGTCGTCGTCAAATCTGCATTCAAAAACCGTTTCCTGCTAACTCCATTGTCGCAAATCAGCTTTTCGGTATGAATACACCTCTAATAACCCAATTTCTGTTCGTTTTATCCTGTTTTTGCCCCGTTTTTATTAAATCTGTTAGGTTAGAATTAATTTTTCTCGGCTCTGAATCGAACGCATGTTAGATTTATAATGTTTAAAACCCCCAAATATGCATTTCCCATCCAATTTCGAGCCAATTGAGTCCAGATTATTGCATTTTGGTTAAGATTTGAGTAGGTCTAAGGCAAAAAATTCATTGCGTCGTTTCGCACGTTTTCGCACTGAGTTCTTCACCGAGAAAATTCTCAGAAAATGCTATAACCGTTAAATTTCGCTGCTACAGTGAGCTAAGCTCCGCGAAACTTTTAGTTTTTCCGAGAAATTTCTTGCGCTACAGTGAGTGAGGTCCCGAGAAAGTTTCATCCGAGAATTTGTTTTTCCTTTTGTTAAAATTCTTTCTCTGCTACAGTGAAGTCTTGACCCGTGAAATTTCATACACCTCACGTCACACTACAACTTTTCGCATCTTCACCACACTCGCAACAAAAGTGAACCCAAAATTTCTCAATCCTCAAAGCCTGTTCACTCCGCGAAAATTTCACATCACTTGTGAAAAATTTCACTACTTGCGAAAAATGTTAATACTTATTGAGAGAATATTTCAACGCGAAAATTTCCACTACATGCGAAGATTTTCTCTGATTGCGAAATTTCCTTGATATATGCGAATATTAACTCTGAGTGAAAAAACGCTTTAACGTGCGAAAATTTCCTTATGTGCGAAAATTCATATGCGAAAACTTTCCATACTTGCGAAATTTTACTCAGTCTGCGAAAATTTCTCACGACATGTCTATGTGCTATCACTTGCGAAAATTTCCCAATACTTGCGAAAATTTTCTCTATCTGCGAAACTTTTCCTTGATATGCGAATTTTCCACAATATACGAGATATCTATATGTTATAATCTGCATGTCTACGTGTTATAATCTGCGAAATTTTCCATTACATGCAAAATTTCACATTGAATGCGAATTTGTTTTTTTTCGGCATGCTCAAGCACCCAAATTTTCGCATATCACATGAACATCTTCATACCTGAAAATTTCCTAAGTGTAGGAATTCAATCTTAACAAATATTTCAAAAGGACTCTTAGTTAGCTTTAATTTGAATTTTATTTTATTTTTCCTATATATAGCCTTTATAAATTTGGGCAATCCTATATCTTGTTTTATCATTTTAGCTACCTAGTCAGCACAAATCATATTAAAATTACTGTCGAGCACAGATATGACCAACAAAGACCAAGCTACACTTGAAGCACTTGAGGCGGCTGCAATTCAAAGGGACGTCGCTCGCATCGAACTCAACGCGCGTACCTATGTCCCACCACCCGAGCAGATCTTCCCACTAAGTCAATGGGCGGCCCTGATTCCCAACAGCTACATGGTGGACTTGGACAGCTTTCGATGCGATGCCCCCGTCATTATAGAAATCCTCAAAGGGCACCCACTTCGCCACGCCCTCACTCATGGCGAGCCTGAAGCACAAGTGTATCTTCAACAATTCTGGCATACGTTGCAGATAGCTGGACCACTCCACCTTGCTAAAACATTATCCGCCCAAATCGATCAAGAAACGGTGGTCCTCACTCGCAAGATAGTCCAAGAAGTGCTTCAACTCCCTGTCTACTCACCCTACGATCCACTACCGACGCACGACCAACTCATTGAAGACATTGACAGACTGGGCTATCAACCAGATAACAAGAAGAAGAAAGGCCCACTTGTCCTCAGTGAAGTCACCACCCGCAATCTACCTCAACCCTGGCGAACACTGTACCTGCTAGTGAACAAATGCATGTCAGGAAAGCATGCTGGTCAGGACCGCGAAAACTTTCAAATCATCACCATCCTAACCGGCATCGCCCACAACCGCAAGTACAACTACGCCGACATCATCTGGATGGATCTCGTCTCCATGATCCAACGTCGCGACCGGGAAGTCGCCAAGGGATTCACAAACCGCTTCGTCCCTTACATGCGGTGGCTCCCAGCTCTCATCGAACACTTCCGTTTGCACTCCACCAACATCCGCATCCGCCCAGCAGCGGAACACTTCCAAATCCCCACTGTCGAGAAGTTCGCCAAGAAAAACACTCCGGCGAAAGATCGACACGCCATGATAATCCCGGACGACGTGCTCGCCTACGCCGACCCGACCAACCTGCACCTCCGAGAATACCGTGCCTCAACCGCATCCTTCCGTGAAACCCCGCACCCTCTATCCACTGTCCCTACGGAGCAGATCAACCCCCTACTCCTAACCTCGGGACTAGCCAACCCCCCACCACCACCTCCAAAAAGTCATCGAGTCACGCCGCATCCTCCTCCACCCGCGTTCCGAAAAAACGGCCGCGTAAGGATGACGTAAGCCGTCCCATGGAGCGTCGATCGAAACAAAAACACGATCGACCTCCTCAGCCACAAATAAGCCGAGCCGAACCAATAGGTACAGGAGGTGATGTGTTCACCTCTCGAGTAGAAGACGTGGCATCTGGCTCAACCACGCAAACGTCCCCACCAATCCACTTATCTTCCTCTCTACAGGAAGATATTTCATTCCACGAGGAGCCACTTATGCCATCGACATCCCACTTGGAGGTGATCAATGTTGAAACAAGCAGTCCCTCGCCTCAGACTGCATCCTCTTCATGCACATCGAGTCTAGTGCCCTCACTCCCCATAATTTCTTACGTTTCTAGGCCACATACACCTCTTACCGCACCACAGAGTCTTCGTGACTCTGTCAGAACGCTCGCTGATGTCTCTGTGACTGAGAGCGGAAGACCTAGCACGGCCAACATCACAACAACCGTGAGCCTAGGCCATCATTCGACTGAGTCTGTCTCATCGATGATGCTAACGGGAAGTCTGAGTGACCCCGTCTTTTCCAGTCCTGTGCAAACGGGCGGCCGATCGGCTATATTCACCGAGTCGGTGTCAGTTGGAGTTCTTCGTGATTCCAACTTGTTAGATTTACCCCACTTCGTCACCGAGACCGCGCTAGAGACACGTCTTCAAGAGTTTGCAAAGACTCTTGAGGCGTCGATTTTAGATAAAGTCTACGCGCGTCTCGAAGCGTCCACGATCGACAAAGGCAAAGGTGTGGCCCCGGAGACGCCACCACCGAAGCAAAATGAGGACGCGGACACTGTTCTCTCCTCCATTTCCGCCAAGGAGCTCTTCTACATCCTCAGAGCTAGATTTGAGTCAATGGCGGACACTGTTCTCTCCTCCATTTCCGCCCAAATCGATCAAGAAACGGTGGTCCTCACTCGCAAGATAGTCCAAGAAGTGCTTCAACTCCCTGTCTACTCACCCTACGATCCACTACCGACGCACGACCAACTCATTGAAGACATTGACAGACTGGGCTATCAACCAGATAACAAGAAGAAGAAAGGCCCACTTGTCCTCAGTGAAGTCACCACCCGCAATCTACCTCAACCCTGGCGAACACTGTACCTGCTAGTGAACAAATGCATGTCAGGAAAGCATGCTGGTCAGGACCGCGAAAACTTTCAAATCATCACCATCCTAACCGGCATCGCCCACAACCGCAAGTACAACTACGCCGACATCATCTGCATGGATCTCGTCTCCATGATCCAACGTCGCGACCGGGAAGTCGCCAAGGGATTCACAAACCGCTTCGTCCCTTACATGCGGTGGCTCCCAGCTCTCATCGAACACTTCCGTTTGCACTCCACCAACATCCGCATCCGCCCAGCAGCGGAACACTTCCAAATCCCCACTGTCGAGAAGTTCGCCAAGAAAAACACTCCGGCGAAAGATCGACACGCCATGATAATCCCGGACGACGTGCTCGCCTACGCCGACCCGACCAACCTGCACCTCCGAGAATACCGTGCCTCCACAGCATCTTTCCGCGAAAGCCCTCACCCACTATCCACTGTCCCTACGGTGCAGATCAACCCCACTGCTCCTAACCCCGGGACTAGCCAAAACCCCTCCACCACCTCCAAAAAGTCATCGAGTCACGCCGCATCCTCTTCCACCCGCGTTCCGGAAAAACGGTCGCGTAAGGATGACGTAAGCCGTCCCACGGAGCGTCGATTGAAACAAAAACACGATCGACCTTCTCAGCCACAGATAAGCCGAGCCGAACCAATAGGTACAGGAGGTGATGTGTTCACCTCCCGAGTAGAAGACGTGGCATCCGGCTCAACCACGCAAACGACCCACCACCCCACTTATCTTCCTCTCTACAGGAAGATATTTCATTCCACGAGGAGCCACGTATACCATCGACATCCCACTTGGAGATGATCGATGTTGAAACAAGCAGTCCCTCGCCTCAGACTGTATCCTCTTCATGCACATCGAGTATAGTGCCCTCACTCCCCATAGTTTCATACGCTTCTAGGACACATACACCTTCTACCACACTACAGAGCCTTCGTGACTCTGTCAGAACGCTCGGTGATGTCTCTGTGACTGAGAGCGGAAGACCTAGCACGGCCAACATCACAACAACCGTGAGCCTAGGCCATCATTCTATTGAGTCTGTCTCATCGATGATGCCAACGGGAAGTCTGAGTGACCCCGTCTTTTCCCGTCCTGTGCAAACGGGCGGCCGATCGGCTATATTCTCCGATTCGGTGTCAGTTGGATTTCTTCGCGATTCCAACTTGTTATATTTACCCCAATTCGTCATCGAGACCGCGCTAGAGACACGTCTCCAAGAGTTCGCAAAGACTCTTGAGGCGTCGATTCTCGATAAAGTCTACGCGCGTCCCGAAGCGCCCACGATCGACAAAGGCAAAGGTGTGGCCCCGGAGACGCCACTACCAAGGCCAAATGTGGACGCCGAAGCCGTTCTTTCATCCATTTCCGCCAAGGAGCTCTTCTACATCCTCATAGCCCGATTCGAATCCATGACGGAACTTGACGAGGAGGAACGGCAAATGAAGGCTATTATCACTCAACCGATGACCTGCCGTGCTCAAGGCGAATCCAGCGGGATCAGGCGCGACGATCAAGACGATGATCAAGATCGCCGCGAGGGGGAGAATAGGCAGCTAGGCGCACAATCCCAAGGACTCGTACAATCGACGCCCCCTCCTCCTCTGGACCTGTAACGACACCCGTAACAGAAACCTCACACCTCACTAGCCAAAAAACCCACCTTATTTACCCTGAGCCACTAGCCAAATTACCCTCACCACCACCCACTACCGTCTCCGAAACTCTAATCGTCACATCGACGTTAGAGACCACCTCCACACCGTCTCCACCCACCAACTCGGAACCTCTAACTGTCACATCGATGTTAGAGCCACCACCACATCTACACCACCCGTTACCCAAATCATCCTCGCCAAAACAATCACATCAACCGAACCACCTGAATCTCCACCACAACTATCCCCACAATCCACAAACTCCTCCGACGCAACACCCACGCCACCAATACCCATACCCCTCTCGATATCGATACTGGCTTCCGAGGACGTCTACTGCGCACAAAACGAGATCGAGGCCTACATCTTCAACGATGAATGGCTGTACACACCCGCCGATGCAGTAGCAGCCAGGAAGTTGGTGGAAAACGCTCGACGTCTACTAAAGGAAGCCTCGCTCACGCTGATCAACACCACAGACGACGAGAACGGAGAGGAGTACGATGCTGAATCTGCCGAGCTCGGCAACATCCTACAATTCCAAGCACAGCAAACTGAGGCCCCTGCTGCTCAAACGGATGTGCCCACGGTGGATATATCGGAAGCACCGTGGGAAAACAAAAAGATCACCGCGCCATTTCAAGAAGAGATCAGGAAGAGGATCTGGCGGCGCAAGGAGCAGATCATCACAACCTTCGACGAATATGAGCTGATGAACATCCAAAATTGGAGCGAGGTAAAGAAGAAGCTCTATCGATGGAGCCTTCTTTGCAACAAGTGCACAAAGAGGACGCTATCCGATGATGAAAACATCGCTCTGGAAATGAATCGGGCTCCCATCTGCAAAGTCACTGACCTCCGCCACGAGTCGAAAGGACCTGTCCACTATCCAGTCTTCACAGTAATGAGGCAGGATGAGAGCTACAGTGAAGCCAGTGAGGCGGACTTCAAGTTTCTGCGCCTGGGTGACCTATACAGCATGCTGGAATCCATGAAACAGTTCAGACTTGTCCTCAGAAGTTCTGGACATCTCGTACGTGCTGAACCGGTCACCATGGGATATGTGGCTATCAAGCGCCACATGCTCCGACAGGTCAGATTCTACGCCACCCACGATCTGCAGATGGCGGTGGAGCACAACCTGAAGAAGGTGAACTTGACTCGCCCATCTTTCAAGAACGCAGACGACTATCGAGAGGGCGATGTGATCGACGGAGATGATCTGGCGGTCGCCTACTCGAACTACAAGGGAAAGATGAGGCTCCTGCGCTGCTCCGAAGTGGCAAAATTCTCGGATGGGACGCTCACCATCATCCAAGACAAACTCATGAGGATTTGCCGCATCCTTTCGGAAGAAGATCCACTCTGCCGAGCCAAGTTCGCGAAGCTCATTGACGCTATAGCTGATAGAATGGTTCTTCGAAGGAATCTCCGCGCCTTCGAGTTCAAGCTAGGACTTCGCGAAACACTCACCCGCTAATCCACCACCACAACGCCCAAGATCCAAGACTCCCAACAATTGACACAAAGGGGGAGATTGTTAGGATATTTAGTGATTGTGTCAATAGTTTAAGTCTTGTGATTAATATTGTTATTATCCTTTGACTTTGGGCTTTGGACTAGAATGTAATAATTTAATTTTTGGTGTTTGGGCCTTAATATACCTAGGGTTAATGTGGTATATAAGGTATTACCAACACCATTTGAAAGGGGATCAAAGATCAAAAGGCTAACCCTAGTTTTCACACACTACACACACTAGAAGGTGAGAAATTCTCCCTTTTTCATTCCATCAAAGCCTCTTTGATTCCTTGTTTGGTGCATTGGGACCAACACATGGTCTACGTCAAACTCACTATACTCGATTCTATGATAAAACGGGGACGAGGCAAATTACCAAAACTACCTTCCATGTCTAACATGAGTTAGTTCAATACCTTGCCCAAGGATTTCATAATTTCCCGTCGCCGTCCTCATAGGACACTTATCTCGATTACTTGCAAGACAGTGAATCCGTACTCGACGGTCTAAGCCCGGCAATCACAAATCGTCACCAAGACCGCATCTGGCCCGCTGACCCATGCAACAGCAAATCGGGTCGAGTGGAACCAGTGACAGTCGAGACTTTGAAGTCAACTCCGTCAAAGCCCCTTTCGGTCTAAGGTTCACGTGCACTACTATAGTGTTGTCTTCGGTCAATGACACTCCTTGAGTAATAAGCCATGTTCGACCGTACGACCCGTGAGTCAGTGTCCATGAAACGAATCAATCCCTTGATTCGACTCGCACACAAGTCATGACCTCCGCTTCCAAGCGGGATATCGGCACTCGATAGGTCATCGACAAATAAGCCGTAATCGGTTATCCAGCACCCAACTGGAGCCTAAGGCTTACGGACTTTTAATGCTCGAGGTTAAGAGTCCATTGGTGCCTTCCTCTCTCGTTCCCATCACGAACAGTGACTCAACTTGACACATTTGGATTTGTTCATTTATTGCTTTACCGGATGCTTCGTAAAGTACTCTTACATCCAATAAACGAACAATGTCTTTCTATAAACACACAAAAAATATCTTATTACATAAAAGGTCGAATGATAGACAAGCCAATGCTTGTACTGACTACACACGAACACACAATTAAACGCGTTAACCCTCGTGTAGCATTCGAGGGATAATCCTAACAATAGCGAGAAAAATTATGATCGCACAAACAGTCGTAAAACCCTAATTAACACTGATTTAAGCAAAAACAACAAATTAGAACGTGAAATTACAGGTATCTGCTTGTACTGACTACACACGAACACACAATTAAACGCGTTATGAAGCAAGATGTGTCAAATTTTATCATATTCAGAGCGTGTTCAAACTGTTCTTTGCATGAACAGTAACTTTTCAAATCTAATCAATTCCGCTAATTCGAGATTCCGATTGCTACCGATCTAATCGCGAGTGAATTCTAGCACCTATGCGACCACACAGACATCAAAATCAAATCAATTAAGCACAGAATTGAGCCATTAGATCGAAATATCAGTTTGGCGCCAAATTGTTCTTCGAACGATCAAAACACTTTTCAGAATGAATTTCGATCTATATCTAACAATTTAGCTTCAAATCATTTACGAATCTGCTCTGATACCAATTGTTAGGTCCCTATATTATCAACTCGAAGATCCTAGGCATGAATTCTAAGGCAATCGACTAGAACTGAAAAGAATTTGATTTTCGATCGAAAACCTTCTTAGATGAACACGAGAGAGAATCCTTGTAGTGTGAGAAAGTGTTTGTTGTTTCTCTCTCTAGAAATTAAATTGCAAGCCCTTCGTATCAAATTCTAAAACTTTCTCTATTGATTTCGAATGTGCACATAGTATTTATGCCAAACAAACTTTGTATAAATAACAAGTAAGTCCTAATCTAAGGACAAATACAATTAAAGCGCTTAATTACAAGGACAGCTAATTAAATCAAAGCACAATTCTAAGCTATATTCTACACATTCTTACGAGGTATACTTGTGTGTAATATTCACGTAATAATGAATTCTACCCTCCGGTCCGTGGACGTTTAGGTCATTCTGACCGAACCCCGTAAATTCTTGTGTTCATTGTTCAAAGTTATTTTTTGTCATTTTATTCGTTATCGTCATTTTTGGACAATTATATTATCGGGGATTTAAAATATCCTAACAAAATTAAATCAGCATTGCTTCGGTAAAATCATTTCACGTATGGAGTACCCTTACCTTCGCAATACTCGAGGTATCATACCCAAGCCTTTGCCTTCAGCGTATCGACGAGCTCTAGCTCCACATCACTAATGGTCGACAAATCTTGGAAATATCTTGCATTTCTTATCAGGCTCTCGGTTCCGTTCCATCGAAGAGGTGAGGTGCTCGTATAAATCGCCATCGTCGAATCACAACCAAGAAACGATTGGCTCTCATACCACTTGTAAGATCTCAATTGAAATCTGATGGGTTCTTACTTATGCCTTAATCAAACAGTTGGTGTGCTTGCTTTTATGTCCGAAAATAATGGTGATAGAAGGACTATCGGGAGATGAGATGTGTAACATCTTGTCCCGTACCGGGACCTGTGGGGTTGGGCCCACCACACTTCGAATGATAGTCTACCCTCACTGTACCACCACTAGCCTTCCCAGCGTGCTCTGCCCTCACTCGAACACACCCTGGGCAAACATCCCAGGGGATCACCCTATACCAGTGCTACTGCAAGTCAAGCACGTTTAACTTTGAAGTCTTATAGATGGGCTTCCGAAAAAGGAAGGTACACCTTGGTGGTATGAGTAGAACTATTAAGTGTCTTATACTATTACTTGGCTTTACACCGCCCATATAATGGCCAGTCTCGGAATCCCTCTCATTCGGATGTGGGATTGGTTCATTCATGTACCCCTCTGCCTAAAAGCCTGTCAGGAGTCGTTCCTTGTCCGTGCACCTCTCCGACAGTGGCGATCACTCCACGCCCTCATTGGCCTCTGGCCTCACAAGATGAGATTGAGAGAGCTGAGAGAGAGATAGAGAAGATCGAAGGTGAAGATCGTAAAAATATCACGAGAAAAAGCAGTAAGGAGATAAGAAGCTCGATTTTTTGCATCATACTCATACGATAACTGGATTATATCAAGATAAGTAATAATGGGCCAAATGACTATAAAAATCACTCAAACTCTTAGTTGGGCTTTTCATTGATTCGAAGTTCGAACACTCGGGCCGGAGTCGCCGCCCAATTCCATTCCACTGTCAAGTCATCTCCGTCGGATATTTTACAAATAGAAAAACTCTGGAATAAAAATACTCCCCTTAAATAGTTTGTATAGTGTGATTTTTTGGACGTAAGAATATCTAAAATATCCATGTTTTTCGAGCCTTCTCTAAATCACCTTCGTTATCTTTGCTTGGCTATAATAGGCTACACGACTAAGGGAAAATATAAATATAAATGGTGAGGGGCATATAATAATATTCTCAGTTTGATTCGGTACGACAATTCGAATTATTATTTTACCCTTAAATATTTTAATTTGTGCAGTTACAATTTACCGTTCAATCTTTAAATTTATACCACAAATCGATTTTCTTTTATACTTAAAATAATAAATGAGTTTATAATTACATCTATGAAATGTGTTAAACATAATGTCAAATGTAGAGTAACATTATAATTTATCATATATATTAAAACACATGTGTCGAGGCATAAAAATACTAGTAAAATAGAGCGTTTGTATGGCATTCTTCTTATTACAAAGATAGGTAATTAGTATTTCTACTTTATAGAATACGCTTTGTAATTGTGCTTTGATTTATTAGTTGTCTTCGTAGATTGGGGCGTTATGTATATTTGTCCTTAGTTTAGGACTTACTTGTTATTTATACAAAGTTTGTTTGGTATAAATAGACTTGTCAACATTGTGCTTAATAGAGAAAATTAGTCCATTGATCCGAAAGGCTTGCCAATTCATTCCTAGAGGGAGAAAATCAGAAATTATTCTCTCACTACAAAGATTATCTCTCGTGTTCTTCACTGAAGGTTTTCTATCGAAATTCATTTCATACAATTATAATCGATTGCCTTAGAGTTACTGTTGCAGCCCCGCCTTCAACCACTACTTTCCTAACTAGTCTACACGACTAATGTCCTAATGACGAAGTAGATCGTGCGAAATTTCGTATAAAATTTTTCCTTTTATAAAAAGGACTCGTAACGGTTCCTACAAAATTATCCTGGGTCCTAATTACATAAGAAAGCGCGCATGCGGGTCAAAATAAATCTATCTACTGGGCCTCCACGAGGTCGCATCCATGCACACACTTCCATCTCAAAAGCCCTCGGAAGCTTCAAAAGTTGGCCTCACTGTGAAAATGATCACGTACCGTGATTGCGGGGTCCTACAACACATAAAACGTGGAATGAGCTTATAAAGCTCAGTAAGTGAAAACCATGTATGCAATGCACGTGACCTAAAAATCGAAGGCATTCGCGCCGATGTTATTGACTTCTCATATCCTTCTCATTCTTTTCATTTCATATTTGGGCCCATTCGACTTAATCTTACTATGCACCATATAGATCTAAAACTCCTAAGGGTATAATTAAGTGACAGTACACACACTGGGAGGCTAAACCCGAGTACTCCATCTGCGCTTAACCCTATGGTGCCTTTCAATCCCAATGTGGTCCACACTGAGAGGCTAATAGCGCCTTTCAATCCCAATGCAGTCCCATTGAGAGGCTAACCCGGGCACACAGATTTCGTTTAACCCTAAGGTGCCTTTCCATCCCAATGCGGTCTGACAAGCGGGCGCTTCTCACTAGTAGCTTACTACGAGGTCGCCAACACTCGAGGTTCCCTCGGTGCCGCTCATACCCTCGAGTCGCATCCTCCAGGTTGCATCCCCCACTACGGGGTATTTACCTGCCTCTCGTGAATCCGGCAGTCGGCCTCGTGAATCGCCGTAATATATTTCCCCTACCTCTCGCGGATCAGGTAACTCGGCCTCGTGAATCGCCGTGGTAGCATATCACAGCCGTGACTCATCATTGAGTCGGCACAAATGCCCATATCGGCAAATATACATATTGCTTTCAAGCGATCTTATACTTATGCACGCTATCTCCCTGACTCTCATACTAGTCGTGCGTGCACATGCTCATGCCATGAGTATGCGTGTCATGTCATCGTATAACGAAATTAAATCACATAGAACTTACATAAAATCATATAAGCACATAGACACGTCTCATAAAATTATAAAAGCATATAACACATAATTTCATGGACATAAAATTATGTGTTGTAGATGCGATTTCCACTTACTTGGTATCCTTAGCTACTTAGCGTGTTGTACAGTATGTCGCTAACCTTTAAATCCTAAGTATATAAGCGTATAAAATTAGGGTTTGTTAGTCTAATCATAATTTCATAACATGGCTTAATTTAGAAAACCCTAGTTTCGATTTCTGTAAATTTCGAAACCCTAAAAATTCTAAATTTTGATCTTCAAATTGAACATCGAAGTACATTTCAAAGATGGAACTCGACATGAATTACTAAGTGGATATCGATATAAGCTTAAATATAAATCTCGACATGTTAAATACAAATCTCGACATCACATATACATGAGTTCGACCTTTGAATTCTACATAGAGATCTCGACATGGACTTCAAAATGGACCTCGAGTTGGTTATGGAATTTCGACATTAAAATTATATCGGACCTCGAGACGGATGTCTATATTACAAGTAAAATGTCGAGATATGTTTCAATATTACCCATAAGAATTTCAACAGAAATCTCGAGCTTAATCTCGAGATCACATATCAATTTTCGAAATGAATTCAAAGGTTAAATGTCGACATGAACTCGAGATTGGTTAACCAATATACAACTTCGACATTTAAAATAGTGCATAAATATCTCGACACCAAGTAGATCTCGACATTATATTAAGGATTTCGATGTTCATTACATGAATAGATCTCGATATATTGGAAACAATTTTCGAGTTACATAATAACTTAAATCTTGGCATATATTAAGCCGTCACCACCCACTGCTCCAACAAATTCAGCAGCACCAGGAAATAATGATACTGCAGAGACTAACAATGACAATCCCCTTCCTACAATGGAAGATCATCACCTTGATGACGACAGTGAACTCCCAACTGATACAGAGATCACCTCTAGTTCAGCCGCTGAAACACCACAGCAGTCTGACTCAACAATTGAAATTTCTTCAGGAGAGTCAGTAATACCTCAACTTGGAGAAGAAACTGAACATCAGGATGATCAGAGTGCAGAAACAATACACGATACAAATGCAGCTGGATCATCACAACCTAGTACAAGAAAGTGGACCCGAGCACACCCAAACTCACAAATAATTGGGGACCCTTCCACTGGTGTAACCACTCGAGCATCAACAACAAATGAAAGCCTCTATTCTTGCTTTCTCAGTCAAAAGGAGCCCAGCAAAGTAGCTGAAGCACTCGCCGACCCAGATTGGATAATCGCAATGCAGGAGGAAATCAATCGTTTGAGAGCTTGAAAGTTCGGAACCTAGTACCTAGACAGGCTGGGAAAACAATCATAGGGACTTAATGGGTGTTTAAGAACAAAAAGGATGAACAAGGAGTTGTTATTCGGAATGAAGCAAGGCCAGTAGCAAAAGGTTACAATCAACAGGAAGGAATCGACTATGATGAGACATATGCTCCAGTCGCAAGAATTGAAGCCATCAGGATTTTCTTAGCTTTTGCTGCACACAAGAACTTCACAGTCTACCAGATGGATGTCAAAACTGCATTCCTCAACGGAATACTAAAAGAAGAAGTTTTTGTATCTCAGCCTGAAGGTTTTGTAAACGAACAACTCCAAGACAATGTCTACAGACTCGATAAAGCTCTCTATGGACTTAAACAATCTAAGAGATCCTGGTACGAGGTCCTCACGGATTTTCTCATCTCCTCTAGTTTCACAAAAGGGAAGATATATACGACTCTCTTTATCAAGAAAGACGGCCCAGACATTATGTTAGTGCAGATTTACGTCGATGACATTATATTTGGGTCGACGGACTCAAGAATGTGCAGGAACTTTGGGGATCTAATGAAGCAGAAATTTGAAATGAGCATGATGGACGAACTAAGTTTTTTCTTAGGCCTTCAGGTTAAGCAACTTCACGATGGAATCTTCATCAGTCAATCCAAGTACATTCACGACATAATCAAGAAGTACAACTTGGACAACTCAAATGCTGCCATCACTCCCATGCCTACCTCATGCAAACTTGATGCAGATTCATCAGGAAAATCTGTTAACCAGACGATTTATCGAGGCATGATTGGATCCTTGCTCTATCTTACGTCTAGTCGGCCTGACATCATGTTCGCCACATGTCTCTGTGCTCGCTTTCAAGCTGATCCAAAGGAATCTCACATGCTCGCTGTCATGCGGATCTTCAAATACCTCAATGGAACTCCAAATATAGGTCTATGGTACCCGATGGAGTCAAGCTTCGAACTAGTAGGATACACCGATGCCAATTACGCAGGATGCAAGCTGGACAGAAAGAGTACTTCTGGAGCTGCTCAATTTCTCGGGGGTAAACTCGTAAGCTGGTCGTCTCGAAAACAAAATTGCGTCTCAATCTCGACAGCATAGGCAGAATATGTCACTGCTGCGAGTTGCTGCTCACAAATTTTGTGGATGAGAACCCAGCTGCGAGATTTTGGCATAACGTTAAACCGTATTCCAATTTTTTGTGACTCTAAAAGTGCTATAGCTATAACAAGTAATCCAGTTCACCATTCACGCACAAAACATATAGACATTAGATATCACTTTATCAAGGAACATGTGGAACGAGGTACAACCGAAATGCATTTTTTCATACAGATCTTCAACTTGCCGTCTTATTCACTAAGGCATTGGATGAAAAGCGATTCCAAATTCTTGGTATCTAGGTTAGGCATGTTGAACCGTAAGACATGATCGATTGTCCATACATGAACCTGATATTGTGTAAATAGGTCACTCAGCATTTTTTCTTTATATGTTTTCATATGCATGTTGAAAATCCTACCATCGTATCTAGGGGGAGTCTCATAAAAATTTATGCACGGATCTAGGGGCAACCTTGGAAAATTATGCACTAATCTAGGGGGAGTCATTGAATACTTTGCACAAATTCAGGGGGAATTTTTTATGATCTTTTATCAATTTTATTTTCAAATCGAATTATGGGGTAAACTTATAAGATACTCATTGCAATAATCTTAAGACAAATTTCTTCTCTCGGCGAAACTCAAAATTTGATCGAAACTGGAATTACAAATACTTAAAATCTCTTCTCGGCGAAACTGAAACTCAGTTCAAAATCGATCGAAACTTAACTTTCAAATATTTCAAATCTTTTTCTCAGCGAAACTATGTATCGCCCGAAACTCCTTTAATTTGATTTGACAATCGCATGAAACACGTTTCGATCGAAACTAAATTTTAAATCCTTTTATAACTTTCTCGCCGAAACTGACTTTCGCCCGAAACACGTTTCGATCAAAACTGAAATCTTTTTATAAGTTAGCACGGCGAAACAAAGCATCGCCCGAAACTAAATCAAATCGATCGAAACTCAAAATTAACACCTTGTAATTATTCTCGGCGAAACTGAGCTTCGGCCGAAACCAATTTCAATCGAAACTCTACTTATACATATATAACGTTTCGCCCGAAACAGTGTTCTTCTTCATCGATTCTCAATTTCACTTTTAAAAAAAACCCTCTCTGCAATCGCACACAAATCGTATCACAGTCTCACACAAACTCAATTTTTCACGATTTCTGCAGCTGCAATCTCAATATTGGTAAGGATAAACGCATTATCTGCAACTTTTAACTGATTTTCATTCTCGTTCTTGCAGGTTTTGCAGATTAGGGTTGAGTGAGTTCGCGCGAATCGTTCTTCAATCGCGTTCCAATTTAGTTTAAATTCGCCCGAAACTAAACCCCAGATTCAATTTCACATCACAATCGACGGGCGATACTGTCAATTTATTTATTTTGTGATTTTAAATCGTTCGATTCGAGGGTTTCACCACTTTCGGCCGAAATTGGATTTTTCACTGTTTACTGTAATTTGAATCGTTCAAATTAGACTTTCGGGCGAAACTATCTTTACAATCATGACACATTCCTAAATCCCTTTATTCTGTAGTTTCGATTGAAACCACAATCTAATTTGAATCGATCGATTGCATCTCACTTTCGGCCGAAACTGGATCTTCTAAGTTTATTATAATTTACATCGCACACCTTAGGGCTTCGGCCGAAACAGCCATTTAAGTATAACATGTTTAAATCACACCTTTTCTGAGTTTCGATTGAAACCAAACTTTCTGATTTGAATAGCAGGATACACTATCTTGCCCGAGACTCAATCACACTAAGATTTGAATTGGAGGTTGACTTTTGACCGAAACTGTTTTCAATGTGATTTACTTCGAAACGTTTCGCCGATTCATTAACTCAATGTGACTATTTGTTCCTTTCAACAAACTTTACTCACAATTGTTGCAAAATTTCTTTAAGTCCCGAAGTGTAACAACATTTCGTATTTCGTAACCTTCAAATTTGATGTTACACGAGAATTTACTAATCAATTAATCTTATGTTACAGAATACCAAAATGGTGCGACAGATTGGCGAGGTTTTTGCTTCAAAGGACTGGGCACAGAGGCCACCAAACAACTTCCAACTTGACTTTTACAACACCTCGTGCCCAGATTCCATTATTGTCAAAATCCTCGCAAACCACCCTCTAAAAACCGCCCTAAATATCATCGAGGTTGTCCCTGAGGTCTACGTCCAACAATTTTGGTCCACCCTTCAGAACCCAACAAATAACCCCAAAACAACCAATCTTTCCGCCAAAATCGACAACACCATAGTTGTTTTTACCGCAACCGTTCTCCGCTCCATACTAAACCTACCAAACTCCCTATTATATGATTCCCATCCATCTAATGATGACCTAATCAGGGACTTCTTATTCATGGGCCACAAACAGAACGCCCAAGACACCATTCACCCCCTTGACTTCAATGTAAAAGACGTCCCTGGACCCTGGCGGACCCTATTTCTGATTATCAACAAATGCCTCTCATCGAAGCATGCGGGGTCCGACCGGTGCAACCGCAACATAATGCTAATCTTCCATGGGATCGTCTTCAACAATAATTACGATGTCGCACAACTAATTTGGACGGACATCATTGACCAACTACGAAGGTGAGGTCTCGGATCCACGAAGCCAGTCCTTCCATACCAACGGTGGCTCCCTGTCATCGTCCAACACTTCGTGGATCTTCATCGCGAAATCGAACGCCGACCCAAAGACGAGGGCTATCAATCTCCGAAGCTCATCAAATACAATCAACAAAGCGGAAAATCGATCAGGAGGCCATGATCATACCAGACCACTTACTTCGACTCCTAGATCCAACTGAGCCGGAGCTCCGCAAATACCTACGAGCCAAAAACCTTGATGACATTCCCATGGTTCAACACAACCCAATTGAACCTAAACCAGGGACAAGCCAACCCTCACAGCCAAATGTAGGTCTAGGAAGCTCTTCATCCCCAAGCCAAAACAAAAGAGAAAATCCAAAGGGGATGACAGAGCCAGTCAACAGGAACGGCGTACAAAACAAAAACACGACCGTATTCCTCAGCCAACTAGTCAACAAACAAGCCTGGCCGAACCCATAGGTACAGTGGATGACTTTGTCTTCCCCCGAGTAGAAGTTGCGGCATCGGGTCCAATCGCGCAAACTACCCTTCCCTGCCACTCATCATCTCCCAACAGATGATTGTTTCACATACTCACGAGGTGCCACGTCATTTATCACCACCTCGCTCGGAGGGGGTTGATGTCAAGCAGACCTCAGCCTCAGACTGCACCCTCCTTGACCACAACTAGTCTAGTGCCCTCACCATCCATAATTTTTCCATTTTCTAGGACACTACAACTAGTTTCTGCACCTCTAGATCTTAGTGATCTAGACTCCACAATGTCTCCGTACTAGAGTCTAGTACGAAACTGAGCGGAAGCCCCAACGTAGTCAACATCCCAGCAACTACGACCTTGGCCATCAATCTGAGTCTGTCTCAGCATTGATGTCAACGATGAGCCTAAGTGGCCTCGGTTCTTCAAGTCCTGTGCGAACAGGTGGCATATCAGTACCCTCTACTATTGTTGTGACGATGGAACGTCTTCGTGACTCCTCGGTTCTTCAAGTCCTGTGCAAACAGGCGGCACCAGGCTGAATGATCGCCTCGCGGAGTTCGCAAAAGATCTCGAGGACACCATCATGAACCAAGTCTACAACGCCATTGGTACCTCCTCTCGAGACAAAGGCAAAGCCCCCGTCACCGAAGACATACCCACACGAGACCCATCCCCTGATTCTGAGGAAGGGCCGTGGAACGTACCAATCCCGGAACTCATCGACGTTCTACTGGCCAGACTCCGCACTGCACCAAAGCTGACTGCGTATGAAGCGGAGGTCCTCAGACGTCTGGAGCTTCCCTTCAACCCACCTAACCCCGGCGAGGCCCAGTCTTCAACACAACCACGTGACGACCTTGACGGTGGGGATCGTCCCGTGGGGGAGAAGACACGAGAGACAGGGCCTCAGCCGCAGCCGCAGCCTAGAGCCACCCAAACACCCACAAGAACAAGACCACCTACACCTACCCAAACCAGAAAATCTACTCGAACTACTACCAAGACAACCCAACCGACCTCCTCATCAGCCATGAGTCTCTCACCGCCTAGCCTTACAAACCCAAGAACCTCCTCTGATCCTCCATCCTCACCTACTCTATCCCTTCATCAAATGTACCGATCGTATCTCTTGAAACACTTTACAACCCACACACAGCGGTAGAAAAATACATCTTTAACGACGATTGGCTAACAAAGCCGTTGCATCCAGCCTTGGCCAAGGGCTTACTGGACAATGCCAGATACTTCATGATGAAGGCAAACGTTAGCCTGGCACTGATCGACGATGATGAACTCGAGAAATGTGAAGACTACGAAGCAGACATTCCAGAACTTCCCGAGCTTCTCAAACACGTCGTCGTCCATGAGGAGTGCCCCCCTCGAAGTCGAAGATAGGAGAAGAACAGAAGCCGTCTTGGGAAAATGTCAAAGTGATCGCTCCTTATCAAGAAGAGATACGAAGGAGAATCAGGAGGAAGAACGATAGGATCAAGAAGTCAGACAAGCTTGATCTAAGAGGCCTAACTCATCTCCCGAAACCATCCGCCATACGATACCTGCTCTCTCTTCGTACATTGCTTGTGTGGAGGGGAAAAGATACCAACGTTGATACTCTTAGAAGAGAAGAGAAGGAAAAGGCCAGAATCAGCAAAATCTTGGGAGTACAGCGAGCTCGTCTCGACTTCTATGAATACCCTATCTACAAAGTGCAGCGAGAAGATGAAACGGCTGAGGAACTGACTGAAGGCGATCTCTCCTACATCAGAGGTGAAGACGTTGATCAGATACTTGGAAGCTTTAGATTTCTTGGAACCCTCCAGAATCCAGACTTAAAAGTGGGATACGTCGCTCTCAAGCGATTCATGATGTGCCAAATCAAGTTCAACTCGACTCACAACCTTCAAATGGCTGTAGAAAGCAACATGAAAAGGGTAAACCTCACAAAGCCATCCTTCGAAGTCCCCGACCCAAGTCTTGGAGAAGGCCACATATTCAATGAAGACAACGATCCATTAGTGGTCTACATCAACTACAAGGGAGAAAAGTGGCTGATGAAAACATCAGAGATTGCCAAATTCAGCGATGGAACGCTGCTGATCATCCGGCGCAAAATCAGAAGGATTATGGAGCAGCTAAGGTTCGAAGAAGCAGAAGTCTAGGAGAAGTACGAGAAGCTGATCAACATCATCTCGGACCGAGTATCATTACGAAGAACGATACGATCATACGAGTTCAGACTTGGACTCAGGAAATCGGTCTATGCTGTGGAGAAACCCAAGAAGAAGAAGACAACAAGGACACCAAAGCAAAAAGGATGCTAAGCTGGAGATTGTTAGGAATATTTTATAGCATCCTTTAATTTATGTAATCTTGGTTCAATATGTTTATTTAGTGGGTTTTAGTAGTTTGGGGAGACATTTGATATTATCTAGGAGTTTTGTATTGGGCTTTAATATACCAAATACTTGTGGTATATAAAGCCCCAACTTACCCTATTAGGGTTTATCAAAAGAACTAAAAAGGTATGCCACATTGTACTTTTCCTTAGAATAACACACACTAACACGCACTCAAGCTGTTCATCACGATTTTTACATTCAAACTTTCTTTTGATCCTTGTTTGGTAATAAAAGGGCCAACAAAAAGAGAATTCAAAGAGAGCTCACTATCGAGTTTGATAGGTATACCTCCTTACTACAACTTGTCGCTTTATTTATCTATCATACTATAGTTCTTATAATATTCAAATCAGTCCTAAGGAAAAACAAGTTTTGGTTGCGGGTTTTGGAAGGTTTTAAGGGTTTAAGGTAGCGAAGTACTTAAGGATTTCTAGGAGCAAAGAGTATTAATTGCTTAAGTATTATATAAGTTTGAAATTTAGGGTTAAGAACATTTTGAAGCTCATAAGATACTTAGATTGTTCTTGGGAAGGATATGTTCTGATCGAAAACCTCAGGTGACGAGAGGATTTTTCCATATTATAATTCGAAGAAACATATGGAATTCTTTATATAACATCTCGATATCTTAATTGTAATCTCGATAAATATCTTGATATTTTATTTATAATGTCGACATATGCAAGTCTCGAGATCTTAGCGTGAAATGTCGAGAACTAGTTTATTGTAATCTTGAGATTTCTATTTATAATGTCGACATGTTTTTTGAAATTATGTCGAGATTATAATTATAGGTACAATATCGAAATTAACATCTCGACATCTTGAATATAATCTCGAGATACACCTCGAAAATTGTATGAATAATATTTCAAGATTTTAAATTGTAGTGTCGAATCCCACTTAATATAGAAGTCGAAATCTTATAAAGCATGTCGACATCATGGATATGATCTCGATAGCATATCTCCAAACCCTGAATGCTGTTTAATCAATATCGAATTTTGTAAGTACTATGTCGAAATCCATGTCAAACTCATGTATATGTGTGTCGAGATCTATTTTAAGAACATGTCGAAATTTAGTCTATGTCGAAATCATTGGGTAATGTCGAAGTTTTTATGGAGATCCTTGTATATATTGCGAGACCTAATTTACAAATGCAACTCGAGATCCATCTTATAAGCTATATCGAAATCATAGTTCATGCCAAGATTTATATCAATAGTATTTATTAGTTTAGGTTAAAGTTCTGAATTTTAGGGTTTCGAAAATTTATGGAAGTCAAAACTAGGGTTCTCAAACTAAGCCAATTTCATGAAATTATAACTAGACTAACAAACCCAATTTTATATGTTTGTAGACTTAGGGTTCGAAGGTTAGCGACATACCGTGCGATAAATTTAATAGCTAAGGATACCAGGTAAGTGGAAGTCCCAACTACAACACATAATTATCTGTTCACGAAATTATGTGTTATGTGTTTCTATGACATTGCGTGAATTTATGTGACTTCCTACTTGAATAATTTATGTTACATGACATGCATGATTTATTTACATGATATGATGGCATGACATGCATACTCATAACATGAACATATGCACGCACATTAGTACAAAAGGCATGATATGAGTGCGTGCATAATATACGATCGCCTGAGAGCGATAAAGATTCGCCGATATGGGCGTCTGATGTCGACTCACAGTTGAGTCACGGCTCTTCTATGCTACCATGATGACGTCGTATGGCGCTACCGTTAAGACATGACATGTACAAGCAAGACATGATTTTAGGGCTAATGCCCTCATGGCGGGTCGTGAAACCTGGAGGGTGCGAGCTGAGGGATTAAGCGACACCGAGGGTACCTCTGGTGTCGATCTACCTCGGATTAGGCTGCCGGTGTGAAGCGTCCGCGTGGCGTATGAAACCACCTTGGGACAGTAAAGGCGCTCTACGGTTAGCCTCCCTTGAGTGGGTATTGCCACTTATATTTATTTATCCCTTGTGGATTCGAGCTCTATGATGGTGCATAGCAAGATTGCCGAGGGCCCTACATGACGAGACAAGACAAGACAAGGCGAGGAAAAATATGAGGTCTAGGGAGCATTGGCACGGATGCCTTTGCGAATTTAGGACACGTGCATGGCATGTATAACTTTCGCTTACTGAGCTTTATAAGCTCATTCCACGAATTTATGTGTTGTAGGTTCACAGGATCACGGTACGTGATCTTTACGAAGGCGAGGCCCATTTTTGAAGCTTCCGGAGGACTTTCAGGTGGCAGTGTGTACATGGATGCGACCTGAGTGGCGGGCCGTTAGATTATTTTGAACACGCATGCGCGCTCATCTTGTATTTATGTCCTAGGAACATTTTGATATGTACAGAAGAGTTTTCTTTATATAAAAGGAAAAATTTTGTACGCATTTCGTATATAGATTTCTTATATATCACATGCAGTCACACGAATTAGTAATAAGAATGAGTGGTGGAAGTCAGGGGCGCCACAGGTGGTATCAGAGCTTTCGGTTACAAGTTCTGTACGTCCATGTACATACACTCAAAAGCACGGAAGCGGCCTTATTAGTAAGTTTTATGTTTCTATGAATGTTGTATGTGCGTAATTTATTGGCCTTAGGGACTATTAGGGTATAGGAAAAGAATGGGTAGAACACCAGGTGATGACAGTGGGAGTGTGGACAAGGGCAAACAACCCGCAACTCCTGTTGACAATCGTGATACGGCGATTCTGCAACTTACGGAGCTCGTGCGCCAGCAATCCGCTCAAATACAAGAAATGATGCAACAGCGAGATATGGGCGGACAATCTAGCAGCGGACTCTCTCAAGCAGATAGGGTTCGAGATTGTGGGGGAAAGATTTCGTAAGCTTAATCCCCCGACGTTTGAAGATGTCATTGACCCTACAGCGGCTGAAGATTGGTTTCGAACTCTAGAAAGCATATTCCAGTATAGCCGCATTCCTGAGGAAGAAAATGTGTTGTGTTCTGCCTTCCTACTAAGGGGAAGTGCAGGTCATTGGTGGGATACCATTCTAGCCTTCGAAGACCCAATGACAATGGCATGGGAACGGTTCAAGGAGCTCTTTAGGAGCAAATATTTCACCGCCCGGTACGAGCCCAAAGGATGAATGAATTCATCAACCTACGCCAGGGCTCGATGACCGTAGCAGAGTACATTAGGAAATTCGAACAATTGTCCCGGTTTGCGGCTCACATGGTGAGCACAGATACGTTAAAAGTGGAACGTTTCCTGGAAGGCCTGAAGTCCGAAATATATGGAGATGTAAACATGGGCGGATCTCAAGGAGCCACCTATGCTCAAGTGGCTGAACGCGCGTTAATGGCGGAGCAAGCTGAGCTCCGAATTATGCGAGCCCATGAAGCGAAGAGAAAGTTTGTTCAAGGGCCGAAATGGAGTGGAGGTAACCCGAAGAAGCCCTTTAATCCCAAGAATACCCGACCTAATTTCAAAAATCGACCTGGACCTCCACAACAATTCAGTCCTAATCAAGGGAGACCACCGATGACCATAACCCCATGTCCCAGGTGCACACGACAACATCTAGGATGTTATTCTCAGAATGCGACTTGCTAAAGATGTGGCAAGACAGGCCACTTCTCCAAGGCATGCACGGAAATGGCGTCTAGAAGTCAAGCACCTGTTCAAACTAGGCCACCTACGGTACCTGCGAGAGTTTACACGTTGACTTCTGAGGAGGCGGAGAACAACCCGTCTGTGGTGGCAGGTACTCTCTAATCCATTCAACCCCGACATGCATATTAGTTGATTCAAGAGCCACGCATTCATTTGCATCTACTAACTACGTGGCGAGACTCCGGGTTACACCTGACCTAGTTAGCTATGAATACAACTTTACCATTCCCCATGGAACCTCGATGAGAACCAACCAAATCTTACGAGATAGCCCAGTAATTGTAAACGATAGGACCTTACCCGTTGACCTGATAGTCATTCCAATGAACGATTATGAAGTAATGCTTGGAATGGACTGGCTATCAAAATACGGAGCAGTTATTGACTGCAACCGTAAGCAAGTGACCTTTAACCTAGGAGACACCGAACCATTCACATTCACGGGAAGTAGCAAGCGTAGTAAAATTTCCAAGATTTCAGCAATGAAGGCACATCGTCTGCTCAAGACACGATGCGAAGACTATCTAATATTCGCGATATCATCTGAAGAACATACACCCCCGAAGCTAGAAGAAGTTCCAGTAGTACGAGGTTTTCCCGTGTGTTTCCTGAAGACTTACCCAGACTTCCGCCGGATCGTGAAATTCAATTCACGATTGACCTAGTGCCAGGAGCTGCACCGATTTCTAAGGCACCGTACCGACTCGCTCCGGCTGAGCTAAAGGAATTGAGGGAGCAACCGGATGAACTGTTGCAAAAAGGGTTCATTCAGCCGAGCTTCTCACCATGGGGAGCATCGGTTTTGTTCGTTAAGAAGAAGGATGGGTCGATGCGGCTCTGCATCGATTATAGGGAGCTGAACAAGATTACGATCAAGAACAAGTACCCCCTCCCTCGAATTGACAACTTATTCGACCAACTGCAAGGGGCAACTGTCTTTTCGAAGATAGACCTGAGGTCAGGTTATCACCAGTTGAAGACTAGAGAAGAGGATGTCCGGAAACAGCTTTCAGTACCCGCTACGGGCATTACGAATTCCTGGTCATGCCTTTTGGGCTGACTAATGCGCCAGCAGCATGCATGGACCTGATGAAATGGTATTCAAGCCATACCAAGATAAGTGTGTTATTGTATTCATCGATGACATTCTCATCTACTCGAAAACCAAGGAGGAGCATGAACAACACCTGAATATCGTATTAGAAATTTTACGGGAAAAGCAGTTGTATGCGTAATTCAAGAAATACGAGTTTTGGCTCAATCAAGTCGCATTTCCTGGGCACGTTATTTCAGGAGCTGAATTTCGGTCGACCCCAGCAAGATCGAGGCTATTAATAACTGGCCTCAACCGACGAATGTTACAGAAATACGAAGTTTTCATGGACTCGTTGGGTATTATCGGAAGTTCATCAAGGATTTCTCCAAAATTGCATCAACTCTGACGAAGCTAACGAAGAAGAATACTCCATTCAAATGGGACGATGCTTGCGAGCAGAGCTTCCAAGAATTGAATAAGCGACTTACTTCAGCCCCAGTATTAACGATTCCTACGGGGACTGGAGGATTTTCCGTATATAGTGATGCATCAAAGAATGGCTTAGGATGTGTCCTAATGCAGAATGGGAATGTAGTAGCATATGCCTCGCGACAACTCAAAGAATATGAGAAGAACTATCCAACACACGACCTTGAACTCGCAGCAGTCGTTTTCGCTCTTAAGATCTGGAGACATTATTTATACGGCGAAAGATGCGAGATTTTCACTGACCACAAGAGTCTCAAATACTTCTTCACCCAGAAGGAGTTGAATATGAGGCAGAGACGATTGTTAGAATTAGTTAAAGACTACGACTGTGTAATTAGCTACCACCCGGGAAAAGCAAACGTGGTGGCTGATGCACTGAGTCGCAAGACTGTAAACACGGAGTTACAGAAGCTCGAAGTAGAAGTGATACCAATAGCAAAATCGAATCAAGACTAGCGGCGTTAACACTTCGACCCACATTGATGGAGCAGATTACGAAGGCCCAAGAGAACGACGAGTTATATCTGAAAATTAAAGAAGTACAACCAGAACAAAGATCAGCAGACTTCACCTTACGAGATGACAGAACCTTATACTACAGACGTCTATATGTCCCTAATAATGCCGAACTCCAAAAGACTGTCATGACGGAAGCCCATACCACCGTATATTCTATCCACCCAGGAGCAACGAAGATGTACAGAGATTTACGAACCAACCATTGGTGGCCAGGGATGAAGCGAGAAATAGCAACCTTTGTAAGCCAATGCCTGACGTATCAGCCAATTAAGGCGGAACATCAACGACTGGCAGGAACCTTGCAATCCCTGCCAGTACCCAAATGGAAGTGGGATCACATTACGATGGACTTCGTCGTTGGCTTGCCTAAGACCGTGAAAGGCCACGACGCTATATGGGTCATTGTTGATCGATTGACCAAGTCCGCTCACTCATGCCTATCAGTTCAACATTTTCAATGGAAAGATATACTGAATTATATATTCAAGAAATAGTACGACTCTACGGAATTTCAATTTCGATCGTTTACAACCGTGATTCGAGATTCTTATCCATGTTCTGGATGAGTTTGCAGAAGGCCATGGGAACCAAGTTATCCTTCAGTACTGCCTACCATCCTCAGATAGACGGGCAGTCCGAACGAACAATCGAGACATTGGAAGATATGCTAAGAGCCTGTGTGCTCGATTTTAAAGGAAATTGGAACAGATATCTTTCGTTGATTGAGTTCTCATACAACAATAGCTTCCACGCAACAATCGGAATGGCTCCATATGAAGCGTTACACGGACGCAAATGCAGATCTCCAATCCATTGGGATGAAGTCGGAGAACGAGCAATATTAGGCCCTGATTTGGTACAAGAAATGACAGAAGCCATTGCTCAAATACGAGAACGAATGGAAACGGCCCAGAGTAGACCGAAAAGCTACGTAGACCAAAAGCATAGACCACTGGAATTCCAAGCAGATGATATCATATTTTGAAGGTGTCTCCAATGGAAGGTGTGAAACTATTCGGGAAGAAATGCAAGCTAAGCCCGAGATATATAGGACCGTTTCGTATCCCTTGAAAAGTTGGTGAAGTTGCATACCAACTTGAGTTACCAAATTCGTTGGCTCAAGTACATGATGTCTTTCACGTATCGACACTGCGAAAGTACGTCGCGGATCCAAGCCATGTGCTGAACACTGAGAATCTTGATCAACAACTCAAGCCAGATTTGAGCTATGAAGAGAAGCCAGTGGAAATTCTTATAGATGACATCAAACGATTACGGAATAAAGAAATTCCATTGGTCAAGGTATTATGGCAGAATCAGTCCACGGAAGAAGCTACATGGGAACGAGAAGATGACATGAGAAATCCCTGAACTATTTCTCCCTACCTGATTTCGTGGGCGAAATCTCTTTTTAAGGGGGGGAGGATGTAATACCCGAGTCCCGTAAGTAAGTCGGCCAATAAATTTGCATACATATGTGATTTTATGACTGCATGTTATATGAATTCTATGATTATATGCTTATATTATAATTTAACAAATAATTAGATAAGAGGAGTTCGTGAAATATTAGGGTTTTTTAGGGATGCCTTCGAAAATGAAGACATCAAAGTTAAAGAATATTTAGTTAAGGATAGAAGAGATTTCGATACATTAGGAAATTCGAAATCATGAATCTAGAGATCTATGGATCTCGAGATTATTAAGCTTCGAGATTTATAGTCTTCGAGAGAAGCTCGGTTCCGATAATTAGGTAATAAGAAGTCGAGTATGGAAGTTGCGAAACCAACAATTTCGAACTAGGTAAAAGTCGAGATTAGAGGATGTCGAATTAAGGGTTTACTTAGCATGAGGGGTAACTTACAAACAATATTATTATAATGGTTATCTCATGAAGTTAGGATAAGAACCAAGAAAAAAGGAATCGATGTCATTTGTTTCATAATACACGCCAATTAAGGATAAGAAACGAAATTTCAGTTCAGTAAAACAAACCACACACAAACCCTCAAAGAACTTCAATAAGGAGAAAGAGAATTCAAAGAGAGGTCACTATCGAGTTTGATAGGTATACCTCCTTACTACAACTTCTCGCTTTATTTATCTATCATACTATAGTTCTTACAATATTCAAATCAGTCTTAAGGAAAAATAAGTTTTGGTTGCGGGTTTTGGAAGGTTTTAAGGGTTTAAGGTAGCGAAGTACTTAAGGATTTCTAGGAGCAAAGAGTATTAATTGCTTAAGTATTATATAAGTTTGAATTTTAGGGTTAAGAATATTTGAAGCTCATAAGATACTTAGGCCACACTTGGAAGGATAGGTTTTGATCGAAAACCTCAGGTGACGAAAGGATTTTTCCAGATTATAATTCGAAGAAACATATCGAATTCTTTATATAACATCACGATATCTTAGTTGTAATCTCGATAAATATCTCGATATTTTATTTATAATGTCGACATATGCAAGTCTTGAGATCTTAGCGTGAAATGTCGAGAACTAGTTTAGTGTAACCTCGACATTTCTATTTATAATGTCGACATGTTTCTTGAAATTATGTCGAGATTTTAACTATAGGTACAACATCGAAATTATTGTGTAAGATCTCGACATCTTGAGTATAATGTCGAGATATACCTCGAAATTGTATGTATAATATTTCAAGATTTTAAATTGTAGTGTTGAAATCCCACTTAATATAGAAGTCGAAATCTTATAGGATATGATCTCGATAGCATATCTCGAAACCCTGAATGTTGTTTAATCAATATCGAATTTTGTAAGTACTATGTCGAAATCCATGTCAAACTCATGTATATGTGTGTCGAGATTATGTGTGTCGAAATCTACTTAAGAACATGTCGAAATTTAGTCTATGTCGAAATCTTTGGGTAATGTCGAAGTTTATATTGAGATCCTTGTATATAATGCGAGACCTAATTGACAAATGCAACTCGAGATCCATCTTATAAGTTATATCGAGATCATAGTTCATGCCAAGATTTATATAAATAGTATTTCTTAGTTTAGGTTAAAGTACTGAATTTTAGGGTTTCGAAATTTATAGAAGTCAAAACTAGGGTTTTCAAATTAAGCCAATTTCACGAAATTATGACAAGACTAACAAACCCTAATTTTATATGTTTGTATACTTAGGGTTCGAAGGTTAGCGACATACGGTATGATAAATTTAATAGCTAAGGATACCAGGTAAGTGGAAGTCCCAACTACAACACATAATTACCTGTTCACGAAATTATGTGTTATGTGTTTCTATGACATTACGTGAATTGATGTCACTTCCTACTTGAATAATTTATGTTACATGACATGAATGATTTATTTACATGATATGATGGCATGACATGCATATTCATAACATGAACATATGCGCGCACGTTAGTACAAAAGGCATGATATGAGAGCGTGCATAATATACTATCGCCTGAGAGCGATAAAGATTCGCCGATATGGGCGTCTGATGTCGACTCACAGTTGAGTCATGGCTCTTCTATGCTACCATGGTGACGTCGTATGGCGGTACCGTTAAGACATGACATGTACAAGGCAAGATATGATTTTAGGGCAAATGCCCTCATGGCGTGTCGTGAAACCTGGAGGGTGCGAGCGGAGGGAGTAAGGGACACCGAGGGTACCTCTGGTGTCGACTACCTCGGATTAGGCTACCGGTGTGAAGCGTCCGCGTGGCGTATGTAACCACCTTGGGACAGAAAAGGCGCTCTAAGGTTAGCCTCCCTTGAATGGGTATTGCCACTTATATTTATTTATCCCTTGTGGATTCGAGCTTCATGATGGTGCATAGCAAGATTGCCGAGGGCCCTACATGACAAGACAAGACAAGACAAGGCGAGGAAAAATATGAGGTCTAGGGAGCATTGGCGCGAATGCCTTTGCGAATTTAGGACACGTGCATGGCATGCATGACTTTCGCTTACTGAGCTTTATAAGCTCATTCCACGAATTTAGGTGTTGTAGGTTCACGGGATCACGGTACCTGATCTTTACGAAGGCGAGGCCCATTTTTGAAGCTTCCGGAGGACTTTTGAGGTGGCATTATGTACATGGATGCGACCTAAGTGGCGGGCCGTTAGATTATTTTGAACACGCATGCGCGCTCACCTTGTATTTATGTCCTAGGAACATTTTGATATGTACAGAAGAGTTTCCTTTATATAAAAGGAAAAATTTTGTACACATTTTCGTATATAGATTTCTTATATATCACATGCAGTCACACGAATTAGTAATAAGAATGAGTGGTGGAAGTCAGGGGCGCCACAGAATGTACCGCCCCTTGCTGCCATACGCTTCGTGGGGAGCGGACTCGTGTGACGAACGGCGTCCAAGACGTACCCGAGACGCTAACACCAGGGCGGGACATGCGACGCCAACTTTCTCGGAACAAAACGAATAACTCTCCAGCGCTAGACATCTCGAGCATGATAGAAGATAGGAATCCAACTCCTTTACCACGTAGTATTTATCAAATGGGAGAATAATCCATCTCACATAAGAGCACATTGAGCATGCATATCACTCCAAAAACCAACACGCGCATATATAGTAAATTAACCCTAGGAAAATAAACTACAAGACAACACAAGCAGGTTATTTATAGTCTATCTCTGTTACATGCGTATTCAAAAGACCTCGAGTCGTCGCACGGGTCTTGAAGTCGTCAAACGTCCTTCATCACTCGAACGTCCACCACCTTGTCACCGCCAGGGGGTTGTCAACCATCAAATGAGCCCTCGTGTTCGTATTTAAGCTAATATAATAAAACAGTAAATTACAACAGGAGGGATCATAAGTCCCGAACAACCCGTATAAAACAAATACAACCTGGGGGGACGTAACCCTTAACAAATAACCCGGAAACCAAATTCCTAAACCCGCAAGTGCGCCTTAAATCAAATTCATAACGAGCACGTTGACAATTACATGATTTTAAAAACAAATGAAAATTGGGCCTTAAACGGGCCAAGCCCATTAAAAGGCCCTTTAGGGCTTTGAGCGTGAAGCCCTAACGCAACTGCGCTACTCAAATCGCTCAGCCGTCAAAACATGCCGGAGAGCCACGACGGAGCATGCCACCGGCGTGGAGCCCCGGCTGAAGCCGGAACAGCCGGCGGCGGTGGCGCGAAGACACCACCTTGGAACGGCGCCGGAGCCACCATGGCCGTTGCCGGACCTAGAGGTAACAGCTGATCGGGCCTGCTCCGAGCAGCTCGATGGTACGAGCACGCAGCCGCGGCCGGATTGCGCCACCGCCCATGGCCGCCCGCGTTCCGGTCTTGTCGGTGGCTCCTCACGGCCATGCCGCACGAGGTGCTGGCTGTGGAATGGAAAACGACGCATCAATCAGCCCCACGCCAGTCAAACCGCGTTGGCCTTCGATCGCCTCCCACGCGCCTCGTTTCAATTTAAACACGTTAAGATTCTGATCACGAGCGTCCGCTCTGATGCCACTGTTGAATTACTGGGTGTCTCCCGGAGACGCCACGTCCCAGGGTATGGTGCGGAACAAAAATTTTCCGGGTTCACCGATGTAGATCCCCAGTTCCCGAAAACTAATAGGCCAACAAATGTGCGCAGGTGTTTATAGCATTATTTGAATTTCGAAATGCTAACGATGTGATTATACGCTAATTTACGTGTACGTTCTATGCTTACGAGATTTTGTGAATTTTGTGCCTAAGTGATTACATCAACATTGTGCAAGTAACTAATTATCTTTGGGACATTTAACCTACTTGTGATTTTCGTAAGTATAGAGCAAAGGAATTTGAAGGAAATAATACCAATAATAAGACTAGTTGGACTATAGGAATTATAATGGGCTAGGAACAAACATTAGACCCAAAATGAAAAGCCCAACTTGGGAGGGGACAAAGCTTCCTCAAAATGAGGAGACCTCACGGCACCTAAGTCCCATCACCGTGCCCCTTGTTAAAATATCTAATCTAACTTTTTAACTCCATAACCCCATTTTTTAGATAGAAACCAACGAAAGCTTAAAAGGGAGAAGAAAGAAAGGAATCATTCGAAATTTCGCCGTCAAGCTAGCAAGGAATTTGAAACTAGTAAGTGAATAAATTACATTAAGCTATTATGGTTTCCTTTACTATGATTATTTAGTTGAATCATAATTAGAAATAAGAAGATTTGAGGAGTTCAAGTGTACATAGACGGCAAAAGCACTAACGTAGGGTGTGAACTTGTATTTGAGGGTTTACTCGAGATTAGTTAAGTATGAGATAGCCTAACGTGTTTTAGGGTTCACTACTTGTGAATGAGATAATCTTAAGTTAGTGCTGGACAAATTCTGGGTGGAATAAGGTACGAATTTGTTTCGGGTAGATGAATATTTGAAGGCTTCGATCGAAAGTAGAGACATTACTTAAGGGTTTCGATCGAAAGTGACTAGCTAAAAGGACTTTCGATCGAATGAGACTAGGAAAAGAGTTTTGGGCAAATTTAGGGCTTTAGGTATAAGTAGGTTTCGATCGAAACTACGGGTTTATACGATTCTGAACTAAATGACATAGAGTTTCGACCGAAAGTTGAAAAGTGTGAGGGTTTCGAGCGAATTAATTGAAGAAGTGTAGATTCAACCGAAACTAATATCAATGCCTAAAACAATCGATCGAAACCCCACCCATGCCATATGAAATCGATCGAAAGTGATTTTCCCCTATGCATGGCATCGAGCGAAACCTAGATGACGTCATGCTGACGACAGAACACGGCGAAACTCAGTCACACACACATGAAACGTCGGGCGAAACCGGGGTGACGTCATGATGATGAAAACACACGGCGAGACTCACTTCTCACTATGCACAATCGTGTGAAACCGAGCCATGACACCCATCGATCGAAAGTAGGGTTCGATGCACACCAATCGGGCAAAACCTTGTGAGCTAAATGACTTTCCCCGTGTCAAGATCGAAAGCGACGAAGGCCGATGTCATCACGCGGCGAAACCCATATGATTTAAGGACTTATTGAGTGAAATCGGCACTAACAATTTTCCAACCTTTGCCGATTCTTCCACATTAAGGGTTTTAGTACCTTAGCTTAAAATTAATTTTGGGGCAGTGATTTACTTAAGTGGAATCGAATAATTTGGAGTTTCGATCGAAACCGAATTCAAGTTTAGTAGCTAACCATTTTCCCCGAGATGTATAAGTAAGACCCCAATTTAAAATGCTAACATAGCCTAGATTAAGAAATCAAATGACTTAGGAAATTTAATTAGACAAATCGAGTGGATGGAATCTTAGCGAACTAGCATGGTTTAAGTCATTAAATTTGCGAAAGTCAATTACCTTGATACGATGAGCTAAGAAGGATAATGCACAAAAACTTTAACCCTTTCTTGGTCACATGTTAGGGACGTTATAAGGAAGTACGCTAGTTAAGCTCGGACGATAGGTAAGTAGAAGTTCAACTACGACACGTAACCTACCCGCGCATGATTATGTGATACGTGCTTATGTGACCCTATGTGAACCTTGCACGATATGATTACTTCTTATGCATGAAGCCATGATATGCGTAATATATAAACATGATGTTGGAACTATTTAATTGTATTCAATTAAGATAGTTGTCTTAGTCTTGCTATGCAAATTAGTAGTCTTGAGCTAAATTGTTATTAGTCATTTTGTAGGACTACTTGTGTAAATATACCACGAGGTGGTATACATAAGTGAACTCCTAAGAAAATTAGGAGTGCGCGTAGTATAGTTTCGGATCAAAAAAAATTGGAATTGGAAATTTTAGAGAGAAAATTTCAAGCGCCTTTGTGTTCTTCAACGTCGTTTCTCTCTCGAACCTCAACATCGGTAAATCTCAATCGTAAGTGATCGAATTCTTCAGATTTACTATCCGATTCTTCGTAATTCGATCTAGGTTGGATATTAGGGGTCCTAACAATTGGTATCAGAGCCAAGCGTGTTAGGATTTGGATTAAAATTTAGACTGGTTTTGGAATTTTCGACACTGATTTTTCTTAATTTCTTAGACTGTGTTCTTCGATGATATAATCTGCTATCAGAGTCGACACTGTTCTCAATTAAAAACTTGATACAATCGGCTATTGTCATGGTTCGATCAATTCGGTTTTACATGTCTGAGTCGAATTTTGATTGATCGAAACACGATTTTGTGTGGATTTTGAAGATTTGAGCCATTTTATTCTTCGACAGTTTTTAAAAGATTTTTGGTCTGATTCTTCAAAATTCGGATTCGTTTTGCTGTTTTGTTGTTCGATCGAGTGTTTCTAACATCTCTGAGCTTATTTCTGATCGATCGAACCAAGTTTCTGCTATTTTTGAAGGTCGATCGAATGTTTCTAGCTTTCACTGTTCTTCGTTGTTTTTCTAAAATCAGAATGATTTTGCTTTGATTTCGTTAAATTGAATGTTTGTTCTTGTTCGATTTCGATCAATAACCTAGAGTTAATTTGAACAATTTTGTGTTTGGATCAAGCTTTCTTCTTTGTCTTTCATCTGCGCATCGCCTCTGTTCCTATCGACTCTGTTCTATTCTGTTCATGTCTGTTCTTAGCTGTGCGAAAAAGTTCTTCGATCGAGAAACTAGCCGATCGTCGAACGATTTTCGCTCGAGAAATTCCTCGTCGCAATTTTTTCTATCGAAATACTTCTTCGACAGACCTCTGTTCTTACCATCGAAAAAACAGATTCACTTGAGAGATGTCAACGCGTTAAACTTGTGTCAACGCTCGAAAAACCCACATCGAGAAATCTTTTAATTGACAAATCGTCTGATTTTTTTCGATTGAGAAAACCTGAACTTCATCTTCTTCGTGCGTCGACATTGAAATGCATATACATACACAGGGCAAATTGTGGTCTAAGTCCCATGAATAATATTTCAGTCCCTGTATTTACTGTTTGGTACCGAATAGTTTTCAATTAAGTCCAGAAAGTTCTGATATAGTCCAAAATTTTCAATTTAACCCCAGAACTTTCAATTGTACTGAGTTCTCACTCATCCACGTGATTTTATGATCGCAAAATTTTGTTCAGTTGCTAAGATTAGTGAATTGGCCAAGAGCTTAAATGCCTGTGAAATCGAAAGAGCACCGCTCAAGCTAACTATGCTTTCTTTGGTGAAGAACGTAAGAAGCTCTATTCTAAGATTAAAAATTTAGAAAATCTTCTTGCGACTTCTAAGACAGAGGAAACAAAATCTCGCCATTCTGAAAATTCTTCTTCCGTTGACATACCTCCTATTCTTAAGAACATCGAGGATTTAAATTCTACATTAGAAACGAAACGAAAGAATTTTGAAGCAGAAAAGAATACACTTCTACGGAGATATCTAATCTCAAAGCTTCCTCCATGTCAAAACACGATAATGGGACGCAAACGGATGATCTCGTTCCTACCAGCGAAACGACTTTTACTAATTCTACTTCAATTTTGACCAAAGTTGAAATTCAAAGTAAAAGTCCCACACTTTCTACAGTTAAGGAACAAGTCCCACGGGAATGGGAGAACGGTAAAGCTCCAAAACGGAATGATAAAGACCAAAAGCCTTCCTCTCCTGATCCCGATAAGAAAATTTTTCACGAAAATATTTCAAGCTCTTGTGCACAAACTTCATTGTGTGCTTCAAACGATTCTACTAATTTTTCATTTAAAAAGCCTAGACTTGAAAATAATTTTCGAAATTCTTCTAATTCTAATGCGAAAGGTTCTAACCTTAGGAAATACGACTTATGTGCGATAGATGCTTACAATTCTACGTGCTCATTTTCCTACATGCAATATCCAGTCAAGGTTCATTCAAAGAAACATCTTGTGCGCTTGGCCTTGGAGAAAATTTTTGAACCTTCTCTGAAACACACTTTCACCCAAGCGGAAATGCCTTATACGTGTCAAATCACTCCCACATGGGTTCCTATTTCTTCACAAAATTTAGGTAGTCCCAAACAAATTTGGGTACCGAAAGGTTCGTTAATGGATGATTAGGACAACATTTAAATTTGACACCATTTATGCTTAAATCGTTTTCTGCTAATAAGGGAGGACCCATACGACAATGGGTACGAAAGTCCCGATATTGCAGATTTCCTCATGTATGGAATTCGACGTAGTGGCTCCACGTACATGATACAGGGATGAGGCGTGAGCTACTACAACTAAGTTACAACGAGGTATATTTCAAACTTACATATGCATACGAGTTTCGTAAAAAACAAAATAAAAATAAATATATAACTATTTCTTTCAAAACTTCTCAAATGATACATTTTCGATATGCATTTCATCGCTTTAAATGGTTTTCAAAATTTTCAAATGCATATTACGAACGGAAACGATAAATATCATTTTTTTATTAATACTTTCATATGAGCTCTATTTGAGGGGGAGCTACTCGTTTTTTAATGAGGAGCAACCTTTATATTTTAAGGAAGCACAAATTTTAATTCTTGAGGGGGAGAAAACTTACAATGAGCGATTTAAGGGAACGAGATTCTTAATATTCATCAGCTATTTCTAGGGAGAGAAAATGTGTTTTTCGAAGCATTGTTTTTGGGGAGATATAAATATAATACTACTATATTAATATGTAATTATATATATATACATATATCCAAAAAAAAAAGAAGAAGAATATGAAAAAAAAAATGAGAAAAAAAGGAAGGAAATAAAAAAAAAGGAGATAAAAAAAAGGGAACATGAAAAAAAAATGAGATATAAAAAAATGCAAAAAAAAGGGGAATATGAAAAAAAAGGAGATACGGAGATATTAAAAAAAAGGGAAATATAAAAAAAAATTCAAATTTGTTTGATATGCTTCCCGGTTTTACTCTCCCACATCCAAAGATGGACGTACCACCACGAAGAATCTCGAGCTTTCAAACGGACAAAGTTTTTCAAAGACGACGGTGACGATCTAAATGAAGATCAAATGCTCAGTTTTTCATCGACCGGCTCCGGCTTGCTAATTCAACTAGAGCAACACTTCTCACATACCTGGAGGCACGGATTTCATGTTCCTATGGTTCAGTCTAATCCGACTTGATCCTAACCCCGGAACACGTTTGAGCATTTGAGACGGTTCAACTTTCCACCGCTTTCTCATCATCCAAAAACACTAAGCAAGATTATTTCGATGATGCCAAGGAATTCTTTGAAGACGCATCACTCCCTTATCTCACATAATTTTCGGACCAACCCCCATAGGTACAGGTGCTAATTTTAATTAGCTCCCGGGTATAAGTCGTCGCATTAGGTCAAACGATGCATGCACAACCGAGCCTTACCCACTCGTCTATCTCTTAAAAGATAGGTGTTTCATAAATCACGGGGAGCCACGTATGCTATCACCGTTTCACTCGGAAACGGGAGATATTGAACTAAGTGGTATTCCGCCCCGTACCACACTTCTATTGATCACTCGCGTCTAGTGTGTCGTCACTATCCAAAAGTTTCAAATTTTTAGGACACATACACTTTTTAATACACCTAATCTTTGTGATTACGTTAGAACTTCCGTAGACATGTTCTTTTAAAAGACATGCTTCAAGGATCGGAAGGAAGTCCGACCGTTGCAACATCAAAGCAACAACGGTTTCGGCCATTTTCTACGAGCTTTATTCCTAGTTGATGTCAACGGGACGCCTATGTGGCCCCGGTACTCATTTCGACGGATTGCCTTTGTGGCTCCGTTCGGTTATTACCCACACCGACCTTTTTGTATGTCTTTTTCTACCTCCATATTAACATGCCGAAATCGTTAACACGATTCGCCATGAGGGGGAGAAGGGGTTATGCATACACAATCGGTCGGTCCACCCACTAAATTCTGCCGCGCTTACCACTCTGAAACCGGGCTCTCTCACAACGCCACATTCAAAGGAAGCTCGTTACAACTTAAAAAAAATCAAAGAAAGGACGGCCTACCTTCTTCTGGAACTAGAGACGCTTCTTCGAGGCCGAACCAGACAACTTCCATTCGGAGAAGACGAATCTGGCGAATCGGAGAAGACGAATCTGGCGAAACAGAGAAGATGGCTAAACCCCGGGCCCTCTCCTCGACGTTCTCAAGACCCTTGCTTCCGGAAGAAGAAGCAAGGACCGAGGACCGAACGACACGTGACTCAGGCATCATCAAGGACCTAAGTTGCCAACTGTGTCCACTGCATCAAGGACCGAAGTTGCTGACTATGTCCACTGCATCAATGATCGAAGTTGCCTAGATTAAGAAATCAAATGACTTAGGAAATTTAATTAGACAAATCTAGTGGATGGAATCTTAGCGAACTAGCATGGTTTAAGTCATTAAATTTGCGAAAGTCAATTACCTTGATACGATGAGCTAAGAAGGATAATGCACTAAAACTTTAACCCTTTCTTGGTCACATGTTAGGGACGTTATAAGGAAGTACGCTAGTTAAGCTCGGACGATAGGTAAGTAGAAGTTCAACTACGACACGTAACCTACCTGCGCATGATTATGTGATAGGTGCTTATGTGACCCTATGTGAACCTTGCACGATATGATTACTTCTTATGCATGAAGCCATGATATGCTTATATATATAAACATGATGTTGGAACTATTTAATTGTATTCAATTAAGATAGTTGTCTTAGTCTTGCTATGCAAATTAGTAGTCTTGAGCTAAATTGTTATTAGTCATTTTGTAGGACTACTTGTGTAAATATACCACGAGGTGGTATATATAAGTGAACACCTAAGAAAATTAGGAGTGCGCTTAGTATAGATTCGGATAAAAAAAATCGGAATTGGAAATTTTAGAGAGAAAATTTCAAGCGCCTTTGTGTTCTTCAATGTCGTTTCTCTCTCGAACCTCAACATCGGTAAATCACAATCGTAAGTGTTCGAATTCTTCAGATTTACTATCCGATTCTTCGTAATTCGATCTAGGTTGGATATTAGGGGTCCTAACAATTGGTATCAGAGCCAAAAGTGTTAGGATTTGGATTAAAATTTAGACTGGTTTGGAATTTTCGACACTGATTTTTCTTAATTTCTTAGACAGTGTTCTTCGATGATATAATCTGCTATCAGAGTCGACACTGTTCTCAATTAAAAACTTGATACAGTGGCTATTGTCATGGTTCGATCAATTCGGTTTTACATGTCTGAGTCGAATTTTGATTGATCGAAACACGATTTTGTGTGGATTTTGAAGATTTGAGCCATTTTATTCTTCGACAGTTTTTAAAAGATTTTGGTCTGATTCTTCAAAATTCGGATTCGTTTTGCTGTTTTGTTGTTCGATCGAGTGTTTCTAACATCTCTGAGCTTATTTCTGATCGAAGTTTCTGCTATTTTTGAAAGTCGATCGAATGTTTCTAGCTTGCAATGTTCTTCGTTGTTTTCCTAAAATCAGAATGATTTTGCTTTGATTTCGTTAAATTGAATGTTTGTTCTTGTTCAGTGCTCGATTTCGATCAATAACCCAGAGTTAATTTGAACAATTTTGACAATTTTACTGCCACAAAGGGATTGATGAACAAGTTTTTCTATGTGTGCCCTTCTCCCCAACATCGGGATCGTCGTTTTTCTTTGCTTCGGTGGCGAGATCACTGTCAGGCTTCGTGCAATTTGCCCGAACTCTTGCTGGAGTTCTTTGCTCGGGTCGACAGCTAGAGTTTTTCGGTGCGAGAACAGGTGTCTGATGCTCCTCACAAGGCGGATGTTCCTCCTCGCGCTTTGGGAATGTTTTTTGCTTTATTCTCAGCCTTAGTTCTTCCTTCGTTGACTATCCTTCCTTTCTCAGTAGGCGAAGGTGCTTTCGTATGTTTTTGGAATAAGGTACACTCGAGGTGCTTTTGTATGTTTTTGGAGAGAACGTGGTGGACCTTCGGCGGATGTTCCCGAGGATGAGGTGTCGACTCCTCGCCGGAGGTAGGGCGGCCCAAAGGAGTAAGGCCGTCGCCCCCACTCATCCGGGAGCTTCTCTGCGACGGGGTCCTTCCTTGCCTCGGCCTGCCCGCCATCCTCATTTTCTGCTGGAGAAAGATGGGGAGTCTGCCCTATCTTATATATTGAACTACCTCACTCCCGAGGAGAAGGATTTTGCTAAGGCGCTGTCCGATGGTCGTTTTTGCAAGGAATGGGCATTGGCTATGAGCCAGGTATACTTGTTGTTTCTTGGACTTGGGTGAATGTCCGTTCTGACTTCTTCTCTGTCTTCAGGCTTATTCTTTGTCTTGCGACGGGGCTCGGCGATGTCGACTTCAGCAAAGAATGATCGACTCGCGCGGTCTTGTAATGTGGAGATGACCATGCAAGTCAGCGAGAAAGCTCAGGAGGCGGGTCGTTTGAAGAATCAATTGACAAAGGCTCAGTTTGATGTCAGCAAGCTTCGCCAGGAATTCCATTCGGAGAGGAAGATTCCTCATAGCCAGGAGTATCAATCGAACTCAAAGCTTGTCCCTGTGGAGAAAGTATCCGAGGCAGCTAATATGTACTTTAACTTCGGTTTAGGGGTGTCTTTCTCAGATTCGGGCGAACGGTTTTATAGAAAGTGCGCATCCATTTGGCTTCCTGACCCCGAGGCGCCTTTTCTGGCGTTGGCTCCTCGGCGTTCCCGCCGAAGCCGGTGAATGGGAAGAGTCTTTGGGAGGAATTTGACTTTGGTGACAATAGTGATGCTTCCTGATGGAATGTCCCGGCCGAAAGGAATTAGATTCGCGACTTTCCTTACAGTCTTGTTTTTAGTATTTTATTATTTCTTGCTTTTCGTAGATGTCTTTGCATCCTTGCTTTCCTATTCACCTGCTGTGCACTTTGAAGTATTATATAAATAACGAATTTTTTAGTTACCGGGATGTCGCCTTCAACTTGATTGCCCGATGTCTATTGTTCCTATCCTTATTCAATTACTATTTACCTGTCCGAGGGGGAACTCATAAACTACTTCACGGTGGGAACCCGTTACTCTTAGGCCAATTAATGTCGTTTGATGAATTTCTTTTTCCATTTTCTTTATGTATATATATTAAGCAGGCATTAGTGTTAGGATATCCCATTTTATTAAATAGACTGACATGAAGTTCATTTGACCAAAAGTTTTTGGTCAAGGAGGTTACTTATCAAAAACAAAGTTAGGCAAAGGCCATTTAACAACCCTACAATTTACTTAGACTAATATTCTAGCACACTCAAATGAGTGTGTTATTAAAAGAAAGATTAAAGTATTATTAAATTAATGCTAGAATTATAATTAACTAAAAATAGTAAGTTAATAGCTAAAAATAGTAAGTTAATAATTATCTAAAAATAGTGGGTGATTTTCTTCTTATTTTATTTAATAAAATTTTTTCTAATAAGACTTAATTGACTGACTAATTGGACGGTTTATAGCGAGGACGCTTAATAACATAGTATGGATAGGTGAATCTATCAGTCTTGTAATATTTGACCAAGCACCCAAAGTGATATGTGTGTACATATATATACATATATATATATATATATATATATATTTATATTTGTATATTTATGTATGATTGTATGCTTAGAACACCCACATACCAGGCACATACGAAAATTGCCGCCCAAGTGAAATTCAAATTACAAATTTCTCATCAATGTTTTCAACTCATTTAACTTAGTGTGTGTTTATAATGTATGTATAAAGGCGAAACGTCACTAGTGCATTAAAAGATGATACGTTACGCTTCCGCGTATTGCATTAGTACACATGTCCGTTTCGTTTTCACCTTAAAATCCGTAAACCAAACGGAGTAATAACGAAGAACTTTTAGCTTATCTATAAGTTCTTCTCATTCTTTAAGTAAGTTTTAGTTTTATTCGCAAAATCATATTTATATCTTTTGTTAATAATCCACTAACTGTGCTATACATAAGCGTCAAGCGTTAAGAAAATATTACTGAAAACACAAACAAAATTAATTGGGGCAAACAACGGGCGAACGAAGAAGATGAGCTCGACAAACACAGTCATGGCAACCGAGAAAAATAGCCCTAGTTCAATTATAATGCTAGTTGTCCGTTCACAGGTAATTAATTAACCATTTTAATTGTTGATAGATTTTTTATATTGTTTATTGTTTCTATTTTGTGGGATTCAATTTTTTTAGTTGAGATGGAGTCGTATTTTTCGATGATTTTCTACCAATTAATCAGATTTGATAATCAGTCAAAAATTCCTTATCGAACAGGATAGGAAAGAAACCTTCATTCGTATGAGACGCAGGACAAAGTTAGGGAAAATGATGTTGAAGTATTGCAAGAAAATGAACATCAACTACGAGGAGGCTGTCTTCTTACGAATCGGAAAGAGGATAAAACCTGCAGATACAATCGATGTGGTAAAATATTTTTCTTTTTTGTTTTTAGTTAATATTTTTAAGAAAAAACTGAAATTTGGAATGGTTTTTATGACATGTTTAGCAGTAGTTATAAAACATTAATGTGAAAATTTCATATAATTAATAAGGACGAACTTCACTAGTTTGATAGTATTATTATTTTAACTTCTTTGGCAACACCAGTATTGATGTTGGATGAATTCCGAACATGTTAGGATATATTTTTAGAGGTGGCGAATAGACACTTGGTCTATTTGCACTCTCTTGCGGTTTCAGTTGGCGGTGTGTCTGATCAATGACTGTCGGTCCTCAATCTTCACAGTGGTTCTTTCCACTCAATTGCTAACTTAAAATTGTTTGGATGAGGACTTCTCCTAAACTCTGGCACTATTACATGATCATCTTCTTGAACGAAATTGACAGCTCATAATTGGAAAACTTTTCTCATTCTCAAGTGTTGCCCTCTTTTAGCATTGAGCTGCATAGTCCCCTCATTTTCCGCAAATAAAACGTATTCTTTGATTACAGAAAGGACTCGGTTTCATCGAACTCCTACCCTTTGAAAGTTTTCAGAAAATTTTCCAGGGAATTTTGGGTCTCATAACTTTTTCCCACACAATATTTGCTTTCCTTTAGAATCTTTAGAAACCCCATGAATTTGTATCGGAGTTATAGATCTTATGACTTTCCACACTCTGTGACCGATAGAAGATGACTAATATAGAGAAAGAGCAAGGGCCGAGGCCCGTATTGGTTTACCGAAGACGGGGACGGGCTTGAGCCTACTTTTTGTGAACGGGAGGAAGAGATTCTTAGCATTGATTATTAAGATTATATTTCTATAAATAAACGGAAATCTTCTTACTAATTATTAGGATTTCCTAACATCTATTACTGATTCTGGAATCACGTCCTTTATTAGAATGGTAGTGGAGTCTATAAACAGGCATAAACCCTCTTGTTATATTCATCTTATCTGATAATGAAGAAGGTTATTAGCCTGAAGGCTTTGGGAAACGGGTTTTCCATTGATTTGGGATTTCCGTTCTTATCAAATGGTCCGACCTGTCGGATCCCGTTCCCGCCGGAATGACGAGATCAAACAACGATCATTTGGAGAAGTTGGAGATCGATCAAGCCGACGCAAGGGAGCAGCTGGACGCACAAGGTGGCAATTGGCCAAAATCTCGGCGTCCTTGGCTCTGTTGTCAAAGGTGATTATGAAGTCATCGGAGGAGGAGACGGAGGTGTCCGCCATGGGCAATGTGATGCTGCCCGTGGACAATCAGGTGCGTGGGGGTGCTACCCTGACGCTTCTGCCTTCGGTTGAGGCGATAGATCCGATTGGTTGGATAGCACGGGCCGAACAACAGTTCGAATTGAACAACACACCGCGGGGAAGGAAGGTGGCGGCAGCTGGATTTTCCATGGAGGATCTGTCTTGCACTATTGACATGGATGAAGCGCGAAAGCCTGGAATTTCGTGTGATGAGTTCACGCAGGCGTTGGTGGCACGTTTCGATATGCGATTTAAGGGTAGCAAGTTTGAGCGGTTGTCTGGAGTCCGACAAACAGGTATAGTGGGGGATTACATCTCTGTATTCGTCCAGTAGGCGGGACTGATGCACATTATTTGGGTCAAATCCAAGGTCCAGTTGAAGGGTCCAATCCGAGGATCATTACGTCTGCTTTGCCTAAATGATCTGGAGACGGCAATGGAACTAGCCAGGGATTGAGGCTAATCTTTCCTTTCAGACCGGAGGACGAGGAAGTCAGACCTTCAGTGGGTTGGGAATACGATCGGGAAATTTCCGAAACCAATTGGGGGACGTAATGCGACGACAAAGCGCAGCCATGCGTGAGGCTTGGCCGTCAGTTTCTCTAAGCCCATCGGACAATCCTTGGGAACTAATTCGGGGTCCTCCGGACAGTCGACGACCCGTTTTCGGTTCACTCGACTTCCACCGAGAGTACTAGAGGACCTAAGAGGAAAAGGGTTATGCTTTAAGTGTAAGAAACCTTTTATGCCGGGGCATGATTGTCCGTTCAAACAACTGAAAGTGATGTTGGCTGAGGAGGAGGAGGATGATGAGTTTGATCTCTAACAGTACGAATATCCTGAGGTGATGGGCAAGAAGAAATGCATGATGAACATGTTGGTTCAGACGGAGAACGTGGTGATCTTCCGGTTTATTCCATGGCCGGTATCTTCAGCCCCCGCACTTTGAGGCTTCGAGGCGTCGTGTGAGGATGCACGTGACGATATTGATCGATAGTGGCGCAAACACATAATTTCATTTCTTCATCATTGGTTTCTTTACTACGACTGAACCCGGACAAGACTGGCAGGTTTGGGGTATAGTTGGAGACTAGCATAGAGAGGAGTCGGAAGGGGTGTGTAGGTAGCTACCTATCTCGTTGCGGGGATGTGATGTCAGAGCGGATTGCTACGTATTCGCTTTAGGCGGAGTCAACCTAATCCTGCGAGTTGCATGGCTTGCAACGCTGGGGGAATTCAGCACGAATTGGGAGACTCTAAGCATGAGTTTCGAGTGGGGAGGAGATCGAGTGGAGTTACGAGTAGATCCGACAATGTGCCGAAACTTGGTGATCCTTCGCACCCTGATCAAGACCACAAAGATCAAATTTTGTGCCACTATTTTTGACCGTGAACCAACACAACTGTCGTGGCAGGGGCATTGGATGATGTTCTCGAGCAGCTTGCTGAGGTATTTGCGGAGCCACAGGGGTTGCCGTCATGCCGCGAGATGGACCACAACATCGAGTTACCCCGGGGGCAAAACCCGTGTTCGTTCGGCCTTACAGATATGGCCACATGCAGAAGGATGAGATTGAGAGGCTAGTTGATGGGATGTTGCGAGCGGACATCATTCAACCGAGTTCGAGCCCATTCGAGCTCGATCCTATTGGTTAAGAAGAAATGTAGCAGTTGGAGTTTCTTTGTGGACTATCTTGAGTTAAACAAGTCCACTGTGCCAGACAAATATTCGATTCCGATAATATAGGAGATGCAGGATGAATTAGCAGGAGATGTTGTATTTTCCAAGATAGATCTGCGCTCTGGCTACCATCAAATCAGGGTAACCGGATCGGACATCCACAAGACTGCATTCAAGACACACAGCAGGCATTACGAATTTCTTGTAATGCCATTTGGCTTGACTAATGCCCCAGCGACATTCCAATCCACAATGAATGACTTGTTTCGCCCATACATGCAGAAGTTTGTATTCGTTTTCCTTGACGAAAGATTGGTTTATAGCTGGTCTTCGGCGAATCATCAGGAAGAGTTGAATCTAGTACTATGCATCTTGACGGAGAACCAGTTCAAAGCTAGTTGGAAGAAGTGTGCCTTCGGATGTCTCAAGGTGGAGTACTTGGGGCATGTTATATCTCACGTCGGGGTGGCAATGGACCCAGCTAAAGTTAGCGCGGTGGTGGATTGGCCGAGGCCCGTTCGGTTCGTGAGGTTCAGGGATTCTTGGGGTTAACGGGATACTGTAGAAGGTTTGTCGGAGAATATGGTCTTATCTCACGCCCTCACACAGCCCTTTTCAAGGAAGAGGCTTCTGTTAGCTTCGTATGGCCACCAGATGTCGAAGAAGCATTTCAGCACCTTAAGAAGGCATTGACCGAGGCACCCGTGTTAGCTATGCCTCAGTTTGATCGCGAGTTTGTGGTCGAGTGAGATGCTTCGGGCACGGGCATAGGGGCGGTTCTCATGCAAGAATGGCGGCCTATAGCATATTTCAGCAAATCCTTAGTGGATCGTACCATGTCCAAATCAGCCTACGAGCGCGAAGTGATGGGATTGGCCTTGGCAGTTCAACATTGGTGGCCATATTTGATTGGGCGGCGGTTTGTGGTGTGCACAGATCATTGAAGCCTCAAACACCTCCTCACATAGCAACACCATCGCAGCAGGTTTGGGTAGCGAAATTACTCGCGTACGATTTTTTGATCGAGTATAAGACGGGTATTTCAAATGCCACGGCGCATGCCCTTACACGAAGGGGGAGGAGGCCTCTTTGGCAGCCGTCGTTGCCGTGAGTGGTTGGGATTGGCTGATGCGGCGGAAGAGCAGCGTAAGGACTACTTTGTCCGATCCATTATGGGGGCATTGGAGGGTGCAACCACTTGTAAGGTATGCATTGGATGGTGCAACCACTGAATATTCTTTAAGGGTCGTTTGGTCCTAGCATCCAACTCCAAGTGGATTCCTCGACTGTTAGAGGAGTTTCACGATACGTCAGAAGGGGGACATGTAGGGGCATATCAAACCAATAGAAGGTCGTCGCTAAACGTGTATTGAAAAGGAATGTTTCATTGAATACACATTATGTTTCCCAATGCGTGGTTACCAAAAGGCCAAATATGAAGCGATGTCGCCAGCGGCATTGCTACAGCCGCTGTCCATTCCGGATTGATTTGGTAGGATATTTCGATTGATTTTATCACCTGCTTCCCAAATCAAGGGGGTATACGTCCTTTGGTGGTTGTGGATCGCTTGTCTAAGTACGACCATTTTTAGCACTCAAACTGCCCATTACAGCGCGATATGTGGCAGAAGTGTTTGCTGATTGTCAACGATCGTGACTCTCTTCTTTTTATGAAGTAGGGTGTTTGCATGCGATTCCGCACTCGATTGTCAGCGATCGTGACTCTCTTCTTTTTTGGTGCGTTCTGGAAGGAGTTGTTGTCATTATTAGGAAGACAGTTGAAGTTTAGTACGGCTGATCACCGGAAACGGACGGCCAAACGGAGGTGTTAAACCGTGTGGTGGAGACTTATTTGCATTGTTTTTGTTGTGAACAATCGATGCAGTGGTTAAGATGGTTGTCGTGGGTCAAATACTGGTATAATACTGCGTTACAAACGGCTGCCCGAGTTACCCCATTCGAGATTGTGTATGGGAGGCCACCACCACCATCCACTGATTTTTGCGCGACGAAAGCAAGGTGGTGCCGTTGCTGATGCCCTAGGGAATTGGAATGCCATGATGGTGCGCCTGAAGGGTAACTTGGAGAAGGCACAAAAAACCATGATCAAGCAAGCTAATAAACATCGTCGAGAGGTGGAATTCCAGGTAGGCAATAAGGTATTCTTGAAGGTGAGACCTCATAGACAGTCTACTGCATTTCACCGGCCTTCAACCTGTCACCGAAGTTCTATGGGCCGTTTTTGGTGGAGGCGCGCATAGGATCAGTGGCATACAAGTTTGTCCTTGCCATCCTCCAGTCGCATACATCCTGTTTTTCATGTGTTGTAGCTGCGGCGGGTGGTGGGAGACCATCCCGTGGAGGCAAAATTATCGGAAAGTTTGGAGTTGCCAGTTGAGCCTCTGTGGGAACCTGAGGAGGAGCAACTGTTGGTCAATTGGATGGGGCAGCCGAGTGATGATGCTACATGGATAAGTAAAACTAGTTTCCAAAGCCAATTTCTAGATTCCAACCTTGAGGACAGGGTTGTTTCGAAGGAGGATGGAGTTGATAGAGAGCAAGAGCAAGGGCCGAGGCCCATATTGGCCTACCGAAGGTAGGGACAGGCTTGAGCCCACTTTTCGTGAGAGGGAGGAAGAGATTCTTAGCATTAATTATTATGATTATATTTCTATAACTAAACGGAAATCTTCTTATTAATTATGTGGATCTCCAAGCATTTTTTACTGATTCTGTAGAATCACGTCCTTTATTAGTACATAGTAGAGTATACAAATAGGCATAAACCCTTCTGTAATATTCATCTTATCAGATAATAAACAAGGTTATTAGCCTAAAAGCTTTGGGCAACGGGTTTTTCGTCGATTTGGGATTTCCGTTCTTATCAACGAAGCAAGCAAATAGAGTTAAAGAGTGTATTTCTACGACATGGACTCCCAAGCCCCACCATGCATGTTCGAGCAAGGAGGACACTATATCCTTCCACCTCTTGCAATTTGCACCGTAGAATTCTGTAAATCGAGGAGATATACGAGCACTTCATTGTTGTGGCTATCGGATAATAATGAAGGTTATTAGCCTAAAAGCTTTGGGCAACGGGGTTTTCGTTGATTTGGGATTTCTGTTCTTATCAATGAAGCAAGCAAATAATGAATTAGATAGTGGATTTCTACGACATGGACTCCCATGCCCCATCATTCATGTTCGAGCAAGGAGGACACTATATCCTTCCACCTCTCGCAATTTGCACCATAGAATTCTGTAATCGAGGAGATATAAGAGTACTTCATCGTTGTGGCCATCAATTTGATCGAACCTAAGTGGTATCTGTTCGCGCAATGGAAGAGAAAGCGTTGCCACTAATTTTTCTTATTTTGATAATAATTTTCTTGATGATGCTAGAGTACTCATACGCTACTTATAATCAGCCAACTTGACTTAGACTTGCTAATGTACATACTTATTAAGAAAACTAGAGGTAGACGTGGACCCAGTAATTTACCATTTAGAACTTCACTATTCGATTACAAATTAATTTCAACACCCTTGCCTAATTTGAAATCTTCAACAGAGCCTTATGCTCTCCAGTTTTCCTAGCTACGGCCTTTGTTAGAATATCATATGGTTGCTCATTTATGCTCAATATGTTTGACCGTGCATGAAGTACAAGATTTTTCGTCATTAAACTAGGTGATTTAATATCACAGAGAATGGTAGCTCCTTCTTGCTTTAGCTGCCATTCCTCTGGTAATATTCGTAACCAAACAACTTGACATAGGCCATCTATATTAATGTTCTGTATTTTTCGTCAGAGGAAGATAAAGCCACAGCGATTTGTTTCCTATGTCTGCAGCACAATGGTCATATCTCCGTGGCATACTTTTGAGTATTTGAATCATATTTCTAACACACGTCTTCATACTGGTTTCGTTGGTTTACCACTTTTGGTCTAAGTTAATTTTTCTTCATTTATACGTGTGTGATACATCTCATTATGTCTGGATTTATATATATATATATATATATATATATGATCAAGGGTTCCGGTTCATGGATCTATCGGTTTTAGAAATCACTAAGGTCCGTTTGGTATGCGGATCCAACGCGGAAAAGAAAAGGAAATGAAATGATTCGCATCGGATCATTGTACATTATGCCTCATGTATCGTACCATAATACGTTTTTTCTTTCCTTTCCACACCGATTTCCGCATACCAAAACTCATTAGAAAAGAGGATAATATTCATTCTTGAAGCGTAGTAGTTATATTTGTGTCGTTTGGTTTGATTGATGCAGCTTGGGCTGAAAGAAGGTGATGACATTGACGTGGTGGTGCACCAATTAGGAGGTGGCGGCCAAGATGGCCTGTTTCATTAGTTCTCTACGTTGATTGCCATATTAAAAAATATGAATAATTGACATTGATTTAAGTTGTCCTATCTTATTTGTAATGCCATATTCGAATTATGGATTCGTTTTCCTATATGATTCTTATATATTTTACATCAGTTATTCTCACTGTTATATTCTGTCTTCCATATAAATCAAAATATTTCCAAATAGCAACGTTAATTTCTTTTAAAAAATAATCAATTACACGACTTTCACTTTTTAAAGGAATTGATTCCAATTCTAAAATAGAATAACAATTTTAAAACAGTTAACGTGACATTCCAAATTTAATGACAGTCTGTTTTCACAAGTGTGGAAATGGATCGCAATTTTTTTGTATTAGTGGATAAAAAGGATAGTTTTTTAGTGATATCAATTGCAAAATAAAAACGCATTTATTGAAAGTTAAATTACCTTTATCATATGGTTATTTATGGAACTTACAATACGTTGTGCTTTAGCTTTTCAAAATGGACCATCGTCCTTGTATTTCGAAATTTAAGTTCACGTTATCCTCGAATTTTGATTTAATCGAAACTAACAACCTTTGAATTCCCGATAGAAAGATTGGAGTTAACTCGTAATTCAAATCAAAATCCTATATACAAATAAACAATTAACTTATTTGATTTTGGATGCTCCAAACAATGCAATGTTTGTTGACTAAAACAAGTTAGATAACTAATTAAATAGATAATATTTTGTAATTCATTTTAAATAATTAATAAAATGCGAGGACGCGACGAAAAACAGATGTCGGGAGATAATGACTAATAGAGATTGTATAGGCTTCTCTCTCTCTCTCTCTCTCTCTCTCTCTCTCTCTCTCTCTCTCCCTCTCTCTCTATATATACACAAATATATGTATATATATATTTATTGATATGGGCTGTCCCAATCAAAGAATTTTAATGTTTCGAGAAATTTATATAGCGGTAGATTAAATATCACAAAGTTTTAGGACGTGCGTAAAGTGCTTGTTTGCGAGGGACGTGATTGGGAAGTAAACGAAAGGACACAAAACACATGTGGTTCGAATCCTTGCGGATTCTACGACGACGGGCACTACGGAATTTTCTTTCACTATATCTGGATAAATTACACACTTAACTATGTTACTTTCACTCACAGATGCTAACTGAAATGACAATACTTAGTACGCTGAAAGAGAGAGATTAATAAGGGTTTTTCTTTTTCTAATTATGATTCCTTTAGAAAAATGGCTAAGTGCACCTTTTATAGAGGCTCCCCGCAACCTATCAGTATTACATCCCAGGATTCCTGGGGATGAGTGGTCTGGTACGATGTACAGTAAAAAGCAGCTTGTCTGGCTTTTCTACAGTAGCCGCAACCCAGTACAGTAACAGTGGCGCCGTCATACCATTAATAGACACGTGTCTCTGTACAGTAATCTTCTTATAAGGGTCTTTTCACCTGCAGCGTGTCAAGGAAGCTTTCTTCTTTTTGGGGAGCTGCCAACTATCCTTGGAGGTCCCCACAGATCCTTACTTCCACTATTATTATTGTTTTTTACTAAGTGTTAAGCGTTTCCTTAATGGCCTTTTTCTCATTTTCTCCGTCCAACCTAATCTCCGCTCATATCAACCACTCCTCTAGTCTAATTTGTCTTTTGCGACAAAAAAAATTAAAGTAAAATCGTATGCTGGGCCTTACCTTCCCCTTAGGGACCTACGGCAAATGGTTCATTTAATGCCTTGGGAACCGCTTTTTAAAGTTGCATCCCGAGTTTCGGTCGTCGCCTTTTCTTTATTTCTGAGTCTTCAACATCGCCAGGTATATTTCTCTTTCTTCTTTTTTTGCTAAGTTTCTCCTTTTCCATGACTTCTTCCCAGTCTGGTTCCACAAAATTGTTCACCTCCCTCTGCAAATTCTTTTGGTTTGACCTCCTCTGTTGCCGTACCAGTTCCACAAACTTCCTCACCTACACCCAAGTTCAAAGCCCACCCAAAACGATCTGCGATGAAACGGAGCGGCAATTGTCCTGGAACCCGCTCTTTGGCCGCCTCCACCGCTCCTTCTTCTTCTCCCAGTGGTTCTGTGGCGGAAGATTCACCTGCAGGGTCCCAAGACCTAATTGCAGATCCGCCAACCCTTGCACTGTAGACCTGGATAATGGGCCGGGTCAACCCGGCACCGGCCCAAAACCGGCACACGAAACCGGTCCAGAACCGGAACCGCTAAAACCGGTTCTGGAACCGGTAATCGGCCCATTAGAAGTGGTTGGGCCAGTTCCGGGAACCAGGAACTGTGAATTACCGGTTCCGGCTCTCGTTTCCGACCACGGTTCCCGATTTCGGTTCGGAACTGGAACCGGCCCTACGGATTTCAAGTTTTTTTAATTCCGAAAATAGTTTATGAAAATAAAAAAATAAATAAAAACAATATTAATGGGCTGAACCGGTTCTGGAACCGGAACCGACCCATTAGTGGCCCGTGGTTCTGCTCCGGTCCCAGGAAAGTGGTCCCAGAATCGGAACCGGAACCGGGACCAGAACAGTGCCGAACCGGTAGAACTGGAACCGATGAAACTGGAATCGGTGGAACCGGCGCCGAACCGGCCCGGCCCAATCCATTTCCCAGGTCTATTGCACAGCCTGGAGCTAACCCTAAATCAGCCTCATCTCGCGCCACATCTAGCGTTTTTAGGGCATCATCTAGTTCGTTGGTGGGTCTTGAATCCCCAATAGAGGGTAGTTTGCCTTCGAGGGTTTTGCGATGTCGGTTCCGTTGCTGCATCAGAGCGCGGGTCACCCCCTCCTTCACTTCTTACCTTTTGGGAGGCCCAAGTCAGGGCATGTTTACGCTTCCCAATCCCTGCTTTTTTTCTGATGTATCTCATGCTTACAAGGTTCCACTTAACCAGTTTCAACCTTCTGCTCTTCGTTTACTTATTGCGTTTTTTGTGGCGGTGCAAACATCTGGTTGTACGCCTTCGGCGGATTTAGTCCTCTCTTAGTTCTCCTTGAAACCATATGTCCCCTCTTTTTATCTTTCTTCTGTTTCTTCTTCGCGGGGCGGGGATACTCATTTCTTTGTAAAGAATCGTGGCGTTGGTAAGAACTGGCAAGATAGTTATTTCTGTGTAGAATATCCAGACTGTACGTGGGACTTTCCTTATGATGGTTGGATGAATGGAGCTCCTCCCCGGGATCCTGGTAGGTGTTCCAAGAAAAATAAAAGGCGCTTTCTTCGTTCCTGCGGCGCCCCTGACTTCTACCGCCCATTCTTATTACTAATTTGTGTGACTGCATATGATGTAAACGAAATCTATATACGAAAATGTGTACAAAATATTTCCTTTTATATAAAGGAAACTGTTCTGTACAATACAAAATATTCCTAGGATATAAATACAAGGTGATGGCGCATGCTTCTTCAAAACAATCCATCGCCCCGCCACTTAGGTCGTCCATGTACACACTGCCACCTCAAAAGTCCTACGGAAGCTTCAAAAATTGGCCTCGCCTTCGTAAAGATCACGTACCGCGATCCCGTGAACCTACAACACATAAATTCGTGGAATGAGTTTATAAAGCTCAGTAAGTGAAAGCCATGCACGTGTCCTAATTCGCAAAGGCATCCGCGCCAATGCTCCCTAGACCTCATATTTTCCTTGTCTTGTCTTGTCATGTAGGGCCCTCGGCTATCTTGCTATGCACCATCATGGGCTCGATTCCACAAGGGATAAATAATCATATAAGTGGCAATACACACTCAAGGGAGGCTAACACTAGGAAGCCTTTTCTGTCCCAAGGTGGTTTCATACGCCACGCGGATGCTCCACATTGGTAGCCAAATCTGAGATAGTGAACACCGGAGATATCCTCGGTGCCACTTACTCCCTCAGCTCGCACCCTCCAGGTTTCACGATCCGCCATGAGGGCATTAGCCCTAAAATCATGTCTTTCCTTGTAGATGTCATGTCTCGACGGTAGCGCCATGCGACGTCACCATGGTAGCATAGAAGAGCCGTGACTCAACTGTGAGTCGACAACAGACGCCCATATCGGCGAATCTTTATCGCTCTCAGGCGATAGTATATTATGCACGCTCTCATATCATGCCTTTTGTACTAAACGTGCGTGCATATGCTCATGTCATGAAAATGCGTGTCATGTGTAGAGTATATATATGTTAATTGTACTTGATTTTATTAGTTGTCCTTGTAATTAGGGGCGTTTTGTATAGTAGTCCTTAGATTAGGACTAGTTTGATATTTATACCAAGTTTGTTTGGTATAAATACATGTAAACGAATTGTGCTGAATAGAGAAAGTTTTGGAAATTGATCCGAAAGGCTTGCAATTCAATTTCTAGAGAGATAAACAATAGTAACTTTCTCACTCTACACGAATTCTCTCTCTCAATCTTCATTTGAGTTTTTCGATCGATTCTAAATGTCAATCATTATCATCGAATTACTTAGAATTCATGCCTAGGATCATAGAGTTGTTAATCGTAGGACCTAACAATTGGTATAAGAGCAGATTCGTTCTGTTTTGAATAAAAAATTGTTAGATTTGGATCGAATATCATTTCCTGATTACTGTTCATCGAAGAACAGTTTGGCGCGAAACTTTTTTTAATCCAATAGCATAATTATGTGCTTAATTGAGTAGAATTTGATGTTTCTGTGCTTGTTTAAGTGTTAAATGATGATCGCGATCAGATTTGTAGCTGTTTGAACTTCGTTTTTTTGATTAAATCGATCCTATGATTTACTGTTTGCGAAGAACATGAACACGTTATGATTTTGATCAAATTCGACATACTTTGGTTCATAACGTGTTTAATTGCTTGTTCGTGCGTAGTTAGTTAAGATTGCGAGCAATTACCTGAAATTTCACTGTCCAATTGCTTGTTTTTGCTTGTATCTGTGTTAATCGTATTCTGCGCATTTTTCTCGATCGTTCTAATTTTTCTCGCTAGGTTTACGATCTGATTAATTTTTCGATCGAAAAAACTTGGCGCGAGAATTTTTCTCGGTCAGAATACGAAGTCAGCGCTAGAATCGTCAACACTAGAAACGATTTTAGTGAAAAAAATTTCGAGCATTATTCAGCGAAAATCGTTTTTGAGGAAGACTAATTTTGACTGCACGCGTAAACACTTTCCCTCGAAAAACATTTTCGGTCAGATACTTAAAGTCTGACCAAGCTAAAAATCACTTACACGCGAGAAACTTTTCTAGTCAACAGACTTATTTTGACTTGTCGAGAAACTTACAAACGTACTGTTTCTTTACGATCGAAATAAATTCACGATCTGGAAATTTCTCTCGACAGAACGATTTTGGGCAATTTATTTCGCTCGAAAAATATTTCGCTGACAAACTTTCTCGCACGAGAACAGTACACATTATATTCTATTTCGATGAAAATTATTTTCGATCAAAATTTAAAGATTGAATCGAAAATAATTCTCGAACTATTTTTCGAATCAAACGCGACTAACGAACTTTGTCACTTGTGAAGTACAATACATCATCTTCAAATGTTCAAAACACTTAACGAAGATCCTTCAAACAACTCAACTACAACAAAAAATGGATGCATACTCGCTCGGAAATGACAACCGTCCACCGATTTTGCAACGAGGCGAATATACCGTGGAGTAGCCGCTTCCTCAATTTCATCGCTTTAAAGATCAAGTCGAGAATTTACTGAAATCACTAGAAGAAGGACCCGCACAGTTTTGGGTGCATGTCTCCGGTGATGACGGCAACCCCTCAAATTCCCGCGTATAGGCGACTGAAGGAGCCTAGGGAGTACACAATCGAGGAGAGGGCTCGGGCTAAGGCTGATCTAGTAGCCATGAATACCCTCATGCAGGGCATCCCCAACGACATATATGGACAGATTGATAGCATTTCATCAGCTAAAGGAATGTGGGATGAACTGCATAGGATGATGCAGAGGACGGAAGTTGGCATAAAGGCCAAAAAGGCGAACATTCTCACTACGACTCCTTCAAAGCAAAGCCGGAGGAGAGTCTATATGAGATCTACCAAAGATACCTCACTCTTCTCAACGAGATGAGAAAGATAGAAATCACGAAGAACAATATGGAGACAAACATCAGATTTCTGTCTTCTCTGCCCGCGGAATGGAAGAAAATATCCACTCAAATTCGACAAAATAAATATCTAGAGGAGTTGGATATCCATGCCGTGTTTGACAATCTCGTACAACATGAGTATGATATAAGCGAGATTCACAAGGAGCAGAATGGCAAACAGACCGAAGACACTGTTGCCTTAGTCTCGGAGAAGAGGACTCGAAATCAAGAAATGAAAAGATCGTTAAGCCTCCTTCTCCTTCAGAGTCGCAAGAAGAGTCGGACTCCGACGTCGAGCCAAACATGAAAGCCCTAGGAAAGCAGTTGGCTCTAATAGGAAAAACGATGAGTAAGAAGTACTTCAAGAAGAAGTCTTCAACCTCAGCAACAGACTTCGGACTACAAGCTCTAAAAACAAAGAACATGCACCAGAGAGCTCCGAAGTCAAGAACCCAAAAGAGGCTAACAAATGCTTCGACTGTGGCAGGCAAGGTCACTTTGCCAGAGAGTGCACTCTTCCAAAGAAGAGAGGTGCCAACTACTACTCCAGGAAGCTCCAATTGACTAAACAGAAGGAAGCTGGAGTAGCTCTCATGGCCGAACAAGACCAATGGCTCGAGAACACGTCGAGTTCTGAAGAAGAGAATTTAGCCCTCATGGTCCGTCTCGACAATAAATCGGACGCCGAAACATCCAACCCGACAGACGAAGACAACGCATCACCTCGTCAAAAGAGGTAGTCTCTTCTTCCACATTATTGACCATGTTAGAATCATATAAAACACAATATGCTAACATGAAACGTGAGCAGAAAAATGTTAAGGAAGTAGAGGATAAACTTGGGAGAACTCAGGAGAATGTAGATAGTCTCGAATCAGAACTTAGAAGCTCTAGTGCTAATAGAAGAACTTACTAAGAGCGTACATTCTAGCGAGACTAGTCTACCTCAAATAGGACAGCATAGTGAAAAGATTAAGGAATTAGAAGATAGGCTAACAAATAACTACAATTGCCTGGTTAGGAATCTCAATGAGAAAGCTACCCTAAATTGTAGGATAACTGAAGCTACCACTAAGATCACTAACTTAGAAGCTGAATTAGAAATATCAAATGCTAAGGTTAGAGAGCTTAGTAATGATCTAGATGCCTGTTAAACCGCCAAATGACGGTAGAAAATAATTATGCTCTCCTAAGTGAGGAACGCAAGAAATTATATGCAAAAATTAAGAAATTAGATAATCTTCTTACGCATATGGGACAATCCAAACAGACGATATTTTTGAACAAGCCAAGGATATTCTATAATCCTGTAGAAGGCATAGGTTTTACTAACCCACGTGTACTTCGGAAAAAGAAATCTATGATATTAGAGAATTCACTGATCGACGTACCAAAATAATTATGATTTATCTATGAGAAAAGCCTCACATGGGCCTGAGATCCCCTTTGACTACACTGAACTAAATGAAAGAGACAGAAATATGAAACCTTCCTTAACACCTGTCTGTGATTTAGTTCAAGTTCTGCCTCCTGAATCTCAAGCACACAACGAGAAAGTCAAAGACGTTAATTATCAAAATTCTCTCTACAAACCCCCTATCATAAAACAAATAGAGGAGTCACAGGCAAAGTTAGATAAAGAACGAGATAATTTCGAAGCTGAAAAGTAAAAGTTCTTTAAGGAGATGGAAAATCTCAAGGCTTCCTCATCCTCCCAAACTACCTCTCATGCTATTAGGAAAAGCGTGAAAATCGAAAACTCGCCTTCGGAAGATCAAAAGTGCATTAATAATTCTATTAAAAGTGCTAAGACTAATTCCATTTCACCTGCGTCCACAGGGAGCGTAGGTCCATCACTGAAAACGAAGGCGATAGTGTCGTGTACTAAGATAAAGAAGGAGCCAGTAGATTTGAATGTTTCTAAGAATGTTACTCTTCTGTTATAATAAAAGACACTCGTCGTAATAAAAGAGCCATTTCTACGTTCAAAATAATTGCTTCTACTTGTTCACTTCAGCCTATCACCTTTAGAAGCGACAATTTCGAAATAGGCTCTACCTCAAAAATTACTATAATCATTCTGAAACAAATGCCACTAGGAAGCCTCGTAGGACACAAGATCCAGCCATAAAGAAAGCTTATGGCAATGTACATACCTGTATTCACCTAAGGTATCCCGTAAAGATTGAGTCCCCCAAGCACCTTAGGAGATTATCAAAAGAAAAGATCTTTTCCTCAGTCAAACCTTCCAAAGTATTTGTACGTACTGAAATTAACCTTCCCTGCAAGGTTCAACCCATATGGGTTCCTAAATCTCCGCCTAGGACGACAAAAGCCGAAAACGCCAAGTCTCCTATAGAGGCAAAACCCAAACCCACTTCTCCGAAAGTGGAATGGGTTATTAATACTCCTCCAAATAAAAATTTAATCATATATGAACCCAAAACTAAATCTGCTAATCAGAGAGGACCCATGCTTAAGTGGGTACGTAAAGCTCTCTAAATTGTTTTTGCAGATCCATCATGTGTGGTACCTCGACTCTGGTTGCTCCACACACATGACTGGTACTCAAGAGCTGCTGAGCAACTACAAAGACCGACCAAACGGCAAAGTAAGATTCGGAAACAATGACTCAGCTTCAGTTCTTGGATTTGGAGATCATTCTGGAGAATCTGACAATAAAGGATGTCTCGTATGTCGAAGGCCTCCGCCATATCTTGTTCAGCATAGGCCAGTTCTGCGACAAAGGGTTCCAGGTGGTCTTTCATGCTGATCGGTGCAGAATTTTGGATAGTCAGGACACATAACTTTAAGGACTTCGGAAATCTAATCTTTACACGATCAACCTGACGTCCATGTGGCCCTCGACAACTGTATGCCTCATCTCTCAGATTGATTTACAAAGGAACAGCCTATGGGCATCAACGACTGTCTCATCTGAATATGAAAGCTCTCCAACGTCTTTCTACGAAAAAGTTGGTTCACGGTCCATCAGTGTTCGGCATGTCAATTAGGAAAAATGAAACGAGCATCTAATCACGTCAAGAAAATTGCGTCTACTTCTCGACCATTGGAACTAATACACATGGATCTCTGTGGGCCGATGCAGACTCAGAGTATCAATGAAAGAAAGTACGTGCTAGTGATCATCGATGACTACTCTCGCTACATACGGACAAAGTTCCTCCGAACCAAAGATGAGACCGGTGACTTGATAACCAACTTTGTGAACACGACTCAGAATCTGCTACAACAGACCATTCAAGTTATTCGAACAGGCAACGGCACTGAGTTTAAAAATAATCACCTCAGTGAGATTTATCAAAAACTCGGAATTAGTCAACAATTCTCAGCCGCAAAAACACCTCAGCAAAATGGGGTCGTTGAAAGGAAAAATCGAACCCTAGTGGAAGCAGCTCGTACAATGCTGATCCATTCAGGACTTCCACACTTTCTATGGGCTGAATCAGTCAATACCGCTTGTTTTACCCAACATAGGACGGTGGTTCACAAACGGTTCAACAAGACTCCGTATGAGATCGTGAATAATAGAGTGCCCAACATCTCATTCCTTAAAGTCTTCGGTGCAAGTGCTTTGTGGCGAACGACAGAGAGCAACATGCAAAGTTCGACCCTAAAGCATTCGAAGCAACTTCCGTCGGGTATTATTCAACATCAAAAGCGTACCGAGTATACATCAAGTCCAACTGAACAATTAAGGAAACCTATAATGTCACTTTCCACGAAGTGGCAGAGATGGCTTCTGGTCACATCAGTCCAGGACCCGTACTTAACCCGATGGCTCCTGCACAACTCAGTTCAGGACCCGTGCTCAACCCGTTGGCTTCTGAACACAACATCTCAGAACTCGTACTCACTGGTGTGTTGGCACAAAACCAACAGAAGATGGCAACAAATCAGCAATCACCGCAAGACTAAGCTCTGAGACTTGTGCTAGAAGACTTGGATTGCCTTTTTGAGCCTTTTCATCGGCCAGTCACCGTCAATCCTACACCCGACGATGCCGATGTACCAAGCTCTTCAACTGTCCCTACCTCACCCAATTCAAATTTGCCTCAGAATAATGAAGAACTTATTATGAGTGTCGAGGAAGAATCATCAGAGTCGCTCTCTCCAAATGCTAGTTTTGAAATTCCTCACACAAATGAACAATCGGAGATCGTTGGAAATATAGACCCACAAATGGCTGATGCAACTTCCTCAGCTTTGCCACATGAGCGCAAGTGGACTAGAGCCCACCCGGTTGATCAGATAATGGCGATCTTTCGAGCGGAGTAAGGACACGGCATCAACATAGTCTTTTCAGCTATTTCCTGAGCCAAAACGAGCCTACTAAGGTAGCAGACGCACTACAAGACCCCGATTGCATAATTGCAGTGCAAGAGGAAATCAACCAATTCGAACGTCTTCAAGTGTGGACCTTGGTACCCCGTCCGCATGGTAAAACAGTTGTCGGAACTAAATGGGTTTTCAAAAACAAGAAAAATGAAGATGGTGAAGTGATCCGGAACAAAGCAAGGCTAGTTGCAAAGGGATACAATCAACAGGAAGGCATCGACTACGACGAGACATATGCTCCTGTTGGCCAAATCGAAGCTACCCGTCTTCTACTGGCTTATGCGGCTCACAAATACTTCAAAGTCTATCAGATGGATGTTAAGACCGCCTTTCTCAACGGCGTGTTAAAAGAAGAAGCTTACATCGCTCAGCCCGGAAGGCTTCGTTGATCAAGAACATCCTGATCACGTCTATCGATTGGACAAAGCTCTCCATGGACTAAAACAAGTCCCACGTGCTTGGTATGATATCCTGAGTGAATTCCTCGTGAAGTCTAGATTCATATGAGGAATAATAGACACAACCCTCTTCATCAAATGGCAAGACAAAGATCTGATGGTCGTTCAAGTATACGTCGACGACATCATCTTTGGATCAACTAATCCACGACTTTGCACGAGGTATGGAGATCTAATGAAAAGCAAGTTCGAGATGAGTCACATGGGAGAGATGCAGTTCTTCTTAGGACTACAAGTCAGGCAACTCGAAGATGGGATTTTCATCAGTCAGACAAAATACATCAAGGATATTCTGAAGAAATTCCATCAAGATCAGAACAAGCCTCTCAGCACTCCTATGTCACCAAGCTGCAAGTTGGATGATGATCCCTCTGGCAAGTCGGTCGACGTCACACTGTATCGCAGCATCATTGGATCTCTTCTATACCTCACTTCGAGCAGGCCGGATATCATGTTTGCCACTTGCTTATGTGCCCGTTTTCAAGCTGATCCCAAAGAATCCCATATGCTCGCTGTTAAAAGGATTTTGCGTTACCTTATTGGCTATACTGACGCTGATTATGCAGGTTGCCGAATGGACAGGAAAAGCACGTTCGGTGGTGCTCAATTTCTAGGCGAAAAGCGGGTCTGCTGGTCATCCAAAAAGTTGAATTGTGTGTCAACTTCGACGGCCGAAGCAGAATACGTGGCTTTCGCCAGTTGTTGCTCCCAGATGTTGTGGATGCGGACACAGCGTCGCGACTATTGGAACAATTTAAATAATATACCCATATATAGTGATAGTCAAAGTGCCATCGCTATTACTTGCAATTCTGTTCATCACTCACGCACAAAACACATAGACATTAGATATCACTTTATCAAAGATCACGTAGAAAAAGGCACCATAGATATGTATTTTGTGAACACGGAGTTCCAACTAGCTGACATCTTCACCAAGGCTTTGGATTAGAAACGATTCCAATTCCTTGTCGGAAAATTAGGCATGTTGAATCTTCCGTAATATGTGCATTACCTGACCTTCTGTGCTATCACATGCTCTATTCTATGTGTTTTCCATGCTTATTTGTCTTTATCTTGCGTGATATCAAAAATTATATATAATAAAAATATAATATAAGGGGGGATGACGAAATCCTTTAGGATGCTTTGATCTAAAGTCACTTAGAATTTTATCCCGACATGCCATCGATTTAATTGCTTAATTTTATCAGTCTAAGCCGCATTCTTGTGTCTAACGGTCATTAGGTTGCTCCACTAGACACAAAGCCAGTTTCATATGAGGATTCAAGCCTTGTTCCTTTTTCTTTCTTTGGATCTATTTCTCGAGTGAGTCACACATCAATTACTTGTCTTACCTAGTGATACTTGGCTTCATACTCAGCTTGCCTTAGATCGTTAGGAAAATGATAAGGGCGCTTAGGTCATTCCTCACTCGGCCCTATAAAATTTTTCCCTCTCATTAGCCCTTAGTCAACCACTTTGAGCCTTCTCCGACATCCTTTTCTTCCTTTGAATCCCATTCCCAGCCTTCAACCGTATTCTATACTCTTCGGATGGTTGTTCAAACAAGAAAAGGAGGGGGAGAAAATAAGGAGGATGATGACAAAAGAATGCATTGCTCTACGCGCACAAATCAGACCAAAAGAACCTGCTTTCCGACTATCTCTTAGAAAGTGGCATGGATCATACTGTGAACTTCTCCAACGATAATCTCGTACGCTCTTCAGAACGGCTGGAAAGAGGAGCACCGCGAAGTGAACTTCTCCAACAGTAATCCGGTCTTATATCGGGAAAAGAGAAGAGGAGCGCAGCCTTGGGTACGAGTTCCATAACCGTGAACTTTTCCGAAAAGATAATCTCTGAAACTTCTCTAGGGATTAAGAGAAAAGGAGCACGGTATCGGCCAGAGAACCAACAAGAAGAACTTCGCCTACGATAATCTGCTATAGCCTCATGGAGAGCGGAGCTTCAGCTTGAGCATAGCATAAAAAGGGATAGTTCATAAAAGAAAAAGACGGAGAAATGATTGAAAAGAAGAAAAACGCTGAAAAAAAAGGAGACGGGCGTAGAAATGGAAGATGACGAAGAGATAAGCTCACTTTCCTCTAAATTCCTTCCCTTCTAAGTCCTAGCCAAACTAAAACCCTTACACTCCTTTGATTCCAATCGACGGTCTGTCGCTTAGGTGAAATGATTAAAAAATGCCTCGATCACAGGTAAATTGACTTAAAATTGCTTGTGTTGACTTGAGTGATAAATATAAAAATCCCAAGTTAGAACTAATTGAGTGCAAGAGCGAACCTAGTGAGAGATGTCGAAATGGATCAGTCTATGAACTTAGGACTATAGTTTGACGACATGACTTGACGGCATTTTCTTCTTTCAAATGTCTCGTAAAATTTTAGGTGTGACGATTGATCGAAGCAAAATAATCTGACCCCATACTATAACAATAGTAAAATAAAAAATATATAATATTAATAAAATAAATTTTTTTTATATACATATATATATATATAGAAATTTTATTTTTAAAATTTTTGAAAAAAATAAATAATAAAATTTTGAAAGGAAAAATTTCGCACATTTTGACATGAAATGTTATGTGTCATATGCTTTGAATTGAATAAATGCGAATTTCTTTAGTGTGTCGCAAATTCTAAATGAAAGTTTAGATTGCATTGGTACTGAATTGTTTAAAGGCGATAAATTTTTCATTGCTCTTACCATCACACAATATCTTAAATACATGTTTTCGGGGACCATGTATATGTGCTTACTGGGTAAATTTGTGTGTTATATGCTAGTGACTTGAATTGATTTCATATGCTTGCATATTCAGTCAATTCTTGCGCATTATTTGAGGGGGAGCAAATATAAAAATCCTGCATTAGCCCCAAATATTCTTGACGTTTTTCTCTAAGCGTTTCAGATTCCTTCAAACAAAATTAAGGAGCAAGACGTCGACACTACAAGGAAAGGAGCTAGTCATAGACCAAATATTTCATGCCTAAAATAATTGTTGATTAACTCCATTATTTCTAACGTTTTCTTTCTAAGTGGTACAGACTTTTTAATTTCTGCTAATGAAGCTAGACGTTACTACATGGAAAATACAGGGAGTTAATTGCATTTATTTTGATTATGAGGGGGAGCTTTACAATGTGATTTTACTCGAAATAGGGGTCAATCTGAAAAGTTTCGAAGTACTTACTATCGAGAAACTGGATATAAGACTTAATAACGATCATAAGTTTCTCGATCGTAAACAGTGTTGGGAACAATTTTGATTAACCGCGATAATTTGCGATCGAAAAAAAAAAATTGAATTGAGGAGCAATTTTCGAATAAAAAATTTCTCGAGCGCAAATAGTAATGGGCCTGTTCCATTTAATCGCAAAAATGTCAAATCGCAAACCCAACATTGACTTACAGCGAGTTAATAAAAGTTCACTTTCTTGTAGTCGAAAAACTTTTTTTCACGCAACCCTAAATCGCAAAAATTTCTCTCTCGCAAAACTTTCACAGACAGTTTCATTTTCTCAAAAATATTTCTATTTTCTACCACAAATTGTCTGGTTAAGGTAGAAATGAGATTCTTTTGACATTTGCGTGTGATTTACCTTCGTTAGCATCTGCATTTTGAAGTTTGTTTAAGATTAGATTCTCGACTGTTCTTCAAAACTGGGAAAACCGTATACTATTTTATAGTGCTTTAGGCTTGATTATGAGTTTTATCTGAGATTAATGCCTACATTTAAGATAGTTTCGATGTTTTTTATGAATCTGGTAGTATGAATCTTCGAAAATCTGCATCTTCGACTCTAATTTGAGTTTAGATGAAACTGGGCATTTGAATGTTTGAAGCCATCGAAGAACTTTGTCGATCGCAAACAGTCTTAATTGAATTCCGATTTAATTGAGATACTGATTGTATCGAATTAGTTTTTCGATCGATAAAATTCTGATTTAGTCGCTAAGATAGAAGATTTTGACGAAAAAATTAATTACCATCAAGAAATCTAATTAGGATTTTTTTGAGCGAAAAACTTAAGCACTGAATAGACAATTTAGATGCAAATTAGATCGAGTGTAAAACTTACTATCGCAAAATAGAATTTTCGATTTAATTTCATTTCGGTCGCAAAAATTTAGCAGCGAAAAATTAATTTTTCAACGCTTAATTTTTTTATCGTAAAATTCGCCGCTTAGGATTTAATTGATCGAAAAAAAATTTTCTCGACTATTGACTTAGTTTTTCGTTGACTAATTTCTCGATAGAAAAATAACGCAGCGAAAAATTTTCCTTACGATCAAAAATCACGTATCGCGCGACAAAAATCAAATCGAAATATTTTATTCAACCGAGGAAAATTTTTCGATATTAAATTTACCTGAGGATAGTTTCTCGATCGTAAATTCATGCGGAATTTTTCTCGATCATAAAATTGATCCGCTACAGTCTCACGATTTCAACTTCAACACTTAGAAGATTTTTTTCTAAGTCTTTTACCCTGTAGCGAACATTAGCGAATAAAATTTTCTCGATCGCAAAATTAAACGGGGTTATTCAATTGAAATCAATGCATGGGAAATCAATTTCAAAACCAAATTTCTCGAGCGAAAAATTTCTCGGCATGAACAGTATCATTTCTCTCGATCAAATACTTAGAAAATTTCGAATTCTTTTCATGCATTACATGTTTAATTCGAAATTACAATCATGCCATTACATTTTTTTTTCAAAATCAAGGATCCTATATGCATGCTACACGATTTCAATTCAAAATTCATCAAACATGTCATGACTTGATACAATATTATAGTTGGATGAAATTAAATCAATTTTCGACTAAAATCAAATTTATGAACTAATGAACAATTATATCTCTTATTTTTCAGATGGATCGCTACCCTCGTTATAATCACATCTACGAGCACAACCTTTATCTGAAGGTTAAGGATACGAACTTCCAGCTCGATCTGAGCACTTTTCGGTGTCCGGACGAGATCATTGTATCTATCCTGCAAGGGCACCCCATCTGGCATGCATTGACGGTCACCGCATCCGTGCCAATGGTCTATCTCCAACAATTCTGGGGATGTATACAAGGAGTAGTGGCAAATGGGGCATTCTCCTTCTCAACAATAATTGGGACGCGGCACATACATATGGACAAGAACAAGTTCGGGATGATTCTGGACTTGCCATACAGCGAAAACTATGACCTGCTCCCATCAGACACAGAAATGGTGCATGACTTCATACAGATGGGATATCAACCGCAGCTCACCAAGCTAGCTCAGGTCCAGAGCAGCGGTATCCCTCATCCCTGGAAGACACTGTTCGGGATTGTGAACAAGCGTATCACCCAAGCATGCTGGCTTCGACAAGGGCAATGGCCACATACTGCGGATCTTTCATGGACTCGCATTCTCCAGAAATTACGATTTCACGCAGCTGATCTGGAATGATCTTGGAGGCCAGATACGGCTAAGGAGAATCGAGATCAAAGAATGTACCCTACGCTCGATGGTTTAATGTGATCATCAGGGAAGTCATGGAGTTACACGCACAGAACATTCCTCACATGCCCCCGGGAGGAGACTATCAACCACCCCGACTCAAATTCTTCAACAATCCACGGCTCACGGACTTGGATCAACCGTCGATGCCAATTCCGCTCAACCTTCTTCGGCTCGCCGATCCCGCGGGAGCTGAATATCAGAGATTCTGTCGGGAACATAATCTCACCGAACAAATGATCAGAGGGCCCCTGGCAGATTTCCAAGTGAGCCCTCCCCAACAACAACAACCGCCCAGCCCTGAGGACATGATGATTGATGAAGTCACTCAGGAGCTAGAGCAGGAGCCTCCAACTCAGGACGAACAAATTCATGATGTAGATGCCACTTTGATCGATGTTGTGGCTGCTGCGTTGGAACAAGAGGCTCCAACAGAAGAATTTCAAGTGGAAGTGCCCGTCCATGTTGGCGTGCTCGAAGAATCCATTGAGGAGGTTCTTCAACCAATAGCACAGCCCCAGGTTGAAATGGGGCAAAGCTCGCTTCCAGGGGTGACGGATGAGGCACTGGAGGACGTCGATCGTGACCCTACTCCTCATACAGCCACCCCGTCTGACACGGAGTCTGATGAGGAAATCAGCCTGATAAGAAGGACTCCCAGGAGACTTAGCATTCAGTTGGAGTCCCTCTTCCCGACCGTCACCACCGCACCAGACACCATGCTGACCACTTCTACGAGTGTTGCCGGCACTTCTTCGCTCAATCTTGAGCCGCAACCAAATCTACCAGCGTCTGGTTTGCAGGCGCAACCCGAGCCTGCCATAACACCCATAGAGGCGAATCTGCAAGATTCGACTCGGATTGGGTGGAAGTCTCATACAGTCACAACCTCAAGTGACTGTGAGCCAACCTGAGGAGTCGGTGCCTACTCAAGGGTTGATAACAGGCGACATCAGTCGTCCAGGGACATCCATGGAGGCGTCCGCACCGTCTGTGATGAATGAGCAATTCCAAGCCGCTCTCCTCGCTGCTGTTCAATCGCTTGAAGACAAGATATTGGAGAGAGTTCTTACTGCCGTAGAGGCCTGCTGCAGAGACAACGGGAAAGCACCTGCCTCCGAAGGCACCTAGTCACGACCCAATCCCACACCTCCACAACCTACACCCACCGACCCTTTAGCCAATTCATCCTTCCTCATCAACCCATACTCCATACCCATAACCGAGCTCCACGACATCCTACTCGTCCGCCTGATTGGCCTTTCCATCCAGTCGCCTCAAGAAGAATCTCTTTATAGGCGATCGGTGAATCATCCTGAGCCACTAACGGAAACTTGCCGAGGTCAAAGCTCCCACTCAAGACGCAGACATGACGATCCTGACAATCAGGACCCTCATGAAGGGGAGAAGAGGCCATGGACATCTACAAGTGGCCAAGGGCAAGGCTCGCGCGCAACGCAAACAAGCGCTGGAGAAGGTGAAAGCCAAAAACCCAAACCCAAACACAAACCACCCACACCACGTACCGCACCACCACTCTAACCCATATCGACCCACCAACATTTAACCTACGGACGCCTCCGCCCACACCACCGATCTACTCAAGCCCCTTGCTTCAGTAAGAAGAAGCAAGTGCTGCGATGCTCGTAGCTTTGGCACAAACCCAAGCTACTCCCTCAACATCTCCAGAACAACCGGGCCCTTCAGGACACGGCGTCAACCCACATGATATCTCGACAAATTCATATTTGAAGAACAGTAGCCGACCCATTATATGCTCGAGGAGCATCAAGTACAACGGCTCAAGGAAGTTCGACAAATTCTGCAACAAGCTTCGGTGCACCTCGTGCTGATAGAAGACGACGAACTTCAGGAAGTGGTAGACCACGAACAAGATCCCACAGGGCTTTCAGAACTTATCACGCAACGAGCGGCTTCCCCCACAAGACAAATGCTAGGGACCGTTCGGATCGACACGCCGTGGGAGAATATCCGAATAGAGATACCCTTCCTCGAAGAAGTCCGTGATAATATTTGGAGGTCGCTAGAAGAATCAAGAAGCCGAACGAATTTGAGCTGAGAGGGATCTCTCACTGGGATCAGCAGAAGAGGATGACCTACCTTTGGATGCTGACTCAACTTGGACCAGATGTAAGGCTGGGGATCCCGAAGGAACGATTGAAGAGTCACTTCAAGGAGCTATCCCCAATATGCCAACTCCTCAACGTGTACTGTGCAAAAGGAGGACTTCCAACACCTCACTATGTCATCGAGCGAATAGACAGAACCCGAGAGGATCTGAGCGAGAGTGACCTACCGTACCTCCCTGCCGACGAGGTATACAACCTCTATCAGCTGTACGTGGAGAAGTACAAGGTCCTCAAGGCTTCATAAAAAGGAAGGCCTCGAAGGGATCTAACGGTTCATGATGCGCCAAGTCAAATACTTTGCAGCGCATGACCTTCAGCTGGCTCTGGAGAGCAACATGAAGAAGGTCAATATGGCCGAACCGCTCAACAAAGGACCTGAGATCGAAGGGCTTCCAAGCAACCACGTGCACATCAGCTCAATCATATGCATCACCTACGACAATCTAATCGCAAAGAAAACTAGGTTGATGCTGAAGACTGAGATTCAGAAGTTTTGCGACGGAACGCTGAAAGTCATCAGGAGGAATATCGAGCAGAGGTTGGAAGAAATCAACCGAGAGACGATGCCGAGAATACACAGGTTCGTGAGAGAACAGCCGCTCCTGATAGTTAGAAACTATGAGTATGCGTTGGGCTTGCGCAGATCGTATTACGCACGACGAGGACAAACAGCGCGGAAACACAATCAAGCACAAAGGGGGACATTGTAGAGTATATATTTTAATTGTGCTTGATTTTATTAGTTGTCCTTATAATTAGGGGCGTTTTTTTATAGTAGTCCTTAGATTAGGACTAGTTTGATATTTATACAAAGTTTGTTTGGTATAAATACATGTAAAAGAATTGTGCTGAATAGAGAAAGTTTTTGAAATTGATCCGAAAGGCTTGCATTCAATTTCTATAGAGAGAAACAATAGTAACTTTCTCACTCTACACGAATTCTCTCTCTCAATCTTCATTTGATTTTTTCGATCGATTCTAAATGTCAATCGTTACCATCGAATTACTTAGAAATCATGCCTAGTATCATAGAGTTGTTAATCGTAGGACCTAACAACTATCCTCACGGGAAGAGTTTCAGAAACCTCGTTGAAAGTTTCATAGTGGAGTTGATGTCCCCAACTCAACGCCCCAGCCCTTAACGCGATATTTGGCTCATGTAATCTTATCGAAGTCACGTCAAACGTGAACTTATCCAATAAGAGTTCAACTAACTTTGCCTCAGTCATTGACCCTCACGGCTAACCCTACTTATTGGGTATAATAGCGTAAGTGTGACCTATCAACTTATGCTCAAATCGCACAGAATGTATCGCCCCTTCCCGCCATACGCTTCGTGGGGGGGCGGACTGGTATGATGAGCGGCGTCGAAGACGCACCCGAGACGCTAACATTGGGGCGAGATATACGACGCCAACTTACTCGGAACAAATCGCAAAACTTCCCAACGCTAGACATCTTGAGCATGATAGAAGACAGGAATCCAACTCCTTTACTCACTTAGTATTTATCAAACGGGAGAGTAAACCATCCAACATAAGAGCACATTGGACATGCATATCACTTCAAAAACCAACACGCACGTAGGTAGTAAATTAACCCTAGGAAACTAAACTACAACGCTAGCGGGTTATTTCTAGTCTATCCTAATTACATGCGTATTAAAAAAAACTCGGGTTGTCGCACGGGCCTTGAAGTCGTCAAATGTCATTCGTCACTCGAACAGCCTCAGAGTCACCGAACGTCCACCGCCTTGTCACCGCCGGGGGGGGTTGTCTACCATCAAATGGGCCTTGTGTTCGTATTTAAGCTAATCTAATAAAACGGTAAATTACAACATGGGGGGATCATGTCCCGAACAACTCGTATAAAACAAATACAACCCGGGGAAAATTAAAAGGCCCGTTAAGGCTTTGAGCATGAAGCCCTAACGCAGCTGTCGCGACTCAAATCGCTCAGCCATCAAAACACGCTGGAGAGCCAGGACGGAGAAGGCCACCGACGGGGAGTCCACAGGCTGAGCCGGAACAGCTGCGCCGCCGGCAACGACACGCCGCGTGCACTGCGCACGTCTTCAACGCGCCAGAAACTGACGCGACTCCTTCGTCGCCTCATCCCCTCCGTGTCGGAGCCTCCCTGGGAGAGATCACTGCCGCAGTGTTCCGGCCGAGCCGGAGTCGCTGCGGCTGTCTTGCGCAGTGCACACCGCTCGCGCTGTCGTTGTCCGCGGCCAAAACCGCGGACGATCTCTGCGGTGCCGCCGCCCCTTGCGGCGACACTGCCCGGGGCCGGTGCCTAAGCCACCATGGCTGGCCCGGTCTCGGAGTACGAGGCGGATCGGGCCTGCTTGAAGCAGCCCGATCCCACCGCTGCAGCGTCGCTGCACCGCTCGCAACGCGGCGCTGCTCGGATCCCGTCGTTGTGCGGGTCACGGTGTGGTCCGTGGTTCTTCGTCGGTGCGTACCGCACGAGTTGATGGCCGTGGGTTGGCAAACGACCCATCGGGCAGCCTAATAGCGGTCGAACCGTGTTGGTGCTTCGATCGTCTCCCACACGCCTCGTTAAATTTAAACCGTTATGATTCCGATCACGAGCGCTAGGTCCGAAACCACTGTTGGGCTACCCGGTGTCTCCCGGAGACGCCACGTCCCCGAAACGGTGCGGAACAAAAATTTTCCGGGTTCCCCGATTGCCCTCATAGCTCGGATCAAATAGTAACACATAAACATGTAATAGGGCGGGTCAAACCCGTAGAGAATTACAAGTTGATGCGAGTGGCAGCTCCTCGTCCTTTTATTCAAGGCTTCATCGATGGTAGTGGATGGCACTAGATCGTAACGCCGACCTCGCAGTGTACCACAGAATCAATTCTCTAATGATGGCTAGAGAGAACCGAGCCGTCACGTGGGAGAAACGTGAGTGCGTTTGGTGTGTTTTGTGCCTTTGGTTGATTTCGATAATCACTTCTTTTCTCTACCTTTGGAGCACGAAATTCCTAGCCTTTTTAAGGGCTTGGATTTTGATATCGTAGTGTGTGAGATTTTTGCCAAATCTTACTCTCTTTTGAATTCCAAATCCAAACTTAAGGAAACTTGCTATTATTAGAAAACTAACTTAAATACCAAGTCAAACTAAGTATATTTATGTATGGTCTGGAATTCGAAACTTAATCCTAGATTAATTTCGAAATTTAAATAAATAATATTCCAAATATTTTATTCCATATTTATTTATATCAAATATGCAAACTCCGAAAATACCCTCAAAGGCATATTTTGAAATTCGCCTAAGGTGAAATCCAATTTTATCCTCAAGCCCATTAAGCACTTGGCGAAGCCCAAGTCTTAAAGTTAGTTTCATAAGAAGTCCAACTTCGATCCAATAAATGGCCCGAGGCGCATTAAGGCGTGGCCCAACGGCCCAAGGCCCGTTAAGGCCCAAAACACTTTCTCTCCTTACCAGTACACGTTGATGATCCTTTTTAAGTCCGACTCTCTAGGTTTGACTTAATTGGCAAGGGAGAATCCAAGCGTCCAGTAGTTACGTAGCCAATCCCTCGTACCGGACCGTAACCTGACTCGAGTGCGAATTTCGACCTAGTCTTTATCCCAGAACCTCACTATAGATAACAGTGCTACGTATAAATCTTCAGTTGTGTCCCAATCAAGTGAGAGCCATGGTAACTCACTAAACTCGTTCTATGATAAAACGGAGACGAGGCAAATTACAAAACTACCCTTCATGCCTCACATGAGTTAGTTCAATATCTTGGCCAAGGATTTCGTAATTTCCCGTCGCCGTCCTCATAGGACACTTATCTCGATTACTTGCGAGACTGTGAATCCGTACTCGGCGATCTAAGCCCGGCAATCACAAATCGTCATCAAGACCGCATCTGGCCCGCTGACCCATGCAATAGCAAATCGTTTCGAGGGGAACCAATGACAGTCGAGACTTCGAAGTCAACTCCGTCAAACCCCTTTCGGTCTAAGGTTCACGTAGACTACTATAGTGTTGTCGTCGGTCATTGAGACTCCTTGAGTGATAAGCCATGTTCGACCGACGACCCGTGAGTCAGTGCCCATGAAACGAGTCAGTCCTTTGATTCAATTCGTATTAATACAGGAAGACATTCTTGTGGAAGTCCAAGAGCATTACATCCCGACTGATTTTTGTGTGGGATATGATAAGACAATGATCTCCATTTGATACTTGGACGTCCGTTCCCAAACACGATAAGAGCTATCATTGATGTCGGTAACAGTAGTCTCATTTTTCAAGTAGGGGAGATAAAGTGGAGTTTGATGTTTATAAATCTATGAAATGCCCAACTGACGAATCTTGCTCACTTATCCATATTTTTTACTCGTGTGCTTTTAAGTGTTCTGAGTCTTTTAGGTACAACTTGTCTGGAGATAATACCAGCAAGCCAAAGGACCGCCTGAACTCTAAATCCTTAAGAAGTGGTTTTGCCGAAGAAAAGAAAAGGCTTCGACATATGTAGAAAGACTGTACTGAGGGTGGCATCTACATATAGAGAAAGAAGGAGGCCTTCCACCACACTCGATGGTGCAAACACTGTCGCCGGGCAGAGGGGAGCCCAAAGTGTACAACGATCGAGATGTTTGGAAAGAAAACTCAATCAACCTCGATCATACACCGTCATGATTGATTTGTGAGTTGAGCTAACGACAATAAAAATTAGAGCTCCTTGGGAGGCAACCCAAGGCTTATCGACGTATATATAATATTTTATATTTTACACTTATTTAATTTATGTCCTATTTTATTATTCATCTATAAAAAATTCGCTCTTACTGTGGAGCCTAGTCACGTTTTCTCGCAGATTCATAACAAGTTTGGGGGTGGCCCGGGTAACATCAGTTGCTCGTATAATGTGGAGCAACCTCATCTTCTATATCGATACACATAATTCAGGAAAGTGCCACTTCAACTCTCTTTCCTTTTAATTTACACATTGAGGACAATGTGCGATTTAGTATGGGGGTGGGATATGACACATGATAGACTTCATATGCTTACATGTTTAGGTATCGTTGCACTTCGGTTCTTTACATGGGGCTTAACTGATGAAAGTTTCAATTTGAACATCATTAGTAGAATCTCTTGTCTATGATAAAAACGTTTTAAAATGTGTTGGGATATGATTCGACGAGTTGAGTGTGATCGTCTTACATATTGCATTGTTGTGATACTAGCATGATTATCTCGCTACATTGAATGTTTTAGGAGAATATTGCGTATCATGAAGCACAAACCAGTTGTATATGTGATTCTTGAGCCTTCACAGATAAATTCAGAGCAACTCATTATGCTCTGTGTTTATCCTTTCGACACGCATGGACTGTATATTTTTGAACTTGGTCTGTTATGCTTGTCAATGGTTACTATGCGGATTTTTATTGACGAAAATGAGAAGGGCTATAGGATTGAGTCATTGTCTAGATATCTTCCTACCTTATATATTTTTCACTTGGTGAGCCCATTTGAGCCTTCTTTGAAATATTAGTTGATTTGAAGCCCATATATTAAGCCTTATTGCCTCTAGCCTCTACGACCTTTTATCAATGTGTCAATTTGTTGGTCGCTGGGAGCATTACTATGTTAATTGGGAAGGTCTAGTGAAATACGTCGATGCATTTGATCTATGAAGCCATCCTATGATAGATCTCTCGCCTTATAATTTCAAATACAACGGCATGCTAGGAAAATCGTCTTTCATAAATAATACTTTCGAGAAAGAGAGTAGGGCAAAAACTAAGAAAGGAAAAAAGAAAAAAGAGAAAAAACGAGCGAGGAGAGATAGAAAAACAAAGGATGAGAGGAATGAAGAATAGGCACAACGTTGACCAAAATAGTGGGTGAGAAGAGCGATTCGATGATTAACACGTTTGATACTTTTAGCTCACATATGCTATATGACACGCCTTTTAAAGTCCGATTACAACTTTGATGAAACTACCTTCGATTCGTGGATGACTTCTATTTGTGACTATGCTGTCATATATTTGCAAACCTAGAATAAGGACTTTTCATGTCGTCAATTGAACATCTTTATACAGACCCCTTTGAAAAACAAAACACTAAGAGTGACTTGTATGACCTCTGAGAGTGGTGATTGATGAGCAACACGCTTATAGAATTGTCTTTCATGCTATAATGAGATTGCGTCCTATTGCCCCATGCCTCATGTTTTGACTAGATCATTCATTGGCTGATGATTATCTGGACCTTACATGCTTTTACGTTTTTTGAGATAAAACATGAGAAATTCATTGACAGTGTTCTATGATCCTAATTTAGAGTTTGATTCCGCTTTTATGATCGAGGACTATCGAAGCTAGTTTTGGATTTGTTGATCAATTACGAGTTTACGTAGATTTTGTACCTATAACTTGTAATTTTCGATCATTTTATGTCTAAAATACCCTTGAAAACCTATATTTATGTCATTCTCATGTTTTATAGGTCTCACGGTGAAATGAATCGAAGAAGAGACGTTTTGGAGGAGAAATGAACGGTCAGTCAACCTTCAAGGTCGTGACAAGAATCTTCATGCCGAGACAAGAACCTCCCTGGCCCTGACAGTAACCTTAATGGTCGTAATATGACCCTTCATGGGCGTGAAAGATGGCGAAAAGCACAGAAATGATCAGAAATGTTTCACGGCCGTGAACAATGATGCATGAGGCCGTGAAAAGTTCCAATGAAAGCAAATTCAACTCCCAAAGCTTCACGGTCGTTAACAATGATGCAAGAAGCCGTGGAGAAAGTCTGATAGGTGGAAATTTAAGTCCTGAACAGGTTCATCAAATATCACTACGTAAAACCGCCAGAGATGGAATTCAGCTTCTTATGTGTGATTATGAGACCAGCGACTAAAGTTGGGTAATTTCGTAAAGACTGAATATATGTGTAGGAACTACACCATATAGATTTATAGCTGATTGGTTCTCTATTCACGTAAGGTTACTATTGCCGGACAAAAGAGTAGCACGTATTTCAGGAAATTCTACCTTGACTATGTTTATGACGATTAATATGCATGAAGAGTATAATTGATCCGTGCCGAGCATGTGCCTTGATCACTCGTCGTCAATTGATCTTCATCTCATTTATTTTTTCTGCGTATACTTATATTTGCATTTTATTCTAATCCCAAAATATAAAAATCATCTTAATCAAGATTCGAATTAGGAATATATTTAAGTAATTGAGCTGTCTTCGTTAATTGATGTCCGACGTCGTTCGTGTTATCACTTGCACGTCCTAGTACACTTGCTAGTATTCAAGCGCGTCATTAAACTTTGTCTTAAACTATTTATCGTAGGTTTCTTCTTGTTTATTATGATTCATTTATGAAGAAAGCTTGATTTCAGCTACGTCTGTCTGATTGAAGTATCTTGCTCATGTCTATGCGATAAAATAATCTTTGGGAAAATCGTGAGTTGCATTCAAAACCTCATGTTTCTTGATCGTGTTAAATACTAACAACCATCTCCTATTCCTTTTAACGAACCCTAAACTCATTTTCTCCTCAGTTTGCATGGTAACCCATGATGAGTGGATGGTGAGTGCACGACACCTCCTGTTTCATGTCCTCCTCGCCCACCACCACCATTCCCACTATTGTTCGCCGCCGATGTTGGTCACCTGTTGTCAATGATAGCTTCCCGCTCGGCGGCCGCCTCCAGTGACGCTAAGTACTCGTTAGTCGCCCAGTTGTAAATCTTTGTTTGTCGCTCGCTGTCAGGTGGTTAATATCTATCCAGCTAGGTTGTTAACATGTTTTCTCTTTTGTTATGTTTTACTCTTCCACCCCCTGTCGTTATGCTGCATCATAGCTGCTTTTATTTGACACGCCAATTGTTCAAGTAAATTGTTGTGTGAGAATAGGTGTGCGAGTGTAACAAGCAAGTATGTATTTGTTGGGTCTCAATCTCGATTTTGTTCTCTTCTATCTAAATCGTTGATAGCCAGTGATCTAAGAATTGCGAGTGTGTATGATAGTCACCACCTTCATATATCTTAAGGTACAGAAAAATAGTCAATTTCATAATGTGGTAAGCGTGTGCGCATGTGTAAACTATTATATCTCTTATTTTTCAGATGGATCGCTACCCTCGTTATAATCATATCTACGAGCACAACCTTTATCTGAAGGTTCAGGATACGAACTTCCAGCTTGATCTGACCACCTTTCAGTGTCCGGACGAGATCATTGTATCTATCCTGCAAGGGCACCCCATCTGGCATGCATTGACGGTCACCATATCCATGCCAATGGTCTATCTACAGCAATTCTAGGGATGTATACAAGGAGTAGTGGCAAATGGGGCATTCTCCTTCTCAACAATAATTGGGACGCGACACATACATATAGAAAAGAACCAGTTCGGGATGATTCTGGACTTTCCATATAGTGAAAACTACGACATGCTCCCATCAGACGCAGAAATGGTGCATGACTTCATGCAGACGGGATATCAACCGCAGCTCACCAAGCTAGCTCAGGTCTAGAGCAGCGGTATCCCTCATCCCTAGAAGACACTGTTCGGGGTTGTGAACAAGTGTCTATCAAGCAAGCATGCTGGCTTCGACAAGGGCAATGGCAACATACTGCGGATCTTTCATGGACTCGCATTCTCCAGAAATTACGATTTCACGCAGCTGATCTGGAATGATCTTGCAGACCAGATACGGCTAAAGGAGAACCGGAGATCAAAGAATGTTCCCTACGCTCGATGGTTTAATGTGAGGGAATTCATGGAGTTACACGCACAGAACATTCCTCACCTGCCCCCGGGAGGAGACTATCAACCACCCCGGCTCAAATTCTTCCACAAACCACGACTCACGGACTTGGACCAATCGTCAATGCCGATTCCGCTCAACCTTCTTCGGCTCGCCGACCCTGCGGGAGCTGAATATCAGAGATTCTGTCGGGAACATAATCTCACCGCACAAATGACCAGAGGGCCCCCGGCAGATTTCCAAGTGAGCCCTCCCCAACAACAACAACAGCCCAGCCCTGAGGACATGATGATTGATGAAGTCGCTCAGGAGCTAGAGCAGGAGCCTCCAACTCAGGACGAACAGATTCATGATGTAGATGCCATTTTGATCGATGTTGTGGCTGCTGAGTTGGAACAAGAGGCTCCAACAGAAGAATTTCAGGTGGAAGTGCCCGTCCATGTTGGCGTGCTCGAAGAATCCATTGAGGAGGTTCTTCAACCAATAGCACAACCCGAGGTTTAAATGGGGCAAAGCTCGCTTCCACGGGTGATGGATCAGGCACTGGAGGACGTCGATCGTGACCCTACTCCTCATACAACTACCCCGTCTGACACGGAGTCTGATGAGGAAATCAGCCTGATAAGAAGGACTCCCAGGAGACTTAGCATTCAGTTGGAGTCCCTCTTCCCGGCCGTCACCACCGCACCAGACACCATGCTGACCACTTCTACGAGTGTTGCCGGCACTTCTTCGCTCAATCTTGAGCCGCAACCGGATCTACCAGTGTCTGGTTCGCAGGCGCAACCCGAGCCTGCCATAACACCCATAGAGGCGAATCTTCAAGATTCGACTCGATGATTGGATGGAAGTCTCATACAGTCACAACCTCAAGTGACTGTGAGCCAACCTGAGGAGTCGGTGCCTACTCAAGGGTTGATAACTGGCGACATCAGTCGTACTGGAACATCCAAGGAGGCGTCCGCATCGTTTCTGACGAATGAGCAATTCCAAGCCGCTCCGCTGTAGTTCAATCGCTTGAAGACAAGATATTGGAGAGTGTTCTTACTGCCGTAGAGGCATCCCGTAGAGACACCGGGAAAGCACCTGCCTCCGAAGGCACCTCGTCACGACCCAATCCCACACCTACACAACCCACACCCACCGACCCTTAAGCCAATTCATCCATCCTCATCAACCCATACACCATACCCATAACCGAGCTCCACGACATCCTACTCGCCCTCATGATTGGCCTTTCCTTTCGGTCGCCTCAAGAAGAATCTCTTTATAGGCGATTGGTAGATCATCCTGAGCCACCTACGGAAACTTGTCGAGGTCAAAGCTCCCACTCAAGACGCAGACATGGCGATCCTGACAATCAGGCCCCTCATGAGGGGGAGAAGAGGCCACGAACATCTACAAGTGGCCAAGGACAAGGCTCGGGCGCAAGGCAAACAAGCACTGGAGCAGGTGAAACCCTAACCCAAACCCAAACACAAACCACCCACACCACGCACCGCACCACCACTCTAACCCATATCGACCCACCAACCTTTAACCTACGGACGCCTCCGCCCACACCACCAATCTACTCAAGCCCCTTGCTTCCGGAAGAAGAAGCAAGTGCTGCGATGCTCGTAGCTCTGGCACAAACCCAAGCTACTCCCTCAACAGCTCCAGAACAACCGGGCCCTTCAGGACACGGCGTCAACCCACATGAATATCTCGACAAATTTATATTTAAAGAACAGTGGGCGACCCATTATATGCCCGAGGAGCATCATGTACAACGGCTCAAGGAAGTTCGACAAATTTTGCAACAAGCTTCGGTGGACCTCGTGCTGATAGAAGACGACGAACATTAGGAAGGGGTAGACCACGAACAAGATCCCACAGGGCTTTCAGAACTGATCAGGCAACAAACGGTTTTCCCCACAAGCAAATGCCAGGGACCGTTCGGATCGACACGCCGTGGGAGAATATCCGAATAGAGATACCCTTCCTCGAAGAAGTCTGTGAGAATATTTGGGGGTCTCCGGACAGAATCAAGAAGCCGAACAAATTTGAGCTGGGAGGGATCTCTCACTGGGATCAGCAGAAGAGGATGACCTACCTTTGGATGCTGGCTCAACTAGGACCAGATGTAAGGCTGGGGATCCCGAAGGACAGACCGGAGCAAAGAAATGGCCCACCCGGACCTGCTGCGGGCAGTTTTGAATTTGGCCGGAACAGGCTGCCCCGCCTAATATCCCAGTGCCTTGGATCCCATGCCACCGTGCGCGACATGCTACGGGCACCATAGTGCTGCTCCGTGATGCGCGACATGACAATCGGCCCCCGTGCGACATGGTACGCCCCCACCACCCGCGAGCTCATATATGGCCGGCGAAGACAACACCGAAGGCGAAGAGACACCCCAATATAACCTCGAACGCCGTCTCCCTGTAGGCCGGGGCACACCCACTAACCTGTACTTCGGGCCGTTCAAGGTGGCTAACCATGGATACAAACAGCCACACACGACGACTGAGACGATACCGGCCATTGAGATGAGCCCAAGGGCTCTGACGAAGGATACGACCGATGGGGCTAGGGTTTTGACGGATGGGCTTATCACCCCGACAATGGATGCGGCAATGATAGGCTTTGACAACCAATATCAAAAGCCGCCTGTGGGCACCACTGCTAATACGGAGAGGGTTGATGCAAACCTTTATTTTGCTGCCGTCGTATCAGGCGCCACAACAAACTGTACTAAACCGGGACAGCCGGCCTCCATGCGACTTGCTTTGTCTTACACGGCTCCAACAGTAGTTGATGGAGTACCTAAAGCTCGCCCATCATGGGAGCTGGCTAGGAAGGGAATGGCTAGATGGGATCATACTCTTGTCGGGTACTTCCTTGGAAAGCGACCTTATTTTCCATACGTCGAGCATTTCGTCCGTTCTATCTGGAAGGACCTCGTCGAAGTCCGTACTACGATAAATGGATTCTTCAAATTTCGCCTCGCTACGGCGGAAGCCTCTACTGTGCCCTGGAAGGCGGCCCGTGGCTCATGCAAGGCCAGCCACTGTTTCTTGAAACCTGGCGTATGGGAATGTCCTTTGAATGGACACATCAACCGGTTGTTCCACTATGGGTAAAAATGCACAACGTACCTTCATAAATTTGGATGCAAGAGGGGCTAGGAATTGTTGCAAGTGCCCTTGGTAAACCATTATTTGCGGATGCTATGACAGCCAAAGCCGAACGACTGGAGTATGCGAGGGTTTGCACTGAGAAGGAACTCGAGGAGCCCTTTATCGAGCAATTCAATGTTCGAGTTCCTACTGATAATGGCAGACATTCCGTAGTTTCAATCCGTGTAGAATACGAATGGCGGCCGAAGAAATGCACAACATGCAATGCTTGGACCCACAGAACTGGATCGTTCCCCAAAAACACAAGACAGTGCACACGTAAGACCCGCCCGCCACCTACACGGCCTAGCACCGATCCACGCCAAGATAAAAAGACGCAGCCAATGAGCAAACGGCCAACCTCTGACGCACAAATGGGCACCAAGAAACCCCGGCCCGACTACAACTCGCGACGCACATGGCACAATGTCGATAAAGGAAAAGGCAAGGCAAATAACGAGGCTAGCACTGCCGCCCACCCCATCGAGGTGAACAACCACGCCGAGCCTAATGGACCGCCTAATATGGGAAGTTGTTCGACTAGCAAAGGTGATCAACCACTTCCTAACCCCAGTGATCACAACAGATTTGAGGTCTTAGCCAAGTTGGAGGAAACCACTACAGTTACTCATGGTCCTATAGCAACCCTTCCCACAGGTTGTCCATGATAACTTTTGCCACTTGGAACGTGCGTGGTCCAAATAGGCTAGACCACAATGAGCGACAAAGGATCTGATTTTGAAGAACAATTTACGAGTTCGGCTGATTGAGACAAGGGTCTCTGAAAAAAATGCGTCCACTCTTGCCGACTCTATCATGCAATGGAATTGGTTTTCCGACTATGATGACGGGCCTGCGTCTCGCATTTGGGTTGGTTGGGATCCTCGCCATGTGACGGTTACGGCCTAGGCTTTTACTACCCAAGCTGTACACTGCAAGATCCATATACTGGGGGAGAGGCAAGACTTCTACATCTCTTTCGTGTATAGTCACAATACCAGAACTGAACGATGTGCGCTATGGGCTAACCTTATTGAAGTCTCGAGATCTCAGGCCAACCATCCTTAGATTGTCACTGGTGACTTTAACGCTATCATTGATGGTAGTGAAGCCAGAGGGGGGTACCCACGGGAGGCTGTAGAGACATGATCGCCTGCCTAACCTCCTCGGACCTTACTACCCTTCCGAGGGTTGGTGCTTTCTTCACCTGGTATAACCAGCAAGTGGAGCTTCCGGGGTTTGGCACGGACTAGATAGGATGCTTGGCAACCCGTCCTGGTTCGCTAGGTTCGGAGAGGTAGACTATCGATGCGATACGCCGACCACTTATGATCTCACGCCACTCATCCTCGTGACCTGCCACACCTTGGGGGAAAGGGGATTTTCGATTCGATAACTTTCTAATCAAGGACCCCAGATTCCTCACCTTAGTGAAACGTTCCTGGAGCCAGCAGGTAGGCGGATACCCCATGTACTCTATCATCAAAAGGCTCAAAAGGATGAAAGCGGACCTCCGCTCACTTCGGCAGGATAAGGGCGATCTGAACCGCAACGTCCTCGAAGCGCGGCAGTTCCTGGACACGGCATAAGAGTTGACTTATCTTTAACCTTTGGATACTAACCTTTTGCTTCTTGAGAAGCATTGCAGGTTCGTCTATGCCAAAGCTATCAAAATAGAGCATCCTGCCTTGGCCCAGCATGCTTAGGTGGCGTGGCTCAAAGACGGGGACTAATGTACGACCTTCTTCTTCAAGAAGGTGGCCACACGTCGTGCCATCAACCGCATATTCTCACTAGACAACGAAGCAGGGGAGAGTTTCGACGGAGATAGCCAAGTCAAGACGGAGTTGCTGCGATTTTACATGGAGCTCCTAGGAGAATCTACCCGGACCAGCCCTATTACTCCTGACACCATTAACCCTTACTTCGAAAGAAAGCTCAGCTCGGTCGACGCTGACAGGATGGTTCAACCAATCACTGAAGGAGAGATTAGAAAGGCATTGTTCTCTATAGAGGATAATAAATCACCCGGGCCGGACGGCTACCCGGCGGCTTTCTACAAACGCATTTGGGACATTATTGGTGCCGACATCACCCACGCCATTCAGGAATTCTTCCGCACTGGGTACCTTTTCGGGGAGCTTAACTCGACTCTCATCACTTTGATTCCGAAATGTGACTCTCCGCATATGGCGAAGGACTTCAGACATATTTCGTGCTGCAATGTGTTGTATAAAATCATCTCGAAGGTCCTTGCTAACCGTCATTGTGGCTACTTGAGTACGTTCACCCGACCCAAACGGCCTTCATCCCAGGTCGCCGCATATCCGACAACACCCTCCTAGCACAGGAGATCTGCCATGGCTACAACAGTATGGGGCTGCCGGCGCGAGTGGCGCTTAAAGTGGACCTTGGCAAAGCTTACGATAGGGTTGAATGGGATTTCATATTGGCTGCCCTGGAAGCGCTGAACTTCAACCATACCTTCGTGGGTTGGATCCGAGCCTGCCTAACCACACCATATTTCCCCTACATGGTATTATAGGTGAAGGATCAGACTCAGTGGTCAATTCCCCTACCACTGCCGATGTGAACCTACTGCTATGTTCATGCTCACATTCGCCGACGACCTGCTATTCTTCTCCCACGCAGATATTGCTTCTGTTAGCGTCTTCAAGGAAAGCCTCGACATCTTCGCGACTCTATCGGGTCTTAGGACCAACATTCAAAAGAGCGAAGTGTTTATCTCTAAACCTGCGGATCAGCTGAAAGGGCCCATACTGGACCTCATGGACTTCCGGCATGGTTCCCTCCCTGTGCGCTACTTAGGGGTACCTCTGATTACGTCACGATTGACTATCGAGGATTGCGACCCACTCATCCGCAACATCGACCGTCGATTAGGTGCTTGGACCAACCTCTCACTCTCTTACGCAGGACGGGTTCAGCTTATCAAGTCCGTCCTCCTTGGCATCCACACTTACTGGGCGGGGGTTTTCCTCCTCCCTAAGAGCTTTATTCACACGATCGAGGCCCGGCTCCGGTCTTTTCTTTGGAAGGGTTCTACCGCCAAGGTTGCTTGGGCTGATATTTGTGCCCCTCGGGAGGAAGGTGGCCTCGGCTTGCGCTCGATCCAGCCCGACAATAAGGCTCTGATGATGCGCCTCCTCTGGAGCATCTTGAGTGGCGACGAGATATCCATTTGGGCTGCGTGGATCCAACAAACGAGACTCCATAACACCACACTTTGGACGATCAAACCCTCACCTAGATCTTCATGGAGTTGGAAGAAGATCCTTAAGCTCCGACCCTCTTTCGCTCCCTCATTAAGTTCCGCGTCGGGAATGGGACCAGTATACGACTTTGGACCGATCCCTGCTTGCTCAGGAGTCCTCCGCGTGAGCGCTTTTTGGCAGACCTATCTCCATTCCTCGGCATGAATTCATCCTTTGGCTTGCTATTATGGACAGATTGGCGACACGCGACAAATCATGGGTTGCGGAAGCTGCGGGAACCTCAACGTGTCTCCTTTGCGATGCCGGAATTGCGGAGACTACGCGCCACCTCTTTTTCGACTGCCCTTTTTCTAAATGTTGTTAACAATCATTACGTAATCATATGCATTTTAGATGGCCTCGCAGGGACTGGTTTGAGGGGATCTGTTGGGCTTCTCGATGGTGGCGCAGCATACACCTCGCCTCGATGGGCCCGCACCATGTTATCACCTCACTTGTCTACCATCTTTGGTGGGAACGTAACAGACGTTGGCATGAAGGAAAGACGGAGAACTCCTGAGAGAGTAGTCAACGAAATTGAGACGATCCTGAGCATGCGCCTATCCACTATGACACACAAATACCAGCTCCAACTCCACGCGATGCATAGGGTTTGGCGTATTACTTGGATGAGCTAGGAAAGTTTTTCTTACGCGTCGATCTTGTCTTGTGTTTCTTGCTTTGCCCTCTTCTGCCACATTTCTTGGTTGCAGGTCTGGTTCTTCGCTGGCGTCCTTGGCGTCCTTTCTTTGGGTGGAATGCTCGCGGCCTACCTGGTATCGATGTCATGCTGTTCACCTTGCCTACTGACGTATTCTTACCTTCTCTTTGGAAAGATTGGAGTTGGCATTTGTACGCCCCCTGCCTGATCTGCGATTGCACCTTTTGCTCTCATTTGTCCGCCTGAAGACCATCCTAGTGATTGGCTCTTCAGTTTTGCACTGTGCGCTGTTTTGCCTGCCGACCTTTTAAGTCCCGCTGGTATTACACCTGGTGCCAGGGACCTGTTGATGGTTGTGGTCTTGATCCCTCCCGTAGCCTTTGTTTTCTTGACTTTGTTTGTTGTGTCTTTGCTGTTTTTGTCTTGGGTCTTTTGGGACCTTGTGGGATGTCTGGGCTACTTGGTTGTGTGTGTGCTGTCTGGTTGTTGAACATTACCGCTTGGTGCGTCATGAGCAATATCATGTACGCTGTCATGTACTCCTTTCTTTCCATTTTTTAGTGAACGTTCCAAAAAGAAGACGGTGAATGCCTCTATGAAGGATTGGTCTTTAAAGTTACACGATGCATTATGGGCATATCGCATTGCATTTAAAACATCGATAGGAACTTCACCTTTTAAATTAGTTTACGGAAAAGCGTGTCATTTACCTGTCGAGCAAGAGCATCGTGCATATTGGGCTGTTAAGAAACTAATTTTCGACTCTATCGAGGCAGGTAAAAACATGTTACTCCAGCTAATGAGTGTTGCTATATGCCCTAGATGCCGTACGAGGGCAATTCGCTAATTGTGTATTGTTTAGAAATTTGATTACTTCTATTAATGGAATGACTTTATTCATCATTAATTAATTATTGGATGAATAAATTAAAAGGAAAATTATTAATTAGTCTAAAGCTTTCACCTTGCAGTCTAGGTGGATAAGACAAATAAATAAAACCCAAATATTGGCAGTTCAGTTACTGATTTTGTGGGGACAGAGAGGGGCACCAGTAAGCTGAGATACTACAATATTAAAATAGTACACAAGTCTATGTCTCCAGTAGGGTATCGGATATTTAATTAATTAAACATAAAGTTTGAATTTGAATTCATTACTTGGTAAAACGAAGACTTGGTAAAAGGGGAAGTTTGAGGATTTTTCTCCACCCACCTTAACCTATTTTTGGCTAATCCAAAGAGGTATAAAGAAGTATTTTCGAGATCCAAAAGGAAGTGGAAACTAAATTTTCGAAATACAAGCCAAAGAGAAAAAAAAAACTAAGAATTTTCTCCTCTCACCACTTTCTCTCTCGGTTGCAGCAAGCAGTTCGTTCTTGGCCTAGCCGCAACGTTAGTAAGGTGACGGCGTGACGATCTTGCGCAAAGAAGGCGTTCCGTTCTTGTGCTTTTGGCGTAGGAAAGGGGCACTACGCCTTGGGGATTCGAACGATTCGAAGCTAGCCATCGTTAAGAGATTTCAACAAGGTATCATGGCTGATCCCTTATTTTTTTATGTCAATATGTTCTCGTGTTTGTAGCCGAGCGATCTTGGATAGGCGGGAAACCCCGTAAAATTTTAAAATTCCACCGTTCTAGGACCGTGGGTCCAGGGACCCTTGGGGATTCCCAACAGTGGTATTAGAGCCATAGGCTCGATTAAAAGTCACGGAACTATGACAAAAGGCCACGAAAACCCGGAAAGCCTTAGCCGTGTCCATGGCGCACACGGCGCCCGGGCAGCCCGCACGCGGGGCGAGCGGGGCTGCGTCGAGTCGCATGCGAAGCGCGACTCGGGGCGGCCTGCACGCAGCATGAGGCCTGCTCCTAGCCGTGCGCATGGTATGCACGACACACGGGCAGCCGGCGTGCAAGGCGCGCGGGGTGCACGACTCAAGACGGGCTGGCTGCGGGCGTACCGCGGCGCATAGGGCTGACCGCACGCGGGGCATGCGGCACAAGAGGCACGGGCTGCACATATTGGTACACGCAGCACTCGGGAAAGCCGCGCGTGGATGTGCGGAAAGTAGGTATGACCGTGCGCGTGCGTGCGAGCTGTGCTAGGCTAAAAACGCACGCGGGTCGGGGCTGGCCACATGGTGTGCGCAGCACGAGGCTGGCAGCTCGCATGGCACGAGCATCCTCGACACAGGGCTGATAGGCCTGGTCTAGCCCATCCAACGACCCGATATACATTGGGCTGTGCCCGAACCATTTAAGTGCCAAAATTCGATTTCGGGTCGAAAATGTGTTAAATTTGTCGTGATGCATGTTATTTTGAATAACACGGTGATTGATTGGGGATTAGGTTCTGTTTTTTGCCGGGTGATATGTTAAGGGTGACAAGGTCCCCCCCGGGTTGTACTTTACAGTTTTTATTAGATAAGATGGACGGTTTTATTATGGATAGATTCCCCGTCATAGGCTATTGTAGTTATGTTAGGCCGCACGAGTGTCGATCGAGAGGAACCCGAACGAACGAACTGGTAGCCGAGGCGTCCGTTCGAGCAAAGCCCGAAGACCTAGAGTCTTATTGTTTTGTACAATTAGGATGGAACTAGAAATATCCCCGATCTTTCACATTTACTTGAATAGGTTGAAACTAGGATTACTATTAAAGTCCATTATGTGCGTGTTGGTTTCGAACGTGATAATGTGCATAATGTGCTCGTGTTAAAACTGTGAGGATTCTCCCGAGGTTAGACCTTTAATATCAATTGAGTAAAGGGGCTAGGCTCCTGTCTTCTATCAAGTCCAAAAATTTACGACTTAGGAGTACGGTTGCGGTTGATCGAGTTACGGCGCCAAAACCCTCGCCTTTGCGTGAACAGGTTTGGATGCAATTATGAATTGCCGCTCACCGACCACTTTTCACCCTCTAATAAAGAGTTATCCTACGGGGGATGAAGTTCACGGAAAAGTGGAAGGTGAGCAGGACGTTGATAGGTTGCACTTGGACAGTCATTCCCAATATGATCCGAGTTACGGCTGAGGGACCCTGGCTGAGACGAAGACGTTGAATCTTCTGTGTGACAGAAACGTGAGGGGCACGACCTCGGCTAACCAAATAAGCTTTTAAGTTGAGGCTAGGTTGTAGTAGCGTGGGGAACTCAACGCCACTATGAAACCACTCAACAAGGTTTCCGAAATGCCTAGCGGGAGAAAGGTTTTCGAGAAAAATAGTCGGAGTCATACAAAAATTTAAAGTCCTAATTTAGTCTGATTAAACACTACAAATCCTATTTATCTGTTTATTTTCTGCACTTTGTTTTCTCCTCTATTAGTTACGATGACAAACCCATTAATTACACTCTTGGAGAAACATTGTTTGGTGGGACCGAACTATGTAGACTGGCTCAGAAATTTGAGGATCGTCCTCAAATTAGCAAAATTGGATTATGTCTTGGACATTAAGGAGCCAAAATTGCCCACAACTGAATCCGCTAATGAGGAGATTGTACTCCACGATATGTGGGTTGAAGATTCAGCGAAGGTGCACGTCTACATGCTTGTTGCGACTTCTACATCCAAGGGATCGAAGAAGAAGTCGAACAAGACAGGAGTGACCAAGGGTAGAGTCGACAAGAAGACGAAGACCACCAAGGTCGAAAGCTCGGACGCAAAGCCCACGGATAAGTGCCTCCTTTGTCAGCAGCTGGGCCAATGGAAGCGTGAATGTCCGAAGCTGGAAGTGTCTGACGCCTCAGGAAAACAATTACTTTTTGCAGCTAATTGTTCTGTGTATTCTACTTCGTGGATACTTGACTCAGGGTCTAGTTCCCACATTTGTGTTTTGAACCAAGGTCTTGAACGAAGTAGGAAGCTTCGAGCTGGCGAGGTCTTGATCAATGTAGGTAGTGGACATAGTGTACCCGCTACACATGGGCTCGAAGACCTTAGTCTTAACGTCATTACATGGTTTAGAACATTCTGACATTTTGGTTTTACCCAAGGGGCTTAAAAACATTATTTCGATTCCTTTTATGAGCAGACTGGGTTATGAATTTCGATTCGTTGATAATATTTGCCGTATTTATTTTAGAAATGAAAATGTTGGAAGTGCGACGTTAATAAATGGTTTATATTACGTCAACTTAAAAAACAATGTTAAAACAGTAAATGCAATCACCAAATCATCGACTGGGTCGAACGATTGATACATGTGGCACTTACGACTAGGTCACGCAGCAGAAGCGAAGATTGAACAGATGGAAAAGGACGGTCTGATTAGTATAGTGCGAAAAGGCCCGATTTCTACCTGTCAGTCTTGCGTCTTAAGGAAAATGACCAAGTCGTCCTTCACAGGGACTTCCACTAGGGCCACGGAAGTGTTGGGTTTGATCCACACTGACGTATGCGGACCATTTAAAGTAACGGCCCGAGGTAATTGCTGCTACTTCATAACGTTCACGGACGATTTCTCCCGCTACGGGAATGTCTACTAGATGAGACAAAAGTCCGAAGCTCTTGAAATGTTCAAAGAGTATAAAGCATTAGTGGAGAAGCAAACTGGCAAGTTCATTAAAGCCGTTCGGTCAGATCGAGGCGGTGAATACATGAATCTTGAGTTTGATGCATTTCTTAGAGATAATGGCATCATCACATAGTTTTCCCCACCAGGCACGCCGCAATTGAATGGCGTGGCCGAACGGAGAAACCGAACGCTTTTAGATATGGTTCGATCGACGACGAGTTACACAGATCTCCCCATTTCGTTGTGGGGATATGCCTTAGAAACAGCGGCCTATATCCTTAACAAGTACCTACCCGCTCTGCCGACAAGATTACTTACGAGGCTTGGCATAATCGTAAGGCGAGTCTGAATCAGATCAGGGTCTGGGGTTGCCCCACTTTTGTGAAAAGGTTGATGGCAGATAAGCTTGAATTAAGATCATTAATGGCAAGATTCGTCGGATATCCCGAGGACTCAATGGGGTATTACTTCTTCATCCCAGACGAACACAGGGTGTTCGTCGCTTTACACGCTACTTTATTGGAGGAAGAATTCGTAGGCGAAGGTGGTAAAGGACGAGAAATAACTCTAAGAGAGTTAGGGGACGAATCGACTCCTATTCCAGAGTCGTTGGACGACGTTCTAGAAAACCCGGCTCAGCTGCAATTGCGTAGTCCAGTAGGATATCTTGTATGCCAGTAGGCAATTGTTGGTACAGACTCCTTCAAGTGGCTTGAGGCTATGCAGGCCGAAATGGACTCGATGCACAGAAATGAGGTTTGGACTCTTGTAGACCTGCCTAATGATTTTAGACCAATTGGCTACAAGAAAAAGATTGGATCTGATGGACAGGTGGAGACGTACAAAGCTAGGCTTGCAGCACAAGGGTATAGTCAGAAAGAGGGAATTGACTATGAGGAAACCTTCTCACCCGTCGCAATGATAAAGTCCATTCGAATCATGCTTGCGATAGCAGCACACTACGACTATGAGATCTGGCAGATGGACGTAAAGACCGCTTTCCTGAATGGATTCCTCCAGGAGGAAATCTATATGGAGCAGCCCAAGGGTTTTATGTCAGAAGCAGATGCTCGAAAAGTGTGCAAACTGAATCAGTCCATTTATGGGCTGAAACGGGCTTCAAGGAGTTGGAATCTTCGGTTCGATGAAATGAGCCCTGTGTTTATAGAAAGGCCAGTGGATGTAAGGTGTCGTTTTGAGTATTGTACGTAGATGATATCCTTTTGATGGGAAACGACATTGGGATGCTCTCAGAGATTGAAGCTTGGCTTTCAAACGAATTCTCTATGAAAAGACCTCGGAGAAGCGACCTATATTCTAGGAATTCCCCTACTTAGAGATAGGGCGAAAAGGTCAATAGGCTTGTCCCAGGCCCTTTACGTAGATAAAGTCCTTAAAAAGGTTTAAAATGGACGAGTCTAAGAAAGGGTTCCTACCTATGAGGCATAGGATTCATCTCTCAAAGGCTATGTCTCCTCAGAATGAGGTACAAAGAAAAGAGATGAGTGGAGTCCCCTATGCTTCAGCTGTGGGTTGCCTGATGTACGCGATGCTTTGCACACGACCAGACATAGCGTACGCTGTGGGCGTATTGAGTAGGTTTCAGGCTAACCCTGGTAAGGAACATTGGGTGGCAGTAAAGACAGTTCTGAAGTACCATAGACGGACTAAGGACTTGATACTGATTTATGGCCCAGGAGAATTAGAAGTAGATGGATATACAGATTCGCACTTCCAATCAGATGTGCATGACCGAAAGTCGACTTCGTGTTTTGTCTTTACACCCAATGGTAGGGCAGTGTCTTGGAAAAGTTCCAAACAAAGCATGACTGCAGATTCCACCACTGAGGCAAAGTATATCGCATCTTCAGAAGCTGCCAAGGAGGGTGTTTGGATACGCAAGTTTCTGGAGGAACTACAGGTGGGTACCTAGCATCGTGGATCGCCCGCTGCCATTGTGGTGCGACAACAGCGGGGCTATTGCACAAGCTCAGGAACCACGTGCTCACAGTAAATCCAAACACATAGAGAGAAAATACCACGTGCTGCATGGGTTTGTTGAAAATGGCTCAATAGCCATGCAGCAAAATCGCCTCTATAGAGAATGCAGCAGACCCGTTCACGAAGCCACTACCACAGGCAGTGCTCGGTCGACACCTCGATAGAATGGGGTTAAGATATGATAGCACATGGCATTAGTGCAAGTGGGAGATTGTTGAGGTATATGCCCCTAGATGTCGTACGAGGACTGGAAGTACGAGGGCAATTTGCTAATTGTGTAGTGTTTAGCGATGTAATTTGTTACTTCTATTAATGGAATGACTTTACTCATCATTAATTAATTATTGGATGAATAAATTAAAAAGGCAAATTATTAATTAGTCTAAAGATTTCACCTTGCAGTCTGGGTGGATAAATCAAATTAATAAAACCCAAATATTGGCAGTTCAGTTACTGATCTTGTGGGGACAGAGAGGGGCACCAGTAAGCTGAGATACTGCAATATTAAAATAGTCCACAAGTCTAAGTTTCCAGTAGGGTGACTGGAATGACACGTACGACTTGTTTGTCGATGGGTCCAATATGGTTGTGCCAATCGTTCACTTGGGAAGCGGGAGCCCATGACAATGATACAAGATGAATCAGGGGATTATCTGTATTTGGACACTGATTCGTAACCGAACGATCACACGCTTGGATTTTCCTTGATCGATCGATTGATTGTAGTAGTATGCATGAACCTTAGACCGAAAGGGTTAACTTGGGGTTGATCTTGAGGTCTTGACTTGTCACTAGTTTGCTAGGCCCGTCTTGCTGATGTCATGGGTCAGCGGTGAAATGCGGTCTTGACTTTTCGATATGATTGCCGGTTGAACCGCGGAGCGGGATTTACGGTCTCGATTAAATTCGAGGTTAACGTCCTGTGGCAAGTTTAATGTGCGGGAGTTTATCCAAGTCTTTGGCCAGAGCATATAACTGACTCACGATAGTCGTGGAGTGCAGTTTCAGAACTTTCACCGACATAAACGACATAGAGTCGAGTTCTGTAAGTTTGACTATGCGTGACTTTCACTCGACCGGGACAAACGTAAAGGGTTTATACGTATGACGAAAATCTACAGTCGGTTCGTGGATTATGATTAGATCAAATTCGTACTCAACTTGGGATCTGTTCGGTACCACGGGGTTAGCTAGGTGAATACCGAACTCCTAGATACCTCCTGGGCCAGTTGAGACGAACCAAGAGAGTCGGGCTTAAAAAGGGCAACCGATACAACGTCGTCATGAGAGAGAGAGAGACAAGGCTAGGTTCTAGATTGTGACATTAGGGTTCGGGGCTAAAAACCTTGATCGGCCGAAAATACTAAGTTGGACTAGTGAGGGGGTAAAATGGTCTTTTCACCTCACGATATATATTTGAAATAAAATATTTGATAATGAATATTTAGTATATGATTTAAATTAGATTTAGATCATTATTATTTTCTTAGAGAAATAATATTGTTTAATTTGGAACTAAATAATGTATATCGGATATATATATAAGTTTCGAATTTTTATTAGATAAAACTTCGAAAATTATTAAATATATTTATGTTGGATATTATAAATTTAAAATATACTAAATATGCTATTTTAATTAATTAAGGTATTGGATATTTAATTAATTAAATATAAAGTTTGAATTTGAAAGGGGAGGTTTGAGGATTTTTCTCCACCCACCTTAACCTATTTTTGGCTAATCCTAAGAGGTATAGAGAAGGATTTTCGAGATCCAAAAGGAAGTGGAAGCTAAATTTTCGAAATACAAGCCAAAGAGAAAAAAAACTAAGAGTTTTCTCCTCTCACCACTTTCTCTCTCGCACTCTCCCTCTCGGAGGCAGCAAGCAGTTCGTTCGTGGCCTAGCCGCGACGTTAGTAAGGTGCCGGCGTGACGATCTTGCGCAAAGAAGGCGTCCCGTTCGTGTGCTTTTTGTGACGACCCGCCATCTACTACTATTTTTACGCTAACTTACGTGACTAAATAAAATATAAAATATATTACATAGGAAACATCGATAGAATTTTTTTCCGATTTTACAAAGCACACCACACCCAACTATTTTACAATACAAACATTTTTCAAATTTTGCATACAATACAAATGTATCTTACAAAAATACACATAATTAAACATAACGCCCGCCGCACAGGTCGCATCCATGTACACACCACCCTCAAAAGTCACTGGAAGTTCCAGAAGGACCAGCTTCGTCATCTAAACGTTTACATACCGGATTCGCTACGTCTACAACACATAAAAACATGGGATGAGCTATAAAGCTCAGTAAGTGGAAATATGCATGTATGCACGTGCCAAAATAGCAAAGGCATCCGCGCCAATGCTTTCTAATATTAACCTCACATCATACTCATTCGTTTCTCATTCTCATCAGGGCCCATAGCTACTTACTAACCGCACCATCACATCATGAGCTCAAATCCTATTCGGATAAAAATACGATAGTGGCCCACACTGGCTAGGATAAAATTAGGGTTTATCTCCAATCTTACCATTCACCAGGTCGCCCCTCTATCAAATTACTTTCCTGGCACTATAGTTCATTCTATGTGCCTTCCCATTACCTAAATAATTTAGGTAAATATATTCGACGGTCTTACCCCCGTCATGGTGCCTTTGTAGTAATAGCTACATTCTCATCTATCTACGTTTCATGTAACTCGCTTTCCACTCGAGTAATACAATGCACGCTCATTCCTCAAAATACTTCATATACTTCGTGCGTGCACATGATCATGCTACATAAATAATGCGACAATAAATATTCCAAATAATCGCATATAACAGATAATTCACATACCACATATTCATCGAAGCAATTAGTCACGTAGTAATACACATATCAATCAATTTATGTGTTGTAGGTGAAATTCCCACTTACCTGGTATCCTTAGCTTATCGCACGATTAAATCGCTAACCTTCGAATCCTAATTATAAAAATATATAAAATTATAATTCATTATTTTAGTTACAATTTCATGAAATTATTTAAATTTGAAACCCTAGTTCAAACTTTTATAAATTTCGAAACCCTAAAATTTAAAATTTTAACCCTAAACTGAAAAATACTATTGATATAAATCTCAGCATAAATTAAAATATATTTCGACATCAAATAGAGCTCTAACATAAACCTCAAGACTTATATATATATATCGATATCTCGACATGTATTAACAAATAAATCTCGAAATGAAGCCGAAATTGATCTCGACATTTCATGATAAAATCTCGAAACTACTATACACTAACACTCGACATCTTACTCGATATTTTTAAGAAAACTCAAAACAATACATTTCAAAACCCCACAAAGAAAAATGTCAAAACAATTCTACACACACATATCGACATTGTAATCTATTTCGACATCTTGTTTCTAAATTCCATCATGACCCATATCGACATCTTGTCTCAACCTTCTTAGATATTTCAAATCCTTACACACACATATCGACATCCTTCCCAAATTATTCATTCGATATTTATAAAAACTCTCAACCACTTCACAAAAATGTCAACATCTTAGTTTAATATAACATCATTCATTCGACTTTTTCCCAATTCCACAACAACTCTTGTCAACATCTTATTTCACTCGATATCTTCACTTCTCCAAAAATGTCGACATATTACTCACAATTCCACTTCAACTAACTAATCGACATCTTGTCTCCCACTAACCTTTCGACATTCTTATAACATTTTAAAGCCTCTCACTCGACATTTTACTCAAAGTTATAAATATCGAAACCAACTAAACCCTAATCTTTCGAAAATCACTAACACTATTTACTTCTAAACTCTTAAAAATTTTCGATCAAAATCTTATCTTCTCAAGAGCACAATTAACACCATGAAAATCTAAAAGAAATACTTAAACCTTAAAACTCTAAATCCATGTAAAACGTGATTTTATGCAACCTTCAAACTAACAAAACCTAAAACATACTTAATCATAATTAAAAACATAAAATTAAAGTAAGAAGTTTATACCTACTCCAAGCTAAATTTCGACTTGTTCAAGCTTTCCTTTCTCCCTAATCTTTGTAAAATAATAATAAGATGTTCTCTTCTACGTTCATATCTCAAATTCCATCATGTTATTTCTTTAATCTTAAAGAATTTGGTATATTTTGTCTTTTGCTTTTGAACTTTTGGATTTTTCTTCTCATCATTCACGTGTATTGCCTTCTAAAGAATTATAATCCTTACCTAATCCATCACTAACCCTTTATTAATATTTTATTATCCATTCTGTATACTACAATTTCGAAATAGTCTAAAAATATCGACATCCATTTCAACCAAATGTCGAGCTATCTAATAATTTCAAAGTCCACATAACTAAAATGTCGACATTAATGTATAAAAATCTCGAAATTACTGTTCACTCGACATTTTATTCAACAAACTCACATCATATACCCAACTCGATATTTTATAAATCTCGAAACCACCTTACACCAATATCTCGACATCCTCATAATAATCTAACAATCTTCCTCGACATCTTCTTTCAAAACTTCGACATTCTCCTCACATAAACATTTCAACACCCTAAAATTTGAAATTATCCAAAACGAAACCCTAATTTTCCGAAATTATAATATTTCGAAATTCTCTTTCCAAAATTTCTAAAACTCCATACCTAATTTCCAAATAATGTTAGATATCATATAAGCACAAAATTAAATAAATACTGAATATGAAATCATATAGTCACATTGTTAGGAAATATTTTGTAGTGTTCAATTTCATTGTATTATCTTTGTTGATTTGCTTTATTAAACTTTGGGCTAGCTCTTAATTGGGTTAGTTCTTAGTTATTCATGTAATGGGCCTTCACAAGAGGCCCACCTATTATATACCAACTTGTGGTATAAATAGGAAAACCCTAACACATAGTTATGTGTGCTTGTGTGTGTTTATTCTAGAGAAAGAAAATCTTATTGAGCCTCCATATTATCTCCACCAAGCCCCACGCCCCATTCTAAAATCTCGATCATTAGGCGTGTTAAATCCGTCCGAAGTCGCATTGTTGGTGTAATCTCGGACCAACAAGCACACATAACTATGTGTTAGGGTTTTCCTATTTATACCACAAGTTGGTATATAATAGGTGGGCCTCTTGTGAAGGCCCATTACATGAATAACTAAGAACTAACCCAATTAAGAGCTAGCCCAAAGTTTAATAAAGCAAATCAACAAAGATAATACAATGAAATTGAACACTACAAAATATTTCCTAACACACATAATATGCATGCAAATTTATTGGCCAACTTACGCACGGGACTCGGGTATTACATTCTCCCCCCCTTAAAGAGGATTTCGCCCCCGAAATCAGGTTAGTTGAAACAATTCTGGGTAGCGACTTCTCATATCATCTTCACGTTCCCACGTAGCTTCTTCAGTTGACTGATTCTGCCATAGTACTTTCACCAATGGAATCTCTTTATTTCGAAGTCTCTTCACTTCATACATCAGAATTTCCACTGGTTTCTCTTCATAACTTAAGTCTGGCTTGAGTTGTTGATACAGGAATTCATTTCTCAAAACGTGATTCGGATCAGCAACATATTTTCGCAAAGTTGATATATGGAAAACATCATGAACTTGTGCCAATGAGGCTGGTAATTCCAGTTTATAAGCTACTTCGCCGACTCTTTTAATTATTCTAAAAGGTCCAATATATCTTGGGCTCAACTTACCCTTTCGACCAAACCGTTTCACACCTTTCATCGGAGATACTTTCAAAAACACCCAGTCATCAACTTCAAATTCTAACAGTCTGCGTCTTCGGTCTGCATAACTCTTTTGTCGACTTTGAGCCGTTTGCATTCTTTCTCGTATTTTCGTTATTGCCTCAGTCATCTCTTGAACCATGTCAGGTCCTAACATTGCACGTTCACCAACTTCATATGTATGGGAGATCGACATTTTCGCCCATATAAAGCTTCATAGGGTGCCATCCCAATAGTTGCATGATAACTATTGTTATAAGAAAACTCGATCAGTGGCAAATATTTGCTCCAGTTTCCTTTAAAATCCAAAACACATGCTCGCAACATGTCTTCCAAAGTCTGGATAGTTCGTTCTGATTGACCATCCGTCTGAGGATGATAAGCCGTACTAAAAGACAACTTAGTCCCCATTGCTTTCTGCAGACTCTTCCAAAAATTTGATAAGAATCGCGAATCTCGATCCGAAATAATTGATAATGGAATCCCGTGAAGTCGAACAATTTCTTGTACATATATTTCTGCGTATCGCTCCAGGGAAAACATCGAACTTATGGGTAGAAAATGAGCAGACTTGGTCAATCGATCGACTATAACCCAAATAGCATCATAACCTTTTACAGTCTTTGGTAGGCCAACAACGAAATCCATTGTAATATGATCCCACTTCCACTCAGGTATTGGCAAAGGCTGTAATGTCCCTGCCGGTCTTTGATGTTCCGCCTTTATTTGTTGACATGTTAGACATTGACTTACAAATGCCGCAATGTCTCTTTTCATTCCCGGCCACCAATAATTTATTCGAAGATCTCGATACATTTTTGTAGCTCCTGGATGTACTGAGTATGCCGTCGCATGTGCTTCCGTCATTACTATTCTTCGAATTTCCGCATCATCAGGTACATATAACCGGTCCTTGTAATATAGACTTCCGTCTTCTTGAATTTTGAAATCAGTTGAAGTTTGCTCCGCTTGTGTGTCTTTGATTTTTAAATATAATTCATCCTTTTCTTGCACCCGTTTGATTTGTTCCAGTATTGTAGGTTGCAAAGTCAGAGCTGCCAATTTTGCTTCAACTTCTCCCAACTGCACTACCTCCACCTCCAATAGTTGTAACTCTGCACTTACAGCTTTTCGGCTTAATGCATCAGCCACCACATTTGCTTTGCCTGGATGGTAACTAATTACACAATCGTAGTCTTTAACAAGTTCTAACCACCGTCTCTGCCTCATATTTAATTCCTTCTGAGTGAAGAAATATTTCAAGCTCTTGTGATCCGTAAAAATTTCGCATCGTTCCCCATATAAATAATGCCTCCAAATTTTTAGAGCAAAAACCACAGCCGCTAGCTCCAAGTCATGAATCGGATAATTCTTTTCATACTCCTTCAATTGCCGAGAAGCATAAGCTATCACATTTCCATGTTGCATTTATACACAGCCCAAACCAATCCTTGACGCGTCACTATAAACTGAAAATCCTCCAGTCCCTGATGGTATTGTAAGAACTGGAGCTGAAGTGAGTCGCTTCTTTAACTCTTGAAAACTTTGCTCACACTCTTCGCTCCACTGGAATGGAACATTCTTCCTTGTTAACTTTGTCAATGTTGATGCAACCTTTGAGAAATCCTTAATAAACTTCCTGTAGTATCCAGCTAAGCCAAGAAAACTTCGTACTTCTGTAACATTGGTTGGTTGAGGCCAATTGTTAATCGCTTCAATTTTGCTAGGATCCACAGAAATTCCCTCTCCAGAAACAATGTGGCCCAAAAATGCGACCTGATTCAACCAGAACTCACATTTCTTGAACTTGGCATACAATTTATTTTCTCGTAATATCTCGAGAACTATCTTCAAATGTTTCTCATGTTCCTCCTTCGTTTTCGAGTAAATAAGAATGTCATCAATGAACACAATGACAAACTTGTCCAAAAATCGTTTGAACACTCGATTCATTAGATCCATAAATGCTGCTGGCGCATTAGTTACCCCAAAAGGCATAACTAAAAATTCGTAGTGTCCATATCTAGTCCTGAACGCCGTCTTCAGTATGTCTTCTTTTCGAACCTTCAATTGATGATATCCCGATCGTAGATCTATTTTTGAAAACACTGTTGCGCCTTGAAGTTGATCAAATAAATCATCTATTCTTGGTAAAGGGTATTTGTTCTTGATTGTTATCTTGTTCAGCTCTCTGTAGTCGATACATAATCGCATCGACCCATCCTTCTTCCGCACGAACAGAACTGGCGCTCCCCAAGGAGAAAAACTGGGTTGAATAAATCCTTTCTGTAAAAGATCATCCAACTGTTCTCTTAGCTCTTTCAATTCAGTTGGCGCTAACCGATAGGGAGTTTTAGAGATTGGAGCAGACCCCGGTATTAAGTCAATCGTAAATTCAATTTCCCGATCTGGTGGTAATCCGGGTAGATCTTTAGGAAATACGTCAGGAAAATCTCGTACCACTGGTACATCCCCTAATTTCAGAGATGAACGTTCTTCTGATTTCACTGCAAAAACTAGATAAGCTTCACATCCCACCTTGATCAAACGTTGTGCCTTTACCGCTGAAATTCTGGAAACATTTCTTTCTTTGGTTGTTCCCACAAAGGTGAAAGGCTCATTCCCTTTAATATTAAACGTAACTGTCTTTCGATTACAGTCAATGACAGCTCCGTATTTCGAGAGCCAGTCCATTCCAAGAATCACCTCATAATCGTTCATTGGAATGACTATTAAGTCAACAGACAGTTCTCTTTCGTTAACTAATACAGGACAATTCCTTAAAACCAAATTGGTTCGCATCGCTACTCCGTGTGGAATAGTCACATTATATTCACAATCAGACATGGTAGGTGTAATCCCGAGTCTCGCCACATATTTAGTGGATGCAAATGAATGCGTGGCTCCTGAATCTACTAAAATGCATGTCGGAAGTTTGTGAATAAGTATAATACCTGCCACCACAGACGGATTAGCTTTTGCTTCCTCTGTAGTCAAAGTATACACGCGTGCTGGCACAGTTGGTGGTTTCGCTGGAACCATAGCTTGATTTCCTGGTGTCTTCTCTGAACATGATCTTGCGTAATGCCCCGTCTTCCCGCATTTGAAGCAAATAGCATTCTGTGAAAAACATATACCCGAATGATGTCGTCCACATCTTGGGCAAGCTGGCATTGGAACTGGGGGTCTCCACTGATTAGGGTTTTGTTGCTGAGGTGGTCCAGGCCTATTCTGAAAATTTGGCTTTCCTCCTTTTTGAAAGAACTGCCTTTTCTGATTACCACCCCTCCAGTTTGCTCCCTGCACAAACTTTCGCTTTGCTTCATGAGCACGAATAATTCGTGTCTCGGCCTGTTCTGCCACCATTGCTCGCTCCGCCACTTGAGCATATGAGATTCCTTGTAGTCCAGCCATATTAACATCACGGTACAGTTCCGGCTTTAGACCTTCGAGGAATCGTTCAATCTTTAAAGCATCAGTGCTAACCATATGAGTCGCGAACCTTGACAGTTGTTCAAATTTTCTGATGTATTCTGCCACAGTCATCGCCCCTTGTTTAAGATTTATAAACTCATTCAGGCGCTGGGCTCGCACAGGTGCAGTGAAGTATTTATTTCGGAACAGTTCCTTGAAACGTTCCCAACTCATGTTGATTGGATCCTCGATCACCAAAATAGTGTCCCACCAATGCCCTGCACTTCCTCGCAGTAGAAATGCAGCACACAGAACTTTCTCATTCTCAGGGATTCTGCTATACTGGAACATACTCTCTAATGTTCTGAGCCAATCCTCAGCAGATGTTGGATCAATAGCATCCTCAAAAATCGGTGGATTCAGTTTGCGAAATCTTTCACCCACTGCTTCAACCCTATCAACCTGAGAAATTCCGTTATTCCTTGTCCCCTCAGAGTTTTGCTGCTGAATCAATTCCCGAATCTGTTGAGACTGCTGACGTACTAATTCAGTAAGCTGAAGGATAGCCGAATCACGATTGTCAGTCTGGTTTACATTTTCGCCTTCATGATTGTTTCCTCCACTGCCTTCTCCTCTAGTTCTAACCATGTTGTCTCTCTTACCCTAACAGTCCCTAAGGCCAATAAATTATGCAATGCAAGAAATTCATAATACCACATAACTTACAATCAAGGCTGTCTTCCGCGCTTTTGAGTGTGTGTACATGGACAGTCTACAGAAACTGCAACCGAAGCTCTGATACCAACCTGTGACGACCCGCCATCTACTACTATTTTTACGCTAACTTACGTGACTAAATAAAATATAAAATATATTACATAGGAAACATCGATAGAATTTTTTTCCGATTTTACAAAGCACACCACACCCAACTATTTTACAATACAAACATTTTTCAAATTTTGCATACAATACAAATGTATCTTACAAAAATACACATAATTAAACATAACGCCCGCCGCACAGGTCGCATCCATGTACACACCACCCTCAAAAGTCACTGGAAGTTCCAGAAGGACCAGCCTCGTCATCTAAACGTTTACATACCGGATTCGCTACGTCTACAACACATAAAAACATGGGATGAGCTATAAAGCTCAGTAAGTGGAAATATGCATGTATGCACGTGCCAAAATAGCAAAGGCATCCGCGCCAATGCTTTCTAATATTAACCTCACATCATACTCATTCGTTTCTCATTCTCATCAGGGCCCATAGCTACTTACTAACCGCACCATCACATCATGAGCTCAAATCCTATTCGGATAAAAATACGATAGTGGCCCACACTGGCTAGGATAAAATTAGGGTTTATCTCCAATCTTACCATTCACCAGGTCGCCCCTCTATCAAATTACTTTCCTGGCACTATAGTTCATTCTATGTGCCTTCCCATTACCTAAATAATTTAGGTAAATATATTCGACGGTCTTACCCCCGTCATGGTGCCTTTGTAGTAATAGCTACATTCTCATCTATCTACGTTTCATGTAACTCGCTTTCCACTCGAGTAATACAATGCACGCTCATTCCTCAAAATACTTCATATACTTCGTGCGTGCACATGATCATGCTACATAAATAATGCGACAATAAATATTCCAAATAATCGCATATAACAGATAATTCACATACCACATATTCATCGAAGCAATTAGTCACGTAGTAATACACATATCAATCAATTTATGTGTTGTAGGTGAAATTCCCACTTACCTGGTATCCTTAGCTTATCGCACGATTAAATCGCTAACCTTCGAATCCTAATTATAAAAATATATAAAATTATAATTCATTATTTTAGTTACAATTTCATGAAATTATTTAAATTTGAAACCCTAGTTCAAACATTTATAAATTTCGAAACCCTAAAATTTAAAATTTTAACCTAAACTGAAAAATACTATTGATATAAATCTCAGCATAAATTAAAATATATTTCGACATCAAATAGAGCTCTAACATAAACCTCAAGACTTATATATATATATATATATATATATATATCGATATCTCGACATGTATTAACAAATAAATCTCGAAATGAAGCTGAAATTGATCTCGACATTTCATGATAAAATCTCGAAACTACTATACACTAACACTCGACATCTTACTCGATATTTTTAAGAAAACTCAAAACAATACATTTCAAAACCCCACAAAGAAAAATGTCAAAACAATTCTACACACACATATCGACATTGTAATCTATTTCGACATCTTGTTTCTAAATTCCATCATGACCCATATCGACATCTTGTCTCAACCTTCTTAGAGATTTCAAATCCTTACACACACATATCGACATCCTTCCCAAATTATTCATTCGATATTTATAAAAACTCTCAACCACTTCACAAAAATGTCAACATCTTAGTTTAATATAACATCATTCATTCGACTTTTTCCCAATTCCACAACAACTCTTGTCAACATCTTATTTCACTCGATATCTTCACTTCTCCAAAAATGTCGACATATTACTCACAATTCCACTTCAACTAACTAATCGACATCTTGTCTCCCACTAACCTTTCGACATTCTTATAACATTTTAAAGCCTCTCACTCGACATTTTACTCAAAGTTATAAATATCGAAACCAACTAAACCCTAATCTTTCGAAAATCACTAACGCTATTTACTTCTAAACTCTTAAAAATTTTCGATCAAAATCTTATCTTCTCAAGAGCACAATTAACACCATGAAAATCTAAAAGAAATACTTAAACCTTAAAACTCTAAATCCATGTAAAACGTGATTTTATGCAACCTTCAAACTAACAAAACCTAAAACATACTTAATCATAATTAAAAACATAAAGATTAAATTAAGAAGTTTATACCTACTCCAAGCTAAATTTCGACTTGTTCAAGCTTTCCTTTCTCCCTAATCTTTGTAAAATAATAATAAGATGTTCTCTTCTACGTTCATATCTCAAATTCCATCATGTTATTTCTTTAATCTTAAAGAATTTGGTATATTTTGTCTTTTGCTTTTGAACTTTTGGATTTTTCTTCTCATCATTCACGTGTATTGCCTTCTAGAGAATTATAATCCTTACCTAATCCATCACTAACCCTTTATTAATATTTTATTATCCATTCTGTATACTACAATTTCGAAATAGTCTAAAAATATCGACATCCATTTCAACCAAATGTCGAGCTATCTAATAATTTCAAAGTCCACATAACTAAAATATCGACATTAATGTATAAAAATCTCGAAATTACTGTTCACTCGACATTTTATTCAACAAACTCACATCATATACCCAACTCGATATTTTATAAATCTCGAAACCACCTTACACCAATATCTCGACATCCTCATAATAATCTAACAATCTTCCTCGACATCTTCTTTCAAAACTTCGACATTCTCCTCACATAAACATTTCAACACCCTAAAATTTGAAATTATCCAAAACGAAACCCTAATTTTCCGAAATTATAATATTTCGAAATTCTCTTTCCAAAATTTCTAAAACTCCATACCTAATTTCCAAATAATGTTAGATATCATATAAGCACAAAATTAAATAAATACTGAATATGAAATCATATAGTCACATAATATGCATGCAAATTTATTGGCCAACTTACGCACGGGACTCGGGTATTACACTTTTGGCGTAGGAGAGGGGCACTACACCTCGGGGATTCGAAGGATTCGAAGCTAGTCATCGTTTAAGAGATTTCAACAAGGTATCATCGCTGATCCCTTATCTTTTTATGTCAATACGTTCTCGTGTTTGTAGCCGAGCGATCTTGGATAGGAGGGAAACCACGTAAAACTTTAAAATTCCGCCGTTCTAGGAACGTGGGTCCAGGGACCCTCGGGGATTCCCAACAATGAGATGGAAGAATTTCGTCAAAATGCATACGACAATGCAAAATTGTACGAGGAGCGCACGAAGAAATGGCATGACAAGCTAATTGTACAAAGGGAATTCAAAGTAGGAGACCGAGTTCTGCTATTTAACTCACGTTTACGATTATTTCCAGGAACATTAAAGAGTAAGTGGTGTGGACCATATTTAGTAGAGAAAGTATTCCCGTAAGGAGCCGTAAAGATCCGCATTAACGAAAAGTACTCGCAGACGGTCAATGGACAACGCCTGAAGTTATACGACGACCGGGACTTTGGAGAAACAACCTTCGAATATCTCGTATAACCCGTTACTACTAACACTACTTCTTTGAGTTACTTTGTGCCTTTCAAGGATACCTCGTCTGGAGCAATTACCAGCGAGTTGATGAACCTTCAACACATAGAAGTATGTCCAGATACCGATCTACCTTGATTGGTTCGATAGTCGAGCTAACGACTATAAAAGCAGCGCTTCTTGGGAGGCTACCCAAGTACTATCCATGCATTAATGTTCGTATTTTTGATCGTGTTTTTGTTATGTCTTATTTATATCCCTGTTTAGTGCTTGTTATCACGGTGTCATCCAGATGTTTTCTCGCAGGCTCATAATCAGTTTGGGGGGTAGTCTATTCGCAGAGGTAGCTCGTCTATGGTGGCCCGATCGTGACTTCTTCATGTTCCACGCTACATCGATCGAAGCATTATTCAGGGCAGTGTCACTTAAACTCTCTCTTGCTTTAATTTATACGCATTGGGGACAATGTGATAATTAGTTTGGGGGTGTGGTGACACATGCTAGATTTTCTTATCATTAATCGATTTGTTTAAATTTCAAATGGTATGAAATGGTCAATGCTATGATTTGAACGTCACTAGTGATTTTCCTGTTGATGATGAAAATTTGTAAAATTTTGCTTGTGTCGAGATAAGATTCAGCTAATTGTATGTGAAAGTCTTGCATGTTACGTGTTTTAATATTAGCATGATTATCTTATCGCATTGATTGCTTCAGAAAAGTAGTACGTATCGTGAGACACAAACCCAGTAAAATAGTGAGTTTTTTAGCCGATAAAGATTTTTTTAGAGCAACTCACCACTTCCTCGATGCGTTTTCATGAGTGCACGCATAGTATGATTATTTTCGAACTTGCTTTGTTATGAATGTCAATATCACTTTGTAAAGTTTTGTGTACGAAAATGATAAAGGCACTTAGGATAACTCACTGGCCTAAATATCTCCGTACCCGATATATCTATCAATTAGTGAGCCCCTTTGAGCCTTATTAGCCTTATTTATTGATTTCGAGCCACGATATTTAGCCATGTTATCCGGTTTTCTTTTATCCTTCATCCTCGAACCATTGTCATCATGTCAGCTTCCTAATCGCTTTAGAGTTTTCATTCTATTATTTTAGAGGAAAGACGATTTTTGGCATGTATCTAGTTGTGGTTGTTTATTTTAGTTATCTGAAAAAGAAATTCGAATTGAAGAGAGATCGAAAAAAAAGAAAAAAATATCGAAAAAAAAGAAAAAAAGAGGAAAAAAACTATTAGAAAAAAAAGAGAGAGCTTTACAATAGATTTTCGGAACTACTTTATTGAGTTCTGCGCAATATTTTTGAGTTTGTTTTTATAGTAGTATGAGTCTCCATTGTTTGAGTCGTATTTTGTGCTATAGAGTATAGACGTTGAAAGCTATTTAGTAACTAATATGCTTGACCATATTACCTCACTTATCCCATATATCACACATTTATTACCCTGAGCCCCATTACAACCATTTTTAAAGACCTTCTGATTCGTGCATGAGACTATTACATGATTATGATGTGATATATTTGCAAGCTTAGAGTAATATCATTCTATGTTGTGAGTTGAGTGCTTTATACAGATCCATTAAACACTTTGAGCGACCTGAGCGATCCATGTGAGAGTTGCCACTTGATACGTGATAGGATCTGGAAATGTTTTTGTACTACGATATGATTGCGAACTATCATTTCATGTCTCCTGCTTAGCTGGATCATTCATTAGTTAATGACGAATTCGACAGATTGTGCTTTTGCTTTTATCAGAGGATAAACAGGATATTTCAATTAGTGACGTCGTAAAATCCTAACTTAATTCTGTTTTATTCCGCTTTTGTGATCGAGGACGATCGAAGCTAGTTTGGGGGTTGTTGATAAGTTACGATTTTTCGCTATTTTTCTGCCCTACAAACATGTGTTATTGGTCATTATAAATTAAATTATACATGAATATACTATATAAGTGCATTGCAGATGTCAAAAGCAAAAGTCACGGAAAAACAGGAGAAGTTGACGTGGAGTGAAATTGGTAAATTTTGGAATTGCATGAGTAGTGGCAAATTTGATCATGGGTGTGGCCCTGCTTCAATTCTTTGTTCTCCTATAAAGAACGACCACATGATGCAAAGGAGAGACAACGGTGGGGCAAGAAATTTACAAACCACACACCACCTTTTCTTAACCTCACCAACCAAGCATCTGAATAATATCCACACGGCCCTTAAGTCCAACCAAAGCCAACAAGAAGAAAAAGGATTCAACAATAGACGTCTCTAGGATGCGATGATCAAACTAAAGGAACAAAACAAGGAATAAAGAAAGGCCACTAAGTGTTTATGCGGACAATTAATTCATCTAATCAAACTAAGGAGCAAATCATGGAATAAAGGAAGGCCACTTGTCGGACAAATAATTATATGATCAATCTCACACATGCAACAAGAAAGGAGGGACCAAGGATTATGTAATGCATTAAAAGGAAGCGAGCACTCGTTATTTTCCTCTCGACGCATCCCATCTTCAGCTTGTGCAAAAGTTGGCAGCTCTCTGATCTAAGGCAGCCCCCAAGTCACGCATTAACCCGCAGCCCAGACGAAGAGCTCTCTCACGCAATAGAGATTCCGATGGAACTAGGCGTTATCCGCTCGTCGTGATACTCAATGTTCATACATCGTCTTACACGAAAACAGGAATGTCCACCTCTATCTTTTTGTGTTTTTCGTTTTATATGTATGTTTAAGTTTATTTGTGGTTAAGGCCATATTAGGCCGGATTATGATTTCGTATTGATGTACTCGTATTTTGTTCAATCGTATGAGTTAAGTTACGTGTTCTATATTTGAGTTTAATGCTTGCGTTGCCTGATCAACATATGCTTGATTCTTGATTGGTTTATGAGACTGAGAAAGTGATTAGACCGTTTAGAACAATAAATATAGTGCACCACGACGTAAAGGCCAGAGATGGAATTCGGTTTCGTCCGTGTGGTTTCCGAGACCTTAAGCGCCGAAAGCGTTTAAGCTCGAGGAAATTCATAAAGCCGAATGCATGCTCAGTAACTACAGTCATATAGGAATATAGTTGATTGGTCATTTTCGCATAGGGTTGCTATTACGTGAATAACGGGTAGAACGTACGTTAGGAATTTCTACCTTAACTAGATTCATATTGGTTAAATATAGACGACTGCATGAATGCGTATGATTAATCTTTGTCCAATATGTGCTTTAACCACGCTTGTAGCTAATTGATAAACATTGTTATCTTTATTTGCACTTTTCTTGAAAACGCCTAAAAACAAATCTAATAAAATACATCTAAAAATCGTTCCCGTCTAAATTGAATTTCGGATTAGTATCTTAGAACTAATCGAGCTGTCCTCGTGGATTGATACTTGGACTTACGTCCATTTTATACTACTTGCACGACCTAGTACACTTGCTAGTATTCGAGCGTGTTACACAACTGTGAACTTCTCCAAATTGATAGTCTCTGAAACCTTTCTAGGTATAAGAGAAGAGGAGCATGGTATCGGCTCGAGAACTAACAAAAAGAACTTTGCCTTAGATAATCTCTCAGCCTCGTAGAGAAGCGGAGCTTCAGCTTGAGCAACTGTAGAAAAGAAATGAAACAAATTAAAAGAGGAAAAAGATGAAAAAGATGAAAAAAATGATGAAGACGATATGCCGAAGAAGGAGAGAGACGAAGAAATGGAAGACGACAAAAAGCTCGCATTTCCCAAATATTTACCTTCCCTTCTAAATCAGAGCCAAATTAAAATCCCTCAAAGTCCCTTTGATTCCAAATCGACTTTCTTTCGCTTAGGTGAAATGATTAAAAACGCCTCGATCACAGGTAAATTGACTTAAAATTGCTTGTGTTGACTTGAGTGATATAAATATAAAAATCCCAAAGTAAAAATAATTGAGCGATATAGCGAACCTAGTGAGAGTTGTCGAAACGGATCATTCTATGAATTTACGACTTCCGTTTGGCGACATGGCTTGATGGCATAATATCTTTCAAGTGTCTAGTGAAAATTTTAGGTGTGACGTTAATCGAAGCAAAATAATTTGACCCCATACTATTAATAATATTAGTATACATAAGAAAATTTTGAAAAAATAATATAAATAACAAATATATATATGTATATTTAGTTTTTTGTTTTTTTAAATAAAAAACGCACATTATGTGTAGCGCCCCGTTTCCTATTACCTTTTTACGCAGCAATAAAATATTCATATAAAATTTTTCGCGATTTCCATAACATTTCCTTTAACAAAAATGGGTGCGTACATCTGGTCTAGTTCCTTTCACAATAATGTACATATATGTACCTATCATATGAGTCACAAAATGTAACAGTCTAGAACCGTTTCTATTCTATATGCTAACGATGAACCAGAGGGGAGCAGGAGGAGAGCGTAGCCAGCCAACCTTGAATCCATGCTTTATGATGATGCTTTCTACGCAGCCTGCTAGTTATCTACACAACTGTGAAGACACCGATTCAGAGTATGATCGCAACATGTTAACAAATAACATATAAGTAATAAAGTAAGCAGTAACTCATCCATTTTCGTAAATACCATAACCGTTTTCAATCATAAAATCTTCGTTCACATAATCGTCATTCATACGATCCGTAGATCACATGCCATTGTATATGTTCGTTTATTTGATACTCCCGTTATAGACTAGCTAGACTCGTATTCTGTAAGCCCAGTCGGCGCCCATGCATGGGACTCTGTCAATACTGTAAATATCTGTATGTGCCTGTACAGGACTCTGTCATCCCCCGATTTGAAGGGAAGTAACTGTCATCCCCCTGATTTGGAGGGAAGTATGCCGTAGCATCCGTATCGTACCGTCCGTAGTCGTAGCAGTCATAACGGTTTCTCCTTTCGTTTATATGTATGCAATGCTATATAAAATACTTTATATAACACATAAATCATATAAAAGCACTTTATGGTCACGTAATTCACATCGATCCGTAAATAACATATAAAGCACATATTAGTCAATTAATTCACATAAATCATATATGCACATAAGGCACATAAGGTACATGTTGCAAATCATACTCACAAGTTTCGCCTATTTCCTCCGTTCGCTTATTCGACCTTGTCCTTGCCCTTATCCGACTCCTGACCTATATAATTATTTATCTGGTAAATATAAAATTCCTATAGTGACATGCGTGCGTGCTATGCATGCTTATTATGCAAGATTGATTCTTTCGCCTATTTTAACTATCTGTCTATAATGGTATTTTTGAAAATATATTATTGATAAATCAGTTAAATTAGCGAAAATCTGTTAAATATCAAAAGTTGATGTAAGACATGGATTAAGCAACTTTTCATGCTCATGAGCACTCCAACAATATGAGCTCGCAATTAAAACGTAAATCCAAAGTAAGAAATCATACCTCGAAACTAATTTATGAATACTTCTTGAAATCTTCGTTTTCTTTTCAAGGTTGGTTTTGATAGTTTAACAAATGAATTAATTTAATTATAAACTCCCTTCTTATCCTTATAGCTTGCGTGTGTTAGTAATCAATTGACATCAATGTTTTGCTAATACTTATCATAATGTTATCTGATATATATAAATATATTATTTTTTTATTTTTATTTTTATTTTCTCAATTTATTTCTTTTATGACTTAGGGTTTCACAACTTTGACTTAAAAGACTTATATAATACCTATCTTTCCAATTCACGAGACTTCTTATGACCGGCAAAAACGCAATTCGCAAAAATCCTTTTTAATTCATGACACAGTTTGCAGAATACTTCCAAGTCGTGAAACATCACCTCTTCTAATAATTCGTGAATCCTCACTTTGCAAAGTCGTGAAACTATTTAATGTACATATATTACTTCATATAATCAATACACTGACCATTACGGAAAGTATCTTGTTTGTACGATTAGACATATATTTATAAGAACCTAGTACCAAGTATTCATGTGCATTAGGCACACCACGACATCTACTATATACCCTAAGCAATTCGGTGTCAATAATAATAACAACAAACCATGAATCGTCAAATACCATCACGGTTGTTCTACTACCGGAAATTGTATGATCATAAGCATATACTAAACTCACTTATATCACAATCCAAGTTCTATATGATAAGCATATACTAAACTCACTTATCGCAATTTTCCAAATGATTTCATTACCAAATCATTAACATCTTTATGCATTGAAAGCTTCTAAGGCACTAATAACATTTGGAAACCCTAAGTCACGAAAACTTAGTTCCTATAATTCACCTTTCGATTCTTAACACCTTCAATCAAAACTTATCAAAACTTATCTTCTCACAAACCTAACAAATATGACAAGAGCTCCAAGTCATTTCTCAACCCTTCGAAACTTAGAAATTATATGACACATGAATTTAAATAACTTGTGTTTGATGGACATCATAACATGCTTAATTAAAACTATGAAAATCATAATGAAATTCATACTCTGTCCAAGCTTAGATGATCTGTGGTTGAGTTCTTTATTCGCTCCTTCTCCTAAATTTTTCGACAGTGAGTAATAATGAGATATTTTCGTCTCTTCTTGGTTTTTGCTGTCTATCTTTGCGTGTTGAAGTAAGAAAATGACGTTGATGTAGACTTTATTAATACTTATCATAACTCTAAGAAAAACTTGTTATTTATCATTATTTTACTTTTCCTCACAAGTAAGTTTTCGAACTATGATTGTGAATTCAATTCGCAAAACTATTATTTATTTCCTTTCAATTCTTATTTGCAATTGACGTGTTGTAATAACCAATTGACATCTACACCTTACTAATGCTTTATCGTAATTCTACCTAATACCTATTATACTATTATTTAAAATTGTTTCTATCATGACTTGGTTTTCATAACTTTATTTAAGAAGACTTTCTTCGTAGCACTTTCCTTTCTCAATTCGTAAAAAAAACTCTTATGCCACGCAAAACATGATTCGCAAGTTTCTTGGAGTCGGGCCACAATTCGCAAACTACCTCCCATTCGTAAACTAATTCCATTCGTCAACTTCTTACTTGGTCTCATAATTCGCGAAAGTCCTTATGCCCCGTAAAATATAACCTCCTTTGATGGTTTGCGAAGTCTTTATGACTCGCAAAACATCACTTCTTTTAATCAAAAGAAAAAAGAAAAATCCTAAGTTTAGAAAATTCTTAATTTGTAATATCTCATCTCTCACAAGTTATACTTATTATCATCTATATCTTTATTTTAAATGGCTTATATGAATGCATGAATTTATGTAAATGCATGAAATTATAATATGAGGTTTCGGTTCCTGACATTATGTCATGCAAATTTAATTTGCATCAGCATTGATTTGTTAAAATGCGACAATTGTTGACTGTTCGCACATTCTGAATGCATGTATAGATTGCATTGGTACTCAGTAGATTAAAATGAGAATGTGTTTGTTCTTGCTCATACCCTCACGCAACATTTTAATACATGATTAGGGGACCATGTATCTAGACAAAATTGATTAATTGCGTGTTTTTCATGACTGTTACTTGGATTGGTTTTCGTGCTTGCATGATAAATCAATTTAGGTACACTATTTGAGGGGGAGCATTTTTCAAAATATCATGCTTCAAGCTCCAAATATTTTTTATGTCTTCTCGTTTGGTTGGGGGTATGGGTTTAGAGGGTATTAGTTTAAGTTGGGATTAAATAATAGAGGGTATTAGTGTTTTCGGGTGTTTGGTTTGGTAGATGGATTTAGGTGGTATTAGGGTTAATTAAACTAAAATACGATTTCACCCATTCGCTGGAATCAAATTCTCAATTAATTTGATTAAGCAAACTCATCGTTCAACAATAAATTTCGCAGTTAGCATTGTCAGTTGCCCATGACTAGCACGAAAAAAATTATCCGGAAGTACACTCAACATAAGCAAAATCAGAGTTTCCGATGATTAAGCTGAATAAAAAAGGATTCAAATGTCAACCTTGTCACTATACGACCATGAGTAAGCCGATGGCCGAGGTTCACTTTCTGTCGCCTGCGAAGAACCATTGTAGCTTCCGCTGGAACTCGACGAAGCAACATGCCTCTTCTTCTTCTAGAGAATGACCTCGATTTTATCACAAAATTACGCGAATGGCACGGAGCTCGCGGCCATGGCAACTTATTACCTGCAATTCCCAAAGTAAAACAGACAGAAAGAATCAACTTGAACAACATTTGAAGGGGATTGGAGATTACGGAGAGGAACCATCGAGGCGGTGAGACAGTAGAATCAACGATGCTTCGTCGGTGATAGACCACTTTGCAAATTGTGTCTGATAAATTTCCTCAAGAAAGAATCGATCGACAAGAGAAAAGATGCTTCTTCCATGATAGACCACTTCGATTTCTTCCCCAATCTTCGATTCTACCCCAAAAATGGTTCCGATCAATTTCTTGAAGATCCCATGTTTGGGCTTGGGAGGAAGAGAATGATTTGATCGTGAAGAGAGAGGAGGTTGCGATGGATAAAAATAAAAACTGAAATAAAGGATAATTATGTAAAAGGGGAGGGATTAGGTAATGGGACCATGTGGGGTGGATTTATTTAATACTCTATAGGAGGTATTAAGGGGGTTTAATTAAACGTCACCTTTAAATAAAGGTCTCAACCAAACATCACTTTAATTTATCCAAAACCCCCTAATCCCCCCTTATACACCCAACCAAACACACTCTAAGTGTTGCAGAATTTTTTCTCAAAATCAAACAAACCGCACTAAAAAGAGGACTTCACGATTTTTCACGATACGGAGCTAACGGCATTGGTATAAAAGAATCAGGGGGAGCCTGATTAGAAAAATTGCTTATTAATTAACTCTAATATTCTTGGCATTTTTGCTCTTAGTAATACAGATTTTCAGAATCAATTAAGGAGCCATATGTCACTAGTCGAGAAGAGGTTAATTGCATTTATTTTAATTCATATGAGGAACAAGTGTGTGGTTTTTAGCTGAAATTGGGGTTCATCTGAAAAATTAAGAATACTTATCAATCGAAATGGTTAGTACTAAATGGTAATTTTCAATCGCAGTTTCTCGAGCGAAAAATGACTTGGGACCAAATGGTAATTTTCGCTCCCACTTTTTCGAGCAATATTAAATCGGGACCAACTGATAATATTCGAATGGGTTTCTCGAGCGAAACTTCAAAATGGGCCACTCTAATCCGAGAAACCCAATATGTCGAATCAGCCTAGTAAGAAAAAGTTACTTTTGCAGTGGAAATACTTTATCACACGCAAAACCCTCATTCGAAGAGTTCAACAATGTCGAAAGTCTTTCACTCGCGAGAAACTTAAAAAGACGAAAGCAAAATTCCTTCAAATCTCTTATTTTCAACATATCTTCGTCTTTTTAAGGTAGATTCGACATTCTTTAGACATTTGTGTGCATCTAAACTCCATTTGCATCTGCATTCTATGATTTTTCGCTTGATTTGATTCTAAAATTCTCGTCTCTTAACTATATGAAAACCCGTATGTCATTTTCAGAAATATAAGACCTTTAGATACATTTATCGGGTTCGATTTCTGTGTTTTATCGTAGTTTAGGTGTTTTCGATAAGTTTGAGAGTGTAACATTTTCGATATTATGCGTTTTAGAGTCAGATTTAAGTCTCGACTAAAACTGAGTTTTTGAACATTTGAAGCTGTCGAAGAACTTTATCGATTGCAAAGTCTTAATTGAATTCCAATTTAATTAAGATACTGTTTGTATCGTAAAGATTTTCGATCGCAAAAATTTTGACTTATCGTTAAGATAGGTGACGCAAATCGAAAATTTACTTACCATCCAGAAAGCTAATTAGGATTTTCTGCGAGGGAAAAATTAAAAATTGAAATAGGTAAAATAGATGCAATTGAGTTCGAGTGCAAAACGTACCATCAAAAACAGTAATTTCGATTTCATTTTATTTAGGTCGTAAATTTTATCGGCGATAATATCAATTTTTCGACGTTATCGTAAAATACGCTGCAATAATTTATTCGAAAAATTTGCAAGGCGATTGACTTAGTCTCTCTTTGACTATTCTTGATCGACAAACTTCACAGCGAAAACCAATTTCAAAAATATTCTCGCTCGACAAAATTCACAATGAAAATTTTATTCACTCTCGAAAAATTTTCTCGATCGTAAATTTACGCAAAATTATATTTTCTCAATCGGCACGAAATTTATCTCGATCATAAAATTTCTCGGCTACAGTACCATGCTTAATGTTCAAGCACTTAGAAAATTATCTAAGTCTTTTCACTGTAGCAAACTTAACGTAAAAATTTTCGATCGCAAATTACACGGAGACTTTAATTAGAAATTAACGCATAGGAAAATAAAATTGAAAATTCAATTTTCGAGCGTAAAATAGAACGAAATGAACAGTGGTATGCGAGCGTTCAATACTTAGAAAAATATTCGCTAGAAATATTATATCTCTTATGTATGACCCTCGAAAATTCATTAGATACCATTGAAAATTTTCACATCAGTATACCCTATGTGCAACATTCGATCTTACACGTACATCAAACATGCTATAAATTGCTCAAATACTATAGTTTGATATAATAATTTTCGACTGACAAGCAAAATTGAACTAATAAGTTCTTCAAATTTTCTATTTCAGATGGCTAACTATCCAGCGTACTACATCTACGACCACAACCTGTATCTCAAGGCTCAAGACACGAATTTTCAGCTAGACCTGACTACGCTCCGATGTCCTGACGAGATCGTGGTGTCCATTCTACAAGGTCATCCTCTCTGGCACGCACGCACAGTGACGGCCTCGATGCCAATGGATTATCTCCAACACTTTTGGGGACTGATAATGAGTCACGTAGTTACCGGCACTTAACAATTCACAACGGTGGTCGGGACAAGACACGTCAGCTTCAGCAAGGACGATATTGGCCTTGTCTTGGACCTTCCATTCAGCCAGAACTACGACCCTCTGCCGACGAATGCGGAGATGATTCACGATTTTTCTCCACATGGGATACCGTCTCACCAAGCTCACACAAGTACAGAACAACGGCATCCCACATCCACGGAAGGCATTTTTTGGGATTATCAATAAGTGTCTGTCGCCGAAGCATGCCGGTATTGGCAAAGGCAACGGCAACATTCTTCGGATCTTCCACGGCATTGACTTCTCCCAAAACTACGACATCGCCCTGCTGATCTGGAATGACCTTGCAGAACAGATCAGACAAAAGGAGAACAAGCGATCGAAGAATGTACCGTATGCAAGGTGGTTGAATGTGATCATGGCCCACCTCATGGAGCTTCACGAGAATATTTGTCGCCTGCATCAAGGAGGAAACTATCTACCACCACGGCTCAAGTTCTTCCACAACCCAAAGCTCACGGATCTGGATCAGTCATTGATACCAATCGAATTGGAGCTGCTACGTCTCACCGACCCCAGGGGAGACACATATCGGCTATACTATCTGGAAAACCATTTCACCGAGGAAATGATCAGAGGGCCCCCGACAGACTTCAACTTGAGCCCTCCACAACACATCATAGCCCTGAGGCTGAGCTAATCGATCAAGTGGCCCAGGAGCTTGCAGCAAAAACTTCCGCTCAGGACCTCGAAGCCACGCTGATTGATGAAATGGAGCAAGAGTTGGAACCGAGGCTCCAGTTGATGCACTGAAGCGAAAGTGCCCATCCACGTAGGCGTGTTTCAAGGATCTATTGAGGAGATCCTCCTACAAAAAGCGCAGCCCGGCGCAGAAATGGGGCACATCCCAACTTAGCAGGCTACCACGCCTGCGACCGAGGCTCTGATTGACTCGATTACACCAGACGAGCCTCAACTGACAGCACAAGCCCATGAGGAGGCTGCACGTGACCTAACTCCTCACACGGCTACCTCGCCCAAAGTAACGGATTCCGACGAGGAGGCCCAATTGATCAGACGGGTTCCGCGATTTCAATACAATCCACCAACCCGTCAATACAGCTGTCTTCACCACCATATCAAACACGACGCCGCTTATAGCTCCAGGTGCTGAGGAACCTTCTTTGCTCAATCTTGAGCCGTAGCACAACTTAGAAACATCCTTATAGACAATTCATTTGAATTATCTCGAGGATTGGATGGAAGTCTTGAAACGTCGCAACCTCAAGCGACGACGAGCCAGCCCGTTGAGATGGCGTTCAGTCAAGGGTTAACAGGCCATATCAGTCGTCCTGGTCCATCATCGGAGGTTCCTATCCCGTTCCTGACGGAAGCTCGCTTACAAGCTGCTTTCTCCTCTGCGCTGTCACAATTCGAGGAATGCTTTAGGGAGAAAGTCCATGCTGCTATAGCGATTTCCCGACGAGATACTGAGAAGGCACTAATCTGTGAGTCACAGTCGTCCAGACAACCCTCATGACCGACCCTCACACCCTCACAACCTTTACTCACCGCCCCAACCATCCAACCACCCATCCTCATAAACCCATACACCATACCCCTCAGCGAGCTCCACGACATCATGCTAGCCCGACTAATCAGCCTTACCCATCGGATGCCTCAAGAGGAAGCTCTTTATAACCGTCTGGTGGATCGTCCTGACCCGCCTACGCAATCATGCCGCGACCAAGACTCCAACTCCGAACGACGACATGATGACCCTGACGACCAGAATCGTCGTGAGGGGGAGAAGAGGATGCGAGTATCTTAAAGAAGTCAAGGACAAGGCTCGGGTGCGACAAGACAAGCGCTGGAGCAGCTGAAACCTCACAACCCACTACAACTACATAAACCAGGTATAGACTATAGAGAGCTGAACAAGCTGACAGTAGTGAGGTCCTCAATCGCCATCCTCTGCGACGCAATTGATTCGCTGCAACCATGGGTTCCACATCAGCGATGTGTGGCTCTATGATGTCATCCACCGTAGGACCAACAGGTACCCTAACCGATTCGGATTTAGGATCCCTGCGCACTGATTACCCTAATTTTGCGATGAAATTTGATACTTCTGCTTATGAGGCACTGAAAACTATGGTTCAGGGAACTGAAATTCTCAACAATCGGCTTGACTCGGAGCACCTACCATCGATTGGCTACCACTCGCGGCGCAGCTTCACAGTGATACGGCCAGTGCCAGATCCGACTTATCAACAGGTTATTCTCACAAGCCCTGGGCCGCCGGTGAACACATGCAGTATCTCCTCGGCAGTTTCCGAGATAGAGTCGTCTGGGGAACGTACTCTGATTCCGCGTCCGGCGAGGGGCAAGGGGGCCCAAAGCCCAGGTAGGATGGTGGATGAACCAAATTTGGGGGAGAGAGGTAGGGCGCTGGCGACACTGCCTGCTCATGAGAGCAGCAAAGGAGCAGGCTACAGTCCGCCCCTGGTTAGTCCGAACCACAAGGACCCAGGCCCAGCCACGGGCCGTGCCACACCACTTAGTTATGCCAAGGTGCTTCAAGGAGCCATAGATCAGCCCAAGCGGCCAAGCCTTACATATACAACACCAGAGACAGGGGAGGGTGGTGTGATGGTTAGGCCAAAATGGCAAATAGCAGCTAAGGGCCTCGCGCGATGGAGTCATACCCTAATGGGATACTTCGTTGGCCGGAAGCCCTACTATCCTCACGCCGAATGATTTTTCCGCTCGATTTGGACCCAGTTGGAGGAGGTGCGAGCGACTAGCTCGAGGTTCTTCAAGCTGCGGTTTAAATCTGCCACGACGATGGAGGCAGCACTCGAGGGAGGCCCCTGGTTATTTCAAGGCCAACCCCTGTTTCTCTAGGAATGGAGTCCGGGGCTCACGTTGGAAAAGAAAGACCATGAGCAAATACCAACATCGGTGAAACTTCGGAATGTCCCATTGGAATATTGGACAGTGGAAGGCCTAAGTGGTATAGCCAGTGCAATAGGCCAGCCGCTGTTCCCAGACGCCATGACGATGAGCATGGAACGTATCGATTACGCCCGAGTTTGTGTCCTGAAGAAGATTAAGGAACCATATATTGACAGCTTCATTCTAAGGTTGCCACGGCCAGATGATAGTGAAGCAGGCCAGATAATAGTAAGGGGGGAGTATGAATGGCGCCCTACTCCATGCCGAATCTGCTCGGCAATTACGCCCGGCCCGCAGTCCTATCCCATTAGGCCGGCGCAGCAGCCAGCGCCTCAGGCCAAGGCTACCAAGCGTAAAGGGGTCGAGCAGACAATGAAAAGGCAGCCAGGGACCCGAAAGGCGGCAGTGCTCCCTCAGCCAACATCCTCAGCGAAAGGGACCAGGGCCTCGACTGAGCGAGCAGGGCCCCCAAACCGCACTGAGCACAATTCTTTTGCAGCTCTTGTCGATTTAGCTGATGAGGTCTTAGACGGACCACCCGAGTCTGCGGATCCTCAAGCTGGTTGAACATCAAAGGGCCTAGGCACCCTTCAGCAACGGTTCCCCAATGATACACACCTTAGTATGGAATGTGCGTGGTCTAAACAAGTTAGACAACCGAGCAGCGGTGCAGGACCTAATAGGGAAACACGGGATCAAACTGTTAAGACTTGTTGAGGCGCGCGTCTCGGCTGTGAATGCGGAGTCAACCTCACAATCTGTTGCTGCCTGGAGCTGGTTCTTTGACTACGACGTGGGGCCGGGATCACGAATCTGGGTGGGGTGGGATGCTCGATATGCTAGGGTAACCATTAACAGAATGTCGACCAAGGCAATACATTGCAAGGTCAAGTCACTTGCGGCCGGGGAGGAGGCCGTTCTGACAATTGTGCATGGCTCAAATCAGCGAGCGGAGCACCAAGATTGTGGCAGGAGCTAATCTCTGTCTCACCCTCATATGCCGGCAGACCTTGGCTGGTAATGTGCAATTTTAATCCAATTTTGGGTTCACACGAAGCGCGAGGGGGATCACCTAACCCATCAAAATGGGGGGACCTTCAACACTGCTTCATGCAGTCCGACCTCAGACCAGTTCTGGCTGTGGGCCATATTTCACATGGTTTAACCACCAGACGGGCCCGGCTGCGATATGGCGACGTTTTGATCGGATGGTCGCGAACCCCGAGTGGTTTGCCCAATTCCTCGATATCCATTACATCTGTGATATCCCTGCAACCTCGGACCATAGCCCCTAGTCTTGAAGCATACGGCTACAGCACGGCGCAAGGCGCAATTCCGCTTTGACAATTGCCTGACCAAGGACCCGCGATTCCTACCCTTAGTGGAGGAAATTTTGCAGACTCCATGCTCTGGGGTGCCGATGTTCTCCTTACTCAAGTGTTTAAAACTGCTTAAGCCCAGACTCAAACAGCTGCGGAAAGAGCTGGGCAACCTCTCGACCACAGTGGCAGATGCGAAGGGATTTCTAGATGTGGCGCAGGACAGAATGCCGCGGGCTGTATGCAATAGCTGTGGAGATGGAGCACGTCTCATTTTGCCAGCGGCCAAAGTGTCCTGGCTCAAAGAAGAGGACCAAGCACTGCTTTCTTTTTCCGGATGATTGCAGTTCGGCGGGCTGCAAACCGCATCTTTTCCCTAGAAGATGAGCAAGGTGCACATCTCGATGGGAAAGAGCGCGTGGTGGCTGAACTATTGCGCTTTTACACGGACCTTTTGGGACAAACTAGCCACCCAAACCCTACCGAGCTGGCTAAAGTGGGCGGATATCTGTAAACATCGCTAACTGCGGAAGAGGGGCTCCGACGGGTACATCGGCTTTCTTCAAGGCCGCATGGCACATCGTCGGGCCGGACACTATAGCGGCTATACAGGACTTCTTTCGGACTGGTTTGTGCCTGAAGGAGCTCAATTGTACCCCTCGTTGCTCTTATCCCGAAAGGCGCGGATGCTAGGCGGGCAGCGGCATTCCGACCCATCTCCTGTTGTAATGTCCTATAAAGGCCATTTCGAAGGTACTAGCAAACAGGCTCAAGGGCCGGCTCGCTAAACTGGTGCACGTGACCCAAAATACGTTCATTCCGGGTAGAAGCATTTCTGATAACATTCTCTTGGTGCAAGAGCTATGTCATGGGTACTAGTAGCGCACCTGCCGAGCCGAGCGGCCCTTGAAGTGGACCTTGCAAAGGCATATGACCGAGTCGAGTGGGAATTTATGCTTGCCATGCTACGAGGACTGAACTTTCATCCAATATTCATCGGGTGGCTGCGGGTCTGTCTCACATCTACTAAGTTCTCTATCAATATCAACGGCTACCCACAAGGCTTCTTCGCAGGGCGCCGAGGACTTAGGCAAGGCGATCCAATCTCCCCGTACTTATTTACCCTCATAATGGAGGTACTACATGGTATTCTGACGAAACAGACGGGAGTAGGGAGCGGCTTTCGGTTTCACTGGCAATGCGAGCCCCTATCCTTAGTTCTTCTCACCTTCGCCGACGACCTTCTCCTCTTTTCCAATGCGCTCATAACCTCAAGCCTGACAATACAGGATTGCCAGCCACTGATTGAGAGTGTTGACCATTGGCTGGGGGCATGGCTGAACCGATCCTTACCATATGTCGGGCGCTTACAATTGACGAAGTCGGTCCTTCTTGCAATCCTCGTCTATTGGTAGGGGGTTTTGCTCATCCCCAAAGGAGTCATACGGGTCATTGAGAAGCGAATGCGGAAGTTCCTATGGGCGGGATCCGCTAAGGTTGCATGGGCCGATGTCTGCCTTCCGTCGGTTGAGGGCGGACTAGGCCTAAGATCAATCGAAGTGGACAATCGCGCCATGCTACTCAAGCATCTTTAGTGGTTGCTCACCCGGGACTAGGACTCCATTTGGGTACAATGGCTGCTCCACACTCGGCTGTAAACCAAATCCTCTGTAGTGTACGTTCGTCCCCCCACTACTCTTGGATTTGGAATAAACTGCTCAAGCTACGGCCTAGCTTCCGCAGCCACATACAGTTTCGCGTGGGAAATGGGGAGACGATTCTTTCATGGATTGACCCCTGGCTGCTTCCTGGTTTGCTAATTGAGAGGTTCCCACGAGGGCTGATGGTGATGTGCTGCCTCTTGACTCTCGCTTATTGCGGTCATCAACCGGGACGGCTGGCATTGGCGCACCCAGACTTCGACGGAATATCTGGAGCTGGCATCGACACTCTCACAAATCAGGCCCACTTCTGGGGACTCCGTCTGTTGGCTGGGCACTGTGGATGGCACCTTTACAACCCGCTCAGCCTGCGTCGTTCTACGGCTTTCCCGACCGCGCGTCAGCTGGGCCGGCTTACTTGGGGGCTGCCTCCGTGTGCCACGCCATGACTTTATCTTATGGCTGGCGATTCAGGATCGGTGGGCGACACGGGACAAGGCATGGATAGCAGCTATGGCGGGCACCAACCCGCTCAGCCTGCGTCGTTCTACGGCTTTCCCGACCGCGCGTCAGCTGGGTCGGCTTACTTGGGGGCTGCCTCCGTGTGCCACGCCATGACTATATCTTATGGCTGGCGATTCAGGATCGGTGGGCGACACGGGACAAGGCATGGATAGCAGCTATGGCGGGCACGACGTCGTGCCTTCTCTGCGAGGAGCCTGTTTGTGAAACCACGTAGCACCTTCTCTCGCTGCTGCTTGGACATTCTTCGGCGTCTGTTCCGGTTCTGTTGGCACACAGGACTTGGCCCCTAGGCTTGGACTGGGCAGCCAGCAGATGGAGGGCCAAGCATCTTCATAAGGCGGGCCTATAGGCATCTCTTGGCGTCCCTAGTATACCACATTTGGATGGAGCACAGCCGATGATGGAAGGAAGGCTATTCGCGATCAGCCGAGCACCTGATTGATTCTGTTCTTCACATTATTAGACTACGTCTATGTACCCTTGAGTCTACATATCAGTTACAGATGTTAGCCTTACGTAGGATTCAACGTATAGCTTGGTAGCGTTCTCTATATGATGTACTCTGTTGTTTGTTATTAATATTACTGACCCGTTGCCTTAAAAAAAACTACATAAACCCGAACCACCCATAAAACTACCACGCACCCGCATCACACCCATACTCTTGAACCGATCGAACCACCAACCTTCAACTACGGATGCCTCCGTCCACACCACCAACGACTTACACAAGCTCCTTCCTTCCGAAAGAAGAAGAAAGTGCCGCAACGCTCGTAACGTTAGCAGAAACGCAAGGACCCTCAAGCTCAAACTCTGAAAAGTTAAGAAGTGTAGTCAACCAACATGAAGTGTTGGATCGATACATCTTCGATGACTTGTGGTTGACTCATACGTTTCCCTCCGACATGGCTCAGAGAAGAGTTGAGGACGTTCGACATTACCTTCGCTTAGCTTCGGTCGAGCTAGTCTTAGTTGAAGACGAAGAACTGCAGGAAGGTGAAGATCATGATGTGATTCTCCCAAGGCTTCCAGAACTAATTGCCCAACGAGCGGACACCCCTCCGAGACTAACTCTAGGGACCGTTCGAATCAACACGCCATGGGATATGGATAGAGACCCCTTTCTTAGAAGAAGTTCGTCAGCGAATCTGGAGGTCACCAGACAAGATAAAGAAGTTGAACGAGTTCAAACTCAGAGGCGTATCTCATTGGAAATAGCAGAAAAGAATGAGCTACTTGTTCATGCTAACCCAACTCGGACCTGATCAGAGGCTAGGGATTCCCAAAAATCAGCTGAAGAGCCATTTCAACAACTTATCTCCAATATGTCAGGTGATATGAGTCTACTACGCAAAAGGCGGCATTCCAACTCCAATCTACCAAATAGAGCGGATAGATAGAACTCTAGAAGAACTTAATGAGAGTGATCTACCGTATCTGCCTGCCGAAAAGGAGAAAACACACACTATCTCTCTTTACTGGGGTAAAAACAGGGGTTACAACCTCTCAATCTGTAAAGGAGAAAACACACACTATCTCTCTTTATAGTCAGAGCAAATACCGAACAAACCCTCAATATTTTCTCTACCCTCTATTTCTTTCCTCCATCTCTTTCTATTAATTTTGGTTTTGGTGTGATTTCTATAAGTGGGTGGGTGGCTTACTTCACCAACCCACTCAACCTACCTATCAATCTCCCACTTGAAGATTTGATTGATGACCAATCAGATTTTCACACCATTCTTCTAGCTCGCCTTCGTATGTTACTTATGTTCAGTCAATCCGCATGAGGAACGACACCACATAAACTTGTCCACAGTAATTGCCTTGGTCATGTAGTCTGCCAGATTATCTGCAGTGTGAACTTTTTGCATGTCCATAGTCCCCGCTTCCACTTGTTCACGAACAAAGTGGTATTGGACCCGTATGTTGGTTCTTGAATGATATGCTGGATTCCTTGCAAGGTGCAACGCACTCTGGCTATCACATAAGGAACAATATTCTCCTGTTTGTGGCCGGGTTCTTCAAGCAACATCTTCAACCATATTGCCTCTTTACTGGCTTGTGTAGTTGCGACATATTCTACTTCCGCTGTTGACGTTACAACAATGGACTACAGTTTTGAACCCAGCTTACTGCACCGCCAACACGATTAAACATATATCCGATTGTGGATCTGCTTTTATCAAGTTCACCTGCATAATCTGCATCAACAAAACCATGGACAGTAAAACCTGTACCTCCGTAACATAAGTCAAGTCTGAGGTTCCCTTAATATATCTAGGAATCCTCTTAACGGCACTCCAGTGTTCCCGGCCAGGGTTGGACATGTATCGGCTAACAACTCCCACTGCATGGGCAATGTATGGTGTGGTACAGATCATTGCGAACATTAGACTTCCTACTGCGGATGCATATGGCACTCGAGACATCTCTATCCTCTCGCGTTCATCGCTAGGACACATCTCGGAGGATAGCTTCAAATTAGCAGCAAGAGGGGTAGATATTGGCTTACTATCTTGCATGTTGAACCTCCTCAAGATTTTCTTCAAATAATTCTTCTGCGAAAGCCAAATCTTCCGCTTGCTTTTGTCTCGAGATATGTGCACACCAAGGATTTTGTTTGCCGGTCCCAAGTCCTTCATTTCGAATTCACTGGCCAGTTGAGTCTTTAAGTTGGCGATACGACCATTGTTGGGTCCTGCTACCAGCATATCGTCGACGTACAACAGTAACATGATGAAATCGTCATAGCCAAATCTCTTGAAATATGCACAAGGATCTGAATATAGCCTGTTGTAGCCAAGACTCATTATGAGGAGTCAAATCTTCTATACCAGCCTCGAGGTGCTTGTTTGAGCCCGTAGATAGATTTGATCAATTTGTAAACCAAATCTTCTTTTCCTTGTTCTTCAAAACCTTCTGGCTGAAGCATATATATTTCTTCATCGAGGTCATCATGGAGAAATGCCATTTTTACGTCCAGCTGCTCAAGATGCAAATCAAATGTAGCACACATTGACAAGACCACCCTACTGTTGTAAGATGAACCACCGGTGAGGGAAGTCAATCCCTTCCTTCTGAGCATATCCCCGTACAACCAGTCTAGCACGTAGCGCTCTACCTGGTCATCACCATTCCGCTTGATTTTATACACCCATTTGTTGCCAATGGGTTTCCTTCCTTGCGGTAATGGCACCAACTCCCATGTCTTATTTTTATAGAGATCTTCCATTTCTCTTGCATTGCTGAAATCCACTGACTCGCATCTGAATTATTCAGTGCTTCCTGGAAAGTGGTTGGCTCCCTATCCTCAGTTAGAAAACAGGATGCTTGATTGCTCTCTATTTCATAATCTGAGTGCCAACTTGGCTGTCTACGCTCGCGTGGTGACCGCCTCCGGTACTTCAGATTCGACTGGGTCAAGCTCTTCGTGCCGGTTCAGCTTTAGAAGAATTATATTGCTCCAATTTTCGTTTCACTGTCATGCGTTTTGAACTGCTATCATTTTCAACTTGCTCTTGATCGCTATCCTCTAAGAATATAACTTGCTGATAATCACTTTGTGGTCAGTGAGATCCCACAAGCGATACCCCTTTATCCTTCAGCGTACCCCAAGAACAGGCATTTCCTGGACTTCGGGTCCAACTTTGTCGTCTCTTGGTTGTGGTACATCGTGTACGTTGAACTCCCAAATATATGGAGGTTTGTTAGTCTCAGGTGCGCCAGTCCACATTTCCATCGGTGTCCGCATCTCTATAGCAGTAGATGGGGCCCGATTCACCACATAACAGGCAGTACAGCGCTTCTGCCCAAAACTTCTTTTCCAGGTCCGCAGTTATCAACATAGCCCTTGTTCTTTCCACCAGGATCCGATTCACCCTCTCTGCCACTCCATTCTGTTGTGGAGTGTACGCCGTGGTGAACTGTCTTCTGATGCCAGCACCTTTGCAGAATTCGGTGAATTCTTTGCCAACATATTCCCCTCCATTATCGGACCGGAGACACTTGATTTTTCTGCCGGTTTCAAGTTCAACTTGCGCCTTATAAGTTTTGAAGATAGGAAACGCGTCGTCCTTCTTCTTGATTGGGTACACCCAGCATCTCCTGGAGTAGTCGTCTATGAATGATACGAAGCAGCTGGCTCCTCCTAGGGATTCAATCGGTGCTTGCCATACATCAGAGTGGATCAATTCTAGAATTTCTTTACTTCTAGAATTCGATGGGGGAAACTTCAAACGATGCTGCTTGCTCACAACACAATGCTCGCAAAATGGTAGCGTCACCATCGTGATACCAGGAAGTATTCTTTTGCGCAAGAATTTTCATGCCTTGTTTAGACATATGACCAAGTTTCTTGTGCCAAGTCATCGTGGACTTTTCATTTGAACTTGTCGTAGCAACAGATGCTTGCCCTTCTTGCAGAGTCTCTCTCTTCAGCTTGTATAGATTTGCAGCTATCTTTTCTCCCTTCATCACCACCAGTGCTCCTTTGGAAACCTTCATGATCTTGTTCTCCATTTCAATTTCGAAACCAAGATCATCAAGTTACCCCACGAGCAACAGATTTTTCTTCAAGTCCTCCACATGTCGGACAGTATGGATGGTACGCACAGTCGTACATCTTTATTTGAATCGTTCGACCCCAACAATCTTCAGCGCTTCATGATTGCAGCTGTGGACATACCCTCCAAAAGTTGGCTCGTATTGATGAAACCATTCCTTTCGAGAGGTCATGTGGAAAGTAGCTGCTGAGTTCATGAGCCACACATCGTTGAATCTTCCATTTTCCCAATGCCCAAGAAAATGCCGCCAACACTACCCACGATGGAATTGCCTTGGTGTGTGAACCCGCAACCACTATAGTTTTTATTTAGAGCCCAACAATCTTTCTTCAGATGACCTTTCTTGCCACAGTTGTAACATTTTATAGCCTTCTTATTTTTTTGTAACAAGGGTTTGTCGTTTTTGACTCCCACTTGGATCAGACTCTCCGGGTGTTGTTCGTTTCCGGCTCATGTTTGAACCACGTGCTCTTGATCTTACCCCACCTGTTGGGACATTATCAACTTGTCTTCTTTGTTATTGCACCGACTTTCTTTTTCAAGAACCACAGCTGCAATATTATCGAAGATAAGTTTTTTTCGCAGCTTGTTTGTTGCTCAGATTGATGACGAGTTGATCGTAAGAGTCTGGCAGGCTTTGGAGTAGAAGCTCGGCACGTTCACTTGGCTCTATTTTGTAGTCCAAGTCTTTAAGTTGAGAGAACAGTGTATTCAACTTGTTGATGTGCTCAGTCACTGAAGAAGATTCTTCCATTTGTAGATGATATAATTTTCTTTTCAGGAAAATTCGGCTGTGGAGTGACTTGACTTGATACAATTTCTCAAGATGATCCCAGATTGCTTTGGCACTAGTTTTTTCTTCGACGCTTGATAATATATCATCTGCTAATGTCATATGAATATTGGCGATGGCCCTCCGTCTATCTTCTTCCACTTGGCATCAATTGTAATTGTTGTTGGTTTGCCAATGATTGCCTCCAGATAATTTTCTTTGAGTAAAATTGCCTTAATCCTCATTTTCCAGTGAGTAGTTTCTCCCGTTGAATTTCTCAATTTCGTTTTTAGCGGCCATTTTTTCCCACGTTGCTATCGTCGGAGAAATTCAACAGTCCAGCCAAATAATACTGATCAGATAATTTGCAGAAAGGGTAGCGACCAGCTTTCAAGACAAAATTACCCTTCTAAGTAAATTCCCACATGAGATCTGGTGGGGTCACTATGTGTCCCGCTTGGCACCAGCCACCTAGACAGAACTTACTTACACAGTCTATTACCACGACTTGCCAAAAACTCTTCCGTAACGATAAACCTTTTTGATACCTTTTTGATGTGGAAGATCAAACAAAGCTGCAACCACAGAGCATAACCGGAATATCAATAAGGGCTGGCTCTGATACCACTTGTTGCGAAATGGACAGCATAACGAAATAGGAAGTGACTGTGAGGATAAAATGGACACGGGAATTTACGTGGAAAACCCCTTTTCAACTTGTGGTAAAAAACCACGGGCGAGGTAGAAATATTATTACTGGGGTAAAAACAGGGTTTACAACCTCTCAATCTATAAAGGAGAAAACACACACTATCTCTCTTTATAGTCGGAGCAAATACCGAAGAAACCCTCAATATTTTCTCTACCCTCTATTTCTTTCCTCCCTCTCTTTCTATACTTTTGGTTTTGGTGTGATTTTTAATGAATCTCTTATTGCCTATTTATAGGCAAACAAACACCTTCACTAATATTAATATTATAATAATAATATTATTAGTAGTAGTTGAGGTGGCCAGGTGGGTGGGTGGATTACTTCACCAACCCACTCAACCTACCTATCAATGCCTACGTATTTAAGTATGAGCAATACAGTAAGATGAGACATATCAACAAAAGGCTCGCCTTATGATTCCCTTTGGCTTCCCTTCTTGTTTTGAGTTGACGAGGAAAAGCTAATGGTAGCCATATGCTCTTCACGGGGTTATATAATAAGAAGGAAATGAAAAATCTAAAGGAACACTCCAGACTACAATCGAGAACCAATATCCTTTTTGGAATCCATTGTGCCTAATTCTTGCTTGCTTCAACTTACATGAAGGAAGGAATGGGCTCTGATGTGGACTCAATCGGCCCGGGCTGGAAAAAAGCAAATAAGAGAAGGCCCAATGAAGCCCATGAAGAAGAAAGCCCATGGTGAAATATCTGTCTGGGAGAGAGGACCTGCAGGGACCTAGCGGGCACCAGTCTTGACTGGACAAAAGAACAAGAACCACTGAGTAAAAGGGTACAGGAACAGTGAGAAAGAAGGATGACAGATTGCAGGGACGCGTGTCACTCTATTACAGGAGGATATTGCTAAGTAGATTGCTGCAACTATCGCAGGAGTCATTCCATCAGACAATCAGTCATCTCTCATAGGCCCCTAGGTGGTACGTCCCTCCAGAAATCCTGGGACAAGGCATCAGACAGGCGGCGGGAACTGCTATAAAATAAAGACTTAGTCATATTTTAGGGCATGAACTTGATACACAGAGTTATTCACGCACTATTTTCTCTTCACATAGTCTAAGCGTGTTTTCTACATTTTAGGAGCGAAAGTGAGGATTGTTGGAGTGTGTAAATCGTTATTGCTTAGTGAAAGAGAGTTCCCAGCGCCCCGTGGACGTAGAATCCGAAAGGATTCGAACCACGTAAATCCTTGTTCTTTCAAATCTACGTCCTAGCATCCACGACGCCTCACATACCTATAAAATTGCATAATTAATCTACCGCTAACTTAGTATCCAGAGCCCCACAGCTACAAATATCGTTGGTTGGGTTGGCCCCATATCAAATGGCGCCGTCTGTGGGAAATAGGAGTTGAAGGCGTGAGAAAATTATTCAGCAAGGTACGAGGCCGCGTTGGAAAAATTTCTGGTGTATCCTCTTTTTCTCTTTCTGTGTTGCAGGGACGAGGTAGGAAGCACGAAAGCGCTGATGGAAGGAAGCTCATCCATACCAAAGAACCTGGACTCGCAGTTTCAGGAGGTCGCGGAAGGCAATCCAGTAGGACAGACTGCCATCCCAACGCCTACTCCTGGCGTAATACCACCAGAAACGCCGATCACCCTAACTGTCGCACAATTGGACCTCTTGGTGCGCAACACTGTCAACAGTACGTTGGCCGAAAGAAGGAAGAAACGGAAGCAACGGAAGAAGGCCCAGCCACGTGTCGAGACCGAACGAGTGGACGGTAAATTCACAGAAGTGACCGGGGAAAATGAGACGCAACCGCAACCCCAGGCCACACCTTCTGAACATAGCAGGCGACCGGCCGAGTCCGGGAGTGAGTCGAGAAAGGAGGAAGGGCCTCCCAGACATCCTAGGGAACAAGGGGGAACTGCGGAACAAGCACGGGGGAAGGAAGAGGAGCCGAAAAGGGCAGACCCGTCAGAAAAGGATGCTCGGACACCCACGTTGATCTCCATCGAGTCTGTCAGCAAAGCCCCAGGCCATGCCACAGGAGAGGGGAGCTCCAAAAGAAAGAAGAGGGTCACACTGCACCCAGAGGAAAAGGAGGAGGCTTGGACCAAAAAAGAGAAGGAGCTGCGGGAGCAACTGGCGGACCTTAAGCAAGTAGTGGACGTCAGAAGCAGAACCATGCCCCCAAGGATCGGAGAGGGGCTGGTAGCCGGGACGCCCTTTGCGAAAGAGTTATTGGTGGGGGAAGTCTCGTCTAACTTCAAACAGCTACCGTACGAGTACGATGGGACAACGGACCCTGTGGAACACGTCCTACGTTTCCAAAATACCATCTTGCTCCACGATTTCTCGGATGGGGTTAAGTGCGGAGTGTTCTTGACCACCTTGGTAAGAGCGGCCCAGCAGTGGTTCAGCCAGCTAGCGCCCGGATCCATCAAATCTTTTGAAGAATTCCAGCTACTATTCATCACTCAGTTTGCAAGTGCCAGGAAGCAGCCTAAGTCCGACATGTCGCTCTTTCAAGTACGACAGGGAGAAAATGAGAGTCTGCGGGCGTACATAAGCAGATTCAACATTGCAGCCTTGGAGGTGCCGACAGCCACACCGTCCGTCAAAGTTAGCGCCCTGATAAACGGACTTCGTGACGGGGACTTCTTCGCTTCCTTGTCCAAGAGACCGCCGCCAACCTTCGAAGATCTATTGTTAAGAGCTGACAAGTATATCAACTTGGAGGAGAGCAAGATGGCCAAAGCACAGGAAGAAAAGCAGACGACCATGCCGAAAAAGGAAGGGGTTACGAGGAACCAAGGACATGGGAGGCCACCTGTGCGATTACCCCCCAAAGAGCCTTGGGTATCTCCTCCCAGAGCCCTACGGAGGTTCACACCGCTGCGTGCTAACCCAGAGGAGGTCCTAGCTGTCGCGGGACGTCACCCTGCCTGGAGAAAGCCCCTCGCAGGATCTTCAGGACCTTCCAGGCCCTACTCTAGTTTATATTGTCGTTTCCATAATGAGTATGGACATCATACTAATAACTGTCATCATTTGAAGGATGAAATAGAGAGACTCATACAGGCCGGACACCTGAAGGAGTTCGTCCGACAAGGACCTGAGCCCAGTCCCCGGAAAAACGAAAAAGAGGAAGGGGGACCTGCGCTGAACAAGGGGAAGCCACTGCCACCACCAGTGGGCAAAGGCCCTCCAGGACCGCCTAGGGCCTCCATATTAATCATCTTCGGAGGTCCCAATGGCGGGGATTCCAATCGAGCTAGGAAGTCTTATGCTAGGACAACAGGGGAGCTCCGTCCATGGGGATTAGTGGGGCACACGGAAGCTATCGCAAATGTACAATTCGGACCAGAGGATGAAGAACACATTACTAGGCCGCACAACGACGCCCTGGTCATCACGACCGATATCGCCGGATACGACGTGTTCCGAGTCTTCATAGACGGGGGGAGCTCGGCGGACATTCTATTCCTGGACTGCTTCAAGAAGATGGACCTAGGAGTGGAGCTACGGCCCGTCTCCACCGCCCTATACGGGTTCGGGGGACCTGGGATACAGCCTATGGGAGAAGTAACGCTACCTGTAGGAATGGGGAGAGATCCAGCTAGGGTAGTAAAAATGATCAGCTTCCTTGTGGTCGACATCTCCTCCTCCTACAACGTCATCCTGGGACGACCTGCCATCAATGAGTTCAGGGCCATCCCTTCCACCTACCATCTGAAGATCAAGTTCCCAGCAGGGGAACATGTTGGAGAAATCCTGGGGGACCAGCAGAGCTCCCGCCGGTGCTATGCTAATGAAGTCAAGGCGGTGACTAAGGGAAAAGAAGTCATCAGAGAGGGGAGCGGCAGGGACAAAAGGATCAAAATTGAAGGAGGGGGACCTACGAGCTTGCAACCGGAACCAGATGAGGAACTAGCCAACGTGGAGCTGTACCCCGATCAACCAGGGAAGACTACCAAGATTGGGACACACCTGGGGGAACAAGCCACGAAGGAGCTGGTGGGATGCCTGCAGAGGAACGCGGACCTGTTCGCGTTTTCCCCAAAGGAGATGACAGGAATCCGCCCTGATATAGCCAAACATCACCTGAACGTAATACCTGGCACTAAGCCCGTTAAGCAGAGGCTCCGACAGTGTGGGGTCGAGAGGGCGCAAACCCTGAAGGTGGAGGTCGACAAATTACTCCAGGCAGGCCACATCCAGGAGGTCCAGTTCCCCACCTGGTTAGCCAACGCTGTCTTGGTGAAAAAAGGAAATGGGCAATGGAGGATGTGCATCGACTTCAGGGACCTCAATAAAGCCTGCCCCAAGGACCATTACCCACTGCCCAGAATAGACCAGCTAGTGGATTCTACTTCGGGATGTGAGGTCCTCAGCATGATGGACGCCTACCAGGGCTATCACCAGGTAAGTCTTGATTCAAATGATTTTGACAAAGTTTGTTTTGTGACGCCAGGGGGAACATATGGATACGTTCGGATGCCCTTCGGACTTAAAAACGCGGGGGCCACATACCAACGGATGGTGGACAAGGTCTTCAAGCAGCAGTTGGGCCGGAACATGGAGGTGTATGTGGACGACATGCTCGTAAAATCCGTGAGTCTCACCGATCATACCAGGGACCTGGAGGAGGCGTTTGGAGCCATTAGAGGAAGCGGCATGAAGCTGAATCCCGAAAAATGTGCCTTCGGAGTAAGAGCGGGAAAGTTCCTTGGATATATGGTAACCCAACGAGGCATTGAAGTCAACCCCGCAAAGGTCAAAGCCATTTTGGAGATGCAGCCCCCCCAGGGCATCAAGGAGGTCCAGAGGCTCACGGGGCGGTTAGCAGCCCTTAGCCGATTTATATCCCACTCGGCCAAGAGGAGCCTACCTTTCTTCAAGGTACTGCGCAAGAACAAGCAATTCGAGAGGACCAAGGAGTGTCAACAAGCCTTTGAAGAACTGAAGGAGTACCTCCACAACACCCCCCTCCTGACTAAACCGCTGATAGGGGACGTGCTGTTATTATACTTCTCCATAGGGGACCACGCAATAAGCTCCGTCCTATTAAAAGAAGAAGAGACCTCCCAGAAGCCCATCTATTTCGTGAGTAAAGTGCTGCTTGATGCGGAAACTAGATACTCCGAGGTTGAGAAGGCCGCCTTAGCAGTAATGACATCCGCCCGCCGGCTCCGTCCATATTTCTTATCGCACAAGGTGAAAGTACGAACTAACTTCCCTCTGAAGCAGACATTGGACAAACCAGATCTGTCAGGAAGATTGGTGAAATGGGCGATCGAACTAGGGGAGTACGATGTGGAGTTCGAACGAAGGACCGCCATAAAAGCCCAGGCCCTCTCAGACTTCGTCCTCGAAACCACTAGAGGACCTCCAAAACGCCAATGGAAGGTATACGTGGATGGATCGGCCACTTCTCAAAGATCAGGGGCAGGAGTCCTCATCATCAACCCTGAGGGAGAAGAGCTCCGCTTCGCCATCACCTTTCATTTTCCGGCCTCGAATAACGAATCGGAATATGAAGCCCTTATCCACGGCCTACGAATCGTTAAGGAGCTGGGAGCACGGGACGTCACTCTGTTTTCGGACTCGCAATTGGTGGTACAACAAGTGAAAGGAAATTATGAAGCGAGAGATGAAAAGATGGTCGAATACGGTAAAAAGGTTGAAGGGCTAACAAAAGTTTTCGATTCTTGTGAAGTTGTGCAGGTCCCCAGGGATGAGAACCACAAGGCTGATTACTTAGCAAAGGTGGCGAGTTCGGGACCAACGATTAAGGAAGAAGGTATTACCTACCTCTCTGTTGACAAGGAGGGAATAGGGGAGTTCGTGGCGGACATAGAAGAAAGGGACGATTGGAGGATCCCCATCATAACCGCTTTAAAGAACTCCAACCAGAGAGATAGGAGGGGGTACCGACAGAGATTCTGCCTGATAGGCGATTGCCTCTTCAAAAAGTCCTTTGTACACGCATACGCCAGGTGTCTCTCCAAAGAGGAAGGCAAGAAGATACTAGAAGAGATTCACGAAGGATGCGCAGGAGACCATGCGGGATACAAGTCCCTCACCAGAAAGGTAGTCAGGGCTGGGTATTTCTGGCCCAACATCATCAAAGATGCCATGGACCTGGTCAGAAGGTGCAGCAACTGCCAGATGTATGGTCCCAGAATCCACGTCCCCGCTGAAGCCCTGGGCGTAATGCAGTCCCCATGCCCCTTCGACAAATGGGGAATCGACATCGTCGGCCCATTTCCTCGGGGAAAAGCGCAAAAGAAGTTCATTATCGTGGCGGTGGATTATTTCAGCAAATGGGTTGAAGCCAAAGCGGTGGCCCGAATAGATGAAGCAAAGGTGATTGAATTCCTATGGAAGAATATTTGCTGCCGCTACGGAGCTCCCAGGATCCTTATTTCAGACAATGGGACCCAATTCTGCGGGGCGAAAACACGACAATTCTGTGAAGGCATGAAGATGACCCAACGATTTGTGGCAGTGGGACATCCCCAGGCGAATGGACAGGCTGAAGTCTCTAATCGAACCATCCTCAGAGGGATCAAGGCCCGGCTCGAGCAAGATGGGAACAAATGGGTGGAGGCACTGGATGCTGTCCTTTGGGCATACAGAACGAGCCCTCGCGAGGCAACAGGAGAAACGCCCTTTGAGCTAGTGTATGGCTCATCTGCGGTGATACCTGCTGAGATTGGCATCGAGACACACCGCATGATGGCATATGACGAGAAGGAAAACGCACAGTTAAGGAGAGAGGACCTGGACCTTGTCGAAGGAATGCGAGAGGAGGCCCACGTGAGGACTGAAGGTTACAAAAGCCGCATAAAGGCAATGTATGACAGGAGGATCCGACCCAGGGAGTTTCGACAAGGGGATCTAGTACTACGAAGAGCCGATATCCTACGGCCCCTGAAGAAAATGGAAGCCCCCTGGGAGGGGCCCTATCGCGTAACAAAGGTGCTGGGAGGTGGAGCCTATGAATTAGAAGATACCAACGGAAGGCCCTTACCCCGCCCTTGGAACATCTCCAATTTGAAAAAGTTCTATGTATGATACTATTATGTAAGATAGGGAGGGGACGTACTCTTTCCTTAATCTGGGATTTTTTCCTCAAAGGGAGGTTTTACCCAGATAAGGTTTTAACGAGGCGTACCTCCCCGGCAGAATATAAACGTTTTGTTATAACAAGCAGTGCGCTTAGATTCGATACCAAGGGTCGACGGACCTACGGTGTACAAAGACATCAAAGGCCCAGCGCCTGCGACGTGAAATGATACCAAAGGTCGACGGACCTGCGGTGTACAAAGACATCAAAGGCCCAGCGCCTGCGGCGTGAAATGATACCAAAGGTCGACGGACCTGCGGTGTACAAAGACATCAAAGGCCCAGTGCCTGCGACGTGAGATGATACCAAGGGTCGACGGACCTGCGGTGTACAAAGACATCAAAGGCCCAGTGCCTGCGACGTGAGATGATACCAAGGGTCGACGGACCTGCGGCGTACAAAGACATCAAAGGCCCAGTGCCTGCGACGTGAAACGATGCCAAAAACCGACGGGTTGGCGGTGTACCCGATATCAAAGGCCACAGGTCTGCGACGTGAATGATGCCCTTGAGGGTGTACAAGATGCCACCGCCGACGGGCTGTGGTGTACAGGACATCAAAGGTCCCCAGTAAGACCTGCGACGTGAATGGGTACCCCAGCGAAGCTGGCGCTATAACCAGGGTAAAACGGTGGGAGTAAATCCCCACTTAGGACCCACGGGTCCATATTACTGGATACGCTAAGGAGAAAGAGAGCCTAGCGCCTATATAATACCTTCGGATAAGGACGACGGTCCTTACAACCAAAGGCGTGTACAATTCATACTTGGCTTACGAATTCAATAAGAGATTGGCAAAGGTGTGAAAAGAGGGAAAGTACTTAATAAAGAGGTCCTATATTACAAAGATAAAAAAAAGGGACCTCGGCAAAGGCATACGGGAATAGGGGAGTTAAGCTCCCCATAGGCAAAATAAAAAATCCTAATAAAATTCACAAAAGCATAAAGAGAAAAAGGTCCATTACACAATAAACAGGAAAAAGAAAAACTAAGCAGGGGGATCTGCGGGAGGGTAGAAGACAACGCCAGGAAGATCAGAAATGTCGGCTTGGGCCAAAGCCGCCATGTGCCTCTCAGCAGAGGGACGCCAGAACAAGGGATTCTCTTCGGCCGTAGCATCTCCTTTGAAGGATGGAGGAGGAGGGAGGTCCCTAAGGGCCGTAGCCGCCCCAATACCAGCAGATCCCGCGTCATGACCTCCCAGGAAGTAGTGCTGCATAAAGGGGACAAAGTCCCTGAGGGAGACAGGATCTTCTAGATAAGCCAGGCGCCAATCTTCTGCTAAGTCCTTGAGGAACTTCTGGCCAGCTGAGGTCGACAGGAGGTGCTGCTGGCAGATCCGAACACCCTCGACCTTCATGGCCTCGAGCTCAGCCGGGCCATGGACCTCTGTCATGCGGATAAAGTCCTCATCCCATTTTGCTCTCTCCTGGGCGAAGGAACGCTGAAGCTCCTCCTCGCGCTGCTTCAAGAGAGCGGCATGATCCTCCTTCTCCTTCTCTGAAAAACGGCGCAGCTCCTCATTCTGCTTAACCAGCTCCACCTTCTCCTCCTTCTCGTTCTGAAACTTGGCTCGAAACTCCTCGACTGATTTTTCATGAGCGGCCAAACTGGCCTGAACCTGCTCCAACTGCTCCTGTAGGGACCTGATGCGCCCCTCCAATTCCGGCACTCGCGGACTTTCCGTGGGCCTCACAGATACCAAACCTATCACCTAGGGACCACGAAAAAGAAATCCTAAGACCAGAGAAATGGAAAAGGCGTAGGAACTCGAAGAGCAAAACAAAGGAACAACCAAGGGTATACCTTGAGAAGATGACGGGCGAGCTCCGCCTCGTTCTCCGCAGGGGACCTACTGGCGAATACCTCCCTATCTTTTAAGGGAACCAGATCACTCAGCTCTGCCATCCCCATTTCGGCCACAGGACCTTCGGGGGGAGGTGGGCTCTCTCGCTGGGGCCCTTCCTGAGGAGCTTCGACCTGAGCCTCACTTCCCCCGCCCTCGGTAAGAGGTAACCTCTTCTTAGACTTTTTAGCAGACTTTGCCAGGGAGCCAGCCTTTCGCTTCACCTTGGGAGCCGAAGGAGCTGGGGGCTGCCCAGAAGTCTCTGACTCTTTGGGAGGGGATCGACCAATCTCGGCACGAATATCCAAAGCCCCTGGAAGCGGCGGAAGATCGGAAGCCGAGGTGGGCCTCTCAGCATCAGGAGGGGGGAGCATTCCTCTCCTCTATGTTTGCCAACAGATTGCGCCACGAACCTGTCATCCCTGCACCCAACATCCACAAACATAGAGTCAGCAAAAACGACGATGCCACAAAAAACATGAGGACACCACAGCAACTACAGGTACCCTCGAGAGAAAGGCCGGCGAGCGAAGGCGAAAAGCCAAAATGGTGCATGACCCCCGGGAATCTGACTAAGGAGGAAGGGTTTAGAGGACCATGCTCCTCGGCATGAGCATTCAGAAGGGACAGGGCTTTTAGGTTCCTCTTTGAGCATTTGCCGGAGTCGCGAGGAGGGGCACTACTCACCCACCTATCACAGGGAAAGTCCCATGAACCACCCGGGGACTCCACGAAGAAATACGACCCGTGCCAATCCTTATCCATCTTATGATTTTTACCGAAGAAATTGGTCCCTCCACCCAAACTAGAGGAGATAGAAGAGAGATAGAAAAAGGCACCGTGAAGCTTGAGCGTGAACTGGGAAACCACCAAGTCAGGGGAAGGAACACCTCCCACAGCCCGCACCGCCACGAAGAACGAAATAAGGAGACGAATGGCGGAGGGTTGGAATTGATTCAAAGGGACCTTGAAGGCTTGGGACACCTCGGAAAGGAAAAGAGGGACGGGGAAACGCAGCCCAGCCCTGACCTGGGCCTCCCAGAACGCCAGACATGAGGGAGGCGGATGCTCAGCCCTCTGGTCCGGCGAAGGTATTCTCACCCTGAAATCCTCGAAAACGAAACCCCCCTCTACCAAAGCCTCTAAACTCGTCTGGGAACATGTCGAAGCCTTAAAAACACTAATAGGGATCCCCGTAGAAGAGGAAGGGACGGATCTAGGGTTTCGAGGGGGCGATGACCCAGAAAGCGCGGCCGAACCCTGGGTATCTGCGGCCAAATCGACAGAGCTAGCTCCACCTTGAGTGTGGGAAGCCATGGCAGAAGCAGCGACTGAGCGGGTTCGAGGACGATGACCGGTGTAGGGTACGATGGCGCGCTGAGTATGAGCTCCTGAAGGGGAAATAGGCTGTGAAACTGGGGGAGTAGATGAATCAGAAGAAATTGACTGATGGGAGTGAGTAGGAGAAGGTGAAGATTTCTCTGAAGCTGTAACGACGGAAGCCATGGAAGCAAGAAAGGAAGATCAAATAGACAGAGAAGAGAAAGGGAGAGAGAGAGAAACGTACCTGTTAAATGCGAGGCGTCTTTTCAAAAATAAGGGCAAGCTTCCAGAAACCACACTTAAAAAGAAACGGTTCCCAATGCACTGAGAAGGAGCAAGAAGGGTCACATCCCTTCAGAAAAGCGTGACAGAAGGACCTTAAAGGACGCTCCTCTTTAAAAAGGGAGGGCGGTTCCCAAGGTACTAAAAGGGAGCAGGAAGGGTCACGACCTTCCAATAAATCGCGATAAATGGACTTCAAGGGGAGGTAAGATTTTAACTTATCATTTCTTACTCTAATTCACTTTTGTTCCCAAAAATAAATTAGAGTAGGGGAGTGGTTGATGTGGACTCAATCGGCCCGGGCTGGAAAAAAGCAAATAAGAGAAGGCCCAATGAAGCCCATGAAGAAGAAAGCCCATGGTGAAATATCTGTCTGGGAGAGAGGACCTGCAGGGACCTAGCGGGCACCAGTCTTGACTGGACAAAAGAACAAGAACCACTGAGTAAAAGGGTACAGGAACAGTGAGAAAGAAGGATGACAGATTGCAGGGACGCGTGTCACTCTATTACAGGAGGATATTGCTAAGTAGATTGCTGCAACTATCGCAGGAGTCATTCCATCAGACAATCAGTCATCTCTCCTAGGCCCCTAGGTGGTACGTCCCTCCAGAAATCCTGGGACAAGGCATCAGACAGGCGGCGGGAACTGCTATAAAATAAAGACTTAGTCATATTTTAGGGCATGAACTTGATACACAGAGTTATTCACGCACTATTTTCTCTTCACATAGTCTAAGCGTGTTTTCTACATTTTAGGAGCGAAAGTGAGGATTGTTGGAGTGTGTAAATCGTTATTGCTTAGTGAAAGAGAGTTCCCAGCGCCCCGTGGACGTAGAATCCGAAAGGATTCGAACCACGTAAATCCTTGTTCTTTCAAATCTACGTCCTAGCATCCACGACGCCTCACATACCTATAAAATCGCATAATTAATCTACCGCTAACTTAGTATCCAGAGCCCCACAGCTACAAATATCGTTGGTTGGGTTGGCCCCATATCAGGCTCGTATACAAAACCTTTGTGGATTCAAATCCCAGCAATTTCAGCGATTCAGATGCTAAAGACGGTACATTGGTAGGAAAAGGGTTTCGCTGGATAACTCTTTCCAGCAAATCATAGTTAGACCCAATTTTAAATTTCAACCTTGAATTTCCCGTAACAAAAGCAGCATTCCCATACCCCGTAGAATTGAATCAATATTGATTGTTGTTTCGAGATTTGATTAATCAACGAAAACAAACACAATAACTTGGCACCTCTCTGGTATAGTTGAAAAGACACGTTTACAGGAAAGAATCACGTAAATAGTGTTATTATGAGAAGCAAACTACAAAATTAGTTGAGTTTTTGTGACTATTACAAAACTAATAATTAAATTCTAACTATCACTATTTTCATTTCTACCACAAAAATATGTAAACCTACAAGATTTTAGTTAGTATCAACTTAAACTAACATGAAACTTGTTAATAATTATATTTACTACAAAATTTCAGTAATATTATCTCAAACTAACATAAAACTTGTTATACTTATATTTTACCAAACTCATTATTTAATTCTTTAGCCAAATATATTAATTAAAGAAATAAATAAAATGGAAATTAAGTATAATCTAACTTACACTCCCACGTGATAAAATAAAATAATAATTATTATAAACATGCTTTTACCTTGTTTTATTAGTTAATTAATCCAACGAAAACAAAAATATCGAACAATCTCACAGTTACTTGGACAACGAGTGTTTTGTTGCTTGTAAGCCATACCGTCCCCTCAAGTTAATCATGCCAGTCAAGTGTATTATTGTTATTATTTAATAATTGCTCTATTTTTTAGGTTTGCAAGTATTTGAAAGTTCATCCATGTTAATATGTTCGAAATGATTTTAAATTGAAATAATGGAGACAATGTATTTTTACCAGTTTGACTTTTCATTAAAGGGATCGTGATGGAAGCCTATTTTCATTTGGTAAAACAATCCTTATTTATGTAAAGACAAAAATTGGACGTACTCGAGTAGGATAACATTTATATAAATAGATCGAACGACTCACAAGAAATGTTCAAGGGTAGTGTTGCTAGTTGTCAAATCTTTTCGGGAATTTAATCTTTATTAGATTACAATTATTTGAATATTTTGAGGATTATGATTTTCTTATGTACACGTTAATACTACTTTTCAAATATTAAAAAATAATAATTATCGTAATAATAATAATATAGTTTATAGTTGAAAGTGGTATCTTTTATTCTATACAAGTTAAATTTTTTGTTGTTAAAAAATGAAGTGTGGTGAATTATATAATTATTAGTAATTATGTTACTAGTGAAATATTGTAATTTTAAAGTTTTGTGGTTAAAATGAAAAGAATAGTTGTTAAAATTAAAAAGTTCATTAGTTTTCTAATAGTTTTAAAAACTCAACTAATTGTGTAATTAGATTATCAAAATAACACTATCACGTAATTCTCTCCAGTTACAGGGCAGGGATGTTAAAGCTATTGTTTTTGCCCAAAACATTAACACATTAACCACGTACTTGTAAAGAAATCTCAACACATGGTCAACTAAAATGGGTCTTTTAAAAAAATGGCGCTTGACTCAGTCAATGTTAAAAAATAGCCTCGTTGACTTTTTTTTTTGTCAACGGCCTTCATTTTAATTAACCGTTAACCATCTTCTTTAAACCCTCGTTAATTAACTAAAAATAAAAGAACAAGAAAAATAAATATACATACACAATCTTTATATATATAAAAGAAACGAAACTCCATTTAAATGCACAGCAGCTCGTAATAACTACTATACCAACCCAGATCGATCCATCCTTTTTTTCTTCATCGTTAAAAAACAGCCTCATTTTCATCACTAAGTCGAAGTTGAAGTCTGCAAAAGAAGTCTGGAAGGAAATACCCAGCCCTAACTCTTTACAGTAAGTTTTCAGTTTTTCGTTTCGAATTACGAATTTTAAACCTCGAAATTACGTGATTGTATCTCAAGAGATGATGTTTGGCCACGAGAGTTTCGAATTTCCAGTCGGAAAGACGAAACTCCTGGTCATGCTTCATGGAACCCGCACATATATCCACAAGGGCCCATGCATTAGATCTAGGGCCCCGCGCATGTTTACACGGTCCCCGCACGCTGGTGCAGGGGCCGCGCACAATGGAGCTCGGGTCCGCGCGCGCTAGAGCACGGACCCGGGCATCAGTTTAATGGCCCCGGGCGCTGGTGCTGGGGTCCCGCTGCATCAGTGCAAGGGGCGCGGGCATTGGAGCACGGGTCTGCGCGCGCTAGAGCACGGGAAGCGGGCATCAGCTCAGGGTCCCTGCACGCAGGTGCCGGGCTGCCGCGCATCAGTGCAGGGGCGCGCGCAGTGGAGCACGGGCCCGCACGCGCTAGAACACGGGACCCGGGCATCAGTTCAAGGGCCCCAGGCACTGGAGCTGGGGTCCCGTATCAGTGCACGGGCCGCGCACTAGGGCATCGGTCCCGCGCACTAGGTCATGGGTCTCGCGCTCTTGAGATGGGTCCCGTGCATTAGGCTTGCTCCCGCGCACATGAGAGCTATATGTGTGGGTCCCGAGCATCGGTGCGTAGATCCCCAGTTGATTGCAGGGGTCCCGCGCTATATGTGTTAGGGTTTTCGATAGCTGTTAGGGTTTACGAATATCAGGGGTTTGGAAGCTTTTAGGGCTTTAATTATGCCTAGAAATCACGTAGCAAACACAGCATCCGGAACATTTTCGACAACTAGGGTTTTTGCAAACTATTGTTTTCGCAAACTAGGGTTTCGCAAGTTGTATTGGTTTTCGCAAGTAGGGCTACGGTTCTAATAAATTTTACTTCTATTGCAGGGGGTAATCATGACGATCACTAATATTATGTTCCAAGTCGAGGGTCAGTGGATAATTGGCGAGGACAATACGTCGAAGTGGTGTCCTCTTCCTACTCATAGATGGCAATCAATCTTGGTCGACGAGGAAATATGCACGTTAGATGACGTGAAGGATGAGATTGTGAAGGTTTTGTCGCTACGCATCGACAATTCTAAACTCACGTTAAGCTACATGCATAGCGTAATTTACGATTTCCCACGACCCATCTACATCGAGAATGACTACGATATACGTGCATACCTTGGTTTTGGTAGTCCACAGTCTAGACCCGTGCTCCGTGTTGAGGTTGCGTCCTTTGTCAGTGCCACACCACCACAAGCTCATCTTAATGATGAATCGTATTTCAACGTCGGTCTAATAGAGCATTGTGACGCAAATGAGGAAATCCATCCCGTGGAGGGTTACATGGGCAACACATCTAGCTACCACTCTTACCATCTTTCTGAATACGAGGGTTTCGAGAAGATCAAACCGGAGCGTGCGAGATTCAAAATGAGAATGAAGATGATACGTTCGAACAACCTGAGGAACATTATGCTTTGGAAAGTGATAATGACTATGTCACAATGACGGAGCACAACTCTCCACATGCGGACGACGGCAGTATGGATTTGGGGATTGTTCAAGCCTGTTTGTTGGTCAGGTATTTCGGGACAAGAAGGAAGTCAAGGACGTGATAACTAAAGTCATGGTCCGGTCAAATAAAACCATGTACGTAGCAAAATGCGCAACCGAAGGATGAATGCGCAACCGAAGGATGCACATGGCGAGTACGAGCTGCACAGGACAAGGACTAATTTGTTTTCTCAATCCGAACGTACTGCGGCAAGCACACATGCGAGGTCTCTCATCGTCGCCGTAGACATCGGCAAGGAAGTTCGTCAGTCACAAGTCTGTTGGAACATTTCTCCGGTCCTAAAGACATTCCGCCATCCAAGTCAATCATGTCGATGATGCAGAACAGGGGAGTAGATTTTCTTCATTTATATATATACGGGCTATTTCCTTAAAAACTTTGCTCAAAACCGCACACTTGAACCGTACGTTTTACCGCACGGTGTGGTCTTGGCGAGCGGCGCTAACGCACACGAGCAAATCGAAATGAAAACAAATGCAAGGCGCCGGCATACCCGAAACCAAACCTTGCATTTCGTAACAACTTAACCCAAGCTTGATAGAAGACAGGGCATCCAGTCCCTTTACTCACTTAGTATTTTATGGGAGTTTGTATTCTCATAGCAAATAAAAAATTAAGCACAAGCACATAAATGCGTTAATTAAATTCCTAACCCTAGGAAAGGAATTTAAATGGACAAATGTGCGGGCTATTTCTAAACTGGTCATATTACATGGGTCGTAAGACAACCGGGTCTTTGATCTCCAAACGTCGACTCGTCGTCACGCGGGTCGTCGAACCCTCCAATCTCGCCTTGCGTCGAACGGCCGCCATTTTATCTAACTAATCTAATAAAGCGATAAAAAACAACACTGGGGAATTATTTCCCGAACACCCGTAATCTATGTACATACCGAGGGGCAGCAAACGGCCCTTAAACAAATAACCCAGTTACAACCTAAGCCCGCGTAAATGTCCCACATAAACATGCAACACAGAATTTGACGCCGGGTGCCCGACCGACGTCACGAGCGACGATAGTCTCCAAACTACGTCGACCGTTCGTTCGCCACATCGGCTTTCGAGGCCTTCAGTCGAACCATGCATGAGTCGTAGCTCTGATACCACTGTTGGGGTGGGCCCGATTAATCGACGCCGGCCCCCAAACAGTGCAATGTGGCGATAGCGGAAGTGCGTTTGAACCGAGCGGCGTAGGGTGCCGAATTTTTGATTTTCAACATCTAAATTCGACTTAGCGCCCTTCGGCTTCTCCCGAGGGCTCAAGATACTTCTCTGAGCCTCAGAAGACCACGTTTAATTCGAAGTTATCAAAGTCGAATTTTATACAAATTTATTCGAATTAATAATTTCATTCCCAACTAGTTCGAACAAAGAGGCAGCCGACAGTGTTTAGACTATTTGGCGACCGAAATGAATTCCGATCGATACCAAATTTTCCAGATTGATTCTAAACTTCCCAACAATCACAACGAGGGGTCTTTCGAATCATTCCGATGTCGTTTGGTATTTTTTGTAAAATCAAATCATTGGTTCGAAATTATCAATTCGACTAGAACGACAGTCTGCCATCTTTTGACAGTTTGACAACCGAAATGATTTTAGATCAATACCAAATTTTCAAGATTAATTCTACACTTCCAACGATCGTACGAGGGGTCTTTCGAATCATTCCAATATCGTTTGGTATTTTTCGTAAAATCAAATCAGTAGGGTTAGAATTATCAATTCGACTAGAACGGCAGTCTGCCGTCTTTTGACAGTTTGACAACTGAAATGATTTTAGATCAATACCAAATTTTCCAAATTGATTCGACACTTCCCAATGATTGTAACAAGGGGTCTTTCGAATCATTCCTATATCGTTTGTTATTTTTCGTAAAATCAAATCTGTAGGGTTCGAAACATACCGTCGATGAACGTGATTTCACCTCGGATGGACGTGGCTGCGCCTCGTCTGGTTCCCGGGGTTTCCGGGCTAGATTGTCATGCCGGTATGTCCTTGATCGAACCTTCGAGAATGCTCCCGATGGCTAGATGCAGCTCGGTTGGGGCGTCGGGACTCGTCAAACGATCCCGTTGCTTGACGTGGCTTGAGAAGTTCAAAACCTAAACTCACCTTTTTCTAGTTCCCTTTAATTGTTGAGTTGTTGAGAGCATGTACCAAGTTCTCAAGCTTAGAAAACTAACTCACATTGCATGCTTCTTACTTAAGTACCATTTGTTACTATCTTAGTAAGCAAGTTAGGTGTCATGTTATTTCATGTAGTAAAATTCCACTAACTTTGTTCGTAATTTTTCTACAACACTTGTCATGCATCTTCAAAGTGAGTCTTTGCCACCTCAAGCTATGTGGCAAGCCATGGAATTCTCCACATGTCCAAGACCATGCAAAATTTCAAGTAATTCCAATTTGACTCCCGAGGTTTCTAAATTCTTAATTTAGTCCCTCAATTTTAAGTAATAAAATAATTAAATCCAATCTAATTATATTAATTACAATCGAGCCTCATTTAGTTAATTAATTAAACACTTAAATCTCAAGTCCTCATTATTCCCGTGACCGTCACCGGAATTTAACTAAATCATCGACACCTGGTATCAACTATGCCACTACCTCAACGAATCCCATTCGTTAGGTTCCAGAGAAAAGCTCGCCGTTTTCGTTCGAGGTCATTACCATTTTTAAGCGCGACTCTCTAGGTCCGTCTCAACTGGCACGGGAGGAATCCGTGAGTCCCGGTATTCGCCTAGCCAATCCCACGGTACCGGACAGATCCCAGTTGAGAACGAATTTTGATCTAATCGAGATTCGGGCAAACCGACTATAGTGTATACATTTAAATAACTCTTACGCCTTTCACTTGCGTCCCGGTTAGGTGAGAGCCATGTAAATGTCAAACTCACTAACCTAACACTATGTTATAATCGAGATCCAACCGATTATTTAAATTATGCTCCGTATCTAATACGAGCGAGCTTTCCAAGCTTCGGCCGAAGGCTTTATTTTACACGTCGTTCTCCAATTACCTCCTAGGACGTTAACCTATACGAATATAGGCAGTGAATCCCGATAGCAGTCAAAGCCCGACAATCACCTCCGTAAAGTCAGTTGCGTTTCGTCGCAGTCCCGTGTCCCATTTCCGAACACTTGCGGACCTAGCCAACTAGCGACAAACCGAAATCGCGAAAGCAAATCCGTCAGTGACCCTATCGGTCTGAGGCTGCTATAGTCATTCGTTCAATCATTGACAACATCCTAGTCATGTGATGGAGACGAATACGAGCCGAATGTCCGAATACGCGATCTCTCCGATCACCGATATCTCCATCACAACCCACAACCTCTCAGGTAATCAGTGACACTACCGATACTATGTGGTCGTCAATGAATAAGTCATATTTGGATATCTAGTCACCCACCTAGAATCCTTAGACTTACGGACTTTTTATTTAATGCTGAGATTAAAGGAACGTCCGGTGTCTCCTCCCTCGTCCCCACGAGAATCAGACTTCCAACTCAAACATTCGGGTGTTATTTATTTATCGCACCGCCAGATGCCAAGCAGACTTTAAATTCGATATAAATAATAATGCCTTTATTATAATGAAAATAATATTCACTACTTTATTTTAAAGTATATACAATAAAACTGTTTATCGACTTATACATCATTGTGCGCCCTATACTATTCCTAGTCCTCGTATGGCATTCAAAGGGCACACTCCCTAACACTAAGTTCATTGGCTGGTCCATTTCGACAACTCTCACTAGGTTTGCTCTTGCACTCAATAATTTCTAACTTGGGATTTTTATATTTATATCACTCAAGTCAACACAAGCAATTTTAAGTCAGTTTACCTGTGATCGAGGCATTTTCTAATCTTTTCACCTAAGCAAGAGACCGTCGATTAGAATCAAAGGGGTGTAAGGATCCTAGTTTGGCTAGGACTTAGAAGGGAAGGAATTTAGATGAAAGTGAGCTTATCTCTTCGTCATCTTCCATTTCTACGTCCGTCTCTTTTTTCGGCATCTTTCTTCTTTTCAATCTTCTCTCCCTCTTTTTCTTTTAAGAGCTGTCCCTTTTTACGCTATGCTCAAGCTGAAGCTCCGCTTCTCCACGAGGCTCTAGGAAATTATCGTAGGCGAAGTTCTTCTTGTCGGTTCTCGGGCCGATACCGCGCTCCTCTTCTCTTAATCCCTTGAGAGGTTTCAAAGATTATCTATTTGGAAAAGTTCGCAATTATGGAATTCGTACCCGAGGCTGCGCTCCTCTTCTTGTTTCCCGATATAAGACCGCACTATCGTTGGAGAAGTTCACTTCGTGGTGCTCCTCTTCCAGCCATTCCGACGAGCATACGAGATTATCGTTGGAGAAGTTCACAGCGGGATCCATGTCACCTTCTAAAAGATAGTCGGAAGGCAGGTTCCTTTGGTCTGATTTTTGTGCGTTGAGCAATGCCTTCTTTTGTTGTCATCCTCCTTATTTTCTTTTGTTTTCTCCCCCTCCTTTTCTCGTTTGAACAACCATCCGAAGAGTATAGAATTCGGCTGATGGCCGGGAATGGGTTTCAGAGGAAGAAAAGGATATCAGAGAAGGCTCAAAGTGGATGACTAAGGGCTAATGTGAGGGAAAAACTATACAAGGCCAAGTGAGGAATATCCTAAGCGCCCTTATCATTTTCCTAACGATCTAAAGCAAGGTGAGTATGAAACCAAGTATCACTAGGTAAGACAAGTAATTGATGTGTGACTCACTCGAGAAATAGATCCAGAGAAAGAAAAAGGAACAAGGCTTGAATCCTCACATATATAAAGTGACTTTGTGTCTAGTGGAGCAACCTAATGACCTTTTAGAAAATCATGCTATTTAGTTCCAAATTAATTTATAAAACTCCTACCATATCTAATATGTTATTTTCGAAAATCTCATGAGGTGAAATTCTCAATTTGCCCCTCTTAGTAAGTTACGGTATAACACCATTTATAACGGTGTAATTATTTATATTATCAAATAATAAAGTATACATTCCCACACAGAAATATTATTTTGGGCCAAGCATAAAATAAATATATTAAATTCGGCCAAGCCAAATTTAATTTTGGGCGAGCCCATTTGCGACTCTAAGTTCAATCTCTCTTTAATTTGACCCGTACTTAGTGATCCTTTTTAAGCCCGACTCTTGTGGTTCGTCTCAACTCGGCATTGGGAGGAATCCAAGAGCTCCATAAGCGCCTAGCAAATATTGCGGTACCGAGCCGACCACGAGTCAAGTCCGAATTCGAAATTCACGAACGACTATAGAATCTCGGCATACGTATAAACCCGTCACATGTGTCCCGGTCGAATGTCAAACTAACAGGACTCGACTTATGATGAATCTTGACAGGAAAAATTACGAAACTACCCTCCACATCCAAGTTAGTTATTTTGAATGCTTTGGCAAAAGACTTTGTAATGTTCCGTCCCCGGAACTCTTATAGGACACGTATCTCTTTCGAGACCATGAATCCCGCTCAGCGATCAAGTTGACAATCATGCCCCGTTGTCAAGAGCGCACGGCGCCGCCGACTCTAGCAAAAGCACGTTGAGCCTAGCAAAGCTAGTGGAAGGTCAGGACCCCGATGCCAACTCCAAAGTTGACCCTTTCGGTCTAAGGTTCACGTATGCCACTATAGTCAGTCGATTCGATCTTTGACATTCCCAGCATGCGATCGATTCGACTATGAGTCAGTGTCCAAATACAGACAATCCCCGATTCGTCTTGTCTCAATGTCACGAGCTCCCACTCCCCTGAGCGAGCGACTGGCACAGTCACATAGGACTCGTCGACATATCAAGTTTATCTGATCAATCCGGCCACCCTACCGAAGATATTAACTTGTTGACTTTTTTAACCCCAGAGAATAATAGTCTATCGGTGCCCCTCTATATCAAGCAGAATTGATAACTAAACTCTGACGTTTTGGTTTATATTCATTTTCTTAAACAGAATGCCTTGTAAGAAAATATGATAAAAAGAATAACATGGCTTTATCAATCGAATTGTCATACAATCGAGATATAAAAAATAATTGTGAATATTACATAGATTAAATAGCCCCTATTCAGCTAATCCTCGAATATCGGCATTCCGAGGGCATATTCAGAAAAGCTCTTCATCGTCCGCTCTTCGAGCTTTTTCGGACAAGCTACGAGTTGGTCCTCATCCAACTTCTTGCTAGAGGGGGGCTAATGGAATCAATTAAGCCTTAATCTTAGGCTATGGTCATGGCTCCTAATTAGTATTATTAATTTTATACTTTAATTGTAATTATTGTTGATACTCTTAGATGTTTGTCTTCATCACTTCATGTATAAATATGCTATATTGTAATATGAGAGTCAATGAGGAAAATAATACTTTACACATGCGCACACGCTTACCACATTATGATATTGACTATTTTTCTGTACCTTAAGATATATGAAGGTGGTGACTATCATACACACTCGCAATTCTTAGATCAGTGGCTATCAACGATTTAGATAGAAGAGAACAAAATCGAGATTGAGACCCAACAAATACATAATTGCTTGTTACACTCGCGCACCTATTCTCACACAACAATTTACTTGAACAATTGGCGTGTCAAATAAAAGCAGCTATGATGCAGCATAACGACAGGGGGTGGAAGAGTAAAACATAACAAAAGAGAAAACATGTTAACAACCTAGCTGGATAGATATTAACCACCTGACAGCGAGCGACAAACAAAGATTTACAACTGGGCGACTAACGAGTACTTAGCGTCACTGGAGGCGGTCGCCGAGCGGGAAGCTATCATTGACAATAGGTGACCAACATCGGCGGCGAACAATAGTGGGAATGGTGGTGGTGGGCGAGGAGGACATGAAACAGGAGGTGTCGTGCACTCACCATCCACTCATCATGGGTTACCATGCAAACTGAGGAGAAAATGAGTTTAGGGTTCGTTAAAAGGAATAGGAGATGGTTGTTAGTATTTAACACGATCAAGAAACATGAGGTTTTGAATGCAACTCACGATTTTCCCAAAGATTATTTTATCGCATAGACATGAGCAAGATACTTCAATCAGACAGACGTAGCTGAAATCAAGCTTTCTTCATAAATGAATCATAATAAACAAGAAGAAACCTACGATAAATAGTTTAAGACAAAGTTTAATGACGCGCTTGAATACTAGCAAGTGTACTAGGACGTGCAAGTGATAACACGAACGACGTCGGACATAAATTAACGAAGACAGCTCAATTACTTAAATATATTCCTAATTCGAATCTTGATTAAGATGATTTTTATATTTTGAGATTAGAATAAAATGCAAATATAAGTATACGCAGAAAAAATAAATGAGATGAAGATCAATTGACGACGAGTGATCAAGGCACATGCTCGGCACGGATCAATTATACTCTTCATGCATATTAATCGTCATAAACATAGTCAAGGTAGAATTTCCTGAAATACGTGCTACTCTTTTGTCCGGCAATAGTAACCTTACGTGAATAGAGAACCAATCAGCTATAAATCTATATGGTGTAGTTCCTACACATATATTCAGTCTTTACGAAATTACCCAACTTTAGTCGCTGGTCTCATAATCACACATAAGAAGCTGAATTCCATCTCTGGCGGTTTTACGTAGTGATATTTGATGAACCTGTTCGGGACTTAAATTTCCACCTATCAGACTTTCTCCACGGCTTCTTGCATCATTGTTAACGACCGTGAAGCTTTGGGAGTTGAATTTGCTTTCATTGGAACTTTTCACGGCCTCATGCATCATTGTTCACGGCCGTGAAACATTTCTGATCATTTCTGTGCTTTTCGCCATCTTTCACGCCCATGAAGGGTCATATTACGACCATTAAGGTTACTGTCAGGGCCAGGGAGGTTCTTGTCTCGGCATGAAGATTCTTGTCACGACCTAGAAGGTTGACTGACCGTTCATTTCTCCTCCAAAACGTCTCTTCTTCGATTCATTTCACCGTGAGACCTATAAAACATGAGAATGACATAAATATAGGTTTTCAAGGGTATTTTAGACATAAAATGATCGAAAATTACAAGTTATAGGTACAAAATCTACGTAAACTCGTAATTGATCAACAAATCCAAAACTAGCTTCGATAGTCCTCGATCATAAAAGTGGAATCAAACTCTAAATTAGGATCATAGAACACTGTCAATGAATTTCTCATGTTTTATCTCAAAAAACGTAAAAGCATGTAAGGTCCAGATAATCATCAGCCAATTAATGATCTAGTCAAAACATGAGGCATGGGGCAATAGGACGCAATCTCATTATAGCATGAAAGACAATTCTATAAGCGTGTTGCTCATCAATCACCACTCTCAGAGGTCATACAAGTCACTCTTAGTGTTTTGTTTTTCAAAGGGGTCTGTATAAAGATGTTCAATTGACGACATGAAAAGTCCTTATTCTAGGTTTGCAAATATATGACAGCATAGTCACAAATAGAAGTCATCCACGAATCGAAGGTAGTTTCATCAAAGTTGTAATCGGACTTTAAAAGGCGTGTCATATAGCATATGTGAGCTAAAAGTATCAATCGTGTTAATCATCGAATCGCTCTTCTCACCCACTATTTTGGTCAACGTTGTGCCTATTCTTCATTCCTCTCATCCTTTGTTTTTCTATCTCTCCTCGCTCGTTTTTTCTCTTTTTTCTTTTTTCCTTTCTTAGTTTTTGCCCTACTCTCTTTCTCGAAAGTATTATTTATGAAAGACGATTTTCCTAGCATGCCGTTGTATTTGAAATTATAAGGCGAGAGATCTATCATAGGATGGCTTCATAGATCAAATGCATCGACGTATTTCACTAGACCTTCCCAATTAACATAGTAATGCTCCCAGCGACCAACAAATTGACACATCGATAAAAGGTCGTAGAGGCTAGAGGCAATAAGGCTTAATATATGGGCTTCAAATCAACTAATATTTCAAAGAAGGCTCAAATGGGCTCACCAAGTGAAAAATATGTAAGGTAGGAAGATATCTAGACAATGACTCAATCCTATAGCCCTTCTCATTTTCGTCAATAAAAATCCGCATAGTAACCATTGACAAGCATAACAGACCAAGTTCAAAAATATACAGTCCATGCGTGTCGAAAGGATAAACACAGAGCATAATGAGTTGCTCTGAATTTATCTGTGAAGGCTCCATAATCACATATACAACTGGTTTGTGCTTCATGATACGCAATATTCTCCTAAAACATTCAATGTAGCGAGATAATCATGCTAGTATCACAACAATGCAATATGTAAGACGATCACACTCAACTCGTCGAATCATATCCCAACACATTTTAAAACGTTTTTATCATAGACAAGAGATTCTACTAATGATGTTCAAATTGAAACTTTCATCAGTTAAGCCCCATGTAAAGAACCGAAGTGCAACGATACCTAAACATGTAAGCATATGAAGTCTATCATGTGTCATATCCCACCCCCATACTAAATCGCACATTGTCCTCAATGTGTAAATTAAAAGGAAAGAGAGTTGAAATGGCACTTTCCTGAATTATGTGTATCGATATAGAAGATGAGGTTGCTCCACATTATACGAGCAACTGATGTTACCCGGGCCACCCCCAAACTTGTTATGAATCTGCGAGAAAACGTGACTAGGCTCCACAGTAAGAGCGAATTTTTTATAGATGAATAATAAAATAGGACATAAATTAAATAAGTGTAAAATATAAAATATTATATATACGTCGATAAGCCTTGGGTTGCCTCCCAAGGAGCTCTAATTTTTATTGTCGTTAGCTCAACTCACAAATCAATCATGACGGTGTATGATCGAGGTTGATTAAGTTTTCTTTCCAAACATCTCGATCGTTGTACACTTTGGGCTCCCCTCTGCCCGGCGACAGTGTTTGCACCATCGAGTGTGGTGGAAGGCCTCCTTCTTTCTCTATATGTAGATGCCACCCTCAGTACAGTCTTTCTACATATGTCGAAGCCTTTTCTTTTCTTCGGCAAAACCACTTCTTAAGGATTTAGAGTTCAGGCGGTCCTTTGGCTTGCTGGTATTATCTCCAGACAAGTTGTACCTAAAAGACTCAGAACACTTAAAAGCACACGAGTAAAAAATATGGATAAGTGAGCAAGATTCGTCAGTTGGGCATTTCATAGATTTATAAACATCAAACTCCACTTTATCTCCCCTACTTGAAAAATGAGACTACTGTTACCGACATCAATGATAGCTCTTATCGTGTTTGGGAACGGACGTCCAAGTATCAAACGGAGATCATTGTCTTATCATATCCCTCACAAAAATCAGTCGGGATGTAATGCTCTTGGACTTCCACAAGAATGTCTTCCTGTATTAATACGAATTGAATCAAAGGACTGACTCGTTTCATGGGCACTGACTCACGGGTCGTCGGTCGAACATGGCTTATCACTCAAGGAGTCTCAATGACCGACGACAACACTATAGTAGTCTACGTGAACCTTAGACCGAAAGGGGTTTGACGGAGTTGACTTCGAAGTCTCGACTGTCATTGGTTCCCCTCGAAACGATTTGCTATTGCATGGGTCAGCGGGCCAGATGCGGTCTTGATGACGATTTGTGATTGCCGGGCTTAGATCGCCGAGTACGGATTCACAGTCTCGCAAGTAATCGAGATAAGTGTCCTATGAGGACGGCGACGGGAAATTACGAAATCCTTGGCCAAGATATTGAACTAACTCATGTGAGGCATGAAGGGTAGTTTTGTAATTTGCCTCGTCTCCGTTTTATCATAGAACGAGTTTAGTGAGTTACCATGGCTCTCACTTGATTGGGACACAACTGAAGATTTATACGTAGCACTGTTATCTATAGTGAGCTTCTAAGACTAGGTCGAAATTCGCACTCGAGTCAGGTTACGGTCCGGTACGAGGGATTGGCTAGGTAACTACTGGACGCTTGGATTCCTCCCTTGCCAATTGAGTCAAACCTAGAGAGTCGGACTTAAAAAGGATCATCAACGTGTACTGGTAAGGAGAGAAAGTGTTTTGGGCCTTAACCGGCCTTGGGCCGTTGGGCCACGCCTTAATGCGCCTCGGGCCATTTATTGGATCGAAGTTGGACTTCTTATGAAACTAACTTTAAGACTTGGGCTTCGCCAAGTGCTTAATGGGCTTGAGGATAAAATTGGATTTCACCTTAGGCGAATTTCAAAATATGCCTTTGAGGGTATTTTCGGAGTTTGCATATTTGATATAAATAAATATGGAATAAAATATTTGGAATATTATTTATTTAAATTTCGAAATTAATCTAGGATTAAGTTTCGAATTCCAGACCATACATAAATATACTTAGTTTGACTTGGTATTTAAGTTAGTTTTCTAATAATAGCAAGTTTCCTTAAGTTTGGATTTGGAATTCAAAAGAGAGTAAGATTTGGCAAAAATCTCACACTTTAATGACTACGATATCAAAATCCAAGCCCTTAAAAAGGCTAGGAATTTCGTGCTCCAAAGGTAGAGAAAAGAAGTGATTATCGAAATCAACCAAAGGCACAAAACACACCAAACGCACTCACGTTTCTCCCACGTGACGGCTCGGTTCTCTCTAGCCATCATTAGAGAATTGATTCTGTGGTACACTGCGAGGTCGGCGTTACGATCTAGTGCCATCCACTACCATCGATGAAGCCTTGAATAAAAGGACGAGGAGCTGCCACTCGCATCAACTTGTAATTCTCTACGGGTTTGACCCGCCCTATTACATGTTTATGTGTTACTATTTGATCCGAGCTATGAGGGCAATCGGGGAACCCGGAAAATTTTTGTTCCGCACCGTTTCGGGGACGTGGCGTCTCCGGGAGACACCGGGTAGCCCAACAGTGGTTTCGGACCTAGCGCTCGTGATCGGAATCATAACGTGTTTAAATTTAACGAGGCGTGTGGGAGACGATCGAAGCACCAACACGGTTCGACCGCTATTAGGCTGCCCGATGGGTCGTTTGCCAACCCACGGCCATCAACTCGTGCGGTACGGACCGACGAAGAACCACGGACCACACCGGGACCCGCACAACGACGGGATCCGAGCAGCGCCGCGTTGCGAGCGGTGCAGCGACGCTGCAGCGGCGGGATCGGGCTGCTTCAAGCAGGCCCGATCCCCCTCGTACTCCGAGACCGGGCCAGCCATGGTGGCTTAGGCACCGGCCCCGGGCAGTGTCGCCGCAAGGGGCGGCGGCACCGCAGAGATCGTCCGCGGTTTTGGCCGCGGACAACGACAGCGCGAGCGGTGTGCACTGCGCAAGACAGCCGCAGCGACTCCGGCTCGGCCGGAACACTGCGGCAGTGATCTCTCCCAGGGAGGCTCCGACACGGAGGGGCTGAGGCGACGAAGGAGTCGCGTCAGTTTCTGGCGCGTTGAAGAGGCGCGCAGTGCACGCGGCGTGTCGTCGCCGGCGGCGCAGCTGTTCCGGCTCAGCCTGGGGACTCCCCGTCGGTGGCCTTCTCCGTCCTGGATCTCCCGCGTGTTTTGATGGCGGAGCGATTTGAGTCGCGACAGCTGCGTTAGGGCTTCATGCTCAAAGCCTTAACGGGCCTTTTAATTTTCCCCGGGTTGTATTTGTTTTATACGGGTTGTTCGGGACATGATCCCCCCATGTTGTAATTTACCGTTTTATTAGATTAGCTTAAATACGAACACAAGGCCATTTGATGGTAGACAACCCCCCCCCCCGGCGGTGACAAGGCGGTGGACGTTCGGTGACTTTGAGGCTGTTCGAGTGACGAATGACATTTGACGACTTCAAGGCCCGTGCGACAACCCGAGTTTTTTTTTAATACGCATGTAATTAGGATAGACTAGAAATAACCCGATTGCGTTGTAGTTTAGTTTCCTAGGGTTAACTTACTACCTACGTGCGTGTTGGTTTTTGAAGTGATATGCATGTCCAATGTGCTCTTATGTTGGATGGTTTACTCTCCCGTTTGATAAATACTAAGTGAGTAAAGGAGTTGGATTCCTGTCTTCTATCATGCTCAAGATGTCTAGCGTTGGGAAGTTTTGCGATTTGTTCCGAGTAAGTTGGCGTCGTATATCTCGCCCCAATGTTAGCGTCTCGGGTGCGTCTTCGACGCCGCTCATCATACCAGTCCGCCCCCCACGAAGCGTATGGCGGGAAGGGGCGATACATTCTGTGCGATTTGAGCATAAGTTGATAGGTCACACTTACGCTATTATACCCAATAAGTAGGGTTAGCCGTGAGGGTCAATGACTGAGGCAAAGTTAGTTGAACTCTTATTGGATAAGTTCACGTTTGACGTGACTTCGATAAGATTACATGAGCCAAATATCGCGTTAAGGGCTGGGGCGTTGAGTTGGGGACATCAACTCCACTATGAAACTTTCAACGAGGTTTCTGAAACTCTTCCCGTGAGGATAGTTGTTAGGTCCTACGATTAACAACTCTATGATCCTAGGCATGATTTCTAAGTAATTCGATGGTAACGATTGAAATTTAGAATCGATCGAAAAAATCAAATGAAGATTGAGAGAGAGAATTCGTGTAGAGTGAGAAAGTTACTATTGTTTCTCTCTATAGAAATTGAATGCAAGCCTTTCGGATCAATTTCAAAAACTTTCTCTATTCAGCACAATTCTTTTACATGTATTTATACCAAATAAACTTTGTATAAATATCAAACTAGTCCTAATCTAAGGACTACTATAAAAAAAACACCCCTAATTATAAGGACAACTAATAAAATCAAGCACAATTAAAATATATACTCTACAATGTCCCCCTTTGTGCTTGATTGTGTTTCCGCGCTGTTTGTCCTCGTCGGGCGTAATACGATCTGCGCAAGCCCAACGCATACTCATAGTTTCTAACTATCAGGAGCGGCTGTTCTCTCACGAACCTGTGTATTCTCGGCATCGTCTCTCGGTTGATTTCTTCCAACCTCTGCTCGATATTCCTCCTGATGACTTTCAGCGTTCCGTCGCAAAACTTCTGAATCTCAGTCTTCAGCATCAACCTAGTTTTCTTTGCGATTAGTTGTCGTAGGTGATGCATATGATTGAGCTGATGTGCGCGTGGTTGCTTGGAAGCCCTTCGATCTCAGGTCCTTTGTTGAGCGGTTCGGCCATATTGACCTTCTTCATGTTGCTCTCCAGAGCCAGCTGAAGGTCATGCGCTGTAAAGTATTTGACTTGGCGCATCATGAACCGTTAGATCCCTTCGAGGCCTTCCTTTTTATGAAGCCTTGAGGACCTTGTACTTCTCCACGTACAGCTGATAGAGGTTGTATACCTCGTCGGCAGGGAGGTACGGTAGGTCACTCTCGCTCAGATCCTCTCGGGTTCTGTCTATTCGCTCGATGACATAGTGAGGTGTTGGAAGTCCTCCTTTTGCACAGTACACGTTGAGGAGTTGGCATATTGGGGATAGCTCCTTGAAGTGACTCTTCAATTGTTCCTTTTGGGATCCCCAGCCTTACATCTGGTCCAAGTTGAGTCAGCATCCAGAGGTAGGTCATCCTCTTCTGCTGATCCCAGTGAGAGATCCCTCTCAGCTCAAATTCGTTCGGCTTCTTGATTCTTCTAGCGACCTCCAAATATTATCACGGACTTCTTCGAGGAAGGGTATCTCTATTCGGATATTCTCCCACGGCGTGTCGATCCGAACGGTCCCTAGCATTTGTCTTGTGGGGGAAGCCGCTCGTTGCGTGATAAGTTCTGAAAGCCCTGTGGGATCTTGTTCGTGGTCTACCACTTCCTGAAGTTCGTCGTCTTCTATCAGCACGAGGTGCACCGAAGCTTGTTGCAGAATTTGTCGAACTTCCTTGAGCCGTTGTACTTGATGCTCCTCGAGCATATAATGGGTCGGCTACTGTTCTTCAAATATGAATTTGTCGAGATATCATGTGGGTTGACGCCGTGTCCTGAAGGGCCCGGTTGTTCTGGAGATGTTGAGGGAGTAGCTTGGGTTTGTGCCAAAGCTACGAGCATCGCAGCACTTGCTTCTTCTTACTGAAGCAAGGGGCTTGAGTAGATCGGTGGTGTGGGCGGAGGCGTCCGTAGGTTAAATGTTGGTGGGTCGATATAGGTTAGAGTGGTGGTGCGGTACGTGGTGTGGGTGGTTTGTGTTTGGGTTTGGGTTTTTGGCTTTCACCTTCTCCAGCGCTTGTTTGCGTTGCGCGCGAGCCTTGCCCTTGGCCACTTGTAGATGTCCATGGCCTCTTCTCCCCTTCATGAGGGTCCTGATTGTCAGGATCGTCATGTCTACGTCTTGAGTGGGAGCTTTGACCTCGGCAAGTTTCCGTTAGTGGCTCAGGATGATTCACCGATCGCCTATAAAGAGATTCTTCTTGAGGCGACTGGATGGAAAGGCCGATCAAGCGGACGAGTAGGATGTCGTGGAGCTCGGTTATGGGTATGGAGTATGGGTTGATGAGGAAGGATGAATTGGCTAAAGGGTCGGTGGGTGTAGGTTATGGAAGTGTGGGATTGGGTCGTGACTAGGTGCCTTCGGAGGCAGTGCTTTCCCGTTGTCTCTGCAGCATGCCTCTACGGCAGTAAGAACTCTCTCCAATATCTTGTCTTCAAGCGATTGAACAGCAGCGAGGAGAGCGGCTCGGAATTGCTCATTCGTCACAGACGGTGCGGACGCCTCCTTGGATGTTCCTGGACGACTGATGTCGCCTGTTATCAACCCTTGAGTAGGCACCGACTCCTCAGGTTGGCTCACAGTCACTTGAGGTTGTGACTCTATGAGACTTCCACCCAATCCGAGTCGAATTTTGAAGATTCGCCTCTATGGGTGTTATGGCAGGCTCGGGTTGCGCCTGCAAACCAGACGCTGGTAGATTTGGTTGCGGCTCAAGATTGAGCGAAGAAGTGCCGGCAACACTCGTAGAAGTGGTCAGCATGGTTTCTGGTGCGGTGGTGACGGTCGGGAAGAGGGACTCCAACTGAATGCTTAGTCTCCTGGGAGTCCTTCTTAGCAGGCTGATTTCCTCATCAGACTCCGTGTCAGACGGGGTGGCTGTATGAGCAGTAGGGTCACGATCGACGTCCTCCAGTGCCTCATCCGTCACCCCTGGAAGCGAGCTTTGCCCCATTTCAACCTGGGGCTGTGCTATTGGTTGAAGAACCTCCTCAATGGATTCTTCGAGCACGCCAACATGGACGGGCACTTCCACTTGAAATTCTTCTGTTGGAGCCTCTTGTTCCAACTCAGCAGCCACAACATCGATCAAAGTGGCATCTACATCATGAATTTGTTCGTCCTGAGTTGGAGGCTCCTGCTCTATCTCCTGAGTGACTTCATCAATCATCATGTCCTCAGGGCTGGGCGGTTGTTGTTGTTGGGGAAGGCTCACTTGGAAATCTGCTAGGTGCCCTCTGATCATTTGTTCGGTGAGATTATGTTCCCGACAGAATCTCTGATATTCAGCTCCCGCGGGATCGGCGAGCCGAAGAAGGTTGAGCGGAATTGGCATCGACGGTTGATCCAAGTCCGTGAGCCGTGGATTGTTGAAGAATTTGGGTCGGGGTGGTTGATAGTCTCTTCCCGGGGGCATGTGAGGAATGTTCTGTGCGTGTAACTCCATGACTTCCCTGATGATCACATTAAACCATCGAGCGTAGGGTACATTCTTTGATCTCGATTCTCCTTAGCCGTATCTGGCCTCCAAGATCATTCCAGATTAGCTGCGTGAAATCGTAATTTCTGGAGAATGCGAGTCCATGAAAGATCCGCAGTATGTGGCCATTGCCCTTGTCGAAGCCAGCATGCTTGGGTGATACGCTTGTTCACAATCCCGAACAGTGCCTTCCAGGGATGAGGGATACCGCTGCTCTGGACCTGAGCTAGCTTGGTGAGCTGCGGTTGATATCCCATCTGTATGAAGTCATGCACCATTTCTGTGTCTGATGGGAGCGGGTCATAGTTTTCGCTGTATGGCAAGTCCAGAATCATCCCGAACTTGTTCTTGTCCATATGTATGTGCCGCGTCCCAATTATTGTTGAGAAGGAGAATGCCCCATTTGCCACTACTCCTTGTATACATCCCCAGAATTGTTGGAGATAGACCATTGGCACGGATGCGGTGACCGTCAATGCATGCCAGATGGGGTGCCCTTGCAGGATAGATACAATGATCTCGTCCGGACACCGAAAAGTGCTCAGATCGAGCTGGAAGTTCGTATCCTTAACCTTCAGATAAAGGTTGTGCTCGTAGATGTGCCTATAACGAGGGTAGCGATCCATCTGAAAAATAAGAGATATAATTGTTCATTAGTTCATAAATTTGATTTTAGTCGAAAATTGATTTAATTTCATCAAACTATAATATTGTATCAAGTCATGACATGTTTGATGAATTTTGAATTGAAATCGTGTAGCATGCATATAGGATCCTTGATTTTGAAAAAAAATGTAATGGCATGATTGTAATTTCGAATTAAACATGTAATGCATGAAAAGAATTCGAAATTTTCTAAGTATTTGATCGAGAGAAATGATACTGTTCATGCCGAGAATTTTTTCGCTCGAGAAATTTGGTTTTGAAATTGATTTCCCATGCATTGATTTCAATTGAATAACCCCGTTTAATTTTGCGATCGAGAAAATTTTATTCGCTAATGTTCGCTACAGGGTAAAAGACTTAGAAAAAAATCTTCTAAGTGTTGAAGTTGAAATCGTGAGACTGTAGCGGATCAATTTTACGATCGAGAAAAATTCCGCATGAATTTACGATCGAGAAACTATCCTCAGGTAAATTTAATATCGAAAAATTTTCCTCGGTTGAATAAAATATTTCGATTTGATTTTTGTCGCGCGATACGTGATTTTTGATCGTAAGGAAAATTTTTCGCTGCGTTATTTTTCTATCGAGAAATTAGTCAACGAAAAACTAAGTCAATAGTCGAGAAAATTTTTTTCGATCAATTAAATCCTAAGCGGCGAATTTTACGATCGAAAAATTAAGCGTTGAAAAATTAATTTTTCGCTGCTAAATTTTTGCGACCGAAATGAAATTAAATCGAAAATTCTATTTTGCGATAGTAAGTTTTACACTCGATCTAGTTTGCATCTAAATTGTCTATTCAGTGCTTAAGTTTTTCGCTCAAAAAAATCCTAATTAGATTTCTTGATGGTAATTAATTTTTCGGTCAAAATCTTCTATCTTAGCGACTAAATCAGAATTTTATCGATCGAAAAACTAATTCGATACAATCAGTATCTCAATTAAATCGGAATTCAATTAAGACTGTTTGCGATCGACAAAGTTCTTCGATGGCTTCAAACATTCAAATGCCCAGTTTCATCTAAACTCAAATTAGAGTCGAAGATGCAGATTTTCGAAGATTCATACTACCAGATTCATAAAAAACATCGAAACTATCTTAAGTATAGGCATTAATCTCAGATAAAACTCATAATCAAGCCTAAAGCACTATAAAATAGTATACGGTTTTCCCAGTTTTGAAGAACAGTCGAGAATCTAATCTTAAACAAACTTCAAAATGCAGATGCTAACGAAGGTAAATCACACGCAAATGTCAAAAGAATCACATTTCTACCTTAACCAGACAATTTGTGGTAGAAAATAGAAATATTTTTGAGAAAATGAAACTGTCTGTGAAAGTTTTGCGAGAGAGAAATTTTTGCGATTTAGGGTTGCGTGAAAAAAAGTTTTTCGACTACAAGAAAGTGAACTTTTATTAACTCGCTGTAAGTCAATGTTGGGTTTGCGATTTGACATTTTTGCGATTAAATGGAACAGGCCCATTACTATTTGCGCTCGAGAAATTTTTGATTCGAAAATTGCTCCTCAATTCAATTTTTTTTTTTCGATCGCAAATTGTCGCGGTTAATCAAAATTGTTCCCAACACTGTTTACGATCGAGAAACTTATGATCGTTATTAAGTCTTATATCCAGTTTCTCGATAGTAAGTACTTCGAAACTTTTCAGATTGACCCCTATTTCGAGTAAAATCACATTGTAAAGCTCCCCCTCATAATCAAAATAAATGCAATTAACTCCCTGTATTTTCCATGTAGTAACGTCTGGCTTCATTGGCAGAAATTAAAAAGTCTGTACCACTTAGAAAGAAAACGTTAGAAATAATGGAGTTAATCAACAATTATTTTAGGCATGAAATATTTGGTCTATGACTAGCTCCTTTCCTTGTAGTGTCGACGTCTTGCTCCTTAATTTTGTTTGAAGGAATCTGAAACGCTTAGAGAAAAACGTCAAGAATATTTGGGGCTAATGCAGGATTTTTATATTTGCTCCCCCTCAAATAATGCGCAAGAATTGACTGAATATGCAAGCATATGAAATCAATTCAAGTCACTAGCATATAACACACAAATTTACCCAGTAAGCACATATACATGGTCCCCGAAAACATGTATTTAAGATATTGTGTGATGGTAAGAGCAATGAAAAATTTATCTCCTTTAAACAATTCATTACCAATGCAATCTAAACTTTCATTTAGAATTTGCGACACACTAAAGAAATTCGCATTTATTCAATTCAAAGCATATGACACATAACATTTCATGTCAAAATGTGCGAAATTTTTCCTTTCAAAATTTTATTATTTATTTTTTTCAAAAATTTTAAAAAAAAATTTCTATATATATATATATGTATATAAAAAATGTATTTTATTAATATTATATATTTTTTATTTTACTATTGTTATAGTATGGGGTCAGATTATTTTGCTTCGATCAATCGTCACACCTAAAATTTTACGAGACATTTGAAAGAAGAAAATGCCGTCAAGTCATGTCGTCAAACTATAGTCCTAAGTTCATAGACTGATCCATTTCGACATCTCTCACTAGGTTCGCTCTTGCACTCAATTAGTTCTAACTTGGGATTTTTATATTTATCACTCAAGTCAACACAAGCAATTTTAAGTCAATTTACCTGTGATCGAGGCATTTTTTAATCATTTCACCTAAGCGAGAGGCCGTCGATTGGAATCAAAGAGGTGTAAGGGTTTTAATTTGGCTAGGACTTAGAAGGGAAGGAATTTAGAGGAAAGTGAGCTTATCTCTTCGTCATCTTCCATTTCTACGTCCGTCTCCTTTTTTTCGGCGTTTTTCTTCTTTTCAATCTCTTATCCCTCTTTTTCTTTTAAGAACTATCCCTTTTTATGCTATGCTCAAGCTGAAGCTCCGCTCCTCCACGAGGCTATAGGAGATTATCGTAGGCAAAGTTCTTCTTGTTGGTTCTCGGGCCGATACTGTGCTCCTCTTCTCTTAATCCCTAGAGAGGTTTCAGATATTATCTTTTTGGAAAAGTTCACAGTTATGGAATTCGTACCCAAGGCTGCGCTCCTCTTCTCGTTTCCCGATATAAGACCGGATTATCGTTGCAGAAGTTCACTTCGTGGTGCTCCTCTTTCCAGCCGTTCTGACGAGCGTACGAGATTATCGTTGGAGAAGTTCACAGCAGGATCCATGCCACCTTCTAAGAGATAGTCGGAAAGTAGGTTCCTTTGGTCTGATTTGTGCGCGTTGAGCAATGCCTTCTTTTGTCATCATCCTTCTTATTTTCTCCCCCTCCTTTTCTTGTTTGAACAACCATCCGAAGAGTGTAGAATATGGTTGAAGACTGGGAATGGGATTCAAAGGAAGAAAAGGACGTCGGAGAATGCTCAAAGTGGATGACTAAGGGCTAATGAGAGGGAAAAATTTTATAGGACCGAGTGAGGAATAACCTAAGCGCCCTTATCATTTTCCTAACGATCTAAGGCAAGGTGAGTATGAAGCCAAGTATCACTAGGTAAGACAAGTAATTGATGTGTGACTCACTCGAGAAATAGATCCAAAGAAAGAAAAAGGAACAAGGCTTGAATCCTGACATATGTAAAGTGGCTTTGTGTCTAGTGGAGCAACCTAACGACCTTTAGACACAAGAATGCGACTTAGACTGACAAAATTAAGCAATTAAATCGATCGCATGTCGGGGGAAATTCTAAGTGACTTTAGATCAAAGCATCCTAAAAGATTTCATCATCCCCCTTATATTATAGGTATATAATTAATTTTTATTATTATTTTTATTTTTTTGTTATCACGCAACATAAAGACAAATAAGCATGGAAAACACATAGAATAGAGCATGTGATTGCACAGAAGATCAGGTAATGCACATATTATGGAAGATTCAACATGCCTAATTTTCCGACAAGGAATTGGAATCGTTTCTCATCCAAATTCTTGGTGAAGATGTCGGCTAGTTGAAACTCCGTGTTCACAAAATACATATCTATGGTGTCTTTTTCTACGTGATCTTTGATAAAGTGATATCTAATGTCTATGTGTTTTGTGCGTGATTGATGAACAGGATTGCAAGTAATAGCGATGACACTTCGACTATCACTATATATGGGTATATTATTTAAATTGTACCCATAGTCGTAAGCTGTGGCCGCATCCACAGCATCTGGGAGCAACAACTGGCGGCAGCCACGTATTCCGCTTCGGCCGTCAAAGTTGACACATAATTCTGCTTTTTGGATGACCAGCAGACCAGCTTTTCGCCTAGAAATTGAGTGCCACCGGACGTGCTTTTCCTGTCCATTCGGCAACCTGCATAATCAGCGTCAGTATAGCCAATAAGTTTGAAGTTCGTACCCTTTGGATACCATAGTCCAAGGGTAGAAGTGCCCTTAAGGTAACGCAGAATCCTTTTAACCGCGAGCATATGGGATTCTTTGGGATCGGCCTGAAAACGGGCACATAAGCAAGTGGCTAACATGATATCCGGCCTGCTCGAAGTGAGGTAGAGAAGAGATCCATTGATGCTGCGATACAGTGTGACGTCGACCGACTTGCCAGAGGGATCGGCGTCCAACTTGCAGCTTGGTGACATAGGAGTGCTGAGAGGCTTGCTCTGATCTTGATGGAATTTCTTCAGAATATCATTGATGTATTTTGTCTGACTGATGAAAATCCCAACTTCGAGTTGCCTGACTTGTAGTCCTAAGAAGAACTACATCTCTACCATGTGACTCATTTCGAACTTGCTTTTCATTAGATCTCCAGACCTCGTGCAAAGTCGTGGATTAGTTAATCCGAAGATGATGTCGTCGACGTATACTTGAACGACCATCAGATCTTTGTCTTGCCATTTGACGAAGGGGGTTGTGTCTATCGTTCCTCGTATGAAAGCAGACTTCACGAGGAATTCAGTCAGGATATCGTCAAGCACGTGGGGCTTGTTTTAGTCCATAGAGATCTTTGTCCAATCGATAGACGTGATCAGGATGTTCTTGATCAACGAAGCATTCCGTCTGAGCGACGTAGACTTCTTCTTTTAACACGCCATTGAGAAAGGCAGCCTTAACATCCATCTGATAGACTTTGAAGTCTTTGTGAGCCGCATAAGCCAGTAGAAGACGGATAGCTTCGATTCGTGCAACAGGAGCATATGTCTCGTCGTAGTCGATGCCTTCCTGTTGATTGTATCCTTTCGCAACTAGCCTTGCTTTGTTTCGGATCACTTCACCATCTTCATTTTTCTTGTTTTTGAATACCCATTTAGTTCCGACAATTGTTTTCCCATGCGGACGGGGTACCAAGGTTCACACTTGAAGACGTTCGAATTGATTGATTTCCTCTTACATTGCAATTATCCTATCCGGGTCTTGTAGTGCGTCTACTACCTTAGTAGGCTCGTTTTGGCTCAGGAAGCAGCTGAAAAGACTGTGTTGATGCCGTGTCCTTACTCCGCTCGAAAGATCGCCAATTATCTGATTAACCGGGTGGGCTCTAGTCCACTTGAGCTCATGTGGCAAAGCTGAGGAAGATGCATCAGCCATTTGTGGGTCTAGATTTCCAGCGATCTCCGATTGTTCATTTGTATGAGGAATTTCAAAACTAGCATTTGGAGAGAGCGACTCTGATGATTCTTCCTCGACACTAGTAATAGGTTCTTCATTATTCTGAGGCAAATCTGAATCGGGTGAGGTAGGGCAGTTGAAGAGCTTGGTACATCGCCTCGTCGAGTGTAGGATTGATGGTGACTGGCCGATGTAAAGGCTCAAAAAGGGAATCCAAGTCTTCTAGCACAACTCTCAGAGCTTCGTCTGGCGGTGATTGCTGATTTGTTGCCATCTTCTGTTGGTTTTGTGCCAACACACCAGTGAGTACGGGTTCTGAGATGTTGTCTTCAGAAGCCAACGGGTTGAGCACGGGTCCTGAACTGAGTTGTGCAGGAGCCATCGGGTTAAGTATGGGTCCTGAACTGAAGTGACCAGAAGCCATCTCTACCACTTCGTGGAAAGTGACACTATAGCTTTCCTTAATTGTTCGGTTGGACTTGATGTATACTCGGTACGCTTTTGATGTTGAAGAATACCCAACGAAAGTTGCTTCGAATGCTTTAGGGTCGAACTTGACACGTTGCTCTATGTCATTCGCCACAAAGCACTTGCACCTGAAGACTTTAAGGAATGAGATGTTGGGCACTCTATTATTCACAATCTCGTATAGAGTCTTGTTGAACCATTTGTGAACCACCATCCTGTTTTGGGTCAAACAAGCAGTATTGACTGCTTCAGCCCATAGAAAGTGTGGAAGTCCTGAATGGATCAGCATTGTACGAGCTGCTTCCACTAGGGTTCGGTTTTTCCTTTCAACGACCCCATTTTGTTGAGGTGTTTTTGCGGCTGAGAATTGTTGACTAATTCCAAGTTTTTGATAAAACTAACTGAGGTGATTATCTTTAAAATCAGTGCCGTTGTCTGTCCGAATAACTTGAATGGTCTGTTGTAACAGATTCTGAGTCGTGTTCACAAAGTTGGTTATCAAGTCACCGGTCTCATCTTTGGTTCGGAGGAACTTTGTCCATGTGTAGCGCGAGTAGTCATCGACGATCACTAGCACGTACTTTCTTCCATTGATACTCTGTGTAGCACCCGGGTTCCCCGTAAGTATTTAGGGCCAATAAATTAGCAAAATGTGATTTCGTGATTTATGTGCATTAATTGGTGCTTGTGTGAATTATGTGAAGTTGCGTGTTGAAATGTGTGCTTAATTTATTTAGTTAAATTGGTGCAATTAATTTGGGGCCATGTGACTTCCACTTTAATTAGGGAATTTCCGAAAATTTGACTAAAGGAAAAATTAGAGCAAAACAATATTAATAATAATAATAATAATAGTTGGACTATAAATTACTGAAATGGGCTAGAATGAAGTCAAACTTAAGCCCAAATTCTCTAAGATAAACTTTAGCAAACAAAATTCCTAGAATTAAGGAAAACTTCACGACAACCTATGCCTCCTCCATACCTTGGATAGTAAAATATCTAAAATCACTTTTCACTCCAAAGAACCAAAGTTAGAAAGATGGAGGGAGAGCTCGAGACTTAACCTAAGAAAGGTATGAAATCTTTACCATGATTTTTACGATTTTAGCTAGCGATTTTAGGTCCTAAGCTTGGTTTAACATGTTTAGAGCACTGGAACACGAGAAAAAATATATAAGCCGTGTGCTAAGTTTAGTGGGATTTTAGAGTTTGAATGTTCATGAGATATTCACGGATGTTCTCGAGATAAGGGGCACTTAAGTCGATAGTTTGAGGGATTGTAGTTCGAAAAGATGTTTTCGTGAGTTAGAGGTCGTAAAGGGTGAACTTCGCGAACCCTAAATTACGAGAGCTTTAAGCAACATGAGGTTCACGAATCAGCCCGATTTAGCGAATTGTAGCAAGCAATGAACTTCACGGATCGGACCCTTCTGCGAATCCAGGCGGTGTAACTTCGCGACTCCAAAGATTGGCGAATTAGAGGCACTTCGCGAACCACAGATTTGCGAACTCAAAACATTTTGCGGGTCCAGGCACTTTGCGGGCTGAGCACACTTGGCGAATTGATGCTTTGCGGGTTAAGGGCGTTTTGCGGGTCGTGGCCATCTTGCGCATCCAAGCAATTTTGCGGGCCCGGGGTGTTTGCGAATCCATGCTTTTGCGGGTCCAAGGCCGCGAACTGATTTAGCGAATCCTCGAAGCCGCGAAGTGAAGAAGCCGCAAAACTGCTTTGCGAATTGAAGTTTACGGGCCCATGCACTTTGCGAACTCGGGAAGTGGGCTAGGTGAGAACGTTTTGCTGGCCGAACGAAGTGTGCGAATTGAAGCACTTTGCGAACCCCAAATGTGTTGCAAATTATCAGTGTGGGGTGATAGAATAAAATAATAGTATGATTGGCGAATTGTATGTGGCATGGAAAGTGACATCACGAAACCTAAAAAGAAGCAAAATAATATTATATGCAAATGAACCTCACGAATTCATAGGTTCATGAATGTGGTAAGCTTGATGGTGAGTCATATGTCCACCAACCAATGAGCACTTTACAGCTCTAGCAAAGTTGGAAAGTTACGATGCCTTAATGAATAAATAAGATACATAGGACTTAATAGGACTTCATGAATTTGGAATATTAAAATGCCTACTTTACGAACTTGGGTACGGGTCTCAAATGGTTCACGAGTTGAGTAGTTCAGCGAATCCTATAAAAGTTTAAAAGGGGGTTCGCGAACTGAGTGACTTGTTTCACGCATCTAAAGGGCGAATCCAACTAGAATCCTTAGAACGTTCTTACAGCTTGGGAAAAATATCTTTACACCATTTAATAAGAAAAATATCTCCGGTTCCAATGAGCATAGGCTCTTTCAATGCCCGATCATAATTTGACTATCGGTGTTTTCATGGCAAATTTTTAGTATAGCCTGACGTTGTTTACGATAGAATCTTGGAACGAGAATTTACGTAGCCATCTAATATAATTTATAGACTGACTCTAAAGCCTTTTCGTGTTTAAAGGATGAAGTATTAGGAAATTCACCAGACCGGCTAACAAATATCTTAAAGACGAATTTTATGAACGTCAGGAACCAAATAAGTTTGTGAAGTAGCTTCGCAAGTCATAAGGAAATTAGTGAACTATACGAGCTCGCTAAGCATGAGGCTAAGTCAATTCACGAGTGTCACGGGTTATAAGTCTAAAAGTAGTCCGAAATATTCCAGTTAACGAATTAGTTAATCAAGTAAAATAGATAAGGTACTAATATCATTATTTTTCACTTAAGGTCGAAAATTAAGGACTTCGCCGAACCAGTAGCAGGTATTCTACGGACGCCAGGTAAGTGGAAATCCAACTACGACACACAACTTGTTTTACGTGCCTAAATTGCGTGATTACGTGCCTACGTGGTTTCATGAATTCGTGAATTGATTGTAGTATTTTAATATGGTAAGTTTATGTTACATTTACTTGCATATGCATATTCACGTGCACGCACGAACTCATGAGGGAGGGTCGTGGGACTGAGTGAGCATACTATTATGTCGCTTGTATGCGACGAAGACCCGCCGATATAGGCCGGTGTGTCGACTCGTAGTTGAGTCATGGACGACTTCTATGGCACCCTATATGGCGTACGACGCCGATTATTATGATGAGGCAGGAGGAGCGACCCAGGAAGGAGCGACCTAGCTATGCTAGCGTAGGCTAACTGGCGTAGGCAACTGCCCTGTTTGCGGAAGGAGCGACCTGGAAGGAGCGACCTAGGGGGAATCCTAGCGTAGGCTACCAGCGTGGGCTACCGTATGACAGAGGGGACGACCTGGGAGGGTGCGACCTAGGGAGACCTAGCGTAGGCTACCCAGCGTGGGTCGCTGTCACGATCCCATTGAGGACATTTGAGCTCGTAGTGGTGCATAGTAAGTGCGTCGCGGGCCCTGAGTGATACTAGTATGAGTACTAGGAGCATTGGCGCGGATTGCCTTTGCGGAGTGTTATGTGCATCGGCGTGGATTGCCTTTGCGTAGTGATGTTATGCATCGGCGTGGATTGCCTTTGCAGGGGAGTGACACGTGCATACATGCATGATTTCTGCTTACTGAGCCTCGGTGGCTCATTCCTTACGTTGTGTGTTGTAGGCACCGATGATCACGGTATGTGATCGTGTTGAAAGACAAGGCCGATCTTTTGGAGCTTCGCGCTGCTTTTGGGGTGGACGTGTGTGTGTGGATGACGACCTGTGAGGCCGGGCGCATAGGAGCTTTTGCTGTGCCGACACACCTTCGCCGTTGTAGTTAGACCATGTCTGGAACCTGATGTCCGACATGTATTCTTTTGTCTTGTATAGAACAATGTTCCATTCCATAAATGAAAAATGAAAAATTTGTACGCGTTTTTCGGTGTACTTCTTTATTTACAAACTCGCTAGGCACGTAGAATGCGCTAGAATAGGCGGTTAGGGAAGTCGGGTCGCGACAGGGTGGTATCAGAGCTTCGGTCACAGGTTCTGTAGACTGTCCACACACACACACCCAAAAGAGCGGAAGCGGCCTTGCAAGTAAGTGTTAAGTCTATGTGAACTTCTATGTTGAATAATTTATTGGCCATAGGACAATCAGGATAGGGTGTAGAGATGGTAAGAACGAGAGGTGAGTCGAGTGGTGGCGACGACCAGAACAGGGGAAACACGGCCCCTCCCGACAATCGGGACGCGACGATCTTCCAACTGACGGAACTAGTGCGCCAGCAGTCGGCACAGATCCAACAACTGATCCAACAAAATGCTGCTAATACTGGGCCAACTCAGGCGGAAAGGACTGAGATGGTGGGAGAACGATTCCGAAGGCTGAACCCACCAACCTTCGAAGACACAGCTGACTCGACAGCAGCTGAGGATTGGTTGAGGACTCTCGAGAGCATGTTCGTCTATAGCAGGGTTCCGGAGGCGGAAAAGGCCCTCTGTGCTGCGTTCCTACTACGAGGGAGCGCAGGACACTGGTGGGACACCATCATGGTGTTGGAGAACCCCGCTACAATGAGCTGGGAAAGATTCAAGGAATTGTTCAGGGGCAAGTACCACACCGCCCCGATTCGAGCACAGCGCCTGAACGAATTCATCAATCTCAGGCAGGGGCCCATGACGGTGGCCGAGTACATAAGGAAGTTTGAGCAGCTGTCCAGGTTCGCTGCTCACATGATCAGCACGGAAGCTCTTCCTAGAAGGATTGAAGCCTGAGCTCTACAGGGACGTGAGCATGGCAGGGATTCAGGGAGCTACATACTCTCAGGTAGCAGAAAGAGCTATGGTAGCCGAACAGGCGGAGGCCAGGATCGTGAAGGCACAAGAGGCTAAACGCAAATTCGCTCAGATGCAAGGAGCTCAATGGAGTGGAGGAGACCCGAAACGGCAGTTTATGCCTAGAGGGGGCAAAAAGAGATTCCAGAACCGGCCTCCTCAACAGCCTCAGGGAATGATGAACAGACCACCGAACCCAAACCAGAATCAAGGGGCAGCTCAATTCCCTAACTGTCAGAGGTGTGGAAGGAAGCACTTTGGGAACTGCAACACGCCAGCTAATGCGTGCTTCAGATGTGGGAAAATAGGTCACTTCGCAAAACAGTGCCCTGAAAACGTTCCAGGGGATCAGGCAGGAAACCCAGTAAGACCCCCGATGGTGCCAGCACGGGTGTACACCATCACGTCCGAGGAAGCAGAGAACAACCCGGAGGTGGTAACAGGTACCCTACCGATCCATCAAACACCCACGTGCATTCTAGTAGACTCCGGGGCGACCCATTCGTTTGCGTCTGTAAAGTATGTGATGAAACTCGGGGTAACGCCTGAGCGAGTAGATTACGAATATAGCGTAGCAATTCCAAGCGGTGCACCAACTAGGACTAGCCAAATGTTAAGAAATTGCCCAATCTTAATCGGTAATAGAGAATTGCCTGTAGACCTGATAGTCATCCCGATGGACGACTACGAGGTGATCCTCGGGATGGACTGGCTCTCAAAGTACGGAGCAGTGATAGACTGTAACCGTAAAGTAGTTACGTTTAGATTAGAAGGGGAAGAACCTTTCACCTTCAAGGGAAAAATGAAGGGTAGAGGCACTCCGAGGATATCAGCCTTAAGAGCTCAGCGATTAGTCAATTCCGGATGCGAGGCATACCTGGTGTTCGCGCTGAAGGCAGAAGAGAATACCCCCACGAAACTTGAAGATGTACCAGTAATTAAGGATTTCCCAGATGTATTTCCAGAAGAATTGCCGGGATTACCCCCAGACAGAGAAATTGAGTTTACGATTGACCTGGTGCCGGGAGCAGCACCAGTGTCCAAGGCTCCATATCGATTAGCGCCAACCGAACTAAAGGAGTTGAAGGAACAAATAGATGAACTCCTACAGAAAGGATTCATTCAGACCAGCTTTTCTCCCTGGGGAGCGCCAGTCCTGTTCGTACGAAAGAAGGATGGCTCGATGAGACTGTGTATAGATTACAGGGAGCTTAACAAGCTGACGATCAAGAATAAGTATCCACTACCCCGAATAGACGACCTCTTCGACCAATTACAAGGCACCACAGTATTTTCTAAGATCGACTTGAGGTCGGGCTACCATCAACTGAAAATCCGCAAGGAAGACATTCCCAAAACGGCGTTCAGTACCAGATACGGGCACTTTGAATTTTTAGTTATGCCCTTTGGACTGACGACCAGCGGCCTTTATGGACCTAATGAACCGGGTGTTCGAAGCCTATCTAGATAAGTTCGTGATTGTATTCATAGACGACATCCTCATCTACTCGAAGACGAAGGAGGAACACGAACAACACCTACGGGTGATACTTGGAGTACTGCGGGAGAAGCAGCTGTACGCCAAATTCAAGAAGTGTGAGTTTTGGCTGGACCAAGTAGCATTTTTGGGACACATCGTCTCTGGAGCGGGAATCTCGGTAGATCCGAGTAAAATCGAAGCGATTAATGACTGGCCACAGCCGACCAACGTAACGGAAGTACGGAGCTTCTTAGGCTTAGCGGGCTATTATAGGAAGTTCATAAAAGACTTCTCGAAGATCGCTTCCACGCTGACAAAGTTAACGAGGAAGAACACACCATTTCAATGGAGCGGAGAATGCGAACGGAGCTTTCAAGAACTGAAGAAGCGGCTTACTACCGCCCCAGTGTTGACAATACCCACAGGAACAGGAGGATTCTCCGTTTATAGTGACGCCTCGAAAAACGGGTTAGGATGCGTGTTAATGCAGAACGGGAACGTAGTAGCCTATGCCTCACGACAATTGAAGGAGTACGAAAAGAACTATCCTACACACGACTTGGAGCTTGCTGCTGTGGTCTTTGCCCTCAAGATTTGGAGACACTACTTGTATGGAGAAAGATGCGAAATCTACACCGATCACAAGAGTTTAAAGTATTTCTTCACCCAGAAGGAACTCAATATGAGATAGAGAAGGTGGCTAGAATTGGTGAAAGACTACGATTGTGTGATTAACTACCACCCAGGAAAGGCGAACGTGGTAGCTGATGCTCTAAGCCGGAAATCAGTGAGCGCAGAACTTCAACGGCTCGACGTGGAGATCGTCCCATTGGGAGAAGTCGAAGTGAAGTTAGCAGCCCTGACTCTGCAACCAACGTTATTGGAGCAGATCAGAACGGCGCAGGAAAACGATGAATTCTACCAGAAAACCAAGGGTGCTCAAACCGAACAGCTGACGACAGATTTCGTGTTCCGAGATGGCACAAGCTTGTACTACAAGAGCAGATTATATGTGCCGGACGACGCAGGACTTCGAAGAACTATAATGGCGGAAGCACATACTACACCCTACTCAGTACATCCTGGAGCCACGAAGCTATATAGGGACTTACGAGCGCATTACTGGTGGCCAGGAATGAAGAGAGACGTAGCCGAATTCGTCAGTCAATGTCTCACTTGTCAACAAATTAAGGCAGAACACCAACGGCCAGCAGGAACGCTGCAGCCTTTACCCATCCCGGAGTGGAAGTGGGACAATATAACGATGGATTTCGTGAGCGGACTGCCGAAGAACGCGAAAGGACACGATGCAATTTGGGTAATTGTAGATCGACTTACGAAATCTGCCCATTTTCTGCCGATAAGTACAACGTTTACCATGGAGCGGTATGCAGAATTGTACATCCAAGAGATAGTAAGACTCCATGGGACACCCTTAACGATAGTTTCAGACCGCGATTCACGGTTCCAATCTAAATTCTGGACGAGTTTACAAAAGGCCATGGGGACGAAGTTGGCATTTAGCACAGCATATCACCCGCAAACGGACGGCCAATCCGAGCGGACGATCCAAACGCTAGAAGATATGTTACGAGCCTGCGTACTTGACTTCAAAGGCAACTGGAGCAAGTACCTTCCACTCGTGGAATTCTCGTACAACAATAGTTATCAAGCTACAATTGGAATGGCTCCTTACGAAGCCTTATACGGACGAAAGTGCAGATCCCCAGTACATTGGGATGAGGTCGGTGAACGGGCGATGTTAGGCCCAGATATGATCCGAGAAATGACGAAAACCATCGCGATGATCCGAGAGAGAATGCGCACGGCGCAAAGCAGACAAAAGAGCTATGCGGATCGGAGACGCCGACCGCTAGAATTTGAAGTCAACGATTGGGTTTTCGTGAAAGTATCGCCAATGAAGGGCGTTAAGAGGTTCGGCAAGAAGGGAAAACTAAGCCCAAGGTACATTGGTCCCTTCAAGATAATAAAGAGAGTTGGTGAAGTGGCATACCAACTAAAACTACCAGCATCGTTGTCGCAAGTACACGATGTATTCCATGTTTCCACATTGCGGAAGTATATCGCTGACCCAAGCCACGTGTTGATAAACGACTCACTACACCAGCATTTGAAACCAGACCTGAGCTATGAAGAAATTCCAGTGGAAATATTGATGCATGAGACAAAGAGGCTTAGGAACAAAGAAATTCCTCTAGTGAAAGTTCTGTGGCGAAATCAGTCAGTAGAAGAAGCCACATGGGAACGCGAGGATGAGATGAAAACCCGCTATCCTGAATTGTTCTGAACGGGCTGATTTCGGGGGCGAAATCCTCCTTAAGGGGGGGAGGATGTAGCACCGGGGTTCCCCGTAAGTATTTAGGGCCAATAAATTAGCAAAATGTGATTTCGTGATTTATGTGCATTAATTGGTGCTTGTGTGAATTATGTGAAGTTGCGTGTTGAAATGTGTGCTTAATTTATTTAGTTAAATTGGTGCAATTAATTTGGGGCCATGTGACTTCCACTTTAATTAGGGAATTTCCGAAAATTTGACTAAAGGAAAAATTAGAGCAAAACAATATTAATAATAATAATAATAATAGTTGGACTATAAATTACTGAAATGGGCTAGAATGAAGTCAAACTTAAGCCCAAATTCTCTAAGATAAACTTTAGCAAACAAAATTCCTAGAATTAAGGAAAACTTCACGACAACCTATGCCTCCTCCATACCTTGGATAGTAAAATATCTAAAATCACTTTTCACTCCAAAGAACCAAAGTTAGAAAGATGGAGGGAGAGCTCGAGACTTAACCTAAGAAAGGTATGAAATCTTTACCATGATTTTTACGATTTTAGCTAGCGATTTTAGGTCCTAAGCTTGGTTTAACATGTTTAGAGCACTGGAACACGAGAAAAAATATATAAGCCGTGTGCTAAGTTTAGTGGGATTTTAGAGTTTGAATGTTCATGAGATATTCACGGATGTTCTCGAGATAAGGGGCACTTAAGTCGATAGTTTGAGGGATTGTAGTTCGAAAAGATGTTTTCGTGAGTTAGAGGTCGTAAAGGGTGAACTTTCGCGAACCCTAAATTACGAGAGCTTTAAGCAACATGAGGTTCACGAATCAGCCCGATTTAGCGAATTGTAGCAAGCAATGAACTTCACGGATCGGACCCTTCTGCGAATCCAGGCGGTGTAACTTCGCGACTCCAAAGATTGGCGAATTAGAGGCACTTCGCGAACCACAGATTTGCGAACTCAAAACATTTTGCGGGTCCAGGCACTTTGCGGGCTGAGCACACTTGGCGAATTGATGCTTTGCGGGTTAAGGGCGTTTTGCGGGTCGTGGCCATCTTGCGCATCCAAGCAATTTTGCGGGCCCGGGGTGTTTGCGAATCCATGCTTTTGCGGGTCCAAGGCCGCGAACTGATTTAGCGAATCCTCGAAGCCGCGAAGTGAAGAAGCCGCAAAACTGCTTTGCGAATTGAAGTTTACGGGCCCATGCACTTTGCGAACTCGGGAAGTGGGCTAGGTGAGAACGTTTTGCTGGCCGAACGAAGTGTGCGAATTGAAGCACTTTGCGAACCCCAAATGTGTTGCAAATTATCAGTGTGGGGTGATAGAATAAAATAATAGTATGATTGGCGAATTGTATGTGGCATGGAAAGTGACATCACGAAACCTAAAAAGAAGCAAAATAATATTATATGCAAATGAACCTCACGAATTCATAGGTTCATGAATGTGGTAAGCTTGATGGTGAGTCATATGTCCACCAACCAATGAGCACTTTACAGCTCTAGCAAAGTTGGAAAGTTACGATGCCTTAATGAATAAATAAGATACATAGGACTTAATAGGACTTCATGAATTTGGAATATTAAAATGCCTACTTTACGAACTTGGGTACGGGTCTCAAATGGTTCACGAGTTGAGTAGTTCAGCGAATCCTATAAAAGTTTAAAAGGGGGTTCGCGAACTGAGTGACTTGTTTCACGCATCTAAAGGGCGAATCCAACTAGAATCCTTAGAACGTTCTTACAGCTTGGGAAAAATATCTTTACACCATTTAATAAGAAAAATATCTCCGGTTCCAATGAGCATAGGCTCTTTCAATGCCCGATCATAATTTGACTATCGGTGTTTTCATGGCAAATTTTTAGTATAGCCTGACGTTGTTTACGATAGAATCTTGGAACGAGAATTTACGTAGCCATCTAATATAATTTATAGACTGACTCTAAAGCCTTTTCGTGTTTAAAGGATGAAGTATTAGGAAATTCACCAGACCGGCTAACAAATATCTTAAAGACGAATTTTATGAACGTCAGGAACCAAATAAGTTTGTGAAGTAGCTTCGCAAGTCATAAGGAAATTAGTGAACTATACGAGCTCGCTAAGCATGAGGCTAAGTCAATTCACGAGTGTCACGGGTTATAAGTCTAAAAGTAGTCCGAAATATTCCAGTTAACGAATTAGTTAATCAAGTAAAATAGATAAGGTACTAATATCATTATTTTTCACTTAAGGTCGAAAATTAAGGACTTCGCCGAACCAGTAGCAGGTATTCTACGGACGCCAGGTAAGTGGAAATCCAACTACGACACACAACTTGTTTTACGTGCCTAAATTGCGTGATTACGTGCCTACGTGGTTTCATGAATTCGTGAATTGATTGTAGTATTTTAATATGGTAAGTTTATGTTACATTTACTTGCATATGCATATTCACGTGCACGCACGAACTCATGAGGGAGGGTCGTGGGACTGAGTGAGCATACTATTATGTCGCTTGTATGCGACGAAGACCCGCCGATATAGGCCGGTGTGTCGACTCGTAGTTGAGTCATGGACGACTTCTATGGCACCCTATATGGCGTACGACGCCGATTATTATGATGAGGCAGGAGGAGCGACCCAGGAAGGAGCGACCTAGCTATGCTAGCGTAGGCTAACTGGCGTAGGCAACTGCCCTGTTTGCGGAAGGAGCGACCTGGAAGGAGCGACCTAGGGGGAATCCTAGCGTAGGCTACCAGCGTGGGCTACCGTATGACAGAGGGGACGACCTGGGAGGGTGCGACCTAGGGAGACCTAGCGTAGGCTACCCAGCGTGGGTCGCTGTCACGATCCCATTGAGGACATTTGAGCTCGTAGTGGTGCATAGTAAGTGCGTCGCGGGCCCTGAGTGATACTAGTATGAGTACTAGGAGCATTGGCGCGGATTGCCTTTGCGGAGTGTTATGTGCATCGGCGTGGATTGCCTTTGCGTAGTGATGTTATGCATCGGCGTGGATTGCCTTTGCAGGGGAGTGACACGTGCATACATGCATGATTTCTGCTTACTGAGCCTCGGTGGCTCATTCCTTACGTTGTGTGTTGTAGGCACCGATGATCACGGTATGTGATCGTGTTGAAAGACAAGGCCGATCTTTTGGAGCTTCGCGCTGCTTTTGGGGTGGACGTGTGTGTGTGGATGACGACCTGTGAGGCCGGGCGCATAGGAGCTTTTGCTGTGCCGACACACCTTCGCCGTTGTAGTTAGACCATGTCTGGAACCTGATGTCCGACATGTATTCTTTTGTCTTGTATAGAACAATGTTCCATTCCATAAATGAAAAATGAAAAATTTGTACGCGTTTTTCGGTGTACTTCTTTATTTACAAACTCGCTAGGCACGTAGAATGCGCTAGAATAGGCGGTTAGGGAAGTCGGGTCGCGACACTCTGAGTCTGCATCGGCCCACAGAGATCCATGTGTATTAGTTCCAATGGTCGAGAAGTAGATGCAATTTGCTTGACGTGATGAGATGCTCGCTTCATTTTTCCTAATTGACATGCCGAACACTGATGCTCCCTTTGTAGTAGTATAGTTGGAAGACCCGTGAACCAACTTTTTCGTAGAAAGACGTTGGAGAGCTTTCATATTCATATGAGACAGTCGTTGGTGCCATAGGCTGTTCCTCTGTAAATCAATCTGAGAGATGAGGCATACAGCTGCCGAGAGCCGTACGGACGTCAGGTTGACGTGTAAAGATTGGATTTCCGAAGTCCTTGAAGGAGTTCTGTGTCCTGACTATCCGAAATTCTACACGGGTCAGCATGGAAGACCACCTGGAACCCTTTGTCACAGAACTGGCCTATGCTGAACAAGTATGGCGGAGGCATTCGACATACGAGACATACTTTATTGTCAGATTCTCCAGAATGATATCTCCAAATCCAAGAATTGGAGCTGTGTCATTGTTTCCGAGTCTGACTTTGCTGTTTGGTCGGTCTTTGTAGTTGCTCAGCAGCTCTTGATTACCAGTCATTTGTGTGGAGCAACCAGAGTCGAGGTACCACACATGATGGATCTGCAAAACAATTTAGAGAGCTTTAGGTACCCACTTAAGCATGGGTCCTCTCAGATTAGCAGATTTAGTTTTGGGTTCGGATATGATTCCTAAATTTTTATTTGGAAGAGTTTTAATAACCCATTCCGCTTTCGGAGAAGTGGGTTTGGGTTTTGCCTCTATAGGAGACTTGGCCTTTTCGGCTTTTGTCGTCCTAGGCGGAGCTTTAGGAACCCATTTCACGTACAAATGCTTTGGAAGGTTTGACCGAGGAAAAGATCTTTTCTTTTGGTAATCTCCTAAGGTGCTTGGGGGACTCAATCTTTACGGGATACCTTAGGTGAGTACAGGTATGTACAGCGCCATAAGCTTTCTTTATGGCTGGATCTTGTTTCGTACGAGGCTTACTAGTGGCATTTGTTTCAGAATGATTAATGGTAATTTTTTAGGTAGAGCCTGTTTCGAAATTGTCGCTTCTAAAGGTGAAGGCTGAAGTGAACAAGTAGAAGCAATTATTTTGAACGTAGAAATGACTCTTTTATTACTACAGTGTCTTTTATTGTAACAGAAGGAGTAACATTCTTAGAAACATTCAAATCTACTGGCTCCTTCTTTATCTTAGTACTTGACACTCTCGCCTTCATTTCAGTGCTGGCTCTACGCTCTCTGTATGTGAAATGGAATTAGTCTTAGCAATTATTAATGCACTTTTGATCTTTCAAAGGCGAGTTTTCGATTTTCACGCTTTTCATAATAGCGTGAGAGGTAGTTTGGGAGGATGAGGAAGCCTTTCCTCCTTAAATAACTTTTTCTTTTCAGCTTCGAAATTCTCTCGTTCTTTATCTAACTTTGCCTGTGACTCCTCTATCTGTTTTATGATAGGGGGTTTGTAGAGAGAATTTTGATAATTAACGTCTTTGACTTCCTCGTTGTGTGCTTGATATTCAGGAGGTAGAACTTGCACTAAATCACAGACAGGTGTTAAGGAAGGTTTCATATTTCTGTCTCTTTCATTTAGTTCAGTGTAGTCAAAGGGGATCTCAGGCCCCTGTGAGGCTTTTCGCATTGAATCATAATTATTTTGGTACGTCGATTCAATGAATTTCTAAGAGAGGTTACTCCTAAACCCATGTGCTTGATATCATATATTTCTTTCTTCTGAAGTACACGTGGGTTAAAACCCACGCCTTCTATAGGATTAGAAATCTATACCTTGGGCTTGTTCACAAATATCGTTTGTTCGGTTGTCCCCTATGCGTAAGAAGATCATCTAATTTCTTAATTTTTGCATATAATTTCTTGCGTTCCTCACTTAGGAGAGCATATTTATTTTCTACCATCAGTTTGGTGGTTTGACAGGCATCTAGATTACTAAGCTCTCTAACCTTAGCATTTGATATTTCTAATTCAGCTTCTAAGTTAGTGATCTTAGTGGTAGCTTCGGTTATCCTACAATTTAGGGTAGCTTTCTCATTGAGATTCCTAACCAGGCAATTATAGTTATTTGTTAGCCTATCTTCTAATTCCTTAATCTTTTCACTATGTTGTCCTATTTGAGGTAGATTAGTCTCTCTAGAATGTAGGCTCTTAGTAAGTTCATCTATTTTAGCACTAGAGCTTCTAAGTTCTGATTCGAGCCTATCTATCTTCTCCTGAGATCTCCCAAGTTTATCCTCTACTTCCTTAATAATTTTTTGCTCACGTTTCATGTTAGCATATTGTGTTTGATATGATTCTAACATGGTCAATAATGTGGAAGAAGAGACTACCTCTTTTGACGAGGTGGATGCGTTGTCTTCGTCCGTCAGGTTGGATGTTTCAGCGTCCAATTCATTGTCGAGACGGGTCATGAGGGCTAAATTCTCTTCTTCAGAACTCGACGTGTCCTCGAGCCATTGGTCAATTGGAGCTTCGTGGAGTAGTAGTTGGCATCACTCTTCTTTGGAAGAGTGCACTCTCTGGCAAAGTGACCTGGCTTGCCACAGTTGAAGCATTTGTTAGCCTCTTTTGGGTTCTTGACTTCGGAGCTCTCTGGTGCACGTTCTTTGTTTTTAGAGCTTGTAGTCCGAAGTCTGTTGGCTGAGGTTGAGGACTTCTTCTTGAAGTACTTCTTGCTCATCATTTTTCCTATTAGAGCCAACTGCTTTCCTAGGGCTTTCATGTGTGGCTCGATGTCGGAGTCCGACTCTTCTTCCGACTCTGAAGGAGAAGGAGGCCCAATGATCTTTTCTTTTCTTGATTTTGAGCTCCTCTTCTCCGAGACTAAGGCAACAGTGTCTTCGGTCTGTTTGCCCTTCTGCTCCTTGTGAATCTCGCTTATATCATCCTCATGTTGTGCGAGATTATCAAACACGGCATGGATATCCAACTCCTCTAGATCTTTATTTTGTCGAATTTGAGTGGATACTTTCTTCCATTCCGCGGGCAGAGAAGACAGAAATCTGATGTTTGTCTCCATATTCTCGTGATTTCTATCTTTCTCATCTCATTGAGAAGAGTGAGGTATCTTTGGTAGATCTCATTTAGACTCTCATCCGGCTTTGCTTTGAAGGAGTCGTAAGCAGTGAGAATGTTCGCCTTTTTGGCCTTTATGCCAACTTCCGTCCTCTGCATCATCTTATGCAGTTTATCCCACATTTCTTTAGCCGATGAAAGGCTATCAATCTGTCTATATATGTCATTGGGGATGCCCTGCATGAGGGTATTCATGGCTACTAGATCAACCTTAGCCCGAGCCCTCTCCTCGATTGTGTACTCCTTAGGCTCCTTCAGTCGCCTAGACGCGGGAATTTGAGGGGTTGCCTTTTCATCACCGGGGACATGCACCCAAAACTGTGCGAGTCCTTCTTCTAGTGATTTCAGTAAATTCTCGACTTGATCTTTTAAAGCGATGAAATTGAGGAAGCGGCTTCTCCACACGGTATATTCGCCTCGTTGCAGAATCGGCGGACGGTTGTCATTTCCGAGCGAGTATGCATTCATTTTGTGTTATAGTTGAGTTGTTGAAGGATCTTCGTTAAGTGGTTTGAACGTTTGAAGATGATGTAATGTGCTTCACAAGTGACAAAGTTCGTTAGTAGCGTTTGATTCGAATAATAGTTCAAGAATTATTTTCGATTCAATCTTTAAAGTTTGATCGAAAATAATTTCGTCCAAATAGAATATAATGTGTACTGTTCTCGTGCGAGAAAGTTTGTCAGCGAAATATTTTTCGAATGAAATAAATTGCCCAAAATCGTTCGGTCGAGAAAAATTTCCAGATCGTGAATTTATTTCGATCGTAAAGAAACAGTACGTTTGTAAGTTTCTCGACAAGTCAAAATAAGTCTGTTGACTAGAAAATTTTCTCTTGTGTAAATGATTTTTAGCTTGGTCAAATGTCTTTCGAGGGAAAGTGTTTATGCGTGCAGACAAAATTAGTCTTCCTCATAAAGATTTTCGCTGAATAATGCTCGAAAAATTTTTTTTTAACTAAAATCATTTCTAGTGTTGACGATTATAGCATTGCCTTCGTATTCTGACCGAGAAAAATTCTCGCACCAAGTTTTTTTCGATCGAGAAATTAATCCGATCGTAAACATAGCGTGAAAAATTAGAACGATCGAGAAAAATTCGCAGAATACGATTAACACATATTCAAGTAAAAACAAGGAATTAGAAGTGAAATATCAGGTAATTGCTCGCAATCATTTACTAACTACGCACGAACAAGCAATTAAACACGTTATGAACCAAAGTATGTCGAATTTGATCAAAATCGGAACGTGCTCTTCATGTTCTTCACAAATAGTATATCAGAGAATCGATTTAATCCAAAAAACGAAGTTCAAACAGCTACAAATCTGATCCCGATCATCATTTAACACTTAAACAAGCACAGAAACATCAAATTCAAGTCAATTAAGCACAAAATTATGCTATTGGATCGAAAAAAGAGTTTCCCGCCAAACTGTTTTTCGATGAACAGTAATCAGAAAATGATTTTCGATCCAAATCTAACAATTTTTTATCCAAAACAGAATGAATCTGCTCTGCTACCAATTGCTAGGTCCTACAATTAACAACTCTATGATCCTAGGCATGAATTCTAAGTAATTCGATGATAATGATTGACATTTAGAATCGATCGAAAAACTCAAATGAAGATTGAGAGAGAGAATCCGTGAGAGTGAGAAAGTTACTATTGTTTCTCTCTCTAGAAATTGAATTGCAAGCCTTTCGGATCAGTTTCCAAAACTATCGTTTACATGTATTTATACCAAACAAACTTGGTATAAATATCAAACTAGTCCTAATCTAAGGACGCCCCTAATTACAAGGACAAATAATAAAATCAAGCACAATTAAAATATATACTCTACAATAGTGTTTTCAAGAAAAATAGTGGGAGTCAAGCGAAACGAAAAGTCCTTGTTTGCGCTTGATGAATGATAAGATAAACCTAATTAGATCTTTATCTTCTGCAGCTTTACGTTTCTTTCTATTAACTGCGCTGACGAACATTATTACTATGCTGCTTGAGAGAAATTGTTTGGTTGGACCAAACTACGTGAACTGGCTCCATAACCTGAGGATAGTCCTAGGTATGGAGTCGTTAACTTATGACCTCGATTCCCCCGTACCACAACTCTTAGAGGCTTACGCGAGTGACGAAGATCGGGCTGCATATGCCAAGTGGCAGATTGACGAGCCAAAGGTCAAGGGCTATATACTTTTTTCCATGAGCAATGAGTTGCAGCGCACTTACTCGGAAATGTAAGTGGGCGCCATTTCGCTTCATTTGAAGGAGATTTTTTTGCGAACCTTCTAGGAGTGCTCGCTCTTCCCTTACGGAGCAACTATTTCATTGCAAAATGGCTGAGGTTAGTGATGGCGGAGTGCATGTGCTCAAGATGATCGGTTGGATCGAAAGACTCGAGGCACTGGACTTTATCGTGGATAATGAGCTCCAGCTCAGTCGTTCCCACCTTCCTTCAATTCGTTCTTTGTGAACTTTAATCTGAACAAGGTCGAGATGACGTTGACTTGGTTGATGAACCAATTGTCGACGGTGCAAAATCAGATAAAGAAGGTGAAAGGAAAGGAAGTTGTTCTTGTCGCGAATGTTCAGACTCGAGGGTCGAGTAGAAAGAAAAAATCGGACAAGCCCACTAAGCCCAAATGACAAATTTCGAAAGGCGAGGTCAAGAAGAACGTGTTCAAAGGCGCCAAGCCGACCAACAAATGCCTTCACTGCAATGAGCTTGGCCATTGGAAGCGCGATTGCATAAAGCTAGCCGCCTCAGGTAAAGAACTTTACGTTTTAGAAACTAATTGTTCTATGACAGTATATTCCGCTTCGTGGATCTTAGACTCAGGAGCTAGTGCTCACAACTGTGTTTCGAACCAGGGTCTGGAACGAAGTAGGAAGCTGGCGGACCGAGAGATCATGATCAACGTAGGAAGCAGACATAGTGTACCGGCGACCCACATTGGATCAAGAACTCTCATTTTACCTACTATAAATAGTTTACCGCTTTCCGATTGTTTAGTTTGGCCCAAGGGGCTTAAGAATATTATTTCTATTCTCGTTTTGAGCGGAAACGGGGTTACGAGTTCCGTTTTAGTAATAATATATGCAATATTTATTTAGGAAATAATTGGGTCGGAAGTGCAAGTTTACTGAATGGATTATATGACCTAAATGTCGAAGATAAAACAAAAATGCGAATACAATCACCAACAAATGAAAATTGGAGTCGAACTCAAGACTGCTGTGGCATCTTCGACTAGGTCACGCTGGAGAACAGAAGATTCTCGAGTTGGAGAAAACTGGCATTATAAAGCCGCTTGGGTCTGATCCCTATCCGACTTGCAAATCTTGCATCCTTGGAAAAATGACCAAGTCGCCCTTCACAGGGACTTTTGCGAGAGCCGCAGAACTTTTCGGTTTGATCCACACGGATGTTTGCGGACCGTTCGGGGCAGCGGCTCGCGGTAACTTTTCTATTATTTCGTTACCTTCAATGATGATCACTCTCGCTTCGGCAAGGTGTATCTCATGAAGCACAAGTCCGATAATTTTGAATGGTTCAAAGAGTACAAGGCTTTGGTGGAAAATCATACTGGAAAGAGCATCAAAGCCATTTGATCAGATCGAGGCGGCGAGTATATGAGCCTCGAGTTTGACGAGTTCTTGAAAGAGAACGGGATCATTTCATAGATGACACTGCCCGGAACACCGCAGTTGAAAGGTGTTTCCGAACGCAGAAATCAAACTCTGTTGGATAAAGTTCGATCTATGCTGAGCTATACAAACCTGCAGATATCGTTGTGGGGTCATGTCGTTGACAGCGGCACACATTCAGAATAGATGTCCTACAAAGTCTGTCGATAGTATTCGGTATCAGATATGGACACGAGGAAGACCGAGCTTGAATCACATTAGAGTTTGGGGTTGCCCCGCATTCGTGAAAAAGCTCAAGATAGATAAACTGGAGTCGAAGGATGTGAAAGGACGTTTTGTAGGGTATCCTGAGGATTCCATGGGATGCCAATTTTACTTCCACGACGATCAGAGAATCGTTGTAGCCCTTCAGGCTCACTTTCTCGAAGAAGAGTTCGTTCGAGAAGGTAGAGTGGGTCGCGAAGTAACTCTTGGCGAGTTGTCAGAAGCGCTTTCACGGACTCCAGTGTCAGATAACACCGTAGAGCAGTCCGAGAAGCAACCTGAGTTGCGCAGGTCGGGTAGAGTATCTCGCTAGCCTAAGAGATACGGGATGATCCACATCGAGCACGAGGTTGCTGCGATGGAAGGGAACATCGGAGACGATCCCACTACTTATGACCAAGCAAGTAGGGATAAAGATTCGGAAAAATGTCTTATAGCTATGCAAGCCGAAATGATTCCTATGCACAAACAACTGGTTTAGACGTACGGAGCTGGGCTCGTAACAAAAGGTTTTAGTCAAACTTAGGGCTTTGACTTTGAGGAAAACCTTTCACCAGGTGCAATGATGAAATCGATAATAACCATGCTTGCGATAAAAGCACACTGTAAGTGTGAGGTCTGGCAGACAGATGCGAAAACCTAGTTCCTAAACAAATACCTCAAGGAGGGAATATATGTGGAACAGCCAACGGTTTTACATCGCAAGGAGATGCTCATAATGTGCGCAAATTAATACGAGCCTAAAAATCTGGAACATTCGGTTTTGATGAAGTACAAGACTACGGATTCATAAGGAACGAAGATCCTTGCATCGACAAGAAGGGCAGTGGGAGCAAAATATATTTCCTCGTATTGTACGTGGACGACATCCTTTTGATAGGAAATGATATTGGAATGCTCTCGATGGTGAAAGCATGGCTTTCGACCGAATTCTCCATGAAAGACTTGGGAGAAGCTACCTGCATCTTGGGTATTTGCCTTTATAGAGATCGATCGAATCGTATATTAGGACTCTCCCAGGCCCTTTACTTAGAGAAGGTCCTGAAGCGATATAATATGGACAACTCTAAGAAAGGGTTCCTGCCTATGCGACATGGGATTCATCTTTCCAAGGCTATGAGCCCTCGAAGTGAGTCGGTTTCAGGCTAACCCTGGTAAGGAACATTGGACAGTAGTCAAGGCTATCCTCAAGTACCTCAGACGGACTAAGGATATGATGCTGGTCTATGGTAATGGAGAATTGGAATTGGAATGGTATACGGATTCGGATTTCCAGTCTGACGTGGACGACCGAAAGTCCACTTCAGGATTTGTCTTTACGCTCAACGGTGGAGCAGTGTCTTTGATAAGTTCCAAGCAGAGTACTACTGCGGATTCCACGTGTGAAGCAGAGTATATAGCGGCCTTAGAGGCAGCTAAGGCGAAAGAACCAAGATCTCACAGCAGGTCCAAACATATAGAAAGAAAGTACCACGTGTTACGTGGATCCGTTGAGAATGGCTACATAGCCGTGCAGAAGATCGCGACCACGGAAAACGTGGCCGACCCGTTCACCAAGCCTCTATCACAGGCAGCGATGGCAAGACATCTCGAAAAGATGGGTATTAGATACTGCACCGCATGACATTGAGTGCAAGTGGGAGATTGTTAGGAATATGCCCTCGAATGCTATACGAGGCTTAGATTGTATATGGCATTAGATTATTTATCATTCGACACTTTGTGTAATAAGATACTTTCGTGTGTTTAATGAAAGGCATTGTTCGTTTATTGGGTATAAGAGTTCTTTACTTAGCATCCGGTAAAGGAATAAATGAACAAATCCAAATGTGTCCAGTTGAGTCACTGTTCTCGATGGGTACGAGAGATGAAGGCACCAGTGGACTCTTAACCTCGAACATTAAAAGTCCGTAAGCCTGAGGCTCCAGTTGGGTGCTGCATAATCGATCACGGCTTACTTGTTGAAGACCTATCGTGTGCCGATATCCCGCTTGGAAGCGGAGGTCATGACTTGTGATACGAATTGAATCAGGGGATTCACTCGTTTCATGGACACTGACTCACGGGTCGTACGGTCGAACATGGCTTATTACTCAATGAGTGTCAATGACCGACGACAACACTATAGTAGTCTACGGAACCTTAGACCGAAATGGGCTTTGACGGAGTTGACTTCGAAGTCTCGACTGTCATTGGTTCCCCTCGTCCCGATTTGCTATTGCATGGGTCAGCGCGCCAGATGCGGTCTTCAGGACGATTTGTGATTGCCTGGCTTAGACCGCCGAGTACGGATTAACACTCTCGTAAGTAACCGAGATAAGTGTCCTATGAGAACGGCGACGAGAAATTACGAAATCATTGGCCAATGTATTGAACTAACTCATGTGAGACATGGAGGGGTAGTTTGGTAATTTGCTCGTCTCCGTTTTGCCATAGAATTGAGTTTAGTGAGTTGGGACACAGCTGAAGGGTTTATACAAGCACTGTTGTATATAGTGAGGTTCTGGGATAAAGACTGGGTGGAAATTTGCACTCGAATCGGGTTACAGTCCGCTACTGCGGGATTTGCTAGGTAACTACCGGACTCTTGGATTCCTCCCTTGCCAATCGAGTAGAACCTAGAGAGTCGGGCTTAAAAAGGATCATCAACGTGTACTGATAAGGAGATAATGTGTTTTGGGCTTTAACGGGCCTTGGGCCATTGGGCCACGCCTTAATGGGCCTCGGGCCATTTATTGGATCGAAGTTGGACTTCTTATGAAACTAACTTTAAGACTTGGTCTTGGCCAAGTTCTTATTGGGCTTGAGGATAAAATGGTGACCGGTGTTATTCACCCCCCTCTAACACTCGGTCCACGATCATAACAGATATCGTCCACGCACGTAAATATTTGGCCCGCAGTAATACATTTCAAGGCCCAGAAGATATCAATATGTTAAATTCCAACTGTTAATGAAAATGCTAGCCAAATCGAGAAAGCATTTGCAAAGAAGCACTATAAACGGATAATAAAAGACGTGGGAATAGATTATAAAGTAAGAAACAATAGAATAAAACTAAAAATAATACCATTACATGGTTTCTTGTGTGTCCCTAAACTTAAATATTAGTGGGGCCTTGACTAATGTCAAGCGCAAATGCATTTCGTAATACACCATGATTATGACTTATTTCATCTTAAATATATGCTATATGGGTAATAAAATAAAGGTTTTATCAGCTCTAAGAAGATATGCAAAAGATTTGGTTTGAAGACTGCTCCGATTTGTATATTTTCTTACATCATTACCCACTTTCTTAGTATTCCTTTGATTATCAAGTTCTTATGCCTTTCAAAATCATTTTTATTCCATTTACTCAAGCTCAAAGTCAAGATAAAATAGTAACGGAATTGTTGTTTTATTTTTATATAAAAGAACCTTCTATCAAGTTCATATATGGTCAGATGTCTAAAGGATATCTACAATAAAATATACCCACGAAATGGAATTTATATAGAGTCATCTTCAACTATTCCACAATTTGATTCATAATTTATCATTAATCATTAACGTATAATAGTTAAACGTCACAACGTAAATAGATAGGATAGTTTAGAGGGTTCTGGATGCATATGCATGGACATGATATTCATCCTCAAAGTTAATTGTAACCTATGTTTTCTTACTTTGAAGTGAATATGTCGGTAACCCTTGAGGAGATGTGACCAAATACCTCAAGCCACCTGTTTCATGCATATCGTATCACTTTTTCTTTAGGGTTTAACGGAAGCATTGGCGAGAAGAATTGATAACAAAATACGAATCCACTAATTATAGTTGGTCAATCAAAGTAATATTATTCTAAGTATTTTTCAAATGACGTGTGGTGGTGGATATTTTTATAAAGCTATGTTGATCGCATTGCTTCCAGGTGATTACATTCCCATTTTTCTTTTGACTTTTTGCTTTGGCCATTAACATTACTAGGCTTAGACCCGCATGCAGGGGTTTTTTCATCCCAAGTATATAGACGGCATGTATACAAATAAATAGCATGATGGATGTTGGTTAAACATAAAATGGTGTCTATGAGCGTTATTTGACAGGTGTACCATGATCGATACCATTCTGTTTTTATTTGACCAGCGTGGCATGATCGATACCACGAAATAAATAGCCCTTTCAGTTTACTCAGTAGGCACGATTGTTCATTGTACAGTATGTTCAGTAGATGGCTAGTAAATACAATTTATGAAATCGAAAACCCAACTTTGATAGACCTGAAGCTTTGCCTAACGGTATTTTCTCAAAATGATGAACAGTCTTTGCGAGTGTTGGATATTGGAGCAAGAGTAATTTTGTTATTATTGTTAACATGCGAATGTTGTGCATGCAAAAAACGGATGACCAAAATGGGTAGATACGGAGAATGCTACCCAAAGTGATAAGGCTGTGTCCTAGCACGACACGTCAGCAACAAACCAATGGTTGGAGCAATGTTCAACAATAGTACAATGAACCTAGACATAATAAAATTGTGCGGACAGGCTTGGAGGACTCTGATTGGTTTGGATGGGAAATTCCTGCTGACGTGTCATCGCAGTAAAGACCCTATTCAACTTTTATATATATGGCAGTAGTGGCAAATGTCGTCCAATGCATGGTAATCCAGATCCCTTACTTATAAACATAGTTGTCACCTTTTCAAATCACGCCTTGGTAGTTGATGTGTTTACTTCTTTAGATACTCCAAACCAAGTATCTTTATCCCGGCACGCCTATAACATCACTTGCAATGCACGGGGCGTATTTCTTCATGCCAAGTATGTCCACGACAGTTATTGAGGGAATAAGGACAGCATCTGCCTTCTCCAAGTATAGTTTGTCTGATGGAGTTGGCAGTGCTCGGGGCAAAGTTCAGATAACTTTGCAGTTGGCAGTGCCTGGGGTTCTGACATGGGCGAACCAGCAAAGGCTCATGACCACGGGGGCTCAAGAAACGACCGACAACCACTACTTTATATGATTGTCTAGTATCAGGTCCACCAACTTTTTCAAATGGACCATGTTGTACTTATTCACACATTACTCGAATGTAATATTCTGTCCAATGTCTTCCGGCAAGCCAGTCGCACGTACTTCTTTATATGGTTCTCCAGCTATGATATATTCCGACGAAAATCTAGTTCCCTTCCTGATAAATATTTTCCGATGGATTTGGCAATGCTTGGAGTAAAAAGTCGGTCAACTTTGCATCTGACAGTGCTTGGGGTTTTGACGTGGGCGAGCAATTAACGGCTCCTGACACCTGGGTCTCGCAAAGTGACTGAACCATTGCCGCACCTCGGTCAGACAATATTGCAGATGACGATGATTGGGGATTAGTTGTGGTCGACCAACCGAAGTTTTTTGACACTTCGACCAGTTTGTGCAAATAGGCCATGTTGACTCACATACGCATATACTGGGTTTTATATGGTTCTCCAGTGATTACGAATGGCGACGGATATCCAGATCCCTTCCTTATAAACAAAGTGCTCATCTTTTCAAGCCACGCCCTGGCAGTTGACGCGTTTACTTCTTTAGACACTCCAAACCCAGTATGGTCGACATTAGTCGATAATACTTCCATTGGCAAATGTAAAGGTATCCGACTTTTTAGTTCAAGCACTGCTCATTCCATATAACGTCGAAGAAGGCAAATACTTGAAGAAGGCAAATGCAGCCTTCTTGAGATTGTGAGCCCCATGCATTGGATGGCCTTAAGCCACTATCGTCCTTAGCTCCCAAAGAGCTGTAATGGATATACGCGACATGAAAAACCTCAGGTGATACAACGTCGAAAGAGTCGGCTTACCAAGATTGTATATTGTTTTTGAAAGAATAGCGTCATCCAAAGCCTTATGTCCACCAATTCTAGAGATGGACATGTTGTGCTCATCTTCGCGCTCCTCGCATGTAATCTTCCGCACGATTTCTTCCGGTAAACCATTATTAGCCACTCGTTTATATGATCCTCCAGTGTCGTGTCGACCAATTTGTGCGAATGTCATGTTGTACTCACTTGCGCATTCTCTTAGTAGAACTATTCTTGATAAGAAGTTGTTCGCTTTAATGCGTTCGGAAAGTGGCTCTGTTCGTCATGCAACATTCCTTATCATGGGAAGTCAAGAAATCTATCTGTAGATACCTAATAGAAGAGGCACATGATTTTAATGATACCGCTTCTCCCAACTTCAAGAAGATTACCGTTATCTGTTCGGGAAAACGTGACGCCCGGGGCCGAAGAGGGCGGGGAGTGATCGCCGGTGCAGAGAGGTGCATGGACAAGGAGCGGCTCCTGGCAGGCTTCTAGGCAAAGGGATACATGAACGAACCGATCCGACACCCGAGTGAGAGGGGATCCTGGGATTGGCAACGTATGGGCGTGTCAGGCTAAGAATCGTATAAGAGAATTGGTAGTACTACTCATCTCACCAAGGTCTACCTACCTTTTCGGGAGTCCATCCGAAAGAACTCCAAAGTTAAGCGTGATTGACTTGAAGTAATCTTGGGATGGGTGACCCCCTGGGAAGTTTGCCCATGGTGCGTGTGAGCGAGGACGAAGCATGCTGAAAGGTTAAATGGTGATACAGTGGGGCCAGACTATCAGTCGGAGTGTGGTGGGCCCAACCCCACAAGTCCCGGTAGGGACGGATGCTACAGTGACACTCGTGGGACGGGTTGTTACAGGTGGTATCAGAGCACAACCTCTCGCAGTACGGTGCTGGTTCGAGGACGAACCAGGCGGAAGCTGGTGGGCATGTGACGCTCGGGGCCGAAGATGGCGGGGAGTGATCGCCGGTGCAGAGAAGTGCACGGACAAGGAGCGGCTCCTGGCAGGCTTCTAGGCGAAGGGATACATGAACGAACCGATCCGACACCCGAATGAGAGGGGATCCTGAGACTGGCAACGTATGGGCGTGTCAGGCTAAGAATCGTATAAGAGAATTGATAGTACTACTCATATCACCAAGGTCGACCTACCTTTTCGGGAGTCCATTCGAAAGAACTCCGAAGTTAAGCGTGCTTGACTTGAAGTAATCTTGGGATGGGTGACCCCCTGGGAAGTTTGCCCAGGGTGCGTGTGAGCGAGGACGAAGCACGCTGAAAGGTTAAATGGTGATACATGTGGGGCCAGACTATCAGTCGGAGTGTGGTGGGCCCAACCCCACAAGTCCCGGTATGGATGGATGCTACAGTGACACTCGGTATGGGACGGGTTGTTACGGAAAAGTCCAATCACCTACCACAAAGGAATTGAAAACTTTGATTTTTAAGGGCATCGTTAGAGAAATGAATCTTTAAGTCGAAATGGTTAAGAGTTCGTGGGCACATAATGGTTGCACCGTTTTATTAGATGAATGGATCGATCAGAAAGGTCGATATGTGATGAATGTATTAATTGACCGTCCAAAAGGTACACTTTACCTCTCCAGTGTTAGAAAGAACAGCATCGCCTTACCAAAGTTGTTTGTTGTGTTACAAAGAATAGTATCGAGCAACGCTTCAGTCTAACAATTTTAGAGATGGCCATGTCTTGCGCGTTTACGCGCTCCTCGAACGTAATCTTCTGCGCGATTTCTTCGGGTAAACCAATCTCAGCCACTCATTTTTTCCAGTGTCAGGTCCAGAAATCTGTGCAGATGGGTCACGTTGTACTCATTGACACATTCTTCGAATGTAATATTCTGCACAACGTCTTCCGAGAAACCACTTGCCGCCACTGCTCTTAGTAGAGCCATTGTTGCTCTGAAGTTGTTACCTCTAATGTGTTAGAAAATGAGTTCTGTTTGTTATGCAATGGGTTTTAAAAATAGAAGAAGGCGCTGAAAGATTATCTTGCTCATCACTTGTTTACGCGCTCCGAACTCCTTACCATGAACCCGATTTCTACCGGTAAACCATTCTCAGCCACTCGTTTGTATGGTCCTCCAGTAGAGCCATTGTTTTTCTGGAGTTGTTACGTCTAAACAATTTGTTAGCGTATGGGCCATGTTGTACTCACTTGCGCATTCTCTTAGTAGAACCATTCTTGATACGAAGTTGTTCGCTTTAATGCGTTCGGAAATTGGCTCTGTTCGTCATGCAACATTCCTTATCATGGGAAGTCAAGAAATCTATCTGTAGATACCTAATCGAAGACGGACATGATTTTAATGATGCCGTTTATCCCAACTTTAAGAAGATTACCGTTATCTGTTCGGGAAAAGTCCACGTCCAATCACCTACGCAAAGGAGTTGAAAACTTCGATTTTTAAGGCCATCGTTAGAGAAATGAATCTTTACATCGAAATGGTTAAGAGTTCGTGGGCTGATGATGAATGGACCGAGCAAAAAGGTCGATATGTGATGAATGTATCAATTGACCGTCCAAAAGGTTTACCTCTCCAGTGTTAGAAAGAATAGCGTCGCCTTACCAAAGTTGTTTATTGTGTTACAAAGAATAGCATCGGGCAACACTTCAGTCTAACAATTTTGGAGATGGCCATGTCGTGCGCGTTTACGCGCTCCTCGAACGTATCTTCTGCGCGATTTCTTCTTGTAAACCAATCTCAGCCACTCATTTTTATGATTCTCCATTGTCAGTCCAGAAATCTGTGCAGATGGGTCACGTTGTACGCATTGACACATTCCTCGAATGTAATATTCTTAGTAGAGCCATTTTTGTTCTGAAGTTGTTACCTCAAATGTGTTAGAAAATGAGTTTTGTTTGTTATGCAATGAGTTTTAAAAATAGAAGAAGCCGCTGAAAGAATTATCTTGCTCAACACTCGTTTACGCGCTCCGAACACCTTACCATGAACTCGATTTCTTCCGGTAAACCATTCTCAGCCACTCGTTTATATGATCGTCCAGTGTCATGTCCACCCATTTGTGCGTATGGCCATGTTCTACTTGTTTACGCATTTTCTTAGTAGAACCATTCTTGATACGAAGTTGTTAGCTTTAATGCGTTGGGAAGTCAAGAAATCTATCTGTAGATTTCCCCCACTTTGTCTCCCACAGGGAACTTTATCTTCTGGTGTAGTGCCGAAGCGATAGCCATGAGAAAAGTCAGGACAGGCCTCCCGAAGATGATGTTGTATGGGCTCGTCCCGTTGATGACCATAAACGGAGCGATTCGCGTTTTCCTTGTTTCGCCCTCCCCGAGTGTGAGGGGAGGTGTAAGATTCCCACTGCCTCGATGCAGTGTCCTGTGAAGCCAAAGAGAGCCATTTCCACTTTGTCCATAGGTTATGCTCCAAAATCCATCTGGTCCAGGTCCCTCTTGTATATGATGTTGACGGAGCTTCCGTTGTCAACATCATATACGGGGGACAATTGCAGTAGATGTCGGACACCGGTCGCTATGGGTTACCATCAATATACGGGGGGAAGCATTCCTCATAGTATGGACAAAGTGGAAATCAACTTTTCTAACTCCCGATTCAGCTGGAAGCATTCCTCGTAGTATGCCCGTATTCGTGGCGACAATTGCAGTAGGTGTCGGACACCAGTCGCTATGGGTTACCATCAATATACGGGGGTCAGCGGAGGAAGTCGTTTTCCTCGATATCTCCAATGCTCGTAGTTTGTTCACTCGGAGACCCGCCCATGCTAGGCAGGGGACCCGTGCTATATAGCAGGGGTCCCGCGCATGCTAGCAGGGGTCCCGCCCATTGCTGCACAGCATGAGCGGGTCTCCTGCAGCATAGCACGGGTCCCCCTGCAGCATGGGCGGGTCTCCTATGCCTACTGCGGCAGGAGACCCGTCCATGCTGGGCAGGGGTCCCGCCTATTTGCTGCACAGCATGGGCGGGTCCCCTTCAGCATAGCACTGGCCCCCTGCTTAGGGGATCCGTACTATGTAGCAAGGGACCCGCATTTTTTGGGATCCCGATTAGTAACGGTATTAACGTCATTTTGCATTTAGAGACTACTTTTTTTACGTTGACCACGTCAAAGACATTTACTTAAAAATCCCTCCCCCTTTTCACCTCTCGGCTCTCATCAGTCCACTAAACCTACACTATCACACTGAGAGCAAAGCCAAAAGGGAAGAAGCCTTACCATTGCAATTCTTCTTTTTATCTCCAACGAAATGTCGTCGTTTAGGTACAACTTTCTCCGCGCTTCCTCGTCTTCGAGAGGCTCAGAGCTTTTGAGCCCTCAAAAGTCCGAGTACGACGGCGTTTCCGGTGGTGGTGCAACGAATATTGGTCTAGCCATTGGATTAGCGCCGCGCCTGGAGGACTACGCCGAGATTTTCGGAGGTCGAACTTCCTCGATTCCCCTCCTTTTGAGCCCTCGATTTTCGGGGAGAACGTTAATAGTGGTAGTAAGTCCATGACAAAGATGTGTTCGTTTCAGGACTTGTTCGACTGTGCGGATTGTGGATATGATGATGGCGACTGTCACCCAGGGTAAGCCCCCTGCCCTTTCATCGAGAGATTTATTATTTTCTTCTGTTTTCATTGACTAACTCAGCTAAATTAAAAATCTCTCACATTTTTATGATGCGCAATCCGCATCATTCTTAGATTGATACCGGCCTTAGATTTTTATTCTGCTTGGTTTCTGATAGATGTTTTCTCGATTCTATTTTGGGGGCTCTTTCTGTTCTTGGCTTTTCACTTCATTCTTTCAATTATCAGAGCAACTGTTTCTAATGTCGTCGTTAAGAAACTATACTATTAATGTGGGGTTACAGATTACGAATGTAAGCTCTTCCTATGTGGACAAATTATGTGCGTAGCTGTCTGAAAATGTCAAATTCATCACGGTTATTAACGTTGTCTTGTTTCATTAGGTCTCCGCAACAGAGTGGTTCCGTAGCTCGGTAGGCCCCTGGTTCATCACATGGTGAGTCATTACACAGCATTGAATCTGATAAACAGATTCCAAAACAAAGCACTCGAGTTTGTAGTTCAGAAGCATCTGTTCATTGTTCAAAGCAGCATGAAAGTAGTGACGATGGCATCGTATGTAATGATGGAGTTACGGAAAATCAACGATACATCAGGTTTTCTCCAGGCCGGTTGGGTAATTGCAAGTTCCAAATAACATTGTAATGAGGATTATGATGCTGCAAAGGATAAACCTTTAATTAGTGTGTGTGTGTCTGACATTAGTCTTCGGACAAAACCTTCTGGGTTACCTCCACCTTCAAGGGCACCACCTGCAGTGACTGTAGTAAAGAGCAGCGTTAATCCTCAGATAACGAATATAAGGAATAACATGTCTGAATCCGATGCTTGCAGGGAAGAGAATGCATCTGAATCCATTTGGGAAATGGAGAATACGAATAAGATTGTTGAAATAAGGAGCAAAAATGCTCTAGAAACATTGGGGAAGGACGATATCTGGAGCAGTATTGCGTGGGACATGGAAGATGTAATGGAAATGGAGAAGAGAAAAGACTCTGTTACTTCTCCTTCTGACAAGGGAATAGAAGGATCAAGCATCAGTGTAGAGAAACCTTCAGATTTATCGGGATTATATTGTTCTACCGAAATGGGTGAAAGATTTGTTGGGATTGTTAATTATAGAGAAGAGATGGATTATTATGAGGTCGTTGAAGGCCAAAATACAGCTGCCGAAGCGTTTGAGACCATTGAGGACTTCAATTATCCGACACAACATAGAAGTCCAGATGATCATAGATGTCAGAGCACAGTAGGCTCTGTGGAATTGGACAAACTTGTAAGAAGAGCACATCCAAATGAAAACAAGAACAAATTTAAAGATACTTTTTGCTTTAAACGGACCGGGATGATAATTGATGAGGCTGATGAACATGGAAAGATCGATGAAGAATCACTTGAAGTCATTCCATGCAAGAATGATATCCTATTGCAACTTCCTTGTCAAGGCCAAAAGTGCAAGGAGAGAGACGAAGAGACTTCTGTTCATGGGTTATACGACTTGAAATATGTTCGAAGCAGTAAAGAACTGTTTTTTGAAGGTGGATGAAAATGGAGATACTCTAAATAGAGAAAATGGTTGTTTTAGCCCTGGAAACGAATTGTATTGCGAAAAGAAAGTTCTTGAAGCAGATTTTCATTTGCAGATAGATGCCGACAAACTAGAAGAAATGAGCAATCCGGCTGAAGAAATAAAAACCCATAGACAAGAATGACAGTGGAAGAGAAGCATTGTATGATGTACTTACTGATTTACCTAGTTTGGAAATAAATGGGAACTATTGCAACCCATCAGAAGCAACACAAGCTGCTGTTCTACGTGGAAATCAGACGATGAATGTCAAAACCAGTATTCCTCCATATGAATCTCAGCACGTAATCGATAATCCACTTTTCAATGATAAAGTAAACAGAACTGCCAAGACTGTGGATGAAGATGGAACCACTCACAGAGTTTCAAAGAAGACTGCTACCGAAGATGATGGTGAACGAGAGATGAAGACAAATGAATTTGTCATGAAAAACTCAGTCAACTCAAATATGGAGTCCGTCGATGTAAGAAAAATTGAACACACACCCTCAACCTCGGAGCACAATGACGCCTCACGAGACAGAGAAGTTGCAACATGCGAAATTAGCACAAAGGTAAACTTGGAACAGGAGAGGGAAAATAATCTCGAAGGCGACTATTCTAGACAACTGGAGGAAGAAAGAGAGAGAGAAAGAGAGAGAGTGAAGGATAGAACGGATGTTAACACAGTGGCTCTTGAAGCTCGGGAGAAATTATACAATGAGAAATCTTCTACTGAAGCAACGCACAAAGCCATGGCTGACGCTAGAGAACGACTAGAGAAGGCATCCGCCGAGACTCGGCGACGAGACACCGAGAAGTTAATGAGTGAGAAGGCACCATATAATGTGAGACAGGCCTCCTTTTCATCAGCAAGTGACCTTTGTCTGTCTTGGTTATTGAAATGCTGTAATGACTATCTACTGAGTACATTTTGTGGATGTGTGTTCTTGCAGGACCTTCTTGGTACTGTATTTTTGAACGGGTTGAGGCATAACACGTATTCTTCTTTGGCACAATTTCAGTGAAAAAAATTTCAATAATAGATATTTGATCTCTGCTGTTTTCTACACATCTTCCGTCGGAGTTGATGAACTTCAAATGCCGCTTTGCTATGATTTTCTATAAAAAAAAAACTAACAGGGACTGAAGGTGAATCACCACAAAGGCATAAAGCTCGGCTCGAGAGATACAGGAGAACAACTGAGCGTGTGGTATTTGCTTCATCTCTCGTCTTCTGTAATTCGTTGAACTTATTTCTTAATTGGACTGATACTAGTAGCAGTTAGACGCGTGTCCTTTCTTCAGGCAAACGCCTTGGCCGAGAAAAACAAACGTGACCTTCTTGCACAAATAGAAAAGGAAGAGAGAAATGTATGCAGCACCCTTCCTCTTTTTTTCAGTTTTTTTATGCTTTTCTGAATAAGACTCGCATCCATCGTTGTCTAAGTCTTGCATTACATGTTATCTTATGGTGAATATTATTACATCAGAAAGTTGCAGAATTGTTGGACCCCTAGATTAGAAGATGGGCAAATGGAAAAGAAGCGAATCTTCGGGCACTGCTGTCAACATTACAATATGTAACATGCTCAATCAACATCAACAACCTATTAATATTTTTTCTTCACGTCAAAGTTGAAAATGTTTGGTTTTTATGTTCTTCTTACAGATTCTTGGTCCTGACAGTGTTTGGCAACCAGTCGCATTGACCAAAATTATAACATCAGCTTCTGTGAAGAGTGCTTACAAGAAAGCTACTCTATGCATCCACCCCGACAAGTTGCAGCAGCGTGGCGCCACCGTTCAACAGAAGTACGTATGTGAGAAGGTCTTTGATCTGCTAAAGGTAGTTTGTTAGTAACATTTCATACTTCGTTTTTTATTTATTTATTTATTTATTAATTACAAATATTCGTACTCAATCACATGCGTGCTGCGTCTGTGTTCCTTGAATCTCAGGAAGCTTGGAACAAATTCAGTAATGAAGAACGATGCTGAAGTATGTGCATCTATCTTTTCGGTTAATATGTAATGTAAGTACTCTCGTTATTCTTTAATGATAGTTATTCTTTAGCGGTGGTAAAGAAAAAATTGCGTATTATCAGAAAATAATGCCAGATTTATGATAAAACCGGGCATGCATGCAAGAAGATAGCGCATCATCAAATTAATCGGAGAAATGGTCAAGGGATTTAGGAGACGGGCATAGACATGAGTCAGAAGGGGTGTGTAAGCAGCTACCTATCTCTTTTTCGGGGTGTGCTATTAAGGTAGACTGTTATGTGTTCGCTTTGGGGGGTTGACGTCTGAGAGTGGCATGGCTCGCTACGTTGGGAGAAGTTTGCACGAATTGGGAAACTCTAACCATGAATTTCTAGTGGGTGGGGTCTGAACTGGAGTTACGAGGGGATCTCGCGAAGTGCCCGAACGTGGTGGGAAACCATCCTGTGGAGGCGGAATTGTCGGAGAGTTTGGAAATGAGGGTCGGTGTAGGAACCCGGGGAGGTGTTAGCATGGATGAAGGAACGTAAAAAAGAGGTGGAAGATGAGCAACTATTCAAGGCGGTAGGGCAGCCCGGAGTTGACGCTATGCGGATGAGTAAGATCACCTTTCAGAGCCAGTTTCCGAATTTTAACCTTGCGGACAAGGTTGTTTCGAAGGGAAATGGAATTGATAGAGAGCGGGGCATGGGCCGAGGCTTGAGCCTACTGTTCGTGGGATGGAGAGTGGTGTTTAGTTTATATTCTTATATTACTATTATTTTTAAGAGTTATTGTATAATTATTGGCCCATTAGTATGTGTATTTGAACCCGAGTTAAGGTTTAAATGAGGATAATGCAATAAAATATATTGGTTTTAGCCGTGGGGGTTGGGCAATGGTTTCATCCGTTGATTTTCTGATTTCAGTTTCTATAAGAAGTTCTGGCATTAATCATTCTCAAATTCCTTAAGTTGCTTTAATTTTGAAATTAATTGTTCTAAAATTACAACTGCTGATATAAGATGCACACTACACCAAAAGAATAATTAAGCCTTATTAATATCACTACTACTGTTTTCAGCTTATGAATGGCTTAAAATACCTACACTCGGCCAACATACTCCACCGAGACTTAAGGCCCGGGAACCTCCTCGTGAAAGCCAACTGCGAGCTCAAGATATGCGATTTCAGGCTTGCGAGAACGAATCGAGACAAGGGAGGAAAGTACATGACTGAGTACGTAGTATCGAGATGGTATCGAGCGCCCGAACTTCTCCTCTCGTGCGATAACTACGATGCTTCCATCGACGTGTGGTCGGCGGGATGCATATTGGCGGAAATCTTGGGACATAAGTTCATCTATAACGTTAAGGCGAAGAATTACGTGAGGTCCCTTCTATTTTCCGTAGGGGTGGATTTTAGTTCTTTGTACCCAAACGCCGACATTTGGCGATCGATTTAATGCGTAGGATGCTGAGTTTCGATCCCACGAAGAGGATTACGGTTGAAGAGGCTTTGTGTCATCCTTATTTGTCGGGTTTGTACGACCCGAGCTCTAGTCCTGCGGTGTAGTACAGAGTTGATAATGTCGACTTTTTAGATGAGAGTGTTGGGGAGAATGTAATGAGTGAGATGATACTCAGAGAAGCTCTTGATTACCATCATGTGCCTGCTGCTTTGAGGACCTGCTAAAGCGAGTGACAAGGCTTGAAGATTATATATATATATATATATATATATATATATATATATATATATGTCACATATTATTTTCAGCAATAATGTGTAAAATTAAATATTTTGAATGCTAGGTTTTGCTATTTTTAATTGCACGAAATGATTTATTGTTCCGTTATGTATGTATGCCTCAAATCGTTTTGTTACAAGCACTCCATGAAATATGCCAAGGAACGATTTTGTCTCTCGAACCAACATGCCCAAGAAGAATATCAAGAATAATTTTGGTTCATAGTCCATTTACGGCTTGGATCCTCTATTCACAACCGTTCACTAGGTATTTAAATCAATATTAAGTATTTTTCACTCATATTCATCATAATCATATATATATATGTATGTATATATATTTGTGTTTGGACACTCATGATATTTATCGGTATAATGATCTTTACGGATGTTTAAACACTTGGTAGGGGAAGGTGTAATGATTTTTTCCTAACTTGGAATACATATTGAAAACACCGTTTGGAATAGAGGATCTCATATCGTCCATTTACTAGCTTGATCAGTCAATACTTCACTAAGCAACGTAGAATATTGTGCAGGCTGATTTTCAGCATTATGGATAACTTTGGACATATCCTTGAATCTAAGGTAATTCCCAAGTTCAGTAGATTTACCATCTCCAATTTGATAGACCACTGTCAATCTCATCATACTTCACTTGAAGCCTACAACTCCAATACAATAAAGCATTTATGGACATTGGACCTCCTTTAGAATTTTGGACGGATATAAATTTGGTTGAGTGATAATCCACAAGCCGAATAAGCATCATTAAAATATTTTTTCGTAAGCCCAAGCAAAATTGTTTAGGGAACTGAAATCTTGGCTATGGACCTCCAATGTTTTTAGAATGGACTACCCCAGTAGATGTGCCCTCGCCACGTATTACAATAGGAAGTTGAAAACACATCAAGTTCTATCATCATTGATGTGCTGCTAAACCGACATCTAGTGTTTGCTTCCACTACTACTTGACCTTATATTCCAGCGTCAACCAATGTTATTCACAATTCAGTTTTACTTATATAGAAGACCAGAACTACTTGAGAAGCCCCAAATAAAAATCAAAACTGCGTAGCATTAACTTAGAAAGCAATATTCAATTCAAACAAGGGAGAACCGTTGACGAAGCAGAAGCATCGACACTCTGTTCATTGGCTTTTTCTTTTTCCTTTCAAGCAGTGCCTTTGAACTTGGCATCATATTCGTAAGGTTGCTGCAAAAGAGAACAGAGCAAAATGTCGTCAACTCAGCAAGTTAGTTGCTACGTATGGCATTTTCAGAATTGAGGTCTGTATAGTATGTTATTACCAGGAATATGGCTGAGATCGATCTACGAGCAAACCATCTTTTATGCATTGCTTGTTGAGCACGTGACGCAGCTTCTATGCTGTCAAACCTCAGATACACATAGCCTGCACTATTCCTGCAAGTCAATTGCCAAGAGTCAACCACTCCACTGCCTTTGAAATATTCGCAAAAATCGTTAAAAGAAAATTAACTTGTGAAGAGGTGTACGTACCTGTCCACATGGATGTGCTTTACATGCCCATATTTGGAGCATTCTGCTTCAACATCATCTCTTATGTCAAGATCAAACTCGGGCTCCAACTACAGTGTTTTCAGCAGAATAGATAGAAGCATAAGACAAGCGTATATTCTATCATCACAATCAACGGAGGATTACAAAGAAAGCGTAGGCTAACCTCCTCGGCTGGATCAAACATGTTTTTCAACAGCAAACACTCACTGGGGGTGCCAATTGGTTCAGGAATCATCTGGGCTGGAAAAATGGCGTTTGGAAATAGAGCCATTGTTGGATTCATGGGAATTGTGACGCCTTGTTGTGTAGCAGCTGCTGACCCATTTAGGGACCCAACAAAGCTGATAGAACGATAATGAATGTCAAGTGTTCAGACTCAGCTATTATGGAAAACCTCTTTACCATATACATATATATATGGATATAGATATAGATATATATAAACCACGTACAAACCTTGAAGCAATTCCGCTGCGATCGAGCTTTGCCATGAGCATCGCTCTTGACTGAGCATTCAGAGCCTGTAAAGCACAATCAGATTCAAAGAGCATAGAAATTAGTCTGAATCCAAATGAATCAGTAATTCAGTACTTAGCCTAATGGTGCCAAGTAGCAAAATAAAAGTTCTAAGCTATATGGTTTTTAGGTTTATCTGAAAATAAATTCTTGCAAATAATAGCAGTAATGCAGTAGAACAATCATGCTCCGCCTATTAAAGACAATACCAGGAAATACTTTGAAATAAATACAGCAGATCAACTTGGCAAAATAATGTAAGATGCTTTAACTTACCAAACCACCGCCTTCATCGTCGTCAAAATCTGCAGTTTTAGTCCCCGATTCTTGTGCATTAGACTGGTCTGTGACAGAGGAAACCTGAAATAAACAAAATAACGGGACTCAATTGAACGAATGCTTACAAGGAACGCCGTGCTATAATATATGGGAAAGGTCAAATGCAGTACAAGAATTTTAAAAAACAAGTAACACCTTAATGGTCCGACCAGCAATCTCCAGTTTTCCATTCAAACTTTGTGCTGCCTTTGCATGTTCAAGGTGTTGAAACTGCAACAGCATAAATTTGGTAAATAAGGCAACAACGTACAAGAGTTATATGAAAATAATAATATAATAAATGCAAACAATACTGACTTGGATAAACGCAAAGCCTTTGCAATGTCCCGACTCAAGATCTAATGGTAGTTGCACGAGCTCAACAGGTCCAAAAGCTTCAAATATCTGTACAAGCATTACTGTTAAAAATAACACAGAATAGAAGAAAACCTAGGAAACCCAAAAGCATGCAAATAACAGAGCATTCCCAAATAGGCCGGTTACATCATCAAAAGCTATCATAAAAACAGCCAATTAATTCAGAGCAAGAGAAACTGAAAGAGTAAAATGGAAGTCTAAAACTTTGAAGATAAAAAAACTGATATATGACGGAAAATTAATGTACACACATAACAGGCACCTGTTTAAGCTGAACTTCTGTCATGTTGAAATGTAAATTGCCAACATAAAGCTTCCTATCTGTCGCACCATATGGCCCTGCAACAGAACTAGCAGTAGCAGCAGTTGATGGAACAAGATTCTTCTCAGCCTCTGAAGGCTTTACCATGATAGGTTGTCCCAGAAAAAGGTGGCCACATAAAGCTATAGCCATTGGAACCGACATCGCATCATAAAACTCAACATAGCTGCAATCAGGAAACAAAACAATTTCTCATAAAGTTCACCAAGAAATGTTAAAAACAAAACAAAACAAAGTGTGAGGCCTGCTTATATATGAGTGAAAAACGAAAACATACCCCACTCCTTTGGATCTTCTTGAGTTCCGATCCATGATCAGTCTCACATCTCTCACCTGAGGCAAAATGCAAAGAATTGAGACAGTAAAGAACTAAAGACTGTACTAAAATGTGGATAGAACTTCAACCACATGCATAACTTACGCGCAACAAGGAATGAAATCCTTGAATGCACCAACGAACAGATACTATACTAGCATAACATATAAGCACCCCCAGACTATCTATTCAAAGCATGGACTATACACCCAGGTGCCGCTTACAGCGCACAACCCCAGACACCACAACACAAGGAATAAAACAAAAGGCTATGGTACTTGAATAATCGACGAAGAACAATTCGGTTGTCCAATAATGCATACACACCTTTCCTGCTTGCGAAAAGAAATCATAAACATCTTTATCACTTGCTTTAAGCGGCATCTACAAAAAAACCAATAACGTAAGAAAACTAATAAGAATCTGAAGGAAGGCAAGAGTCTGAAAAAGCTCCTTTGAAATCCTTACCTGATATGCAAAAACAGTCCTCTGGTCCCTCTCCGGATCAGCTTCAGGCTCGGCAGCTTCTTTCTTGACCTTGTATCTCCTGCAATAATGACTTCAAGTAAAATGAGAAAATATCCATTGTGAAATAAAGCAATATGAATTCAGTCAACATAAATCTACATTCTTCAAGTTTTTCATGTACTTTTCATCCCAGAAACACCTTTTCCACCAGCTTGGTTGTGCTGCTACTAAAGTTCAATCCTATATCACAACAGTTTCAAGACCAAGTAGAAGAAGATATTCCCCAAATAACCATTTTTATCATCAGATTAGGAGCAAACAAGAATCTCACATAGGCGCCAAAACAATGTGAATGACATTGACTATTTCCTGTTGAAAGGAAAGGAAAATGGCATTAAAAGGGAGCTAATGTACAATCAATCATCTTGGTTGTGAAGAAAACTTTGGGAAACTGATACAGCTTCACCACAACCCTCGCCCACCTAAAAAGTGGATACAAGTGATTAACATCTCAGCTCAGAGAATAGTACCTAAAATCCAGCAATGTAAAAACATTAGAAGGATGAAAAGCTAGGCTAAATACCCAAAACAAAAGTAAAAACAGACCTTATCAAACACATAAAATGAGCCACTTTCTTCAATGAAAAGCTCCATGAGGTTTCCGCAATGTTAGCCCATTAAGAGGTGCAAACAACCCATCTACGATTTCAATCCAAGTCAGAGAGCTAATTCCTAAATGAATTGACTCACATTTTCATACTTCTACCAATCTCACACTTTTTTAAAGGGGCTGAAATATACTCTAAAAGAGGAGAAGACATACTACACATCGCACAATTAAAGCTACGAATAGCCCAAAACCTCAAGCACTTTTGATCAGAGGACTAAACTCCTCGGTAAAAAATGGAACCAAAGTTCCCACCTGTCCCAGATTAGGGGGAAAAAAAGGACTTCACTAACCGAAATCAACAATAATTGACAAAAGGCTCATATATTCACATAGAACATAGGCGCAAAAACTAAAGCTATACTGCTATATCGGCTGAAAAGAAATAATAGTTAGTTTTCCGAGGTGACCTGTTCTCTTCGCGTTCCCTTTCCTCGCGTTCCAGCCTCGACCGACTTCTGCTCCTTCTTTCCCTTTCTCTCTCCCTCTCTCTGCGCTCTCTCTCCTTCTCCTTCTCTCTATCCCTGTCCCTCCTATCTCGTTCCCCTTCTCTCTCCTTATCCCTTGAGCTCCGTCTCTCTGAATCCCTCTCCCGACTCCGATTCCTCGAGCTCTTCTGTCTATCTCTCTCCCTATCCGTGTCCCTGTCCCTTTCTCTCTCTCCGCTCCTCGATTTGTTAGTGCTTCTCTTTCTCTCCTTGTCATCTTGGTCGAATTCATCCTCGCTTCTCTCACGCCTCCTTTCACTCCTCTCCCTGTCCTTACCCTCCTCGGTCGCTTCCTTCTTCACCGAACCATTGCTCTCTTCTACGGCCTTCTCAAGGTAATCGTACTCGTCGAAATCCATTGCGAAGGCAGAGTGAAAATAGAGTGTTTGGGGATTTTATCTTCGAAAACCCTAAGCCTACGACAACACAACGGTTGAACGGGGTCATGATTTTATAAGAACATGGCCTTGAAGTAGTCAACTGGGCTTGTTTTGGGCTGTGACGATGAACCTTAGTCGGTTTAAAGTTCGTATTTGATTAAAATTAAGGGCCGTTTCTATATCAGGCCCCATCGTAAGTTTTCCTTTTGGGTTCAGGCCCCATTCACATTAAATATAGTTTTAAGGACCAAGTGTAAATAAAATTCAAAGTAAAAGATATAAACAATGATTTGACGAAAATGCCCCTTGTAGGTGTTATATAAAGAGGTATGAATTGCTATAATTATGTTACCAGATGTTATTCAAATGGTATCAATCAAAAAAACTATTACAACGAACGATTTGCCCTAAATTCTCGAGCATATTGGGCAGAAAATCAATTTTGATGTGTAATCGACGATATCAATGATATTTAGGTCGTCATATTTAAGATCGTTGAAAAATAATTTGTAGAAATTCATTTACGCAAATAAGATAAATCGAGCATATTTTTTGTCGAAAATAAACCTAATATGCATAAACTCGGGCGACCCATAGATTGAAAATTACGTCGCGCCTTAGTGTTGACTCAATCGTTCGTCCATGAAGATGAACGAACTGAAAGTGAAATCGCAAGAGAAAAATAGTTTAAATGAGTGTTTGTTATGTGGTATCAGAAACGCTTAAGTGGTACAGTTCCCGTACGTTTAGGTACATTAGTGGCATAAAGTGGTAGTTACGATAAGAAGCGTTACTCGAACTTGTACAAGATATTATTCTAATTTGGTATTAATTTCATATGATGTGGTATACAAGAGCCGTAACGTGGTATAGAAACGATAAGAAGCATTACTCGAACTGGTACGAGATATTACTTTTTCTCATTTGGTATTATTTTTGTAAATCTGGTATAGGCGAAGCATTAAGTGGTATAAGAGAGGCTTAAAGTGGTATCAGAAAGCGAAATCGCCTGAAAAAAATAGTTTAAATGAGTGTTCATTATGTGGTATCGGAAAGGTGTAAGAGGTATAATTTCCATAAGGTTCGGTACAGTAGTGGCATAAAGTGGTATATTTTCGTTATGAAGCGTAATCAAACTGGTACAAGATATTATTCTAATTTGGTATTGATTTTATATGATGGGTAACTAGGACACCGTAAAGTGGTAACTAGCATAAGAAGTGGTTTCCAGATGTTGTGCAAATGGTATCAATGGAAAAAACTATTTCAATGAACGATTTGCCGTAAATTTTTTAGCATACTGGGCACAAAATCAATTTGATGTGTACTCGAAGATCTCAATGATATTTACGCTGTCAGATTTAAGCAGTGTTGTAAAAAACGGTCTGTGCGCCCGCTTAGGCGTCGTCTAGGCGCTGATCGGCTAGCCCCGTGGCGAAAAGAGCCTAAACGGGCGATTAATCGGCTCCACTATTAATCGGGCGAATATCCCGATTAATCGGCCGAATATCCCGACTAATCAGCCGCTTAATCGTTATTAAAATATACAAAATTTTAACTTAATGAAAGCCTGCATAAGCAGTCAAGGCCCAATTTTATTAGGCATGCACTTGAGAGATTCAAACGTGTGTGGCATGCTTTATATAGAAAGCGGATTGCGTTTCTTTGTACAAACCCATCCGGTGTGGGACAAGGTAAAATGTCAAAGTTCGATACAATATCTCTTTGACCGATGTAGAAAAACATTAAAACTGGAATAAAAAATTCTGAAACTGAAATAAAACATATGAAAATTGAAATATTAAACCATAAATACAAAAAATAATAAACTGAAATAATACTTATGTAAACTAAAATATTGAAAGGAAATATAAAAAATATATAAGCTAAAATAAAAAAATAGGATACCTTTATTAAACATCATCCTTAAATCATAATTCTTATATTATTATATTTTATGCAGTGTTGGAATTGATATTATTTATACAGTATGTTTTAAAAAAATATTATATTTGATCTATAGAAAAATAATAATAAAAAATACATACACGGCCTAATTTCCGCCTAGAAACCGCCTAGGCCCCGCCTAGACGGCCTAGGCGCTAGGCCCCCCTCGGGCGCCTGGGTAGCGCCTAGCGCTTTTTACAACCTTGGATTTAAGATCTGTGAGGAGTAATTTCTAAATCGAGAATAAGATAAATCGGGCATGTTTTTTGTCGAAATTAAAATCTAATATGCATAAATTCGAGAGATCCATAGCTTGAAAATTACGTCGCGCCTTAGTGGTGACTCAATCGTTCATCCCTCAAGATTAACGAACTGAAAGCGAAATTGCCAGAAAAGAATAGTTTAAATAGTGTTCATTTTGTGGTCTCAGAAAGACCGAAGTGGTATAATTTCCACAAGATTCGGTACGAAAGAGGCTTAAAGTGGTATAGTTACGATTAGAATAAGCATTGGCGTAAGTGGTACTGAATAAGCAAGTCACTTTATTTTGGGCGGGAAAGCTGAATCTCAATATTATTTTGGGCGGGATCTTATGTGATATATATTCATGTAGTGATGTGGTACCAGAAACATTTTATGTGTTATAGATGACTGTTTACGTGCTAGGGTTTCTCGTTTTATGTTTTAGAGTATCGGGGCTTTGCGTAAATGTTTTCGGCGTTACGATTAAGGGTTTACTATCTTAAGATTTGTTATACGATTGACGTACAATGTTGGTTAGGATACATTTGTTGTAATTCATAATGATAAATATCAATGCGATATAAATAGTTGTCTATGATTTGTATTGGTGTACATTTTACATGATCAAAACCTCATTACTTGACTACATACATCATATTTGCATAAACGTGACAAAATCAAGGAACTTGGTAGTTTAAATACTTCAAATCTAATATTTCCATGATTTTCATTCTTCTACAACCAAAAAAACCAACTTTTATTTACGAAATAAATCGAACCATTAATATGGTACAGATAATATATTAGCTGGTATTACGACGAATTAATTTGGTATTGTTTCGTCATGTATTGTTACCAAGATAGTGTAAATGGTTACCAAAATATTATTAAGTGGTATAATTTACATGTGATGTGGTATCATATAAAGATGGAGAGACCATATTCACTGACGGCCCATGAAGCTTCTGGAATGTTCTTATTTTTTGTTATGAATGGAGTATAGAGTGGTACTAAACTACACTGAACTGGTATAATTTACATGTGATGTGGTACTGTATAAAGATGGAGACAGTTTGGCGGCCCATGAAGCTTCTGGAATGTTCCTATTTTCTGTTACGAGTGGAGTATAAATTGGTACCAGAATATACTTAACTGGTATAATTTACATTTACATGTTATGTGGTATTTATAAGTTGGAGACAGTAATAGGTCTGGGGCGCTTCTGCAATGTTCTTATTTTTTGTTGTGAATGGAGTATAAATTGTTACCACAATATCATTAAGTGGTATGATTTACATGTGATGTGGTATGAAAATAGAACTAGTTCAAAACGCAAACAACAGAAGCAGCACCATCATTCAAAACACCAAAAGTGTTAAACACAGTCAAAACACAAGCAGAGCCATCATTCGACGCCGTTCTTCTTCCCAGCAACTTTCTTCTCCTTCTTCCGGCCACTTTCTTGGCAATCGACGGGTTCTTCTTCAGAACCATCGCAAGATTCGTCGATGAAGTGTCGAAATTGGTCGGGTTTAGTCGATTAAGGGTCAGATCGGTAGAAAATTCTTCGGGTTTTCTCGATTAAGGCTGAAAAGCTAATTTTAAGGGTTATGGTACTGAAAATCGATTTTTAGAGCGTCGTATTACAGATTATTTTTTAATACCACTTTAATCTTAATAAATACCACTAAATAAGATTTATATACCACTTTATAACACGTGAAGATTTAGTCTAAAAAGTTTGATGTAATTTCTGGAAAAAATAAGGGTAAACATGTCTTTTCAGCCCGAATGAGTCCTTTTTCCTAACATAACTATTAGATGGGTCATTCTCCCTATTTAAAATATTAAAGGGGCTGAAACCTATTCAAACTTGTTAAAGGGACCTGAAATCTAATTAGTAAAAATTAATTCAAAGCTAAAGATAACGCACCACCGCGAGGGAAAAAATTGAATCGCGTTGAGATATATACGCTTAGATAGATGGATACGCTAGAGAAATGGTTTTCTTTAAAATACAAATGGTTAATCATAAGTTGGGATTAAATAAAGGTAGGGGTGGAGGTTAATTAATACTCTATAGAGGGTATTGGAGGTTAGTAATTAAACTCCATCTTTAAATAAACTCTCCAATCAAACATTGTATTAATTAATCCTATACCCCCTAATAGTGTTGCAAATGAATCGAATCTTTTTGTTCGATTCGGGATTCGATTCTAAATTTAATATTCGAATCGAAATATTAGAGTACAACTACTCGTTTCGAATCTTTTTCAAATATTCGATATCCATTCTCAGAGGATCTTTATAATGTTTATTCATTCTTAGAGGTTTATAAAGATTATAAACTATACAAAAAGCATGATGAATGGTACGTGGCGTTGTTGAACCTATCGAACCAGTTATCAAAATGTAAACAGATTGATCCCGTAATGGCTGCAAGGTAGTCCAGCTGATACACCAATAATAAAAAATAAAAACAAATAACAATTGTTTTCGTGATCGTTAGAATTAAATCGTCGAATGCTTAAATATATAATACATTATAAATACTTATAGTTAAGTCGGATATTAATATGTAATGCTTAAAAAATATATTGCGCAAACTGAGAAGCCCGAATGTTTTAAATGGAAACAATTACACTAGTAGTTAAAAAAGTCATTGTCAGAATTTGTTGGCGATAGATATTTTTTGTGTGTTTTCGCTGTATTGGATTAAATCAATGATATGTTTTGCTAAATCAATGATATGTTTCGCTAAGGTGTTCCTTTTACTCCCTAACCGTATATTTCATTCACTAGGTTTTGTTTAAGTATATTATTTTTTTAAACAAGTTTTGTGAAAAAAGTATTTGAATCCGAAAATTCGATCATTCGCGAATATATTCGAATATATTATCAAATCGAGTATGAATCGATTTTAATATTCGAATAAAAAACAAATACGAATACAAATATTTGAAAAATAAAAGAATATAAATAAAATATGGTGATATTCGAATCGATACGATGCGTTTGCAACCCGACTAGTCTCAAATATCGCGGTTGTGAACACTAATACAGCATTACGAGCTTAATCTAATTTCAATTCTATTCATTCACAGTGATTCTAAGAGTGATTACGAGCTTGTCTATGTGTGCATGGATAAAGGGCAGCTAGAGTCATAAAAATTAGGAGGAGAATTTACTATTTATTTTAGAGCAATTTCTATAAAATTAATGGGGAGTAAAATTATCTAATTAAGGGGGAGCTATTTTTAAATGTTTAAGGGGTAGCAAGTTTTGATTTTTTAAGGGGGAGCACAGATTTAATTATATTATTTTCACAATCAAATCTTTGAAAATCCGAATTTCCCAAATACACCCAAAGAAAAATTTCGAACTCATCACTTTCGAAAATCCGATTTTCATACTCATCCTTAGAAAAATTTCAAACTTCACAAACTTTCAAAAGGTGCTTGCACTTTGTTCTCCTATACCTATATGTCCTTTCCGGACCATTAGTCATAGCTTCTAGGACTCTAGAGAACACATTTGATTTTCGCAACTTGTTCCGAAAAATCTCACATCTTTTTTGAAATACGCTTACTAAAATTATAGAACTAACACTTGCGAAAATCTGATTTTCGACAAAACACTTAGCAAATTTTCAAATGGGAAAACACTTAGCGAATTTCGTAACGCGACAACACTGAGTAAAATTCCTAATCTGTATGAACTTTCGAAAATCGATATCTGTATTACTTACGAAAATCTTGTGCTTAACCTTTTCGCAAACACGAGCAATGAAGTAGGGCTTGACTAGCTGATGTGGGCCATGGTGGGGATGATTCGATGAATTTGCATGTTTTTTCTTCTAGCGATAATCATCGTTTGTGCGTGGAGATATATACTGTTGGGGCGAGTGAATTTAGAAATTTTTCTCGCCATCGCCACAAGAACGAGCTCGGTATAAGTAAAGAAAACATGCATGTACGACACGTAAAGGAACAGGAGCTTACCCACGCCGTGACGATCCTTAGCTCCCCGAAGCTCTCATGAACTGTGCCGAAGATAACCACGCCGAATCCGTGACGTGCCACAGACTTCACCTCCCCAAGGACGGCTAGAGGAAGTGAAGAATGGTTTTTGGGATGTGCTAGTGAGTTTGATTTGCTAAAAACTCGAACTTACTTTTTGTTTTCTCTCTTTCAAACTTTTCTTCTCAACTCTCTCAAGAAACTCTAAGTTTAGAGTGAGAACAGCTTGGAAATGTGTTGGACGAAATTGCTCAAAGCTTGAAGATAAAAATCAATTTTCAACCTTTGAAATTGACTTTAATCATAAGTAATCTAACTCATGTCCTACATAACTCATTTATTGTTTGATTCCTTTGTATTATGTCATCTAATGACTAGGCACAGTCCCACAAGGCTAGCAAAAGAACAAGGAACGAGATTGAATGAGAATTGGATAAGAAAATGACATGTTGACCATCAACACGACTTGCAACACGATCGTGTTTGTCAGTAGCCCACCAACAGTGTCGGCTGACACACGGCCGTGTTGCCCAACAGTGTCGGCTGGCACACAAATTGGCTCTTTAACACGGCCTGACACATGGTCATGTTGCCTAACAGTGCCGGCTGACAAACCTTAAGCCCGTCTGATACATGCCGTGTTTGAGGCCGTGTTCATTCCTGACAGCTTTGCGGCAGTCCCGTATTTCTCTTCGATCGAGGGGTAAACGATGTCCGATGGACTTGAAATTTTGACAAAGATAGAAGACTCACCAATCTTGATTTTGACCAAAGTGATTCTCAATCCGAGGTCTGGATTAAGAGATGTGAATTTTTTAATTTGCTGCTACTTTTCAGGCGGGCTTCACAGCCGTGACGAGCCTTGCTCGTGGTCGTGAACCCTATTTACTCTCCGTTCTTCATTGCTTCGCTCAGAAAATTTACGTCCATGTAAATAAAGTTTCTAAAACTTGTATTCAATGTATTAACGTCTCTAAGACTGTTAAATTAATTTATCTCATATTAGTTGGGCATTATGACATTGATCATTTTTAAACCCGACTCTCTTAGTTCATCTCAACCAGGCAAGGGAGGAATCAAAGAATTCAGTAAGCGCCTAGCCAATCCCACAGTACGAATAGATCTCGTGTTCAGTATGGTCTTCGATCTGCGAAACGACTATTGATTATCGTCGTACGTATAGACCCTTCATAAAAGTCCCGGTCGAGTGATGGTCATGGTTACGTCAAACTCACTTAGACTCGACTCTATGACATATTCGTGACTGGCAAAATTATTAAACTGCGCTCCAAGTCCCACGTGGGTCAATGTATAACTTCGGTCGAAGACTTCGTAATTTTCCGTCCCCTAATATACATAGGACATATATCTCGGTTACTACCGAGACAGTGAATCTCTCACGACTGTCTAAGCCCGGCTGCTGCCCTTCGTTGTCAAGGTCGCATGTCATCGCCGACCCATGTTCATCCCCGAACTAGACGGGCATAGCAAACTAGTGACGAATCAAGACCCCGAAGTTAACTCCGTCAAAGACCCTTCGGTCTAATGTCCACGCACACTACTATAGTCAATCGATCAATCATTGACGCTACTCAGAGTAGCAACAAGGGCCATGTGATCGTCGATTTTGTGTCGTGTCCAAGTACAAGTTAATCCCCCAATTCAACTTATACCAATGTTACAACCTCCCGCTTCCCGGCGAATGATTGGCACAACCATATAAGAGTCGTCAACAAATAAGTCTTGATCGACACTCAGCTTACTGAGGTCTAAGACTAATGGACTAATTTAATATCGGAGGATAATAGCTCACCAGTGCCCCCTCTCTCACCCATGAGAACCGGGGATTTATTTATTTATCGTCTCACCAGATGCCTAGTAAGACTAGATATGTAAACAAATAATATGCCTTCTAAAGGAATAAATAAAAACTCCAGAAATTTGTATTTGAATACAAAATTCAAATACAAGGCGAATAAAACATCAATTGTTAAATACATGCCCTATTCATTAAATTCTCGAATGACATTCCGATGGCACATCCCCAACAATGTCACACTTGCACTCAATGCCACGCACTATGATATCGTAACCCCATTTTATTGAGGTGTTGATCAAGCACTGCCTGTGAGAGAGGCTTCGTGAACGGGTTCGCCACGTTATTCGCGGTGGCTATTTTCTGCACAGCTATGTAGCCTTTCTCAACGAATCCACGCATCACGTGGTACTTTCTTTCTATGTGTTTGGACTTTGTGTGAGATCTAGGTTCCTTGGCTTGTGTGATTGCCCATTATTGTCGCACCACAATGGCAGGGGGCGGTCCACTATGCCTGGAACAACTTGGAGTTCCTCTAAGAACTTCCTCATCCAAACACCTTCCTTTGCTACCTCAAAGGCCAAAATATACTCCACCACAGTGGTTGAATCGGCAGTAGTACTTTGCTTGGAACTTTTCCAAGACACTTCTCCTATAGACGAAATCAGAAGTGGATTTTTGGTCATCCACGTCTAACTGAAAATCTGAAACAGTATAACCGTCCACTTCTAATTCTCCGTTTCCATAAATCAGTACCATATCTTTTGTCCATCTAAGGTATTTGAAGATATTCTTCACTGCATTCCATTGTATCTTACCAGGATTTGACTGGTACCGACTCACTATGCTCAAAGCGTACGCAATGTCGGGCCGCGTACAGCATCACATACATTAGGCTACCTACTGCAGATGCATAAGTGATTTAACTCATTTCCTTCTTTGATTCCTGACTTTGAGGACACCGTGGATTCTGAGAGATGAATCCCGTGTCGCATTGGTAACAACCCTTTCCTAGATTCGTCCATTCGAAATCGTTTCAGGATCTTTTCTAGGTAAAGGGCCTGAGATAGACCTATCATTCGACTCACTCGATCTCTAAAAAGGCAAATATCCAAGAATACACGTTGCTTCTCCCAGGTCTTTCATGGAGAATTCGATCGGAAGCCAAGCTTTCACCTCCGAGAGCATTCCGATATCGTTTCTTATCAAAAGGATGTCGTCCACGTACAATACGAGGAATGATATCTTATCCCCACTGACCTTCTTGTAAACGCAAGGCACATCTTCATTTTTTAAGAATCTGCAGTTCTTAACTACTTCATCAAATTGGAAATTCCAGCTTCTATACGCTTGCTTAAGTCCATAAATGGACCTATTTAGTTTGTACACTTTGTGAGCATCTGCTTGCGATAGTAAACCCTTGGACTGCTCCATATAAATTTTCTCCTCGAGAATCCATTTACGAAAGCGGTTTTTACATCCATCTCTAGATCTCGTGATCATAGTATGCTGCTATGGCAAGCTGAATACGGATAGACTTGATCATTGCAACAGGTGAAAAGGTTTCCTCATAATCGATGCCTTCTTTTTGATTATATCCTTTACTAGCCTAGCTTTGTAGGTTTCAACCTGTTCATCTGATCCAATCTTTCTCTTGTAGATCCATTTACACCCTATAGGTCTAAAACCTTCTATCAGACCTACTAGAGTCCAGAGGTTGGTATGCATTGAGTCAATCTCTGCTTTCATAGCTTCGACACATTTCTTAGAGTCGACATCCATAGACCAAAATTGCCTGGACATAGGTAGCGAGGTCGTCACCAACGATCCCCTCCGTCGCAGCACCCCCGTGCTCGACGTGTATCATACTATATCTCTTAGACATGCATAATACCCGTAAAATTTAATACAGTATTTTCGAAGTAAATAGAGGTGTAACTTAATGACTTAGAAATATTTATGGAAAATATTTAGTAAGGAAGATAACCGGAAATAAGAGATAGACTGGTAAGAGCAATTCAAACCGAAAATATTTTGCCTGTATACGTATACAAACAAGAAAGAAAACAATCTACAGAATATAAAGCATTGAAGGAGTCAATGTATTATTCTACAACCACAAATAAGACTTCTACAATTTGGCTTGGCTCCCACTATTTTTCCCAAACCATCATTCTCCCGATAGAGATTTCGGAAACCTCGTTGATGGTTTCATAGTGGAGTTGATTTTCCCGCTCCGCAGAAATGAGCCTCAACCTAACAGTTTGTTGGCCCATTACTCGGACGGCGTCGTGTCCCACGAGAACCCATAGACAGCCCCGTGTCCCATAGGAGTCCCTCTCATGAGTGTTGCAACAACATTCTTCGGTCAGGAACCTTCACCCTAATATGAATAATTGGGAAATAACCGTCTAAGTGTAACCTATCAATGTCTGGCTCAATCCTAACATTTAGAAATTCCGCCCGTGGGATAACTCTTGATAAGGCGTGAATATGTTTCGGAGAGCGGCATTTAGACTGTCACCCGAAATACCCACGACGAGAGCGAAATATTTGGCGCCGATAACTCAGAACAAACCACACATACACCCAAGTCGTTTCAATAACGAGCTTGACTTTATTGTCTTACCGCACCCAAGCTGCCTACGACAAGAGCGGAAGTCTTGGCGCCGATAACTCCGAATAAACCGAACATACACTCAAGCCGTAGCGGTTTCGAGATTGATAGAAGACAGGAACCCAGTCCCTTTACCCACTTAGTATTTTGTCCAACTGGGAGAATATGTCTCACACACATAAGCACTTAAACACGCACGTAACGTCAAACAAACATGCACGTAATCGTGGTAGACCTAGTTTGCCTATAAGACCGTCAACATGGACTATTTCTACTCTACTACATTTATTTTTATAAATAACTACATCTCTACTCTTCAGCATGACACCATGTCAACGAACAACCTTCAAGTCCTAGAACGGCCTCGTGATGCTCCAATCTCGTACTTGTACGACCACCATACTTAACCTAATTTTCTAGAAATTAATAAAGTACAAGACGTGGGATCAGCTGTCTCGGAAAACCCGTATAATATCAAATACAAGCCGGGGGTGTCACCCTTAACATATCACCCGAAAAATAGAGCCTAAGTCCATGCTAACGTCTTAACACGTATCATATATAAATACAATATAAACACGTTCGCAACTAAAGTGCTCCAAGAATCGGAAACGAAATTTGGACCCTATAGGGTATTTGGGTTAGGCGTCAAATAGTAAAGCCCACCATACCAAATTCTGGGCCTAACTTTTTAGATCCTTTATGATTGTAATTGGACCAACAACTTCACCGGCCGATCGGAATTTATAAAATAGCCCGAAAGCCAAAAACAGTGCCACCGGCCCTCATCGCTACTTAATCGGAGTCAGACTTCACCGTCACCGGAGAGTTCAGACCCAGATCCCTTGAACGTCACAGTCCCAATAAAAGTAATTATGTAATATAACGCACTACTAGGGGCAGAAGTTCATTTTGGAGTTTTCGGTGAGTCCCTCAAACTTGAACGGGAAGTCGTTCGCTTCAAGGTTTCGCCCCGACCCAACGAACCTCACTATTCTCGTAATCGGGGTATTTGAATATTTCCATTCGTAATGCGAAACGACCAAAGTGTTGCGTTACCCGGTGTCTCTCGGAGACGCTACGTCCCCGGGTACGGTGCGGAACAAAAAATTTCCGGGTTCCCTGATTGCCCTCGTAGCTCGGATCAGAATAGCAACACGTAGACACGTAATAGGGCGGGTCAAACCCGTAAAGATTTACCAGTTGACGCGAGTGGCAGCTCCTCGTCCTTTTCTTCAAGACTTCGTCGATGGTAGTGGATGGCACTAGATCGTCACGCCGACCTCGCAGTGTACCACGGATTCAATTCTCTAAAGATGGCTAGAGAGAACCGAGCCGTCGCATGGGAGAAAAGTGTGTGCGTTCGGGTTGTGTTTTTGTGCCTTTTGTTGATTTTGAAAATCACTTCTTCTCTCACTATGTAGCACGAAATTTAGCCTATTTAAAGGCTTGGATTTTGATTTCTAAGTCTCTAAAGTGTGAGAGATTTTTGCTTTTGAATTCCAAATCCAAACTTAAGGAAACTTGCTATTATTAGAAATGCCAAGTCAAACTAAGTATATTTAAATATGGTACAAAATTCGAAACTTGGATTATCGTCGTACGTATAGACCCTTCACGAATGTCCGATCGAGTAGGAGTCATGGATACATCAAACTCACTTAAACTCAACTCTATGACTGCATGATTGGCGAAATTACTAACTGCCCTGCACGCCCACGTGAGTCAGTTTATAGCTTCGGCCGAAGACTTCGTAATTTCCCATCCCTGAATATGAATAGGACATATATCTCGGTTACTAACGAGACAGTAAATCCCTCACGACTGTCTAAGCCCGGCTGCTGCCCTTCGTTGTCAAGACCGCATGTCGCCGTCGACCCATGTTCATCCTGAACAAGACGGACCTAGCAAACTAGTGACAAATCAAGACCCCGAAGTCAACTCCGTCAAAGACCCTCAGTCTAAGGTCCACTATAGTCAATCGATCGATCATTAACGCTAATCAGAGTAACAAGAAGGGCTATGTGATCGTCGATTGCGAGTCTTGTCCAACTACAAGTTAATCCTCCGATTCAACTTATATCAATGTTAAGACCTCCCGCTTCCCAAGAGAGTGGTTGGCACAACCATATAAGAGTCGTCAACAAATAAGTCGTGATCGACACTCAGTCACCCTACTGAGGTCTAGGACTTATGGACTAATTTAATATCGGACAATAATAGCTCACCGGTGCCCATCTCTCATTCCATGAGAATCGGTGACTATACTCACTATATATGGAATTTATTTATTTACCATTTCGTCGGATGCTTAGTAAGACTAGATGGTAAATAAATAATATGCTTTTTAAAGGAATAAATAAAAATTCCTGAAATTTGTATTTGAATACAAAATTCATATATATGGCGAATAATACATCAAGTGTTAAATGCATACCCTATTCATTACATTCTCGAATGACATACCGATAGCACACCCCCAACATATACGACGACTGAGATTAAAGGAGGGGAAACGACGAGGCCAAGGGAATGGGCGGGCGACGATAAGGGATGGGTTTTTCTTGAACCTGCATTTTTTAAGACAGATTAGTTATTCACTGCTGATTATGACCAGGTTTGAATTTGTAAGAACGTTAGGTTATACATGTGATAAACGTATATCAATACATTTATTGCAGTATTTCTTTGGGTTATAATAGAGTTGCAGTAATCATTTTATGCATTTATCCGCTCTATTTAAACCTATTTTGATATTGAAGGACCTTAGGATGGCTATCGGATGAAAAGGAGCGAAAACGAGCAAAACGGAGCAAGTATGACGAAAACAGGAAGTGTATTACACTAGGCCATGACTATGAGCTGTGTTCACCTCCGCCCAGGGAAAGATGTTCACGGCCGTGAATGCAAGTGCACCAGGCCGTGAACCACGGCAGAGAGCCAAGTCAAAGAGTTGTCATGGCCATGACACCTTGTGCACCAGGCCGTGACAGAAGTGCGAGAGCTAAACCAGAGAGAGTCACGGTCGTGAAGCCCGTTCGAAAAGTAGCAACGAATTAGAAAATTCATATCTCTCAATCTAGACCTTGGATTGAGAATCCCTTTGGTCAAAGTCTAGACTTGCGAGTATGCTTTCTGTGATTAAAATTTCAGGTCCATCGGACGTTGTTTACCCCTTGATCTGCGTGAAACAAGGAACTTCCGCAAGCCTGTCGAAAGCGTCACGGCCGTGAATGTGTTGTCCTAGGCCGTGACGCACGGTAGTGAGCTCCTTTTGTGCCCCGACAGTGTCACAGCCATGAAGGCCCGTGTCCCAGGGCGTGAAGGTGTCAAATTTCACTATAAAAGCCCAATTTCGATTAAAAAAGGTGGGAACTCCTTTCAGAACTCAACCCTAATATATCAGAGACGAAAGAGAGCCGTCAAGAACAGAGAAACACCCCCAGAAGCGCAAGAGATGAATTAACAACGCTTTCACGCCGAATTGAACAAGGAAAGAGAATCTTCCCCCGAGACCATCACAGATCAATCAGAAGGGAAGATTATGAGTCCTCTGCCTTGTTTTCTATTTCTTTTGTTGCTTTTCTATTGTATGAGTAGCTAAATCCCCTCTGTGTTTGGGAGTAGCTGAACGCTAGGTTGATTCGTGCTTAAGACATATATCTATCGTGACTCATGTATCATGACTTTTTATCTATCTATGAAAGTGTTTCGTCGCTTTAATATGTCTATGTGTTAAAGTGAATATGTGGAAAATCGTTTAGGGTGACAGCTAAACAACGATTAGGTTGTTCGTAGATGATAGGACTCGAGTATAGGGCGACAGCAAATACTCGATCCTCGCCATTAGTAATTGTCGAATCTCAGATCCCCCGAGCATCTAGGGCGATAGCAAATTCGTGAGTGGGTAGGAAATTACTGTGATCTAGTCAAGAATCACGTAGGAGCGATATTTTAGTGTCTTAGACAATAGTACCTAGCGAGACTCGAATCCCAAGCACATTATTCTTATTTGAAAACACTCTTATCAGTTTTAGTCGTATTCTCTTACTCTCTCATTGCTTTAGGATTGGTTTGTTAGGTTAGTTTGCAGTATAAACAATTTGTGCACTTTATTTAGGCTAGATATCGAGTCGATAGGTTATTATTAGTAATCAAGTTTATTCCTCGTGTTCGATACTCGTTTACTCGCCTTACTACACTACAAACGATAGGTCCACTGCCTATCGCACGTCGGTGATAGTAACTACGTCTTCGTTTTATTTATCACTTGTCGCACTTGCACTTTACATTTGTACACCGCGTGTCGATCAATATGCATTGTATTGTAAATTGAGGCTTGAATCATATCATGGGCTTTTGTGAGAATATTTAGTTCACTTCACGTGTGGCCAGGCTGTGGCTCACTTTTTAAGATTATATCCTACTCGGCATTGTGGCGGGAAATTTCGTAATATAGTCGATTTTCTTTGATGGATTTTTTTAGCAAGCTAAGACGTTATGTAAAGGGTGTGCAAGATCAGGAAAGAATGTTCGAGGATAGTATCATTGGTTTTATAATCATCGTAAATTATGTTATTTTACGGTCTATGGGTGTTCAATTTATATATTCATACGATTCTACGGATTTAAAAATGTTGTTCTCCTCTAAATTAAGAGCGAAACCTGATATGCTTTTGAGTTCACTTCTTATATAATAATCACAAACTAAAGAGGTATCGAAACCAAATTAATTCAATTCACAGCGTTGTAATGCGAAAGCAACTCGAGTCCCACACCGGTACTACATTGTAAAGTTATTCATTTTTTTGCCTATATGTGCTCGTGACGTTTTGTTGTTTCTCAAACGTTTCGGCAAAAATATAAAAAGTTTCGATCATTTCTTTAAATTAAATTAATCGACTTTCCTTATATTTTTTTCATGTCGATTTGATTAGCTAGTGCAAGTGAAAGGTTGGTGAGCATAAACGATAAGTCCGGTGCTGAGATTCGCTTTCTATATATGAATATTTCTGTATTTTGCGACGAAACTGAGGTTAATTTATTCGCATATGTGTTAGGAAGACTATCTATGAATTTGTTAAACTACTTCTCATAATTATTTAGTATTTATTATCTTATACAAATTTTTTCAAGGATTTTTAAAATCTTATCATCATGTCTGGAAATTCCATGTATACGTCTTATCATATTGTTTATGTTTCTAATCTTGATTTAATTATAGTGTCATGATTCTGAATAAATGCCTCAAAGCATATATGAATTTCATGCCGCTAACTGGAATTAAAAATTGGGATAGATATGATTTTGAAATGGATAACATTTGTAGTGACCAAGTGATGACTATGTGTGCGACTATTGATTATCTCATCACCACAAAATTAGAAAGTACAGGTATAACATCTGAATTTTCAAGGCAAAAAATTAATGATTTTGGACTAAATCACGGATTCAATAATTATATTACCAGGATAAAAATGAGATTTTGTAAAAATTAGAAGAAAAGGGTAGATTACCAGCATAAAATCTGAACTTTTAAGGAAAAAGCAGTAAGGTTTTGTCAAGTTGAGAGTCCCCTTGTAACTACAAATAAGGTGGTCTTTTAAGAGACGTGATACACACTATTTAATCCTCTTTTCATCAAGATCACATCGATTATTATTAGGAGGACTAATATATATATATATATATATATATATATTCACCAAAGAAGGTGTTTGATCTTTCTGCAGTAAATAATTACAAACGAACTGGGCACGTGTTGGCATGGCTTTGAAGTATATAATAGATGGATGGATTCAGTTTAACCTCCCTCGCGGAGGACAATGATGGTGGTGATGGTGGTAGTGGTGGGGTGGCGGCAAGGAGGAGGAGGTGGTGGAGGAGCCGCTGCCGGTGGTGGTCGAGGAGGGTTTCGAAGGAGTGGTTCGAAGACAAATGGGCGAGCCTCGAAGCTAAGACTAATAATTCTTTCTTTCATACCTTCGTGAAGTATTGACATCGTTATTCAATTTCTGCTATATTATATGTTGCAGACAAGCTTAGCCGTTTGCATTGTTTTTCTCTCTGTTTGTTGAAGAATGTACGTGTTTTTCTAAATGTTTTTTCTGCACTACAATGCAACGGCTCCTACTCAAGTGGGGAGTCTTTTCTTTTAAGTTTGGAATTACGAGGTCATGCATTATATTTAGTCAAACCTTAGGGGCGTTTTGATAATAATTACATCATGATATGAAAGAAAATCGGAGGAAAACTACATGTTAACCTTGCCCAGGAATTGGTTATCTCATCAACCACCCTTGAAGAATAAATAGACAACAGTCAATACTAAAAAGAATTTATTGCAAAGCACATCACACAATATCTTAGAAAATCCCCCACCTTCAACCGAATAATTGGCGTTCTTAAACCTTTGATCGGTGCCTTCCTCTTGGTTAGTAACAGATTTTTTGCTATCACCTTATAATCGAATTCCTATCATTTTATTTGCGTGACAAGGGTACCAACACCCACTACAAAAACTGTCAAGGCGCCGATTATTTGCAACGCCCACGAGAACAACCCAACTGCTGAGGATCGAATCATTGATTTCAAATAATGGAAGACACTCCAACGCCGATAAAGGTATCGCCCACTACAGCACCAATAAAGGTATCTCGAGCATCGACTGCAAACTCAACACCCACTAACGAACCTGTAGAGGTAACTCAAAAGTGGGTTCCAAAAAGAAGCCCAAATGACCCTAAAAGGGCAACTCAAATGGGTCGTCAAATCCCATGCTTAAGTACAGAAGGCGAGACAAGTTTGGGTTCCCAAATCCCAACTAGAAAACAAAAACTAGTTTGGCTTTAAGCTTTCCACCCTCGACAAATCTATAGAAGGTGCAGAGCCAGTAGTAGAGCCACCTAAGGTATATAATTTGTGTTTTACTACTATTTTGGGATATTTACAAATTTTGAAACCGAGTTTGCAAATAAGGAAGGGCTCGAAGTTCAACGGGTTCCTAAATTCTTTCAACTTGTGTTTCCAGATCCATATATGTGGTACCTATATTCAGGTTGCTCCACGCACATGACTGACATCAAGGCGCTGCTGAGCAACTTTAATCATCTATAAAGGTAAAGTTCGGTTCGGCAACAATGAATCTACTCCAATACTTGGGACCGGAGATATTGAGCTCGACAAAATCAACATCTATGATGTCTCATACGTGGAAGGGCTAAAGCACAATTACTTCAGCATTAGGTAGTTCCGCGACAAAAATTTAGACCATTTTAGAGCTGATAAGTGTTTCATTGTCAATGATGACGAGGAAGAGCTCGTATCAGGGTCACGTAAGTAAACTGACTCTCTACACTTGTTATGTGTGATCAAGTCAGAACTTTCATATACACGTCTACTTTAGGCAAGATCAAGGACTAGAATGTAGACCCGCTATTGCAACGTCCAATACAAAGACGATAGCAGACCATCCATAGAGCTATAGGCATGTCAATGAAAAGCATAAGTGGCCCCAGTTTACGAGTCCTGTCAACCGCATCTTCGAGTTACTCAGATGACGTGACTACGGCATGCCATTGCATAAGGTTATTCCCTTGATCTTTTTGTTCTTGTCCATTCCTTACTCTACTCCCAACGTTGGTACTGTTGTTTCTCGTGGTTGTTGTCTGGTCGGCGGCACATAGATTGAATTGATCTTCTAGTTCTAGATTAGTGATTTGTAGTATTAACTATCTGGGACATAGTCGGAAGATGGAGTGTTATCTTCAGGCCGATAGATAGTCGAGGCGTGCGTTGAACACACTGTATGTAAGATGAAATAGCCCCGATATACAGTACTTTCGATTAGCGGCGATCGTCGCCAAGATACAACGACCTTTTCCTAGCTCGAATTGCAGCACTATGATTCAAGTTTTCCATGGAATCGTACTAGAAATATGATTTTTTTTCTTGCTTCGGGAACTGGGGAGTTTGGAGTGAATTACGCAATTCCGTGTGCATTGGAATGAATGAACTTTCCAACTCATATGGGGGTCTATTTATTTAATTCATCTCGCAGGGGCTTAATCGCAAATTCATGAACTTGCTGGACTGTTTCTGTTATTTTGACTTTTAGTCCAGAGATCAGAATGCAATATTTCACAACTTCCGGACTGTCGGTTAATTTGACGGCTGATTTTGATTGACCGACAAGTCCGCTTCCCCGACCGGCGACCCGGGACGGCTGGATTCCACCACCGACACCCACCAATGGTCTAGAATCCTTGGGTTGGGAGGGATCAGTCCAACAGTCCACTACGGCCCATTGATCCTCAGTTAGGCTACCCAATCAGTGCCACCTCATCTTCACCTATACACGCGACATATGCCACGTCTCGAGCTGCCATGTCACCAGTGACATCACTGTCATCGTCACCGCCCACCGGAAAATAAATTTAAGCTCCTCAATGTGAGGCCCGAGGCCGATAAGGGCGGAGAGTGATCGCCGGTGCCAAAGAGGTGCACGGACAAGAGCGGCTCCTAGTAGGCTTCTAGGCGAAGGGGTACATGAACGAACAAATCCGACACCCGAATGAGAGGGAATCCTGAGACTGGAAAGTATGAGCGTGTCAGACTAAGAATAGTACAAAAAGAATCGGACATCCACAAGACTGCATTCAGGACACACAGTGGTCATTACGAATTTCTTGTAATGCCCTTTGGCTTGATGAATGCCCCGGCGACATTCCAATCCACAATGAATGACTTGTTTCGCCCATACTTGCGGAAATTCGCATTGGTTTTCTTTGACGACATATTGGTTTACAGCCAGTCTTGGGAGAAACATCGGGAAGAGTTTAATCTAGTACTGCGCGTCTTAGCGGAGAACAAATTCAAAGCTAATTGGAAGAAGTGTGCTTTCGGATGCCTCAAGGTGGAGTACTTGGGGCATGTTATATCTCACGCCGAGGTGGCAATGGACCCAGCTAAAGTTAGCGCGGGGTGGATTGGCTGAAGCCTCGTTCGGTCCGTGAGGTTCGGGGAATCTTGGGGTTAACAGGATACTATAGGAGGTTTGTCAGAGTATGGTCTTATCTCCCGCTCTCTCACAGCCCTTTTCAAGAAAGATGTTTCTGTTCGCTTCGTATGGCCACCAGATACCGAGGAAGCACTCCAGCGCCTTAAGAAGGCATTGACAGAGGCACCCGTGTTAGCTATGCCTCAATTTGATCGCGATTTCGCGGTGGAGTATGATGCTTCAGGCACAGGCATAGGGGCGGTGCTCATGCAAGAACGACGACCCATAGCATATTTTCAGCAAATCCTTAGCGGATCGCACCCTCTCCAAATCAGCCTGCGAGCGAGAAATGATGGGATTTGGCCGTTCAACACTGGCGGCCATATTTGATTGGACGGCAGTTTGTGGTGCGCACAGATCATCGAAGCATCAAACACCTCCTCACTCAACGTATAGCAACGCCATTGCAGCAGGTTGGTAGCAAAATTACTCGGGTACGATTTTGTTATCGAGTATAAGACAGGTATTTCAAATGCCGCAGCGGATGCCCTTTCACGAAGAGGGGAGGAGACCTCGTTGGTGGTCGTCAGTTGCCCTGAGTGGCTGGGATTAGCTGATGTGGCGGAAGAGCAGTGTAAGGACGACTTTGTGCGCTCCATTACGCGAGCATTGGAGGTTGCACCCACTTGTAAGCCAGGCTACGAGCTATTGGGGGATCGGTTATTCTTTAAGGGTCGTTTGGTGCTATCATCCAACTCCAAGTGGATTCCTCGACTGTTAGAAGAGTTCCACAATACGACAGAAAGGGGACATGCAGAGGTCTATCGAACCTATAGAAGGCTGGCGCTATACGTGTACTGGAAAGGGATGTTTCGCCGAATACAAGAGTATGTCGCCCAATGCTTGGTTTGCCAAAAGGCCAAATATGAAGCGATGTCGCCAGCGGGAATGCTATAACCACTGCCCATTCCAGAATTGATTTGGGAGGATATTTTGATGGATTTATCACATGCTTACCCAAATCAAAGGGTTATACATCCATTTTGGTTGTCGTGGATCGCTTGTCTAAGTATGGCCATTTTTTAGCGCTCAAACCGCCCATTACAGCGCGTTCTGTGGCAGAAGTGTTTGCTAAGGAAGTAGTGCGTTTGCATGGGATACCGCGCTCGATTGTCAGTGATCGTGACTCTCTATTTGTTAGTACGTTCTGGAAAGAGTTGTTCTCATTATCAGGGACACAGTTGAAGTTTAGTACGGCTTATCACCCGGAAACGGACGGCCAAACGTAGGTGTTAAATCGTGTGGTGGAGACTTATCTGCGTTGTTTTACTTGTGAACAACCGAAGCAGTGGTTAAGATTGCTGCCATGGGCCGAATACTGGTATGATACTGCGTTCCAACGGCTGCTCGAGTTACCCCATTCGAGATTGTGTACGGGAGGCCACCGCCCCCCATCCGCATATTTTTGTCCGGTGAAAGCAAGGTGGCTACCGTTGCTGATGCCCTAGGGAGTCGGGATGCCATAATGGTGCGCCTGAAGGATAACTTGGAGAAGGCACAACAAAGCATGGTCAAGCAGGCTAATAAACATCGTCGAGAGGTGGAGTTCCAGGTAGGCGATAAGGTATTCTTGAAGGTGAGACCTCATAGACAGTCTACCGCATTTCGCCAACCTTATCACAAGTTGTCACCGAAGTTCTATGGGCCGTTTTTGGTTGAGGCACGCATAGGATCAGTGGCATACAAGTTGTCCTTGCCACCCACCAGTCGCATACATCCCGTTTTTCATGTGTCGCAGCTGCGGCGGGTGGTGGGAGACCATTCCGTGGAGTGGAAATTACCAGAAAGTTTGAAGTTGCCAGTTGAGCCGCTGCGGGAACCTGAGGAGGTGCTAGCATGGCGAAAGGGACGAGAAAATGGCGTGGAGGAAGAGCAACTGTTGGTCAAGTGGATGGGACAGCCGAGTGATGATGCTACTTGGATGAGTAAAACTGGTTTTCAGAGCCAATTTCCGGATTTCAACCTTGAGGACAAGGTTGTTTCCAAGGAGGATGGAGTTGATAGAGAGCAAGAGCAAGGGCCGAGGCCCATACTGGTTTACCGAAGGCGGGGACGGGCTTTAGCCCACTTTTCGTGAGCAGAAGGGAGGGTATCTTAGCATTAATTATTAGGATTATATTTCTATAAATAAACGGAGATCTCCTAATTAATTATTAGCATCTTCTAGCATTTATTATTATTGATTCTCTAAAATTACGTCCTTAATTAATATCGTAGTAGAGTCTATATATAGACATCAACCCTTCTGTAATATTTATCTTATCTCATAATAAAGAAGGTTTAGCCTAAAGGCTTTGGGCAACGGTTTTACGTTGATTTATGATCTATCAGTATCCCATCTGATAGTTAAGAAATATGGTTTCACTTCTCCTGATGCAATTAGAATTCTAAGATGCACAGAGATATGCAACATAAGGAAGAATAGCCACAAAAAACAAAACTGCACATGTGACAGTAGCCATATACCTACACTTTTTTTGTTATATTACATCAAGTGGCTTGGAGCAAATTGCAAATGATCTCTTCTCAGATAATGACTTGCATATTTTCCTTTTGTACATTCCTGATTTACAACTCCATTAACCAATCATGAACTAAAAAGGCCTCGCTTGGTTTCTACTGAAAAACAAAAGACGCACAATAATTAGGGGTTAGAGAATCAAGCATTTTCTATCCCTTTTTTATATTATAAGATTACCAATCAATACAGTTAGAGCGTCAAAAAAGAAAAGTATAGGAAATCAAATGGAAGAAACACAGTTGGCATGATTTAATGATTTAACATCGGGTAGCGTTGCAAACCCAAACAAAAAAATCTACAATTTTGTTAGTATTTTCATTTTATTACCTTTTGTTCAATCTCTGGGACCTTCAAGTCTTCAAATTAACTTCTCTCTATCTGCAATCTCATAAAGAACGCGACTGCGGTCGTCAAGGACGTGTTGTCTGTGTTTGGGGCCGGTTTAGACCAATGGATCTTCGAATCGAAGAGGCGAGAATATGGACTAAGTGTGATGGTTGTCTCCTCAATTTCTATGCAAAAACGTCTCCTAGTGGTGTTAAATCGTGGAGTTAGTTTTGTAATTTTATTTATTTAAAATAAGATAAATTAAATAATATTTATAATGAGTTTTAGTGGACACGTGTCGCATGTACAACAAAACTACATTTGCTTATATATATATATATATATAAGATTTCCGATCAGGCCCTGTAACATATTTCATAAGGTGTCCACGCCCTTTTAAAGTTTTTATTACGCCGAATGATCTAATTTTTGAAACTATTGGAAAGAAGGACCTAACACATTGTAAATGACCCTTCTATCCTTCGTATTTGCCAAAATTGCACCCATGTGCCATCGTCTCTTCGAACGATTGAAGCACAAACCACGTTCAACGAATACAAAATATTTTACGATCTAAACGCCTGCTCAATCTTGACGTTAATGACCGAATAAGGTTAAATCAATTATATTTTCCCATTGGTGTCAATAATCAATGAAACTTTTTGAAGTTTATAATTGAATAATGTATCAAAAGTAATTCGAAAATCTCGTTGGAACAAGGGAAAATGGAATTTAATGACCAAATAAGGTGAAATTGATCGTGGGTCTTAATAATCAATGAAAATGTTGATGTTAATCGCGAAGAAATTTGACGCGACGTATGATTGAAGCTTCTACTAATAAAACGCTCGCTCGGTGACACTTTATGCATTTCGCATTGCTAACAAAACATTTGACGGGTACCGTTGTGCAATCTCGATAACACTTCATGCATTCTGCATAACACCTCTTGGGTAGGAAGACACTAAGAAGAATTAATAAAAAAACTACCGACGACACCATGCACCTTTTTAGTATAACTTTCGATCTATATTCAAATGACCTCGATTCAAACTCATGTGAATATCCAACTTAATTATGTATAACTTTTATTCTTTAAGTTCTTTATGATTAGAAGTCCATTGACCTCAAAAACGTGCCTGAAAAAGATTTTCGTGTGCTTAGGAATGTTGTCCGAAGGCATTGCCCGAAGATGACAACTTGCACCATTTTTACTATAAATTTCGATTTGGAATTCAGATGACCCTGATTAGAATCCTGTGAACAGTTAACTTAATTACGTATAACTTTTATTCTTTAAGTTATTTCTGATTCGAAGTCCATTGACCTAAAAAAACGTACCCGAAATTGACAACCTGAACCTTTTTTAGTATAGCTTTCGACCTAGAATTCAAATGACCTTGATTCATGATCCTGTGAATAGCCAACTTAATTATGTATAACTTTTATTCTTCAAGTTCTTTCTGATTCGAAGTCCATTGACCTAAAAAACGTGCCCGAAAAAGATTATCGGGTGCTTAGGGGCGTTGTCCGAAAATGGCATTGCACGAAAATGGCAACATGTACCTTTGTGAGTATAACTTTCGATCTATAATTCAATTGACCTTTATTCGAACTCATGTGTGTAGAACCCGAGACCCCGTAAGCTAAATGGCCAATATGCATGTATATTATGTGTTTTACGTGCCTGCGTATTACGTGCTTATCGTGCTATTAATATTAACTTAGTAGAAACTGGATTTGGGACTTAGGAATGATTTTCGTACGAGGTATATAATTTTGGTAGGAAAAATTATTGATAGAAGCTTTATGTAAGAAATTAAGAAATTCAAGACGTACAATTGTAAAATAATAATAGAGATAGAAGTTGGGCAATAGTTGTAATTGGGCTAAATCTAGATTTAGGCGCAAAACATTGAAGCTAAACTTTGGAAAAAACAAAGCTCCTTATGGGAAATTCACGTCAACGCTAGTCTCATCACCATGCCTTTGATAGCTAAAATATCTAAAAACATTTCTCACTGAAAACATGAGCTGGAGAGAAGGAAGTGGATTTGAACTTGAGCTTGAGAAGGTATGAAATCTTGATGTGAGTTTTACGTTTTTAGCTTGTAATTAGGTTATCCGTTCGAGTCTAGCATGTCTAGGATGTTAGCACACTCGAAATCTGCCCAAACTCGTATTTTTACTAAGTTAGAATTTTAGGGTTTGACTGTTCATATAATATTCATACAGTTCTCGAGAAAAAGTAATGGTTAGATCTAAGGTTTTATGGTTCGCGAATCAGAAAGGTGTTTTTGTATAAATGGGTTCATGAAATGTAAGTTTCACGAACCCTAAGTCGCGAACCCGCGGCATAAGGTTTACGAACCCGAGGACTTCATGTGTATGGATTCGCGAAGGGAGTTTGGAAGGGTTTCACGAACTAGGCTAGGTTGGAGAACCCATGAATCGCGAATTGAGTGAGCAGCGAACCCTAGTTCGCGAATTGGGGATGGAGCTTAGCGAATCGATTGGTAAGGTGGAGTTCGCGAACTTAAGGGCTTCCATTGCATGTGTTCTCGAAGTGGGGGTTTCGCTGGTTGAGCAAGTCGCGAACTCCATGCAAACCGTGAACCAAATTAGAGCTCTTAAGGATTCGCGAAGCGTGTAGGAAAGGAGTTCGCGAAGTGCAAACTTGGCGAATTCATGGGAGTCTTGCGAACTATGAGGGGTTCGCGATCCCGTGTTAGGTCTCGGTAAGTTTGTGAAGTAGTAGAGTAGTTCGCGAACTAGAATAAATGTTTGACTAATTGAGCGAGAAGTGAGTTTGGCAAATCCTTAGCAAGTGGCGAACTCTAGTTTAAGTATGGGGGTGTGAATAATTAAGGAACGTTTCACGAATTGTATTAACTTGGCAAGTCACTTGGCGATTTGTGAGAACATCACTTTGCGAATTGAGGTACTTCACGAATTAGGGTTTAGAGAGTTTGCGAAGTAGGGTAAGAAGAGCGTGAAGTATGAACTTGTTAGTTAGGAAGGAATTCGTGAAGTAAGTACTTGGCGAATTATGAGAGGGGAGCTTTGCGAATTAGGGTTTTACGAGTTGTATCAACTTGGTGAACTATATAAGTTCGCGAAGTGAGGGTAAGGTGATGATGACTTCGCGAACAAGGGCAACGTTGGCGAATCAATAAGGCACTTCACGATCACTTAATGGAATTATAAGTCAAACTTCACGGAGTAAGCTAATTTAGTTTATGAGTTTAAGGGTTTCATGAATTATGAGTCCAAATAAATTCTCGAGTTAAGTATAGATCCCGAGTCTTGAGAGCTTTCACGTATTCGAAGTAATAACTCTTTCAAGCAACTATCTTTTAAATATAACATTAAACATAAGGTCCTAATACTTAGAAGATCCGATAGCCTAGTTAGTCAAGTAAAGTAGATAATGTACTGATATAATTATTTTGTGCTTAAGGTCGAAATTAGGAGTTTTGCTGATCCATTAACAGTCAATCTACGGACGACAGGTAAGTGAAAATTCCACTACAACACATAACTCGTTGTATGTGCCTAACTTATGTGACTATGTGACTTAGTGCCTACATGTTTACGTGAATTATTTGACTTGGTCTATGATCATGGTAAGTATTATGGCATTGATGAACTATGCATTTCACGAGCATGCACGAAACACTCGGGGGTTATGCAGTTGAGCGTGCATAAAGTATATCGCCAAAAGCGAATGATAATTACCGAGGTGGGCAATTGGTAATCGACTTATAGTTGAGTCAATGGCGGCATCTATGGCACCGTGACGGCGTTGATGCGCCATGGGCGACGTTGATGCGTCGCCAGTTATTCGAACGATGGTGATGCGTCGGAAGACTATCATGGTTGGGTTGATGCCCTCATGATTGGGTTGATGCCCTTATATCCTTGTTAGCATGGTTGGGTTGATGCCATCATGCGACAAGAAGGTGATGGATATTTCCTCCCATGTTAAGCAACGTGATTTAGTAGTTATCGAAACTTTGGTACTTGCTATGTTATAAATCAAAGACTTCATCTGATTATCAGAAGTGTATTTTAATCTCTGAGGATATTTACTTGATTATCTTATATTTTTAATACCTCTCTATTATGATTTGGAACTTCTAGTTTTATTGCAATTAATTTCCGAGACTTTTCCTATTTTACTTATCCAGCTTAATATCTTGAAATTTCTAAGCTAGGTAATTAAAGTACTAATTCACATCGAAAGTCTCGTATTAAATCTTACGTGTAGTACATCCTCCCCCCTTAAAAAAATTTCGTCCCCGAAACTACGCCGGTTGGAATAACTCGGGGCCTGGATTTCTTTACTCTCACAGTTTCGTTGTTCCAAATATTGTATTCGGGAAAAACGAATGATCACTAACCTTTTTGAAAATTTTCAATTCCTTATCGGAATCACTATTCCTTGATTATGGGGATAAAATTTATTACCCTGCATCTTCCACTTTATTTGTCTCCCATTACTTAATTTAGCTGAACTGAACCATTAGACGAAATATTTATATTATCTTACATTACAAAAGACTACCGCTTCTAAGTTCAGAAGTTCACAAAACGATGCTATCTTATCTTACATATTTGGTTCTACCTAGGTTGTTCAGATCTTCTTCAGTAGTGAGAGTAAATACCCTAGCAGGTACCCTCGGAGGTTGGTTCTGCACAGGTTGTTGATTCTGTGCAGGTGTCGGATTAACCGGCGGATTCTCATGACAAAATCGCGAGATATGGCCTGCCTTCCCACAATTGAAGCACTTGATATTGGGACTAGGACCAAAACTGACGCCGACATGTTGACATCCATACTGTTGGCAAGTCGGCATCGACTATTTGGCCAGAGCATTGTTAGGTTTAGCATTTGGCCTTTGTTCCCATATGGGTTTATTTGGCCTCCTGCGCTTTGGCTGATTAGGAGCATCGATTACCAATTGTTTCTTCTCGTTTCCTTCGCGACCGCATTGTCCCTGCTTTGGCTGATTAGGAGCGGAAGCGGCTGGTGGAGCCGCGGAGATGAAAAACCACAACCAACATAAATCTAAAAATAAAAAAACAACCACACCACAAAAAACCACAAACCAAACAATGGACAGATGCAACAATTACAAAAGCTTACAAAAGCAAATGAAACAACTCACGAACACAAACAAACAAAACAAACAACTGAAAATTATTACAAAAAACGAAAACAAACATAAAATCAAAATCAATGTTAACATTTATCCCAGTCCTTGCACCAGAGCACTAAGAGCACCATGGTAGCACCTGGCCTTGTCGGAGCCGTTGGGAAGACGAGTCGGAGTGAATAGGATTTCAATAAAAAATCAGATCTGAGCGTGAGATTTTTTGTCTTGCTGAACTGGCGTCTGTAGACCTCTTAATCGTTAGCCCACGCAGGTGTAAGGTGCAAGGAGATGGCGGTGGTTTGGTGGAGGCTGAGGAAGAAAGGAAGTCGCGACAGGGGCTGATGGCCGATTTCTAGGGTTTTAGAGAAAAAAGAGTAGAGAGAGGAGGGACTGTCGAACGTTTATTACAATATCTTGAAATTCCAAGATACGTAATTAAAGTATTAATTCACATCGAAAGTCTCGTATTAAATCTTACGGTTATTACATTGATGAACCACTATTCGCTGACGCAATGACCCTGAGTATGGAGCGCATTGCGTATGCTAGGGTTTGCGTCGTGAAGAAACTTGGTGAGCCTTATCTTGATAAGATTACGCTACAACTACCAACCCCGAGGGAGGATGCTTGAGAGAAACGGCGGTGCATGTTGAGTATGAAATGCGCCCAAATCCATGCAAGGTGTGTACTTCCTACATCATGGTGAAAATAGTTGCCCCAAACGGCCGCTCCCCAGCTGGTTGTGCCACCAAAAGCTTACCCAACCACACGCCAAAACGCAAGGCCCGCCTCATGGTCCAACATCACCTCTTCGGCTGAGTTCATCTGCATCAACCTCGCCTCCCAAGAATCGTTTGAAGTGTTAGAAACGTGTTGGAGGATGTACATGTTGATAGTGGTGCAGGGCCACGACCTCTATTGGTTGACAAAGGCAAGGGGATCGCGGAACATACCACTAGCAAGGGCCTGAGCACCCTTAAAACGGTGTCTTTATGTTAATGACGGCTGTGTGGAATGTGCGGGGTTTAAACAAATTAGACCACATGTGGGAGGTAAAGGATCTGATTCAGAGACGGGACTTAAAATTATTGGACTGCTTGAGGCGCCCTTTTCGGCCCAAAACGCTTAGTTCTATTTGTAATTCTATCAAGGCTTGGAGCTTGTTTTTTGATTACGATGCAGGACCGGGAACACGTATTTGTTTTGGTTGGGACTCTCGTTATGCGGCTATCATGGTAGATTCCATCTCTTCCCAAGCGATCCATTGCAAGATTGAATCCTTTGCAGATCGGGTTACGTTTTACGCACCATTTATCTATGGGAAGAGTCATCGAGATGAAAAGGAGGGAATTGTGGGCTGAATTGACGAGCTCATCAAGGAACATGCAACTGTCCCTTGGATTGTCGTAGGGGATTTTAATGCAATTCTCAGTCCACATGAAGCGAGGGGAAGCGCACCGTATTCCGTTGATTGTGATGACCTAGCTAGTTGCCTCGGCTAATTTAGCACCTGTACTGCATGCGGACCGTTCTTCACGTGGTATAACCATCAGCATGACCTGGCCGCAATTTGGAGAAGATTAGATCGAATGGTGGATAACCCTACGTGGTTTACTATTTTCTCTGATGTTCATTACAGGTGCGAAATGCCTGTCACGTCGGACCATAATCCATTGGTTCTTCAGCCTATGCAAAGGGAGCGACGACGGGGCTTCTATTTTCGACTTGCTAACTTTTTTGTCAGGGATGATCGTCTTCTTCCCTTAGTGGAGCTGGCCTAGCACACACCTACAACCAGGTACCCAACGTACTATGTACTGCAGCGCCTGAAATGGCTGAAGCTGTGCTTGAAGATGCTTCGACATGCAAAGGACGACCTCACGAGGAATGTTGATATGGCTAAGTCTTATCTTCACCTGGCCCAAGAGTTTACCACTATGTACACACGTGAAAGGCGCTTCCAAGATATCGGGCGGCTATGCCGCAATCTCCAAGTGCATGTGGTGGAAATGGAACAATCGTTATTGCGGCAACGATCAAAGATTCCTGGCTGAAGGACGGTGATTCCAGTGCTCTTCCTTCTTCTTCGAGAAGATTGCGAGTCGACAAGTGGCTAATCCGATTTTCTCGCTAGAGATGCGAATGGGGTGCTGGCTGAGGGCGAGGCACAAGTGACCCGTGAGCTGATTAGATATTACAAACGATGCTTGGAGAGTCTACGCGGACCACGATATCTCCGCTACAGCGGCCGTGGAATTTTTGCCACACCGACTCTCCGTAGCTATTGCGCCCACATGATTTGGCCGGTCACGCCAGGCGAGGTAAAGTCTGCACTTCATTCCATAGGGGAAGATAAAGCTTCGGGTCCAGATGGATTCACGTCGATGTTCTTTCGTGCCGCGTGGGACATAGTGGGAGGAGACATTACTCATGCGATCATCGAATTTTTCGTATGGGGTATCTTTTTGAAGGAGCTGAACAGTACCCTAATCACCCTCATCCTAAAGGACACACCACGTACAGCGACGAATTATCGACCTATTTTCTGCTGCAACGTCCTTTACAACTGGAAGATATTGGCGGAGTGCCTGAAGAACCACATAGGCGATCTAGAGCACACTACACAGACGGCTTCTTACTGGGACGGCGCATACCTGACAATATACTCTTGCGCGGGAAATATGCCATGGATATTGGAGCAGACACCTCCCTGTAAGAGTGGAATTTAAGGTGGACCTTGCGAAGGCCTATGACCATGTTGAGTGGGACTTCATCCTTGCTATCTTTGAAGCGTTGAACTTTCACCTGGATGGATTCGCAGCTGCCCCACGACCACATGTTTCTCCATTAATATTAGTGGCGGGGCCGAAGGGTTTTTTGCGGAGAACCGTGGACTTCGTCAAGGTGACCCGAATTCCTCATATATTTTCACTAATGGACGTTCTCCACGGTATCATACAGCATCGGATTGTGGCCAACAGCAGTTTCCAATATCATTGGCGCTGTGAAGGCACGTCCTTGGTTATGCTTACCTTTGCTGATCATCTACTTCTATTCTTGCACGCGGATACTACCTTGGTGGGTGTTCAAGGAGGGGCTTGAGCATTTCATGGAACTCCCGGGCCTGCGGGCGGATGTCAACAAGAGCGAGATGTTCATTTCTCGCCGTGTAGAGCGACTTACTAGGCTTGACTGCCCTCCACTACTTCAACTGGTGGATCGTCGTCTGGGTTCGTGGCTGAACTTGTCCCTCTCGTATGTCTGATGTGTTGAGCTTATTCCGTGTTGCTTGCATTTCATGTTTATTGGGCTGGGGTGTTTGTGATACCCAAGGGCAGGTTCCACAGCCAAAGTTGCTTGATCTCTAGTGACGGAAGGCGGGTTGGGCATCCGCTCCATCTGGGGAATACATGGCATTTCTAATGGGCCAACTATGGTGGCTGCTAAGGCGGGATGGGTCATCGACTTGGGTGCATTGGATTCATCATACCTGATTGATGCACAAATCGATCTGGACTATCCAACCATCAGCTGCGATGGCCTGGAGTTGGAACAAACTTATGAAGTTGTGCCCCACCATCAGATCATCGATCCAGTGCCATATAGGTGACGGTGCGTCTTTTCTTCTATGGCAGGATCCGTGGCTCTTGACAAGGCCGCTGATAAAATGATTTCCCCCGTGGGCCTCTAGCCATGGGCGTTCTTCTCGACTCACGCCTCAGCTGTGTCATCGACTAAGGGGGTGGTAGTGGCCTGCCCAGTTCACTGCTGAGTACGCGGAGATTAGCTGGGAGATAAACCATGTTAGGACCCCTAATATCCAACCTAGATCGAATAATAAAAAATTACTCTATTATCTTGAAATTACTCCGTTATATTTTCCGCTGAGCATGAATTGAGGGGGAGTAATATGAATTTAAGGGGGAGCAATTTTAACAGTTATAATTCATGTTACGCTTTTAGACTGTACTTTGGAATCATGAACTCTCCTTGAATCTTTAAAGGACCAAATCCTCGAGGAGCTTTATAGTGATTTCAGGTGTGTGAAGTGGACGCTTTTCAAGAAGATCTTCCAACCACCACTTCGAACTCTGCTCTCGAAGATTTAGCGAAAGAAAGAGACGGCCTACCTTCTTTTGGAACCAGAGACGCTTCTTCGAGGCCGAACCAGACAACTTCCGTTCGGAGAAGACGAATCTGGCGAAATGGAGAAGATGGCTAAACCCGAGCCCTCTCCTCGACTTTCTCATGCCTCTTGCTTCCGGAAGAAGAAGCAAGGACCGAGGATAGAACGACACATGATTCAAGCATCATCAAGGACTGAAGTTGCCAACCGTGTTCACCTCTCCAAACCTCACATCGGATTCCCCGATCTCAACACAAGGTTCACCCAAATAGGGGGAGTGTCGAGTTTCGTGTGCTTCTTACGGGAGAGATAGAACGCGGACTTTCCTAATTCCGGCAAGAACTTCGTACACCTCACGGCATTTAGGAGAAGAACTTCAAAAGAAAATTCGAAGAAAAAGCCGATGCCTAGAAGACCAGGTGAGCTTGAAGATTTTCCAAAGAGAAGCTTTCAAGGACTCGAGGACTCTTTCATTTACAAGACGAAGATAACCCGCGCTATATTGGAAATTGAATAGAAAGGGGGAGATTGTTGGAACTATTTTATTGTATTCATTTAATATAGTTATCGTTTCTTGCTATGCAAGTTAGTAGTATTGGACTGAATTGTAATTAGTCATTTTGTAGGACTACTTATGTAAATATACCACAATAGGTGGTATATATAAGTGAACTCCTACGAAAATTAGGAGTGAGCTTTGTAGGGTTTTACAGATTGAAAATTAGGATCGAAAACTTTAGAGAGAAAAATTCGCCAACCCTTACTTGTCCTACAAGTTTCTCTCCCAATCTTCAACGAAGGTAGATCCCATACGTAAGCTTCAAATTTCTTAGATTTAGGATTCGATTCTTCTAAATTCGATCTAGGTTGGATATCTGGGGACCTAACAATTGGTATCAGAGCTGAGCGTGTTAGGATCTTGTCGACACGTGGGTGTGTGAATGAAAAGTGAGACAAGTAATAATTAAAACGATACCTAATTACTATCACCAACGTGCAATAGGCAGTGGACCTATCGTGTGTAGTGCAGTAAAGTGAGTAAACGAGTATCGAACACGAGGAATAAACTGAGTACTAGTAGTGACCTATCGACTCGATATCTAGCATAAATAAAGTGTGCAGATTTTTGTACGAACTATCCTAACAGATTACCCCCAAAATCAACGAGAGATTCAAAGAACACGACCAACTGGTATGAGAGTTTTCAGATGATAAAAATGTGCTCGGGATTCGAATCCCGCTAGGTACTGTGGGCTAAGACAATAAAATCGCTTCTAAGTGATTAAGACTAAATCGCAGTAATTTCCTACCCGTTCGCGAGTTTGCTGTCGCCCTAAACGATCGCGGGGATCTAAGATTCAGTAATTACTAACGGCGAGGATCGAGTATTTGCTTTCGCCCTATACTCGAATCCTATCTTCTACGAACGGCCTAATCGTTATTTAGCTGTCGCCCTAAACGATTTTCCACACGATCACTTTGACACATAGACATATTAAAGCAACGAATCAATTTCACAGAACGATAAATAGTCAAAAGACAAAGTCACGATAATTATATGTCTTAACTACGAAATATCCTAGCGTTCATCTACTCCCAAACACATAGGGAGATTAGCTACTCATAATAGACGGGAGAACAACGAAAGAAATAGAGAATAGAGAAAGAAGACTCATGATCTTGAATACTGGCGAATTAGAGATGCTGACGTGATGAATCTTCGTTCTTCGTCAATTGGGCGTGATTGCGTCGTTAATCCGTCTCTTGCGCTCCGGGATATGTTTCCCTGTTCTTTTCGGCTCTTTTCGTCTCTGGAGGATTTAGGGTTGATATCTGGTAAGTGTCCCCCTTTTCTGGATCGAAATCGGGCCTTTATAGTGAAATTCGACACTGTCACGGCCTGGGACATGATAGGTCACGGCCGTGACACTCTCGGGGCAAAAAATGAGCTCACTGCCGCTCGTCACGGCCTGGTGCAGTAGTGTCACGGCCGTGACCCTCTCAACAGCTTTGCGGCAGTTTCGTATTTTTCTCAGATGGAGGAGTAAACGATGTCCGATTAACCTGAAATTTTAACCATAGATAGAAGACGCGCCAATCTTGACTCTGACCAAAGGGATTCTCAATCCGAGGTCTGGATTGAGAGATATGAATTTACTAATGCTGCTGCTGCTATGGATCACGACCTGGTGCAAGAAGTGTCACGGCCATGACTTGCTTCAGCTTTCGGCCTCTGGTGGTTGTCACGGCCACGTGCACAATGTGTCACGGCCGTGACACTTGGCAGTGTTCATCATCTTTGCGCCGTTTTGCCTCGTTTTCGCTCCTTTTCGCCCGAAAGCCGTCCTAAGGTCCTTCAATATTGAAAGAAGTGTAAATATGGCGAATGAATGTATAAAATGATGGCTAGAGCTCTACTTAAACCCAATTAAATACTACTATAAACGTAGTGAAATACGTTTATCAAACCTCCCCACACTTAAGCATTTGCTTGTCCTCAAGTAAATTAGAAACTAGAGAAGGCACAAATCAGGATAACGGCACAATTGTTCGCAACTTATCATCATAGCTAGAAAGCACAAAATAAAATCAAGAAAACAATCATGAGTAATGCACTAATGATCGGCAGCTATCGACCCGAGCTTCCTTAGCAGTGCTAAATCAAGAATCGCGCCTCACAAGGATTCGCTCAAAATCACTCGGTGTATAGGCCAGCATATAGTGAATCGCTCAATTCGTGCACTAGTCCCACCCCTACCACAAGCTTGCATGCTAACCGCATATCTACTGCTTAAAGTGGCAAGCATAAATCTGAGGGTCTTTTTGGGACGGGTCAAATAATAATAAAGCAATAAACATATATACTGAACATGTAATCTTAAAGCTAGGACATATGAGCTAAAATTCAAAGAATATAGCATGATCAAACTGACAGTCACATGTTCCAACATAAAACTCAACATTCTCGCTCTGAAATCCTAGACTTTTCTGCCCGACCCTCTCAACTCAGTTCACTTTCATTTTCTGCCCTTTCACCTTTGTTACGCTCTACTTTTTTTTTGCACTGCCCTTATTCCCTAAAAACATCAAGGTTTGGCTTTTGTCGCAAAGAATACATCGTCACAGCGAATGCCGTGTACCTAGGGATACTTATTACCAAAACCTTGCAAAAGAATTATGGGCAGGCTTATGCAAGGGATCGGGTCATTTCAGAAAACGGTCAAGTAAGGGATCGAGTCATTTCATGAATAGCAGAGAAGAACATTAAATCACACATAACTCTCAAGTTCGACATCTGCTCTATTCTAATCAACTCAAGTTCAGATAATCTCTGGAGGCTTATTCGGGTCAGCGGCTTCTATAATTTACGAGGTAAGTAAACGAATAGGCTCAAGCTCAAAGTGGCTAACTAAGGGGATCGTGGTAGGAAAATTTGGCCATGGACTTAATTCCTAATGCTCTCATCTTTTCATACTAACGCACCAAAAATAATTTCAACACGCATCAGACAAGCAAGTTCTAGAGAGATACAGACTAGGCACGTCGCAGAACCAATAAAAATGAGCATAAGCTCGTCAGGCTCAAACTCTCACAACGTAAACGGGTTATGTGTACGACTCTCTCAAAAACAGTGCTATATCGATTCAGGCAGACATGATTCAATCAGTCATGCATATCCTAATTGCTCACAAAATTTCATAAAATGCAGACCAACTCGAGATAAGCGCAAACAATCATGCCTGAATTACGTAATTCATGCCTTTCCAACGAACTTAACGACTCACGGACACGTCATAAAAAAATTTACGCATGCATTCTTAACTTAAATTCCCCTCCCCACGCTTAAGTCTGACGTTGTCCTCAACTAAAAAGGATAAAAGGAAGGAAAAAGTAAGGTTAAAAAGAACGTGACTCCCCTGACAAATAGATAGCGTGGTCATGAAGTAGTTGTGACTGAACGCGTGAAGGTCGTGGATCGTGACTCGTGGTATCCTGACATAACTAAAAAGAAAATGAAATGTAAAAAGGAACTAGACATAGATAATAATAATAATAATAGTAGATTTATTCATATGCATCATAGTCATGGGCAAATAAAAGAAAGTACTAGAAACATAAAACCTGGGTTGCCTCCCAAGAAGGCGCTTCCTTTACCGTCTTTAGCCGGACGTGCTTTCGTTCGCTTAGGGTGGCTGGAAGTCGAGGTACAACACCTTTTTCTGATTAAATCTCCCTCGCCTACATCCATACCTTGGAGTTGTCGCTTTTCGCCGGGCAGCGGTCTCAGCTCTAGTGGCGGTTGCTCCTCGACCGGGCTCTTGTCCTTAACTTCTTTGTTGTTTTTGCCGATGATCATCGTGGGCTCGTCGACTTCCTCTTTGCTCAAAACCTGTGATAAACCTAGTACGGGAGACGAGAAATCATGCTCACAAGCATCTAAGTAATAACACTTATCATCATGCTCACTACTCTTTTTTCATTGAATCAGACATATTAAACATAAGATTTTCACCATCTACCGGTCAAAGTTAACGTTGCATTCCTAACATCTATCACGGTCTCGCCTGTAGCTAGGAATGGTCTACCCAGAATCAATGGAACATTATCGTCCTTGTCCATCTCTAGGATAACAAAATCAGCAGGGATAATGAACTTATCGACCTTAACTAAAACATCTTCGATAACACCTAGAGGGTATTTTATTGATCTATCGGCCAATTGAATACTCATCCTAGTGGGTCGTGGTTCACCTAACCCTAAGCGCTTAAACAAAGAATACGGCACCAAATTTATACTAGTGCTTAGATCAGCTAAAGCATGCTCAACTACTAAGTCACATATATGACAAGGAATAGTAAAAATCCCTGGGTCCTTGAGCTTTTTCGGTATCTTGCTCTGGAGTATCGCCGAGCATTCTCCTCGTAGTTGTACAGTGGAGACGTGTTCGAGCTTCCCTCGATTTGTCAGCAAGTCCTTCAGGAACTTCACGAAACTGGGCATCTGCATATAGCTTCAACAAATGGTAAGTTAATATCTAATTCTTTGCACATACCCATAATCTGCTAAATGGCGCATCGTCTTTGTCCTTCTTCAGTCGTGCTGGATAGGGAACCTTCGGCTGGTAACCTCACTGGCGGTCGCTCGATCTCCCTCGCTTTTTGTATTCCGTGTGCAGCCTCCTCCTTTTTAGGTTGGACCTTATCTTTTTTAGGTGCAGCTTCCCTCAACCGTGCTGGGTACGGAATCTTTGGTTGATTCGGCTTCACGAATGGTCGCGTCTTTCCATTGTCATCCTTGACCTTCTCGAAATTGACTTTCTCCTTTGAATTCTGCTTGGCGGGAGCTTCTTGTAATCCTCTCCCGCTCCTCAGGGTTATCGCGTTGCAGTACTCTTTAGGATTTGTCTCGGCATAGCTCGGGAGTGATCCTTGATTTCGCCCCGCCAGTTGTTTTGCTAATTGGCCCACTTGCTGCTCCAATTTCTTAGTCGAGGCGTCAGTGTTCTGCGCACGTACATCGTTTGCTTCCATGTACTCCTCCATCTTCATCATTCGATTCTCGTGAGCTGCGGTGGTGCTGCTGAAGTTCGTGAGGAGCGCCTTCATCATATCCATCATCTCCCTCATGTCGTCGGATCCTCCTGCGGGTGCGTTCTGGTGTTGGCCTGGCGCCCTGTTTTGGAAATTGGATTGTCTTGGCTGAAATCCTGGCGGTCCTTGCCCCTGGTGGTTCTGATTCCCATACGCCAGGTTAGGATCGCTCGAGGCTGGAAGCTTCGCTGGACACCTTGGTAATTCCTCATATAATCGATGTGCTCCAGCGACTGCCCGAGTTGGCATTCGGACGTTTCATGGGCTACACCACAGATCCCGCACAGTGGTACGTAAGGCGTATGTTGTGATGGTGCAGTGGTCCTCACGGCGTTCACGGGCTGCGTCTGCCCGGCCTTGGGAAGTAGGGCTCCAATCACCGGCTGCAGCTGAGAGTTCGTCGCCACGATCTGTTGCTGGAGCACCTCAAATTTGGCATTCGTAGCCGTCTCCTCGGTCACGCCGAACACGCCTGGCGTCTTAATCCTCGTGTTACCTCGCATGAAGCTGTTCCTCGAGTAGTCCTCGATTAAATTCCAAGCATCTGTAGCAGAGAGCTTCACGAGCCCTCCTCCTGCGGCTCCGTCTAGCATGTGAACGGTCTGGTCGTTGAGCCCCTCGTGAAATCGGTTGATTTGAGCTGGCTTCGACATCCCGTGTTGTGGGCACCTCTTCAGTAGCGCTTTGTAACGCTCCCATACCTCGTAGAGATTTTCTGATTCCTTCTGGTGAAATAGTGATACCTCCGTCTTCAACCTTATAACCTTTGATAGTGGGAAGTAGTGGCCAATAGGGCGGCTCGCATCTCTTCCCACGTGGTGATCGATCTGGGCGGTAACATCCCCAACAAGTCCTTCGCCCTGAACTTCAACGAGAACGGGAATAGCATCAGCTTGATCGCATTGCCCGAGACACCGTTGATCTTGATGGTGTCGGTCACCGTCAGAAAGGCCTTCAGATGGGAGTAGGGATCGTCGTCGGATTGCCTTCAAACTGAGCCGTCTGGATGATCATCTGAAGCCAACTGTGCTTCAGCTCGAAATTGTTGTTCTCAATCGGCGGGATGATAATTGCTGACTCAGTACCGCCTAGCGCGGCATTCTTGAGGAGATCTTGTAGTGATGGCTCCTCCTCCTGGACGGGCACTCTGTGGTCCGCCATATCTACTTCTGTATGTGGACTAAAAGAAATCGACCCGTAAAAGAAATAACGAATAACAATGACTAAAAGAACAAATAACGCAAATAGTAATAAAGAAAAAAAAGGAAAACATCAAATAAAAGTGGCTAAATACCGAACTACGGTGTTCCTAATATCAATCTATTCCCCGGCAACGGCGCCAAAAACTTGATCGACACGTGGTGTGTGAATGAAAAGTGCGACAAGTAATAATTAAAGTGAATACCTAATTACTATCCCAACGTGCAATAGGCAGTGGACCTATCGTGTCTAGTGCAGTAAAGTGAGTAAACGAGTATCGAACACGAGGAATAAATTGAGTACTAGTAGTGACCTATCAACTCGATATCTAGCCTAAATAAAGTGCGCAGATTTTTGTACGAACTATCCTAACAGATTACCCCTAAATCAACGAGAGATTCAAAGAACACGACTAACTGGTATGAGAGTTTTCAGATGAAAAAAATGTGCTCGGGATTCGAATCCCGCTAGGTACTGTGGGCTAAGACAATAAAATCGCTCCTAAGTGATTAATACTAAATCGCAGTAATTTCCTACCCGCTCGCGAGTTTGCTGTCGCCCTAAACGCTCGCGGGGATCTAAGATTCAGTAATTACTAACGGCGAGGATCGAGTATTTGCTTTCGCCCTATACTCGAATCCTATCTTCTACGAACGGCCTAATCGTTATTTAGCTGTCGCCCTAAACGATTTTCCACACGATCACTTTAACACATAGACATATTAAAGCAACGAAACAGTTTCATAGAACGATAAATAGTCAAAACACAAAGTCATGATAATTATATATCTTAACTACGAAATATCTAACGTTCAACTACTCCCAAACACATAGTGAGATTAGCTACTCATATTAGACGGGAGAACAACGAAAGAAATAGAGAACTGAGAAAGAAGACACTGTTGGGGATATGCCCTCGGAACGCCATTCGAGGATGTAATGAATTGGGCATAAACATGAACCTGTTATTCACACTTTAATATTTGGATATTGTATTCAAATATTTATTTATGGAATTAGGCATATTATTTATTTACCTATTCAGTCTTACTAGGCATCCGGTGAGAAGGTAAATAAATAAAACCCATATATACGAGTTTAGTCACCGATTCTCATGGGATGAGAGAGGGGGCACCGATGAGCTATTATTCTCGGATATAAAATTAGTCCATAAGTCTTAGGATTCAGCAGGGTGACTGAATGTCGATCATGACTTATTTGTTGATGACTCTAAAATGGTTGTGCCAATCATCCGCTTGGGAAGTGGGGGGTCGTAACATTGGTATGAGTTGAATCGGGGGATTAACTTGTATTTGGACACGACTCGTAATCGACGATCACATGGCTAATTACTCGTTGAGTGTCAATGATCGATCGATTGACTATAGTAGTATACGTGGACCTTAGACCGAAGGGTCATTGTCAGAGTTGGCTTCGGGGTCCTGACTTGTCACCAGTTTGCTAGGCCCGCCTTGTTCGAGGTTGAACATGGGTCAGCGGCAACATGCGGTCTTGACAACGAAGTGCAACTACTGGGAATTGATAGTCGTGAGGGCTTCACAACCTCGCAAGTAATCGAGGTATATGTCCTATGCATATTCGGAGACGAGGAATTACGGAATCTTTGCAAATTATAAAAATTAACTCACGTGGGACGTGGAGTGTAGTTTAGTAATTTCACCGTCACGAATTAGACATAGTGTTGGGTTAGTGAGTTTGACATTACCATGGCTCTCAATCGACCGGGACATAAGTGAAGGGTCTATACGTATTACGACAATCTATAGTCGGTTCGTAAAATACGAAGGTCGTACTCAACACGGGATCTATTCGGTACCACGGGATTGGCTAGGTGCTTACCGAATTCTTGGATTCCTCCCTTGCCGGGTTGAGACGAACCAAGAGAGTCGGGCTTAAAAAGGATCACCGAGACAGTATCTACTAAAGTGAGATGTGTTATTACATAACGGTCTTGGAGACGTTAATAAAACATTAAATATTGGTTTTAGAAACTATATTTATTTGAAATAAGATTCCGGAATGAAACAACAAAGAATGGACCGAAAATAGGGTTCACAACCATGAGCAAGGCTCGTCAAGGTCGTGAAGCCCACTTGAAAAGTAGCAACAGATTCCAAAATTCATATCTTACAATCCAGACCTCGGATTCAGAATCCCTTTGGTCAGAATCAAGATTGGTGAGTATTATATCTGTGGTTAAACTTTTAGGTCCATCGGACATCGTTTACCCCTCGATCTAAGAGATCTACGTAACTGTCGCAAAGCTGTCGAATGCGTCACGGCCGTGACACCTTGTGCAAGAGGCCGTTAAGGTCGACAGAGGCCATGTTTTTTGGCCCGACTTGGTCACGGCCGTGACCATCATGTCCCAGGCCATAAAGGCCGTCAGGGACTTGTTCATGGCCGTGAATCGGGCCGTGATGATGGGCAGAAGCTTGGCTAAGCTCGTCGCGGCCGTGAAGACCTTTGCAAGAGGCCGTGAACCGACAGTTTTTGGTCAAAACTTGTCCAAATCAAATCCAAATTCGTTCCTTGTTTTTTTGTTAGACTTGTGGGACAATGTCGAGTCGATGATATAATACAAAGGAAACAAACAAGTTATGAGTCATATATGATATGATTTGGATTAATTATGATTAAAATCAATTTCAAAGGGTGAAAGTTGATTTAATCTTTATTACTTTGAAGAATTTCGTCCATAATTTTAATCCAAGCTTTCTCACACTAAAACTTTGTAGCACCCAGGTTCCCGTAAGTTACTAGAGCCAATAGATTAGCAAAGTACAAGTACGTGTCTTACGTGCATTATTGTGGCGACTACGCGATTTATTTAATTATGTGCTTATGTGACGTAGGAGACCCCGTAGAAATTTAGTCGGGCCACATGGTTCCGAGAATTAAATAGAATTGCGAAAATAGGCCATGTGTGAAAATAGGGGTAAAACCTTAAATGGTCTAGAATTGAAGAAGTTAACCCAACAAGGGCCTAGGGGTAATTTGTGAGCCAATCATCCCTAAATCAAGTGATATTTCGTCACTAAGGCTTGAGCCACTTAAATCCCATTTCGAAAACAATTTTAAGTCCACCAACTCATTAGCCAAGCACCAACGAGATAACAAGCAAGGAGGAAGGAGAAGGCGAGACAAAACGAGTGAGCCTGGACTAGGTATCATCCTTTAACTATGATTTTATCGTTTTGTTCAAGAATTTACACATTTTAGGACTAAAGGCACGATAAGATTAGGGCTCGTGTGACTCAAAAACCCTAAAATGTGCTCTAGCCTTGAGTTTGTTAGGATTTGGCTAACCTAAAACTATTTTAGTTCTCGTTACTTTAGCCTAGGATGATTTCGAGCTAACCTGAGACGTTTTTGGGTCGAGAGATGTCCCACAGAGCTTAATAAATCCAGAAATAGGGACTTCAATGTAGTTTCGAGCGGATGAATGTTTGAAGGTTCGATCGAAAGTAGAAAATTGATTTTATTATGAGTTTTGATCGAAACCTAGCACATTCGGGCGAAACTGGAATAGGATAAAATAAGTTTCGATTAATTTCATGGTTTAGTTGGTGAATTGAGTAACTTATGAGTTTCGATCGAAACTCCCCTCAATTACGTATAAGAATCGATCGAAGAGGACACCTAACTTAGGGTTTCGGGCAAATGAAATTAATAATAGGCTTTCGACCGAAACTAGCCCTAATGTACTAATATTGGTCGAAACCTCATTCCATGACACCTCCAATCGATCGAAAGAAACCCTCAATTAGGCACGGTTTCGATCGAAACCCTGATGATGACATGCTGACGTGAGAACACGGCGAAACTCATGCAATTGGAGAACTAATCGAGCGAAACCCTTAAATGATCGAAACCCTATGCATGGTTTCGATCGAAACTGTGATGACCTCAAGATGACGTCAGAGAACGGTGAAACCCACTCGAAAGTGATCCGCAATTTTAATTTGTATCGATCAAAAGTAGGATGACGAAGTGATGATGCAATCACACGGAGAAACTCAACCTCTAACCTTGATGAATTTGGCGACAGGTAGATCGATCGAAACTAGGTTTAATTTGGCACCTTCGCCGTGCCATACAACCTATCGAATGTTAAAATCAACATGAGTTTCGAGCGAAAGTAGGCCCATGCATAGGTTCAAATGTGCGAAAGTGAGATAAATTAGGAAATTGATCGAAACATATCTCGGCGAAACCCATGCAAAGTGGAAATTGAATCGGCCGCATGTGATTTCCCATGCATAGTTTCGATCGAAACTAGGAATTTATGTGTATCAATTGGGCAAAATTGAATTGGGCAAAACCTTGCAAATTAGATGACTTTCGCCGAGCCTTTATGAAGGGAAATTCAATTCTCCAACTTAGAAATTAATTAAGGGACAAAACTCACGTGGAATCGAACAATTGAAGTCCAATCGAAACTCGACCCTAAGTAGCACCCTTTCGCCATGGAGTATAAGCTAAGGTCGAAATTAAATAATAACATAGGCTAAGGTAGAAATTGAATGACTTACGAAATTCAATACGACATTCCACTAGCTCGCAGTCTAGAAAATTTGTACTTCGACGAATGGGCTAAGGAAAGTAAGATACTAATCTTCTAACCTATTTTATTTTAAAAGGTCGAACGACAGAAGCGAACGAGGAAATACGCTGATTACGACGGACGACAGGTAAGTAGAAATCCAACTACGATACGTAACTTGCTTGCGTCCGATGATGTGAAAACGTGCATGTTACGATAAGATTATGTTACGTGCATGATAGCATGATCTGCATACCCACATGAGCATGGCATGAGCACTTGCACGCATAAGTAGTAAGTATGACATGAGGTAAGAGCGTGCGTAAGATCGCCTGTGTGCGATGTATACTCGCCGATATTGGCGTTTGTGTCGACTCAATGAAGAGTCACGGCTCCCCTATGCAGCCATGGCAAAAGAAGCCATAAGGCCTGTATAAGAGGCTGGGGGAATACCCCGTATGCGGGAGATGCAACCTGGAGGATGCGGCCCGGGGCACGCACTGAGTAAGGGAAGATTCCTGCGGGTGACCTTCTAGTGCGTAAAGCACTAACCGGGAGGGAAGATTCCTTCGGGTGACCTCCGCGGTTAGTGGCCTCGGTGTTGGCTACCAGTGAGAAGCGTCCGCGTGGAGGCCGCACTGAGTAAGGGAAGATTCCTTCGGGTGACCTTCTAGTGTGAGAACCTCCACATATGAGATCTCTATGAAATGGCGCATAGTGGGATAGAAAGCCGAGGGCCCGTACGAAGTAAGAGGATAAGAAAATGAGTACGAGTCAGAAAAAGGGCAAGAAAATGAGAAGGAGAGTATGAGCATTAGAAAACGACGACGTGGATTGTCGATCGTTAGGACACGTGCATACATGCATAATTTCTGCTTACTGAGCCTCGGTGGCTCATTCGTTATGTTACGTATTGTAGGTACTGGCGATCACGGTACGTGATCCGACCTTTATGCGAGGCCGATCTTTTGAAGCTATCCGGCTGCTTTTGAGGTGGGAGTGTGTGTATGGATGACGACCTGTGAAGGCCGGGCGCATAGGGAGCTTTTGGCTGCACACACACACACTTGTACTTTGTGTAGACACGATTTCGATGATTTGTAGAACGAATTACGAATATTCTTTTGACATGTATATAAGACTTCCGCATGCAAGTCTAAAATGAAAAATTTTGTTCGCATTTTTACGTACTCGCACGATAACAAAGCATTAACACTTAGACTTAGAACGGGATACGAGGGCGGGACGACGGGTCCTGACAAACTTGGAGTTTAGAGAGAGTTGAGAGCGTATGAGTTTGTTCTTTGAGAAAAACTTAAGTGTGTTTGAGTTTTTAGTAAATCAAACACACAATTACAAACACAAACACATCTCTTCTAAACATCTTCCCCTCCGCTCTAGCCATCCTTGGGAGGAGGTGGAATTTGGATACCTCCCGGGGTCGGCGTGATGATCTTGTCAAGGTGTTGGAGCTCGGAGAGGTCACGACATTGCTCGGAGCGAACTATGACAACCGGGATGGCAAGGCGAGAGCTAGGATCTTCGCTACAAGGGTAAGCTACGAGAATCCTTATTACGTGTCATGCATATTTTCTTTACATAAACAAGCGATCCGGGGCTCCTTACGGGGATCCCGGGAAAAAATTTTAAACTTCCGCTGCGCCCGGGGTTCGATCTCGGGTCACTCGGGGTTCCTCAACAGTGGTATCAGAGCCATGCTTGGTTTTAAGAAACGACATAAATGAACCCGAATGATCTCAGTTGTGCAAATCACTGAGTCACTCGAGCGTTTTAGCATGAGTTGTTCTCGGTTCGAGTTTGCAAACCGAGCGCTTGCATGGTCGGAACAGCGTCTCGTTGCGAGCGGTCCGACGTATTGCAGCGCCGTGGTGAGAAACCGTAGTGGTTGTCTCCCCAGGGATTATAACTTTACTCTTGGAGATGAGTTTAAGGGTGTAGTTTACTAAGATTGCTTAGATCTAGAGGTCTAGAGTAGATCTGCGTAAAAACATTAGACGTGGTTTGAACGGAAATTTTTAGCGATACCAAAGACGAGAATAGTGAGGCTCATTGGCTCGGGGCGAAGCCTCATTGCCAACGACTTCCGATTCGAGTTTGAGGGACTCGTCGAAAGCTCAAAAACGAGCGACTGCCCCTTGTCATGCGTTAAATTACGCATTATTTTTACTGGGACTGTGACGTTCAACGGATCCGGGTCTGAACTCCGGTGATGGCAAAGTCCGACTTCGATGAGGTAGCGATAAGGACCGGTGACGTTTTTGTGTTCCGGGCTGTTTTGAACATTTCGAATGGCCGATAAGGTTTTGGTCCAATTCCATTCATTTTAGGACTTTAAATGATTGGGTCATGTTAATAGTTCTAATGGGTCTTTAAATAGTTTAAGCCAATAAGTAACCCTAATGGGACTAATGGGCTTGGCCCAAGACAAGCCCAAAATTTCGTTCCGGCTTCTTTGAGCTTTTGTTGTCGCGTACGTATTTATGTTGTGTATGCATGATATGATAATGACGTCAGCGTGGACTTAGCCTCTATTTCCGGGTGATATGTTAAGGGTGACAAGGTCCCCCCCGGGTTGTATTTTATTTGATATTATACGAGTTGTCCGGGGCAACTGATCCCCCCGTTCTGTACTTTATTAATTTGTAGAAAAATTAGTTTAAGTATGGTGGCCGTACGAGTACGAGGTGAAAATACAATAGAAGTCGTTCGAGGACTTGGAGATTGCTTGAAGACATTCGTTACCCCAAAGATGAAGAGATGTTATTTTTGTAAAAGTAGAGTAGAAATAGTCCACGCTGGTCGTCTTGTAGGAAAACTAGGTTTACCGCAATTTCGTGCATGTTTGTTTGACGTTACGTGCATTATTAAGTGCTTGCATGTGAGACGTATTCTCCCGGTTGAACAAAATACTAAGTGAGTAAAGGGACTTGGTTCCTGTCTTCTATCAAGCTCGAAACCATTGAACTTGAGTGTCGTGTGAGGTTTGTTCCGAGTTATCGGTGCCGATCATCTCACTTTTGTCGTAGTTTGTCCGAGTGCGTTGAGACAATAAAGTCAAGCTCGTTAATGAAACGACTTGGGTGTTTGTGCTTTGTTCCGAGTTATCGGCACCAAACATTTAGCTCTTGATATTTCGGGTTACTGTCGAAACGCCACTCTCCAAAACATATTCACGCCTTATAAAATGTTATCCTACGGGCGGGAATTTCTAAATGTTAGGATTGAGCCAGACGTTGATAGGTCGCACTTAGACCGGTTATTTCCCAATTATTCCTGTTAGGGTGAGGGTTCCTAACCGGAGACGAAGTTGTTGAAACACTCATGAGATGGACTTGTGTGAGACACGAGGCCGTCTACGGGTTCGAGTGGGACACGACGCCGTCCGATTAATGGGCCAAGAAACTGTTAGGTTGAGGCTTATTTCTGTGGAGCGGGGACCTCAACCCCATTATGAAACCATCAATGAGGTTTCCGAAATCTCTATCGGGAGAATGAGATTTTGCATTAAAATAGTGGGAGTCAGGCCAAGAGAAAAAGTCCTTTCAGTGCCTGACGAATAATACGTTCGACCCAATAATTGTTATGTCTTCTGCATTATATTTCTTTCTATATGATTGACAAACCCATTATATATGAATACTGCTTTATTGTTTGGTGGGACTGAACAATATGGATTTGATCCAATCTAAGGATGGTCCTAATATGGATTTTTCAAAAATGCATATTCTCGTAAAATGGATCGTTGAGTAATAATGTGCAACTAACCATTGTGGCACAAGTTGGCATAAAGTTATTACTTCATAAAATGGGCTATAAAAGAGCAATATTGGATAGCTTCATATTTGAGCCTATCGATCCAATACACATAAAGAATAAGAGAACGTAATAAAAGGGTCCAATTGGGTTGGACAAGTATTTCCAAGGGCGAGGCATTGGAATTTATACTTACCTAAACTTTGAGTTTGAGGGCCTTAAATTTTGAATAATATGATTTTGAAACTAATTATTCTAAAACAATGACTGGGTTCTAGATAAGTTGAGATGGTATTCACTTATTAGTTATGAACATACTAGATTCCAGTGGAAGTTTTTCAGCATTGAGAGATTATGATCAATGTTAAATGCGGACAAGGTGTCCAAATAATTACATTGCATCAATATTTCTCTGTTTAAATTTGGGCGTAGTTTCAGTTACATAATTGCCTTGAAATACCCAATGGGTTATTAAATACATTATTTTGAATAAATGTATGCGATTTTATTTTTGAAATAAATTCACTGGCAATTAATAACTGTTTGATATTGTATTGTCCAAATTTAAAACTGTGAAATAAATTACCAACAAAAGCAACTTTGAGTTGATAAAGAAAATTTTATTGTCTCTTTGATTTAGTTATGCCGAAGTTCGAGATTCAAGTGTTGGATAAACACGACATTGTTAAGTCGTGGGAATCTCATAACATCAGCAAGAGGTGACAAATCACCCTTCACAGGGAATTAATAAAATAGTCATAAATCTTCTGGGTTTGACCCGCACCAAAGTTTGTGGACAAAATATTGTATTTGCCCAAGGTAATTTCTATTAATTTGTAAACTTCGCAAATAATCATTTTTCTTAGAGATTAGTGTATGCGTTAAGTTACAAATTTTAAATCCTTGATAAGATCGAGGAAATTAATTTAAAATAAACTGCGAGATAAAAGAATCATTTTGATTTGATTAAACTGGCTAATTATTCTCGAGTTTAGAATGAGTTCTTTGGAGAGAACGTCATCTTTTCACAGTTAACTAAGAAAGCTGTTAATGATGTATCGAGACAGACTTCATGCACGCAGGCCATCATAGTCGATAGTCACGCATGCGCTTCAACAGTTGTATGATAAACAATATTGGATAGAGTTTGATCTTTGCTGAACTAAATTGTTCCCATATGGTGTGGGTTTGCATATGAAATGCAATGAACGTTCTGTACAGAATTCCTTTGAGGTCAATTAATTCTGCACCTTACGAAATTTGGAATTAGTAAGAAGCTGAGCTTAAATCATATAGTGGGGTTGCCCTATTTAAGTGAGAAAGCTTATGACAGTTGTGTATATGAAAAAGGAGAATATTAAGGTTGTTGTTGTCTTGGAACTCAACATTGACAACCCCACTTTTGACAATTTTTGAAAAACGTCAAAGCCTTAGAGGCTCATGAATTCTTTTAAAAAAAAATGGTTTATTCGAGAATGAAGAGTGGGAGTGGTAACACTGGGAGTGTTGACCGAAACACCTTAAAAATATTTTAGTGCTAGACAACACTTAAAGAAAAGTCCGAGATTACCACAGTTGTATAGGTCGGGTAGGGTGTCTCGCCAGCCTGAGAGATACTGTATAATACATGTCGAGCACAGGGGTTGCTGCGAGCTGTATAGTTGTAATACCCGTAAATTTAATACGGGGTTTTATGTAATAAACTACGTAATTTGCGAACTAGGAATTTTTGTAACAGAATTCAAGTCTTGAAACAACTTAGCTTAATAAATAAATAAATAAATAAATGAATAATAAAATGATAATATAAGAAATACTAATAGTGGGCTAGGTTGAATACGTGAATAAGGCCCAAGATTTGCTAGGATAGACATTGAGAATGAGGGTTGCTTTAGCTTGAAGTAAATATCGTCACTCCTAGTCTTTTCAACACAATTATCGAAACCTTAAAATATATCTAATAGGAGTAGAGGTCATTGGTAAGGAAGAACCCCATTTTGAGCAAGGACGAATAACAAGAGTAGAACCAGGAGCAAATTCGACTAAGCACTAACGAGTCCAAAAGTTTGAAGAAGAGGTATATATATAAAATTCATCATGTTTAAGGTTTAATCAATTTTTATATGAATACACTCTCTTACATGATTATGCAATAACCATAGGAAACTTTCGAAGGGATTATGTTAGGAATCCTAGGACTTTCGAAATTTAGTCCATAATTATGAATATTCATATGACAGAATATGAGTTTTAATTGTCGATACATAATACCTGATATTATCATGAGAGTTCGAAACCTATTGTGGATAAAAACCCTAACTTTAGAAACTTAGTAACGATCACATCGGTTATCTAATGAAATAGAAGTGTTAGTAATTCCAAGTATATGAAATATCTATGAGGGATGAATTTGGACCTAACATTTTCTAGGATCAGTATAGTTTGCAAATATGATCATGGAACAATAATTTGTGATAATTTTAGGGTTTGATGTTCTTAGTATATGAATTTCTGGGTTTAGTTTGAATGTCGAAATAAAGTTACTGATGAGGAAGGTCTCGAGAAATATAAAATCCCGTAAGTCCTCTCGAGAAATATATAATGTCGTAACAGTACCATTATGAAGTAATAGATGTCAGCACATTAGGAATGTTATGAAGATCTCGAGATATACTAATAATGCAAAGATGTCGATATCTAACCTTTAAAATGTCGAGATGCATAAGTTAATTCGACAAAAGTAAAGCTTCGACATTTAACTAGGTCTCGATATCTTCTATATCAATTCGACATTTTCCATGTTGTTTTATCTCGACATTTTTCCTTTAAGAAGCTCGACATTTCAAGGGGTCTCGACATTTTCTATGAACCTCTTCGACATTTATATTTGTTTTTAGAGGGTCTCGACATTTTATAAGACTTCGATATTTAAAGGACTCGATATCTATATGTCTCGACATTTCTATTGTTTAGGGTCTCGACATTTTTAAGGATTTCGACATTTCAAGTCTCGACCTTAATTTTTACAAGGAACTCGACATTTTCATTTTTTTAAAAACCAAAGATCTCGGCAAGCTCGTAGATCTCGACATTTGGTATTTCGACATTATGGTTTACTTAATAAATTTTCGGTATTTTAGAATTTTTTTCGATTTCAAAGGTTTTTAATATTTTAGGTTTATTTATTTTAGGAATATCATTATTTTTAGGCTTTCATAAATTTTAGGGTTTTCTATAATTAGGGTTTGGGAACTTAAAAACTTATACAGTTTAACAAATATACTGATATAATAACATTTATTTATTCAGAGGATCGACCTATAGGGATTCCATCGGACCTCTTATTTAGCAATATCGGGAGGACAGGTAGGTGAAACATTCATCTACAACACGTAAACACATATCTGATCTTATGTGCTTCTATGTGATTAAATGATTTACGTGATTTACGTGTTATACATATTTTACGCATGTTTCATGTGGATCATGTTTTCATACGTTATCACGTTTATATGCATGGCATATGCATACCATATCACAGGGGTGAGATATTTACACCGTACTGAGACGATTGACTTGAGATATTGTCGAGCGGGGTAGAATGAGATATTTGTGATTTTATTGTTGACTCGTTGAGGAGTCGAGGTTGGTACTCATATGACACCTGACGGCAGACAGGCGTGATCGATCTGTCTACTCGGGCGTGAACGTCCCGAGGTGCAAAACCGTCGTGATTATATTTTCAGCGGAGGGAGCGACCTGACAGGGCAGTTGCGTGATCGTCAAAACGCTGTCGGCGTAGGCTACCGCTTACGGAAGAGCGACCTAGCAGGGCAGTTGCGTGATCGTCAAAACGCTGCTAGTGTAAGCTTCCGTATGTTATTATTATGGGCGCGCGAGGTGTCGAGTCTGACCTAGGGCCCTGTGTTTTGTGATTTGAGATAGGATTGTGGGAAAGAGAAAGAGTGAACATTGCATGTGAGATATTGGGATCGGGAATGAGCGTTCACGTGCATACACGCATTTTTATTCACCTACTGGGCAAATCGCTCAGTGTTTACGTGTTGTAGGTACCGAGTCTGACGCCGACGCGCGTCAAGACTGAGGCGGCTGGTGGCGGTGCTCCACGGACTTTTGAGGGCGGGGCGGTACATGGATGAAGACCTGTGGAGCGGCGTTAGCGCTTTTTGTTCTTTTGATAATTTTGGGGCTTCGGCCCGTGTACAGAGATGACAATGTAGACATATGTTTATAGTAATATATATTATTTTAGGAAAAAGTTTTAATTAGATGGGCCTTCCGCGGCTTACGTTGCGGAAATCCGCCACTAATCCAAATTAGGAAAGTAGGGTCGCCACAGGTGGTATCAGAGCGTAGGCTTTAGATTCTGCAGACTGTCCATGTACTGCCGCTCAAAAGCCTGGAGAACCAGCCTGGCCTGTAAGCTAAATGTTTGATTATGTGTTATCTGATATGTGCTTTATATGAATTATTGTAGATAATTGTGAAAAATGCCGAGAACTCGTAGTGAACATGTGGGTGAATCCAGCCGTAGGGCTGAACCCGATTCCCCTCCCCCTGAAAGGGACTCCACTATCCTACGACTGACTGAATTACTTCAGCGTCAGTCTGATCATATCAATCGCCAATCAGATCAAATCGACGAGCTACTTCATCATCATAGCTCGTCTGAGCATCGTCCCTCCCCTCAGCCTGCACGTGTAGAAATTATCGGGGAACGCTTTCGAAAGATGGATCCCCCAACATTTGCGGATGCCACCGATCCCGCAATAGCTGAAGATTGGTTACGGACTATCGAAGATATGTTTATATACAGCCGCGTACCTGAAGATGAAAAGGTCCTGTGCGCCGTTTCAATGCTGAGAGGAAATGCCCGTTTCTGGTGGGACACTGTGAAGGTCTTGGAAGACCCAGTGGTTATGTCGTGGGAACGATTTAGAGAATTGTTCTACGGCAAATACTTTACTGCTCACGAACAAGAACGACGAATGTTAGAATTCATAAACCTCAGGCAAGGAGGAATGCCCGTGTCTCAATATATCCGTAAATTCGAGGAGCTGTCTCGTTTTGCTCCTCACATGGTGGCGACAAACCTATTGAAGGTGACGAGGTTCATTACGGGCCTTAAACCTGAGCTTTATCGTGACTTAAGTATCTCGGGGGCCCGACAGATGGAATTTACCCAAGTAGCAGAAAGGGCCATAATAGCTGAGCAAGCTGAGGCTCAGATTTCTGAAGCTCAGGAGTCGAAGAAGAGGAGGGAGAGTCAGCAAGGACCTGGAAATGACCGTAAACGCCAATTTTTCAACAAAGGCCAAGGAAATCGCCAGGGTCAACAGAACTGGCGCCCGACGCTGAACCAAGGACCCATAAATATTCAGAGCAGACCTCCAAACCCAGCACCCCAATGTAGACAATGTGGTCGTTACCACTTCGGCGCTTGTTATCAACCCAGACCCAACCCAAACCCACAATGTTTCAGATGCGGAAGGATGGGGCACTATGCAAGAAATTGTAACACAAACATGCCCCAGAACCCGACCCGAACACCAGTTCGACCCCCACCGGTTCCTGCACGGGTTTTCACGCTTACCAATGAAGAGGCCGAGGCGAACCCTTCTGTTGTGACGGGTACGTTAACTATCTATAACGTGCCCACTTCGGTGCTAATTGATTCTGGAGCCACACATTCATTTGTGTCGGCTAAGTATGTGACGAAGGTAGGAATATCTCCTACCTCATCTGAATGCAATTATGTAGTTACTCTACCACACGGGGATCCGACGCATACCAACCAAGTACTGAAAGGATGCGTCGTAGTTATTGAGGGTAGGAACTTGAGTGCCGACCTGATTGTAATCCCGATGAACGACTATGATGTCATCTTCGGAATGGATTGGCTTTCAAGATATGGAGCCATCATAGATTGCAACAAGAAGGTCGTTAAATTCCAGCTGCCTGAAGAAGAAGCATTCACTTTTTCAGGTAAAACAAATAAGAATAGTATTCCACAAATATCAGCTCTGAAGGCTCAACAACTTTTGAGGTCAGGTTGTGAGTCTTATCTCGTGTATGCGGTGAAGGCAGAGGACTTACCTCAGCCGGAACTAAAAGACGTACCTGTAGTCAATGAATACACTGATGTATTTCCCGACGATCTCCCAGGGTTACCCCCTGATCGAGAAATACAGTTCACGATAGATCTGATCCCGGGGTCTGCCCCAATCTCTAATGCCCCTTACCGTTTGGCACCAAATGAGTTAAAGGAATTGAAGGAACAGTTAGAAGACTTACAATCTAAGGGGTTTATCCAGCCGAGTTTTTCGCCGTGGGGCGCACCCGTTCTTTTTGTGCGAAAGAAGGATGGGTCGATGCGACTATGCATCGACTACCGAGAATTGAATAAGATCACGATCAAGAATAAATACCCTTTGCCAAGGATCGATGATCTGTTCGATCAATTGCAAGGAGCCTCGGTATTCTCGAAAATCGACCTCCGTTCGGGATACCATCAGTTGAAGATCAGTGAGGTAGATGTTCCTAAAACCGCATTCAGTACGAGGTATGGCCATTATGAGTTTTTGGTCATGCCTTTTGGACTGACAAATGCCCCAGCTGCTTTTATGGACCTGATGAACCGAGTCTTTAAAGACTACCTCGATCGGTTCGTTATCGTCTTTATCGACGATATTTTGATCTATTCTAAAACAAGAGATGAACACGAAAGCCATCTACGAACCATCTTAGAAATCCTGCGAGAGAAACAGCTCTACGCCAAATTCAAGAAATGCGAATTTTGGCTTGAGCAAGTAGCCTTCTTGGGACACGTAATTTCTGGGAGTGGAATCTCTGTGGACCCGAGTAAGATCGAAGCTGTGAATAACTGGCCACGACCTACTACTCCTACCGAAGTCCGAAGTTTTCTGGGACTTGCGGGATACTACCGTAAGTTTATAGCGGACTTCTCTATTATTGCCTCTACATTAACCAATTTGACGAGAAAGAACGTTCCGTTCAAATGGACCGAAGCATGCGAACAGAGCTTCCAAGAATTAAAGAAACGTCTTACCTCTGCCCCAATATTGACAATACCATCCGGGACCGGAGGATTTGCAGTATACAGCGATGCTTCGAAGAATGGCTTGGGATGCGTGCTGATGCAGAACGGAAAGGTGATTGCCTATGCTTCGCGACAACTAAAGGAATACGAGAAGAACTACCCAACTCATGACCTCGAATTAGCAGCGGTGGTCTTCGCTCTGAAGATTTGGAGACATTATCTCTATGGAGAGAAATGTGAGATCTTCACAGACCATAAGAGTTTGAAGTATTTCTTCACTCAGAAGGAACTGAATATGCGACAGCGAAGATGGCTGGAGCTCGTCAAGGACTACGATTGCGTCATCAGCTATCATCCGGGTAAGGCAAACGTAGTCGCAGATGCGCTAAGTCGAAAAGCGGTGAATACAGAGTTACATCAGCTTGGAATAGAGATAGTTAATTTAGGCGAAGTTGAGACAAAACTAGCAGCGCTAACTCTCCAACCCACGCTGCTAGAACAGATCAAGAAGACGCAAGAAGAAGACGAACTCTACCTAAAAATGAAAGAGGCACTACCCGAAGATTTCAACATCCGAGAGGATGGAGCTTTGCTATACAAGAATCGTTTTTATGTACCTAACAACGAGGAGCTACGACAAACAATAATGAAGGAAGCACATGCGACCACATACTCGGTACACCCAGGAGCCACAAAGATGTATCAAGATTTACGAATTATGTACTGGTGGCCGGGAATGAAGAAGGATGTCGCCATGTTCGTAAGTAGATGTATGACTTGCCAATTGATTAAAGCGGAACACCAGCGACCCGGTGGAACCCTACAGCCTCTACCCATTCCGGAATGGAAGTGGGATTATATTACGATGGATTTTGTCGTTGGTTTACCCAAAACGACGAAAGGTTACGATGCTATCTGGGTGATCGTAGATCGCCTAACTAAATCAGCCCATTTCCTTCCCATCAGCTCTACTTTTTCCATGGAACGCTATGCTGAATTGTATATTCAGGAAATCATCCGCCTCCATGGAATTCCAATTTCTATAGTCTCGGATCGAGATTCGAGATTTTTGTCGAACTTTTGGCAGAGCCTGCAGAAAGCAATGGGTACCAAGCTCTCATTTAGTACTGCTTACCATCCCCAAACCGACGGGCAGTCTGAACGAACGATTCAGACTCTTGAGGATATGCTACGGGCATGTGTGCTCGATTTCAAAGGAAACTGGAGTAAGTATTTGCCGCTTACAGAATTTTCATACAACAACAGTTTCCACGCTACAATTGGAATGGCGCCATACGAGGCGTTATATGGGCGCAAATGCCGATCCCCAGTCCATTGGGACGAAATCGATGAGCGAACACTGATAGGACCTGATATGATCCGAGAAATGACAGAAGCGGTGACGAAGATTCGGGAAAGGATGCGAACCGCACAGAGTCGTCAAAAGAGTTATGCTGATCATCGACGACGACCTTTGGAGTTCGCAGAAGATGACCAAGTATTCTTGAAAATTTCCCCGATGAAAGGAGTCAAGCATTTTGGAAAGAAGGGCAAGCTGAGTCCCAGATATATAGGCCCCTTCAGAATTATGAAGCGAGTCGGCGAAGTAGCGTACCAGTTGGAATTACCAGCTTCCTTGTCGCAAGTTCACGACGTATTTCACGTATCGACATTACGAAAATACGTCGCGGACCCGAGCCATGTTATTCAGAATGAGCTTCTTTATCAACAGCTCAAGCCCGACTTGAGTTACGAAGAGAGGCCTGTAGAGATTTTGATGTACGAGTTGAAACGTCTACGGAATAAGAATATTCTGTTAGTTAAGGTGTTGTGGCGAAATCAATCAGTTGAGGAAGCCACTTGGGAACGTGAGGATGATATGAGAGTTCGTTATCCCGAGTTATTCCAGTCGGCGTAATTTCGGGGACGAAATTCTTTTAAGGGGGGAGGATGTAATACCCTTAAATTTAATACGGGGTTTTATGTAATAAACTACGTAATTTGCGAACTAGGAATTTTTGTAACAGAATTCAAGTCTTGAAACAACTTAGCTTAATAAATAAATAAATAAATAAATAAATAAATGAATAATACAATGATAATATAAGAAATACTAATAGTGGGCTAGGTTGAATACGTGAATAAGGCCCAAGATTTGCTAGGATAGACATTGAGAATGAGGGTTGCTTTAGCTTGAAGTAAATATCGTCACTCCTAGTCTTTTCAACACAATTATCGAAACCTTAAAATATATCTAATAGGAGTAGAGGTCATTGGTAAGGAAGAACCCCATTTTGAGCAAGGACGAATAACAAGAGTAGAACCAGGAGCAAATTCGACTAAGCACTAACGAGTCCAAAAGTTTGAAGAAGAGGTATATATATAAAATTCATCATGTTTAAGGTTTAATCAATTTTTATATGAATACACTCTCTTACATGATTATGCAATAACCATAGGAAACTTTCGAAGGGATTATGTTAGGAATCCTAGGACTTTCGAAATTTAGTCCATAATTATGAATATTCATATGACAGAATATGAGTTTTAATTGTCGATACATAATACCTGATATTATCATGAGAGTTCGAAACCTATTGTGGATAAAAACCCTAACTTTAGAAACTTAGTAACGATCACATCGGTTATCTAATGAAATAGAAGTGTTAGTAATTCCAAGTATATGAAATATCTATGAGGGATGAATTTGGACCTAACATTTTCTAGGATCAGTATAGTTTGCAAATATGATCATGGAACAATAATTTGTGATAATTTTAGGGTTTGATGTTCTTAGTATATGAATTTCTGGGTTTAGTTTGAATGTCGAAATAAAGTTACTGATGAGGAAGGTCTCGAGAAATATAAAATCCCGTAAGTCCTCTCGAGAAATATATAATGTCGTAACAGTACCATTATGAAGTAATAGATGTCAGCACATTAGGAATGTTATGAAGATCTCGAGATATACTAATAATGCAAAGATGTCGATATCTAACCTTTAAAATGTCGAGATGCATAAGTTAATTCGACAAAAGTAAAGCTTCGACATTTAACTAGGTCTCGATATCTTCTATATCAATTCGACATTTTCCATGTTGTTTTATCTCGACATTTTTCCTTTAAGAAGCTCGACATTTCAAGGGGTCTCGACATTTTCTATGAACCTCTTCGACATTTATATTTGTTTTTAGAGGGTCTCGACATTTTATAAGACTTCGATATTTAAAGGACTCGATATCTATATGTCTCGACATTTCAATTGTTTAGGGTCTCGACATTTTTAAGGATTTCGACATTTCAAGTCTCGACCTTAATTTTTACAAGGAACTCGACATTTTCATTTTTTTAAAAACCAAAGATCTCGGCAAGCTCGTAGATCTCGACATTTGGTATTTCGACATTATGGTTTACTTAATAAATTTTCGGTATTTTAGAATTTTTTTCGATTTCAAAGGTTTTTAATATTTTAGGTTTATTTATTTTAGGAATATCATTATTTTTAGGCTTTCATAAATTTTAGGGTTTTCTATAATTAGGGTTTGGGAACTTAAAAACTTATACAGTTTAACAAATATACTGATATAATAACATTTATTTATTCAGAGGATCGACCTATAGGGATTCCATCGGACCTCTTATTTAGCAATATCGGGAGGACAGGTAGGTGAAACATTCATCTACAACACGTAAACACATATCTGATCTTATGTGCTTCTATGTGATTAAATGATTTACGTGATTTACGTGTTATACATATTTTACGCATGTTTCATGTGGATCATGTTTTCATACGTTATCACGTTTATATGCATGGCATATGCATACCATATCACAGGGGTGAGATATTTACACCGTACTGAGACGATTGACTTGAGATATTGTCGAGCGGGGTAGAATGAGATATTTGTGATTTTATTGTTGACTCTTTGAGGAGTCGAGGTTGGTACTCATATGACACCTGACGGCAGACAGGCGTGATCGATCTGTCTACTCGGGCGTGAACGTCCCGAGGTGCAAAACCGTCGTGATTATATTTTCAGCGGAGGGAGCGACCTGACAGGGCAGTTGCGTGATCGTCAAAACGCTGTCGGCGTAGGCTACCGCTTACGGAAGAGCGACCTAGCAGGGCAGTTGCGTGATCGTCAAAACGCTGCTAGTGTAAGCTTCCGTATGTTATTATTATGGGCGCGCGAGGTGTCGAGTCTGACCTAGGGCCCTGTGTTTTGTGATTTGAGATAGGGTTGTGGGAAAGAGAAAGAGTGAACATTGCATGTGAGATATTGGGATCGGGAATGAGCGTTCACGTGCATACACGCATTTTTATTCACCTACTGGGCAAATCGCTCAGTGTTTACGTGTTGTAGGTACCGAGTCTGACGCCGACGCGCGTCAAGACTGAGGCGGCTGGTGGCGGTGCTCCACGGACTTTTGAGGGCGGGGCGGTACATGGATGAAGACCTGTGGAGCGGCAGCGCTTTTTGTTCTTTTGATAATTTTGGGGCTTCGGCCCGTGTACAGAGATGACAATGTAGACATATGTTTATAGTAATATATATTATTTTAGGAAAACGTTTTAATTAGACGGGCCTTCCGCGACTTACGTTGCGGAAATCCGCCACTAATCCAAATTAGGAAAGTAGGGTCGCCACAATAGTACACATCGAGCACGGGATTGCTGCGATGAAGGTATATGTTATTAATAATCCCACTACCCTTGACCAAGCAATAATGGTTAAACTCGCTGAGGAGGCTTATTCTGTGGGAGTAGATGAACTCTATGCACAACAACCATGTCATGATTAGATCTAACAAACTGGTTGAAACATACGAAGCAAAGCTTGTATGGAAAAGGTTGAGTCTTAAATGATGGGCTTTGACTCTGAGGAAACCTTTTCGATTGTTGCAATAAAGTTCACTAAATCTTACTCACACAGATGCACGCTTTTATGAGATCTGTCAGATGGATATGAAAATGTATTTCTCTAGGAGACGTAAAATGAAAAGCCCAACGATTTTATATCGCAAGCAGATGCTTATAGTGTGCAAAATTATAGAAAAAGGAGTCGTACAGACTTGCTTAAGCCTTCAGGAGTTGGTGTCTTTGGTTTGATGAAATAGTTAGGAACTATGGAGTCATAAGTACATAGATAGCCTTTTGTATGTAATAAAAGCAGTGGGAGTTAGATATAATCTTCGTATTGTACGAGAGTTGTTGCCTTTAGGAAAGAGAACAATATCGAAATACTCCGAGTGGTAAAAGCGGGGCTTTGACCAATTCTCCATAAACGACTTGGGATAAAAGACCTACATTCATGGGACAACCTATTTGGAGATAGTGTTTAGTACAAAATGGTAGGTTTATCCCAGGCCCTTTACTTGAAAAGACAAGGTCAATTACAAGAAAAAGGGTTATTACCTACGATTTAGTTTTCTATGTTCTCATTGCGAGGTAGATCGAAAAGCTGAATCAAGTCACATATACAGTTATAATAAGTGCCTTGTATATGCGGAGTTTGACTCGCATTTTTGACAAAAGATAAATACGCTAAGAGCGTTTGTCAAAATTTAGGCTGCCTAGGTAATTACAATAGTCCATGATGTTGGTCTATTCGAATGGGGAAATATAGGTGGACAGTTAGACTTATTTTCGAACTCCAGTTTGACGTGGGTGATCGAAAATCCACTTAGGGTTTGGTTTACAAAGATTAATGGTAGAACAGTACCTTGAAATGGTTTCAAGGAAGCACTTACTGTTAGTACATGGGCATCGTAAGAGCTCGTATCCCAAGTCAACCATGCGCACGTGTGCAAATAATTACCTGGGAGGTAAGAAATCAGTTTGGATATTGAAGTCTTCTTGGAAGAACTTCAAATAGTTCCAGGCATTGTGGGTCTACTGCTGCCATTATGGTGCGACAATAGCAGAATGACCACTTTAGCTAACGAACCTTTGTCTCACAGTTAATCCAGACAACAGAAAAGAAAGAAATATTACATGTTGCATGTATCGTTGAAAAATGGCTGCTGAGCCGTGCAGGAGATATGTGCCGCGGAAATGTGGCCGTCCCATTCACTGTGCCTTTTATACAGGCAGTGCTGAATAACGTCTTTTGAAGACGAGTATTAGATACACACAGCATATGGCACCGAGTGCAAGTGGGAGATTGTTGGGGATATGCCCTCGGAATGCCATTCGAGGATGTAATGAATTGGGCATAAACATGAACCTGTTATTCACACTTTAATATTTGGATATTATATTCAAATATTTATTTATGGAATTAGGCATATTATTTATTTACCTATCCAGTCTTACTAGGCATCCGGTGAGAAGGTAAATAAATAAAACCCATATATACGAGTTTAGTCACCGATTCTCATGGGATGAGAAAGGGGGCACCGATGAGCTATTATTCTCGGATATAAAATTAGTCCATAAGTCTTAGACTTCAGTAGGGTGACTGAATGTCGATCATGACTTATTTGTTGATGACTCTAAAATGGTTGTGCCAATCATTCGCTTGGGAAGCGGGAGGTCGTAACATTGGTATGAGTTGAATCAGGGGATTAACTTGTATTTGGACACGACTCGTAATCGACGATCACATGGCTAATTACTCGTTGAGTGTCAATGATCGATCGATTGACTATAGTAGTATACGTGGACCTTAGACCGAAGGGTCATTGTCAGAGTTGGCTTCGGGGTCCTGACTTGTCACCAGTTTGCTAGGCCCGCCTTGTTCGAGGTTGAACATGGGTCAGCGGCAACATGCGGTCTTGATAACGAAGTGCAACTACTGGGCATTGATAGTCGTGAGGGATCACAACCTCGCAAGTAATCGAGGTATATGTCATATGCATATTCGGGGACGAGGAATTACGATATCTTTGCAAAGTATAAAAATTAACTCACGTGGGACGTGGAGTGTAGTTCAGTAATTTCACCGTCACGAATTAGACATAGTGTTGGGTTAGTGAGTTTGACATTACCATGGCTCTCACTCGACCGGGACATAAGTGAAGGGTCTATACGGATTACGACAATCTATAGTCGGTTCGTAAAATATGAAGATCGTACTCAGCATGGGATCTATTCGGTACCACGGGATTGGCTAGGTGCTTACCGAATTCTTGGATTCCTCCCTTGCCGGGTTGAGACGAACCAAGAGAGTCGGGCTTAAAAAGGATCACCGAGACAGTATCTACTAAAGTGAGATGTGTTATTACATAACGGTCTTGGAGACGTTAATAAAACATTAAATATTGGTTTTAGAAACTATATTTATTTGAAATAGGATTCCGGAATGAAACAACAAAGAATGGACCGAAAATAGGGTTCACAACCATGAGCAAGGCTCGTCAAGGTCGTGAAGCCCGCCTGAAAAGTAGCAACAGATTCCAAAATTCATATCTTACAATCTAGACCTCGGATTGAGAATCCCTTTGGTCAGAATCAAGAATGGTGAGTATTATATCTGTGGTTAAACTTTCAGGTCCATCGGACATCGTTTACCCCTTGATCTAAGAGATCTGCGTAACTGTCGCAAAGCTGTCGAATGCGTCACGGCCGTGACACCTTGTGCAAGAGGCCGTGAAGGTTGACAGAGGCCATGTTTTTTGGCCCCGACTTGGTCACGGCCGTGACCATCATGTCCCAGGCCGTGAAGGCCTTCAGGGACTTGTTCATGGCCGTGAATCGGGCCGTGATGATGGGCAGAAGCTTGGCTAAGCTCGTCACGGCCGTGAAGACCTTTGCAAGAGGCCGTGAACCGACACTTTTTGGTCAAAACTTGTCCAAATCAAATCCAAATTCGTTCCTTGTTTTTTTGTTAGACTTGTGGGACAATGTCTAGTCATTAGATGATATAATACAAAGGAAACAAACAAGTTATGAGTCATATATGATATGATTTGGATTAATTATGATTAAAATCAATTTCAAAGGGTGAAAGTTGATTTAATCTTTATTACTTTGAAGAATTTCGTCCATAATTTTAATCCAAGCTTTATCACACTAAAACTTGGAGTTTAGAGAGAGTTGAGAGCATATGAGTTTGTTCTTTGAGAAAAACTTAAGTGTGTTTGAGTTTTTAGTAAATCAAACACACAATTACAAACACAAACACATCTCTTCTAAACATCCTCCCCTCCTCTTTAGCCATCCTTGGGAGGAGGTGGAATTTGGATACGTCCCGGGGTTGGCGTGATGATCTTGTCAAGGTGTTGGAGCTCGGAGAGGTCACGGTATTGCTCGGAGTGAACTACGACAACCGGGATGGCAAGGCGAGAGCTAGGATCTTCGCTACAAGGGTAAGCTACGAAAATCCTTATTACGTGTCATGCATATTTTCTTTACATAACCAAGCGATTCGGGGCTCCTTACGGGGATCCCGGGAAAAAATTTTAAACTTCCGCTGCGCCCGGGGTTCGATCTCGGGTCACTCGGGGTTCCCCAACAGACTCATGATCTTGAATACTGGCGAATTAGAGATGCTGACATGATGATCTTCGTTCTTCGTTAATTGGGCGTGATTGTGTCGTTAATCCGTCTCTTGCACTCCGGGATGTGTTTCCCTGTTCTTTTTCGGCTCTTTTTCGTCTCTGGAGGATTTAGGGTTGATATCTGGTAAGTGTCCCTCTTTTCTGGATCGAAATCGGGCCTTTATTGTGAAATTCGACACTGTCACGGCCTGGGACATGATAGGTCATGGCCGTGACACTCTCGGGGCAAAAAATGAGCTCACTGCCGCTCGTCACGGCCTGGTGCAGTAGTGTCATGGCCGTGACCCTCTCAACAGCTTTGCGGCAGTTTCGTATTTCTCTCAGATGGAGGAGTAAACAATGTCCGATTGACCTGAAATTTTAAACATAGATAGAAGACTCGCCAATCTTGATTCTGACCAATGGGATTCTTAATCCGAGGTCTGGATTGAGAGATATGAATTTACTAATGCTGCTGCTGCTATGGGTCACGGCCTGGTGCAAGAAGTGTCACGGCCATGACTTGCTTCAGCTTTCGGCCTCTGGTGGTTGTCACGGCCACGTGCACAATGTGTCACGGCCGTGACACTTGGCAGTGTTCGTCATCTTTGCGCCGTTTTGCCTCGTTTTCGCTCCTTTTCGCCCGAAAGCCGTCCTAAGGTCCTTCAATATTGAAAGAAGTGTAAATATGGCGAAAATTACTGTTCATTTGTCACTGTTCATTGCTGATTTTCAATCTGATTTTTCTTAATTCGACTTATGTTGTTATTGAGGTTCTATATGTTTCTAATTGATCTGAGCTTGTTTTCGTTCGATCGAACCACAAATTTTAGCGAATTTTGAAGATTTGATTGAAAATTGTTCTTCAAGTTCTTAATCTGAATTTTCAAAAATCGTAGTGATTTTGCTTTGATTGTGCTAAATTGAGGGTTTGTTCTTGTCAATTGCATGATTTCGATCGATTACCCAGAGTTTTACAGATTAATTTGTTGATTTCGGTCGGATACGTGATAATTTGTGTTCTTCGTGTTCTTCGTAAAACTCGTCAAATTCTGGAAAAATCTGACATGTTTTGCTGTTTTCTTGTTTGATTCTGTGGTAAAACTGTTATTCTATGACTTCGGATCAATAACCCATCCTAAATTTGCAATAGTAATTGTTTTCAATTGAATTCTTTATTTTTCAAGCTCTCGTAAAAGGCTTCAGTTAAGTTTCTCGATGAGCATCACTAAACTTGTTATTTGCATATTCCTGTAGTAATCATTCGAAAATAGTAACAGTCGAGAAATTAGATCGAGAAATTACTCAATAGTTAGCACATGGTAAAAATTCCATCCTAAAGCTTTGAAAGTCAAACTGACACTTAACTAATGATCGAAAAATTTTGCCGTCGGTAATACCGATTGATATTGTTCAAAAAAGAAAAATTTATGATCGAAAGAAATTGATCGAGAACAGTTCATCTCATTACATATATGATCGAAAAAAGTGATTGCCAATTGATCGAAAATTTCCACAAGGTAGTAACATTGCATCATCATTCAGTCATCATTGCACATCTTTCAGCAATCATTACACATTATTGTCTCTTTCCAATTGTTATCATTACATTACACACGTAGCAATTCATTGTTAATCATCACTGGATAATCATCACTCATCATCATTGCATTGTTATATTGAAAATTGAAATCCAAGCAAAACCTTTGCGATCACAAAACCTTTTGCTATAGGATTCTCCTTTGCAGTCAATTGTTTACCTTGACCCAGTGACGGACGCAGGATCTTATGGTCGGGGGGCTCAAAACCAAAGCGCAAGGATTTTATAAACCGAAAATCGAACCGAAATATTTCGGTTTGGTTTCAGTTTTTACCTAATTTTGTTTCGGTTCCGTTCGGTTGACCGACCGAAAAATCGAATTTTAATAAGAAAAATAATAATATAAACATGATATTATAAACATATATACTATCATATATAGATTTGTATAATATTTTAATTTACCTAATAATTTCGTATTTTATTTAATATGTTAACATGATTTAAATTAAAAAAAACTAATATTATCATTTTTTGTATTTTATAACATATGGTGAATATTTATTAATATGAAACATATAATATATATGATTATATATCTTATATAATAATATATGTATATAAAATTAAAAAATAATAATTCACTTTTTCTGTTCGTTTTGGTTTAATGAAGTAATAAACGGAAACCGAAACGAATTATTTACAGTAATCAAAATGAAATCCAACTTAATTTAAATATATTAACGCTAAACTCAATCAACAATTTACTCTAAAATTAAAATTGTTACAAAATTCCTTTTTTTTAATATATAATATACCAATATTAATAATACTTTAAATGAATAAAATGGCTAATTGCTCCAATAGAAGTTCTCAAATGAGTATTAAATAGCCCACATAATCCATGAAATTAGTAAAGAAATTAAACACATATTCTAAAAAATCAACTATGGGCATACTTAAAAATAGCCAACTTAAAACCCATTAAAGTAAATAAGGGTTTTCTTTGTCCTCATCGTCTTCTACCTCGCGACTGTCTGCAATAATTGTTTCACGGCCCTCCAAAAAGCCACCAATTCATACGACGTTCCAGCCATGTGACACAGCTTCATGGTAAGTGCATCTATTAAACCGATTAATAGCTAAAAATCGGGGGGTCAAATCGAAATCCTATAGGGAATTTTTAGAGAGGAAAATTCGCCACCTTGCTTGTTCGACAAGTTTTTTCTCTCTCAAAATTCTCGATTCTATTTTCGATCTGATTTTCCGTGCTACAACACACTCCTTACCTCCTAAGGAGTTCACTTATATATACCACCTCGTGGTATATTTACACAAGTAATCCTACAAAATGACTAATTACAATTTAGCCCAAGATTACTAATTTGCATAGCAAGACTAAGACAACTATATTAGTTGAATACAATTAAATAGTTCCAACAAACCATCTAGCCGCGGACTCTTACTCGTGGATGGGGGATTCGAATGACCTCTTTTGCACATCCTTGGCACGGAATTCACTCTGCCATCATCGAGATCCTGTGGTTTTTGCTGCCCTTTTCGTGTGCCCAGACATGAGTTCCATCTATGGATGGCAATTCGAGGTAGGCTAGCCACACGCAACAAGCCATGTATCGCGCCGGCCGCGGGGGAGGATACATGCATCTTATGCCGTACCGGTGCAATGGAGACCATTCTACACCTCTTTTTTGACTATCCTTTCTCTAGTCGATGCATGCAAAAATGGCGTGGCCGCCAAAAATGTCGCCTTACAGGGATTGGGCTTTGGGAATTCAATGGACTGCACAAAAAATGGCGTGGCCGCCATTTCATGCGTTGGCTTCGACTATGTATCATATTTGGCAGAACATACTGGAAGGAAGGGAGTGAACGAGACGTCACTCTAATTGCTGATGCTATTGTTAGTATCTTTTTTATGCGTTTGAGTACTATCTCCTCTAGATTTAGTTTGCAAAGCCTTGCAGTTGCGCCGTGTATGGCGAACTGCATGGTAGCTTGTATTATTAGGCCTTTGTTTCCCATAGCATGTTACGGGTAGGTGTGTCATGACACTGATGTATGTCCATTTCCATTTATACTAGTGAACATTTTCCCCAAAAATGAAGTCGATCTCGCGTACATCAGAGGCGAAGACATCGAACAAATAGTCGGAAGCTACATGATGCTTGGAACTTTTCAGAATCCAGAACTGAAGTTGGGCTAAATCGCTCTAAAGCATTCAGGCTACGCCAGACAAGTTCAGCGCATCTCATGACCTACAAATCGCGCTAGAAGGAAACATGAAGAAGGTGAATCTCACAAAACCGTTTTTCAAACTGCCAGAGACCGTTACGGTGAAGGCCAAATCTTTGATGACGATGATCCCTTAGTGGTCGACATCAAATATAAGGGAGAGAAGAGACTAATGAAGACGTAGAGATCACCAAATTCTGTGATGGAACCCTTCTGATCATTCGAAGCAAACTCAGAAGGATTTCTGTACTAACCGAGTTTCGAGGAGGTAGGGTCCACGAGAAGATGATCGATGCTATCTCTGATCGACTGTCTTACCGTGGAAGGATGTGATTGTACAAGTTTATCTTAGGACTCAGACGATCAGTCTATAAAGTGGTGTAACCCAAGAAAAGAAGACGCAAAGGATGCCAAGGCGAAGAGGACGCTAAGGGGGAGATTGTTAGGAATATTATGTAGCACCTCTAATTAGCTTTACTCTTAGGTGTATTTTGTTACGTAGTTTGGGGACAATGTAATATGTTGATGGTTTGAGTATTGAAATTTATTATACCAACTTAATAAGGTATATAAATTCCCTTTAAACCCTTTTTAGTGTTTTGTCAAAAGAAATTTTAATTGAAGTCGCCTTCGTTAACACACGCACGACACACACTCAGGTGTTTTTTACGCTTCCAATCTTTCTAGTAATCTTTTGATCCTTGTTTGGTAACAAGTGGACCAAACACTGAGATAGTATCTGACAAAGATTAGGTGTACATTTATTTAACGAGCTCAGAGTCGTTAATAAAATGTCAAATATAAGTTTTAGAAACCGCATTTACATGGACTTACATTCCCGGAATGAAGACGATGGAAAAAGGGGCCGAAACATGGTTCACGGCCACGAGCACGGAGGCTCACGTGTTGGGAATCCCTGAGGGTCCCCAGACCCATGATCCTTGAATGGCGAATTTTAAAATTTTGCGGGGTTCCGCGCCTATCCAACATCGCTCGGTTACAAACACGAGAAAGTAATGACGTCAAGAAATAAGGGATCAGCCATGATACCTCGTCGAAACCTATTGACGATGGCTAGCTTCAAATCCTTCGAGTCCCAAGGCGTAGTGCCCCTCTCCTACGCCAAAATCATCCGAACGAGACTCCTTCTTTGCACAAAAATGTCACGCCGGCACCTCACGAACGTCGCAACTGTTCTTGCATGTGCGGCTATGCCAAGAACGAGCTGCTTGCTGCCCCCGAGAGAGTGTGCGAGAGAGAAAGTGATGAGAGGAGAAAACTCTTAGTTTTTCCACTCTTGAACTCAAATTTCGAAAATTAGATTCTACTTTTCTTTAGGATCTCGAAAAGCCTTACTTATACCACTTTGGATTGTCCAAAAATAGATTGAGGTGGTAGGAGAAAATCCTCACAACTCCCCTTTTACCAAGTCTTCGTTTTACCAAGTAACGAATTCAACATAACTTTAAATTTAATTAATATCCAATATCTTAATTAACTAAAATAACGTATTTAGTATGCTGTAAATATATAATATCCATTACTTAATAATTATCGAAATTTTATCTTTTAAAATTCGAAACTTATATATATATCCGATATATTATTTAATTCCAAATTAAATAATATTATTTCTCTAAGACAATAATAAAGATCTAAATCTAACTTAAATCATATACTAAATATTCAATATCCAATATTTTATTTCAAAATTATATCGTGAGGTGAGAAGACCATTTTACCCCTCACTAGTCAAACTTAGTATTTCGGCCGATCAGGGCTTTGGCCAAGCCCTGAACCCTAATGTCTCAATTTAGGACCTAGCATCGTATCTCTCTGACGATGACGCTGTGTCAGTTGCCCTTTTTGAGCCCGACTCTTCAAACAGCCTAGGAGGTATCTAGGAGTTCAGTATTCACCTAGCCAACCCTGTTGTACCAAATAGATCCCAAGTCGAGTACGAATTTGGTCTAACGGAGCTTACTGTAGCTTTTCCTCGTACGTATAACCCTTTTACGTTTGTCCCGGTCGAATGAAAGTCACGCATTGTCAAACTTACGGAACTCGACTCTATGTCGTTTATGTCGATGAAAATACCTAAACTGCCCTCCACGACTATCGCGAGTCAGTTATACTGTAACATCCTGTCCCACATCGGATGTCAGTGTAGCATCGGTCCCTACCGGGACCTGTGCGGTTGGGCCCACCACAGTCCGACTGATAGTCTGGCCCCACTGTACCACTATTTAAGTCACTGATCCCTAGATTACCCCAAGTCAAGCACGCTTAACTACGGAGTTTCTATAGATGTACTCCCAAAAAGGTAGGTCAACCTTGGTGATATGAGTAGTACTATTAATTCTCTTATACGATTCTTAGCCTGACACGCCCATACGTTGCCAGTCTCAGGATCCACTCTCATTCGAGTGTCGGATCAGTTCGTTCATGTACTCCCTTCGTGTAGAAGCCTGCCAGGGGCCGCTCCTTGTCCGTGCACCTCTTTGGCACAGGCGACCCACTCCTCGTTCTCATCGGCCTCGGGCGTCACATGCCCACTAGCTTCCGCCTGGTTCGTCCCCGAACAAGTACCGTACTGCGAGAGGTTGTGCTCTGATACCACCTGTAACGACCCTCACTTTCTAATACTAATTTGGGTGGATTTTTGCAACATAAATCGCGGAAGACCCGTCTGACAGAAACTTTTTCGAAAAAATAGAGTACAAACAAAATAGGTCTACATCGTCAACCCTATACACAGGCAGTAGCTCCATTATTAAAATGCTCAAAACCCTAACGTCGCTCCACAGGTCGTCATCCATGTATAGCTCTGCCCTCAAAAGTCCGTGGAGCACCGCCGTCAGCCCGCCTCAGCCGCGACGCGCACCGTAGTCGGGCTCGGTACCTACAACACGTAAACCCTGAGCTATTGCTCAGTAGGTGAAAATAGTACCTACAACACGTGAAAATTATTATTGTTTATTGCTTATATGCTCTATGATTTTATGTGGGACCTTGAATGATTTTGTGCACATGAAAACCCTAATTTCTGGACTGACTTTTTGGATATTCTGTGAGGTTTTGTACCTGCATAGGTCTGAAAAATCAGCAGGGAGGAAATCATGAGGAGTAGAGTAATTTAATTTCGAGTAGTTGATTTCAACTTTTGAACCTACGGAAAATTTTGAGTAGAAGATTTCATGATTTCTTGATAGCTTGGTTTCAATTTAAGTATGCTAGTTGAATTTATGAAAAGAATAAAAATTCGTAGGTTAATTTATGATAATTAACATTCAAGCAGTGAGTTTCTTTTAGGTGCAGGGTGATGCTTCGGGTAGTATAGCACAATTAGATTTTTGGTGGGTAGTGGGATCTCATCATGGAGTAGGTATACTTTTAAGTGAGATTTTTAAAATTAGGTAATAAGGCAATCATTCGGGCGACTTGGAGTGATCTTAGATTTTAATAATAAACATAATATGTTTCGATCGATGGTATAACTCGCCGAGTTAAGGTGATTAGCAATCATAAGAACTTTCGGCCGTTATTATATTAGGTCTTAGAATATTTTGATTATAATGATAAGGCAAATGAGAGGACATACGGGCGATCTAGGCTATATTTGTTCTTAGAATATTTTGATTATAATAATAAGGCAAATGGGAGGACATACGGGTGATCAGGCCATATCAGATTGTAGGAAATTTTAGCATAGTTTAACACTTTTGCAGTCGGGCGATTTGGATTAATGCATCTCTTGGAATATTAAATAATATCAGCAATATTAGTTTCGACAAACGGAAATCTACACATAAATACCCAATAGAAAAAAAATCAGCCACTTAGGTACCTTGTATGAACTATTTTATAGCTAGGTACCCAGTTGAATAAAATCTTTACACTTAGATACCTAATCACCTAAGATTAAGAAAATACCCTTATTAAATGATTTAGAATTTCATTTCAGCTTTTTTTTTTCTCTGCAAAATCCGACCTTCAGCTCGCCGTCGACGATTTCTTCTTGCCGACCAACTCCGTTTGCTCGTACCGGTGTCGGACAAGGATCGAAGACCCTATTAAATGTTGGGTTCTCGATTTTGGAAGTTGATTTTGTCAGGTAAGTTTTTCTTTTGGTTTGGGTTAGGCTAATCGATTTTGGGCATTTGTTCAAGGTTTATCCCAAATCCGGGAGCTCAATGCTATCCAAGAGCTCCATATAAGAGTGGAATGTTAGGATTTGATAGTTATTGAGGCTAATCCGTCGAGATTTTGGTTTTCTTTTATGTAACTGGTACAACGTACCATTTCCTATGAATATTACGTACCATTGTATGTTGTGTTACCTTACCTAAATACATTATGCGACACAGTCCGATTAGACATTTATGTTATGTAGTATCTTTGTTTATTTATATTACGTACCAAGTAACATGTCTATACGTTACCAAAATGTCAGTTATGCAGTACCAATCTAAACTATACACCGTACCATTTTAACAGGTTGCCATATTATCTGAAAATATGGCTCTGCAAATTCGTTTAACGGCAGGACGTTATTTGCAATGTGTGAGTATAAAAGGGAGTCTTCCTTACTATTAATCAATGAAGCAACGACGCTTATCGATATATACGTATCCTCCAAAGAAGGTGGTCGGATATCGATTCCCGGCATGACTCAATAAAGTATCAAGTTCCGTTCCAAAGTTTGTACTCGACATTGAAAGAAAATGCGGATTTTCCATGTACAAAAGCCGTACTTGTACAGAAGCCGTAACGACATAGCGTCCGTATTTTCCATGTATTTTCTTTTTGCTTTTGGTCCCATAACCTTTTTCGGTGCTCTTTTGTATGGTATGGGCTCATCTTTTTGTCTAAATGATGCCAGTAGGTCATTGTTTTGTTCAAATGTGTCAATAGGATATGGCTCATTGTTTTTGTCTAAATTTGGTACTGTAAGGACTGCCTGTTTGGTACAGTAAGATATGCACAGTTGGTACCGTATTATATGTAAATTTGGTACTGTAATGAATGCCAGTTTGGTACAGTAATAGATGCAGTTTTGGTAACGTAATATATGTAAATTTGGTATTGTACTGACTGCTAGTTTGGTACCCTAAGCTATGCAAATTTGACACCATAATATATGCCAGTTTGGTAGAGTAAGATATGCGCATTTGGTACAGTAATATATGTAATTTTGTTACTGTAGTACATGCCAGTTTGGTAACATAAGATATGCAAGTTTGGTACGATAAGATGTGCATGTTTGGTACGGTCATATATGCCAGTTTGGTACCCTACGACCTGCATGTTTGGTACCGTAACCTTTGCCAGTTTGCTAATGTACATTTGGTACGTTAATATACGCTGCCTTGGTACTGTAATATAGGTAATATAGGTACTCTAAGTGTACGGCATATAGTACTGTATCCTTTCAGAAGTAGGTACCTTATAAATTAAACTTTGAATTTAAGACTTGGCTATATTCCGTTAGAAACGAAGCATTTCAGCACATGTTGATGTGGATAGAGGATTAGACAATTTCTGACCTTTTTCAGTAATGATTGCACACTTTTCTGACGTTTTTCAGTCATGAGTGGACAGATTTCTGACATTTTCTATGTCATGTTTGGACAGATTCTGACATCCGAGGTTTTAAATAATAAAAGACAGCTCATATGACATGTCAGTTGGGTTTAATAAAATGTTTCATGTCATATGTAATTTTGGGTACTGCAACCGTGGCTGCGTTTGTACGCTTTAAACAAAACGATAGGTACCCTTACAAAGATATTTAAGGTACGGTGTCCCTTATATATATATGATATGTTATACTAGGGTTAGCATTTTTCGGGGTCGATCGAATTACGTTTTCATCTCGAACCACCGTAGACCAATAATATATAGTATTTTCAGATCAAATTCGGTGCATTACGCCCCGCACGCATCTTAGAATACCATGATTCATTATAGTATAAGGATACAAGCAAGAACATCTAGAAAATAATTTGAATAATGTGGTGAGTGCTACATCTGCGAATTCGATGCATTAGGCTTTCACATTTTTTTTCATTCCGATATTGTTAGGTATTGTCAAAATCACGCACGACACCACGATTCGTTTAGGAATGTATTTTTTTCGATCGTATAACAAATGGTACGATATACTTTCATAATTTGGTACTGTATATGTGCAATTATAGATACGATAAACCTGCACGTTATGGTACTATATAGGTAAATGTTAAGGTACCTTCTGTAAATCACAAAGTACCTTACTGTACAACAGACAAGGTACTTCATGTGCGATATATAAGGTACGATATATATTTACGTATTGGTACGGTTAACCTGCACTTAGGGTACGCTATATGTAAGCGATATGGTACGGTAATATGAAAGCAAGGAACTCTATATCTTCTGTTTATGATACGCCATATATCAACATAATGGTACTCTTTATGTAAAGGATAAGATATGGTCCTACAATAACATATGGTACTGCATAAATTACGGACAGTCATAGAACACCACAACACAGCACACACTTGGCAATACCCGTCCATGCACAAAAGAAAAACCAACATAAACAACCAAGGGTCTCCAAACAGTCCCATCCCCAACCCAAAATAAGTTAACCTAAGTAGACAACACAGTCTCCAAAGAGTCTAAAAGCATATCCAAGAAACTTACTGAAAAAGATCTAGCATACAACTACGCTCGTCACGTAAAATGCGAGCAGGCATAGAAGCACGACACACATCCATGTTGACTTCTTTGCCATATTTCTCGAACTCTGGGGTGTCGACAACGTACTCCTCTATGGTCAAGCAGGCATGCTACCCTTCAAATTGCTAATGGTAGATCGAAAGAGAGTAGGATGGCACCTGGAAGACAGCTCAAATCCCTTCCGCGGAGGCATTTCTGCAAAAAGAAGCAAAACTGTTAACAAGGGGTACCAATTTGGCCAAACAGAGGGTACCAATTTGGCCATTTAATTCACACAAGGGGTACCAATTTGGCCAAACAGAGGGTACCAAATGCACTGATAATGTAGTACCAAAAAAATTGACAACATTTTCGAAAAACCCAATGTTAACAAGCAGTACTATTTTGTTCACACAAGGAGTACCAATTTACCCTAACAGAGGGTACCAAATGAATGATAATGTAGTACCAAAAAAAATTGACACCATTTTCGGAAAACCCACCACTAACAAGCAGTACCATTTTATTCTCACAAGGAGTACCGGTTTTCCAACACAGAGGGTACCAAATTCAGTCATAATGTAGTACCAAAACAGATTGACCCCATTCAAGGTAACCACTAACAAGTAGTACCATTTTGTTCACAAAAGGGGTATCAATTTGGCCAAACAGAGGGTACCAAATTCAGTGACAATGTCGTACCAAAAAAAATTAACCCCATTTTCGAAAAACCCTGTTAACAAGCAGTACTATTTTATTCACACAAGGGGTATCAATTTACCCTAACAGAGGGTACCAAAAGCATGGATAATGTAGTACCATAACAAATTGACCCCATCGATATGACCAGTGTTAACAAGCATTACCATTTTACTCACATAAGGGGTACCAATTTGCCTAAACAGAGAGTACCTAATGCAGTGATAATGTAGTACAAAAAAAATTGACCACATTCGAACACTTTTGCCAAGTAGTACCATTTTATTCACACAAGGGGTACTAAAATGCCAAAACAGAGGGTACCAAATGCAGTTACAATGTAGTACCACAACAAAGGGACCCCATTCGAAGAAACAAAAATCGACCCATTCCAAAAAAAACCCCAAATGAAGCAGCCACGACGAAATGCACGCACAAAAAAACCGTAATCGACCAACAAATCACGCACATTCCAAAAACACGCACAAAAAAACCGTAATTGAGACGAAATGCGACCAGTTTACGGTAATACTGTGAAAGACTTACCAATCGATTTCAGAAGCTAATACAACGACGAACGACTGGAGTGACGACGTAGAATCTGAAGCCAAAAACACCCGGTTCGATTTCTGCCAAGGAATCGCGCGATTTGGTTTGGGGTATGCGGTTTTTTCTTCTTCTTTTTATGAGCGATCGTGAAATAAGAAACAAGGTAAGAGATGTAAAAAACCAGTTCTAGTAGGGGTAAATCCGTCAGTTAGGTACCTATCAGTAAAATAAAATTCAACTAGGTACCTAGGTTAAAAATTACACTGACTAGGGACTGATCTGTCTAATTTTGTTTGATGTAGGTATTTAAGTGTTGAATCCCCTTCGACAAATACAAAGAATCGCCGAGTAATACCTAATGATTTCAGTAATATAATAGTTAGTTTCGATCGATAAGTTTCGATTGATGCAAAATGCTAGGATTCGGTGAACCATGTGTAAACTTTCTTACTGCAATCGGGCGATCCAGAATAATTGAATAACTGGGGGGATTTAACTTATTCCAAATTTTAATGTTTTAATACTCTCGGGTAAGTAAGATTAGAATTTAGGAAATCATTTATAGATAATTTCTAAGGAGTTATTTTAGGCAATCTTGAGGGAGATACTTCAATGAAATTTGAGTATTCTAATCTTATATATTTTTGACAGCTAGTGATATTTGCGGCACATTAGGAGTTTCGACAATAAGGGTTTGGAATTATAAAAATTGACTATTTATGTTTATTCCTTAACTGTTTCATTTCATTTGCACGGCATATACACCCCCCATTTTAGTGCAAGGTTGGAATAGAAACATTTCGGAGAATGGGGTAGAATGTGACCAATATTTAAAGTAGTGGTGGCTGTTGATGTAGTGTGAGATCTCAAGTGCGATAGGCTGACGTGAGACCCCCGTGCTTGAGGCTTGGAGCGTGTGTGACTTAGGTGTGTCGGGCCGGTAAGCGTTCCGCGAGGCGCGAGACTCCGGATGAGGCTTGGGCCACGATTCGGGTGCGTCAGGCCGGGAAGCGTCAGTGCGTGTGGCTTGAGGTCCTAAGTATGATAGGTTGGCGCTAGACTCCAGTGCGTGAGGCTTGCGGCTGACTCAGGTGCATCAGGCCGGTAAGCATCTCATGAGGTGCGAGACTCCCCTGCGTGAGGCCTGGGGTTGGCTCATGTGCGTCAGGCCGTTAAGCGTCTCATGAGGTGCGAGACTCCAGCGCGTGAGGCCTGCGATATGACTCGACTGTGTCAGGCTGGTAAGCATCCAACGTGTGTGGTGTTGAGGTATGAGGACTTGGTGTGATGTTTGGAGCTACGTTAGGTCGAGACGAGTGAAATAAGTTGAGCGTGATTGCATTTGTGAGATACTGTGGGATGGGTTTAAATGCACGCTGCATGCATGCATATTTTCACCTACTGAGCAATAGCTCAGGGTTTACGTGATGTAGGTACCGAGCCCGACTCCAATGCGCATTGCGGCTGCGGCGGGCTGACGGCGGTGCTCCACGAACTTGGGCGGAGCCGTACATGGATGACGACCTGTGGAGCGTTAGGATTTTGAGCATTCTGATATTTTGGGGCTACGGCCCGTGTATAGGGTTGACGATGTAGACCTAGTTGGTTTGTAATATATATTGTTTCCGAAAAAGTTTCTGTCAGACGGATGTTCCGCGATTTACATTGCAATAATCCGCCACAATTAGTATTAGAAAGTGAGGGTCATTATATATATATATATATATATATATGCTCTGGCCAGAGACCTGGATAAATTCCCGCACATGAAACTTGCCATAAGACGTTAACCTCGAATTTAATTGAGACCGTAAATCCCGCTCGGCGATTCAATCGGCAATCGCATGAAAAAGTCAAGACCGCTTTTCGCCGCTGACCCATGCCACTGGCAAGACAGACCTAGCAAACTAGTGACAAGTCAAGACCTCAAGGCCAACCCCAAGTTAACCCTTTCGGTCTAAGTACATCGATCGATCAAGGCCAATCCAAGTGTATGTTTGTTCGATTACGAGTCAGTGTCCAAACACGCATAATCCCCTGATTCATCTTGTATCATTGTCACGGGCTCCCAGTTCCCAAGTGAACGGTTGGAATAACCGTTTTGGACCCATCGACAAATAAGTCATACTTGTCGATCTAGTCACCTTGCTGGAGACTTAGACTTGTGGACTAATTTTAATATTGCAGTATCTTAGCTTACTGGTGCCCCGATCTATCCCCACAGAATCAGTAACTGAACTGTCAATATTTGGGTTTTATTAATATGTCTTATTCACCCAGACTGCAAGGTGAAATCTTTAGTCTAATTAATAATATGCCTTTCAATTTATTTATCGAATAATAAATAAGTTTTGAATAAAATCATCCATTAATAAAAGTAATCAAATTACATTACTAAACACTGCACAATTACCAAATTGCCCTTGTACTCCCAGTTCTCGTACGACATCTAGGGCATATACCTCAACAATCTCCCACTTGCACTAATACCATGCGCTATGATATTTTAACCCCATTCTATCGAGGTGTCGATAAAGTACTGCCTGTGGTAGTGGCTTCGTGAATGGGTCCGCTGCATTCTTTGTGGAGGTGATTTTCTGCATGGATATCGAGCCATTTTCAACAATCCCACATCACACGTGGTATTCTCTCTAAATGTTTGGACTTACTGTGGACACGTGGTTCCTTAGCTTGTGTGATTGCGCCGCTGTTGCTGCACCACAATGGCAGCGGGCGATCCACTTTGCTAGGTAGCACTTGTAGTTCCTCCAAGAACTGCATATCCAAACACCCTCCTTGCCAACTTCTGAAGCTGCGATGTACTCCGCCTCGGTGGAACTTTTCCAAGACAGTGTGCCACCATTGAGTGTAAAGACAAAACCTAAAGTAGACTTTTGGTAATCCACACCTGATTGGAAGTCCGAATCTGTAAATCCATCTACTCCTAATTCTCCTGGGCCGTAAATTAGCATCAAGTCCTTAGTCCGTCTAAGACTACAGAACTGTCTTTACCGCCGCCCAATGACCCTTACCAGGGTAGCCTGCAACCTACACACTACGCTCACAGCGTACGCTATGTCCGTTTGCGTGCAAAGCATCGCGTACATCAGGCTACCCACGACTGAAGCATAGGGACTCCATCCATCTCTTGTCTTTGTACCTCATTCTGAGGGGACATAAGCTTTGAGAGATGAATCCCACGCCTCATAGGCAGGACCCTTTCTTAGAGTCGTCCATCTTAAATCTTTTAAGGACTTTATCTAGGTAAAGGACCTGGGACAAGCCTATTGACCTTTACGCCCTATCTCTAAATAGACGAATTCCTAGAATATAGGTCGCTTCTACCAGGTCTTTTATAGTGAATCTGGTAGAAAGTTAACCTTGACTTCTGAGAGCATCCCAATGTCGTTTCCTATCAGAAGGATACCATCTACGTACAATACTAGAAACGACACCTTATCCCACTGGCATTTATGTAAACACAAGGTTCCTTTACATTATTTATTGTTGACCTTTTTGGTCTTGCACTGTATTTGTGTTTTGATGATTCCATGTATTTAAGATAAAATAGGCACTACAAATTTAGCAATTCGAAATCTATATGTATCATGTACTTATATTTGAGACTCGAATTGCACTTTGTCATCGTGATTACATTGCAACGTGACTGATGTGATACCATTGTGGTCGTTGATTCCACCGTCCTGATATCATAACGTATATTTGGAATGTGCATGCAAAAATGGAAAGACTAAATGTGATCTTGAACTGTTTGTGGAAAATAGCACATGATTAATCCTTAATATGTTGTATTACGTTAATTAGAGTAAGGATCATTATGATATACATGGTTTCTGCTGGAACCTAGTTATATATGGAAGGTGATCATGACTATATCCTTGAATGCGTTAAATATGTATATTATGTGTCAGGGGTATATTTGCATACATGCTTATCCGTTTAGACATGGTAAAATAGGAATTATATGATATGGGTACAATTCAATTCGTGCTTAGTTGTTGTCCTTGCATTTGTGCTGTACATGGAAAAGATATGTGCTATACATGGAAAATACGTCATCCACTAGATCAGTATTTTTAGGAAGAAATCATAACCATATCGCTGAGAATTGCATCTTATAAATGCTTGAGTCAACATGAATTCTTTCCCTATGCGAATTGGTATTTATTTGAATGGAATGTTCGTGATTAATGTGTTATATATTTGATAAGGTGCTCAGTGGAACTATTTATGGTATCTCCGTAAGTACCAACGTGCTAATATGGATGAGATTTACCGATATGGTATGGAAAAGGTATCTAGAGTAAGATTTCATGCAAATTAATGAGTATGAATGTTGTGATACTTGGATCTTAATTTGGCATGATATTTATGATGGAATGATGTGCTGAACTGGAAAATTTTGATTGAATTCCATATGAAGTATGTGATGCTAATAGATCTATATTAGTCGACAGTTCACATAGAGTGCAACACAACGAACCAAAAAACATTCGAAATATCAAAAACAGAGATCTAAACCGAGAGTTTTTTATTTGCGAATTATTGTATTCCCTGTTAGTGCTTTAAGCTTTCATTTGCGATAGTCGGCTGCACCCTAAGTTAGAGAAACCACCATCCTAATCTGAACGCACGTGAACCTCACAAGGAGACAAGAGCGAAGCGTGCCTTTCGTGAAGGGAGGATTTGAGATCCTGCTGACCTTCGGGAGCAAGCTGTTTCTAGTGGGAAAATAGGGATTCTCAGGGAACGACATGGAACGAAACTTGGCGTTAGGCATCCTAGCTGCGGACTAGTGTTCGTCTTGGTCTCGATTTTGTAGGGGCGATCGATCACTTCTGTAACCAACTACGGTATGAATTGATCAAACTCTTGAGGAGCAAACCTCAAGGAGAGGACTAAACCCCATTTGGGGATGTCTATAAATCGTGGTGTTCTTTACTTTTCAATTCACCGCACTCACAAGGTTCCACTTCGACCAATTTTTAAAAGACCAGGAAATTGCTTTTAAGGGAATAACCATCATAGCATTTTAATTCCGCTGTTCTTATTTCACAATCACTTTTTATCAAAAAAGCAAAAAGTTTTTAATAGCCTAATTCACCCCCTCTTAGGCACATGTTTTACTTCAATTGGTATCATAGCGAGGTTACTCATACGACGGCACTAATAAGCCTGAGTAAAAGATCCAATGGCTTCTTTGAGTTTTGATGTGTTTGCAGAAGGTCAATCTCATATCAAGACTCCATTGTTCGATGGTACCAACTACGCTATCTAGAAGAACAGGATGAAAGTGTTCTTAATCGCTGTTGACTACGACATCTGTGAGATAGTCAACGACTGGACCCTACAGTCCCTCTGCAAAAACTGATGGGACCAGCAAGATTCTTACTGAATACACTGCTGCTGAGAAACAACGGCTCTTTCGAAATGCCAAAACAAAGAACTTAATCGCACGTGCAGAAGAGTACAACCGCATCAGCTACTATGAGACTGCAAAAGATATGTGGAACATGCTACAAGTAACACGCGAAGGCACTACCAAAATGGTACAAGAAAGAATCGCTCTTTTCACCCACCAGTACTAGTTATTCTCTATGGAACCCACTAAGACGATCAGCCAAATGTACGCCAGATTATGGGTATCATCAACCAGATGTTCCCTCTTGGGAAAAAGATACCAGAAATTGAAAAAGATCGGAAGACACTGAGATCACTTCCTAGAGACTGGAATGCCAAAGTGACTGCTATCTATGAGGATAAAGCTTGGAGAAACTGACGATTCCAGAACTGATATTATCTCTTACTTCTTACGAGATGACTCAGATTTCCCTCAACCAGATACACACAGCCTCGTAATAGAAGTCCATCGCCTTCAAAGCTGAACAATCTGAAGAAGAATCTGACAAATAAGAAGAAAGTGAGGAAAGCATGATGCAACAGCTCGTCATGCTCACTAAGAGGTTCAAAAACTTTCACCGAATGAAGTTTAAAAAGGCAACTTCAACACGTTTCAACGGAAGGGAGCCAATAGTACTAAGCACAACACTTCTTGATGCTTCAACTGCAATAAGCCCGGTCACATTGCTCAGAACTGCCCTCCGAACGTTGACAAGAAACAAAAGAAAGCTAAAGCCATGGTGAGCAACTGGGATGACACCGAGAATGAACAATCAGAGGAAGAAAATCATGCACATGGCCGACGATGATCAGGTATCATTCAAGTATCCAAAAAATTATTATTTTGAATTATATCTGTACTAGCGATCCCTATGAAAGTGCATTCTCAGTATTTGATGTAGATGAGAGCAAAGAAAAGTTATGCGAATTGATTCAAAATGCCTATGGAAAGATAAAGTCTCTTAACTCACTATTGAAAGAAATTATGAAGCAAAGAGATAACTTAAACCAGGAGAAACACCAAGCTGACCTAGAGATTATGAGTCTAAGGAGTAAAGTAGAAACTCTGTATGAAGAAAATAGTGCATGTAAATGTGATGTACTAGAAAAAATTCAATAAGGAATTGACTGATGATATCACTGTACTTAGACTATCCCTAATTGAGAAAGAACGCACTCTTGATAGCCTACTTCAAGGGAAACAAAACTATGTACCCGTTTCCTATTACCTTTTTACGCATCTATAAAATATTCGCATAAAATTTTTCGCAATTCCCATAACTATTTCCTTTAACAAAAAATGGGTGCGTACGTTCGTCTAGTTCCTTCACAATAATACATATATGTACCTATCATACGAGTCACAAAATGCAACAGTCTAAATCATTTCTACTCTATTTGCGAACGATGAACCGAGGGGAGCAGGAGGAGAGCGTCATCGGCCAATCTTGAATCCATGCTTTCTATGATGATGCGTTCTACAAAGCCTGCTAATTATCTACGACAACTGTGAAGACAACTATTCAGAGTATGATCGCAGCATACTTAACTGATAACATACAGAAAATAAAATAAGCAGTAATTCATCCATTTCTGTAAAATATCATAGCTATTTCAGATCACGTGATCATCGTTCACATAACCGTCACTCATAAGATCCGTAGATCACATGCCATTCTATATGTATTTTAATACTCCCGTTATAGACTAGCTAGCTATATTGTACCCCCAGTCGGAGCCCATGCATGGGACTCTGTAACCATTCCGTAAGCCCTCAATTTGTAGGTATATATATGCGCCTGTACAGGACTCTGTAAAATCCCCCGATTTGTAGGGATACATGCCGTAGCATCCGTATCATACCATCTGTAGTTGTAGCAGTCATAACGGTTTCTCTGTTAATTTTATATGTATGCAATACTATACATATACTTTATATGATACGTAAATCATGTAAGAACACTTATTAGTCATATGAACCACTAATTGATAAATAGCACAGATATCAAGTACTAATCAATTAATCCATGTAGAGCATAAGCACATAAAGCACATAAGATACATGTTGCAAATCATACTCACAAGTTTCGCTTATACTCCTGTTTGTCACTCGGCTTTATCCTTGCCTTTGTCAGACTCTTGACCTATATAGTTATTTACCTAGTAAATACCAAATCCCTATAATGATATGCGTGAAGGATATACATGCTTATTTATGCATCGCTTTGATTTCTATTTATAGTCTTTATCTGTAATTGATTCTTTGTCTAATGTCATAATGTGAAAATATACATTTACAATTACATAAGTTGAGGAATTAGTTAAGTTAATGAAAATCTGTTAAATATCCAAAAATTGACTTTGACCTGTTGTAAAAACAATTTTTGAAATATTTTATTGTACAAATCCATTTCGCGAACCCATCTAAAATTTGTGAACCGTTGTTTCGCGAAATCGAACTCCGAAGTTCTCTCATTTGCAAAATTTCTCGATTTGTGAAGGTTTGTACTTCGCGAAATCCTTATGGATTCGCGAAGTCGATTTCAGCCCGCGAACAAATTTCGCAGCCCGATTTCTTTCTCAGTTCGAAAATCGTTTGGCTCGCGAGAACCTGATTTTAGCCCGAGCCTCAACTCACTGTTCGCAAGATTTATCCGCCCGTGAAATCGTTTGGCCCGCAAAAACCTGATGCCCGAACTCAATTCGCAAAACTCTTTTGCAAAAATAGTTTCAAATTGCACGACTTTTATGAAAACATTTACGAAGGCTTTTGCGAACACTTTTGCGAAATTATTCTTTCGAAATCGTTTCTAAAGTCGAATCTTTCGAAATCAGGCTTTTTGCGAAAATGCTTTGTGAATCCTTTCGAAAAATCTAACCCTTTTGAGAATTTCTTTTGACAGATTTTGACTAATTTTTGAACTCTCTCCCTATTACGAAACTTTTGACCCGAAAAACTTGGATCCTTGCCCAAAACGTCATTAGAGTAGTTGAAGATAAAAAACGTGCCTAAGGGGGGTGTGAATTATGCTTATAAAAGTTTTGTGCTTCTTCTTTTCACAATTCAGAAAATGTAGTGACTTGAAATGCCTACTGATGGTTGTGATACTATGCCTGATATATCCTAGCAACATCGGATGTGTGCCGGGTCTGTCTCACAGCGTGAAAGAAATAACTCAAAAGTAAATGCGAGAGAGGATTTTTATAGAGGTTATATCCCCAACTGGGGTTTACTCTTCCCCTTGAGGTTTTCTCCCCAAGGGTTTAAGCCAATCACTACAATGCACCGTAGCTGGTTACAAAACTGGTTGATTAGCCCAATACACAACTGAAACAAGTCGAAGACTAGCCACACTAGGTTACCACACACCGAGTTTCATTCCTCAGAATCTCCTGATCCCGACAGACACAGCTCGCTACCGAAGGGCCGCGGGAACTCGTCCTTCCCTCCACGTGTGCGTAAACGTCGACCTTGCCTCCTTGGTATTGCTCACGTCTGAAGATAGAAAATATGGTATGGGAGGTTGGAATCTCAGTACGTTCAGTACTTCGCAAGTGATCGGTAGGCAGAAAGCTATCGCCAATGAAGGCTCATGAATCTCTCAATAGTATTTTCTACTGAAGACGCTAAGTCTTATATTCGCAAGTTGTAAGTACCTCGAAATTTATGAAGTGTAGCACATATATAAACGTTTTCAATCAGCACCTCACATGGAAAATCAAATCACATAATATTCATCAAATCATATGCAATTTTCGAGAGTCAACATGCCATACAAATAATGCTCTTAATAAATCATCACAACGATCACAAGCACATTAAAGCATGATTATATTCCATATAAAGCTCATATTCTTTCTCAAGGCATGTTCAATCACTTCGACTTGTATTTCCCATAACAGGACTTTCCATAAGTGATTCCCTGCTATATGTTTCTACAGTAAATCAATCCAGATTTTCTTTCCAAGTATATCACACGAGATAGCATCATTATCTGCACGTTTTCCATATATGGCTCATAGGGTTAGATCAATATGCTTACCAAGTTTAGCACATAAATCGAATCAGAGCATACCTTATTCGAATTATCATATCATGGCATAGCTTTCGGTAATACCTGCAAATTTGAAAGCGGGATTATGACAAGAAATTTTAAATAATTAGTGAATAAAATATTAAAGATAAATAATATATATGAAACTTCTGTTAAGGGCCGAATAGTATTTGAAGTTCTATTAGCATTAATGAATTTAATATTCTGAATGAGACCCAACTCAAGACTAAAAAGACAATTACAATTGATACTCAAAGAGCCCAAACCAAATAGGCCCAAAAAGATTATTTTGAATAAATATTATGGCCTAATAAGTATTACTAATTTTAAGGAGAAAGAATAAAATAATAAATAAAAATAATAAACAAATAAATACATATATATATATCTAAATAATAACAATAACGTTACATCTAGATATATAGTTTTAGGATGATTATTGAGATGATTAACTATAATATATATATATATATATATATATATATGTATATATATGTATATATATGTATATATAATAATAATAATAATATAAGAAAATGAAAGCTACATAATCCATGGAAATTTCGTTACTCATTGTAACATATTTGTCACTACCTTAATATATATATATATATGTATACCCATACATCAACGGGTGGAATCATTACAAAAACAAACAACAAAAGTGAGAGACAATCAAGCAAGTAAGTTTCGTTACTTTACTTATTTGTCCCATACCTATCACAACTTATAATTTATATATAATACATTACTAAATCATTATGGGAACAAATATAACGAAAGTGAGGGAGACAATTAAGAAGGAAAAAGGAGAGAAAACTACCTTGAGCAAAGCAAAACTTCGGCTAGCTAGGAGGTTTACGAATCAAACTTCGAACGTGAGGTAGGTGAATATTTCACCTACAACACGTAAATACGTTATGCCTATTTCTGTTTTTGGTGTTTATGTTGATTACGTGATTTTTATATTTGTGTTAGGGTGAATTATATGACAGTTAGTGGCTCATATGAGTGTTTGATAAATATAGTGTGTATGAATTATGTGTAACTTTCGTGACTTACGTTGGTGTCGAAGTTTAGATGTGTAGAGTATACTTTTGAATTGTGCTTGATTTTATTAGTTGTCCTTATAATTTGGGGCGTTTTGTATAGTAGTCCTTAGATTAGGACTAGTTTGATATTTACACCAAGATTGTTTGGTATAAATACATGTAAAGAAATTGTGCTGAATATAGAAAGTTAGAAAATTGATCCGAAAGGCTTGCAATTCAATTTCTAGAGAGAGAAACAACAGTAACTTTCTCACTCTACTCGAATTCTCTCTCTCGTTCTTCAATTGGGTTTTTCGATCGAATCTTATTGATTATCATTATCATCGAAGTTAATCGTAGGACCTAACAATTGGTATCAGAGCAGATTCGTTCTGTTTGAATCAATAATTGTTAGATTTGGATCGAAAATAATTTTCTGGTTACTGTTCATCGAAGAACAGTTTGGCGCGGAATATTTTTCGATCCAATAGCATAATTTTGTGCTTAATTGACTTGAATTTGATGTTTCTGTGCTCGGTTAAGTGCTAATTGTTGATTTCGATCAAATTTGTAGCTGTTTGAACTTCGGATTTAGGAATAAATCTATTATGTGAGTTACTGTTTGCGAAGAACATGAAGAACACGTTCTGATTTTGATCAAATTCGACATATTTTGCTTCATAACGTGTTTAATTGCTTGTTCGTGCGTAGTTAGTAACTGATTGCGAGCAATTACCTGAAATTTCACTGTCTAATTCCTTGTTTTTGCTTGAATATGTGTTAATCGTATTCTGTGAATTTTTCTCGATCGTTCTAATTTTCTCGCTAGGTTTACGATCGGATTAGTTTTTCGATCGAAAAACTTGGCGCGAGAATTTTTCTCGGTCAGAATACGAAGTCAGCGCTAGAATCGTCATCACTAGAAACGATTTTAGTTAGAAATATTTCTCGAGCATTACTCAGAGAAAAACTTTTTCGAGAGAGACCAATTTTGACTTTGCATGCGTAAAAACTTTCTCTCGAAAAACGTTTTCGGTCAAACCTTTAACGTTTGACCAGGCGAAAATCATTTACACGCGAAAAACTCTTCTAGTCAACAGATTTATTTTGACTTTTTGAGAAACTTACTAACGTACTGTTTCTTTACGATCCAAATAAATTCACGATCAGGAAATTTTTCTCGACCGAACGATTTTGGGCAATTTATTTCGCTCGAAAAATATTTCGCTACAAACTTTCTCGCAGGAGTACAGTACACAGTATATTCTATTTCGACGAAATTATTTCAATCAAACTTTAAAGATTGAATCGAAAATAATCCTCGAACTATTTTTCCGAATCAAACGCTACTAACGAATTTTCTCACTTGTAAAGCACATTACATCATCTTCAAACCTTCAAAACACTTAACGAAGATCCTTCAACAACTCGACTATAATACAAAATGGATGCTTATTCTCTCGGAAATGACAACCGTCCGCCGATTTTGCAACGAGGCGAATGTAGCGTGTGGGGAAGCCGCTTCCTCAATTTCATCGCTCTAAAAGATCAAGCTGAAAATATACTGCAGTCTCTTGAAGAGGGACCGGCACAATTCTGGGTCCATGTACCTGGTGATGAAACAGCTACTCCTCCAATTCCACCTTCTAGTCGACAAATGGAGCCTAGGGAATACTCTCTGGAGGAAAGGGCTCGAGCTAAGGCCGATCTAATAGTCATGAATACCCTTATGCAGGGCATCCCCAACGACATATATAGACAGATTGATAGCCTTTCATCGGCTAAAGAAACGTGGGATGAACTGCATAGGATGATGCAGAGGATGGAAGTTGGCATAAAGGCCAAAAAGGCCAACATTCTCACTGCTTACGACTCCTTCAAAGCAAAGCCGGAGGAGAGTCTATACGAAATCTACCAAAGGTACCTCACTCTTCTCAACGAGATGAGGAAAATAGAAATCACGAAGACCAATATGGAGACAAACATCAGATTTCTATCTTCTCTGCCTGCGGAATGGAAGAAAATATCCACTCAGATTCGACAAAATAAAGATCTAGAGGAGTTGGATGTCCATGCCGTGTTGAGGATGATATAAGCGAGATTCTCAAAGAGCAGAAAGGCAAACAGACCGAAGACATTGTTGCCTTAGTCTCGGAGAAGAGGAGCTCAAGATCAAGAAATGAAAAGATCGTTAGGCCTCCTTCACCTTCAGAGTCGGAAGAAGAGTCAGACTCCGACGTTGAGCCAAATTTGAAAGCTCTAGGAAAGCAGTTACCTCTCATAGGACAAATGATGAGCAAGAAGTACTTAAAGAAGAAGTCTTCAACCTCAGCCAACAGACTTCGGACTACAAGCTCTAAAAACAAAGAACGTGCACCAGAGAGCTCCGAAGTCAAGAACCCTAAGGAGGCTAACAAATGCTTCAACTGCGGGAAGCCAGGTCACTTTTCCAGAGAATGCACTCTTCCGAAGAAGAAAGATGCCAACTACTACTCCAGGAAGCTCCAATTGACGAAACAGAAGGAAGCTGGAGTAGCTCTCATGGCCGAACAGGACCAATGGCTCGAGGACACGTCGAGTTCTGAAGAAGAGAATTTAGCCCTCATGGCCCGTCTCGACGATGAATCGGATACCGAAACATCTAATGGTATGGACGACAACGCATCCACTTCGTCAAAAGAGGTAGTCTCTTCTTCCACATTATTGACCATGTTAGAATCATATCAAACCCAATATGCTAACATGAAACGTCAACAGAAAAGTATTAAGGAAGTAGAGAATAAACTTGAGAGATCTCAGGAGAAGATAGATCTCGAATCAGAACTTAGGAGCTCTAGTGCGAAAATAGAAGAACTTACTAAGAGCCTACATTCTAAAGAGACTAGTCAACCTCAATTAGGACAGCATAGTGAAAAGATGAAGGAACTAGAAGATAGGCTAGCAAATAACTACAATTGTTTGGTTAAGAATCTCAACGAGAAAGGCACCTTAAATTGTAGGTTAACCGAACTACATCTACAATCACTAACTTAGAAGCTCAATTAGAAATATCAAATGCTAAGGTTAGTGAGCTTAGCAAGGAACCAGGTGCCTGTCAAGCCGTTTTATTAACAATAGAAAATAATTATGCTCTCCTAAGTGAGGAACGCAAGAAGTTATATGCAAAAATTAAAAAATTAGATGATCTTCTTACGCATAGGGGACATTCTGAATAGACGATATTCTTAAACAAGCCCAAGGATATAGAGTTCTATAATCCCATAGAAGGCATAGGTTACACTAACCACACGTTTTACGGAAGAAAGAAATGTATGATATTAAGAACATGGGTTTAGCTGCAACCTCTCTTAGAAACATTACAGAATCGGCATATGAAAATGCCTTCGATTCATCCATTAAACAAGCCTCACATGGGCCTGAGATCCCCTTTGACTACATGAACTAAATGAAAGAGACAAAAATAGGAAACCATCCTTAACACCTGTCAGTGATTTAGTTCAAGTTCTACCTCCTGACTCTGAAATACACTACGAGGAAGTCAAAAAGGTTGATTATCAAAATTCTCTCTACAAACCCCCTATCATAAAACAGATAGAGGAGTCACAGCCAAAGTTAGATGAAGAACGAGAGAATTTCGAAGCTGAAAAGAAAAGGTTTTTTAAGGAGATGGAAAATCTCAAGTCTTCCTCATCCTTCCAAACTACCTCTCACGCTATTATAAAAAGCGTGAAAATCGAAAAATCGCCTTCGAAAGACCAAAAATGCATTAATAATTCTATTAAGAGTGCTAAGACTAATTCCATTTCACCTGCGTCCACAGGGAGCGTAGGGCCAGCACTGAAAATGAAGGCGAGAGTGTCTAGTTCTAAGATAAAGGAGCCAGTAGATTTGAATGTTTCTAAAAATATTACTCCTTCTGTTACAATAAAAGACACTCGTAGTAATAAAAGAGCCATTTCTACGTTCAAAATAATTGCTTTTACTTGTTCACTTCAGCCTATCACCTTTAGAAGCGACAATTTCGAAATAGGCTCTACGTCAAAAATTACCAATAATCATTCTGAAACAAATGCCACAAGAAAAACCCTAGGAAACAAGATCCAGCCATAAAGAAAGCTTATGGCGCTGTACATGCCTGTAACTCACCTAAGGTATCCAGTAAAGATTGAGTCCCACAAGCACCTTAGGAGATTATCAAAAGAAAAGATATTTTCCTCGGTCAAACCTTCCAAAGCATTTGTACATGCTGAAATTAACCTTCTCTGCAAGGTTCAACGCAAATGGGTTCTTAAATCTCCGCCTACGACGACAAAAGCCAAAAAAGGCCAAGTCCTAGAGGCAAAACTCAAACCCACTTCTCCAAAAGTGCAATGGGTTATTAAAACTCATCCGAATAAAAATTTAGGAATCACATTTGAACCCAAGACTAAATCTGCTAATCTGAGAGGACCCATGCTTAAGTGGGTACCTAAAGCTCTCTAATTTGTTTTTGCAGATCCATCATGTGTGGTACCTCAACTCTGGTTGCTCCACACACATGATTGGTAATCAAGAGCTGCTGAGCAACTACAAAGACCGACCAAACGACAAAGTCAGATTCGGAAACAATGACTCAGCTCCAATTCTTGGATTTGGAGATATCATTCTGGAAAATCTGACAATAAAGGATGTCTCGTATGTCGAAGGCCTCCGCCATAACTTGTTCAGCATACGCCAGTTCTGTGACAAAGGGTTCCACGTGGTCTTTCATGCTGGCCGGTGCAGAATTTTGGATAATCAGGACACAGAACTCTTTCAAGGACTTCAGAAATCCAATCTTTACACGATCAACCTGACGTCCGTGCAGCCCTCGACAGCTGTATGCCTCATATCTCAGACTGATTTACAGAGGAACAGCCTATGGCATCAACGACTGTCTCATCTAAAAAAGAAAGCTCTCCAACGTCTTTCTACGAAAAAGTTGGTTCACGGTCGTCCAATATACTATTACAAAGGGAGCATAGTGTTCGGCATGTCAATTAGGCAAAATAAAGCGAGCATCTCATCAGGTCAAGCAAATTGCGTCTACTTCTCGACCATTGGAACTCACATGGATCTCTGTGGGCCGATGCAGACTCACAGTATCAATGGAAGAAAGTACGTGCTAGTGATCGTTGATGACTGCTCTCGCTACACGTGGACAAAGTTCCTCCGAACCAATGATGAGACCGGTGGCTTGATTATCAACTTTGTGAACACTACTCAAAATCTGCTGCAGCAGACTATTCAAGTTATTCGAACAGACAACGGCACTGAGTTCAAGAACAACTACCTCAGTGAGTTTTATCAGAAGCTTGGAATAAGTCAACAATTTTAAGCCGCCAAAACACCTCAACAAAATGGGTTCGTTGAAAGGAAAACCGAACACTAGTGGAAGCAGCTCGCACAATTGATCCATTCAGGACTTCCACACTTTCTATGGGCTGAAGCAGTTAATACCGCTTGTTTTACCCAAAACAGGACGGTGGTTCACAAATGGTTCAATAAGACTCCGTACAAGATTGTGAATAATAGAGTGCCCAACATCTCATTCCTTAAAGTCTTCGGGTGCAAGTGCTTTGTGGAGAACGACAGAGAGCAACGTGCAAAGTTCGACCCAAAAGCATTCGAAGCAACTTTCGTCGGGTATTCTTCAACATCAAAAGCGTACCGAGTATACATCAAGTCCAACCGAACAATTAGGAAAGCTATAATGTCACTTTCCACGAAGTGGCAGATATGGCTCCTGGTCACCTCAGTCCAGGACCCGTGCCTAACCAGATGGCTCCTGCACAACTCAGTTCAGACCCGTGCTCAACCTGTTGGTTTCTGAAGACAATATCTCAGAACTCGTAATCACTAGTGTGTTGGCACAAAACCAACAGAAGATGGCAACAACTCCGAATTCAACGACAGAATAAGCAACGAGACTTGTATTAGACGATTTGGATTCTCTCTTCGAACCAGTATATCGGTCATGCACTGCTACACCTACAGTGGATTCCCCACCCGACGAGATCGACGTACCAAGTTCTTCTCACATCTCTACCACACCCGATTCAGAATTGCCACGGAATAACGAAGAACCTACAGTGGTCATCGAGGAAGTATCATCAGAGACGATCGATCCAAGTGCAGTATTGGAACTTCCTCAAACAAATGATCAATCGGAGACAATAGGAAATCTAGACCCACAGATGGCTGACGCATTAACTCCAGCCTTGCCTTGTCACCCGGTTGATCAGATAATTGGCAATCCTTCGGATGGAGCGAGGACACGTCGTCAACACAGTCTTCTCAGCTGCTTCCTGAGCCAAAACGAGCCTACTAAGGTAGCAGATGCACTACGAGACCCGGATTGGATAATTGCGATGCAAGAGGAAATCAACCAATTCGAACGTCTTCAAGTGTGGACCTTAGTACCCCGTCCACATGGGAAAACAATAGTCGGAACTAAATGGGTATTCAAAAACAAGAAAAATGAAGATGGTGAAGTGATCCGGAACAAAGCAAGGCTAGTTGTGAGGGGATACAATCAACAGGAAGGCATCGACTACGACGAGACATATGCTCCGGTTGCCCGAATCGAAGCTATCCGCCTTCTCCTGGCTTATGCGGCTCACAAAGACTTCAAAGTCTATCAGATGGATGTTAAGACTGCCTTTCTCAACGGCGTGTTAAAAGAAGAAGTCTACTCGCTCAGCCGGAAGGCTTCGTTGATCAAGAACATCCCGATCAGTTCTATCGCTTGGATAAAGCTCTCTATGGACTAAAACAAGCCCCACGTTCTTGGTACGATGTCCTGAGTGGATTCCTCGTGAAGTCTGGATTCACACGAGGAACGATAGACACAACCCTCTTCATCAAATGGCAAGACAAAGATCTGATGGTCGTTCAAGTATACGTCGACGACATCATCTTCGGATCAACTAATCCACAGCTTTGCATGACGTTCGTAGATCTAATGAAAAGCAAGTTCGAGATGAGTCACATGCGAGAGATGCAGTTTTTTTTAGGACTACAAATCAGGCAACTCGAAGATGGGATTTTCATCAGTCAGACAAAATACATCAAGGATATTCTGAAGAAATTCCATCAAGACCAGAGCAAACCTCTTAGCACTCCTATGTCACCAAGCTGCAAGTTGGATGCCGATTGATCGAGCGGATCGAGTAGTAAATTAAAACGAATATTGACGAATTATCCTACACTCAACAGGCAAGTGTACCTATCGAAAATAGTATAAACGTAGCAAGTATTCGAGTATCGAACCAAAGAAACTATCTACTTAGAAAACCGTCGTTTAAATATCCTAGTGAATATTTTTGTGATTATTTTTGTGATGTTTGAAAATTTAAATAACGATAAACACTTAAAATAAACAGTTTAACAAAAATATAAAAACGGCGACCTTATGAACGAAAACGTACTTGAGACTTCGAATCCCCCTAGTTCAATCGAACGACAAACAAGTTATATATTTTTGCTAATTATTATACCGTGAGGATTCCTAGAGCATGCGTACGAATTTATACGACCGACGAAACTGCGCCTTATCACATAAGAATCGTAAACAACTAATCTATGAATTAAATAGATGGGCAAGCTTCCCTAACTAGTCAATCACAAATCGCATTAAAACACGACGAATCCCACCATTAGATTTGACTCTAATCCGACGGGGTAGTTCAACCTATCTCTAGCGATGAGTTTATTCCGCTCGTTTACGAGTGGTCTAATCGTTCGCCCCTCTCTCGAGCGTAGCGTTCGATTTCCCAACAATTATTTCGACACATAGACATAATCAAAATAATAGCATAAATCGTAACCGAGTCAAAATAAAAAGCATATTAATAATACGTTCAACATACGTACGATTTCGCTAGGGTTCATCTAATCTCAAATACTACGGGATTCAGCCACTCATATTAAACATTAACACAACGACGATCGTAAATAACAACGAGAAAAACATGTTTCTTCCCTGAATTTCGGCTCCGCGTTTAATCCTTCGTTGAGGCGTTTTGTCGAACAGGTGGTGGGCGTCTCAGCTTCTCTTTTTCTTACGAGACCTTTGCACTGCTCGCTCGCTTCTCCTCCTACGCCCGCAGCCCGTCGCAGCCCAATCGTAACCGAAACTTAGCTTGTTACCTTGCTCGTGAACCCGGTTCGGATCAGCCCTTCGTCAGTTCCGTGCACCCGGCTCGTAGCTCTTGCTCACACCCGCTCACAGCCCAAGGATCAGCCCAGTGCTTCCGTCACCGATCAGCCCTGCCGCGTTGTACGTGTATATGACTTCGTCCCCCGGCTTTGCTCTCTACAATCACGTCGTGTGTATGGCCTCTTTTTTTCCTCTTTCTCCACTCTAGCAGCTGCTGACCTTATTTATAGATGATGGAGGGAGGGACATCAAATCTTCATGGCAGCTCAAGAACGGCGTGATCTTCATTTTCTTTCTTGAGCCGTCTTCACTTTTGTGTGCTCGACCGATCTTGTATGTGACGTTTTTGTTTTGTTTGTTTTATTTCTTTTTTTCTTCTTTCGTCACATGGTTGTGTAGTACGTCTCTCCTTGACTGCATTAAAGAAATTTCTAAGAATGGGATTGGGCTGTTGGCCTTGGGCCGATTTCACTTTGGGCTCAATTAGTTGTCGGGCCGAGTTCAATCCTTTTCTGCATAGCAAAGCAGCAGTGAGTTCAAAAATTGAAATCTCCCAATCCAGACATCAAAATGAAAATCCCTTCGGTCACAATCACGAACAACGAATCTTATATATTCTGTTAAAATTTCAGGTCCATCGGACATCGTTTACCCCATAATCCACGAAGAATACAAAGATGCCGCAAAACTACTAGTACAAGTGTGAAATCTTAATTTAAATACTAAAATTATCGAAACGACTTCATTTCTCATGCAAACGACTTAAATTTAACAGATATAAATGTAAGAAATTACGTTTATCAAAATTCCCCACACTTAAGCGTCTGCTTGTCCTCAAGCAAATAAAATAAAAAGGCATAGAAAAGGATAAAATCATGCAACGTACCAGTCAAGAATGAAATCACGTAGGCGATAATGCAAGTAAAGTCGGAAAACATATTTGAAATCGACGACTAACTACACGATTTTCTTTAGCGATACCGTCGAAATCCGCACCTCACAAATATTCACTCAAATCACTCAGTGTATGGGTTAAGATATCTCGAGTCATGCACTAATCTAATCCCTACCATAAGCTTGCAAGTAATTCGTAAATCTACCACTTTCAATGGTCAAGCGTGAATCGGAAGGTCTTTACCGGGTTATAATATGTGAGATATGTAAAAAATAAGCGTAAAAAAAAATATGAGCTGTAGTCGTGTCGGTCTCGTGCCATCATCTCGATCGCACCCATGCTTCGCCCTTTCAACTCTTTCCTTCTTTCTCCGTTTTTTTTTTTTTACCAAGCCCTTCTTCTTTCGATTTCTCGATCTAGGAAATAGGTAATATGGTTTTTGAGAGTGAAAGATTATCGGAGGAAGGGTTCTTAGTCGATATATAATTTCTCTCTCTCTTTTCTCTCTTCTATTTTTTTTCTCTGCTTTTTTTTTCATTCTTTTATTTTTTTTCGAAGCTCAGCTCGGGAATTTAGCACGGGTTGCGCTTCTTGAGTCCGGCATTCAACCTCCACTTCTACTATCGCTTCAATGGGTTTATGTCTGAAGGCTTAATCGGGGTCAGCAATTTATAATCCGGTTTTCACAAATAAAAGGCTCAGGCTCAAAGTGGCTAATTACGGGGGCCAGTCGTGGTTGGATACTTTGGCTATGGACTAAATTCCTAATGCCTTCCTCATTTTCACGCAATCACAATTTAAGTAGTTTCAAAACGTAACACACAAGCAAGTTCTGAAGAGAAGTAAACTAAGCATGATTCACACAACCAAAGAAATGAGCAAAAAGCTCGTAGGCTCAAAATCTCACAAAAATAGGGTTATGTGTACGAATCTCTCAAGTATCGCCAAGTTCATCATGTAAGGAAGAAGTAGACTACGCATATGTATCCTAATTACCCACAAAATTCCAAACATAGAGTCATCCCTTCATGATAAGAAACATAATTTTCGGGAAAAATGTTTTATGCCAAATTTTCGAAAAAATTTGTACCAAAAATCAAGACATGCATATATATAACATGTTTGCCTAAATTTCACAGAAATTCCCCTCCCCACACTTAGGATTTACGTTGTCCTCAACGTAACAATCATGTAACACAAGGAAAAGGAAATAGAAAGATAAGCGAACTTCCCTGAATAGTCCGATATGCATGCTTTGTACGGCTCTCCCCACACTTGAGATTTTGAATTCCCTGCGATCGTTGAAAAACAAAATCATAAAAACTAAAAAATGCGCATAGAAATAAAGTAAAAACATAGGATAGGCTTGGGGTGCCTCCCAAGTAGCGCTTTCTTTAATGTGTTTTAGCTAGACATTGTTCGGCGATTTTTTTTTTAACGTTGGGTGGTGTTGAGGAGGTGAATGGTTTCTTTTTCGAGCGCCTCGATGTCACCGCCATATTAATGCTTGAGTCGGTGCCCGTTCACCTTGAAGGTCCCCTTCTCCGGATGTGTGATCTCGACAGTTCCGTACGGAAATGCTCGGGCCACCGTAAATGGTCCAGACCATCTCGATTTCAGTTTACCAGGAAACAGCCGCAGGCGCGAGTTGTAAAGCAAGACCCGGTCGCCTTCTTGAAATTCCTTTTTCATGATTTTACGATCATGATACAGCTTCGTACGCTCCTTGTAGATGCGAGTATTTTCGTACGCCATCTGCCTCCACTCGTCGAGCTCGTTGATCTGTAAGTTTCGCTTTTCACCTGCAAGATTCAAATCAAAATTTAGTTTTTTTAGCGCCCAATAAGCCTTGTGTTCTAGCTCGACGGGTAAATGACAAGATTTTCCGTAAACAAGGCGATAAGGTGTAGATCCGATAGGTGTCTTGTATGCTGTCCGGTATGCCCATAAAGCATCGTTCAGCTTGTTTGGCCAATCTCGCCTATGGTGCTCCACGGTCTTCTCTAGTATACGCTTCAGCTCCCTGTTTACGACTTCCACTTGGCCACTTGCTTGAGGATGGTATGCGGTAGTAACACTATGTTTTACTCCGTATTTCTCGAGCGTCTTTGCAAATTGGGTGTTACAGAAGTGCGTACCTTTATCGCTAATAATGCAACGAGGTGAACCAAATCGTGAAAATAAAGCTTTTAAAAATTTAACGACTACCCTAGCATCATTAGTAGGTAGAGCTTGCACTTCTACCCATTTTGACATATAATCGACTGCTACTAGGATATATCGATTTTTAAAAGATGTAGGAAACGGACCCATAAAATCAATGCCCCATACATCAAATATTTCACAAACTAGTATAAAATTTTGAGGCATTTCATTGCGCTTAGAGATATTACCTGTTCGTTGGCACCTATCGCACATTTCTACATACCTTTGCGCATCCTTGAAAACTGTTGGCCAGTAGAATCCACATTCTAGTACCTTTTGTGCGGTTCGGTTGCCTCCATAATGACCTCCGCACGGTCCCGTGTGGCAATGCCCCAAGATATCGATTGATTCGGGGAATGTGACGCATCGCTTAATTATATTATCAGCACAAATCCTACATAGATAAGGATCATCCCAAAAGTAATACTTCAAGTCCGAGAAGAATTTCTTCCTCTAGTGACTCGTGTATCCCCTTGGTAAGATCCTCGCTACAAGATAGTTAGCAATATCGGCATACCATGGAAGTTCATCAGGTACCTCATGTATAGCGTAAAGGTGTTCGTCAGGAAAGTAGTCTCGGATAGTCTCCTCTTTTGTAAACTCGCATGGTGTCTCTTCTAGTCTCGACAAGTGGTCTGCGGCAAGATTCTCCGTTCCCTTTTGGTCGCGAAACTCCACGTCAAACTCTTGGAGTAGTAGAATCCATCGGATTAGCCTCGGCTTTGCATCCGGCTTCGCAAAGAGATGCTTAATGGCTGAATGATCCGTGTAGATGATGACCTTCGATAGGATAAGATATTGACGGAACTTGTCAATTGCAAACACGACTGCAAGCAATTCCTTCTCGGTGGTAGTATAATTTGATTGTGCCTCATTTAGAGTCTTGCTTGCGTAGTGTATCGGTTGGAAATATTTTTCTCGTCGCTGCCCCAAAACTGCACCTACTGCAAAATCACTGGCATCGCACATTAGTTCGAATGGTAGCTCCAATCCGGGGCTACCATGACATGAGCATTAATAAGCTTATCCTTAAGTAGAGTAAAAGCATTCATACAATCGGTCGTAAACCCATAAAGTACATCTTTTTCTAGCAAGCGAGTTAAAGGTCTAGCAATTTTAGAAAAATCTTTAATAAATCTACGATAAAAACCAACATGTCCTAAGAAACTTCTAATTGCTTTTACCGACGAGGGTGGAGGTAATCGTTCAATAGTTTCTATTTTTGCTCTATCTACCTCAATTCCTCTAGCCGATATCTTATGACCTAAAACGATACCTTCTCTAACCATAAAATGACATTTTTCCCAGTTTAGCACAAGGTTCGTTTCCTCGCATCGTTTAAGTACCGCCTTAAGATTGGAAAGACATACTTCAAATGAGTTACCAAAAATCGAAAAGTCATCCATGAATACCTCCATTCCTTTACCGATTAACTTGTCGAAAATGGCCATCATGCACCGTTGGAAGGTGGCCGGGGCATTACACAGTCCGAAAGGCATCCTCCGATATGCAAAGGTTCCGAATGGGCACGTAAAAGTCGTTTTCTCTTGATCTTCTGGTGCGATCGGGATCTGCAAATAACCTGAAAGACCATCAAGAAAACAATAAATTTCATGACCGGATAAACGCTCAAGCATTTGATCAATGAATGGTAAAGGAAAGTGATCTTTTCGTGTCGCGTTGTTTAATTGTCGGTAGTCGATGCACACTCGCCACCCTGTAACGGTCCTTGTTGGAATGAGTTCGTTTTTCTCGTTGGTTACCACCGTCATTCCTCCCTTCTTTGGCACCACTTGAACTGGGCTCACCCATGCGCTGTTTGAGATCGGGTATATGACTCCCGCATCAAGTAGCTTTATTACCTCAGCTTTTACTACCTCCTTCATATTCGGGTTTAGACGCCTTTGATGTTGCACCACAGACTTGAACTCGTCTTCCATCAGGATCCTATGTATGCAGAAGGTCGGGCTGATTCCTCGAATATCTGATATCTTCCATGCGAGCGCATTCTTATGCTCCCGTAACAGGTCTAGGAGCATGATTTTCTGTTTCTTCTCCAAATTTGATGCTATAGTTACGGGGAGCTTCGAGTTTTCCTCGAGAAACGCATACTCCAAGTGAACGGGCAGTTGCTTGAGTTCGAGGGTTGGTGGCTCCTCGATCGAACATTTTTCTTTTTCCTCTTCTTTGTTCGGGTGCACTTCGATGTTAGGTTCCGCCTCGTCTTCGTCTGCGTCTATTTGGTCAACCTCAAAAGATCGTTCATGCATTGGCTCTTCAGTCTCTGCTAATCCTGACATCGAAGCAAACGTTTCTGGTTGTGATAGTCCCTGCAATGATAAAAAGTCATTCCATGCATCAATGTAAAAGCACTTATCGTCTAATTTCTCGGAATTTTTCATGGATTCGGTCATATGGAATGTGACTTTTTCGCCATCTATGGTTAACATCAATGTTCCGTTACGAACATCGACCATGGTTCCTCCAGTAGCGAGAAATGGCCTACCCAATATTAGAGGAATATTTTCATCCTCCTCCATATGAGAATAACAAAGTCTGCAGGAATTATAAACTTATCAACTTTAACTAGCACATCTTCTATGATACACCTAGGATACTTAACAGATCTATCCGCTAATTGTAAACTCATCCTAGTGGGTTTGGGTTCTCCTAAACCAAGTCGTTTAAACATAGAATAAGGCATCAAATTAATGCTATCTCCTAAATCGGCCAATGCCTTAATTACGACTAAATCGCCTATTAAACATGGTATAGTAAAACTCCCTGGATCCTTAAGCTTTTTCGGTAGCTTGTTCTGTAGAATGGCAGAGCACTCTCCTCGCAACTCAACGGTAGAAACGTCTTCAAGCTTGCGCTTGTTCGTGATAAGATCCTTCAAAAACTTTGCCCAACGAGGCATCTGCGCAAGGGCATCAACAAGTGGTAAATTAATATGTAATTGTTTAAAAATAGAGAGAAATTTACCAAATTGATCATCAACGATTTCCCGTTTAAGCCTTGCTGGGTATGGAATTTTTGGTTGATACGCCTTGACAGGTGGCTTAGACACAGTCTCCTCTTGTTTGTCGGCCTCGCCGCTCGGTTGCGTGGGTTCAACATTCTTCTCCGTTTTCTGCACTTCCTCGAGCTCTCTCCCGTTACGAAGTGTCACCGCCTTTACATGATGGTCCTTTGGATTGGTCTCGGTGTAACTTGGCAAAGAACCGGAAGGACGTTGTTGGATTGATTCGGCAATCTGTCCAACTTGCTTCTCTAAGGCCCGCAGGGAAGACTCGGTGTTTTGCAACCGTGCTTCTTGATTATCCAAGCGAGAGTCGAGCTTCCCCATTAGCTTCTAGAGCATTCCCTCGAGCTTATCAACGCGATTATACGAGGTGGGCTCAACATTCGCGCCATGGTATCCTTGCGTTCTTTGGTTTTGAAATCCTGGTGGAGCTTGTTGTTGATTACCGTAGGCCAAGTTCGGATGAACTCGGTTCGGGACGTAGCTTCGTTGGCCTTGGTAGTTACCCATGTAGTCGACTTGCTCCATCAGAATAGTGGCCGGACAATGAGTTGCGTCGTGACTTTCACCGCATGTAGCGCATGGCGGAGTATAATTTGTGTACGCATGAGGAGGTGGAGCAGCTGCGGAAGTCCTCGGCCCAGATTGTACCTGCACAGCATTCACAACCGGCTTTGTTGTTAGCGTGGGTAATAGTGTATTCATCAACGTTTGCATTTGGAGGTTGTTAGCTGCGATTTGTTGTTGGAGTGTGTCGAATTTGGCGTTTAGCGCGGTTGCATTATCGACATCGTACATCCCTGGTGGTTCGCCTCTATTGCTGGAACTCCCGCGCCGGAAGCTATTTGCGCTATATTCTTCGATTAGATTCCAGCCTTCCGTTGCGCTTAAATTACATAATCCTCCATTGCATGCCCCGTCAAGTAGTTGCACGGTGATATCATTCAACGATTCATGAAACCGCTGAATCAATTCGCTCTTCGTCATACCATGTTGTGGGAAGCGATTCAGAAGCGTCTTGAAACGCGTCCATACGTCGTATAAATTCTTGCCCTCCTTTTGCTTGAATGCCGTAAGGTCCATTTTTATTCTCAGCACCTTTGATGGCGGAAAGAAGTGCGTAATGAAGGTGGCGTGCATGTCGTCCCAAGTGGTGATGGATCGTTCGGGTAGTAGATTATACCACTCCTTGGCGTTACCTCTTAGGGAGAACGGAAATAAGTAGAGCCGGATCGTTTCAGGGCTTACTCCTTGTACTCGTATTGTGTCGGTGACGGACAGGAAGTCTCGTATGTGTCGGTAAGCGTCTTCCTCGGAGAGTCCATCGTATTGAGCCGTCGTTTGAAGCATTTGAAGCCAATGATGTTTCAGCTCAAAGTTGTTCGGGACTTGAGGAAGCACTATCGCTGAGCCGACCGATCCTACGGCGTTGTTTCTCCACAGCTCTCTCATTGGAGGCTCTCTAGTTACAAGCGGCATATCATCACGGTCTTGAGTCGCCATTTCTACTCGTCTTGCGTTTTCTCGTAGGTTATGTCGGAACGTTCTTTCGATCTCCGGGTCTCCTTCAACGACTGGTAGCGAAGGATTCCTTCGGGTCATGCACGAGCGTTCACGCACCTAGACAGCACAATAAAAACTACAATAGCAATAAGAGATTTATAAATAAAAAACTAATGAAACAAAATATATTGCTCAAATAAAAATAAAAATAAATATAAGCGAGCGCTAATAATAATAAGGAAATAAAATATATTTTTTTTTAATAAGTGATGATAAAAATAAAATAGATAGTTTGAAGAAATAATAATAATAACAATATTTATATTAATAAACGTACTAGACCAAACGAAATTCGATTAAGCAAAATATATATATAGATATAATATACATTTAATAAAAAAAGCAAATAATACTAATTAAAATAGCGAAACTAACGAAGAAAAAAAAATATAAATAAAAATAATAAGCGTAGAAATAATAATAATAGTAATAATAATAATAATAATAATAATGATAACAATAATAATACCAATAATAATGAAATAATTATAGTAATAATAATAGAGCTAGAATAAACTAAAGTTTTCCGAATATCAATAGTTCCCCGGCAACGGCGCCAAAAACTTGATCGAGCGGATCGAGTAGTAAATTAAAACGAATATTGACGAATTATCCTACGCTCAACAGGCAAGTGTACCTATCGAAAATAGTATAAACGTAGCAAGTATTCGAGTATCGAACCAAAGAAACTATCTACTTAGAAAACCGTCGTTTAAATATCCTAGTGAATATTTTTGTGATTATTTTTGTGATGTTTGAAAATTTAAATAACGATAAACACTTAAAATAAACAGTTTAACAAAAATATAAAAACGGCGACCTTATGAACGAAAACGTACTTGAGACTTCGAATCCCCCTAGTTCAATCGAACGACAAACAAGTTATATATTTTAGCTAATTATTATACCGTGAGGATTCCTAGAGCATGCGTACGAATTTATACGACCGACGAAACTGCGCCTTATCACATAAGAATCGTAAACAACTAATCTATGAATTAAATAGATGGGCAAGCTTCCCTAACTAGTCAATCACAGATCGCATTAAAACACGACGAATCCCACTATTAGATTTGACTCTAATCCGACGGGGTAGTTCAACCTATCTCTAGCGATGAGTTTATTCCGCTCGTTTACGAGTGGTCTAATCGTTCGCCCCTCTCTCGAGCGTAGCGTTCGATTTCCCAACAATTATTTCGACCACATAGACATAATCAAAATAATAGCATAAATCGTAACCGAGTCAAAATAAAAAGCATATTAATAATACGTTCAACATACGTACGATTTCGCTAGGGTTCATCTAATCTCAAATACTACGGGATTCAGACACTCATATTAAACATTAACACAACGACGAGCGTAAATAACAACGAGAAAAACATGTTTCTTCCCTGAATTTCGGCTCCGCGTTTAATCCTTCGTTGAGGCGTTTTGTCGAACAGGTGGTGGGCGTCTCAGCTTCTCTTTTTCTTACGAGACCTTTGCACTGCTCGCTCGCTTCTCCTCCTACGCCCGCAGCCCGTCGCAGCCCAATCGTAACCGAAACTTAGCTTGTTACCTTGCTCGTGAACCCGGTTCGGATCAGCCCTTCGTCAGTTCCGTGCACCCGGCTCGTAGCTCTTGCTCACACCCGCTCACAGCCCAAGGATCAGCCCAGTGCTTCCGTCACCGATCAGCCCTGCCGCGTTGTACGTGTATATGACTTCGTCCCCCGGCTTTGCTCTCTACAATCACATCGTGTGTATGGCCTCTTTTTTTCCTCTTTCTCCACTCTAGCAGCTGCTGACCTTATTTATAGATGATGGAGGGAGGGACATCAAATCTTCATGGCAGCTCAAGAACGGCGTGATCTTCATTTTCTTTCTTGAGCCGTCTTCACTTTTGTGTGCTCGGCCGATCTTGTATGTGACGTTTTTGTTTTGTTTGTTTTATTTCTTTTTTCCTTCTTTCGTCACATGGTTGTGTAGTACGTCTCTCCTTGACTGCATTAAAGAAATTTCTTAGAATGGGATTGGGCTGTTGGCCTTGGGCCGATTTCACTTTGGGCTCAATTAGTTGTCGGGCCGAGTTCAATCCTTTTCTGCATAGCAAAGCAGCAGTGAGTTCAAAAATTGAAATCTCCCAATCCAGACATCAAAATGAAAATCCCTTCGGTCACAATCACGAACAACGAATCTTACATATTCTGTTAAAATTTCAGGTCCATCGGACATCGTTTACCCCATAATCCACGAAGAATACAAAGATGCCGCAAAACTACTAGTACAAGTGTGAAATCTTAATTTAAATACTAAAATTATCGAAACGACTTCATTTCTCATGCAAACGACTTAAATTTAACAGATATAAATGTAAGAAATTACGTTTATCACCGATCCCTCTGGCAAGTCGGTCGACATCACTTTGTATCGCAGCATCATTGGATCTCTTCTCTACCTCACTGCGAGCCGGCCGGATATCATGTTTGCCACCTGCTTATGTGCCCGTTTTCAAGCCGATCCCAAAGAATCCCATATGCTCGCGGTTAAAAGGATCCTGCGTTACCTTAAGGGAACTTCTACCCTTGGACTATGGTATCCAAAGGGTACGAATTTCAAACTTATTGGCCATACTGACGCTGATTATGCATGTTGCCGAGTGGACACGAAAAGCACGTCCGGTGGCGCTCAATATCTAGGCAAAAAGCTGGTCTGTTGGTCATCCAAAAAGCAGAATTGTGTGTCAACTTCGATGGCCGAAGCGGAATACGTGGCTGCCGCCAGTTGTTGCTCCCAGATGCTGTGGATGCGGACACAGCTTCGCGACTATGGGTACAATTTAAATAATATGCCCATATATAGTGATAGTCAAAGTGCCATCGCTATTACTTGCAATCCTGTTCATCACTCACGCACAAAACACATAGATATAAGATTTCACTTTATCAAAGATCACGTAGAAAAAGGCACCATAGATATGTATTTTGTGAACACGGAGTTTCAATTAGCCGATATTTTTACCAAGGCTTTGGATGAGAAACGATTCCAATTCCTTGTCGGAAAACTAGCCGACATTCTATGCTATCACATGCTCTATTCTATGTGTTTTCCATGCTCATTTGTCTTTATCTTGCATGATATAAAAAATAAAAATATATATATATATAAAAATATATATACAATATAAAGGGGTATGACGAAATCCTTTAGGATGCTTTGATCTAAAGTCACTTAGAATTTTACCCCGACATGCGATCGATTTAATTGCTTAATTTTGTCAGTCTAAGTCGCATTCTTGTCCCTAAAAGGTCATTAGGTTGCTCCACTAGACACAAAGTCACTTTACATATGTGTGGATTCAAGCCTTGTTCTTTTTTCTTTCTTTGGATCTATTTTCGAGTGAGTCACAAATCAATTACTTGTCTTACCTAGTGATACTTAGTTTCATACTCACCTTGCTTTAAATCGTTAGGAAAATGATAAGGGCGCTTAGGATATTCCTTACTCGGCCTTATACAATTTTTTCCTCGCATTAGCCCTTAGTCATCGACTTTGAGCCTTCTCCGATGTCTTTTTCTTCCTTTGAAACCCATTCCAAGCCTTCAACCGACTTCTATACTCTTCGAATGGTTGTTCAAACGAGAAAAGGAGGGGGAGAAAATAAGGAGGATGATGACAAAAGAAGGCATTGCTCAACACGCAAAAAATCAGACCAAAGGAACCTGCCTTCCGACTATCTCTTAGAAGGTGGCATGGATCCTGCTGTGAACTTATCCAATGATAATCTTGTAAGCTCATCAGAACGGCTGGAAGAGGAGCACCACGAAGTGACTCCAACGATAATCCGGTCTTATATGGAGAAACGAGAAGAGGAGCGCAGCCTCGGGTACGAATTCCATAACTGTGAACTTTTTCAGAAAGATAATCTCTGAAACCTCTCTAGGGATTAAGAGAAGAGGAGCGCGGTATCGGCACGAGAATCTCCTATAGCCTCGTGGAGAAGCGGAGCTTCAGCTTGAGCGTAGCATAAAAAGGGGATAGTTCTTAAAAGAAAAAGAGGGAGAAAAGATTGAAAAGAAGAAAGACGCCGAAAAAAAAGGAGACGGACGTAGAAATGGAAGATGACGAAGAGATAAGCTCACTTTCCAGTAAATTCCTTCCCTTCTAAGTCCTAGCCAAACTAAGATCCTTACACACCTTTGATTCCAATCGACGGTCTCTTGCTTAGGTGAAATGGTTAAAAGATGCTTCGATCACAGGTAATTGACTTAAAATTGCTTGTGTTGACTTGAGTGATATAAATATAAAAATCCAAAGTTAGAAATTATTGAGTGCAAGAGCGAACCTAGTGAGAGTTGTCGAAATGGACCAGTCTATGAACTTAGGACTTTAGTTTGACGACATGACTTGACGGCATTTTCTTCTTTCAAATGTCTCGTAAAAGTTTAGGTGTGACGATTGATCGAAGCAAAATAATCTGAACCCATACCATAATAATAATAAAATACGAAAAAAAAATATTTCGCACATTTTGACATGAAATGTTATGTTTCATATGCGTTGGATTGAATAAATGCGAATTTCTTTAGTATGTCGCACATTCTAAATGTAATTTTAAATTGCATTGGTACTGAATTGTTTAAATGCGATAAATTTTTCATTGCTCCTACCCTCACACAATATGTTGTACATGTTTTCGGGGACCATATATATGTGCTTATTGAGTAAATTTGTGTGTTATATGCTCGTGACTTGAATTGATTTCATATGCTTGCATAATTTAGTCAATTCTTGCGCATTATTTGAGGGGGAGCAAATATAAAAATCGTGCATTAGCTCCAATGTTCTTAACGTTTTGCTCTAAGCGTTTTAGATTCCTTCAAACAAAATAAGGAGCAAGACGTCGACACTACAAGGAAAGGAGCTAGTCACAGACCAAATATTTCATGCCTAAAATAATTGTTGATTAACTCCATGATTTCTAACATTTTTCTTTCTAAGTGGTACAGATTTTTAAGTTCTACCAGGGAAGCTAGACGTTACTACACGGAAAATACAGGGAGTTAATTGCATTTATTTTAATTCTAAGGGGGAGTTTTACAATGTGATTTTATTAAACATATGGGTCAATCTGATAAAGATTAGAAGTACTTACTATCGAGAAGCTTGATATAAGACTTAATTATCGATCATAAGTTTCTCGATCGTAAACAGTGTTGGGAGGATTTTGATTGGCCGAGATAATTTGCGATCGAGAAATTGAATTGAACAGAAATTTTCGAAGCAAATATTCTCGAGCGCAAATAGTAATGGGCCTGATCCATTTAATCGCAAAACATCCAATCGCAAACCCAACATTAATTTACAGCGAGTTAATAAAAATGCACTTCCTGTCAGTCGAAAAACTTTTTCTCACGCAACCCTAATCGCAAAAAATTTCTCTCGCGAAAAACTTTCACAGACAGCCTCATTTTCGCAAAAATCTTTCGATTTTCCTACACCAAACTGTCTGTTTTAAGGTAGGAATGAGATTATTTTGACATCTGCGTGTGATTTACTTTCGTTAGCATCTGCATTTTGAAGTTTTTCGCATGTTTAGGCTTAGATTTCCGACTGTTTTTCTGAGAAAAACCGTATACTATTTTATAGTGATTTTAGGCTTGATTATGAGTTTTATCTGAGTTTAATGCCTGCACTTAAGATAGTTTCGATATTCTTTATGAATCAGGTACAATGAATCATCGGAAAGTCTGAATCTCCGACTGAAATTTAGTTTGGATGAAATTGGGCTTTTGAATGTTTGAAGCCATCGAAGAACATTGTCGATCACAAACAGTCTTAATTGAAATGATTTAATTGAGATACTGTTTGTATTGAATTAGTTTTCGATCGATAAAATTCTGATTTAGTCGCTAAGATAGAAGATTTTGATCGAAAAATTATTAACCATCGAGAAATCTAATTAGGATTTTTGTGAGCGAAAAACTTAAGCACTGATTAGACAATTTAGATGCAAATTTTATCGAGCGTAAAACTTACTATCACAAAAATTTTCGATTTAATTTCAATTTGGTCGCAAAAATTTAGCAGCGAAAAGTTAATTTTTCAACGCTTAATTTTTCGATCGCAAAATTCCCCGCTTAGGATTTAATTGACCGAAAAATTTCTCGACGATTGACAGTCTTTCTTTGACTAATTTCTCGATAGAAATATATCGCAGCGAAAGATTTTACTTACAATCGAAAATCACATACCGCTCGACAAATTTCAAATCGAAAAATTTTATTCAATCGAGGAAAACTTCTCGACAGTAAATTTACCTGAGAAATAATTTCTCGATCGTAAATTTACGCGGAATTTTTCTCGATCGTAAAATTGATCGACTACAGTCTCACGATTTCAACTTCAACACTTAGAAATTTTTTTTCTCTAAGTCTTTTACACTGTAGCGAACATTAGCGAATAAAATTTTTTCGAAAGATAAATTAAAAGGAGTTATTACAATTGAAATCAATGCAGATGAAATCAATTTGAAAACCAAATTTATCGAGCGAAAAATTTCTCGGCATGAACAGTGACATTACCAGCGCTTAAACACTTAGAGAATTTTCGAACTCTTTTTCGCGCGTTAAGTTTTTAATTCGAAATTAATTGCCATTACATTTTTTTCAAAATCAAGTATCCTATGTGCATATCATACGATTTCAATTCAAAATTAATCAAACATGTCATGACTTGATACAATATTATAGTTTGATGAAATTAAATCCATTTTCGACTAGAACAAAAAATTATGAACTAATGAACTTTTATATCTCTTTATTTCTTTTCAGATGGATCGCTCCCTCGATATAATCACATATACGACCACAACTTGTATCTGAAGGTACAGGATACAAATTTCCAGCTCGATCTGAGCACCTTTCGATGCCCGGACGAGATCATTGTTTCTATCCTGCGAGGCCACCCCATCTGGCACGCATTGATGGTCACCGCCACTGTGCCAATGGTCTATCTCCAACAATTCTGGGGATGTATACAAAGTGCTGTGGCGAATGGAGCATTCTCCTTCACAATGAGAATCGGGATGCGGCATATTCACATGGACAAGAACCAGTTCGGGATGATACTGGACTTGCCATACAGAGCAAATTACGACTCGCTCCCGTCGGATGCAGAAATGGTCCACGACTTCATGCAGATGGGATATGAACCGCAGCTCACAAAGTTAGCTCAGGTCCAGAGCAGCGGTATCCCTCATCCCTGGAAGACACTGTTCGGGATCGTGAACAAGTGTCTATCACCCAAGCATGCTGGCTTCGACAAGGGCAACAGCAATATACTCGGATCTTTCACGGACTCGCATTCTCCAGAAATTACGATTTCGCGCAGCTAATCTGGAATGATCTTGCTGAACAGATTGCATGAAGGAGAATCGGAGATCTAAGAACGTGCCCTACGCTCGATGGTTCAACGTGATCATCAGGGATTTCATGGAGCTACACGCCGAGAATATTCCTCAGCTGCCTCCCGGAGGAAACTATCAGCCGCCAAGGCTAAAATTCTTCCATTATCCACGGCTCATGGACTTGGACCAACCGTCGACGATTCCACTCAACCTACTCAGGCTCGCCCGACCCCGCGTGAGCTGAGTATCAGAGATCTGTCGGGAACATAATCTAACCGAGCAAATGATCAGAGGGCCCCCGGCAGATTACCATGTGAGCCCTCCCCAACAGTAACACCAACCAAGCCCTGACGATACGATGATAGATGTCGTCACTCAGGAGCTTCAACAGGAGTCTCCATTGGTCGAAGAGCCAATGCCCGACGTAGATGATACCCTAATCGACGTCGTGGCTACTGAGATGGCGCTCGAGGCTCCTGCACATGAATATCAAGTGGAAGTGCCCGTACATGTAGGCGTGCTCGAAGAAACCATTGAGGAGGTTCTTCAACCAGTAGCACAGCCCGAGGTTGAAATGGGGCAAAGCTCTCTTCCACTGGTGACGGATCAGGCACTAGAGGACGTCGATCGTGACCCCACTCCTCATACAGCCACCCCGTCTGACACGGAGTCTAACGAGGAACTAAGCCTGGTAAGGAGGACTCCTAGGAGGCTTAGCATTCAGCTGGAGTCCCTCTTCCCAGCCATCACCACCGCACCAGACACTATGCTGACCACATCTACAAGTGTTGCTGGCGCTTCTTCGCTCAATCTTGAGCCGCAAACAAATCTCGTGGTGTCTGGTTCGCAGGCGCAACCTGAGCGTGCCTTAACAGCCATAGAGGCCAATCTCCAAGATTCAACTCGAGGATTGGGTGGAAGTCTCATATAGTCACAACCTCAAGTGACTGTGAGCCAACCTGCAGAGTCGGTGTCTATTCAAGGGTTGATAACAGGCGACATCAGCCGTCCTGGTCCATCCAAGGAGGCGTCCCCACCTTTCGTGACGAACGAGCAGTTCCAGGCAGCTCTCTCTGCCGCTGTACAATCCATGGAAAGACAAAATTATGGAGAGAGTACTACAAGCCATCGAGACATCCCGAAGAGATACCGAGAAAGCACTTGTCTCTGAAGGCCCTTCGTCACAAACCAATCCCACACCTCCACAACTCACACCCACCGACCCTTTAGCCACTTCCTCCATCCTCATCAACCCATAGACTATACCTATAACCGAGCTCCACGACATATTTCTCGCCCGCTTGATCGGCCTTTCCATCCGGGCACCGCAAGAAGAATCCCTTTTATCAATGATTGGTGGATCATCCTGAGCCACCGACTAACACTTGCCGAGGCCAAAGCTCCCACTCACGGTGCAGACATGACGATCCTGACGATCCAGACCATCATGAAGGGGAGAAGAGGCCAAGGACATCTACAAGTGGCCAAGGACAAGGCTCGGGCGCTACGCAGACAAGCGCTGGAGCAAGCGAAACCCAAACCCAAACCCAAACACAAACCACCCACACCACGCACCGTACCGCCACTCTACCACATATCGACCAACCTACCTTTACCCTACGGACGCCTCCGCCCACACCGTCGATTTACTCAAGCCCCTTGCTTTCGGAAGAAGAAGCAAGTGCAGCAATGCTCGTGGCCCTAGCAGCTACCCAAGCTACTCCCTCAGTCGCTCCAGACCAATCGGGCCCCTCAGGACATGGCGTCAATCCACATGAGGTCCTAGATAAATACATCTTCGAAGGACAGTGGATGACCCATTCCATGCCCGAGGAGCATCAAAGACAACGGCTTCAAGACGTCCGACACTTCTTACAACAAGCATCCGTGGACCTCGTAATCATAGACGACGACGAACTTCAAGAAGGTGAAGACTACCAAAGAGACATCCCAAGGCTGCCAGAGGTGATGCACAACGAGCGGTTTCCCCCACCAGACAGATGTCAGGGACCGTTCGGATCGACATGTCGTGGGAGAACATCCGAATAGAGATACCCTTCCTTGAAGAAGTCAGGGATAACATTTGGAGGCCACCGGATAGAGTCAAGAAGCCGGATGAGTTCGAGCTGAGAGGGATCTCTCACTGGGATCAGCAGAAGAGGATGACATATCTATGGATGCTGACCCAACTAGGACTGGAGGTAAGGCTGGGGATCCCGAAGGAACAACTGAAGAGTCACTTCAAGGAACTCTCCACGATATGCCAACTCCTCAGTGTCTACTGTGCAAAAGGGGAACTTTTAACACCTCACTACGTTACTGAGCGAGTGGACAGAACCCGAGAGGAACTGAGCGAGAGCGACCTATTGTACCTCCCTGCTGATGAGGTATACCGCCTTTATCAGCTGTACGTGGAGAAGTACAAAGGTCCTCAAGGCTTCATCAAGAAAGAAGGCCTCGAAGGGCTCTATCGGTTCATGATGCGACAAGTCAAATACTTCGCCGCGCACGACCTTCAGATGGCTCTGGAGAGCAACATAAAGAAGGTCAACATGGCCGAACCACTCAACAAAGGACCTGACATTGGAGGGCTTCCAAGCAATCATGTGCACATCAGCTCGGTCATCGGCATCACCTACAACAATCCAATTTCTAAGAAGACTAGGATGATGCTGAAGACAGAGATTCATAAGTTTTGCAACGGAACGCTCAAGGTCGTCAGGAGGAATATCGAGCAGAGGTTGGAAGAAATCAATCGAGACACTATGCTGAGGATCCACCGGTTCGTGAGAGAACAGCCGCTCCTGATGGAATTACTGGATGACATCGAGGAGCGCCTGAAGTTAAGGGAAACGGTTTGAGATTATGAGCATGCGCTGGGCTTGCACAGATCATACTACGCCCGACAAGAACGAACAGCGCGGAGGCGCAATCAAGCACAAAGGGGGAGATTGTAGAGTATACTTTTGAATTGTGCTTGATTTTATTAGTTGTCCTTGTAATTTGGGGCGTTCGTATAGTAGTCCTTAGATTAGGACTTGTTTGATATTTATACCAAGATTGTTTGGTATAAATACATGTAAAGAAATTGTGCTGAATAGTGAAAGTTTGAATATTGATCCGAAAGGCTTGCAATTCAATTTCTAGAGAGAGAAACAACAGTAACTATCTCACTCAACTCGAATTCTCTCTCTCATTCTTCAATTGAGTTTTTCGATCGAATCTTATTGATTATCATTATCGTCGAATTAATTTGAATTCTTGCCTAGGATCTTAGAGTTGTTAATCGTAGGACCTAACAAGATGCTCGAACTATGTTGTGATCATGCGTGAGTTCTTATGTGTGTGAAAAGTTTTTGGTGTGTGACTTTAATATGTAATTAGAACAAATCATGTGATTGTAGATTTCTATGTGTTATATGGTATTTGGAAATTTAGATTTTGAGTTAAATAAGTGCCTTTATTTATAGGGTATATTAAAATTCAGGCCCCAAAAGTGATTAAAAATAGTTTTGAGGACCTTTAAGCAAAAGTTTTAGTTTAAAGGACCTCATTTTTCGTAAATATTAAAGATAAGGACCGAAATTACCCAAGTGTTATAAACTGTTATCGGGTGGTCGTTTTCTGTTAGTTTTAGAACAATGAATTGTTACTGTAGAACAATAAATTGTTACTGCAGACCAATAAATTGTTACTGAATAATCGGGTCCTTAAAACTAATTTTTTTCTGACAGGGCCTGAACTAAAATTTTAGACCCTGACAGGGGACTGAACGAAAATTTCCCCTTATTTATATGTTAGGAGTTGTATAGGTGACGGGAAGTATTCGATGTAGACTAGCTTGAGAGTTCTCAGACCTTATTAATAAGAACATTTAAGTACCTTTCGAGGTTTACGGCAAATTAGGGTTTTGACCCTTTGGAAGTTCTTTTCGATACTACTTAATAGTATTTGGTATGTATAGCGAATTAAATGATGTTCGTGATTATATCTGGGCTAGTTTTGTGATTCTTTTATTAGTAAATTTGATGTAGTTTTCGTAACTATTGTCTTGGGGCTAGCTATAAATTATTGCTTTGGTTTTCAAGAATTAAAGTATCATGTTAAGTATATATCGTTAGACTTAAAATACAGTATATGTTCAGTTTGTGACGTTCTCGACAAGATAGAGTTTTCAACCTCATTAGAAATTCTTTTCGGTATAGACTTAAAGAAAGTTTACGGTAAGATCACTAGGGTTTTCGACGTGCCACAATCTTTTGATTTTTATATTTTCTCGGATTTTAATAAGTTCTTGGTAGCATATGCTTTTAGTGTTAGTAAATTTACAATAAGACTAGAATTTTAATAGGGAATAATTTCTAGGGAGTTTTTGGGGGAATTATTTTTGGGAAATTTTGAGGGAATAGTTTACTGAATTTTGTGTATATTCGAAATAAAGAAGAATTTATTTTCAACATGATATTGTACTTTATATGCACGATATACACGTATTTCCTGCTAGTGTGAGAGATGATATTTGGGATACTGTATAGTGTCGATAAGTGGGGTAAAAGTTGAGTAATATAGGCTGTTGTATTGAGATAGAATTGTGAATAGTAATGGTGGTCATTGAGGAAATGTGAGGTCTCAAGTGCGTCAGGCCAGTAAGCATCAGTGCGTGTGGCTTGAGGTCCTAAATGTGATGAGCTGGCGTGAAACTTCAGCGCGTGAGGCTTGGGATGCGACTCAGGTGCGTCAGGTCGGTAAGTGTCCCATGTGGCGCGAGACTCCGGTGCGTGAGGCCTGGGAAGTAACTCAAGGTATCAGACTGGTAAGCGTCCAGTATGTATGGTTTGAAATGTGAGAACCCTGATGTGATGTTTAGAAAATACCTTAAGCTGTGACGAGATAAATAAGTCGAGTGTGCGTTTAATAGTGAGATGTCGTGATATGGGTTTGAGTGCACGCTGCATACATGCATACTTTCACCTACTGAGCAATCGTTCAGAGTTTTCGTGTTGTAGGTACTGAATCTGACGTCGAGGTACGTCAGGACTACCCGGGTTGATGGCGGTACTCCATGGACTTTTGAGGGCGGGGCTGTACATGGATGACGACCTGTGGAGATATTTGAGCGTGTTCCAATATTTTTTGGTACTTGGGGCGAGGACATTCATAAAATAAGACATGTGTGTGTGTGTGTGTGAATCGTACTTGCGTGATATGACGTTTGTGGATCGTATGCGCTTGGAAATATTTTATTTTTAAATAGAAGTTTTTGTAAAATGGGTTTCCGCGGCTTTCGTTGCGAAAATCCACCATTAAATTTGATTAGAAAGTGTGGGACGTTATGGGTGGTATCAGAGCTTAGGATATAGATTCTGTTGACTATCCATGTACAACCGCTCAAAAGTCTGGAGGATCAGCCTTGCCTGAAAGTTTTATGATTTGTTTGTGTTTAAATGCGAATATGACGTGTTTGTGACTAATCGTATTAAGAAAATGACGAGAGGACGTAGAGAAGTGGACGAGAATAGTCGTAGAACCGAATCCGACTCCCCTACCACTGAACGCGACTCAACCATCATGCGACTTACCGAACTGATCCAACGACAATCGGATCAGATCAATGAACTTATTTGTAATCAAAGTTCTTCTGAGCCTCGTCAACCACCACAGCCGTAGCATGTGGAGATCATAGGAGAACGATTTCGTAAGCTGAATCCCCCAACGTTCGAGGACGCAACTGATCCTATGATGGCAGAAGATTGGCTGCGTACCCTAGAAAATATGTTCTTATACAGCCGTTTACCCGAAAACGAAAAAGTCCTGTGCGCGATATTTATGCTGAGAGGGAAAGCGGGATTTTTGTGGATACTATCAAAATTCTCGAGGACCCAGCTACTATGACCTGGGAAAGGTTTAAAGAACTTTTTCGGGCAAAATACTTCACAGCACCTGAGCGAGCACATAAAATGAATGAATTAATTAACCTGAAACAAGGAGGGATGGCAGTTGCAGATTTACATCCGTAAATTTGAGCAACTGTCGAGGTTCGCACCGCACATGGTCTTGACAGACGAGTTGAACGTGAAACGCTTCATAGAAGGCCTCAAACCTCAAGTTTACAGCAATGTTAGCATGGCGGGAACGCACGAGACCTCGTACGCTCGTGTTGCCGAACGAGTGATTGTGGCAGAACAGGCGGAGGCTAGAATTGCGGAAGCACGGGACACAAAAAGAATGATAGATGTGAACCAACCAACCAGGGGTGATCGTAAACGCTCATTTCTTGGTAGGGGCCCTGACAATAATCGTGGTGGCCAACCCGAGCAACAAGAATGGAAGCCAAAGCCGAACAGGGACTTAATACTGCTTCTATTCGACCTCCGATCCTTACCCCACAATGCCGACAGTGCGGGCGTTATCATACGGGCACCTGTTATGGCCCAAGACCAATCCTAATATCAAATGTTTTCCATGTGGGAAGTCAGGACATGTCGCTCGAAACTGTCGAGTATACATACCTTTGGAGTCAGTTCAACCACCGATCCGACCCCCACTAGTTCCAGCCAGAGTGTTTACTGTGGCAAACGAAGAGGAGGAAAAGAACCCAACAACAATAACCGGTATGTGAATAATTAATTATGTAACCCTAATCGCATTTGATTATCTTAGAGAAATGAGCATTAGCCACACATTTTAATGTGTCGCTTAAAATAGGTGATGAAGGTGGGATATTATTACCTTAATAGGATATGATTAGGGAATAGGAGAACTCGTTACCCTATGTTATTCCAGTCAGCGTAATTTCGGGGCGAAATTCTTTTAAGGGGGGAGGATGTAATACCCGCAAATTTAAAAGCGGGAATATGACAAGAAATTTTAAATAAATCGAAGTATAATAAACCTTATGAAGAATCGGGCGATTTGGCTTATGAGCACCTCAAATCGGCCAACTAAAGTGACCAAGGATCGGGTGAATCAGTGTGATGACTGGATGACGAAAACAAGCGGCAAACATAAATACGTTGCCTGATGTAATCGGCCGATTTGGAGGCTAGATGGAGTGGGCCACGATGGGACTCGGCGATTTCAACTCTTAAAGGCCACAGATCGGGCGAAATTCAATTCCATGCAAAACAAGTCGACCAAAACCAGATTTGATGAGAACCAATCGGGCGATACAAGCTAACTATTTGACACGGCGAACTTAAGTTAGAATGCCACAAGTCGGATGATGAGATGGTGATCAACACGCGGCAAAACCTTCTTCGTAGATGACAGAGTCGGCCGATTTGAAAGGAATCGAGCAAAACCTTGCTTAGCATGTCACCAAATCGGGCGATTTGGAGGAGTAAGTGAGCTAGACGAAACCCATGTTGATATATACGCAAATCGGCCGAATGTCTTGAGCGTTCCATGCATGAATCGAACAAGTGAATACTATAATCAAATTCGGCAATTATGAAGGGCGAGTGCAATCAATCGGGCGAAACCACTTTAAGTACAGATAATTGAGCAATTCTAGAAATAGTCAATCCTAAGTTCGATTGCAATTATGATATTCATAACCTAAGTTAGGTTATTAGCCGAGACATAGGGTTTTAGCAAACTAGTCTAGCTGAATCAGTTATTTTAGCCTAGTTACCTAATTTAGGTATGGTCTTGACATTTCAATATTCTGCCTAAGGGCCGAAGGGTGAGGACGACACGAGGCAGTAAGTAATTTAAGCTCGGGCGACAGGTAAGTGGAAGTCCCAACTACAACACATAAATGTATGTGCTCTGAATTATGTGTTATGTGCTTCTATGATATTACGTGGCTTCCTACGTGAAATATTTATGTCACACGACATGCATACTCATGACACGATCATATGCACGCATGTTTAGTACTAAAGGCAGGATACGAGAGCGTGCATGATACACGATCGCCTGATAGCGATAGATATTCGCCGATATGGGCGTTTGATGTCGACTCGCAGTTGAGTCACGGCTCTTCTATGCTCCCACGGTGACGTTGTTTGTTGTTACCGTCAAGACATGACATGTTCACGGCAAGACATGATTTTAGAGGAAATTCCCTCATGGCGGAACGTGGAACCTGGAGGATGCGAGCTGAGGTAATAAGCGACACCGAGGGTACCTCTAGTGTTGGCAACCTCAGAATAGGCTACCAATGTGGAGCATCGCCTGGCGTATGAAATCACCTTGGGACAGAAAAGGCACCCTAGGGTTAGCCTCCCATGAGTGGGTATTGCCACTTATATATTTATTTATCCCTTATGTATTCGAGCTCCATGATGGTGCATTGCAAGATAGCCGAGGGCCCTACATGACAAGACAACACAAGGCAAGAAAAATATAAGGTCCAAGAAGCATTGGCGCGGATGCCTTTGCGAATTAGGACACATGCATGGCATGCATGGCTTTCAGTTACTGAGTTTTATAAGCTCATTCCATGTACTCATGTGTGTTGTAGGTTCACGAGATCATGGTACGTAATCTTTTGATGACAAGGCAAATTCTTGAAGCTTCCGGATTACTTTTGAGGTGGCAGTGTACACATGGATGCGACCTGAGTGGCGTGCCGATAGATTAATTTTGAACACGCATTCGCACTCACCTGTGTATTTATGTCCTAGGATTATTTGTAATGTACAGGAGAATATACTTTCGATAAAAGGAAAATTCTGTACTCATTTTCATAAATAAATTTCATTTATATCACATGCGGTCACATAAAATAGTTGTAAGAATGGGTGGTGGAAGTCGGGAGCTTCGCAATATCGTATTACAAAAGGTAAAATCTATACCCTGGCCGAAGCCCAAAAAATCAAAACAAGCTAAAGAAGCTCCACAGGAAAAATCCATGTACCGCACTCGCCCTCAAAAGCCCGTGGAGTCACCGGCGTTCGCCGACGTCGGACTCACATTATCTACAACACACAATGGCCTGAGCTTAAATCACATTAAGATTCCGTACGAGATTTGGAATGGTCGTACGGCAAGCTTAAATCACATTAAGGTTTGGGGTTGTCCCGCTTTCATGAATTGCAAACAGACAAACTAAAATCGAGATCGACGAAAAGACATTTTGTAGGTTACCCCGAGGACTCCATGAGGTACTACTTCTACTTTCCCAATGACCAGAGGATCATCGTGACAACGCATGTGCATTTCCTCGAAGAGGAGTTCCGAAATGGCGGTGTAAATGGAAGAGAAGTAATTCTTAGAGAAGGGGACGAGATGACTCCAGCGTTGCCATCATCGATGGTCGATGAGCTACAGCCAGAGACGCAATCCGAATTGCGCAGGTCGAGTAGAGTATCTCGCATGCCTGAGAGATACGGTATGGTACATGTCGAGCATGGGGATGCTGCGATAGACAGGCTCGTCGGAAACGATCCCACTACTTACGACCAGGCAATTGCTGACATTGACTCGGTCAAATAGCTCGATGCTATGAAAGTAGAAATTTATTCAATGTATGCAAACCAGGTTTGGACACTAGTAGACCTTCCTGACGGTTTCAGACGGATCGGTTGTAAATGGATCTACAAACGAAAGATTGGATCAGTCGGACTGTTGGACACGTACAAAGCTAGGCTTGTAGCGAAAGGTTATGGTCTGAAAGAGGGCATTGACTATGAGGAAACCTTCCAAAAGTTGAGATGTTAAAGTCCATTAGAATCTTGCTAACCATAACAGCATACTACGATTACGAGATCTGGCAGATGGATGTCAAAACCGCTTTCCTAAATGTATACCTCCATGAGGAAATCTACATGGATTAGCCCAAAGGTTTTACATCTCAAGGAGATTCTCATAAAGTGTGCAAGCTTAATCGGTCTATTTATGGACTGAAGCAAGCATCCAGGAGCTGGAATCTTCGGTTCAATGAAGTGGTTAGGAACCACAGATTCATAAAGTACAAGGACGAGCCGTGCGTCTACAAGAGTAGTAGTGGGAGCAAAGTGTCTTTTCTCGTATTGTACGTGGATGACATCCTTTTAATAGGAAACGACATAGGAATGACCTCAGAGGTGAAAGCTTGGCTTTCAACCGAATTCTCCATGAAAGAGTTAAGAGAAGCTGCCTGCAATCTGGGAAATCGACTGTGTGGAGACAGACCGAATCACATATTAGGACTCTCCCAAACCCTTTACTTAGAAAAGGTCCTTAAACGGTTTAAGATGGACGACTCTAAGGAAGGGTTCTTGCCGGTGCAGCATGTGATTCATCTCTCCAAGTCTATGTCACCTCAAAGTGAGGAAGATTGGAAGGAGATGATTGGAGTTCCTTATGCCTCCGCAGTCGGTAGCTTAATGTACGCGATGCTTTGCACGTGACTCGACATATCCTATGCTGTGAGTATAGTGAGTAAATTTCAGGCTAACCCTGGCAGAGAACATTCGATGGCCGTAAAGAATATCTTGAAGTATCTTATACGAACTAAAGACTTGATACTAGTTTACTGCATCGGAGAATTACAAATGGATGGAATTACATATTTGGACTTCCATTGGGACGTGGACGACTGAAAATGCACCTCAGGTTTTGTCTTTACATTTAATGGTGGCACTGTCTCTTGGAGAAGCAATAAGCAAAGCACGACTGCTGGTTCCACCACTGAAGCAGAATATATAGAGGCCTTTGAGGCAGCCAAGGAGGGTGTTTGGATGAAGAAGTTCTCGGAAGATCTCCAAATGGTCCCTAGCATTATGGATAGATCGTTTGTGACAGTAATGGCGCCATCGCACAGGCTAAGGGAACCCGTGCTCACAGTCGGTCCACACACATAGAGAGAAAATACCGCATGGTACGTGGATTAGTTGAGAATGGCTACATAGCCGTGCAGAGAGTTGCATCCGCAGAGAACGTGGCAGACCCATTCACCAAGCCGCTATTGCATGCAGTACTTGATAAACACATCGGGAATATGTGGTTAAAATGTCATCATACGTGACATGAGTGCAAGTGGGAGATTGTTAGGAATATTCCCTCGGAAAGCCGATATTCGAGGATTAGATGAATATGGGCTATTTAATCTATGTAATATTCACAATTAAATATTTTCTTTTTATGATAAAGGCATGTTATTCTTTTTATCATATTTTCTTAGATGACATTTCGATTGATAAAGGCATGTTATTCTTTTTATCATATTTTCTTACCAGCCATTCTGTTTAAGAAGATAAATTGAATAAAACCCACACGTCGGAGTTTTGTTATCGATTCTGCTTGGCAGAGAGGGGGCGTTGATAGACTATTACTCTCTGAGGCTAAAATAGTCCACAAGTTAATATCTCCAATAGGGTGATCAGATTGATCACATAAACTTGATATGTCGACGAGTCCGATGTGATTGTAGCAGTCTCTCACTCACGGGAGTCGGAGCTCGTGGAATTGATACAAGACGAATTGGGAATTGTCAGTATTGGGGCACTAACTCATAGTCGAATCCATCACGTCCGGGGAATGTCAAATATCGAATCGACTGACTATAGAAGCATACGTGAGCCTTAGACAGAAAGGGTCAACGTTAGAATTGGCCTCGGGATCTTGACCTCCCACTATCTTTGCTAGGTTCAACGTGCTTTTGCTAGAGATGATGGCGACGTGCGATCTTAACAACGGGGTGTGATTGTCAACTTGACCGTTGAGCGGTACTCACGGTCTCAAAAGAGATATGTGCCCTATGAGAGTTTCGGGGACGGAAAATTACAAAGTCTTTGGCCAAAGCATTGAAACTGAATCACTTGGATGTGGAGGGTAGTTTCGTAATTTAACCTGTCACGATTCATCATAGAGTCGAGTCCTGTTAGTTTGACATTACCTGACTATCACTCGACCGGGACACATGTGAAGGGTTTACACGGACGGTGATAATCTATAGTCGTTCGTGAATTTCGAATTCGAACTCGACTAAGGGCCGGCTCTGTACAGCAAGATTAGCTAGGCACTTACCGAGCTCTTGGATACCTCCCGATGTCGAGTTGAGACGAACCAGAGGAGTCGGGCTTAATAAGGATCACTAAGTACGGGTCAAATTAAAGAGAGATTTGAATTTAGAGTTGCAAACAGGCTCAGCCCAAAATTAAATTTGGGCTTGGCCGAATTTAATATATTTAATTTAGGCTTGGCCCAAAATTAATATTTGTGTATGAAATTGTTTATTTTATTATTTGATAATTAATAAATATTTATTTCTGCCGGTATAAATGGTGTTACCCTAACTTACTAAGAGGGGCAAATTGGGAATTTCACCTCATGAGGTTTTCGAAAATAACATATTAGATATGGTCGGATTTTTCGGAATTAAATAGCATGGTCGAAATATGCTAAAGATTCTTTTTGGAAAAAATTTTGTAAGTTGAATATTTGAAAGATAAGATCTTTAAAGATATGGGAGAAAAAAGCTTAACCACCCACCTTACATAGAAAGTAGAGGACGAAATTTACTCATAAGAAACAAAGAACAAGTCACACATCAAAAGGAAAAGCTTGTAGCACACTCTCTTCGTCGGGTGAGTTCTCAATCAACTTCTCTAGCTATCTGTATACCTGTAAAATTTATTACGTGAAGTAATTGGTAGTCCAATTGTGTGTGTTGGTCCCTATTACACCAAACAATCTAACTAGGATGGATTTACCACACAAATAATCAAGAAACCAGTCCAAATGGTGTGGGGTGCTTGAGAGGATAAGATGGAGGCTCAAAAATATTATCTCTCTAGAATAAAAACACACATAAGCACACGTAACTACGTGTTAGGGTTTTAGTATTTATACCACATGTTGGTATATAATACTTGGGCCCTTGTAAGCCCATTGCAAGAATAAAATCACTGGGCTCTAAAACATTAAAGCCAAATTCACTTAAATTAATTACAAGATTAAGATGACTTAATTTAATTGAACACAATAAAATAATCCTAACAACTCCCCCTTTGTGTTCAATTTGCAATTTGGCGCTTGTCATCTTGGTTTGTAACAATCATGAGTCCTCAAAGAACACATATCAAAGGATATGTGGCAAAAGCGTGTGCGTGCGTGTTCTTCTTCAATCTTCTCCTCCTTTATCTTGTCTTGTGACCTCTTCTTTAGGAGATCCAAGCTCACCATGTTCTGAACTTCTGTTCTCGAAGCTGCTCGCTGGATCGTCTCCTTGTATTCGATCTCTCCTTTCAATAGTTACAACTCCCCCTACATTTGGTCAACCTTTAGTTAGAATTGGGGAGTTCTCTTAAAAACTTAGAGAGGCGTAACAGTCTCTTCTTGTGTTTCAGCTCTCCCTTCGATAGTCGCGGCTCCCCTACATTTGTTCAACCTTCTGTTGGGATTGGGGAGTTTTCTTTAAATGGGGAGAGCTGTACACGAGGCGGCAACTTTGATCTTTGAAGTCTTTGGTGTTTGCTTGATTATCTGATAGCGCTTGAGATTCAGCATTTTCTGACCTATGTTGCACTCTCGTCGTAGTACTGCTCCCATTTTGATTTAGTGCTACTCCCCCTTATGATGATCGAGTTGGGGAGATCGTGATGCGATGGATCAAAATGAGGCATTGTCTTTTGCAAGAAGATCGCGTCGTCAAGACAAGAAGTGGAGTTGATTGGTACTCACGGAAACTCTTCTTCTCGGCGCCAGATTCGTCTTCGTCGAAGGAAGTTATCTGGTTCGGCCTCAAGGGAGCTTGTCTGGCTCTAGAAGAAGATATGTGTGGGTGTCTTTTAACATGTGCTAAAGCTCCTTTTGAATGTGACATTTGTGGTTCCAGTGGATTTCAGCTTCATCATGGTAAGCGCGACGGAATTGATGGTGAGCGTGGGTTGTGTTCTAAAATGTGCCAAGGCTTCTTCGAATCTGACGTTTTAAGTGCAGGTGGGCCCGGCTTCGTAGTGGTTCGCTCGGCGGAAATGGTGGGTGGTCCGACCTGTTTGTTTATATGTATCCCCTTCTCCCCCTCATGGCGATTCGTGTTAACGAGATCGGCATGCTTATATATAAGAGTCCAAGATGGACACAAACGACAAGTCGGTGTGGGTAATAACCAGACAGAGCCACTAAGGCAATCCGTCAACATCGATCTAGGAGAGTAGCTCGCAGATGATGGCCTGATGCCGTTGTTGTTTTGATGTTGCAACGGTAGGACTTCCTTCCGATTTTGGATCACATCTACGAGAGACGTGTCTATGGAAGTTCTGATCTGGTCACGAAGTCCAGATAAGATAAAGTGTATGTGTCCTAAAAATATAAAACATTTAGGTAGTGAGGACACTTAGACTCGATGTGATCAAGAAAGTTCAGTGGTGTGGGGCTAACTAACACTTCATTCAATTATCTCCCGCTTCCAAGTGAAACCGTGATAGATTACGTGGCTCCCCGTGATTTTATGAATCAGCGGTCTAATGGGAGATCGATGAGTGGGTAAGGTTCGGTTGTGCATGCGCCGTTGGACCAAATGAGGCGACTTCTACCCCGGAGTTGATAAAAATCAGCTCTTGTACCTATATGGGATGGCCCGAATGTTTTGTGAGTTGAGGGATATATGAAACATCTGGTCTTCGGTCTTGTCAAGAATTGACAAATGGGAATGTGGCTTATGGACATGAAATCTTCACTAACACTCGGCTACGTTCCGGGGATAGGTTCAGTTTGGTTGACTGAACCATGGGAACCTAGAATCCATGCGTCCGTCAATTTTGGTGAGTGCTGCTTCATCAGCAAGTCGGAGCAGTGCGGTTGAGATCATCTTCGTGTTTGTGTATGGATGTCACCCTTTTGTAATTCTCGAACTCTTGAGGGTCGAGTTTTCAATTGAAGTCCGTCTTGGGAGGTGGAAGCGTCTGGGAGGGTTTTTCTTTTCCTTCTTTTTTTTTCTTTTCCCTTTTTTTTTATGTATACATATATATATATATATGATTATCGCAATAGTAGTAGATAAGTAGGTATATGCATACGTATTTGTATATGGGTTAAATGAAGTTTCTCCCCCTCAAATCGTGCACCTAAGGTGTAATCTCCCTAAAAATGTACTCTCCCCTCGTAAATATGGAGTTATACTCCCCCTCAAAGCATGGAATTTTTAAACATGTAAGTTCTCTCCAAATTAAATAAGCATGAACGTATTTATTTATTTTCAGATCAGATGCAAACTAAAGAATGATTGTTCTTTAAAGATGCATTAGTATGTACTTTTTCGCTATTAACACTTAAAAAAATAGGTAACTAACGATTCAGCTTATATGCATACGTGAATGTTTAAGCTTGAAGTTCTTTAAGATATACGCATTGTTAAAATGTACCTATCATGGGGTATTAGACATTTCAGCTCATATGCATGCGAAGATTTAAAATTTAAAGTACATTTGAGTCATGCATGTTTATAATGTACCCTATTGTTTTCAAAGTAGGTATATTGTCTTTTCAGCTCAAGATTCATGCCATGTTTCTTATGGGATGCATATAGAATTTACCTAGTAGTTGCTCGCATCGCTGACCAGTCGTGTATGTGGAGCAACCTAAGATACCGTACACGCTGGGATGTTTGGCTGTCCTCGTCGCATACCAGTCATGAATGTGGAGCAGCTCTCTTAGTACCTACCCATGCTGGGAATCTGCAAAAACTTTATCGGGACTTTGGTACCCATTTTTGGATGGGTCCCCCTTGTTAGCAGAAAACAAGTTAAGCACATTTGGTTCAGATATTGATCCTAAATCATCCTTTAAAGCCCTATTCAATTTGGTTTGTGATTAGGAATCCAAGTTTGGTGAACCTTAGAGGGAAATGACAATTCAGTGCTAGTGAATGCATGTCTAGGTCTAAAAGATCTAAAGATTTTCTCCCTAGCCAGTCGCATAAGGTGTCTTTCTGACTTAATCTGAACTGGATATTGCATGTAAGAATACGACCGCATAAGGCATTATAAGCATCAGTAACAAGAGTACTAGTATTCCTACGACAATAATGAGGTCATTCATATTATAATGATAATTGTGCGGAATTTTAGAAGTTCGTTTGCTTAAGCTTGGAACTTCGATTTGCACGCTTCCCTTTTGATAGGAATGGGAGAGGAAAAATCTTGAACATTTTCAACTTTAATTTTCGAAGATAATATTGATTTTCCTTGCTCCTTCCTAATTTTAATTTGTTCCTTAGCTAATTTTAAAGCTCTACTTTTACTTAACGTTTCAGCTTCAGTCAATATTGACTTAGTTAGATTAGTAAAAGCCTTCTCAGTTTTAGGAACAAGGATGCTTCTTTTAGTTTTGTTTTCTTTACCTGTTTGAGCAAGATGTATTATTTGACAAATCATTTGAAACAGATAAAGACGGGGAATTTTTTAGATATAAAATCTCCTTTAAAAGCTTTTCCTTTTCAGCGCCAAAACTTTTCCTTTCAGAGTCCAAAGTATCTTGTAAATCTTCAATTTACGAAGAGTCTCTGGAGTATCATATATGGTAGGTTTTTGATCATGTAAAATATTTTCCCCGATAGAAATTAAGTTAGAAGGAGGTTTTTGTCTGTTGGACCTAAATTTGAAATATCAGTCTCTAACAGTTTAATCGTAGAGTAAAGCATACGCTGTTCCTCTAAGACAGTCTCATATTTTGATGAGACTTCATTTCGCTCAGCTTGGCAAGAACGTAAACTATTACTCGTCTCGCAGACCCTTTTTTCACTATCTTCTAACTTATTTCTAAGCTAATGATCTTGGACTTTGCAATGGTCAAATCTTCATTAGCATAGGCTAGGCTTTCTTGTTGCTTAAGCAACACAGAGTAATTATTAGCAAGTCTTGCTTCTAATTCCTCAATTTTCTTAGCTTGTGCATCCATTTTAATTAATATAATATTATTAATTAATTAATTTTTTTGTTTAAAAAAATTGGCTTTTGGAAGTTCTGTTTCGAAAAGTTTGGTTTACTTGAGAAGTATCGTGAAGTATCGAAAAAAGTTAGTGTTGAAAATTTTTGGTCTACACCTAAAAATTTTGAGATAATTTCGAAACCTTCGTAAAAATTACCAAAATTTTTCCTATAATATGCCAAGGATGTCGTAAGTTGATTGTTGGATGTAAGTGATCGTTGACACGTTTTATGGATTTGATTAATTTTTTTTGGTACTGTAGCTTCGACGATCACTGTAGCAATTTGGGTATTGCATCAGTTTCGGGGGATTTTATCAATCGGGCGACACTCAGTTTCGCCGAGGAAATACCCAGCATATAGGATAAGTTTCGAAAGAATTTGCTACAGTGAAATCGCTACAGTACTCTGCAGTGCATTTTTGTTCGGCGAAAGCAGTTTCGAGCTATTGATTGAATTTCCTACAGTGTTTTCGGGCCCTAAACTGCTACAGTGAGCTTGCTACAGTGTTTCGGGCGCTACAGTGTAGTGCTACAGTGATTCGACGAAATGCTACAGTAACTTTGCTACAGTGAAATCATCTAATTGTATCGCCCGAAACTCAGCGATTTTGCCACAGTGATTTAATGGAATTCGCTACAGTAATCTTGCTACAGTGATTTTGTGAAAAACGTTTGCAATGGGGCGATTGAGTGAAATTCGCTACACTGAAACTAAATGTTTCGCCCGAAACTCAGTCTGTATATTTAATATTTTTTTTAAATTTGTTTTAAAAAAATCAATCCAATTTCGGGTGTTGACCAGTCAAGTTTCGGGTTGACCAGTCCAGTTTCGGGTTTGACCAGTCAAAATTGAATAACTCTGTCAAATTTCGGGTGTTGACCAGTCCAGTTTCGGGTTGACCAGTTAAGTTTCGGGTTTGACCAGTCAGTTTCGCCCGAAACTGAATAAAACGCCCGAAACTGAACAAAAATGCCCGAAACTGAATAGAAATGCCCAGAAACGGTACTGTAGCAATCTGGACGGAAAACTGACGAAAAACAGATCCGATTTCTACCCAAAACTCACCCAAATCAACTGAAAAAAGTTGGGTAATCACTTCAAATCACTTGAAAAAACCTAATTACCTCTTGAGCTTGCAAAATCAGTAAAATCAACTCAAAAACTCAAGAAATAGCAGAAATTCAAACCAAAAAAAAAAACCCAAAAATTTCAGAAATCTCACTCAATCCGAACGTGTTTGCTGTGATACCACTTGTTGGTCCCTATTACACCAAACAATCTAACCTAGGATGCATTTACCACACAAATAATCAAGAAAGCAGTCCAAATGGTATGGGGTGCATGAGAGGATAAGATGGAGGCTCAAAATATCATCTCTCTAGAATAAAAACACACACAAGCACACCTAACTATGTGTTAGGGTTTTAGTATTTATACCACATGTTGGTATATAATACTTGGGCCCTTGTAAGCCCATTGCAAGAATAAAATCACTGGGCTCTAAAACATTAAAGTCAAATTCACTTAAATTAATTACAAGATTAAGATGACTTAATTTAATTGAACACAATAAAAAATCCTAACAATCTCCCCCTTTGTGTTCAATTTGCAATTTGGCGCTTGTCATCTTGGTCTTGTAACAATCATGAGTCCTCAAAGAACACATATCAAAGGATATGTGGCGAAAGCGTGTGTGTGCGTGTTCTTCTTTAATCTTCTCCTCCTTTATCTTGTCTTGTGACCTCTTCTTTTAGGAGATCCAAGCTCACCATGTTCTGAAACTTCTGTTCTCGAAGCTGCTTGCTGGATCGTCTCCTTGTATTCGAGCTCGCCTTTCAATAGTTACAACTCCCCTACATTTGGTCAACCTTTAGTTGGAATTGGGGAGTTCTCTTAAAAATTTAGAGAGGCGTAACAGTCTCTTCTTGTGTTTCAGCTCTCCCTTCGATAGTTGCGGCTCCCCCTACATTTGTTCAACCTTGTGTTGGGATTGGGGAGTTTTCTTTAAATGGGGAGAGCTGTACACGAGGCGACAACTTTGACCTTTGAAGTCTTTGGTGTTTGCTTGATTATCTGATAGCGCTTGAGATTCAGCATTTTCTGACCTATGTTGCACACTCGTCGTAGTATTGCTCCCATTTTGATTTAGTGCTACTCCCCCTTATGATGATCGACTTAGGGAGATCGTCATGCGATGGAACAAAATGAGGCATTGTCTTTTGCAAGAAGATCGCGTCGTCAGGACAAGAAGTGGAGTTGATTGGTACTCACGGAAACTCTTCTTCTCGGCGCCAGATTCGTCTTCGTCGAAGGAAGTTGTCTGGTTCGGCCTCAAGGAAGCCTGTCTGGCTCTAGAAGAAGATATGCGTGGGTTGTCTTTTAACATGTGCTAAAGCTCCTTTCGAATGTGACATTGGTGGTTCCAGTGGATTTCAGCTTCATCATGGTAAGCGCGACGGAATTGATGGGTTGTGTTCCAAAATGTGCCAAGGCTTCTTCGAATCTGACGTTTTAAGTACAGGTGGGCCCGGCTTCGTAGTGGTTCGCTCGGCGGAAGTGGTGGGTGGTCCGACCTGTTTGTTTATATGTATCCCCTTCTCCCCCTCATGGCGATTCGTGTTAACGAGATCGGCATGCTTGTATAGGAGTCCAAGATGGACACAAACGACAGGTCGGTGTGGGTAATAACCAGACAGAGTCACTAAGGCAATCCGTCAACATCGATCTAGGAGAGTAGCTCGCAGATGATGGCCTGATGCCGTTGTTGTTTTGATGTTGCAACGGTAGGACTTCCTTCCAACTTGGATCACATCTACGAGAGACGTGTCTATGGAAGTTCTGATCTGGTCACACATCAAAAGGAAAAGCTTGTATCCCACTCTCTTCGTCGGGTGAATTCTCGATCAACTTCTCTAGCTATCTGTAATACCTGTAAAATTTATTACGTGAAGTAATTGGTAGTCCAATTGTGTGTGTTGGTCCCTATTACACCAAACAATCTAACCTAGGATGGATTTACCACACAAATAATCAAGAAACAGTCCAAATGGTGTGGGGTGCTTGAGAAGATAAGATGGAGGCTCAAAATTATTATCTCTCTAGAATAAAAACACACACAAGCACACCTAACTATGTGTTAGGGTTTTAGTAGTTATACCACATGCTGGTATATAATACTTGGGCCCTTGTAAGCCCATTGCAAGAATAAAATCACTGGGCTCTAAAACATTAAAGCCCAGTTCACTTAAATTAATTACAAGATTAAGATGACCTAATTTAATTGAACACAATAAAATAATCCTAACAGTGTGACTTCGAAATTTTATTAGTTCTTTCAAGACGAATGAAAATATAAATGATAGATGTTTTCAAAGTTAATTCAAATATTTAGCTAGAAAATAATTACGATAATAAGAATTAATTATTAGATTTATTTAGATATACTATTTTCGATATTAAGGTGAATGTGTAATGGACTTGTGCAAAGTAATAAAATATGCCACATAGTGGACGATTTGATTAGTCAAAGAGGTAAAGGACCTCAAACCACCACTTTGTCCTATCTCTATGTTTGAATCTTGTAGTTGTGCAATGTATATACCAAAAGCATAAGTGAAGAAAAATAATAGAAGTGGGAAATATTAGTTATTAAAGAAAGCAACGTTAGTAGTTAGATACAAGTGACATAGAAGTTTTTGTAGTTACACATGATGCATATAAACTCTTCGTGTTTTGACATTATATATATAGAAGTTTTCATGATGGTAATGAGACCTACATATTTATAATAGTAATAATGGTTAGGGGATACATGTAAGTATTGAGAATATAGTAAAACAAGGAATATGGACAAAGTTAAGTTTTCATATTACTCAAATAAAGTTGGAAGTTTTCGTTGATGATATTAACACATACCTAATACTATAATATTTATAATAATTAGAGATAGAAATATGAATGATTAGAAGATATGAACAAAATAACTTACACTAGGGACGAAATTTACTTACTCCATGGTGTAAGATTCGTTGCTTAGCTACTCATCAACTCACAAAAGTTCAAATATATATATATCCCCATTATTAAGTGAAAAGAGGGGATTGTGAAGAACCAAGACGAATAGGAGAGCAAGCTAAGAAAGGCAACTTGAGTTTTGACAAAGAACAGATTTGGTGAAAATTAGGGAAAATTTAACCAATCTTCGGACGTGAGGTAGGTGAAATTTTCATCTACAACACGTAAATAAGTTTATGGTTTATAGGTTGACGTGTTTTGATGTCTTATATGTTTATGTCAATTTGTTATTATTTATATTAATTATGTGAATTTTTCGTTGTGAATGTTGTGTGGATTAAGACTAGAATTTAAGATTTAAGTTGGGTTAGAACTTTATTTGATGACTTTGGAATGTCTCCATAGCTACGGGGTTTAATTATTTTCTCTAGATGAATTTTTGTTTGAAATATGTATTGGAGCTTGTTTAATTAATGTGTTGCTAATTGATGTGAGCTTCGAGATGATAATAACAATGAAATTATGTATGGTATTGGCATGTATATGTGTTAGACGTCGAAATAATTTATTAGAATACGGATTTGTGAATCACAAGAGTTTGGGCAATGGAAACCTTTCGTTATGAAGAGCCTGCAAGAAATTCATAGGTGCTAACCCAGGTTTGTGGAACATGTAGTATTTGGAGATATTAGGTTTTCCTACATTTGTGTGATCATTATTATTTGAAGGTAGTGACGTGTATAGGTTAAGTGTGGTATGTGAATTGAAAAGTTGACCATGGTGGATTAATTGTGGAATAATTACAAGTCAAGTCGTTGGTGTAGTATGGATTTTGGGGTTAAATTGAGTATTAGGTGCGTTGATTATTAGGTAGATAATAGAGTTTGGGGTGTGATAGACTTATTTACGAACCATAAACATTTGCGGTTAGGTTAGTAATGTGATAAATAAAATAGTTACAAGTATGATATGTATAATTCGTTGTGAGGTTAGTTGAGTACTGAATAAAATAGTGTCATGTTTGAATTATGTATAACTCGTTTATATAGAAGTCAAAGAACAAGTGTTGGAATAATGAATATGCGTGTATATGTGTGACTGAACTTTTCGTAAGAGAGTGTAATACCTGTAAATTTAATACGGGATCTTGATATAATTATCTAAGTTTGTGAAGTAAGAAGATTGGTAACAAGACTTGAGTGGTGAGGCTAAAATATAAATTTTAATAATTTAAGTTCGATCTCGAATTTCCCCAAAACTTATAATATTGGATTAAATAAACTTGATTATACTTATAACAAAGTTGGGCCATGCTTATTATATGGGAATAAAACAAACTAAGCTTGGGCTATATTTGAAGTCTCTAGCTTAGGCCCAAGTTGTTTAAGGATAAACATCAGTTACTTAAACCTTAGGTAAATGAACTCACCAAGTAGTCATATCATGCGATATTTCCAAGAAAAAAAAATAAATCAAGAATACCAAACGATTATCAATAGAAAACCTTCATTTGAGGAGTAAGACACCACGATAGGATCAAAGAAGAAAACGAATTTTCAACAAGCTTAGGATTTGGTCATTCAAGGTATGCTAAGGCCTTTAAACTCAGTATACTTGTTTAATATCAGTATTTAAAGTGTATATATATGGCTTTAAACAAATTTCATGATGGTTTTAGAGGAGTTCGAAACCCATTATACTTAGAAATATTAGCCTTTGAAGGTTAGGTTTATGACTGGGTGTTAAATAGCGAACTATGAATTGTGACTATCTTCAATGTATAATATATTCCCTAAGGACTAAGGTCTTAGACAGTACTAGTTTTTGAAATTAGTATAAATTACAGAGGCGATTATAATGAATATTAAGGTGTACTACTTTCGGAAAATTTAGGGTTTGTATGTTAATACAAGTCATAAACGTTTTCCTTTAGGATGTACGAGTTTCTGGATCTAAGATTATCTTTGAAGTGATCTGACAGTACAGTTTTAGGGTTTCAGGGGGAATCACGAGTTTTAGAAGTCTCGACATGGTATAATACCACCTAGGATTTCGAATGTATATAATAAGATCTCGAGGTCTATAATAAAGAGAGTTCGATATGCTTCACAAAACGATTTCGAGTGTATTATAGATAGAATTTGAGATATATTCATGAAAGATTTTGAAATGTGCCATGAACAGATTTCGACATGAGCCTCTAAGCTTCTCGAGATCTAACCTTTTGCAGTATAGAGATCTCGACATCCCCCATGATATAATTCGATATCTAACCTTCCTAGCCAATCTCGACAAGGTAGCATAGCACTAAAGATCTCGAGATATAATAATGCAAACTTCGAGATGTATCATAAGAGAGATTTCGAGGAATTATAATGCAAGATGTCGAGATGTGTCTTGCAAAGACTTCGACATTTTAATGAGTGAGGATCCCGATAGACACTATGAAGTAATGATTTCGACATTTAACGTTCTAACCAATCTCGACAAGTTTGTAAAGATTTCGACAGTGTCATAAGTTTACTATACTTGAGGGATTTCGAGATATAACAAAACACAATTTCGATATGTGTCATAGAGGGATTTCGAGATATGATAATGTAAGATTTCGAGATGTATTATGACAAGATTTCGATAAATAAGCTTTAAGCTTCTCGAGATCTATATTTCATGATATATCAAAATCTCGACATTCTTAATGAAAGACTTCGACATATAAAGATCTCGACATTCTTCATAAAACACTTCAACATACAATCATTTCTTCACAAGCTTATAAAGATTCCGGTATCTCATTAAAGATTTCGACATAGGCATAACAAAAGTTGTCTGCATATTTTAGGGTTTTGATAATTTTAGGGTTTTGAGATTTAGAGTTTGGAAATTACGAAATTAGGTGACTTAGTAAAAATACTGATATAATAATATTTTGTGCTCAGAGATTCGAACTATAGGGACTTCACCAGAATTGTCGACCGATTTCATCAGGAGGACAGGTAGGTGAAACATTCATCTACAACGCGTAAAGACATATCTGATCTTATGTGCTTCTATGTGATTTACGTGATTTACGTGTTATACATGTTTTACGTACGTTTTTTGTGGATCATGCTTTTAGACGTATCATGTTTATATGCATGGGATATGCATATCATATCACAGGGGTGAGATATTTACACCGTATTGAGACGGTGACGATTTGAGATATTGACGAGCGGGGTAGAATGAGATATTTGTGATTTTTGTTGTTGACACGTTGAGGAGTCGAGGTTGGTACTCATATGACACCTGACTGCAGACAGGCGGGATCGATCTGTCTACTCGGGCGTGAACGTCCCGAGGTGCAAAACCGTCGTGATTATTTTCAGCGGAGGGAGCGACCTGACAGGGCAGTTGCATGATCGTCAAAACGGTATGTAGCTACCGCTTTCGGAAGAGCGGCGTAGCAGGGCAGTTGCGTGATCCTCAAAACGCTGCTAGTGTAAGCATCCGTATGTTATTATTATGGGCGCGCGAGGTGTCGGGTCTGACCTGGGGCCCCGTGTTGTGTGATTTGAGATAGAATCATGGGAAAAAAAAGAGTGAACATTGCATGTGAGATATTGTGATCGGGAATAAGCATTCACGTGCATACATGCATTTCTGTTCACCTACTGGGCAAATCGCTCAGTTTACGTGTTTAGGTACCGAGTCTGACGCTGACGGGCGTCGAGACTAAGGCGGCTGGTGGCGGTGCTCCACGGACTTTTGAGGGCAGGGCGGTACATGGATGAAGACTTGTGGAGCGATAATAGGGTTTTTGTTCTTTTGACATTTTTGGGGCTACGCCCGTTGTACAGATACTACTATGTAAAATAATATTTTATTATATTATATTATCTTTTAGGAAAAAGTTTTTATTGGACGGGTCTTCCGCGACTTACGTTGCGAAAATCCGCCACTAACCTTAATTAGAAAACGGGGGCCGCCACAGGTGGTATCAGAGCGTAGGTTTTAGATTCTGAAGACTGTCCATGTACTACCGCTCAAAAGCCTGGAGAACCAGCCTGGCCTGTGAGTTTAAACTTCATTATATGATTATGTGTTATTTGATATGTGCCTTATGTGAATAATTGTAGACGATATTTGAAAAATGCCAAGAACACGTAGCGAGCACGTGGGTGAATCCAGCCGTAGGGCTGAACCGGAGCCCCCTCCAAATGAAAGGGACTCAACCATCTTACGACTGACTGAATTGCTTCAACGTCAGTCTGATCATATCAATCGCCAATCAGATCAAATCGACGAGCTACTTCATCACCATAGCTCGTCTGAACATTGTCCCTCCCGCAGCCTGCACGTGTAGAAATTACCGGGGAGCGCTTTCGGAAAATGGATCACCCAACCTTTGCTGATGCTACGGACCCAGCAGTGGCTGAAGATTGGCTGCACACCATAGAAGATATGTTCATATATAGTCGTGTGCCTGAGAATGAAAAGGTCCTGTGCGCCGTTTCCATGCTCAGAGGAAATGCCCGATTCTGGTGGGATACCGTTAAAGTCCTAGAAGATCCGTTGAATATGTCGTGGGAACGATTTAGAGAACTGTTCCACGACAAATATTTTACTGCCCATGAACAGGAACGACGGATGCTAGAATTTATGAATCTCAGGAAAGGAGGAATGCCTGTAACTCAATATATCCGCCGATTCGAGGAGCTGTCCCGTTTCGCTCCTCACATGGTGGCAACAAATCTACTCAAGGTGACGAGGTTCATTACGGGCCTCAAACCTGAGCTTTATCGCGACTTAAGTATCTCGGGGGCCCGACAGATGGAATTTACCCAAGTAGCAGAAAGGGCCATGATAGCTGAGCAGGCTGAGGCTCAGATTTCTGAAGCTCAGGAGGCGAAGAAGAGGAGGGAGAGTCAGCAAGGACCTGGAAGTGTCCGTAAACGCCAATTTTTCAACAAAGGTCAAGGTAACCAAGGAAATCGCCAGGGCCAACAGAATTGGTGTCGGACGCTGAACCAGGGACTCGTAAATATTCAGAGCAGACCTCCAAACCCAGCACCCCAATGCAAACAGTGTGGCCGTTACCACTTCGGCGCCTGTTATCAACCCAGACCCAACCCAAACCCATAGTGTTTCAGATGCGGAAGAATGGGGCACTATGCAAGGAATTGTAACAAGAACATGCCCCAGAACCCGACACGAACACCAGTTCGGCCTCCACCAGTTCCTGCACGGGTTTTCACACTTACCAATGAGTAGGCCCAGGCAAACCCTTCTGTTGCGACGGGTACGCTAACTATCTATAACGTGCCCACTTTTGTGCTGATTGATTCTGGAGCCACACATTCATTTGTGTCGACTAAGTACGTGGCGAAGGTAGGAATATTCCCTACCTCCTCTGAATGCAATTATGTAGTTACTCTACCTCATGGGGATCCGACGCATACCAACCAAGTACTGCGAGGATGCGTCGTATGTATTGAGGGTAGGAACTTGAGTGCCAACCTGATTGTAATCCCGATGAACGACTACGATGTCATCTTCGGAATGGGTTGGCTTTCAAGATATGGAGCCATCATAGATTGCAACAAGAAGGTCGTTAAATTCCAGCTGCCTGAAGAAGAAGCATTCACTTTTTCGGGAAAAGCGAATAAGAATAGTATTCCAAGAGTATCAGCTCTGAAGGCTCAACGACTTTGGAGGTCAGGTTGTGAGTCTTATCTCGTATATGAGGTGAAGGCGGAGGACTTACCTCAGCCAGAACTAAGAAACGTACCTATAGTCAAGGAATACGCCGATGTATTTCCCGATGATCTCCCGGGGTTACCCCCTAATCGAGATATACAGTTCACGATAGATTTTATCCCGGGTTCTGCCCCAATCTCTAAAGCCCCTTACCGTTTAGCACCAAATGAGTTAAAGGAATTGAAGGAACAGTTAGAAGACCAACAATCCAAGGGGTTTATTCAGCCGAGTTTTTCGCCGTGGGGAAGCACCCGTTCTTTTTGTGCGAAAGAAAGATGGGTCGATGCGACTGTGCATTGATTACAGGGAGTTGAATAAGATCACGATCAAGAATAAATATCCCTTGCCGAGGATCGATGATCTGTTCGATCAACTACAAGGAGCTACGGTATTCTCGAAAATTGACCTCCGTTCGGGATACCATCAGTTGAAGATCAGGGAGGTAGATGTTCCTAAAACAGCATTCGGTACGTGGTACGGCCATTACGAGTTTTTGGTCATGCCTTTTGGACTGACAAACGCCCCAGCTGCTTTTATGGACTTGATGAAATCGCGTCCTTAAAGACTACCTCGATCGTTTTGTTATCGTCTTTATCGACGATATTCTGATTTATTCTAAGACGAGGGACGAACACGAAAGTCATTTGCGAACTGTCTTAGGAATCCTGCGAGAGAAACAGCTCTACGCCAAATTCAAGAAGTGTGAATTCTGGCTTGAGCAAGTAGCCTTCTTGGGACACGTGATTTCTGGGAATGGAATCTCTGTGGACCCAAGTAAGATCGAAGCTGTGAATAACTGGCCACGACCGACTACTCCTACTGGGTCCGGAGTTTTCTGGGACTTGCGGGATACTACCGTAAGTTTATAGCGGACTTCTCCAGTATTGCCTCTACATTAACCAATCTGACGAGGAAGAACATTCCATTCAAATGGACTGAAGCATGTGAGCAGAGCTTCCAGGAATTGAAGAAACGTCTTACCTCTGCCCCGATATTGTCAATACCATCAGGAACCGGAGGATTTGCAGTCTACAGTGATGCTTTGAAGAATGGCTTGGGATGCTTGCTGATGCAGAACGGAAGGGTGATTGCCTATGCTTCATGGCAGTTAAAGGAATACGAGAAGAACTATCCGACCCACGACTTGGAACTGGCAGCAGTGGTCTTCGCTTTGAAGATCTGGAGACATTACATCTATGGAGAGAAATGCGAAATCTGCACAGACCATAAGAGCTTAAAGTATTTCTTCACTCGGAAGGAATTGAATATGCGCCAGCGACGATGGTTAGAACTTGTAAAAGACTACGATTGCATTATAAGCTATCACCCGGGCAAAGCCAACGTAGTTGCAGATGCATTAAGCCGAAAAGCGGTGAATGCAGAGTTAAACCAACTTGGAATAGAAGTAGTCAATTTGGGCGAAGTTGAGGCAAAACTATCAGCGTTAACTCTTCAACCCACGCTGCTAGAACGGACCAAGAAGATGTAGGAAGAAGACGAACTCTACCTAAAAATGAAGGAGGCGCTACCCGAGGATTTCAAAGTGAGAGAAGATGGAGCTTTACTATACAAGAACCGTCTTTATGTGCCTGATAACGAGGAATTGCGGCAGACAATAATTACGGAAGCACATACAACTACATACTCAGTGCACCCAAGAGCCACGAAAATGTATCAAGATCTGCGAATAACCTACTGTTGGCCAGGAATGAAGAAAGATATCGTTGCATTCGTGAAAGATGTATGACTTGCCAACTGATTAAAGCAGAACACCAACGACCCGGTGGAACCCTACAACCTCTACCCATTCCGGAATGGAAGTGGGATCATATCACGATGGATTTCGTCGTTGGTTTACCCAAAACGACAAAAGGCCACGATGCTATCTGGGTGATTGTAGATCGCCTAACTAAATCAGCCCATTTCCTTCCCATCAGCTCTACTTTTTCCATGGAACGCTATGCTGAATTGTATATTCAGGAAATTATTCGGCTCCATGGAATTCCATCCTCTATCGTCTCGGACCGAGATTCGAGATTTCTATCGAACTTTTGGCAGAGCTTACAGAAAGCAATGGGTACCAAGCTCTCGTTCAGTACTGCTTACCATCCCCAGACCGACGGACAGTCTGAACGAACGATTCAGACTCTCGAGGATATGCTACGGGCATGTGTGCTCGATTTCAAAGGAAACTGGGGTAAGTATTTGCTGCTCATAGAGTTTTCATACAACAACAGTTTCCACGCTACAATCGGAATGACACCATACGAGGCGTTATACGGGCGCAAATGCCGATCCCCTGTCCATTGGGACGAAATCGGTGAGCGAACATTGTTAGGACCTGATATGATTCGAGAAATGACAGAAGCTGTGACGAAGATTTGGGAAAGGATGCGAACCGCACAGAGTCGTCAGAAGAGTTACACAGATCATCGACGACGACCATTGGAATTTGCAGAAGGTGACCAAGTGTTCCTGAAAATCTCCCCGATGAAAGGAGTAAAATGCTTCGGACGAAACGGCAAGCTGAGCCCCAGATACATAGGCCCGTTCAGAATTATCAGAAGAGTCGGCGAAGTCGCGTATCAGTTAGTGTTACCAGCTTCTTTATCGCAAGTTCACGACGTATTTCACGTGCCGACACTACGGAAGTACGTCGCGGACCCAAGTCATGTGCTCCAGAACGAACTTCTTTACCAACAACTCAAGCCTGATTTGAGCTATGAAGAGAAGCCTGTGGAGATTTTGATGTATTGATGAAACAGCTTCGGAATAAAAGATTCTGTTAGTTAAAGTCTTATGGCGGAATCAATCAATTGAGGAAGCCATGAGGAGATATGAGACTTCGTTATCCCGAGTTATTCCAGTCGGCGTAATTTCGGGGACGAAATTCTCTTAAGGGGGAGGATGTAATACCTGTAAATTTAATACGGGATCTTAATATAATTATCTAAGTAAGTTTGTGAAGTAAGAAGATTGGTAACAAGACTTGAGTGGTGAGGCTAAAATATACTTTAATAATTTAAGTTCGATTTCGAATTTCCCTAAAACTTATAATATTGGATTAAATAAACTTGATTATACTTATAACAAAGTTGGGCCATGCTTATTATATGGGAATAAAACAAACTAAGCTTGGGCTATATTTGAAGTCTCTAGCTTAGGCCCAAGTTGTTTAAGGATAAACATCAGTTACTTAAACCTTAGGTAAATGAACTCACCAACTAGTCATATCATGCGATTTTTCCAAGAAAAAAAATAAATCAAGAATACCAAACGATTATCAATAGCAAACCTTCATTTGAGGAGTAAGACACCACGAAAGGAAAGGCAAAGAAGAAAAACGAATTTTCAACAAGCTTAGGATTTGGTCATTCAAGGTATGCTAAGGCCTTTCAACTCAGTATACTTGTTTAATATCAGTATCTAAAGTGTATATATATATGGCTTTAAACGAATTTCATGGTGGTTTTAGAGGAGTTCGAAACCCATTATACTTAGAAATATTAGCCTTTGAAGGATAGGTTTATGACTGGGTGTTAAATAGCGAATTATGAACTGTGACTATCTTCAATGTATAATATATTCCCTAAGGACTAAGGTCTTAGACAGTACTAGTTTTTGAAATTAGTATAAATTACAGAGGTGATTATAATGAATATTAAGGTGTACTACTTTCGGAAATTAAGGGTTTGTATGTTAATACGAGTCATAAAGGTTTTCCTTTAGGATGTACGAGTTTCTGGATCTAAGATAATTTTTGAAGTGATCCTGACAGTACAGTTTTCGGGTTTCAGGGGGAGTCACGAGTTTTAGAAGTCTCGACATGGTATAGTACCACCTAGGATTTCGAATGTATATAATAAGATCTCGAGGTCTATAATAAAGAGAGCTTCACAAAACGATTTCGAGTGTATTATAGATAGAATTTGAGATATATTCATGAAAGATTTTGAAATGTGCCATGAACAGATTTCGACATGGCCTCTAAGCTTCTCGAGATCTAACCTTTTGCAGGGTATAGAGATCTCGACATCCCCCATGATATAATTCGATATCTAACCTTCCTAGCCAATCTCGACAAGGTAACATAGCACTAAAGATCTCGAGATATAATAATGCAAACTTCGAGATGTATCATAAGAGAGATTTCGAGGAACTATAATGCAAGATGTCGAGATGTGTCTTGCAAAGACTTCGACATTTTAATGAGTGAGGATCTCGATAGACACTATGAATTAATGATTTCGACATTTAACATTCTAACCAATCTCGACAAGTTTGTAAAGATTTCGACAGTGTCATAAGTTTACTATACTTGAGGGATTTCGAGATATAACAAAACACAATTTCGATATGTATCATAGAGGGATTTCGAGATATGATAGTGTAAGATTTCGAGATGTATTATGACAAGATTTCGACAAATAAGCTTTAAGCTTCTCGAGATCTATATTTCATGATATATCAAAATCTCGACATTCTAAATGAAAGATTTCGACATATAAAGATCTCGACATTCTTCATAAAACACTTCAACATATAATCGTTTCTTCACAAGCTTATAAAGATTCCGGTATCTCATTAAAGATTTCGACATAGGCATTTAACAAAAGTTGTCTGCATATTTTAGGGTTTTGATAATTTTAGGGTGAGACTTAGAGTTTGGAAATTTCGAAATTAGGTGACTTAGTAAAAATACTGATATAATAATATTTTGTGCTCAGAGATTCGAACTATAGGGACTTCACCAGAATTGTCGACCGATTTCATCAGGAGGACAGGTAGGTGAAACATTCATCTACAACGCGTGAACACATATCTGATCTTATGTGCTTCTATGTGATTTACGTGATTTACGTGTTATACATGTTTTACGTACGTTTTTATGTGGATCATGCTTTTAGACGTTATCATGTTTATATGCATGGGATATGCATATCATATCACAGGGGTGAGATATTTACACCGTATTGAGACGGTGACGATTTGAGATATTGACGAGCGGGGTAGAATGAGATATTTGTGATTTTTGTTGTTGACACGTTGAGGAGTCGAGGTTGGTACTCATATGACACCTGACGGCAGACAGGCGGGATCGATCTGTCTACTCGGGCGTGAACGTCCTGAGGTGCAAAACCGTCGTGATTATATTTTCAGCGGAGGGAGCGACCTGACAGGGCAGTTGCGTGATCGTCAAAACGCTGTCGGCGTAGGCTACCGCTTACGGAAGAGCGGCCTAGCAGGGCAGTTGTGTGATTGTCATGACGTTGCTAGTGTAAGCTTCCGTATGTTATTATTATGGGCGCGTGAGGTGTCGAGTCTGACCTAGGGCCCTGTGTTGTGTGATTTGAGATAGGATCGTGGTAAAAGAAAGAGTGAACATTGCATATGAGATATTGGGATCGGGAATGAGCGTTCACGTGCATACATGCATTTCTGTTCACCTACTGGGCAAATCGCTAAGTGTTTACGTGTTGTAGGTACCGAGTCTGACGCTGATGCGCGTCGAGACTAAGGCGGCTGGTGGCGGTGCTCCACGGACTTTTGAGTGCAGGGCGGTACATGGATGAAGACCTGCGGAGCGATAATAGGGTTTATGTTCTTTTGACATTTTTGGGGCTACGCCCGTTGTACAGATACTACTATGTAAAATAATATTTTATTATATTATATTATCTTTTTGGAAAAAGTTTTGATTAGACGGGTCTTCCGCGACTTACGTTGCGAAAATCAGCCACTAACCTTAATTTGAAAACGAGGGTCGCCACAGAGAGTTATATTATTGAAAAGATTTTGGCATGAGCAGTACGAAAGTTTTCTAAGTTATTGCTTTGATTTGTTATGACAAGTTTTGAGCCTCAGTATATTTATGATCTTATATAGTTTTCGGAACTGGGTGTGTTGGTATCTAGAAATTTTCGGTATTTCCTAATTTTTCGGTATAGTGATTTTACAGGTTGACTAGATATTAGATTAAGTTTACTTTCGAGTAGAAATTAGTTTTTGAGTCTTTAAGAAGAGTTCTCGATGTAGTGTTTTTTAGTGTTTATTTTTTTATATATTATTTTTGGGTCGTAATTTTGTATTTCGAGAATAGTTAGAATTTACGGGGCAATTATTTTTAGTGAATTCTAAGAATGATGTTTTTTAGAATTTTTGGGAAAATATTTTCATGTGCATTGTGGTGTAGAGCTAGAAATTTTGAGAACTAGAATATTATTTATGTACAATATTGCGTTTATTTGCACTGCATTGTATATCATACTGTACAAAAATTTATCACCGTATATAACGGTGACATTTTGCTTTAACGGTGAAAGGGGTAGGTGGTGACTAAATACGTGGTCGTTGAGTTAAGGTAAAATTTGGGGCTAGTATTAGGGTGTTGGACGGGGAGACGAGCATGAGTGACTCGTCTACTCGGTTACATGGGAAGTAGTCCGAGGTGCATACGTCAGTTATTAGCAAGAGGCGGGCATGAGTGATTCGTCTACTCGGATGCATGGGGGTGTAATCCGAGGTGTAAATCGTTGATGGGATATGGGCATGAGTGACTCATCTATTCAGATGTATGGTAGTACAAGTTGAGGTGTAAACCGTCGGTTGTTTGCAGAAGACGGGGGTGAGCCACTCGTCTACTCAGATGTATGATAGTACAGTCTACGATGCAAACCATGAGAATAGAGTCCGGGTGTGATATTCTGGTGTATGCTAGTTCGAGTGAAGTTTAGGTATGAGAAAAGAAAGAGTGTATATAGAAGTGCGAGGTATTTGGGATATGGGATTGAGGGTACACTTGCATTCATGCATTCTATTCACCTATTGGGCATATCGCTCAGAGTTTCGTGTTGCAGTTACCGAGGCCGACGCTGATGCGCGTCGCGACTAAGGCAAGCTGAAGGCGGTGCTCCTGGGACTTTTGAGGGCGAGGCTTTACATGGATGACGACCTGTGGATAGGTTTTAGTATGTTATATATTTCAAGATGTGGCTATAGTATTTGTAAGGCAAGACGCGCATAACATATTCGCATGTAAATATGATGTTTGGATTCTGTGAGCTCGTATTATATTCGGTTTCAATAAAAAGTTTTTGTAAAATGGGTTTCTCGCGGCTTTTGTTGCGAAAATCCGCCACTAAATTAATTAGAAAGTGAGGGTCGTTATACTATCCACGGGAGATGATCGAACGTGACCACCGAAAAGGACAGGCTTGACAAATCTTTCCGCAATCCTCGACCGCCGTCCTACTTCCGTTTCAGTTCTTCAAACTAAAAGGTATGCCTCGACGAACCCCCTTGGCGTTATTACCCTTCCTGTTAAACCAAGCAATTCGGGGAACGGGAATCGCCGGAAAATTTTAAAATCCTCGGGATAATCTGGCTTTTCCCAAAAAGTGGGCCTCTGGCTGTTTAGTGGACCGAAATCGGACTTCGTATGAAATTAACTTTGAGACTTGAGCTGGGCCAAGTTCTTATAAGGCTTGAGAGTAAAATTGGAATTTAACCCTAAGCTGATTTTCGAATTATACCTTGGGAAGTAATTTCGAAAATTAAATATAAATATGGAAATCATATATTTGGAATATTTTTATTTTAATATTTTGAATTTAATCTAGGATTTAATTTTGATTTTTAATACCATATTTAAAGATACTTAGTTTTACTTGGTATTTAAGTTAGTTGTCTAATTATGGTAAATTTCTTGTAAGAATTTTGAATTCAAAATGGGAGAGATATATATGGCGAAAATCTCTCAAAACGTTTAGAGTAAAAATAGAAAATCTCACCTTTGAATGGTGAAGATTTCGATCCTAACCATTATAAATAGGGCAGCCCTATTTCACAATTTAAAGTGATTTTTTAAATTAGTAAGGCACAAAACACAAACCGAATGCACACAATTTTCTCCCACGCGACGGCTCAGTTCTCTCTAGCCATCTTTAGAGAACTGATTCCCTGGTACACAGCGAGGCCGGCGTGACGATCTAGTGCCCCAACCATCGACGTAGTGTTGAAGAAAAGGACGATGAGCTGCCACTCACGTCAACTCGTAAATCTCTACGGGTTCGACCCGCCCTATTACGTGTCAATGTGTTACTATTTTGATCCGAGCCACGAGGGCAATCGAGAAACTCGGAAAATTTTTTGTTCCGTACCGTGTCCGGGGACCTGGCGTTTCCGGTTCACACCTGATAACCCAACACTCGATTCCAAGTCGATCCAAAGGAATCACACATGCTAGCTGTGAAGAGTATCATGAACTACCTCAAAGGAACGCCGATGCTCGAACTATGGTTTCCCAAAAACACCAACATTCAATTTCTTGGTTACGCTGACACAGATTTTGCCTGATGTAGAATGAACTGGAAAAGTACATCAGGAACCATGCAATTCTTAAGAAGGTGGCAATACGACGAGTGCAACTGCATATTCTGCCTGGAAGACGACAATGGGGCAGTTCTCGAGGGCGAGGAGGAAGTTCGCGATGAGCTACTTCGCTACTATCAGAATCTCCTTGGGCAATCCAAACGGACTTCTCGTATGCAGCTAACTGTCGGGGGTTATCTCCCTCGCAAAGTATCTAAAACTGATGCGCTACACATGGTTTGGCCGGTCATTCCTAGCGAGATCAAATCGGCACTCTTCTCCATCAAGGATGACAAGGCGCCCGGCCCGGACAGCTACACCGCGACTTTTTATAAGGCAGCTCAGGACGTGGTTGGTGACGACATCACGCATCCGGTGCTTGAGTTCTTTAGGACGGGCTTCTTACTTAATGAAATTAGCAGTACTTTGATTACGCTCATCCTTAAAGGGGCGCCCTGCGCAAAGCATCAGATTTCAGACTGATCTCGTGTTGCAGCGTTTTTTGTATAAGGTCATCTAGAAGGTTATGGCTAATCGACTCAAGGACAACCTCTCCTCACTTCTTCATCCTAGGTAGACCAAATTTATCCTAGGGCACCGGATTTCGGATAACAGTATGCTTGCGCAGGAAATATGCATTGGGTACAGAAGTCAACACCTACCTAAGCGTGTGGGTTTTAAAGTGGATCTCGCCAAAACATATGACGGACTTGAGTGGGATTTTGTTCTCACCACGCTTGCTAAAATTAATTTTCACCCCACTTTCATAGCTTGGATTCGGACATGCCTCACGTCGACGAGGTTTTCCCTAAACCTCAACGGTCGAGAGAGGGTTTTTCTGAGGGACGTCGAGGACTGCGCCAAGGCGACCCTATCTCGCCGTACTTATTCACACGCCATGGAGGTCTTGTACGACATTCTTAAGGAGAGGACCACATGCAGCCCCAACTTTCGATATCATTGCGATGTGAGTCTGTTGAGCTATTTATGCTTATATTTGCGGACGACCTCCTTCTATTCTCGCATGCGGACGAAGATTCAGCAACCTTTCTTAAGGAAGGGCTTGACGAGTTTGCAACACTCTCAGGTCTTACCCCAAACCCGACGAAAAGCAAAATGTTTGTGTCCAAGTATGTTGAACGCCGTATTCAAGTCTTCATGCTATTGCAATAAAATACTATTAGTCTTCGAGCAGTTATGGGATTCCAAATCGGCGCTCTACCAGTTCGCTATCTTGGCATACACTTGATCATGACTCGCCTATTTGTTCGGGATTGTTTCCCCATTACATCGAAATGTAGAACGACGGCTAGGATCATAGCTGCACCTTTCTCTGTTGTACGCAGGTATTGCCAAGAACTGAAACCAAAACCATATATTGTTCTATGCATTATATTTTTGTGCCTAGAATTTCTTTAAAGCATGCCACTACTTGGATAAAAACTTATAAAAGAATTCTACCTATTCTTAGTTTCATAAGATGTGATTATAAAAATCCTAATTTTCAAAACCCCTGAAAGATTAAACCCGTACAAGCACTGTTCATAGATATAATCTTTTGTGCCTAACATTTCCTAAGACATGTACAGATGTAATTAAAATACTTTAAGATATGAATAAAAATTATACCTCTTCCTTAGCTTAGGTTGATTAATTTCGGTTCTTCTTTCTCCCTTATGCTACACCCTCTCAACTTCTTTTGTGATATGGATAATTATGTTCCTTATTTTAATAGTGTTTTGCGTGTAGAACTATCCCAATGACATCAACACTTAGTTGATCTTTATCTCGGCCAAGTAACAATTAATAATCTATTATTATTTAACTTTTCCCTACTAGCTAAGTAATCAAGTTATGTGGTAACTCTAATTCTCATCTTCAAATAATAATTAATATTATATATCCTTTCCATAGCTATGAAATCGGACCTATTTATTTCGGTTTCTAAGTTCTAAAATTCATTCTAACCCCCTTTTTGACATTATCCTAATATTTTAGAAGTTACTTCATTTAAAATCTTTAGAAATTAGTTCCTTATTGACACATAATCAAATAAACATGTAATACGCAGTCACATAAGTCATATGATATGTATGCAAATTTATTGGCCGGCTTACTTACGGGACTCGGGTATTACATCCTCCCCCCTTAAAAGGAATTTCGCCGCCGAAATCAGGTAGGGAGAAACAGTTCAGGGTAGCGAGTTCTCATAACATTTACGCGTTCCCACGTGTCTTCCTCCGTGGACTGATTTTGCCATAGAACTTTCACTCATGGAATTTCTTTATTCCGTCGTCTTTTCACCTCATACATTAGGATCTCTATTGGTCTTACTTCGTAACTCGAATCCGGCTTAAGGTGTTGATAAAGGTCTTCGTTATTCAACACGTGACTTGGGTTTGCGACATATATTTACGCAATGTTGAAACATGGAAAACGCCGTGCTTTTTTTTTGCCTAGTCTGGGCCGTTTTCATTCGTTCTCGTATCTGAGCAACAACTTCTATCATTTCTTGCACTAGGCCAAGGACCTAGTAATGCTCGTTCTCCCACTTTACTCCAATGGATTGGGGATCTACACTTTTGTCTATAATGCTTCGTATGAAGCCATTACGATCGTGGCGTGGTAGATATTGTTGTAGGAGAATACGATCAGAGAGAGGTATCGGCTCGAATTTCCCTGGAAGTCGAGCATGCAGGCTCTCAACGTGTCTTCTAACGTCTGTATGGTTCGTTCAGACTGCCCGTCTGTTTGAGGATGATAGGCAGTGCTGAATGATAATTGGTCCCCATGTCCTTCTGCAAACTCATCCAAAATTTGGATATGAATCTCGAATCACGATCAGAAATGATCGAGAGTGGAACTCCGTGGAGTCGTACTATTTCTTGGATGTATAATTCTGCTTATCGTTTCATGGGGAAGATTGAGCTGATTGGTAGAAAGTGGGCAGACTTGGTCAGTCGATCCCTGATGACCCATATAGCGTCGTGGCCCTTTACTGTCTTAGTGAAGCCTACGACGAAGTCCATTATAATTTGGTCCCACTTCCATTCGGGTACTGGTAAGGATTGTAGAGTTCTTCCTGGTCGTTGATGTTCCGCCTTGACTTGCTGGCATATCGAACATTGGCTTATTAAGGTTGCAATTTCTCTTTTCATCCCCGGCCACCAATAGTTACATCGTATGTCTCTGTACATCTTTGTTGCTCCGGGGTGAATAGTGTATGCCGTGGCGTGTGCTTCTTTCATAATTTTTTCGAGGCTCCGTGTCATTAGGGATGCATAATCGATTTTTGTAGTACAGACTTTGGTCTTCTCGTATCTTGTAGTCATCAGGCCTTTGATCCCCTGGCGTCTCCTTAATCTTCAAGTACAGCTCATCACTTTCTTGGGTCTTCATGAGTTGCTCCATTAGTGTAAGGTGAAGTGTTCGCACGGCTAGCCTTGTTTCGATCTCGCCCATTGGTATTATTTCAACCTCGAGCCTTCGTTATTATGTGCTTACTGTCTTGCAGCTTAGTGCATCCGCAACTACATTAGTCTTTCCCGGATGGTAGCTAATCACGCTGTCGTAGTCCTTGACTAGTTCGAGCCATCGTCTCTGCCTCATGTTTAACTCCTTCTGAGTGAAGAAGTATTTCAGACTCTTATGGTCTGCGAAAAACTCGGTGGTATAAGTAGTGTGTCCAAATCTTGAGACCAAAAACTACGGTGGCAAGTTATAGGTCGTGCGTTGGGTAATTCTTCTCATATTCCTTGAGCTGTCGTGAGGCATACGCAACTACATTTCCATTTTGCATCTACACGCATCCTAAGCCATTCATCAATGCGTCGCTATGTACAGAAAATCCTCCGATTCCCGTGGGTATCGTGAGGACTGGGGCTGAAGTGAGTCGTTTCTTTAGTTCCTGGAAGCTCTGCTCGCAGGCATCGTCCATTTGAATGTAGTTTTTTTCTTCGTTAGCTTCGTCACATTTGATGCGATCTTCGAGAAATCTTTGATGAACTTCTTGTAGTATCCAGCTAAGCTAAGAAAACTCCTTACTTCAGTTACGTTCGTTGGTCGGATCAATTGTTGATAGCCTCGATCTTGCTAGGATCGACAGAAACTCCGGCTCCTGAGATCACCTGCCCAAGAAATGCGACTAGATCGAGCCAAAACTCGCATTTCTTAATTCGCGTACAACTGTTTTTCTCGCAATATTTCCAAGACAATCCTCAGGTATTGCTCGTGTTCTTCTCGAGTCTTTGAGTAAATGAGGATGTCATCGATAAATACGATGACACATTTGTCTAGGTATGGTCTGAATACACGATTCATTAGGTCCGTGAAAGCTGCTGGAGCATTAATCAGCCCAAATGCCCGTAACGGGTGCTGAAGGCCGTCTTTGGAATATCTTCTTCCCGAATCTTCAGCTGGTGGTATCCTGATCTTAGATCTATTTTGGAAAATACTGTTGCTCCTTGTAGCTGGTCGAATAAATCGTCAATTCTTAGGATGGAGTACTTGTTCTTGAACGTGATCTTGTTAAGCTCCGTATAATCGATGCAGAGTCACATCAATCCGTCTTTCTTCTTAACAAACAAGATGAGTTCTCCCCGGGGTGAAAAGCTTGGTTGAATGAACCCTTTCTGCAATAGTTCATCTAGTTGTTCCTTCAACTCTTTTAATTCTGCTGGAGCTAATCGATATGGTGCCTTAGATATGGGTACAGTTCCAGGTACTAGGTCGATAGTGAATTGAATTTCCCGATCTGGTGTGAGTCCTGGCAAATCTTCGTGAAAAACATCAGAGAACTCTCGTACTATCGGGAATTCTTCCAACTTCGGGTATGACCGTTCCTCTGATGCTAGCGCAAAAATCAGGTAGGCTTCGCATCCTGTCCTGACCAGGCATTATGCCTTCATCGCGGAGATTTTGGGAATTCTGCTCTTGCTAGTTCCCGTAAAGGTGAAGGGTTCGATGTCGACTACGTTGAAAGTTACTTTCTTACGGTTGCAGTCAATGACTGCTCCGTACTTTAATAGCCAGTCCATTCCAAGGATTACTTCATAATCGCTCATTGGAATGACTATCAGATCAACAGGTAGAGTCCTATTGTCAACTAGTACTGAGCTATTTTGTAAGACCTGATTGGTTCGTGTCGAGGCTCCATGAGGAATGGTGACATTGTATTCGTAGTTAACTAGATTAGGCGTAACCCCAAGTCTCGCCACGTAGTTAGTAGATGCAAATGAATGCGTGGCTCCTGAATCAACTAATATGCATGTCGGGGTTGAGTGGATAAGAAAAGTACCTGCCACCACAGACGGGTTGTTCTCCACCTCTTCCGATGTTAGCGTATATACTCGAGCAGGTACCAGGGTGGCCTGGCTTGACCCGGTGCTTGATCCCGAATGCAGTTTCCGGGCATGCCTTGAAAATCTGGCCTGTCTTGCCATACTTGTAGCAGGTAGCATTCTGAGAATGACAGATGCCCAGATGTCGCCACGTACATTGTGGTTTGGGGGTTTGTCTTTGGCGGTCTCCCTTGATTAGTATTAGGCCGTGGAGGTGGTGCAGGTTTGTATCTGGAAATTGGACTTGGCATTCTTAGGGATGAATTGTCTCTTTGGGTTGCCTCCACCCCATTTTGATCTTTGGACAAATTTTCTTTTTGCCTCCTATGCCCGAATGACTCGGAGCTCAGCTTGCTCCGCCATTAACGCACGTTCTGCTACCTGAGCATAGGTAGCTCCTTGAGATCCGGCCATGTTCACATCACGGTATAGCTCCGGCTTCAGACCTTCCATGAAGCGTTCCACCTTTAGAGCATATGTGCTCACCATGTGAGCTGCAAATTGAGACAACTGGTTGAACTTTCTAATATACTCTACCACGGTCATCGGGCCCTGTCGTAAATTACTGAATTCGTTCATTCGTTGGGCCCGTACCGGGGAGTGAAGTATTTTCTCCTAAAGAGCTCCTTAACTGGTCCCATGTCATCGTGATAGGGTCTTCAAAAGCGAGAATGGTATCCCACCAATGGCCTGCACTTCCCCTCAGTAGGTGCAGCACACAAAACCTTTTCTTCTTCAGGTATGCGGTTGTATTGAAACATACTCTCTAAAGTCCTCAGCCAGTCTTCGGCTGTTGTAGGGTCAGCAGCATCCTCGAACGTTGGGGGATTGAGTTCGCCAAACCGTTCCCCACACCCTTTCAGCCTGAGAAAGTCCACTATTCGATGGTCCACCCATATTTCGTTGTTGCATCATTTCTTGTATTTTGGCGGATTATTGTCGCACCAACTATGTGAGTGGGAGAATAGCCGTATCTCGATTATCAGTAGGAGTTGCGGGTTGCTTGCCCTTGTTCGCACCCCCACTTCCCTCCCCTCTTGTTCTACAAATTTCCTTTATACCTAATAGTCCCTAAGGCCAATAAATCATGCGCATACGAAATTCATACAAACATAAAACTTACTAGCAAGGCCGCTTCCGTGCTTTTGAGTGGGTGTACATGCATAGTCTACAGAACTTGTAACCAAAAGCTCTGATACCACCTGCGGCGCCCCTAACTTCTACCACCCTTTCTTACTACTAATTTACGTGACTGCAAGTATTATAAGGAAATAATATATACTAAATAAGTACAAAATTTTTCCTTTTATATAAAGGAAGCGTTCTGGACATTACAAAAATATTCCTAGAACATAAATACATAGGTGAGTGCGCATGCGTGTTTCAAAATAATCTATCGGCCCGCCATTCAGGTCGCATCCATGTACACACCGCCACCTCAAAAGTCCTCCGGAAGCTTCAAAAATGGGCTTCGCCAACATAAAGATCACGTACCGAGATCCCATGAACCTACAACACATAAATACGTGGAATGAGCTTATAAAGCTCAGTAAGCAAAAGTCATGCATGCCATGCACGTGCCTAATTTGAAAAGGCATCCGTGACAATGCTTCCTAGACCTTATGTTTTTCTTGCCTTGTCTTGTCATGTAGGGCCCTCGGCTATCTTTCTATGCACCATCATGGAGCTCGAATCCACATGGGATAAATAAATATAATAGTGGCAATACCCACTAATGGGAGGCTAAACCTAGGGCGTCTAATCTGTCCCAAGGTGGTTTCATACGCCACGTGGAAGCTTCACACTGGTAGACTATTCTGAGGTTGCCAACACTAGAGGTACCCTCGGTGTCTCTTATTCCCTCAGCTCGCATCCTCCAGGTTCCACGTTCCTCCATGACGACATTAGCCCTAGATTCATGTCTTGCCTTGAACATGTCATGTCTTCATGAAAACGACATACGACGTCACCATAGTAGCATAGGAGAGCCGTGACTCAACTAGTCGACATCAAACACTCATATCGGCTAATATCTATCGCTCTCAGTCGATTGTGTATCATACACACTCTCGTATCCTGCCTTTACTACTAAACGTGCGTGCATATGATCATGTCGTGAATATGCATGTCATGTATCGTAAATAAACCACGTAGGAAATCATGTACATTCATGGAATCACATTGAAACATAATTCATGCACATACAGTTACGCGTTGTAGTTGGGACTTCCACTTACATGTCATCCGTGCTAAATAAGCTTACTGTCTTATGAATTCTTTTCATTATGAGCTTTAGACAAACTTTTATAACATCAAGGTCATGTCTAAATTAAACAGCTAGGCTAAAATAATAAATTTGGCTATGTTAATTTGCTAAGCCCTAAGTCCCGATTTCTAGTCTAAGTCTATGTCAAGGTTAGACCATCTAAGCTTCGCACAATTTAGTCATCCCTTGGAATTGGTTTCATTCGGTCGATTTTGTATTTAATTAGGTTTCGCACGATTACTCCAAAGCTCAAGGTCGCCCGATTGTGCCTCATTGAGTCTCCCCACATTCGGCCGATTCTTGCATTGAAGACCCGCTCAAATCGCCGCGGTCTTCAGGGGATGCAAATCTCCCGATTAGTTTGGGGTTGCATCGTCTGATTTAACATTGTGGAGTTTTACCAATCGCCCGACTTGTGAAGTGGAATCGCCGAGTGATCACATTCTTTAGCCAATCGCCCGATTTCATGGCTCCAAATCGCTCGATTTATGAGTTTTCCAAGTTGCTAAAATTGAATCATGCATGAAAAGGAGTTTCGCCCGATTCCATCTAACTTTCAATCCGCCAATCAAATTTGAGCCCTTCTTTCACCGATAATTAAATTGAAAATTGGTCGCAAATCGGATACATGCTAAAATCCTAGTTCAATCGAAACCCTAATTTTCAATTCTATTCGCACGATTACTTAAATAGTCTATTTCATTCAATTAAAGGCTATCTTAGAGCGGTCTACTTCTTCAAAACTTCGATTACTACCTTACCAAATTTTCCCAAGCATAACACATATACTTCTTAGCGACTATGTTAATAAAATCTTAAACTTAAGATGGGCGAAACCCTAAAAATCAATACTTAGAATCTTATTTCCCCTCGAGAAACATGCTAAACCCTAAAAAGGATACTCCCCAATTCGACCTTAAGTTTCTCCTTTGTTCTTCAAACTAAAATTCGCATCAAACCTTAGTTCTTCATATTCTATACCTAGAATTTCTTTGAAGCATGCCGCTACTTGGATAAAAACTTACAAAAGAATTCTACATATTCTTAATTTCATAAGACGTGATTATAAAAATCCTAAATATCTTCAAAACCGCTGAAAGATTAAACCCGTACAAGCACTGTTAATAGATATAATCTTTTGTGCCTAACATTTCCTAAGACATGTATAGATGTAATTAAACTACTTTAAGATATGAAAAAAAATTATACCTCTTCCTTAGCTTAGGTTGATAAATTTCGGTTCTTCTTTCTTCCTTATGCTACACCTCTCAACTTCTTTTGTGATGTGGATAATTATGTTCTTTTTCTAATTGTGTTTTGCGTGTAGAACTATCTAAATGATATCAACACTTAGTTGATCTTTATCTCGGCCCAACACTTAGTTGATCTTTATCTCGGCCAAGTAACAGTAATATTCTATTATTACTTTAACTTTTCCCTACTAGCTAAGTAATCGAGCTATGTGGTAACTCTAGTTCTCATCTTCAAGTAATAATTATTATTATTTACCCGTTCTCATAGCTAAGAAATCGGACCTTGTTAGGTCCTCTGATTAACAACTCTAAGATCCTAGGCAGGAATTCAAAGTAATTCGACAGTTATGATGATCAATTAAGTTTGATCGAAAAACTTAAGTTAAGAATCGAGAGAGAGAATTCAAGTAGAGTGAGAAAGTTATTGTTGTTTCTCTCTCTAGAAATCGAATTGCAAGCCTTTCGGATCAATTCTCTAAACTTTCTCTATTCAGCTCAAATTCGTTACATGTATTTATACCAAACAATCTTGGTATAAATATCAAACTAGTCCTTAATCTAAAGACTAATACAAGTAAAGCCCCTAATTACAAGGACAACTAATGAAATCAAGCACAATTCAAAATGGTATTCTAAAATCTCCCCCTTTGTGCTTGATTGCATCTCCGCGCTGTTTTTCCTAGTCGGGCATAGTACGATCTGTGCAAGCCTAGCGCATGCTCGTAGTCTCTAACGGTCTCCCTGAGCTTCAGCCGCTCCTCGATGTTTTCTAGTAATTCCATCAGGAGTGGCTGTTCTCTCACGAACCGGTGGATCCTCAGCATCGTGTCTCTTTTGATCTCTTCCAACTCTGCTCGATATTTCTCCTGACGACCTTGAGCGTTCCGTCGCAAAACTTATGAATTTCTGTCTTCAGCATCATCCTATTCTTCTTGGCAATTGGGTTGTTGTAGGTGATGTCGATGACAGAGCTGATATGCACGTGATTGCTTGGAAGCCTTTTGATCTCAGGTACTTTGAAGAGTGGTTCGGCCATGTTGACCTTCTTCATGTTGCTCTCTAGAGCCATCTGAAGGTCGTGAGCGGCAAATTACTTGACTTGTCGCATCATGAACCGGTAGAGCCCTTCGAGGCCTTCTTTCTTGATGAAGCCCTGAGGACCTTTCTACTTCTCCACGTACACCTCGTTGGCAAGGAGGTACGGTAGTTCGCTCTCGCTCAGTTCCTCTAGGGTCCTGTACACTCGTTCGATAACGTAGTGAGGTATTGGAAGTCCTCCTTTTGCACAGTAGACACTGAGGAGTTGCATATTGGGGACTTCCCTGAAGTGACTCTTCAGTCGTTCCTTCGGGATCCCCAGCCTCACGTCCGGTCCTAGTTGAGTCAGCATCCACAGATAAGTCATTCTCTTCTGCGGATCCCAGTGAGAGATCCCTCTCAGCTCGAACTCATCCGGCTTCCTAATACGATCCGGTGACCTCCAAATGTTTTCCCTGACTTCTTCAAGGAAGGGTATCTCTATGTGGATGTTCTCCCACTGCGTGTCGATCCGAACGGTCCCTGGCATCTGTCTTGTAGGGGAAGCCGCTCGTTGTGCGATCAACTCCGGTAGCCTTGGGATATCTCTTTGGTAGTCTATACCTTCCTGAAGTTCGTCGTCTTCTATGATCACGAGGTCCACGGATGCTTGTTGTAAGAAGTGGCGGACGTCCTGAAGCCGTTGTCTCTGATGCTCCTCGGGCATGGAATGTCATCCACTGGCCTTCAAAAATATACTTGTATAGGACCTCATGTGGATTGACGCCATGTCCAGAGGGTCCTGGTTGATCTGGAGCGACGGAGGGAGTAGCTTGGGTAGCTGCCAGAGCTACAAGCATCGCACCACTTGCTTCTTCTTCCGGAAGCAAGGGGCTTGAGTAGATCGGTGGCGTGTGCGGAGGCGTCCTGAGGTGAAAGGTTGGTGGGTCGATATGGGCGGTGCGGTGCGTGGTGTGGGTGTGGGTTTGGGTGGTTTGGGTAGTTTGGGTTTCACCAGCTCCAGCGCTCGTCTGCGTAGCACCCGAGCCTTGTCCTTGGCCAGTCGTAGATGTCCTTGGCCTCTTCTCCCCCTCATGATGGTCCTGATCGTCAGGATCGTCATGTCTGCGCCGGGAGTGGGAGCTTTGGCCTCGGCAGGTGTCAGTCGGTGGCTCAGGATGATCCACCAATCGCCGATAGAGGGATTCCTCTTGAGGCGACCGAATGGACAGACCGATCAAGCGGGCGAGTAATATGTCGTGGAGCTCGGTTATGAGTATGGTGTATGGGTTGATGAGGATGAAGGAAGTGGCTAAAGGGTCGATGGGTGTGGGTTGTGGAGGTATGGGATTGGTTTGTGACAAAGGGCCTTCAGAGACAGGTGCTTTCCCGCTATCTCTTCGGGATGTCTCGATTGCTTGAAGTACTCTCTCCGTGCGTTTGTCTTCCATAGACCGTACAGCGGCAGAGAGAGCGGCTTGGAACTGCTCGTTCGTAACAATGGATGCGGACGCCTCCGTTGATGGACCAGGACGACTGATGTCGCCTGTTATCAACCCTTGAGTAGACACCGACTCGTCAGGTCGGCTCACAGTCACTTGAGGTTGTGACTGTATGAGACTTCCACCCAATCCTCGAGTCGAATCCAGAAGATTCGTCTCTATGGGTGTTAAGGTAGGCTCAGGTTGCGCCTGCGAACCAGACACCACGTGAGTTGGTTGCGGCTCAAGATTGAGCGAAGACGTGCCAGCAACACTTGTCGGTGTGGTCAGCATAGTATCTGGTGCGGTAGTGACGGCCGGGAAGAGGGACTCCAGCTGAATGCTTAGTCTTCTGGGAGTCCTCCTTATCAGGCTTATTTCCTCGTCAGACTCCGTGTCAGACGAGGTGGCCATGTGAGGAGTGATGTCAAGATTGACGTCCTCTAGTTCCTGATCCGTCACCGTGGAAGAGAGCTTTGCCCCATTTCTGTCTTGGGCTGTGCTTCTTGTTGAGAACCTCCTCAAAAGTTTCTTCGAGCACGCCAACATGTACGGGCACTTCCACTTGTAATTCATGTGCAGGAGCCTCGAGCGCCATCTCTGTAGCCACGATGTCTATCAAGGTATCATCTACGTCGGGCATTGGCTCTTCGACCAAGGGAGACTCCTGTTGAAGCTCCTGAGCGACAACATCTATCATCGCGTCGTTAGGGCTTGTCTGGTGTTCCGGTTGGGGAGGGCTCATATGGTAATCTGCCGGGGGCCCTCTGATCATTTCTTCCGTTAAGTTGTGTTCCCGGCAGAATCTCTGATACTCAGCTCCCGCGGGTTCGGCGAGCCTGAGTAGGTCGAGCGGAATCGGCATCGACGGTTGGTCCAGGTCCGTGAGCCGTGGATTGTGGAAAAACTTTAGCCTTGGTGGCTGATAGTTTCCACCAGGAGGCAGCTGCGGGATGTTCTGGTGCAGCGCCATGATCTCCCTGGTGATGACGTTGAACCACCGAGCATAAGGCACGTTCTTTGATCGCCGGTTCTCCTTCTGCCGAATCTGGTCCGCGAGGTCGTTCCAGATCAGCTGACTGTAGTCATAATTTCTTGAGAAGGCGATGCCGTGGAAGATCCTCAAAATATTGATGTTGCCCTTGTCGAATCCTGCGTGCTTGGGCGACAGACACTTATTTACTATTCCGAACAGTGTCTTCCACGGGTGTGGGATTCCGCTGCACTGGACCTGAGCTAATCTTGTGAGCGGCGGTTGGTATCCATGTGCAAGAAGTCCTGAATTATCTCAGCATCCGATGGGAGCGGGTCATAATTATTGCTGTGGGGCAAGTCCAGTACCATGCCGAACTGGTTCTTGCCCATGCTGATATGCCGCGTCCCTATCCTTGTTGCGAATCTGAAGGCTCCATTGTTCACTTCTCCTTGTGTGCAGCCCTAGAACTGCTGGAGATAGATCATCGGCACTGATGCGGTGACCGCTAAAGCATGCCAAATGGGGTGGCCTTGTAGGATTGATACGATGATCTCGTCTGGACACCTAAACGTGCTCAGATCGAGCTGGAAGTTCGTATCTTGAACCTTTAGGTAAAGGTTGTGATCGTAGATGTGGTTGTATTTCGGGTAGTGATCCACCTGAAAAATAAGATATATAAAAGTTAGGTCAATTTTATTTTCAGTCGAAATATGAATAAATTTCATCAAACTATAGTAATATTGCAAGTAATAGCGTGCTCGATGAATTTTGAATTGAAATCGTATCAAAAGCATAGTGTATGCTCAATTTTGAAAAATCGTAGTGACATGAATGTAATTCCGAATGAAATATATATCGCGTGAAAAATAATTCGAATTTTCGCTAAGTGTTTAATCAAAAAATATGTCACTGTTCATGCCGAGAAATTTTTGGTCGATAAAATTGATTTTCAAGTTGATTTCCTATACATTGATTTCAATTGAAACAATTCCGACTAATTCTGCAATCGAAGAATTTTATCCGCTATTGTTAGCTACAGTGTAAAAGACTTACAGAAAAATTTTCTAAGTGTTGAAGTTGAAAGCGAGACTATAGTCGATCAATTTTATGATCGTGAAAATTTCCGTGTAAATTTATGATCGAGATATTATTTCTAAGGTAAATTTACTATCGTAAAATTTTCTTCGATTGAATAAAATTTTCGATATGAAAAATTGTCTAGCAGTAGATAGTTTTCGATTTTAAGTAAAATTTTCGCTGGTGTACTTATTTATAGAGAAATTTGTCAACGACGAAACTAAGTCAATCGTCGAGAAATTTTTCGATCAATTTAATCTAAGCGGCGAATTTTACGATCGAAAAATTAAGCGTTGAAAAATTAATCTTTCGCTACTAAATTTTTGCGACCGAAATAAAATTAAATCGAAAATTTTAATTTTGCGATAGTAAGTTTAACGCTCGATTTGAATTTGCATCTAAATTATCTATTCAGTGCATAAGTTTTTCGCTCGCAGAAAATTATAATTGGATTTTTTGATGGTAAGTTTAACGGTTAAAATCTTTTATCGTGATGACCAAATCAAAATTTTTCGATCGAAAACTAAATCAACACAAATAGTATCTCACTTGAATTGTAATTTGTAGAATATCATTTGTAATTGTGCTTGATTTCATTAGTTGTCCTTGTAATTAGGGGCTTTAATTGTATTAGTCTTTAGATTAAGGACTAATTAGATATTTATACCAAGATTGTTGGTATAAATACTTGTAAATGAATTGAGCTGAATAGAGAAAGTTTTGAGAATTGATCCGAAGGGCTTGCAATTCAATTTCTAGAGAGAGAAACAACAGTAACTTTCTCACTCTACTAGAAATCTCTCTCTCGATCTTCATTAGAGTTTTTCGATCGATTATTAATGTCAATCATATTCATCGAATTACTTAGTATTCCTGCCTAGGATCTTAGAGTTGTTAATCTGAGGACCTAACAATTGGTATCAGAGCAGATTCGTTCTGTTTTGAAACGAAAATTGTTAGAATTGGATCGAAATTTTATTTCGAACTGTTAGGTCCTCAGATTAACAACTCTAAGATCCTACGCATGAATTCTAAGTAATTCGATGAATATGATTGACATTAATAATCGATCGAAAAACTCTAATGAAGATCGAGAGAGAGATCTCGAGTAGAGTGAGAAAGTTACTGTTGTTTCTCTCTCTAGAAATTGAATTACAAGCCCTTCGGATCAATTCTCAAAACTTTCTCTATTCAGCACAATTCATTTACAAGTATTTATACCAAATAAGCTTGGTATAAATATCAAACTAGTCCTTAATAAAAAGACTAATATAAGTAAAGCCTCTAATTACAAGGACAACTAATGAAATCAAGCACAATTACAAATGATGTTCTACATTCTCCCGACTCCTGGGGCTTGCTCAAAGTCACTTGAGGTTGTGACTGTATGAGACTTCCACCCAATCCTCGAGTCGAATCCTGAGGATTCGCCTCTATGGGTGTTAAGGCAGGCTCAGGTTGTGCCTGCGAACCTGATACCACGTGAGTTGGTTGTGGCTCAAGATTGAGCGAAGATGTGCCAGCAACACTTGTCGTCGTGGTCAGCGTAGTATCTGGGGCGGCAGTGACGGCTGGAAAGAGTGACTCCAACTGAATACTGAGTCTTGTGAGAGTCCTCCTGATCAGACTAATTTCCTCGTCAGACTCTGTGTCAGACGGGGTGGCGGTGTGAGGAGTAAGGTCTCGATCGACGTTCTCCAATATCTGATCCGTCACCGGTGGAAGTGAAGTTTGCCCCATTTCAGTCTCGGGCTGTGCTTCTTGTTGAAGAACCTCCTCAAAAGTTTCTTCGAGCACGCCAACATGTACGGGCACTTCCACCTGGAATTCGTGTTCAGGAGCCTCGAGCGCCATCTCGGTAGCCACGACGTCTATCAAGGTGTCTTCTACGTCGGGCATTGGCTTTTCGATCGAAGGAGACTCCTGTAGAAGACCCTGAGCGACGACGTCAATCATCGCATCGTCAGGGCTTGGTTGGTGTTGGGGAGGGCTCACGTGGTGATCTGCCGGGGGCCCTCTGATCATATCCTCCGTTAAGTTGTGTTCCCGGCAGAACCTCTGATACTCAGCTCCCACGGGGTCGGCGAGCCTGAGTAGGTTGACTAAAATCGGCATCGACGCTTGGTCCAGGTCCGTCAGCCGTGGGTTGTGGAAGAACTTAAGCCTTGGCGGCTGATAGTTTCCACCAGTAGGTAGCTGGGGGATGTTCTCTGCATGTAGCTCCATGCACTCCCTGATGATCACGTTGAACCATCGAGCATAGGGCACGTTCTTCGACCTTCGGTTCTCCTTCAGCCGAATCTGTTCAGCTAGATCATTCCAGATCAGCTGTGCAAAGTCGTAGTTTCTGGCGAAGGCGAGGCCGTGAAAGATCCGCAATATGTTGTCGTTGCCCTTGTCGAATCCAGCGTGTTTGGGTGACAGACACTTGTTCACTATGCCGAACAGTGTCTTCCAGGGGTGAGGGATACCGCTGCTCTGGACCTGAGCTAGTCCAGTAAGCGGCGGTTGGTATCCCATATGCAAGAAATCCTGAATCATCTCCGCGTCCGTCGGGAGCGGGTGGTAGTTGTCGTGGTGAGGCAGGTCCAGTATCATGCCGAACTGGCTCTTGCTTATGTGAATGTGCCGCGTCCCGATGCAGGTCATGAAGGAGAAGGTCCCATCTGCTACTGCTCCTTGTATACATCCCCAGAACTGCTAGAGATAGACCATCGGCACCGATGCGGTGACCGTTAATGCATGCCAGATGGGGTGGCCCTGTAGGATTGATACGATGATCTCGTCTGGACACCTAAACGTGCTCAGATCGAGTTGGAAATTCGTATCTTCAACCTTTAGATAAAAGGTTGTGATCGTAGATGTGGTTGTATCATGGGTAGCGATCCGTCTGAAATATAAGATATATAAAAGTTCATTAGTTCAATTTTACTTTTAGTCGAAATATGAATAAATTTCATCAAACTATAATAATATTGCAAATAATAGCATGTTCGATGAATTTTGAATTGAAATCATATCAGATTCATATTCTATGTTCAATTTCAAAAATCGTGATGGCATGAATGTAATTTCGAATGAAATATTTGTCGCGTGAAAATTGGTTTGAAATTTCGCTAAGTGTTAAATCAGTAAGTCACTGTTCATGCCGAGAAAATTTTCGGTCGATAAAATTGAATTGCGATTTGATTTCCTATGCATTGATTTCAATTGAAAGCATTCCGTCTGATTTTTCGATCGAGAAATTTTATTCGCTGATAGGCGCTACAGTGTAAAAGATTTAGTGAAAAATTTCCTAAGTGTTGACGATGAAATTTAGACTGTAGTCGATCAATTTTACGGTCGAGAAAAATTCCTAGTAAATTTACGATCGATAAATTTTTCGATCCATTAAGACCTAAGCGGCGAATTTTACGACCGAAAAATTAAGCGTTGAAAAATTAATTTTTCGCGGCTAAATTTTTCAAATTGTAATCAAATCGAAAATTATATTTTGCGATAGTAAGTTTTACGCTCGATAAAATTTGCATCTAAAATATCTATTCAGTGCATAAGTTTTTCGCTCGCAGAAAATCATAATTGGATTTTTCGACGGTAAATGTAGCGGTTATAATCTTTTTATAGTGATGACTAAGTCAAAATTTTGCTATCGAAAACTAAATCGACACAAATAGTATCTCGATTGAATTGAAATTCAATTAAGTCTACTTGCGATCGACAAAGTTCTTCGATAGCTTCAAAACTTCAAAATACCCAGTTTCATCGGAACTCATTTTATCATCACAGATGGAAATTTTCCAACGATTTACGCTTATCTGTTTCATCAAAAACAGCGAATCTATCTAAACAACAAGCATTGAACTCAGAAACTCCAAGAAACATGCCTAGATTTAGTGAAACAATATACTCTTAACTCATTTTTGAAGAACAGTCGAAAAATCTTATCCTAAACATGCGAAAAACTAGAAAATACAGATGCTAAATGAGTTAAATCGCACGCAATCGTCAAATGAATCTCATTTCTACCTTAAACAGACAATTTGTTGGTTGAAAATCGAAAGATTTTGAGAGTTTGGAACTGTCTGTGAGAGTTTGTCGAGAGAGAAAATTTTACGATTAGGTTTGCTTGAGAAAAAGTTTTTCGACTGACAAAAAGTGAACTTTTAATAACTCGCTGTAAATCAATGTTGGGTTTGTGATTGGACGTTTTGCAATTAAATGGATCAGGCCCATTACTATTTACGCTCGAGAAACTTTTGATTCGAAAATTGCTTCTCAATGCAAATTTCTCGATCGCAAATTATCGCAATTAATCAAAATCTGTCCCAACACTGTTTAGAATCGAGAAACTTTTAGATTGCGAATTAATTCTAATATCCAGTTTCTCGATAGTAAGTTCTTCTGAAGAATTTCAGATTGACCCCTATTTCAAAATAAAACCCATTACAAAGCTCCCCTTAGTAATTAAAATATATGCAATTAACTCCCTGGATTTTCCGTGTAGTAACGTCTAGCTCCCCTGCTAGTAGTTTTAAAAATCTATACCACTTAGAGATAAACGTTAGTAGTAATGGAGTTAATCAACAATTATTTTGGGCAATTTTATCTTTGAAATATCTGGTCTTGTGTCTAGCTCCTCTCTTTGTAGTGTCGACCTCTCACTCCATAATTTTGAAACATCTGAAATACTCAGAGAACAACGTCAAAAATATTTGGAGCTAAAACACGTTTTTTATACTTGCTCCCCCTCAAATGATGCACAAGAATTAGCTAATCATGCAAGCATATTAAATCAATTCAAGTCACGAGCATAAAAACACACAAATTTACCAAGTAAGTATGTGTACATGGTCCCCGAAAACATGTACTTCAAAATATTGTGTGAGGGTTAGAGCATAGAGAAACTTATCGCATTTAAACAATTCGGTACCAATGCAATCTAAAATTGCATTTAGAATGTGCGATACACACAAAAAAAATTCGCATTTATTCAATTCAATGCATATGAAACATAATATTTCATGTCAAAATGTGCGAAATTTATTATTTAATATTTATATATATATAATTTTTTTTATTTTCCTATTATTATAGTATGGGGTCAGATTATTTTGCTTCGATCAATCGTCAAGCCTAAAATTTTACGAGACATTTGAAAGAGAAAAATGCAGTCAAGTCATGTCGTCAAACTATAGTCCTAAGTTCATAGGCTGCTCCATTTCGACAACTCTTACTAGGTTCGCTCTTGCTCTCAATAATTTCTAACTTGGGATTTTTATATTTATATCACTCAAGTCAACACAAGCAATTTTAGCTCAGTTTACCTGTGACCGAGGCATGTTTAATCATTTCACCCAAGCGAGAGACCGTCGATTGGAATCAAAGGGGTGTAAAGGTTTTAGTTTGGCTAGGACTTAGAAGGGAAGGAATTTAGAGGAAAGTGAGCTTATCTCTTCGTCATCTTCCATTTCTATGTCTGTCTCCTTTCTTTTCGGCATCTTTCTTCTCTTCTCCCTCATTTACTATCCCTTAATAAGCTATGCTCAAGCTGAAGCTCCGCTTCTCCATGATGCTATAGGAGATTATCGTAGGCGAAGTTCTTCTTGTTTATTCTCGGGCCGATACCGTGCTCCTCTTCTCTTAGTCCCTAGATAGGTTTCAGAGATTATCTATTTGGAAAAGTTCACGATTATGGAATTCGTACCCGAGGCTGCGCTCCTCTTCTCGTTTCCCGTTATAAGACCGGATTATCGTTGGAGAAGTTCACTTCGTGGTGCTCCTCTTCCAGCCGTTCTGACGAGCGTACGAGATTATCGTTGGAGAAGTTCGCAGTAGGAACCACACCACTTTTTGCAAAGTAGTTGGATGGCCGGTTCCTTTGGTTTTTGCGCGTTGAGCAATGCCTTCTTTTGTCATCATCATACTTTTGTTTGTTATCTCCCCCTCCTTTTCTCGTTTGAAAAGCCATCGAAGAGTATCGAATTCGGTTGAAGACTGGGAATGGGTTTCATTATGATTTTCCTAACGATCTAAAGCAAGGTGAGTATGAAACCAAGTATCGCTAGGTAAGACAAGTAATTGATGTGTGACTCACTCGAGAAATAGATCCAAAGAGAGAAAAAGGAACAAGGCTTGAATCCTCACATATGTAAAGTGACTTTGTATCTAGTGGAGAAACCTAATGACCTTTTAGACACAAGAATGCAACTTAGACTGACAAAATTTAAGCAATTAAATCGATCGCATGTCGGGGTAAAATTCTTGGTGACTTTAGATCAAAGCATCCTAAAGGATTTGTCATACCCCATTATATTATATATATATATATGTATATATATTTATTATTGTTCTTTATTATTTATTATTTATTATTTTTTTAATATCACGCAAGATAAGAACAAATAAGCATAGAAACACATAGAATAGAGCATGTGATAGCACAGAAGATCAGGTAATGCACATATTACGGAAGATTCAACATGCCTAATTTTCCGACAAGGAATTGGAATCGTTTCTCATCCAAGGCCTTGGTGAAAAAATGCCGGCTAGTTGAAACTCCGTGTTCACAAAGTACATCTCTATCGTGCCTTTTTCTACGTGATCTTTGATAAAATGATATCTAATGTCTATGTGTTTTGTGCGTGAATGATGAACAGGATTGCAAGTAATGGCAATTGTACCCATAGTCGCGAAGCTGTGTCCGCATCCACAGCATCTGTGAGCAACAGCTGGCGGCAGCTACGTATTCCGCTTCTGCCGTCGAAGTGGACACACAGTTCTGCTTTTTGGATGACCAGCAGACCAGCTTTTCGCCTAGAAATTGAGCGCCACCGGACGTGCTTTTCCTGTCCATTCGGCAACCTGCATAGTCAGCGTCAGTGTACCCGATAAGTTGGAAATTCGTACCCTTTGGATACCATAGTCCTAGGGTAGAGGTGCCCTTAAGGTAGCGAAGAATTCTTTTCACCGCGAGCATATGGGATTCTTTGGTTCGGCTTGAAAACGGGCACACAGGCAAGTGGCAAACATGATGTCCGGCCGGCTCGAAGTGAGGTAAAGAAGAGATCCAATAATACTGTGATACAGTGTGATGTCGACCGATTTACCAGAGGGATCGGCATCCAACTTGCAGCTTGGTGACATAGGAGTGCTAAGAGGCTTCCTCTGGTCTTGATGAAACTTCTTCAGAATATCCTTGATGTATTTTGTTTGACTGATGAAAATTCCATCATTGAGCTGCTTGACCTGAAGGCCTAAGAATTGCATCTCTCCCATGTGACTCATTTCGAATTTGCTCTTCATGAGATCTCCAAACTTCTTGCAGAGCCGAGGATTTGTTGATCCGAAGATTATGTCGTCGACGTATACTTGGACGACCATCAGATCTTTGTCATGGCATTTAATGAAGAGGGTTGTGTCTATCGTTCCTCGTATGAATCCAGACTTCACGAGGAAATCACTCATGACATCGTACCAAGCACGTGGGGCTTGTTTTAGTCCATAGAGAGCTTTGTCCAAACGATAGACGTGATCGGGATGTTCTTGATCAACGAAACCTTCCGGCAGAGCGACGTACACTTCTTCTTTTAACACGCCGTTGAGAAAAGCGGTTTTAACATCCATCTGATAGACTTTGAAGTCTTTGTGAGCCGCATAAGCCAGCAGGAGGCGGATAGCTTCGATACGGGCAACAGGAGCATAGGTCTCGTCGTAGTCGGTGCCTTCCTGTTGATTGTATCCCTTAGCTACTAGCCTTGCTTTGTTCCGGATCACTTCACCATCTTCATTTTTCTTATTCTTAAAAACCCATTTAAATTGATTGGACGGGGTACCAAGGTCCATACTTGAAGACGTTCGAATTGATTGATTTCCTCTTGCATTGCGATTGTCCAATCCGGGTCTCGAAGTGCGTCTGCTACTTTGGTAGGCTCGTTTTGCCTCAGGAAGCAACTGAAAAGACAGTGTTAACGACGCGTCCTCACACCATCCGAAGGATCGCCAATTATTTGATCGACCGGGTGACTTCTAGTCCACTTGCGCTCATGAGGCAAGACTGTAGCAGATGCGTCAGCCATCTGTGGATCTAGATTGCCTATAGTCTCCGATTGATCATTTGTCTGAGAAAGTTCCAATTCTGCACTTGAATCGATCGTCTCTGATGATACTTCCTCGAGGACCACTTTAGGTTCTTAGGTATTCTGTGGCAAATCTGAATCGGGTGGGGTAGAGGTATGAGATGAACTTGGTACGTCGGTCTCGAACGGTGGAGAATCCACTGTAGGTGCAGTGGTGCTTGACCGATATACTGGTTCGAAGAGAGAATCCAAATCGTCTATTGCAAGTCTCGTTGCTTCGTCTGACATTGACTTTGATGTTGTTGCCATCTTCTGTTGGTTTTGTGCCAACACACCAGTGATTACGGGTTCTGAAATGTTGTCTTCAGAAGCCATCGGGTTGAGCATGGGTCCTGAACTGATTTGAGCAGGAACCATCGGGTTAGGCACGGGTCCTGGACTGAGTAGACCAAAAGCCATTTCTGCCACTTCGTGAAAAGTGACATTATAGCTTTCTCTAATAGTTCGGTTGGACTTGATGTATACTCGGTACGCTTTTGAGGTTGAAGAATACCCGACAAATGTAGCTTCGAATGCTTTAGGGTCGAACTTTGCACGTTGTTCACGGTCGTTCGCCCCAAAGCACTTGCACCCGAAGACTTTAAAGAAAGAGATATTGGGCACTCTATTGTTCACAATCTCGTACGGAGTCTTGTTGAACCGTTTGTGAACCACCGTCCTGTTTTGAGTAAAACAAGTGGTATTGACTGCTTCAGCCCATAGAAAGTGTGGAAGTCCTGACTGGATCAGCATTGTACGAGCGGCTTCCACTAGTGTTCGGTTTTTCCTTTCGACGACCCCATTTTGCTGAGGTGTTTTGGCGGCTGAAAATTGTTGACTTATTCCAAGTTTTTGATAAAACTCACTGAGGTGGTTGTTTTTGAACTCAGTGCCGTTGTCCGTTCGAACAACTTGAATAGTCTGTTGCAGCAGATTTCGAGTTGTGTTCACAAAATTGATTATCAAGTCACCGATCTCATCTTTCGTTCGGAGGAACTTTGTCCACGTGTAGCGAGAATAGTCATCTACAATCACTAGCACATACTTTCTTCCGTTGATACTCTGAATCTGCATCGGACCACAGAGATCCATGTGAATTAGGTCCAATGGTCGAGAAGTAGAATTTGCTTGACGTGATGAGATGCTCGCTTCATTTTGCCTAGGTGACATGCCGAACAATGATGCTCCCTTTGTAGTGTTGGGGTTGGCCCGATCAATTGACGCCGGCCCCCGAACAGCGCAACGTGGCTATAGCGGAAGCGCGATTTGTACCGAACGGCATACGGTGGCGAATTTTCGATTTTTAATATCTAAATTCAACCTTACGCCATTCGGCTTCTCCCGAGGGTCTGAGATGCTGCACTAAGCCTCGGGAGATTGCGGTTAATTCGAATTATCAAAATTCGAATTTATTTCCAATTTATTCAAATTAATAATTTAGATCCAAATAAATCGAATAAAGCGGCAATCAGACTTTTTCGATTATTTGGAGACTGAAATGATTTTTGATCACTACCAAACTTTCCAGATTAATTCTACACTTCCTAACGTTCGCAACGATAGGTCTTTCGAATTATTCCGACATCGTTTGATATTTTTCTTAAAATCAAATCTTTGGTTCGAAATCATTAATTCGAGTAAGACGGCAGTCTGCCGTCTTTTAACTATTTGACGACCGAAACGATTTCCGATCGATACCAAACTTTACAAATTAATTCTACACTTCCCGACGTTTCCAACGAGGGGTCTTTCGAATTATTCCGATACCGTTTGGTGTTTTTCTTAAATCAAATCGTTAGGGTTCGAGGTATACCTTCGGTGAATGAGATTTCTTCTGTCGTCGCCTCAGATCAACGTGGCTACACCTCGTCTGGATCCCGGGGCCTCCGGGCTAGATCGTTACGCCGGTATGACCTTAAATAAACCTCCGAGACTGCTCCCGATGGCTAGACGCAGTTCGGTTCGGGCGTCGGGATTCGTCGAACGATCCGTCGGTTTTATGTGGCTCGAGAAGTTCAAAACTTCATCTTACTCTTTTCTTTAGTTCTATCTTGTTATACTTAGGAAAAATAAATCAAGTCCCTCTCTCAAGCAACAAACGTTGCTTTTATGATTTATGTAAATTTGTTTTTTTTTTATATATAATTGAGACACTTGTCAAAATAAATAAAAAATAAAACATGACTCATAGTTTCTACACATCCCAACGTGGATGTGTAGAATTTTCATTTTTTTTTATTTATTTTGATAATTTCCTTTTGGCCCTTGAGGTTTCTAAATTCTCAATTTAGTCCCTCCATTTTAAATAATAAAATAATTAAATCCAATCTAATTGTTTTAATTATAATTGAGCCCCACTTAGTTAACTAATTAATCACTTAAGACAATCTTAAGTCCTAATTATTTCCGTGACTGTCACTGGAATTTAACTAAGTCGTCGACACCTTGTATCAACAATGCCACTACCTCAACGAATCTCATTTGTTAGGTTCCACAGAAAAACCCGCCGTTTTCGTTCAAGTTCATTACCATTTTTAAGCGCAACTCTCTAGGTCCGTCTCAACTGGCATGGGAGGAATCCACGAGTCCCGGTATTCGCCTAGCCAATCCCACGGTATCGGACAGATCCCAGTTGAGAACGAATTTTGATCTAATCGAAATTCGGGCGAACCGACTATAGTGTATACATTTAAATACTTCTTACGCCTTTCACTTGCGTCCCGGTTAGGTAAGAGCCATGCAAATGTCAAACTCACTAACCTAACACTATGCTATAATCGAGACCGAACCGATTATTTAAACTCCGCTCTGTATCTAATACGAGCAAGTTTTCCAAGCTTCGGCCGAAGGCTTTATAATCGTCGCTCTGCGATTACCTCATAAGACATTAACCTATACGAATATAGGCAGTGAATCCCGATAGCAGTCAAAGCCCGGCAATCACCTCCGTAAAGTCGGTTGCGTTTCGTCGCTGACCCGTGTCTCATTTATGAACACTTGCGAGCCTAGCCAACTAGCGACAAACCGAAATCGCGAAAGCAAACCCGTCAATGACCCTATCGGTCTGAGGCTGCTATAGTCATCCGTTCAATCATTGACAACATCCTAGCCATGTGATTGAGACGAATACGAGCCGCATGTCCGAATACGCAATCTCTCCGATCACAAATATCTCCATCACGACCCACAACCTCTCAGGTAATCGGTGACACTACCGATACTATGTGGTCGTCAATGGATAAGTCATATTCGGATATCTAGTCACCCACCTAGAATCCTTAGACTTACGGACTTTTTATTTAATGTTGAGATTAAGGACCGTCCGGTGTCTCCTCTCTCCTCCCACGAGAATCAGACGTCCAACTCAAACATTTGGGTGTTATTTATTTATCGCACTACCGGATCCCAAGTAGACTTTAAATTCAATAAATAAATAATAATGCCTTTATTATAATGAAAATATATATTCATTAAGTTATTTGACGGTATATACAATAAACCTGTCTTACAACCTATACATCATCGTGCGCCCTATACTATTCCTAGTCCTCGTATGGCATTCCGAGGGCACACTCCCTAACATGTAGTTGTATAGTTGGAAGACCGTGAACCAACTTTTTCGTAGAAAGACGTTGGAGAGCTTTCATGTTTAGATGAGACAGTCGTTGGTGCCATAGGCTGTTCCTCTGTAAGTCAATCTGAGAAATGAGGCATACAGCTGTCGAGGGCCGCACGGACGTCAGGTTGATCGTATAAAGATTGGATCTCCGAAGTCCTTGAAGAAGTTCTGTGTCCTGACTATCCAAAATTCTGCACCGGTCAGCATGGAAGACCACCTGGAAGCCTTTGTCACAGAATTGGCCTATGCTGAACAAGTTATGGCGGAGGCCTTCGACGTACGAGACATCTTTGATGGTCAGATTCTTCAAAATGATATCGCCAAGTTCTAGAATCGGGGCTGAATCGTTGTTCCGAAATCTGACTTTGCCATTTGGTCGGTCTTTGTAGTTGCTCAGCAGCTCTTGTTTACCAGTCATGTGTGTGGAGCAACCAGAGTTGAGGTACCACACATGATGGATCTGCAAAAACAATTTAGAGAGCTTTAGGTACCCACTTAAGCATGGGTCCTCTCAGATTAGCAGATTTAATTTTGGGTTCAGATATGACTCCTAAATCTATTTTTGGAAGTCTTAATAACCCATTGCGCTTTTGGAGAAGTGAGTTTGGGTTTTGCCTCTGTAGGAGACTTGGCCCTTTTGGCTTTTGTCGTCCTAGGCGGAGATTTAGGAACCCATTTGGGTTGAACCTTACAGGGAAGGTTAATTTCAGCTCGTACAAATGCCTTGGAAGGTTTGACTGAGGAAAAGATCTTTTCTTGTGATAGTCTCGTGAGGTGCTTGGGGGATTTAATTTCGACAGGATACCTTAGGTGAGTACAGTCATGTACGGCGCCATAAGCTTTCTTTATGGCTGGATCTTGTTTCCTACGATTTTTCCTTTTGGCATTTGTTTCATAATGATTAGTAGTAATTTTCGATGTAGAGCCTATTTCGAGATTTTTACTTCTATAGGTGATAAGCTGAAGTGAGCACGTAGAAACAATTATTTTGAACGAAGAAATGGCTCTTTTATTACTACGAGTGTCGTTTGTTTTGACAGAAGGAATAACATGTTCAGAAACATTTAAATCTACTCGCTCCTTCTTTATATTAGGACTAGACACTCTCGCCTTCGTAGTTGGTGCTGGCTCTACGCTCCCTGTGGACGTTGGTGAAGTAAAATTAGTCTTAGCACCTTTAACAGAATTATTAATGCTCTTTTCATCTTTCGAAGGAGATTTTGCTATTTTCACGCTTTTTATAATAGCGTGTGAGGTAGTTTGGGAGGACGAGGAAGCCTTGAGATTTTCTATCTCCTTATAGAATTTTTTTTTTCAGCTTCGAAATTCTCTCTTTCTTTGTCAAGTTTCGCCTGTGACTCCTCTATCTGTTTTATGATAGGGGGTTTGCAGAGGTATTTTGGTAATTTACCTTTTTGACTTCCTCATGGGGTGTTTGTTATTCAAGAAGCAGATTAATTTTAGCATGTAACTTGTTGCGTTCCTCGCTTAGGAGTGCATAATTATTTTCTACCGTCAGTTTGGCGGCTTGACAAGCGTCTAGATCCTTACTAAGCTCACGAACCTTAGCGTTAGGTTTTTCTAATTCAGCCTCTAAGTTAGTGATCTTAGTGGTAGCTTCGGTTATCCTACAATTTAAGGTAGCTTTCTCATTGAGATTCCTAACCAGACAATTGTGGTTATTTGCTAGCCTGTCTTCTAACTCTTTAATCTTTTCACTATGCTGTCCGAAAGGAGGTTGACTAGTCTCTCTACAATGTAAGCTCTTAGTATGTTCTTCTATTTTTGCACGAGAGCTTCGAGACTATATATCCGCTCCTAACCTTTTTCAAGTTTAATCCCTACTTCCTTTATACTTTTCTGCTCATGTTTCATGTTAGTGTATGCTAATTGATACGAATCTAACATGGTCAATAATGTGGATGGAGAGACTACCTCATTTGAAGATGTGGATGCGTTGTCGTCGTCCGTACGAGTGGATGTTTCGGCGCCCATTTCGTTGTCGAGACGAGCCATGAGGGCTAAGTTCTCTTCTTCGGCGCTCGACGTGTCCTCGAGCCATTGGTCCTGCTCGGCCATGAGAGCTACTCCAGCTTCTTTCTGTTTTGTCAATTGAAGCTTCCTGGAGTAGTAGTTTGCATCTCTCTTCTTCGGGACAGTGCATTCTCTGGCGAAGTGACATGTTTTGCCACAATTAAAGCATTTGTTAGTCTCTTTGGGGTTCTTGACCTCGGAACTCTCCGGAGCACGTTCTTTGTTTTTGGAGCTTGTAGTCCGAAGTCTGTTGGCTGAGGTTGAAGACTTCCTCTTGAAGTACTTCTTGCTCATCATTTGTCCAATGAGAGCTAACTGCTTTCCAAGGGCTTTCATGTTCGGCTTGATGTCGCAGTCCGATTCGCCTTCTGACTCTGATGATGAGGGTGGCCTAACGATCTTTTCCTTTCTTCATCTTGTGCTCCTCTTCTCCGAGACTAGGGCAACCGTGTCATCTGTTTGTTTGCCATTCTGATCTTTGATAATCTCTTGGATATCATCCTCATGTTGAGCTAGATTATCGAACACGGCATGGACATCCAACTCCTCTAGATCTTTATTTTATCGTATTTGCGTGGATATTTTCTTCCATTCCGTGGGCAGAGAAGATAGAAATCTAATGTTTGTTTCCATGTTTGTTTTTGTGATTTCTATCTTCCTCATCTCGTTGAGAAGAGTGAGGTATCGTTGGTAGATTTCGTATAGGCTCTCCTCCGGCTTAGCTCTGAAGGAGTCGTATGCAGTGAGAATGTTCGCCTTCTTGGCCTTTATGCCAACTTCCATTCTTTGCATCACCCTATGCAGCACATCCCACATCCCCTTAGCCGATGTAAGGCTGTCAATTTTTCTATATATAACGTTGGGGATGCCCTGCATAAGGGTATTCATGGCTACTAGATCAGCTTTGGCTCAAGCAATTTCCTCCAGAGAGTATTCTCTAGGCTCCTTTAGTCGCCTAGAAGCTGGAATTACTGGAGCAGCGGTTTCGTCCCTGGGTACATGGACCCAGAACTGTGCCGGTCCCTCTTCAAGGGACTGCAGTAGATTTTTGGCTTGATCCTTTAGTGCTATGAAATTCAGGAAGCGGCTTCTCCATACAGTGTATTCGCCACTTTGCAAGATCGGCGGACGGTTGTCGTTTCCGAGCGAATAAGCATCCACTTTTGAATAGTAGTTGAGTTTTTTGAAGGATCTCGTTGATTGGTTTGAAGGTTGAAGATGATGTAAAGTGCTTCACAATTGATGAGATCGGTTAATAGCGTTTGATTCGAAGATTAGATCGACAATTAATTTCGATTCAATCTTTACTGTATGATTGAATTAATTTTGTCGATACAGAATGTATTTAATGTTCTCGTGCGAGAAATTGTGTCAGCGAAATATTTTACGAGCGAAATAAATTGCCATAATCGTTCAATCGAGATAAATTTCCTGATCGTGAATTTATTTCGATCGCAAAGAAACAGTACGTTAGTAAGTTTCTCGACAAGTCAAAATAAATCCGTTGACTAGAAAAGTTTCTCGCGTGTAAATGATTTTCGCCTGGTCAACCTTTAAAGGTTTGACTGAAAAAGTATTTCGAGCGAAAGTTATTACGCATGCAAGGTCAAAATTGGTCTCACTCGAAAAAGTTTTTCGCTAAATAATGCTCGAGAAATATTTCTAACTAGAATCGTTTCTACTGATGACGATTCTAGCGCTGACTTCGTATTCTGACCGAGAAAAATTCTCGCACCAAGTTTATCGATCGAGAAACTAATGCGATCGCAAAACTTAGCGAGAAAAATTAGAGCAATCGAGAAAAATTCACAGAATACGATTAACACGGATTTGAGCAAAAACAAAGAACCAGAGAGTGAAATTTTAGGTAATTGCTCGCAATCATGTACTAACCACGCACGAACAAGCAATTAAACACGTTATGAAGCAAAATATGTCGAATTTGAGCAAAATCAGATATATTTTGCTTCATAACGTGTTTAATTGCTTGTTCGTGCGTGATTAATACATGATTGCGAGCAATTACCTAAAATTTCACTATCTGATTCTTTGTTTTTGCTCAAATCCGTATTAATCGTATTCTGTGAATTTTTCTCGATTGCTCAAATTTTTCTCGCTAAGTTTTGCGATCGGATTAGTTTCTCGATCGATAAACTTAGCGCGAGAATTTTTCTCGGTGAGAATACGAAGTCAGAGCTAGAATCGTCATCAGCAGAAACGATTCTAGTTAGAAATATTTCTCGAGCATTATTCAGCGAAAAACTTTTTCGAGTGAGACCAATTTTGACCTTGCATGCGTAATAACTTTCACTCGAAAAACTTTTTCAGTCAAACCTTTCAAAGGTTGACCAGGCGAAAATCATTTACACGCAAGAAACTTTTGTAGTCAACGGATTTATTTTGACTTGTCGAGAAACTTACTAACGTACTGTTTCTTTGCGATCGAAATAAAATCACGATCAGGAAATTTATCTCGACTGAACGATTTGGCAATTTATTTCGCTCGCAAAATATTTCGCTGACACAATTTCTCGCACGAGAACAGTAAATACATTCTGTATCGACAAAATTAATTTTGATCATACTGTAAAGATTGAATCGAAATTAATTGTCGATCTAATCTGCGAATCAAACGCTACTAACCGATTTCATCACTTGTGAAGCACTTTACATCATCTTCAACCTTCAAAACAATCAACGAAGATCCTTCAAACAACTCGACTACTATTCAAAAATGGATGCTTATTCGCTCGAAAACGACAACCGTCCGCCGATCTTGCAAAGAGGCGAATACACAGTATGGAGAAGCCGCTTCCTGAATTTCATAGCACTAAACGATCAAGCCGAAAATCTACTGCAGTCCCTTGAAGAGGGACCGGCACAGTTCTGGGTCCATGTACCTGGGGACGAAACCGCTACTCCAGTAATTCCAGCTTCTAGGCGACTAAAGGAGCCTAGAGAATACTCTCTGGAGGAAAGAGCTCGAGCCAAGGCTGATCTAGTAGCCATGAATACCCTTATGCAGGGCATCGCCAACGATATATACAGACAAATCGACAGCCTTACCTCGGCTAAGGGGGTGTGGGATGAGCTGCATAGGATGATGCAAAGGACGGAGTTGGCATAAAGGCCAAGAAGGCAAACATTCTCACTGCATACGACTCCTTCAGAGCTAAGCCGGAGGAGAGCCTATACGAAATCTACCAACGATACCTCACTCTTCTCAACGAGATGAGGAAGATAGGAATCACAAAGACAAACATGGAAACAAACATTAGATCTCTATCTTCTCTGCCCACGGAATGCAAGAAAATATCCACACAAATAAGACAAAATAAAGATCTAGAAGAGTTGGATGTCCATGCCGTGTTCGATAATCTAGCTCAACATGAGGATGATATCCGAGAGATTATCAAAGAGCAGAATGGCAAACAAACCGATGACTCGGTTGCCTTAGTCTCGGAGAAGAGGAGCATAAGATCAAGAAAAAAAAAGATTGTCAAGAACCCCAAAGAGACTAACAATTGCTTTAATTGTGGCAAAGCAGGTCACTTCGCCAGAGAATGCACTCTCCCGAAGAAGAGAGATGCAAACTACTACTCTAGGAAGCTTCAATTGACAAAACAGAAAGAATATGGAGTAGCTCTCATGGCCGAGCAGGACCAATGGCTCGAGGACACGTCGAGCTCCGAAGAAGAGAACTTAGCCCTCATGGCTCGTCTCGACAACGAAATGGGCGCCGAAACATCCACTCGTACGGACGACGACACCACATCTTCAAATGAGGTAGTCTCTCCATCCACATTATTGACCATGTTAGATTCGTATCAATTAGCATACACTAACATGAAACATGAGAAGAAAAGTATAAAGGAAGTAGAGATTAAACTTGAAAAAGGTCAGGAGAGGATAGATAGTCTCGAATCAGAATTTGGAAGCTCTCGTACAAAAATAGAAGAACTTTCTAAGAGCTTACATTGTAGAGAGACTAGTCAACCTCCTTTAGGACAGCATAGTGAAAGGATTAAAGAGTTAGAAGACAGGCTAGCAAATAACTACAATTGTCTGGTTAGGAATCTCCATGAGAAAGCTACCATAAATTGTAGGATAACCGAAGCTACTTCTAAGATCACTGACTTAAAAACTCAATTAGGAATATCTAACGCTAAGGTTAGTGAGCTTAGTAAGGATCTAGATGCCTGTCAAGCCGCCAAACTGATGGTAGAAAATAATTATGCACTCCTAAGCGAGGAACGCAACAAGTTACATGCTAAAATTAATCTGCTTCTTGAATCACAAACACACCACGAGGAAGTCAAAAAGGTCAATTATCAAAATTCCCTCTACAAGCCCCCTATCATAAAACAGATAGAGAGTCAAAGGCGAAACTTGACAAAGAAAGAGAGAATTTCGAAGCTGAAAAGGAAAAATTCTATAAGGAGATGAAAAATCTCAAGGCTTCCTCGTCCTCCCAAACTACCTCTCACGCTATTATAAAAAGCGTGAAAATAGAAAAATCGCCTTCGAAAGATCAAAAGAGCATTAATAATTCTGTTAAAGGTGCTAAGACTAATTTTACTTCACCTACGTCCACAGGGAGCGTAGAACCAGCACCGACTACGATGGCGAGAGTGTCTAGTCCTAAAATAAAGAAGGAGCGAGTAGATTTAAATGTTTCTGAGCATGTTATTCCTTCTGTCAAAACAAAAGACACTCGTAGTAATAAAAGAGCCATTTCTTCGTTCAAAATAATTGCTTCTACGTGCTCACTTCAGCCTATCACCTATAGAAGTAAAAATCTCGAAATAGGCTCTACATCGAATATTACTACTAATCATTCTGAAACAAATGCCAAAAGGAAAAATCGTAGGAAACAAGATCCAGCCATAAAGAAAGCTTATGGCGCCGTACATGACTGTACTCACCTAAGGTATCCTGTCGAAATTAAATCCCCCAAGCACCTTAGGAGACTATCACAATAAAAGATCTTTTCCTCAGTCAAACCTTCCAAGGCATTTGTACGAGCTGAAATTAACCTTCCCTGTAAGGTTCAACCCAAATGGGTTCCTAAATCTCCGCCTAGGACGACAAAAGCCAAAAGGACCAAGTCTCCTACAGAGGCAAAACCCAAACTCACTTCTCCAAAAGTGCAATGGGTTATTAAGACTCTTCCAAAAATAGATTTAGGAGTCATATCTGAACCCAAAATTAAATCTGCTAATCTGAGAGGACCCATGCTTAAGTGGGTACCTAAAGCTCTCTAAATTGTTTTTGCAGATCCATCATGTGTGGTACCTCGACTCTGGTTGCTCCACACACATGACTGGTAAACAAGAGCTGCTGAGCAACTACAAAGACCGACCAAACGACAAAGTCATATTTGGGAACAACGATTCAGCCCCGATTCTAGGACTTGGGGATATCATTTTGAAGAATCTGACCATCAAAGATGTCTCATATGTCGAAGGCCTCCACCATAACTTGTTCAGCATAGGCCAATTCTGTGACAAAGGCTTCCAGGTGGTCTTTCATGCTGACCGGTGCAGAATTTTGGATAGTCAAGACACAGAACTCGTACAAGGACATCGGAAATCCAATCTATACACGATCAACCTGACGTCTGTGCGGCCCTCGACAGCTGTATGCCTCATTTCTCAGATTGACTTACAGAGGAACAGCCTATGGCATCAACAACTGTCTCATCTAAACATGAAAGCTCTCCAACGTCTTTCTACGAAAAAGTTGGTTCAAAGTCTTCCAACTATACAACTACAAATGGAGCATCATTGTTCGGCATGTCACCTAGGAAAAATGAAGCGAGCATCTCATCACGTCAAGCAAATTGCGTCTACTTCTCGACCATTGGAACTAATCCAAATGGATCTCTGTGGTCCGATGCAAACTCAGAGTATCAATGGAAGAAAGTATGTCGTAGTGATTGTAGATGACTATTCTCGCTACACGTGGACAAAGTTCCTCCGAACGAAAGATGAAACCGGTGACTTGATAATCAATTTTGTGAACACAACTTAAAATCTGCTGCAACAGACTATTCAAGTTGTTCGAACAGACAACGGCACTAAGTTCAAAAACTACCACCTCAGTGAGTTCTATCAAAAACTTGGAATAAGTCAACAATTTTCAGCCGCCAAAACACCTCAGCAAAATGGGGTCGTCGAAAGGAAAAATCGAACGCTAGTGGAAGTCGCTCGTACAATGCTGATCCAATCAGGACTTCAACACTTTCTATGGGTTGAAGCAGTCAATACCGCTTGTTTTACTCAAAACAGGACGGTGGTTCACAACCGATTCAACAACACTCCGTACGAGATTGTGAACAATAGAGTGCCCAATATCCCTTTCTTTAAAGTCTTCGGGTGCAAGTGCTTTGTGGCGAACGACCGAGAACAACGTGCAAAGTTCGACCCTAACGCATTCGAAGCTACATTTGTCGGGTATTCTTCAACTTCAAAAGCGTACCGAGTATACATCAAGTCCAACCGAACTATTAGGGAAAGCTATAATGTCACTTTTCACGAAGTGGCAGAAATGGCTTCTGGTCAACTCAGTCCAGGACCCGTGCCTAACCCGATGGTTCCTGCTCAAATCAGTTCAGGACCCGTGCTCAACCCGATGGCTTCTGAAGATAACATTTCAGAACCCGTAATCACTGGTGTGTTGGCACAAAACCAACAGAAGATGGCAACAACATCAAAGTCAATGTCAGCCGAAGCAACGAGACTTGCAATAGACGATTAGGATTCTCTCTTTGAACCAGTATATCGGTCTTGCACCACTGCACCTACAGTGGATTCACCACCATTCGAGACCGACATCCAAGTTCATCTCACACCTCTACCCCACCCGATTCAGATTTGCCACAGAATACCGAAGAACCTACAGTGGTCCTCGAGGAAGAAACGATCGATCCAACTGCAGAAATGGAACTTCCTCAGACAAATGATCAATCAGAGACTATAGGAAATCTAGATCCACAGATGGCCGACGCATCTGCTACGGCCTTGCCTCATGAGCGCAAGTGGACTAGAGGTCACCCGGTCGATCAAATAATTGGCAATCCTTCGGATGGTGTGAGGACACGTCGTCAACACAGTCTTTTCAGTTGCTTCCTGAGCCAAAACGAGCCTACCAAGGTAGCAGACGCACTTCGAGACCCGGATTGGACAATTGCAATGCAAGAGGAAATCAATCAATTCGAACGTCTTCAATTGTGGATCTTGGTACCCCGTCCACATGGGAAAACAGTGGTCGGAACTAAATGGGTTTTCAAGAACAAGAAAAATGAAGATGGTGAAGTGATCCGGAACAAAGCAAGGCTAGTTGCGATGGGATACAATCAACAGGAAGACATCGACTACGACGAGACATATGCTCCTGTTGCCCGAATCGAAGCTATCCGCCTTCTGCTGGCTTATGCGGCTCACAAAGACTTCAAAGTCTATCAGATGGATGTTAAGACAGCCTTTCTCAACGGCGTGTTAAAAGAAGAAGTCGACGTCGCTCAGCCGGCAGGTTTCGTTGATCAAGAACATCCCGATCACGTCTATCGCTTGGACAAAGCTCTTTATGGACTAAAACAAGCCCCACGTGCTTGGTACGATGTCCTGAGTGATTTCCTCGTGAAGTCTAGATTCATACGAGGAACGATAGACACAACCCTCTTCATTAAATGGCATGACAAAGATCTGATGGTCGTCCAAGTATACGTCGACGACATCATCTTCGGATCAATAAATCCTCGGCTCTGCAAGAAGTTTGGAGATCTCATGAAGAGCAAATTCGAAACGAGTCACATGGGAGAGATGCAATTTTTCTTAGGCCTTCAGGTCAGGCAGCTCAATGATGGAATTTTCATCAGTCAAACAAAATACATCAAGGATATTCTGAAGAAGTTTCATCAAGACCAGAGCAAGCCTCTCAGCACTCCTATGTCACCAAGCTGCAAGCTGGATGCCAATCCCTCTGGTAAATCGGTCGACATCACACTGTATCGCAGTATTATTGGATCTCTTCTTTACCTCACTTCGAGCCGGCCGGACATCATGTTTGCCACTTGCCTGTGTGCCCGTTTTCAAGCCGAACCCAAAGAATCCCATATGCTCGCGGTCAAAAGAATTCTTCGCTACCTTAAGGGCACCTCTACCCTTGGACTATGGTATCCAAAGGGTACGAATTTCAAACTTATCGGCTACACTGACGCTGACTATGCAGGTTGCCGAATGGACAGGAAAAGCACGTCCGGTAGCGCTCAGTTTCTAGGCGAAAAGCTGGTCTGCTGGTCATCCGAAAAGCAGAACTGTGTGTCCACTTCGACGGCACAAGCAGAATACGCAGCTGCCGCCAGCTGTTGCTCACAGATGCTGTGGATGCGGACACAGCTTCGCGACTATGGGTACAATCTAACTAATATATCCATATATAGTGATAGTAAGAGTGCAATTGCCATTACTTGCAATCATGTTCATCATTCACGCACAAAACACATAGACGTTAGATATCATTTTATCAAAGATCACGTAGAAAAAGGCAAGATAGAGATGTACTTTGTGAACACGGAGTGTCAATTAGCCGATATTTTCACCAAGGCCTTGGATGAAAAACGATTTCAATTCCTTGTCGGAAAATTAGGCATGTTGAATCTTCCGTAATATGTGCATTACCTGATCTTCTGTGCTATTACATGCTCTATTCTATGTGTTTTCTATGCTTATTTGTCCTTATCTTGCGTGATATTAATAAAAGAAAAATTAAATAATAAATAATAAATAACAATAATAAAAATATATATAATATAATGGGGTATGACGAAATCCTTTAGGATGCTTTGATCTAAAGTCACTTAGGATTTTACGCCGACATGCGATCGATCTAATTGCTTAAATTTTGTCAGTCTAAGTCGCATTCTTGTGTCTAAAAGGTCATATTTGATTGTTCCACTAGACACAAAGTCACTCTACATGCGTGAGGATTCAAGCCTTGTTTCTTTTTCCTTTCTTTGGATCTACTTCTCGAGTGAGTCACACATTAATTACTTGTCTTACCTAGTGATTTTTGGTGTCATACTCTGCGCTAGATCGTTAGGAAAATGATAAGGGAGCTTAGGATATTCCTCATTCGGCCCTATATAATTTTTCCCACATTAGCTCTTAGTCATCCACTTTGAGCCTTCTCCGACGTCCTTTTCTTCATTTGAAACCCATTCCCAGGCTTCAACCGAATACTATACTCTTCGAATGGTTGTTCAAACGAGAAAAGGAGGGGGAGATAACAAAAGAAAAGTAGGATGATGACAAAAGAAGGCATTGCTCAACGCGCAAAAACCAAAGGAATCGGCCTTCCGACTACCTTGTAGAAAGTGGTGGTTCCTGCTGCGAACTTCTCCAACGATAATCTCGTACGCTCGTCAGAACGGCTGGAAGAGGAGCACCACGAAATGAACTTCTCCAACGATAATCCGGTCTTATATCGGGAAACGAGAAGAGGAGCGCAGCCTCGGGTACGAATTCCATAACCGTGAACTTTTCCAAACAGATAATCTCTGAAACCTATCTAGGGACTAAGAGAAGAGGAGCACGGTATCGGCCCGATAATCAACAAGAAGAACTTCGCCTACGATAATCTCCAATAGCCTCATGGAGAAGCGGAGCTTCAACTTGAGCATAGCTTATTAAGGGATAGTAAATGAGGGAGAAAAGAAGAAAGATGCCGAAAAGAAAGGAGACAGACATAGAAATGGAAGATGACGAAGAGATAAGCTCACTTTCCTCTAAATTCCTTCCCTTCTAAGTCCTAGCCAAACTAAAACCTTTACACCCCTTTGATTCCAATCGACGGTCTCTCGCTTGGGTGAAATGATTAAACACGCCTCGATCACAGGTAGATTGACTTGAAACTGCTTGTGTTGACTTGAGTGATATAAATATAAAATCCCAAGTTAGAAATTATTGAGAGCAAGTGCGAACCTAGTAAGAGTTGTCGAAATGGAGCAGTCTATGAACTTAGGACTACAGTTTCACGACATGACTTGACTGCAATTTTCTCTTTCAAATGTCTCGGAAAATTGTAGGCTTGACGATTGATCGAAGCAAAATAATCTGACCCCATACTATAATAATAGTAAAATACGAAAAAGTTATATATATATAAATATTAAATAATAAATTTCGCACATTTTGACATGAAATGTTATGTTTCATATGCGTTGAATTGAATAAATGCGACTTTTTTTTTGTATGTCGCACATTCTAAATGCAATTTTAGATTGCATTGGTACTGAATTATTTAAATGCATAAGTTTTTCTATGCTCTAACCCTCACACAATATTTTGAAGTACATGTTTTCGGGGACCATGTACACATACTTACTTGGTAAATTTGTGTGTTTTTTATGCTCGTGACTTGAATTGATTTAATATGCTTGCATAATTAGTTAATTCTTGAGCATCATTTGAGGGGGAGCAAGTATAAAAATCGTGGTTTAGCTCCAATATTTTTGACGTTTTTCTCTGAGTATTTCAGATGTTTCAAAATTAAGGAGTGAGACGTCGACACTACAAAGAGAGGAGCTAGACACAAGACCAGATATTTCAAAGATAAAATCGCCAAAAATAATTGTTGATTAACTCCATTATTAACATTTATCACTAAGTGGTACAGATTTTTAAACTACTACCACGGGAGCTAGACGTTACTACTCGGAAAATACAGGGAGTTAATTGCATTTATTTTAATTACTAAGGGGGAGCCTTATAATAGGTTTTATTTTGAAATAGGGGTCAATCTGAAATTCTATAGAAGAACTTACTATCGAGAAACTGGATATTAGAATTAATTCGCAATCTAAAAGTTTCTCGATCGTAAACAGTGCGGCACAGATTTCGATTAATTGCGATAATTTGCGATCGAAAAATTTGAACTGAGAAGCAATTTTCGAATCAAAAGTTTCTCGAGCGCAAATAGTAATGGGCCTTTTTCCATTTAATCGCAAAACGTCCAATCGCAAACCCAACACTGATTTACAGCGAGTTATTAAAAGTTCACTTTTTGCCAGTCGAAAAACTTTTTCTCACGCAACCCTAATCGAAAAAAAATCTCTCTCGCGAAAAACTTTCTCAGACGATACAAAATTCTTCAAAAATCTTCTAATTTTCACTACAAACCGTCTGATTAAGGTAGAAATTCGTTTCGGTTAACGATTGTGCATGTTATAACTTGATTTGCATTTCAATTCTGTAGTTTTTCGCATGTTTAGTCAAGATTTTTCGACTGTTCTTCAAAAACCATTTCAACGAATACTGTTTCACTAAACTTAGGCATGCTTCTTTGATTTTCTGAGTTAAATGCCTGTTGTTTAGATAGATTCAATGTTTTTGATGAAACAGATAGCGTAATCGTTGGAAAATTTCCATCTGTGATGGTAAATTGAGTTTCGATGAAACTGGGTTCTTTGAAGTTTTGAAGCTGCCGAAGAACTTTGTCGATCGCAAATAGACTTAATTGAATTTCAATTCAATCGAGATATTATTTGTGTCGATTTAGTTTTCGAACACAAAATTTTGACTTAGTCATCACGATAAAAAGATTATAACCGCTACACTTACCATCGAAAAATCCAATTATGATTTTCTGCGAGCGAAAAACTTATCCACTGAATAGATATTTTAGATGCAAATTTTATCGAGCGTAAAACTTACTATCGCAAAATATAATTTTCGATTTGATTACAATTTGGTCGCAAAAATTTAGCCGCGAAAAATTAATTTTTCAACGCTTAATTTTTCGGTCGTAAAATTCGCCGCTTAGGTCTTAATGGATCGAAAAATTTATCGATCGTAAATTTACTAGGAATTTTTCTCGATCGAAAAATTACACGGAAACATTTCAGTTGAAATCAATGCATTGGAAATCAAATCGCAATTCAATTTTATCGACCGAAAATTTTCTCGGCATGAACAGTGACTTACTGATTTAACACTTAGCGAAATTTCAAACCAATTTTCACGCGACAAATATTCATTCGAAATTACATTCATGCCATCACGATTTTTGAAATTGAACATAGATTATGAATTTGATATGATTTCAATTCAAAATTCATCGAACATGCTATTATTTGCAATGTTATTATAGTTTGATGAAATTTATTCATATTTTGACTGAAAAATAAAATTGAACTAATGAATTTTTATATATCTTATATTTCAGATGGATCGCTACCCAAGATACAACCACATCTACGATCACAACCTTTATCTAAAGGTTCAAGATACGAACTTCCAGCTCGATCTAAGCACGTTTAGGTGTCCAGACGAGAATCGTATCAATCCTACAGGGCCACCCCATCTGGCATGCATTAACGGTCACCGCATCGGTGCCGATGGTCCATCTCCAGCAGTTCTGGGGATGCATACAAGGAGCAGTAGCAGATGGGACCTTCTCCTTCATGACCCGAATCGGGACGCGGCACATTCACATGAGCAAGAGCCAGTTCGGCATGATACTGGACCTGCCTCACAACGACAACTACGAGCCGCTCCCGACGGACACGGAGATGATTCAGGATTTCCTGCACATGGGATACCAACCGCCGCTTACTAGATTAGCTCAAGTCCAGAGCAGCGGTATCCCTCACCCTGGAATACACTGTTCGGCATAGTGAACAAGTGTCTGTCACCCAAACACGCTGGATTCGACAAGGGCATCGGCAACATATTGCGGATCTTTCACGGACTCGCCTTCGCCAGAAACTACGACTTTGCACAGCTGATCTGGAATGATCTAGCTGAACAGATTCGGCTGAAGGAGAACCGAAGGTTGAAGAACGTGCCCTATGCTCGATGGTTCAACGTGATCATCGGGTAGTGCATGGAGCTACATGCAGAGTACATCCCCCAGCTACCTCCTGGTGGAAACTACCAGCCGCCAAGGCTTAAGTTTTTCCACAACCCACGGCTCACGAACCTGGACCAACCGTCGATGCCGATTTCACTCAACCTACTCAGGCTCGCCGACCCCACGGGAGCTGAGTATCAGAGGTTCTGCCGGGAACACAATTTAACGGAGGATATGATCAGAGGGCCCCCGGCAGATCACCATGTGAGCCCTCCCCAACACCAACCAAGCCCTGACGACGCGATAATTGACGTTGTCGCTCAGGAGCTTCAACAGGAGTCTCCCTCGATCGAAGAGCCAATGCCCGACGTAGATGATACCTTGATAGACGTCGTGGCTACCGAGATGGCGCTCGAGGCTCCTGAACACGAATTCCAGGTGGAAGTGCCCGTACATGTTGGCGTGCTTGAAGAAACTTTTGAGGAGGTTCTTCAACAAGAAGCACAGCCCGAGACCGAATGGGGCAAAGCTCTCTTCCACCGGTGACGGATCAGGTATTGGAGGACGTCAATCGTGACCTCACTCCTCACACAGCCACCCCGTCCGACACGGAGTCTGACGAGGAAATAAGCCTGATAAGGAGGACTCCCAGACGACTAAGCATTCAGCTGGAGTCCCTCTTCCCGGCCGTCACTGCCGCCCCAAATACTATGCTGGCCACGACGACAAGTGTTGCTGGCACATCGTCGCTCAATCTTGATCCGCAACCATCTCACGTGGTATCTGGTTCACAGGCACAACCTGAGCCTGCCTTAACACCCATAGAGTCGAATCCTCAGGATTCGACTCGAGGATTGGGTGGAAGTCTCATACAGTCACAATCTCAAGTGATTGTGAGCCAGCCCCAGGAGTCGATGTCTACTCTAGGGTTGATAACATGCGACATCAGTCGTCCTGGTCCATCCATGGAGGCGTCCACACCATTTGTGACGAACGAGCAGTTCCAGGCCGCTCTCTCTGCCGATGTACAATCTATGGAAGACAAGGTCACGGAGAGAGTACTTCAAGTAATCGAGGCATCCCGAAGAGATACCGGGAAAGCACCTGCCTCTGAAGGCCCTTCGTCACAAACCCACCCCACACCTCCACAACCCACGCCCACCGACCCTTTAGCCACTTCCTCCATCCTCATCAACCCATACACCATCCCCATCACCGAGCTCCACGACATTCTCATCGCCCGTTTGATAGGCCTGTCCATCCGATCGCCTCACGAACAGTCCCTCTATCAGCGATTGGTGGATCATCCTGAGCCACCGACTGACACCTGCCGAGGCCAAAGCTCCCACTCCCGGTGCAGACATGACGATCCTGACGATCAGGACCCTCATGAGGGGGAGAAGAGGCCGAGGACTTCTACAGCTGGCCAAGGACAAGGCTCGGGCGCTACGGGGACAAGCGCTGGAGCTGGTGAAACCCATACTACCCAAACCACCCAAACTACCCAAACCATCCAAACTACCCAAACCACGCACCGCACAGCCACTCTACCACACATCGACCCACCAACCTTTCACCTCAGGACGCCTCCGCCCACCCCGCCGATCTACTCAAGCCCCTTGCTTCCGGAAGAAGAAGCAAGCGCTGCAATGCTTGTAGCTCTTGCAGCTACCCAAGCTACTCGCTCCGTCGCTCCAGACCAACCGGGACCCGCTGGACATGGCGTCAATCCACACGAAGTATTAGACAAGTACATCTTCGAAGGCCAGTGGATGACCCATTCCATGCCCGTGGAGCATCAGAGACAACGGCTTCAGGACATACGCCACTTCTTACAACAAGCATCCGTGGACCTCGTGATCATTGAAGAAGACGAACTTCAAGAAGGTATAGACTACCAAAGTGAAATCCCAAGTCTACCGGAGTTGATCGCACAACGAGCGGCCTCCCCTACAAGACAGATGCCAGTGACCGTTTGGATCGACACGCCGTGGGAGAACATTCATATAGAGATACCTTTCCTTGAAGAAGTCAGGGAAAACATTTGGAGGTCACCGGATCGAATTAAGAAGCCGGATGAGTTCGACCTGAGAGGGTTCTATCACTGGGATCAGCAGAAGAGAATGACATATCTGTGGATGCTGACCCAACTAGGACCGGACGTGAGGCTGGGGATCCCGAAGGATCGACTGAAGAGTCACTTCAGGGAACTCTCCCCAATTTGCCAACTCTTCAGTGTCTACTGTTCCAAAGGAGGACTTCCAACACCTCACTACGTCATCGAACGAGTGGATAGGACCCGAGAGGAACTGAGCGAGAGCGACCTGCCGTACCTCCCCACCGATGAAGTCTACCGTCTTTATCAGCTATACGTGGAGAAGTACATAGGTCCTCAGGGCTTTATCAAGAAAGAAGGCCTCGAAGGGCTCTACCGGTTCATGATGCGACAAGTCAAGTACTTCGCCGCTCACGACCTTCAAATGGCGCTTGAGAGCAATATGAAGAAGGTCAACATGGCCGAACCACTCTTCAAAGGACCTGAGATTGAGAGGCTTCCAAGCAATCACGTGCACATTAGCTCTGTTATCGGCATCACCTACAACAACCCAATTGCCAAGAAGAATAGATTGATGCTGAAGACAGAAATTCACAAGTTTTGCGACGGTACCATCAAGATCGTCAGGAGAAATATCGAACAGAGGTTGGAAGAGATAAATAGAGACACGATGCTGAGGATCCACCTGTTTGTGAGAGAACAGCCGCTCCTGATGGAATTATTGGATGACATCGAGGAGCGCCTGAAGCTCAGGGAGACCGTTAGGGACTACGAGCATGCGCTGGGCTTGCGCATATCGTACTATGCCCGACCAGGAAGAACAGCGCGGAGACGCAATCAAGCATAAAAGGGAAGAATGTGGAATATCATTTGTAATTGTACTTGATTTCATTGGTTGTCCTTGTAATTAGGGGCTTTAATTGTATTAGTCTTTAGATTAAGGACTAATTATATATTTATACCAAGATTGTTGGTATAAATACTTGTAAATGAATTGAGCTGAAAAGAGAAAGTTTTGAGAAATGATCCGAAGGGCTTGCAATTCAATTTCTAGAGAGAGAAACAACAGTAACTTTCTCACTCTACTAGAAATCTCTCTCTCGATCTTTGTTAGAGTTCTTCGATCAATTATTAATGTCAATCATATTCATCGAATTACTTAGAATTCCTGCCTAGGATCTTAGAGTTGTTAATCTGAGGACCTAACAGAATTCAATTAAGATTATTTGCGATCGACAAAGTTCTTCGACAACTTCAAAACTTTAAAACCCAGTTTCATCGAAACTCATTTTAACGTCACAGATGCAGATTTTTCCGAAGATTTAAACTATCAGTTTCATCAAAAACATCAAATCTATCTAAAAATCAGGCATTTAACTCAGAAAATCCAAGAAGCATGCCAAAATTTAGTGAAACAGTATGCGTTTAACTATTTTTTTGAAGAACAGTTGAAAAATCTTAACTAAACATGCGAAAAACTACAGAATGTAAATGCAAATCAAGTTATAACATTCGCAATCGTTAACCGAATCGAATGTCTACCTTAATCAGACGATTTGAAGTGAAAAAATCGAAAGATTTTGAAGGTTTTTGAATCGTCTGAGAAAGTTTTGCGAGAGAGTTTTTTTCGATTAGGTTTGGCGTGAGAAAAAGTTTTTCGACTGACAAAAGTTACTTTTATTAACTAGCATTAATTCGTTCTAGGGCTTGTGATTTGACATTTTGCGATTTGATGGATCGGGCCCATTACTATTTGCACACGAAAAATTCAATTTTTTTCGATCGCAAATTATCGGGGTTAATCAAAATCAATCCCGACACTGTTTACGATCGTGAAACTTTAGATTGCGAATTAATTCTAATATCCAGTTTCTCGATAGTAAGTTCTTCTAAAGAATTTCAGATTGACCCCTATTTCAAAATAAAAACCCATTGTAAGGCTCCCCCTTAGTAATTAAAATAAATGCAATTAACTCCATGTATTTTCTGTGTAGTAACGTCTTGATTCCCTGGCAGAAATTAAAAATCTGTACCACTTGGAAAGAAGATGTTAGAAATAATGGAGTTAATCAAAAATTATTTTAGGCATGAAATATATGGTCTGTGACTAGCTCCCTTTTCATGTAGTGTCGACGTCTTGTTCTGTAATTTTGTTTGAAGGAATCTGAAACACTTAGAGAAAAACGTCGGAATCTGAAACACTTAGAGAAAAACGTCAAGAATTATTGGAGCTAATGTATGATTTTTATATTTGCTCCCCCTCAAATAATGCGCAAGAATTGACTAAATATGCAAGCATATAAGATCAATTCAAGTCACGAGCATATAATACACAAATTTACTAAGTAAGCACGTATACATGATCCCCGAAAACATGTAGTTAAGATATTGTGTGAGGGTTAGAGCATAGAAAAATTTATCGCATTTAAACAATTCAATACCAATGCAATCTTAAATCGCATTCAGAATGTGCGAAGAAAACTTTTATTTTATGTATATTACTATTATTATAGTATGTGGTCAGATTATTTTGCTTCTATCAATCGTCACACCTAAAATTTTACGAGACATTTGAAAGAAAAAAATGCAGTCAAGTCATGTCGATAAACTATGGTCCTAAGTTCATAGACTGGTCCATTTCGACAACTCTCACTAGGTTCACTCCTTCTCACAATAATTTCTAACTTGGGATTTTTATATTAATATCACTCAAGTCAACACAAGCAATTTTAAGTCAATTTACCTGTGATGGGGACAATTTTTAATCAATTCACCTAATCGAGAGGTCGTCGATTTGGAATTAAAAGGAGTCTAAGGGTTTTAATTTGGCTAGGACTTAGAAGGGAAGGAATTTAGATGAAAGTGAGCTTATCTCTTCGTCATCTTCCATTTCTACGTCCGTCTCCTTAATTTTTTCGGCGTCTTTCTGCTTTTCAATCATTTCTCCCTCCTTTTCTTTTAAGAACTATCCCTTTTTATGCTATACTCAAGCTGAAGCTCCGCTTCTCCACGAGGCTATAGGAGATTATCGTCGGCGAAGTTCTTCTTGTTGGTTCTCGGGCAGATACCGTGCTCCTCTTCTCTTAATCCCTAGAAAGGTTTCAGAGATTATCTATTTGGAAAAGTTCACGGTTATGGAGTTCGTACCCGAGGCTGCGCTCCTCTTCTCGTTTCCCGATATAAGACTGGATTATCGTTGGAGAAGTTCACTTCATGGTGCTCCTCTTCCAGCCATTCCGTTGAGCGTACGAGACTATCGTTGGAGAAGTTCACAGCAGGAACCAGGCCACTTTCTACAAGGTAGTCGGAAGGCCGGTTCCTTTGGTCTGATTTTTGCGCGTTGAGCAATGCCTACTTTTGTCATCATCCCCTTTTTATTTCTTTTGTTTTCTCCCTCTCCTTTTCTCGTTTGAAGAACCATTCGAAGAATATAGGATTCGGTTGAAGGCTTGCAATGGGTTTCAAAGAAAAGACATCGGGGAAGGCTCAAAGTGGATGACTAAGGACTAATGTGAGGGAAAATTATATAGGGCTGAATGAGGAATATCCTAAGCTCCCTTATCATTTTCCTAACGATCTAACGCAAGGTGAGTATGAAACCAAGAATCACTAGGTAAGACAAGTAATTGATGTGTGACTCACTCGAGAAGTAGATCCAAAGAAAGGAAAGAGGAACAAGGCTTGAATCCTCACGCATGTAAAGTGACTTTGTGTCTAATGGAACAATCAATTGACCTTTTAGACACAAGAATGCGACTTAGACTGACAATATTAAGCAATTAAATCGATCGCATGTCGGGGTAAAATTCTAAGTGACGTAATCAAAGCATCCTAAAGGATTTCGTCATACCCCTTTATATTATTATTTATTAATTTTTTTATTATTTTTATTAATATTGGTTATCACGCAAGATAACAAATAAGCATGGAAAACACATAGAATAGAGCATGTGATAGCACAGAAGATCAGGTAATGCACATATTATGCAAGATTCAACATGCCTAATTTTCCGACAAGGAATTGGAATCGTTTCTCATCCAAAGCCTTGGTGAAAATGTCAGCTAGTTGAAACTCCGTGTTCACAAAGTACATCTCTATCGTGCCTTTTTCTACGTGATCTTTGATAAAATGATATCTAATGTCTATGCGTTTTGTGTGTAAATGATGAACAGGATTGCAAGTAATGGCGATTGCACTTTGACTATCACTATATATGGGTATATTATTTAGATTGTACCCATAGTCGCGAAGCTGTGTCCGCATCCACAGCATCTGTGAGCAACAACTGGCGAGCTACCTATTCTGCTTCGACCGTCGAAGTGGACACACAGTTCTGCTTTTTGAATGACCAGCAGACCAGCTTTTCGCCTAGAAATTGAGCGCCACCAGACGTGCTTTTCCTGTCCATTCGGCAACTTTTGACTGCGAGCATATGGGATTCTTTGGGATCGGCTTGAAAACGGGCACACAAGCAGGTGGCAAACATGATATCCGTCCGGCTCGAAGTGACGTAGAGAAGAGATCCAATAATGGTGCGATACAGTGTGATGTCGACCGATTTACCAGAGTGATCGGCATCCAACTTGCAGCTTGGTGACATAGGAGTGCTGAGAGGCTTGCTCTGGTCTTGATGGAACTTGTTCAGAATATCCTTGATGTATTTTGTCTGACTAATGAAAATTCCATCATTGAGCTGCCTGACTTGAAGGCCTAAGAAAAATTGCATCTCTCCCATGTGACTTATCTCGAATTTGCTCTTCATGAGATCTCCAAACTTCTTGCAGAGCCGAGGATTTGTTGATCCAAAGATGATGTCGTCGACGTATACTTGGACGACCATCAGATCTTTGTCTTGCCATTTAATGAAGAGGGTTGTGTCTATCGTTCCTCGTATGAATCCATACTTTACGAGGACATCACTCAAGACATCGTACCAAGCACGTGGGGCTTGTTTTAGTCCATAAAGAGCTTTGTCCAAGCGATAGACGTGATCGGGATGTTCTTGATCAACCTTCCGGCTGAGCGACGTCGACTTCTTTTAACACGCCGTTGAGAAAGGCTGTCTTAACATCCATCTGATAGACTTTGAAGTCTTTGTGAGCCGCATAAGCCAGCAGAAGGCGGATAGCTTCGATTCGGGCAACAGGAGCATATGTCTCGTCGTAGTCGATGTCTTCCTGTTGATTGTATCCCATCGCAACTAGCCTTGCTTTGTTCCGGATCACTTCACCATCTTCATTTTTCTTGTTCTTGAAAACCCATTTAGTTCCGACCACTGTTTTCCCATGTGGACGGGGTACCAAGATCCACACTTGAAGACGTTCGAATTGATTGATTTCCTCTTGCATTGCAATTGTCCAATCCGGGTCTCGAAGTGCGTCTGCTACCTTGGTAGGCTCGTTTTGGCCCAGGAAGCAACTGAAAAGACTGTGTTATCGACGTGTCCTCACACCATCCAAAGGATCACCAATTATCTGATCAACCGGATGACCTCTAGTCCACTTGCGCTCATGAGGCAAAGCTGAAGTTGATGCATCGGCCATCTGTGGGTCTAGATTTCCTATATTCTCTGATTGATCAATTGTCTGAGGAAGTTCCATTTCTGCAGTTGGATCGATCGTCTTGATGTATACTCGGTACGCTTTTGATGTTGAAGAATACCCGAAAAAGTTGCTTCGAATGCTTTAGGGTCGAACTTTGCACGTTGCTCTCTGTATTCGCCACAAAGCACCCCGAAGACTAGAGATGTTGGGCACTCTATTATTCACAATCTCGTACGGAGTCTTGTTGAACCGTTTGTGAACCACCGTCCTGTTTTGAGTAAAACAAGTGGTATTGACTGCGTCAGCCCATAGAAAGTATGGAAGTCCTGAATGGATCAGCAATTTACGAGCTGCTTCCACTAGTGTTCGATTTTTCCTTTCAACGACCCCATTTTGTTGAGGTGTTTTGGCGGCTGAAAATTGTTGACTTATTCCAAGTTTCTGATAAAACTCACTGAGGTGGTTGTTCTTGAACTCAGTGCCGTTGTCTGTTCGAACAACTTGAATAGTCTGTTGCAGCAGATTTTGAGTTGTGTTCACAAAGTTGATAATCAAGTCACCGGTCTCATCTTTGTTTCGGAGAAACTTTGTCCACGTGTAGCGAGAATAGTCATCAACGATCACTAGCACATACTTTCTTCCATTGATACTATCGGACGACAGAGATCCATATGTATTAGTTCCAATGGTCGAGAAGTAGACGCAATTTGCTTGACGTGATGAGATGCTCGCTTCATTTTTCCTAGGTGACATGCCGAACAATGATGCTCCATTTGTAGTAGTATAGTTGGAAGACCGTGAACCAACTTTTTCGTAGAAAGACGTTGGAGAGCTTTCATGTTTAGATGAGACAGTCGTTGATGCCATAGGCTGTTCCTCTGTAAATCAATCTGAGAGATGAGGCATGCAGCTATCGAGGGTCGCACGGACGTCAGGTTGATCGTGTAAAGATTGGATCTCCGAAGTCCTTGAAGGAGTTCTGTGTCCTGACCATCCAAAATTCTACACCGATCAGCATGGAAGACCACCTGGAATCCTTTGTCACAGAACTGGCCTACAAGTTATGGCGGAGGCCTTCGACGTATGAGACATCTTTTACATCAGATTCTAGAATGATATCCCCAAGTCCTAGAATCGGGACTGAATCGTTGTTCCCAAATCTGACTTTTCCGTTTTGTCAGTCTTTGTAGTTGCTCAGTAGCTCTTGTTTACCAGTCATGTGTGTGGAGCAACCAGAGTTGAGGTACCACACATGATGGATCTGCAAAAACAATTTAGAGAGCTTTAGGTACCCACTTAAGCACGGGTCCTCTCAGATTAGCAGATTTAATTTTGGATTCAGATATGATTCCTAAATCTATTTTTGGAGAAGTCTTAATAACCCATTGCACTTTTGGAGAAGTGGGTTTGGGTTTTGCCTCTATATGAGACTTGGCGCTTTCGGCTTTTGTCGTCCTAGGCGTAGATTTAGGAACCCATTTGGGTTGAACCTTGCAGGGAAGGTTAATTTCAGCACGTACAAATGCTTTGGAAGGTTTGACTGAGGAAAAGATCTTTTCTTGTGATAATCTCCTAAGGTGCTTGGGGGATTTAATTTCTACGGGATACCTTAGGTGAGTACAGTCATGTACGGCGCCATAAGCTTTCTTTATGGCTGGATCTTGTTCCCTACGAGTTTTCCTTGTGGCATTTGTTTCAGAATGATTAGGAGTAATTTTAGAGGTAGAGCCTATTTTGGGATTTTCGCTTCTGAAGGTGATAGGCTGAAGTGAACACGTAGAAGCAATTATTTTAAACGTAGAAATGGCTCTTTTATTACACGAGTGTCTTTTATTTTAACAGAAGGAATAACATGCTCAGAAACATTCAAATCTACTAGCTCTTTCTTTATTTTAGAACTAGACACTCTCGCCTTCGTAGTCAGTGCTGGCCCTACGCTCCCTGTGGACGTAGGTGAAGTAGAATTAGTCTTAGCACTTTTAATAGAATTATTAATGCTCTTTTGATCTTTCGAAGGCGATTTTTCTATTTTCACCCTTTTTATGATAGCGTGTGAGGTAGTTTTGGAGGACGAGGAAGCCTTGAGATCTTCCATCGCCTTAAAGAATTTTTTCTTTTCAGCTTCGAAATTCTCTCGTTCTTTGTTTAGTTTTGCCTGTGACTCCTCTATCTGTTTTATGATAGGGGGTTTGGAGAGAGAATTTTGATAATTAACCTTTTTGACTTCCTCGTAGTGTGTTCAGAGTCAGGAGGTAGAACTTGAACTAAATCACTGACAGTTGTTAAGGACGCTTTCCTATTTTTGTCCTTTTCATTTAGTTCGTTGTAGTCTAAGGGGATTTCAGGCCCATGTGAGGTTTGTTTAATGGATGAATCGAAGGCATTTTCATATGTCGATTCCTTAAAGTTTGTAAGAGAGGTTAGCTAAACCCATGTTCTTAATATCATATAATTCTTTCTTCCGCAAAACATGTGGGTTAGTGAAACCTATGCCTTCTATTGGATTATAAAACTCTATATCCTTGGGCTTGTTTAAAAATATCGTCTGTTCAGAATGTCCCCTACGCGTAAGAAGATCATCTAATTTTTTAATTTTTGCATATTCTTGCGTTCCTCACTTAGGAGAGCATAATTATTTTTTACCGTCAGTTTGCCGGCTCGACCGGCGTCTAGATCCTTACTAAGCTCACTAACCTTAGCGTTAGATATTTCTAATTGAGCTTCTAAGTCAGTGATTCTAGAGGTAGCTTCGGTTATCCTACAATTTAAAGTAGCTTTCTCATTGAGATTCCTAACCAAACAATTGTAGTTATTGTCAGGACCCGTCGTCCCGCCCTCGTATTCCGTTCTAATCCTAAGTATCTAATGCCTTGTTAACGCGCAAAAGCGTAAAATTGCGAATAAAATTTTTCATTTTAAAGTGCGTGCGGAAGTCTTATACACATGTCAAAGGAATATTCATAATTCGTCTACATTCCATTGTATCCCTATCCACACGATATACAAGTGTGTGTGTGTGTGTGCAGCCAAAAGCTCCCTATGCGCCCGGCCTTCACAGGTCGTCATCCATACACACACTCCAACCTCAAAAGCAGCCAGATAGCTTCAAAAGATTGGCCTCGCATCAAGGTCGGATCACGTACCGTGATCGTCGGTACCTACAACACGCAACATAAAGAATGAGCAACCGAGGCTCAGTAAGCAGAAATTATGCATGTATGCACATGTCCTAACGATCGACAATCCACGTCGTCGTTTTCTAACGCTCATACTCTTTTCCTCATACTCTTACTCTTTTTCTGACTCATACTCTTTTTCTTGTACTCTTAATTCGTACGGGCCCTCGGCTTTCTATCCCACTATGCGCCATCCCATAGAGATCTCAAGTGTGGAGGTTCACACAATAGAAGGTCACCCGAAGGAATCTTCCCTTTCTCAGTTTGGCCTCCACGCGGGCGCTTCTCACTGGTAGCCAACACCGAGGCCAATAACCTCGGAGGTCACCCGAAGGAATCTTCCCTCCGGGTAGTGCTTTACACGCTAGAAGGTCACCCGAAGGAATCTTCCCTTACTCAGCGTGCGCCCCGGCCCGCATCCTCCAGGTTGCATCTCCCGCATACGGGGTATTCCCCCAGCCTCTTATGCAAGTCTGTTAGCTTCATTCACCTTACACACTGCATACACAGGCCTTATAGCTTCATTCGCCTTATTGGCCGCGTAGGGGAAGTCGTGACTCTTCATTCGAGTCGACACAAACGCCAATATCGGCGAGTATACATCGCACACAGGCGATCTTACGCACGCTCGTACCTCGCGTCTCATACACTACGCATGCGTGCAAGTGCTCATGTTATGCTCATGTACATATGCAGATCATGCCATCATGCATATAAATTAATCATATCATACTTACACATTTTATAGAAAATACACGAGCACGTAATTCACATAATTGGACGCAGGCAAGTTACGTATCGTAGTTGAATTTCTACTTACCTGTCGTCCAAGCGTAATTAGTATCCTCCCCGTTCGCTCCTAACGTACGACCTTTAAACATGAATATCATCGTATTAGTGTTGCGCCTTTATAAGATCCCTAAGTCGAATTAAATTATCTAACCTCATTAAATTCGCTAGACTGTAAGTCGTTAATTTCAAGTCTAGGCTAAGTCCCCTGCCCAATTAATTCCTAAGTGAAGTTAGCATCAATTGAGTTCGGCGAAAGTTAGTAAATTTCGTTGCCCGATTTGCTCGATTTCAGGATCTCCACATCGCCCGATTCATCTTTCATGCATGCTTATTATTTGCCTGATTTCCCTTGCATGCAAAATAGCCAGATTCGATTGCTTACCTAATTAGTTAGTTTCCATGTTACTTCCTATCCCTTCTAATCGGCCGATTTGTAAATCGCCGTTCGTTTCCATCATCGTGACGTCATCCCGAAATCGTGCATGGGATGTTCAAGACATTTCGTCCGATTTGGGATTTTCAAAGGATAGAAATCCCCCGATTTCTTCAAGGATGGCAAATCGTCCGATTTGTAAATCGCCGTGCCATTTCATCAGCATGACGTCATCCCGAATCCATGCATGGAGTTGGGATTGTTTTCGGCCGATTTAGGGTATTCCATGAGTGAAAATCGCCCGATTTCAAGCTTGCATGGAGTCGCCCGATTTCAGGGTTTGCATGAAATCGCTGAGTTCCTATGTGGCTTAAATCGCCCGATTTTAGTGCTTGTTAAGCTAAGCCTCGGCGATTTGTTCTCCTAATGCCACATGGAATGTCTATTTAAATCGCCCGATTTGCTCTCTTGTGGCTGGTTTCGATCGACCCTTCTCACTCGGCAATTTGCCCGATTTGTTACGTAATTTCCCCGATTCTGTCGAGCCTTCGATCATTTCTATCCGAAATCACATTCTTTGCTCAATCTACCCGAAATTTTCTAGGTTCTAAGGCTTTATTCTACTTCAAAAACGTCGAACATTACTCTAAGATCTTTTCGTGTTGAAGTGCTGACCTCTAGAACCAGTTAGACTAACCATATCCTAGTAATTTCTCAAGGAACTCTCGGTTATGCTTTTACACCCAAATTCTCAAGTTTCAACTAGATAATCTTAGTAAAAGGAATCAAAATGGCTTAGGGAGTTGGCGTCACTTACAATTTCGAAGTTCCAAGCTAGTGGAGGCGCTTTTGGTTCGGATTTAGTCTCGGCTCCTTCTTCTTGCTTTTCGTTAGTTTTTTAGGTGAGGTTTTGGGTTTTGGAAGGTTTAGCTAGATATTTTATTGCATTTTGCTGGATAGGACATGGGTGGCGTGGGTTTTTCCTAGTTTTAGGGATACTTGTCTCCTATTTGCCCTTTATCATAAATTGGGCCTACTTGTTAAGTTCTAGCCCATTAGTAATTGAATTCCTAGCCCAACTTATCCTTAACCATTTTCCTTGGGCATTTTTGAAAATTACCATTCCTAAGTTAGGGCCATAATGGACCCAAAGTCCTTGGCACTTAATTGCACATAATTTCTCGAAGCCTTCACGAGTATCAAATTCATAACATCACATACGCATATATCATATACGAAATTAACGTAAAATCAAATAAGTCGTACACATAATTATTGGCCGACCTAATTTGCGGGGACCGGGGTCCTACATCCTCCCTCCCTTAAGGAGGATTTCGCCCCCGAAATCAGCCCGTGTGAAACAACTCGGGGTAACGAATTCTCATTTCGTCCTCCCGTTCCCATGTGGCTTCTTCCGTAGATTGGTTCTGCCACAACACTTTTACTAAAGGAATATCTTTATCCTAAGCCTCTTGGTCTCGTACATTAGTATCTCCACCGGAATCTCCTCGTAACTCAGATCCGGTTTCAATTGTTGATGTAGAGACTCGTTTCCTAGCACGTGGTTCGGGTCAGCTATGCACTTTCGTAGGGTTGAGACGTGGAACACGTCGTGTACTTGCGATAATGAGGCTGGCAACTCCAATTGGTATGCCACCTCGCCGACCCTCTCCAGTATCCTAAATGGTCCTATGTACCTAGGACTTAGCTTTCCTTTCTTTCCGAACCTTTTCACGCCCTTCATCGGCGATACTTTTACGAACACCATATCGCCTTCTTCAAATTCCAACGGTCGACGTCTTCGGTCTGCGTAGCTTTTCTGTCGACTCCGTGGCGTTTGCATTCTTTCTCGTATGGTAATAATAGCTTCCATCATTTCTCGTACGATGTCAGGGCCTAACATTGCCTGTTCGCCAACCTCGTCCCAATGTACTGGGGATTTGCACCTACGCCCGTATAGCGCTTCGTACGGTGCCATCCCAATGGTGACGTGGTAGCTATTGTTATATGAGAACTCGATCAGTGGGAGATACTTACTCCAATTTCCTCTGAAATCGAGTACGCATGCTCGCAGCATGTCCTCCAACGTTTGTATCGTCCGCTCCGATTGCCCGTCCGTCTGCGGATGGTAGGCGGTACTAAAGGATAGCTTCGTTCCCGTAGCCTTTTGCAAGCTCGTCCAGAATTTCGAAAGGAATCTGGAGTCGCGATCCGAGACTATCGACAATGGAACGCCGTGCAGTCGCACTATCTCCTGAATATAGAGCTCCGCGTACCGTTCCATGGAAAACATCGTGCTAATAGGTAGGAAGTGGGCAAACTTAGTGAGTCTGTCGACGATTACCCAAATCGCGTCGTGCCCCTTCGTGTTCCTCGGCAGTCCTACTACGAAATCCATGGTAATGTTATCCCATTTCCATTCCGGAATGGGTAACGGTTGTAGGGTTCCTACCGGCCTTTGATGCTCGGCTTTTATCTGCTGGCACGTCAGGCACTGACTCACGAAAGTCGCGATGTCCTTTTTCATGCCTGGCCACCAGTAGTTCTCCTTTAAACCTCGGTACATCTTGGTTGCCCCTGGGTGTACAGAGTACGCTGTGGCATGTGCTTCCATCATTATCAACCGTCGTAGCTCGGCGTCGTCTAGCACGTACAACCGGTTCTTGAAGTACAGCCGTCCATCTTCCCGTATTACGAGATCTCCCGCCGGTTGTTCCGGCGGTGCTTCCTTGATCTTCGTGTAAAGCTCGTCTGTTTCTTGCGCCGTCCTAATTCGCTCTAGCAGCGTTGGTTGCAGGGTTAGAGCTGCTAGCTGCGTTTCTACTTCGCCTAGTTGTACGACTTCTACTTCCAGTAGTTGCAACTCCGCGCTCACTGCCTTTCGGCTTAGGGCATCGGCTACTATGTTCGCCTTGCCTGGATGGTAATTGATTACGCAGTCGTAATCCTTGACTAGTTCTAACCTCCTCCTCTGCTTCATATTCAGCTCCTTTTGGGTAAAGAAGTACTTGAGGCTCTTGTGATCCGTGTATATTTCACACCGCTCTCCGTAGAGGTAATGCCTCCAAATCTTGAGAGCAAAGACTACTGCCGCCAGTTCTAAGTCGTGCGTCGGGTAGTTTCTCGTACTCTTTCAGTTGACGAGAGGCGTATGCGCCTACATTCCCGCTCTGCATTAGCACACACCCTAACCCATTCTTCGACGCATCGCTATACACCGTAAACCCTCCAGTTCCCGATGGTATTGTGAGAACTGGGGCCGTCGTAAGCCTTGCTTTCAGCTCCTGGAAGCTCCGTTCGCATTCCGTGGTCCATTGGAATGGTGTATTCTTCCTGGTCAGCCTCGTTAGCGTAGGCGCTATTTTCGAGAAGTCCTTTATGAACTTCCTATAGTACCCTGCCAGACCGAGGAAACTTCGTATTTCCGTTACGTTCGTCGGCCTGGGCCAATGGCTAATAGCTTCTATCTTCTTTGGGTCTACAGAAATCCCTTCTCCTGATACTATATGCCCCAAGAAGGCGACTTGGTCGAGCCAAAATTCGCACTTCTTGAACTTGGCGTGTAGTTGCTTGTCCCGTAGTATTCCCAGAACTGTTCTCAGGTGTTCTTCGTGCTCCTTCTTTGTCTTCGAGTAGATTAGGATGTCATCAATGAAGACGATGACAAACCTATCTAAGTATGGCTTGAACACCCAGTTCATTAAGTCCATAAAAGCTGTGGGCGCATTAGTCAAAACGAATGGCATCACCAGAAATTCATAGTGGCCATAACGGGTACTAAAGGCCGTCTTCGGGACATCTTCCTTCCGAATTCTTAGCTGATTATAGCCCGATCTTAAATCGATCTTAGAGAAGACCGTTGCACCTTGCAGTTGATCGAACAGATCGTCTATACTAGGGAGTGGGTACTTGTTCTTGATCGTCAACTTGTTCAACTCCCTATAGTCAATGCACAACCGCATTGACCCATCCTTCTTCTTTACGAATAGCACCGGCGCTCCCCAGGGAGAGAAACTCGGCTGTATGAACTCCTTCTGCATGAGTTCGTCGAGTTGATCCTTTAGTTCCTTCATCTCCGTCGGTGCTAGCCGATAGGGGGTCTTAGATACTGGTGCCGCTCCAGGTACCAAATCTATAGCGAACTCTATTTCCCTTTCAGGTGGTAGTCCCGGTAACTCCTCGGGAAATACTTCAGGGAAGTCCTTAACCACCGGCACTTCCTCGATTTTCGGGGAGGCGCTCTCTTCCGACTTGATAGCGAATACCAGATAGGCTTCGCATCCTGATCTGATTAGTCGTTGGGCTTTTAACGCTGATATCCTAGAGATCATGGTCCCCTTGCTAGTTCCTACGAACTTAAGGGGACGTCCCCGTCCGTATTGAGCGTGACTATCTTGCGGTGGCAGTCTATGACAACTCCGTACTTCGATAGCCAATCCATTCCAAGGATCACCTCATAATCGTTCATGGGAATTATTATGAGGTCTATGGGCAGTTCCTCGTCCCCGATTACTATTTTGGCCAATCCGTAAAACCTTATTGGTTTGGGTGGGATTCCCGTTCGGAACTGTTACCCTAAATTCGCACTCAGCTCGATGAGGCGTGACTCCTACCCTCGTGACATACTTAGTGGACACGAACGAGTGTGTCGCTCCTGAGTCGACTAGGATGCATGTGGGGGTTTCCTAGACGATGAGGGTACCTGTCACCACGGCCGGGTTGTTTTCCGCTTCCTCGGAGGTTATAGTGTAGACCGGGCCGGTACCCTCGGTGGTGCTGCCTGGTTTCCAGCTTGGCTTCCGGATCCACCTTCCAGACATGCCCTCAGATAATGGCCCGTTCTGCCACATTTGAAGCAGATGGCATTCTGGGAGTTGCAGACTCCGGGTGTCTCCGTGCGCACTTCGGGCATACGGGTAGGTCCAACTGGGGACTACCCTGATTGGGGTTGAACTGTGGGGGTGGTCCAGGTCGATTCTGGAATCCCTTCTTCCCTTCCTTGGCAATGAATTGCCGCTTCGGATTGCCCCCGCTCCCTTGCGGCCCTTGTACGAATTTGCGCTTTGCTTCTTGGGCGCGAGAAATCCTGGCCTCTGCCTGCTCCGCCACAAGCGCTCTCTCAGCCACTTGTGCGTACGTGGCCCCTTGTACTCCCGCCATACTTACATCCCGATACAGCTCGAGCTTCAACCCTTCCATGAACCGCTCGATCTTGAGCGCGTCCGTGCTAACCATATGAGCAGCAAATCTCGAAAGCTGCTCAAACTTCCCGATGTACTCCGCCACTGTCATTGCCCCTTGGCTGAGGTTGATGAACTCATTCATCCGCTGGGCTCTGACGGGGGCGGTGTAGTACTTTCCTCTGAAAATCTCCTTAAACCGATCCCAGCTCATCGTTAGTGGGTTTCCGATGGCTGAGACGGTGTCCCACCAGTGTCTGGCGCTCCCCCTCAGCAGGTAGGCAGCGCACATGACCTTCTCCGCCTCAGGGGTGCGGCTGTGCTGGAACATGTTCTCCAGCGTCCTCAGCCAGTCCTCGGGGGTGGGGTCTACAGCATCCTCAAACAGTGGAGGATTAAGCTTCCTGAACCTCTCCCCAATCATCTCAATTCGCTCGGGTGGGGGAGGTAAACCAGCTGGTTGTCCACCAGCATTCTGCTGTTGGATCAGCTACTGAATCTGGGCCTATTGTTGCCGGACCAGTTCCGTTAGTTGCAGGATGGTAGCATCCCGGCTATCGGTAGGGTTACTGGTATCCCTACCCTGGTCCGACTCCCTACTTCCTTCACCCCTAAGTCTAACCATCTTCTCAACCTATCCTGTTAATCCCTAAGGCCAATAAATTAAACCATACAAGCAATTCACATAACATAGTACTTACGAGCAAGGCCGCTTCCGCGCTTTTGAGTGTGTGTGTGTATGGACAGTCTGCAGGACCTGTGACCGAAGCTCTGAAACCACTCTGTCAGGACCCGTCGTCCCGCCCTCGTATTCCGTTCTAATCCTAAGTATCTAATGCCTTGTTAACGCGCAAAAGCGTAAAAATGCGAATAAAATTTTTCATTTTAAAAGTGCGTGCGGAAGTCTTATACACACGTCAAAGGAATATTCATAATTCGCCTACATTCCATCGTATCCCTATCCACACGATATACAAGTGTGTGAGTGTGTGTGTGCAGCCAAAAGCTCCCTATGCGCCCGGCGTTCACAGGTCGTCATCCATACACACACTCCCACCTCAAAAGCAGCCGGATAGCTTCAAAAGATTGGCCTCGCGTCAAGGTCGGATCACGTACCGTGATCGTCGGTACCTACAACACGCAACATAAAGAATGAGCCACCGAGGCTCAGTAAGCAGAAATTAGGCATGTATGCACATGTCCTAACGGTCGACAATCCACGTCGTCGTTTTCTAACGCTCGTACTCTTTTCCTCATACTCTTACTCTTTTTCTGACTCATACTCTTTTTCTTGTACTCTTAATTCGTACGGGCCCTCGGCTTTCTATCCCACTATGCGCCATCCCATAGAGATCTCAAGTGTGGAGGTTCACACACTAGAAGGTCACCCGAAGGAATCTTCCATTTCTCAGTGTGGCCTCCACGCGGGCGCTTCTCACTGGTAGCCAACACCGAGGCCACTAACCTCGGAGGTCACCCGAAGGAATCTTCCCTTACTCAGTGTATGCCCCGGGCCGCATCCTCCAGGTTGCATTTCCCGCATACGGGGTATTCCCCCAACCTCTTATGCAAGTTTGTTAGCTTCATTAACCTTACAGACTGCATACACAGGCCTTATAGCTTCATTCGCCTTATTGGCCGCGTAGGGGAAGCCGTGACTCTTCATTCGAGTCGACACAAACGCCAATATCGGCGAGTATACATCGGACACAGGCGATCTTACGCACGCTCGTACCTCGCGTCTTATACACTACGCATGTGTGCAAATGCTCATGCTATGCTCATGTACATATGCAGATCATGCCATCATGCATATAAATTAATCATATCATACTTACACATTTCATAGAAAATACGCGAGCACGTAATTCACATAATTGGACGCAGGCAAGTTACGTGTCGTAGTTGAATTTCTACTTACCTGTCGTCCAAGCGTAATTAGTATCCTCCCTGTTCGCTGCTAACGTACGACCTTTAAACATGAATATCATCGTATTAGTGTTGCGCCTTTATAAGATCCCTAAGTCGAATTAAATTATCTAACCTCATTAAATTCGCTAGACTCTAAGTCGTTAATTTAAAGTCTAGGCTAAGTCCCCTCCAATTAATTCCTAAGTGAAGTTAGCATCAATTGAGTTCGGCGAAAGTTAGTAAATTTTGTTGCCCGATTTGCTCGATTTCAGGATCTCCACATCGCCCGACTCATCTTTCATGCATGCTCACTATTTGCCCGATTTCCCTTGCATGCAAAATAGCCCGATTCGATTGCTTACCTAATTAGTTAGATTCCATGTTACTTCCTATCCCTTCTAATCGGCCGATTTGTAAATCGCCGTTTGTTTCCATCATCGTGACGTCATCCCGAAATCGTGCATGGGATGTTCAAGACATTTCGTCCGATTTGGGATTTTCAAAGGATAGAAATCGCCCGATTTCTTCAAGGATGGCAAATCGTCCGATTTGTAAATCGCCGTGCCATTTCATCAGCATGACGTCATCCCGAATCCATGCATGGAGTTGGGATTGTTTTCGGCCGATTTAGGGTATTTCATGAGTGAAAATCGCCCGATTTCAAGCTTGCATGGAGTCGCCCGATTTCAGGGTTTGCATGAAATCGCTGAGTTCCTATGTGGCTTAAATCGCCCGATTTTAGTGCTTGTTAAGCTAAGTCTCGGCGATTTGTTCTCCTAATGCCACATGGAATGTCTATTTAAATCGCCCGATTTGCTCTCTTGTGGCTAGTTTCGATCGATCCTTCTCACACGGCAATTTGCCCGATTTGTTACGTAATTTCCCCGATTCTATCGAGCCTTCGATCATTTCTACCCGAAATCACATTCTTTGCTCAATCTACCCGAAATATTCTGGGTTCTAAGGCTTTATTCTACTTCAAAAACGTCGAACATTACTCTAAGATCTTTCGTGTTGAAGTGCTGACCTCTAGAACCAGTTAGACTAACCATATCCTAGTAATTTCTCAAGGAACTCTCGGTTATGCTTTTATACCCAAATTCTCAAGTTTCAACTAGAGTAAAAGGAATCAAAATGGCTTCGGGAGTTGGCGTCACTTACAATTTCGAAGTTCCAAGCTAGTGGAGGCGCTTTTGGTTCGGATTTAGTCTCGGCTCCTTCTTCTTGCTTTTCGTTAGTTTTTTAGGTGAGGTTTTGGATTTGGGAGGTTTAGCTAGATATTTCCTTGCATTTTATTGGATAAGACATGGGTGGCGTGGGTTTTTCCTAGTTTGAGGGATACTTGTCTCCTATTTGCCCTTTATCATAAATTGGGCCTACTTGTTAAGTTCTAGCCCATTAGTAATTGAATTCCTAGCCCAACTTATCCTTAGCCATTTTCCTTGGGCATTTTCGAAAATTACCCTTCCTAAGTTAGGGCCATAATGGACCCAAAGTCCTTGGCGCTTAATTGCACATAATTTCTCGCAGCCTTCACGAGTATCAAATTCATAACATCACATACGCATATATCATATACGAAATTAACGTAAAATCAAATAAGTCGTACACATAATTTATTGGACGACCTAATTTGCGGGGACCGGGGTCCTACAGTTATTTGCTAGCCTGTCTTCTAATTCTTTAATTTTTTCACTATGCTGTCCTTTGAGGTTGACCAGTCTCTCTAGAATGTAAGCTCTTAGTAAGTTCTTCTATTTTTGCACTAGAGCTTCTAAGTTCTGATTCGAGACTATCTATCTTCTCCTGAGCTCTCTCAAGTTTATTCTCTACTTCCTTTATACTTTTCTGCTCACGTTTCATGTTAGCATATTGCGTTTGATATGATTCTAACATGGTCAATAATGTGGAAAGAGTGACTACCTCATTTGAAGAAGTGGATGCGTTTTCGTCGTCCGTACGAATCGATGTTTCGGCGTCCAATTTGTTGTCGAGACGAGCCATGAGGGCTAAATTCTCTTCTTAGGAACTCGACGTGTCCTCGAGCCATTTGTCCTGTTCGGCCATGAGAGCTACTCCAGCTTCTTTCTGTTTTGTCAAGTGGAGCTTCCTGGAGTAGTAGTTTGCATCTCTTTTCTTCGGGAGAGTGCACTCTCTGGCGAAGTGACCTGCTTTGCAATAGTTAAAGCATTTGTTAGTCTCTTTAGGATTTTTGACCTCGGAGCTCTCCGGTGCACGTTCTTTGTTTTTGGAGCTTGTAGTCCGAAGTCTGTTGGCTGAGGTTGAAGACTTCTTCTTGAAGTACTTCTTGCTCATCATTTGTCCAATGAGAGCTAACTGCTTTCCAAGAGCTTTCATGTTTGGCTCGATGTCGGAGTCCGATTCATCTTCCGACTCTGAGGAGAAGGAGGCCTAACGATCTTTTCCTTTCTTGATCTTGAGCTCCTCTTCTCCGAGACTAAGGCAACAGTGTCTTCGGTTTGTTTGTCTTTCTGCTCTTTGAGAATCTCGCGGATATCATACTCATGCTGAGCGAGATTGTCGAACATGGCATGGACATCCAACTCCTCTGGATCTTTATTTTGTCGAATCTGAGAGGATATTTTCTTCCATTCTGTGGGCAGAGAAGATAGAAATCTGATGTTCGTCTCCATGTTGGTCTTAGTTATTTCTATCTTCCTCATCTCGTTGAGAAGAGTGAGGTACCTTTGGTAGATTTCGTATAGACTCTCCTTCGGCTTTGCTTTGAAGGAGTCATAAGCAGTGAGAATGTTCACCTTTTTGGCCTTTATGCCAACTTCCGTCCTTTGCATCATCCTATGCAGCTCATCCCACATCCCTTTAGCCGATGAAAGGCTGTCGATTTGTCTGTATATGTCGTCGGGGATGCCCTGCATGAGGGTATTCATGGCTACTAGATCAGCCTTAGCTCGAGCTCTTTCGTCCAAAGAGTATTCCCTAGGCTCCTTTAGTCGCCTAGAAGGTGGAATTACGGGAGTAGCTGTTTCGTCCCCGGGTACATGGACCCCAGAATTGTGCCGGTCCATCTTCAAGAGACTGCAGTAGATTTTCGGCTTGATCCTTTAGAGCGATGAAATTTAGGAAGCGGCTTCTCCATACGGTGTATTCGCCTCTTTGCAAAATCGGCGGACGGTTGTCATTTCCGAGCGAGTATGCGTCCATTTCTGTATTGTAGTCGAGTTGTTGAAGGATCTTCGTTAATTGTTTTGAAGGTTGAAAATGATGTAATGTGCTTCACAAGTGACAAAATTCGTTAGTAGCGTTTGATTCGAAAATTAGATCGACAATTATTTTCGATTCAATCTTTGAAGTTTGATCGAAATTAATTTCGTCGAGATAGAATGTACTTACTGTTCTCGAGCAAGAAATTTTGTCAGCGGAATATTTTACGAGCGAAATAAATTGCCCAAAATCGTTCAGTCGAGAAAACTTTCCTGATCGTGAATTTATTTCTCGTAAAGAAATAGTACATTAGTAAGTTTCTCGACAAGTCAAAATAAATTTGTTGACTAGAAAAGTTTCTCGCGTGTAAATGATTTTCGTCTTGTCAAAATTTAAAGGTTTGACCGAAAAAGTTTTTCGAGAGAACGTTTTTACGCATGCAAGGTCAAAATTGGTCTCTCTCAAAAAAGTTTTTCGCTGAATAATGCTCGAGAAATATTTCTAACTAAATCGTTTCTGCTGATGATGATTCTAGCGCTGACTTCGTATTCTGACCGAGAAAAATTCTCGCGCCAAGTTTTTCGATCGAGAAACTAATCCGATCGCAAAAACCTAGCGAGAAAAATTAGAGCAATCGAGAAAAATTCACAGAATACGATTAACACAGATTCGAGCAAAAACAAAGAATCAGATAGTGAAATTTTAGGTAATTGTCGCAATCATGTACTAATCACGCACGAACAAGCAATTAAACACGTTATGAAGCAAAATATATCGAATTCGATCAAAATCAGAACGTGTTCTTCATGTTCTTCGTCAACAGTAAAATTTTAGAATCAAATTAATCAAAAATCGAAGTTCAAACAGCTACTGATCTAGTCGCAATGATCATTTAACACTTAATCTAGCACAGAAACATCAAATTCAAGTCAATTAAGCACAGAATTAAGCGATTGGATCGAAAAACTTTTCACGCCAAAACTGTTCTTCGATGGAACAGTATTTGAAATAACGTTTCGATCCAATTCTAACAATTTTCGATTCAAAACAGAACGAATGTGCTCTGATACCAATTGTTAGGTCCTCTGATTAACAACTCTAAGATCCTAGGCAGGAATTCAAAGTAATTCGACAGTTATGATGATCAATTAAGTTCGATCGAAAAACTTAAGTTAAGAATCGAGAGAGAGAATTCAAGTAGAGTGAGAAAGTTACTGTTATTTCTCTCTCTAGAAATCGAATTGCAAGCCTTTCGGATCAATTCTCTAAACTTTCTCTATTCAGCTCAAATTCGTACATGTATTTATACCAAACAATCTTGGTATAAATATCAAACTAGTCCTTAATTTAAAGACTAATACAAGTAAAGCCCCTAATTACAAGGACATCTAATGAAATCAAGCACAATTCAAAATGGTATTCTACAGACCTATTTTTATTTCGGTTTCTAAGTTCTAAAATTCATTCTAACCCCTTTTTGACATTATCGTAATATTTTAAAAGTTACTTCATTTAAAATCCTTAGAAATTAGTTCCTTATTGACACATAATCAAATAAACATGTAATGACATAAGTCATATAATATGTATGCAATTTATTGACCAGCTTACTTATGGGACTCGGGTATTACAGAAGTGGATAAGTGAAGTGGAGGGTTGAAGTGAGAGCTCTTGACAATAATAATAAGAATATAAATAAAATCTAAAAAACGAAAATGAAAAAGAAAAAAAGAGGGAAACGAAAAAAAATAATAATAACAATAATAATAATAAATAAATATATGTAAAAAAATAATTAAAAAATGATGTTGAGACAGATTTTCGATATTTAACATGATTTCGTAATTTAGCAGATTTCCGAAATACGAAGTATTGTGCAATTAAGGAAAACTTAGAATACAGTTGATACTGATTTAAATATAACTTCTAAGGCAGAGATCTAATTTCAACAATTAATAGACAGAAAGCTAAAAGATTACACATAGAAATTAGATCATGCATAATAGAGCATGCATATCATGACATGTACATTATTTTTAGGGATCTCATATTTATCAATAATTATATTTTAATAGGTCCAGATTCAGAAAAGGGCAAGGATAAAGTCGAGTAATGAACGAGGTTTTAAGCCATACTGTGAGTATGATATGCAACATGTTGTGTTATGTTCCTATGTGCTTTATGTGAATTAAATGATTGGTGATTTTCTGATATACGTATTATTTGAAATTAACGTGAATTATGTGGCTATAATGTTCTACTATGCGATATGTGCAATGCGATGGTGTATGGAACTTATATGTCATATAAGGTGAAATTATAGCATTGCATACGGATAATAATGAAAAGAGCAACCGTTATGACTGCTACGACATCGGACGACTTGGTACACGGCTATGGTTACATCCCTACAAATCGGGGGATTGCAAAGTCCTGTACAGGCACACAAGAATATATCTATGGTTACAGAGTCCCGTGCATGAGTCCCAATGGGGTCAATAGTACGAGTCTAGCAGGTTCGTAACGGAAGTATCGAAATTAATGATCATATAGATGCATTCGATCTACGGTCATATGAATTATTCTATGGTTATGCAAAGAGTTTAATGATTGATTACGTGAGGGTTATATGATTTATAACGTTTACTGCACAAGTTTTATGAATCTAGGATTCTACGAACGATGGTACATTCTATAGAAATGTCTATGAAAGCAAGTAAAGGAAGAAAATAATTATTTGTTACGGGTTAACTTATTTTATATCGAAGTGGAATGCCATGTTGCGATCATACTCTGAATAATTGTTTCCATGGTTACTGTAGTAATCTAGCAGGCAACTTAGAGTGCATCTCCGCACGAAAGCATAGATTCAAGGTTGGCCGGCTACGCTCTCACCTACTCCCTATGTCCATCGTCTGCATGTAGTATACGAAACGTAAGCGACATTTGTATATGATATGTGCATAAATATATGTATAAATTGTGCTAAGAATACTAGCCCAGATGTACGATCCCGTTTATGTATAACTGTATGGTTGTAAAAAGCCGAAAAAGTTTAGGTGAAAAATATAATAGCTGTGCAAATAAAGTACAGAAAAAGGAGACATTACATTAAGCAATTAGGATCTTTCGATTTCTTATTATCAGCCTTTCCTAATATTTGCCTTATTTAAAGTGAGATCACATCAGATCAATCTGAAATCTCTTACAGGCGGTTTACTTTTTCCAAATTCAAAATTCTGTTTGGAAACAATTCTTCTTAATTCTATTTAAGCCGAGTTTATCCTATCTCATTTTTGGAAAACTATATCTCTTAGATATTTGCCTGTTTCTATATGAGATCACTCGATATTTCTTCCTTTGTTACCTCAGAATTCGAACTTCACAATTTCTCTTCTTGAAAAATCATTTAAGTTATACTCCAGCTTTTGAGGGTTCTGATATGATCACATGGGAGCTACACAGACGGCGCCAATTGATGCGTCCCGAAAAATCGCCTCCCTGTTTGCCGCGTAAATCAGCCTTTTGCTCGACCCGTCGTATCGCCGCCGTCGTCTGTTGTCCACGTCGGCGCGAAGATCAACCGTTCGCTCCAATCGCTTCTGTAGAAGGCCTGAAATATCACAGAAAATAAGCTAGGAAGGCGCCGGTTAGGCGACGCCCCTCCGACGCTCAAGTCAGATCATCGTCTTTTTCATCGAAAAGGTGATCGCAGGTGCTAGGCATAAAAATAGTTTCAGTGTTTTTCGTTATAGAGTGCGTACCTTTGCAAGGATCTAACCGCCACCTTTTATACTCATATCCCCTTTCTTGCCTTGACCTGTTCGTCACCCCAGTCCGCTCTTTCGCGAACTTTAATCGGAGACGTGGTCTCCCCACGTTCTTCCCACGTTCTCGCTTCCTCCTTCTTCCTTCTATTCTTCCTGACTTCCTCTTCTCGACATCGAACTGCTTTGCCCGAGCTTCCCGCTCCTTCTCGGGGATGTCGGTTCGGCTCCGTTCCCTTTGCATCTCAAGGTCTATCGGCTCGTTATCGCTGATGCGCTCGGCTCGTTCTCGGCGACGTGCTCGGCTCGTTCTCGGCGACATGCTCAGCTCGCCCTCGCTAGTCTGCGCGACTCGCTGCTCATTTTCTCTTCTCGAGGAGAAGTATCCTCGCTATCTCCTCGGCTCGCGTGTCATTTTACAGTTAGACAAAATCTCGAGAGTGATATTCTTTTCCTTTGTTGTTCTCTCCAGCGTGTATTATAACCATCAGATGAAAAGAGGGAGTTGTCGTAGTATCATTTTAGAGGGTGGATCACTTACCTTAACCAAAGATGGAGTTGAGATCCTTATATCCTAGTTTCCCACGTGAGTTATGGAGCCTCCATAATGTGAGTGAAGTTTTGTAACCAAACCACTAACTCCCATGATCAGTAGAAGGTGACTTGGTCTTCTCCTGCTTTGTAACTAACATCGTCCCATGTTCTCTTCTCAGCGTGCCAAGTCGGCCCCTTACTCATGTCTCTCTTCGGGTAGTGCTAGGACGGGGCTTTATTCCTCGAGCGGTGCACCTTCAGTATATTATCCGAGTAAGGCATCATTACTTGCAAGCGCTCGTCCGGGCCTAGATCCCCTCGGGACGTTCCTTGCGGGGTGTCGTTCAGGAGGTTTCTTGGCGGGGGAATGTTTCTCGTGGGGAATGTTTCCCGCGTCCTTCGACTAGACTCGAATATGTAACCGGTTATATCCGGGGATAACAATAGTCCCCCCCCAAAAATAGTCCAAAAAGAGTGTAGTGAGTTTTGCACGTAGTAGGTGAAATATTCGAGTCTGGAGAAGAAGAGAATCTTATCTTGCAAAGATTTTTGTCACGCCAAGTTCGGGGAAAACCTATTGTTGCGGGCCAGGTTTACTTCGGGCATTACTTGAGCGATTCGTTCGGGGTTTTTCATCGAGGTTGCCTCATTCGAGGACTTAAGAATTTTTACGCTAATTCATCAAGGTTGCCTCATTCATCAAGGACTTAGAAACTTTCGTGCCTCATTCACGGAGGACATGGGAAATTTCCTTGCCTCATTCATCGAGGACTTAGGGAATTTTCGTGCCTCATTCATCGAGGACTTAGAGATTTCCGTGCCTCATTCATTGAGGACTTAGAGATTTTCGTGCCTCATTCACCGAGGACTTAGGGAATTTTCGTGCCTCATTCATCGAGGACTTTGGAATTTTCGTGCCTCACTCATCGAGGACTTGGAGATTTTCGTGCCTCATTCATCGAGGACTTAGAGATTTTCGTGCCTCATTCATCGAGGACTTAGAGACTTTCATGCCTCATCCACTGAGGACTTGGGAAATTTCCTTGCCTCATTCATCGAGGACTTAAGGAATTTTCGTGCCTCATTCATCGAGGACTTAGGGAATTTCGTACCTCTTTCATCGAGGACTTCAGGAATATTCGTGCTTCATTCGTCGAGGACTTAGTTCAGATCGTTTTTTTGTTTCGTTCAAGGTCCTGTCAGGCCTATCTCTCGAAGGCGTAAATTTATTTCCCTAATTCAATTAGGGTCTTCTCCGGGCCTTTTTCTCGAAGGTATAAATCATTTCCCTAATTCAATTAGGGTCATGTCCGGGCCTTTTTCTCGAAGGTATAAATCATTTCCCTAATTAATTAGGGTCTTGTCCCGTTCGCAGATTTTCTTCACCCTCGTGGATGATCGGGCCTCATCCGAGGACTTTTTTTTATCGATATTCGTTTGGAGATTTTATTCACCCTTGTGGGTGATCGGGCCTCATCCGAGGACTTCTCTTCAATTTCCCTCGAGCTTCATTTGGAGATTTTATTCACCCTTACGGGTGATCGGGCCTCATCCGAGGACTTTTCTTCATTTTCGATCGATCTTCGTTTGGAGATTTTATTCACCCTTACGGGCGATCGGGCCTCATCCGAGGACTTTTCTTCATTTTCGATCGATCTTCGTTTGGAGATTTTATTCACCCTTGCGGATGATCGGGCCTCATCCGAGGACTTTTCTTCATTTTCCCTCGAGCTTTATTTGGAGATTTTATTCACCCTTACGGGTGATCGGGCCTCATCCGAGACTTTTCTTCATTTTCCCTCGAGCTTCATTTGGAGATTTTATTCACCCTTACTGGTGATCGGGCCTCATCTGAGGACTTTTCTTCATTTTCCATCGAGCTTCATTTGGAGATTTTATTCACCCTTACGGACGATCGGGCCTCATCCGAGGACTTCTCTTCATTTTTGATCGATCTTCGTTTGGAGATTTTATTCACCCTTGCGGGTGATCGGGCCTCATCCGAGGACTTCTCTTCATTTTCCCTCGAGCTTTATTTGGAGATTTTATTCACCCTTACGGGTGATCGGGCCTCATCCGAGGATTTTTCTTCATTTTCCCTCGAGCTTCATTTGGAGATTTTATTCACCCTTACGGGTGATCGGGCCTCATTCGAGGACTTTTCTTCATTTTCCATCGAGCTTCATTTGGAGATTTTATTCACCCTTACGGGTGATCGGGCCTCACCCAAGGACTTTTCTTCATTTTCGATCGATCTTCGTTTGGAGTGAATCGTAGACTCAAATCCGACCTTGATCTGTTATCAATGTTTAAACTAATAAATCAGATTACCTTCAGGTTGCGTGTCGCGTAATCGCAGTCTTTTCAGGTCATGACTTTAGTCGCCGAATCGTGTTTCCGCATATAGAGGATGCTGCGGCGAATCCACCGTCGAGCTCAGCTTCATCAATGATGATGGTTAGACCAAGACACTTGATTACGTTGGGTGTTCCGTGCGCCATGATATTCCCCTTTGTTGCTTGACATGGTCGTGGAGAGAGTTTCAAGGCGAGTCTGGTGGCGCCTCAGCATTTGTCGATTGTAGTATTCGGCCGAGAGATACGATGAACTCTTCTAATCGGCAACCGGGTTCGAAGTCGCGAGCAACGGCGAATCTGTCGTTGTTGAGTGGAGGAGTGGCCATGTTCGTCACAATTATAGCCATGGTCGTCGCCTTCATAGTGCACCTGTTTCAATCGTTCCGGAATCTAGGCTCCTGTTTGTTTTCTCTATTTTTAATCGAGCTCCATGGTTCTTCAAGCGGGTCGTTGTCGTGTCGGGTCTGAGAAGCCTGGTGCATGGAGAAGATAAAGTAAAGACATTAGTAGTACATAGTTGATATCTTCAATGGGGCGTGGATCATGTCGATTTCTCCGACTCTTCGAGATAGCCCGACTAGGATTTTGTGTCGGGGACGTGACTTCGCTCGTCAATTTATGCAGTCACAACTAGTGTTGAATTCTTCGACATCGGCAGGTTATCGATCTCGAATGGTGACCGCCTTAGCCCCGAATAAATTATTTTCTCAAGAGCCGCGAATTTTCTGCCACGGCGACATGGAGGACGCCTGTCAGTAACATTCTCGCGGCTTGTAAGTGCCCGGGAATTTCTATACTCGCATAGCTCAAAGAAAGTGGTGTGTCTGCGACCAAGTCCGTACACGCCGATATTACTTCGTCAAGAAATAACCTCTGCTAGATCTTGCAAATCCATTCTCAGAAAATTCATTAATTTAACCGAAAAATAATAATCAGCTTTAGTATAATTCATAAGTCTGAAAAATTAACATTAGCACACTGAAGAACTTTCTTATTTCGAAGCTCATGTTCTCACGGCTCATGCAACTAAAATCATCGGAACTATCATATCTTCCGATATAACCCTCCGCCGTCATGTTCTTTAACAATTCGAGTCTAACTTCATAAATAATTATAACAGAACAATCGAAACATTTTTAGAGTGTCATTGTATATCCCCTCGACCCCCTATCAGAATTAGTTATTCCTGATTTCTAAAATTTCAAGTCTACCCGTGCAGCTCAAGTTTCATGCATTTAAACCCTGAGATACCTAGGCATTCGGCCATTCACATGTTCTCAATATATAATTCTGATCCCTAGATTTCAGTTCATTCCGCAAGTAAAGTGAATCAAGACTCGTAAATGTGCTAAATCGTTCCAATAACTTGGAAAAATTCACAACCAGTTTCCGAACGACGGCATCGGAGGATCCGTTATCGATGAAGACCAGGCTGGTCGTTGAGGTTGTGAGATTGGATCGATGCCAACGTGCCACAATTACTGAGACTTTGTAGAATATCATTTGTAATTGTGCTTGATTTCATTAGTTGTCCTTGTAAATAGGGGCTTTACTTATATTAGTCTTTTTAAGGACTAGTTTGATATTTATACCAAGCTTGTTTAGTATAAATACTTGTAAATGAATTGAGCTGAATAGAGAAAGTTTTGAGAATTGATCCGAAGGGCTTGCAATTCAATTTCTAGAGAGAGAAACAACAGTAATTTTCTCACTCTACTCGAAATCTCTCTCTTGATATTCATTAGAGTTTTTCGATCGATTATTAATGTCAATCATATTCATCGAATTACTTAGAATTCACGCCTAGGATCTTAGAGTTGTTAATCTGAGGACCTAACAATTGGTATCAGAGCAGATTCGTTCTGTTTTGAATCGTAAATTGTTAGAATTGGATCGAAATTTTATTTCGAACGCTGTTCCATCGAAGAACAGATTTTGCGCGAAAAGTTTTTCAATCCAATAGCTCTATTCTGTGCTTAATTGACTTGAATTTGATGTTTCAGTGCTAGATTAAGTGATATACAATCACTGCGACGAGATAAGCAGCAGTTTGAGCTTTTATTGTTGATTAAATTTGATTCTGAAGTGTTACTGTTTGCGAAGAACATGAAGAACACGTTCTGATTTTGCTCAAATTCGACATATTTTGCTTCATAACGTGTTTAATTGCTTGTTCGTGCGTGATTAGTACATTATTGCGAGCAATTACCTAAACTTTCACTATCTGATTCTTTGTTTTTGCTCAAATCCGTGTTAGTCGTATTCTGTGAATTTTTCTCGATTGCTCAAAAATTTCTCGCTAAGTTTTGCCATCGGATTAGTTTATCGATAAACTTAGTTCGAGAATTTTTCTCGGTCAGAATACGAAGTCAGCGCCAGAATCGTCATCAGCAGAAACGATTCTAGTTAGAAATATTTTTCGAGCATTATTCAGCGAAAATTTTTTTTCGAGTGAGACCAATTTTGACCTTATATGCATAATAACTTTCACTCGAAAAACTTTTAAGTCAAACCTTTTAAAGGTTGACCAGGCGAAAATCATATACACGCAAGAAACTTTTCTAGAAATTTATCTCGATTGAACGATTTTGGCAATTTATTTCGCTCGTAAAATATTTCGCTGATACAATTTCTCGTACGAGAACAGTAAATACATTCTGTATCGACAATATTAGTTTCGATCATACTGTAAAGATTGAATCGAAATTAATTGTCGATCTAATCTTCGAATCAAACGCTACTAACCGATTTCATCACTTGTGAAGCACTTTACATCATCTTCAACCTTCAAAACAATCAACGAAGATCCTTCAAACAACTCAACTACTATTCAAAAATGGGTGCTTATTCGCTCGGAAACGACAACCGTCCGCCGATCTTGCAAAGAGGCGAATACACAGTATGGAGAAGCCGCTTCCTGAACTTCTAGCACTAAAGGATCAAGCCGAAAATCTACTGCAGTCCCTTGAAGAGGGACCGGCACAGTTCTGGGTCCATGTTCCCGGGGACGAAACCGCTACTCCAGTAATCCCAGCTTCTAGGCGACTAAAGGAGCCTAGAGAATATTCTCTGGAGGAATGAGCTCGAGCCAAGGCTGATCTAGTAGCCATGAATACCCTTATGCAGGGAATCCACAACGATATATACAGACAAATCGACAGCCTTACATCGGCTAGGGGATGTGGGATGAGCTGCATAGGATGATGCAAAGGACGGAAGTTGGCATAGAGGCCAAGAAGGCGAACATTCTCACTGCATACGACTCCTTCAGAGCTAAGCCGGAGGAGAGCCTATACGAAATCTACCAACGATACCTCACTCTTCTCAACGAGATGAGGAAGATAGAAATCACAAAGACAAACATGGAAACAAACATTCGATTTCTATCTTCTCTGCCCACGGAATGGAAGAAAATATCCACACAAACACGACAAAATAAAGACCTAGAAGAGTTGGATGTTCATGCCGTGTTCGATAATCTAGCTCAACATGAGGATGATATCCGAGAGATTATCAAAGAGAAGAATGGCAAACAAACCGATGACACGGTTGCCCTAGTCTCGGAGAAGAGGAGCACAAGATCAAGAAAGGAAAAGATCGTTAGGCCACCCTCATCATCAGAGTCAGAAGGCGAATCGGACTGCGACATCGAGCCGAACATGAAAGCCCTTGGAGCAGTTAGCTCTCATTGGACAAATGATGAGCAAGAAGTACTTCAAGAAGAAGTCTTCAACCTCAGCCAACAGACTTCGGACTACAAGCTCCAAGAACAAAGAACGTGCTCCAGAGAGTTCCGAGGTCAAGAACCCCAAAGAGACTAACAAATGCTTTAATTGTGGCAAAACAGGTCACTTCGCCAGAGAATGCACTCTCCCGAAGAAGAGAGATGCAAACTACTACTCCAGGAAGCTTCAATTGACAAAACAAAAAGAAGCTGGAGTAGCTCTCATGGCCGAGCAGGGCCAATGGCTCGAGGACACGTCGAGCTCCGAAGAAGAGAACTTAGCCCTCATGGCCCGTCTCGACAACGAAATGGACGCCGAAACATCCACTCGTTCGGACGACGACAACGCATCCACATCTTCAAATGAGGTAGTCTCTCACTCCACATTATTGACCATGTTAGATTCGTATCAATTAGCGTACGCTAACATGAAACGTGAGCAGAAAAGCATAAAGGAAGTAGAGATTAAACTTGAAAAAGCTCAGGAGAGGATAGATAGTCTCGAATCAGAACTTAGTAGCTCTCGTGCAAAAATAGAAGAACTTACTGAGAGCTTACATTCTAGAGAGACTAGTCAACCTCCTTTAGGACAGCATAGTGAAAAGATTAAAGAGTTAGAAGACAGGCTAGCAAATAACTACAATTGTCTGGTTAGGAATCTCAATGAGAAAGCTACCTTAAATTGTAGGATAACCGAAGCTACTTCTAAGATCACTGACTTAGAAACTCAATTAGAAATATCTAACGCTAAGGTTAGTGAGCTTAGTAAGGATCTAGACGCCTGTCAAGCTGCCAAAGCAACGGTTGAAAATAATTATGCTCTCCTAAGTGAGGAACGCAGGAAGTTATACGCAAAAGTTAAAAAATTAGATGATCTTCTTACGCGTAGGGGACATTCTGAACAGACGATATTCCTAAACAAGCCCAAGGATATTGAGTTTTATAATCCAATAGAAAGCATAGGTTTCACTAACCCACGTATTTTAAGAAAGAAAGAAATGCATGACATTAAGAAGATGGGTTTAGCTGCAACCTCCCTTAGGAACATTACGGAATCGACGTATGAAAATGCGTTATTCATCCATCAAACAAGCCTCACATGGGCCTGAGATCCCCTTTGACTACAATGAACTAATTGAAAAGGACAAAAACAGGAAACCATCCTTAACACCTGTCAGTGAATTAGCTCAAGTCTTACCTCCTGACTCTAAAGAATACCACGAGGAAGTCAAAATGGTAAATTATCAAAATTCTCTCTACAAACTCCCTATTATAAAACAGATAGAGGAGTCACAGGCGAAACTAGACAAAGAAAGAGAGAATTTCGAAGCTGAAAAGAAAAAATTCTATAAGGAGAGGGAAAATCTCAAGGCTTCCTCGTCCTCCCAAACTACCTCACACGCTATTACAAAAAGCGTGAAAATAGAAAAATCGCCTTCGAAAGATCAAAAGAGCATTAATAATTCTGTTAAAGGTGCTAAGACTAATTTTACTTCACCTATGTCCACAGGGAGCGTAGAGCCAGCACCAACTACGAAGGCGAGAGTGTCTAGTCCTAATATAAAGAAGGAGCGAGTTTCTGAACATGTTATTCCTTCTGTCAAAACAAAAGACACTTGTAGTAATAAAAGAGCCATTTCTTCGTTCAAAATAATTGCTTCTATCGTGCTCACTTCAGCCTATCACCTATAGAAGTAAAAATCTCGAAATAGGCTCTACATCGAAAATTACTACTAATCATTATGGAACAAATGCCAAAAGGAAAAAAATCGTAGGAAACAAGATCCAGTCATATAGAAAGCTTATGGCGCCGTACATGATTGTACTCACCTAAGGTATCCTGTCGAAATTACTTCCCCCAAGCACCTTAGGAGACTATCACAAGAAAAGATCTTTTCCTCAGTCAAACCTTCCAAGGCATTTGTACGAGCTGAAATTAACCTTCCCTGTAAGGTTCAATCCAAATGGGTTCCTAAATCTCCGCCTAGGACGACACAAGCCAAAAGGGCCAAGTCTCCTACAGAGGCAAAACCCAAACACACTTCTCCAAAAGTGCAATGGGTTATTAAGACTCTTCCAAAAATAGATTTAGGAGTCATATCAGAACCCAAAATTAAATCTGCTAATCTGAGAGGACTCATGCTTAAGTGGGTACCTAAAGCTCTCTAAATTGTTTTTGCATATCCATCATGTGTGGTACCTCGACTCTGGTTGCTCCACACACATGACTGGTAAACAAGAGCTGCTGAGCAACTACAAAGACCGACCAAATGGTAAAGTCAGATTCGGGAACAACGATTCAGCCCCGATTCTAGGACTTGGGGATATCATTTTGAAGAATCTGACCATCAAAGATGTCTCAGTCGAAGGTCTCCGCTATAACTTGTTCAGCATAGGCCAACTCTGTGACAAAGGCTTCCAGGTGGTCTTCCATGCTGACCGGTGCAGAATTTTGGATACTCAGGACACAGAACTCCTTCAAGGACTTCGGAGATCCAATCTTTATACGATCAACCTGACGTCCGTGCGGCCCTCGACAGCTGTATGCCTCATTTCTCAGATTGACTTACAGAGGAACAGCCTATGGCATCAACGACTGTCTCATCTAAACATGAAAGCTCTCCACGTCTTTCTACGAAAAAGTTGGTTCACGGTCTTCCAACTATACAACTACAAAGGGAGCATCATTGTTCGGCATGTCACCTAGGAAAAATGAAGTGAGCATCTCATCACGTCAAGCAAATTGCGTCTACTTCTCGACCATTGGAACTAATTCACATGGATCTCTGTGGTCCGATGCAGACTCAGAGTATCAATGAAAGAAAGTATGTGCTAGTGATTGTAGATGACTATTCTCGCTACACGTGGACAAAGTTCCTTCGAACGAAGGATGAGACTGGTGACTTGATAATCAATTTTGTGAACACAACTCAAATCTGCTGCAACAGACTATTCAAGTTGTTCGAACAGACAACGGCACTGAGTTCAAAAACAACCAGCTCAGTGAGTTCTATCAAAAACTTGGAATAAGTCAACAATTTTCAGCCGCCAAAACACCTCAGCAAAATGGGGTCGTCGAAAGGAAAAACCGAACACTAGTGGAAGCCACTCGTACAATGCTGATCTAGACGGGACTTCCACACTTTCTATGGGCTGAAGCAGTCAATACCGCTTGTTTTACTCAAAACAGGACGGTGGTTCACAAACGGTTCAACAAGACTCCGTACGAGATTGTGAACAACAGAGTGCCCAATATCTCTTTCTTTAAAGTCTTCGGGTGCAAGTGCTTTGTGGCGAACGACCGAGAACAACGTGCAAAGTTCGACCCTAAAGCATTCGAAGCTACATTTGTCGGGTATTCTTCAACCTCAAAAGCGTACCGAGTATACATCAAGTCCAACCGAACTATTAGGGAAAGCTATAATGTCACTTTTCACGAAGTGGCAGAAATGGCTACTGGTCAACTCAGTCCAGGACCCGTGCCTAACCCGATGGTTCCTGCTCAAATCAGTTCAGGACCCGTGCTCTACCCGTTGGCTTCTGAAGGCAACATTTCAGAACCCGTAATCACTGGTGTGTTGGCACAAAACCAACAGAAGATGGCAACAACTTCAGGATCAGTGTCAGACGAAGCAACGAGACTGCAATAGACGATTTGGATTCTCTCTTCGAACCAGTATATCGGTCATGCACGACTGCACCTACAGTGGATTCTCCACCGTTCGAGACCGACGTACCAAGTTCATCCCATACCTCTACCCCACCCGATTCAGATTTGCCACAGAATAACGAAGAACCTACAGTGGTCCTCGAGGTAGTATCATCAGAGACGATCGATCCAAGTGCAGAATTGGAACTTCCTCGGACAAATGATCAATCGGAGACTCTAGGCAATCTAGATCCACATATGGCTGACGCATCTGCTACAGCCTTGCCTCATGAGCGCAAGTGGACTAGAGGTCACCCTGTCGATCAAATAACTGGCAATCCTTCGGATGGTGTGAGGACGCGTCGTCAACACAGTCTTTTCAGTTGCTTCCTGAGCCAAAACGAGCCTACCAAAGTAGCAGACGCACTTCGAGACCCGGATTGGACAATTGCAATGCAAGAGGAAATCAATCAATTCGAACGTCTTCAAGTGTGGACCTTGGTACCCCGTCCACATGGGAAAACAGTGGTCGGAACTAAATGGGTTTTCAAGAATAAGAAAAATGAAGATGGTGAAGTGATCCGGAACAAAGCAAGGCTAGTAGCTAAGGGATACAATCAACAGGAAGGCATCGACTACGACGAGACTTATGCTCCTGTTGCCCGTATCGAAGCTATCCGCCTCCTACTGGCTTATGCGGCTCACAAAGATTTCAAAGTCTATCAGATAGATGTTAAAACCGCTTTTCTCAACGGCGTGTTAATAGAAGAAGGCTAGTAGCCGGAAGGTTTCATTGATCAAGAACATCCCGATCACGTCTATCTTTTGGACAAAGCTCTCTATGGACTAAAACAAGCCCCACGTGCTTGGTACGATGTCCTGAGTGATTTCCTCGTGAAGTCTGGATTCATACGAGGAACGATAGACACAACCCTCTTCATTAAATGGCATGACAAAGATCTGATGGTCGTCCAAGTATACGTCGGCGACATCATCTTCGGATCAACAAATACTCGGCTCTGCAAGAAGTTTGGAGATCTTATGAAGAGCAAATTCGAAATGAGTCACATGGGAGAGATGCAATTTTTCTTAGGCCTTCAGGTCAGGCAGCTCAATGATGGAATTTTCATCAGTCAAACAAAATACATCAATGACATTCTGAAGAAGTTTCATCAAGACCAGAGCAAGCCTGTTAGCACTCCTATGTCACCAAGCTGCAAGTTGGATGCCGATCCCGCTGGTAAATCGGTCGACATCACACTGTATCGCAGTATTATTGGATCTCTTCTTTACCTCACTTCGAGCCGGCCGGACATCATGTTTGCCACTTGCCTGTGTGCCCGTTTTCAAGCCGAACCCAAAGAATCCCATATGCTCGCGGTCAAAATAATTCTTCGCTACCTTAATGGCACCTCTACCCTTGGCCTATGGTATCCAAAGGGTACGAATTTCAAACTTATCGGCTACACTGACGCTGACTATGCAGGTTGCCGAATGGACAGGAAAAGCACGTCCGGTGGCGCTCAGTTTCTAGGCGAAAAGCTGGTCTGCTGGTCATCCAAAAAGCAGAACTGTGTGTCCACTTCGACGGCAGAAGCGGAATACGTAGCTGCCGCCAGCTTTTGCTCACAGATGCTGTGGATGCGGACACAGCTTCGCGACTATGGGTACAATCTAACTAACATACCCATATATAGTGATAGTCAGAGTGCAATTGCCATTACTTGCAATCCTGTTCATCATTCATGCACAAAACACATAGACATTAGATATCATTTTATCAAAGATCACGTAGAAAAAGGCACGATAGAGATGTATTTTGTGAACACGGAGTTTCAACTAGCCGACATTTTCACCAAGGCCTTGGATGAAAAACGATTCCAATTCCTTATCGGAAAATTAGGCATGCTGAATCTTCCGTAATATGTGCATTACCTGATCTTCTGTGCTATCACATGCTCTATTCTATGTGTTTTCTATGCTTATTTGTTCTTATCTTGCGTGATATTAAAAAAGATAAAAATAAAAATAAAAATAATACATATATACTACCTCCGTCCCACTTATTTCTTCTCATCATTCTATTTCGGGCGTCCCACATAATTCTTCCCATTTCCATTTTTGGTAAAAATTATCCCACTAGTAAACACCATTAATATTTAAAAAAGTCTTCTTGATTTGCGTGTCTACTAATAACTTTTCTCTTTCCATACCTCAAAAGGTGTACTATAACATTAAAATAATGTGGTTTCTTAATCTCCGTGCTCACTAATCTTTGGGAAGAAATAGCCGGGACAGAGGTAGTATAATATAATGGGGTATGACGAAATCCTTTAGGATGCCTTGATCTAAAGTCACCAAGAATTTTACCCCGACATGCGATCGATTTAATTGCTTAAATTTTGTCAGTCTAAGTCGCATTCTTGCGTCTAAAAGGTCAGTTGATTGTTCCACTGGCACAAAGTCAGTCTACATGCGTGAGAATTCAAGCCTTGTTCCTTTTTCTTTCTTTGGATCTACTTCTCGAGTGAGTCACACGTCACTTACTTGTTTTACCTAGCGATTCTTGGTGTCATACTCACCTTGCGTTAGATCGTTAGGAAAATGATAAGGGAGTTTAGGATATTCCTCATTCGGCCTTCTATAAACTTCCCACGTTTGCCCCTAGTCATCCACTTTGAGCCTTCTCCGACGTCCTTTTCTTCATTTGAAACCCATTCCCGGCCTTCAGCCGAATTCTATACTCTTCGAATGGTTGTTCAAACGAGAATAGGAGGGGGAGATAACAAAAGAAAAGTAGGATGATGACAAAGAAGGCATTGCTCAACGCGCAAATACCAAAGGAACCAGCCATCCAACTACTTTGCAAAAAGTGGTGTGGTTCCTGCTACGAACTTCTCCAACGATAATCTCGTACGCTCGTCAGAACGGCTGGAAGAGAAGCACCACGAAGTGAACTTCTCCAACGATAATCCGGTCTTATATCGGGAAACGAGAAGAGGAGCGCAGCCTCGGGTACGAATTCCATAACCGTGAACTTTTCCAAATAGATAATCTCTGAAACCTATCTAGGGACTAAGAGAAGAGGAGCACCGTATCGACCCGAGAATCAACAAGAAGAAGTTCGCCTACGATAATCTCCTATAGCCTCATGGAGAAGCGGAGCTTCAGCTTGAGCATAGCTTATTAAGGGATAGTAAATGAGGGAGAAAAGAAGAAAGATGCCGAAAAGAAAGGAGACGGACGTAGAAATGGAAGATGACGAAGAGATAAGCTCACTTTCCTATAAATTCCCTCCCTTCTATGTCCTAGCCAAACCAAAACCTTTACACTCCTATTGATTCCAATCGACGGTCTCTCGCCTGGGAGAAATGATTAAACATGCCTCGATCACAGGTAAACTGAGTTAAAATTGCTTGTGTTGACTTGAGTGATATAAATATAAAAATCCCAAGTTAGAAAAAGCAAGAGCGAACCTAGTAAGAGTTGTCGAAATGGAGCAACCTATGAACTTAGGACTATAGTTTGACGACATGACTTGACTGCATTTTTCTGTTTCAAATGTCTTGTAAAATTTTAGGCTTGACGATTGATCGAAGCAAAATAATCTGACCCCATACTATAATATAGTAAAATACGAAAAAAAATTATATATATAAATATTAAATAATAAATTTCGCACATTTTGACATGAAATGTTATGTTTCATATGCATTGAATTGAATAAATGCGAATTTTTTTTTATGTCGCACATTCTAAATGCAATTTTAGATTGCATTGGTACTGAATTGTTTAAATGCGATAAGTTTTTCTATGCTCTAACCCTCACACAATATTTTGAAGTACATGTTTTCGGGGACCATGTACACATACTTACTTGGTAAATTTGTGTGTTTTTATGCTCGTGACTTGAATTGATTTAATATGCTTGCATAATTAGTTAATTCTTGTGCATCAATTGAGGGGGAGCAAGTGTAAAAAATTGTCATTTTGCTCCAAATATTTTTGACGTTTTTCTCTGAGTATTTCAGATGTTTCAAAATTAAGGAGTGAGACGTCGACACTACAAAGAGATGAGCTAAACACAAGACCAGATATTTCAAAGATAAAATTGCCCAAAATAATTGTTGATTAACTCCATTATTAGAAACGTTTATCTCTAAGTGGTATAGATTTTTAAAACTACTACCAGGGGAGCTAGACGTTACTACACTGAAAATCCAGGGAGTTAATTGCATATATTTTAGTTACTAAGGGGGAGCCTTGTAATGGGTTTTAATTTGAAATTGGGGTCAATCTGAAACTTTAGAAGAACTTATCGAGAAACTGGATATTAGAATTAATTCGCAATCTAAAAGTTTCTCGATCGTAAACAGTGTTGGGACATATTTTGATTAATTGCGATAATTTGCGATCGAAAAAAAAAATTGAATTGAGAAACAATTTTCGAATCAAAAGTTTCTCGAGCGCAAATAGTAATGGGCCTGATCTCGCAAAACGTCCAATCGCAAACCCAACATTGATTTACAGCGAGTTATTAAAAGTTCACTTTTTGTTAGTCGAAAAACTTTTTCTCACGTAAACCTAATCGTAAAATTTTCTCTCTCGACAAACTCTCACAGACAGTTCCAAAATCTCAAATCTTTCGATTTTCAACCAACAAATTGTCTGTTTAGGGTAGAAATGAGATTCATTTGACGATTGCGTGCGATTAAACTCATTTAGCATCTGCATTTTGTAGTTTTTCGCATGTTTAGGATAAGATCTTTCGACGGTTCTTCAAAAAAAAAACGATTTAAGAGTATACTGTTTCACTAAATTTAGGCATGCTTCTTGGATTTTCTGAGTTAAATGCCTGTTGTTTAGATAGATTCGCTGTTTTTGATAAAACAGATAGCGTAAATCGTTGGAAATTTCCATCTGTGATGATAGAAAGAGTTTCGATGAAACTGGGTTCTTTGAAGTATTGAAGCTATCGAAGAACTTTGTCGATCGCAAATAGACTTAATTGAATATAAATTCAATCGAGATACTATTTGTGTCGATTTAGTCTTCGATCGCAAAATTTTGACTTAGTCATCACTATAAAAAGATTATTTACCGTCAAGAAAAATCCAATTATGATTTTCTGCGAGCGAAAAACTTATGCACTGAATAGATAGTTTAGATGCAAATTTTATCGAGCGTAAAACTTACTATCGCAAAATAGAATTTTCGATTTGATGACAATTTGGTCGCAAAAATTTAGCAGCGAAAAATTAATTTTTCAACGCTTAATATTTCGATCGTAAAATTCGCCGCTTAGGTCGTAGTTGATCGAAAAATTTCTCGATGATTGACTTAGTCTTTCGTTGACCAATTTCTCGATAGAAATATTTCGCAGCGAAAATTTTACTTACAATCGAAAATCGCATACCGCTCGACAATTTCAATTCGAAAAATTTTATTCAATTGAAGAAAATTTCTCGACAGTAAATTTACCTGACAATTAGTTTCTCGATCGTAAATTTACGCGGAATTTTTCTCGATCGTAAAATTGGTCGACTACAGTCTAAATTTCATCGTCAACACTTAGGAAATTTTTCACTAAGTCCTTTACACTGTAGCGACTATCAACGAATAAAATTTCTCGATCGAAAAATTAGACGGAATGCTTTCAATTGAAATCAATGCATAGGAAATCAAATCACAATTCAATTTTATCGACCGAAAATTTACTCGGCATGAAAAGTGACTTACTGATTTCACACTTAGCGAAATGTCGAACTATTTTTCACGCGACATATTTCATTCGAAATTACATTCATGCCATCACGATTTTTGAAATTGAACATAGATTATGCATTTGATATGATCTCAATTCAAAATTCATCGAACATGCTATTATTTGCAATATTATTATAGTTTGATGAAATTTATTCATATTTCGACTAAAAATAAAATTGAACTAATGAACTTTTATATATCTTATATTTCCGATGGATCGCTACCCAAGATACAACCACATCTACGATCACAACCTTTATCTAAAGGTTCAAGATACGAATTTCCAGCTCGATCTGAGCACGTTTAGGTGTCCAGACGAGATCATCGTATCAATCCTACAGGGCCACCCCATCTGGCATGCATTAACGGTCAACGCATCGGTGCCGATGGTCTATCTCCAACAGATGCATACAAGGAGCAGTAGCGGATGGGACCTTCTCCTTCATGACCCGAATCGGGACACGGCACATACACATGAGCAAGAGCCAGTTCGGCATGATACTGGACCTGCCTCATCACGACAACTACGACCCGCTCCCGACGGACGCGGAGATGATTCAGGATTTCCTGCATATGGGATACCAACCGCCGCTTAGCAGATTAGCTCAGGTCCAGAGCAGCGGTATCCCTCACCCCTGGAAGACGCTGTTCGGCATAGTGAACAAGTGTCTGTCACCCAAACACGCCGGATTCGACAAGGGCAACGGCAACATATTGCGGATCTTTCACGGCCTCGCCTTCGCCAGAAACTACGACTTTGCACAGCTGATATGGAACGATCTAGCTGAACAGATTCGGCTGAAGTCGAAACGTGCCCTATGCTCGATGGTTCAACGTGATCATCAGGGAGTGCATGGAGCTACATGCAGAGAACATCCCCCAGCTACCTCCTGGTGGAAACTACCAGGCGCCAAGCTTAAGTTCTTCCACAACCCACGGCTGACGGACCTGGACCAACCGTCGATGCCAATTCCAGTCAACCTACTCAGGCTCGCCGACCCCGCGGGAGCTGAGTATCAGAGGTTCTGCCGGGAACACAACTTAACGGAGGATATGATCAGAGGGCCCCCGGCAGATCACCATGTGAGCCCTCCCCAACACCAACCAAGCCCTGACGACGCGATGATTGACGTCGTCGCTCAGGAGCTTCAACAGGAGTCTCCTTCGATCGAAGAGCCAATGCCCGACGTAGAAGACACCTTGATAGACGTCGTGGCTACCGAGATGGCGCTCGAGGATCCTGAACACGAATTCCAGGTGGAAGTGCCCGTACATGTTGGCATGCTCGAAGAAACTTTTGAGGAGGTTCTTCAACAAGAAGCACAGTCCGAGACTAAAATGGGGCAAACTTCACTTCCACTGGTGACGGATCAGACCTTGGAGAACGTCGATCGAGACCTTACTCCTCACACCGCCACTCCGTCTGACACAGAGTCTGACGAGGAAACTAGTCTGATCAGGAGGACTCCCAAAGACTCAGTATTCAGTTGGAGTCACTCTTCCCAGCCGTCACTGCCGCCCCAGATACTACCGACCACGACGACAAGTGTTGCTGGCACATCTTCGCTCAATCTTGAGCCACAACCAACTCACGTGGTATCTAGTTCGCAGGCACAACCTGAGCCTACCTTAACACCCATAGAGGCGAATCCTCAGGATTCGACTCGAGGATTGGGTGGAAGTCTCATACAGTCACAACCTCAAGTGACTGTGAGCCAGCCCCAGGAGTCGGTGTCTACTCTAGGGTTGATAACAGGCTACATCAGTCGTCCTGGTCCATCCTTGGAGGCGTCCACACCATTTGTGACGAACGAGCAGTTCCAGGCCGCTCTCTCTGTCGCTGTACAGTCTATGGAAGACAAGATCACGGAGAGAGTACTACAAGTAATCGAGGCATCCCGAAGAGATACCGGGAAAGCACCCGCCTCTGAGGCCCTTCGTCACAAACCCACCCCACACCTCCACAACCCACGCCCACCGACCCTTTAGCCACTTCCTTCATCCTCATCAACCCATATACCATCCCCATCACCGAGCTCCAAGATATTCTCCTCGCCCGCCTGATAGGTCTGTCCATCCGATCGCCTTTAAAAGAGCCCTCTATCGGCGATTGGTGGATCATCCTGAGCCACCGACTGACACCTGCCGATGCCAAAGCTCCCACTTCCGGTGCAGACATGACGATCCTGATGATCAGGACTCTCATGAGGGGGAGAAGAGGCCGAGGACATCTACATCTGGCCAAGGACAAGGCTCGGGCGCTACGCATACAAGCGCTGGAGCTGGTGAAACACAAACCCAGACCCAAACCACCCATACCACCCAAACTACCCAAACCACGCACCACACAGCCACTCTACCACATATCGACCCACCTACCTTTGCCCTCAGGACGCCTCCGCCCACACCGCCGATCTACTCAAGCCCCTTGCTTCCGGAAGAAGAAGCAAGCGCTGCAATGCTTGTAGCTCTGGCAGCTACCCAAGCTACTCCCTCCGTTGCTCCAGACCAACCGGGACCCTCTGGACATGGCGTCAAGCCACACGAAGTGTTGGACAAGTACATCTTCGAAGGACAGTGGATGACCCATTCCATGCCCGAGGAGCATCAGAGACAACGGCTTCAGGACGTACGCCACTTCTTACAACAAGCATCCGTGGACCTCGTGATCATTGAAGACGACGAAATTCAAGAAGGTGTAGACTATCAAAATGAAATCCCAAGGCTACAGGAGTTGATCGCACAACGATCGGCCTCCCCTACAAGACAGATGCCAGGGACCGTTCGGATCGACACGCCGTGGGAGAACATTCATATAGAGATACCTTTCCTTGAAGAAGTCAGGGAAAACATTTGGAGGTCACCGGATCAAATTAAGAAGCCGGATGAGTTCGAGCTGAGAGGGATCTCTCACTGGGATCAGCAGAAGAGAATGACATATTTGTGGATGCTGACCCAACTAGGACCGGACATGAGGCTGGGGATCCCGAAGGATCGACCAAAGAGTCACTTCAGGGAACTCTCCCCAATTTGCCAACTCCTCAGTGTCTACTGTGCCAAAGGAGGACTTCCAACACCTCACTACGTCATCGAACGAGTGGATAGGACCCGAGAGGAACTAAGCGAGAGCGACCTACCGTACCTCCCCGCCGATGAAGTCTACCATCTTTATCAGCTATACGTGGAGAAGGCCTCGAAGGGCTCTACCGGTTCATGATGCGACAAGTCAAGTACTTCGCCGCTCACGACCTTCAAATGGCGCTGGAGAGCAATATGAAGAAGGTCAACATGGCCGAACCACTCCTCAAAGGACCTGAGATCGAGAGGCTTCCAAGCAATCACGTGCACATCAGCTCTGTCGTCGGCATCACCTACAACAACCCAATTGCCAAGAAGAATAGGTCGATGCTGAAGACAGAAATTCACAAGTTTTGCGATGGAACTCTCAAGATCGTCAGGAGAAATATCGAACCGAGGTTGGAAGAAATAAACAGAGACACAATGCTGAGGATCCACCGGTTTGTGAGAGAACGGCCACTCCTGATGGAATTACTGGATGACATCGAGGAGCGCCTGAAGCTCAGGGAAACGGTTAGAGACTACGAGCATGCGCTGGGCTTGCGCAGATCGTACTATGCCCGACAAGGACGAATAGAGCGGAGACGCAATCAAGCACAAAGGGGGAGAATGTAGAATATCATTTGTAATTGTGCTTGATTTCATTAGTTGTCCTTGTAAATAGGGGCTTTACTTATATTAGTCTTTTTATTAAGGACTAGTTTGATATTTATACCAAGCTTGTTTGGTATAAATACTTGTAAATGAATTGAGCTGAATAGAGAAAGTTTTGAGAATTGATCCGAAGGGCTTGCAATTCAATTTCTAGAGAGAAAAACAACAGTAACTTTCTCACTCTACTCGAAATCTCTCTCTCGATCTTCATTAGAGTTTTTCGTTCGATTATTAATGTCAATTATATTCATCGAATTACTTAGAATTCATGCCTAGGATCTTAGAGTTGTTAATCTGAGGACCTAACAGACTTGGGTTGACTTCCATAGTGATGGCTACTTCTATTGATCCGCCGCTCGAGGTGTCTGGCACCTCGGATGATTTCGGCGAGAAGGAGGAATCTCGAAGGCGCATGGGCTGATTCGGTCCGTGCCGGATTTTCTGTACTCAAATAACTCATAAGGAAGCGGTGAACGCACGACTACGTCCGATATACCGATGTTAATATTATTCCATCGATCATTCAGGTTAACTCTTCGAAGCCATATAATGAAAACTCAGATTCTTAATCCAGATAGAAAACATTCACAGACCTGTGTAATTGCAGCTACTCCAACGTATAAAATACTTACGGAAGGAAAATCATCAGTTTTATTTTTACTACCCAAGTTAAGGGATAAAAGGCCCGGGTCCAAATAGTTATTATTCAGCATCCAAATAAAAATAGAAAGCCCAATACGAGCCCAGCAAAAATAATATTCCAACGTATCAATCCTCATGCAATAATCAACTCTCCTTAAGAAATATAGCAGAACCAGTCCCAACATTAACAAAGAATTCGCATGCTCCTCGAATTCTAATTCCAAATTTCATGCAAACTCCCAATAATAGAATAGTCATACTCTTCTAAACATTTCATCACTGACACCACAAATATCAGAATTCATATTATTTTCTCCCACATTAGCCAATTATTTAAAATACTTGTCGCCGAAACCACCAAAGCGTCAAAAAACTTACAGACCGACTTTCGCTTTTCGATTTGCGGCAGAACTTTTCCCTCAACTTAGCGCCCGCTCGATAGGGTCGGGTATGTGAGGCGAGGACGCAATGGATCTGATAGTGGGCTCGGCCTCACCGACGGTCGCGCTCGGGCTATCATGTATGGCTGCAAATGCGGGGAATGGATCGTTCCGGCAACTGCAATAGATCTGCTTGCGATGAATCATGCCTGGTGGTGGCTATCTGCGATTGTCGCCCATGCACCCCTCTGTTCAGCGATAATCTTTTTGGAGCGGCACTGATAAATTAAGCCTCGACGACGACGCAGTTATGGTGCGCGGGACTTGCTCGCGTCTGATTGGTAACCGCTCGGGCGTCTATTGTTCATTTGCCCTGGTTGATATTCGACAGTGCCATGGGGAGGTTCCGATTTCAGTCGACGTCGGCGTGGAGGCTGCAGTGGCTAACGGCTACGGAGTGGACAGATTTTCTCAGAAAGCATCGTAATTTTTAAGACTAAACGTTCCCACAGACGGCGCCAATTGATGCGTCCCGAAAAATTGCCTCCCTATCTGCCCCGTAAATCAGCCTTTTGCTCGACCCGTCGTACCGCCGCCGTCGTCTGTTGTCCACGTCGGCGCAAAGATCAACCGTTCGCTCCAGTCGCTTCTGTAGAAGGCCTGAAATATCACAGAAAATAAGCTAGGAAGGCGCCGATTCGGCGACGCCCCTCCGACGCTCAAGTCAGATCATCGTCTTTTTCATCAAAAAGGTGATCGCAGGTGCTAGGCAGAAAAATAGTTTCAGTGTTTTTCGTTATAGAGTGCGTACCTTTGCAAGGATCTAACCGCCACCTTTTATACTCATCTCCCCTTTCTTGCCTTGACTTGTTCGTCACCCCAGTCCGCTCTTTCGCCAACTTTACGCGGAGACGTGGTCTCCCCACGTTCTTCCCACGTTCTCGCTTCCTCCTTCTTCCTTCGATTCTTCCTCTGACTTCCTCTTCTCGACTCGAACTGCTTTGCCCGAGCTTCCCGCTCCTTCTCGGGGATGTCTTTTCGGCTCCGTTCCCTTTGCATCTCAAGGTCTATCGGCTCGTTATCGCTGATGCGCTCGGCTCGTTCTCGGCGACGTGCTCGGCTCGCCCTCGCTAGTCTGCGCGACTCGCGGCTCATTTTCTCTTCTCGAGGAGAAGTATCCTCGCTATCTCCTCGGCTCCCGTGTTATTGTACAGTTAGTCAAAATCTCGAGAGTAATATTCTTTTCCTTTGTTGTTCTCTCCAGTGTGTATTATAACCATCAGATGAAAAGAGGGAGTTGTCGTAGTATCATTTTAGAGGGTGGATCACTTACCTTCACCAAAGATGGAGTTGAGATCCTTATATCCTAGTTTCCCACGTGAGTTATGGAGCCTCCATAATATGAGTGAAGTTTTGTAACCAACCACTAACTCCCATGATCAATAAAAGGTGACTTGGTCTTCTCCTGCTTTGTAACTAACATCGTCCCATGTTCTCTTCTCAGCGTGCCAAGTCGGCCCCTTACGCATGTCTCTCTTCGGGTAGTGCTAGGACGGGGCTTTATTCCTCGAGCGGTGCACCTTCAGTATATTATCCGAGTAAGGCATCATTACTTGCAAGCGCTCGTCCGGGCCTAGATCCCCTCGGGACGTTCCTTGCAGGGTGTCGTTCAGGAGGTTTCTTGGCGGGGGAAAGTTTCTCGCGGGGAATGTTTCTCGCGTCCTTCGACTAGACTCGAATATGTAACCGGTTATATCCGGGGATAACAGTATTTAAATCCTGACTTTTGTTTTGCGTAAATGATATCTATCTTTGATTTTATGCTCTGGACATTTGGAATATCCTCATTCAGGCAGGGGGAGCAAACTGATGTAACTTGGTAAAATCACTGAACTTCACTAATATTTTGGCTCTGATGCTTGAACGTTTTATATGGAATATTTTCATACATGATATGGAATATATGCACTCATGACTAGAATATCTGCATTTATGACATGAATTATCAACACTTAGATAGGTGGAGCATACACATTATCTAATTATTTGCTCTTATGATAAATTGCGTTGCCTAAATAGTTACATGTGCTTATGAAATTGTTTATGAGATTTCTTCGTAAGTGCCTGCCGCGATGCATTTGTGCTACTTGAATCATGTTTGAACAATGCGCACTTAAGAAGGGGGAGCACGCTAACTGGTAACTTCGAGATTTTCATCTATGATATATCATGCAGGTTACTTGATATATTCTCAGTTAGACAGCGGGAGTCAAATCCCATTCATGATATATCTTTTGATGTTATTCGAAATATCTGCATATAGGTAGGGGAGCATATATGTACTGTCTGTGATTATGAAATTGCATATGCTTTGTTCATGATTATGAAGCACTTAGACATACAGAACTTGCATGATCGAATATGCTTGCATGCTTCCGTGCTGCATTAATTATCATCATTAAAAAGGGGAGGAGAGTGTTGACCTTTTTGGTCCATGAGCATTAGAAAGTTTTGATGATCTATATAATTGTAACGACATTAGGTCTATAAATTACGCAATTCGATTTGAGTTTAATATAATGTCTGAGCACATGTGATTCTATTATTATTTGGTAAAACTATGTGATCGCATGTTATAGATGTCTCACATGCTAGGATATATCGGATTATGGATATACTGTGCTATTTATGAAAATTACTTGTGAGATATCCTATCGGGTTATATATGTAAAATATGTTGTGTATATATGCAGTGTGATATACCCGTTGAGAATTGGTTATTCCTGGATGAAAGTCACTTCGATGATCTTTTTCATGCATCCCACTGTTTTTAATCGATTGATATCTTTCCTTGTGGGGATATTATATTTTGGAAAGATTTGACTGATTGACTTTATAGGATAAGATGCTGATATATATGGTATGCGCTGAAATGGATGAGATCTTTAACATATGGAAAGTTGTGCCATGATATGTAAATTCGTGAAATGTGTGATCTGATCAGATCTTTTGTGCTATGTATAGGAAATATATTGACGTTCTCTTATTTGCTAAACATGGAAAATAAATCCGATTTGATTTTTTTTCGATAAAGTGATAGCAGGATATCACATATGAAAGTGCTATTGTGGTAAATATTATTCGAAATATTTGAATATGCATTGAATACGAATCTGAGCTTTATGGATAATAATCATGCTATTATGAGCTTATCACCGTAGTGAAGATTTATGATTGGCATGATTTACAGGGCATATTCATATCTCGATAATTACATGGATTATGTGCTTAATTTGGTAAATGATCTTGTGCTTGAGTTTCCATGTGAGTGTTGATTGAAAAGGTCTATATGTATGAGAAACACTTCAGATTTCCAGAACTTAGAACGTGCAACTATACGTACACCAGAGTTGTAGCCAGAAGAATACGATTTAGAGTCATCTCACACTGTCGATATATTTGTGGCTGTTTGAGCGTACAGATGTGATAATCTTCTGCCAACCTGAGCTTTAACTTGCGATTCCAGCACTGAACGAGTGATTCATCCTTATTACCACCCATCCTCCATCCATATATGATCATCTTCGGACATGTTGTCTACGGACGTGAGCAATACGCAATGAGGCAAGGTCGACGTTTACGCGCACGTGAAGGAAAGGACGAGTTCCGGGTGCCGTTCGGTAACGAGCTGTTTTCTGTCAGGAATTGGAGATTCCCAGGAACGAAACTCGACGTGCTAGTAGTGTCTAGTGTTCGACTTGTTTCGGTTGTGTATTGAGCCAATCAATCAGTTTTGTAACCAGCTAAGGTGGCATTATAGTGATTGATTAAACTCTTGAGGAGCAAACCTCAAGGAGAGAAGTAAACCCTAGTTGGGGATATAACCTCTATAAAAATCCTGTCTCGGATTTACTTTTCAGTTATTTCCTTTTTTCAGTGAGACAGAACCAATACATACCTGACGAAACTATGATATATCAGCCATCTTCATCACTTGCATAAGCAGACATATATAGGTCACTACATCGTAGGATTCTTGAATGGAAGAACCATAACTTTTTATAAGCATATTTCAAACCAACCCCCCCCCCCCCCCCCGGGGGGGACATTTTTATCTTCACCTTACATATAAAGCGCTTGTAGAATCGTATATAAAATAGTATCACTTAAACATACAAATAAGCTCTTGCAGCTTACCACTTTCGGCCTTAAACACAGGCCCGTAGCTCGTAGGAGGCCAGTGATGCGGTCGCCTCGGCCCCAACGTCGGAGGGGCCCAAAAATTTTTATAGTATATATATATATATATATATATATATATATATATTATAAAAAGAATATTATAGTTAAAACTTAAAAATAAATCTATAAAAAACTGAGTGGACTGCACAAGTCGGTTGGGCCTTGTAATCAAAGCCCAAATATTGTAATTTATTAAAAAAATTCGGTTCAGCCCAAACAAGACATAAGCTTTTTATTAAGGAAAAAGGGGAAAAAAGAAACGTGATGTGGTTTCTTCTTCTATACTAATACAATATAAAAAGGGTTTCGCTTAGGTTAAATGATGTCGTTATATAATAAAATCATTCACTATTTTCTTATGGGACCGATAGAATCAGTGTCCAGTGATCTTTAAGGTATATTATGCTGCACCTTATTTTATTAATTCATTTGTTTGGTTGCAGGCGCAATTTAATTTTTTTCTTTCTCTACAAACAATGTTTTTATATTAAGGTTAGATTTGTTTCATTTTCATGTTTTTTTTCGAACCTTTGAATTTTTTTTATTACATGTCACGTCCCACAAATCTTCTTTGTTCCTAACCGAAAACATAAGCGAAAAAACCGAACCGAACCATATTAAAACGGTTCGGATGTCGGATTAGGTATTTTCGAACATTCCACTATAAAATATGCATTTTTATTTATTTATTTTAGTTACATTTACCGTTGATAGTTACGCTATATTATACGTATCATACTGTATTGGGAAAAAATTACTGACCGGGGGCCCAAAATTTAAGCTTCGCTTCAGGCCCGTGCTTTCTTAGCTACGGCCCCGCTTAAACAGATATAAAATCTCGTGTCTTATAACTTTACGCTCCTCAGCAATAACTCCACGTGCATCTTCAACAACCTCATCGCCTCCATCGTGCACTCACTTCTCATCATTACTAATGCCTTCATCATAAACAATATCTTCATGAGCGCACGAGCTCATATTTCTATAAAAGCACGTGCATGCTCCCATAACTAGTAAGCCTCCAGCCGCTAAGTGCGCTATCAATCGATTCTAGTATGATGTAAACCAATTGAACATACGAGGGAACATGACTTCACTTGCTTATGTGCCAAATACTATACCATATGAATTAAATAGATTATATAACTAATATAGATATGGAAACATAATTTCCAAAAAAAAAAATGAATAGCCACAAAAAAATGCTTACCAAATTGACCGTGCCAAATAAAGTGTAGAGCGTATCGTTCTACATGTGAGTGTACTATAATGTGTATGTAAACTGTATCTCAATTTAGTAGTTTATCGTACCAAAATTGCAGAACATTTAATGTACCATATAACAAGTATTTGATATACCTTCTGTTATTGTTACCGCTAGTTCTATGCATAACAAACATCATTTTAGCTTAACATTGCTTTTCTCTTAATATATTCTCCAAATTACACCAACACTTAGAGCATACCCCTACTAAGAATATCCAAAAACGATATGAACTTATATGCAACAAATGATCCTAAAATATGATATAGAAGTAACATTTCTCTCAATTTATAACTTAGTTTATACTAGTTGTAGACACTTGTCCTCAATTTATAATCTATCCCCATGAACTACACTTTTAGACAACATAATTGTTTACAACTATCATTGAAAAAAGTAACATAACCATAAAAGATATATAGAGTAACAAGGTACCATAACCAAACACCAAAAAGGTATAATGCGTAAAATACTAAGGTACCATAGTCATACTTACAATGGTGCATCGTATTCGAATAGGGGTGTAATCTTGCGTTCCTGTAAACTACTTCTGCATTGACACCTTCAGGTTCCTAAATGCAACGAGAGGTTCAGAATGGACAACTGAGTAGAAACGCACGGTTTCGAGCAAACCCACGAGGACAACCCACATCGAGCAAACCCCCGGATGAATTAAAATAATTCGATTTCATTTTCCGACATCTCACGATAACTTGTGATCGAGAAAACCCACGTTGTGATCGAGAAACTTGCGCTTACTGGGTCGTTAAAAATCCACAATTTCGTTTCAATTTTTTTTTATGATTTTTTCTTTCTCATATTCAATTTCTTCTTCTTCTTCCATAACAATACCATATTGGGCTGAGCATCACATATTGCTGGTTGAACCATGAAAATCTGCGCTCCTCCTCCTTCGCGTTCTTCTTTTTCTTCGTCTTGTTCTTTCTTACATCTTACGTGTTCTGAATCTTCTCTTTTTCTTTCCTTTTTGCTTTTGTTTTTAGTGTTTCATTTGATTAGAAAAACAAAAACAAAATAGTAAAAAGAAGGGGTAAAATCGTCCTTTTATTTGAATTGGTCCTTAAGTGAGATTTAAAATTCTAACTCGTCCTTAAATGATAAATATTCTGACACTTATGTGATAGTAACTCATAGTGGTAGGGATTTAAGAGAAGTTCCTGAATAATTAAAATGGCCAACTTTTTTAACGCATGAGTTTGTGTGGTTTGCAAAATCTCATTTTCCGAAGTTATCATTACCACCTTGCAATTGAATGGTTTTTTGTACAAATACGTATAGCTATTACATATTTACACCTGACATGATATTGAATCACCAAGTCCAATCTAATTCATCAATCACATGATGAAGATGGCCTACGATATCCCTCCGTCATCACCACGTCACTGTTATTATTACTGTTAGCATCCTCGCCGTCGTCACCAACGTAAGCCAACAGATTCAAATACTTGTCTTTCTCCTCACCACCACCTCCGCCGCCGCTCCGCCACCTCGAGCGGCAGAGAACGCAAGTCGCCACTTTTCTCCGACTGCTCCTCTTCCACGCCAAGAAACACTCCTCGTGGACCACATTCTTACACGTCCCACAAGCCACCAAACGACGACGTACTACCTTATTGCTCTCCTCCTCCTCTGATCCACCCATCTCCTCCAAACAAACCGGGCAGGCACCTTCCGCCGCCACCTCCGCAGCCTCTGCCGCTCCACCGTCGCGGTTCTGGCGGCGGATGGCATGGAACCTCTCCCTGAGGACAGATCCGGCTAGGGCTTCGCTTGAGGACGGAGATTCGAGTAGTCGCCGGAGCTGGCAAGGGCGAAGGCTCCGGCGCCAGAGGCACGGGTCCTCCGGGGAGAGTCCGAGGACGCGGACCAAGACGAAGAGGACGTGCTTGCAGCGGGCGGCTCGGTCTGGGCAGGTGCAGGAGGGCGTGGGTGAGACGGTGACAGTGTAGACGTTGCCTGTGGCACCGAGGACGTAGAAGGTGGAGTTGCCGGAGCGGTGGAGGAGGCGTAGGAGGTGCTGTTGGACTGCACGGTGGAGGCGGTCGGCGGAGAAGATTGTTCGATGGTTGGATGCTGCTGTGGATTCCATGTTATTTTGGCGCTGTGAAAGGGGGGAGTTTTGGAATTTGCTTTATTTAATGTATTAGTCGTTACATTTCATGAATAAAATGGGAAAGGGGCTGTCGCGTGGATTGGCTTTTAAGTTTTTCTTAGGTTCTTTTTGGGGTATTAAACGTGGTGGAGATTCTTTGTGGAGTTTGGGGGACACGTGAGGGATTGAGTGAGGGTAAGAACAAAAGCAGACATGGAAGATAAGAGAACTACTTGACTTGGTCTAAGATATGACGATTGTGTGTTTGTTTCCAAGGCACGTCGTGGGCAATTTATATTTTGTTAACATAAAATAAAAAGGGACGAAACTTTTACATGGGCCTGTTTGAAAACAACACAATCTTCCAAGCCCAAACCCTCGTCGGCTTTCTTTGTCAGCTCTTAAAAAGCAAACTGAAACTCTCTTCTCTTCGGGCAAAAAGATCATCATGGCATTTCCGTACAGAGCAATACCGAGAACTAGGGGTGGTTCGGTACGGTATACCGTACCGAAAATGTGATACCGTATACTGTACCGAGATTTCGGTGTCGAAAAAAATCATACCAATACCATACCCAAATTTCGGTATATCTTAAATTTCGATACGGTATCATACCGAAATTTCGGTATAGTATCGGTATCGTACCTTATATATAATTCACACGGAGGGTTTTTCACCATGCGTGTCTCGTAACTCGTTAATTCGTTGTTTTCCAATTTTTAGTAAATTCAAACTCCTTATGCCCCAATAAGATGCATTATTAATACCAAAATTTTCAAAATAAAAAGATTTTTAATTCATAAATAATTTATATATTTTAGTCAGTCTCCTTAGTAAGACAAAGAACTTTACATAACTACAAAATACTATTTTATATACAGAATAATTAAAACGAAACGACTATTTAAAAAAGTTAGTGAAGATTAACAAAAAGTAATTGCATCAAGATTAACAAAAAATTAATGAAGATTAACAAAACTTGGTGGTCGTCAAGGGTATAATTAATAATTTATGGGTTAAATAAATTTATGAAGATCCTTATAATATTTTTATCAATTTTATATTGTTTTGAAACAATATAGTATATGTTGTGTATAATGTGTATATATATATATAAAATATTATAAAATTCAGTATTTCGGTATTTCGGTACAATCGGTATGCCTAATTCTTAAAATTTTCATACCATTACCGTAGCGAAAATTATCATACCTTACCAAAAACTTCGGTATACCAAAATCTTCAATGTTTTCGGTACGTTACGATACGATAAGGACGGGATATAGGTATTTTGGTATATTGCCCCAGCCCTACCAGAACCTCGATTTACTTCTGAATGTTGGATAAGCTCAATTGTGGGCCAGGAGAAGACAAAAACAAATATGATATTAAAATAAAGAAGAAGACGTGGGCTGCGTACACAATTGAGAATAATACGCAGCCCTCGTATTCCACAAGGAAAAATAATAAAAAATATAAAATTTAAAAAGAAAGAGGGACAAAGCGTGATTGGCGCAGTACTCAAAGAAGAAAAAGGGAACTGAGCATGGAGTATGTTTTCAACATGCATAGTTATCTTTATCTTAGTAGTATGTATTATATATGTGCATGTAACAGTGTGTGTAACATAGAGAGAATATAAAAAACAAGGAGAGATTAAGTGAGAAACAGAATTGAGCTAAGATCAAGTGGATCTGTGTATGCATTAGTGCTGTGTAAAAGCTCGTGTGTTCACTCGAAGCCGTTTCGTTCTCGTATAAAAAAAAACTACAAAATGGTATCAGCGCCGATGGTGATGGTGAACCAGGTGTCGGAATGCCACTCCCGTCAAAGCTCACCGAAAAGTAATTACGGACTGTCGAGCATCGAAACAAAAGCTTTGCTGAAATTGCAAGGTTTATGGAAAATCATCGAAGACGGATATACCCTACCCGATACGACAGGGTATACAAGATCGCAATGGAAGACGTTGCGAGCATCCTGCATACAAAATGATCTCGCGCTCCTAGCCTTCTACGATGCAATAGAATTTACCGGTACCGGAGAGATGAGCGGTGCGAAAAACGCAAAGGAAGCCTGGGAAATGTTGGAGAAAGAGCATAGAACGCTGATCGTACCAAACAAGTTCAGCTACAAAAATTAGGGCGACCTTGAGACGATTAAAGAGGATGGTGATATTGAGTTTCCTGAGGACGAGAAGAAAATAGAGAGGCAAAAGGACCTCAAGATAGAAAGCGGATGCGTACGAGAAGACGTACCTCGCTGTGTGGAAAGAGAGCGTTACAGATATTACTCTGATGAGCCAAATTCGGTGGATGAAAAGAAAAAGGATGAACCACCGGTTATGATTGAGAAGAAAAAAGAAGACGGAGCGTCAAAGAAAGACGCCGGTGAAGCCACGAAAAATGAGAAAGATTCCCAATGGCCAATGAGCCCGTGGAAGAAGAGAAAAGGGGAAAAGAAGCTCCGAAAAAAAAGCTCGAGAAAGAGGAGGCAATCGAAGAGATCGGACACGCTCGAATACTAGCAAGTGTACTAGGTCATGCATGTAGTATAAAAATGGATAAGTGCAAGTATCGATCCACGAGAACAGCTCGATTAATTTAAGATATTATTCCTAACTTTAATTTAAACTACGACGAGTTTTTATATTTTGTGAATTTAATAAAAGAAATAAAAATGCAAATAACAAATGACATAAATAAACAAGATAGCAAATGGTGAAATCGACGACGGATGTGATCAAGGCGCGTGCTCGGCACAAAATATTCCTACATATTCATGCGATCGATTTTACCTAAACAGTACAAATCTAGTTAGGGTAGAAATTCCTAATGTACGTGCTATCCGCTCTCGGGTGTATAGCAACCCTATGCGAAAGTGAACCAATCAACTATATTCCTATATGATTGTAGTTATCCCGCACCCCTTCGACTTTTTTAATTTTCCCCGAGTTTAGACGCTTTCGGAGCATAAAATCTCGGAAACCACACGTACGAAACTGAATTCCATCCCTGGTCGGATATACGCCGTGGGCCTCGTTATCTATTGTTCTAACCGGTCTAATCACTTTGTCCGTATCATAAACCATTCAAAGATCATGCACATGTTGATCAGACATACGCAAGTACTAAACAGAGATAACGAACACGTAACTTAACTCATATGATTAAATAGGATACGGATAACATTAATACTTAATCATAACCGCGGCCTACTACGGCCTTAACCATAAAGAGATTTAAACACACATACTAATAAATGAAAAACACAAAGTATTCAACGTATACATTTATTGAATTAATAATAAGGTAAAACTTCCCTTATTACGATGAATGGCGCCGTGCTCCCTCGGGTCTCCGCCTCGTCTCCTTTCGTCTGGGTGATGAAAGCTTTGGCTGGAACCTACTCTTGGGACACGGTGCTGTGAGTTTTGATGTGTGGTGAGGGTTTTCAGCTATGAGCTTGGATGGGGTCTCGTGGAATATTATTTGCTCTGCCAATTGTTCGTCTGGGTGGCCTTAAGCGTTCAAGCCGAGCTTGGAAAGATCAATGACGTGCTTAATACGTGTATTTTCTCCTCAGTCGTACCCCCTCCCCTGCCTCTTTTTTAGATGATGGTCTTTTATAGTTAAAAACTCTAATCCACTAAGAGAGATAAATAATTTCTTGTGCGGACTTTCTAAGGATGCAAATCTCGTTGTTATCTCGCTGGTTCTTTTTTCTACCTTGAGCCGCCTTCTTTGTTTTTGCATTGAGCCTCGTGCACTGAATTAGCGATCTTCTTTGTTTTAGTCATTGAATAGTGTTAAAATTAAAGCCACAAAGTCAATTGGAAGATGCTTGAGCATTATATGCATGTGAGTGGGCTCCTTAGCTTTTTCCGTCGTGTTGCTTGCTCTTGATGTGTAGTGGTTGGCTATAAATTATAAACTATTGAAATCACAAGCCAATTAAATTAGCTTGGACTCATCACAGCACTTTGGAGCTTTAGTAGCTTGGTTGTTTTGCGCACAAGCTGCTCAGTTTCTCAAATGTATGTCAAAAATAAACTATAAAAGTAGACAAAGGATATTAGACAAAATTTGTAATAATAACAACCAAAACCACATTTATGACGGGGCATAAAGTAACGTAAAATCCTGACTTATTAGATGCCGCCTCGACAACCACCTGAGAAAGTCGGGGGCATCGGCGAAAGGGTCAAAGTAGCTGAGCATGACGATACTGTGTCCGAGAAAGACATTGATGCCTTGGAGACCGTAAAAGACGCTAGAGCGACGGCCGACGCAGCCATGATGGAGGCCCTGCGACATGTCGATGGAAAAATCGCTAAACCAAGGTCTACAGAACTTACAGAGGCCAGTTCTAACAAAGAAAATACGTTAACGAAGAGAAGACACGCGAGAAAGACAAAGATGTAAAAGAATAGATCGATGCGAGGAACAATATCGAGATATACGTGGACAATCTGAAAAATCAAAACGACGATAAGTCCAAGCTCGTCGATTAGGATTACATCGCGAGATGACAAAGGAGGCCCCCAAGTGGTTGGACGGTAACCAGAGTTTGAAAGGAAAAGAGATCAACAAGAACCGCATAAATGTCGTGGAGGAGGTCACGAATAAGATCGATGAGCTCGTGACCAACGAGGCGGGGCACAAGAATACCTCTGTGAAGGTGATCAATGAGAAGAAGCTTGTTAAGGAGCATGAAGGATCCGACCCGCTCGATCTGCCGACGAGCTTGACGGGCTACGTCACGAGGATGAAGGAAGAACATGCCTATATTTATTACAGCACCGATGAAAGCGAAACGACCATAGCGAACTCTCTATTCTTCGAACGCCCTAGGAAAAAGTGCTACTAGGGTTTGCACATGGTTGATGCGATCGAAGAATGTGCAGTTATGCAGTTGAAGGAATACAACGGCAATAAGTTGGTTTTGGCCACTAAAGAAGGGCAGAAGCTAGATGACAAAACTGAGGAATAGAAGAAGCTAAAGGAGTATAAGTCATTCAAGAATCTCTACAAGGACAATAAAGATATCTTGAAGTAGAAACGATGGTTGTCTACGATAGGTCACCGACTCACCGAGCTATCTGGTAACTGGCGCGTACGGTTGGACAACAAATATAGAGAGAATTACGAAGGCACTTAAAGATGGCAAGTGACGTGCTGCAATGTCTGATACACGAAAAATAGTTAAGTTTAAGGAGGGTTGATAGGCCGAAAGAAGATTGAGCTTAAGGGTGAAACTGTTTGATAAGCTCAATTGTGGACCCAGAGGAAGACAAAAACAAATATGAAATAAATAAAAAAAACAAAGAAGAAGACATGAGTTGCGCACACAGTTGAGAATAGTGCGCATCCCTCATATTCCACAAGGAAAAATATTAATAAAATTTAGAAGAGGGGAGGGACAAAGCGTGATTGGGGCAGTTCTCGACTGCGCATGGAGTATGTTTTCAACATGCACATTCTTCATCTTAGTGGTATGTATGATATATATGTGCATGTAACGGTGTGTGTAACATAGAGGTGAGTAAGAATAGACTAATTTTATTAAAAACCACTCGTCCTTCTTGAGCAAATATACAAAACAAAAGGGGAGATTAAGTGAGAAACAAAAAAGAGCTAAGATCAAGTGGGTCTGTGTATGTATGTAATACAACGAGAGAAAAAAAAATCATTATTGCTGTGTAAAAGCTCGCGTGTTCACTCGAAGCGGTTTCGTTCTCGTATTAAAAGAAACTACACTGAAGTCCTCCATGGCAAAGCCCATGGGCAAACGTGTCTCTTCCCTTCCACCGAGTACCTTCGCCATATTCATGATCTCTAAGAATCGCAAATTCAATCTAGCCTACGCTCTCATGAAATACATGATCTACGCTTTCGAAAGCCCTGAGAAGCTGCTTCCATATGGTATGATTCTTGTCCTACCTCTTCGAACTTGAAGGAATTACACTACCGCCTAGCTGGGAGAACACTGCACAGCACGCAGTTGATCTCAAGACCTCAAACGAATGGGAATCTACTATGAGAAACAAGTCGGCTGGTTGCGTGCTATGGCTAAAGGCAGTTATGAGTTCTTTGAAAAAGGCGCTCGTTGGTAAGGGCAAGCCAACGTTGTTGAGCTGACTGATAGTGATGAGGAACCTATTGAAGAAAGACGCCATGACGATGATGTGATCACAGACATCCGTACTGATATCGCGGCCATCTTCAAAAAGGTTGGCAAGTTCAAACACCATAATAATGGGATCCTTCGCAAGCTGTCCAGGCTTGGGAAGAAACTGAAAAGTAGTGTGCCTCATCTGACAGCGAGTCCGATAGCCTTTAGTGAGATCTGTGTTATCTTCCCATCCTGTGGTTCCTACAGGTCGCGTCTAGTAATTCCGTGTCTAAGGGTCTAGGTGTCTAAGTGTCTACGTGGTTTTTGTCCTCACCCTTTTTGATGTTGAAGGGGGAGAGAACTATGAACTGAATGTGTAATAAGACAGGTACCTGTGTGTGATCCCTGCTGTTGGGATAAGACCCTGATATGCTTATGACTATGCTTTTATGCGTTTATGCCTTAACTTCCTTGACTAACCCTTATGTGTACTAACATGTGCAGATTTATGCTTTGTGAAGTTTCTTTTATATATAAGTCAGGGGGAGTACAATAGTCAATGATACTTATGTGTGCTGATTTGCTGGAACCTTTATGTGATATCATGGAATTATGCAACATCATATCTGCACATAGTCAGGGGGAGCAAATTGTGATAATCTGGTAACCTCTGTGTGGTATTTGTCATTTACCCTGCATGATTAGTAAACATGCTATGGATCTCGACATGAAGTACTAACACTTAGATAGCAGAGCATGGGCATTTTTTGTGAAACTTGATATCTCTCATGCCCTGTCCATGCTAAAATTAGGCTCATACGTTACATGCCTACATGTCCGAATATGTCATTACATTAGTAACATGTCACCATCAAATGGGGGAGAATGTTGACCTTTCTGGTCTTGCACTGTATTTGAGTTTTGATGATTCCATGTACTTAAGATGAGATAGGCACTACAAATTTAGCAATTCGAATGTATCATGTACTTATATTGTGTGAATTGCATTTTGACATTGTAACGTATTTTCTTTTATTCGAATGAATTACCAAAAAATAGTACAAATTAAATTTGATGAAATTTAATGAACTCCATCTCTACATATTCCTCTGATTCTTCACTCTATAAACTTTTAAGGAATTTAGAAGCCTCTTAATCTTCGAGATTTCTTCACTTGGGCTTTCTTCGTGGGCCGTTGGGCTCGATCACGAACTTAGCGTCTTAGCAAAAACTTCTGAATATGAACGTTTCTTCGTAGGCTTTCGGGCTTGATTATGAAGGTGACAATTGGACTTGCTATTTGTCGAACATCGTTTGGTCGAACGCTTCTTCGTGGGCCTTTTGGGCTTAGTAACGAAGCTAACACTTGGACTTGATATTTTCGAAAGGACGGGACTTGGGCTTTGAACCATACACTTCTAAGAGACTCGCACGAGTCTTGAGTGTTGAACCGCGCGCTTCCGAAAAACTCGCACGGACTTTCCTCGTTGCAACCGTGCAATTATGAGAAACTCGCACGGGTCTTGAGCGTTAAGCCGTGCGCTTCCAAGAAACTCGCACGGGCATTCCTCGTTGCAACCGTGCGATTATGAGAAACTCGCACGGGTCTTGAGCGTTGAACCGCGCGCTTCCAAGAAACTCGCACGGGCTTTCCTCGTTGCAACCGTGCGACTATGAGAAACTCGCACGGGTCTTGAGCGTTGAACCGCGTGCTTCCAAGAAACTCACACGGGCTTTCCTCGTTGCAACCGTGCGATTATGAGAAACTCGCACGGGTCTTGATGAACGTCTTCGAATTTTAACTTGAACACGAAGAACTTCGTTGAGAGAATTTCCGAATGCTATCAAAGACTTACTTCTAATTCTCTCGGAGTTTCGTATTGTCTTTGCTCTCTGACTTGTGATTTCTGAACTCTCAAGCCACGTATTTATAGGCGTAGAGAATTGTCAATTACGGAAAATATAATCCTTTTGTGGTGATTTATTCCATATTTATGTCGATTTATCCATATATGATTTGATCTTGATTTATTCCATATTTGATTTGATTCTCTCAATATCTGCCGACTTCATGATATTTGATTTGATTTAATGTGATTGCTTCACTTATTTAGCAAATATCGACAAGGCTTTCCTTATGTAGATTTTTATATTAAAGGAATATATTATTAACACTCATGGTAATAGTTTTATTAACTGAATTAACTATTTATTAATTTGAGATTATTTTATATATCTCAATAAATAGTAATTCAATAAATGACTTTATTTTATTTCTTGGAATTATTTCATTAAATCCAAATAATATAAATAGACAATTAAATTTTGGTTGTCTACAATGCCCCCACTTCAAGTCTTATTGACGAACTTTCGGAGGAGATAAACTTGGAGTATTTGTCGCTTGCTTCCAAAGATGTTTCATAATTCGACATTTCGAATTCCCGTTCTTCAACGGTTTGTTGTCTCTTGTTCATACGTTCTCCTTTCGCGATTTGAATGTGTCACTTGTCTCTTCCTTTGTATGCCAAATATCTTGATTCCGCCAAAGATGTTACCCACTTTCATTTTTATGACTGAACTTGGAAATTGTCCAAGCTGCCTACGTACCCTTTTAGGGGATCAAGTCATTTCTCGTAGATCAGTTTTTTTTTTGAGGGGGTGGTGCCGTGCACAGTTTATACTCATGCGGGCCAAGAGTAACCGTTGTTTAACCACACCGGACTATGTGGGATAAGTTAGCAGTTTAGACATATGCACTTATCATTACTATTTGCCTTTTCACGGTTTATACTCGTGCGGGCCAGGAGTATCCGTTGTTTAACCAGAACGGACTTTGTGAGATAAGTTAGCAGTTTAGACATATGCACTTATCATTAATGTTTGCCTTTTCACAGTTTATACTCGTGCGGGCCAGGAGTGACATGCAGTTTAGACTCATATGTCAAGGAGTAACATGCAGTTTAAGCTCGTACGTTAAGGAGCAACATGCAGTTTAAGCTCGTACGTTAAAGAACAACATGCAGTTTAAGCTCGTACATTAGGAGCGACATACAGTTTAGGCTCGTGCGGTAAGGAGCGACATGTAGTTTAGGCTCGTGCATTAAGAAGCTATTTTTTTTGTTCTTCTTCTTGTTCTTCTTTTCTTCTTATTTTTTTTCCTTCTTCTTGTTTTTTTCTTTTTTTTCTCTTTTTTTTCTTTTTTTTCCTTGTTATCTTTTTTTTTTATTTTTTAGACATGGTAGCGCTTCCTGAGTACCCATGGTCCAACTTAGGAGGACTTAGATTTCACATTTTTGTTAAATGCTTGAGTTCGTTTTGATTCCAACCTCTGTTTCGCATCAAGTTGATCAGTTATAGGATTTCGTAAGCCTTTATGTGGACCCAGTCCTTTAGAGTCATGCCACGTCTTCTTGAAATCATTGTTAGTTGAGTATGAAACATCTTCAAACACGTAGTTTGCACTTGCTCTCTTTCACACGATCCGAACAGGCTTTTGCGTGGTAAATCCAAGACCCTTTTTAGACATTTCGGGTTCAAGATGACTTTTACTCATATTTTCCGGCAATTCTCCCAACATCGGTCCTTCATTTGCATCATATCCTGCCCTTGTTAGGAGTTCATAAGCTTTCGGGCCGTCTACTCTACCCATTTGTATTTTGAAGATTCGTTGTGATCGATTTCGAACCATTGACACGGACGAGTAAATCCTTTGACTTCAATCGGCGAGCTTTGCAGTTTCTTAGAACCAAACTGAGTTGAAGGCAACGTAAGCGCCTTCAACGGTTTAGTTATTCCTTCGACATCCTTTTACATGGCTTTATGATCTTCAATTACACGTGCCTTTCCTTTCCCGCGCGTCGTATCTTCACTTGCTTCCTTTTCACGTTCAAGGTAAAATTTTGCGTCGGCTAAGTATGACTCGGCTTCGGTGAATGGATTTGTATCTCCAAGTACCTTCTTTTCTATGCCATTGTCATAATACTTGAAACACTGATGCAAAGTTGATGGCACGACTCCGATTTCGTGTAGCCACAGACGACCCAGTAGCATGTTGTAGGATGTTTTTGCATCAATTACATGGAACAACGCTGTTAATGTCATATTCTCCATTATTAATTCCAACCTGATTATACCGATTGTCTGTTGGCCTTCATGATTAAAACATTGGATCATCAGGCGGCTCTTAGAGAGTTCTTCTATTGGAATATCAAGTTCTTTTAGCATACGGAGAGTCAAAATATTCACTGCAGAGCCTCCGTCGATCAATATTCTTTTTACCATCTTCTCATGAGTATAACCAGATACAAACAAAGGGCGGTTGTGCAGTTTAGAGCCTAATAGTAAATCTTCGTCAGTGAACGCTATAACAGACATGCACATGCTGGCGATGCTGTTGGTTTTAGCTGCAACTTGATAATCATCACTTTATTGGGCCATATAACAGCCGTCACAGTCCTCATTTGCACTCCCAAAATCTTCATTGCCAACCAAGATATAATTTGAGTCTGCCGACTCAATGTCTAACGATATCTTTCCTTGTCTATCTAACCGCATCACCTTATCCTTAAAGACAAAGCAATTGTGAACTGAATGTCCCACTAGACGATGATATTTGCAATAGTTAGGATCATTGGTTCGTCCCGCTTCATATGGCCGCTTCATTTCGGGGAGATCGATGAGATTCGCTTGTACTAGCTCATCAAAGATTCCTGATACCTCTGAATCTAGGAATGGGTATTCTTTTGCTTGAAGCTCTTCAAGCGTCAATTTTCTGTCTTTTAGCTCCGGCGGAGTATATTCAACCTTGACTTTTTTGCACATTTCCCTTCCTCGAAGCTTGAGTGGTGTGACATTTACCGTCATAGACTCTTTAATTTGAGCTTTTGCAAGAGCTTTGCCCCCTTTCTCATAATTCCTTCGCTCGCCGAATTTGGTAACATCATGTGTAGGTGCTCCATTTGCCCTAGTTGTGGCCAAGCTAAATTCCATATCATGAGCATGAGTTGCTAGTTCTTCAAAGGTCACGGGCCTAATTCATTGCAGGATGTATCGTAATCCCCACATCATCCCTTGAATGCACATTTCAATGCTTGAAGCTTCAGATAAACGATCTTTGCAGTTAAGACTTAGGTTCCTCCATCGATTGATATAATCAATGACAGGTTCATCTTTCCACTGGCAAGCATTAGTGAGTTCAACCATGCTAACCGCGCGTCGAGTGCTGTAGAAACGGTTTAGAAACTCATGTTCCATTTGATCCCAACTATCGATTGAACCAGCTTCCAAATCGATGTACCAATCGAAAGCATTTCCCTTCAGGGAACGGACAAATTGTTTGGTGAGACGATCTCCATAGGTTCCTGCATCATTGCATGTCTCAATGAAGTGGGCCACATGCTGCTTAGGGTTTCCATCAAACTGTTGAAACTTCGGAGGTTGGTATCCGTTTGGCATCTTTAAGTTGTCGATTCTTGAAGTGTATGGTTTAGAATATGTCGATGATGGCATGGAACCTCCATCTTTCATCGTCCCTATGATGAACTCCTTTAGATGGCTAATAGGAATCATTCCGTCATTAGAAACTTGGAAATTTCCCGAGGGCTCATCGACTTCTCTTCGTTCTTCTTTTTCAGAATTGGCAGAAGCTTCTTCTTCCCTTTCAAAAGCATTACTGTTATCAGCATTGTTGCTTTTGCTAGCTAACTTTGCAATCTGAGTATCTTGTTCTTGAACTTGTTTTGTTAGCCCTGCAATTGCTCTAGTTAGACTTGCAACTTGTTTTTCTAAAGTCGTGACATTCTTCATGTATACATATCCGTTGCTTTGCATTGAAGAATTGCTTGAAGTTGAGCAAGGAGATGACACCGAGTACTCGCTATTGGAGTCTTCATTTTCACCATGGTAAGTCATATCAATTTCGTCCAACTCAACTTGGTGACTTGTTCGTTGAGACTCGCTAGTCATTTTTAACATACTTCGAGTCACAACGCTGATGCTTTCACTTGACGAACTTAAAGCGGTGAACATTGATGAGTTAACACTCATCAATGTTCTCGATTTTTGAAGAGATGAGAGGTAGAGTAGTCCCACTGGGCGCGCCAAAAATTTGTACCGTATTTTCTTTTATTCGAATATCGAATTACCAGAAAAATAGTACAAATTAAATTTGATGAAATTTAATGAACTCTATCTCTACTTATTCCTCTGATTCTTCACTCTATAAAATTTTAAGGAATTTAGAAGCCTCTTAATCTTCGAGATTTCTTGACTGGGCTTTCTTCGTGGGCCGTTGGGCTTGATCACGAACTTGGCGTCTTAGCGAAAACTTCTTAAATATGTACGTTTCTTCGTAGGCTTTTGGGCTTGATTACGAAGGTGCCAATTCGACTTGCTATTTGTCGAAAATCGTTTGCTCGAACGTTTCTTCGTGGGCCGTTTGGGCTTGGTCACGAAGCTAACACTTGGACTTGATATTTTCGAAAGGGCGGGACTTCGGCTTTGAACCATACACTTCCAAGACTCGCACGGGTCTTGAGTGTCGAACCGCGCGCTTCCGAAAAACTCGCACGGGCTTTCCTCGTTGCAACTGTGCGATTATGACAAACTTGCACGGGTCTTGAGCGCTGAACCGTGCGCTTCCAAGAAACTCGCACGGGCTTTCCTCGTTGCAACCGTGCGATTATGAGAAACTCGCACGGGTCTTGATGAACGTCTTCGAATTTTAACTTGAACACGAAGAACTTCGTTAAGAGAATTCCGAATGCTATCAAAGACTTACTTCTAATTCTCTCGAAGTTTTGTATTCTCTTTGCTCTCCGACTTGTGATTTCAGAACTCTCATGCCACGTATTTATAGGCGTAGAGAGTTCTCATTTACGGAAAATATAATCCTTTTGGGGTGATTTATTCCATATTTATGTCGATTTTATCCATATATGATTTGATCTTGATTTATTCCATATTGATTTGATTCTCTAAATTTTTGCCGACTTTATGATATTTGATTTGATTTGATGTGATTCCTCCACTTATTTAGCAAATATCTACAAGGCTTTCCTTATGTTGATTTTTTAATTAAAGGAATATATTATTAACACTTATGGTAATAGTTTATTAATTAAATTACGTATATATTAATTTGAGATAATTTTATATATCTCAATAAATAGTAATTCAATAAATGACTTTATTTTTTTTTATTTGAATTATTTCATTAAATCCAAATAATATAAATAGACGATTAATTTTTAATTGTCTACAGACACTGTGATTCCATTGCAACGTGACTTATGTGCTACCACTGTGATCATTGATTCCACCGTCCTGATATCATTATAACGTATACTTGGAAAGTGCATGCATAAATGGAAAGACTGAATGTGATCTTGAAACTATTTGTGGTAAACAGCACATGATTAATCCTTAATATGCTGCACTATGTTAATTAGAGTAAGGATCATGCGTTAATTAGAGTAAGAATCATTATGATATACATGATAAATATATTACTGCTGGAACCTAGTTATATGGAAGGTGATCATGACTATATCCTTGAATGCGTTAAATATGGATATTATGTGTTAAGGATATATTTGCAAACATGCTTATCCATTTAGACATGCTAAAATAGGAATTATATGATACGGATACAGTTCAATTCGTGCTTAGCTATTTAAGTTTGTATTTGTGCTATACATGGAAATGATATGTGCTATACATGGAGTACGTCATCCACTGGCATCTGTCTATTTTTAGGAAGAAATCTTACCCATATCGTTGAGAATTGCATCTTAAATGCTTGTGTCAACATGAATTCTTTCCTTATGCAACTTGGTATTTATTTGAAAGGAAAGTTCGTGATTAATGTGCTATATATTTGATAAGATGCTGAGTGAAGCTATTTATGGTATCTTCGTAAGACGAACTTGCTAATATCCATGAGATTTACCAATATGATATGTAAAGGTATTTAGAGTAAGATTTCATGCAAATTAATGAATATGACCGTTGTGATACTTGGAGCATAATTTGGCATGATAAGTATGATGGAATAATGTGATGAACTGGAAACTGTGATTGACATTCCATATAAAATGTGTGATGCTAACAGGTATATATAAGTCGACACTTCTACATCGAGTGCACAACAAAGAACCGATTCGAAGTAGCAAGAATAGAGATCTAAGACGAGAGTTTTTGATTTGCGAATTATTATATTCTATGTTACTGCTTTGAACTTTCATTTGCGATAGTTGAGTGCACCCTAAGTTAAAGATACTTTATATCAAAGAAGCAAAAAGTTTTTAGTAGCCTAATTCACCCCCTCTTAGGCACATATTTTACTTCAAAAGGATTACTGATTACGGGCCAAATGGAATAGAGATTGGCCTTAGAGTCCAAACGGGCTCGGCCCGTTTAAATTTAGGCTTGGCTGGATTTTAATTTGTGCTTGGCTGAAAACTAATATGTGTTGAATAATGTTTATTTTATTATTTGATAGTTAAAATAAATATTTATTTCTGCGGGTATATGGTAATGTACCGCAACTTACCAAGATGGGTAATGAAATTTCTCCTCATGCCAAATTCGGAAATCACTTACTAGATAAGGTGAGAATTATCGAAAGTTAATTGGTATTGATTTGGATTCTTTTAGAAAGATATGATTCTTTGAAAGATGTGGTAATATTTGAAAAGATATAATTTCCAAATATAAGGAGATAAAATCTCAACCACCCTATATTTATGTGTCGACCCACGCACACAAGAAACGCATGTGAAGTAACATATTTCGGAAATTCGCTCTCTCTCAAAGAACTCAATTGACTTCTCTACTTATCCACGGGAGTTGATCGAAGTGTCCCAGGATGGAATTAGTGTGACGAATCTTTCTGCAACCTCGCCAGCCGTTCAATTCCGTTTGTTCTTAGCGACTACAAAGTATGTCTTCGATGAACACTCTTATATCGTCATTACCGTCCGTATTAAAAGTGAGGATTCTCGAGAAACGGGATCATCGGGAACTTTTAAATTCCCGATGAAATCCAGCGTTGCCAACAGAAGTCTCGCCAATTCAAAACTTCAGATTGTTTCTTGCCCAAAATACGTTGTTTTGATAGTTCAGCGAGTCCTTTTCGCTTACTTGTCTAACCTTCGATGTCATAAGTTACTCATGTTATCAGACCACACAAAAGATCCCACCTCGATAGAGCTTAGAAGTTAGTAAATCCCATCTTTTCACTCCTTTCATCAGTGCAAAATCCATTACACACCTCATCTGTCCTTTATTCGCCTTTATTGCATAGCCAAAATATTCTAGAACTCCTACTAAAATTAGATTTCTTTTTAGTTAAGGAATACACCTTAAATTTCTTAACACGCTCTCTTGTACTTTAGGAAATTTCAATATGATCAAACCGACCTTATAGAGCATGTCATTTCCCAATAGCACAGATTCACGTTCGGTTGCATGGAAATCTACCATCCAAGATTTGTTTGGTGTAAAGTGAAATGTGCAGCCATAATCCATGATCCATTCTTTCGATGAACCAAGATCTATAGCATTTGAAATATGAAGTATTTCGATTGGTTCGTTCCTATCGACGATTGCGAGTACCTCATCCTCTTCGTTCACATCAACAACCACAGAGAGTTCTCATTTCTCAGCCGTAGTCTTCTTTTCATCTTGGAGCGTAATAGGACACAAACGAGAGAATGACAAGTATAGTGTTATTTTCAAGACACAATTACAAAACTAGTTACTTTTTAATAATGTTACAAAACTAGTTAACTTTTTAATTTAGACTATATTATTATTTTTAACCACAAATCTTTTTAAAACTGTAAGAATGAAATTACTCACAACATCTATTTTTTACTGTTAATTGAATTGATTTGCTTGGTCTATTAATCATGGTGTCTCATTTCATAAATAATTGCAGAAAAACGTGGGCCTTTGTGAAAACGTTGGCTGACTAGCTTGGAGCAACTCTTTTCACTAGTTTCAATGAATGGATAGTCCACCGTTGGTGGCTTAGCATACTATATCGAAATCCCTTTAGATAGTATTTTATACAAGTAAATTCAATCACGACGTCATTCATATTCTTGAGTAGATTTGTTAAAAAAATACATATTTTAGTTTAATATAAAATTCGAAAGAGTAGAAACATTTGCAGATTATGCAAAGTGCATATAGGTCAGAATTAGTTTTCTCCTTAACAAAGTCCCGATTCACAACGGAAACGACGAGCCATTTGTGGCGATGTTCAATATGACAAACTATTCTCTACTTTTGGAGGTGATGATATTTCGACTAGCTTCAGATTTCGAAATGCAGTTATTGTAGAAGTGAGTTCGATATTCTTTTACAGATAACTTAAGCGGCTAAAATAGATTGTGGTTAAAATTTTACTTGTTAATAATTATGTTAGTAATTTGCAATACTGAAGGTAGAAATTTTACAATTTTAAAAAGATTTGCGGTTAAAAAAAACAATAATGATAGTTTGAATTAAAAAGTTAACTAGTTTCGTAACATTATTAAAAAGTTAACTAATTATGTAATTGAATTTTGAAAATAACACTATTCTTGTTATTCTCTCGGACACAAACGTCTTATACGGCCTTACTCTCGTACTCGCTATTAAGTTGTTTCGAGAAAATTGTAGTTTGTACGTCTTCAAACTTTAGAGCTTGTCCCCCAAACATCGTCTCCTTAAACTTGCGGTAACTTTTACGTAGTACACATAGAAGCATCAAAGTCTAATCCTCATCCCGTACCTTCACCTCAATGTTCCCCCGCTCTTAATCGGTTTATCCTCGATCGCCTTGAGAGTAAAAAGCCGGTTCCAGATACAACCTATTAGCAAGAGAATTCGTCATATACAATGACTGGAGCTTCTTCCATACATACCTCGCCATCTTCTTGTGTGGCACATTTCTCGGAACTTGATATCCCAAACTTGAGATGATTGCATTGTGTGCTTGACTAAGCAGACTCTTCTTTATCTTCTTCAGTCATCCCCTTTGGAAGTTCTTTTGCTTCGTCTAAAGCTTCTATGATCCCCCATTGTATAATAAGTGCCCTCATCTACATCCGCCATAGCGAGAAATAATCAAACCAGTGAACTTTTCAACATCGAACCTTGTTGAACTCACATGTATTGTTCCACGCTCCCCCACCGATTTGTTATGATTTTGATGAATCTCACATGCTTCTTTAGTTATCACTCGTGTTTGTAATATAAAATCCGAACTCACACACTCTTTGATCTCGGGAATTTTTATGTTGTTCAGGTCAGAATAAACCTACTCCAGGGGCCAAGGAAGCAATCTTCTTTTTTTTTTATTATTATTTTTGGGGTACAGAACACAAACGTGTTACATTTGTGTTCTATAAAGTTGTATTCTTCATAAGAATAAGTCAACAACTACTACAAACGCTCTTACACATGATTGAACACGTGTTCTCGCCTTGTAATTGATGTAAATTCCTGCAAAGATGTCATCAATTGCTGATTAACCGCATCTTGAACTCCCAACACATAAAAGCGTAAACACTTCTTTAAGTGACTTCATGTTGGGGGGCCAATATTAAAAAATCTATTAACTAATAAAAATATACTTTTATATAAAATAATAATTTTTTATATTTTTTAGGTAAGATATGTAATTTTAATAAAGTTAAAAATAAAATTAATTGTATTAAAAAGTTGATTAGATTAAATATATTTTTTGAATAAATTTTTTTTGATTTGTTAATTTACTCACATTTTTATTTTTTTTTAAATTAGAGTGGGCTAAGCCCGCCAGTGTGCATCGGCGCGCTAGCCCGCCCCGCCCCGCCGGTGGGCGGACTTTGGCGGGCTAGGGGCTGTTTTGACAGGGTCATACATATTAGGGCTCGTTTGATATCAGTGTTTAGGGATTACATGGGTATAAGTTTTTTGTGTATAGCTATACAAGGATTTTGTTGATGTGTGTTTTAACTTGTTTGATATGTGTGTATTAATTATTTGTGTAATGATATAAATTGTGTTTGATAGATGTGTTTGAGATGTGTATAGGTGTGTATGGATTAGTGATACACACCCCATAACCATCTTAAAGGTGGGTATAGATATACAAGGCCTATAATCAAAAACCTTGTAATAGACGTGTATAGTCATACAAGGCATGTATGGCTATACACAGATATCAAACACGACACAACTTACTCATACACATCCCATACACACTCATACACACCCATACACACTTATCAAACAAGCCCTTAGTTGATAGTCCTTCACAGTAGTTGATTTCCACCAACAAGCACGTCGTCGGCCCATTTGCAATTTTTTAGCCGCCTTTCTGAAGGCCCAGCTCTGAAATCATAAAAAGAGAATGTCGCCTACGATATACTATATATATCATTTATTAACAGAATATAAGGATCAGTTATCTTGCATCATTAGTCCATCATCACAAGCACAATCTTGAAGCAAAACGCTTCATAGTCGGAAAAAAGACTTCAAAATAATTCACGCTAGCATCAAAACAGCACACTTTTCCACTAATGAAATGTCAAAATTGAATAAGACGTAACTGAAGCACTAGCATACACACATGCCATGCCCATGCCTGTGAGGATCATAGTTCATAAGAGTTTACAGTTCGCATGTATAAAATTTCATGGAGGAAGGAAAAGTTTTTTGGTGCGATTTTTTTTTTCAGAGAAGGCTAACGGCCCATTCTATATTACAAGATAGGAAAAAGCTAAAGTCAACTCAACTCCAGTTCAAATTGCTTCCGATAGACAAAGTGCAATGTCCACTATTAGCCATAACAAGACTAAAATTTTCCTGTTACTTTTAATGATCTGTATGACAACTCACAAGGACGAAAAGAAATGAAAAGCATGAATGTATTCGGTTGGAGAAACAATAATAACAAGTTGTGTTCTTACATAAAAAAAAAAGAAGATTACTAAAATCAAGTCAAGTTCCTGCGTTTGCACTGGAGAGCATACCCTGAGACAAGGACCTACAGTTGCTAGCGTCGGCACCAAAGCACGGCGTTAGGCGAGCTGATGACACCGCTGAGTGGAGCGGTAAGAGCTATTGAAGCGCACCCATATGAGGAACTGGCCTGCAATAATAATTCCCAAGTTCCAATCATATCGAAAAATTTCCATTGCCAGCATTCCGGATAAGGTAAGAAAACCTTGGGATTATGGGTTAGAAAAATTATATATATATAAAAAGACCTTGACGATAGTGCCGATTATGAGCAACGCATGGCATTCATGTTGGTGGAGTGTCCGCCGCTGTCAATCTTAGCGCTCCATAGGGTCATGTTCAGGACTTTATGAAGGATGTAGTGATCTATCCCCAGTTTCTGAAGAGCAACTCCTTCTGCGAACTTAGGTCTCCTATTGTTGTTCCACAAGGCTCTTGTGCACTCCGACAGACTGAACTCATCAGACTCACACCACTCACCCATACTGAAATGCCTAATCCAACGTTACTCACCCCAAGCATCTCATTGAGCTTCTCACAGTTCCACTCAATATTCATACCCAGAACATAAGAGGTATCACAATGTCAAATCGGTCTCTTCATAGCCTATGTTGGAATAAAAGAGCTTCACAGCTTCAGGGTAGTCGGTCATATTGATACTAAAAAATTTCTCCCACCCAAATCTAACTAGCCACGGATGAGAAGTACGGGAATGGATCACCTTAAACATAATTCCACGACCTCTGGCAACATCACGATTTACCAAGCTCTTAAAGTTCTCTTCAGCGGTGGGATCTAGCAACTTTACCTCGAAAGGGATCTCATGGGGTTTGTCGATTTCGAAGAGCACTTTAGGAATATCAGCCACCGTCTCGTCTTCACTGGATGGTTCTTCTTCCTTAGAGGCTGGAGGTTCGTAAGATGGGGTGCTCTGCTTAGTTGGGCTGGGATCACGAGCATGAGAGGGTTGTGGAGTAGGTTCACGAACTGGAGATGGTAGTGGAGTAGGTTCACCAACTGGAGAGACATGGAGAGTGGTTTCACGAACAGGGTTGGTTTCAGGGGATGGTGAAGGCTTAGGAGAAGGTTCTTTGTGACCGGTTTTGGTTTTATTAGATGGAGGATTTCATAGATTTGGCTGAGGGATTTGTTTCGAGCGGGTGGACCTGGAAGGAGGCAACGAAGTCGGGGATGGTGACTCTTTGAGTGATGGTTCCTTTCGCTTCTTTGCAGCACTGGAGCTTGCTTCGATCTGCTTAGTGCCAGTCGTTCTCAGCATGATTTTAGGGTTTTCAGAGAAACAAGTAAGGGGCGATGAGAGGTAGAAAATGAAGTAAATGAGAGAGAGATGGGAAGATATGGACGGTTGATGGGATGTGACGATTTAAAATTCAAAAAGATCTTGTGAGAGAGGAGAAGATTTCGGCTCTTAAATTGAGATGGTAAGAGAAGTTATTTTGGAAAATGATTTGAAGTTATCAGAGATTTAATTTCCTAATTTGATGTTTCTATTGAAGGATATCGTCTATATAAGGATGTGATATGTTAGGCTGAGAGATCATATTTCCTTAATTTGCTCTAAGATTCCTAAACACTGACGGATATCACAGAATTGACTATCTATGAGAGGCTTAGTAAAGATATCAGCTAATTGATCTGTGGTACCAACAGAATCAATGCTAATTTCCTTTCTGAACATGATCTCGAATAAAATGATGTTCTATTTCTATGTGCTTGGTTCGAGAGTGATGGACGGGGTTCTTAGTAATACTAATAGCACTGGTACTGTCACAGAGAACAGGGATCTTATCGTAGCCTGACCGTAATCACTAAGAGTTTGTCTTAACCATAACAGTTGTTGACAATAATTTCCTAGAGCCATATATTCGGCTTCGGTTGTGGACCGGGCGACCGCATTTTGTTTCTTACTAGACCAAGTAATTGGCAAGTTCCACTGGTACTTTTTATCATCCCCATAACCCGCATAGTCAGCATCAGAGTACCCTACTAAAGGTAATTCTTCGCTAGTTCCATATCATTATATTGGCCCTTTTATTACAAAGGATCAAAAGAATGGTTTGAATGTGTAAAACGTGAAGAACACCTTGAGTGCGCGTTAGTGTGTGTTTTTCTAAGGAATAGTACAAGGTGGCTTACCTTTTTAATTCTTTTGATAAACCCTAATTAGGGTAAATGGGGCTTTATATACCACAAGTATTTGGTATATTAAAGCCCAATACAAAACTATGACTTAACTTCATAAGTCACCCCAAACTACTCCAACCCATTAAATAAATATCTTAACCCAAGATTACATATAAATTAAGGATGCTACAAAATATTCCTAACAATCTCCCCCTTAGCATCCTTTCGCTTCGGTGTCCTTTGTGTCCTCTTCTTCTTGGGTTTCTCCACAGCATCAATCGATTTCCTGAGTCCAAGTCTGAACTCGTATGATCGTATCGTTCTTCGTAAGGATAATCGATCTGAGATGTCGTCGATCAGCTTCTCGTACTTCTCCTGGACTTCAGCTTCTTCGAACCTTAGCTGCTCCAAAATCCTTTCGAGTTTCACCCGAAAAATCAGCAGCGTTCCATCGCTAAATTTGGCAATCTCGGATGTTTTCATCAGCCTCTTTTCTCCCTTATAGTTGATGTAGACCACTGATGGATCGTTGTCTTCATTGATTATGTGTCCTTCACCAAGACTTGGGTCGGGGACTTCGAAGGATGGCTTTGTGAGATTCACCCTTTTCATGTTGCTTTCCACCGCTATTTGAAGATCGTGAGTGGACTTGAACTTGATTTGGCGCATCATGAATCTCTTAAGAGCGATGTATCCCACTTTTAAGTTTGGATTCTGGAGTGTTCCAAGAAATCTGAAGCTTACCACTATCCGATCAACGTCTTCACCTCTGATGTAGGAGAGATCGCCTTCAGTCAGTTCCTCAACCGTTCCATCTTCTCGCTGCACTTTGTCGATAGGATATTCATAATAATCAAGACGACCTCGTCGTACTCCCAAGATTCTGTTGATTCTGGCTTTTTCCTTATCTTCTCTTCTAAGAGTGTCAACGTTAGTATCTTTAGCTCTCCATACAAGTCCTCTACGAAGAGAGAGCAGGTATTGTATAGCGGTTGATCTCGGGAGATGAGTTAGGCCTCTTAGATCTAGCTCGTCTAACTTCTTGATCCTGTCTTCCTTCCTCCAGATTCTCCTTCGTATCTCTTCTTGATAAGGAGCGATCACTTTGACATTTTCCCATGGTGGCTTTTGTTCTTCTCCTATCTTCGACTTCGAGGGGGGGCACTCCTCATCGACGACGACGTGTTTGAGTAGCTCGGGAAGTTCTGGGATGTCTGCTTCGTAGTCTTCACCTTCCTCGAGTTCATCATCGTCGATTAGGGCCAGGTTAACGTTTGCTTTCATCAGGAAGTATCTGGCATTGTCCAGTAATCCCTTGGCCAAGTCTGGATGCATCGATTTTGTTAACCAGTCGTCGTTGAAGATGTATTTCTCTACCGCTGTGTGTGGGTTGTAAAGTGTTTCAAGAGATACAATGGGTATATCTGATTGAAGGGATAGAGTAGGTGGGGATGGAGGATCAAAGGAGGTTCTTGGGTTTGTGAAGCTAGATGGTGAGAGACTCATAGCTGATGAGGAGATCGGTTGGGTTGTCTTGGTAGTTCGAGTGGATTTTCTGGTTTGGGTAGGTGTAGGTGGTCTTGTTCTTGTGGGTGTTCGGGTGGTCCTGGGCTGCGGCTGCGGCTGAGGCCCTGTCTCTTGTGTCTTCTCCCTCTCGGGACGATCCCCACCGTCAGGGTCGTCACGTGGTTGTCTTGATGTCTGGGCCTCGCTGGGGTTAGGTGGGTTGAAAGGAAGCTCCAGACGTCTGAGTACCTCCGCTTCATAGACAGTGAGCTTCGGTGCAGTGCGGAGTCTGGCTAGTAGAACGTCGATTAGTTTCGGTATAGGGACGTTCCACGGGCCACCGTCGGAGTAGGGAGTTGGGTCAGGTTGCGTGGGTACTTCTTCGTTGACGGGGGCTTTGCCTTTATCCCGAGAGGATGTCCCATTGGCGTTGTAGACCTGGGTCATAATGGTGTCCTCGAGATCTTTTGCTAATTCTGCGAGTCGATTCTCTAGCCTCGCCTCCGTCACGAACGGGGAAAATAACCTGACAGAGTCACTAAGACGTTCTGTCGTCACAACATCAGTTGAGGGTACTGATGTGCCGCCCGTTTGCACAGGACTTGAAAGCCCGAGGCCACGTAGGCTCATCGTTGACATCAAAGCTGAGACAGACTCAGATTGATGGCCCAAAGTCGTAGCTGCAGTGATGTTCACTACGTTGGAACTGCCGCTCTGTTCCGTACTAGACTCTAGTACGGAGACTTCATGGAGGGTTCTGTCTAGATCACTAAGATCCAGAGGTGCAGAAATTGTAGTGTCCTAGAAAGTGGAAAACTTACGGATGGTGAGGGCACTAGACTCGTTGTGATCAAGGAAGGTGCAGTCTGAGGCTGATGACTGCTTGTTATCAACTACCTCCGAGCGAGGTGGTGATGAGGGACGTGGTACCTCGTGAATATGTGAAACAATCATCTGTTGGGAGATGATTGAGTGGCTGGGGAGGGTAGGTTGCGTGAGTGGACCCGATGTCGCGACTTCTACTCGGGGGAAGACAAAGTCATCCCTGTACCTATGGTTCGGCCCGGCTTGTTTGTGGACTAGTTGGCTGAGGAATACGGTCGTGTTTTTGCTTTGTACGCCGTTCCTGTTGTCCTCCCCTGTCATCCCCTTTGGATTTGCGTTTTTGTTTTGGCTGTGGGGATGAGGAGCTTCCTAGACCTACATTTGGCTCTGGGGGTTGGCTTGTCCCTGGGTTAGGTTCAACTGGGTTGTGTTGAGCCACGGGGACGTCGTCGAGGTTGTTGGCTTGCATATATTTGCATAGCTCCGGCTCATTCGGATTGAGGAGGCGAAGTAAGTGGTCTGGGATGATCATAGCCTCCTGATCGATTTTGCTCTTCGTCGATTGGATTTTTCATGAGCTTCGGAGATTGATGACCCTCGTCTCTCGGTCGTCGTTCGATTTCGGGATGAAGATCCACGAGACGATGACAGGTAGCCACCGTAAGTAAGGGAGCACCGGCTTCGTTGATCCAAGACCTCGCCTTTGTAGTTGATCGAGGATGTCCGACCAGATGAGTTGGGCGACATCATAATTTCTGTTGAAGACGATCCCATGGAAGATAAGCATGGTGTTCCGGTTGCACTTGTCGGACCCGGAGTGCTTTGGCGAGAGGCACTTGTTGACAATGAGAAACAGAGTCCTCCAAGGTGCAGGGATGTCTTTGGCAGTGAAGTCAGGTAAGTGTATGGTGTTTTGGGCGTTAGGTTTGTGGCCCATGAATAGGAAGTCCCTGATTAGGTCGTCGTTGGAGGGATGGGGATCATATAGGAGTGAATGAGGTAGATTTAGTATGGAACGGAGAATGGATGGAGTAAAGACAACTATGGTGTTCTCGATTTTGGCGGAAAGGACGGTTGTTATTGGGTTATTGGTTGGTTTTTGAAGGGTGGACCAGAATTGTTGCACATATACTTCAGGGACGACCTCGGTGATGTTTAGGGCGGTTTTTAGAGGGTGGTTTTCGAGGATTTAATAATGATAGGATCTGGGCACGAGGTATTGGCAAAGTCTAGTTGGAAGTTGTTTGGTGTTCGTTGTGCCCAGTCCTTTTGTAGCAAATACATCGTCAAGTGGTCTCACCATTTTAGTATATCTGTAAGAAAGAGAGCAAGAGATTAGTGAAAATCGACCATTTTGACTTAGAGATTTTGATGTTGCCAACACATTAACACGTTAGGACTTAGAGAAATTTCGTATATAAAAATTATGAGTAAAAGTTTTCGTATATAAAAATTATGAGTAAAAGTCATTGATTCCTCGTTTCGATCGAAGCAAGGAAATCATAAGTTCTAAATTTCGATCGAAAGTCCTAAGTTGAGCAATTTAAATCAAAATGAAATCAAGGCATCCAGTTTCGATCGAAAGTCCTAAGTGGTACGATTTAAATCATAGATTCAATTTAGAGTGTCGTTTCGATCGAAAGTCATGTGCAATTTGGCAGTTTCGGCGAAAGTGAAATTCAAGTCAGTTTCGATCGAAAGTGAGATTCAATTTATACAGTTTCGGTCGAAAGTCAAAATCAAATTGGGAAAATCAGTTTCGCCGAAAGTCGAGAAATTGTATCGGGAAATGGGTTTTGGACGAAACTGGAATTCTATCGATCAATTTTGATTTGGCTACAGTGTCGATCGAAAGTCAGTCAGTTTCAGCCGAAAGTTAAATTCAATAATTGAAATTATTTTAAAATTAGGAAAATGCAGTTTCGATCGAAAGTCACAAAACGCTCAAATCATTCGATTGAAAAATCATAGAAGTAAAAATTAACAGGATCTATCGATTAGAAAGTGAAATTGAATCTGGGTTTTAGGGTCTGGCGATGTTAGAACTAAAAGGAAACTCGATTGAGGCTCGAGTCGCACGAACCCACGTAAACCTAGTTTGCGCGATCTGCAAAAACGAGAATAATGTTAGTGAAAATCTGCAGATAATCCGTTTATCCTTACCAAATGTGATGTTTCTGCTGCGGAAATCGTGAAAAAAAAGTGAATTTGAGTGGGAGTACGATGCGATTTGCAGACGCTGACTGAGAGGGTTTTGAAAGTGAATTTTGAAATTCGATAAAGATGAATAGAGTTTCGGGCGAAACGCTATATGTATAAGTTGAGTTTCGATCGAATCTGATTTAGGTCGAAACTCAGTTTCGCCGAGAATAAATAGAAAGAATTAATTTTGGAGATTGATTTCAGTTCGGATCGAAAGGAGTTTCGAGCGAAAGTCAGTTTCGCCGAGAAAATTATAAGAGGAATTAAAATGCAGTTTTGATCGAAACGTACTTCGCGATTTATCAAATCAATTTGAAAGATTTAGGCAAAATTTTCAATTTCAATTGAACAGTTTCGATCGAAATGTACTCCGTGCGATTATCAAAGCAATTTAAGGAAGTTTCGGACGATACGTAGTTTCGCCGAGAAAATGTGAAAATTAATTTAAAATTGAGTTTCGATCGAAATTGAATTTCGTCGAGAAGATATTGTTTAAGGTTAGAGAAATTATTATCTGAATATCCCTTAATGCAATTTTGAAAAGGGATTTTAATAAAAGATCATAAAAAAACCCCCCCTCAATTTGTGCAAAGTGTTCAATGACTCCCCCTAGATTAGTGCACAATTTTCAAAGACTCCACCTAGATACGACCGTAGAATTTTCACATTTAATCGAAAACATATAGAGAAAAATTAAGTGACCTATTTACACAATATCAGGTGCATGCAGGGACAATCGATCATGTCTTGTGGTTCAACATGCCTAACCTAGATACCAAAAATTGGAATTGCTTTTCATCCAATGCTTTAGTAAATAAGTCGGCAAGTTGAAGATCTGTGTGAACAAAATGCATTTCGATTGTACCTTGTTCTACATGTTCCTTGATAAAGTGATATCTAATGTCTATATTTTTTGTGCGTGAATGATGCACTGGATTACTTGTTATACTTATAGCACTTTTAGAGTCACTGAAAATTGGAATATGATTTAACGTTATGCCAAAGTCTCGCAACTGGGTTCTCATCCACAAAATTTGTGAACAGCAACTCGCAGCAGCGACATATTCTGCCTCTGCTGTCGAAGTTGAGACATAATTTTGCTTTCGAGACGACCAGCTTACGAGTTTACCCCCGAGAAATTGAGCGGCTCCAGAAGTGCTCTTTCTGTCCAGCTTGCATCCCGCGTAATCAGCATCGGAGTATCCGACGAGTTCGAAGCTTGACTTCGTCGGGCACCACAGATCTAGATTTGGTGTTCCCTTGAGGTAATTGAAAATCCTCTTGACAGCGAGCATGTGAGACTCCTTCGGATCAGCTTGAAATCGAGCACAAAGACATGTGGCGAACATGATGTCAGGCCGATTGGACGTAAGATAGAGCAGGGATCCTATCATGCCACGAAAGATCGTCGGGTTAACAGATTTTCCTGAGGAATCTGCATCAAGTTTGCATGAGGTAGACATGGGAGTTGAGGCAGCATTGGAGTTGTCCAAGTTGTATTTCTTGAGTATGTCGTGAATGTACTTGGATTGACTGATGAAGATTCCATCGTGAAGCTGCTTAAACTTGAAGACCTAAGAAGAAGCTTAGTTCGCCCATCATGCTCATTTCAAATTTCTGCTTCATTAGATCCCCAAAGTTCCTGCACATTCTTGAGTCCGTCGACCCGAATATGATGTCGTCGACCTAAATCTGCACTAACATTATGTCTGAGCTGTCCTTCTTGATAAAGAAAGTCGTATCGATCTTTCCTTTTGTGAAACCAGAGGAAATGAGAAAATCCGAGAGGACCTCGTACCAGGCTCTGGGAGCTTGTTTAAGTCCATAGAGAGCTTTATCGAGTCTGTAGACATGATATGGTAGTTGTTCGTGTACAAAACCTTCAGGTTGAGATACAAAGACTTCTTCTTTTAGTATTCCGTTGAGGAATGCAGTTTTGACATCCATCTGGTAGACTGTGAAGTTCTTGTGTGCAGCGAAAGCTAAGAAGATCCTGATGGCTTCAATTCTTGCGACTGGGGCGTATGTCTCATCATAGTCGATTCCTTCCTGTTGGTTGTAACCTTTTGCCACCAGCCTTGCTTTATTCCTGATTATAACTCCTTGCTCGTCCTTTTTGTTCTTAAACACCCATTTAGTCCCTATGATAGTTTTCCCAGCTGGTCTAGGTACTAGGTTCCAGACTTTCAACCTCTCAAACTGATTGATTTCCTCCTGCATTGCGATTATCCAGTCTGGATCGGCTAGTGCTTCAGCTACTTTGCTGGGCTCCTTTTGACTGAGGAAGCAGGAATAGAGGCTTTCATTTATCTTTGATGCTCGAGTGGTTACACCAGTTGAGGGGTCCCCAATTATTTGTGAGTTTGGGTGTGCTCGGGTCCACTTTCTTGTACTAGGTTGTGACGTTCCAGCTGCATTTGTGTTGTGTAACGCTTCTTCACTCTCTTCAGCCTGATGTTCTGTTTCTTCTCCAGGTTGTGGTATTACTGACTCTCCTGAAGAAATTTCAATTGTTGAAACAGAGTGCTGTGGTGTTTCAGCAGCTGAACTAGAGATGATCTCTGTATCAGTTGGGAGTTCACTACTGTCATCAAGGTGAAGATCTTCCATCGTAGGAAGGGGATTGTTATTGTTAGTCTCTGTAGGATTATTATTTCCCGGTGCTGCAGAATTTTTTGGAGCAGTGGGTGGTGTCGGTTTAGAGAAGAGATCCTCGAATAAGAGATCGAGTTCCATGTCACTCAATGTATTTGATTTTGATGTTTCACCCACAGAGGAGGTGCTTGGTTGATCCTTTGTCAACTCTCGTAGAAGTCCTGGTTCTGGACTGATTTGTACTGAAACTACTCGGTCTATTTCGTCAAATGTTACATTAATGCTTTTCATAACAGATCTTTTCTCCTTCAGGTATACTCGATAGGCTTTTGATGTTGTCGAGTATCCCACTAGTATTCCTTCAAATGCCTTTGGGTCGAGTTTCCATCTATCTTCACGATCGTTTGCTATGTAGCACTTGCATCCAAAGACTCTCAGGAAAGATACGTCCGGCACTCTGCGATTTATCAACTCGTAGGGAGTCCTATTGAACCTCTTGTGAAGGGACCCACGATTTTGTGTGAAGCAGGCTGTATTCATCGCTTCGGCCCATAAGAAGTGAGGTAGTCCATAGTGAATGAGGAGTGTACGAGTTGCTTCAACTAAGGTTCTGTTCTTGCGCTCAACAACCCGTTTTGTTGAGGTGTTTTCGCTGCTGCGAACTGTTGGGTGATTCCAAGTGATGCATAGAAGTTACTGAGTTTTCTATTCTTGAGTTCTGTCCCATTGTCAGTTCTGATGATTTGTACACTTAGTTGGTAGAGATTTTGAGCAGTTTTGATAAACTCAATGATTAGACCTGGCGTTTCGTCCATGGTTCTCAGAAATTTGGTCCATGTGTAGCGTGAAAAATCATCCACAATAACCAACACATATTTTCGCGCATTAATGGTCTGAGTGCGCATGGGTCCACATAGATCTATATGAATGAGCTCGAGAGGTTTGGAAGTTGAGGCTATGTGTTTGGTCCGGTGGGATGCCTTCCTTATCTTTCCCATTTCACACGCCGAGCAAAGATGCTCTTTGTGATATCTGAACGAGGGAAGTCCTTTGACCAAATTTTCTGATCGCAGTTTGTTCAGGTCTTTTGAAGTTGAGATGGGAAAGTCGCTGATGCCAGAGATCGTTCTGATGTAGAGAGGCTCGAGAGATAAGGCATGTCGGTCGGACAGTCTTGAGGTCAATGGAGTAGAGATTCGTCTTCCTGTGTCCAGTGAGTAGCTCTCTTCCATTGTTATCTGTGACACTACATTGGTTGGTCTCGCAGTTCACCTTGTGGCCTTTGTCACAGAAACGTCCTATGCTGAATAAGTTGTAGCTCAGTCCTTCGACGTAGGACACTCCTTTGATGGTTAGTCTGTCATGAATGAGATCACCCGTTCCTAGCATGGATGCAGATTGACCGTTTCCGAAGTAGACCTTCCCGAGAAATCCTTCAGAGAAGTTGCTCAACAGCTCTTTGTTTCCGATCATGTGTGAGGAGCAACCTGAATCTAAGTACCACACATGACGAACCTGCAAAAAGAATCAAGTGAGTTTTGGCACCCATTTATAGATGGACCTCCTTTTGATAGTAGGTGTAGTAGCTTTGTTGTTCGTTGCTAGATTTAATTCTTTGCTAGGTTGTTGGATAGCCGATTTAAGAATCCAAGCGTGATGATGTCCTATAGGATGCAGTTGAGATTTCGGAATCCAAATCTGTTTTGGACTTAATTTCTTATTCGGCTTGGTCTTGGAGGTGGTGTGTTTCTTTACTTTAGATTTAATAATATGATTGGACGACATGGGAGACATGTCCTTAGAACGAGTGCTATGTGACGTGGAAACGCTATTGCTGAAATGGCTGTCACGAGGATGGGAAAGTACACCATTGTTGACATGACAGAGCTTTGATTTTAGGGAATGGAATAACAAAACACGTTCTACGACATTACAAGAAGTTACTTTTGGAAATGCAAAAGATTTTGAAACATGAGAAGAAAGGTTGGAGACTGGTCTCTTCTTCTTATCAGGAACTGTTGTCTTCTTAGCTAAGCCAGGTCGAACCTTCTTCGCTTCCTTAGATCTCACTCCTTTGTCTGTGGGCACATGCGATACAATGTTAGTGTGAGATGAAGGTATTTTCTTTGTAGTTTGCTTGCATTTACATGTAGAGGATTCTGGAACAGGACGGGAGGTGGAAGGTTTGTAAGCGTCAGGAAAGTTTTCAAGAGTATAAATTTTGCTCAACAAAATAGTTCTCTCTTCTTCGTGAGCTTTCTTTTCCGACTCTAGAGAGGCTGTCAAGGTACCTATTTTGCGTATAATCTCTGGAACATAGATAAATGAATAAATAGGTTTAGCCTGTTCGTCGGTGCCTTCGGGTCCAAATGGTGACATGTAATCATCAGAAAGGGGTATCTCTCTAGTTTTGTAGCTATTATTGAGTTCTGTGTAGTCACACACGATTTGAGCCCATTCTTTATTCCTCCGTTTTTGTTCGTCGGATTCTGTCACCTCACTTGATCCTACGAAGGGAATTAGTCATTCAATGCTTAACCCAAAACGTTTAATATTGTACAAAGAGAGTATTTTTTCTGTTTCAGGGTTAATGGTGGGCTCAAATCCCAATCCTTCACGGGGATCATAGGATTCAACATCTTTAGGCTGGCTAAGGAACATGGTTCGTTCACTTTGACCTCTTTTGGTGTTGATGTCCTCTAATTCCTTGACTTTCTTGTATAGACGTGCACATTTGTTGGTGATTAGTTCGTATTGAGACACTACATTTACACGTTCTTCCTCGCTTTCTTCTAAGCTTCTACACATATCTCTAATTTGATTTTCCTTGCTTTCTGTAAGATCTTCCAAAGCCTTTGCTTTAGTTTTTGACAAGGTCAAAGATTCATTAAGAATAGCTGTAATACCCGTAAAATTTAAGACGGGGTTCTGATATAATTATATATATGACTTCGTGATTTAGAAAGATTAATAAAAGATTAAGCGGAGGAGAATATATATAGATATTAGTAGTCCCAAAAATAAATCGAAATTTACCCCGAGCAATTAAATAAGATAATAACATTAATGGAAATATGTTGGGCTATGATTAGAATGCTTAATTCTCGGAATTGGGCCATACGTAACCTAACTAAAATCATATGAATTAGGGCCCAAGTTGTAGTAATAGTTATAGTTCTTGAGAAAAGCTAAAATACCCACTTTAACAATTTATTTAATTAAATTAAAGATTACCTCAAAATAACGATATGGGAACTAATTAAATGGACTAGGATTAGTTTTCAAACTTAGGCCCAAAGGATCCATAACGTTAAAAATGAAATTACTTGGAGCTTAGGGAAAAATGAAGATAAACACCTTGTCATGTCATTCCCTTCTTTTAAGACATTAGAACATATATATATTTAGTAGATGAAGCTCACATCTAACAAGGGGAGAACAAGCAACGCAAAACAGAAGGAAAGATTAAGCTTCAATCTTACAAATCGTTCAAAGAAGGCGAAATAGAGAAAAGGTAAGAATCTAGCAACAATATTCTTTTATACATAGAATACGATTATATGTATACATATATATGTCCTTTTGCTTGTACGACTGGATGTTAGAATAATTAACCTCTCAAGATGATTATATGGTTTACATGATCTATCATGGGTGGAAAACCCTAAACTTTCGAAGCCTAGTTGTGGTTATACGAGCTTATATAATGAAATAGGAGTGTTAGTAAATTTTTAGTACATGAAATATTTAGAAGGATTTCGTTTGGAGTGTACCGTTTTTTTTGGAAGTGGCATAGTTTATGAAGATGATTCTGATAATTATTGTTCTAGGGTTTTCGAGAAAATCTCGAGGTCTACACTACAAAGGTTTCGAAATTTTTTAAGAAGGAACTCGAGATGTATCTGTTAGAATGAATTAGAAGTGGGTAATATAATAATCTCGGGATATATGGATGTCGAGATGCTTTACTGAGGTGATGTCGAGAGATGATCTACAACCAAGATGTCGAGTTTTATAAGAGAAAGATTTCGATATCATGGTCTCGATATTTTCTGTTATGTGTCTCGACATTTGTAGCTGTTTTTGAGAGTCTCGACATTTTATAAGATATCGACATGTCAAAGGGTTTCGACATCTTTAGGAAATAAAGCTCGACATTTATATTATTTAGGGGCTCGACATTTTGTGGAAAAGACTTCGACATTTAGCTTCTAAACTTCTCGAGGTCTAACCTTTCGCAAACAATAGAAGATCTCGACATCCATGATACAATTCGACATTTTATAAGCATGTTGTAAGATCTCGACATTTCTTCATGCCATTTCGATATTTAATACTCCTAACCCATCCCGACATTTTTAATGAAAAACTTCGACATATAAAGATCTAGATAATTCTCCACAAACAGTTCGACATTTATAAGGTGTTCGACATTGTTAAACAAGAGATCTCGACATTTTTGGTGTTACTTAAAATCTCGACATTTTGAGGGATAAGATGTCGACATTTATGAGATTTCGATATTGTGTTTTAATTAATAAACTTTCTGTATTTTAGGGTTTTGATAATTTTAGAGTTTTCGAGAACTAGCACATATACTAATAATATTTATTTATTTAGAGGTTCGACATTTACAAATTCCACCAGATCTCTTGACTGACAATAGCAGGAGGGCAGGTAGGTGGATTATCCATCTACAATACGTAAACACAATTATGTGTTTTCATGTGATAATGTGATTTACGTGACTTATGTGATTTATATGTTTTACGTATTTTATGTGAATCATGCTTTATGAAATTTCATGTACATGCATAGCACATGCATACCACGTTAGGGAGAGAAATGATTGTACCGTATTGAGACGGTAGTGATATGAGATAGTAACGTACGGGGTAGAATGAGATGTTTGTGATTGGCGACTCTTAAAGGAGTCGAGGTTGGGCTCACTGGGCACCTGGCGGAGACAGACGTGATCGATCTGTCTACCCGGACGTGATCGATTCGGGGTGCATACCGCCGGACGGGATTTTCTTTGTGATTGGCGCGGGAGATATACGACCTGGTAGGAGGACATTGACGTGATCGATCAGTGCACTACCGGCGTAGCTCGCCGCGAGACTTGGGGGTGGCCTCCCAGTAGTCTATTGCGCGCGGAGGTGTCGAGCCTAACCTAGGGCCCTGTGTTGTGTGAAATAGGAATGTGGGAAAAGAAAGAGTGTGCATTATATCATATCGTGAGAAACTGGGATTGGGTTGAATGCACACTTGCATACACGTATTTTATTCACCTACTGGGCAAATTGCTCAGTGTTTACGTGTTGTAGGTACTGTGTCCGACGCTGAGACGCGTCGTGACTGAGGCGGCTGGTGGCGGTGCTCCACGGACTTTTGAGGGCGGTGCGGTACATGGATGAAGACCTGTGGAGCGTCTATAGGATTTTGTTCTTTTGATATTTTGGGGCTTCGGCCCGTGTACAGAGATAACTATGTAGACGTACTTTTATATTAGTGTATATTATTTTAGGAAAAAAAAAGTTTTAATTAGACGGGCCTTCCGCGGCTTACGTTGCGGAAATCCGCCACTAATCCTAGTTGGAAAAGTCGGGCCGCCACAGGTGGTATCAGAGCTTCGGTTTTAGATTCTGAAGACTGTCCATGTACTGCCGCTCAAAAGCCTGGAGAGCCAGCTTGGCCTGTAAGTTTAATCTTTGATTTTTCTAATACGTGTTATTTGATATGTGCTTTATGTGAATAATTGTAGAAATAGATAAGAATGCCGAAGGGACGTCGAGAGGTAGGTAGTTCTAGCCGTAGGGCGGGGTCTGAATCCCCACCAAATGACGACCGCTCTACTATACACCAATTGACCGATCTGATCCGACGACAGTCGGATCAAATCAACGACTTGATCCATCACCGGAGCTCGTCGGAACATTCCCCGCAACCTGATCGAGTGGAACTGATCGGGGAACGATTTCGAAAACTAAACCCCCCAATATTTACCGAAGCCACCAACCCTGCGGTGGCTGAAGATTGGATAAGCACTATAGAAGACATGTTCATCTATAGTCGAGTGCCTGACAATGAAAAAGTCCTTTGTGCCGTTTCCCTTTTCCGTGAGAATGCACGCTATTGGTGGAACACCGTAAAGGTGTTGGAGAGCCCAATCACTATGACTTGGGAAAGATTTAGGGAGCTCTTCTTCAACAAATACTTTACGGCTCACGATCAAGAACAGAGAATGTAAGAGTTCATGAGCTTGAAGCAAGGGAGCATGCCGGTGGCGGAGTACATCCGTCGATTTGAGGAATTATCCCGATTTGCTCCGCAGTTAGTGGCGACTAATTCGCTGAAAGTGACCAGGTTCATCAAGGGACTTAAACCCGAAATCTATCGGGATTTAAGTATTGCGGGTGCACGCCAACTAGAGTTTATGCAAGTAACTGAACGTGCCCTAATTGCGGAACAAGCAGAGTCGGTGGTGGTGGAAGCACAGGAAGCGAAAAAGAGGAGGGAGGCCCAACAAGGAAGCGGAGGAGATAAGAAACGCCAGTTTTTCGGCAAGGGTCCTAATACCCAATGGAATCGACAGGGCCAACAAAACTGGCGCCCGAGACCAAATCAGGGACCGATCAATATCCACAATCGACCTCAAAATGTTGCGCCCCAGTGCCGACAATGTGGACGTTACCATTTCGGGGCCTGTTTTGGAACAAGACAGATGCCGCAATGTTTCCGATGCGGAAAGATCGGTCATTTTGCTAGAGCTTGTACGGAGAATCTACCCCTAGTGCGGAACCCGGCCCAGCCGCCGATGCGACCTCCACCTGTTCCCGCGAGAGTTTTTACTTTGACAAATGAGGAGGCCGAGGCGAATCCTTCCGTTGTGACGGGTACGTTAACTATCTATAACGTGCCCACTTCTGTGCTTATTGATTCTGGAGCCACACATTCATTTGTGTCGGCTAAGTACGTGACGAAGGTAGGAATATTTCCTACCCTCAATACTTACGTCGCACCCTCTTAATATTTGATTGGTGCGCGTCGGATCACCATGTGGTAGAGTAACTATGTAGTTGCATTCAGATGAGGTAGGAGATATTCCTACCTTCGTCACGTACTTAGCCGACACAAATGAATGTGTGGCTCCAGAATCAATAAGCACAGAAGTGGGCACGTTATAGATAGTTAACGTACCCGTCACAACGGAAGGATTCGCCTCGGCCTCCTCATTTGTCAAAGTAAAAACTCTCGCGGGAACAGGTGGAGGTCGCATCGGCGGCTGGGCCGGGTTCCGCACTAGGGGTAGATTCTCCGTACAAGCTCTAGCAAAATGACCGATCTTTCCGCATCGGAAACATTGCGGCATCTGTCTTGTTCCAAAACAGGCCCCGAAATGGTAACGTCCACATTGTCGGCACTGGGGCGCAACATTTTGAGGTCGATTGGGGATATTGATCGGTCCCTGATTTGGTCTCGGGCGCCAGTTTTGTTGGCCCTGTCGATTCCATTGGGTATTAGGACCCTTGCCGAAAAACTGGCGTTTCTTATCTCCTCCGCTTCCTTGTTGGGCCTCCCTCCTCTTTTTCGCTTCCTGTGCTTCCACCACCACCGACTCTGCTTGTTCCGCAATTAGGGCACGTTCAGTTACTTGCATAAACTCTAGTTGGCGTGCACCCGCAATACTTAAATCCCGATAGATTTCGGGTTTAAGTCCCTTGATGAACCTGGTCACTTTCAGCGAATTAGTCGCCACTAACTGCGGAGCAAATCGGGATAATTCCTCAAATCGACGGATGTACTCCGCCACCGGCATGCTCCCTTGCTTCAAGCTCATGAACTCTTACATTCTCTGTTCTTGATCGTGAGCCGTAAAGTATTTGTTGAAGAAGAGCTCCCTAAATCTTTCCCAAGTCATAGTGATTGGGCTCTCCAACACCTTTACGGTGTTCCACCAATAGCGTGCATTCTCACGGAAAAGGGAAACGGCACAAAGGACTTTTTCATTGTCAGGCACTCGACTATAGATGAACATGTCTTCTATAGTGCTTATCCAATCTTCAGCCACCGCAGGGTTGGTGGCTTCGGTAAATATTGGGGGGTTTAGTTTTCGAAATCGTTCCCCGATCAGTTCCACTCGATCAGGTTGCGGGGAATGTTCCGACGAGCTCCGGTGATGGATCAAGTCGTTGATTTGATCCGACTGTCGTCGGATCAGATCGGTCAATTGGTGTATAGTAGAGCGGTCGTCATTTGGTGGGGATTCAGACCCCGCCCTACGGCTAGAACTACCTACCTCTCGACGTCCCTTCGGCATTCTTATCTATTTCTACAATTATTCACATAAAGCACATATCAAATAACACGTATTAGAAAAATCAAAGATTAAACTTACAGGCCAAGCTGGTTCTCCAGGCTTTTGAGCGGCAGTACATGGACAGTCTTCAGAATCTAAAACCGAAGCTCTGATACCACCTGTGACAACCCGTCCCATACCGGGTGTCAGTGTAGCATCCGTCCCTATCGGGACCAGTGGGGTTGGGCCCACCACACTCCGACTGATAGTCTGGCCCCACCGTACCACCATTTAACCTTCCAGCGTGCTTCGTCCTCGCTCACTCGCACCCTGGGCAAACTTCCCAGGGGGTCACCCATCCTAAGATTGCTTCAAGTCAAGCACGCTTAACTTCGAAGTTCTTTCGGATGGACTCCCGAAAAGGTAGGTCGACCTTGGTGATATGAGTAGTACTATCAATTCTTTTACACGATTCTTAGCCTGACACGCCCATACATTGTCAGTCTCAGGATCCCCCCTCATTCGGGTGTCGGATCGGTTCGTTCATGTACCCCTTCGCCTAGAAGCCTGCCAGGAGCCGCTCCTTGTCCGTGCACTTCTCTGGCACCGGCGATCACTCCCCGCCCTCATCGGCCCCGGGTGTCACATGCCCACCAGCTTCCGCCTGGTTCGTCCCCGAACCAGCACCGTACTGCGAGAGGTTGTGCTCTGATACCAGCACCGTAGGAATATCTCCTACCTCATCTGAATGCAACTACATAGTTACTCTACCACATGGTGATCCGACGCGCACCAATCAAATATTAAGAGGGTGCGACGTAAGTATTGAGGGTAGGAATTTGAGTGCCGACTTGATTGTAATCCCGATGAACGACTACGATGTCATCTTCGGGATGGATTGGCTTTCAAAATATGGAGCCATTATCGATTGCAACAAGAAGGTCGTTAAATTCCAGCTGCCCGAAGAAGAAGCATTCACTTTTTCGGGTAAAGCAGATAAGAATAGTATTTCAAGAATATCAGCTCTAAAGGCTCAACGACTCTTGAGATCAGGGTGTGAGTCTTATCTCGTATATGCGGTGAAGGCGGAGGACTTACCTCAGCCGGAACTAAGAAACGTACCTATAGTCAAGGAATACGCCGATGTATTTCCCGATGATCTCCCAGGGTTACCCCCTGATCGAGAAATACAGTTCACGATAGATTTGATACCGGGGTCTGCCCCAATCTCTAAAGCTCCATATCGCCTAGCGCCTAACGAATTGAAGGAATTGAAGGAACAACTGGATGATTTACTGCAAAAAGGTTTATCCAACCCAGTTTTTCACCGTGGGGAGCACCAGTCTTATTTGTACGAAAGAAGGATGGGTCGATGCGACTATGTATCGACTATAGAGAATTGAATAAGATCACTATCAAGAATAAATATCCGTTGCCAAGGATCGATGATCTGTTCGATCAATTACAAGGAGCGTCGGTATTTTCGAAAATTGACCTCCGTTCGGGATACCATCAGTTGAAGATCAGGGAGGTAGATGTTCCTAAAACGGCGTTCAGTACGAGGTACGGCCATTACGAGTTTTTGGTCATGCCTTTCGGACTGACTAATGCCCCTGCGGCTTTTATGGATCTTATGAACCGAGTCTTTAAAGACTATCTCGACCGCTTCGTAATCGTCTTTATTGACGACATTCTGATCTATTCTAAGACGAAAGAAGAACACGAGAGTCACTTACGAATCGTCTTAGGAACCTTGCGTGAGAAACAGCTCTACGCCAAATTCAAGAAATGCGAATTTTGGCTTGAGCAAGTAGCTTTCTTGGGACACGTGATTTCCGGGAGTGGAATCTCCGTGGACCCGAGTAAGATTGAGGCCGTGAACAATTGGCCACGACCAACTACTCCGACTGAAGTCCGAAGTTTTCTAGGACTTGCGGGATACTACCGTAAGTTTATAGCGGACTTCTCTAGTATTGCCTCTACATTAACCAATTTAACGAGAAAGAACGTTCCGTTCAAATGGACCGAAGCATGCGAACAGAGCTTTCAAGAATTGAAGAAACGTCTTACCTCTGCCCCAGTATTGACAATACCGTCAGGGACCGGAGGATTTGCGGTATACAGTGATGCTTCGAAGAATGGCTTGGGATGCGTGCTGATGCAGAACGGAAAAGTGATTGCCTACGCTTCGCGCCAACTAAAGGAATACGAGAAGAACTACCCAACCCATGATCTTGAATTAGCAGCAGTGGTCTTCGCTCTGAAGATCTGGAGACATTATCTCTACGGAGAGAAATGTGAGATCTTCACAGACCATAAGAGTTTGAAGTATTTCTTCACTCAGAAGGAACTGAATATGCGACAGCGAAGATGGCTGGAGCTCGTCAAGGACTACGACTGCGTTATTAGCTATCACCCAGGCAAGGCAAACGTAGTCGCAGATGCGCTAAGCCGAAAAGCGGTAAATACAGAGTTACATCAGCTTGGAATAGAAGTAGTTAATTTGGGCGAAGTTGAGGCAAGACTAGCAGCGCTAACTCTCCAACCCACGCTGCTAGAACAAATCAAGAAAATGCAAGAAGAAGATGAACTCTACCTTAAAATGAAAGAGACACTACCCGAAGATGTTAACATCCGAGAGGATGGAGCTTTGCTATACAAGAATCGTCTTTATGTACCTAACAAAGAGGAGCTGCGACAAACGATAATGAAGGAAGCACACACAACCACATATTCGGTACACCCAGGAGCCACGAAAATGTATCAAGACTTGCGAATAACCTACTGGTGGCCAGGAATGAAGAAAGACATCGCAGCGTTCGTGAACCGATGTATGACCTGCCAATTGATCAAAGCGGAACACCAACGACCCGCTGGAACGCTACAGCCTCTACCCATTCCAGAATGGAAGTGGGATCATATCACAATGGATTTCGTCGTTGGTTTACCCAAAACGACGAAAGGCCACGATGCCATTTGGGTGATTGTTGATCGCCTGACCAAATCGGCTCATTTCCTTCCAATTAGTTCCACTTTTTCCATGGAACGTTATGCGGAATTATATATTCAGGAAATCATCCGCCTCCATGGAATTCCAAATTCTATAGTCTCGGATCGAGATTCGAGATTTTTGTCGAACTTCTGGCAGAGCTTACAGAAAGCGATGGGTACTAAGCTCTTGTTCAGTACTGCATATCATCCCCAGACTGACGGGCAGTCCGAACGAACGATCCAAACCCTTGAGGACATGTTACGAGCGTGCGTCCTAGACTTCAAGGGAAACTGGAGTAAGTACTTGCCGCTGATCGAATTTTCTTATAACAATAGCTTCCATGCTACGATCGGGATGGCACCGTACGAAGCATTATACGGGCGCAAGTGCCGATCCCCAGTCCATTGGGACGAAATAGGTGAGCGAGCCTTGTTAGGACCCGATATAATCCGAGAAACAACAGAAGCAGTGACTAAAATTCGAGAACGAATGCTAACTGCTCAAAGTCGACAGAAAAGCTATGCAGATCATCGACGACGACCCTTGGAGTTCGCAGAAGACGATCAAGTATTTCTAAAGATTTCCCCAATGAAAGGAGTAAAGCGTTTTGGAAAGAACGGCAAGCTAAGTCCCAGATACATAGGCCCCTTCAAGATAGTCAAACGAGTCGGCGAGGTTGCATATCAATTAGAATTACCGGCTTCACTATCGCAAGTTCACGACGTATTCCACGTATCGACATTACGAAAATACGTCGCGGACCCGAGTCATGTCATTCAGAACGAGCTTCTTTATCAACAGCTCAAGCCTGACTTGAGTTACGAAGAGAAGCCTGTAGAGATTTTGATGTACGAGTCGAAACGACTACGGAATAAGACTATTCCGTTAGTTAAGGTTTTGTGGCGGAATCAATCAGTTGAGGAAGCCACTTGGGAGCGTGAGGATGATATGAGAGTTCGTTATCCCGAATTATTCCAGTCGGCGTAATTTCGGGGACGAAATTCTTTTAAGGGGAGGAGGATGTAATACCCGTAAAATTTAAGACGGGGTTCTGATATAATTATATATATGACTTCGTGATTTAGAAAGATTAATAAAAGATTAAGCGGAGGAGAATATATATAGATATTAGTAGTCCCAAAAATAAATCGAAATTTACCCCGAGCAATTAAATAAGATAATAACATTAATGGAAATATGTTGGGCTATGATTAGAATGCTTAATTCTCGGAATTGGGCCATACGTAACCTAACTAAAATCATATGAATTAGGGCCCAAGTTGTAGTAATAGTTATAGTTCTTGAGAAAAGCTAAAATACCCACTTTAACAATTTATTTAATTAAATTAAAGATTACCTCAAAATAACGATATGGGAACTAATTAAATGGACTAGGATTAGTTTTCAAACTTAGGCCCAAAGGATCCATAACGTTAAAAATGAAATTACTTGGAGCTTAGGGAAAAATGAAGATAAACACCTTGTCATGTCATTCCCTTCTTTTAAGACATTAGAACATATATATATTTAGTAGATGAAGCTCACATCTAACAAGGGGAGAACAAGCAACGCAAAACAGAAGGAAAGATTAAGCTTCAATCTTACAAATCGTTCAAAGAAGGCGAAATAGAGAAAAGGTAAGAATCTAGCAACAATATTCTTTTATACATAGAATACGATTATATGTATACATATATATGTCCTTTTGCTTGTACGACTGGATGTTAGAATAATTAACCTCTCAAGATGATTATATGGTTTACATGATCTATCATGGGTGGAAAACCCTAAACTTTCGAAGCCTAGTTGTGGTTATACGAGCTTATATAATGAAATAGGAGTGTTAGTAAATTTTTAGTACATGAAATATTTAGAAGGATTTCGTTTGGAGTGTACCGTTTTTTTTGGAAGTGGCATAGTTTATGAAGATGATTCTGATAATTATTGTTCTAGGGTTTTCGAGAAAATCTCGAGGTCTACACTACAAAGGTTTCGAAATTTTTTAAGAAGGAACTCGAGATGTATCTGTTAGAATGAATTAGAAGTGGGTAATATAATAATCTCGGGATATATGGATGTCGAGATGCTTTACTGAGGTGATGTCGAGAGATGATCTACAACCAAGATGTCGAGTTTTATAAGAGAAAGATTTCGATATCATGGTCTCGATATTTTCTGTTATGTGTCTCGACATTTGTAGCTGTTTTTGAGAGTCTCGACATTTTATAAGATATCGACATGTCAAAGGGTTTCGACATCTTTAGGAAATAAAGCTCGACATTTATATTATTTAGGGGCTCGACATTTTGTGGAAAAGACTTCGACATTTAGCTTCTAAACTTCTCGAGGTCTAACCTTTCGCAAACAATAGAAGATCTCGACATCCATGATACAATTCGACATTTTATAAGCATGTTGTAAGATCTCGACATTTCTTCATGCCATTTCGATATTTAATACTCCTAACCCATCCCGACATTTTTAATGAAAAACTTCGACATATAAAGATCTAGATAATTCTCCACAAACAGTTCGACATTTATAAGGTGTTCGACATTGTTAAACAAGAGATCTCGACATTTTTGGTGTTACTTAAAATCTCGACATTTTGAGGGATAAGATGTCGACATTTATGAGATTTCGATATTGTGTTTTAATTAATAAACTTTCTGTATTTTAGGGTTTTGATAATTTTAGAGTTTTCGAGAACTAGCACATATACTAATAATATTTATTTATTTATTTAGAGGTTCGACATTTACAAATTCCACCAGATCTCTTGACTGACAATAGCAGGAGGGCAGGTAGGTGGATTATCCATCTACAATACGTAAACACAATTATGTGTTTTCATGTGATAATGTGATTTACGTGACTTATGTGATTTATATGTTTTACGTATTTTATGTGAATCATGCTTTATGAAATTTCATGTACATGCATAGCACATGCATACCACGTTAGGGAGAGAAATGATTGTACCGTATTGAGACGGTAGTGATATGAGATAGTAACGTACGGGGTAGAATGAGATGTTTGTGATTGGCGACTCTTAAAGGAGTCGAGGTTGGGCTCACTGGGCACCTGGCGGAGACAGACGTGATCGATCTGTCTACCCGGACGTGATCGATTAGGGGTGCATACCGCCGGACGGGATTTTCTTTGTGATTGGCGCGGGAGATATACGACCTGGTAGGAGGACATTGACGTGATCGATCAGTGCACTACCGGCGTAGCTCGCCGCGAGACTTGGGGGTGGCCTCCCAGTAGTCTATTGCGCGCGGAGGTGTCGAGCCTAACCTAGGGCCCTGTGTTGTGTGAAATAGGAATGTGGGAAAAGAAAGAGTGTGCATTATATCATATCGTGAGAAACTGGGATTGGGTTGAATGCACACTTGCATACACGCATTTTATTCACCTACTGGGCAAATTGCTCAGTGTTTACGTGTTGTAGGTACTGTGTCCGACGCTGAGACGCGTCGTGACTGAGGCGGCTGGTGGCGGTGCTCCACGGACTTTTGAGGGCGGTGCGGTACATGGATGAAGACCTGTGGAGCGTCTATAGGATTTTGTTCTTTTGATATTTTGGGGCTTCGGCCCGTGTACAGAGATAACTATGTAGACGTACTTTTATATTAGTGTATATTATTTTAGGAAAAAAAAAGTTTTAATTAGACGGGCCTTCCGCGGCTTACGTTGCGGAAATCCGCCACTAATCCTAGTTGGAAAAGTCGGGCCGCCACAATAGCTATCTCTTCCTGTTGTTTATTTAATAAGGCATAATTTTTGTTGAAATTGCTTTGGAGTTCTGAGTAATTTTTACGTTGCATGGAGAGTTCGGCTATCCTATTTTCAAGTTTAACGAAATCATTTAGGGATGGAGTATATACCTCCAGGTCAGATGAAGAGACATCAGTCCTGTCTGATCCGATGGCTGGCTCATCCTCATCGGAGTCATCTTCGATGCTTTTCACCATGAAGGCCATTTCTTCTTCCTCCTCGTCAGATGTGTCCTCCAGCCATTTCTCTTCCTCAGCCACCAAGACAATTTCCGCCTCCTTGCATTGTGAGAGCTGAAATTTTTTCTTGTAGTATTCAGTGTTTTTCTTCTTGGGTCGGAAGCATTCAGATGCAAAGTGACCCGGCTTGCCACAGTTGAAGCACTTCTTTACTACTTCAGATTTCTTGGTTTCAGCCTCTTCAGGGGCAATGTACTTCTGTTTCCCGCCCGAGGTTCGTTGTTTGTTGAAGGAAGTGAACGATTTCTTGGCGCTCATCTTATTTATCGTATCTGAGATCATTGCCAGTTTCTTTCGGATGGATTCGAGTTCGTCCTCAGATTCTTGGTCAGATTCGGCTTTGTCAGAGGAGTCAGATTGTATGACCTGCTTTCATTTAGAAGTCATTGAGCTCCTGTTGCTTGACTTAGAAGTTACGAGTGCAATTGGTTCCATGTCGATGTTCGGTTTTCCTTCGTTCTTGATTTCTTAACTAGAACTGCAATTCGTCCCCACTCAGGTTGAAGTGTGGAGAGGAACTTGATGTTGTGTTCGAGATTGGAGCGCTGGATGTTGATCTTTCTCATCTCGTTGATGATGGTCAAGAAGCGATGGTAAACATCTCGAAGTTCTTCCCGCTCCTTAGCTTTGAAGGAGTCATAGGCAGTAAGAATGCTGGACTTCTTAGACAGATTATAACTTCTGTTCCAACCATCATTTTGCAGACTTCATCCCAAATTTCCCTTGTAGTGACCATTGCGTCGACTTGCTTGTAGACATCATTTGGTAGAGCCTGAAGTACATAGTGTCGGGCAAGCTTGTCTGCTCTAGCACGTGCTCTCTCAGCATCGTTGTATCGACTAGGGTCCTTAGGAGTTCTCCTCTCTGGAATTGCAGGTACAGCATTGGGTTGAGGAGGGATGATCGTCCAAAATTGAGCAGGTCCTTCAAAAATGGAGGAAAGCATGTCATTTGCGAGGTTTGCATCCTTGATTTCTATGAAATTGATGAATCGTTGCTTCCATATGCCGTACTCCCCCCCCATCTTAGTAGTGGTGCACGGTTGTCAGATCCAATAGCGAGACAGTCCATTATTGTGTTTGGTAATGATCGTTAACGCGAGATATATCTGCGAAATGGAACGCTTTAATTTTGAATGAGATATAGTCAAGTTTAAGTAATTTCTAGTGTTGAGTCTAAGTGGGTAAATCACTTAATGAATTCAGTCGCAATATAAGAATTTGGTGAATTTAGTGTACTGCTCGAGGATGGAATAATTGGTGTTATGTGAGATCGAGAAATTTGCTCTACTGAATTTGAATGTTTGATCGATTCTGGTAAGACTAGGACACAAACTCGGCAATTGGTCCTAAGTGTTGAGAATTGGGCAATTCAAATTGAGTTAAGATTAGGAAATGTGAGTTTCGATCGAAAGAGGGATTAAAACTTAGATAAGGTTCGTTTCGATCGAAATGGATTTCGATTTTGATTTGATAAGGAATAGTTTCGATCGATAGGAATGAGAAGTTTTCGGGCGATCTTGATCCAAATTGGATTTGTTTCGATTGACTAAGATTGAATTTGGCTAATTTGGACGAAACAGTAAAAAATAATTTGGACTTTCGCCGAGAAATGAATCGAGCGAAACTTAGCAAATCGATCGAAATTGGTACAGTAGACTTTCGGGCGAAAAAGATTGGACTTTTGCCGAGAATTGTGTCGATCGAAACTGCGAAATTGGGCACTATAGCGTTTCGGGCGATATCGATTGACTTTCGACTGAGAATTGTATTCGATCGAAGTGTGGCAATTGGATACTGCAGCGTTTCGATGAAAACTGTGAAATTTGTGGATCTCAAGACTCTAATTGATTGACTTTCGCCGAGAAACGTATCGGCGAAACTGAGAAATTGAAGAGAAATTGCCCGAATCAAATCAATCGAAGCTTCTCTAAGTGAGTTTCGGTCGAAACCTTCAAACTAAAAAGTATTGTTCTATCGACACTGATGAACAGTTCAGTAAAATCCCAGATTTTTGGACTCGTTTTTGCTCAAATCCTACTCAAACTTGACTGAAATCGACGTGAAAGAACATAAATACACTCAATAACAGTTTTCAAAAGTTTTAGGGGTCAAAAATCATTGAAAACGAATTAGAAACACCCAAAAACAGAGAAAATATTGAAAATGAGTTTTCAAGCCAAAAACTTGTTCAAATCACGTCGGAATCGAGCAAAACTGGATTCAAATGGAAGATATTGATCCGCGTTAGGCTCTGATACCACTTGTTGGCCCTTTTATTACCAAACAAGGATCAAAAGAAAGGTTTGAATGTGTAAAACGTGAGAACACCTTGAGTGCGTGTTTGTGTGTGTTTTGCTAAGGAATAGTACAAGGTGGCTTACCTTTTTAATTCTTTTGATAAACCCTAATTAGGGTAAATGGGGCTTTATATACCACAAGTATTTGGTATATTAAAGCCCAATACAAAACTATGACTTAATTTCATAAGTCACCCCTAACTACTCCAACCCATTAAATAAACATGTTAACCCAAGATTACATATAAATTAAGGATGCTACAAAATATTCCTAACACATAAACCTAAATTCATGGTTTGCTTAAGGTATCTAAGTATACGTTTAACAACAGTCAAGTGGGATTCCTTAGGGTTCATTGATATCTAGAGCACATACCAACAACAAACGTGATATATGGCCTACTTCCAGTGAGATAAAGTAAACTACATATAGTGGCACGATACATAGTTTGATCTACTTGTGTACCTGATTCGTCACTGTCAATCTTCGCTATTTGGTGCATAGGAGTGGGCAGTACCTTGGAGTCAGCCATTCCAAACTTTTGGATTAACTTTTTGGTGTATTTAGTCTGAGAGATGAAGGTTCCATTGCACTGTTGCTTGATTTGGAGACCGAGGAAGTAATTTCGCTCCCCCATGAGACTCATTTCAAATTCTAGCTGCATAGACTTAGAAAACTCTTCGTAGAGTAGGTTATTGGTACTTCCAAAAATGATATCATCAACATAATTTCATAACAGTAACATGCGATCACCATCATGCTTGATAAATAGGGTGTTAGCAATAGTTCCAGTAGTAAATCCCATATCTATAAGAAATTTGCTAGCCCTAGGTGCTTGTTTCAAACCATATAGAACTTTATTTAATTTGAAAACATGATCTGAAAACTCTTCATTGTTCGACGTAAACTTCTTCATTTATGAAACCATTTAAGAAAAGCACTTTTTACGTCCATTTGAAATAACTTGAATCTTTTAAAGCATGCAATGCAAGTAATATATGGATGGATTCAAGCCTAGCTATGGGGGCTGTAGACCTTTTTGGTCCAAATGGCTAGTTTTGATTATTCCAAGTAATTATGTAAACTGGGGGTACAAATTAGAAAACTCGATATGCATGTTATGTGATGTTTAAGTATATGAAAATATTCGATTAAGCGCTTGAATGTGGTTAACTGTTAAGAAAATCGAATTTGTGTGATCTTGTGCTTAACTGGAATATCTATGAGATCACCTGGTTATGAAGGTTTTCGTATGAATGGAATCTCGTTGCGTGCTATATATGAAAAATATATCATGTTGAGTGATATGCAAACTGTCTGCGAGATTGAGTTATTTTAGGAAAGAATATCGATGTGATCACCCGGATATGAATGACTATGCTGTATATATGGAAATGATATTCTGATTAAGTGCTTACATATGATTGATCTATTTAGGAAAGAATATATATGAGATATCCGTTGAGTGCGATATTAAGTGACTCATAAATCAGTGAATCATGATCCTGCTTTCCTTGTGCGACTTAGGATTCATATTATGGAAAGTGATTAATTGATTGGACTTGTATGTGGTAAGATGCTGATGAGTCTATATATGGAATGTGCTGAACTCGGATGAGATCACCATACATGGAAAATATGCTTTGCATTATACTCACTAGATCAAATCTTTCTCTGTGCGAATTGGCTATCATATTTTGGGAAAGAAATCAGTTGATTGAGATTACTGTTCATAATATGCTGACTGGAATATATATGGAATATGTTGACAAATGGATGAGATTACGATAGAATGAATGTTAATCTGTGGTATTTATGGTAAGTGATCATGCATGACCGTTGAGCTTAATTGGTTTATTCTTGGCATGATTGTTTGAGTTAATGCACGTGATTATTGCGCTTTCTCTTTGCATATTCTGTGCTTAACTTTCCTTGTGAAGTGTAGAAGCGAGAATTGGTTCTATATAGAAGAGAACACTTCACGATTGAAGGGTAGACAACGAACACAACGAGCTAGCGAATCCCTTAGAGTTCTTGAGCGAAATTTGCGATTCATTCATAGTTTGTGGTTGAGCTTTGATTTGAGAATCTGTACCCTTTGAGCGATCCTTAGAAACTCCATATCCTATAAACCTTGTCTCGGACGTGTTGTGTCTGCGGGCACGTTGAGCGCACAAAGGAGCACGAGTGGAGTCTTACGCACGTGGAAGGACGAATTTTGTGGATTCGATGGCCCTTCGGTAGAAAGCTGCATCCTCGGCGAATAGGTTTTCTGGGTAAACGACAAACTTGGCGTGCGTCAGCCTAGAACGAGGTCTGTCCATAGTGCTTCGGTTGTATACGGGTTAATCATAGTGTAACTGGTAATACCTAGTGATTGATTGGAACTCTTGGGGAGATCCCCAAGGACATGATTAAACCCTAGTTGGGGATATAACCTGTATAAAAATCCCGTCTCACTTTACTTTCTGCTATTTACTTTTCTGTGAGACAAACCCGGAACGTTGGCAAATAACAAGGTGATATCGTTTAAACGATATCTGAACTAACGTGATATTCTGTGAAACAGGGTTAGGGAGATAACGTAGATACTCGTACTGGTTGTCGGGAAATATCATACTCTGAAAATATCTTCGTAAAGAAAAGTAATTTTCAAAGAAGATCAAGCCAAATTTTTTATAGCCTAATTCACCCCCCCTCTTAGGCATATTTTATACTTCATTCGGTATCAGAGCGGGTTACTCAACGACAGGCCTAACACTCCTGAGTTAAGATCTGATGGCTTCTTCGAGTGTTGATGTATTTGCAGAGGGTCAATCCCACTCTAGGTCGCGTCTCTTTGATGGAACGAACTACGCGGTGTGGAAGAATCGTATGATCGAGTTTCTGATCACTGTCGACTACGAGCTTTGGGAGACAATCATCAATGGACCATATACGACCAACAAAACCGATGGAACCCCTAAGGATGCTAAAAATTATAGTGCTGATGACAAAAAGGGAATCACGCGAAACGGAAAGGCGAAAAACATGCTCGCATGCGTACTCACACGGGAAGAATACATTCGGGTTAGTTCCTTCTCATCGGAAAGATACTGAGATCACTTCCACGAGAATGGAATGGCAAGGTTACTGCCGTCTATGAAGCAAAGGATCTGAAAGCACTTAGCATCTCCGAACTTATTGGATCTCTTATATCGTACGGATGATTCAAACGTCAATGAATGAGAAGTCGCAGAACAAAAATCAGAAGTCCATTGCATTCAAATCCAACTAGGAAGAATCTGATTCTGACGACGAAGAAGAGGACTTGATGAACGACCTAGTCGTGCTTACAAAAAGATTTGAAAGATTCTAGCAGAAAAAGAAATTCAAAGGGAACTTCAACAAATTCCAGAACAAGAGCAAGGGAATATCCACGTCTGGGAAGAAAGTTCAGAAGTGTTTCCGATGCAACAAACCTGGCCATTATGCACATGAATGCCAAGCAACCAACAATGAGAAACCAAGGAAGCAGAAGGCTATGGTGACGGAATCAAATGACTCTGAACCAGAACAAAGCGAGGACGAGGATCAAGCTTACATGGCTGATGAGGATCAGGTATCCCGCTCTTCCTCTATTGAGAAAATTCATATCCTAAACAGCTTATATAACAATGATTGTGAAAGTGACTCATCTGTTTTTGATATAGAAGAAAGTAAGGAAGAATTGTGTGATTTACTTCAGAAAGCTGAGAGAAAGTTAAGTCACTAAATTCCTTGAATAAGGAAGTAATAAAACAGCGAGATCACCTAGCTAAGGAAAAACATGAGGCTGTCCTAGAGATCTTACGTTTGAAAGGAGAGTTAGTTACTGCTAAGAAAGAGGGAATTCCCTGTGACTGTGAGAAAACAGAAAAGAAAACAGTGACTTATCCAGAGATATTGTAGAACTCAGGAACTCCTTAGAGAAAGAAAAACAGATAGTTGATAGACTCCTTGAGGGTGGGCAGAACCTAGATATGCTGTTGCATACTCCTACAAACATTGGTAGGTCAGGGATAGGTTATTCCACTGATGAAAAGCATGTTAAACTCTGTGCCTAAGTTTAAGTGTTTTTGTTGTAGTAGAAATGGTCATTATGCATACAACTGTCCCTTAAAGAAGATTGATAAAGCTAAGTATGTCTGGAGACCTAAGAAGTCACCTGTAAATGCCACTGTTGTATCTAATTGTAACAGGAGATCACCGTCAATGCAGAATGATATCTCATATGTTAACAGAAGTTATTTCTCCGCTAACATTAGGACCCAACAGAAATTGGGTACCTCAGAAGAGTGTTTCTTTCTACAGGTACGAAGGAAGAATCCCAGTAAGAAAAGTAGGTGGTACCTCGACAACGGGTGCTCCCGCCTCATGACAGGTGATATAGGTAATTTTGAGTCGTCAAAGGCGGTTGATGGAGGATACGTTTCATATGCCGACGAAAAAAGCCAAAATCGTGGGAGTTGGTACTGTCGATAACAATTTAAACATCACCATAGATAACGTATGGTTTCTTAGGAACTTAGAACATAATTTAATTAGCATTAGTCAATTATGTGATGATGGACATACCTTAGCCTTCGCCAGATAAGTGCTTTGTTAAAAGGATGATGAGATTGTGTTTAGTGCATCTAGGCATGGTAACATTTACTGCATCACTCTTGATGATATTGCTAACCAAAATGTCAAGTGTCTAGCAGTTACGCAGGATATCACATGGTTATGGCATAGACGTCTGGGACATGCTAACATGGAACTAATGTCTCACATATCATGCAATGAATTAGTGAGAGGCATTCCAGATATTAAAGCCACTAAGGACAGAATCTGTAAAGCGTGCCAAATGGGGAAACAGATCAAGACGTCCATTAAACCTAAGAATGTGATCTCTACATCCAGACCACTGGAACTGCTGCATCTTGACCTTTTTGGTCCGGTACAGGTTATGTCATTGAAAGGTAAACGATATGCCTTTGTTATCGTAGACGACAGGTACACATGGGTTTTATTTCTTGCACACAAAAGTGAGGCTTTAGATAATCTTGCGCCACTGAGTAAGAAAGCTAGAAAATGAGAAAGAAATGAAGGTCCGTAAGATTAGGAGTGATAACGGTCTAGAATTTGATAGTAAATCCTTTGCATCCTTTTGTAATGAAAATGGTTATAGTAATAACTTTTCAGCCCCTTTTACGCCTCAACAGAACGGAGTGGTCGAGAGGAAAAATAGAGTATTACAAGAAATGGCTAGGACTATGTTGAGCGAATATAATACTCCAAAATATTTTTGGGCCGAAGCTGTTAGTACGGCATGTTATGTCTCGAATAGGATTTTCCTTAGACCGATTATTAAGAGAACTCCCTATGAACTTTGGAATGATAAAACCCCTAACATAGGATATTTCCATGTATTTGGCTGCAAATGTTTCATTTTGAATGATAGGGATAAGAGAGGAAAGTTCGATTCCAAGGTAGATGAAGGGATATTCCTAGGTTATAGCCTTCATTCCGAAGCTTTTAGAGTGTTTAATAATAGGAAGAAAACTGTTCAAGAATCTGTGCACGTTACATTTGATGAGTTTCCTAACGCAGATGCTACTGAGAAAGGTATAGTTGTGTCTCCTGCAGATATACAGGTACGGACAAAACGTGATTCCATTTGAACTAGATACTGAGTTAGAGGAAAATGAAGCTTCAGATGAACAACAGCGCAGAAAATTCAAGCATGCCTCCAGCCATCCCACTGAGCAAGTCATAGGGAATATCACTTCAGGGATCAAAAGGAGAGCAACTACACGAAACAATATTGCTGAGGAATCACATGACGTGCTGTTGTCAACCATGGAACCTAAGACACTGAATGAAGCGCTTGACGATGAATCGTGGGTGATTGCCATGGAAGAAGAGCTGGCACAATTCGAAAAGAGCCAGGTGTGAACTCTTGTGAAAAGACCTAACGGTAAGTCCATAATAGGCACGAAATGGGTGTTCCACAACAAACTGGACGAGAACGGTAACATGACACGAAATAAGGCCAGGTTAGTCGCCAAAGGTTATTCCCAAGAAGAATGTATAGATTTTGAAGAAACCTTTGCACCCGTAGCTAGGCTCGAGTCTATACGCATTTTACTTGCATATGCATCGTTTAAAAGATTTAAGCTTTTTCAAATGGACGTGAAACGTGCATTTTTAAAAGGTTTTATAAGTGAGGAAGTCTTTGTCGAACAACCTCCCGGTTTTGAAAAAGAAGAATTTTCAAATCATGTCTTTAAACTAAACAAAGCTTTATATGGTTTAAAACAAGCCCCTAGGGCATGGTATGAAAGACTGACAACGTTTTTACTAGACATGGGCTTTACAACAGGAACAATAGATAACACTCTGTTTATAAAGTGCGAAGGGAATCACATACTGCTTGTGCAGATATACCTTGATGATATCATATTTGGTTGCACTGACATCACTCTTTGCGAGAATTTTTCTAAGTCTATGCAACAGGAATTTGAGATGAGCCTAATGGGAGAACTCACGTACTTCCTTGGATTGCAAATCAAGCAATTGGATACGGGAACATTCATATCTCAAACGAAGTACACGAAGGAACTATTTGAAATTTTCAGAATGGCTGATTCCAAGGTACTTCGCACTCCTATGCACCAGACCGCAAAAATTGACAGTGATGAACAAGGTACGCCTTGACCAAACTAAGTATAGCGGTATGATTGGAAGTTTGCTATACCTTACGGCAAGCAGACGCGATATTATGTTTGCTACTGGTCTATGTTCTAGATATCAATCGAGTCCTAGGGAATCGCACTTGACAGCAGTCAAGCGAATACTTAGATATTTGAAGGAAACAATCAATCATGGTATGTGGTATCCAAATTCCAAGGAATTCCCATTAATGGGATACTTGGATGCGGATTATGCCGATTCTAGGAAAGATAGGAAAAGCACTAGTGGTACTTGCCAAATATTAGGAAATTCCCTTGTTACCTGGTCCAGTCGGAAACAAAATGCCGTGGCCCTATCAACAACCGAAGCAGAATATATGGCCTTAGGAAGTTGTTCTCAGCAAATCCTTTGGATGAAACATACCTTGAGTGATTACGGTTTAAGGTACGTCCAAATTCCTATTTTTTGTGATAGTACTAGTGCCATTAGTATCACTAAGAATCCCGTACACCATTCTCGAACTAAGCATATAGAAGTGAAACATCATTTTATTCGAGATCATGTTCAGAAAGGGAATATCAGCGTGAATTTCGTAGGAACTAATGATCGGCTGGCTGATATCTTCAGGAAACCCCTTATTGAGAGTAGATTTTGTGATATCCGTGACCGATTAGGAATTATTGAGCTCAAATAGGAAAAACCTTTAGTATTTCCTTGATCTTATCCTTTAGGTTCTCCTCGAGTTTATTCCTTGATTCTATAAATATTTTCCTTTTTCTATTCTTCCTATCTTTTAAGATCTTTCCCATTCAGGGGGAGATTTTTTTCGACATTTATGTCAAAATCTATTTTCAGTCGATATTTTCCTCGAGCTCTGATCTTTACTTATTTCCTTCCTTAATTCCCGCGAGATATCCTTTTATCTTTAGTTAATTCAAATTAACGGGCAGTTTCCTTCTCTATTAAGAAATCTTTCAAGTTCGAATTTCAAAATCTCTTCCTTATCTGACACATGTCTTGTCGAGATCACATCTCTCTTTAACTTCTTTCCATCCTTATCCAAAATAGATTCGGCCTTTATAAACCGTCCTTCTTTGTTTCTTCATTCCATTCAAACCCTAAGCTTTTCACTTCATACCTTCATCCTTCAATTCTTCGATCTCAACCATGGTGAAAACCAAGGGCGCCGGATCTAAGTCCGACAAAAAGCGAGAGGCTGCCCCACTCTCTCCAAAAGCCACCCGTTCCAAGTCAAAGAGCAGTCCTAAATCCACGAAATCTCCTACTAAACCGAAGAAGAAGAAGGCTAAGATCGATAAAGTTCCTATTTCCTCTCCTGCCTCTTCCCATAATGAGTCTGCGTCTCTTGAGAAACCGGCCTCTCCGGAAAAATCCGTTTCTGCCCAAATTGAGTCACCCAACGAGGTTCCAGCCATGATACTGAAGGGCAAAAATCGTTCAACCCTGATAATCCGGAGGAAATCACCGATGAGATCTAGTTTCTGACTGAGAGCGCCAAGGAACTTCATGAGAAACTCTAGAAGCGGCGAGTTTCACGAGGAATGAGCTTCAACTTCGATGAACTGGCTGAGAGCCAAGTGGCGACGTAGCTGACGGAGTATGGCTGGGAAAACTTTCTGTGGATAGACAAGTCTGTGTATGTTGAGGCGGTGAAGCTGTTCTACGCCAATATCACTTTCGTTGATGTAGGACCCCGGTCCCCGGAAATTAGGTCGGCCAATAAATTATGTGTACGACTTATGTGATTTTACGTTAATTTCGTATATGACATATGCGTTATGTGATGTTATGAATTTGATACTCGTGAAGGCTGCGAGAAATTATGTGCAATTAAGTGCCAAGGACTTTGGGTCCATTATGGCCCTAACTTAGGAAGAGTAATTTTCGAAAATGCCCAAGGAAAATGGTTAAGGATAAGTTGGGCTAGGAATTCAATTACTAATGGGCTAGAACTTAACAAGTAGGCCCAATTTATGATAAAGGGCAAATAGGAGACAAGTATCCCTAAAACTAGGAAAAACCCACGCCACCCATGTCCTATCCAACAAAATGCAATAAAATATCTAGCTAAACCTTCCAAAACCCCATAACCTTACCTAAGAACCCACGAAAAGAAAAGAGAAAAGAAGAAAGAGCCAAGAGAAGAAAAAGACTAAGGACACCTCAAGCTAGCTTGGAACTTCGAAATTAGTAAGCGACGAAAATCCCCTAAGCCATTTCGATTTCTTATACTAAAGATTATTTAGCTAAACTTGTGACTAAGACTAGGAATTTACATGTATTATTGACGGCAAAAGCACTAACTTAGGGTGTGAACTTAGATTTAGGGTTTTAATAAAAGAAACTAAGAAATGAGATAGCTTAACGTGTTTTCTATGGTTCCTAAATTAGCTTGGGAAGATTCTAAGTCGGTGTTGGATGATTTTGGGGAAGAAGGGAACCTTAGAACTTATAAATTCTGGAACGATGAATGCAATTTCGGGTAGATGATTTAGATATCGATCGAATCGGGGAAATTAGGTGATTTCGGGCGATCTTAGTTTGGTGACAAATCGGCCGATTGAAAGGAATAGAAAATAGTATGGAGACTAAGTAATTAATTTGGTGAAATCGAACGAGTGAAATGCTCTAACAAATCGGGCGATTTGTCGTGCAAAACAAATCGATCGAATTAAGAATCGAACGAAACCCTCATGGCATAAATGAAATCGGGCGACTTCGTGCGAAACCTAAATCGGACAACTTAAGTGAATACTACATGTGGCGTTAGGAGGACAAATCGCCGAAGAACAAGCATAACAAACCCTAAATCGGGCGATTTGAAAGCTGGAAGAGAATTCCGCGATTTCCATCCCTTGAAGACCCCAAATCGGACGAAATGCATGGGGAACTCCACGTATGAAATCGGGCAAATTACCATGATGACATGCACGATTTCGGGATGACGTCATGATGATGAAAAAGCACGGCGATTTACAAATCGACCGATGGAACTTCATGCAATCGAATCGGACCATTTTGCATGCAAGGGAAATCGGGCGAAACCATGACCCATGTCTACACAAATCGGGCAATCTCACGCACATGCAAATCGATCGGAGTCTAGTCCACGAGAGTCGAATCGGGTAGAACCTAGTACGAACCCTATCAAATCGACGAAGGGATATCTCGTGGAATCGGGCGGTTTCAAGCTCCACAAATTGAATGAATCGAACAACTAACAACTATCTAACTTTCGCTGAACTTAATAGATCAAGAATTTAGTACCATACCTTAGAATAAATTTCGAGTGAGGACTTGACCTAATTAGAATCGAACAATTTAGGACTCTAGCAAAATTAATGTAGTCCGATAATTTAGTTCGACCTAAGTGCAATAAAGGCGTAATACTAATACGATAATATCTATGTTTAAAGGTCGTACGTTAGGAGCGAACGGGGAGGATACTAACCACGCTTGGACGACAGGTAAGTAGAAATTCAACTACGACACGTAACCTGCCTGCGTCTGATTAAGTGAACTTACGTGCTCGTGTATTTTACGTGAAACGTGCATGTTACGATATGATTATTTTATATGCATGATAGCATGATCTGCATATTTACATGAGCATGGCATGAGCACTTGCACGCATAAGTAGTACGTATGACGCGAGGTAAGAGCGTGCATAAAATCGCCGGTGTGCGATGTATACTGGCCGATATTGGCGTTGGTGTCGACTCGAATGAAGAGTCACGGCTTCCCCTATGCAGCCAGTGAGGCGAATGAAGCTATAAGGCCTGCATAAGAGGCTGGGGGAATACCACGTATGCGGGAGATGCAACCTGGAGGATGCGGCCCGGGGCACATGCTGAGTAAGGGAAGATTCCTTCGGGTGACCTTCTAGCGTGTAAAGCACTACCCGGAGGGAAGATTCCTTTGGGTGACCTCCGCGGTTAGTGGCCTCGGTGTTGGCTACCAGTGAGAAGCGTCCGCGTGGAGGCCACACTGAGTAAGGGAAGATTCCTTCGGGTGACCTTCTAGTGTGTGAACCTCCACACTTGAGATCTCTATGATATGGCGTCTAGTGGGATAGAAAGCCGAGGGCCGTATGAAGTAAGAGTATAAGAAAAAGAGTATGAGTCAGAAAAAGAACAAGAGTATGAGAGAGAGAGTATGAGTATTAGAAAACGACGACGTGGATTGTCGATCGTTAGGACACGTGCATACATGCATAATTTCTGCTTATTGAGCCTCGGTGGCTCATTCTTTATGTTACGTGTTGCAGGTACTGACGATCACGGTACGTGATCCGACCTTTATGCGTGGCCGATCTTTTGAAGCTATCCGGCTGCTTTTGAGGTGGGAGTGTGTGTATGGATGACGACCTGTGAAGGCCGGGCGCATAGGAAGCTTTTAGCTGCACACACACACACACACTTGTATTTTGTGTAGACACGACTACGATGAATTGTAGAACGAATTACGAATATTCTTTTGACATGTATATAAGACTTCCGCACGCACTTTTAAGATGAAAAATTTTATTCGCATTTTTACGCTTTTGCGCGATAGCAAAGCATTAGATACTTAGGATTAGAACGGAATACGAGGGCGGGACGACGGGTCCTGACAGAGTGGTATCAGGGCTTCGGTCACAGGTCCTGCAGACTGTCCATACACACACACTCAAAAGCGCGGAAGCGGCATTGCTTGTAAGTACTATGTTATGTGAATTGCTTGCATGGTTTAATTTATTGGCCTTAGGGATTAACAGGATAGGTTGAGAAGATGGTTAGACTTAGGGGTGAAGGAAGTAGGGAGTCGGACCAGGGTAGGGATACCAGTAACCCTACCGATAGCCGGGATGCTACCATCCTGCAACTAACGGAACTGGTCCGGCAACAATCGGCCCAGATCCAACAGCTGATCCAACAGCAAAACGCTGGTGGACAATCACCCAACCTACCTCCCCCGCCCGAACGAATTGAGATGATCGGGGAGAGGTTCAGAAAGCTTAATCCTCCACTGTTTGAGGATGCTGTAGACCCCACATCCGCCGAGGATTGGCTGAGGATGTTGGAGAACATGTTCCAGCACAGCCGCACCCCTGAGGCAGAGAAGGTCATGTGCGTTGCCTACCTGCTGAGGGGGAGCGCCGGACACTGGTGGGACACCGTCTCAGCCATCGAAAACCCACTAACGATGAGCTGGGATCGGTTTAAGGAGATTTTCATAGGAAAGTACTACACCGCCCCCGTCAGAGCCCAGCGGATGAATGAGTTCATCAACCTCCGCCAAGGGGCAATGACAGTAGCGGAGTACATCAGGAAGTTTGAGCAGCTTTCGAGATTTGCTGCTCATATGGTTAGCACGGACGCGCTCAAGATCGAGCGGTTCATGGAAGGATTGAAGCCCGAGCTGTATTTGGGATGTAAGTATGGTGGGAGTACAAGGAGCCACGTACGCACAAGTGGCTGAGAGGGCGCTTGTGGCGGAGCAGGCAGAGGCCAGAATTGCTCGTGCCCAGGAAGCGAAGCGCAAGTTTGTACAGGGACCGCAGGGAGGCGGAGGCAATCCGAAGCGGCAATTCATTGCCAAGGAAGGGAAGCATGGACTCCAGAATCGACCTGGACCACCCCCACCATTCAACCCCAAGGGTAGACCTCAGCTGGATCTACCCGTATGCCCGAAGTGCGCACGGAGACACCCGGGAGTCTGTAACTCCCAGAACGCCGTCTGCTTCAAATGTGGCAAGACAGGCCATTATCTGAGGGCATGTCCGGAAGGTGGATCCGGAAGCCAAGCTGGAAACCAGGCAGCACCACCGAGGGTACCGGCCCGGGTCTACACTATAACCTCCGAGGAAGCGGAAAACAACCCGGCCGTGGTGACAGGTACCCTCCTCATCTACGAAAACCCCACATGCATCCTAGTCGACTCAGGAGCGACACACTCGTTCGCGTCCACTAAGTATGTCACGAGGGTAGGAGTCACGCCTCACCGAGCTGAGTGCGAGTTTAGGGTAACAGTTCCGAACGGGAATCCCACCCAAACCAATCAGGTTTTACGGGATTGCCAAATAGTAATCGGGGCCAAGGAACTGCCCATAGACCTCATAATAATTCCCATGAACGATTATGAGGTGATCCTTTGGAATGGATTGGCTATCGAAGTACGGAGCTGTCATAGACTGCCACCGCAAGATAGTCACGCTCAATGCGGATGGGGACGACCCCCTTAAGTTCGTAGGAACTAGCAAGGGGACCATGATCTCTAGGATATCAGCGTTAAAAGCCCAACGACTAATCAGATCAGGGTGCGAAGCCTATTTGGTATTCGCTATCAAGTCGGAAGAGAGCGCCTCCCCGAAAATCGAGGAAGTGCCGGTGGTTAAGGACTTCCCTGACGTATTTCCCGAGTAGTTACCGGGACTACCACCTGAACGGGAAATAGAGTTCGCTATAGATCTGGTACCTGGTGCGGCACCAGTTCTAAGACCCCTTATCGGCTGGCACCGACGGAGATGAAGGAACTAAAGGATCAACTCGACGAACTCATGCAGAAGGAGTTCATACAGCCGAGTTTCTCTCCCTGGGGAGCGCCGGTGCTATTCGTAAAGAAGAAGGATGGGTCAATGCGGTTGTGCATTGACTATAGGGAGTTGAACAAATTGACGATCAAGAACAAGTACCCACTCCCTAGGATAGACGACCTGTTCGATCAACTGCAAGGTGCAACGGTCTTCTCTAAGATCGATTTAAGATCGGGCTATCATCAGCTAAGAGTTCGGTAGGAAGATGTCCCGAAGACGGCCTTTAGTACCCGTTATGGCCACTACGAGTTCCTGGTGATGCTATTCGGTTTGACTAATGCGCCCGCAGCTTTTATGGACTTAATGAACCGGGTGTTCAAGCCATACTTAGATAGGTTTGTCATCGTCTTCATTGATGACATCCTAATCTACTCGAAGACAAAGGAGGAGCACGAAGAACACCTGAGAACAGTTCTGGGAATACTACGGGACAAGCAACTATACGCCAAATTCAAGAAGTGCGAATTTTGGCTCGACCAAGTCGCCTTCTTGGTGCATATAGTATCAGGAGAAGGGATCTCTGTAGACCCAAAAAGATAGAAGCTATTAGCCATTGGCCCAGGCCGACGAACGTAACGGAAATACGAAGTTTCCTCGGTCTGGCAGGGTACTATAGGAAGTTCATAAAGGACTTCTCGAAAATAGTGTCTACGCTAACGAGGCTGACCAGGAAGAATACACCATTCCAATGGACCACGGAATGCGAACGGAGCTTCCAGGAGCTGAAAGAAAGGCTTACGACGGCCCCAGTTCTCACAATACCCTCGGGAACTGGAGGGTTTACGGTGTATAGCGATGCGTCGAAGAATGGGTTAGGGTGTGTGCTAATGCAGAACGGGAATGTAGTCGCATACGCTTCTCGTCAACTGAAAGAGTACGAGAAAAACTACCCGACGCATGACTTAGAACTAGCGGCAGTGGTCTTTGCTCTCAAAATCTGGAGGCATTACCTCTATGGAGAGCGGTGTGAGATATACACTGACCACAAGAGCCTCAAGTACTTCTTTACCCAAAAGGAGCTGAATATGAGGCAGAGGAGGTGGTTAGAGTTAGTCAAGGATTACGACTGCGTAACCAACTACCACCCAGGCAAGGCGAACATAGTAGCCGATGCCTTAAGCCGAAAAGCAGTTAGTGCAGAACTGCAACTGCTGGAAGTAGAAGTCGTACGGTTAGGCGAAGTTGAGGCGCAGCTGGCGGCCTTAACTTTGCAACCAACACTGCTGGAGCAAATTAAGACAGCGTTAGAAGCAGACGAGTTGTATGCGAAAATTAAGGAGGCACAGCCGGAACAAACGACTGGAGACCTCATAATACGGGAAGATGGACGACTGTATTTCAAGAATCGGTTGTACGTACCATACAACGCCGAGCTAAGAAAGACGATAATGATGGAAGCCCATGCCACTGCATACTCAGTACATCCAGGAGCAACGAAGATGTACAGAGGTTTGAAGGAGAACTACTGGTGGCCAGGCATGAAAAAGGACATCGCGACTTTCGTGAGTCAGTGCCTGACGTGCCAGCAGATAAAAGCCGAGCATCAAAGGCCGGCGGGAACCCTACAACCGTTACCCATTCCGGAATGGAAATGGGATAACATTACCATGGATTTCGTAGTAGGACTGCCGAGGAACACGAAGGGGCACGACGCGATTTGGGTAATTATCGACAGACTGACCAAGTCTGCCCATTTCCTACCTATTAGCACGACGTTTTCCATGGAACGGTACGCGGAGCTCTATATTTAGGAGATAGTGCGACTGCACGGCGTTCCATCGTCGATAGTCTCGGATCGCGACTTCAGATTTCTTTCGAATTATGGACGAGCTTGCAAAAGGCGATGGGAACGAAGCTATCCTTTAGTACCGCCTACCATCCGCAGACGGACGGGCAATCCGAGCGGACGATACAGATGTTGGAGGACATGCTGCGAGCATGCGTAGTCGATTTCAAAGGAAATTGGAGTAGGTATCTCCCACTGATTGAGTTCTCATATAACAATAGCTACCACGTCACCATTGGGATGGCACCGTACGAAGCGCTATGCGGGCGTAGGTGCAGATCCCCAGTACATTGGGATGAGGTTGGCGAACGGGCAATGTTAGGCCCTGACATCGTACGAGAAATGACGGAAGCTATTACTACCATACGAGAAAGAATGCGAACGGCACAGAGTCGACAGAAAAGCTACGCGGATCGAAGACGTCGACCATTGGAATTTGAAGAGGGCGATATGGTGTTCGTAAAAGTATCGCCGATGAAGGGTGTGAAAAGGTTCGGAAAGAAAGGGAAGCTAAGTCCTAGGTACATAGGACCCTTCAGAATAGCGAAGATGGTACGCGAGGTAGCATACCAATTGGAGCTGCCTGCGTCATTATCACAAGTGCATGACGTGTTCCACGTCTCGACCCTACGAAAGTACTTAGCTGACCCGAACCACGTGCTGGGAAGTGAGTCCCTACATCAACAATTGAAACCGGATCTAAGCAATGAAGAGGTTCCGGTGGAGATATTGATGTATGAGACTAAGAAGCTCAGGAATAAGGATATTCCTTTAGTAAAAGTACTATGGCGGAACCAGTCCACGGAAGAAGCCACCTGGGAACGGGAGGACGAAATAAGAATTCGTTACCCGAGTTGTTTCACACGGGCTCATTTCAGGGGCGAAATCCTCCTTAAGGGGGGGATGTAGGACCCCGGTCCCCGGAAATTAGGTCGGCCAATAAATTATGTGTACGACTTATGTGATTTTACGTTAATTTCGTATATGATATGTGCGTATGTGATGTTATGAATTTGATACTCGTGAAGGCTGCGAGAAATTATGTGCAATTAAGTGCCAAGGACTTTGGGTCCATTATGGCCCTAACTTAGGAAGAGTAATTTTCGAAAATGCCCAAGGAAAATGGTTAAGGATAAGTTGGGCTAGGAATTCAATTACTAATGGGCTAGAACTTAACAAGTAGGCCCAATTTATGATAAAGGGCAAATAGGAGACAAGTATCCCTAAAACTAGGAAAAACCCACGCTACCCATGTCCTATCCAACAAAATGCAATAAAATATCTAGCTAAACCTTCCAAAACCCCATAACCGTACCTAAGAACCCACGAAAAGAAAAGAGAAAAGAAGAAAGAGCCAAGAGAAGAAAAACACTAAGGACACCTCAAGCTAGCTTGGAACTTCGAAATTAGTAAGCGACGAAAATCCCCTAAGCCATTTCGATTTCTTATACTAAAGATTATTTAGCTAAACTTGTGACTAAGACTAGGAATTTACATGTATTATTGACGGCAAAAGCACTAACTTAGGGTGTGAACTTAGATTTAGGGTTTTAATGAAAGAAACTAAGAAATGAGATAGCTTAACGTGTTTTCTATGGTTCCTAAATTAGCTTGGGAAGATTCTAAGTCGGTGTTGGATGATTTTGGGGAAGAAGGGAACCTTAGAACTTATAAATTCTGGAACGATGAATGCAATTTCGGGTAGATGATTTAAATATCGATCGAATCGGGGAAATTAGGTGATTTCGGGCGATCTTAGTTTGGTGACAAATCGGCCGATTGAAAGGAATAGAAAATAGTATGGAGACTAAGTAATTAATTTGGTGAAATCGAACGAGTGAAATGCTCTAACAAATCGGGCGATTTGTCGTGCAAAACAAATCGATCGAATTAAGAATCGAACGAAACACTCATGGCATAAATGAAATCGGGCGAGTTCGTGCGAAACCTAAATCGGACAACTTAAGTGAATACTACACGTGGCGTTAGGAGGACAAATCGCCGAAGAACAAGCATAACAAACCCTAAATCGGGCGATTTGAAAGCTGGAAGAGAATTCGGCGATTTCCATCCCTTGAAGACCCCAAATCGGACGAAATGCATGGGGAACTCCACGTATGAAATCGGGCAAATTACCATGATGACATGCACGATTTCGGGATGACGTCATGATGATGAAAAGGCACGGCGATTTACAAATCCACCGATGGAACTTCATGCAATCGAATCGGACCATTTTGCATGCAAGGGAAATCGGGCGAAACCATGACCCACGTCTACACAAATCGGGCAATCTCACGCACATGCAAATCGATCGGAGTCTAGTCCATGAGAGATCAAATCGGGTAGAACCTAGTACGAACCCTATCAAATCGACGAAGGGATATCTCGTGGAATCGGGCGATTTCAAGCTCCAGAAATTGAATGAATCGAACAACTAACAACTATCTAACTTTCGCTGAACTTAATAGATCAAGAATTTAGTACCATACCTTAGAATAAATTTCGAGTGAGGACTTGACCTAATTAGAATCGAACAATTTAGGACTCGAGCAAAATTAATGTAGTCCGATAATTTAGTTCGACCTAAGTGTAATAAAGGCGTAATACTAATACGATAATATCTATGTTTAAAGGTCGTACGTTAGGAGCGAACGGGGAGGGTACTAACTACGCTTGGACGACAGGTAAGTAGAAATTCAACTACGACACGTAACCTACCTGCGTCTGATTATGTGAACTTACGTGCTCGTGTATTTTACGTGAAACGTGCATGTTACGATATGATTATTTTATATGCATGATAGCATGATCTGCATATTTACATGAGCATGGCATGAGCACTTGCACGCATAAGTAGTACGTATGACGCGAGGTAAGAGCGTGCATAAAATCACATGTGTGCGATGTATACTCGCCGATATTGGCGTTGGTGTCGACTCGAATGAAGAGTCTCAGCTTCCCCTATGCAGCCAGTAAGGCGAATGAAGCTATAAGGGCTGCATAAGAGGCTGGGGGAATACCCCGTATGCGGGAGATGCAACCTGGAGGATGCGGCCCGGGGCACACGCTGAGTAAGGGAAGATTCCTTCGGGTGACCTTCTAGCGTGTAAAGCACTACCCGGAGGGAAGATTCCTTTGGGTGACCTCCGCGGTTAGTGGCCTCGTTGTTGGCTACCAGTGAGAAGCGTCCGCGTGGAGGCCACACTGAGTAAGGGAAGATTCCTTCGGGTGACCTTCTAGTGTGTGAACCTCCACACTTGAGATCTCTATGATATGGCGTATAGTGGGATAGAAAGCCGAGGGCCCGTATGAAGTAAGAGTATAAGAAAAAGAGTATGAGTCAGAAAAAGAACAAGAGTATGAGAGAGAGAGTATGAGTATTAGAAAACGACGACGTGGATTGTCGATCGTTAGGGCACGCGCATACATGCATAATTTCTGCTTATTGAGCCACGGTGGCTCATTCTTTATGTTACGTGTTGTAGGTACTGACGATCGCGGTACGTGATCCGACCTTTATGCGAGTCCGATCTTTTGAAGCTATCCGGCTGCTTTTGAGGTGGGAGTGTGTGTATGGATGACAACATGTGAAGGCCGGGCGCATAGGAAGCTTTTAGCTGCACACACACACACACACTTGTATTTTGTGTAGACACGACTACGATGAATTGTAGAACGAATTACGAATATTCTTTTGACATGTATATAAGTCTTCCGCACGCACTTTTAAGATGAAAAATTTTATTCGCATTTTTACGCTTTTCGCGATAGCAAAGCATTAGATACTTAGGATTAGAACGGAATACGAGGGCGGGACGACGGGTCCTGACAGTTGAAGACAAAACGTAGATTTACGGTGAAGTCTTATGTGCTTGGGACGAACCTAGAATGGAATAGCGCGAAGGTGAATGAAATGCTGGGGTTAAAAACGAAGGGCCAGCTATTTCGACTTCGTCTACTGGTGTACCTCTGAAATGCCCCTGCGTGACTGTGTGAAAGCCCTATGGAATTCCCCTTATAACCCTAAGTTCTCCGAAGGAGAAGCGCTGAATAAAGTTCCCGTTGATCTGTTCTTCCTTTACAAAGTTCTGCACTTTATGCTCTGGAGCGCCCGAGTTGGCAGTGGAGGCCATTCCACCACTATGAACAATATGAGCATGCTTACTCTCTATCTAGTATCCCAAAATAGGCCGCTCAATCTAGGTTACTTTGTTCTTAAGTACGTGGTCCATGCCATTAAGAGCTCTGATAAGGAACTTCCATATGGAATGCTGTTTACGCACATGCTTGAATACGAGGGTATCACTCTGCCCAAGGCTTGGGAAGATAGCGCAAAGAATGCAATAGATATGGTCACACTGAAGCGTGTTGGTATACGCTATGATGAGAGGAAAAGATGGTTCAAGACAAGGGATCTGAAGGCCCCTTCAAAGAGTCCGACCAAGAAGAAGAAGGATGATGACAGCGACGACGAGCAGGGAACGATGCTAATCTAAAAATTAGTTTCAAGGGCATTAAGGATGAGAACTGCAAAAAGTTCAAAGAGATCTCACGGAAGTTCAAATGGGTTAATAAGTATCTGAAGGAGATCTCCGCGGCTCTTGATATCGCTGAATCCGCATCTGCCACATCTGATAGCGAACCAGCCCTTAGAACTTAGTTCCTTAGTGATTCCCTAGCTCTATCAGGATTAGCTCTAGGTTGCTCAGTACTTTTCTTTCGTTGGTTCTGGGTTTGAGGGTCGAGGTTGGTTGCAGGTTTAGGTATGTTGGTGGTGTTGGTCCCTCATTTTTTATGCTGAAGGGGGAGAAGTCTAGGCAATTAATGCCTCATTTGTTATTTTGGAATATAATATAATCGGCTTGCTTACATTTATATGCTTATGTCTTAATCGTCCGTGCTTTAGTCTTGATGACTTGTTAAGGATTGGGACATGTCACATATGACAAGTCCCCAACTTGTATCCTACAAAAGACCCTTATAATTAAGGAAATGAGGATAGCATACGAGACGAGGTGGAGCTTGAGATTACCGAAGATTCTTCACACGACCCTTCTATTAGTGCAATAGATCAAAAGGATGTGACAGAACCAGAACCTGATTTAGATCTTGTTGAAGATGAAGGCATCGAGCAAGAATTCTATAGTGAGAGATAGAAAGAGACGGAGATCGGGCTACCACAACGGTTTGTGAATTTAGTTTCGTAGGCTTTATCAGTGGCAAAAGAAACAAATAGCAGCGAACCTTATACCTATTTCGAGGCAATACCAGATGTAGATTCTGATTAATGCCTGGTAGCAATGAATGAAGAAATGGAGTCCCTGCACAAGAATAGTACTTTTATTCTTTGTGCCGTCTCCGAACAAGAAGAAAATAGTCGGATGTAAGTGGATCTTCAAGAAGAAAGAAGGTTTATCAAGTTCTGAAGATGCAAATGTATTATATGTTGAAAATGTGCTTATTGCAGCTAAGAATCTTAGATAAATAACCAATTGAAGACCTTATGGAACGATGAAATTGAGATGAAGAATTTGGAAGCAGCTAAGAAGATTCATGAAAGTTACACGTAATAGCAGATGTGGTAAGTTACATCTGCCCAAAAAAGTTGCCTGAAGAAGGTTTTGAAGAGATTTGGCATGCAAGATCCCAAACCAGTCACTTGAGCGCAACAGGCAATATTATGTATGGAGTAGGATGTACACGTTCTGATATTTCATGTTTTAGTGTTGTTAGCAGGTATATGGTAATTGCGTTGAAAGAACACTAACAAGAAGTAGAGTGGATCCTTAGGTACTTGAAGGGTACTCTAAGCACTTTTAGAGTTTGGTAGAAACAATGATATTTTTGTTAGCTTCGTTTATTCAGACAATGCTGGTGATCTCGATAAACGGCGATATGTTATAGGTTATTAACTCTCTATCGGGGGTTGTCCAGTTAGCTGGGAAGCTACTCTACAGCAAGTAGTGGCATTAGCTATTATTGAAACAAAATACATGGCCTGACAGACACAATCAAAGAAGCTTTTGATTAGTTATTTAGCAAATTAACTCACTGACAGGGATTCTTAGTTTTCCAGTGATGGTCAAAGTGCGATCATTTGACTATGGATCAGATGTATCACGAAATGATGAGTATATTGACATGAAGTATCATTTTATCTGTAATATCAATGCAAACAAGAAGGTGTTTATCAATAATATCAGCAGTTGCGCCGTGCTGGGGATAGCTATATTATTAATTTTAGGATAAGTTTTAGTTTAGATCATTAATTCATCAATTATTATTATTTTATTGTTATTATATTTTTATTTATTTTTTGTCAATACGCTTACATTGATTTTCATCTTTTGCAGACAATTCCTCTTAGTGCATGACACGAAGCTCGAGGAACGTACCATTGCTATTTGACGCAAAAATTGAAGCGGTCGGCATAACAAACGAAATCGTAGACAGAGAACGGAGAATCAAGAAAACGAAGAATAGTACCATAACAAGATGGTTCCGCCAAGGCCCACTTCCTAAGTCGAGCGCTTCCGGGAATTTTTTATGACAACGACACGATTGCCATCCCCGCGGGACCAAATAATCATTTCGAGATTAAACCCATTACATACAGATGGTGACGGGTTCAGCACAGTTTCATGGGCTTACAAGCGAGGTTGCAAATTCAAATATTTTGGAATACACTCAAATTTGCAGAACTATTAATTATCCTGGCGTCTCTACAGAAGTGATAAAACTGACTTTTTGTCCCTTCTCTTTGACAGGTAAGGCTTCTGACTGGTTCTCATCATTGCTGCATGCATCTGTCACTAGTTGGGAGCAACTAGTGGAGTGTTTTCTAGGAAAATTTCTCCATTGTCAAGGACCAGCGAGATTAGGAGCCGGCTAGGAAACTTTAAACAAGAAGGTGGCGAATCTCAGAGCGATGCATGGAGTAGGTACAAGAGCCTTCTCAGACAATGCCCAAACCACAGTATACTTGTAAGCGTTCAGATGCAGTCATTCTTCTTAGGGCTGAGCACACCAAATAAAATGATCGTCGACGGCGGGTGCACACGTAATTTCATGGAGTTAGGCGATGAGGAAGCACTCCAAGCATTGAGCGAATTGCAGCCTACCCTACAAGATATACTGAGTATGATCTGACCGACGGACGATTGGAGTACATGAGATAAGTAGCTCGTTGAAGGCGTTGTTCGAAGCCATACATAGAAGGTTAGACTTGATAGACTCCCAAGACCCTGAGGCGGTCAATCACGTAGTACACAGAGGAATGCATACTCCAACACATACGATCCGAACTGGAGAAGCCATCGTAATTTACGGTACGGCAGCTCGCACTTGAAGACTCCAGAAGTTCAGAATCAACAAATTAAGCCACCAACACAACAAAAGGCCGATTAGGAGATAGACGGACAAAATGGTGGCGGTTCAAGGCAATCAAAACCGCGCGAGGGAGGAAAGACCTCAGGGTCTAGAAGGGAGAGTTCAGGAAGGCTTCCATGATATACAAACTGCAATAAAAGTAACAATGCAAATTCTACAGCTCTCAAATACAGTGTCAGAGCACAAACAAGGCACACTCCCAAGTGACACCCAAAAGAACCCCTCGAGAGTATGTTAAGGCAATTAAGCCGAGGAGTAGGAAGTCGTTGGATCAACTCGGGGGACTGAGGAAGTGGAGGAAGCAAAAGAGACGGAAAACAATGATGAGAGCAACATCACGACCACAGACACAGCTCATCACGGCCAAAGGAAGGACAGCAAGCCGAAGAAGTCGAGGACGAGCCGAATTCTATCGCGATGGAAAAGAAGGTTGACCAACTCCCACCAGTCAAGATCCGATCACTATTTTTCACGGCATTACGAAGGGGTAAACCGAATAAGCACTTGAGCACTTTATTAATATTTTTAGGAAGTTAGAAATTAACATTCCTTTTTGTTAAGCTCTCTTGCAGATTCCGAAGTACGCCAAATTTTTCGAGTTGCTATCAAATCGGAACAATTTAGAGCAATATGGCACGATAGCCCTTAATGAAAGATAGGGAGAGTTCTTCTATTCCTTGTACTATAGGCTCATTATAATTTACTGATGTTCTTTGTGATTTAGGAGCGAGTATTAACTTGTTGCCTTGTTCACTTCTGAAAAAAGCTAGGGATAGGTGAGCCAAAGCCTACACCTACGATCATCCAACTAGCGAATAGATCGATCACGTACCCACGAGGAGTAGTAATGGACATATTAGTGAAGGTTGGAGAGCACTACTTCCTAGCCGATTTTGTGGTGCTAGACATGGAAGAAGACACGACATGCCCCTTATTTTAGGAAGACCGTTACTGAATACGGCAAGAGCTCTTATTGATGTTGGTAATGGCAAGCTCATCCTAAAGGTTCGCGATGAGAAAGTTATACTTGATGTTTATAAAGCAATGAAACACCCTCCAGATGATGTTCTTGTTCTTTATTGATAGTATTGACTGATGCGCTCTTGAATATTTTAAAAAATTATCAGGAATAAGGAAAAAGTGGAAGCATGCATGCATGCCTAGTCGGAGACGAGTCCGAGGAAATGGCCAATACTGTAGCAAGCTTAGATGCGACCCCACCACACCGGATGTCGCCCAAGCCAAAAGTAGAGCGTCTCGATCGGTCATTAGCTACGTAACCTCGACCATCAATAGGACCCTCTGACTTTAGAACTTAAACCTTTACCTAGTCACCTCAAATATGTTTACCTTGGCGCTCTTGATACTTTACCCGTGATTATTTCTTCCACTTTGACTGATCTAATGGAGGAAAAGCTAGTGAGGGTGCTAAGAGAACACAAACGAGCATTCGCGTAGAAGGTTGCTGACATCCTAATCTACTCGAAGACAAAGGAGGAGCACGAAGAACACCTGAGAACAGTTCTGGGAATACTACGGGACAAGCAACTATACGCCAAATTCAAGAAGTGCGAATTTTGGCTCGACCAAGTCGCCTTCTTGGTGCATATAGTATCAGGAGAAGGGATCTCTGTAGACCCAAAGAAGATAGAAGCTATTAGCCATTGGCCCAGGCCGACGAACGTAACGGAAATACGAAGTTTCCTCGGTCTGGCAGGGTACTATAGGAAGTTCATAAAGGACTTCTCGAAAATAGTGTCTACGCTAACGAGGCTGACCAGGAAGAATACACCATTCCAATGGACCACGGAATGCGAACGGAGCTTCCAGGAGCTGAAAGAAAGGCTTACGACGGCCCCAGTTCTCACAATACCCTCGGGAACTGGAGGGTTTACGGTGTATAGCGATGCGTCGAAGAATGGGTTAGGGTGTGTGCTAATGCAGAACGGGAATGTAGTCGCATACGCTTCTCGTCAACTGAAAGAGTACGAGAAAAACTACCCGACGCATGACTTAGAACTAGCGGCAGTGGTCTTTGCTCTCAAAATCTGGAGGCATTACCTCTATGGAGAGCGGTGTGAGATATACACTGACCACAAGAGCCTCAAGTACTTCTTTACCCAAAAGGAGCTGAATATGAGGCAGAGGAGGTGGTTAGAGTTAGTCAAGGATTACGACTGCGTAACCAACTACCACCCAGGCAAGGCGAACATAGTAGCCGATGCCTTAAGCCGAAAAGCAGTTAGTGCAGAACTGCAACTGCTGGAAGTAGAAGTCGTACGGTTAGGCGAAGTTGAGGCGCAGCTGGCGGCCTTAACTTTGCAACCAACACTGCTGGAGCAAATTAAGACAGCGTTAGAAGCAGACGAGTTGTATGCGAAAATTAAGGAGGCACAGCCGGAACAAACGACTGGAGACCTCATAATACGGGAAGATGGACGACTGTATTTCAAGAATCGGTTGTACGTACCATACAACGCCGAGCTAAGAAAGACGATAATGATGGAAGCCCATGCCACTGCATACTCAGTACATCCAGGAGCAACGAAGATGTACAGAGGTTTGAAGGAGAACTACTGGTGGCCAGGCATGAAAAAGGACATCGCGACTTTCGTGAGTCAGTGCCTGACGTGCCAGCAGATAAAAGCCGAGCATCAAAGGCCGGCGGGAACCCTACAACCGTTACCCATTCCGGAATGGAAATGGGATAACATTACCATGGATTTCGTAGTAGGACTGCCGAGGAACACGAAGGGGCACGACGCGATTTGGGTAATTATCGACAGACTGACCAAGTCTGCCCATTTCCTACCTATTAGCACGACGTTTTCCATGGAACGGTACGCGGAGCTCTATATTTAGGAGATAGTGCGACTGCACGGCGTTCCATCGTCGATAGTCTCGGATCGCGACTTCAGATTTCTTTCGAATTCTGGACGAGCTTGCAAAAGGCGATGGGAACGAAGCTATCCTTTAGTACCGCCTACCATCCGCAGACGGACGGGCAATCCGAGCGGACGATACAGATGTTGGAGGACATGCTGCGAGCATGCGTAGTCGATTTCAAAGGAAATTGGAGTAGGTATCTCCCACTGATTGAGTTCTCATATAACAATAGCTACCACGTCACCATTGGGATGGCACCGTACGAAGCGCTATGCGGGCGTAGGTGCAGATCCCCAGTACATTGGGATGAGGTTGGCGAACGGGCAATGTTAGGCCCTGACATCGTACGAGAAATGACGGAAGCTATTACTACCATACGAGAAAGAATGCGAACGGCACAGAGTCGACAGAAAAGCTACGCGGATCGAAGACGTCGACCATTGGAATTTGAAGAGGGCGATATGGTGTTCGTAAAAGTATCGCCGATGAAGGGTGTGAAAAGGTTCGGAAAGAAAGGGAAGCTAAGTCCTAGGTACATAGGACCCTTCAGAATAGCGAAGATGGTACGCGAGGTAGCATACCAATTGGAGCTGCCTGCGTCATTATCACAAGTGCATGACGTGTTCCACGTCTCGACCCTACGAAAGTACTTAGCTGACCCGAACCACGTGCTGGGAAGTGAGTCCCTACATCAACAATTGAAACCGGATCTAAGCAATGAAGAGGTTCCGGTGGAGATATTGATGTATGAGACTAAGAAGCTCAGGAATAAGGATATTCCTTTAGTAAAAGTACTATGGCGGAACCAGTCCACGGAAGAAGCCACCTGGGAACGGGAGGACGAAATAAGAATTCGTTACCCGACTTGTTTCACACGGGCTGATTTCAGGGGCGAAATCCTCCTTAAGGGGGGGATGTAGGACCCCGGTCCCCGGAAATTAGGTCGGCCAATAAATTATGTGTACGACTTATGTGATTTTACGTTAATTTCGTATATGATATGTGCGTATGTGATGTTATGAATTTGATACTCGTGAAGGCTGCGAGAAATTATGTGCAATTAAGTGCCAAGGACTTTGGGTCCATTATGGCCCTAACTTAGGAAGAGTAATTTTCGAAAATGCCCAAGGAAAATGGTTAAGGATAAGTTGGGCTAGGAATTCAATTACTAATGGGCTAGAACTTAACAAGTAGGCCCAATTTATGATAAAGGGCAAATAGGAGACAAGTATCCCTAAAACTAGGAAAAACCCACGCTACCCATGTCCTATCCAACAAAATGCAATAAAATATCTAGCTAAACCTTCCAAAACCCCATAACCGTACCTAAGAACCCACGAAAAGAAAAGAGAAAAGAAGAAAGAGCCAAGAGAAGAAAAACACTAAGGACACCTCAAGCTAGCTTGGAACTTCGAAATTAGTAAGCGACGAAAATCCCCTAAGCCATTTCGATTTCTTATACTAAAGATTATTTAGCTAAACTTGTGACTAAGACTAGGAATTTACATGTATTATTGACGGCAAAAGCACTAACTTAGGGTGTGAACTTAGATTTAGGGTTTTAATGAAAGAAACTAAGAAATGAGATAGCTTAACGTGTTTTCTATGGTTCCTAAATTAGCTTGGGAAGATTCTAAGTCGGTGTTGGATGATTTTGGGGAAGAAGGGAACCTTAGAACTTATAAATTCTGGAACGATGAATGCAATTTCGGGTAGATGATTTAAATATCGATCGAATCGGGGAAATTAGGTGATTTCGGGCGATCTTAGTTTGGTGACAAATCGGCCGATTGAAAGGAATAGAAAATAGTATGGAGACTAAGTAATTAATTTGGTGAAATCGAACGAGTGAAATGCTCTAACAAATCGGGCGATTTGTCGTGCAAAACAAATCGATCGAATTAAGAATCGAACGAAACACTCATGGCATAAATGAAATCGGGCGAGTTCGTGCGAAACCTAAATCGGACAACTTAAGTGAATACTACACGTGGCGTTAGGAGGACAAATCGCCGAAGAACAAGCATAACAAACCCTAAATCGGGCGATTTGAAAGCTGGAAGAGAATTCGGCGATTTCCATCCCTTGAAGACCCCAAATCGGACGAAATGCATGGGGAACTCCACGTATGAAATCGGGCAAATTACCATGATGACATGCACGATTTCGGGATGACGTCATGATGATGAAAAGGCACGGCGATTTACAAATCCACCGATGGAACTTCATGCAATCGAATCGGACCATTTTGCATGCAAGGGAAATCGGGCGAAACCATGACCCACGTCTACACAAATCGGGCAATCTCACGCACATGCAAATCGATCGGAGTCTAGTCCATGAGAGATCAAATCGGGTAGAACCTAGTACGAACCCTATCAAATCGACGAAGGGATATCTCGTGGAATCGGGCGATTTCAAGCTCCACAAATTGAATGAATCGAACAACTAACAACTATCTAACTTTCGCTGAACTTAATAGATCAAGAATTTAGTACCATACCTTAGAATAAATTTCGAGTGAGGACTTGACCTAATTAGAATCGAACAATTTAGGACTCGAGCAAAATTAATGTAGTCCGATAATTTAGTTCGACCTAAGTGTAATAAAGGCGTAATACTAATACGATAATATCTATGTTTAAAGGTCGTACGTTAGGAGCGAACGGGGAGGGTACTAACTACGCTTGGACGACAGGTAAGTAGAAATTCAACTACGACACGTAACCTACCTGCGTCTGATTATGTGAACTTACGTGCTCGTGTATTTTACGTGAAACGTGCATGTTACGATATGATTATTTTATATGCATGATAGCATGATCTGCATATTTACATGAGCATGGCATGAGCACTTGCACGCATGAGTAGTACGTATGACGCGAGGTAAGAGCGTGCATAAAATCACATGTGTGCGATGTATACTCGCCGATATTGGCATTGGTGTCGACTCGAATGAAGAGTCTCAGCTTCCCCTATGCAGCCAGTAAGGCGAATGAAGCTATAAGGGCTGCATAAGAGGCTGGGGGAATACCCCGTATGCGGGAGATGCAACCTGGAGGATGCGGCCCGGGGCACACGCTGAGTAAGGGAAGATTCCTTCGGGTGACCTTCTAGCGTGTAAAGCACTACCCGGAGGGAAGATTCCTTTGGGTGACCTCCGCGGTTAGTGGCCTCGTTGTTGGCTACCAGTGAGAAGCGTCCGCGTGGAGGCCACACTGAGTAAGGGAAGATTCCTTCGGGTGACCTTCTAGTGTGTGAACCTCCACACTTGAGATCTCTATGATATGGCGTATAGTGGGATAGAAAGCCGAGGGCCCGTATGAAGTAAGAGTATAAGAAAAAGAGTATGAGTCAGAAAAAGAACAAGAGTATGAGAGAGAGAGTATGAGTATTAGAAAACGACGACGTGGATTGTCGATCGTTAGGACACGTGCATACATGCATAATTTCTGCTTATTGAGCCACGGTGGCTCATTCTTTATGTTACGTGTTGTAGGTACTGACGATCGCGGTACGTGATCCGACCTTTATGCGAGTCCGATCTTTTGAAGCTATCCGGCTGCTTTTGAGGTGGGAGTGTGTGTATGGATGACAACCTGTGACGGCCGGGCGCATAGGAAGCTTTTAGCTGCACACACACACACACTTGTATTTTGTGTAGACACGACTACGATGAATTGTAGAACGAATTACGAATATTCTTTTGACATGTATATAAGTCTTCCGCACGCACTTTTAAGATGAAAAATTTTATTCGCATTTTTACGCTTTTGCGCGATAGCAAAGCATTAGATACTTAGGATTAGAACGGAATACGAGGGCGGGACGACGGGTCCTGACAGTTGAAGACAAAACGTAGATTTACGGTGAAGTCTTATGTGCTTGGGACGAACCTAGAATGGAATAGCGCGAAGGTGAATGAAATGCTGGGGTTGAAAACGAAGGGCCAGCTATTTCGACTTCGTCTACTGGTGTACCTCTGAAATGCCCCTGCGTGACTGTGTGAAAGCCCTATGGAATTCCCCTTATAACCCTAAGTTCTCCGAAGGAGAAGCGCTGAATAAAGTTCCCGTTGATCTGTTCTTCCTTTACAAAGTTCTGCACTTTATGCTCTGGAGCGCCCGAGTTGGCAGTGGAGGCCATTCCACCACTATGAACAATGTGAGCATGCTTACTCTCTATCTAGTATCCCAAAATAGGCCGCTCAATCTAGGTTACTTTGTTCTTAAGTACGTGGTCCATGCCATTAAGAGCTCTGATAAGGAACTTCCATATGGAATGCTGTTTACGCACATGCTTGAATACGAGGGTATCACTCTGCCCAAGGCTTGGGAAGATAGCGCAAAGAATGCAGTAGATATGGTCACACTGAAGCGTGTTGGTATACGCTATGATGAGAGGAAAAGATGGTTCAAGACAAGGGATCTGAAGGCCCCTTCAAAGAGTCCGACCAAGAAGAAGAAGGATGATGACAGCGACGACGAGCAGGGAACGATGCTAATCTAAAAATTAGTTTCTAGGGCATTAAGGATGAGAACTGCAAAAAGTTCAAAGAGATCTCACGGAAGTTCAAATGGGTTAATAAGTATCTGAAGGAGATCTCCGCGGCTCTTGATATCGCTGAATCCGCATCTGCCACATCTGATAGCGAACCAGCCCTTAGAACTTAGTTCCTTAGTGATTCCCTAGCTCTATCAGGATTAGCTCTAGGTTGCTCAGTACTTCTCTTTCGTTGGTTCTGGGTTTGAGGGTCGAGGTTGGTTGCAGGTTTAGGTATGTTGGTGGTGTTGGTCCCTCATTTTTTATGCTGAAGGGGGAGAAGTCTAGGCAATTAATGCCTCATTTGTTATTTTGGAATATAATATAATCGGCTTGCTTACATTTATATGCTTATGTCTTAATCGTCCGTGCTTTAGTCTTGATGACTTGTTAAGGATTGGGACATGTCACATATGACAAGTCCCCAACTTGTATCCTACAAAAGACCCTTATAATTAAGGAAATGAGGATAGCATACGAGACGAGGTGGAGCTTGAGATTACCGAAGATTCTTCACACGACCCTTCTATTAGTGCAATAGATCAAAAGGATGTGACAGAACCAGAACCTGATTTAGATCTTGTTGAAGATGAAGGCATCGAGCAAGAATTCTATAGTGAGAGATAGAAAGAGACGGAGATCGGGCTACCACAACGGTTTGTGAATTTAGTTTCGTAGGCTTTATCAGTGGAAAAAGAAACAAATAGCAGCGAACCTTATACCTATTTCGAGGCAATACCAGATGTAGATTCTGATTAATGCCTGGTAGCAATGAATGAAGAAATGGAGTCCCTGCACAAGAATAGTACTTTTATTCTTTGTGCCGTCTCCGAACAGGAAGAAAATAGTCGGATGTAAGTGGATCTTCAAGAAGAAAGAAGGTTTATCAAGTTCTGAAGATGCAAATGTATTATATGTTGAAAATGTGCTTATTGCAGCTAAGAATCTTAGATAAATAACCAATTGAAGACCTTATGGAACGATGAAATTGAGATGAAGAATTTGGAAGCAGCTAAGAAGATTCATGAAAGTTACACGTAATAGCAGATGTGGTAAGTTACATCTGCCCAAAAAAGTTGCCTGAAGAAGGTTTTGAAGAGATTTGGCATGCAAGATCCCAAACCAGTCACTTGAGCGCAACAGGCAATATTATGTATGGAGTAGGATGTACACGTTCTGATATTTCATGTTTTAGTGTTGTTAGCAGGTATATGGTAATTGCGTTGAAAGAACACTAACAAGAAGTAGAGTGGATCCTTAGGTACTTGAAGGGTACTCTAAGCACTTTTAGAGTTTGGTAGAAACAATGATATTTTTGTTAGCTTCGTTTATTCAGACAATGCTGGTGATCTCGATAAACGGCGATATGTTATAGGTTATTAACTCTCTATCGGTGGTTGTCCAGTTAGCTGGGAAGCTACTCTACAGCAAGTAGTGGCATTAGCTATTATTGAAACAAAATACATGGCCTGACAGACACAATCAAAGAAGCTTTTGATTAGTTATTTAGCAAATTAACTCACTGACAGGGATTCTTAGTTTTCCAGTGATGGTCAAAGTGCGATCATTTGACTATGGATCAGATGTATCACGAAATGATGAGTATATTGACATGAAGTATCATTTTATCTGTAATATCAATGCAAACAAGAAGGTGTTTATCAATAATATCAGCAGTTGCGCCGTGCTGGGGATAGCTATATTATTAATTTTAGGATAAGTTTTAGTTTAGATCATTAATTCATCAATTATTATTATTTTATTGTTATTATATTTTTATTTATTTTTTGTCAATACGCTTACATTGATTTTCATCTTTTGCAGACAATTCCTCTTAGTGCATGACACGAAGCTCGAGGAACGTACCATTGCTATTTGACGCAAAAATTGAAGCGGTCGGCATAACAAACGAAATCGTAGACAGAGAACGGAGAATCAAGAAAACGAAGAATAGTACCATAACAAGATGGTTCCGCCAAGGCCCACTTCCTAAGTCGAGCGCTTCCGGGAATTTTTTATGACAACGACACGATTGCCATCCCCGCGGGACCAAATAATCATTTCGAGATTAAGCCCATTACATACAGATGGTGACGGGTTCAGCACAGTTTCATGGGCTTACAAGCGAGGTTGCAAATTCAAATATTTTGGAATACACTCAAATTTGCAGAACTATTAATTATCCTGGCGTCTCTACAGAAGTGATAAAACTAACTTTTTGTCCCTTCTCTTTGACAGGTAAGGCTTCTGACTGGTTCTCATCATTGCTGCATGCATCTGTCACTAGTTGGGAGCAACTAGTGGAGTGTTTTCTAGGAAAATTTCTCCATTGTCAAGGACCAGCGAGATTAGGAGCCGGCTAGGAAACTTTAAACAAGAAGGTGGCGAATCTCAGAGCGATGCATGGAGTAGGTACAAGAGCCTTCTCAGACAATGCCCAAACCACAGTATACTTGTAAGCGTTCAGATGCAGTCATTCTTCTTAGGGCTGAGCACACCAAATAAAATGATCGTCGACGGCGGGTGCACACGTAATTTCATGGAGTTAGGCGATGAGGAAGCACTCCAAGCATTGAGCGAATTGCAGCCTACCCTACAAGATATACTGAGTATGATCTGACCGACGGACGATTGGAGTACATGAGATAAGTAGCTCGTTGGAGGCGTTGTTCGAAGCCATACATAGAAGGTCAGACTTGATAGACTCCCAAGACCCTGAGGCGGTCAATCACGTAGTACACAGAGGAATGCATACTCCAACACGTACGATCCGAACTGGAGAAGCCATCGTAATTTACGGTACGGCAGCTCGCACTTGAAGACTCCAGAAGTTCAGAATCAACAAATTAAGCCACCAACACAACAAAAGGCCGATTAGGAGATAGACGGACAAAATGGTGGCGGTTCAAGGCAATCAAAACCGCGCGAGGGAGGAAAGACCTCAGGGTCTAGAAGGGAGAGTTCAGGAAGGCTTCCATGATATACAAACTGCAATAAAAGTAACAATGCAAATTCTACAGCTCTCAAATACAGTGTCAGAGCACAAACAAGGCACACTCCCAAGTGACACCCAAAAGAACCCCTCGAGAGTATGTTAAGGCAATTAAGCCGAGGAGTAGGAAGTCGTTGGATCAACTCGGGGGACTGAGGAAGTGGAGGAAGCAAAAGAGACGGAAAACAATGATGAGAGCAACATCACGACCACAGACACAGCTCATCACGGCCAAAGGAAGGACAGCAAGCCGAAGAAGTCGAGGACGAGCCGAATTCTATCGCGATGGAAAAGAAGGTTGACCAACTCCCACCAGTCAAGATCCGATCACTATTTTTCACGGCATTACGAAGGGGTAACCGAATAAGCACTTGAGCACTTTATTAATATTTTTAGGAAGTTAGAAATTAACATTCCTTTTTGTTAAGCTCTCTTGCAGATTCCGAAGTACGCCAAATTTTTCGAGTTGCTATCAAATCGGAACAATTTAGAGCAATATGGCACGATAGCCCTTAATGAAAGATAGGGAGAGTTCTTCTATTCCTTGTACTATAGGCTCATTATAATTTACTGATGTTCTTTGTGATTTAGGAGCGAGTATTAACTTGTTGCCTTGTTCACTTCTGAAAAAAGCTAGGGATAGGTGAGCCAAAGCCTACACCTACGATCATCCAACTAGCGAATAGATCGATCACGTACCCACGAGGAGTAGTAATGGACATATTAGTGAAGGTTGGAGAGCACTACTTCCTAGCCGATTTTGTGGTGCTAGACATGGAAGAAGACACGACATGCCCCTTATTTTAGGAAGACCGTTACTGAATACGGCAAGAGCTCTTATTGATGTTGGTAATGGCAAGCTCATCCTAAAGGTTCGCGATGAGAAAGTTATACTTGATGTTTATAAAGCAATGAAACACCCTCCAGATGATGTTCTTGTTCTTTATTGATAGTATTGACTGATGCGCTCTTGAATATTTTAAAAAATTATCAGGAATAAGGAAAAAGTGGAAGCATGCATGCATGCCTAGTCGGAGACGAGTCCGAGGAAATGGCCGATACTGTAGCAAGCTTAGAAGCGACCCCACCTCACCGGATGTCGCCCAAGCCAAAAGTAGAGCGTCTCGATCGGTCATTAGCTACGCAACCTCGACCATCAATAGGACCCTCTGACTTTAGAACTTAAACCTTTACCTAGTCACCTCAAATATGTTTACCTTGGCGCTCTTGATACTTTACCCGTGATTATTTCTTCCACTTTGACTGATCTAATGGAGGAAAAGCTAGTGAGGGTGCTAAGAGAACACAAACGAGCATTCGCGTAGAAGGTTGCTGACATCAAGGGAGTAAGCTCGACCGTTTGCATGCACTAGATTTTGATAGAAGATTCTTAGAAGCCGGTCGCACAACCACAGAGCGCCTAAACCCAGTGATGGAAGAAGTGGTGAAAAAAGGAGTAATTAAGCTTTTGGACGCAGGTATTATCTATCCTATCTCTGATAGAGCATGGGTTAGTCCGACTCAAGTTGTTCCTAAAAAAGAGGTATGACCGTTATAAAAATAATGCCTCTATAGAAAATTAAATGATGCCACCCGTAAGGATCATTTCCCCTCTCCTTTATTAATCAAATGTTAGAAGACTAGCTGGACATGAGTTTTACCGCTCTCTAGATGGTGACTCAGGTTATAACCAGATTTCTATAGCACCCGAGGATCAGGAAAAGACAAATTTTACTTGTCCTTATGGTACTTTTGTGTATTTAAAGGGTTATAGTAGTTTGAGGTAACATATGTAATTTATTAAAAGTTAGGTGACTGGGCTTTCTTATATACCAACTACATGTGGTATATAAAGCCCATACTTACCCTATAGTGAGCCACCTTGTACATTTCCTTATAAAACATACAGTTACACACATTCAAGGTGTTCTTCACGTTTTATGCTTATCAAGCTTTCTTTATCCTTGTTTGGTAATGTAAGGGCCAACAAGTGGTATCAGAGCAAACACGTTCGGATTTGAGTGAGATTTCTGAAATTTTTTGGGTATTTTTTGGTTCGAGTTTCAGCTTGTTCTTGAGTGTTTGAGTTGATTTAGCCTATTTTGCAAGCTCAAGAGCTAAGTAGGTTGATTCCGAGTGATTTGAAGTGTTTACCCAACATTTCTCAGTTGATTTGAGTGAGTTTTATGTAGAAATCGAGTCTGAAGTTCGTAATTCTGCCGAGAAGCTTTTGTTTTTGGACAGAAACACCCGATCGAGTGAATGTGCACTGCAGAAAACACTGTAAAGTAACGGCCCGAGGTAATTGCCGCTACTTCATAACGTTCACAAACTCCCGCTACGGGAATGTCTATTTGATGAGGCAAATGTCCGAAGCACTTGAAATGTTCGAAGAGTATAAAGCATTAGTAGAGAAGCAAACTGGTAAGTTCGTTACAGCCGTTTGGTCAAGGCGACGAATTCAAGAGCCTTGATTTTGATGCATTTCATAGAGAAAATGGCACCATACAGTTTTCCCCGCCAGACATGCGGCAATGGAATGGCGTGGGCGAACGGAGAAACCGAACGCATTTAGAAATGGTTCGGTCGATGATGAGTTACGCAGATCTCCACATTTCGATGTGGGGATATGCCTTAGAAACATCGGCCAATATCCTTAACAGGATACCTACCCGCTCTGTCGACAGGATTCCTTACGAGGCTTGGCATAATCGCAAGGCGAGTCTGAATCACATCAGGGTCTAGGGTTGCCCCGTCTTCATGAAAATGTTGATGGCAGATAAGCTTGAATCAAGATCATTAATGGCGAGATTCGTCAGATACCCCGAGGACTCAAAGGGGTATTACTACTACGCCCCAGACGAACACATGGTGTTCGTTGTTTTACGCGCTACTTTCTTGGAGGAAGAATTCGTAGGCAAAGGCGGTAAAGGACGAGAAATAACTCTAAGAGAGTTGGAAGACGAATCGACTCCTATTCCAGAGTCGTTAGACGACGTTCTAGAAAAATCGGCTGAGCCGTGCGCAGGTCCAGTAGGATATCTCACATGTCTGAGAGATATGGTTTGGTACACGTCGAGCATGGGGACGCTGTGACTTAGGGATGCGTTGGGGACGATCCCGTCACTTACGACCAGGCAGTTGCTGGTACAGACTCCCTCAAGTGGCTTGCGGCTATGCAGGCCGAAATGGACTCGATGCACACAAACTAGATTTGGACTTTTGTAGACATGCCTAATGGTAATAGACCAATTGGCAATAAATGGATCTACAAGAAAAATATTGGATCTGATGGACATGTAGAGACGTACAAAGCTAGGCTTGTAGCGAAAGGGTATGGTCAGAAAGATGGAATTGACTATGACGAAACCTCCTCACCTATGATAAAGTCCATTTTAATATGCTTGCAATAGCAGCACACTAGGACTATGAGATCTGGCAGATGGACATAAAGACCGCTTTCCTGAATGGATTCCTCCATGAGGAAATCTATATAGAGCGGCCCAAAGGTTTTACGTCAGAACAGATGCTCGAAAGGTGTTTCTTCAGTTTTTGATTTGATTTAGCCGATTTTGCATGCTCAAGAGCTAAATAGGTTGATTTCGAGTGAGTTTTAGGTAGAAGTCGAGTATGAAGTTCACCATTCTGCCCAGAATTTGTTTTTTGGACAGAAACACCAGATCAGGCGAATGTACACTGTAGCAAACACTTAATTTCAGCTGATTTGAGTTTTGCCCGATTTGATTTCGCTTGATTTTGTATCTTCGCCGCATTTGAATAGTCGCCCGATTACTCAATTTCAACAGAGCTGTTATCGGCGAAACTGTCAATCGCCCGAAACTACGTTTGGAATTTAAAAATCGCCCTATTTCCGAAATTTATCAGACAAACTCACTTGATTTCGAGCCCGATTGATCCAATCACCCAAAACTGTCAATCGCCCGGAACTGTCAATCGCCCGAAGCAGAGAATCGGCCGAAACTGGGTATTTTCTCGGCGAAACTGAGTGTCGCCTGATTAACAAAATCGCTCGAAACCCCCAATCGCCCGAAACCCCAATCGCCCGAAACTAAGCATTTCTTTGCATTCAAAACTTCTCTTGGCGAAACTGAGAATCGCCCGATTCTTGCTATCCCAATTTGCCAGATTCCAAACTTAGAAGTTTCGGTCGAGACCTTCAAATCGGGCGACCCAAACTCACTCTTCAAAATCACACTTAAGCGTTTTCAATCACCAAAACTATTGGACCCCTTGAATAAAAATATTTTAAATTTAAAACAAAAACTAACACTTTTTGAGGAAAATTATTTTTTCATCATTTGATGAGAGGAACACTCTGAGTCCAACGGGCATAGCCAATACTAATTGACATTTATAATTTTCCTTCCTGTCCAAAAAAATTTTGGTGTAGACTGCTTTTCTGTCAAATTTTTGAAAGCAAATCCACAAACGTGTCAACGATCAATTACCCAATAATCAATTTAGGATGATTTGGCATATTATAGAAAAAGTTTTGGTACTTCTACTGAAGTCTTCGAAATTATCTCAAAATTTTTAGGTGAACACAAAAAATTTTTGACGCTCATTCTTTTCGATACTTCTCGACACTTCTCAAGTAACGCAAACTTTTCAGAACAGAACTTCAAAAAGCCAAATTTTTATTTAAAATAACCAAAAAAATGTTGTTAAATTAAGATTTGACCAAGGCAAAATCAAAGATCATTAGCTTAGAAACTAAGTTAGAAGATAGTGAAAAGATGATCTGCGAGATAACTAACAATTTACATTCTTGAGAAGATGAGCGAAATGAAGTCTCATCAAAATATGAGACTATCTTAGAGGAACGGCGTATGCTTTACTCTACGATTATGTTAGAGACGGATATTTCAAATATAGGTCAAAGAGATCAAAACTCGTGTTGGCCCTTTTATTACCAAACAAGGATCAAAAGAAGGGTTTGAATGTGTAAAACGTGAAGAACACCTTGAGTGTATGCTAGTGTGTGTTTTCTTAATGTAACGTACAAGGTGGCTTACCTTTCAATTCTTTTGATAAAACCCTAATTAGGGTAAATGGGGTTTATATACCACAAGTATTTGGTATATTAAATCCCAATACAAAACTATGACTTAATTCCATAAGTCACCCCAAACTACTAACAACCCACTAAATAAACATATTAATCCAAGATTACATAAATTAAAGGATGCTACAAAATATTCCTAACAATCTCCCCCTTAGCATCCTTTTCGTTTTGGCGTCCTTTGTGTCTTCTTCTTCTTGGGTTTCTCTTCAGCATCAATCGATTTCCTGAGTCAAAGTCTGAACTCGTATGTTCGTATCGTTCTTCTTGTATGTTGATCAGCTTCTTCGTACGGGAGGTGGAAGGTTTGTAGGCGTCAGGAAAGTTTTCAAGAGTATAAATTTTGCTCAACAAAATAGTTCTCTCTTCTTCGTGGGCTTTCTTTTCCGATTCTAGAGCGGCTGTCAAAGCACCCATTTTGCGAAATCTCTGGAATATAGATACATGAATAATTAGGTTTAGCTTGTTCGTCAGTGCCTTCTTGAATTTCGGGTCCAAATGGTGACATGTAGTCATCAGAGAATGGTATCTCTCTAGTTTTATAACTATTATTGAGTATTATGTAGTCACACTCAATTTGGGCCCATTCTTCATTTCTCCGTTTCTGTTCGTCAGTTTCAGACACGTCGCTTGATTCAACGAACGGCCTTAGTTGTTCAAGGCTCAACCCAAAGCGTTTAATGTTGTACATAGAAAGTACTTTATCTGCTTCAGGGTTAGTGGTGTATTCAAATCCCAGTCCTACGCGGGGATCATAGAATTCAACATCTTTGGGTTGGCTAAGAAACATGGTTCGTTCACTTTGACCTCTTTTGGTGTTGATGTCCTCTAATTCCTTGACTTTCTTGTATAGACGTACACGTTCGTTGGTGATTAGTTCGTATTGACACAATACATTTTCACGTTCTTCCTCGCTATCTTTCAAGCTTCTACGCATATCGCTAGTTTGTTTTACCTTGCTTTCTATAAGATTTTCTAAAGTCTTTGCTTTAGTTTCAGACAAGTTCAAGGATTCATTAGGAATAGCTATCTCTTCCTGTTGTTTGTTTAACAGGGCATAATTTTTGTCGAAATTGCTTTGGAGTTCTGAGTAATCTTTACGATGCATGGAGAGTTCGGCTACCCTACGTTCTAGTTTAACGAAATCATGTAGGGATGGGGTGTATACCTCCAGGTCGGATGATGAAACATCCGTCCTGTCTGATCCGATTGGTGGCTCATCCTCGTCGGAGTCATCCTCGATGCTTTTCACCATGAAGGCCATCTCTTCTTCCTCCTCGTCAGATGTGTCCTCCAGCCATTCCTCTTCCTCAGCTACCAAGACTCCCGCTTCCTTGCGCTGTGAGAGCTGAAATTTTTTCTTGTAGTATTCAGTGTTTTTCTTCTTGGGTCTGAAGCATTCCGAAGCAAAGTGACCCGGCTTGCCACAGTTGAAGCACTTCATCACTATTTCAGATTTCTTAGTTTCAGTCTCTACAGGGGCAATGTACTTCTGTTTCCCGCCCGAGGTTCGTTGTTTTGTTGAAGGAAGAAGATGATTTCTTGGCGCTCATCTTATTGACCGTATCTGAGATCATTGCCAGTTTCTTTCTGATGGATTCGAGTTCGTCCTCTGATTCTTGGTCAGATTCGGTGTTGTCAGAGGTGTCAGATAGTACGACCTGCTTTCCTTTAGAAGTCTTCGAGCTCCTGTTGCTTGACTTAGAAGTTACGAGTGCAATTGGTTCCATTTCAACGTTTGGTTCTTCGTTCTTAATTTCTTTGGCATACTGCGAGTATTGTGAGAGATTATCGTGTAGGGAGTGAATATCCATCACGTCCATATCTTTGTTCTGTACTTAACCAGAACTGCAATTCGTCCCCACTCAAGTTGAAGTGTGGAGAGGAACTTGATGTTGTGTTCGAGATTGGAGCGCTGGATGCTAATCTTTCTCATCTCGTTGATGATGGTCAAGGAGCGAAGGTAAACATCTCGAAGTTCTTCCCCCTCCTTAGCTTTGAAGGAGTCATAGGCAGTAAGGATACTGGATTTCTTAGACAAATTACTAACTTCTGTTCCAACCATCATCTTGCAGACTTCGTCCCAAATTTCCTTTGCAGTGACCATTGCATCCACTTGCTTGTAGACATCATTTGGTAGAGCCTGAAGTACATAGTGTCGAGCAAGTTTGTCCGCTCTGGCTCGTACTTTCTCAGATCGTTGTATCGACTAGGGTCCTGTAGAACCCAGGGTCCTCGTAAGTATTAAGGGCCAATAAATTTGCACACATGTTGACCACGATTATGTGCTTTTCATGCATTAATTTCGTGCTTACGTGACTTACGTGAAGTTTCGTGTGGTAAATTACGTGCTTAGGTGACTTTGTGAAAATTGGTGCAATTAATTTGTACCAAGTGATCCCTAATTTATCTAGGAATTTCCGAAATAAGGCAACGAAATTGGGCCATGGAGGACCAACTTTAATTAGAGAATTTCAAATTTTGGAAAAAGGGGAAATTAGGCTATAGGTAGAAAAAGGGCCCAAGAGAATTGAAATGGACTTCAAGGACAAATCCTCCCTAATTTAGGGGATATTTTCGCCCACATGTCCTATCAACATCCCTTAAAGACCCAATAATTGCCTAAAACTCATTGCTAAGTCCACTAACTCCATTACTAAGAAGCAAACGTGAGTGACAAAGAAGAAGGAGACGCAGGAGCCTCAAGCGACATCACCTCAAGCTAGGAAATTGGGTAAGCAAATGGAGTTAACAACTCTCGTCGCTATGATTTTCATTATTAGAGAATTTAAAGCTTGAGTAGGGTACTATATACGGCAAAGTTTCCAAGTTTAGGGGATAGATTCATAATTAATGAACTTATTGAAATTAGTTAAGCATTGGGTTAGTCTAACACATTCTAGGGTTCTTAAAAGTTCATACGGTCTTCATAATGTTCTCGAGGAAAACTGGTGTTTTTGATTTTTACAACCAGCATTTCGCGAATTAGGAAGTGTTTAGCGGGGTTGGATTCGTAAAATACAAAGCTCGCGAAACTAGAGAACGGTTTGCGAACTCGTACCGTGAAACTAGGTCACCGCTTGAAGCTTTGCAAATTGGAACTTCACGAGATTCAACAGGTCGCGAACTTGAACGGTTGAAGTTGGCGAATCCGGGAGAGGATTCGCGAACCCAGATCGCGAACTCAGGGCCGGGTGAATTCTGCGAACTAAACGGAAATGGCGAACGTGGTGTTTTGTGAAACCAGTTTCGCGAATCCCTGAGAGGTCGCGGGTCATGCCACTTCGCGAATTGTTTGAGATTGGCGAACTCATCAATTTGCGAACTGATAAAATTTGGCGAGTTGGGTTAATTCGCGAAACCAATGGAATTGGCGAATCCAAAGACCGCGACCCTGATGATTGGCGAGCTCGGTGTTTTGCGAACTCGGCAAAACTTGGCGAACTCGACATCTTGCGAATCCATTTGACGGACACACGATGTTGTGCAAATTGAAGCCGCGGAAACCCTATTTGGCGAACTTGAGCGAACAATTTGCGAACCGTGACACTTTACGAATCGAGATGAAGATTGGCGAATCAAGGTGGAAAGCATTCCGCGGGCCGTGCTCTATTGCGAATCACACGCAAAACGAAAATTGGCGAGCTCAACACGTTTCACGAACCAAGCCAAATTGCGAATCCATTTAAGAGCCTAGGGCCAATTCGCCAACCGTTAACAAAGTGTATTTAGCGAATCCAGTGAGTTTTGCGAATCAATGGGGATTCGCGAACTCTAAACAAAAGCGAATTAGGATATTTTCACGAGTCCAACAAGGCACTAATTCGAAGTAGACTTAGTTCGCGAAACTTATTTATGCTAGGTATTTTACGGGTTACCCTAGTGTTAGAAATACAATTCACGAATTTGGTTGGGACATTCGACGAGTTAGAACTTGAGCGAATTAGAAAGTTATGTAGATAGTTTCACGAACCCTAAGCTTAGAAGTGCAATTCGCAATCTAAGTTAGGGAGTTTGGCGAATCAGAATAACTTTGGTGAAATAAGAGCTCGCGAAAACACTCTTAATAAATTTTAAGCTTTCGCGAGTTAACACTTCACAAATTCCATAACCCTCACGAGTTATGTGAGATTTGCGAATCCAACTAAGGTTCTCAAAACATGATTTTAACTTAAGAATAATACTCCATGAACCATTTATACGTAATTACCCTTTTAAGGGCAATAATAAATATAATGTATAGACATTTAAGAGGTTTCGAGTACTTAGCCAAATTGATTAATTAAGATAGTGCACTGACGCTAATATTTTATGCCTAAGGTCGGGACTTAGGAAATTCACCGGTTCAGTAGCACTAGTCGACGGATGCCAGGTAAGTGGAAATCCAACTACAACGCATAACATATGTGTATGTGCTTAATTCTTGTGATTGCGTGATAAGGTGCTTACGTGTTTACGTGAACTTGTATGATGATTGCATGCTTTCGGTAAGCGTTATGGCTTTAATGCATTATGCATATGCACGAGCATGCACATTTGGGAGTAATGAAATGATGAGCGTGCATGATTATGTCGCAATTAGCGAAAATTAAATGCCGAGGTAGGCGAGGATAGTATTAGTTAAGTTAAGTGGCGACTTCTGGGGCACCGGGACGGCGTTGATGCGTCGTCGGCGACGTTGATGCGTCGCCAGTTTACGAACGGCGTTGATGCGTCGGGGGATTACCATGGTTGGGTTGATGCCCTCATGGTTGGGTTGATGCCCTTACATCCCTGATTAGCGTGGTTGGGTTGATGCCCTCATGCTTTAGTATGGTTGGGTTAATGCCCTCATACTTGGGCTGAAGCCCGTGGTTGGATAGAGCTCTTTACGGTGTACGCCTGGGTAAAAGTCTGCCAAGGGCCCTAAGATAAAAGATATGAGATTGAGTTTAGACTATGAGACGTAAGATGCATTGGCGTGGATTGCCTTTGCGAGGAAAATATCACGTGCACGTCATGCATGATTTCTACTTACTGAGCATATCGCTCACCCCTTACGTTACGTGTTGTAGGTGCGAGCGACCACGGTACGTGATCGCTTTGATGGCAAGGCAAACCCTTTTGACGCTTCCCGCAGCTTTTGGGGTGGGAGTGTGTGCATGGATGACGACCTGTGAGGCCGGGCGCATAGAGATTCTTTTGATGTGCACGTATACACATCTCGTGTAATTAGGATTCACATGAAGTTAGGAATTCATGTAATTCTTTTGTCATGTATAGAAACTACTTCCATTACATAAATGGAAAAATTTCATACGCATTTCCGCATCTCTTTTAAGTTAAAGCATCGTTAGGCATATAGGATACGTTAGAATTATGTAGTTGGGGACAGCGGGTCCTGACAGAGTGGTATCAGAGCTTCGGTCACAGGTTCTGTAGACTGTCCATGCACACACACCCAAAAGTGCGGAAGCGGCCTTGCCTGTAAGTATTATGTTTATGTGAATTCTGGTGGTGCATAATTTATTGGCCATAGGACTTCAGGATAGGATAAGAAACAATGGTGAGAACTAGAGGTGAGACTAGAGGAGGCGATGATCAGAACAGGGGAAACACTGCCCCTACTGACAACCGCGACGCGACCATTTTCCAACTTACGGAATTGGTGCGCCAGCAGTCAACACAGATACAACAGCTGATCCAACAGAACACCACGAATGCTGGAAACACTCAGGCCGACAGGGCAGAGATAGTGGGAGAAAGGTTCAGGAGGTTGAACCCACCAACATTCGAGGATAAAGCCGATCCAACGGCAGCTGAAGACTGGATAAGGACATTGGAGAGCATGTTTGTGTACAGTAGGGTCCCAGAAACTGAAAAGGCCCTCTGCGCTGCATTCTTGCTAAGAGGAAGCGCGGGGCATTGGTGGGACACAATAATGGTGATTGAGAATCCCGCGACCATGAGTTGGGATCGCTTTAAGGAGTTGTTCAGAGGGAAGTACCTCACGGGCCCGATAAGGGCACAGCGCTTGAATGAATTCATAAACCTCAGGCAGGGATCAATGACGGTGGCTGAATACATTCGAAAATTCGAACAGCTGTCGAGGTTCGCAGCTCATATGGTGAGCACAGAGGCTCTAAAGATCGAACGTTTCCCCGAATGACTTAAGCCGGAGCTATGCCGCTATGTTAGTATGGCGGGATTGCAAGGAGCCACATATGCTCAGGTGGCGGAAAGGGCCATGGTGGCGGAACAGGCAGAAGTCAGAATTGCCCGCGCACAAGAAGCAAAGAGAAAGTTCGCTCAAGTACAGGGGCCACAGTGGAACGGGGGAAACCAGAAGCGCCGGTTCATACCCAAAGGCGGAGTGCCAAACTTTCAGAATAAGCCACCACAACGCCCGCAAGGAATTCCAAATCGACTACCAAACCCCAATCAAGGGGGATACCCAGCACCTATTCCAAACTGCCCAAAGTGCGGGAAGAGGCACTCAGGCAACTGCTACGCCCAGACCAACAACTGCTTTAAGTGCGGGAAGTCGGGGCACTTTTCGAGGCAATGCCCAGATTGGGCGACAGGAAGTCAAGCCGGAGGTCAGATAAGACCACAGATGGTACCAGCTCGGGTGTACACAATTACATCCGAGGAGGCAGAAAACAACCCAACGGTGCTGACAGGTACCCTCCTTATCCACCATATTCCCACATGCATCCTAGTAGACGCAGGGGCCACGCACTCGTTTGCATCCATTAAGTATGTGACAAAACTCGGGGTTAGGCCTCGTCAATCTGAATATGAATATAGAGTAGTTATGCCACAAGGGGATTCTACTAAAACCAAGCAGATACTGGAAGAGTGCCCAGTATTAGTCGGTGGTAAAGTGCTGTCAGTAGATTTGATTGTCATTCCAATGAACAACTACGAGGTCATTCTTGGAATGGACTGGCTGTCGAAGTACGGAGCCGTGATTGATTGCAACCGTAAGGTGGTTACATTTAACATAGACGGGAGTGAGCCTTTAGTCTTTGAGGGGACGACGAAATTAGGAAACCTTTCTAGAATATCGGCGCTGAAAGCTCAGCGTTTGATCAAGGCCGGTTGCGAAGCATACCTGGTGTTTGCAATGAAATCGAAAGAAAGTTCGTTACCAATGCTTGAAGATGTGCCGGTAGTTAAAGATTTTCCCGACGTATTCCCAGAGGAATTGCCAGGATTACCGCCTGATAGAGAGATCGAGTTTATGATCGATCTGGTGCCTGGAGCAGCACCGGTATCCAAGACCCCGTATCGGTTAGCACCGACCGAACTGAAGGAGTTGAAGGAACAAATAGACGAACTTTTACAAAAGGGGTTTATTCAAGCAACTTTTTCTCCCTGGGGTGCGCCAGTTTTGTTCGTAAGAAAGAAAGACGGGTCAATGCGGCTTTGCATAGACTACAGGGAGTTAAATAAGTTAACGATAAAGAACAAGTATCCTCTACCAAGGATTGACGATCTGTTCGACCAACTAGAAGGCGCTACGGTGTTTTCGAAGATTGATTTGCGGTCGGGTTATCATCAGTTGAAGATTCGCAAGGACGATATTCCTATGACGGCGTTTAGCACAAGATACGGACATTTTGAAGTTCTAGTAATGCCTTTCGGGCTGACCAACGCGCCAGCAGCGTTTATGGATCTGATGAACCGGGTGTTCCAGCCGTTCCTAGACAAATTCGTCATAGTATTCATAGACGACATACTCATTTATTCAAAGACGAAAAAGGAACACGAGCAGCACCTGCAAGTGGTCCTTGGAGTATTGAGGGAGAAGCAGTTGTACGCCAAGTTCAAGAAGTGCGAGTTTTGGCTGGACCAAGTCGCCTTCTTGGGACATATTATCTCCGGAGCAGGAATCTCGGTGGATCCGAACAAGATCAAATCCATCAGTAACTGGCCACAACCAACAAATGCGGCCGAGGTACGGAGTTTCCTCGGCTTGGCAGGCTATTATAGGAAGTTTATTAAGGACTTCTCGAAAATAGATTCGACACTGACAAAGTTAACGAGGAAGAACACGCCGTTTCATTGGAGCGAGGAATGTGAACGGAGCTTCCAAGAGCTTAAGAGGCGACTGACTACAGCCCCAGTCCTTACGATACCGTCAGGAACCGGGGGATTCTCCGTTTACAGCGATGCCTCAAAGAACGGCTTAGGATGCGTGTTAATGCAGAACGGGAACGTAGTAGCCTATGCCTCACGACAATTGAAGGAATATGAGAAAAATTATCCGACGCACGACCTAGAATTGGCAGCAGTAGTTTTCGCCCTAAAAATTTGGAGACACTACCTTTACGGAGAGCGATGCGAAATCTACACGGACCACAAGAGCTTAAAATACTTCTTCACGCAAAAGGAATTGAACATGAGGCAGAGACGGTGGCTGGAACTGGTGAAGGATTATGATTGCGTGATCAACTACCACCCAGGCAAAGCAAATGTGGTAGCAGATGCACTAAGCCGAAAAGCCGTTAGTGCAGAATTACAGCTACTCGAGGTCGAGGTTGTGCAATTAGGCGAAGTCGAGACCAGATTGGCAGCATTAACGCTTCAGCCTACAATACTAGAACGGATCACAAAAGCGCAAGAACAAGACGAACTCTATATGAAACTCAAAGGAGCACAAGCAGAACAGCCGGCAACGGACTTTGCGTTCTGAGACGACGGAAGCTTGTACTACAAAAATAGGTTATATATACCCGAAAACACGGAGCTTCGACGTACCATAATGGCAGAAGCGCATACCACACCATACTCAGTGCATCCTGGAACTACTAAGTTGTACAGAGACTTACGGGGGCATTACTGGTGGCCAGGGATGAAGAAGGACGTAGCGACGTTTGTGAGTCGATGCCTGACATGTCAACAAATAAAGGCTGAACACCAACGACCGGCCGGGACATTGCAACCCTTGCCGATTCCGGAATGGAAATGGGACTACATAACAATGGACTTCATAGTCGGATTGCCGAAGAATGTGAAAGGGCACGACGCGATATGGGTAATAGTCGACCGACTTACCAAGTCTGCACATTTCCTGTCGATAAGCACCACCTTTACCATGGAGCGATATGCAGATCTGTACATCCAAGAGATAGTACGACTCCATGGAGTACCATTGTCAATAGTTTTAGACCGGGACTCAAGATTTTTATCCAAATTCTGGACAAGTTTATAAAAGGCAATGGGGACAAAATTGTCGTTTAGTACGGCCTATCATCCGCAGACGGACGGCCAATCCGAGCGGACGATCCAGACACTTGAAGATATGCTACGAGCCTGTGTGCTCGACTTCAAAGGCAACTGGAGCAAGTACCTTCCACTCGTGGAATTCTCGTACAACAATAGTTATCAAGCCACGATTGGAATGGCCCCTTACGAAGCCTTATATGGGCGTAAGTGCAGATCCCCAGTGCACTGGGACGAAGTTGGTGAAAGGGCGATGTTAGGCCCGGACATGGTACGGGAAATGACAGAAATTATCGCAACGATACGAGAAAGGATGCAGACAGCACAGAGCAGACAAAAGAGTTATGCAGATCGAAGACGCAGACCACTAGAATTTGAAGTTGACGATTGGGTATTCGTGAAAGTATCACCGATGAAGGGCATCAAGCGGTTTGGAAAGAAGGGCAAGCTAAGTCCGAGATACATAGGGCCATTCAGGATAGTTAGGAAAGTCGGAGAGGTAGCGTACCAGTTAGAGTTGCCAACAACGTTATCCCAAGTTCACGACGTCTTTCACATCTCAACGCTGCGAAAGTACATTGCTGACCCGACTCATGTGCTGAGGAGTGAAGTTCTCCACGAGCAGCTAAGATCAGATCTGAGTTATGAAGAAACGCCAGTGGAGGTTCTGTTGTATGAAACGAAACGGCTTAGGAATAAAGACATCCCGTTAGTAAAAGTTCTGCGGCGGAATCAGTCGGTAGAGGAAGCCACTTGGTAACGTGAGGACTGTCCGCTATCCTGAGTTGTTCCAAACGGGCTGATTTCGGGGGCGAAATCCTCCTTAAGGGGGGGAGGATGTAGAACCCAGGGTCCTCGTAAGTATTAAGGGCCAATAAATTTGCACACATGTTAACCACGATTATGTGCTTTTCATGCATTAATTTCGTGCTTACGTGACTTACGTGAAGTTTCGTGTGGTAAATTACGTGCTTAGGTGACTTTGTGAAAATTGGTGCAATTAATTTGTACCAAGTGATCCCTAATTTATCTAGTAATTTCTGAAATAAGGCAACGAAATTGGGCCATGGTGTACCAACTTTAATTAGAGAATTTCAAATTTTGGAAAAAGGGGAAATTGGGCTATAGGTAGAAAAAGGGCCCAAGAGAATTGAAATGGACTTCAAGGACAAATCCTCCCTAATTTAGGGGATATTTTCGCCCACATGTCCTATCAACATCCCTTAAAGACCCAATAATTGCCTAAAACTCATTGCTAAGTCCACCAACTCCATTACTAAGAAGCAAACGTGAGTGAGCAAAGAAGAAGGAGACGCAAGGAGCCTCAAGCGACATCACCTCAAGCTAGGAAATTGGGTAAGCAAATGGAGTTATCAACTCTCGTCGCTATGATTTTCATTATTAGAGAATTTAAAGCTTGAGTAGGGTACTATATACGGCAATGTTTCCAAGTTTAGGGGATAGATTCATAATTAATGAACTTATTGAAATTAGTTAAGCATTTGGTTAGTCTAACACATTTTAGGGTTCTTAAAAGTTCATACGGTCTTCATAATGTTCTCGAGGAAAACTGGTGTTTTGATTTTTACAACCAGCATTTCGCGAATTAGGAAGTGTTTAGCGGGGTAGGATTTGTAAAATACAAAGCTCGCGAAAATAGAGAACGGTTCGCGAACTCGTACCGCGAAACTAGGTCACCGCTTGAAGCTTTGCAAATTGGAACTTCACGAGATTCAACAGGTCGCGAACTTGAACGGTTGAAGTTGGCGAATCCGGGAGAGGATTCGCGAACCCAGATCGCGAACTCAGGGCCGGGGGAATTCTGCGAACTGAACGGAAATGGCGAACGTGGTGTATTGCGAAACCAGTTTCGCGACGAGGTCGCGGGTCATGCCACTTCACGAATTGTTTGAGATTGGCGAACTCATCAATTTGCGAACCGATAAAATTTGGCGAGTTGGGTTAATTCGCAAAACCAATGGTATTGGCGAATCCAAAGACCGCGACCCTGATGATTGGCGAACTCGGTGTTTTGCGAACTCGGCAAAACTTGGCGAACTCGACATCTTGCGAATCCATTTGACGGACACACGACGTTTGGCAAATTGAAGCCGCGAAAACCCTATTTGGCGAACTTGTGCGAACAATTTGCGAACCGTGACACTTTACGAATCGAGATGAAGATTGGCCAATCAAGGTGGAAAGCATTCCGCGGGCCGTGCTCTATTGCGAATCACACGCAAAATGAAAATTGGCGAGCTCAACACGTTTCACGAACCAAGCCAAATTGCGAGTCCATTTAAGAGCCTAGGGCCAATTCGCCAACCGTTAACAAAGTGTATTTAGCGAATCCAATGAGTTTTGCGAATCAATGGGGATTCGCGAACTCTAAACAAAAGCGAATTAGGATATTTTCACGAGTCCAACAAGGCACTAATTCGAAGTAGACTTAGTTCGCGACTTATTTATGCTAGGTATTTTACGGGTTACCCTAGTGTTAGAAATACAATTCACGAATTTGGTTGGGACATTCGACGAGTTAGAACTTGAGCGAATTAGAAAGTTATGTAGATAGTTTCACGAACCCTAAGCTTAGAAGTGCAATTCGCAATCTAAGGTAGGGAGTTTGGCGAATCAGAATAACTTTGGTGAAATAAGAGCTCGCAAAAACACACTTAATAAATTTTAAGCTTTCGCGAGTTAACACTTCACAAATTGAATAACCCTCACGAGTCATGTGAGATTTGCGAATCCAACTAAGGTTCTCAAAACATGATTTTAACTTAAGAATAATACTCCATGAACCATTTATACGTAATTACCCTTTTAAGGGCAATAATAAATATAATGTATAGACATTTAAGAGGTTTCGAGTACTTAGCCAAATTGATTAATTAAGATAGTGCACTGACGCTAATATTTTATGCCTAAGGTCGGGACTTAGGAAATTCACCGGTTCAGTAGCACTAGTCGACGGACGCCAGGTAAGTGGAAATCCAGCTACAACGCATAGCATATGTGTATGTGCTTAATTCTTGTGATTGCGTGATAAGGTGCTTACGTGTTTACGTGAACTTGTATGATATGATTGCATGCTTTCGGTAAGCGTTATGGCTTTAACGCATTATGCATATGCACGAGCATGCACGACACATTTGGGAGTAATGAAATGATGAGCGTGCATGATTATGTCGCAAATAGCGAAAATTAAATGCCGAGGTGGGCGAGGATAGTATTAGTTAAGTTAAGTGGCGACTTCTGGGGCACTGGGACGGCGTTGATGCGCCGTCGGCGACGTTGATGCGTCGCCAGTTTACGAACGACGTTGATGCGTCGGGGGATTACCATGGCTTGGTTGATGCCCTCATGGTTGGGTTGATGCCCTTATATCCCTGATTAGCGTGGTTGGGTTGATGCCCTCATGCTTTAGTATGGTTGGGTTGATGCCCTCATACTTGGGCTGAAGCCCGTGGTTGGATAGAGCTCTTTATAGTGTACGCCAGGGTAAAAGTCTGCCAAGGGCCCTAAGATAAAAGATATGAGATTGAGTTTAGACTATGGGACGTAAGATGCATTAGCGTGGATTGCCTTTTGCGAGGAAAATATCACGTGCACGTCATGCATGATTTCTACTTACTGAGCATATCGCTCACCCTTACGTTATGTGTTGTAGGTGCGAGCGACCACGGTACGTGATCGCTTTGATGGCAAGGCAAACCCTTTTGACGCTTCCCGCAGCTTTTGGGGTGGGAGTGTGTGCATGGATGACGACCTGTGAGGCCGGGCGCATAGAGATTCTTTTGATGTGCATGTATACACATCTCGTGTAATTAGGATTCACATGAAGTTAGGAATTCATGTAATTCTTTTGTCATGTATAGAAACTACTTCCATTACATAAATGGAAAAATTTCATATGCATTTCCGCATCTCTTTTAAGTTAAAGCATCGTTAGGCATATAGGATACGTTAGAATTATGTAGTTGGGGACAGCGGGTCCTGACAGGTGCTTAGGAGTTCTCCTTTCTGGAATTGCAGGAACTGCATCGGGTTAAGCAGGGACAACGGTCCAAAATTGGGCAGGTCCTTCAAAAATGGAGGAAAGCATATCGTTTGCGAGGTCTCCATCCTTGATTTCAGTGAAATTTATGAATCGTTGCTTCCATATGCCGTACTCTCCCCATCTCAGTAGTGGTGCTCTACCACATGATCGAAAAGGGACTCGAGCACCTCCAGTCGATCAGATCATTGGTGATCCTTCGAGTGGAGTACGGACACGTCATCAACACAGTCTCTTCAGATGCTTCTTAAGCTAAAATGAGCCAACCAATGTAGCCGACGCGCTTAAGAGGCGACTGACTACAGCCCCAGTCCTAACGATACCGTCAGGAACCGGGGGATTCTCCGTTTACAGCGATGCCTCAAAGAACGGCTTAGGATGCGTGTTAATGCAGAACGGGAACGTAGTAGCCTATGCCTCACGACAATTGAAGAAATATGAGAAAAATTATCCGACGCACGACCTAGAATTGGCAGCAGTAGTTTTCGCCCTAAAAATTTGGAGACACTACCTTTATGGAGAGCGATGCGAAATCTACACGGACCACAAGAGCTTAAAATACTTCTTCACGCAAAAGGAATTGAACATGAGGCAGAGACGGTGGCTGGAACTGGTGAAGGATTATGATTGCGTGATCAACTACCACCCAGGCAAAGCAAATGTGGTAGCAGATGTACTAAGCCGAAAAGCCGTTAGTGCAGAATTACAGCTACTCGAGGTCGAGGTTGTGCAATTAGGTGAAGTCGAGACCAGATTGGCAGCATTAACGCTTCAGCCTACACTACTAGAACGGATCACAAAAGCGCAAGAACAAGACGGACTCTATATGAAACTCAAAGGAGCACAAGCAGAACAGCCGGCAACGGACTTTGCGTTCCGAGACGACGGAAGCTTGTACTACAAAAATAGGTTATATATACCCGAAAACACGGAGCTTCGACGTACCATAATGGCAGAAGCGCATACCACACCATACTCAGTGCATCCTGGAACTACTAAGTTGTACAGAGACTTACGGGGGCATTACTGGTGGCCAGGGATGAAGAAGGACGTAGCGACGTTTGTGAGTCGATGCCTGACATGTCAACAAATAAAGGCTGTACACCAACGACCGGCCGGGACACTGCAACCCTTGCCGATTCCGGAATGGAAATGGGACAACATAACAATGGACTTCATAGTCGGATTGCCGAAGAATGTGAAAGGGCACGACGCGATATGGGTAATAGTCGACCGACTTACCAAGTCTGCACATTTCCTGTCGATAAGCACCACCTTTACCATGGAGCGATATGCAGATCTGTACATCCAAGAGATAGTACGACTCCATGGAGTACCACTGTCAATAGTTTTAGACCGGGACTCAAGATTTTTATCCAAATTCTGGACAAGTTTACAAAAGGCAATGGGGACAAAATTGTCGTTTAGTACGGCCTATCATCCGCAGACGGACGGCCAATCCGAGGGGACGATCCAGACACTTGAAGATATGCTACGAGCCTGTGTGCTCGACTACAAAGGCAACTGGAGCAAGTACCTTCCACTCGTGGAATTCTCGTACAACAATAGTTATCAAGCCACGATTGGAATGGCCCCTTACGAAGCCTTATATGGGCGTAAGTGCAGATCCCCAGTGCACTGGGACGAAGTTGGTGAAAGGGCGATGTTAGGCCCGGACATGGTACGGGAAATGACAGAAATTATCGCAACAATACGAGAAAGGATGCAGACAGCACAGAGCAGACAAAAGAGTTATGCAGATCGAAGACGCAGACCACTAGAATTTGAAGTTGACGATTGGGTATTCGTGAAAGTATCACCGATGAAGGGCATCAAGCGGTTTGGAAAGAAGGGCAAGCTAAGTCCGAGATACATAGGGCCATTCAGGATAGTTAGGAAAGTCGGAGAGGTAGCGTACCAGTTAGAGTTGCCAACAACGTTATCCCAAGTTCACGACGTCTTTCACATCTCAACGCTGCGAAAGTACATTGCTGACCCGACTCATGTGCTGAGGAGTGAAGTTCTCCACGAGCAGCTAAGACCAGATCTGAGTTATGAAGAAACGCCAGTGGAGGTTCTGTTGTATGAAACGAAACGGCTTAGGAATAAAGACATCCCGCTAGTAAAAGTTCTGCGGCGGAATCAGTCGGTAGAGGAAGCCACTTGGGAACGTGAGGACTGTCCGCTATCCTGAGTTGTTCCAAACGGGCTGATTTCGGGGGCGAAATCCTCCTTAAGGGGGGGAGGATGTAGAACCCAGGGTCCTCGTAAGTATTAAGGGCCAATAAATTTGCACACATGTTAACCACGATTTTGTGCTTTTCATGCATTAATTTCGTGCTTACGTGACTTACGTGAAGTTTCGTGTGGTAAATTACGTGCTTAGGTGACTTTGTGAAAATTGGTGCAATTAATTTGTACCAAGTGATCCCTAATTTATCTAGTAATTTCTGAAATAACGCAACGAAATTGGGCCATGGAGTACCAACTTTAATTAGAGAATTTCAAATTTTGGAAAAAGGGGAAATTGGGCTATAGGTAGAAAAAGGGCCCAAGAGAATTGAAATGGACTTCAAGGACAAATCCTCCCTAATTTAGGGGATATTTTCGCCCACATGTCCTATCAACATCCCTTAAAGACCCAATAATTGCCTAAAACTCATTGCTAAGTCCACCAACTCCATTACTAAGAAGCAAACGTGAGTGAGCAAAGAAGAAGGAGACGCAAGGAGCCTCAAGCGACATCACCTCAAGCTAGGAAATTGGGTAAGCAAATGGAGTTATCAACTCTCGTCGCTATGATTTTCATTATTAGAGAATTTAAAGCTTGAGTAGGGTACTATATACGGCAATGTTTCCAAGTTTAGGGGATAGATTCATAATTAATGAACTTATTGAAATTAGTTAAGCATTTGGTTAGTCTAACACATTTTAGGGTTCTTAAAAGTTCATACGGTCTTCATAATGTTCTCGAGGAAAACTGGTGTTTTGATTTTTACAACCAGCATTTCGCGAATTAGGAAGTGTTTAGCGGGGTTGGATTCGTAAAATACAAAGCTCGCGAAACTAGAGAACGGTTCGCGAACTCGTACCGCGAAACTAGGTCACCGCTTGAAGCTTTGCAAATTGGAACTTCACGAAATTCAACAGGTCGCGAACTTGAACGGTTGAAGTTGGCGAATCCGGGAGAGGATTCGTGAACCCAGATCGCGAACTCAGGGCCGGGGGAATTCTGCGAACTGAACGGAAATGGCGAACGTGGTGTATTGCGAAACCAGTTTCGCGAATCCGTGAGAGGTCGCGGGTCATGCCACTTCGCGAATTGTTTGAGATTGGCGAACTCATCAATTTGCGAACCGATAAAATTTGGCGAGTTGGGTTAATTCGCAAAACCAATGGAATTGGCGAATCCAAAGACCGCGACCCTGATGATTGGCGAACTCGGTGTTTTGCGAACTCGGCAAAACTTGGCGAACTCGACATTGCGAATCCATTTGACGGACACACGACTTTTGGCAAATTGAAGCCGCGAAAACCCTATTTGGCGAACTTGAGCAAACAATTTGCGAACCGTGACACTTTACGAATCGAGATGAAGATTGGCGAATCAAGGTGGAAAGCATTCCGCGGGCCGTGCTCTATTGCGAATCACACGCAAAATGAAAATTGGCGAGCTCAACACGTTTCACGAACCAAGCCAAATTGCGAATCCATTTAAGAGCCTAGGGCCAATTCGCCAACCGTTAACAAAGTGTATTTAGCAAATCCAGTGAGTTTTGCGAAACAATGGGGATTCGCGAACTCTAAACAAAAGCGAATTAGGATATTTTCACGAGTCCAACAAGGCACTAATTCGAAGTAGACTTAGTTCGCGACTTATTTATGCTAGGTATTTTACGGGTTACCCTAGTGTTAGAAATACAATTCACGAATTTGGTTGGGACATTCGACAAGTTAGAACTTGAGCGAACTAGAAAGTTATGTAGATAGTTTCACGAACCCTAAGCTTAGAAGTGCAATTCGCAATCTAAGGTAGGGAGTTTGGCGAATCAGAACAACTTTGGTGAAATAAGAGCTCACAAAAACACACTTAATAAATTTTAAGCTTTCGCGAGTTAACACTTCACAAATTCCATAACCCTCACGAGTCATGTGAGATTTGCGAATCCAACTAAGGTTCTCAAAACATGATTTTAACTTAAGAATAATACTCCATGAACCATTTATACGTAATTACCCTTTTAGGGGCAATACTAAATATAATGTATAGACATTTAAGAGGTTTCGAGTACTTAGCCAAATTGATTAATTAAGATAGTGCACTGACGCTAATATTTTATGCCTAAGGTCGGGACTTAGGAAATTCACCGGTTCAGTAGCACTAGTCGACGGACGCCAGGTAAGTGGAAATCCAGCTACAACGCATAACATATGTGTATGTGCTTAATTCTTGTGATTGCGTGATAAGGTGCTTACGTGTTTAACTTGTATGATATGATTGCATGCTTTCGGTAAGCGTTATGGCTTTAACGCATTATGCATATGCACGAGCATGCACGACACATTTGGGAGTAATGAAATGATGAGCGTGCATGATTATGTCGCAAATAGCGAAAATTAAATGCCGAGGTGGGCGAGGATAGTATTAGTTAAGTTAAGTGGCGACTTCTGGGGCACTGGTACGGCGTTGATGCGCCGTCGGCGACGTTGATGCGTCTCCAGTTTACGAACGACGTTGATGCGTCGGGGGATTACCATGGTTGGGTTGATGCCCTCATGGTTGGGTTGATGCCCTTATATCCCTGATTAGCGTGGTTGGGTTGATGCCCTCATGCTTTAGTATGGTTGGGTTGATGCCCTCATACTTGGGCTGAAGCCCGTGGTTGGATAGAGCTCTTTACGGTGTACGCCAGGGTAAAAGTCTGCCAAGGGCCCTAAGATAAAAGATATGAGATTGAGTTTAGACTATGGGACGTAAGATGCATTGGCGTGGATTGCCTTTGCGAGGAAAATATCACGTGCACGTCATGCATGATTTCTACTTACTGAGCATATCGCTCACCCCTTACGTTATGTGTTGTAGGTGCGAGCGACCACGGTACGTGATCGCTTTGATGGCAAGGCAAACCCTTTTGACGCTTCCCGCAGCTTTTGGGGTGGGAGTGTGTGCATGGATGACGACCTGTGAGGCCGGGCGCATAGAGATTCTTTTGATGTGCATGTATACACATCTCGTGTAATTAGGATTCACATGAAGTTAGGAATTCATGTAATTCTTTTGTCATGTATAGAAACTACTTCCATTACATAAATGGAAAAATTTCATATGCATTTCCGCATCTCTTTTAAGTTAAAGCATCGTTAGGCATATAGGATACGTTAGAATTATGTAGTTGGGGACAGCGGGTCCTGACAGGTCCTTAGGAGTTCTCCTTTCTGGAATTGCAGGAACTGCATCGGGTTAAGCAGGGACAACGGTCCAAAATTAGGCAGGTCCATCAAAAATGGAGGAAAGCATATCGTTTGCGAGGTCTACATCCTTGATTTCTTTGAAATTTATGAACCGTTGCTTCCATATGCCGTACTCTCCCCATCTCAGTAGTGGTGCTCTACCACATGAGCGAAAAGGGACTCGAGCACCTCCAGTCGATCAGATCATTGGTGATCCTTCGAGTGGAGTACGGACACGTCATCAACACAGTCTCTTCAGATGCTTCTTAAGCTAAAATGAGCCAACCAAGGTAGCCGACGCGCTTAAGGATTCGAATTGGGTTATCGCCATGCAAGATGAAATTAATCAATTCGAATGCTTTCAAATGTGGACCCTAGTACCGCGTCTCCATGGGAAAACAATCATCGGAACAACATGTGTAATTAAGAACAAAAAGAATGAAGATGGAGAAGTGATCAGGAATAAAGTGAGTTGGTTGCGAAGGGCTATAACCAACCGGAATGAATTGACTACGACGAGACATATGCTCCTGTTGCCTGAATCGAAGCCATTCGTCTCTTCCTGGCTTATGCGGCTCCTAAAGACTTCAAAGTCTACCAAATGGATGTTAAGACCGCCTTTCTTCATGGCGTGTTAAAGGAAGAAGTCTATGTCGCTCAACCAGAAGGCTTTGTTGATCAAGCACACCCCGATCACGTCTATCATTTGGATAAAGCTCTTTACGGACTAAAACAAGCCCCACGTGCTTGGTATGATGTCATGAGTGAATCCTCGTGAAGTCTGGATTCATTCGAGGAACAATCGATAAGACTCTCTTCCTCAAATGGCAAGACAAAGATCTGATGGTCGTTCAAGTTTATGTAGATGACATCATCTTCGGATCAACAAATCCACGGCTTCGCAAGACATTTGGAGATTTAATGAAGAGAAAGTTTGAAATGAGTCACATCGGAGAAATGTAATTCTTATTAGGTTCAACTCAAACAACTCTATGGTGGGATTTTCATCAATCAGACAAAATACATTAAGGATATTCTGAAAAAGTTCCATCAAGATCAGAGCAAGCCCCTCAGCACTCCTATGTCACCTAGCTGCAAGTTGGATGCCGATCCCACTAGAAAAACGGTCGACATAAACCTTTATCGCAGCATCATTGGATCTCTTCTATATCTCACATCAAGCCGGTCGGACATCATGTTTGCCACTTGTTTATGCGCCCGTTTTCAAGCCGACCCTAAGGAATCTCACATGCTTGCGGTGAAGCGAATCTTGCGCTACCTCAAGGGCACATGTACCTTAGGATTGTGGTATCCTAAAGGTACGAATTTCAAACTAATCGCCTACACTTGACGCTGACTATGCAGGTTGCCGATGGACAGAAAAAGCACATCCGGTGACGCTCAAATTCTAGGCAAAAAGCTGGTTTGCTGGTCATCCAAAAAGCAGAACCGCGTTTCAACATCGACGGCTGAAGCACAATATGTCGCGGCCACCAGCTGTTGCTCGCAGATGTTATGGATGCGGACTCAGCTTTGCGATTATGGGTACAATCTAAATAATATAACCATTTATAGCGATAGCCAAAGTGCCATTGCGATTGCGTGCAATCCTGTTCACCACTCACGCACAAAACACATAGACATACGATCATTTTATCAAAGATCACGTAGGAAAAGGCACCATTGACATGTATTTTGTGAACACGGAATATCAACTAGCTGACATTTTCACCAAGGCATTGGATGAAAAACGGTTCCAATTCCTTGTCGGGAAATTAGGCATGTTGAACCTTCCGTAATTTGTGCACTATGTGATTCTACGTGCTTTCACATGTTCTATCCATGCTTAAACTGCTATATCTTGCGTGAAATATTTCATTTTTAAATAAAGAATATAATAATACTAAAATTATTCAAAAATACAAAAATATTATCCATATAAGTATGATATTAGGGGCATGACGATACCTTTAGGATGCTCGATCTAAGTCACGAATAGATTCACTGACATGAGACTGATTTGTTGCTTAAATTGGTCAGTCTAAGTCGCATTCTTGTGTCCAAAGGTCATTAGTTTGTTCCACTAGGCACAAAGCCACTTTTACATAAGTGAGGATTCTGGTCTTTTATTTTTCCTTTCTCCTTGAGCGAGTCAAACATCAATTGCTTGTCTTAACTAGTGATTCTTGGCTTCATACTCACCTTGCGTTAATTCCGTAGGAAATGATTAGAGCACTTAGGAAATTCCTCACTTGGCCTTACATATAGAGAATTCCAATCCTTTAAACAGCCTTTTGTGATCCATTCCGGCCTTCCGCACTTCCTTTGGGCTGAAGCAGTAGATACTGCATGTTTCACTCAGAACAAGACGGTGGTTCACAGGCGTTTCGATAAGACTCCCTACGAAATAATAAACAAGCGGGTACCCAATATCTCATTCTTCAAGGTCTTCGGGTGCAAGTGCTTTGAGGCGAACGACAGAGAGCAACGCGCTAAGTTCGACCCTAAAGCATTCGAAGCCGCATTCGTTGGGTATTCATCAACATCAAAGGCGTACCGAGTTTACATCAAGTCCACCCGATCAATAAAAGAAAGCTATAACGTCACTTTTCACGAAGTGACAGAAATGGATCCTGCACACCTCAGTTCAGGACCCGTGCCAAACCAGATGGCTTCTGAATACGACAGTTTAGAGCCCGTATACACTGGTGTGTTGGCACAAAACCAACAGAAGAAGGCAACACCTATGGATTCAACGTCTGAAGATGCTCTGAAACATGTTGGAAGACGTGGACTCTCTCTTTGAGCCCGTATATCGGCCAGAAACCGCTAATGCTACACCTTTAGTGGATTCCCCACTCGACGAGGCCGATGCCAAGCTCTTCAAATGTCCCTACCTCACCCGATTCGGACTTACCACAGACTACTGAAGAACCTACAACAGTCAATGAGGAAGTCTCATCACAAACACTCAATCCAAGTGCAGAATCTGACTTACCTCAACCTAATGAACAATCTGAAATCATTGGCAGTCTCAATCCACAAATGGTCGATGCGTCTAGTTCTGCTCTACCACATGAGCGAAAAGGGACTCGAGCACCTCCAGTCGATCAGATCATTGGTGATCCTTCGAGTGGAGTACGGACACGTCATCAACACAGTCTCTTCAGATGCTTCTTAAGCTAAAATGAGCCAACCAAGGTAGCCGACGCGCTTAAGGATTCGAATTGGGTTATCGCCATGCAAGATGAAATTAATCAATTCGAATGCTTTCAAATGTGGACCCTAGTACCGCGTCTCCATGGGAAAACAATCATCGGAACAACATGTGTAATTAAGAACAAAAAGAATAAAGATGGAGAAGTGATCAGGAATAAAGTGAGTTGGTTGCGAAGGGCTATAACCAACCGGAATGAATTGACTACGACGAGACATATGCTCCTGTTGCCTGAATCGAAGCCATTCGTCTCTTCCTGGCTTATGCGGCTCCTAAAGACTTCAAAGTCTACCAAATGGATGTTAAGACCGCCTTTCTTCATGGCGTGTTAAAGGAAGAAGTCTATGTCGCTCAACCAGAAGGCTTTGTTGATCAAGCACACCCCGATCACGTCTATCATTTGGATAAAGCTCTTTACGGACTAAAACAAGCCCCACGTGCTTGGTATGATGTCATGAGTGAATCCTCGTGAAGTCTGGATTCATTCGAGGAACAATCGATAAGACTCTCTTCCTCAAATGGCAAGACAAAGATCTGATGGTCGTTCAAGTTTATGTAGATGACATCATCTTCGGATCAACAAATCCACGGCTTCGCAAGACATTTGGAGATTTAATGAAGAGAAAGTTTGAAATGAGTCACATCGGAGAAATGTAATTCTTATTAGGTTCAACTCAAACAACTCTATGGTGGGATTTTCATCAATCAGACAAAATACATTAAGGATATTCTGAAAAAGTTCCATCAAGATCAGAGCAAGCCCCTCAGCACTCCTATGTCACCTAGCTGCAAGTTGGATGCCGATCCCACTAGAAAAACGGTCGACATCAACCTTTATCGCAGCATCATTGGATCTCTTCTATATCTCACATCAAGCCGGTCGGACATCATGTTTGCCACTTGTTTATGCGCCCGTTTTCAAGCCGACCCTAAGGAATCTCACATGCTTGCGGTGAAGCGAATCTTGCGCTACCTCAAGGGCACATGTACCTTAGGATTGTGGTATCCTAAAGGTACGATTTTCAAACTAATCGCCTACACTTGACGCTGACTATGCAGGTTGCCGATGGACAGAAAAAGCACATCCGGTGACGCTCAAATTCTAGGCAAAAAGCTGGTTTGCTGGTCATCCAAAAAGCAGAACCGCGTTTCAACATCGACGGCTGAAGCACAATATGTCGCGGCCACCAGCTGTTGCTCGCAGATGTTATGGATGCGGACTCAGCTTTGCGATTATGGGTACAATCTAAATAATATAACCATTTATAGCGATAGCCAAAGTGCCATTGCGATTGCGTGCAATCCTGTTCACCACTCACGCACAAAACACATAGACATACGATCATTTTATCAAAGATCACGTAGGAAAAGGCACCATTGACATGTATTTTGTGAACACGGAATATCAACTAGCTGACATTTTCACCAAGGCATTGGATGAAAAACGGTTCCAATTCCTTGTCGGGAAATTAGGCATGTTGAACCTTCCGTAATTTGTGCACTATGTGATTCTACGTGCTTTCACATGTTCTATCCATGCTTAAACTGCTATATCTTGCGTGAAATATTTCATTTTTAAATAAAGAATATAATAATACTAAAATTATTCAAAAATACAAAAATATTATCCATATAAGTATAATATTAGGGGCATGACGATACCTTTAGGATGCTCGATCTAAGTCACGAATAGATTCACTGACATGAGACTGATTTGTTGCTTAAATTGGTCAGTCTAAGTCGCATTCTTGTGTCCAAAGGTCATTAGTTTGTTCCACTAGGCACAAAGCCACTTTTACATAAGTGAGGATTCTGGTCTTTTATTTTTCCTTTCTCCTTGAGCGAGTCAAACATCAATTGCTTGTCTTAACTAGTGATTCTTGGCTTCATACTCACCTTGCGTTAATTCCGTAGGAAATGATTAGAGCACTTAGGAAATTCCTCACTTGGCCTTACATATAGAGAATTCCAATCCTTTAAACAGCCTTTTGTGATCCATTCCGGCCTTCCGCACTTCCTTTGGGCTGAAGCAGTAGATACTGCATGTTTCACTCAGAACAAGACGGTGGTTCACAGGCGCTTCGATAAGACTCCCTACGAAATAATAAACAAGCGGGTACCCAATATCTCATTCTTCAAGGTCTTCGGGTGCAAGTGCTTTGAGGCGAACGACAGAGAGCAACGCGCTAAGTTCGACCCTAAAGCATTCGAAGCCGCATTCGTTGGGTATTCATCAACATCAAAGGCGTACCGAGTTTACATCAAGTCCACCCGATCAATAAAAGAAAGCTATAACGTCACTTTTCACGAAGTGACAGAAATGGATCCTGCACACCTCAGTTCAGGACCCGTGCCAAACCAGATGGCTTCTGAATACGACAGTTTAGAGCCCGTATACACTGGTGTGTTGGCACAAAACCAACAGAAGAAGGCAACACCTATGGATTCAACGTCTGAAGATGCTCTGAAACATGTTGGAAGACGTGGACTCTCTCTTTGAGCCCGTATATCGGCCAGAAACCGCTAATGCTACACCTTTAGTGGATTCCCCACTCGACGAGGCCGATGCCAAGCTCTTCAAATGTCCCTACCTCACCCGATTCGGACTTACCACAGACTACTGAAGAACCTACAACAGTCAATGAGGAAGTCTCATCACAAACACTCAATCCAAGTGCAGAATCTGATTACCTCAACCTAATGAACAATCTGAAATCATTGGCAGTCTCAATCCACAAATGGTCGATGCGTCTAGTTCTGCTCTACCACATGAGCGAAAAGGGACTCGAGCACCTCCAGTCGATCAGATCATTGGTGATCCTTCGAGTGGAGTACGGACACGTCATCAACACAGTCTCTTCAGATGCTTCTTAAGCTAAAATGAGCCAACCAAGGTAGCCGACACGCTTAAGGATTCGAATTGGGTTATCGCCATGCAAGATGAAATTAATCAATTCGAATGCTTTCAAATGTGGACCCTAGTACCGCGTCTCCATGGGAAAACAATCATCGGAACAACATGTGTAATTAAGAACAAAAAGAATGAAGATGGAGAAGTGATCAGGAATAAAGTGAGTTGGTTGCGAAGGGCTATAACCAACCGGAATGAATTGACTACGACGAGACATATGCTCCTGTTGCCTGAATCGAAGCCATTCGTCTCTTCCTGGCTTATGCGGCTCCTAAAGACTTCAAAGTCTACCAAATGGATGTTAAGACCGCCTTTCTTCATGGCGTGTTAAAGGAAGAAGTCTATGTCGCTCAACCAGAAGGCTTTGTTGATCAAGCACACCCCGATCACGTCTATCATTTGGATAAAGCTCTTTACGGACTAAAACAAGCCCCAAGTGCTTGGTATGATGTCATGAGTGAATCCTCGTGAAGTCTGGATTCATTCGAGGAACAATCGATAAGACTCTCTTCCTCAAATGGCAAGACAAAGATCTGATGGTCGTTCAAGTTTGTGTAGATGACATCATCTTCGGATCAACAAATCCACGGCTTCGCAAGAAATTTGGAGATTTAATGAAGAGAAAGTTTGAAATGAGTCGCATCGGAGAAATGTAATTCTTATTAGGTTCAACTCAAACAACTCGATGGTGGGATTTTAATCAATCAGACAAAATACATTAACGATATTCTGAAAAAGTTCCATCAAGATCAGAGCAAGCCCTTCAGCACTCCTATGTCACCTAGCTGCAAGTTGGATGCCGATCCCACTAGAAAAACGGTCGAGATCAACCTTTATCGCAGCATCATTGGATCTCTTCTATATCTCACATCAAGCTGGTCGGACATAATGTTTGCCACTTGTTTATGCGCCCGTTTTCAAACCGACCCTAAGGAGTCTCACATGCTTGCGTGAAGCGAATCTTGCGCTACCTCAAGGGCACATGTACCTTAGGATTGTGGTATCCTAAAGGTACGAATTTCAAACTAATCGCCTACACTTGACGCTGACTATGCAGGTTGCCGATGGACAGGAAAAGCACATCCGTTGACGCTCAAATTCTAGGCGAAAAGGTGGTTTGCTTGTCATCCAAAAAGCAGAACCGCGTTTCAACATCGATGCCTGAAGCACAATATGTCGCGGCCACCAGCTGTTGCTCGCAGATGTTATGGATGCGGACTCAGCTTTGCGATTATGGGTACAATCTAAATAATATACCCATTTATAGCGATAGCCAAAGTGCCATTGCGATTACGTGCAATCCTGTTCACCACTCACGCACAAAACACATAGACATACGATATCATTTTATCAAAGATCACGTAGGAAAATGCACCATTGACATGTATTTTGTGAACACGGAATATCAACTAGCTGACATTTTCACCAAGGCATTGGATGAAAAACGGTTCCAATTCCTTGTCGGAAAATTAGGCATGTTGAACCTTCCGTAATTTGTGCACTACGTGATTCTACGTGCTTTCACATGTTCTATCTATGCTTAAAACTGATATATCTTGCGTGAAATATTTCATTTTTAAATAAAGAATATAATAATACTAAAATAATTCAAAAATACAAAAATACTATCCATATAAGTATAATATTAGGGGCATGACGATACCTTTAGGATGCTCGATCTAAGTCACGAATAGATTCACTGACATGAGACTGATTTGTTGCTTAAATTGGTCAGTCTAAGTCGCATTCTTGTGTCCAAAGGTCATTAGTTTGTTCCAATAGGCACAAAGCCACTTTTACATAAGTGAGGATTCTGGTCTTTTATTTTTCCTTTCTCCTTGAGCGAGTCAAACATCAATTGCTTGTCTTAACTAGTGATTCTTGGCTTCATACTCACCTTGCGTTAATTCCGTAGGAAATGATTAGAGTACTTAGGAAATTCCTCACTTGGCCTTACATATAGAGAATTCCAATCCTTTAAACAGCCTTTGGTTATCCATTTTGAGCCTTCTCCGATATCCTTTTCTTTAGTTTGACGACGAGACTTGACGGCATATGAACTTTTCAAGTATCATGTGAAATTTTAGGCGTGACAATGATCGTTACGCTGAAATGATTAAATGCGATTTTACTTGTTTATGCTCATACCCTCGCGCAACATTTTGAATACATGGTTAGGGGACCATGTATCTAAGCGAAACTGATCTTTTTTGCGCATTACTTGAAAATTGATTCCATGTGCTTTAGTGATTAATCAATTTTTGGTGCATCTTTTGAGGGGGAGCATTTACAAAAGCTATGCCTTAATCTCCAAACATTTTTTTATGATCTTTCTTCAAGCTCTTCAGAAGCAATAAGGAAGCCTTCACGAATTACTCATGACTTGGAGTATACGGCATTAAATAAGATTTTGAATGGTTAAATCTTTGAATCGTTAATGTGATTTATGTTCTGTGGATTTAACAGTTTTTTTTTGAGAGGCAATGAGCCTGTTTGATAAAATTGTCCAAAACTAACTCCAATATTTTGGTGCTTTAAGCATTGCAGATTTCTAAAATGTGAAGACGGAGCCAGATGTCACCAACCGGAATTAAAGGGAGTTAATTGCATTTATTTTCCTATATAGGGGGAGCAATTATGTGGTTTACTCTTAAACTTAGGATCAATCTGAAATACATTGAAAAACTTACCATTTAGAAATCCGGGCAAATTTTGCAATTTTCATTCGCAGTTTCTTGAGCGAAAATTGATTTTGGGACCAAGTTGTAATTTTCGCCTTCATATTAACGAGCGAAAATTAAACAGCAACCGAAAGATTCTCGATCGGAATCGTCGAAGCGAAAATTAAATAGTAACCAAAACAAATTTCTCGACCGTAAGTTTCTCGATCGTAAACGGTAATGGGCTTAAATTCAATACGTCTCGCAAAACATCTAATCAGCCCAATTAAACGAAATCATTGCTTGCAGTCGAAAATCCCTAAATACACACTAAAACTCTCGATCGCAAAATTCAACAGTCAAATTTTCGTGCGAAAAACGTTTTCTCTCAAAAGACGAACGTCAAACCTCTTCAAATCTTTTGATTTTCCTCTGATTTTCATCTTTAGACGGTAGATTTGACTTTGTTTAAGGATTACCGTGTATTTCAACTTCATTTGCATCTGCATTGTGATATATTTCGCATGATCCTGTGTTCATTTCTCGTCTGTTCATATTCTGAGAACTCGAATGCTTGTTTGCAGTGTTTAAAGACCAATCTGTTAGCATAATCTAGGTTAAATACTGCACATTATGATAGTTTCGCTTGATCATTTTAAGGTAGATTATTTTGATTCTCTGCGTTATTAGAATTCGATTGAAAGTATGACTAAATCTGGGATATCACCGTTTGAAGGCGTCGAAGAACTTTTTTCGCTCGCAAACAGTGTCAATTGAATTTCAATTGTTCGTTTGTTTGCATTGTAGAAGTTTTTCGATCGCAAAATTTGTGACTTAGTAGTTAAGAAATATAACGTAGATTGAAAAATAATTACAATCGAGAAATTGAATTTAGGATTTTATGCGAGCGAAAAGATTACTGAGCGAAATAGATATAATAGGTGCAAAATAAGTTTCGAGCGCAAAACTTACAGTTGCAAACAGTAATTTCGATTTCAATTTCATTCTCGGTCAAGAATTTTAGCGGCGATAAAACTGATTTTTCGACAATAAAATATCTCGATCGCGAACATGCACAATGATGATTTTTATCGATCGAAAATTTTCTCGGCGAGTCACCAAGTTTCTCGCTGTCAATTTTCTCGATCGTAAAATTCCATAGCGAAAAATATTTTAAAGTCGAAATAGTTTCTCGCTTGATAACTTTCTGTTAGGGAGTGTGCCCTCGGAATGCCATACGAGGACTAGGAATAAGTATAGGGCGCACAATGATGTATAGGTCGATAGACGGTTTTAATGTATATACTGTCAAAATAATATAATGAATATTACTTTCATTATAATTGTGGCGCCCCGCCATCTACTACTAATTTTCACACTAGATTACGTGACTATTAATGAAATAAAATAGTAAGTACCCAAAAGGCGTATAAAATTCTTCCTTTTATATAAAGGAATTTTGCTCTGTACAAGTCAAAATGTCATCCCAGGCCTATATACATAGGAGGGTTACACAAACGCAGCAAAAGAAACCCTAACGCCCGCCACACAGGTCGCATCTATGTACACACCATCCTCAAAAGTCGCTGGAAGCTTCAAAAGGTAAGCCTTGCCATCAAAAGCGATCACGTACCGTGGTCGCGTGCACCTACAACACATAAAGTAAGGGGTGAGCTATAAAGCTCAGTAAGTAGGAATATGCAATGTCGTGAACGTGAAAACCCCGCAAAGGCATCCGCGCCAATGCATCTCACACCTCGTAAATCAAACTAAATCTCATATCTCTCAGGGCCCTCGGCTAACTTGCTATGCACCATAAAGAGCTCTAATCCAACACGGATAATCGTGGCAGCGACCTACGCTGGGTAGCCTACGCTAGGTTTCCCTAGGTCGCACCCTCCCAGGTCGTCCCCTCTGCCGTGCGGTAGCCCACGCTGGTAGCCTACGCTGGTTAGCCTACGCTAGGGTTTCCCCCTAGGTCGCTCCTTCCCAGGTCGCACCCTCCAGGTCGCATCCCTCCGCTATCAGGGCAATCAGCCCAAATAAAATAAACAGGGCAGAAGCCCAAATAAATATATAATATAATCGACGACGCACCACGCCGTCATGGTGCCATAGAAGTAGCCCTGACTCAACTGCGAGTCGACATCAAATGCCTATATCGGCAAATATCATCCGCCCTCAGGCGATAAAACCCCAAGTGTCTCGTGCATGCATATGAATATGCAACGTGAATTAATATCGTAAACATTTATCATGCAGAAGCATGTCAAATAATTCACGTAATAATATTAACATTCAAGCACATAGTCACGTAATTCAAGCACATACAAATAAATTATGTGTTGTAGTTGAAATTCCCACTTACCTGGTATCCTTAGTTATTAGCTTATCGTACTGTAAATTGCTAATCTTCGAACCCTAAATATTGAAACATATGAAATTAGGGTTTGTTAGTATAATCATTATTTCACGAAATTGACTTAATTTGAAAACCCTAGTTTCGACTTCTATAATTTCAAAACCCTAAAATTTAGAACTTAACCTAAACTAAGAAATACAATTTCAAAAATAGATCTCGACATGTTTATAGATCTCGAGTTTTTAAGATCATATACAATGACCTCGAGATTTAAACTAATTAGTAGGATCTCGATATGTATCTTGGAACAAATCCCGACATTGTTTATAATAAATCTCAATATCACTTAAGCCTAGCTGTGGGTTAAATTTCGGTATTATCTCTTCGATATAATATGATTGTAGAATCTCGATATTACACTTGGATTTCAGCATGAATGTCGACATTTCAGTCTTAAACATCTCGATATCAGTCTCGAAATGTATGTCAAGTTATAACCATTATCGAGATGCAAAGAAAATGTCGATATATTATTTCGATAAGTTGATATAAATCTCGAAGGGTCAAATCTCGAATTGTATTGGAAGTTAAATTTCGATATTAATCATCAATCATCAAAATAGATATCGACATCCTTCTTGTCACTGTGATTCAACTTATTTAAAATTGCCACACTTAGATTGCATGGAAACACGTGTAAACTCCTAACTTCGATCACAAGTTGTCTCCTAAAGAAGTCTAAATTTTATACTGCGTAAGTATGATTAAAAACTATTTCTATCATGCTAGGCACGAAATTCATACTCACAATATACGAATTAATAAGAATCGAAAGTTACTCAATCCCCAAAATACTTCCTACCCAAGAGTTATTATAAATCCAATTTACATAATCTACCCGTAAATAATCTAAATAAATACTCCAGATTTCGAACCCGTAGAATTTCATCTACACGAGTTCTTCCTAACATTCAAACTGAAACTATATGAATCTAAGCAGTTGTGTTAGTATTAATTTAAACCGAGGAGTAAGGGTTTTCAGACATAGGTCATACCTGAAAATTATCATATGCTTAACCATTATATTTCCACGGGTTTTCTTACTTTAAACATAAATAGTAGTATGTTAATTTAAATAGAAATTCCAGAAATTAGGGTTTCTCTACTAATTACTCTATCCGAGCAGAGCTTTCTAAATTCTTAGGGATAGAATAAACATGTCATGGAATTACAGAGTTATAAAGAATATACTTACCAAAAGTTCGAACTTTGTTGTTATGACTATTCTTAGGTTGATAAAAATTCCTTTGGCCTTCCTTCCCGTTACGTCAATGAGGGTTTCTATTCCTTTTTGTTTTCTTTTATGTCTTACTATTTTGCTTATGAGGGTTTTTTCTTTCGTTAGTGGTGTGGGGATTTTCACTTCATGTTCTTTTAACTTATTTGATAAGGATTAAAATATAGGAGTGTGTGCTTGAAGTGATTAGGAGGTGACTAAGCTAATTACTTTACCTATTAGATTAAGAAACCCTTATACTTATCCTTAAGTCATTCGATGATTATATTCCCTTGATTTGTCATTGGCCAAATTTTATTTCTACTTATACTAGAGTCGACCGATCATTTAAAAAGCTAGTAGGTATATATATTGTAATCGATCGAATCCCACTTCCCCAAGTCATACTAATTTCTACACTAATAATCGTCCGATTCCACCTCCCTTTACTCGGCGATTTCAACCCTCCCATACATAGCAATCAATCAAATTCTATTCTCCCTACAATCGATAGAATCCTAACTATATATTTACATCGATCGAAACTACTCTCTACAACATATAAGTATCGGCTAAATTTCTAAGTCCTAATAACATCATATAAGTCATATACCACGTAAAATACCTATAACAAATAGCGTAGTCATATAGGCACATACAATATCGCTAAACATGTATCATGTAATCACGTAACTCATATAATATGTATGCAAATTTATTGGCCAGAACACTTACGGGACTCGGGTATTACATCCTCCCCTCCTTAAAAGGGATTTCGTCCCCGAAATCAGGCAGGGAGAAATAACTCAGGGTAGCGGTTTCTCATATCATCTTCCCGTTCCCAAGTGGCTTCTTCTGTTGACTGATTCTGCCACAGTACTTTTACTAATGGGATCTCCTTATTCCGCAATCGCTTTACTTCGTGCATCAAAATTTCTACAGGTTTTTCCTCATAACTCAGGTCTGGCTTAAGCTGTTGGCTAAGAGTCTCGTTATTCAGCACGTGACTGGGGTCTGCAATGTACTTCCGCAACGTCGATATGTGAAATACATCGTGGATTTGAGATAATGAGGCTGGTAATTCCAATTGATAAGCGACATCGCCAACTCTTCTAAGTATTTTGAATGGTCCAATGTATCTGGGGCTCAACTTGCCTTTCTTTCCAAATCGCTTCACGCCTTTCATTGGGGATACCTTTAGGAATACCCAGTCATCCGTTGTAAATTCTAACGATCTTCGCTTTTGGTCTGCGTAACTCTTCTGTCTACTCTGGGCCGTTCGCATCCTTTCACGTATCTTTGAAATGGCCTCTGTCATTTCTTGCACCATATTAGGGCCTAATATTGCCCGTTCGCCAACTTCATCCCAATGAATTGGAGATCTGCATTTGCGTCCGTATAACGCTTCATAAGGAGCCATTCCTATCGTCGCGTGATAGCTATTGTTGTAAGAGAATTCGATCAATGGAAGATATCGGCTCCAATTTCCTTTGAAATCGAGTACGCACGCCCTTAACATATCTTCCAATGTTTGGATTGTTCGTTCTGACTGCCCGTCAGTTTGGGGATGATAGGCAGTACTGAAAGAAAGTTTGGTTCCCATTGCCTTCTGCAAGCTCATCCAGAACTTAGAGAGGAACCTCGAATCGCGGTCGGAAATGATCGAAATTGGAACTCCGTGGAGTCGAACTATCTCTTGAACATATAATTCTGCGTATCGCTCCAAGGAAAATGTCGAGTTAATCGGCAAAAAGTGGGCAGACTTAGTCAACCGATCAATAATGACCCAAATAGCGTCGTGGCCTTTTACTGTTTTCGGCAAGCCGACGACGAAGTCCATTGTGATGTGATCCCATTTCCACTCAGGTACTGACAAGGATTGTAACGTCCCTGCCGGTCGTTGGTGCTCCGCTTTTATCTGTTGGCAGGTCAAACAGTGACTTACAAACATCGCTATTTCTCTTTTCATTCCTGGCCACCAATAATTAACTCGCAGGTCTCTATACATTTTCGTAGCTCCTGGGTGTACTGAATAAGCCGTAGCATGTGCCTCTGTCATAATAGTTCTTCGAAGCTCCGAGTCGTTCGGAACGTATACACGATTCTTGTAATATAAGCTTCCATTTTCTCGTATTTCAAAATCAGAGGGTATTTCTTCTTTTTGCGCGCCTTTAATCTTCAAATAGAATTCATCATTTTCTTGTGCGTTACCGATCTGCTCTATTAATGTAGGTTGGAGGGTTAGTGCCGCCAATTTCACTTCAACTTCGCCTAATTGTACTATTTCCACGTCAAGTTGTTGTAGCTCCGCGCTCACAGATTTTCGGCTTAATGCATCGGCGACCACGTTTGCTTTGCCTGGATGGTAATTGATTACGCAATCATAATCTTTAACAAGCTCTAGCCACCGTCGCTGCCTCATATTTAACTCCTTCTGGGTGAAGAAGTATTTCAGACTCTTGTGGTCTGTGTAAATTTCGCATCGTTCACCGTATAGATAGTGCCTCCAAATCTTCAGAGCAAAGACTACTGCGGCGAGTTCCAAATCATGAGTTGGATAATTCTTCTCATATTCTTTCAACTGTAGGGAAGCATACGCAACCACATTTCCATTTTGCATTAATACACAACCCAGACCATTTTTCGAAGCATCACTATATACTGAAAATCCTCCGGTCCCTGTGGGTATAGTCAGTACAGGGGCCGAGGTGAGTCGTCTCTTTAATTCCTGAAAACTCTGTTCGCACGCGTCGTTCCAGTGAAATGGGGTATTCTTCTTTGTCAACTTCGTTAATGTTGATGCAATCTTCGAGAAGTCTTTAATAAACTTCCTGTAATACCCCGCTAGGCCAAGAAAACTACGTACTTCGGTGACATTTGTTGGCTGGGGCCAGTTATTTATAGCTTCGATCTTGCTTGGGTCGACGGAAATTCCTGCTCCCGAGATGACGTGTCCTAAGAATGCGACTTGATTCAGCCAGAATTCGCATTTCTTGAACTTAGCGTATAACTCTTTCTCTCGTAATATCTCAAGAACGGTCTTCAAGTGTTGTTCATGTTCCTCCTTTGTCTTAGAATAAATAAGGATGTCATCGATAAATACGATAACAAACTTGTCCAGAAATGGTTTGAACACGCGATTCATCAGGTCCATGAACGCCGCTGGTGCATTAGTCAGCCCAAAAGGCATGACTAAGAACTCGTAGTGTCCATATCTTGTACTGAAAGCGGTCTTTGGAACATCTTTCTCCCGGATCTTCAACTGGTGATATCCCGATCTTAAGTCTATCTTTGAGAACACCGTTGCACCTTGCAACTGATCAAATAGGTCATCAATTCTCGGCAGAGGATACTTGTTCTTGATTGTTATCTTATTCAGTTCTCTGTAATCGATACATAGTCGCATTGATCCGTCCTTCTTTTTAACAAACAGCACTGGTGCTCCCCATGGTGAGAAGCTAGGCTGAATGAATCCCTTCTGTAATAATTCATCTAGTTGCCCTTTCAGTTCCTTCAACTCGGTTGGAGCTAACCGGTAAGGAGCCTTCGAAATTGGTGCAGCTCCTGGTATTAAATCGATCGTAAATTGGATCTCACGATCAGGAGGGAGTCCTGGTAAATCTTCTGGAAAAACGTCGGAAAATTCTCGTACTACGGGAATCTCTTCTAATTTTGGGGACAAGCGTTCCTCTGATGTTATTGCAAAAACGAGGTAGGCTTCACATCCTGCCTTGATCAAACGTTGTGCCTTCAATGCTGAAATCTTCGGAATACCTTTGCCTTTAGCCGTTCCAATAAAGACGAACGGTTCACTTTTCCCTAAGCTGAACGTGACTGTCTTATGGTTACAATCGATCACAGCCCCATATTTAGACAGCCAGTCCATTCCTAAGATTACTTCATAATCGTTCATCGGAATGATTATGAGGTCTACAGGTAGTTCTCTATCCTTAACTAATACTGGGCAATCTCGTAAGATTAGGCTAGTTCGGGTCGAAGCCCCATGTGGAATAGTTACGTTATACTCACAATCAGACTGCTGAGGTGTAATCCCGAGTCTCGCCACGTATTTAGATGATGCAAATGAATGCGTGGCTCCTGAGTCTATGCATGTCGGGGTATGGTGTATAGATAAGGTACCTGCTACTACTGACGGGTCGGTCTCTGCTTCCTCGGACGTCATGGTATATACACGAGCTGGTACAGTTGGTGGTCTCGCCTGGCCTGCAGCTTGACTTCCAGAGGTGTTCTCTGGGCATTGTTTTGCATAATGCCCTGGCCTTCCGCATCTGAAGCAGTTATTAGTCTGTGGAGGACAGTTACCAAAATGTCGTCTCCCACACCTTGGACAATTTGGTATTGGTGCGGGAAACCTTGGTGGCATCTGATTTGGTTGTTGGGGTGGTCCAGGTCTATTCTGGAAATTAGGCTTTGCGCCCTTAGAGAAAAACCGTTTCTTCTGGTTTCCTCCACTCCACTGCGTTCCTTGCACAAATTTTCTTTTTGCCTCCTGTGCACGGATAATCCTGGTCTCGGCCTGTTCGGCTACAAGAGCCCGTTCTGCGGCTTGTGCATAAGTGATTCCCTGAAGCCCGGCCATATTCACGTCGCGATATAGTTCTGGCTTCAGGCCCTCCAAAAAGCGTTCAATCTTCAGGGCATCAGTGCTTACCATGTGGGTGGCAAACCTCGACAATTGTTCAAATTTCCTAATATATTCTGCTACGGTCATCGTTCCCTGTCGTAGGTTGATAAATTCATTCATTCTCTGGGCTCGCACTGGAGCAGTAAAGTATTTGCTCCTGAAGAGTTCTTTGAAGCGATCCCAGCTCATCGTGATCGGGTCCTCGATTGCCAGGATGGTGTCCCACCAATGGCCTGCACTTCCCCGCAGTAAAAACGCGGCACATAACACTTTTTCTTCCTCGGGGATGCGGCTGTACTGAAACATGCTTTCAAGGGTCCTTAGCCAATCCTCAGCAGACGTGGGATCGATTGCGTCTTCGAATGTAGGTGGATTGAGTTTGCGAAACCTTTCCCCAACGATTTCGATTCTTTCTGCCTGGGAAGGTCCGCTGGTTTGCTGCCCCTCAGTGTTCCGTTGTTGGATTAATTCTTGGATTTGGGCAGATTGCTGACGCACTAACTCCGTAAGTTGGAGAATAGCAGCGTCACGATTATCGGTTGGTGTTTCGGGTTCTTTACCTCGATTGGAGCTCCCACTGCCTTCACTTCTTGTTCTACCCATTGTAAATATTCCTATCCTGATGTCCCTAAGGCCAATAAATTATGCAATACAAACAAAAATTCACAGTAATAGAAACTTACTAGCAAGGCTGCTTCCACGCTTTTGAGTGTGTGTACATAGACAGTCTACAGAACCTGCAACCGAAGCTCTGATACCACCCTGTGGCGCCCCACCATCTACTACTAATTTTCACACTAGATTACGTGACTATTAATGAAATAAAATAGTAAGTACCCAAAAGGCGTATAAAATTCTTCTTTTATATAAAGGAATATCGCTCTGTACAAGTCAAAATGTCATCCCAGGCCTATATACATAGGAGGGTTACACAAACGCAGCAAAAGAAACCCTAACGCCCGCCACACAGGTCGCATCTATGTACACACCATCCTCAAAAGTCGCTGGAAGCTTCAAAAGGTAAGCCTTGCCATCAAAAGCGATCACGTACCGTGGTCGCGTGCACCTACAACACATAAAGTAAGGGGTGAGCTATAAAGCTCAGTAAGTAGGAATATGCAATGTCGTGAACGTGAAAACCCCGCAAAGGCATCCGCGCCAATGCATCTCACACCTCGTAAATCAAACTAAATCTCATATCTCTCAGGGCCCTCGGATAACTTGCTATGCACCATAAAGAGCTCTAATCCAACACGGATAATCGTGGCAGCGACCTAAGCTGGGTAGCCTACGCTAGGTTTCCCTAGGTCGCACCTTCCCAGGTCGTCCCCTCTGCCGTGCGGTAGCCCACGCTGGTAGCCTACGCTGGTTAGCCTACGCTAGGGTTTCCCCCTAGGTCGCTCCTTCCCAGGTCGCATCCCTCCGCTATCAGGGCAATCAGCCCAAATAAAATAAACAGGGCAGAAGCCCAAATAAATATATAATATAATCGACGACGCACCACGCCGTCATGGTGCCATAGAAGTAGCCCTGACTCAACTGCGAGTCGACATCAAATGCCTATATCGGCAAATATCATCCGCCCTCAGGCGATAAAACCCCAAGTGTCTCGTGCATGCATATGAATATGCAACGTGAATTAATATCGTAAACATTTATCATGCAGAAGCATGTCAAATAATTCACGTAATAATATTAACATTCAAGCACATAGTCACGTAATTCAAGCACATACAAATAAATTATGTGTTGTAGTTGAAATTCCCACTTACCTGGTATCCTTAGTTATTAGCTTATCGTACTGTAAATTGCTAACCTTCGAACCCTAAATATTGAAACATATGAAATTAGGGTTTGTTAGTATAATCATTATTTCACGAAATTGACTTAATTTGAAAACCCTAGTTTCGACTTCTATAATTTCAAAACCCTAAAATTTAGAACTTAACCTAAACTAAGAAATACAATTTCAAAAATAGATCTCGACATGTTTATAGATCTCGAGTTTTTAAGATCATATACAATGACCTCGAGATTTAAACTAATTAGTAGGATCTCGATATGTATCTTGGAACAAATCCCGACATTGTTTATAATAAATCTCAATATCACTTAAGCCTAGCTGTGGGTTAAATTTCGGTATTATCTCTTCGATATAATATGATTGTAGAATCTCGATATTACACTTGGATTTCAGCATGAATGTCGACATTTCAGTCTTAAACATCTCGATATCAGTCTCGAAATGTATGTCAAGTTATAACCATTATCGAGATACAAAGAAAATGTCGATATATTATTTCGATAAGTTGATATAAATCTCGAAGGGTCAAATCTCGAATTGTATTGGAAGTTAAATTTCGATATTAATCATCAATCATCAAAATAGATATCGACATCCTTCTTGTCACTGTGATTCAACTTATTTAAAATTGCCACACTTAGATTGCATGGAAACACGTGTAAACTCCTAACTTCGATCACAAGTTGTCTCCTAAAGAAGTCTAAATTTTATACTGCGTAAGTATGATTAAAAACTATTTCTATCATGCTAGGCACGAAATTCATACTCACAATATACGAATTAATAAGAATCGAAAGTTACTCAATCCCCAAAATACTTCCTACCCAAGAGTTATTATAAATCCAATTTACTTAATCTACCCGTAAATAATCTAAATAAATACTCCAGATTTCGAACCCGTAGAATTTCATCTACACGAGTTCTTCCTAACATTCAAACTGAAACTATATGAATCTAAGCAGTTGTGTTAGTATTAATTTAAACCGAGGAGTTAGGGTTTTCAGACATAGGTCATACCTGAAAATTATCATATGCTTAACCATTATATTTCCACGGGTTTTCTTACTTTAAACATAAATAGTAGTATGTTAATTTAAATAGAAATTCCAGAAATTAGGGTTTCTCTACTAATTACTCTATCCGAGCAGAGCTTTCTAAATTCTTAGGGATAGAATAAACATGTCATGGAATTACAGAGTTATAAAGAATATACTTACCAAAAGTTCGAACTTTGTTGTTATGACTATTCTTAGGTTGATAAAAATTCCTTTGGCCTTCCTTCCCGTTACGTCAATGAGAGTTTCTATTCCTTTTTGTTTTCTTTTATGTCTTACTATTTTGCTTATGAGGGTTTTTTCTTTCGTTAGTGGTGTGGGGATTTTCACTTCATGTTCTTTTAACTTATTTGATAAGGATTAAAATATAGGAGTGTGTGCTTGAAGTGACTAGGAGGTGACTAAGCTAATTACTTTACCTATTAGATTAAGAAACCCTTATACTTATCCTTAGTCATTCGATGATTATATTCCCTTGATTTGTCATTGGCCAAATTTTATTTCTACTTATACTAGAGTCGACCGATCATTTAAAAAGCTAGTAGGTATATATATTGTAATCGATCGAATCCCACTTCCCCAAGTCATACTAATTTCTACACTAATAATCGTCCGATTCCACCTCCCTTTACTCGGCGATTTCAACCCTCCCATACATAGCAATCAATCAAATTCTATTCTCCCTACAATCGATAGAATCCTAACTATATATTTACATCGATCGAAACTACTCTCTACAACATATAAGTATCGGCTAAATTTCTAAGTCCTAATAACATCATATAAGTCATATACCACGTAAAATACCTATAACAAATAGCGTAGTCATATAGGCACATACAATATCGCTAAACATGTATCATGTAATCACGTAACTCATATAATATGTATGCAAATTTATTGGCCAGAACACTTACGGGACTCGGGTATTACATCCTCCCCTCCTTAAAAGGGATTTCGTCCCCGAAATCAGGCAGGGAGAAATAACTCAGGGTAGCGGTTTCTCATATCATCTTCCCGTTCCCAAGTGGCTTCTTCTGTTGACTGATTCTGCCACAGTACTTTTACTAATGGGATCTCCTTATTCCGCAATCGCTTTACTTCGTGCATCAAAATTTCTACAGGTTTTTCCTCATAACTCAGGTCTGGCTTAAGCTGTTGGCTAAGAGTCTCGTTATTCAGCACGTGACTGGGGTCTGCAATGTACTTCCGCAACGTCGATATGTGAAATACATCGTGGATTTGAGATAATGAGGCTGGTAATTCCAATTGATAAGCGACATCGCCAACTCTTCTAAGTATTTTGAATGGTCCAATGTATCTGGGGCTCAACTTGCCTTTCTTTCCAAATCGCTTCACGCCTTTCATTGGGATACCTTTAGGAATACCCAGTCATCCGTTGTAAATTCTAACGATCTTCGCTTTTGGTCTGCGTAACTCTTCTGTCTACTCTGGGCCGTTCGCATCCTTTCACGTATCTTTGAAATGGCCTCTGTCATTTCTTGCACCATATTAGGGCCTAATATTGCCCGTTCGCCAACTTCATCCCAATGAATTGGAGATCTGCATTTGCGTCCGTATAACGCTTCATAAGGAGCCATTCCTATCGTCGCGTGATAGCTATTGTTGTAAGAGAATTCGATCAATGGAAGATATCGGCTCCAATTTCCTTTGAAATTGAGTACGCACGCCCTTAACATATCTTCCAATGTTTGGATTGTTCGTTCTGACTGCCCGTCAGTTTGGGGATGATAGGCAGTACTGAAAGAAAGTTTGGTTCCCATTGCCTTCTGCAAGCTCATCCAGAACTTAGAGAGGAACCTCGAATCGCGGTCGGAAATGATCGAAATTGGAACTCCGTGGAGTCGAACTATCTCTTGAACATATAATTCTGCGTATCGCTCCAAGGAAAATGTCGAGTTAATCGGCAAAAAGTGGGCAGACTTAGTCAACCGATCAATAATGACCCAAATAGCGTCGTGGCCTTTTACTGTTTTCGGCAAGCCGACGACGAAGTCCATTGTGATGTGATCCCATTTCCACTCAGGTACTGACAAGGATTGTAACGTCCCTGCCGGTCGTTGGTGCTCCGCTTTTATCTGTTGGCAGGTCAAACAGTGACTTACAAACATCGCTATTTCTCTTTTCATTCCTGGCCACCAATAATTAACTCGCAGGTCTCTATACATTTTCGTAGCTCCTGGGTGTACTGAATAAGCCGTAGCATGTGCCTCTGTCATAATAGTTCTTCGAAGCTCCGAGTCGTTCGGAACGTATACACGATTCTTGTAATATAAGCTTCCATTTTCTCGTATTTCAAAATCAGAGGGTATTTCTTCTTTTTGCGCGCCTTTAATCTTCAAATAGAATTCATCATTTTCTTGTGCGTTACCGATCTGCTCTATTAATGTAGGTTGGAGGGTTAGTGCCGCCAATTTCACTTCAACTTCGCCTAATTGTACTATTTCCACGTCAAGTTGTTGTAGCTCCGCGCTCACAGATTTTCGGCTTAATGCATCGGCGACCACGTTTGCTTTGCCTGGATGGTAATTGATTACGCAATCATAATCTTTAACAAGCTCTAGCCACCGTCGCTGCCTCATATTTAACTCCTTCTGGGTGAAGAAGTATTTCAGACTCTTGTGGTCTGTGTAAATTTCGCATCGTTCACCGTATAGATAGTGCCTCCAAATCTTCAGAGCAAAGACTACTGCGGCGAGTTCCAAATCATGAGTTGGATAATTCTTCTCATATTCTTTCAACTGTAGGGAAGCATACGCAACCACATTTCCATTTTGCATTAATACACAACCCAGACCATTTTTCGAAGCATCACTATATACTGAAAATCCTCCGGTCCCTGTGGGTATAGTCAGTACAGGGGCCGAGGTGAGTCGTCTCTTTAATTCCTGAAAACTCTGTTCGCACGCGTCGTTCCAGTGAAATGGGGTATTCTTCTTTGTCAACTTCGTTAATGTTGATGCAATCTTCGAGAAGTCTTTAATAAACTTCCTGTAATACCCCGCTAGGCCAAGAAAACTACGTACTTCGGTGACATTTGTTGGCTGGGGCCAGTTATTTATAGCTTCGATCTTGTTTGGGTCGACGGAAATTCCTGCTCCCGAGATGACGTGTCCTAAGAATGCGACTTGATTCAGCCAGAATTCGCATTTCTTGAACTTAGCGTATAACTCTTTCTCTCGTAATATCTCAAGAACGGTCTTCAAGTGTTGTTCATGTTCCTCCTTTGTCTTAGAATAAATAAGGATGTCATCGATAAATACGATAACAAACTTGTCCAGAAATGGTTTGAACACGCGATTCATCAGGTCCATGAACGCCGCTGGTGCATTAGTCAGCCCAAAAGGCATGACTAAGAACTCGTAGTGTCCATATCTTGTACTGAAAGCGGTCTTTGGAACATCTTTCTCCCGGATCTTCAACTGGTGATATCCCGATCTTAAGTCTATCTTTGAGAACACCGTTGCACCTTGCAACTGATCAAATAGGTCATCAATTCTCGGCAGAGGATACTTGTTCTTGATTGTTATCTTATTCAGTTCTCTGTAATCGATACATAGTCGCATTGATCCGTCCTTCTTTTTAACAAACAGCACTGGTGCTCCCCATGGTGAGAAGCTAGGCTGAATGAATCCCTTCTGTAATAATTCATCTAGTTGCCCTTTCAGTTCCTTCAACTCGGTTGGAGCTAACCGGTAAGGAGCCTTCGAAATTGGTGCAGCTCCTGGTATTAAATCGATCGTAAATTGGATCTCACGATCAGGAGGGAGTCCTGGTAAATCTTCTGGAAAAACGTCGGAAAATTCTCGTACTACGGGAATCTCTTCTAATTTTGGGGACAAGCGTTCCTCTGATGTTATTGCAAAAACGAGGTAGGCTTCACATCCTGCCTTGATCAAACGTTGTGCCTTCAATGCTGAAATCTTCGGAATACCTTTGCCTTTAGCCGTTCCAATAAAGACGAACGGTTCACTTTTCCCTAAGCTGAACGTGACTGTCTTATGGTTACAATCGATCACAGCCCCATATTTAGACAGCCAGTCCATTCCTAAGATTACTTCATAATCGTTCATCGGAATGATTATGAGGTCTACAGGTAGTTCTCTATCCTTAACTAATACTGGGCAATCTCGTAAGATTAGGCTAGTTCGGGTCGAAGCCCCATGTGGAATAGTTACGTTATACTCACAATCAGACTGCTGAGGTGTAATCCCGAGTCTCGCCACGTATTTAGATGATGCAAATGAATGCGTGGCTCCTGAGTCTATTAATATGCATGTCGGGGTATGGTGTATAGATAAGGTACCTGCTACTACTGACGGGTCGGTCTCTGCTTCCTCGGACGTCATGGTATATACACGAGCTGGTACAGTTGGTGGTCTCGCCTGGCCTGCAGCTTGACTTCCAGAGGTGTTCTCTGGGCATTGTTTTGCATAATGCCCTGGCCTTCCGCATCTGAAGCAGTTATTAGTCTGTGGAGGACAGTTACCAAAATGTCGTCTCCCACACCTTGGACAATTTGGTACTGGTGCGGGAAACCTTGGTGGCATCTGATTTGGTTGTTGGGGTGGTCCAGGTCTATTCTGGAAATTAGGCTTTGCGCCCTTAGAGAAAAACCGTTTCTTCTGGTTTCCTCCACTCCACTGCGTTCCTTGCACAAATTTTCTTTTTGCCTCCTGTGCACGGATAATCCTGGTCTCGGCCTGTCCTTAGTTTAGGACTTACTTGTTATTTATATCAAGTTTGTTTGGTATAAATAGACTTGTAAACATCGAGCTTAATAGAAAAATTAGTCAATTGATCCGAAAGGCTGCCAAATCCAATTCTAGAGAGAGAAAGTCAGAAATAATTCTCTCACTACTCGAATTCTCTCTCGTGTTCTTCATTGAAGCTTTTCGATCTAAATTTACTTAATACAATTCTAATCGATTGCCTTAGGATTTGAGTCTAGGATCATAGGAATTGATAATCGAGGACCTAACACAGAGTTCTCAATCTTGCACATGACTCGTTGGAATTCTCAGCGGCGATTGTAGTGTATAACATGGTCCATCTTGGGCTGTAAGAAGTGGTTACCCAACGGTGTTAATGGCTCGTCATCGTCTATTTCCATTTGACAAAGATTAGGTGATATCTAAATTATTATGATTCTTTAGTTTTGTCAGGCTTTTTAAATCTCTTGCCTATTCTTTTCGGGAGAACTGAACGTCTGAATACTAGCAAGTATATTCGGTCGCGCAAGGAATAAAATGGACGATGTCCAAGTCTCAATCTGCAAAGACTGCTCGATTAATTCTAAGATATTAGTTCTAATTCTAATTTAGACTAAGGGAATTTTTATAGTTTGATGGTTAAGAGCTAAAGCGCAAATAATAAAATAACACAAATAAAATAAAGGAGGAAAGATCAATTGACGGCGAGTGACCGAAGCAAATGCTCGGCGCGGATCAATCATACGTCTTCGTGCAATCAATTTTATCTAATCGATATGAACATAGTCAATGTATAGTTTCCTAAAATGCGTGCTACATCTTTGTCCCGCAATAGCAACCCTACGTGAATATAGAACCAAATAGCTATATGTCTATATGACTGTAATTCCTACATTTTCATTCAATCTTTATGAAATTTCGCGAGTTTAGCCACTTTTAGCTCCTAGAATCTCGGAAACTACACATACGAATGGAGTTCCATCTCCGATAGGTTTTACGTAGTGGTATTCTATGTTTTGCTCTAATCGGTCTAATCACTTTGTCCGTTTCATAAACTAATCAAGGATCATTCGTATGGAGACCAATCACACTCATGCACACGAAGCACAAGCATAGAATACATGACTTGACTCAGATGATTTAATAGAATACAAAATCACTAGATAATCATAACTGGCCTAACATGGCCATAGTCGCTAAAGGAATTAAGCTAACATGAGGATGAACGAAATCAACAAAGAATCTAATGAAGACATTGTTGAAAACAATCTAATAAAGGTATAGAATGCTCCAGTTACGATGCTCGAGTAGTCTTTTGTCTCTCGGACGTGTGAAGGAGAGATCCTTCTCAGCTTCGGCCTTTTCGATACCATCGCCTCTGATCTCCTCCATTTCGGGCTCGTCGTGGCTCTCGAAGTTGGCGCTCCCTTTCGCCTTCTTCTTGGCGGGCACTTCTTGTAATTCTCGTCCATTCCTCAAGGTCACCGCCTTGTAGTACTCCTTAGGATTCGGCTCGGCGTAGCTTGGCAGAGATCCCTGAGTACGCCCCGCCAATTGTTTTGCCATCTGGCCCAGCTGTTGCTCCAGCTTCTTAAGCGAGGCGTCCGTGTTCTGGGCACGTACGTCGTTCGCTTCCATGTACTCCTCCGTCATCGTCATTTGGCTCTCGTGGGCTGCGGTGGTGCTGCTGAAGTTCGCGAGGAGCGCCTTCATCATATCCTTCATCTCCCTCATGTAGTCGGATCCTCCTGTGTAAAACCCGTAAAAGTTTAATACGAAATTTCGATGTAATTAATTGTATAATTTGTAAACTAGGAATTTTGATAAAATAACAATATGGGAATTAATTAAATGGGCTAAACATAGTTTCAAACTAAGGCCCAAGTGAGTTTAATCTTGGTCCAAATTACCTAGAGATAAACAATCGACATGTCTTAAGCCTATGAGAAGATAACGTCATAAGCAACTTGTCTAATCATGCATCAATTTCGATATTTCAATATCTATCCAATACATACACATATCCAAAGAATGTGAAGAGGAAACGTTGAAACTAAGGAACACTAAAGCAAACACTAAGAATAACAAAAGTTCTCGCCAAACTCAACGAACTCTTGGTAATTCAAAAAGCTCGACATATAGAAGGTATGTATATCTATTCATGCTTGAGTACTTTCAATATGTTTATGTTTTCGTGTGTTATATATAGAAAGATATCGATATTAAACATAGTTTAGAATCCAGTGTATGAAATTTTGGTAGAAAACCCTAACTATTTAAGGTTCGAATTATGCTTAACAGATCTAATTCTTGAAGTTTCGATATCCTGGGGAATAAGTGAAGAATTATGAGTTAGTTGCTGGGATTAGTGTAGTTGGGAGAATGATATTAATGATACGATTTAGGGTTTACGGGAAAACTAGGAATGTAAGAAAGTCTCGAGGTGGGTTCACCATTTTAGATGTCGACATATATTTTAGATAGAATAAGTCGAGATGAATGTTATAAGATTTCGACAAATTTACATAGTAATATATATCGACATTTTGTTAGAGTTCGAGGTTGAATATACAGACAGAAGTCTCGACATTTAATTGATTTCGACATTTTATGAGAACTCGAAATTTCATGAGAACTCGACATTATCTATTATGTTAAGATATCGACATTTATATTTATGTTTAGGTGTCTCGACATTTGTTGTATAAAAGAACTCGACATTTATATTTGTTTAGATGTCTCGATATGTGTCCAAGGTCTCGACATTTATCTTAACAAAAGCTTCGACATTTTGATAATTGTCTCGACATTTTACAATGATTTCGACTTTTTCAATTGTAAGGCTTCGACATTTTCCTATCTCTACTACATATCGACATCTTCTACTTCAATTCGACATTTTCCATGATATTTTAACTAACCAAGTCTCGACTTTTATCAGCTGTGCCAATTCGACATTTTCCTATCACTCACATCTCGACATTTGCTATTATGCTAAAACTCGACACTTCGTTTTAATCAAGATCTCGACATTTTACTAAATGATTTCGACATTTTGTTTTAGTTAATAAATTTGTTATATTTTAGGGTTTTCGTGATTTTAGGATTTTGATAATTTTAGAGTTTTCGAGAACTAGTATATATACTAATAATATTATTATATTCAGACGACCGATCTATAGAGACTCCCCAGGACTTCGTAGTTGATTGTAGCGGGAGGACAGGTAGGTGAAACATTCATCTACAACGCGTAAACACTTACCTGCTATTATGTGATTACGTGACTTATGTGATTTACGTGTTTTACGTATGCTTTATGTGACATCACGTTTCATGTGTATCACGTATGTACATGGCATCGCATGACATGGTGAGGGATAATGACCACATTAGTGGTGACACCTTAAGACTTAAGGTGTCGATTGAGCGGGGTAGAGTGTGCCGATTTTGGCAGTCAGACTCGTAGCGGAGTTGAGGTTGGGCTCGCGGGGCACCTGACGGGAGACAGACGTGAGCGATCTGTCTACTCGGGCGTGAGCGACCCGAGGTGCAAACCGTCGGATGTGTTGTGTAGCGGAAGGGGCGACCTGATAGGAGGACGTTGACGTGATCGATCAGCGCACTATCGGCGTGGGCACCGCTAGTCTGGCGTTAACGACCAGACGATATATTTTATTTTATTGCGCGCGAGGTGCCGAGTCCAGCCTAGGGCCCTGATATTGAGATCCGATAGAAATGTGGGAACGAGCGTGCATTATATCATGTTGTGAGAATTGGGGTTGCGAATGAGAGCACGCTGCATTGCATATTCACCTACTGGGCAATCGCTCAGTGTTTACGTGTTGTAGGTACTGAGTCCGACGCTGATACGCGTCGTGACTAAGGCGGCTGGTGGCGGTGCTCCACGGACTTTTGAGGGCGGAGCGGTACATGGATGAAGACCTGTGGAGCGGCGATAGGACTTTTGTTTCTTTTGACATTTTTGGGGCTTCGGCCCATTGTACAGATACTAATATGTAGAATAATATTTTGTGGTATTATAATATGTTTTGGAAATTGTTTTAATTAGACGGGCCTTCCGCGGCTTACGTTGCGGAAATCCGCCACTAACCTTAATTAGAAAAGTAGGGTCGCCACATGTGGTATCAGAGCGTAGGTTTTAGATTCTGAAGACTGTCCATGTACTGCCGCTCAAAAGCCTGGAGAACCAGCTTGGCCTGTAAGTTTAATCTTTGATTTTTCTAATACGTGTTATTTGATATGTGCTTTATGTGAATAATTGTAGAAATAGATAAGAATGCCGAAGGGACGTCGAGAGGTAGGTAGTTCTAGCCGTAGGGCGGGGTCTGAATCCCCACCAAATGACGACCGCTCTACTATACACCAATTGACCGATCTGATCCGACGACAGTCGGATCAAATCAACGACTTGATCCATCACCGGAGCTCGTCGGAACATTCCCCGCAACCTGATCGAGTGGAACTAATCGGGGAACGATTTCGAAAGCTAAACCCCCCAATATTTACCGAAGCCACCAACCCTGCGGTGGCTGAAGATTGGATAAGCACTATAGAAGACATGTTCATCTATAGTCGAGTGCCTGACAATGAAAAAGTCCTTTGTGCCGTTTCCCTTTTCCGAGAGAATGCACGCTATTGGTGGAACACCGTAAAGGTGTTGGAGAGCCCAATCACTATGACTTGGGAAAGATTTAGGGAGCTCTTCTTCAACAAATACTTTACGGCGCACGATCAAGAACAAAGGATGTACGAGTTCATGAGTTTGAAGCAAGGGAGCATGCCGGTGGCGGAGTACATCCGTCGATTTGAGGAATTATCCCGGTTTGCTCCGCAGTTAGTGGCGACTAATTCGTTGAAAGTGACCAGGTTCATTAAGGGACTTAAACCCGAAATCTATCGGGATTTAAGTATTGCGGGTGCACGCCAATTAGAGTTTATGCAAGTGACGGAACGTGCCTTAATTGCGGAACAAGCAGAATCAGTGGTGATGGAAGCTCAGGAAGCAAAGAGGAGAAGAGAGGTCCAACAAGGAAGCGGAGGAGATAAGAAACGCCAATTCTTCGGCAAAGGTCCTAATACCCAATGGAATCGACAGGGCCAACAAAACTGGCGCCCGAGACCAAATCAGGGACCGATCAATATCCCCAATCGACCTCAAAATGTTGCGCCCCAGTGCCGACAATGTGGGCGTTACCATTTCGGGGCCTGTTTTGGAACAAGACAGATGCCGCAATGTTTCCGATGCGGAAAGATCGGTCATTTTGCTAGAGCTTGTACGGAGAATCTACCCCTAGTGCGGAACCCGGCCCAGCCGCCGATGCGACCTCCACCTGTTCCCGCGAGGGTTTTTACTTTGACAAATGAGGAGGCCGAGGCGAATCCTTCTGTTGTTACGGGTACGTTAACTATCTATAACGTGCCCACTTCTGTGCTTATTGATTCTGGAGCCACACATTCATTTGTGTCGGCTAAGTACGTGGCGAAGGTAGGAATATCTCCTACCTCATCTGAATGCAACTACATAGTTACCTTACCACATGGTGATCCGACGCGCACTAACCAAATATTAAGAGGGTGCGACGTAAGTATTGCGGGTAGGAACTTGAGTGCCGACCTGATTGTAATCCCGATGAACGACTACGATGCCATCCTCGGGATGGATTGGCTTTCAAAATATGGAGCCATCATCGATTGCAACAAGAGGGTCGTTAAATTCCAGCTGCCCGAAGAAGACGCATTCACTTTTTCGGGTAAAGCAGATAAGAATAGTATTTCAAGAATATCAGCTCTAAAGGCTCAACGACTCTTGAGATCAGGGTGTGAGTCTTATCTCGTATATGCGGTGAAGGCGGAGGACTTACCTCAGCCGGAACTAAGAAACGTACCTATAGTCAAGGAATACGCCGATGTATTTCCCGATGATCTCCCAGGGTTACCCCCTGATCGAGAAATACTGTTCACGATAGATTTGATACCGGGGTCTGCCCCAATCTCTAAAGCTCCATATCGCCTAGCGCCTAACGAATTGAAGGAATTGAAGGAACAACTGGATGATTTACTGCAAAAAGGGTTTATCCAACCCAGTTTTTCACCGTGGGGAGCACCAGTCTTGTTTGTACGAAAGAAGGATGGGTCGATGCGACTATGTATCGACTATAGAGAATTGAATAAGATCACTATCAAGAATAAATATCCGTTGCCAAGGATCGATGATCTGTTCGATCAATTACAAGGAGCGTCGGTATTTTCGAAAATTGACCTCCGTTCGGGATACCATCAGTTGAAGATCAGGGAGGTAGATGTTCCTAAAACGGCGTTCAGTACGAGGTACGGCCATTACGAGTTTTTGGTCATGCCTTTCGGACTGACTAATGCCCCTGCGGCTTTTATGGATCTTATGAACCGAGTCTTTAAAGACTATCTCGACCGCTTCGTAATCGTCTTTATTGACGACATTCTGATCTATTCTAAGACGAAAGAAGAACACGAGAGTCACTTACGAATCGTCTTAGGAACCTTGCGTGAGAAACAGCTCTACGCCAAATTCAAGAAATGCGAATTTTGGCTTGAGCGAGTAGCCTTCTTGGGACACGTGATTTCCGGGAGTGGAATCTCCGTGGACCCGAGTAAGATTGAGGCCGTGAACAATTGGCCACGACCAACTACTCCGACCGAAGTCCGAAGTTTTCTAGGACTTGCGGGATACTACCGTAAGTTTATAGCGGACTTCTCTAGTATTGCCTCTACATTAACCAATTTAACGAGAAAGAACGTTCCGTTCAAATGGACCGAAGCATGCGAACAGAGCTTTCAAGAATTGAAGAAACGTCTTACCTCTGCCCCAGTATTGACAATACCGTCAGGGACCGGAGGATTTGCGGTATACAGTGATGCTTCGAAGAATGGCTTGGGATGCGTGCTGATGCAGAACGGAAAAGTGATTGCCTACGCTTCGCGCCAACTAAAGGAATACGAGAAGAACTACCCAACCCATGATCTTGAATTAGCAGCAGTGGTCTTCGCTCTGAAGATCTGGAGACATTATCTCTACGGAGAGAAATGTGAGATCTTCACAGACCATAAGAGTTTGAAGTATTTCTTCACTCAGAAGGAACTGAATATGCGACAGCGAAGATGGCTGGAGCTCGTCAAGGACTACGACTACGTTATTAGCTATCACCCAGGCAAGGCAAACGTAGTCGCAGATGCGCTAAGCCGAAAAGCGGTAAATACAGAGTTACATCAACTTGGAATAGAAATAGTTAACTTGGGCGAAGTTGAGGCAAGACTAGCAGCGCTAACCCTCCAGCCCACGCTGCTAGAACAAATCAAGAGAATGCAAGAAGAGGTCGAACTTTACCTAAAAATGAAGGAAGCACCTCCCGAAGATTTTAACATCCGAGAAGATGGAGCTTTGCTATACAAGAATCGTCTTTATGTACCTAACAACAAGGAGCTGCGACAAACGATAATGAAGGAAGCACACACAACCACATATTCGGTACACCCAGGAGCCACGAAAATGTATCAAGATCTGCGAATAACCTACTGGTGGCCAGGAATGAAGAAAGACATCGCAGCGTTCGTGAACCGATGTATGACCTGCCAATTGATTAAAGCGGAACACCAACGACCCGCTGGAACGCTACAGCCTCTACCCATTCCAGAATGGAAGTGGGATCATATCACAATGGATTTCGTCGTTGGTTTACCCAAAACGACGAAAGGCCACGATGCCATTTGGGTGATTGTTGATCGCCTGACCAAATCGGCTCATTTCCTTCCAATTAGTTCCACTTTTTCCATGGAACGCTATGCGGAATTATATATTCAGGAAATCATCCGCCTCCATGGAATTCCAATTTCTATAGTCTCGGATCGAGATTCGAGATTTTTGTCCAACTTTTGGCAAAGCTTACAGAAAGCAATGGGTACTAAGCTCTCGTTCAGTACTGCATACCATCCCCAGACCGACGGGCAGTCTGAACGAACGATCCAAACCCTTGAGGACATGTTACGAGCGTGCGTCCTAGACTTCAAGGGAAACTGGAGTAAGTACTTGCCGCTGATCGAATTTTCTTACAACAATAGCTTCCATGCTACAATCGGGATGGCGCCGTACGAGGCATTGTACGGGCGCAAGTGCCGATCCCCAGTCCATTGGGACGAAATAGGTGAACAAGCTTTACTAGGACCCGATATGATCCGAGAAACAACAGAAGCAGTGACCAAGATCCGGGAAAGAATGCGAACGGCTCAAAGCCGACAGAAGAGTTACGCTGATCGTCGACGACGACCTTTGGAATTTGCGGAAGATGACGAAGTATTTTTGAAGATCTCCCCGATGAAAGGAGTGAAGCGATTTGGAAAGAAGGGCAAACTAAGTCCAGGCCCGTTCAAAATAGTCAAACGAGTCGGCGAGGTTGCATATCAGTTAGACTTACCGACTTCCCTATCACAAGTTCACGACGTATTTCACGTATCGACGTTACGAAAATACGTCGCGGACCCGAGTCATGTGATTCAGAACGAGCTTCTTTATCAACAGCTCAAGCCTGACTTGAGTTACGAAGAGAAGCCTGTAGGGATTTTAATGTACGAGTCGAAACGACTACGGAATAAGACTATCCCGCTAGTTAAAGTTCTGTGGCGGAATCAATCAGTTGAGGAAGCCACGTGGGAGCGTGAAGATGATATGAGAGTTCGTTATCCCGAATTATTCCAGTCGGCGTAATTTCGGGGACGAAATTTTTTTAAGGGGGGAAGGATGTAAAACCCGTAAAAGTTTAATACGAAATTTCGATGTAATTAATTGTATAATTTGTAAACTAGGAATTTTGATAAAATAACAATATGGGAATGAATTAAATGGGCTAAACATAGTTTCAAACTAAGGCCCAAGTGAGTTTAATCTTGGTCCAAATTACCTAGAGATAAACAATCGACATGTCTTAAGCCTATGAGAAGATAACGTCATAAGCAACTTGTCTAATCATGCATCAATTTCGATATTTCAATATCTATCCAATACATACACATATCCAAAGAATGTGAAGAGGAAACGTTGAAACTAAGGAACACTAAAGCAAACACTAAGAATAACAAAAGTTCTCGCCAAACTCAACGAACTCTTGGTAATTCAAAAAGCTCGACATATAGAAGGTATGTATATCTATTCATGCTTGAGTACTTTCAATATGTTTATGTTTTCGTGTGTTATATATAGAAAGATATCGATATTAAACATAGTTTAGAATCCAGTGTATGAAATTTTGGTAGAAAACCCTAACTATTTAAGGTTCGAATTATGCTTAACAGATCTAATTCTTGAAGTTTCGATATCCTGGGGAATAAGTGAAGAATTATGAGTTAGTTGCTGGGATTAGTGTAGTTGGGAGAATGATATTAATGATACGATTTAGGGTTTACGGGAAAACTAGGAATGTAAGAAAGTCTCGAGGTGGGTTCACCATTTTAGATGTCGACATATATTTTAGATAGAATAAGTCGAGATGAATGTTATAAGATTTCGACAAATTTACATAGTAATATATATCGACATTTTGTTAGAGTTCGAGGTTGAATATACAGACAGAAGTCTCGACATTTAATTGATTTCGACATTTTATGAGAACTCGAAATTTCATGAGAACTCGACATTATCTATTATGTTAAGATATCGACATTTATATTTATGTTTAGGTGTCTCGACATTTGTTGTATAAAAGAACTCGACATTTATATTTGTTTAGATGTCTCGATATGTGTCCAAGGTCTCGACATTTATCTTAACAAAAGCTTCGACATTTTGATAATTGTCTCGACATTTTACAATGATTTCGACTTTTTCAATTGTAAGGCTTCGACATTTTCCTATCTCTACTACATATCGACATCTTCTACTTCAATTCGACATTTTCCATGATATTTTAACTAACCAAGTCTCGACTTTTATCAGCTGTGCCAATTCGACATTTTCCTATCACTCACATCTCGACATTTGCTATTATGCTAAAACTCGACACTTCGTTTTAATCAAGATCTCGACATTTTACTAAATGATTTCGACATTTTGTTTTAGTTAATAAATTTGTTATATTTTAGGGTTTTCGTGATTTTAGGATTTTGATAATTTTAGAGTTTTCGAGAACTAGTATATATACTAATAATATTATTATATTCAGACGACCGATCTATAGAGACACCCCAGGACTTCGTAGTTGATTGTAGCGGGAGGACAGGTAGGTGAAACATTCATCTACAACGCGTAAACACTTACCTGCTATTATGTGATTACGTGACTTATGTGATTTACGTGTTTTACGTATGCTTTATGTGACATCACGTTTCATGTGTATCACGTATGTACATGGCATCGCATGACATGGTGAGGGATAATGACCACATTAGTGGTGACACCTTAAGACTTAAGGTGTCGATTGAGCGGGGTAGAGTGTGCCGATTTTGGCAGTCAGACTCGTAGCGGAGTTGAGGTTGGGCTCGCGGGGCACCTGACGGGAGACAGACGTGAGCGATCTGTCTACTCGGGCGTGAGCGACCCGAGGTGCAAACCGTCGGATGTGTTGTGTAGCGGAAGGGGCGACCTGATAGGAGGACGTTGACGTGATCGATCAGCGCACTATCGGCGTGGGCACCGCTAGTCTGGCGTTAACGACCAGACGATATATTTTATTTTATTGCGCGCGAGGTGCCGAGTCCAGCCTAGGGCCCTGATATTGAGATCCGATAGAAATGTGGGAACGAGCGTGCATTATATCATGTTGTGAGAATTGGGGTTGGGAATGAGAGCACGCTGCATTGCATATTCACCTACTGGGCAATCGCTCAGTGTTTACGTGTTGTAGGTACTGAGTCCGACGCTGATACGCGTCGTGACTAAGGCGGCTGGTGGCGGTGCTCCACGGACTTTTGAGGGCGGAGCGGTACATGGATGAAGACCTGTGGAGCGGCGATAGGACTTTTGTTTCTTTTGACATTTTTGGGGCTTCGGCCCATTGTACAGATACTAATATGTAGAATAATATTTTGTGGTATTATAATATGTTTTGGAAATTGTTTTAATTAGACGGGCCTTCCGCGGCTTACGTTGCGGAAATCCGCCACTAACCTTAATTAGAAAAGTAGGGTCGCCACATCCTGCGGGTGCATTCTTGTACTGGCGTGGCGCCCCGTTTTGAAAACTGGATGGTCTAGGCTGAATCTCGGTGGTCCGTGCCCCGGGTGACTCTGATTCCCGTACGCCATGTTAGGATGCGCTCGAGGTTGGAAGCTTCATTGGACACCTTGGTAGTTCCCCATGTAATCTACGTGCTCCAGCGACTGCCCGAGTTGACATTCAGACGTTTCGTGTGCTACGCCACAGATCTGGCACAGTGGTACGTATGGTGTATGCTGCGTCCGTGCGGTGGTCGTCACGGCATTCACGGGCTGGGTCTGCCCGGATTTCGGGAGTAGTGCGCCAATGACTGTCTGCAACTGAGAGTATGTCGCAACAATTTGTTGCTGGAGCGCCTCAAATTTGGCAATCGTGGCCGTCTCCTCGCTCACTCCAAATACGCCTGGTGTCTTCATCCTCGTATTGCCCCTCATGAAGTTGTTCCTCGAGTAGTCCTCGATCAGATTCCAAGCGTCGGTCACGTTGAGCTTCACGAATCCTTCTCCTGCGGCTCCATCTAGCATGTGAATGGTCTGGTCATTGAGCCCCTCGTGGAATCGGTTGATCTGGGTTGCCTTCGACATCCCGTGCTGTGCACCTTTTCAGTAGCGCCTTGTAACGCTTCCACACCTCGTAGAGGTTTTCTGAATCCTTCTTGTGGAAATGGGAGATCTCAGTCTTCAACCTTAGCACCTTAGATAGTGGAAAATAATGATTGATGAAAGCGGCTGGCATCTCCTCCCAAGTAGTGATCGATCTGGGCGGCAACATATCCAACCAATCCTTCGCCCTGAACTTGAGCGAGAAAGGGAACAACATCAACTTAATCGCATCGCCCGTGACCCCGTTGATCTTGATGGTGTCATTCACCGTCAAGAAGCTTTCAGATGGGAGTAGGGATCGTCGTCTAGATTCCCTTCAAACTGGTTCGTCTGGAAGATCATCTGAAGCCAAGAGTGCTTCAGCTCGAAGTTGTTGTTTTCGCTCGGCGGGATGACAATCACCAACTCAGTGCCGCCTAGCGCGGCATTCTTGAGGAGATCTTGTAGTGATGGCTCCTTCTCGTGGACAGGCACTCTGTGGTCCGCCATTCTTCTGTGTCGGGACTATCTACGGATGCCTCTAGACGAGAGTTTTGGGTCGATTCTTGCGAAATGTCCTCTGAATAGCAGACTAAAGGATCATAAGAGCTACTGGAAGCTCCTTCAGATTCGTACATGAGTTTCATTCGTAACTTTCGCTCAAAATCTGGGTCCGCTTCAACAATGGGACCCGATGGATGGCTTCCGGTCATTCGCCGCTTAATCATACCTCCAAGAAGCGAGTTGAGAATTAGCAAGTAAATGAATAAATACGTCGAAAAGAATATGAGATTAATGACGACGTACGAAAACAAATATGCAAATAATACAAATAACGCAAATTGTAAAAAGCAAAGAAAACGTCAAGTAAAAGTGGCTAGAGGGGATGGCCTTGTAGTATTGACACTATTATCTCGTCTTTTCGTAAACGTGGTTGTAAACGGGGTAGTGGTCCATCTGAAAAGCAAAAAGAAAACCAAAACATTAGTTCAAAATATAATTTGAGTCGAGATTTAATTCATCTACCATAATAGTCTTGCATTTCACAACATGTTTGATGAAGTTGTCAGTGACATACTAAATTCACATATAGGTCATACGAAGTGAAAATTGTAAGAGATAATATTATTTCGACGTATGTATATATGATGCATGTGAGTTTAGTCAAAAATATTCTAAGTATTGAATTGGAAAATCAAGCCTCGTTCACTCCGTTCTTTTTATCGCGCGAGAATTGAAATTATCGGTTTAATTTCCTAAGTGTGAATTTTGATTTTGAGTCTCCGTTCTAATTTACGATCGAAAATTTTATTCGCTAAGGTTCGCTACAGTGGAAAGGACTTAGAGAAAATTTTCTAAGTGTTTGAACTTAAAACGTGGTACTGTAGGCGAAAAATTTTACGATCGAGAAAAATTTTCGAGAAATTTTTCACGCGTTAATAAAATTTCCGTCGTGAAAGTTATCGAGGGAGAAAGTATTTCAATTTTAAAATAGTTTTTCGTTGCGAAATTTTAAGATCGAGGAAATTGACAGCGAGAAACTTGGTGAGTCGCCGAGAAAATTTTCGATCGACAAAAATCATCACTGAGCATATTTGCGATTGAGAAATTTTATCGTCGAAAAATTAATTTTATCGCCGCTAAAATTTTCGACCGAGAATAAAATTGAAATAGAAATTATTGTTTGCGATTGTAAGTTTTGCACTCGAAACTTAATTTCATCTATTCATCTATTTCAGCTAGTGATTTTTCGCACGCATAAAATCATAATAGATTTCTCGATTATAAGTATTCTTCGATCTATGTTATCTATTCTGTTTTACGGAGTCAAAATTTTAGTGGTCGAATAACTTTGACGAGGCAAACAGTAACTCAATCAAATTAGAATTCAATTTGAACTGTTTGCGATCGAGAAAGTACTTCGATGCTTTCAAATGTTAAAACCCAGTTTCAGTCGAACTTTTAATCAATCTCTAAAAACGCGGATAATCGAAGCAATATACTCCTAGAATTATCAGAAAACACTGGAACTATCTTTAGTGCAGAGTTCAACCCAAGTTATCCAAATAAAGCTATCGTAAACAATGCGAGCTAACATTCGAGTTTTCCTATTTTGAAAAGACGAGAATCTAATACAAAATAATGCAAAAAATCTCATAATATAGATGTAAATGAAGTTTAAGCACACGGAAATCCCTAAAGAAAGTCGATTCTACCTTATAAAGACGAAAATCAGTGAAAATTTTTGAAGATTTGAAGTTTTTTGACTTTCGTCTTTGTAAAAGGGTTTCTGACTTAGAAATTGGTAGCGAAAATTACCATTTGGTCCCGAATTAATTTTCGCTTTAGAAACTGCGATCGAAAACTACACAATTGCCCATATTTTTCGATAGTTAGTTTTCCATGATTTCATATTGACCCTAAGTTCAAGTAAAGTCCACATAATTGCCCACCTATGTATGAAAGTAACTGGAATTAACTCCCTGCAATTCAGGTTGGTGACATCTGGCTCCTTCTTCAACTTTTACAAATCCGCAATACTTAGAGCAAAAGATGTCGAGAATTTTTAGAGTTAATTTTGGAAGCAATTATTCTATTTAGGCTTCCCCTGAAACATTTTCAAGATAAGTTGGTTAAATTCAAATTCATAAAACACGTTAATGATCAAAATGTTTAACCATCCAAAAGTTGAATCAATGCCGTGCACTCCAAGTCGTGATTAATTCATGAAGTCTTCCGCATTGATTCTGCAACACTTAGAGAAAGATCATCAAAATAGTATGGAGCTCAAGGAAGAAATTTTGTAAATGCCGCCGTCAGCTAGTGCACCTTAATTGATTTATCAAGCAAGTAGATGAATCCACTAAGTAACAATTACAAAAAAACACGCGAGTTATCAAAATTGGCTCAGATACATGGTCTCTTATACATGTAACTATGCTATCGCGCGAGGGTATGTGCAAAAACAATATTCGCATTTTCAACAATTCAGCTCGAATGCAAAATAAAATTGCACATCAGAATGTGCGAAAAAAATATTTATATATATTTTTATATTTACATATATAAATTATTTTTAATTCTTTAATTATATTTTACTTTTATTAATAGTATGGGGTCAGATTATTTTGCTTCGATCATTGTCACGCCTAAAATTCACAAGACACTTGAAAGATTTTATGCTGTCAAGTCACGTCAGCAAACTAAAGTCCTTTGTTCAAGGTATGATCCATTTCGACAACTCTCACTAGGTTCGCTCTAGCACTCATTTATTTTTGACTACGGATTTTTATATTTTATATCACTCAAGTCAACACAAGTCATATTAAGTTAATTTACCTGTGATTGAGGTGCTTTTAATCATTCACCGAGCGAGAGACCGTCGTTTTGGAACTAAAGGGACTTTGAAGGCTTTAATTTGGTTATGACTAAGAAGGGAAGGGAACTTTTGGGAAAAGAGAGCTTAATGTCGTCTTCCATTCTTCGTTGATCTCCTTTTCACCGGCATTTTCTCTTTCGTCTTTTTGTCTTTTCATCCTTTTATCTTTTGTAAATTTTCTGCACTTGCTCAAGCTGAAGCTCCGCTTCTCTACTAGGCTAAGAGATTATCTACGGCGACGTTCTTCATGTTGGTTCTTGGCCCGATACCGTGCTCCTTTTCTCTTAATCCCTTGTGAGGTTTCAGAGATTATCGATTTGAAGAAGTTCACAGTTATGGAATTCGAACCCAAGGCCGTGCTCCTCTTCTCGTTATCTCGATATAAGAAGGGATTACCGTTGGAGAAGTTCACTTCGTGGTGCTCCTCTTTCCAGTCGTTCTGACGAGTGTACGAGATTATCGATGGAGAAGTTCACTGCAAGATCCATGCCTCCTTCTTAAAGAATTTGAGATTGAGATAATCGAGGGGCAGGTTCTTGGACTGCTTTTTGTACGTTGAGCATTCCTCGTGTGCGTTTTCCACCTTCTTTTGTCATCTTTTTCTTTTCGTCTCGTTTTTCTTTCGTTTTCTCTCTCATTTTCTTGATTGAACATCCCGCCGAAAGATTAGATTGTCGGTTGAAGGCTCAAAAGGATTTTCAAATGAAGAGAAGGAAGTAGGAGAAGGCTCAGAATGGATGACTAAAGGCTATGTTAAAAGGATTGAAAAGTATAAAATTGGCCGAGTGAGGAAGTTCCTAAGTGCCCTAATCATTTCCGAATGTTCTAACGCAAGGTGAGTATGAGACCAAGAATCACTCGTTAAGACAAGCAATGATTGTGTGACTCGCTCAAGAACAGATCTGTCAAAAGAGATAAAAGGCTAGAAATCTCACTCATATATATCGTGGCTTTCTGTCTAGTGGAGTCTACGAGAGAACGTTAGACACAAGAATACGAAGTAAGACTGACAAAATTAAGCAACTAACCAGTCGCATGTCAGGGAAATTCATACCTGACTTAGATCGAGCATCCTACAGATATCGTCATTCCTCTAGTATTATACTTATATGTATAATATTTTTCGATTTTGTTATGTTATTTATTTCTATTAATAAAAAATATTTCACGCAATAGCATTAAGGTATAGAAAACACAAAGCATAGAACATGTGAAAGCACATAGGAGTACGGGCACAAATTATGGAAGATTCAACATGCCTAATTTTCCGACAAGAAATTGGAATCGTCTTTCATCCAATGCCTTGGTGAAAATGTCAGCAAGTTGAAACTCCGTGTTCACAAAGTACATACTAATCGTGCCTTTCTCTACATGATCTTTTATAAAACGGTATCTAATATCTATGTGTTTTATGCGTGAGTGATGAACGGGATTACACGTAATCGCAATGGCACTTTGGCTATCGCTATAAATGGGTATATTATTTAAATTGTACCCGTAGTCACGAAGTTGAGTCCGCATCCGTAGCATTTGCGAGCAACAGCTGGCAGCCGCGACGTATTCAGCCTCAACCGTCGATGTCGAGACGCAGTTCTGCTTTTTGGTTCACCAGCAAACTAGCTTTTAACTTAAAAATTGAGTGCCGCCGAATGTGTTTTTCCTGTCCATTCGGCAACCTGCGTAATCAGCGTCAGTGAAACCAACTAATTTGAAATTTGTTCCCCTAGGATACCATAAACCTGAGGTTGAGGTGCCCTTGAGGTAGCGCAGAATCCGCTTGACCGCAAGCATCTGAGACTCTTTGGGGTCGGCTTGGAACGGGCACAGAGGCAGGTGGCAAACACAATGTCCGGCCTGCTTGAGGTGAGATAGAGAAGAGAGCCGATATGCTGCGATAAAGTGTATGTCGACCACTTTTCTAGTGGGATCGGCATCCAACTTGCAGCTTGTTGACATAGGAGTGCTGAGTGACTTGCTCTGATCTTGATTGAACTTCTTCAGAATGTCCTTTTCGAGCTGCCTCACTTGGAGTCCCATGAAGAATTGCATCTCTCCCATGTCACTCATTTCGAATTTTCTCTTCACCAAATGTCCAAATCTCTTGCATAGCCGTTGATTTGTTGATCCGAAGATGATGTCGTCTACATAAACTTGACGATCATCAAGTCTTGGTCTTGCCATTTTATGAAGAGGGTTGTATTAATCGTTCCTCGGACGAATCCAGACTTCACGAGGAAATCGCTTAGGACACATACCAAGCACGTGGAGCTTGTTTTAGTCCGTAGAGAGCTTTTTCCAATCGATAGACGTGATCGCGATGTTCTTGATCAACAAAGTCTTCTGGCTGAGCGACGTAGACTTCCTCCTTTAACACACCGTTGAGGAAGGCGATCTTAACATCCATTTGATAGACTTTGAAGTCTTTGTGAGCCGCATAAGCCAAGAAAAGGTGGATGGCTTTGATTCGGGCAACAGCGGCATACGTCTTATCGTAGTCAATGCCCTCCTGTTGGTTGTAGCCCTTCGCAACCAATCTAGCTTTATTCCTGATCACTTTCCCATCTTCATTCTTTTGGTTCTGGAACACCCATTTCGTCCCGATAATGGTTTTCCCATGCGGACGGGGTGCTAAAGCCCACACTTAAACATGCTCTAATTGGTTGATCTCATCTTGCATAGCAATCACCCAATCCGGATCTTTTAGTGCGTCTGCTACCTTGGTTGGCTAAGTTTGGCTTAAGAAGCAGCTGAAGAGACTATGCTGATGTCTTGTCCGTACTCCACTCGAGAGATCACCAATAATCTGATCAGTCGGATGTGCTCGAGTACACTTTCGCTCATGCGGCAGGGCTGAAGTAGATGCATCAGCCATTTGTGGATCGAGATTTCCAATTATTTCAGGTTGTTCATTAGGTTGAGGTAAGTCAGATTCTTCACTTGGATATTCTGATGAGACTTCCTCATTTGCTATGGTAGGTTCTTCAGTGATCTGTGGTAATTCGGAGTCGGGTGAGGTGGGGACAGTAGAAGAGCTTGGTACATCAGCCTCGTCGAGAGGTGAGGTGGGGACAGTAGAAGAGCTTTGTAGCGGTAACAGTGCCTGGCCGATACACGGGCTCGAAGAGAGAGTCCAAGTCTTCCAACGCAAGTCTCAAAGCTTCTTCTGACGTTGAAGTCTGGGTTGTTGCCGTCTTTTGTTGGTTTTGTGCCAACACACCAGTGAATGCGGGTTCTGAACTGTTGTAGTCAGAATCCATCGAGTTTGGCACGGGTCCAGAACTGACGCGTGCATGAGCCATTTCTGCCACTTCGTGGAAAGTGACATTATAGCTTTCTTTGATTGAACGGTTGGACTTGATATATACTCGGTACGCCTTTGATGTTGATGAATATGACACACTCAAATACTAGCAAGTGTACTAGGTCGTGCAAGTAGTAAAACGGACGAAGTCCGAGTATCGATCCACGAAGACAGCTCGATTAATTCTAAGAAAATATTCCTAGTTTTAATTCAGACTAACGGAATTTTTATAATTTTTATGATTTGATAAAAGAGATAGAAGACGCAAATAATAAAATAAACTCAAATAAAATAGATAAGAATAAAGCAGTTGACGGCGACGTGCTCATGACACATGCTCGGCACGAATTATTCCTACGTCTTCATGCAATCTAATCTATCTAATCAATATGAATCATATCAAGGTAGAATTTCCTAATATACGTGCTACTCGTTTGTCCCGCAATAGCAACCCTATGCAAATAGAGAACCAATCAACTTTATGTTTATGAGACTGTAGTTCCTAGACGTGCATTCAATCTTTATGAAATACCCCGAGTTTAGGCGCTTTCGGCGCCTAAGGTCTCGGAAACCACACATACGAAACCGAATTCCATCTCTGGTCGGTTTTACGTAGTCATGTTCGATATTTTGATCTAACCTTTCTAATCACCTTTTCGGTCTCATGTACTAGGTCAAGAATCGTGTGCGTGGTGGCCGATCACACACACGTTATTAGACTCAAATAAAGAACACATAACTTAAATCATATAATTAAATAAATATGCATAGCATAAAATACGTAGTCATAATCCGGCCTCACACGGCCTTAATCACAAAAGAAATTAAGCTCATGGGAATAAACGAAATCAACAACGAATCGAAAGAAAACATTGTTGAAAACGGGGTAATAAAGGCATAGAATTCGCCCCTCACGATGCTCGAGTCGTCACGAGTGCGTCTCCCGTCGTGAACGTGGGAGAAACGCCTTGGAGACCCTCGGGATCGCTCTTAGCTTTCTCTAGTCATCTTAGCCGTCAAAAGTCGTTCCTCTCGCACCGTAAATCTGCTCTCTGGTTTATTCGCTGCTGCCCTTTATAGCTTTTTTTTTCGTTGACAGTCGCCAAGCCCCCCTTTTGTCGCTGCCAAAGCTCTCTTTAAATAGGTCTTTTCTCTATAACCGACTTCAATCAATAATCGGCTGTATTCTTGTTATGATTCGCGTGATCTCATGAGAAATAATATCAGAATTCCAATTATGCGATCTTTTCTCCATTAGGAATGCTCAGTCAACGTGGTTTATGACTATAATCTTCAAAGCTACTTTAGCCGCCACTTGTAATCCAACCAAGAGCAATAGTCTTCAATCTATTAAATTACATCATAGGCATTAATGATAAATGGTGGAAAAATAATCACATATATTGCAGTTATTATTGCACTAATGCCGAATATAAAATGCACCCGTAAACTTGGAATATTCAATGATATTTGGTAATTAGCGACTGATAAAAGGTTCAACGAGTATAAAATTAACGCAAGATCGTAACTTGTCAACAACCCTCAAGCTAGCTTTGATCGTCCTCGATCATAAAAGCGAATTAAACTAAACCAAGTTATGATTATAGAATATCAATAAATGAATTTCTCCCGTTTTATCTCAGAAAACGTAAATGCATAGAAGGTCGAGATAATCATCAACTAATTAATGATCTATTCAGAACACGAAGCACGAGGTAATTGGTTGCAATCTTATCATAGCATAAAAGACATTTTCAGAATCATACAATGCGTCAATCCACAACTCTCACAATGATCGCTCAAGTTGCTCGAGGTGTTTTCAAAGGGATCTGTATAAAGACGCTCAATTCACGACATGAAAATATATTACTCTATGCATGCATATATATCACATCATAGTCACATAGTAGAAGTCATGCACGAAGGGTCTTTCGTCAAGGGTTGTATGGGGTTCAGGTTTCGAAAAGGTGCGTCATATGGGAAAGTGAGCTGAAGTATCAAACGTGTCAATCATCGAATCGCTCTCCTAACCAGTTATTTCGCTCTTCTAATGTCGTTCCTATTTTTCACCCGACTCATCATTTTTCCTTTTCTAGCTCTTCTCGCTCGCTTTTTCTATATTTTTTTCTTTCTTTCTTTCTTTTGTCGAACCAACCCCTCCTATCTTTTTTTGACGTCTTATCGAAGGAGAGGTTTCTAGTCTGCTGCAATATTATGATGAGAGATCAATATCATAGGACGAGTTCATAACTAACATGCATCGACAATTAGCTCCTTCTCAACCACCAACAAGCCATTTTCACGATATCGATAAATTAACACGTTGATACGGGATCATGTAGGCTAAATTTGAGGCAATCAGGCTAAATATTTCCGCTCCAAATCAACAAATAAGTCAAATATGGCTCAAATGGGCTAACTAAGTGGTAAATACGTAAGGTAGGGAAATATTTAGGCCAATGACTCAATCCTAGTGTCCTTCTCATTTTCGCAAACACAAATCCACATAGTAACCGTTGACATGCATAACAGAGCAAGTTTGAAAATATTCAGTCCATGCGTGTCACACAAGAATAAATACCGAGCGTAATGAGTTGCTCTGAACTAATCTCTGAAGGCTCAAAAACTCACATATATAGCTGGATTTGTGCTTCATGATACACAATCTCTCATAAAAGTAATGTCAAAACTTTCAGATAGAATAATTTACAAACCAACGTTGTTTTGCATAAAAAATAGGAATTGAAATTAAAATTACATTCATCTTGGACCAAACCAGAATAAATGTCCTTAAGGAAAATACAAACTGCAAGAAATTTCCGAAAATCTACAATTTGCTGCTGTGTCAGATTGGAGACGTCGTCATCTCGAAACATGAGGCTCCGCTCGCAACACATGAATGCCGCATTCTCCCCTGAAATGTTACACACTTATGCAGAAATCGTCGCAAAAACATTTAATGAATAATAAGGAATGAAACTCACCTTCCTTCCTGCTTGGCAAACCTCGGATAGCGCTGTCTGTCCATTTCTTAAATCGATTCTTAATACATCCCATGAAGACCAATATCGCTGGGATTATTACTTGAAGTGATGACAATGCTTTGTTGTGGTGGCGTATGTCATTGTCGCAAGACTCGTCGGAGTCGTATATCGTCATCGTCTTCTTCCTCCAATCAGCGATGCATAGCACCCAATGTGCTATCGTTTGCACTAGATGACGCTGCAATCTGCATTCATCCATGAGATCGACGGCCATCCATCCGGACGTCCGCTCGCGTAGTAGGTCCACATCGGAAGCATCCCATTTACGACTTCTTCGTTCTCCAAGCCGAGTTCGATACATGTCTTGAAGGCGTAAAAGACATGTCGCAACATTCTTCGAAGTAAATGTATGAGACTTATACATGTCCAGGAACCCTCTCATGGCTTCATTCATATGCTGAAAAACCAAAACAACAATTACTTTACAATTACAATTCATTGCAAAATTAATGGTTGAAGTGCATACCATGTCATCGAGCCACCTTGTTGGCGTGATTAGATCCTCAAACCATTCTCGTCTATGCCGATCGACCGTGCATTGTACGTAATTTGAAGTGGTCCGGTTCGATATGGATGTAAGACACTATGTAAGAACTGGATGTTGGACTAAATGTTAGGTCAACATTCGATCTAACACTCTAGTGCACAGCGGAATATATGGATTACTTAGTGACGAAAATTAATGAACACGAGATGTAAATTTTGTGCACCAAGTTAATAAACTTGTTGCGTGCCTCAAGGGGAAATTCCACTATAGCAATGGATGGCAAAACAACTATCCGAAGATAGTACAAACCAAGCCTAGATAAAACTACGAATCAAACGATTCTGCAAACCTACAAAGTCCTAAGACTTTCGCAAAAGGCTAAAAAGACACTCCGACTCGCTCAAATTCTCTCAACGTAAACTCTATAATTTTCGCATCAAAGCTCTCAAAAGTTTCATCCAAAGGTGTAGTTGGTAACTTGAAATCCTCCTCGTATTTATAGGCATTGGCTCCCTCTTGATTTGGTAAAAGATCTCTTGATAATCTCCTAAAATATCTCCTTGAAGATCTCCCCAAATATAGTAAATATTTGAGTCGAATCTTGAATCCTTCTCTTGATCTTTATATCTTTCATTTATGGTAACAATCTCCAATTTTTGGCATGTATGTGCACCACCTATTTTGGGGAAGGAAATAAAATCTTTTTCCAAATTTCGACATTAACGTAATCGTCATCCCCCAAGGCTTGTATATCGCTCTGTACGGCCCCCCACAACAGGAGTTTTTTCGAAATATGTACGTCCACGACCGCCTCACATTCATCTGACCAGTCGGTGGAGGCTCAGTGTATGGCGACTGCAGCCACTTCGACGGATTTTTCTGCCGCTCCTTCTGGGTCGCCTCAGTCGGCCCGTCGACTGATCCGTGTCGACGCCCCTCCAAGTAGATGGGTCCATCTCATAATAAGCCTCGGACTGCGTCGACGTCATCATCCCATTGCGGTGGAATGTAATATTTCGAGGTCCATTGACGGCCCCATCCCCACGTGGTCATCGAATTGGGTGGATCCGGCCTCACAAATTCATCCATCCAGTCGAAGTCGGCTCATCGCCGACGCCAGATATTAAATTGTAAGCTACACCCGTAATTAAATTTGAGTTAAGGGTAAAGATAGTTACCGTAAATCGGCGCGTCGGTAAGTGTGCGTGGACCGAATAAACTTGTCCAGTCGTGCCGTAACTCTTGCAAAGACTGCGCAACTCCTCCGATGCTTTCGCCCAACCCTTGCCTCGAGTTGAATCGTGATCGAGAGCGTGTACGTTAATATATTAAATAAAGGTTCGTGCAAGTACGTCAAGTAATAATTAAAACGAATATGTTACTAGCACCACACGCGATAGGCAGTGTACCTATTGTTTGTAAAATACCTGTAGCGAATATCCGAGTATCGAAATGAGGAATATATTGAGTACTACCTATCATTTGATATTTAGCCTAAATGGATTTTTTTTTGTATTTTAATTTATGAATTAAATCCGACAATAAATTAACAAAACCACAAGCTTTAAACACAACTTAAATTATTCAAAAGTAACTCTTTTTATATAAAACGGATGTGCTCGGGATTTCGAATCGCGCTAGGTATCATTGACGAGGCCGTAAATTATCGTTAACATAAAATAATGACTAAGCCGCGGTAATTCCTACTTTAGCTGCGCCCTAGACGGTTGTGAGAATATATATTAATTTTACCTAAAGCGAGGATCGAATATTTGCTGTCGTCCTAAAATCGAACTCCTATCATTTTATGAAAGGCCTAATCGTTTTTCTAGCTGTCGCCTAAAACGATATTACCACGAAATCTCATCAACAGATAGACGTATCGAAGTGATACTCAAATCAACACATAGACATATTAATTTGAACAACAAAATCATAAATGATAAATAGCCAATATCAGATGGCCACGAATAATTTACGTCCAACAATGATTCTACCTAGCGTTCATGTCATCCCGAGCACATAGATAAATTAGCTACTCATACGAAACAATAACACGACAACAAGCGTAAATAACAAAGAGAAAACATATTTTTCCCTGAATTTCAATCGAAATATCCAAGAAGGCATAATCGGGCGATTGTACCACGATTTAATGAGAATTGCGAAATCGAGCAATTCAATCAGAAGGCGGAATGGGGCAATTGACACAGAGTGTAGAATCGGGCGATTGTAATTGAGTGCTTCGTAAATCGATGAAATCGGGCGATTGGATCAGAATGTTCAATCGGGCGATTGAAAATTTAAGTTTATTTAAGATCGATAAAATCGGGCAATTGACTCAGAGAGCTAAAATCGGGCGATTGAGAAATTTGGGATTTGAATAATTACAACAAAAAGTAATGAATCAAATACGGGCAAAAGGAAAATTTTACCACATGAGATTTGTAATAGTACATTGACAATGAGTTCGTAAAATCAAGCGAACGAAATTCGAGCGGACGAAGTTCAGGGAGAACTTCTAACAGTCACAGACACCCTAAGACGCGAAATCTGAAAATAATGAGTAAATAACAGTTAAAGCGTGCAGATTTGGGATTTTACTTACCGGAAATAAGTGTAGAATTGCAGAAATTGAATAAGGAGTCCGATTTGAGTGTAAAAATGACGAGATCTGTTTGAAAATATGAAGCTTTTGGAAGGTGGAAATCGCGTGGAACTGTGAAAAAGGATGACAAATCGGGCGATTAGCTATATATGACTGTAGAGTTTTGGGCTATTGAGGAATCGGGTGAATTAAATCGCCGAGAAATGAACTTTAGCTGTTCGATCGATTTGAGAAATTAGGCAATCTTGAAGAATCGCCGAGAGGTATTTGAAAGAAAGTCAGTGTGTCGATCGATTCTAGAATCGGACGATGATGAAATCGCTGAATGAATGCGTAATTGGGCGATTTGTGTTTGAAAGATTTAGAAGTTCAAAAATTTCAAAGAGTTTGCGAATTTTCAACTAATTAATACCACTGAGTTCAAAAATTAGGTCCCAAGAATCAATTGAGCTTTTCAAAATCGATTTGTGTGACACAAAATTCGATAAATTAACGAAGAAAATATCGTTATCATTCGTGGCGTTGGGCCCTCAAGTAAAAAATTCGTCTCATTCATCATGTTTGTCGGGACCAAAATGATTTCGTTGGTCGATTTACGCCTATAAATAGACACGAATCGAACAACACGGTAATACCAGTAATAAAAAATAATTGAGCTCGCTGAGATGAACTGGAATCAGCAACAAGATCAGGAGGAGAACGAAGAACATGTGGAGTTAAGTCGTTTTTTTAAACGCAATTTGGATATGTTGGTGATTGAGCTTTTGCTTCTTTCGTGTTTGTTTGTTGCTTTAATGGCTGTTCTATTTTGGGCCCTGACAAGGCGTACTGGCTTTTCAGTATGATCTATGTATTTTGGTTATGTAATTTTCATGGTTTGCGTGTTGAACTGTTTTGGCATTTTTTTTCGTTTGAGTTGTTAGTATTTTTCGCATTTAAAAGGATGTACGAATCGTTTAAAGATTAGTTTTCGAAAAACAGCTACTCCCCTCAATATTTGAAGTTTTGGGAATTAATTCTCTAATATGAAATCTAATTTCCCAATTGATAAGTTCAGGCCAGAATTACAAAAGCACTGTTGAGCGATGCTTAGTTTCGGGCGATTCATAGTTGGCCGAGCAACAGTTCGATTTATTCAAGTTTCAAGTGCAGTTTTGGGTGATGTGAACTCTCATCCAGGAAATATCTAAATGAGTTTGAAATTTGTGAGTCCTAAAAATTATTATGGAAAATTAGCGAAAAGTTGCAAAAGCTCTCCCTAAGTTAGTGCATATTGTTCAAAGACTGCCCCTAAATTATTGCATATTCTATAGAATGCCCCTAGATATACTGTTAAAATTTCTTTTCGTTTTTGGACAGGCAGAGTAAAACATGGAGAAAGTTGAATGACCTATTTACACAATGTAAGAATCATGTATGGACAATCGATCACGTTTTACGGTTCAACATGCCTAACCTAGACAGCAGGAATTGGAAGCGCTTTTTATCCAATGCCTTTGTCAATAAGTCAGCAAGTTGAAGATCTGTGTGAACGATTTCGACTGTGCCTTGTTCTACATGTTCCTTGATAAAGTGGTATCTAATGTCTATGTGTTTTGTGCGTGAGTGATGTACAGGATTGCAGGTTATAGCTATTGCACTTTTTAAGTCACTAAAGATGGGAATATGATTTAAAAAAATGCCAAAGTCTTGTTGCTGAGTTCTCATCCACAAAATCTGTGAACAGCAACTCGCAGCAGCGACATATCTGCCTCTGCTGTCGATACGACCAGCTTACGATTTTACCCTTACAAATTGAGCGGCTCCTTGTGCTCTTCCTATCCAGCTTGCATCCCGCGTAATCAACATCCGTGTATCCTACGAGTTCGAACTTGGAGTCCATTGAGTACTACAAACCTAGGTTCGGAGTTCCTTTATGGTATTTGAAGATCATTTTGACTGCGAGCATGTGAGACTCCTTTGTATCAGCTTTAAAGCGAGCACAGAGACACGTGGTGAACATAATGTCAGGTCGACTGGACGTGAGATAGAGTAGAGATCCTATCATGCGTCGATATATTGTTTGATTAACAGATAGTCCCGAGGAATCTGCATCAAGCTTACATGAAGTGGACATGCAAGTGCTGGCAGGGTTGGAGTTGTCCAAGTTGTACTTCCTGAGGATGTCGTGAATGTACATGGATTGGTTGATGAAGATTCTATCGTGAAGTTGCTTAACTTGGAGCCCTAAGAAGAACTTTAGTTCTCCCATCATACTCATTTTGAATTTCTGCTTCGTTAGATCTCCAAAGTTCCTACACATTCTTTCGTCCGTCGAGACAAATCTGATGTCATCAACGTAAATTTGCACTAGAATAATGTGAGAGCCGTCCTTCTTGATGAAAAGAATCGTATCGATCTTCCCTTTTGTGAATTCGGAGGAGATGAGAAAGTCCGAGAGGACCTCGTGCCATGCTCTGGGAGCTTGTTTAAGTCCATAGAGAGCTTTATCAAGTCGGTACACGTGGTATGGGCATTGTTCGCTCACAAAACCTTCAGGCTGTGAGATACAAAAACTTATTCCTTTAGATTCCGTTGAGGAATTCAGTTTTTGACGTCCATTAGGTAAACTGCGAAGGCTAAGAACATTCCGATGGCTTAAATTCTTGCGACCGGAGCATAAGTCTCATCATAGTCGATTCCTTCCTGTTGACTATATCCTTTTACTACCAGCCTAGATTTTTTCCGGTTTGCCACTCCTTGCTCGTCCTTTTTGTTTTTAAAGACCCATTTAGTACCTATAATAGTTTTCTCAGCTGGTCTTGGCATTAGGTTCCAAACTTCCAGCTTTTCAAACTGGTTGATTTCCTCCCGCACTTCGATTATCCAATCTGGGTTGGCAAGAGCTTCAGCTACTTTGCTAGGCTCCTTTTGACTGAGAAAACAGGAGTAAAGACTCTCATTTGTCATTGATGCTCGAGTTGTTATGCCAGTGGAGGGGTCACCGATTATCTATGAATTTGGGTGTGCACAGGTCCACTTTCTTGTATGAGGTTGCGATGATTCAGCTACATTGGTACCCGCCATTTCTTCTTCACTTTGAACAGCCTGATGTTTCGTTGATTCTACAGGTTGTTGTAGTACTGACTTCCCTGAAGAGATTTCTATTGTCGAATCAGAGGGCTGAGGTGTGTCTGATACTGAGCTAGAGATGATCTCAGTATCAGTTGGAAGCTCACTGATGTCGTCAATATGGAGATTTTCCAATGTGGGAGGTGAGTTAACATAGCAAGGTGCACCAGAGTCATCATTGCTAGGTGCTGCAGAGTCGTCATTGCTAGGTGCTGCAGAAGTTGGTGGAGCAGTGGGCGGTGATGGTCTTGAAAAAACATCCTCGAATAAGAGATCAAGTTCCATATCGCTGTGTGTTGGAATTTGAAGATTCGTCCACTGTGGAGGTTGCTTGGTTGATCTTTTGTCAACTCCTGTAGAAGTCCGAGTTCTGGACTGATTTGTGCAGAAGCCACGCGGTCTACTTCATCAAACGTAACATTGATACTTTCCATGACTGACATTTTCTGTTTGAGGTATACTGGATAGGCTTTCGAGGTACTTGAGTGTCCAACTAGGATTCCTTCGAATGCTTTTGGATCAAGTTTGCCTCTATCTTCATGATCGTTAGCCACGTAACACTTGAAACCTAAAACTCGTAGGAAGGAGACGTCTGGTACTCTGCGATTGATCAGCTCTTAGGGAGTCCTATTGAATCTCTTGTGAAGTGAGGCACGATTCTATGTGTAACATGCCGTGTTCATCGCTTCAGCCCATAAGAAGCGAGGCAATCCAGAGTGAAAGCGGAGTTTTCGAGTTGCTTCAACTAAGGTCCCGTTCTTTCGTTCAACTACTCCGTTTTGCTGGGGTATTTTGGCGGCTGTGAACTGTTGAGTGATTCAAAGCGACACATAGAAGTCGGTGAACTTCTTGTTTTTGAATTCCCTTTGATTGTCAGTTCTGATGATTTGAATACTTAGTTGGTAGAAGTTTTGTACGGTCTTGATGAACTCGACAATTAGACCTGGAGTCTCGTCTTTTGTTCTGAGAAATTTGGTCCAAGTGTAGCGCGAAAAATCATCCACGATAACTAACAGATATTTGCGCCCATTGATGGTCTGAGTTCGCATAGGTCCATACAGATCCATGTGAATGAGTTCAAGTGGTTTGGGGGTTGAAGCTGCGTGTTTGGTGTTCTATGATGATTTTCTTATCTTTCCCATTTTACACTCTGAGCATAGATGCTCTTTGTGATATCTGAATCAGGGAAGTCCTTTGACCAAATAATGTGATATGAGTTTGTTCAGAGCTTTGAAGTTGAGGTGAGAGAGTCGCTGATGCCAAAGTTTCTGATGTAGGGAAGCACGGGAGATAATGCACGCTGGTCTTACAGTCTTTAGATCAATGGAGTAGAGATTTGTCTTTCTATGACCAGTGAGTAGTTCTTTTCCCTTGTCATCGGTGATGCTACATTTGTTAGGCTCGAAATTTACTTTGTACCCTTTGTCACAGAAACGTCCAATACTGAATAGATTGTAGCTTAACCCTTCGACGTATGAGACTCCTTTGATGGCAAGTCTGTCATGGATGAGGTCGTCCGTTCCTAGCATGGGTGCGGATTGACCATTTCCGAAGTAGACCTTTCCGAGAAATCCCTCGGAAAAGTTGCTCAACAGCTCTTTACTTCCCGTCATGTGTGAGGAGCAACCTAAATCTAAGTACCACACATGACGGACCTGCAAAACAAACTAGGTATGTTTAGGTACACATTTGAGGATGGGTCCTTCTTTAATCGTAGGTGAGGGATCCAACATATTAGATGTTATTTTGTGTTCTTTGTCAGATTGTTGGAGAATTGACTTACGAACCCAGATGTGACAATTGCCTACTAGATGCAGTTGGGATTATGGAACCCAAATTTGTCTTCGGCTTAATGTCTTATTGTGCTAGATATTGGTTGATGTGTATTTATTTCTCTTGACTTTGGGAGTGTATTTGCTGAGCTTGTGAGATACACCTTCGGGACTAGAGCTGTGTGAAGTGGAAGCCTTTTGGCATAGTTTATCGTTATGAGAACGTTGGAGTACATTATATTTGACATAACGATATCTAGATCTTTGAGCATAAAATAATGAAACACGATCTGCGACATTACAAGAAATCACTTTGTTAAAAGTAAAGGAATTGAAAACTTGTGTTGAAGGTTTGGAGGCTGGTTTCTTCTTTTTATGAGGCTCTATTGACGTCTTAGCTGGACCAGATCGAACCTTCTTCGTCTCCCTAGAACTCAGTCCTTTATCTGTGGGCACATGCGATACAGAGTTATTACTTGATAGACGAGTTCTCCATGTAATTTTCTTGCAGTTACACGTATAGAGTTCTGGAATAGAACGGGAAGTGGAAGGTTTGAAGACATCAGGAAAGTTTTCGAGAGTGTAGATTTTGCATAACAAAATGGTCTTCTCTTCTTCGTTGGCTCTCTTTTCTGATTCTAGAGAGGCAGTAAGGTCGCCTATTTTACGAATAATTTCTGGAATGTAAATAGATGAGAAAATGGGTTTAGCCTGTCCGTTAGTGCTTTTCGGATTTCAGGGCCAAATGGTGACACATAATCATCTGAGAGAGTAGTCTTTCTGGTCTTGTAGCTATTGTTAAAATCTGTATAATTGTAGGAAATTTGTACCCAATCTTTCTTCACTTCTGTGCATCAGATTCAGTCACTTCTGTTGATCCTACGAAGGGTATTAAGTTTCAAGACTCAACCCGAAGCGTTTAATTTTGTACAGCAGAGGTACTTCGTCTTTCTTAGGGTTATGGGCGAGTTGAAAGCCTAATCCTTCACGAGGATTATAGAAGTCCACATCTTTAGTTTGATTGGGAAAATTGTTTGATCGGTTTGTCCTCTTTTGGTGAGAAGATCCTCTAACTCTTTGACTTTCTTATAAAGTCGCACCCGTTCTTTAGTGATAAGTTCGTATTGACAAGACACATTTACTTTATCTTCTTCGCTGACTTTTAAGTTCCTACTTGCACCACTAATTTGTTTTTCCTTATTCTCTACTTTTTCCACTAAAGTCTTTTCTTTAGATTCGGATAGAGTTAAAGATTCTTGAAGAATAGCTATCTCTTCCTGTTGTTTACTTAATAAAGCATAATTTTTATCAAAGTTTCTGGAGTTTCGAGTAATCCGTACGATGCAAGGATAGTTTGTTTATCCTATGTTCTAGGTTAACAATATCACTGAGAGAAGGTGTGTATACCTCTAGGTCGGATGAAGAGACATCCGTCTGTCTGAGTCAATGCCTGCTACCGCTTTATCGGAATCATAGTCATTGCTTTTTGCCATGAAGGCCACTTCATCCTCTTCCTCGTCAGACGTGTCCTCTAGCCATTCCTCTTCCCGGCAGCAAGGACAATTCCAGCCTCTTTGCGTTGGGATAGCTGAAACTTTTTCTTGTAGTAATTGGTATTCTTCTTTTTAGGTCGGAAGCATTCTGAAGTAAAGTGACCCGGTTTACCGTAGTTGAAGCACTTCTTTGTAACTTCGGCTTTCATTGTTTCAGGTTCTTCGGGTGCAACGAACTTTTGTTTCCCGCCAGAGGTTCGTTGTTTGCTGAAGAATGATGATTTTTTAGCACTCATCTTATTGACTATCTCTGAGATCATGGGTAGTTTCTTTCCGATTGAATCAAGTTCATCCTCAGATTTTTGATCTGATTGAGCGTCTGATGTGTCAGATTGTTATGTTTTCCCTTAGAAGTTTTTGAGCTTCTGTGGCTTGATTTAGAGGTCACAAGTGCAATGGTTCCATGTCAACATTTGTCTTTCCTTCGTTCTTGATCTCCTTGGGCATACTGGGATTATTGAGAGAGGTTATCATGTAGGGAATGAATGTCCATTGCATCTAGATCTTTGGTATGCTGCTTAACCAGAACTACAATTCGATGTTGAAGTGTGGAGAGGAATTTGATGTTGTGCTCAAGGTTGGAACGTTGGATGTTGATCTTTCTCATCTCAGTGATTATGGTCAAGAAACGAAGATAGCTGTCTCAAAGTTTGTAATACCCGGGTCCCGTAAGTAAGCCGGCCAATAAATTTGCATGCATATTATGTGCTTATATGATTGCACATTTGATATTTATTTAATTATGTGCATATGTGATATTTAACATTATGTGTAAGTTAGATATGGAAGTAGAGGAAATTCGGGATGAGTATGAGAGGGTGAATTTGCGAGTTAGGAAAGTTTGGTTATCATGAGTGCGTGGAATAGGTTTGCGAATTGAAAGGAATTAGAACCTTGCATGGTTTGAAATTCGCGAACTAGCGGGAGATTTAGTTTCACGAATTGAGAAAATTATGAGCATGTGAAGTATACTTCGCGAATTATAAGGATTCGTGAAGTGTGGAAGTGCAAAATGTTTTTTTTTTTTTTACGAATGGAACTTTGAACCTTTGAAGTTGGGAAATATTGTAATAATAAACTAATTATAATTAAGTAGGAAAGACAAGTGGGAGACAATGCTTTTCGGATTAGGTAAATATCAACGTTGGGTTTTGTCCTTTGTTGTCTAAAGCACTAATGGAGAAGTAAGATTAATCATTTATTCAATCATAAGAAAAATAAATGATTTGTTTGAATAAGATAACAATCAAAAATAAATATCCCCTACCAAGAATAGATGATTTATTTGATCAACTTCAAGGTGCCAGGGTGTTTTCAAAAATAGATCTACGATCGGGGTATCATCAATTGAAGGTTCAAAAAGAATATATTTCAAAGACGGCGTTCAGGACCAGATATGGACACTATGAATTTTTAGTCATGCCTTTCGGGGTGACTAATGCGCCAGCAGCATTTATGGATCTAATGAATCGGGTGTTCAAACAATTTTTGGACAAGTTTGTCATTGTATTCATCGATGACATCCTTATATATTCGAAGACGAAGGAGGAACACGAAATGCATCTGAAGAAAGTTCTTGAAATATTACGGGAAAATCAATTATATGCCAAGTTCAAGAAATGTGAATTCTGGTTGAGTCAAGTTGCATTTCTAGGTCACATTGTTTCTGGAGATGGAATTTCTGTGGATCCTAGCAAAATTGAAGCTATCAATAATTGGCCACAACCAACCAATGTCACGGAAGTGCGGAGTTTTCTTGGTTTGGCTGGGTACTACAGAAAATTTATTAAAGATTTCTCAAAGATTGCATCAACATTGACGAAGTTAACAAGGAAGAATGTTCCATTCCATTGGAGTGAGGAGTGTGAGCAAAGTTTCAAGAATTGAAGAAGCGAGTTTCCTCAGCTCCAGTTCTTACAATACCATCAGGAACTGGAGGATTTTCGGTTTACAGCGATGCATCAAGAAATGGCTTAGGTTGTGTATTAATGCAACATGGAAATGTGGTAGCTTATGCTTCTCGACATTAAAGGAGTATGAAAAGAATTATCCCACTCATGACCTGGAATTAGCCGCAGTGGTGTTCGCTCTAAAAATTTGGAGACATTATTTATATGGGGAGCGTTGTGAAATTTACACGGGTCACAAGAGTCTGAAATATTTTTTCACTCAGAAGGAACTAAATATGAGGCAAAGAAGGTGGCTAGAACAGGTCAAAGACTATGATTGTGTGATCAGTTATCACCCAGGCAAAGCAAATGTGGTGGCCGATGCGTTAAGCCGAAAAGCTGTAAGTACAGAGTTACATCTACTGGAAGTGGAGGTAGTTCAATTGGGAGAAGTTGAAGCGAAATTGGCTGCATTAACTTTACAACCGACAATACTGGAACAAATTAAAAAGGCACAAAAAGAAGATGAATTTTATTTGAAGATCAAAGACACTCAAATGGAACAACATGCATCGGATTTCAAGATACAAGATGATGGAAGTTTATATTATGAAGACCGTTTATACGTACCTAATAATGCGGAAATTCGAAGAACTATAATGAAGGAAGCACATGCCACAACCTATTCGGTTCATCCAGGGGCTACAAAAATGTATCGAGATCTACGAATAAATTATTGGTGGCCGGGAATGAAAAGAGACATCGCGACGTTTGTAAGTCAATGTTTGACTTGTCAACAAATAAAAGCGGAGCATCAACGACCGGCGGGGACATTACAGCCTTTGCTGATACCTGAATGGAAGTGGGATCATATTACGATGGATTTCATCGCTGGCTTACCAAAGACTGTAAAAGGTTATGATGCCATTTGGGTTGTAGTCGATCGATTAACCAAGTCAGCTCATTTTCTACCCATAAGTTCGATATTTTCCATGGAGCGCTATGCAGAACTATATATTCAAGAAATTGTTCGACTCCACGGAATTCCGTTATCGATAATTTCAGATCGAGATTCACGGTTCTTATCTAAATTTTGGATGAGTTTACAGAAGGCGATGGGGACTAAGTTGTCTTTCAGTACGGCTTATCATCCTCAAACTGATGGTCAATCCGAACGAACCATTCAAACATTGGAAGACATGTTGCGAGCATGTGTTTTGGATTTTAAAGGAAGCTGGAGCAAGTATTTGCCATTGATTGAATTTTCCTACAACAATAGTTATCATGCTTTTCGGATTAGGTAAATATCAACGTTGGGTTTCGTCCTTTGTTGTCTAAAGCACTAATGGAGAAGTAAGATTAATCATTTATTCAATCATAAGAAAAATAAATCTAGAGAGAAGACGAAGAACTCAAACTGTAGAGGTTGAATTTAAGCTTGGAGAGGGTATATCTTTCTTATTTCATCTTTACGTTTTTATTTTGATTTAGTATGTTTTAAGTGTGTTAGATACGAGAGGCTAGATCTGTGTAAGTTTTATGAAGTTTTTTTTAATTTTTGAAGGTTCAAATGTGATTTGAAGTTTTAAAGAAGTTCGTTGTGTTTTTGAGAAAAATAATATGTTGATCGAAGGTTTTCAGATTTTAAGTGTTAAATAGAGTTTTTGGTGATAATGGGGTCGTGAAATATGAGTTTCACGAACTCTAGTTCGCGAATCATTAGAGAAGTAAGAATTCGCGGATTGAAAAGGTTTTGCGAATTGTGTTTGTTGATTTCGCGAATTGAATGAGTTCGCAAAATGAGAGTGTGAAATGATTAGTTTGCAAATTTTTAGAGGTTTGCAAATTGAGGATTTCGAATTGAAGATATGTGATGTGAGTTTTGTGGGTCGGTTGAGATTCGCGAACTGCTAGACGTTCAGTTCGCGAATTGATTTCGCGGGTGATACTTTGCGAATTCGATCCACTGTACAAAGTTTCGCGAATCCATGAGCTTTCGCGAGTTTTATTTTGAGTGTCATGTTTTGCGAATTCCATTTTGCGAATTGAGTTTTGCGGGCTAAGTGAATTTTGCGGACTGAGTTTCGCGAACTGGTGCGAATTGAGTTTTGCGAATTGGGACTATCACTTCGCGAATTGCTTTTGTGAACCATAACAACATTGCGAATTGTTTTTGTAAATTAGAGACTTTGTGAATAGTATTAGAGTTTGCGAATTTGGTTACTGTGCAGAATTTCGCGGGTTCATGTAATGCACTTCGCGAATCAGGTCACTTTGAATAAAACGTATTAAGTTTAAAAAAAAAGGACGATATTGCCTTTTTAGGAAAATTGTTTTTACACTATTTAATCAGAAAAATATTTCGAGTCTAACGGGCATAGTCTCTCGTAACGCCCGATCATAATTTGTCTCTCTGTGTCTTCATGGTCAATTTACGGTATAGGCAAATGTCCTTTTTGATGGAATTTCCGAACGAAAATTTAAGTAGTCAACTAATATAATATATAAACTGATTTTATCGTCTTTTCGTAGTTAAAGGACGATATTTTAGGAAACTCACCAGACCTGCTAGTGATTAGCTTAAGGACGTCAGGTAAGTGGGAATCTCACCTACAACACATAATTTGTGTTTTATGTATTTGTCTTACGTGACTATGTGCTTTGATGAGAATATGTGGTTATGAATTATGACGTGAAATGTTTCGATATGCTTTCGCATGGTAAACATTTATTGCATTATTACGTGACATGAGCATGTGCATACACGTATGATGTGAGAATTAGAAGTATGAGTGTGCACAGAATAAGATCGTCTGAGAACAAAATATGTTTGACGATATTGGTAATTGATGTCAAGATGTAAAGGAATGATAGCTACTTCTACAAAGGCACCATGACGGGGGTAAAACCGTCGAATGTATGTACCTAAATTATTTAGGTAGCGGACGAGGGTCACCTGGACGAGACACATGGCGTAAGCCAGAGTGCCAGGAAAGGCAACCGCAGTAGAAAAAGGATGATCATCATATAGAGGGGCGACCTGGTGAATGGAAAAACTGGAGATAAACCCTAGTTTTGTCCTAGCCAGAGTGGGCCAACTACCGTACTTTTATCCGTATAGGATTTGAGCTCATGTTATGGTGGTGCGCGTAGTAAGTTAGCTATGGGCCAGATAGAAATGAAAAAGAAAAAAAAATGAGAAAGAAATAAGAATGATATGTATATGTGAGTATTAGAAAGCACTGGCGCGGATGCCTTTGCTAGTTTGCACCTGCATACATGCATATTTTCACTTACTGAGCTTTATAGCTCATCCCATGTTTTATGTGTTGTAGACGCAGTGAACACGGTATGTGAACCTGTGAAAGGCGAGGTTGGTCCTTCTGGAACTTCCGGTGACTTTTGAGGGTGGTGTGTACATGGATGCGATCTGTGTGGCGGGTGTTATGTTAATTACGCTGTGTTTGTAAAATATGTTTGTATTGTATGTAAAACATTCGAATAATGTTTGTATTGTAAAATAGCAGTGTATGGTTTGCTATGTAAAATCGAAAAATTATATCGGTATATTTCGTATGTAATATATTTATATTTCTATTTAGTCACGTAAGTTAGCGTAAGATAATAGTAGTAGATGGCGGGGCGCCACAGGGTGGTATCAGAGCACAACCTCTCGCAGTACGGTGCTGGTTCGGGGACGAACCAGGCGGAAGCTGGTGGGCATGTGACACCCGGGGCCGATGAGGGCGGGGAGTGATCGCCGGTGCCAGAGAAGTGCACGGACAAGGAGCGGCTCCTGGCAGGCTTCTAGGCGAAGGGGTACATGAACGAACCGATCCGACACCCGAATGAGAGGGGATCCTGAGACTGACAATGTATGGGCGTGTCAGGCTAAGAATCGTATAAAAGAGTTGATAGTACTACTCATATCACCAAGGTCGACCTACCTTTTCGGGAGTCCATCCGAAAGAACTTCGAAGTTAAGCGTGCTTGACTTGAAGCAATCTTAGGATGGGTGACCCCCTGGGAAGTTTGCCCAGGGTGCGTGTGAGCGAGGACGAAGCACGCTGGAAGGTTAAATGGTGGTACAGTGGGGCCAGACTATCAGTCGGAGTGTGGTGGGCCCAACCCCACTGGTCCCGGTAGGGACGGATTCTACAGTGACACCCGGTATGGGACGGGATGTTACAGGTTGGTATCAGAGCTTCGGTTTGCAGTTTCTGTAGACTGTCCATGTACACACACTCAGAAGCGCGGAAGACAACCTTGCTCGTAAGTTATATGATATTATGAATTTCTTGCATCGCATGATTTATTGGCCTTAGGGACTGATAGGGTAAGAGAAACAACATGGTTAGAACCAGAGGAGAAGGCAGCGGGGTAAACAATCACGATGGCGAAAATGTAAATCCGACTGACAATCGAGACTCGACTATCCTTCAGCTCATCGAGTTAGTTCGTCAGCATTCTCAACAGATTCAAGAGTTGATTCAGCAGCGAAACTCTGAGGGGGCGAGAAACAATGGAGTTTTCCAGGCTAATCAAGTTGAAGTTGTGGGTGAAAGATTTCGCAGACTGAACCCTCCTACCTTTGAAGATGCCATTGACCCAACATCTGCTGAGGATTGGATTAGAACTTTAGAGAGCATGTTCCAATACAGCAGAATCCCTGAGAATGAGAAGGTTCTGAGTGCTGCATTTTTACTACGAGGAAGTGCAGGTCACTGGTGGGACACCATACAAGTCATTGAAGATCCTGCTGCAATGAACTGGGAACGTTTCAAAGAATTATTCAGGAACAAATATTTTACTGCACCTGTGCGAGCTCAGCGCATGAATGAGTTCATCTCTCAAGCAAGGGATGATGACTGTGGCTGAGTATATCAGAAGGTTTGAACAACTGTCAAGGTTCGCGACTCATATGGTGAGCACTGATGCTTTGAAGGTCGAACGATTCCTCGAGGGTCTGAAGCCAGAGTTGTATCGCGATGTTAATATGGCTGGAATACAAGGAGCTTCATATGCTCAGGTGGCGGAGCGAGCGATGGTGGCAGAACAGGCTGAGACACGAATTATTCGTGCTCAGGAGGCAAAGCGAAAGTTTGTACAAGGAGCAAATTGGAGGGGTGGAAATCAGAAACGTCAATTCATTCCTAAAGGCGGGAAGCAAAATTTTCAGAACAGACCTGGACCACCACAACAACAAAATCTTAACCAGGGGAGACCCCCAGCACCAATACCAATTTGCGCGAGATGTGGAAGACGTCATTTGGGAATATGTTTTTCACAGAATGCTACTTGTTACAAGTGTGGGAAGACGGGACATTTTGCGAGAGCATGTCCAGAGAATGCATCAGGAAGTCAAGTTATGAATCAAGTGAGACCACCAGCTGTACCGGCTAGAGTGTACACATTGACTTCAGAGGAAGCGGAGGCTAATCCGTCCGTGGTTGCAGGTATTCTACTTATACACCAAGTCCCAACATGCATATTAGTAGATTCAGGAGCCACGCATTCATTTGCATCCACTAAGTATATGACGAGACTCGGGATTACACGTAACTTGTCTGACTATGAATATGATGTGACTGTTCCACATGGAGTTGCGATGCGAACCAATCTGGTTTTAAGAAATTGTCCTGTGATAGTGAATGGACGAGAATTGTTTGTTGATTTAATAGTTATTCCGATGAACGACTATGAGGTGATTCTTGGAATGGACTGGCTATCGAAATATGGAGCTGTTATTGACTGTAATCGCAAGACAGTTACATTCAATATTGAAGAGAACGAGCCTTTCAGTTTCGTGGGAACAATCAAGGAAAGGAATATTTCTAGAATTTCAGCGACAAAGGCGCAACGTTTGATCAAGGTGGGATGCGAAGCTTATCTAGTTTTCGCGATAGAATCAGAGGATCGTTCAATGCCAAAATTAAATGAGGTGACTGTGGTACGAGATTTTCCTGATGTTTTTCCAGAAGATTTACCAGGATTACCACCAGATCGAGAGATCGAATTTACGATCGATTTAATACCAGGATCTGCTCCAATCTCAAAGACTCCATATCGGTTAGCGCCAGCTGAATTAAAAGAGTTAAAAGAACAGCTGGATGATTTATTACAGAAGGGATTTATTCAACCCAGTTTTTCTCCTTGGGGAGCGCCAGTTCTGTTTGTGCGAAAGAAAGATGGGTCGATGCGACTATGTATCGACTACAGAGAGTTGAATAAGATAACAATCAAAAATAAATATCCCCTACCAAGAATAGATGATTTGTTTGATCAACTTCAAGGTGCCACGGTGTTTTCAAAAATAGATCTACGATCGGGGTATCATCAATTGAAGGTTCGAAAAGAAGATATTTCAAAGACGGCGTTCAGGACCAGATATGGACACTATGAATTTTTAGTCATGCCTTTCGGGTGACTAATGCGCCAGCAGCATTTATGGATCTAATGAATCGGGTGTTCAAACAATTTTTGGACAAGTTTGTCATTGTATTCATCGATGACATCCTTATATATTCGAAGACGAAGGAGGAACACGAAATGCATCTGAAGAAAGTTCTTGAAATATTACGGCAAAATCAATTATATGCCAAGTTCAAGAAATGTGAATTCTGGTTGAGTCAAGTTGCATTTCTAGGTCACATTGTTTCTGGAGATGGAATTTCTGTGGACCCTAGCAAAATTGAAGCTATCAACAATTGGCCACAACCAACCAATGTCACGGAAGTGCGGAGTTTTCTTGGTTTGGCTTGGTACTACAGAAAATTTATTAAAGATTTCTCAAAGATTGCATCAACATTGACGAAGTTAACAAGGAAGAATGTTCCATTCCATTGGAGTGAGGAGTGTGAGCAAAGTTTTCAAGAATTGAAGAAGCGACTTACCTCAGCTCCAGTTCTTACAATACCATCAGGAACTGGAGGATTTTCGGTTTACAGCGATGCATCAAGAAATGGCTTAGGTTGTGTATTAATGCAACATGGAAATGTGGTAGCTTATGCTTCTCGACAATTAAAGGAGTATGAAAAGAATTATCCCACTCATGACCTGGAATTAGCCGCAGTGGTGTTCGCTCTAAAAATTTGGAGACATTATTTATATGGGGAGCGTTGTGAAATTTACACGGATCACAAGAGTCTGAAATATTTTTCACTCAGAAGGAACTAAATATGAGGCAAAGAAGGTGGCTAGAACTGGTCAAAGACTATGATTGTGTGATCAGTTATCACCCAGGCAAAGCAAATGTGGTGGCCGATGCGTTAAGCCGAAAAGCTGTAAGTACAGAGTTACATCTACTGGAAGTGGAGGTAGTTCAATTGGGAGAAGTTGAAGCGAAATTGGCTGCATTAACTTTACAACCGACAATACTGGAACAAATTAAAAAGGCACAAGAAGAAGATGAATTTTATTTGAAGATCAAAGACACTCAAATGGAACAACATGCATCGGATTTCAAGATACAAGATGATGGAAGTTTATATTATGAAGACCGTTTATACGTACCTGATAATGCGGAAATTTGAAGAACTATAATGAAGGAAGCACATGCCACAACCTATTCGGTTCATCCAGGGGCTACAAAAATGTATCGAGATCTACGAATAAATTATTGGTGGCCGGGAATGAAAAGAGACATCGCGACGTTTGTAAGTCAATGTTTGACTTGTCAACAAATAAAAGCGGAGCATCAACGACCGGCGGGGACATTACAGCCTTTGCTGATACCTGAATGGAAGTGGGATCATATTACGATGGATTTCATCGCTGGCTTACCAAAGACTGTAAAAGGTTATGATGCCATTTGGGTTGTAGTCGATCGATTAACCAAGTCAGCTCATTTTCTACCCATAAGTTCGATATTTTCCATGGAGCGCTATGCAGAACTATATATTCAAGAAATTGTTCGACTCCACGGAATTCCGTTATCGATAATTTCAGATCGAGATTCACGGTTCTTATCTAAATTTTGGATGAGTTTAAAGAAGGCGATGGGGACTAAGTTGTCTTTCAGTACGGCTTATCATCCTCAAACTGATGGTCAATCCGAACGAACCATTCAATCATTGGAAGACATGTTGGGAGCATGTGTTTTGGATTTTAAAGGAAGCTGGAGCAAATATTTGCCATTGATTGAATTTTCCTACAACAATAGTTATCATGCAACTATTGGGATGGCACCGTATGAAGCTTTGTATGGACGCAAGTGTCGATCTCCTATACATTGGGATGAAGTCGGCGAACGTGCGATGTTAGGGCCTGACATGGTTCAAGAGATGACCGAGGCAATAGCAAAAATACGAGAGAGAATGCGAACGGCTCAAAGTCGACAGAAGAGTTACGCAGACCAAAGGCGAAGGTCATTGGAATTTGAAATTGATGACTGGGTATTTTTGAAAGTATCTCCAATGAAAGGCGTAAAACGGTTTGGGCGAAAGGGCAAGTTAAGCCCAAGATACATTGGACCTTTCAAGATAATCAAAAGAGTTGGCAAGGTAGCTTATCAATTGGAGTTAACGGCTTCGTTAGCACAAGTTCATGATGTTTTTCATGTGTCAACTTTGAGAAAATATGTTGCTGATCCAAACCATGTAATAAGCAACGAATTTGTGCATCAACAACTTCAGCCGGATTTGAGTTATGAAGAGAAGCCAGTGGAAATTTTGATGTATGAAGTTAAGAGACTACGAAATAAAGAGATTCCATTAGTGAAAGTATTATGGCAGAATCAGTTAGTGGAAGAAGCTACATGGGAACGTGAAGATGATATGAGAAGTCGCTACCCAGAATTGTTTCAACTAACCTGATTTCGGGGGTGAAATCCTCTTTAAGGGGGTGAGAATGTAATACCCGGGTTCCGTAAGTAAGCCGGCCAATAAATTTGGATGCATATTATGTGCTTATATGATTGCACATTTGATATTTATTTAATTATTTGCATATGTGATATTTAACATTATGTGTAAGTTAGATATGGAAGTAGAGGAAATTCGGGATGAGTATGAGAGGGTGAATTTGCGAGTTAGGAAAGTTTGGTTATCATGAGTGCGTGGAATAGGTTCGCGAATTGAAAGGAATTAGAACCTTGCATGGTTTGAAATTCGCGAACTAGCGGGAGATTTAGTTTCACGAATTGAGAAAATTATGAGCATGTGAAGTATACTTCGCGAATTATAAGGATTCGTGAAGTGTGGAAGTGCAAAATGTTTTTTTTTACGAATGGAACTTTGAACCTTTGAAGTTGGGAAATATTGTAATAATAAACTAATTATAATTTAGTAGGAAAGACAAGTGGGAGACAATGCTTTTCGGATTAGGTAAATATCAACGTTGGGTTTTGTCCTTTGTTGTCTAAAGCACTAATGGAGAAGTAAGATTAATCATTTATTCAATCATAAGAAAAATAAATCTAGAGAGAAGACGAAGAACTCAAACTGTAGAGGTTGAATTTAAGCTTGTAGAGGGTATATCTTTCTTATTTCATCTTTACGTTTTTATTTTGATTTACTATGTTTTAAGTGTGTTAGATACGAGAGGCTAGATCTGTGTAAGTTTTATAAAGTTTTTTTTTAATTTTTGAAGGTTCAAATGTGATTTGAAGTTTTAAAGGAGTTCGTTGTGTTTTTGAGAAAATAATATGTTGATCGAAGGTTTTCAGATTTTAAGTGTTAAATAGAGTTTTTGGTGATAATGGGGTCGTGAAATATGAGTTTCACGAACTCTAGTTCGCGAATCATTAGAGAAGTAAGAATTCGCGGATTGAAAAGGTTTTGCGAATTGTGTTTGTTGATTTCGCGAATTGAATGAGTTCGCAAAATGAGAGTGTGAAATGATTAGTTTGCGAATTTTTAGAGGTTTGCAAATTGAGGATTTCGAATTGAAGATATGTGATGTGAGTTTTGTGGGTCGGTTGAGATTCGCGAACTGCTAGACGTTCAGTTCGCGAATTGATTTCGCGGGTGATACTTTGCGATCCACTGTACAAAGTTTCGCGAATCCATGAGATTTCGCGAGTTTTATGTTGAGAGTCATGTTTTGCGAATTCCATTTTGCGAACTAAGTTTTGCGGGCTAAGTGAATTTTGCGGACTGAGTTTCGCGAACTGGTGCGAATTGAGTTTTGCGAATTGGGACTATCACTTCGCGAATTGCTTTTGTGAATCATAACAACTTTGCGAATTGTTTTTGTAAATTAGAGACTTTGCGAATAGTATTAGAGTTTGCGAATTTGGTTACTGTGTAGAATTTCGCGGGTTCATGTAATGCACACCGCGAATCAGGTCACTTTGAATAAAACGTATTAAGTTTAAAAAAAAAAGGACGATATTGCCTTTTTAGGAAAATTGTTTTTACACTATTTAATCAGAAAAATATTTTGAGTCTAACGGGCATAGTCTCTCGTAACGCCCGATCATAATTTGTCTCTCGTGTCTTCATGGTCAATTTACGGTATAGGCAAATGTCCTTTTTGGTGGAATTTCCGAACGAAAATTTAAGTAGTCAACTAATATAATATATAAACTGATTTTATCGTCTTTTCGTAGTTAAAGGACGATACTTTAGGAAACTCACCAGACCTGCTAGTGATTAGCTTAAGGACGTCAGGTAAGTGGGAATCTCACCTACAACACATAATTTGTGTTATATGTATTTGTCTTACGTGACTATGTGCTTTGATGAGAATATGTGGTTATGAATTATGACGTGAAATGTTTCGATATGCTTTCGCATGGTAAACATTTATTGCATTATTACGTGACATGAGCATGTGCATACACGTATGATGTGAGAATTAGAAGTATGAGTGTGCACAGAATAAGATCGTCTGAGAACAAAATATGTTTGACGATATTGGTAATTGATGTCAAGATGTAAAGGAATGATAGCTACTTCTACAAAGGCACCATGACGGGGGTAAAACCGTCGAATGTATGTACCTAAATTATTTAGGTAGCGGACGAGGGTCACCTGGACGAGACACATGGCGTAAGCCAGAGTGCCAGGAAAGGCAACCGCAGTAGAAAGGATGATCATCAGATAGAGGGGCGACCTGGTGAATGGAAAAACTGGAGATAAACCCTAGTTTTGTCCTAGCCAGAGTGGGCCAACTACCGTACTTTTATCGGTATAGGATTTGAGCTCATGTTATGGTGGTGCGCGTAGTAAGTTAGCTATGGGCCAGATAGAAATGAAAAAAAAATGAGAAAGAAATAAGAATGATATGTATATGTGAGTATTAGAAAGCACTGACGCGGATGCCTTTGCTAGTTGGCACCTGCATACATGCATATTTTCACTTACTGAGCTTTATAGCTCATCCCATGTTTTATGTGTTGTAGACGTAGTGAACACGGTACGTGAACCTGTGAAAGGCGAGGTTGGTCCTTCTGGAACTTCCGGTGACTTTTGAGGGTGGTGTGTACATGGATGCGACCTGTGTGGCGGGTGTTATGTTAATTACGCTGTGTTTGTAAAATATGTTTGTATTGTATGTAAAACATTCGAATAATGTTTGTATTGTAAAATAGCAGTGTATGGTTTGCTATGTAAAATCGAAAAATTATATCGGTATATTTCGTATGTAATATATTTATATTTCTATTTAGTCACGTAAGTTAGCGTAAGATAATAGTAGTAGATGGCGGGGCGCCACAGGTTGGTATCAGAGCTTCGGTTTGCAGTTTCTGTAGACTGTCCATGTACACACACTCAAAAGCGCGGAAGACAGCCTTGCTCGTAAGTTATATGATATTATGAATTTCTTGCATCGCATGATTTATTGGCCTTAGGGACTGATAGGGTAAGAGAAACAACATGGTTAGAACAAGAGGAGAAGGCAGCGGGGTAAACAATCACGATGGCGAAAATGTAAATCCGACTGACAATCGAGACTCGACTATCCTTCAGTTCACCGAGTTAGTTCGTCAGCAGTCTCAACAGATTCAAGAGTTGATTCAGCAGCGAAACTCTGAGGGGGCGAGAAACAATGGAGTTTTCCAGGCTAATCAAGTTGAAGTTGTGGGTGAAAGATTTCGCAGACTGAACCCTCCTATCTTTGAAGATGCCATTGACCCAACATCTGATGAGGATTGGATTAGAACTTTAGAGAGCATGTTCCAATACAGCAGAATCCCTGAGAATGAGAAGGTTCTGAGTGCTGCATTTTTACTACGAGGAAGTGCAGGTCACTGGTGGGACACCATACAAGTCATTGAAGATCCTGCTGCAATGAACTGGGAACGTTTCAAAGAATTATTCAGGAACAAATATTTTACTGCACCTGTGCGAGCTCAGCGCATGAATGAGTTCATCAATCTCAAGCAAGGGATGATGACTGTGGCTGAGTATATCAGAAAGTTTGAACAACTGTCAAGGTTCGCGACTCATATGGTGAGCACTGATGCTTTGAAGGTCGAACGATTCCTCGAGGGTCTGAAGCCAGAGTTGTATCGCGATGTTAATATGGCTGGAATACAAGGAGCTTCATATGCTCAGGTGGCGGAGCGAGCGATGGTGGCAGAACAGGCTGAGACACGAATTATTCGTGCTCAGGAGGCAAAGCGAAAGTTTGTACAAGGAGCAAATTGGAGGGGTGGAAATCAGAAACGTCAATTCATTCCTAAAGGCGGGAAGCAAAATTTTCAGAACAGACCTGGACCACCACAACAACAAAATCTTAACCAGGGGAGACCCCCAGCACCAATACCAATTTGCGCGAGATGTGGAAGACGTCATTTGGGAATATGTTTTTCACAGAATGCTACTTGTTACAAGTGTGAGAAGACGGGACATTTTGCGAGAGCATGTCCAGAGAATGCATCAGGAAGTCAAGTTATGAATCAAGTGAGACCACCAGCTGTACCGGCGAGAGTGTACACATTGACTTCAGAGGAAGCGGAGGCTAATCCGTCCGTGGTTGCAGGTATTCTACTTATACACCAAGTCCCAACATGCATATTAGTAGATTCAGGAGCCACGCATTCATTTGCATCCACTAAGTATATGACGAGACTCGGGATTACACCTAACTTGTCTGACTATGAATATGATGTGACTGTTCCACATGGAGTTGCGAGGCGAACCAATCTGGTTTTAAGAAATTGTCCTGTGATAGTGAATGGACGAGAATTGTTTGTTGATTTAATAGTTATTCCGATGAACGACTATGAGGTGATTCTTGGAATGGACTGGCTATCGAAATATGGAGCTGTCATTGACTGTAATCGCAAGACAGTTACATTCAATATTGAAGAGAACGAGCCTTTCAGTTTCGTGGGAACAAACAAGGAAGGGAATATTTCTAGAATTTCAGCGACAAAGGCGCAACGTTTGATCAAGGTGGGATGCGAAGCTTATCTAGTTTTCGCGATAAAATCAGAGGTTCGTTCAATGCCAAAATTAAATGAGGTGACTGTGGTACGAGATTTTCCTGATGTTTTTCCAGAAGATTTACCAGGATTACCACCAGATCGAGAGATCGAATTTACGATCGATTTAATACCAGGATCTGCTCCAATCTCAAATACTCCATATCGGTTAGCGCCAGCTGAATTAAAAGAGTTAAAAGAACAGCTGGATGATTTATTACAGAAGGGATTTATTCAACCCAGTTTTTCTCCTTGGGGAGCGCCAGTTCTGTTTGTGCGAAAGAAAGATGGGTCGATGCGACTATGTATCGACTACAGAGAGTTGAATAAGATAACAATCAAAAATAAATATCCCCTACCAAGAATAGATGATTTGTTTGATCAACTTCAAGGTGCCACGGTGTTTTCAAAAATAGATCTACGATCGGGGTATCATCAATTGAAGGTTTGAAAAGAAGATATTTCAAAGACGGCGTTCAGGACCAGATATGGACACTATGAATTTTTAGTCATGCCTTTCGGGGTGACTAATGCGCCAGCAGCATTTATGGATCTAATGAATCGGGTGTTGAAACAATTTTTGGACAAGTTTGTCATTGTATTCATCGATGACATCCTTATATATTCGAAGACGAAGGAGGAACACGAAATGCATCTGAAGAAAGTTCTTGAAATATTACGGGAAAATCAATTGTATGCCAAGTTCAAGAAATGTGAATTCTGGTTGAGTCAAGTTGCATTTCTAGGTCACATTGTTTCTGGAGATGGAACTTCTGTGGATCCTAGCAAAATTGAAGCTATCAACAATTGGCCACAACCAACCAATGTCACGGAAGTGCGGAGTTTTCTTGGTTTGGCTGGGTACTACAGAAAATTTATTAAAGATTTCTCAAAGATTGCATCAACATTGACGAAGTTAACAAGGAAGAATGTTCCATTCCATTGGAGTGAGGACTGTGAGCAAAGTTTTCAAGAATTGAAGAAGCGACTTACCTCAGCTCCAGTTCTTACAATACCATCAGGAACTGGAGGATTTTCGGTTTACAGCGATGCATCAAGAAATGGCTTAGGTTGTGTATTAATGCAACATGGAAATGTGGTAGCTTATGCTTCTCGACAATTAAAGGAGTATGAAAAGAATTATCCCACTCATGACCTGGAATTAGCCGCAGTGGTGTTCGCTCTAAAAATTTGGAGACATTATTTATATGGGGAGCGTTGTGAAATTTACACGGATCACAAGAGTCTGAAATATTTTTTCACTCAGAAGGAACTAAATATGAGGCAAAGAAGGTGGCTAGAACTGGTCAAAGACTATGATTGTGTGATCAGTTATCACCCAGGCAAAGCAAATGTGGTGGCCGATGCGTTAAGCCGAAAAGCTGTAAGTACAGAGTTACATCTACTGGAAGTGGAGCTAGTTCAATTGGGAGAAGTTGAAGCGAAATTGGCTGCATTAACTTTACAACCGACAATACTGGAACAAATTAAAAAGGCACAAGAAGAAGATGAATTTTATTTGAAGATCAAAGACACTCAAATGGAACAACATGCATCGGATTTCAAGATACAAGATGATGGAAGTTTATATTCTGAAGACCGTTTATATGTATCTGATAATGCGGAAATTCGAAGAACTATAATGAAGGAAGCACATGCCACAACCTATTCGGTTCATCCAGGGGCTACAAAAATGTATCGAGATCTACGAATAAATTATTGGTGGCCGGGAATGAAAAGAGACATCGCGACGTTTGTAAGTCAATGTTTGACTTGTCAACAAATAGAAGCGGAGCATCAACGACCGGCGGGGACATTACAGCCTTTGCTGATACCTGAATGGAAGTGGGATCATATTACGATGGATTTCATCGCTGGCTTACCAAAGACTGTAAAAGGTTATGATGCCATTTGGGTTGTAGTCGATCGATTAACCAAGTCAGCTCATTTTCTACCCATAAGTTCGATATTTTCCATGGAGCGCTATGCAGAACTATATATTCAAGAAATTGTTCGACTCCACGAAATTCCGTTATCGATAATTTCAGATCGAGATTCACGGTTCTTATCTAAATTTTGGATGAGTTTACAGAAGGCGATGGGGACTAAGTTGTCTTTCAGTACGGCTAATCATCCTCAAACTGATGGTCAATCCGAACGAACCATTCAAACATTGGAAGACATGTTGCGAGCATGTGTTTTGGATTTTAAAGGAAGCTGGAGCAAATATTTGCCATTGATTGAATTTCCTACAACAATAGTTATCATGCAACTATTGGGATGCCACCGTATGAAGCTTTGTATGGACGCAAGTGTCGATCTCCTATACATTGGGATGAAGTCGGCGAACCTGCGATGTTAGGGCCTGACATGGTTCAAGAGATGACCGAGGCAATAGAAAAAATACGAGAGAGAATGCGAACGGCTCAAAGTCGACAGAAGAGTTACGCAGACCAAAGGCGAAGGTCATTGGAATTTGAAATTGATGACTGGGTATTTTTGAAAGTATCTCCAATGAAAGGCGTAAAACGGTTTGGGCGAAAGGGCAAGTTAAGCCCAAGATACATTGGACCTTTCAAGATAATCAAAAGAGTTGGCAAGGTAGCTTATCAATTGGAGTTACCGGCTTCGTTAGCACAAGTTCATGATGTTTTTCATGTGTCAACGTTGAGAAAATATGTTGCTGATCCAAACCATGTAATAAGTAACGAATTTGTGCATCAACAACTTCAGCCAGATTTGAGTTATGAAGAAAAGCCAGTGGAAATTTTGATGTATGAAGTTAAGAGACTACGAAATAAAGAGATTCCATTAGTGAAAGTATTATGGCAGAATCAGTTAGTGGAAGAAGCTACATGGGAACTTGAAGATGATATGAGAAGTCGCTACCCAGAATTGTTTCAACTAACCTGATTTCGGGGGCGAAATCCTCTTTAAGGGGGGGAGAATGTAATACCCGGGTCCCGTAAGTAAGCCGGCCAATAAATTTGCACGCATATTATGTGCATATATGATTGCACATTTGATATTTATTTAATTATGTGCATATGTGATATTTAACATTATGTGTAAGTTAGATATGGAAGTAGAGGAAATTCGGGATGAGTATGAGAGGGTGAATTTGCGAGTTAGGAAAGTTTGGTTATCATGAGTGCGTGGAATAGGTTCGCGAATTGAAAGGAATTAGACCTTGCATGGTTTGAAATTCGCGAACTAGGGGGAGATTTAGTTTCACGAATTGAGAAAATTATGAGCATGTGAAGTATACTTCGCGAATTATAAGGATTCGTGAAGTGTAGAAGTGCAAAATGCTTTTTTTTTTTACGAATGGAACTTTGAACCTTTGAAGTTGGGAAATATTGTAATAATAAACTAATTATAATTAAGTAGGAAAGACAAGTGGGAGATAATGCTTTTCGGATTAGGTAAATATCAACGTTGGGTTTTGTCCTTTGTTGTCTAAAGCACTAATGGAGAAGTAAGATTAATCATTTATTCAATCATAAGAAAAATAAATCTAGAGAGAAGACGAAGAACTCAAACTGTAGAGGTTGAATTTAAGCTTGGAGAGGGTATATCTTTCTTATTTCATCTTTACATTTTTATTTTGATTTAGTATGTTTTAAGTGTGTTAGATACGAGAGGCTAGATCTGTGTAAGTTTTATAAAGTTTTTTTTAATTTTTGAAGGTTCAAATGTGATTTGAAGTTTTAAAGAAGTTCGTTGTGTTTTTGAGAAAATAATATGTTGATCGAAGGTTTTCAGATTTTAAGTGTTAAATAGAGTTTTTGGTGATAATGGGGTCGTGAAATATGAGTTTCACGAACTCTAGTTCGCGAATCATTAGAGAAGTAAGAATTCGCGGATTGAAAAGGTTTTGCGAATTGTGTTTGTTGATTTCGCGAATTGAATGAGTTCGCAAAATGAGAGTGCGAAATGATTAGTTTGCGAATTTTTAGAGGTTTGCAAATTGAGGATTTCGAATTGAAGATATGTGATGTGAGTTTTGTGGGTCGGTTGAGATTCGCGAACTGCTAGACGTTCAGTTCGCGAATTGATTTCGCGGGTGATACTTTGCGAATTCGATCCACTGTACAAAGTTTCGCGAATCCATGAGATTTCGCGAGTTTTATTTTGAGAGTCATGTTTTGCGAATTCCATTTTGCGAACTGAGTTTTGCGGGCTAAGTGAATTTTGCGGACTGAGTTTCGCGAACTGGTGCGAGTTGAGTTTTGCTAATTGGGACTATCACTTCCGCGAATTGCTTTTGTGAACCATAACAACTTTGCGAATTGTTTTTGTAAATTAGAGACTTTGCGAATAGTATTAGAGTTTGCGAATTTGGTTACTGTGTAGAATTTCGCGGGTTCATGTAATGCACTTCGCGAATCAGGTCACTTTGAATAAAACGTATTAAGTTTAAAAAAAAGGACGATATTGCCTTTTTAGGAAAATTGTTTTTACACTATTTAATCAGAAAAATATTTTGAGTCTAACGGGCATAGTCTCTCGTAACGCCCGATCATAATTTGTCTCTCGGTGTCTTCATGGTCAATTTACGGTATAGGCAAATGTCCTTTTTGATGGAATTTCCGAACGAAAATTTAAGTAGTCAACTAATATAATATATAAACTGATTTTATCGTCTTTTCGTAGTTAAAGGACGATATTTTAGGAAACTCACCAGACCTGCTAGTGATTAGCTTAAGGACGTCAGGTAAGTGGGAATCTCACCTACAACACATAATTTGTGTTATATGTATTTGTCTTACGTGACTATGTGCTTTGATGAGAATATGTGGTTATGAATTATGACGTGAAATGTTTCGATATGCTTTCGCATGGTAAACATTTATTGCATTATTACGTGACATGAGCATGTGCATACACGTATGATGTGAGAATTAGAAGTATGAGTGTGCACAGAATAAGATCGTCTGAGAACAAAATATGTTTGACGATATTGGTAATTGATGTCAAGATGTAAAGGAATGATAGCTACTTCTACAAAGGCACCATGACGGGGGTAAAACCGTCGAATGTATGTACCTAAATTATTTAGGTAGCGGACGAGGGTCACCTGGACGAGACACATGGCGTAAGCCAGAGTGCCAGGAAAGGCAACCGCAATAGAAAAAGGATGATCATCAGAAAGAGGGGCGACCTGGTGAATGGAAAAACTGGAGATAAACCCTAGTTTTGTCCTAGCCAGAGTGGGCCAACTACCGTACTTTTATCCGTATAGGATTTGAGCTCATGTTATGGTGGTGCGCGTAGTAAGTTAGCTATGGGCCAGATAGAAATGAAAAAAAAAATGAGAAAGAAATAAGAATGATATGTATATGTGAGTATTAGAAAGCACTGGCGCGGATGCCTTTGCTAGTTGGCACCTGCATACATGCATATTTTCACTTACTGAGCTTTATAGCTCATCCCATGTTTTATGTGTTGTAGACGCAGTGAACACGGTACGTGAACCTGTGAAAGGCGAGGTTGGTCCTTCTGGAACTTCCGGTGACTTTTGAGGGTGGTGTGTACATGGATGCGACCTGTGTGGCGGGTGTTATGTTAATTACGCTGTGTTTGTAAAATATGTTTGTATTGTATGTAAAACATTCGAATAATGTTTGTATTGGATGCGACCTGTGTGGCGGGTGTGTACATGGTTTGCTATGTAAAATCGAAAAATTATATCGGTATATTTCGTATGTAATATATTTATATTTCTATTTAGTCACGTAAGTTAGCGTAAGATAATAGTAGTAGATGGCGGGGCGCCACAGGTTGGTATCAGAGCTTCGGTTTGCAGTTTCTGTAGACTGTCCATGTACACACACTCAAAAGCGCGGAAGACAGCCTTGCTCGTAAGTTATATGATATTATGAATTTCTTGCATCGCATGATTTATTGGCCTTAGGGACTGATAGGGTAAGAGAAACAACATGGTTAGAACCAGAGGAGAAGGCAGCGGGGTAAACAATCACGATGGCGAAAATGTAAATCAGACTGACAATCGAGAATCGACTATCCTTCAGCTCACCGAGTTAGTTCGTCAGCAGTCTCAACAGATTCAAGAGTTGATTCAGCAGCGAAACTCTGAGGGGGCGAGAAACAATGGAGTTTTCCAGGCTAATCAAGTTGAAGTTGTGGGTGAAAGATTTCGCAGACTGAACCCTCCTATCTTTGAAGATGCCATTGACCCAACATCTGATGAGGATTGGACTAGAACTTTAGAGAGCATGTTCCAATACAGCAGAATCCCTGAGAATGAGAAGGTTCTGAGTGCTGCATTTTTACTACGAGGAAGTGCAGGTCACTGGTGGGACACCATACAAGTCATTGAAGATCCTGCTGCAATGAACTGGGAACGTTTCAAAGAATTATTCAGGAACAAATATTTTACTGCACCTGTGCGAGCTCAGCGCATGAATGAGTTCATCAATCTCAAGCAAGGGATGATGACTGTGGCTGAGTATATCAGAAAGTTTGAACAACTGTCAAGGTTCGCGACTCATATGGTGAGCACTGATGCTTTGAAGGTCGAACGATTCCTCGAGGGTCTGAAGCCAGAGTTGTATCGCGATGTTAATATGGCTGGAATACAAGGAGATTCATATGCTCAGGTGGCGGAGCGAGCGATGGTGGCAGAACAGGCTGAGACACGAATTATTCGTGCTCAGGAGGCAAAGCGAAAGTTTGTACAAGGAGCAAATTGGAGGGGTGGAAATCAGAAACGTCAATTCATTCCTAAAGGCGGGAAGCAAAATTTTCAGAACAGACCTGGACCACCACAACAACAAAATCTTAACCAGGGGAGACCCCCAGCACCAATACCAATTTGCGCGAGATGTGGAAGACGTCATTTGGCAATATGTTTTTCACAGAACGCTACTTGTTACAAGTGTGGGAAGACGGGACATTTTGCGAGGGCATGTCCAGAGAATGCATCAGGAAGTCAAGTTATGAATCAAGTGAGACCACCAGCTGTACCGGCTAGAGTGTACACATTGACTTCAGAGGAAGCGGAGGCTAATCCGTCCGTGGTTGCAGGTATTCTACTTATACACCAAGTCCCAACATGCATATTAGTAGATTCAGGAGCCACGCATTCATTTGCATCCACTAAGTATATGACGAGACTCGGGATTACACGTAACTTGTCTGACTATGAATATGATGTGACTGTTCCACATGGAGTTGCGATGCGAACCAATCTGGTTTTAAGAAATTGTCCTGTGATAGTGAATGGACGAGAATTGTTTGTTGATTTAATAGTTATTCCGATTAACGACTATGAGGTGATTCTTGGAATGGACTGGCTATCGAAATATGGAGCTGTCATTGACTGTAATCGCAAGACAGTTACATTCAATATTGAAGAGAACGAGCCTTTCAGTTTCGTGGGAACAATCAAGGAAAGGAATATTTCTAGAATTTCAGCGACAAAGGCGCAACGTTTGATCAAGGTGGGATGCGAAGCTTATCTAGTTTTCGCGATAGAATCAGAGGATCGTTCAATGCCAAAATTAAATGAGGTGACTGTGGTACGAGATTTTCCTGATGTTTTTCCAGAAGATTTACCAGGATTACCACCAGATCGAGAGATCGAATTTACGATCGATTCAATACCAGGATCTGCTCCAATCTCAAAGACTCCATATCGGTTAGCGTCAGCTGAATTAAAAGAGTTAAAAGAACAGCTGGATGATTTATTACAGAAGGGATTTATTCAACCCAATTTTTCTCCTTGGGGAGCGCCAGTTCTGTTTGTGCGAAAGAAAGATGGGTCGATGCGACTATGTATCGACTACAGAGAGTTGAATAAGATAACAATCAAAAATAAATATCCCCTACCAAGAATAGATGATTTGTTTGATCAACTTCAAGGTGCCACGGTGTTTTCAAAAATAGATCTACGATCGGGGTATCATCAATTGAAGGTTCGAAAAGAAGATATTTCAAAGACGGCGTTCAGGACCAGATATGGACACTATGAATTTTTAGTCATGCCTTTCGGGGTGACTAATGCGCCAGCAGCATTTATGGATCTAATGAATCGGGTGTTGAAACAATTTTTGGACAAGTTTGTCATTGTATTCATCGATGACATCCTTATATATTCGAAGACGAAGGAGGAACACGAAATGCATCTGAAGAAAGTTCTTGAAATATTACGGGAAAATCAATTATATGCCAAGTTCAAGAAATGTGAATTCTGGTTGAGTCAAGTTGCATTTCTAGGTCACATTGTTTCTGGAGATGGAATTTCTGTGGATCCTAGCAAAATTGAAGCTATCAACAATTGGCCACAACCAACCAATGTCACGGAAGTGCGGAGTTTTCTTGGTTTGGCTGGGTACTACAGAAAATTTATTAAAGATTTCTCAAAGATTGCATCAACATTGACGAAGTTAACAAGTAAGAATGTTCCATTCCATTGGAGTGAGGAGTGTGAGCAAAGTTTTCAAGAATTGAAGAAGCGACTTACCTCAGCTCCAGTTCTTACAATACCATCAGGAACTGGAGGATTTTCGGTTTACAGCGATGCATCAAGAAATGGGTTAGGTTGTGTATTAATGCAACATGGAAATGTGGTAGCTTATGCTTCTCGACAATTAAAGGAGTATGAAAAGAATTATCCCACTCATGACCTGGAATTAGCCGCAGTGGTGTTCGCTCTAAAAATTTGGAGACATTATTTATATGGGGAGCGTTGTGAAATTTACACGGATCACAAGAGTCTGAAATATTTTTCACTCAGAAGGAACTAAATATGAGGCAAAGAAGGTGGCTAGAACTGGTCAAAGACTATGATTGTGTGATCAGTTATCACCCAGGCAAAGCAAATGTGGTGGCCGATGCGTTAAGCCGAAAAGCTGTAAGTACAGAGTTACATCTACTGGAAGTGGAGGTAGTTCAATTGGGAGAAGTTGAAGCGAAATTGGCTGCATTAACTTTACAACCGACAATACTGGAACAAATTAAAAAGGCACAAGAAGAAGATGAATTTTATTTGAAGATCAAAGACACTCAAATGGAACAACATGCATCGGATTTCAAGATACAAGATGATGGAAGTTTATATTATGAAGACCGTTTATACGTACCTGATAATGCGGAAATTTGAAGAACTATAATGAAGGAAGCACATGCCACAACCTATTCGGTTCATCCAGGGGCTACAAAAATGTATCGAGATCTACGAATAAATTATTGGTGGCCGGGAATGAAAAGAGACATCGCGACGTTTGTAAGTCAATGTTTGACTTGTCAACAAATAAAAGCGGAGCATCAACGACCGGCGGGGACATTACAGCCTTTGCTGATACCTGAATGGAAGTGGGATCATATTACGATGGATTTCATCGCTGGCTTACCAAAGACTGTAAAAGGTTATGATGCCATTTGGGTTGTAGTCGATCGATTAACCAAGTCAGCTCATTTTCTACCCATAAGTTCGATATTTTCCATGGAGCGCTATGCAGAACTATATATTCAAGAAATTGTTCGACTCCACGGAATTCCGTTATCGATAATTTCAGATCGAGATTCACGGTTCTTATCTAAATTTTGGATACAGAAGGCGATGGGGACTAAGTTGTCTTTCAGTACGGCTTATCATCCTCAAACTGATGGTCAATCCGAACGAACCATTCAAACATTGGAAGACATGTTGGGAGCATGTGTTTTGGATTTTAAAGGAAGCTGGAGCAAATATTTGCCATTGATTGAATTTTCCTACAACAATAGTTATCATGCAACTATTGGGATGGCACCGTATGAAGCTTTGTATGGACGCAAGTGTCGATCTCCTATACATTGGGATGAAGGTCGGCGAACGTGCGATGTTAGGGCCTGACATGGTTCAAGAGATGACCGAGGCAATAGCAAAAATACGAGAGAGAATGCGAACGGCTCAAAGTCGACAGAAGAGTTACGCAGACCAAAGGCGAAGGTCATTGGAATTTGAAATTGATGACTGGGTATTTTTGAAAGTATCTCCAATGAAAGGCGTAAAACGGTTTGGGCGAAAGGGCAAGTTAAGCCCAAGATACATTGGACCTTTCAAGATAATCAAAAGAGTTGGCAAGGTAGCTTATCAATTGGAGTTACCGGCTTCGTTAGCACAAGTCATGATGTTTTTCATGTGTCAACGTTGAGAAAATATGTTGCTGATCCAAACCATGTAATAAGTAACGAATTTGTGCATCAACAACTTCAGCCAGATTTGAGTTATGAAGAGAAGCCAGTGGAAATTTTGATGTATGAAGTTAAGAGACTACGAAATAAAGAGATTCCATTAGTGAAAGTATTATGGCAGAATCAGTTAGTGGAAGAAGCTACATGGGAACGTGAAGATGATATGAGAAGTCGCTACCCAGAATTGTTTCAACTAACCTGATTTCGGGGCGAAATCCTCTTTAAGGGGGCGAGAATGTAATACCTGTAATACCCGTAAAATTTAGTTACGGAATTTACGATATAATTAAGGGTGAAATATAGTTAATTAGAGACATTATTGGATTAATTGAATAAAGAAGTTAGGACTTTGTGTGATATGATGCTTTCATGCTTTTATGCCTTTCGAGTAATTTATGTGTCTATGTGATTCATGCTATATGTGATATGATATTATATGTATTTTTATCTGATACTAGAATAACAAACCCGGTAGGAAATTCATGTTAGTGTTTAGAAATAGTTTCGTATAAGGTCGAAGATTTTTGGGTGAAAGAAATAATTAGTAAGGGCCGAATACAAGTAATCCAAAGCATAAGATAATAATATTAATAAGAAATAGAACTTGGACAAGTATTATTAGGCCATATTACTTTCCTAACTAGGCCCAAGTTTTAGGGATAAAGATAAGTAAGAAAATTGCTTAGACCAAAGGAAATCGACGTCGTCACTTTGTGTCACCTCAAGTGTACCTTGAATACTTAATACTTACGAAAAAACCCATCGATAATATAAGATGATCAAGTAAGAAAACCCTAAGACAAGGGAGGATAGTTCAGACGAGAATTAAAGACATCAACCAACACTAAACGAGTTCCAGCTCTAGGACAAAGGTATATTTGTATACTTTAATATGTGCGTTTTATTCATATATGAACTTATGTGTTTTAACCTTTCAAAAACTTAGAGTTTAAAACGATAGAAAGGGATTTGAGGTGTACCCTTTTCCTAAATTAGGATAGTTATCAAAGAAAATCCTTATTTTTAGGCTAGTTATTAATTCTAGGATTTCAAGTATACAAATCATACTAACATGGCAGCTTAGGATTATGAGTGTTGGTCTGGAAAAGTGTGTAAGATAGGAATTGGAATTAAGGAGAAGAAAGCAGCTTGAAGTTGTGTCAATCAAAGCTAGCAAGTTATATAGATAAATCGGTCGAGATATATTTTTAAATTTAACCACGAGATCTTTGTTAAAATGTCGAGATTTGTCTTCAATAATGATATCGAGATTTGTATATAACATCTCGACATTTTTGCTCGTAATGTCCATATCATGTCGAAATCTATTTGGTACATATTATGTCGAGACCTTGTTAAAATATCGAAATCTATCTCAAGGTCTTTATATATATATCTCGAAAAATAGTTATGATGTCGACCTACATATCGAATCTATGTTCATGTCGACATCTTGGTATTAATCTTGAAGACATATAAACTCGAAATCTCTAAATATCGAGATCTATAATTTCGATAGGAAGTGTTCAAACAATTAAATAAAACTCGAAAGCAGATAATGATTGAGGATAAGGTTCGATCTTTTAGCTAGAAAGCAAAAACTAAAGTAACAATAGAATAATGCTTATTATCTAACCAAGGTAAAGATCGACTAAATGTCGATGCCAATTACCTATTATCACACGCAAAATATAGATAAGCACTAACTAAAATGTTGATATTATTTATTCATCTACACACGTTAACCTTCGAGATAAAAGGGAACATTTTTATTTCATCAAACAAACCCTACAAAACCCTCGACAACTTGGGAGCAGAAGGAGCAACGGAAGGCAGATTTCTCTAAGCTAGGAGTGGTATGAAGTTTTGATCCTAACTTATATATTTGAATTATGCATTAGTATCATGCTTAACAGAAATTAGTAAAGTTAATTTTATGATCTTATAAATTATCAAGTCGTATGTTTTTAAATTATATGGTATTTATATTGTTCTGGAAAAGTAGGGTTTGATCGAAATTTAGATGAACTCCATATCAGAAGGTGTTTTCGAGCAGTATGATTTTCAGCTTGATAAGTTTCGGAAATATATTAGTATTGCAGGAATAATCTCGAGGTCGAAAATTAAGATTGGAAAAATGTCGAAACAAAACTCGAGATGCAATCGTAAGATGTCGAGATCTATTTATACAATGAACATTGAAGTCTTTAAGTGAAGTGTCGAAATCTGTGAATTATTAAGTTTCAAATCTTGAAGTCCTTATATATATAATCTCGAGAACACATCGAGATTCATTTCAAAACTTACCTCGACATCCTTAGGTAGAAATGTTTAAAGATTGAATGTCGAAATGGTATTACTGCTTAGTTGTTATAACTCAAAATACATCTCGACATTCAAGTGTAATATCGAGATTTAGCTTAGGTATATTATATTAATAAACTCGACATTCATCTTAGGAATATGTCGAGGTTTATCTTGGGAAAATTATTGAGATCCTAGTATATAGGGTAAAAACCGAAGTCTTATATGGTTTATTGTCGAAATATTATAATGTCGAGATTCATCTCTACCTTGAAGTATCATATATGTTATACACTATGTTTAAACACCTCGAGATCTATATGCACAATGTCGAAATATGTGTAATGATTAAAATCTCGAAAGCCTTTAGTGCAATGTGGAAACAGATTTCGATGGTATAATTTTAATGTCGAGATTGTACATTTTTAAGCTCAAGAATTATCTAGAAAACCCTAGCTCGAGATATTTTTATTATGTCGAGACCCATGTAACCCATCTCGAGAACTATCTTTCTATTTAATTGTGAAATCCCACAATAAAGTTTAACAACAATGTTGAAATCTAATTTAGAGAATAATCTCAAAACATTATATATACGGTTTTAAATTCTAAAGTTTTAATTTCGAAATTTATAGAAGTCAAAATTTGGGCCAAAATTAGAGTTTTTAAATTAAACCAGTTTTGTGTAATTATGACTAGACTAACAAACCCTAATTTATTATGATTGTACATTTAGGGTCCGAAGGTTAGCGACTTACCGTACGATAAGGTTAAATAAGCTAAGGATACCAGGTAAGTGGAAATCGCAACTACAACATATAATTTTTATGTGCATGAAATTATGTGCTATGTGATTTTATGATTTTATGTGACTTCTATGCTTTCTATGTGACGTAAATTTACGTGATTTATGTGACGTAAATTATTTCATGAATATTGCACGCATGTTTATATGATTCATGGCATAAGCACGTGCACGTACGACTAGTATAAGAGTCAAGTTAAGGGAGCGTGCATGAGTATAAGATCGCTTGAAAGCGATATGTATATTTGCCGATATGGGCATTTGTGTCGACTCAATGATGAGTCTCGGCTCTTCTATGCTACCACGGCGATACGAAGCCAATTACCTGATTCACGAAAGGTATGGGGAATACCCCGTAGCGGGAGATGCAACCTGGAGGATGCGACTCGAGGGTATGAGCGGCACCGAGGGACATCGAGTGTTGGCGACCTCGTAGTAAGCTACCAGTGAGAAGCGCCCCGTGTCAGACCGCATTGGGATGGAAAGGCGCCTTAGGGTTAAATGAAATTTGTGTGCCCGGGTTAGCCTCTCAATGGGATGACATTGGGATTGAAAGGCACTAGAAGCCTCTCAGTGTGTACCGCATTTGGATTGAAAGGCACCATAGGGTTACGCACAGATTGAGTACTCGGGTTTAGCCTCCCAATGTGTGTACTGCCACTTGTACCCTTAGGGGTTTGAGCTCTATATGGTGCATAGTAAGATTGAAAGCCGAGGGCCCAAATATGTTATGAAAGGTCAAGAAGAATGTGAGAAAGGTCAGGAAGAATGTGAGAAGTAGATAGCAATGGCGCGGATGCCTTCGCTATTTAGGTCACGTGCATTGCATGCATGATTTTCACTTACTGAGCTCTATAAGCTCATTCCACGTTTTATGTGTTGTAGGACCCCGCGATCACGGTACGTGATCATTTTCACGGCGAGGCCAACTTTTGAAGCTTCCGTGGGCTTTTGAGATGGAAGTGTGTGCATGGATGCGACCTGGTGGAGGCCCAATAGATAGTTTTATTTTGACACGCTTGCGCACCTTCCTATGTAAATAGGACCCAGGATGATTTTGTAGGAACAGTTACGATTCCTTTATATAAAAGGAAAAATTTTATACGAAATTCCGTACTATCTATTTCATTAGTAGAACATTAGTCGCATAGACTAGTGCAGAATGTAGTGGTGGAAAGCGGGGCTGCCACAATACCCGGGTTCCGTAAGTAAGCCGGCCAATAAATTTGCATGCATATTATGTGCTTATATGATTGCACATTTGATATTTATTTAATTATGTGCATATGTGATATTTAACATTATGTGTAAGTTAGATATGGAAGTAGAGGAAATTCGGGATGAGTATGAGAGGGTGAATTTGCGAGTTAGGAAAGTTTGGTTATCATGAGTGCGTGGAATAGGTTCGCGAATTGAAAGGAATTAGAACCTTGCATGGTTTGAAATTCGCGAACTAGGGGGAGATTTAGTTTCACGAATTGAGAAAATTATGAGCATGTGAAGTATACTTGGCGAATTATAAGGATTCGTGAAGTGTGGAAGTGCAAAATGTTTTTTTTTTACGAATGGAACTTTGAACCTTTGAAGTTGGGAAATATTGTAATAATAAACTAATTATAATTAAGTAGGAAAGACAAGTGGGAGATAATGCTTTTCGGATTAGGTAAATATCAACGTTGGGTTTTGTCCTTTGTTGTCTAAAGCACTAATGGAGAAGTAAGATTAATCATTTATTCAATCATAAGAAAAATAAATCTAGAGAGAAGACGAAGAACTCAAACTGTAGAGGTTGAATTTAAGCTTGTAGAGGGTATATCTTTCTTATTTCATCTTTACGTTTTTATTTTGATTTAGTATGTTTTAAGTGTGTTAGATACGAGAGGCTAGATCTGTGTAAGTTTTATAAAGTTTTTTTTTTAATTTTTGAAGGTTCAAATGTGATTTGAAGTTTTAAAGAAGTTCGTTGTGTTTTTGAGAAAATAATATGTTGATCGAAGGTTTTCAGATTTTAAGTGTTAAATAGAGTTTTTGGTGATAATGGGGTCGTGAAATATGAGTTTCACGAACTCTAGTTCGCGAATCATTAGAGAAGTAAGAATTCGCGGATTGAAAAGGTTTTGCGAATTGTGTTTGTTGATTTCGCGAATTGAATGAGTTCGCAAAATGAGAGTGTGAAATAATTAGTTTGCGAATTTTTAGAGGTTTGCAAATTGAGGATTTCGAATTGAAGATATGTGATGTGAGTTTTGTGGGTCGGTTGAGATTCGCGAATGCTAGACGTTCAGTTCGCGAATTGATTTCGCGGGTGATACTTTGCGAATTCGATCCACTGTACAAAGTTTCGCGAATCCATGAGATTTCGCGAGTTTTATTTTGAGAGTCATGTTTTGCGAATTCCATTTTGCGAACTGAGTTTTGCGGGCTAAGTGAATTTTGCGGACTGAGTTTCGCGAACTGGTGCGAATTGAGTTTTGCGAATTGGGACTATCACTTCGCGAATTGCTTTTGTGAACCATAACAACTTTGCGAATTGTTTTTGTAAATTGGAGACTTTGCGAATAGTATTAGAGTTTGCGAATTTGGTTACTGTGTAGAATTTCGCGGGTTCATGCAATGCACTTCGCGAATCAGGTCACTTTGAATAAAACGTATTAAGTTTAAAAAAAAAAGGACGATATTGCCTTTTTAGGAAAATTGTTTTTACACTATTTAATCAGAAAAATATTTTGAGTCTAACGGGCATAGTCTCTCGTAACGCCCGATCATAATTTGTCTCTCGGTGTCTTCATGGTCAATTTACGGTATAGGCAAATGTCCTTTTTGATGGAATTTCCGAACGAAAATTTAAGTAGTCAACTAATATAATATATAAACTGATTTTATCGTCTTTTCGTAGTTAAAGGACGATATTTTAGGAAACTCACCAGACCTGCTAGTGATTAGCTTAAGAACGTCAGATAAGTGGGAATCTCACCTACAACACATAATTTGTGTTATATGTATTTGTCTTACGTGACTATGTGCTTTGATGAGAATATGTGGTTATGAATTATGACGTGAAATGTTTCGATATGCTTTCGCATGGTAAACATTTATTGCATTATTACGTGACATGAGCATGTGCATACACGTATGGTGTGAGAATTAGAAGTATGAGTGTGCACAGAATAAGATCGTCTGAGAACAAAATATGTTTGACGATATTGGTAATTGATGTCAAGATGTAAAGGAATGATAGCTACTTCTACAAAGGCACCATGACGGGGGTAAAACCGTCGAATGTATGTACCTAAATTATTTAGGTAGCGGACGAGGGTCACCTGGACGAGACACATGGCGTAAGCCAGAGTGCCAGGAAAGGCAACCGCAGTAGAAAAAGGATGATCATCAGATAGAGGGGCGACCTGGTGAATGGAAAAACTGGAGATAAACCCTAGTTTTGTCCTAGCCAGAGTGGGCCAACTACCGTACTTTTATCCGTATAGGATTTGAGCTCATGTTATGGTGGTGCGCGTAGTAAGTTAGCTATGGGCCAGATAGAAATGAAAAAAAAAATGAGAAAGAAATAAGAATGATATGTATGTGTGAGTATTAGAAAGCACTGGCGCGGATGCCTTTGCTAGTTGGCACCTGCATACATGCATATTTTCACTTACTGAGCTTTATAGCTCATCCCATGTTTTATGTGTTGTAGACGCAGTGAACACGGTACGTGAACCTGTGAAAGGCGAGGTTGGTCCTTCTGGAACTTCCGGTGACTTTTGAGGGTGGTGTGTACATGGATGCGACCTGTGTGGCGGGTGTTATGTTAATTACGCTGTGTTTGTAAAATATGTTTGTATTGTATGTAAAACATTCGAATAATGTTTGTATTGGATGCGACCTGTGTGGCGGGTGTGTACATGGTTTGCTATGTAAAATCGAAAAATTATATCGGTATATTTCGTATGTAATATATTTATATTTCTATTTAGTCACGTAAGTTAGCGTAAGATAATAGTAGTAGATGGCGGGGCGCCACAGGTTGGTATCAGAGCTTCGGTTTGCAGTTTCTGTAGACTGTCCATGTACACACACTCAAAAGCGCGGAAGACAGCCTTGCTCGTAAGTTATATGATATTATGAATTTCTTGCATCGCATGATTTATTGGCCTTAGGGACTGATAGGGTAAGAGAAACAACATGGTTAGAACCAGAGGAGAAGGCAGCGGGGTAAACAATCACGATGCGAAAATGTAAATCCGACTGACAATCGAGACTCGACTATCCTTCAGCTCACCGAGTTAGTTCGTCAGCAGTCTCAACAGATTCAAGAGTTGATTCAGCAGCGAAACTCTGAGGGGGCGAGAAACAATGGAGTTTTCCAGGCTAATCAAGTTGAAGTTGTGGGTGAAAGATTTCGCAGCCTGAACCCTCCTATCTTTGAAGATGCCATTGACCCAACATCTGCTGAGGATTGGATTAGAACTTTAGAGAGCATGTTCCAATACAGCAGAATCCCTTAGAATGAGAAGGTTCTGAGTGCTGCATTTTTACTACGAGGAAGTGCAGGTCACTGGTGGGACACCATACAAGTCATTGAAGACCTGCTGCAATGAACTGGGAACGTTTCAAAGAATTATTCAGGAACAAATATTTTACTGCACCTGTGCGAGCTCAGCGCATGAATGAGTTCATCAATCTCAAGCAAGGGATGATGACTGTGGCTGAGTATATCAGAAAGTTTGAACAACTGTCAAGGTTCGCGACTCATATGGTGAGCACTGATGCTTTGAAGGTCGAACGATTCCTCGAGGGTCTGAAGCCAGAGTTGTATCGCGATGTTAATATGGCTGGAATACAAGGAGTTTCATATGCTCAGGTGGCGGAGCGAGCGATGGTGGCAGAACAGGCTGAGACACGAATTATTCGTGCTCAGGAGGCAAAGCGAAAGTTTGTACAAGGAGCAAATTGGAGGGGTGGAAATCAGAAACGTCAATTCATTCCTAAAGGCGGGAAGCAAAATTTTCAGAACAGACCTGGACCACCACAACAACAAAATCTTAACCAGGGGAGACCCCCAGCACCAATACCAATTTGCGCGAGATGTGGAAGACGTCATTTGGAATATGTTTTTCACAGAATGCTACTTGTTACAAGTGTGGGAAGACGGGACACTTTGCGAGAGCATGTCCAGAGAATGCATCAGGAAGTCAAGTTATGAATCAAGTGGGACCACCAGCTGTACCGGCTAGAGTGTACACATTGACTTCAGAGGAAGCGGAGGCTAATCCGTCCGTGGTTGCAGGTATTCTACTTATACACCAAGTCCCAACATGCATATTAGTAGATTCAGGAGCCACGCATTCATTTGCATCCACTAAGTATATGACGAGACTCGGGATTACACCTAACTTGTCTGACTATGAATATGATGTGACTGTTCCACATGGAGTTGCGATGCGAACCAATCTGGTTTTAAGAAATTGTCCTGTGATAGTGAATGGACGAGAATTGTTTGTTGATTTAATAGTTATTCCGATGAACGACTATGAGGTGATTCTTGGAATGGACTGGCTATCGAAATATGGAGCTGTCATTGACTGTAATCGCAAGACAGTTACATTCAATATTGAAGAGAACGAGCCTTTCAGTTTCGTGGGAACAATCAAGGAAAGGAATATTTCTAGAATTTCAGCGACAAAGGCGCAACGTTTGATCAAGGTGGGATGCGAAGCTTATCTATTGTTCGCGATAAAATAAGAGGTTCGTTCAATGCCAAAATTAAATGAGGTGACTGTGGTACGAGATTTTCCTGATGTTTTTCCAGAAGATTTACCAGGATTACCACCAGATCGAGAGATCGAATTTACGATCGATTTAATACCAGGATCTGCTGCAATCTCAAATACTCCATATCGGTTAGCGCCAGATGAATTAAAAGAGTTAAAAGAACAGCTGGATGATTTATTACAGAAGGGATTTATTCAACCCAGTTTTTCTCCTTGGGGAGCGCCAGTTCTGTTTGTGCGAAAGAAAGATGGGTCGATGCGACTATGTATCGACTACAGAGAGTTGAATAAGATAACAATCAAAAATAAATATCCCCTACCAAGAATAGATGATTTGTTTGATCAACTTCAAGGTGCCACGGTGTTTTCAAAAATAGATCTACGATCGGGGTATCATCAATTGAAGGTACGAAAAGAAGATATTTCAAAGACGGCGTTCAGGACCAGATATGGACACTATGAATTTTTAGTCATGCCTTTCGGGGTGACTAATGCGCCAGCAGCATTTATGGATCTAATGAATCGGGTGTTGAAACAATTTTTGGACAAGTTTGTCATTGTATTCATCGATGACATCCTTATATATTCAAAGACGAAGGAGGAACACGAAATGCATCTGAAGAAAGTTCTTGAAATATTACGGGAAAATCAATTATATGCCAAGTTCAAGAATGTGAATTCTGGTTGAGTCAAGTTGCATTTCTAGGTCACATTGTTTCTGGAGATGGAATTTCTGTGGATCCTAGCAAAATTGAAGCTATCAACAATTGGCCACAACCAACCAATGTCACGGAAGTGCGGAGTTTTCTTGGTTTGGCTGGGTACTACAGAAAATTTATTAAAGATTTCTCAAAGATTGCATCAACATTGACGAAGTTAACAAGGAAGAATGTTCCATTCCATTGGAGTGAGGAGTGTGAGCAAAGTTTTCAAGAATTGAAGAAGCGACTTACCTCAGCTCCAGTTCTTACAATACCATCAGGAACTGGAGGATTTTCGGTTTGCAGCGATGCATCAAGAAATGGCTTAGGTTGTGTATTAATGCAACATGGAAATGTGGTAGCTTATGCTTCTCGACAATTAAAGGAGTATGAAAAGAATTATCCCACTCATGACCTGGAATTAGCCGCAGTGGTGTTTGCTCTAAAAATTTGGAGACATTATTTATATGGGGAGCGTTGTGAAATTTACACGGATCACAAGAGTCTGAAATATTTTTTCACTCAGAAGGAACTAAATATGAGGTAAAGAAGGTGGCTAGAACTGGTCAAAGACTATGATTGTGTGATCAGTTATCACCCAGGCAAAGCAAATGTGGTGGCCGATGCGTTAAGCCGAAAAGCTGTAAGTACAGAGTTACATCTACTGGAAGTGGAGGTAGTTCAATTGGGAGAAGTTGAAGCGAAATTGGCTGCATTAACTTTACAACCGACAATACTGGAACAAATTAAAAAGGCACAAGAAGAAGATGAATTTTATTTGAAGATCAAAGACACTCAAATGGAACAACATGCATCGGATTTCAAGATACAAGATGATGGAAGTTTATATTATGAAGACCGTTTATACGTACCTGATAATGCGGAAATTCGAAGAACTATAATGAAGGAAGCACATGCCACAACCTATTCGGTTCATCCAGGGGCTACAAAAATGTATCGAGATCTACGAATAAATTATTGGTGGCCGGGAATGAAAAGAGACATCGCGACGTTTGTAAGTCAATGTTTGACTTGTCAACAAATAAAAGCGGAGCATCAACGACCGGCGGGGACATTACAGCCTTTGCTGATACCTGAATGGAAGTGGGATCATATTACGATGGATTTCATCGCTGGCTTACCAAAGACTGTAAAAGGTTATGATGCCATTTGGGTTGTAGTCGATCGATTAACCAAGTCAGCTCATTTTCTACCCATAAGTTCGATATTTTCCATGGAGCGCTATGCAGAACTATATATTCAAGAAATTGTTCGACTCCACGGAATTCCGTTATCGATAATTTCAGATCGAGATTCACGGTTCTTATCTAAATTTTGGATACAGAAGGCGATGGGGACTAAGTTGTCTTTCAGTACGGCTTATCATCCTCAAACTGATGGTCAATCCGAACGAACCATTCAAACATTGGAAGACATGTTGCGAGCATGTGTTTTGGATTTTAAAGGAAGCTGGAGCAAGTATTTGCCATTGATTGAATTTTCCTACAACAATAGTTATCATGCAACTATTGGGATGCCACCGTATGAAGCTTTGTATGGACGCAAGTGTCGATCTCCTATACATTGGGATGAAGTCGGCGAACGTGCGATGTTAGGGCCTGACATGGTTCAAGAGATGACCGAGGCAATAGCAAAAATACGAGAGAGAATGCGAACGGCTCAAAGTCGACAGAAGAGTTACGCAGACCAAAGGCGAAGGTCTTTGGAATTTGAAATTGATGACTGGGTATTTTTGAAAGTATCTCCAATGAAAGGCGTAAAACGGTTTGGGCGAAAGGGCAAGTTAAGCCCAAGATACATTGGACCTTTCAAGATAATCAAAAGAGTTGGCAAGGTAGCTTATCAATTGGAGTTACCGGCTTCGTTAGCACAAGTTCATGATGTTTTTCATGTGTCAACGTTGAGAAAATATGTTGCTGATCCAAACCATGTAATAAGTAACGAATTTGTGCATCAACAACTTCAGCCGGATTTGAGTTATGAAGAGAAGCCAGTGGAAATTTTGATGTATGAAGTTAAGAGACTACGAAATAAAGAGATTCCATTAGTGAAAGTATTATGGCAGAATCAGTTAGTGGAAGAAGCTACATAGGAACCTGAAGATGATATGAGAAGTCGCTACCCAGAATTGTTTCAACTAACCTGATTTCGGGGGCGAAATCCTCTTTAAGGGGGGGAGAATGTAATACCCGGGTCCCGTAAGTAAGCCGGCCAATAAATTTGCACGCATATTATGTGCATATATGATTGCACATTTGATATTTATTTAATTATGTGCATATGTGATATTTAACATTATGTGTAAGTTAGATATGGAAGTAGAGGAAATTCGGGATGAGTATGAGAGGGTGAATTTGCGAGTTAGGAAAGTTTGGTTATCATGAGTGCGTGGAATAGGTTCGCGAATTGAAAGGAATTAGAACCTTGCATGGTTTGAAATTCGCGAACTAGGGGGAAATTTAGTTTCACGAATTGAGAAAATTATGAGCATGTGAAGTATACTTCGCGAATTATAAGGATTCGTGAAGTGTGGAAGTGCAAAATGCTTTTTTTTTTTACGAATGGAACTTTGAACCTTTGAAGTTGGGAAATATTGTAACAATAAACTAATTATAATTAAGTAGGAAAGACAAGTGGGAGATAATGCTTTTCGGATTAGGTAAATATCAACGTTGGGTTTTGTCCTTTGTTGCTTAAAGCACTAATGGAGAAGTAAGATTAATCATTTATTCAATCATAAGAAAAATAAATCTAGAGAGAAGACGAAGAACTCAAAGTGTAGAGGTTGAATTTAAGCTTGGAGAGGGTATATCTTTTTTATTTCATCTTTACGTTTTTATTTTGATTTAGTATGTTTTAAGTGTGTTAGATACGAGAGGCTAGATCTGTGTAAGTTTTATAAAGTTTTTTTTAATTTTTGAAGGTTCAAATGTGATTTGAAGTTTTAAAGAAGTTCGTTGTGTTTTTGAGAAAATAATATGTTGATCGAAGGTTTTCAGATTTTAAGTGTTAAATAGAGTTTTGGTGATAATGGGGTCGTGAAATATGAGTTTCACGAACTCTAGTTCGCGAATCATTAGAGAAGTAAGAATTCACGGATTGAAAAGGTTTTGCGAATTGTGTTTGTTGATTTCGCGAATTGAATGAGTTCGCAAAATGAGAGTGTGAAATGATTAGTTTGCGAATTTTTAGAGGTTTGCAAATTGAGGATTTCGAATTGAAGATATGTGATGTGAGTTTTGTGGGTCTGTTGAGATTCGCGAACTGCTAGACGTTCAGTTCGCGTATTTATTTCGCGGGTGATACTTTGCGAATTCGATCCACTGTACAAAGTTTCGCGAATCCATGAGATTTCGCGAGTTTTATTTTGAGAGTCATGTTTTGTGAATTCCATTTTGCTAACTGAGTTTTGCGGGCTAAGTGAATTTTGCGGACTGAGTTTCGCGAACTGGTGCGAATTGAGTTTTGCGAATTGGGACTATCACTTCGCGAATTACTTTTGTGAACCATAACAACTTTGCGAATTGTTTTTGTAAATTAGAGACTTTGTGAATAGTATTAGAGTTTGCGAATTTGGTTACTGTGTAGAATTTCGCGGGTTCATGTAATGCACTTCGCGAATCAGGTCACTTTGAATAAAACGTATTAAGTTTAAAAAAAAAAGGACGTTATTGCCTTTTTAGGAAAATTGTTTTTACACTATTTAATCAGAAAAATATTTTGAGTCTAACGGGCATAGTCTCTCGTAACGCCCGATCATAATTTGTCTCTCGGTGTCTTCATGGTCAATTTACGGTATAGGCAAATGTCCTTTTTGATGGAATTTCCGAACGAAAATTTAAGTAGTCAACTAATATAATATATAAACTGATTTTATCGTCTTTTCGTAGTTAAAGGACGATATTTTAGGAAACTCACCAGACCTGCTAGTGATTAGCTTAAGGACGTCAGGTAAGTGGGAATCTCACCTACAACACATAATTTGTGTTATATGTATTTGTCTTACGTGACTATGTGCTTTGATGAGAATATGTGGTTATGAATTATGACGTGAAATGTTTCGATATGCTTTCGCATGGTATACATTTATTGCATTATTACGTGACATGAGCATGTGCATACACGTGTGATGTGAGAATTAGAAGTATGAGTGTGCACAGAATAAGATCGTCTGAGAACAAAATATGTTTGACGATATTGGTAATTGATGTCAAGATGTAAAGGAATGATAGCTACTTCTACAAAGGCACCATGACGGGGGTAAAACCGTCGAATGTATGTACCTAAATTATTTAGGTAGCGGACGAGGGTCACCTGGACGAGACACATGGCGTAAGCCAGAGTGCCAGGAAAGGCAACCGCAATAGAAAAAGGATGATCATCAGATAGAGGGGCGACCTGGTGAATGGAAAAACTGGAGATAAACCCTAGTTTTGTCCTAGCCAGAGTGGGCCAACTACCGTACTTTTATCCGTATAGGATTTGAGCTCATGTTATGGTGGTGCCCGTAGTAAGTTAGCTATGGGCCAGATAAAAATGAAAAAAAAAAATGAGAAAGAAATAAGAATGATATGTATATGTGAGTATTAGAAAGCACTGGCGCGGATGCCTTTGCTAGTTGGCACCTGCATACATGCATATTTTCACTTACTGAGCTTTATAGTTCATCCCATGTTTTATGTGTTGTAGACGCAGTGAACACGGTACGTGAACCTGTGAAAGGCGAGGTTGGTCCTTCTGGAACTTCCGATGACTTTTGAGGGTGGTGTGTACATGGATGCGACCTGTGTGGTGGGTGTTATGTTAATTACGCTGTGTTTGTAAAATATGTTTGTATTGTATGTAAAACATTCGAATAATGTTTGTATTGTAAAATAGCAGTGTATGGTTTGCTATGTAAAATCGAAAAATTATATCGGTATATTTCGTATGTAATATATTTATATTTCTATTTAGTCACGTAAGTTAGCGTAAGATAATAGTAGTAGATGGCGGGGCGCCACAAAGTTCTTCGCCCTCCTTAGCCTTAAAGGAATCATAGGCAATAAGGATGCTGGATTTCTTAGTTATGTTCCTGACTTCAGTGCCAACCATTATTTTGGATACCTCGTCCCAGTTTTCGTTGCCAGTGACCATAGCGTCCACTTGCTTATACACATCGTTAGGTAGAGCTTGTAGGACGTAGTGTTGTACAAGCTTGTCCGCTCTAGCTCGTGTTCTCTCGACGTCATTGTATCTGCTAGGATCTTTAGGAGATCTTCTCTCCGGAATAGGAGGAACATCATCGGGTTGTGTAGGGATGATAGCATATCATCAGCAAGGGGTGTGTCTTTGATTTCGATGAAGTTGATGAAGCATTGTTTCCATAGTCCATATTTTCCCCACCTTAGTAGTGGTGCACGGTTGTCGGATCCAATAGCAAGACCGTCCATGTCAATGTTTGGTAATTTGATCGTAACATGAAGGTGATCTGAGAAATGAAATGTTAGTTTCGAGCGATTGTAGTTAAATTACAAAGATAATTTGAAATTCTGAGTCAGATTAAGTTAATTCACTGAATTTCAAGTCTTTAATGTAAAATTGAGGATCGGCCGATTCGAGTTCAAAGGTATAAGATTCTGCGATTTTAGTCGTAAGTGTTGAAAGAGTCAGGTGACTCGACTTTACCTAGAATCGGGCAATTTGGGGTTTGTCAAGAATCGGGTGGTTTGGATTCGATGTTTCTAAGTTGCATACAAGTTGGGCGTTTTTGTGTTTTGTCTAGAATCGGGCGATTCGAGTTTCGAGGCTTGACGGGCAATTTAACTCTATTTCTGAAGTCGGGCGATTTGATGAGCTTAAATCTAATAATCGGACGATTGAGGTAAAATCGGACGACTTTCTCTTAAAAGATTGAAATCGGGCAATTTGAATTTGCAACTGTGCAATCGGACGAATAAGCTCAAATCGGGCAAGTGAAGTCAAATCGGGCGATTCTATCTTGGAGAACTGAATTCGCCGATATAAAGGATCAGACAGTTTGTCAATCGGGCGATTTTGGTCTGAAATTGAGGCTCTCGGGCGAATTGAAATCGGGCGATTTAATCTAAAGTACTGAGATTCGCCGAGAATTTTGATCGGACGATTCCTGCAAATCACAGACGTTTCGCCCGAACCTTGGAATGACTTAGAACTGTGAGAAGATTCTACCCGAATGTAACGAACAGGCCCAGAAAAACAAATTTATCTGACTCGATTTTAGCTCAAAACGACTCAAACTTGACGAGAATCGTCGTGAAAGACCAGAAAAATCGTCAGAATCAGATTTCTAAGTACCAGGAGCACGAGAAAACGAGTTCAAAACACCTAAAAACAGAGAAAGGAATTAAAATGAGTTTTTCAATCCAAAATTTCTTCAAATCACGTCGGAATCGAACGAAGCTGGATTCAAATCGAAGATATTGATCCATGTTAGGCTCTGATACCACTTGTTGACCCTATTTATTACCAAACAAGGATCAAAAGTTAAATGAAAAGCTTAAAATAGTTTCCACCTTCTAGTGCGTGTAGTGTGTGTTCTTGTAGGGAATCGAACGTGGAGGCTAATAAGATAATACTTTTGATAACCCTATTTAGGGTAAATATGTGCTTTATATGCCATATTGGTATACTAAAGCCAGTCCCAAACTTCTACAAAATATTATAAGTCTCCCCAAACTACAACTTATAAACCCAATATTACAAAAATTAAAGGATGCTACTAAATGTTCCTTACATAGTGTAATTTTTTTTGTATACATTAACGATTTAAGAGTAATTTGTTGGTCAAGATTAATTTTTTTCGACAATTTTTTCGTTATGATTAACTTTTCTTTAAGTTTTAATATGTACAAAATTAAATATGTATTATAATTACTGAAACTATTTTTAAACCCGTCACTTGCTTTTTCACACATCGAAAAGCGCATTTGACAATGCATTATGACGAAATCAAAGCTGACATGTTTCAGACAAATAACTGACCAACCAATAATTCAGAAGTAATTGTCTGCAAAAGGAAGACCATTAATTGACTAAAATTGGGGTTTAAGAAGTTTGTTGACTAGTCAAAGTAATATTCGCACGGGGCCAAACAATTAAGCACGGGTCCCCGCACATGAGCATGGGACCCATGCGTGAAACCAAGGGGCCTTCGCGTATAATCACGGGTCCCGCGCATCCAGCACGCATCAGCTAGCGCGGGTCCACTACGAATGAGCCCCCGGCCCACAGCGCTAATGTGCTGGGACCCTGCGTCATTTTCGCGATATTACACAAGATTAAATTATTTCGAACTGTGATTCAGCTTCCATATGAATATAATTCGTTATATTTTATCATAGCTTCGGGATTATATCAGCTTCTAGACGAGTTACGACTTCCCTGATTTAAAACCCTAACTAACTTTACATACCTCATACAATATCATATCATAACTCATAATTACGTACTCTTACATTATAAAACCATAATTGCGTTAATTTAAAAAAATGTCATTTTGTAACACTCATATTTAGGTTATATTACATTAGGAAATCCAAAATTTGAAGGTTTTACCTCCTACTAAATTCGCCAACTGAAGGCAACCTATTTTTCTATGGTCTCCCACGTGTTTCTTGCGAGGAGGTGGCAGTATTTCAACACTTCTTTCAATGTGTTCGGACAACAGCCATATAGTACTTACTTAAGCTAACTTCCAAATTTCCATGCTGTGATAAGGGTTAACTAGTGAAGCCACATCGACGTTGGCATACCACAAGCAGCAATCGCGTGTGGGCAATTCGGTCGATGTCAAACATCTTACAGCTGCATGTACGCAACTCTTGATCGATGACCTCGTTCCTTTGTGCCCGTACACGTTATATGCTAGACGCCCAACTTTCCAACACATGAAATCTTTGCGACCCAATGAGATTCTCGCGGAGGATCGACTCGACCTTCGGCGTAAATGATGTCGAATTCCCAGCGATAGAAGCTTCGCATGCTCTTCGATGTTTATTGAACCAAGCTGATGCTAATTGGTGAATCGAGACCAACACTAATATAATTGGAAGTTCTATCCGCGTGTAGAGTCGCATTTATCAACTCGGATCCATCGGTCGTCATGATGTTCTATCTCGATTTGGGGCGATATGCCATCGTCCACCGTGGCTTTCAATCTCGTCAAGATATCGACCCATCGACTTGAATGTTGATGTTATAGCTTGGTAATTTGCATTCGCTACCCGCCAGAAAATAGGGCACGCACCCTTGTCCGCCGAGTTCCGCTTCCGATTTTGTTGAACTGTGCCACGCGCAGAAACCGTGAAACAAATTCGGAAACACAGCCAGGAGGGCATTCTTTATGCCGTGGTTTCGGTCGAAAATTACGACGAGTTCGTTACTGTTCAGTAGGAAACGCCTCAATTTAGTGAGAAACTACGTCCAAGATTCGTTTCCTTCCGCGTCAGCAAGACCCCATGCGAGAGGGTATTGATGGTAATCGCCATCTTGTGCCGTAGCAATGAGCAAAACTACTTTATACTTACCCTTAGAAAAAGTTGCATCGATAGATATGACTTTCCTCATGTATGCAAAAACCCTAATGCATGTGCCGTATGCTAAGAATATATATTTTAACCTCATCTCTTCGTCCATCCCCAATACGTGATGCTGTCAACTTTTTCTTGCCTCAACGCATGCAAGTACGCCGGAAGTAAACCATAACAATCGTCAGTTTCTTGCCTCCCTTGATAGGCATCATCGACATGATTGACTTGGGTTTCGAAATGCCTTTATGACCGGTGAAATGTTCCAACAAAGCTTGGGATACAACTGATGAACTTCCTTGACGATGTCTACGGTGACGATGAGAAACCCCACATGTGTGCTTGCCGCAGTACGTTCCTATTGAGAAAAAAAGAGTCCTTGTCATGTGCAGCTCGTACTCGCCAGCATCCCTCGCTTGCGCATTTCACTACGTACATGGTTTTATTTAATCGGACTAAATTGAACTCGAAACACGCATCAAGGGTGACTTTCGTGATCACGTCCTTGACTTCATTCTTGTCCCGAAATTCCTGGCCAGCGAATAGGCTTAAACCATCCCCAAATCCATACGTGCCATCGTCTCATGTGGAGAGTTATGCCTCGGGACATCGTCATCATCACTTTCCGAAGCACATGTTCCTCTAGTTATTCGACCGGATCATCTTTATTCTCATATTGATTCTCGCACTATCCGGTTTGATCTTCTTGAAAACCCTCGTATTCAGAAAAGATGGTAAGATTGGTAATTAGATGTGTCGCCCATGTAACCCTTGTTAGGGAGTGTGCCCTCGGAATGCCATACGAGGACTAGGAACAGTATATAGGGCGCACGATGATGTATAGGTCGCTCGACAGTTTTATTGTATATACTGTCAAAATAAAGTAGTGAATATTATTTTCTATTATAATAAGGCACTATTATTTATTTATCGAATTTAAAGTCTGCTTGGCTTCCGACGGTGCGATAAATAAGTAACACCCAAATGTTTGAGTTGGAGGTCTGATTCTCGTGGGGACAAGAGAGGAGACACCAGCCGGCCCTTAATAACAGCTTTAAATAAAAAGTCTGTAAGTCTAAGGATTCGAGGTGGGTGACTAGATATCCAAATATTACTTATCCACCGACGACCACATAGTATCGGTAGTGTCACAAATTACCTGAGAGGTTGTGGGTCCTGATGGAGATATCGGTCATCGGAGACATCGCATATTCGGACATTCGGCTCGTATTCGTCTCGATCACATGAGTAGTGAAGGGGGTCCCGTCCGATATGGACGTAAAAACACTAAGTAGAAAACTGATATTGGATGAAATGTTGGGTTATCACACTAATACTCAAGCGCACAGTGGAAATTGTGAATTACTTAGTTAAGAGACGAATGACATGAGATGTAAATTTTACAGCAAGTCAAAAGTTGCTGCATGCCTCATGGCGAAAATCCACTACTAAGATGGATCATAAAACAACTATCCTAAGATAGTACAAAACAAGCCAAGACAAAACTACGAATAACACGATTCTGCAAACCTACAAAGTGCTAAGACTTTTGCAAAAGAAATACTAGGCTAAGAACCAAATTATATGCCACCTCGTGATATGTAAGTCAAGGCTCGCTCAGATTTTCTCTCGTCAACTCGTCGTCCTTCAAATGCTCACGGGAAGTCTCTATTTATATGTCTTCGACTTTAGCCAACTTCCCACAACGACTTGGCAACGTCCACTAACCTCCTGTCCACTAAGATGATTGTGACCGTTGGGAGTTACTTTGGATCTGCTCAGTCGACTTGGTCTTGACTTGAGCTCCACTCTTCATATATTTAGTATGCTCCCCTTCCTTAGTTTTGCTCTTTCTTATCCGCATGCATTTCCCACGTTATTTACTGATTCCAGCTCTTATCTAAGTTTTGCAAAACACTAGAAATGGCCAAGAACCAAATTAAACCTGTTTTGGGTATGAAAGATAAAACTGTGAAATGAGACATTCTCGGCCAACAAATGTTGACTAGAATGTTCTCCCAACATTGCCAATGTTGAAGTCTCAACATTAACAACTAGGATGTTCATAGTGATTGAACGAATGACAACAGCAACCTCAACCGATAGGGTCATTGACGGATTTGCTTTTGCGATTTTGGTTTGTCGCTAGTTGGCTAGGCTCGCAAGTGTTCGAAAATTGAACACAGGCCAGCGGCGAAACGCAACCGACTTTATGGAGGTGGTTGTCGGACTTTGACCGATATCGGGATTCAAGGCCTATATTTGTATAGGTTAACATCATATGACGTACTTGGAGAATGATGATTGTAAAGCCTTTGGCCGAAGCTTGGAAAGCTCGCTCGTATTAGATACGGAGCGGAGTTTAAATAATTGGTTGGGTCCCAATTACAACATAAAGTTAGGTTAGTGAGTATGACATTTACATGGCTCTTTGCTAACCGGGACGCAAGTGAAAGACGTAAGAGGTATTCAAATGTATACACTATAATTCGGTTCGCCCGAATTCAGATTGGATCAAAATTCGTTCTCAACTAGGATTTGTCTGATACCACGGGATTGGCTAGGCGAATACCAGGACTCGTAGATTCCTCCCGTGCCAGTTGAGACGTACCTAGAGAGTCACGCTTATATATGGTAATTCGAAAACGGCGGGTTTTATCTGGAATCTAACGATTGGGATTCGTTGAGGTAGTGGCATAGTTGGTACGAGGTGTCCACAATTTAGTTAAGTTCTGATGAGGGTCACCGAAATAATTAGGACTTAAGATTGTCTTAAGTGCTTAATTAATTAACTAAGTGAGGCTCAATAGTAATTAAAATAATTAGATTGGATTTAATTATTTTATTACTTAAAATGGAGGGACTAAATCGAGAATTTAGAAACCTGATGGGCCAAAATGGGATAAATTAAAAAGGTCTTCAAGTTGACTTGGTCATTGAAAATGTGTCAATCCATATCATGCCACATTGTTTGAGGTGGCAATTGACTCTTTCATTCAATAATGTCAAATGTTAGGGAAAATAGTAATATAATTGTAGTGGATGAGAACACAATATAGTCCAATGTGAGGAGTTTCTAAGCAATCGGACTTGGTCATCTCATCTCAACTAGAGAATAAAAAGAACAATAGTGAGCGTAAGTTTTGAACTTCTCAAGCCACGTCAAGCCACGGGATCGTTCGACGAAGCCCGACGCCCAAACCGAACTGCGTCTAGCCATCGGGAGCAGTCTCGGAGGTTCGATCATGGACATACTAACATGACCATCTATCTCGGAGGCCCCGGGAACTAGAGGAGGTGCTGCTGCCCATCCGAGGTGCAATTACGTACACCAGCGGTATCTTTCGAACCCTACTGACTTGATTTTATGAAAATCCAAAACGACATCGGAATGATTTGAGAGACCATCGTTGAGAACTTCCGGAAGTCTAGAATCATTCTTGAAAAATTGGTATCGATCGGAAATCGTTTCGATACTCAAAAAGTCGAAAGACAGATTGCCGCTTTACTCGAATTAATAATATCGAGCTACTGATTTGATTTTACGAAAAATACCAAATGACTTCGGAATGTTTTAGAAGACCCCTCATTGCGAACAAATGGAAGTGTAGAATCATTCTAGAAAATTTTGTATCGACTCTACGTAGGTGATTGCCGGGTTTTGACTGCTATCGGGATTCACTGCCTATAGTGAACTTCTTAAGTTTGAACTTCTTAAGCCATCTCAAGCCACCTCAAGCCACGGTCTTTAAATTTGAACTTCTTAAGCCACCTCAAGCCACGGGATCGTTCGACGAAGCCCGATGCCCTAATGGAAATGCGTCTAGCCATCGGGAGCAATCTCGGAGGGTTGAACAAGGACATACCGGCACGACAATCTAGCCTGGAGGCCCCGGGAACAGGACGAGGTGCTGCGATGCGCATCCGAGGTGCAATTACGTAAACCGACGATATATTTTGAACCCTACTGATTTGATTTTATGAAAAATACCAAACGACATCGGAAAAGACGTGAAGTGTGGATTCATTCTCGAAAATTTGGTATCGATTGGAAATTGTTTCTTTCGCCAAATAGTCGAAAAACGGGCGACCGCCGCTCTGTTCGGACTAGTTTGGAATTAAATTATCGATTCGAATAAATAAGAATTAAATTAGAGTTACGTAATCGAATTAATAGTAGTTACCCGAGGCTTATGGCGGTATCTTGCGTCTCGGGAGAAGCCGAAGGGCGTTAGGTCGAATTTAGATGTTAAAAATCGAAAATTTGTCACCATACGTCGCTCGGTCCAAGACGCGCTTCCGCTATCAGCACGTTGCACTGTTCGAGGCTTGCGTCAATTGATCAGGCCTTCCCCAACATTGGTATCAGAGCTATGGTTCGTGAATGGTTCGACCGAATGCCTCGAAAGCTAATGTGGCGAACGAACGGTCGATGTAGTTAGGAGACTATCATCGCTTGTGACGTCGGTCGGGCAACCAGCGTCAAAAATCTGTGTTGCATGGTTATGTGGAACATGTACGCGGGCTTAGGTTCTAATCGGATTATTTGTTTAAGGGACGTTTGCTGCCCCCTGTATGTACATAGATTACAGGATGTTCGGGAAATAATCCCCCCCGTATTGTATTTTTGCTTTATTAGACAAGTTAGATAAAATTACGGCCTTTTGATGCAAGGCGAGATTGGAGGGTTCGACGACCATCATGACGATGAGTGACGTTTAAAGATCGAAGACCCAGGTCGTTTAACGACCCATGTAGTAGGACCAGTTTAGAAATAGCCTATATATTTTTCCATTTAAATTGCTTTCCTAGGGTTAGGAATTTAATTAATGCATTTATGTGCTCGTGTTTAATTTCCGATTTGCTATGAGAACACAAAAGTGTCTCCCGACGAAATATAAGTGAGTAAAGGGATTGGATGCTTGTCGTCTATCAAGCTCAGGTTGAGTTGTTATGAAACCTAAATGCAAGATTTGGTTCCGAGTATGCCGGCGCCTCGCATTTGCTTTCGTTTCGATTAGCTCGTGTGTGTTAGCGACGCTCGCCAAGACCACACTGTGTGGTAAAACGTACGGTTCAAGTATGCGGTTTTGAGCAAAGTTGATAGGTCGCACTTAGACAGTCACACCTACTTGTTCCGGGTTTACTGGCTGGGGTCTCTGACTGAGACAAAGATAGTTGAGACATTCGACAATGTAGGATTTGTGGAGCTCGACTTCGTGGAATGCTGCAAACCAATAAAACGACAAAGGTTGTGGTTTGCATCCTCGCGCGGGAACATCAACTCCACTATCGAAGTTATCAACGAAACTTCCAAAACATCCAAAGGGAGAAAATGGAGTTTATGGAAAGATAGTGGGAGTCAAACGGAATAAAAGTCCTTTTTCGCGTTTGATGATCTATACAATCGACTTAATAGGCTTTTTATTTTATACAGCATTTTCTCTCAGTGTAAATTATGTCTGCCGCTTTAAACATACTGCTCAAGGGGAATAAGTTTATTGGGTCAAACTATTCAGACTTGCTTCGCAACCTAGGGATTTTCCTTCAGATTGAGAACCTAGTGTATATCCTTGAGTTCGAGTTGCCGCCGGCCACAGGGGCGCGGGCAACGGAGCAGGCTTGTGCCGCTTATCACAAGCGACTGCGCGACGAGAAGCTCGTAAAGGCTCATGTCCTCGGATTGATGAGTAACACGCTACAGCGTAGCCATTAAGGTATGGCTGACGCTCGAGGGATGGTTCAGCATTTGAAAGAGCTTTACGGTGAGACGTCGAGGATAGATCGCTATACGGCTTCGTCACAGCTCTTCCGATCGAGTATGTCTGAGGGTGAGAACGTAGGCGAACATGTTACATGATCACCATGATTGAGAGGTTGGAGATTCTCAATTTTCGATTTGATCGGGAATTACAAAACGATCTCATCTTGTAGTCTCTCCCTCCGTCCTTCAACGCATTAATTGTAAACTATCATCTGAACAGCATGACACTGACTCTTCCTGATCTGTTGAATCAGTTGGCAACGGCGCAAGGTCAGGTGAAGATGGCAAAACAGACTGCACTTGTCGCCACCATTTCGAAGCCAGCAGATTGTGTCAGGAAAGGAACTTAATGTTTTAGAATAGTTTGTTCTACATCTGTATAGTCTACTTCCAGGATATTGGATTGGGGAGCTAGTACTCATAATTTTTGTGTCCACGCAGGGTCTGGGACCAAGTAGAGCGCTTGGGAGTGGGATATCGAGGGCAAAGTGGGAAGCAGTGATAGTCTCTCAGCAAGCCACGTCGGATCGAGATCTCTTGTTTTGTCATCTTGTCATGTGTTGCGCCTGTACGATTGTCTTGTACTCACGAGGGGTTTTAAGAGCATCGTCTCCATTCTTGTTTTGAGCAGGAATGGTTATGTAATTTACTTTAATAATAATACATGACACATTATGTATCGAACAAAAATGTTGGCAGCGTGACACAATTTAATGTTTGTACTATTTAAATACCGAGAACGACGTATCTGTGAATACTGTCACAAACATAAGGAAGTCAGGAATAAATACGAGCTACTTGTGGCATCTTCGATTAGGTCATGCTGGAGATCGCAAGATCAGCGAGTTAGAGAAAAATGGGATTTTGAAACATTGGGATCAAATCCCTATCCGACTCGCGAGTCATGCCTCCAAGGTAAAATGACCGATCACCCTTCACCGGGACATTTAATAGGCCACAGAAATTCTCGGTTTGATTCACACGGACGTTTGCGGGCCATTCAATGTGATGGCTCGATGTGACTTCCATTATTTTATTACCTTCACGAATGATCACAGTCGTTACGGACTCGTGTATGTTATGAGTTATAAAGCTTATGCCCTTGAAAGGTTCAAGGAGTATAAGGCATTGGTGGAAACCAAGAATCAAAACTCAATAAAGCCATTCGATCGGATCGAGGAGGCGAGTACATGGCTGTCGAGTTTGACCAGTTCTTGAAGGAGAGTGGTATATTATCACAGATGACTCCGCCCGGTATGCCACAGTGGAATGACGTGGCCGAACGTAGAAACCGAACTTTATTAGATATGGTTCGTTCTATGCTAAACTATACAGATTTTTTGATGTAATTGTTGGGATACCGCTTTTGACAGAGGCGTACACCATAGGTTACCCCGAAGATTCAATGGAGTACCTATTCTATTTCCATGACGATCAGAGGATCATTCTGGGCGTATGCACACACTTTCTCATGGAACAGTTCATTCGAGATTGTGGCGTTTCCGATAGGTCACTCTCGAGGAGCAGTGTACCGAACCACTCACAAGATTTGGAATCGAATGGTCCGAGCGAACCAGTCTTACAACGATCTGAAAGGGTGCCACACCAACCACATCATATGGCATGTCACACGTCGAACACGATCATGTTGCGACTAGTGGACTACTAAGAGAAGATCGCATTACTTTCGATCAAGCTATATCCAATGTTGACTCAAAGAGATGGGTTGAGTCTATGCGGGCCGAGATAGACTAAATGTACTCAAACAAAGTCTGGACTCTTGTAGACCTAACAAGAGGTTTTAGACCAATCGGTTGTAAATGGATATACAAGAGAAAGATTGGATCCGATGGACAAGTTGAGACGTACAACGCCAGGTTGGTTGCCAAGGGCTGTAACCAAAAAGAGGGAGTCGACTATGAGGAGACTTTCTCGCCTATAGCCACGATCAAGTCGATCCACATAATGCTCGCATTAGCTGCGCACTATGATTATGAGATTTGGTAGATGGACGTCAAAACGGTGTCCCTTAATGAATTCCTCAAGGAGGAGATCTATATGGAGCAAGCAAAAGGTTTTAAGTTGCACGCAGATGCTCATATAGTGTGCAAACTGAATCGGTCCATTTACGGACTGAAACAGGCCTCTCGCAGCTGGAACCTACGTTTAGATGAAGCATTTTGGAACTTTGGATTTGAAAAAAACTTATATGAGCCATGTGTCTACAGAAAGAGCAATGGGAGTATGGTGTTGTTCCTTGTAATGTACGTGGATGAAATCCTTTTGATAGGAAACGACATCATGATGCTCTCATCGGTGAAAGCATGGATTTCAACCGAATTCTCCACGAAAGATCTGGGGGAAGCGACGTATATACTTGGTATCCGCTTGTTTAGGGTCGAGCAACAGAATGATCGGCTTATCTCAGGCCCTTTGCGGCGCCCCGCCATCTACTACTATTATCTTACGCTAACTTACGTGACTAAATAGAAATATAAATATATTACATACGAAATATACCGATATAATTTTTCGATTTTACATAGCAAACCATACACTGCTATTTTACAATACAAACATTATTCGAATGTTTTACATACAATACAAACATATTTTACAAACACAGCGTAATTAACATAACACCCGCCACACAGGTCGCATCCATGTACACACCACCCTCAAAAGTCACCGGAAGTTCCAGAAGGACCAACCTCGCCTTTCACAGGTCCACGTACCGTGTTCACTGCGTCTACAACACATAAAACATGAGATGAGCTATAAAGCTCAGTAAGTGAAAATATGCATGTATGCAGGTGCCAACTAGCAAAGGCATCCGCGCCAGTGCTTTCTAATACTCACATATACATATCATTCTTATTTCTTTCTCATTTTTTTTTTCATTTCTGTCTGGCCCATAGCTAACTTACTACGCGCACCACCATAACATGAGATCAAATCCTATACGGATAAAAGTACGGTAGTTGGCCCACTCTGGCTAGGACAAAACTAGGGTTTATCTCCAGTTTTTCCATTCACCAGGTCGCCCCTCTATCTGATGATCATCCTTTTTCTACTGCGGTTGCCTTTCCTGGCACTCTGGCTTACGCCATGTGTCTCGTCCAGGTGACCCTCGTCCGCTACCTAAATAATTTAGGTACATACATTCGACGGTTTTACCCCCGTCATGGTGCCTTTGTAGAAGTAGCTATCATTCCTTTACATCTTGACATCAATTACCAATATCGTCAAACATATTTTGTTCTCAGACGATCTTATTCTGTGCACACTCATACTTCTAATTCTCACATCATACGTGTATGCACATGCTCATGTCACGTAATAATGCAATAAATGTTTACCATGCGAAAGCATATCGAAACATTTCACGTCATAATTCATAACCACATATTCTCATCAAAGCACATAGTCACGTAAGACAAATACATATAACACAAATTATTTGTTGTAGGTGAGATTCCCACTTACCTGACGTCCTTAAGCTAATCACTAGCAGGTCTGGTGAGTTTCCTAAAATATCGTCCTTTAACTACGAAAAGACGATAAAATCAGTTTATATATTATATTAGTTGACTACTTAAATTTTCGTTCGGAAATTCCATCAAAAAGGACATTTGCCTATACCGTAAATTGACCATGAAGACACCGAGAGACAAATTATGATCGGGCTTTACGAGAGACTATGCCCGTTAGACTCAAAATATTTTTCTGATTAAATAGTGTAAAAACAATTTTCCTAAAAAGGCAATATCGTCCTTTTTTTTTTTTAAACTTAATACGTTTTATTCAAAGTGACCCGATTCGCGAAGTGCATTACATGAACCCGCGAAATTCGCAAACTCTAATACTATTCGCAAAGTCTCTAATACTATTCGCAAAGTCTCTAATTTACAAAAACAATTCGCAAAGTTGTTATGGTTCACAAAAGCAATTCGCGAAGTGATAGTCCCAATTCGCAAAACTCAATTCGCACCAGTTCGCGAAACTCAGTCCGCAAAATTCACTTAGCCCGCAAAACTCAGTTCGCAAAATGGAATTCGCAAAACATGACTCTCAAAATAAAACTCGCGAAATCTCATGGATTCGCGAAACTTTGTACAGTGGATCGAATTCGCAAAGTATCACCCGCGAAATCAATTCGCGAACTGAACGTTTAGCAGTTCGCGAATCTCAACCGACCCACAAAACTCACATCACATATCTTCAATTCGAAATCCTCAATTTGCAAACCTCTAAAAATTCGCAAACTAATCATTTCACACTCTCATTTTGCGAACTCATTCAATTCGAGAAATCAACAAACACAATTCGCAAAACCTTTTCAATCCGCGAATTCTTACCTCTCTAATGATTCGCGAACTAGAGTTCGTGAAACTCATATTTCACGACCCCATTATCACCAAAAACTCTATTTAACACTTAAAATCTGAAAACCTTCGATCAACATATTATTTTCTCAAAAACACAACGAACTTCTTTAAAACTTCAAATCACATTTGAACCTTCAAAAATTAAAAAAAACTTTATAAAACTTACACAGATCTAGCCTCTCGTATCTAACACACTTAAAACATACTAAATCAAAATAAAAACGTAAAGATGAAATAAGAAAGATATACCCTCTCCAAGCTTAAATTCAACCTCTACAGTTTGAGTTCTTCGTCTTCTCTCTAGATTTATTTTTCTTATGATTGAATAAATGATTAATCTTACTTTTCCATTAGTGCTTTAGACAACAAAGGACAAAACCCAACGTTGATATTTACCTAATCCGAAAAGCATTGTCTCCCACTTGTCTTTCCTACTTAATTATAATTAGTTTATTATTACAATATTTCCCAACTTCAAAGGTTCAAAGTTCCATTCGTAAAAAAAAAAAACATTTTGCACTTCCACGCTTCACGAATCCTTATAATTCGCGAAGTATACTTCACATGCTCATAATTTTCTCAATTCGTGAAACTAAATCTCCCCCTAGTTCGCGAATTTCAAACCATGCAAGGTTCTAATTCCTTTCAATTCGCGAACCTATTCCACGCACTCATGATAACCAAACTTTCCTAACTCGCAAATTCACCCTCTCATACTCATCCCGAATTTCCTCTACTTCCATATCTAACTTACACATAATGTTAAACATCACATATGCACATAATTAAATAAATATCAAATGTGCAATCATATAAGCACATAATATGCATGCAAATTTATTGGCCGGCTTACTTACGGAACCCGGGTATTACACCCTTTACATTGAGAAAATCCTGAACAAATTGAGAATGAATGACTGTAAGAGAGGGTTCTTACCAATGCGACATGGGATTCATTTGTCGAAATCAGTGTGACCTCAAAGTGAGGATGACAGACGACAAATGAGGGGGATACCCTATGCGTCAGCAGTGGGTAGTCTGATGTATGCGATGTTGGGTACACGGCCGGACATTATGCTGTGAGCGTGGTTAGTCGGGTACAAGCAAACCCAGGGGAATGAAATTGCGCAGCCGTTAAGAATATCTTTAAGTACCTTAGACGGACTAAGCCTTAACGCTGGTCAATGGAGGAGCGGGACTAGAAGTAGATGGTTACACCGATTCGGACTTCCACTCAGACATAGACGACCGAAATCTACTTTAGGTTTTGTATTCGTGTTCAACGGTGGGGCAGTGTCTTGGAGAAGCTCCAAGCAAAGCATGACTGCAATTCCACGTGTGAGGCAGAATACATAGTAGCCTCAAGGGTAGCTAAAGAAGCTATTTGGATGAAAATATTCTTGGAGGAACTTGGTGGTACCAGTTGCGGACAGACCACTTACACTTTGGAGCGATAATAGCGGTGCAGTCGCGCAGGAGAAGGAACCACGATCTCATAGCATGTCCAAATATATTGAGAGAAATATCACGTACTACGTGAGTTCGTTGAAAACCGGCTGATCGCCGTGCAGAAAATCACCAGCGTAGAAAACGTGGTGAACCCGCTCATGAAGCCCTTGTCCCAGGCAGTTATGGAACAGCATCTGGAAAACAAGTATAGCATACCTACTTTTCAAAATAAGATTAGCGGTGGATTTCACAACGTCAGTCACGGAAGACCGTCTAACAAAAAACGTTTTTCTGGACAACAAAAACGTTAAGAATATCTTTAAGTACCTTAGACGGACTAAGACTTAACGCTGGTCAATGGAGGAGCGGGACTAGAAGTAGATGGTTACACCGATTCGGACTTCCACTCAGACATAGACGACCGAAATCTACTTCAGGTTTTGTATTCGTGTTCAACGGTGGGGCAGTGTCTTGGAGAAGCTCCAAGCAAAGCATGACTGCCAATTCCACGTGTGAGGCAGAATACATAGTAGCCTCAAGGGTAGCTAAAGAAGCTATTTGGATGAAAATGTTCTTGGAGGAACTTGGTGGTACCAGTTGCGGACAGACCACTTACACTTTGGAGCGATAATAGCGGTGCAGTCGCGCAGGCGAAGGAACCACGATCTCATAGCATGTCCAAATATATTGAGAGAAAATACCACGTACTACGTGAGTTCGTTGAAAACCGGCTGATCGCCGTGCAGAAAATCACCAGCGTAGAAAACGTGGTGAACCCGCTCACGAAGCCCTTGTCCCAGGCAGTTATGGAACAGCATCTGGAAAACAAGTATAGCGTACCTACTTTTCAAAATAAGATTAGCGGTGGATTTCACAACGTCAGTCACGGAAGACCGTCTAACAAAAACGTTTTCCTAAAAGATAATATAATACAACAAAATATTATTCTACATAGTAGCATCTGTACAAAGGGCGTAGCCCCAAAATGTCAAAAGATCAAAAAACCCTAGCTTCGCTCCACAGGTCTTCATCCATGTACCACCCCGTCCTCAAAAGCTCGTGGAGCACCGCCTCAGCCTTGATGCGTAGCAGCGTCAGGCTCAGTACCTACAACACGTAAACACTGAGCGATTTGCCTAGTAGCCTTGATGCGTAGCAGCGTCAGCCTTGATGCAAGTGTGCACTCTTTCTTGTTCCACATTTCTATCTCATATCTCACGACACACGGGCCTAAGTTAGGTGCACCGCACAATAAATATCATGGGTGGTCACGTGATCACACCTTAATCCAATTTCATCGGTTGTTAAACTTGTATCCTAAGTCATGGGCGATAACACCCGTATCCATATATATATATATATATATATCATGGGTGATGACACCCGTATCCCTTCTGGCGGTATGCACCTCGGACCGACCACGTCCGAGTAGACAGATCGATCACGTCTGTCTCCGCCAGGTATTTTATGAGCCCAACAGGTCACAAATATTCTCAATCTACCCACCCAACAATACGTCGAATCATCACCGTCTCAACGGTGGAAACCACATCTCAATCTGATGTTACATGCACATGCCATGCATATACGTGGTATAATATGAAAACATGATCCTCATGAAATATACGTAAGCATATAAAACACGTAAATCACAAAAATCATCGAATCACATAACAACACATAAATCACATATGTGTTTACGTATTGTAGATGGATGATCCACCTACCTGTCCTCCTGCTAAATTCGGTCACGAAATCTGGTGGAATCTCTAAAGATTGATCCTCTGAACACATAGTTATAACTAGTATGTTTATATATACTCGAATTGGCGTAAAATAACTAGGTTTCGAAATTAATTTGAAGTCAACGGTCAACTTGCGAAACTCGTTTGATTCGCGTAAGGTTCACGGCTCGCGAAAGCCTTTGAGTTCACGATATCTATTCAGCCCATAAAGAGTTTATGGTTCGCGAGCCCTTAGACCCGTGAAATGGCACGCAAAACAAGCTAACCCGCGAAACCCTCTTCTCTACAATAAATCAAATTTGAGCCCGCGAGAGGCCGGACTTCAAGTCACAGGCATCAGCCCGTGAAAATGAGATCGGCCCGAGAGAACTGGTTTACGGCCCGAACTTGTCTCACCATTCGCGAACATCGTCCGCTCGCAAAATTACTTTCGACCCGAATCTCACATTCGCGAACCTCCGAAGTTGGATTTCGGCCCGTAACTTTACACCTTCCTGTTCGCGAAACCTTTTATCTACTCAACAAGCGAAACACTTATAAAAATTCATCCGCAGTCCAAAAACAGTAATTTTTCAAAAACCCTAAAAGAGCAAAATTCATATACTATCAAGATCCTCTTTTTCCAAACCAGAATATGGTACACATTAAAAACAGTAATTTCTAGAGAATAATATAAATCCTAAAGAATATCACATGCTTCGAAAACCATTAAAATTCATACCACAAAAATACATGTGAGTTGAACGCAGATTAGGATTTTCTACACATGTTCTAAAGCTGAAAACTATATTTCCCTTGAGAACAGGACACCCTCAATCATGTTTTACGAACTATCCATGCTCTTGAAATCATAAACTCTTATATAAATTTATGAAACTTATTAAAATATGAACATGAATCACACTAAAAATTTGAGTTCTTAAATACATCTATTTAGTACTAAACTCATCTAGTCCCCAAATTCACTTAAAGCATACATAAACTAGTTTAAACATAGAAGTTTTGCAAGTTGTAAATAGAATTCTCACCCTTCTCGACTTGAAATTTTGATTTGTTTGTCAAGGTTTTCTTTTCATTCAACTATGGCTCGAAATGATTCTTCTTCATTATTGTTATCTACTAAGGGTTTTCACTAATGGATATACTCGATATACATGAGTAATGTCTCTTAGAAATACGTGTGATTAGACTAGGAGGCGAATTCCATTTCCCTAAAGCTTAAGAAACCGTTATTATTGAAGTTCTTCTTTGAAAGTTTGGGCCAATGTAGGACCCCGGTCCTCGGAAACTAGGTCGGCCAATAAATTACGTGTATGTACGTGATTTCGTAATAATTTCGTATATGTTGAATGCGTATGTGATGTTATGAATTTTATGCTCGTGAATGCTACGAGAATTATGTGCAAGTAAGTGCGAAGGACTTCGGGTCCATTATGAACCCTAATTTGGAAGGGTAAATTCTAGGAAATGGAAAATGATAGATTGGGCTAGGATTAATTGTTGCTGGACTAGAAATCAATATTTAGGTCCAATTTGAAAGAAAGGCCCAAATGGGGGACAAGCTCCCCTAAAACTTGGAAAAGCCCATGTCCTAACCCTCAAAAGCCAAGACAAATATCTACTAATAATAAAACCTCACAATACCACTTAAGAAAAAGTGACGAAAAAAGCAAGAAGGAAGGAGAAAGGAGCCGAGACAGAAATCGAACAAAGAGCACCTCAACTAGCTAAGGATTTCGAGATTTGTAAGTAAATACCCTTCTTAAACTTTTAATTTCGTACCTTAGGTGTAGTTGGAGATTATTAATGGCATTAAAGGCAAGTAGTTGAGGAAGATTTCGAAAACCCTAAATATGAGATACAAACTAGTGTTAAAATCCCGATTTAAGTCGATATTTAGGGCTTATGAAGCTATTGTATTAGTTCAAGTACGAATCATGCGAGTTAGGTAGCAGAAAGGGGTAAAACACAGAAGTTTCGACTGAGTAATTTGAGAAGAAAGCAGTTTCGATAAGATGAACAGTGGTGTTTCAATCGAAATTAGTAAAGTAGTTCTTAGTTTCGGGCGAATTGAGGGTTTCAATGATAAGAGATCGGGCGATTTGTTGAGCAACGAGAATTCGGCGATTTCTATCCCTTGAAGACCCAAATCGGACGAAATGTCTAAGCACTCCATGCATGGAATCGGGCGAATGAGATGACGACATGATGACGAGAGCAATCGGCGATTCCAGATTCCACACGCCACAAATCGGGCGAATCCATCCCACGTATGACAAGTCGGGCGAAATCAATTCAAATAGGCACAAATCGGACGATTCGGACAGAAACTCCACGTGGCATTAGGAGAACAAATCGCCGAAAACCAGTTCAACAATCACCAAATCGGGCGACTTGGAAGCTGGAAGAGGATCTCGGCGATTTGAGGGATTCCATGCAAGCTAGAAATCGGGCGATTTGATACCTTGAGAAACCTCGGCGATTTGAGGATTTGCATGTCAAGAATCGGGCAAATTAAACGACGACATGATGATAAAAATACTCGGCGATTTCGCAAGGATGATTAATGGTCGAATCGGGCATGAGCATGCATGCACGAAATCGGGCGATTTCATGCACAATGCATGATCGATCAAAATCCACTCACACGAGATCAAATCGGGTAGAACCTTAGCAAATCGATGAAGGGATATCTCGTGGAATCGGGCGATTTCCAATCTCCACAAATCGAATGAATCGAACAACTAACAGTCATCTAACTTTCGCCGAACTTAATAGATCAAGAATTTAGTACCCTACCTTAGAACAAATTCCGGGTGAGGACTTGACCTAATCAGAATCGAATGATTTAGGATTCTAGCAAAATTAATGTAGTCCGACAATTTAGTTCTACCTAAGTGTAATAAAGGCATGTTACTGATACGATAATGTTTACTTCTAAAGGTCGTACGTGAGGATCGAACAAGGAAGTACGCTAGACTAGCTCGGACGACAGGAAGTAGAAATTCAACTACGACACGTAACTTGCCTGCGTCCAATTATGTGAATTACGTGCTCGTGTATTTTCTATGAAATGTGTACGTATGACATGATTACTTTATATGCATGATGGCATGATCCGCATATGTATATGAGCACAGCATGAACATTTGCACGCATGCGTAGTGTATAAGACGCAAGGTACGAGCGTGCGTAAGATCGCCTGTCTGCAATTTATACTCGCCGATATTGGCGTTTGTGTCGACTCGAATGAAGAGTCACGGCTTCCCCTACGCAGCCAATAAGGCGAATGAAGCTATAAGGCCTGTGTATGCAGTCTGTAAGGTGAATGAAGCTAACAGACTTGCATAAGAGGCTGGGGGAATACCCCGTATGCGGGAGATGCAACCTGGAGGATGCGGCCCGGGCACACACTGAGTAAGGGAAGATTCCTTCGGGTGACCTTCTAGCGTGTAAAGCACTACTCGGAGGGAAGATTCATTCGGGTGACCTCCGAGGTTAGTGGCCTCGGTGTTGGCAACCAGTGAGAAGCGCCCGCGTGGAGGCCACACTGAGAAAGGGAAGATTCCTTCGGGTGACCTTCTAGTGTGTGAACCTCCACATCTGAGATCTCTATGATATGGCGCATAGTGGGATAGAAAGCCGAGGGCCCGTATGAAGTAAGAGTATAAGAAAAAGAGTATGAGTCAGAAAAAGAACAAGAGTATGAGAGAGAGAGTATGAGTATTAGAAAACGACGACGTGGATTGTCGATCGTTAGGACACGTGCATACATGCATAATATCTGCTTACTGAGCCTCGGTGGCTCATTCTTTATGTTACGTGTTGTAGGTACTGACGATCACGGTACGTGATCCGACCTTTATGCGAGCCCGATCTTTTGAAGCTATCCGGCTGCTTTTGAGGTGGGAGTGTGTGTATGGATGACGACCTGTGAAGGCCGGGTGCATAGGAAGCTTTTAGCTGCACACACACACACTTGTATTTTGTGTAGACACGACTACGATGAATTGTAGAACGAATTACGGATATTCTTTTGACATGTATATAAGACTTCCGCACGCACTTTTAAAATGAAAAAAATTTATTCGCATTTTTACGCTTTTGCGCGATAGCAAAGCATTAGATACTTAGGATTAGAACGGAATACGAGGGCGGGATGACGGGTCTTGACAGAGTGGTATCAGAGCTTCGGTCACAGGTCCTGCAGACTGTCCATACACACACACTCAAAAGCGCGGAAGCGGCCTTGCTTGTAAGTACTATGTTATGTGAATTGCTTGCGTGGTTTAATTTATTGGCCTTAGGGATTAACAGGATAGGTTGAGAAGATGGTTAGACTTAGGGGTGAAGGAAGTAGGGAGTCGGACCAGGGTAGGGATACCAGTAACCCTACCGATAGCCGGGATGCTACCATCCTGCAACTAACGGCACTGGTCCGGCAACAATCGGCCCAGATTCAGCAGCTGATCCAACAGCAGAATGCTGGTGGACAATCAGCTGGTTTACCTCCCCCACCCGAGCGAATTGAGATGATTGGGAAGAGGTTCAGGAAGCTTAATCCTCCACTGTTTGAGGATGCTGTAGACCCCACATCCGTCGAGGACTGGCTGAGGACGCTGGAGAACATATTCCAGCACAGCCGCACCCCTGAGGCGGAGAAGCTCATGTGCGCTGCCTACCTGCTGAGGGGGAGCGCCGGACACTGGTGGGACACCGTCTCAGCCATCGAAAACCCACTAACGATGAGCTGGGATCGGTTTAAGGAGATTTTCAGAGGAAAGTACTACACCGCCCCCGTCAGAGCCCAGCGGATGAATGAGTTCATCAACCACCGCCAAGGGGCAATGACAGTGGCGGAGTACATCAGGATGTTTGAGCAGCTTTCGAGATTTGCTGCTCATATGGTTAGCACGGACGCGCTCAAGATCGAGCGGTTCATGGAAGGGTTGAAGCCCGAGCTGTATCGAAGCAAAGCGCAAATTCGTACAAGGGCCGCAAGGGAGCGGGGGCAATCCGAAGCGGCAATTCATTGCCAAGGAAGGGAAGAAGGGATTCCAGAATCGACCTGGACCACCCCCACAGTTCAACCCCAATCAGGGTAGACCCTAGTTGGACCTTCCCGTATGCCCGAAGTGCGCACGGAGACACCCGAGAGTCTGCAACTCCCAGAATGCCGTCTGCTTCAAATGTGGCAAGACGGGCCATTATCTGAGGGCATGTCCGGAAGGTGGATCCGGAAGCCAAGCTGGAAACCAGGCAGCACCACCGAGGGTACCGGCCCGGGTCTACACTATAACCTCCGAGGAACGGAAAACAACCCGGCCGTGGTGACAGGTACCCTCCTCGTCTATGAAACCCCCACATGCATCCTAGTCGACTCAGGAGCGACATACTAGTTCGCGTCCACTAAGTATGTCACGAGTGTTGGAGTCACGCCTCACCGAGCTGAGTGCGAGTTTAGGGTAACAGTTCCGAACGGGAATTCCACCCAAACCAATCAGGTTTTACGGGATTGCCCAATAGTAATTGGGGACAAGGAACTGCCCATAGACCTCATAATAATTCCCATGAACGATTATGAGGTGATCCTTGGAATGGATTGGCTATCGAAGTACGGAGCTGTCATAGACTGCCACCGCAAGATAGTCACGCTCAATACGGACGGGGACGACCCCCTTAAGTTCGTAGGAACTAGCAAGGGGACCATGATCTCTAGGATATCAGCGTTAAAAGCCCAACGACTAATCAGATCAGGGTGCGAAGCCTATCTGGTATTTGCTATCAAGTCGGAAGAGAGCGCCTCCCCGAAAATCGAGGAAATGCCGGTGGTCAAGGTCTTCCCTGACGTATTTCCCGAGGAGTTACCGGGACTACCACCAGGACGGGAAATAGAGTTCGCTATAGATTTGGTACCTGGAGCGGCACCAGTATCTAAGACCCCCTATCGGCTAGCACCGACGGAGATGAAGGAACAGATCAACTCGACGAACTCATGCAGAAGGATTTCATACAGCCGAGTTTCTCTCCCTGGGGAGCGCCGGTGCTATTCGTAAAGAAGAAGGATGGGTCAATGCGGTTGTGCATTGACTATAGGGAGTTGAACAAGTTGACGATCAAGAACAAGTACCCACTCCCTACGATAGACGATCTGTTCGATCAACTGCAAGGTGCAACGGTCTTCTCTAAGATCGATTTAAGATCGGGCTATCATTAGCTAAGAATTCGGAAGGGAGATGTCCCGAAGACGGCCTTCAGTATCCGTTATGGCCACTATGAATTTATGGTGATGCCATTCGGGTTGACTAATGCGCCCGCAGCTTTTATGGACTTAATGAACCGGGTGTTCAAGCCATACTTAGATAGGTTTGTCATCGTCTTCATTGATGACATCCTAATCTACTCGAAGACAAAGGACGAGCACGAAGAACACCTGAGAACAGTTCTGGGATACTACGGGACAAGCAACTATACGCCAAGTTCAAGAAGTGCGAATTTTGGCTCGACCAAGTCGCCTTCTTGGGGCATATAGTATCAGGAGAAGGGATTTCTGTAGACCCAAAGAAGATAGAAGCTATTAGCCATTGGCCCAGGCCGACGAACGTAACGGAAATACAAAGTTTCCACGGTCTGGCAGGGTACTATAGGAAGTTCATAAAGGCCTTCTCGAAAATAGCGTCTACGCTAACGAGGCTGACCAGGAAGAATACACCATTCCAATGGACCACGGAATGCGAACGGAGCTTCCAGGAGCTGAAAGAAAGGCTTACGACGGCCCCAGTTCTCACAATACCATCGGGAATTGGAGGGTTTATGGTGTATAGCGATGCGTCGAAGAATGGGTTAGGGTGTGTGCTAATGCAGAACGGGAATGTAGTCGCATACGCCTCTCGTCAACTGAAAGAGTACGAGAAAAACTACCCGACGCACGACTTAGAACTGGCGGCAGTGGTCTTTGCTCTCAAGATTTGGAGGCATTACCTCTACGGAGAGCGGTGTGAAATATACACGGATCACAAGAGCCTCAAGTACTTCTTTACCCAAAAGGAGTTGAATATGAGGCAGAGGAGGTGGTTAGAACTAGTCAAGGATTACGACTGCGTAATCAAGTACCATCCAGGCAAGGCGAACATAGTAGCCGATGCCCTAAGCCGAAAGGCAGTGAGCGCGGAGTTGCAACTACTGTAGAAGTTGTACAACTAGGCAAAGTAGAAACGCAGCTAGCAGCTTTAACCCTGCAACCAACGCTGCTAGAGCGAATTAGGACGGCGCAAGAAACAGACGAGCTTTACACGAAGATCAAGGAAGCACCGCCTGAACAACCGGCGAGAGATCTCGTAATACGGGAAGATGGACGGCTGTACTTCAAGAACCGGTTGTACGTGCCAGACGACGCCGAGCTACGACGGCTGATAATGATGGAAGCCCATGCCACTGCATACTCAGTACATCCAGGAGCAACGAAGATGTACAGAGGTTTAAAGGAGAACTACTGGTGGCCAGGCATGAAAAGGACATCGCGACTTTCGTGAGTCAGTGCCTGACGTGCCAGCAGATAAAAGCCGAGCATCAAAGGCCGGCGGGAACCCTACAACCGTTACCCATTCCGGAATGGAAATGGGATAACATTACCATGGATTTCGTAGTAGGGCTGCCGAGGAACACGAAGGGGCACGACGCGATTTGGGTAATCGTCGACAGACTGACCAAGTCTGCCCACTTCCAACCTATTAGCACGACGTTTCCATGGAACGGTACGCGGAGCTCTATATTCAGGAGATAGTGCGACTGCACGGCGTTCCATCGTCGATAGTCTCGGATCGCGACTCCATATTCCTTTCGAAATTCTGGACGAGCTTGCAAAAGGCGATGGGAACGAAGCTATCCTTTAGTACCGCCTACCATCCGCAGACAGACGGGCAATCCGAGCGGACGATACAAACGTTGGAGGACATGCTGCGAGCATGCGTACTCTATTTCAAAGGAAACTGGAGTAGGTATCTTCCACTGATCGAGTTCTCATATAACAATAGCTACCACGTCACCATTGGGATGGCACCGTACGAAGCGCTATACGGGCGTAGGTGCAGATCCCCAGTACATTGGGACGAGGTTGGCGAACGGGCAATGTTAGGCCCTGACATCGTACGGGAAATGACGGAAGCTATTATTACCATACGAGAAAGAATGCAAACGGCACAGAGTCGACAGAAAAGCTACGCAGACCGAAGACGTCGACCATTGGAATTTGAAGAAGGCGATATGGTGTTCGTAAAAGTATCGCCGATGAAGGGCGTGAAAAGGTTCGGAAAGAAAGGGAAGCTAAGTCCTAGGTACAAAGGACCATTTAGGATACTGGAGAGGGTCGGCGAGGTGGCATACCAATTGGAGTTGCCAGCCTCATTATCGCGAGTGCATGACGTGTTCCACGTCTCAACCCTACGAAAGTACTTAGCTGACCCGAACCATGTGCTAAAAAACGAGTCCCTACATCAACAATTGAAACCGGACCTAAGCTACGAAGAGATTCCGGTGGAGATATTGATGTACGAGACTAAGAATCTTAGGAATAAGGACATTCCCTTAGTGAAAGTACTGTGGCGGAACCAATCTACGGAAGAAGCCACATGGGAACGGGAGGACGAAATGAGAATCCGTTATCCCGAGTTGTTTCACACGGGCTGATTTCGGGGGCGAAATCCTCCTTAAAGGGGGGAGAATGTAGGACCCCGGTCCCCGGAAATTAGGTCGGCCAATAAATTACGTGTATGCTTTACGTGATTTCATAATAATTTTCGTATATGTTGAATGCGTATGTGATGTTATGAATTTTATGCTCGTGAATGCTACGAGAATTATGTGCAAGTAAGTGCGAAGGACTTCGGGTCCATTATGAACCTAATTTGGAAGGGTAAATTCTAGGAAATGGAAAATGATAGATTGGGTTAGGATTAATTGTTGCTGGACTAGAAATCAATATTTAGGTCAATTTGAAAGAAAGGCCCAAATGGGGGACAAGCTCCCCTAAAACTTGGAAAAGCCCATGTCCTAACCCTCAAAAGCCAAGACAAATATCTACTAATAATAAAACCTCACAATACCACTTAAGAAAAAGTGACGAAAAAAGCAAGAAGGAAGGAGAAAGGAGCCGAGACAGAAATCGAACAAAGAGCACCTCAACTAAAGGATTTCGAGATTTGTAAGTAAATACCCTTCTTAAACTTTTAATTTCGTACCTTAGGTGTAGTTGGAGATTATTAATGGCATTAAAGGCAAGTAGTTGAGGAAGATTTCAAAAACCCTAAATATGAGATACAAACTAGTGTTAAAATCCCGATTTAAGTCGATATTTAGGGCTTATGAAGCTATGGTATTAGTTCTAAGTAAGAATCATGCGAGTTAGCTAGCAGAAAGGGGTAAAACACAGAAGTGTCGACTGAGTAATTTGAGAAGAAAGCAGTTTCGATAAGACGAACAGTGGTGTTTCAATCGAAATTAGGAAAGTAGTTCTTAGTTTCGGGCGAATTGAGGGTTTCAATGATAAGAGATCGGGCGATTTGTTGAGCAGAATTCGGCGATTTCTATCCCTTGAAGACCCAAATCGGACGAAATGTCTTAAGCACTCCATGCATGGAATCGGGCGAATGAGATGACGACATGATGACGAGAGCAATCGGCGATTCCAGCTTCCACACGCCACAAATCGGGCGAATCCATCCCACGTATGACAAGTCGGGCGAAATCCATTCAAATAGGCACAAATCGGACGATTCGGACAGAAACTCCACGTGGCATTAGGATAACAAATCGCCGAAAACCAGTTCAACAATCACCAAATCGGGCGACTTGGAAGCTGGAAGAGGATCTCGGCAATTTGAGGGATTCCATGCAAGCTAGAAATCGGGCGATTTGATACCTTGAGAAACCTCGGCGATTTGAGGATTTGCATCTCAAGAATCGGGCGAATTGGACGACGACATGATGATAAAAATACTCGGCGATTTCGCAAGGATTAATGGTCGAATCGGATGAGCATGCATGCACGAAATCGGGCGATTTCATGCACAAGGCATGATCGATCAAAATTCACTCATGCGAGATCAAATCGGGTAGAACCTAGTATGACCCTTAGCAAATCGATGAAGGGATATCTCGTGGAATCGGGCGATTTCCAAGCTCCACAAATCGAATGAATCGAACAACTAACAGCCATCTAACTTTCGCCGAACTTAATAGATCAAGAATTTAGTACCCTACCTTAGAATAAATTTCTGGTGAGGACTTGACCTAATCAGAATCAAATGATTTAGGATTCTAGCAAAATTAATATAGTCCGACAATTTAGTTCTACCTAAGTGTAATAAAGGCATGTTACTGATACGATAATGTTTACTTCTAAAGGTCGTACGTTAGGATCGAACAAGGAAGTACGCTAGACTAGCTCGGACGACAGGTAAGTAGAAATTCAACTACGACACGTAACTTGCCTGCGTCCAATTATGTGCATTACGTGCTCGTGTATTTTCTATGAAATGTGTACGTATGACATGATTAATTTATATGCATGATGGCATGATCTGCATATGTACATGAGCATAGCATGAACATTTGCACACATGCGTAGTGTATAAGACACAAGGTACGAGCGTGCGTAAGATCGCCTGTCTGCAATGTATACTCGCCGATATTGGCGTTTGTGTCGACTCGAATGAAGAGTCACGGCTTCCCCTACGCAGCCAATAAGGCGAATGAAGCTATAAGGCCTGTGTATGCAGTCTGTAAGGTGAATGAAGCTAACAGACTTGCATAAGAGGCTGGGGGAATACCCCGTATGCGGGAGATGCAACGTGGAGGATGCGGCCCGGGGCACACGCTGAGTAAGGGAAGATTCCTTCGGGTGACCTTCTAGCGTGTAAAGCACTACTCGGAGGGAAGATTCCTTCGGGTGACCTCCGAGGTTAGTGGCCTCGGTGTTGGCAACCGGTGAGAAGCGCCCGCGTGGAGGCCACACTGAGAAAGGGAAGATTCCTTCGAGTGACCTTCTAGTGTGTGAACCTCCACACTTGAGATCTCTATGATATGGCGCATAGTGGGATAGAAAGCTGAGGGCCCGTATGAAGTAAGAGTATAAGAAAAAGAGTATGAGTCAGAAAAAGAACAAGAGTATGAGAGAGAGAGAGTATGAGTATTAGAAAACGACGACGTGGATTGTCGATCGTTAGGACACGTGCATACATGCATAATTTCTGCTTACTGAGCCTCGGTGGCTCATTCTTTATGTTACGTGTTGTAGGTACTGACGATCACGGTACGTGATCCGACCTTTATGCGAGGCCGAACTTTTGAAGTTATCCGGCTGCTTTTGAGGTGGGAGTGTGTGTGTGGATGACGACCTGTGAAGGCCGGGCGTATAGGAAGCTTTTAGCTGCACAGACACACACTTGTATTTTGTGTAGACACGACTACGATGAATTGTAGAACGAATTACGAATATTCTTTTGACATGTATATAAGACTTCCGCACGCACTTTTAAAATGAAAAAAATTTATTCGCATTTTTACGCTTTTGCGCGATAGCAAAGCATTAGATACTTAGGATTGGAACGGAATACGAGGGCGGGACGGCGGGTCCTGACAGCCAACATTCAAAAATTAAACTCGGCCAATATCTATTCCTTCTACCGTTATTATTTCCAAATAAATTCTTTATTTTGGAAATATTTTCTGCTGATTAAAATCTATATTCTTGTTCTGCAACTTAATTTCTTATCAAACCTCTTAATTCACAACATTACATATTTAATTATATCAAAATCTCGTATTAAATTTTACGGATATTACTAAGGGGGCTACGATAAAATTGTGACTAGCACTAGGTGCAACACATGCCATTCGAGTGCAAGTGGGAGGCTATTAGGGAGTGTGCCCTCAGAATTGTTGGGAATCCCCTAGGGTCCCCAGACCCACGTTCCTAGAACGGCGGAATTTTAAATTATACGGGGTTTCCCGCCTATCCAAGATCGCTCGGCTACAAACACGAGAACTTATTGACATAAACAGATAAGGGATCAACCATGATACCTTGCTGAAATCTCTTGGCGATGGCTACATTCGAATCCTTCGAATCCCCGACGGTAGTGCCCTCTCCTACGCCAAAAGCACACGAACGGGATGCCTTCTTCGCACAAGATCGTCATGCTGGCACTTCACTAATGTCGCAGCTGTTGTTGCATGTGCGGCTAGGCCAAGAACGAGCTGCGTGCTGCCCCCAGAGAGAGAGAGTGCGAGAGAGAAAGTGGTGAGAGGAGAAAACTCTTTAGTTTTTCCTCTCTTTCACTTTTATTTCGAAAATTGTGCTTCTCACTAGCTTCTAGAATCTCGAAAATCCCTATGACTATTTAGAAATGGCCAAAAATAGGTTGAGGTAGTGGGAGAAAAATCCTCACACCTCCCCTTTTACCAAGTATTCGTTTTACAAAGTAACGAATTCAACTTTAATTTAATTATTTAAATATCTAATATCTTAATTAATTAAAATACCATATTTAGTATATTTCAAATATATAATATATAATATAAATATATTGAATAATTTTAGATATTTTATCTAATAAAATTTGAAACTTATATATATATCCGATATATTATTTAATTCCAAATTAAATAATATTATTTCTGTAAGACAATAATAACGACTAATTTAAATCATATACCAAATATTCAACATCAAATATTTTATTTCAAAAATATATCGTGAGGTGAAAAGACCATTTTACCCCTCACTAGTCAAACTTAGTATTTTTGGCCGATCAGGGTTTTGGCCAAGCCCCAAACCCTAGTGTCTCTTCTAGGACCTAGCCCTGTCTCTCTCTCCGATGATGACGTTGTATCGGTTGCCCTTTTTAAGCCCGAGTGTCTTGGTTCGTCTCAACCGACCTAGGAGGTATCTAGGAGTTCGGTAATCACCTAGCCAGCCCCGTGGTACCGAACAGATCCCAAGTTGAGTACTTGATCTAATCATAATCCACGAACCGACTGTAGATTTTCGTCATATATATAAACCCTTTACGTTTGTCCCGGTCGGGTGAAAGTCACGCATAGTCAAACTTACAGAACTCGACTCTGTGTCGTTTATGTCGGTGAAAATACCGAAACTGAACTCCATGACTATCGCGAGTCAGATATGCTTTGGCCAGAGACTTGGATAAATTCCCGCATATTAAACGTGCCATAGGACGTTAACCTCGAATTTAATCCCGCACATCAAGACCGCATTTCACCGCTGACCCATGCCACACGCAAGACGGGCCTAGCAAGCTAGTGACAAGTCAAGACCAACCCCAAGATAACCCTTTTTGTCTAAGGTTCACGCATACTACTACAGCCAATCGATTGATCAAGGACAATCCAAGCGTGTGATCATTCGATTAGGAGTCAGTGTCCAAATACAGATAATCCCCTGACTCATCTTGTATCATTGTCGTGGGCTCCTACTTCCCAAGTGAACGGTTAGCACAACTATATTGGACCCATCAACAAACAAGTCGTACTTGTCAATCCAGTCACCCTACTGGAGACTTAGACTTGTGGACAATTTCAATGTTGCAGTATCTCAGCTTACTGGTGCCCCTCTCTGTCCCCACAGAATCAGTAACTGGACTGCCAGTATTTGGGTTTTATTAATTTGCAGACTGCAAGGTGAAATCTTTAGACTAATTACTAATTGATCATTTAATTTATTCATCCTATAATTAATAATGAACGAAGTCATTCCATTAACAGAAGTAATCAAATTACATCACTAAACACTACACAATTAGCAAATTGCCCTCGTACTCTCAGTCCTCGTACGGCAACTAGGGCATATACCTCAACCGGAATGCCATACGAGGACTAAGAATAGTAAATGGTGCACGATTATAATAAAAGCATTATTATTTATTTATCGAATTTAAAGTCTGCTTGGCATCCGATGGCGCGATAAATAAATAACACAGGCTCCATCTAGCATGTCAACGGTCTGGTCATTGAGCCCCTCGTGGAATCGTTTGATCTGGGCTGCCTTCGACATCCGGTGCTGTGTGCTTCTTTTCAGTAGCGCCTTGTAATGCTTCCACACCTCGTAGAGGTTTTCTGAATCCTTCTTGTGGAAATGGGAGATCTCCGTCTTCAACCTTAGCACCTTAGATAGCGGAAAATAATGATTGATGAAGGTGGCTCGCATCTCCTGCCAAGTAGTGATCGATCTGGGCGGCAACATATCCAACCAATCCTTCGCCCTGAACTTGAGCGAGAAAGGGAACAACATCAACTTAATCGCATCGCCCATGACCCCGTTGATCTTGATGATGTCAGTCACAGTCAACAAAGCTTTCAGATGGGAGTAGGGATCGTCGTCTGGATTCCCTTCAAACTGGTTCGTCTGGAAGATCATCTGAAGCCAAGAGTGCTTCAGCTCGAAGTTGTTGTTTTCGATCGACGGGATGACAATCACCGACTCAGTGCCGCCTAGCGCGGCATTCTTCAGGAAATCTTGTAGTGATGGCTCCTCCTCGTGGACAGGCACTCTGTGGTCCGCCATTCTTACTTCTGTGTCGGGGCTATCTACGGATGCCTCTAGACGAGAGTTTTGGGTCGATTCTTGCGAAATGTCCTCTGAATAGCAGACTAAAGGATCGATCCTCATGAAATATACGCAATATATAAGAGCTAGTGAAGCTCCTTCGGATTCGTACATGAGTTTCATTAGTAACTTTCGCTCAAAATCTGGGTCTTCTTTAACAATGGGACCCGACGGATGGCTTCCGGTCATTCACCGCTTAATCACACCTCCGAGAAGCGAGATTGAAAATTACCAAGTAAATGAATAAATACGTCGAAAAGAATGTGAGATTAATGACGACGTACGAAAACAAATACGCAAATAACACAAATAACGCAAATAGTAAAAAGCAAAGAAAACGTCAAGTAAAAGTGGCTAAAGTACCGAACTACTGTGTTCCTAATATCAATCTATTCACTGGCAGCGGCACCAAAAACTTGATCGACACGTGGTGTGCTAATATGATTTGCAAGTGCGACAAGTGATAAAATAAAACGGCATCGACGGCTGATCCAAATACGTGAGCCTAGGGTGGTGGAAGAATTTCAGTGGGGTGGTTGATAATTGCCTCATGGAGATAGACGAGTGATGTTCTCGTGAAGCTCCATGAGGTGGGCGATGATAACACAGAACCACCGCGCATACGGTACATTCTTCGATCGTTTGTTCTCCTTTTTCCTGATCTGCTCGGCAAGGTCATTCCAGATCAGCTGGGGAAGTCATAGATTTTGGAGAATGCAATTCCGTGGAAGATCCTAAGAATGTTGCCGTTGCCTTTGTCAAAGCCGGCGTGCTTTGGTTACAAACACTTATTGATGATGTCGAAGAGTGTCTTTCATGGATGTGGGATGCCGTTGCTCTGAACTTGTGCGAGCTTGGCGTGTGGAGGACGGTATCCCATGTGGAGAAAATCATGAATCATCTCCGCATCCGTCGGCAGAGGATCAGAGTTCTGGCTGAATAGAAGGTCCAAAACAAGTCCAAAGTCGTCCTTGCTAAAGCTTACGTGTGTTGTTCCGACCACGGTTGTGAATTGGTAAGTGCCATTGACTACGTGACTCTGTATCCGTCCCCAAAACTGTTGAAGATAGACCATAGGTATTGACGCCGTTATCATCAGCGCCTGCTAGAGGGGATGGCCTTGTAGTATTGACACTATGATCTCGTCAGGGCACCGACAGGTGGTCATCTCGAGCTGGAAGTTACTGTCTGGTACATTGAGGTTCAGGTTCTTTTCGTAAACGTGGTTGTAAGCGGGGTAGTGGTCCATCTGAAAAGCAAAAAGAAAACCAAAACATTAGTTCAAAATATAATTTGAGTCGAGATTTAATTCATCAAACCATAATAGTCTTGCATTTCACAACATGTTTGATGAAGTTGTCAGTGACATACTAAATTCACATATAGGTCATACGAAGTGAAAATTGTAAGAGATAATATTATTTCGACGTATGTATATAATGAAGCATGTGAGTTTAGTCGAAAATATTCTAAGTGTTGAATTGGAAAATCAAGCCTCGTTCACTCATTTCGTTTTATCGCGCGAGAATTGAAATTCTCGGTTTAATTTCCTAAGTGTGAATTTTGATTTTGAGTCTCCGTTCTAATTTACGATCGAAAATTTTATTCGCTAAGGTTCGCTACAGTGGAAAGGACTTAGAGAAAATTTTCGAAGTGTTTGAACTTAAAACGTGGTACTGTAGGCGAAAAAGTTTACGATCGAGAAAAATTTTCGAGAAATTTTTCGCGCGTTAATAAAATTCGTGAAAGTTATCGAGCGAGAAAGTATTTCGATTTTAAAATAGTTTTTCGCTGCGAAATTTTAAGATCGAGGAAATTGACAGCGAGAAACTTGGTGAGTCGCCGAGAAAATTTTCGATCGACGAAAATCATCACTGCGCATATTTGCGATTGAGAAATTTTATCGTCGAAAAATTAATTTTATCGCCGCTAAAATTTTCGACCGAGAATAAAATTGAAATAGAAATTATTGTTTGCGACTGTAAGTTTTGCACTCGAAACTTAATTTCATCTATTCATCTATTTCAGCCAGTGATTTTTAGCACGCATAAAATCAAAATAGATTTCTCGATTATAAGTATTCTTGGATCTATGTTATCTATTCTGTTGGGGAGTCAAAATTTTAGTGGTCGAATAACTTTGACGAGGCAAACAGTATCTCAATCAAATTAGAATTCAATTTGAACTGTTTGCGATCGAGAAAGTACTTCGATGCTTTCAAATGTTAAAACCCAGTTCCAGTCGAACTTTTAATCAATCTCTGAAAACGCGGATAATCGAAGCAATATACTCCTAGATTTATCAGAAAACACTGGAACTATCTTTAGTGCAGAGTTCAACCCAAGTTATCCAAATAAAGCGATCGTAAACACTGCGAGCTAACATTCGAGTTTTCCTATTTCGAAAAGACGAGAATCTAATACAAAATCATGCAAAACATCTCATAATATAGATGTAAATGAAGTTTAAGCACACGGAAATCCCTAAAGAAAGTCGATTCTACCGTATAAAGACGAAAATCAGTGAAAATTTTTGAAGATTTGAAGATTTTTGACTTTCGTCTTTGTAAAAGGGTTTTCCGCGAGAGGAAGTTTTTCGACTGTTGAATTTTGCGATCGAGGGATTTTGCGTGTTTTTTGGGATCCACTGCAACACTTCAATTTTGTTTAAGTGGGCTGAGTGGACATTTAAATACTTAGCAAATTCTAAGCCCAATATTGTTTGCGATCGAGAAACATATAATCGAAAATTTTCATCTGGTACCTTTTTAGTTTTCGCTTGAAAAATTGGAAGCGAAAATTACCATTTGATCCCGAATTAATTTCGCTCTAGAAACTACGACCGAAAACTACACAATTGCCCAACTTTTTCGATAGTTAGTTTTCTATGATTTCAGATTGACCCTAAGTTCAAGTAAAGTCCACATAATTGCCTCCCTATGTATGAAAGTAACTGGAATTAACTGCCTGTAATTCAGGTTGGTGACATCTGGCTCCTTCTTCAACTTTTGTAAATCTGCAATACTTAGAGCAAAAGATGTCGAGAATTTTTAGAGTTAGTTTTGGAAGCAGTTATTCTATTTAGGCTTCCCTGAAACGTTTTCAAGATAAGTTGGTTAAATTCAAATTCATAAAACATGTTAATGATCAAAACGTTTAACCATCCAAAAGTTGAATCAATACCGTGCACTCCAAGTCGTGATTAATTCATGAAGTCTTCCGCATTGATTTTGCAACACTTAGAGAAAGATTATCAAAATAGTTTGGAGCTCAAGGAAGAAATTTTGTAAATGCCGCCCTCAGCTAGTGCACCTTAATTGATTTATCGAGCAAGTAGATGAATCAATCTAAGTAACAATTACAAAAAAACACGCGAGTTATCAAAATTGGCTCAGATGCATGGTCCCTTATACGTGTAACTATGCTATCGCACGAGGGTATGTGCAAAAACAATATTCGCATTTTCAACAATTCAGCTCGAATGCAAAATAAAATTGCACATCAGAATGTGCGAGAAAAATATTTATATATATTTTTATATTTAGATATATATTATTTTTTATTTTTTAATTATTTTTTAATTTTATTAATAGTATGGGGTCAGATTATTTTGCTTCGATCATTGTCACGCCTAAAATTCACAAGACACTTGAAAGATTTATGCTGTCAAGTCACATCAGCAAACTAAAGTCCTTAGTTCAAGGTATGATCCATTTCGACAACTCTCACTAGGTTCGCTCTAGCGCTCATTTATTTTTTACTAGGGATTTTTATATTTATATCACTCAAGTCAACACAAGTCATATTAAGTTAATGTACCTGTGATTGAGGTGCTTTTAATCATTTCACCGAGCGAGAGACCGTCGTTTTGGAACTAAAGGGACTTTGAAGGCTTTAATTTGGTTATGACTAAGAAGGGAAGGGAACTTTTGGGAAAAGAGAGCTTTATGTCGTCTTCCATTCCTTCGTTGATCTCCTTTTCTCCGGCATTTTCTCTTTTTTGTCTTTTTCATCCTTTTATCCTTTGTAAATTTTCTGCACTTGCTCAAGCTGAAGCTCCGCTTCTCTACTAGGCTAAGAGATTATCTACGACGAAGTTCTTCTTGTTGGTTCTTGGCCCGATACCATGCTCCTTTTCTCTTAATCCCTAGAGAGGTTTCAGAGATTATCGATTTGAAGAAGTTCACAGTTATGGAATTCGAACCCAAGGCCGTGCTCCTCTTCTCGTTATCTCGATATAAGAACGGATTACCGTTGGAGAAGTTCACTTCGTGGTGCTCCTCTTTCCAGCCGTTCTGACGAGTGTACGAGATTATCGATGGAGAAGTTCACAGCAAGATCCATGCCTCCTTCTTAAAGATTTGAGATTGAGATAATCGAGAGGCAGGTTCTTTTGGCCTACTTTTTGTACGTTGAGCATTCCTCATGTGCGTTTTCCACCTTCTTTTGTCATCTTTTTCTTTTCGTCTCGTTTTTCTTTCTTTTTCCCTCTCATTTTCTTGATTGAACATCCTGCCGAAAGGTTAGATTGTCGGTTGAAGGCTCAAAATGATTTTCAAATGAAGAGAATGAAGTAGGAGAAGGCTCAAAATGGATGACTAAAGGCTATGTTAAAAGGATTGAAAAGTATAAAATTGGCCGAGTGAGGAAGTTCCTAAGTGCCTAAATCATTTTCCGAACGTTCTAATGCAAGGTGAGTATGAGACCAAGAATCACTAGTTAAGACAAGCAATGATTGTGTGACTCGCTCAAGAGCAGATCTGTCAAAAGAGATAAACGGCTAGAAACCTCACTCATATATATCGTGGCTTTGTGTCTAGTGGAGTCTACGAGAGAACTTTAGACACAAGAATACGAAGTAAGACTGACAAAATTAAGCAACTAATCAGTCGCATGTCAGGGAAATTCATACGCGACTTAGATCTAGCATCCTACAGATATCGTCATTCCTCTAGTATTATACTTATATGTATAATATTTTTCGATTTCTGTTATATTATTTTTTTCTATTTTCGCAAGATAGCATTAAGGTATAGAAAACACAAAGCATAGAACATGTGAAAGCACATAGGAGTAAGAGCACAAATAACGGAAGATTCAACATGCCTAATTTTCCGACAAGAAATTGGAATCGTCTTTCATCCAATGCCTTGGTGAAAATGTCAGCGAGTTGAAACTCCGTGTTCACAAAGTACATGCCAATCGTGCCTTTTTCTACATGATCTTTTATAAAACGATATCTAATATCTATGTGTTTTATGCGTGAGTGATGAACGGGATTACACGTAATCGCAATGGCACTTTGGCTATCGCTAAAAATGGGTAAATTATTTAAATTATACCCGTAGTCACGAAGTTGAGTCCGCATCCGTAGCATTTGCGAGCAACAGCTGGCATCTGCGACGTATTCAGCCTCAGCCGTCGATGTTGAGACGCAGTTCTGCTTTTTGGATGGCCAGCAGACTAGCTTTTCGCTTAAAAATTGAGCGCCGCCGGATGTGCTTTTCCTGTCTATTCGGCAACCTGCGTCATTAGCGTCAGTGAAACCAACTAATTTGAAATTTGTTCCCCTAGGATACCATAAACCTGAGGTTGAGGTGCCCTTGAGGTAGCGCAGGACCGCAAGCATATGAGACTCTTTGGGGTCGGCTTGGAACAGGCACAGAGGCAGGTGGCAATCATAATGTCCGGCCGGCTTGAGGTGAGATAGAGAAGAGAGCCGATTATGCTGCGATAAAGTGTGATGTCGACCGCTTTTCTAGTGGGATCGGCATCCAACCTGCAGCTTGTTGACATGGGAGTGCTGAGTGGCTTGCTCTGATCTTGATTGAACTTCTTCAGAATGTCCTTGATGTATTTGGTATGACTAAAGAAGATGCCATCTTCGAGCTGCCTCACTTGGAGTCCCATGAAGAATTGCATCTCTCCCATATCACTCATTTCGAATTTTCTATTCATCAAATGTCCAAATCTCTTGCATAGCCGTGGATTTGTTGACCGAAGATGATGTCCTCTACATAAACTTGACGATCATCAAGTCTTGGTCTTGCCATTTTATGAAGAGGGTTGTATCAATCGTTCCTCGGATGAATTCAGACTTCACGAGGAAATTGCTTAGGACAACATACCAAGCACGTGGAGCTTGTTTTAGTCCGTAGAGAGCTTTTTCCAATCGATAGACGTGATCGGGATGTTCTTGATCAACAAAGTCTTCTGGCTGAGCGACGTAGACTTCCTACTTTAACACGCGGTTGAGGAAGGTGATCTTAACATCCATTTGATAGACTTTGAAGTCTTTGTGAGCCGCATAAGCCAAGAAAAGGCGGATGGCTTCGATTCGGGCAACATCGGCATACGTCGCGTCGTAGTCAAGCCCTCCTGTTGGTTGTAGCCCTTCGCAACCAATCTTGTTTTATTCCTGATCACTTCCCCATCTTCATTCTTTTTGTTCTTGAACACCCATTTCGTCCCGATCATGGTTTTTCCATGCGGACGGGGTACTAAAGCCCATACTTAAACATGCTCTAATTGGTTGATCTCATCTTGCATAGCAATCACCCAATCCGGATCTTTAGTGCGTCTGCTACCTTGGTTGGCTAATTCTGGCTTAAGAAGCAGTTGAAGAGACTGTGCTGATGTCTTGTCCGTACTCCACTCGAGAGATCACCAATAATCTGATCAACCGGATGTGCTCGAGTCCACTTTCGCTCGTGTGGCAGGGCTGAAGTAGATGCATCAGCCATTTGTGGACGGAGATTTCCAATTATTTCAGGTTGTTCATTAGGTTGAGTAAGTCAGATTCTTCACTTGGATATTCTGATGAGACTTCCTCATTTGCTATGGTAGGTTCTTCAGTGATCTGTGGTAATTCGGAGTCGGGTGATGTGGGGACAGTAGAAGAGCTTGGTACATCGGCCTCATCGAGAGGTGAGGTGGGGACAGTAGAAGAGCTTTGTAGCGGTAACAGTGCCTGGCTGATACACGGGCTCGAAGAGAGAGTCCAAGTCTTCCAACACAAGTCTCAAAGCTTCTTCTGGCGTTGAAATCTGGGTTGTTGCCGTCTTTTGTTGGTTTTGTGCCAACACACCAGTGAATGCGGGTTCTGAACTGTTGTAGTCAGAATCCATCGAGTTTGGCACGGGTCCAAAGCTGACGTGTGCATGAGCCATTTCTGCCACTTCGTGGAAAGTGACATTATATCTTTCGTTGATTGAACGGTTGGACTTGATATATACTCGGTACGCCTTTTTGATGTTGATGAATATGACACGGTCAAATACTAGCAAGTGCTCTAGGTCGTGCAAGTAGTAAAACGGAGAAGTCCGAGTATCGATCCACGAAGACAGCTCGATTAATTCTAAGAAAATATTCCTAGTTCTAATTTAGACTAATGGAATTTTTATAATTTTTATGATTTGATAAAAGAGATAGAAGACGCAAATAATAAAATAAACTCAAATAAAATAGATGAGAATAAAGCGATTGACGGCGACGTGCTCAGGACACATGCTCGGCACGAATTATTCCTACGTCTTCATGCAATCTAATCTATCTAATCAATATGAATCATAGTCAAGGTAGAATTTCCTAATAAACGTGCTACTCGTTTGTCCTGCAATAGCAACCCTATGTAAATAGAGAACCAATCAACTTTATGTTTATGTGACTGTAGTTCCTAGACGTGCATCCAATCTCTATGAAATACCCCGAGTTTAGGCGCTTTCGGCGCCTAAGGTCTCGGAAACCACACATACGAAACCGAATTCCATCTCTGGTCGGTTTTACGTAGTGATGTTCGATATTTTGATCTAACTTTTCTAATCACCTTTTCGGTCTCATGTACTAGGTCAAGAATCGTGTGCGTGGTGTCCGATCACACACACGTTATTAGACTCAAAAAAAGAACACATAACTTAAATCATATAATTAAATAAATATGCATAGCATAAAATACTTAGTCATAATCCGGCCTCACACGGCCTTAATCACAAAAGAATTTAAGCTCATGGGAATAGACGAAATCAACAACGAATCGAAAGAAAACATTGTTGAAAACGGGGTAATAAAGGTATAGAATTCGCCCCTCACGATGCTCGAGTCGTCACGCGTCGCCGCGTCGTCTACCGTCGTGAACGTGGGAGAAACGCCTTAGAGACCCTCGGGATCGCTCTTAGCTTTCTCTAGTCTTCCTAGCCTTCAAAAGTCGTTCCTCTCGCACCGTAAATCTGCTCTCTGGTTTATTCGTTGCTGCCCTTTATAGCTTTTTTTCGTTGACAGTCGCCAAGCCCCCCCTTTTGTTCGCTGCCAAAGCTCTCTTTAAATAGGTCTTTTCTCTAGAATCGACTTCAATCAATAATCGGCTATATTCTTGTTATGTTCGCGTGATCTCATGAGAAAATAATATCAGAATTCGAATTATGCGATCTTTTCTCCATTTGGAATGCTTAGTCAACGTGGTTTATGACTATAATCTTCAAAGCTACTTTAGCCGCCACTTGTAATCCAACCAAGAGCAATAGTCTTCAATCTATTAAATTACATCATAGGCATTAGTGATAAATGGTGGAAAAATAATCACATATATTGCAGTTATTATTGCATTAATGCCGAATATAAAATACACCCGTAAACTTAGAATATTCAACGATATTTGGATAATTAGCGACTGATAAAAGGTTCTAACGAGTATAAAATTAACGCAAGATCGTAACTTATCAACAACTCTCAAACTAGCTTTGATCGTCCTCGATCATAAAAGCGAATTAAACTAAACCAAGTTATGATTATAGAATATCAATAAATGAATTTCTCCTGTTTTATCTCAGAAAACGTAAATGCATAGAAGGTCGAGATAATCATCAACTAATGAATAATCTATTCAGAACACGAAGCACGAGGTAATAGGTTGCAATCTTGTCATAGCGTAAAAGACATTTTCAGAATCATACAATGCGTCAATCCACAACTCTCACAATGATCGCTCAAGTTGCTCGAGGTGTTTTCAAAGGGATCTGTATAAAGACGCTCAATTCACGACATGAAAATATATTACTCTATGCGTGCATATATATCACATCATAGTCACATAGTAGAAGTCATGCACGAATCAAAGGGTCTTTCGTCAAGGGTTGTAATGGGGTTCAGGTTTCGAAAAGGTGCGTCATATGGGAAAGTGCGCTAAAGTGTCAAACGTGTCAATCATCGAGTCGCTCTTCTAACCACTTATTTCGCTATTTTAATGTCGTTCATATTTTTCACCCGACTCATCACTTCTCCTTTTCTAGCTCTTCTCGCTCGCTTTTTCTATATTTTTTCTTTTTTTCTTTCTTTCTTTTGTCGAACCAGCCCCTTCTATCTTTTTCTGACGTCTTATCGAAGGGAGAGGTTCTAGTCTGCTGCAATATTATGACGAGAGATCAATATCATAGGACGAGTTCATAGCTAACATACATCGACAATTAGCTCCTTCTCAACCACCAACAAGCCATTTTCACGATATCGATATATTAACACGTTGATACGGGATCATGTAGGCTAAATTTGAGGCAATCAGGCTAAATATTTGCGCTCCAAATCAACAAATAAGTCAAATAAGGCTCAAAGGGGCTAACTAAGTGGTAAAATACGTAAGGTAGGGAAATATTTAGGCCAATGACTCAATCCTACTATTCTTCTCCATTTTCGCAAACAGAAATCCACATAGTAACCGTTGACATGCATAACAGAGGATGTTTGAAAATATTCAGTCCATGCGTGTCACACAAGAATAAATACCGAGCGTAATGAGTTGCTCTGAACTAATCTCTGAAGGCTCAAAAACTCACATATATAGCTGGATTTGTGCATCATGATACGCAAGCTCTCATAAAAGTAATGTCAAAACTTTCAGATAAAATAATTTACAAGCCAACGTTGTTTTTCATAAAGAATAAGGAATAGAAATTAAAATTACATTCATCTTGGACCAAACCAGAATAAAAGTCCTTAAGGAAAATACAAACTGCAAGAAATTTCCTAAAATCTACAATTTGCTGCTGTGTCAGATTGGAGACGTCCTCATCTCGAAACATGAGGCTCCGCTCGCAACACATGAACGCCGCATTCTCCCCTGAAATGTTACACACTTATGCAGAAATAGTCGTAAAAACATTTAATGAATAATAAGGAATGAAACTCACCTTCCTTCCTGCTTGGCAAACCTCGGATGGCGCTGTCTGTCCATTTCTTAAATCGATTCTTGATACATCCCATGAAGAACAATATCGCCGGGATTATTACTTGAAGTGATGACAATGCTTTGTTGTGGTGGCGTATGTCATTGTCGCAAGACTCGTCGGAGTCGTATATCGTCATCGTCTTCTTCCTCCAATCAGCGATGCATAGCACCCAATGTGCTATTGTTTGCACTGGATGACTATGCAATCTGCATTCATCCATGAGATCGACGACCATCCATCCGGACGTCCGCTCGCATAGTAGGTCCACATCGGAAGCATCCCATTTACGACTTCTTCGTTCTCCAAGCCTTCGAGTTCGATACATGTCTTGAAGGCGTAAAAGACATGTCGCAACATTCTTCGAAGTAAATGTATGAGACTTATACATGTCCACGAACCCTCTCATGGCTTCATTCATATGCTGAAAAACCAAAACAACAATTACTATTACAATTCATTGCAAAATTAATGGTTCAAGTGCATGCCATGCCATCGAGCCACCTCGTTGGCGTGATTAGATCCTCAAACCATTCGTGTCTATGCCGATCGACCGTGCATTGTACGTAATTTGAAGTGGTCCGGTTCGATATGGATGTAAGACACTATATAAGAACTGGATGTTGGACTAAATGTTGGGTCAACATTCGATCTAACACTCTAGTGCACAGCGGAATATATGGATTACTTAGTGACGAAAATTAATGAACACGAGATGTAAATTTTGTGAAGTTAATAAACTTGTTGCGTGCCTCGAGGGGAAATTTCACTATAGCAATGGATGGCAAAACAACTATCCGAAGATAGTACAAACCAAGCCTAGACAAAACTACGAATCAAATGATTCTGCAAACCTACAAAGTCCTAAGACTTTCGCAAAAGAAACACTAGGCTAAAAAGACACACCGGCTCGCTCAAATTCTCTCAACGTAAACTCGATAATTTTCGCATCAAAGCTCTCAAAAGTTTCATCCAAAGGTGTAGTTGGTAACTTGAAATCCCCCTCGTATTTATAGGCATTGGCTCCCTCTTGATTTGGTAAAAGATCTCTTGATAATCTCCTAAAATATCTCCTTGAAGATCTCCCCAAATATAGTAAATATTTGAGTCGAATCTTGAATCTTTCTCTTGATCTTTATATCTTTCATTTATGGTAACAATCTCTAATTTTTGGCATGTATGTGCACCACCTGTTTTGGGGAAGGAAGACAAATCTTTTTCCATATTTCGACATTAACGTAATCGTCATCCCCCAAGGCCTGTATACGCTCTGTACGGCCCCCCACAACAGGAGTTTTTTAGAAATAAGTACGTCCACGACCGCCTCACATTCATCTGACCAGTCGATGGAGGCTCAGTGTATGGCGACTACAGCCACTTCGATGGATTTTTCTGTCGCTCCTCCTGGGTCTCCTCGGTCGGCCACGTCGACTGATCCGTGTCGATGCCCCTCCAAGTAGATGGGTCCACCACATAATAAGCCTCAGTTTGCGTCGACGTCATCATCACATTGCGGTGGAACGTAAGATTTCGAGGTCCATTGACGGCCCCATCCCCACGTGGTCGTCGAACTGGGTGGATCCGGCCTCACAAATTCATCCCACCTAGTGGTTTGGGGGTTGAAGCTGCGTGCTTGGTGTTCTGTGATGATTTTCCTATCTTTCCCATTTCACACTCTGAGCATAGATGCTCTTTGTGATATCTGAATGAGGGAAGTCCTTTGACCAAATAATGTGATCTGAGTTTGTTCAGAGCTTTGAAGTTGAGATAAGAGAGTCGCTGATGCCGAAGTTCCTGATGTAGGGAAGCACAGGAGATAATGCACGCTGGTCATACAGTCTTTAGATCAATGGATTATAGATTTGTTTTCTATGACCAGTGAGTAGTTCTTTTCCCTTGTCATCGGTGATGCGATATTTGTTAGGCTTGAAATTTACTTTGTACCCTTTGTTACAGAAACGTCCAATACTGAATAGATTGTAGCTTAACCCTTCGACGTATGAGACACCTTTGATGGTGAGTCTGTCATGGATGAGGTCGTCTTTTCCTAGCATGGGTGCGGATTGACCATTTCCGAAGTAGACCTTTCCGAGAAATCCCTCGAAAAAGTTGCTCAACAGCTCTTTATTTCCCGTCATATGTGAGGAGCAACCTAAATCTAAGTACCACACATGACGGACCTGCAAAACAAACTAGGTATGTTTAGGTACCCATTTGAGGATGGGTCCTTCTTTAATCGTAGGTGAGGGATCCAACATATTAGATGTTATTTTGAGTTTTTTGTCAGATTGTTGGAGAATTGACTTACGAACCAGATGTGACAATTGCCTACTAGATGCAGTTGGGATATTGGAACCCAAATTTGTCTTTGGCTTAATGTCTTATTGTGCTCGATATTGGTTGATGTGTATTTATTTCTCTTGACTTTGGGAGTGTACTTGCTGAACTTGGGAGATACACCTTCGGGACTAGAGCTGTGTGAAGTGGAAGCGTTTTGGCATAGTTTATCGTTATGAGAACGTTGGAGTACATTATATTTGACATAACGATTCTAGATCTTTGAGCATAAAATAATGGAACACGGTCTGCGATATTACAAGAAGTCACTTTGGTAAATGTGAAGGAATTGAAAACTCGTGTTGAAGGTTTGGAGGCTGGTTTCTTCTTTTTATGAGGCTCTATTGACATCTTAGCTGGACCAGATCGAACCTTCTTCGTCTCCCTAGAACTCAGTCCTTTGTCTGTGGGCACATGCGATACAGAGTTATTACTAGATAAATGAGTTCTCCTTGTAGTTTTCTTGCAGTTACACGTATAGGGTTCAGGAATAGAACGGGAAGTGGAAGGTTTGAAGACATCAGGAAAGTTTTCGAGGGTGTAGATTTTGCTTAACAAAATGATCTTCTCTTCTTCGTTGGCTTTCTTTTCTGATTCCAGAGAGGCAGTAAGGTCACCTATTTTACGAATAATTTCTGGAATGTAAATAGATGAGAAAATGGGTATAGCCTGTCCATTAGTGCTTTCCTGATTTTCAGGGCCAAATGGTGACATATAATCATCAGAGAGAGTAGTCTTTCTGGTCTTGTAGCTATTGTTAAAATATGTATAATTGTACGAAATTTGGGCCCAATCTTTGTTTCTTCGCTTCTGTGCATCAGATTCAGTCACTTCTGTTGATCCTACGAAGGGTATTAAGTTTCAAGACTCAACCCGAAGCGTTTAATTTTGTACAGCAGAGGTACGTCGTATTTCTTAGGGTTATGGGCGAGTTGAAAGCCTAATCCTTCACGAGGATTATAGAAGTCCACATCTTTAGTTTGATTGAGAAAAATTGTTTGATCGGTTTGTCCTCTTTTGGTGAGAAGATCCTCTAACTCTTTGACTTTCTTATAAAGTCGCACCCGTTCTTTAGTGATAAGTTCGTATTGACAAGACACATTTACTTTATCTTCTTCGCTTCTTTTAAGTTCCTACTTGCATCACTAATTTGTTTTTCCTTATTCTCTACTTTTTCCACTAAAGTCTTTTCTTTAGATTCTGATAGAGTTAAAGATTCTTGAAGAATAGCTATCTCTTCCTGTTGTTTACTTAATAAAGCATAATTTTTATCAAAGTTTATGGAGTTCCGAGTAATCCGTACGATGCAAGGATAGTTTGTTTATCCTATGTTCTAGGTTAACAATATCACTGAGAGATGGTGTGTATACCTCTAGGTCGGATGAAGAGACATCCGTCCTGTCTGAGTCAATGCCTGCTACCGCTATATCGGAATCATAGTCATTGCTTTTTGCCATGAAGGCCACTTCATCCTCTTCCTCGTCAGACGTGTCCTCTAGCCATTCCTCTTCCTCGGCAGCAAGGACAATTCCAGCCTCTTTGCGTTGGGATAGCTGAAACTTTTTCTTGTAGTAATTGGTATTCTTCTTTTTAGGTCGGAAGCATCCTGAAGTAAAGTGACCCGGTTTACCATAGTTGAAGCACTTGTTTGTAACTTCGGCTTTCATTGTTTCAGGTTCTTCGGGTGCAACGAACTTTTGTTTCCCGCCAGAGGTTCGTTGTTTGCTGAAGAATGATGATTTCTTAGCACTCATCTTATTGAGTGTCTCTAAGATCATGGGTAGTTTCTTTCTGATTGATTCAAGTTCGTCCTCAGATTCTTGGTCTGATTGAGTGTCTGATGTGTCAGATTGTATGACATGTTTTCCCTTAGAAGTTTTTGAGCTTCTGTGGCTTGATTTAGAGGTCACAAGTGCAATGGGTTCCATGTCAACATTTGTCTTTCCTTCGTTCTTGATCTCCTTGGCATACTGGGATTATTGAGAGATGTTATCATGTAGGGAATGAATGTCCATTGCATCTAGATCTTTGGTATGCTGCTTAACCAGAACTACAATTCGTCCCCACTCAGGTTGAAGTGTGGAGAGGAATTTGATGTTGTGCTCAAGGTTGGAACGTTGGATGTTGATCTTTCTCATCTCAGTGATTATGGTCAAGAAACGAAGATAGCTGTCTCAAAGTTCTTCGCCCTCCTTAGCTTTAAAGGAATCATAGGCAATAAGGATGCTGGGTTTCTTAGTTATGTTCCTGACTTCAGTGCCAACCATTATTTTGGATACCTCGTCCCAGTTTTCCTTGCCAGTGACCATAGCGTCCACTTGCTTATACACATCATTAGGTAGAGCTTGTAGGACGTAGTATCGTACAAACTTGTCCGCTCTAGCTCGTGTTCTCTCGACGTCATTGTATCTGCTAGGATCTTTAGGTGATCTTCTCTCCGGAATAGGAGGAACATCATCGGGTTGTGTAGGGATGATAGCATATGATCAGCAAGGGGTGTGTCTTTGATTTCGATTAAGTTGATGAAGCGTTGTTTCCATATTCCATATTTTCCCCACCTTAGTAGTGGTGCACGGTTGTCGGATCCAATAGCAAGACCGTCCATGTCAATGTTTGGTAATTTGATCGTAACGTGAAGGTGATCTGAGAAATGAATGTTAGTTTCGAGCGATTGTAGTTAAATTAGAAAGATAATTTGAAATTCGAGTCAGATTAAGTTAATTCACTGAATTTCAAGTCTTTCATGTAAAATTGAGGATCGGCCGATTCGAGTTCAAAGGAATAAGATTCTGCGATTTTAGTCCTAAGTGTTGAAAGAGTCAGGTGACTCGACTTTATCTAGAATCGGGCAATTTAGGGTTTGTCAAGAATCGGGTGGTTTGGATTCGATGTTTCTAAGTTGCATACAAGTTGGGCGATTTTGTGTTTTGTCTAGAATCGGGCGATTGGAGTTTCAAGGCTTCATTCGGGCAATTTAACTCTATTTGTGAACTCGGACGATTTGATGAGCTTAAATCTAATAATCGGACGATTGAGGTAAAATCGGACGACTTTCTCTTAAAAGATTGAAATCGGGCAATTTGAATTTGCAACTGTGCAATCGGGCGAATAAGCTCAAATCGGGCAAGTGAAGTCAAATCGGGCGATTCTGTCTTGGAGAACTGAAATCGCTGATATAAAGGACCAGAGTTTGTCAATCGGGCGATTTGGGTCTGAAATTGAGGCTCTCGGGCGAATTGAAATCGGGCGATTTAATCTAAAGTACTGAGATTCACTGAGAATTTTGATCGGACTATTCCTGCAAATGACACACGTTTCGCCCGAACCTTGGAATGACTTACAACTGTGAGAAGATTCTACCCGAGTGTAACGAACAGACCTAGAAAAACAACTTTATCAGACTCGATTTTAGCGCAAAATGACTCAAACTTGACGAGAATCGTCGTGAAAGACCAGAAAATCCTCAGAATCAGATTTCGAAGTTCCTAGGAACACGAAAAAACGAGTTCAAAACACCTAAAATCGGAGAAAGGAATAAAAATGAGTTTTTCAATCCAAAACTTCTTCAAATCACGTCGGAATCGAACGAAACTGGATTCAAATCGAAGATATTGATCCATGTTAGGCTCTGATACCACTTGTTGATCCTATTTATTACCAAACAAGGATCAAAAGTAAAATGAAAAGCTTAAGATAGTTTCCACATTCTAGTGCGTGTAGTGTGTGTTCTTGTACGGAATCGAACGTGGAGGCTAATAAGATAATACTTTTGATAAATCCTAATTAGGGTAAATATGTTCTTTATATACCACATGTAATTGGTATATTAAAGCCCAGTCCCAAACTTCTACAAAATATTCTAAGTCTCCCCAAACTACAACTTATAAACCCAATATTACAAAAATTAAAGGATGCTACTAAATATTCCTAACATAGTGTAAATTTTTTTTTGTATACATTAACAACTTAAGAGTAATTTGTTGGTCAAGATTAATTTTTTTCGACAATTTTTTCGTTATGATTAACTTTTTTTTAAGTTTTAATATGTACAAAATTATATATGTATTATAATTACTGAAACTATTTTTAAACCCGTCACTTGCTTTTTCACACATCGAAAAGCGCATTTGACAAGGCATTAGACCTGGGTTTTGGGCCGAGCCAACCCGGAACCGGCCCAAAACCGGCCCACCAAGCCGGTCTAGAACCGGAACCGGTAACCGGCCCAGTTAAAATGAACTTGGCCGGTTTCTGGGCCGCGGAACCGCGGATTACCGGCTCAGGTTACGCGGTTCCGGTTCCGGTTCCGAACTGGAACCGAAACCGGCCCAACGGCTATATAGCCGTTGGGCCAACGGCCATTTCAATTTTTTTTTTATTCTTTAAACCCTGAAAAATTACCATTTTACCTCCGAACGAAAAATCTATAAATACCACCTCATTTTAACCATTTTAACTCACAATTACATCCAAATCTCTCCCACTTTCTCTCAAAAAGCTCTCAAAAAGTCATCCTCATATTAATATTTAATATTATTAACAATAATAATTATTTTATTACACTACGACACACACACTCACTTATTGTTACAAATAATCAAATTATTATTTTATACTAATGGCGTCGTCATCGAGAAATCCTAACCCTCGTGACGAAGATGTTTATATGGTTTTAGGTCACGCCGACACATTTCGGGGAACTGGCGACACCGACGAGGACACCGATATACCGGAACAGGAACAGACGAGAGCGACCGACGAAGGACGGAGCCAAGCTTCTACGGCGACGACAAGGAGGAAGCAACAACCGCGTGGTCGGCGGTCTAAGGTATGGAATTTTTTCGATTTAGAAATGGATAAAAATAATCCCGCTGCAGGTACCGCTTATTGCAAAATGTGCCGCCATCCCTACACGATTAAGACCGGACCGAATCAAGGTGGGACGGGCTCGATGAAAAAACACCTACAAAGGGCGCATAATTTCGGGGATGATCTAGAGCCGGTAGGAACCGAATTCCCAACAACAACAAATAAACGTAAGTACGGGTAAGAATTTTGTAATTACTAAGGAAATTTCGAAAAAAGCATTAGTTAAATTTGTAGTAATGTGTGAAGAACCCTTTTGCATTGCGGAAAGTGAAGGGTTTATCGAATTTACGAGTACGATACAACCCGGATTCCATAACGTGACCCGTAAAACCCTTAGGAAATATGTCTTAGAAACTTTTAAGGAATATCAGACTAGCTTAATTAGTCATTTAGCCAATATTTCGTGTAGGATTAGTTTGACTACCGATATTTGGACTAACATTACGTCGCAATCTTATTTAGTCGTCACCGCCCATTGGATAGATGAAACATGGACCATGCAAAAACGTATTCTTTCCCTAGATCCCCTAGATTCGCAACATAACGCCACTACGATATCGAACTATGTGTTGAATGTCGTTAATAAATATTGTATTCAATATAAAATTATGTCTATCACCTTAGATAATGCTAGTGCGAGCAACGTAGCGATAGGGATCCTTCGTAGGCAACTTAGGTTACCCTTAAACGGCAAATTATTACATGCTAGGTGCGCTTGCCATATTATTAACTTTTGTGTGCAATGTGCTTTTGACGAAGTTTTGGGAGATATTGTAGAAAAGTTTAAGGTAATAGGTAAGTTACTTCGGGAACACCGCATCGGAACGTCGTGGAAGCAAACCGTCCTTGCCGCCGGCCTCCAGTACAAGAAGTTTCCGTTGCCAGTCCCGACTAGGTGGAACTCGATGTACCACCTCCTCAGCACCTTCATGCGTTACAAGGACTTGCTGACGCCTTTTTGGAACGAGGCTGCAGTCGGCACCACCTCCAGGTATGAATTACGACAACTTGATTGGGATATTGTAGGTTTGGTCGTGTCCATGCTTGAAGTTTTCGCCGAGGCTACGGAGAAATTTTCCGGAGTTCACTACCCGACGTCCCCATTATTCGTCCCGAACCTCTTCGCGATGTGCTACAAGTTCGTGGAGTTTCGCAACAGTCCATACTTGGGTGGTTTCATCCAAAATATGGAGCAGAAGTTCAGGAAGTATTGGGAAACCATCCCAATAGTACACGGTTTGTCGGCCTTACTCGACCCTAGTTGCGGTGTTGATACATTTGATATTTTTTTCGATTATTATGCTCAATTTCTTGGAAAGAAAGTGGACGACCAAAAGGCGTCAATTCACGATTCTCTCCAAGAACTTTTTTCTGTTTATGCAGCTGAGCAGGGACACAGTGTGGAGCAACCCGTACCAGCGAGCGAAGCGGGTTCGTCGGAAGGAGGCGGCGGCGCAATGGGACTACTACGAAGATTGAAGGCACAAAAGACGAAGACCAAAACGCGTGCGTCGGGGTCGAACACGAACGAGATCCAGCTCTACCAGAGCCACAACTTCCAGACTCCTGAAGACTTCGACGTCTTGGCCTGGTGGAAGTCGAACGCGACACTATATCCGACCCTCTCCGCCGTCGCTCGAGACGTTTTTAGCCGTGCAAGCGTCTAGCGTCGCCTCCGAGTCCTTTCTCTACTTCCGGGCGAATTATCGGCGACAGACGTGCGAGCCTTAACCCGACTTCCCTCGCGATGTTAACATTATTGAAGGATTGGTATCTGGCCGAATCGAAGAACCGACGGGAGAACGCCATCGACGAGTTCCGTTTTTCTAGTTCGGACGAAGACGAAGAGGCTTCTAATATATTAATAGTCAAGTCGAATAAATTGTATTTTTTATTTCGAATATTTTTTCTTTTTTGTAATTTTTATGTATTTTTTTCTTTCTTTTATGTTTTTATTTGTATTTTTTAGGTAGTTTTTTATTTTTTGTAATTTTCTTATGTTTTTTTTTGTTTTTTCTGAATAAAATTTTTGGATATTTTCTAATGAATTTTTTCCAAGTAAAAAAATAAATAAATAAATAAATGGGCCGGTTCCGGTTTCGGAACCGGAACCGGCCCAATACAGGCCCGGGGCTTCTAAGTGTGGTTCTGTTCCAGTCCCGGGAAAATGGTCCCGGAACCGGTAGAACCGGCCCAATCCGGCCCAAAGCCCAGGTCTACAAGGCATTATGACGAAATCAAAGCTGATATGTTTCAGACAAATAACTGACCAACCAATAATTTAGAAGTAATTGTCTGCAAAAGGAAGATCATTAATTGACTAAAATTAGGGTTTAAGAAGTTTGTTGACTAGTCATAATCAAGGGGCCTTCGTGCATAATCACGTGTCCCGTGCATCCAGCACGCATCAGCTAGCGCGGGTCCACTACGAATGAGCCCCGGGCCACAGCGCTAATGTGCTGGGACCCTGCGATTATTTTCGCGATATTACACTAGATTAAATAATTTCGAACTGTGATTAAGCTTCCATATGAATATAATTCGTTATATTGTATCATAGCTTCGTAATTATATCAGCATCTAGATGACTTACGACTTCCCTGATTTAAAACCCTGACTAACTTTACATACCTCAAATAATATCATATCATAAAACTCATAATTACGTACTCTTACATTATAAAACCATAATTGCGTTAATCTAAAAAAATGTCATTTCGTAACACTCATATTTAGGTTATATTTCATCTAGATGACTTACGACTTCCCACGTGTTTCTCGCGAGGATGTGGCAGCATTTCAACACTTCTTTCAATGTGTTCGGACAACAGCCATATAGTACTTTCTTAAGCTAACTTCCAAATTTCCATGCTGTAATAAGGGTGAACTAGTGAACCCACATCGACGTTGGCATAACCACAAGCAGCAATCGCGTGTGGGCAAGGAATTCGGTCGATGTCAAACATCTTACAGCTGCATGTATGCAACTCTTGATCATGACCTCGTTCACTTTGTGCCCGTATACGTTATATGCTAGACGCCCAACTTCCGACACATGAAATCTTTGCGACCCAATGAGATTCTCGCGGAGGATCGACTCGACCTTCGGCATAAATGATGTCGAATTCCTAGTGATAGAAGCATGCTCTTTGATGTTTATTGAACCAAGCTGATGCTAATTGGTGAATCGAGCCCAACACTCATATAATTGGAAGTTCTATCCGCGCTTAGAGTCGCATTTATCGACTCGTATCCATTGGTCGTCATGACGTTCTATCTCGATTTGGGACGATATCCCATCGTCCACCGTGGCTTTCAATCTCGTCAAGATATCGATCCATCGACTTGAATGTTGATGTTATAGCTTGGTAATGTGCATCGCACTCGCCCTTGGTGTAGGAATTCACTACCCTCCAGAAAATGGGGCACGCACCCTTGTCCGCCGAGTTCCGTCTTCCGATTTTGTTGAACTGTGCCACGCGCAGAAACCGTGAAACAAATTCGGAAACACAGCCAGGAGGGCCTTCTTTATGTCGTGGTTTCGGTCGAAAATTACGATGAGTTCATTACTGTTCGGTACGAAATGCCTCAATTTAGTGAGAAACTACGTCCAAGATTCGTTTCCTTCCGCGTCAGCAAGACCCCATGCGAGAGGGTATTGATTGAGCGGAACTCCTTTATACTTACCCTTAAAAAAAGTTACATCGATAGATATGACTTTCCTCATGTATGCAAAAACCCTAATGCCTGTGCCGTATGCTAAGTATATATATTTTAACCTCCTCTCTTCGTCCATCCCCAATCCGTGATGTTGTCAACGTTTTCTTGCCTCAACGCATGCAAGTACGCCGGAAGTAAACCATAACAATCGTCAGTTTCTTGCCTCCCCTGATATGCATCATCGCATGATTGACTTGGCTTCGGAATGTCTTTATGACTGGTGAAATGTTCCAACAAAGCTTGGGATACAACGATGAACTTCCTTGATGATGTCTACGGTGACGATGAGAAACCCCACATGTGTGCTTGCTGCAGTACGTTCCTATTGAGAGAAAAGGAGTCATTGTCTTGTGCAGCTCGTACTCGCCCTGTGCATCCCTCGCTTGCGCATTTCACTACGTACATGGTTTTATTTGACCGGACTAAATTGAACTCGAAACACGCATCAAGGGTGACTTTCGTGATCACGTCCTTGACTTCCTTATTGTCCCGAAATTCCTGGCCAACGAATAGGCTTGAACCATCCCCAAATCCATACGTGCCATCGTCGCATGTGGAGAGTTATGCCTCGGGACATCGTCATCATCACTTTCCGAAGCACATGTTCCTCGCGTTATTCGACCGGATCATCTTTATTCTCATATTGATTCTCGCACTATCCGGTTTGATCTTCTTGAAAACCCTCGTATTCAAAAAGATGGTAAGATTGTAATTAGATGTGTCGCCCATGTAACCCTTGTTAGGGAGTGTGCCCTCGGAATGCCATACGAGGACTAGGAACAGTATAGGGCGTACGATGATGTATAGGTCACTCGACAGTTTTATTGTATATACTGTCAAAATAAAGTAGTGAATATTATTTTCTATTATAATAAGGCACTATTATTTATTTATCGAATTTAAAGTCTGCTTGGCTCCCGACGGTGCGATAAATAAGTAACACCCAAATGTTTGAGTTGGAGGTCTGATTCTCGTGGGGACAAGAGAGGAGACACCAGCTGGTCCTTAATAACAGCATTAAATAAAAAGTCTGTAAGTCTAAGGATTCGAGGTGGGTGACTAGATATCCAAATATTACTTATCCACTGACGACCACATAGTATCGGTAGTGTCACAAATTACCTGAGAGGTTGTGGGTCGTGATGGAGATATCGGTCATCGGAGACATCGCATATTCGGACATTCGGCTCGTATTCGTCTCGATCACATGACTAGTGAAGGGGGTCCCGTCCGATATGGACGTAAAAACACTAAGTAGTAAACTGATATTGGATGAAATGTTGGGTTAACACTCACACTAATACTCAAGCGCACAACAATTGTGATATACTTAGTAAAGAGACGAATGACATGGGATGTAAATTTTACAGCAAGTCAGAACTTGCTGCGTGTCTCAAGGCGAAATTCCACTACTAAGATAGATCACAAAACAACTATCCTAAGATAGTACAAAACAAGCCAAGACAAAACTAGGAATCACGCGATTCTGCAAACCTACAAAGTGCTAAGACTTTTGCAAAAGAAATACTAGGCTAAGAACCAAATTATATGCCACCTCGTGATGTGTAAGTCAAGGCTCGCTCGGATTTTCTCTCGTCAACCCGTCGTCCTTCAAATGGTCACGGGAAGTCTCTATTTATATTCTTTGACTTTAGCCAACTTCCCACAACGACTTGGCAACGTCCACTAACCTCCACAACGTCCACTAAGATGATTGTGACCGTTGGAGTTAGTTTGGATCAGCTCAATCGACTTGGTCTTGACTTGAGCTCCACTCTTCATATATTTAGTATGCTCCCCTTCCTTAGTTTTGCTCTTTCTTATCCGCATGCATTTCCCACGTTATTGACTCATTCCAGCACTTATCCAAGTCCTGCAAAACACTAGAAATGGCCAAGAACCAAATTAAACTTGTTTTGGGTATGAAAGATAAAACTGTGAAATGAGACATTCTCGGCCAACAAATGTTGACTAGAATGTTCTCCCAACATTGCCAATGTTGAAGTTTCAACATTAACAACTAGGATGTTGTCAGTGATTGAACGAATGACAGTAGCAACCTCAACAGATAGGGTTATTGACGGATTTGCTATTGCTATTTCGGTTTGTCGCTAGTTGGCTAGGCTCGCAAGTGTCCGAAAATTGAACACAAGACAGCGGCGAAACGCAACCGACTTTATGGAGGTGGTTGTCGGACTTTGGCTGCTATCGGGATTCAAGGCCTATATTTGTATAGGTTAACATCATATGACGTACTTGGAGAATGACGATTATAAAGCCTTCGGCCGAAGCTTGGAAAGCTCGCTCGTATTAGATACGGAGCGAAGTTTAAATAATCGGTTGTGTCCCAATTACAACATAAAGTTAGGTTAGTGAGTATTACATTTACATGGCTCTCCGCTAACCGGGACGCAAGTGAAAGGCGTAAGAGATATTCAAATGTATACACTATAGTCGGTTCGCCCGAATTTAGATTGGATCAAAATTCGTTCTCAACTGGGATCTGTCTGATACCACGGGATTGGCTAGGCGAATACCAGGACTCATAGATTCCTCCCGTGCCAGTTGAGACGGACCTAGAGAGTCGCGCTTATATATGGTAATTCGAAAACAGCGGGCTTTTATCTGGAACCTAACGAATGGGATTCGTTGAGGTAGTGGCATAGTTGGTACGAGGTGTCCACGATTTAGTTAAGTTCTGATGAGGATCACAGAAATAATTAGGACTTAAGATTGTCTTAAGTGCTTAATTAATTAACTAAGTGAGGCTCAATTGTAATTAAAATAATTAGATTGGATTTAATTATTTTATTACTTAAAATAGAGGGACTAAATTGAGAATTTAGAAACCTGATGGGCCAAAATGGGATAAATTAAAAAAAGGTCTGCAAGTTGACTTGGTCATTGAAAATGTGTCAATCCATATCATGCCACATTGGTTGAGGTGGCAAGTGACTCATTCATTCAATAATGACAAATGTTATGGAGTAATATAATTGTAGTGGAATTTTACTACAAAAGAAAACATGCAAAAATGAGAACACAATATAGGCCAATGTGAGGAGTTTCTAAGCAATAGGACTTGGTCATCTCATCTCAACTAGAGAATAAAAAGAACAATAGTGAGCTTAAGTTTTGAACTTCTCAAGCCACGTCAAGCCACGGGATTGTTCGACGAAGCCCGACGCCCAAACCGAACTGCGTCTAGCCATCGGGAGCAGTCTCAGAGGTTCGATCATGAACATACTAACATGACCATCTATCCCGGAGGCCTTGGGAACTAGAGGAGGTGCTGCTGCCCATCCGAGGTGCAATTACGTACACCGACGGTATGTTTCGAACCCTACTGATTTGATTTTACGAAAAATACCAAACGACATCGAAATGATTTAAAAGACTCATCATTGAGAACTTCCGGAAGTCTAAAATCATTCTTGAAGATTTGGTATCGATCGGAAATCTTTTCGATACTCAAAATGTCGAAAGACAGATTGCCGCTTTACTCGAATTGATAATTTCGAGCTACTGATTTGATTTTACGAAAAATACCAAATGACTTCGGAATGTTTAGAAGACCCCTCATTGCGAACGAATGGAAGTGTAGAATCATTCTAGAAAATTTTGTATCGACTTTACGTAGGTGATTGTCGGGCTTTGACTGCTATCGGGATTCACTGCCTATAGTGAACTTCTTAATTGTGAACTTCTTAAGCCACCTCAAGCCACGGGATTTAAGTTTTAACTTCTTAAGCCACCTCAAGCCACGGGATCGTTCGACGAAGCCCGATGCCCTAACCGAAATGCGTCTAGCCATCTGGAGCAATCTCGGAGGTTTGATCAAGGACATACCGGCACGACAATCTAGCCTGGAGGCCTCGAGAATCGGACGAGGTGCTGCGACGCGCATTCGAGGTGCAATTACGTAAACCGACGGTATATTTTGAACCCTACTGATTTGATTTTACGAAAAATACCGAACGACATCGGAATGATTCGAAAGACCCCTCGTTGCAAAAGACGTGAAGTGTGGATTCATTCTGGAAAATTTGTTATCGATTGGAAATTGTTTCTGTCGCCAAATAGTCGAAAAACGGCTGACTGCTGCTTTGTTCGGACTAGTTTGGAATTAAATTATTGATTCGAATAAATAAGAATTAAATTAGAGTTAGATAATCGAATTAATAGTGGTTACCCGAGGCTTAGGGCGGTATCTTGGGCCTCGGGAGAAGCCGGAGGGCGCTAGGTCGAATTTAGATATTAAAAATAGAAAATTTGTCACCATACGTCGCTCGGTCCAAGACGCGCTTCCGCTATCAGCACGTTGCGCTATTCGAGGCTTGCGTCGATTGATCAGGCCTACCCCAACATTGGTATCAGAGCTATGGCTCATGAATGGTTCGATCGAATGCCTCGAAAGCCGATGTGGCGAACGAACGGTCGATGTAGTTTGGAGACTATCATCGCTTGTGACGTTGGTCGGGCACCCAGCGTCAAAATTCTGTGTTGCATGTTTATGTGGAACATGTACGCGGGCTTAGGTTCTAACCGGGTAATTTGTTTAAGGGACGCTTGCTGCCCCCTGTATGTACATGGATTAAAGGATGTTCGGAAAATAATCCCACCCCGTATTGTATTTTCTCTTTATTTGATAAGTTAGATAAAATTACGGCCGTTTGATGAAAGGCGAGATTGGAGGGTTCGACGACCATCGTGACGATGAGTGACGTTTAAAGATCGAAGACCCAGGTCGTTTAACGACCCATGTAATAGGATAGTTTAGAAATAGCCCATATATTTGTCCATTTAAATTGCTTTCCTAGGGTTAAGAATTTAATTAATGCATTTATGTGCTTGTGTTTAATTTCCGATTTGCTATGAGAACACAAAAGTGTCTCCCGACGAAATATAAGTGAGTAAAGGGATTGGATGCATGACGTATATCAAGCTCGGGTTTAGTTGTTATGAAATCTAAATGCAAGGTGTGGTTCCGAGTAAGCCGGCGCCTTGCATTTGCTTTTGTTTCGATTAGCTCGTGTGTGTTAGCGCCGCTCGCCAAGACAACACTGTGCGGTAAAACATACGGTTCAAATATGCGGTTTTGAGCAAAGTTGATAGGTCGCACTTAGACAGTCCCACCGACTTGTTCCGGGTTTACTAGCTGGGGTCTCTGACTGAGACAAAGATAGTTGAGACATTCGACAATGTCGGATTTGTGCGGAGCGCGACTTCGTGGGACGCTGCAAACCAATAAAACGACAAAGGTTGTGGTTTGCATCCTCGCACGGGGACATCAACTCCACTATCAAAGTTATCAACGAAACTTCCAAAACATCCAAAGGGAGAAAATGGAGTTTATTGAAAGATAGTGGGAGTCAAACGGAATAGAAGTCCTTTTTCGCGTTTGATGATCTATACAATCGACTTAATAGGCTTTTTATTTTATGCAGCATTTTCTCTCAGTGTAAATTATGTCTGCCGCTTTAAACATACTGCTCAAGGGGAATAAGTTGATTGGGTCAAACTATTCAGACTTGCTTCGGATTGAGAACCTAGTGTATCCTTGAGTCCGAGTTGCCGCCGGCCACCGGGGCACGGGCAACGGAACAGGCTCGTGCCGCTTATCACAAGCGACTGCGCGACGAGAAGCTCGTAAAGGCTCATGTCCTCGGATTGATGAGTAACACGCTACAGCGTGGCCATTAAGGTATGGCTGACGCTCGAGGGATGGTTCAGCATATTAAAGATTTTTAAGGTGATACGTCGAGGATAGCTCGCTATACGGCTTCGTCGCAGCTCTTTCGATCGAGTATGTCTGAGCGTCAGAACGTAGGTGAACATGTTATGAACATGATCACCATGATTGAGAGGTTGGAGACTCTCAATTTTTGATTTGATCGGGAATTACAAAACGATCTCATCTTGCAGTCTCTCCCTCCGTCCTTCAACGCATTAATTGTAAACTATCATCTGAACAGCATGACACTGACTCTTCTTGATCTGATGAATCAGTTGGCAACGGCGCAAGGTCAGGTGAAGAGGGCAAAACAGACTGCACTTGTCGGCACCTCTTCGAAGCCAGCAGGTTGCGTCAGGTAAGGAACTTAATGTTTTGGAATAGTTTGTTCTACATCTGTATAGTCTACTTCCTGGATATTGGATTCGGGAGCTAGTACTCACATTTTTTGTGTCCAGGCAGGGTCTGAGACCAAGTAGAGCACTTGGGAGCGGGATATCGAGGGCAAAGTGGGAAGCGGTGATAGTCTCTCAGCAAGCCACGTCGAATCAAGATCTCTTGTTTTGTCATCTGGTCATGTGTTGCGCCTGTACGATTGTCTTGTACTCACGAGGGGTTTTAAGAGCATCGTCTCCATTCTTGTTTTGAGCAGGAATGGTTATGTAATTAACTTTAACAATAATACATGACACATTATGTATCGAAACAAAAATGTTGGCAGCGTGACACTATTTAATGGTTTGTACTATTTAAATACCGAGAACGACGTATCTGTGAATACTGTCACAAACATACGGAAGTCAGGAATAAATACGAGCTACTTGTGGCATCTTCGATTAGGTCATGCTGGAGATCGCAAGATCAACGATTTAGAGAAAAACGGGATTTTGAAACGTTCGGATCAAATCCCTATCCGACTCGTGAGTCATGCCTCCAACGTAAAATGACCCGATCACCCTTCACCGGGACATTTAATAGGCCACAGAAATTCTCGGTTTGATTCACATGGACGTTTGCGGGCCATTCAATGTGATGGCTCGAGGTGACTTCATTATTTTATTACCTTCACGGAAATAAAGTCCGGACTCTTGTAGACCTACCAAGAGGTTTTAGACCAATCGGTTGTAAATGGATATACAAGAGAAAGATTGGATCCGATGGACAAGTTGAGACGTACAACGCCAGGTTGGTTGCCAAGGGCTATAACCAAAAAGAGGGAGTCGACTATGAGGAGACATTCTCGCCTATAGCCATGATCAAGTCTATCCGCATAGTGCTCGCATTAGCTGCGCACTATGATTATGAGATTTGGTAGATGGACGTCAAAACGGCGTTCCTTAGTGAATTCCTCAAGGAGGAGATCATATGGAGCAAGCAAAAGGTTTTAAGTTGCATGCAGATGCTCATATAGTGTGCAAACTGAATCGGTCCATTTACGGACTGAAACAGGCCACTCACAGCTGGAACCTACGTTTCGATGAAGCATTTTGGAACTTTGGATTTGAAAAAAACTTATATGTGCCATGTGTCTACAGAAAGAGCAATGGGAGTATGGTGTCGTTCCTTGTACCGTACGTGGATGAAATCCATTTGATAGGAAACGACATCGGGATGCTCTCATCGGTGAAAGCGTGGATTTCAACCGAATTCTCCACGAAAGATCTGGGTGAAGCTACGTATATACTTGGTATTCTCTGGTTCAGCGTCGAGCAAACAGAACGATCGAATTATCTCAGGCCCTTTACTTTGACAAAATCCTGAACAAATTGAGAATGGATGACTGTAAGAGAGGGTTCTTACCAATGCGACATGGGATCCATTTGTCAAAATCAGTGTGACCTCAAAGTGAGGATGACAGACGACGAATGAGGGGGATACCCTATGCGTCAGCAATGGGTAGTCTGATTTATGCGATGTTGGGTACACGGCCGGACATTGCCTATGCTGTGAGCGTGGTTAGTCGGGTTCAAGCAAACCCAGGGGAATGACATTGTGCAGCCGTTAAGAATATCTTTAAGTACCTTAGACGGACTAAAGACTTAACGTTGGTCAATGGAGGAGCGGGACTAGACGTAGATGGTTACACCGATTCGGACTTCCACTCAGACATAGACGACTGAAATCTACTTCAGGTTTTGTGCTCGTGTTCAACGGTGGGGTAGAATACGTAGTAGCCTCAAAGGTAGCTAAAGAAGCTATTTGGATGAAAATGTTCTTGGAGGAACTTAGTGGTACCGGTTGCGGACAGACCGCTTACACTTTGGAGCTATAATAGCGGTGCAGTCGCGCAGGCGAAGGAACCACGATCTTATAGCAAGTCCAAATATATTGAGAGAAAATATCACGTACTACGTGAGTTCGTTGAAAACCGGCTGATCGTCATGCAGAAAATCACCACCGTAGAAAACGTGGTGAACCCGCTCACGAAGCCCTTGTCCCAGGCAGTTATAGAACAGCATCTGGAAAACAAGTGTAGCGACCCTACTTTTCTAAATAAGATTAGTGGCGGATTTCACAGCATAAGTCACGGAAGACCGTCTAACAAAAAACGTTTTCCTAAAAGATAATATAATACAACAAAATATTATTCTACATAGTAGCATCTGTACAAAAGGCATAGCCCCAAAATGTCAAAAGATCAAAAAAACCTAACGTCGCTCCACAGGTCTTCATCCATGTACCGCCCCGTCCTCAAAAGTTCGTGGAGCACCGCCTCAGTACCTACAACACGTAAACACTGAGCGATTTGCCTAGTAGGTGAATAAAATGCATGTATTCAACTGTGCACTCAACCCCAACACCAATATCTCACATGCCAATGCACACTCTTTCTTTTCCCACATTTCTATCTCATATCTCACGACACATGGGCCTAAGTTAGGCGCACCGCACAATAAATATCATGGGTGGTCACGTGATCACACCTTAATCCAATTTCATTGTTAAACTCGTATCCGTAAGTCATGGGCGATAACACAGGATATATATATAAATATATATATATATATATTATATATATATATAAATATATATATATATTATATATATATCATGGGTGATAACACCCGTATCCCTTCTGGCGGTACGCACCTCGGACCGACCACATCCGAGTAGACAGATCGATCACGTCTGTCTCTGCCAGGTATTCTATGAGCCTAACAGGTCACAAATATTCTCAATCTACCCACTTAGCAATACGTCGAATCATCACCGTCTCAATACGGTGGAAACCATATCTCAATCTGATGTTATATGCACATGCCATGCATATACGTGGTATAATATGAAAACATGATCCTCATGAAATATACGCAATATATAAAACACGTAAATCACAGAAATCATCGGATCACATAACAACACATAAATCACATATGTGTTTACGTATTGTAGATGGATGATCCACCTACCTGTCCTCCTGCTAATTCGGTCACAAAATCTGGTGGAATCTCTAGAGATTGATCCTCTCAACACATAGTTATAACTAGTATGTTTATAAATATTCGAATTGGCGTAAAATAACTAGGTTTCGAAATTAAATTTGAAGTTAACGGTCAACTCGCGAAACTCGTTTGATTCGCGTAAGGTTCACGGCTCGCGAAAGCCTTTGAGTTCACGATATCTATTCAGCCCATAAAGAGTTTATGTTTCGCGAGTCCTTAGACCCGTGAAATGGCACACAAAACAAGCTAACCCGCGAAACCCTTTTCTCTACAATAAATCAAATTTGAGCCCGCGAGAGGCTGGACTTCAAGTCACAGGCATTAGCCCGCGAAAATGAGATCGGCCCGAGGGAACTGGTTTACGGCCCGAACTTGTCTCACCATTCGCGAACATCTTCCGCTCGCAAAATCACTTTCGACCCGAATCTCACATTCACGAACCTCGCTGTAGCGACCCCCACTTTTCTAATCGCTAATTAGCGATAAATCGCATCGGGTTTAGCAGCGAAAGCCGCAGAGGACCCATTTTTCAAAAAAAACATTTGTTTACACAAAATGTTAATACAAACGGGCCGAAGGCCCAAACCATCCTATCGCTCGCCCACAGGTCGTCATCCATGTATGGCTCCGCCCTCAAAAGCACATGGAAGCTCCGATAGCCAGCCTCGAACGTCGATTACCTACAACACGCGAACACTGAGCTATTGCCCAGTAGGTGAAATAATGCATGCACGTGTGACTCGCTCACGTTCACTCACCCTCAGTTCTTACCAATGCAAATGTCACTCACCATCACTCATCACAACCGGGATACACTCACCACCTCACAACGGGCCCCGGGCTCCATACAGTGCACCATCACGCGATATCACTACCACGATCACGATCACAACCACAACACAATCACTACACTACGGCAGCAGCCTACACTGAGCAGCCTCCCTGAGCCGTATCAGGTCACACTCTCAGGTCGCCTCTTCTGCCAATGCGGTGCCCACGCTGGTAGCCTACACCAGGTCCCGTAAGGGTACCCAGGTCGCACCCTCCAGGTCGCCTCCTTCCGCATGCGACAGCGTGGCCTACACTAGCTAGCCTACTTGGGGACATCCCAAGTCGCTCCTTTCTAGGTCGCCCGCAGTCTGCCGCATAATGTCCAACGGGCCAATGGCTCACCGTCACAGGCGCTGATGCACAGCAGATGCCCACACTCACGTGACTCTTCTACGGGTCGACAGCCAATATCGGCTACAAGCTCACTAGGTACAATACAGTACCACCGTTCCACCACGGTACACTCCGTGAAATGACATGTAATGCACGTGCAGGCATTAACGTGATACGACATGAAACATAATACCAGATGAAACGTACATATACATGTAAATCACGAAATCTCACGGTAGCACGTAAAAGCACGTAAATCATGTGAATCACTTTAGAACACATACTAGTCACGTTGTTCACATAACCATATATTCAAAAATAAGCACAGATAAGTTTACGTGTTGTAGATGGATATTCCACCTACCTGTCCTCCCGCGAAAATCAGTCAAGAGATCTGGTGGAATCCGTAAATGTCGAACCTCTAAATAAATTAATATTATTAGTATATATGCTAGTTCTCGAAAACCCTAAAATTTTTGAAAACCTAAAAATAATGAAATCCATAAAAACAAATAAACCCTAAAATATCGAAAACCCTAGAAATAGCACAAATTCTGTAATACCGAAAAATTTGTTAAGTGTAGAAACCTTAAGAAAATGTCGAAATCTTTAAAATGTCGAGATCCTAAAATAACGTCGAGCACCTAGTACCATAGGAAGTATCGAGATCTTTGGTTGAAGACGAAATGTCGAGGCATATAAATATCGAAACCTTATAAATATCGAAGTCTTTCCCATACAATGCCGAGACCTTCTAATATAGATGTCGAGATCTATTCCTTGAAAATGTAGAAATCTAGGAAATATCGAATTCTGATTAATGTCGAGATTATTAATGTCGAGGTCCATTATCTCGAGATCTTATAATGTCGAGATCTTTAGTTGAGAGAAGAAAACAATGTCGAGATCACTAAGCAATGTCGAGTTCTTTCATGAACTTATCGAGATCTTTTTGAAAGATAAATTTCGAAGTCATTCTATTATCAATCTCGAAAGTTTTTCTACAGTTCACATCTCGAAATCTTTTCTATTATATACCTCAACATCTATCTATAATAAAAATACGACACGCAAAATACCTCGAAATCATTAGTGGTACTATACCTCGACATCTATCTTTCAAAATCTATTTATTACATACCCCAAAATCATTAGTGGGACTATACCATGTTGAGGTCTTATAAAAATCGTGATCCTCCCAAAAACCCTAAAATAAGATTCTTATATCATCAAATTCATCTTTAAAAATCATACTAGTTCCAGAAAATAATACGGTCTACTAACGGTTAAAATCCTTCGCTTCTGAATTTTTCACATATAGAAAATTACTAGCACCCTTATTTCTATATGATCGTAACTAGATTGCAACCAATTAGGGTTTTCTATAAACATTCTATAGTCGAAAGATTCACAGTTAAATACCAAGGTATATTTAACGTAGCTTATTTCAAAACCCCAGATTTTTACTAACCAATAATCACGGAAAACGCAGCTTATTCTAATCACATGTTGAACTTACGTATTTCTCTCATAATTCAAATATATCAGCTAAATCATGTAACACTTCGGATACACGTAGGACATAAGCATATTATTGTGTTGTAAATGAAATATCTACCTTACATTCAAGCCTTGCGATTCTTAGATGATTCCAGCTAGCCAAATCGGCAGTTTTTCTTCCTTTCCTAGTTTCGTTCCTTGCTTCTTTTCTACTTCCCCTTTTCTGAGAGTGGTAGTTTATTTGTATCTATGTATCTCGATTGTTAGGGTGCGCATACATTGGTGCTTATCAGGTGGTGATGTCGATTACCCTTTGGTTAAGAAACATTCTATTAGTCATTCTTAATAATACTTTTCAAGATCACCACGTGTATTCTTAACCTTTGATTTGATGGGTGAACCTTATTATATGTATGGATATATGTGGTTATATCTTTTGTATCTACTCTATATTAAATATATGGTATCTCACGGGGTTAAGAAAACTTTTCAAACCTTTCTTCTTTAAGTACGAACTCCCTATTTTTATTTTGAGAATTTGGGCCCAAATTTCGAAGATCAAGTTCTTTAAGTATAGCCCAATTTTATTACTACTAACATTATTATTTTTAGGTAACTTAATAGTAAATAAATTCGAGACTTACATATTACATAATTCATATTCGTGTTTTGAAGTCTCGAAATACTTAAGAAAAGTTTCTAACTCACATAATTAGATTACTAATTTCCTCTAAAGCCCGTATTAAATTTTACGGGTATTACACTCGCGAAGTTGGATTTCGGCCCGTAATTTTACACCTTCCTGTTCGCGAAACCTTTTATCTACTCAACAAGCGAAACACTTATAAAAATTCATCCGCAGTCCAAAAACAGTAATTTTTCAAAAACCCTAAAAGAGCAAAATTCATATAGTATCAAGATCCTCTTTAAAATTATTTCCAAACCAGAATATGGTACACATTAAAAACAATAATTTCTAGAGAATAATATAAATCCTAAAGAATATCACATGTTTCGAAAACCATTAAAATTCATACCACAAAAATACATGTGAGTTTGAACGCAGATTAGGATTTTCTACACATGTTCTGAAGCTGAAAACTATATTTCCCTGGAGAACAGTACACCCTCAATTATGTTTTTACGAACTTTCCATGCTCTTGAAATCATAAACTCATATAAATTTATGAAACTTACAAAAATATGAACATGAATCACACTAAAAATTTGAGTTCTTAAATACATCTATTTAGTACTAAACTCATCTAGTCCCCAAATTCACGTAAAGCATACATAAACTAGCTTAAACATAGAAGTTTTGCAAGTTGTAAATAGAATTCTCACCTTTCTCGACTTGAAATTTTGATTTGTTTGTCAAGGTTTTCTTTTCATTTCAACTATGGCTCGAAATGATTGTTCTTCATTATCGTTATCTACTAAGGGTTTCTACTAATGGATATACTCGATATACAAATTTCTCTTAGAAATTCGTGTGATTAGACTAGGAGGTGAATTCCATTTCCCTAAAGCAAATTCGTGTGATTAGAATAGGAGGTGAATTCCAGTTCCCTGAGGGGCGTTTCCAAATCAGGCCCCATCGTAACTTTGCTTTTGAGTTCAGGCCCTCTTCAGATTAAATACAGTTTTAAGGACCAACTCTAGATAAAATTCAAATTAAAGGGCATAAAGTATGATTTGACGAAAATGCCCTTTTAGGTGTTATATAAAAAGGTATGTATTGCTATTATTCTGTTACGAGATGTTATTCAAATGGTATCAATCGACAAAACTATTTCAATGATCGATTTGCCGTAAATTTTCGAGCATATTGGGCACAAAATCAAGTTTGATGTGTACTCGATGATCTCAATGATATTTACGTTGTCAGATTTAAGATCTGTGAGGAATAATTTAGAAATTCCTTTACGCAAATTACATAAATCGAGCATGTTTTTGGTCGAAATTAAAGTTAATATGCATAAATTCGAGAGACCCATAGCTTGGAAATTACGTCGCGCCTTAGTGGTCCCTCAATCGTTCGTCCATCAAGATTAACGAAATGAAAGTGAAATCGCCAGTAGTTTAGATGAGTGTTCGTTATATGGTATCAGAAAGGCGTAAGTGGTATAGTTTCCATAAGGTTCGGTACAGTAGTGGCGTAAAGTGGTATAGTTACGATAAGAAGCATTATTCAAACTGGTACGAGATATTATTTTAATTTGGTATTAATTTTATATAATGAGGTACTAAAACAAAGAAAATGGTATTAATTTTACAAGATGTAGTACAAAAATAGCGTCAAGTGGTATAATAGAGGCGTAAAGTGGTATAGCGATAACTATTATTTATTCTCATTTGCTATTAGTTTTATAAGACGTGGTACTAAAACAGAGTAAAGTGGTATAATAGAGGCGTAAACTGGTATAGCAACTCACGCTGTTTTGGGCGGGAAAGCTGAATCTCAGTATTATTTTGGGCGGGAACTTTTATGTAGTATATATTCATGTAATAATGCGGTACCAGAAATGTAACATCTGTTACAGATTACTGTTTACACATTGGTGTATATTTACATGATCAAAACCTCATTACTTGACTAGTTGCATCTTATTTGCATAAACGTAACAAAATCAAGGAACTTGGTGGTTTAATACATCAAATAATATATTTCCATGATTTTTATTCTTCTACAACTGAGAAAGCAACTTTTATTTACGAAATCATTCGAACCATTAATATGGTACAGATAACATATTATCTAGTATCAGTACGACTTAATGTGGTATCGTTTTGTAATGTATTGTTACCAGGATAGTATAAACGGTTACCAAAATATTATCAAGTGGTATATTTACATGTGATGTGGTATCATATAAAGATGGTGAGACCATATTCGTTGACGGATCATGAAGCTTCTGGAATGTTCTTTATTTTCTGTTATGAATGGCGTATAAATTGGTACGACATTACGCTGAAGTGGTATGTTTTGTCTTGGTATGGTACAAATATTGATCCATATTCATTGACGGATCATGAAGCTTCTGGAATGTTCTTTATATTCAGAGAATATATGTCATTTGGCAGGGTGCGAATGAGAAGAGAGGGGTAGCATTTATTTTCAGAGAATATATGTCATTTGGAAGGTTGTGGAATATTCTTCATTTCGGCAGGTTGTGGTACCCGTTGGGGAGGAAGTAGTACGATTTAGGGATGATCTGGTACCATTTGGGGAGGAACTGGTACCATTTGGGGAGTAAGTGGTAGGATTTGGAGAGGTAGTGGTACCATTTGGGAGGTAGTGGTACTGTTTAACCAAGTCACGCTGTTTTGGGCGGGAAAGCTGAATCTGTGTATTATTTTGGGCGGGAGCTTTTATGTAGTATATATTCCCGTAATAATGTGGTACCAGAAACACTTTATGTGTTACAGATTGCGGTTTACGCGCTAGGGTTTCCAGTTTTTTGGTTAAGAGTATCGGATCTTAGGGTAAACTGTTTCGGGGTTACGATTAAAGGTTTATTGTCGTAAGATTTGTTCTATGATTGACGTATGATGTTGTTTAGGATACATTTGTTGTAATTCATAATGGTAAATATCAATGTGATGTAAATCTACTTGTCTGCGATTTGCATTGGTATACAAATCGTAGACATGACATATAATGCACAAGCAGGTAATTGACGTGATAATACATGGTGACATGATTCCAGATGAAACATACGTATACATGTAAATCACATAATCACAGTAGCACATAAACGCACATAAATCATGTAAGTCACCTTAACTCGTACTAGTCACGAGTCACATAAGCATATATTCGAAATAAGCACAAAAGGTTTACATGTTGTAGATGAATATTTCTCCTACATGCCATCCGGATAATGTCAAAGAAATTTGGTTAATTTCCCTAATAGATCGAGCCTCTGGGAAACACAATATTGTCACGTTAGTATATTTGTTAAATTGCATACGTTTCGAAGTTCCTAAACTCTAATTATCGAAAACCCCTAAAATAGTGAAAACCCTAGAAATGCGAAAATTTCATGCATGAGATAACACCGGTAACCCCTAAAATAGATGATACCGAAACTTTATTATGTCGAAAAGTTTCTTCCATGACACCTAAAACTTTTAAGGTTGCCGAAAACTTCATGCATGAGATAACACCGAAAACTTTGAAGGAAATACTGAAAATTTGTTATGAATGCCTAAAACTTTCGTATATAACATGTCGAAAAGTTTCTTGGTGCTTTGGGATAATGCCGAAAACTAACTTAGAATGCCGAAAACTTCCCATGACTCATACCGAAAATTTTCTAACATAAACACCAGAAAGTTTCTTGATAATACTTGCATGTCGAAAACTGTGATGAAATCGGAAATCTTTGCCTAACAAATTAAGGTACCGAAAACCTCCTGTCATGCTGAAAATAATGTAATGCCGAAAAGTCTGACTGCATGTCAAAAGCTTATTCTATGTGCCGAAAACTTGATAATAGACATGTCGAAAACTTTTAAGAGGTGATGGTGTCGAGAACTTTAAAACCATACCGAAAACCTTGAAAACGATACAGAAATGTCGAAAACTTCATATATTAGTTAATACCGAAAATTTTATAACTTCAGTACTCAAAACTTTTGAGGAAAAATTTGGAAGTGCCAAAGTATTATGAATGCCGAAAATCCCGATTCCCTGATAGTACACCCTATATTCAAACCCTCATCAATATTCATATACAGAAAACTCCTTAGTATCATATAGCTCTCACCGAAAACTACACCTAATCCAAATGATCTAATGATCGAGCGAATCGAGTAATAAAAGGAATATTGACGAACTATCCTACGCTCAACAGGCAAGTGTACTATCGAAGATAGTATAGAAATGACGAGTATTCGAGTACCGAACCCAAAGGAACTGTATACTTTAAAAAATCGTCGTTTAAATATCCTAGTAAATATTTTTGGTTTGATACAGATATGAATAACGTAAACTAAATAAATGATAAACACAAAAAAAAGTTGATAAAATAGCGACAACGGAGTTGGGACGACTTTATGAAAGCAAACATATTTGAGACTTCAAATACCCCTAGCTGACGAGAAAGTTATATATTTTATCTAAATTATTAGACCGTGAGGATTCATATGGTATGTATACGAGTTTCTATGATTGGGCGAAGCTGCGGTTACTCGCTTCCAGTAGTAACAACTAATCTACGCCTTGAATAGCTGGGCAAGCTTTCCTAACTACGCAATCACAAACCGCATAATAGAACATGATGAATCCCGCTATTTGAGTCTAACCCAGCGGGGTAGTTCAACCTATCTCTAGTGATCAATTTATTCCGCTCGATTACGAGTGGTCTAATCTGTAGCGCCTCTCTCGAGTGCAACTTTCACTTTCCCAAAAATTATCTTAATCACATAGATATAATCAAAACAGTATCGTAATTCGTAACCGAGTCGTAATAATAGCCAAAACAATAATGCTTTTAAACATGTACAATATCGTTAGGGTTCATCTTTATCTCAAATAATACGAGATTAGCTACTCATACGAAACATCAACACGATGAGAAGCGTAAATAACAACGAGAAAATTATAATTTCTTCCCTGAATTTCGCGTCCCTTCGTTGAGTAATTTCGTCGAACAGGTGGTGAGCGAGGTGTGAACTTGATGGAGGATGAATGCGATGGCAGTTGCAATCGTTTGGCCAGGGAGCAGCGTACTTGAGTGTGGGTTGTCCTCTTCTATCAACTCGTGAACGGACTGATGAGCGTGTAAGTGGCACTTTACTTTTCCTCCATCTCTGCTCTTCTTCTTATGAACTTCCTCTGTCCCGGCTATTTCTTCCCAAAGATTAGCGGGCACGGAGATTAAGAAATCACATTATTTTAATTATAGTACACCTTTTGAGGTATGGAGAGAGAAAAGTTATTAGTAGACACGCAAATCAAGAAGACTATTTTTAATATTAATGGTGTAATTAGTTTAATTAGTGGGATAATTTTTTACCAAAAATGGAAATGAGAAGAATTATGTGGGACACCCGAAATAGAAAGATGGGAAGAAATAAGTGGGACGGAGGTAGTAGTTCTTTTCTCCAATATCTGTTGAGTATGCAATATCAACGTAAAAGCATAATATTCGAAGAAATTTATATTAGTATCAACTGGTAATGCTCTTATAAGGAGTATAAACTATAGCATCAAATTCATTTATCATCTAAGCACCAAACTCATATTTAGCTGCAAACCTAATGATGCTTTACGGATGTTTCAAATCGCTAAAATTCTAGTTCATTGCAAATTTCATGGTAATACTTTACTAGGGTCACGAAAACTCTTCTATTGTCAAAATCCCTAGTTGCCATTAGAATAGTGTTGCCAAAAGGTCGACTATTTCTAACTATATTCAGAGGTCGAAGTTCTCCTACACCTCACGGTTTCAAATCTTACCTACAATTTCTCAAATCTAAACTTCAGCTTAAAATAAACACCTATCCCTCATTTCAAAGCATTCGTATAACACATGTAAATATCATATAAAACATACTATAATAAATTGTAGAGATAGCCACATATTGTAATTGAGATCATACCTACTTCACGCTTAACGTCCCTTACTTGGTTGAGTTTTTGTTCTTTGCTTAAAATTTCGTCTTCTATCTAGTCTTTGTTCTTGTTTTCATCGTTAGCTATGTCTCAAAGATATATATTAAAGGGAATTTTATTTGACAAGGAGGTGATGGACATTTACTCCCGTGTTAAGCAACGTGATTTAGTAGTTATCAAAACTTTGGTCCTTGCTATGTTATATATCGAAGACTTCATTTGATTACCAACAATGTAATTTAATCTCTAAGAATAATTTACTTAATTATCTCTTATTTTTACTTCTCTATTCCGATTTGGAACTTCTAGTTTTACTGCTATTAATTTTCGAGACTTCTCCTAATTTACATATCCAACTTAATATCTTGGAGTTTCTAAATCAAATAATTAAGTAGTACTAATTCATATCGAAAGTCCCATATTAAATCTCACGGGTATTAGACTAGGCATATAGCTTAACGTGAGTTTGGAATTGTCGCTGCGTAGCGACAATACCTTCACAATCTCATCCTTCACGTATTCTAACGTGCATGTTTCCACTGACCCTCAATTTGGAATACAATGTTAGTGATCGTAATTATTGCCGCCTGCCTGCAATACAAGTAAAATTGCGAAACCTTAGCAACTTCGAAAACCCTACAATCTCTACTTGCAAAAACACTAACAACTTGCGAAAACCATAACGTCTTGTGAAACCCTAGTTTGCGAAAACCCTTGTTTGTGAAAATGTTTTTTTGGTGTTGTGTGTTTGATAATGTGATTTCGAGACACAATTGAAGCCCTAACAGCTTTCAAAACCCTAAGAGCTTTTGAAAACCCTAACGGTTCTCAAAAAGCCTAACAGCTCACTCCAAAACCCTAACACCTAGCCGGGGGCCCCTGCACTGCAGCTCGGGGCCGACCCACTAATGTGCGGTACCCCAGCTCAAGTGCGCAGAACCCCTGCTCTAGTGCGCTGGTGGAACTGATGCAGTGGTCCTCGACGCTCATGTGCGTGCGAGCGTGCTCTAGTGCATGGGACCCAAGCACTAGTGCGCGGGACCCATGCTCTAATGCGCGAGACCCATGCTCTAATGAGCGGTCCATGCGCTGATGCATGAGACCCCAGCACCAAGACCTGGGTCCCCTGTACCGATGCGCGAGACACGTGCTCTAGTGTGCGCGGCCACTACACTAATGCGCGGGGACCATGTAAAGATGCCCGTGGCCTCTGAAGTTATGCGTGGGCCCCGAGATCTAATGCATCGGGCCATTGTGGATATATGTGCGGGTTCAACAAAGCATGACTACGACTTTCATCTTTCCAACTGGAAATTTTACATTCTCATGGCCAAACATCATCTCTTTGACACAATAACGTAGTTTCGAGGGTTAAAATTCGTAATTCGAAACGAAAAAACTTACTACAAAGAGTTAGAGCTGGGTACTTCTTTCGAGATTTGTTTCGCAGACTTCAAGCTCGACTTAGATGAAAATGAGGGTGTTTTTCTTAGAGATGGTGAAAAAGAAATAATGGACCGATCTGGGTGGTTGTAGTAATTACGACGTGCTGCTGTGCGTTAAATGGGATTTCGTTTCTTTTATATAGATACAGATCGTCTGTGTGTATATTTGTTTTTCGTTTTCTTTTATTTTTAGTTAATTTACGAGGGTTTAGAGAAGATGGTTAACAGTTAATTAAAATGAAGGCCATTGACCAAAAAAAAAACATCAACGATGCTATATTTCTAACATTGACTGAGCCAAGGGCTATTTTTTTTAAAGACCCCCTCGAAAATAATAAGATAGCATACACCTTCAAGTGTGTGTTTGTTCGTGTTTCGTCATATGAAGTGGCGGCTCTTTGTAAGTGTGCGAGGGTTAACAATTTTCTTAGGTTTAGCTCAAAAGAAACTTTTCTTAATTATCAAAGTGTTAGCACACGAAATTTCTCATGCCCACTACTTATATACCAAACATTCTTTGGTATAATAACATAATTGTCCCAACTAGCAAACTTATATTACAGATTACCCAATAAAGAAAACATACAAATGAGTAACGAACACTAGAAATGTATCCTACCATTCTCCACCGTTCATCTTCGACATGGCACGATCACTTCTATTATCTGAAGAAGGACTTCCTTAGTCCCAAGTTGATTCCAAAGTGTCGGAGATCGATCCACTCAACGATGGCATCTCTGATGTAGTCCAGGAGGTTCCAATACTCGATCTATTTTCTAGCGGCGATCTTGGTTTGTGATATTCGTTGATCCATAATTCCACTATTTCTCTGATCAGCTTCAATGTTCCCTTACTAAACTTTGGGAGTTCGGACACCAGCAGTGTTCTTTTCTCCTTCTTGGGATTAAGATAGACGATGACTAAATCTGGATCCTGAACTACTTTGTCGCTTCCATACATTGTAGTGAGCGCTCGTCGGTCGTGTGAGGTTCACCTTCTTCATTCCGTTTTCCAATGCCATTTTGAGATATTGAGCAGTATGGAATTGGACTTCCCTGAGCATAAATCCCTTGATTGCGTAGTACCCTTGCCTATATTCATGCTTTGTTGCTCCCATTCCGGCAGAGGTAGTACATTTCATTGACATCAAATCTTTCATGAAATTATAGATCGGCCTCAGTGATGGGTGAGATAGAGGCTTTGTACCACATCACTTGGAACTCTGGGTTGTGTGTCCTTACCAGATTTCTGTCACTCATTTTTTATGATGTTGATTAGAGGCGACTTGGATTTGAAGTGAGTATGATGTTCTATGGCGATTCTTGTCGACATGTTTCCTTGATTAGCATGGAGCCACAGATAGCCCATAGCGTCTCTGCCTTTGAGGTATGCAAGCCCCCTCAAGTTGACTTCATCCAGCTTCTTGATTTTCTCATGTGTCCTCTAGATATTCTTGGATGTTTCTTTGAGAAAGGGTGATGTTAGTCTCACAATGTCCCAATCTGTCTCCGTCTTTGATAAGCTCCTTGGGACTTGAACATCGAGTGCTCTGTAGATCCGTAGTCCATGTTATTATCTAATAGTTTCTCGAGATGTTCGCCCTCTCAAGCTCGATTGGTTCGAAGGAGAAGATGTTAGTCAGAGCTCGCTTGAATACTTATCAGCATTCATCTCTTGTCGCGGCTTCTGCATCATGATCTTTCTACTTCGACCACGTTTCTGACAAGACGCAGTCATCGAGTACTTGATGAGGGGCTGTGGTTGGATCATCCTGAGTAGTACTACCAATTCTCTTATACGATAGCCTGACACGCCCATACGTTGCCAGTCTCAAGATCCTCTTTGCCAGTGTCGGATCGGTTCGTTCATGTACCCCTTCGCCTAGAAGCCTGCCAGGAGCCGCTCCTTGTCCATGCGCCTCTCTGGCACCGGCGATCACTCCCCGCCCTCATCGGTCCCGGGCGTTACACAAAGCCGCACGGACATCAGGTTAATCGTGTAAAGATTTGACTTCCGAAGTCCTTGAAGGAGTTCTTCCCCTTACTGTCAAAAATTCTGCACCGATCAGCGAGGAAGACCAACTGGAATCCTTTGCCGCAGAACTGGCCTATGCTGAACAAGTTATGGCGGAGTCCTTTAACGTATGAGACATCTTTGATAGTCAGATTATTTAGAATGATTTTCCCGAGTCCTACAATAGGGGTCGAATCGTTGTTTCTCGTCAAGTGTATGGAGCAACCAGAGTGGAGGTTCCATACATGATGGATCTGCAAAAAACAAATAAGAGACCTTCAGGTACCCACTTAAAAATGGGTCCTCTCGGATTAGCAGATTTATGTTTTGGTTTAGATATGGTTCCTAAAATTTTACTTGTAGGAGTTTTAGCGACCAAGTTACTTACGAAGAAGTAAATTTGAGTTTAGCCTTTGTAGGAGACATAGCCTTTTGGTTTGCGTCTTCTTAGGCGGTGATTTAGGACCAAAATGCGATGAACCAGGCAGGGAAGATTAATTTCAGCACGAACAAATGGCTTAGTAGGCTGGAGCGTGGAAAAGTTCTTTTCATTTGATAGTCTCCTAAGGTGTTTTAGGGATTGGATCTTTACGGAATACCTTAGATCAGAACAGGAATAGCGCCATAAGCTTTCTTGATGGCTGGATCTTGTTTCTTATGAGTCAACCTTTCAGCATTTGTCTTAGAATGATTATTTTTAATCTCTGAAGTAGAACCTATTTCGAAATTGGTGCTTCTAAAAGTTGTAGGCTGAAGAGAGCATGCAAAAATAGTTATTTGTAGCGAAGAAATGACTCTTTTATTTCTACGAGTGTCTTTTATTTTTACAGAAGAAGGACGAATATTGGAAGTATTTAACTCTACACGTTCCTTCTCTATTTGTATTCTAGACACTCTCGCCTTCGACTCCTTAGGCTCTGTCACTACGCTCCCTGTGACGTAGTAGAGACAGGATTAGAAATAATATTTTTGGAAATATTATTCTTGGTTTTGGATTAGGAGAAGGCATTTTTTCTTTCTTCACGCTTTTCAGAATTTTATTTTCAAGTGTGGGAGATACGTGAGAAATAATTTGGGAGGTCAGAAGGCTTTTAAATTTTCGATCTTCATTAGGAATTTTTCTTTTTCCGCTTCCAAATTCGCTTTTTGTTTGCCCATGTAGCTTGTAATTCCTATCTGCTTCACGATAGGAGATTTGTATAGAGAATTTTCAGAATTTCACAAGTTTGGCTTACTCGATTTCAGTTTGAGGCTCAGGAGGTTGAACTAAATCACAAAGACACGTCAAGAGTATTCCCTAGGTTTGTAGTTGTCATCTAATTCTTTGTAGTCGAAAGGGATTTCAGCCCTATGTGTGGCTTTTCTCTTAGCAAGCTCTAAAGCATCTAATTCGTCGGCTTTAGTAAATGGCATGAGAGAGTTTACTCCTAATCCCATGTGTTTTATATCATACTCCTGTTTTCATTTCAATACACTTGGATTAGTGAAACCTAAACCTTCTATGGGATTTTTAGAATTCTATATCCTTGCGCTTATTTAAGAATATGGTCTGTTCTGAATGACCCGTTTTTGTAAGAAGATCGTCTAATTTTTTAATTTTGGCATACAGCTTCATACGTTCTTCACCTAAAAGAACATAATTGTTTCCTACTGACAGTTTGGCGGCTTTACAGGCATTTACTACTTTAACTAATTCACTAACTTTAGTATTGGATTTATCTGGTTGGGCTTCTAAGTTAGTGACAGCAGAAGCATCTGTTAACCTATAATTGAGTCTGGCTTTCTCGTTGAGATTCCTAACCAAGCAATTATAGTTATTCTCTAGCCTGTCTTCTAATTCTTTTACTATCGAACTATGCTTCTCTAAGGGAATATTCTTCGTCTAGCTAATATTGGGGCTCTTAGATAATTCTTCTATTTTGGCACTAGAGCTCCTAAGTTCCGCCTCGAGACTAGCTATTCTCTCCTTAGACCTAGATAGTATCTTTCTACTTCGTTTACACTCGTCTGCTCACATTTTATGTTAGCGTAGTTTAATTGGTACGATTCTAATATGGTCAATAATGTGGAAGAAAAGACTACCTCCTGTGAAGGTTCGGATGATTGGTCATCATCCGTCTGATTGAAGGTTTCGACGTATGAGTTCTCGCCAGGCGGGCCATGAGGGCTAGATTTTCTTCCTCGGAGCTTGACGTATCCTCGAGCTAGTGGACTTGTTCTGCCATTAGAGCTACTCCAGCTTCCTTCTGCTTTGTGAGTTAAAGTTTCTTCGAGTAGTAGTTGGTATCTCTCTTCTTTGGGAGAGTGCATTCTCTGGCGAAGTGTCCATTGCCGCAACTAAAGCATTTGGTTGGCTCTTTAGTATTCTTGACTTCGGAAGTCTCGGGTGCAGTTCCTTGTTCTTTGAGCTTGAGGTCCGAAGTCTGTTTGCTGATGACGAAGTCTTCTTCTTGAAGTACTACTTGCTCATCATTTTCCGATCAGAGCCATTTGCTCTCCCAACGCTTTGATATTTGGCTCCACGTCAGAGTACGATTTTTCTTCCGATTCTGAAGATGTAGGAGGCCTAATGATTCTCTTTTTGTGACCTTGATCTTCGCTTCTCTGAGACTAGGGCAATGCTGTTTGCGCTTCTGCTCCTTCTGAATCTCGCTTGCATCTTTCTCGTGTTGTGCGAGATTATCGATCATGGCGTGGATATCCAACTCCTATGTCTCTCTTCTGTCTGACTTGAGTGGATATGTTCTTCCATTCTGAGGGCAGAGAAGATAGAAATCAAATGTTGATCTCCATGTTCGTCTTGGTGATTTCTATTTTTCTCATCTCATCTAGTAGTGTCAGACATCTCTGATAGAGATCATGCAAGCTCTCTTCTGGTTTTGTTCTGAAAGAGTCATAAGCCGTGAGAATGTTTGCCTTCTTGGTCTTGATGCCTACTTCTGTTCTTCGCATCATTCGATGTAGTTCATCCCACATCCCTTTAGCCATTGGAAGGCTGTCCATTTGTCTGTAGATGTTATTTGGGATTCCTTGCATGAGTGTGTCCTTGGCTATCAGGTCAGCCTTCGCTTTGATCCTTTCCTCATCCGTGTATTGCCCAGGCTCTTTCAGTTGCCTAGTAGAGGTAATTGGAGGATTGGCTGTGTTGTCGCCGGCTACATTGACCCATAACTGAGCTGGACCTTCATCAATTGACAAGAGAAGGTTATTTGCCTCACCTTTTAGCTCAATGAAGTTAGTAAGCGGCTTCGCCAGACTGTATATTCACCGCGTTTCAAGATTGGCGGACGGTTGTCGTTTCCAAGCAATAAGCATCCATCTTTGTTGTTGTTTCACCGTGTTTTGATGATCTTTAGTGATGCATTGTGCTTCACAAGTGACAAATTAGTTAGTAGCGTTTGATTCAAAAGCAGTCGAGAATTAATTTTGTTTATTCAAAATTAACATCATAGAAAAAAATGTGTATGGTTACTGTTCTCGTGCGTGAAAGTCAGTCAGCGAAAACTTTTTCGAGCGCAATAAATTGCTCAATAAACTTTTTTCGGTCGAGAAAGATTTCCGGGTCGTGAATTTATTTTGACGCAAAGAAACAATACGCTAAGTAAGTTTCTCGGTGAGTCAAAATAAATATGTTGACCGGAAAAATTTTAAGAGCGCAAATGATTTTCGCTATGTCAAACTTTAATAGTCTGACCGAAAATGTTTTTCGGCAGAAATCTTTGCGATCGTAAAGTCAAAATTAGTCTCGTTGAAAAAGATTTTTACTAAATAATGCTCGAGAAAGTTTTTCAACTAAATCGCTTCTAGTGATGGCGATTTTAGCGCTGACTTAGTGTTCTGACCGAGAAAAATTCTCGCGCAGAGTTTTCGATCGAGAAATTAATTCGATCGAAGACTTTAGCGAGAAAAATTAAGATCGCGCAAACAATCGTAAAACCCTAATTAACAATGATTCAAGCAAAACAGCAAATTATAACGTGAAATTACAGGTATCTGCTCGTAATCATGTATTGACTACGCACAAAAATACAATTAAACACGTTATGAAGCAAGATATGTCGAATTTGAGCAGATCCAGAGCGTGTTCAAACTGTTCTTTGCGTGAACATTAACTTTTCAAATCTAATCAATTCAGCTAATTCGAGATTCCGATTGCTACCGATCAAATCGCGAGTGAAATCTAGCACCTATGCGAGCACACAGACATCAAAATCAAATCAAGTAAGCACAGAATTGAGCCATTAGATCGAAATATCTGTTTGGCGTCAAAATGTTCTCCGAATGCTCGAAAAACTTTTCAGAATGAATTTCGATCTAAATTTAACAATTCAGCATCAAAACACATACGTGTACTATGATACCAATTGTTGGGTCCCTAGATTATCAACTCTAAGATCCTAGGCAGAGAAACATGATTTACGATGAGAATTGTTTGAATTGAATCTTCGATCGCAAACCTTTGTTCTTCGCGCGAGAGAGAGTGTGGTAGTGTCAGAAAGTGTTTTTGCTATTTCTCTCTCTAGAATTTAGTTTGTCAGCTCTTCGGATGAAATTCTAAAACTTTCTCTGTTGATTTAGTATGTGTACATAGTATTTATACCAAACAAACTTGGCATAATAACAAGTAAGTCCTAATCTAAGGACAAATACAGTAAAAGCCCCTAATTACAAGGACATCTAATTAAATCAAAGCACAACTCTAATTGATATTTTACATTCTCCCCCTTTGTGTTTGATTGCCCTTCTGCGCTCCTTGTCGGGCAAAAAAACACCTACGCAAGCCTCGAAACATCGCATCCTGAAAACTACTTCACGTCGTAAAGTTCGAGTTTCAAGAAAGTTTGAGATTTAGGTCTAGGGTTTGAACTTAAGTTCTCGCCCCGAACTTCGTCAGTTTGCTATTTTTGTCAATTTCAACCCAAAATCTCGATTCTTGTGACATTAATAGAGATTTTTGGTATGGAATTGAGATACCCATCCCAAACGACATCAGAAAAGTCGTTAACCACATCAAATCGGCAAGTTGTAGCTCTGTGCAGATGAATATAATTTAGTTTACCTTTTTCTACATGATCTTTTATAAAGTGATATCTTCAATATGTGTTTTGTACGAGATGATGAACAGTATTGCAAGTAATTGCAATCTTACTTTTGGAATCACTATAAATAGGAATTAGATTTAGATCAAATCCATAGTCCCTTAGCTAGGCTCACATCCACATAATTTGCGAACAACAACTGGCAGCAACGACATATTCTGCCTCTGCCGTCGATGTTGAAACGCAGTTTTGCTTTTTGGAAGACCAGCAGACAAGCTTATCTCCTAAGAATTGAGAGCTCCATGAAGTGCTTCTTCTGTCCATAACAGCCGGCGAAATCGACGTCAGTGTATCCTATTAATTTCATACGTGAGCCCTTAGGATACCAGAGGCCAAGATTTGGAGTCCCTTTTAGATAGTTAAAATTCATTTGAATGCATGTAGATGTGACTCCTTTGGATTAGCTTGGAACCTTGCGCAGAGACATGTTGAGAAAACAATACTGGCCGACTTGTTGTAAGATAAAGAAGACACCCGATTATTCCTCGATAGTAGGTTACGCCAATTTGCTTGCGTGTAGGGTCTGAGTCCAGCTTGCACGTTGTTGAAATTGGTGTGCTTGACTCCATGCCGTATTTCTTGAGAATGTTGTGGCTATATTTAGACTGATTAATGAATATTCCAACTTGGAGTTGTCTGATTTGCAGTCCAAGGAAGAATGACATCTCGCCTATCATGCTCATTTCAAATTTGGCTTTCATGAGCTCACTGAAGTCCATGCAAAATATCGATGTTTGATGAAATCAAGATGATGCCATCCACGTATATTTGTATGAGCATGATATCGAAACCATGGTGTTTGATGAATAGGGTGGTATCGATTTTTCCTTTTGTGAAGTCAGCATTTCTCAGAAATTCTGACAAGATTTCGTAACATGCTTCGGGGCTTGCTTAGTCCGTAAAGTGCTTTGTCTAGTCGATGCACAAACTCTGGATGTTCTTCACTGGTGAATCCTTCTGGCTGAGAAACGTAAACTTCCTCTTGAGAATCCCATTCAAGAAGGCCGTTTGACGTCCATTTTATAGACATGTGTCGCATAGGTAAGGAATAGGCGAATGGCCTCAATTCATGCTACAGGGGCAAACGTCTCATCTTAATTAATCCCTTCTTGTTGATTGTACGCCTTAGCTACGAGTCTTGCTTTATTATCTATTACGATACCATCCTCGCCCTTTTTGTTCTTGAAGATCCATTTGCTTCCAATGATAGCTTTTCCTTCTGGCCGAGGAACAAGATTCCAAACTTTGAGACGTTATGGTTGATCTCTTCTTGCATAGCAATTATTCAGTCTGGGTCGCGAGTGCCCCTGAGATCTTCGTGGGTTCTGTTTGACTCAAGAAATAGGTATACTGACATTCATATGATGTAGACGCTCTGGTTTGTACGTCGGATGAGGGATTCCCGATTATTGCGTGGATGGGTGACTTCGAGTCCATCTTATTTCGTAAGGGAGAACTAATTTGCCTGTGTCAGATGACACAACGACTTCTTGTGGAATGGGCTCGGGTTCAGTGGGCTGATTACTTGGACCAGGGTCAGTCTATACGATGTTTTGCAACATGTTTGTTGAAGGTTCCGAATTGCCCGAAATTGGGTCGTAAGTCTGTTGAGTTGGTGAAGAATGGAAGTAGAGATTTCAAACATCAATCCCAATTCCAGTTCCTTTTGACTTTCTTGATTGTTTTAGGCATCTAAGTAAAACTAGTTGATCGTCTGTCCTTTGTTGGTTGTGAGCCAATACACAAACGACCATATCAGGTGTGTATTTTGGTCCTGAATCGTCTTGATTAGGGCCCTCATGGTTTGGCATGTGTCCATCATTGTTTTGTAAGGGAGTCAAAACTAGGCTCTTGTCGAAGGTTACATTGATGCTTTCCATGACTTATCTCTTTTCCTTTATTAGACTCGATATGCTCTTGATGAGTAGATTAACCCACAAAGATTCCTTCAATTGCCTTGGGATCCAGTTTCGATCTGTCCCTCGATCATTGGATATGAAACATTTGCAACCAAAAATTTTGAAGTGAGCAATGTTCGGCGTTCGTTTGTATAGAAGACCATATGGTGTTTTCCCGGATCTTTGATGAATGGTTGTTCGATTTTGGGTATAGCACGCAATATTATTTGCTTCTATGGGGAAATTTTTACTGCAACAACATTGTTCTTGCAGCTTCAACTAGTGCTCGATTTCGTTGTTCGACCACCCCATTTTGTTAAGGAGTTCGGACAGCAACAAATTATTGAGTTACGCCACTCACAAAATTTACTGAGTGTCTGATTTTTTAACTCAGTGCCTTTATCAGATTCGATCACTTCGACTATACACTCGAGTAGATTTTGCATAACTTTTACGAAGATCGGAATTTGAACTAATGTCTCATCTTTGGTCCTTAATAAGTGAACCATGTAAAGCGTGAAAAAGTCGTCTACGATAACCATCATGTATTTTCGTCACTTAAGATTTCTGTCAACATAATCAAGGTGGAGCAGCTCCAGTAGTCTTCTTGATGATGGTATTGAGATTGAGACACTTTCTTCATTTTGCCTCTTTCACAAGCTAAGCATAGATGTTCCTTTTGATATGTCAAGTCTGGCATTCCGAGAACAACTTGTTAGTTGCTAGCTTGTTAATGGTTTTGAGGTTTAGAGGAGACAGCCGACGATGCCAAATCTCGTTTTGAAATAATGATGCTTTACTAATGAGGTACATTGTTGTCGATGGTTTGATTGATCGCACATCAATGGTGTAGAGATTTGTCCTTCAAGTACCTATTTGAACTTCACCCATTTTATTTACGATTGCGCACCTCTTTTGATGGAACAGTACTTGAAGACATCGATCACGGAATTACTCGATCAAAAGAGGTGTGTGTCAATCCTTCCACATAGAAACTTCTCTGATCGTGAGCCGGTTGCATATTAGATCTCTATAAACACGTATGGTAGCTCCATCATTGTTACCGAAACAGACTATCCCACCGTATTTGTCGGTGTAGTTGCTCGGCAGCTCCTTGTTTCCCGTCATGTGTGTGGAGCAAAATCTAAATACCACACATGAGTGACCTGCAAAACACAAACTAGAGGCTTTAGGTACCCATTTGAAAAGGGTCCTCCTTGAAACCAAATGACTTGGTTTTTGAAGGAAAAAACATTTCAATACAAAACATCATTGAAATCTTGTTTTCCTGCCTTTCGTCTCCTTTCTTAACCCATATTTGCTTTAGAGCCCGTTGATTTAAAATGCGTTGACGTAGTAAAACTGAAATTAGAAATTTTTATGTTTCTTTTACCAGTGGCAGGGTTATTTTTTGGAAGAGCGATTTCGAATGAAATGACAGTTTGGGCACACCATCCTGCCGAAAGATAGGCTAGCATCTAGTATGAGAGCAACATCTTTAACAGTATTTATTTTCACTTGCGATGGTTCCTTTTTCGCTTTCCAAACTTGCTGGTTATTCTTTAGATGTTTGATTTCTTTCAATAGAGTCTATTTTTCGCTTGCAGAAGATTTTCTTCCGTTATCTTAAGTTATGAGAAGTTCTGCTATTTTCTTTATACCCTCAGTCATATACCAGGAGGAGTCTGGATGTTCGGATGTAGTTGATTCATTAGAGGATTGTCCTACGATTTCACCTTCGAGAGGACGAGGGATGTCAAACTCAAACTTAGTTATTGCTGGACAGTGTCTAGTCTTATAGCTTTTGTTTAAGTCCGTGTAATCATACGGAATTTCACATAGTCCCTTTTTCGCTTTTCTTCTTGTAATCTTAAGGTTTCGGTGTGATTCATAAGGGCATTAGCTGAGTGCGAGACCAAGTCCCATATACCTAATAACATAAAACTGTAGAACATTGCATATCTTTAGGTTTGCGAGATTGCAAACCCAATCCTAGTACGAGGACTGTAGAATTCCATATCGGCAGGATGGTTGAGGAAGATAGTTTGATCTATTTGACCCCACTTGGTTAGAAGATCCTCCAATTTCTTAACGCTAGAGTATAATTTTATATATCGCTTCATATTTCCCTATGCTATCCTAAGCGGAGTTTTCTGATGATGTTTTCTCATGAGTTAGAGTGCTGATCTTGGATTGAAATTTTACAATTTGCTTTCCAGACCACGTAATCTTCTCATTTGTGATTCTACACGAGTCATCTCATTTCCTTTTTCTATTAAGGTTTGTTCTAGGGCTCGTTGATTATTAGCTAGCCTATCCTCGTCTACTTTTCTGGGTTTACTTAAGGAAATTAGCGCATTTTACAATCTTATAAGAGATTCGAGTTCTTCTTTGGTTGCCTCAACGGTTTTCGTCGCTGCTAGGCATTTTCTATTCGAATCTCTTCTTGAGGCGTCTGCTCCAGAGCTATCTTCGATGCGCGCCATCAATGCTACATTCTCCTCCTCACTATCTGAAGTGTTGTGGAGCCAATGATCTTGTTCTGCCATCAGCATCACCCCAGCTTCCTTTTGCTCTGTCAGCTTAGCTTTTCCTCATGTAATAGTTGGCATCTTTCTTCTTTGGGGCTCGACACTCTGGCATAATGGCCGGTCTTCCCGCAGTTGAAGCATTTAGGAGGAACTTGTGCATTCTTCTGCTCTGAGGTATCCATGAGTTGATCTCGTAGCTTAGAGTTGTAGTAGCCCGTTGACGATTTGATGAGGAACCTCCATTTTTGAAGAGTTTTATGCCATGGAGCTAGTGATACATGCCATATGTTTTATGAATTCCTGTCAGTGTCAGATTCTGATACTACTTCCTTTTCAACAGCCGGTTGCACAAAAACTTTGTTCTGAAGCACTTTCTTGGATGGCCCACCAGAAATAAGTGCTGCAGATGCATCCTGGTTAAAGGCGAACACAAAGAACGAATTAGTCCCGCTATATAATATAGAGAAGTAACGAGACTCAGCTTGATACCTTGAGAAGTAACGGAAATGAAAGCTCGATTTCTCCTTATGAACAGGGAGTTCCACGAGAACCCATGCCACAAACAAGAAAGCAAATCATCATATAAAAGAGAAGTAATGGGACTCAGCATGATACCCTGAGAATAAAGCAACACCTTAATCATAGCAAGCCTTGTGGCCTCGAAGGTAACAACACCCAATTCGAGAATCACACCCCATGTATCGAATTTGACCTCGCCATAAGCTGCGATTGACAACCTATTGACAACCATAATGATAGAGATACAATACACTGATCAGAACCATCGATATTTGAGGTAGAGAATGGTCACCGGATCCACGGCCTTGGAGACAACAACAAGCAGAAAAACAAGCGAGCAAACGGACATATGATAGTTAATGTAAGATCCCGACCTTAATTCTCTGGTTTCTTACTTAGGATTTTTATCGAACAGTTGGAGGGCGTGGAAGTATTTAGTATCTATGAAGAATTTTATAGAGAAGAGAAGAAGAATAGCTAAGTTTAGACAAGAATATGGAAGAAGAAGAAGTGCAGAAGATCGAGGGAGCGACGAGAGAGGAGATCGAGTTGAGAGAGAGACGTGACGAAGATGATAGTAGAAGAACTTAATTCATATTTGCTTAATTGTTTCATACAACTCAAGCACATTATAAAGGAAATAACATAAAGTGCATAAATGGGCCAAGGAAAATGGGTAGATGAACGAGCCAAAGCTGAAGCTGGCATGAGCCCATTCTTCGAATTGTCGTCGGATCCTGACATTGCCTCCTCGTTCAAGCATCCTTGTCCTCAAGGATGACCAGATAGAAATCTCGACTACACCCAATAATGCACCTGCTATACTACGCTCTTACCAATGCACATTTTCCACGATCGAACAGAAAAGGCGAACTCCCGATGTAACCAACAACCCCGACCTCGTGAGGATGTGTTCGACAATGATACCATGACCCTTGCATGCTATCATAGGTATACTCTTTCCACGATCAAAAGGAAAAAGTGAACTTTCGAGTATGAACAGAAAGTCACCTCGAGCGAGTTTAGAGCCACCCATCAGATTGTGCATGCCTCCATGCAACAACGTCATCATCTCATAATAAATCTCTACACCGCCACGATCCATGATATAAGTGCTTAAAAGAACCTCCATGACATCTTCCTTGGCGGTGGTACCCTTATGCTCAAAAGAATCGCCACGGCCACCTGGTAGATGTATACACGAAAAGATCATGGAAATAATTTCAATAAGCAACAAAAGATCCATATCCTTCGCCGAGCGAACAAACCACATTCCTTCGACAATAGGTTCTAGTCCCCGATCAAAAGGTATACTATGCTAATTTCCAACGTTCAACTGCTCAATGTACCAACACCCTAGACGACTGTAGTTGCCCAGCCAAAGAACTCATCCATAGCCAACACTTTCCTCAATTTAGCTCGTGTCCCTTTTTCGTAGAAAACTTGTCCTCTCGAAGAATCGATATACTTTCCTCGATCAAACGGCATATTGTGGTCAACGAAAACTCCATCGTATTCTTCCACGATAGCATCTCGTTCCTTCGCAACCAACACAACCTTTCCATATATTTTGATTCCCAAAGCATGAGCACTAACCACGTTTAACTCTTTATCAAGTTCCTCAGCTTTGGTTTCATCCTTATCGATCAAGATAATTGCATTAGCCATCTTGCTCGCGAAAGAGAAGAGAGCTCTAGCGAGCCTTTCGACATCCTCGAACTCCATTTCTTCGATAAGACTTCAATGCCCACGATCAAAATGTAGGCTAAGGTCATCTCCACCGTGTAACCGCACGTCATCCCACTGTCCTCGATCAAACAACACATCTTGATCTAGCAACACGCTTTCCGGTCCTTCAAAAACATTGGTCATTACAATACCATCGGCGCCTAACATGGATCCATCAGTAATAACATTCTCCCCTCCAATCACATACGAATCTGACGTAGCTACACTATCAATCAATACTAACGACATATATTCATCGCCAACCAACATCGACAAGTCTCCTCTAACCAACATGAATTTATCCTCAATCAAACCTGATTCAACCACAACCAACTCCGGAGACATAAAGTCCCCATCATTCATCACTAACCCATCAACGTCCACCTCGGCAAGAATCGACGAGTCCTCATCAACAAACGCCAAAGAGTCATCATCAACAGACACCAATGAATCGTCATTACACCCAACTTCACGGGAGCAAATCTCTTTAGCATAGCTTCGGTGAATTCATTCCAAGGTAAGTCCTTACCTTCAACGTACTCGTCGTACCATTCGAGAGCCCCGCCGTCGATGTAGAACCAGACGCGCTTCGTTCGCTCGACACCAGTGAGGTTCTTCAATGCGAAATATTGATTGCACTTCTCTACCCAAGCTTTCGCATCCGTTCAAGTGAGATGTGAGAAGTCGTGACCAAAGTAACCGCTGGCGAGTAATCGGCGTCAAATCTCTTCAAGAAGGCGACTGCGAAGTCATTCCAAGCTGGAGGATCCTTATCGCCGTATAACCAGTCATCGCAATACTCTTTGTACCACTCTAGAGCCTCGCGTTCGACGTATAAGTATGCAGTCTTAGTTCGTTCCACGTTACTAGTTGTCGACAAAGCTTTGAAGTACTCGTTGCATTCGTTCAACCAAACTGTTGGTCCTGTTCCGTCGAAGAGATAAGGTGCCTTGTAAGTAATCCGTTTAATCACCATAGTTGTCCGAGAATCGTCGGCTCTGATACCAATTTGTAAGATCCCGACCTTAATTCTCTAGTTTCTTACCTTGGCTTTTTATCGAACAGTTGGAGGGCGTGGTATTAGTATCTATGAACAATTTTAGAGGAAGAAGAATAGCTAAGCTTAGACAAGAATATGGAAGAAGAAGAAGAGCAGAAGATCGAGGGAGTGACGAGAGAGGAGATTGAGTTGAGAGAGAGACGTGACGAAGAAGATGATAGTAGAAGACCTTAATTCATATTTGCTTAATTGTTTCATACAACTCGAACACATTATAAAGGAAATAACATAAAGTGCATAAATGGGCCAAGGCAAATGGGTAGATGAACGGGCCAAAGCTCAAGCTGGCATGAGCCCATTCTTCGGATTGTCCAGTCCTGACAGTCAATTGTTCCTCTTGCGCTTGAGTATAAACTTGTTGTAAGGGAGACAAAGGTCCATATGTCCACAGACGTTTACGATAGGTCACCAGGCTGCGCTCATACTCCCCGCCTTTGACCATTTCCCATTCTTCGTTCAGATCTCTCTATCAGTCCCTCCCATGCTCTCTCCAACAGTAAAATCATTACATCTCCACAACCTCTCGTCGCTCTCGAAAGACGACATTCATCGTCGGAAATATCATACCTCAGACCTTGAATGTTCCTCTCGCTAAGGATTTTTCTTACCTGTGGTTTCTACTGTTTCGTCATACATCCAATTTGTTTTTTCTTTTATTTTTTATGTAGAAAAGACAAAAGGGTATCATATAATTTAGGATATGAAGGAGTCATAATTAACTTTTGGAAGAATATCATTTAAGTCCGTAGCATTATAAAATTTCTATCAACCAACTCCCTATGTCAGAAAATATTTCACTTAAGAACCAACTCTTAATCGTGTCTTTCACTTAAGGACCAACTCGGCTGAAAAGAAGATTTCAATCATTGCCTTATGATTTTTGTTTACTTTTTTCTTACTCAAATTAACATTACAAACAAAAAGAAAGAATCAAGAAGAAACAACGAAGAAAGAGAGAAGAAGAAGGAGGAGGAGGAGGAGGAGGAGAAGGAGATGGTAAAGAAGGAGGAGAAGGAGAAGAAGGAGGAGAAGGGGGAGAAGGAGGAGAGGAGAAGGAGACAAAGAAGCAGAAGGAGAATGACAAGAAGAAGGAGAAGGATGAGAAATAGAAGGAGAAGGAGGAGCAGAAGGAAGAGGAGGAGAAGGAAGAGGAGAAGGAAAAGGAGAAGAAGAAGAGTTCCATCGAGTTCCTGATCAGGTAAGCCCACGTGGTCTCTCATTGAAGACGAAGAGAAACAAAACATGGAATATAAAGAAATTTGGTAAAGAAAGCAATAAAGAAGCATGCAATTGAGGTGATTGGAGGTTCAATTCATGCATCTTAGTATTCGACACGATCCGTAGGAGCTACGTTTTTGTGGGGTCTTGAAAATCGATTGGGTTGTCAAGTTTTAAAGAGAACAAAAATTGTTTTGCTGGTGCATGCCATCTGCTCGATGAAATGACAATGTTTGATTTTATCATTTTTTAATTTATTAAGAATGACTTTCCACTGGACTACGTCCAATCTTGTGCGGGCGTGATCGATTCAGGCCAATTGAATGTGAGTTTCCTCGGTCCAAGACTGTCCATGTGAAAATTACGAGTTCTATGCATATAGGTTGATTCGCTTGTAGATAATTTTATGACGAGCATGTTTTGGTGTGTTCGTATCATATTGGTCGATGTATACTTGTAAAAAAGACATAATTTAATTTTTATGGCTAAAAAGTTGTTTATTATGCCTGGAATTTTTAGTACGGTAACAATGTTAAAAAGGTATGCTAATTGTGTGTATAAGGTACAACAAACACCAACTAAATAGTACAATAAATGCATTAAAATGGTACGCTGTATAAATTACTATAAAAAAGTTATACAAATATGAAAAAGTCAACATTATCGATAATACATGTTACAAACTTTTTTTAACGGCGTCTGACATGTCAGGAAAAAAAATTATGACCTGATACACATAGAAATTATCGACCTATCTGTTTTTTAATTTTGGTACAACAAACTATTATCTCAAATACAATATCCACAGAAGGTACATACACATTATGCTCAATGGTACTACACTATATTTGATAATTACAATATTTACTTATGTATACAATTTATATATTTCACTTTCTATCATATTTAACAGAATAATCCCCATACTAATGCTTCTGTATATCAAAAGCAAGTTCACTTGAATATGATGAATAATGTTTGAACAACTTACTACACTATTGTATACATATTTGTTAAATTCAATATTCAAGTTTAGATAAGATCCTATTTATTGATTAATTTTTAGACTTCAAATACGTTTTGGACTCATAGTTTTAGATATTATTTAGACCGATAAAACTTGGTACGCTTTTGGTAGTTATCTTGTTACAACAAACTAGCTATGTTGGCCCCTTTTTTTACTAAACAAGGATCAAAAGAAAGGATTGAATGTGTAAAACGTGAAGAACACCTTGAGTGCGTGTTAGTGTGTGTTTTTCTAACGAAAAGTACAAGGTGGCTTACCTTTTGAATTCTTTTGATAAAACCGTAATTAGGGTAAGTTGGGGCTTTATATGCCACAAGTATTTAGTATATTAAAGCCCGGTCCCAAACTCTTACTAATATTTTAAGTCCCCCCAAACTACAACAACCCATTAAATAAACACATAATAAGTAAACGGATGCTACACAATATTCCTAACAATCTCCCCCTTAGCATCCTTTTCGCTTTGATGTCCTTGGTGTCTTCTTCTTCTTGGGTTTCTCCACAGCATAGACCGATTACCTGAGTCCAAGTCTGAACTCGTCTGATCGTATCGTTCTTCGTAATGATATTCAATCTGAGATGGTTGATCAGCTCCTTGTACTTCTCCTGGACTTCTGCTTCTTCAAACCTTAGCTGCTCCAGAATCCTTCCGAGTTTGCGCCGAATAATCAGCAGCGTTCCGTCGCTGAATTTGGCAATCTAGGATGTTTTCATCAGCCTCTTTTCTCCCTTGTAGTTGATGTAGACCACTGATCGATCATTATCTTCATTGATTATGTGGCCTTCACCAAGACTTGGGTAGGGGACTTCGAAGGATGGCTTTGTGAGGTTCACCCTTTTCATGTTGCTTTCTACCGCCATTTGAAGATCGTGAGTTGAGTTGAACTTGATTTGGCGCATCATGAATCACTTAAGAGCGACGTCTCCCACTTTTATATCTGGATTCTGGAGTGTTCCAAGAAATCTGAAGCTTCTCAGTATCTGATCAACGTCTTCACCTCTAATGTAGGAGAGATCGCCTTCAGTCAGTTCCTCGACCGTTCCATCTTCTCGCTGTACTTTGTAGATAGGATATTCATTGAAGTCGAGACTACCTCGCCGTACTCCCAAGATTTTGCTGATTCTGGCTTTTTCCTTCTCTTCTCTTCTAAGAGTGTCAACATTAGTATCTTTTCCTCTCCACACAAGCCCTCTACGAAGAGAGAGCAGGTATCGTATAGCGTTGATCTCGGGAGATGAGTTAGGCCTCTTAGATCAAGCTCGTCTAACTTCTTGATCCTATCTTCCTTCCTCCAGATTCTTCTCCGTATCTCTTCTTGATATGGAGCGGTCATTTTGACATTTTCCCACGGTGGCTTCTGTTCTTCTCCTATTTTCGACTTCGAGGGGGGCAGTCCTCATTGACGACGACGTGTTTGAGAAGCTCGGGAAGTTTTGGAATGTCTGCTTCATAGTCTTCACCTTCCTCGAGTTCATCAACATCGATAAGGGCCAGGCTAACGCTTGCCTTCATCAAGAAGTATCTGGCATTGTCTAGTAAGCCCTTGGCCAAGGCTGGATGGATCGGCTTTGTTAACCAGTTGTTGTTGAAGATGATTTTTCTACCGCTGTGTGTGGGTTGTAAAGTGTTTCGAAAGATACGATCTGTTCATTTGACTGAAGGGATAGAGTAGGTGAGGATGGAGGATCAGAGGAGCTTCATGGGTTTGTAAGGCTAGGCGACGAGAGACTCATGGCTGATGAGGAGGTCGGTTCGGTTGTCTTGGTAGTAGTTCGAGTAGATTTTCTGGTTTGGGTAGGTGTAGGTGGTCTTGCTCTAGTAGGTGCTTGGGTGGCTCTAGGCTGTTGCTGTGACTGTTGAGGAGGTTGAGGCCCTGTCTCTCGTGTCCTCTCCCCCTCGGGACGATCCTCACCGTTAGGATCGTCACATGGTTGTCGGGATGACTGGGCCTCGCCGGGGTTAGGTGGGTTGAAAGGAAGCTCCAGCGTTTCAGGACCTCCGCTTCATACTCAGTTAGCTTTGGTGCAATGCGGAGTCTGGCCAGTAGAACATCGATGAGTTCCGTGATTGGAACGTTCCACGGGCAGCCGTCAGAGTGTGGAGATGGGTCGGCTTGAGAGGGTACGTCTTCGGTGACGGGGCCTTTGCCTTTGTCTCGAGAGGAGGTACCAATTGCATTGTAAACTTGGGTCATAATGCGTCCTCGAGATCTTTTGCAAACTCCGCGAGGCGATCGTTCAGCCTGGCCTCCGTCACGAACGGGGAAAATAACCTGACGGAGTCACGGAGACGTTCCGCCGTCACAACATCAGTAGAAGGGACTGATGTGCCGCCTGTTTGCACAGGACTTGAAGAACCGGGGCCACTCAGGCTCACCGTTGACATCAATGCTGGGACCGGCTCAGATCGATGGCCCAACTCCGTAGCTGCTGTGATGTTGACTACCTTGGGTCTTCCGCTCTGTTCTGTACTAGACTCTAGTACCAAGACATTGTGGAGCGTTCTGTCTAGATCACTAAGATCTAGAGGTCCTAGAAAACTAGCTAGGTGAGGGCACTAGACTAGTCGTGATCAAGGGAGGTGCAGTCTGAGGCTGAGGACTGCTTGATACATCAACCCCCTCCGAGCGAGGGGTGATGGTTGACGTGGCACCTCGTGTGTTTCTGAAACAACCATCGGTTGGGAGATGATTGAGTGGCTGGGGTGGGTAGTTTGCGCGATTGGACCTGATGTCACGACTTCTACTTGGGGGAAGACAAAGTCGTCCCTTGCACCTATTGGTTCGGCCCGGCTTGTTTATGGACTAGTGGACTGAGAAAGACGGTCATGTTTTTGTTTTGTATGCCGTTCCCGTTGACTGCCTCTGTCATACCCTTTGGATTTTCTCTTTTGTTTTGGCTTCGGGGATGAAGAGCTTCCTAGACCTACATTTGGCTGTGAGGATTGTCTTGTCCCTGGGTTAGGTTCAACTGGGATGTGTTGAACCATGGGAATATCTTCGAGGTTGTTGGCTCGAAGGTATTTGAGGAGCTCCGGGTCAGTGGGATCAAGGAGTTGAAGTAGAGAATCAGGTATAATCATGGCCTCCTGATCGATTTTGCTCTTTGTTGATTGTATTTTGACGAGCTTGGGAGATGATATCCCTCGGTCCTGGGTCGGCGCTCTATTTCGGGATGAAGATCCACAAAGTGTTGGACGATGACAGGGAGCCACCGTAGGTAAGGAAATACTGGCTTCGTGGATCCGAGACCTCGCCGTCGTAGTTGATCTAGGATGTCCGACCAGATTAGTTGCGCGACATCGTAATTTTTGTTGAAGACTATTCCGTGGAAGATTAGCATGATGTTGCGATTGTATTTGTCTGACCCAGCATGCTTCGGCTAGAGGCATTTGTTAAGAATAAGAAAGAGGGTCTGCCAGGGTCCAAGGATGTCTTTGGCCGTGGAGTCAGGGAGGTGAATGGTGTTTTGGGCGTTTGCTTTGTGGCCCATGAATAGGAAGTTCCGGATTAGGTCATCGTTAGAGGGATGTGGATCATATAGTAGTGAGTATGGTAGGTTAAGTAGGGAGCGTATAATGGTTGGGGTAAAGACTACTATGGTGTTGTCAATTTTAGCGGAAAGGCGGGTTGTTTTTGGGTTAATTTGTTGGGTTTTGAAGGGTGGACCAAAATTGTTGGACATAGACTTCCGGGACAACCTCGCTGATATTTAGGGTTGTTTTCAGAGGATGGTTTGCTAGAATTTTGAGAATAATAGGATCTGGGCACGAGGTGTTGTCAAAGTCAAGCTGAAAGTTGTTGGGTGTTCTCTGTGCCCAGTCCTTTTAAGCGAAAATCTCATCAATCTCTCGCACCATTTTGGTAATTCTGTAACATAAGATTAATTGATTAGTGGATTATCGTGTAATGCATCAAATTTGAAAGTTATGAAAGACAAAATGTTGTTACACTTTAGGACTTAGATAACATTTCATGAGTAGCTTGAATGGGGTGATGCGAAAGAACCTTATACATTTTAACAAATAATTGACGGCCTCTTCAATTGGTCGATTTGTATTGAGAGAACAGTTTGATGTAAGTTTCGAGTAAGGGAATTTCAATCGATCGATTCAAATCATGGTTCTTTAATAAGTTGGTTTCATCAAAACTTGCAAGAATTATGATTTAAATCATGTTACACTTAAGAGATAGTTTCGACCGAAAGTCCTAAATTTACGATTTAAATCGTAATAGAATTAGAAGATCCAGTTTCGGACGAAAGTGAAGTTCAATCGATCCATTCAAATAAAAGTTTGGTTGCACTTCAGTTTCGATCGAAACTACAGAATAGATGAATTTAATAACATGGTGTGAGTAAAAGAAAGTTTCGGCCGAAAGTCCTAAGTTAAACGATTGAAATCATAGCAAAATTGATATAGCCAGTTTCGACCGAGAAAGTAGTGAATCGCGCGATTTTAAAAAGCAGGATAGTTAAAATTGACAGCATCGGCCGATTGAAATGTGAAATTGAATTAGAATGAGTTTCGGGCGAATGAAAAACTGAATCGAAACGCAATTGAAGAGCGATTCGAGCGAAATCACTTAAACCCTAATCTGCGAATCCTGCGAAAAACAAGAACGATATCAGTTAAAAACTGCAGATTGTATGTTTTTCCTTCCCAATAATGGATTTGGAGCTGCAATAATCGGAAAACAGAGTTCGTGAGTGACGGTGATGAGATTCGTGTGCTATTGCAGAGAGTTTGAAAGTGAATTTGGGGAATCGATGAAGAAAGGCTGTATTTCGGGCGAAACGCTAATACATATATATATAAGATGAGTTTGGATCGAAACTGGTTTCGGGTGAGTCTCAGTTTCGCCGAGAATAAATCACAAAGATGTTAAATTTTAGTTTCGATCGATTCAATTTAGTTTCGGGCGATGCTCTGTTTCGCCGTGTAAAATTAGAAAAGGATTTAAGAAAAGTTTTCAGTTTCGATCGAAACTTGTTTCGGGCGATCTTCAGTTTTGCCGAGAAAATTATAAAAGGATTTTAAGAAAATTTTCAGTTTCGATCGAAACGTGTTTCGGGCATTTTCAGTTTCGCCGAGAAAATTATAAAAGGATTTTAAGAAAATTTTCATTTTCGATTGAAACGTGTTTCGGGTGATAGACAGTTTCTCCGAGAAAATATTTGAAATATTTGAATATTTTAGTTTCTATCGAATTTAAAGGAGTTTCGGGCGATACTTAGTTTCGCCGAGAAACGATTTGAAATACTTGAATATTCAGTTTCGATCGAATTTGGGATTTCGCCGAGAAAAATTTTCTTAAGGTTTTAGAAATGATTATCATAGAATTTTACCCTATAATGCGATTTGAGAGTAGATTTGATGAAAGATATAAAAACTCCCCCTTAGTTGGTGCAAAGTGTTCGATGACTCCCCCTAGATTAGTGCATAATTTTCCAAGACTTCCCCTAGATCCGTGCATAATTTTATATGAAGACATTTAGAAAAATTACGTGACCTATTTACACAATATTGGGTTCATGTAGGGACAATCGATCATGTCTTACGGTTCAACATGCCTAACCTAGTTACCAAGAATTGGAATCGCTTTGATGCCTTAGTGAATAAGTCAGCAAATTGAAGATCTGTGTGAACAAAATGCATTTCGATTGTACCTTGTTCTACATGTTCCTTGATAAAGTGATATCTAATGTCTATATGTTTTGTGCGTGAGTGGTGCACTGGATTACTAAAAATTGGAATACGATTTAACTTTATATCAAAATCTCGCAGCTGGGTTCTCATCCCCAAAATTTGTGAACAACTCGCAGCAGCGACATATTCTGCCTCTGCTATCGAGGTTGAGACACAATTTTGTTTTCGAGATGACCAGCTTACGAGTTTACCCCCGAGAAATTGACTGGCGCCAGAAGTGCTTTTCCTGTCCAGCTTGCATCTCGGGTATTCGGCGTCGGTGTATCCTACGAATTCAAAACTTGACTCCATTGGGTACCATAGACCTAGATTTGGAGTTCCCTTGAGGTATTTGAAAATTCTCCTGACAGCGAGCATGTGAGACTCCTTCGGATCTGCTTGACAAGCACAGAGACACGTGGCGAACATGATGTCAGGCCGACTGCACGTAAGATAAAGCAAGGATCCTATCATGCCTCGATAGATCGTCTGATTAACAGATTTTCCTGATGAATCTGCATCAAGTTTGCATGAGGTAGACATGGGAGTGGTGGCAGCATTTGAGTCGTCCAAGTTGTACTTCTTGAGTATGTCATGAATGTACTTGGACTGACTGATGAAAATTCCATCGTGAAGCTGCTTAACTTGAAGGCCTACGAAGAAGATTAGTTCTCCCATCATACTCATTTCAAATTTCTGTTTCATTAGGTCTCCAAAGTTCCTGCACATTCTTGAGTCCGTCGACCCGAAGATGATGTCGTCTACGTAAATCTGTACCAACATAATGTCTGAGCCGTCCTTCTTGATAAAGAGAGTCGTATCAATCTTCCTTTGGTGAAGTTGGAGGAGAAGAGAAAATCCGAGAGGACCTCGTACCAGGCTCTGGGAGCTTGTTTAACTCCATAGAGAGCTTTATCGAGTCTGTAGACGTGGTCTGGAAGTTGTTCGCTTACAAGCCTTCAGGCTGAGATACAAAAACTTTTTCTTTAGTATTCCATTGAGGAATGCAGTTTTGACATCCATCTGGTAGACTGTCAAGTTCTTGTGTGCAGTGAAAGCTAAGAAAATCCTAATGGCTTCAATTCTTGCGACTGGAGCATATGTCTCATCATAGTCGATTCCTTCCTGTTGATTGTAACCTTTTGCAACTAGTCTTGCTTTTTTTCGGATAACAACTCCTTGCTCATCCTTTTTGTTCCTAAACACCCATTTAGTCCCTATGATAGTTTTCCCAGCCGGTCTAGGTACTAGGTTCCAGACTTTCAACCTCTCAAACTGATTGATCTCCTCCTGCATTGCGATTATCCAATCTGGGTCGGCGAGTGCTTCAGCTACTTTACTGGGCTCCTTTTGACTAAGAAAGCAGGAATAGAGGTGTTCGTTTATCGTTGATGCTCGAGTTGTTACAGCAGTGGAAGGGTCCCCAATTATTTGTGAGTTTGGGTGTGCCCGGGTCCACTTTCTTGACTAGGCTATGATGATCCAGCTGTATTTGTGTCGTGTATTGCTTCTTCACTCTGATCAACCTGATGTTCCGTTTCTTCTCAAGGTTGAGGTATTGTTGACTCCCCTGAAGAATTTTGTATTGTTGAACCAGAGGCCTGAGGTGTTTCAGCGGCTGAGCTGGAGATAATTTCAATGTCAGTTGGGAGTGCACTGTTGTCATCAAGGTGAAGATTTTCCATCGTAGGAGGGGAATTGTCATGCTAGTCTCTATGGAATCATTAGTTCCTGGCGCTACATAAGTTGTTGGAGCGGTGGGTGGCGACGGCCTAGAGAAGAGATCCTCGAATAAGAGATCAAGTTCCATGTCGCTCAAGGTATTAGATTTTGAAGGTTCTCCCACGGAGGAGATACTTGGTTGATCATTTGTCAACTCTCGTAGAAGTCCTGGTTCTGGACTGATTTGTGCAGAAACTACTCGGTCTACTTCATCAAACGTTACGTTAATGCTTTCCATAACAGATCTTTTGTCCTTAAGGTATACTCGATAGGCTTTTGATGTTGTCGAGTATCCCACCAGTACCCCTTCAAATGATTCTGGGTCGAGTTTGCCTCTATCTACACGATCATTTGCTATGTAGCACTTGCATCCAAAGACTCTCAGGAAAGAGACGTTTGGCACTCTGCGATTTATCAACTCGTAGGGAGTCCTATTGAACCTTTGGCGAAGAGAGCCACGATTTCAAGTGAAACATGCTGTGTTCATTGCTTCGGCCCACAAGAAATGAGGTAGTCCAGAGTGAATAAGGAGTGTACGAGTTGCTTCAACTAAGGTTCTGTTCTTCCGCTCGACTACACCATTTTGTTCAGGTGTTTTTGCCGCTGCGAACTGTTGGGTGATTCCAAGTGATGCATAGAAGTCACTGAGCTTTTTGTTCTTAAATTATGTCCCGTTGTCGGTTCTGATGATTTGGACACTTAGTTGGTAGAGGATTTGTGCAGTTTTGATAAACTCAATGATTAGACCTGGAGTTACGTGTAATACCCGTAAATTTAATACGGGATTTTTTTATATAATTAATTATATAGTTATGTGAATTAGGAAGTTGGCAAAGAAATTGCGAAAGGAAAATATATATTCTAGTTTCAACTTGATTTCGAAATTTACCAAAAAGCGAGATGAAATTTATAATTTTGGGATATACTAAATTGGGCTAAATTAAATTGAAATATTTTTGAATTAAGGCCCAAACAAACAAACTTTAACAATATAGTTACTTATGCCTTAGGGAAATCTACGTCATTAACTTGTCCCATCAGCTCTAACTTCGAAATTCCAATACTTATCTAACAAATTCGGATGTCAAAGATCACTTAGCAAGAGAACCTTAGTTGAGTAAGAACAAAGAAAACAAAACAGAAGCTAAGAGAGAATAAGGAGAAATTCGATTGAGCTTAGGACCTTTGACTTAACGAGTACGGCTTTGGAAAGAAAAGGTATGCAAAAGTCTCCAGAGCTTAGTATTTTATAATTATACGTAATGATTTCTTGAGAAGGTAATGAGGGAAGGAGTTTCGATGTTAGAACAAAACGGTGGACATTTGAAGGTGGTAGGGTATTAGTAATTAGGGTTTGATTCGTTTCAAGTGTAGGAACTTTTTGTGGAGGTAGGACTTCAGTTTTCGGCAACTATGCTCCTTGAGAAAAACAATTACGTGTATCTATATATTTTCAACATGTGAAAGTTTTTGATATGAAATAAAAATAAACTAGTCTAAAGATTTCAGCTTTATATGTTCACGATAGGGTTTTCAATCTCATTAGAAGTTCTTTTTGCCATATAGGTATTTATGGATAAAAGTTCGTGACCTTGGTTTTAGTATCATAAGGTTTTCGTGGTTCACTGAAGGTAAGTAAGCTAAGTTTTCCATAGTAGGTACATACCATGTTTTCGGCAATTGTATGACATTAAGTTTGAATTACTTTTGGAGTGTTCAAATATTAGCAAAGGTTCGGAAATTTGCAGTAATATAATGTTTTCGGCACTTGTAGGTTGTGACAATATAAGTTTTCGATAATTCATCATTTTTGGGCACATTAGGTTTTCCAGGACTAGTTTTTATTATGTAAGTAAGTTTTCGGCATGAATCAATTTTTCGGCATATCTTCAAGCATACAAGCAAAGTTTTCGGTATTATTAGAGTTTTAATAATGTTAGGGTTTTCGATTTTGGGGTTTGAGAATTCCGAGACATACGAGAATTAGTAAATATATTAACACAGGAATATTTATCTGTCCAGAGTCTCGACATTTTATGGAAAAGACGTCGACATCTATAAAGTCTCGATATTTATAAGCCTCGACATTTGTAAGGTTGGACGGTCTCGAGATTTATCTTGTTCAATGGGTTGAAGAGTTCTCGACATTCCAAGAATATTTCGACATTTCTTTTCGATTTAGGATCTCGACATTTCATGTTAACATAGATTTCGAAATATCTTCATAGAATAATCTCGAGATGTGTCTTATAAGTATCTCGACATCATCAAGTTAGAAACGATTTCGACATGTTATAGATCTCGACATTAGTTATGTTTGTATAGATTTCGACATTGTATTTCAGTTAATAAATTTTCAGTATTTTAGGATTTTGCTACTTCTAGGGTTTATTTATTTCTAGGAATTTCATTATTTTAAAGCTTTCATAAATTTTAGGGTTTTAATAATTTTAGCATTTTCGAAACTTATATGAGTTAGTAAATATATTAATATGAAAATATTTATTATATTCAGGTGGATCATCCATCAACAATATGTAAACACATGTGTGATCAATGTGTTTTCATGTGATTCAGTGATTTACGTGACTTATGTGACTAACGTGATATACGTGGTTACCTGTTTTACGTACGTGTTATATAAATCATGCTTTGATGAGATTTCTTTATATGCCTGGCATGGCACGTGCATATCACGTGAGGGCGAGAGATGGTTTCCACCGTATTGAGACGATGATGATTCGAGGTATAGTTAAGTGGGGGTAGATTGAGATTATTGTGACGACTTGTTAGACTCACAGATTACCTGGCCGAGACAGACGAGATCAATCTGTCTACTCGGACGTGGTCGGTTCGAGGTGCAAAACGCCAGATGATTATATAATATATATATATATATATATATATATGTGGATACGGGCTTGATCGCCCATGATTTATTGTGGAAGAGACGACCTGGTAGGTGGCCATTGACGTGATCGATCAGTGCACTACCGGCGTAGCTTACCGCTGATTACGGGTGGAATCACGTGACCACCCATGATATTTATTGCGCGTGAGCCTAACCATGGGCCCCATATTGTGACGTGAGATAGGAACATGGGAAAAGAAAGAGTGTGCATGGCATGTGATATTGGGACTAGGATTTAGCGCACACTTGCATTCATGCATTTTATTCCCCTACTGGGCAAAATTGCTCAGTGCTTACGTGTTGTAGGTACTGAGTCTGACGCCGATACGCGTCGAGACTGAGGTGGCTGGTGGCGGTGCTCCACGGACTTTTGAGGACGGGGCGGTACATGGATGCGACCTGTGGAGCGGCGTTAGGGTTTTTGCTATTTTATATTTTGGGGCTACGGTCTTTGTATAGACTGTCTATGTAGACGACATTTTGTCGTAATGTATATTATTCTAGGAAAAAGTTTTAAATTAGACGGGCCTTCCGCGGCTTACGTTTCGGAAATCCGCCACTAATCCTAATTAGAAAAGTAGGGTCGCCACAGGGGTATCAGAGCTTAGGCTTCAGGTTCTGAAGACTGTCCATGTACTGCCGCTCAAAAGCCTGGAGAATCAGCCTGGCCTGTAAGTTTAAGGACTGATTATGTGATTACGTGTTATTTGATATGTGTGCTTTCTGTGAATAATTGTAGAAATAGTTGAAAATGTCGAGGACACGTAGAGAAGTTGGCGAAACTAGTCGTAGGGCGGGTTCTGAATCCCCACCGAATGAGGACCGCTCTACCATCCATCAATTAATCGATCTGATCCGAAGACAGTCATATAAGATTAATGACCTCATCCACCGCCAAAATTCCTCGGAGCGTCATTCATCCCCAGGCCTAGAACGTGTTGAAGCGGCCGGGGAGAGGTTCCGAAGATTAAATCCCCCTGCCTTCGAGGAGGCCGCTGATCCTACCTATGCGGAGGATTGGCTTAGAACCATAGAGAATATGTTTCGCATTAGCCACCTACCCGATACTGAGAAGGTGACTTGTGCCACCTTCATGTTACGTGGGAACGCGGGCTACTGGTGGGATACCATTCAGGTGCTCGAGGATCCCACTATGATGACCTGGGAGAGGTTTAAGACACTCTTCCGAGGAAAGTATTTCACGGCGCCAGACCGGGCGCAGAAGCTAAATGTGTTTATAAATCTGAAACAAGGAGGAATTTCTGTAGCAGACTACATTCGCAAGTTCGAGCAACTCTCGAGGTTTGTGCCACATATAGTAGCTACAGACGAGCTGAAGATCGAGCGTTTTCTGGAAGGTCTCAAACCCGAGATCTTCCGAAACATAAGTATGTACGACACCCAGGGGAAGACATACGCACGCATCGCTGAGCGAGCAATCCTAGCCGAGCAGGCGGAGAGCTGACTTGCAATGGCGCAGAACGCAAAGCGGAAAGCAGAAAGACGACAAGGAGAAGGAAACCAGAAACGCCAGTTCTTTGGCAAGGCACCAAACTATCACGGAGATCAGCACAGTCAACAGAATTGGCAAGCAAGGCCGAACCAAGGACCGGTTAACTTTCCAAACCGACCCCCAAACATCGTACCGCAGTGTAAGCAGTGCGGACGTCACCACTACGGCGTATGTCGGAGAACAGGACCAGATCTGACTCCACAGTGTTTTCAATGCGGAAAGGTTGAGCATTTTCCTAGAACGTGTCACGTGAATGTGCCTCAAGTTCCGAATCAACCCCGAATCCGACCTCCTCTAGTGCCAGCGCGAGTTTTTACATTAACAAACGAGAAGGCTGAAACGGATCCCTCCTTAGTAACGGGTACGTTAACCATCTATAGCGTGCCTACTTCTGTGTTAAGTGACTTTGGGGCCACACATTCGTTCTTTCGGCCAAGTATGTGGAAAGGGTGGACGTCTCTCCTACCTTATCTGAATACACTTACGTGGTTACCTTGCCACACGGTGATCCAACGCACACTAACCAAGTGCTAAACGGATACTCCGTGAACATTGAGGATAGAAAATTGAGCATCAACCTAATTGTGATCCCAATGAATGACTATGATGTCATCTTTGGGATAGATCGGCTTTCGAAATATAGAGCCATTATAGATTGTAACAAGAAGGTCGTAAAATCTCATGTGCCCGAAGAAGAGGTATTCTTTTTTCGGGTAAGGCAAATATGAATAGTGTTCCGTGAATACCCGTTTTGAAGGCTCAACGACTATTGAGATCATGTTGTGAGCGTTTTCCTGTATATACGGTGAAGGCGGAGGAATTACCTCACCCAGAATTGAAAAGCATACCGATAGTTAATTAGTATGCTGATGTATTTCCAAATGATCTCCCGGAGTTACCCCTTAATCGAGAAATACGGTTCAGGATAGATCTAATTCCAGGGTTTGCCCCTATTTCTAAAACTCCTTATCGCCTAGAATGCGCAGCGGAAGCATGATGGGAATAGAAATAAGTATGCTTAGAGGGTATGGGGAATACACGAATAAATGTTAGTCGTAGAACCAAATGTGAGTCCTCCACCACTTAATTTCGGGGACGAAATTCTTTTAAGGGGGGGAGGATGTAATACCCGTAAATTTAATACGGGATTTTTTTTATATAATTAATTATATAGTTATGTGAAATAGGAAGTTGGCAAAGAAATTGCGAAAGGAAAATATATATTCTAGTTCCAACTTGATTTCGAAATTTACCAAAAAAGCGAGATGAAATTTATAATGTTGGGATATACTAAATTGGGCTAAATTAAATTGAAATATTTTTGAATTAAGGCCCAAACAAACACACTTTAACAATATAGTTACTTATGCCTTAGGGAAATCTACGTCATTAACTTGTCCCATCAGCTCTAACTTCGAAATTCCAATACTTATCTAACAAATTCGGATATCAAAGATCACTTAGCAAGAGAACCTTAGTTGAGTAAGAACAAAGAAAACAAAACAGAAGCTAAGAGAGAATAAGGAGAAATTCGATTGAGCTTAGGAGCTTTGACTTAACGAGTACGGCTTTGGAAAGAAAGGTATGCAAAAGTCTCCAAGCTTAGTATTTTATAATTATACGTAATGATTTCTTGAGAATGTAATAAGGGAAGGAGTTTCGATGTTAGAACAAAACGGTGGACATTTGAAGGTGGTAGGGTATTAGTAATTAGGGTTTGATTCGTTTCACGTGTAGGAACTTTTTGTGGAGTAGGACTTCAGTTTTCGGCAACTATGCTCCTTGAGAAAAATAATTACGTGTATCTATATATTTTCAACATGTGAAAGTTTTTGATATGTAATAAAAATAAACTAGTCTAAAGATTTCAGCTGTATATGTTCACGATAGGGTTTTCAATCTCATTAGAAGTTCTTTTGGCATATAGGTAGTTACGGATAAAAGTTCGTCACCTAGGTTTTAGTATCATAAGGTTTTCGTGGTTCATTGAAGGTAAGTAAGCTAAGTTTTCCATAGTAGGTACATACCATGTTTTCGGCAATTGTATGACATTAAGTTTGAATTACTTTTGGAGTGTTCAAATATTAGCAAAGGTTCGGAACTTTTCAGTAATATAATGTTTTCGGCACTTCTAGGTTGTGACAATATAAGTTTTTGATAATTCATCATTTTTGGGCACATTAGGTTTTCCAGGACTTGTTTTTATTATGTAAGTAAGTTTTCGGCATGAATCAATTTTTCGGCATATCTTCAAGCATACAAGAAAAGTTTTCGGTATTATTAGAGTTTTAATAATGTTAGGGTTTTCGATATTTGGGGTTTGAGAATTCCGAGACTTACGAGAATTAGTAAATATATTAACATAGGAATATTTATCTGTCCAGAGTCTCGACATTTTATGGAAAAGACGTCGACATCTATAAAGTCTCGATATTTATAAGCCTCGTCATTTGTAAGGTTGGACGGTCTCGAGATTTATCTTGTTCAATGGGTAGAAGAGTTCTCGACATTCCAAGAATATTTCGACATTTCTTTTCGATTTACGATCTCGACAATTCATGTTGACAAAGATTTCTAAATATCTTCATAGAATAATGTGGAGATGTGTCTTATAAGTATCTCGACGACATCAAGTTAGAAAAGATTTCGACATGTTATAGATATCGACATTAGTTATGTTTGTATAGATTTCGACATTGTATTTCAGTTAATAAATTTTCAGTATTTTAGGATTTTGCTACTTCTAGGATTTATTCATTTCTAGGAATTTCATTATTTTAAGGCTTTCACAAAGTTAGGATTTTAATAATTTTAGCATTTTCGAAACTTATATGACTTAGTAAATATATTAATATGAAAATATTTCTTATATTCAGAGGATCAATATATAGGGACTACACCGGACCTATTTGACAATAGCAGGAGGACAGGTAGGTGGATCATCTATCTACAATACGTAAACACATGTGTGATCTATGTGTTTTCATGTGATTCAATGATTTACGTGACTTATGTGACTTACGTGATTTACGTGGTTACCTGTTTTACGTACGTGTTATATAAATCATGCTTTGATGAGATTTCTATATATGCCTGGCATGGCGCGTGCATATCACTTGAGGGGAGATATGGTTTCCACCGTATTGGGACGGTGATGATTCGAGGTATTGTTAAGTGGGGGTGACGACTTGTTAGGCTCACAAATTACCTGGCCGAGACAGACGTGATCGATCTGTCTACTCGGATGTGGTCGGTTCGAGGTGCAAAACGCCAGATGATTATATATATATATATATATGGATACGGGCTTGATCGTCATGATTTATTGTGGAAGAGACGACCTGGTAGGTGGCCATTGACGTGATCGATCAGTGCACTACCAGCGTAGCTTACCGCTGATTACCGGTGGAATCACGTGACCACCCATGATATTTATTGCGCGGGTGAGCCAGACCATGGGCCCCATATTGTGACGTGAGATAGGAACATGGGAAAAGAAAGAGTGTGCATGGCATGTGAGATATTGGGACTAGGATGGAGCGCACACTTGCATACATGCATTTTATTCACCTACTGGGCAAAATTGCTAAGTGTTTACGTGTTGTAGGTACTGAGTCTGACGCCGACACGCGTCGAGACTGAGGCGGCTGGTGGCGGTGCTCCACAGACTTTTGAGGGCGGTACATGGATGCGACCTGTGGAGACTGTCCATGTACTGCCGCTCAAAAGCCTGGAGAATTAGCCTGGCCTGTAAGTTTAAGGACTGATTATGTGATTACGTGTTATTTGATATGTGTGCTTTCTGTGAATAATTGTAGAAATAGTTAAAAATGCCGAGGACACGTAGAGAAGTTGGCGAAACTAGTCGTAGGGCGGGTTCTGAATCCCCACCGAATGAGGACCGCTCTACCATCCACCGTCAAAATTCCTCGGAGCGTCATTTATCCCCAGGCGTAGAACGTGTTGAAGCGGCCGGGCAGAGGTTCCGAAGATTAAATCCCCCTGCCTTCGAGGAGGCCGCTGATCCTACCTATGCGGAGGATTGGCTTAGAACCATAGAGAATATGTTTCGCGTTAGCCACCTACCCGATACTGAGAAGGTGACTTGTGCCACCTTCATGTTACGTGGGAACGCGGGCTACTGGTGGGATACCATTCAGGTGCTCGAGGATCCCACTATTATGACCTGGGAGAGGTTTAAGACACTCTTCCGAGGAAAGTATTTCACGGCGCCAGACCGGGCGCAGAAGCTAAACGTGTTTATCAATCTGAAACAAGGAGGAATTTCTGTAGCAGACTACATTCGCAAGTTCGAGCAACTCTCGAGGTTTGTGCCACATATAGTAGCTACAGACTAGCTGAAGATCGAGCGTTTTCTGGAAGGTCTCAAACCCGAGATCTGCCGATACGTAAGTATGTACGACACCGAGGGGAAGACATACGCACACATCGCAGAGCGAGCAATCCTAGCCGAGCCGGCGGAGAGCCGACTTGCAATGGTGCAGAATGCAAAGCGGAAAGCAGAAGGACAACAAGGAGAAGGAAACCAGAAAGGCCAGTTCTTTGGCAAGGCACCAAACTATCACGGAGATCAGCACAGTCAACAGAATTGGCAAGCAAGGCCGAACCAAGGACCGGTTAACTTTCCAAACCGACCCCCAAACATCGTACCGCAGTGTAAGCAGTGCGGACGTCACCACTACGGCGTATGTCAAAGAACAGGACCAGATCTGACTCCACAGTGTTTTCGATGCGGAAAGGTTGAGCATTTTGCTAGAACGTGTCACGTGAATGTGCCTCAAGTTCTGAATCAGCCCCGAATCCGACCTCCTCTAGTGCCAGCGCGAGTTTTTACATTAACAAACGAGAAGGCCAAAACGGATCCCTCCTTAGTAACGGGTACGTTAACCATCTATAGTGTGCCTACTTCTGTGTTAAGTGACTTTGGGGCCACACATTCGTTCGTTCGGCCAAGTATGTGGAAAGGGTGGAAGTCTCTCCTACCTTATCTGAATACACTTACGTGGTTACCCTGCCACACGGTGATCCAACGCACACTAACCAAGTGCTAAACGGATACTCCGTGAACATTGAGGATAGAAAATTGAGCGTCAACCTAATTGTGATCCCAATGAATGACTATGATGTCATCTTTGGGATAGATCGGCTTTCGAAATATAGAGCCACTATAGATTGTAACAAGAAGGTCGTAAAATCTCATGTGCCCGAAGAAGAGGTATTCATTTTTCGGGTAAGGCGAATAAGAATAGTGTTCCGTGAATACCCGTTTTGAAGGCTCAACGACTATTGAGATCAGGTTGTGAGCCTTTTCATGTATATACGGTGAAGGCGGAGGAATTACCTCAGCCAGAATTGAAAAGCATACCGATAGTTAATTAGTATGCTGATGTATTTCCCATTGATCTCCCGGAGTTACCCCTTAATCGAGAAATAAGGTTCAGGATAGATCTGATTCCAGGGTTTGCCCCTATTTCTAAAACTCCTTATCGCCTAGAATGCGCAGCGGAAGCATGATGGGAATAGAAATAAGTATGCTTAGAGGGTATGGGGAATACACGAATAAATGTTAGTCGTAGAACCAAATGTGAGTCCTCCACCACTTAATTTCGTGGACGAAATTCTTTTAAGGGGGAGGATGTAATGCCCGTAAATTTAATACGGGATTTTTTTTATATAATTAATTATATAGTTATGTGAATTAGGAAGTTGGCAATGAAATTGCGAAAGGAAAATATATATTCTAGTTCCAACTTGATTTCGAAATTTACCAAAAAGCGAGATGAAATTTATAATGTTGGGATATACTAAATTGGGCTAAATTAAATTGAAATATTTTTGAATTAAGGCCCAAACAAACACACTTTAACAATATAGTTACTTATGCCTTAGGGAAATCACGTCATTAACTTGTCCCATCAGCTCTATCTTCGAAATTCCAATACTTATCTAACAAATTCGGATATCAAAGATCACTTAGCAAAGAGAACCTTAGTTGAGTAGGAACAAAGAAAACAAAACAGAAGCTAAGAGAGAATAAGGTGAAATTCGATTGAGCTTAGGAGCTTTGACTTAACGAGTACGGCTTTGGAAAGAAAAGGTATGCAAAAGTCTCCAAGCTTAGTATTTTATAATTATACGTAATGATTTCTTGAGAATGTAATAAGGGAAGGAGTTTCGATGTTAGAACAAAACGGTGGACATTTGAAGGTGGTAGGGATTAGTAATTAGGGTTTGATTCGTTTCAAGTGAAGGAACTTTTTGTGGAGTAGGACTTCAGTTTTCGGCAACTATGCTCCTTGAGAAAAATAATTACGTGTATCTATATATTTTCAACATGTGAAAGTTTTTGATATGTAATAAAAATAAACTAGTCTAAAGATTTCAGCTGTATATGGTCACGATAGGGTTTTCAATCTCATTAGAAGTTCTTTTGGCATATAGGTAGTTACGGATAAAAGTTCGTGACCTAGGTTTTAGTATCATAAGGTTTTCGTGGTTCATTGAAGGTAAGTAAGCTAAGTTTTCCATAGTAGGTACATACCATGTTTTCGGCAATTGTATGACATTAAGTTTGAATTACTTTTGGAGTGTTCAAATATTAGCAAAGGTTCGGAACTTTTCAGTAATATAATGTTTTCGGCACTTCTAGGTTGTGACAATATAAGTTTTTGATAATTCATCATTTTTGGGCACATTAGGTTTTCCAGGACTTGTTTTTATTATGTAAGTAAGTTTTCGGCATGAATCAATTTTTCGGCATATCTTCAAGCATACAAGAAAAGTTTTCGGTATTATTAGAGTTTTAATAATGTTAGGATTTTCGATATTTGGGGTTTGAGAATTCCGAGACTTACGAGAATTAGTAAATATATTAACATAGGAATATTTATCTGTCCAGAGTCTCGACATTTTATTGAAAAGACGTCGACCATCTATAAAGTCTCGATATTTATAAGCCTCGACATTTGTAAGGTTGGACGGTCTCGAGATTTATCTTGTTCAATGGGTAGAAGAGTTCTCGACATTCCAAGAATATTTCGACATTTCTTTTCGATTTACGATCTCGACAATTCATGTTGACAAAGATTTCTAAATATCTTCATAAAATAATGTCGAGATGTGTCTTATAGGTATCTCGACGTCATCAAGTTAGAAAAGATTTCGACATGTTATAGATATTGACATTAGTTATGTTTGTATAGATTTCGACATTGTATTTCAGTTAATAAATTTTCAGTATTTTAGGATTTTGCTACTTCTAGGGTTTATTTATTTCTAGGAATTTCATTATTTTAAGGCTTTCATAAATTTTAGGATTTTAATAATTTTAGCATTTTCGAAACTTATATGACTTAGTAAATATATTAATATGAAAATATTTGTTATATTCAGAGGATCGATATATAGGGACTACACCGGACCTATTTGACAATAGCAGGAGGACAGGTAGGTGGATCATCTATCTACAATACGTAAACACATGTGTGATCTATGTGTTTTCATGTGATTCGATGATTTACGTGACTTATGTGACTTACGTGATTTACGTGGTTACCTGTTTTACGTACGTGTTATATAAATCATGCTTTGATGAGATTTCTATATATGCCTGGCATGGCACGTGCATATCACTTGAGGGGAGATATGGTTTCCACCGTATTGGGACGGTGATGATTCGAGGTATTGTTAAGTGGGGGTGACGACTTGTTAGGCTCACAAATTACCTGGCCGAGACAGACGTGATCGATCTGTCTACTCGGATGTGGTCGGTTCGAGGTGCAAAACGCCAGATGATTATATATATATATATCTGGATACGGGCTTGATCGCCCATGATTTATTGTGGAAGAGACGACCTGGTAGGTGGCCATTGACGTGATCGATCAGTGCACTACCGGCGTAGCTTACCGCTGATTACCGGTGGAATCACGTGACCACCCATGATATTTATTGCGCGCGTGAGCCTAACCATGGGCCCCATATTGTGACGTGAGATAGGAACATGGGAAAAGAAAGAGTGTGCATGGCATGTGAGATATTGGGACTAGGATTGAGCGCACACTTGCATACATGCATTTTATTCACCTACTGGGCAAAATTGCTCAGTGTTTACGTGTTGTAGGTACTGAGTCTGACGCCGACACGCGTCGAGACTGAGGCGGCTGGTGGCGGTGCTCCACAGACTTTTGAGGGCGGTACATGGATGCGACCTGTGGAGCGGCGTTAGGGTTTCCGCTATTTTATTATTTTGGGGCTACGGTCTTTGTATAGACTGACTATGTAGACGATATTTTGCCGTAATGTATATTATTCTAAGAAAAATTTTTAAATTAGACGGGCCTTCCGCGGCTTACGTTGCGGAAATCCGCCACTAATCCTAATTAGAAAAGTAGGGTCGCCACAGGTGGTATCAGATCTTAGGCTTCAGGTTCTGAAGACTGTCCATGTACTGCCGCTCAAAAGCATGGAGAATCAGCCTGGCCTGTAAGTTTAAGGACTGATTATGTGGTTACGTGTTATTTGATATGTGTGCTTTCTGTGAATAATTGTAGAAATAGTTAAAAATGCCGAGGACACGTAGAGAAGTTGGCGAAACTAGTCGTAGGGCGGGTTCTGAATTCCCACCGAATGAGGACCGCTCTACCATCCATCAATTAACCGATCTGATCCGACGACAGTCAGATCAGACTAATGACCTCATCCACCGTCAAAATTCCTCGGAGCGTCATTTATCCCCAGGCCTAGAACGTGTTGAAGCGGCCGGCGAGAGATTCCGAAGATTAAATCCCCCTGCCTTCGAGGAGGCCGCTGATCCTACCTATGCGGAGGATTGGCTTAGAACCATAGAGAATATGTTTCGCGTTAGCCACCTACCCGATACTGAGAAGGTGACTTGTGCCACCTTCATGTTACGTGGGAACCCGGGCTACTGGTGGGATACCATTCAGGTGCTCGAGGATCCCACTATTATGACCTGGGAGAGGTTTAAGACACTCTTCCGAGGAAAGTATTTCACGGCGCCAGACCGGGCGCAGAAGCTAAACGTGTTTATCAATCTGAAACAAGGAGGAATTTCTGTAGCAGACTACATTCGCAAGTTCGAGCAACTCTCGAGGTTTGTGCCACATATAGTAGCTACAGACTAGCTGAAGATCGAGCGTTTTCTGGAAGGTCTCAAACCCGAGATCTTCCGAAACGTAAGTATGTACGACACCGGGGGGAAGACATACGCAGGCATCGCTGAGCGAGCAATCCTAGCCGAGCCGGTGGAGAGCCGACTTTCAATGGCAGAACGCAAAGCGGAAAGCAGAAGGACAACATGGAGAAGGAAACCAGAAACGCCAGTTCTTTGGCAAGGCACCAAACTATCACGGAGATCAGCAGAGTCAACAGAATTGGCAAGCAAGGCCGAACCAAGGACCTGTTAACTTTCCAAACCGACCCCCAAACATCGTACCGCAGTGTAAGCAGTGCGGACGTCACCACTGCGGCGCAAGTCAGAGAACTGGACTAGATCTGACTCCACAGTGTTTTCGATGCGGAAAGGTTGAGCATTTTGCTAGAACGTGTCACGTGAATGTGCCTCAAGTTCCGAATCAACCCCGAATCCGACCTCCTCTAGTGCCAGCGCGAGTTTTTACATTAACAAACGAGAAGGCCAAAACGGATCCCTCCTTAGTAACGGGTACGTTAACCATCTATAGCGTGCCTACTTCTGTGTTAAGTGACTTTGGGGCCACATATTCGTTCGTTCGGCCAAGTATGTGGAAAGGGTGGAAGTCTCTCCTACCTTATCTGAATACACTTACGTGGTTACCCTGCCACACGGTGATCCAACGCACACTAACCAAGTGCTAAACGGATACTCCGTGAACATTGAGGATAGAAAATTGAGCGTCAACCTAATTGTGATCCCAATGAATGACTATGATGTCATCTTTGGGATAGATCGGCTTTCGAAATATAGAGCCACTATAGATTGTAACAAGAAGGTCGTAAAATCTCATGTGCCCGAAGAAGAGGTATTCATTTTTCGGGTAAGGCGAATAAGAATAGTGTTCCGTGAATACCCGTTTTGAAGGCTCAACGACTATTGAGATCAGGTTGTGAGCCTTTTCATGTATATACGGTGAAGGCGGAGGAATTACCTCATCCAGAATTGAAAAGCATACCGATAGTTAATTAGTATGCTGATGTATTTCCCATTGATCTCCCGGAGTTACCCCTTAATCGAGAAATACGGTTCAGGATAGATCTGATTCCAGGGTTTGCCCCTATTTCTAAAACTCCTTATCGCCTAGAATGCGCAGCGGAAGCATGATGGGAATAGAAATAAGTATGCTTAGAGGGTATGGGGAATACACGAATAAATGTTAGTCGTAGAACCAAATGTGAGTCCTCCACCACTTAATTTCGGGGACGAAATTCTTTTAAGGGGGGAGGATGTAATACCCGTAAATTTAACACGGAATTTTTTTTTTATATGATTAATTATATAGTTATGTGAATTAGGAAGTTGGCAAAGAAATTGCGAAAGGAAAATTTATATTCTAGTTTCAACTTGATTTCGAAATTTACCAAAAAGCGAGATGAAATTTATAATGTTGGGATATAATAAATTGGGCTAAATTAAATTGAAATATTTTTGAATTAAGGCCCAAACAAACAAAACAATATAGTTACTTATGCCTTAGGGAAATCTACGTCATTAACTTGTCCCATCAGCTCTAACTTCGAAATTCCAATACTTATCTAACAAATTCGGATATCATAGATCACTTAGCAAGAGAACCTTAGTTGAGTAAGAACAAAGAAAACAAAACAGAAGCTAAGAGAGAATAAGGAGAAATTCGATTGAGCTTAGGAGCTTTGACTTAACGAGTACGGCTTTGGAAAGAGAAGGTAAGCAAAAGTCTCCAAGCTTAGTATTTTATAATTATACGTAATGATTTCTTGAGAAGGTAATAAGGGAAGGAGTTTCGATGTTAGAACAAAACGGTGGACATTTGAAGGTGGTAGGGTATTAGTAATTAGAGTTTGATTCGTTTCAAGTGTAGGAACTTTTTGTGGAGGAAATACTTCAGTTTTCGGCAACTATGCTCCTTGAGAAAAATAATTACGTGTATCTATATATTTTGAACATGTGAAAGTTTTTGATATGTAATAAAAATAAACTAGTCTAAAGATTTCAGCTGTATATGTTCACGATAGGGTTTTCAATCTCATTAGAAGTTCTTTTTGGCATATAGGTATTTACGGATAAAAGTTCGTGACCTAGGTTTTAGTATCATAAGGTTTTCGTGGTTCATTGAAGGTAAGTAAGCTAAGTTTTCCATAGTAGGTACATACCATGTTTTCGGCAATTGTATGACATTAAGTTTGAATTACTTTTGGAGTGTTCAAATATTAGCAAAGGCTCGGAACTTTTCAGTAATATAATGTTTTCGGCACTTCTAGGTTGTGACAATATAAGTTTTCGATAATTCATCATTTTTGGGCACATTAGGTTTTCCAGGACTTGTTTTTATTATGTATGTAAGTTTTCGGCATGAATCAATTTTTCGGCTTATCTTCAAGCATACAAGAAAAGTTTTTCGGTATTATTAGAGTTTTAATGATGTTAGGGTTTTCGATATTTGGGGTTTGAGAATTCCGAGACTTACAAGAATTAGTAAGTATATTAACATAGGAATATTTATCTGTCCAGAGTCTCGACATTTTATGGAAAAGACGTCGACATCTATAAAGTCACGATATTTATAAGCCTCGACATTTGTAAGGTTGGACGGTCTCGAGATTTGTCTTGTTCAATGGGTAGAAGAGTTCTCGACATTCCAAGAATATTTCGACATTTCTTTTCGATTTACGATCTCGACATTTCATGTTAACAAAGATTTCGAAATATCTTCATAGAATAATGTCGAGATGTGTCTTATAAGTATCTGGACATCATCAAGTTAGAAAAGATTTCGACATGTTATAGATCTCGACATTAGTTATGTTTGTATAGATTTCGACATTGTATTTCAGTTAATAAATTTTCAGTATTTTAAGATTTTGCTACTTCTAGGGTTTATTTGTTTCTAGGAATTTCATTATTTTAAGGCTTTCATAAATTTTAGGATTTTAATAATTTTAGCATTTTCGAAACTTATATGACTTAGTAAATATATTAATATGAAAATATTTGTTATATTCAGAGGATCGATATATAGGGACTACACCGGACCTATTTGACAATAGCAGGAGGACAGGTAGGTGGATCATCTATCTACAATACGTAAATACATGTGTGATCTATGTGTTTTCATGTGATTCAATAATTTACGTGACTTATGTGACTTACGTGATTTACGTGGTTACCTGTTTTACGTACGTGTTATATAAATCATGCTTTGATGAGATTTCTATATATGCCTGGCATGGCACGTGCATATCACGTGAGGGGAGAGATGGTTTCCACCGTATTGAGACGGTGATGATTCGAGGTATTGTTAAGTGGGGGTGACGACTTGTTAGGCTCACAAATTACCTGGCCGAGACAGACGTGATCGATCTGTCTACTCGGATGTGGTCGGTTCGAGGTGCAAAACGCCAGATGATTATATATATATATGGATACGGGCTTGATCGCCCATGATTTATTGTGGAAGAGACGACCTGGTAGGTGGCCATTGACGTGATCGTTCAGTGCACTACCGGCGCAGCTTACCGCTGATTACCGGTGGAATCACGTGACAACCCATGATATTTATTGCGCGCGTGAGCCTAACCATGGGCCCCATATTGTGACGTGAGATAGGAACATGGGAAAAGAAAGAGTGTGCATGGCATGTGAGATATTGGGACTAGGATTGAGCGCACACTTGCATACATGCATTTTATTCACCTACTGGGCAAAATTGCTCAGTGTTTACGTGTTGTAGGTACTGAGTCTGACGCCGACACGCGTGAGACTGAGGCGGCTGGTGGCGGTGCTCCACAGACTTTTGAGGGCGGTACATGGATGCGACCTGTGGAGCGGCGTTAGGGTTTCTGCTATTTTATTATTTTGGGCTATGGTCTTTGTATAGACTGACTATGTAGACGACTTTTTGTCGTAATGTATATTATTCTAGGAAAAAGTTTTAAATTAGACGGGCCTTCCGCGGATTACGTTGCGGAAATCCGCCACTAATCCTAATTAGAAAAGTAGGGTCGCCACATTACGTCCTTGGTTCTGAGAAATTTGGTCCATGTGTAGCGCGAGAAAGCATCCACAATAACCAACACATGTTTTTGCCCATTGATGGTCTGAGTGCGCATAGATCCAATGGAGTAGAGATTCGTCTTCTTGTGGCCAGTGAGTAGCTCTCTTCCATTGTTATCTGTGACACTACATTTGTTGGTCTCGATTGTAGCCTTTGTCACAGAAACATCCAATGCTGAATAGATTGTAGCTCAATCCTTCGACGTAGGACACCCCTTTGATGGTCAGCCTGTCATGCGTTCCTAGCATGGATGCAGATTGACCGTTTTCGAAGTAGACTTTTCCGAGAAATCCTTCAGATAAGTTGCTCAACAGCTCGTTGTTTCCAGTCATGTGTGAGGAGCAACCTGAATCTAAGTACCACACATGACGGACCTGCATAAAGAATCAAGTAAGTTTAGGTACCCATTTATAGATGGGCCCTTCTTTGATAGCAAGTGTAGAAGCTAACTTGTTCGTTGCTAGATTTAATTCTTTGCTGAGCTGGGTTATGAACCCACTCATGACAATTTCCTATGAAATGCTGTTGGGATTTTAGGATCCAAATTTGTTTTTGCCTTAATTTCTTGTTCTGCTGGCTCCTGGGGGTGGTGTGTTTCTTTATCTTAGATTTGAAAGTATGATTGGTGAGCGTGGAGGATATGTCCTTAGAATGAGCGCTATGCGACGTGGAAGCGTTCTTACTGAAATGATTGTCACGAAAATGTGAAGATACATCATTGTTTACATGACAATACTTTGATTTTTGGGCACAAAATAAAGAAACACGATCTGCGACATTACAAGAAGTCACTTTTGGAAATGTAAAAAGTTTGGGAACTTGAGAAGAAAGGTTTGAGACTGGTCTCTTCTTCTTAACGGGGACTGATGTCCTTTTTGCTGAGCCAGACGAACCTTCTTTGCTTTTTTAGATCTCACGCCTTTGTCTGTGGGTACATGTGATACAAAGTTAGTGTTTAATAAATGATTTTTCTTCGTAGTTTGCTTGCATTTATATGTAGAGGACTCTGGAACAGGACGGGAGGTGGAGGGTCCGTAAGCGTCAGGAAAGTTTTCAAGAGTATAAATTTTTCTTAACAAAATAGTTCTCTCTTCTTCGTGGGCTTTCTTTTCTGATTCTAGGGAGGCTGTCAACTCACTGATTTTGCGAATAATCTCTGGAATGGTGACATGAAGTCATCAGAGAGTGGTATCTCTCTAGTTTTATAGCTACTATTGAGTTCTGTGTAGTCACACTCAATTTGGACCCATTCTTTATTCCTCCGTTTCCGTTCATCAGATTTAGTCACCTCACTTGATCCTATGAAGGGCCTTAGTTGTTCAAGACTCAACCCAAAACGCTTAATGTTGTACAGAGAATGTACTTTATCTTTTTCAGGGTTAGTGGTGGGTTCAAACCCCAATCCTTGGCGAGGATCATAGAATTCTACATCTTTAGGTTGGCTAAGAAAGATGGTTCGTTCAGATTGACCTCTTTTGGTGTTAATGTCCTCTAACTCTTTGACTTCTTGTATAGACGAACACGTTCGTTTGTGATTAGTTCGTATTGAGACAATACATTTGCTCGTTCTTCTTCGCTGTCTTTCAAGCTTCTACTCATATCACTAATTTGTTTTTCCTTGCTTTTTTAATGATCTTCTAAAGTCTTTACTTTAGTTTCAGACAAGGTCAAGGATTCATTGAGGATGGCTATCTCTTCCTGTTGTTTGTTTAATAAAGCATAATTTTTGTCAAAATCGCTTTGGAGTTCTGAGTAAGCTTTACGATGCATGGAGAGTTCAGCTATCCTACATTCAAGTTTAACGATATCATTTAGGGATGGTGTGTGTACCTCCAGGTCGGATGAAGAGACATCAGTCCTGTCTGACCCGATGGCTGGCTCATCCTCGTCGGAGTCATCATCAATGCTTTTCACCATGAAGGCCATTTCTTCTTCCTCCCCGTCAGACGTGTCCTCCAGCCCTTCCTCTTACTCAGCAACCAAGACAATTCCCGCCTCCTTGCGCTGTGAGAGCTAAAATTTTTTCTTGTAGTATTCAGTGTTTTTCTTCTTATGTCTGAAGCATTCAGAAGCAAAGTGACCCGGCTTGCCACAATTAAAGCACTTCTTTAATACTTCAGATTTCTTAGTTTCAGCCTCTTCAGGGGCAACAGAATTCTGTTTCTCGCCCGAGGTTCGTTGTTTGCTGAAGGAAGATGATGATTTCTTGGCACTCATCTTATTGACCGTCTCTGAGATCAAAGTCAGTTTCTTTCTGATTGATTCAAGTTCGTCCTCCGATTCTTGATCGGATTCGGCGTTGTCAGAAGTGGCAGATTGTACGACCTGCTTTCCTTTAGAAGTTCTTGAGCTCCTGTTGCTTGTCTTAGAGGTCACAAGTGCAATTGGTTCCATGTCGACATTTGTTTTTCCTTCGTTCTTAATTTCTTTGGCATACTGGGAGTATTGTGTGAGGTTATCGTGTAGGGAGTGAATATCCACAGCATCCAAATCTTTGTTCTGTTGCTTAACCAAAACTTCAATCCGCCCCCACTCAGGTTGAAGTGTGGAAAGAAACTTGATGTTGTGTTCGAGATTGTAGCGCTGAATGTTGATCTTTCTCATCTCGTTGATGATGGTCAGGAAGCGAAGGTAGACATCTCGAAGTTCATCCCCTCCTTAGCTTTGAAGGAGTCATAGGCAGTGAGGATGCTAGACTTCTTAGATAGATTGCTAACTTCTGTCCCAACCATCATTTTGCATACTTCATCCCAAATTTCCTTTGCAGTGACCATTGCATCGACTTGCTTGTTGACAACATTTGGTAGGGCCTGAAGTACGTAGTGTCAGGCAAGCTTGTCCGCTCTGGCTCGTGCTCTCTCAGCATCATTGTATTGACTAGGGTCCTTAGGAGTTCTCCTCTCTGGAACTGCAGGAACAGCATCGGGTTGAACAGGGATGATGGTCCAAAATTGAGCATGTCCCGCAAAAATGGAGGAAAGCATGTCTTTTGCGAGGTCTGCATCCTTGATTTCTATGAAGTTGATGAATCGTTGCTTTCATATGTCGTACTCTCCTCATCTTTGTAGTGGTGCACGGTTGTCAGATCCAATGGCAAGACCGTCCATGTTTTTTTGTTTGGCAATGATTGTTAACGCGTAATAGATCTGCGAAATGAAACGCTTTAGTTTTGAATGAGATATAGTCAAGTGTGAGTAATTTCGAGTGTCTAAGTAGGTAAATTCACTTAATGAATTCTGTTGCAATTTAAAAATTTGATGAATTTTTGGTAATGCTTGAGGATCGGACGATTGGAGTTATGTGAAATTAAAATTTTGGTCTACCCAATTTGAATGCTTGATCGATTCTAATTTTATATGAGGCAAGCTCGGCGATTGGTCCTAAGTGTTGAGAATCGGGCAATTTAGAGTGAATTTAGAGTTCTAGAATCGGACAAAAGTGTGAATCGTACAGCATACATCCCAAAGGCTAAAATCGGGCGACAGAAAGTGAATTGGGGGAAAGAGTTTAGAAAAGATTAGTTTCGATCAATAGAAATGAGGAGGTTTCGGGCGAATTTGGTCCAAATTGACTTCGTATCGATTGACTCAGATTGAATTTGGCTAATTGGACGATTGAGTTTCGGGCGATACAGTAAATGAATTGGACTTTCACCGAGAAATGTATCGGACGAAACTTAGCAATTTGGTACTGTCGACTTTCGGGCGATATGGATTGGGCTTCGCCGAGAATGTATCTGGCGAAACTGTGAAATTAGTGAAAAATTCCCCGAAACTCAAATCGATCGAAACTCCTCACAGTGGGTTTCGGTCGAAACCTTCAAACTCGATGGTACTGTTCTATCCATTACCCGAAAGTGATGAATAGTTAAGTAAAAACCAGATTTTCAGACTCGTTTTTGCTCAAATCCTACTCAAACTTGACTGAAATCGACGTGAAAGAGCATAAATGTACTCAATATCAGTTTTCTAATGTCCTAGGGGTAAGAAATCACTGAAAACGATTTGAAAACACCCAAAAATAGTGAAAAAATCGAAAATGAGTTTTCAAGCAAAAACTTCGTCCAATCACGTCGGAATCGAGCGAAACTGGATTCAAATCCAAGATATTGTTCCGCGCTAGGCTCTGATACCACTTGTTGGCCCTTTTTTTTTACCAAACAAGGATCAAAAGAAATGATTGAATGTGTAAAACGTGAAGAACACCTTGAGTGCGTGTTAGTGTGTGTTTTTCTCAGGAAAAGTACAAGGTGGCTTACCTTTTGAATTATCTTGATAAAATCCTAATTAGGGTAAGTTAGGGCTTTATATACCACAAGTATTTGGTATATTAAAGCCCGGTCCCAAACTCTTACTAATATTCTAAGTCCCCCAAACTACAACAACCCATTAAATAAACACATATAGACCCAAGATTACATAAATGAAAGGATGCTACGAAATATTCCTAACAAGCTAAATGTGGTAAAAATATATCTTCAGCGTAAGGTACAATAACAAATTGTTCAGTTGTATAATAAAAATGTTATGTTCAATATAACTTAATAATGTAGGCGTTTTAAATAAGTTTGGATGCAAAACTCCTTAGTATACGCCAACATGTTATAAGTTTCATGTGATAACATATTTAATGAATTTAACCCTCAAAGCTGTGGATTTGTAGTTTAAACTGAAGCTTCAATATTAATATGTTCTTACAAGGATAAATACCTTATTGTAAAACTTGGATTATGGAATACAAAATCATGCGTATAAGGGTTTAACCATAAAAATTCATATCAAGTAAACATGTAATATGCATATTTGTACATTAAAATAATTTCATATGAAAACTAATTCGAACGGCGACGAAAAAACCTTCTAATAAGTTATACCAGATACAGTGTGTGTACCGTACCATGACCAAGATAATTATCAAAACTATACCAAATTTATTACAACTTTCTGTGTGTGTCATAACTTTCGTCAGAATTGGCTCCGTATACCGTTAAAAATGTCAAATATCAACAATAGCATCATTGTAGAATACACTTTGTAGTTGTGCTTAAATTTTATAAGATGTCTTCGCTATTTGGGGCTTTTATTGTTTTTGTCATTAGTTTAGAACTGGCTTGTTATTTATACCAAGTCTGTTTGGTATAAATACTATTGTAAACATTGAGCTCTATAGAAAAAATTATTGAATTGATCTGAAAAATCAAATTCTAGAGAGAGAAACACAGAAAACTCTCTCACACTAAGATCATTCTCTCAAACGAAGGTTTTCGATCGAACTTAGTTTTTCCATATTTCTAACTGATTGCCTTAGAATTGAAATCTACGATCATATGAGTTGATATCTAGGACCTAATTGGTATCAGAGAAGATTCGTTTTGTTTTAAATCGAAATTGTTTGAAATCGGATCGAAATTTATTTCAGAAACTGCTCCGTACGAAGAACAGTATTGGCGCGAAATTCATTTTGATCTGATATCTCTAATCCTGTGCTTATTTGACTTCAATTTGATGTTTATGTGCTTGCCTAAGTGCTAGAAATCACATGCAATAAGATCGGTAGCAATTAAAACTTCGAATTAGCAGAATTGGTGAATCTGGATAATTACTGTACGCGCGAAGAATACTTAGAACACGTTCTGCTTATGACCAAATTCGATATATTTTGCTTCATGATGTGTTTAATTGCCTGTTCATGCTTAATCAGTAGTTGATTTCGAGCAAATACCTGCAATTTTACTGCCTAATATGTTGTTTTTGCTTGAATCAGTGTTAGCTTGTATTATGTGATTATTTGCGTGATTTTAATTTTTCTCACCAAGTCTTCGATAGGATTAATTTCTCGGTCGAAAACTCCGCGCGAGAATTTTTATTGGTCAGAATACGTAGTCAGCTCTAAAGTCGCCGTCACTAAGAGCGAGTTTAGTAGAAAAAATTCTCGACCATTATTCAGCAATCTTTTTGCGCGCATGAAGTTTTCTCTCGAAAAATATTTTCGATCAGCTTATTAAATTTGACCTAGCTAAATCATTTGCGCTGGAAAAACTTTTCAGTCAACGAATTTATTTTGACTCAGCGAGAAACTTACTAAACGTACTATTTCTTTGCAATTGAAATAAATTCACGCATCGGAAATTTGTTCTTCGACTGAAAGATTTTGAGCAATTTATTTCGCTCGGAAAAAAATTTCCCTAACAGTTCTACGCACGAGAAGAGTAACTGTTACATTTTATTTCGACGATATTATTTTTTATCAAACTTTATAGATTGAATCAAAAATAATTCTCGACTTCTTTCGAATCAAACGCTAGTAACTAATTTGTCAATTGTGTAGCACACTACATATTTTTCAAATCCTCAAAACAACCTACAAAGATCCCATGAAAATCAACTCATCAACAATAAAAATGGATGCATATACACTTGGAAATGACAACCGTCCACCAATTTTGCAATGCGGAGAATACACAGTCTAGCACAGCTGTTTCTTGAATTTCCTAGAACTCAAGAGCATGAACGAGTACCTTCTTGCTTCTCTCGAAGAAGGCTCAGCTCAATTTTGGGTTGAACACGCAACCAATACAACGAACAATCCGCCTCTACCTGCATACAAAGAAGCTTAAAACTCCTAGTGAGTATAATGATGCAGAGAGACTGCGAGCTAAGGCTGACTTCGGGTGCAAATCATGGCTCATGCAAGGCATCCCAAATGATATAGATAGACAAATCGGAAGCATTCCTACGGCAAAGGGAATGTGGGATGAACTTTATCGCATGATGCAGTGTACCGAAGTCGGAGTCAAAGCCAAAAAAGCCAACATACTAACGACATATGACTCTTTCAAGGCCAAACCAGAAGAGTGCCTAGAAGATCTTTATCAAGGATACTTAACACTTCTCGACGAGATGAGGAAGATAGAAATCAACAAGACAAACATGGAGACGAACATTCGATTTCTATCATCTCTGCCATCTGAATGGAAGAAGATATCAACTCAAGTTCGCCATAACACGAGGAATACGTCAGCGAGATTCAGAAGGAACAAAAGGGCAGACTGAAGACTCAGTTCCCCTAGTCTCATAGAAACGTAGGTCGAAATCACACAAAGAAAAGATCGTTAGGCCTCCCACCCCTTTAGAGTGGGAAGGTGAACCGGACCCCGATGTCGAGCCAAATATCAAAGCGCTGGGAAAGCAATTGGCTCTAATTTGAAAAATGATGAGCAAGCAGTATTTCAAAATGGAAGTCCTCATCATCAGCCAACAGACTTCGAACTTCTAGCTCAAAGAGTAAAGAACGTGCACCTGAGACTTCCGAAGTCAAGAATGTCAAAGAGCCAAACAAGTGCTTTAACTGCGGTAAACATGGCCACTTCACCCGAGAGTGCAGTCTCCCCAAGAAGAGAGATGCCAACTACTACTCCAAGAAGCTTCAATTCACTAAGCAGAAAGAAGCTGGAGTAGCTCCAGAACAAGACCACTAGCTCGAGGACACGTCGAGTTCAGAAGAGCAGAATCTAGCACTCATGGCTTGCCTGGACGAGGATTCAGACGCCGAAATCTCCAACCGGACGGACAATTATCGAGCATCGACATTGTCTCAGGAGGTGGATTCTTTCAACACTACATTATTGACCATGTTAGAATCGTACCAATTAGGCTACGCTAACATGAAATGTAGCAGAAAAGCATAGCGGAATCAGAGTAGAGACTACGTGAGCGTAACTTTCAATTGCTATTTGACAAGAAGTTTCATGTGGAAATTCTGTTGTCAAATGCAAAAGAAAAAATAGCTAGTGTAGAATCTACGATAGCCTCCTTAGAGACTAAAAATAGTGACCTAGATAAAGCCATAAGAAAGCAATAGAGAGTTAGCTACCTCTAGAAATGACTATACGGCACTCTCTGAGGAAAGAAAGAGGCATTATTCTAGGATCAAGCTCTTAGACGATAGAGTGATCGGGACAAACCGCTCAAACGATTCATCTAAACCAGCCCTTAGAAACTGACATTTATCTCGCTAAGGAAGGCCTAGGATTTTCTAACCCATGCAGCTTAAGGAAAGTTGACTGCATACAGCTCGATATAAGCTACATGGATTTGGGCCTAACTTCTCTTTTTACTAGCGCATCTGAGACATGCATTAGACGGAAAAAAGCTTAAAGCTAAAACTAAGGATGAGATCACCTTTTGAATAACAGTTACAAAACTCGGGACTGTGATTCAATTTATTCTTTACAACATTCGAGTCAGCCCGTGGAAGCTACTACTCATCACTCAGAAAATTCTCTCTACATACCCACTACTGTTAAGAAAATAGAGGAGTTAAGAATTTCATTAGGAAAAGAACGAGAGAATTTTGAAGCGAAAAGAAATCGTTCCTAATTGAGATGGAAATCTCAAAGCTTCCTCCGTCTTAAAAGCCATTTCTTACGCATCTCCCTCAAAAGATAACATCATTATGGAAAGCGTGAAGAAAGAAAAATCGCCTTCCAAATATCAGAAACCTAAGAATAATGTTTTGAAAAATATTATCTCCAATCCTGTTTCTACTACGTCTACGGGAGCGTAATGAAGGCGCTAGAGAAACAGAAGGCGATAGTGTCTAGTTTAGAAATAAAGAATGAGTCTCTAGATGTCAAAGATCAAATGTATCTCCTCATTCTGTAAAAGGAAAAGATACTCGTAGAAGTAAAAGAGCCCTTACCTCGCTAAAAATTATTATCTTCATGCTCTCTAAAGCCGACCATCTTCAGAAGCACTAACTTCGAAATATGCTCATCATCAATACGAATAAATAATCATTCTACGTCAAATGCGTCTAGGATGACCCATACGAATAAGATCCAGCCATTAAGAAAGCTTATGACGCCATTCATTCATGTTCTCATCTAAGGTATCCTGTGAAGATCCAATCCCCCAAGCACCTTAGGAGCTATCAAATGAAAAGATCTTTGACACACTCAAGCCTACTCATGCATTTGCCCGTGTAGAAATTCAACTTCCCTGCCAGGTTCAACCCAAATGGTTACTAAATCTCCGCCTAGGAAGACGAAAGCCAAAAAGGCCAAGTCTCCTACTAAGGCAAAACACAAATCAACTTATTTGAAGGAGACTTGGGTAGCTAAAGTGTAGAGTATACATTTGAATTGTGCTTGATTTTATTAGTTGTCCTTGTAATTTGGGGCGTTTTGTATAGTAGTCCTTAGATTAGGACTAGTTTGATATTAACACCAAGATTGTTTGGTATAAGTACATGTAAAGAAATTGTGCTGAACAGAGAAAGTTTTGAAAATTGATCCGAAAGGCTTGCAATTCAATTTCTAGAGAGAGAAACAACAGTAACTTTCTCACTCTAATCGAATTCTCTTTCTCAATCATTATCATCGAATTACTTAGAATTCTTACCTAGGATCTTAGAGTTGTTAATCGTATGACCTAACAATTGGTATTAGAGCAGATTCGTTCTGTTTTGAATCAAATATTGTTAGTGGATCGAAAATCATTTTCTGGTTACTGTTCATCGAAGAACAGTTTGGCGCGAAACTTTTTTTCGATCCAAACTGTGCTTAATTGACTTGAATTTGATGTTTCTGTGCTCGGTTAAGTGCTAAATGTTGATTTCGATCAAATTTGTAGCTGTTTGAACTTCGGATTTAGAATTAAATCGATTATGTGAGCTACTGTTTGCGAAGAACATGAAGAACACGTTTTGATTTTGATCAAATTCGACATATTTTGCTTCATAACGTGTTTAATTGCTTGTTCGTGCGTAGTTAGTAATTGATTGCGAGCAATTAGCTGAAATTTCACTGTCCAATTCCTTGTTTTTGCTTGAATCTGAATTAATCGTATTCTGTGAATTTTTCTCGATCGTTCTAATTTTTCTCGCTAGGTTTACTATCGGATTAGCTTCTCGATCGAAAAACTTGGCGCGAGAATTTTTCTCGGTAAGAATGCGATCGTTCTAACTTCATCAGTAGAAACGATTTTAGTTAGAAATATTTCTCGAGCGTTATTCAGCGAAAAACTTTTTCGAGAGAGACCAATTTTAACTTTGCATGCGTAAAAACTTTCTCTCGAAAAAATTTTTCGGTCAAACCTTTAATGTTTGACCAGGCAAAAATCATTTACACGCGAGAAACTTTTCTAGTCAACAGATTTATTTTGACTTGTCGAGAAACTTACTACCGTACTGTTTCTTTGCGATCAAAATAAATTCACGATCAGGAAATTTTTCTCGACCGAATGATTTTGAGCAATTTATTTCGCTCGTAAAATATTTCGCAGACAAACTTTCTCGCACGAGAACAGTACACAGTATATTCTATTTCGACAAAATTATTTTCAATCAAACTTTAAAGATTGAATCGAAAATAATTCTCGAACTATTTTTCGAATCAAACGCTACTAACGAACTTTGTCACTTGTGAAGCACATTACATCATCTTCAAAAGTTCAAAACACTTAACGAAGATCCTTCAACAACTCAACTACAACACAAAATGGATGCATACTCGCTCGGAAATGACAACCGTCCGCCGATTTTACAACGAGGCGAATATACCGTGTGGAGAAGCCGCTTCCTAAGTTTCATCGCTCTAAAAGATCAAGTTGAAAATCTACTGCAGTCTCTTGAAGAGGGACCGGCACAATTTTGGGTCCATGTACCCGGTGATGAAACAGCTACTCCTCCAATTCCACCTTCTAGGCGACTAACGGAGCCTAGGGAATATTCTCTAGAGGAAAGGGCTCGAGCTAAGGCTGATAAGCCATGAATACCCTCATGGAGGGCATCCCCAACGACATATACAGACAAATCGACAGCCTTTCATCGGCTAAAGGGATGTGGGATGAGCTGCATAGGATGATGCAAAGGACGGAAGTTGGCATAAAGGCCAAAAAGGCGAACATTCTCACTGCTTACGACTCCTTCAAAGCAAAGCCGGAGGAGAGTCTATACGAAATCTACCAAATGTACCTCACTCTTCTCAACGAGATGAGGAAGATAGAAATAACTAAGACCAACATGGAGACGAACATCAGATTTCTATCTTCTCTGCCCATGGAATGGAAGAAAATATCCACTCAGATTCGACAAAATAAAGATCTAGAGGAGTTGGATGTCCATGCCGTGTTCGACAATCTTGCTCAGCATGAGGATGATATCCGCGAGATTCTCAAAGAGCAGAAAGGCAAACAGACCAAAGACACTGTTGCTTAGTCTCGGAGAAGAGGAGCTCAAGATCAAGAAAGGAAAAGATCGTTAGGCCTCCTTCACCTACAGAGTCGGAAGAAGAGTCGGACTCCGACGTTGAGCCAAATTTGAAAGCTCTAGGAAAGCAGTTAGCTCTCATAGGACAAATGATGAGCAAGAAGTACTTCAAGAAGAAGTCTTCAACCTCAGCCAACAGACTTCGGACTACAAGCTCTAAAACACAAAGAACGTTCACCAGAGAGCTCCGAAGTCAAGAACCCTAAGGAGGCTAACAAATGCTTCAACTGTGGCAAGCCAGGTCACTTCGCCAGAGAGTGCACTCTTCCGAAGAAGAGAGATGCCAACTACTACTCCAGGCTCCAATTGACAAAACAGAAGGAAGCTGGAATAGCTCTCATGGCCGAACAGGACCAATGGCTTGAGGACACGTCTAGTTCTGAAGAAGAGAATTTAGCTCTCATGGCCCGTCTCGACAATGAATCGGACACCGAAACGTCCAATCGTACGGACGACGACAACGCATTCACTTCGTCAAAAGAGATCCATCATGTGTGGTACCTCGACTCTGGTTGCTCCACACACATGACTGGTAATCAACAGCTGCTGAGCAACTACAAAGGCCGACCAAACGGCAAAGTTAGATTCGGAAACAATGACTCGGCTCCAATTCTTGGATTTGGAAATATCATTCTGGAGAATCTGACAATAAAGGATGTCTCGTATGTCGAAGGCTCCGCCATATCTTGTTCAGCATAGGCCAGTTCTGTGACAAAGGGTTCCAGGTGGTCTTTCATGCTGACCGGTGCAGAATTTTGGATAGTCACGACACAGAACTCCTTCGAGGACTTCGGAAATCCAATCTTTACACGAACCTGACGTCCGTGCGGCCTTCGACAGCTGTATGCCTCGTCTCTCAGATTGATTTACAGAGGAACAGCCTATGACATCAGCGACTGTCTCATCTGAATATGAAAGCCCTCCAACGTCTTTCTACGAAAAAGTTGGTTCACGGTCTTCCAACTTACTACTACAAAGGGAGCATCAGTGTTCGGCATGTCAATTAGGAAAAATGAAGCGAGCATCTCATCACAAGCAAATTGCGTCTACTTCTCGACCATTGGAACTAATACACATGGATCTCTGTGGGCCGATGCAGACTCAGAGTATCGATGGAAGAAAGTATGTGCTAGTGATCGTTGATGACTACTCTCGCTACACGTGGACAAAGTTCCTCCGAACCAAATATGAGACCGGTGACTTGATTATCAACTTTGTGAACACTACTAAAAATCTGCTGCAACAGACTATTCATGTTATTCGAACAGACAACGGCACTGAGTTCAAGAACAACTACCTCATTGAGTTTTATCAAAAACATGGAATAAGTCAACAATTTTCAGCCGCCAAAACACCTCAACAAAATGGGGTCGTTGAAAGGAAAAACCAGACACTAGTGGAAGCAGCTCGTACAGTGTTGATCCATTCAGGACTTCCACACTTTCTATGGGCTGAAGCAGTCAATACCGCTTGTTTTACCCAAAACAGGACGGTGGTTCACAAACGGTTCAACAAGACTCCGTACGAGATTGTGAATAAATAGAGTGCCTAACATCTCATTACTTAAAGTCTTGGGGTGCAAGTGCTTTGTGGCGAACGGCAGAGAGCATCGTGCCAAGTTCGACCCTAAAGCATTCGAAGCAACTTTCGTCGGGTACTCTTCAACATCAAAGTGTACCGAGTATACATCAAGTCCAACCGAACAATTAAGGAAAGCTATAATGTCACTTTCCACGAAGTGGCAGATATGGCTTCTGGTCAGTTCAGTCCAGGACCCGTACCTAACCAGATGGCTCATGCACAACTCAGTTCAGGACTCGTACTTAACCCGTTGGTTTCTGAAGACAACATCTCAGAACCCGTAATCATTGGTGTGTTGGTACAAAACCAACAGAATATGGCAACAACTCCGAATTCAACGTCAGAAGAAGCAACGAGACTTGTATTAACGATTTGGATTCTCTCTTCGAACCAGTATATCGGTCATGAACTCCTACACCTACAGTGGATTCCCCACCCGACGAGACCGACTGTAATACCCGTAAAATCTAATTACGGGATTTACGATTTAAGTAGCGATGAAAATATTTAATTAAGAGCTTTTGGATTAATTAGTACTTTCGATGATACGATGTCTTCATATCTTCATACCTTTAAGTGACTTATGTGCCTATATGATTTCATGTTGTGTGATTTATAATTCTTATGTGAGTTCCGAATTAGAACTGATGCGACTGAATGGAACATATTTTATGATTTTACTCGTCAACATGATTTCATATTAGGTGCTATTAGGGCTACTAACCAAGTAGAGGAATTAATTGAAATTAGGTTAGTTATTGATGTTAGGCTTTTTAGTACATAACATGCTAACTTAGATAGTTGATTTGGTGTTGATACAAGTTTTGAGTAAACTTATAAACAACAATATTAAATAGTTATCTCATGAAAATTAGGATAAGAACTAAGTGGAAACTATCAACGTCAATTGTATTATTCCACACGCAATCAACAAACGAGTAAGAAGAGAAATTATATATATATATACCAAGCTACATATTATTAAGGAAGTTGCTTACCTAATCAGTAAAATGTCGAAATGAGAGGATGACGAGATATTAAAAACTCGAGGTCATGGACTAAGAAGAATTCGAAAGAAGAGAATGGAAAATTCAACTAATATAAATCCATGTAGAGTTGATATCAAACAGATAAGTGCCACGTTAGGGATTTCTTAAGACAAGAAGTAAGGTATGGTAGGAGCTTTGTCATCAACTAAAACTAGTCCCATCACTCAAAAATCCCTAAGCTCTAATGCTTATCAAAAAAACGATTGATTATTAATAGAAAAACAAGTATAAGAAAGAAAACCCTATTAACCACAAAAGTGAGAGGAAACCCTCGCCAACTAACCACAAGGAAGAAGTGGATGTAAGGAAGTTGCCAATTAAGGAATCATAGCAACGTAGGTTCAGATTTTTGGTAAGGAAATATCTTTTACAACCCTTGTAATTTTCGTGGTACAACTTAATTAGGTGTAGTTTCTATAAACCAACGATACTTATAGAAATTTCATGTACCATAGACGGCAGATTTCCTAATTTAGAGTGTAAAGTATATTAACATATTCATTTAGATCAAGGTATAAACCGACGATACTTCTCTAATGCTTGGAATTATGCATATTATGTGTAGAAAAGAAATTAGTAAGGTAGATATTAGATTATTATTTGAAGAAGAAGGCAGCTTGAAGGTGTTCTTGGACGATATGATTTCCAGTGTAAAAAAAAAAGAATGTCGAAATGTTAGGGTAAATGTCGAGTTAACATATCGAGATCCTTGGATGAAATGCGAGAGTATTGTCGAGACTGTGTATATCGAGATCTATCTAATGTTATATATTGAAAATTTTTATAACCACTAAGACACAACTCGACATTGTCCATCATGTCGAGATTTAACTATAAGGATGTCGAGATCATTGTGTATTAACTAGTTAAATGTCGAAACCTTTATATATAAAATGTCGAAGTCATGTTTTGTCTTATGTCAAGAATTGTTCCACGCCAAGCTCGAAATCCTTACATGGTTATGTCGAGATTTATATCTCATATCGAAATCTTTACATAATATATCAACGTTTTGCATCTCGATTTTTGTTATAACTTGATGTACATCTCGAGATTATATGTTTAGAGGTGAAGTGTCGAGATTTATACTGAAATCCAAGAATTATATCGAGATCTATTTTATATTATATATCAAAATTTATATCCAAACCTATGTCGAGATTTAAACTAATATCCAATCAAAAATTTTTGTGAACTTCAAAATAATATTTTTAATTCAGTTAAAACTCGAAATTTAGGGTTTCGAGATTTATAAGTCAAAATTAGGATTTTCAAATTAAGCCAATTTCGTGAGGTTATAACTAGACTAACAAACCCTAAATTTATATGTTTCTATACTTAGGGTTTGAAGGTTAGCGACTAACCGTACGATAAGCTAAGGATACCAGGTAAGTGGAAATCGCACCTACAACACATAATTTTATGTGTATAAATTATGTGTCTATGTGCCTTTCATGATTTTATGTGACTCCCATGTTTTCTATGTGACGTAAATTTACGTGATTTCTGTGACGTAAATTATTTTATGAATATTGCACGCATGTTTACATGAATCATGGCATAAACATGTGCACGCACGACTAGTATGAGAGTCAGTAAGATAGCGTGCTTGAGTATAAGATCGCTTGAAAGCGATATGTATATTTGCCGATATAGGCATTTGTGTCGACTCAATGATGAGTCACGGCTCTTCTATGCTACCACGGCGATTCACGAAGCCGAATTACCTGATTCACGAAAGGTTGGGGGAATACCCCGTAGCGGGAGATGCAACCTGGAGGATGCAACTCGAGGGTATGAGCGGCACCGAGGGAACCTCGAGTGTTGGCGACCTCGTAGTAAGCTACCAGTGAGAAGCGCCCGCGTGTCAGACCGCACTGGGATGGAAAGGCGCCTTAGGGTTAAACGAAATTTGTGTGCCCAGGTTAGCCTCTCAATGGGACGGCATTGGGATTGAAAGGCACTATTAGCCTCTCAATGGTACCGCATTGGGATTGAAAGACACTATTAGCCTCTCAATGGGACCGCATTGGGATTGAAAGGCACTAGTAGCCTCTCAATGTGTCCCGCATTGGGATTGAAAGGCACCATAGGGTTACGCACAGATTGAGTACTCTGGTTTAGCCTCCCAGTGTGTGTACTGCCATTTGTACCCTTAGGGGTTTGAGCTCCATATGGTGCATAGTAAGATTGAAAGCCGAGGGCCCAAATATGTTATGGAAAGTCAAGAAGAATGTGAGAAAGGTCAGGAAGAATGTGAGAAGTAGATAGCATTGGCGCGGATGCCTTCGCTATTTAGGTCACGTGCATTGCATGCATGATTTTCACTTACTGAGCTCTATAAGCTCATTCCACGTTTTATGTGTTGTAGGACCCGCGATCACGGTACGTGATCATTTTCGAGGCGCGGTCAACTTTTGAAGCTTTCGAGGGCTTTTGAGATGGAAGTGTGTGCATGGATGCGACCTCGTGGAAGGCGGGGCTGTCACAGGTGGTATCAGAGCTTAGGATATAGGTTCTGCAGACTGTCCATGTACACACACTCAAAAGCACGGAAGCGGCCTTGCTCGTAAGTTCTAAGTTTCTATGAATTTCTTGTATTACATGATTGATTGATTTTAGGAACATTAGGATAGAAGAACGATGGGTAGAACGAGAAATGAAAATGGTGCGGGTACAGATAAAGGTAAAGAACCCGCAGCCTCTACTGATAGTCGTGATGAGACTATCCTCCAACTCGCGGAACTAGTTCGCCAACAATCTGCCCAAATTCGGCAATTGATCCAGCAACAAAACGCTGGCGGGCAATCAAGCAACGGATCTTCTCAGGCTGATAAAATCGAAATGGTCGGAGAAAGATTTCGTAAACTTAACCCCCCAACCTTTGAAGATGCTATTGACCCAACCTCGGCTGAGGATTGGTTCCGAACCCTAGAAACTATGTTCCAGCATAGCCGTACCCGTGAAACCGAAAAAGCCTTGTGTGCTGGGTACCAACTAAGGGGAAGCTCCGGCCACTGGTGGGACACGATCCTAACTCTCGAAGATCCGATAACAATGACTTGGGAGCGCTTCAAAGAATTTTCAGAGGCAAGTATTACACCGCTCCCGTTCGAGCCCAAAGGATGAACGAGTTCATCAATCTCCGCCAGGGAGCATTGACGGTGGCAGAGTATATTAGAAAATTCGAACAACTCTCCCGATTTGCAACCCACATGGTAAGCACCGACTCACTGAAAATCGAGCGATTTATGGAGGGCTTGAAGCCAGAACTCTACCGTGATGTTGGCATGGCTGGATTCCAAGGGGTTACTTATGCCCAAATGGCGGAACGAGCTCTGATGGCTGAACAAGCCGAAATCAGAATTGTACGAGCCCAGGAGATTAAAAGGAAATTCGAACAAGGATCCAAAGGGAACGGAAATAACCTGAAGAAACCGTTTATTCCTAAGAATATGAAGCCCAATTTCCAAACCCGTCCTGAACCACCTCAACAAACTAGCACAAATCAAGGAAGACCCCAGCCTAACATACCCACATGTCCAAAATGTTCACGACGTCATCTGGGTGTCTGCTTCTCGCAAAATGCTACCTGCTTTAAATGTGGCAAGACAGGCCACTACTCCGTAGCCTACCAGGGAAATGCATCTGGAAGTCAGGGAACGAATCGGGCCAAGCCGCCGACAGCACCCGCTCGGGTATACATGCTTACAGCGGAAGAGGCTAAAAACAATCAGTCCGAGATGGAAGGTACCCTTCTAACCGATTAAACCTCAACATGCATGATTAGTGGACTTAGGAACCACACTTTCTTTTATATTCACCACTTATGTGGTAAGGCTCGGGAATTCTTTTAGCCGACTTGGTTGATACCAGTTCGAGTGTCGACCTGAGTCGTGATCGTAGTAGATAGGCATTCAAAATAGGAAGCCGAAATCTTTTGCTGAATTCCTGAAACCAATAATAACGGGGTATATTCCTATGCCCTAATCTTTTGCTCACCCTAAGAAACGTATTTGTTCGATATCAGAGTTGCGCGAAGCGTGATAGGTACTTAGGATCTTCGATTTCTGCCAAGTTTATAATTATTCTCGTTAGCTCTTCGAGGTAGTACAGGTTCCACTAACTGGAAAAATCTTCGTATTTACTTCACCAGGATTCTATTCCTTTCGATCCTCGAAAATTATTGGAGGTTCCTTGATAACTTCCTAAGGTGAATTTTCTATCACCTAACCAAGTCAGTTCAACTCCCTAACGATCGTCACCCTAAATTACTCCAGTTGATGGAATTTCGGGGGCGAAATTCTTTTAAGGGGAGGAGGATGTAATACCCGTAAAATCTAATTACGGGATTTACGATTTAAGTAGGGATGAAAATATTTAATAAGAACTTTTGGATTAATTAGTACTTTCGATGATACGATGTCTTCATATCTTCATACCTTTAAGTGACTTATGTGCCTATATGATTTCATGTTGTGTGATTTATAATTCTTATGTGAGTTCCGAATTAGAACTGATGCGACTGCATGGAACATATTTTATGATTTTACTCGTCAACATGATTTCATATTAGGTGCTATTAGGGTTACTAACCAAGTAGAGGAATTAATTGAAATTAGGTTAGTTATTGATGTTAGGGTTTTTAGTACATAACATGCTAACTTAGAATAGTTGATTTGGTGTTGATACAAGTTTTGAGTAAACTTATAAACAACAATATTAAATTGTTATCTCATGAAAATTAGGATAAGAACGAAGTGAAAACTATCAATGTCAATTGTAGTATTCCACACGCGATAAACAAACGAGTAAGAAGAGAAATTATATATATACCAAGCTACATATTATTAAGGAAGTTGCTTACCTAATCAGTAAAATGTCGAAATGAGAGGATGACGAGATATAAAAAACTCGAGGTCATGGACTAAGAAGAATTCGAAAGAAGAGAATGGAAAATTCAACTAATATAAAATCCATGTAGAGTTGATATCAAACAGATAAGTGCCACGTTAGGGATTTTTTAAGACAAGAAGTAAGCTATGGTAGGAGCTTAGTCATCAACTAAAACTAGTCCCATCACTCACAAATCCCTAAGCTCTAATGCTTATCAAAGAAACCATTGATTATTAATAGAAAAACAAGTATAAGAAGGAAAACCCTATTAACCACAAAAGTGAGAGGAAACCCTCGCCAACTAACCACAAGGAAGAAGTGGAGTTGCCAATTAAGGAATCATAGCAACGTAGGTTCAGATTTTTGGTAAGGAAATATCTTTTACAACCCTTGTAATTTTCGTGGTACAACTTAATTAGGTGTAGTTTCTATAAACCAACGATACTTATAGAAATTCATGTACCATAGACGGCAGATTTCCTAATTTAGAGTGTAAAGTATATTAACATATTCATTTAGATCAAGGTATAAACCAACGATACTTCTCTAATGCTTGGAATTATGCATATTATGTGTAGAAAAGAAATTAATAAGGTAGATATTAGATTATTATTTGAAGAAGAAGGCAGCTTGAAGGTGTTCTTGGACGATATGATTTCCAGTGTAAAAAAAAGAATGTCGAAATGTTAGGGTAAATGTCGAGTTAACATATCGAGATCCTTGGATGAAATGCGAGAGCATTGTCGAGACTGTGTATATCGAGATCTATCTAATGTTATATCGAAAATTTTTATATCGAGATTTAACTATAAGGATATCGAGATCATTGTGTATTAACTAGTTAAATGTCGAAACCTTTATATATAAAATGTCGAAGTCCTGTTTTGTCTTATGTCAAGAATTGTTCCACGCCAAGCTCGAAATCCTTACATGGTTATGTGGAGATTTATATCTCATATCGAAATCTTTACATAATATATCAACGTTTTGCATCTCGATTTTTGTTATAACTTGATGTACATCTTGAGATTACATGTTTAGAGGTGAAGTGTCGAGATTTATACTGAAATCCAAGAATTATATCGAGATCTATTTTATATTATATATCAAAATTTATATCCAAACCTATGTCGAGATTTAAACTAATATCCAATCAAAAATTTTTGTGAACTTCAAAATAATATTTTTAATTAAGTTGAAACTCGAAATTTAGGGTTTCGAGATTTATAAGTCAAAATTAGGATTTTCAAATTAAGCCAATTTTGTGAGGTTATAACTAGACTAACAAACCCTAAATTTATATGTTTCTATACTTAGGGTTTGAAGGTTAGCGACTAACCGTACGATAAGCTAAGGATACCAGGTAAGTGGAAATCGCCACCTACAACACATAATTTTATGTGTATAAATTATGTGTCTATGTGCCTTTCATGATTTTATGTGACTCCCATGTTTTCTACGTGACGTAAATTTACGTGATTTCTGTGACGTAAATTATTTTATGAATATTGCACGCATGTTTACATGAATCATGGCATAAGCATGTGCACGCACGACTAGTATGAGAGTCAGTAAGATAGCGTGCATGAGTATAAGATCGCTTGAAAGCGATATGTATATTTGCCGATATAGGCATTTGTGTCGACTCAATGATGAGTCACGGCTCTTCTATGCTACCTCGGCGATTCACGAAGCCGAATTACCTGATTCACGAAAGGTAGGGGGAATACCCCGTAGCGGGAGATGCAACCTGGAGGATGCGACTCGAGGGTATGAGCGGCACCGAGGGAACCTCGAGTGTTGGCGACCTCGTAGTAAGCTACCAGTGAGAAGCGCCCGCGTGTCAGACCGCACTGGGATGGAAAGGCGCCTTAGGGTTAAACGGAATTTGTGTGCCCGGGTTAGCCTCTCAATGGGACGGCATTGGGACTGAAAGGCACTATTAGCCTCTCAATGGGACCGCATTGGGATTGAAAGACACTATTAGCCTCTCAATGGGACCGCATTGGGATTGAAAGGCACTAGTAGCCTCTCAGTGTGTACCGCATTGGGATTGAAAGGCACCATAGGGTTACGCACAGATTGAGTACTCGGGTTTAGCCTCCCAGTGTGTGTACTGCCATTTGTACCCTTAGGGGTTTGAGCTCTATATGGTGCATAGTAAGATTGAAAGCCGAGGGCCCAAATATGTTATGGAAAGTCAAGAAGAATGTGAGAAAGGTCAGGAAGAATGTGAGAAGTAGATAGCATTGGCGCGGATGCCTTCGCTATTTAGGTCACGTTGCATTGCATGCATGATTTTCACTTACTGATCTCTATAAGCTCATTCCACGTTTTATGTGTTGTAGGATCCCGCGATCACGGTACGTGATCATTTTCGAGGCGAGGCCAACTTTTGAAGCTTCCGGGGGCTTTTGAGATGGAAGTGCGTGCCTGGATGCGACCTCGCGCCCAGTAGATAGATTTCTTTTGACCGCATGCGCGCTTTCCTATGTAAATAGGACCCACGATGATTTTGTACGAACTGTTACGATTCCTGTTTACGAAAGGAAAAATTTTATTCAATATTTCGTACTATCAATTTCATTGTTATAATATTAGTCGCTTAGACTAGTTAAGAATGTAGTGGTGGAAGGCGGGGCTGCCACACCGACGTACCAAGTTCTTCTCACATCTCTACCCCACCCGATTCAGAATTGCCACAGAATAACGAAGAACCTACAGTGGTCATCGAGGAAGTATCATCAGAGACGATCGATCCAAGTGCAGTATTGGAACTTCCTCAAACAAATGATCAATCGGAGACCATCGGAAATCTAGAACAGCAGATGGCTGACGCATCGACTTCAGCCTTGCCTCATGAGCGCAAGTGGACTAGAGGTCACGGTTGATCAGATAATTGGCGATCCTTCGAATGAAGTGAGGACACGTTGTCAACACAGTATTTTCAGCTGCTTCCTGAGCCAAAACGAGCCTACAAAGGTAGCAGACGCACTACGAGACCCGGATTGGATAATTGCGATTCAAGAGAAAATCAACCAATTCGAACATCTTCAAGTGTGGACCTTGGTACCCCGTCCACATTGGAAAACAATAGTCGGAACTAAATGGGTATTAAAAACAAGAAAAATGAAGATGGTGAAGTGATCCGGAACAAAGCAAGGCTAGTTGCGAAGGGATACAATCAACAGAAAGGCATCGACTACGACGAGACATATGCTCATGTTGCCCGAATCGAAGCTATCCGCCTTCTCCTGGCTTATGCGGCTCACAAAGACTTCAAAGTCTATCAGATGGATGTTAAGACCTCCTTTCTCAACGGCGTGTTAAAAGAAGAAGTCTACGTCGCTCAGCCGGAAGGCTTCGTTGATCAAGAACATCCCGATCACGTCTATCGCTTGGATAAAGCTCTCTATGGACTAAAACAAGCCCCACATGCTTGGTACGATGTCCTGAGTGAATTCCTCGTGAAGTCTGGATTCATACGAGGAACGATAGAGACAACCCTCTTCATCAAATGGAAAGACAAAGATCTGATGGTCGTTCAAGTATACGTCGAAGACATCATCTTCGGATCAACTAATCCACGGCTTTGCACGAAGTTCGGAGATCTAATGAAAAGCAAGTTCGAGATGAATCACATGGGAGAGATGCAGTTCTTTTTAGGACTACAAATCAGGCAACTCGAAGATGGGATTTTCATCAATCAGACAAAATACATCAAGGATATTCTGAAGAAATTCCATCAAGACCAGAGCAAGCCTCTCAGCACTCCTATGTCACCAAGCTGCAAGTTTGATGCCGATCCCTCTGGCAAGTGGGTCGACATCACACTGTATCGCAGCATCATTGGATTTCTTCTCTACCTCACTTCGAGCCGGCCGGATATCATGTTTGCCACCTGCTTATGTGTCCGTTTCAAGCCGATCCCAAAGAATCCCATATGCTCGCGGTTAAAAGGATTCTACGTTACCTTAAGGGCACTTCTACTCTTGGACTATGGTATCCAAAGGTTACGAACTTCAAACTTATTGGCTACACTGACGCTGATTATGCAAGTTATCGAATGGACAGGAAAAGCACATCCGGGGGCGCTCCATTTCTAGGCGAAAAGCTGGTCTGCTGGTCATCCAAAAAGCAGAATTGTGTGTCAACTTCGACGACCGAAGCGGAATACGTGGCTGCCACCAGTTGTTGCTCCCAGATGCTGTGGATGCGGACACAGCTTCGCGACTATGAGTACAATTTAAAGTAACTTGGAATTTTACCCCGACATGCGATCGATTTAATTGCTTAATTTTGTCAGTCTAAGTCGCATTATTATGTCTAAAGGTCATTAGGTTGCTCCAATAGACACAAAGTCACTTTGCATATGTGAGGATTCAAGCTTTGTTCCTTTTTCTTTCTTTGGATCTATTTCTCGAGTGAGTCAAACATCAATTACTTGTCTTACCTAGTGATACTTGGTTGCATACTCACCTTGCTTTAGATCGTTAGGAAAATGATAAGGGCGCTTAGGATGTTTCTCACTCGGCCTTATATAATTTTTCCGCCACATTAGCCCTTAGTCATCCACTTTGAGTCTCTCCGATGTCCTTTTCTTCCTTTGAATCCCATTCCTAGCCTTCAACCGTATTCTGTACTCTTCGGATGGCTGTGCAAACGAGAAAAGGAGGGGGAGAAAACAAAAGATAAAGGGGGATGATGACAAAAGAAGGCATTGCTCAACGCACAAAATCAGACCAAAGGAACCTGCTTTCCGACTATCTCTTAGAAGGTGGCATGGATCTTGCTGTGAACTCCTCCAACGATAATCTCGTACGCTCGTCAGAAAGGCTAGAAGAGGAGCACCACGAAGTGAACTTCTCCAACGATAATCCGGTCTTATATCGGGAAACGAGAAGAGGAGCACAGCCTCGGCTACGAATTCCATAATCGTGAACTTTTCCAGAAAGATAATCTCTGAAACCTCTCTACGGATTACGATAAGAGGAGCGCGGTATCGACCCGAGAACCAACAAGAAGAACTTCGCTTACGATAATCTCCTAGAGCCTCGTGGATAAGCGGAGCTTCAGCTTGAACATAGTATAGAAAGGGATAGTTCTTAAAATAAAAAGAGGGAGAAAATATTGAAAAGAGAAAGTCGCCGAAAAAAAGGAGACGGACGTAGAAATGGAAGATGACGAAGAGATAAGCTCACTTTCCTCTAAATTCCTTCCCTTCTAAGTCCTAGCCAAACTAAAACCCTTACACCCCTTTGATTCCAATCGACGGTCTCTCGCTTGGGTGAAATGATTAATAATGCCTCGATCACAAGTAAATTGACTTAAAATTGCTTGTGTTGACTTGAGTGATATAAATATAAAAATCCCAAGATAGAAATAATTGAGTGCAAGAGCGAACCTAGTGAGGGTTGTCATGAACCAGTCTATGAACTTAGGACTATAGTTTGACGACATGACTTGACGGCATTTTCTTCTTTATAATGTCTCGTAAAATTTTAGGTGTGATGATTGATCGAATCAAATAATCTGACCCCATACTGTAATAATAGTAAAAAAAAAGTTCGCACATTTTGACATGAAATGTTATGTTTCATATGCGTTGAATTGAATAAATGCGAATTCTTTAGTGTGTCGCACATTCTGAATGTAATTTTAAATTGCATTGGTACTGAATTGATTAAACGCGATAAAATTTTTATTGCTTTTACCCTCACAATATTTTAAGTACATGTTTTCGGGGACCATGTATGTATTTACTGAGCAAATTTGTGCGTTATATGCTCGTGGCTTGAATTGATTTCATATGCTTGCATATTTAGTCAATTCTTGCGCATTATTTGAGGGGGAGCAAATATAAAAATTGTGCATTAGGTCCAAATATTCTTGATGTTTTTCTCTAAGCATTTCAGATCCCTTCAAACAAAATTAAGGAGCAAGACGTCGACACTAGAAGGAAAGGAGCTAGTCACAGACCAAATATTTCATCCCTAAAAAATTACTAATTAACTCCATTATTTCTAACGTCTTCTGTCTAAGTGGTACAGATTTTTAATTTCTGCCAGGGAATCAAGATGTTACTACACGGAAAAAACATGGAGTTAATTGCATTTATTTTAATTCGAAGGGGGAGCTTTACAATGTGATTTTACTCGAAATAGGGGTCAATCTGAAAATTTTAGAATTACTTACTATCGAGAAACTGGATAGAAGACTTTATTCTCGATCATAAGTTTCTCGATCGTAAATAGTGTTGGGAACAATTTTGATTAGCCGCGATAATTTGCGATCGAAAAAAAATGAATTGAGGAGCAATTCTCGAATCAAAAGTTTCTCGAGCGCAAATAGTACTGGGCCTGATCCATTTAATCGCAAAATGTCAAATCGCAAAACCCATCATTTATCTGCAGCGAATTAATAACAATTCACTTTCTTGTCAGTCGAAAACTTTTTCTCACGCAACCCTAAATCGAAAAATTTTCTCTCGCGCAAAACTTTCACAGACAGTTCATCTTCGCAAAAATCTTTCGATTTTTCAACAACAAATTGTCTGATTAAGGTAGAAATGAGATTCTTTTGACATTTGCGTTTGAGTTACCTTCGTTAGCTTCTGCATTTTGAAGTTTTTCGCATGTTTAGGCTTAGATTTTCGACTGATCTTCAAAACTGAGAAAAACCATAACTATATTTTAGTGATTGAGGTTTGATTATGAGTTTTATCTGAGATAAATGCCTGCACTTAATATGAATCTGGTAGAATGAATCTTCGGAAAATCTGCATCTACGACTGAAATTTGAGTTTAGATGAAACTGGGCATTTGAATGTTTGAAGCCATCGAAGAACTTTGTCGATCGCAAACAGTCTTAATTGAATTCCGATTTAACTGAGATACTGTTTGTATCGAACTAGTTTCTCGATCGATTTAGTCACTAAGATAGAAGATTTTGACCGAAAAATTATTTACCATCGAGAATCTGATTAGGATTTTTGTGAGCGAAAAATTTAAGCATCGAATAGACAATTTAGATGCAAATTTTATCGAGCGTAAAACTTACTATCGCAAAATAGAATTTTCGAAATTTCAATTTGCTCGTAAAAATTTAGCAGCGAAAAATTAATTTTTCAACGCTTAACTTTTCGATTCACCGCTTAGGATTTAATTGATCGAAAAATTTCTCGACGATTACCTAAGTCTTTCGTTGACTAATTTCTCGATAGAAATATATCGCAGCGAAAATTTTACTTACAATCGAAAATCACTTACCGCTCGACAAATTTCAAATCGAAATATTTTATTCAATCGAGGAAATTTCTCGACAGTAAATTTACCTGAGAAATAATTTCTCGATCGTAAATTTATGCGGAATTTTTCTCGATCGTATAATTGATCGACTACAGTCTCATAATTTCAACTTCAACACTTAGAAGATTTTTTCTCTAAGTCTTTTACATTGTAGCGAACATTAGCTTATAAAATTTTCTCGATCGAAAAATTAAACGGAGTCATTACAATTGAAATCAATGCATAAGAATTCAATTTGAAAACCAAATTTATCGAGCGAAAATTTCTCGACATGAACAGTGACATTACAATCATGCCATTACATTTTTTACGCGTTAAGTGTTTAATTTGAAATTACAATCATGCCATTACATTTTTTTAAAATCAAGTATGCTATATGCAAATAATACGATTTCAATTCAAAATTCATCAAACATGTCATGACTTGATACAATATTATAGTTTGAAGAAATTAAATCCATTTTTGACTAAAATAAAAAAATATGAACTGATGAACTTTTGTATCTCTTTATTTCTTTTCAGATGGATCGCTACCCTCGATACAATCACATATATGACCACAACTTGTATCTGAAGGTCCAGGATACAAACTTCCAGTTCGATCTGAGCACCTTTCGATGCCCGGACGAGATCTTTGTCTCTACCCTGCGAGGCCACCCCATATGGCACGCATTGACGGTCACCGCCTCTGTGCCAATGGTATATCTCCAGCAATTCTGGGATGTATACAAGGAGCTGTGGCGAATGGAGCATTCTCCTTGACAACTAGAATCGGGACGCGACATATTCATATGGACAAGAACCAGTTCGGGATGATACTGGACTTGCCGTACAGCGAAAACTACGACCCGCTCCCATCGGATGCAGAAATGGTCCATGACTTCATGGAAATGGAATATCAACCGCAGCTCACAAAGTTAGCTCAGGACCAGAGCAGCGGTATCCCTCATCCCTGGAAGACACTGTTCGGGATCGTGAACAAGTGTTTATCACCCAAGCATGCTGGCTACGACAAGGGCAACGGCAACATACTGCGGATCTTTCACGGACTCGCTTTCTCCAGAAATTACGATTTCACACAGCTGATCTGGCTGGCTGAACAAATTCGGCTGAAGGAGAACCGGAGATCTAAGAACGTGCCCTATGCTCGATGGTTCAACGTGATCATCAGGGAGTTCATGGAGTTACACACGGAGAATATTCCTCAGCTGCCTCCCGAAGGAAACTATCAGCCGCCAAGGCTAAAGTTCTTCCATAATCCACGGCTCACGGACTTGGACCAACCGTCGATGCCTATTCCGCTCAACCTACTCAGGCTCGCCGACCCCGTGGGAGCTGAGTATCAGAGATTCTGTTGGGAACACAATCTAACCGAGCAAATGATCAGAGGGCCCCCGGCAGAGTACCATGTGAGCCCTCCCCAACCGGAACACCAATCAAGCCCTGACGACACGATGATAGTTGTTGTCATTCAGGAGCTTCAACAAGAGTCTCCATTGGTCGAAGAGCCAATGCCCGACGTAGATGTTACCCTAATAGACGTCGTGGCTTATGGCGCTCGAGGCTCCTGCACATGAATCAAGTGAAAGTGCCCGTACATGTAGGCATGCTCGAAGAAACCATTGAGGAGGTTCTTCAACCAGTAGCACAGCACGAGGTTGAAATGGGGCAAAGCTCTCTTCCACAGGTGACAGATCAGGCACTGGAGGACGTCGATCGTGACCCCACTCCTCACACAGCCACCCCGTTGACAAGGAGTCTGACGAGGAAATAAGCCTGATAAGGAGGACTCCTAGGAGACCTAGCATTCAGCTGGAGTCCCTCTTCCCAGCCGTCACCACCGCACCAGACACTATGCTGACTACATCTACAAGTGTTGCTGGCACTTCTTCGCTCAATCTTGAGCCGCAACCAAATCTCGTGGTGTCTGGTTCGCAGGCGCAACCTGAGCCTGCCTTAACACCCATAGAGGCGAATCCTCTAGATTCGACTCGAGGATTGGGTGGAAGTCTCATACAATCACAACTTCAAGTGACTGTGAGCCAACCTGAGGAGTCGGTGTCTACTCAAGGTTGATAATAGGCAACATCAGTCGTCCTGGTCCATCCAAGGAGGCGTCCGCACCTTTTGTGACGAACGAGCAGTTCCAGGCCGCTCTCTCTACCGCTGTACAATCCATGGAAGACAAAGTCATGGAGAGAGTACTTCAAGCCATCGAGACATCCCGAAGAATACCGGGAAAGCTCCTGTCTCTGAAAGCCCTTCGTCACAAACCAATCCCACACCTCCACAACCCACACCCACCGACCCTGCCACTTCCTCCATCCTCATCAACCCATACACTATACCTATAACCGAGCTCCACGACATATTACTCGCCCGCTTGATCGGCCTTTCCATCCGGTCGCCGCAAGAAGAATCCTTTTATCGGCAATTGGTGGATCATCCCGAGCCATCGACTAACACTTGTCGAGGCCAAAGCTCCCACTCACGGCACAGACATGACGATCCTGACGATCAGGACCATCATGAGGGGGAGAAGAGGCCAAGGACATCTACAACTGGCCAAGGATAAGGCTCGGGCGCTACGCAGACAAGCGCTGGAGCTGGTGAAACCCAAACCCAAACCCAAACACAAACCACCCACACCACGCACCGCACCGCCACTCTACCACATATCGACCCACCAACCTTTACCCTACGGACGCCTCCGCCCACACGGCCGATCTACTCAAGCCCCTTGCTTCCGAAAGAAGAAGCAAGTGCAGCAATGCTCGTGGCCCTAGCAGCTACCCAAGCTACTCCCTCAGTCGCTCCAGACCAACCGGGCCCCTCAGGACATGGCGTCAATCCACACGAGGTCCTAGATAAATACATCTTTGAAGGACAGTGGATGACCCATTCCATGCCCGAGGAGCATCAGAGACAACGACTTCAGGACGTCCGACACTTCTTACAACAAGCATCCGCGGACCTCGTAATCATAGAAGACGACGAACTTCTGAAAGGTGAAGACTTCCAAAGAGACATCCAAGGCTACCAGAGTTGATCGCACAGCGAGCAGTTTCCCCCACCGGACAGATGCCAGGGACCATTCGGATCGACACGCCGTGGGAGAACATCCGAATAGAGATACCCTTCCTTGAAGAAGTCAGGGAAAACATTTGGAGGTCACCGGATAGAGTCAAGAAGCCGGATGAGTTCGAGCTGAGAGGGATCTCTCACTGGGATCAGCAAAAGAGGATGACATATATATGGATGCTGACCCAACTAGGACCGGACGTAAGGCTGGGGATTCCGAAGGAACGACTGAAGAGTCACTTCAGGGAACTCTCCCCGATATGCCAACTCCTCAGTGTCTACTGTGCAAAAGGAGGACTTCCAACACCTCACTACGTCATTGAGCGAGTGGACAGAACCCAAGAGGAACTGAGCGAGAGCGACCTATCGTACCTCCCTGCCGATGAGGTATACCGCCTTTATCGGCTGTACGTGGAGAAGTACAAAGGTCCTCAAGGCTTCATCAAGAAAGAAGGCCTTGAAGGGCTCTATCGGTTCATGATGCGACAAGTCAAATACTTCGCCGTGCACGACCTTTAGATGGCTCTGGAGAGCAACATGAAGAAGGTCAACATGGCCGAACCACTCAACAAAGGACCTGAGATCGAAGGGCTTCCAAGCAATCATGTGCGCATCAGCTCGGTCATCGGCATCACCTACAACAATCCAATCGCCAAGAAGACTAGGATGATGCTGAAGATAGAGATTCATAAGTTTTGCAACGGAACGCTCAAGGTCATCAGGAGGAACATCGAGCAGAGGTTGGAAGAAATCAACCGAGACACGATACTGAGGATCCACCGGTTTGTGAGAGAACAGCCACTCCTAATGGAATTGTTGGATGACATCGAGGAGCGCCTGAAGCTAAGGGAAACGGTTATAGATTATGAGCATGCGCTGGGCTTGCGCAAATCGTACTACGCTCGACAAGGACGAACAGCCCGGAGACGCAATCAAGCACAAAGGGGGAGATTGTAGAGTATATACATTTGAATTGTGCTTGATTTTATTAGTTGTCCTTGTAATTTGGGGCGTTTTGTATAGTAGTCCTTAGATTAGGCTAGTTTGATATTTATACCAAGATTGTTTGGTATAAATACATGTAAAGAAATTGTGATGAATAGAGAAAGTTTTGAAAATTGATCCGAAAGGCTTGCAATTCAATTTCTAGAGAGAGAAAACAACAGTAACTTTCTCACTCTAATCGAATTCTCTCTCTCGTTCTTCATTTGAGTTTTTCGATCGAATTTAATGTCAATCATTATCATCGAATTACTTAGAATTCTTGCCTAGGATGTTAGAGTTGTTAATCGTTGGACATAACATAAAGCTTCTGTTAGTAATAATATAGGAACTGTACCTGGACCAAAGACTAAATCTGCTAATATGAGAGGACACATTTATAAGTGGGTACCTAAAGCATTTGTTTTTGCATATCCATCATGTGTGGTACCTCGACTCACGTTGCTCCACACACATGACGGGAAATCAGGAGCTGCTGAGCAACTATCAAGACAGTTAAATTGAAAAGTCAGATTCGGGAAACAACTCGGATCCTATACTAGGATTCAGCAATATTATTATGGATTATCTGACTATCAAGGATGTCTCTTAAGTCGAAGGTCTCCGTTATAACTGTTCGGCATAGACCAGTTCTCGACAAAGGATTCCAGGTGGTCTACCTTGCTGACCGGTGCAGATCTTGGACAGTCAAGACAATGAACTCCTTCAAGGAATTCGGAAATAAAACTTATACACTATTAACCTGACGCCTGTACGGCCTTCGACTGCTGTTTGCATCATCTCTCAAATAAACATTTAGAGGAACAACTTGTGGCATCAAAGGGTGTCTCATCTTAACTTCAAAGCTCTACAGTGCCTTTCCACCAAGAAGTGGTTCACAGTCTACCAACAAATTTGACGGCGCAAGATCATCAATGTTCGGCATGTCAGCTTGGAAAAATGAAGGGAGCTTCGCATCACGTTAAGCAAATTGTTTCCACATCACGTCTTTTGGAATTGGTACACAAGGACCTCTGTCGACCAATGCAAACACAGAGTATTAATGGGCGTCGATGATTTCTCTCGCTACACATGGACGAAGTTCCTCCGAACAAAGGATGAGACATGGGATTTTATTACAAATTTTGTGAAAACGACTCAAAATCTACTGCAGCATACTATCCAAGTCATCCGCACTGACAATGGACCTGTGTTCAAGAATAAATTTCCAAGTGACTTTTATCAGAATCTTGGGATTAGTCAGCAATTTTCAGCCGCTAAGACGCCTCAACAGAATGGGGTGGTAGAAAGGAAGAACAGAACTCTAGTGAAAGTCGCGCGCACGATGCTGATTCACTTCGGCCTTCCACATTTACTTCGGGCGGAAGCAGTAAATACCACATGTTTCACTCGGAACAGGATGGTTGTTCACAAGCGCTTCGATAAGACTCTGTACGAGACCATTAACTAGCGAGTACCCAACATTTCATTCTTCAAGGTCTTCGGGTGCAAGTGCTTTGTGGCGAACGACAGAGAGCAACGTGCCAAGTTTGACCCTAAAGCATTCGAAGAAACTTTCGTCGGGTATTTTCAACTGCTAAGGCGTACAGAGTATACATCAAGTCCAACCGAACAATTAAGGAAAGCTACAATGACACTTTCCAAGAAGTGGCAGAAATGGCTTCTGGATAAATCACTCCAGGACATGTGCCTAGCCAGATGGCTTCTGAATATGACAGTTCAGAACCCGTGCTCATTGGTGTGTTGGCAAAAGACCAACAGAGAACGACAACAACACAAGCTTCAGTAGAAGAAGATTTACAATAGCTCTAGAAGACTTGCACGCGCTCTTTCAGCGCATATATTGGCCGAACAACACCGTTACCACACCTGCCGTGGAACCTCCACTTGACAAAGCCGATGTACCAAGTACTTCAACTGTCCCCACCTCACCCGATTCATAATTACCACAGAATGCTGCTACACCATCCACGGATGTTGAGGGAACATCATCAGAGTAGCTCAACTCAAGTGCACCAATGGAATTAACTCAACTCGATGAACAGCTTGCGATCACTGGAGATCTCGCGCCACAAATGGCTGATGCTTCAGACTCGGCCTTGCCTCATGAGTGCAAGTCGACTGGAGCACATCCAGTTGATCCGATCATCGGTAGTCCTTCGTGTGGAGTACGGACAAGAAATCGGAGCGGACTTTTTAGCTGCTTTTTAACCCAAAACGAGCCAGCGAAGGTAGCAGAAGCACTTAGACATAGATTGGGTAATAGCAATGCAAGACAAAATCAACTAATTCGAGCGTCTACAAGTGTGGATTTTAGTTCCCCGTCTGCATGGGGAAACAATTACAGGGACGAAATGGGTATTCAAAAACAATAAAAACGAAGATGGAGAAGAAGTCATACACAAAGCCTGATTAGTTGCTAAGGGCTACAACCAACATGAAGGAATCGATTACGATGAGACGTACACTCATGTTGCCTGAATCGAATCCATCCGCCTCTTCTTGGCCTACGCGACAGATAAGGACTTCAATGTCTACCAAATGGACGTCAAAATCGCCTTTCTCAACGGCGTGTTAAAAGAAGTCTACGTCGGTTAACCAGAAGGCTTCGTCGATCCAGAACATCCTGATTACGTCTATCGATTGGATAAAACTCTCTACGGACTAAAACAAGCCCCCCGCGTTTGGTATGACGTCCTGAGCGAGTTCCTTGTGAAGTCTGGATTTACCCGATGAACCATCGATACGACTCTCTTTATAAAATGGCAAGACAAAGATCTGATGGTCGTCTAAGTTTACGTCGACGACATCTTCTTTGGATCTACTAATCCCTGGCTATGCCAGAAATTCGGAGATCTCGTAAAGACCAAGTTCGAAATGAGCCACATGGGAGAACTGCAGTTCTTTTTAGGACTTTAGGGCTGGCAGCTCAAAGATGGAATTTACATAAGTTAGACCAAGTATATTAGATACATCTTGAAGAAATTCCATCAAGATCAGAGCAACCTCTCAGCACTCCCATGGCAACAAGCTGCAAGTTGGATGCCGATCCATCTAGAAAAGCGGTCGACATCACCCTCTATCGCTGCATCATCAGGTCTCTTCTGTATCTCACCTCGAGTCGGCCAGACTTCATGTTTGTCACATGTCTCTGCGCCCGTTTCCAAGCCGATCCCAAAGAATCCCACATGCTAGCGGTCAAGCGAATCCTGCGCTACCTCAAGGGCACTTCAACCTTAAGATTGTGGTATCCTAAAGATACGAACTTTATATTAATCGGCTACACTGATGCTGATTATGCAGCTTGCCGCATGGACAGGAAAAGCACTACAGAGGCGCTCAATTTCTAGGCGAAATGCTTGTCTGTTGGTCATCCAAAAAGTAGAACTGCGTCTCAACACCGACGACTGAGGCATAATACATCGCGGGCGCCAGCTGTTGCTCACAAATGTTACGGATGCGGACTCAGCTTCGCGATTATGGGTGCAATTTAAATACTATATCCATATATAGTGATAGTCAAAGCGCCATTGCTATATCGTGTTGTCCACCACTCACGCACAAAACACATAGACATAAGATATCACTTTATAAAAGATCATGTAGAAAAAGGCACAATTGATATGTATTTCATGAACACGGAGTATCAACTAGCCGACATTTTCACCAAGTCATTGGATGAAAAACGATCTCAATTCCTTGTCCGAAAATTAGGCATGTTGAATCTCACGTGATATGTGCTTTACCTGATCTTCTGTGCTTTCATATGCTCTAATCTATGTGTTTTCTGTACATCTTTGTTATATCTTGCGTACATCTTTTTTACCCGATCTCAATTGCTTAATTTTTCAGTCTAAGTCGCATTCTTGTGTCTGAAGGTCATTAGTTTGCACTAGACACAAAACCACTTTACATAAGTGAGGATTCTAGCCTTTTATTTTCTTTCTACGGATTTATTCTTGAGCGAGTCACGCATCAATTGCTTGTCTTAACTAGTGATTCTTGGCCTCATATTCGCCTTGTGTTAGACCATTAGGAAAATGATATGGGCACTTTTGAAATTCCTCACTCGACCATATATTAATTTCCATGACATTGCCTTTAATCATCCACTTTGAGCCTTCTCCGATCCCTTCTTCATTCGAATACTGTTCAAGCCTTCAACCGTTGTTCACAATCTTCGGAGGGATATTCTAACATGAAAATGAGGGGGAGAAAGGAAGAATAAAAAGAAAAGATGACAAAAGAAGGTGGAAAACGCACACATGGAATGCTCAACGCACAAAAAGTAGTCCAAAAGAACCTGCCCTCCCAATTATCGAGATCTTGTCGAAATCATACTAATAGGGCATGGATCTTGCTGTGAACTTCTCCGTCGATAATATCGTAGGCTCATCAGAACGGCTGGATAGAGGAGCACCACGAAGTGACTTCTCCAACGATAATCCGGTCTTATATCGGGAAACGAGAATAGGAGCACATCCTTAGGTACGAATTCCACAACTAAGAACTTCTCTAGAGATAATCTCTGAAACCTCTCTAGGGATTGAGAGAAGAGGAGCACGGTATCGGCCCGAGAACCAACAAGGAGAACTTCGCCTTACAAAATATCTCAGCGTCGTAGAGAAGCGGATCTTCAGCTTGAGCAAGTGTAGAAAAAATACGAAAAATAAAAAGGATGTAAAAGACAAAAGAAGAAATGGAAAGAAAAATGCGGACGTTGAAGAGTGACTAACAATAGAAGATGAAGATGTTAAGTCTACATTCCCAAAATTTTCCTTCCCTTCTAAGTCAGAGCCAAATTAAAATCCTTCAAAGTCCCTTTGATTCCAAAACGACGGTCTTTCGTTTAGGTGTTAAGATTAAAAGTGCCTCGATCACAGGTAAATTGACATAATACTGCTTGTGATGACTTGACTGATATATATATATATATATATATATATATATATAAATATCCCAAGTTAAAACAATGGAGTGCTAGAGTGAACCCAATGAGAGTTGTCGAAATGGACCATTCTATGAACTTAGGACTTTAGTTTGACGACGTGACTTGACGGCGTACGATCTTTCAAGTGTCTTGTGAAAATTCTATGAGTGACGTTGATCGAAGCAAAATAATCTGACCCCCAAATTATTAATAATATTAACATACGTAAGAAAATAAAAAATATATATACATATATATATGATAAATGCGATATTTTTGCATTTAGAAACTATGAGTTCGCACATTATGGTATGCAATTTTATTTTGCATCTGCATTGAATTGTATAAATGCGATATTTTTGCATCTCATAACTCGCACATTCTGAATGCATGATTAGCCTGCATTGTTACTGAAGTGTATAAATGCAAATATTTTTTTGTGCTCATAACCTTACGCAACATTTTGATTACATGATTAGGGGACCATGTATCTAAGATAAATTCGATTAAATGCGTGTTGTATGTGCTAAGCACTTGAATTGATTTATATGTCTGCATGATAAATCAATTTAGGCACATTATTTGAGGGCGAGCAAAGTACATGCTATGAGTTCCAAATATTATTTATGTTTTTCTCTAAGTGTTTTAGAAATTTTTCTCGAACGCTACTACAGAGAGGGGCATCACATTTCGTCAAGCCAAGGAGCTCATTTCATTCATTAACCAATTCAGGGGAACCCTTTGATAAAATTGTCGATTAACTCTAACAATTCCGATATCTTGCTCTAGGTGATACAGATTTTTCAAATTTTGCCAAATGAGCCAGATGCTCTATTCGGACTTACAGGGAGTTAATCACAGTCATTTAATTCTTAGGGGGAGCAATTATGTGGTTTATGATTAAAATAGGGTCAATCTGATCACTTTAAGAAACTTACGATAAAAAACTAGATCAAAAAGGTAGTTTTCGCTTCCAGTTTTTCGAGCGAAAATTTTGAAATGGACCTATCCAATCGAGAACCAATAGGTCATTGCCAGCCCAATAATATTAGTTCACTTTTTGTAGTCGAAAAAGTATCTCTCACGCAAAACCTAATCGTAAACTCTACAGTGTCTCTTCGCTTTTTCTCTCGCAAAACCTAAAAAGACGATTCAATCTTCACCGAATCTTTCGATTCTTAACCTAAAATTGTCTTTTTAAGGTAGAAACGAGACTTATTCGCTTTCTGCGTGGGATTAAGCCCTGTCTGCGTCTACATTTTGTGCTTTTTCGGTTGATTCTATGATAGATTTTTGATAGTTCAATATGTGAAACCCGTATGCAATTTTGCAGCGTCTAAGACCTTTTGATGTGTTTATCTGGTTCGATATCTGAGATTTTTATGTTTTGGTGTTTTCAATCATTCTGGTAGTATAAATTTTTTATAATCTGCGTCTTAGAGTTAGAATCTAAGTTTCGCTAAAACTGGGTTTTTGAACGTTTGAAGCAGTCGAAGAACTTTATCGATCGCAAACAATTTCGATTGAATTTAGATTTGATTGAGATATTTTTCGCGTCGAATAAGATTTTCGATCGCTAAACTTTGACTTAGTCTCTAAGCTAGATGACGCAGGTCGAAAAATTAGTTACCGTCGAGAATCTAATTAGAATCTTATGCAAGCGAAATAGATAAAATAGATGCAAAATTTCGAGTGCGAGAAATTTCTTTATCACTGTAGTTTACCTAGTGAATAAAAGTCTCGATAGAAAAATTAACGGAGACTTTAATCTGTAAAAAATCATCACTTAGGCAATTAAATAGGGAATTTAAATTCTCGAGTGATAAAAATAGCGGAGTGAACAGTGTCAATTTGAACTTTTATACTTAGTAAAATTTTCGACAGACCTTATATATGTCATATATGCAACTTTCGAAAATTAATTAGATACCATTACATTAGTTCACTTTCGTATGACCAATGTGCAAAATTATCTCTTATATGTCTGTTAAACATGAAATACATAGTCCGACTATTATTGTTTGATATGACAAAATTCGACTCAAATTTCAGATTTGATCTAATGAGCTTTCTTTTTTCTTATCTTTTTCAGATGGATCGTCACTCCATGTACAGCCACATATATGATCACAATTTGTACCTCAACGTTCAGAACACCAACTTCCATCTTGATCTTACCACCTTCCAGTGTTCAGATGAGATAATCGTGTTCCTATTACAAGGTCACCCATTGTGTAATGCACTAACCGTAACCGCATCAGTGCTGATGGTTTACCTTCAACAATTTTGGGGGCGCATAAGGGTCTGGTAATTGATGGCGCTTACCAATTTACTACACTGCTCGGGACAAGGCACAACAGTACGAACAAGAAAGATTTCGGCCTAGTCCCGGACTTACCCTTCAGGAAAAATTACGACCATTTGCCAACGGATACTGAGATGGTACGAGACTTTCTCCAAATGGAATACAGACCGCCGCTCACCAAACTTGCCGAAGTATAGAGCAACAACATCCCTCACCTGTGGAAGAAGTAGTTTGGGATAGTCAAGAAGTGCCCCTCGCCGAAGCATGCAGGATTTGACAAAGGCAACGACAACATCCTTCGCATTTTCTACGACATTGCGTTCTCGCGGAATTATGATTCGCACAGCTGATCCTATCTTGCAGAACAGATCGGACAAAAGGAGAACAAGAAGTCGAAGAACGTTCCTTACGCTCAGTGGTTCGTACTAATTGCTAATCTCATGGAGGTTCATCAGGCATTTCCCGCCTGCCTCCTAGTGGAAACTACCAGCCGCCCAAGCTCAAATTCTTCCACAACCCCAAACTGACAGAGCGCAATCGGCCTTCGATGCAGATATCCTTTGACTTCTCCGTCTCACCGACCCCATGGCAGACGTATACCAACTCTACTGTCAGGAACGTCACATGACCGAGGCGATGATTCGAGGGCCCCCGACGGATTTCAATGTGAGCCCTCCGCAACAACCAAGTCCTGAGGCTGCATTGATATACGAAGTAGCCCAGGGCTCGATGTGGAAGACTCGACTCAAGGTCTCGACCACGTTGTAATTAAAGAAGTTACTCGAGATCTAGACGTCAAACAACTTGTCAACGTTAGCGTGCTTCAAGAGCCTATTGAGGAGGGTCTAATGCAAGACGCATCGCTCGGAGCTGAAATGGGGCAAAGTCCACTTCCACAGGAAACCACTCCTGAAACAGAGGCTCTGATCTCTACGATCCAACCATCTGAGCCTCGAGTGACAGCACAGGCCCGCGAGGACGATGAACATGAACCGAATCCTCACACGGCCACCTCTTCAGAAGTTATGGCATCCGACGAGGAAGTACAATTGGTCATACGTGTTTCATAGCCAAGTCCCTTCTCTACCGAGCCCGTCAACACAGCTGTCGTCACCACCATACAGACATGACGCTGCTTCTCACACCACGTGCTGAGGATCCTTCATTGCTCAATATTGATCCGCAGCATGTAACTCTTGCATCAACCGAGGCTGAGACTCAGCTTCTATCCACTACCGGCCTGATGATTCAGTTGTCTGACTCGCAGGTTCAATATGTGCCTGCAACAACATCCATAGAGACGATTCCTTTGGAATTATCTCAAGGATTGGATGGAAGTCTCGCAACGTCGCAACCTCAAGTGATAGCGAGCTAGCCCGATGAGCCGGTGATCACTCCAGGGTTGTTAAAAGGCAAAATTAGCCGCCTGGTCCATCAAGAATGATTCTAGGCAGCGTGTCAGTGACCTTCGCTAACGTCGTGACAGTGGAAAGCCAATCAGGCCCACTATAGAGGCGTCTGAACCGTACGTGACAGAAGCACATCTACAAGCTTCTCTCTCCTTCGCTATATCATAATTTGAGGTATGCTTTATGGAGAGAGTCCATGCTGCAATAGAGACTTCCCGACGGGATACCGGGAAAGGACTAGCCTCTGAGCAACACCGTCCGGACAAACCTCACAACTTAACCTCATACCCACACAACCCATACCCACCGACCCATCCTTCCAATACCCATCCTCATAAACCCATACACCGTCCCCATCAGCAAGCTCCACTCAATTTTGTCGCCCGACTATTTGGACTTCCCCATTGGATGCCACAAGAGGAAGATCTTTTGTGGCGTTTCGTGGATCGTCCTGACCCAACTACACAGACATGCCGCGGCTAATGCTCCCATTCCAAATGGCGACAAGACGACCCTGACGATCAGGATCGTCATGAGGGGGAGAAGAGGCTGAGGATATCTACGAGTGGTCAAGGACAAGACCAATGTCAAGGCTCGGGCGCGGCACAGACAAGCGTTGGAGCAGCTGAAACATCTCGACCTGTAACCCGCTCATCAACGCAAACCACCCACAAAACCACCACCACCACGACCACACCACCCAAACTCTCGAACCAAAGGAACCACTGTAATACCCTTAAATTCTGAATACGGAAATAAGGTATGATTTTAAGCCTTCGGATTAGGAGAATTAATATTCGAACGGATCAAAAGCCGAATGAGAAACTTGGCCCAAATTCAATAGAATTTAATAAATTAAATAGACCAAATTAGTATTGGAACTTTTAGAGGCCCAATTAAGAGTAAGTAAAGTAATAAATAAATTCGGCCCAATTAAAAGGTGTATTTAAAAGCTAATAATATTAGGACCCAATTGAATAAGTTCGAAAGGCCCAAGTTAACTCTTATGTTGGCCCAACTAAGTGGAAAATGGTCCAATAATAATTTAGACCAACTTAATATTAGAAGTCCACCTAAATTAATAAAGTGCAATAAATAAGTTAGGCCAAGTAATATTAGAGCCCAACTAAATGAGTTAAGAAGGCCCAAGTCAAGATATATGCATATAAGAATAATAAGTTGTTGGTCCATTTAAATAGAAACACAATGTAATGGATATGGGAAATAATAAGGCCCAACCAACTAAATTATATTGACGATTCGAGATATTGACGAGCGTGACGATTTGAGATATTGACGAGCGGGGTAGACTGAGATGATTGTGATTGTGGACTCGTTGAGGAGTCGAGGTTGGTACTCATATGACACCTGACAGCAGACAGGCGTGATCGATCTGTCTACTCCGGCGTGAACATCCCGAGGTGCAAAACTGTCGTGATTTTATTTTAGCGGAGGGAGCGACCCGACAGTGCAGTTGCGTGATCGTCAAAACGTTGTCGGCGTAGGCTACCGCTTACGGAAGAGCAGCCTAGCAAGACAGTTGCGTGATCGTCAAAACGCTGCTAGTGTAAGCTTCCGTATATTATTATTATGGGCGCGCGAGGTGTCGAGTCTGACCTAGGGCCCTGTGTTGTGTGATTTGAGATGGGATTGTGGAAAGAGAAAGAGTGAACAGTGCATGTGAGATATTGGGATCGGGAATGAGCGTTCACGTGTATACATACATTTCTATTCACCTACTGGGCAAATCGCTCAGTGTTTACGTGTTGTAGGTACCGAGTCTGACGCCGTCGCGCGTCAAGACTTAGGCGGCTGGTGGCGGTGCTCGACGGACTTTTGAGGGCGGGGCGGTCATGGATGAAGACCTGTGGAACGGCGTTAGGATTTTGACTTTTGAGGCTACGGCCTTTCTATAGGCGTGACCTTGTAAATAATCTTTTGATGTAATATATTTTATTTTAAGAAAATTTTTTGTTAGACGGGCCTTCCACGGCTTACGTTGCGGAATTCCGCCACTAACCTTAATTAGAAAACGAGGGTCGCCACAACCACCCACCTTACGGACGCTTTTACCCACACCACCACATATGATTTTCACAAGCCCCTTGCTTCCGGAGTGCTTAAATGATCATAGCCTTAGCAGAAACGCAAGGACCCTCAAGCTCGTCCGCCGAGACATCAAGACGTGGAGTCAGCCCACATGAAATGCTCGATCGATATATCTTTGAAGACCAGTGGTTGACCCACAGCTTACCCTCAGACACGGCTTAGAGAAGGGTTAAGGACGTTCGACACTTTCTACGATTGGCTTGGTCGACCTACTCTTAATAGAAGACGAAGAACTTCGAGAATTCGAGGATTACGAGATGGATCCCCCAAGGCTTCAATAGTTGATTGCTCAACGAGCGGACACCCCTTCGAGATTGACTCCAGGGATCGTTCGAGTCGACACGCCATGGGAGAACATAAGGATAGAGGTCCCGTTCCTAGACGAAGTTCGTCAGCAAATATGGAGGTCACCTGACAATATTAAGAAGTTGAACGAATTCTAGCTCAGGGGTATCTCTCACTGGGAACAGCAAAAGTGTATGAACTACCTCTACCTGCTAATCCAACTTGGACCCGATCGGAGACTGAGGATTTCTAAAAGTCAGCTGAAGAGCCACTTCAAGGATTTATCTATAATTTGCCAGCTGCTGGGAGTCCACCACTCAAAAGAAAGGTTTCCAACTCAAATCTATGTCATCGAGCGGATAGATAGAACTCGAGAAGAGCTAACAGAGAGCGATCTGTCATACCTTCGCGCCGAAGAGATTTACAATCTCTACCAGCTGTATGTAGAGATGTACAAAGATCCTCAAGGCTTCATCAAAAAGGAAGGACTCAAGGGAATCTACAGACTCATGGTGCGCCAGGTCAAGTACTTTACCGCACACGACCTTCGATGGCTCTGGAGAGCAATATGAAGAAGGTCAACACGACTGCTCCACACTAAAGAACCTGAGGTCTAAGGGCTTCCCAACAATCGCATCTACTTAGGCCCAGTCTTAGGGATCACCTACCACAATCCAATCAGCAACAAGATTAGGTTGTTGCTAAGGACTGAGGTCAACAAATTCTGCGACGGGACGCTCAAGACAATCAGGCGGAACATCAAAGGAAGATTGGAAGAAATCGATGAAGACACAAGACTGTCTGATCGCTAATTTGTGAGAGAACAACCACTTCTGACAAGAATCCTCGAAGCCATTGAAGAACGGATATTAGCTGAGGAACACTATTAGAAACTACGAGCATGCGCTGGGCTTGCGGAAGTAGATCTACGCCCGACGTGGACAGATAGTACAGAAGGGCAATCAAGCACAAAGGGGAGTATGTAGAATATACTTTGTAATTGTGCTTAGATTTTATTAGGTGTCTTCGTTATTTGCGGCTTTTATTGTATTTATGCTCAGTTTAGGACTAGCTTGTTATTTGTACCAAGTCTGTTTGGTATAAGTACCATTGTAAACATTGAGTTTAATAGAAAATTATTGATTTGATCTGAAATGCTTCACAATCAAATTCTAGAGAGAGCAACACAAAAACTTTCTCTCACTAAGATCATTCTCTCTCGAGCTCTCAACCGAAGGTTTTCGATCAAACTTAGTTTTTCCATTCTATTGCCTTAGATTGAAGTCTAGGATTATAGGAGTTGATAATCGAGGAACTAATAATCATTTTTTTGTATTTTTCATCACTTTTTGCACGTATTGTATACATTTGACCATTTTGACGCGTTTAGCATTCCATTTTTCTGTTGTGTACTGTACCATGTACGCACTTCTACCGTACCTTGTTGAACGTTGTTAGTGTACCCCAATTACAGGCGTAACAAACATTTTAGCACACTCTATCTTTTATTACAATATATCGAACATCACATCAACACATCATATACCCTCGTAATAAAAACATCTACAAATAAATGAACATTAACGCAACATATGGTCGAAAAATATGTCATAATCTATATGCAACATATGTACAAAAGAGTTTAATGAACATCACCAATCTTTGACAATCTCTTCAGGAACCCGCGACCTAAGTTCTCGAATATATGATTAAAGAAAGGAAAAAAATTTCAGAAGGAATTTACCTACACTGATGCATTAGTACGAAATTGTAAAATAATTTATTATCACTATAATGCATATACTATATTAAATTTAGAAGCTCACATGCACCAAAAGTACACGGTACCAAACTAAGACATCCTTAATTGAAAAACCAGAAGAATCCGACAAACGAGCTAAAATGAGTCAATTTAAGCTTCAAAATGCCCGATCGAACAACAACATAAACAACCCCACATGAAGATTAAAAACACTATAATCGAAATATGAGAACTCAAATTAAGACCTAATAACCCGAATCGAGTAATTAATCGAAATCTAACACAAAAAATTCGTTTCTTAGGCGACGGCGATTATTTGGGTTTGATGAGTTGAAACAAAAAGGACATATACCGGGATCAAGTGAGAGATGAGATCGTAAATCGCTCTTTAGAGGCGACTGTTTTTGTGGGCGTTGAATTTGGGTGTTTGATTTAGGAGAATTTACATTGAGTTGTTTATTATGAAATGGACGTTCTTTGTATTATTTGGAAGTGATTTTCCTTTTTATTTTCATGTTTTTTTATTTAATTTATAAAACTAATAAAACTGTAATAATGGAACTTCTGAGGGGAATTTTCGTCCAAATGGTCTTGTTTGAACGAAATGTCAGATAGGTATTTATGTGAAATTGTCCCTCAACTTTTGGCCTAATGGGAGTAGCTAATCACAAAGCAATTCTGACAGGGACTGATTTATAAGTTAAATGTTCAACTAGGTGTTTTTCTCCAAAATCCCCTTAAAACAGTTATTGTTGAATTAGACTTGAAAACGAATATAAAAATTAAAAGAATTAAAATTGTCGAATATTTAGTAAAACAAATATAGAAAAGTAAAACATAAACGGTAAAAAGAATATCTTCAAACCCATGAAACGTATGTAAACTAACTGTCACCAAAATTGTACTACACGCCAATATTAGGAGATGTACCATCAAGACTTCCTACATCTTTGCAAAATATCTATGCTATATACATATACGGCTAAAGTTTTTGAAAATTTTCACTGGACGCCGTGGCCCCCCGGGTCAAAATGTAGATCCGCCCATGGACATGTTGGAAACATAATATATCTATTATATATTAGAAGTGAGAACAGATAATATGTTTTGTCCTATTGCGAATTGACCAATATGGCCTTAATTATATTCTATATATATGAATAAAAAATAAGTTTAAGGAAAATAACTATTTAATTCAACTGTAATTAGAATATAACCTTCCAAATGTGCCACTCCTCTCATTCTATTGAAATCATTTGTCCCACTATCCCTGTCCCATTTTTTGTCCCACTCTGTTAATATGATTCTTATGATTATCGAAAAATATATGATATGGATATCAAATTGATCATCATAAAACAAGGAATAAATTGCATGTGTTTATTTATTTTTATCTTAAATCACATGAAATAACGATGACTTTATGATTTGGTGGAATATAGGATTAAAGGGATTAGTAAATAAAAAAGAAAAATTTTGAACCACAAGATTTAAAATTCAATGTATCTAATCATTTGATGCATAGAGGGGAACAATAATTGTGGGACAGATGATTTCATACGCCTCTCGTTGGACTTTTAAAATTCAATTGTTAATATTATATAGAACATATACACTTACGATCCTTAGTGTTGTTTATGCCGTGCGCATGGTAGGAAAAAAGGAATTTGTAAAGTGGGGCTTATGACTCTTAGTGTTGCCTGCAGTGTATTAATTGTTATATATGTCCATCAATGTCAATGCAATGCATGTTAGTGTACATATTGAAAATTTGAGAGGAAAGAAAAAGAATTTGAAAAGGTTGAACACGGGCACTTAGAGAATTATCATGCAGTTTTTTAATGAAAAAGTCAGACGTGTATATAGATGGATAGGCATAATTGAGATGTTTCGTCATTGATGTGCTAGACTTTACGAATTCAGGTATTGTGTGAAATTCAGATTCACAACAATCACAATGGAGATATCCCTACATAGGCAGGGAGCGGATCACGGCAATATAAAAAATCTATACGGAAACTCATATTCATTGATTCCAACTATTTTTCCTCTTCCAGTATTGTAACATCCCGTCCCATACCGGGTGTCACTGTAGCATCCGTCCCTACCGGGACATGTGGGGTTGGGCCCACCACACTCCGACTGATAGTCTGGCCCCACTGTACCACCACTTAACCTTTCAGTGTGCTTCGTCCTCGCTCACACGCACCCTGGGCAAACTTCCCAGGGGGTCACCCATCCCAAGATTGCTTCAGTCAAGCACGCTTAACTTTGAAGTTCTTTCAGATGGACTCCGGAAAAGGTAGGTCGACCGTGGTGATATGAGTAGTACTATCAATTCTTTTATACGATGCTTAGCCAGACACGCCCATACATTGTCAGTCTCAGGATCCCCTCTCATTCGGGTGTCGGATCGGTTCGTTCATGTACCCCTTCGCCTAGAAGCCTGCCAGGAGCCGCTCCTTGTCCATGCATCCCTTTGGCACCGGCGATCACTCCCCGCCCTCGTCGGCCCCGGGCCTCACATGCCCACCAGCTTCCGCCTGGTTCGTCCCCGAACCAGCACTGTACTGCGAGAGGTAGTGCTCTGATACCACCTGTAACATCCCGTCCCATACCGGGTGTCACTGTAGCATCCGTCCCAATCGGAACCTGTGGGGTTGGTCCTACCACACTCCGACTGATAGTCTGGCCCCACTGTACCACCACTTAACCTTTCAGCGTGCTTCGTCCGCGCTCACACGCACCCTGAGCAAACTTCTCAGGGGGTCACTCATCCCAAGACTGCTTCAAGTCAAGCACGCTTAACTTTGAAGTTCTTTCGGATGGAGTCCCGAAAAGGTAGGTCGACCTTGGTGATATGAGTAGTACTATCAATTCTTTTATACGATGCTTAGCCTGACACGCCCATACATTGTCAGTCTCAGGATCCCCTCTCATTCGGGTGTCGGATCGGTTCGTTCATGTACCCCTTCGCCTAGAAGCCTGCCAGGAGCCGCTCCTTGTCCGTGCATCTCCTTGGCACCGGCGATCAATCCCCGCCCTCGTCGGCCCCGGGCATCACAAGTATCAAGCTTGCTTAACGCTTTACATCCAACTATTTCTGGACATGCCAATTCATGGGGTTATTTTTTGAAGCGCTATGAAACATTTCGACCGCACGTTGCTCACCCCAAAGCATATATTCTATCAAATCTTAGCATGAAAGAAATAAACCCTCGCTATCCAAACGTTAATCCAAATATAGTGTTGATCTTGAATCCATCAACAAATGTCTCCGTAGTTGAGGAGTTTCTTGATTTCACGAACAAATCTTTCAAGTTTTTCAGCTTCATTCATGTGAATGAAGGTCGATATTTGCAAAAGATAATCCTTTAAATCCTACATCATTTTTTATTTTTTGATTGCTTTAATATGTTCTATTTTCTCTTAATTAAATGGTAAGTTAGGGTACGTCTTCTATATTTGTAAGAAGCTTCGTCTTCAGAAAAAACGCAACATCACAATTCGAATCACATTAATTGCATTACATAGACGATTGCTAATTCTTTAAGTTTTTTCTGTTAGTGTTACCTCATGCATAAATGATTTGTAATCTAACAAATGTATCTTTTCTGACCGACTACGAAGAACACTCATACATACATTCAATGTTTGAATTTATAAAGCTCAATTTCTTTTATTTTAGATTATTCTAGGTAAATCAAAATATCAAACATTAAACTCTAATTAGTCCTGCGGCAATATGCGATGATAGTTCTCAACATATGCGAATAGGGAGTAACGGCCTTAACTGTGGAAGATAAAGAATGAAACAATAGTATGTTTTGTTACAATGCCATTTATGCTTCATCCTTCATGTAATTTCCAAAGCTACGTGGTATGACTAACATTATTGCTACTAAGACTGCAGAGTTTGAACACATTGCATTTTGGTGTTGAGGCCTCGAGTTCTTTTGGAGCCAGGAGAGCACTCATACTAGCTACACATTTGTTATAATTGTTATCAAGTCTAGAACCATATCTCTTACCTGTTGAGAGTTTTAGTGGCCATCGTCATGTTATGGAAATACATTTTTTTCCTTTTTCTTTGTATACATGTAGATGTGTTCTGAAGTGTAAAACATACCTAAGAGGGGGGGGGGTCGAATTAGGCTATAGAAGTTTTGGCTTGTTCTCCTTTGAAAAATACTTTTCTTTAAGAAGATATTTCGGAGTGCATTATTCCCTGGAAAGCAGTAATAGTATCAACATTATATTCCTACCCCTGTTGCAAGAGTATCACTTTATTTTCAGAATGCGTCTCGACGATATTACCTAGTTATGTGCAGGCGTTCCAGGTTTGTCTCACAGAAAAGTAAATAACTGAAAGTAAAGTGAGACGGGATTATTATATAGGTTATATCCCCAACTGGGGTTTGTCCTTGGGGTGTGATCTCCCTATGAGTTCCAATCAATCACTGAGTATTACCGGTTATGGTTACAAAATGATTGACCCGTATACAACCGAAGCACTATGGATACTAGACCTCATTCTAGGTTGCCGCACGCCAAGTTTTGTTCCACGTCGTTTACCCGGGAAACCAATCCCCCGACTGGACACAGCTTGCTACCGAAGGGCCACCGAATCCACCAAATTCGTCCCTCCACATGCGAAAGACTCCAGTCGTGCTCCTTTGTGCGCTCTACACGTACACGTCCGAAGACAAATCACGTCCGAAGACTAGTGTTTTAGGATAGGGTGTTGCTAATGATCTCTCAAAGGTACAGAATCCGCAAATAAAATCTCAACACAAACTACGAATGAATCGCAAATTAAAGCTCAAATCAGTCTAAGGAATTTGATGGCGTGTGTGTTCATTCGGTTCCCTTCAACGTGAAGTGTTTATCTTCTGTATACACCCAAGAAAAGCTTCTACACTTCACAAGAAAAGTTAAGCACAGAATATGCAAGATAAAGCTCAATAATCACGTCCGTTAACTCAAAGACTCATGGGAAGAATAAAACAATTAAGCTCAACGGTAATCTCATCCGTTTGTCAGCATATTCCATATATAGACTCAATCAGCATATTACCACATATAAGCCCAATCAATATCATTTTTCCGAAATATAAATCCCAAGTCGCATAAGGAAAGGTAGATCATTGGTTCACTGATTTAAGAGTCAAACAAGCTAGCACTCAAACGGATGTATCATGGTATTCTTTCCTAAAATAATCAATCACTAGTAAGCACTTAATCAGAATATCTTTTCATATATATAGCATAGTCATTCATATTCAGGTGGTTACAGTGACATTCTTGCCTAAAATAATCAATCACATGTAAGCACTTGATTAGAATATCTTTTTCATATATATCATAGTTATTCATATTCGGGTGATCACAGCGATATTCTTTCCTAAAATACTCAATCTCGCAGACAGTTTGCATATCACTCAACATGTTATATTTTCCTTATATAGCACGCAAAGAGATTCCATTCATATGAAAACGTTCGTTACCAGGTGATCACATTAATATTCCAGTTAAGCGTTCGATTATCTTAACTGTTTAATCACATTTAAGCACTTAATCGAATATTTTTAAACAGTTAAACACCATATAACACACATAGCCAGTTTTCTAATTTGTACCACCCAATTTACATAATTACTTGGAATAAAGCATGCTCCCCTGCCTAATTGCTAATATTCATATGTAAAGCACAACAAAGATTTTGCAATTACCATATATGGAATTTTGCAAAAATATGAGATTCATATCATATGGAGTATCGCAAGTTACCATGAAATGTGGCAAGTTATCACATCACATCAGTTTGCTCCCCCTGCCTATGTGTGGAATTCCTTAATCCTTAACAAGTCATTAAACTAAAGCACAGCGGATTAAGACATAAGCATATAAAAAAAGCAAGCCGATTATGTTAGCATTCCAAGATCACAAAGGGCCATAAATGAGCGCCCGACACCATATTATAATAAGGCATTAATTGCCCAAACTTCTCCCCCTTCAACATAAAAAAGGAGGGACACAAACACCACCAACCTACCTAAACCTGCAACCATCCACGACCTTCAAACCAAAATGCCAACAAAAGAAAGGAACTTAGCAGACTAGATCTAATCCTATTAGAGCTAGGGAATTACTAAGAATGACGTTCTAAGGGCTGTAATCGCTATCAGATGAGGCAGATGAGGATTCAGCGATATTCAGAGCCGTGGAGATCTCTTTCGGATACTTTTTAACCTTTCTGAAGTTCCGTGAGATCTCTTTGAACTTCTTCCGGTTCTCATCCTTAAGGCCCTTGATACGTCTTTTCAGATTGGTTATTGTTCCCTGCTCTTGGTCGCTTTCATAATCCCTTTTCTTCTTGGTCGAACTTTTTGAAGGGGCCTTCAGATCCCTTGTCTTGAACCATCCTCGCCGCTCATCATAGCATATACCAACACGCTTCAGTATGACCAGATCTACGGCATGCTTTGATCTATCTTCCCAAGCTTTCGATAAGGATATCCCCTCGAATTCAAACGTTTGCGCAAGCAGTATTCCATATGGAAGTTCCTTGTCCGAGCTCTTAATGGCATAGACCATATACTTAAGAACAAAGTATCCTAGATTCAGCGGCCTATTCTAGGCCACCATATAGAGAGTCAGCATGCTCATATTGTTCATTGTAGTGGAATGGCCTCCACTGTCAACACGGGCACTCCCGAGCGTAAAATGCAGAACTTTGTATAGAAAGAACAGATCGACGGGAAGTTTGTTTAAGGCTTCTCCTTCAGAAAACTTAGGCTTATAAGGGGAACACCATATAGCTTTCACACAGTCGCGCAGGGCTACCTCAGAAGTACACCAACGGGCAAATTCGAAAGTAACAGAGCCCTTCATTTTCTACTGCCAGCATCTCATTCACCTTTGTAATGTTCCATTCGAGTTTCTTTCCAAGCACATACGACTGCATAGGGATCTCAGTTCCGTCTCCAACGAAAGTGAGATTAGCATAGAACAGCTTCATCGCCTCCATATATACGGGCTTGTCAATTCACAGAAAGTTTTTCCATCCGTACTCAGTCAGCCACGTTGCCACTTGGCTCTCAGCTAGCTCGTCAAACTTCCTCGTGCAACTTGCCACTTCTTAAGTTTTTCATGGAGTTCCTTGTCACTCTTAGTTAGAAATTTGACTTCGTCGGTGTTTTCATTCAGATTTTCAGGGTTAACCAGCTTTTGCCTCTCAGTATCACGGCTGGTCTCGTTGAGGTGACTCGATTGGATAAGGAACAAATTTTTTTTGGAGAGGCAGATTTCTCAAGAGAAGCAGATTTCTCTGGAGATGCGGGCTGATCATGAGAGAAGGCAGGAGATGGAGTAGGGATTTTAACGATCTTTGCCTTTTTCTTCTTCGGTTTCGTTCGGAGATTTCGTAGATTTGGGAGTGCTTCCAGACTTCGAACGGGTGGCTTTTAGAGAGAGGGTTTTGAGCAGGGTAGCCTTTCGCTTCTTGTCGGACTGGGCAACGACATTTTGTTTCTGATTGGACCAAATTGCAAGGGAATTCCCTAGTAATTGGCAAGTACCACTAGTGTCTTCCTATCTTTTCTATAACCGGGATAATCAGCATCCGAGTATCCCACTAATGGGAGTTCCTTGGATTTGGATACCACATTCCAAAATTGATTGTTCATTTCAAATATCTAAGTATTCGCTTGACTGCTGCCAAGTGATATTTCCAAGGACTCGATTCATATTTAGAACATAGACCAGTAGCAAACATAATATCGGGTCTGCTTTCTATACGGTAGAGCAAACTTCCAATCATACATCTATACTTAGTTTGGTCAAATGATGTACCTTGCTCATCACTGTCAATTTTGGCGGTCTGATGCATAGGAGTGGGAAGTACCTTGGAATCAGCCATTTCCGAATTTTCAAGTAGTTCCTTCGTGTACTTCGTTTGAGATATGAATGTTCCCATGTCCAATTGCTTGATTTGCAATCCAAGGAAGTACGTGAGTTCTCCCATTAGGCTCATCTCAAATTCATGTCGCACAGACTTAGAAAAATTCTCGCAAAGAGTGGTGTCAGTATTGCCAAATATGATATCATCAACGTATATTTGCACAGGCAGTATGTGATTCCCTTCGCATTATATAAATAGAGAGTGTTATCTATTGTTCCTGTTGTAGAGCCCATGTCTAGTAAAAATATGCTCAATCGTTCATACCATGCCCTAGGGGCCTGTTAAACCATATAAAGCTTTGTTTAATTTGAAGACGTGATTTGAAATTCTTCTTTTTCAAACCGGGAGGTTGCTCGACATAAACTTCCTCATTTATAAAACCATTTAAAAATGCACTTTCCACATCCATTTGAAAAAGCTTGAATCTTTTAAAGGATGCATATGCAAGTAAAATGCGTATTGACTAAAGCCTAGCTACCGGTGCAACGGTTTCTTGAAAATCTATACCTTCTATTTGGAACCTTTGGCAACTAACCTGGCCTTGTTTCGTATCACGTTACCGCTTTCGTCCAGCTTGTTCCGAAACACACACTGCGTGCCTATTATGGACCTCTTGTTAGGTCTTTCCACAAGAGTCCACACCTGGCTTCCAATTGTGCTAGCTCTTCTTCCATGGCAATCACCCACGATTCGTCATCAAGAGCTTCATTCACTGTCTTAGGTTCCATGGTTGACAACCGCACGTCATGTGATTCCTCAGCAATATAATTTCGTGCAGTTGCTCCCGTTTTGATCCATGAAGTGATATTCCCTATTACATGTTCAGTGTGATGGCTGGAGGCATATTTGAATTTTCTGCTGTTGTTCGTCTGAAGCCTCGGGTTCCTCTGACTCAGCATCTAGTTCCAATGGAATTGCGCTCACTTCTTTGTCAGTAACCTGTATACCTGCAGGAGACACAACTATACATTCCTCAGTAGCATCTGCGTTAGGAAATTCATCAAGTGTTGTAACATCCACAAATTCTTGTGCAGTCTTCTTCCTATTATTAAACACTCTAAAAGCTTTTGAATGGAATTTTCCCTTCCTCTACTTTGGAATCGAATTTTATCTCTATCATTTAAAATCAATCACTTGCAGCCAAATACATGGAAATATCCTATGTTAGGGGTTTTATCATTCCAAAGTATGTAAGGAGTTCTCTTAATAATCGGTCTAAGGACAATCCTATTCGAAACGTAACAAGCCGTATTAACAGCTTCAGCCCAAAAATGTTTTGGAGTATTATATCTGCTCAGCATAGTCCTAGCCATTTCTTGTAATACTCTATTTTTCCTCTCGACCACTCCGTTCTGTTGAGGCGTAATAGGGGCTGAAAAATTATGACTATAACCATTTTCATCACAAAAAGATGCAAAGGATTTACTATCAAATTCTAGACCATTATCACTCCTAATCTTACTGACCTTCATGTTTTTCTCATTTTATAGCTTCTTAATCCGTCGTGGCGCAAGGTTATCTAAAGCCTCACTTTTGTGCGCAAGAATAAGACCAGATGTACCTAGTATAGTCGTATACGATAACAAAGGCATATTGTTACCTCTCAATGGCATAACCTGTACCGGACCAAAAAGGTCAAGATTGCAGCAGTTCCAGCGGTCTGGACGTGGATATCACATTCTTAGGTTTGAAGGACGTCTTGGTCTGTTTCCCTATTTGGCACGCTTTGCAAATTCTGTCCTTGGTGGCTTTCATATCTGGAATACCTCTCATCAATTCATTGCATGATATGTGAGACATCAGTTCCATGTTGGCACCCAAACGTCTGTGCCATAACCATAACATGTATAACTGCTAGACATTCGACATTCTGGTTAGCAATATCATTAAGAGTGATGCAGTAAATGTTACCATGCCTAGACACACTAGACACAATTTCATCATCCTTTTGACAAAGCACCTGTCTTTGGTGAAGGCTACGATATGTCCATCGTCACATAGTTGACTAATGCTAATTAAAATATGTTCTAAGTTCCTAACAAACCATACGTTATCTATAGTGATATTTAAATTGTTACCGACAGTACTAACTCCAACGATTTTGGCCTTTGCGTGTTAGCGTACAAAACGTATCCTCAATCAACCACGTTTAACGACACAAAATTACCTATATCACCCGTCATGTGGCGGGAGCTACCGCTGTCGAGATACCACCTGTATTTCTTGCTGGAATTCCTCCTCCGTACCTGTAGAAAGAAGTACTCTTCTGAGGTACCCAATTTCTGTTGGGTCCTAACATTTTAGGGAGGAAATAACTTCTGTTAACATACTAGATATCTTTATGCATAGACGGTGATATCCTGTTACAATCAGATACAATAGTGGCATTTACAAGTGACTTCTTAGGTCTCCATACATACTTATCTTTATCGTGTTTCTTTAAAGGACGGTTGTATGCATAATGACCATTTCTACCACAACAGAAATATTTAATCTTAGGCACAAAATGTTTAGCATGCTTTACTTCAGTGGAATAACCTATTCCCAACTTACCAATGTTCCTAGGAGTACTTAACAGCATATCTAGGTCCTGCTTTCCCTCAAGTAGTCTATCAATTTTCTGTTTTTCTCCATCTAAGGAATTTTTGAGTTCTACAATCTCAAGATAAGTCACTGTTTTTCATTCCTAATTCCTCACAGTTACATGGAACTTTCTCTTTCTCGGCATTACTAACTCTTCTTTCAAACGTGATATCTCTAGATCGGCCTCATGTTTTTCCTTAGCTAAAACATCTCTCTATCTTATCAGTTTCCTATTCAAGGAATTCAGCGAATTAATCTTCCTCTCTGCATTTTGAAGTAATTCACACAATTGTTCCTTACTTTCTTCTATATTAGAAACAGATGAGTCACTTTCACAATCATTGTTATATAGACTGTTTAGGATATGAATTTTCTCAATGGAGGAAGAACGAGATACCTAATCCTCGTCAGCTACGTAAGCGTTATCCTCGTCCTCACTTTGTTCCATTTTCGAGTCATTTGATTCCATCACCATAACTTTCTGCTTCCTCGGTTTCTCATTGTTGGTTGTTGGGCATTCATGTGCATAATGGCCTGGTTTGTTGCATTGGAAACACTTCTGAACTTTTTCCCAGACGTGGAGATTCCCCTGATTTTGTTCTGGAATTTGTGAAGTTCTCTTTGAATTTCTTTTTCTGCTGGAATATTTCGAATCTTTTCGTAAGCGTGGCTAAGTCATTCATCAAGCCTTCTACGTCGTCGCCAGAATCAGATTCTTCTTAGTTGGATTTGAATGCAATGGACTTCTTGCGACACTCATTCATTGACGTTTGAATCATCTCGTAAGATATAAGAGATCCAATTAGTTCGGAGTTGCTAAGTGCTTCCACATCCTTTGCTTCGTAGATGGCAATAACCCTGTCATTCCATTCTCGTGGCAGTGATCTCAGTATCTTTCTGACTTGTTCACTGTCTAAAACTTCTTTGCGAGAGAGAACATTTGGTTGATGATTCCCATGAATCTGGCGTACATCTGCCTTATATTCTCGTCAGATTCCGTCGAGAACAGATCGTACTGATGACTGAGCAGATCCAGTCTTTCTTGCACAACTCGTTGCGTTCCTTCATGAGTAACTTGGAGCATATCCCTTACTTTGCCTATGAGCAGGAACTAACCTGAATGTGTGAGCCGCATGCAAGCATGTTTTCTGCCTTTGCGTTTCGCGTGGTTACCTTTTTGTCATCAGCAATGTCATCTTTAGCGTCCTTTGGAGTTCCATTGGTTTTATCAGCCGTATATGGTCCATCGATGATTGTCTCCCAAAGATCATAGTCAACAGCGAAGAAGCTCAATCATATGATTCTTCCACGCCGCATAGTTCGTTCCATCAAAGGGAGACGGCCTAGAGTGGGATTGACCCTCTGCAAGTACATCAACACTAAAAAAAGTCATTAGATCTTAACTCAGGTGTGTTAGGCCTTTCGTTGAGTAACCCGCTCTGATAACAAATGAAGTGTAAAATATGCCTATGAGGGGGGGGCTGAATTAGGCTATAGAAATTTTGGCTTGTTCTCCTTTGAAAAATATTTTTCTTTAAGAAGATATTTCGGAGTGCATTATTCCCTAGAAGTAATAGTATCAACGTTATATCCCTAACCCTGTTGCAAGAGTATCACGTTATTTTCAGAATGTGTCTCGACGATATTACCTAGTTATGTGGGGGCGTTCCGGGTTTGTCTCACAGAAAAGTAAATAACTGAAAGTAAAGTGAGACTTTTTATGCAGGTTATATCCCCAACTGGGGTTTAATCCTGTCCTTGGGGTGTGATCTCCCCAAGAGTTCCAATCAATCACTGAGTATTACAGGTTATGGTTACAAAATGATTGACCCGTACACAACCGAAGCACTATGGATACTAGACCTCGTTCTAGGCTGCCGGCCAAGTTTTGTTCCACGTCGTTTATCCAGGAAACCAATTCCCCGACTAGAGACAGCTTGCTACCGAAGGACCACTGAATCCACCAAATTCGTCCCTCCACGTGCGAAAGACTCCACTCGTGCTCCTTTGTGCGCTCAACACGTCCGAAGACAACTCACCTGCGAAGACTAGGGATTGAGGATAGGGTGTTGCTAAAGATCGCTCAAAGGTACTGAATTTGCAAATGAAAGTTCAACACAAACTACGAATGACGCTTATTAACGCTCAAATCAGTCTAAGGAATTCGATGGCTTGTGTGTCCGTTCGGTACCCTTCAACTTGAAGTGTTTAACTTCTATATATACCCAAGAATGGCTTCTACACTTCACAAGGAAAGTTAAGCACAGAATATGCAAGAGAAAGTTCAATAATCACGTGCATTAACTCAAAGAATCATGGCAAAAATAAACCAATTAAGCTCAACGGTCAAACATGAACATTAACCATACATACCTGAGATTTACTTTCACTCCACGATAATCTCATCCGTTTGTCAGCACATTCCATATATAGACTCAAGCAGCATATTACCTCATATAAGCCCAATCAATTAATCACTTTCCAAAATATAAATCCCAAGTCGCATAAGGAAAGGTAGATCATTGATTCACTGATTTAAGAGTCAAATAAGCTAGCACTCAAAAGGATATATCATGGTATTCTTTCCTAAAATAAATCAGTCACAAGTGTGCACTTAATCAGAATATCTTTTCCATATATATATATATATATATATATATATATAGCATAGTCATTCATATCCGGTTGTGTCACAGTGATATTCTTGCCTAAAATAAAATCAATCACATGTAAGCACTTAATCAGAATATCTTTTCCATATATATCATAGCCATTCATATGCGGGTGATCACATCGACATTCTTTCCCAAAATACCTCAGTCTCGCAGACAGTTCGCATATGTAAGCACAAGATCACACACATTCGATTATCTTAATAGTTTAATCACATTTAAGCACTTAATCGAATATTTTTACGTACTTAAACATCATATAACATACATATCGAGTTTTCCAATTTGTACCCCCCAATTTACATAATTACTTGGAATAATCGAAACTCTCATAATCATTTGGACCAAAAAGGTATACATGTTCAATTATGAAATTTTAATTGTTTCATGCTAATGATGGGCGAACGATATTTTAGTCTCTAATGTTTGAGGCATGGGCATTTCTGATCCCCCATGTTCCGAGGTGCCACTTTTAGTCCCCAATGTTACCGATTTTGGACGGTTTTGGTCGATCGAAATTTAATATCTATTCTAGACGAAATTTAACATGTGGAAGCCCATGATCTCCTTTTACTCGACATAAAACCTCATACACATCTTCTTCGATTTAAATGCACATGAACATCATTATACATCACATTTGGGAAATGATCGACAACCTTGAAAATGATTTATATGTGATACTTAATGAGGCTCAAGTGCGTTTTAGTTGAAGATGATGAGTCATGAGGTGTTAAGTCAAGTTAAAAGAGTTCATGTACACTTTTTAGTTAAATTCCATCTAAATTAATGATTACGCTTGATATGGGGCCTACCCAACCAACGATATTTGTAGCTGTGGGGCTCTGGATACTTAGTTAGCGGTAGATTAATCACGCGATTTTATAGGTATGTGAGGCGTTGTGGATGCTGGGACGTAAACTGAAAGAACAAGGGATTTACGTGGTTCGAATCCTTTCGGATTCTACGTCCACGGGGCGCTTGGAACTCTCTTTCACTAAACAACAATGATTTACACACTCAGACAATCCTCACCTTCACTCATAAAATGTAGAAAATATGTTTAAGCTATGTAAAGAGAGAATGGTGTATGAATGGCTCTGTGTCGCATCTCGATTCCTCTGAGAATATGGCTAAGTCTTTATTTTATAGCAGTTCCCGCCGCCTGTCTGATACCTGGTCCCAGGATTTCTGGGGGAAGTACCACCTAGGGTGCCTTAGTAAAGGTAGCAGGATGAGTGACTGAATGACTTCTACAGCAGCTTCAGAAAGGTCTTCAGTGGCGTCTTCCAGTGGTAAAACGACACGTGTCCTCTTCCTCTTCTTCCACTGTCCTTTTGTCTTGATACACGGAAGTCCCTTCTCTTTTGTCCGGTCAATACTCATACCCGTTAGGTTCCTGCAAATCCCTCTTCCCAGTATTGCACTATACCATGGGCTTTCTTTCTTGGTGGGCCTTATTGGGCCTTTCCTTATTTTTTGCTTTTCTTGGTCCAGCCAACTCGGTCCACATCAACCACTCCCCTACTCTGATTTATTTTTGGGAACCGAAAGTGAATTAGAGTAAATAATGACAAGTTAAAATCTTACCTCCCCCTAAGGTCCGTCCGTCATGATTCGCTGAAAGGATGTGACCTTCCCTGTTCCCCTTCAGCATCTTGGGAACCGCTTCTTTTTAAGTGTGGTTTCTGGAAGCTTACCCTTATTTTTGAAAAGACGCCTCGCTTTTAACAGGTACGCCTCTCTCTCTTCGTTCTTTTTTATTTCGTCTTCTTTTCTCGCTTCCATGGCTTCCACCACCGTAGCTTCAGAGAAATCCTCGCCTTCCCCTACTCGTTCACATCAGTCGATTTCTTCTGATACATCGTCTACTCCCCTAGTTTCACAGCCTAGTTCCCCTCCAGGAACTCATACCCAGCGCGCCATCGTGCCTTACACCGGTCATCGTCCTCGAACCCGCTCAGTCGTTGCTTCTGCCATGGCTTCCCACACTCAAGGTGAAGCTAGATCTGTCGATTCGGCCGCCGATACCCCAGATTCGGCTGCGCTTTCTGGACCGTCGCCCTCCCAAAACCCTAGATCCGTCCCTTCCTCTTCTACAGGGATTCCTCTCAGCGTTTTTAAGGCCTCGACATGTTCCCAGATGAGTCTAGATGCCTTGGTAGAGGGGGGTTTCGTTTTCGAGGGTTTCAGGGTGAGGATACCTTCGCCGGATCAGAGGGCTGACCATCCGCCTCCCTCATGCTTGGCGTTTTGGGAGGCCCAGGTCAGGGCCGGGCTGCGCTTCCCTGTTCCTCTCTTCCTTTCCGAGGTGTCTCAAGCCTTCAAGGTCCCTCTGAATCAATTCCAACCCTCCGCCATTCGTCTTCTTATCTCGTTCTTTGTGGCGGTGCGGGCTGTGGGAGGTGTTCCTTCCCCTGACTTGGTGGTTTCCCAGTTCACGCTCAAGCTTCACGGTGCCTTTTTCTATCTCTCTTCTATCTCTTCCAGTTTGGGTGGAAGGACCCATTTCTTTGGTAAAAACCATAAGATGGACAAGGATTGGCACGGGTCATATTTCTTCATGGAGTCCCCAGGTGGTTCATGGGACTTTCCCTGTGATAAGTGGGTGAGCAGTGCCCCTCCTCGCGACTCTGGCAAATGCTCAAAGAGGAACCTAAAAGCCTTGTCCCTTTTGAATACTCATGCTGAAGAGCATGGTCCCCTGAACCCTTCTTCCTTAGTCAGGTTCCCAGGGGTCCTGCACCATTTTGGGTTTTCGCCTTCGTTTGCCGGCCTTTCTCTCGAGGGTACCTGTGATTGTTGCGATATCCTTATGTTTTTTCTGGCATCATTGTTTTTGCTAACTCTATGTTTGTGGACGTTGGGTGCAGGGATGACAGGTTCATGGCTTAATCTGCTGACGAACATAGGGGAAAGGAATGCTCCCCCACCACCTGGCGCTGAGAGGCCTGCCTCAGTTTCTGAGCTCCCGCCACTCCCAGGGGCCTTAGACATCCGTGCCGAGGTTGGTCAGTCCCCCCCCCCCCAAAGATTCGGGGACCTCTGGATTGTCGCCAACTCCTTCAGCCCCCAAGGTGAAGCGAAAGGCTGGCTCTTTGGCGAAACCTGCTAAGAAGTCTATGAAGAAGTTGCCCCTTACTGAAGGCGAGGGAGGTGAGGCTCAGGTCGAAGCTCCTCAGGAAGGGCTTCAGCGAGAGATCCCACCTCCTTCTGGGGGCTCTGTGGCTGAAGTTGGGCTGGCAGCGTTAAGCGAATTGGTTCCCTCAGAAGACAAGGAGGTGTTCGCCAAGAGATCCCCTGTAGAGAACGAGGCAGAGCTCGCCCGTCATCTCCTCAAGGTACGCCCTTGGTTGCTTTCACTGGACGCCCTTGTCTTGTTTTTAGGGTTCCTGCACTTTCTCTGTTTTTCTGGTCTTTAGGATTTCTTCTGCATGGTACCTAGGTGATAGGTCTAGTATCTGTGAGGCCCTCTGAAAGTTCGTCGGTGTCGGAGTTGGAGGGACGTATCGAGTCCCTCCAAGAGCAGCTGAAGCAAGTTCAGGCCAGTCTGGCCGCCCGTGAAAAAACAGTCGAAGAGATTCGAGCCAAGTTTCAGGACGAGAAAGATGGGTTGGAGAGGGAGAAGGCGGAGCTGGTTAAGCAGAATGAGGAGTTGCGCCGTTCTTCAGAGAAGGAGAAGGAGGATCATGCTGCCCTCTTGAAGCGGCGCGAGGAGGAACTTCAGCGTTCCTTTGCCCAGGAAAGAGCAAAATGGGATGAGGACTTCATCCGTATGGCAGAGGTTCATGGCCCGGCTGAGCTCGAGGCCATGAAGGTCGAGGGTGTTCGGATCTGCCAGCAGCACCTCCTATCGACCTCAGCTGGTCAGAAGTTCCTCAAGGACCTGGCAGAAGATTGGCGCCTGGCTTATCTGGAAGATCCTGTCTCTCTCAGGGACTTTGTCCCCTTTATGCAGCACTACTTCCTGGGAGGTCATCACGCGGGGTCTGCTGGCATTGGGGCGGCCACGGCCCTCAGGGACCTCCCTCCTCCTCCGTCCTTCAAAGGAGATGCTATGGCCGAAGAGAATCCCTTGTTCTGGCGTCCCTCTGCTGAGAGGCACATGGCGGCTTTGGCCCAAGCCGACATTTCTGATCTTCCTGGCGTTGTCTTCTACCCTCCCGCAGATCCTCCTGCTTAATCTTTCTTTTCCCTGTATTGTGTAATGGACCTTTTTCTCTTTATGCTTTTGCGGATCTTATTAGGATTTTATTTTGCCCATGGGGGAGCTTAACTCCCCTATTCATGTATGCTTTTGCTGAGGTCCCCCTTTTCATCCTGTAATATAGGGCCTCTTTATTAAGTACTTTTCTTCTTTTCATGCTGTTGCCAAATCGACCTTTTGTTAAAATTCGCGAGCCAAGTACGAATTGTACACGCCTTTGGTTGTAAGGACCGTCGTCCTTATCCAAAGGTGTCACTTAGGCGCTAGGCTCTCTTTCTCCTTAGCGAATCCAGTAATATAGACCCGTAGGTCCCAGGTGGGGATTTACTCCCACCGTTTTACCCTGGTTATAGCGCCAGCTTCGCTGAGGTACCTATTCACGTCGCAGGTCTTACTGGGGACCTTTGATGTCCTGTAAACACAGCCCGTCGGCGGTGGCATCTTGTACACCCTCATGGGCATCATTCACGTCGCAGACCTGTGGCCTTTGATGTCGGGTACACCGCCAACCCGTCGGTCTTTGGCATCGTTTCACGTCGCAGGCACTGGGCCTTTGATGTCTTTGTACGCCGCAGGTCCGTCGACCCTTGGTATCATTTCACGTCGCAGGCACTGGGCCTTTGATGTCTTTGTACGCCGCAGGTCCGTCGACCCTTGGTATCATTTCACGTCGCAGGCACTGGGCCTTTGATGTCTTTGTACGCCGCAGGTCCGTCGACCCTTGGTATCATTTCACGTCGCAGGCACTGGGCCTTTGATGTCTTTGTACGCCGCAGGTCCGTCGACCCTTGGTATCATTTCACGTCGCAGGCACTGGGCCTTTGATGTCTTTGTACACCGTAGGTCCGTCGACCCTTGGCATCGAATCTAAGTGCACTACTTGTTATAACAAAACATTTATATTCCGCCGGGGAGGTACGCCTCGTTAAAACCTTATCTGGGTAAAACCTCCCTTTGAGGAAAAAATCCCAGATGAAGGAAAGAGTACGTCGCCTCCCTATCTTACATAATAGTATCATACATAGAACTTCTTCAAATTGGAGATGTTCCAAGGGCGGGGCAAGGACCTTCCGTTGGCATCTTCTAATTCGTAGGCTCCACCTCCCAGCACCTTTGTTACGCGATAGGGCCCCTCCCAGGGGGCTTCCATTTTCTTCAAGGGCCGTAGGATATCGGCTCTTCGTAGTACTAGGTCTCCTTGTCGAAACTCCCTGGGTCGGATCCTCCTGTCGTAGATTGCCTTTATGCGGCTTTTATAACCTTCAGTCCTCACGTGGGCCTCCTCTCGCATCCCTTCGACAAGGTCCAGGTCATCTCTCCTTAATTGTGAGTTTTCCTTCTCGTCATATGCCATCATGCGGTGTGTCTCGATGCCAATCTCAGCAGGTATCACCGCAGATGAGCCATACACTAGCTCAAAGGGCGTTTCTCCTGTTGCCTCGCGAGGGCTCGTTCTGTATGCCCAAAGGACAGCATCCAGCGCCTCCACCCATTTGTTCCCATCTTGCTCGAGCCTGGCCTTGATCCCTCTGAGGATGGTTCGATTGGAGACCCAGCCTGTCCATTCGCCTGGGGATGTCCCACCGCCACAAATCTTTGGGTCATCTTCATGCCTTCACAGAATTGTCGTGTTTTCGCCCCGTAGAATTGGGTCCCATTGTCTGAAATGAGGATCCTGGGAGCTCCGTAGCGGCAGCAAATATTCTTCCATAGGAATTCAATCACCTTTGCTTCATCTATTCGCGCCACCGCTTTGGCTTCAACCCATTTGCTGAAATAATCCACCGCCACAATAATGAACTTCTTTTGCGCTTTTCCCCGAGGAAATGGGCCGACGATGTCGATTCCCCATTTGTCGAAGGGACATGGGGACTGCATTACGCCCAGGGCTTCAGCGGGGACGTGGATTCTGGGACCATACATCTGGCAGTTGCTGCACCTTCTGACCAGGTCCTTGGCATCTTTGATGATGTTGGGCCAGAAATACCCAGCCCTGACTACCTTCCTAGTGAGGGACTTGTATCCCGCATGGTCTCCCGCGCATCCTTCGTGAATCTCTTCTAGTATCTTCTTGCCTTCCTCTTTGGAGAGACACCTGGCGTATGCGTGTACAAAGGACTTTTTGAAGAGGCAATCGCCTATCAGACAGAATCTCTGTCGGTACCCCCTCCTGTCTCTCTGGTTGGGGTTCTTTAAAGTGGCTATGATGGGGATCCTCCAATCATCCCTTTCTTCTATGTCAGCCACAAACTCCCCTGTTCCCTCCTTGTCTACAGCGAGGTAGGTAATACCTTCTTCCTTAATCGTTGGTCCCGAACTTGCCACCTTTGCTAAGTAATCAGCCTTGTGGTTCTCCTCCCTGGGCACCTGCACAATTTCACAGGAATCGAAAACTTTCGTTAGCCCTTCAACCTTTTTACCGTATTCGGCCATCTTTTCATCTCTCGCTTCATAGTTTCCTTTCACTTGTTGTACCACCAATTGCGAGTCCGAGAACAGAGTGACGTCCCGTGCTCCCAGCTCCTTAGCGATTCGTAAGCCGTGGATAAGGGCTTCATATTCCGATTCGTTATTCGAGGCCGGAAAATGAAAAGTAATGGCGAAGCGGAGCTCTTCTCCCTCAGGGTTGATGATGGGAACTCCTGCCCCTGATCTTTGAGAAGTGGCAGATCCATCCACGTATACCTTCCATTGGCGTTTTGGAGGTCCTCTAGTGGTTTCGAGGACGAAGTCTGAGAGGGCCTGGGCTTTTATGGCGGTCCTTCGTTCGAACTCCACATCGTACTCCCCTAGCTCGATTGCCCATTTCACCAATCTTCCTAATAGATCTGGTTTGTCCAGTGTCTGCTTCAGAGGGAAGTTAGTTCGTACTTTTACCTTGTGCGATAAGAAATATGGACGGAGCCGGCGGGCGGATGTCATTACTGCTAAGGCGGCTTTCTCAACCTCGGAGTATCTAGTTTCCGCATCAAGCAGCACTTTACTCACAAAATAGATGGGCTTCTGGGAGGTCTCTTCTTCTTTTAATAGGACGGAGCTTATTGCGTGGTCCCCTATGGAGAAGTATAATAACAGCACGTCCCCTATCAGCGGTTTAGTCAGGAGGGGGGTGTTGTGGAGGTACTCCTTCAGTTCTTCATAGGCTTGTTGACACTCCTTGGTCCACTCGAATTGCTTGTTCTTGCGCAGTACCTTGAAGAAAGGTAGGCTCCTCTTGGCCGAGTGGGATATAAATCGACTAAGGGCTGCTAACCGCCCTGTGAGCCTTTGGACCTCCTTGATGCCCTGAGGAGGCTGCATCTCCAAAATGGCTTTGACCTTTGCGGGGTTGACTTCAATGCCTCGTTGGGTCACCATATAACCAAGGAACTTTCCCGCTCTTACTCCGAACGCACATTTTTCGGGATTCAGCTTCATGCCGCTTCCTCTAATGGCTCCAAACGCCTCCTCCAGGTCCCTGGTATGATCGGTGAGATTTACGGATTTTACGAGCATGTCGTCTACGTACACCTCCATGTTCCGGCCCAACTGCTGCTTGAAGACCTTGTCCACCATCCGTTGGTATGTGGCCCCCGCGTTTTTAAGTCCGAAGGGCATCCGAACGTATCCATATGTTCCCCCTGGCGTCACAAAACAAACTTTGTCAAAATCACTTGAATCAAGACTTACCTGGTGATAGCCCTGGTAGGCGTCCATCATGCTGAGGACCTCACATCCCGAAGTAGAATCCACAAGCTGGTCTATTCTGGGCAGTGGGTAATGGTCCTTGGGGCAGGCTTTATTGAGGTCCCTGAAGTCGATGCACATCCTCCATTGCCCATTTCCTTTTTTCACCAAGACAGCATTGGCTAACCAGGTGGGGAACTGGATCTCCTGGATGTGGCCTGCCTGGAGCAATTTGTCGACCTCCACCTTCAGGGTTTGCGCCCTCTCGGCCCCGCACTGTCGGAGCCTCTGCTTAACGGGCTTAGTGCCAGGTATTACGTTCAGGTGATGTTTAGCTATATCAGGGTGGATTCCTGTCATCTCCCTTGGGGAAAACGCGAACAGGTCCGCGTTCCTCTGCAGGCATCCCACCAGCTCCTTCGTGGCTTGTTCCCCCAGGTGTGTCCCAATTTTGGTAGTCTTCCCTGGTTGATCGGGGTACAGCTCCACGTTGGCTAGCTCCTCATCTGGTTCCGGTTGCAAACTCGTAGGTCCCCCTCCTTCAATTTTGATCCTTTTGTCCCTACCACTCCCCTCTCTGATGACTTCTTTTCCCTTAGTCACCGCCTTGACTTCATTAGCGTAGCACCGGCGGGAGCTCTGCTGGTCCCCCAAGATTTCTCCAACATGTTCCCCTACTGGGAACTTGATCTTCAGATGGTAGGTGGAAGGGATGGCTCTGAACTCGTTGATGGCGGGTCGTCCCAGGATGACGTTATAGGAGGAGGAGATGTCGACCACAAGGAAGCTGATCATTTTCACCACCCGAGCTGGATCTCTCCCCATTCCTACAGGTAGCGTTACTTCTCCCATAGGCTGTATCCCAGGTCCCCCGAACCCGTATAGGGCGGTGGAAACGGGCAGTAGCTCCACTCCTAGGTCCATCTTCTTGAAGCAGTCTAGGAATAGAATGTCGGCCGAGCTCCCCCCGTCTATGAAGACTCGGGACACGTCGTATCCGGCGATATCGGTCGTGATGACCAGGGCATCGTTGTGCGGCCTAGTAATGTGTTCTTCGTCCTCTGGTCCGAATTGTACATTTGCAATAGCCTCCGTGTGCCCTACTAATCCCCATGGACGAAGCTCCCCCATTGTCCTAGCATAAGACTTCCTAGCTCGATTGGAATCCCCACCATTGGGACCTCCGACGATGATTAATATGGGGGCCCTAGGCGGTCCTGGAGGGCCTTTGCCCACTGGTGGTGGCAACGGCTTCCCTTTGTTTGGCGCAGGTTCCCCTTCATCTTTTTCATTTTTCCGGGGACTGGGCTCAGGTCCTTGTCGGACGAACTCCTTCAGGTGTCCGGCCTGTATGAGTCTCTCTATCTCATCCTTCAAATGATGACAGTTATTAGTATGATGTCCATACTCATTTTGAAAACGACAATATAAACTGGAGTAGGGTCTAGAAGGTCCTGAAGATCCTGCGAGGGGCTTTCTCCAGGCAGGGTGACGTCCCGCGACAGCTAGGACCTCCTCTGGGTTGGCACGCAGTGGCGTGAACCTCCGTAGGGCTCTGGGAGGAGATCCCCAAGGCTCTTTGGGGGGTAGTCGTACGGGTGGCCTCCCATGTCCTTGGCCCCTCGCGACCCCTTCCTTTTTCGGCGTAGTTGGCTGCTTTTCTTCTTGTGCCTTGGCCATCTTGCTTTCCTCCAAGTTGATATACTTGTCGGCTCTCAACAATAGATCTTCGAAGGTCGGCGGCCGTCTCTTGGACAAGGAAGCGAAGAAGTCCCCGTCACGAAGCCCGTTTATCAGGGCGCTGACCTTGACGGACGGAGTGGCTGTCGGCACCTCCAAGGCTGCAATGTTGAACCTGCTTATGTATGCCCGCAGACTCTCATTTTCTCCCTGCCGTACTTGAAAGAGCGACATATCGGATTTGGGCTGCTTTCTAGCACTGGCGAACTGAGTGATGAACAGTAGCTGGAACTCTTCAAAAGATTTGATAGATCCGGGCGCTAGCTGGCTGAACCACTGCTGGGCTGCTCTTACCAAGGTGGTCAAGAACACCCTGCATTTAACCCCATCCGAGAAATCGTGGAGCAAGATGGTATTTTGGAAGCGTAGGACGTGTTCTACAGGGTCCGTTGTCCCATCGTACTCGTACGGCAGCTGCTTGAAATTAGATGAGACTTCCCCAACCAATAACTCCTTTGCAAAGGGCGTCCCAGCCACCAGCCCCTCTCCAATCCTCGGGGGCATGGTTCTGCTTCTGACGCCGTCCACTACTTGCTTAAGGTCCGCCAGTTGTTCCCGCAACTCCTTCTCTTTTTTGGTCCAAGCCTCCTCCTTTTCCTCTGGGTGCAGCGTGACCCTTTTCTTTCTTTTGGAGCTCCCTTCTCCTGTGGCATGGCCTGGGGCTTTGCTGACAGACTCGATGGAGATCAACGTGGGTGCCCGAGCATCCTTTTCTGACGGGTCCGCCTTTTTCGGCTCCTCTTCCTTCCCCCGCGGTTGTTCCGCAGTTCCCCCTGTTCCCTAGGATGTCTGGGGGGCCCTTCTTCCTTCCTCGACTCACTCCCGGACTCGGCCGGTCGCCTGCTATGTTCAGAAGGTGTTGCCTGGGGTTGCGGTTGCGTCTCATTTTCCCCAGTTACTTCTGTGAATTTACCGTCCACTCGTTCGGTCTCGACACGTGGCTGGGCCTTTTTCCGTTGTTTCCGTTTCTTCCTTCTTTCGGCCAAAGTACTGTTGACAGTGTTGCGTACCAGGAGGTCCAATTGTGCGACAGTTAGGGTGATCGGCATTTCTGGTGGTATTACGCCAGGGGTAGGCGTCGGGATAGCAGTCTGCCCTACTAGATCGCCTTCCGCGACCTCCTGAAACTGCGAGTCCAGGTTCTTTGGTATGGATGAGCTTCCTTCCATCAGCGCTTTCGTGCTTCTTACCTCGTCCCTGCAACACAGAAAAAGAAAAAGAGGATACACCAGAAATTTTTCCGACGCGGCCTCGTACCTTGCTGAATAATTTTCTCACGCCTTCAACTCCTACTTCCCACAGACGGCGCCATTTGATATGGGGCCAACCCAACCAACGATATTTGTAGCTGTGGGGCTCTGGATACTTAGTTAGCGGTAGATTAATCACGCGATTTTATAGGTATGTGAGGCGTTGTGGATGCTGGGACGTAAACTGAAAGAACAAGGGATTTACGTGGTTCGAATCCTTTCGGATTCTACGTCCACGGGGCGCTGGGAACTCTCTTTCACTAAACAACAATGATTTACACACTCAGACAATCCTCACCTTCACTCATAAAATGTAGAAAATATGTTTAAGCTATGTAAAGAGAGAATGGTGTATGAATGGCTCTGTGTCGCATCTCGATTCCTCTGAGAATATGGCTAAGTCTTTATTTTATAGCAGTTCCCGCCGCCTGTCTGATACCTGGTCCCAGGATTTCTGGGGGAAGTACCACCTAGGGTGCCTTAGGAAAGGTAGCAGGATGAGTGACTGAATGACTTCTGCAGCAGCTTCAGAAAGGTCTTCAGTGGCGTCTTCCAGTGGTAAAACGACACGTGTCCTCTTCCTCTTCTTCCACTGTCCTTTTGTCTTGATACACGGATGTCCCTTCTCTTTTGTCCGGTCAATACTCATACCCGTTAGGTTCCTGCAGATCCCTCTTCCCAGTATTGCACTATACCATGGGCTTTCTTTCTTGGTGGGCCTTATTGGGCCTTTCCTTATTTTTTGCTTTTCTTGGTCCAGCCAACTCGGTCCACATCAACGCTAATCGGAGGACCAAATCTGCTTAAAATCGGTAAGATCGTGGAGTAAAAGTGCCACCTCGGAACATAGGGGTCCAGAAACACACATACCCCAACATGGGGACTAAAAATGTCGTTCTCTATGCTAATGAAGACCATCTATGAACCTTTTTGTTTTTCATTACATCTGATATGCAAATATCTTCTACTTTGCTTGCAGTGTAAACTATGTAATGAGACGCACGTGAAAATAGCTCTCATTTCTTCAGTATTGATTTACGCGTTGAGTACATAAAAACTTGGTTAATGTACACAAAAAAGGTACTGTTCTCACGTGCAACGCAGTATTATCTACTAGTAATAATAAAAGGGACTCACCCGTTTAAGTTTTAACTTTTTAGGAAATATAGTCGCTCAATGTGGGATTGATCACAATCCACAACAGTAAATGTGTACAAAGGAAACCAAATAAATAACTACACTAAACTAGCCGAACTAAGGCTGTAAACGTCATTTTTTGGGCACGAGCTCGAGCTCATTTACAGCCAGATGAGCTCGACCTCGAACTCGAGCTCACCAAGTTCATCAAGCTCGAGCATAAAAAAATTATAAATTAATAAAAATAATATAACTTAATAAAAAATGAATTAAAAAATTTAAAAAGAAATCGAGCTTTTAATAAAAATATAAAAAATAGAAGAAATAATATAAATTAATATAAAAAAATAAAAATATAAAAAAATAAAAGAAAAAAGCTCGTGAGCCTGTTCGAGAGCTTTCGAGCCACTATATCCGGGCTCAAGAGTCGAGCTCGAGTTCATTTATATCGAGCTCGAGCCGAGCTTATCGAGCCGGCTCGTCGAGCTCACGAGCCGGCTGGGCTCATTTTCACCCCTTTGGGGAAACCTCGGGAAATAGCAGTTCAAATTCAGTTTTTTCTTGAAGTTTGAAGTTTGAACACCCCTAAACCGATTAAAGGCAAAAGATTAAGCAAGCCTAAAAGCAGAACCCTCCTCCGGCTCCACGCTTTATTTATTACATCAGTCTTCCATTTCGTACGCTCGGTCCCCAAAGTCGGCTTGACAGGCAGCCCATCAAAACCAAAACCAAAACCAAAACCAAAATATATTTGCTTCCAAGGCCACCCCAAAAGTCAACTACTTAATTCCACTTTGCTGCTGTTGAACAAATCATGGCTGGAATCCAAGAACTAGCCTTCTTCTTCCTCATCTTTCTTCTTTCCTTCGTCGTAATACTCCAAAAATTACTCAAGAAACCATCGAATGAACATCACCTGCTACCTCCGAGCCCCTTAGCTCTGCCAATCGTAGGCCATCTTCATCTTCTCTCGCCTATCCCTCACCAATCCCTAGCTAAGCTCGCATCTAACTATGGACCCTTAATGCACATACGCCTCGGCTCTGTTCCTTGCGTCGTTGCTTCGTCGCCTGAGATCGCTAAAGAACTGCTCAAAACCCATGAATCCTCTTTCTCGGACAGGCCCCAAAGCGCCGCCTCGGATATTCTTACCTACGGCTCCCAAGATTTCACCTTTGCGCCTTACGGCCCTCGATGGAAGTTGATGAAGACGCTGTGTATGTCTCAGCTCCTCGGCGGTCAAACGTTAGATTCGTTGAAGCCCATTAGGCGCCGTGAAATAGAGCGGCTCGTCGAATCTTTGACAGAGCAGGCGAACCATGGGAGATACGTAGACATTGGGAGAGAGCTCATTAACATGGTGAGTAACGTTATATCGAGCATGATGTTGAGTCAAAGGTGTTGTGGTGATGAGGATGAAGCTGTTAAGGTGAGGAGTATAATCCAAGAATCTGCTGAGATTTTAGGGAAGTTTAATTTGTCCGATTATGTGTGGTTCTGTAAGAATATGGATCTTCAGGGATATGGGAAACAGTCCAAGGGTGTTAGAGATAGATTCGATGAAATGATGGACAAGATCATAGATGAACATCAACGTGAAAGAATATCGAAGCAAAGAGGAGGTGAGAACAGTGATGATCTTTCGAAAGATATACTCCACATTTTGCTTGATGCATCAGATGAACAAGGCTCACATATTAAACTCAGCCGAGAAAACATCAAGTCCTTTCTCCTGGTCAGTTTCGATGATTCTCATACCAAGTCTATCTTGAACTTGTGTAATAATCCTATTCTTTGATCATATTGCAGGACTTACTAGTGGCTGGAACTGATACCTCAGCAATCACAACTGAATGGGCATTGGCTGAGCTAATCAATCATCCCTCAGTCTTGCAAAAAGCAGCTCAAGAAATCGATTCCAAAGTCGGAAGGACACGCCTCATCGAAGAATCAGATATCCCAAACCTCCCCTACTTGCAAGCCATCGTCAAAGAGACGTTAAGACTCCACCCACCTGGCCCATTACTTCATAGGAAATGCAGCAAAGACTGTACTACTGTTGCAGGCTACAGCATTAAGGCCAAGACTTACCTCTTCGTCAACGTTTGGGCTATAAATCGAGACGCTAATTACTGGGAAAACCCGCTTGAGTTCAGGCCAGAAAGATTCTTGGCTGGCAAGGGTGATGGGCAATTGGATGTAAGAGGGCAGAACTTTCATTTCTTGCCATTTGGGAGCGGTCGAAGAGGTTGTCCTGGCACTTCGTTGGGCATGAATGTTGTTCAGACAACATTGGGTGCATTGATTCAGTCTTGTCAGTGGAAGGTTGAGAGTGATGGAGCTGTGGATATGGAAGAAGGTGCTGGGCTAACGCTGCCCAGGGCTCATCCTTTGATTTGCATGCCTATTGCTAGGTTAGATTCAATCCCCAGTCGATCTCTGTAGCACGTAATGATTTGATGATTGGGATTGTAATGATGATATGGTTAGAAATTTGATAGGATTAGCAGCTCTTGACGAATTAAAGAGAGCAAGCAAAGAAATTAAAAGAGGAAAGTCAGGCTGCAATTGTTGATGAATCATGGGTTTCACTTACGACTTACTAAAAGATATCTCAGGCCCACTTCAACTATGTGAAAAACCAGATATAGAGATGCCGAAAGAAGTTGCCTCGTGATTCACTTGCTAGCTGTCATAACGGTTCTTCGGAACATGTCAGAGTGTCTCAGTCAGTCGTTCGTTGGTGGACTTCAAATCTTAACTAATCATCACTAGAAATGCTGGTGGTAGTCACTATACAACTTCATTACGTTTTATCCGCAAGCTAACGATTTCTGTGATGTTTCCTTCTACGTTTTTATATTCACAAATCTCACAGCAATCGTCGACGCAAGCTCAGATCTTTAGCAAAGGACGCGGGATAATGATTGTATTCAGAGGCGAATAATAGAGATAAAACGAAACTACGTTTATTTGTAGGTGAATCTATAGAAAGATACCCAATTGGATAAAATTTTTACACATAGATATCCATGTCATAAAATTTTACAGATAGGTACTCGATTTAATTTTTACCAGTTTCTTTAGTCATGTCGCACCTTCCTGTGTGTATATTGCATACCATAACACGTTGATATAGGGTACCTAAATATAGCACGTCGTACTAAGGCATACCTGTCATAGGGCGTATCTATATATAGCATATGTCGTACCATTTTCTGTTATATAAGGTACCCAAAGGTGTTGATATAGGGTACCCAAATGTGTTGTACGGTGTACTTTCGGGGATCGGGTACCTAAAAAAATTTATGTTAGGTACCTATGAAAAAATCCTGACAGGGTACTAAATTACAAGTTTTTATCCAAATAGGTACTTATGTATAAAGACCTCTTATTTGTATGTTAAATAAGGGTTCCTCACCGTCACCACCTCTCAAGCTATGTGTTATCTTTGTCGACTTTGATTAATAAAGGGACGTTTTTATTCAGTAGAAAAATAAAAAAAAAATAAAATTGTTCTAGAAAAATTTGTTTTGAATAAAATGAGTTTCAAAAGTTTTTGTACAGTACTATTAAGGGTTATATATTTTCAATAAACTAATTTTTTTTGGACTTTCGATATTTTTAATTTTAGCTTGGTAATTTTATAGATAATTACCCCATGGGAATTTAAGCTTATGATTCAATCCCTCCAGTTTCTGTTTTGCAACTAAGGGGCCATTTAGTTTCATGGATATGTTAAGGTAAAGGGCACCTACCTCGAAAACACTTTGAACACCAATTGAAAAAGCTTTAAACACAAAAGTGCCAACTGGACATGAAAAAATACTTTGGATATCAATTGAAAAAGTCTTAAACACACCTGAATTTAAAATAACTTTGGGCACCAACTCGAAAAGCCTTAAATACAGGGGTACGTTGTGGAATTTCCCTAACTTGTATATTGATCGTGTTGAATACACGTTAGAATTGTGCTTTGATTTTATTAGCAGTCCTTGTAATTAGGGCTTTTATCGTATTAGTCCATAGTTTAGGACTAATTTCATATTTATACCAAGTTTGTTTGATATAAATAGCATTGTAGACATTGTGCTTAATACAGAAAATAGTTGAATTGATCCAAGAGGCTTGACAATCCAATTCTAGAGAGAGAAACAACAGAATCTTTCTCTCACTAAGCGAATTCTATCTCGAGGTTTCAAATTGAGTTTGTCGATCGAACTTAGATTTCTTATAATTCTAATCAAATTACTTAGGAGTGAAGTCTAGGATCTTAGAGTTGATAATCAGAGGACCAAACAATCAGAGCAGATTCGTTCTATTTTGAATCGAAATTGTTAGAATCTGATTGAATTTAAATTCTGAAACCGTTTTCGCTCGAAGAATAGTTTTGACGCGAAAGTTGAATTCGATTGGATAGCTTTAATTATGTGCTTATTTACTTGAAATTGATGTTTACGTGGTCGCTTCAGTGCTAGAAATCATTTGCGATTAGATCGGTAGCAATTAGAACTCTAGCTGAATTGATTAATCTGGAAAGTTACTGTTCGCGCGAAGAACACTTAGAACACGTTCAGATTTTGACCAAAATTGATATATTTTGCTTCATGACGTGTTTAATTGCCTGTTCGTGCGTAGTCAGCAGTTGATTTCGAGCAATTACCTGCAATTTCACGGTCTAATTCGTTGTTTTTGCTTGAATCAGCATTACTTCGTATTCTGTGACTGTTTGCACAATTTCAATTTTTCTCGCTGGGTTTCCAATCAGATAAATTACCGATCAAAAATTCCGCGCGATAATTTTTCTCGGTTAGAATATGAAGTCAGCAATAAAGTCGTCCTCGCTAAGTGATACAATCCAGGGCGCAAGCTCGAAAGACAACATGAGACAAAGAGAAACCCTCCGAAACATTAGTCCACCGAACGCGCTCGAAGGAATGGCCGGCCCGTTGACTAGATTAAGGAAGAAGAAGATGAATGAGGCCTTGAGCAAACTCTTTATGGAAGCCCAAGATAATGAGGCTAATTCTCATAAATACAGGCCCAAATCTATCAACCTTTTGGAAGTAACAAGGCCCAACCAATCGACCCAAGAAGGAGCTGAAAAGAAGGTCCAATGAAAGTCAAGAAAAGTCAAACTCGTCCATGACCTTTCAAGTCCCATCTCAAGTTCAATGAAAGTGGTCCAAGTCAAGTTGGGATGGCAAATTCGTGGCATGCATGAAAGAAGCCAAAGAGTCATTCAAAAGTTCATCTTGAAGTCATCAAAAGTCATCAAAAGTCACCTTGAAGTCATACATTGCATTAAGTCTTCATTTTTAGTCAAAGTAGTTTATTTAATGCTTTTAGCCTAGTTCCTTCTATTAATAAGCTATGTATGGACGAATTTTAAGGAGAATTATCATTTTGAACTTGTAAGGTTTTCCTTTTCCCTAGCTCTCCGAGTGCTAGTTCGAGTCTTTGCAATTTACGTGCAAATACTTTCCGGCTTATCAACTAAACTCGTTCCACTTAGTTGTGGCGCCAAAACCATTTCCATATAGCCTTCGTGATTTCAAAGGTGATAGGTTTAATATACCTATTGTTGTTGGGTTCGTTAGGTCATACGGGGTGGGGTATCCGGGACACTTCTTCGTGTGTGATCCAAAGGTGATAGGTTTAATATACCTATTGTTGTTGGGTTCGCTTGAGGATTAGTTAGAAACATATAGTTGCACCCTTCGCCATTCAAGGCACGGTCTTTTTCTAGGTGAAACTCGTGCTCCCAATCGAGGTTCACATCAGTTTGGTATCAGAGCTAGTTGCCTTGAGGGTTGTTTATCCAAAAAAAAAAAACGAAAAAAAAAAACAAAAAAAAAAATCAAAAAAAAAAGTGTGCAAAAAAAAAAGGAAAGCTCGAAAAAAAAAGAAGGAAAGCTCGAAAAAAAAAAAGAAGAGTGTGAGTGATCCTACCTTTCACATAAGCCTTCAACCAACGGAGAAATACCATGGCCGACGACGAAAATCGCCAAGAAGTCCCGAATTTATTTCAACGAGCATTGGCGGATACTATAGCGGCTCAATTTAACCGCATAATGGAAACCATGTTGGACCGGATGGACCAGCTAGAAACGAATTTCAACCGCAATCGACGACATAATACTTCTGACGAAGATGAGGATGGGGAGCGGTCCGACGTCTCACGAGATAACAGGCGGAGAGAACGGAGAGGAGGAAACGACGACGATCTAAGAGGTATCAAAATGAGTATTCCAAGTTTTCAAGGGAAAAGCGACCCCGAAGCCTATATTGAGTGGGAGGCCAAGGTCGAGAAAGTATTCTCACTCCACAATTACTCCGAAGAGAAGAAGGTTCAGCTCGCATCACTTTAATTCCAGAACTACGCATTAGCATGGTGGGACAAACTAGTGGCGACAAGGCGAAGCATCGCGAACGACCAATCAGAACGTGGGCCGAGATGAAAGCGATTTTGAGGAAGCGATTTGTTCCCCCTCATTACTATCGTGAGCTGTACAACAAGCTTCAAAGCATGGTGCAAGGATCGAGGTCGAGGAATATTACCAAGAGTTAGATACGGCGATGACAAGAGCTAATGTCGAGGAAGATCCGGAAGCTACCATGGCTCGGTTCTTACGAGGGTTGAGGCGAGAGATTGCCGACATCGTTGAGTTGCAGCACTATCTTGACATGGAGGAGATGCTACACATGGCTGAGAAGGTAGAGCGCCAATTAAAGAGGAAAGACAACCGAGCTTCTAAGCCGACCCCGTGGAAAAACCCTAGTCACCCGAAGCGAGATGGTGAAGTCGAGAAGAAATCAGAACCAAAGAAGAACGATCCGAAGAACTTCTCGAAAGGTGAATCAAGTAAGGGTACTTCTTCTCGTGTGACATGTTTTAAGTGTTTAGGAAAGGGCCACATCGCATCACAATGTCCGAACACGAAAACCATGGTCATGCTCGATGATTGTACGTACGTAAGTGAGTGTGATAGCGATGCGGAACAAGAACATGAAGATGAAGGCGAACAACACGAATCAAGTTGTGACGAGCTTCTTGTTACCATGAGGGCGTTGAACGTACAAGTAAAAGAAGACGACTCACAAAGACATAACATCTTCCACACCCGATGCAAGGTCCAGGTATGCATGATGATAATTGATGGCGGAAGTTGCACTAATTGTGTTAGTTCATACCTTGTAGAGAAGCTTGGGTTACCCTTGATCAAACATCCGTCTCCATATCGGTTACGGTGGTTGAACGATAGTGGTGAGATAAGGGTCAATCGACAAGCTCTAGTGAAGTTCTCGATCGGCAAGTACGAAGATGAGGTTTTGTGCGATGTTGTGCCGATGAGTGCTGGTCATATATTGCTTGGACGTCCTTGGGAGTTTGATCGTGACGCTGAACACAAGGGGAAGACGAATAAATACAAGATCGTCCACCAGAATAAGACATACACGCTTGTTCCATTGACACCGCAACAAGTTTACAAAGAGCAGATCAAGATGAGCGAAAAAAGAAAACATGAGAGTAGAGAGGAGGAAAAAGCGAGTGAGGGAGGAAAAAATGAGGAAAAAGAAAAAGAAAAAAATATGAGAAAAGAGCCGAAAGCAAGTGAGAAAAAAGGCGCTTTCTTCGCTAGCGTGAGAGATGTTGATCGGGCCATGGCTTCTCGCAAGCCAATTTACCTTCTCTTACTGAGCGATACTATCTCTAACGATCTTCCGAATTCCATACCTTTGGAAATCGTGGATGTTTTGAAAGATTTTGCAGATGTTTTGCCCGATGAAATGCCATGCGAGCTACCGCCGATTAGGGGGATCGAGCACGAGATTGAATTCCTGCCCGGATCAGCCATACCGAACCGACCCGCCTATCGTGCAAATCCGGAGGAGACAAAAGAATTACAAAAACAAGTTGACGAGTTGCTTTCGAAGGGGTTAATCCGCGAGTCCCTTAGTCCATGCGCTGTCCCGGTAATTCTCGTCCCAAAGAAAGATGGTACGTGGCGTATGTGCATAGATTCTCGAGCTGTTAATAAAATTACCATTAAGTATCGTCACCCGATTCCTAGGCTAGATGATATGCTTGATGAGCTTTATGGTGCTCGCGTGTTTTCAAAAATTGACTTGAAATCTGGTTATCATCAAATTAGAATGAAAGAAGGCGACGAGTGGAAAACGGCTTTTAAAACAAAATTTGGCCTCTATGAGTGGTTAGTTATGCCATTTGGTCTAACAAACGCCCCTAGTACTTTTATGCGACTTATGAACCATGTGCTACGACATTTTATTGTGTTGTTATTTACTTTGATGACATTATGGTTTATAGTAAAAGCATGGTAGATCATATTGAGCATATTAAACTCGTGCTTACCACCCTTAGAAAAGAAAAACTATATGCTAATGCTAAAAAGTGCATGTTTTGCATGGAAGAAATTATTTTTCTTGGCTATGTTGTGAGTGCTAAGGGTTTGCGTGTTGACGAGACAAAGGTAAAGGCTATTCACGAGTGGCCGACACCTACCAATGTGTCCGAGATAAGATCTTTCCATGGGCTTGCAGGTTTCTACCGCCGATTTGTTAAGAATTTTTCTACGAAGGCAGCCCCGCTTAACGAGTTGGTAAAGAAGAACGTTAAATTTGAATGGGGCGACTCTCAGCAAAAAGCCTTCGAGGAACTTAAGCATGACTTAACTCATGCCCCTATCTTAGCCTTGCCTGATTTTTCTAAAACCTTTGAGATTGATTGTGATGCTTCAGGTGTAGGTATTGGTGCAGTGTTACTTCAAGGAGGCAGACCAATCGCCTACTTTAGTGAGAAGCTTAACGGCGCAACTGCGAATTACCCAACGTACGATAAAGAGTTGTATGCTGTTGTGAGGGCGTTGGAGACGTGGCAGCATTATCTCTTCCCGAAGGAGTTCGTGATTCATACCGATCATGAATCGATAAAGTATCTAAAGGGGCAGAAAAATCTCCACAAGAGGCACGCCAAGTGGATTTCATTTATTGAGGCATTCCCGTACGTCGTTCAATACAAGAAAGGTAAAGAAAATGTTGTTGCCGACGCACTCTCACGAAGGTACTCTTTGATTACTACTTTAAGTGCGGAAATCATGGGCTTTGAATTTATTAAAGACTTGTATGAATCTGATCTTGATTTTGCCAATGTTTTTAAAGCATGTGAGAAGGGAGCTTTCAACAAGTTTTATCGACATGAAGGTTTTTTGTTTAAAGAAAATAAAATGTGCATTCCTTCATGCTCGCTAAGAGAACTTTTAATTCGTGAGGCTCATGGCGGAGGTTTAATGGGTCATTTTGGTATCTTGAAAACTATTGATATATTGCATGAGCATTTTTTTGGGCCTAACATGAAAAAAGATGTTGAAAGGATATGTGACCGGTGTATCGATTGCAAGCGTGCTAAGTCTACATCCCGTCCCCACGGTTTGTATACTCCACTTCCTATTCCTTTTTCTCCGTGGACCGATATTTCTATGGTTTTTATCCTTGGATTACCCCGTTCGCCACGAGGAATGGATTCTGTTCTTGTAGTTGTTGATCGATTTTCAAAAATGGCACATTTTATTGCTTGTAAAAAGACTAACGATGCCAAACAGATTTCAGACTTGTTTTTCAAGGAAATTGTGCGCCTTCATGGTGTTCCAAAGTCAATCGTATCGGACAGGGACGTTAAGTTTCTAAGCTACTTCTGGAAAACACTTTGGGGTAAGTTGGGAACGAAACTATTGTTCTCCACTACAAGTCACCCGCAAACGGACGGACAAACCGAGGTAACAAACCGCACTTTGGGAGCTGTACTTCGGGCAATAATCAATAAAAACTTGAAAGCTTGGGAGGAGTGTTTACCTATTGCTGAATTTGCTTATAATCGTACAGTACATACATCGACGAAGTTTTCTCCTTTTGAGCTCGTATATGGCTTTAATCCCTTGACTCCCTTAGATCTTTCCCCTTTGCCTACTAACGAAAAGTTCAGTTTAGATGGAGAAAAGCGGGCAGAAACGGCAAAAAAACTTCACGAACAAGCACGAGCCAACATTGAGAGGCGCACTATGCAATATGCAAAGCAGGCGAACAAAGGCCGAAAGAAGATGGTATTTGAACCCGGTGATTGGGTTTGGGTGCATATGCGCAAGGAGAGGTTTCCCGCATCTCGACGAACCAAGCTACATCCTCGGGCGATGGGCCTTTTCAAATCATAGCACGAATTAACGATAACGCCTACAAGCTAGATCTTCCCGGAGACTATGGGGTAAGTGCTTCCTTTAATGTGACTGACCTGACTCCTTTTGAATTTGATGTAGGTCAAGCTGATTCGAGGACGAATCATTTTCAAGAAGGGGGAGATGATACAATCCAGGGCGCAAGCTCGAAAGACAACATGAGACAAAGAGAAACCCTCCGAAACATTAGTCCACCGAACGCGCTCGAAGGAATGGCCGGCCCGTTGACTAGATTAAGGAAGAAGAAGATGAATGAGGCCTTGAGCAAACTCTTTATGGAAGCCCAAGATAATGAGGCTAATTCTCATAAATACAGGCCCAAATCTATCAACCTTTTGGAAGTAACAAGGCCCAACCAATCGACCCAAGAAGGAGCTGAAAAGAAGGTCCAATGAAAGTCAAGAAAAGTCAAACTCGTCCATGACCTTTCAAGTCCCATCTCAAGTTCAATGAAAGTGGTCCAAGTCAAGTTGGGATGGCAAATTCGTGGCATGCATGAAAGAAGCCAAAGAGTCATTCAAAAGTTCATCTTGAAGTCATCAAAAGTCATCAAAAGTCACCTTGAAGTCATACATTGCATTAAGTCTTCATTTTTAGTCAAAGTAGTTTATTTAATGCTTTTAGCCTAGTTCCTTCTATTAATAAGCTATGTATGGACGAATTTTAAGGAGAATTATCATTTTGAACTTGTAAGGTTTTCCTTTTCCCTAGCTCTCCGAGTGCTAGTTCGAGTCTTTGCAATTTACGTGCAAATACTTTCCGGCTTATCAACTAAACTCGTTCCACTTAGTTGTGGCGCCAAAACCATTTCCATATAGCCTTCGTGATTTCAAAGGTGATAGGTTTAATATACCTATTGTTGTTGGGTTCGTTAGGTCATACGGGGTGGGGTATCCGGGACACTTCTTCGTGTGTGATCCAAAGGTGATAGGTTTAATATACCTATTGTTGTTGGGTTCGCTTGAGGATTAGTTAGAAACATATAGTTGCACCCTTCGCCATTCAAGGCACGGTCTTTTTCTAGGTGAAACTCGTGCTCCCAATCGAGGTTCACATCACTAAGAGCGATTTTAGTTGAAAACTTTCTCGAGCATAATTCAGGGAAAATCTTTTTCGACTGGACTTATTGACTTTGCGCGTGCAAATTTTCTCTCGGAAGACATTTTTTGTCTGACTTTTTAGTTTGACTAAGCGAAAATCATTTGCTTCGAAAACCTTCTTCATTATGCATTGTAAACATTGTGCATAATACAGAAAATAGTTGAATTGATCCAAGAGGCTTCACAATCCAATTCTAGAGAGAGAAACAACAGAATCTTTCTCTCACTAAGCAAATTCTCTCTCGATGTTTCAAATTGAGTTTTTGATCGAACTTAAATTTCTTATAATTCTAATCGAATTACTTAGGATTAAAGTCTAGGATCTTAGAGTTGATAATTAGAGGACCTAACAATTGGTATCAGAGCATATTCGTTCAGTTTTGAATCGAAATTGTGAGAATCTAATCGAATTTAAATACCGAAACTGTTTACGCTCGAAGAACAATTTTGGCGCCAAATTTGATTCGATCGGATAGCCTTAATTATGTTCTTATTTGACTTGAATTTGATGTTTCTGTGACCGTTTGGGTGCTAGAAATCGTTTGCGATCAGATCGGCAGTGTTTAGAACATCGATTTAGCAGATTTGATAAATCTGGGAAGTTACTGTTCGCGCGAAAAACACTTAGAACATGTTCTGATTTTTACAAAGTTTGATATATTTTGCTTCGCAACGTGTTTAATGGCTTGTTCGTGCGTAGTCAGTAGTTGATTTCGAGCAATTGCCTGCAATTTCACTGTTTAATTCGTTGTTTTGCTCGAATCAGCACTAAATCGTATTATGTGACAATTTGCGCAATTTCAATTTTTCTCGCAGGGTTTCGATCAGATTAATTTCTCGACCGAAAACTCCGAGCGATAGTTTTTCTCGGTCAGAATACGAGTCAGCAATAAAGTCGCCGTCACTAAGAGCGATTTTAGTAGAAAAGCTTTCTCGAGCATTATTCAGCGAAAATCTTTTCCAACGAGACTTATTTTGGCGCGTGCAAATTTTCTCTCGAGAAACATTTTCAGTCAGACTTTTTAGTTGACCATGTTAGGATATTTAATTAGTTGTGTCAATAGTTGAAGTCTTGGAATTAATTATGTAATTATCTTTAGCTTGGGCTTTGGACTAGATTGTAATTATTTTATTATTTAGTGATTGGGCCTTAATATACCTAGGGTTAATGTGGTATATAAGGTTTTACCAACTCACTTTGAAGGCTAATCAAAGATCAAAAGGCTTACTCTTATTTTCACACACTACACACACTCAAAGGTGAGAAACTCTCCCTTTTCATTCCATTTAGCCACTTTGATTCCTTGTTTGGTGCATTTCGGGACCAACAAGTGGTATCAGAGCAAACGTGGATCGATCTTCTGTGATTTGAATCCAGTTTCGTTCGATTCCAAGCAAGATCAAAGGTGTTTTTTGAGCAAAAAATTGGTTTCGGGCATTTTGAGCTTGTTTTGGGGTTTTGATGCTTCGTTTTTGTGTTTAAAACCCTCCCCCAGATCAAGTCTATGCCTAAAATGTTTTTAGAACACTTTTGGATCAGTTTTAACGAGTTTTGAACGAGATTTAAGCAGAAAATTTTCAGAAAAGGACATCTCGGCCATTCTCTGTTTTCGGTCGATTTGACCCATTTTTTGTTGTTTTTAGCTCACAAATCGGTCGATTATGTGTTTAGGGAAGGATTTCTGAAGTTTAGGATCAAGTTTGAGCGATTTTGGTTGAGCTTTGAGTGAAAACGGACGGTTTTTCTGGAAAATATCGCGACATACCAATGGAACAGTACTTGATGTTCTTGGCCGCGAAATTTTGCTGAAACGTTCAAAACCGCGAAAGTTTCACCTTTTAAGCCGCAAAACTTCTCTTTCACTGCATTTTTTTCGCAACGGTCTACACTCACAATCCGAGAATTTTTACACCGCGAAAATTTCACTATCATTGCAGCTTCTCGCAACAACCTATACTCAAAATCCGAGAAAGTTTAAATCCGCGAAAATTTTTTCTTAGGCCAAATTTTTTTTCTCAACTTCATGCTCTATAAAATCCGAGAATTTCCAAAACCGCGTAAATTTCTCTAAGATCCAATCTTTCTCAAGTTCATACTCTTTAAAATCCGAGAAACTTTATACACGAGAAAGTCTATTCCAAGAATTTTTCTGAGCCGCGAAATTTTCAAAAATCTGACAAATCTTTCTAAGTCGAGAAATTAACAGCCGAGAATTTTTAGAAATTCCATATCCTAGAAAGATTATCCCGCGAATCTTTCTAAGCCGCGAATTTTTTTTTTCTCAGCCAAGAACTGTTTGAAAATTTTTATACCCGAGAAATTTTTCTTAGACCGCGAAAGTTTTTGAACTCTGTGAAAATTTTACATCCGAGAAATTTTTTAAAGCCGGGAATTTTTGAAATCTTACATCTGAGAATTTTTTTTTTTTTCTTTGACTGAGAAAGTTTTGAAATTCACGAAATTTTTACATCCGAGAAATTTTCAAAGCCGAGAAAAATTTATCTCATCTGAGAAAGTTTTCTTTAAAAACCACGTCTCTTTCAAATCTGAGAAAATTTCCTAAAAATCACACTTCAACTCTTGACGCAATTTTTTTCCGTGAAATTTTCTTGTGAAATTTTAAAACTCTCAACTTAGAATTATTCCCACATGCGAAACTTTTAAAACCGAGAAATTTTCACTTGAGAATTTTCCTTCGGACTTTCTCTTTAAAACTCTCAAACACCGAAATTTCTCAACATCTAAATTCTCGGATAACACTTCATTTATCACGTCTCCTTGAGCTGCAAATTTTTTTGTGTGTTAAGTCTTTTTCTCGTGATAAAAACGTCTTGGGTTAAACTTTTCTCAAACTTTTAAGATTTGATCCTTACACTTTAGTACTATCTCCCTAAACCACTTTTGCGATAAAATTTGTTTTGCTTTCCAAGTCTCAATTTAAATTTCTAGAACTTCTCCTAAATTTAAGATATATTTCTCTTTCATACATTATCGACCATCACACACGCTCACTTAGTTCTAAGAAATTCTCTAAACAATTTTATTCTCAAAACTCTACTCATTAAACTCGTATTTCTCATATCGTTCGTTACTAACTTTCTTATCTACGCAAGATCAAAACCACGGACGATTCGACTGCACCAACCATGTCTACCATGAATGACGTCTCCATAGTGGGCTCCGACACCAGGCCTCCGATGCTGCGACAAGGCGACTACAGCATATGGACAAACCGCTTCCTCACGTTCATCAGGAACAAAGGCGCACCACTCTCTCAATATCTTCTGGACTCCATCTTCAATGGCCCAGCACAGTTCTGGACAACTATCCCTGCACAGCCAAACGCAAACCCTCCCATGGATGAACGCCGCACACCAAGAGGTCCCATCAATGAGGATGAACTGGCTCGCGTACAGGCCGACGAGACTGCCAAAGGATACCTCTTCCAGGCTTTGGGAAACGAGGTCTACGCTCACGTTGAGTGCTGCACAACTGCTAAGGAGATATGGGATGAACTTGCAGAAATTATGGCAGGCACAACTGAAAGTGCTCAGGGAAGGAAATCAGCATGCCTCTCGCAGTATGAACTCTTCCAGGCCTATGAAGGAGAGGAACTGCGTGACACATACCTCCGATACTTGAAGGTCATCAATGAACTCAAGAAAGCCAGGATCTCGAGGGACAAATTCGATATTAACAACCGCTTCCTTGGTAGCCTCAAACCACATTGGGGCAATGCAATCGTGATGATGATTCAGAGTAAGGACCTCTCCAACACTTCTATCCATGCTCTTTATGACAGTCTGTCTGCCTATGCTCCTTACGTGCAACCTCAGACCACCAACACTCGAGTCGACCCACTGGCACTCCTCTCGAACAAAACCAATGAACGATCTTCCACCACTAAGACCAAACAGAACAAAGGAAAGCTACCAGCTGTTGTATCTGACACCTCTTCAGGATCCGAAGCCGATACAGAATCAGATGAAGATGTTCGTGATATACGCAAGCAACTGGCAATGCTCACTAAGTTGGTCTCAAAGAAGATCGGAAAAAGATCCTCATCCTCCTCCAATCGCCAAAGAACCTACAGCGGCACCAAAAAGACCACTCCCACTGAGGAAACTAAGCCGACAAAGAAAGCAGAGGACTCCGCACCTCAAAAGTCTGTGAAGTGCTTTCGGTGTGGAAAGACAGGACACTTTGCCAAAGAATGCCACGCCCCACGCGTGAAGGACTCCGGGTACTATGACCGAAAGGCCAGAATGACCCGCAAGATGGAAAGTGGGAAAGCCCTACTCACCGAAGAAGCTGAATGGGTGAATGACACTTCAGAAGACGAGGAGCCTAAGGATGAAGATTGCTGCATGGCAAGGCTGGTCGAACATGACGAGGACGAGGAGATGGGTCACACCGGTGAAACACAGCTAAGACTCCTACCAACGCTGAGTCTGAGGTACGAATCTCGCAACTTGATGATGTGTTTAATCACCGACACGCCATTAGAAACCCACAGTAGACGCTAGGGATTATGATGAACTTAGGCTAAAATTTGAAAATAACTATGCCTTACTTAGTCTAAAAGTAGAAGAACTTGCCTGCGCAAACGAACGTCTAATAGCCTCTGAAGCGTTAGTCAAACGTCTGCAAAGTAAGAACAAACAAAGTGAGACTAAAGTTAAGGAAACTACACTAGCCATTAGTTCATGTGAAACTTCTCGCCTCCTGACGGCCGCCCAATACGAACTGCTTACAAAGGAAAGAGTTAGGCTATACCGCAAGGTGAAGGAACTTGAAGAGCAACTTCACCTTAGGAAAAAGGCAGCAAACATCTTATGTCTATTAAACCAACCAGCTGAAACAGAATTCTACGACGCCCGGATGAGAATCGGACTGGCCAGCAACTGCGATCCAACGCCGCTAATTGTCAAAAGGTATAACATGTACAGTACAGCATTCCTAAAAACAAGGACAGGGACTCCCTCACAGCTCATGCCTTTTGTAAGATCCTCCTCCACTGTGCTGTCAGAAGAAAAGAGGAAACAGAACATACTTTGGGCAGAGATCGCATACGACTACACAGAACTGAATGCTAGTGATAAGACTAGAAAGCCCTCACTCTCTGAAGACATCAAATCTCAGTTCCCAACCGAAGAACAGGAAATCGCTCTCCGAGAAGCACTTTCTCGCATCTATGTCCCAGAGAAACTTCTGGTCATAGCAGACCTAGAACGAACCATAGAAGTAGAGCGAAAAGCCTTTGCAAAAGAGCGAGAAGATCTACTTTATAAAATCTTTACCCTAGAACAATCTCGTAATACGAACGAACCTTCTACGTCAAGTCAAGTACCCGATTCTCAAACATGTAAATGTAAGAGGACGGCGAAGATGACTCCTGAAGCCGACATATGTTCTAACACTAACTCTAGTATTCTTATGGATACAAGGAATGTGAGTTCGACGTCTCTGGAAGGGAGTTCGTACCAGATAAAGGAGAATCCGCTCTTCGATGACAAGAAGAAAAGACCATCCTATATTCGTTCTTCCTCTCTATGTACTGAATCCCAATGTCCTAAGGTCGTAGACAATTATGTTGCCAAAACTCATCTTTCTTTTGCCAAGCTTATGCCTATGTGCTGCTGCAATGAATTTGTTCTCCCACGCTTCCATGAATACGAAACACATGAACACGCAACACTCCGACCACGCAAGCGAAGTTCATCTGCGACGTCCTTGAATTCGCCCATGTCGCCTAAACCTAAGGTCAAGCGAAAACGCCTCTCGTCGTCAAACGCAAACTCACCTACTACTCACAAGCCAAAGGCGACCAAAACCGAGGCACAAAAACGACAACCACATTCCACACGCCAATTCATGTATAAGGCACCACACATGCAAGCACAAGTTAGGAAAATATGGGTTAGAAAAACCATAATCCCGCCTAATCAAACAAACGACAAAGGGAAAGCTAAATTAGAAACAACACAATCTGATTTAGAAACCACATTTCCCATGAAGCGCGTAAAAACTTTACATATATCACAAGAATGCCCCGTTCGAAAACGGGGACCCAACGTTTGCTAAATGTTTGCAGGTCTGTCATGTGTGGTATCTGGACTCGGGTTGCTCCACACACATGACAGGGAATAAGGAGCTGTTGAGCAACTTCTCCGAGCGCTATCTCGGAAGGGTCTCCTTCGGAAACTGTCAAATGGCGCCAATTCTAGGAACTGGCGATCTCGTGCACGATAAACTGACAATCAAGGGCATCTCCTATGTCGAGGGTTTGAGCTACAATCTCTTCAGCATTGGTCGATTCTGCGACAAAGGATACAAGGTTCTATTCGAATCTGACATCTGCAGCATTATGGATGCCTCAGGACAATCTCTTCTTTCTGGAACGCGCACGTCCCACCTTTATGTACTCAACCTTACGACCTCACGACCAATATGCCTTCTCTCTCGAGCCGCACCCAAGTTGAATGATCTATGGCACCGGCGACTTTCACATCTCAATTTCAAGACCATCAACAAACTACGTCAGAATAAACTCGTCAACGGTCTACCCCAACTGACTTATCATAAGGAACACCTCTGCTCTGCTTGTGAATTGGGGAAGATGAAGCGATCGTCTCATGTCTCTAAGGAAACACCGTCGTCTAAACTCATCCTCGAGCTCTTACATATGGATCTATGTGGCCCAATGCCTACGGCCACACTCGGAGGAAGACGGTATATTCTGGTGATAGTCGACGATTTTTCTCGCTACACGTGGACGAAACTCATTCGTTCAAAGGATGAAGTTCCTGATATAATCATCGAGTTTGTTGTTACATCCCAAACACTTCATCAACAAAAGGTTCGGATTATCAGAACTGACAACGGAACTGAGTTTAAGAACAAGAAGCTCAGTGATTTCTATGCCACTCAGGGCATCACTCAGCAGTTCTCAGCTGTGAAGACACCGGAACAGAATGGTGTCGTTGAGCGCAAGAACAGGACACTAGTTGAAGCTGCCAGGACTCTTCTCATCCAATCCGGACTTCCTCATTCTCTTTGGGGCTAAGCTATTCAAACGGCTTGCTACACACAGAACCGGGCTTCCATCCACAAGAGATTCAACCGCACCCCATACGAGATGGTGAATAACCGTCGTATCCCCGATATATCTTATCTAAGGGTCTTCGGTTGCCGATGTTTTGTGGCCAATGATCGCCAACATCTTGGGAAGCTTGATCCAAAAGCTCTTGAAGGCATCTTTGTTGGATATTCACTGAATTCAAAGGCATACAGAGTCTATCTTAAGGAGAAACGGTCAGTAATAGAAAGCACGAATGTCTCTTTTGACGAAAGCGAAGGCGATCCCATAGCTTCTGGCCATATCAGTCCAGAACCAGGTCTTCTACAGACGTTGACAAAAGGTCAATCTTCAACGGCGGGAACTTCCTCATCTGAGGGCAATTGTGGCGAACTGGATCTCGATCTGCTCTTCGAATACTTCTACCCAGTTCCCAAGACTCCCGTCGCCACCACTCAACCTACCGCTGCACCCACTCCGCCTACACCACCAGCTACCGGCAATAACGTCGTCCCTCCAAACCTGGATGCTCTCAATCTCGATGAAGACGACATACTATGATTCTGATGCAGAACCCTCTCAATTCAATACGATTGAGATCTCTTCTTCGGACACCGGGCCCCAATCTAATGAGCTTCAAGTAGACACTAATGCGGCCAGCTCCTCACAAACCAACGTGCCACTTTGGGCTCGCTCTCACCCTACCGATCAGATTATTGGGGATCCCACATCCGGTGTTTCGACACGTTCGGCTACGATGAATGAAAGTTTGTTTGCTTGCTATCTCAGCCAAGTCGAACCATCACGAGTAGCAGAAGCTCTCAATGATCCTGATTGGCTGATTGCAATGCAGGAAGAAATAAATCAGTTTGAACGCTTACAAGTTTGGGAACTCGTACCACGACCTCACAATAGATCCATTATCGGCACAAAATGGATCTTTAAGAACAAAAAGGATGAAGATGGTGTTGTTATTCGCAACAAAGCAAGACTTGTGGCTAAGGGGTATAACCAACAAGAAGGCATCGACTACGATGAAACCTTCGCCCCAGTTGCCAGGATCGAAGCCATACGAATGTTTCTTGCCTTTGCTGCTCACAAGAACTTTAAAGTCTACCAAATGGACGTGAAGACGGCATTTCTGAATGGATTTCTCAAAGAAGAAGTGTACGTTGATCAACCTGAAGGGTTCTTGAGCGAAGAGTTTCCTCATCACGTTTATCGACTTTACAAGGCCCTCTACGGACTAAAACAGGCTCCCCGAGCATGGTATGACGTCCTTTCAGACTTCCTTGTTCAGTCTGGATTCAAGAAAGGATCTCTGGATACAACTCTCTTCACTAAGCGGAGTGGCCCGGACATCATGATTGTACAGATTTATGTCGACGACATCATTTTTGGATCGACTAAACCACAACTGTGCGAAGAGTTCGCAGAATTGATGAAAGAGAAATTCGAAATGAGTATGATGGGTGAGCTGAATTTCTTTCTTGGTCTTCAAGTAAAGCAACTCCCCAACGGAATCTTCATCAATCAGTCCAAATACATCCATGACATCCTCGAGAAGTATGGAATGAAGGATGCTAAGACTGCTGCTACACCTATGTCACCCTCTGGCCGACCCGACGCGGACCCATCTGGTGTTCCCGTTGACCAAACCGTCTATCGAGGGATAATAGGCTCTCTTCTGTACCTCACTGCTAGTCGACCAGATATCGTTCTCTCGACAGGAATCTGTGCTCGTTTTCAGGCAACACCAAAGGAATCCCATCTCACTGCTGTCAAAAGGATTCTCCGCTATCTCAAAGGAACACCCAATCTGGGTTTGTGGTACCCCACTCTATCGGACTTCAAACTGGTTGGATTCTCTGACTCAGATTATGCAGGATGCAAGATGGACCGAAAAAGCACCTCTGGAGCTGCACACTTCTTGGGCGGTAAACTCGTAAGTTGGTCGTCTCGAAAACAAAACTGTGTCTCAACTTCGTCGACGGAGGCAGAATATGTCGCCGCCGCTAGTTGCTGTTCACAGCTTTTGTGGATGAGAACCCAACTACGAGATTTTAATTTTCATGTTGATAAAATTCCCATTTATTGTGACTCAAAAAGTGCTATCGCGATGACGAGTAATCCTGTACATCACTCAAGAACAAAACACATAGATATTCGTCACCACTTCATCAAAGAACATGTCGAACAAGGCACGATTGAATTGCACTACATAACAACCGAAGATCAACTGGCCGACATTTTCACAAAACCGTTAGATGTCAAACGATTCCAACACCTAGTGACTATGTTGGGCATGTTGAATATTCAGTTGTGATCAATCGACCCTACATGAACTTTGATAAAGTGTACATACTTCATTTTCTCTTCACTTCATTTTCTACGTGTCGTCTGGATTATGTCTTTTGAGGGGGAGTTTTTTTTTTGATTAAGGGGGAGCGTTTGATATTTCGTTATTTAAAACGGGAATTTTTCGATTAAGGGGGAGCGTCTGATATTTCATTATTTGAAACGGGGAGTTTTGCGATTAAGGGGGGGCTTCTTATTTTTATTATTATTTAAAAATAAAAAAAAAATTTGGGGTTGAAATTTTAAAGTCTGGTCAAACTGAGTCAAAATCGGACCAATCAAAAATTTTGGGCTGAATTTAAAATTTCTCTGGTCAAAAAGAGTCAAAATTGGAACCAAATCCGCGAAATTCAGCCAAGTTGAGGTTTTGACCAAGCCCGCGAAATTTCGGCCCATTTACTCAAAAATTCGCATGTACAGTGCCTACAATCGTAAAACCCCAAAACCCTTAACGTTTTTTCACTATTCAAAAATTCCCGAGAAAATTCAAAAAATTCGCAACCCTCTCTGTCAAAAATTCGCAACTCCTCGCATCGTCGTCTTCGTCAAATCTGCTTTCAAACTTCGTTTCCTGCTAACTCAATCATCGCAAATCAGCTTTTCGGTATGAATACACCTTAAATAACCCAATTTCTGTTCGATTTTATCCTGTTTTGCCCATTTTAAGTAAATCTGTTAAGTTAGGGTTAAAATTTCTCGGCTATGAATCGAATGCATGTTAGGTTTTTAATGTTTAAATCCCCCAAATATGCATTTCCCATCCTATTACGAGTCGATTGAGTCTAAATTATTGCATTTTGGTTAAGATTTGAGTAGGTCTAAGGCAAAAATTGATTGCGCTGTCTCGCACTTTTCAACTGTGTTCTTCACCGCGAAAATTTCTCAGAAAAATTGCTTTAAACGTTAAACTTCGCTGCTACAGTGAGATGTGCCCCGCGAAATTTTTAAATCACCGAGAAAAATTCTCAGATAAAGTGCTTTAATTGTTAAACTTCGCTGCTACAGTGAGATGTACCCCGCGAAATTTTATTTCACCGAGAAAAATTCTCAGATAAATTGCCTTAATCTTTAAAATTCGCTGCTACAGTGAGATGTGCCCCGCGAACCTTTTATTTTACCCGAGAAAATTCTTGAGCTACAGTGAGTAAGGTCCCGCGAAATTTTATCTGAGAAACTTTTATACAAGAATTTACATTGGTTAAAACTTCGCTGCTACAGCATGTGAAGCCCCGCGAAATTTTTTACACTTCACCTCATTATACATTTTTTTCGCATCTTCACTTTTCTCGCATCTACAGTGAACAAAATTTTCTCAATTCACAAAGATTTTTCAACCCGCGAAAATTTCATAGACTCGCATCTACAGTGAACAAAAATTTTCTCAATCCACTAAGATTTTTCAACCCGCGAAAATTTCATAGACTCGCATCTACAGTGAACAAAAATTCCTCAATCCACAAAGACTTGTCCATCCGCGAAATTTTTCACTATATGCTGAGTGCGAAATTTCCTTGAGACATGAGAAAATTTCTTAACGTGCGAGATTTTTGTGGCTAAGTGCGAAATTTCTTGAAACATGAGAAAATTTCTTAACATGCGAGATTTTTGTGACTAAGTGCGAAATTTCTTGAAACATGAGAAAATTACTTAACGTGCGAGATTTTTGTGGCTGAGTGCGAAATTTCTTGAAACTTGAGAAAATTTCTCTCGACTTTCATGCGACTTTCCTTAACTTGAGAAAATTTCTATGTAAGATAAGTTGCGATTTTTCATTGCATGCGAAAAATTTTTACAATGTGCGAGACCTCTTAACTTACGAAAATTTTCCATACTTGCTAAATTTTACACAAAATGCGAAAATTTTCAAATTTCAATCTTAACAACTATGTCAAAGGGACCCTAAACTAGCTTTATTGGGAATTTTTCTTATATATAATTTTGGGCAATTCTATCATTCTCGTGACTTAGACCACACTAATCATCTTATAATTATTGTCAAGCACAGAAATGACGGACAAAGACCAAAGTACACTCGAGGCACTTGAGGCAGCTGCAATCCAAAGAGAGGTCGCTCGCATCGAACTCCATTCGCGTACGTATGTCCCACCACCGGAGGAGATCTTTTCACTAAGTCAATGGGCGACCCTGATTCCCAACAACTACAAGGTGGACTTGGACAGTTTTCGGTGCGATGCCCCCGTAATTATAGAAATTCTCAAAGGGCACCCACTTCGCCACGCCCTCACTCATGGCGAACCAGAAGCACAGGTGTACCTTCAACAATTCTGGCACACGCTCCAGATTGCTGGACCGCTACGCCTTGCCAAGACCTTATCCGCCCAAATCGATCAAGAAACGGTGGTCCTCACTCCCAGAATACTCCAAGAAGTTCTTCAACTCCCGGTCTACTCACCCTACGATCCACCACCAACTCACGACCAACTCATTGAAGACATCGACAGACTGGGCTATCAACCAGATGCCAAGAAGAAGAAAGGCCCACTCGTCCTCAGTGAAGTCACAACCCGCAATCTACCACAACCCTGGCGGACACTGTACCTGCTGGTAAACAAATGTATGTCAGGAAAGCATGCTGGTCAGGACCGCGGAAACATTCAAATCCTCACAATCATGACCGGCATCGCTCACAACCGCAAGTACAACTACGCTGACATCATCTGGGTGGACCTAGTCTCAATGATCCAGCGACGCGACCGGGAAGTCGCCAAGGGAGTCACGAACCGGTTCGTCCCGTACATGCGATGGCTCCCAGCTCTGATCAAGCACTTCCGCCTACACTCAACCAACATCCGCATCCGTCCGGAAGCAGAACACTTTCAAATCCCAACTGTCGAGAAGTTCGCCAAGAAGAACACACCGGCGAAGGATCGACAAGCAATGGTGATCCCGGACGACGTGCTCGCCTACGCCGACCCAACCAACCCGCACGTCCAAGAATACCGTGCCTCAACCACCTCCTTCCGTGAAAGCCCGCACCCTCGATCCACTGTCCCTACGGAGCAGATCAACCCCCCTGCTCCTAACCTCGGGACTAGCCAACCCCCCACCACTACCTCCAACAAGTCATCGAGTCACGCCGCATCCTCCTCCACCCGCGTTCCGGAAAAACGGTCGCGTAAGGATGACGTAAGCCGTCCCACGGAGCGTCGATCGAAACAAAAACACGATCGACCTCCTCAGCCACAAATAAGCCGAGCCGAACCAATAGGCACAGGATGTGATGTGTTCACCTCCCGAGTAGAAGTCGTGGCATCTGGCTGAACCACGCAAACGTCCCCACTAGTCCACTTATCTTCCTCTCTACAGGAAGATATTTCATTCCACGAGGAGCCACGTATACCATCGACATCCCACTTGGAGGTGATCGATGTTGAAACAAGCAGTCCCTCGCCTCAGACTGCATCCTCTTCATGCACATCGAGTCTAGTGCCCTCACTCCCCATAATTTCTTACGTTTCTAGGACACATACACCTCTTACCGCACCACAGAGTCTTCGTGACTCTGTCAGAACGCTCGGTGATGTCTCTGTGACTGAGAGCGGAAGACCTAGCACGGCCAACATCACAACAACCGTGAGCCTAGGCCATCATTCGATTGAGTCTGTCTCATCGATGATGCTAACGGGAAGTCTGAGTGACCCCGTCTTTTCCAGTCCTGTGCAAACGGGCGGCCGATCGGCGATATTCACCGAGTCGGTGTCAGTTGGAGTTCTTCGTGATTCCAACTTGTTAGATTTACCCCACTTCGTCACCGAGACCGCGCTAGAGACACGTCTTCAAGAGTTTGCAAAGACTCTTGAGGCGTCGATTTTAGATAAAGTCTACGCGCGTCTCGAAGCGTCCACGGTCGACAAAGGCAAAGGTGTGGCCCCGGAGACGCCACCACCGAAGCACAATGAGGACGCGGACGCTGTTCTCTCCTCGATTTCCGCCAAGGAGCTCTTCTACATCCTCAGAGCACGATTCGAGTCAATGACGGAACTCGACGAGGAGGAACAACAGATGAAGAAAATAATGTTGCAACCAATGTCTTGCCGCACCCAAGGCGAGACTAGCGGGATCAGGCGCGACGATCAAGACGATCATCAAGATCGCCGCGAGGGGGAGATAAATAGGCAGCTTGGCGCACAATCCCAAGGATTCGTACAATCGACGCCGCCTTCCTCCTCTGGACCTGAAACGGCACCCGCAACAGAAACCTCACAACCCACTAGCCAAACATCCCATCCCATAAACCCCGAGTCACTAACCAAATCACCCTCACCACCATACACCAACGTCTCCAAAACTCTAATCGTCACATCGACGTTAGAGACCACCTCCACACCGTCTCCACCCACCAACTCCGAACCTCTAACTGTCACATCGACGTTAGAGGCCACCACCACATCTACACCACCAATTACCCAAATCATCCTCGCCAAAACCATCACCTCAACCGAACCACCTGAATCTCCACCACAACCATCCCCACAATCCACAAACTCCTCCGAAGCAACACCCTCGCCATCACATAGCCATACCCCTCTCGACATCGACTCCAACCTGGCTGTCGAGGACGTCTATTGCGCACAAAATGAGATCGAGGCCTACATCTTCAACGATGAATGGCTGTACACACCCGCCGACGCAGTAGCAGCCAGGAAGTTGGTGGAAAACGCTCGACGTCTGCTAAAGGAAGCCTCGCTCACGCTGATCAACACCGCAGACGACGAGAACGGAGAGGAGTACGACGCTGAACCGGCCGAGCTCGAGAACATCCTTCAATTCCAAGCGCAGCAAACTGAGGCTCCTGCTGCTCAAACGGATGTGCCCACGGTGGATATACCGGAAGCACCGTGGGAAAACAAAAAGATCACGGCACCATTTCAGGAAGAGATCAGGAAGAGGATCTGGCGGCGCAAGGAGAAGATCATCACAACCTTCGACGAGTATGAGCTGATGAACATCCAAAATTGGAGCGAGAAAAAGAAGCAGCTCTATCGATGGAGCCTTCTCTGCAACAAATGCACAAAGAGGACGCTATCCGATGAGGAAAACATCGCTCTGGAAATGAATCGGGCCCCCATCTGCAAAGTCACTGACCTCCACCACGAGTCGAAAGGACCTGTCCACTACCCAGTCTTCACAGTAATGAGGCAGGATGAGAGCTACAGCGAAGTCAGTGAGGCGGACTTCAAGTTTCTGCGCCTGGGCGACCTATACAGCATGCTGGAATCAATGAAACAGTTCAGACTTGTCCTCCGAAGCTCTGGACACCTCGTACGTGCTGAACCGGTCACCATGGGATATGTGGCTATCAAGCGCCACATGCTCCGACAGGTCAGATTCTACGCCACCCACGATCTGCAGATGGCGGTGGAACATAATCTCAAGAAGGTGAACTTGACGCGCCCATCTTTCAAGAACGCAGACGACTATCGAGAGGGCGATGTGATCGACGGAGATGATCCGGCGGTCGCCTACTCGAACTACAAAGGAAAGATGAGGCTCCTGCGCTGCTCCGAGGTGGCAAAATTCTCAGATGGGACGCTCACAATCATCCAAGACAAACTCATGAGAATTTGCCGTATCCTTTCGGAAGAAGATCCCCTCTGCCGATCCAAGTTCGCGAAGCTCATTGACGCTATTGCTGATAGAATGGTTCTTCGAAGGAATCTCCGCGCCTTCGAGTTCAAACTAGGGCTTCGCGAAACACTCACACGCTAATCCACCATCCCAACGCCCAAGATTCAAGACTCCCAACAATTGACACAAAGGGGGAGATTGTTAGGATATTTAATTAGTTGTGTCAATAGTTTAAGTCTTGGAATTAATTATGTAATTATCTTTAGCTTGGGCTTTGGACTAGATTGTAATTATTTTATTATTTAGTGATTGGGCCTTAATATACCTAGGGTTAATGTGGTATATAAGGTTTTACCAACTCACTTTGAAGGCTAATCAAAGATCAAAAGGCTTACTCTTATTTTCACACACTACACACACTCAAAGGTGAGAAACTCTCCCTTTTCATTCCATTTAGCCACTTTGATTCCTTGTTTGGTGCATTTCGGGACCAACAGACCAAGCGAAAATCATTTGCGTTCGAAAAACTTTTCCAGTCAACAGATTTATTTTTACTCGGCGAGAAACTTGCTAATCAACTGTTTCTTTGCAATCGAAAAATTCACGATCCAGAAATTTTTCTCGACCGAACGATTTTAAGAAATTTATTTCGCTCGAAAAATTTTTCGCTGACAGGCTTTCTCGCACGAGAACAGTAACAATTACACTTTATTTCGACGAAATTATTCTCGATCAAATGCAACTAACTAAGTCGTTACTTGTGAAGCAGTTACACTAGTTCAAACCATAAAAACAATAGATGAAGATCCTTAATCAACTCTTCAACAAACAAAAAAAAAAGATGTGTACACGCTTGGAAATGATAACCGTCTGCCAATACTCAAGAGAGGGGAATACGCCGTATGGCGCAGCCGCTTCTTAAACTTCATTGAGCTTAAGGATCAGGCAGAAAACCTCCTCACTTCTCTTGAGGAAGGACCCACTCAATTCTGGGTTAACATACCCGGTGACAACACCGTTGACCCTCCAGTTCCTGCCACTAGGAGACGAAAAATTCCTAATGAGTACACTGAGGAGGAAAGAATACGAGCTAAGGGCGATCTGATATCCAAGAACACATTAATGCAAGGCATTCCCAACGACATCTATAGACAAATAGACAGCCTCCCAACGGCTATGTGAGATGAATTGCATAGAATGATGCAAAGAATGGAAGTAGGCATCAAGGCCAAGAAGGCTAACATATTGACAGCATATGACTCATTTAAAGCAAAACCAGAAGAGAGCCTACATGATCTCTATCAGAGATACCTAAACTCTTCTCAGCGAGATGAGGAAGATGGAAATAACTAAGACAAATATGGAGACAAATATCAGATTCTTAAGCTCTCTTCCCTCTGAATGGAAGAATGTATCCACCCAAATTCGACAAAGCAAAGACATAGAAGAGTTGGATATCCACGCCATTTTCGACAATCTCACACAAAACGAGGAAGACATTAGTAGATTCAGAATGAGCAAAAGGGCAAACAAACCGAAGACACTGTTGCCCTAGTTTCAGAGAAGAGGAGCTCTATATTACGCAAAGAAAAGATCACTAGGCCTCCCACACCATCAGAGTCGGAAGCTGAATCAGACTATGACGTCGAGTCACATATCAAGGCACTGGGAAAGCAGGTTGCTCTGATTGGAATGATGATAAGCAAGTAGTACTCAAGAAGAAGTCTTCTTCATCAGCCAATAGACTTCGGACTAGCTCAAAGAACAAGGACCACTCACCTGAGTCATCCGAAGTAAAGAATGCCAAAGAGCCGAACAAGTGCTTTAACTGCGGCAAACCTGGCTGCTTTGCCCGAGAGTACCCTCTCCCGAAGCAGAGAGATGTCAACTACTACTCCAAGAAGCTTTAACTCACTAAGGAGAAGGAGGCTGGAGTAGCTCTCATGGCGGAGCAAGCCACGGGCTCGAGGATACGTTAAGTTCTGACGATGAGTATCTCGCACTCAAGGCCCGCCTAGACGGGGACTCAGACGCCGAAATTTCCAACCGGATGGACAATAACCAAGCATCCACGTCATCATAGGAGGTAGATTTCTCCTCTACATTATATACTATGTTAGAGTCATTCCAAACTGACTATGCTAACATAGTACGTGCGCAGAAAAGCAATAAAAAATTAGAGGATAAACTATCCAGGTCCCAGTAGAGAATAGCTAGTAACAAGTTGGAACTTAGAAGCTCTAGTGCCAAAATAGATGAACATACTAAGAGCTTGAAAATTGCTTGGTTAGGAACCTTGACGAGAAAGCTAGCCGCAATTGTAGATTAACAAATGCCAACGCTAAGGTCGCTAGTCCAGAATCTCAATTAGAAAAATTAAATTCTAAGACTAGTGAACTAAACAAGGACTTCGATGCCTGTAAAGCTGCAAAATTGAAGATAGAAAATAACTCTGCTCTCTTAGGTGAAGAATGTAAGAAGCTGTATGCTAAAATCAAGAAAGTAGATGATCTTCTTACAAGAAGGGGTCAGACGGAACATGCCATATTCGTAAATCAGCCATTATAAATAGCATTGTAAACATTGTGCATAATAGAGAAAATAATTGAATTGATCCAAGAGGCTTCACAATCCAATTCTAGAGAGAGAAACAACTGAATCTTTCTCTCACTAAGCGAATTCTCTCTCGAGGTTTCAAATTGAATTTTTGATCGAACTTAGATTTCTTATTCTAATCGAATTACTTAGGATTGAAGTCTAGTATCTTAGAGTTGATAATTAGATGACCTAACAATTGGTAGCATATTCGTTCAGCTTTGAATCGGAAATTGTGAGAATCTGATCGAATTTAAATATGAAACTGTTTTCTGTGACCGTTTAGGTGCTAGAAATCATTTGCTATCAGTCTGCAGCGTTTAGAACATCGATTTAGCAGGTTCAGTTAATCTGGAAAGTTACTATTCATAGAAAAGCACTTAGAACACGTTCTGATTTCTACCAAATTTGATATATTTTGCTTCGTAACGTGTTTAATTGCATGTTCGTGCGTAGTCAGTAGTTGATTTCGAGCAATTACCTCCAATTTCACTGTTTAATTCGTTGTTTTTACTCGAATCAGCACTAAATCGTATTCTGTGACTATTTACGCAATTTCAATTTTTCTCGCTGGATATTCCATCAGATTAATTTCTCGAGCGAAAATTCCGCGCGATAATTTTTCTCGGTCCGAATACGAAGTCAGCAATAAAGTCGCTGTCACTAAGAGCGACTTTAGTTGAAAAGCTTTCTCGAGCATTATTCAGCGAAAATCTTTTCCGACAAGACTTATTTTGACATTGCGCGTGCAAATTTTCTCTCGAAAAACATTTTGGGTCAGAATTTTTAGTTTGACCAAGCGAAAATCATTCGCCTTCGAACCACTCAACAGATTATTTTGACTCGGCGAGAAACTTGCTAATCGTACTGTTTCTTTGCGATAGAAAAATTCGCGATCCAGTAATTTTTCTCGATCGAACGATTTGAGCAATTTATTTCGCTCGAAAAGTTTTTCGCTGACAGGCCTTGTCGCACGAGAACAGTAACAATCACATCTTATTTCGACGAAATTATTCTCGATCAAATGCTACTAACTGATTTGTTACTTGTGAAGCAGTTACACCAGTTCAAACCATAAAAACAATAGGCGAAGATCCTTAATCAACTCTTCAACAAACAAAAAAAAAATGGATGTGTACACGCTTGGAAATGATAACCGTCCGCCAATACTCAAGAGAGGCGAATACACCGTATGGCGCAGCCGCATCTTAAACTTCATTGAGCTTACGGATCAGGCAGAAAACCTTCTCACTTCTCTTGAGGAAGGACCCACTCAATTCTAGGTTAACATACCCGGTGACAACATCGTTGACCCTCCAGTTCCTGCCACTAGGAGATGAAAAATTCCTAGTGAGTACACTGAGGAGGAAAGAATACGAGCTAAGGCCGATCCCATAGCCAAGAACACATTACTGCAAGGCATTCCCAACGACATCTATAGACAGATAGACAGCCTCCCAACGGCTATGTGAGATGAATTGCATCGAATTACGCAAAGAACATAAGTAGGCATCAAGGCCAAAAAGGCTAACATCATGACAGCATATGGCTCATTTAAAGCAAAAGCAGAAGAGAGCCTACATGATCTCTATCAGAGATACCTCACTCTTCTCAAAGAGATGAGGAAGATGGAAATAACTCAGACAAATACGGAGACTAATATCGGATTTCTATCCTCTCTTCCCTCTGAATGGAAGAATATATCCACCCAAATTCGACAAAGCAAAGACATAGAAAAGTTGGATATCCATGCCATTTTCGACAATCTCGCACAAAAACGAGGAAGACGTTAGTGAGATTCAGAAGGAGCAGAAGGACAAACAAACCAAAGACATTGTTGCCCTAGTTTCAGAGAAGAGGAGCTCTACATCACGCAAAGAAAAGATCACCAGGCCTCCCATATCATCAGAGTCGGAAGCTGAATCAGACTATGACGTCTAAACACATATCAAGGCACTGGGAAAGCAGTTGGCTCCAATTGGAAAGATGATAAGCAAGCAGTACTTCAAGAAGAAGTCTTCTTCATCAGCCAATAGACTTCGGACTAGCTCAAAGAACAAGGACCACTCACCTGAGTCATCCTAAGTAAAGAATGCCAAAGAGCCGAACAAGTGCTTTAACTGCGGCAAACCTGGCCGCTTTGCCCGAGAGTGCCCTCTCCCGAAGCAGAGAGATGCCAACTACTACTCCAAGAAGCTTTAACTCACTAAGGAGAATGAAGCTGGAGTAGCACTCATGGCGGAGCAAGACCACGGGCTCGAGGATACGTTAAGTTCTGACGATGCGTATCTCCCACTCAAGGCCCGCCTAGACGGGGGGACTCAGACGCCGAAATTTCCAACCGGATGGACAATAACCAAGCATCCACATCAGCACAGGAGGTAGATTTCTCCTCTACATCATATATGTTAGAGTCATTCCATACTGACTATGCTAACATAGTACGTGAGCAGAAAAGCAATAAAAAATTAAAGGAAAAACTATATAGGTCCCAGGAGAGAATAGCTAGTATCGAGTTGGAACTTAGAAGCTCTAGTGCCAAAAAAGATGAACTTACTAAGAGCTTGAAAATTGCTTTGTTAGCAACCTTGACTAGAAAGCTAGTCTCATTTGTAGATTAACAAATGCCAACGCTAAGGTCGCTAGTCTAGAATCTCAATTAGAAAAATCAAATTCTAAGATTAGTGAACTAAACAAGGACTTCGATGCTTGTAAAGCTGCAAAATTGACGATAGAAAATAACTCTGCTCTCTTAGTTGAAGAACGTAAGAAGCTGTATGCAAAAATAAGAAAGTAGACGATCTTCTTACAAGAAGGGGTCAGGCGGAACATGCCATATTCGTTAATCTGCCCAACGACATATATGTAGAATACACGTTAGAATTGTGCTTTGATTTTATTAGCTGTCCTTGTAATTTGGGGCTTTTATTATATTAGTCCGTATTTGAAGACTAGTTTGATATTTATACCAAATTCGTTTGGTATAAATAGCATTGTAAACAAGGAAAACTAAAAAAAATGCACAAGAGCAAGGGCGACGGTTGTTGTGTTAAAAAAATATAAAAAACGAAAATTAGAGAAAAAATGCACGGGCAACTGTTGTTGTGTAACAACCGCCGCCCATACTCATTAAAAAATAAAAACGAAAATTAAAAACAATGTACAAGTGCATGGGCGACGGTTGTACTCATTCAAAAAAATAAAAAAAAACGAAAATTGAAAAAAAAAAAAAGCACAAGAGCATTGGCGACGGTTGTTCAACGTAGAACTGTCGCCCATGTTCGTAATTAAAAAAAATTATAGCTGACGGTTTTGGCAAAGGAATCGTCGCCTATGACTAACAAAAACTAAAAACAATTACGAGAGTGCCATCGCGTCCACTATAGGCGACGGTGGTGCCGTCGCCTATGAAACATTTTCTACTAGTGTTCGCTTGAAAGTGTCTTAGCTCCTGAAGTTTTTGTGAATCATTTTTGGGTTTGTTTAGTAGATATGTATGGAAACCTCGAAATTTGTAGTTGATTCTCGAGCAATCCTACGGTTCTTGTTTGTATTTTCGTTGCTTCTCTTTGTTTCCTGTATGAAGATAAATATCCATATATGTATGCCGTAGGTACTTTATAAATAGTGATGTGCATTACGTTAGTGTTAAGAAAGCTCCCTATCAGTCACACTTAACAATAACACAAGTGACTACCACGTGTGCTTGTTTATTAAGTCCTTTCATAGATTAAATTTACTATATTATATGTGTGTGGACTTACCTATATCAACATATATATAAATATAACGTATAGGTGTGTCCAAAAGTTTAACCTCAACGAAAACTTGGTTATTCTAATTATTATGCATGCACGAAAATATGATTAGTACTAAAATATATTATGATTTATAGTGTACTCGAGAACTTCAATAGGAGGGTGACGAAAACTTTCTACCTCTCTCACGAAGAGTAAACAATTATCTTATGATTCGAATTTCCTTTTTATTTAAGTGCTTCAAGATTTTTAGGTATTTCTTCTATTGAGATTTCGAATTAATGTGAGATTCCTATGATTACCTTGCATTATTCTTTATCTAGATAACACAACACAATTTCTTATTTAATCTTTACACTGCTAATTATATCGTGAACCCCGTATTTAATTTTACGGGTATTGCATTCTCCCCCCTTTAAAAGAATTTCATCCCGGAAATTACGCCAACTAGAATAATTTGGGTAACGATTTCTCCTATCCGTGGTTTATCTGTATCTTATTAAGACAGAGTTTATTCCCACCTTCACCACGCAATTTAGGTGACACATTTAAATGTGCGGCGCGACTTTCTAGGATAAACAATTTCTCTATGTCCTGATTCGCCTGCATATTTTCTACATTCCCTAGGCATACTTATTCCTATTACTACTACGCTTCCGCTGCGCACTCTAGGCGATAAGGAGCTTTCGAGATTGGGGCGGATCCTGCATCAGATCTACCATGAACTGTATTTCTCGATCAGGGGGTAACCGCGGGAGGTCATTTGGAAATACATGGCGTATTCATTAACTACGGGCACGTCTTTCAGTTCTAGCTGAGGTAAGTTCTCTGCCTTCACTGCATGTACAAGAAAAGACTCACAACCCGATCCGTTTAGCCTTCAGAGCCGATATTCACGGAACACTAATCTTACTCGCCTTGCCTGAAAAAGTGAATACCTCTTCTCGGGCAATTGAAATTATACGACCTTCTTGTTACAATCTATGATGGCTCCGTATCTCGAAAGGCTATCCATCCGAAAGATGACATCGTAGTCGTTCATTGGGATCACAATTAGGTTTACGCTCACATTTCTACCCTTAATGTTCACGGAACATCCTTCCAGCACTTGGTTAGTGCGCGTTGGATCACCGTGTGGTAGGAACTATGTAATTGGATTCAGATAAGTAGGAGAGATTCTCACCTTTTCCACATACTTGGCTGACTCGAACGAATATGTGGCTCCAGAATCAATTAACACAGAAGTGGGCAAGTCATAAATAGTCAACGTACCCGTTACTACAGAAGGATTGGCTTCGGCCTCCTCTGTCAGAGTAAAAACTCGTGCCGGCACCGGAGGGGGTCGAATCAATGGTTGGTTCGGAATTTGAGGCACATTCCATTGCAATTTCTAGCATATTGTCAAATCTTCCCACACCAGAAACATTGTGGGGTCGGGTTTGATGTTGCTTCATAACACACACCAGGGTGGTAGCGTCCACACTATCGATATTGGGATGCAGCGTTTGGTGGTCTGTTCGTAATGTTAAACGATCCCTGATTCGGCCTTGGCCTCCAATTCTGCTGGCCTGGTTGATTCCCTCGATTGTTCAGATTCATGCCAAAGAACGAGGTTTTTGGTTTCTTCCTCCTTGTCGTCCTTCCGTTCTTCGCTTGGCATCCCGAGTCTTTGTAACTCTAACCTCCGCCTGCTCAGCTAAAATTGCTCGTTCGCTATACGGGCGTAAGTTTTTCCTTCCGTGTCGTACATACTTACGGTTCGAAAGATCTCATGTTTGAGACCTTCTAGGAAACGTTCGATCTTTGCTCGTTGGTAGCCACTATATGTGGCGCGAACCTTGATAATTGCTCGAACTTGCGTATGTAATCTGCCACCACATTCCTTGTAATACCCATAAATTTAATACGGGATATTGTTATAAATTACTATGTAATTATATTTGTTAGGAAGTGGGCAACCAAATTGAAGTTGTGATGCAAAAATTTATACGATACTTTTGAATGATCCTCAAAATTTAATAAGAAATAGAATAAATACAAATGAGCTAAACTTAATTTTTTTGAATATTGGCCCAAATGGCCCAAACTTTTCCAAACATGAACTTTAATAATCACGTTGCTTAGGCTTGAGGAGATAGGATTCACCAACCTGACAAATCGTTTATGGCTGCACTCTCTCCATCGGATGAGGTGGCTGTGTGAGAGAAGGTTCACGCTCAACGTCCTCACGAGCCTGTTCCGTCACCTGTGGAAGTGTTTGACCCATTCTGCATCAGGCTGTGCTTCTTGTTGAAGAACCTCCTCAGTGGGCTCTTAGAGCACGTCTACATGGACGGGCACTTCTATTTGGAGCTCCTGATTTTGTTCTTCAGCTTCCATTTCTAGAGCCACTTCATCGATCATCGTGACATCAGGATCTGGTAGCTGAGTTTCTTGGACTGGGGGCTCCTGCTCAAGCTCCTGGGCAACTGTATCAGTCATCGTGTCCTCAGGGCTTTGTTATTGGTGAGGGCTGGCTACGAAATCTGTCGGGGGCCCTCTGATCATCTGATCCATCAGGTGATTCTCCCGGCAGAACCGTTGGTATTCGGCTCCCGTGGGGTCGGCGAGCCTCAACAACTCGAACGGTATGGCCATTGACGGCTGGTCCAAGTCGGTTAGCTTCGAGTTGTGAAAACTTTTCAGCAGCTGTGGTTGGTAATTCCCTCCAAGAGCTAGACGAGGGATGTTCTGCTCATGCAACTCCATGTATTGTCGGATGATGACGGAGAACCATCGAGCGTACGGCACATTCTTTGAATGGTTTGTTGTCCTTGTCGGATTTGCTCCGCGAGGTCATTCCATATCAATTGAACGAAATCGTAGTTGCCAGAGAAGGAGATTCCATGGAAAATTCTCAAAATGTTGTCATTGCCTTTGTCGAAGCCAGCGTGCTTCGAGGCAGACACTTGTTGACAATGCCAAAAAGTGTCCTCCAAGGATGTGGGATTCCGTTGCTCTGAACTTGAGCAAGCTTGGCCAGCGGCGGACGGTATCCCATCTGAAGGAAGTCACGCATGAGCTCTGCATCTGTAGGGGAGGTCTAGGATAAGATCGAAGTCATTCTTGTTCATATTAGTGTGCCTCGTCCCTATCACCGTTGTGAAACTGTACGCCACTTCAACAACGTGGCTCTCGATCATCCCCCAAAATTGTTGGAGATAGACCATCGATACTGAAGTCGTCATCGTGAGAGCATGCCACAGGGGATTGGTGTCGTTCGGACACCTAAAGGTGGCCAGGTCGAGTTGGAAATTGGTGTCGTGTACGTTGAGTTACAGGGCCTTCTCCTATATGTGATTGTAAGTTGGATAGTGATCCATCTGAAGAACAAATACGAAATGTAAACCATTAGTTCAAGATTTTTAATTTGAGTTGAAATTCAATATTTATCAAACCATAATGATGAAGCATTTTATAGCATGTTTGACACAATTGTAATGGAAATATAGATTCACATATAGGTCATATAGAGTGAACTTTAAAGAACTAATTTCATTTCGACATAAGCATGTAAGTCCTATAGAAGTTCAGTCGAAATTTTTCTAAGTGTTTAAGCACTGTTCGCTCCTTTCCTTTTATTGCGCGAGAATTGAAATTCTCAATTAATTTGCCTATGTGTGACTATAAATTAAATCTACGTGTTAATTTGCGATCCAAAAAAATTTTATTCGCTATCGAAAGCTACAGTGAAAAGGACTTAGAAAATTTTTTAAGTTCTTGAACTTAAGATACGATACTGTAGCCGGGAAATTTTACGATCGAGAAAAATTTCCGTGTAAATTTAGGATCGGGAAATGAGATTTCTGAGTAAATTTACGGTCGAGAAATTTTTCGCAGTATCGAGCGAAAATATTTCGATTTTAAAATAGTTTTCGCTATGGAATTTTACGATCGAGAAAATTGACAGCGAGAAACTTGGTGACTCGCCAAGAAAATTTTCGACTGTCCATGTTTGCGATCGATAAATTTTATCGTCGAAAAATTAGTTTTGTCGCCGCTAAAATTCTCGACGGAGAATGAAATCGAAATCGAAATTACTGTTTGCGATTGTAAGTTTTGCGCTCGAAACTTATTCTGCACCTATTTTATCTATTTCGTTCAGTAATTTTTTCGCTCGCATAAAATCCAAGTTCAATTTCTCGATTATAATTATTTTTCAATCTACGTTATCTTTCTTAACGACAAAGTCAAAAAATATGCAAAGAATAATAAAAATAAAATTCAAAACATAAAAATAAAAGTCGCTTTTATTTTTATTTTTTCGTTATTATATATATTAATTTTTTTTATAGTTTGAGGTCAGATTATGTCAGTTTGATCATGTCCGTGCAAAAATTTCACACGACCCATAGAATAATAATTTGCCGTCAAGTCGTGTTGTCAAACTAAAGTCCTAAGTTCATATAGTGACACATTTCGACAACTCTCACGAGGTTTGCTCTCGCGCTCAAATATTTTTATCATGGGATTTATAAACTAGATATGTCAGTCATGTCAACACAAGCACAATCATATAAATTAACCTGCTAACAAGGCGCTTTTAATCATTTCACCGAGCGAGAGACCATCGATTCGGAATCAAAGGGACTTGAGGGATTTAGTATTATGGTTCTGACTTAGAAGGGAAGGAACATATTTAGGAATCGTGGACTAAAGATCTTCTTCCTTTTTTTCGTCGTCCTCTTCCCCGGCATTTTCTTTTTCATCATTTAACCTTTTCTATATTATTCTACACTTGTTCAAGCTGAAGCTCCGCTTCTCTACGAGACAGAGATTATCTAAGGAGAAGTTCTTCTTGTTGGTTCTCGGGTCGATATCGTGCTCCTCTTCTTTTAATCCCTAGAGAGGTTTCAAAGATTATCGATTTGGAGAAGTTCACAGTTATGGAATTCGAACCCAAGGCCGTTCTCCTCTTCTCGCTATATCGATATAGGACCAGATTATCGTTGGAGAAGTTCACTTCGTGGTGCTCCTCTTCCAGCCATTCTAACGAGTATACCAGATTGTCGAAGGAGAAGTTCACGGCAAGATCCATGTCCTATTCTTATGATTTCTAGAAGATTTCAATAACTAGGAAGGCAGGTTCTTTAGGACTATATTGTGGGGTGAGCATTCCTCGGTGCGTTTCCCACCTCCTTTGTCATCATTTTCTTATTTTTCTTTCGTCGCCTTTTTCTCTCCTCCTTTTCTCGTTTATGCAACCCTCCGAAATTTATGAATTATGGTTGAAGGCTTTATCGGGATATAAATGAAGAAGAGGATATCGGAGAAGGCTCAAGGATGATATTTTGATTTTGGTCAAGTGAGGAATTTCTTACGTGCCGTAATCACTTTCCTAACAATCTAACGCAGGGCAAGTATGAGGCCAAGAATCACTAGTTAAGTCAAGCAATTGATTGTGTGACTCGCTCAAGAATAAATTGTAGTAAAAAAATGAGAAAGCTGGAATTCTCACTTATATGAAGTGGCTTTGTGTCTAGTGGAGCAAACTAATGATCTTTAGACACAAGAATGTGACTTGACAGACAATATTAGGCAAATAACCAATCATATATCAAGTAGAAATTTTTGTGAACAAGTCAAAGTAGTTTGAGTTATCGTCATTCGCAATTTTTTCCGTAGTTTTTGTTTTTGTTAATTTTGTTGTTCCAATTCAAAAAAAAAATTATTATTTTGTGTCTTTTTATTATTCATTGTCGTTAATCTGTTGTATATATTGTTTTTGTTGTTTTTATTTATTTTTTTAGGTTTTGTTTTTTAATGACAATGAAAAAAATAGAAAGTATGAATATGATAAAGGAAATAAATAAATGCATGAATTTTCTATTTTTATTATTTTTATAATTTTTTTTATTTTAAAAAAAATGAAGATGCATAAGAATAAAAAGAGAAAAGGAATGCATGAAGAGGTTTTATATTTTTTTTATGTTTTGTTTTTTATATCTATATGCGTAAAATGAAAATAATTTGGCATTTAACATTTCAGCTTAGATGCATAATGTACTAAATTGCAATCCCTAAGATATTAATTGTGACTTATCATAAAATTTCAGCACTTTTTAGAAAAAAAAAATGAGTGAGGAACTTTGTCACCGAGTTTGTCGCTTAGGTAGGGAATTGTTGTAGTTGCTCTACCGCTTGCCCTTGATCATGTATGTGGAGCAACTACCATCGAAGTGCCATACATGAGGAAAATCTGCAAAACTATCGGGACTTTGGTACCCATTGTCGTATGGGTCCTCCCTTATCAGCAGAAAAGGAGTTAGTCGTAAATCGCGCAAAATTAGAGTGTGATCCTAAGTCGCTCGGTGATGAAGTCTTAGTAATCCACTTTTGATTTGGACTATGTGACTTTATATCTAACTTAGGAATCCATTTTGCATGACTTTACAGGGATATGAAAATTCAGCTTTTGAGAATGTGCTCCTAGAATGTGTATTTTAAAGATCTTCTCATTGTCAAGTCGTAATAAATGTGTTTCGGATTTGACTTTGATTGGATATTTTATGTAAGAATATGAGCAAATAGAATGATAAGCATGTAAACCAGATGTATCGTATTTCGTACATGGAGAATGCACATTTTTCACATAATGACTATAAGAATTTCGAAAATTATTTTCAAGTCTAGGCTTTTTAGGAGAAAAACTAGTAGAATCATGTGAAACACACGATGATGTTTGTGCGCTAGAACTTGAATTATTTTCGTGAAAAATTTACTTTTGGAGGAAGAGCCACTTTAGAAGTTTGTACTTCTAAAATTGATAGGCTATAACGAACATGTAGAAGTAACGGGCTTGAAGATTGGAGTATTTGATCTGTTGGCGCTCAATGGCTCTTTTTCTTTCTTAACCTGCTTTACGATTAACTTTTCTTGTGAGAAAGCTTTGAGATTAGATATTTCTAATAAAAGCGCATTCTTTTCTGCTTCAAATTCTTTCTTTCCATTTCTAATATAGAATTTAAATCCTCTAGTTTCTCAAGTATATGAGGTATATCGATCGAAGAAGAATTTTCAGAGTGACGATATTTTGCATCCCCGGTCTTACAAGTCGCAAGAAGTTTTTTTTAATTGTTAATCTTAGAATATAGCTTCATACGTTCTTCACCTAAGAAAGCATAGTTATTTTGAGCAGTGCTCTTCTCGGCTTGACAGGCGTCTAGACTCTTTCTTAATTCATTAATCTTGGAATTAGATTTATCTATTTCGGCTTCTAGACTAGTGACCTTTTTGCTCTCAACTTCTAGTCTACACTTAAGGAGACTTCTCTCTTCTGAAATCCTAAGTAGACACTTATGGTTATTGTCTAGCATGTCCTCCAGTTCCTTCACTACAGAACTATGTTTCTCTAGTTGAATATGCTTAGTCTCACTAAAATTTGAGCTATCAGTTAGTTCAACTATTTTCGCACTAGAGATCCTAAGCTTATATTCGAGACTAGCTATTTTCTCCTTAGACTTAGTTAATTTTCTAAGTCACTTGTACTTTTCCGCTCATTTTTCATGTTAACATACCTAGTTTGTAGGTATTCTAACATGATAAACAATGTAGAGTTAGGAATTGATACTTCCTTGTAAGATGGGTCAGTTTCATCTTCGTGGTGTGCCATCAAAGCCAAGTGAGTCGTTTGTTTGGAGTTTGTAGTGTTTTGCTTCTTTGAACTTGACTTGGTCTTTGTGGACTTCTTATGTAACTCCTTCTCAATTAAACGTAGTTGACGTCCAAGCTTCTTCAGCACTTCATCAGTGTAGGAGCTACAGTCGTCAGACGGAGTAAGTAATAGAGTAGGTGTCCATTCGTTTTTTATCGTAACGTGTTTTGTGATTTGGATATTTTTTAATACTGATTAAAATATTTGGCTTTTAAATTTCAATTTCGAAAAGATTTTGGTTTTCGTTTGATTTAAAAATTTAACAGTATATACCAAAACTTTTTCTATAATGTGCCAATAGAAGGTTACTGTTTTCGATCGAAAATAAATCTTATTAAGTTTTTTAAATGTCAATATAAGGCACTGTTTTCGATCGAAAATAATTATCGCTTAAAAGTTTTTTGAGTGAATGTTGTGGAGCACTGTTTTCGATTGTTAAGTTTTTCGGCGAGGTACTGTTTTCGGAAAATAGTTTTGAATTTTAAACAGTTACGTATAGTTTTACGTTCGTAAAAGCTTTGCGATTTGATAAAATATCGTCGTTTTAATACCTCAATATCTAAACCTTTAAAGACAAATTTTTCGATTGCAAAAGGTTTTGCAGGCGAAAAACAAGTTTTGCGACGATGACCTGTAAAAAAAATATTAAACAAAAATTTTCGAACGTAAATCACGTCAACGAGTGAGAATTCAATAAAATTGAAAATTACGGGGTTAGATTGATACTTTTGGACTAGATCAGAACTTTGACTTAATTGAAAACTATTTGGGCCGAAATATAACTACAGGGACTAAAATAGTATTTCTGGGACTTGGAATGCAATTTGCCTTTGTGTGTAGCGTATCTAAGTGTTTAACATGAAGAAGATGAAGAACGCAAGCAGGTTTTTGATAAAACAAAACAGACGATTTTCGATCGCAAACAGCTATATGCGGGAGTTTTCCGATAGTAATGTTTCTCGATCAGATTTTACGAGCGTTGACTGAAGTTTTATGCGTTGACCAGATTTCTCGATTGAATCTGGTTTTTCTCGATCGCGAGTGAAGAATAGAGGCCGGTCGAAGAAGTATTTCGATCGAATAAAAATTGTGGCTAAGAGTTTATCGATCGAAGATCGTTCGAAGTTGCAACAGCGACTAAGGATTGATCGCATTGGAAAGTTTCTCGATCGAAGAATTTGTCCAGCTTGGCGAAGAACAATGTTGAATAAGGAAGAACAGAGACTGAACTTGAACAGACGAACAGAGTTGTACAGTTGCAAACAAAAGCAGAGAAATCTCAATCAAAACACAAAATCGTTCAAATTCATCCTGGGTTGTGGATCAAAATGAGCAGAGTAACAAGAACGAATGATCAATTTTAACGAAAGCAAAGCAAAACAGTCGAATTTTGAGAAAATCCGAAGAGCAGTGCTAAGAACAGTAATTCAGTCGATCTTCAATATTCGCAGAAAAGTTGGTTAAGATCAATCCGAACTAGCTCAGAGACGTTAGAAACACTCGATCGAACAACAAAAACAGCAAAACAAATAGAATCATGAAGAATCAGTTCAAGACTTTGAAGAACTGAGGCGAAGAAAAGAAATTCGGTCGATCTTCAAAACTCGCAGAAACGTTTTCGCTCGATCGGAAATGAGCTCAGATCAACGAGAAAAACATAATCGAATCTTAAGAAAAGCAAATCAAGTCAAAATAAGAAGAATCAGAATGAACTACTATGATGAACACTGCCGCGCGAATTGAAAAAAAAAACAGTTTCGAAAAATCAAAAAGCAGTCCAAATCCTAACACGCTCAGCTCTGATACCAATTGTTAGGACCTCAGATATCCAACGTAGATCGAATTACAAAGAATCAGATAGTAAATCTGAGAATTTCGAGCACTTACGCTTGAGATTTACCTAAGTTGAAGTTTGAGAGAGAAATGACGTTGAAGAACGCAAAGGCGCTAAAATATTCTCTCTAAAATTCCCAATTCTTATTTTTCGATCTAAAAACCATACAAAGTGCAGTCCTAGTTTTCTTAGGCGTTCACTTATATATACCACATATTTTGGTATATTTACCCAAGTAGTCTTATAATGTGACTAATTACAATTAAGTCCAATACTACTAATTTGCATAGCAAGACAGGATAACTATATTAATTGAATACAATAAAATAGTTCCAAGAGTGCGTCTATGTGCAACAAAAGTAAACTAGGTCGCCCGGCCTCAAAGCTCATCATCCATGTACACTCTGCCTCTCAGAATTTGCTAGAAGCTTCAAAAGATGCCTTGCCATCAAACGATCATGTAACCTGGTCGTGCGAACCTACAACACGTAACGTAAGGGGTGAGTCGCCAGACTCAGTAAGCAGAAATTATGCATGATATGCACGTGTCAATCCCTGCAAAGGCAATCCGCGCCAATGCATCTAATACGCGTACTACATTCACTCAGGCCCCTCCGCTAACTTACTATGCACCGTATAAGAGCTCTATCATAAATATGTGACAGTGACCTACGATGGGTAGCCTACGCTAGGTTCCCCTAGGTTGCACCCCCCAGATCGTCCCCTCTGCCATGCGGTAGCCTACGCTGGTAGCCTACGCTAGGATTCCCCCTAGGTCGCTCCTTCCAGGTCGCTCCTTCCCGCCAATATCAACGATGCATCAACACCGTCAGGGCATCAACCCTATTATCGCATTAATATCATCGGCAACGCATCAATGCTGTCCGCAAAACCAATGACGCATCAACGCCGTCTCGGTGCCATAGAAGCCGCCCTTGACTCTCAACTACGAGTCGACAACAAATGCCCACATCAGCAAGTATCGATCGCTTTCAAGCGACATATGACATGCATACTCAACTTGCACAACCCCCGCATATGATCGTGCATGCTCGTGAATATATGCAACATGAAATGATACTAGACTACTTACCATGCGTAGGCATATCAATTGTTTCACTTAATTCATGTAAACAGTGTGGCACATAATTCACATAAATTAGGCACGTACAACATGTGTTATGTGTTGTAGTTGAATTTCCACTTACCTGTCGTCCAAGCTAGCTAAATTTACGGCTTCGGGAAATTCCTACTGCTCGACCTTTAAAACAGAAATGTTATAGTGTTAATGCACAATCCATCTTAAATGGCCATGTCGACTTAAACTTAATTATGGTATTTCACTAAACCTTTGATCGCTAGACTTTCTTGTCCAAATAAATTGTCGTCCCATTTTAACATATAGTTTCCAAGTTAAGTTAGTACCCGATCTTAGTACATGAACTCTAAGTCTTGATTCATGGTCTAAGTCCTAGTTAGTACTCAATTATACTACATGTGAAGCTTGGCGAAATCGAAGCAAATCAACGTCCCAGTCGCCCGATTAGTTATGCATGGAAACTACTTTCTATAGATCCTTCACGAATGGAACTCGCTTTCGCCGATACATGAATCACCCGAATTTTTGGAAACCTAAGTCACCCGATTGCCTTGCTTTCCACATCGCCCGATTTGACCTCACATGGATTGGCTTCGGTCGATTGCATGGAATCGCCCCATTTGTGGTATGAAGTTCCTCAAATCGCCGCACGCTCACGTCACCTTCCAATCGCTCGGTTTGTGCGTGGCAAACCAACATTTCGCTGCAATTTCCATAGTCCGATTTGATGTGCGTTGAGCTCATGCATTGTCCGATTCGATGCATTCATCATTCACTTTCGCCCGCTTGGTACTTTCATGAAAATCGCCAGATTGGCTAGGTTTTGGATCAAGGTTTTCGCCGGGTGTCACATGGGCTCCAAATCGCCCGATTTCACACACTTAACCCTCACATTTCGCCGAGATCTTCCCACTCATCCAATCGCCCGATTTAACATGTCTCACTCATAGTTCCGATCGGACCAATTCTATTCTACTCAAGAATCGCCACAAGCTTCATATATTCCTCAAAATCGGCCGAAAGCTTCGACATTCAAATCTTCAAACGACTTTCCAGAACTAACAGATCTTAGGGTTTTCCTTCTACTCTAAAACCCTTAACTCGACCTAATAATCCGATTTATGCCCAAGTTTTAAGCTTTAAATCATGCTAACACTAACCAAAACTTCGCTTAGCCTAAGATATTGCCCCAAACATGAATCCATACCCTTAAACTAAGGTTTTGGTGTCTTTCTTACATCTTAATTCCTAGTTTTTCCTTATCTTTTTAGGGTTAGAGTTCTTGCAAAATTCTAAGTTATGACAACTACAAGGCTTAGAGGAGATGTTTCACTTACCAAACTTAAGACCTTCTTGCTTGGTACGTTCCTTGCTCAAGTCCCTCTCGGCTCCTTCTCTCTTTTTCTTTTTGATTGAGTTAAGTGTTTTATGAGGGTTTATCTCTTATTCTTATTTCTTACACTGATCCTTATCCTTCATTCCTTTTCTTCACTTAGTGATTATTGAACCTAGACTTAGATAATGGGTTTGATGAGACAACAAGGTGGCTAATAATTTCCTCACTCGTTAAGCAATCGTGGTATGGTACTTAGGCAATCGAAAGTTGACCTAAATCCTCATCTCCATTTCGCCCAATTCCACTCTTAGTTAGGTTTCATCTTAATCGGCGACAGTTGGCCTTATCATGTGTTGCAATCGGCCGAATGTATGTCGCTCCTTGAAATCGGTCGATTCCACCTTGTGTTGTGTATAAATTGCCCGATTTCGTAGCTCGGCGATTTCATCTCCTAAGTAGGAGAATCGGCCTATCTTAGTTACGTGTATGCAATTCCCCCGATTCATGCAATGCATCGTAATCATTTCTCGTCGCCCGATTCCAACCAATCACTTGGCGATTCCTATTATGTATAACCCTCACAATGGCCGATTCTAACTTGTTCAATTTGAGCTCGGCGATTTCTTATCCGCCTGCCACGTGTAATTGCTACTTAAAATTCATTAAGTCCTCATGTCATCATTTAAGTCATGTAAACGATCATGCAATACACAAACAGATACAACACTGCAAACATATACTATGCAGGCACGTAGGTTATACAATTCTCATAATATGTACGTAAAGTTTATTGGCTGACCTACCTCGGGGACTCGGGTATTACAAATGCTATTTTGCAGTGTTTCAGACCACTCTATGTATTTATCTGTCATAAAATTTGCGATTTGAGATAGTTTTGGTGTTTTCGATAATCTGCGTCTTAGAGTTAAAATTTGAGCTTCGACTTATCCGAGATTTTGAACGTTTGAAGTAGTCGAAGAACTTTTACGATCACACATAGTTTCAATTTCAATTCGATTGAGATATTATTTGCATCGACAAAGATTTTCGATCGCTCAAATTATGATCAAGTCACTAAGATAAATGACGCTGACCGAAAATTACTTAACATGGAGAATTCCAATTAGGATTTTATGCGAGCGAAAAATTAACAAGCAGAATAGATAAAATAGATACAATTTATATCGAGCGCAAAACTTATCATCACAAATAGAATTTTCGATTTCATTTTACTTCGGCCGCAAAATTTTAGCGGCGATAACATTAATTTTTCAACGCTAATTTTCTCGATCGTAAAATACGCGTGATTTTTTTCGATCGAATATGTTCTCGGCGATTGACTTTGTTTCTCATTGACTATTTTCTCAATCGACAAATCTCACAGCGAAAACCTCGCCTAGGATCGAAAATCATTTTTCGGTCGACAAATTTAAAAAAGAAAAATTTTATTCACTCGCGAAAAATTTCTCGATGGTAAATTTACCTGGGGAAACTTTCTCGATGATAGGTTTACACGGAAGATTTTTTTCGATCATAAAATTGGTCGTCTACAGTACCTAGCGTAACATTCAACACTTAGAAAAATTATCTAAGTCCTTATTACTGTAGCGAACCTAGCCAATAAAATCTTTCGATCGCAAATTTTAGCAGAGAAAATAATTCAAATTCAGCACTTAAGGCAATTCGATTGCAAAGATAATTCTCGAGCGATAAAAATAACGGAAACAGTGGTATACGAGCGTTCAACACTTAGAAAAATTCTATAAACATCTAACATGTCTTCTATGGAACTTTTGAAAATTCAATAGATGTCATTACATTCTCCATATCCATATGACCAATGTGCAAAATTATATCTTACATGTCTATCAAACATGAAATAAACTGTTCGAATATTATTGTTTGATATGATAATTTTCGACTCAAATTAAAATTGAATTAATGAATTTTCTGATTTCCCATTTTCAGATGGATCATTATCTCGCGTACAACTACATTTATGACTAAAAATATGTACATCAGCGTTCAGGACACCAACTTCCAACTCGATCAGACAACCTTTCGGTGTCGAGACGAGATAATTGTGCCCATCCTTCAAGGCCATCCCTTGTGGCATGCATTTACAATGACCGCATCAGTTGACGGTTGACGGTTCCAACCGTTGACGGTTCCTGAGTGGAAGCGGGACCACATAACAATGGATTTCGTCGTTGGGTTACCCAAGACGGTGAAATGACATGACGCAACTTGGTAGTCATTGACAGATTGACGAAATCTGCCCACTTTCTACCAATCAACCAGACTTATCCCATGGAAAGGTTTGCAGAGCTGTACATTCAATAATAGTGAGACTACATGGGATTCCGATGTCGATCGTTTCAGATCGAGACTCAAGGTTTCTGTCCCAATTCTGGGTAAGCTTACAGAAAGCGATGGGAACTAAATTGTCCTTTAGTTCAGCTTATCTTCCTCAGACTGACGGACAATCGGAAAGAACAATCCAGACGCTTGAAGACATGCTGAGAGCGTGTGTTCTGGATTTCCGAGGAAGCTGGAGTAAATACCTCCCGCTGATTGAATTTTCATATAACAACTATTGAGTCAAAAAGGGAATTTCAGACATTCAAAGCTGCAAGTCTAGAGTGAAGCAGAGGTCAACTAGCACAAACAAGGAATAAAGCAAAGTGACAGGATAAATTGCAGCATAAACTGGACAGACCAATTTTGGGAAAGTCAATTAATGCACTGATTAGAGTGAAGAGTTTATCTCACAACGGTTTGAATTTCAAACCTCAAGTATAAAAGGAGAAATACACGTTGAAGACACCACTTCACGAATTTACAACTTCGAAAATCTCATCCTCCAAGCAATCAGCGAACAGTTTCAAACACTGTGAAAGAGCGAAAAAACGAGAGTGAAGTCTAAAGACATAGCTGTTCTTATTTTATATTATTTTTTTCCGACGGACTGTAAAAAGCTGTTGAGGTAGGTGGATTGTTGTAAACGACTGCCTAGGCGATTCACTAGATTAGAGCTTAGCTCAGCTGGGTAGGTTGTACTAAGTTGTATGACTGAAGATCTAGTGAACCTTCCTTGCGAGGAAGAAGAGGAGACGTAGGAGATTTTAACTCCGAACTTCCAGAAACAAACCGGTCTCACACACACACACACGTATTTCCTTTTCATATCGGTTACAATCGCTCAGTATCACATTCCGCACTTATACTGATGGGTCATTGATTGAATACTTGTCACCGCACAGACAAACCGAAAAAGAGACAAGCGTTTATTCACCCCCCTCTAAACGCGTAAACCGATCCTAACAACAACAGCTTTCAAGCTACGATTGGGATGGCGCCTTACGAGGCCTTGTATGGACGTAGATGTCGATCCCCAGTTCATTGGGATGAGATCGGCGAGAAGGCGTTGTTAGGTCCCGAGATGATTCGTGAAATGACCGAGGCTGTTAGTAAAATTCGGGAGAGAATGCAAACGGCGCAAAGTCGTCAGAAGAGTTACGCAGATAAAAGACGAAGGCCGTTGGAATTTGAAGAAGTCAATCAAGTCTTCCTGAAGATATCACCGATGAAGGGTGTTAAACGTTTCGGACGAAAAGGAAAGTTGAGTCCGAGATATATAGGACCCTTCAAGATTTTGAAAATAGTCGGTGAAGTAGCGTATCAGCTAGAATTACCGACATCGCTAGCACAAGTCCATGACGCCTTCCAGGTGTCTACGTTACGGAAGCACGTTCCGGACCCAAATCACGTGCTACGAAGCGAGGCACTTCACCAGCAATTAAAACCGTGAATTACGATGAAAGGCCGGTAGAGATTTTGATGTATGAGGTGAAGCGACTAAGGAATAAGAATATCCCCCTAGTGAAAGTCTTGTGGCCAAACCAAATGATAGAAGACGCCACTTGGGAACGAGAAGACGAGATGAGAGAAAAGTACCCCGAGTTGTTTCAGACGATTTAAATTTCGGGGACGAAATTTCTTTTAAGGGGGAGGATGTAATACCCGTAAAATTAATACGGAGTTAGTGCATAATTATTTTGTCATGTTCGAAATTAATAAAGATAATTTGGGACAAGGTGGATTTTTGGAATTTAAGTCGAAGAGATAATTGGGCCCAAAAGAGTGATAGAATAATATGGGTCAAATTTGTTAGGTTCGAAATTTAAGCCGATGGCCGAAGTAGGAATTCCCCTCACATGAAGTAAAACACGTTGAAATCTAACAATAACTAGCCACTCATTAAGCAAGGGAAGCCACGTGGGAATCTAACAATAACTAGCCACTCATTAAGTGATAAAACCCTCAATTGTAAATTAAGAGTAAACAATCGAGCAACACAAAATGAAGAAAGAAGAATCGAACGAAAGGGAAACAGATTTCCGCAGGCTCAAGCGAATTTTCAACTTAGAATTTATTTACAAACTAAACTAAGGAGGTGATGATCTTATCTAAACGTATAAATCTCCTACTAGCCTATATATTTAACATGTTACATGGTTGATGAATCTTCATTAAGCCGAAGCAAGAGGAAACTAGGGCGGAGCAGGATTCGGGCAAGTTCGAGCGGATCTCAACCTAGAAATTTAATCAAATTAAGCTTGGAGGATAGGTAGGTGGTTTTTAACCCCTACAAACCCTTTTAAAGTGTAATACGTTCCTTAAAAATGATAGAATTCGACTGGAAGGCCAATTGAATTCAAAGTTTTAAGTTTTATGATTTTGGTAAACTTTCATGGTATTAATATGTGTTATGACGTGATTTTGAATTCAATATATGAGTTCGTGGGCTAGATAGTTATATGAGGTGTTTATGTGATGAAGAACTTGCTAAATTTCTGGAAATTTTAGGTTTATAATATGAAGGTTTAAAGAAATCGGGCGATTTTATGTACTCGCGGGTTGATGTGTTATGCGAATTAAGTGTTAGATGAATTCGGGCGATTTTAGATTCGCGGGTTGACTTATTTTGCGAATTAGGAGGTTGGCGAATCGGGTGATTTTTAAATCGGGCAATTTTAAGTTCGAACCTAACAAATTTGACCCATATTATTCTATCACTCTTTTGGGCCCAATTATCTCTTCGACTTAAATTCCAAAAATCCACCTTGTCCCAAATTATCTTTATTAATTTCGAACATGACAAAATAATTATGCACTAACTCCGTATTAATTTTACGGGTATTACATCCTCCCCCTTAAAAGAAATTTCGTCCCCGAAATTTAAATCGTCTGAAACAACTCGGGGTACTTTTCTCTCATCTCGTCTTCTCGTTCCCAAGTGGCGTCTTCTATCATTTGGTTTGGCCACAAGACTTTCACTAGGGGGATATTCTTATTCCTTAGTCGCTTCACCTCATACATCAAAATCTCTACCGGCCTTTCATCGTAATTCACGGTTTTAATTGCTGGTGAAGTGCCTCGCTTCGTAGCACGTGATTTGGGTCCGGAACGTGCTTCCGTAACGTAGACACCTGGAAGGCGTCATGGACTTGTGCTAGCGATGTCGGTAATTCTAGCTGATACGCTACTTCACCGACTATTTTCAAAATCTTGAAGGGTCCTATATATCTCGGACTCAACTTTCCTTTTCGTCCGAAACGTTTAACACCCTTCATCGGTGATATCTTCAGGAAGACTTGATTGACTTCTTCAAATTCCAACGGCCTTCGTCTTTTATCTGCGTAACTCTTCTGACGACTTTGCGCCGTTTGCATTCTCTCCCGAATTTTACTAACAGCCTCGGTCATTTCACGAATCATCTCGGGACCTAACAACGCCTTCTCGCCGATCTCATCCCAATGAACTGGGGATCGACATCTACGTCCATACAAGGCCTCGTAAGGCGCCATCCCAATCGTAGCTTGAAAGCTGTTGTTGTTAGGATCGGTTTACGCGTTTAGAGGGGGGTGAATAAGCGCTTGTCTCTTTTTCGGTTTGTCTGTGCGGTGACAAGTATTCAATCAATGACCCATCAGTATAAGTGCGGAATGTGATACTGAGCGATTGTAACCGATATGAAAAGGAAATACGTGTGTGTGTGTGTGAGACCGGTTTGTTTCTGGAAGTTCAGAGTTAAAATCTCCTACGTCTCCTCTTCTTCCTCGCAAGGAAGGTTCACTAGATCTTCAGTCATACAACTTAGTACAAGCTACCCAGCTGAGCTAAGCTCTAATCTAGTGAATCGCCTAGGCAGTCGTTTACAACAATCCACCTACTTCAACAGCTTTTTACAGTCCGTCGGAAATAAATAATATAAACTAAGAACAGCTATGTCTTTAGACTTCACTCTTGTTTTTTCGCTCTTTCACAGTGTTTGAAACTGTTCGCTGATTGCTTGGAGGATGAGATTTTCGAAGTTGTAAATTCGTGAAGTGGTGTCTTCAACGTGTATTTCTCCTTTTATACTTGAGGTTTGAAATTCAAACCGTTGTGAGATAAACTCTTCACTCTGATCAGTGCATTAACTGACTTTCCCAAAATGGGTCTGTCCAGTTTATGCTGCAATTTATCCTGTCACTTTGCTTTATTCCTTGTTTGTGCTAGTTGACCTCTGCTTCACTCTAGACTTGCAGCTTTGAATGTCTGAAATTCCCTTTTTGACTCAATAGTTGTTATATGAAAATTCAATCAGCGGGAGGTATTTACTCCAGCTTCCTCGGAAATCCAGAACACACGCTCTCAGCATGTCTTCAAGCGTCTGGATTGTTCTTTCCGATTGTCCGTCAGTCTGAGGAAGATAAGCTGAACTAAAGGACAATTTAGTTCCCATCGCTTTCTGTAAGCTTACCCAGAATTGGGACAGAAACCTTGAGTCTCGATCTGAAACGATCGACATCGGAATCCCATGTAGTCTCACTATTATTGAATGTACAGCTCTGCAAACCTTTCCATGGGATAAGTCTGGTTGATTGGTAGAAAGTGGGCAGATTTCGTCAATCTGTCAATGACTACCAAGTTGCGTCATGTCATTTCACCGTCTTGGGTAACCCAACGACGAAATCCATTGTTATGTGGTCCCGCTTCCACTCAGGAACCGTCAACGGTTGGAACCGTCAACCGTCAACTGATGCGGTCATTGTAAATGCATGCCACAAGGGATGGCCTTGAAGGATGGGCACAATTATCTCGTCTCGACACCGAAAGGTTGTCTGATCGAGTTGGAAGTTGGTGTCCTGAACGCTGATGTACATATTTTTAGTCATAAATGTAGTTGTACGCGAGATAATGATCCATCTGAAAATGGGAAATCAGAAAATTCATTAATTCAATTTTAATTTGAGTCGAAAATTATCATATCAAACAATAATATTCGAACAGTTTATTTCATGTTTGATAGACATGTAAGATATAATTTTGCACATTGGTCATATGGATATGGAGAATGTAATGACATCTATTGAATTTTCAAAAGTTCCATAGAAGACATGTTAGATGTTTATAGAATTTTTCTAAGTGTTGAACGCTCGTATACCACTGTTTCCGTTATTTTTATCGCTCGAGAATTATCTTTGCAATCGAATTGCCTTAAGTGCTGAATTTGAATTATTTTCTCTGCTAAAATTTGCGATCGAAAGATTTTATTGGCTAGGTTCGCTACAGTAATAAGGACTTAGATAATTTTTCTAAGTGTTGAATGTTACGCTAGGTACTGTAGACGACCAATTTTATGATCGAAAAAAATCTTCCGTGTAAACCTATCATCGAGAAAGTTTCCCCATGTAAATTTACCATCGAGAAATTTTTCGCGAGTGAATAAAATTTTTCTTTTTTAAATTTGTCGACCGAAAAATGATTTTCGATCCTAGGCGAGGTTTTCGCTGTGAGATTTGTCGATTGAGAAAATAGTCAATGAGAAACAAAGTCAATCGCCGAGAACATATTCGATCGAAAAAAATCACGCGTATTTTACGATCGAGAAAATTAGCGTTGAAAAATTAATGTTATCGCCGCTAAAATTTTGCGGCCGAAGTAAAATGAAATCGAAAATTCTATTTGTGATGATAAGTTTTGCGCTCGATATAAATTGTATCTATTTTATCTATTCTGCTTGTTAATTTTTCGCTCGCATAAAATCCTAATTGGAATTCTCCATGTTAAGTAATTTTCGGTCAGCGTCATTTATCTTAGTGACTTGATCATAATTTGAGCGTCGAAAATCTTTGTCGATGCAAATAATATCTCAATCGAATTGAAATTGAAACTATGTGTGATCGTAAAAGTTCTTCGACTACTTCAAACGTTCAAAATCTCGGATAAGTCGAAGCTCAAATTTTAACTCTAAGACGCAGATTATCGAAAACACCAAAACTATCTCAAATCGCAAATTTTATGACAGATAAATACATAGAGTGGTCTGAAACACTGCAAAATAGCATTTGTAATACCCGAGTCCCCGAGGTAGGTCAGCCAATAAACTTTACGTACATATTATGAGAATTGTATAACCTACGTGCCTGCATAGTATATGTTTGCAGTGTTGTATCTGTTTGTGTATTGCATGATCGTTTACATGACTTAAATGATGACATGAGGACTTAATGAATTTTAAGTAGCAATTACGCGTGGCAGGCGGATAAGAAATCGCCGAGCTCAAATTGAACAAGTTAGAATCGGCCATTGTGAGGGTTATACATAATAGGAATCGCCAAGTGATTGGTTGGAATCGGGCGACGAGAAATGATTACGATGCATTGCATGAATCGGGGGAATTGCATACACGTAACTAAGATCGGCCGATTCTCCTACTTAGGAGATGAAATCGCCGAGCTACGAAATCGGGCAATTTATACACAACACAAGGTGGAATCGACCGATTTCAAGGAGCGACATACATTCGGCCGATTGCAACACATGATAAGGCCAACTGTCGCCGATTAAGATGAAACCTAACTAAGAGTGGAATTGGGCGAAATGGAGATGAGGATTTAGGTCAACTTTCGATTGCCTAAGTACCATACCACGATTGCTTAACGAGTGAGGAAATTATTAGCCACCTTGTTGTCTCATCAAACCCATTATCTAAGTCTAGGTTCAATAATCACTAAGTGAAGAAAAGGAATGAAAGATAAGGATCAGTGTAAGAAATAAGAATAAGAGATAAACCCTCATAAAACACTTAACTCAATCAAAAAGAAAAAGAGAGAAGGAGCCGAGAGGGACTTGAGCAAGGAACGTACCAAGCAAGAAGGTCTTAAGTTTGGTAAGTGAAACATCTCCTCTAAGCCTTGTAGTTGTCATAACTTAGAATTTTGCAAGAACTCTAACCCTAAAAAGATAAGGAAAAACTAGGAATTAAGATGTAAGAAAGACACCAAAACCTTAGTTTAAGGGTATGGATTCATGTTTGGGGCAATATCTTAGGCTAAGCGAAGTTTTGGTTAGTGTTAGCATGATTTAAAGCTTAAAACTTGGGCATAAATCGGATTATTTGGTCGAGTTAAGGGTTTTAGAGTAGAAGGAAAACCCTAAGATCTGTTAGTTCTGGAAAGTCGTTTGAAGATTTGAATGTCGAAGCTTTCGGCCGATTTTGAGGAATATATGAAGCTTGTGGCGATTCTTGAGTAGAATAGAATTGGTCCGATCGGAACTATGAGTGAGACATGTTAAATCGGGCGATTGGATGAGTGGGAAGATCTCGGCGAAATGTGAGGGTTAAGTGTGTGAAATCGGGCGATTTGGAGCCCATGTGACACCCGGCGAAAACCTTGATCCAAAACCTAGCCAATCTGGCGATTTTCATGAAAGTACCAAGCGGGCGAAAGTGAATGATGAATGCATCGAATCGGACAATGCATGAGCTCAACGCACATCAAATCGGACTATGGAAATTGCAGCGAAATGTTGGTTTGCCACGCACAAACCGGGCGATTGGAAGGTGACGTGAGCGCGCGGCGATTTGAGGAACTTCATACCACAAATGGGGCGATTCCATGCAATCGACCGAAGCCAATCCATGTGAGGTCAAATCGGGCGATGTGGAAAGCAAGGCAATCGGGTGACTTAGGTTTCCAAAAATTCGGGTGATTCATGTATCGGCGAAAGCGAGTTCCATTCGTGAAGGATCTATAGAAAGTAGTTTCCATGCATAACTAATCGGGCGACTGGGACGTTGATTTGCTTCGATTTCGCCAAGCTTCACATGTAGTATAATTGAGTACTAACTAGGACTTAGACCATGAATCAAGACTTAGAGTTCATGTACCAAGATCGGGTACTAACTTAACTTGGAAACTATATGTTAAAATGGGACGACAATTTATTTGGACAAGAAAGTCTAGCGATCAAAGGTTTAGTGAAATACCATAATTAAGTTTAAGTCGACATGGCCATTTAAGATGGATTGTGCATTAACACTATAACATTTCTGTTTTAAAGGTCGAGCAGTAGGAATTTCCCGAAGCCGTAAATTTAGCTAGCTTGGACGACAGGTAAGTGGAAATTCAACTACAACACATAACACATGTTGTACGTGCCTAATTTATGTGAATTATGTGCCACACTGTTTACATGAATTAAGTGAAACAATTGATATGCCTACGCATGGTAAGTAATCTAGTATCATTTCATGTTGCATATATTCACGAGCATGCACGATCATATGCGGGGGTTGTGCAAGTTGAGTATGCATGTCATATGTCGCTTGAAAGCGATCGATACTTGCTGATGTGGGCATTTGTTGTCGACTCGTAGTTGAGAGTCAAGGTCGGCTTCTATGGCACCGAGACGGCGTTGATGCGTCATTGGTTTTGCGGACAGCATTGATGCGTTGCCGATGATATTAATGCGATAATAGGGTTGATGCCCTGACGGTGTTGATGCATCGTTGATATTGGCGGGAAGGAGCGACCTGGAAGGAGCGACCTAGGGGGAATCCTAGCGTAGGCTACCAGCGTAGGCTACCGCATGGCAGAGGGGACGATCTGGGGGGTGCAACCTAGGGGAACCTAGCGTAGGCTACCCATCGTAGGTCACTGTCACATATTTATGATAGAGCTCTTATACGGTGCATAGTAAGTTAGCCGAGGGGCCTGAGTGAATGTAGTACGCGTATTAGATGCATTGGCGCGGATTGCCTTTGCAGGGATTGACACGTGCATATCATGCATAATTTCTGCTTACTGAGTCTGGCGACTCACCCCTTACGTTACGTGTTGTAGGTTCGCACGACCAGGGTACATGATCGTTTGATGGCAAGGCATCTTTTGAAGCTTCTAGCAAATTCTGAGAGGCAGAGTGTACATGGATGATGAGCTTTGAGGCCGGGCGACCTAGTTTACTTTTGCTGCACATAGACGCACTCTTGGAACTATTTTATTGTATTCAATTAATATAGTTATCCTGTCTTGCTATGCAAATTAGTAGTATTGGACTTAATTGTAATTAGTCACATTATAAGACTACTTGGGTAAATATACCAAAATATGTGGTATATATAAGTGAACGCCTAAGAAAACTAGGACTGCACTTTGTATGGTTTTTAGATCGAAAAATAAGAATTGGGAATTTTAGAGAGAATATTTTAGCGCCTTTGCGTTCTTCAACGTCATTTCTCTCTCAAACTTCAACTTAGGTAAATCTCAAGCGTAAGTGCTCGAAATTCTCAGATTTACTATCTGATTCTTTGTAATTCGATCTACGTTGGATATCTGAGGTCCTAACAATTGGTATCAGAGCTGAGCGTGTTAGGATTTGGACTGCTTTTTGATTTTTCGAAACTGTTTTTTTTTTCAATTCGCGCGGCAGTGTTCATCATAGTAGTTCATTCTGATTCTTCTTATTTTGACTTGATTTGCTTTTCTTAAGATTCGATTATGTTTTTCTCGTTGATCTGAGCTCATTTCCGATCGAGCGAAAACGTTTCTGCGAGTTTTGAAGATCGACCGAATTTCTTTTCTTCGCCTCAGTTCTTCAAAGTCTTGAACTGATTCTTCATGATTCTATTTGTTTTGCTGTTTTTGTTGTTCGATCGAGTGTTTCTAACGTCTCTGAGCTAGTTCGGATTGATCTTAACCAACTTTTCTGCGAATATTGAAGATCGACTGAATTACTGTTCTTAGCACTGCTCTTCGGATTTTCTCAAAATTCGACTGTTTTGCTTTGCTTTCGTTAAAATTGATCATTCGTTCTTGTTACTCTGCTCATTTTGATCCACAACCCAGGATGAATTTGAACGATTTTGTGTTTTGATTGAGATTTCTCTGCTTTTGTTTGCAACTGTACAACTCTGTTCGTCTGTTCAAGTTCAGTCTCCGTTCTTCCTTATTCAACATTGTTCTTCGCCAAGCTGGACAAATTCTTCGATCGAGAAACTTTCCAATGCGATCAATCCTTAGTCGCTGTTGCAACTTCGAACGATCTTCGATCGATAGACTCTTAGCCACAATTTTTATTCGATCGAAATACTTCTTCGACCGGCCTCTATTCTTCACTCGCGATCGAGAAAAACCAGATTCAATCGAGAAATCTGGTCAACGCATAAAACTTCAGTCAACGCTCGTAAAATCTAGAAACATTACTATCGGAAAACTCCCGCATATAGCTGTTTGCGATCGAAAATCGTCTGTTTTGTTTTATCAAAAACCTGCTTGCGTTCTTCATCTTCTTCACGTTAAACACTTAGATACGCTACACACAAAGGCAAATTGCATTCCAAGTCCCAGAAATACTATTTTAGTCCCTGTAGTTATATTTCGGCCCAAATAGTTTTCAATTAAGTCAAAGTTCTGATCTAGTCCAAAAGTATCAATCTAACCCCGTAATTTTCAATGTTATTGAATTCTCACTCGTTGACGTGATTTACGTTCGAAAATTTTTGTTTAATATTTTTTTACAGGTCATCGTCGCAAAACTTGTTTTTCGCCTGCAAAACCTTTTGCAATCGAAAAATTTGTCTTTAAAGGTTTAGATATTGAGGTATTAAAACGACGATATTTTATCAAATCGCAAAGCTTTTACGAACGTAAAACTATACGTAACTGTTTAAAATTCAAAACTATTTTCCGAAAACAGTACCTCGCCGAAAAACTTAACAATCGAAAACAGTGCTCCACAACATTCACTCAAAAAACTTTTAAGCGATAATTATTTTCGATCGAAAACAGTGCCTTATATTGACATTTAAAAAACTTAACAAGATTTATTTTCGATCGAAAACAGTAACCTTCTATTGGCACATTATAGAAAAAGTTTTGGTATATACTGTTAAATTTTTAAATCAAACGAAAACCAAAATCTTTTCGAAATTGAAATTTAAAAGCCAAATATTTTAATCAGTATTAAAAAATATCCAAATCACAAAACACGTTACGATAAAAAACGAATGGACACCTACTCTATTACTTACTCCGTCTGACGACTGTAGCTCCTACACTGATGAAGTGCTGAAGAAGCTTGGACGTCAACTACGTTTAATTGAGAAGGAGTTACATAAGAAGTCCACAAAGACCAAGTCAAGTTCAAAGAAGCAAAACACTACAAACTCCAAACAAACGACTCACTTGGCTTTGATGGCACACCACGAAGATGAAACTGACCCATCTTACAAGGAAGTATCAATTCCTAACTCTACATTGTTTATCATGTTAGAATACCTACAAACTAGGTATGTTCCTGTGAGGTAGTCTGGCTTCTCACGGGCTCAAATTAGATTCCGCGGGCATGTTCAAACAGTTCGCGAATTCGGCGAAGACTTTGCGAAATCGGGCGTTGACCCAATGTTTCACGGGTTGACCAATTTAAATCGGGCAATTCGGGAACGGCGAGTGATTTCTCGAATCGGGCATTGACCCGATCGTTTCGCGGGTTGACCAAGCTTTTAAATGTGGGTTTCGGGCGAATCCGATTTGGGCCTTGACCGATTTTGGTGCGTGTTGACCAGTGGACTTATTTTGGGCTTTTGCCCTATTTCAGACCCAAATATTTTGAATAAAATTATTTTAAGCCCAAATCATTTTAAATTTAGATATTTTCGTATTATAATTTATATTTTAGAGTCAACCCATATTTTAGCTTATAAATATTATTTTTGGATTTTAAAACATTCGGCCTAGGTTGGTATTTATACGGCTTATGTGGTTTCGATGCATATGTTTCATGTGATTGATTTCATATGCATTGCACGACATGCACGTGAGGGGTTGATGTTGTACCGCATTTATACGGTGACGCCTTACGGTGTGGGATGAGTCACGGTTAGACTCGTGTAGCACCGGTGGGAGAGGGGGTTTGCGACACCCATCTACTCAGGATTGAGCCACACGAGGTGTACACCACCAGATATCATTTGGCTCAAGGACGGCTGACAGATGTGAGATTTCTGTCTACCCGGGTTAGTGGTATACTACTCGGGGAAAACCGTCGGGTTGAGATTGTGTGCGGAAGGAGCGACTCGGCACGGCCGGCGTGGGCTACCGCATGATTCATGGCGTACTTTGCCATTGCGCGCGTGGGTACTAAGAGCATCTCCAACGGGACGCCAAAGCTGGCGTCCCACTGGAGATTTGGCGTTGGCGGAGCTCTCGCCAAACTCGACGCCAAACTCAGCGGATTCTACAGTGCCCCGCGATCTGTAGCGGGGCACTGTTCTCCCGCTATCCAGTTTTTTTTTTTTTTTTCCATTTTGATTTTTTATGGATTGAGGAACGATGGGGGAAGATGATGATGACGCGGAGTGCTCAAATGGAGAAGTCGTTGGACGAAGAAGACGATCGATTGGGGGAAATGATTGGCAATTACCTTGATGCCCATACACATAATAAAAATTGCAAAACTGCCATGGACTATGAATGATTTTATTCAAAATAATTCATTGATTTGTGGGATGTGGCAGGGTTTAATATTTTATTAAATTTATTTTTCGATTTAAATTCCTTATTTTATTTATTTTAGGTTTTATTTTATGGTAAAGTTGAGATTTAAAATTGGCATGTGGGGTTTTATTACTACAAATTACTTCCAGAAATTTTCTTTAAATTTCAGTCCTTTTATAATATTATGATTTCAATTTCAAGAATTTAATTAACTAAGTCAATATTATAATTTTGTTGTGATGGTAATCTGATAATTAAGTGGAGGAAGTATCATTTATATTTTTAAATCATTAACTAAATATTAAATATAACATAAATTAAATAAAATAATGATAGTATTAGATTTAGAGGAAAATATAGAGGAGATGGCTGGAGTTGTTATTACTGTTTAAACTGTATGTATAAAGGAATTTAACTGTAGTAACCTTATATATAGAGGGAATGGTTGGAGATGGCATAAGTCTAGCCGAGGGCCATACCGCATTATCATGTTGTGAGGACATGGGATTGGGTTGAGTGCACGCATGCATTGCATATTTTTATTACCACCTACTGGGCGATTTTGCTCAGGGTTTTATTTTTATAGGTAAGACGGAACCCGACACCCGATGAGTGTTAGGGTGAACAGTAGGCTGGATGGCGGCGGTGACTCCACGGGCTTTTGAGGGCGGCGCAGTACATGGGACGCGACCTGTGGAAAGGCATAGGATAGTCGGGTTTAGATTTTTGGGGCTTCGGCCCGATGTATTAATTTGACGTTCTTTTTGTAAACCCGACTTTACATTATATATGTATATTATTTTCTTTGAAAAGTTTATATAAAAGTCGGGTCCTTCCGCGACTTTCGTTGCGAAAATCCGCCAACTAACGTAATAGGAAGTAGGGTCGCCACAGGTGGTATCAGAACTTAGGCTTTAGATTCTGAAGACTGTCCATGTACTGCCGCTCAGAAGCCAGGAGAATCAGCCTTGCCTGTAAGTATTACGTGCTATTGTGATTATGTGGTCTTATGTGCTCGTTTGTGTATTTTATAGTAGTTCAAAATGTCGAGAGGACGACCGAGACGAGAGCTTTTAGGAGAAACGGGTCGGCGGGACGAACCTGAGTCCTCGACTCGCGAGCGAGATACTATCCATCGTCTGACTGAACTGATCCAACGACAGTCAGACCAAATCAACGACCTGATCAATCACCGGAGCTTATCTGAGCGTCGATCTTCCTCGCAGCCTGATCGTGTTGAAATTATTGGGGACAGATTCCGCAAACTTAATCCCCGACCTTCGCCGAGGCCGCTAATCCTGCGGTGGCCGAGGATTGGATCGGCACTATCCAAGATCTCTGTCTATAGTCGGGTTCCAAATAATGAGGTGTTGTGTGCCGTTTCCCTATTTCGGGGAAGCGCGCGTTTTTGGTGGAACACCGTAAAGCTGTTAGAGGATCCAGCTCTATGACGTGGGAATGCTTCAGGAAACTCTTTTACGACAAATACTTCACTGCAACGACCAGGAGCAGCGGATGTACGAGTTCATGAATATGAAGCAAGGCCATATGCCAGTTCCGAAATATATCCGCAGATTCGAGGAGTTATGACGTTTTGCTCCTGATCTCGTAGCGACAAATACGCTGAAGGTTACGAGATTCCTACGGGGACTGAAAGCCCGAAATCTATCGGGACTTGAGTATAGCGGGTGTACGTCAGCTGGAATTCCGCCAATAGACGGAGCGTGCGCTGATAGCTACAGGCGGAAAGAGTAGTGAGGGAAGCCCAAGAAGCGAACCGGAAGAGGTAGAGCCAACAAGGAGGGAGCAGCCAGAAGCGGCAATTCTTCGGCAAGGGCCCGAAGAATAAAGGGAACCGACCGGGCCAGCAGATGTGGCGCCCAAACACTTATCAGGGACTAACCAATGTCCCTAACCGACCACAGGTGTCAGCGCCCCAATGCCAGCAATGCGGGCGGAATCATTTTGGCATCTGCTATGGACCACGACCGGTGCAGATCTGCAGTTCTTCCGGTGCGGTTAGACCGGGCATGTTGCACGGAATTGTACGAGAACTCATCCGCTACTGCAGAATCAGCCACAGAAACCTAATTCGACCTCCACCCGTGCCTGCACGCGTTTTCACGCTGACGAGCGAGGAGGCGCTGGCGAACCCAGCCGTAGTAACGGGTACGTTGAACATCTTTCACGTACCATCTTCCCTTCTGATTGACTCTGGAGCCACAGATTTGTTTGTGTCGGCCAATTTTGTGACTAGGGCGGGAATATATCCCACCCGTTCTTCGTGCAACTACGTAGTTTCTTTACCCCATGGAGAACCAACTAGGACGAATCTGGTAGTAGAAGACTGTCCTGTTAGAATCGAGGGTAGGGAATTGAATGTAGGTCTGATAGTGATCCCGATGAATGATTATATATCATATTCGGGATGGATTGGCTCTCGAAGTACGGAGCAATCATAGACTGTGCGAAGAAGGTAGTTAGATTTCAATCAACTGAGGGAGGAGAGTTTGAATTTTCGGGAAAGACAACAGTAAACGAATCCCTCGAATTTCTTCCTTGAAAGCCCAGCGACTCATGAGTACGGCTTGCAAATCGTTCCTGATCTTCGCGGTGAAAGCCGAGGAATCTTCCCAGCCGAAACTTGAGGAGGTTCCGATAGTGAACGAATATCCCGACGTGTTTCCCGAGGATCTTTCGGGATTACCTCCGAATTGGGAAATCGAATTCGTTATCGACCTTGTACCTGGAGCTGCCCCGATCTCTAAATCTCCGTATTGATTAGCACCGAATGAATTACGAGAACTGAAGGAGCAATTGGAAGATTTGTTACAGAAGGGTTTTATTCAACCCAGTTTCTCGCCTTGGGGAGCCCCTGTATTATTCGTTAAAAGGAAAGATGGGTCGATGAGAATGTGCATCGATTATCGTGAGCTCAATAAAATCACGATGAAGAACAAGTACCCGTTGCCAAGGATAGACGATTTATTCGATCAGTTACAAGGGGCGACGATGTTCTTGAAAATCGACCTACGTTCTGGGTATCATCAGTTAAAGATCCGTAAGGCGGACGTTCTCAAAACAGCGTTCAGCACGAGGTACGACCACTATGAATTTTTGGTCATGCCTTTCGGGCTAACGAATTCTCCTGCTGCTTTCATGGACCTGATGAACCGTGTATTTAAAGAATTTCTGGACCGCTTTGTTATCGTCTTTATTGACGATATTCTCATCTACGCTAAGACAAAAGAAGAACACGAAGAACATCTGAGAATGGTCAGTGGAATTCTCCGAGAGAACCAACTACTGGCCAAGTTTAAGGCGAGTTCTGGTTGGAACAAGTGGCATTTCTAGGGCATATCATTTCGGGAAGCGGAATTTTAGTAGACCCCGGTAAGATTGAAGCAATAGATAAATGGCCACGACCTACTACTCCCAGTGAAGTATGAAGCTTTCTCGGGCTTGCTGGATATTATCGGAAGTTTATTAAGGGTTTTTCCAGCATAGCTTCGACGCTTACGAATCTGACAAAGAAGAATGTCCCTTTCAAGTGGACCGATGATGCGAACAGAGTTTTCAGGAGCTGAAGAAGAGACTGACAACTGCTCCAGTTCTAGCAATACCTTCAGGTTTCGAAGGATTTTCGGTATACAGTGATGCCTCGAAGAACAATTTGGGGTGCGTGTTAATGCAGAACGGGAAGGTAATTGCTTATGCCTCCCGATAATTGAAGCCATACTAGAAGAATTACCTCACCCATGATATTGAACTCGCCGCAGTAGTGTTTGCTCTTAAAATATGGCGACACTGTATGTACGGATAAAGGTGCGAGATCTTTACAGATCATAAGAGCCTGAAGTACTTCTTCACACAGAAGGAGTTGAATATGAAGCAAAGACGATGGCTTGAACTAGTGAAGGACTACGACTGGGTGATTAATTATCACCCAGGAAAAGCTAACGTGGTCGCAGACGCATTGAGCCGGAAAGCCGTGAATACTGAATTGTGCCAACTCGGAGTGGCGGTAATCAATTTCGGAGAGATTGAAGCTAGGTTGGCAGCGTTGACCCTCAAGCCGACGCTGTTAGATCAAATCAGTGAAGCGCAAAAAGAAGATGAATTATATTTGAAAATTCAAGATGAACAAGATGGAGACGCCCCGTCGGAGTTCGAATTCCGAGGAGACGGAAGCCTACGATTTAGAAATCGTTTGTACATGCCTAAAGATGAAGAAATCCGTCAAACGTTGATGACGGAGGCACATACGACAACTTACTTGGTGCATCCTAGTGCCACGAAGATGTATCGGGATTTGCAAACGAATTACTGGTGGCCAGGAATGAAGAGAGATGTCGCTACTTTCGTAAGCCGATGTCTGACATGTCAACAGATCAAGGCAGAACACCAAAGGCCGGCAGGAATGCTGTAACCTTTGACGATTCCTGAGTGGAAGTGGGACCACACAACAAGGGATTTCGTCGTCGGGTTACCCAAGACGGTGAAAGGACATGATGCAACTTGGGTAGTCGTTGACAGATTGACGAAATCTGCCCACTTTCTACTGATCAACCAGACTTATCCCATGGAAAAGTTTGCAGAGTTGTACATTCAAGAATAGTGAGACTACATGGGATTCCGATGACGATCGTTTCAGATTGAGACTCAAGGTTTCTGTCCCACTTCTGGGTAAGCTTACAGAAAGCGATGGGAAATAAGTTGTCCTTTAGTTCAGCTTATCATCCCTAGACTGACAGACAATCAGAAAGAACAATCCAGACGCTTGAAAACATGCTGAGAGCGTGTGTTCTGGATTTCCGAGGAAGCTGAACCTCCCGCTGATCGAATTTTCATATAACAACAGCTTTCAAGCTACGATTGGGATGGCGCCTTACGAGGCCTTGTATGGACGTAAATGTCGATCCCCAGTTCGTTGGGATGAGATCGGCGAGAAGGCGCTGTTAGGTCCCGAGATGATTCGTGAAATGACCAAGGCTGTTAGTAAAATTCGGGAGAGAATGCAAACGGTGCAAAGTCGTCAGAAGAGTTACGCAGATAAAAGACGAAGGCCATTGGAATTTGAAGAAGGCGATCAAGTCTTCTTGAAGATATCACCGATGAAGGGTGTTAAACGTTTCAGACGAAAAGGAAAGCTGAGTCCGAGATATATAGGACCCTTCAAGATTTTGAAAAGAGTCGGTGAAGTAGCGTATCAGCTAGAATTACCGACATCGCTAGCACATGTCCATGACGCCTTCCACGTGTCTACGTTACAGAAGTACGTTCCGGACCGAATCAAGTGCTACGAAGCGAGGCACTTCACCAGCAATTGAAACCGAACTTGAGTTATGAAGAAAGGCCGGTAGAGATTTTGATGTATGAGGTGAAGCGACTAAGGAGTATCCCCCTAGTGGAAGTCTTGTGGCGAAACCAAATGATAGAAGAAGCCACTTGGGAACGAGAAGACGAGACGAGAGAAAAGTACCCCGACTTGTTTCAGACGATTTAAATTTCGGGGACGAAATTTCTTTTAAGGGGGGAGAATGTAATACCCGTAAAATTAATACGGGATTAGTGCATAATTATTTTTTAATGTTCGAAATTAATAAAGATAATTTCGGACAAAGTGGATTTCTGAATTTAAGTCGAAGAGATAATTGGCCTGAAAGAGTGATAAAATAATATGGGTCAAATTTGTTAGGTTCGAAATGTTATCAAAGCCCAAAGGAATAAAATGGGCCCAATTTAATTACATGGTCGATGGCCCAAGTAGGAATTCCCCTCACATGAAGTAAAACACGTTGAAATGATAAACTTGCTTTGGATTGAGAAATGCAGCACCTTAAACAGCCAATCATGAGTGAGCATGGATGATACTTTGTGGCAAGGGAAGCCACGTGGGAATCTAACAATAACTAGCCACTCATTAAGTGATAGAGCCCTCAATTGTAAATTAAGAGTAAACAATCGAGCAACACAAAATAAAGAAAGAAGAATCGAACGAAAGGGAAACAGATTTCCGCAGGCTCAAGCGAATTTTCAACTTAGAATTTGTTTCCAAACTAAACTAAGGAGGTAATGATCTTATCTAAACGTATAAATCTCCTACTAGCCTATATATTTAACATGTTACATGGTTGATGAATCTTCATTAAGCCAAAGCAAGAGGAAACGAGGGCGAAGTAGGATTCTGGCAAGTTCGAGCGGATCTCAACCTAGAAATTTAATCAAATTAAGCTTGGAGGCTAGGTAGGTGGTTTTAACCCATACAAACCCTTTTAAAATGTAATACGTTCCAAAAAAATTGATAGAATTCGATTGGAAGGCCAATTGAATTCAAAGTTTTAAGTTTTATGATTTTTGTAAACTTTCGTGGTGTGTACTATATGCTATGACGTGATTTTGAACTCAATATATGAGTTCTTGGGCTAGATAGTTTCAATGAGGTGTTTATGTGATGAAGAACTTGCTAAATATCTGGAAATTTTAGGGTTTATAATATGAAGGTTTAAAGAAATCGGGCGATTTTATGTATTCGCGGGTTGATGTGTTATGCGAATTAAGTGTTAGATGAATTCTGGCGATTTTAGATTCGCGGGTTGACTTATTTTGCGAATTAGGAGGTTGGCGAATAGGGTGATTTTTAAATCGGGCAATTTTAAGTTCGCGGGCCTATATTATTTCGCGAAATCGGGTGATAATAGAATTTTAAATGGATAGAAAATCGGCCGAGTTGAATTTCGGGTCGAGAAAGTGTTTCGCGGGCCCAAGTACTTTGCGATGTGTGTGTGTGAAATAAATTTTGCGGGCCTTAGCTCGAGTTTCGCGGGCCGACACCTTTCGCGAATTGTGAAATAAGCCGTGGGCCGACTATGTGTTTCGCGGGCCGGTTTCAAATCGCGGGGTGATTCCTGTGAGGATAGTCGGGCTTCTCGCGGGCCGACATGCACGTGAGGGGTTGATGTTGTACCGTATTTATACGGTAACGCCTTACGGTGTCGGATGAGTGGGGTAGAGTGACCGTGATTGGTCGTCAGGGTTAGACTCGTGTAGCACCTGGTGGGAGAGGGGGTTAGCGACACCGATCTACTCGAGATTGAGCCACCCAAGGTGTACACCACCGGATATTATTTGGCTCAAGGACGGCTGACAGATGTGAGATTTCTGTCTACCCGGGTTAGTGGTGTTGAGATTGTGTGCGGAAGGAGCGACCCGGCACAGTCGGCGCGGGCTACCGCATGGTTCATAGAGTACTTTGCCATTGCGCGCGTGGGTGCTGAGTCTAACCGAGGGTCCTATTATGTATTGAGATGCGACATAGGTTCGGACGTGCATTATCATGTTGTGAGGACATGGGATTGGGTTGAGTGCACGCATGCATTGAATATTTTTATCACCACCTACTGGGCGATTTTGCTCAGGGTTTTATTTTTATAGGTAAGACGGACCCTACACAGATGAGTGTCAGGGTGAACAGTAGGCTGGCTAGCGGCGGTTACTCCACGGGCTTTTGAAAGCAGCGCAGTACATGGGACGCGACCTGTGGAGAGGCGTAGGATAGTCGGGTTTAGATTTTTGGGGATTCGGCCCGATGTATTAATTTGACGTTCTTTTTGTAAACCCGACTTTACATTATATATGTATATTATTTTCTTTAAAAGTTTTTATAAAAATCGGGTCCTCCACGACTTTCGTTGCGGAAATCCGCCAACTAACGTAATTAGGAAGTAGGGTCGCCACACAGGTTGCGTAGATGATGGAGCTTACTACTTCACCACGTTGCACGGGACGAGTCACATAAGCGTGAACAAGAATGATCTTGGACTCATCCTAGAGTTACCTTTCAGCCACGAATACGGTCCGATGCCGACGGATGCAGAATGATACGGGATTTTCTCCAAATGGTGTACAACCTCCACTTGCCAAGCTGGCGCAGTTCCAGAGCAACAAAATTCCCCATCCTTGGAAGGCTCTCTTCGGGATAGTCTAACAAGTGCCTCTCATCGAAGCATGTTGGGTGTGATAAAGGCAACGGCAATATTCTTCGGATATTCCACGGAATCGTATTCTCAAGGAACTACGACGTGGCGCAACTGATCTGGAACGATCTAGCAGAAAAGATCAGGCAGAAGCATAACAAGAGATTGAAGAATCTGCCGTATGCTAGGTGGTTTTCCGTACTGATTGCCAATTTCATGGAGGCTCACGCGGGTATTCCTTGCCTACCTCCTGGTGGAAACTACCAACCGCCCAAGCTCAAATTCTTCCCTTACCCTTACTTGACCGACCTTTACCAGCCATCGATGCTGATTTCTTTTGACCTTCTCCGTCTCGGCGACCCCACGGGCGACATGTACAGGCTTTACTGTCGGGAAAATCATCTCACAAGAGGCGATGATTCGAGGGCCCCCGACGGACTTCAATGTGAGCCCTCAGCAACATCAAGTCCATGAAGCCGCATTGATTGATGTAGTGGCCCAGGAGCTCGAAGCGGAAGACTCGACTCAAGGTCTCGAACACTCCATGATAGAAGAATTGATCGCGACCTTGACGTCGAGTAGCCCATCACTGTAGGCGTGTCTCAAGGGTCTATTGAGGAGATCCTCCAAAATGAAGCATAGTCTGACGCAGAAACGGGGCACAACCCAATTCAACAGGCTACTATGGCTGAGACTGAGGCCTTGATCTCCACGATCACACCTGAAGAGCCTCAAGTGACAGCTCAATCCCGTGAGGAAGTAGAGCACATACCATCTCCTCACACGGCTTCCTCATCTGAAGCTACGGCTTCCGATGAGGAAACTCAACTGCTCAGACGGGTTCCCCTACAACTGTTAGGTTGCCCGGTGTCTCCCGGAGACGCCACGTCCCCGAGAACGGTTCGGAACAAAAATTTTCCGGGTTCCCCAATTGCCCTCGTAGCTCGGATCAGAATAGTAACACATAGACATGCAATAGGGCGGGTCAAACCCGTAGAGAATTACCAGTTGACGCGAGTGGCAGCTCCTCGTCTTTTTCTTCAAGACGTCGTCGATGGTGGTGGATGGCACTAGATTGTCACGCCGACTTCACAGTGTACCACGGCATCAGTTCTCTAAAGATGGCTAGAGAGAACTGAGTCGTCGCGTGGGAGAAAAGTGTGTGCATTCGGTGTGTGTTTTGTGCCTCTGGTTGATTTCGAAAATCACTTCTTTTCTGTAGCTGTTGGAGCACGAAATTCTTAGCCTATGTAAAGGCTTGGATTTCGATATCTTAGTCCTTAAAGTGTGAGCTCTCTTTTGAATTCCAAATCCAAATTTAAGGAAACTTGCTATTATTAGAAAACTAACTTAAATACCAAGTCAATCTAAGTATATTTAAATATGGTATGGAATTCGAAATTTAACCCTAGATTAATTTCGAATTTATATAAATAATATTCCAAATATTTTATTCCATATTTATTTATGTCAAATATGCAAATTCCGAAAATACCCTCAAAGGCATATTTCGAAAGCTTAAGGTGAAAGCCCAAGTCTTAAAGTTAGTTTCATAAGAAGTCCAACTTCGATCCAATAAATGGTCCGAGGCCCATTAAGCCGTGGCCAACGGCCCAAGACCCGTTACAGCCCAAAACACTTTCTCTCTTTATGGTACACGTTGATGTTCCTTTTTAAGCCCGACTCTCTAGGTTCGACTCAATCGGCAAGGGAGTAATCCAAGAGCCCGGTAGTTACCTAGCTATCGCTAGCAATGTTCGAATGGACTCATAGCGACAGGCGAAAAGGTCTCCTCATAGTCAATGCTCTCTTTTTGACTGTACCCTTTCGCCACAAGCCTAGCTTTGTATGTGTCAACCAATCCGTCAGATCCAATCTTTCTCTTGTACATCCATTTACACCCAATGGGTCGAAAATCATCTAGGAGGTCTACCAGAGTCCAGACTTGGTTTTCGTGCATAGAATCCATTTCGGCTTGCATAGCTATAAGCTATTTCTCCGAATCTTTATCCCTGATTGCCTGATCATAGGTAGTGGGATTGTCTTCCACGTTCCAATCCCTCGCAGCAACCACGTGCTCGATGTGGACCATCTCGTACCTCCCAGGCTGGCGAGACACTCTACCTGACCTGCGCAACTCAGGTTGCATCTCGAACTGCTCTACGGTGTCATCTGACACTGGAGTCTGTGAAAGCGCTTCTGACGACTCTCCAAGAGTTACTTCGCGACCCGCTCCACCTTCTCGAACGAATTCTTCTTCGAGAAAGTCAGCCTGCAGGGCTACAACGGTTCTCTGATCGTCGTGGAAGTAAAATTGATATCCCATGGAATCCTCATGATACCCGACAAATGTCCGTTCACAGCCTTCGATTCCAGTTTATCTGTCTTGAGCTCTGTCACAAATGCGGGGCAACCCCAAACTCTAATGTGATTCAAGCCGAACGGTCCGCAAACATCCGTGTGGATCAAACCGAGAAGTTCTGCGGCTCTCACAAATGTCCCTGTGAAGGGCGACTTGGTCATCTTTCCAAGAATACAAGACTCGCAAGTCGGATAGGGATCAGACCAAGCGGCATTATAATACCGTTTTCTCCAACTAGACTCCAATTTTCGTTTATTGGTGATTGTATTCACAGTTTTTGTTTTATCTTCGACATTTAGATAATATAATCCATTTGGCAGACTTGCACTTCCGACGCAATTATTTCCAAAATAAATATTGCATATATTATTACTAAAACGGAACTCGTAACCGTTTCCGCTCAAAAGGGGAATAGAAACAACATTCTTAAGCCCCTTGGCAAAACTAAACAATCAAAAAGCAGTAAACTATGTCTACTTAGGGATGGTTCGGTACGGTATACCGTACCAAAACTGTGATACCGTGTACCATACCGAAATTTCGGTATCGGGAAAAATCATACCAATATCATACCGAAATTTCGGTATACCTTAAATTTCGATACGGTATCATACCGAAATTTCGGTATGGTATCGGTATCATACATTTCATACCATTCACACGGAAGGTTTTTTACCATGCGTGTCTCGTAACTCTTTAATTCGTTGTTTCCGAATTTTTAGTAAATTCAAACACCTTAGCTCCAATAAGATGGATTATTAACACCACATTATCCAAAATAGAAAGATTTTTAATTCTTAAAGTAACTTCAATAATTTACATATTTTAGTCAGTGTCCTTAATAAGAAAAAGAACTTTACATAACCACAAAATACAACGTTATATACAGATTAATTGAAATGAAACGGCTATTTAAAAAAATTAGTGAAGATTAAAAATAATTAATTGCATCAAGATTAACAGAAAATTAGTGAAGATTAACAAAATATGGTGAGCGTCAAGGGTATAGTTAATAATTTATGCACTAAATAAATTAATGAAGATCAATATTTTTAACCATTTTACATTTTTTTGAAATAATATCGTATATATAGGTGTGTGTGTGTATATACATAATATTAAAAAATTTAGTACTTCGGTATTTCGGTATAATCGGTATACCTAACTTTTAAAATTTTCATACCATTACCGTACCGAAAATTTTCGGTACGGTATCATACCTTACCAAAATTTTCGGTATACCAAAACTTTCGATATTTTCGGTACGTTACGATACGATAAGGACGGTATATCTGTATTTCGGTATATTTCCCCAGCCCTATGTCTACTAGATAAAATGAGAGTTCTTGATCCAATGTGGGTCGTCGATACACTTTGTCCGCTTCATAGGTTGATCATGATCTCTCGGTCCGCCAGCTTCCTACTTCGTTCTAGACCTTGGTTCGAAATACATATGTGAGCATTAGCTCCGAGTCTAAGATCCACGAAGTGAAATATACTGTCATAGAACAATTAGTTTCTAAAACATAAAGTTCTTTACCTGAGGCGGCTAGCTTTGGGTAATCGCGCTTCCAATGGCCAAGCTCATTGCAGTGAAGGCATTTGTCCGTCTTGACGCCTTTGAAACACGTTCTTCTTGGCATTGCCTTTCAAAATTCGTCCTTTGGGCTTAGTGGGCTTGTCCGAATTTTTCTTTCTACTCGACCGTCGAGTCTTAGCATTCGCTACAAGAACAGCTTCCTTTCCTTTCATGTTCTTCATCTGAGTTTGCGCCGCCGACAACTGGTTCATCAACCCAGTCAACCACATCTCGGCCTTGTTCAGAATAAAATTCACAATGAATGAATTGAAAGAAGGTGTGACCGACTGAAGTATCAGATCGTTCTGGAGCTCATTATCCACGATAAAGTCCAGTTCCTCGAGTCTTTCGTTCCAGTCGATCATCTTGAGCACATGCTCTCCGACACACTACCCTCAGCCATTTTGCAATGAAGTAGTTGCTCCGTAAGGGAATAGCGATCACTCGTGGAATGTTCGCCAAAAGGTCCTTCAAATAAAGTAAAATGGCGCCCACTTCCATTTCCGAGTGAATGCGCTGCAACTCATTGCTCATGGAAAGAAGTATATAGCCCTTAACCTTTGGCTCGTCAATCTGCCACTTGGCATACGCAGCCCGGTCTTCGTCACTCACATCAGCCCTGGGACTTGCGGTACGGGGGAATCTAGGACATAGGTTAACGACTCGATACCTAGGAATATCCTTTGGTTACGGCGCCAGTCCACGTAGTTTGGTCCAACCAAACAATTTCTCTCAAGCAGCATAGTAATATTGTTCGTCGTTGCAGTAAATAGAAAGAAACATAAAGCTGCAGAAAATAAAGATCTAATTAGGTTTGTCTTATCATTCATCGAGTGCAAACAAGGACTTTTCATTTCGCTTGACTCCCACTATTTTCTCGAAATCATTATCCTCTCGAGAAGAGTTTTGCAAACCTCGTTGAAAGTTTCATAGTGGAGTTGATTTCCCCGACTCAACTAGATTCGCCTCATCCTTTAACGCAATATTTGGCTCATCTAATCTTATCGAAGTCACGTCAAATGTGAACTTATCCAATAAGAGTCTCAACTATCTTTGTCTCAGTCATTGACCCTCACGGCTAACCCTGCTTATTTGGGTATAACTGCCTAAGTGTGACCTATCCACTTATGCTCAAATCGCATAGGATGTACCGCCCCTTGCTGTCATACGCTTCGTGGTGGCCGGACTGGTATGATGAGCGGCGTCCAAGACGCATCCGAGACGCTAACATTGGGGCGGGATATACGACGCCAACTTACTCGAACAAATCGCAAAACTCCCCCACGCTAGACATCTCGAGCATGATAGAAGACAGGAATCCAACTCCTTTACCCACTTAGTATTTATCAAACGGGAGAATAAACCATCTCACATAAGAGCACATTGTACATGCATATCACTTCAAATACCAACACGCACGTAGGTAGTAAACCCTAGGAAAATAAACTATAAGACAACACAAGCGGGTTATTTGAGTCTATCCCTATTACATGCGTATTAAAGAAAAAGCTTTGGTTGTCGCACGGGTCTTGAAGTCGTCAAACGTCCTTCGTCACTCGAACGGCCACAAAGTCACCGAACGTCAACCACCTTGTCACCGCCAGGTGGTTGACTACCATCAAATGGGCCCTCGTGTTCGTATTTAAGCTAATCGAATAAAGGGTAAATTACAACATTGGGGATCATAAGTCCTGAACAACCCATATAAAACAAATACAACCCAGGGGGACGTGACCCTTAACAAATGACCCGGTAACCAAATTCCTAAACCCGCAATTGCGCCTTAAATCACATTCACAACGAGCAAGTTGACAATTAGGTGATTTTAAAAAGAAACGAAATTCCTCAGACGCGCCAAGCCCCTTAAACAGCCCGTTAAGGCTTTGAGCGTGAAGCCCTGACGCAGCTGCCGCGATTCAAATCACTCAGCCGTCAGAACAAGCCGGAGAGCCACAACGTAGAAGGCAGCCGGTGGAGAGTCCCGGGCTGAGCCGGAACAGCCGCGCCGCCGGCGACGAACGCCACGCACAACGCGCGTGTGCTCATTTCGCGGCAGAAAACTGCCGCGACTCCTTCATCGCCTCAGCCCCTCCGTGCCGGAGCCTCCTGGGAGAGATCACCGCCTCAGCGTTCCGCCAGAGCCGGAGTCGCTGCGGCTGTCTTGCGCAGCGCGCACCGCGCGTGCCATTGCAGTCTGCGGCCAAAGCCGCGGACGATCTCTGCAGTGCCGCCTCCCCTATCGGCAGCGTTGCCCGGGGCCGGTGGCTAAGCCACCATGGCTGGCCCAGTCCCGGAGGACGAGGCGAATCGGACCTGCTCGAAGTAGCCCGATCCTGCGGCTGTAGCGACGCTGCGACGCGCGGCTGCCCTGATCTCGCCACCGCGCGGGTCCCGGTCCGGTTCGTGGTTCCTCGTTGGTCCATACCACACGAGTTGATGGCCGTGGGTTGGCGAACGATGCATTGAGCAGCCCGACAATGGCCGAACCGCGTCGGCATTTCGATCGTCTCCCACACGTCTCATTTCAATTTAAACACGCTATCTGATCACGAGCGCCCGCTCTGATACCACTATTGGGTTGCCCGGTGTCTCCCGGAGATTCCACGTCCCCGAGAATGGTGCAGAACAAATATTGTCTGAGCTCCCTTATTGCCCTCGAAGCTCGGATCTGAATAGTTACACATGGACATGCAATAGGGCGGGTCAAACCCGTAGAGAATTACCAGTTGACGCGAGTGGCAGCTACTCGTCCTTTTCTTCAAGATTTCGTCGATGGTGGTGGATGGCAGTAGATCTTCACGCCGACCACGCAGTGCACCACGGAATCAGTTCTCTAAAGATGGCTAGCGAGAACTGAGCCGTCGCGTGGGGAGACACGTGTGTGCATTCGGTGTGTGTTTTGTGCCTCTGGTTGATTTCGGAAATCATTTCTTTTCTATATCTGTTGGAGCACGAAATTCTTAGCCTATTTAAAGGCTTGGATTTCGATATGTTAGTCCTTAAAGTGTGAGAGATTTTTGCCAAATCTTACTCTCTTTTGAATTCCAAATCCAAACTTAAGGAACTTGGTATTATTAGAAAACTAGCTTAAATACCAAGTCAAACTAAGTATATTTAAATATGGTATGGAATTCGAAATTCAATCCTAGATTAATTTCGAAATTTAAATAGATAATATTCCAAATATTTTATTTCATGTTTATTTATATCAAATATGCAAATTCCGAAAACCCTCAAAGGCATATTTCGAAATTAGCTTAAGGTGAAATCCAATTTTATCCTCAAGCCCATTAAGCACTTGGCCAAGCCCAAATCTGAAAGTTAGTTTCATAAGAAGTCCAAGTTCGATCCAATAAATGGCCCGATGCCCATTAAGGCGTGGCCAGCGGCCCAAGGCCCGTTACAACCCGAAACACTTTCTGTCCTTATCAGTACACGTTGATGATCCTTTTTAAGCCAGGCACTCTAGGTTCGACTCAATCGGCAAGGAAGGAATCCAAGAGTCCGGTAGTTAGCTAACCAATCCCGCAGTACCAGAACGTAACCCGATTGGAGTACAAATTTCGACCCAGTCTTTATCCCAGAATCTCATTATAGATAACAGTGCTACGTATAAACCCTTCAGCTGTGTCCCAATCAAGTGAGAGGCATGGTCTATGTCAAACTCACTAAACTCGATTCTATGATAAAACGGAGACGAGGCAAATTACCAAACTACCCTCCATGTCTCATGAGTTAGTTCAATACCTTGGCCAAGGATTTCGTAATTTCTCGTCGCTATCCTCATAGGACACTTATCTCGATTAGCGAGACTGTAATCTGTACTCGGCGGTCTAAGCCCGGCAATCACAAATCGTCATCAAGACCGCATCTGGCCCGCTGACCCATGCAACTGCAAATCAGGTCGAGGGGAACCAGTGACGGTCCAGACTTTGAAGTCAACTCCGACAAAGCCCCTTTCGGTCTAAGGTTCACGTAGGCTACTATAGTGTTGTCGTCGGTCATTGACACTCCTTGAGTAATAAGCCATGTTCGACCCTACGACTCGTGAGTGAGTGTCCATGAAATGAGTCAATTCCTTGATTCGATTCGTATCACAAGTAATGACATCCGCTTCCAAGCGGGATATCGACACATGATAGGTCATCGACAAATAAGCCGTGATCGGTTATCCAACACCCAACTGGAGCCTCAGGCTTACGGACTTTAATGTTCGAGGTTAAGGTCCACTGATGCTTCCTCTCTCGTACCCATCGAGAACAGTGACTCAACTCGACACATTTGGATTTGTTCATTTATTGCTTTACCGGATGCTAAGTAAAGAACTCGTTTATCCAATAAACGAAAATTGCCTTCCATTAAACACAAGAAAATATCTTATTACACAAAAGGTCGAATGATAAATAATCTAATGCCCTATACAATCTAATCCTCAAATAGCTTTCGAGGGCATATTCCTAATAACAACAACTCCAATCATCTGAACTCGTCCACACAGCTGTCCGAGGACCTATCATTACCCCACGGGCTGAGGACCTTCTTTCGCTCAATCTTGAGCCGCAGCGCGAACCCCTTGCATCAACCGAAGCGTGATCCAGATTCACACCACTACCGGCCCCGACACCCAAGTGTCTGATGCACAAATTCTTAAAGAATCTGCTACAACATCCATAGATACGAATCTTCTAGATTCAAATAATGGATTAGATGGAATTTTCGAAACGTCGCAACCTCAAGCGACGACGAGCCAACCTAATGAGCCGTTTGTTCACTCAAGGGTTGTTAACAGGCGACATCAGTCGTTCTGGTTCATCAAGACCTACTATAGGGGACGCGTCAGTGATCACCGCTGACGTCGTGATAGTGGAACGCTAACCCGGCCCCACCACGGAGGCGTTAGACCAGTTTATGACTGAAGCGCGACATCAAGCTGCCCTCTCCGCTGAGCTAAAGTCTTTTGAAGATCATATTATGGAGAGAGTGCTCACAGCCATTGAGACATCCCGTCGCGCCACCGGGAAAGCACCTGTCTCAGGGGCTCCTTTTCATCATAACTTAACCTCACACCACACAACCCATACCAACTGACCCATCCATCCTATCACATATCCTCATAAACCCATACACCGTCCCAATCAGCGAACTCTACACAATTCTTTTAGCCCACCTATTTGGCCTTCCCAACCGAACACCACAAGAAGGAGATCTCCTCAAACGTCTTGTGGACCGTCCTGAACCATCTACAGAACCTGGCGAGGCCAACGCTCCCACTCTAAACGTCGACATGACGATCCTAATGATCAGGATCGCCATGAGGGTGAGAAGCGGCCGAGGATATCTACGAGCGGCCAAGGACTTGAATGGGGTCAAGGTTTACGTTCAGGCTCGGGTCAGATAAGTACCGGAGCTGCTGGTACCTCACAAACCCAAACCAAAAACACCACCACGTACCGCACCCAAACTCTAAGCCCAAACGAACCACCCACATTAAGAACACCTCCGCTCACACCACCAACGACTTTCACAAGCCCGTTGCTTCCACAAGAAGACGCAGGTGCGTAAATGCTCCTAGCATTAGCTGAAACTCAAGCACCTTCAATCTCGTCCGCGGAGACATCAAAACGTGGAGTCGACCACATGAAGTCCTCGATAAATATATTTTCAAAGATCAGTGGTTGACTCACGGCATGCCCTCCGACATGGCACAGAGAAGGATTAAGGATGTTCCACATTTTCTACGTCTAGCTTCGGTCGTCCTAGTTCTAATAGACGATGAAGAATTCAGAAAGGTGAGGATTACGAGGTAGATCCCCCAAGGCTTCCATAGTTTATTGCACAATGAACGGACACCCCTCCAAGACTAACTCCAGGGACCGCGCGAGTCGACACATCGTGAGAGAACATAAGGATAGAAATCTCCTAGAAGAAGTTCGTCAGCAGATATGTAGGTGACCGGACAAAATTAAGAAGTTGAACGTATTCAAGCTCCGAGGTATCTCTCACTGGGAACAACAAAAAAGGATGAATTACCTTTACAACCCAACTTGGACCCGATTGGAGACTGGGATTCCTAAAACTCAGCTGAGGAGCCATTTCAAGAATCTAAATCCAATATGTCAGCTGCTGGGAGTCTACCATTCCGAAGATAGATTTCCAACTCCAATCTACATCATCGAGGGGATAAACAGAACTCGTGAAGAGCTAGACGAGAGCGATCTACCACACCTTCCGGCCAAAGAGATCTATCATCTCTACCAAATGTATGTGGAGAAGTACTAGGATCCTCAAGGCTTTATAAAGAATAAAGGGCTCGAGGGACTCAACAGGATCATGGTGCGCCAAGTCAAATACTTCGCCGCACACGACCTTCAGATGGCTCTGGAGAGCAATATGAAGAGGTCAACATGACCGCTCCGCGCATGAAAGCACCTGAGGTCGAAGGCTTCCCAACAACCACATTTACTTGGGCCCAGTCTTAGCAATCACCTACCACAATCCAATTGCTGACAAGATTAGGTTGATCCTAACAACTGATAAACAAATTCTGTGATGGGACGCTCAAGACAATCAGAAGGAATGTCAAGAGGAGATTGAAAGAAATTAATGAAGATACCAGGCTGCCTGATCGCAAACTAGTGAGAGAGCAACCACTTCTGATAAGAATCGTCGAAGCCATAGAAAAGCGGATAGAGCTGAGGAACGCCATTTGAAACTACAAGTTGCGTTGGGCTTGTGCAAGTCGTTCTACGCCCGACGAGGACAGATAGTGCAGAAAGGCAATCAACCAAAAAGGGGAAGAATGTGCAATACACTTTAGAATTGTGCTCTGATTTTATTAGATGTCTTCGTTACTTGGTGCGTGTCTTGCATTTGCCCGTAGTTTAGGACTAGTGTGTTATTTAAACCAAGTTTGTTTGGTATAAATACCATTGTAAACATCGGGCTTAACAGAGAAAGTTATTGAATTTGATCCGAAGGGCTCGCAATTCGAATTCTAGAGAGAGAAATAACAAAGAATCTCACACTAAAGATTCTCTCTCGTGTTCTTCATAGAAATGTTTTCGATCGAATTACAATTCATACGATTCTAATCGATTGCCTTAGAATTCATGCCTAGGATCTTAGAGTTGATTAATTGAGGACCTAACATAGGAAGTGAAGCTTGAGGTCGTTCAACCAATTGCTTTGCTATTTGGCCAACTTGAAGCTCCAATCGTACAGACGCATCTGTATTTTGAGCTCGGAGATCGATGGATTGGAAGTGTTCTTCCATCTTAGTTAATCTACTCTCATGGGTTTGAGTAGTCTTGTCGAAGTTTGAGAGGAGCCTCCATAATACCCTTCATATCCTTCATCTCATTTGATCCTAAACCTTGAGTCGTATTCTGATAGTGATTGCTTGACCCTCCGTCTTGAAATCCTGGTGGTGGCCTTGTTAGAAACCGGATTGCCTCTGCACCTGCTGCCCTTGCTCTCCGTAAGAAAATTTGGATGTGCTCGAGGTTGGAAGCTTCTCTTTGCTTGATAATTTGCCATGTAGTCAACGTGTTCCACCGGTGGTGAGGCGGTCATCGGTGCCATTACAGCGTTAACGATCGGTGGTTGAGCAACTTTTGGTAGTAGCGTATTGATCATCGTCTGAAGTTGAGTTTGCACGGTGGCAACTTGTTGTTGAAGAGCGTCAAACTTACATTCATCGTCGTGTCCTCGCTTACTTCGAGCACGCCACGCACCCTCCTTCTTGTGTTGCCTCGCATGAAACTGTTCCTTGTATAATCTTCAATTTCCATGCTTCTGCCGCGCTGAGCTTCACAAGTCCTCCTTTTGCAGCCCCGTCTAGCATATCGGTCGTTTGACCAATGAGTGCTTCGTGGAATCGATAAATGATTGCAGCCTTTGTCCATGCTGCGGACATCTCTTTAATAAGGCTTTGTACATCTCCCAAACTTCGTAAAGTTTCTCCGTGTCCTTCTGGTCGAAAAGCAAAATATCAGTTTTCAACCGAAGTACCTTCGATGGCAGTAAACGTAGCCATGGAAAGCTCCTCACAGCTCGTCCCAAGTAGTGATAGACCAAGGTGGTAATAGCTCCAACCCACTCCTTCGCTTTGTCTTTGCGAGAAAATGAAACAGCATAAATTTGATGGTGTCATTTGGAACTCCATTAATCTTGATAGTGTCCGTAATTGTCATAAATGCTTTATGTGTTTGTACGGATCACTTTCTGCCTTCATTCGAATTGGGCCGTCTGAAATATCATTTCTAGCCACAAATGCTTCAACTCATAGTTGTTGTTCTCGAAAAGTGGTATCACGATTGTCCATTCCGTACCACCAAGTCTGTCGTGCTTGAGCAAATCTTGCAGTGATTGCTCCTCGTTATTAACTTCTTTGATCTGCCATTTCCTTTGGTGTCCGTGAACTATCCACCAACGTATCGACGTGAGAAGTGTTTGTCGTGTCCTGAGAACCTTCTGTTGTGCCTTGAGAATAATCAACTAGCTGAAATGAGTTGTCGGACGAAGAACTTCCAATTATTCCTGCCTTAGTCTTCATCGTAACTTATGCTCGAAATCCGGAGATGCTTCAATGAGTTGATACAATGGATGATTTCGGGTCATTCACCGTAAAAGTACACCTTAAAGAAATAAACGAATCAATTTAGTTAATTAACAAGTCACAACCGGAAGAATACTCGCAAATCAAATTATGATAGACTAGAAGAAAATAACAAATAAGTGAATGGCTAAATTATCGAACTTAGGTTTTCCTAATATCAAATTATTCCCCGGGGCGCCAAAAACTTGATCGCGAGCGTGTGCTTTAATATATTGAATAAAGATTCGTGCGAATATGTCAAGTTATAATTAAAACGAATATGTGATATCTAGCACCACGCGTGATAGGCAGTCCACAAATCGTTTGAGAATAGTTATAGCAAGTATCCGAGTATTGAACACGAAGATAATTTTGATTACTAGTAATAACCTATCTATTCAGTATCTAGCCTAGCAAATGATTGAGATTTTTATATTTGAACTAAGTCACAACTTAAACTAACAGAGGAAAATGTTCAAAACACAACCAACGATTTAAGACTAACGTTGAATAAAAAGAATGTGCTTAGGATTTCGAATCCCGCTAGATAAAGTCGATGAAGTAGTAACGTTACCATATGATTAATGACTATGTCACGCTAGTTTTTACTCGTTTCCAACTTAGCTTTCGCCCTAAATGGTCATGAGAATATAGAGTAGTTTATCTAAGTTGAGGGTCGACTATTTGCTTTCGCCTATAGTCGACTCTTAACGTTTACGATAGAACGAACCATCAATTAGCTTTCGCACTTAATGGTCTACTAATGTTTTAGGAATTAGTTATAGTGTCCTCTAATTTTCAAGTCTTGGGTTTATATATTGTTGTTTAGTGGGTTATTAATAGTTTGGGGAGACAAATGATATTGTGAATGAGTTTGGTGATTGGGCTTTAATATACCAGTTGCTTGTACAAAGCCCATACTTACCCTAATTAGGGCATATCAAAATAATTACGAAGTAAGCAACCTTGTACCTTTCCTTAGAAATTTTTTTTCGAAAATATGGCACGAACTTTTCTCAGAATCATGTTTCTTATTGATCAAAGGATGATTTCATGTTAGAAATTGTGTGAGTAATTAGGATACATATGCGTCGTCTACTACTTTCTTACATGACGAACTTAGCAATACTTGAGAGATTCGTATACATAACCCTATGTTTGTGAAATTTTTGAGCCTCTGAGCTTCTCGCTCATTTCTTTGGTTGTGTGAATCATGCTTAATTTATTTCACTTCAGAACTTGCTTGTGTATTACGTTTTGAAACTATTTCAGGTGCGATTATGTGAAAATTGAGGAAGGCATTATGAAGTCAGTCTATAGCCAAAGTTACCGACCACGCTTGATAGCCACTTTGAGCCTGAGCCTTTTATTTGCAAAACCAGGGAATCATAAACCCCTGACCTGTGGAGCTTTCATATATCATCTTACACGGTTAATAGAGAAAGAAGAGCTTGAGTGCCAAAGTCGAAAAGCGTAGTGTAGAATATCATTTGTAATTGTGCTTGATTTTATTAGTTGTCCTTGTAATTAGGGGCTTTACTTGTATTAGTCTTTAGATAAAGGACTAGTTCGATATTTATACCAAGATTGTTGGTATAAATACTTGTAAATGAATTGAGCTGAATAGAAAAAAGTTTAGAGAATTGATCCGAAGGGCTTGCAATTCGATTTCTAGGGAGAGAAACAACAGTAACTTTCTCACTCTAATTGAATTCTCTCTCGTGTTCTTAACTTGAGTTTTTCGATCGAATTACCATGAATTCTAGCGTAGGATCATAGAGTTGTTAATCAGAGGACCTAACAATTGGTATCATAGCAGATTCGTTCTGTTTTGAAACGAAAAAATTGTTAGAATTGGATCGAAATTTTATTTCGAACACTGTTCCATCGAAGAACATATTTGGCGCGAAAAGTTTTTCGATCCAATAGCTTAATTCTGTGCTTAATTGACTTGAATTTGATGTTTCAGTGCTAGATTAAGTGATATATGATCATTGCGACGAGATCAGTAGCAGTTTGGGCTTCGACTGTTGATTAATTTGATTCTGAAGTGTTAATGTTTGCGAAGAACATGAAGAACACGTTCTGATTTTGCTCAAATTCGACATATTTTGCTTCATAACGTGTTTAATTACTTGTTCGTGCGTGATTAGTACATGATTGCGAGCAATTACCTAAAATTTCACTATCTGGTTCTTTGTTTTTGCTCAAATCGTGTTAATCGTATTCTGTGAATTTTTCTCGATTGCTCAAATTTTCTCGCTAAGTTTTGCGATCGGATTAGTTTCTCGATCGATAAACTTGGTGCGAGTTTTTTCTCGGTCAGAATACGAAGTCAGCGCTAGAATCATCATCAGCAGAAAAGATTTTAGTTAGAAATATTTCTCGAGCATTATTCAACGAAAAACTTTTTCGAGTGAGACCAATTTTGACCTTGCATGCATAATAACTTTCACTCGAAAAACTTTTTCAGTCAAACCTTTTAAAGGTTGACCAGGCGAAAATCATTTACCACGCGAGAAACTTTTCTAGTCAACGGATTTATTTTGACTTGTTGAGAAACTTACTAACGTACTGTTTCTTTGCGATCGAAATAAATTCACGATCAGGAAATTTATCTCGACTGAATGATTTTGGCAATTTATTTCGCTCGTAAAATATTTCGCTGACACAATTTCTCTCACGAGAACAGTAAATACATTCTATATCGACAAAATTAATTTCGATCATACTGTAAAGATTGAACCGAATTTAATTGTCGATCTAATCTTCGAATCAAACGCTACTAACCGATTTCATCACTTGTGAAGCACTTTACATCATCTTCAACCTTCAAAACAATCAACGAAGATCCTTCAAACAACTCGACTACTATTCAAAAATGGATGCTTATTCACTCGGAAACGACAACCGTCCGCCGATCTTGCAAAGAGGTGAATACACAGTATGGAGAAGCCGCTTCCTAAATTTCATCGCTCTAAAGGATCAAGCCGAAAACCTACTGCAGTCCCTTGAAGAGGGACCGGCACAGTTCTGGGTTCATGTACCCGGGGACGAAACAGCTACTCCAGTAATTCCAGCTTCTAGACGACTAAAGGAGCCTAGAGAATACTCTCTGGAGGAAAGAGCTCGAGCCAAGGCTGATCTAGTAGCCATGAATACCCTTATGCAGGGGATCCCCAACGATATATATAGACAAATCGACAGCCTTTCATCGGCTAAGGGGATGTGGGATGAGCTGCATAGGATGATGCAAAGGACGGAAGTTGGCATAAAGGCCAAGAAGGCGAACATTCTCACTGCATACGACTCCGTCAAAGCTAAGCCGGAGGAAAGCCTATACGAAATCTACCAACGATACCTCACTCTTCTCAACGAGATGAGGAAGATAGAATAACAAAGACAAACATGGAAACAAACATTAGATTTCTATCTTCTCTGCCCACGGAATGGAAGAAAATATCCACACAAATACGACAAAATAAAGATCTAGAAGAGTTGGATATCCATGCCGTGTTCGATAATCTAGCTCAACATGAGGATGATATCGGAGAGATTATCAAAGAGCAGAATGGCAAACAAACCGATGACACGGTTGCTTTAGTCTCGGAGAAGAGGAGCACAAGATCAAGAAAAGACAAGATCGTTAGGCCACCTTCATCATCGGAGTCGGAAGATGAATCGGACTGCGACATAGAGCCGAACATGAAAGCCCTTGGAAAGCAGTTAGCTCTCATTGGACAAATGATGAGCAAGAAGTACTTCAAGAAGAAGTCTTCAACCTCAGCCAACAGACTTCGGACTACAAGCTCCCAGAACAAAGAACGTGCTCCGGAGAGTTCCGAGGTCAAGAACCCCAAAGAGACTAACAAATGCTTTAATTGTGGCAAAGCAGGTCACTTCGCCAGAGAGTGCACTCTCCCGAAGAAGAGAACTTAGTCCTCATGGCTCGTCTCGACAACGAAATGACGCCGAAACATCCACTCGTACGGACGACGACAACGCATCCACATCTTCAAATGAGGTAGTCTCTCACTCCACATTATTGACCATGTTAGATTCATATCAAACGCAATATGCTAACATGAAACGTGAGCAGAAAAGTATAAAGGAAGTAGATAATAACCTTGAGAGAGCTCAGGAGAGGATAGATAGTCTCGAATCAGACCTTAGAAGCTCTAGTGCAAAAATAGAAGAACTTACTAAGAGCTTACATTGTAGAGAGACTAGTCAACCTCCTTTAGGACAGCATAGTGAAAAGATTAAAGAGTTAGAAGACAGGCTAGCAAATAACTACAATTGTCTGGTTAGGAATCTCATGATAAAGCTACCTTAAATTGTAGGATAACCGAAGCTACTTCTAAGATCTCTGAGTTGGAAACTCAATTAGAAATATCTAACGCTAAGGTTAGTGAGCTTAGTAAGGATCTAGACGCCTGTCAAGCTGCCAAAGCAACGGTAGAAAATAATTATGCCCTCCTAAGCGAGGAATGCAACAAGTTACATGCAAAAATTAATCTACCTCTTGACTCTAAAGAATACCACGAGGAAGTCAGAAAGGTCAATTATCAAAATTCTCTCTACAGACCCCCTACCATAAAACAGATAGAGGAGTCACAGGCGAAACTAGACAAAGAAAGAGAGAATTTCGAAGCTGAAAAGAAAAAATTCTATAAGGAGATGGAAAATCTCAAGGCTTCCCTGTCCCCCAAACTACCTCAGACGCTATCATAAAAAGCGTGAAAATAGAAAAATCGCCTTCGAAAGATCAAAAGAGCATTAATAATTCTGTTAAAAGTGCTAAGACTAATTTTACTTCACCTACGTCCATAGAGAGCGTAGAGCCAGCACCGACTACGAAGGCGAGAGTGTCTAGTCCTAAAATAAAGAAGGAGCGAGTAGATTTAAATGTTTCTGAACATGTTATTCCTTCTGTCAAAACAAAAGACACTCGTAGTAATAAAAGAGCCATTTCTTCGTTCAAAATAATTGCTTCTACGTGCTCACTTCAGCCTATCACCTATAGAAGTAAAAATCTCGAAATAGGTTCTACATCGAAAATTACTACTAACCATTCTGAAACAAATGCCAAAAGGAAAAATCGTAGGAAACAAGATCCAGCCATAAAGAAAGCTTATGGCGCCGTACATGGCTGTACTCACCTAAGGTATCCCGTAGAAATTAAATCCTCCAAGCACCTTAGGAGACTATCACTAGAAAAGATCTTTTCCTCAGTCAAACCTTCCAAGGCATTTGCTGAAATTAACCTTCCTTGTAAGGTTTAACCCAAATGGGTTCCTAAATCTCCGCCTAGGACGACAAAAGCCAAAAGGGCCAAGTCTCCTACAGAGGCACCCAAACTCACTTCTCCAAAAGTGCAATGGGTTATTAAGACTCTTCCAAAAATAGATTTAGGAGTCATATCTGAACCCAAAATTAAATCTGCTAATCTGAGAGGACCCATGCTTAAGTGGGTACATAAAGCTCTCTAAATTGTTTTTGCAGATCCATCATGTGTGGTACCTCGACTCTAGTTGCTCCACACACATGACTGGTAAACAAGAGCTGCTGAGCAACTACAAAGACCGACCAAACGGCAAAGTCAGATTTGGGAACAATGATTCAGCCCAGATTCTAGGACTTGGGGATATCATTTTGAAGAATCTGACCATCAAAGATGTCTGATACGTCGAAGGCCTCCGCCATAACTTGTTCAGCATAGGCCAATTCTGTGACAAAGGCTTCCAGGTGGTCTTCCATGCTGACCGGTGCAGAATTTTGGATAGCCATGACACAGAACTCCTTCAAGGACTTCGGAGATCCAATAATTACATGATCAACCTGACGTCCGTGCGGCCCTCGACAGCTGTATGCCTCATTTCTCAGATTGACTTACAGAGGAACAGCCTATGGCATCAACGACTGTCTCATCTAAACATGAAAGCTTTCCAACGTCTTTCTACGAAAAAGTTGGTTCACGGTCTTCCAACTATACAACTACAAAGGGAGCATCATTTTCGGCATGTCACCTAGGAAAAATGAAGCGAGCATCTCATCACGTCAAGCAAATCGCGTCTACTTCTCGACCATTGGAACTAATTCACATGGATCTTTGTGGTCCGATGCAGACTCAGAGTATTAATGGAAGAAAGTATGTCCTAATGATTGTAGATGACTATTCTCGCTACACGTGGACAAAGTTCCTCCGAACGAAAGATGAGACCGGTGACTTGATAATCAATTTTGTGAACACAACTCAAAATCTGCTGCAACAGACTATTCAAGTTGTTCGAACAGACAACGGCACTGAGTTGAAAAACAACCACCTCAGTGAGTTTTATCAAAAACTTGGAATAAGTCAACAATTTTCAGCCGCCAAAACACCTCAACAAAATGGGGTCGTCGAAAGGAAAAATCGAACACTAGTGGAAGTCGCTCGTACAATGCTGATCCAGTCAGGATTTCCACACTTTCTATTGGCTGAAGCAGTCAATACCGCTTGTTTTACTCAAAACAGGACAGTGGTTCACAAACGGTTCAACAAGACTCCGTACGAGATTGTGAATAATAGAGTGCCCAATAGCTTTCTTTAAAGTCTTCGGGTGCAAGTGCTTTGTGGCGAACGACCAAGAACAACGTGCAAAGTTCGACCCTAAAGCATTCGAAGCTACATTTGTCGGGTATTCTTAAACTTCAAAAGCGTACCGAGTATACATCAAGTCCAACCGAACTATTAGGAAAAGCTATAATGTCACTTTTCACGAAGTGGCAGAAATGGCTTCTGGTCAACTCAGTCCAGGACCCGTGCCTAACCCGATGGTTCCTGCTCAAATCAGTTCAGGACCCGTGCTCAACCCGATGGCTTCTGGTCAACTCAGTCCAGGACCCGTGCCTAACCCGATGGTTCCTGCTCAAATCAGTTCAGGACCCGTGCTCAACCTGATGGCTTCTGAAGACAACATTTCAGAACCCGTAATCACTGGTGTGTTGGCACAAAACCAACAGAAGATGGCAACAACATCAAAGTCAATGTTAGATGAAGCAACGAGACTTGCAATAGACTATTTGGATTCTCTCTTCGAACCAGTATATCGGTCATGCACCCTGCACCTAAGTGGATTCTCCACCATTCGAGACCGACGTACCAAGTTCATCTCACACCTCTACCCCACCCGATTCAGATTTGCCACAGAATACCGAAGAACCTACAGTGGTCCTCGAGGAAGTAGCATCAGAGACGATCGATCCAAGTGCAGAATTGGAACTTCCTCAGACAAATGATCAATCGGAGACTATAGGCAATCTAGATCCATAGATGGCTGACGCATGTGCTACAGCCTTGCCTCATGAGCGCAAGTGGACTAGAGGTCACCCGGTCGATCAGATAATTGGCGATCCTTCGGATGGTGTGAGGACACGTCGTCAACACGGTCTTTTCAGTTGCTTCCTGAGCCAAAACGAGCCTACCAAAGTAGCAGACGCACTTCGAGACCCGGATTGGACAATTGCAATGCAAGAGGAAGTCAATCAATTCGAACGTCTTCAAGTGTGGACCTTGGTACCCCGTCCACATGGGAAAACAGTGGTCGGAACTAAATGGATTATAAGAAAAATGAAGATGGCGAAGTGATCCGGAACAAAGCAAGGCTAGTAGCTAAGGGATACAATCAACAGGAAGGCATCGACTACGACGAGACTTATGCTCCTGTTGCCCGTATCTAAGCTATTCGCCTCCTGCTGGCTTATGCGGCTCACAAAGATTTCAAAGTCTATCAGATGGATGTTAAAACCACTTTTCTCAACGGCGTGTTAAAAGAAGAAGTCTACGTCGCTCAGCCGGAAGGTTTCGTTGATCAAGAACATCCCGATCACGTCTATCGTTTGGACAAAGCTCTCTATGGGCTAAAACAAGCCCCACGTGCTTGGTATGATGTCCTGAGTGATTTCCTCGTGCAGTCTGGATTCATACGAGGAACGATAGACACAACCCTCTTCATTAAATGGCATGACAAAGATCTGATGGTCGTCCAAGTATACGTCGACGACATCATCTTCGGATCAACAAATCCTCTGCTCTGCAAGAAGTTTGGAGATCTCATGAAGAGCAAATTCGAAATGAGTCACATGGGAGAGATGCAATTTTTCTTAGGCCTTCAGGTCAGGCAGCTCAATGATGGAATTTTCATCAGTCAAACAAAATACATCAAGGATATTCTGAAGAAGTTTCATCAAGACCAGAGCAAGCCTCTCAGCACTCCTATGTCACCAAGCTGCAAGTTGGATGCCGATCCCTCTGGTAAATCGGTCGACATCACACTGTATCGCAGTATCATTGGATCTCTTCTCTACCTCACTTCGAGCCGGCCGGATATCATGTTTGCAACCTGCTTGTGTGCCCGTTTTCAAGCCGAACCCAAAGAATCCCATATGCTCGCGGTCAAAAGAATTCTTCGCTACCTTAAGGGCACCTCTACCCTTGGCCTATGGTATCCAAAGGGTACGAATTTCAAACTTATCGGCTACATTGACGCTGACTATGCAGGTTGCCGAATGGACAGGAAAAGCACGTCCGGTGGCGCTCAATTTTATAGGCGAAAAGCTGGTCTGCTGGTCATCCAAAAAGCAGAACTGTGTGTCCACTTCGACGGTAGAAGCAGAATACGTAGCTGCCGCCAGCTGTTGCTCACAGATGCTGTGGATGCGGACACAGCTTCGCGACTATGGGTACAATCTAACTAATATACCCATATATAGTGATATTCAGAGTTCAGTTGCCGTTACTTGCAATCCTGTTCATCATTCACGCACAAAACACATAGACATTAGATATCATTTTATCAAAGATCACGCAGAAAAAGGCACGATAGAGATGTACTTTGTGAACACGGAGTTTCAATTAGCCGACATTTTAACCAAGGCCTTGGATGAGAAACGATTCCAATTCCTTGTCGGAAAATTAGGCATGTTGAATCTTCCGTAATATGTGCATTACCTGATCTTCTGTGCTACCACATGCTCTATTCTATGTGTTTTCTATGCTTATTTGTCCTTATCTTGCGTGATATTAAAAAAAACAAAATAATAATAATAAATAATAATTAACAATAATAAATATATATATACATATATAATATGACGGGGTATGACGAAATCCTTTAGGATGCTTTGATCTAAAGTCACCAAGAATTTTACCCCGACATGCGATCGATTTAATTGCTTAAATTTTGTCAGTCTAAGTCGCATTCGTGTGTCTAAAAAGGTCAGTTGATTGTTCCACTAGACACAAAGTCACTCTACATACGTGAGGATTCAAGCCTTGTTCCTTTTTTTCTTTATTTGGATCTATTTCCAGAGTGAGTCACACATCAATTACTTGTCTTACCTAGTGATTCTTGGTGTCATACCCACCTTGCGTTAGATCGTCAGGAAAATGATAAGGGAGTTTAGGATATTCCTCATTCGGCCTTATATAAATTCCCCCACGTTTGCCCTTAGTCATCCACTTTGAGCCGTCTCCGATGTCCTTTCTTCATTTGAAACCCATTCCCAGCCTTCAACCGAATTCTATACTCTTCGAATGGTTGTTCAAACGAGAAAATGAGGGGGAGATAACAAAAGAAAAGTAGGATGATGACAAAAGAAGGCATTGTTCAACGCGCAAAGACCAAAGGGACCGGCCTTCCGACTACCATGTAGAAAGTGGTGTGGTTCCTGCTGCGAACTTCTCCAACGATAATCTCGTACGCTCGTCAGAACGGCTGGAAGAGGAGAACCACGAAGTGAACTTCTCCAACGATAATCCGGTCTTATATCGGGAAACGAGAAGAGGAGCGCAGCCTCGGGTACGAATTCCATAACCGTGAACTTTTCCAAATAGATAATCTCTGAAACCTATCCAGGGACTAAGAGAAGAGGAGCACGGTATCGGCCCGAGAATCAACAAGAAGAACTTCGCCTACGATAATCTCCTATAGCCTCATGAGAAGCGGAGCTTCAGCTTGAGCATAGCTTATTAAGGGATAGTAAATGAGGGAGAAAAGAAGAAATATGCCGAAAAGAAAGGAGACAGACATAGAAATGGAAGATGACGAAGAGATAAGCTCACTTTCCTCTAAATTCCTTCCCTTCTAAGTCCTAGCCAAACTAAAACCTTTACACCCATTTGATTCCAATCGAAGGTCTTTTGCTTGGGTGAAATGATTAAACATACCTCGAGCACAGGTAAACTGACTTAAAATTGCTTGTGTTGACTTGAGTGATAAAAATATAAAAATCGCAAGATAGAAATTATTGAGAGCAAGAGCGAACCTAGTGAGAGTTGTCGAAATGGAACAATCTATGAACTTAGGACTCTAGTTTGACGACATGACTTGACTGCATTTTTTCTTTCAAATGTCTCGTAAAATTTTAGGCTTGACGATTGATCGAAGCAAAATAATCTGACCCCATACTATAATAATAGTAAAATATGAAAATTATAAATAATAAAAAAAATTATATATATAAATATATAATTCGCACATTTTGACATGAAATGTTATGTTTCATATACGTTGAATTGAATAAATGCGAATTTTTTTTGTATGTCGCACATTCTAAATGCAATTTTAGATTGCATTGGTACTGAATTGTTTAAATACGATAAGTTTTTCTATGCTCTAACCCTCGCACAATATTTTGAAGTACATGTTTTCGGGGACCATGTACACGTACTTACTTGGTAAATTTGTGTGTTTTTATGCTCGTGACTTGAATTGATTTAATATGCTTGCATAATTAGTTAATTCTTGTGCATCATTTGAGGGGGAGCAAGTATAAAAATCGTGGTTTAGCTCCAAATATATTTGACGTTTATCTCTGAGTATTTCAGATCTTTCAAACTCAAGGAGTGAGACGTCGACACTACAAAGAGAGGAGCTAGACACGAAACCAGATATTTCAAAGATAACATTGCCAAAATTAATTGTTGATTAACTCCATTATTACTAACGTTTATCTCTATGTGGTACAGATTTTTTAAAAAACTACTACCAGGGGAGCTAGACGTTACTACTCGGAAAATACAGGGAGTTAATTGCATATATTTTAATTACTAAAGGGGAACCTTATAATGGGTTTTATTTTGAAATAGGGGTCAATCTGAAATACTTTAGAAGAACTTACTATCGAGAAACTGGACATTTGAAATATTTCGCAATCTAAAGTTTCTCGATCGTAAACAGTGTCGGGATCGATTTTGATTAACTGCGATAATTTGCGATCGAAAAATTAGAATTTTTCGTGTGCAAATAGTAATGGGCCTGATCACTTATATCGCAAAATGTCAAATCACAAGCCCGGCAACAATTTAATGCTAGTTAATAAAAGTTTAATTTCTGTCAGTCGAAAAACTTTTTTCTCACGCAAAACCTAATCGACAGAAATTCTCTCACGCAAAACTTTCTCAGAAGATACAAAATTCTTCAAAAACCTTCTAATTTTCACTTCAAATCGTCTGATTAAGGTAGAAATTCGATTCGGTTAACGATTGCGTATGTTATAACTTGATTTGCATTTCAATTCTGTAGTTTTTCGCATATTTAGTTAAGATTTTTCGACTGTTCTTCAAAAACCATTTAAACGTATACTGTTTCACTAAACTTAGGCATGCTTCTTGGATTTTCTGAGTTAAATGTCTGTTGTTTAGATAGATTCGATGTTTTTGATGAAACAGATAGCGTAAATCGTTGGAAAATTTCCATCTGTGATGATAAAATGAGTTTCGATGAAACTGGGTAATTTGAAGTTTTGAAGCTGTCGAAGAACTTTGTCGATCGCAAACTATCTTAATTGGATTACAATTCAATTGAGATACTATTTGTGTCGATTTAGTTTTCGATCGCAAAATTTTGACTTAGTCATCACGATAAAAAGATTATAACCGCTACACTTACCATCGAAAAATCAAATTATGATTTTCTGCGAGCGAAAAACTTATGCACTGAATAGATATTTTAGATGCAAATTTTTTCGAGCGAAAAACTTACTATCGCAAAATAGAATTATCGATTAAATTCAATTGGTCGCAAAAAATTTAGCAACGAATAATTATTTTATTCAACGCTTTATTTTTCGATCGAAAAATTCGCCGCTTAGGATTTAATTGGTCGAAAAATTTCTCGACGATTGACTTAGTCTTTCGTTGTCTAATTTCCCAATAACAATATTTCGCCGCGAAAAATTTTACTTACAATCGAAAATCACATACCGCTCGACAAATTTCAAATCGAAAAATTTTATTCAATCGAAGAAAATTTCTCGACAGTAAATTTACCTGAGAATTAGTTTCTCGATCGTAAATTTACACGGGACTTTTCTCGATCGTAAAATTGATCGACTACAGTCTAAATTTCATCTTCAACACTTGGAAAATTTTTCTCTAAGTCTTTTACTCTGTAGCGACTATTAGCAAATAAAATTTCTCGATCGAAAAATTACACGGAAACGTTTCAATTGAAATCAGTGTATAGGCAATTAAATTGCAATTCAATTTTCTCGAGCGAAAATTTTCTCGGCATGAACAGTGACTTACTGATTTAACACTTAGCGAAATTTCGAACTGTTTTTCACGCGACAAATATTCATTCAAAATTACATTCATGCCATCATGATTTTTGAAATTGAACATACGTTATGCATTTGATATGATTTCAATCAAATTCATCGAACATGCTATTATTTGCAATATTACTATAGTTTGATGAAATTTATTCATATTTCGACTGAAAAATAAAATTGAGCTAATGAACTTTTATATACCTTATATTTCAGATGGATCGCTAGCCAAGATACAACCACATATATGATCACAATATGTACTTGAAGGTTCAGGATACGAACTTTCAGCTGGATCTGGACACATTTCGGTGCCCGGGCGAGATCATCGTATCCATCCTCAGAGGCCACCCCATTTGGCACACGCTGACGGTCACTGCCTCAGTGCCGATGGTCTATCTCCAGCAGTTCTGGGGATGCATACAAGGAGCCGTAGCAGATGGGACATTCTCTTTCATGACCCGAATCGGGACGCGGCATATTCACATGAGCAAGAGCCAGTTCGGCATGATACTGGACCTGCCTCACAACGACAACTACGACCCGCTCCCGACGGATGCAGAGATGATTCAGGATTTCCTGCACATGGGATACCAACCGCCGCTTACAAGATTAGCTCAGGTCCAGAGCAGCGGTATCCCTCACCCCTGGAAGACACTGTTCGGCATAGTGAACAAGTGTCTGTCACCCAAACACGCTGGATTCGACAAGGGCAACAGCAACATACTGCGGATCTTTCACGGCCTCGCCTTCGCCAAAAACTACGACTTTGCACAGCTGATCTGGAACGATCTAGCTGAACAGATTCGGCTGAAGGAGAACCGAAGGTTAAAGAACGTGCCCTATGCTCGATGGTTCAACGTGATCATCAGGGAATTCATGGAGCTACATGCAGCGAACATCCCTCAGCTACCTCCTGGTGGAAACTACCAGCCGCCAAGGCTTAAGTTTTTCCACAACCCACGGCTCACGGACCTGGACCAACCATCGATGCCGATTCCACTCAACTTACTCAGGCTCGCTGACCCCGTGGGAGCTGAGTATCAGAGGTTCTGCCGTGAACACAATTTAACGGAGGAAATGATCAGAGGGCCCCCGGCAGATCACCATGTGAGCCCTCCCCAACACCAACCAAGCCCTAATGACGCGATGATTGACGTTGTCGCTCAGGAGCTTCAACAGGAGTCTCCTATGATCGAAGAGCCGATGCCCGACGTGGAAGATGCTTTGATAGACGTCGTGGCTACAGAGATGGCGCTCGAGGCTCCTGCACTAGAATTACAAGTGGTAGTGCCCGTACATGTCGGCGTGCTCGAAGAAACTTTTGAGGAGGTTCTTCAACAAGAAGCACAGCCAGAAACGGAAATGGGGCACACTTCACCAGATCAGACAATGGAGATCGTCGGTCGAGACCTTACTCCTCACACTGCCACCCCGTCTGACACAGAGTCTGACGAGGAAATCAGTCTGATCAGGCGGACTCCCAGAAGACTCAGTATTCAGTTGGAGTCGCTCTTTCCAGCAGTCACCACTGCCCCAGATACTACGCTGACCACAACGACAAGTGTTGCCGGCACCTCATCGCTCGATCTTGAGCCGCAACCATCTCACGTCGTGTCTGGTTCGCAGGCACAACCTGAGCCTGCCTTAACACCCGTAGAGGCGAATCCTCAGGATTCGACTCAAGGATTGGGTGGAAGTCTCATACAGTCACAACCTCAAGTGACTGTGAGCCAACCCGCAGAGTCGGTGTCTACTCTAGGGTTGATAACAGGCGACATCAGTCGTCCTAGTCCATCCATGGAGGCGTCCACTCCATTTGTGACGAACGAGCAGTTCCAGGCCGCTCTCTCTGCCGCTGTACAGTCAATGGAAGACAAGATCACGGAGAGAGTACTTCAAGCAATCGAGGCATCTCAAAGAGATACCGAGAAAGCACCTGCCTCTGAAGGCCCTTCGTCACAAACCCACCCCACACCTCCACAACCCACGCCCACCGACCCTTTAGCCACTTCCTCCATCCTCATCAACCCACATACCATCCTCATCACCGAGCTCCATGACATTCTCCTCGCCCGCCTGATAGGCCTGTCCATCTGATCGCCTCAAGAAGAATCCCTCTATCGGCGATTGGTGGATCATCCTGAGCCACCGACTGACACCTGCCGAGGCCAACGCTGCCACTCCCGGCGCAGACATGACGATCCTGACGATCAGGACCATCATGAGGGGGAGAAGAGGCCGAGAACATCTACATCCGGCCAAGGACAAGGCTCAGGCGCTACGCGGACAAGCGCTGGAGCTGGTGAAACCCAAACTACCCAAACCACCCATACTACCCAAACCACCCAAACTACCCAAACCACACACCGCACAGCCACTCTACCACATATCGACCCACCAACCTTTCACCTCAGGACGCCTCCGCCCACACCGCCGATCTACTCAAGCCCCTTGCTTCCGGAAGAAGAAGCAAGTGCTGCAATGCTTGTAGCTCTGGCAGCTACCCAAGCCACTCCCTCCGTCGCTCTAGACCAACCGGGACCCTCTGGACATGGCGTCAATCCACACGAAGTATTAGACAAGTACATATTCGAAGGCCTGTGGATGACCCATTCCATGCCCGAGGAGCATCAGAGACAACGGCTTCAGGACGTACGCCACTTCTTACAACAAAGCATCCGTGGATCTCGTGATCATTGAAGACGACGAACTTCAAGAAGGTATAGACTACCAAAGTGAAATGCCAAGGCTACCGGAGTTTATCGCACAACGAGCGGCCTCCCCTACAAGACATATGCCAGGGACCGTTCGGATCGACACGCCATGAAAGAACATTCATATAGAGATACCTTTCCTTGAAGAAGTCAGGGAAAACATTTGGAGGTCACCGGATCGAATTAAGAAGCCGGATGAATTCGAGCTGAGAGGGATCTCTCACTGGGATCGGCAGAATTGAATGACATATCTGTGGATGCTGACCCAACTAGGACCGGACATGAGGCTGGGGACCCAAAGGATCGAATGAAGAGTCACTTCAGGGAACTCTCCCTAATTTGCCAACTCCTCAGTGTCTACTGTGCCAAAGGAGGACTTCCAACACCTCACTACGTCATCGGACGAGTGGACAGGACCCGAGAGGAACTGAGTGAGAGCGACCTGCCGTACCTCCCCGCCGATTAAGTCTACCGTCTTTATCAGCTATACGTCGAGAACACAAAGGTCCTCAGGGCTTCATCAAGAAAGAAGGTCTCTAAGGGCTCTACCGGTTCATGATGCGACAAGTCAAGTACTTCGCCGCTCACGACCTTCAAATGGCGCTTGAGAGCAATATGAAGAAGGTCAACATGGCTGAACCACTCTTCAAAGGACCTGAGATCGAAAGGCTTCCAAGCAATCACGTGCATATCAGCTCTTTCATCGGCATCACCTACAACAACCCAATTGCCAAGAAGAATAGGTTGATGCTGAAGACAGAAATTCACAAGTTTTGCGACGGAACCCTGAAGATCGTCAGGAGGAATATCGAACAGAGGTTGGAAGACAGAGATTCATAAGTTTTGCAACGGAACGCTCAAGGTCATCAGAGGAACATCGAGCAGAGGTTGGAAGAAATCAACCGAGACACGATGCTGAGGATCCACCGGTTTGTGAGAGAACAGCCACTCCTGATGGAATTATTGGATGACATCGAGGAGCGCCTGAAGCTCAGGGAGACCGTTAGGGACTACGAGCATGCGCTGGGCTTGCGCAGATCGTACTATGCCCGACAAGGACGAACAGCGCGGAGACGCAATCAAGCACAAAGGGGGAGAATGTAGAATATCATTTGTAATTGTGCTTGATTTCATTAGTTGTCCTTGTAATTAGGGGCTTTACTTGTATTAGTCTTTAGATTAAGGACTAGTTCGATATTTATACCAAGATTGTTGGTATAAATACTTGTAAATGAATTGAGCTGAATAGAAAAAAGTTTAGAGAATTGATCCGAAGGGCTTGCAATTCGATTTCTAGAGAGAGAAACAACAGTAACTTTCTCACTCTAATTGAATTCTCTCTCGTGTTCTTAACTTGAGTTTTTCGATCGAATTCAATTGATTATCAAAACGATCGAATTACTATGAATTCTAGCCTAGGATCGTAGAGTTGTTAACCAGAGGACCTAACACGTAGCCCGACCATTGTTTACAAAACGAAAAATCTCCTTTAGAGAATCTGTCATTAACAGGATGTTAAGACCCTTACTTCGATTATCTCTCAATTTAAAAAAAAAAGTAGAGCATTAGAGGAGCTTAGCCAAGGTTAATAAAAAATTAGAAACAAATCCAAGACGGCAAGAGCTAACCATGATGGTATACGGCGCGCTATCGAACAATGGCATCGCTTTGATATTTCTTATAGAAGTTTACTTCCCAAATAATCAGTTGTGCACTACTATAACCCGGGAAAAGACCTTCTAATTTACATTTTATCACTAAGGGTAGTAGATTCTACGAATTCCGAGCAAGCTTATGGTAGAGATAAGATTAGTGCATGAGCCGAGAGAGTTCGTAGACATATTGACCTTTACATTGAGTAATTGAGTGAATCCTCGTGAGGTATAGATATCCACCAGTATTGCTAAGGAAATCGTGTAGTTAGTCTGACTTCAAATATGCTTTCCGAATTTACTTGCATTATCTTCTAGATGATCTCGTTCTTGATTGATACGTGGCATGATTTCCTTCTTCCTTAGTTGCCACACATTACTTTGCTTGAGGACAAGCAACACTTAAGTATGGGAAAATTTGATAAACTTATTTTTATATTATGATAAATAAGATGTTTGCGGGCTAAATTAAGTCACCTTGATACGTTTTTAGAAAAGTTTAAATTAATTTCTATTTTATGGATTTCAAGACGACAATTTGAGTGAACTTGGATGAATAAAATGCTCTTCTCTAGGAGGAAGTACACTACAAAATTATATGGTTGCGATCTTCTGCGAGTTTAGTTGGTGATAGAATTTGGGGATCGGAATTTGGATATCCGAGCATAAAGATATTCCATTTGCGCCAATGCTGCGCAGTTTGCCAGAAAACTTCGGTTTGAACTCGGCCCATCAGTTCCTAAATCGAAAGCCCATTAAACCAGGCTCATAGCCGAAGATAGTCCATATCAATCTTGAGACAATGTTATTAACACAAGACACAAGAAATCTTGTTTTGGCTGCGATAGCTGCTCAAGATCTTGCAATTCAAGACGGCTCTTTGGTTATTATGTTGAAGGAAAAGCAGAAGAAGATGAGACTGATCTTATGAAAAAGGGCAGGCTTGTCTAACAAAGGGGAGGGTGGAGAGAAAGAGGCCATATACACGATTGTGTAAGGCTTAGCAAGGAGATAGATTCCAAATAAAATCCGACGAAGCTCTCAACTCATTCTCAAGAGAACCATTCACGGGTCAAAACCATCTCACCAATCATCTTCTTCTCAGTCGCACACTGCCCGTTTGATGAAAACACTCAAAGAAGGATTAGTCCCGAGCCTTTTAGGGAAGATACGATGTTTTCCTATATGTTATTTTTGTCCTTCATTATATGTTTAGTTTCCATATGAGTAGCTAAATCCCGTGTGTTTGAGATTAGATGAATCCTAGGGAAATTGTTTGTATGTTCACGTAGTGTTGTTTTTGGCTATTGTTATGACTTGTTATGAATCGTATGATTTCAATTATGTCTTTATCATGTCTATATGTTTAAGATAGCTTAGTCCGGAAAATCGTACCCTACACTCGAGAGAGGGCGGACTATTAAACCACTCGTAAACGAGTAGAGTAAACTCATGGCTCCTGATAGGTTGAACTACCCCGACAGATTAGAGTCCAATCTAATAGCGGGATTCACCACATTTTCAATGTGATCTTCGATAAGTAGTGAAGGAAGCTTGCCCGGCTATTTAATTCGTAGATTAGTTGTGTACGAACTTTGTATGATAAGGCACGGTTTCGTCGGTCACATGAACTCGTATGCATGTTGTAGGAATCTCCACTGTCTAATACATAGCTAAAATCTCACTATATTTGTCAGTCCTTTTGATCGAGTTTGGGGAATTCGAAGTCTCAAATACTTCATAAAGTCATCCCAATCCCCGTTATTGTTATTTATCAAATTTTTATTTTTTTGTTATCGTTTATTTAGTTTATCGTTATTTATATTTTTTCAGACCAAAACAATATTTACTAGGATATTTAAACGACGGTTTTCTGAAGTATATATGTTCTTAAGGTTCAATACTCGAATATTTGTCATTCTATACTATTTTCAATAGGTACACTTGCATGTTGAACGTATGATAGTTCGTCGATTTTCGTTTATTTGTATTACTCGATCCGCTCTATCAGTAATACGCTTCGGGTTACACCCGCCCTTTTTGTGTTATATGCGTTTTTCATTCGGGTTTCTAATCCGAGCTAACGAGGGCAAACGGGATCCCCGGAAATTTTATACCGCATCGTTCCCGGTCCAAACGGATCGGGAACCGGGGTACCCCAATAGTCTCCCATAAAACTGCGAGAAATGCGTGGTTCTAGCCGAGGTGTGAAAGAAGTATGCATCACTCTATCCATGAAAACCATTTCAACCATGAACACGATTCCTTGATAAGACCATCTTCAAACAAAAACATCCATTCACAAACTCAAACACATTCTCAAACTCATCAAATGCAATAATTTTTCGCCAACAGACAAACTAATTCTCAAACTCAAAATACCATTATTCTATTATTCTCTTGTACCTGGTTTTTTAATATTACCCATTACAACTTTACAAATTATACCCACTATTATTTTAAATTCGATTGAAAAAATGATTTCACAAAATTAAATAAACTTAATAATTTTTCAAATAATAACGTAGAGAGAAATAATTATTAATAAAGTAGTCCTTTTACATACATTTATTTATATGTTATTTAATAATTAAAATAAAAAAAGGGTATGTAAGTTTTAAAAAATCAAACGCATCTTTCGGGGTATTTCATTTCCAAACGCATATATGCATTTAAAACATGATTGAGAAGATTAAGACCCATTTTGACTTTGCGATGGTGTACCGTTGGAGAACTTTAGTATTCCTTTTTGTTTATTGGTATCGATTGGAGATCTCTAATTAAACATGGGTAATGGCCGGATTGGGCCGGTTCCCAGCAGGTTCTACCGGTTTCAGTTCAACCGGTTCATGAACAGTACCGGAATGGGCCTGTTCCGGTTCCAGAACCAGAACCGGCCCATTTAGTTTTTAATTTTGTTTTTTTACTTAGAGACAATTTTTTTAAAAAAATCCGAAATTTTATTCCAAAAAACAAAAAAAAAAGATAAGAAAATTACAAAAATAACTACCTAAAAATTACAAAAAAAACGTAAACAAAAAAAACTCCCTAAAAACTACAAAAAAACAAAAAACGAATGTCGAAGTAAAAAAAAACATCAAAAGTACAATTTATTCGACTTGACTATTAACTAAAACTATGTTCTGAGGCCTCTTCGTCTTTGTCCGAACTGGAAGAACGGAACTCGTCGATGGCGTTCTCTCTTCGGTTCTTCGATTCCGCCAAATACCAATCCTACAACAAGGTTAGCATTGCGAGGGAAGTCGGACTAAGGCTCACGCATCGGTCACCGATAATTCACCCGGATATAGAGAAGGCGGACTCGGAGGCGATACTAGACGGTTGCACGGCTAAAACGTCTCGAGCGATGGCGGACAGGGTCGGATAAAGAGTCGCGTTCGACTTCCACCAGGCCAAAACATCGAAGTCTTCACGAGTCTGGAAGTTGTGGCTCAGGTAGAGTTGAATGTCGTTCGTGTTCGACCCCGACGCACGCATTTTAGTTTTCGTCTTTTGAGCCTTCAATCTACATAGTAGTCCCATTGCACCGCCAAGTCCTTCCGACGATCCGGCTTCGCTCGCTGGTATGACTGCTCAACACTGTGTCCTTGCTCAACTCCACAAACGGAAAAAAGTTCTTGGAGATAATCGTGAATTGACGTCTTTTGGTCGTCCACTTTCTTTCCAAGAAATTTTTCTTAATAATAAAAAATAATATCGAACGTGTCCACACCGCAAGTAGGGTCGAGTAAAGCAGGCAAACTTGGACTATTTGGATGTTTTCCCAATACTTCTTGAACTTCTTCTCCACGTTTTTTGATGAAACTCCCCACGTATGGATTACTTCGAAATTCAACGAACTTGTAACACATGGCAAAGAGGTTCGGGATGAACAATGGGGACGTTCTCCATTGTCGCACTGAACACTTCAAGTATCGACATAACCAAACCTGCAATATCCCAATCAGTTTGTCGTAATTCATACCTGGAGTTGCTCCCCACTGCGAACTCGTTCCAAAAAGGCGTCAACAAGTCCTTGTAGCGCATGAAAGTGCTGAGGATGTGGTATCGAGTTCCAGCTAGTCGGTACTGGCAAAGGGGACTTCTTATATGTGAGGCCGGCGGCAACGACAGTTTGCTTCCACGACGCTCCATAGAGGCGTTCACGAAGTAACGTACCTATCACCTTAAATTTTTCGACAATATCTCCCAAAATTTCATCAAAAGCGCATTGCACACACAAGTTAATTATGTGGCAAGCGCACCTAACATGAAGTAATCGGCCGTCTAAGGGTAACCTAAATATCTGTGAAGGATCCCTATCGCTATGTCGTTCGCGCTAACATTGTCACAAGGTGATAGACATAATCTTATCTTGAATTCCATATTTGTTAACATCGTTCATGACATAGTTCGATATCGTAGTGCCGGTATGTTGCGAAACTAGGGGATCTAGGGCAAGAATACGTTTTTGCATAGTCCATGTTTCATCTATCCAATGGGCGGTGACAACTAAGTAAGATTGCGACATTACGTTTGTCCAAATATCGGTAGTCAAACTAATCCTACATGATATGTGCCTAAATGACTAATTAAGCTAGTCTGATATTCTTTAAAACATTCTAAGAGATATTTCCTAAGGGTTTTACGGGTTACGTTATGGAATCCGGGTTGTACCGTACTCGTAAATTCGATAAACCCTTCACTTTCCACAATGCAAAAGGATTCTTCGCACATTACTACGAATGTAACTAATGCTTTCTTAGAAATTTCCCTAGTAATAACGAAATTCCTACCGTACTAACGTTTATTTGCTGTTGTCTAGGTTCGGTTCCTACTGGTCCTAGATCATCGCCGATATTATGCGCCTCTGGAGGTGTTTTTTCATCGAGCCCGTCCATCGGGCCCGACTTAAATTGGTAACGATGGCGACACAATTTACAATAAGCGGTTCCTACGGCGGGATTATTTTTATCCATTTCTAAGTCGAAATAATTCCATACCTTAGGCCGCCGACCACACGGTTGGTGCTTCCTTCTTGTAGTCGCCGTAGAAGCTTGGCTCGGTCCCTCGTCCGTCGCGCCTGTCGGTTCCGGTACATCGGTCTCCTCGTCGGTGTCGAAATCCCCCCGAAACGTATCGGCGTGACCTAAAGCCATAAAAACATCTTCGTCGCTCGGGTTAGGATTTCTCGATGAGGATCCCATTAGTATATTTATAATATAAGAAACAATATTATAATTTGTAATAATAACTGAGTGTGTGTAGTAGTGTAAATAAAATAACTATTATTTCCAATAATCTTAGAATATAAGTGTAGGTGTGCTATAAATGTGCCAAGTGTCCTGTCAAGTTTTTATTTTCTAATAAAAGCTAATTATTTTAATTTATTAAAAAGCAGCCCACTCCTATTGAATTTTTATAATGAATTAACACAAATAGATAAAGAATAGAAAAACTATCCACTAAACTCACGTAATATGAGAGGGAAAAAAGCCTCTTTTCGCTAAATACGCGTCTATGGAGAAAACTGCTTTTCACGATATAACTCAACAATTTTGCTATTTTCATTTTCTTCTGTAAAAGAAAATACTTACACCATTAATTAAAAATCTAAAGCCTTGATATTTTATTTGATCTTCTTCTACTAATGCTTTTTTCCACTTCTTTTAGTGGTTGTTTGCTTGGAGGGTTTAAATATTCTAAAGGTGGGTTTACGATATCTTAGTATGTTTGGTTCGCAGGTTTATCTAAACCGTGGGTTTATATAAAACCATTCTAAACCCATGCAGACGGGTTTAGATAAACCCATCCCCTCACATGTGTTTATTTAAACCCACCAACCAAACACATATTTTATTTATACCCATTAATTTGTTTTATATAAACCCTTACTTATTTAAACCCTCCTAAATATAAACATGTCAACCAAACGAGCACTTAGTATTCTGAGAAAAGATATGGGCATTGGTTTTCATTATTTGTGCTTTTACTGACTTAGTATAAAAGGTTCGTATCATATGTTTCTGATCATGGCGTTCTATATTATCTCATTCAAGCTCGACTGGTCAACGGTTAGTTTTTTTTTTTATGTATTAAAACTTCTATTAGTTTTTGTTTTTGTGTAAGTGCGATTATGATGAGAATTTCTACAACCGGTTCTGAATCCTCATAATCAAGGTAGATTTAGACTCTCTATTGTTCGTTCAATGTTGATATGTGTGTGTTTACTCTGTGTACGGTTAAGACATTCGGCTGAATGTTTATGCAGGAAATATCATATTGAATGACGATCTATATTTATAAACGGTAGTGAGTCTGTATGTGACTGCTAAAACTTCGTTGAGAATTAGTTAAATACTGTTCTGAGGAGCAACCACAATTGATCTCGCAGATAGAGCATAAGACATCTTTAAATTTTCATTAGATTTTGTCTTCAAGGGAAATTCATCATCAAGATTTGAGCAAGTCTATCCTTATGCTCTTATTGTAGTTTCATATCTTTTGGGTGTTATCTCGCTGCTATTATGTGATCTATAGATTGAGAAGGTTAACGAAATATTTGTGCAAGCAACGACTATTTGGGTACTAATGATTTAGGATATATTCTTTTCTTTTTATACCCTCAGACGGTATAGTTATCATCCATTAGCAGCCGCAAATGCTTCGAGAAGGATATCATTAAGTCACGCCTTCACTATCTCGAGAGTGAAAGATAGAAAAGCATCATAGGTGAAGGCGGCGGTTGTGTATATAAGGATCAGTTCACGGCAACTATCACAAAAAGCTGTTAAGAAGATCCTCAATGGATGGAAGGAATCTGAAAGAGAATTCCAGGTGCTCTGCAGATTCTTGATAATCATTTCTCAGATCTCGATGATGATCAATCATACGTTTTAGTCTTTTCAAAATTCTGCATGATCGAAATTCTGAGTAGGTGTTAGCATCATAACATAGTTTGTCTTCTTGGATAAAGCATTCATTGCGAGGAACGCTTCCGTACGATATGATGGATTACGGTAGTCTTGAATACCGTGTGCAAGGTATTATTCATATTTCATGCCCGTTTGTGATATCTCTCTTTAAGGTACTTAACTCATTTTTTTTTATGAAGTTTCTTTGACGCTTTGTCCATATGAATTTCTCATGTAATTATCTCATTATGAAAATTCTTTGATGCTTTGCTCATAGGTCATATAGAACCTTCTTATGGATCAACATTAAATAGGCTTTGAACTTAAGAATTGCCGTATATGTTGCAAGGTACTTCAGTACTATCTGACCGAAAATTGCTCTTGATGTTTCAAGGTACTTCGTTAGTATCATTTCACATGTAGTACTACCGATACCTTTTCCCGAAGTTTGATGTGTAATACCCGTCAAACTAATACGGGGTTATTTTTGTTATGTTCGAAATTAATGAGGATGATTTTCGAACAAAAGTTTTTTTTTTTCCGGAATTGAGCCGAGAATACTAATTTGGGCCGAGAGCGAATAAATATTTGGGCCGAAATGACTAGGAAGCCCAAGCAAACAAAATAGACTAAATAATATTGAAGTCCAAATTGACAAGTAAGCGCAACTTGGAGTAAAAGATAAGTAAATAAGTGGAAGGCCTAATTAAATATAGAAGGCCCAAAGAGGTATTGAGATTTGGCCCAAGTAAGGTAAGGAATTAGATAAGTATGAAGATTGCTTAATTTAAGGTAAACCCACGTTGAAGGCCATGCCTTACTAGATATTTATCTTCAAAATAATCATTTGGTTAAAGAAGAAAAACGTGAAAGGGAAGAGAGCAAAAGGAAAAACCCTCATTTTGTAATCTCAAGAAACTAACGTGAAGAAGAAGAGGAAAATCATTCAAACAAGCTTGAGGAGGTAAGAATCATAACTATAAATTATAAATACTCCATGAGCTTACTAAAGCTTTACACGGTTTGATGGAATTGCCGACGTAGGAGCCTAGTAGGTGAAGAACGAAATCAAGAACAAGGAGTTTCAGCTAGTTCAACTCTACGAAATCATCTAAACTAAGCTTGGAGGATAGGTAGGTGGTTTATCACCCCTACAAAACCTTTTAAAGCGTACTATTTTCCATAAAAATGTTAGAATTCGATTGGAAGGCCATTCGAGTTCAAGATTTGGGTTTTATGATTTTTGTGAATTTCCGTTTGTTCTTGAAGTGTTATGACGTGAATCCGAGCTCAATATATGAGTTCTGTATGTGTTGTTGTCCTTACGTGATTCGGTGTGATGAACGTGTTAGGTTTTTCTGGAAAAATTAAGGTTTTAAGTAAAATATAGGTTTTCACATGAACAGTAGTGTTTTTCGATTGGACACTGGCCAATTTACTTCGCGGGCCAGTGTATTTCGGGGGCTGAATAGAAAAGAATTTCAAAGTAATAGGAAAATCGGCCGAACTGACTTAGGGTCGTGAAACTTTGTCGCGGGCCCAAAGGGATTGTTTCGGTGTGAGTAAAACTAGTATTTCGTGGGTCAAAATTTGGGTTCTCTCGGGCCGTAGTCTTTTGCGGGCCGATTTGAAGGGTGATTCCCGTGAGAGGCATCGCGGTCGGATTTAAGTCTCGTGGGCAGATTTACTTTCGCGGGGTGATTCTTGTGAGAGAAGTCAGGTTTCTCGCGGGTTGACCAAGCGTTTTAAGTGGGATCGGGATTTCGATTTGGGCTTTGACCGGAGTTGACCAGCGAATTTAATTTTGGGCATTTGCCCTATTTCAGGCCCAATTATTTTAAATAAAATTATTTTCGGCCCAAATCATTTTAAATTAGAATATTTTTATACGCATGACGGATTTTAATTTGGGTATGCATGAGGAGGCGGAGCAACCGCGGGAGTCCTCGGTACAGATTGTACCTGCACAGCATTAGCAAGCGGCTTCATTGTTAGCGTGGGTAAGTGTTCATCAACGTTTGCATTTGGAGGTTGTTAGCTGCGATTTGTTGTTGGAGTGTGTCGAACTTGGCATTTCATAATTGCATTATCGACATCGTACTGCCCCGGTGGTTTGCCTCTATTGCTAGAACGCCCGCGCCGGAAGCTATTTGCGCTATATTCTTCGATCAGATTCCAGCCTTCCGTTGCGTTAAATTGCATAATCCTTCATTGCATGTCCCGTCGAGTAGTTGTTCGGTAATATCATTCAATGTTCATGGAACAGCTGTATCAATTCGCTCGTCATACCATGTTGTGGGAAGCGATTAAGAAGCGTCTTGAAACGTGTCCATACGTCGTATAAATTCTCACCTTCCTTTTTCTTGAATGCCGTAGGTCTATTTTTAGTTTCAGCACCATTGCCGGTGGAAAAGAATTGCGTGATGAAGGTGCATGCATCTCGTCCCAAGTGGTGATGGATCGTTCGGGTAGTAGATTATACCACTCCTTGGCGCTACCTCATAGAGAGAACGAAAATAAGTAGAGCCGAATCGTTTCAGGGCTTACTCCTTGTACTCGTATTGTGTTGATGGACAGGAAGTCTCGTATGTGCCGGTAAGCGTCTTCCTCGGAGAGTCCATCATATTGAGCTGTCGTCTGAAGCATTTGAAGCCAATGATGTTTCAGCTCAAAGCTGTTCGGGACTTGAGGATGGACTATCGCTGAGCCGACCGAGCCTACGGCGTTGTTTCTCCACAACTCTCTCATTGGAGGTTCTCTAGCTTCTAGAGGCATCTAGTCACGATTTTGAGTCGCCATTTCAACTCGCCTTACGTTTTCTCGTAGGTTGTGTCGGAAAGTTCTTTCGATCTCCGGGTCTCCTTCAAGTAACGGTAGCGAATGGTTTCTTCGGGTCATGCACGAAGGGTCACGTACCTAGATAAACAAAATTAAAATAACAATAACAATAAGATATTTAGAAATAAAAACCAATAAAACAAAATATATTGCTAAAAAAAATAATAAAATAAAAATAAAAGCAAGCGATGCTAATATTAATAAAGACAAAATAGTAAAGAAAATAATAATCACTACAATAATAATATTGTTTTTGATTATGATATGATAAAATAATATAGATATGATAAAAGAAATTTATATCGTATTTTATACCCCGTAAAAGCGTAATATCGATTGTTATTTATATAATTTCTTCTAATATTATATTTTTACGTTTATATTGCATATTTGACAGATATTGGAGAAAAGAACTACAACCGACGGAGTTGAAAAAAATCGAGGATCTTCAAGACCAATATCGGCCCAAAAATCAATTGGGCCCAAGAATAAAAATCAACCCAAGAAAATTTCCCAAGCCCAAGCCTAATTGTTTAAAAGAAAAAGAAAAATATATAAATAAATAAATACAAGGCCAATCGATTGATGGAGGCTAGAGCACATAAGAAAAGAAAAAAAATAGAAAAAAGACAAGAGGAAGAAAAAGAACTTGAAATCGTCGCACACAAGTTCACGGCTCAAGAAAGGAAAATCAAGTTAGCCGTTCTTGAGAAGCCATGAAGATTTGATGTCCCTCCCTCCAAAATCTATAAATAGGGAAGATCAACGTGCAAGGAGGAGGGGACGAAGCCATATACACGTACAACGCGGCAGGGCTGATCGGCGACGGAAGCACGGGGCTGGTCCTTGGTCTGTGAGCGGGTGCGTGTACGAGCCGGGTGCATGGGGACAGACGAAGGGCTGATCTGAGCCGGGAGCACGGGCCGAGACTGCAGGTGAGATTGACAGAGGGACGTAGCGAGCTAACTCGTGGGCAGCTGCGGGCTGCGGTTGTGATGGCTGCGGGCGTAGGAGGAGTAGCGAGCGGGCAGTGCAAAGGACTCGTAAGAAAAGGAGAAGCTGCGACGCCCACCACCTGTTCGACAAAACTCCTCAATGAAGGATTAACCGCGGAGCCGAAATTCAGGGAAGAAACATGTTTTTCTCTTTTTTATTTACGCTCGTCGTTGTGTTAATGTTTCGTATGAGTGGCCGAATCCATAGTATTTGAGATTAGATGAACCCTAGCGAGATCGTACGAATGTTGAATGTATTATTGATATGCTTTTTATTATGACGCGGTTACGATTTATGCTATTGGTTTGATTATGTCTATGCGGTCGAAATAATTGTTGGGAAATCGAACGCTACGCTCGAGAGAGGGGCGACGATTAGAGCAACGAGCGGAATAAACTCATCGCTAGAGACAGGTTGAACTACCCCGCCGGATTAGAGTCAAACCTAATAGCGGGATTCATAGTTATTTCTTGCGGTCTGCAATTAACTAGGTTAGGGAAGCTTGCCCAGCTATTTAAGACGTAGATTAGTTGTTACGAGTCGAAGTGAGTAAGCGCAGTTTCCCCCAATCGTAGAAACCCATAAATAACATAGGAATCCTCACGGTCTAATAATTTGCTAAAATTTATAGATTGTTAGTCGTTTGATCGAGCTAGGGGGATTCGAAGTCTCAAATACGTTTGCTTTCAATAAATCGTCCCAACTCCGTTATTGTTCTTTTATCAGATTTTTATTTTTATTTGCCAATTCTGTACTATTTCGATAGGTACACTTGCCTGTTGAGCGTAGGATAGTTCGTCGATATTCATTTTATTTTATTACTCGATCCGCTCGATCACTCCCTGCCGAAGAGGTGTACAATCTCTACCAGCTATACGTAGGAAGTACAAGGTCCTCAAGGCTTCATAAAGAAGGAAGGACTCGAGGGACTCTACCGGTTCATGATGCGCCAGGTCAAGTACCATGCCGCACACGACCTTCAGATGGCTCTGGAGAGCAATATGAAGAAGGTCAACATGACCGCTCCGCTCAATCAAGGACCTGATATCGAAGGGCTTCCCCAACAATCACGCGCACATCAGCTCCATCTTAGGAATCACCTACCACAATCCTATCATCAAGAAGAATAGCTGAAGACTGAAGTTCATAAATTTGGTGATGGGACACTCAAGGTCATCAGGAAGAACATAGATGTCCTCGTATTTAGGTGCTTGACTTGTAGTTGTCCTTAGATTACGACATAACTTGAGTTTATACCAAGTTTGCTTGGTGTAAATACCTGTACACACATTGCGCTTAATAGAGAATTTTAGTCAATTGAGCCGAAAGGCTTGCAAATCCAATTCGAAGAAAAAGTCAATAATCATTCTCTCACTACTCGAACTCTCTCTCAAGTTCTTCAAAGAAGGTTTTCGATCGAAATAATATTATTTACAATTCTAATCGATTTCCTTAGGATTTGAGTCTAAGATCATATGAGTTCATAATTGAGGACCTAACACTTTCTCTTGGCTTCTTCTAACTCATTAATTTTTTTTGCCTTAGTAAAAACCATAAGAGAAGCTAACCCTAGACCCATGTACTTGATATCGTAGAATTGTTTGCAGTCAACCTTTTTCAAGTACGTGGATTCTCGAAGCCTAAGCCATACTTATAATCATAAAACTCTATGTCCTTGGGATGATTAAAAAATATGATCTGATCAGTTTGATCCCTTTTCACAAAAAGATCTTCTAATTTCTTAATCTTAGTATATAGCTTCTTACGTTCGGCGTCTAAGGTGGCACAGTTAATTAGAGCAGTGCTCTTTTTGGCTTGACAGGTATCTAGACTCTTTCTAATTCACTAATATTAGAATTGGATTTTTCTAATTCAGCTTCTGGACTAGTGACCTTTTTAATTGCTGATTCAAGTTGGCACTTCTCATCTAAGTTCCTTAGTAGACATTTGTGGTTATTATCTAACCTGTCTTCTAGTTCCTTTACTACTGAACTATGCTTTTCTAATGAGATATGCTTAGTCTTGTATGATTGGAGTCGCTAAGTTAATTCATCTATTTTGAGACTAGAGCTCCTAGCCTTTTCTTCGAGACTGGTTATGGTTTCCTTAGACTTTAAAAGTTTTTTCTCTACGTTTATACGTCATTTCCGCTCAAGTACCATGTTAGCAAATATTAAATTTAACTCAGCTAATGGGTCAGAATGTGTAGAGTCAGAGAATTCTACCTCTTGTGATGATGTGGATGCTTTATCGTCGTCCTTCTCCGCGGAAGTTCGATCTTCCTCTTCATCCTCGAGGCACGCCATTAGAGCGAGGTTTTCGGTGTCAGAATCTGAGCTGTCCTCTAGCCACTGGTCCTGCTCAGCCATTAGAGCTACTCCAGCTTCCTTTAGTCCGATTAGTTGAAGCTTCCTAGAGTAGTAGTTAGCATCCTTCTTCTTTGGAAGGGTGCACTCCCTGGCAACATGACATGCTTTTCCACAGTTAAAGCATTTAGTGTGTCTTTTAATGTTGTGACTTCTGAGGACTCTGTTGGCTTCTCTTTATTCTTCAAGCTTGTAATTCGAAGTTTGTTAGCAGAAGATGACGACTTCTTCTTGAAGTACTGCTTCGTCATCATTTTAGCGACTAAAGCCAACTGTTTCCCAAATTCTTTGATCTCAGAGGGAATTTCTGAATCCGATGTTATTCTTCGTCCTCTGAAGAACTAGGGAGCTTGACATGCTTTTCCTTGGGTGAGCGAGAGCTTCTCTTCTCTGAGACTAGAGCTATGGAGTCCTCGGCCTGTTTACTGTTTTGCTCTTTTTGTATCTCGCCGATGTCTTCTTCATGTTGTGCGAGGTTATAAAAAACAGCGTGAATATCCATCTCATCCAAGTCCTTATTTTGTCGGAGTTGGGTGGAGATCTTTTTCCAATCAGTGGGCAGTGCTGACAGAAACCAAATATTTTTCTCCATATTTTTCTTTTTGATGTCAATCTTTCTCATTTCATTGAGAAGAGTGAGGTACCACTGATAAAGATCATGCAAGTTCTCCTCATTTTTAGCTTTGAAGGTACCATACGCTGTGAGTATGTTAGTCTTCTTAGCTCTGTCACCTACTTCGGTTCTTTGAATCATCGCTCCAGTTCATCCCACACCCCTTTAGCCGTTGAGATGCTATCTATTGTCTATAGATATCGTTGGGGATGCCCTGCATTAGTGTGTTCTTGGCTACTGATCTGCCTTTGCTCTTATTTTCTCAGCATCGTCGTAATCGCTAGGTAGTTTCACTCGCCTAGTGGGTTCGACTGGAGGATTATTCGAGCTATCACCTTCTTGATTTATATAAAATACTTCTGGTCCCTCAAAGAGTGATTTAAACAAGTCTTCAGCCTGATCTTTAAGTTCAATGAAATTCAAGAACCGATTCCTCCACACTATGTATTCGCCTCTTTTGAGAATTGGAGGACGATTGTCGTTTCCAAGCGAGTAAGCATCCACTGATTATTCTTGACTTGATGAAGGATCTTCGTTTGTGTTTTGAATATTTGATTTGATGTAACACGCTTCACAAGTGACATGTTTGTTAGTATCGTTTGATTCGAAAGCAGTTTCGAGAATAAATTTTGATTCAATCTTTAAAGTTCGATCAAAAATAAATTCGTCCAAATAAAATGTAGAAGTTACTGTTCTCGAGCGAGAAAGTTATCAGCGAAAAATTTTACGAGCGAAATAAATTGTTCGAAATGTTTCGGTCGAGAAAAATTTCTGAATCGTGAATTTATTTCGTATACAAAGAAACGATACGTTTACTAAGTTTCTCGCTGAGTCAAATAAATCCTTTGACTGGAAAAGCTCTCGGACGCAAATGATTTTTGCCAATTGAGTTCGTGATCTATGGTTCGCCGACTTCACCAATTCGCGAAGTGAATTCGCCATCCATGCCGGGTTTGCAAAATGGCCCTTGCTAGTTTGAGTTCGTGGAATGCTCGAGTTCGTGAATTGAGTCCGATTCGCAAAATGCCTGAGCCCACCGCCCGAGTTCGCAGAGTGGCCTGATTCGCAAAGTGGCTCGCGCTTCACTCCGAGTTTGTAAAACGAGTTCGATTCGCGAAACCCTAGATTCGCTAAACCGGTTTGCCAAATCCTGGTCCTTCCCTCCTCGCGTTCGCTCGTTGGGTTCGCGGCTTGTTCAGTTCGCGCAGTCCTTCATGAGTTCGCAATTTATTGGTTCGCGATCCTCTCCAGCTCCCAATTTTCTATCTCGATAATTTCGATTTGCGAAACCCTAGCCCGTCCCTTTTTTCGTTCGCGGATTTTATTTCTAAGGTTTTAAGGTTCGTGGAATTCAAAATTCGCGAATTCAGTTTTGTGAAAACGATTCCCGATTCGCCAAACTCTACTTTTAAGTATCAACCAAAAAAATATGTTTTCCTATGAACACGTTGAAGGTCGCTATAAATTCCTTAGACCTAAATTTCGAGCTTAACCAAAAAGGCAGACCTAAACTTAATCTTCGAGCCTTAAAACCTTAATATATGCTAATATAGACTTCCGGAGCCCTAAACTAAGGTTAGAACATACTTTCGGGAATTAAAGTCACATAACCCCTAATATGAAATATGTATCGACGCTTTTAACCCCTAAGGTATGCTATTAGTTGAGTGAGGGCACGAAAATTAGGGTGAGGGTTCATTACCTTTTCCACTTTGCGTGATTTTCAATTCGGATTCTCCTTCCTCTTTTGGCTCGAGCTTAAGTTGATTTGTATGGAGTTTTGTGGACTTGAAAGGGCTTTAGCTAATTATCAAGTTGTGGGGATGGTGGTAGGACATATGGGACGAAAATATCCCTTAAATCAGGGAAGGTTTGTCCTAAAAATCATTTTTATGTCTGTTGGGCCTAATATCTTAATTCTAGCCTACTTGAGATTTTAAACCATATTTTCACTCATGGCCTAATTTCCTCTTGGGCCTATTTTTGACATCCCCAATTAACTTCAAAGGTCACATAGCCCAAATTAATCCCACCAAATTTCCTAAGTCTCGTAGGCACATATTTAAATTAATCACATGATCACAGATTTAAAAGCACAAATCTGACGAAACAATTCGGCACTCATTTCAACACATAGTTTACACGAGCACAGAATTAATGCACATAACGCACTTAATTGCATTCCACATTGTGCAAATTTATTGGCCTTAATTGCTTACGAGGATCCGGGTGCTACATCCTCCCCCCTTAAAGAGGATTTCGCCCCCAAAATCAGCACGTTTGGAACAACTTAGGATAGCGGTCCTTCATCTCATCCTCATGTTCCCAAGTGGCTTACTCTACCGACTGGTTCCGCCAAGAACTTTCACTAGAGAAATTTCCTTATTCCTAAGCCTTTTTGTTTCGTACATCAGTATCTCTACTGGTACTTCTGCGTAACTCAAATCTGGCTTCAACTGTTGGTGCAGATATTCGTTCATCAGCACGTGGCTTGGGTCAGCAATATAGTTTCGCAAAGTCGAAACATGCAATCACATCGTGTACTTGTGACAACGATGCTGATAGTTCCGGTTGGTACGCTGCCTCACCAACTCTTTTCACTATCTTAAGTGAACCAATATATATTGGGCTTAGTTTTCCTTTCTTCCCGAACCTCTTAACGCCCTTCATCGGCGATATTTTTACGAAAACCCAATCATCAACTTCAAACACTAGTGGTTTGCGTCTCCCATCCGCATAACTCTTTGTATGCTCTGTGCTGTCTGCATCATTTCTCGTATCATTGCGATGATTTTCGTCATTTCTCGTACCATGTCCGGACCTAACATTGCTCTTTCACCCACTTCATCCGAAATGTACCAGGGATCTGCACTTACGCCAGTATAAGGCTTCATAAGGAGCCATACAATACTTTCTGCATCTTAAGAACATGGTTAGGATAATGAGGATCTTCGAACCCCTTAGGCTGTTCGACATACATCTCCTTATCAATGTACCCATTCAGAAAAGCACCCTCAACATCCACTTGGTGTAAAGTGATGTTAAGCCAACATGCTATAGCTAACAAAAGCCTAATTGATTCTAACCTAGCAACGGGAGCAAACGTCTCATCAAAATCTATGCCTTCTACTTGCGTATAACCCTGAGCTACTAAACGAGGCTTGTTTCTAACAACCCTACCAAATTCATCAGATTTGTTCTTAAATATCCACTTAGTGCCTATGACAATAGTGTCTTTCGGCCTGATAGCTATTGTTGTACGAGAATTCCACTAATTGAAGATATCTACTCCAACTTCCTTTGAAATCGAGCACACAAGCTCGTAGCATATCTTCCAGTGTTTTGATCGTCCGTTCGGATTGGCCGTCCGTCTGTGGATGGTAGGCGGTACTAAAAGATAGCTTTGTTCCCATTGCCTTTTGAAAACTAGTCCAAAACATTGATAAAAATCTCGAGCCGCGATCCGAAACTATTGATAGAGGAATTCCAGGGAGTCGCACCACTTCCTGATGTAAAGTTCCGCGTATTTCTCCATGGAAAACGTCGTACTTGTCGGTAGAAAATGGGCAGACTTGGTGAGTCGGTCGACGATTACCCAAATGGCGTCGTGCCCTTTCACATTTTCGGCAATCCGACCACGAAGTCCATACTTGTGTTGTCCCATTTCCATTTCGGAATCGGCAAGGGTTGCAATGTCTGGCCGGTCGCTGGTGTTCAGCCTTTATCTGCTGACATGTCAGACACTGACTCAATACGTCGTTACGTCTTTCTTCATCCCTGACCACCAGTAATGCTCCCTTAAGTCTCTGTACAGTTTAGTGGCTCCAGAATGCACTGAGTAGGGCGTAGTATGCGCCTCTGCCATTATGGTACGTCTAAGCTCCGTGTTATCAGGAACATATAGCCTGTTTTTGTAGTTCAAAATTCCATCAGGCACATATAGCCTGTTTTTGTAGTACAAAATTCCATTGTCTCGGAATACGAAGTCTGCGGACGACCGTTCTGCTTGTGCTCCTTTGATTTTCATATAGAACTCGTTCTCTTGTGCCTTTTTAATCTGCTCTAGAAATGTGGGCTGCAGGGTCAGAGCTGCTAGCTTCGGCTCGACCTCGCCTAATGGCACGATCTCCACTTCTAGTCATTGAAGATCGGCACTTACAGCTTTGCGGCTTCACTCATCAGCTACCACATTCGCCTGCCTGGGTGGTAGTTGATCACGCAGTCGTAATCCTTGACCAGTTCTAGCCATCGCCTTTGTCTCATGTTCAGCTCTTTCTGCGTGAGAAGTATTTTAAGCTGTTGTGCTCTGTGTATATTTCACACCATTCTCCGTACAGGTAGTGCCTCCAGATCTTTAGAGCGAAGACCACAGCTCAAGGTCGTGCGTCGTGTAATTCTTCTCATATTCCTTCAACTGACGAGAGGCATATGCCACCACGTTTTTGCATCAGTACGCACCCTAACCCATTCTTCGAAGCGTCGCTATAAACCGAGAACCCTCGGGTTCCTGATGGTATCGTGAGAATTGGGGCAGTCGTCAGTCGTCTTTTCAGCTCTTGGAAATTCTGCTCACATTCTTCAATACACTGGAAAGGAGTATTTTTCTTCGTCAATTTCGTTAACGTCGAAGCAATTTTCCGAAAGTCCTTTATGAACTTCAGGTAGTACCCTGCCAAGCCTAGAAAACTGCGCACTTCTGTCACGTTTGTAGGCTGTGGCCAGTTATTGATAGCTTCTATCTTGCTCGGATCAATCGAGATTCCTGCTCCGGAAATGATATGCCCCAAAAATGGGACTTGATACAGCCAAAACTCACATTTCTTGAATTTGGCATACAACTGTTTCTCCCGTAATACTCCAAGGACCGTTCGTATGTGTTGCTCGTGTTCCTCCTTCGTCTTCGGGTGGATGAGAATGTCATCTATAAACACAATCACGAACTTGTCCAAGTACGCCTTGAACACCTGGTTCATCAAGTCCATGAATGCCGCTGGCGCATTAGTCAGCCCGAAAGGCATGATTAGGAACTCGTAATGTCCATAGCGCGTTATGAAAGCAGTTTTAGGTACATCTTCTTCCCGAATCTTCAGCTGGTGGTACCCCGACCGCAAGTCAATTTTGGAAAATACCGTTGCTCCTTGTAGTTGTTCAAACAAGTCGTCGATCCTTGGCAAGGGACACTTGTTCTTTATCGTTACCTGGTTCAATTCCCTGTAGTCAATGCAGAGCCGCATCGACCCGTCTTTTTTTCGTACAAACAACACCGGTGCACCCCATGGGGAGAAACTCGGTTGGATGATTCCTTTCCGCAGGAGTTCATCAAGCTGTTCCTTCAGCTCCTTTAGTTCGGCCGGTGCTAACGGTATGGGGCCTTAGATATGGGTGCTGCTCCGACACCAGATCGATGGTGAACTGGATCTCTCTATCTGGCGGTAACCCTGGCAAATCTTCCGGAAACACATCGGGAAACTCCTTAATCACTGGTAGATCTTCAAGTTTCGGGGAGGAATTTTCTTCTGCTTTTAGCGCAAACACCAGGTATCCTTCGCACCCCGCTTTCATCAGTCGCTGAGCCTTTAACGTCAAAAGTCTACGAACTATCCCCCTTCTGCCCGTTCCCTCGAAGGAGAAAGGCTCTTCCTCTTCTATACTGAACGTGACCAGCTTACGATTATGATCTATCACAGCTCCGTACTTTGAGAGCCAGTCCATCCCGAGGATCACCTCGTAGTCGTTCACCGGGGTGATTATTAGGTCTACAGGTAGTTCTTTCACACCCACTACTACCGGGCAATCTCTTAATATTTGGTTAGTCCTAGTTGGAGCCCCGTTTTGGATTGCTACACTATATTCACATTCTGTCCGTTCGGGTGTTACTCCAAGTTTCGCCACGTATTGGATGGATGCAAATGAGTGGGTCGCCCCGGAATCTACTAAGATGCACGTGGGAGTCTTGTGGATAAGGAGAGTACATGTGACCACCATCGGGCTGTTCTCTGCTTCTTTCGATGTGATGGTATAGACTCGAGCTGGCACCATCGGAGGCGTCACTTGACTTTCGGCCTAACTCCCAGACGCACCTTCCGGGCATTGTCTCACGAAATGGCCCGGCTTTCCATATCTGAAACATGTATTGGCCTGGGCATAGCAGTTGCCGAAGTGCCTCTTCCCGCACTTCGGGCAATTTGGAATTGGTGCTGCTCCTTGATTCTGATTCGGGTTCTGGGATCTATTCACTGCCCCTTGAGGTTGCTGCGGAGGCTTATTATGGAATTTCTTCTTTTTGCCCTTGGGCACAAACTGGCGTTTTGGGTCTCCCCCACTCCACTGTGCTCCTTGCATTTGTGCAAACTTGTACTTTGCTTCTTGCGCCTGCATGATCCGGGCCTCGGCCTGCTCTGCCACCATTGCCTTTTCTGCTACTTGCGCGTAGGTGGCACCCTGAACTCCGGCCATACTCACGTCTCTATAAAGTTCTGGCTTCAACCCTTCGAGAAAGCGTTCGATCTTCAATGCTGTTGTGCTCACCATATCAGCTGCAAACCTCGACAGCTGCTCGAATTTTGGGATATACTCAGCAACTGTCATGGATCCCTGCCTGGGGTTGATAAACTCGTTCAGGCGCTGAGCTCTTACTGGGGCCGTCAGGTTCTTGCCACGGAACAGTTCCTTGAACCTGTCCCAGCTCATTGTGGCAGCATTCTCTATCACTGTGACGATGCCCCACCAATGTCCCGCTCTTTCCCTTAATAGGAACACAGCACAAAGGGCATTCTCTACTTCTAGGACCCGACTGTATATGGAAATACTTTCTAGGGTCCTCAGCCAGTCCTCGGCTGCCATCGGGTCAGCCGTGTCCTCAAAGGTTGGTGGGTTCAACCTTCTGAACCGCTCTCCCACCGATTCAGTTTTTTCTGTCCGAGTGTTCCCAGCGTTCGCGATGTTTTGCCGAAATAGCTCTTGTATCTGCGCTGACTGTTGGCGTACCAATTCCGTGAGTTGGAAATGGTCGGATCTTTATTGTCTGGAGGGCCGTGTTTCCCCTGTTCTGGTCATCACCTCCGCCACTACTACCTTCCCCTCTTGTTCTCACCATCTTTACACCCTATCCTGATTGTCCAATGGCCAATAAATTATGCAGCATAGAAAGTTTGCACAGGTATAACACTTACTTGCAAGGCCGCTTCCTCTCTTTTGGGTGTGTGTGTGTATGGACAGTCTGCAGAACCTGTGACCGAAGCTCTGATACCAACCTGTCAGGACCCGACTCCTAATTCTATCTATTCTAGCATTTTCCTACGTGCCTATCGCGTTGTAATTGGTAATTAGTACTGAAAAGGGCGCATAAAATTTTCTTTTCCATCTATATAATGGAATCACTGTTATATACACGTCAAAAGAATAAATGTCCGATCTCTAAGTGTAATACCCGTGACGGGATTACTGTAAAGATTAAAAAGTAGTTACCATAAAAGATATGAAATGTAAGAATTTATTCTCTTAAATAATGATAGTCCCAAACAAGCTCAATTAAATATTGGGGGTGTAAATAAGTTACTTACGGAAGCCCAAATAAAAGAAACATTAATATCAATATTTAGGCCCAAATGAAGATATCTCTAAATAAATAATTTGGCCCAACTTGAATAAATATTCACAGCCCAAGTGAATTTTAATGAACTGGAGGTAACAGAATTTGGGCAGGTCTAAGTATTTTAAGGTGATTTTTATTCAATGATGATGGGGAGATCATCCAATAATATAACAAAGGAACTTTGTTTAAGGGGAATTCCTCTTTATTATGTGAGTCAACACGTGAATATCATTATATCATTTTCATAAGCCATCATTAAGTAAAAATAATTATCAAGACAAGGAAGGATAAAGATTATGGCCAAATCTTACTTAGTGTGAGAAAGATTAGTCACAACTAGTCAATTCAAATGAAGTTCAAGCTTTCTACATATTAAATATATCATTATGCTAAAATTATTGTAAACGAAAAGGAGAAGGAACCGAGAGAATAAACGAAGAGAGGAAATGACATAATACGTGTTAATTTGAATAAGGACAAGAACTAGTAAGACATCAACTTCATTTACTTAATACACGCTAAGATTTGTTCAAGTAGCAACAAAACCTTTGGAAGAATTGGTCAATGAAAGAAATAAAGCTTAAATAAGGACAATCATGTAATACTAAGGAGGGATAGTGATATGAACGCGTTTTATTTAGAATGGGACCAAATTAGGTGTAGACACAAAACGAAAGTTTACTAAGCAAGTTTTGAAAAGCTAAGTCTGGAGAGAAAAAGGAGAGTTCGGACGTGAATCAAACCAAGCTTAAAAGGGTACGGATATTAATATGTTTTTACATTTTAAATTCATAATTCGCATGTATGATGTTTAGCAAGTGTGGTAATTTGCATAAATCTATGTTTCATGTAGGTTTTTATTTTCGAAGTGTTAAGTAGATTTATGAGATATGTATACGTTTGGGACTTGTGAACTTTGAAGAAATTTAGGTTGGATATTTGAAGTTGTGTGCTTACAAGTTATTTTTAGGTTTTATGGTTTTGATAATGTTCGAGTGATTGAAGTTCTTTCAAGTGTATGTTGTTGTTAGGGTTTCATATGATTTACGTGAATTCCTTGAATATTTCATATGTTTGAAACTCCATATCTAGAATAGATGGGTGAAATATTAATATACAACACATAAACCATGCTTTGTTTATGTTGGAAAATATGTTTATGTGATTAACGTAATTTTGTGTTATGATTCATATAATTTTTGTATACATGGTTAAGGTGAAATATCTGATATTCTCGTGACCTTATATGTTATGGATATTTCCAGATGTAAATAAGCCATTCTATGTGCATACTGATATTTATAGGAGTAATTCCGATAGTTCACATAGGCTTTCGATATTTACGGTACTTTTAGGGTTTTCGACAGTTAGGGTTCGAAAACATTCATATTAATTTGATCTAGTAGATGTACATGATAATATTTTTACGTCTAAAAGGTTCAGAGGTTCAGAATATTAAGGAATTACCGCTTCCAAAACTAAGGACGACAGGTAGGTGAAACTCACCTACGACACGTAAATATTATGTGATATTTATGTGCTTATATTATTATGCGGTTTTGTGATTTAAGTGATTTATATGTATTAATTATTCTGCACTTTATTATGTATATATGTGCCTTGCATTGCACTTGCATACCACGTTAGTGCGAGGGAGTCGATTACCGTGCGGAATGGTAACTTTTGGGATGTCGATGGGAGGTGTAGGTTATTACGTTGGGTAGGGGGAACTCGGGTGCGTGCTAACTTTAACGTGACCTGATTTGGCCGCCCGAGCATATGAGGTGTCGAGTGACGGGATGTGTTGTGACATTATAGGACATTTCGAGTATAGGGCAACTCTAACGAGACCTGAGTAGCTAACCCGCTCTAATGAGACCTGAGCGGGATATGCGACTCTAACGAGACCTGAGTAGCCACCCACTCTCTGAATAGGATATTCCATTATAACATGACCTGAGTGGGAACCTATTCTAACGAGACCTGATTGGGATATTAGAAATGTACTTAGTGTCGAGTAGTGTGGGGTGTTGAGACGTGTTATTGTTGAGATGAGTCGAGTCGAGTTGAGCGTGCACTTGCGAGGTGTTTTGGGAATGGGGTTGAGCGCACGTTGCATACATGCATGTTTCATCTACTGGGCAAGGAGCTCAGTTTACGTGTTGTAGGTACATACGAGTCCGGCGCTGGTACGCTCGCGGCTGAGGCGGGCTGTTGGCGGTGACTCCAGTGACTTTTGAGGGCAGGGCAGCACATGGATGCGACCTGTGGAGTGATGTGTTAAGATTTTTAATATTTTGATATTTAGTGCTATCACTTGTGTAACTATACGGCTATATAGACGATGTTTAATTTAATATTATTAATATTTCACCCACCTATTCTAGATATGGAGTTTCAAAACATATGAAATATTCAAGGAATTCACGTAAATCATATGAAACCCTAACAACAACATACACTTGAAGAACTTCAATCACTCGAACATTATCAAACCCATAAAAACCTAAAAATAACTTGTAAGCACACAACTTCAAATATCCAACCTAAACTTCTTCAAAGTTCACAATCCTCAAACGTATACATCTCATAAATCTACTTAACACTTCAAAAATAAAAACCTACATGAAACATAGATTTATGCAAATTACCACACTTGCTAAACATCATACATGCGAATTATGAATTTAAAATGTAAAAACATATTAAAATCCGTACCCTTTTAAGCTTGGTTTGATTCACGTTCGAACTCTCCTTTTTCTCTCTAGACTTAGCTTTTCAAAACTTGCTTAGTAAACTTTCATTTTGTGTCTACTTATTTGATTAGCACCTAATCTTTGGTCCCATTCTAAATAAAACGCTTTCATATCACTATCCCTCCTTAGTATTACATGATTGTCCTTATTTAAGCTTTAAGTTTATTTCCTTCATTGACCAATTCTTCCAAAGGTTTTGTTGCTACTTGAACAAAACTTAGCATGTATTAAATAAATGAAGTTGATGTCTTACTAGTTCTTGTCCTTATTCAGTTAACATGTATTATGTCATTTCCTCTCTTCGTTTATTCTCTTGGTTCCTTCTCCTTTTCGTTTACAATAATTTTAGCATAATGATATATTTAATATGTAGAAAGCTTGAACTTCATTTGAATTGACTAGTTGTGACTAATCTTTCTCACACTAAGTAAGAGTTGGCCATAATCTTTATCCTTCCTTGTCTTGATAATTATTTTTACTTAATGATGGCTTATGAAAATGATATAATGATATTCACGTGTTGACTCACATAATAAAGGCGATTTCCCCTTAAACAAAGTTCCTTTGGTATATTATTGGATGATCTCCCCATCATCGTTGAATACAAATCACTTTAAGATACTTAAGACTTGCCCAAATTCTATTACCTCCAGTTCATTAAAATTCACTTGGGCCGTGAATATTTATTCAAGTTGGGCCAAATTATTTATTTAGAAATATCTTCATTTGGGCCTTAATATTGATATCAATGTTTCTTTTATTTGGGCCTCCGTAAGTAACTTATTTACACCCCAATATTTAATTGAGCTTGTTTGGGACTATCATTATTTAAGAGAATAAATTCTTACATTTCATTTCTTTCATGGTAACTACTTTTTAATCTTTACAGTAATCCCGTCACGGGTATTACACTAAGATTATATTCGAGACCTAACTACATGGATCTTGTGTGACAACACAACAAAAAGCTCCTATGCGCCCGGCCTCACAAGTCGTCATCCATACACACACGTCCATCCCAAAAGCAGCGGAAAGCTTCAAAAGGGTCGGCCTTGCCTTTAAAACGCGATCACGTACCGTGGTCGCTGGTACCTACAACACATAACATAAAGGAATGAGCCACTGTGGCTCAGTAAGCAGAAATCATGCATGTATGCACGTGTCACTCCCCCACAACGGCAATCCATGCCGATACATGTAACACTCGCAAAGGCGACCCGCGCCTATGCACTTAATACTCCACATAGGCGATCTGCGCTGATGCATATAATACTCGTACTAACGTACTCAGGTCCTCGGCTAATCTCTCTATGCACCACAATGAGCTCACGTCCCTCAGAGACCAATACGACAGCGGTCTACGCCGGATGGCCGAATCCTAGGATGCACATCATTCCCCTAGATCGCCATATGTACCCGGTCGTCCCCGAATGTCCGGCGGTTGCTCACGCTGGTAGCCTACGATGAGGTCGCTTACACCAGGGTTCCACCCTATGTCGCTTATACCCTCAGGTCGCACCCTCCATGTCGCACCTTATCGCCACGGGCCATGCCCAAATCGTATCCGTCATACATTCACATATATTTATTTACACAATATTACGGCGACGCTAAACGCCTCCCTGGTAGCATAGGAGACAGCCATGGCTCAACTGTGAGTCGACATCACATGCCCATATTGGCAATGTATCAATCGCTCTCAACGATACGTTATATGCATATTCCGCTCCTACATCCCTCCCATATGTTAGCGTGCATGCATATGAACATGAAATGCATCTAATGCCAAGTATACGTACCATGGAAATAAGCATCAGATAATTCACGAAGTCACGTAATCACGTAGGGATGTAGTCACATTAATCTAAGCACACACAAGCAAGTTATGTGTTGTAGTTTGATTTCTACTTACCTGTCGTCCGTCGATATTTAGCTTATTTGCCCCGTGAATTCTCCTAATTCCCGACCTTAGGCATAGAATATTTATAGTAAGCTACTTGATTATGCTGGCTAAGTACTCGAAATTCCTAAACGCTAAGGTATTATATTTTAAATATTGTAATTGCTAATTATTCATTAGCCTAACCCCGTGAGAGACCCTCATTCGAAAAAGGTCCTAAGTTCACTAAGTCGGTTTCGCGGATTTTTTTAGTTTTCCCAAGCTTTCTCAAATTCGCGAAATGCATACTCCTAGTTCGTACATTAGGGTTCGCGACTTCTCTTATTCCTTAGCTTAGGTTTACATGGTTTGCGAGTTGTGTCCCTATCCTACGGTTTGCGAAGTTTATTTCTAAGGGGCTATGGTTCGCCAAAAGGCCTAATTCGCGAAGTCATACCGCCCTGATTCGCAAAAGCTATGGGGCTCATGCATGGTTCGTGAAATGGAGTTCGCCAAACTCCTTTGATCCGCGACATGTTGAATTCACCAATTGAGTTCGTGATATATGGCTCACCGACTTCACCACTTCGCGAAGTGAATTCGCCATCCATGCCTGGTTCGCGAAATGGCCCTTGCTAGTTTGAGTTCGTGGAATGCTCGGGTCGTGAATTGAGTCCGATTCGTAAAATGCCTGAGCCCACCGCCCGAGTTCGCAGAATGGCCTGATTTGCAAAGTCGCTCGCACTCCACTCCGAGTTCGTAAAACGAGTTCTATTCGCGAAACCCTAGATTTGCCAAACGGATTTGGTAAATTCTGGTCTGCCCTCCTCGAGTTCGTACGTTGGGTTCACGGCTTTTGCAGTTCGCGCAGTCCTTCATGAGTTCGCAATTTATTGGTTCGCGATCCTCTCCAGCTCCCAATTTGCTACTCGATAAAATGATTCGCGAAACCCTAGCCCGTCCCTTTTTGGGTTCGCAAATTTTATTTCTAAGGTTATAAGGTTCGTGGAATTCAAAATTCGCAAATTCAGTTTCTTGAGAACAATTACCGATTCGCCAAACTCTAATTTTAATGATCAACCAAACAAAACTGTTTTCCTATGAACACGTTGAAGGTCGGTATAAATTCCTTAAACCTAAGTTTTGAGCTTAACCAAAAAGGCGGACCTAAACTTAATCTTCGAGCCTTAAAACCTAAATATGCTAATATAGACATCTCGAGCCCTAGACTAAGGTTAGAACATACTTTCGGGAATTAAAGTCACACAACCCCTAATATGAAATATGTATTCGACGTTTTTAACCCCTAAGGTATGCTACTACTTGAGTGAGGGCACGAAAATTAGGGTGAAGCTTCATTACCTTTTCCACTTTGCGTGATTTCAATTTGGGTTCTCCTTCCTCTTTTGGCTCGAGCTTAAGTTGATTTCTGTGGAGCTTTGTGGACTTGAAAGGGCTTTAGATAATTATCAAATTGTGGATGGTGATAGGACATATGGGACGAAAATAGCCCTTAAATCAGGTAAGGTTTGTCCTAAAAATCATTTTTATGTCTGTTGGGCCTAATGTCTTAATTCTAGCCCACTTGAGATTTTAAATCATATTTTCACTCATTGCCTAGTTTCCTCTTGGGCCTATTTTTGACATCCCCAATTAACTTCAAAGGTCACATAGCCCAAATTAATCCGACCAAATTTCCTAAGTCTCGTAGGCACATATTTAAAAATTAAATCACATGACAAATTTAAATGCACAAATTTCACGAAACAATTCGGCACTCATTTCAACACATAGCTTACACGAGCACAGAATTAATGCACATAACGCACGTAATTGCGTTCCACATTTGTGCAAATTTATTGGCCTTAATTGCATACGAGGATCCGGGTGCTACATCCTCCCCCCTTAAAGAGGATTTCGCCCCCGAAATCAGCACGTTTGGAACAATTCAGGATAGCGGTCCCTCATCTCATCCTCATGTTCCCAAGTGGCTTCCTCTACTGACTGGATCCGCCAAGAACTTTCACTAGGGAAATTTCCTTATTCCTAAGCCTTTTTGTTTCGTACATCAGTATTCTATTGGTACTTCCGCGTAACTCAAATCTGGCTTCAACTGTTGGTGCAGAGATTCGTTCATCAGCACGTGGCTTGGGTCACTTCAAGGAATTGTCCACACTATGTCAGCTACTTAGCGTCTACTGCACTAAAGGGAGTCTTCCAACACCGTACTACGTGATAGAGCGGATATATAGAACTCGAGAAGAACTAACCGAGAGTGACTTACCTTATCTTCCTGTCAAGGAGGTGTACAAGCTCTACCAACTCTATGTAGAGAAGTACAAAGGTCCGCAAGGCTTTATCAAGAACAAAGGACTCGAGGGACTCTACCGATGCATGTTGCGACAAGTCAAGTATTCTGCCGCACACGATCTTCAGATGGCTCTAGAGAGCAATATGAAGAAGGTCAACATGACGGCCCCGCTCAATCAAGGACCTGAAATCGAAGGGCTTCCAAGCAATCACGTACACATCAGCTCAGTCCTAGGCGTCACCTACCACAATCCAATCGCCAAGAAGACTAGGTTGATGCTGAAGACCGCGATTCACAAGTTTTGCGATGGGATGCTCAAAGTGATCAGGCAGAACATGGAGAAGAGATTGGAAGAAATCAATCGAGACGATGCTGAAAGCTCCATAGGTTCTTGAGAGAACAACCGTTCCTGATGAAACTACTTGATGACATTGAGGAGCGAGTGGAGCTGAGGAGCACGCTAAGGGACTTCGAATAAGCGTTGGGCTTGCGCAAGTCTTACTACGCCCAACAAAGACAAACAAGCGCGGTAGGGCAATCAAGCACAAAGGGGAGACTGTAGAATACGCTTTGTTCATTAGAGTTCTTCGTAGATTGGGGCGTTATATGTATTTGTCCTTAGTTTAGGACTTACTTGTTATTTATACCAAGTTTGTTTGGTATAAATAGACTTGCAAACATTGAGCTTAACAAAAAAAAAATAGTCAATTGATCCTAAAGGCTTGCAAATCCAATTCTAGAGAGAGAAAGTCAAAAATCATTCTCTCACTACTCGAGTTCTCTCTCAAGTTCTTCAAAGAAGGTTTTCGATCGAAATATAATTTTCTACAATTCTAATCGATTTCCTTAGGATTTGAGTCTAGGATCATAGGAGTTGATAATTTAGGACCTAACAAAGCCATCTGACTATTCTTGGCTTATGCGACCCATAATGACTGCAAAGTCTACCAAATGACTGCTAAGACCGTTTTTCTCAACGGCGTGTTGAAGGAAGAAGTCTGCGTTGCCCAGCCAGAAGGCGTTTTCGAGCAAGATCACCCTAATTACGTATATCGAGTGGATTAAGCTCTCTACGGACTAAAACAAGCCCCTCGCACTGTCCTGAGCGAATTCCTCGTGATATCGGGATTTATCCGAGGAACAATCGATACAACTCTCTTCATTAAGTGGCAAGACAAGGATTTGATGATCATCCAAGTATACGTAGATGCCATAATCTTCGGCTCTAGTAATCCCTGGTTATGCCAAAAATTCGGAGATCTCATGAAGACCAAGTTTGAAATGAGCCATATGGGAGAAATGCAGTTCTTCCTAGGACTTTAAGTCAGGCAGCTTGACGACGGAAAGTCAGAGCAAGTACATTAGAGACATCTTGAAGAAATTCCATCAAGATCAGAGTAAGCCTCTCAGCACTCCCATAGCTACAAGCTGCAAGTTGGATGCCGATCCCTCTGGAAAAGCGGTCGACATCATACTCTATCGCAATATCATAGGGTCTCTTCTGTATCTCACCTCAACTCGGCCGGACATCATGTTTGCTACTAGTCTCTGCGCCCGTTTCCAAGTCTACCCTAGGACTCTGGTACTCAAAAGGTATAAACTTCAAATCAGCTACACTGACGCTGACTATGCAGGTTGCCAAATGGATAGGAAAAGCACATCAGGCGGCGCTCAACTTTTAGGCGAAAAGTTGGTTTGTTGGTCATCAAAGAAGCAAAACTGCGTCTCAACATCGACGGCTGAGGCTGAATACGTTGCGGCCGCCAGCTGTTGCTCGCAAATGCTTTGGATGCGAACTCAGCTTCGCGACTAAGGGTACAATATAAATAATATACTATATAGCGATAGTCAAAGTACCATTGCCATCACGTGTAATCCTGTTCACCATTCACGCACTAAACACATAGACATAAGATATCACTTTATTAAAGATCACGTAGAAAAAGGCACATTTGATATGTATTTTGTGAACACAGAATATCAACTAGCTGCCATTTTCACCAAGGCATTGGATGAAAAATGTTTCTATTCCTTGTCGTGAAATTAGGCATGTTGAATCTTCCGTAATATGTGCTTTACGTGCTCCTATGTGCTTATGTGTTTTGCTTGATACTTAAAAATAATAAATTTTTTAAAAAAAATTCTATTAATAATAAAATGAAATTCAGAAAAGTACTATACATATACTAACAATATTAGGGGAATGACGATATCTTTAGGATGCTCGATCTAGTCAGGTATGAATTCCCTTGACATCCAACTGCTTAATTGCTTAATTTTGTCAGTTTAAGTCGCATTCTTGTGTCTAAAGGTCATTATTTTGCTCCACTAAACACAAAGCCACTTCATATAAGTGAGGATTCTAGCTGTTGGTCCCGATTGCACCAAACAAGGAATCAAAGAGGCTTTGATGGAATGAAAAAGGGAGAATTTCTCACCTTCAAGTGTGTGTATTGTGTGAAAACTAGGGTTAGCCTTTTGATCTTTGATTACTTTGAAAATAGTGAAGGTAAAACCTTATATACCACATTAACCCTAGGTATATTAAGGCCCAAACACTATAGATTAACTAATTACATTCTAGTCCAAAGCCCAAGCTAAATTGATAATTACAAAATATAACCCAAGACTTAAACTATTGACACAATCTATAAATATCCTAACAATCTCCCACTTTGTGTCAATTGTTAGGAGTCTTGAATCTTGGGTGTTGTGATGGTGGGTTAGCGAGTGAGTGTTTCGCGAAGTCCTAGCTTGAACTCGAAGGCGCGGAGATTCCTTCGAAGGACCATTCGATCTGCTATAGCGTCAATGGACTTCGTGAACTTGGATCTACAGAGTGGATCTTCTTCCGAAAGGATGCGGCAAATCCTCATGAGTTTGTCTTGGATGATGGTGAGTGTCCCATCCGAGAACTTTGCCACTTCGGAGCAGCGCAGCAGCCTCATCTTTCCTTTGTAGTTCGAGTAGGCGACCGCTGGATCATCTCCGTCGATCACCTCGCCTTCTCGGTAGTCGTCCGCGTTCTTGAAAGATGGGCGAGCCAGGTTCACCTTCTTCAGGTTGTGCTCCACCGCCATCTGCAGATCGTGGGTGGCGAAGAATCTGACCTGTCGGAGCATGTGGCACTTGAGAGCTACGTATCCCATAGTGACCGGTTCAGCTCGTACGAGATGTCCAGAACTTCTGAGGACGAGTCTGAACTGCTTCAAGGATTCCAGCATGTTGTACAGATCACCCAGGCGCAAAAATTTGAAGTCCGCCTCGCTTACTTCACAGTAGCTCTCATCCTGCCTCATCACCGTGAACACTGGATAGTGGAACGTCCTTTTGACTCTTGGCGGAGGTCAGTGACTTTGCAGATGGGGGACCGATTCATCTCCAGAGCGACGTTTTCCTCATCGGACAACGTCCTCTTTGTGCATTTATGGCAAAGAAGGCTCCATCGATAGAGTTTCTTCTTTTCCTCGCTCCAATTTTGAATGTTCATCAGCTCATATTCGTTGAAGGTCGTGATGATTTGCTCCTTGCGCCGCCAGATCCTCTATCTCTTCTTGCAATGGCGCGGTGATCTTCTTATTTTCCCACGGTGCTTCTGGTATATCCGCCGTGGGCACATCCGGTTGAGCAGCAGGAGCCTCAGCTTGCTGCGCTTGAAATTGTAGGATGTTCTCGAGCTTGGCAGGTTCAGTGTCGTACTCCTCTCCGTTCTCGTTGTCTGCAGTGTTGATTAGCGTGAGCGAGGCTTCCTTTAGCAGACGTCGAGCATTTTCCACCAACTTCCTGGCTGCTACTACATCGGCGGGTGTGTACAGCCATTCAATCGTTAAAGATGTAGGCCTTGATCTCGTTCTGTGCGCAGTAGACGTCCTTGGAAGCCACGTTGGAATCGGTATTGAGAGGGGTATGGCTGTGAGGTGGCGAGGCTGTTGCGTCGGAGGAGTTTTTGGATTGTAGCGATGGTTGTGGTGGAGATTCTGGTGGTTCGGATGAGGTGATGGTTTTGGCAAGGATGATTTGGGCGTCGGTTGGTGTAGAGTGGTGGTTTCCTCTAACGTTGATGTGGTAGTTAGAGGTTCCGAGACGGTGGGTGGAGAAGGTGTGGTGGTGGTCTCTATCGCCGATGTGACGATTAGAGTTTCGGAGACGGTAGTAGGTGGTGGTGTGGGTGATTTGGCTAACGACTCGAGGTTAATAGGGTGGGATTTTTGGCTAGTGGGGTGTGAGGTTTCTGTTGCGGGCGTTGTTTCAGGTGCAGAGGAGGAAGGCGGCGTCGATTGTACGGGTCCTTGAGTTTGTAAGGTTTGCTGCCTATTCTCCCCCTCGCGGCGATCTTGATCATCGTCTTGATCATCACGCCTGATCCCGCTAGACTCGCCTTGAGTTCGGCAAGTCATTGGTTGGGTCATCATTTTCTTCATTTGCTGTTCCTCCTCGTCGAGTTCCGTCATTGATTCGAATCTTGCTCGTAGGAGGTAGAAGAGCTCCTTTGCGGGAATGGAGGAGAGAACAGCTTCAGCGTCCACATTTTGATTTGGTGGTAGCGTCTTCGGGGCCACACCTTTGCCTTTGTCGATGGTGGACGCTTCGAGACGCGCATAGACTTGATCGAGGATTGACGCCTCAAGAGTCTTTGCAAACTCTTGAAGACGAGTCTCTAGCGCGGTCTCGGTGACGAACTGGGGTAAGTTTAACAAGTTGGAATCACGAAGAAATCCAACTGACACCGAATCGGAGAAGATCGCCGATCGGCCGCCCGTTTTCACAGGACGGGAAAGGACGGGGTCACTAAGACTTCCCGTTGGCATCATCGAAGAGACAGACTCAATCGATTGATGGCCTAGGCCCACGGTTGTTGTGATGTTGGCCGTGCTGGGTCTTCCGCTCTCAGTCACAGAGACATCACCGAGCGTTCTGACAGAATCACGAAGACTCTGTAGTGCGGTAAAAGGTGTATGTATCCTAGAAATGTATGAAATTATGGGGAGTGAGGGCACTAGACTCGAAGTGATTGAAGAGGATGCTGCGAGGGACTGCTTGTTTCAACATCGACTATCTCCAAGTGGGATGTCGATGGTATACGTGGCTCCTCGTGGAATGAAATATCTTCCTGTAGAGAGGAAGATAAGTGGATTGGTGGGGTCGTTTGCGTGGTTGAGCCAGATGCCACGTCTTCTACTCGGGAGGTGAACACATCACCTCCTGTACCTATTGGTTCGGCTCGGCTTATCTGTGGCTGAGGAGGTCGATCGTGTTTTTGTTTCGATCGACGCTCCGTGGGGCGGCTTACGTCATCCTCACGCGACCGTTTCTTCGGAATGCGGGTGGAAGAGGATGCGGCGCGACTTGATGACTTTTTGGAGGTGGTGGTGGGGTTTTGGCTAGTCCCGGGGTTAGGAGCAGTGGGGTTGATCTGCTACGTATGGACAATGGCTAGAGGTCGGGGGCTTTCGCGGAATGTGGCGGTTGAGGCGCGATATTCTCGGACGTGCGGATTTGTCTAGTCTGCGTAGGCGAGAACATCGTCCGGAATTATCATGGCGTGTCGATGTTGATGGAGAACAGGCGGAAATGTTTGATGAGAGCTGGGAGCCACCGCATGTAAGGGACGAAGCGGTTTGTGACTCCCTTGGCGACTTCCCGGTCGCGACGTTGGATCATGGAGACGAGATCCATCCATATGATGTCAGCATAGTTGTACTTGCGGTTGTGGGCGATGCCGGTTAGGATGGTGAGGATTTGATGGTTTCCGCGGTCCTGACCAGCATGCTTCCCTGACATGCATTTGTTCACCAGCAAGTACAGTGTTCGCCAGGGTTGAGGTAGATTGCGGGTGGTGACTTCACTGAGGACAAGTGGGCCCTTCTTCTTCTTGTTTTCTGGTTGATAGCCCAGTCTGTCGATGTCTTCAATGAGTTGTTCGTGCGTCGGTAGTGGATCGTAGGGTGAGCAGACAGGGAGTTGAAGCACTTCTTGGACGATCTTGCGAGTGAGGATCACTGTTTCTTGATCGATTATGGCGGTCATTGTTTTAGCGAGGTGGTGTGGTCCAGCAATCTGTAGTGTGTGCCAGAACTGCTGGAGGTAGACTTGTGCTTCTGGCTCGCAATAAGTGAGAGCGTGTCGGAGAGGATGTCCTTTGAGGATCTCTATGATAATGGGGGCATCACACCGGAAGTTGTCTGAGTCCACCATGTGGTTGTTCATATCAGGGCAGCCCATTGACTTCTTGGGAAGACCTGCTCGATTGGTGGAACATAGGTTAGCGTATTGAGCTCGATGCGAGATGTCCCTTTGGATTGCTGCCGCCTCAAGTGCTTCAATTGTATCTTGATTTTTGTTAGTCATATCTGTGTTTGACAGAAATTGTAGCATGGTTAGCACGGACTAAGTCGCGAAAACAATAAAAACGAAACATAGAATTGCCCAAAATTATAAAGACAAAAAAAATAAAATTCAAATTAAAGCTAATTTTTAGAGTCCTTTTGAAATAGTTGTTAAGATTGAATGATTGTCATGCGATGGCGAGTTTCGACAATATTGGGAATTTAAGCGAAATTTTTCAACACTTAGAAAATTTTCAGGTATGAAGATGTTTATATGAGATGAGAAAATTTTGGTACTTGAGCATGCCGGAAAAAAAAATTTCACGTTTAGTGTAGAATTTCGCGTAGGTAAATTCAAGTTGTCCAAAAATTTTCGCATGTGATGAGAAAATTCGCTAAGTATAACACATAGACATGTCGAGAAAATTTTCGCATTTTGTGTAAAATTTTGCATGTAATGGAAAATTTCGCAGATTATAACACGTAGACATGTCGAGAAAGTTTCCGCATTATGTGTAAAATTTCGTATGCAGGGAAAATTTTCGCAAGTTAAGAAGTCTCGCAAGTTGTCCAAAATTTTCGCATGCAATGAGAAATTTCCCTGATTATCACACAAAGCCATGTCGAGAGAACATTTTCGCAGATAAATTTCGCAAGTATGGAAAATTTTCGCAAGTTAAGAAATCTCGTCCAAATGTTTCGCATGTAATGAGAAAATTCGCTAATTATCATACATAGACAAGTCGAGAGACATTTTCGCATATATCAAGGAAATTTCGCACTCAGTCTATCCATGAATTTTTGCATATAAGGAAAATTTTCGCACGTTGAAGTGATTTCGCATTCAGAGTGAATTTTCGCATGTATCAAAGAAATTCTCATTCAGTTTATCCATGAATTTTCGCATATAAGGAAAATTTTCGCAAGTTATGAAATTTCAAAGGATATCCAAAAATTTCTCGGTTGAAATATTTTCTCAAAAGATATTAAGATTTTTCGCAAGCAGAGAAAATTTTCGCAAGTTATATGAAAGTTTCGCGGAGGGAAAAAGCTTTGTGGATTGAGAAATTTTTTGGTTCACTGTGGTTGCGAAATAGTGAAGATGCGAAAAGATGTAATATGACGTGAGGTGTATGATATTTCGCGGGGTATAACTTCACTGTTGCGGAGAAAAAATTTAATGTAAGGAAAACAAATTTCTCGGATGAAAGCTTTCGCGGGACTTCAGCCAATGTAGCAGCGAAAATTTTATAGCGCAAGAAATTTCTCGGATAAAAGTTTTCGCGGGACCTTAGTCACTGTAGCAGCGAAAATTTTAACGCAAGAAATTTCTCGGATAAAAACTTTCGCGGAAACTCACTCACTGTAGCAGCGAAAATCCATTGTTTGGAGTATTTTCTCTGAAACATATTTTCTCGGCGAAGAACACTGTGTGAAAAACGTACGAAACGACTCAATGATTTTTGCCTTAGACCTATTTAAATCTTAACCAAAATGCAATAATCTGGACTCAATCGACTCGAAATTGGATGGGCAATACAGATTTGGGGTTTTTTAAACTCCAAAGACCTAACATGCATCCGATTTTAAGCCGAGAAAAAATTAATTTTAACCTAAAAAAATTTAACAAAACGGGGCAAAAACTGGATTAAACGAACGGAAATGGGTTAATTTTGGATGTATTCATACCGAAAAGCTGATTTTGACGACGGAGAACGCAGAAAAATGGATTTTGAAGGCAGATTTGAGGACGACGACGACGCGATGTGTTGAGAAATTTTCGAAGAAGTAGGTTGCGAAACTTTTGAATTTTTTTTTCGGGTATAGAATTTGTAAGATTGTGAAGAAGAGTTAAGTGATTTGGGGTTTTGTGACTGTTCATGCGAGAATTATAGTAAATGGGTCGAAATTCGTGGGCTTTGTCAAAATTGAGTCCTGAGCAGAATTTCACGGGTTTGGTCAAAATTGGGTCCAATTGAAGTTCAATTGGTCCAATTTTGACCCTGTTTGACCAGAAAATTAAAAATTCAACCCAAAACATTTTAATCGGTTCAATTTTGACTCAGTTTGACCAAACTTTAAAATTTCAACCCAATTTTTTTTTTTAAATAGGCAAGATCAGAAACTCCCCCTTAATCTAAACTCCCTTTTTAGAAAAGGAAAAAGTCAGAAACTCCCTCTTATCGAAAACTCCCCCTTAAGAGACATAATTCAGAAGACACATAGAAAATGGAGTGAATTGGAAAAGGAAATATGTACACTATCAAAGTTCATGTAGGGTCGATTGATCACAACTGAATATTCAACATGCCCAACATAGTCACTAGGTGTTGGAATCGTTTGACATCCAACAGTTTTGTGAAAATGTCGGCCAGTTGATCTTCGGTTGTGACGTAGTGCAATTCAATCGTCCCTTGTTCGACATGTTCGTTGATGAAGTGGTGACGAATATCTATGTGTTGAGTTCTCGAGCGATGTACCGGATTACTCTTCATCTCAATCGCACTCTTTGAGTAACAATAAATGGGAATTTTATCAACATGAAAATTAAAATCTCGTAGTTGGGTTCTCATCCACAAAAGCTGTGAACAACAACTAGCGGCGGCGACATATTCTGCCTCCGTCGACGATGTTGAGACACAGTTTTGTTTTCGAGAAGACCAACTCACGAGTTTACCGCCCAAGAAGTGTGCAGCTCCAGAGGTGCTTTTTCTATCCATCTTGCATCCTGCATAATCCGAGTCAGAGAATCCAACCAGTTTGAAGTCCGATCGAGTGGGGTACCACAAACCCAGATTGGGTGTTCCTTTGAGATAGCGGAGAATCCTTTTGACAGCAGTGAGATGGGATTCCTTAGGTGTAGCCTGGAAACGAGCGCAGATTCCTGTCGAGAGAACGATATCCGGTCGACTAGCACTGAGGTACAGAAGAGAGCCTATTATCCCACGATAGACGGTTTGGTCAACGGGAGAACCAGATGGGTCCGCTTCAGGTCGGCCAGAGGGAGACATAGGTGTAGCAGCAGTCTTAGCATCCTTCATCCCATATTTCTCGAGGATGTCGTGAATGTATTTGGACTGGTTGATGAAGATTCCGTCGGGGAGTTGCTTTACTTGTAGACCAAGAAAGAAATTCAGCTCGTCCATCATACTCATTTCAAACTTCTCTTTCATTAGTTCTGCGAACTCTTCACATAGTTGTGGTTTAGTTGATCCAAAAATGATGTCATCGACATATATCTGTACAATCATGATGTCCGGGTCACTCCGCTTGGTGAAGAGGGTTGCATCCAGAGATCCTTTCTTGAATCCAGACTGAACGAGGAAATCTGAAAGGACGTCATACCAAGCTCGGGGAGCCTGTTTTAGTCCGTAGAGAGCCTTGTAGAGTCGATATACGTGATGAGGAAACTCTTCGCTCAAGAACCCTTCAGGTTGATCAACGTACACTTCTTCTTTGAGAAATCCATTCAGAAATGCAGTCCTCACATCCATTTGGTAGACTTTAAAGTTCTTGTGAGCAGCAAAGGCAAGGAAAATTCGTATTGCTTCGATCCTGGCAACGGGGGTGAAAGTTTCATCGTAGTCGATGCCTTCTTGTTGATTGTACCCTTTAGCCACAAGTCTTGCTTTATTGCGGATGACAACACCGTCTTCATCCTTTTTGTTCTTGAAGATCCACTTCGTGCCGATAATGGATCTGTTGTGAGGGCGTGGTACGAGTTCCCAAACTCGTAAACGTTCAAACTGATTTATTTCCTCCTGCATTGCAATCAGCCAATCAGGATCATGGAGAGCTTCAGCTACTCGTGATGTTCAGCTTGACTGAGATAGCAAACGAACAGACTTTCATTCATCGTAGCCGAACGCGTCGAAACACCGGATGTGGGATCCCCAATAATCTGGTCTGTAGGATGAGAGCGAGCCCAAAGTGGTACATTGGTCTGTGAGGAGCTAGCCGCATTTGTGTCTATTGGAGGCTCATTAGATTGGGGTCTGGTGTCCGAAGAAGAGATCTCAACCGTAGTAGATTGAGAGGATCCAGCATCAGGATCAGCAATGTTTCCAGGGTTGGGTAAAATGTCGTCTTCGTTGAGATTGAGCGCATCCAAGTTTGGAGGGACGACGTCATTGCCGATAGCTGGTGGTGTAGGTGGAGTGGGTGCAGCGGTAGGTTGGGTGGTGGCGACGGGAGTCTTGGGGACTGGATAGAAGTACTCGAAGAGCAGATCGAGATCCAGTTCACCAGAATTGCCCTCAGATGAGGAAGTTCCCGCCGTTGAAGGTTGACCTTTTGTCAACGACTGTAGAAGACCTGGTTCTGGATTGATATGGGCAGAAGCCATGAGGTCGCCTTCGCTTTCGTCAAAGGTGACATTTGTGCTCTCAATGACAGATCGTTTCTCCTTAAGATAGACTCTGTATGCCTTCGAGTTCAGAAGAATATCCAACAAAGATTCCTTCGAGTGCTTTTGGATCAAGCTTCCCAAGATGTTGGCGATCATTGGCAACAAAACATCGGCAACCGAAGACCCTTAGATAAGATATATCTGGGATACGACGGTTATTCAACATCTCGTATGGGGTGCGGTTGAATCTCTTGTGGATTGAAGCCCGGTTTTGCGTGTAGTAAGCCGTTTGAATAGCTTCGCCCCAAAGAGAGTGAGGAAGGCCGGATTGGATGAGGAGAGTCCTAGCTGCTTCAACTAGTGTCCTATTTTTACGCTCAATGACACCATTCTGTTCTGGTGTCTTCACAGCTGAGAACTGCTGGGTGATGCCCTGAGTGGCATAGAAGTCACTGAGCTTCTTGTTCTTAAACTCAGTTCTGTTGTCAGTTCTGATAATCCGAACCTTCTGTTGATGAAGAGTTTGGGTCGTAACAACAAACTCGATGATTATATCAGGAACTTCATCCTTTGTACGAATGAGTTTCGTCCACGTGTAGCGTGAAAAATCGTCGACAATCACAAGAATATACCGTCTTCCTCCGAGTGTGGCCGTAGGCATTGGGCCACATAGATCCATGTGTAAGAGCTCGAGGATGAGCTTAGAGGACGGCGTTTCCTTGGAAATGTGAGACGAGCGCTTCATCTTCTCCATTTCACAGGCAGAGCAGAGATGTTCCTTATGATATGACAGTTGGGGTAGACCGTTGAGGAGTTTATTCTGACGCAGTTTGTTGATAGTCTTGAAATTGAGATGTGAAAGACGTCGGTGCCATAGATCATTCAACTTGGGTGCAGCCCGAGAGAGAAGGCATACTGGTCGAGAGGTCGTGAGATTGAGTACGTAGAGGTGACGTGCGCGTTCCAGAAAGAAGTGGCAGTCCCGAGGCATCGATAATGTTGTAGATGTCAGATTCGAAGAGAACCTTGTATCCTTTGTCGCAGAAACGACCAATGCTGAAGAGATTGTAGCTCAAACCCTCGACGTAAGAGATGCCCTTGATCGTCAGTTTGTCATGGACGAGTTCGCCAGTTCCGAGAATTGGCGCCATTTGACTGTTTCCGAAGGAGACCCTTCCGGGATAGCGCTCGGAGAAGTTGCTCAACAGCTCCTTGTTCCCCGTCATGTGTGTGGAGCAACCCGAGTCTAGATAGCACACATGACAGACCTGCAATCATCAACAAACGTTGGGTCCCCGTTTACGGACGTGACCTTCTTGTGATACAAGTAAAATTTTCATGCGCTTAATGGGAAATGTGGTTTCTAAATCAGATTGTGTCGGTTCTAATTTAGCTTTCCCTTTGTCATTTGTTTGATGAGGCGGGATTATGGTTTTTCTAACCCATATTTTCCTAACTTGTGCTTGCATGTATGGCGCCTTATACATGAATTGGCGTGGGAATTTTGGTTGTTGCTGACGTTCCTCTATTTTAGTCGTCTTTTGCTTGCTAGCAGTAGGGGACTTTGTATTCAACGTCGGAAGGCGTTTTCGCTTAACCGTAGGCTTAGACGTACTGGGCGAATGCGAAGGCGTCGTGGGAGAGGTTCGCTTGCTTGGTCGGAGTGTTGCTTGTTCGTGTGCTTCATATTCATGAAAGCGTGGAAGAATAAAGTCATTGCAGCAACACATAGACATAAGTTTGGCAAAGGAAAGATAAGTTTTGGCAACATCATTGTCTACGTCCTTAAGAGATTGGGATTCAGTACATAAAGAGGAAAGACGAATGTAAGATGGTCGTATCTTCTTATCATCGAAGAACGGGTTCTCTTTTATTTCAAACGAACTCCCTTCCAGAGACGTCGCACTCACATTCCCTGTATCCATAAGAATACGAGAGTTAGTGTTAGAACAAGCTTCAGCTTCAGGAGTCATCTTCGCCGTCCTCTTACATTTACATGTTCGAGAATCGGGTACTGGACTCGACGTAGAGGGTTTGTTCGTATTGTGACATTGCTCTAGGGTAGAAATTCTGCTAAGTAGCTCATTTCGCTCCTTCGCGAAGGCTTTCCGCTCTAGTTCTAGGGTTCGTTCTAGTTCTGCTATGACCAGAAGTTTTTCTGGGATATATATGCGAGAAAGCGCTTCTTGGACAGCGAGTTCCTGTTCTTCGGTTGGAAATAGAGTCTTGATGTCCTCAGATAGTGAAGATTTTTTAGTTTTATAACCAGCATTCAATTCTGCGTAGTCATATGCGATTTCCGCCCAAAGTATGTTCTGCTCCCTCTTTTCTTCCGAAAGGACGATGGAGGAGGATCTTACGAATGGCATGAGCTGTGAGGGAGTTCCCTTCCTAGTCTGCAGGAACCTAGTGCTATACACATTATACCTTTTTACTATCAACGGCGTTGGTTCGCAGTTGCTGGTCTGACCGATTCCCATCCGGGCGTCGTAGAATAAGATGCGTGTGCTTTCATTTCTAAGGTGAAGTTGCTCTTCAAGTTCTTTCACCGTTCGGTATAGCCTAACTCTTTCCTTTGTAAGCAGTTCATATTGGGAGGCCGTCAGGAGACGAGATGTTTCACATGAGCTAATGGCCAGTGTGGTTTCCTTAACTTTGGTCTCTTTGTTTATTCCTGCTTTGCAGACGTTTGACTAACGCTTCAGAGGCCATTAGACGTTCATTTGCACGAGCGAGCTCTTCTACTTTTAAGCTAAGTAAGGCATAGTTGTTTTCAAATTTTAGCTTAAGTTCATCATAATCCCTAGCGTCTACGGTGGGTTGCTTAATGGTGTGACGATGATTGAACACGTCATCGAGTTGAGAGATTCGTACCTCAGACTCTTTGTCGGCAGGAGTCTTTGCCGTGTTCTCACTGGTGTTAACCATCTCCTCGTCCTCGTCATGTTCGACCAGCCTTGCCATGCAGCAATCTTCGTCCTTAAGCTCCTCGTCTTCGGAAGTGTCGTTCACCCACTCAGCTTCTTCGGTGAGGAGACCTCCACTTTCCATTTTGCGAGTCATCCTGGCCTTACGGTCGTAGTAGCCAGAGTCCTTCACGCGTGGGGCGTGGCATTCCTTGGCGAAGTGGCCTGACTTTCCACATCGAAAGCACTTCATAGACTTCTGAGGTGCTGATTCCTCCTCTTTCTTTGTCGGCTTGGCTTCCTCCGTGGGGGTGGTCTTTTTGGTGCCGCTATAGGTTCTTTGGCGATTGGAGGAGGATGAGGATTTTTTCCCGATCTTCTTTGAGACCAACTTAGTGAGCATTGCCAGTTGCTTGCGTAGATCACGAACATCTTCATCAGATTCTGTATCAGCTTCGGATCCTGAAGAGGTGTCAGATACAACAGCTGGTAGCTTCCCTTTGTTCTGTTTGGTCTTATTGGCGGAAGATCGTTCATTGGTCTTGTTCGAGAGGAGGGCCAGTGGGTCGACTCGAGTGTTGGTGGACTGAGGTTGCACGTAAGGAGCATAGGCAGACAGACTGTCATAGAGAGCATGGATGGAAGTGTTGGAGAGGTCCTTACTCTGAATCATCATCACGATTGCATTGCCCCAATGTGGTTTGAGGCTACCAAGGAAGCGGTTGTTGATATCGAATTTGTCCCTTGAGATCTTGGCTTTCTTGAGTTCATTGATGACCTTCAAGTATCGGAGATATGTGTCACGCAGCTCCTCTCCTTCATAGGCCTGGAAGTGTTCATACTGCGAGAGACATGCTGATTTCCTCCCTTGAGCACTCTCAGTTGTGCCTGCCATAATTTCCACGAGTTCATCCCATATTTCCTTAGCAGTTGTGCAGCACTCAATGTGAGCATAGACCTCGTTTCCCATAGCCTGGAAGAGGTATCCTTTGGCAGTCTCATCGGCCTGTAGGCGAGCCTCTTCATCCTCATTAATGGGGCCTTTTGGAGTGCGGCGTTCATCCATGGGAGGGTTTGCGTTTGGCTGTGCAGGGATGATCGTCCAGAACTGTGCTGGACCATTGAATGGAGTCCAGAAGGTATTGAGAGAGTGGTGCACCTTTGTTCCTGATGAACGTGAGGAACCGGTTTGTCCATATGCTGTAGTCGCCTTGTCGCAGCATCGGAGGCCTGGTGTCGGAGCCCACTGTTGAGATGTCATTCGTGGTAGACATGGTTGGTGCAGTCGAATCGTCCGTGGTTTTGATCTTGTATAGATAAGAGAGTTAGTAACGAACGAGATGAGAAATATGAGTTTAACGTGTAGAGTTTTGAGAAAAAATTGTTTAAAGAATTTCTTAGAACTAGCGTGTGTGATGGTCGATAATATATGAAGGGAAAATATATCTTGAAATTAGGAGAAGTTCTAGAAATTTAAAAACGAGATTTGAGGCGAGAAAAAAAAATTTATGTCAAAAGTGGTTTAGGGTGATAGGACTAAAGTGTAAGGATCAAATATTAAATAAGTTTGAGAAAAATTTAACCCGAGAAAATTTTAACACGAGAAAAAAAACTTTAACACGTCAGGGAAAAAAAATTCGCAGTTTGAAGGGACGTGATTATATGAAGAATTATCCGAGAAATTATGTGTTGAGAAATTTCGGTGTTTGTGAGTTTTAAAGAGAAATTCTCGGAAGAAAAATTCTCAGTTGAAAATTTCTCGGATTTTAAAATTTCGCATGTGAGAAAGATTCTTAGTTTCGAGAATTTTCAGATTTGAAACAAAATTTCATGTTGGAAGAAGTATTGCGGGTCGGAGTGTGATTTGAGAAAGTTTCTCGGATTTGAAAATCGTGATTTAAAAAATTTCTCGTAGGAAAGAAACTTTCTCGTCTGAAACTTCCTCGGATAAAAAAAATTTCGAAAAGTTCTCGGCTGAAAATTTCTCGACTTAGTAATATTTCTCAGGTTTTTTGGAAAATTTCGCGGCTCAGAAAAATTCTTGGAATAGACTTTCTCGGGTATAGAATTTCTCAGATTTTGAAAGTGAGCAGTTGAGAAAAGATGAAGTTACACAGAGGTAATTTCGCGGTTTAGATCATTCTCGGAATAAAATTTCTCGTATATAAAGTTTCTCGGATTTTAAACGGTAAGTAGTTAAGAAAAAGTGAAGCGACAGTGAAGTGAAAACAGAGAAATTTTCGCGGTTTAAGAATTCTCGGAATCAAATTTCGCAGATGTAAGGTTTCTCGGATTTTGAAAATAGGCCGTTGCGAAAAAATGCAGCAAAAGTGAAATTTTTCGCAGTTCTAGGTAAATTCTCGGAATCAAATTTCGCAGATGTGAAAATTTCGCGGACTTGAACGATTAAGCAAAAATTTTTCGCGGTCAAGAACGAGCTTTCACTGTTCCATTGCTTTCATGCGTTTTGCCAGAAAATCGTCCAGTTCTTGCTCAAATCTCAAACAAAATCGCTCAAACTTGATCCTAAACTTCAGAAATTCTTCCCTAAACACATAATCGACCGATTTGTGGGCTAAAAACAACAAAAAACAGATCAAATCGACCAAAAACAGAGAATGGCCGAGATTTCCTTTTCTGAAGAGTTTTTGCTTCGATCTTGCTCAAAACTCGTTAAAACTGATCCAAAAGTGTTCTAAAAACATTTTAGGCATAGAATCGATCTGGGGGAAGGTTTTAAACACAAAAACGAAGCATTTAAACCCCAAAACGAGTTCAAAATGCCCGAAAGTGATTTTTGCCCAAAACACCTTTGATCTTTCTCGGAATCGAACGAAACTGGATTCAAATCAATGCAGATCGATCCACGTTCGCTCTGATACCACTTGTTGGTCCCGATTGCACCAAACAATGAATCAAAGAGGCTTTGATGGAATGAAAAAGGGAGAATTTCTCACCTTCAAGTGTGTGTATTGTGTGAAAACTAGGGTTAGCCTTTTGATATTTGATTACTTTGAAAATAGTGAAGGTAAAACCTTATATACCACATTAACCCTAGGTATATTAAGGCCCAAACACTATAGATTAACTAATTACATTCTAGTCCAAAGCCCAAGCTAAATTGATAATTACAAAATATAACTCAAGACTTAAACTATTGACACAATCTATAAATATCCTAACACTAGCCTTCTTATTTTTCTACGGATTTACTCTTGAGCGAGTCACACATCTTGCTTGTCTTAACTAGTGATTCTTGACCTCATACTCGCCTTGCGTTAGAAACGTTAGGAAAATGATTAGGGCACTTAGGAAATTCCTCACTTGGTCAAATAAACATTTCAATCCTTTAACATAGCCTTTAGCCATCCATTTTTGTGCCTTCTTTGAATACTTTTTCTTCAGTTGAAACCCCATCGAGCCTTCAACCGACTATCTAAGTCTTCGGCCGGGATGTTCAAACGAGAAAAGGAGGGGGAGACAAAGATACGACAAAGAAAAAGATGACAAAAGAATGTGGAAAACGCACACGAGGAATGCTCAATGCACAAAAAGCAGTCCAAAACAACCTGCCCTTCTAATTATTGAGATCTTTTAGAAATCATAAGAAGAGGGGCATGGATCTTCTGTGAACTTCTCCATCGATAATCTCATACGCTCGTCAGAACGGCTGGAAAGAGGAGCACCATGAAGTGAACTTCAACGATAATTCGGTCTTATATCGGGGGAAGAGGAGAGCATGTCCTTGGGTTCAAATTCTAGAACTGTGAGCTTCTTCAAATCGATAATCTTTGAAACCTCTTAAGGGATTAAGAGAAAATGAGCACGGTATCGGCCCGAGAACCAAGAACTTCGCCTTAGATAATCTCTTAGCCTCATAGAGAAGCGGAGCTTCAGCTTGAGCAAGTGTACAGATATGAAAAATAAAAAGGATGAAAATGACAAAAGAAGATACGAAAAGAGAAATGTCGATGAAGGAGAACGAACGAGTAAAAGGAAGGAAGACGAAGACTCGAAGCTAATTTCCCAAATTTTTCCTTCCCTTCTAAGTCAAAGCTAAATTAAAATCCTTCAAAGTCCCTTTGATTCCAAATCGACGACTTTCGCTTAGGTGAAACGATTAAAAGCGCCTCGATCACAGGTAAATGGACATAAAATTGCTTGTGTCGACGTGAGTAATATAAATATAAAAATCCCAAGGTAAAAATGATTGAGCGCTAGCGAACCTAGTGAGAGTTGTCGATGGATCATTCGATGAACTTAGGACTTTTAGTGTGTCGACATGACTTGACGGCATATGATCTTTTCACGTGTCTTGTGAAATTTTAGGCGTGACGTTGATCGAAGCAAAATAATCTGACCCATACTATTAATGATATTAGTATACACTACCAAATTCGAAAATAAAAATATATATATATACTATACATATTAATAAATATATATATATGATTTCTATATTTTTAGCTGGTTTAATAACATAAAAATAATTAAGAAATCGCACATTTTGAAGGCATGTTTAGCTTGCACTGACATTGAATTGTATAAATGCGAATATTTGTTCTTGCTCATACCCTCGCGCGAAATTTTAGTTACATGTTTACGGGACCATGTATCTAGGCTAATTTTGTTAAATCACGTATTTTAAATAATTGTACCTGGATTGGTTAATGTACTTGTTTGATAAATCAATTTGGGTGCATTATTTGAGGGGGAGCGTTTACAAAATTTATGCCTTGAGCTCCAAATATTTTTGACGATTTTCTTTAAGTGTTACAGGAATTTTTCGATTTGATTTCCCTTGAACAACACACTTCTAAAGAAGGACTTCACAATTTTTCATGAGATGGAGCGAACGCTATTGGTATAAATAGTTCAGGGGGGAGGCCTTACTAAAATTTACTTGTTGATTAACTCTAAACATTTTCGACATTTTGGTCTAAGAAATGCAGATTTCTCGAAAATCAGCTATGGACCCAGATGTTACTGTTTGGAATTGCAGGGAGTTAATTGCATTGGTTTCAATACATAGAGGGAGCTAATTGTGGTTCTACTTGAAATAAAGGTTCAGTCTGAAAAAGTAGAAGCCTACGATTGAAAAACTAGATCTAAAAGAGTAATTTTTTGCTTCCAATTTCTCGAGCGAAAATCTTGAAATGGGCATGTCCAATCGCGAACCCAACATGTCTAGTCAGCCCATTAAGTAAAAGTAACTTTTTGCAGTCGAAATACGTTTCACGCGCAAAACCTAAGCGCAAAATCCACGGTGTCTTGTTCTCCCTCGCAAAACTTAAAAAGACCATTCTATTCTCACTCAAATCTTTCGATTTTTTAACCCGAAATTGTCTTTTAAAGGTAGAATCGGCACTTATATGTTGTTTACGTTTGATTAAACTCCATTTGCATTGCATTTTATGATTTTTGCTTGATTTTATGTTAGATTTTCGATGACTTGAACTGTGAAAAACCCGCATGCTATCTTGCAGATATTTAGACCTTTTATGTGTTTATCTAGGTCAAAATCTGCGTCTTAAGATAGTTTCGGTGTTTTCAAACAAACTGATAATACAGTTTTTCGATTATCTGCGCTTTAGAGCTAGATTCTAAATTTCGACCAAAACTGGGTTTTTGAATGTATGAAGCAGTCGAAGAACTTTCTCGATCACAAACAGCTTCAGTTGAATTCCGATTCAATTGAGATAATTTTTGTGTCGAAAAGGTTTTCGATCGCTAAATTTTGACTTGGTTGTTAAGATAGATGACGGAGGTCGAAAAATCACATACCATCGAAAATTTTAAATTGGATTTTACGCGAGCGAAAATTTAAAGAGCGGAATAGATAAAATAAGTGCAGTTCAATTTATACGAGCACAAAAAACTTATCATCGTCCGATTTCATTTTATTCAGGTTGGAAATTTTAGCGGCGACAAAATTAATTTTTCGACGTTAAAATTTCTCGACCGTAAAATATGCAGCGATAATTTGTTCGATCGAATATTTTCTCGGCAATTGACCTAATCTTATGTGGACTAATTTCTCGACAAACTTTGCAGCGAAAACCAATTTTAAAATCGAAACACTTTCTTGGTCTACAAAACTCACGACGAAAATCTTATTTACTCGCGAAAAATTCTCGATCGAAAATTGACGCAGAAATTGATTTTCTCGATCCTAAGTTTACGAGGATGTTCTTCTCGATCGTAAAATTTCTCGGCTACAGTATCACGTCCAACTTTCTACACTTGGAAAATATTTTTAGTCCTTATCACTATAGCACAATCTAATGAATTAAATTTCTCGATCGTAAAAGTAGACGAAGTTCGTTACTGTGTAAACTTGGCACTAGGAAATTAAGTTGAGAATTTCAATTGCCGAGCGAAAAATTTACGGAGTGACCAGTGCTTGACTTTTACAATTCAACACTTCGAAAAATTTTCGAACATAACCTTATGCTCTTCATTTACAACTTTCGAAAATTTTACTAATAAACACCAACTCTTTGTTTCACTCTCTTATGACCTATGTGCAAAATTATCTCTTATATGTATATCAAACATGAGATACTGTGTTCGAATATTATAGTTTGATATGACAATCTTCGACTCCAATTCAAATTTGAGATTATATAGATGAATTTCCTGATTTCTTATTTTCAGATGGATCGTTACCCTCAATACAATCGCATCTATGACCATGCCCTCTGACACGCGCTCGCCGTGACGGCCTTGGTGCCCATGGTCTATCTCCAACAGTTTGGGGACGGATACGGAGTCACGTAGTCAACGGCACTTACCAATTCACAACGGCGGTCAGAACAAGGCACGTAAGCTTTAGCAAGGACGACTTTGGACACTTGGACCTTTCGTTCAGCCAGAACTACGATCCTCTGCCGACGGATGCGGAGATGATTCATGATTTTCTCCACATGGGATACCGTCCGTCACTCGCCAAGCTCGCACAAGTTAAGAGCAAGGGCATCCCACATCCATGGAAGACACTCTTCAGCTTCATCAATAAGTGTTTGTCGCCGAAGCACGCCGGTTTTGACAAAGGCAACGACAACATTCTTAAGATCTTCCACGGAGTTGCCTTCTCCAGAAACTATGACTTCGCCCAGCTGATGACCTCCCAAGCAGATCAGACAAAAGGAGAACAAATGATCGAAGAATGTATCGTATGCGAGGTGGTTCTGTGTGATCGTAGCCCACCTCATGGAGCTTCACAAGAACATCACTCGTCTACCTCCAGGAGGCAACTATCAACCACCCCGGCTCAAGTTCTTCCACAACCCCAAGCTCACGGATTTGATTTAGCCATCAAAGCCCATTCCGTTCGAGCTACTCCGTCTTGCTGACCTCTCGGGAGATGAATACCGACGCTACTACCGGGAAAATCATCTTACTGAAGAGATGATTCGAGGGCCCCGATAGACTTTGCAGTGAGCCCTCAACAACATCACAGCCCTGAAGCCGAGCTGATTGATCAAGTTGCCCAGGAGCTTGAAGTGGAGATTCAAATCGGGGATTGGGTTAAAGTCTTGATCCGACACAACCTCAAGTGATGACGAGCCAACCTGTTGAGACGGTGTTTACTCAAGGGTTGTTAACAGGCAACATCAGTCGTCCTGGTCCATCTACGGAGGGTCCTTCCCCTTCGTGACGGAACCTCGCTTACAGGCAGCTCTCTCCTCTGCTCTATCACAATTCGAGGAACGCTTTATGGAGAAACTTGGCACTGCTATAGAGATATCCCCACGAGATACCGGGAAAGCACCAATCTCTGAGGCCCAGCCGTGGAAAAACCTCACGAACACCCACTCAACCCATACAACCCATATCAATCGCCACTCCCATCCTCACACACAACCTTATAAAACCTGCTACCGTACCCATGAGCGACCTCCACTCCATCCTAGTTGCCCGATTACTTGAGCTGACCAACCGGACGCCTGCAGAAGAAATCTCTTCCGACGTCTCGTGGATTGTACTGAACCACCTACCGACTCATGCCGAGGTCAAAGCTCCCTCTCAAAACGCCGACATGACGATCCTGATGATCAAGGTCGTCATGAGGAGGAGAAGAGGCCAAGGACTTCAACGAGCGATCAAGGACAAAGCTTGGGCTTAGCACGAACAAGTACGCGAGCCGCTGAAACCTCACAACCTACTACCCAAACAACCACCACGCACTGCACTACCCAAACTCTAACCCAAAACGACCCACCAACCTTCAACCTAAGGATGCCTTCGCTCACACCACCAACCTTCACAAGCCCCTTGCTTCCAGAAGAAGGAGCAAGTGCTGCAATGCTCGTGGCCTTGGCAGAAATTCAAGCAACTCCCAGCTCGACTGCTCCAGATCAGTCGTGAACATGAGGAAGTGGAGTCAACCCACACGAGTTCCTCGACAAATACATCTTCGAAGGACAGTGGATGACCCACAGTATGCCCGATGATCTTCAAAGACAGAGACTCAAGGACGTTCGATACTTCTAGCAACAAGCTTCGGTTGACCTAGTCCTGATAAAAGACAAAGAACTCCAGGAAGGTGAAGATCATGAGCAAATTCCCCCAAGGCTTCCAGAGTTCATTGCTCAACGAGCAGATACCCCTACAAGACTAATGCCAGGGTCTGTTCGCATCGACACGCCATGCGAGAATATTAGGATTGGAATCCCTTTCCTTGAGGAAGTTCGTCAGCACATCTGGAGGTCACCAGAAAAAGTCAAGCAGTTGAACGAGTTCGAGCTCAGAGGCATCTCTCACTGGGAACAGCAGATGATGATGACTTATCTTTGGATGCTAACCCAACTTGGACCTATTATGAGGCTGGGGATTCCAAAAGAACAATTGAAGAGTCATTTCAAGGATCTATCCCCAATTCGCCAGCTGCTAAGTGTCTACTGTACCAAAGGCAATCTTCCAACTCCATTCTATGTCATAGAACGGAAATAACTCGAGAATAGCTAAGTGGAGCGACCTACCTTACCTCCCTTCCGAGGACGTGTACCATCTCTACTAGCAATACGTAGAGGAGTACAAGGGTCCTCAAGGCTTTATAAAGAAGAAAGGACTCGAGAACTCTACCGGTTCATGATGCGTCAGGTCAAGTACCATGCCGCACACGACCTTCAGATGGATCTGGAGAGCAATATGAAGAAGGTCAACATGACCGCTCTGCTTAACAAAGGACCTGAGATCGAAGGACTTCCTAACAATCATGTACATATAAGCTCAGTCTTAGGAATCACCTACCTCAATCATATTGCTAAGAAGAATAGGTTGATGCTGACGACTGGAGTTCATTAATACTGTGATGGGACGCTCAAGGTCATCATGAATAATATAGAGAAGAGATTGGAAGAAATGAACCGAGAGATCATGCTGAAGCTTCATAGTGTTGTGAGAGAACAACCGCATCTGGTGGAACTACTTGAAGCCATCGAGGAGCGTTTGGAGCTGAGAGACACTCTAAGAAACTACGAGCATGCGCTGCGCTTGCGCAGGTCATACTATGCCCGACGAGGACAGATAGCGCGGAAGGACAATCAAGCACAAAGGGGGAGAATGTAAAATACAACCTAGAATTGTGCTTTGATTTAATTTGTCGTCCTTGTAATTAGGGGCTTTTATTATATTTGTCCTTAGATTAGGACTGGATTGTTATTTATACCAAGCTTGTTTGGTATAAATACAATTATAATCATTGTGCTTAATACAAAAAATTATTGATTTGATTCGAAGGGTTGCCGATCCAAATTCTAGAGAGAGAAACAGCAGAATCTTCATCTCACTAAGCAACTTCTCTCTCGAGGTTTCGAACGAGGTTTTTTATCGAACTTTGAATTTCATACAATTCTAATCGATTAACTAAGGATTGAAGTCTATGATCATAAAGTTGATAATCTAGGGACCTAACAGAAATCTATCGGAACTTAAGGCTTCCCAAATAAAAGTTATTTTGTTTATTTCTCTAACCATCCTTATCACCTAGCTATTACTAACATTATACATATGTATGTATGATAATAGTCATGAAAACTTCTATCTATATATATATATATATATATATATATATATGACATTAGAGCACGAAAACTCTATATGCATTATATATAATTACGAAAACTTCCTAACACAAACATCCATGACCACGAAAAGATTAGGTTTTCAAACTATTCCCACGAGAATTTTCCAAGGTCTATTATTATTAACTTCACTATTGTTATCATTTAGGCCTTAACTTTCTTTCATTTTTCGAAACTTCTAAGTTAAACATTCATGCTGCCAAATTGCCTTAAACCCCCGTATTAAATTCCACGGGTATTTCAAGGTTCTCCTCTTCTGAACATGAAGTACCCTCGAGCCAATGGTCTTGCTCCGCCATGAAAGCTACTCCGGCTTCCTTCTGCTTTATGAGTTGAAGCTTCTTGGAGTAGTAATTGGCATCTCTCTTCTTTAGGAGAGTGCATTCACGGGCGAAGTGGCCGGCTTTGCCGCAGTTAAAGCACTTGTTTGGCTCTTTAGCGTTCTTGACTTCGGAGGTCTCCGGTGCTCTTCCTTGTCTTTGAGCTAGAGATCCGAAGTTTGTTGGCTGATGATGAAGACTTCTTCTTGAAGTACTTCTCATCATTCTTCCAATTATAGTCAGTTGCTTTCATTGGGCTCGGATATTTGGCTCGACATCGGAGTCCGATTCAGCTTCCGACTCTGATGGGGTGGGTGGCCTAATGGTCTTATCTGCGAGATCTAGAGCTCCTCTTCTCTGAGACTAAGGTAACTGTCCTTTTGCTCCTTCTGAATCTTGCTGATGTCTTCCTCGTGTTGTGCAAGATTGTCGAAGATAGCGTTATCCAACTCCACCATGTCTTTGTTCCGTCAAATTTGAGTGGATACCTTCTTCCATTCTGAGGGCAGAGAAGGTAGAAATCGAATGTTGGTCTCCATGTTCGTCTTGGTGATTTCTTCCTCATCTCATTGTGTGAGGAATCTCTGATAGAGGTCATGTAGGCTCTCCTCAGGTTAGCCTTGAAAGAGTTGTAGGCTGTTAGGATGTTACCCTTCTTTGCTTTGACTCCAACTGCTGTACGCTGCATCATGCATTAAAGTTCATACCATATTCCCTTTGCTGTATGGATCCTGTCGATTTGCACGTAGATATCGTTGGGGATGCCTTGCATGAGCCAAGATTTGCAGCTGAGGTCAGCCTTAGCTCTCAACCTTTCTGCCTCAGTATACCCACTAGGAGTCTTAAGTCGTCAAGTCGCAGGTAGAGGCGGGTTGTTAGATGGATTGGCTACCTGTTCAACCCAAAACTGAGCTGGACCTTCTTCGAGAGATGCTAGAAGGTTCTCGTCTTGATCTTTGAGTTCGAGAAATTTGAGGAATCGGCTTTGCCATACGGTATATTCGTCGCATTTTACAATCGGCGGACGGTTGTCATTTCCAAGTGTGTAAGCATCCATTATTTTCTTGAGTTGATTGCGGATATTCGCTGGTTGTTTTGATGATGAGATGATGTTATGTGCTTCACAAGTGACAAATTTGTTAGTAGTGTTTGATTCGAAGGTGATCGAGAATTATTTTCGAGTCAATCTTTAAAGTTTGATCGAAAATAATTTCTTCTACGTCAAGTAGTTACTGTTTTCGCGCGTATAGTACGGCTAGCGAACAATTTCTCGAGTGAAAAATATTTCTCGACAAGAATGTAATTTCGCGATGAGAAACTGTTTAAACAGTGAACTCAATCGAAATTTATTTTCTGTAAAAATTTGCGATCAAAGATATTTTTGTCGTCGAAAAATTCCCTTTACCAAAATTCATATTGTTGAGCTTTTCAAAATTTTTGACTCGAAAAATTGACTAAGTTTTTCGAGTGTTCAATTTTCAATTAAAGACTCTCACTAGAATTTCGATCGAAGAAATTTTTGAAAGAGTAAGGCGTGTGGCGTTGCTACACCATATCGAACAAGTACCCAAATCGTAAACAACCTGGAATATTGACTGCAACGCAAGGTAGTCCAGCCTATATGCCTTCAGTCAAATCGAATTTTGAAAAACGATCGAAATCTGGTGGTCGAAAAAGTTTCTAGATGCGTGGATTAATTTTGGCTGAGGAGGAACATTTCAATGGTAGAGTTTCTCGTTGAGTCAAAATTAAACAGTTGACCGAAAAATATTTTCAAGCGAAAGTGAATTTATCTCTAAGTCAAATAGAGATATCTGAGCGTAAATGTTTCCCGAGAGAGGAAAAAAAATCGCGCGGTCAAAGTCGTTAATTCTCGTCGAAAAAGATTTTCGCTAGATTAATGCTCGAAAAATTTTCTCACTAAAACTGTTCTTTACAGTAGTGACTTCAGTAATAATTTCGTGTTGACCTTTTTGGTCGTGCACTGTGTTTGAGTTTTGATGATTCCATGTACTTAAGATGATATAGGCACTACAAATATTGCAATTCGAAATATGTGTGTATCATGCATTTATATTTGAGTGATTTGCATCTTTACTTTGTGATTCCATTGCAACGTGACTTATGAGATACCATTGTGAAAATTGATTCCACCATCATGATATCTTTGTTACGTGAATTTGGAAAGTATGCATAAATCGAATGATAAGTGACTATGAGCTTGAAGCTATTTGTGTAAAATGACATGATTAATCCTTAATGTGTTGCACTATGTTAATTAGAGTAAGGATTATGCGTTAATTTGAGAAAGGGTCATTATGATATACATGGTAAAAATACTACTGCTGGAATCTGCCTATATATGGAATGAGATCTTCTATATCCTTGAATCTGCTAAATATGGATATTATATGCTAAGGATATATTTGCATGAATGCTTATCCGTTTTTAAGATATGCTGAAATAGGAATTATACATGCATTTAATCTGTGCTTATCTGTTTAATTTATTGCACTTGTGCTATACATGGAAAGGATATGTGTTATACATGGAAAACACATCATCCACTAGAACTTGTCTATTTCTAGGAAGAAATCATGCAGATATCATTGACAATTGCATCTTAAATGTTAGAGTCAAACGAATTCTTTCCCTGTGCGAATATGGTATTTATTTGAATGGAAATTCGTGATTAATGTGCTGCATAATTGATAAGATGCTGAGTGGAACTATTTATGGTATCTTCATAAGTACCATAGTGCTAATAAGATCTGCCTATATGGTAAGGAAAATGTATTTAGAGTAAAATTTCATGCAAATTAATGAATATGACCGTTGTGATACTTGGAGCGTTTGGCATGATAATTATGATGGAATGATATGCTGAATTGGTGATTGCGATTGACATTCCATATGAAGCGTGTGATACTAACAGGATTATATAAGTCAACACTTCAACATCGGGTGCAGAATACGAACGAACATACACACGAGATAGCAAGAACAGAGATCTGAATTAGTGCGTTTGATTTGCTAATTTTATTCTCTGTTTGTGCTTTGTGCTTTCATTTGCGATAGTTGAGTGCACCCTAAGTTAGAAAATCTACCATCCCGAAGCGTGCCTTTCGTGAAGGGAGGATTTGAGATCCAGCTGACCTTCGGATCGAGCTGTTTCCAGTCGGAGAATAGGGATGACGTGGAACGAAACTCGGCATTAGGCACCCTTGCGGCGGTCTAGTGTTCATCGTGGTCTTGGTTGTGTTCGGGCGATCGGTCACTTCTGTAACCAACCACGGTAACGTAGTGGATTGATCAGACTCTTTAGGAGCAAACTTCAAGGAGGGGACTAAAACCGCGTTTGGGGATATAACCTCTATAAATCCAGGTGTCATTTACTTTTCTGTTCACTTGCACTCACGCAGATCCACTCGACCAACAGATAAAGGAATAACCACCAAAACATCTTAATTACGTTGTTCTTATTTTAAAGATACATTTGATCAAAAAAGGCAAAAGTTTTTAGTAGCCTAATTCAACCCCCCCCTTAGGCACTTTACTTCATTTCGTATTCTAATTTGAAAAATTTCTCTCACGGAGTTTTCGATCGAAAAATTAATTCGGACCAAGAACTTAGCAAGAAAAATTAATCTACTGCAAACAGTAACAGAACTCGAAACTAAAACTGATTCAAGCAAATAAAGCAAATTTATCAACGAAATTACGGGTAATTGCTCGAAACTATCTACCGACTACACACGAACAAGCAATTAAACATGTCATGAAGCAAATTATGTAGAATTTGGTCAAAATCAGAACGTGTTCTTAAGTGTTCTTCGCACAAACAGTAACCATCTAAATTCAACAATTCTGTCAATTCGAAGGTTTGATTGCTACCGATCTAAGCGCAGATGATTTCTATCACTTAAGCGACATGTAAACATCAAATTCAAGTCAATTAATCACAAAATTAAGGCTACCAGGTCGAAATCAATTTTTGGCGCCAAAACTGTCATTCGCACGAAACAATTTCAGAAATAATTTCTATCCGATCTCTAACAATTTTGATTCAAAACAGAACAAATCTGTTCTGATACCAATTGTTAGGTCCTGAATTATCAATTGTAAGATTCTAGGTTAGCAATCTTCGGTTTTCGATTATAATTATCTAGATTTAACCTCACGATAGAATACCTCGTTTGAACTTGGGAGAGAGAATTCGATTAGTGAGAGAAAGTATTTTGTGTTTCTCTCTGTAGATATCAAATTGCAATCCCTACGTATCAAATTCTGAACTTTCTCTTTCGATCTCAACATTTACAATTGTATTTATACCAAACACACTTGGTATTAATTACAATATAGTCCTAATCTATTGACTAATACAAGAAACGCCCCTAATTACAAATATAGCTAATTAAATCAAGGGACAATTCTAAAGTATTCTCTCTCTAGAACCTGAATTGCAAGCCTTTCGGATCGATTTCCCAAACTTTCTCTATACATTCAGTAGTTACAAAGCTATTTGTACCAAACAAGACTTGGTATAATTATCAATGTAATCCCTAAACTATCGAATAAACAGTTACACGCCCTATTACAAAGATAGCTAATAAATCAAAGCACAATTCCAATATGTATTCTACGCGCACTTAGTATTTATCTAACGGGAGAATATGTGTCACTACCTAAGCACTTAAAACATGCATATACGTCAAACATAAAACACGTAAAATGCGGTAACCCTAGTTTGCCTACAACGGACCGAGAGTGTGGACTATTTCTACTCTACTACATATTTGTTTTACGCAAATACATCCCGGTTCCTTCTCAGGGAATCTCCAAGTCTACGAACAGCCTCCAAGTCATCGTGTGGCCTTCTTTGCATTCCGTCCTCGTACTCGTATGGCCACCATACTTAAACTAATTTTGTTATCCTAATAAAAGCAGGAAAATACGAAACGGGGGATCAGCTGTGCCGAACAACCAGTATACAACAAATACAACCGGGGGGCCTTGTCACCTTAACATATCACCCGGAAATAAAGGCTAAGTCCACACTGACGTCTTTATCTTACGTATCCTACATAGCACATAAACACGTATTGCTACAATATAACGCTAAAGAATCCGAAACGAAATTTGGACTTATATTGGGGCAAGCCCATTTAGCCAAGTGGGGTGAGTTATTTGGGCCTAAACAAGCTAAGGTCCATTTTGTTACAAATTGGGCCAAATTCACTCACACCTAAGTTTTTCAAACTTCGAACTTGAAAACGTGGTTTTCTCTCAAACTCGAAGTTTAGAGTAAGAATGACTAAAGCCATGAAATCTAAGCCTTCGTATACTATAAAATATTTTAATCCAAATAAAATGACATTTGTTCAAGACATGTAGAGCTAGGGTTAAATCACCCATTATACAATGTGATTAGCTTCCAAAACCTAACCACAATGACCTAAGGTAACGTTACAAAGTTCCCATGATCATGACATAAAGTTTTGGATGAGAAATAATGTCAAAATAAGGTTGCCAGCACCAACACGGCCATCAACACGGTTTCCAATAAGTCGTGTTGATGCACAGTCAAGGAACACGACCATAGTCACGACGGTGTAGGTGGTTACTGTTCACCTACACGGCGATGTGTCAAGCCGTATGCTAGGCCACAAGCTGTGTAGCCTGGCCGAGGGCCAACGTGATCGTGTCCGCCGGCAGCGGCCAGGCCGCTGGACTTGTGCGTTTTCGGTCATTTTTCTCCCGTTTTCGATCCTTTTTCGTTCGTTTAACTTGGATTTATTTATCCATGTTTAGATAGCTTCAGAAGATCATATTTAACCTCAATTACTAACGTCTTAAATACCGTTAATAAAATGATATATCTCTAGGTGTTAAGGTACTGTCCTAGTGGTCCTTTTTAAGCCCTACGCTCTTATTTCATCTAAACCCGGCACTTGGAGGAATCCAAGAGTTTGGTATTCAGCCAGCCTCGTGGTACCAAACTGATTTCGTGTTGTCTATGAATTTTGGTCAAATCATAATTTGCGAAGCAACTATAGATTACCGTCATACGCATAGACCTGTCACTTATGTCTCGGTCGAGTAAGAGTCAAGGTCAAACTCATTAACTTGACTCTACGATAAATTCGTGATATGAAATTACTAAACTACTCTTCACGTCATACGTGAGTTGGTTTATTGCTTTGGCCAAAGATTTTGTAATTTTTTATCACTGCATAGTCATAGGACAGATATCTCGATAAATAACGAGAATGTGAATCCCTCATTACTGTCAATGCCCAGTAGTTACACTTCTTTATCAAGACCGCATGTCGCCGTCGATCCATGTTCATCTCCGAACAATAAGGACCTGGCAAACTAGTGACTAGATATCAAAGTTAACTCTGTCACTGACACTTCAGTCTAAGGTCCACGTACACTATTATAATCAATCAATAGATTATTGACACCATGTTGGTCCATGTGATCATACGATTACAAGTCAGTATCCAACTGTAAGTTAATTGTTTGATTCAACTTACATCAATATTATGACATCTCCCTTCCCAAGTGAATAATAGGGACAATCATATTAGAGTCATCCAAATAAGTCATGAATGACATCTAGCACCGAACTAGAGTCTTAGACTTACGAATATATGTAATATGCAAGATTAATAGCTCACTGGTGCCCCTCTCTTATCCCATGAGAATCGTTGACTAAAGTTGCTATATTTAGGTTTCATTTATTTACCTTCCTATCGGTTGCCTAGTAAGAATATACAGTAAATAAATGATTTACCTATTGTAAATACAATAAGTAAAAAATATTTCATTTCAAAAGTACTCAAATACAATATTTGATTACAATATTAATATCTTCAAGTTCCCTATTCAGTCATCCTCGAATGGCATTCCGAGGGCACCATCCCTCACAGACATAGCAACTGTGATCTAGATAATGAGCCATTATACAAGTTGCATATATTCAAGAAATGATATATAAGTTTCATCCACGTTAGTTGGCCCAGAAATGATAAGCCTACTTAAATGCCTATGAATATGTGTGTAACTTGCCTATGTATGTGTGCGTGTCTATATTGTCATATAGTGTTTAATGCAATACATATTGTTACACCCTTGAGTGCCACGTCATCAGCTCGTCATGGCCGAGCTATATAAGTAGCTATGTGTGCCGGTCCAAGGTGCACGAGTTGGCGGGGAACAACACTTGGACAATTCAACCCAAGACGCATGGAAGGATCCGACGAGGTAACGAGGGACAAGGCGGGAGCCGGCGAGGTTGGCACGCTGACCGACCAGGCAGGTGGCCTGGCCGGGCCGCGCGCTCACACTGGGCGCGGGGCTGTGCGCGCGCGCGCAAGGCTGCGGGGGCAGCGCGTGGACATCATGGGCACATTGGGCTAAGCGCGTGCGGGAGCTTCTCGGCAGGGTGTGCGAGAGTAGGCGCGCATGGAACTTAGGCAATGGGCGAGGCTTCTCGGCAGGGCTTGGCGAAGGTTGGCGCGCGAGGCTGAGGCAGCGCGCGCAGACAAGTGCGGCACGCGGGCGGCACTTAGGCAGGCCAGCGCGCGCGATGAGGTGCGCACATGCAGGATTGAGGTCCAGCGACGGCAGCAACGGCGGACGGTGGTCCGGCGGGCGAAGGCGTGCGAGTCTAAGGCACGGAGTTGATGTTTCAACACTTAGACGAGGCTCGATGTTCAGGAGGCCGCTCAGGACGCTGAGGTGCAAGACGGTGATCATCGGAACGATGAGGCCGAGTCGGGCACGGCGCGGCCCACTTGGTCGCAAAATGGATCGAACCATCGGTCGGGTCGGGTCGGGTCAGAACGGAGCAGGTCGGACCGGGTCACGACGGAGGGGGTCGGATCGGGTCGGTGAAGGGTCGGTCGGGCCAGACCACGCGGGCCGTTGCCGGACCGCGACCAGGCCGGGCGGCGGCGGCGCGTGCGTGGCTAGCTTCCGACCCAAGCCGAGGCTAGCCAAGGCAGACCAGCCGACGAGACAATCCATGGCGGGGCTTGGCCGCGAGGGCCAGGCCAGGTACACGCGCGCGGCGCAAGGCCAGGCATGGCGCGCGCGGGGCAAGCTGCGGGACGACGCGAGCCAAGGCACGCCAAGTCCAAAGGTTTGCTAAATCCATGGGAAGCTTCCAAGGAGGTTTTGACTAGGGTTAAAGGTTTGAGGTCTTTGAGGAGAATCTTGTTTGAATATTTACTATATTTAGAAGATATGAAAACAAGATTGAGAGATCTTTTGAGGAGATTTCTACCAAGTCAAAAAGAGAGCTTGGGGCCTATAAATATGCCATTTTCGAGCAGCCCAAGAGAGAGGACGAAAATTGCAAGTTGAGGCAATTGAGTGCACTTCATAGTGAGCGAGAGAGCATCCAACTGGAGTGGCGTCGACTGTCGAGTTCTTCGTTTGGGGTAGAATTCGACAAAGAGGTCGCGCGTAGGTTTTCACGAGCGAGTTAGGCGAGTGATTAAGATCCCAAGGGACACTTAGGATAACCGTGTTAGTAGCTTCGTAGGGTAGCGAGGTGAGGCCGAGGTCTGTTCGGTTCCACACGGGCTTGAGTTTTCCTATCGTGTACGTTTTGTTCGCTGAGGAATAAAACTGGCTAAGTCGAGGAGCGAACCTCGACGAGGCCCCTTAAATTTACGTTGCCTTGTTCCGTTTCCGCTTTACAAGGCAGACGACGTGTTTGGAGGCTGAACGTGTTCAAGGCGAAGTTCCGCGCGGTGGGATTTGATTGAGTGCGTGCCGGTTGTGAAGGCGCGGCTACGAGGACAGTTTCGAAATAAACTGTCTAAGTACCGGATTCGCAACATATATATATATTAAAAATAAAAGGTGTGAGTCTTGTATCGAGTGAGTTGTCAATAATCATCATATATATATAAAAGTTCGTAGGTGGCTTCAAACGTAGGCTTATAACAGCACTTATTTACGAAAATTGCCACTCCCTTTAAACATTCCCATGTGCCACGTCATCATTATGTGAGGGCTTTGATGGGATTATGAAAGTAGTAAATTTGTGACCATTTTAACCCTATATGTGTGTGGAATTACCAAATGCCATTTTAAGTAATAAGGAAAAATTAATTTTTTTCCGGCTTTTTAAATAAAATAGAGCTTTTTTATTTCAAAATTAATATAATAGCGCTACTTTTGAAAATATTAACAAAATCGGGCAAAACGCGGCCAATAGATGCGACGTCGCACCTAATGGATGCGATGCTCCTACCAGCCCTATTTTATTATTTTTTTTATTTTAGATATTTGACGTTGAAGGCACAATACCCATACTTTAAATGTCTGAAAAAATATACCAACAAACTCCCTCTTTAAAACCTCACGCTCATCGCCTGCTGCTTGCAAATTGATCCCACGAAGAGGTGGACTTCTGGCAGCAGAGCATTTTGTTTGCTGTAATGTTTTGCTTCTCTGTGTTGAGAGAGGATTTGATTGATTACTCTCTTAATGTAGATTTGAATCATTTGGTGGTGGAATTATATGTTCTTACATGCGATTTTATATTTCTTTTCGTGGTTTCATTTTTTGGGGTTTAAATGATGGAATTCTATGATTACAGAGAGAGAGAGGTTGAAGAGGGGAAGTAGAAGGCGAGCGTTGAGCACGAGGTCTTAAAAAGGGACCCAAATGAGTTTGTTGGTCTATTTTTTTAGAGCATTTAAAGTGGGATTATTGTGCCTTAAACATCAAATATCTAAAATAAAAATAAAAAATAATAAAATAGGGCTGGTACGAGCATCGCATCCATTAGATGCACCGCCGCATCTAATGGCCGCGACGCCGCATCTAATGGCCGCGATTTGCCCGATTTTGTTAATATTTTCAAAAGTAGCCTTATTTTATTAATTTTGAAATAAAAAAACTCTATTTTATTTAAAAAGCCTTTTTTTTCTATGCACGTTGGAAGATGAAAGGACGAAAAACCAAGAGTCACCTACAACAAAAAGTTTTTTCTTTCCATTTTCGTTTTCTTCCCTTTGGAACATTTGCTGTAAAAGCAATAATAGCAGCTGAATTAAGTCTGATGCAGCTGAATTAAGTCTGATGATGTTCATAGAAGCCGAAGATACAACAGCAGCGAATGTTGATATATCAAAAGCAGAAGAAAAGTGCAAGAACGCCGAGCTGTGGGGCCCACAGGCAAATCTCCGCAGCTCTGAAAGCGGCAAGGATTGCTCCTGATCAAGCCTGGAATTCAAGCCCATCATTTGAACGCTGATAAAGGGCCTAAAATCTCAACTTTATCGGACAAAATGACGATAAGGAGTTTGTCAAGTTCAGAAGAAGACTTGATTTTGGCAGCGACGAAGAAGATGATTTTGGCAGCGAAAGCTCAGATTACGGCGCTGCTTCTCCTCCTCATCCTAAGAAGCCCACGAAATCTGCTTCAGCTCACTTCGACGATTCTTCGAAGAAAGGCATCACCAAGAAAAAGTGGGGCAATGGTAGTATTGATAAGCTCATCAAAGCCATGCTGGGAAAATCCATTGGCAAGGGAGATTCAGACAAGAAAGACAAGACAAGAAGAAGAAGAACAGCGATGCTAAGATGGGAAAGGAAAAGAAAGGCCCTTCTGCGATATCGACGCCATAAAGGGCGAGAAAATCAAGATTCCCACGTCCTCAGACATTGCCAAGATCAAGAAAAAGGGTTTGAAGTTCGATGGCTTCGGACAAGATCATGGGATCCCCAAGAACTTCGATTTCCAACCTGGGAATTCCATCAGAAAGACGTCAATTTTAAGGTACAGAGTAGCGAAGGAAAGGTTAGTCAAGCTACGAACCTTCGGAAACAATTTGCCTGATTGCAGAACTTCTGAAGCAGAAGATGGTCCCAGAGAAGATCGTCCCCATCATATTGTCCAGGTTTCTTTTTTCCTCCTCTTTTCATTCCTTTAATACGTTCTTATCGTTCACTGTAATAGTCTGTGGGCATGGGCTTTTTTTTTATCTGTAGGAGCTTCTTGGGCAAGATATATTGTTGGACTCCTTTTTTTTCTATACCAGACCTGAATCTTTTGCAGGCGTTTTTCATAACTAATATGGTTCCTCTGGAGTTCTGGAAGTTTGCATCTCTCTTACTGGGGAGATTAGGTTACCCGAGGTATCAAATGTCTTTCTCTGTCTGTTTTTTACATCTTTAAGAGTTTAATTTTTTTCAGTTTGTATGTTTTGCGAGATGCACTTTTATGTGTGAGAGTTTTACTTCATATATTTTGTTGAGTATGTTGAATTCCGCTGCAATTGAGCTTTTGTTGGACATAGTTTCTTATACATTTAATGTTCTCCTGTTGCAGGCTTCATAAGTCTTGCTGTTTGGATAGTCTCCTTTAGGGTGCGTTTGATATGTGGAATTTGATGTGGAGAAGAAAAGAAAATTTGTGATGGTACGACTCGCGAGGCATAATGTACAATTATTCGATACTTATCAATCCATTTTCTTTTCCTTTTCCGCATTGAATCCCACATAACAAACGGACCCTTATAGTTCCTCTTATGAAAACACTGCATTTGAAATCAGACTCCAGAAATTTTGATCCATGGACCTCAGCTATCAATGTCGTTACTTTAGCTCTTCGCACACGGACATTCAACTGTTCCGAAGCTCAGAGACATATTCAGTACAAACCAATTGTTTCCATGGAAGTAGGTCTTATCTTAGACTGATTACGTATTTGCATGCTCTCCCTTTATCTTAATAGGATGTACAATTGCTGTTATAAGTGACCGCAGGTCAGTTAATAAGTTCCGTTTACTTCCCATCATGTTTTTCCCACCATGAGGAACTTCACAACCATCCTTGAGTCATAACGCGATGTTTTTCTAGCGCAGGAGGCAATGACCTTGACTGCTGATTCATTTTCTCATTTATCCACAGATGCGGTTCTGGAAAGATGCGATTTTGATAAACCATCAAAAGTGGATAAGCTGTTAGGGGGTGGAATGGAAAAGGTTTGTTGTATCTTCTGCTCTGGAAAAGGAAGTCCGTTTGTTTCTCAGATGTTTATATCAGCATCTGATGCTGTATAAGATTCTTCTTTTGACTTTCTTCCTCTCCCCGTCAAGTGATTATAGCTCCACTTTTATTGCAGTTGCTGATATTTTTGTCTGGAGAGATGAAAAGAGAACTTTCTTTTGTTTCTTATTTCTTGCCCTTCTCTATCACTGGATTTTCCTCTCTGGTAGAACCTCTATTTCATCTGTTGGCAACCTGCTTTTACAGACCACCGTATTGCTCTGTGGAAATCACGTTGTACCATTAACTGTAATAATTCATAGGTTTGCATTATAAACATAATCCCAGTTTTGATTTTTCTTCGAATTAACTAACATTGGTTTCTGTTCTGTTCACATGATTTTTCGACAGGTCTGGATATAAAATTAGTAGATTATAACAATACGTCTTTGAAATTTCAGAAGATGATATGAGGATTCCCTTTTTGCCTTTGCGCATTTGTGGAATGAACTATGCTCAATTATAAAATCTTTGGCGGAAGGAGAAGATTGGTCTTATCTTCTAAAAGGCGTGTGTCCCTACTCAGAAGTTTTTTTGTGGCTGCATAAGTATCTGACTCTTTTCTACATAACATTATTCTCCTCTTACATTACATTGATGAATGAGTCCCATGAGTGCAACTTACTTCTAGCCTTCTCTTAGTAACATTGCAGATTCAATTCAGTCCTATATTTGTGCAAGTTGATTATTCCATATTTCTTTGCAGCGATGACGATGATGATGATGACGACGACGACTACGAAGTCGATGTAGATCAGAGCAGCGTGGGTTTACAGGTACCGGTCTCTTGCATGTTAAAAATCTTGGTTTTTCTTTTTCATGTTATAATCTATCTTGGTTTATTTGTGGTGAAATGGTGGGTTCAGTTTCGATTTGATTTTATTTTTTTGCTGTGTCTATGTGCTAACGTTACCGATTTATCTGATTCGTCCCCTAATCGTAGGTTTCCAGGACACTGAGATGAACAAGGAGCTGCTGAAGAAGAATGACGTTAGCATTAAGTTTGTGGTGATGGATCTCATTGCTGCTGGTCAAGACGATAACGAGTAAACGCAGCCTATTTTCGCATATGCTTTGCTTATATTTAATGCTAAATAAACGCAAGATGTACGAACTTGCCCTATCATTACATTCCGTTTTTTTCGGCTTTATTGGTCTGCTAAGCTTCTTCTGCTTGCTCTCTTTAATCGAAGCTCAACTCGCAACGCACAATCGCGTTACTGGTATCGATCTCTTGCATATTAGAATTTTGTTTTTCATGTTATAATCTATCTTGGTTTATTTGTGGTTTCAGTTAGGCATGCGTTGAGTTAACTTTCACGTTCCTATTCTTCCAATGGGAGCTCCCAAATAATTGATATTGATCTATTGAACGAAGAAAGCAAAAGACGACTCTTCAGCAGGTGAATAACAATGTATAACTTTGGTTTTTCAATTTAGAAATTTTGGTTTAAAATTTCGTCATGATTTCTGTAGGTTTTTGTACAGGAGTAAGCAGAGGCTTCTTCGAATTGGACTTGGTTTTGGGAAAATGGCTTAAGGATCGTATCCACTCGATGGACGGCCAAACGACAATTCATATTTGTAGCTCTACTTTAAAACAGATTTTTTCCATGAGCTTCATGAGAGGAGTTTCGCATTGTGATGCTGGACTGAACTATGGAAGGTGGTTTCCGCGGGCTGAATCTTGGTGCACTTTTGGGGGCGGTGAAGTTGCATCGTATAAGAAGATACGCGTCTGAAATTGGGGACGACTCGACGCCTGTGGTGCTCAAGCTTTGTTAACAAAACATGTCATCTCATTAATATCGCCTTTCAAATTCTCTACACTATCGCAGCTCAAAGGAGGAATCGAGACGAAAATGTCTATGCCGTGTGTTCCATCAGAAGTTCCATCTATGGCTGAAGACTGTGAATAGCTTGCAAAGTATTTTCAGGTTTGCTCGATTCAATGATAGACAGCCTTTTTGTCTTCCTCTTTTGATGCAAGATAATTTTTCCTCATTTAAGAGATTTTTATATGCTTCCTTTGATATAGCCACTTATTGGAAGCCCGCTCATGTGTCGAAAACCATGGGTGGCATTCTTTGATATAGACACTTATTGGAAGGCGGCTCAGGTATCGGAAACGATGGGCCCATCAACAAATGGCTCAGTTTAGGGGGCGCGATGTTTAGGTACGGGACAAACCAATTCAGGTGATGGGAAAAAAAATGAAGCATCTCGATTTGATAATTCGTTAAAAACTTCCTCCTACTATGCAGACATGGGCTATTTTTTTGAGCATATTGGTGTATTTGTTGAAGGTGCTGTGAGTCTAGATTAGGATTTTGGTGAGTATTTCTGATTCGCCTGTAGAATCTAATGACACCGATGTTTTGTTCTTGGTATATTGGGTGTCCTTTTTATTGAAAATATGTTTTTACAAGCTTAACAATCGATAGAGAAATGAAGTCTGAAAAAGAAATGAGGTTTACTGCTTTCCTGCCAATTCTTGCTTCCCTCATACTACTCTATTTCGATTGTTATCCTCAGGTATGTTTGAGTTCTTGCTATACCAATTCATTCTTCTTCAGTTTCGTTATTTTTTTGGGATCCTTGAAGCTTTTTGCTCAGTAAGAATAAGAATATTACGTTTTTCTATCAAGAACGTATATATGTATATGTATATGTTAATAGATTTGCTGCATATATAGGCTTTAAAAATAGACGTAGCCTTACAACGGACGTGGTTCGATTGTATATGTATATATTAATAGATTTGCTGCATATATTTTGTACTTCTATCCTTCCATGTTTGACTACTGATGTTGTCTTTCTCAGCCGTTGTTAGAACTCTTTCCTCACTTGACGGTGATGATGGCGAAGCTACTGCTTGCGTAGTTGAGGCTAGAAGAAGAATAAGTGACAAAAATTTGAGCTTATTCTCATGATGGTTTCCCATCATTTTTAATTTTTGGTTTTTGTTGGAATTGATAGGAAATTTGTGAACATGGGGAGAGTTTAAAAAAGATGGCAGAGATGAGATTTACGATGGAAGTGAGAGGTAGAGATGATGTCCTCCCTTCCTAATGACTTCCAATCACAAAGTGCAGATTTAACATCTACATGTTATGACGTAGATTGGTGAATAAGCTATGGATTCCAAGTGCAAAGCCATGGAGACTTAGACGTGGATTTGTGATATTTAGGTGACGGAGATTTTGATTGAGTAGTCAAATATTCAGCATGCCATTAGTCCGATCACTGTTTGTGGGGATATCCATGGCCAATTCCATGACCTGATGAAGCTTTTCCAGACAGGAGGTCATGTTCCAGATACAAATTACATATTTATGGTAGTTCTTTGTGTATTCTTCATTGCATTTACATGTCTAATTTCGTCCCTATTCATTGCATCTTAAAATACCTGGCAGTGAGATTTTGTTGATCGTGGTTATAATAGCTTGAAGTGTTCACCCACCATCCTTTTGCTCTTGAAAGCAATTTATGTGAAGCAGGGAGTTACATTTGAACTCAATTCCAATGTGTGCATTTTCATGTTTATTTCCAAAGTGTAGGTATTATGGTTGATAATCCTAGAAATGCTATCACAATTGATTGCATGTTGATACTACTGGATGTAAGATGTAGGTTTTGGTTTAGTTACTATCTAGATTACCTGAGAACAATTTCTGCTTTTGTTCCTTTGCTATTAACTGTGTCTGTGCATTTGCTGCAGGTACCCTGCTAACGTTGCTTTATTCCGTGGAAATCATGAAAAAATCGGCACCTAACACAGGTAACTGGCATGCGATTTCAAATAATGGGTTCACTTCACGTTTAGTTGATAAATGGAAGTTATTAGCCTGAAATTATCGTGAATCTGTTGACTGTCACACTAGCGGTCTATGGATTTTATGATGAACATGAATGCCAAAGAAAGTATTGGAATGCTAATGTATGGCTTTATTGCACAGAAGTGTCGTGAATCTGTTGAGTTTTCTCTTTTCCGGCGATTCTCCGGTAAATTGTAAAAAACCGGAGAGTTGTGGAGTAAACGCCTAATTTTAAGGGAAGCATGGAGAGAGACAGAGATTCACCGAAAACGGCGTTATCTGCGGATAGCTAAGCTGTTTACGTAAGAGGTTACAAAGAGCCGGCGCTCCGATAGATTCGTCTGGTGAGGCGATGAATCATTATGTGCAAATGGTTGTCTCAACTGAATTGTATTTATGGTATTTGATTTTTCAGGCCTTTTTTTTTTTGCAGAAGGGAGCTACATGAGAAATCGAAATTGAGAGATCAATGGAAGTCAGAGCATAGGAAGGACCGAGATCGGCTGAATTTGAAGAGGATCAGGGCTGAAAGGTCTCTGGCTTCTAGGTTCTCTTCGACGGCGGGAAGGAGATTGGTGATTTTTTTCCCTTAATTTTATTTAAAAAAGGGATGGATAGAACCCTAAAATTTTCAAAAGCAGTTTGCAATTGATCTTCATTGCATCTCTCTCATCTAGGTAGGCACCTTGATGACACGTGGGTAGCCCACACAGGCGATGGCGGCCATCCCCGTCGAACGCTGAGCTGGTGAAAAAGGGGCTTGGGCACGCCCAACGGGAGATTCGGGCACTCTTGCATGGTAATAGGCGATGCCCTAATCCTCTTCGGAGGCATCAACGACCACGGGTCCCGCCGGAACGACGCGTGGGCGGGCGGGTCGAAAGCCTAGAAAACCTGAAAACTACACATATATTCGCAAGTCTTCAAGGTGTTAACTTTCCTCTTGCATTTTCCGGCCAATAAGCAATATGGCAGAAAGTTTTTGCAGTACGTTTTTAGTTTAAACTGGTATCATTTTCATTGAAATTGTCACCATGTGAGTAACTGAAGAATTCCTTAGAAATCGCTGTTTATCTCGCTGGATCATGTATTTATCATTTATTTTCAATTTCCCAGCTCCCTACCCCGTACATTTCTTGGCTGATAAAAGCTTTTATGTTGTTTCTAAGAGTTTGTTCGCTTTCTTTTTTGTAGGATTATAACATTACTAAAAGTGATTTGAATGATTTCTTTGGTGGACCTGCATTTCTTGCTTGGGCACGCATGGGCAACTTGCATTGCACTCCCTTTTCCCCCCTCTTTCTCTCGCATTATAGTCCCGAGAAGCTTCATGAAATATTATCAAATGATCATTTTCAATTTTACTACTTTTACATTAAACACTTGAGTTCCAATTCCTCTTTGTGATGCAGATGGGGGGCCATTGGTTAGTCAGAACTGGTTAAATAACCAATTGAAGCTGATTGATAGAGCTAGGCATGACACCTGGTATATTACAGCTTCAGTTTCAAATATTCCCATCTTAATACCTGTTTTCTTGCATCATCTTGATCACCTAACTCGAAAGTTGAAACTCAATTTTAAATTTTAATCAATGCTTAATCCATTTTCTTACTGTGCTTCCATCATTTTCTGGTAATGTTCCGGTGGCATTGAAAGCAATTTTCCCTCAGCAAATTTAAGCAGACTTGGAGACTGGTATATATATGCCTTTGTCTTGCTTGACATGCCAATTTATTTTCGATAATGCTTATTTGGTTTTCTGTTGTCTCTTAGGAACACTGTTGATGCTAATCCAAAATGGTGCTGCACTTTTCATCTTGACCCATCTGACCCATTATTCCTTAAAACTGGAGAAGCATTGATGAGAAAACAGGTTGATGGTAAATAATAATGTTGGTTAGCTTAATGAGTAATGCTTTGAATTCTTTAAGAGGACGCAAACGAGCATTCGCTGCATGAACTCGATCATGAGAGCAGCAGAAAGACAGACATGTGAAAAACTCTATTGTAGAATTGGTGTTTCTTTCTAAGATATGCATTGGTACAACTTTTTTTTTTTAACCGTGCAGTTTATTGCAAATATTTTCCAGATATTATACATTTCTTCATGTCTTGGAGTTTAGCAGTGGTCGAAAAAGAATGTCGGTGATTGTAAAGACTGTTGAGAACAAGTTTTTGCAACCTATGTACGTAATAACAGTAATTCAACAAGAAGAACGAAAAGCCTCTCTTCCAAGCTTTGCAGCTGGTCAAAGAAGGTAAGTAACAATTCACATTTTCCTGTCAAATTTGGACATAACCTTTCGAGTTTCAGTTATCTATTGATTCACTACTTTGTTCGTTTCTCAAAGTGCTTATGCTTTTGGGATTCATATCTCTTACGCTAACCGTATTCGAATGCCGAATAGTGAAGATTTTGCGTACACGAAAATATGATGAAACACATGTTTCCATGCTCATTGCCTCCTAAAGAACATCAAGCCTCACATGAATGGCGTTTGCTCACCAAGGCAGAAAATTCTCTGGGATTTTGCGCCGCAAAGGTAGTAAGATTTTTGTGTAACGGAAGTGTCCACATTAAACCTTGAATTTTCTGATGTTGATGTTCTTAATGCATTGCAAGGAAAAGTACCATTGCTATCGCTCGAATTCACGAGAGGGGGCTGAATTCAACAATGGCCGATCTATTAGTCAAGCCGGGCGTTCACCGAGATCGTAGCGGCCGAGGCCCTTTCCAATGTTATATTAGAAAATTGGTTGGTGATTGATATAAACATCGAAATCCATATACTATATTAATTGTACTATGTATATTCTCTATGTTATTTCCTTCCACAGGTTTGGGAAAGATACTAAGATAGTTACGCTGGAGATAAGCGTTCTGTCGATGAGAACTGAACTATGTTTAGCGGTTCATTATAAATATTGAACTCCAGTTATATCCCTTCGTGGTGTATCTCACTATAGACTGTATGATTATCTTTTTTGTGTTGATTTCTTCTAATGCTTACCAAATGTCTATATTAGCGTAGGAATTGTTGCTTTGTTTGCTGTTAAATACTTCCTATACCATGGAATTCTTACATGCGTAATAAAGGGGTCGTAGGATCTTTTCCATCCGGTGAAAGTTCGAAATCTTCATCGTGAGTTTTTTCCTTAAGTTATTTTAAATGTTGCTTCTTTTATTTAACTTCGTAGATATTTTGCAGCTAATTCTTTATATATTTTTCTTTTTCAAATTCCAAAATTCGTTTCTGCAGTCTTGCAACTAGCAGTCTTAAATTTTGGAGGTTAACATTAGTGCATATCCCGTTGTCTTACAAATGGTTGTAGCCTCCAAACAGTTGCAAGTCAAGCTGTCCTTCTCGCAAATTTATGTAGTCGAATTTATGGATATGTATAAACTATCCTTTGGGTTTTTCATACACACTTAGTGCTCGTTTGGTTGATAGGTTTATATTTATGAGGGTTTATTTAAGTAAGGGTTTATATAAAACAAAATAATGGGTATAAATAAAATGTGTGTTTGGTTAGTGGGTTTAAATAAACACATGTGAGGAGGTGTGTTTTTTTAAACCCGTCTGCATGGGTTAAGTGGTTTTATATAAACCATTGGTTTAGATAAACCAACGAACCAAACACGCTAACATGTTTCAAACCCAGGTTTAAAATTACTAAATCCGTCAACCAAACAAGCACATGGGGATTCACACGGAGACGTTTCTAGAGATAATTGTTTATGAATAAACTGAGAGAAAAGGAAATCGAAATAATGTACTTGCGATTAGTTTATATTAAGGGCATTTTCATTTCAGGCCCCTACATAAGTATCATTTAGGATCAGACCCTCTTGGGAAAAAATTTAGTTTTAAGGACCCATTTTTATGCAGTACCACTTTCTTGCTCTTACATACCAGTATGATGAAATTCTGTACCACAAAACCATAATCCGGTACCAGTTTATAATCATCTGATACCAGTTTATTTTCTGCAGTACCACTTTATTGCTCTGACATACCAGTATGTTGAATGTTTGTAACGCAAAACGATCATTCTATACCAGTTCATATATTTTTCATACCACTTTTTTACACCACACAAAATAGGTCCTTTAACCTAAAAAATTCTCAAATAGGGCCTGAATTCGAAATTAAACCCTTAATAGGGCCTGATTTCGAATTGACCCTTATATTAAGTGTGATAAGAACTATATAATGACGTGGAAGAGGTTAGTTTAATATTTATTGACTTGAGACAAGCTAGCAAAAGTCAAAACAGATGTCTAATTATTAGTCATACTTCCCTTTGTCAAATACTTGCACGAGTCTTAGTTTCTGTGTCGTGCAAAAGTGTACTAATTAAACGAGAGATGGGCAATGAGGCATATATCCATTCATCCCTCGCCTAATCAGGTGAGAATACGCCTAATAAGTTTGATTTGAATCAATCGTCATTAAGAACCCTATTACTCATTTTGTCATCATCATCATCACCAACAAATAACTTTCATAATTATTGACATCCATATCCATGAACCAAATATAGTGAATATTTATACAACGATTATGCAATTTGGTAATTAGCAGGTGAAAAATATATTTTATTTTGGATGATTAGGAAAATATTTAATTTTCAAGTTCATCTTTTGTCAATAGACTAAAGAGGAACCCCCGCGATCAAATTTCCTCAATAGAGTCTCTCCAGGGCGTGTTCTTTTATTTTATTTCTTATTTTTGTCGTGTCACGATTCCAATTTTTGTTAAGATTTTTTTTTTCTTTTTGATAATTGATGTTAAATGATTATATTTGTGCAATATGTTTACTGATAATTGAAAGCAACAACTGTAGCCCAGAGTTGTCTTACCTTTTTCTCAACTTCATCATTGACTTGCCAATATCTTGTGTAATAGACCTTTACCGGCCAATAATGTGCAGGTAGCAAAAGCTTATGGCGAACGGTTCAAATATGCACGTGGGACATTGGATTCATTGTTTGCACTACGACGCGTGGCATGAGACTGTATTATGTTATGAGACTACACTACTTAAACATTGTAAGACTGTAAGACTGCACAACTAATAGTTAAACATTGTAAGACATATGATGCATATTTATCAACTCCACTACTTAGACATTGTAAGACTGTAAGACTACACGGCTGTGAGACTGCAGAATATGTTTTTTATTATTGCTTTTATAAAAAGCTATGGATAATCCAGCAATATTTGATATTACACAATAAAAAGATTGATCTGTGTGATAAAACCTGGCTAATGAAAAGCATTTCGGTATTGGACTCAGATAGAACGTGGGATGAAAGAGATGAAGTTGAAGATGATGCAATAGTCAACATTGTTTACCATGAAGTCTACAACAACTAGATGAGAGATTGCTTAACTAAAGGTATGTAATAGAACATAATGCACTACCACTGTATGTTGTTCTACTGCTTTGTTCTTAATCATGTTTCTTAAATTACACGTTTTTTTTTGCAATTGTTTTCGTACAGTCGTGCAGTTTGTTGTGGGTAAAGAGTATGAGTCTACAACAATTATGAGAGATTGCATAACTAACGGTATGTAATAACATAATGCACTACTGATGTATACTATTATAATGCACTAATGCATCGTTCTTACTCATGTTTCCTAAGTTACATGATTGTTTCAATAATAGTCTTGCAATAGTTTCCGTACAGTCGTGCAGTTTCTTGCGGGTGTAAGAGTATGAATTGGAACATTTATTCTAATTTCTTTGTTTGAATTTCTACATAATTATGATCCTAATTTCATAATCCATGATTCACATTTATTTAGTGTTTGTCCTGTTTTTGCACGACTGTTATTGAAGCAGTCGTGTAATTTAAGGGATTGTCCTATTTTTGCACGACTGTTATTGAAGCAGTAGTATAATTTAACAAACAAGAGGTCGCGCATAATTTTAAATGGATCTGAACCAAGTAAGAACGTCGTAATAGTGCATTAAACAGTATATGGCAGTCATGCATTCATATGCAAATTGTTACGACTGTAAGTGATGCATGCTTATCTAATAATTTATTGGATGACAACAGGGAAGTTGTAGAGAGAAACGAAGTAAAAAAATGTTTGACACTGACTTTGGGAGGTTTCATACATCCATTTAGATATGTTTTTATAGGTTTGACATACAATTGCAACATCTCATCGGAAACATTATATTGAACCAAATTCAAGAACATATTGATAGATTTATTTTGCTGCGCGAAACTGTTTGTCTTATGAATGCATAGAATAACATTGGAAATATGAGAATACACTACCGATGAAGACTTAAACGACTCTTACAAAATTATTCGCCCACTGCAATACATTAGAACATTATATTCGCACCACTGACAAATATTCAAACATGTCACACGAAAATGTAAACGATGACATTATTAATAAAAAAGATATCATTACAAAAGTTGTATGAATTACTTAATCACACGAACTTTATTTCATGTAACACATTAATATTGACCATATAATTTTCAACCGTGATTACAACTTTCAAGAATGGAAAACGAGAAGTCACAGTTATAAAAAAAAAAACCCCTCCCACATTATATTATATTTTGCCATTTATTTGTATAATTGATTAAGTATTTTCTACGACTTGAATTTCTATTGATTTGCTGAAGTAACAACAATTGCGCTACCGACCATCAAAACTATTGACAGCTTATTCTTCCCATAATATTCTAATTGTAAGCTTGAACCAAACTGCATTTGGATATTGCAAGACCAATATGAAAAACATAATAAATATTTAACATAATTGTTAATACAAAATATCAGATACTATGACAACTGAAATATTTTATATAACATTTTCCAATTTTTGTACATGGTTTATTAAAGCGGAGACAGAAACGGAGTACACGTTCTGCGAAATGGATTTGCATTATTTGTTCGTCATGACAAAATCAAAGGATCGTACCATCGTAGGTTGATGAATTTAGGAAGTATTTGAACAACTTCGTTCGCCAAAAATATCAAACTTTGAACTATTGACAGAGATTTAAATATTTTATATTAATATATATATATATATATATGCTAGCTTGGTGACTAAAAAAATTATGAATTATTCATAAATGAACTTACGCAGATACATATAATTGAGATAAAAAAATTTTTGCAGTGTTCCACATATAAATGAAAATTGTTTGCTTATTAGGTAATACAAGCATTAATAATAAATGATATAATAAAATTGGTAAAACACAGAAGATCTGGTATTAATTAGGGTCAGCAATTGCAGAGGAAAACTACTCAATATTGTCAGTAATATTGTCAGTAGTGGAAATTAATACATAAAGGAACTAAGGGTACACGTGCAATAACGCCTGCAATAACATATTTCTATGTTCATGTACTTTTTTTCTCCGCCCTTGATTGAAAGCCAGTCGCGTTAATTTAATTTTTAACTCTTGCATAGCCAATTTGAACCGGTCGTGCAAAGCATCTGATGTGATGTTTGTATGCCTATTAGCTACTCACATTACAATATCAGCTCTTGCAAGAAGCAGAGAGAGGGCAAAGTTTTCAGTGGGCAAGCGACTATGACACAAGCCACAAGAGGACGAGGCATAATTAAAAGGCTGTAAGGCCCTGACAAAAATCTCTTGCATTATCCTAATATTTATATCCATGGCTGGTTAATTGTTTATATCTTTTGATTGACGGCGTATCACAAGGTAGTGTGAGCCGGAATTGCTTCCATCATTGAAAAATAGCACCAGCCGTCATCGCCCGAGGAATAGATATAGTACGTTTGCATTTTAGAGAAAGTCACTCAAAGTAGATTCCCACAAAGGGCGAAAGCTAATTCACCCAACAATGTTTATCAATAGTTGCTTCCCTTGGCTTGAAATAGAAGCAATTTAGAAAAGGTAATGGAATTTTGAAATATTAAAGCCCTCGGGTAATTTACCCACAATATTCATCAATTTTTTGCTTCCCTTGCCTTGAAAAAGAAGCAAGTTAGAAAAGTAATGGAATTTTGAAATATTTTCTGACTGATAAAAAAGCCCTCGATATGTTTTGTGTGGATCTTAGCGCCCGTGCAAGCAGCGGTTTAATAGATCTCGTGATTGTTCGTGAGACCAAAGTGGAGAGAGTCGTTCAGATTCCTGCGGAAGAACGAAAAGTAATCCTATTTTCTCGGCGAGGCGGGGGTTGGTAAGACAGCCATTGCCGAAGGATTAGATAAGAGGATTGCTGAGGAAAAGTACCATACATTCTCATGGTGAGTTCTACTCCTTTTTCATTAACTTTAATTTTTGGCCATGAGATTGTGAGTTATGTTTATGTTATTATTTCAAATTGTGCAGAAAAAGTGCACTATGACATTACACATAGGCCTGCTTCTTGCGGGTTGCTGAAAGAGTCGTTGCGGAGCGTGGTGAGTAAATAGGAGAATCTGTATGTCTCTTGACAGTTTATGCTTGAACTTATTTCAGAGATAGTTGTATAGTAGTTATGTCATATTTTCTTCGCCTTTTTTTCCGAGGGTATGAAGGGACGCATACCTGCCTCCTCTTTTGCACGACTGGTATCCTTAAGGAGATTACTGGTGGACAGGAACTTAAAAGGTGTAACTCATGTTATTGTCGATGAGATTCATGAACGTGGAATGAATGAAGGTCTGCGTTAAACTATGAACTTTCAGTTTTTATATTTTGCTTTCTCATTTACCTTTTTCCTGACTTCTCATGTTCACTTCTGCCACCTATCCATGGCAGACTTTCTTTTAACAGTTTTAGAGGATTTTCTTTCTCGCCGACCTGAACTCAAACCACAATACAGAGCAACCATCACTTTACTTCGTGGACAAGACTAGCTTTTCTCCATCTTGCTTCTTTTACCCATAGAATCGATCCTATGTTTGGCTTCTTTTAATAGATCCTAAGCAAAGGATGGGTGCCATCTTCTCACTCAGCTCACAAGACGGGCTTGACTGGAAATGGAGTTTAAGGACACTGAGGAAGAGCATTCGAAGTTGTGCGAGAAGATGGATTTCACTAATGATCTTAAGACGAAGTTGCAAGAGGCAAATGGGCTGCTCAGATATAAGCTGAGCTAGCTGCTTATATACTGAACATCGAAGGAGCTGGCGCTAAGATTGAGAATCAACAGACTCACGGCGGTGTAGATGTAGCCATTGATATGGCTAAGAAAGAAGTCGAACAAGTGAAGCTACGCATCCGAAGTTGCTCAATAAGTTTGTAAGATATGTCTAAGTGTTGCTTAGTAGTTCAGTAGTGCAAATATGTGGAAAGTGCTCAATACATTTATAAGTCATCTAAGTCTTAATTAGTAGCGTAACTATGTTTTTAGTCTAAAAATAGTATCCATTAGTATTGTATACTCATATATTGCAAATTATTTATAGTTGATCTGAGCCATAATAATATTTCTGTCGTGTATTGTAAATAATGTCAATATAATTTTTATACGTGTAACCATAAAAAAAATATTGAACTATACATTACAATTTGTTTTAGTTTGACATGCGACATAATAATATCTCATTCGTGTATTGTGAAGAATGCCAACATTCAGATGTTCGTATTCAGTAGTGCAAATTAAATGAGGTTTTTCATAGTAGTTGTCAGTAGTGCAAATAAAATGTATGATGAGAAATCGCACGACTATGAGCCTTACAAGATGTCTGGACCTAAAGTTCTAGGACAAACCCTTTAATTACACGACTGTTTCGGTAACAGTCGTGCAAAAATAAGACTCACGCCGTTCACAAGTTTACATATAATGCAATATTATTTTATATTGTTACACGTATAAAAAATTATATTTGACATTCTTTACAATACACGACTGAAGCATTATTATGATCCAGATCAAGTAAAAAATAATTTTAAGATATAAATGTTGGCATTCTTAACATAGCATGACTGAAATATTAATAGGGGCACGTCAAATAAAAATGATTTGTAATGTATAACGCAATATTTTTTATATCGTTACACGTAAAAAAATATATATATTTGACATTCTTTACAATACATGACTGAAATATGATTATGGCGGACGTCAAATTAATTTGTAATTTATAATGCAATAATTTTTATATTGTTATACGTATAAAAGATATATTTGACATTCTATACAATACACGACTGAAATATTATTAAGTAAAAATTAAAGTATGTCTGCATTCTTCAAAACATGACTGAAATATTATTATGGCGCACGTTAAATCAAAATGATTTCTAATGTATAGTGCAATTTATATTGTTACCCGTATTAAAAAATATATTTGAAATTCTTTATAATACAAGACTAGATATTATTATTATTATGATGCATGTCAATTAAAAATAATTTCTCATGTATCATGCAAAACTATGATTATTTATTTTACTTGACATGCTCCATAATAATATCTCAGTCGTGTATTGTGAAGAATGCCAACATTCAAATGTTCGTATTCAGCTAGTGCAAATTAAATGAGGTCTTCCATAGCAGTTGTCAGTAGTGCAAATAAAATGTACGATGAGGAATTGCACGACCATGATTAATTACACGATTGCTTTAATAACAGTCGTGCAAAAATAAGACTCACAAAGATCATGCTTAAATGATGCTTCACAAGTTGACATATAATACAATATTATTTTATATTGTTACACGTATAAAAAAGATAGATTTGGCATTCTTTACAATAAACAGCTGAAATGTTATTATGACCCAGATCAAATAACATAATTTTTAATATATGTTGGCATTCTTCACATAGAACGACTGAAATATTATTATATGCGCACGTCAAATGAAAATGATTTGTAATGTATAATGCAATAGTTTTTATATTGTTACACGTAGAAAAAATATATTTGACATTCTTTACAATAAATGACTGAATTATTATTGTGGCGAACGTCAAGTAAAAATAATTTGTAATGTATAATGCAATATTTTTTTATATTGTTACACGTAGAAAACAATATAGTTGATATTCTTTACAATACATGACTGAAATATTATTATGGCGCACGTCAAGTAAATATAATTTGTAATGTATAATGCAATATTATATTGTTACACGTATAAAAAATATATTTGACATTCTATACGATACACGACTGAAATATTATTATGGTCAGATCAAGTAAAAATAATTTCTAACATAGTTGGCATTCTTCACAATACATGACTGAAATATTATTTTGGCGCACGTTAAATCAAAATGATTTCTAATGTATAGTGCAATTTATACTGTTATGATAAAAAACTATATTTGGCATTCTTTACAATACAAGACTAGAATATCATGATGATGCATGTCAATTAAAAAACAAATTCTCATGTATCATGCAAAATTATGATTATTTATGTTGTAATATTTCATTTCACCTTATTACTCTTATGAATTCATTTACCGATTAGCATTCACTAGAAACATTAATTTGCACTACTGATACGAACATCTGAATGTTGGCATTCTTCACAATACACGACTGAAATATTATTATGGCCGGACTAGATCAAGTAGAAATAATTTGTAATTTATAATGCAATATTTTTTATATTTGTTACACGTATAAAAAATATATTGGACATCCTGTACAATACATGGCAGAAATATTAGTATGACCCATATCAAGTAAAAATAATTTTTAACTTATGTTGGCATTCTTCACAATACACGATTGAAATATTATTAAGGCGCACGTCAATTCAAAATAATTACTAAAGTATGATGCAATAATTTTTATATTGTTACACGTATAAAAAAATATTTGACTTTCTTTACATTATACGACTGAAATATTATTATGACGCGTGACAATTTAAATAATTTCTCAATGATTATTTATATTTTATAATGCATTACACCTTATGACTCTTATAAATTTACTTACCTACTGCTATTCATTAAACATTTAATTTGCACTACTGATACATCTGAATGTTGGCATTCTTCACAATACACGATTGAAATATTATTCTGGTGCACGTCAATTCAAAATAAAGTATGATGCAATAATTTTTATATTGTTACACGTATATAAAAAATATTTGACTTTCTTTACATTATACGACTGAAATATTATTATGATGCGTGAGAATTTAAATAATTTCTCAATAATTATTTATATTGTATAATGCATTACACCTTACTCTTATAAATTTATTTACCTATTGCTATTCATTAAACATTTAATTTGCACTACTGATACATCTGAATGTTGGCATTCTTCACAATACACGATTTAAATATTATTGTGGCGCACGTCAATTCAGAATAATTTTAAAGTATGATGCAATAATTTTTATATTGTTACACGTATAAAAATATTTGACTTTCTTTACATTATACCACTGAAATATTATTATGACGCGTGTCAATTTAAATAATTTCTCAATGATTATTTATGTAGTATAATGCATTACACCTTATGACTCTTATAAATTTATTTAGCTACTGCTATTCATTAAACATTTAATTTGCAGTAATGATACATCTGAATGTTGGCATTCTTCACAATACACGACTGAAACGTTATTACGGTGAACCCGAAATAAAATTGTTTGTAATGTATAATGCAATAGTTGGCTTTTATATTGTTACACGTATAAAAAAAATATTTGACTTTCTTTACATTATATGACAGAAATATTATTATGACGCGTGTCAATTTAAATAATTTCTCAATGATTATTATATTGTATAATGCATTACACCTTATGACTCTTATAAATTTATTTAGTTACTGCTATTCATTAAACATTTAATTTGCACTACTGATACATCTGAATGTTGGCATTCTTCACAACACACGACTGAAATATTATTATTGTGAACCAAATAAAAATTGTTTGTAATGTATAATGCGATAGTTTTTATATTGTTACGCGTATAAAAACATATATCTGACATTCTTTACAATACATGATTGGAATATTATATTGGCCCAGAGCTAGTACTGTCAATCCGGCCCGCGGCCCGCGGGCCGGCCCGCCCCGCCAAAAGGGCGGGGCGGGCTGAGATTTTTTAGGCCCGCTCTGAGAGGGCCAGCCGCGCGGGCCGCGGGCTTTGGCGGGGCGGGGCAGGCTAGCCCGCGGGCCGGCCCGCCAATTTAAGGTATTATATATAAGTTATATAATATATACTAAATCTATAATAAATATTAAATTAATTAGATATTTAACTAATAAATCATTAATTATGTCTAATTATCATGTTTATTAACTAATAAATAATTAATTGCATATTTATATTTTTTAATAAATTCAATAATTCATAAAAACTATTAACAAATTGAAAATTTTAAATTAGATTAAATAATATTACTTTTCTAAAAAAAATGGGCGGGCCTGGCCCGCCGGGCCCGCGGCCCGCCGCGGGGCGGTGCGGGCTCCTATTTTTAGGGCCCGCCAGATGGCGGGCTGGCCCGCCCCGCCCCGCCAAACGGCATTTGACAGCTCTACCCAGAGCAAGTAAAATAATTTCTAACAAATGTTTGCATTCTTCACAATACACGACTGAAATATTATTTTGGCGCACGTCTAATAAAAATGATTTTGAAATGTATAATGCAATATTTTTAAATTGTTACACGTATAAAAAATATATTTGGCATTCTTTACAATGCACGACTGAAATATTATTATGGTCCAGATCAAATAAAAATAATTCTAATGTAGCATGCTATAACTATTTATATTGCAATAATTCACTACACCTTATGACTCTTAAAATGTATTTAGCCAGTCTCATTCATTAGAAACATGTAATCAGCACTACTGAATACGAACATATGAATGTTGTCATTCTTCACAATACACGACTGAAGTATGCATGTCAAATAAAATAATTTGTAATGTATAATGCAATGTTTTTATATTGTTACACGTATAAAAGTTATATTTGATATTATTTACAATAGACGACTGAAATATTATTATGGCCCGTATCAACTAAATATAATTTCTAATGTATCATGTAATATTATAATTATTTCTACGTTGCACCTGAAAAACGTATATTTGACATTCTTTACAATACACGACCTTCATTAGTAGTGTATACTCATATATTTTCTATATGATTAACAATAAAATAATTATAATATTGCATGATACATAGAAATTATTGAAGGCGCACGAGAAATTGGTAAGAGACGTCTAAGTCTTCATAAGTAGTTGTCAGTAGTTCAAATTAAATGTGTCTAATGGAAATAGAAGTCGTTTAATAAAAACCCATTATTTGGCAAACGACTTTCTATGTGTTGTTCTCTGTTATTGATATCTTCAATTATCAATAAAGAAGAATATATACGAACATGCCATGATGAAAGAATAAAAGACATGATAAAAAAATGCCATGTGAAAGAAGAAATGACATGATAAAAAAATAAAGAGCAAAGAGTGTTGATCAGTGTACGAATCCGTTGAGTGCCATACAATATCGTCGGGATGAGAGATCTCTCAACTTGCACGTCCGCATCAAAACCCGCCATACAATACTCTCCGACAAGATAATCCTAAACACTAACAGAAGGGCTTACGCCTGTCTTCTAACCCTCCCTATGTATCCTCTTAAAGAAATAATAATGAACGTATGAATGAAAAAAACTTAAAACAAACTGGGGAAAAAAAGTCAACAAATGCATGTGCCTTAGAAGATTGATTTAATAGATTGTTTTACATACCCAAATCCATCTCGAGCGAGATGAAGGGTGTTTGCCGCCAGCTTGGTGACCATCGATTCTAAGAGGTTATTTAAATGCTTATGTTAGTATGGAACATGTAAACAATTGTCTGAAATTTGAACGACCAGCACCTTACAAAGATGTGAATCATATGACCATTGTGGGTGCAAAAACAATATATGGAAAAAAACCTACACCTCAATATGGCACACATTTGAAACATATAATCTAAGTGGATCCCAACGCTACTACTCAGACACTGCTATCAAATATATGGGTAATTTATATTGAGTAAATAGTTATGGGATCGAGATATGGTCATATAAGCATATAACTTCATTACTCCAACATAAATGTTTTACAATGATGTAGCGGTTAAATTGCTATAATCATATAAGATTTAGGGTTTCCATATATGCTTTATCTTGAGACACTAATAATCAATATGTGCATACATTGTAACAATGTTTTCCAAATGGCATCAGTCAAGCAATAAAGAACATTACCTACATTGTTTGGAACTTCGTAACAATCTTTCGACATTTGGCAGCAGCCACATACCTATTCATGAAGCGTTCTACCCAATCTTTTTTCCATTACATTAGGAAATACTCCCTCCGTCCCACTAATTTTATCACATTTTGCCATTTTGGGCGTCCCACTAATTTTATCACATTTCCTTTTTTAGCAAAAAATTATCACAAACAATCAATATAATAATATTAAATATTCTTAAAAGACGTGTTGTTGGTCCCGATTGCACCAAACAAGGAATCAAAGAGGCTTGGATGGGATGAAAAAGGGAGAGGTTCTCACCTCAAGTGTGTGTAATGTGTGAAAAGTAGGGTTAGCCTTTTGATCTTTGATTACCTTCAAAATAGTGCTGGAAAAACCTTATATACCACATTAAACCTAGGTATATTAAGGCCCAAACACTAAAGATTAAGCTAATTACAATCTAGTCCAAAGCCCAAGCTAAAAGGATAATTACAATAGATAACCAAGACGTAAACTAATGACACAATCTACCAAATATCCTAACAATCTCCCCCTTTGTGTCAATTGTTGGGAGTCTTGGATCTTGGGTGTGGTGATGGTGGATCAGCGAGTGTGTGTTTCGCGAAGGCCTAGCTTGAACTCGAAGGCGCGGAGATTCCTTCGAAGAACAATTCGATTAGCTATAGCGTTAATGAACTTCGCGAATTTGGATCGGCAGTGTGGGTCTTCTTCCGAAAGGATGCGGCAAATCCTCATGAGCTTGTCCTGAATGATGGTGAGTGTCCCATCCGAGAACTTTGCCACTTCGGAGCAGCGTAGTAGCCTCATCTTTCCCTTGTAGTTTGAGTAGGCGACCGCCAGATCATCTCCGTCGATCACATCGCCCTCTCGATAGTGGTCCGCGTTCTTGAAAGATGGGCGAGTCAGGTTCACCTTCTTTAGGTTGTGCTCCACCGCCATCTGCAGATCGTGGGAGGCGAAGAATCTCACCTGTCGGAGCATGTGCCACTTGAGAGTCACGTAGCCCATAGTGACCGGTTCAGCCTGTACGAGATGTCCAGAACCTTTGGTGATGAGTCTGAACTGCTTCATGGATTCCAGCATGCTGTACAGATCACCCAGGCGCAGAAACTTGAAGTCTGCCTCGCTTACTTCACTGCAGCTCTCATCCTGTCTCATTACCGTGAACACTGGATAGTGGCCACGTCCTTTCGACTCGCGGCGAATGGTAGTGACTTTGCAGATGGGAGCCCGATTCATCTCAAGCACGATGTTCTCCTAATCGGACAGCGTCCGCTTTGTGCACTTGCGGCAAAGGAGACTCCATCGGTAGAGCTTCTTCTTCTCCTCGCTCCAGTTTTGGATATGCATCAGCTCGTATTCATCGAAGACCGTGATGATCTGCTCCTTGCGCCGCCAGATCCTCTTCCTAATCTCTTCTTGGAATGGTGCGGTGATCTTCTTGTTTTCCCACGGTGCTTCCGGCTTATTCGTAATGGGCACATCCGGTTGAGCAGCAGGAGCCTCAGCTTGCTGCGCTTGAAACTGTAGGATGTTCTCGAGCTTGGCGGGTTCAGCGTCGTACTCCTCCCCGTTCTCGTTCTCTGCAGTGTTGATCAGCGTAAGCGATGCTTTCTTTAGCAGACGTCGAGCATTCTCCACCAATTTCCTGGCTGCTACTGCATCGGCGGGTGTGTAAAGCCATTCATCGTTGAAGATGTAGGCCTCGATCTAGTTCTGCGAGCAGTAGAAGTCCTCGGGAGCCATGTTGGGGTCGGTATTGAGAGGGGTATGGTTGTGAAATGGCGAGGGTGTTGCGTCGGAGGAGGTTGTGGATGGTGGGGATGGTTGTGGTGGAGATTCTGGGGGCTCGGTTGAGGTGATGGTTTCGGCGAGGATGATTTGGGTGTCTGGTGGCGTAGATGTGGTGGTGGCCTCTAATGTCGATGTGACAGTTAGAGGTTCCGAAAAGGTGGGTGGAGAAGGTGCGGTGGTGGTCTCTAACGTCGATGTGACGATTAGAGTTTCGGAGACGGTTACAGTAGGTGGTGGTGAGGGTGACTTGGCTAGTGACTCGGGGTTAATAGGATGGGATATTTGGCTGGTGGGGTGTGAGGTTTCTGTCGCAGAGGAGGAAGGTGGCGTCGATTGCACAAGTCCTTGAGATTGGCCTTATTGCTATTCTCCCCCTCGCGTCGATCATGATCATCGTCTTGATCGTCGCGTCTTATCCCGCTAGACTCTCCTTGAGCGCGGCAAGTCATTGGCTGAGTCATGATGGCCTTCATTTGTTGTTCCTCCTCGTCGAGTTCCGTCATTGATGTGAGTCGGGCTCGGAGGATGTTGAAGAGCTCCTTTGTGGAAATGGAGGAGAGAACAGCTTTGACGTCCACATGTTGCGTTGGTGGTGGCGTCTCCGGGGCCACACCTTTGCCTTTGTCGCGGGTGGACGTCTCAAGACCCGCATAGACTTTATCTAGGATGGATGTCTCAAGAGTCTTTGCAAACTCTTGAAGGCAAGTCTCTAGCGCGGTCTCGGTGACGAAATGGGGTAAGTCTAACAAGTTGGAGTCACGAAGAATTCCAACTGACACCGAGTCGGAAAAGAGAGCCGATCGATGAGACGGGGTCACTAAGACTTCCCCTTGGCATCATCGATGAGACAGACTCAAACGATTGATGGACTAGGCTCACAGTTGTGTTGATGTTGGCCGTGCTAGGTCTTCCGCTCTCAGTCACAGAGACATCACCGAGCGTTCTGACAGAATCACGAAGACTCTGTTGTGCAGTAAAAAGTGTATGTGTCCTAGAAACATATGAAATTATGGGGAGTGAGGGCACTATACTCGATGTGATTGAAGAGGATGCAGTCTGAGGCGGAGGACTGCTTGTTTCAACGTCGACTATCTCCAAGTGGGATGTCGATGGCATACGTAGTTCCTCGTGGAATGAAGTATCTTCCTGTAGAGAGGAAGATAAGTGGATTGGTGGGGTTGTTCGCGTGGTTGAGCCATGTGCCACGTCTTCTGCTCGGGAGGTGAACACATCACCCCCTGCACCTATAGTTTGGGCTCGGCTTGTTTGTGACTGAAGAGGTCGATCGTTTTTCTGTTTTGATCGACGCTCCGTGGTGCGGCTTACGTCATCCTCACGCGACCGTTTCTTCGGTACGCGGGTGGAAGAGGATGCGGCGCGACTCGATGACCTTTTAGTAGTGGAGGTGGGGTTTTGGCTAGTCCCTGGGTTAGGAGCAGCGGGGTTGGTCTGCTCCGTAGGGACAATGTGTAGGGGACTCTCGCGGTATGAAGCGGTGGAAGCACGATATTCTCGAACGTGCGGATTGGTCGGGTCGGCAAAAGCAAGTACTTCGTCCGGGATGATCATAGCATGTCGATCTTTCGCCAAAGTGTTTTTCTTGGCAAACTTCTCGACAACGGGAATCACGAAACGTTCACTCGCCGGGCGGATGCGGATGCGGGTGGAGAACAAGCGGAAGTGTTTGATGAGCGCTGGGAGCCATCGCATGTAAGGTACGAAGTGGTTCTTGACGTCCTTGGCGATTTCTCGATCGCGACGTTGAATCATGGAGACAAGATCCATCCAGATGATCTCAGTGTAGTTGTACTTGCGGTTGTGTGCGATGCCGGTTAGGATGGTAAGAATTTGGTGGTTCCCACGGTGCTGGCCAGCATGTTTACCTGACATGCATTTCTTCAATAGGAGGTACAGAGTCCGCCAGGGTTGAGTTAGGTTGCGTGTGGTGATTTCACTGAGAACGAGTGGGCCTTTCTTCTTCTTGTTTTCAGGTTGATAGCCCAATCTGTCGATGTCCTCGATGAGTTGTTCGTGCTTTGGAAGTGGTTCGTAAGGTGAGTAGACAGGGAGTTGAAGTACTTCTTGAATAATCTTGCGAGTGAGGACTACGGTTTCTTGATCGATTTCGGCGGACATTGCTGAAGCGAGGTAGTGTGGTCAAGCAATCTGCAATGTGTGCCAGAACTGCTGGAGATAGACTTGGGCTTCTGGCTCGCCATGAGTGAGGGCGTGTCGGAGGGGATGCCCTTTGAGGATCTCTATGATGATGGGGGCATCGCACCTAAAGTTGTCCAAGTCCACCATGTGATTGTTTGGTATCAAGGCAGCCCATCGACTTGTTGGGAAGACCTGCTCGATCGGTGGAGCAAATGCCAGCGTATTGAGCTCGATGCGAGCGACGCCCCTTTGGATTGCTGCAGCCTCAAGTGCTTCAAGTGCTTCTCGATTTGTGTTGGTCATATCTGTGCTCGACAGTAATTGTATCATGATTAGTACGGCCTTTTGAAATGAAGTTGTTAAGATTGAATGATGGTCATGTGATGGCGACTTTCGACAATTTTCGGAAATGAAACGAAATTTTTCCAACACTTAGAAAATTTTCAGAAGTAAAGTGTTCATGTGATATGAGAAAATTTTGGTACATGAGAAAAATTTTGTAGCTGAGAGAAAATTTTCCCATGTAGTGTAAAATTTCGCAAGTTATAACACATAGGCAAGTTGAGGAAATCTACAAGTGAGCAGTCTGATTTTCGCATGTAGAGAAATTTTCTAAGGTTGTCCAAAAATTTCGCAGTTAAAACATTGTCTCAGGTAGAGAAATTTCCAAGCTAGCAAAAATTTCGCATGTTTTGAATTTTCTCAAGTGTTTTGAAAGTTTCACGGGGTGAGAGAAAAAAATTTTCTCAGGTGATATAATTTCTCGGTTTGAAATTTCTCAGTTTGACAAGTGATAAAATTCTCGGATTGACAATTTTCTCAGGTTGAGAAAGTTGCGTGATCCGCGAAAAACAATGATGTATGGGTCGAGAAATTATTGAACCACTGTAGCTGCGAAAGAATTTGACAGCACAGATCCGAGAAAAATTGAAGTTCATGGGTTGAGAAATTTTTGGGTCACTGTAGTTGCGAAATAGTGAAGATGTGAAAAGATGTAATATGAAGTGAGATGTATGAAAATTTCGCGGGGCATGACTCACTGTAGCAGCAAAATTTAACGTAAGAAAAAAAAATTTCTCGGAAAAGAACTTTCGTGGGACCTCACTCACTGTAGCAGCGAAACTTTAACGCAAGAAATTTCTCGGATAAAAAAAAAACTTTCGCGGGACTTCACTCACTGTAGCAGCGGAAATCTATCGTTAAAATATTTTTCTCGGAAAAAATTTTCTCGGTGAAGAAAAGAGTGCGAAAACGTACGAAACGGCGCTATGATTTTTGCCTCGGAACCACTCAAATCTTAACCAAAATGCGATAAACTGGACTCAATCGACTCAAAATTGGACGAGCAATACATATTTGGAGGTTTTAAACACCAAAATCGTATCACGCGGCCGAATCGAAGCCGAGAAAATAATATTTTTAAACCTGAAAATTTTAAAAACACGGGGCTAAACAGAATAGAACAAACGGGAATTGGTTTAATTGGGATGCATTCATACCGAAAAGCTGATTTTGGGGACGGAGTACGCCGGAAAACTGATTGTGAATGCAGATTGAAGAAGACGACGATGCGTGAAGTTGAGAAATTTGTGATTGGTAGGGTGCGAAATTTTTGAATTCTTCGGGGAGTTGAAAGGGTTGTGAAAAGAGTTAAGTATTTTTGGGGGTTTTGTGACTGTTCATGCGAGATATTGAGTAAATGGGCCAAATTTCGCGGGCTTGGTCAAAATTGGGTCCAATTGGTCCAATTTGGACTCCCTTTGACCAAATTTAAATTTTGACATTTGGACCAATTTTAACGAAAATTTGGTATCAAAAACTCCCCCTTAATAAAATGAATCGAAAGCCCCCCCTTTTTTTAAATAAGAAAAATCAGAAACTCCCCCTTAATTGAAAACTCCCCCTCAAGAGATATAATTCAGCCTACTTAGCGAAATTCACTGAAGACACATAGAAAATGGAGTAAGATTAAAAATATGTACACTTTATCAGAGTTCATGTAGGGTCGATTGATCATAACTGAAGATTCAACATGCCCAACATAGTCACAAGGTGTTGGAATCGTTTGACATCCAACGTTTTTGTGAAAATGTCGGCCAGTTGATCTTCGGTAGTGACGTAGTGAAATTCAATTGTCTCTTGTTCGACATGTTCTTTGATGAAGTGGTGAGGAATATCTATGTGTTTTGTTCTCGAGTGATGCACTGGATTTGTCGTCATCGCAATCGCACTCTTCGGGTCACAATAAATGGGAATTTTATCAACATGGAAATTAAAATCTCGTAGTTGGGTTCTCATCCACAAAAGCTGTGAACAATAACTTGCGGCGGCGACATCCGTCGACGAAGTTGAGACACAGTTTTGTTTTCGAGAAGACCAACTCACGAGTTTACCGCCCAACAAGTTTGCAGCTCCAGGGTGCTTTTCCGATCCATCTTGCATCCTGCGTAATCCGAGTCAGAGAATCCAACCAGTTTGAATTCAGATTGAGTGTGGTGCCACAAACCCAGATTGGGTGTTCCTTTGAGATAGCGGAGAATCCTTTTGACGGAAGTGAAATGGGATTCCTTAGGTGTAGCCTGAAAACGAGCGCAGATTCCTGTCGAGAGAACGATATCCGGTCGACTAGTAGTGAGGTATAGAAGATAGCCTATTATCCCACGATAGACGGTTTGGTCGACGGGAGCACCAGATGGATCCACGACGGGTCGACCAGAGGGAGACATAGGTGTAGCGGCAGTCTTAGCTTCTTTCATTCCATATTTCTCGAGGATGTCATGGATGTATTTGGACTGGTTGATGAAGATTCCGTCGGGGAGTTGCTTTACTTGAAGACCAAGAAAGAAGTTTAGCTCGCCCATCATACTCATTTTGAATTTCTCCTTCATCAATTCTGCGAATTCTTCACACAGTTGTGGTTCAGTCGATCCAAAAGTGATGTCATCGACATAAATCTGTACAATCATGATGTCCGGGCCATTCTGCTTGGTGAAGAGAGTTGTATCCAGAGATCCTTTCTTGAATCCTGACTGAACGAGGAAGTCTGAAAGGACATCATACCAAGCTCGGGGAGCCTGTTTCAGTCCTTAGAGAGCCTTGTAGAGTCGATATACGTGATGAGGAAACTCTTCGCTCAAGAACCAGGTTGATCAACTTACACTTCTTCTTTGAGAAATCCATTCAGAAACGCAGTATTCACGTCCATTTGGTAGACTTTGAAGTTCTTGTGAGCAGCAAAGGCAAGAAAGATCCGTATCGGTTCGATCCTGGCAACGGGGGCGAAGGTTTCATCGTAGTGAATGCCTTCTTGTTGATTGTACCATTTAGCCACAAGTCTTGCTTTATTGCGAATGACAACACCGTCTTCATCCTTTTTGTTCTTGAAGATCCACTTCGTGCCGATAATGGATCTGTTGCGAGAGCGTGGTACGAGTTCCCAAACTTGTAGACGTTCGAACTGATTTATTTCCTCCTGCATTGCAATCAGCCAATCAGGTTCGTTGAGATCTTCAGCTACTTGAAGATCCACTTCGTGCCGATAATGGATCTTCATTGATTGTAGCTGAGCACGTCGAAACACCGGATGTGGGATCCCCAATAATCTGATCCGCAGGATGAGAGCGAGCCCAAAGTGGTACATTAGTCTGTGAAGAGCTAGCCGCATTTGTGTCGATTGGAGGCTCATTAGATTGGGGTACGATGTCTGAGGATGAGATCTCGACTGTAGTAGATTGAGAGGGTGCGGCGTCAGGATCAGCAATGTTCCCAGGGTTGGGATGTCGTCTTCGTTGAGATTGAGATCATCCAAGTTTGGAGGGACGACATCATTGCCGATATCCGGTGGTGTAGGTGGGGTGGTTGCAGCGGTAGGTTGAGTGGTGGTGACGGGTGTCTTGGGGACTGGATAGAAGTACTGGAAAAGCAGATCGAGATCCAGTTCACCAGAGTTGCCTTCCGATGAGGAAGTTCCCGTCGATGAAAGTTGACCTTTTGTCAACGACTGTAGAAGACCTGGTTCTGGTCTGATATGAGCAGAAGCCATGTGGTCGCCTTCATTTTCATCAAAGGTGACGTTTGTGCTCTCTATGACTGATCGTTTCTCCTTAAGATAGACTCTGTATGCCTTCGAGTTCAGAGAATATCCAACAAAGATGCCTTCAAGTGCTTTAAGATCGAGCTTCCCAAGATGTTGGCGATCATTGGCAACAAAACATCGGCAACCGAAGACCTGTAGATAAGATATATTCGGGATACGACGGTTATTCAGCATCTCATATGGTGTACGGTTGAATCTCTTGTGGATAGAAGCCCGATTCTGCGTGTAGCAAGCCGTTTGAATAGCTTCGCCCCAAAGAGAGTGAGGAAGGCCGGATTGGATGAGGAGAGTCCTAGCAGCTTCAACTAGGTTCCTATTCTTACGCTCGACGACACCATTTTGTTTCGGTGTCTTCACAGCTGAGAACTGCTGGGTGATGCCCTGAGTGGCATAGAAATCACTGAGATTCTTGTTCTTAAACTCAGTTCCGTTGTCAGTCCTGATAATCCGAACCTTCTGTTGATGAAGATTTTGGGATGTAACAACAAATTCGATGATTAAATCAGGAACTTCATCCTTTGTGCGAACAAGTTTCGTCCACGTGTAGCGCGAGAAATCGTCGACAATCACAAGAATATACCGTCTTCCTCCGAGTGTAGCCGTATGCATCGGGCCACAAAGATCCATGAGCAAGAGCTCGAGGATGAGCTTAGAGGACGGTGTTTCCTTGGAGAGGTGAGACGAGTGCTTCATCTTCCCCAATTCACAGGCAGAGCAGAGATGCTCCTTATGATAGGACAGCTGAGGTAGGCTGTTGACGAGCTTATTCTAGCGCAGTTTGTTGAGAGTCTTGAAATTGAGATGTGAAAGACGTCGGTGCCATAGATCGTTCAACTTGGGTGTAGCACGAGAGAAAAGACATATTAGTCGAGAGGTCGTAATATTGAGTACGTAGAGGTGAGACGTGCGCGTTCCAGAAAGAAGAGGCAGTCCCGAGGCATCTATAATGCTGCAGATGTCAGATTCGAACAGAACCTTGTATCCTTTGTCGCAGAAACGACCAATGCTGAAGAGATTGTAGCTCAAACCCTCGACGTAAGAGATGCCCTTGATCTAGTTTGTCATGGACGAGATCGCCAGTTTCGGGAATTGGCGCCATTTGATTGTTTCCGAAGGAGACCCTTCCGAGATAGCGCTCGGAGAAGTTGCTCAACAGCTCCTTGTTCCCCGTCATGTGTGTGGAGCAACCTGAATCTAGATACCACACATGACAGACCTGCAATCATCAACAAACGTTGGGTCCCCGTTTACGGACGGAACCTTCTTGTGATACAAGTAAAATTTTCATGCGCTTAACGGGAAATGTGGGGTCTAAATCAGGTTGCGCTGGATCTAATTTAGGTTTCCTGTTGTGATTTGTTTGAAGTGGCGGGATTATGGTTTTTCTAACCCATATTTGCCTAACTTGTGCTTGCATGTACGGTGCCTTATTCATGAATTGGCGTGGGGGTTTTGGTTGTTGTTGTCGTGCTTTGGTTTTGGTCGTCTTTTGCTTGCGAGCACTAGGTGACTTTGTATTTAGCGTCGGAAGACGAACCGTAGATTTAGACGAGATGGGAGAATGCAAAGGCGTCAGTAGAGGAGGTTCGCTTGCTTGGTCGGAGTGTTGCGTGTTCGTGTGTTTCATATTCCTGAAAGCGTGGGAGAACAAAGTCATTGCAGCAACACATAGACAGAAGTTTGGTAAAAGAAAGATAAGTTCTGGCAGCATAATTGTCTACGTCCTTAAGATATTGGGATTCATTACATAAAGAGGAAAGACGAATATAGGATGGTCTTTTCTTCTTGTCATCGAAGAGCGGGTTCTCCTTTATTTCAAACGAACTCCCTTCCAGAGACGTCGAACTCACATTCCCTGTATCCAATAAGAATACAAGAGGGAGTGTGTGAACATGTTTCAACTTCAGGAGTCATCTTCGCCGTCCTCTTACACTTATATGTTTGAGAATCGGGTACTTGACTCGACGTAGAGGGTTTGTTCGTATTGTGAAATTGCTCTAGGGTAAAGATTTTGCTAAGTAGATCATCTCGCTCCTTCGCAAAGGCTTTCCGCTCTAATTCTAGGGTTCGTTCTAGTTCTGCTATGACCAGAAGTTTCTCTGGGATATAGATGCGAGAAAGTGCTTCTCGGAAAGTAGTTTCCTGTTCTTTGGTTGGGAATAGAGTCTTGATGTCCTCAGAGAGTGAAGGTTTTTTAGTCTTATAACTAGCATTCAATTCTGAGTAGTCATACGCGATTTCCGCCCAAAGAATGTTCTGTTCCCTCTTTTCTTCCGAAAGGACGACGGAAGAGGATCTTACAAATGGCATGAGCCGTGAGGAAGTACCCTTCCTTTGTAAGAATGCAGTACTGTACATGTTATACCTTTTAACCATTATCGGCGTTGGGTCGCAATTGCTGGCCAGGCCGATTCCCATCCGGGCGTCGTAGAATTCTGTTTCGGCTGGTTGGTTCAATTGGCATAAGAGACGTGCGTTTTTGTTTCTAAGGTGAAGTTGCTCTTCAAGTTCTTTCACCTTTCGGTACAGTCTAACTCTTTCCTTAGTAAGCAGTCCATATTGTGTGGCCGTCAAGAGACGAGATGTTTCGCATGAACTGATGGCCACTGAGGTTTCCTTAACCTTAGTCTCACTTTGTTTATTCTTGTTTTGCAGACGTTTGACTAACGCTTCAGAGGCAATTAGTCGTTCGTTTGCGCAAGCGAGCTCTTCTACTTTTAAACTAAGTAAGGCATAGTTGTTTTCAAATTTTAGTTTAAGTTCATCATAGTCCCTAGCGTCTACGGTGGGTTTCTTAATGCTGTGACGGTGATTAAACACATCATCGAGTTGTGAAATTCGTACCTCAGACTCTGCGTTGGTAGGGGTCTTAGCAGTGTTCCCACTGGTGTTGACCATCTCCTCGTCCTCGTCATGTTCGACCAGCCTTGCCATGCAGCAATCCTCATCCTTAGGCTCCTCATCTTCGGAAGTGTCGTTGACCCACTCAGCTCTTCGGTGAGAAGAACTTTCCCCTTTCCATTTTGCGGGTCATTCTGGCCTTACGGTCGTAGTAGCCAGAGTCCTTCACGCGTGGGGCGTGGCATTCCTTGGCAAAGTGGCCTGACTTTCCACACCGAAAGCACTTCACAGACTTTTGAGGTGCGGATTCCTCCTCTTTCTTTATCGGCTTAGCTTCCTCCGCAGGGGTGGTCTTTTTGGTGCCGCTAAAGGTTCTTTGATGATTGGAGGAAGATGAGGATTTTTTTCCGATCTTCTTTGAGACCATCTTTGTGAACATTGCCAGCTGCTTGCGTAGATCACGAACATCTTCATCAGATTCTATATCAGCTTCGGATCCTGAAGAGATGTCAGATACAACAGCTGGTTGCTTCCCTTTGTTCTGTTTGGCCTTAGAGGTGGAAGATCGTTCATCAGTCTTGTTCGAGAGGAGAGCCAGCGGGTCAACTCGAGTGTTGGTAGACTGTGGTTGCACGTAAGGAGCATAGGCGGACAGGCTGTCGTAGAGATGTGGATGGAGGTGTTGGAGAGGTCCTTACTCTGAATCATCATCACCGTCGCATTGCCCCAATGTGGTTTGAGGCTACAAAGGAAGCGGTTGTTGATATCGAATTTGTCCCTTGAGATCTTGGCTTTCTTGAGTTCATTGATGACTTTCAAGTAACGGAGGTACGTGTCACGCAGCTCCTCTCCTTCATATGCCTGGAAGTGTTCATATTGCGAAAGACAGGCTGATTTCCTCCCCTGAGCACTCTCTGTTGTGCCTGCCATAATTTCCACGAGTTCATCCCATATTTCCTTGGCAGTTGAGCAACACTCGATGTGTGCCTAGACTTCGTTGCCCATAGCCTGGAAGAGGTATCCTTTGGCAGTCTCGTCGGCCTGTAGGCGAGCCTCTTCATCCTCATTAATGGGACCTCTTGGAGTGCAGTGTTCATCCATAGGAGGGTTTGCGTTTGGTTGAGCAGGGATGATCGTCCAGAACTGTGCCGGCCGTTGAAGATGGAATCCAGTAAGTATTGAGAGAGTGGTGCGCCTTTGTTCCTGATGAACGTGAGGAACCTGTTTGTCCATATGCTGTAATCGCCTTGTCACAGCATCGGAGGCCTGGTGTCGGAGCCCACTGTTGAGATGTCATTTGAGGTAGACATGGTTGGTGCAGTCGAATCGTCCGTGGTGGTCTTGTATAGATAAGAAGGTTAGTGATAAACGAGATGAGAAATATGAATTTAACGAGTAGAGTTTGAGAAAATCGTTTAATGAATTTCTTATAACTAAGTGAACGTGTGTGGTGGTCGAAAACGTATGAAGGGAAAATATATCTTGAAATTCGGAGTAGTTCTAGAAATTTTAAAAACGAGATTGGAAGAGTAATTTTTTTGTCAAAAGTGGTCTAGGAGGATAGGACTAAAGTGTAAAGGATCAAGACTTGAATAAGTTCGAGAAAAATTTAACACGAGAAAAATTTGCAGTTTGAAAAGACGTTTCAAAATGGTTCATGATTACAAAATAAATTACCCAAGAAATTTTTGTTTGAGAAGTTTCATTGTTTGCGTGTGTTTAAGGAGAAATTCTCGGACAGAAAAACAATTCTCAGTTGAAGACTATTTTCTCAAATTTAAAATTTTGCATGTGAGTAAGTTTCTCAGTTTGAGATTTCTTAGGTTGAAAAATTTTTGTTTGGGAGGATTTTCGCGGGCTGAAGTGAGGTTTTAGAAAGTTTCTCGGATTTGACAAGTCATGGTTTGGAAAAATTTCTCGGCTTGAAAAAACTTTCTCAGTTGAAACTTTCTTGGTTTTGACAAACTTTCTCAGTTTCAAAGATTTTCTTTTTCGCAGGTATAAAACTTTCTCGCTTTTAAAAGGTTTCTCGACTTAGAAATATTTCTTAGCTTTTGAAGATTTTCACGGCTCAAATAAATTTTCGGAATAAACTTTCTCGGTTTTAAAAAGTTTCTGGGCTTAGAAATATTTCTCAGTTTTTGAAAATTTCCGCGGCTCATATAAATTCTTAGAATAGACTTTCTCGGGTATAAAATTTCTCGGATTTTGAAAGTGAGCAGTTGAGAAAAAAATGAAGTGATACAGAGAAATTTTCGCGGTTTAGATAAATTCTCGGAATGAAATTTCTCGGATATAAAATTTCTCGGATTTGAAAGACGTGACGGAAAATTTCGCGGCCAAGAACATGAAGTCACTGTTCCATTGCTGTCGCGAGTTTTACCAGAAAATCGTCCGGTTTTCACTCAAATCTCAACCAAAATAACTCAAACTTGATCCAGAACTTCAGAAATTCTTCCCTAAACACAAAGTCGACCGATTTGTGGGCTAAATACAACAAAAAACGGATCAAATCGACCAAAAATAGAAACTGGCCGAGATGACTTTTTCTGAAGATTTTTGCTTCGATCACGCTTAAAACTCGTTAAAACTGATCCAAAAGTGTTCTAAAAACATTTAGGCATTCGATCTGGGGGAAGGTTTTAAACACAAAAGTGAAGCACTAAAACCCCAAAACGAATCCAAAATACCCGAAAGTGATTTTTTGCCCAAAACACCTTTGATCTTTCTCGGAATCGAACGAAACGGGATTCAAATCAATGTAGATCGATCCACGTTTTTTCTGATACCACTTGTTGGTCCCGATTGCACCAAACAAGGAATCAAAGAGGCTTAGATGGGATGAAAAAGGGAGAGGTTCTCACCTTCAAGTGTGTGTAATGTGTGAAAAGTAGGGTTAGCCTTTTGATCTTTGATTACCTTCAAAATAGTGCTGGAAAAACCTATACCACTAGGTATATTAAGGCCAAAACACTAAAGATTAAGCTAATTACAATCTAGTCCAAAGCCCAAGCTAAAAGGATAATTACAATAGATAACCCAAGACGTAAACTAATGACACAATCTATCAAATATCCTAACATGTGTCAAAAATATACACTTTATTACCTTTTCATTGTACTATATTATTATAATATACCACCTTAAATTTGCGTGTCCGGCAATTTACGTAATAAAGTTGCCGGGACGGAGGGAGTACGAGTTATTTTTGCCTTCACATCTTTGTTAATTAAAATCAATTAATAAGATTCAGTTGTTGACCCTAAGAGAGTTGACATATACCTTCCGAAGTTGGTTGTCATGCATGGTCAGTTGTACGTTATCGTGTATTGAGATATGTGTCCAGTAGGTATCAAGATTTTAATCATCAAAGGGAATTATATGGGGATGCCAAGTTCTTCAAACATTCAGACATTATAGATATATTAAACAACAAAACCTTTAACACCAAATAATATAATATCTTACCGTACTTTTTATTGAATATTGTGTAGGAATGTATTTGATGAGTATCAGTCTCGCAGTACTTATATATTATGTTTTATATTACTCTTTTGCATCTCGGCCTCTTTGATCTTCAACGGGTCGAAGTATGTGGAAGAGATCTGAAGTCCGCTCTACCCGCCTTCGAGCTAAGGAATCAGAGATTGGTAAGAATTTTTTAGCATTAATATTGCAATACTGCTCCATTGATCTACTATTATTCTGTATAATAAGAAGTTGAAGTTGTTGCAAATAACATGTTACAAGACTGCTTCACGGGTTAACATTATATTAGTTTATAATATAATTAGCTTTGTAAGACGGCAACTAAAAGACTACTTAATATAACAATCGCTCCAGAGTCAAATTTCTCTGCCTCAAACGGGTCAAATCTTAAGTTGTTTGACATTGGTCTCCACTACTTAAAAATTGTATGTTGTAAGGCTGCACAACTAATACTGAAACATTTTAAAACATACGATGCACATTTATCAACTGTACTACTTAGACATTGTAAGACTGTAAGACTACACTTCTGAGAGACTGTAGAATATGATTTTTGTTATTATTATTATGAAAAGCTATGGATAATACTGCAATGATTTTATATTACACATCAAAATATTGATCTGTGTGACAATACCTGGCTAATGAAAGAATTTTGGTATTCGACTCGGATAGAACGTGGGGTAAAGAAAAAAGATGAACTTGAAGATGATGCAACAATCAACATTGTTTACCATGAAGCAACAATTATGTGAGAGATTGCTTAACTGAAGGTATGTAATAAGAACATAATACTACTGTTGTATACTGTTATAATGCACTACTGCGCCGTTCCACGGTTGTTTCAGTAACAATCGTGCAATAATTTCGTACAGTCGTGCAGTTTCTTGCGGGTGTATAGAGTATGAAGTCTACAACAATTAGGTGAGAGATTGTTTAACTAACGGTATGTAATAAGAACATAATGCACTACTGATGTATATTTTTATAATGCACTACTACATCGTTCTTACTCATATTTTCTAAATTACATGATTGTTTCAATAACAGTCGTGCAATAGTTTTCGTACAGTCGTCTAGTTTTTGCGGGTAGAATTTGTATTGGAACATTTATTCTGATTTCTTTGTTTGAAGTTCTACATAATTATGTGAAGATATAAATGTGCCTAAGAGGGGGGGTGAATTAGAATTATAAAAATTTTATGCTTCTTCTTTTCACAAATCCTAAATGTAGTGACTTAGATATGCCTACTGGTGCTTGTGACGAGTATGCCTGATATATCCTAGTTACGTCGGATGTGTGTCGGGTTTGTCTCACAGCGATAAGAAAATAACTGAAAAGTAAATGCGAGACAGGATTTTTATACAGGTTATATGCCCAGCTGGGGTTTACTCCTCTCCTTGGGGTTTGCTCCCCAAGAGTCTAACCAATCACTATAATGCACCGTAGCTGGATACAAAACTGATTGATTAGCCCAATACACAACCGAAACAAGTCGAACACTAGACACACTAGGTTACCACACGCCGAGTTTCGTTCCTCGGAATCTCCTGATCTCGACAGACACAGCTCGCTACCGAAGGGCCCCCGAAACTCATCCTTCCCTTCACGTGTGCTTAAACGTCGACCTTGCCTCCTTGGTATTGCTCACGTTCGAAGACAACACGTCCGAAGACAGAATATATGGCGGGAGGTTGGAATATCAGGATGAATCACTCGCTCAGTGATGGAATCGCAAGTTAACGCTCAGTATGGCAGAAAGCTATCGCAAATAAAAACTCAGGAATCTCTCTGTCTGTTTCTGCTCAAGAATTTCTCGTAGGCTTATAATCGCAAATTCTCAGTCTCTCGAAATTCTGAAGTGTGGCTCATATATAATCCTTTTCAATCAGCACTTCACATGGAAAATCATATCATATAATAATCACCAAATCAAGCATAGTTTTCATGCAATTTTCGAGTCAATCATACCATATAAATCATGCTTTTAACAAATCATTACAACGGTCATATAGCATATTAAAGCATGATTATTTTCCATATAAGAGTTCATTTAAGCATGAATATATTCCACATAAAGTCTCAATTTCGTTCTCATGCATATTCAATCACTTTGCATATAATTACCATGTCAGGACTTTCCAGAAGTGATTCCCTGCTATGTTTCTAGTGTAAATCAATCCAGATTAACTTTCCAAATATAGCACATGAGATAGCATCACATCAGCAAGTTTTCCATGTACAGCTCATAATATATTTACCATGTTTAGCACACAAATCGTATCAGAGCATACTTAATTCGATTTATCATATCATGGCAGAACTTTCCTTATTTCAGAGATCACATCCCTTTATAGCGCATACCATATAATAGCACCTTATCCACAAAGTCAATCAAATCAAATCTTTCCTAAATATAATATTCCAATCAGCATAAGGAAAGATATTAATTCAATATGGCACATTAAATTTAGTGGAAAGCATGCAAGAATCGTCCATGTGATTTTCGTCCGGGAATAACTGATTTTCAACAGATATATCACTTTCCATATATAAACAGCATATTTTCCTTTTATAACTCAGTGGGATATCTCATGCATTATTTCCATATATAGCTCAGAACGATATATCCTATCACATGGGCTGTCTATAACATGCGATCACCTAGTCTCAACAACTAATCACCAAATCTGCGAATCAAATATTCAACACTTCAATAAATCTATAGCTCATAATTAATGCATGTGTGAATATTTTCATATACTTAGATATTATATTGATCATAGATCGAATTGCTTAATTTATAGACCCAACGTTATTACAATTACATTGTCCATCAAAACTCTTTAACACACATGGACCAAAAAGGTCAACATTCTCCCCCTTTTTTATGATGACATGTAATTGATGCAGCACGAAAGCATGTAAGCATATTCGATAATGCAAGTCCTAGCGCATATGTCTAAGTGTTCCATAATCACAAAGGAGAGCATATGATCTTAATCACATATGATACATATTTGCTCCCCCTGCCTAAGTGCATTTATGTATATGACATGCAAAGATATATCATGAATTTTGCTACCCCTGTCTAAGTGCGGATATATCATGTCCTTTTCAAAGTTATATCATGAGTTCAAAATTTTGAAATTTACCCGTGAGTGTGCTCCCCCTGCCTAAGTGCGCATTTTCCAAGCATGATTCAAGCAATCAGATAATCATCGCAGCAGGCACTTAGCACTTATCAACAAATCTCACAAACCTTAATAACGCAGATAAGTATCAGAGTATCACTGTTTCAGAGCATAAGCTCACGCAACGCAGCATAAAAGCATCACTCATATATCAAAAATGCAGCTATTCCATTCGTGAGTGCACATATTCCATATCATTTATGCAGATATTCCATGTAAAGCGTTCAAGCATCAGATCAAACATATTAGTGAAGTTCATAAATTTTACCAAGCTACATTAGTTTGCTCCCCGTACCTAAATGAGGTTATTCCAAATGTCCAGAGCATAAATTCAAAGTTCCACATAGAGCAGTAGATATCATATAGGCAAAAATCAGAATGCACGCACAGTGAAGTTCCCCTTGCATATGTGCAGATATTTTCATGCAAATTCAGTCAGCAGATATATCGTAGGCGCCTAAAGGAATATCACACACAAATCATTTCGTATATCAAAGACAGTTCTCAGACCCTTATATCATTAATTGCTCATACTTCTCCCCCTTCAGCATCAAAAAGGGATATAATAAGGTTTTAAGGCTGAAAACGTGGCGCAAAAAAACTAGAAGACGAAGGAATAACTTATCAGAAAATATTCTCAAGGCTGGAATCACTATTAGATCTGGCAGATCTCACAGATTTGTTCAGCTCCCTGTTATCTTATCAGAACTCTTAAAAGCTGGAGTATAACTTAGATGGTTTTCAAGAAGAGAACTGTGAGGTTCGAATTCTGAGGTAAGAAAGGAAGAAGTATCGAGTGATCTCATTTAAAAATGGGCAACTATCCAAGAGATAAAATGAGATAGGATAAGCTCGAACTTAAATAGAATTAAGAAGATATGGTTTCCAAACCGAATTTGTATTTCAAAACAAGGTGAACCGCCGGTCAGAGATTGCAGACTTATCTGATGTGATCTCATTTTAAATAAGGAAAATATTATCAAAGGCTGAATAAGAGATATTTTAAATATCCGAATTTCCTGAAATAACTTATCGGCCGAAAATAGACTCAAGGTAGAATAATTACGAATTCAACCTAATATAATCACACTTTTAGATAAGATCTTAATGATCGGAATTCCTAAAATAATCTAGATAGCAAAGGGATGATCTCAGAAATGGATAACAACGCGATCATACTTAAGGATAAGATCTGAAATTCCTAAAGTGATCTAGGGGCTGAAAGGAGTATCTCAGAATAGAATTATTGGAAATTTCTTTCTAACATAACATAATCCCAGTTCTAAGGATTGTCAGAAATATCAGACTGATTTGACGGGATCTCATAATTACGGAAAGGATTTGACTGAGCTGAGTGGGAAGGATTTTTTTTTATTATCGGGGATTCCTAAAATAACTGAAGGGCAGGAATGATATCTACGAATTTCTACCTAAAATATTGAAGCCACATTCTAAGGAAAAGTTTGGAGATTTTAAGATTCCTAAAATAGTATTGGTGACTAAAGGAGCGATCTTATGTTGGAATTCACTATGAATCTTTTCCTAAAATACCAAAGTCGCACGTAAGGATAAGGACTATAAGATTCGAAAATACTCTAGGCTGAAAGAATATTCTAGATTAAGATAACTACGAATTTCTACCTAAGATAGTATATCCTAAACGGCAGAATCAGGCAGATTTACTAACCTTATTTAGCTCGATGATTCCCAATCGATCACGGATGTCGCAAAATCTTGCCTCAATAAGGGGCTTTGTGAAGATATCAGCAAGCTGATCATTTGTTCCTACGAATTCCACACTGATATTCCCCTTCTGAACATGGTCTCGTATAAAATGATGTTTTATATGCTTAGTACGAGAATGATGCACGGGATTCTTAGTAATACTAATGGCACTAGTGCTATCACACAGAATAGGAATTTTATCGTAACCTAGCCCGAAATCACTAAGGGTTTGTTTCATCCAAAGAACTTGTTGACAACAATTTCCTAAGGCCATATATTCAGCTTCGGTTGTGGAGAGGGCGACAGCATTTTGCTTTCTACTAGACCAAGTTACCAGGGAATTTCCAAGTAATTGGCAAGTTCCACTAGTACTTTTCCTATCTTCCCTACAGCCGGCATAGTCGGCATCGGAATATCCCATTAATGGGAACTCATCCGTATATCAATACCATAGACCAAAATTCACAGTACCCTTGATATATCTAAGTATACGCTTGACTGCTGTCAAGTGAGATTCCCTAGAGTCAGACTGATATCTCGAACACATACCAACAGCAAACATGATATTAGGACGACTAGCAGTTAAGTAAAGAAGGCTTCCGATCATACCTCGATATTCTGTTTGATCTACTGGTGTACCTGATTCATCACAATCTATTTTGGTGGTCTGATGCATAGGGGTGGAAATTGCTTTGGAATCGCTCATCCCTAATTTTGCCAGTAATTCCTTGTTGTACTTTGTCTGGGATACAAAAGTTCCGTTGTCAAGCTGCTTTATTTGCAACCCGAGGAAGTAGTTCAGCTCACCCATTAAGCTCATCTCAAATTCCTTCTGCATAGACTTAGAGAATTCCTCACAAAGAAGGATATTAGTACTTCCAAATATGATATCATCAACGTTGGACCAGTGTCATGTGATCACCTTCGTACTTAATAAACAGTGTATTATCAATAGTTCCAGTCGAAAATCCTATGTCAATCAAGAACTTACTTAGCCTTTCATACCATGCCCTAGGAGCCTGCTTTAAACCATATAAAGCTTTATTCAATTTAAAAACATGATTTGGAAAATCTTCCCTAGCAAAGCCCGGTGATTGTTCTACATAAACCTCTTCATTTATAAAACCATTTAAAAATGCACTTTTTACGTCCATTTGAAAAAGTTTAAAGCGTTTAAAGGATGCATATGCAAGTAAGACACGTATAGACTCTAATCTAGCTAGCAGAGCAAAAGTTTCATCGAAATCAATACCTTCCTCCTGGGAATAACCTTTTGCAACTAACCTCGCTTTGTTTCTTGGGACATTACCATGTTCGTCGAGTTTGTTGCGGAAGACCCATTTGGTTCCTATGATGGATTTTTCATCTGGTCTCTCTACGAGTGTCCACACATGGCTCTTTTCAAACTGAGATAGCTCATCCTCCATGGCAGAGACCCATGAGATATCGTCTAGGGCTTCATGGACTGTCTTAGGTTCCATCATTGAGAGCAGTACATCATGGGATTCCACTGTATCCCGATTTCGTGTAGTCGTTCGAATTTTGATTCCAGATCTGATGTTTCCTATTACTTGATCTGTTGGATGACTGGAAGCATGCTTCTATTTTCTAGGTTGCAGCTCATCAGCTTCTGGTTCCAGTTTCTCAACATTTTCGTCTTCGGGAATATCGTCCTCACCATCTTTAGTAACCTGTAATTCTGCACAGGGCAAATCTATACCTTCCTCATCAGTAGCATCTGCGTTAGGTATCTCATCAAAAGTAACATGTATGGATTCCTGAACAGTCAGCTTCCTCTTAATATAAACACGATATGCCTTAGAGTGAAGACTGTAACCAAGGAATATCCCTTCATCAACCTTAGAGTCAAATTTTCCTCTCTTATCTCTATCGTTCAAGATAAAACATTTGCATCCAAACACACGAAAGTAACTTATATTTGGAGTTCTACCATGCCAGATTTCATAAGAAGTCTTCTTTAATATCGGCCTAAGGAAGACACGGTTAGACACATAACAAGCTGTACTAACAGCTTCCGCCCACAACTGTTTAGGAATATCATACTCATGTACATAGATCTAGCCATTTCCTGTAATATCCTATTTTTACGTTCAACTACGCCATTCTGTTGGGGAGTTATAGGGGCAGAGAAGTTATGACTATATCCGTATTGATCACAGAATGATGCAAATGACTTACTATCAAATTCCAGTCCGTTATCACTACGTATCCTACACAGATTCATTTCTTTTTCATTTTCTAGTCTCTTCACCAGTGATGCGAAGTTATCTAGTGCCTCATTTTATGTGCAAGGAATATCACCCAAGTGTACCTGGAATAATCATCAACAATGACAAAGGCATATCTTTTACCTCGCAGAGACATCGTTTGAACAGGACCAAAAAGGTCGAGATGTAGTAATTCCAGAGGTCTGGATGTAGATATCACATTCTTTGCTTTGAACGATGTCTTGGTCTGCTTGCCCATTTGGCACGCCTTGCATGTTTTGTCCTTGACGAACTTTATGTCAGGAACACATCGTACCAGTGCATTGCTTGTGATATGAGACAGTAATTCCATATTGGCCTGTCCTAGGCGTCTGTGCCATAACCAGGTGTGTAACTGCTAAACACTTGACATTCTGGTCAGTGATATCATCAAGAGTTATGCAATAGATATTTCTATCCCTTGATGCACTGAATAGTACCTTGGCATCATTTCTAACTACACACTTATCATTTTCAAACGTAACTGTATGACCCTTATCGCATAATTGACTAATGCTAATGAGGTTATGTTCTAGATTCTTAACCAACCATACGTCATCATAGTAGTATGTAAAGTGTTACCAACAGTTCCAACTCCAATAATCTTAGCTTTTGTGTTGTCGTCATAGGAGACATATCCTCCGTCATATGCTTTCACCGACACAAACTTACTGATATCACCTGTCATATGGTGGGAACACCCACTGTCGAGGTACCACTTGTTTTTCTTGCTGGATTTTCTTCTTTGTACCTGCATGAATCAGTTCTTTTCTGAGGTGCCCAACTTCGATTGGGTCCTAAAAGGTCAGTGGCAAAATAACTCCTGTTAACACATGATATATCATCTGTCACAGACTGTGATCTCACAAACACATGCGGGCCAGTGTTAGAACTTTGATTCTTAGGGACCTGCTTTGGCATCCAGATATATCTAGATTTATCAGCTTTCTTCAAAAAAATAATGACCGTGACGGCCGCATGAAAAACATTTAGGCTTTCTAATATCTTGTGAAGGTGCAGCATGCTTAGGTGTTGTGGAATATCCTATCACTGTTTTTCCAACATGTCTAGGAAGACTAAGTATCATGTTGAGATTTTGTTGTCCTACAAGAAGTCTATCATTTGTACGAGATTTTTCTTCTAAGAACTCCTTAAGAACAAACATGTCTCTAGATATATTTTCTTGCTTCCTAAGCTTTTCACAATTACACAAGACTTTCTCTTCCTTAAGAGTTTCTAACTCGGCTTTCAGACGCTCATTTTCTAGATCTGTTTGATGCTTCTCTCTAGCTACGTCATCTCGTTGCCTAATCAGTCTCTTTACTTGTGAGTTGAGCGACTTAATCCTTCTTTGTGCGTTTTGAATTATTTCAAACATCTCTTCCTTTTCATCTACTTCAGGGACTGAGGAAGCGCTATCATGGGATTTATCTTGCCTAGCATATAATTCATTTAGAAAGAGTATTTTCTTAATAGTGGATGAAGAAGATACCTGATCATCGGCGGCCATGTAGGCGAGATCTTCCTCCTCTTCACTTCCGGCCTCTTCCCAGTTGGTGACCATGGCTTTCTGCTTCTTTATCTTTTTGTCACCATTTCCATCGGGCAGTTTGAGGCGAAGTGGCCTGGCTTGTTGCACTTGAAGCATTTTTGCACAGTATTCCCGGATGACGATATTCCCTTGTTCCTAGATTGGAACTTGGAGTTTCCTTTGAACTTTCTTCTCAGCCGGGACATTCCAAATTTTCTGGTCAGCATGGCGATCTGCTCTAGTATGTCTTCCTCAGTCTCTTCGTCGTCAGAATCAGATTCCTTCTGTTCAGCGTTGAAAGCAATGGTATTCCTGACTTGTGCTTTTTCTTCCATGGAGATCTGAGTCATTTCGTACGTGGTTAGAGATCCGATCAGCTCCGAGACAGACAACTCGTCCAGATCCTTAGCTTCGTAGATGGCTGTTACTTTGGGATTCCATTCTCTTGGAAGAGATCTCAGTATTTTTCGCACTTTCTCTCCGTCCGGTATTTCTTTCCCACCGAGAACATTTGGTTGATGATGTTCATGAATCTCGCGTACATGTGGCTTATTGTCTCGTTGTCCTCCATTTTGAACAGCTCGTATTGGTGGGTTAGCAGGGCTATTCTTTCTTGTACAACTCGAGTGGTTCCCTCATGTGTGACTTGAAGCATGTCCCACATATCTTTGGCAGATTCGCATGAACTCACACGATTGTATTCTTCTCTTGTAAGCGCGCAGGCGATCATGTTTTTTGCTTTGGCGTTCAAGGAGATTCCTCGCTTGTCTGTTGCATCGTAGTCAGAACCTTTCTTTGGAGTTCCATCCACCTTCTTAGGAATATAAGGTCCAGTCGTGATGATATCCCACAGATTATAGTCAGTAGCAAGCAGGAATTCCTTCATCCGGTTTTTCCATATGGCGTAGTTGGTTCCATCGAAGAGTGGTGGCCTGGAATGGGATTTTTCCTCTGCAAAAACATCAAAACTCGAAGAAGCCGTTAGATCTTTAACTCAGGCTTGTTAGGCCCGTCGTTTGAGTAACCTGGCTCTTATGCCAAATGAATATATAAATGTGCCTAAGAGGGGGGTGAATTAGGCTTAAAATTTTATACTTCTTCTTTTCACAAATCCTAAATGTAGTGACTTAGATATGCCTACTGGTGCTTGTGACGAGTATGCCTGATATATCCTAGTTACGTTGGATGTGTGTCGGGTCTGTCTCACAGCGATAAGAAAATAACTAAAAAGTAAATGCGAGACAGGATTTTTAAAGAGGTTATATCCCCAACTGTGGTTAACTCCTCTCCTTGGGGTTTGCTCCCCAAGAGTTTAACCAATCACTATAATGCACCGTAGCTGGATACAAAACTGATTGATTAGCCCAATACACAACTGAAACAAGTCGAACACCAGACACTAGGTTACCACACGCCGAGTTTCGTTCCTTGGAATCTCCTGATCCCGACAGACACAGCTCGCTACCGAAGGGCCCCCGGAACTCGTCCTTCCCTTTACGTGTGCGTAACGTCGACCTTGCCTCCTTGGTATTGCTCATGTCCGAATACAACACGTCCGAAGACAGAATATATGGTGGGAGGTTGGAATATCAGGATGAATCACTCGCTCAGTGATGGAATCGCAAGTTAACGCTCAGTATGGCAGAAAGCTATCGTAAATAAAAGCTCAAGAATCTCTATGTTTGTTTCTGCTCAAGAATTTCTCGTAGGCTTATAATCGCAAATTCTCAGTCTCTCGAAATTCTTAAGTGTGGCTCATATATAATCCTTTTCAATCAGCACTTCACATGGAAAATCATATCATATAATAATCACCAAATCAAACATAGTTTTCATGCAATTTTCGAGTCAATCATACCATATAAATCATACTTTTAACAAATCATTACAACGGTCATATAGCACATTAAAGCATGATTATTTTCCATATAAGAGTTCATTTAAGCATGAATATATTCCACATAAAGTCTCAATTTCGTTCTCATGCATATTCAATCACTTTGCATATAATTACCATGTCAGGACTTTCCATAAGTGATTCTCTGCTATCTGTTTCTAGTGTAAATCAATCCAGATTAACTTTCCAAATATAGCACATGAGATAGCATCACATCAGCACGTTTTCCATGTACAGCTCATAATATATTTACCATGTTTAGCACACAAATCATATCAGAGCATACTTAATTCGATTTATCATATCATGGCAGAACTTTCCTTATTTCAGAGATCACATCCGTTTATAGCTCATACCATATAATAGCACCTTATCCACAAAGTCAATCAAATCAAAGCTTTCCTAAATATAATATTCCAATCAGTATAAGGAAAGATATTAATTCAATATGGCACATTAAATTCAGTGGAAAGCATGCAAGAATCGTCCATGTGATTTTCGTCCGGGAATAACTGATTTTCAACAGATATATCACTTTCCATATATAAACAGCATATTTTCCTTTTATAACTCAGTGGGATATCTCATGCATTATTTCCATATATAGCTCAGAACGATATATCCTATCACATGGGCTGTCTATAACATGCGATCACCTAGTCTCAACAACTAATCACCAAATCATATGCGAATCAAATATTCAACACTTAATAAATCTATAGCACATAATTAATGCATGTGTGAATATTTTCATATACTTAGACGTTATATTGATCATAGATCGAATTGCTTAATTTATAGACCTAACGTTATTACAATTACATTGTCCATCTAAACTCTCTAACACACATGGACCAAAAAGGTCAACATTATGTTTCTAATTTCATAATCCATGATTAACATTTATTTAGGGTTTGTCCTATTTTTGCACGATGTTATTGAAGCAGTCGTGTAATTGGTCGGGTCTGGGGTCCAAAAATAAATGGGCGGGTCTCGGGTCCACTATAAAGTAGATGGCCCGATCGCGGATCTCGGGTCTTTCTAGTAACAATAGATCTAATAAACTAGAAAATCTTTTAAAAATAACCCGTGCAACGCACGGGGCTAAAACTAGTAATAGTAATATATCATCTCTTATATAAAGCACTCTTGTCCCATTTAAATCTTCTACAATTTGATCATTCCATCAGTACTTTTAAGGGATGTTGTTTCATGAAAACTCTCCATGGGAGTGGACCGGACCTAATGAAGCACTCACTTTGAATACAAAATTCACCTAACTGTTATAAACTCGAGGAGTATTCCATACAGCTGAAAGATCTTTACCATCTCCTCAAAGTAAGTCCAGCGCCAAACTTATAGTTGTGATAGTGGTGATAGTGATGATGAAAGCCCAGCAAAATATACAGATCATGCGAGACGACTCATGTCACGTCCCTATTTTTTGGAAACCTATATTTTCATAAAGCAGCAAGGGAGTAAGTCTGGAGAAATGCCATGAAAGAATAAATTGATCTGACTAAAAAAAATAAAAAAGAGCTCGTGGAGTTGTCCGACAAAGGAGATGCCATTGACTTGAAATTGATTTATTTGATCAAGTGATAAATATGATTCGTGAAGAAATACAAACCACGCTTGGTTGCTAAGTGATGTGAACAACAACCCGAGATTGCACTAGACAAAACCTGCACCAGTCGCAAGGATTGGAACAATCAGGATTGCACTTGTTATTGCAGCTTAGGCTAAAAGTGTTCTAGCAAGATGTATCGCCTTAGAAAGACACTTTAGGGGCTAAGACAACCCCCCGTGCATGGAATGTTAAAATTACGAATATTCTCATCAGCTAGGATTTGGAAAATGTCCTAATGAAATGTCACTCTGAGTCAATAAAAATGTTTAAAATTTTCTTGCAACTTGCGTTTACGTTAACAATATCATTTCTTTTGAGACAAGAGCCGACAAAGTTGAAGACTTTAAAAAGTAGTAATGAGCAAGTTCGAGATGACGGACCTCGAACTAATTTGATAATTTTTGGGAATCAGGTCAGTAAACTGAGAAAAAATCTTCGACAGAAATATATTAAAAATTTGCTCGTAAGGTTTTTCATGGACAATTGAACATCAGTTACTTGGTTATCAAGTCGTTCAACTCATTTGACAACCAGGCTAAACTATGGTTCACTCGGGTCAATGAGACAGGGGAATCTATAGTTATTACTGTAATTAAAGAACCGAACATCAATTATGTGTTTATCAAGTCGTTCGACTCATTAGATAAATAGGCCAAACTATGGTTTACTCGGACAATGTGGAACCCGTGTATATCTATTACATTAGCTAAAGTATTAAACACCAATTATTTGGTTCTCAAGTCGTTCAACTCATTAGATAACCCAACAAAACTATGGTTTACTTGGTCAATGAGGCACAAGAGTCTATAGCTATTACATTAGTAAGCGTAAACCTCGATTACGTTTAATGAGACATTCCAGCAGCACGATGGAGCGACAAGAAGATACCACAAATTTCCGATGTTTGGGGGGATCTCTCATCCGTGTTACCCGCACAAGGCCTTATGTAGCTTTTGCAGTTAGCGTTGTGTCGAGCAGGGGCGGAGCTACATGTGAGACCCCACTGAAACTTTATTTTCTTTTAAATTGCTAATATAAAAAGTTAAAATTAATACCCAAGTAGCATAGTATATACAAAATGACCCCACCGAAATTTAATATTTCATTTGGACCTCATTAAATAAATTTTCTATTGTATTTGGACCCTACTAATTAACATTTCTAACTCCGCCACTGGTGTTGAGGAACATGGACTATGCAAATGAAAGTCACTTTGTTGCTGCAAAGTGAATAATTCGTCGTCTTCAAGGGACTAAGAAGACGAGTGCAGGCACGGACCTACGGCGGGGCTTGGAGGGTCCGTTGACCCTCCGGCCGCCGAATTAGCCCTTAGAGGTATGCCCGCCTGCAGCTGTTTTTTATTTTTTTTTTCTGAAATTGAAGAGCCCCCATGAGAGACGCGAAGAAGGGCAAGGGGGAAGAATATGAATAGTGTGGGCTGAGCTTCTTAAAAAAAGTTGGTCTTAGTCACGTATTTTAAATAATAATTGCTTTGTCTTGGGCCATATTTATTATTTTTTGGGCCTAAATGCAGTTTTGGGGCTATTTTTAGTCTTTCTTTGTTGACTATGTTAATTGATTAATCACTTAATTTTCACAATAGACACAAAATGTTGGCTGTGCTGCAAAATAGCTTCAATGAGGGTTTCTCTGTTTTTCTGTCCGAAGGCAGATTTGTGTTATGTTGAGAATGGAATATTCGTAAATGTTAAAACAGAAGCTATATTGCAAGAGTTTCAAAGCATGAGGTCTCGTAGGATACAACTGCCACCGCTTTGTCGTTCTCATAGTGTTTCGGCCGGTCAAACTTAGTTTTAATAGTCATGGACTAGCATGTATTGCAAATCATTATTTTGAAATGAATATATAGAGAAATTCAAGTTTATTATATGTTAGTTTTTGTTTTTGCGATATGTTAAAATAAGATTGAGCCCCGGCAGTGATGCATTCCTGGATCCGTCCTGGACGAGTGCAAGCTGACGGGTTATTCGAACAACGATTGGGCCGGGTCGATTGACGACTGAAAAAGCGCGTCAGGTTATGTTTTTTTGCCTCCAGACGAATGTGATCTCTTGGAGAGTTCCACGAAGTAAAAGACAGTTGCATTTTCATCCTCTGAAGCTTAATAAGCAACAATCACAGATGCTGTAGATTACGATGAATTGAAGGCTTAGCAGCTAAAGCAAGCAGAGCCACTATTATTCTTTCTGATAATAAGTATGCTATCTTAATGACGAAGAATCTTGTGTTTCGTGCCCGATCAAAGCACATTGAGCTTCATAATCGCTTCATGAGGGACTTGGCGGATGGTAAGCAAGAAATAGGTCTGACTATATCAGCACAAATGAGCAAGCGACTGATATTTAAAAAGGCCGTCACTTCCGAAAAGTTCGACAAGTATGAAGCTCTATTGAATATTACAATTAAGCATGACTTTATTTGTAATCCAAACATCATTCTAGATGATCAAGAGTTGCCTAGTTATCATAAGAAATAATTAAGTTAGCAAGTCTATGAGTTAATGCAAGCTTATAATAAAAAAGCAACGTCGTGTACTTGATTATTTGAGAAAATTGTCGGGGTTGAGCGGTAATATTTCGGGCCCAGCGGAAGGTTTATTTTGAACCGCGACGATTTTGTTTGGACAATATAGAACCAAATGACTTCGATAGAGAACACGAGATTCTTACGTGGTTCGGCCAATACCGCCTACCTGCACGCAGATCACCAGCTTTACTATATTGGGAATATTATAGCGTACAAATTAACACTCGTGTTTAAACCAAAACTTGAGACCCCTTACCCACCCGGGTAATATATTTGTACCTACACTCAACTGCCCAGTAAAACTAAAACCCGCTCTCACCCTTATCCACCCGGATAAGTTTCCCTCTCACTATTTCTCTCGCACTGAACTTACTTAATTTGGGATGATAATAACTGAAGAATCCTCAGCCTATTTATAGATGTCTTCAGCTCTTCTGGACCACTCAAAACCGGTGGCCAGGAATCCGTCGGGTCGCTCAGTTCTGGACCGCTCAAAACCGGTGGCCAAGAATCCGCTGCGTCGCCCTTTAATATGAGCCGTTCGTTTATTATATATAAAATAATATTATAATATTATGTAATATTATTTTATTATTTTTTCTTCTTTTTAGGGTGGCTGGCCTAACAATTCTCCCTCGCTAGCCGCATTCGACACCTATCCGAGCATCGTCTTCAGCACCGTCAAGCACTCATCACAGCGAGTCTGTATGAGAGTAACACGTTCGTAATTACCAGAACGTCCATTGGCCTTCCTTGTATCAGCTACACATATCCGAATCAAGAATTCAGGTCCTACCAACTTGATTCACCCGCGTCCAATCCTATGTGCAGCTGCCGAACCGACTCTACCCGTCGATTCTAAAGAGGAACTTCGACACAACCTCTTCTCCAGCAGGACTTCCCTTCTCACGATCGTCTGCCATTCCACCACGCACGCGCGATTTTCGTGAACCCGTGGAAGTCAGAGTGTTTTGTACCATACTTCCGTCCAGACGATACAAACCTCCACTATCTTCTCCCTTCAGTAGGACCTTTCCGCCATGTGTGATTTTACAGACTTACCCTGCTATGAAACTCTCATAGCCCTTGGAATCTAACTGGCTCAAGGATATTAAATTCTTCCGTAACTTTGGGGCGAAGATCACACCACCCAAAGCCTGCACCGCTCCGTCAGTCGTTTTGGTTTCATTGTTCCAACACCACGAATCGCATGACGGTATCCATCAGCCATGGAAACCGAACCTCTTTGTATCTTTTGGAATGTATCAAAATACTTTCTTTCGGAGCTAATATGGTACTTCGACCCCGAATCAAATATCCATTCATCCTGAGAAAAAGCGTCGTCGTTGTAGACTGTGAGAACGTCTACAACATCATCCGTATCCTAAGCTAAAAGAAAAAGAATTTTCATCACTCTCTAATTGTTGGCGTAGGTGACGAAGACTCAGTTCAAGCCCGGCTCTTACGCAGGCAGACTCAGTTGTTCCGCTGGCGCGCTCAAGTGTCGTGCCGGGAAATATTGTTAAGTCCTTTTTATACGTTTTAGGACAGACGAGGACCGACCCAAATTTGTGGAACTAAATGGAAGTGAAAATCTTATTTGATTAAATAATTATAGAAAAGATAAATCGAAATGGAACTTGGCTCGTCACAAACCCTGCGATAAAACCCAAACCAAACCCGCCTCGCTGAGTTCTTATTTCGTAGATCAACAATGCCGAATTTCAGCGTTTCCCCAGCAAGTGGATGCTTTTCGATCAAAAACCCCACGAAACTTTCATCTACGTTTCTTTCTACAAGGAAAGAGGCTCGTTTTACCGCCACCTCAAGTAGAAGCATCTGTAAAAGTGTTGAATTTAGTGTTAAAGCTCAGTACATGATTCCCCGAGAACAGAATCGGCAGCAGCAGAAGTTCTCTTCCGACGAGTCTAATTTTTCCACACAGACTGGTTAGTCCTAGTGTTTTTCGAAGCCGTATCTTATGGTATGGTATGTTGGTGAAAATGGAAATTGCCTGCTTTTTGTTAATATTGCTGGATTTTGTGTTTCGAACGACGAAGGGATTTCATCGATTTTAAACTTTTTGAAAGGGCAATCGACGCCGCGGGTTTATGTGGGCTACTCAATATATAAGGGTAAAGCTGCTCTTACGGTGGAGCCACGAGCACCAGAGTTCTCTCCTTTGGAAGTATGTCTCTTTTCCATTAAATCTTTGATGGAGATATTGGGTATTCATTATGACGAGCAGTGAGCAATGAATGTACTTCGCAGTCTGGGGCACTCAAGATGTCAAAGGAGGGTATTGTTTTACTCCAATTTGCACCTGCCTCTGGCGTTCGTCAATATGATTGGAGTAGAAAACAGGTAGACTGTGGCGCCACTCAAGTCTTTCGTTTCCTATTTTCGAATCTGAGTTTTTCATAGGAATTTAGTGTGTGTAGTAGATATGTGACTTTTTTCTTGTTAGATTCTCAAAATCTCATTAAAATGCTCATTTTATGGTATGGTCTTAACAAAACAACGATAATACTCCCTGCCATCTTCCAGGTATTCTCATTGTCGGTGACAGAAATTGGGAACATTATGAGCCTCGGAGCAAGAGAATCTTGTGAATTTTTTCATGACCCATTCAAGGGAAAAGGGTAATCTTTAGACTTGCCAATTCATGCTGATAATAATCCACAAACATTCGAGTTTCTTATTTTGTTCTGTAGTTATAGCTTGAAACAAGTTTTTCTCTAACCTCACCTTTCCCATCTTAGTATTTTTTTTTCCTGTACACATTTTCGGAAAAAAAAAAAAAAAAACTTGTGCAGTGATGAAGGTAAAGTTAGGAAAGTGTTGAAGGTTGAACCGTTGCCTGATGGTTCTGGTCACTTCTTCAATCTGAGTAAGCCACTCATACTCGTAAACACTAATTTGACCACATATCGCCCGACGCCGACATCATTTACTTCATGTTTTTGTGTATTTTTCAAACGATTGAACATAAGGTGTTCAAAACAAGCTCCTTAATATGGATGAGAATATCTATATCCCCGTCTCCAAGGCTGAGTTTGCTGTCCTTGTATCATCGTTCAACGTAAGAGCCTTTATATAATAAGTATCAATTGATTCCTTTGTCTGTATATGCTTTAGGATATGTGTTTAATTAAGCTACTTACTGTTTTTCCTATGTTTATTGTTCATTCAGTACATTGTACCATACCTATTGGGCTGGCATGCGTTTGCAAACTCCGTGAAGCCTGAGGATTCGAACCGCATGAACAACACTACCAATCCTAGAACTGCCGACTATGAATGGAGCAGATGAAATTTGTTTTTCGTTACAGAACTTTCTCTTAGTTAGAGATGCATTTTTCTGTTCTAAGGTTAATCTTCTGTAACTCTGTTGTGTTTATGTTACATTATTTAGTAACTTCTGTAACTCCGTGAATTTGTTTTGTTTAATTTATGTGCATTTGCAATTTCTTCGATACAATTGGAGATTATTTTGTCAAGGAGGTTTTGGCTTAGTGGTCTAGGTTGAGTGAAAGCATTATGCTCTTGGAAAGGTCATGACCGGTTAGTAGGGTGTACATTCGAGTTTCGGGTTTCCGACCCGACCCAATATTGGATTAGATGTCGGGTTCCGGGTTCCGACCATGTACATCGGGTCGGGCATCAGGTAGCAATATGCTACCCGATTTACCCGATCGGGTACCTGACAAAGTAAAAAAAAAAAAAATTATTTCACTTAACCGGCCATTTAATAAAACTATCTGACCAATTAGTTAAATTATTTATTTATAGAAAAAGTTTAACTACAAAAATCCAAACTGGATTGCTATTCACCGCCCCCTTTTTCCTAGTCACCGCCCCCTAAAGGACTTGAAAATGACCTTTTTGCCCTTATGATATTTAAATTAATTTAAAAAGAGAAAATTATAATAAACAATAAAAATATCTATTTAAAGCTCTGTCCAAACAACACTTTTCAAATCACCTATCGAAAATCAGACAAAAACAAAAAAATACTGAAATCGCAATGGATCGTCGACAGGGACAAAAAAAATATCTATAATAAATATCGTACGAATTTCGGCTCGACCGAACATGATTTAAAAAAAAAAAAAAAAACGACCGAAATGAAATTTCGGTCACTGCAGTACTGACCGAAACATAATTTCGGCCGGTACTGAAACCGACCGAAAATTGATTTCGGTCGGTAACTGTACCGACCGAAATCATGCTTCGGTCGGTACAGTACCGACCGAAATCATGCTTCGGTCGGTACAGTACCGACCGAAATCTGATTTCGGTCGATACAGTACCGACCGAAATCAATTTTCGGTCGGTACAGTATTGACCGAAATTTGATTTCGGTCAATATATTTTTTTAATTACAGTATATTTTATTTATATTATTTATTTATATTATTTATTTAGATTATTTATTTGGATTATTATTTGTATATTTTATTTATATTATTTATTTGGATTATGTATTTATATTATTTATTTGGGTTATTTATTCGTATTATTTATTTGTATTATTTATTTGTATATTTATATTCGAAACGGAATAAATATGCAAACAAATATTGAAAACATATAGAAAATCCGTCCGATACAATAAAAGATAAAAAAAACAATAGCAACAGCGTCAAGGGGCCTGGCGCCACCGGTCGTTGATCTCATTCAGCCTGGCTCGGAACTCGTCCGTACGCGTCGTTTCACCACGATGCAGACTGGCTAGCATGTCCATACTCACGCTGTACATCGTGCTGTACCACTGCACATAGCAATAATACGTACGATTACACATATAAATATAAAAAAATCGACATAAGATTTAATTACGTACGTAGTCGGCGTGGCTGCGCGGGGGTATGCATGCCGATGAGGATCCCTGCTCCGTCGAAAGCATGATCGTCATCTCCCCCCACGGCATGTGGAAGGTGTTCGTGTCTGGATGCCAGCGCTCCACAAAAGCGCTGAGTAGAGGCTGGTCCAATTGACCCAACATAGCATCCGCGAGGTGCCCAAGCCCCGTGCCATCGATCTGGCTCTGTGTCTCCGGCGGGAATTGGGAGTACCAATTCTTCAGCTTCCCAAGCACTAACGCCCGCTGCTCGCACTTCAACAGAGGTCTCTCCTCCTCACCCGTCCAGATGCGGGGCGCGATGTGCCCCAGATAACTACGGATCACCTCGTCATCATATGGACCACCGGGCTATGGCCCCTGCACCCTCCACGAATCGTCATCTGTGACCCTGGAGCGCTTGCTCCCTATTTCATTTTTCACGAATAACGCAAAAATAAATTTAATTTCTTTTACGTATTTTAAGACACCGCACGTCAGTTTATAGAGGAGAATGGAATTACCTGAGGAGGCCGGTGGCAGATCGTCGCCGGATGACTCAAACGGAGGGGGTCTACTGCTTCCTCCGGGTAGGGTCTTTCCACCCTTGTTCTGTAATTAAAAAGATTTTTTTAAAAAAAAATAATAATACAAATAAATAATACAAATAAAATTGTGGTATGCATTATTGCGTTTATTGCGTTTATATAGAAGTGTACTTCACCCACAATTTGGGTGAACATTCGATGTGGGGCAATTGATTTCCCATAAGAAACTGACATGCGTAAGTACTAAGAGCTTATATAAAATTGTAAGTAAAAGTACGTTTTGCTCAATGGTTGAAGCAGTGGTAGTAAGTGCTTCCTCCCACATGACGTTTGGCTAAGAGGCAAGGCAAATACTCGGCTTTGCTGAGAATTCATCTTGGGAGGCGATTTTGCAGGTTTTTCTTATCCCTATAATTTAATAACAAAAATTCGCTGCCGTGGGAGGATTTTTAATCCTCGAATCTTTCTTTTGTCGTTCTTTTTTTTTTTCTTCGGCGGAGGTATAATAATTTATTCGAAAGGAATGCTCAGAATGGGAGTTATTATCTGCAATCGAAGGTTCACAGAGCTAAAGAATGCCTGGAATCAGTACAAGCCCACTGAGCCATTGAAGGGATGACAGCTACGTCTAACGTTCTTTTGTGCCCTTTGATTTTTTTTGCTTCGAAGCTTATGACTGGAATTTTATTACATGAAAATTGGGCCCACAAGCAAGGCGTTGCACGGCGGCAACTTTCAGGTCACGCCCATAGGCGTTTCCATGGACAACGCAAGGCTAGCCATCACAACCATCGGAAAGCTGATGTCTACTCAGTTCTCCGAGCTGGTCAACGAGTATTACAACAATCGCCTCTTCCAATCTCTCTGGCGGAAGAAACCCTAGCTTGGACTATGGGTTCAAAGGGGCTGAGATAGCCATGGCTTCTTACTGCTCTGAGCTTCAGTTCTTGGCCGACCCAGTGACCAACCATGTTCAGAGCGTCGAGCAGCACAACCAAGACGTGATCTCGTTGGGACTCATCTCTTATAGGAAGACAGTAGAGGCTTTGGGCATCCTCAAACTCATGTCTTGCACCTACTTAATCGCACTTTGCCAGGCCATCGATCTGAGGCACTTGGAGGAGAATCTCAGCCTAGCCATAAAGAACACCGTGAGCCAGCCGCCGCATCGTACGCTAGGGCGGTGTCTCTGGCGGTGTGATAGGTGTCGAGCCAGACGCGAGCCCTTTTGTGCGGGTCTCTGATCTCGGAGGTGTACCACCCCCAGTGCCTCTTGCACACGCCGCGGTACCTGATTTCTTCCGATTCGACTGCGGCAGAAGAGAATAGAAACAAAGCGGATTAAGAAGAAAGCATCTCTGACTTCCAGACGGAGAAAATGGGTCAAAAATACAGTGAGAAAGAAGATGAGGTGAGGTGGGTGTGTTTTTTTTTTTTCCTTTTTTTCTTTCTTACATGTTACTTTTTCGTTTTTCTCATCACGGCTCACTCGATTTTTTATCAACGTAAACCCTGTTGATTTAAGAGGGTTTCTGGGGTTGATCGATACCGTGGTGGGGGTTTTGAATCATTAGATCGAAAATGGGACGACGAAGAGGATGGAAATGGTGATTCCACGGACAACTAGCTTAGCAGATGGTACTCATTCCACGGATTTACGGTAACTTTTTTTCTTTATGTATATATAATATAAATGGTAAATTCCATATAACCAATTTCTGTTTTATCTGCGAGTTTTTACCATCGCAATATTTTTTTTAGAAGAGTGGGCATTCTTCTTCGCAAAGGATTGATTTCCTTGCACAATTAAGAGATGACACTCTCTATTCTTTTTTTCCCTTATTTTCTTTATTCTCGGCTTCAGTTCTGAATATCCATGACCAATTCTGGGAACATAAATGGTAGCAAAAATGGAAGTGTAAGATGGATAATCGAACAACTATGGCTCAGACGGAAGATGTCATTCGAAGGACTGTGTACGTATCTGACATTGTCTTGAGGATGCTATTAGAAGTTTTTGATGCTCTATTGATATTTGGCATTGTGATGTTAGCGGACATAGGTTACTGAGGAGCAACTTGCTAACCTGTTCATCAATTACGGGCAGGTACATTCTTGCAAGTGCAACTAGCCCGATAAGTGAAGTCCGTTCAAGCAATTTCTTCTACTTGCAAAAGCCAGGCGCTCTAAAGCAAGCAATTTGTTTCGAGGATTCGCCAGATTGGGGAGAAACAGACGTAGAAGTTAAAGTCGAAGAACCAAACGGCGGAGACTATAAATGCAGCCACTACACCAATCGCCTTCTCTTTCGAAACTCAATAGTGGTTCAGTTCCATTGCCTCCTCTGCCCGATAATGCAGTTGTGGGGAGAAAAGTCTCGAGAGCTTCTCTTACCTGGAGAGATTTGACCGTTACTATAAAGGGTAATAGAAAGTATTCAGACAAGGTCGTCAAGAGTTGTAATGGATATGCTTTTACCTGGTACGATGACTGTGATAATGGGTCCAGCCAACTCAGGGAAATCAAAGCATTTTAGGGCTCTTGCAGGTTTGTTCTATGTTTTTTCCTTTTGTCTCAACACTCACTTGAATTTGGCTAACCTTAACATTGACCTTTGTTTAACTCTTCTTATGCTGTTTATGATTCAGGGAAATTGCCCAAATCATCTGGAGTATATGGCGAGGTATTTGTTAACGGAATTAAGTCGGGCATTCCCTACGGAGCGTTGTAAGTTCTTTTGCAGTATTACATCAGTTAATGTTTTGTGCCAGGTGTTTTTTATCGAAGATTTTGTCCTAACTCTTAAACTTGTTATCTATTGTTGTTATCTTCGGTAATTGCATATGGTTATAAACTCATAATGGTTTTGAGGATCTACTAACATTTATTGTTCTTCCTTGCTGAATGTAATAAAAAATAAAAAGTAGTAGTTATGGAGCAGTGGAGTGGAGCTTGGTAAATAAGTATTTTGATTAACATTTGGGTTCAACAAAATTGATACCATTGGACAAAGCACGAATAACCGTTGAAGGGATAGAGGAGGTTTGAAAACTCTGTCTATCAGCAAATATAACGTCGTAAGAGCTGTATCAACTTTATAATGTTTGCAGTGGGCAACAATGAGGAAGCGTAAAGATAGTGAAATGATATAAAATCTGTTAATCCTGAAATTAAGGTAGTGAAAGAGGAGCCTTCTACTATCTCGGCCTATTGCGACCAAAAAATGCCCTTCGACGCACAATTTATTCCAAGGGCATCGAAGAAGATTTCAAATTGTTCCTGTAATCCGCCAAATGTTCAGATGGAAACGATGCCCCTTCATACTCCGATGATTCTGAGCAGGACCCTCCTCAAGAAGCTTTTCTGAAGGCAATTTCAGGCAAGTTACTGTATCAATTGATGGTCCGATTTTCTACTATATCAAATGATGCACCAATTTTCTGTTAGATTCAAAGCTTTATGCTTGCGCGATCGCTTTCGAATGAGCTGAGATGTGATAAATTGTATTCAATGAGCTGATTGTTTTTTATTCGTCGGGAAATCTGCAGAAGTAGCAAACGTCTAAGCAGTTTTTCGGCCGTCGTTGCCGTCAAAGCTGTAAAAAGCGAGACAGATGAACGTCCGCGCCGCTAGGGTTATTTACTGTGGAACCAACACCATGTAGTGTAAGTCTTCACTATTCGTTATTTTTCTGACGTTCTTATTTTCAGTTTTCCGGCCGTCGACGCCTTCAAAGCTGTATAAAGCGAGACAGATGAAACGTCCGCGCCGTTAGGGTTATCTGTTGTGGAACCAACACCGGTAAGTTTACTATTTGTTATTTTCTAATGTTGTTATTTTTCTAATCTCAATCCCATGTCCAAGGAGTTTGTGCCGCCGTCGCTCCACCACCATATGGTGGTGACTGGTGCCGCAGCATCAGTACCACGGCATGGATGGGTATCACGGAGCTAATGGTTTTGTATTACCTGGGCAGCATCTGTGGAATAAGCTTGCTAGTTCAGCTGGAAATGGTTTTAGAAGGGTTGGTTGTTTCTTGGTTCAACCTTTTGTCTATGATTGCGAGATAGGATAGTTTGAATCTGTAGTTCTTCTTAATGGTTCAACCTCTTCATTCATAGGGATGAAAGAGTTGATTTTTGCGATTCTTGACGTCTTGTGAAGGATGGGCTTAAGAGAAACTGGGGGATTTGGTTTCTGTTTATGCAAAGTTTTTTTGATGGTTCTGTTTGTGATATGCAGAAGAATGGTCATCCCCATTTGGTTTCTATTTATGCAAAGTTTTGCTTATGGTTCTCTTTGTGATATGCAGAAGAATGGTCATCCCCATGGAAAGCAGAGGATGAATAATCGAACAAGTATGGCTCAGACGGAAGATGTCATTCGAAGGACTGTGTACGTTCTGACATTGTCTTGAGGATGCTATTAGAAGTTTTTGATGCTCTACTGATACTTGACATTGTGATGTTAATGGACATAGGTTACTGAGGAGCAACTTGCTAACCTATTCATCAATTACGGGCAGGTACATTCTTGCAAGTGCAACTAGCCCGATAAGTGAAGTCCGTTCAAGCAATTTCTTCTACTTGCGAGCCAGAATGGGGAGAAACAGACGTAGAAGTTAAAGTCGAAGAACAACGATGGAGACTCTATAAATGTACAACAATCTCTCTATCGCCTTCTCTTTCGAAGCTCAACAGTGGTTCAATTCCATCGCCTCCTCTTGCCGATAATGCAGTTGTGGGGAGAAAAGTCTCGGGAGCTTCTCTTTCCTGGAGAGATTTGACCGTTACTATAAAGGGTAAAAGAAAGTATTCAGACAAGGTTGTCAAGAGTCGTAATGGATATGATTTTACCTGGTACTATGACTGTGATAATGGGTCCACCCAACTCAGGGAAATCAAAGCTTTTGAGGGCTCTTGCAGGTTTGTTCTATGTTTTTTCCTTTTTGTCTCAACACTCACTTGAATTTGGTTAACCTTAACGTTGACCTTTGTTTAACTCTTCTTATGCTGTTTGTGATTCAGGGAAATTGCCCAAATCAGCTGGAGTATATGGCAAGCTATTTGTTAATGGAGGGACGAGTGGGATAAATTACAAATATGATCATCGGAGGTACAATTACAGACGACTCGACCAACGAATGGCTCACTCTAGACATAAGGTTCGCTCTTCAGTTTTACGCCTACCATCTCTGTTTCTGCAAACTCAGAAACTGCATATATGCGTGGAAGAATCAAACTTTTTGTTTACTACATCAGCTATTACTGTTAGGATCGGTTAGTAAACACTCTTTGCTAGGGACCTCATCTTTGCTACTGTAATGTACAATGTGCACAAGCTCGGGAAAGGTGCAATATCAAGTGAAAAACTACACATTGAGGAGGTAGGCAACTCTAGTTAAAGGTGCAATATTAAGTGAAAAACTACACATTGATGAGGTAGGCAACTGATGCCGAATATTTAGTTACGAAGTATTATTTTGATCAAGATCATTCATTATTTTCGATCCATTTTTTCTTTAGTGATGCTCTGATTACAGTGGACAGAAGGCTACTGCTGAAAACATCGCTGAAGCAATTGTAGAAAACCGAGCTGAGTTGGTTCACCTTCCTTCGAGTGTTGACCACTACTGCCACCAAACATGATTCACGTAGTCTTCATCTCTTGCATGTTAGGTGCCGATGCTACAGTGAATAGTACACTCCTAAGTTCGTGGTTACTTCTTGATCACTTGATGTTACATCGCAGGGGGTGATGAGGTGTCCAGAATGCAAAGGCATGTTCCCACTTAGGATATCTGCCGATGATGTAAGATTTGCTGCACTTATATATAAATGATGTTGGATTCATTCTCTTTTGATAAATGGTGTGTTATATCATTCATGTTTTGCTGATATATATTTGTTGCTTATAACGTCTTGCAGAAAATGGATTATCCGTACAAGGTACATGCCAATCGCATGATGACCTGCTGTCCAGAATATAATAATGTCTATTATATGAAAATTCTCTAATTATGACGTCTGAAAGAAACCCGCTAATGTTTTCTCGACGTCCACATCACGGTCAAGTTATACAAGCAACAAGACGGCGTGCTGCGGCGCATTGGAAAGCTGCAGCCACACGACCTACATGTGGGTTCTATATATATATATATATATATATATATATATATATATATATATATCATTGACATTAAACTTCTGTTGGGTTCTTTCGAAAGTTCTAACCGTTGCTCCAAGATTTTTAAATGCCTCCGTCGTTGTTATGATGATTACTTTAATGCAATGAGGTGACTTCCGAAGTTGAGTTAGTTGATTTCACCTGTGACGACGAAGGTACATGCAAAAATTCCTACTGTGGATGAGAGGGGATGTCCTAATTTCTTTTATTGAAATTGAGATGATCTTTATCAAAATCAAATTCACTTGATTTATACATAACAGACATGTACACTTGCCATTATTGGCTTTATCAATATTTATTTTAGCCATCCATAGATTAGAAAAATTAAGATTAGAGCAAAGGGATTACATCAGACCCGTTTAATTTTATTCCATGTGACATAGCTTTCATTTTTGTAGGTTTTTGTGGATAAGTCCTTTTTGCCTTGGAATTTGCTGTGGTTTTGTTGGTTCATTTTGTTCAGATAAAATCAGGACGTTGAGACCAGATAAATGTATTGCCAAAGGAGCCAAAGCTGTTCACCGAGCTTTAGCGGAATACGATTATGCCTTAAATATTATATTGGATGCAATTTGTGGTTAGATGATATGAGTTTTGCCAAAGTGCATTTTATATTCAAATTTGTAGATAAATAATTTTTTGAATGAAAGTTTTCTGCTTTATAGACGAGGAAACAAAAGAGAGCGGCCGTTTTAAAGGAGAAGAGGGCATTATCGGGTGTGCCAAATTTTTGCGGCACTCCAACATCTTCGAGTTTAATGTTGCTGCAGTTTGACATTTTCGAACATTTAGTTAGTGAAAAACCTACAAGAGTGATCCAGTAAGTTGTTCACCTTATTCTCGACATTGCATTTTAGTCGCATAGGTTGCTGATGTAGGTGTTTGTAGGTTAGAAAAATTTATACTCTTTGTCCAAATTTCAGCAACAATGTTTTTCAGTTTGTGTGGTGCGACTTTTTTTCTTTTGGCCTGTTATTGTTGTTCCGATCCGATAGCGTTGTTTTTTTTTTTTCCTTTTGTTGTTTCTTTTATTCATTTTCCAGGGATTGACAAAAAGGGCTTATTCTTCAAGAGTTTTGGTTCGTTGGCTTTTGATATCTTGGGTCTACCCACCAAGAATTGATGTATGTTTCATTATGTGGATAATTATCTTTAACCTATGTTTGTTTTTTTAAGTCACGTGCATTCATGTCAAACGGAAACAATAGAAGGGTTCAATAATTGTGCCATCACAATCCTCACTGCACTTTCATGCTACTCATATCATGTTTGTGATTATTTGTATGTGGACAATAGGTTAGTAGCTGTCAAATTACTATTTGTCGATCTTTTATTCACTGCGCTTTTCCTTACGATTTTAGCATGGTACCCTCAGTGCTATCTAAAACTTAATGCTATAGACTCCCAATTAGTGGTTGTAAGTAGAAGGAGCTAACGATTAAATAAACTAGCGTGTTTTGCCAACTTTACAAATCATATTGGTTTTGATGCTTAAACCACCAGTGAGGTATATGCAGTTTATGCTATTTACGCGTACTAGGCCGTGACAGGGGAACAAGTAATTTATTTTGTTTTCGCTCACTCTTGTTACTTCTGCAAGCTATTGTGACTCGTATATATTGCTCGCTTGCTCTCGTTTGTGATGCAAGGCCGGTTTTTAATTTATGTGGCCAGTTCTTATAATGTAAGAAGGCCCAATATTGATTTAAATAAATAAAATTTAATATTTATTGTCAATTTTGGGCTTCAGTTTTATAAATTAGGGGATATAAGCGTCGGCGTGTCAGCGAATCCGGTCGAATAACACTGCGGCTGATATTTGAGCAATTAAGATAAAATGACATCAAAATATGTGGAAGACCCCCCAAACAAATCGGGGTAAAAATCACGGGCAAGGAAGAAGAATTTCACTATAACAAAAATTTAGGAGTTACAATCTCTCGAACTATGAAGAAGAAAACCCTCAGTATCTCTCTTTTATGGTCGGATAAAATATCCGACATACTCTCTATTATTTTTCCTCTCCTCTCAAACTCTCTTTATCCTCTCATCGATGGGATACATTTTGCACTGCCTGAGCCCTCGTAATTATATGCAAATGATTGCCTTATTAATGCATGTGAACAAAGTAAAAATCTTTAGCACACCATTTGACAAATGAATGCGACGTCGAATGGAAAACCAGTTTTCCTTCTTCACGTTAAATGCAGCCCTCATTTGACCATTCAAAGCAATGTGTTTTTATTTCTATATATATATATATATATATATAATATTTTGTTGACAATTTTCAACTTGAAGATTTGATTGAGGCTCAATCGAATCTGCACACCAGTCTTTCTTCCTTGCCTTCCATGTTGCTTACGTTTCCGCTAGACCACTTGAGGTTTGACAACAAATAAACTTATCAGTGTTAACCGCTTTCATTAAGAAATTTGCTAGGTTATTTTTTGTAGGAATTTTCTGCATGTCTAATGTGCCCTCTTCCACTTTTCACGAACGAGTGATACTGGACTCATATGTGCTTCCACGTGGAATGAAAAGTTGGATTCCTTGCGAGATGCAAGGCACGCTGACTATCACACAACAGAGGAATATTCTCTTCTTTGTGCCCGAGTTGCTCATTGATTATTTTCAATCATACTGCTTCTTTACTTGCATGCTAGCTGCAATAGATTCTTCTTCAGTTGTTGACGTCGCAACAGCGGACTGAAGTTTCGATACCCAACTTACGGCTCCGCCAGTAAGAGTGAACACATATCCTGTAGTAGATTTGCTTTTATCAAGATCAGCTGCATAATCAGAGTCAACATACCCTCTGACAGTAAAATCTTCTCCTCCGTAACATAATGCAACATCTGAGGTTCCTCGAATGTATCATAGGATCCTCTTCACTGTGTTCCAATGTTCTTTTCCCAGATTCACCATGTACCGACTCACTACTCCAACTGCATGTGAAATGTCTAGCCGTGTACAAATCAGCGCGAACATAAGACTCCCCACTGCTGATGCAGACGGTGCTCGAGACATCTTCATCCTCCTCTCTTCACTGTTAGGACTCATAATCGAGGATAATTTGAAATTAACAAGAAATGCTGTAGAAATTTATTTACAATCTTGCTTATTGAAGCGTCGCAAGACATTCTTCAGATAATTCTTCTATGAAAACCAAAACTTCTTGTTATTTCTGTCTCTGTAAATTTACACCCCTAGAATCTTGTTTGTTGGTCCTAAGTCATTCATTTCAAATGCCCTAGCCAACTGTACCTTGAGCTCTTCAACACGATCTTTGCTGGGGCTTCTCAGTTTCACCAAACCTCTTGAAATATGCGCAAGGGTCTGCATTTCGTCTGTTGTATCCAAGGCTCATGATGAAGGAATCAATCTCTTACACCAACACCTCGGCGCCTGTTTGATACCGTATAGAGATTTATTAAACCTGCAAACCAAGTTCCATTTTTCTTTACCTTAAAAAGCATATAAATCTCTTCTTCAAGATCTCCATGAAGAAAAGCCGTCTTCACATCTAGTTGTTGTACATGTAGGTTGAATATAGCACAAAACGCCAGGAGTACCCGAACAGTCGTCAGTCAGACCACAGGGGAAAATATTTCATTGAAGTCAATTCCTTTTTTCTGAGCGTAGAGTTTAACCACCAGTCGTGCATGAAACGGCTCTTCTTGATATCACTGTTTCGGTTGATTTTAAAGATACATTTACTGCAGATTTCCCTTCTTCCTTACGGTAGTAGTACCAACTCCCAAGTCTTATTATTTCGTAGAGCTTTTATTTCTTCTAACATTGCAGCCAACCATTGATCTGCATCTGAACTGTATAAACTCTAAACCCTAAACCCTAAACCCTAATACTTCTTGCAGAGTTGATGGCTCTCTATCATCAGTTAGAAGACAGTGTACAACATTATTGAGTGGAGTCCTCTATGCTTCAGCTGTGGGTAGCCTGATGTACGTGATGCTTTACATGCGACCAAACATAGCGTACGCTGTGGGCGTATTGAGTAGGTTTCAGGCTAAGCCTGGTAAGGAACATTGCGCGGTAGTAAAGACAGTTCTGAAGTACCTTAGACGGACTAAGGACTTGATACTGATTTATGGCCCAAGAGAATTAGAAGTAGATGGTCATACAGATTCGGACATCCATTCAGGTGTGGATGATCGAAAGTCTACTTCGGGTTTTGTCTTTACGCTTAATGGTGGGCAGTGTCTTGGAAAAGTTCCAAGCAAAGCACGACTGCTGATTCCACCACTGAGGCGGAGTACATCGCAGCTTCTGAAGCTGGCAAGGAGGGTGTTTGGATATCGAAGTTCTTGGAGGAACTACAAGTGGTACCTAGCATCGTGGATCGCCCGCTGCCATTGCGGTTCGACAACAGCGGGGCTATTGCACAAGATAAGGAACCACGTGCTCGCAGTAAATCCAAACACATAGAGAGAAAATACCATGTGCTGCGTGGGTTTGTTGAAAAGGTTCAATAGCCATGTAGAAAATCGCCTCTCTAGAAAATGCAGCGGACCCGTTCACGAAGCCACTACCACAGGCAGTGCTCGATCGACACCTCGAAAGAATGGTGTTAAGATATGATAGCGCGTGGCATTAGTGTAAGTGGGAGATTGTTGAGGTATATGCCCTAGATGCCGTACGAGGACTGGAGACAAGGGCAATTTGCTAATTGTGTAGTGCTTAGTGACGTAATTTGATTACTTCTATTAATGGAATGACTTTATTCACCATCAATTATAGGATGAATAAATTAAAAGACAAATTATAATTAGTCTAAAGGAGGCGCCCACACCCTTTTGTGACGAATGAGCAGTTCCAATACGCTCTCTCTGCCGCTGTACAGCCCATGGAAGACAAAATCACGGAGAGAGTACTCCAAGCCATCGAGACATCCCGAAGAGATACCGGGAAAGCACTTGTCTCAGAAGGGCATTTGTCACAAACCAATCCCACACCTCCACAACCCACACCCACCGACCCTTTAGCCACTTCCTCCATCCTCATCAACCCATAGACTATACCCATAACCGAGCTCCACGACATACTCTTCGCCCGCTTGATTGGCCTTTCCATCCGGTCGCCGCAAGAAGAATCCCTTCATCGGCGATTGGTGGATCACCCTGAGTCACCGACGAACACTTGCCAAGGCCAAAGCTCCCACTCACGGCGCAGACATGACAATCCTGACGATCAGGACCATCATGAGAGGGAGAAGAGGCCGAGGACATCCACAAGTGGCCAAGGACAAGGCTCGGGCACTATGCAGACAAGCGCTGGAGCTGGTGAAACCCAAACCCAAACCCAAACACAAACCACCCGCACCACGCACCGCACCGCCACTCTACCAAATATCGACCCACCAACCTTTACCCTACGGACGCCTTCGCCCACACCACCGATCTACTCAAGCCCCTTGCTTCCGAAAGAAGAAGCAAGTGCAGCAATGCTCGTGGCCCTAGCTGCTACCCAAGCTACTCCCTCAGTTGCTCCAGACCAAACGGGCCCCTCAGGACATGGCGTCAATCAACACGAGGTCCTAGACCAATACATCTTCGAAGGACAGTGGATGACCCATTCCATGCCCGAGGAGCATCAGAGACAATGGCTTCAGGACGTCCGACACTTCTTACAACAAGCATCCGTGGACCTCGCTATGATAAAAGATGACGAACTTCTGGAAGGTGAAGACTACCAAATAGACATCCCAAGGCTACCAGAGTTGATCGCACAACGAGCGATGTCCCCCACCAGACAGATGCTAGGGACCGTCCGGATCGACACGCCATGGGAGAGTATCCGAATAGAGATATCTTTAGCTGAAGAAGTCAGGGAAAATATTTGGAGGTCACCAGATAGAGTCAAGAAGCCGGATGAGTTCGAGTTGAGAGGGATATCGCACTGGGATCAGCAGAAGAGGATGACGTATCTATGGATGCTGACCCAACTAGGATCGGACGTAAGACTGGGGATCCCGAAGGAACGACTGAAGAGTCATTTCAAGGAACTCTCCCCGATATGCCAAGTCCTCAGTGTCTACTGTGCAAAAGGAGGACTTCCAACACCTCACTATGTTATTGAGCGAGTGGACAGAACCCGAGAGGAACTGAGCGAGAGCGACCTTTTGTACCTCCCTGCCGATGAATTATACCGCCTTTATCAGCTGTACGTGGAGAAGTACAAAGGTCCTCAAGGCTTCATCAAGAAAGAAGGCCTCGAAGGGCTCTACCGGTTCATGATGCGACAAGTCAAATACTTCGCCGCACACGACCTTCAGATGGCTCTGGAGAGCAATATGAAGAAGGTCAACATGGCCGAACCACTCAACAAAGGACCTGAGATCAAAGGGGTTCCAAGCAATCATGTGCATTTCAGCTCGGTCATCGGCATCACCTACAACAATCCAATTTCCAAGAAGACTACGATGATGCTGAAGACAGAGATTAATTAGTTTTGCGACGGAACGCTCAAGGTCGTCAGGAGGAACATAGAGCAGCAGTTGGAAGAAATCAACCGAGACACTATGCTGAGGATCCACCGGTTCGTGAGAAAACAGCCGCTCCTGATGGAATTGCTGGATGACATCGAGGAGCGCATGAAGCTCAGGGAAACAGTTAGAGATTATGAGCATGCGCTGGGCTTGCGCAGATCGTACTACGCCCGGCAAGGACGAACAGAGCAGAGACGCAATCAAGCACAAAGAGGGAGAATGTAGAATACCATTTCTTATTGTGCTTGATTTTATTAGTTGTCCTTGTAATTTGGGTCGTTTCGTATAGTAGTCCTTAGATTAGGACTAGTTTGATATTTATACCAAGCTTGTTTGGTATAAATACATGTAAAGAAATTGTGCTGAATAGAGAAAGCTTGAAAATTGATCCGAAAGGCTTGCAATTCAATTTCTAGGGAGAAAAAACAATGATAACTTCCGCACTCTACTCGAATTTCTCCATCTCGTTCTTCAAAAGAGTTTTTCGATCGAATTTTATTGATCATCATTATCGTCGAATTACTTTGAATTATTGCCTAGGATCTTAGAGTTGTTAATCGTAGGACCTAACAGCCACGGTGTATATCCCATACCTATCATAACAGGTAATTCGGCATCGTATCGCCATGGTCGCATAGAAGAGCCATGACTCTTCATTGAGTCGACATCAAACACCAATGTCGGCGAATATCCATCGCACACAGGCGATCTTATGCATGCTCATATGCTTTCTTTTCATCCTATTCATGCGTGCAAATGCTCATGCATGTCGTGTGTTTCACAATCTCATGCGCAACAAATAAATCGTTATATGCATATCATGACATCATGCATAACAGTAGATCAAGTCACATAAAGTTCACATATAGTCACATAACACGAAATCATATAAATCATGCGCACATAAGTTATGTGTGGTAGTTGATTTCCACTTACCTGTCGTCCGAGCTAATTAAAGTTACTGCCTCGGGAATTCCTTACCGTTCGAACCTTAAACAAGGATATTATAGTATCAGCATAATATCTTACTTAGAACTGAAATAAACTATTTTGACTATGCTAATTCGTTCAAAAGTACCTTCTGTTGAACATAGTGTTTTCAAACTATAAGTCGTTCAGTTGATGGTCTAAATTAAGTTAGCACTAAACTTGGTACCTAATTTAATTTCGACCGGAAGTTTGTTAAATCATTGGTCAGATTCAGGTCTAAAGCTAATTCATAAAAATCTCGGCGAAAGCATCACCCGATTTATCATGTCCGCAACTTAGTTTCGCGTGTTCATTAAGTTACCAATTCGCCCGATTTGTGCATGTCTTGACACTTGGTTTTGATCGAAACTTGTATTACCTACTTCAAGAATCGCCCGATTCTAAGGCTTTTAATTCGCTCGATTCGGGCATGGAATGGCCACAATGGTTTCGCACGATTTGAGTTTGAGAATTGTTGGTTAGCTGAAATGACCACAATGGTTTCGCCGCGTTAAATCAACATCAATAATCGCCCGATTTGAAGTGTTGGTTAGCTGAAATCGCCGAGATTTCCATTAGATGAAATGGCCCGATTTAAGTGGTTTTGAAATTTGGTTTCGCCCGATTTGAGAATTGCTAACTCAATAATCGCCCGATTTGCATGTGCATGGGGAATCGCCCGATTTAATTGCCTTCGATTCGCTCGATTTGGCATGGTTCCTGCTCACTTTTGATCGATTTGTGCATGTTTCATACAAGTTTCGCCAGATTTACTAAGCAAACTACCTAGTTTCGCTCGAAAGTCCTTTTATTATTAGATAGCCCGACTATTTATATTTAACCCTACTTTCGATCGAGACCTCTATTTCCAAATCTTTATCATCACTAAAATCGCCCGAGACTTTACATGTTCTTTCACGATCGATCGAAGGCCTCAAATCTTCTAACATTCATCTACCCGTAACTTCACTCCCAACTCATTTTCTCAGAATTCTTAAGCCTTAAAATTCTCTTCCACTTTTAAAACGTCAAATGCCACCCTAATGATTTCTCATGCCAAGGTTATAAATCCTAAAACACATTTTGCCACCCAAAATTTAGTTAAACCCAAGGAAATACTCAAATTCCTAGGGTTTTCTTAATCTCCTAAGTTAGAATATTCAAACAACCTAGGTTACGAATTTTACCAAGATTAAAGAAGTCTTTCTACTTACCAAACTCGAAGTCTAAGCTTGGGTGCAACTTCCTTGGTTGGAGTTCCTCTCAGCTTCTATCTTCTTCACGTTGGATTAAGTTTTGTATCTTTGAGGGTTTTCTTTTTCTTTAAATCCTTTTATGAATTTTATTTATTAACTTATAATTTGCTTGATAAGTATGGGACGTAGGCTTAGGGGTATGGGCTAATGTGACAATTAGTTGACCAAGCTTTTCCGCATATGCTAAGCAAGCCTTACGTGCCTTTACTCATTCAACTATCTAAATTGTGATTGGTCAAATTTTATTGTATATACATGCCCGATTTTGCGCATTACAACTATCAATCGCCCGATTCTTAAATCTGCTTGTCCTATCGCCCGATTTCAACATCTAATGATTAACAACTTCATTCTATAATCGCCCGAGTCCTAGTCTCGTTAGCTCAAGCTCAGCGATTTGTTCCACTCCACGTGTGATTGCTATCTTAATCGGCCGAAATGTGGTTTCGCTAATGCTTAGTGAAATCGCCCGATTCCTACCCGATTTACCCGATGATTTAAGCTTCAATGCGTATAGGAATTGGCCGATTCCAACTTGCTCGATTTGAGCTCGATGATTTCTTACGTGCATGCCACGTGTACTTGTTAATTAAAAAAATTCTTTAAGTCCTCAGTTTTCCTAAGTCTCAACTCAAATTGACCGAACTACTCTGCACCACACATAAACGTTAGCTAATTTCTTCTTAGTCCTAGTATCGTCACATGAATCACATATTTAATGTGCCCAAAATCCACATAATTCTCCTAAGCATATAACTAACGCACGAAATCTTCACATCGTCACATGTCATAATTTGTAACACATATATGAAATATAAATCACTTAGCATGAAGTCATGTAGACACATAAGTCATTTAAAAGCACATAAATATAAAAATATTGTATCACGCATCGAGCTCAATTTACTCGTCAGAAATAATATTTTCACCCATATTCCTAGCTTTTTACGTAATTAACTCAACAATATCCCTAATTAATTATTTCCACCCTTAATTATACCGTAAACCCGTAATTAGATTTTACGGGCATTACATCCCCCCCTAAAAGAATTTCGCCTCCGAAATTCCATTAGCAGGAATGATTCAGGGTAACGATGGGTAGGGAGCTAAGCCGGCTTAATTAGGTGATTAAACATCACCTAATTGCTTGTAAAGGTATTTCCTTATTAGGAAGAATGAAAGGAGTGAATTCTCGTGAAAGTGGAATGAATCTTCCAAACTTTGCACTTCGGAAAAAGGGTCGGAGTATTGATCTCAGCCCCAAGGTCATCTTGACCTGAGCATTAGGAAGTCAACAGCGGATCTCGAAAGATTTCGAAGATAGAAGGAAGTAGGATCCTGATATTGACCCTTTTCTTGTCTAAGGACTCATCGTGGTCGTGCCTCTTGGTCCACTGGTTAAGGATGGTGACTACAATTTGTGGCATAACGCATAAATATTCTATTTAAATAGTTGTGCTTCAGCCACATAGAAAGGAAAACTACAACAGACTTATAACGTATCTCTCTCCTTCTAAAAGACTGGCCTAATTGTCATTTGTTAGAGCGGAAAATAATCTTCACGTAGCGACGAGAAATTAAATACTCGATCTTGAGTAAAATGAAGAAAAGTGAATTCTGTAAAGGTTAAAAGAAGATCTTTCCAGTTGTCTTGGATTCAATGGGCTGATTTCCTAGTAACGTAGGTAGGAAGATTGCTTCAAGGTAGTCGAATCCCATATCGCCTTGAGGAGCTAAGTGAATAACTAAAATTTTTACTCAAGTAGAGGTCGGAATCATAGTCTCCATCACGCTTCCGTTGCGCCGCTCTGACATTGGGCCTATTGAGTCTTAGGTCCCTTCCTGGGAAATTCAAATACGGGTTCCTATTTTGACAGCTTATCTGTTACGGCTACTATCTGAGTCGAATATCGAGCCAGTGTTGATTTAGGTCGCTAGGAATAATCCTGAGCCTCACCACATAAAGGGTGGATGCAAAAGATGCGTGGTTCCTAAATTCACTAGTAGGTAAGTCGAGGTACGCTAAACGATAAGATACCTGCCGCCATAGGCGGGTTGTCTTCTGCGTCTTCCGCCGTGAGTATGTACATCCGAGCGGGTGCCGTCGGCAGCTTGGCCTGGTTTGCTCCCTGACTTCCAGATGCATTCTCCGGGCAGGCTATGGAGTAGTGACCTGTCTTGCCACATTTAAAGCAGGTGGCGTTTTGGGAGAAACAGACGCCTAGGTGGTGCTGTGCACATTTTGGGTATACGTGTGCATTCGGTTGGGGTCTTCCCTGATTCGGGTTAGGTTGCTGTGGTGGACCGGGGCAGTTTTGGAAATTGGGTTTCGCACTTAGGGGCGAACTGTTTTTTTGGGTTGCTTCCGTCCCCTTTAGGTTCTTGTTCAAACTTCCTCTTGATTTCCTGAGCACGCAAAATCCGGATCTCGGCTTGTTCGGCCACCAGAGCGCGTTCCGCTACTTGGGCATAGGTAGCCCCTTGGAATCCAGCCATGCTAACATCACGATAGAGCTCTGGCTTCAAGCCCTCCATAAAGCGCTCGATTTTCAACGGGTCGGTGCTCACCATGTGAGCAGCGAATCTGGAAAGCTATTCGAATTTCCTAATATACTCCGCCACCGTCATTGGTCCTTGGCGGAGATTGATGAACTCATTCATCCTTTGAGCTCAAACGGGAGCGGTGTAGTATTTTCCTCTAAATAGTTCTTTGAAGCGCTCCCAGGTCATCGTGACCGGATCTTCGAGAGTTAGTATCGTGTCCCACCAGTGGCCTGCGCTCCCCCTTAATAGGTACCCAACGCATAAGGCCTTTCCACATTCGGGGGTACGACTACGCGGGAACATACTTTCGAGGGTTCAGAGCCAGTCCTCGGCCGAAGTTGGGTCAAGGGCATCCTCAAATGTTGGGGGCTTAAGCTTACGAAACCTTTCCCCGATCATTTCAATCCTTTCGGCCTGAGGCGGGCCGGCACTCGACTGTCCTCCAGCATTTGGGTGCTGTTGCTGAATTTGAGCTGATTGCTGCCGGACTAACTCCGTCAGCTGGAGACTGGTCGCATCCCTACTATCTGTAGAGGCTGCCTTTTCCCTATTTTGTTCGGCGTCCCTACTTCCCTCACCTCTAATTCTAACCATGGTATTCGTTTTACCCTGACAATCCCTATGGTAAATCAATTATATCATACAAACATTCACGTAAACGTAACACTTACAAGCAAGGCCGCTTCCGCGCTTTTGGGTGTGTGTACATGGATAGTCTGCAGGACCTGTGAGCGAAGCTCTGATACCAACTGTAGCGACCCTAGCTATCACTACCATTTCTAGCGTACTTTTAAGTGTCTAACTACGCATTTAGTTGTATTAGATGCGAAATAGCGGAATAAATTTTTCCATTTATATAATGGAAGTCATTCTTTACATGACAAAAGAATTACCTAATCTTTCTACAATCCTACACATTCTATTCACACGAGACGTGTGTACACGCACAGCAAAGGTACTCTTATGCGCCCGGCCTCACAGGTCGTCGTCCATGTACACACCACCCCCAAAAGACGCTCGGAAGCTTCAAAAGAATGCCTTGCCGGCTAGGCGATCACGTACTGTGTTCGCTCGTACCTACAACACATAACGTAAGGGTGAGCCGCCGTGGCTCAGTAAGTGAAAATATGCATGGATGCACGTGCCCTAATTTTCAAAGACAATCCGCGTCTGTGCTTTCTACTTCTCACATACTCCTTGATCCTCGAGGGATTCATACATATGTGATGGCTCGCGCACTGGGAGGTTACCCGAGGGCACCTTTCCAATCCCAGTGAGGCCTGTCATGCGGACGCTTCTCACTGGTAGCCAACTCCGAGGTCGCCAACACCAGAGGTTCCCTCTGTGTCATGATTCCCCCGTGTCGCATCCTCCAGGTTGCATCTTCCGCTATGGGGTTTCCACCTGCCTATCGTCAATCGGGCATTTTCGGGATCATGATGGCCGCGGTGTATATCCCGTACCTATCATACCAGGTAATTCAGCATCGTATCGCCATGGTCGCATAGAAGAGCCGTGACTCTTCACTGAGTCAACATTAAACACCAATATCGGCGAATATCCATCACACACAGGCGATCTTATGCACGCTCATATGCTTTCTTTCATCCTATTCATGCGTGCAAATGCTCATGTCATGTCATGTGTGTATGTATTTCACAATCTCATGCGCAACAAATAAATCGTTATATGCATATCATGACATCATGCATAACAGTAGATCAAGTCACATAAAGTTCACATAGAGTCAAATCATATAAATCATGCGCACATAAGTTATGTGTCGTAGTTGATTTCCACTTACTTGTCGTCCGAGCTAATTAAAGCTACTGCCTCGGGAGTTCCTTACTGTTCGAACCTTAAACAAGGATATTATAGTATCAGCATAATATCTGACTTAGATGGCTATACTGGAATAAACTATTTTGACTATGCTAATTCGTTCAAAAGTACCTTCTGTTCAACGTAGTGTTTTCAAACTATAAGTCGCTCAATTGATGGTCTAAATTAAGTTAGCACTAAACTTCGTACCTAATTTAATTTCAACCGGAAGTTTGTTAAATCATTGGTCAGATTCAGGTCTAATGCTAATTCATCAAAATCTCGGCGAAAGCAGAATCGCCCGATTTATCATGTCCACGACTTAGTTTCGCCGAGTTCATTAAATCACCAATTCGCCCGATTTGTGCAGGTCTTGACACTTGGTTTCGATCGAAACTTGTATTACCTACTTCAAGAATTGCCCGATTCTAAGGCTTTTAATTCGCTCGATTCGGGCATGAAATGGCCACAATGGTTTCGCACGATTTGAATTTGCATGGAATCACCCGATTCCATGCATCGCAATGTGTCACCTTTCCCCGCGTTAAATCAACATCTCGAAAGATTTCGAAGATAGAAGGAAGTAGGATCCTGATATTGACCCTTTTCTTGTCTAAGGACTCATCGTGGTCATGCCTCTTGGTCCACTGGTTAAGGATGGTGATTACGATTTGTGCAGGATGCATAAATATTCTATTTAAATAGTTGTGCTTCAGCCACAGATAAAGGAAAACTACAACAGACTTATAACGTATCCCTCTCCTTTTAAAAGACTTGCCTAATTCTCATTTCTTAGAGCGGAAAATAATCTTCACGTAGCAACGAGAAATTAAAAACTCGATCTTGAGTAAAATGAAGAAAAGCGAATTCAGTAAAGGTTATAATAAGATCTTTTCGGTTGTCTTGGATTCAATGGGCTAATTTCCTAGTAACGTAGGTAGGAAGATTGCTCAAGGTAGTCGAATCCCATATCGCCTTGAGGAGCTTAAGGGAATAACTAAAATTTTAACTCAAGTAGAGGTCGGAATCATTAGTTTCCATCACGCTTCCGTTGCGCCGCTCTGACATTGGGCCTATTGAGTCTTTGGTCCCTTCCTAGGAAATTCAAATACGGGTTCCTATTTTGACATCTATTTGTTACGGCTACTATCCGAGTCGAATATCGAGCCACTGTTGATTTAGGTCGGCTAGGAATAATCCTGAGCCTCGCCACATAAATGGTGGATGCAAAAGATGCGTGCTTCCTAAATTCACTAGGAGGTAAGTCGAGGTTCGCTAAACGGATAAGATACCTGCCGCCATAGGCGGGTTGTCTTATACGTCTTCCGCCGTGAGCATGTGTATCCGAGCGGGTGCCATCGGCGGCTTGGCCTGGTTTGTTCCCTGACTTCCAGATGCATTCTCTAGGCAGGCTATGGAGTAGTGACCTGTCTTGCGACATTTAAAGCAGGTGGCGTTTTGGGAGAAAGACGCCTAGTTGGCGCCGTGAACATTTTGGGCATACGGGTGCATTCGGTTGGGGTGTTCCCTAATTCGGGTTAGGTTGCTAGGGGTACATTTTGGGCATACAGGTGCATTCGGTTGGGGCCATCCCGATCGTAGCGTGGAAGCTATTGTTGTAAGAAAATTCGATCAGCGGCAAGTACTTACTCCAGTTTCCCTTGAAGTCTAGCACGCACACTCGTACCTCAGGGGTTTGGATTGTTCGCTCAGACTGCTCATCGGTCTGGGGATGATATGCAGTACTGAACGAGAATTTGGTTCCCATCGGTTTTTGTAAGCTCTCCCAAAATTTCGACAAAAATCTCGAATCTCGATCTAAGACGATAGAGATTGGAATCCATGGAGTCGTATTATTTCCTGAATATATAATTCAGCGTAACATTCCACGGAAAAAATAGAGCTGATTGGAAGGAACTGGACTGATTTTGTCAGGCGGTCTACAACCACCAAAATAGCATCATGGCCTTTCGTCGTCTTGGGTAAACCCACGACGAAATCCATAGTGATGTGGTCCCACTTCCATTCGAGTATTGGTAAAGGCTGTAGAGTTCTAGCTGGTCGCTTTTTTCGGCTTTGATCAGCTGGCAAGTCATACATCTATTTACTAACGTGGCTATATCCCTCTTCATTCCCGGGCACCAATACGTGATTCGTAAGTCTTGGTACATTTTGGTCGAACCCGGATTTACGAAGTAGGTGGTTGTGTGCGCTTCTGTCATTATCGTTCGTCGTAACTCCTCGTCGCTAGGCACGTACAGCTAATTCTTGTAAAGTAAAGTTCCTTCTTCTCGGATGCAAAGTCGTCGGGGAGTGCATCTTTCATCTTCAAATAAAGTTCATCCCTTTCCTGAGCTTTTCTGATTCGCTCTAGCGACGTAGGCTGAAGAGTTAGTGTTGCTAGTTTCGTCTCGACTTCGCCTAAATCAACTAATTCCACTCCAAGTTTACTTAACTCTATATTCACCGTTTTTCTACTTAACGCGTTAGCGACTGCGTTTGCCTTGCCCGGATGATAATTAATGATGCAATCGTAGTCCTTTACAAGCTCCAGCCATCGTCGTTGTCTCACGTTTAACTCCTTCTGAGTGAAGAAGTACTTCAAGCTCTTGTGGTCTATGAAGATCTCACACCTTTCTCCGTAAAGGTAATGTCTCCAGATTTTTGAAGGAAAGACTACTGCTGCTAATTCCAAATCATGGGTCGGGTAGTTCTTCTCGTATTCCTTCAGTTGTAGGAAGGCGTAAGCAATTACTTTACCGTTCTGCATCAATACGCATTCCAGTCCGTTCATCGAGGTGTCGCTGTAGATCGAGAATCCTCCAGTTCCCGAGGGTATAATCAGAACAGGGGATGTAGTAAGTCGTTTCTTTAGCTTCTGGAAACTTTGTTCGCACGCTTTAGTCCACTTGAAAGGTACATTCTTCCTCGTAAGATTCATCAAAATTGAGGCAATACTTGAGAAGGCAGCTATGAACTTACGGTAACATCCCGCAAGTCCGAGGAAACTTCGAATTTCGGTAAGAGTAGTAGGTCGTGGCCAATTGTTTACGGCCTCAATCTTATTCGGGTCCACAGAGATTCCATTCTCTGAAATCACGTGCCACAAGAAGGCTACTTGCTCCAGCCAGAATACAAATTTATTGAATTTGGCATAGAGTTGTTTCTCTCGTAGGATTCCTAAGAAGATTTGTAGGTGACTTTCGTGTTCGTCTTTCGTCTTAGAATAGATCAAGTCGATAAAGACGATAACAAAGCGGTCGAGATAGTCTTTAAAGACTCGGTACATAAGATCCTTAAACACAGCTGGGGCATTTGTTAGTCCGAAGGGCATGACCAAAAATTCATAATGGCCGTACCTCGTACTGAAAGCCGTTTTAGGAACATCTGTCTCCCTGGTCTTTAATTGATGGTATCCCGAATGGAGATCTATTTAAAGAATACCGTGGCATCTTGTAACTGATCGAACAGATTGTCGATCCTAGGCAAGGGATATTTATTCTTGATAGTAATCTTGTTCAGTTCTCTATAGTCGATGCATAGTCGCATCGACCCATCCTTCTACCGTACAAATAGGACTGGTGCTCCCCACGGTGAAAAACTGGGTTGGATAAACCCTTTATGCAGTAAATCCTTCAGTTGTTCCTTCATGTCCGTCAGTTCATAGGCGCTAGCCGATATGGAGCTTTGGAGATTGGGGCGGACCTCGGCATCAGATCGATTATGAATTGTATTTCTCGATCAGGGGGTAACCTCGGGAGATCATCGGGAAATACATCGGCATATTCATTGACTATCGGTACGTCTTTTAGTTCTGGCTGACGTATTTCCTCCGCCTTCACTGCATGCACAAGAAAAGACTCACAACCAGACCTCAAAAGTCGTTGAGTCTTTAAAGCAAAAATTCGTGGAATACGGTTCGGACTTGCCGTACCTGAAAAATGAACACCTCTTCTTCGGACAATTGGAATTTTACGACCTTCTTATTACAATCTATGATGGCCCATATCTTGAAACCCAATCCATCCCAAAGATGACGTCATAGTCATTCATTGGGATCATTATTAAGTCGACGCTCAGATCTCTACCCTCAATGTTCACGGAACATCCTTTTAGCACCTGGTTAGTGCGCGTTGGATCACCGTGCGGCAACGTAACTACATAACTTCATTCAGATAATTAGGATATATTCACACCTTTCCACATACTTAACCGACACAAACGGATGTATGGCTCCAGAGTCAATCAGTACAGATGTCGGCACGTCGTAGATAGTCAACGTACCCCCACTACTGAAGGGTTCGCTTCGGCCTCTCATTTGTCAAAGTAAAAACTCGCGCGGGAATGCTGGAGGTCGAATCGGCGGTTGAGCCGGGGTTCTGTACTAGGCGTAAAGTCTCCTTACAAGCTCTAGCAAAATGACCGATCTTTCCGCATCGGAAGCACTGCGGAATCTGTCTCGCTCCGTAGCGTCCCCGAAATGGTAACGTCCGCATTGTCGACATTGAGATGCAGCATTTGAGGGTCTGGTTTGGCCTTGGCCTCCAATTCTGCTTGCCCGATTGATTCCCGCGATAATTTGGCGCCTTTCCAAAGAACTGGCGTTTCTGATTTCCTCCTCCTTGCAGCCCTTCTGCTCTTCGCTTTGCGTCCTGTGCCTTTGTAACTCCACTCTCTGCCTGTTCAGCGATACGAGCCTACGTTTTCCCTTCGGTATCGTACATACTCACGCTTCGGAAGATCTCGGGTTTGAGACCCTCAAGGAAACGTTCGATCTTCAGCTCGTCAGTGGCCACGATATGTGGCGCAAACTTAAAGAGTTGCTCAAATTTACAGATATAATTCGCCACCGACATTCCTTCTTGTTTAAGGTTGATGAATTCATTCAGCTTCTGCGCTCTATCCGGTGTGGTAAAGTACTTTCCCCGGAATAGTGTTTTGAACCTTGCCCAGGTCATCGTAGTGGAATCTTCGAGCACCTGAATGGTGTCCCACCAGTAGCCCGCATTCCCGCGTAGCATGAAGATAGCACAAGTCACCTTCTCGGTGTTCGGTAAATGGCTAACACAGAACATGTTCTCGATGGTTCTAAGCCAATCCTCCGCATAGGTAGGATCAGCGGCCTCCTCAAAGGCTGGGAATTCGACCTTCAGAACCTTTCCCCAGCAGCTTCTGCACGTTCTAGGCCTGGGAATGTATGACGTTTCGAGGAACCTTGATGGTGAATAAGGTCGTTAATCTGATCTGACTGTCGTTGGATCAGATAAGTTAACTGATGGATGGTAGAACGGTCCTCATTCGGTGGGGATTCGGAACCCGCCCTATGACTAGAACTACCCACATAATCCCCACGTCCCTTTGGCATTTTAAACTAGCTCTACAATCATTCATAGAAAGCCATATATCATATATCACGTAATAACAAAATCAAATGTTAAACTTACAGGCCAGGCGTGTCAGCGTCAGACACGGTACCTACAACACGTAAAAGACTGAGCTATTGCCCAGTAGGTGAATATGCAATCGTGCACTCATTCCAATCCCAATTCTCACAACATGATATAATGCACGCTCGTTCCCGCATTTCTATCGCATCTCAATATCAGGGCCCTAGGCTGGACTCGGCACCTCGCGCGCAATAAAATAAAATATATCATCTGGTCACTAACGCCAGACTAGCGGTGCCCACGCCGATGGTGTGCTGATCGATCACGTCAACGTCCTCCTACCAGGTCGCTCCTTCCGCTACACAACTCGTCCGACGGTTTGCAACTCTGTCGCTCACGCCCGAGTAGACATATCGCTCACGTCTATCTCTCGCCAGGTGCCTCACGAGTCCAACCTCAACTCCGCTACGAGTCTGACTGCCATCATCGGCACACTCTACCCCGCTCAATTGACACCTTAAGGTGTCACCACCAACGTGGTCATTATCTCTCATAATGTCGTGCTATGCCATGCACATACGCTATATACATGAAAATGTGATGCCACATAAAACATACATAAAACAAGTAAATCATCGAATCACATAATAGCATAGTAGCAGGTAAGTTTACGTGTCGTAGATGAAATGATTCACCTACCGGCCCTCCTGTAAAAATTAGCACGTAATCTAGTAATTTCCCTAAGCTTCGAGCCTCTGAGTATTGATAATATTTTCATATCAATATATTTATTAAGTCATATAAGTTTCGAAAACTGCTAAAATTATCAAAACCCTAAATTCATGAAAACCTTAAAAATAATGAAATCCCTAAAAACAAATAAACCGCAAAAATATCAAAAACCCTAGAAATAGCAAAATCCTAACATACCGAAAATTTATTAAGTGTAGAAAACTTTTAAAATGTTGAAATTATTTTAAGTGTCGAAACCTTAATGCTGAAAGCTTAGTGAATTGTGAAAATTATACTAGATGTCGAAATCTTTAGACAATGTCTAAGACTATGATGATGTCAATTCTTTTTATGATGATGTCGAGATCTTTGTAAGGTTGTCGACATCTTACTAATATCGAAACTAGTACACTTCGAAACCCTTCTATGAGAAGAACTATTATATCTCGAGAACTATATTGTGTATGTGTATGGCGAAATCTTCCTATATACATCTCGAGATCTTCTGTCGAAGTTATTTCTATATCATGTCGAAATCTTTATACAATGTCGGAACTTATGTAGAGGTCGAATTCTTTCTAATGTCGAGATCCATTACATCTCGAGATCTTATAAAGATCGAGGTCTTACTATTATCAAACCATCTCGAAATCTATTTAATATAGACCCCCAAAATCTTTCTAATTATTATATTTCGAAATCTATCTATGATACATCTCGAAATCATTTTATGAAGTATCTCGAAATTTATCTATGATGAGGTCATTAAAAATCTCGAGATCTGTTTATCATACATGTCGAAATCATTCTATTACACAAATTATTATTCATTTCGAAATCTTTGGTGGTATAACAACATGTCGAGGACTTTTGAAAAATCGTGATTCTCCCCGAAAACCTTAAAAACTGTACTGTCTAGATCATTTTCAAAATTATACTGAACGCTGAAAATCTTACACCTTAAAGCATTAAACTTCAAGAACACAACAAGCTTCGAAAATCATTAAGTTTCTAAACATTAAATTATAAACTCTCAAGAACTTCTACAGAACACTACCCTTTTTGATATTCACTAAGACTCCAACTATTATTATATAAATATTCATAGGCACGAGTTCTAACTACTGGTTTTCCAAACATAAGACTACCGAAACCCATCTCATGATCACCACGTCATTGCGTAAAAACATCTAGTTAATAGAACTAAGTTAAGTATGTTAAACACAAGAGACAAATCGTATACCTCACTTCGAATTCAACTTCGCAAGTCACTAGATCTTTTATAGTGAAATTGTTGGTTTCACTTGCCCAGTATGTGTATGGAGTAAGTGAGGGTTTCCTTACAATGATTAGATATTGTGGTCTTCGATTCTCGTGTTCGATTTGACAAGGAAGTGAAAATGAGTTTTTACCTCAAGTTGAAGCAAGATCAAGTTGTCAAAGCTTATCATATTTTGAAATTTTGTTGGGACTTATTCATGTGTTAAGCATAGCCCAATCTCGTTAGGTTTCAGTTTTTTTTATATCCTTGTCTTTTGAATTCGAAAATCACTAAAAATTTTATTTTGTTCTAACACTTAAATTCTTAATTCACAACTTTCAAATTACTTACATCAAAACCACGTATTTAAATTATGCGGGTATTACAGAAACTACCTCATGTGAAGATTCGGATGCTTGGTCTTCGTCCGTCGGGTTTGAAGTTTCGACGTCAGAATGTTCGTCTACGTGGGCCATTAGGGTTAGATTCTCTTCCTCTGAGCTAGACGTGTCCTCGAGCCAGTGGTCTTGTTCTGCCATTAGAGCTACTCCAGCTTCCTTTTGTTTTGTGAGTTGAAGCTTCCTGGAGTAGTAGTTAACGTCCCTCTTCTTCGGGAGAGTACATTCTCTGGCGTAGTGACCAAGTTTCCCGCGGTTAAACCACTTGGTAGGTTCTTTGATTGTCTTGACTTCGGAGATCTTAGGCGCACGTTCTTTGTTCTTTGTGCTTGAGGTCCTAAGTTGATTGGCTGATGATGAGGACTTCTTTTTTAAGTATTGTTTCCTCATCAATTTCTCGATTAATGCCAACTGCTTTCCCAACACTTTCATGTTAGGCTCTATGTCTGAATCTGATTCGACTTCAGACTCTAAGGGGGTAGGAGGCTTGATGATCTTTTTTTTTTCGCGGTTTAGAGCTTCTCTTGTCCGAGACTAGGGCAACTGAGTCCTCGTGCTGAGCGAGATTATCGAACATATCATGGATATCCAGCTCCTCAAGGTCTTTATTCTGTCGAATTTGAGTGTATATATTCTTCCATTCTGAGGGCAGAGAGGAAAGAAATATGATGTTGGTTTCCATGTTTGTCTTCGTGATTTCAATTTTCCTCATCTCATTCAAGAGTGTGAGATATCTCTGGTAGAGATCATGTAAGCACTCCTCCGGTTTAGCTCTAAACGAATCGTAGGCTGTGAGAATATTTGCCTTCTTGGCCTTGATACTGACTTCTGTTCGTTGCATCATCTTGTGCAGCTCATCCCACATTCCCTTAGCTGTTGGAATACTATCGTTCTGTCGATAGATGTCATTTGGGATTCCTTGCATAAGAGTGTTCTTGGCTATCAGGTCAGCTTTAGCTCTCACTCTTTCCTTCGAAGTATATTCCCTAGGCTCTTTCAGTCGCCTAGAGGCAGGAATTGGAGGGTTAGCAGTGTTGTCATCGGGGGTACATTTACCCAGAACTGTGCTGGACCTTGCTCAAGTGATGAGAGAAGGTTTCTGCCAGTTCCTTTAGCTCTCGTTCACAAATCGGATTCTCCAAACTGTATATTCACCTCTCTTGCGTATCGGGGGACGATTATCGTATCCTAGACCATATGCATCCATTTCTTCTTTGAGTTGATGTAGTTTGTTGTTTTGTTGGTTTGAATTTCGGTGTTGTGTGCTTGACAAGTAGCAAATTTGCTAGTAGCGTTTGATTCAAAAATGATCGCGAATTATTTTTGATTCAGTCTTTAAAGTTTGATAAAAAAATAATTTCTTCGATTTAAAGGGGTAGTACTGTTTTCGAGCGTCAGGTACTGTTAAAATTTTCGAGCGTAAGTGATTTTCGACTTGAATGTAATTTTGCGATGAGAAGATGTGTGAATAGTGAAATCAATTGTAAAATTATTTAGTGAAGTTATGCGATCGAAAATAATTATTTTCGACCTGTGGAGCGACGTTTAGGGTTTTGACGTTTTGTTATTTTAGGGTTACGGCCCGTGTATAGCGATGACGTTGTAGAACAACTGTTGCTGCAGTATATCATATTTTAAGAAAAAGTTTTGAAAAATCGGGTCCTCGGCGACTTGCGAAAATCCGCCAATCCACGATTAGAAGGTAGGGTCGTTACACGATCTGACAGCATTTCGTTGTCCAGACGAGATAATCATGTCCATTCTTCAAGGCCATACCCTCTGGCATGCACTTACAGTGACGGGCATCAGTGCCTATGGTCTATCTCCAACAGTTTTGGGGACGCATTCAAGGGCACGTGGATAGTGGAGCTTACTCCTTCACCACGATGATCGGGACGCGGCATATACGTGTGGACAAGAACAACTTTGGACTGGCATTGGACCTACCATTCAGCCACAACTACGATCCAAAGCCTTCAGATAGCTAGCACAAGTTCAGAGCAATGGGATCTCGACACCCATGGAAGACACTTTTTTGGGATTATCAACGTGGCGAACCTGACCTTCTAATACTAATTAGTGGCGGATTTTCGCAATGTAAGTCGGGAAAGACCCGTCTAGTAAAAACTTTTTCGTAAATAAAATATATTATATCAAAATGTTTTTCTACATCGTCATTGCTATACATGGCCGTGGGTTTAACCTACTTGTCCTCTTGATAAAATTAGTCAAGAAATCTGGGAATGTCTCTACGCTTCGAACCTCTGAGCATGAAAATATTATCACATACGTATACATGCTAAGTCGCGTAAATCTAGAATTTCTCAAACCCTAAATATCGAAAACCCTAAAAGTACCAAAAATCCTAAATACCGATAACATTTCTCACTAGAGCCGAAAACTTAGTGGCACACCAAAATTTGATAATGAATATGAAGATTTCTAAATATAAGTGCCGGAAACTTTACAATGATGATATTGAAAACATCAACGTGCACCTAACATGACAAATCCGAAAATCTGGACTTATACAGTCACATAACTTCATATTTAATCAATAATCAATACTCAATATGGCTAACTCATGGACCTGAGATGTTATCCGTAACATAATCATCACGAAAGCTTCCTAGAATTTATCCTAACCACCCATTGAAGTCACGTAATTCATTTGATATCCCATAAATCATATATATATATATATATATATATTCATATATATATATATATATATATTCTGAATGTATCATTAGCCTGCATTGGTACTAAATAGATTAGATGCGGTTTATCTTTGTATGCTCATACCACCACGCAATATTTTAAATACATGTTAAGGGGACCATGTATTTAATTTACTTTGATTAATTGTGTGTTCTATGCTTATTACAAAAACTGATTTTATATGCTTACATGATAAATCAATTTAGGGCACTATTCGAGGGGGAGCATTTACAAAAATCATGCTTTGAGCTCCATACAATTTGACATTTTTCTCTAAGTGTTTCAGAAATCTTTTCTCGAGCACATCGAATATGGAGGATGTCACGGTTTTTCACAATCTGGAGCTAACTGCATTGGCATAAAAAAACTCAGGGGGAGCTTTGACTAAATCATGTGTTGCTTACTCTAATAATTTTGATGTCTTGCTCTAAGTGATACAGATTTTTCAATGTCAAAGGAGCCATACGCCACATTTCAGACTCACGGGAATTAATCGCATTTATTTTAATTCATAAGGGGACTAATATTGTGTAGCGGTGTTCAAATATCGGTTTAACCAAATTACCGAACCAAAAACCAAAAATCCGTATGAACCGACCCGAACCGAAGAGGTTCGGTTCAGTTTTCGGTTCTTAAAAATTGAAAACCGAAATTTTCGGTTTTTTGGTTCGGTAATTCGGTTAACCGAATAAAACCGAAAAAACAGTGTCTTAATAAATTAATTAAAAAATATATTTAATATATAAACTAATATATAAAATCATTCGGTTTTGGTATTATAATAGTATTTTTTCTGTATATATTTAATAAATTAATATATATATATATATAATTAATTCGGTTTTGGTAATAAAATATTTTTTTCACCAAATTTTAAATTTTCTTTTTTTATTTTGGTTTTTCTGTCTTAACCGAAACCGAACCGAAAAATTCGATTTTACCCGAAACCGAACCGATTAAATTCGGTTCGGTTTTCGGTTCCTAAAGTGAAAAATTGAATTTTTCGGTAACCGAATTTTTGGTTCGGTTAGGTTCGGTTCGGTTTTTACCGAATGAACACCCCTAATATTGTGGTTGTTATTTGAAATAGGGGTTAATCTGAAAATTTTGAAAACTTAAAATCCAACTTAGCACCTAAAATGTCCAATCAGCCCAATAAGAAAAAGTAACTTTTGCAGTCGAAAAACTATATCTTACGCAAAACCTACATTCATAAAAGTAACAACGTCGATTGAAATTTCCCTCGCGAAAAACTCAAAAAGAAGACGAAGGTTTTCGAAATTTAGAAGACGTCGAAGAACATTCTCGGTCGCAAACAGTTTCAACTAAATTTCAATTTGATTGAGTACACTGTTTGCATCGACAAAGGTTTTCGATTGCTAAAATTGAGTTAGTCGTTAAAATAGATGATGTTGACCGGAAATTTCATACCATCGAGAATTGTAATTAGGATTTTATGCGAGTGAAAAATTAAAGAGCGGAATAGACAAAAATAGATTCAGTTTATAACGAGAGCGAAACTTACAATCGCAAATAGAATTTTCGATTTCATTTTATTTCGATCGTAAAATTTGGCGGCGATAAATTAAGTATTCGACGCTAACTTTCTCGTTCATAAAATACGAGGCAAAGGATTTGATCGATCGAAATTTTCTCAACGATTAACTTAGTTTTTGTTGTCAATTTTCTCGATCGACAATCTCGCAGCGAAAACCTCACTTAGTATCGAAATTCATTTCTCGCTCGACAAATTTCAAAACTAAAATTTTTTTTACACCCGAAAATTTCTCGATAGTAATTTTACCTGGGAAAACTTTCTCAGTCGTAAATGTACACCGAAAATTTTTCTCGATCGTGAAAATTGATCGACTACAGTACATAGCGTAACATTCAACACTTAGAAAATTTACTTAAATCTTCATCACTGTAGCGAAACCTAGCGATAGAATTTCTCGATCGAAAAATTGGACGGAGACTTTAATTTGTAAAATCCACACTTAGGCAATTAGATAGAGACTTTAAATTCTCGAGCGATAAAAAGAACTGAGTGAACAGTGCTTAACATTTGCGATTCAACACTTACACAAGTTTTCGACAGAACCATATACGTTTCATATACAACTTTCGAAAAATTTATTAATAAATAACAACACATATGTTCGTTTCGTATAACCTATGTGCATAATTTCTCATCTGATGTCTATCAATTATGACATAAATTGTTCAAATATTATAGTTTGATATGATAATTTTCGACTCAAATTTAAAATTGAACTAATGAATTTTCTGATTTCTTATTTTCAGATGGATCGTTACCCAGCATATAACCACATCATGATCATAACTTATGATGTTCAGGACAATAATTTCCAGCTCGATCTATAATACCCGCAAATTTTAAAGCAGGATTACAATATGAAATTTCAAGATTTATTAGCGAAGAAAATATTAAGAATAAAATTTCTAAGGATATTTATGAACAAAAGTTCGGGTCAAATTAAAATAGTATAATAAAATATTCACGGAAAATATTTGAGCGAGCCTTAATTAATAATCGACCTAATTAAAATAATAATTTTTTGGGCTTGGATAAAATTACGGCCCAAATATTTATTAAAGAATTATACTTGAAAGCCCAAATCAAATATTAAGTAGGTTGCTTAATCCTAAGGGGAAACTTTCAGATACATGCATTTGAATATTATATATAGTATGTCAACATCACGTGTATATACGAACCATTAAAGAAGTTAAAAGTTATATACACGTTGTGGCCATTTAATTATTGTTAAGAACGACTAATAAAAGTTTACTTAACCTTAAGGAAAGATGTATCATTATGTATGAGAGAGGTACCTACATACATACATGACGAATACATATATAGAAGTTTATCATTATGACTTGAAATGAGGGGAGAGAAAACATTTAGCAAAACCCCAGAACCCTACCCCATCTCTCCCATCAAACGCCGCCCACCCCCCTCATTCATCTCCCCTCCACCACCGCCAGCCAGCCCCTCCACCACCACCGCCGGCCAACGCACCCCACCCCCAACCCCATCTCAGTCCTCCCTCTTTCCCCCTCGCCACTACCTGTACAGCTACCCTTCTTCATCTACCCATTCTCGTTTTGACGTCTTTCTGAGAGCGTTGGTTGGCCTTCCGCCGCCGGGAACAGACGGCGGTGGACGGAGTTTCTACGTTTCAAGGGTTTTTCTTTTTCATCTCCATCGTGATGGCGTCGGCTTCGTCGTTGTGTGGCTCCTCCATGACTACAGTGACACCACTGGTGATGCCGTCGATAGGGCTAGATTCGCTGCGGGACAAATTCCCGGAGTTTGGGAAAGCTTTTGATAAACAGTCCTTTACGGAGTTGTTGGAACGGGTTCATGGCGGCGCTACTGGAAATGCGACCTTTGGCGCAACTTATAACAGCGGAGGCGGCACGGAGATCGCGAGGATGCCCTCCGCTTCTGAACAAGCGAATATCAATAATACCACTATTGGTATTGCGGGACACGACGGTGGTGCAAGAAAAACTGAGAGACCATAGTTGGGAGCCGATTGGGACGACGCGGACTCGACGTGACACACCACCACCGAAACTTCGAGGGGGTCTGAATCGCCTAGGTCAGAAGACAGCAGCCCAACTGAAAGCACGATTTGATGGGCAGCGACCAAACCCTATGACGCCTCCTATTCGTAACACCGCTATTAACCACCTGAAACAGACGGTCGTCGAGAGTGGGGGATCAGCTGGTACAAACCAGGGCACGGCTCAGGGGCTGAGAGCGAGTGGTGGGGGAACTGATGCGCAAAAACCTCACAATGTGGGTGGGGAGGCCACGTTCGCTGACGTCACTAGAGCTGGAAAGAGGCTGCAATGGCGTGGACCAAGGAACAGAGAAGAGACACGAGTCATGCTTCACTATACCCCACCGGAGGTTGTGGATGGGGTTGCGATGTCGTGCCCGACATAGGAAACCGCACAGAAGGGACTTGCACGATGGGCCTTCACGCTTGTTGGCTACTTCTTAGGAAAGAAGCCGTACTTTCCGACTGTGGACAAATTCTTTCGATCGGTGTGGAGAGATGTTCAGGAAGTTCGGACGGCGACAAATGAATTTTTCAAATTTAGGTTTAAATCTGATGCGGCCATGCGCGATGTTTTGGAGGGTGGCCCATGGCTTCTTCAAGGAAAGCCATTGTTCCTTGAGCCGTGGCGACCGGGTTTGACATTCGAGAGAAAGGAGCACGTGGAAGTTCCATTATGGGTTAAGCTTCGTAATGTTCCTAGTGAATTCTGGACCCCCGAAGGTCTAGGAGTTGTGGCAAGTGCGGTTGGACGGCCAAAATTTGCGGACGCGGTTACACACAACGTAGAACGACTGGATTATGCTCGAGTGTGTGTGGTTAAGACCTTAGACGAACCTTTTATTGATCACTTCCCACTTCGGCTGCCTCGGGAAGGTGGGGGGTCAGCTGGTATTATTCGGGTAGACGTTGAGTATGAATGGCGACCGTCGTCGTGCACGGGGTGCGGCTCTTTCTCGCACACGGAGCTACTTTGCCCGCAACGTCTTGCACAGCCAAATATGGACCGCCAAGACCTGAGCAGACCTCGCGGCGTACGGCTAAGCAGGCACAACTGGATTGGCGCCATGTTGGTGCGAAAGGGAAGGCTGGGAAGGTTGCGACTCAGCCACAGGCGGTTGATGTTATGGAAGTGGAACTAGCTAAGCTTGGTGAGAGGCCGAGTACTTCGGCCGAGGCATTGAGGAATGAGGCTACACGTGATAACAACCCCTTCAATGTACTGTGCACAATTACTGACCACGATGAACTTTCCTTGGGCTCTAAAAGCGAAATGGCCCTGCAGGAAGTTATCCCATGATACCCATGGGAGTTTGGAATGGCGTGGTCTCAACAGGTGGGACCACGGAAGGGCGGTGGGTGACATTGTGACGAAGTATGATCTTAAAATGGTTGGTTTGGTGGAAACTAGGGTGGCGGAATCTAATGCGGCGAGGATCTTCTGGAATTCGAAGCCATTGGGAGTGGTTTTTCGATTATCAGCACGGACCGTCAACGCGGATATGGATTGGCTGGGATCCACGATTCGTCGAACTGGTAATCTTGCAATTCTTGGATCAGGTGGTGCAGTGCAAGGTGGTCAATATCGCGAAACGTACGGAGGTGTATGTCTCTGTTGTGTATGGCAAAAAGTGACGTGAGGAGCGGGTTGAACTATGGGCTAACCTTGTGATGATGGCAGCCAAAGGGAGCTCCCATGGCTAATCATGGGGGATTTCAATGCAATTGTTGATGTCAGTGAGGCACGTGGCGGGCATCCCGAGAATGCAGACATGGACGCCTTGCGGGAATGCTTGGTTCGGGCAGACCTCATGCCCGTACCTGCGACGGGTCAATTTTTTACCTGGTATAACCAACAGAGGGCAGCGGCTGGAGTGTGGCGAAGGCTTGATCGAATGGCAGCGAACCTGAGCTAGTTTTTGACATTTGCGAACTAGACCTATCATTACGATCTACCTATGACCTCGGACCATTGCCCGCTCATAATCAAGGCGGACGAGCTGGGACGTAGACGGCCGAACTTTCGGTTTGATAACTTTCTCACAAAGGACCCCAAATTCATGCCGATCGTTCAAGAAATATGGCAGGAGTCAATTAATGGATTCCCTATGTATACATTGATGCGGCGACTGAAAATGCTCAAGCCACGATTTCGACAGCTTCGAAGTACGAAGGGTGACTTGGCGGCAAACGTCGAGGCAGCTAAGCGGTTTCTTGAGGTTAGCCAAGAATTTGTAGCGAGGTATCCCATGGAGGAGTTATTTCACGAGCTTGAGAGAGTCTGCCGAGCAGTGTATGCTAAGGCCATTGCGGTGGAACAGTCGGCTCTTTCACAGCGGGCGAAGTTGGCATGGCTCAAGGACGGCGATCAGTGCTCCTCCTATGTTTTCAAACGAGTGGCCATGCGACGAGCGACTAATCGAATCTTATCACTTGATGGGGAAAACGGTCAGCTGATTGAAGGTGAGGTGGCGGTCAAGGAAGAATTGATTCGGTTCTACCAGGGCTTGTTAGGGCAATCAGTGCGGGAAGAACCGGTCACGTGCCAAGAGGTTGCTGGTTTTGTTACCCGCTCATTAACGCCGACCGAAGCGGCGAGGATGGTGGAGCCAGTTGATGTCCGAGAGATTAAGAACGTTCTTTTCTCTTTCGCTGACGAGAAGGCCCCTGGCCCCGATGGGTACACAGCTGCGTTCTTTAAAGCAGCGTGGAGTATTATTGGGGATGATTTCGTTGGGGCTGTTCAGGATTTCTTTCGCACAGGCCGCCTTCTGAAAGGCTTGAACAGTACCTTAATCACTTTAATTCCAAAAGGAGCGACGCCACGGAAGCCGACTGATTTCAGACCTATCTCGTGCTGTAATGTTATTTACAAGGTTATTTCGAAGATTCTCGCTGATCGTATGAAGCCGTGCCTTGCTAAACTAGTGTACAAGTCGCAGACCGCATTCGTTCCTGGGAGGCGCATTAGTGACAACATCATCTTGGCTCAGGAGATTTGTCGTGGCTACTGAGTCGACAGCATCCGCCGCGGGTAGCTTTTAAAGTTGATTTGGCAAAGGCCTATGACAAAGTGGAGTGGACGTTCATTCTTGCGGCTCTTCAGGCGATGAACTTTCACCCCACTTATATAGGTTGGGTACGCAGCTGCTTAACGTCGACGGCGTTCTCTATTAACCTCAATGGGAACCCGGTCGGTTTCTTTGAGGGGCGGCGGGGGATTCGCCAGGGGGATCCCATTCCGCTCTATCTTTTTACCCTCGTTATGGAGATCCTGCATGGGATGGTGGACGTTCATACTCGACACAATTTCAAGTTCCACTGGCGATGCGAAGCTACTGCCCTGTCTATGTTAACCTTTGCCGACGACCTTCTTCTTTTTTGCCATGCCGACGTCCATTCAATCGAGATACTGAAGCAGGCCTTAGAGGTCGCAATGTTATCAGGGCTTCGGCCGAATGCGAGCAAGAGCGAGATGTTTCTATCAGCTCGAGCTGAGGGTCTGAAGGCGGCAATCACATCTGTTATGGGATTCCAAGAAGGACGGCTACCGGTCCGCTACTTAGGAGTCCCTCTCATTACGACTCCTTTGACGATTGCAGATTGTGCTCCCCTACTTGGGAAGATTGATGCTAGACTTGGATCATGGCTGAATCGCTCACTCTCGTACGCAGGAAGGGTCGAGTTGATCAAGTCGTCCTGTCTGCTATGTCAATCTATTGGTCTGGGGTATTCCTTCTACCGAAAGGGGCTGTGCGGGATATCGAGGCTAGATTTCGACGGTTCCTTTGGGCTGCTCCTTCGGCAAAGGTGGCGTGGGCCGACGTTTTCTTGCCCAAGAGGGAAGGGGGTCTCGGTATACATTCGGTGGAGGTTTCCAACCGGGCATTGATGCTCAAACAGGCATGGCATGCGGTACAACGTGACCCTGACTCTATTTGGGTTACATGGCTGGATCACACGCGGCTCAGGTCCAAATCTTTTTGGGATATTAGGCCGTCGCCTAACGGCTCCTGGAGTTGGAAGAAAATGCTCAGCCTTAGGCCACTCTTGCGGTCTCTTATCTCTTTCCATATTGGAAATGGCGCTAATACTTGGCTGTGGCATGACCCATGGCTAAGACCTACTACGTTGCTGGAGATACACCCCAATGGGCCGATGGTTATGGGATTACCCCACAACGCCCGCCTCAGCTCGGTAATCTCGAACGACGGGTGGGCTTGGCCGGCTCAAGCCACGGTGGAATATATGGCAATTCAGCCTTTGCTCCCACACGTTGCACCTTTGGAGGCTGATAGGATTTGCTGGAATGGGGCTGGTTCGGGGGATGGTTCGGGCAGGTTTTCGACGAGGGCAGTTAGGGAAAGTATCCGTGGGCGACGAACTCCTGCTTCATGGGCTAATCTGATTGGGGGAGCACTTCGAGTTCCACACTACGAATTTATCTTGTGTTTAGCCATACGTGAGCGACTATCTACACGAGACAAGGAGTGGGTGGCTGCTCGGGCTGGCTCATCTCATTGCGTGTTGTGCGATGAGGGCTGCCTCGAAACGACGAAACATTTGTTTTTCGAGTGCGCTTTCTCTCGGCGATGTGTTGGCATGCTACGACGACGGACGCGATGGAAATGGCCGTATCGAGAGTGGCGAATGGGCATTGAATGGGTTGCCACCAGATGGTGAACTCGGCACTTCATTCACTTGGCCAACTTTCACATTTTGGCTTCGCTTGTGTACCACCTTTGGCAGGAGCGGAACGTGCACTAGCGGGATAATGTATGTCGTACCCCGGAGCAGGTGGTAGCTGGAGTGTTGGGTATTGCTTGCCTGCGGCTATCTACGACATCGGCTAAGTATGCATTGCAACTGGCTGCTCTTCGAAGATTATGGCGCGTAGCTTGGTAGCGGGTTAGCTTGGTTCACGCATGAGTTGATGGGCTGGGTGATGTTTTGTTCTTTTTTTTTTGAGTTTTCGAGTCTCATTGCGGTATCGGTTGTTTGTTACCGGTTGATGTAGTTAAGGTTTATACTTAGCTATGTCTGTACTCTTTGTTCTTTCTTTTTCATTCATTTATTTTGGGACGTTTACGCCAAAAAAAAGAAAACATTTAGCAAGAATCCGAGAGTATTCAACAAGGGAGAACATCATTGGGATAGGAGATTTCGACTATTTAATTCCTTAGCAATCAATTCCCTACGTGAGCTAGGTTTATATTAGACTTATTGCACACTAGCGCATATGAACAAATACTCCATATATCTATGTACTTTCTATTCGTTGATTAAGGATTTTTCAGCTAAAACACGTCTTTTTATAGTTGTAATTCATGTTTCGATTTTATTATTTTGTTTAATGTATATGATACCCAAACAATGTATATGTAGACCATATGCATATATATGATTCGTTATAAGTATTTCCATATTATCAAATGCTGTTTTCATCACCATTCAGTACGATTTACCGACTTCATATGTGTTTCGTATAGGTATGCTCTATAATTGTCGTTAATCATGGGCAATAATATTAAAATATGAGGTAAAGTTATGCTAATCAAGTTATGTTGAAGCTATAATCGGTTCTTAAATGACCTAGATTTATTAACTTCAGTAGACAAAAACATTAATTACGTCTAATGCAAGGACTTCGGTATTTCTTTAGGGAAACCATTGACTGATAATGCTTCGGACGGCAGGTGGGTGAAATCCACCTACGACACGTAAACGGTTGTGTGTATTATTATATGATACTTATGTGATTATGTGAATATATGTGTACATATGTAATGAATTACATGATATGGTAAATTACATGTTTTACGTGTATGATATTGTCACACGTCATATGTACATTATTTGTAAGCACTTGCATATCATGTCAGTGTAAAGGAGTTGAGCGTGCGGAATGGTAATGTTTGGGATGTCGATGGAAGGTGTAGGTTACTATGTTGGGTAGAGCGGAACATTTGGGTGAGTGCCACTCTAACGAGACCTGAGTTGGCCGCCCGAGCGTTGGGTGAGAGCTAACTCTAACGTGACCTGAGTTGCACGCACGAGCGTACGAGGGGTCGAGTGACGAGACACGTTGCGACATTATAGTACATTTCGAGTATAGGGCAGCTCTAACGAGACCTGACTAGCCCACCCACTCTAACGAGACGTGAGTGGGATATTCCATTCTAACGAGACCTAAGTGGGAACCCATTCTAACGAGACCTGAGCAGGATATTAGAAATGTACTTAGTGTCGAGTCGTGTGAGGGTGTTGAGATGTGTTAGTGTTGAGATGAGTGGAGACGGTCGTGCGTGCATCTGTGAGGTGCTTGAGAATGGGGTTGAGCGCGCGTTGCATACATGCATGTTTCACCTATTGGGCAAGGAGCTCAGTTTACGTGTTGTATGTACCGAGTCCGGCGCTGGTGAGCGCCGCGACTAGGCGGGCTGAAGGCGGTGCTCCACGGAGTTTTGAGGGCGGGGCTGTACATGGATGACGACCTGTGGAGCGACGTTTAGGGTTTTGAGGTTTTGTTATTTTAGGGTTACGGCCCGTGTATAGCGATGACGTTGTAGAACGACTGTTGCTGCAGTATATCATATTTTAAGAAAAAGTTTTGAAAAATCGGGTCCTCGGCGACTTGCGAAAATCCACCAATCCATACGATTAGAAAGGTAGGATCGTTACACGATCTGACAGCATTTCGATGTCCAGACGAGATAATCGTGTCCATTCTCAAAGGCCATACCCTCTGGCATGCACTTACAGTGACGGCATCAGTGCCTATGGTCTATCTCCAACAGTTTTGGGGACGCATTCAAGGGCACGTGGATAGTGGAGCTTACTCCTTCACCACGATGATCGGGACGCGGCATATACGTGTGGACAAGAACAACTTTGGACTGGCATTGGACCTACCATTCAGCCACAACTACGATCCAATGCCTTCGGATAGCTAGCACAAGTTCAGAGCAACGGGATCTCGACACCCGTGGAAGACACTTTTTGGGATTATCAACGTGGCGAACCTCACCTTCTAATACTAATTAGTGGCGGATTTTCGCAATGTAAGTCGCGGAAGACCCGTCTAATAAAAACTTTTTCGTAAATAAAATATATTATATCAAAATGTTTTTCTACATCATCATTGCTATACATGGCCGTGGGTTTAACCTACTTGTCATCCTGATAAAATTAGTCAAGAAATCTGGGAATGTCTCTAGGCTTCGAACCTCTGAGCATGAAAATATTATCACATAAGTATACATGCTAAGTCGCGTAAATCTAGATTTTCTCAAACCCTAAATATCGAAAACCCTAAAAATACCAAAAATCCTAAAATACCGATAACATTTCTCACTAGAGCCGAAAACTTAGTGGCACACCAAAATTTGATAATGAATATGAAGATTTCTACATATAAGTGCCGGAAACTTTACAATGATAATATTGAAAACATCAACGTGCACCTAACTTGACAAATCCAAAAATCTGGACTTATACAGTCACATAACTTCATATTTAATCAATAATTAATACTCAATATGGCTAACTCATGGACCTGAGATGTTATCCGTAACATAATCATCACGAAAGCTTCCTAGAATTTATCCTAACCGCCCATTGAAGTCACGTAATTCATTTGATATCCCATAAATCATATATATATATATGTATAGATCATATAATACTTTGGACACATACATATGAACATCGAGACTATTTCTCAAATAGCAAACTTGCCGAAACTTTAGAATACCTAGAGTCTTAATTCAGCAAAAAAAAAAAAAAAAACCTTACAATACTTAAGATAATCGAACCCTAGATGAAAATACACTACCCAATTCACATATACATATTTCGAAATTTCACAGAAGTTATCCATCCCCACATAAAATATAAAACAACATCAGCATATGTGGAAAGTTACTTATGCCACGAGAACTTCAACTAAACATTACCTATTTCACCTAGATTAAATAACATATCAATAACATATCAAGTACAAATATGTTTACCTTACGTCCAAGTTTTCAAGTTTGCTAAATTGTCGAATCTCCTTCACCTTTGATGAAGTTCTCCTTTTCTTTATATTTTATTTTCGTTCTTTATTTCTAGGTCAGTAAGGGTTTTCGATGGTTTATGAGTATATATAAGTTTAGATAAGTATTACACTATTAAAAGCATCTTGTACATTCGTGGGTGCTCAAGTCAAAAAGGTGATATACCTCAAGGCTAAGAAACATTTCTATTAGTCATACTTATTAGTAAGAGAGATAGCCACCACGTGTCCTTTGGATGTTGTGGTGGTTAACTAATATCATATAAACGTGTGTATAGAAAGACATGTAAGCTTTGACCATTGCTTTATTTTCGGTATCGAGAGGGTGTGACGAAAAAGTTTTAAAATATAATATACTCATCACGAAACTTAAGCCTTATGTCATGAAAACTCATACTATAATATTCATGACACCCACGAGTACTACCTTAGTCATTTGATAGACTAGAATTATTCGTACACTTGCATTCGTATATCTATGTCTTCACGGAAACTTAATGGGTTTATTATTGTATTATTACATATGTGATAGGAGTGACCTCTCCACCATTCCTCCTGACCTGACGACCTACAAGGAACAGAGTAGGAGGTTGAAGGAAGCAAAGGCTAGGTACGAGGTTCCGCCAGAGGCGAGGTACGGGGATGATATATGGAGAAGCTAATGAGATACTCCGGGAAGCTATGGAGCTATTCCGAAGGTCAAAGGGAAGTACTTGGAAGATATCCCATGAAGCTACGGAGCTATCAGGAGGGAAAAATGAAGTAATCGAGAGAGCTATGGAAGTGACCGGGAGACCTGACGAGGGAGGGCAGTACGAAACGCTAGCCGCCCCTACAGTATAAATATGGTCTTCTATCCATTTTACACTAGGAGTTACACGCCCCACACACACTAACACACCAAGAACACACATTTATTCTATCTTCATCTCGTAGTTTCTCTTTACCTTGTAAACATGAGCGGATGCGAGATTGAGTGTGTAACTTCATTGACTAATAGTGAATATTCTCCGGCGGCCCGTGGACGTAGGATTCACCCGAATCCGAACCACGTAAATCTCTGTCCCTTTACTTTCTCGTTCTTCATCTTTATGTTTCCAACCACGATTTCATCCGAACCGGCCCTCACCTTCATTCCCGGACCATAATTCTTGTTGATCGGGGTCGTAAACCGCATCAAATGGTGCCGTCTGTGTGAATGATGGTTTGGAACGTTAGATATGGAGTCGTGGCTTGGATTAAACGACTGTTTTTAGATGTTTTTGGGCTACAGTTCTTGGAGTTTCTTCCATGATGTTTCATCGAACACTTGCCGAGAAAAAGCATGCCCGCCGTAAGCATGACCAACGACCACCTTGGCTTCGTCATAAGCAACCAGACAACCACCCGTCTAGATCGACGTCACGCCACCAATCGTCCGGGCAGCGGCGAATAGCACCGAATTCCAAGTTCGCCGTGATGTCCCACCGTCCAGGCAGCTCCGTCATAGGTCGCGTAACACCACTGACCAGGGAGGGTTCATCACAGCCAGGGCCGATAGTGACCATATCCCACCGTCGTCGACGACCTTTGTCGACTCTGACGACACCTGTGTCACGCCGCCACCCAGTCGAAAGACGACGAATAACAGCTGCCCCTCCAACTGCGAAAAAATTACACGGCATCACTTCTGAAAATCAGAAAAATCGATGCCTACTCCACATAAATTGAGGGGGCCCATGGTCTGAATCATTGTTTTCGTGCCTTAAGGGGCATTCATCGAAGTCGCCGCACGCACCGTCGGGGAATTCTGCCGCCGCGCCGATTGTTGCTCCGAGCAGAAGTCCCAGACCATTCAACAATCAATTCCCATTTCCAGATATTTTGAGGCCGAACTGACGTGGCTAGGGGTGGGATCGAGTCGGGTATATTGGGTTTCTGGATATTCGGGTCGGGTACCCAAAAATATCAGGTAATGAATTTCAAACCCGACCCCGACCAGATCGAAGTTCAGGTAACCGGCATCAGGTAGCCAAAACCCGTTGGGTACCCGCGGGTCAGGTCGGGTTTTCTGCCTTTTTTTTAAATATGATTAAATTAATTTTAATCCCCTCAACGTCGCCAACAACCTAAGACTCTCATCCTCTTCGACCTCTTTAAGGCAAATCGAACAATTACTCGGCGAGCCCATCTCCTTTGTTGAACCTCAAGATGAAATCGAACCAGCCAATCGTCCTTATATACCATATCGGATGGTCAAGATCTAGGCCGCACCATGACGAGGACTGAGGAGGGCTAAGACGATCCCTAAGAAAAGGGCGAGGTTGAAGAGTTCCTCTTACGCATGCACTTTGCTCTTAGATCTGTAGAAGATGGAACGTTTAAATGATTATTGAGCTGCTATTTGCTTTCCTCCTTCGGTGGATTTTCTTTCTCGGTGATGAGCTTCTGATGTGTGTGTTTGTGGCATCGAGTGTGTATGTTTGTGTGTATCGATGTGTGTGTTGGGGATGGGGTGTGTGTATCGATGTGTGTGTGTGGGTGTTGTTGGGGTGCGTGGTGCGTGGGTGGTGTTGTTGGGGTGTGTGGGTGTTGGTATGTGTATTGGGGTGTGTGTTGTTGTTGGGGTGTGCGCTGGTGCTTGTATACCGTGTGTGGAAGTGGGTCGGTGTGTGTACAAAAATTTTTTTTTTCTTTATTCATGTGGTCGGGTCGGGTACCCGATCGGGTTTTTCGGGTAGCATCGGGTATTGGGTACCTGATCCGATACCCGATGAAACCCGGATTTTCACCTACGATCGGGTTTGTCGGGTCGGGTACCCGAAACCCGACCCCGATTGCACACCCCTGGACGTGGCCATTGCTGGCGTACTCGAAGGGCGACCACCCTGGCCACCGCCCCGCCGGTCGCTCCCGTCGTTCTCGTCGGAAAATGTATTCCGGGACTCGGTTGTAAGTTCTCTAACTTTTTTGGGGTGCTAAATGGAATTATAAAACGAATGGGCGAATTCTATTATTTCCTTTAGGATCAAATTTTGTGAAACCTAAGATCTGTTGGGCAAAAAGGAATTGGGATAATTTTTGGGGTTATGTAGCTATTACACCTAGGGTTTCTAATGGGTTTTGGGCCTATGGGATTAATTTGATTACTTTAATTAATTAAGAGATTGGGCCTAGTGGACTTTAAATATTGGGGTTTATGATATTACTTGTTGGGATGAAGCTGAATTAATTATTTTCTATTACCAGGATAATTTTAATTAATTTCGTAAAATAATTATTTTGGGGTTATTGTGATCAATTATGATAGCTCCTGGAATTGATTATTTTGGATTACTGAAATAGAATAAATGTGGTACTTTTAGAGTCGGGAGACTTAAATAAATGGGGCTTGAATTATTTTATAGTAGGCTGTTAGATTAATTATCTTAGACCAGAATATTTGGGTTGCTGGAATTGTCTAATTGGGCCGCTAGCCCAGTAGGTCTCCTTCATGACTCCCAAAAGGTACACCGTAGGACAGGCAGTAGCAGACGTACTATTGTCAGACTGACATACCCTCTGTCTGACCAAATTGTCCCCTAATATGCACCCTCTGTGTGTCCCCTGGTCGGGTGGAAACAGTCTCGTCCTATCAGCACCCCGTGTTAGGATTAGTCGGGATTATGTACCTCCCCTGTACACAACCTTTGACCTCCAGCTTATCCACTTAGCTACCGTACACTACCTTTGACCTCAAGCTTACCCACTTAGCTACTGACCTCCAGATTTCCTACTTAGCTACCGACCTACTATTATGCCACCCCATATCTCGAAATCTGACATTTCTAGATTATCGGATTAGGACTAATATTGTGCTAGAATTTATCTGTATAGGTTTATCTCCAACTTGCCATAACGCATTGTTTCCACTATGCAATTACTAAACATTATTTTATTATTGTTTTTATCTCACGATGCCAATTGAGGCTTGTGCGTTGGAGTTGCTTGTGGTTGTGGCTTCGCAGATTTTGCAGGTATGTCGGTCCAGCTCTCTGCTGACAACAGTATCCATAAGCCCTGGCTTAAATCCAGGCTGGGAGCGAAACCCCATAAGCACTGGCATAGATCCAGGTTGGACACGAAGCCTCTAAGCTCCGACGTAGCTCCAGATGAGAAAAGAGGCCATGAGTCCTAACTCCGATGCTAGGTGAAAAAGAAGCCTATAAGCCCTGGCTTATATCAAGGCTGGAAAATATGCCCAAGTCCCGAATTACTCCGGGTTGACACTTAAGGGCTGTGCAAAGCATGCCCGCGCAGATTGCGCTTGAATTCCATGCTTAACGCCTGATGAACCTGGATTGGGTTATATCCAGGAGGGCTGTGCAAAGCGCGTGCCGCGCAGATTGCGCTTACACTCCAGGCTCCAGGTTACTCTGGATCAAAGCCTGATGAACCTAGATTGGGTTATATCTAGGAGGGCTGTGCAGAGCACGCCCTGTGCAGATTGCGCTTGAGTTCCAGGCTTAACGCCTGATGAACCTAGAGTTATATCCAGGAGGGCTGTGCAAAGCGCGCCCCGCACAGATTGCGCCTAAATTCTAGGCTCAACGCCTGATGAACCTTGGGTTATATCCAGGAGGGCTGTGCAAAGCACGCCCCGCGTAGATTGCACTTGTATAAATGTACCTAGGCTCCAGGTTACCTTGGATGAACACCTGACGGACTCGAAAGGGGACAAGCTCCAGCTCTGGACCGTTTGAGATACGACAGAAACCCCCTGAGCTCTCAATCAACTCCCAAACAGAAGATCGGAGCAGCCAATGCTGGCCTTGCGAAAGCTCGAAAGGTTCATTGGTACTCTATGAACCTGGTCAAAAGCGAAAATGAGGGTGTCGGACCTAGCTTACCCGAGACTCCCCAGGTACATGTTTCCATTTACCAGCAACTTCTTCACTGCAGATTTCGAATGCAAATTGCAATGGGATGTTGGAAAGAGAGTGCATAAGGAGCAAACATCTCCCATAAGCAAACATTCACTTTACTGCAATTTACGAAGGAGGTTTGACGTAGACTACCTAGGAGTAACAAGGGGAAAAAACTGAGGGTGGTAAATTAGGGGGTGCACTCTTCACGTACTTTGAATGTGCTGATAAACATAAGCACAATCTGAAGTAGGGGGAGTGGAGAGTGGTAGTAGTAAAGGTCCCCGCGGTGACAGAGAGGCGGACCACAAATACTTAAGAGAAAACGTTCCTAGGATGAATATACGCTCAAAGCTTAGCTGGTAACCTACGGACCTGGCGATGACGAACACCCAACCTATAAAAATGAAAGCAAGGGGCGCTGGGTGCAGCTTATACCAACATCTCCCAGGTACATGTTTAGATACACCAATAACCTTTATAGATGAAAGTGTTGGATGTGAATGCAGTAGAATGCTGTAAGGAAAGGGCAATGGGAGAAATGCCGTCCCTAAGTAAACATCCAGATTACTGCAATCTGCCGAGACGGATCAGCGTGGGTACTAGTGCAGCTTGCAAGGGAAGGATTGAGGTCGGCAGATAAGGAGGCATACTACTCACTTACTTCGGATGCGCTGACAAGCATTAGCACAATTCGAAGTAGGGGGAGTGGAGAGTAGTAATAGTACAGGTTCGGACATTAACAGTAAAGCTCGCTCAGAATACCTAAGAAGAAAAAAGGAGATAATGGCATGAGCAAAATGCAAAGAAAACATGCCACGAAGCCTCCAGGCCTTGACTCTGCTCCCAGGCTAGAAAAAAGCCTGAAGGCCCCAGCCTATCCCCAGGTGGGAGCCACCCTAGTCAGTCTGTGGACCTTGTGATGACGGGTATCCAACCCACGAGAACGAAAAAGAATCATGACTGACTTAGGCGGATATCGTTTAGGTACATGTTTAAATCCTCCACTAACTATCCAAATGTGTGGTCGGATGCGAGTGCAGCAGGGTGGCACTTTAATGAGCCATAAGGTGAGATAAAGAGTCGCCTTAGGATCCCCTTTAAAGGTCCGAGGTGCGTTGGCTCTCGTCCAGCAGCAAAACCTTCCAAGAAGTAGTGCCGTACGAGAGGTGGAGAGATATTTTTGGCAGAGCTGTGTTCCCTCTAACCTGCCTGCAGAACGCCCTTCCTGGCGCATTGAGTTACTCTGCACTTCCTTCGCTATCTCAGCATCGAAGGCTCGCTCCAGAACAGCCTTCATAGCCTTTTCCCTCTCTGCCAACAAGTCCTTAGCCTACATTCAATCAATGCTTGACGTTCGTCCACGAGCTGGTTCATATGGAACGCAAGCTCATTCTTGTTGGCAGCAAGATCGGCTGCACTTGGCTCTTCTAGGTCCGGGCTCAACCCCAAGCTGGAAACATGGCCCGTAGAACCCAGCCTAGCCCCAGGAGGGTACCTCTCTGGTTGATATACAGACCTAGTGAAGACGAGCCCCCAAATCACGAAAACGAAAGCGATGAGCACCAAGTCTAGCCTTGGCGGACATCTTCCAGGTACACGTTTGAATATCCAATAACCTTTCGGGTGAATGTTTGGACGTGATTGCATCAGGATTTGGAAGGAAAGTGCGTGAGAAGTGGATGTCGCCCAGACTGGAAACGAATAACATGAGCCATGGCCTATCCCAGGCAGAAACGTTTCGGCGTTTGCTATGGATTTACGGATCTGCCGATGGCAAGTCTCAAGACTGTAAAACAGAAGGCAGTAAGCCCTTACCTGTCCAGGTGATGCTAACTTCCTAGCATTGATGTTTCGACTAGCCTTCTGTTGCAGGTTTCCAGATAAGCTTTCTGGCCCGAACTGCCAGACGACAAATGACAGGTCGCCAGGAGTGACACAGACCTCCCAGCTCCCGCACCATGAAAGGAGGGGGCAAGAAGGATACCAAATAGCAAATAGGGTAGCTAGCACGACACAATTACCACTAATGCTGCCTGGTGTCCAAAGACCCAACCTAGCTGTTGGGACATCTAAGTCCAGCTCCGCGGTGGCACCCAAATACCCAACCTAACTGTTGGGATATCTAAGTCCAGCTCCGCACTGGCACCCGAAGACCCAACTAACTGTTGGGATATCTATGTCCAGCTTTCTGCTGGCATAGAAAACCCAACCTAATTGTTGGGAAATCAAAGTCCAGCTCTGTGCTGGCATAGGAATCCAACCTAACTGTTGGGATATCTATCTAAGTCCAGCTCCGGGCTGGCGCGTAAAGGCCCAACCTACGTGTTTGTGATATATAAGTCTAGCTCCGCTAGCATAGGAAACCTAATCCATCTGGATGGGGATATCTAAGTCCAGCTTCATGTTGGCACTCGGAGACCCGACCTACTTCATCGGGATACCTAGGTCCGGCTTCATGCTGGCACAAAAGACCCGACCTAACTGTTGGGATATCTATCTGAGTCCAGCTCCGCGCTGGCACCAGATGACCCAACCTATCTGTTGGGATACCTAAGTCTAGCCCCACCCTGGCACTCGGAAACCCAACCTATCTGTTGCGATAGCCCAGCTCTACACTGGCACGTGGAAACCCGATTGTCTATTCGGGATATCTAAGTCCAGCTTCGTGCTGGCACCTGAACGCCCCAAACTATGTGGTTGGGATATCTAAGCCCAACTCTACGATGGCACACAAAGGCTGACCTGTCTGTCAGGGTATCTAAGGCCAATTCCGCTCCGGCATTAAGGACCCAACCTATTTCATCAGGGTAGCTGAGCTCCGCTCTCCACCGGCACGCCGAGGCTGCCCTACTTCACAGGGAATATTTATGTTCGACCACGAGCTGACGAGTGGAAGTTCTCCACGAGGTTTTTGAGTCGAGCTTCGAAATGCAGTAGCCTAGCGTGTAAAATGAGCTGAAGGAGATTCCATCTAATTTGGAAAGAACTATATAATCTGATAGAAGGATAGCAAGATCACAGGTGCAGAACTACACGAGTGACTAAGACAGAATTCTCTGTAACAAAGTCCCTGCACCTCTACCTGACTATCAGTTCGAATGCTTCAGCCTTGCTTTTGCTCCCTTGCCGACAGATTTGCAGCCTTGCGCTCGATGAGCTGCTCTTGTTCTGCTGCAAGCTCGCTAACTCATCATTCAACCGCCTAATCGTGTCATCTCTATACTTCAGCATGTCAGGACCCGTCGTCCCGCCCTCGTATTCCGTTCTAAATCTAAGTGTTAATGCTTTGTTATCGTGCGAGTATGTAAAAATGCGAACAAATTTTTCATTTTTGACGTGCATGCGGAAGTCTTATATACATGTCAAAAGAATATTCGTTCTACAAATCATCGAATCGTGTCTACACAAAATACATGTGTGTGCGTGTGTGCAGCCAAAAGCTCCCTATGCGCCCGGCCTTCACAGGTCGTCATCCATACACACACTCCCACCTCAAAAGCAGCCGGATAGCTTCAAAAGATCGGCCTCGCATAAAGGTCGGATCACGTACCGTGATCGTCAGTACCTACAATACGTAACATAAAGAATGAGCCACCGAGGCTCAGTAAGCAGAAATTATGCATGTATACACGTGTCCTAACGATCGACAATCCACGTCGTCGTTTTCTAATGCTCATACTCTCTTTCTCATTTTCTCGTTCTTTTTCTGACTCGTACTCATTTTCTTACACTCTTACTTCGTACGGGCCCTCGGCTTTCTATCCCACTATGCGCCATTTCATAGAGATCTCATATGTGGAGGTTCTCACACTAGAAGGTCACCCGAAGGAATCTTCCCTCACTCAGTGCGGCCTCCACGCGGACGCTTCTCACTGGTAGCCAACACCGAGGCCACTAACCGCGGAGGTCACCCGAAGGAATCTTCCCTCCCGGTTAGTGCTTTACGCACTATAAGGTCACCCGCAGGAATCTTCCCTTACTCAGTGCGTGCCCCGGGCCGCATCCTCCAGGTTGCATCTCCCGCACACGGGGTATTCCCCCAGCCTCTTATACAGGCCTTATGGCTTCTTTTGCCATGGCTGCATAGGGGAGCCGTGACTCTTCATTGAGTCGACACAAACGCCAATATCGGCGAGTATACATCGCACACAGGCGATCTTACGCACGCTCTTACCTCGCGTCATACTTACTACTTATGCGTGCAAGTGCTCATGACATGCTCATGTGAATATGCAGATCATGCTTATCATGCATATAAAATGACCTTATCTTAACATGCACGTTTCAAGTAAAATACACGAGCACGTAAATTCACATCATCGGACGCAGGCAAGTAACGTACTGTAGTTGAATTTCTACTTACCTGTTGTCCAAGCGAGATTAGTATTCTCCTCGTTCGCTCCTACCGTTCGACCTTTTAAATAAAAAGGGTTATATTATTAGTATCTTGCTTTCTTAATTAATCCGTCAAAATGATTTCATTCTGTCTTGTTACTTATTTGGTCTTGTATAAATTTCCTAGACTCCAATTTAATTTGATTACTTCTTATTGCATTCCTAAGTCTTTACATTTCAAGAGCTAAGGTACGTAAGAGTTCAATGGCCCTAATTCTTATAGCTAGGCGAAAGTGATTAGGACTTGGTATCAATCGATCTTTAATTGGTTTGATTCCAATCAAGTTTCGATCCTTAGAGATTCCTCACTTATCATCTAAATTCCTTGCACTATAAGCTCGGCGAAAGTCGCTTGATTCTACTAGGTTTCGCCCAATTAATTCATCCAAATTGAGTTCCTAAGTTATATGAGTTTCGCCCGAAACTCATCCTCTAGTTGCTTTCGATCGAAAGTCACCTTTGTTAGCCACTTTCGATCGAAACTCATTTAGATCAAATCCTGATTTCAATTTGGCATTTATCACGAATTGGTTTCGCTCGAAACAATACTAGTTTCGCCGAGTTTTCCTTCGATCGAAACCTTCTCAATTATCTAGTTTCGATCGATTGATTAGAGTTTCGCCGAATTCAATTTAATTTGAGGGTTTTCGATCGATTCCACTTTCGATCGACTTGAGTTTCGCCGTGTTCTTACGTGTGCATGGCGTCACTACTTTCGCTCGAAACCATGCATGGTGAAGAAGTTAATTTAAATTGATTGCATGGCTTGGATGGAGTTTCGCCGAGTTTTGCTTCGGTCGAAACTCATTTTTTGTTACCGTCCTTCGATCAATTTTAGGGTTTCGCCGAGTGGTGACGTGTGCATGGCATCATTATAGGTTTCGATCGAAACCATGCAAAGTGGTTAGCCACTTTCGATCAATTACATGGATTGGGCTTGAGTTTCGATCGATACTCATACAATAAAATGAGTTTCGGTCGAAACTCGTAACTTATGGAGTTTACTATTCAAAATTAATCCAATTCAAAAACTAGATTCATGATCCTATCGCCCGAAAGCCTATCTCAATTACTCACTTTCGATCGAAACACCCAAAATTACTCATCTCATCGAAACTGCTTTCTTCCTGGTTTATCCAGTCGAAACTTCTGCATTTCATTCCTTTTGCTACCCAAATCGTGTGGCTCCTTCTCAGAAGCAGAATTTCTAAGTTCTAAATCGTATATTGTACTATTCGGTCACTAATTCGTCCATCTAGAATCCTTAATACGAATTCAAGCTCGACATTTAGGGTTTCCCGTGGGTTCCTCAACTACCTTGCTTTTAATGTCATTAATAACCTCCAACTACACCTTGGTTACGAATTTAAAAGGCTTAGGGAAGGCATTTCACTTACCAATTTGAGTTCCTAAGCTTGTTGGAGTGCTCTTGGTTCGAAATTTGGCTCGGCTTCTTCTCCTTCTCCTTTCTTTCTACCTTTCCTTGCTTCGTTGGTTTTCTTTTTGGGAATTAAAGTGTTTTGAATTGTTTTTAGTTGGATATTTTCCTTAGCTCATTGTAGATAAGGCACAAAGTGGCGTGGGTTTTTCCTTGTTTTAGGGAAGTTGTCCCCGAAGTTGTTCTTTCACATTGAATTGAGCCAAGTGTTAAATGTTTTGGCCCAAATTTTGTGGGTCACAATTCCCATGAATTTTCTTAGCCATTGATGCTTCATGGTCCAATAAAAATCTTAGCCCACATTTCTATATTCCATTCTCGAGAATTTCCTCCTTGTCGGGAGTCATCGCAAACATATAATTAATGTCGCGTAAATTCCCTTAATTCTCATAAAAATTACGAGCATAGAATTCATACGAATTTACGTAGACGTATAATACATACTCGTGTAACACGAAATTACTTAGATCATACACGTAATTTATTGGCCGACCTAATTTCCGGGGACCGGAGTCCTACATCCTCCCCCCCTTAAGGAGGATTTCGCCCCAGAAATCAGCACGTGTGGAACAATTCGGGGTAACGAATTCGCATTTCGTCCTCCCGTTCCCATGTGGCTTCTTCCGTGGACTGGTTCCGCCACAACACTTTCACTAAGGGAATGTCTTTGTTCCTAAGTCTTTTGGTCTCGTACATCAATATCTCCACCGGAGTCTCTTCGTAGCTTAGATCCGGTTTCAATTGTTGATGTAGAGATTCGTTTCCTAGAACGTGGTTCGGGTCAGCTATGTATTTCCGCAGCGTCGAGACGTGGAACACGTCATGCACTTGCGATAGTGACGCAGGCAGCTCCAATTGGTATGCTACCTCGCCAACCCTTTTCAGTATCCTAAATGGTCCTATATACCTAGGACTTAACTTCCCTTTCTTTCCAAACCTTTTCACGCCCTTCATCGGCGATATTTTAACAAACACCATATCGTCTTCTTTGAATTCCAGTGGTCGACGTCTTCGATCAGCGTAGCTTTTCTGTCGACTCTGTGCCGTTCGCATTCTTTCTCGTATGGTGGTAACGGCTTCCGTCATTTCTCGTACTATGTCAGGGCCTAACACTGCCCGTTCGCCAACCTCGTCCCAATGTACTGGGGATCTGCACCTACGCCCATATAGCGCTTCGTACGGTGCCATCCCAATGGTGACGTGGTAGCTGTTGTTGTACGAGAACTCGATCAGTGGGAGGTACTTACTCCAATTTCCTTTGAAATCGAGTACGCATGCTCGCAGCATGTCCTCCAATGTCTGTATCGTTCGCTCGGATTGACCATCTGTCTGCGGATGGTAGGCGGTACTGAAAGACAACTTCGTTCCCATCGCCTTTTGCAAGCTCGTCCAGAATTTCGACAGAAATCTGGAGTCGCGATCCGAGACTATTGAGGATGGAACGCCGTGCAGTCGCACTATTTCCTGAATATAAAGCTCCGCGTATCGTTCCATGGAGAACGTTGTACTTATTGGTAGGAAATGGGCCGACTTGGTTAGCCGATCGACGATTACCCAAATCGCGTCATGCCCTTTCGCATTTCTAGGCAGTCCTACTACGAATCCATGGTAATGTTATCCCATTTCCATTCCGGAATGGGTAACGGTTGTAGGGTTCCCGCCGGCCTTTGATGCTCGGCCTTGACCTGCTGGCACGTCAGGCACTGACTCATGAAGGTCGCGATGTCCTTTTTCATGCCTGGCCACCAGTAGTTTTCTTTGAGGTTTCTGTACATCTTCGTCGCTCCTGGATGTACCGAGTACGCCGTAGCGTGTGCTTCCGTCATTATTAGCCGTCGTAGTTCGACGTCGTCTGGCACATACAACCGATTCTTGAAGAATAACCGTCCATCTTCCCGTATCACGAGGTCTCCCGTCGGTTGTTCCGGCTGTGCCTCCTTAATCTTTGCATACAACTCGTCTGCTCCTTGCGCCGTCTTAATTTGCTCCAGCAGTGTTGGTTGCAAAGTTAAGGCTGCTAGCTGCGCCTCAACTTCGCCTAACCTTACGACTTCTACTTCCAGCATTTGCAGTTCTGCACTGACTGCTTTTCGACTTAAGGCATCGGCTACTATGTTCGCCTTGGCTGGGTGGTAGTTGATTACGCAATCGTAATCCTTAACTAACTCCAACCACCTCCTTTGCCTCATGTTTAGCTCTTTTTGCGTAAAGAAGTACTTGAGGCTCTTGTGGTCAGTGTATATCTCACACCGCTCTCCGTAGAGGTAATGCCTCCATATCTTGAGAGCAAAGACCACTGCTGCCAGTTCTAAATCGTGCGTCGGGTAGTTTTTCTCGTACTCTTTTAGTTGACGAGAGGCGTATGCTACTACATTCCCATTCTGCATTAGCACACACCCTAACCCATTCTTCGACGCATCGCTATACACGGTGAATCCTCCAGTTCCAGAAGGTATTGTGAGAACTGGGGCCGTCGTAAGTCTTTCTTTCAACTCTTGGAAGCTCCGTTCACATTCTACGGTCCACTGAAAAGGCGCATTCTTCTTGGTCAGCCTCGTCAGTGTCGATGCTATCTTAGAGAAGTTCTTGATAAATTTCCGGTAGTAACCCGCCAGACCGAGGAAACTTCGTACTTCCGTCACATTGGTCGGTCTGGGCCAATTGCTGATGGCTTCTATCTTGTTCGGGTCTACGGAAATTCCTGCTCCTGACACTATATGCCCCAAGAATGCGACTTGGTCAAGCCAAAATTCACACTTCTTGAACTTGGCGTATAGTTGCTTCTCCCGTAGTATTCCTAGAACTGTTTTCAGGTGTTCTTCGTGCTCCTCCTTCGTTTTCGAGTAGACTAGGATGTCATCAATGAAGACGATGACAAACCTATCTAAGTATGGCTTGAACACCCGGTTCATTAAGTCCATAAACGCTGCGGGCGCATTAGTTAGCCCGAATGGCATCACCAGAAATTCGTAGTGGCCATAACGGGTACTAAAGGCCGTCTTCGGGACATCTTCCTTCCGGATCCTTAGTTGGTGATAGCCCGATCTTAAGTCGATCTTAGAGAAGACCGTTGCACCTTGTAGTTGGTCGAACAGATCGTCTATCCTAGGGAGTGGGTATTTGTTCTTTATCGTTAACTTGTTTAACTCCCTGTAGTCTATGCACAATCTCATGGATCCGTCTTTCTTTTTCACGAATAGCACCGGCGCTCCCCAAGGAGAGAAACTCGGTTGTATGAACTCCTTCTGCATGAGTTCATCGAGTTGATTCTTCAATTCCTTCATCTCCGTCGGTGCTAGCCGATATGGGGCCTTAGATACTGGTGCCGCTCCAGGTACCAGATCTATAGCGAACTCTATTTCCCGATCGGGTGGTAGTCCCGGTAACTCCTCGGGAAATACATCAGGGAAGTCCTTAACTACCGGCACTTCCTCGAATTTCGGGGAGACATTCCCTTCTGACTTGATGGCGAATACCAGGTAGGCTTCGCACGCTGATTTGATCAGTCGTTGGGCTTTCAACGCTGATATCATTGAGATCATGGTCCCCTTGCTAGTTCCTACGAACCTAAGGGGTTCATTTCCGCCCGTATTGAGCGTGACTATCTTGCGGTGGCAGTCTATGACAGCTCCGTACTTCGATAGCCAATCCATTCCAAGGATCACCTCATAATCGTTCATGGGAATAATTATGAGGTCTATGGGCAGTTCTTTGTCCCCGACTACTATTGGACAATACCGTAAAACCTGACTGGTTTGGGTGGGATTCCCGTTCGGAACTGTTACCCTAAACTCGCACTCAGCTCGGTGAGGCGTGACTCCTACCCGCATGACATACTTAGTAGACGCGAACGAGTGTGTCGCTCCTGAGTCGACTAGAATGCATGTGGGTGTTCCATAGGCGATGAGGGTACCTGTTACTACGGCCGGGTTATTCTCCGCTTCCTCAGAGGTTATAGTGTAGACCCGTGCCGGTACCCTTGGTGGTGCTGCCTGGTTCCCAGCTTGACTTCCGGATCCACCTTCCGGACATGCCCTCACATAGTGGCCCGTCTTACCACATTTGAAGCAAACGGCATTCCGGGAGTGGCAGACTCCCGTGTGCCTCCGTGCACACTTTGGGCATACGGGTAGGTCCAACTGGGGTCTACCCTGGTTTGGGTTCAACTGTGGGGGTGGTCTAGGTCGATTCGGGAAATTTGGTTTTCCACGCCACGAATTGCCTCTTTGGGTTGCCTCCGCTCCCTTGTGGCCCTTGTACAAACTTGCGCTTAGCTTCTTGGGCGCGAGCTATTCTAGACTCGGCCTGCTCCGCCACGAGCGCTCTCTCAGCCACTTGTGCATACGTGGCCCCTTGCACTCCCGCCATACTTACATCCCGATATAACTCGGGCTTCAGCCCTTCCATGAACAGCTCGATCTTGAGCGTGTCCGTGCTAACCATATGAGCAGCGAACCTTAAAAGCTGCTCAAACTTCCTGATGTACTCCGCCACTGTCATTGCTCCTTGGCGGAGGTTGATGAACTCATTCATCCGCTGTGCTCTGACAGGGGCGGTGTAATACTTTCCCCTGAAGATCTCCTTAAACCTATCCCAGCTCATCGTTAGGGGGTTTTCGACGGCTGAGACGGTTTCCCACCAGTGTCCGGCGCTTCCCCTTAGCAGGTAGGCAGCGCACATGACCTTCTCCGCCTCGGGGGTGCGGCTATGCTGGAACATGTTCTCCAGCGTCCTCAGCCAGTCCTCGGCGGACGTGGGGTCTACAGCATCCTCAAACTGTGGAGGATTAAGCTTCCTGAACCACTCCCCAATCATCTCGATTCGTTCAGGTGGGGGAGGTAGATTGGCTGATTGCCCACCAGCATTTTGCTGCTGGATCAGCTGCTGAATCTGGGCCGACTGTTGCCTGACCAGTTCAGTCAACTGCAGGATGGTAGCATCCCGACTGTCAGGGGGGTTATTAGTGTCCCTACCCTGATCAGATTCCCTGCTTCCTTCTCCTCTAAGTCTTACCATTTTCTCAACCTATCCTGATAATTCCTAAGGCCAATAAATCAAACCATACAAGAAATTCACATAACATGGTACTTACTAGCAAGGCCGCTTCCGTGCTTTTGAGTGTGTGTGTATGGACAGTCTACAGGACCTGTGACCGAAGCTCTGATACCACTCTGTCAGGACCCGTCGTCCCGCCCTCGTATTCCGTTCTAAATCTAAGTGTTAATGCTTTGTTATCGTGCGAGTACGTAAAAATGCGAACAAATTTTTCATTTTTGACGTGCATGCGGAAGTCTTATATACATGTCAAAAGAATATTCGTTCTACAAATCATCGAAATCGTGTCTACACAAAATACATGTGTGTGCGTGTGTGCAGCCAAAAGCTCCCTATGCGCCCGGCCTTCACAGGTCGTCATCCATACACACACTCCCACCTCAAAAGCTGTAATAACCGTAAATTTTGATACGGGTTTTCGGTGTAATTAATGTTGCAGTTATGCGAAATTAAATATAAATTTTTAGTTTTAACTTGATTTAGAAATTGGAAATAATAATAATAAGTGAGATTTATATTGTAATGAATTGGGCTATATTTTGGATTGAAATTAGGCCCAAGTTCTCAAAAATGAATCTTAATATTCACGTTACCTAAACCATAGGAAATCTCGTCACTAACCTAATGTCAAATCATTTGATACTTTCAAAGCATTTCAAGTATATCATAAACATTAGAGGAGAAAACCCTCCTTTACCAACAAAGCTAGAACGAAATTTTTGAAGGAAGTTAAGCATCCATAAGTTCATTCTCAAGGTAAGGTACGATAACCCTTTTATACATAATGTTTAATTTATTCAATAAGTTGTTATGTGGTTTATATAAGAGCTCTAGGAAGTTTTCGAGGCTTAGAACGTTTAGGAATCCCAGAAGTGATTGAATTATTCATAATAAGGAATTTAGTAATTTGAAAAGCATAGTTTTCAAAGCAAGGTATGTGAAACTTTTCATGGATAATATACATGTTGTGTTCACTGTTCGATATGTGTAGGCCTTATGTGATTTTATGTTACGGAATTACCATATTTACATAAACTCAAAGCTTTCGAAGAGCAGTTCTTGATCATGCGTGTCTATGTGATAAGATTGGAGCTTAGGAGATTGTCGATATATGAGATATTCACAAAAAGATATGATGACTTAGATAACCGTGATGGTAGAATAATTTCAATGTTTGAGGGTTTTCGATATGAGAACAATGATGGATTCTAGTTTTCCCGTATATGAATTAGAAGTTCTCGATATTTTAAGAATGTCGACATATGATTATATATTAACTTAAGAAGGAAGTCGAAAGGCATCAAATAAAGTCGAGACTTTCCCTACACAGACTTCGACATTTGATACTTAGTAAGGGTTTTAATATCCATGTCTCGATATTTGTATGTTAAGGAATTCGACATTTATTCTTTTCTCAGTTGTGTGTCTCGACATTTTACATTGATTTCGACTTTTTCAAAGATGGTCTCGACATTTGTAGGCTCGACTTCTATCAGCTAGACAATTCGACAACATCTCGACATTTGTTGTATAAAAGAACTCGACATTTTATTAGATATCTCGATATTTATTTTAACAAAGGTTTCGACATTTTAATAATAGTCTCGACATTGTGTGAAGAATTCGACATCTTGTATAGGTCTCGACATGATTCAACAGTCTCGACATTGTTAGGGGTTCGACATTTTTAAGGATTTCGACATTGTATTTTAATTAATAAATCTTCGGTATTTTAGGGTTTTGTTATATTTTAGGGTTTTCGTGATTTTAGGATTTTGATAATTTTAGAGTTTTCGAGAACTATTATATATACTAATAAAATTATTATATTCAGACGACCGATCTATAGAGACTTCCCAGGACTTCGTAGTTGATTGTAGCGGGAGGACAGGTAGGTGGATTATCCATCTACAATACGTAAACACAATTATGTGTTTCATGTGATTATGTGTTTTACATGACTTATGTGACTTATATGTTTTACGTACGGTTTATGTAAATCATGTTTATAATATTTTTATATGCATGGCACGTGCATATCACGTTAGAGCGAGAAATGTTTATACCATGATGTGACGATAGGATATGAGATATTGACGTACGGGGTAGAATGAGATGTTTGTGATTGACGACTCTTAGAGGAGTCGAGGTTGGGCTCACTGGGCACCTGGCGGAGACAGACGTGATCGATCTGTCTACCCGGACGTGATCGATTCGGGGTGCATACCGCCGGACGGGATTTTGTTGTGATTGGCGCGGGAGATATACGACCTGGTAGGAGGACATTGACGTGATCGATCAGTGCACTACCGGCGTAGCTCGCCGCGAGACTTGGGGGTGGCCTCCCAGTAGTCTATTGCGCGCGGAGGTGTCGAGCCTAACCTAGGGCCCTGTGTTGTGTGAAATAGGAATGTGGGAAAAGAAAGAGTGTGCATTATATCATATCGTGAGAAACTGGGATTGGGGTTGAGTGCACACTTGCATACATGCATTTTATTCACCTACTGGGCAAATTGCTCAGTGTTTACGTGTTGTAGGTATTGAGTCCGACGCTGATACGCGTCGTGACTGAGGCGGCTGGTGGCGGTGTTCCACGGACTTTTGAGGGCGGTGCGGTACATGGATGAAGACCTGTGGAGCGGCTTTAGGACTTTTGTTTCTTTTGACATTTTTGGGGCTTCGGCCCGTGTACAGAAATAACGATGTAGACGGATGTTTATAATAGTGTAAATTATTTTAGGAAAAAGTTTTAATTAGACGGGCCTTCCGCGGCTTACGCTGCGGAAATCCGCCACTAACTCTAATTAGAAAAGTAGGGTCGCCACAGGTGGTATCAGAGCGTAGGCTTTAGATTCTGAAGACTGTCCATGTACTGCCGCTCAAAAGCCTGGAAAACCAGCCCGGCCTGTAAGTTTAAAGATTGACTATGTGATTACGTGTTATTTGATTTATGTGTTTTCTATGCCTGATTGTAGAACTAATTAAGAAATGCCAAGGACACGTAGAGAAGCGGGTGAAACTAGTCGTAGGGCGGGTTCCGAATCCCCACCGAATGAGGACCGCTCTACTATTCATCAGTTAACTGATCTGATTCGGCGGCAGTCCGATCAGATTAATGATCTCATCCATCGTCAAAATTCCTCGGAACGTCACTCATCCCCTGGCCTAGAACGTGCAGAAGCTGCTGGGGAGAGGTTCCGAAGATTAAATCCCCCCGCCTTTGAGGAAGCCGCTGATCCTACCTATGCAGAGGATTGGCTGAGAACCATCGAAAATATGTTCCGCGTTAGCCATCTCCCTGATACTGAGAAGGTGACTTGTGCCACCTTCATGTTACGTGGGAACGCGGGTTACTGGTGGGACACCATTCAGGTGCTCGAAGATCCCACCACTATGACTTGGGAGAGATTCAAAGTACTCTTTCGGGGCAAGTACTTTACCGCACCTGATAGAGCACAGAAGTTGAACGAATTCATCAACCTCAAACAAGGAGGGATGTCAGTGACGGATTACATCCGTAAGTTCGAGCAGTTGTCGAGGTTTGCGCCACATATCGTGGCCACCGATGAGTTGAAGATCGAACGTTTTCTGGAAGGTCTCAAACCCGAGATCTTCCGAAGTGTAAGCATGTACGATACTGAGGGAAAGACCTACGCTCGTATCGCTGAACGGGCAATATTAGCAGAGCAAGCAGAGAATAGAGTTACCAAGGCTCAAGATGCAAAGCGACGGGCAGAAGTGCAACAAGGAGGAGGGAATCAGAAACGCCCGTTCTTTGGCAAGAATCTGAACAATCGTGGACATCAACCAGGCCAGCAGAACTGGAGACCGAGGCCAAACCAAGGACCAGCTAACGTTTCAACCCGACCCCCAAACACGGTACCCCAATGTCGACAGTGTGGGCGCTACCACTACGGAGTATGCCATGGGCCGAGACCAAACCCAACTCCCCAGTGCTTCCGATGTGGAAAGATTGGCCATTATGCCAGAGTCTGCAACGAGAAAATACCGCAAGTTCCAAACCAACCTTTAACCCGACCTCCACTGGTACCAGCACGAGTTTTTACTTTGACCAACGAGGAGGCCGAAGCGAATCCTTCCGTAGTCACGGGTACGTTGACTATTTATAACGTGCCCACCTCTGTGTTAATTGACTCTGGGGCTACACATTCATTCGTGTCGGCCAAATATGTGGAAAAGGTGGGAGTTTCTCCTACCTTAGCTGAATGCAATTACATAGTTACACTACCACACGGTGATCCGACGCGCACTAACCAAGTGCTGGAAGGATGCTCCGTTAACATTGAAGGTAGAGATCTGAGCGTCGACCTGATTGTGATCCCAATGAACGACTATGACGTTATCTTTGGGATGGATTGGCTTTCGAGATATGGAGCCATCATAGATTGCAATAAAAAGGTCGTAAAATTCCAACTGCCCGAAGAAGAGGTATTCACTTTTTCGGGTAAGGCGAATAAGAATAGTATGCCGCGAATATCTGCTCTGAAGGCTCAACGACTATTGAGATCTGGTTGTGAGTCTTATCTCGTATATGCGGTGAAGGCGGAGGAGCTACCTCAGCGAGAATTGAAAGACGTGCCAATAGTCAACGAATATGCCGATGTAATTCCCGATGATCTCCCGGGGTTACCCCCTGATCGAGAAATACAATTCACAATAGATCTGATGCCGGGGTCCGCCCCAATTTCTAAAGCTCCTTATCGCCTAGCGCCGAATGAACTGAAGGAGTTAAAGGAACAACTGGAGGATTTGTTGCAGAAGGGGTTTATTCAACCCAGTTTTTCGCCATGGGGAGCGCCGGTGTTATTCGTACGGAAGAAAGACGGGTCGATGCGATTATGCATCGACTATAGGGAGCTGAATAAGATCACGATCAAGAATAAATATCCGTTGCCGAGGATCGATGATCTATTCGACCAACTACAGGGTGCTACGGTATTCTCGAAAATCGATCTCCGTTCGGGATACCATCAGTTAAAGATCAGGGAGATAGATGTTCCTAAAACGGCGTTCAGTACGAGGTACGGCCATTACGAGTTTTTGGTCATGCCCTTCGGACTGACTAATGCCCCTGCTGCTTTTATGGACTTGATGAATCGGGTCTTTAAAGACTATCTCGATCGTTTCGTAATCGTCTTTATTGACGATATCCTGATCTATTCTAAGACGAAAGAAGAACACGAGAGTCACTTACGAATCGTCTTAGGAACCTTGCGTGAGAAACAGCTCTACGCCAAATTCAAGAAATGCGAATTTTGGCTTGAGCAAATAGCCTTCTTGGGACACGTGATTTCCGGAAGTGGAATCTCCGTGGACCCGAGTAAGATTGAGGCCGTGAACCATTGGCCACGACCAACTACTCCGACAGAGGTCCGAAGTTTTCTAGGACTTGCGGGATACTACCGTAAGTTTATAGCGGACTTCTCTAGTATTGACTCTACATTAACCAATTTGACGAGGAAGAACGTTCCGTTCAAATGGACCGAAGCATGCGACCAGAGCTTTCAAGAATTGAAGAAACGTCTTACCTCTGCCCCAGTATTGACAATACCGTCAGGGACCGGAGGATTTGCGGTATACAGTGATGCTTCGAAGAATGGCTTGGGATGCGTGCTGATGCAGAACGGAAAAGTGATTGCCTACGCTTCGCGCCAACTAAAGGAATACGAGAAGAACTACCCAACCCATGATCTTGAATTAGCAGCAGTGGTCTTCGCTCTGAAGATCTGGAGACATTATCTCTACGGAGAGAAATGTGAGATCTTCACAGACCATAAGAGTTTGAAATATTTCTTTACTCAGAAGGAACTTAATATGCGACAGCGAAGATGGCTGGAACTTGTAAAAGACTACGACTGCGTTATCAATTATCATCCGGGCAAAGCAAACGTAGTCGCAGACGCGCTTAGTCGAAAGGCAATGAATACGGAATTATACCGGCTTGGAGTGGAAATAGTCGATTTGGGCGAAGTCGAAACGAAACTAGCAGCGCTGACTCTTCAGCCGACGTTGCTAGAACGGATTCAAAGAGCACAAGAAGAAGATGAATTCTATCTAAAGGCGAAGGATACACTACCCGAAGACTTCGAAATCCGGGCAGATGGAACCTTATTATACAAGAATCGGCTATACGTGCCCAACGACGAGGAGTTACGACGAATGATAATGACAGAAGCCCACGCAACAACATACTCTGTACATCCGGGAGCTACAAAGATGTACCAAGATTTGCGGATGATATATTGGTGGCCGGGAATGAAGATGGATATCGCCACGTTCGTAAGTAGATGTATGACGTGCCAGCTGATCAAAGCGGAACACCAGCGACCAGCTGGAACTCTGCAGCCCTTACCTATTCCCGAATGGAAATGGGATCATATCACGATGGATTTCGTCGTTGGTTTACCAAAAACGACAAAAGGCCACGATGCTATTTGGGTGATTGTTGATCGCCTAACCAAATCAGCCCATTTCATTCCAATCAGTTCTACTTTTTCCATGGAACGCTACGCTGAATTGTATATTCAGGAAATTGTTCGACTCCATGGAATTCCAATTTCTATTGTCTCGGATCGAGATTCGAGATTTCTATCCAACTTCTGGCAAAGCTTACAAAAAGCAATGGGTACTAAGCTCTCGTTCAGTACTGCATATCATCCCCAGACGGACGGGCAGTCTGAACGGACGATCCAAACCCTCGAAGACATGTTACGAGCGTGCGTGCTAGACTTCAAGGGAAATTGGAGCAAATATCTACCGTTGATAGAATTCTCCTACAATAATAGCTTCCATGCTACGATCGGGATGGCACCGTACGAAGCATTGTACGGGCGCAAATGTCGATCCCCTATTCATTGGGACGCAATCGGCGAACAAGCTTTATTAGGACCCGATATTATCCGAGAAACAACAGAAGGAGTGACCAAGATCCGGGAAAGGATGCGAACGGCTCAAAGCCGACAGAAGAGTTACGCTGATCGTCGACGACGACCTTTGGAATTTGCGGAAGATGATCAAGTATTTTTGAAGATCTCCCCAATGAAAGGAGTGAAGCGGTTTGGAAAGAAGGGCAAACTAAGTCCAAGATACATAGGCCCGTTTAAGATAGTCAAACGAGTCGGCGAGGTTGCATATCAGTTAGAATTGCCGACTTCCCTGTCGCAAGTTCACGACGTATTTCACGTATCGACATTACGAAAATACGTCGCGGACCCGAGTCATGTCGTTCAGAATGAGCTTCTTTACCAACAACTCAAGCCTGACTTGAGTTACGAAGAGAAGCCTGTAGAGATTTTGATGTATGAATCAAAACGACTACGGAATAAGACTATTCCGCTAGTTAAAGTTCTGTGGCAGAACCAATCAGTTGAGGAAGCCACGTGGGAGCGTGAGGATGATATGAGAATTCGTTATCCCGAGTTATTCCAGTCGGCGTAATTTCGGGGACGAAATTCTTTTAAGGGGGGGAGGATGTAATAACCGTAAATTTTGATACGGGTTTTCGGTGTAATTAATGTTGCAGTTATGCGAAATTAAATATAAATTTTTAGTTTTAACTTGATTTAGAAATTGGAAATAATAATAATAAGTGAGATTTATATTGTAATGAATTGGGCTATATTTTGGATTGAAATTAGGCCCAAGTTCTCAAAAATGAATCTTAATATTCACGTTACCTAAACCATAGGAAATCTCGTCACTAACCTAATGTCAAATCATTTGATACTTTCAAAGCATTTCAAGTATATCATAAACATTAGAGGAGAAAACCCTCCTTTACCAACAAAGCTAGAACGAAATTTTTGAAGGAAGTTAAGCATCCATAAGTTCATTCTCAAGGTAAGGTACGATAACCCTTTTATACATAATGTTTAATTTATTCAATAAGTTGTTATGTGGTTTATATAAGAGCTCTAGGAAGTTTTCGAGGCTTAGAACGTTTAGGAATCCCAGAAGTGATTGAATTATTCATAATAAGGAATTTAGTAATTTGAAAAGCATAGTTTTGAAAGCAAGGTATGTGAAACTTTTCATGGATAATATACATGTTGTGTTCACTGTTCGATATGTGTAGGCCTTATGTGATTTTATGTTACGGAATTACCATATTTACATAAACTCAAAGCTTTCGAAGAGCAGTTCTTGATCATGCGTGTCTATGTGATAAGATTGGAGCTTAGGAGATTGTCGATATATGAGATATTCACAAAAAGATATGATGACTTAGATAACCGTGATGGTAGAATAATTTCAATGTTTGAGGGTTTTCGATATGAGAACAATGATGGATTCTAGTTTTCCCGTATATGAATTAGAAGTTCTCGATATTTTAAGAATGTCGACATATGATTATATATTAACTTAAGAAGGAAGTCGAAAGGCATCAAATAAAGTCGAGACTTTCCCTACACAGACTTCGACATTTGATACTTAGTAAGGGTTTTAATATCCATGTCTCGATATTTGTATGTTAAGGAATTCGACATTTATTCTTTTCTCAGTTGTGTGTCTCGACATTTTACATTGATTTCGACTTTTTCAAAGATGGTCTCGACATTTGTAGGCTCGACTTCTATCAGCTAGACAATTCGACAACATCTCGACATTTGTTGTATAAAAGAACTCGACATTTTATTAGATATCTCGATATTTATTTTAACAAAGGTTTCGACATTTTAATAATAGTCTCGACATTGTGTGAAGAATTCGACATCTTGTATAGGTCTCGACATGATTCAACAGTCTCGACATTGTTAGGGGTTCGACATTTTTAAGGATTTCGACATTGTATTTTAATTAATAAATCTTCGGTATTTTAGGGTTTTGTTATATTTTAGGGTTTTCGTGATTTTAGGATTTTGATAATTTTAGAGTTTTCGAGAACTATTATATATACTAATAAAATTATTATATTCAGACGACCGATCTATAGAGACTTCCCAGGACTTCGTAGTTGATTGTAGCGGGAGGACAGGTAGGTGGATTATCCATCTACAATACGTAAACACAATTATGTGTTTCATGTGATTATGTGTTTTACATGACTTATGTGACTTATATGTTTTACGTACGGTTTATGTAAATCATGTTTATAATATTTTTATATGCATGGCACGTGCATATCACGTTAGAGCGAGAAATGTTTATACCATGATGTGACGATAGGATATGAGATATTGACGTACGGGGTAGAATGAGATGTTTGTGATTGACGACTCTTAGAGGAGTCGAGGTTGGGCTCACTGGGCACCTGGCGGAGACAGACGTGATCGATCTGTCTACCCGGACGTGATCGATTCGGGGTGCATACCGCCGGACGGGATTTTGTTGTGATTGGCGCGGGAGATATACGACCTGGTAGGAGGACATTGACGTGATCGATCAGTGCACTACCGGCGTAGCTCGCCGCGAGACTTGGGGGTGGCCTCCCAGTAGTCTATTGCGCGCGGAGGTGTCGAGCCTAACCTAGGGCCCTGTGTTGTGTGAAATAGGAATGTGGGAAAAGAAAGAGTGTGCATTATATCATATCGTGAGAAACTGGGATTGGGGTTGAGTGCACACTTGCATACATGCATTTTATTCACCTACTGGGCAAATTGCTCAGTGTTTACGTGTTGTAGGTATTGAGTCCGACGCTGATACGCGTCGTGACTGAGGCGGCTGGTGGCGGTGTTCCACGGACTTTTGAGGGCGGTGCGGTACATGGATGAAGACCTGTGGAGCGGCTTTAGGACTTTTGTTTCTTTTGACATTTTTGGGGCTTCGGCCCGTGTACAGAAATAACGATGTAGACGGATGTTTATAATAGTGTAAATTATTTTAGGAAAAAGTTTTAATTAGACGGGCCTTCCGCGGCTTACGCTGCGGAAATCCGCCACTAACTCTAATTAGAAAAGTAGGGTCGCCACAAAAGCAGCCGGATAGCTTCAAAAGATCGGCCTCGCATAAAGGTCGGAACACGTACCGTGATCGTCAGTACCTACAATACGTAACATAAAGAATGAGCCACCGAGGCTCAGTAAGCAGAAATTATGCATGTATACACGTGTCCTAACGATCGACAATCCACGTCGTCGTTTTCTAATGCTCATACTCTCTTTCTCATTTTCTCGTTCTTTTTCTGACTCGTACTCATTTTCTTACACTCTTACTTCGTACGGGCCCTCGGCTTTCTATCCCACTATGCGCCATTTCATAGAGATCTCATATGTGGAGGTTCTCACACTAGAAGGTCACCCGAAGGAATCTTCCCTCACTAAGTGCGGCCTCCACGCGGACGCTTCTCACTGGTAGCCAACACCGAGGCCACTAACCGCGGAGGTCACCCGAAGGAATCTTCCCTCCCGGTTCGTGCTTTACGCACTAGAAGGTCACCCGCAGGAATCTTCCCTTACTCAGTGCGTGCCCCGGGCCGCATCCTCCAGGTTGCATCTCCCGCATACGGGGTATTCCCCCAGCCTCTTATACAGGCCTTATGGCTTCTTTTGCCATGGCTGCATAGGGGAGCCGTGACTCTTCATTGAGTCGACACAAACGCCAATATCGGCGAGTATACATCGCACACAGGCGATCTTACGCACGCTCTTACCTCGCGTCATACTTACTACTTATGCGTGCAAGTGCTCATGACATGCTCATGTGAATATGCAGATCATGCTTATCATGCATATAAAATGACCTTATCTTAACATGCACGTTTCACGTAAAATACACGAGCACGTAAATTCACATCATCGGACGCAGGCAAGTTACGTACTGTAGTTGAAATTTCTACTTACCTGTTGTCCAAGCGAGATTAGTATTCTCCTCGTTCGCTCCTACCGTTCGACCTTTTAAATAAAAAGGGTTATATTATTAGTATCTTGCTTTCTTAATTAATCCGTCAAAATGATTTCATTCTGTCTTGTTACTTATTTGGTCTTGTATAAATTTCCTAGACTCCAATTTAATTTGATTACTTCTTATTGCATTCCTAAGTCTTTACATTGAGCTAAGGTACGTAAGAGTTCAATGGCCCTAATTCTTATAGCTAGGCGAAAGTGATTAGGACTTGGTATCAATCGATCTTTAGTTGGTTTGATTCCAATCAAGTTTCGATCCTTAGAGATTCCTCACTTATCATCTAAATTCCTTGCACTATAAGCTCGGCGAAAGTCGCTTGATTCTACTAGGTTTCGCCCAATTAATTCATCCAAATTGAATTCCTAAGTTATATGAGTTTCGCCCGAAACTCATCCTCTAGTTGCTTTCGATCGAAAGTCACCATTGTTAGCCACTTTCGATCGAAACTCATTTAGATCAAATCCTGATTTCAATTTGGCATTTATCACGAATTGGTTTCACTCGAAACAATACTAGTTTCGCCGAGTTTTCCTTCGATCGAAACCTTCTCAATTATCTAGTTTCGATCGATTGATTAGAGTTTCGCCGAATTCAATTTAATTTGAGGGTTTTCGATCGATTCCACTTTCGATCGACTTGAGTTTCGCCGTGTTCTTACGTGTGCATGGCGTCACTATTTCGCTCGAAACCATGCATGGTGAAGAAGTTAATTTAAATTGATTGCATGGCTTGGATGGAGTTTCGCCGAGTTTTGCTTCGGTCGAAACTCATTTTTTGTTACCGTCCTTCGATCAATTTTAGGGTTTCGCCGAGTGGTGACGTGTGCATGGCATCATTATAGGTTTCGATCGAAACCATGCAAAGTGGTTAGCCACTTTCGATCAATTACATGGATTGGGCTTGAGTTTCGATCGATACTCATACATTAAAATGAGTTTCGGTCGAAACTCGTAACTTATGGAGTTTACTATTCAAAATTAATCCAATTCAAAAACTAGATTCATGATCCTATCGCCCGAAAGCCTATCTCAATTACTCACTTTCGATCGAAACACCCAAAATTACTCATCTCATCGAAACTGCTTTCTTCCTGGTTTATCCAGTCGAAACTTCTGCATTTCATTCCTTTTGCTACCCAAATCGTGTGGCTCCTTCTCAGAAGCAGAATTTCTAAGTTCTAAATCGTATATTGTACTATTCGGTCACTAATTCGTCCATCTAGAATCCTTAATACGAATTCAAGCTCGACATTTAGGGTTTCCCGTGGGTTCCTCAACTACCTTGCTTTTAATGTCATTAATAACCTCCAACTACACCTTGGTTACGAATTTAAAAGGCTTAGGGAAGGCATTTCACTTACCAATTTGAGTTCCAAAGCTTGTTGGAGTGCTCTTGGTTCGAAATTTGGCTCGGCTTCTTCTCATTCTCCTTTCTTTCTACCTTTCCTTACTTCGTTGGTTTTCTTTTTGGGAATTAAAGTGTTTTGAATTGTTTTTAGTTGGATATTTTCCTTAGCTCATTGTAGATAAGGCACAAAGTGGCGTGGGTTTTTCCTTGTTTTAGGGAAGTTGTCCCCCAAGTTGTTCTTTCACATTGAATTGGGCCAAGTGTTAAATGTTTTGGCCCAAATTTTGTGGGTCACAATTCCCATGAATTTTCTTAGCCCATTGATGCTTCATGGTCCAATAAAAATCTTAGCCCACATTTCTATATTCCATTCTCGAGAATTTCCTCCTTGTCGGGAGTCATCGCAAACATATAATTAATGTCGCGTAATTTCCCTTAATTCTCATAAAAATTACGAGCATAGAATTCATACGAATTTACGTAGACGTATAATACATACTCATGTAACACGAAATTATATAGATCATACACGTAATTTATTGGCCGACCTAATTTCCGGGGACCGGGGTCCTACACAGCAGTTCGGCTAGCTCTATGGGGACGAGTCACGATCAGGATTTGTCCAGCAGAGTGGACATCCAACTTACCAAAGGAGACAGACAAGGTCCACAGCATTGTAACCTGGTTCCTGCGCCAAGGTACGAAGACCTGGATTTTGGAGCAGGAGTTCCACCTCAACTCTTCGACGACAAAGAGTCCTCATCCATTCGATCAGAAGTTAGCTTCGAGCTGATGAACGAACACCTGGTCTATCTCATCAGGATTCCCAGGATTCGAGATAGCACTTCGGATTCCAGGTCAGTTCTGCAGATTTTTGGGTTAGCTATTAGAATTCCATGTCAGTTCTGACCCACAAGTGTAACAACGATCAGCAATATGGCTTGGCCCAGGAAGACCCGATCTGTTCAACCCTGATTTACAAAGTCCAGTTCTCTGCTGGCCGCAGAAGACCCAGTCCATCTATTTGGGATTTCTAAGTCAGCTCCAGGCTGGCGTGTAAAGAGGCTATTCATTTACTTGAGGTTCCTAAGTCTGGCTCCATGCTGGAAGCAAAGATCCGACGCACCCCATCCAAACATTTTATGTCCAGATCTAACTGAGAGATGGAGACTTGAGTATCTGCTCCGACTCATAAAGAACCTGATCTATGCGATCAGAATTTTTAAGTCAGCTTTCTGCTAGTGAAGGAGACCTGATCTATTTGATCAGGATTTCAAATATCAGCTTTCCACCAACAAGTAAAGACCTGGTTTATTGATCGAGGGCCCAACTACGGGCTAGCAAACATGCGAACTCCTGAGCTGTTTGGGACTTCTTGGGCAACGGGAGAAAATGGCCGAAGAAATTTAAGAACACGAGAAGAGGAATGCTTTCTTAATAATACTCCGAGCTGCAATACTTAGCATATTGCAACTCAGAGTAGGGGACCGGATGATAGGGGTGACCTCTCCAGCATTCTTCCTGACATGACGACCTACAAGGAATAGAGTAGGAGGTTGAAGGAAGCAAAGACTAGGTTCGAGGTTCGAGGTTTGGAGAAGCTAATGAGATACTCCGGGAAGCTACGAAGCTATTCCGAAAGTCAAAGGGAAGTAATTGGAAGATATCCCATGAAGCTACGGAGCTATCAAGAGGGAACAAATGAAGTAATCGAGAGAGCTATGGAAGTGACGGGGAGACCTGACGAGGGAGGGCAGTACGAAACCCTTGCTGCCCCTACAGTATAAATAGGGTCTTCTATCCATTTTACACCAGGAGTTACATGCCCCACACACACTAACACACACATATTCTCTCTTCATCTCTTAGTCTTCTCTTTACCTTGTAAACATGAGCGAATGTGAGATTGAGTGTGTAACTTCGTTGACTAATAGTGAATGTTCTCCGGCGGCCCGTGGACGTAGGTATCACCCGAATCCGAACCACGTAATCTCTGTCCCTTTACTTTCTCGTTCTTCCTTTTTATGTTTCCAACCACGATTTCATCCAAATCGGCCCTCACCTTTATTCCTAGACCATAAATCTCGTTGATCAAGGTCGTAACCCGCATCAATATGTATGTGTGTAAGTAAACATATCTAATCATATATAATATCTAGACCATGAAAATTTCAATCCATTCAAGAACTTGGTCCAAGAAAGGTTTGGGGTTTCTAAACTATTCCCACGAACACTTATATCAAGATTTCTAAGTTGTGTAGTTATTCTTCTAACTACACCGTAATCCCGTATTAAATTTTTACGGGGTATTACATTCTCCCCCCACCCCCTTAAAAAAATTTTGGCCCAGAAATTCGTTGGCGATGAAACTCGGGGTAACGATTTATTTCACATTCCAAGTGATTTCCTAACTCGTTTGAATTTTGCCAACTCAAACAACTTAATGTAAGTTGGTGATGAGCTTAAGGATTCCGAATTACTTCGGTGCTAGGGTCAGTTTGAAATTTGGAATCGATCGTGTAAGCCTATATCCCAAAATCCTTTGATCTAAACATGGGGATGCTTTAAATTTTTAACTTACCAGTGACATCATTGGGTTCGGTTCCTTCTCTTCGTCAGTTAGCGCAAATACTCGAGCCGTGGTTGGAGCTAGTGGCGGTCGTTCCACTGGTGGAGCTGGATTTTGGGGCAGGTTTACTTGACAAGCTCGGGCAAAATGTCCGGACTGTCCACAACGAAAACATTGAGGATCATTTCTGGGTCCTGGGCCATAGCAAATGCCCGTATGGTATTGCCCACATTGCTGGCACTGAGGATACATTAAAGTCGAATAGGGAAGGAAATTGGTTGGTCTTAATTTCGACTTGGTTGTTGGTTTGGTTGTCTCGGATATCTTCTCTGATTATTGTTAGGGCCTCCTTCGATGTATTGTCGCTTTCGATTGCCTCCATCCTCTTGGTGATTTTCATTTTTCTTGCTTCCTAAACTGCCAGATTTTGGGCCTCTTCTCGCTCTGCAACAAGTGCTCGCTCTGCTACTTGAGCGAATGTCAAATCTCGCGTTCCTTCCATGCTCACGTCTCGGTAGATCTCGGGTTTGAGACCTACTTGTAATCTCCCTATCTTCAGAGCATTAGTCGCCACCATGTGTGGGGCAAAGCGGGATAGTTCCTGACACTTTCGGATATATTCCGCGATAAGTTTTTTGCCTTGTTTGAGGTTGATGAACTCATTCAGCTTTTGAGTTCGATATTTGGTCGTAAAGTATTTCTCGTAAATCAGTTCTTTAAATTGTTCCCATGCCATATTGAATGGAACTTCTAGGATCTTGCTGGTGTCCCACCAAAACCTAGCGTTTCCTCGGAGCATAGAAACGGCACATAACACATTTTCATCTTCGGGTACCCTGCCGTACAAGAATATTTCTTCTACGGTACGTAACCAATCCTCTTCCATCGGACGATCGGTAGCGTCCGCAAATGTTGGGGGATTCAGCTTACGAAATCGTTCACCTATGATTTCTACACGCTTCGGCTGGGGAGATTGACGCTCAGAAGAATTCTGATTACAGATAAGCTCATTGACCTGATCCGATTGTTGTTGGATTAGTTCGGTAAGTCGCAGAATAACTGTGTCCCGTTCAGTGGTAGGAGACTCGGGTTTGGTCCTAGGACTAGTTTCGTCCACTTCTTTACGTCCTTTCAGCATCTTATGATCTATAATTTGTCACATAAAGAGGCAGATTATTGTAAACAGTTAACCACATCAAACTTTAAAACTTATAGGCGAGGCTGATCCTCCAGGTTTTTGAGCGGCTGTACATGGACAATCTACATAATCTATATCCTAAGCTCTGATGCCACCTGTGGCGACCCTCACCTTCTAATACTAATTAGTGGCGGATTTTCGCAATGTAAGTCGCGGAAGACCCATCTAATAAAAACTTTTTCTTAAATAAAATATATTACATCAAAATGTTTTTCTACATCGTCATTGCTATACATGGGCCGTGGGCCCAAAATGACAAAACATCAAAACCTAACGTCGCTCCACAGGTCGCATTCATGTACAGCCTCGCCATCAAAAGTCCGTGGAGCACCGCCGTCAGCCCTCTTCAGCCGCGACGCACTAGCGTCGTGCTCAGTAGTACCTACAACATGTAAAAACCTGAGCTATTTGCTCAGTAGATGAAATATGCATGTGTGCAACGTGCGCTCGAACCCATCCCATACACCTTACACATGCATACTCGCCTCTTTCCTTTCTATCTCAACCCATCGCGTCTCGACTCACATCTAACCCCTCGCCTAATCCTACAGGATAAACGGTTTGCACATCAGGTGTCGCTCACGCACCAGAGTAGACAAGTGGCTCACCCCCGTCTCCCGCTAATCCCCGACAGTTTGCACCTCAGTACCCGAGTAGACGACCGGCTCACCCCCGTATCCCGCCTCAACGGTTTGCTCCTCAGGTCATGAGTAGATGAGTCGCTCACGCCCGTCTCCCGTCGTCTACACTCTCGGATGGTTTGCACCTCAGATGTCGCTCACGCACCTGAGTAGACAAGTCGCTCATGCCCGTCTCCATCTCACTCATGTACTACCTAGGACGGTTTATGCCTCAGTGTCTGAGTAGACGAGTGGCTCACCCCCGTCTCCCGCCTCAATGGTTTGCACCTCAGATACCGTGTAGACGAGTCGCTCACGCCGGTCTCCGGCCAACTCACCTCTCACACGATATCCAAGTACACCCCAAATTTACCTCGCACCTTGACATAATAAGGCATCACCGTTTTCTACGGTGCTTAACCTCGCCCTAACGTGTATGCACGTGTAGTGCAAATATTGAACATATTACGTGACATGCATGTACAAATAAAGGTTTGGGGTTTCTAAACTATTCCCAGGAACGCTTATATCAACATTTCTAAGTTGTACAGTAAACAAATTCTTCTAACTACATTGTACTCCCGTATTAAATTTTTGCGGGTATTACAATCAACAAGTGTCTATCGCCAAAACACGCTAGATTTGACAAGGGCAACGACAATATTCTTCGCTATTCCATGGCATAGTCTACTCAAGGAATTACTACGTAGACCAGCTGATCTGAAATGATCCAGCAGACCAGATAAGGAAAAAGCAAAATAAAAAGTAATCTGTAGTACGCCAGGTGGTTCTCAGTGCTCATAGGTCATCAAATGGAGGTCCACGGGAATATCCCTCAATTGCCTCCTGGTGGGAACTACCAAACGCCCAAGCTCAAGTTCTTCCATCACTCTAAGATGACAAATCTTGACCGACCTTGGATGCCGATATCTTTTGAGCTTCTCCGTCTCGCCGACCCCACGAGAGACGTATACCAACTCTACTATCGAGAACATCAACTGACCGAGGCAATGATCAGAGGACCCCCGACAGACTTCAATGTGAGCCCCCTCAACAACTAAATCGTGAGGCTGTGCTGATCGATGAAGTAGCCCAGGCACTCGAAACGGAGCCTCAAACTCAATAAGCTCCAATGCTTGATCCAGATGCCATGTTGATTGATGAAGTGGCACATGAGTTGGAAATAGAAGCTCCAATGCCTTACCAGAGGGTCCAATCATTGTAGAAGTGCTTCAGGAACCGCTTGAGGAACTTCCTACCAAGGAAGGACCGCTCGAAGCTGAAAACAGGGCTCATCCTACTTCGAGAGGCGACTATGCCTGAAACTGATGCCTTGATCTCCATGATCATACCGATTGATCCTCAAGAGACAGCATCAGCCAGTGAATGCGCAACACGGGAACTGTCACCGCTCGTCGGAGGTTCAATTGGTCAGACGGATTCCACGACTTCAAGACCAATCCAGTGAGCCCGTCGACATAGCTGTCACGACCACATCAAACAGAACGCCAGTCATCACCTTACGTGCTGAGGACCTTCCTCCGCTCAATCTTGAGCCGCAGCACGAACCGCTTGCGTAACTGAAGCAGAGATCCAGATTCAGACCACTACCGGCCCCGACACCCAAGTGTCTGGTGCACAGATTCTTACAGAACTGTCACAACATCCATAGACGCGAATCTTCTAGATTCAAATCAAGGATTGGATGGAAGTCTCGTAACGTCGCAACCTCAAGCGATGATGAGCCAGCCCACTGAGACAGTGTTCACTCAAGGGTTGTCAATAGGCGACATCTGTCGTCCTGGTCTATCGACCACGGAGGCATCAGAACTGTTCGTGGCAGAAGCACTCTCTACTCCGCGATGTCACAATTTGAAGAACGCTTTATGAAGAGAGTCCGCGCTGCGATATAGACTTCCCACCGTGATACTGGGAAAGCACCACTCTCCGACGCGACACCGTCGAGACAAACCTTACAGCTAAACCTCACACACACAGCCCATACACACCGCCACCATCCAATCAACCATACTCATAAACCCATACACACACCCAATCAGCAACCTCCACACCATTCTTGTCGCCCGACTATTTAGCCTTTCCAGCCGGACTCCTCACAAAGAAGACCTCTTTAGGCGTCTAGTTGATCATCTTGACCCACCTACTCAATCATACTGAGGTCAAGGCTCCCGCTCAAAGCGACGACATGACGACCCTGACGATCAGGATCCTCATGAGTGGGAGAAAAGGCCTAGGACTTCCACGAGCGGTCGAGGAGAAGGCTCGAGTGCGGCGCAAACAAGTACATGAGCCGCTGAAACATAACGACCCTCAACCAGCTTACAAACGAAAACCACCACCAGCACGCGCCGCACCACCCTAACTCTTGAACCAAACTAACCACCCACCTTACGGACGCCTCCGTCACACCACCACATACGACTTTCACAAGGCCGTTGCTTCTGGAAGAAGAAGCAAGTGCTGACATGCCCTTAGCCCTAACAGACACAGTGGCACTCTCCAGTTAAAATGCTCTAGACCACTCGGGATCATCAGGACGCAAAGTCGACCACATGAAGTGCTCGACAAGTATATCTAACGATGTTCGCCACTTTCTACGCCAGTCTTCGGTCGACCTAATCCTCATTGAAGAAGAAGAACTTTAGCTGATAAATTATCCACCATTCCAAGGGAAGATTTTTAACTCCTATCTACATCATCGAGCGGACAAACAGAATTCGAGTTCTGGTAGACGAGACTGATCTACCATAGCTTCTAGCCTCCGAGATCTACAACCTCTTCCAGATGTATGTGGAGAAGTACAAAGATCCTCAAGGTTACATTAAGAAGGAAGGACTCGAGGGAATCAACAGGATTATGTTGCGCCAGTCAAGTACTCTGCCGCACATGACCTTCAGATGGCTTTGGATAGCAATATGAAGAAGGTCAACCTCACAGCTCCGCGGATGAAGTGTCCTGAAATCGAAGGGCTTCCTATTGATCACATCTTCTTGGACAAACTCGTAGCCATCACCCACCTCAAAACAATTGCTAACACGAATAGGCTGATGCTAACGACTGAGGTCCGCAAATTCTGTGATGAGACCTTCAAGAAAATCAAGAGGAATATCAAGAAAGGATTGGACGAAACCAATGAAGACACCAGGCTGCCTGACCGCAAATTTTTAAGAGAGCAACCGCTTCTGACGAAGATACTCGAAGCCATCGAGGAGCGGATAGAGCTAAGGGATACTATCAGGCATTACGAGCATGCGCTGGACTTGCGCAAGTCATTCTGCGCCCGACAAAGATAGACAGAGCTGAAGGGCAATCAAGCACAACGTGGGAGATTGTAGAATACACATTGTAGTTGTGCTTTGATTTCATTAGCTATCTTTCTAATTAGGGGCTTTTATTGTATTTGTCCTTACTTTAGGACTCACTTGTATTTATACCAAGTTTTTGGGTATAAAATACTATTGTACACAAAGAAGATCGATAGAGAAACTTACAATTCCAATTCTAGAGAGAGAAACACAAGAAACTTTATCACACTACAAGCATTCTCTCTCAAGTTCTTCATTTGAGGTTTTCGATCGAAACTTGAATTGCAATAATTCTATCAAAATACTTGGGATTGTTTGCCTAGAATCATAGGGTTGATAATCGAGGACCTAACATAAAGTCTATCAAAAATTTTGCATCGCTAAGGTTTATGATCGAAAATTACTCTGTACCAAAAGTCAAAATTGTAAACTTTTTCATTGACTCGGAAAGTTGACTAGACTTTCTTGAGTGTAGAATTTAAAAAAAACTCTCTAGATTTTAGATCAGAAAAATCTTGAAAACAAAGGCACGAGGTGTTGTTAATGTTGGGGATGTGCCTTCGGAATGCCATTCGATGATGTAATGAATAGGCCATGTATTTAATAATTGATGTATTATTCGCTCAGTGCTTAAATAATGTATTCTTATACGTATTAATTGAATTCATATTCTGTTATTTATTCTTTAAAGACATATTATTTATTTACCTATCAAGTCTTACTAGGCATCCCGTGAGACGGTAAATAAATAAATCCCATATATCTTGAGTTTATTCACCGATTCTCATGGGATGCGATAGCGGCACCGGTGAGCTATTATTCTCCAATATTAAATTAGTCCATAAGTCTTAGACCTCAGTAGGGTGACTGAGCATCAATTACGACTTATTTGTTGACGACTCTTATATGGTTTGTGCCTACCATTCGCTTAGGAAGCGGGAGGTCGTAATGTTGGTATAAGTTGAATTAGGGGATTAACTTGTACTTGGAACGACTCGCAATCGACGATCACATGGGCCATATCGTTACTCTGGGTAGCGTCAATGATCGATCGATTGACTATAGTAGTGTGCGTGGACCTTAGACCGAAGGGTCTTTGACGGAGTTGAATTTGGGGTCTTGACTTGTCACTAGTTGCTAGGCCCACCTTGTTCGGGAACGAACATGGGTCGGCGCCGACATGCGGTCTTGACAACGAAGGGTAACTGTCATGCTTAGTCTATCGTGAGGGATTCACTGTCTCGTTAGTAACCATATATGCCCTATGCATATTCGGGGATGGGAAATTACAAAGTCTTCGGCGGAAGATAACTGACTTACATGGGACGGAAGGGCAGTTTAGTAATTTTGCTAGTCACGAATTAGTCAAAGAGTCGAGTCTAGAGAGTTTGACGTAACCGTAACTCTCACTCGACCGGGAAATTAGTGAAGGGTCTATACGTATGACGATAATCTATAATCGGTTCGTAGATCAAAGATCGTACTCAGCACAGGATCTATTCGGTACCGCGGGATTGGCTAGGCGCTTACCGAATTCTTGGATTCCTCCCTTGCCGGGTTGAGACGAACCAATAGAGTCGGGCTTAAAAATGATCACTGTGATAGTGCCTAACTAATATGAGATGTAAATTGATTTAATGGTCTTAGAGATAAAAATGTTGAATCCAAGTTTTAGAAACGGTATTTATATGGACGTAACTTCACGGAACGAAGTGATGAAGAATGAGGCGTAAATTGGGTTCACAACGATGAGCAAGGCTCGTCACGGTCGTGAAGCCTGCTTGCAAACTATCAGTAGCTTCAAAAATTCATATCTCCAAATCTAGACCTCAGATTGTGAATCCCTCAGCTCAGAATCAAGACTAGTGAGTCTTCTATCAACGATTAAAATTTCAGAGAAATCGGACATTGTTTAGCTCTCTATCTGAGAGAAATACCAAACTGCGGCAATGATGTCAAAATCAGCACGGCCGTGAACGCCTTGCACTTGGCCGTGACGACCGGCAGTGGGCGAGCCATAGGCTGCTCACTTGCCCAGGCCGTGAAGGCCTCCAGATGACAGTCACGGCCGTGACGAAGGCCGTGACGCGTGGCTGATGCTGCCTAATACTTGTCACGGCCGTGAAGGATCTTGGAAGAGGCCGTGAACCGACAGTTTTTGGTCAAATTTGATCCAGACCTAACCCAATTTCGGATCTTATTCTTTCGTTATGATTTGTGGGACAACATCTAGTCATTAGACAATAAAATAAGAAAAGAATCAAGCAAAAATGAGTCATGTAGGACATGATCTCATTTAAACAAATCTAAAGTCTATTTCATGATTTAAAACTTGGTTTTATAATGATGAGACTTGTGATTTTCGTCCGTAACTTGTTCTAATCTTTCTCACACTAAGCTTTGAGTTTTATAGAGAGAAGAAAGAGCACTTGGGGTTGTTCTTGAGAAAACTCTAAGTGTGAGTGAGTTTCTAGCAAATCACACACACATTAACATCTCTATACAAACATTCTTCACTTCCTCCAGCCATCCTTGGGGAGGTGAAGTCTGTGGCACGTCACGGGGTCGGCGTGACTTCTTCGGCACAGTTCATGAGCTACGGGATCTAAGGATCTCCGCGACAAGGCTAAGATTCTTATACCTTATACGTGTCAACGTGCGTTTTTCTTTATTTAACCGAGTATCCTGGGAATCCGTATAGGACCCGGGAAACATTTTTAAATTCCGTTGCGTTCGGGGCGAGGCCTCGGGTCACCCGAGGTTTCCCAACAGTGGTATCATAGCGATAGGCTCGGTTCTATGAAATGACATAAACGCGTCTTAAACCAACTCGGTTGTCCAAGTCTCTAAGTCGCTCGAGCGTCATAGCATGAGTTGTACTTAGGTCGAGTTCGCAAAACGAGTGCTCGCTTGGTCGGAGGTCGCCTAGTTGCGATCGCTCCGACGTAGCGTGTGGAGACCCTCGTTTTCTAATTATGATTAGTGGCGGATTTCAGCAACGTAAGTCGCGGAAGGCCCGTCTAATTTAATACTTTTTCCCAAAATAATATACATTACTATAAAAATTTGTCTACAGCGTCATCACTATACTTGGCCGAAGCCCCAAAATATCAAAAGAACAAAAGCCCTATTATCGCTCCACAGGTCTTCATCCATGTACCGCCCTGCCATCAAAAGCCCGTGGAGCACCGCCACCAGCCGCCTCAGTCTTGACGCGCGTCGGCGTCAGACTCAGTACCTACAACACGTAAACACTGAGCGATTTGCCAAGTAGGTGAATAGAAATGCATGTATGCACGTGAACGTTCATTCCCGATCCCAATATCTCACATGCAATGTTCACTCTTTCTTTTCCCACAATCCTGTCTCAAATCACACAACACAGGGCCCTAGGTCAGACTCGACACCTCGCGCGCCCATAATAATAACATACGGAAGCTTACACTAGCAGCGTTTTGACGGTCATGCAACTGCCCTGCTCGGTCGCTCTTCCGTAGGCGGTAGCCTACGCTGACAGAGTTTTGACGATCACGCAACTGCCCTGTCAGGTCGCTCCCTCCGCCGAAAATAAAATCACGACGGTTTTGCACCTCGGGACGTTCACGCCCGAGTAGACAGATCGATCACGCCTGTCTGCAGTCAGGTGTCATACGAGTACCAACCTCGACTCCTCAACGAGTCAAACAATCACAACAAACTAGAACTGCCCCGCTCAGCGGTACGACAAATCATCATCGTTTCAGTACAGTGTAAATACCTCTCACCCCTGTGATAGGATATGCATATGCTATGCATAGAAACGTGTTAATACATGAAACGTGCGTAAAACACATCACATAAATCATCGAAGCACATTAAGGCACATAATTCTTATGTGTTTACGCATTGTAGATGAATAATTCACCTACCTGTCCTCCTGAAGTAAGTCAGTCACGATATCTGGTAAATCTCCTAAATGTCGAAACTCTGGACAGGTAAATATTACTATGTTAATATATTTACTAATTCTCGTAAATCTCGAAATTCTCAAACCCTAAATATCGAAACCCTAGAAATCCCAAAAACCCTAAAATAACTAAACTTTCCTAATGCCGAAAAATTAGGTCTCAAAATTAGATTACTGAAAACTTTTAAGTCATGCCGAAACTTTCACAAAATACCGCGAATTTCCTTTTTAGGTGAGATAGTGCCGAAAACTTCAGGAATAAATACCTAAAATTTGTAATGACTAATCATCGAAAACATTTATAAGGGCATGAATAAAGAAACTCTATTGAGTGAATGTCAAAAACCTTGCATGCATTCAATCTCGAAACTTAGTTCACTTCCTTAGAGCACGAAAACTGTGAGGCATCAAAACTAGGTTACGAAAACTTCAATCAATTAAATTACAGAGAAAGGCCGGTAATATTATAATATCAAACCTCAACATACCAAAATCATCACCTTACTAAACTCATAATAACAGAAATCTTGTAGGTGGATTAATAAAATGCCGAAAGCTAATTACATATGTTGAAAATCTTTCCCAAGTAGCAAAACATTGTTGAAACTTTCGATAACTTTTAGGCTTATTAAAAACATTTATTACTAAAATTATTTAGCATAGAAAACCCTAATGAACTGATTTCTCTGCCGATATTAGGGTCACCTAAAACTTATTATTTGAATGTCAAAACTCTACCTTGCTGAAAATCTCAAACATAAAAAAACAAAAACACATATGTACCACAATCTATTCCTATCAAATGTTTAGCAACTAATCACATACCTACATCAAACATTAAATATATCAGCACTATTCTAACACCTAAATTTATTATTAGACACAAACGAGCATCTATCATGGCACTTTAAAAAAATAGAATTCAATCTCTAAAATACGCAGACCATGAAAACATAAATTGATTATGTTTACGAGTTGTAAGTAAAATTTTACCTGCCTAACCTTGGTCTCGTTTCCGTTTTTTTTTTTTTGCTCTGATGTAGTTTCCCTCTTTAGTTACTTAGTTGATTCTTAAAGATAGCCTTGTTCTTCGATATATAGTATTTGTTGGGTTTCCTCCTTTTCAAGTCGTAAATTACATATACATATAAATGTGTAGGGTTCCCTAGATAGTGATGTGTATTACCTTAAGGTTAAGGAAAACTATTAGTCATATTCAACAATAGTGTAAAAGCCACCACGTGTACTTTTCTCGGCTCTTTGATGAATATTTTAATTAGTATACATGCGTGTGTATAAGTAGAAACTAGGTAGGTTTAATCATTGCATGTGTATCGAAAACTTTATAAGAGGAATATCGAAAGCTTTGTGAGAGATAACAAAGTTTTCTTTTTGTTAGTATCGAAAACCTTTTGTATTCCCAATTGACATCGAAAAATTTCCTACGATTTAACACATGACGAAATCTTTGTGGCTATGTTAAAGTATCGAAGACTTGTGATTTTAATGTATTTTCACTGTTCAATAATTTAGCTTACTTATTTCAAATCTTTTTTCAGATTCCTCCTACTTACGAGTGCTATTCCTTTAGATTTCGAACTAGTTTTGAAATTTCGATTTAATAATCTTACTTCAAAGTTTTACGTTAGTTTAGTCAAAATCCCTAAATTAACTAACCACATTATTAACTAGAGCAAAATCCCGTATTAAATTGTTATGCGTATTACATCCTCCCCCCCTTAAACAAATTTCGTCCCCGAAATTACGCCGACTGGAATAACTTGGGAAAAAGAACTCTCATATCGTCCTCACGTTCCCACGTGGCTTCCTCAATTGATTGATTTCGCCACAACACTTTAAATAACGGAATAGTTTATTCCGAAGTTGTTTCATTTCATACATTAAAATCTCTACAGGCTTCTCTTCGTAACTCAAGTCAGGCTTGAGTTGTTGATAAAGAAGCTCGCTCTGGATCACGTGACTTGGGTCTGCGACGTACTTTCGTAGTGTCGATACGTGAAATACGTCGTGAACTTGCGATAATGAAGTCGGTAACTCTAATTGATATGCAACTTCGCCGACTCGTCTGATGATTTTGAATGGGCCTATCTATCTAGGGCTCAATTGGCCTTTTCTTTCAAAGCGCTTCACTCCTTTCATCGGGGAAATCTTCAGGAACACTTGATCATCTTCTGCAAATTCCAAAGGCCGTCATCGATGATCTGCGTAACTTTTCTGACGACTCTGTGCGGTTTGCATTCTTTCCCGAATCTTCGTCACAGCTTCTGTCATTCCTCGGATCCGGGTCCTAACAGTGTTTGTTCACCGATTTCGTCCCAATGGACTGGGGATCGGCACTTGGTCCATATAACGCCTCGTATGGTGCCATTCCAATTGTAGCCTGGAAACTATTGTTGTACGAAAACTCTATTAGCAGTAGATACTTACTCCAGTTTCCTTTGAAATCGAGCACACATGCTCGTAGCATATCAACAAGAGTCTGAATCGTTCGCTCAGACTGCCCATCGGTCTGGGGATGGTAAGCAGTACTGAATGAGAGCTTGGTTCCCATCACTTTCTGTAAGCTCTGCCAAAAGTTTGACAAAAACCTAGAATCTCAATCCGAGACGACAGAGGTTGGAATTCCATGGAGCCGAACAATTTTCTGAATATCTAGTTCAGCGTAGCATTCCATGGAAAACGTAGAACTGATAGGAAGAAAGTGCGCTGATTTAGTTAGGCGATCGACAATCACCCAAATAGGATCGTGGCCTTTCGTCGTTTTGGGTAACCCAACGACGAAATCCATTGTGATATGACCCACTTCCATTCTGGAATGGGTAGGGGCTGTAGGGTTCCACCGGGTCACTGGTGTTTTGCTTTTATTAATTGGCACGTCATGCACCGGTTCGCGAATGCGGCGCTTTCTTTCTTCATTCCCGGTCACCAGTATGTTACTCGCAAGTCTTGATACATCTTCGTCGGCTCCTGGGTGTACCGAATATGTGGTTGCGTGTGCTTCTTTCATTATCGTTTGTCGTAACTCCTCGCTGTTAGGTACATAAGGACGATTTTTATATAATAAAGCTCCATCCACTTGTATTTTAAAATCCTCGGGTAGCGCATCTTTCATTTTTAGGTAAAGTTCGTCTTCCTCTTGCGTCTTCCTGATCCATTCTAACAGCATGGGTTGAAGAGTTAACGCTGCTAGTTTTGCTCAACTTCGCCTAAATTGACTATTTCTATTCCCAGTTGATGTAACTCTGCATTCATCGCTTTTCGACTTAGCGCATATGCGACTACGTTTGCCTTGCCCGGATGATAGTTGATGATGCAATCTTAGTCCTTGATGAGCTCCAGCCATCTCCGCTGTCGCATATTTAATTCCTTCTGAGTGAAGAAATACTTCAAGCTTTTATGGTCTGTGAAGATCCTCACTCTTCTCTCCGTAGAGATAATGTCTCCAGATCTTCAAAGCGAAACCACTGCTGCTAGTTCTAGGTCATGGGTTGGGTAGTTCTTCTCGTATTCCTTTAACTGTCGTGACGCATAAACAATCACCTTTCCATTCTGAATCAGCACGCAGCCCAGGGCATTCTTCGAAGCATCGCTGTATACTGCAAATCCTCTGGTTCCCGATGGTATTGTCAATATCGGGGCAGAGGTAAGACGTTTCTTCAATTCCTGGAAGCTCTGCTCTCATGCTTCAGTCCATTTGAATGGAATGTTCTTCCTCGTCAGGTTGGTTAATGTGGAAGCAATACTGGAGAAGTCCGCTATAAACTTACGGTAGTATCCCGCAAGTCCCAGAAAACTTCGAACTTCGGTAAGAGTCGTAGGTCGTGGCCAGTTATTCACAGCTTCGATCTTACTCGGGTCCACAGAGATTCCATTTCCAGAAATCACGTGTCCTAAGAAGGCTACTTGCTCAAGCCAAAATTCACATTTCTTGAATTTGGCGTAGAGCTATTTCTCTCTCAGGATTCCTAAGACAGTTCGCGAATGAATTTCGTGTTCATCCCTCGTCTTAGAATAGATCAGAATATCATCGATAAAGACGATAACAAACCGATCGAGGTAGTTCTTAAAGACTCGATTCATCAAGTCCATAAAAGCAGCTGGGGCATTTGTCAGTCCAAAAGGCATGACCAGAAACTCGTAATGGTCGTACCTCGTACTGAATGCAGTTTTAGGAACATCTACGTCCCTGATCTTCAATTGATGATATCCCGAATGGAGGTCAATTTTCGAGAATACCGTAGCTTCTTGTAGTTGATCGAATAGATCATCGACCCTTGGCAAAGGGTATTTTTTTATCGTGATCTTATTCAACTCCCTGTAGTCGATGCACAGTCGCATCGACCCATCATTCTTTCACACAAAAAAGAACGGGCGCGCCCCACGACGAAAAACATCGCTGGATAAACCCCTTAGAAAGTAGGTCTTCCAACTGTTCCTCCAATTCCTTTAACTCATTTGGTGCTAAACGGTAAGGGGCTTTAGTGATTGGAATAGACCCCGGGATCAGATCTATCGTGAAATGTATTTCTCGATCAGGGGGTAACCCTGGGAGATCATCGACAAATACATCAGCGTATTCGTTGATTACAGGTACGTCTTTTAGTTCTGGCTGAGGTAAGTCCTCCGCCTTTATCGCATACACGAGATAGGACTCGCAACCTGACCTCAAAAGTCGTTGAGCCTTTAGAGCTGATATTCTTGGAATACTATTCTTATCTGCTTTACCCGAAAAAGTGAATGCTTCTTCTTCGGGCAGTTGGAATTTAATGACCTTTTTGTTGCAATCTATGATGGCTCCATATCTTGAAAGCCAATCCATTCCGAAGGTAACATCGTAGTCGTTTATCGGGATTACAATCAGGTCGGCACTCAAGTTCCTACAGTCAATACTTACGACGCATCCTCGCAGTATTTGGTTGGTATGCGTCGGATTCCCATGTGGCAGAGTAACTATATAGTTGCATTCAGATGAGGTAGGAGATATTCCTACCTTTGCCACGTACTTAGCCGACACAAATGAATGTGTGGCTCCAGAATCAATTAGCACAGAAGTGGGCACATTATAGATAGTTACATACCTGTCACAGCAGAAGGGTTCGCCTCGGCTTCCTCATTGGTAAGTGTGAAAACCCGTGCAGGAACCGGTGGAGGTCGAACTAGTGTTCGGGTCAGTTCTGGGGCATGTTCGTGTTACAATTCCATGCATAGTGCCCTATTCTTCCGCGTCTGAAACACTGTGGGTTTGGGTTGGGTTGGGTTGATAACAAGCGCCGAAGTGGTAACGGCCACACTGTCTGCATTGGGGTGCTGGGTTTGGAGGTCTGTTTGAATATTAACGGGTCCCTGGTTCAGCGTCGGTCGCCAGTTCTGTTGGCCATGGCGATTTCCTTGGCCTTTGTTGAAAAGCTGGCGCTTACGGTCATTTCCTGGTCCTTGCTGACTTTCTCTTCTCTTCCTCGCCTATTGAGCTTCAGTAATCTGGGCCTCTGCCTGTTCAGCTATCATGGCTCGCTCTGCCACTTGGATGAATTCCGTCTGTCGGGCCCCCGAGATACTTAAGTCTTGATAAAGTTCAGGTTTGAGGCCCGTAATGAACCTCGTCACCTTGAGTAGATTTGTTGCCACCATGTCAGGAGCGAAACGGGACAGCTCCTCGAATCGGCGGATATATTGGGTTACAGGCATTCCTCCTTGCCTGAGATTCATAAATTCTAGCATCCGTCGTTCTTGTTCGTGGGCAGTAAAATATTTACCGTGGAACAATTCTCTAAATCGTTCCCACGACATGAGTGTTGGGTCTTCCAGGACTTTTACAGTGTCCCACCAAAATCGAGCACTTCCTCTGAGCATGGAAACGACGCAAAGAACCTTCTCGTTTTCGGGTACACGGCTGTAGATAAACATATCTTCAATCGTTCGTAGCCAATCTTCCGCCAACGCGGGATCAGTGGCGTCTGCGAACGTTGGGGGATCCATTTTCGAAAGCGCTCCCCGATAATTTCTACACGCGGGGGCTGAGGGGAGGGATGATGTTCAGGCAATCTATGATGATGAAGTAGCTCGTCAATTTGATCGGACTGACGATTAATGTGATCTGACTGACGTTGAAGCAATTCAGTCAGTCGTAAGATAGTGGAGTCCCTTTCATTTGGAGGGGAGTCAGGTTCCGCCCTACGACCCTGCATGCTCACTACGTGTCCTTGGCATTTTTCACTTAATGTCTACAATAATTCACATAGAGCACATATCAAATAACAAGTAATATCACAATCAAACATTACACTTACAGGCCAAGCTGGTACTCCAGGCTTTTGAGCGGCAATACATGGACAGTCTTCAGAATCTAAAGCCTAAGCTCTGATACCACCTGTGGCGACCCTCGTTTTCTAATTATGATTAGTGGCGGATTTCTGCAACATAAGCCGCGGAAGGCCCGTTTAATTTAAAACTTTTTCCCAAAATGATATACATTACTATAAAAATTTGTCTACAGCGTCATCACTATACTTGGGCCAAAGCCCCAAAATATCAGAAGAATAAAAGCCCTATAATCGCTCCACATGTCTTCATCCATGTACCGCCCCGCCCTCAAAAGTCCGTGGAGCACCGCCACTAGCCGCCTCAGTCTTGACGCGCGTCGGCGTCAGACTCAGTACCTCAACACGTAAACACTGAGCGATTTGCCCAGTAGGTGAATAGAAATGAATGTATGCACGTGAACGCTCATTCCCGATCCCAATATCTCACATTCAATGTTCACTCTTTCTTTTCCACAATCCTGTCTCAAATCAACGTCACAGGACCCTAGGTCAGACTCGACACCTCGTGCTCCCAATAACATATGAAAGCTTAAACTAGCAGCGTTTTGACGATCACGCAACTGCACTGCTAGGTCGCTCTTCCGTAGGCGGTAGCCTATGCTGACAGCGTTTTGAAGATCACGCAACTGCCATGTCAGGTCGCTCCCTCCGCTGAAAATAAAATCACGACGGTTTCGCACCTCGGGACGTTCACGCCCGAGTAGACAGATCGATCACGCCTGTCTGCCGTCAGGTGTCATACGAGTACCAACCTCGACTCCTCAACGAGTCAAACAATCACAACAAACTAGAACTACCCGCTCAGCGGTACGCCAAATCATCATCGTTTCAGTACAGTGTAAATACCTCTCACCCCTGTGATAGGATATGCATATGCTATGCATACAAACGTGTTAATACATGAAACGTGCGTAAAACACATAAATCACATAAATCATCGAAGCACATAAAGGCGCGTAATTCAAATAAGTGTCTACGCATTGTAGATGAATAATTCACCTACCTGTCCTCCTGACGTAAGTCAGTCACGATATCTGGTAAATCTCCTAAATGTCGACTCTGGACAGGTAAATATTACTATGTTAATATATTACTAATTCTCGAAATTCTCATACCCTAAATATCGAAACCCTAGAAATCCCGAAAACCCTAAAATAACTAAACTTTCCTAATGCCGAAAAATTAGGTCTCAAAATTAGAATACTGCAAACTTTTAAGTCATGCCGAAACTTTCACAAATACCGAGAACTTCCTTTATAGGTGATATAGTGCCGAAAACTTTAGGAATAAATACCTAAAATTTGTAATGACTAATCACTGAAAACTTTTGTAAGGGCATGAATAAAGAAAACTCTATTGAGTGAATGTCGAAAACATTGCATGCATTCAATCTCGAAACTTAGTCACTTCCTTAGTGAACGAAAATTGTGGGGCATCAAAACTAGGTTACGAAAACATCAATCAATTAAATTACAAGGAAAGGCCGGTGATATTATAATATCAAACCTTAACATACCAAAATCATCACCTTATTAGACTCATAATAACAGAAATCTTGTAGGTGAATTAAAAAAATTCCGAAAGCTAATTACACATGTCGAAAATCTTTCCCAAGTATCAAAAACATTGTTGAAACTTTCGATAACTTTTAGGCTTATTAAAGCATTTATTACTAAAATTATTTAGCATAGAAAATCCTAAGAAACTGATTTCTCTGCCGAGATTAGGGTCACCTAAAACTTATTATTTGAATGTCAAAACCCTATCTTGCTGAAAATCTCAAACATAAAAAAAAAAAACAGATATGTACCACAATCTATTCCTATCCGATGTTTAGCAACTAATCACATACCTACATGAAACATTAAATATATCAGCACTATTCTAACACCTAAATTTATTATTAGACACAAACGAGCATCTATCATGGCACTTTAAAAAAATAGAATTCAATCTCTAAAATACGCAGACCATGAAAACCTAAATTGAATATCACTTTGTCAAGTAAACCACATATGCCGTAAAATTGTAAGTCTTAATTATGTTTACGAGTTGTAGGTAAAATTTTACCTGCCTAACCTTGGTCTCCTTTCCGTTTTTTTTTTGCTCTGATGTAGTTTCCTTCCTTAGTTACTTAGTTGATTCTTAAAGATAGACTTGTTCTTCGATATATAGTATTTGTTGGGTTTCCTCCTTTTCAAGTCGTAAATTACATATACATATAAATGTGTAGGGTTCCCTAGATAGTGATGTGTATTACCTTAAGGTTAAGGAAAACTACTAGTCATATTCAACAATAGTGTAAAAGCCACCACGTCTACTTTTCTCGGCTCTTTGATGAATATTTTAATTAGTATACATGCATGTGCATAAGTAGAAACTAGGTAGGTTTAATCATTGCATGTGTATCGAAAACTTTATAAGAGGAATATCGAAACCTTTGTGAGAGATAACAAAGTTTTCTTTTTGTTAGTATCGAAAACCTTTTGTATTCCCAATTGACGTCGAAAAATTTCCTACGATTTAACACATGACGAAATCTTTGTGGCTATGTTAAAGTATCGGAGACTTGTGAGTTTAATGTTTAGAATTTTCACTGTTCAATAATCTAGCTTACTTATTTCAAATATCTTTTCAGATTCCTCCTACTTTCGAGTGCTATTCCTTTAGATTTCGAACTAATTTCGAAATTTGATTTAATAGTCTTACTTCAAAGTTTTATATTAGTTTAGTCAAAATCCCTAAATTAACTAACCACATTGTTAACTACAAAAAATCCCGTATTAATTTTTATGGGTATTACATAGCGTAGCAACGTGGAGAGAAAATCCTAGTGGGAGTTTCGCCACGGTTCGTAACATGGCAGTACGTCGTAAGTTCAATGTATTATTACGTAGATGGCATGATCTAGGATCTTTGGTCGTCGTCGTAATTTTTTATGTGGTTGAAAAATTTCAGCGACCTCGATTACGAGAGTAGAGAGGTTTCTTAAGTCGGGGTGAAGCCATGATTTCAATGACTTTCGATTCGAGTCGGGACTCATCGAAAGCTAAAAAATGAACTGTTGCCCCTAGTCCTGCGTTATATTACGTATTTACTTTATCGAGGCTGTGACGTTCAACCAATCCAGGTATGAACTCTGGTGACGGCGAAGTCCGACTCCGATTAAGTAACGATAATGGCCGGCGGTGCTATTTTTGAGTTTCGGGTTATTTCGAATTTCCCGATGGGCTGATAAGGGTGTTGGTCCAATTTCAATCATAATGGATCTAAATAGTTAGGCCCGAAATTTAATATGGCGGGTGTTAGGTCCTCGTTTGTCAACACAATCAATCCTAGGCATGAATTCTAAGAAAATCGATAAGAATTATTGAACAATATATTTCGATCAAAAACCTCACTCGAAGAACACGAGAGAGAATTCCTTAAGTATGAGAAAGTTTTACTGTTTCTCTCTCTAGAATTGAATTCGGCAGCCTTTCGGATTGATTCTCTAATTTTCTGTATTCAGCTTAATGTTTGTACAACTTATCTATACCAAACAAACTTGGTATAAATATCAAACTAGTCATAATCTAAGGACGACTATACATAAAGCCCGTAATTATAAGGACAACTAATTAAATCAAGCACAATTAAATCAAGCATAGTACGACCTGCGCAAGCCCAGCGCATGCTCATAATCCTGAGCGTTTCCCTCAGCTTCAGGCACTCCTCGATGTCATCTAGTAATTCCATCAGGAGCGGCTGTTCTCTCACGAACTGATGGATTCTCAGCATCGTTTCTCGGTTGATTTCGTCCAGTCTTTGCTCTATATTCCTCCTGATGACCTTGAACGTTCCGTCGCAAAACTTATGAATCTCAGTCTTCAGCATCAACCTAGTATTCTTGGCGATTGGATTGTGGTAGGTGATGCCTATGACTGAGCTGATGCGCACGTGATTGCTTGGAAGCCCTTCGATATTTTGGTCCTTTGTTGAGCGGTGCGGTCATGTTGACCTTCTTCATGTTGCTCTCCAGAGCCATCTGAAGGTCATGCACAACGTAGTACTTGACTTGGCGCATCATGAGCCGGTAGAGCCCCTCGAGACCTTCTTTCCTGACGATGCCTTGAGGACCTTTGTACTTCTCCACGTACAGCTGATAGAGGTTGTATACCTCGTCAGCGGGGAGGTACAGTAGGTCGCTCTCGCTTAATTCCTCTCGGGTTCCACTCGCTCGATAACATAGATTGGGGTTGGAAGACCTCCTTTGGAACAGTAGACGCTGAGAAACTGGCAGATTGGGAAGAGACTCGTATAGTGGCTCTTGGCTTGCCCTTTAGTCATCCCCAGCCTTGCATCAGGTCCAAGTTGAGTCAGCATCCAGATGTAGGTCATCTTCTTCTGCTGATCCCAATGAGAGTTCCTCTTAGCTCTAACTCGTTTGGCTTCTTGACCATGTCCGGCGACCTCCAGATGTGTTCACGGATTTCTTTAGGAAAGGGGATTTCAATCCGAATATTCTCCCACGGCGTGTCGAATCGAACGGTCCCTGGCATTTTGTCTTGTGTGGTGAAACCGCTCGTTGTGCGATCAACTCTGGTAGCCCTGGGATGTCTTGCTGGTAGTCTTCACCTTCCTGAAGTTCTTCATCTTCTATGAGCACGAGGTCTACCGAGGCTTGTTGTAGGAAGTGTCGAACATCCTGAAGCCGTTGTCGTTGATGCTCATCGGGCATGGAATGGGTCATCCACTGTCCTTTGAATATATATTTGTCAAGGACCTCCTGTTGGTTGACGCCATGTCCTGATGATCCCGGTTGGTCTGGAGCAGTTGAGGGAGTCGCCTGAGTCTGTGCTAGGGCGACAAGCATGGCAGCACTTGCTTCTTCTTCCGGAAACAAGGGGCTTGAGAAGGTCGGTGGCGTGGGTGGAGGCGTCCTTAGTTGAAAGGTTGGTGGGTCGATGTGGGTTTGGGTTTGAGTGGTGCGGCGCATGGTGGTGGTTGTTTGGGTAGTGGGTTGTGAGGTTCCAGCGACTCCTTTACTTGTCTGAGTCGCGCCAGGGTTCTATCTCTGACCCCTTGTGATTATCCTTAGCCTTTTCTCCCCCTCAGTACTGCCCTGGTCGTCTGGGTCGTCATGTGGACATTTGGAGTGGGAGCCTTGGCCGCGGCACGTTTGGGATGGGTCAGGACGATCGACGAGACGACGGAAGAGATCTTCTTCTTCCGGCATTCGTGTGGTCAATTCCAATAGCCTGGCGACCAATATTGAGTGGAGTTCGCTGATGGGTATGTTGCGGGATTTATTAGGTTGTGGGTGAGGATGGGTGTTGGGACTTGTGTGGATAGTATGGGTTGAGGTGGTGTGTGGATGGGTTGTGATGAAGACGGCTCCGAGACGGGTGCTTTCCCACGATCTTGGCGGGACATCTCGATGGCATTGCGCACGCTCTCCATAATCTTGTCTTCAAAGTCCTTCAGCGCGTTAGCGAGAGCAGCCTCAAGTCTGTCTTCAGTCACGTACGGAGTGGACGCCTCCGTTGTGGATCTTTCAGGACGACTGATGACGCCTGTTATCAACCCGTGAGCTAACACCGGCTACTCAGGCTGGCTCGCAGTCACTTGAGGTTGTGACTATTGGAGACTTCCACCCAATCCTTGAGTCGAATCGTGAAGATTCTCCTCTATGGGTGTTTCGACAGGTTCTGATTGAACCTGTGAACCAGACACCGGTACGATGTGCAGCGGCTCAAGATTGAGCGAAGGAGTGTTCGCAGCACTTGCCGGTACGATCGGCGCGATGTCTGGTGCGGTGGTGACGGAGGTGAAGATGGACTCAAGTGATATACTCAATCATCTCAAAGTCCTTCTTATCAGCTGAATCTTCTCATCTGACTCCGTGTCTGATGGGGTAGCCGTGTGAGGTGAGAGTCCTCGTCCTATATCCTCACTGGCTGGTTCCGTCACCGGAGGCTCGACAGGTTGTATTCTGGAAATCAGAGCCTCTGTTTTGGCATAGTAGCCATTGGTGGTGAGATGTGCCCCGTTTCTGCCTCGGGCTGTGCTGCTGGAATACCTTCCTCAACAGGTTCTTCGAGCACGCCGACAATGATGAGCACTTCAACACCAAGGGAAACTTGTGGAGCCTCAAGTTCCAACTCGTGAGCCACGTCATCGATCAGCGTGGACTCTATATCTGGCACAGTATCCTCATGAGTTGGGGGCTCCATTGTAATACCGTGAATTTTAATACGGGATTTTGTTGTAATTAATTATGTTATTTTGTGAATTAGGAAAATTTGTGGAGAAATTTAAGCTATTTAACTAGAATATAAATTTCAATAATTTCCACTTAAGTTCAAAATTCTATAAAAAGCTATAGGAATTTATAATATTGGATTAAAGTAAATTGGACTATATTGTAATAGGAGAACTAATTGAGTTGGGCTATGTTTAATACCCAAACAAGGCCCAAATATTAGGGATAAACATTCAAGAATGAAAGTTACTTAGACCAAGGGGAAACTTGCGTTACTTTATGTCCCATCATCTCTAACTTCAAAATCTTAATACTTATCTAAGATATATATATTCCCTATGAAAAGAATTAGCAAGAAAGACTCTCAAACCAAGGGCAACGTCGAGTAGAAAAGTCAGCAACTAGGAGAATTAGCAAACCGAAAATCCGATAGAGGTATGCAAAAGTTTCAGGATTACTTGATTCAGTAATGTTTAGCATATTTTCACTTATATATATATATATATATAGTTTAATACACGATTTTATGCAATCATAGGAGCTCAATTTCTAACTTGTTTAGAAAACCCTAAGTTTTGAGAATCCTTTCAGAATCATAAGCACGTATGTAAAAAGAAGCTTATTTGAAGCAGATGGTATTTTCTAGGATTTCTTATGTTCTATGAAAATCGTGGTACTTCTTAGAATTTATTTGCTGGGCATACGATTTTTAGGAATTAAGTTAGATTCATAAGCTAATGACTTTCGATGCAGGAGATATTCTCGAGATGTATAATGGGAGAATTTCGAAATGTGTAATAGATGGGTTTCGACATATTAGAAAGAATTCTAAATGGATAATAGATAGATGCCGAGACACATAATAAAAAGGTTTCGAGATGTTTTGATAAGATCTCGACTTTTTAAAGATCTCGATATATATTAAATCTCGGTATATATTAAACCTCCACATAATTCAACCTCTATATAGATTTCGATACACACAATATAGTTCTCGGGACATAATGATTCTTCTCATAGAAGAGTTTCGAAGGGTACAAGTTTCGATATTAGTAAGATATCGACATCAATAAAGTTATCGACATCATTAGGATTTCGATAAAAAAATCTCGAGGTCTACAATACAAAGAATTCGAGATGCAATAGTATAAATAACTAGCAAAGATGTTGAGCTATATGTTACCAAGATGTCGAGAGATACATATATAGAAAGATGTCGAGCTATGTAATAAGAAAGAACTCGACATTTGCAACAGACTCGATATTTCATATTATATGTATACCATGGTCTCGACATTTTATAAAGGTTTCGACATTTTCTTTAATAATCTCGACAAAGTGAGACCTCGACATTTGTACAAGTTTGATACCTTATAGAATTAATAACTAAGATCTCGATAGGGTTTAATAATCTCGACATCTATGTCTCGACATTTCCAAGATTTCGACATTGTATTTCAGTTTATTTTCAGTATTTTAGGGTTTTGCTATTTTTAGGGTTTATTTATTTTTAGAAATTTCATTATTTTTAGGTTTTCATAAATTTTAGGGTTTTGACAATTTTAGTAGTCTCAAAATTTATATGACTTGATAATATATATTAATATGGAAATATTTATTATATTCAGAGGATCGATATATAGGGACTACACCGGATTCCCTATTTGATTATAGTGGGGGACAGGTAGGTGGATCATCCATCTACAATGCGTAAACACATGTGGATTTATGTGCTTTTATGTGATTCGATGATTTTCGCGATTTACGTGATTTACGTGATTTACGCGTTTCACCCTTTCATGCGAACCGTGTTTTTTTCGTGTTATTACGGTTATATACATGGCACGTGCATATCACGTCAGATTGAGAGATAGTTTCCACCGTATTGGGACGGTGATGATTCGAGGTACTGTAAGTGGGGTAGATTTGAGATTATTGTGACGACTTGTTAGGCTCACAGATTACCTGGCCGAGACAGACGTGATCGATCTGTCTACTCGGATGTGGTCGGTTCAAGGTGCAAAACGCCAGATGGTTATATATATATATGTACGGATACGGGCGTCATTGCCCATGATTTATTGTGGAAGAGACGACCTGGTAGGTGGCCATTGACGTGATCGATCAGTGCACTACCGGCATAGCTTACCGCTGATTACGGGTGGAATCACGTGACCACCCATGATATTTATTGCGCGCGTGAGCCTAACCATGGGCCCCATATTGTGATGTGAGATAGGAATGTGAGAAAAGAAAGAGTGTGCATGGCATGTGAGATATTGGGATTGGGATTGAGCGCACACTTGCATACATGCATTTTATTCACCTACTGGGCAAAATTGCTCAGTGTTTACGTGTTGTAGGTACTGAGTCTGACGCCGCTACGCGTCAAGGCTGAGGGGCTGGTGGCGGTGCTCCGCGGACTTTTGAGGGCGGGCGGTACATGGATGCGACCTGTGGAGCGGCGTTAGGGTTTTTGCTATTTTATTATTTTGGGGCTACGGCCTTTGTATAGACTGACTATGTAGACGATATTTTATCGTAATGTATATTATTCTAGGAAAAAGTTTTAAATTAGACGGGCCTTCCGCGGCTTACGTTGCGGAAATCCGCCACTAATCCTAGTTAGAAAAGTAGGGTCGCCACATGTGGTATCAGAGCTTCGGCTTTAGATTCTGAAGACTGTCCATGTACTGCCGCTCAAAAGCCTGGAGAACCAGCCTGGCCTGTAAGTTCAATGATTGATTATGTGATTACGTGTTATTTGATATGTGTGCTTTCTATGACTGACTGTAGAATTAATTAAAAATGCCGAAGGGACGTAGAGAGGTAGGCAGTTCTAGTCGTAGGGCGGGATCTGAATCCCCACCTAATTCTACCATGCATCAGTTGACTGATCTGATCCGACGACAGTCAGATCAGATCAATGATCTCATGCACCGTCAGAACTCTTCTGAACGTCATGCATCCCCGGGACTAGAACGTATAGAAGCGGCCCGGGAGAGGTTCCGCAGACTAAATCCCCCTACCTTCGAGGAGGCTGTCGATCCTACTGACGCGGAGGATTGGCTCAGAACTGTCGAAAGTATGTTTCGCGTTAGCCATCTGCCTGATACAGAGAAGGTGACTTGTGCCACCTTCATGTTGCGTGGGAACGCGGGTTACTGGTGGGATACTACTCAGGTACTCGAGGATCCCACTACGATGACCTGGGAGAGGTTCAAAACACTTTCCGAGGAAAGTATTTTACGGCACCGGATTGGACGCGGAAGCTGAACGAATTTATTAACCTCAAACAAGAAGAATGTCGGTGGCGGATTATATCCGTAAGTTCGAGCAACTCTCGAGGTTTGCGCCACATATAGTAGCTACCGACGAGCTGAAGATCGAGCGTTTTCTAGAAGGTCTCAAACCCGAGATCTTCCGAAACGTAAGTATGTACGACACCGAGGGGAAGACATACGCACGCATCGCTGAGCGAGCAATCCTAGCCGAGCAGGCGGAGAGCAGGATTGCAATGGCGCAGGACGCAAAGTGGAAAGCAGAAGGACAACAAGGAGCAGGAAACCAGAAACGCCAGTCTTTTGGCAAGGCACCAAACTATCACGGAGATCAGCAGGGTCAACAGAATTGGCGAGCGAGGCCGAACCAACGACCGGTTAACGTTCCAAACCGACCCCCGAATATCGTACCGCAGTGTAAGCAGTGCGGACGTCACCACTACAGCGTATGTCAGAGAACAGGACCAAATCTGACTCCACAGTGTTTTCGATACGGAAAGGTTGGGCATTTGCTAGAACGTGTCACGTGAATGTGCCTCAAGTTCCGAATCAACCCCTAACCCGACCTCCTCTAGTGCCAGCGCGAGTTTTTACATTAACAAACGAGGAGGCTGAAGCGGATCCCTCCTTAGTAACGGTACGTTAACCATCTATAGCGTGCCTACTTCTATGTTAAGTGACTCTGGGGCCGCACATTCGTTCGTGTCGGCCAAGTATGTGGAAAGGGTGGGAGTCTCTCCCACCTTATCTAAATACACTTACGAGGTTACCTTGCCACACGGTGATCCAACGCGCACTAACCAAGTGCTAAAAGGATGCTCCGACGTTGAGGATAGAAAATTGAGCGAACTAATTGTGATCCCAATGAATGACTATGATGTCATCTTGGGATGGATCGGCTTTCGAAATATGAAGCCATTATATATTGTAACAAGAAGGTCGTAAAAATCTCACATGCCCGAATAAGATGTTTCACTTTTTCGGGTAAGGCAAATAAGAATAGTGTTACGTGAATATCCGTTTTGAAGGCTCAACGACTATTGAGATCAGGTTGTGAGCCTTTTTCCTGTATATGCGGTGAAGGCGGAGGAATTACCTCAGCCGGAACTGAACTGCATACTGATAGTTAATTAGTATGCGGATGTATTTCCCAATAATCTCCCGGAATTACCCTAAATCGAGAATTACGGTTCAAGATAGATCTGATTCCAGGGTTTGCCCCTATTTCTAAAATTCCTTATTGCCTAGAGTGCGTAGCGGAAGCGTGATGGGAATAGAGATAAGTACGCTTAGAGGGTATGGGGAATACACGAATATGATTAGTCGTAGAACCGAACGTCAGTCCTCCACAACTGAATTTCGGGGACGAATTCTTTTAAGGGGGGAAGGATGTAATACCCGTGAATTTAATACGGGATTTTGTTGTAATTAATATGTTATTTTGTGAAATTAGGAAAATGTGGAGAAATTTAAGTTATTTAACTAGAATATAAATTCAATAATTCCCACTTAAGTTCAAAATTCTCTAAAAAGCTATAGGAATTTGTCCGAAGAAGAGATCTCAATCGTATTGAATTGAGAGGGTTCTGCATCAGGATCAGCAATATTCCCAGGGCTGGGTAGTATGTCGTCTTCGTTGAGATTGAGTGCATCCAAGTTTGGAGGGACGACGTTATTGCGGTAGCTGGTGGTGTAGGTGTAGTGGGTACAGCGGTAGGTTGAGTGGTGGCGACGGGAGTCTTGTGAACTGGGTAGAAGTACTCGAAGAGCAGATCGAGATCCAGTTCGCCACAATTGCCTCAGATGAGGAAGTTCCCGACGTTGAAGGTTGACCTTTTGTCAACGTCTGTAGGAAGACCTGGTTCTGGACTGATATGGCCAGAAGCTATGAGATCGCCTTCGCTTTTCGTCAAAGTGACATTCGTGCTCTCTATTACTGACCGTTTCTCCCTAAGATAGACTCTGTATGCCTTTGAATTCAGTGAATTATCCAACAAAGATGCCTTCAAGAGCTTTTGGATCAAGCTTTCCCAAGATGTTGACGATCATTGGCCACAAAACATCGGCAACCGAAGACCCTTAGATAGATATATCGGGGATACGACGGTTATTCAGCATCTCGTATGGGGTGCGGTTGAATCTCTTGTGGATGGAAGCCCGGTTCTGTGTGTAGCAAGCCGTTTGAATAGCTTCGCCCCAAAGAGAATGAGGAAGTCCGGATTGGATGAGAAGAGTCCTGGCTGCTTCAACTAGTGTCCTGTTTTTACGCTCAACACACCATTCTGTTCCGGTGTCTTCACAGCTGAAGAACTGCTGAGTGATGCCCTGAGTGGCATAGAATCACTGAGCTTCTTGTTCTTAAAACTCAGTTCCGTTGTCAGTTCTGATAATCCGAACCTTCTGTTGAGGAAGTGTTTGGGATGTAACAACAAACTCGATGATTATAATCAGGAACTTCATCCTTTGTACGAATGAGTTTCGTCCACGTGTAGCGTGAAAAAATCGTCGACTATCACCATAATACCGTCTTCCTCCGAGTGTGGCCGTAGGCATTGGGCCACATAGATCCATATGTAAGAGTTCGAGGATGAGCTTAGAGGACGGTGTTTCCTTAGAGAACATGAGACGATCGCTTCATCTTCCCCAATTCACAGGCAGAGCATAGGTGTTCCTTATGATATGTCAGTTCGGGTAGACCGTTGACGAGATTATTCTGACGCAGTTTGTTGATGGTCTTGAAGTTGAGATGTGAAAGACGCCGGTGCCATAGATCATTCAACCTGGGTGCGGCTCGAGAGAGAAGGCATATGGTCGAGAGGTCGTAAGGTGAGTACATAGAGGTGGGACGTGCGCGTTCCAGAAAGAAGAGATTGTCCTGAGGCATCCATAGCTGCAGATGTCAGATTCGAAGAGAACTTATATCCTTTGTCGCAGAATCGACCAATGCTGAAGAGATTGTAGCTCAAACCCTCGACATAGGAGATGCCCTTGATAGTCAGTTTTATCGTGCACGAGATCGCCATTCCTAGAATTGGCGCCATTTGACCGTTTCCGAAGGAGACCTTTCCGAGATAGCGCTCGGAGAAGTTGCTCAACAGCTCCTTATTCCTGTCATGTGTTGGAGCAACCCGAGTCTAGATACCACACATGACAGACCTGCAAACATTTAGCAAACGTTGGTCCCCGTTTTCGAACGGGCATTTCTTGTGATATATGTAAAAGTTTTTACGCGCTTAATGGGGAATGTGGTTTCTAAGTCAGATTGTGTTGTTTCTATTTAGCTTTCCATTTGTCGTTTGTTTGATTAGACGGGATTATTTTTTCTAACCCTATTTTCCTAACTTGTGCTTGCATGTGTGGTGCCTTATACGTGAATTGGCGTGTGGAATGTGGTTGTGTTTTTGTGCTTCGGTTTTTGGTCGCCTTTGGCTTGTGAGTAGTAGGTGAGTTTGCGTTTGACAACGAGAGGCGTTTTCGCTTGACCTTAGGTTTAGGCGACATGGGCGAATTCAAAGACGTCGTAGATGAACTTCGCTTGCGTGGTCGGAGTGTTGCGTGTTCATGTGTTTCGTATTCAGGAAGCGTGGGAGAACAAATTCATTGCAGCAGCACATGGACATAAGCTTGGTAAAAGAAAGATGAGTTTTGGCAACATAATATAGTCTACGACCTAGGACATTGAGATTCAGTACTATAGAGAGGAAGAACGAATATAGGATGGTCTTTTCTTCTTGTCATCGAAGAGCGGATTCTCCTTTATCTGGTACGAACTCACTTCCAGAGACGTCGAACTCACATTCTCCTGTATCCATAAGAATACTAGAGTTAGTGTTAGAACATTTGTCGGCTTCAGGAGTCATCTTCGCCGTCCTCTTACATTTACATGTTTGAGAATCGGGTACGTGACTTGACGTAGAAGGTTTGTTCGTATTACGAGATTGTTCTAGGGTAAGATTTTGTAAAGTAGATTTCTCGCTCTTTTGCAAAGGCTTTTCGCTCTACTTCTATGGTTTGTTCTAGTTCTGCTATGACCAGAAGTTTCTCTGGGACATAGATGCGAGAAAGTGCTTCTCGGAGAGCGATTTCCTGTTCTTCGGTTGGGAACTGAGATTGATGTCTTCAGAGAGTGAGGGCTTTCTAGTCTTATCCTAGCATTCAATTCTGTGTAGTCGTATGCGATCTCTGCCAAAGTATGTTCTTTTCCTCTTTTCTTCTGACAGCACAGTGGAGGAGGATCTTACAAAAGGCATGAGCTGAGAGGGAGTCCCTGTCCTTGTTTTTAGGAATGCTGTACTGTACATGTTATACCTTTTGACATTAGCGGCGTTGGTCGCAGTTGCTGGCCAGTCCGATTCCCATCCGAGCGTCGTAGAATTCTGTTTCAGCTGGTTGGTTTAATAGACATAAGATGTTTTGCTGCCTTTTTCCTAAGGTGAAGTTGCTCTTCAAGTTCTTTCACCTTGCGGTATAGCCTAACTCTTTCCTTTGTAAGCAGTTCGTATTGGGCGCAGCCGTCAGGAGGCGAAGAAATTTCACATGAACTAATGGCTAGTGTAGTTTCCTTAACCTTAGTCTCACTTTGTTTGTTCTTACTTTGCAGACGTTTGACTAACGCTTCGGAGGCCATTAACGTTCGTTTGCGCAGGCAAGTTCTTCTACTTTTAGACTAAGTAAGGCATAGTTATTTTCAAATTTTAGCCTAAGTTCATCATAATCCCTAGCGTCTACTGTGGGTTTCTTAATGGCGTGTCGGTGATTAAACACATCATCAAGTTGCGAGATTAGTACCTCAGACTCAGCGTTGGTAGGAGTCTTAGCTGTGTTTTCACCGGTGTGACCCATCTCCTCGTCCTCGTTCATGTTCGACCAGCCTTGCATGCAGCAATCTTCATCCTTAGGCTCCTCGCTTTCTGAAGTGTCATTCACCCATTCAGCTTCTTCAGTGAGTAGGGCTTTCCCACTTTCCATTGCGGGTCATTCTGGCCTTTTCGGTCATAGTACCCGAGTCCTTCACCGCTGGGGCGTGGCATTCTTTGGCAAAGTGGCCTGGCTTTCCACACCGAAAGCACTTCACAGACTTTTGAGGTGCGGAGTCCTCTGCTTTCTTTGTCGGCTTAGTGTCCTCCCGTGGGAGTCGTCTTTTTGGTGCCGCTATAGGTTCTTTGGCGATTGGAGGAGGATGAGGATTTTTTCCCGATCTTCTTTGAGACCAACTTGGAGCATTGCCAGTTGCTTGCGTATATCACGAACATCTTCATCTGATCTCTATCGGCTTCGGATCCTGAAGAGGTTTCAGATACAACATCTTGGCAGCTTCCTTTGTTCTGTTTGGTCTTAGTGGTGGAAGATCGTTCATTGGTTTTGTTCGAGAGGAGTGCCGTGGTCGACTCGAGTGTTGGTGGACTGAGGTTGCACGTAAGAGCATAGGCAGACAGACTGTCATAAAGAGCATGGAGGAAGTGTTGGAGAGGTCCTTACTCTGAATCATCACGATTGCATTGCCCCAATGTGGTTTGAGGCTACCAAGGAAGCGGTTGTTGATATCGAATTTTCCCTCGAGATCCTGGGTACGAAGTTGAGAAAATTGTGCCTAGAGAAATTTTCGCGGTTTTAAACTTTCTCGGATTTTGAGCATGGGTTGTTGCGAGAAACTGCAGTGAAAGAGAAGTTTCGCGGTTTAAAAATTCTCGGGTTCAACTTCGCAGAGATGAAACTTTCGCGGATTTGAACTATTCAGCAAAATTTCGCGGGCAAGAACATCAAGTACTGTTCCATTGCGTTGTCGCGATATTTTCCAGAAAAACCGTCCGTTTTCCACCCAATCTCAACCAAAATCGCTGAAACTTGATCCTGAACTTCAGAAATCCTTCCCTAAAACACATAATCGACCGATTTGTGACTAAAACCAACAAAAAGTGGGTCAAATCGACCGAAAACGAGAATGGCCGAGATGTCCTTTTCTGAATTTTCTGCTTAAATCTCGCTCAAACTCGTTAAAACTGATCCAAAAGTGTTCTAAAAACGTTTTAAGGGCATAGACTCGATCTGGGGGAGGGTTTTAAAAACACAAAAACGAAGCATCAAAACCCCAAAACAAGCTCAAAATGCCCGAAAACAATTTTTTGCTGAAAAACACCCTTTGATCTTGCTTGGAATCGAACGAAACTGGATTCAAATCAATGAAGATCGATCCACGTTTGCTCTGATACCACTTGTTGGTCCCGAAATGCACCAAGCAAGGAACCAAAGAGGCTCAATGGAATGAAAAGGAAGAGTTTTCTCACCTTTGAGTGTGTGTAGTGTGTGAAAACAAGAGTAAGCCTTTTGATCTTTGGATTAGCCTTCAAAGTTGAGTTGGTAAAACCTTATATACCACATTAACCCTAGGTATATTAAGGCCAATCACTAATAATAAAATAATTACAATCTAGTTCAAAGCCCAAGCTAAAGATAATTACATAATTAATTCCAAGACTTAAACTATTGACACAACTAATTAAATATCCTAACATATATAATAAAAATTTTTCATAAAATTCCGCACATTTTGACATGAAATGTTATGTTTTTCATATGCGTTGAATTAATAAATGCGAATTTCTTTAGTATATCGCACATTCTAAATGCAATGTTAGATTGTATATAGTACTGAATTGTTTCAATGCGATAAATTTTTCATTGCTCTTATCCTCACACATATATTATAAGTACATGTTTTTGGGGACCATGTATATGTGCTTAATGAGTAAATTTGTGTGTTATATGCTCTCGACTGAATTGATTTCATATGCCTTGCATACTTAGTCAATTCTTGCGCATTATTTGAGGGGGAGCAAAATATAACAATCGTGCATTAGCTCCAAATATACTTGACGTTTTTCTCTAAGCGCTTCAGATTCATTCAAACAAAATTAAGGAGCAAGACGTCGACATTACAAGGAAGAGCTAGACACAGACCAATATTTCATGCCTAAAATAATGGTTGATAACCATTATTTCTAGCATCTTCTTTCTAAGTGGTACAGATTTTTAATTTCCGCCAGGGAATCAAGATTTACTACACGGAAAATATAGGGAGTTAATTGCATTTATTTTAATTCTAAGGGGGAGCCTTACAATGTGATTTTACTCGAAATAGGGTCAATCTGAAAATTTTAGAAGTACTTACTATTGAGAAACTAGATAAAAGACTTAATTTACGATCATGAGTTTTCTCGATCGTAAACAGTGTTGGGAACAATTTTGAACAGCCGCGATAATTTGCGATCGAAAAAAAAATTGAATTGAGGAGCAATTCTCGAATCAAAGTTTTCTCGAGCGCAATAGTGATGGGCCTGATCCATTTAATCGCAAAACGTCCAATCGCAAACCCCACATTGATTTACAACGAGTTGTTCAAAGTTCACTTATGTCAGTCGAGAAAACTTTTTCTCACGCAACCGTAATCGCAAAAAATTTCTCTCGCGAAAAAACTTTCACAGAAGCTCAAATTTCTCAAAAAAACCTTTCGATTTTCAACACCAAAATGTCTGTTTTAAGGTAGAATGGGGATTCTTTTGACATTTGCGTGTGATTTACCTTAGTTAGCATCTGCATTTTGAAGTTTTTCGCATGTTTATGCTTAGATGTTCGGCTGTTCTTCAAAACTGAGAAAAATCGTAACTATTTTTATAGTGTTTGAGGCTTGATTTTGAGTTTTATCTGAGTTTAATGCCTGCACTTAAGATAGTTTCGACATTCTTTAGGAATATGGTAGAATGAATCATCGGAAAATCTGCATCTTCGACTGAAATTTAAGTTTGGATGAAACTGGTTTTTTTGAATTTGAAGACATCGAAGAACTTTGTCGATGCAAACAGTCTTAATTGAATTCCGATTTAATTGAGATACTGTTTGTATTGAATTAGTTTTCGATCGATAAAATTCTGATTTAGTCGCTAAGATAGAAGATTTTGACGAAAAATTATTTACCATCGAGAAATCTGATTAGGATTTTTGTGAACGAAAAACTTAAGCCTGATTAGACAATTTAGATGCAAATTTTATCGAGCGTAAACTTACTATCGCAAAATCGAATTTTTGATTTAATTTCAATTTGGTCGTAAAAATTTAGCAGCGAAAAATTAATTTTTTCACGCTTAATTTTTAGATCGTAAAATTCGCCGCATATGACTTAATTCATCGAAAAATTTCTCGACGCTTGACTTAAGTCTTTCGTTGACTAATTTCTCGATAGAAATATATTGCAGCGAAAAATTTTACTTACAATCGAAAATCACAACACCGCTCGACAAATTTCAAATCGAAAAATTTTATTCAATCGAAGAAAATTTCTCGACAGTAAATTACCTGAGAAATAATTTCTCGATCGTAAATTTACACGGAATTTTTCTCGATCGTAAAATTGATCGATTACAGTCTCGATTTCAACTTCAACACTTAGAAATATTTTTCTCTAAAGTCGTATACCTGTACGAACATTAGCGAATAAGATTTTCTCGATCGAAAAAATTAAACGGAGACATTACAATTGAAATCAATGCATAGAAATCAATTTGAAAACCAATTTTATCGAGCGAAAATTTCTCGGCATGAACAGTGACCTCGCGATTAACCTTAGAAAATTTTCGAACTATTTTTCACGCATTAAGTGTTTAATTCAAAATTACAATCATGCCATTACATTTTTTCAAATCAAGTATCCTATGTGCAAATCATACGATTTCAATTCAACATTCATCAAACATGTCATGACTTGATACAATATTATAGTTTGATGAAATTAAATCCGTTTTCGACTATAATAAAAAATTATGAACTATGAACTTTTATATCTCTTTTTCTTTTCAGATGGATCACTACCCTCGATACAATAATATACGACCACAATATATCTGAAGGTCCAGGAGACAAATTTCCAGCTCGATCTGAGCACCTTCCGATGCCCAGACGAGATCATTGTATCTATCCTGCGAGGCCCACCCATCTGGCACGCATTGACGGTCACCGCCTCAGGCCGATGGTCTATCGCCAGCAATTCTGGGGATGTATACAAGAGCTGTAGCAAATGGGGCATTCTCATTCACGACGAGAATCGGGACGCGGCATATTCATGTGAACAAGAGCTAGTTGGGGATGATACTAGACTTGCCACACAGCGACAACTACGACCCGCTCCCGTCAGACGCAGAAATGGTCCACGACTTCATGCAAATGGGATATCAACCGCAGCTCACCAAGTTAGCTCTGTCCATAGCAGCGGTATCCCTCACCCCTGGAGGACACTGTTCGTGGATCGTGAACAAGTGTCTATCACCTAAGCATGCCGGCTTCGACAAGGGCAACGGCAATATATACTACGGATCTTTCACGGACTCGCTTTCTCTAGAAATTACGATTTCGCGCAGCTAATCTGGAATGATTTGGCTGAACAGATTCGTGTGAAGGAGAATCGAAGATCAAGGAACGTGCCCTATGCTCGATGGTTCAACGTGATCATCAGGGAGTTCATGGAGTTACACGCGGAGAACATCCCTCAGCTGCCTCCCGAAGGAAACTATCAACCGCCAAGGCTAAAGTTCTTCCATAATCCACGGCTCACGGACTTGGACCAACCGTCGATGCCGATTCCACTCAACATACTCAGGCTCGCCTACCCGACGAGAGCTGAGTATCAATGATTCTGCCGGGAACACAATTTAAACGGAGCAAATGATCAGAGAGCCCCCGGCAGATTACCATGTGAGCCCTCCCCACAGAAAACCAACCAAGCCCTAACGACGCGATGATAGATGTTGTCGCTCAGGAGCTTCAACAGGAGTCTCCCTTGGTCGAAGAGCCAATGCCCGACATAGATGATACCTTGATAGACGTCGTGGCTACCGAGATGGCGCTCGAGGCTCCTGAACATGAGTACCACGTGGAAGTGCCAGTACTGTCAGCGTGCTCTAAGAAACCATTGAGGAGGTTCTTCAACCAGTAGCACAGCCCGAGGTCGAAATGGGGCAAAGCTCTCTTCCACTGGTGACGGATCAGGCATTGGAGAACGTCGATCGAGACCTTAATCCTGACACCTAACCGCCACCCCGTCTGACACGGAGTCTGATGAGGAATTAGCCTGATAAGGAGGACTACCAGGAGACTTAGCATTCAGCTGGAGTCTCTCTCCGGCCGTCACCACTGCACCAGATACTACGCTGACCACCTCTACAAGTGCTGCTGGCACTTCTTCGCTCAATCTTGAGCCGCAACCAACTCTCGTGGTGTCTAGTTCGCAGGAGCAACCTGAGCCTGCCATAACACCCATAGAGGCGAATCTTTCAAGATTCTACTCGAGGATTGGGTGGAAGTCTCATATAGTCACAACCTCAAGTGACTGTGAGCCAACCTGCAGAGCCGGTGTCCACTCAGGGTCGATAATAGGCGATATTAGACATCGCTGACCGAAACTTAGTTTGCGGATGGTATTAAGGAAAAGACAATTCGCGAACTCAAATGATTCGCGAAGTACAAAATTTTCCTGGGCCGAGTCTGATTCGCTTATTTTACTCAGTAAGATAGTTTGGCGAGCCTTGGAGTTCGCAAAGTGTATACTTCGTGGGCCGAATAACTTCAAGAGTTTACTAAGATTTCACGACTTGACCAACCTTTTGAACCTAAGTGTGGCGAATCCAATTTTGAGAGTTGACCCATTTGGGGCGCGTTGACTTAGATTTAAGAGTTAGTCGGGCTTTAGTTTAATTTAGGCCTACTTCTACACTTAGTCTATTTTGAGCAATATGAGTTATTTGAACTTTAAAATGACATGATCAGTAAATCCTAATTGTCATGGGAATTATATGTCACGCATTGCATATCACGACATGTCACAACATTTTGGGAGATGATACCACGTTGGTGGTAACACCCTACGGGGTTGTTTGACCGGGGTAGAACGAGACAATGGTGAGGATACGATTCACCTCGCAGAACACCTGGTGGGAGACAGGCGTGACGACCTGTCTACTTGGGTTCGAGCAGCCCGAGGTGCAAACCACATATTATTTGCTCATGAAGGCAGACAGGAATGATTGACCTGTCTACTCGAGGAGAGCATGGTAGCGCAACCCGAGGTGCAAAATAGTCGGTGATGTGATGGTGATTTGCGTAATCATAGCAACCTGGCAGGCAGTTGCGTGAACATCAAAAACGCTGCCAGTGCCTGCTACCGCGGGTGTGGCTTGATTTCCACTTGCGCGCGAGGTGCCGAGTCTAACCTAGAGCCCTGATGTGTAGGATTGTGAGAAAATAGTGTGCATTGCATTGATCCGTGTGGTGAGGTATTGTGATTGGGATTGAGCGCAATTGCATTAGACGGATTCACCTACTGGGCAATTGCTCAGGCTTTTATGTGTTGTATGTAATGACGAGTCCGACGTCGATGGATGTCAGGACTAGGTAGCGGTTGGTGGTGGTGACTCCACGGGATTTTGAGGGTGGGAGCAGTACATGGATGCGACCTTGTGAAGCGATTTAGTGGATTAGTTGGGGCTTCGGCCCGTGTATAGACCGTATTTTGTAAAACATTATTCTTTTGACGTGTATAATATTATTTCGCTTTACTTCAAAGTTTTCGTAAAATGGGCTCTCCGCAGCTTTCGTGCGAAAATCTGCCTAATATATTAATTAGGAAACTAGGTCGTTTCACTATAAAAGGGGAAAAACTTAGCCATTTTCGCAATAATCGTCATCAGAACACAAACGGAAGCACCTTAGCCGAAAGGCTAAAGAAAGCGAAGCAATGACGAAAGGCTCGATCAGCCGGAAGGATAGAATAGGTTGATGGCTGATTTACTGAAGTAACGAGAGAAAATGAAGAGGAGACGCGACAATAAGCACCATCTACAGAACCTTGGGAAACACCTAGAAGGCAGTCAGAGTCCGGAAATGAGTCACAGAGGGAGAAGTACCGTCGACGGCTACCAGACATGTCCAGAGCATCCTGGACCTAAAGACGGGCCCAAAAACGACGAAGTAGAGCAAGACGGAGTAGGCAAATCGGGATGGGAGGTCAGGACACCCACACGAATCTCCGTCAGTTCCACCAGTGAAGCTCACGAACAGACGAAGGGGGTTGGGATCTCAAAAAGAAGGAAGAACATCGTGCCACGATCGGGAAGGAAGGAAGACACGTGGGCGGAGAAAGAAAAGAGCTACGAGATCAACTCGCGGATCTCAAATAGGTCGTGGATGGAGTACGAAGCCGCACTATGCAGCCAAGGTTGGGATAAGGGCTCGTGGCAGGAATTCTATTTGCCAAGGAACTGTTGGTGGGGGAAGTCTCCTCTAACATTCCCTACGAGTACGATGGGACCACATACCTCATCGAAAATGTCCTGCGTTCCAAAACACAGTCTTGTTACATGATTTCTCCCGACGGAGTCAAATGCCGGGTGTTCCTGACCACCTTAGTCAGGGCAGCCGAACAATGGTTCAGCTAGTTAGCTCCAGGGTCTGTCAAATACTTTGAGGAGTTCAAACTCATGTTCATTACCCAGTTCGCCAACGCCCGCACACAGCCCAAGTCCGATATGTCATTGTTCCAAGTAAGATAGTGGGAGAATGAAGGCCTCCGTGCATACATACCCAAGGGAACTCAGTCTGTCAAAATAAGCGCTTTGGTCAACAGACTCCGTGATGTGGACTTATTTGCATCCCTCTCTAGAGGCCTTCCCCATCTTTCGAGGAGCTGTTACTAAGGGCAGACAAATATATCAACCTAGAGGAAAGTAAGATTGCAAAGGCGAAGAATACCAAGGAGGCTTACGCCAATGGGATCTCCGCTTAGAATACCAAGGAGGCTTACGCCACTGCGTAACAACCTGAAGGAAATCCTAAGCTTAGTAGGAAGACATCCCGCTATGAAAAGATCCCAAACCGGGACCTCAGGACCCTCTAAGCCTCACTCTAATTTATATGTTGTTACCATAATGAATACGGACACCATACTAATAATTGTTTATCATTTGAAGGATGAGATAGAGAGGCTCATCCAAGCAAGGCACTTGAAAGAGCTCGTTTGCCAATCTCCCGAGCCAGGTCCCAAGGAAAAAAAAAGGAGTCCATAGGATCCGCACCAAACAAAGACAGGCCACCAACATCATCTCCGAACAAGGGAGCTCCAGCTCCCATCCTTATCATAGTGGGAGGTCCTAGTGGGGGAGATTCCAATCGGGCCAGGAAAACCTACGCCAGGACCATTAAGGTCCACAAACCCGGGGATTGGTGGGGCATACCAAGGTCATTGCAAACGTACAGTTTGGGCCAGAAGATGAGATGCACATCACTAGGCCACACAACGACGCCTTGGTAATCACAATGGACATCGCTAGATATGACGTGTAGAGAATTCTCATAGACGGAGGAAGCTCAGCGGACATCATGTTCCTAGACTGCTTAAAAGATGGACTTAGAAGTGAAGCTCCGCCCTGTTTCCACCACTTTGTATGGATTCAGGGGACCTGGTATATGGCATATAGGGGAGATCACAATGCCCGTGGGATGGGGACGAAACCAGTTCGAGTGGTGAAGATGATCGACTTCCTCGTAGTCGACATCATCTGCTCTTATAACGTCATCTTAGGCCGCCTCGCCATCAACTAGTTCAGAGCCATCCCTTCCACATACCACCTGAAGATCAAGTTCCTCGTGGGAGAAGTCTCGGGAGATCACGAAGCTCCCGACAGTGCTACGCAAACGAAGTGAAGGCGGTGTGACAAGAGAAATGGAAGTCATCGGGGAGGAAATGGCCGGGATAGAGGATCAAAATAGAAGGGGAAGGACTCACGAGCTTGCAACCAGAACCTGATGAGGAATTAATCGACGTCGAATTATACCCAGGCCAAAAAGAAAAACCACGAAGGTAGGAAAACACCCGGGGAGGAGGGCCACAAAGGAGCTGGTGGGATGTTTGCAAATAAAATACGGACCTTTTCGCGTTTTCTCCAGAATATATGACTTGAATTCACCCAGGAATTGCTTTACAACACCACGTTTGAACGTTCGACCAAGAACTCGGCCTGTCAAGTAGAGGCTTCGATCATGTGGCGTCGAAAAGAAAAAAGTCCTAAAGAAGAAGTGGATAGGTTGTTTCAAGCAGGCCATATCAAAGACGTCCAATTCCCATCGTGGCTGGCTAACGCTGTACTCGTAAAAAGGGGAAATGGGAAGTGGAAGATGTGCATCGATTTCAGGCACCTCAATAAGGCGTGCCCTAAGGACTACCCGCTGCCAGGATAGATTAGCTGGTGGATTCCACCTCTGGGTGTGAGGTCCTCAGCATGATGGACGCCTACCATGGATACCAACCATCAAGTTAGTCTGAACACAGTTGATTTGGACAAATTTTGTTTTGTGACTCCAGAGGGACGTACGGATATATTCGAATGCTCTTCGAACTCAGAACGCTGGAGCCACATACCAACGAATGGTGCACAAAATGTTCAAGTGGCAACTGGGTAGGAACATGGAGGTTTACATAGATGATATGCTGGTGATCCGCAGGCGAATGGGCAGGCCGAAGTTACTAACCGAACCATCATTCGAGGAATCAAAGCCCGGCCGGAGCAAGACGGGAACAAATGGGCAGAGGCGCTAGATGTTGTCCTTTAGGCATACCGAACCAGTCCTCGTTAGCTACTGGAGAAACTCCGTTCGAATTGGTATACGCATCGGCAGCCGTAATTCTTGAAGAGATTGGCATCGAAACCCACCGAATACTGGCCTATGATGAACGACAAAATTCGCAACTAAGAAGGGAGGACCTGGACCTGATCGATGAAGTACGTGAGGAAGCGCAAATCAGGCTGCGTGAAGGAGATGTAGGATCGAAGAGTCCGGCCCAAGGGATTTCGCCAAGGGAACCTGGTGCGCAGGAGAGCAGACATTCTATGACCCTTGCAAAAGATGGAAGCACCTTGGTAGGGACCCTATCGAGTAAGGAATGTGTTAGGAGGGGGAGCTTATGATTGGAAGATGCAAAGGGAATACCATGCCTCGACCCTGGGATATTTCCAACTTGAAGAAGCTTTATTTGTAATGTTGCTATGTAAAACATGAGGGGACGTACTCTTTTTCCTTAATCCAGGATCTTACCTTAAGGGAGGTTTTACCTGGATAAGATTTTAATGAGGCGTACCTCCTTGTTCGGAATATAAGTAATTTTGTTATAATTACGGTGCACCTAAAAAATAAATTCATGCCAAGGGTCGACGGATATGCGGTGTACAAGACGTCAAAGATAATATATCTGCGATGTGTATGATGCCAAGGATCTACGGATCAGTGGTGCAGATACGTCAAACCTACTATCTGCAATGTGCATGATGCCGAGGGTCGACGGACCTAAGGTGTACCCGACATCAAAGACTGATAGTCTGCGACGTGTAATGATACAATGGCCGATAGGCCCCGCGACGTACCCGGCATCAAAGATAATAAATCTGCGACGTGATGATGCCCATAAGGTTGTACAAGACATCAAAAGCTCTCAGTAAGCCCGCAACGTGAATGGTACCTAAAGCGAAGATGGCGCTATAACCAGGGTAAATCGATGAGGGGATCCCCGGGGTTAAAACTTCATAGGCCTAAGGGTCTGCAAGAATACTGAATTCTCTAAGGACAAAGAGAGCCTAGCGCAAGGTGACACCTAAGGACAAGGATGACGGTCATTGCAACAGAAGGCGTGTATAATTCGTACTTAGCTTATGAATTACGAATTTAAGCGAGCTGATGCTATGACCAGATTAATAAAGTTCCTACGGAGATAGGGAATGTTTTTGACAAATGCTAGCTGGCAGAACAAACAATAATAAAAAGGCTCTATATTACAGGGGAAAACGGGAACCCCAACGAAACAACGCAGACATAGAGGAGTTAAGCTCCCCTAAGGAAACAAGGTCCTAAAAATATCCATAGCAAGAAAAATAAAAAATAAAGGTGTCCGTTACAAAATATTTGAAAAAGAACACATCGAGAGGCAGGATTTTCTGGAGGGCCGAAGGTAACGACTGGAAGGTCGGAGAGTCGGCACTGGCCAGAACTTCCGTACATGCTTTTGCAGCTGGGAGCCAGAATAGGGGATCCTCGGGGGCTTTGGATCGCCATTGAAACAGGTACGGTAAGTAAGGTCCCGAAGGGACGCCTGCCTCAGCTCACCCCGAGGATCCAGCACCATAGCCTCCCACGAAGTAATGCTTCATGAGGGGGACGAAATCCTTCAAGGACATGGAGTCCTTCAAATAAGCTTGGCGCCAACCCTCCGCCAGATCCTCCAGAAACTTCTTCCTAGCACAGTGGAAAGAAGATGCTGCTGACAAGCCTTGGCCCCTTCAACCTTCGCATGCGACAGATCGGCTGCCGTTTGCACCTCCACCATGCGTACGAATTCTCGTCCCACTCAGTTTTCTCTTGGGCAAAGGAGTTGCGGAGCTCCTTTTCACGACGCTTCAGGAGTGCTACCTGTTCCTCCAAGCTCCTCAGTTCCTCCCTATGCCGCTCCACCAACGCGGACCTCTCCTTCTCCATTTCTTCTTTTTCAGCTTCAAACTTCACCGCAGCTTCTCAGCTTCCTTCTCCTTGGTGGCCAAACTGGCCTGGACTTGCTCTAAATGCCCCTGAAGGGCCTAATCACCTTCTTTCGGACACTCGAGCCGACAGACCCACGGATGACCGCGCAACCACATGATTTATCACCTAAAAGTGCAGCAAAGAAGTTCCAGCAAGTAAAAGGCCACCAAGGGGGGAAAAACCAGAAATGTACCTTAAGCAGGTGATGGACTAGTTCTGCCTCATTTTCTGCGGCAGACGCTTGGGATATCCTTTCCTTGTGTCCAGAAACGACCAGACGACCCAGCACTTCCATCTCGAGCTGATTTATGAATGAGGAAAGGTCCTCCTCTGAGGATTTCCCTTGCGAAACGTGCACTGGGGTCCCCCCGCTATCGTCTCCCGACATTGACAACTTCCCCTTACCTCTCCTGCTCGGTTTGGTGCATGCCAGCCTTTGCCTTAGCTCCCGAAGCAGAACTACTTCATGAGCAATTGAGGTCCCCTCATACTTGGGAGGAGGCTGAGGTATCTCTTCTCTAATGTCTCTGCTGCAGGAATCTCGGGGAGCATGGGAGCCGCAACGGATGATTCAACCTTGGGAACCGACAAAGTGGTCCCATCTTCCACAGCCAACAAAGCATGCCAAGAACTTGTCATACCTGCATCAAAAAAGAAGACCAAGATACCCGATCAACGAACGTCATCCCAGAAGAAGAAGAAACAAATATTCAAGATACCCTCGGGGGAAAAGGAAGTAAGAAAGGAGAGAAGCCAAAATAATGAAGGGTGCCCGGGAAGTTGATCAGGTGAGATGGGTTCAACAACTCTTACTTCACCACGTGATCTTTTAATAGGGATAGCGCCTTCCTGTTCTGTTTTTTAGCACCTGCCAGGATCTCGGGGGGGGGGGGGGGGGAGTTATCCTAATCCACCTTCATGATGAAATTCCAACGCGCCATCCGGAGGTTCGACAAAGAAATAGCTATCCATCCAATCCTTATCCATCTGATGGTTCTTCACAAAGCAATGGGTATCCCCACCTCGAGAGTAGAAATCGAAGAAAGATAGAGGAATGGACCGTAAGGCTTCAATGAGAAGTTAGAAAGGACCAAATCTGCTGAGGGACGGCCCTGACATCTGCACAGCTATGAAAAAGCGATTAAAAGGCGGAGGGAGAAGGCTGAAACTGGTTAAAATGGGACCTTGAAGGCGCTCAATACTTCCAATAAAAAAGCGGCGATAGGGAAGCGAAGACCGGCCTTAATCTGGGCCTCCCGGAATGCAAGATACGAAGGAGGGCGCGGTTCGCCCTTTTCTGTGGGAACGATATTTTCACCGTGAAGCCCTCGAAAGCAAACCCCCCTCCACCAAAGTGTCTAGACTTGTTAAAGAACACGTCGACACCTTGAAAACACTAGAGGAAGGCTGAGAAGAAGAACATGGGGTAGATCTATGGTTTGGGTGCGGAGGAACCGGTGGCCCTGACGGAACAATCAAATCCTGAGACTCGACTGGCGAATCTCCGGCCCCGGAGCCACTGAGTGAAGGAGATGCGGCGGCGGGAGCTGCCAGAGAACGAGTGCCCGATTGGTTACTAGTTTGCTTCATTGCGACGCGTTTGGGACGGTCCTTTGGCTTAGGGACAGACGATGAGGCGAGAGGGTGTGATGCTTCTACGGAAGAAGCCTAATCAACGGAATTTGTGGAAGGAAGGGAGCGATTTTCAGGTGAAGAAGCCTTGGAAACGAAAAAGCACTTAGAAGAGAAAAGAGAGGGATGAAAAAGAAATATACCTGATAAACTTTCCAAATTCCTTCAGAAATGGAGATGGTATTGACTGAGATTCCAGAAGAGATTTTTTGAAATGGTTCTCAATGCACTGACCAGACCCATAACCACTCGCAAAGACAATTCCCTTCAAAAGGTAATTACGGTAAGCAGGTGAGGCTCATCTCATTATTTTACTCTGATATATTTTTTGTACCAAAAGAAAAATTAGAGTAGGGTAGTGGTTGATATGGACTAAATAGATGAGCCGAATTAGGGATCTGCAGGGACCTTCTGGAGTTCTATAGCTCCCAGGCCAAAGAAAGCTTCCTTTGTACGCTTTATAGGAAAGACAGCTAATAGGAGAAAGAAAGGTACAGGGATGCGTGTCGACTTGCGTAGGGCAACGCCACTGGTCAAAAGCTGTGACTGCCGCAGGGTGTCATTCAATCAACAACTCTATTGTTCATCGTACCACAGCTCACGTCCCCCAAATCCTGGGATGAACATACAAGAGGTGGCAGGGAGCTTCTATAAAAGGGGAAAAACTTAGCCATTTTCACAATAATCGTCATCAGAATGCAAATCACACGAAATCTCTTCCTTCAAGTGTGTTAAATATTCTTGTTCGGTACTTAGTGTTTTTTAAAAAAATGAGGGAAACTGAGTGTGTAATTTGTCCCAACATAGTGAAAGGAAGTTACGCAGCGCCCCGTGGACGTAGATTCCGAAAGGATTCGAACCACGTCTACCCTTTTGTCTTTCTGTTTTATGCCCCTTTTGTCCTTCGCAAACGAGCGCCTTACGCACGCCCCTGAACTTTGTAATAATTAATGTATTGCTATATAAATTCCTGAACCACATATAAATCTTTTTTATTGGGAGAGCCCCATATCACCCCGCTTCCATGTTTTTGTTTTCTTGCTCATTATATGGTTGGTTAGGCTCCATAGACGACTTAATCAAATGCGAAGACAAGAAACATGTTTTTCTTACACTCGACCCAACTACAACATGCGTAGACATTGAATAACATTGAAACAAAAAGTGTTATGTAGAATACGCTTTTAGTTGTGCTTTGATTTTATTAGATGTCCTTGTAATTAGGGGTGTTTATTGTAGTTGTCCTTAGTATAGGACTAACATGTATTTATACCAGTTTGTTCGGTATAAACACCTTGTACACATTTGAGCTTAATAGAAAAAATAGTTGAATTGATCTGAAGGGCTTGCAAATCCATTTCTAGAGAGAGAAACAACAAAGTCATTTTCTCACTAAGCGAATTCTCTTTAAAGTTCATAAAGAAGGTTTCGATCGAATCTTCCTTTTCCATAATTCTAATCGGTTGCGTTAGGATTTGTGTCTAGTATCGTAGAGTTGATAATCGGAGACCTAACAATTGGTATCATAGCAAATTCGTTCTGTTTTGCATCGAAGAGTTCTAATCGAATTTAAATTCTGAAACTATTTTGCTCGAAGAACAAATTTGGCGCGAAAGTTGAATTCGATTGGATAACATTAATTCTGTGCTTATTTGACTTGAATTTCATGTTTCTGTGCTCGTTTAGGTGCTAGAAATCGCTTGCGATTAGATCGGTGGCGTTTAGAACATCGATTTAGCAGATTTGATTGAATTTGAAAAGTTACTGTTCGCGCAAAGAACAGTTAGAACACGTTCTAATTTCGACCAAATTTGATATATTTTGCCTCATGATGTGTTTAGTGTGTGTTCGTGCATATCAGTAGTTGATTTCGGGCAATTACCTGCAACTCGCTGTGTAATTCGTTGTTTTTGGCTTGAATCAGCGTTATTTTGTATTCTGTGACTATTTGAGCAATTTCAATTTTTCTCGCTGGGTTTTTAATCAGACTAATTTCTCCATCAAAAACTCCACGGGATAATTTTTCAGTCAGAACACAAAGTCAGCAATAAAGTCGCAGTCACTAAAAGGGATTTTAATTGAAATATTTCTCGAGCATTATTCAGCAAATATCGTTTTGACGAGACTTATTTTGAGTTTCGCATGCAAATTTTCTCTCGAAAAAATTTTCGGTCAGACTTTTTAGTTTGACCAAGCGAAAAGCATTCGAAAAACTTTTCAGTCAACAGATTTATTTTGACTCGGCGAGAAACTTGCTAATCGTACTGTTTTTTTGCGATCGAAATAAATTCACGATCCGGAAATTTTTCTCGACTGAGCGATTTTGAGCAATTTATTTCGCTCGAAAAATTTTTTGCTGACAGACTTTCTCGCACGAGAACAGTAACAAATTTATTTTGCTGAACAGTAAAATTTATTTTCGATCAAACTGTAAAGATTGAATCGAAAATAATTCTCGAACTGCTTCCGAATCAAACGCCAATAACAAATTTGTCACTTGTGAAGCACATAACATCATCTCATCATCAAAACCTTCAACGGACATCCTTGATCAACTCAAGAAAAAATGGATGCTTATACTCCTGGAAATGACGACCATCCCGCCAATCTTGAAACGCGGCGAATATACCGTATGGCGAAGCCGATTCCTCAACTTCCTAGAACTCAAAGTGCATGCCGAGTACCTTCTTACTACTCCCGTAGAAGGCCCAGAATTTTGGGTTGCACAAGCAGCCAATCCAACAAACAACCTGCCTCTACTGCGACTCGACGACTTAAGACTCCTAGTGAGTATACTGAGGCAGAAAGGTTGAGAGCTAACCTTGGCTGCAAATCTTGGCTCATGCAAGACATCCCAACGACATATATAGTCAGATCGACAGTATTCCTACGGCAAACGAAATTTGGGATGAACTCTATCGCATGATACAGCATACAGAAGTCGGAGTCAAAGCCAAAAGGCCAACATACTAACGGCCTACGACTCTTTCAAGGCCAAACCAGAAGAGAGTCTAGAAGATCTTTATCAAAGATACCTAACACTTCACAGCTAGATGGTGAAGATGGAAATTACCAAGACAAATATGGTGACTAACATTCGATTTCTATCATCTCTGCCCTCAGAAAGGAAGAAGATATCCACTCAAATTCGACAGAAAAAATACTTAAATTTCCACGTTATTGACCATGTTAGAATCGAACGAAGTAGACTATGCTAACTTGAAACCTGAGCAGAAAAGCATAACTATCAATTGCTATTTGACGAAAATTTCACGTGGAAATTCTCTTGTCAAATGCAAATGAAAAAATAAGTAGCCTAGAGTCTAGAATAGCCTCCTTAGAAACTAAAAATAGCGACTTAGATAAAGCCATGCGCGAAAGCAATAGAGAGTTGGCCACATCTAGAAATGACTATATAGTGCTCTCTGCGAAAGAAAAAGACTTTATTCTAGGACTAAATTCTTAGACGACAAACTGACTTCTAGGGGACAAACCAATCAAACGATTCCATCTAAACCAGCCCTTAGAAACTGTCACTTATAACGCTAAGGAAGGTTTGGACTTTCAACCTACGCAACTTAAAAAAAGTTGATTGCATTCAACTTTATGATATAAGATACATGCGAATAGGTCTAACCTCCCTAATGCTCCTCCCTCCGATCCATCCAAGGGAGGAGGATACGGTGTGATGGATTGCTTCTGGGAACGGACTCTTCTCGACTCATTCGGCTAGGGAGAGGCTTCGACTGCGGTGCCCAAAGTCCATTGGAATCCGCTTGTAGGGTCCGATTTCCATCCCATGGCACGGCATCATCTTATGGATGGCTATACGGGATAGATTGGCGATGCGGGACAATCCTTGGGTGGCGCGGCGGGCATCTCCACTTGTCTTCTCTGTGATGAGGATCTGGTGGAAACTACTCGTCATCTGTTCTTTAACTGCTCTTTCGCACGTCAGTGCCTATGGCTGCTTCGGGACCACTTGCGGTTTGGGTGGCCTCTAAGGGACTGGCTTGCGGGGATTCGGTGGGCGGCACGTCGATGGAGAGTGTGCATTTGGCATGCTTTGGCCCTCTCCATGCGCTTGCCTCCTTGGTCTACCATCTGTGGGCTGAACGTAATAGGAGATGGCACGGTGGAAGACGACGGAGACCGAAACAGATCGTGACTGAGATTGAGGCTCTACTTATCGTCCAACTTTCACCCTATCACACAAGTACGAGATTCAGTTGTGTGCCATGCGTCGGGTTTGGCGCATCATTTGATACTATGGCTGTTTTCCTTTTCCTTTGGTCTTTGGTTTGATTTCTTTGCTGTGAGTTGGTAGCCTGTTACCAGTTGGTTTGGTGCATGTTTGCACGCCATCTTTGTACAGACGCTCCTTTTGTTATTCTAGTGACCGTTTCCCAAGAAAAAGAGCCTCAGAGATATGAGATTGAGTTTGATCCCGCTAGGGTCTGAATGCATTGGCATGGATGCCTTTGCAAATGTGACACATGCACGTCATGCATCGTTCCTACTTACTGAGCTTTATAGCTCATCCTATGTTTTCATGTGTTGTAGGTGCGGGCGACCACGGTATGTGATCGCTTATGAAGGCAAGAATATCTTGTGAAGCTTCCAGCGACTTTTGAGGTGTGTGTACATGAATGCGACCCGTGGGACGGAAGATAGGATTTCTTTTGTTACAACTATGACACCATCCTATGTAATTAGGTTGGGAGTGATATGTTGACATGTACATGATGACTTCCTTTATATAAATGAAAAATTTTGCCCACGCTTTTGCACATTACTCACTTCATATTGATATTAGCCAGACAAGTTAGCATTAGAATGGTAATTAGATGGCAGGGCGCCACAGGTGTATCAGAGCTTCGTTTGAAGGTTCTGTAGACTGTTCATGTACACACACTCAAAATTATAGAAGCGGCTTGCTAGTAAGTTTTATTACTGTGAATTTTTGTTTGTGTTGCATAATTTATTGGCTGTAGGGACTATCAGGGTAGAAAAAATAGGTAGAACAAGAGGTGAAAGCAGTGGGTGTTCGGACCGAGGCAAGAAACCCGCAATTCCGACAGATAATCGTGATACCACTATTCTCTAATTCCGAGCGCTAGTACGTCAGCAGTCACTCAAATCCAAGAACTGATACAACAGCGAAACACTGAAGGGTAGCAGAATAGTGGACTCCCAAGCTGAACGAACCGAAATAGTGGGAGAGAGGTCTCGCAAACGTAATCCCCCTACATTCGAAGACGCCATCGATCCTACATTTGCTGAAGATTGGCTAAGGACCTTAGAGAGCATGTTCCAGTACAGTAGAACTTCAGGGATCGCTTCAAGGAGATCTTTAGGAGCAAGTACTTTACCACAACCAGTGCGAGCCAGAGATTGAACGAATTTATCAACCTCCGCCAGGGGACAATGACGTGGCAGAATATATCAGAAAGTTCGAACAATTATCGAGGTTTGTCACGAATATGTGAGCACCGACGCCCTGAAGATAGAACATTTTGTTGAAGGCCTGATGCCAGATCTATATCGCGATGTAAATATGGCTGAACTTCGGGGAGTTTCACATGCCCAAGTGATAGAACGAGCTTTAGTTGCTTAGGCAGAGACTCGAATAATTCGAGCTCAAGAAGCAAAGAGAAAATTTGTACAGGGGCCACAGTGGAGTGGAGGAAGCCAAAAGAAGCAATTTTTCTCAAAGGGCCCAAGGCCAAATTTTCAAAACAAACCCGGACCACACCAGTAGTTTAATCCAAATCAGGGGAGACGCCAAATGGCACAAATTTGCTCGAAATGTACCCGATGACACACGGGCATTTGTTTCTCAGAAAGTGCTAGCTGCTTCAGGGTGGTAAATCAGGCCATTTTGCAAGAGCATACCCCGGGAAAGCATCTGGGAGCAAGGGAGCGTACATGCGAGGGAGGCAGACACAGACCCATTGGTAGTAGCGGGTACCTTATCTATCCATCATGTCCCGACATGCATACTAATAGATTCAGGACCACACATTCATTTGCATCATCTAAATACGCGGCGAGACTCGGGATTACGCCTCAACAATCCGATTGCGAGTATAGTGTCATAATTCTGCACGAAGCTTCAACTCGAACTAATTTAGTTTTACGAGATTGCCCAGTGCTAGTGAACGATAGAGAAACTACCCGTAGACCTTATAGTTATACCTATGAACGACTATGAAGTAATCCTAGGAATGGACTGGCTGCCTAGGTATGGAGCTGTGATTGATTGCAACCATAAGACGGTCACGTTCAGTACAGAGAGAAGTAAACCCTTTACCTTTACTGAAACAATCAAAAGTAAGGGTATTCCTAAGATTTCGGCATTAAAAGCACAACGATTAATCCAAGCAGAATGTGAAGCCTACCTTGTTTTTGCTATGATGTTAGAAGAACATCAAATCCCTAAGCTAGAGGATGTTTCAGTAGTATGCAAATTTCCCGATGTTTTTTCCAGAAGACTTACCCGGACCCCCTCCTGATCGTGAAATCCATTCACAATTGATTTAGTACCCGGAGCTGCACCTATCTCGAAAGCTTCTTATCGGTTAGCTCCAACTGAAATGAAAGAACTGAAGGAACAATTGGATGAATTGCTGGGAAGGTATTTATTCAGCCAAGCTTTTCAGCCCAGGAGCACTTGTTCTATTTGTCAGAAGAAAGATGGATCGATGCGGCTCTGCATCGATTACAGAGAGTTAATTAAGATCACTGTTAAGAATAAATACCCCCTTCTGAGGATTGACGACCTGTTTGATCAACTACATGGAGCAACAGTGTTCTCGAAGATAGACTTGCGATCGGGATATCACCAACTGAAGATTCGCGAAGAAGATATCCGGAAGACGGCCTTTAGCACCCGATACGGGCATTATGAGTTCCTAGTCATGCCTTTTGGGCTGACTAATTCGCCAGCATCCTTTATGGATTTAATGAACTGCATATTTAAGTCGTTCCTAGACAAGTTCGTGATCGAGTTTATCGATGATATCCTCATGTATTCAAAGACGTCTGAAGAGATGAGCAACACCTGAGGATTGTTCTCGAAATACTACGGAGAAACAATTATATGCTAAGTTCAAGAAATGTGGATTTTGACTGGACCGAGTCGCGTTTCTTGGAGCAAGATAGAAGCTATCAACAATTGGGCGCAACCGACAAACGTAACGGAAGTACAAAGTTTTCTTGAGACTAGCGGGGTACTACGGAAATTCATCAAGGACTTTTCGAAGATCACATCGACGTTGATGAAGCTGATCAGGAAGGGTGCTCCAATTCATTGGAGCAATGATGCGAGCAGAGTTTTCAAGAATTGAAAAACGACTAACCTCGGCCCCAGTCCTGACAATACCCGCAGGGACCGGAGGATTCTCCATATACAGCGATGCCTCAAAGAACGAGCTGGGGTACGTTCTAATGCAAAATGGGAATGTGGAGCATACGCCTCGCGGGAGCTGAAGAATTACGAAAAGAATTACCCAACACACGACTGGAACTCGCAGCAGTTTTTTCTTCTTTGGAGATCTGGAGACATTATCTGTACAGCGGACGCTACAAAATTTCAGCCGCCTACTCCCATCAGTGGTACGAGGGGTGCAGGATGGAGTAATGTGGACGGCCTCGCCAGATGGAAACTATGTCGCCACACGCGGCCAGGGACGCGCTGCGCTACCGAAGGCCGACAGTGAGTTGTGCTATGCTGTTTGGGGGACCATTGGAGATTCCTAGGCATGAGTTTATCTTATATCTTGGACTACAGGATCGTTTTTCGACTAGGGACAAGCCGTGGATAACTCAATGGCTGGAACTCCAGCTTGTGCCCTATATGATGAGCTGCACTTTGAGACAACATATCATCTTTCCTTTGATTGTCCGTTCTCGTGAAAATGTCTGCGGCACCTGACGTGACGGATTCGATGGATCTGGCTTTATCAGGACTGGCGTACCGGTATTGGATGGGCAGCGCCCGTTTGCGAGGGAAGCACCACTTTCATGCAGCATATCGACATGTTCTTGCTTCTCTTGTCTACCACATCTCCGGCAAGGAATAGGCGGTGGAAGGAGGGACCATCACGACACCACACAGGCTTGTGGGTTGTATTCTAGCCTTGGCTGTCTTGCGTATTTGTGTTATATCCACGAAATATATCTGCAGCGTGCGGCCATACGCATATTGTGGCGTGTGGCCAGGTAGACCTATAGTAGATTGGTTGAGTGGGTGATTGGTGGATTCTTTAGTTGGTTTGTGCCCAGTAGTCTATTACTGTTGTTCGCGAAGTTCTTCTCCTGCTCATTTGTGTATATTTGTCGACTATATATATAAAAGGGACATTACACCCAAAAAAGACGCTACAAAATTTTCACGGACCACAAGAGCTTCAAGTATTTCTTCACCCAGAACGAGTTAAATTTGATACAGCGGCGGTGGCTAGAACTTGTTAAACACTACGACTGTATGATCAGCATTCACACAGGAAAAGCAAATGTAGTGGCAGATGCTTTAAGCCGGAAAACTGCAAGTACAGAGTTGCAACGACTTAAAGTTGAAATTGTACCAATGGGCGAAGTTGAAGCGCAACTAGCATCATTAACCCTCCGACCAACATTGATGGAGCTAATCATGAAGGCACAACAGAGCGACGAATTATTTTAAACTCAAGGTAACGCAAGTAGCACAAAGGCCATCAGACTTCGAAATACGAAACAAGGAAAGTTTATACTACAGAAGCCGTCCATTTGTTCCCAACGACGTGGAACTTCGGATGACAATTATGACGGAAGCACATGCTACGGTGTACTCCATCCACCCCGGAGCAACAAAGATGTATAGAGATTTACAAGTCAATTATTTGTGGCCAGGGATGAAAAAGGAAATAGCAACATTTGTCAGTAAATGTTTAACATGCCAGCAAATAAAGGCAGAGCACCAACGACCGGCAGGAACTTTGCAATCCCTACCAGTACCCGAATGGAAGTGGGACCACATCACAATGAACTTCGTCGTTGGCTTACCGAAATCCGTAAAAGGCAATGACGCTATATGGGTCATCGTTGATAGATTGACCAAGTCAGCCCACTTTCTACTACAATTAGTTCAACATTTCATTTGGAACGTTACGTTGAACTGTACATTCAAGAGAGAGTGCGACTCCACGGAGTGCTGATATCAATAGTTTCTGATACTATCCAAATTTTGGATGAGCCTGCATAAAGCCATGAGAACAATCCTTCAGCACTGCTTATCATCCCCGACAGACGGGCAGTCTGAACGAACTATTCGGATACTGGAGGACATGTTGAGAGCCTGTGTGCTCGACTTCAAAGGGAATTGGAGCAAGTACTTGCCATTGATAGAATTCTCGTACAATACAATTACCACGCAACAGTTGGAAGCGCTCCATACGAAGCGCTATACGGGCACAACTGTAGGTCTCCAATCCATTGGGATGAGGTTGGAGAATTAGCGATGTTAGGACCCGACCTGGTACAAAGATGACGGTAGCCATCGCTAAAATACGAGATAGGATGAAATGGCACCAAGCAGGCATAAAAGCTACGCAGACCAAAAGCTAAGTTCAAGAAATGTGGATTTTGGCTGGACCGAGTCGTGTTTCTTGGAGAATCATATCAGGAGCAGGAGTAGACCCGAGCCAAATAGACACTATCAACAATTGGCCGCAACCGACGAACATAACGGAAGTACAAAGTTTCTTGACTAGCAGGGTACTACAGGAAATTCATCAAGGACTTTTCGAAGATCGCATCGACATTGACAAAGCTGACCACGAAGGATACCCCATTTCATTGGAGCAATAAATGCGAGCAGAGTTTTTCAGTAATTGAGGCGAGAGGGTGTGATGCTTCTACGGAAGAAGCCTAATCAACGGAATTTGTGGAAGGAAGGGAGCGATTTTCAGGGTGAAGAAGCCTTGGAAACGAAAAGGCACTTAGAAGAGAAAAGAGAGGGATGAAAAAAAATATACCTGATAAACTTTCCAAATTCCTTCAGAAATGGAGATGGTATTGACGAGATTCCAAAGAGATTTTTTTGAAATGGTTCTCAATGCCTGACCAGACCCCATAACCACTCGCAAAGACAATTCCCTTCAAAGGTAATTACGGTAAGCAGGTGAGGCTCATCTCATTATTTTACTCTGATATATTTTTGTACCAAAGAAAAATTAGAGTATGGTAGTGGTTGATATGGACTAAAATAGATGAGCCCGAATTAGGGATCTGCAGGGACCTTCTGGAGTTCTATAGCTCCCAGGCCAAAGAAAGCTTCCTTTGTACGCTTTATAGGAAAAGACAGCTAATAGGAGAAAGAAAAGGTACAGGGATGCGTGTCGACTTGCGGTAGGGCACGCCACTGGTCAAAAGCTGTGACTGCGCAGGGTGTCATTCAATCAACAACTCTATTGTTCATCGTACCACAGCTCACGTCCCCCAAATCCTGGGATGAACATACAAGAGGTGGCAGGGAGCTTCTATAAAAGGGGAAAAACTTAGCCATTTTCACAATAATCGTCATCAAGAATGCAAATCACACGAAATCTCTTCCTTCAAGTGTGTTAAATATTCTTGTTCGGTACTTAGTGTTTTTTAAAAAAAATGAGGGAAACTGAGTGTGTAATTTGTCCCAACATAGTGAAAGGAAGTTACGCAGCGCCCCGTGGACGTAGATTCCGAAAGGATTCGAACCACGTCTACCCTTTTGTCTTTCTGTTTTATGCCCCTTTGTCCTTCGCAAACGAGCGCCTTACGCACGCCCCTGAACTTTGTAATAATTAATGTATTGCTATATAAATTCCTGAACCACACATATAAATCTTTTTTATTGGGAGAGCCCCATATCACCCCGCTTCCATGTTTTTGTTTTCTTGCTCATTATATGGGTTGGTTAGGCTCCATAGACGACTTAATCAAATGCGAAGACAGAAACATGTTTTCTTACACTCGACCCAACTACAACATGCGTAGACATTGAATAACATTGAAACAAAAAGTGTTATGTAGAATACGCTTTTAGTTGTGCTTTGATTTTATTAGATGTCCTTGTAATTAGGGTGTTTATTGTAGTTGTCCTTAGTATAGGACTAACATGTATTTATACCAGTTTGTTCGTATAACACCTTGTACACATTTGAGCTTAATAGAAAAAATAGTTGAATTGATCTGAAGGGCTTGCAAATCCATTTCTAGAGAGAGAAACAACAAAGTCATTTTTTCTCACTAAGCGAATTCTCTTTAAAGTTCATAAAAGAAGGTTTTCGATCGAATCTTCCTTTTCCATAATTCTAATCGGTTGCGTTAGGATTTGTGTCTAGTATCGTAGAGTTGATAATCGGAGACCTAACAATTGGTATCATAGCAAATTCGTTCTGTTTTGCATCGAAGAGTTCTAATCGAATTTAATTCTGAACTATTTTTGCTCGAAGAACAAATTTGGCGCGAAGTTGAATTCGATTGGATAACATTAATTCTGTGCTTATTTGACTTGAATTTCATGTTTCTGTGCTCGTTTAGGTGCTAGAAATCGCTTGCGATTAGATCGGTGGCGTTTAGAACATCGATTTAGCAGATTTGATTGAATTTGAAAAGTTACTGTTCGCGCAAAGAACAGTTAGAACACGTTCTAATTTCGACCAAATTTGATATATTTTGCCTCATGATGTGTTTAGTTGTGTTCGTGCATATCAGTAGTTGATTTCGGGCAATTACCTGCAACTCGCTGTGTAATTCGTTGTTTTTGCTTGAATCAGCGTTATTTGTATTCTGTGACTATTTGAGCAATTTCAATTTTTCTCGCTGGGTTTTTTAATCAGACTAATTTCTCCATCAAAAACTCCACGGGATAATTTTTTCAGTCAGAACACAAAGTCAGCAATAAAGTCGCAGTCACTAAAAGGGATTTTAATTGAAATATTTCTCGAGCATTATTCAGCAAATATCGTTTTGACGAGACTTATTTGAGTTTCGCATGCAAATTTTCTCTCGAAAAAATTTTCGGTCAGACTTTTTAGTTTGACCAAGCGAAAAGCATTCGAAAAACTTTTCAGTCAACAGATTTATTTTGACTCGGCGAGAAACTTGCTAATCGTACTGTTTTTTTGCGATCGAAATAAATTCACGATCCGAAATTTTTCTCGACTGAGCGATTTTGAGCAATTTATTTCGCTCGAAAATTTTTTTGCTGACAGACTTTCTCGCACGAGAACAGTAACAAATTATTTTGCTGAACAGTAAAATTTATTTTCGATCAAACTGTAAAGATTGAATCGAAAATAATTCTCGAACTGCTTCCGAATCAAACGCCAATAACAAATTTGTCACTTGTGAAGCACATAACATCATCTCATCATCAAAACCTTCAACGGACATCCTTGATCAACTCAAGAAAAAATGGATGCTTATACTCCTGGAAATGACGACCATCCGCCAATCTTGAAACGCGGCGAATATACCGTATGGCGAAGCCGATTCCTCAACTTCCTAGAACTCAAAGTGCATGCCGAGTACCTTCTTACTACTCCCGTAGAAGGCCCAGAATTTTTGGTTGCACAGCAGCCAATCCAACAAACAACCTGCCTCTACCTGCGACTCGACGACTTAAGACTCCTAGTGAGTATATGAGGCAGAAAGGTTGAGAGCTAACCTTGGCTGCAAATCTTGGCTCATGCAAGACATCCCAACGACATATATAGTCAGATCGACAGTATTCCTACGGCAAATGAAATTTGGGATGAACTCTATCGCATGATACAGCATCAGAAGTCGGAGTCAAAGCCAAAAAGGGCAAACATACTAACGGCCTACGACTCTTTCAAGGCCAAACCAGAAGAGAGTCTAGAAGATCTTTATCAAAGATACCTAACACTTCACAGCTAGATGGTGAAGATGGAAATTACCAAGACAAATATGGTGACTAACATTCGATTTCTATCATCTCTGCCCTCAGAAAGGAAGAAGATATCCACTCAAATTCGACAGAACAAATACTTAAATTTCCACGTTATTGACCATGTTGAATCGAACGAAGTAGACTATGCTAACTTGAAACCTGAGCAGAAAAGCATAACTATCAATTGCTATTTGACGAAAAATTTCACGTGGAATTCTCTTGTCAAATGCAAATGAAAAATAAGTAGCCTAGAGTCTAGAATATCCTCCTTAGAAACTAAAAATAGCGACTTAGATAAAGCCATGCGCGAAAGCAATAGAGAGTTGCCACATCTAGAAATGACTATATAGTGCTCTCTGCGAAAGAAAAAGACTTTATTCTAGGACTAAATTCTTAGACGACAAACTGACTTCTAGGGGACAAACCAATCAAACGATTCATCTAAACCAGCCCTTAGAAACTGTCACTTATAACGCTAAGGAAGGTTTTGGACTTTCAACCTACGCAACTTAAAAAAAGTTGATTGCATTCAACTTTATGATATAAGATACATGCGAATAGGTCTACCTCCCTAATGCTCCTCCCTCCGATCCATCCAAGGGAGGAGGATACGGTGTGATTGATTGCTTCTGGGAACGGACTCTTCTCGACTCATTCGGCTAGGGAGAGGCTTCGACTGCGGCGGTGCCCAAAGTCCATTGGAATCCGCTTGTAGGGGTCCGATTTCCATCCCATGGCACGGCATCATCTTATGGATGGCTATACGGGATAGATTGGCGATGCGGGACAATCCTTGGGTGGCGCGGCGGGCATCTCCACTTGTCTTCTCTGTGATGAGGATCTGGTGGAAACTACTCGTCATCTGTTCTTTAACTGCTCTTTCGCACGTCAGTGCCTATGGCTGCTTCGGGACCACTTGCGGTTTGGGTGGCCTCTAAGGGACTGGCTTGCGGGATTCGGTGGGCGGCACATCGATGGAGGAGTGTGCATTTGGCATGCTTTGGCCCTCCTCCATGCGCTTGCCTCCTTGGTCTACCATCTGTGGGCTGAACGTAATAGGGATGGCACGGTGGAAGACGACGGAGACCGAAACAGATCGTGACTGAGATTGAGGCTCTACTTATCGTCCAACTTTCACCCTATCACACAAGTACGAGATTCAGTTGTGTGCCATGCGTCGGGTTTGGCGCATCATTTGATACTATGGCTGTTTTCCTTTTCCTTTGGTCTTTGGTTTGATTTCTTTGCTGTGAGCTGGTAGCCTGTTACCAGTTGTTTGGTGCATGTTTGCACGCCATCTTTGTACAGACGCTCCTTTTGTTATTCTAGTGACCGTTTCCCAAGAAAAAGAGCTCAGAGATATGAGATTGAGTTTGATCCCGCTAGGGTCTGAATGCATTGGCATGGATGCTTTGCAAATGTGACACATGCACGTCATGCATCGTTCCTACTTACTGAGCTTTATAGCTCATCCTATGTTTTTATGTGTTGTAGGTGCGGGGCGACCACGGTATGTGATCGCTTATGAGGCAAGAATATCTTGTGAAGTTCCAGCGACTTTTGAGGGTGGTGTGTACATGAATGCGACCCGTGGGACGGAAGATAGGATTTCTTTTGTTACAACTATGACACCATCCTATGTATTAGGTTGGGAGTGATATGTTGACATGTACATGATGACTTCCTTTATATAAATGAAAAATTTTGCCCACGCTTTCGCACATTACTCACTTCATATTGATATTAGCCACACAAGTTAGCATTAGAATGGTAATTAGATGGCAGGGCGCCACAGTGGTATCAGAGCTTCGTTTGAAGGTTCTGTAGACTGTTCATGTACACACACTCAAAATTATAGAAGCGGCTTGCTAGTAAGTTTTATTACTGTGAATTTTTGTTTGTGTTTGCATAATTTATTGGCTGTAGGGACTATCAGGGTAGATAAAATAGGTAGAACCAGGGTGAAAGCATGGGTGTTCGGACCGAGGCAAGAAACCCGCAATTCCGACAGATAATCGTGATACCACTATTCTCTAATTCCGAAGCTAGTACGTCAGCAGTCCACTCAAATCCAAGAACTGATACAACAGCGAAACACTGAAGGGTAGCAGAATAGTGGACTCCCAAGCTGAACGAACCGAAATAGTGGGAGAGAGGTCTCGCAAACTTATCCCCTACATTCGAAGACGCCATCGATCCTACATTTGCTGAAGATTGGCTAAGGACCTTAGAGAGCATGTTCCAGTACAGTAGAACTTCAGGGATCGCTTCAAGGAGATCTTTAGGAGCAAGTACTTTACCACAACCAGTGCGAGCCAGAGATTGAACGAATTTATCAACCTCCGCCAGGGGACAATGACGGTGGCAGAATATATCAGAAAGTTCGAACAATTATCGAGGTTTGTCACGAATATGTGAGCACCGACGCCCTGAAGATGGAACATTTTGTTGAAGGCCTGATGCCAGATCTATATCGCGATGTAAATATGGCTGAACTTCGGGGAGTTTCACATGCCCAAGTGATAGAACGAGCTTTAGTTGCTTAGGCAGAGACTCAAATAATTCGAGCTCAAGAAGCAAAGAGAAAATTTGTACAGGGCCCACAGTGGAGTGGAGGAAGCCAAAAGAAGCATTTTTCTCAAAGGGCCCAAGGCCAAATTTTCAAAACAAACCCGGACCACACCAGTAGTTTAATCCAAATCAGGGGAGACGCCAAATGGCACAAATTTGCTCGAAATGTACCCGATGACACGGGCATTTGTTTCTCAGAAAGTGCTAGCTGCTTCAGGTGTGGTAAATCAGGCCATTTTGCAAGAGCATACCCCGGGAAAGCATCTGGGAGCCAAGGGAGCGTACATGCGAGGAGGCAGACACAGACCCATTGGTAGTAGCGGGTACCTTATCTATCCATCATGTCCCGACATGCATACTAATAGATTCAGGACCACACATTCATTTGCATCATCTAAATACGCGGCGAGACTCGAGATTACGCCTCAACAATCCGATTGCGAGTATAGTGTCATAATTCTGCACGGAGCTTCAACTCGAACTAATTTAGTTTTACGAGATTGCCCATGCTAGTGAACGATAGAGAAACTACCCGTAGACCTTATAGTTATACCTATGAACGACTATGAAGTAATCCTAGGAATGCTGGCTGCCTAGGTATGGAGCTGTGATTGATTGCATAAGACGGTCACGTTCAGTACAGAGAGAAGTAAACCCTTTACCTTTACTGAAACAATCAAAGTAAGGGTATTCCTAAGATTTCGGCATTAAAAGCACAACGATTAATCCAAGCAGAATGTGAAGCCTACCTTGTTTTTGCTATGATGTTAGAAGAACATCAAATCCCTAAGCTAGAGGATGTTTCAGTAGTATGCAAATTTCCCGATGTTTTCCAGAAGACTTACCCGGACTCCCCTCCTGATCGTGAAATCCAATTCACAATTGATTTAGTACCCGGAGCTGCACCTATCTCGAAAGCTTCTTATCGTTTAGCTCCAACTGAAATGAAAGAACTGAAGGAACAATTGGATGAATTGCTGGGAAGGTATTTATTCAGCCAAGCTTTTCAGCCCAGGAGCACTTGTTCTATTTGTCAAGAAGAAAGATGGATCGATGCGGCTCTGCATCGATTAGAGAGTTAATTAAGATCACTGTTAAGAATAAATACCCCTTCTGAGGATTGACGACTGTTTGATCAACTACATGGAGCAACAGTGTTCTCGAAGATAGACTTGCGATCGGGATATCACCAACTGAAGATTCGCGAAGAAGATATCCGGAAGACGCCTTTAGCACCCGATACGGGCATTATGAGTTCCTAGTCATGCCTTTTGGGCTGACTAATTCGCCAGCATCCTTTATGGATTTAATGAACTGCATATTTAAGTCGTTCCTAGACAAGTTCGTGATCGAGTTTATCGATGATATCCTCATGTATTCAAAGACGTCTGAAGAGATGAGCAACACCTGAGGATTGTTCTCGAAATACTACGGAGAAACAATTATATGCTAAGTTCAAGAAATGTGGATTTTGACTGGGACCGAGTTGCGTTTCTTGGAGCAAGATAGAAGCTATCAACAATTGGGCGCAACCGACAAACGTAACGGAAGTACAAAGTTTTCTTAGACTAGCGGGGTACTACAGGAAATTCATCAAGGACTTTTCGAAGATCACATCGACGTTGACGAAGCTGATCAGGAAGGGTGCTCCAATTCATTAGAGCAATGATGCGAGCAGAGTTTTCAAGAATTGAAAAACGACTAACCTCGGCCCTAGTCCTGACAATACCCGCAGGGACCGGAGGATTCTCCATATACAGCGATGCCTCAAAGAACGAGCTGGGGTACGTTCTAATGCAAAATGGGAATGTGGAGCGTACGCCTCGCGGGAGCTGAAGAATTACGAAAAGAATTACCCACACACGACTGGAACTCGCAGCAGTTTTTTCTTCTTTGGAGATCTGGAGACATTATCTGTACGGCGGACGCTACAAAATTTCAGCCGCCTACTCCCATCAGTGGTACGAGGGGTGCAGGATGGAGTAATGTGGACGGCCTCGCCAGATGGAACTATGTCGCCACACGCGGCCAGGGACGCGCTGCGCTACCGAAGGCCGACAGTGAGTTGTGCTATGCTGTTTGGGGGACCATTGGAGATTCCTAGGCATGAGTTTATCTTATATCTTGGACTACAGATCGTTTTTTCGACTAGGGACAAGCCGTGGATAACTCAGATGGCTGGAACTCCAGCTTGTGCCCTATATGATGAGCTGCACTTTGAGACAACATATCATCTTTCCTTTGATTGTCCGTTCTCGTGAAAATGTCTGCGGCACCTGACGTGACGGATTCGATGGATCTGGCTTTATCAGGACTGGCGTACCGGTATTGGATGGGCAGCGGCCCGTTTGCGAGGGCGCACTGCAATTTTCATGCAGCATATCGACATGTTCTTGCTTCTCTTGTCTACCACATCTCCGGCAAGGAATAGGCGGTGGAAGGAGGGACCATCACGACACCACACAGGCTTGTGGGTTGTATTCTAGCCTTGGCTGTTTTGCGTATTTGTGTTATATCCACGAAATATATCTGCAGCGTGCGGCCATACGCATATTGTGGCGTGTGGCCAGGTAGACCTATAGTAGATTGGTTGAGTGGGTGATTGGTGGATTCTTTAGTTGGTTTGTGCCCAGTAGTCTATTACTGGTTGTTTCGCGAAGTTCTTCTCCTGCTCATTTGTGTATATTTGTCGACTATATATATAAAAGGGACATTACACCCCAAAAAGACGGTACAAAATTTTCACGGACCACAAGAGCTTCAAGTATTTCTTCACCCAGAACGAGTTAAATTTGATACGGCGGCGTGGCTAGAACTTGTTAAACACTATGACTGTATGATCAGCATTCACACAGGAAAAGCAAATGTAGTGGCAGATGCTTTAAGCCGGAAAACTGCAAGTACAGAGTTGCAACGACTTAAAGTTGAAATTGTACCAATGGGCGAAGTTGAAGCGCAACTAGCATCATTAACCCTCCGACCAACATTGATGGAGCTAATCATGAAGGCACAACAGAGCGACGAATTATTTTAAACTCAAGGTACACAAGTAGCACAAAGGCCATCAGACTTCGAATACGAAACAAGGAAAGTTTATACTACAGAAGCCGTCCATTTGTTCCCAACGACGTGGAACTTCGGATGACAATTATGACGGAAGCACATGCTACGGTGTACTCCATCCACCCCGGAGCAACAAAGATGTATAGAGATTTACAAGTCAATTTTGTGGCCAGGGATGAAAAAGGAAATAGCAACATTTGTCAGTAAATGTTTAACATGCCAGCAAATAAAGGCAGAGCACCACGACCGGCAGGAACTTTGCAATCCCTGCCAGTACCCGCGATGGAAGTGGGACCACATCACAATGAACTTCGTCGTTGGCTTACCGAAATCCGTAAAAGGCAATGACGCTATATGGGTCATCGTTGATAGATTGACCAAGTCAGCCCACTTTCTACCAATTAGTTCAACATTTCATTTGGAACGTTACGTTGAACTGTACATTCATGAAGAGATAGTGCGACTCCACGGAGTGCTGATATCAATAGTTTCTGATACTATCCAAATTTTGGATGAGCCTGCATAAAGCCATGAGAACAATCCTTCAGCACTGCTTATCATCCCCGACAGACGGGCAGTCTGAACGACGAACTATTCGGATACTGGAGGACATGTTGAGAGCCTGTGTGCTCGACTTCAAAGGGAATTGGAGCAAGTACTTGCCATTGATAGAATTCTCGTACAATACATTACCACGCAACAGTTGGAAGCGCTCCATACAAGCGCTATAACGGCACAACTGTAGGTCTCCAATCCATTGGGATGAGGTTGGAGAATTAGCGATGTTAGGACCCGACCTGGTACAAAAGATGACGGTAGCCATCGCTAAAATACGAGATAGGATGAAAATGGCACCAAGCAGGCATAAAAGCTACGCAGACCAAAAGCTAAGTTCAAGAAATGTGGATTTTGGCTGGACCGAGTCGTGTTTCTTGGAGAAATCATATCAGGAGCAGGAGTAGACCCGAGCCAAATAGACACTATCAACAATTGGCCGCAACCGACGAACATAACGGAAGTACAAAGTTTCTTGGACTAGCAGGGTACTACAGGAAATCATCAAGGACTTTTCGAAGATCGCATCGACATTGACAAAGCTGACCACGAAGGATACCCCATTTCATTGGAGCAATAAATGCGAGCAGAGTTTTCAGTAATTGAAAAGACGACTAACCTCGACCCCTGTCCTGACAATACCATAGGGACTGGAGGATTCTCCGTATATAGCGATGCCTCAAAGAATGTATTAGGATGCGTTCTAATGCAAAATGGCAATGTGGTTGCATACGCCCTCGCGACAACTAAGGATTATGAAAGAATTACCCAACACACGATCTGGAACTCGCAGCAGTGTTTTTTTTGCTGTGAAGATCTGGAGACATTATCTGTACGGCAAACCACAATAGTGTTAGGAATATGCCCTCGGATGCTATACGAGGATTAGAATTTATAGGGCATTAGCTTATTTATCATTCGACCTTTTATGTAATAAGATAATTTTTATTTGTGTAAGAGTACTTTAAGAGTACTTACTAAGCATCCGGTAAAGAATAGATGAACAATCCAAATGTGTCGAGTTGAGTCACTGTTCTCGATGGGTACGAGAAAGGAAGGCACCAGTGGACTCTTAACCTCGAGCATTAAAAGTCTGTAAAGCCTTAGGCTCTAGTTGGGTACTGGATAACCGATTAAGGCTTATTTGTCGATGACCTGTCGAGTGCCGATATCCCGCTTCGAAGCGGAGGTCATGACTTGTGACGCGAGTCGAATCAAGGGATTGAATCGTTTCATGGACACTGACTCACGGGTCGTACGGTCGAACATGGCTTATTACTCAACGAGTGTCAATGATCGACGACAACACTATAGTAGTCTACATGAACCTTTGACCGACGAAGTTGACTTTGATGTCTCGACTGTCACTGGTTTCCCTTCGACCCGATTGGTTGTTGCATTGGTCAGCGGGCCAGATGCGGTCTTGATGACGATTTGTGATTGCCGGGCTTAGACCGCCAAGTACGGATTCGCAGTCTCGCAAGTAATCGAGATAAGTGTCCTATGAGGACGGCGACGGGAAATTACGAAATCCTTTGCCAAGGTATTGAACTAACTCATGTTAGACATGGAGGGTAGTTTTGGTAATTTGCCTCGTCCCCGTTTTATCATAGAATCGAGTATAGTGAGTTTGACATAGACATGGCTCTCACTCGATTGGGACACAACTGAAGGGTTTATACGCAGTACTATAATCTAAAGTAAGGTTCTCGAATAAAGACTGGGTCGAATTCGCACTCGAATCGGGTTACGGTCCGGTAATGCGGGGATTGGCTAGGTAACTGCCGGACTCTTGGATTCCTCCCTTGCCAATTGAGTCGAACCTAGAGAGTCGGGCTTAAAAAGGATCATCACGTGTACTGATAAGGAGAGAAAGTGTTTTGGGCCCTTAACGGGCCTTGGGCCGTTGTGTCGCGCCTTAGTGGGCCTCGGGCCGTTTAATGGACCGAAGTCGGACTTCGTATGAAACTAACTTTGAGACTTGGGCTTGGCCAAGTGCTTAAAAGGCTTGAGGGTAAAATTGGAATTTGACCGTAAGCTGATTTTGAATTATGCCTTGGGAATTAATTTCGAAAATTAAATGTAAATATAGAAATAATTTATTTGGAATATTATTATTTCAAGTAAAAAAAATTTTGAAATTAATCTTGGATTAAGTTTTGAATATTATGCCATATTTAATATACTTAGTTTGACTTAGTATTTAAGTTAGTTGTCTAATTATGGTAAGTATCGTTATATGAATTTTGAATTAAATAAGGGAGAGAAAGACAAAATCTCTCCACTTAAGGAGCAAAATCAAAATCATATCTTCGAGATATCCTAGGGATTTCCAAATATATCGTAGTATAAATTAGGCAGCCCTATTTCATAATTGTGGTGAGAATTTCGTGCTCAAGATGAGGGAAAACAAGTGGTTTTTGAAATCAACTAAAGGCACAAAACACACACCGAACGCACACACTTTTCTCCCACGCGACGGCTCGGTTCTCTCTAGCTCCCCATCTTTAGAGAACTGATTCTGTGGTACACTGCGAGGTCGGCGTGATGATCTAGTTCCATCCACCACCATCGACGAAGTCTTTAAGAAAAGGACGAGGAGCAGCCGCTCGCTTCAACTGGTAATTCTCTACGGTTTTGACCCGCCCTATTACATGTCTATGTGTTACTATTCTGATCCGAGCAACGGGGCTTAAAGGGAAACCTGGAAAATTTTGTTCCGCCCGTACCCGGGACGTGGCGTCTCCGGAGACACCGGGTAAACCCTACACTGGTATCAGAGGGGACGCTCGTGATCAGAATCATAGCGTGTTTAAATTGAAACGAGTGCGCGTGGGAGACGATCGAAAAGGTCGACACGGTTCGAGCTCATTGGGCTGCTGATGCATCGTTTGCCAACCCACGGCCACTAACTCGTGCGGTACAGACCGACGATGAACCAGGAACCGGACAGGGACCCGCGCGACGGCGGGACCCGGGCAGCCGCACGTTGCGCGTGGGCTGCGTGCGCTGTAACGGCAGTACAGCCGCGGGATCAGGCTGCTTTGTGCAGGCCCGATCACCTCGAACCTTGGGTCCGACGCCAGCCATGGTGGCTTAGGCGCCATCCCCAGGCAGCGCCGCCGCAAGCTGCGGCGGCCCGGCTGAGATCGTCCGCGGCCAAATGGCGTGCACGGTGCACGCTGGCGCAAGATAGCGCAGTGACTCCAGCTCGGCCGAAACGCTGCGGAGGCGATCTCTCCTGGCGAGGCAGTAACTTGGCATGAAGGGGCTGAGGCGACGAGGGAGTCGCGGCAGTATGCTGCCGCGAGCTGAACACCGCGCGGGTTGTTGCACGGCGTGGCGTCGCCGGCGGTGGCGGCACCGGCTCCAGCCGGGACTCCACACCGATGGCCTTCTTCACCATGGCTCTCCGCGTATTTTGACGGCTGAGCGTTTAAGTCGCGGCAGCTTTGTTAGGGCTTCATGCTCAAAGCCTTAACGGGCCTTTTAATGGGCTTGGCCCGTTTAAGGCCCATTTTCGTTTCTCTTTAATATCATCTAATTGTCAACGTGCTCGTTATGAATGTGACTTAAGGCGCACTTGCGGTTTAGGAATTTGGTTTCCGGGTCATTTGTTAAGGGTTACGTCCCCCCCGTTTTGTTTTATACGGGTTGTTCGAACTTATGACCCCCCGTTTTGTAATTTACAGTTTTATTAGATTCGACTTAAATACGAAGACGAGGTCCCATTTGATGGAAGGCAGTCCCCCGGCGGTGACAAGGTGGTGAACGTTCGGTGACTTTGAGGTCGTTCGAGTGACGAAGGACGTTTGATGACTTCAAGACCCGTGCGACGACCCGAGTCTTTTGAAGACGCATGTAATAGGTAGACTAGAAATAACAAGCTTGTGTTGTCTTGTAGTTTATTTTCCTAGGGTAAATTTACTACCTACATGCGTATTGGTTTTTTAAATGATATGCATGTTTTATGTGCTCTTATGTGAGATGGTTTATTCTCCCGTTTGACAAATACTAAGTGGGTAAAGGAATGGATTCCTGTCTTCTATCATGTTTGAGATGTCTAGCATTGGGAGTTTTGCGATTTGTTCCGAGTAAGTTGGCGTCGTATATCCCGCTCAAGTGTTAGCGTCTCGAGTGCGTCTTGGACGCCGCTCGTCATACCAGTCCGCCCCCACGGAGCGTATGGCGGCAAGGGGCGTACACTCTGTGCGATTCGAGGATAAGTTGATAGGTCACACTTAGGCAGTTAAACCCAATAAGTAGGGTTAGCCGTGGAGGGTCAATGACTGAGACTAAGATAGTTGAAACTCTTATTGAATAAGTTCGCGTTCGACGTGACCTTCGATAAGATTATATGAGCCAAATATTGCGTTAAAGGCTTAGGCGAGTCTAGTCGAGTTGGGGACATCAACTCCACTATAAAACTTTCGACGAGGTTTCCGAAACTCTTCTCTCGGGAGGATAGTTTTTTCGAGAAAAATAGGGAGTCAAGCGAAATGAAAAGTCCTTGCTGCGCTTGATGAATGATAAGATAAACCTAATTAGATCTTTATTTTCTGCAGCATTACATTTCTTTCTATTTACTACGATGCGAACATAATTACTATGCTGCTTGAGAGGAACTGTTTGGTGGGACCAAACTACGTGGACTGGCTCCGTAACCTGAGGATAGTCCTAGGTATGGAGTCGCTAACTTATGTCCTCGATTCCCCAGTACCGGCAAGTCCCAGGGACTGATGCGAGTGGCGAAGACCGGGCTGCGTATGCCAAATGGCAGATAGACGAGGCAAAGGTCAAGGGCTATATACTTCTTTCCATGAGCAATGAGTTGCAGCGCACTCACTCGAAATGGAAGTGGGCGCCATTTTGCTTCATTTGAAGGAGCTTTTTGCGAACATTCCAGGAGTGCTCGCTATTCCCTGACGGAGCAACTATTTCATTGCAAAATGGCTGAGGGTAGTGACGTCGGAGCGCATGTGCTCAAGATGATCGATTGGATCGAAAGACTGGAGGCACTGGACTTTATCATTGATAACGACTCCAGAACGATCTCATACTTCAGTCGCCCCACCTTCATTCATTCGCTCATCGTGAACTTTAATTTGAACAAGGCCGAGATGACATTGACAGACTTAGTGAACCAGTTGTTGTGCAGGCAGCGGAGACTCAGATGAAGAAGTGAAAGGAAAGGAAGTTGTTCTTGTCGCGAATGCTAAGACTTGACGGTCGAGTACAAAGAAAAAGTCGGACAAGCCCACTAAGCCCAGAGAACGTAAGAAGCTATATGCTAAAATTAAGAAGTTAGAAGATCTTGTAAAAAGGTGACAAACTGATCAGACAATATCTTGAACAAACCAAGGACATGGAATTTTATGACTACAAGTTGGGCTTAGGTTTTGAGTATCCACGGAACTTGAAGAAAGTTAATTGTAAACAACTTTATGATGTCAAGTGCATGGGTCTAGGAATAACTGCTCTTATGGTTTTACTAACGCAAAAAATAACCTCTAGAAGAAACCAACAGAAAAGCCAAAACTAGGATTGAAATGCCTTTCTCCTATATTGAATTGAACAAAAGTTACAAAACTAGGGAAATTCCCAAGGGATGTGACTTTGAATCAATTTATATTCGAGAAGACCATTCTATATCCGGGAAGCACAATTCAACATTCTAAAAATTCTCTCTACTCCCTATCGTTAAGAAGATAGAAGAATTAAGAGTTTTATTAGATAAAGAAAGAGAGGAATTTGAACCAGAAAAGAAAAAATTCCTAAAGGAGATGGACAATCTTAAAACTTTTCCCGTTTCACAAACTAGTTCACACATCTCTCTCAAAGATAATATCATTATGAAAAGCGTGAAGAAAGAAAAATCGCCTTACAAACTAGTTCTCACACATCTCTCTCAAGCCTACTAATGCATTTGCCCATGATGAAATCAACTATCAAGACCGCTTAAATGGCAAAGTCAGATTTGCGAATAACAACTCAGCTTCAATCATAGGACTTGGAGATATATTTTGGAAAATCTGACTATCAAGGATATCTCCTACGTCGAAGGTCTCCGCCATAACTTGTTCAGCATAGGCCAGTTCTGCGACAAAGGATTCCATGTGGTCTTCATTGCTGACCGCTGCAAAAATTTTGGACAGTCAGAACAAAGAACTTTTTCAAGGAATTAGGAAGTCAAACCTATACAGATCACTTGACGTCCGTGCGGCCTTTGACAGTTGTTTGCCTTCTCTCAGACTACAATTCAGAGGAACAACCTATGGCGCATATGTCTCATCTCAATATTAAAGCTCTTCAGCGACTCTCAATGAAGAAGTTGGTTGACGGTCGACCAACTATAACGCTGCAGAAATAGCATCAGTCCTTCGGCGTGTCAACTAGGAAATGAAGCGAGCCTCTCATCACGTCTAGCTAGTTGCCTCTAGTTCACGTCATTTGGAATTACTTCACATGGACCTCTGCGGACCTATGCAACACAGAGTATCAACGGACGCAAGTATGTACTGGTCATAGTTGACGACTTTTCTCGCTACTCTTGGACGAAGTTACTCCGAACTAAGGATGAGACAGGGGACTTGATCGTCAATTTTGTGAACTCAACACAGAATCTACCGCAGCAGCCTGTCCAAGTCATCCGCATTGATAATGGAACTGAGTTCAAGAATAAATTTCTCATGACTTTTACCAAAAACTTGGGATTACTCAGCAATTCTCAGCTGCACAGACGCCTCAACATAATGGGGTGGTTGAAAGGAAGAACAGAACCTTAGTGGAAGCCGCATGTACAATGCTGATCCACTCCGGCCTCCCACTAAAGCAGTAAATACCGCCCGTTTCACTCAGAACAGGACGGTTGTTCATAAGCGCTTCGATAAGACTCCGTACGAGACCATTAACAAGCGAGTACCCAATATTTATTCTTCAAGGTCTTCGGGTGCTAGTGCTTTGTGGCGAACGATAGAGAGCAACGTGCTAAGTTCGACCCTAAAGCATTCGAAACCACATTCGTCTGGTATTCTCCAACTCCTAAGGTGTATAGAGTATACATCAAGTCTAACCGTACAATTAAGGAAAGCTACAATGTCACGTTCAAGAAGTGGCAGAAATGGCTCCTGCACACCTCAGTTTAGGACATGTGCCTAACCAGATGGCTTCTGAATACGACAGTTCAGAACCTGTGCTTACTGGGTGTTGGCACAAGACCAACAGAGAACGGCAACAATACAGCCTTCAACGTTAGAAGAAGCTTTACAATTAGCTCTAGAAGACTTGGACTCGCTCTTCGAGCATCTATATCGGCCAAACAACCAAATTAATACACATAAGGTGGAACTCCCACAAGACGAAGCCGATATACCGAGTAATTCAAATGTCCCCACCTTAACCGATTCAGAATTACTACAGAGTGCTACTACTCCAAACATGGATCTGAGGTAACATCATCAGAGTCGCTCAACTAAACTTCTGACATGGAATTACCTCAGCTAGATGAACAGCTTGAGATCATTGGAGATCACGCCCCATAAATGGCTGATGCTTCAGGCTCGGCTTTGCCTCATAAGCGCACTGGACTCGAGCACATCCAGTTGATCAGATCATCGGTAATCCTTCGTGTGAGTACGAACACGAAAATCAGAGCGGACTTTTCAGTTGCTTCTGAAGTCAAAATGAGCCAACAAAGGTAGCAGACACACTTAAAGACATGGATTGGTAATAGCAACACAAGACGAAATCAACCAATTCGAGCATCTACAAGTGTGGACTTTAGTATCCCGTCAGCTTGGGAAAACAATTATAGGGACGAAATTGGTATTCAAGACATGAAAAACGAAGATGAAGAAGTGAACAGGAACAAAGCGATTAGTTGCAAAGGGATACAACCAACACGAAGTCATCGACTACGACTAAACGTATGCTCCTATTGCCCGAATCAAAGTCATCCGCCTCTTCTTGGCCTATGCAGCTCATAAGAACTTCAAAGTCTACCAAATGGATGTCAAAACAGCCTTTCTCAACGGCGTGTTAAAAGAAGAAGTCTATGTGCTCAACCAGAAGGCTTCGTCGATCAAGAACATCCTGATTACGTCTATCGATACTCTTTACGGACTAAAACAAGCCCCTCGCGCTTGTATGACGTCCTGATCAAATTCCTCGTGAAGTCTGATTATCCGAGTAACCATCTGTACGACTCTCTTCATCAAATGGCATGACAAAGATGTGATGGTCGTCCAAGTATATGTCGACGACATCATCTTCAGATCTACAATCCCGGGCTATGTCAGAACTGCGGCAATCTCATGAAGACAAGTTCGAAATGAGCCACATGGGAGAAATGCAATTCTTCTTAGAACTTCAAGTCAGGCAGCTTGAAGATGGTATTTTTCATAAGTCGACCAAGTATATCAAAGATATCTTGAAGAATTCTATCAAGATCAGAGCAAACCTCACATCACTCCCATGGCAACGAGCTGTAAGTTGGACGCTGATCCTTTAGGAAGAGCAGTCAAAATCACACTCTACCGAAGCATCATCAGATCTCTACTCTGTCTCACATCAAATAGGCCGGACATCATGTTTTCCACTTGTCTCTGCACCCGTTTCCAAGCCGTTCCAAAGGAATCTCACATGCTAGCGCTCAAGCAGATCCTGCGCTACCTCAAGGACACTTCTACATTGGCACTGTGGTATCCTAAAGGTACGAAACTTTAAACTAATCGGCTACACTGATGCTGATTATGCAGGTTGCCGAATGGACAGGAATCGCACATACGGTGGCACTCAATTCCTAGGAGAAAAGCTTGTCTGACTGGTCATCCAAAAAGCAGAACCGCGTCTCAACATCGACGACTGGGGCAGAGTACGTCGCCGCAGTCAGCTGTTGCTCGCAAATAATATGGATGCAGACTCAGCTTTGCGATTATGGGTACACTTTAAATAATATACCCATATATAGTGATAGTCAAAGTTCCATCGCTATTACGTGTAATTTTGTTCACCACTCACGTACAAAACACATAGACATACGATATCACTTTAAAAATCACATAGAAAAAGGCACGACTGCTACGTATTTCGTGAAAACGGAGTATCAACTAGCTGCATTTTCACCAAGTCATTGGATGAAAAACGATTCCAATTCCTTGTCGGAATTAGGCATGTTGAACCCCACATGCTATGTGCTTTACCTGATCTTCTCTGCTTTCATATGCTCTATTCTATGTGTTTTCTGTACTTCTTTGTTATATCTTGCATGAAAACTAAGCAAATATAATATCATAATAATAAAAAAACATCAAAAATATTATACATATAATATTCGGGGATGAAGTTATCCTTATGATGCTTTGATCTAGTCACAATGTAATTTCCACGACATGCGATTCATTAATTGCTTATGTGACTAAATTAATTCTGTGCACACCTTATGCCTACGTGACCTTGTGTATTTCGTGCTGAAGTGATTTTGTGAATTGTGTGCATTGAATTTGTACTATGTGGTTTCCAATTCATTTAGCAATATCCGAAAATTAGGCTAAAGGGAAAAAATTGGGTTATAGGTTAAGGTTGGACCCAAATGCTAATGGACTAAGTTTAAATGTTAGGCCCAATTCACTTAGAGTCCACTTTGAAAAGTGTTTAAAAGACTAGGATTTTGGGCTAGGATTTAAAATTTGGCCCAAGTTATGTAGAAAAATCCAAGAGACAAGGCTCCCTAAAACAAGGGATATTCACGTCAAAATCCCATCTTCCTTGCTAACTTCCATCTAAAAACCATTTCAAGTCCACAAAACTCCATAGATGAGAAACTAACGTGAGTTTGAGCAAAAGAGGAAGGAGAAGCCGAGTTGAAAATCACGCAAGTTGGAAAAGGTATGAATTCTTACCCTAATTTTTGTATCCTCATTTAGGTAGTAGTGTACTTTAGAAGTTATAAACGCAGATTACATATTATGTATTAGGGGGTCGTGCGACTTTAATCCTCGAAGGTATGTTCTAGCCTTAGTTTAATGTTCTTGAAATCCTATATTAGCATGTTTTAGGTATTCTAGGCACGAAAATATGAGGATTAAGTGTGCATTTCTATTTAACTTGGGTTTGAGGGTTTTAGGAGTTAAAATCGGCCTTCAACATGTTTTGAGAAAAACAAACATATAAAAACAGCTTTTTGCTCTTCTAAACACGGAGTCTCGCGAATTGGAAGTTGTTGTTGTTAGAAGGGAGTCACGAAACTCAAACTTCACGAACCTTAAAAACGCGAACCTTAGCGAGACGAGATTTGTGAACCCACGCAATGTACTTCGCGTGTCGACCAAGGTTGGCGAGCTCGAGTATTTCGCGAACTCAATTTGGCAAAGGATCATTTGGTGAATCCACGAAGCCGCAAAGATAATGAGCCGTGAAACCCACTTCGCGAATTGGAGAATTCGACGAGCTCTACTTGGCGAACGCGGTTGGCGAACTCGGCCACTCGACACTTGGCGAATCCATTTAATTGGCGAATTAGGGTTCGCAAACCCTCGGCAAAATGAAGAACCGTGCATCGTGATTTGGCGAATCACAACACTTTGCAAATTCAATAGGTTGGCGAATCACAGTTGGGGAATTGAAACTTGGCGGGCTTGGAACTTTGCAAATCAACAACTTGGCTATGGGACAACTTTACGAACCCTGTCTAAGATACTTCGCCGATTCCATGAGGATGGCGAATCCATACCACTTCGCGGGTCGAGACCACTTTGCGAACCAGGAGCCAAGATAACATTCGCGAACTATATAAGGGCTTAGTTGGCGAACTTAAATAGGCGAAACGTAGTAATTTTTGAACGAACTTCACGAAGTATAAATAGGCCATATTTTTCACGAATTAGGGTCTCTCGCGAATTTAAATGAATAATTACTTTTCAAGTACAACATTAGAAATAATGTTTCAACAACTTCAAGTACGTAGCTAATCTAATAATTAAATAGCATACTGATATTAATGTTTATGCCTAAAGTCGGAACTTAGGAAATACACCGAACCAGTAGCGTTAGTCGACGGACGACAAGTAAGTAGAAATTCAATTACAACACATAACTTATTTGCGTACGCCTGAATTATGCGACTACGTGCCTCTGTGATTATATGATTACGTGAATTGATTGAGGCGTGTTCCGTGGTACGTATACTTGACATAAGTTGCATTTGTGCTCACGAGCACGATTATATGCGGGAGGGTTGTATGAGCTGAGTATGCATATGATATGTCGCTTGTACGAGATTGATACTTCCCGATATGGGCATGGTTGTCGACTAGCAGTTGAGTCAGGGCTACTCTTCTATGCCACCAGGGCGACGTTTAGCGTCGTCGTAATATTACGTAAATGTATACGTATAAGGTTATGATTGGGCAAGGCCCGTGGCGGTAAGGTGCAACCTGGAGGTGCGACCTGAGGGATAAGCGACACAGGGGGGAACCCTGGTGTAGGCAACCTTAGCGTGGGCTACCAGCGTGAGTGACCGCCGGACAGTCGGGGACGACCGGTATATATGACGACATAGGGGAAACGACGTGCATCCTAGGGTACGGCCATCCGGCGTGGACCGCTGTTGTATTTGTTCTTAAAGGACGTGAGCTCATTGAGGGCATAGTAAGACTAGCCCGAGGGCCATGAGTAATATTAGTATGAGTATAATATATGCATAGGCGCGGATCGCCTTTGCCAAGTATTATATGCATCAGCGTAGATAGCCTTTGCAGAGTGTTATGTGCGTAGGCGCAGATTGCCTTTGCCGGTAAGGGACACGTGCATTCATGTAGGCACCAGCGAGCAGGGTACTTGATCTCTTGAAGGCAAGGCCGATCTTTTTAAGCTTCGCGCTGCTTTTGGGGTGGAGTGTGCGTATGGATGACGACCGCCGGGCGCATAGGAGCCTTTTGTTGTGCCATCATACATTTCCTTGTAATTAGGTCATAATGTAATTAAGAATTGACCAGTATTCTTTTGACATGTATCCAACAATGTTCCATTACATAAGTGGAAAAAAAAAATTATATGCAAGTTTTAGTATTCTCTCCAAATACAACGTGTTGGGTACGTAGGTGTACGCTAGAATAGGTAGAACGGGTGCGGGTCCTGACAGACTATAACAATCGATCGATTATAGTGTATACTTTTAATAACTAATTGGAGAGAAGTTTCAGACGATTAATCATATAGTATGGGACTTTCGCCGCGTTATAAAAGCAAGTCCAGGATCGTCAAAAGTTGGAGATTCCAAGGTGTTACAATCGGGCGACAATAGGGCTTGGATGATCGGGCGCGAACAACCTTATGATGAAATGACTTTCGCCGAGCTATATGATATATTGATTATTAGATGAATCGGGCGATGGAGGACTCGGCGAAACTCAATTCCATGTGTGATCAATCGGCGAAAGTAGGTGTAATACGTGATAAATCAGGCGACGAAGGAACACAAGCGAAACCAGCTTTTAAGCATGATCAATCGGGCGATTCTAACACTACTTTTGACCGAAACCCAAGTATATCTACTAAGGAATCGGGCGACCCACCGAAACCCATTCTAACCTTGATCAATTTTCACCAAACCTCACATGCATCAATCGGGCAAATCAAATGTTCGAACATAGTCTACTCTAACTAAAATATGTATACTTCGAGTACTAACTTAATTTAGACTAGAGATCGAACAACTTAGGGTTTTTAGTACATTAGTATAGTTGGAATAAATTTTTCGATATAGTCATCTAATTTAAAAAATGATACTCATACTATGATATTTCTATCTAAGGGTCGAACAGTAGAAATTTCCCAAGGCAGAGTGAATTAAATTAGCTTGGACGAGGTAAGTGGGAATTTCAAGTATGACACATAAGTTAATTGTACGAGCATGAAATTACGTGGCTATCTGCTTATATGATATTACGTGAGGTAGACCTTTTGGGTCCAAATGATTATGGGAGTTTTGATTATTCCAAGGAATTATGTAAATTGGGGGTACAAATTAGAAAACTCAATATGCATGTTATATGATTTTTGAGTATGTGAAATTGTTCGATTAAGCGCTTAAATGTGATTAAATTCTTAGGATAATCGAATTTGTGTGATCTTGTGCTTAGCTGGAATATTAATGTGATCACCTGGTTATGAACATTTTCGTATTAATGGAATCTCATTGCGTCCTATATATGGAAAATATATCATGTTTAGTGATCGTGAACTGTCCGTGAGATTGAGTTATTTTATGAAAGATATCGTTGTGATACTAGGATATTAATGATTGTATGTTATATATGGAAAAGATGTTCTGATTGAGCTGAAAACGTGATTGAGTTATTTTAGGAAAGAATATCAATGTGATCACCCGGATATGAATGACTGTGTGCCTCTATATGGAAAGGATATTTGATTAAGTGTTTACTTGTGATTGACTTACTTCGGGAAAAAATCATGATATATCCGTTTGAGTGCTATATTATTTGACTCTAAATCAGTGAATCAATGATCATGGTTTCCTTGTGCGACTTAGGATTTATATTTTGGGTTGAAGCTGTTAGTACGGCTTATTATTCTATAGGATTTTCCTTCGACCTATTATTAAGAGAACCCCTTATGAACTCTGGAATGATAAAACCCCTAACATAGGATATTTCCATGTATTTGGCTGCATATGTGTTATTTTAACGATAGGGACAAGAGAGGAATAGTCGATTCCAAAGTAAATGAAGGGATATTCCTAGATACTGCCTTCATTCCAAAGCTTTTAGAGTGTTTAATAATTGGAAGAAGACAGTGCAAGAATCTGTGCATGTTACATTTGATGAATTTCCTAACGAGATGCTACTGAGGAGGTAAAGTTGTGTCTCCTGCATATATACAGGTTACTGACAAAGAAGTGAAACAATTCCATGGAACTAGATGCTGAGTCAGAGGAACCTGAGGCTTCAGAGGAACAACAGCACAGAAAATTCAAACATGCCTCCAGTCATCGCACTGAACATGTCATAGGGAATATCACTTCAGGATCAAAACGAGAGCAACTGCACGAAATGATAGTGCTGAGGAATCACATGATGTGCTGTTGTCAACCATGGACCTAAGACAGTGAATGAAGCTCTTGACGACGAATCATGGGTGATTGCCGTGGAAGAATAGCTAGCACAATTCGAAAAGAGCCAGGTGTGCTCTTGCGGAAAGACCTATCGACAAGTCCATAATAGGCACGAAGTGGGTGTTTTGCGCAATAAGCTGGACGAAAATGGTAATGTGACACGTACAAGGCCAGGTTAGTTGCCAAAGGTTCAAGAAAAAGGTATAGATTTTCAAGAAACCTTTGCACTCGTAGCTAGGCTCGAGTCAATACGCATGTTACTTGCATATGCATCTTTTAAAAGATACAAGCTTTTCAGATGGACGTGAAAGTGCATTTTAAATGGTTTTATAAAATGAGGAAGTTTTTGTCGAGCAACCTCCCGGTTTTGAGAAAGAAGAATTTTCAAATCACGTCAAATTAAACAAAGCTTTATATGGTTTAAAAATAGGCACATAGGGCATGGTATGAATGATTGAGTAGGTTTTTACTAGAATGGGCTTTACAACATGAACATTAGATAACACTCTATTTAAGAATGCGAAGGGAATCACATACTACTTGTGCAGATATACGTTGACGATATCATATTTGGTAGCACTGACATCACTCTTTGCGAGAATTTTTCTAAGTCTATGCAACAGGAATTTGAGATGAGCCTAATTGGAGAACTCACGTACTTCCTTGGATTGGAAATCAACCAATTGGATACGGGAACATTCTTATCTCAAACGAAGTACACGAAGGAACAACTTGAAAAATTCGGAATGGCTGATTCCAAGGTACTTCCCACTCCTATGCATCAAACTGCTAAAATTGATAGTGATGAACAATGTACGCCTTTTGACCAAACTAAGTATAGAGGTATGATCCGAAGTTTGCTATACCTTACGGCAAGCAGACCTGATATTATGTTTGCTACTGGTCTATGTTCTATATATCAATCGAGTCCAAGGGAATCTCACTTGACAGCAGTCAAGCGAATACTAAGATATTTGAAAGGAACAATCAATTTTGGATTGTGGTATCCAAATCCAAGGAATTCCCATTAGTGGGATACTCGAACATTGATTATGCCGGTTCTAGGAAAGATAGGAAAAGCACTAGCGGTACTTGCCAAATACTATAGGAATTCCCTTGTAACTTGGTCCAATCGAAACAAAATGCCGTCGCCCTGTCCACAACCGAAGCGGAATATATGCCTTAGGAAGTTTTTCTCAGCAAATCCTTTGGTTGAAACAGACCTTAAGTAACTACGGTTAAGGTACGACAAAATTCCTATTTTCTGTGTTAGTACTAGTGCCATTAGTATCACTAAGAATCCGTAAACCACTCTCGAACTAAGCATATAGAGGTGAAAACATCATTTTATTCGAGATCATGTTCAGAAAGGGAATATCAGCGTGAACTTCGTAGGAACTAATGATATCTTCCCCTTATTGAGAGTAGACTTTGTGATATTCGTGACCGAATAGGAATTATTGAGCTCAAATAGAAAAGATGACTAGATAAGTTAGTCCTTAGTAATTCTCTTATTCTTTGGGATCTCCTCGGTTTATCTCCTCGATTTTATATCTTGATTCTATCAATATTTTCCTTGATTCTATATTTCTTATATATCCAAATTATTTCCATTCATGGGGAGATTATTTTCTTTACCTTCTTCGACACTTATGTCAAAATCTATTTTCAGCCAAAATTTTTCTTTGAACTCAGATCTTTACTTATTTCCTTCCTTAATTTCCGCGAGATATCCTTCCATCTTCAGAAAATTCCATATAACGGGCAGTTTCCTTCTCTACTAAGTATTCTTTCAAATTCAAATTTAAAATCCCTTCTTTTTCTGACGCATGTCTTGTCGAGATCATATCCGTTAATAACTTCTTTCCATCCTTATCCAAGAAACTTTTGGCCTTTATAATCAATCGCCTCCTTTTAATCAGTCGGATTAGGCGCTTGTTCCATGCCTGCCAAATGTGGTAAATCAATGAAGCCAAGACATGACGATAAGCCTCCGATAGTAGGTGATTTCCACGCCATCTCCAGGATGCCCACAGGATTCCCTCACGCCAGTCCCTATATGGCCAAGTCCTCAAATACGTCGCCTTAGTAAGCGCAGGCACTGGCTGGAGAACCCATAGTCAAAGAATAAGTGCTGAGTCGTCTCGTAACGTAGGACATCGCAAAGCATGCAAACAGGTGTACCCGCTCTCTGAGCCACCCATGGCTTATCCCTTGTCGACAGTCAATCACCGATACTCAGCCACATGATACTCATGCCTGGAGACACGTAACAGACCCCCCGATAGGCTCGCCCAATGGACTGGCTGCCGACGAAACTACAGTGCCTCCCTGATCAACCGTGGCCTGAATTCACAGATCTTCCCATAGTCATATCGTCGATCCATCGCCGATCCTGAAGGAGATAAGCGGGAGAATCATCGACCTCAACTGCATCAGCTTTCTCCAGCTCGAGGAAGCGTTGGCTGAGATAGGAACCGCCTACAGTGATTTTGCCTGCAAAACGCGTACTCTACCAACCAGTCCACCATATAGAATCCTGAGCCCGTGTCATTACTCTCCATAGAAGCTGGACAAGTAAAGGACCTATTATCTGTAGCAAGCAATCGAGGCCCCAATCCCCCTTCAGAGACTGGGAGACATATATCGTCCCATGCGACCTTGGTCGAAGGACCCTCCCCACACACAATGAGCGCTTAAATCTCGATTCCAAAGCACGACAATACCTTTTAGCAAAGAAACACCCCGACAAACAGACATGCAATGCCTGCAGACCGACTTTATCAGTTGAACTCGCCCGCGTATGATAAGGACTAATTCAACCATGACGCCGACCGTGCATCAACTCGTTGTAAGAGTGGTGCACAAGCGCCAATCGTCAGCCGTGAAGAAATCAGGGGAACCCCCAAGTAGCGGACGGTTGCCTGTCGTCTTGGAAACCCATAATGGCAGTCAATATTTAACATGCCAGCAAATAAAGGCGGAGCACCACGACCGGCAGGAACTTTGCAATCCCTGCCAGTACCCGAATGGAAGTGGGACCACATCACAATGAACTTCGTCGTTGGCTTACCGAAATCCGTAAAATGAGACGCTATATGGGTCATCGTTGATAGATTGACCAAGTCCGTCCACTTTCTACCAATTAGTTCAACATTTCCTTTGGAACGTTATGCCGAACTGTACATTCAAGAGATAGTACTACTCCACGGAGTGCCGATGTCAATAGTTTCTGATATTATCCATTTTGGATGAGCCTACATAAAGCCATGAGAGCCAAGCAATCCTTCAGTACTGCCTATCATCCCTAGACAGACGGGCAGTCTGAACGAACTATTCAGACACTGGGAGGACATGTTGAGAGCCTGTGTGCTCGACTTTAAAGGGAATTGGAGCAAGTACTTGCCATTGATAGAATCTCGTACAATACAGTTACCACAACACAAATTGGAATGGCTCCATACGAAGCGCTATACGGGCGCAAGTGTAGGTCTCCATTCATTGGATGAGTTGGAGAATGACCGATATTAGCACCCGCCTGGTACAAGAGATGACGAAGCCACCGCTGAAATACGAGAGGATGAAAACGGCATAAAGCAGGCAGAAAAGCTACGCAGACCAAAAGGGTAGACCACTGGAGTTTGAAGTAAATGACGTTGTATTTCTGAAGGTATCCCCGATTGAAGGTGTAAAGCGGTTCGGGAAGAAGGGTGAGCCCAAGATACATAGGACCATTCCGAATTCTTAGGGAAGTTGGCGAAGTAGCATATCAGCTCGAATTACCAGCTTCTCTAGCTCAAGTTCATGACGTTTTTCACGTATCAACCTGCGAAAATATGTCGCAGATCCAAGCCACGTGCTGAATAACGAAGTCTACCGCCAGCAACTCAAGCCAGACCTGAGTTATGAGAATGAGGCAATAGTAATCCTAATGTACAACATAAAGCAATTACGAAATAAAGAGATTTAAAGTTAGTAAAAGTGATGTGCAAAATCAGTCACAGAGGAAGCAACATGGGAACGGGAGGATGACATGAGAGATCGCTACACTGAGCTGTTTCCCCTACCTGATTTCGGGCGCGAAATGCCTTTTAAACGGGGGAGGACCGTATACGCGGGTCCCCACGAGTAACTTGGCCAATAAATTTGCATACATATTATGTGCTTATGTGATTGCATATTATATGTTTATTTAATTATGTGCTAACCGTTACATGACTCATGTAAAAATTTAAGACTTGGAAGAATTTAGCTAAACATTTTAAATAGTATAGACTAGTTTCGACCGATTGGAATTTAGGACCAAGATTCAATCGATTTAGGGCAAAGTTAGAAATCGATCGATTACAATACCAATGGAGACTAAAATCCCCATGTAAAGGAGGTAGTTTCGGCCGAATTATGTAGCTTTCGCCTAGTGAATTGGGATCGATCGATTAAAGATTGTATATACTAGTTAGAGTAGAACTGACAAATTGGTTCGATCAATACATACCATTAGAATTGGACCACTCACAATATATGTAGCACCAACAAGATAAGAACTTAGGATATAAGTGAAACGATTGCTTAGTTTAGGAGGAAATAATGTCACCACCTTGTCCTTTCAATCACACTTTCCTAAGCACTTTTTATCATAATGGTTTATCTATTAACCATTGAAGTAAAAAGTTCCACAACTACGAAAGTCTTCAGAAGCCAAACATACAATAAGAACCAACAGGAAAAGAAATAACGCATATCAGAAGAAAAACACCCAACGAAAGTTTAAAAAAAGAAAAAAAAAAAGAGCTCCAAACAAAAGAGATCGAACTATACTTGGAAGGGGTATGTTTTTTCTTTCTCTAAATCTTGTATTTTATTCGTACATTAGCATGTCTTAAGGAATTGTTAGATAATCAATTGGAGAGTAGTTTCAGACGATTAATCAAGGACAGCCCTTTTCCTTCAGGTCTGGAAGTCGGGGATGACGTCGAGAAAAAAGATCATCGCGAGGTCCCACATGGGTACGTTTTCGTAATATACCATCGGAGTATTGGATAGCCGATGGCCTGAGTGCCATAGCGATGCGATAGGAAAGCCCTTATTCCCCGGCGATGACCCTAAGTATGGAAAGGATTGAATACGCCCGAGTGTGTATAATGAAAAAAATATCTGAACCGTATTTGGACCCGTTTACTGCTTCCTTGCAATCGCCGAATGGAGAAAACACGGCCTGCATTACTATTAAGGCTGAGTACGAGTGGCGACCCGTGCCATGTACGGTCTGTTCGTCCTTATCCATGGAAAACAGAACTGCCCAAAAAACCAGCAGAGACTCAACCTCTCCGTGCTGAACAACTCAAGGTTGCTGAACCGCCAGTTCGTAGCCAGTAGAGATCCATACGTAAAAGGAGGACTCATGAGTCGGCAATAAAAACTGTCGAGGGACGGAGGGCAGATACAGTGCCACCAACAAGAGACCAGCCGAGGTCCAAAGAAACCAGAACACACCATCCAGCTGGCGAGAGACGGAGGAAGATACTGTGCACCAAAAAACAGACCAATCGAGGCCCAAAGAAACTAGGCGAACTATCCAACTGGCAAGAAGAATGCTGAGACAAATACTCTTGCTGTCCTCCAAGAAATTGACGCTGATGATACTGATCTGGCAAACAACAACGAAGTTACTACAACTTTGTGGAGACTACAAAGGGCCTAATAAGCACCCTTACGATTGGTGCTACATGATCCGTCGTCGCATGGAATGTTCGTGTCTAAACAGATTAGACCACCAAAGAGGGGTGGGGGAGTTCATTCATAAATTCAGCCTGAAAATGATTTGCTTAATTGAAACTAGGTTTCTGTTCAGATGCGGCCACTGTCTCTCACTCTAGCGATTGGACATGGTTTTTGAGTACGAATACGGACCAGGAAACCGAATATGGCTTGGATGGGATGCTAGACAACGTATCCGTGCAAGATTTCATGGTTATGATGCACTGCGAAATCCGATGGCCACCAGCCAACCTGGAGCTCTTTACTACTTTCGCCTACGAAAAGAATCTAAGGAATGAGTGACGGGACCTATGGCTCAGCTGACAGCACAATCACAGTTACATATGAATGAACCGTGGCTCGTAATGGGATTTCAATGCTATTCTTGGCCCTCACGAAGCACGAGGCGGTACGACTAATCATGGAGACTGCGACGACATGCAAAATTGTTTTATCGAAACTTGTTATCTTCCCTACCACGGGTAGACCAATCTTTACATGGTACAATCAACAGCGAGGCACGAGAGGACTGCCCGCCAACCCATGTGGTTCTCCCAGTTACAGGACATTCGTTATCGTAGTGATGTTCCAGCCACGTCGGATCATAGCCCAATTATCTTGGAGTTGAGGACTGCCCGTCATCAGCGTGGATCATGCTTCCGCTTCGACAACTTTCTTACAAAAGAAGCGGAGTTCGATACCTTGGTGAAACAAGCTTGGCAGGAACGGGTACGTGGTTTTCCAATGCATACGGTGGTTACCCGTCTAAAAACTCTTAAGCAGATGCCGAAGCGACTAAGGTGCACTAAGGGGACCTTACGGCGAACGTGGAATCTCTATGCACGAGCTGTTGACATGGAACGTTCTTACCTTTCTCAACGCGCTAAAGTCCACTGCTTAAGGAGGGTGATCAGTGCTCCTCTTTTTCTTTAAGAAGGTGGCGATGCGAAGGGTGGCCAACAGAATATTCTATCTTGAGGGCGATGATGGAACTATTTTTTAGGGAAATGAAGTTCGTGAGGAGCTGCTCCGCTATTTTCAGGACCTACTGGGGCATACTGCCAGGACATCTTCCGAGCAGATAACCGTAGGAAACTACCTACCCCGCAAACTTAATTAACAATACCGACGCATCTGATATGGTTCGACCTGTTCAACCGGGAGAGATCAAAGCTGCACTTTTTCTATCATGGACGACAAGGCGCCTGGGCCGGACGGATACAGGGCTGCCTTCTACAAAGCTGCGTGGACGTTGTGGGTGGCGATATCACGTATGCGGTGCTGGAGTTATTTAGAACGGGCTTTCTACTTAAAGAACTAAACAACACTTCGATCACACTTATCCCTAAAGGGATGCCCCACGAAAGGCCTCGGATTTCAGACCAATATCTTGTTGCAATGTCTTGTACAAGGTCATATCGAAGGTAATTGCAAATAGGCTTAAGGTTAGCCTCGCCTTGCTTGTTCATACCACACATACTGCCTTCATTCCTGGGCGACGCATATCTGATAACATCACGCTTGAGCAAGAAATTAGCCACGGGTACAAGACCCAACACCTTCCCGAGCGCGTGGATTTCAAAGTCGACCTTGCTAAAGCTTACGACCGCCTCGAGTGGGACTTGTTATTGCCGTTCTGGAAGGCATAAACTTCCATCCCACCTTCATCGGATGGATTTGCAACTGCAACACGACAACAAGGTTTTCTCTAAACTACAATGGTTGTATAAAGGGTTTCTTCACTGGGCGACGAGGGTTGCTTCAGGGCGACCCTATATTGCCGTACCTATTTACCCTTGCTATGGAAGTTCTGTACGGAATTCTTAAGGAGCGGACAGCCCACAACCCGCTTTTCCGATATCATTCGCTATGCGAATCTAGAGAATTGTATATGCTCACATTTGCAGATGACATCCTCCTCTTCTCGCATGCGGACAGCAACTCTATTTCTGCCCGTAAGGATGGTCTGCACGAATTTGCCTCGATTTCAGGGCTTCAAGCGAACACGATCAAGAGCAAATGTATATATCTAAGCACGCTGAACATCTTATTCCTATCTTGGGCTATCATGGGCTTCTAAGTTGGTGCACTTCCCGTGAGATATCTTGGTATACCTCTTATCAAACTCGCCTATCGATCCAAGATTGCTCCCGTTACTTAGAAATCGATCAAAGTTGGGCTCATGGCTGAATCGTTCACTGTCCTATGCGGAAAGGGTCAGTTAATAAACTCTGTTCTTTTGGCGATTCATACTTACTGGTCTGGAGTTTTTCTCCAACCCAAAGGAGTTATTAGGGATATCGAGTGTCGGATTAGGCGCTCCCTATGGCGGAACTCCACTCCTGAAGTTGCGTGGGCTGATGTGTGTCTACCTAAAAATGATGGGGGCTAGGGATAATATCTATCGAGGTTGACAATTGTGCGCTTTTTATACGGCATCTCTGGCGTCTCCTTTTACGCGACCCAAACTCGATATGGTCTCTTGGATTCTCAATACTCGACTTACTCGTGTGTCTATTTGGACTATTCGGCTTCTGCTAGGGCCTCTTGGGGCTGGAATAAATTGCTTAAGCTTCGTCCGATTCTGCGTTCTCTCATCTCTATCGATATTGGTAATGGGGAGTCCATCTCCTTGTGGCATGACCTTGACTATACACTGAACTGCTTATTGATCGGCACCCTCGTGGCCCTTTGGTCATGGGGCTGCCATCTGATTCTCGGCTTAGCTGTGTGATCGACCCCAATGGATGGAGATGGCCTGTGACTTCCACAGTGGAATATGACTTTTGCAGCTGATCTCCCTGAGTTACGCCCCCAAATGCAGGACCAATTTCGTTGAACGGGCTCATCGAATGGGATGTTTTCTACTTCTTCGGTTTGAGAGGCAATTAGGCGTCGGCACGAAAAAGTTCGTTGGGCTGCCCTTTCGGGGCCCTCTTTGCATTCCTCGTCGTGAAGTTATTCTGTGGTTTGCTATTCGGGAGAGGACGGCAACGAGGATCACCCATGGATTGGGGCTAAGGCTGGATCGACGGATGCTTATTATGCGCTGATGGGGAACAAGAATCGGTACAACACGTTTTCTAGATTGCACCTACTCCAGGCGGTGCATCCAACTGCTGAGATACAAGCTTCGATTCATGTGCCCTTATCGTTGATGAAACACGAACATCGATTGGGCTGCGGCTAAATGGCGGGGAATACACCTTACACACCTTACGAAACGGCACATTCTGCTTCACTTGTTTATCACTTGTGGCAGGAACAAAATCGACGATTGGGCACCTTTCGAGCTGAAGACCTTTTGGTGCAGATATCATTGGACTGATTTGCATACGCCTTGACACACCTCCCCTGAAGTACTCCCTACAATTGCTGGCGTTGAGGCCGGTCTGGAGGATCACTTGGTAGAGTCTCATCTGCTTTTGTTTTGTTTTTTTGTTCGTTTTTTGTTTGCTCAGCCTTCTCGGGTTAGGGTCTATCGGTTTTGTTTGTTTCGTTTTCAGCCTTAGCTTAGCCGCTTGTGGCAAGTTAGGGTGTGGGTGATGCATGGTTGCGACTGTACTCTTGTGTCTCGAGGGGGAGATTCCAAGGTGTTACAATCGGCGACGATAAGGCTTGGATGATCGAAAATTGGAGATTCTCAAGTCTTGTGCAAACATGCGGCACATCAGCAAACACTTTATTCTAATGTTGTGACGGCGGAACGTCTTCGTGACACAGCCCCGTTATTTTCCCGGTTTGTGACGGTGGTTACGCTCAATGCTAGGCTTGACGAGTTTGCAAAATACTCGAAGATACAATCATGACCCGAGTGTACGACGCACTTGGTACATCCCCTCGCGACAAAGGCAAGCCCCCGCCATCGAAGAAGATCTGCTCAACATGTTCTCCCGCAGATACCGACATCGGCCCATGGAATGTTCCAATAGAAGAACTCCATGACATCCTGCTGGCCCGACTCCGCAGCGCACCCACACTCAGCGAAGAAGAACAAGAAATCAAACGACGGCTCGAGGTTCCGTTCACCTGCTGAGGCGAGGCCCCAGACGTCCGTCATCAACCACGTGACGACCCAGAGGATGAGGCCGCCCGAGAGGGAGAAGGCTCAAGACAATTAGCCTCAGCCTCAACAGCAGCAGGCAACCATCACCAAAACAACTACCCAAACTAAATCACCCACCCGAACTACTACCAAAACAACCCAACAGGCTTCTTCGTCTCAAATAGAAGCCTCCTCACCAGCTATGAGCCTCTCACTCCTCATCCCACAGCCAAAAAGTCCTTTGATTTCTCCATCATCTCTCATTCTATCCCTTCAGACAGATGATCCATCCTACTGCTGAAACTGTACAATATACACGACGCCGTAGAAAAGTACATTTTCAACGAAGATTGGATAACAAAGCCGATGATCCGGACATAGCCAAAGCTTAATGGAAAATGCAAGATTCATTCTGATGAAGGCAAACATAAGCCTGGCCGAATCGGCGATGACGAACTCGAGGAAGGTGAAGACTACTACGCTGAAATTTCAGAACTTCCGAGCTTCTCAACAGACCGTCGTTGATGAGGAATGACCACCATCGAGCCAAGCTGATTGCTCCATTTCAAGAAGAGATTGGAAGAAGAATCTGGAGGAAGAAGGATAGGATCAGGAAAACGGACGAGCCTCCGCTGCTCAAATCGAGCCGTCCAAAATAAAAGAAAACCACTACAAGATAGTAAGTGCACATTCTAACTATTACAGATGCGAAATTCGATGCCCAATTAGCTTTACTACCTACAGGGCCGAAAGGAAAAAATATTTCAATACATCTTTTACAGTCTATTTAAGCTTACACCCAAACTTTTAAGCCCATTCTTAGCCACTAGAAGCTTACTATGAGAAATTTTTTCCCTAAATGATGGTTTATGCATAAACTTCACTAACCAGGATCGAGAGCAACCATAACTCTGACAATTGATATTATTGAGTTTTTATCCACAGAACCGAGATGAAATCGTAGATTTGCATAAAATCCTCTCAAAAATTATCTTGATAAAATATGGAGTGACTCGTCCCGATCGGATAGAAAAACGTCAGATTGAAGGAAATTTTTTGCTCCGACAACAATTAGAGCTGAGGAGACTATTATGATAAAGATGGTTGATTCTTTTTAGAGAGAAAGCTTCATAGTAATGGGTTTGTTATGTTCAGAGAGATAGATGAATATTGCAATGATGATGATGAGAACTAACAGAAATAATATAATAACTTAAAGCAAAGGTAATTTAGTCTTTTCGGTAGACTGCGTACTAAAAATAAGGTTCAAATGGGGAGTTTGAATAAACATTCTCACCCGGGACTGGTACATAAGATTTTATGCTAATGAGTATTAAGTCTAGTTCCTCCATCCATATTATTAAATGACGTTTTCTTGTTTGGCTCACGCCCTTGCTAACTAGCATGCGGTCTATTTAGACCCCCTGGAATTTCATTATTGTACAGCCAATTTGGCCCGAGGCCCGCGGGCAAGCTTTGATTTTTAGACCCGCGGGGCAGGCGGGTGTAATACCGTAAATTTTGATACGGGTTTTCGGTGTAATTAATGTTGCAGTTATGCGAAATTAAATTAAAATTTTTAGTTTTAACTTGATTTAGAAATTGGAAATAATAATATAAGTGAGATTTATATTGTAATGAATGGGCTATATTTTGGATTGAAATTAGGCCCAAGTTCTCAAAATGAATCTTAATATTCACGTTACCTAAACCATAGGAAATCTCGTCACTAACCTAATGTCAAATCATTTGATACTTTCAAAGCATTTCAATATCATCAAAACATTAGAGGAGAAAACCCTCCTTTACCAACAAAGCTAGAACGAAATTTTTGAAGGAAGTTAAGCATCATAAGTTCATTCTCAAGGTAAGGTACGATAACCCTTTTATACATAATGTTTATTTATTCAATAAGTTGTTATGTGGTTTATATAAGAGCTCTAGGAAGTTTCGAGGCTTAGAACGTTTAGGAATCCCAGAAGTGATTGAATTATTCATAATAAGGATTTAGTAATTTGAAAAGCATAGTTTTCAAAGCAAGGTATGTGAAACTTTTCATGGATAATATACATGTTGTGTTCACTGTTCGATATGTGTAGGCCCTTATGTGATTTTATGTTACGGAATTACCATATTTACATAAACTCAAAGCTTTCGAAGAGCAGTTCTTGATCATGCGTGTCTATGTGATAAGATTGAGCTTAGGAGATTGTCGATATATGAGATATTCACAAAAAGATATGATGACTTAGATAACCGTGATGGTAGAATAATTTCAATGTTTGAGGGTTTTCGATATGAGAACAATGATGGATTCTAGTTTTCCCGTATATGAATTAGAAGTTCTCGATATTTTAAGAATGTCGACATATGATTTATATTAACTTAAGAAGGAAGTCGAAAGGCATCAAATAAAGTCGAGACTTTCCCTACACAGACTTCGACATTTGATACTTAGTAAGGGTTTTAATATCCATGTCTCGATATTTGTATGTTAAGGAATTCGACATTTATTCTTTTCTCAGTTGTGTGTCCTCGACATTTTACATTGATTTCGACTTTTTCAAGATGGTCTCGACATTTGTAGGCTCGACTTCTATCAGCCAGACAATTCGACAACATCTCGACATTGTTTATAGAAGAACTCGACATTTTATTATATCTCGATATTTATTTTAACAAAGGTTTCGACATTTAATAATAGTCTCGACATTGTGTGAAGAATTCGACATCTTGTATAGGTCTCCGACATGATTCAACAGTCTCGACATTGTTAGGGGTTCGACATTTTTAAGATTTCGACATTGTATTTTAATTAATAAATTTCGGTATTTTAGGGTTTTGTTATATTTAGGGTTTTCGTGATTTTAGGATTTTGATAATTTTAGAGTTTTCGGAACTATTATATATACTAATAAAATTATTATATTCAGAACGACCGATCTATAGAGACTTCCCAGGACTTCGTAGTTGATTGTAGCGGGAGGACAGGTAGGTGGATTATCCATCTACAAATACGTAAACACAATATGTGTTTCATGTGATTATGTGTTTTACGACTTATGTGACTTATATGTTTTACGTACGATTTATGTAAATCATGTTTTTATCATATTTTTATATGCATGGCACGTGCATATCACGTTAGAGCGAGAAATGTTTATACCATAATGTGACGATAGGATATGAAATATTGACGTACGGGGTAGAATGAGATGTTTGTGATTGGCGACTCTTAGAGGAGTCGAGGTTGGGCTCACTGGGCACCTGGCGGAGACAGACGTGATCGATCTGTCTACCCGGACGTGATCGTTCGGGGTGCATACCGCCGGACGGGATTTTGTTGTGATTGGCGCGGGAGATATACGGACCTGGTAGGAGGACATTGACGTGATCGATCAGTGCACTACCGGCGTAGCTCGCCGCGAGACTTGGGGGTGGCCTCCCAGTAGTCTATTGCGCGCGGAGGTGTCGAGCCTAACCTAGGGCCCTGTGTTGTGTGAAATAGGAATGTGGGAAAGAAAGAGTATGCATTATATCATATCGTGAGAAACTGGGATTGGGTTGAGTGCACACTTGCATACACGCATTTTATTCACCTACTGGGCAAATTGCTCAGTGTTTACGTGTTGTAGGTACTGAGTCCGACGCTGATACGCGTCGTGACTGAGGCGGCTGGTGGCGGTGCTCCACGGACTTTTGAGGGCGGTGCGGTACATGGATGAAGACCTGTGGAGCGTCTGTAGGACTTTTGTTCTTTTGATATTTTTGGGGCTTCAGCCCGTGTACAGAGATGACAATGTAGATATATATTTATAGTAATGCATATTTTTTAGGAAAAAGTTTTTAATTAGACGGGCCTTCCGCGACTTACTTGCGGAAATCCGCCACTAATCCTAATTAGAAAAGTAGGGTCGCCACAGGTGGTATCAGAGCTTCGGCTTTAGATTCTGTAGACTGTCCATGTACTGCCGCTCAAAAGCCTGGAAACCAGCCTGGCCTGTAAGTTTAAAGATTGACTATGTGATTACGTGTTATTTGATTTATGTGTTTTCTATGTCTGATTGTAGAATTAGTTAAAAATGCCGAGAACACGTAGAGAAGTGGGTGAAACTAGTCGTAGGGCGGGTTCCGAATCCCCACCGAATGAGGACCCGCTCTACTATCCATCAGTTAACTGACCTGATTCGGCGACAGTCCGATCAGATTAATGATCTGATTCATCGACAAAATTCCTCGGAACGTCACTCATCCCCTGGCCTAGAACGTGCCGAAGCTGCCGGGGAGAGGTTCCGAAGATTAAATCCCCCGCCTTTGAGGAAGCCGCTGATCCTACCTATGCAGAGGATTGGCTGGAACCATCGAAAATATGTTCCGCGTTAGCCATCTCCCTGATACTGAGAAGGTGACTTGTGCCACCTTCATGTTACGTGGGAACGCGGGTTACTGGTGGGACACCATTCAGGTGCTCGAAGATCCCACCCTATGACTGGGAGAGATTCAAAGTACTCTTTCGGGGCAAGTATTTTACCGCACCTGATAGAGCACAGAAGTTGAACGAATTCATCAACCTCAAACAAGGAGGGATGTCAGTGACGGATTACATCCGTAAGTTCGAGCAGTTGTCGAGGTTTGCGCCACATATCGTGGCCACCGATGAGTTGAAGATCGAACGTTTTCTGGAGGTCTCAAAACCGAGATCTTCCGAAGTGTAAGCATGTACGACACTGAGGGAAAGACCTACGATCGTATCGCTGAACGAGCAATATTAGCAGAGCAAGCAGAGAATAGAGTTACCAAGGCTCAAGATGCAAAGCGACGGGCAGAAGTGCAACAAGGAGGAGGGAATCAGAAACGCCCGTTCTTTGGCAAGAATCTGAACAATCGTGGACATCAACCAGGCCAGCAGAACTGGAGACGAGGCCAAACCAAGGACCAGCTAACGTTTCACCCGACCCCCAAACACGGTACCCCAATGTCGACAGTGTGGGCGCTACCACTACGGAGTATGCCATGGGCCGAGACCAAACCCAACTCCCCAGTGCTTCCGATGTGAAAGATTGGCCATTATGCCAGAGTCTGCAACGAGAAATACCGCAAGTTCCAAACCAACCTTTACCCGACCTCCACGGTACCAGCACGAGTTTTTACTTTGACCAACGAGGAGGCCGAAGCGAATCCTTCCGTAGTCACGGGTACGTTGACTATTTATAACGTGCCCACCTCTGTGTTAATTGACTCTGGGGCTACACATTCATTCGTGTCGGCCAAATATGTGGAAAAGGTGGGAGTTTCTCCTACCTTAGCTGAATGCAATTACATAGTTACACTACCACACGGTGATCCGACGCGCACTAACCAAGTGCTGGAAGGATGCTCCGTAACATTGAGGGTAGAGATCTGAGCGTCGACCTGATTGTGATCCCAATGAACGACTATGACGTTATCTTTGGATGGATTGGCTTTCGAGATATGGAGCCATCATAGATTGCAATAAAAAGGTCGTAAAATTCCAACTGCCCGAAGAAGAGGTATTCACTTTTTCGGGTAAGGCGAATAAGAATTATGCCGCGAATATCTGCTCTGAAGGCTCAACGACTATTGAGATCTGGTTGTGAGTCTTATCTCGTATATGCGGTGAAGGCGGAGGAGCTACCTCAGCCAGAATTGAAAGACGTGCCAATAGTCAACGAATATGCCGATGTATTTCCCGATGATCTCCCGGGTTACCCCCTGATCGAGAAATACAGTTTACAATAGATTGATGCCGGGGTCCGCCCCAATTTCTAAAGCTCCTTATCGATTAGCGCCGAACGAACTGACGGAATTGAAGGAACAGCTAGAGGACTTGTTACAGAAAGGGTTTATTCACCCAGCTTTTCACCGTGGGGAGCACCAGTCCTATTCGTGCGAAAGAAAGACGGGTCTGCGGTTGTGTATCGACTACCGGGAATTGAACAAGATTACGATCAAGAATAATACCCGTTACCGAGGATCGATGATCTATTCGACCAACTACAGGTTGCTACGGTATTCTCGAAAATCGATCTCCGTTCGGGATACCATCAGTTAAAGATCAGGGAGACAGATGTTCCTAAAACTGCGTTCAGTACGAGGTACGGCCATTACGAGTTTCTGGTCATGCCTTTTGGACTGACAAATGCTCCAGCTGCTTTTATGGATCTTATGAACGAGTCTTTAAGGACTATCTTGACCGCTTCGTAATAGTCTTTATTGACGATATCCTGATCTATTCTAACACGAAAGAAGAACACGAGAGTCACTTACGAATCGTCTTAGGAACCTTGCGTGAGAAACAGCTCTACGCCAAATTCAAGAAATGCGAATTTTGGCTTGAGCAAATAGCCTTCTTGGGACACGTGATTTCCGGAAGTGGAATCTCCGTGGACCCGAGTAAGATTGAGGCCGTGAACCATTGGCCACGACCAACTACTCCGACAGAGGTCCGAAGTTTTCTAGGACTTGCGGGATACTACCGTAAGTTTATAGCGGACTTCTCTAGTATTGCCTCTACATTAACAATTTGACGAGGAAGAACGTTCCGTTCAAATGACCGAAGCATGCGAACAGCTTTCAAGAATTGAAGAAACGTCTTACTCTGGCCCCAGTATTGACAATACCGTCAGGGACCGGAGGATTTGCGGTATACAGTGATGCTTCGGAAAACGGACTGGGATGCGTGCTGATGCAAAACGGAAAGGTGATTGCTTATGCTTCACGACAACGAAAGGATACGAGAAGAACTACCCAACCCATGACCAGAATTAGCAGCGTGGTCTTCGCTCCGAAGATCTGGAGACATTATCTCTACGGAGAGAAATGTGAGATCTTCACAGACCATAAGAGTTTGAAATATTTCTTTACTCAGAAGGAACTTAATATGCGACAGCGAAGATGGCTGGAACTTGTAAAAGACTACGACTGCGTTATCAATTATCATCCGGGCAAAGCAAACGTAGTCGCAGACGCGCTTAGTCGAAAGGCATGAATACGGAATTATACCGGCTTGGAGTGGAAATAGTCGATTTGGGCGAAGTCGAAACGAAACTAGCAGCGCTGACTCTTCAGCCGACGTTGCTAGAACGGATTCAAGAGCACAAGAAGAAGATGAATTCTATCTAAAGGCGAAGGATACACTACCCGAAGACTTCGAAATCCGGGCAGATGGAACCTTATTATACAAGAATCGCTATACGTGCCCAACGACGAGGAGTTACGACGAATGATAATGACAGAAGCCCACGCAACAACATACTCTGTACATCCGGGAGCTACAAAGATGTACCAAGATTTGCGGATGATATATTGGTGCCGGGAATGAAGAAGATATCGCCACGTTCGTAAGTAGATGTATGACGTGCCAGCTGATCAAAGCGGAACACCAGCGACCAGCTGGAACTCTGCAGCCCTTACCTATTCCCGAATGGAAATGGGACCATATCACGATGGACTTCGTCGTTGGCTTGCCTAAAACGACGAAAGGCCACGATGCTATTTTGGGTGATCGTGGATCGCCTAACCAAATCAGCCCATTCATTCCTATCAGCTCTACTTTTTCCATGGAACGCTACGCTGAATTATATATTCAGGAATTGTTCGACTCCATGGATTCCAATTTCTATTGTCTCGGATCGAGATTCGAGATTTCTATCCAACTTCTGGCAGAGCTTACAAAAGCGATGGGTACTAAGCTCTCATTCAGTACTGCATACCATCCCCAGACGACGGCAGTCTGAACGGACGATCCAAACCCTTGAGGACATGTTGCGAGCATGCGTCCTAGACTTCAAGGGAAACTGGAGTAAGTACCTGCTGCTGATCGAATTTTCCTACAACAATAGTTTCCATGCTACGATCGGGATGGCACCGTACGAAGCATTATACGGGCGCAAGTGCGATCCCCAGTTCATTGGGACGAAATAGGTGAACAAGCTTATATTAGACCCGATATTATCCGAGAAACAACAGAAGCAGTGACCAAGATCCGGGAAAGAATGCGAACGGCTCAAAGCCGACAGAAGAGTTACGCTGATCGTCGACGACGACCTTTGGATTTGCGGAAGATGACCAAGTATTTTAAGATCTCCCGATGAAAGGAGTGAAACGGTTTGGAAAGAAGGGGCAAACTAAGTCCAAGATACATAGGCCCGTTTAGATAGTCAAACGAGTCGGCGAGGTTGCATATCAGTTAGAAATTGCCGACTTCCCTGTCCGCAAGTTCACGACGTATTTTCACGTATGGACATTACGAAAATACGTCCGGACCCGAGTCATGTCGTTCAGAATGAGCTTCTTTACCAACAACTCAAGCCTGACTTGAGTTACGAAGAGAAGCCCTGTAGAGATTTTGATGTATGAATCAAAACGACTACGGAATAAGAACTATTCCGCTAGTTAAAGTTCTGTGGCAGAACCAATCAGTTGAGGAAGCCACGTGGGAGCGTGAGGATGATATGAGAATCGTTATCCCGAGTTATTCCATCGGCGTAATTTCGGGGACGAAATTCTTTAAGGGGGGGAGGATGTAATAACCGTAAATTTTGATACGGGTTTTCGGGTAATTAATGTTGCAGTTATGCGAAATTAAATATAAATTTTTAGTTTTAACTTGATTTAGAAATTGGAAATATAATAATAAGTGAGATTTATATTGTAATGAATTGGGCTATATTTTGATTGAAATTAGGCCCAAGTTCTCAAAAATGAATCTTAATATTCACGTTACCTAAACCATAGGAAATCTCGTCACTAACCTAATGTCAAATCATTTGATACTTTCAAAGCATTCAAGTATATCATAAACATTAGAGGAGAAAACCCTCCTTTTACCAACAAAGCTAGAACGAAATTTTTGAAGGAAGTTAAGCATCCATAAGTTCATTCTCAAGGTAAGGTACGATAACCCTTTTATACATAATGTTTAATTTATTCAATAAGTTGTTTGTGGTTTATATAAGAGCTCTAGGAAGTTTTTCGAGGCTTAGAACGTTTAGGAATCCCAGAATGTATTGAATTATTCATAATAAGGAATTTAGTAATTTGAAAAGCATAGTTTTCAAAGCAAGGTATGTGAAACTTTCATGGATAATATACATGTTGTGTTCACTGTTCGATATGTGTAGGCCTTATGTGATTTTATGTTACGGAATTACCATTTACATAAACTCAAAGCTTTCGAAGAGCAGTTCTTGATCATGCGTGTCTATGTGATAAGATGGAGCTTAGGAGATTGTCGATATATGAGATATTCACAAAAAGATATGATGACTTAGATAACCGTGATGGTAGAATAATTTCAATGTTTGAGGGTTTTCGATATGAGAACAATGATGGATTCTAGTTTTCCCGTATATGAATAGAAGTTCTCGATATTTTAAGAATGTCGACATATGATTATATATTGAACTTAAGAAGGAAGTCGAAAGGCATCAAATAAAGTCGAGACTTTCCCTACACAGACTTCGACATTTGATACTTAGTAAGGGTTTTATATCCATGTCTCGATATTTTATGTTAAGGAATTCGACATTTATTCTTTCTCTCAGTTGTGTGTCTCGACATTTTACATTGATTTCGACTTTTTCAAAGATGTCTCGACATTTGTAGGCTCGACTTCTATCAGCCAGACAATTCGACAACAACTCGACATTTGTTGTATAGAAGAACTCGACATTTATTAGATATCTCGATATTTATTTTAACAAAGGTTTCGACATTTTAATAATAGTCTCGACATTGTGTGAAGAATTCGACATCTTGTATAGTCTCGACATGATTCAACAGTCTCGACATTGTTAGGGGTTCGACATTTTTAAGGATTTCGACATTGTATTTTAATTAATAAATTTTCGGTATTTTAGGGTTTGTTATATTTTAGGGTTTTCGTGATTTTAGGTTTTGATAATTTTAGAGTTTTCGAGAACTATTATATATACTAATAAAATTATTATATTCAGACGACCGATCTATAGAGACTTCCCAGGACTTCGTAGTTGATTGTAGCGGGAGGACAGGTAGGTGGATTATCCATCTACAATACGTAAACACAATTATGTGTTCATGTGATTATGTGTTTTACATGACTTATGTGACTTATATGTTTTACGTACGATTTATGTAAATCATGTTTTATCATATTTTTATATGCATGGCACGTGCATATCACGTTAGAGCGAGAAATGTTTATACCATAATGTGACGATAGGATATGAAATATTGACGTACGGGGTAGAATGAGATGTTTGTGATTGGCGACTCTTAGAGGAGTCGAGTTGGGCTCACTGGGCACCTGGCGGAGACAGACGTGATCGATCTGTCTACCCGGACGTGATCGATTCGGGGTGCATACCGCCGGACGGGATTTTGTTTGATTGGCGCGGGAGATATACGACCTGGTAGGAGGACATTGACGTGATCGATCAGTGCACTACCGGCGTAGCTCGCCGCGAGACTTGGGGGTGGCTCCCAGTAGTCTATTGCGCGCGGAGGTGTCGAGCCTAACCTAGGGCCCTGTGTTGTGTGAAATAGGAATGTGGAAAAGAAAGAGTGTGCATTATATCATATCGTGAGAAACTGGGATTGGGGTTGAGTGCACACTTGCATACATGCATTTTATTCACCTACTGGGCAAATTGCTCAGTGTTTACGTGTTGTAGGTATTGAGTCCGACGCTGATACGCGTCGTGACTGAGCGGCTGGTGGCGGTGTTCCACGGACTTTTGAGGGCGGTGCGGTACATGGATGAAGACCTGTGGAGCGGCTTTAGGACTTTTGTTTCTTTTGACATTTTTGGGGCTTCGGCCCGTGTACAGAAATAACGATGTAGACGGATGTTTATAATAGTGTAAATATTTTAGGAAAAAGTTTTAATTAGACGGGCCTTCCGCGGCTTACGCTGCGGAAATCCGCCACTAACTCTAATTAGAAAAGTAGGGTCGCCACAAAAGCAGCCGGATAGCTTCAAAAGATCGGCCTCGCATAAAGGTCGGAACACGTACCGTGATCGTCAGTACCTACAATACGTAACATAAAGAATGAGCCACCGAGGCTCAGTAAGCAGAAATTATGCATGTATACACGTGTCCTAACGATCGACAATCCACGTCGTCGTTTTCTAATGCTCATACTCTCTTCTCATTTTCTCGTTCTTTTTCTGACTCGTACTCATTTTCTTACACTCTTACTTCGTACGGGCCCTCGGCTTTCTATCCCACTATGCGCCATTCATAGAGATCTCATATGTGGAGGTTCTCACACTAGAAGGTCACCGAAGGAATCTTCCCTCACTAAGTGCGGCCTCCACGCGGACGCTTCTCACTGGTAGCCAACACCGAGGCCACTAACCGCGGAGGTCACCCGAAGGAATCTTCCCTCCCGGTTCGTGCTTTACGCACTAGAAGGTCACCCGCAGGAATCTTCCCTGACTCAGTGCGTGCCCCGGGCCGCATCCTCCAGGTTGCATCTCCCGCATACGGGGTATTCCCCCAGCCTCTTATACAGGCCTTATGGCTTCTTTTGCCATGGCTGCATAGGGGAGCCGTGACTCTTCATTGAGTCGACACAAACGCCAATATCGGCGAGTATACATCGCACACAGGCGATCTTACGCACGCTCTTACCTCGCGTCATACTTACTACTTATGCGTGCAAGTGCTCATGACATGCTCATGTGAATATGCAGATCATGCTTATCATGCATATAAAATGACCTTATCTTAACATGCACGTTTCACGTAAAATACACGAGCACGTAAATTCACATCATCGGACGCAGGCAAGTTACGTACTGTAGTTGAAATTTCTACTTACCTGTTGTCCAAGCGAGATTAGTATTCTCCTCGTTCGCTCCTACCGTTCGACCTTTTAATAAAAAGGGTTATATTATTAGTATCTTGCTTTCTTAATTAATCCGTCAAATGATTTCATTCTGTCTTGTTACTTATTTGGTCTTGTATAAATTTCCTAGACTCCAATTTAATTTGATTACTTCTTATTGCATTCCTAAGTCTTTACATTGAGCTAAGGTACGTAAGAGTTCAATGGCCCTAATTCTTATAGCTAGGCGAAAGTGATTAGGACTTGGTATCAATCGATCTTTAGTTGGTTTGATTCCAATCAAGTTTCGATCCTTAGAGATTCCTCACTTATCATCTAAATTCCTTGCACTATAAGCTCGGCGAAAGTCGCTTGATTCTACTAGGTTTCGCCCAATTAATTCATCCAAATTGAATTCCTAAGTTATATGAGTTTCGCCCGAAACTCATCCTCTAGTTGCTTTCGATCGAAAGTCACCATTGTTAGCCACTTTCGATCGAAACTCATTTAGATCAAATCCTGATTTCAATTTGGCATTTATCACGAATTGGTTTCACTCGAAACAATACTAGTTTCGCCGAGTTTTCCTTCGATCGAAACCTTCTCAATTATCTAGTTTCGATCGATTGATTAGAGTTTCGCCGAATTCAATTTAATTTGAGGGTTTTCGATCGATTCCACTTTCGATCGACTTGAGTTTCGCCGTGTTCTTACGTGTGCATGGCGTCACTATTTCGCTCGAAACCATGCATGGTGAAGAAGTTAATTTAAATTGATTGCATGGCTTGGATGGAGTTTCGCCGAGTTTTGCTTCGGTCGAAACTCATTTTTTGTTACCGTCCTTCGATCAATTTTAGGGTTTCGCCGAGTGGTGACGTGTGCATGGCATCATTATAGGTTTCGATCGAAACCATGCAAAGTGGTTAGCCACTTTCGATCAATTACATGGATTGGGCTTGAGTTTCGATCGATACTCATACATTAAAATGAGTTTCGGTCGAAACTCGTAACTTATGGAGTTTACTATTCAAAATTAATCCAATTCAAAAACTAGATTCATGATCCTATCGCCCGAAAGCCTATCTCAATTACTCACTTTCGATCGAACACCCAAAATTACTCATCTCATCGAAACTGCTTCTTCTTCTGGTTTATCCAGTCGAAACTTCTGCATTTCATTCCTTTTGCTACCCAAATCGTGTGGCTCCTTCTCAGAAGCAGAATTTCTAAGTTCTAAATCGTATATTGTACTATTCGGTCACTAATTCGTCCATCTAGAATCCTTAATACGAATTCAAGCTCGACATTTAGGGTTTCCCGTGGGTTCCTCAACTACCTTGCTTTTAATGTCATTAATAACCTCCAACTACACCTTGGTTACGAATTTAAAAGGCTTAGGGAAGGCATTTCACTTACCAATTTGAGTTCCAAAGCTTGTTGGAGTGCTCTTGGTTCGAAATTTGGCTCGGCTTCTTCTCATTCTCCTTTCTTTCTACCTTTCCTTACTTCGTTGGTTTTCTTTTTGGGAATTAAAGTGTTTTGAATTGTTTTTAGTTGGATATTTTCCTTAGCTCATTGTAGATAAGGCACAAAGTGGCGTGGGTTTTCCTTGTTTAGGGAAGTTGTCCCCCAAGTTGTTCTTTCACATTGAATTGGGCCAAGTGTTAAATGTTTTGGCCCAAATTTTGTGGGTCACAATTCCCATGAATTTTCTTAGCCCATTGATGCTTCATGGTCCAATAAAAATCTTAGCCCACATTTCTATATTCCATTCTCGAGAATTTCCTCCTTGTCGGGAGTCATCGCAAACATATAATTAATGTCGCGTAATTTCCCTTAATTCTCATAAAAATTACGAGCATAGAATTCATACGAATTTACGTAGACGTATATAACATACTCATGTAACACGAAATTATATAGATCATACACGTAATTTATTGGCCGACCTAATTTCCGGGGACCGGGGTCCTACACAGCAGTTCGGCTAGCTCTATGGGGACGAGTCACGATCAGGATTTGTCCAGCAGAGTGGACATCCAACTTACCAAAGGAGACAGACAAGGTCCACAGCATTGTAACCTGGTTCCTGCGCCAAGGTACGAAGACCTGGATTTTGGAGCAGGAGTTCCACCTCAACTCTTCGACGACAAAGAGTCCTCATCCATTCGATCAGAAGTTAGCTTCGAGCTGATGAACGAACACCTGGTCTATCTCATCAGGATTCCCAGGATTCGAGATAGCACTTCGGATTCCAGGTCAGTTCTGCAGATTTTTGGGTTAGCTATTAGAATTCCATGTCAGTTCTGACCCACAAGTGTAACAACGATCAGCAATATGGCTTGGCCCAGGAAGACCCGATCTGTTCAACCCTGATTTACAAAGTCCAGTTCTCTGCTGGCCGCAGAAGACCCAGTCCATCTATTTGGGATTTCTAAGTCAGCTCCAGGCTGGCGTGTAAAGAGGCTATTCATTTACTTGAGGTTCCTAAGTCTGGCTCCATGCTGGAAGCAAAGATCCGACGCACCCCATCCAAACATTTTATGTCCAGATCTAACTGAGAGATGGAGACTTGAGTATCTGCTCCGACTCATAAAGAACCTGATCTATGCGATCAGAATTTTTAAGTCAGCTTTCTGCTAGTGAAGGAGACCTGATCTATTTGATCAGGATTTCAAATATCAGCTTTCCACCAACAAGTAAAGACCTGGTTTATTGATCGAGGGCCCAACTACGGGCTAGCAAACATGCGAACTCCTGAGCTGTTTGGGACTTCTTGGGCAACGGGAGAAAATGGCCGAAGAAATTTAAGAACACGAGAAGAGGAATGCTTTCTTAATAATACTCCGAGCTGCAATACTTAGCATATTGCAACTCAGAGTAGGGGACCGGATGATAGGGGTGACCTCTCCAGCATTCTTCCTGACATGACGACCTACAAGGAATAGAGTAGGAGGTTGAAGGAAGCAAAGACTAGGTTCGAGGTTCGAGGTTTGGAGAAGCTAATGAGATACTCCGGGAAGCTACGAAGCTATTCCGAAAGTCAAAGGGAAGTAATTGGAAGATATCCCATGAAGCTACGGAGCTATCAAGAGGGAACAAATGAAGTAATCGAGAGAGCTATGGAAGTGACGGGGAGACCTGACGAGGGAGGGCAGTACGAAACCCTTGCTGCCCCTACAGTATAAATAGGGTCTTCTATCCATTTTACACCAGGAGTTACATGCCCCACACACACTAACACACACATATTCTCTCTTCATCTCTTAGTCTTCTCTTTACCTTGTAAACATGAGCGAATGTGAGATTGAGTGTGTAACTTCGTTGACTAATAGTGAATGTTCTCCGGCGGCCCGTGGACGTAGGTATCACCCGAATCCGAACCACGTAATCTCTGTCCCTTTACTTTCTCGTTCTTCCTTTTTATGTTTCCAACCACGATTTCATCCAAATCGGCCCTCACCTTTATTCCTAGACCATAAATCTCGTTGATCAAGGTCGTAACCCGCATCAATATGTATGTGTGTAAGTAAACATATCTAATCATATATAATATCTAGACCATGAAAATTCAATCCATTCAAGAACTTGGTCCAAGAAAGGTTTGGGTTTCTAAACTTTCCCACGAACACTTATATCAAGATTTCTAAGTTGTGTAGTTATTCTTCTAACTACACCGTAATCCCGTATTAAATTTTTACGGGTATTACATTCTCCCCCCACCCCTTAAAAAAATTTTGGCCCAGAAATTCGTTGGCGATGAAACTCGGGGTAACGATTTATTTCACATTCCAAGTGATTTCCTAACTCGTTTGAATTTTGCCAACTCAAACAACTTAATGTAAGTTGGTGATGAGCTTAAGGATTCCGAATTACTTCGGTGCTAGGGTCAGTTTGAAATTTGGAATCGATCGTGTAAGCCTATATCCCAAAATCCTTTGATCTAAACATGGGGATGCTTTAAATTTTTAACTTACCAGTGACATCATTGGGTTCGGTTCCTTCTCTTCGTCAGTTAGCGCAAATACTCGAGCCGTGGTTGGAGCTAGTGGCGGTCGTTCCACTGGTGGAGCTGGATTTTGGGGCAGGTTTACTTGACAAGCTCGGGCAAAATGTCCGGACTGTCCACAACGAAAACATTGAGGATCATTTCTGGGTCCTGGGCCATAGCAATGCCCGTATGGTATTGCCCACATTGCTGGCACTGAGGATACATTAAAGTCGAATAGGGAAGGAAATTGGTTGGTCTTAATTTCGACTTGGTTGTTGGTTTGGTTGTCTCGGATATCTTCTCTGATTATTGTTAGGGCCTCCTTCGATGTATTGTCGCTTTCGATTGCCTCCATCCTCTTGGTGATTTTCATTTTTCTTGCTTCCTAAACTGCCAGATTTTGGGCCTCTTCTCGCTCTGCAACAAGTGCTCGCTCTGCTACTTGAGCGAATGTCAAATCTCGCGTTCCTTCCATGCTCACGTCTCGGTAGATCTCGGGTTTGAGACCTACTTGTAATCTCCCTATCTTCAGAGCATTAGTCGCCACCATGTGTGGGGCAAAGCGGGATAGTTCCTGACACTTTCGGATATATTCCGCGATAAGTTTTTTGCCTTGTTTGAGGTTGATGAACTCATTCAGCTTTTGAGTTCGATATTTGGTCGTAAAGTATTTCTCGTAAATCAGTTCTTTAAATTGTTCCCATGCCATATTGAATGGAACTTCTAGGATCTTGCTGGTGTCCCACCAAAACCTAGCGTTTCCTCGGAGCATAGAAACGGCACATAACACATTTTCATCTTCGGGTACCCTGCCGTACAAGAATATTTCTTCTACGGTACGTAACCAATCCTCTTCCATCGGACGATCGGTAGCGTCCGCAAATGTTGGGGGATTCAGCTTACGAAATCGTTCACCTATGATTTCTACACGCTTCGGCTGGGGAGATTGACGCTCAGAAGAATTCTGATTACAGATAAGCTCATTGACCTGATCCGATTGTTGTTGGATTAGTTCGGTAAGTCGCAGAATAACTGTGTCCCGTTCAGTGGTAGGAGACTCGGGTTTGGTCCTAGGACTAGTTTCGTCCACTTCTTTACGTCCTTTCAGCATCTTATGATCTATAATTTGTCACATAAAGAGGCAGATTATTGTAAACAGTTAACCACATCAAACTTTAAAACTTATAGGCGAGGCTGATCCTCCAGGTTTTTGAGCGGCTGTACATGGACAATCTACATAATCTATATCCTAAGCTCTGATGCCACCTGTGGCGACCCTCACCTTCTAATACTAATTAGTGGCGGATTTTCGCAATGTAAGTCGCGGAAGACCCATCTAATAAAAACTTTTTCTTAAAAAATATATTACATCAAAATGTTTTTCTACATCGTCATTGCTATACATGGGCCGTGGGCCAAAATGACAAAACATCAAAACCTAACGTCGCTCCACAGGTCGCATTCATGTACAGCCTCGCCATCAAAAGTCCGTGGAGCACCGCCGTCAGCCCTCTTCAGCCGCGACGCACTAGCGTCGTGCTCAGTAGTACCTACAACATGTAAAAACCTGAGCTATTTGCTCAGTAGATGAAATATGCATGTGTGCAACGTGCGCTCGAACCCATCCCATACACCTTACACATGCATACTCGCCTCTTTCCTTTCTATCTCAACCCATCGCGTCTCGACTCACATCTAACCCCTCGCCTAATCCTACAGGATAAACGGTTTGCACATCAGGTGTCGCTCACGCACCAGAGTAGACAAGTGGCTCACCCCCGTCTCCCGCTAATCCCCGACAGTTTGCACCTCAGTACCCGAGTAGACGACCGGCTCACCCCCGTATCCCGCCTCAACGGTTTGCTCCTCAGGTCATGAGTAGATGAGTCGCTCACGCCCGTCTCCCGTCGTCTACACTCTCGGATGGTTTGCACCTCAGATGTCGCTCACGCACCTGAGTAGACAAGTCGCTCATGCCCGTCTCCATCTCACTCATGTACTACCTAGGACGGTTTATGCCTCAGTGTCTGAGTAGACGAGTGGCTCACCCCCGTCTCCCGCCTCAATGGTTTGCACCTCAGATACCGTGTAGACGAGTCGCTCACGCCGGTCTCCGGCCAACTCACCTCTCACACGATATCCAAGTACCCCAAATTTACCTCGCACCTTGACATAATAAGGCATCACCGTTTTCTACGGTGCTTAACCTCGCCCTAACGTGTATGCACGTGTAGTGCAAATATTGAACATATTACGTGACATGCATGTACAAATAAAGGTTGGGGTTTCTAAACTATTCCCAGGAACGCTTATATCAACATTTCTAAGTTGTACAGTAAACAAATTCTTCTAACTACATTGTACTCCCGTATTAAATTTTTGCGGGTATTACAATCAACAAGTGTCTATCGCCAAAACACGCTAGATTTGACAAGGGCAACGACAATATTCTTCGCTATTCCATGGCATAGTCTACTCAAGGAATTACTACGTAGACCAGCTGATCTGAAATGATCCAGCAGACCAGATAAGGAAAAAGCAAAATAAAAAGTAATCTGTAGTACGCCAGGTGGTTCTCAGTGCTCATAGGTCATCAAATGGAGGTCCACGGGAATATCCCTCAATTGCCTCCTGGTGGGAACTACCAAACGCCCAAGCTCAAGTTCTTCCATCACTCTAAGATGACAAATCTTGACCGACCTTGGATGCCGATATCTTTTGAGCTTCTCCGTCTCGCCGACCCCACGAGAGACGTATACCAACTCTACTATCGAGAACATCAACTGACCGAGGCAATGATCAGAGGACCCCCGACAGACTTCAATGTGAGCCCCCTCAACAACTAAATCGTGAGGCTGTGCTGATCGATGAAGTAGCCCAGGCACTCGAAACGGAGCCTCAAACTCAATAAGCTCCAATGCTTGATCCAGATGCCATGTTGATTGATGAAGTGGCACATGAGTTGGAAATAGAAGCTCCAATGCCTTACCAGAGGGTCCAATCATTGTAGAAGTGCTTCAGGAACCGCTTGAGGAACTTCCTACCAAGGAAGGACCGCTCGAAGCTGAAAACAGGGCTCATCCTACTTCGAGAGGCGACTATGCCTGAAACTGATGCCTTGATCTCCATGATCATACCGATTGATCCTCAAGAGACAGCATCAGCCAGTGAATGCGCAACACGGGAACTGTCACCGCTCGTCGGAGGTTCAATTGGTCAGACGGATTCCACGACTTCAAGACCAATCCAGTGAGCCCGTCGACATAGCTGTCACGACCACATCAAACAGAACGCCAGTCATCACCTTACGTGCTGAGGACCTTCCTCCGCTCAATCTTGAGCCGCAGCACGAACCGCTTGCGTAACTGAAGCAGAGATCCAGATTCAGACCACTACCGGCCCCGACACCCAAGTGTCTGGTGCACAGATTCTTACAGAACTGTCACAACATCCATAGACGCGAATCTTCTAGATTCAAATCAAGGATTGGATGGAAGTCTCGTAACGTCGCAACCTCAAGCGATGATGAGCCAGCCCACTGAGACAGTGTTCACTCAAGGGTTGTCAATAGGCGACATCTGTCGTCCTGGTCTATCGACCACGGAGGCATCAGAACTGTTCGTGGCAGAAGCACTCTCTACTCCGCGATGTCACAATTTGAAGAACGCTTTATGAAGAGAGTCCGCGCTGCGATATAGACTTCCCACCGTGATACTGGGAAAGCACCACTCTCGACGCGACACCGTCGAGACAAACCTTACAGCTAAACCTCACACACACAGCCCATACACACCGCCACCATCCAATCAACCATACTCATAAACCCATACACACACCCAATCAGCAACCTCCACACCATTCTTGTCGCCCGACTATTTAGCCTTTCCAGCCGGACTCCTCACAAAGAAGACCTCTTTAGGCGTCTAGTTGATCATCTTGACCCACCTACTCAATCATACTGAGGTCAAGGCTCCCGCTCAAAGCGACGACATGACGACCCTGACGATCAGGATCCTCATGAGTGGGAGAAAAGGCCTAGGACTTCCACGAGCGGTCGAGGAGAAGGCTCGAGTGCGGCGCAAACAAGTACATGAGCCGCTGAAACATAACGACCCTCAACCAGCTTACAAACGAAAACCACCACCAGCACGCGCCGCACCACCCTAACTCTTGAACCAAACTAACCACCCACCTTACGGACGCCTCCGTCACACCACCACATACGACTTTCACAAGGCCGTTGCTTCTGGAAGAAGAAGCAAGTGCTGACATGCCCTTAGCCCTAACAGACACAGTGGCACTCTCCAGTTAAAATGCTCTAGACCACTCGGGATCATCAGGACGCAAAGTCGACCACATGAAGTGCTCGACAAGTATATCTAACGATGTTCGCCACTTTCTACGCCAGTCTTCGGTCGACCTAATCCTCATTGAAGAAGAAGAACTTTAGCTGATAAATTATCCACCATTCCAAGGGAAGATTTTTAACTCCTATCTACATCATCGAGCGGACAAACAGAATTCGAGTTCTGGTAGACGAGACTGATCTACCATAGCTTCTAGCCTCCGAGATCTACAACCTCTTCCAGATGTATGTGGAGAAGTACAAAGATCCTCAAGGTTACATTAAGAAGGAAGGACTCGAGGGAATCAACAGGATTATGTTGCGCCAGTCAAGTACTCTGCCGCACATGACCTTCAGATGGCTTTGGATAGCAATATGAAGAAGGTCAACCTCACAGCTCCGCGGATGAAGTGTCCTGAAAATCGAAGGGCTTCCTATTGATCACATCTTCTTGGACAAACTCGTAGCCATCACCCACCTCAAAACAATTGCTAACACGAATAGGCTGATGCTAACGACTGAGGTCCGCAAATTCTGTGATGAGACCTTCAAGAAAATCAAGAGGAATATCAAGAAAGGATTGGACGAAACCAATGAAGACACCAGGCTGCCTGACCGCAAATTTTTAAGAGAGCAACCGCTTCTGACGAAGATACTCGAAGCCATCGAGGAGCGGATAGAGCTAAGGGATACTATCAGGCATTACGAGCATGCGCTGGACTTGCGCAAGTCATTCTGCGCCCGACAAAGATAGACAGAGCTGAAGGGCAATCAAGCACAACGTGGGAGATTGTAGAATACACATTGTAGTTGTGCTTTGATTTCATTAGCTATCTTTCTAATTAGGGGCTTTTATTGTATTTGTCCTTACTTTAGGACTCACTTGTATTTATACCAAGTTTTTGGGTATAAAATACTATTGTACACAAAGAAGATCGATAGAGAACTTACAATTCCAATTCTAGAGAGAGAAACACAAGAAACTTTATCACACTACAAGCATTCTCTCTCAAGTTCTTCATTTGAGGTTTTCGATCGAAACTTGAATTGCAATAATTCTATCAAAATACTTGGGATTGTTTGCCTAGATCATAGGGTGATAATCGAGGACCTAACATAAAGTCTATCAAAAATTTTGCATCGCTAAGGTTTATGATCGAAAATTACTCTGTACCAAAAGTCAAAATTGAACTTTTTCATTGACTCGGAAAGTTGACTAGACTTTCTTGAGTGTAGAATTTAAAAAAAACTCTCTAGATTTTAGATCAGAAAAATCTTGAAAACAAAGGCACGAGGTGTTGTTAATGTTGGGGATGTGCCTTCGGAATGCCATTCGATGATGTAATGAATAGGCCATGTATTTAATAATTGATGTATTATTCGCTCAGTGCTTAAATAATGTATTCTTATACGTATTAATTGAATTCATATTCTGTTATTTATTCTTTAAAAGACATATTATTTATTTACCTATCAAGTCTTACTAGGCATCCCGTGAGACGGTAAATAAATAAATCCCATATATCTTGAGTTTATTCACCGATTCTCATGGGATGCGATAGCGGCACCGGTGAGCTATTATTCTCCAATATTAAATTAGTCCATAAGTCTTAGACCTCAGTAGGGTGACTGAGCATCAATTACGACTTATTTGTTGACGACTCTTATATGGTTTGTGCCTACCATTCGCTTAGGAAGCGGGAGGTCGTAATGTTGGTATAAGTTGAATTAGGGGATTAACTTGTACTTGGAACGACTCGCAATCGACGATCACATGGGCCATATCGTTACTCTGGGTAGCGTCAATGATCGATCGATTGACTATAGTAGTGTGCGTGGACCTTAGACCGAAGGGTCTTTGACGGAGTTGAATTTGGGGTCTTGACTTGTCACTAGTTGCTAGGCCCACCTTGTTCGGGAACGAACATGGGTCGGCGCCGACATGCGGTCTTGACAACGAAGGGTAACTGTCATGCTTAGTCTATCGTGAGGGATTCACTGTCTCGTTAGTAACCATATATGCCCTATGCATATTCGGGGATGGGAAATTACAAAGTCTTCGGCGGAAGATAACTGACTTACATGGGACGGAAGGGGCAGTTTAGTAATTTTGCTAGTCACGAATTAGTCAAAGAGTCGAGTCTAGAGAGTTTGACGTAACCGTAACTCTCACTCGACCGGGAAATTAGTGAAGGGTCTATACGTATGACGATAATCTATAATCGGTTCGTAGATCAAAGATCGTACTCAGCACAGGATCTATTCGGTACCGCGGGATTGGCTAGGCGCTTACCGAATTCTTGGATTCCTCCCTTGCCGGGTTGAGACGAACCAATAGAGTCGGGCTTAAAAATGATCACGTGTGATAGTGCCTAACTAATATGAGATGTAAATTGATTTAATGGTCTTAGAGATAAAAATGTGAATCCAAGTTTAGAAACGGTATTTATATGGACGTAACTTCACGGAACGAAGTGATGAAGAATGAGGCGTAAATTGGGTTCACAACGATGAGCAAGGCTCGTCACGGTCGTGAAGCCTGCTTGCAAACTATCAGTAGCTTCAAAAATTCATATCTCCAAATCTAGACCTCAGATTGTGAATCCCTCAGCTCAGAATCAAGACTAGTGAGTCTTCTATCAACGATTAAAATTTCAGAGAAATCGGACATTGTTTAGCTCTCTATCTGAGAGAAATACCAAACTGCGGCAATGATGTCAAAATCAGCACGGCCGTGAACGCCTTGCACTTGGCCGTGACGACCGGCAGTGGGCGAGCCATAGGCTGCTCACTTGCCCAGGCCGTGAAGGCCTCCAGATGACAGTCACGGCCGTGACGAAGGCCGTGACGCGTGGCTGATGCTGCCTAATACTTGTCACGGCCGTGAAGGATCTTGGAAGAGGCCGTGAACCGACAGTTTTTGGTCAAATTTGATCCAGACCTAACCCAATTTCGGATCTTATTCTTTCGTTATGATTTGTGGGACAACATCTAGTCATTAGACAATAAAATAAGAAAAGAATCAAGCAAAAATGAGTCATGTAGGACATGATCTCATTTAAACAAATCTAAAGTCTATTTCATGATTTAAAACTTGGTTTTATAATGATGAGACTTGTGATTTTCGTCCGTAACTTGTTCTAATCTTTCTCACACTAAGCTTTGAGTTTTATAGAGAGAAGAAAGAGCACTTGGGTTGTTCTTGAGAAAACTCTAAGTGTGAGTGAGTTTCTAGCAAATCACACACACATTAACATCTCTATACAAACATTCTTCACTTCCTCCAGCCATCCTTGGGGAGGTGAAGTCTGTGGCACGTCACGGGGTCGGCGTGACTTCTTCGGCACAGTTCATGAGCTACGGGATCTAAGGATCTCCGCGACAAGGCTAAGATTCTTATACCTTATACGTGTCAACGTGCGTTTTTCTTTATTTAACCGAGTATCCTGGGAATCCGTATAGGACCCGGGAAACATTTTTAAATTCCGTTGCGTTCGGGGCGAGGCCTCGGGTCACCCGAGGTTTCCCAACAGTGGTATCATAGCGATAGGCTCGGTTCTATGAAATGACATAAACGCGTCTTAAACCAACTCGGTTGTCCAAGTCTCTAAGTCGCTCGAGCGTCATAGCATGAGTTGTACTTAGGTCGAGTTCGCAAAACGAGTGCTCGCTTGGTCGGAGGTCGCCTAGTTGCGATCGCTCCGACGTAGCGTGTGGAGACCCTCGTTTTCTAATTATGATTAGTGGCGGATTTCAGCAACGTAAGTCGCGGAAGGCCCGTCTAATTTAATACTTTTTCCCAAAATAATATACATTACTATAAAAATTTGTCTACAGCGTCATCATATACTTGGCCGAAGCCCCAAAATATCAAAAGAACAAAAGCCCTATTATCGCTCCACAGGTCTTCATCCATGTACCGCCCTGCCATCAAAAGCCCGTGGAGCACCGCCACCAGCCGCCTCAGTCTTGACGCGCGTCGGCGTCAGACTCAGTACCTACAACACGTAAACACTGAGCGATTTGCCAAGTAGGTGAATAGAAATGCATGTATGCACGTGAACGTTCATTCCCGATCCCAATATCTCACATGCAATGTTCACTCTTTCTTTTCCCACAATCCTGTCTCAAATCACACAACACAGGGCCCTAGGTCAGACTCGACACCTCGCGCGCCCATAATAATAACATACGGAAGCTTACACTAGCAGCGTTTTGACGGTCATGCAACTGCCCTGCTCGGTCGCTCTTCCGTAGGCGGTAGCCTACGCTGACAGAGTTTTGACGATCACGCAACTGCCCTGTCAGGTCGCTCCCTCCGCCGAAAATAAAATCACGACGGTTTTGCACCTCGGGACGTTCACGCCGAGTAGACAGATCGATCACGCCTGTCTGCAGTCAGGTGTCATACGAGTACCAACCTCGACTCCTCAACGAGTCAAACAATCACAACAAACTAGAACTGCCCGCCCTCAGCGGTACGACAAATCATCATCGTTTCAGTACAGTGTAAATACCTCTCACCCCTGTGATAGGATATGCATATGCTATGCATAGAAACGTGTTAATACATGAAACGTGCGTAAAACACATCACATAAATCATCGAAGCACATTAAGGCACATAATTCTTATGTGTTTACGCATTGTAGATGAATAATTCACCTACCTGTCCTCCTGAAGTAAGTCAGTCACGATATCTGGTAAATCTCCTAAATGTCGAAACTCTGGACAGGTAAATATTACTATGTTAATATATTTACTAATTCTCGTAAATCTCGAAATTCTCAAACCCTAAATATCGAAACCCTAGAAATCCCAAAAACCCTAAAATAACTAAACTTTCCTAATGCCGAAAAATTAGGTCTCAAAATTAGATTACTGAAAACTTTTAAGTCATGCCGAAACTTTCACAAAATACCGCGAATTTCCTTTTAGGTGAGATAGTGCCGAAAACTTCAGGAATAAATACCTAAAATTTGTAATGACTAATCATCGAAAACATTTATAAGGGCATGAATAAAGAAAACTCTATTGAGTGAATGTCAAAAACCTTGCATGCATTCAATCTCGAAACTTAGTTCACTTCCTTAGAGCACGAAAACTGTGAGGCATCAAAACTAGGTTACGAAAACTTCAATCAATTAAATTACAGAGAAAGGCCGGTAATATTATAATATCAAACCTCAACATACCAAAATCATCACCTTACTAAACTCATAATAACAGAAATCTTGTAGGTGGATTAATAAAATGCCGAAAGCTAATTACATATGTTGAAAATCTTTCCCAAGTAGCAAAACATTGTTGAAACTTTCGATAACTTTTAGGCTTATTAAAAACATTTATTACTAAAATTATTTAGCATAGAAAACCCTAATGAACTGATTTCTCTGCCGATATTAGGGTCACCTAAAACTTATTATTTGAATGTCAAAACTCTACCTTGCTGAAAATCTCAAACATAAAAAAACAAAAACACATATGTACCACAATCTATTCCTATCAAATGTTTAGCAACTAATCACATACCTACATCAAACATTAAATATATCAGCACTATTCTAACACCTAAATTTATTATTAGACACAAACGAGCATCTATCATGGCACTTTAAAAAAAATAGAATTCAATCTCTAAAATACGCAGACCATGAAAACATAAATTGATTATGTTTACGAGTTGTAAGTAAAATTTTACCTGCCTAACCTTGGTCTCGTTTCCGTTTTTTTTTTTTTGCTCTGATGTAGTTTCCCTCTTTAGTTACTTAGTTGATTCTTAAAGATAGCCTTGTTCTTCGATATAGTATTTGTTGGGTTTCCTCCTTTTCAAGTCGTAAATTACATATACATATAAATGTGTAGGGTTCCCTAGATAGTGATGTGTATTACCTTAAGGTTAAGGAAAACTATTAGTCATATTCAACAATAGTGTAAAAGCCACCACGTGTACTTTTCTCGGCTCTTTGATGAATATTTTAATTAGTATACATGCGTGTGTATAAGTAGAACTAGGTAGGTTTAATCATTGCATGTGTATCGAAAACTTTATAAGAGGAATATCGAAAGCTTTGTGAGAGATAACAAAGTTTTCTTTTGTTAGTATCGAAAACCTTTTGTATTCCCAATTGACATCGAAAAATTTCCTACGATTTAACACATGACGAAATCTTTGTGGCTATGTTAAAGTATCGAAGACTTGTGATTTTAATGTATTTTCACTGTTCAATAATTTAGCTTACTTATTTCAAATCTTTTTTCAGATTCCTCCTACTTACGAGTGCTATTCCTTTAGATTTCGAACTAGTTTTGAAATTTCGATTTAATAATCTTACTTCAAAGTTTTACGTTAGTTTAGTCAAAATCCCTAAATTAACTAACCACATTATTAACTAGAGCAAAATCCCGTATTAAATTGTTATGCGTATTACATCCTCCCCCCCTTAAACAAATTTCGTCCCCGAAATTACGCCGACTGGAATAACTTGGGAAAAAGAACTCTCATATCGTCCTCACGTTCCCACGTGGCTTCCTCAATTGATTGATTTCGCCACAACACTTTAAATAACGGAATAGTTTATTCCGAAGTTGTTTCATTTCATACATTAAAATCTCTACAGGCTTCTCTTCGTAACTCAAGTCAGGCTTGAGTTGTTGATAAAGAAGCTCGCTCTGGATCACGTGACTTGGGTCTGCGACGTACTTTCGTAGTGTCGATACGTGAAATACGTCGTGAACTTGCGATAATGAAGTCGGTAACTCTAATTGATATGCAACTTCGCCGACTCGTCTGATGATTTTGAATGGGCCTATCTATCTAGGGCTCAATTGGCCTTTTCTTTCAAAGCGCTTCACTCCTTTCATCGGGGAAATCTTCAGGAACACTTGATCATCTTCTGCAAATTCCAAAGGCCGTCATCGATGATCTGCGTAACTTTTCTGACGACTCTGTGCGGTTTGCATTCTTTCCCGAATCTTCGTCACAGCTTCTGTCATTCCTCGGATCCGGGTCCTAACAGTGTTTGTTCACCGATTTCGTCCCAATGGACTGGGGATCGGCACTTGGTCCATATAACGCCTCGTATGGTGCCATTCCAATTGTAGCCTGGAAACTATTGTTGTACGAAAACTCTATTAGCAGTAGATACTTACTCCAGTTTCCTTTGAAATCGAGCACACATGCTCGTAGCATATCAACAAGAGTCTGAATCGTTCGCTCAGACTGCCCATCGGTCTGGGGATGGTAAGCAGTACTGAATGAGAGCTTGGTTCCCATCACTTTCTGTAAGCTCTGCCAAAAGTTTGACAAAAACCTAGAATCTCAATCCGAGACGACAGAGGTTGGAATTCCATGGAGCCGAACAATTTTCTGAATATCTAGTTCAGCGTAGCATTCCATGGAAAACGTAGAACTGATAGGAAGAAAGTGCGCTGATTTAGTTAGGCGATCGACAATCACCCAAATAGGATCGTGGCCTTTCGTCGTTTTGGGTAACCCAACGACGAAATCCATTGTGATATGACCCACTTCCATTCTGGAATGGGTAGGGGCTGTAGGGTTCCACCGGGTCACTGGTGTTTTGCTTTTATTAATTGGCACGTCATGCACCGGTTCGCGAATGCGGCGCTTTCTTTCTTCATTCCCGGTCACCAGTATGTTACTCGCAAGTCTTGATACATCTTCGTCGGCTCCTGGGTGTACCGAATATGTGGTTGCGTGTGCTTCTTTCATTATCGTTTGTCGTAACTCCTCGCTGTTAGGTACATAAGGACGATTTTATATAATAAAGCTCCATCCACTTGTATTTTAAAATCCTCGGGTAGCGCATCTTTCATTTTTAGGTAAAGTTCGTCTTCCTCTTGCGTCTTCCTGATCCATTCTAACAGCATGGGTTGAAGAGTTAACGCTGCTAGTTTTGCTCAACTTCGCCTAAATTGACTATTTCTATTCCCAGTTGATGTAACTCTGCATTCATCGCTTTTCGACTTAGCGCATATGCGACTACGTTTGCCTTGCCCGGATGATAGTTGATGATGCAATCTTAGTCCTTGATGAGCTCCAGCCATCTCCGCTGTCGCATATTTAATTCCTTCTGAGTGAAGAAATACTTCAAGCTTTTATGGTCTGTGAAGATCCTCACTCTTCTCTCCGTAGAGATAATGTCTCCAGATCTTCAAAGCGAAACCACTGCTGCTAGTTCTAGGTCATGGGTTGGGTAGTTCTTCTCGTATTCCTTTAACTGTCGTGACGCATAAACAATCACCTTTCCATTCTGAATCAGCACGCAGCCCAGGGCATTCTTCGAAGCATCGCTGTATACTGCAAATCCTCTGGTTCCCGATGGTATTGTCAATATCGGGGCAGAGGTAAGACGTTTCTTCAATTCCTGGAAGCTCTGCTCTCATGCTTCAGTCCATTTGAATGGAATGTTCTTCCTCGTCAGGTTGGTTAATGTGGAAGCAATACTGGAGAAGTCCGCTATAAACTTACGGTAGTATCCCGCAAGTCCCAGAAAACTTCGAACTTCGGTAAGAGTCGTAGGTCGTGGCCAGTTATTCACAGCTTCGATCTTACTCGGGTCCACAGAGATTCCATTTCCAGAAATCACGTGTCCTAAGAAGGCTACTTGCTCAAGCCAAAATTCACATTTCTTGAATTTGGCGTAGAGCTATTTCTCTCTCAGGATTCCTAAGACAGTTCGCGAATGAATTTCGTGTTCATCCCTCGTCTTAGAATAGATCAGAATATCATCGATAAAGACGATAACAAACCGATCGAGGTAGTTCTTAAAGACTCGATTCATCAAGTCCATAAAAGCAGCTGGGGCATTTGTCAGTCCAAAAGGCATGACCAGAAACTCGTAATGGTCGTACCTCGTACTGAATGCAGTTTTAGGAACATCTACGTCCCTGATCTTCAATTGATGATATCCCGAATGGAGGTCAATTTTCGAGAATACCGTAGCTTCTTGTAGTTGATCGAATAGATCATCGACCCTTGGCAAAGGGTATTTTTTTATCGTGATCTTATTCAACTCCCTGTAGTCGATGCACAGTCGCATCGACCCATCATTCTTTCACACAAAAAGAACGGGCGCGCCCCACGACGAAAAACATCGCTGGATAAACCCCTTAGAAAGTAGGTCTTCCAACTGTTCCTCCAATTCCTTTAACTCATTTGGTGCTAAACGGTAAGGGGCTTTAGTGATTGGAATAGACCCCGGGATCAGATCTATCGTGAAATGTATTTCTCGATCAGGGGGTAACCCTGGGAGATCATCGACAAATACATCAGCGTATTCGTTGATTACAGGTACGTCTTTTAGTTCTGGCTGAGGTAAGTCCTCCGCCTTTATCGCATACACGAGATAGGACTCGCAACCTGACCTCAAAAGTCGTTGAGCCTTTAGAGCTGATATTCTTGGAATACTATTCTTATCTGCTTTACCCGAAAAAGTGAATGCTTCTTCTTCGGGCAGTTGGAATTTAATGACCTTTTTGTTGCAATCTATGGCTCCATATCTTGAAAGCCAATCCATTCCGAAGGTAACATCGTAGTCGTTTATCGGGATTACAATCAGGTCGGCACTCAAGTTCCTACAGTCAATACTTACGACGCATCCTCGCAGTATTTGGTTGGTATGCGTCGGATTCCCATGTGGCAGAGTAACTATATAGTTGCATTCAGATGAGGTAGGAGATATTCCTACCTTTGCCACGTACTTAGCCGACACAAATGAATGTGTGGCTCCAGAATCAATTAGCACAGAAGTGGGCACATTATAGATAGTTACATACCTGTCACAGCAGAAGGGTTCGCCTCGGCTTCCTCATTGGTAAGTGTGAAAACCGTGCAGGAACCGGTGGAGGTCGAACTAGTGTTCGGGTCAGTTCTGGGGCATGTTCGTGTTACAATTCCATGCATAGTGCCCTATTCTTCCGCGTCTGAAACACTGTGGGTTTGGGTTGGGTTGGGTTGATAACAAGCGCCGAAGTGGTAACGGCCACACTGTCTGCATTGGGGTGCTGGGTTTGGAGGTCTGTTTGAATATTAACGGGTCCCTGGTTCAGCGTCGGTCGCCAGTTCTGTTGGCCATGGCGATTTCCTTGGCCTTTGTTGAAAAGCTGGCGCTTACGGTCATTTCCTGGTCCTTGCTGACTTTCTCTTCTCTTCCTCGCCTATTGAGCTTCAGTAATCTGGGCCTCTGCCTGTTCAGCTATCATGGCTCGCTCTGCCACTGGGATGAATTCCGTCTGTCGGGCCCCCGAGATACTTAAGTCTTGATAAAGTTCAGGTTTGAGGCCCGTAATGAACCTCGTCACCTTGAGTAGATTTGTTGCCACCATGTCAGGAGCGAAACGGGACAGCTCCTCGAATCGGCGGATATATGGGTTACAGGCATTCCTCCTTGCCTGAGATTCATAAATTCTAGCATCCGTCGTTCTTGTTCGTGGGCAGTAAAATATTTACCGTGGAACAATCTCTAAATCGTTCCCACGACATGAGTGTTGGGTCTTCCAGGACTTTTACAGTGTCCCACCAAAATCGAGCACTTCCTCTGAGCATGGAAACGACGCAAAGAACCTTCTCGTTTTCGGGTACACGGCTGTAGATAAACATATCTTCAATCGTTCGTAGCCAATCTTCCGCCAACGCGGGATCAGTGGCGTCTGCGAACGTTGGGGGATCCATTTTTCGAAAGCGCTCCCCGATAATTTCTACACGCGGGGGCTGAGGGGAGGGATGATGTTCAGGCAATCTATGATGATGAAGTAGCTCGTCAATTTGATCGGACTGACGATTAATGTGATCTGACTGACGTTGAAGCAATTCAGTCAGTCGTAAGATAGTGGAGTCCCTTTCATTTGGAGGGGAGTCAGGTTCCGCCCTACGACCCTGCATGCTCACTACGTGTCCTTGGCATTTTTCACTTAATGTCTACAATAATTCACATAGAGCACATATCAAATAACAAGTAATATCACAATCAAACATTACACTTACAGGCCAAGCTGGTACTCCAGGCTTTTGAGCGGCAATACATGGACAGTCTTCAGAATCTAAAGCCTAAGCTCTGATACCACCTGTGGCGACCCTCGTTTTCTAATTATGATTAGTGGCGGATTTCTGCAACATAAGCCGCGGAAGGCCCGTTTAATTTAAAACTTTTTCCCAAAATGATATACATTACTATAAAAATTTGTCTACAGCGTCATCACTATACTTGGGCCAAAGCCCCAAAATATCAGAAGAATAAAAGCCCTATAATCGCTCCACATGTCTTCATCCATGTACCGCCCCGCCCTCAAAAGTCCGTGGAGCACCGCCACTAGCCGCCTCAGTCTTGACGCGCGTCGGCGTCAGACTCAGTACCTCAACACGTAAACACTGAGCGATTTGCCCAGTAGGTGAATAGAAATGAATGTATGCACGTGAACGCTCATTCCCGATCCCAATATCTCACATTCAATGTTCACTCTTTCTTTTCCACAATCCTGTCTCAAATCAACGTCACAGGACCCTAGGTCAGACTCGACACCTCGTGCTCCCAATAACATATGAAAGCTTAAACTAGCAGCGTTTTGACGATCACGCAACTGCACTGCTAGGTCGCTCTTCCGTAGGCGGTAGCCTATGCTGACAGCGTTTTGAAGATCACGCAACTGCCATGTCAGGTCGCTCCCTCCGCTGAAAATAAAATCACGACGGTTTCGCACCTCGGGACGTTCACGCCCGAGTAGACAGATCGATCACGCCTGTCTGCCGTCAGGTGTCATACGAGTACCAACCTCGACTCCTCAACGAGTCAAACAATCACAACAAACTAGAACTACCCCGCTCAGCGGTACGCCAAATCATCATCGTTTCAGTACAGTGTAAATACCTCTCACCCCTGTGATAGGATATGCATATGCTATGCATACAAACGTGTTAATACATGAAACGTGCGTAAAACACATAAATCACATAAATCATCGAAGCACATAAAGGCGCGTAATTCAAATAAGTGTCTACGCATTGTAGATGAATAATTCACCTACCTGTCCTCCTGACGTAAGTCAGTCACGATATCTGGTAAATCTCCTAAATGTCGACTCTGGACAGGTAAATATTACTATGTTAATATATTTACTAATTCTCGAAATTCTCATACCCTAAATATCGAAACCCTAGAAATCCCGAAAACCCTAAAATAACTAAACTTTCCTAATGCCGAAAAATTAGGTCTCAAAATTAGAATACTGCAAACTTTTAAGTCATGCCGAAACTTTCACAAATACCGAGAACTTCCTTTATAGGTGATATAGTGCCGAAAACTTTAGGAATAAATACCTAAAATTTGTAATGACTAATCACTGAAAACTTTTGTAAGGGCATGAATAAAGAAAACTCTATTGAGTGAATGTCGAAAACATTGCATGCATTCAATCTCGAAACTTAGTCACTTCCTTAGTGAACGAAAATTGTGGGGCATCAAAACTAGGTTACGAAAACATCAATCAATTAAATTACAAGGAAAGGCCGGTGATATTATAATATCAAACCTTAACATACCAAAATCATCACCTTATTAGACTCATAATAACAGAAATCTTGTAGGTGAATTAAAAAAATTCCGAAAGCTAATTACACATGTCGAAAATCTTTCCCAAGTATCAAAAACATTGTTGAAACTTTCGATAACTTTTAGGCTTATTAAAGCATTTATTACTAAAATTATTTAGCATAGAAAATCCTAAGAAACTGATTTCTCTGCCGAGATTAGGGTCACCTAAAACTTATTATTTGAATGTCAAAACCCTATCTTGCTGAAAATCTCAAACATAAAAAAAAAAAACAGATATGTACCACAATCTATTCCTATCCGATGTTTAGCAACTAATCACATACCTACATGAAACATTAAATATATCAGCACTATTCTAACACCTAAATTTATTATTAGACACAAACGAGCATCTATCATGGCACTTAAAAAAATAGAATTCAATCTCTAAAATACGCAGACCATGAAAACCTAAATTGAATATCACTTTGTCAAGTAAACCACATATGCCGTAAAATTGTAAGTCTTAATTATGTTTACGAGTTGTAGGTAAAATTTTACCTGCCTAACCTTGGTCTCCTTTCCGTTTTTTTTTTGCTCTGATGTAGTTTCCTTTCCTTAGTTACTTAGTTGATTCTTAAAGATAGACTTGTTCTTCGATATATAGTATTTGTTGGGTTCCTCCTTTTCAAGTCGTAAATTACATATACATATAAATGTGTAGGGTTCCCTAGATAGTGATGTGTATTACCTTAAGGTTAAGGAAAACTACTAGTCATATTCAACAATAGTGTAAAAGCCACCACGTCTACTTTTCTCGGCTCTTTGATGAATATTTTAATTAGTATACATGCATGTGCATAAGTAGAAACTAGGTAGGTTTAATCATTGCATGTGTATCGAAAACTTTATAAGAGGAATATCGAAACCTTTGTGAGAGATAACAAAGTTTTCTTTTGTTAGTATCGAAAACCTTTTGTATTCCCAATTGACGTCGAAAAATTTCCTACGATTTAACACATGACGAAATCTTTGTGGCTATGTTAAAGTATCGGAGACTTGTGAGTTTAATGTTTAGAATTTTCACTGTTCAATAATCTAGCTTACTTATTTCAAATATCTTTTCAGATTCCTCCTACTTTCGAGTGCTATTCCTTTAGATTTCGAACTAATTTCGAAATTTTGATTTAATAGTCTTACTTCAAAGTTTTATATTAGTTTAGTCAAAATCCCTAAATTAACTAACCACATTGTTAACTACAAAAAATCCCGTATTAAATTTTTATGGGTATTACATAGCGTAGCAACGTGGAGAGAAAATCCTAGTGGGAGTTTCGCCACGGTTCGTAACATGGCAGTACGTCGTAAGTTCAATGTATTATTTACGTAGATGGCATGATCTAGGATCTTTGGTCGTCGTCGTAATTTTTTATGTGGTTGAAAAATTTCAGCGACCTCGATTACGAGAGTAGAGAGGTTTCTTAAGTCGGGGTGAAGCCATGATTTCAATGACTTTCGATTCGAGTCGGGACTCATCGAAAGCTAAAAAATGAACTGTTGCCCCTAGTCCTGCGTTATATTACGTATTTACTTTATCGAGGCTGTGACGTTCAACCAATCCAGGTATGAACTCTGGTGACGGCGAAGTCCGACTCCGATTAAGTAACGATAATGGCCGGCGGTGCTATTTTTGAGTTTCGGGTTATTTCGAATTTCCCGATGGGCTGATAAGGGTGTTGGTCCAATTTCAATCATAATGGATCTAAATAGTTAGGCCCGAAATTTAATATGGCGGGTGTTAGGTCCTCGTTTGTCAACACAATCAATCCTAGGCATGAATTCTAAGAAAATCGATAAGAATTATTGAACAATATATTTCGATCAAAAACCTCACTCGAAGAACACGAGAGAGAATTCCTTAAGTATGAGAAAGTTTTACTGTTTCTCTCTCTAGAATTGAATTCGGCAGCCTTTCGGATTGATTCTCTAATTTTCTGTATTCAGCTTAATGTTTGTACAACTTATCTATACCAAACAAACTTGGTATAAATATCAAACTAGTCATAATCTAAGGACGACTATACATAAAGCCCGTAATTATAAGGACAACTAATTAAATCAAGCACAATTAAATCAAGCATAGTACGACCTGCGCAAGCCCAGCGCATGCTCATAATTCCTGAGCGTTTCCCTCAGCTTCAGGCACTCCTCGATGTCATCTAGTAATTCCATCAGGAGCGGCTGTTCTCTCACGAACTGATGGATTCTCAGCATCGTTTCTCGGTTGATTTCGTCCAGTCTTTGCTCTATATTCCTCCTGATGACCTTGAACGTTCCGTCGCAAAACTTATGAATCTCAGTCTTCAGCATCAACCTAGTATTCTTGGCGATTGGATTGTGGTAGGTGATGCCTATGACTGAGCTGATGCGCACGTGATTGCTTGGAAGCCCTTCGATATTTGGTCCTTTGTTGAGCGGTGCGGTCATGTTGACCTTCTTCATGTTGCTCTCCAGAGCCATCTGAAGGTCATGCACAACGTAGTACTTGACTTGGCGCATCATGAGCCGGTAGAGCCCCTCGAGACCTTCTTTCCTGACGATGCCTTGAGGACCTTTGTACTTCTCCACGTACAGCTGATAGAGGTTGTATACCTCGTCAGCGGGGAGGTACAGTAGGTCGCTCTCGCTTAATTCCTCTCGGGTTCCACTCGCTCGATAACATAGATTGGGGTTGGAAGACCTCCTTTGGAACAGTAGACGCTGAGAAACTGGCAGATTGGGAAGAGACTCGTATAGTGGCTCTTGGCTTGCCCTTTAGTCATCCCCAGCCTTGCATCAGGTCCAAGTTGAGTCAGCATCCAGATGTAGGTCATCTTCTTCTGCTGATCCCAATGAGAGTTCCTCTTAGCTCTAACTCGTTTGGCTTCTTGACCATGTCCGGCGACCTCCAGATGTGTTCACGGATTTCTTTAGGAAAGGGGATTTCAATCCGAATATTCTCCCACGGCGTGTCGAATCGAACGGTCCCTGGCATTTTGTCTTGTGTGGTGAAACCGCTCGTTGTGCGATCAACTCTGGTAGCCTTGGGATGTCTTGCTGGTAGTCTTCACCTTCCTGAAGTTCTTCATCTTCTATGAGCACGAGGTCTACCGAGGCTTGTTGTAGGAAGTGTCGAACATCCTGAAGCCGTTGTCGTTGATGCTCATCGGGCATGGAATGGGTCATCCACTGTCCTTTGAATATATATTTGTCAAGGACCTCCTGTTGGTTGACGCCATGTCCTGATGATCCCGGTTGGTCTGGAGCAGTTGAGGGAGTCGCCTGAGTCTGTGCTAGGGCGACAAGCATGGCAGCACTTGCTTCTTCTTCCGGAAACAAGGGGCTTGAGAAGGTCGGTGGCGTGGGTGGAGGCGTCCTTAGTTGAAAGGTTGGTGGGTCGATGTGGGTTTGGGTTTGAGTGGTGCGGCGCATGGTGGTGGTTGTTTGGGTAGTGGGTTGTGAGGTTCCAGCGACTCCTTTACTTGTCTGAGTCGCGCCAGGGTTCTATCTCTGACCCCTTGTGATTATCCTTAGCCTTTTCTCCCCCTCAGTACTGCCCTGGTCGTCTGGGTCGTCATGTGGACATTTGGAGTGGGAGCCTTGGCCGCGGCACGTTTGGGATGGGTCAGGACGATCGACGAGACGACGGAAGAGATCTTCTTCTTCCGGCATTCGTGTGGTCAATTCCAATAGCCTGGCGACCAATATTGAGTGGAGTTCGCTGATGGGTACTGTTGCGGGATTTATTAGGTTGTGGGTGAGGATGGGTGTTGGGACTTGTGTGGATAGTATGGGTTGAGGTGGTGTGTGGATGGGTTGTGATGAAGACGGCTCCGAGACGGGTGCTTTCCCACGATCTTGGCGGGACATCTCGATGGCATTGCGCACGCTCTCCATAATCTTGTCTTCAAAGTCCTTCAGCGCGTTAGCGAGAGCAGCCTCAAGTCTGTCTTCAGTCACGTACGGAGTGGACGCCTCCGTTGTGGATCTTTCAGGACGACTGATGACGCCTGTTATCAACCCGTGAGCTAACACCGGCTACTCAGGCTGGCTCGCAGTCACTTGAGGTTGTGACTATTGGAGACTTCCACCCAATCCTTGAGTCGAATCGTGAAGATTCTCCTCTATGGGTGTTTTCGACAGGTTCTGATTGAACCTGTGAACCAGACACCGGTACGATGTGCAGCGGCTCAAGATTGAGCGAAGGAGTGTTCGCAGCACTTGCCGGTACGATCGGCGCGATGTCTGGTGCGGTGGTGACGGAGGTGAAGATGGACTCAAGTGATATACTCAATCATCTCAAAGTCCTTCTTATCAGCTGAATCTTCTCATCTGACTCCGTGTCTGATGGGGTAGCCGTGTGAGGTGAGAGTCCTCGTCCTATATCCTCACTGGCTGGTTCCGTCACCGGAGGCTCGACAGGTTGTATTCTGGAAATCAGAGCCTCTGTTTTGGCATAGTAGCCATTGGTGGTGAGATGTGCCCCGTTTCTGCCTCGGGCTGTGCTGCTGGAATACCTTCCTCAACAGGTTCTTCGAGCACGCCGACAATGATGAGCACTTCAACACCAAGGGAAACTTGTGGAGCCTCAAGTTCCAACTCGTGAGCCACGTCATCGATCAGCGTGGACTCTATATCTGGCACAGTATCCTCATGAGTTGGGGGCTCCATTGTAATACCCGTGAATTTTAATACGGGATTTTGTTGTAATTAATTATGTTATTTTGTGAATTAGGAAAATTTGTGGAGAAATTTAAGCTATTTAACTAGAATATAAATTTCAATAATTTCCACTTAAGTTCAAAATTCTATAAAAAGCTATAGGAATTTATAATATTGGATTAAAGTAAATTGGACTATATTGTAATAGGAGAACTAATTGAGTTGGGCTATGTTTAATACCCAAACAAGGCCCAAATATTAGGGATAAACATTCAAGAATGAAAGTTACTTAGACCAAGGGGAAACTTGCGTTACTTTATGTCCCATCATCTCTAACTTCAAAATCTTAATACTTATCTAAGATATATATATTCCCTATGAAAAGAATTAGCAAGAAAGACTCTCAAAACCAAGGGCAACGTCGAGTAGAAAAGTCAGCAACTAGGAGAATTAGCAAACCGAAAATCCGATAGAGGTATGCAAAAGTTTCAGGATTACTTGATTCAGTAATGTTTAGCATATTTTCACTTATATATATATATATATATAGTTTAATACACGATTTTATGCAATCATAGGAGCTCAATTTCTAACTTGTTTAGAAAACCCTAAGTTTTGAGAATCCTTTCAGAATCATAAGCACGTATGTAAAAAGAAGCTTATTTGAAGCAGATGGTATTTTCTAGGATTTCTTATGTTCTATGAAAATCGTGGTACTTCTTAGAATTTATTTGCTGGGCATACGATTTTTAGGAATTAAGTTAGATTCATAAGCTAATGACTTTCGATGCAGGAGATATTCTCGAGATGTATAATGGGAGAATTTCGAAATGTGTAATAGATGGGTTTCGACATATTAGAAAGAATTCTAAATGGATAATAGATAGATGCCGAGACACATAATAAAAGGTTTCGAGATGTTTTGATAAGATCTCGACTTTTTAAAGATCTCGATATATATTAAATCTCGGTATATATTAAACCTCCACATAATTCAACCTCTATATAGATTTCGATACACACAATATAGTTCTCGGGACATAATGATTCTTCTCATAGAAGAGTTTCGAAGGGTACAAGTTTCGATATTAGTAAGATATCGACATCAATAAAGTTATCGACATCATTAGGATTTCGATAAAAAAATCTCGAGGTCTACAATACAAAGAATTCGAGATGCAATAGTATAAATAACTAGCAAAGATGTTGAGCTATATGTTACCAAGATGTCGAGAGATACATATATAGAAAGATGTCGAGCTATGTAATAAGAAAGAACTCGACATTTGCAACAGACTCGATATTTCATATTATATGTATACCATGGTCTCGACATTTTATAAAGGTTTCGACATTTTCTTTTAATAATCTCGACAAAGTGAGACCTCGACATTTGTACAAGTTTGATACCTTATAGAATTAATAACTAAGATCTCGATAGGGTTTAATAATCTCGACATCTATGTCTCGACATTTCCAAGATTTCGACATTGTATTTCAGTTTATTTTCAGTATTTTAGGGTTTTGCTATTTTTAGGGTTTATTTATTTTTAGAAATTTCATTATTTTTAGGTTTTCATAAATTTTAGGGTTTTGACAATTTTAGTAGTCTCAAAATTTATATGACTTGATAAATATATATTAATATGGAAATATTTATTATATTCAGAGGATCGATATATAGGGACTACACCGGATTCCCTATTTGATTATAGTGGGAGGACAGGTAGGTGGATCATCCATCTACAATGCGTAAACACATGTGGATTTATGTGCTTTTATGTGATTCGATGATTTTCGCGATTTACGTGATTTACGTGATTTACGCGTTTCACCCTTTCATGCGAACCGTGTTTTTTTTCGTGTTATTACGGTTATATACATGGCACGTGCATATCACGTCAGATTGAGAGATAGTTTCCACCGTATTGGGACGGTGATGATTCGAGGTACTGTAAGTGGGGTAGATTTGAGATTATTGTGACGACTTGTTAGGCTCACAGATTACCTGGCCGAGACAGACGTGATCGATCTGTCTACTCGGATGTGGTCGGTTCAAGGTGCAAAACGCCAGATGGTTATATATATATATGTACGGATACGGGCGTCATTGCCCATGATTTATTGTGGAAGAGACGACCTGGTAGGTGGCCATTGACGTGATCGATCAGTGCACTACCGGCATAGCTTACCGCTGATTACGGGTGGAATCACGTGACCACCCATGATATTTATTGCGCGCGTGAGCCTAACCATGGGCCCCATATTGTGATGTGAGATAGGAATGTGAGAAAAGAAAGAGTGTGCATGGCATGTGAGATATTGGGATTGGGATTGAGCGCACACTTGCATACATGCATTTTATTCACCTACTGGGCAAAATTGCTCAGTGTTTACGTGTTGTAGGTACTGAGTCTGACGCCGCTACGCGTCAAGGCTGAGGCGGCTGGTGGCGGTGCTCCGCGGACTTTTGAGGGCGGGGCGGTACATGGATGCGACCTGTGGAGCGGCGTTAGGGTTTTTGCTATTTTATTATTTTGGGGCTACGGCCTTTGTATAGACTGACTATGTAGACGATATTTTATCGTAATGTATATTATTCTAGGAAAAAGTTTTAAATTAGACGGGCCTTCCGCGGCTTACGTTGCGGAAATCCGCCACTAATCCTAGTTAGAAAAGTAGGGTCGCCACATGTGGTATCAGAGCTTCGGCTTTAGATTCTGAAGACTGTCCATGTACTGCCGCTCAAAAGCCTGGAGAACCAGCCTGGCCTGTAAGTTCAATGATTGATTATGTGATTACGTGTTATTTGATATGTGTGCTTTCTATGACTGACTGTAGAATTAATTAAAAATGCCGAAGGGACGTAGAGAGGTAGGCAGTTCTAGTCGTAGGGCGGGATCTGAATCCCCACCTAATTCTACCATGCATCAGTTGACTGATCTGATCCGACGACAGTCAGATCAGATCAATGATCTCATGCACCGTCAGAACTCTTCTGAACGTCATGCATCCCCGGGACTAGAACGTATAGAAGCGGCCCGGGAGAGGTTCCGCAGACTAAATCCCCCTACCTTCGAGGAGGCTGTCGATCCTACTGACGCGGAGGATTGGCTCAGAACTGTCGAAAGTATGTTTCGCGTTAGCCATCTGCCTGATACAGAGAAGGTGACTTGTGCCACCTTCATGTTGCGTGGGAACGCGGGTTACTGGTGGGATACTACTCAGGTACTCGAGGATCCCACTACGATGACCTGGGAGAGGTTCAAAACACTTTTCCGAGGAAAGTATTTTACGGCACCGGATTGGACGCGGAAGCTGAACGAATTTATTAACCTCAAACAAGAAGGAATGTCGGTGGCGGATTATATCCGTAAGTTCGAGCAACTCTCGAGGTTTGCGCCACATATAGTAGCTACCGACGAGCTGAAGATCGAGCGTTTTCTAGAAGGTCTCAAACCCGAGATCTTCCGAAACGTAAGTATGTACGACACCGAGGGGAAGACATACGCACGCATCGCTGAGCGAGCAATCCTAGCCGAGCAGGCGGAGAGCAGGATTGCAATGGCGCAGGACGCAAAGTGGAAAGCAGAAGGACAACAAGGAGCAGGAAACCAGAAACGCCAGTCTTTTGGCAAGGCACCAAACTATCACGGAGATCAGCAGGGTCAACAGAATTGGCGAGCGAGGCCGAACCAACGACCGGTTAACGTTCCAAACCGACCCCCGAATATCGTACCGCAGTGTAAGCAGTGCGGACGTCACCACTACAGCGTATGTCAGAGAACAGGACCAAATCTGACTCCACAGTGTTTTCGATACGGAAAGGTTGGGCATTTTGCTAGAACGTGTCACGTGAATGTGCCTCAAGTTCCGAATCAACCCCTAACCCGACCTCCTCTAGTGCCAGCGCGAGTTTTTACATTAACAAACGAGGAGGCTGAAGCGGATCCCTCCTTAGTAACGGGTACGTTAACCATCTATAGCGTGCCTACTTCTATGTTAAGTGACTCTGGGGCCGCACATTCGTTCGTGTCGGCCAAGTATGTGGAAAGGGTGGGAGTCTCTCCCACCTTATCTAAATACACTTACGAGGTTACCTTGCCACACGGTGATCCAACGCGCACTAACCAAGTGCTAAAAGGATGCTCCGACGTTGAGGATAGAAAATTGAGCGAACTAATTGTGATCCCAATGAATGACTATGATGTCATCTTTGGGATGGATCGGCTTTCGAAATATGAAGCCATTATATATTGTAACAAGAAGGTCGTAAAAATCTCACATGCCCGAATAAGAGGTATTCACTTTTTCGGGTAAGGCAAATAAGAATAGTGTTACGTGAATATCCGTTTTGAAGGCTCAACGACTATTGAGATCAGGTTGTGAGCCTTTTTCCTGTATATGCGGTGAAGGCGGAGGAATTACCTCAGCCGGAACTGAAAAGCATACTGATAGTTAATTAGTATGCGGATGTATTTCCCAATAATCTCCCGGAATTACCCCTAAATCGAGAATTACGGTTCAAGATAGATCTGATTCCAGGGTTTGCCCCTATTTCTAAAATTCCTTATTGCCTAGAGTGCGTAGCGGAAGCGTGATGGGAATAGAGATAAGTACGCTTAGAGGGTATGGGGAATACACGAATAATGATTAGTCGTAGAACCGAACGTCAGTCCTCCACAACTGAATTTCGGGGACGAAATTCTTTTAAGGGGGGAAGGATGTAATACCCGTGAATTTTAATACGGGATTTTGTTGTAATTAATTATGTTATTTTGTGAATTAGGAAAATTTGTGGAGAAATTTAAGTTATTTAACTAGAATATAAATTTCAATAATTCCCACTTAAGTTCAAAATTCTCTAAAAAGCTATAGGAATTTATAATATTGGATTAAAGTAAATTGGACTATATTGTAATAGGAGAACTAATTGAGTTGGGCTATGTTTAATACCCAAACAAGGCCCAAATATTAGGGATAAACATTCAAGAATGAAAATTACTTAGACCAAGGGGAAACTTGCGTTACTTTATGTCCCATCATCTCTAACTTCAAAATCTTAATACTAATCTAAGATATATATATTCCCTACGAAAAGAATTAGCAAGAAAGACTCTCAAAACCAAGGGCAACGTCGAGTAGAAAAGTCAGCAACTAGGAGAATTAGCAAACCGAAAATCCGATAGAGGTATGCAAAAGTTTCAGGATTACTTGATTCAGTAATGTTTAGCATATTTTCACTTATATATATATATATAGTTTAATACACGATTTTATGCAATCATAGGAGCTCAAATTCTAACTTGTTTAGAAAACCCTAAGTTTTGAGAATCCTTTCAGAATCATAAGCACGTATGTAAAAAGAAGCTTATTTGAAGCAGATGATATTTTCTAGGATTTCTTATGTTCTATGGAAATCGTGGTACTTCTTAGAATTTATTTGCCGGGCATACGATTTTTAGGAATTAAGTTAGATTCATAAGCTAATGACTTTCGATGCAGGAGATATTCTCGAGATGTAAAATGGGAGAATTTCGAAATGTGTAATAGATGGGTTTCGACATATTAGAAAGAATTCTAAATGGATAATAGATAGATGCCGAGACACATAATAAAAAGGTTTCGAGATGTTTTGATAAGATCTCGACTTTTTAAGATCTCGATATATATTAAATCTCGGTATATATTAAACCTCGACATGATTCAACCTCTATATAGATTTCGATACACACAATATAGTTCTCGGGACATAATGATTCTTCTCATAGAAGAGTTTCGAAGGGTACAAGTTTCGATATTAGTAAGATATCGACATCAATAAAGTTATCGACATCATTAGGATTTCGATAAAAAAATCTCGAGGTCTACAATACAAAGAATTCGAGATGCAATAGTATAAATAACTAGCAAAGATGTTGAGCTATATGTTACCAAGATGTCGAGAGATACATATATAGAAAGATGTCGAGCTATGTAATAAGAAAGAACTCGACATTTGCAACAGACTCGATATTTCCTTTCTAACAAAAATCTCGATATTTCATATTATATGTATACCATGTCTCGACATTTTATAAAGGTTTCGACATTTTCTTTTAATAATCTCGACAAAGTGAGACCTCGACATTTGTACAGGTTTGATACCTTATAGAATTAATAACTAAGATCTCGATAGGGTTTAATAATCTCGACATCTATGTCTCGACATTTCCAAGATTTCGACATTGTATTTCAGTTTATTTTCAGTATTTTAGGGTTTTGCTATTTTTAGGGTTTATTTATTTTTAGAAATTTCATTATTTTTAGGTTTTCATAAATTTTAGGGTTTTGACAATTTTAGTAGTCTCAAAATTTATATGACTTAATAAATATATATTAATATGGAAATATTTATTATATTCAGAGGATCGATATATAGGGACTACACCGGATTCCCTATTTGATTATAGCGGGAGGACAGGTAGGTGGATCATCCATCTACAATGCGTAAACACATGTGGATTTATGTGCTTTTATGTGATTCGATGATTTTCGTGATTTACGTGATTTACGCGTTTCACCCTTTCATGCGAACCGTGTTTTTTTCTTGTTATTACGGTTATATACATGGCACGTGCATATCACGTCAGATTGAGAGATAGTTTCCACCGTATTGAGACGGTGATGATTCGAGGTATTGTAAGTGGGGTAGATTTGAGATTATTGTGACGACTTGTTAGGCTCACAGATTACCTGGCCGAGACAGACGTGATCGATCTGTCTACTCGGATGTGGTCGGTTCGAGGTGCAAAATGCAAGATGATTATATATATATACGGATACGGGCGTCATTGCCCATGATTTATTGTGGAAGAGACGACCTGGTAGGTGGCCATTGACGTGATCGATCAGTGCACTACCGGCATAGCTTACCGCTGATTACGGGTGGAATCACGTGACCACCCATGATATTTATTGCGCGCGTGAGCCTAACCATGGGCCCCATATTGTGATGTGAGATAGGAATGTGGGAAAAGAAAGAGTGTGCATGGCATGTGAAATATTGGGATTGGGATTGAGCGCACACTTGCATACATGCATTTTATTCACCTACTGGGCAAAATTGCTCAGTGTTTACGTGTTGTAGGTACTGAGTCTGACGCCGCTACGCGTCAAGGCTGAGGCGGCTGGTGGCGGTGCTCCACGGACTTTTGAGGGCGGGGCGGTACATGGATGCGACCTATGGAGCGGCGTTAGGGTTTTTGCTATTTTATTATTTTGGGGCTACGGCCTTTGTATAGACTGACTATGTAGGCGATATTTTGTCAAAATGTATATTATTCTAGGAAAAAGTTTTAAATTAGACGGGCCTTCCGCGGCTTGCGTTGCGGAAATCCGCCACTAATCCTAGTTAGAAAAGTAGGGTCGCCACATGTGACGCCCTGGGCCGATGAGGGCGGGGAGTGATCGCCGGTGCCAGAGAGGTGCACGGACAAGGAGCGGCTCCTGGCAGGCTTCTAGGCGAAGGGGTACATGAACGAACCGATCCGACACCGGAATGAGAGGGGATCCTGAGACTGACAATGTATGGGCGTGTCAGGCTAAGAATCGTATAAGAAAATTGATAGTACTACTCATATCACCAAGGTCGACCTACCTTTTCGGGAGTCCATCGGAAAGAACTTCGAAGTTAAGCGTGCTTGACTTGAAGCAATCTTAGGATGGGTGACCCCCTGGGAAGTTTGCCCAGGGTGCGTGTGAGCGAGGACGAAGCACGCTGGTAGGTTAAATGGTGGTACAGTGGGGTCAGACTATCAGTCGGAGTGTGGTGGGCCCAACCCCACATGTCCCTGTAGGGACGGATGCTACAGTGACACCCGGTATGGGACGGGATGTTACAGGTGGTATCAGAGCACAACCTCTCGCAGTACGGTGCTGGTTCGGGGACGAACCAGGCGGAAGCTGGTGGGCATGTGACGCCCGGGGCCGATGAGGGCGGGGAGTGATCGCCGGTGCCAGAGAGGTGCACGGACAAGGAGCGGCTCCTGGCAGGCTTCTAGGCGAAGGGGTACATGAACGAACCGATCCAACACCGGAATGAGAGGGGATCCTGAGACTGACAATGTATGGGCGTGTCAGGCTAAGAATCGTATAAGAAAATTGATAGTACTACTCATATCACCAAGGTCGACCTACCTTTTCGGGAGTCCATCCGAAAGAACTTCGAAGTTAAGCGTACTTGACTTGAAGCAATCTTAGGATGGGTGACCCCCTGGGAAGTTTGCCCAGGGTGCGTGTGAGCGAGGACGAAGCACGCTGGTAGGTTAAATGGTGGTACAGTGGGGTCAGACTATCAGTCGGAGTGTGGTGGGCCCAACCCCACATGTCCCTGTAGGGACGGATGCTACAGTGACACCCGGTATGGGACGGGATGTTACATCCATCTCTAGTTCCTGAGCCACTTCATCGATCATCGTGTCTTCAAGACTAGATGGGGGCTGTTGTTGGGGAGGGCTCACTTAAAACTCTGTCGGGGGCCCTCGGATCCTCTGCTCGGTTAAGTGATGTTCCCGACAGTATCTCTGATATTCATCTCCCGTGGGGTCGGCGAGACGTAGCAGCTCCAGCGGAATGGCCATCGATGGCTGAGCTAGATCCGCGAGCCTGGGGTTGTGGAAGAACTTGAGCCTAGGTGGCTGATAGTTTCCTCCCGGAGGCAGGCGAGGAATATTCTGCTCGTGCATCTCCATTTGTTGTTAGATGATGACGGAGAACCATCTCGCACGCGACACGTTTTTGGACCGTTTGTTCTCCTTTTGTCTGATCTGTTCTGCGAGGTCATTCCTGATCAGTTGAGCGAAATCGTAATTCTGCGAGAACACTCTCCGCGAAATATCCGGAGGATGTGGCCGTTGCCTTTGTTGAAGCCTGCGTGCTTCGGGGACAAACACTTATTGATTATGCCAAAAAGTGTCTTCCACGGATGGGAAATCCCGTTGCTATGCATCTGTGCTAGCTTGGTGAGCGGAGGACGGTATCCCATCTGGAGGAAATCATGCACCAATTCTTCATCTGATGGGAGGGGGTCGTAATTTTGGCTGTGAGGGAGGTCGAGCAGATGTTTGAGTTCATTCTTGCTCGTACAGATGTGCCTCGTTCCTACAACAGTGGTGAAGTGTTACGCCCCGTTCATGATGAGGCTCTTGATCATTCCCCAAAACTGCTGGAGGTAGACCATCGGTACTAAGGCCGTCACCGTAAGAGCATGCCACAGTGGATGGCCTTGAGTATGGACACGATAATGTCGTCTGGACACCGGAAGGTGGTCAGATCCAGTTGGAAGTTCGTGTCGTGGAAGTTAAGGTACATGGCCTTCTCGTAAATGTGGTTGTAGGTAGCGAGTGATCCATCTGAAATACATATTCAAATCATTAGCTAGATTAAAATTTAGTCGAAATTCGAATTTATCAAACCATAATGATGAAGATTTATAACATGTTTGCTAAAATTGTAGTGGACACGACAATGCACATATAGGTCATATAGAGTGAATTTTTGAAGTAATAATTTTATTTCGACATATGCATGTAAGTTCAACAAAATTGGTCGAAAATTTTGCTAAGTGTTAAAGTACTATTCACTCCGTACTTTTTATCGCTCGAGAAATGAAATTCTCAATTGAATAGCCTAAATGTGATTCGAATTGAATATTTGCGACCGAAAAATTTTTATTCGCTAATGATAGCTACGTCAAAAAATTTTTATTCGCTAATGATAGCTCGTGTAAATTTACGATCGAGAAATTAGATTCCCATGTAAAATTACGATCGAAAAAATTTTCGCGCGCGAATAAATTTTTCGCTATGACATTTATTGAGCGAGAAAGGTTTTCTATTTTAAAAAGTTTTTCGTGCGAAATTTTACGATCGAGAAATTGTCAAGGAGAGACTAAGTCACCATCGAGAAAATTTTCGATCGATCAAATTATCACTGCGTGCTTTTACTATCGAGAAATTTTATCGTCAAAAAATTAAATTTTCGCCGCTAAAATTTTCGACTGTGAACAAAATTGAAATCCAAATTTTCGACGGTAAGTTTTGCGCTCGAAAAATTTAAAAGGGATTGCATATTATTTATCTATTCAGTTCGGTAATCTTTCGCTCGCATAAAATAATAAATTAATTTCTCGATTGTAATTATGTTTCGATCAGCGTTATTATGTTATCGACCAAATAGAAATTTAGTGATCGATAATCTTTTACAATGCAACCAGTAAGTCAAAATTGAAATTCATTTGACACTGTTTGTGATCGAGAAAGTTCTTCGACGCCTTTAAACACTTGAAAAATCCAGTTTAGTCGAACTCAAAATCAACCTTTAAGAATGCAAGTAATCGAAACTATATGTCCCCAGAATGCTTAAAACTATCTTATATGCAGTTTTAACCCAGATTATACACCTAGTATGCTCGTAAATACTGCAAAATCTCATTCGAGTTTTCACATTCTGTACAACCGAGATTTTTACATATAATCAGGCGAAAGATCACAGAATATAGATGCAAATCTAGTTTAAATGCACGATAAACCCTAAAGGAAGTCAAATCTACCTTCAAAAGACGAAAATTAGGTGAAAAAATTTTGACGTTCGTCTTTTGAGAGTAAAAATTTTGCGCGAGAGATTTGACTGTTGAATTTTTCGATTGAGGGTTTTACGTGTATTTGGGAATTTTCGACTGCAAGAATTAAATTTGCTAAATGGGCTGATTAGACGTTTATCCGACACTTTGAAATTCAAGGCCCATTATTATTTGCGATCGAAAAATTTGCGATCGAGAAACTTGGTTCCTGTTTTGATTTTCGTTGGAGAAATTGAAGCGAAAATTGCCCAGAAGCTACAAATTTAGCCCAGATTTTTCGATTGAAAAAAAATCAACATATTTCAAACAGACCCTAATTGTAAGTATTCAACCACATAGTTGCTCCCCCTAGATATGAAAATAAATGCAATTAACTCCCTCAAATTTCGAATGATGACATATGGCTCCAAAATCAGATTTCGCGAATCTGCAAATCTTTAGAGCAAAATGTGCGAGAATGATTAGAGTTAATTATGGAAGTAATACTGGTTTTAGTGATGCTCCCCTTTCATAAGAACAATTGGTTAAATTCAAAAATCATAGAAAGATGTTAGCGATAAAAAATTTAACCAACTAACAAGTTTTATGCCGAAAAACTCCAAGTCTTGAAAAATTCTTACATCCACATTGTTTTTGCAACACTTAGAGGAAGATCAATAAAAATGTTTGGAGCTTGTAAGACATAAGTTTGTCAATGCTCCCCTCAAATAATGCACCAAGATTTGAGATAAGCGAATTCAACACATTTAGCCTAGATATATGTTCCCCTATACATGTAAATGTCATTTTCGCGCAGGGTATGAGCAAAAACAGATAATCGCATTTAAACAAGTCAATGCATATGAAAAATAGAATTTCATTTCAAAATATGTGAAATTTTTTTTCAGAAGAAAAGAGAAGAAAAAAATACCATATATCTATATATATATACACTAATTTTTCTTATGCATATTAATATTTGTAATAGTATGGGTCAGATTATTTTGCTACGATCATTGTCACGCCTAAAATTTCACAAGTCACTTGAAAAGATCACATGCCGTCATGTCGTCAAACTCAAGAGTCCTAAGTTCAAAGAATGATCCATTTCGACAACTCTCACTGGGTTCACTCTAGCACTCGATTATACTTACTTTTGGGATGATTATATTTATATCACTCAAGTCAACACAAGCAATCTTAAGTCAATTTACCTGTGATCGAGGCGTTTTTACTCATTTCACCTTTGCGAAAGATCATCGATGTGGAATTATAGAGACTGTGAAAGGTTTTAATTTGGCTCGGACTAAGAAGGGAGGGATAGTTTTTGGAGTTGTGGACTAAGGATCTTCTTCCTTTTCTTCGTCGTTCTCCTCCTCTTTTTTGCCATTTTCATCTTATTGTTTATCTTTCTCATCCTTAATGATTTTTCTTTGACTTAGTCTGCACTTGCTCAAGCTGAAGCTCCGCTTCTCTACGAGGCTGAGAGATGGTGAAGATCTTCTTATTCGTTCTCGGGCCGATACCGTGTTCCTTTTCTCTTAACCCTAGTGAGGTTTCAGAGATTATCGGTTTGAAGAAGTTCGCAGTTGTGGAATTCGAACCCAAGGCCGTGCTCCTATTCTCGTTGTCTCGATATAAAACCGGATTATCGTTCGAGAAACTTTGTGGTGCTCCTCTTTCCAGCCGTTCTGACGAGTGTACGAGATTATCGATGGAGAAGTTCACAGCAAGATCCATACCCCCTCTAATGATATGAGATTGTGATAGTCTAGGGGCAGGTTCTTTTGGACTGATTTTTGTGCGTTGAGCATTCCTCATGTGCGTTTTCCACCTTCTTTTGTCATCTTTTTCTTTGTCGTCTCGTTTTCTCCCCCCTCATTTTCTCGATTGAATATCCCATCGAAGGCTAAGTTATTCCGTTGAAGGCTCGAAGGATGTTCAAGCGGAGAAGGCTCAAAGTGGATGACTAAAGGCTATATTAAAGGATTGAAATTTTTCTATATGTACGGTCAAGTGAGGAGTTTCCTAAGTGCTCTAATCATTTTCCTAAGGATCTAACGAAAGGTGAGTGTGAAGCCAAGAATCACTAGTTAAGACAAGCAATTGATGTGACTCGCTCAAGAATGAATAAATAAAAAGGAAAATAACAGGCCAGAATTCTTACTTATGTAAAGTGGCTTTGTGTATAGTTGAGCAAACAAAATGAGCTTTGAACACAAGAAAGCAACTTAGACTGACAAAATTAAGCAAGTAATCAGTTGCATGCCAGCGTAATCTAATTGTGACATAGATCGAGCACCCTAAAAGATTTCTTCATTCCCCTTTATTATAGGTATATGTATATTATTATTTTTTATTGTTATTATTTTTAAATTTTTTGGTTTAGAAATTTTATTTTCACACAAGATCAGACAATTTAGCATGGAAAACACATAGAATAGAGCATGTGACAGCACAGCAGATCAGGTAATGCACATATCACGGAAGATTCAACATGCCTAATTTTCCGACAAGGAATTGGAATCGTTTTTCATCCAGTGCCTTGGTGAAAATGTCTACTAATTGATATTCCGTGTTCACAAAGTACATGTCAATGGTGCCTTCTTCTACGTGATCTTTAATAAAGTGATATCTAATGTCTATGTGTTTCGTGCGTGAATGGTGAACAGGATTGCACGTAATTGCTATGGCACTTTGGCTATCACTATATATGGGTATATTATTTAAATTGTACCCATAATCGCGAAGCTGAGTCCGCATCCATAGCATCTGAGAGAAACAGCTGGCGGCTGCGACATATTCAGCTTCAGCCGTCGAAGTTGAGACGCAATTTTGCTTTTTGGATGACCAGCAAACTAGCTTTTCGCCTAGAAATTTAGCGCCATCGGAGGTGCTTTTCCTGTCCATTCGGCAACATGCATAGTCAACGTCCTAAGGTAGTTGTGCCCTTAAGGTAGCGAAGAATACGCTTCACCGCGAGCATGTGAGATTCTTTGGGATGGCTTGGAAGTGGGCACAAAGACAGTGGCAAACATGATGTCCGTCCGACTAGAAGTGAGGTAGAGAAGAGATGCAATTATGCTGCGATAGAGTGTGATGTCGACTGATTTTCCTGAGGGATCGGCATCCAACTTGCAACTTGTTGACATGGGAGTGCTGAGGCTTGCTCTGATCTTGATGGAACTTTTTCAGGATGTCCTTAACGTATTTTTTTTACTTATAAATATCCCATCATCGAGCTCCCTGACTTGAAGTCCTAGGAAGAATTGCATCTCTCCCACGTGGCTCATTTCGAATTTACTCTTCATGAGATCTCCAAACTTGTTGCAAAGCCGTGGATTTGTGGAACCGAAAATAATGTCGTCGACGTAAACTTGAACGACCATCAGATCCTTGTCTTGCCATTTGATGAAGAGGGTCGTATCGATTGTTCCTCGAATAAATCCAGACATTACGATGAAGTCACTCAGGACATCATACCAAGCACGTTGTGCTTGTTTTAATCCATAGAAAGCTTTATCCAATCGATAGACGTGATCGGTATGTTCTTGATCAACGAAGCCATCTGGCTGAGCGACATAGACTTCTTCTTTAAGTACGCCGTTGAGAAAGACGGTTTTAATGTCCATTTGATAGACCTTGAAGTCTTTATGAGCCGCATAAGCCAATAAGAGACGAATGGCTTCAATTCAGGCAACAGGAGCATACGTTTTGTCGTAGTTAATGCCTTTATCTTGGTTGTATCCCTTTGCAACTAATCGTGCCTTGTTCCGGATCAATTCGCCATCTTCATTCTTTTTGTTCTTAAATACCCATTTTGTTCCGATTATAGTTTTCCCATGCGGACGGGGTACTAATTTCCACACTTGAAGACGTTCGAATTGGTTGATTTCCTCTTGTCTTGCGATAATCCAATCCGGGTCTTGTAGTGCGTCTGCGACCTTAGTATGCTCGTTTTGGCTTAAGAAGCAGCTGAAAAGACTGTGTTGATGTCGTGTGATCAATTAGGTTAGCTCTAGTCAACTTGCTCTCATGTGGCAAGGCTGAAGTTGATGCATCAGCCATTTGTTGCTGTATATTTCCAATGATCTCCGATTGTTCATTTGTGTGAGGAAGTTCCAAATCTGCACTGGGAGGGAGCGACTCTGATGATTCTTCCTCAACACGCACGGTAGGTTCTTCATTGTTTTGTAGCAAATCTGAATCGGGTAAGGTAGGGACTGTTGAAGGACTTGGTACATTGGCCTCGTCTGGGGTATGGTACGATGACTGGCGGATGTAGAGGCTCAAAGAGGGAATCCAAGTCTTCTAACACAAGTCTTAGAGCTTCGTCTGACGGTGATTGTTGAGTTGTTGCCATCTTCTGTTCGTTTTGTGCCAACACACCAGTGAATACGGGTTCTGAGATGTTGTCTTCAAAAGCCAACGGGTTTGGCACGGGTTCTGAACGTGTAGGAGCCATATCGTTCACTTCGTGAAAAGTGACATTATAGCTTTCTTTAATCGTACGGTTGGACTTGATGTATACGGTACGCTTTTGATGTAGAAGAGTAACCGATGAAAGTTTCTTCGAATGCTTTAGGGTCGAGCTTTGCACGTTGCTCTCGGTCGTTCGCCACAAAGCACTTTCACCAGAAGACTTTAAAGAATGAGATGTTGGGTACTCCTTTATTTACAATCTCGTACGGAGTTTTGTTGAATCGCTTGTGAACCACCGTCCTGTTTTGGGTAAAACAGGAGGTATTTACTGTTGCAGCAGATTCTGAGTAGCATTGTACTAGGGATCAGCATTGATCAGCATTGTACGACCGGCTTCCACTAGGGTTCTGTTTTTCCATTCAGCGACCCTATTTCGTTGAGGTGTTTTTGTTGCTGAGAATTGTTGACTTATTCCAAGTTTCTGATAAAACTCACTGAGATATTGGTTCTTGAACTCAGTGCCGTTGTCTGTTCGAATAACTTGAATAGTCTGTTGCAGCAGATTCTGAGTAGTGTTCACAAAGTTGATAATCAAGTCCCCTGTCTCATCTTTTGTTCGGAGGAACTTTGTCCAAGTGTAGCGAGAGAAGTCATCGACGATTACTAGCACGTACATGCGTCCCCTGATAGTCTGTGTCTGCATCGGCCCACAGAGATCCATGTGGATTAGTTCCAATGGTCGAGAGGTAGACGCAATTTGCTTGACTTGATGAGACGCTCGCTTCATTTTTCCTAATTGACATGCCGAACAATGATGCTCCTTTTGTAGTAGTATAGTTGGAAGACCGTGAACCAACTTTTTCGGAGAAAGGCGTTGGAGTGAGGTATTCGTTGATGCCATAAGTTGTTCCTCTGTTGTAGCACCCGGGTCCTCATAAGCAAGTAGGGCCAATAAATTTGCATAAATGTTGAATGCAATTACGTGAATTTCGTGCATTAATTTATGAGCAGTTTGTGTTGAAATATGTGCTTAATTGATCTGATGACAAGGTGCATTTAAATTGGGTAATATGACCCCAATTTAATTAGGAATACCCGAAAATGGGCCAAAGAAAATAGGGTTGTGAGTGAAGGTTGGACCATGATTTTTAGAAAATAGACTAAGGTATAAATTAGGCCCAAGTAGAATTATAGGGTTTGGCCCAAAGCAATCTATATTCCCTAAATAAAGTAGCCCAACTCTATGAGGATTTGATAAAGGCCCAATTAACTCAAGTCAAACCTTGATAGAACAAACTTCCATGAATCATAGGATATTTTCGATATATGAGTTTCAGAACTTAAAACCTCATCTAGCACTCTTTCAAGTCTACCAAAGCTCATCAGAAAGGAAAATAACAGGCTTAAACAAATAAAAAAGAACGGAGGAAAGAAAGCAAGTAGGAAAGTGATTTTTAGCTCGAGAATCCATAAACAATTCAAAGAAGCCGAAGTGAGAAGGTGAGGAACTTAGTTATACAATGTTGCTCTTTTATATTTAGTATACGATTAATAAGCTTTCTGTTACCCACATGATTAGGAATTTAACCATATAGAGCTTTCGGCCATAGAACCCTTATAAAAATAAATTAAGATACGAAGTTTAATCCCTAGGGTATATTTATTGTTTTAGGAGCTGTTGGAGAGTTTCACACTTGCGGGAATTTTGTTCAAGTATTGAGGGTTTTGGGAAGTATTTGAGGTTCATATGATATTCATATGGTTTCTTTCAGAAGAGATACTTTTTTTCTAAGTTCCCTAGATTTTTAAGTAGTAAAAGTGTTTAAGAACCCGTGAATTGTGAAGTTCGCGAATTGGTAGAGTTTCACGAATTAAGCTAAGCTTGGTGAACCCCAAGTCCCAAACCATTGGTTAGATAAGATTTCACCAATTAATAATTAACTTCGCGACTTGGGAATACCATAGTCAGTTCGCGAACTGTAGGTGGAGGTGCTTCGCGAACTTCGATATAGTTGGTGAGTAGAATTAATGAAATGTATAGATATGAAATGATGAGTTTGCGAAGTTAAGATAGGTTCGCGAACTCGACTTGACAAACTCCATTTGGCGAACTCAAAGAGCTTCGATATATGGATTCGCGAACTAAGGTTTCACGGGCTACATGGGTCGCGAATCATGGGTCATGCATAGCACTTCGCGAACTAGGGCATTTCACGAATTGAGCGGGAAGTGAGTTTGGCGAATCCACAGTAGTTCACGATCCCTAGTTGCGAAGTTAGTATGTTAAGAATTTCGCGAATGGTGCGAAGTGGTTAGAGTTCGCAAACCAAAAATGATGTTTATGCACGTTGGGGGTCGCGAAGTATGAACTTCGCGAACCCAAGTCGCGAATCCATCAAGGGTTGCGGGTTATGTTTTGCGAATACCCACAAGCCGCAAACCCTATTTTGCGGGTCCAGGGTTTTGCGCATTCAAGCCATCTCGCGGGCCTCATCTAGTTTGCGAACTCCAACCATTTTGCGGGCCACACCTAGTTGGCGAATTCCTCCACTTTCACGGGCCGAACCATTTGCTAACCCTAGTTCGCGGAACCTACAAAGCTTCGTGAACTATACGGACCTTGCGAATTGATCATTTGGCGAACCCTCAGTATTATAAATAGCATACTTCGCAAACCCTAGGATTAAAATTACACTTTGCGAACTAGATTAAGAACTTAGCGAATTAGGAGGGTTTAGTTTCACGAACTTAGGCCTTTTACAAGTACTTCTTCGCGAACTATAAACCAACACGAACTTCACGAACTCAACTCAGGTAAGTCACGAATTGTTGGACTTGACTTGATGATATTTTAAATAAACATTTAAGGTCTGGGATTTTAATGAAACTTAATACACTTAGAAGGTTAATTTAATTCAGTTGTGTACTGACAATTAATATTTATGCCAAGGTCGGGACTTAGGAAATTCAGCAGTTCAGGTAGCGACTAATCTACGGACGACAGGTAAGTAGAAATCCAACTACAACACATAACTTGCGTGTAATATGTCTTGTGTGACTATGTGCCTACGTGATTTCATGATTACATGGATTGATTGTTATGCTTTCATGTGATTAGCATAAGCTGCATTTATTTGCATATGCATATTCATGTGCACGCACGAACTCATGGGGGAGGGTCGTAGGACTGAGTGTGCATAATGATATGTCGCTTGTATGCGATGAGGACTTGCCGATGTGGGCAAGTGTGTCGACTCGTAGTTGAGTCAGGGGTTGTCTCCTATGTTACCAGGGCGGCGTTTAGCGTCGTCGTACTATTATGTAAATATATATATCTGGATATCCTATGGATATGATTGGGCATGGCCCGTGGCGGTAAGGTGCGACCTGGAGGGTGCGACCAGAGGGTGTAAGCGACACAGGGTAGAACCCTGGTGTAGGCGACCTTGGTGTGGGCTACCAGCGTGAGCGACCGCCGGACAGTCGGGGACGATCGGGTTTATATTGTCCCTAGGGTTTGGCCATCCGGCGTGGACCGTTGTCGTATTGTCCCTGAGGGACGTGAGCTATTGTGGTGCATAGTGAGATCAGCCGAGGGCCCTGAGTACGTTGGTACGATCGTTATATGCATCGGCGCGGATTGCCTTTGCGAGTTTTATATGCATCGGCGCGGATTGCCGTTGCGGGGAAGTGTCACGTGCATACATGCATGATTTCTGCTTACTGAGCCTCGGTGGCTCATTCTTTTATGTTATGTGTTGTAGGCGCCAGCGAGCACGGTACGTGATCGCGCTAGATTACAAGGCCAATCTTTTGGGAGCTTCGCGCTGCTTTTGGGGGTGGACGTGTGTGTATGGATGACGACCTGCGAGGCCGGGCGCATAGGAGCCTTTTGCTGTGCCGACACACCTTAGCCCTTGTAGTTAGATCATGTCTGGAACTTAGCGTTAGACATGTATTCTTTTGACTTGTACAGAACATCATTCCATTATGTAAATGGAAAAAGAAAAAAATTTATACGTGTTTTTGATGCACTTCACTACTCACAACTCGCTAGGCACATAGGAACACGATAGAATAGGCGATTTAGGAAGTCGGGTCGTGACATCTGTGAAACAGTATGAGAGATTAGGCATACAGCTGTCGAGGGCCGCACGGACGTCAGGTTGATCGTGTAGAGATTGGATTTCCGAAGTGCGTAAAGGAGTTCTTTATCCTGACTGTCCAAAATTCTGCACCGGTCAGCGTGAAAGACCACTTTAAATTCTTTATCACAGAACTGGCCTATGCTGAACAAGTTATGGCAGAGATCTTCGACAGAAGAGACATATTTTATCGTCAGACTTTCCAAAATTATATCTCCACATCCAAGAATGGGAGCCGAGTCATTGTTTTCGAATCTGACTTTGCCGTTTCGTCGGTCTTTGTAGTTGCTCAGCAGCTCTTGATTTCCAGTAACGTGTGTGGAGCAACCAGAGTCGATGTAAGGCACATGATGGATCTGCAAAAACAAGTTAGAGAGCTTTAGGTACCCACTTAAACATGGGTCCTCTCGGATTAGCAGATATGGATTTATGTTCAGATATGGTTCATAAATTATTACTTGAGGGAGTTTTAACCCATGTCACTTCCGAAGAAGTGGGTTTGGGTTTAGCCTCTTTAGGTGACTTCGCCTTTTCGGCTTTTGTCGTCCTAGGCGGAGATTTAGGAACCCATTTGGGTTGAACCTTGTAGGGAAGGTTAACTTGAGCACGTACAAATGCTTTGTTAGGCTTGACCGAGGAAAAGATCTTTTCTTTTGATAATCTCCTAAGGTGCTTGGGGGACTCAATTTTTACGCGATACCTTAGGTGAGTACAAGCATGCACAGCGCCATACGCTTTCTTTATGGCTGGATCTTGTTTCCTACGGGTCTTCCTTATGACATTTGTTTCGGAGTGACTATTTTTAGCTTCAGATGTAGAGCCAATTTCGAAATTAGTGCTTCTAAAATAGGTAGGCTGTAGAGTATATGTAGAAGCAATTGTTCGAAGCGAAGAAATGACTCTTTTATTTTTACGAGTGTCATTTATTTGTACAGAAGGAGCAACATTCTTAGACATACAAAAATTTACTAGCTCCTTTATAATACTAGACACTCTTGCCTTCGGTTCTAGTGCTTGTCCTACGCTGCCTGTAGACGTAGGTAAAATAGATTTAGTCTTAGCACTTTTAAGAGAACTATTTATGCACTTTTGATCTTTCGAAGGTGATTTTTCAATTTTCACGCTTTTCATAGTAGCATGAGAGGTAGTTTGGGAGGATGAGGAAGCTTTGAGATTTTCCATCTCTTTTAAGAACTTTTTCTTTTTCAGCTTTGAAATTCTCTCTTTCTTTATCTATTTTGGCTTGAGCTCCCTCTATCTGTTTTATTATAGGGAGTTTGTAGAGAGAATTTTTATAATGAACGTTTTTGACTTCCTCGTAGTGTTTTGAGATTCAGGAGGTTGAACTAAATCAGACAGGTGTTAAAGATGGTTTCATATTTTTTGTCTCTTTCATTTAGTTCTGTGTAGTCAAGGGTTTCAGGCCAATGTGAGGCTCTTCTCTTAGATGAATCTAAAGTACTTTCTTTTGTCGCTTCGGTAAAATTTCTACGAGAGGTTACTTCTAAACCCATGTTCTTAATATCATATATTTCTTTCTTCCGTAGAACCGTGGGTTGGTGATGCCTTTTATTGGATTATAGAATTCCGCATCCTTGGGCGGGATCAGAAATATCATCTGCTCAGAATGTCCCTTACGCGTAAGAATATCATCTAAGTTCTTAATTTTCGCATATAGCTTCTTACGTTCCTCACCTAGGAGAGCATAATTATTTTCTGCCGTTAGTTTAGCGGCTTGACAGGCATCTAGTTCTTTACTAAGCTCACTAACCTTCACATTAGATATTTCTAATTGAGCTTCTAATTTAGTGATCTTAGTGGTAGCTTCGGTTATCCTACAATTTAGGGTGGCTTTGTCATTGAGATTCCTAACCAGGCAATTGTAGTTTGTGCTAGCCTATCTTCTAATTTCTTAATCTTCCCGCTATGCTGTCCTATTTGAGGTGGACTAGTCTCTCTAGAATGTACGGTCTTAGTAAGTTCTTCTATTTTAGCACTAGAGCTTCTAAGTTCTGATTCAAGACTCTTTATCTTCTCCCGAGACCTAGAAAGTTTTTCCTCTACTTCCTTAATACACTTTTGCTCACGTTTCATTTTAGCATATTGTTCTCGATATGATTCTAACATGGTCAATAATGTGGAAGAAGAGTCTACCTCTTGTGATGAGGTGGATGCGTCGTCTTCATCCTTCTGGTTGGGTGTTTCGGCGTTGCTGTCGTCGTCAAGAGTGCCATGAGGGCAAGATTCTCTTTTCCAGAGCTAGACGTGTCTTCGAGCCAGTGGTCCTGCTCTTCCATGAGGCTAATCCTGCTTCCTTCTGCTTCGTGAGTTGTAGCTTCCTGGAGTAGTAATTAGCATCTCCTTTCTTGGGAAGAGTGCATTCTTTGGCAAAATGACCGGGCTTGCCACAGTTGAAGCACTTGTTGGGCTCTTTAGTGTTCTTGACTTCGGAGCTCTCTGGTGCATGTTCCTTGTTCTTAGAGCTTGAGGTCCGAAGTTTGTTGGCCGAGGATGAGGACTTCTTCTTGAAGTATTTCTCGCTCATCATTTTTCCGATTAAGGCCAACTGCTTCCCCAGTGCCTTCATGCTTGGCTCGACGTCTGATTCTGAATCTTCTTCTGACTCAGATGAGGAGGGAGGCCTAACTATCTTCTCTTTTCGAGACTTTGTTCCACGCTTCTCTGAGACTATAGCAACGGAGCTGTCAAACTGCTTGCCCTTCTGCTCTCTCTGAATCTCGCAAACATCTTCCTCGTGTTGAGCGAGATTATCAAAAACTGCATGAATATCCAACTCCTCCATATCTTTGTTTTGTCTAAGTTGAGTGGATATCTTTTTTCAGTCCGAGGGCAGAGAGGATAGAAATCTCATATTTGTTTCCATGTTTGTCTTCGTGATTTCTATCTTCCTCATCTCGTTGAGAAGAGTAAGGTATCTTTGATATACATCATAGAGGCTCTCTTCCGGCTTTGCTTTGAAGGAGTCATAAGCTGTGAGAATATTCGTCTTTTTGGCCTTTGTTGCCTACTTCCGTCCTTCGCATCATCCTATGCAACTCATCCCACATTACCTTAGCCGTTGGGTGGCTGTCTATCTGTCTATAGATGTCATTAGGGATGCCTTGCATGAGTGTGTTCATGGCTATTAGATCAGCCTTCGCGCGGGCCTTTTCCTCGATAGAGTACTCCCTAGGCTCCTTAAGTCGCCTAGTAGCGGCCAGCGGGAACTCGAGGAGTAGCCGTGTTATCACCGGCTATGGTAACCCAAAATTGTGCAGGTCCCTCTTCGAGTGATTGCAATAGATTTTCGACTTGATCTTTCAGAGCTATGAAATTTAGGAAGTGGCTTCTCCAGACTGTGTATTCACCGTGTTGCAAGCGGCGGACAATTGTCGTTTCTTAGCGACTATGCATCCATCTCGTCTTTGTCTTTTATGATTTTTTATGTTGACGAAGGATCTTCGTTGGTTGTTTTGATGGATTTGAGTGATGTTATGTGCTTCACAGGTAGCAAATTAGTTAGTTGCGTTTGATATTAAAGCAGTCGAGAATTATTTCCGATTCTATCTTTAGATTTTCTATCGAAAATTCAGTCGTGATTAAAATGTACGTCACTGTTCTCGTGCGAGAAAGTGTGTCAGCGACAAAATTTTCGAGCGAGAAAAATTTGTGCAAATACTTTCAATCGAGAAAAATCTTTTGATCGTGAATTTATTTCGATCGCAAGAAACAGTACTTAAAGTATGTTTCTTGCTTAGTCAGAATAAATTCGTTGACTGAAAAAGTTTTTCGATCGAAAGTAATTTTCTCTTGGTCAAACTGTATTAGTTTTGACCGAAAAAAATTTCGACGTTAAGTTTTGCGAGCGCAAAGGTCAAAATAGGTCTTCGTCAAAAAGTTTTTCACTAAATAACACTCGAAAAATTCTTCTACTAAAATCGTTCTTAGTAAAGACGATTTTAACGCTGACTTAGTGTTCTGATCGATATAAATTCTCGGGCAGAGTTTTGCGATCGAGAAATTTCTAAGTTGAACTCCAGTGAATAAAATCAGAACCCTAATTAACCGTGATTCAACCAAAAACGATGAATTAGACTTTAAAATTGCAGGTTTTTACTCGTAATCAGAAGTTTGATTCGCACGAACTGACAATTAAACACAATATGATGCAAAGTATGTCAATTTTGAACAAAATCAAACTGTGTTCATGTTTGTTCTTCGCGCGAACAGTAACGATTCAAATCTGATCTAATCCGCTAAATTGATATTTAAACTGCTACGAATCTAATCGTAATCGATTTCTGTTGCTAGAACAAACACAGAAACATCAAATTCAAATCAGATAAGCACAGAATTAGGCAATTCAGATCGAAAAACTATTTCGCGCTAAAACTATTTCGACACAAATTCTAACAATTTCGATTCAAAACAGAATGAATCTGCTCTGATACCAATTATTAGGTCCTCGTTTGTCAACACAATCAATGCTAGGCATGAATTCTAAGGAAATCGATAAGAATTATTGAACAATGTATTTCGATCGAAAACCTTCACTCGAAGAACACGAGAGAATTCCTTTAGTATGAGAAAGTTTTCCTGTTTCTCTCTCTAGAATTGAATTCGGCAGCCTTTCGGATTGATTCTCTGATTTTCTGTATTCACCTCAATGTTTGTACAACTTATTTATACCAAACAAAGTTGGTATAAATATCAAACTAGTCCTAATCCAAGGACTACTATACATAAAGCCCCTAATTACAAGGACAACTAATTAAATCAAGCACAATTAAAATGATACTCTACAGTGGGCTTGACAAGTTTAGGATTGGGCCCGTAAATCTAGGACTTGCTCAAATTTTGTTTCGGTTTCTTTGAGCATTTTTGTTGTTGCGAACGTGTTTATGTTGTATGCATGTATGTACGACACGTAATAAGACGTCAGTGTGGACTTAGGCTCTATTTCCGGGATGTTAAGGGTGACAAGGTCCCCCCCGCTATGTATTTTATTTGATATTAGACGGTTGTCCGGAACAGCTGATCCCTCTGTTTTGTACTTACGTTAATTTTTAAAAAATTAGTTTTAAGTACGATCGTTGTACGAGAACAATACGGGTTCACAAGAAAGGCCGTTCGATGACTTGGAGGTTGTTCGAAACCATGGTGTGAAGCCGAAGAAGAAAAGAGATGAAATTAATTTTATAAATATAAATGTAGTAGAATAGAAATAGTCCACGCAAACGATCTCATAGGCAAACTAGGTTTACCGCGATGATTTGCATGTTTGTTTGACGTTACGTGCTTGTTTAAGTGCTTATGTGTGTGAGACGTATTCTCCCGGTTGGACTAAATACTAAGTGGATAAAGGGACGGGGTTCCTGTCTTCTGTCAAGCTCGAAACCATTGCAGCTCGAGTGTCGTGTGCGGTTTGTTCCGAGTTATCGGCGCCAATCATCTCGCTCTTGTCGTAGTTGGTCCGGGTGCGTTAAGACAATAAAGTCAAGCTCATTATTGAAGCGACTTGGGTATATGTGTGGTTTGTTCCGATTTATCGGCGCCAAACATTTCACTCTCGACGTGGATATTTCGGGTGACTGTCTAAATGCCGTTCTCCGAAACAAATTCACGGCTTATAAAGAGGTATCCTACGGGCAGGAATTTCTAAATGTTAGGATTGAGCCAGACGTAGATAGGTCACACTTAGACGGTTATTTCCCAATTATTCCTGTTAGGGTGAGGGTTCCTGACTGGAGACAAAGTTGTTGAAACACTTATGAGATGGACTTCTGTGGGACACGGGGTTCATCTATCGGTTCGTGTGGGACACACCGCCTTCCGAGTAATGGGCCAACAAACTGTTAGGTTGAGGCTCATTTCTGCGGAACGGGGAAATTAACTCGACTATGAAACCATCAATGTGGTTCCCAAAATCTCTATTGGAAGAACGGGATTTTGAGAAAAATAGTGGGAGCCAAGCCAAATTGCCTTATTTGTGCTTGCAGAATAATACGTTGACCCCTTCAATGCTTTATTTTCTGCAGATTGTTTTCTTTCTTGTTTGTATACAAAATGAGTTCACCATTCAATTTACTGATCACGCAAAATCGTTTGGAGGGTCCAAACCTTGCGAACTGGCTCCGTAACTTGAGGATTGTCCTCACTCTTGAACGCCAGAGTATGTCCTTGAGGGACCCATACCACTCGAACCCCAAGAGGGTGCGAGTGATGCTGACAGGGAATATTATGCCAAATGGATTGCTGATAGTGCCCATGTCAAGGCTTATATGTTAGCTGGAATGAGTAATAATCTGCAGCGTCAGCATGAGGATACGCAAATGCGTAAGATATTGATTCATCTGAAGGAGTTGTACGACGAGCAGTCGAGATCATCTCGATATCGTGCTGCCCTCTTTCGTACCAAGATGCCTGAGGGCGTAGATGTCGCGGCACATGTTCATAAGCTCATTGGGTACATCGGGAGCTGAGTTCTCCCGGTTGTCCCATTCATAGCGAGCTTCAGATTGACCTGATCCTTCAGTCACTCCCAGCTTCATTTGCTCAGTTTATTATAAACTATAATCTGAGCGATAGGCGATTTTTGCTTCCTGAACTCATGAACACGCTGGTTCAGACTCAGGGTGAGCTAAAGAAAGGAAAGGGAAAAGAGGTTGCGCTTGTTGAGACTACAAGGTCTAAAATATCTAAGTCGAACAAGCCTAAGCACAAGCCTAATAAGCCAAAAGGAGGGATTAAGAAAAAGGGCAAGGCCAAAATGAACGTGCCTAAAATTCCGAAGGCGACTGATAGGTGCCTTCACTGCCAAGAGCTAAGCCATTGGAAAAGGGACTGCCACAAGCTTCGAGCTTCTGGGCATCAGGTAAAGTTTCGGAAACGTATTGTTCATTACTGTATTTTCCACTTCGTGGATTCTTGACTCGGGAGCTAGTGCTCACATTTGTGTTTTGAACCAGGGTCTGCAACGAAGTAGGAAGCTGGCGGAACGAGAAGTCTTGATCAACGTTGGTAGCGGACATAGTGTACCTGCTAGTGATGATGGATTGAAGACTCTTGTATTAAGTTATGGACATGTACTATATTTATCCGATGACTTGTATTGCCCAAGAGGCTGAAAAATATTATTTCTGTTCCTGCTTTGAGTAAGAATGGTTATGAATTTCGGTTCAATAATAATATTTGTGAGATTTATTTTGGAAATAAATGCGTCGGAAATGCAACATTAATAAATGGCTTATATAACGTCCAAGAACATGCGAATGTAGTTACCGACAAACTTAACTTATAGTTAAATAAAAAGAACTTGTGGCATCTTAAACTCGGTCATGCCGGAGTTCGAAAGATTCAAGAATTGGAGAAACACAACATTATTAAGCCTACAGAATCAGATTCCTATCCAATGTGCGAGTCCTGTATCCTCGGCAAAATGACTATCCCTTTACAGGGGCTTTCAAAGAGCCACTAATATTTGGATTTGATCCATACAGACCTTTGTGGACCACTTAGTGTAGCGGCCCGAGGTTATTTTCACTATTTCGTGACTTTCACATCTCGCTATGGCTTGGTGTATCTGTTGAAGCACAAGTTTGAAACGCTTGAAAAGTCCAAGGAATTTAAGATTTTAGTGGAAAATCAAACTGGGAGACAAATTAAAGTCGTACGATCAGATCGAGGCGGTGAGTGTATGGTCTCGAGTTTGACGATTTCTTGAAAGAAAATGGAATCATTTCGCAGTTTACACCGCCCGGGACACCACAGTTGCTGAACGCAGAAATTGGACATTATTAGATAAAGTTTGATCTATGCTAAGCTATATAGATCATCCCATATCGTAATGGGGATATGCTTTGCAAACTGCAGTTTATGTTTTGAACAGGACCCCTTCGATGTCTGTTGATAGGGTACCTACGAAATTTTGAATTAAGAAGCCTAGCTTGAATCACTTTAGGCTTTGGGGTTGCCCTGCATATGTGAAAAAGCTAGTAACAGACAAACTCGGATCTAGGTCAACGAGAGGACGTTTCGTCGGATATCCTGATGATAGCATGGGATATTATTTTACGTCCAAGATGATCAAAGGATCGACGTAGCTATTCATGCTCACTTTCTCGAGGAACAGTTCGTTCGAGAAGGTGGAGCTGGCAGAGGAGTAACTCTTGGAGAGTTAGACGAAGCACCTCCAGAGACATCAATGCCTGGGGGTACAGATGAGCAGTCCGAGACACGCCCAGAATTGCGCAGGTCGGGTTGAGTACCTCGCATACCTGAGAGATACGGTATGGTACACGTCGAGCACGGGGGTGCTGCGACGGAGGGGATCGTTGGTGACCACCCCGCTACCTTTGACCAAGCATTGATGGATGTCGACTCTAAGAAATAGGTCGAAGCAATGACAGCAGAGATGGACTCGATGCACACCAACCAAGTCTGAACTCTAGTAGACTACCCGAAGGTTTTAGACCTATATGGTGTAAATGGATCTACAAGAGAAAGATTAGATCTGATGGACAGGTTGAAACCTACAAAGCTAGACCTATATGGATGTGAAAACCACTTTCCCAAATGGATTTCTCCATAAGGAAATCTATATGGAGCAGCCCAAGGGTTTTACATCGCAAGCAGATGCTCACAAAGTGTGCAAACAGGTCTATTTATGGACTTAAGCAAGCGTCTAGAAGCTGGAATCTTCGATTTGATGAAGTAGCTAGGAACTACAGATTCATGAAGAATGAAGATGAGCCTTGCGTTTACAAGAAGTTCAGTGGGAGTAAGATATCGTTCCTCCTATTGTACGTGGATGACATCCTTTTGATAGCAAACGATATCGGGATGCTCTCGAAGGTGAAACCTTGGCTTTCGACTGAATTCTCCATGAAAGACCTGGGAGAAGCAACCTATATTCTTGGAATTCGCCTTTTTAGAGATCGAGAGAATCGAATGATAGGTTTATCTCAGGCCCTTTACTTAGAAAAAATCCCGAAACGGTTTCGAATGGGTGAATCTAAGAAAGGGTTCTTGCCAATCCGACAAGGGATTCATCTCTCGAAATCCATGGGTCCTCAAAGTGGGAGATTGTTGGGGATGTACACTCGAAATGCCATTCGAGGATGTAATAATAGGGCATGTATTTAATAATTGATGTATTATTTGCTTTGTATTTGAATAATGTATTCTTATACGTATTAATGGAATTTATATTCTATTATTATTCTTTACAAGTCATATTATTTATTTACCTATCAAGTCTTACTAGGCATCCGGTGAGACGGTAAATAAATAAATCCCATATATCGTGAATTTAGTCACTGATTCTCATGGGATTAGATAGGGGACCGGTGAGCTATTATTTTCCGATATTAAATTAGCCCATAAGTCATAGACCTCAGTAGAGTGACTGAGCGTCTATTACGGTTTATTTGTTGACGTATGGTTGTGCCTACCATTCGCTTGGGAAGCGAGAGGTCGTAACGTTGGTATAAGTTGAATCAGGGGATTAAGTTGTACTTGGACACGACTCGCAATCGACGATCACATGGGCCTTATCGTTACTCTGTGTAGCCCATAAGTCATAGACCTCGGTAGGATGACTGAGCGTCTATTATGATTTATTTGTTGACGACTCTTATATGGTCGCGCCTACCATTCGCTTGGGAAGCGAGAGGTTGTAACGTTGGTATAAGTTCAATCAGGGGATTAACTTGTACTTGGACACGACTCACAATCGACTATCACATGGGCCTTATCGTTACTCTGGGTAGCGTCAATGATCGACCGATTGACCATAGTAGTGTGCGTGGACCTTAGACTGAGGGTCTTTGACGGTTGACTTTGGGTTCTTGACTTGTCACTAGTTTGCTAGGCCCACCTTGTTCGGCAACGAACATGGGTCGGCGCCAACATGCGGTCTTGACAACGAAGGGTAACTGCCGTGCTTAGACTATCGTGAGGGATTCACTATCTCGTTAGTAACTGAGATATATGTCCTATGCATATTCGGGTATGGGAAGTTACGAAGTCTTCGGCCGAAGACATAAACTGACTTATGTGGGATGTGGGGCAATTTAGTTGTAGCGACCCTACTTTTCTAATTAGGATTAGTGGCGGATTTCCGCAACGTAAGCCGCGGAAGGCCCGTCTAATTAAAACTTTTTCCTAAAATAATATACACTAATATAAATATCCGTCTACATCGTTATCTCTGTACACGGGTCGAAGCCCCAAAAATTATCAAAAGAACAAAAATCCTACAGACACTCCACAGGTCTTCATCCATGTACCGCACCGCCCTCAAAAGTCCGTGGAGCACCGCCACCAGCCGCTCAGTCACGACGCGTATCAGCGTCGGACTCAATACCTACAACACGTAAACACTGAGCAATTTGCCTAGTAGGTGAATAAAATGCATGTATGCAAGTGTGCACTCAACCCCAATCCCAACATCTCACAACATAATATAATGCACACTCTTTCTTTTCCCACATTCCTATTTCACACAACACAGGGCCCTAGGTTAGGCTCGACACCTCCGCGCGCAATAGACTACTGGGAGGCCACCCCCAAGTCTCGCGGCGAGCTACGCCGGTAGTGCACTGATCGATCACGTCAATGTCCTCCTACCAGGTCGTATATCTCCCGCGCCAATCACAAAGAAAATCCCATCCGGCGGTATGCACCCCGAATCGATCACGTCCGGGTAGACAGATCGATCACGTCCGGGTAGACAGATCGATCACGTCTGTCTCCGCCAGGTGTCCAGTTAGCCCAACCACGACTCCTCTAAGAGTCACCAATCACAAGCATCTCTTTCTACCCCGTACGTCAATATCTCATATTATTACCGTCACACTACGGCACAAACATCTCTCGCCCTAACGTGATATGCACGTGCCATTCATATAAAAACATTATAAAACATGATTTACATAAACCGTACGTAAAACATATAAGTCACATAAGTCACGTAAAACACATAATCACATAATCCCAAGAAAACACATAAATGTGTTTACGTATTGTAGATGGATGATCCACCTACCTGTCCTCCCGCTACAGCCAAATAGCAGGTCCGGCGTAATCCCTATATATCGATCCTCTGAATATAATAAATATTTTCATATTAATATATCTACTAAGTCATATAAATTTCGAAAATGCTAACATTATCAAAACCCTAAAATCACGAAAACCCTAAATGATGAAAACCCTAATTTTGTTGAGAGCTACTTAGTGCCGAAAATTTTGTTGGGGTTAAATGTCGAGATTTTAAGTAGCACCCAAAATGTCGAGATTGGTTAGAAGTATTAAATATCGAAATGGCATGGAGAAACGTCGAGACTTGGTTAGTTAAAATAACATGGAAAATGTCGAATTGAGGTAGAAGATGTCGAGACCTAATTGAATGTCGATACTTAACTTTTGTCGAATTAACTTATGCATGGAAAATGTCGAATTGATAGCAGATGTCGAGACCTAGTTAAATGTCGATACTTTGTAAATGTCGAAGTGTTTGTATCAGTTTTAAATGTCGAAATGTTTCAGTGAGCATGTCGAGATCAACTCCTACCAAATGTCGAAGTTACATATAAAATGTCGAGCTCATTCTTTACCAATTGTCGAGATCTATATCCAATAAATGTCGAGCTTATAAAATGTCGAAGTCTATTCCTTAAAATGTCGATATCTATTACTCCCCAAGATCTAATAGATGTCGAAACCTATTCCTACAAAATGTCGAGACCCTCAAAAACAACTATAAATGTCGAGTTCTTTTATACAACAAATGTCGAGAATCATCACATATCGAGGTTCATGTCTCGACTTTATTTACTAGGTAGCTCGATATCTTCTCAAGAACAAGACTTGATTCTCCCAGAAAACCCTAAAACCGTACCATTAAAATCATCTTCGAAAACTACACTAATCCCAGAAACTAATACACCTTAAAAGGAATTTCTAATGAACATTCACGTATTCTAAGAATCATTCAATTCCATATGTCATACATAGCTTTCAAGATCTGAACTTCAATGTAAAATACTAAGTTCTTAAGTGTATTAACCTTCGAACAACTTCTAGGCTGTTATTAAATCATTTAACACTGTAGTTATTGAACCACTTAAGTATAGGAAATTACTTATATACCTTACTTCGAAGATTGATTCTTCTCCAAAATTGCTCAGCTCCTCCACGTTTGTTGAATTTCCTTATTCTTACTCAACACTTTCAGCTGTCCTTTGGCTTTTGTTTACGAGGGTTTTCTCTTGTTAATGACTTTTGTTATGGGATATATATGGATAAGTATCAAGCTATCGAAATTATCATTGAGGGGATAAATTAATGATTTCGTTTTCCCCATGGCCTAAGTAATTTCTTATGCCTTATCTCGTTAATACTTTTGGGCCTTAGTAAGACTTAATCCCCAAGACAAAATATTATTTAATTTAGGTTAGCCCAATTTAGTTATTTCTAGTGTTATAAATTTTTACTTAATCTTTTGATATTTTCGAAACCAAATTGAAGCTAGGAATCTATATTTTTATTTCACTACTTAATTTTCTTATCAACATCCTACTTTACAACGTCCCATAATTATTTACAGCAAAATCCCGTATTTAAATTTTACGGGTATTACATTAGTAATTTCGCTAGTCACGAATTAGTCATGGAGTCGAGTCCAGTGAGTTTGACGTAACCATGACTCTCACTCGACCGGTACATTTGTGAAGGGTCTATACGTACGAAAATAATCTATAGTCGGTTCGTTGATTGAAGATCGTACTCAGCACGGGATATATTCGGTACCGCGGGATTGGCGAGGACCGAATTCTTGGAATCCTCCCTTGCCGGGTTGAGACGAACCAAGAGAGTCGGGCTTAAAAATGATCACTGTGATAGTGCCTAACTAGAGATGTAAATTGATTTAATGGTCTTAGAGATAAAAACGTTGAATACAAGTTTTAGAAACAGTATTTATACGGACGTAAATTAACGAAACGAAGTGATGAAGAATGAGGCGTAAATAGGGTTCACAACTATGAGCAAGGCTCGTCACGGTCGTGAAGCCTGTCTGCAAAGTAGCTGTAGCTTCAAAAATTCATATCTCCCAATCTAGACCTCGGATTGGGAATACCTCTGCTCGGAGTCAACATTGGTGAGTCCTCCATTTAAGGTTAAAATTTCATGGCAATCGGACATTGTTTGCCCCTCTATCTGAGAGAAATGCGTAACTGCGGCAATGTTGTCAAGATCATCACACCCGTGCACGCCTTGCACGTGGCCGTGACAACCGGCAGTGGGCGAGCCATAGGCTGCCCGACTGTGTCACGGCCGTGACACTTCATGCCAAAGCCGTGAAGGCCTTCAGATGACAGTCACGGCCGTGACGCGCGGCAGACGCTGCCTAATACTTGTCACGGCCGTGAAGGATCTTGGAAGAGGCCATGAACCGACAGTATTTGGTGAAATTGATCCAAACTTAACCCAGTTTCGGATCTTGATCTTTTGTAATGAATTATGGGACAATATCTAGTCATTAGACGATAAAATAACAAAAGAATCAAACAAAATTGAGTCATGTAGGACATGATCTCATTTAAACAAATCTAAAGTCTATTTCAAGATTTAAAACTTGGTTTTATAATGATGAGACTTGTGATTTTCGTCCATAACTTGTTCTTATCTTCCTCACACTAAGCTTTGAGTTTTATAGAGAGAAGAAATAGCATTTGGGGTTGTTCTTGAGAAAACTCTGAGTGTGAGTGAGTTTCTAGCAATTCACACACAGATAAACATCTCTATACAAACATTCTTCACTTCCTCTAGCCATCCTTGGTGAGGCGAAGTCTGTGGCACGTCACGGGGTCGGTGTGACTTTCTTCGGCATAGTTCGTGAGCTACGGAGCTAAGGATCTTCGCGATAAGGGTAAGATCCTTATACCTTAAACGTGTCTACGTGCGTTTTTCTTTATTTAACCGAGTATCCTGGAATCCGTATGAGGAACCCGGAAAAATTTTTAAATTCCGCTGCGTCCGGGGCGAGGCCTCGGGTCACCGGGGGCTTCCCAACAGTTAAACCCATCGAACAAGTATTCAGATAGTAAACAACCTGAAGTACTAACTGTTATGCAAGGTAGTCCAGCCTAAATAGCTTCAGTCAAAATGAATTTGAAAATTGATGGCGGTCAAAAAAGTTTTTTACGTGAAATTGATTTTTTTTAGCAACACTTTAAAGTTTCTCACTGAGTCAATATAAAATGGTTGACCAAAGTTTCCGAGTACTAAAATTTTTGCAAAGTCAACTATAAAAGTTTGACCGAATAAGTTTTTCGAGATGAAGATAAATCGCATAGTCAAATAGTAAATTCTCGTCAAAAATGTTTCTCGCTGTGTGTTTCTTGAAAAGTTCTCGACCATGATCGTCTTTGTTATCAACGAATTCAGAAACTAATTTTGTATTCTCTTCGAGAAAATTTCTCGAACATAGTTTCTATCGATAAAGGTATTCGATCGAAAACCTAGTCGAGAAAAATTGAGACTGACACAAAACACAAGATTCAACCTAAATTCGAGTAAAAACAGCAAATTAATCACATAAACTTCGGGTAATTACTCGATTTAGTATGCAGATTACGAACAAACACGTGCTTAAACACTTTTAAAAGAAAAATATAACTAATTTGAGTAGAATCGATACGTGTTCATGTTCGCGATCGAAAACAGTAAATACAACAGATTCTAAATTTAGTCAAATTCGAAGCTCAAACTTATTTTAATCAATTCGCAGATAAGTTCTAATACTAATGCGAGCACATATACATCAATTTCAATCCAAGTAATCGCATGAATGAGCTATTAGATCGAAATTTCGATTTCGCGCGAGAAGTTTCAACGTTCTAAGAAACTTTTCAGAATTAAATTTCAATCCAATTCCAACTATTTAGCTTCAAAACAGATACAAATCTGTTCTGATACTTATTGTTAGGTCCTAATTATCTACTTCTATCAATCCTAGGCTAGAACTCAGAGATTTTCGATTAGAATTTGGAAATTCAACCTTCGATAGAAAACTTCCTTTTTCGCGCGTGAGAGTGAACTTTTAGTTCGAGAAAGTCAATTTTGATTTTGCCTCTCAAGAGTACAATTTGCAAACCTTTCGGATTAATACACCAACTTTCTATATTTCATTCGATAGGTATAGGTATTCATACCAAACATACTTGGTATAAGTAACTTTCTAGTCCTAAACTACGGACTTATAAGTTAAACGCCGCAAATACAAATACATCTATTTAAATTCTGGCACAATTAAAATCTATATCCTACAACGACAATTACGTCGATACGGCATTGTTACCTTTGAACTTAACTTATACCATACAATTGTTTTTTCTATGTCCGCATCTATATCATTCTTGGAAACTTCTCTAAATTGTTTATCATGTTGGAATTGTTACTGCCGTTTGAACCACTTTCTGAGATAACTTTACAATTTCCTTTTATCTTTTGTGACATCGAAAGATGTCTTCTGTCTGAGCTGCGCATCTCATATCACTTTTCACTAATGATTCCTGATTCGAAAGTAGAATCTCCATTCAGATAAGCTTAACTTAACCTTGTAACGAGGAAATAAAGGGCATTCATTCCTTTTGAAGCCTGCGGATGGATATCAATGTAGAGAGCATCACTCACAGTGCCCTTTTGAAATTTTAGCTAACAAGACTAAACTTTCAGGATATACTTCGGGTTGAAAGATTTCCTTGAATCATCCCGGCAGGTTGGTTCTCTAGAAATTGTAGCCTCATGGTGTTCTTTTGAGGGAACAACCTTTCAAGTATGTTACACATTTCCTTCGGTGAATGTCATGAACATGCTCAATATACTCTTTGTTGGTCGACGTTCACGTGCCCAATCGATCTTCCTCTTCCTCCGTGCCTTGCGGTATATCTTCTGGAACATCTTCACTAGATATAATGTCGTACTAATCCTTACCATGCAGATAAACCTCATAATCTCCAATAAACTATAATTGTCCCGAAAAGGATTTTCCACAATGATACCACTATTTTCACCGTTTATCTTTATAGATAAATACCCAAATACTTGCAGTCAATGTGGCTTTGATACCAAGTAACAAAATTGAGTAATATAGGTAGAATTCAACAATTATTCAAAAAAAAAGGTAGAACTCAACAATGATAGCAATAGAAAAGTAGAGAGAATCATGAAGAAAAATTGATTACCAGATGATTATCTTACATAAACAAATATTTAAATAATATAAACTTGCGGATAAGCTAACATTAAGCAAACCCAGGGTTTGGATAACTATTCCAAATGGACTTTTGAAAAAAGTCCATTTACAAAAATTTATAATGTTTGTTGACGAATTATAAATCCACCTTTCGAGAAGTCAACATATTCAAAGCTCATTAAGGACAAGTAAAAATTCTCAAGATTGAGAAGTACATACCCACCTCCATTCTCTTTTGATTAAATGGACTTTTCAAATGTGAGCTTACCAAACAATATCCAACTCATTTTTTTTTTTGAGTCATTTCCTAAAATAGTCCAATTTTGAAGGTTTTTTGTGTAGGAAATGCTTCCAAACAACCTCTAAATATTAAATACATTGATGTTAAATATGTAAATACAAGTTTCACTAGTTTAGGTTACAGACCCGGTAGCGGTAGACCACTGGTATTGTAAGGTGAAGGACTAGCATGTACGGTCAGTTCCTGGTCAAACTCAAACCCACCTCGACACTTGGCGACTCGTGCTTGTTGTGCTTTCTTAGACCATCTCCAACCACAGTGCAAACTAAAAAAATTATCCTAAAATAACTCTAACCAGATCCAAAAACCAATCCCAAAATGGATTGTAGTTTCTCTCTCCTCCACTAAACGCATAGATGTGATTGAACGCATAACACGCGTTCCTTTAGTAATTTGATTGGATGTCTTTTAATTTGTTTAAATAATAAAAGTATCATTATAAAAAATAAAAAAATTTAATATATAAAAAAAGTAATTAAAAAGTTTTTGAGAACAATAAAATTTACCAACAATAGTTTTTAGTATAATATGTTATTAAAATAATTTTTTTTAAGTTTGGGGACTATTGAAAAATTGTAAAACTTGGTCTAGAAGTAATATTATAAAAATAGTCTGAAAATGAGTTTATCGATTGGAGAATAATTACTGCATTTTGCGTTTGAGAATAAGTTCGAGTTTGTGATTTAGTTTATCGGTTAGAGATGTTCTTAGCCCTCCCTCATACTGGTAATAATGAATTATGAAGGACGAAAAGTATTTCTGATATGAAATTGAGATCCAATAGAATGAGCACGACGGTCATTAGGGAGTGGGCTCAAATACCGGATTCAAGTGAAGCGTAACGACTCCTTGGTGAGGTCGTACTATTGATTCATAATTTTAGTTGGATTATTTAAAAAATGGCCTTTGACATAGTCAATGTTAAAAAAATAGCCTCCTAAATGGTAAAAGACCAATGTACCCTTACTTACTCTGAGTAAAAGACTATTCTACCCTTCTTTAATGGCAATCAACGACTGTTAATGAAAAACTACAACTTTTCACAGAGGTTTACTTTAGAATCTGAAAAAGCAAAAGTTAATAAAGAAAGAACCCTTTCACTTCACGGGCCCTTTGCAAAATCGATCAAGCTTTCTCCCTTTCTCTTCATGCCCCTCCTCTTCACAGTCGAAGCTCAGAATCCATGGCAGTTTAGGTGAGATCCCAAACAGGGAAGGTAATTTTTTTTTTTAATTTTTGAAGAACCCGTCGTATACAATCGCACGGGACCCTAATTTTAGGCTGCAGGGTACCCGTGCTTGCATTGGCAGGGGACCCGTGCCTTGAATATCAGGGATCCGTGTGAAAGTGCAGGGGTCCTCCCCTATTAACCCGTGGTTTGTCTCGCTGGAAACCCTAAAAAGCATAGCACGGGACCCGCGCGCATAAGCACTGGACCCGTGCTTGCTAGCACTGGAGACCCGTGCTATGCCGCGCTGGGGACCCGTGCGTGCCAGCGCGGGGACCCTAGCGACATAGTACGGGACCCGTGCTTGCTAGCGCAGACCCGTGCTTGCTAGTGCTGTGGACCATGCGTGCTACTGCGGAGAAGGGGTCCCGCGCAGCATGCACGGGTCCCGTACTATGTTGCTAGGGTCCCCGCTCTGGCACGCACGGGTCCCCGCGTCTACATCGCCCGGATCCCCTGCGCAGCGTATCACGGGTCCTGCTATAGCAAGCACGGGTCCCGCAATATGTCGCCAGGGTCCCCGCGCTGGCACGCACGGGTCTCCAGCGCAGCATAGCACCGGTCTCCAGTGCTAGCAAGCACGGGTCCAGTGCTGTTGCGCGCTGTGGACCCTGCGTGCAAGCGCAAGAGACCCGCACGTAAGCTCAGGGTCCCCGCGCAGCATGGCAGAGGACCCGTGCGCGTCGGTCGATCTAATAGTAAGCAATTTTCCCGCTGCATATATAATTTGCTATTGATTTTTAGGTTCAATTAAAGAAGCAAATTGTCGGAGGCGACGATGACCGTGATTGCCGGTTACATCTTACGTCACGATACTGTGAAGTGAGCCAGGAGATCGTTGGTTGGCTAAACGAGGATGAGCTGGCAGTTTTTACGGAAGTGAGTCCGTTCGGCAGGCTCGTCAACGTTGCAGGCAATTTCAATCTGTCGGCGCAGCCGTTGTGGTATCTCATCAAGAGACAGATGCAGCTTCACAATCGTGACGAGCGTTGGATGATCCTCGGGAAGAAACAACTCCGTTTTTCAAAAACGGAGTATTGCCTAATCACGGGGCTGAAGTTCGCAGTCGAACCGGTAGTGAATCGAACGGATGAATTCGTCCGCCGTCATTTCCCGACAAAAACGGCACTGACGATTAAATTGTCGCACGTTAAGCAGCGGTTGGAGGAGTTGGCTGCCAACTCCACCGTGCGCGATAGTGAAGAGAAGTAGAAGTTGGCAAACATGTACTTTGTGGGGTACGTCTTGCTACTCCAACTTTCCAAGGAGGATAACACTCTTCCTTCTTGGATCGTTTATTTAGTCGAAGACTCGGCGGACTTCGAGTGTTACCCTTGGGGCACCGTGGCTCTCAGAGCGGCACTACGGTCGCTGAAACGAGGTTTTGAGGATAATAAGGACAGTAAGCTGGTTAGTGGATTCGTACATCCACTTCAGGTTAGGGATTTGTATTTGAATGACTATGCGAGCTTAGGGTTTCGTCTGTTTGCAGATTATTTATTTCTTTGTCTTCAGATATTAGCATATGAATGCATACCGGCCATCGCTGACAAATACGCTGAATTTAGAGAGTGGGAGCATGCGAGGCCGCGTATATGCCGGTGGGTCACGAAACATTGGCCCCGGAAGGGATGTCCGAAGTTGGTGGAGGTTGCCAAGACGGCACGCGGGTCTGATGTATGAGGTCTACTAATGCCGCCTAGAGAAGAGACACATGCCGACTATTTTCGATACAGTGACTTCGAGGTCGATGAGCCAAACGACGATGTGTACGATAGGGTGGCGACCCTATTGATGGACGGGGTGGACGTTAGGTGTAGTCGTCGTGCGGCTGTTGGACATCTTTGCCGGCGGGCGGCAAACGAAGCCAATTACGAGGCGGAGTCCATCCCTCAGCTCTCTATCAGATCACGACAAGACGAAAAGTGGGGCATGGGCTCTGACTACGTGCCGCCGTCCGTTCACGGAGGCAACTTCCGTACGCCATCGACATCGCCGCCACAGGCAGGGTCATCGCACGGGTATGGGCCATCGTCGGAGCAGTTCGATTAATTTGCGCGCGTGGACCAGCGGTTCGATGAATTTGGTGATCGGTTCGACACAATTAGCAGTGGCTTTGATTTTGGAAGACGATGATGAAGTCGTATCCCGCTTCCTTCGACACAGCAAGCCTCCACTCCTATTATACCTAAGTGCAATTTATACCCTAACCTTCCCACTCATTCCAAAATATGGTTCGTATCATAATGGCGCAGTAGAGGTCTGATGAATCCTCGTATGTCCCCAGCCGTTGTTCCATGTCCTAACTATCACCGTTTTTGCTTATTCCATTCAAGTTCCAACTGGTAAGGGTCCGACTGACTCAAAGAGAGTGGCGTATGTGCCCTATACGAGACTAATTATAGAATCCCAGACTGCGAGCGAGACCTCACGCTGATGATTATCACCCAGCTTCCTTTCTTCCCACCTTAACGAAGAGTCTTTCTACCTCGAACTCCTACCGCCATCTAAAACCTTTATTCCTAATATTCCGAAACAGAGACCAGATAGATTATTAAAGAGGGTAGAGTAAAATATAAACTGGTCGTAGGATTTTATTGCTATAATGAAAAATAGGATAGCTAGTGAGGCTCAGGACACGTTCTATAAGTAGCACGACGAAAGCCTATAGGAATCTTGTGCGAATGCCAATAGGCAGAAAGACGGAGAGAAACCGCCAAGGTTTAAATCCCCATCAGAGTAGGATCGGGACTTAGGATTTCCGCTATAGGAAAAATTGGGTTATCATCTTCCACCTGGTCAATCCCATCAACTACCTACCCATCGCCAACCTGAAGTATTTCCGGCTGACGGAATTTCGGGGGCGATTTCTTTAAGGGGTGAGGATGTAGCACCCGAGCCCTGTAACCTAGGCCGGCTAATAAATTTGGTATGCCTGTTATTGTTTTACGTGGCTACATGCTTAAGTGATTTCCTGAATTTCGTGGAATAATTTGTGTTTACGTGACGTTATTTATCGGGTAAGCCAAATTATGCGACCATACGAAGTTCGTGAATTTTGTGCAAGAAATTAGGTATCGAGGCAATTTCGCGAGTATGTATGCATTAACGATGCACTTGAGTGGCCTTGTTTAATTCATGCTTCTAGGAATACTGACTTAGTAGAAATGGAGTTGAGATTTAGGAATAATTTTCGTATAATGAATATGATCGAAGTAGGAGAAATTTAGAAATTCGAAATGAGTAACTCAAGAGATCCCAGTAGGGATAGAAATTGAGTTATAATTGCAAAAAGGGGCCAGGTTTAAACCCAAACTCAAGCACAAGGTAATTATAAGTTTGCCCAAACCAATAATAATGGCTTTTAGGACAAACCTTCCCTAAATTAAGAGATATTTCGTCCCATACATCCCATCACCATCCACAATCCGATAATTACCCAAAAACCCACTCAAAGTTCACGAACTCCACCAGCTAGGAAACCAACGGGGAGCTTAAAACGAGGAAGGAGGAAAAACCGAGTAGGAAATCATCAAACTTGGACGAGGTATAAGATCTCACTCCAACCTTCTTATTCTTGTCTAAGTAGCATAGTACCTTAGGGGTTTAAAAACACGAAGATACCATTGCTAGAGCTTGAGCGATTCTAACTCCCTTAGGTGTGTTTTAACCTTGATTTTGGTAATTTTAATTCCGTAATATCGTGTTTTAGAGGATTTTGGGCACGAAAAATAAGTTAAAGCTGGCATATAATTAAGCTCGGTTCTAAGGTTTGGAGAAGTTCATACGGTCTTCAACAACTTTTGGGGAAAAGGCAACTTTTGATCTTTAGAGTTAGTATATTGCGAATCAGGAAGTGTTGCAAGTATGATGGAGTTCGCAAAGCGCAAGTGCCGCGAACTTAGGATCGCGAACCAGGAGCCGCACGATTTTTGCGAACTCACTTAGCGAACTCGTGGTGCGGAATGGTTTCGCGAACCATGGGGGAAGGCAATTCGCGAACCATCAATTGGCAAACTCGGGGTATTTTGCACATCGAGAGACAAGGAAGGATCGCAGACCACGTTTTGCGAAACGAAGATGCAACGGGGAGAGGTTTGCGAACCCATGCAAACCCTACTTCGCAAATGTAAGCCGTTGCACGGGTCGCGCCTACTTGGCTAACTCTATACGGCGAATCCCCATTTTGCGAACTCATGGCGTTCTGCGAACTCCCCTACTTTGCGGGTCAGATGGTTTGTGAACCCTAAGCCGCTAGGAGTTTTGCGAACTCAAATGGCTCCAACTTTGCGAATCCGTGGAAGTTTCGCGGGCTGAAGGGGTTTGCGAACTGGAGCCTTTTGCGGGTTCTACTTGGCGAATCCATGCAAGGATTTCGTGCCACTTCGCGAACCCGACAAATTGCGAACTCCAAGCCACTTTGCGAACCCTTTAGTTTGGCAAACTTGTCACGAACTAGGTCTCTTGCAAGGAGTTCTGCGAATTGGAACTTTGCGGGTTCAACAGGTCGCAAAACCCATTTCTCAATTAAGGGTGAAAGTTCGCAAATCCATGGAGGATTGCGAATGCATCATTCCGCGGGATGCTACCATTTGCGAACTCGGCGATCTTCACGAACCCAGAGTCAAAACACATTTCACGGGCAATGCAAACTTGGCGGGTCCCGTTTACGAACTCACTCATTTCACGGGCCAAGGAGAATTGCGAACCCTAGTTCACGAAACACGCACACTTTGCAAAACGACCATTTGGCGAATCGAAGGTGGAACACGAGACTACTTTGCGAACCCGGCTTCAATTGGCGAACTCATGAGTTTCGCGGGGCCGTGCTCGTTTTGCGAACTCATCAGAATCGGCGAACTTGAGTTTTGCAAACTCGGCTACCTTGCGAATCCGATAAATAATAAAATTGTGATTCGCGAACCACACTTAGCAAATTAGGAGGGTTTAGTTTTACGAATTAATTGCACTACACTAGTCATAAATCCTAATTAAGTCCACTATTTAAGATATTTCGAGTACTTAGCTAGCTTAATTAATTAAGTAGCTTACTGTGAATGTTTTGTGCTTAACGTCGAGACTTAGGACTTTTACCGGGGCAGGTAGCTAGAATTCTACGGATGCCCGGTAAGTAGGAATCCAACTACAACACATACTTGGTTTTACGTGCATTATTTATGTGCCAACGTGCTACTATGAGGTTACGTGTTTGAGGACATGACATATGTGAATTTTTACGTGATGTGTTTCGCTGATGGTACATGAAACGTGATGATGACATGAAATGCATTTTATGCAAAGCATGTCATGAGCATATGCACGCATGAAAGGTAAGACATGCGGGAGTCCATATGATATAGGATCGCCTGCGAGCGATAGGAAATTGTTGATATTAGCTTATATGTCTACTAAAGGTCGAATAGCAGCTCTCCTATGCTACCGTGGCGATTCACGATGCCAGAATCTACCAGATTCACGATAGGTAGAGGGGATATATCATGGCGATTCACGATGCCAAAACTTACCTGATTCACGATAGGTAAGAGTGGGGGAAATACACCATGGCGAATCACGATGCCGCATTACCTAATTCACGGTAGGTAAGTGAGTACCCCATAGCGGGAAACGCGACCTGGATGAGGCGACACGAGGGAAATACAACACAGGGGACCTTTGGTGTTGGCAACCTCGGGGTTGGCTGCCAGTGAGAAGCATCCGCATGATAGTCCACATCGGGATTGAAAAGGTGCCTTCGAGAAACCTCCTGGTGTGCGTACTTTCGCAAAGGTATATACCCCTTGTGAGCATGGAGCTCAAAGAAATGGTGCATAGCAAGATTAAAAAGCCGAGGCCAAATGTGATATGAACGATCAAGAAAGCGTGAGAGTAGAAAGCATAGACGCGGATTGTCTTTGCGAATTAGGGCACATGCATACTTTCTGCTTACTGAGCCTCAGTGGCTCCTTTCTTTATGTTATGTGCTGTAGGTACATACGATCACGGTACGTGATCGCCTAGCTGGCAAGGCACCTTTTGAAGCTTCCGAGTGCTTTTGGGGTGGACGTGTGTATGGATGACGACCTGTGAGGCCGGGCGCATAGGAGCTTTTGCTGCACAAATATACACGACACATGTAATTAGAATCCGATTGTAATTTACTCCGCATGTTTGTATTTCTTCTAACTGAATACTTAGTTAGGCACGTAAGACAAGGCTATAAATGGTAGGATGGCTAGGGTCGCTACATGTTATAACTCGATCTGGGACAATTGCCCTCGTCCACCGTTCTATTTCAATCTCGTCGAGATATCGACCCTCCGACTTGAATGTCGTACCCAGAGCTTTGTAATGTGCATCACACTCGGCCTTCGTGTAGGCACTTGCTACCAGCCAGAAAATGAAGCACGCATCCTTGTCCGCTGTTTTCGTCTTCAGATTTTGTTGAATGTGCCACGTGCAGAAATCGTGAAACGAAATCGGAAACACAGTCGGGACAACATTCTTTATACCGTGGTTTCAGTCAGAACTAATGACGAGTTCATTATTGTCCGGTATGAAACGACTCAATCTAGTGAGAAACCACGTCCAAGATTCGGTCGCCTACGAGTCAGCATGACCCCATGCGAGCGGGTATTGATGGTAGTCGCCATCTTGCACCGTAGCAATGAGCAAAACTGCTTTATACTTACCTTTTTAAAAAAGGTTGCATCGATAGATACGACTTTCCTCATGTATGCAAACCCCCTAACGCATGCGCCGTATGCAAAGAACATATATTTTTTTTGATAACCGGGGAAAGGCGATGGTGAAACCCGGGGCCGACCCACTACCTGCTAAGCAGGCCGACCAGGTCAATCGCACATGTTTGGGCCCATGTGGGCAGGCTTAGGGAAATGTCACAGGGACGAGATTCGAACCCAGGACCTCTCCCAACATGACCCTAGGCGCCTGAGCTTGACCAGTAGAGCCAAGCCTCATCGGCCTAAGAACATATATTTGAACCTCCTTTCTTCGTCCATCTCCCAATCCGTAATACTGTCAACATTTGCTTGCCTCAACGCATCCAAGTATGCCCGAAGTAAACCGTAACAATCGTCCATGTTACCGACTAATTCGTCCGACGCTAGTTGCTTGCCTTTCCAAGTCTCGTAATGCTGATCCACTCCGGCTTCCACACATTCTTTGGGCTTAAGCAGTAAATACCGCCTATTTTACCCAAAACATGACGGTGGTTCACAAACAATTCAACAAGACTCCGTATGAGATTGTCAATAAGAGAGTACCCAACATGTCATTCTTTAAAGTCTTCGGGTGCAAATGCTTTATGGCGAACAACAGAGAGCAACGTGCAAAGTTCGACCCTAAAGCATTCGAAGCAACTTTCGTCGGGTATCCTTCAACCTCAAAAGCGTACCGAGTATACATCAAGTCTAACCGCACGATCATGGAAAGCTATAATGTCACTTTTCACGAAGTGAACGAGATGGCTTCTGAACAAAACCAGTTCAGGACCTGTGCTAAACCCGTCGGCTTCTGAAGACAATATCTCAGAACCCGTATTCACTGGTGTGTTGGCACACAACCAACAGAAGATGGCAACAACTCAACAAACGACAGACTTGTGTTAGAAGACTTGGATTCTCTCTTTGAGCCCCTCACCGTCAATACTATACCCGACGAGGCCTATGAACCAAGTTCTTCAACAGTCCCTACCTCACCCGATTCAGATTTGCCACAGCACATTGAAGAACCTACCGTGGGTGTTGAGGAAGAATCATCAGAGGTGCTCCATGCCAGTGCAGAGATTGAGCTTCCCCACACAAATGAACAATCGGAGATCATTGGAAGTCTAGACCCACAAATGGCTGATGCTTCATCTTCAGCTTTGCCACATGAGCGCAAGTGGACCTCACCCGGCTGATCAGATAATTGGCGATCCTCCGAGCGGAGTAAGGACACGACATCAACACGGTCTTTTTGCTGCTTCTTAAGCCAAAACGAGCCTACTAAAGTAGCAGACGCACTACGAGACCCGGATTGGATAATTGCAGTGCAAGAGGAAATCAACCAATTCGAACGTCTTCAAGTGTGGAAATTAGTAGCCCGTCTGCATGGGAAAACTATCATCGGGACAAAATAAAGAATGTACATGCGTGACTGAAAACACACACAGCTACCACGCAACAGGCCACAAACGTCGAATGGCCGCCGTCTGTAAGGCATACCTAGTAGACGTGCCATTCAAACGCAGACAACACAAATCAATAACACAAGCAACAAGATGCTCAGGCGTAGTCGTTATGCCCTCCCGCCAGCGCTTATTGCGAGCAAGCCAAATGTGGTAAACCAGCGAAGCAAGCAGGTGTCGAGATGCCAGAAGCAGTAGATGCGTACCCCTCCACCATCTAGCAGCCCAGGCAAGCCCCTGAGTCCAGTCCGGAAAAGGCCAATCCCATCGGATCCTGCGTCATAGAAGCCGCAGGCAAGTGCGGGAAAAAACACACTCGAAGAAAAGGTGGGTGGTCGTTTCCACAGTGAGCGAATCACAAAGAGGACAAGCCTGAGTACCCGCACGCAAAGCCACCCAAGGCTTATCCCTCGTTGATAAGCGGTCACGAATACCCAACCAGAGGATGAATTCATGACGTGGAACCCTAAGAGGACCCCCAAAAAGGGAAGCCTAAGGCACCACAACCCCACCCGGCCGCAAGGCATCCCTGATAATACGAGTGGATGGATTTCCATGCGGGGCACCAACCCAAAGGATAGAATCACACGAAGCCGGCTGTACGATGGGAAGCTCACGGCTGATAGGTCACACTTAGACAGTCACACCGCCTTGTTCCGGATTTGGCGGCGGGGGTCCTGACTGAGACAAAGATAGTTGAGACATTCGACGAGGTCGGATTCGTGCGGAGCACGACTTCGTGGGCCACTGCAAACCAATAAAACGACAGAGGTTGAGGTTTGCATCCGCCGACGGGGACATCAACTCCACTATCAAATCAACGAAACTACCAAAACAAGCCGATGAGCCCTCAGCTCTACGGGTTGAGGGGGAGGTGCCTGGAGTCATGTTGGGAGAGGTCCTGGGTTCGAACCTCCACCCTGTGACATTTCTCCAAGCCTGCCCACATGGGCCCAGACATGTGCGATTGACCTGGTCGGCCTGTTTAGCAGGTAGTGGGTCGGCCCCGGGGTTTCACCATCGGCTTTCCCCGGTACCAAAAAAAAAAACTACCAAAACAACCAGTGGGAGAACGGTGTTTATGAAAATGTAGTGGGAGTCAAACGGAATAAAAGTCCTTGTTCGCGTTCGATGATCTATACAAACGACTTAATATGCCTTTTATTTTCTGCAGCTTTTTCTCTCAGTATTAATTATGTCCACCGCTTTAAACTTACTGCTCAAGGAGAATAGGTTGACTGGGTCGAACTATTCAGACTGGCTTCGCAACCTGAGGATTTTCCTTCAGATTGAGAACCTAGTGTATATCCTTGACTCCGAGTTGTCGCCGGCCCCAGGGGCGCGGGCAACCGAGCAGGCTCGTGCCGCTTATGACAAGCGACTACGCGACGAGCAGCTCGTAAAGGCACATGTCCTCGAATCGATGAGTAACACGCTGCAGCGTAGCCATGAAGGTATGGCTGACGCTCGAGCGATGGTTCAGCATCTGAAAGAGCTTTATGGTGAGACATCGAGGACAGCTCGCTATGCGGCTTCATCGCAGCTCTTCCGATCCAGGATATCTGAGGGTGAGAACGTCGGCGAACATTTTATGAACATGATCACCATGATCGAGAGGTTGGAGACTCTCAATTTCCGATTTGATTGAGAATTACAAAATGATCTCATCTTGCAGTCTCTCCCTTCGTCCCTCAACGCGTTCATTGTGAACTATCATTTGAGCGGCACGACGCTGACGCTTCCTGATCTGATGAATCAGTTAGCAACGGCGCAAGCCCAGATGAAAAGGGCGAAGCAGACTACACTTGTCGCCACCTCTTCGAAGCCCCAGAAAGGCAAAAAGAAGAAGTGCAACAAGCTCAAGCCGACAGGAAAGGTTTCTAAGAAGAAAAAACTTATGGGAAATCAAAGCAGACCGGTGTAAAGCCGACGGATAGGTATCTGCATTGCGGTGCGCTGGGCCACTGGAAGCGGGACTGTCCGAAGCTCAAAGGTGAGCAGGCTGCGTCAGGTAAGGAACTTAATGTTTTAGAAACAGTTTGTTATACATCTGTATACTCTACTTTCTGGATATTGGATTCTGGAGCTAGTACTCACATTTGTATGTCCACGCAGGGTCTGGGACCAAGTAGAGCGCTTGGGGAGCGGGAGATCGAGGTCAGGGTGGGTAGCGGGGATAGTCTCTCAGCAAGCCACGTCTGATCGAGATCTCTTACTTTGTTATCTGGGCATGTTGCGTTTGTACGATTGTCTTGTACTCCCGAGGGGTTTTAAGAACATCGTCTCCATTTCTGTTTTGAGCAGGAATGGTTATGTATTTAACTTTAATAAAAATACATGCCACATTATGTATCGAACAAAAATGTTGGCAACGCGACATTTTTTAATGGTTTGTACTATTTAAATACCCAGAACGACGTATCTGTGAATACTATCACAAACAAACGAAAGTCAGTAATAAATGCGAGGTACCTATGGCATCTTCTATTAGCGCATACTGGAGAACGCAAGATCCACGAGTTAGGGAAAAACGGGATTTTGAAACCGTTGGGATCAGATCCCTATCCCACTTGTGAGGCGTGCCTCCAAGGAAAAATGACTCGATCACCCTTCACAGGGACATTTAATAGAGCGACAGAAATCCTCGGTTTGATTCACACGGACGTTTGTGGGCCATTTAATGTGAAGGCTCGATGTGACTTCCACTATTTTATTACCTTCACGGATGATCACAGTCGTTACGGACTCGTGTATCTGATGAGGTGTAAAACTGATGCTCGTGAAAGGTTCAAGGAGTATAAGGCATTGGTGGAAAAGCAAACGTCGTAACTCATTAAACTCATTCGATCGGATCGAGGAGGTGAATACATGAGTGTCGAGTTTGACCAGTTCTTGAAAGAGAATGGTATATTATCACAGATGACTCCGCCCGGTACGCCACAGTTGAATGGCGTGGCTGAACGTAGAAACCGAACTTTATTAGATATGGTTCGTTCTATGTTAAGCTATACAGATTTACAGATGTCATTGTGGGTACACGCGCTTTTGACAGCGGCGTATACCATAAACCAGTGTCCCTCGAAGTCTGTTACGGTATTCCGTATGAGATATGGACTGGTCGTTTACCCAGCTTATCACATATTAGGATTTGGGGTTGCCCCGCCTATGTGAAAAAGTTGAAAACAGACGAACTGGAGTCTAGGTCAATGAAAGGACGTTTCATAGGTTATCCCGAAGACTCTATGGGGTACCTATTCTATTTTCACGATGATCAGAGGATCGTTGTTGGCCTGCATGCACACTTTCTCGAGGAAGAGTTCATTCGAGATTGTGGCGTTGGCCGAGAGGTCACTCTCGAGGAGCAGTCGACCGAAATGCCCTCACAGAATTTGGAATCGGATGGTCCGAGCGAACCAGACTTGCGACGATCTGAAAGGATGCCACGCCAACCATAGCGGTATGGCATGTCACATGTCAAACACGATTTTGTTGCGACTAGGGGATGTTAGGTCCTCAGATTAACAACTCTACGATCCTAGGCCAGAATCCATAGTAATTCGATCATTTAGATAATCAATTGAATTCGATCGAAAAACTCAAGTTAAGAACACGAGAGAGAATTCAATTAGAGTGAGAAAGTTACTGTTGTTTCTCTCTCTAGAACTCGAATTGCAAGCCCTTCGGATCAATTCTCTAAACTTTCTCTTTTCAGCTCAATTAGTTTACAAGTATTTATACCAACAATCTTGGTACAAATATCTAACTAGTCCTTAATCTAAAGACTAATACAAGTAAAGCCCCTAATTACAAGGACAACTAATGAAATCAAGCACAATTACAAATGATATTCTACAATCTCCCCCTTTGTGCTTGATTGCGTCTCCGCGCTGTTCGTCCTTGTCGGGCATAGTACGATCTGTGCAAGCCCAGCACATGCTCGTAGTCCCTAACGGTCTCCCTGAGCTTCAGGCGCTCCTCGATGTCATCCAACAATTCCATCAGGAGCGGCTGTTCCCTCACAAACCGGTGGATCCTCAGCATCGTGTCTCTATTTATCTCTTCCAACCACTGTTCGGTATTTCTCCTGACGATCTTGAGGGTTCCGTCGCAAAACTTGTGAATTTCTGTCTTCAGCATCAACCTATTCTTCTTGGCGATTGGGTTGTTGTAGGTGATGCCGATGACATAGCTGATATGCACGTGATTGCGTGGAAGCCTCTCGATCTCAGGCCCTTTGAAGAGTGGTTCGGCCATGTTGACCTTCTTCATATTGCTCTCAAGCGCCATTTGAAGGTCGTGAGCGGCGAAGTACTTGACTTGTCGCATCATGAACCGGTAGAGCCCTTCGAGGCCTTCTTTCTTGATGAAGCCCTGAGGACCTTTGTACTTCTCCACGTATAGCTGATAAAGACGGTACACTTCATCAGTGGGGAGGTACGGCAGGTCGCTCTCGCTCAGTTCCTCTTGGGTCCTGTCCACTCGTTCGGTGATGTAGTGAGGTGTTGGAAGTCCTCCTTTGGCACAATACACACTGAGGAGTTGGCAAATTGGGGAGAGTTCCCTGAAGTAACTCTTCAGTCGATCCTTCGGAATCCCCAGCCTCACGTCCGGTCCTAGTTGGGTCAGCATCCATAGATATGTCATTCTCTTATGTTGATCCCAGTGAGAGATCCCTCTCAGCTCGAACTCATCTGGCTTCTTAATTCGATCAGGTGACCTCCAACTGTTTTCCCTGACTTCTTCAAGGAAAGGTATCTATGTGAATGTTCTCCCACGGCGTATCTATCCGAACGGTCCCTGGCATCTGTCTTGTAGGGAGGCCGCTCGTTGTGCGTTCAACTCGGGTAGCCTTGGGATTTCACTTTGGTAGTATATACCTTCTTGAAGTTCGTCGTCTTCTATGATCACGAGGTCCACGGATGCTTGTTGTAAGAAGTGGCGTACGTCCTAAAGCCGTTGTCTCTGATGCTCCTCTGGCATGGAATGGGTCATCCACTAGCCTTCGAAAATGTACTTGTCTAATACTTCATGTGGATTGACGCCATGTCCAGAGGGTCCCGGTTGGTCTGGAGCGACGGAGGGAGTAGCTTGGGTAGCTGTCAGAGCTACAAGCATTACAGCACTTGCTTCTTCTTCCGGAAGCAAGGGGCTTGAGTAGATCGGCGGTGGGCGGAGGCGTCCGAAGGGTAAAGGTAGGTGGGTCGATATTTGGTAGAGGTGATGCCGATGACAGAGCTGATATGCCCGTGATTGCTTGGAAGCCTCTCGATCTCAGGTCCTTTGAAGAGTGGTTCGGCCATGTTGACCTTCTTCATATTGCTCTCAAGCGCCATTTTAAGGTCGTGAGCGGCGAAGTACTTGACTTGTCGCATCATGAACCGGTAGAGCCCTTCGAGGCCTTCTTTCTTGATGAAGCCCTGAGGACCTTTGTACTTCTCCACGTATAGCTGATAAAGACGGTACACTTCATCAGCGAAGAGGTACGGCAGGTCGCATTCGCTCACTTCCTCTCGGGTCCTGTCCACTCGTTCGGTGATGTAGTGAGGTGTTGGAAGTCCTCCTTTGGCACAATAGACACTGAGGAGTTGGCAAATTGGGGAGAGTTCCCTGAAGTGACTCTTCAGTCAATCCTTCGGGATCCCCAGCCTCACGTCCGGTCCTAGTTGGGTCAGCATCCATAGATATGTCATTCTCTTATGTTGATCCCAGTGAGAGATCCCTCTCAGCTCGAACTCTTCGGGCTTCTTAATTCGATCAGGTGACCTCCAAATGTTTTCCCTGACTTCTTCAAGGAAAGGTATCTCTATGTGAATGTTCTCGCACGACGTGTCTATCCGAACAGTCCCTGGCATCTGTCTTGTAGGGGAGGCCGCTCGTTGTGCGATCAACTCGGGTAGCCTTGGGATTTCACTTTGGTAGTCTATACCTTCTTGAAGTTCGTCGTCTTCTATGGTCACGAGGTCCACGGATGCTTGTTGTAAGAAGTGGCGTACGTCCTGAAGCCGTTGTCTCTGATGCTCCTCTGGCATGGAATGGGTCATCCACTGGCCTTCGAAAATGTACTTGTCTAATACTTCGTGTGGACTGACGCCATGTTCAGAGGGTCCCGGTTGGTCTGGAGCGACGGAGGGAGTAGCCTGTGTAGCTGCCAGAGCTACAAGCATTGCAGCACTTGCTTCTTCTTCCGGAAGCAAGGGGCTCGAGTAGATTGGCGGTGTGCGCGGAGGCGTCCGAAGGGTAAAGGTAGGTGGGTCGATATTTGGTAGAGTGGCGGTGCGGTACGTGGTGTGAGTGGTTTGTGTTTGGGTTTGGGTTTGGGTTTCACCAGCTCCAGCGCTTGTCTGCGTAGCGCCCGAGCCTTGTCCTTGGCCGGATGTAGATGTCCTCGGCCTCTTCTCCCCCTCATGATGGTCCTGATCGTTAGGATCGTCAGGTCTGCGCCGTGAGTGGGAGCTTTGGCCTCGGCAGGTGTCAGTCGGTGGCTCAGGATGATCCACCAATCGCCTATAAAGGGACTTGAGGCGATCGAATGGACAGGCCTATCAAACGGGCGAGGAGAATGTCGTGGAGCTCGGTGATGGGGATTGTGTATGGGTTGATGAGGATGGAGGAAGAGGCTAGAGGGTCGGTGGGTGTGGGTTGTGGAGGTGTGGGGTTGGTTTGTGACGACGGCCCTTCTGAGACAGGTGTTTTCTCGGTATCTATTTGGGATGTCTCGATGGCTTGTAATACTCTCTCCGTGATCTTGTCTTCCATTGACTGTACGGCGGCAGAGAGAGCGGCCTGAAACTGCTCGTTCTCACAAAGGGTGCGGACACGTTCGTGGATGGACCAGGACGACTGATGTCACCTGCTATCAACCCTAGAGTAGACACCGACTCTTCAGGTTGGCTCACAGTCACTTGAGGTTGTGACTGTATGAGACTTCCACCCAATCCTTGAGTCGAATCCTGAGGATTCGCCTCTATGGGTGTTATGGCAGGCTCAGGATGTGCCTGCGAACCACACACCACGTGAGAAGGTTGCGGCTCAAGATCGAGCGATGAAGTGCCGGCACCACTTGTCGTTGTGGCCAGCGTAGTATCTGGTGCGGTGGTGACTGCTGGAAAGAGCGACTCCAACTGAATACTGAGTCTTCTGGGAGTCCTCCTGATCAGACTGATTTCCTCGTCAGACTCTGTGTCAGATGGGGTGGCGGTGTGAGGAGTAAGGTCTCGATCGACGTTCTCCAATGTCTGATCTGTCACCAGTGGAAGTGAAGTGTGCCCCATTTCCGTTTTGGGCTGTGCTTCTTGTTGAAGGACTTCCTCAAAAGTTTCTTTGAGCACGCCAACATTTACGGGCACTTCCACTTGTAATTCGAGTGCAGGAGCCTCGAGCGCCATCTCGGTAGCAACGACGTCTATCAAGGTATCTTCTACGTCGGGCATTGGTTCTTCGACCTATGTAGACTCCTATTGAAGCTCCTAAGCGACAACGTCGAACATCGTGTCGTCAGGGCTTGGCTGGTGTTCCGGTTGGGGAGGGCTCATATGGTGATCTGCCGGGGGCCCTCTGATAATTTCCTCCGTTAAATTGTGTTCCCGACAGAACCTTTGATACTCAGCTCCTGCGGGGTCGGCGAGCCTGAGTAGGTTGAGTGGAATCGGCATCGACGGTTGGTCCAGGTCCGTGAGCCGTGGGTTGTGGAAGAACTTAAGCCTTGGTGGTTGGTAATTTCCACCAGGAGGCAGCTGGGGGATGTACTGGTGCAGCGCCATGATCTCCCTGATGTTGACGTTGAACCACCGAGCATAAGGCACGTTCTTCGATCGTCCGTTCTCCTTCTGCCGAATCTGGTCCGCGAGGTCGTTCCAGATCAGCTGTGCGTAGTCATAATTTCTTGAGAAGGCGATGCCGTGGAAGATCCTCCAAATATTGCTGTTGCCCTTATCAAATCCTGCGTGCTTGGGCGACAGACACTTATTCAGTATTTCGAATAGTGTCTTCCACGGGTGTGGGATTCCGCTGCTCAGGACCTGAGCTAATCTTGTGAGCGGCGGTTGGTATCCCATGTGCAAGAAGTCCTGAATCATCTCAGCATCCGATAGGAGCGGGTCGTAATTATTGCTGTGGGGCAAGTCCGGTACCATGCCGAACTGGTTCTTGTCCATGCTAATATGTCGCGTCCCTATGTTGAGAATCTGAAGGCTCCATTGTTCACTTCAGCCCCAGAACTGCAGGAGATAGACCATCGGCACCGATGCGGTGACCGTTAACGCATGCCAGATGGGGTGGCCTCTGAGGATGGATACGATGATCTCGTCCGGGCACCGAAATGTGCTCAGATCGAGCTGAAAGTTCGTATCCTGAACCTTCAAATACAGATTGTGATCATATATATGGTTGTATCTTGGGTAGCGATCCATCTGAAAAATAAGATATATAAAAGTTTACTAGATCAATTTTATTTTCAGTCGAAATATGAATAAATTTCATCAAATTATTGTAATATTGCAAATAATCGCATGTTCGATGAATTTTGAATTGAAATCATATCAAATGCATAGTGTATGCTCAATTTTGAAAAATTGTAATGGCATGAATGTAATTTCGAATGAAATACCTATCGTGTTAAAAATATTTCGAAATTTCGCTAAGTGTTTAATCCACTGTTCATGGCGAGAAATTTTTCGGTCGATAAAATTGATTTTCAATTTGACTTCTTATGCCTTGATTTCAATTGAAATGTTTCCGTGTAATTTTTCGATCGAGAAATTTTATTCGCTAATATTCACTACAATGCAAAAGACTTAGAGAAAAATTTTCTAAGTGTTGAAGTTGAAATCTAGATTGTAGTCGATCAATTTTACGACCGAGAAAAATTCCGTGTAAATTTACGATCGAGAAATTATTTCTCAGGTAAATTTACTGTCGAGAAAATTTCTTCGATTGAATAAAATTTTTCGATTTGAAAATTTATCGAGCGATATGTGATTTTCGATTGTAAGTAAAAATTTTTCGAGGCGAAATATTTTTATCGGGAAATTAGTCAACGAAGGACTAAGTCAATCGTCGAGAAACTTTTCGATCAATTTATGCGGCGAATTTTACGATCGAAAAAGTTAAGCATTGAAAAATAAATTTCTCGCTGCTAAAATTTTTGCGACCGAAATAAAGTGAAATCGAAATTTAATTTTGCGATAGTAAGTTTAACGCTCGATTTGAATCGGCATCTAAATTATCTATTTAGTGCATAAGTTTTTCGCTCGCAGAAAATCATAATTGGATTTTTCGATGGTAAATGTAACGGTTATAATCTTTTACCGTGATGACTAAGTCAAAATTTTGCGATCGAAAACTAAATAGACACAAATAGTATCTCGATCGAATTGAAATCCAATTAAGATAATTTGCGATCGACAAAGTTCTTCGACAGCTTCAAAACTTCAAAATACCCAGTTCCATTGAAACTCATTTTATCATCACAGATGGAAATTTTCCAACGATTTACGCTATCTGTTTCATCAGAAACATCGAATCTATCTAAACAACAGGCATTTAACTCAGAAAATCCAAGAAGCATGCCTAAATTTAGTGAAACAGTATACGTTTAAATGATTTTTTGAAGAACAGGCGAAAAATCTTAACTAAACATGCGAAAAACTGCATAATGGAAATGCAAATCAAGTTACCGCAATCGTTAACCGAATCGAATTTCTACCTTAATCAGACGATTTGGAGTGAAAAATCGAAAGATTTTGAAGGTTTTTGAATCGTCTGAGAAAGTTTTGCGAGACTTTTTTTTCGATTAGGTTTTGCGTGAGAAAAAGTTTTTCGACTGACAAAGGTTAAACTTTTATTAACTAGCATTAATTTGTTGCCGGGCTTGTGATTTGACATTTTGCGATATAAGGGATCAGGCCAATTACTATTTGCACACGAAAAATTCAATTTTTCGATCGCAAATTATCGCGGTTAATCAAAACTATCCCAACACTGTTTACGATCGAGAAACTTTAGATTGCGAATTAATTCTGATATCCAGTTTCTCGATAGTAAGTTCTTCTAAAGAATTTCAGATTGACCCCTATTTCAAAATAAAACCCATTGTAAGGCTTCCCCTTAGTAATTAAAATAAATGCAATTAACTCCCTGTATTTTCCATGTAGTAACCTCTAGCTCCCCTGGCAGAAGTTTAAAAATCTGTACCACTTAGAGATAAACGTTAGTAATAATGGAGTTAATCAACAATTATTTTTGGCAATCTTTGAAATATCTGGTCTTGTGTCTAGCTCCTCTCTTTGTAGTGTCGACGTCTCACTCCTTAATTTTGAAAGTTCTGAAATACTCAGAGAAAACGTCAAAAATATTTGGAGCTAAACCACGATTTTTATACTTGCTCCCCCTCAAATAATGCGCAAGAATTGACTAATTATGCAAGCATAATAAATCAATTCAAGTCACCAGCATATAACAACAAATCTACCAAGTAAGTGCGTATACATGGTCCCCGAAAATCTGTACTTTAAAATATTGTGTGAGGGTGCAAGAAAAAGATTTATCGCATTTAAACAATTCAGTACCAATGCAATCTAAAATTGCATTTAGAATGTGCGATACACTAAAGAAATTCGCATTTAATCAATTCAACGTATATGAAACTGTTAGGAAATATTTTGTAGTGTTCAATTTCATTGTATTATCTTTGTTGATTTGCTTTATTAAACTTTGGGCTAGCTCTTAATTGGGTTAGTTCTTAGTTATTCATGTAATGGGCCTTCACAAGAGGCCCACCTATTATATACCAACTTGTGGTATAAATAGGAAAACCCTAACACATAGTTAGGTGTGCTTGTGTGTGTATCAATGAAACAATTTTAGAGTGAGAGAGCCTCCTCAAGAACAGCACCAAGCCCCACACGCCCCGTTCTTAAATCTCGATCATTTGGCGTGTTTAATCCGTCCTAAGTCGTATTGTTGGTGAAATCTCGGACCAACAAGTGGTATCAGAGCCCAACGCGCCCGGATTTGCTTGTTTTGAGCGAGATTTGAGTGAAAAATTGCTTGAAAATTTATTTTCGTCACTTTCAGTTTTTGGGCGATTTCGACCTCGATTTGTTGTTTTTAGACATCCCAAAGGTTGATTATGTGTTTAGGAATGTTTTTCTGAAGTTTTGGAACAAGTTTCGTCGATTTTGAGTGAGATTTGAGCGAAAATGAGCAATTTTTTTGGTAAAAGTCGCGCAGCCATTGGAGCAGTAAACTGTTCTTGGCCGAGAAATTTTCATACCCGAGAAAATTCTTAGCCGAGAAAGTTTGCCTGAGAATTTCGCTGGCCGAGAAACTTTCACTGCCCGCGAAATTTTAACCTGAGAAACTTTCACTGCCCGAGAAATTTTACTAAAACTGAGAAATTCTTTCAAATCCGAGAAATTTTTCAAATCCGAGAAACTTTCAAAGGCTGAGGAATTTCGAAACCGAGAAATTTTTCACTGCTCTTGGCCGAGAAATTTCATAGCAGAGAAATTTCTTCTTTCTCAGGCTGAGAAATTTCAAAACCGAGAAACTTTCTATCTCAGGCTGAGAAATTTCTATCCGAGAAACTTTTCAGCTGCGAAACTTTCTCAGTTCACACTTCACGATTTTTTCGCGGTCTCTCTCTCACAGCTGCCTTTTCTCAACCCGCGAATTTTGCAACCTGAGAAATTTTTTTAAACTGAGAAATTATCCGGAACTTCAAAATTTTCGCACGACTCACTCTCTCATCGAAATTTCTCGGGACAACATTTTTCGCACTTTTCACACACCATTTTTTCGCACCCCCGACAAATTTGCACCCAACCTTTAAACTTGATCCAAACACACCTTTTAGCTTCAAATCTTGCAAAAATCACTCTTTAAAATTACACTTAAACGTTTTTGACCACCAAAATTTCTGGCCCCCCCTCGGATTAAATAAAGTTTTCAGGAGCAAAAAAAAAAAAGAAAAAAAGGAATAAATTTTTTTTTTTTTTTTGTTTCCAAAAATCTTCCAGAGTTACTAACATTCTACAGAGCTTCGTTCATGGAAAATTTATATCATTGGATAGAGAAAAATTTTCTAAGCCCTTTGGACTTTGTCTATTTTACACTTTTAAAATTTTCCGAAATAAATTTTTCTGGGCCAAAATTTTCGGTATAGACGACGTTTTTTGTGAAATTTTGAAGGCAAATCCAAAACGAGGCAACGATCACCACCAACGATCGACCTAGGACGGTATTGGCATATTATAGAAAAAGTTTTGGTAATACTCACGAAGTTTTCGAAATCATTTTATAAAATTTTTCGGTATCCACCAAAATTTTCGACACTCACATTTTTCGAAACTTCATGATATTTCTCGACGAACCAAACTTTTTGGAGTAAAAATTTTCCAAAGCCATTTTTTCTTCTTTATTTAAAATATTTTTGAAAACAAAAATGGATGCTCAAGCTAGGACAATCGCGAAATTAGAAGCACAATATGCTAATAATTACGCGTTGTTAGAGACAAAATTGACGGAGCTAGCTGTAGCTAATGACGCTTTGGCTTCCACTAAAGGAACATTAGTATCCTTCAAGTCAATTTTGACTAGCTTGGAATCTAAGGTAGCAATTAGTGAAAAGAGAGTCTGCGATCTAACTAAAAGCTTAGATATTTGCAAAGGTGAGCGAGATTGCCTCTCTTTGCAATATCGAATGCTCTTAGAGGAACGCAATACATCTTCAAACTTAGATTCGAACAGGGAAAATATTTTACATTCTGAAAAACCTATTCCATGTGATATCCCGGAGACTCTTCGTAAATTGAAAGATTTGCAAGAAACTCTGGAATTCGAAAGAATAAGTTTTGGCGCGGAAAAGAAAAAGCTTTTAGAGAAGATTTCTAATCTCGAAAATTCGTTTGAGTCTAAAAAGGAAATACTTTTAAATGAGATTTCAAATCTTAAAAATTCCCCGTCTTTACCTGTCTCCAATGATCTTTTAAAAGATACATCTTCCTCGAAACAGGTAAAGAAAAGAAAGCCAAGCATCTTTGTTCCAAAAAATAAAACTGCTTTTTCTACAAATTCTGAGTCACCTTTGACTGATACTGAAATGTTTAGTAAAAGCAAAGCGCTTAAATTTTCAAAGGGACAATTAAAAGAAAAAATAAAGAGAGGAAAATCGACATTCTTTTTGAAAAACTTGAACAAAAATTTTAATAATTTCCCCTCTTCGACTCCTATTAAAAGGAGAGCATGCGAAGAAGTTCAAAGCTCAAGCAAGCGAACTTCTCGAACCACACCCCTCCATCATTATAGAGTGAATGATGTGAACTCTCGTAGGAAATACGGCTCATCAGCCGATGACGCATACAATGCGATAAGTTTATATTCCTACTTGAAGTACCCAGTCCAGATTAAGTCTGAAAAGCATCTGCTGCGACTGGCTAGGGAGAAAATTTTTCGATCTTCTAAACCTAGACACACATTCACCGGCGCTGAAACGTCCTACCCGTGTCAAATCCATTCTAAATGGATTCCTAAGTCTTCGACTACATTAGGTAATCTCACGCAAAACAGGGTACCTAACCGACCTTTATTAGACGATTTAGGACAAAATTCAAATTTGACACATTATGTGCCTAAACAGTTTTCTGCTAATCAGGGAGGACCCATTCTGAAATGGGTACCAAAGTCCCAATAACTTTTGCAGGTCCCCGGCATGAATGGTACATGGGTTGCTCCACATTCATGACCGGTATGCACTGCGAGCAACCAACCCCATCATGCACGTTACACGGGTTGCTCCACGTGCATGAAGGGATGTCAGAGAAGCGAGCAACCATTATGACTTCTGTACAAATCCGTGCAGAACCCGGACCTACAAAGAAGGGTTGACAAGAGATCAACCAACCATCAGTGGGCGCGCCATCCAATCTCGATGCTTAGATGTTGTGGATCTCAGGTTCCAGACTCCACCGTCCACCCACTGCCATCCATTCCATCATGGTGTGCTACATGGAGACGTCCTCTGCCACCATGCTCCTCACTACGCCCTTACCTTCCACCAGACGAGTCCCTGAAGTGTCTGATCAACAGTTTTGGGTCACCCTCGTCGACATCGCTCGTGGTCGCCATTCAACGCGATCACGCCACGCCACCATAGTTCCCATGGATCAGTGAAACCCCCCTGATCCTAACCCAGGAACGAGCCTACCCTAGCCTCTCTAGTCTAGGTCTAGGTCGCGCGACATCCTTCACCACGCAAAGATCCAATCAACGATCTCGGGAGGATGACGTAAGTCGCTTGCAGGAGTTGCGAACCAACGATGACATGATCGCACTCCTCTGTCATATCTCACCACAACCCGGACCTCGCCCATAGGTACAGGAGACGACTCGTTCGTTTCCCGAGTAGAAGTCGCGGCATCTGGTCCAACCGCGCAATTAACCCCTCCCAACCACTCAGCTATCCTTTCGCAGATAGCTGTTTCATTCGCACAAGAGGAACCACGTTAGCCATCACCGCCCCACTTGGAGACGGTTGATGTTGAACATGCAGTGCCCCGCCTCTCACTGCACCTCTTCCACCCACGTCGAGTCTAGTGTCCTCACCCACCAAAATTTTCCAATTTCTAGGACACAAACACTCTTTACGCACCGCAGGTTCTTCGTGAACTTGCCCGAACGCTTGATGACGTCCTTGTGACCGAGAGTGGAAGACCCACGACAGCCACCCTCACCACAACTGTCGATGGGCCACGGATACGAGCTTGTCTCATCGTCCGTGCAAATGGGAAGCCTTTGTGGCTCTCCGGTTCTTTTTGTCCTGTGCAAACAGGCGGCACATCGGACACATGTTTCGATGTTGTGACGACGGAGCGTCTTTGTGACCACCCGTCTGGTTAGTTACCCCTTTGTGATGGAGCCCCGACTCATAGCAATCAGCGAGGAACTTACACATTCCATGCCGCGCTCAACGAGGATCTATGAAGGAAAAGGTCCCATCACTGACATCACTCCACCACACCTATGCCTACGCCACCACATGCTGCTCCGTCTCTCACTGTTCAAAACTGAACCCGGAGGAACACCAATCGCTGCTACTCCTGAGAATCCCACTTGATTGCCTCACTCAACACCACACCACACCATCATCACCACCATCAACACCAGAGGCAGACTCGTCCCACGGACGACGTGACGATCCCGAAGACGGCGATCATCTCAAGGGGGAGTGAAGGAGAAGAAATGAGTTGAAGATCGTACAGCAGCATTAGCAGCAACCATCATCCACGCCACCTCCACCAACTACGCCCCGCCGGAGGCTTCCACTACCTCCGCGCACATTCTTATGTGTCAGGCTATTATGTTCATAATGGAACACTTGAAGGAGCCACGGCACATCTCACCCACCACATTCCGCCACTACTACGCTGACCACTCTGAAGACCGGGCTCCCTGCTCTTGAAAGTTACATTTCGATGGAGCCTTGGCACATTTTTTTACGCCCCACGCCTACCTTCTTCTGGAGACAGACAAGTCATCTTCAAGGCTGAACCAGACAACTTCCATTCGAAGACGACAAATTCGGAGCCAAGAAGAAGAAGATTGGAGAATCTTAACAAGTGAGTCCTAGCCGAGTCATCAATGCCTCCGCAAGAAGAGGAGATATCCCTTGTAGGGGGAGATTGCTAGGAATCGAGATCTCCAATATGCCCAACAAAGATATCCCGTGCTGAACTGAAGATTGAACACTAAGGGGGAGATTGTTAGGAAATATTTTGTAGTGTTCAATTTCATTATATTAGCTTTGTTGGTTAGCTTTATTAAACTTTGGGCTAGCTCTTAGTTGGTTAGTTCTTAGTTATTCATGTAATGGGCCTTCGCAAGAGGCCCACCTATTATATACCAACTTGTGGTATAAATAGGAAAACCCTAACACATAGTTAGGTGTGCTTGTGTGTGTTTTTATTCTAGAGAGAAAATTTTTGAGCCTCCATCTTATCCTCTCAAGCACCCCACACCATTTGCTTTGATTTCGAGATTATTTGTGTGGTAAATCCATCCTAGGTTAGATTGTTTGGTGTAATAGGGACCAACAGAAACATAACATTTCATGTCAAAATGTGCGAAGTATATATTTATATATATATTTTTATTTATTATTTATTTATTTTTTTCATTATTTTATTTTTTTATTATTATTTTTTTTATATTTTTTTCGTATTTTACTATTACTATAGTATGGGGTCAGATTATTTTGCTTCGATCAATCGTCAAGCCTAAAATTTTACGAGACATTTGAAAGAAAAAATGCAGTCAAGTCATGTCGTCAAACTATAGTCCTAAGCTCATAGACTGTTCCATTTCGACAACTCTCACTAGGTTCGCTCTTGCTCTCAATAATTTCTATCTTGGGATTTTTATATTATTATCACTCAAGTCAACACAAGCAGTTTCAAGTCAATTTGCCTGTGATCGAGGCGTGTTTAATCATTTCGCCCAAGCGAGAGACCGTCGATTGGAATCAAAGGGGTGTAAAGGTTTTAGTTTGGCTAGGACTTAGAAGGGAAGGAATTTGGAGGAAAGTGAGCTTATCTCTTCGTCATCTTCCATTTCCACGTCCGTCTCCTTTCTTTTCGGCGTCTTTTTTCCAATCTTTTCTCCCTCTTTTTCTTTTAAGAACTATCCCTTTTTATGCTACGCTCAAGCTGAAGCTCCGCTTCTCCACGAGGCTATAGCAGATTATCGTGGGCGAAGTTCTTCTCGTTGGTTCTCGGGCCGATACCGTGCTCCTCTTCTCTTAATCCCTAGAGAGGTTTCAGAGATTTATCTTTTTGGAAAAATTCACGGTTATGGAATTCGTACACGAGGCTGCGCTCATCTTCTCCTTTCCCGATATAAGACCGGATTATCGTTGGAGAAGTTCACTTCGTAGTGCTCTTCTTCCAGCCGTTCTGACGAGCGTATGAGATTATCGTTGGAGAAGTTCGCAGCAGGAACCGTGCCACTTTCTACAAGGTAGTCGGAAGGCCGGTTCCTTTGGTTTTTGCGCGTTGAGCAATGCCTCCTTTTGTCATCATCCTACTTTTCTTTTGTTATCTCCCCCACCTTTTCTCGTTTGAACAACCATTCAAAGAGTATAGAATTCGGTTGAAGGCTGGAAATGGGTTTGAAATGAAGAAAAGGACGTCGGAGAAGGCTCAAAGTGGATGACTAAGGGCAAGCGTGGGGGAATTTATATAAGGCCGAATGAGGAATATCCTAAACTCACTTATCATTTTCCTAACGATCTAACGCAAGATGAGTATGACACCAAGAATCACTAGATAAGACAAGTAATTTATGTGTGACTCACTCGAGAAGTAGATCCAAAGAAAGTAAAAAGGAACAAGGCTTGAATCCTCACGCATGTAGAGTGACTTCGTGTCTAGTGGAACAATCAAATGACCTTTTAGACACAAGAATGCGACTTAGACTGACAAAATTTAAGCAATTAAATCGATCGCATGTCGCGGTAAAATTCTTGGTGACTTTAGATCAAAGCATCCTAAAGGATTTCGTCATACCCATTATATTATATATATATATATATATATTTTTATTTTTTTTATTATTATTATTTTTATCACGCGGACAAATAAGCATAGAAAACACATAGAATAGAGCATGTGATAGCACAGAAGATCAGGTAATGCACATATTACGGAAGATTCAGCATGCCTAATTTTCCGACAAGGAATTGGAATCGTTTCTCATCTAAGGCCTTGGTGAAAATGTCGCCTAGTTGAAACTCCGTGTTCACAAAGTACATCTCTATCGTGCCTTTTTCTACGTGATCTTTGATAAAATGATATCTAATGTCTATGTGTTTTGTGCGTGAATGATGAACAGGATTGCAAGTAATGGCGATTGCACTTTGACTATCACTACATATGGGTATATTATTTAGATTGTACCCATAGTCGCGAAGCTGTGTCCGCATCCACAGCATCTGTGAGCAACAACGGGCGGCAGCTACGTATTCTGCTTCGGTCGTCGAAGTGGACACACAGTTCTGCTTTTTGGATGACCAGCAGACCAGCTTTTCTCCTAGAAATTGAGCGCCGCCCGACGTGCTTTTCCTGTCCATTCGGCAACCTGCATAGTCAGCGTCAGTGTAGCCGATAAGTTTGAAATTCGTACCCTTTGGATAGCATAGGCCAAGGGTAGAGGTGCCCTTAAGGTAGCGTAGAATTCTTTTGACCGCGAGCATATGGGATTCTTTGGGATCGGCTTGAAAACGGGCACACAAGCATGTGGCAAACATGATATCCGGCCGGCTCGAAGTGAGGTAGAGAAGAGATCCAATAATACTGCGATACAGTGTGATGTCGACCGATTTACCAGAGGGATCGGCATCCAACTTGCAGCTTGGTGACATAGGAGTGCTGAGAGGCTTGCTCTGGTTTTGATGAAACTTCTTCAGAATATCCTTGATGTATTTTGTCTGACTGATGAAAATTCCATCATTGAGCTGCCTGACTTGAAGGCCTAAGAAAAATTGAATCCAGACTTCACGAGGAAATCACTCAGGACATCGTACCAAGCACGTGGGGGCTTGTTTTAGTCCATAGAGAGCTTTGTCCAAGCGATAGACGTGATCGGGATGTTCTTGATCAACGAAACCTTCGGGCTGAGCGACGTAGACTTCTTCTTTTAACACGCCGTTGAGAAAGCGGTTTTAACATCCATCTGATAGACTTTGAAGTCTTTGTGAGCTGCATAAACCAGCAGGAGGCGGATAGCTTTGATACGGGCAACAGGAGCATAAGTCTCGTCGTAGTCGATACCTTCCTGTTGATTGTATCCCTTAGCAACTAGCCTTGCTTTGTTCCGGATCACTTCACCATCTTCATTTTTCTTATTCGTGAAAACCCATTTAGTTCCGACCACTGTTTTCCCATGTGGACGGGGTACCAACGTCCACACTTGAAGACGTTCGAATTGATTGATTTCCTCTTGCATTGCAATTGTCCAATCCGGGTCTCGAAGTGCATCTGCTACTTTGGTAGGCTCGTTTCGGCTCAGGAAGCAACTGAAAAGACTGTGTTGACGACGTGTCCTCACACCAACCGAAGGATCGCCAATTATCTGAACAATCGGGTGGCCTCTCGTCCACTTGCGCTCATGAGGCAAGGCTGAAGTCGATGCGTCAGCCATCTGTGGATCTAGATTGCCTATAGTCTCCGATTGATCATTTGTCTGAGGAAGTTCCAATACTGCACTTGGATTGATCGTCTCTGATGATACTTCCTCGATGACCACGGTAGGTTCTTCGGTATTCTGTGGCAATTCTGAATCGGGTGGGGTAGAGGTGTGAGATGAAGTTGGTACGTCGGTCTCGCTAGGTGGAGAATCCATTGTAGGTGTAGTCGTGAATGACCGATATACCGGTTCGAAGAGAGAATCCAAGTCGTCTATTGCAAGTCTCGTTGCTTCGTCTCACACTGATCCTGAAGTTGTTGCCATCTTCTGTTGGTTTTGTGCCAACACACTAGTGATTACGGGTTCTGAAATGTTGTCTTCAGAAGCCAACGGGTTGAGCACGGGTCCTGAACTGAATTAAGCAGGAACCAACGGGTTAGGCACGGGTCCTGGACTGAGTTGACCAGAAGCCATTTCTGCCACTTCGTGGAAAGTGGCATTATAGCTTTCTTTAATAGTTTGGTTGGGCTTGATGTATACTCGGTACGCTTTTGATGTTGAAGAATACCCGACAAATGTAGCTTCTAATGCTTTAGGGTCGAACATTGCACGTTGCTCTCGGTCGTTCGCTACAAAGCACTTGCACCCGAAGACTTTAAGGAAAGAGATGTTGGGCACTCTATTATTCACAATCTCGTACGGAGTCTTGTGGAACCGTTTGTGAACCACCGTCCTGTTTTGAGTGAAACAAGCGGTATTGACTGCTTCAGCCCATAGAAAGTGTGGAAGTCCCGATTGGATTAGCATTGTACGAGCGGCTTCCACTAGTGTTCGATTCTTCCTTTCAACAACCCCATTTTGTTGAGGTGTTTTGGCGGCTTAAAATTGTTGACATTCCAAGTTTCTGATAAAACTCACTGAGGTGATTGTTCTTGAACTCAGTGCTGTTGTCTGTTCTAACAACTTGAATAGTCTGTTGCAACAGATTTTGAGTTGTGTTCACAAAATTAATAATCAAGTCACCGGTCTCATCTTTCGTTCGGAGGAACTTTGTCCACGTGTAGCGAGAATCGAATTGCAAGCTCTTCGGATCAATTCTCTAAACTTTCTCTTTTCAGCTCAATTAGTTTACAAGTATTTATACCAACAATCTTGGTACAAATATCTAACTAGTCCTTAATCTAAAGACTAATACAAGTAAAGCCCCTAATTACAAGGACAACTAATAAAATCAAGCACAATTACGAATGATATTCTACAGGGGACTTCTAAGAGAAGATCCCGCTACTTTCGATCAAGCTATATCCGATGTTGACTCAACGAGATGGGTTGAGGCTATGGGGGCTGAGATGGACTCAATGTACACCAACAAAGTCTGGACTCTTGTAAACCTACCGAGCGGTTTTAGACCAATCGGTTGTAAATGGATATACAAGAGAAAGATTGGTCTGACGGACAAGTTGAGAAATACAAAGCCAGGTTGGTTGCCAAGGGCTATAACCAAAAGGAGGGAGTCGACTATGAGGAGACTTTCTCGCCTGTAGCCATGATCAAGTCTATCCGCATAATTCTCGCAATAGCTGCGCACTATGATTATGAGATTTGGCAGATGGACGTCAAAACGGCGTTCCATAATGGATTCCTTAAGGTGGAGATCTATATGGAGCAGCCAAAAGGTTTTGAGTCGCGTATTCGGACGTTCGGCTCGTATTCGTCTCCATCACATGACTAGGGTGTTGTCAACGATTGAACGAATGACTATAGCAGCCTCAGACCGATAGGGTCACTGACGGATTTGCTTTCGCGATTTCGGTTTGTCGCTAGTTGGCTAGGTCCGCAAGTGTTCGGAAATGGGACACGGGCCTGAATTGAAACGCAACTGACTTTACGGATGTGATTGCCGGGCTTTGACTGCTATCGGGATTCACTGCCTATATTCGTATAGGTTAAAGTCCTATTAAGTAATTGGAGAACGACGATTGTAAAGCCTTCGGCCGAAGCTTGGAAAGCTCGCTCGTATTAGATACGGAGCAGAGTTTAAATAATCGGTTGGATCTCGATTATAACATAGTGTTAGGTTAGTGAGTTTGACATTTACATGGCTCTCACCTAACCGGGACGCAAGTGAATGGCGTAAGAGTTATTTAAATGTATACACTATAGTCGGTTCGCCCGAATTTCGATTCGATCAAAATTCGTTCTCAACTGGGATTTGTCCGGTACGCGGGGTTGGCTAGGCGAATACCGGGACTCGCGGATTCCTCCCGTGCCAGTTGAGACGGACCTAGAGAGTCGCGCTTAAAAATGGTAATGACCTCGAACGAAAACGGCGGGCTTTTCTCTGGAACCTAACAAATGGTATTCGTTGAGGTAGTGGCATAGTTGATACGAGGTATCGATGATTTAGTTAAATTCCGGTGACGGTCACGTGAATAATTAGGACTTGAGATTGTCTTAAGTGTTTAATTAATTAACTAAATGAGGCTCGATTGTAATTAAAATAATTAGATTGGATTTAATTATTTTATTACTTAAAATTGAGGGACTAAATTAAGAATTTAGAAACCTCGGGAGTCAAATTGGAATTACTTGAAATTTTGCATGGTCTTGGACATGTGGAGAATTCCATGGCTTGCCACATAGCTTGAGGTGGCAAGTGACTCACTTTGAAGATGCATGACAAGTGTTGTAGAAATATTACAAAGTTAGTGGAATTTTACTACATGAAATAATATGACACCTAACTTGCTTACTAAGATAGTAACACAAGGTACTTAAGTAAGAAGCATGCAATGTGAGTTAGTTTTCTAAGCTTGAGAACTTGGTACCTGCTCTCAACAACTCAACAATTAAAGAGAACTAGAAAAAAGTGAGTTTAGGTTTTGAACTTCTCAAGCTACGTCAATCAACGGGATCGTTTGACGAGTCCCGCGCCCCAACCGAGCTGCGTCTAGCCATCGGGAGCATTCTCGGAGGTTCGATCAAGGACATACCGGCGTGACAATCTAGCCCAGAGGCCCCGAGAACCAGACGAGGCGCAGCCACGCCCATCCGAGGTGAAATCACGTTCATCGACGGTATGTTTCGAACCCTACAGATTTGATTTTACGAAAAATAACAAACGATATCGGAATGATTCGAAAGACCCCTTGTTACGATCATTGGAAACTGTCAAATCAATTTGGAAAATTTGGTATTGATATAAAATCATTTCGGCTGCCAAACTGTCAAAAGACGGCAGACTGCCGTTCTAGTCGAATTCATAATTTCTAACACTACTGATTTGATTTTACGAAAAATACCAAACGATATCGGAATGATTCGAAAGACCCCTCCTACATCGTTGGAAGTGTAGAATTAATCTGGAAAATTTGGTATTGATCTAAAATCATTTTTGTTGTCAAACTATCAAAAGATGGCAGACTGCCGTTCTAGTCGAATTGATAATTTCGAACCACTGATTTGATTTTACGAAAAATACCAAACGACATCGGAATGATTTGAAAGACCCCTCGTTATGATTTTTGGGAAGATCCCGCTACTATCGGTCAAGCTATATCCGATGTTGACTCAACGAGATGGGTTGAGGCTATGCGGGCTGAGATGGACTCAATGTACTCCAACAAAGTCTGGACTCTTGTAAACCTACCGAGCCGTTTTAGAGCAATCAGTTGTAAATGGATATACAAGAGAAAGATTGGATCTGACGGACAAGTTGAGAAATACAAAGCCAGGTTGGTTGCCAAGTGCTATAACCAAAAGGAGGGAGTCGACTATGAGGAGACTTTCTCGCCTGTAGCCAGATCAAGTCTATCCGCATAATGCTCGCAATAGCTGCGCACTATGATTATGAGATTTGGCAGATGGACGTCAAAACGGCGTTCCTTAATGGATTCCTTAAGGAGGAGATCTATATGGAGCAACCAAAAGGTTTTGAGTCGCATGCAGATGCTCACAAAGTGTGCAAACTGAATCGGTCCATTTACGGACTGAAACAGGCCTCTCGTAGCTGGAACCTACGTTTCGATGAAGGAGTTCGGAACTTTGGATTCGAGAAAAACGAAGATGAGCCATGTGTTTACAGAAAGAGCAGTGCGAGTATGGTGTCGTTCCTTGTATTGTACGTGGATGATATCCTTTTGATAGGAAACGACATCGGGATGCTCTCGTCGGTGAAAGCATGGCTTTCAACTGAGTCCTCCATGAAAGATCTGGGAGAAGCGACGTATATACTCGGTATTCGCTTGTTCAGGGATCGAGGGAACAGAACGATCGGCTTATCTCAGGCCCTTTACTTAGAGAAAATCCTGAAGATATTCAGAATGGATGACTCCAAGAGAGGGTTCTTACCTATGCGGCATGGGGTCCATTCGAAATCAATGTCAAGTGAGGAAGACCGATGACTGATGAGTGGAATACCCTATGCGTCTGCAGTGGGTAGTCTGATGTATGCGATGTTGTGTACACGGCCGGACATTGCCTACGCTGTGAGCGTGGTTAGTCGGTTTCAGGCAAACCCAGGGGAAGGACACTGGACTGCCGTTAAGAATATCTTTAAGTACCTTAGACGGACTAAAGACTTAACGCTTGTCTATGGAGGAGCGGGACTAGAAGTAGAAGGTTACACCGATTCGGACTTTCAGTCAGACGTGGATGACCGAAAATCTACTTCAGGTTTTGTATTCGTGCACAGTGGTGGGGCAGTGTCTTGGAGAAGCTCCAAGCAAAGCACAACTGCCGATTCCACGTGTGAGGCAGAATACATAGCAGCCTCAGAGGCAGCTAAAGAAGCTGTTTGGATGAAAAAGTTCTTGGAGGAACTTACTGTGGTACCAGTTGCGGACAGACCGCTTGCACTTTGGCGCGATAATAGCGGTGCAGTCGCGCAAGCAAAGGTACCACGATTTCATAGCAAGTCCATCGCAAGTCCAAACATATTGAGAGAAAATATCACGTACTACATGAGTTAGTTGAAAACGGGATGGTCACCATGCAGAAAATCGCCACCGCGGAAAACGTGGCGGACCCGCTCACAAAGACCTTGTCCCATGCAGTTATGGAACAGCATCTGGACAAGATGCGGCTACGATACCATTGTGACTGGCATTAGGTGCAGCACATGGCATTCGAGTGCAAGTGGGAGGCTGTTAGGGAGTGTGCCCTCGGAATGCCATACGAGGACTAGGAATAGTATAGGGCGCACAATGATGTATAGGTCGATAGACAGTTTTATTGTATATACTTTTAAAATAAAGTAGTGAATATTATTTTCATTATAATAAATGCATTATTATTTATTTATCGAATTTATAGTCTGCTTGGCATCTGGCGGTGCGATAGATTGATAACACCCGAATGTTTGAGTTGGAAGTCTGATTCTCGTGGGGACGAGGGAGGAGACAACGGACGTTCCTTTAATCTCAGCATTAAATAAAAAGTCTGTAAGTCTAAGTATTCTAGGTGGGTGACTAGATATCCGAATATGACTTATTCATTGACGACCACATAGTATCGATAGTGTCACTGATTACCTGAGAGGTTGTGGGTCGGTATGGAGATATCGGTGATCTGAGAGATCGCGTATTCGGACGTTCGGCTCGTATTCGTCTCCATCACATGACTAGGATGTTGTCAGTGATTGAACGAATGACTATAGCAGCCTCAGACCGATAGGGTCACTGACGGATTTGCTTTCGCGATTTCGGTTTGTCGCTAGTTGGCTAGGTCCGCAAGTGTTCGGAAATGGGACACGGGCCTGTGACGAAACGCAACTGACTTTACGGATGTGATTGCCGGGCTTTGACTGCTATCGGGATTCACTGCCTATATTCGTATAGGTTAAAGTCCTATTAAGTAATTGGAGAACGACGATTGTAAAGCCTTCGGCCGAAGCTTGGAAAGCTAGCTCGTATTAGATACGGAGCAGAGTTTAAATAATCGGTTGGATCTCGATTATAACATAGTGTTAGGTTAGGGAGTTTGACATTTACATGGCTCTCACCTAACCGGGACGCAAGTGAAAGGCGTAAGAGTTATTTAAATGTATACACTATAGTCGGTTCGCCAGAATTTCGATTCGATCAAAATTCGTTCTCAACTGGGATCTGTCCGGTACGCGGGATTGGCTAGGCGAATACCGGGACTCGCGGATTCCTCCCGTGCCACGGAGCTAGAGAGTCGCGCTTAAAAATGGTAATGACCTCGAACGAAAACGGCGGGCTTTTCTCTGGAACCTAACAAATGGTATTCGTTGAGGTAGTGGCATAGTTGATACGAGGTATCGATGATTTAGTTAAATTCCGGTGACGGTCACGGGAATAATTAGGACTTGAGATTGTCTTAAGTGTTTAATTAATTAACTAAATGAGGCTCGATTGTAATTAAAATAATTAGATTGGATTTAATTATTTTATTACCTAAAATTGAGGGACTAAATTAAGAATTTAGAAACCTCGGGAGTCAAATTGGAATTACTTGAAATTTTGCATGGTCTTGGACATGTGGAGAATTCCATGGCTTGCCACATAGCTTGAGGTGGCAAGTGACTCACTTTGAAGATGCATGACAAGTGTTGTAGAAATATTACAAACAAAGTTAGTGGAATTTTACTACATGAAATAACATGACACCTAACTTGCTTACTAAGATAGTAAAACAAGGTACTTAAGTAAGAAGCATGCAATGTGAGTTAGTTTTCTAAGCTTGAGAACTTGGTACATGCTCTCAACAACTCAACAATTAAAGAGAACTAGAAAAAAGTGAGTTTAGGTTTTGAACTTCTCAAGCTACGTCAAGCAACGGGATCGTTTGACGAGTCCCGCGCCCCAACCGAGCTGCGTCTAGCCATCGGGAGCATTCTCGGAGGTTCGATCAAGGACATACCGGCGTGACAATCTAGCCCAGAGGCCCCGGGAACCAGACGAGGCGCAGCCACGCCCATCCGAGGTGAAATCATGTTCATCGACGGTATGTTTCGAACCCTACAGATTTGATTTTACGAAAAATAACAAACGATATCGGAATGATTCGAAAGACCCCTTGTTACGATCATTGGGAACTGTCAAATCAATTTGGAAAATTTGGTATTGATATAAAATCATTTCGGTTGCCAAACTGTCAAAAGACGGTAGACTGCCGTTCTAGTCGAATTCATAATTTCTAACACTACTGATTTGATTTTACGAAAAATACCAAACGATATCGGAATGATTCGAAAGACCCCTCGTACATCGTTGGAAGTGTAGAATTAATCTGGAAAATTTGGTATTGATCTAAAATCATTTTTGTTGTCAAACTATCAAAAGATGGCAGACTGCCGTTCTAGTCGAATTGATAATTTCGAACCACTGATTTGATTTTACGAAAAATACCAAACGACATCGGAATGATTCGAAAGACCCCTCGTTATGATTTTTGGGAAGATCCCGCTACTTTCGGTCAAGCTATATCCGATGTTGACTCAACGAGATGGGTTGAGGCTATGCGGGCTGAGATCGACTCAATGTACTCCAACAAAGTCTGGACTCTTGTAAACCTACCGAGCCGTTTTAGAGCAATCGGTTGTAAATGGATATACAAGAGAAAGATTGGATCTGACGGACAAGTTGAGAAATACAAAGCCAGGTTGGTTGCCAAGTGCTATAACCAAAAGGAGGGAGTCGACTATGAGGAGACTTTCTCGCCTGTAGCCATGATCAAGTCTATCCGCATAATGCTCGCAATAGCTGCGCACTATGATTATGAGATTTGGCAGATGGACGTCAAAACGGCGTTCCTTAATGGATTCCTTAAGGAGGAGATTTATATGGAGCAGCCAAAAGGTTTTGAGTCGCATGCAGATGCTCACAAAGTGTGCAAACTGAATCTGTCCATTTACGGACTGAAACAGGCCTCTCGTAGCTGGAACCTACGTTTCGATGAAGAAGTTCGGAACTTTGGATTCGAGAAAAACGAAGATGAGCCATGTGTCTACAGAAAGAGCAGTGCGAGTATGGTGTCGTTCCTTGTATTGTACGTGGATGATATCCTTTTGATAGGAAACGACATCGGGACGCTCTCGTCGGTGAAAGCATGGCTTTCAACTGAGTTCTCCATGAAAGATCTGGGAGAAGCGACGTATATACTCGGTATTCGCTTGTTCAGGGATCGAGCGAACAGAACGATCGGCTTATCTCAGGCCATTTACTTAGAGAAAATCCTGAAGAAATTCAGAATGGATGACTCTAAGAGAGGGTTCTTACCTATGCGGCATGGGGTCCATTCGAAATCAATGTCACCTGAAAGTGAGGAAGACCGACGACTGATGAGTGGAATACCCTATGCGTCTGCAGTGGGTAGTCTGATGTATGCGATGTTGTGTACACGGCCAGACATTGCCTACGCTGTGAGCGTGGTTAGTCGGTTTCAGGCAAACCCAGGGGAAGGACACTGGACTGCCGTTAAGAATATCTTTAAGTACCTTAGACGGAATAAAGACTTAATGCTTGTCTATGGAGGAGCGGGACTAGAAGTAGAAGGTTTACACCGATTCGGACTTTCAGTCAGACGTGGATGACCGAAAATTTACTTCAGGTTTTGTATTCGTGCACAATGGTTGGGCAGTGTCTTGGAGAAGCTCCAAGCAAAGCACAACTGCCGATTCCACGTGTGAGGCAGAATACATAGCAGCCTCAGAGGCAGCTAAAGAAGCTGTTTGGATGAAAAAGTTCTTGGAGGAACTTACTGTGGTACCAATTGCGGACAGACCGCTTGCACTTTGGCGCGATAATAGCGGTGTAGTCGCGCAAGCAAAGGTACTACAATCTCATAGCAAGTCCAAACATAGTGAGAGAAAATATCACGTACTACATGAGTTCGTTGAAAACGGGATGGTCATCGTGCAGAAAATCGCCACCGCGGAAAACGTGGCGGACCCGCTCACGAAGACCTTGTCCCAAGCAGTTATGGAATAACATCTGGACAAGATGCGGCTACGATACCATTGTGACTGGCATTAGGTGCAGCACATGGCATTCGAGTGCTAGTGGGAGGCTGTTAGGGAGTGTGCCCTCGGAATGCCATACGAGGACTAGGTATAGTATAGGGCGCACAATGATGTATAGGTCGATAGACAGTTTTATTGTATATACTTTTAAAATAAAGTAGTGAATATAATTTTCGTTATAATAAAGGCATTATTATTTATTTATCGAATTTAAAGTGTGCTTGGCATCTGGCGCTGCGATAAATAAATAACACCCGAATGTTTGAGTTGGAAGTCTGATTCTCGTGGGGACGAAGGGGGAGACACCGGACGTTCCTTTAATCTGAATATGACTTATTCATGGACGACCACATAGTATCGGTAGTATCACTGATTACATGAGAGGTTGTGGGTCGTGATGGAGATATCGGTGATAGGAGAGATCGCGTTTCGGACATTTGGCTCGTATTCGTCTCCATCACATGACTAGGATGTTGTCAATGATTGAACGAATGACTATAGCAGCCTCAGACCGATAGGGTCACTGATGGTTTGCTTTCGTGATTTCGGCTTGTCGCTAGTTGGCTAGGTCCGCAAGTGTTCGGAAATGGGACACGGGCCTGCGACGAAACGCAACTGACTTTACGGAGGTGATTGCCGCGCTTTGACTGCTATCGGGATTCACTGTCTATATTCGTATAGGTTAACGTCCTATGAGGTAATTGGAGAACGACGATTGTAAAGCCTTTGGCCGAAGCTTGGAAAGCTCGCTCGTATTAGATACGGAGCAGAGTTTAAGTAATCGGTTGGATCTCGATTATAACCTAGTGTTAGGTTAGTGAGTTTGACATTTACATGGCTCTCACCTAACCGGGACGCAAGTGAAAGGCGTAAGAGTTATTTAAATGTATACACTATAGTCGGTTCGCCCGAATTTCGATTAGATCAAAATTCGTTCTCAACTGGGATCTGTCCGGTGCCGCGGGATTGGCTAGGCGAATACCGGGACTCTCAGATTCCTCCCGTGCCAGTTGAGACGGACCTAGAGAGTCGCGCTTAAAAATGGTAATGACCTCGAACGAAAACGGCGGGCTTTTCTCTGGAACCTAACGAATGGGATTCGTTGAGGTAGTGGCATAGTTGATACGAGGTGTCGATGATTTAGTTAAATTCCGGTGACGGTCACGGGAATAATTAGGACTTGAGATTGTCTTAAGTGTTTAATTAATTAACTAAATGAGGCTCGATTTTAATTACAATAATTAGATTGGATTTAATTATTTTATTACTTAAAATTGAGGGACTAAATTAAGAATTTAGAAACCTCGGGAGTCAAATTGGAAATACTTGAAATTTTGCATGGTCTTGGACATGTGGAAAATTCCATGGCTTGCCACATAGCTTGAGGTGGCAAGTGACTCACTTTGAAGATGCATGACAAGTGTTGTAGAAATATTACAAACAAAGTTAGTGGAATTTTACTAAATGAAATAACATGACACCTAACTTGCTTACTAAGATAGTAACACATGGTACTTAAGTAAGAAGCATGCAATGTGAGTTAGTTTTCTAAGCTTGAGAACTTGGTACGTGCTCTCAACAACTCAACAATTAAAGAGAACTAAAAAAAGTGAGTTTAGGTTTTGAACTTCTCAAGCCACGTCAAGCAACGGGATCGTTAGACGAGTCCCGACGCCCCAACCGAGCTGCGTCTAGCCATCGGGAGCATTCTCGGAGGTTCGATCAATGACATACCGGCATGACAATCTAGCCCGGAGGCCCTGGGAACCAGACGAGGCGCAACGACGTCCATCCGAGGTGAAATCACGTTCATCGAAGGTATGTTTCGAACCCTACTGATTTGATTTTACGAAAAATACCAAACGATATAGGAATGATTCCAAAGACCCCTTGTTACGATTATTGGGAAGTGTAGAATCAATCTGGAAAATTTGGTATTGATATAAAATCATTTCGGTTGTCAAACTGTCAAAAGACGGAAGACTGCCGTTCTAGTCGAATTGAGAATTTCGAACCCTACAGATTTGATTTTACGAAAAATAACAAACGATGTCGGAATGATTCAAAAGACCCCTTATTACGATTGTTGGGAAGTGTAGAATTAATCTGGAAATTTTGGTATTGATCTAAAATCATTTCGGTTGTCAAACTATCAAAAGATGGCAGACTGCCGTTCTAGTCGAATTGATAATTTCGAACCACTGATTTGATTTTACGAAAAATACCAAACAACATCGGAATGATTCAAAAGAACCCTCGTTGTGATCGGTGGGAAGTTTAGAATCAATCTGGAAAATTTGGTATCGATTGGAATTCGTTTCGGTCGCCAAATAGTCGAAACACTGTCTGCTGCCGCTTTGTTCGAACTAGTTGGGAATGGAATTATTAATTCGAATAAATTTTTATTAAATTCAAATTTGAGAAGTTCGAGTTAAACGTGGTCTCCTGAGGCTCAGGGCAGTTTCTTGAGCACTCGGAAGAAGCCGAAGGGCGCTAAGTCGAATTTAGATGTTGAAAATCGAAAATTCGGCACCCTACGCCGCTCGCCACGTTGCGCTGTTCGGGGGCCAGCGTCGATTATTGGGCCCACCCCAACACTTAGACTTTAGTTTGACAACATGACTTGACGGCATTTTCTTCTTTCAAATGTCTCTTAAAATTTTAGGTGTGACAATTGATCGAAGCAAAATAATCTGACCCCATACTATAATAATAGTAAAATACAAAAAAAAAAAATTTAAACTCATAAAATTCGCACATTTTGACATGAAATGTTATGTTTCATATGCGTTGAATTGAATAAATGCGAATTTCTTTAGTGTATCGCACATTCTAAATGCAATGTTAGATTGCATTGGTACTGAATTGTTTAAATGCGATAAATTTTTCATTGCTCTTACCCTCACACAATATTTTAAGTACATGTTTTCCGGGACCATGTATATGTGCTTACTGAGTAAACTTGTGTGTTATATGCTCGTGACTTGAATTGATTTCATATGCTTGCATACGTAGTCAATTCTGGCATTATTTGAGGGGGAGCAAATATAAAAATCGTGCATTAGCTCCAAATATTCTTGACGTTCTTCTCTAAGCGTTTCAGATTCATTCAAACAAAATTACGGAGCAAGACGTCGACACTACAAGGAAAGGAGCTAGTCACAGACCAAATATTTCATGCCTAAAATAATTGTTGATTAACTCCATTATTTCTAACATCTTCTTTCTAAGTGGTACAGATTTTTAATTTCTGCCAGGGAATCAAGACGTTACTACACGGAAAATACATGGAGTTAATTGCATTTATTTTAATTCTAAGGGGGAGCTTTACAATGTAATTTTATTTAAAATAGGGGTCAATCTGAAAATTTTAGAAGAACTTACTATCGAGAAACTAGATAGAAGACTGAATTCACGATCATAAGTTTCTCGATCGTAAACAGTGTTGGAAACGATTTTGATTGGCCGCGATAATTTGCGATCGAAAAATTTGAATTGAGAAGCAATTTTCGAATCAAAAATTTCTGGAGCGCAAATAGTAATGGGCCTGATCCATTTAATCGCAAAATGTCCAATCGCAAACCCAACATCGATTTACAGTGAGTTATTAAAAGTTCACTTTTTGTCAGTCGAAAATCTTTTTCTCACCAACCCTAATCGCAAAAAATCTCTCTCGCGAAAAACTTTCACAGACAAATTAAATTTCTCAAAAAATCTTTCGATTTTCAACACCAAACTGTCTGTTTAAGGTAGAAATGAGATTCTTTGACATTTGCGTGTGATTTACCTGCATTAGCATCTGCATTTGAGGCTTGATCTTGAGATTTATCTGAGTTTAGTGCCTGCACTTAAGGTAGTTTCGATATTCTCTATGAATCTGGTAGAATGAATCATCGGAAAATCTGCATTTTCGACTGAAATTTGAGTTTGGATGAAACTAGGCTTTTGAATGTTTGAAGCCATCGAAGAACTTTGTCGATCGCAAATAGTCTTAATTGAATTTTGATTTAATTGAGATACTATTTGTATCGAATTAGTTTTTCGATCGATAAAATTCTGATTTAGTCGCTAAGATAGAAGATTTTGACCGAAAAATTACTTACCATCGAGAAATCTAATTGGATTTTTGTGAGAAAAAAACTTAAGCACTGATTAGACAATTTAGATGCAAATTTTATCGAGCGTAAAAACTTACTATCGCAAAATAGAATTTTCGATTTAATTTCAATTTGGTCGCAAAATTTTAGCAGCGAAAAATTAATTTTTCAACGCTTAATTTTTCGATCGTAAAATTCGCCGCATAGGACTTAATTGATCGAATTTCTCGACGATTGACTTAACCTTTCTCGATACAAATATATCGCAGCGAAAATTTTACTTACAATTGAAAATCACACACCGCTCGACAAATTTCAAATCGAAAAATTTTATTTAATCGAAGAAAATTTCTCGACAGTAGATTTACCTGAGAAATAATTTCTCGATCGTAAATTTACACGGGATTTTTCTCGATCTTAAGTTGATCGACTACAGTCTCGATTTCAACTTCAACACTTAGAAAAGTTTTCTCTAAGTCTTTTACACTGTAGCGAACATTAGCGAATAAAATTTTCTCGATCGAAGTAAATTAAACGGAGACATTACAATTGAAATCAATGCATAGGAAATCAATTTGAAACCAATTTTATCGAGCGAAAAATTTGTCGGCATGAACAGTGACTTTACCCGCGATTAAACACATAAAAAAGTTTCGAACTATTTTTCACGCGTTAAGTGTTTAATTCAAAATTACAATCTTGCCATTACATTTTTTTCAAAATCAAGTATCCTATGTGCAAATCATATGATTTAAATTCAACATTCATCAAACATGTCATGACTTGATACAATATTATAGTTTGATGAAATTAAATCCACTTTCGACTATAATAAAAAATAATGAACTAATGAACTTTTATATCTCTTTATTTCCTTTTAGATGGATCGCTACCCTCGATACAATCAAATATACGATCACAATCTATATTTGAAGGTCCAGGATACGAACTTCCAGCTCGATCTGAGCACATTTCGGTGCCCGGACGAGATCATCGTATCTATCCTGCGAGGCCACCCCATCTGGCACGCATTGACGGTCACCGCCTCAGTGCCGATGGTCTACTCCCAACAATTCTGGGGATGTATACAAGGAGCTGTAGCGAATGGGCATATTCATATGAGCAAGAGCCAGTTCGGGATGATACTGGACTTGCCACACAGTGACAACTACGACCCGCTCCCGTCGGACGCAGAAACGGTCCACGACTTCATGCAAATGGGATATCAACCGCAGCTCACCAAGTTAGCTCAGGTCCAGAGCAGCGGTATCCCTCAACCCTGGAAGACATTGTTCGGGATAGTGAACAAGTGTCTATCACCCAAGCACGCTGGCTTCGACAAGGGCAACGACAATATACTGTGGATCTTTCACGGACTTGCTTTCTCTAGAAATTACGATTTCACGCAGCTGATCTGGAATGATCTGGCTGAACAGATTCGTCTGAGGGAGAATTGAAAATCTAAGAACGTGCCCTATGCTTGATGATTCAACGTTATCATCAGGGAGTTCATCGAGTTACACGCGGAGAACATCCCTCAGCTGCCTCCCGGAGGAAACTATCAGCCGCCAAGGCTAAAGTTCTTCCATAACCCACGGCTCACGGACTTGGACCAACCGTCCATGCCGATTCCGCTCAACCTACTCAGGCTCGCCGACCCCGCGGGAGTTGAGTATCAGAGATTCTGTCGGGAACACAATCTAACGGAGCAAATGATCAGAGGGCCCCCGACAGATTACCATGTGAGCCCTCCCCAACCAGAACACCAACCAAGCCTTGACGACACGATGATTGATGTTGTCGCTCAGGAGCTTCAACAGGAGTCTCCTCTGGTCGAAGAGCCAATGCCCGACGTAGATGATACCTTGATAGACGTCGTGGCTATCGAGATGGCGCTCGAGGCTCCTGCACATGAATACCAAGTGGAAGTGCCCGTTCATGTTGGCATGCTCGAAGAAACCATTGAGGAGGTTCTTCAACCAGTAGCACAGCCCGAAGTCGAAATGGGGCAAAGCTCTCTTCCACTGTTGACGGATCAGGCACCTGAGGACGTCGATCGAGACCTTACTCCTCACACCGCCACCGCGTCTGACACGGAGTCTGACGAGGAAATAAGCCTGATCAGGAGGACTCCCAGAAGACTTAGCATTCAGTTGGAGTCGCTCTTCCCGGCCGTCACCACCGCACCAGACACTACGCTGACCACATCTACAAGTGTTGGTGGCACTTCATCGCTCAATCTTGAGCCGCAACCAACTCTCGTGGTGTCTGGTTCGCAGGCGCAACCTGAGCCTGCCATAACACCCATAGAGGCGAATCTTCAAGATTCGACTCGAGGATTGGGTGGAAGTCCCATACAGTCACAACCTCAAGTGACTGTGAGCCAACCTGAAGAGTCGGTGTCTACTCAAGGGTTGATAACAGGCGACATCAGTCGTCCTGGTCCATCCACGGAGGCGTCCGCACCCTTTTGTGACGAAAGAACAGTTCCAGGCCGCTCTCTTTGCCACTGTACAGTCCATGGAAGACAAAATCACGGAGAGAGTACTACAAGCCATCGAGACATCCCGAACAGATACCGGGAAAGCACCTATCTCAGAAGGGCCTTCGTCACAAACCAACCCCACACCTCCACAACCCACACCCACCGACCCTTTAGCCACTTCCTCCATCCTTATCAACCCATACACTATACCAATAATCGAGCTCCACGACATACTCCTCGCCCGCTTGATTGTCCTTTCCATCCGTCGCCTCAAGAGGAATCTCTCTATTGGAGATTGGTGTATCACCCTGAGCCACCGACGAACACTTGCCGAGGCCAAAGCTCCCACTCACGGCGCAGACATCATGAGGGAGAAGAGGCCGAGGACATCTACTAGTGGCCAAGGACAAGGCTCGGGCGCTATGCAGACAAGCGCTGGAGCTGGTGAAACCCAAACCCAAACCCAAACACAAACCACCCACACCACGCACCGCACCGCCACTCTACCAAATATTGACCCACCTACCTTTACCTACGGACGCCTCGGCCCACTTCCGCCGATTTACTCAAGCCCCTTGCTTCCGGAAGAAGAAGCAAGTGCAGTAATGCTTGTGGCCCTAGCTGCTACCCAAGCTACTCCCTCAGTTGCTCCAGACCAACCGGGCCCCTCAGGACATGGCGTCAATCCACACGAGGTCCTAGATAAATACATCTTCGAAGGACAGTGGATGACCCATTCCATGCCCGAGGAGCATCAGAGACAACGGCTTCAGGATGTCCGACACTTCTTACAACAAGCATCCGTGGACCTCGTAATCATAGAAGACGACGAAATTCTGGAAGGTAAAGACTACGAAAGAGACATCCCAAGGCTACCAGAGTTGATCGCACAACGAGCGGTGTCCCCCAATAGACAGATGCCAGGGACCGTTCGGATCGACACGCCGTAGGAGAACGTCCGTATAGAGATACCCTTCCTTGAAGTCGGATGAGTCAAGAAGTCGGATGAGTTCGAGCTGAGAGGGATCTCTCACTGGGATCAGCAGAAGAGGATGACGTATCTATGGATGCTGACCCAACTAGGACCGGACGTAAGGCTGGGGATCCCGAAGGAACGACTGAAGAGTCACTTCAAGGAACTCTCCCCAATATGCCAACTCCTCAGTGTATACTGTGCCAAAGGAGGACTTCCAACACCTCACTATATTATTGAGCGAGTGGACAGAACCCGAGAGGAACTGAGCGAGAGCGACCTTTCGTACCTCCCTGTCGATGAAGTATACCATTTTTATCAGCTGTACGTGGTGAAGTACAAAGGTCCTCAAGGCTTCATCAAGAAAGAAGGCCTCGAAGGGGTCTACCGGTTCATGATGCGACAAGTTAAATGCTTCGCCCCGCATGACCTTCAGATGGCTCTGGAGAGCAATATGAAGAAGGTCAGCATGGCCGAACCACTCAACAAAGGACCTGAGATCGAAGGGTTTCCAAGCAATCATGTTCACATCAGCTCGGTCATCGGCATCACTACAACAATCCAATTGCCAAGAAGACTAGGATGATGCTGAAGACAGAGATTCATAAGTTTTGCGACGGAACGCTCAAGGTCGTCAGGAAGAACATCGAGCAGAGGTAGAAGAAATTAATCGAGACATTATGCTGAGGATCCACCGGTTCGTGAGGGAACAGCCGCTCTTGATGGAATTGCTGGATGACAACGAGGAGCGCCTGAAGCTCAGGGAAACAGTTAGAGATTATGAGCATGACGCTGGGCTTGCGCAGATCGTATTACGCCCGACAAAGACGAACAGTGCGGAGACGCAATCAAGCACAAAGGGGGGGAATGTAGAATACCATTTCTAATTGTGCTTGATTTTATTAGTTGTCTTTGTAATTTGGGGCGTTTTGTATAGTAGTCCTTAGATTAGGACTAGTTTGATATTTATAACAAGCTTGTTTGGTATAAATACGTGTAAAGAAATTGGACTGAATAGAGAAAGTTTGAAATTGATCCGAAAGGCTTGAAATACAATTTCTAGAGAGAGAAACAACAGGTACTTTCTCACTCTACTCGAATTCTCTCTCTCGTTCTTCAAAAGAGTTTTTCGATCGAATCTTATTGATCATCATTATCGTCGAATTACTTTGAATTCATGCCTAGGATCTTAGAGTTGTTAATCCTAGGACCTAACAGATCGTAACAATGAAACCCTTAATGCAAGCTACTGTAGCCCGTAATTATACAAGCTGTGCACCACAGCTCAAAATTTGTTCTTAGTACAGTCTCGAAGACATGGATATACCCGACAACCGAAGTGATGAAAGTTTACAAATTTGGAATGGTAGAGAATAAAACCTCAAATGGTGATTTTCCATCCAGCACTTTAGACGGTTTATGATATACACACCGCTGCTGAAATCCTCGACCCAAAACTTTACGGGAGTATGAGAGTGAAAAAGCATCGCAAGACCTGTTTCAGTGGCATGCCTATGTTTCCGTTATGCCCGTCCATTCTGAGCTGGAGTATACGGACAAGAAAAAATGTGACGAATGCTCGAATCTCTACAAAATTGATGCACTTTGCTGTTTGTCAATTCTGTTCCCCCATCACTATGAAAAGTCTTAATACTACTGGAAACTGATTTTCAGCAAATGTAGCAAACTGAATCAAGACATCGTAAAAATCTGATTTTTCTCTCAACGAATAAAACCACGTGAATCTACAGAAATCATCCACGAAAATAACATAATATCTAAAACCAGTATAAAAAATGACAGGTGCAGGCCCCACAAATCACAGTGAACAATATCTAAAACAGATGATGCTCGTTCAACATCGAATATTAACGGTAATCGTTTATTCTTATCTTTTTCACAAGAGTCACAAATAACTGGTTTGGGTCACAAAGTAGTAACAGATATGCTCCCAACTTTATTTAAAAATGAAGTTACTTCGTAGGAACGTGACCAACATACGAGTGCCACAATTCGAAAGATGCTTTAGGAGTATGAGTTGCCACAATATCCAGCTTATAAAGTCCATTATTGTGCCTTCCTTGTGCTATTATGTCCCGACTTGCCCGATGCTGAATCGTAGAAAGATTATCAGTAAAAATAACATCAACAGGCAAATCTCTAGTTGACTTGCTAACAAACAACAAATTTTGGTGAGTCCAGGAATGACCAGTACGTCATATACCGTAATATAGGAATTCAAAGTACAACGTCCAATATGCAAAATGGCCACAATGCACCATTACCGACAACCACCGAATCCAAACCCGTGTATGGCAAAGCGGAATCCAAGTAAGTGGCATTTAGAGTCATGTGCGACGATGCACCTGTGTCCAAATACCAGTCAGAAGGTGAAGGATCTGAAATGTTGCATGACGCTGAGAAAGCTTCAGTTATGTTGGCCGATTGAACAACAACATCATGATTGAACCGATCAGGACAAGCAAATGCCTAATGGCTATTGGTTCGAAAAATTTGAGTGAGGTTTATGCTTCTGCCCATTGTTACGTCTTCTGTTCTTACCTCGATTAGAATAGTGAGAGGATGAAGAACTCAAATAAGCCATAATTGGAGGAAAAAAAGGGTTTTATGTTGTTAGCTCGGATACCATGTAAAGTATTATATTTCTAATATATTCTCATATTACAATATAGCATATTTATTGAAGATATAAATGTGCCTAGGGGGGGGGGTGAATTCGGCATATAGAAATTTTATGCTTCTTCTATTCACAAATCCTAAGTGTAGTGACTTAGATATGCAAACCGATGCCTGTGACGAGTATGCCTGATATATCCTAGTAACGACGGGTGTGTGTCGGGTCTGTCTCACAGCGAAAAAGAAATAACTGTAAAGTAAATGCCAGACATGATTTTTATAGAGGTTATATTCTCAACTGGGGTATGCTCACCAAGAGTTTAACCAATCACTATAATGCACCGTAGCTGGATACAAAACTAATGGTTAGCCCAATACACAACCGAAACAAGTCAAACACTAGCCACTACTAGGTTACCACATGCCGAGTTGCGTTCCTCGGAATCTCCTGATCCCGACAGACACAGCTCGCTACTGAAGGGCCCCCGGAACTCGTCCTTTCCTTCACGAGTGCGTCAACGTCGACCTTGCCTCCTTGGTATTGCTCACGTCCGAAGACAACACGTCCGAAGACAGAATATATGGTGGAGGTAGGAATAACAGGGTTGATCACTCGCTCAGTGATGGAATCTCAAGTTAAAGCTTATTAGGCAGAAAGCTATCGCAATTGGAGACTCAGGAATCTCTCTGCATGTTTCTGCTAAAAAATAACTCGTAGGCTTATGTTCGCAAATTCTCTTTTTCTCGAAATTCTGAAGTGTGGCTCATATATAATCCTTTTCAATCAGCACTTCACATGGAAAATCATATCATATGATAATCACCAAATCAAGCATAGTTTCCATGCTTTAATAAATCATCACAACGGTCATATAGCACATTAAAGCATGATTATATTCCATATAAAAGCTCAATTTCGTACCATATCACGTTCCATAAGCGATTCCCTGCTATCAGTTTCTAGAACAAGGCAATCCAGGTTTACTTTCCAAGTACCGCACACGAGATAGCAGCATATCAATTCCATATTTAGCACAGATCAATCATATTTACCATGTTTAGCACATAATATCATATCATATCACAGCTGTCACAAATTTACTTGTCATGCCACAACTTTCCATATTTCAGAGATCACATCCGTGTTTACCATATTACCATATAATAGCATCTTATCCACAAAGTCGATCAAAATAATTCTTTCCTGAATATAATATTCCAATCATCATAAGGAAAGATATCAATTCAATATTACGCATTAAATTCAGTGGAAAGCATGCAATGAATCGTATAAGTGATTTTCGTCCAGGAATAAACTAGTATCAATCGGTTATATCACTTTCCATATATAAACAACATATTTTCCTTTTATAACTCAGCAGGATATCTCATACGTTACTTCCATATATAGCACAGAACGATATATCCTATCACATGGGCTGTCTATAACATGCGAGCACCTAGTTTCATCAACTAATCACCAATTCAAATGCGAATTAAATATTAAACACTTTAATTAATCTATAGCTCATTATCAATGCATCTGTGAATATTTTCATGTACTTCGACATTATATTAATCATAGATCGAATTGCTTAATTTATAGACCTAACATCATTACAATTACATTGTCCATCAAAACTCTCTAACACTCATGGACGAAAAAGGTCAACATTCTCCCCCTTTTTGATGATGATATGTAATTGATGCAGCACATAAGCACGTATTCGATTACACAAGTCCTAGCATATATGTCTAGCTGTTCCATAATCACTGAGCAGAGCATACAATATTTCCTAATCACATATGATACATATTTGCTCTCCCTGCCTAAGTGCAGTTATCTATATGACATGCAACCATATATCTGAATGAATTTGCTCCCCCTGTCTACGTGCTGATATATCATGTCATTTCGAAGGTTATATCATGTGTGCAAAATTTCGGAATTTACCCGTGAGTGTGCTCCCCCTGCATAAGTGCGCTTTTTCCAAGCGTGATTCAAGCAATCAGACAATATCGCAGCAGACACTTAGCACTTATCAAGTAATCTTACACATACCAATTAGCAATGTTTAAGCATCAGTATCACGAAATCAAAGCATAAGATCAGGGCAAAGCAATATAAATGCAGCATAGATATATCCAGAAATCAGAGTAGAATATTAAAACGCATAGAAGCACTAGAGATATATCATAAAAGAAAAATTTATATAGATTACGGTTCAACGAGCTTTCCTAGACACCACCTACCTTCAAAATACCAAAACATTTAGACGCTTAATCGCCTAATACTTACCTTACTACTCCCCCTTCATTATCAAAAAGGCGGGGTGGACACCTAAAAAATGAACTTGCAAGCATGGAGCAGAATGGAATATCCTAAGAGCAACTAAGAGCAGAGCGGAACAGTGGGGGCAGCCTACTGGCTTGAAGAGGAAGGGACTTCTGGGCACTGTCGACTGACCTGTTCTTCTTCGCCTTCAACCAGACTCTTTGAGTGATGAATTCCCATGCGTTTCAGAGTCACAAGGTCCACAACATGGACAACCTTGTCTTCCCATGCCGGTGGCATCTTGACTTCTTCGCACTCAAGGAAGTGCATGAGCAACATCCCATAAGGCAAAGCCTTGTCTCTGCTTTCGAAGGCCTGGATCATGTGTATCAGAATCACATACTCGAGGTTGAAATTGCGATTCCGGGATATCATGTAGACAGCAAACATGCTCATTAAATTCATTGTCGTCGAATGGCCTCTGCTACCGATTTTTGCACTCCAGAGGGTCATGTTGAGCAGTTTGTGCAGAAAGAAAAAATCGATGGAGAGCTAGTTGCGGGCTTCACCATCAGAGAAGCGAGGCTTACTATGGGTGTTCCAGAGGGTCTGTAGAACATCGATGAGGTTGAACTCATCAGCGTGGCACCAGTATTTCATGTCATAATGGCAGAAAGGTTCATTGGGAACTCCGAGCATCTCATTGATTTTCTTCGTGGTCGAGTGGATTCTTCCTCCCAACATATAGGAGCGGACGTTGATGTGTCCCTCATACTCATCGTAGTCGAAGTTTGCATAGAAAAGCTTGAGAGCTTCTGGGGAGTAGGGTTTGTTGATACTCAGGAATGCTTCCCATACGTAGTCTTTTAGCCAGGTGATAACGTTTACAGCAGGTAACTTGTCGAAGGCAACTCCGCGACCGCGAGCGACATCTCTGTTGCTGAAGCTTTTGCAGGTGGTTCGGTTACTTTCCTCCAGGAACAGGGCTTCAACAGGGATATCATTTGGTTTTGACAGATCAATAGGCGGGATGTCAGAAGGTTGCGGCTGTGGAGACGGCGAGGCTTTTTCAAGTGGTGAAGGTGATTTCTGGGTTTCTTCAGTAGTTGGGGATCGAGGAGGGTATTTCTGGGTTTTGTCATGAACATCTTCAGGGATCTCTTGACTTGAGGCAAACTTTTCTGGTTCGGGTGATTTTGCAGGGAACGAGAAGTGGGGCTGAATCTTTTAGTCTTCTTATTCTTCTTCTTGGCAGTGTTGGCAGGAGATGAAATCTTCTTAGTAGTTTTGGTTTTCGAACGTGTTCTCCGAGCAAAAGGCGATGAGGCCGAGGCTTGATTCGGAGATTTGTCAGGAGATTCAAGCGGGGATTCATCAGACATGGGTTCCTTGCGTTTTCGGGTGGATGATTCAGGGATGGCAGTTTGGGACCGGATGTTTTAGCCATTTTCAGAGGTTAGGGTTTGAGAGGAAGTTTGGAGAAGATGATTGAATTGATGAAGGTTGAAGAACGGTTCTGATTTTTGAAGGAGATAAGGTCGGTTTATTTTTGGAAGGGATAAGGATGGATTTTGAAATTTGGAATTTGAATTTCAAATCAGGAGGGAGGAAACTGACAGAAATATGAGATTGATTTGACGGGATCTCAGAATTAAGGAAAGGATTTGACTGGGCTGAATAGGAATAATTTTTCAAATATATGAGTTTCCTAAAATAACTGATCGAGTGGAATGATATCTACGAATTCCTTCCTAAAATAACCTGATCACAATCAAAGAGCAGATCCAGAAGATCGGACATTCCTATAATAATCTAGATAGCTGAAGGAATGTCTTGGAATGGGATAACTGCGAATTTCTACCTAAAATAGAATAATCTAGAGTAAATGGCAGAATTAGGCAGATTTACTAACCTTATTTAGCTCGATGATTCCCAATCGATCACGGATGTCGCAGAAGCTTGCCTCAGTTTGGGCTTTCGTGAAGATATCAGCAAGCTGATCATTTGTTCCTACGAATTCCACACTGATATTCCCCTTCTGAACATGGTCTCGTATAAAATGATGTTTAACCTCAATATGCTTAGTACGAGAATGATGCACGGGATACTTAGTAATACTAATGGCACTAGTGCTATCACACAGAATAGGAATTTTGTCATATCCTAACCCGAAATCACTAAGGGTTTGTTTCTTCCAAAGAACTTGTTGACAACAATTTCCTAAGGCCATATATTCAGCTTAAGTTGTGGAGAGGGCGACAACATTTTGCTTTCTACTAGACCAAGTTATAATGGAATTTCCAAGTAATTGGCAAGTTCCACTTGTACTTTTCCTATCTTCCTACAGCCGACATAGTCGGCATTGGAATATCCCATTAATGGGAATTCATCCGTATATGAATACCACAGACCAAAATTCACAGGAGCCTTGATATGTCTAAGTATACGCTTGACTGCTGCCAAGTGAGATTCCCCAGGGTCAGACTGATATCTCAAACACATACCAACAGCAAACATAATATCAAGGCGACTAGCAGTCAAGTAAAGTAGACTTCCGATCATACCTCGATATCCTATTTGATCAACTGGTGTACCTGATTCATCACAGTCTATTTTGGTGGTCTAATGCATAGGGGTGGAAATTGCTTTGGAATCGCTCATCCGGAATTTTGTTAGTAATTCCTTGTTGTACTTTGTCTGGGATACAAAGGTTCCATTGTCAAGCTGCTTTATTTGCAACCCGGGGAAGTAGTTCAGTTTACCCATTAAGCTCATCTCAAATTCCTTCTGCATAGACTTAGAGAATTCCTCGCAAAGAAGGATATTAGTACTTCCAAATATAATATCATGAACTTAGATGTGGACCAGCATCATGTGATCACCTTCATACTTAATAAACAGCGTGTTATCAATAGTTCCAATCGAAAATCCTATGTCAATCAAAAACTTACTTAGCCTCTCATACCATGTCCTAGGAGCCTGCTTTAAACCATATAATGCTTTATTTAATTTAGAAACATTATTTGGAAAATCTTCCCTAGCAAAGCCCGGTGGTTGTTCTACATAAACCTCCTCATTTATAAAACTATTTAAAAATGCACTTTTTACGTCCATTTGAAAAAGCCTAAAGCGTTTAAAGCATGCATATGCAAGTAAGATACGTATAGACTTATCTAGCTACTGGAGCAAAAGTTTCATCGAAATCATTACCTTCCTCCTGGAAATAACCTTTTGCAACTAACCTCGCTTTGTTTCTACTGACTTTACCGTGTTCGCCGAGTTTGTCGGAAGACCCATTTGGTTCCTATGATGGATTTTTCAGCTGGTCTCTCTACGAGTGTCCACACATGTTCGAACTGAGATAGCTCATCCTCCATGAGACCCAGGAGATATCGTCTAGGGCTTCATGGACTGTCTTAGGTTCTATCATTGAGAGCAGCTCATGGGATCCATCGTATCCCGATTTCATGCAGTAGCTCGAGTTTTGATTCCAGATGTAATATTTCCTCTCACTTGATGTGTTGGATGACTAGAAGCATGCTTACCTTTTTTGTATTGCTGCTTGTCAGCTACTGGTTCCAGTGTCTCAACGTTTTCATCTTTCGGAATATCTTCCTCACTGTCTTTAGTATCCTGCAATTCTGCACAAGATAAATCTATACCTTCCTCATCAGTAGCATCTGCGTTAGGTATTTCATCAAAAGTAACATGTATGGATTCCTGAACAGTCAGCTTCCGTTTATTATAAACACGATATGCCTTAGAGTGAAGACTGTAACCAAGGAATATCCCTTCGTCTACCTTAGAGTCAAATTTTCCTCTCTTATCTATATCGTTCTAGCTAAAACATTTACATCCAAACACACGAAAGTAACCTATATTTGGAATTCTAACATACCGGATTTCATAAGAAGTCTTCTTTAATATCGGCCAAGGAAGACATGGTTAGACACATAACAAGCTGTACTAACAGCTTCCGCCCAAAACGTTTTAGGAATATCATACTAATGTAGCATAGATCTAGCCATTTCCTGTAACACCCTATTTTTCCGTTCAACTACACCGTTCTGTTGGGGAGTATGAAGTTATGACTATATCCACATTGATCACAGAACGGTGCAAATGATTTACTGCCAAATCCAACCCGTTATCACTACGTATCCTACACAGATCCATTTCATTTCCATTTTCTAGTCTCCTCACTATTGACGCAAAACTATCTAGTGCCTCATTCTTATGTGCAAGGAATATCACCCATTTATACCTGGAATAATCATCAAAATGACTAAGGCAAATATTTTACCTCGCAGAGACATCGGCTGAACAGGACCAAAAAGGTCGAGATGTAGTAATTCCAGAGGTCTGGATGTGGATATCACATTATTTGCTTTGAACGATGTCTTGGTCTGCTTGCCCATTTGGGATTTTGATACCCGTAAAATTAATAGGGGATTTTGATCTAATTAGTTATGTAAATTTTTTGAACTAGGTATATTGGTACGAAAATTTAAAAGCTTGCAGCAAAAATATAAGCTACCTTAGTTTCGAATGATTTTCGAAACTTGATAAAGAATTTAATCAAAAATTTGTAACGGTAAAACAAATTAAGTTCGGCTATTATAATTACGTGAATGAGACCCAATGATTTAGTGAGCTATAAATTATACTTAACACTTGAATAAGGCCCAAACCATATAGTGATGATAAGTATCAACATTTCTTAGACTTGAGGTAAATTAACGTCATCTTTCATGTGTCTAATCACTCCCAACATTCAAGGCAACCATGTATATCTAAATAAATGATAAACAAAACCTTGCACTTAACCCTATGGAGAACGAAAAGTGAGAAGGGAGAAAAGGGAAAGGAATTCAGCGAACTTGGAGGCTTAAACAACTGGGAAGCTATAATATCGAGTGAGGTATAATTCCTAATTTCATGATAGCTATATTATGTTAACAACTACTTACGTTAACTTCATGGTAAAGGAAGAAGAATGGAAACTTCATTGTACCGAGTATGTTTTACCTATAAAATATAAGTCACTACATAATTTCATACCTAACAGTGGTAGTTTTGGAAATGATACCGTGCTTGAAAAACCTAAGTCCTTAAGTTCGACCAATTAGTTGTATGGTATAAGTTTAATGAATATTGAATTTTGTGGTGTTTTTTTAGAGATTTTTTTTTTATGTTAGTTAGAAACCTAACGATTTAGAGTTTAAGATTTCATGGGTTTGAAAATGATTCTTAAAACCGATGTTAATAGTATATGTTTTAGGGTTTTGGGGGGAGAATTACGATTTTCAGAATATCTCGACATTGTATCCTACCATAATTAGATTTCGAGATGTTTAATGTATCATACAAAGTCGGGATGTATATAGGAAGATGTCGACATGCACATATACAATATAGTTCTCGATATTCATTGATCTCGAAATATAATAGGTCTCGACATTAGTTATTTGGTAAGATTCGATAAGCTTATGTAGGTCTCGACACTGCTTAAGAACTCGACATTTCTTTTCTCGAGATGTATCTTATAGAAAGATTTCGACATATATATAGGAAGATTTCGAGATGTATTGATGTTAGTAAAGATCTCGAGAATGGTAAGGTCTTGAGATATTATAAACATCGACATTTACATTTCAAAGATCTCGATAAGGTCATTAAAGAACTCGACATTTGCTTTTCAACCAAAGATCTCGATATTTCCTATTATACTATGTTCTCAACGTTATTTAAGGATCTCAACATTGTTTTAAAATTCGGCATCATCATAGTTTTCGACAACTTCATGATGATTTCGATATCCCTTTGTTCATGTTCGGCAAGATCTCGACAGTAGTAGCTCTCGACATTGTTCAAAAATCTCGAGATCGTCATAGAGAGAATTCGACCTCATTATAGTTCTCGACATTTTTAGGGATTTCGACGTCTAGTATAAATTCACTAAGCTTTAAGCATTTTAAAAGTTTTCTACGCTTAATAAATTTTCGGTATTTTAGGTTTTGCTATTTCTAGGGTTTTTGATATTTTAGGGTTTATTTATTTTCAGAAATTTCATTAGTTTTAAGGTTTCCATGAATTTTAGGGTTTTGATAATTTTAGCATTTTCGAAACTTATATGACTTAGTAAGTTTATTGATATGAAAATATTTTCCAATATTCAGAGGATCGAAGCATAGGAAATTTACCCGACTTCGTGACTAATTTTATTAGGAGGACAGGTAGGTGGATCACCCATCTACAATACGTAAACACATACGTGAATTATGTGTTTTCATGTGATTCGATGATTTCGTGACTTACGTGATTTACCTGTTGTACGTACGTTTTATATAAATCATGTTTTATGACATTTTTATATGCATGGCACGTGCATATCGCGTTAGGGCGAGAGATGGTTATTCCATGATGTGACGGTAGAATATGAGATATTGACGTAAGGGGTAGAATGAGATGTTTGTGATTGGCGAATCTTAGAGGAGTCGAGGATGGGCTAACTGGGCACCTGGCGGAGACAGACATGATCGATCAGTCTACTCGGACGTGATCGATTCGAGGTGCATACCGCTGGATGGGATTTTGATTTGTGCGGGTGATATACGACCTGGTAGGAGGATATTGACATGATCGATCAGTGCACTACCGGCGTAGCTCGCCGCGAGACTTGGTGGTGGCCTCCTAGTAGTCTACTGCGCACGGAGGTGCGGAGCCTAACCTAGGGCCCTGTATTGTGTGAAATAGGAATGTGGGAAAAAGAAAGAGTGTGCATTATATCATGTCGTGAGAAATTAGAATTGGGGTTGAGTGTACGCTTGCATACACGCATGTTTATTCACCTACTGGGCAAATCGCTCAGTGTGTGTGTTGTAGGTACTGAGTTCGACACTGATACGCGTCGTGACTGAGGCGGCTGGTGGCGGTGCTCCACGGTCTTTTGAGGGCAGAGCGGTACATGGACGAAGACCTGTGGAGCGTTGTTAGGGCTTTTTGTTCTTTTGTCATTTTGGGGCTTCGGCCCGCGTACAGAGATAACGATGTAGACAGATTTTTATAGTAATTTATTATTTTAGGAAAAAGTTTTAATTAGACGGGCCTTCCGCGGCTTACGTTGCGGTAATCCGCCACTAATCCTAATTAGAAAAGTAGGGTCGCCACAGGTGGTATCAGAGCGTAGGCTTTAGATTCTGAAGACTGTCCATGTACTGCCTCTCAAAAGCCTAGAGAACCAGCCTGGCCTGTAAGTTTAAAGATTGATTATGTGATTACGTGTTACTTAATACATGTGTTGCTATGACTGATTGTAGAACTAGTTGAAAATACGAAGGACACGTAGAGAAGTTGGCGAAACTAGTCGTAGGGCGGGTTCCGAATCCCCACCGACTGAGGATCGCTCTACCATCCATCAATTAACTGATCTGATCCGACGGCAATCAGATCAGATTAACGATCTCATCCATCGTCAAAATTCCTCGAAACGTCACTCATCCCCTGGCCTAGAACGTGCAAAAGCTGTCGGGGAAAGGTTCCGAAGGTTAAACCCCCTCCGTTTGAGGAAGCCGCCGATCCTACCTATGCGGAGGATTGGCTCAGGACTATTGAAAAATATGTTCCGTGTTAGCCATCTACCTGATACTGAGAAGGTGACTTGTGCCACCTTCATGTTACGTGGGAACGCGGGCTAGTGGTGGGACACCATTCAGGTGCTCGAGGATCCCACTACGATGACCTGGGAAAGGTTTAAGACACTCTTCCGAGGAAAGTACTTTACCGCGCCAGATAGAGCGCAGAAGCTGAATGAAAACCTTAAACAAGGAGGAATGTCGGTGGCGGACTATATCCATAAGTTCGAGCAACTTTCGAGGTTTGCACCACATATAGTGGCTACAGATGAGCTGAAGATTGAACGTTTCTTAGAAGGTCTCAAACCCGAGATCTTTCAAAGCGTAAGCATGTACGACACGGAGGGGAAGACGTACGCGCGTATCGCTGAACGAGCTATCTTAGCTGAACAGGCGGAGACCAGAGTTGCTAAGGCACAAGATGCAAAGAGGAGAATAGAAGGACAGCAAGGAGGAGGAGCTCAGAAACGCCAGTTCTTTGGAAAGGCGCCAAACTATCGCGGGAATCAACAGGGCCAACAGAATTGGCGACCAAGGCCAAATCAAGGACCGGTTAATATTTCAAACCTACCCCCAAACACTGTACCTCACTGTCGACAGTGTGGGCGCTACCACTACGGAGTATGCCATGGGACAAGACCAAACCCAACTCCGCAGTGTTTTCGGTGTGGGAAGATTGGCCACTATGCCAGGGTCTGTATCGAGAAAATACCGCAAGCTCCAAATCAACCTTTAATCCGACCTCCACCGGTACCAGCGCGAGTTTCTACTTTGACCAATGAGGAGGCCGAAGCGAATCCTTCTGTAGTAACGGGTACGTTAACTATCTATGACGTGCCCACTTCTGTATTAATTGACTCTGGGGCCACACATTCATTTGTGTCGGCCAAATATGTGGAAAAGGTGGGAGTTTCTCCTACCTTATCTGAGTGCAATTACATAGTTACCCTACCACACGGTGATCCGACACGCACTAACCAAGTACTGGGAGGATGTTCTGTGAACATTGAGGGTAGAGATCTGAGTGTCGACTTGATTGTGATCCCAATGAACGACTATGATGTTATTTTTGGGATGGATTGGCTTTCGAGATACGGAGCCATCATAGATTGCAACAAGAAGGTCGTAAAATTTCAACTGCCCGAAGAAGAGGTGTTCACTTTTTCGGGAAAAACTACTATGAATCGTATTCCGCAAATCTCTGCGTTGAAGGCTCAACGACTATTGAGATCCGGTTGTGAGTCTTATCTCGTATAAATGGTGAAGGCGGAGGAGTTACCTCAGCCAGAACTGAAAGACGTACCGATAGTCAACGAGTATGATGATGTATTTCCCGATGATCTCCCGGGGTTATCCCCTGATCGAGAAATACAGTCATGATAGATCTGATGCCGGGGTCCACCCCAATCTCCAAAGCTCCTTATCGACTAGTGCCGAACGAACTGAAAGAATTGAAAGAACAGCTAGAAGACTTGTTGCGAAAGGATTTATCCAACCCAACTTTTCACCGTGGGGTGCACCAGTCCTATTTGTACGGAAGAAGGATGGGTCGATGCGACTGTGTATCGACTATGGGGAGTTGAACAAGATCATGATCAAGAATAAATACCCGTTACCAAGGATCGATGATCTGTTTGACCAGCTACAAGGTGCTACGGTATTCTCGAAAATTGATCTCCGTTCGGGATACCATCAGTTGAGAATCAGGGAGATAGATGTTCCTAAAACAGCGTTCAGTACGAGGTACGGCCATTACGAGTTTTTGGTCATGCCCTTCGGACTGACTAATGCCCCTACTGCATTTATAGATCTTATGAACCGAGTCTTTAAAGACTATGTCGACCGTTTTGTAATCGTCTTTATTGACGATATCCTGATCTATTCTAAGACGAAGGAAGAACACGAGAGTCATTTGCGAATCGTCTTAGGAATCTTGCGGGAGAAACAGCTCTACGCCAAAATCAAGAAATGTGAATTTTGGCTTGAGCAAGTAGCCTTCTTGGGACACGTGATTTCTGGGAATGGAAGCTCTGTGGACCTGAGTAAGATTGAGACCGTGAACAATTGGCCACGACCAACTACTCCGACCGAGGTCCTAAGTTTCCTAGGACTTGCCGGGTACTATCGTAAGTTCATAGCTGACTTTTCTAGCATCGCCTCGACTCTGACGAACTTGACCAGGAAGAACGTACCTTTCAAATGGTCTGAAGCGTGCGAACAAACCTTTCAGGAACTGAAGAAGCGACTCACTTCTGCTCCCATTCTAACAATACCATCGGGAACGGGAGGCTTCTCAGTCTATAGCGACTCTTCGAAGAACGGCCTAGGATGTGTGCTAATGCAAAACGGAAAGGTAATCGCCTACGCTTCAAGGCAGTTGAAAGAATACGAGAAGAACTATCCGACCCACGATCTAGAGCTTGCAGCAGTCGTGTTTGCCATAAAGTATGGCGACACTATCTCTATGGAGAAAGGTGTGGAATTTTCACTGACCATAAGAGCCTGAAGTACTTCTTCACCCAGAAGGAGTTAAACATGCGACAACGACGATGGCTGGAGCTCGTAAAAGACTACGACTGTGTTATCAATTACCATCCGGGCAAAGCAAACGTAGTCGCAGACGCGCTCAGTTGAAAGGCGATAAACACAGAGTTGCACAGATTTGGAGTAGAAGTGGTTGACTTAGGCGAAGTTGAAGCGAGACTAACAACGTTGAATCTACAACCTACATTGCTAGAACGAATCAGGAAAGCACAAGAAGATGATGAATTTTACCTAAAGGCGAAGGATGCACTACTCGAAGACTTCGAAACCCGGGCAGATGGAACCTTGTTATACAAGAATCGGCTATACGTGCCCAACGACGAGGAGTTACGACGAACGATAATGACAGAAGCCCAAACTACAACATACTCTGTACATCCGGGAGCTACGAAGATGTACCAAGATTAACGGATCATACATTGGTGGCCGGGAATGAAGAAGGATATCGTCACGTTCTTAAGTAGATGTATGACGTGCCAACTGATCAAAGCGGAACACCAGCGACCAGCTGGAACTCTACAGCCCTTGCTGATACCCGAATGGAAGCGGGATCACATTACTATGGATTTCGTCGTTGGTTTACCAAAGACGACGAAAGGCCATGAAGCTATCTGGGTGGTGGTAGACCGCCGGACGAAATCAGCCCATTTCCTTCCAATCAACTCTATTTTTTCTATAGAACGCTACGCTGAATTATATATTCAGGAAATTGTTCGACTCCATGGAATCCCAATTTCTATTATCTCGGATCGAGATTCGAGATTTCTATCCAACTTTTGGCAAAGCATACAGAAAGCGATGGGTACTAAGCTCTCATTCAGTACTGCATATCATCCCCAGACCGACGGGCAGTCTGGACGCCAAACCCTTGAGGATATGTTACGAGCCTGCGTGCTAGACTTCAAGGGAAATTGGAGCAAATATTTGCCGTTGATCGAATTCTCCTACAACAATAGTTTCCATGCTACAATTAGAATGGCGCCGTATGAGGCGTTATACGGGCGTAAGTGCCGATCCCCTGTTCATTGGGACGAAATCGGCGAACGAGCTTTATTAGGACCCGATATGATCCGAGAAACAACAGAAGCAGTGACCAAAAATCCGAGAAAGAATGCGAACGGCTCAAAGTCGACAGAAGAGTTATGCAGATCATCGACGACGGCCATTGGAATTCGCGGAGAACGACCAAGTATTTCTAAAGGTTTCCCCGATGAAGGGAGTAAAGCGCTTTGGAAAGAAGGGCAAGCTAAGTCCCAGATATATAGGCCCGTTCAAGATAATTAAACGAGTCGGTGAAGTTGCGTATCAATTGGAATTATCGGCTTCCTTATCGCAAGTTCACGACGTATTTCACGTATCGACATTACGAAAATACGTCGCGGACCCGAGTCATGTAATCCACAACGAGCTTCTTCATCAACAGCTCAAGCCTGACTTGAGTGACGAAGAGAAGCCTATAGAAATTTTGATGTACGAGATAAAGCAACTTCGGAATAAGTTTATTCCGTTAGTTAAGGTGTTGTGGCGGAATCAATCCGTTGAGGAAGCCACTTGGGAACGTGAGGACGATATGATAATTCGTTTTCCCGATTATTCCAGTCGGCATAATTTCGGGGACGAAATTCTTTTAAGGGGGAGGGTGTAATACCCGTGAAATTAATAGAGGATTTTGATGTAATTAGTTATGTAAATTTTGTGAATGAGGTATATTGGTACGGAAATTTAAAAGCTTGGAGCAAAAATATAAGCTATGTTAGTTTCGAATGATTTTCGAAACTTGATGAAGAATTTAATCAAAAATTTGTAATGGTAAGACAAATTAAGTTGGGCTATTATTATTACGTGAATGAGACCCAATGATTTAGTGAGCTATACATTATACTTAAACTTGAATAAGGCCCAAACCATATAGCGATGATAAGTATCAAAATTTCTTAGACTTGAGGTAAATTAACGTCGTCTTTCATGTGTCTAATCACTGCCAACATTCAAGGCAACCATGTATATGTAAAGAAATGATGAACAAAACCTTGCACTTAACCTTGTGGAGAACGAAAAGTGAGAAGGGAGAAAAGGGAAAGGAATTCAGCGAACTTGGAAGCTTAAACAACTGGGAAGCTATAATATCGAGTGAGGTATAATTCCTAATTTCATGACAGCTAAATTATGTTAACAACTACTTACATTAACTTCATGGTAAAGGAAGAAGAATGGAAACTTCATTGTACCGATTATGTTTTCCCTATAAAATATAGGTCACTGCATAATTTCATACCTAACAGTGGTAGTTTTCGAAATGATACCGTGCTTAGAAAACCCTAAGTACTTAAGTTCGACCAATTAGTTGTATGATATAAGTTTAATGAATATTGAATTTTTTGGTGTTTTTTAAGAGATTTTTTTAATGTTAGTTAGAAACCTAACGATTTAGAGTGTAAGATTTCCTGGGTTTGAAAATGATTCTTAAAACCGATGTTAATAGTATATGTTTTAGGGTTTTTGGGGGAGAATTACGATTTTCAGAAGATCTCGACATTTTATCCTACCATAATTAGATTTCGAGATGTTTAATGCATCATAGAAAGTCGGGATGTATAAAGGAAGGTGTCGACATGCACATATACAATATAGTTCTCGATATTTATTGATCTCGAAATATAATAGGTCTCGACATTAGTTATTTAGTAAGATTTCGCTAAGCTTATGTAGGTCTCGACACTACTTAAGAACTCGACATTTCTTTTCTCGAGATGTATCTTATAGAAAGATTTCGACATATATATGGGAAGATTTCGAGAAGTATTGATGTTAGTAATGATCTCGACAATGGTGAGGTCTTGAGATATTATAAACATCGACATTTACATTTCAAAGATCTCGATAAGGTCATTAAAGAACTCGACATTTGCTTTTCAACCAAAGATCTCGATATTTCCTATTATACTATGTTCTCGACGTTATTTAAGGATCTCAACATTGTTTTAAAATTCGACATCATCATAGTCTTCGACAACTTCATAAAGATTTCGATGTCCCCTTGTTCATGTTCGGCAAGATCTCGACAGTAGTAGCTTTCGACATTGTTTAAAGATCTCGAGATCATCATAGAGAGAATTCGACCACATTATAGTTCTCGACATTTTTAAGGATTTCGACATCTAGTATAAATTCACTAAGCTTTAAGCATTTAAAAGTTTTCTACGCTTAATAAATTTTCGGGATTTTAGGTTTTGCTATTTCTATGGTTTTTTGATATTTTAGGGTTTATTCATTTTCAGAAATTTCATTAGTTTTAAGGTTTCCATGAATTTTAGGGTTTTGATAATTTTAGCATTTTCGAAACTTATATGACTTAGTAAGTTTATTGCTATGAAAATATTTTCAAATATTCTGAGGATCGAGCATAGGAAATTTACCCGACTTCGTGACCAATTTTATCAGGAGGACATGTAGCTGGATCATCCATCTACAATACGTAAACAAATACGTGAATTATGTGTTTTCATGTGATTCGACGATTTTCGTGACTTACGTGATTTACCTGTTGTACGTACGTTTTATATAAATCATGTTTTATGACATTTTTATATGCATGGCACGTGCATATTACGTTAGGGCAAGAGATGGTTATACCATGATGTGACAGTAGAATATGAGATATTGACGTACGGGGTAGAATGAGATGTTTGTGATTGGCGACTCTTAGAGGAGTCGAGGTTGGCCTCACTGGGCGCCTGCCGGAGACAGACGTGATCGATCTGTCTACTCGGACGTGATCGATTCGAGGTGCATACCGCGGGATGGGATTTTTTATTTGTGCGGGAGATATACGACCTGGTAGGAGGACATTGACGTGATCGATCAGTGCACTACCGGCGTAGCTCGCCGCGAGACTTGGGGTGGCCTCCCAGTAGTCTATTGCGCGAGGAGGTGTCAAGCCTAACCTAGGACCCTCTATTGTGTAAAATAGGAATGTGGGAAAAAGAAAGAGTGTGCATTATATCATGTCGTGAGAAGTGGGGATTGGGGTTGAGTGTACACTTGCATACACGCATGTTTATTCACCTACTGGGCAAATTGCTCAGTTTTTACGTGTTGTAGGTACTGAGTCTGACGCTGATACACGTCGTGACTGAGGCGGCTAGTGGCGGTGCTCCACGGACTTTTGAGGGCAGAGCGGTACATGGACGAAGACCTGTGGAGCGGCGTTAGGGCTTTTTGTTCTTTTGTCATTTTGGGGCTTCGGCCCGTGTACAGAGATAACGATGTAGACAGATTTTTAGAGTAATACATTATTTTAGGAAAACGTTTTAATTAGACGGGCCTTCCGCGGCTTACGGTGCGGAAATCCACCACTAATCCTAATTAGAAAAGTAGGGTCGCCACATATTGTATCCCGACTTGCCCGATGCTGAATCGTAAAAAGATTATCAGTAAAAATAACATCGACGGGCAAATCCCTGGTTGACTTGCTAACAGACAACAAATTTTTGGTGAGTCCAGGAATGACCAGTACGTCAAATAACGTAATATAGAAATTCAAAGTACAACATCCAATATGCAAAATGGACACAATGCACCATTACCGACAACCACCGAATCCAAACCCGTGTACGGCGAAGCGGAATCCAAGTAAGTGGCATTTAGAGTCATGTGCGACGATGAACCTATGTCCAAATACCAGTCAGAAGGTGAAGGATCTGAAATGTTGCATGACGCTGAGAAAGCTTCAGCTATGTTGGTCGATTGAACAACAACATCCGATCAGGACAAGCAAATGCCTAATGGCTATTGGTTCGACAAATTTGACAGTGAATTTCATGCTTCTGTCCATTGTTACGTCTTCCGTTCTTACCACATTTAGAATAGTGAGAGGATGAAGAACTCAAGTAAGCCATAATTGGAGAAAAAAAGGGTTTTACGTTGTTAGGTCGGGATACCATGTAAAGTATTATTTTCCTAATTGATTCTCATATTACAATATAGCATATTTATATATGAAGACTAATATATAAAATCTCAATGAACAATATCTAAAACTGATGATGCTCGTTTATCATCGAAAATGAACGGCAATCGTTTATTCTTATCTTTTTCACAAGAGTCACAAATAACTGGTTTGGGTCACAAAGTAGTAACAGATATGCCTACAACTTTATTTAAAAATAAAATTACTTCGTAGGAACATGACTAACATGGGAGTGGCACAATTCGAAAGATGCTTTAGGAGTATGAGTTGGCACCAAAGCCGCATGAGGAATATCCAGCTTATAAAGTCCATTATTTCGCCTTCCTTGTGCTGTTATGTCCCGACTTGCCCGATGCTGAATCGTAAAAAGATTATCAGTAAAAATAACATCGACAGGCAAATCCCTGGTTGACTTGCTAACAGACAACAATTTTTGGTGAGTCCAGGAATGACCAGTACGTCAGATAACGTAATATAGGAACCCAAAGTACAACATCCAATATGCGAAATGGACACAATGCACCATTACCGACAACCAACGAATCCAAACCCGTGTACGGCGAAGCGGAATCCAAGTAAGTGGCATTTAGAGTAATGTGCGACGATGCACCTGTGTCCAAATACCAGTCAGAAGGTGGAGGATCTGAAATGTTGCGTGACGCTGGGAAAGCTTCAGCTATGTTGGCCGATTGAACAACAACATTCGATCAGGACAAGCAAATGCCTAATGGCTATTGGTTCGACAAATTTGAAAGTGACTTTCATGCTTCTGACCATTGTTACGTATTTCCGTTCTTACCACGATTAGAATAGCGAGAGGATGAAGAACTCAAATAAGCCATAATTGGAGGAAAAAAGGGTTTTAGTTGTTAGCTCGGATACCATGTAAAGTATTATTTTCCTAATTGATTCTCATATTACAATATAGCATATTTATATATGAAGACTAATATGTAAGAGTAGCAACAATAATTACAATTAAAGTATAAAATCAATCGTACTAATTAGGAGCCATGATTATAGCCTAAGATTAAGGCTTCATTGATTCCATTAGTATGTTATATTGTTTGGTTATGTTGTTTACACGTACAAGACTTTGTCTCATGGCCTTCCAAAAGAATATGAAGATTCTTTTGGGTCCGTTTACTGTACCTTTCAGTGTTAATCTTTCATATCATGCACCAAGGTATACGCCGAGTTGTCCCGGGGGCCAGAGGTCGGGATATGTGTTACTAAATTTGGTGCTAGCAGTCCTCATTCGGCATCTACATATTATTACAAGGGTGGGAATTCTGATCATCTATTTTATGCATGTCGAAAGGCAAGCATAAGAAGAAAGTGCTGTCAGGGTGGTCTTGACCTCGAGCCGAGCAAAAGGAGCCAGCCGAGTGTTTTGAAGATTCAGCTTTACTTTCAGAATTCGAAACCAGCTAAGTCAAAAAACCGATAATCCATCCATTTGACCCTCTCCACTTTTTTAAAGACTAGTTCTTTATGACGAAGACAATTGTATCATATGATGTGAAGGTTAGTTAACAATCGGCGTGTTCCGGTTGAAATTATTCAACATATCACCCATACCAATTCCATTTCAAATATCATATCTGTAATTACCGCTTATAAATAGTTGATTTGGGGTTGAAGAATCATTGTACGGGGCGTATGTAGGGATGGAAACGGGGCGGGGGGGGGGGGGGGGGGGGGGATCTAAACCCCATCCCCGCCCCAGCGAGGATCCCCGTCCCCGCGCGGATTCCCCCCCTCCCCAACATTTTTTTAAAAAAATTAATATTTATGCTATAATATGTAATAAAAAAAATATATATAGTTGTATAAACTATATTAATAGTATAAGCTATTTTTTATCTTTATTTATATAACTTGTATATAACAAATATTATTAAATAATATAATAGCAACGGGGGCGGGGCGGTCTAACTACGATGAATACTAATAATAAGTTATTAGTGTGGGCAGTCGCGTTTGTTCGAATCGTCATTGGCGCCTACGCCTCATCACGATCGGAGCCGATTCAAGTTGCCTCATCGTTGCCCATCCCCGCCCCTCGGTGCTCCTCTATTTCGGTTCATGTCTTCGTTGTTATCGTCGCATTTACTTAAAGTTGTCTCAATGTCTGTCATCCATGCTCATCGGTGTTGCCTCTGCCTCGGTCCTGTATTTACCTTCAAGTCTTAGTTACGTTGAGTTTAATTAATTCTTTACTTATTGTCCTTAAGCATGCAAACTAAATAGTTGTGTACTTGTGTCATTTACTTAAATGTTATCTTTAGATTTATAATATTAATCACAAATTAATAAGGGAGAGTACGGAAATTCGAGAGAATTCGAAATACTCGTAAAGGTCTAAATTTCTCGGTGTGAAGTTCTTCGTCTTCGTGTGAAGTTGGAAACTCGAATATCAAGATCATAACACGAATACAGAGATCAAGCTTGAATAACAAGATCACGAGTCAAATTTCAGATATCTAGACTATAAGATCGAAGATCAGCTCGAAACCAAAGATCAAGTTTGAATATCGAAGATCAAGACTAAAAGATCGAAGATGAAGCTCGATCAATCAAGACTCAAAACTGCAGACCAAGATAAAAAATTAGAGATCAACACTCGAAGATCGACGATCAAGATCAGGACCTGAAGACCCACTAGTAAGCTCGGAAGTTCGCAGATCAACATCAAGTCTACTGGAAGATGGAACTTGAAGATGTTTGTTAAGAAATGTAAGAGATCAAAATGCAAGACCTGCGAGGAAGTGCAAATCATCGTCAAGACTACTTGAAGGCGGAACGTGAAGTATTTGTTGAGGAAGCTAAAAGATAAGGCGTTCACCAACTCTAAGCTACATTTCTTATAATTCATGAAAGCTGATTACATGGTACACCTATATCTATAATTGCATGTTATATTATGTAGCAGACTATGGTGAGATCTTTGGTATATTTGGTTTGTTTATTTCTTGACTATCGGCGAAATCAAGAGAAGCATTGATGATTTTGTGCTTTTCGAGTGCTTGCATAAAACTAACAAAGAAATCGGAGAGTTCATCGATGGTAAATTAAAGAAAATGAGCATAAGTATTGCTCATTATCTTTTAGATCATTTCATTACTATGCAAATGATTGTATCATTTCCATCTCTTTATGAAGAGTCAGAGAAAAAACAGGCTTCAACGGCCATTCGAGTGAGCACTCATTTGATATGTCATCATGATGTAGTATCGCTGGAGGTCCGTCTAAACTCTAAAGGGCTTCTTTATGTGGTAGGATATTGTCATATTCGGACTCAAAGTCATTCACCGATTCTCAAGCAAATAGGATTGACTAACGATCGAAAGACATGGATGATAGATTTAAGAATTTGAAGAAGATCATAAAAATTAAAGAATTATTTCTATCGAGAGAAGAACAACTTCTTCATGCTCTCGAAGACTTCTAGAAGAGGGAAGAAAAGCTTGAAAATTGATGATAAGAGATTTGGTTCGAGGTGTTGGACTTCAAAATCATATATATCCAAGTAGTTCTGAAAAAACGAACTTCATAGTACAATATTGTCAGGTTAGATTTGTGGTTTTTGATGACATAACAATGTTTTTGGTGAATCTTGATTTTGAGTGGTACAAAGTTAATATGCATATGGCGATTGTGTTGCAATTTTAACGAGTAAGTGAGATTCATAATTGGATAACTCATTAGGCAATAGGCACAAAAATTCAATATTAGAAATAGAAATATCCGTGTCTGACTCTTGATGTATTCTCCCTGTCTGGTAACTACTTAGTTACGAATTTAAGATGGAATTTTCCGTTACAAAACTCATTTTAGAAACGGTATATTATCCATGTTCAAAATGTGCTATGACAACAACACCTATCCAGTCAGACACAGATAATTCCATAGCTAACGACGCAACAGATATGGAATTTTAGTTGTAGACACATAATTTTCCGTGTCTTATATGTTGCTTTGCCTGGAAAATCTTGCTCCATTGGACAATTTTTATCTATATGCATCAGGGTCGCGATTCATGGATCTAGTAGTGATAACTTCGTAAAGAAAATATTAGATGATATATAAAACATGTAAAAGATCACTGGATTTTTTATAGTGCATTAAATGATGCCTATTTATATTATATAGGCCAAACCTGAACAATCATATTAAAAACAAGAACGGGCATCAATACCTTCTTAATATTTCCCTTGGATGTTTATTAAAGAATAGATCTTTTGATTAGATGATATTAGTTACTACGTCATAAATCTTACTTGAAAAAGAAAAACACGATGGGGAAAAAGAGTGCAGTAGACATATGATATATGATATTAGCATTACTTAAGATCTTTGATCCTTCGAAATTCAAATTTTATATATAAGTTTTTCAATTATGATGTTGCAATTGTGATTACGTCCAACACTTCTTAATCATGATTCAGTACAAGTCTGAGTGGTTGAATGAGAATATATGTTTTATTCGGTTTGAATATGAAGCTCCCGTCACTTAGCTCTCTCTTTACACGAGTAATAACATGCGAGGGAATTGAAAAAAAATTATTGGTGATAGGGGTGACCTTCGATCCAGCATTCCTCCTTACCTGACAACTCACAAAGAATAGAGTAGGAGATCGGGACCGAGAGGCACTTTTCATGGAGCCAACAGGTATCGACCCGGGGTAACCCTGGGCCTATGCAATTCATGGAGCCAACATGTATCGATCCAGGGTAACCTGGAGCCTGGGCGTTTTATGGAGCCAACATAAGATCCAGGGTAACCTGGAGCCTGGGCGTTTTATGGAGCCAACAAGTATCGATCCAGGGTAACTGGAGCGTGGGCGTTTTATAGAGCTAACATGTATCGATCCAGGCTAACCTGGAGCCTGGGCATTTTCGTGCGGCCAACAAGTATCAACCTGGGATAATACGGGGCTTGGGCGTATTTTCGTGGCCAACAAGTATCAACCCGAAGTAATCCGAGGCTTGGGCATATATCGCGCAGCCAACAAGTATCAATCGAAGTAATACGGGGCTTGGGCGTATTTCGCGCAGCCAACAAGTATCAAACCGGAGTAATCCGGGGCTTTGGCATATTTCGCGCAGCCAACAAGTATTGTAATGTCTCGTCCCATACTGGGTGTCACTGTGGCATCGGTCCCTACCGGGACCTGTGGGGTTGGGCGGACCACATCCGACTGATAGTCTGGCCCACTGTACCACCATTTAACCTTTCAGCGTGCTTTGTCCTCACACACACGCACCCTGGGCAAACTTCCCAGGGGGTCACCCATCCCTAGGTTGCCCCAAGTCAAGCACGCTTTACTTCGGAGTTTCTATAGATGTACTCCTGGAAAAGATAGGTCGACCTTGGTGATATGTGTAGTACTATCAATTCTCTTATACTATTATTAGCCTGACACGCCCATACATTGTCAGTCTCAGGATCCCCTCTCATTCGGGTGCCGGATCGGTCCCTTCATGTACCCCTTCGCCTAGAAGCCTGCCTGGAGCCCTCCTGTTCGTGCACCTCTGGGGACCGGCGATCACTCCCCTCCCTCTTCGGCCCCGGGCATCACAAGTATCAACCCGGAGTAATCTAGGGCTTGGGCTTATTTTCCAGCTTCAGTCTAAGCCAGGTCTCAGAGGCTTCACTTCCAGCCAGGATCTAAGCAGGGCTTGTAGGCGTCTTTTGTAGCCTGTGACGAAGCTAGGCCTATGGCCTCCTTTTCCATTTTGAGCTACGTCGGAGCTTAGAGGCTTCGCGTCAAACCTGGATCTAGGCCAGGGCTTATAGACTTCGCTGCCAGCCTGGATCTAAGCCAGGGTTTATAGGCTTCTTCTCGCCTGGATCTTGTGACACCCGAGGCCGATGAGGGCGGGGAGGTGCCAGAGAAGTGCACGGACAAGGAGTGGCTCCTGGCAGGCTTCTAGGCCAAGGGGTACATGAACAAACCGATCCGACACCCGAATGAGAGGGGATCCTGAGACTGACAATGTATGGGCGTGAAGAATCGTATAAAAGAATTGATAGTACTACTCATATCACCAAGGTCGACCTACCTTTTCGGGAGTCCATCCGAAAGAACTTCGAAGTTAGGCGTGCTTGACTTGAAGCAATCTTAGGATGGGTGACCCCCTGGGAAGTTTGCCCAGGGTGCCTGTGAGCGAGGACGAAGCACGATGGAAGGTTAAATGGTGGTACAGTGGGGCTAGACTATCAGTCGGTGTGTGGTGGGCCCAACCCCACTGGTCCCGGTAGGGACGGACGCTACAGTGACACCCGGTATGGGACGGGATGTTACAGGTGGTATCAGAGCACAACCTCTCGCAGTACGGTGCCGGTTCGGGGACGAACCAGGCGGAAGCTGGTGGACATGTGACACCCGGGGCCGATGAGGGCGGGGAGGTGCCAGAGAAGTGCACGGACAAGGAGTGGCTCCTGGCAGGCTTCTAGGCGAAGGGGTACATGAACGAACCGATCCGACACCCGAATGAGAGGGGATCCTAAGACTGACAATGTATGGGCGTGAAGAATCGTATAAAAGAATTGATAGTACTACTCATATCACCAAGGTCGACCTACCTTTTCGGGAGTCCATCCGAAAGAACTTCGAAGTTAAGCGTGCTTGACTTGAAGCAATCTTAAGATGGGTGACCCCCTGGGAAGTTTGCCCAGGGTGCGTGTGAGCGAGGACGAAGCACGCTGGAAGGTTAAATGGTGGTACAGTGGGGCTAGACTATCAGTCGGAGTGTGGTAGGCCCAACCCCACTGGTCCCGGTAGGTACGGATGCTACAGTTACACCCGGTATGGGACGGGATGTTACAGAACTAAGCCAGCGCTTATAGGCTTTTCTTTCGGCCTGGATCTAAACAAGGGTTTAAAAGCTTCATTTCCAGCTAGGGCTTTCTGTTAGGGAGTGTACCCTCGGAACGCCATACGAGGACTAGGAATAGTATAGGCACACAATGATGTATAGATCGATAGACCGTTTTATTGTATATACTGTCAAAATAAAGTAGTGAATATTATTTTTATTATAATAAAAGCATTATTATTTATTTACCTAATTTAAGTCTGCTTGGCATCTGGCGGTATAAATAAATAACACACGAATGTTTGAGTTGGACGTCTGATTCTCGTGGGGACGAGGGAGGAGACACCAGATGGTCCTTAACCTCAGCATTAAATAAAAGTCCGTAAGTCTAAGGATTCTAGGTGGGTGACTAGAAGTTCGAAATGACTTATCCATTGACTGCGGCGCCCCTGACTTTCACCACCCATTCTTATTACTAGTTTGTGTGACTGCATGTGATATATAAGAAATCTATATACGAAAATGCGTACAAAATTTATCTTTTTATATAAAGGAAACTCTTCTGTACAAACCAAAATGTTCCTAGGACATAAATACAAGGTAGAGTGCGCATGCGTGTTCAAAATAATCTATCGGCCCGCCATTCAGGTCGCATCCATGTACACACTGCCACCTCAAAAGTCCTCCGAAAGCTTCAAAAATTGGCCTCGCCTTCGTAAAGATCACGTACCGTGATCCCCTGAACCTACAATCCGCCATGAGGGCATTAGCCCTAAAATCATGTCTTGCCTTGTACATGTCATGTTTTGACGGTAGCGCCATACGACGTCACCATGGTAGCATAGAAGAGCCGTGCCTCAACTGTGAGTCGACATCAGCCGCCCATGTCGGTGAATATTTATCGCTCTTAGGCGATCGTGTATTATGCACGCTCTCATATCATACCTTTTATACTAAACGTGCGTGCATATGCTCATGTCATGAATATGTGTGTCGTGCAATCATAAATTATAAATAATTCGTATGTGTCATGTAACACAATTAATTCAAGTAGGAAGTCACATAAGTTCACGTAAAGTCATAGAAACACATAACACATAATTTCGTGCACGTACAGTTACGTGTTGTAGTTGTGACTTCCACTTACCTGGTATCCTTAGCTACTTTGCTTATCGTATAGTAAGTTGCTAATCTTCGAACCCTAAGTATACAATCATATAAAATTAGGGTTTGTTAGTCTAGTTATATCTTTACGAAATTGACTTAATTTGAAAATCCCAGTTTCGACTTCTATAAGCTCGAAACCTTATAATTTAGAACTTAACCTACACTGAGAAATACCATTCAGAGATTTATAAGGATCTCGACATCATACATATAGGAATTCGATATTTAAATGATACATCAAGATCTCGACATTACAATTATGATTTCGATGTTCATTGCCTGAATATACCTCGTGATATGCATAAATTTCGATACCACATAGATCCCGATATGAATTATAAGATAGGATCTCCAGCTGCATTGTGTTTAAATCTCGATATACATGTGGGATTTTGACATTTGTTATTAGTGGATCTCGACATTTGTTATGATTTCGATGTGTGTCTTTGAGATATATATATATATATATATTATATATATATATAAAGACCTCGAGATAGATTTCGACATAGTATATATACCAAAGAGATTTCGACATGATGTTTTAACTTAATGGTGGGGTTTCGAAATGGATGTCGACATTACAAGCAAAATGTCGAGATGTTATATAAAAATTTTGATATCATCTTCGAAGCCAAATTTCGATATTCCTAGATCCTTATAAAGATCTCGAATTCATTCCTATCAAACTTAGCATAGCCTCGAGTTTCATAAGCTGAAAAATCATATTACCATCCACAACGCTTTATAAAAATCATCTAGCTACCGATCAAAACCCTATTTCATGATTATGATAACATCCATATAAGATCATTAGCAAAAGGGTTTCTCCTACTAATTCGTGCTCTATAACACATAATATCAGTACTTATACTAAATCATGAATTTAGATATACAAATTATGATAGAAACTCATACCTCTCCTAGCTTATTTCGTTCGTTTCTTCGTCATTCTGAATTGTCGAGTTGCTGTTATAAGAGTTTTCTTGTTTCTACTGTATTATATTATCAAGGGTCTCGACAAGTATTCTAAAGTAACGAGATTTCCCTCTAATCTAATTAATTTTTCTAGTACTTATCTCCTATAATATTAATTGCTTTGTTGCCTCTTTGTCCTACACTTAGCGTGATCTATTGTACAATTTACATGGATGTTTAATATATTACTTATCACAAGTTGACGTATGTTTCGACATATAATAACTCGACATTAGTAGGGTTTCTCCTACTAATGGCGTGATCTACACTCGCCATGCAAGTCCCCGCACCGCATCTCTCCACCAAGGCCAATCTGCATACAAGGAAAACAACGGCAAAAGCGACCGAGACAAAATAAACAAAGGAGAAAGTGTGTGGACAGGAACGTCTCAGCCTTCCGCGGCCATCTTGGTCCTTCATCGGCAGGCTCCCATCAGCTGTATTACCAGGCGATGCGCCAAACTCGTCGAAGGGCGCATGCCTGGAGTTGGTACTTGGGCGTTATGGTGGTCAAGCGCAGGAAGTAGGACCTCAATTTCAGATGTGGTCTAATATGGGGTGCGCTTTCGTCCATCATGCCATCTTCTATTTCGCTCCATCCAAAGGTGGTAGACCAGTGAGGCTATGACATGTCGTGGTCCCATCCAAGCGAGGTGGTGGCCTTTCCAACGCAAAGCTGCCCAACGAATCCCTTCAAACCAGTCTCTTCTAGGCCATCCGAATCGCACCTTTCACGCATCATACGAAGACATCGTCTAGAGAAAGTACAGTCAAAAAATAGATGTCTAATCGTTTCCGCTGTGTGTATCACATAAAAGACAAAAGGAAGATCCGGCTTTTGCCGCCACCCAAGGCTTATCACGTGTGGCCAGCCTATCTCTGATAGCCATCCAAAGGATGAATTCATATCTGGGGATCAATTCGTGCTCCCCAAAACATGGTGTCAATACTAAATATACTAAATCAAGTCTCCTAGGTTAGCAACTAACCAAAATTCAATTAGTTCTTCTACTTGGTTAGTAACTCTAATAGCACCCAATTTAAAATCATGTTGACACATAAATCACAAAACATGTCTCATGCAGTCATGGAAACCATATAAATATGTATGCACATTTATTGGTCGGCTTACTTACGGGACCCGGGTATTACATTGACGGCCACATAGTATCGGTAGTGTCACTGATTACCTAAGAGGTAGTGGGTTGTGATGGAGATATTGGTGATTGGAGAGATCGAATATTCAGACATTTCCCTCGTATTCGTCTCGATCACAAGTCAAGATGTTGTCAATGATTGAACAAATGACTATAGCAGCCTCAGACCGATAGGGTCATTGACGGATTTCCTTTCGCGATTTCGGTTTGTCGCTCGTTGGCTAGGCTCTCAAGTGTTCGGAACGGGACACGGGCCAGCGACGAAACGCAACTGACTTTACGGAGGTGATTGCCGGGCTATGACTACTATCGGGATTCACTGCCTATATTCGTATAGGTTAACGTCCTATGACGTAATAAGAGAACGACGATTGTAAAGCCTTCTACCGAAGCTTGGAAAGCTCGCTCGTATTAAATATAGAGCTGAGTTTAAATAATCGGTTGGGTCTCGATTATAACATAGAGTTAGTTTAGTGAGTTTGACATTTACATGGCTCTCACCTATCCGGGGCGCAAGTGAAAGGCGTAAGATGTATTGTATACACTATAGTCGGTTCGCCCGAATTTCGATTAGATGAAAATCGTTCTCAACTGGGATATGTCCGGTACCGCATGATAGGCTAGGCGATACTGAGACTCGTGAATTCCTCCCATGCCAGTTGAGACGGACCTAGAGAGTCTCGCTTAAAAATGGTAATGAACTTGAATGAAAACGGCGGGCTTTTCTCTAGAACCTAACGAGTGGGATTCGTTGAGGTAGTGGCAAAGTTGATACGAGGTGTCGATGATTTAGTTAAATTACGGTGAGGGTCAGGGAAATAATTAGGACTTAAGATGGTCTTAAGTGCTTAGTTAATTAACTAAATGATGCTCAATTGTAATTATAATTAGATTGGATTTTATTATTTTATTACTTAAAATTGATGGACTAAGTTGAGAATTTGGAGACTCAGGGTCCAAAATGGAATTACACGAAAATATGCATGTTGACTTGATGGTCTTGGACATGTGTCAATTCCATTTCATGCCATATTGGTTGAGGTGGCAAGTGACTAATTATTTCACTAGTTGACATGTGTCTTACTTGGGACAATAATAAAAAAATGAATAAACAAACTTAGTGGAATTTTACTACATGAATGAGATGACACCTCAGTTGATGAATAAGAAAGAACGTGCATAAAATAAAAGAGATAACAAGCATGCAAAGATGAGAACACAAGAAGAATCCAACGGGAGGTTGCTTTAAGTTTTAGTACATGGTCACTTTGCTCTCAATAACAAAAAAGCTAGAGAATAAAAAAGAGTGTACTTGGTGCTTCTTAAGCTACATTGTTCAAGCCACGGGTTCGTTTGACGAAGCCCGACGCCCGAACCAAACTGCGTCCAGCCACCGGTAGCAGTCTTGGAGGTTCGTCAAGGACATACCGACATGACGATCTAGCCCGGAGGCCCTGGGAACCAGACGAGGCGCAGCGACGTCCATCCGAGGTGTGAGTACGTTCACCGAAGGTATATGTCTCAACCCTACAGATTTGATTTTACGAAAAATACCAAACAACATCGGAATGATTCGAAAGACCCCTTGTTTCGATCTTCGGGAAGTGTAAAATCAATCTGGAAAACTTGGTATTGAGTTGAAATCGTTTCAATTGTCAAACTATCGAATGACGGCAGACTCTTGGTTTACTCGAATTGATAATTTCGAAACACTAATTTGATTTTGTAAAAAATACCAAACAACATCGGAATGATTCGAAAGACCCCTGTTGCAATCATCGGCAAGTGTAGAATCATTTTGGAAAATTTGGTATTGATCAGAAATCGTTTCGGGTGCCAAATAGTCAAAATGTTGTCGGCTGCCGCTTTGTTCGAACTGGTTTGGAATGAAATTATTAATTCGAATAAATTTGTATTAAATTCGATTTGGGAAATTCGAATTAGACGTGGTCCCCTGAGGCACAGGGGAATATCTTGGGCCCTCCGGAGAATCCGAAGGGTGCTAGGCCGAACTTAGATGTTGAAAATTGAAAATTCGGCACCCTACGCCGCTCGGTTCAAAACGCGCTTCCGCTATCTCCACGTTGTGCTGTTCGGTGGACGGCGTCGATTAATTGGGCCTACCCCAATAGTGATCAGAGCTACGGCTCATGCATGGTTCGACCGAAGGCCTCGAAAGCCGATGTGGCGAACGAACGGTCGACGTAGTTGGGAGACTATCGTCGCTCGGGACGTCGGTCAGGCACCCGGCGTCAAAATTATGTGTTGCATGTTTATGTGGGACATTTACGTGGGCTTAGGTTCTAACTGGGTTATTTGTTTAATGGCCATTTGCTGCCCCCCAGTATGTACATGGATTACGGGTTGTCTGGGAAGCAATTCCCTCCGTGTTGTATTTTATCGCTTTATTAGATAAGTTAGATAAAATGACGGCCGTTCGACGCAAGGCGAGATTGGAGGGTTCGACGACCCACGTGACGATGAGTTGACGTTTGGAGATCAAAACCCGGTCGTTTTACGACCCATGTAATAGGACCAGTTTAGAAATAGCCCGCATATTTGTCCGTTTAAATTGCTTTCCTAGTTTTAGGAATTTAATTAACGCATTATGTGCTCGTGCTTAATTTTTGTTTTGCTATGAGAACACAAAAGTATCTCCCGACGAAATACTAGTGAGTAAAGGGATTGGATGCTCGGTCTTCTATCAAGCTCGGGTTTAGTTGTTACGAAACCTAAATGCAAGGTTTGGTTCCGAGTATGCCGGCGCTTGCATTTGCTTTCGTTTTGGCTTGCCTGAGTGCGTTAGCGCCGGTCGCCAAGACTACAATGTGCGGTAAAAAGTACGGTTCAAGTGTGCGGTTTTGATCAAAGTTGATAGGTCGCAGTTAGACAGTCATACCGCCTTGTTCCAGATTTGCCAATGGGGGTCCCTGACTGAGACAAAGATAGTTGAGACATTCGACGAGATTGGATTCGTGCGGAGCACGACTCCGTGGGCCGCTGCAAACCAATAAAACGACAGAGGTTGAGGTTTGCATCCGCTCGCGGGGACATCAAGTCCATTATCGAAGTTATCAACGAAACTTCCAAAACATCCAATGGGAGAAAATGGAGTTTATGAAAAGACTGCGTGAGTCAAACAGAATAAAAATCCTTGTTCGTGTTTGATGATCTATAAGTCGACTTAATATGCCTTTTATTTCGGATAATCCGTCGAAATACGTAATATTTTAATTATTTTTCTATTTTTCCGGATTTCGACGGAAATTCCGTCGAAATATACTAAATACGATTTCGACGGAATTTCCGTCGAAATATACAATATTCTAAATTTTTTTCTATTTTTCCGTATTTCGACGGAAATTCCAGCAGTTTCTCTCAGTGTTAATTATGTCAACCGCTTTAAACATACTTGATGCGGGTACGGCCCCGATCAACAGTATTTGGTCCGGGAAAAGTGGCGATGGGTGAAACGGACTGGGCTTGTATGTTTTGGGTGTCTTTTAGAATCTATACTTTAGTGCTGAGAAAGAAAGAAACGAAAGAGACACAGAGTTACGTGGTTCGGACAGGTGTCCTACGTCCACGGGCCGCCGGAAGTAGTTTCCACTAGTCACAGTCGGAAAATACACACTCAAGCTCACTTCCCTCGCTACAGTGTGTTAATGGCGGAAAAGATAACGAAGAAGATGAATACAGTGATTTCTCTAAGTGTTTGGTGCCTTGTGTTGAGTTTGTCTTCTCACTTATCCCTCACTATTCGCATATACCCTCATCTCCCCTTGTCGTCCCAGCTGGCAGTCCTTTGGAACCACGTGATAGCGACATTTAGTACCACATAGGAGAGACAGCACCTGTGGGCGTACGGATGTCAGACTGGCGCGCCTCCTTCCTGCTCACAATGTCCACCACTCACAATGACCCACGCGTCCCTTGGTCGGCTTGGTCCACTATTTCCCGCCTAGACTATTTCCACGTCAGCACCCGTCTACTTTTTCCGTACATAGTCACAGATACCCAGAGGTTCACCCCCTCTGTCGATGTTTCCGCCAAGTCACTATCTTCAGGTAACCCGGTCAGGAGGAATGCTGGGCTAAAGGTTACCCCTATCATCCAGTCCCCCTACTCTGAATTGTATGACGCCGAGTATTACAGTTCGGAGTACACCTGAAAGAGCATTCCTCCTTTCTAGCGCTTCTGGACTCCTTAGCCGGTCTGCACTGTATTTATGTCGATTGGACAGGTCCTGTGATCTTTGCAGAGAAAGGCGGCCTTCGTGAGGTGACACGTGTCCAGATCTGTCACTTCTGCTTTTTGAATTTTTCGAGGCGGTTTCCTTCGTTTTTTTCCCTCTTCTCAAAATAACTTTCCATACTTAACAACAAAAAAAAACGAAATCCCAATCGTCACTTTAGGGTTTTCACCATCGTTTCCTCACCTCAATCGCACAGTGTCCAGAATCCGCGCAGCGCCCCGATTTCTTCCTCATCTGCGACTTCTTCAGGTATCGTCCCGTTTCCCTCTCCACCTATTTCTCGTATCTTCGTCGATTCGCCCTTAGTTTTCCCTATTTCCCCATTTTTCGCGTTTAAGTCATGCCTGACAGTACCGACTCCGAGAACGCACGCTCGTCATCGCCGGGCGTCTCTGCATCTTCCGCCGTGCCCGGTGTTGCCACGCGAAGGGGGTCGAAGCGAAAAGCCCCATCACCAGACGCGGCGGCACCCGATTTTCCCCAACCTTTGTCCTCTCATACTCCTGCCGACACGTCTTCTGCCGCTCCACCACCAACACAATCAGCCCCTGATTCGTCCCATCTCGTCGAACTCGTTCGCGAGGGGCTGTTGGAGATAGTGCTGGGGTGGACGATTGGAAAATGTTTGGCGCGTCTAAGTCAACCTATCGGCGCTTGGAGAAGCTTGTTCCAGAAGGCTTCCACAGTTCCGGCTTTCACATCTCCACCCCCAACCCTAGCCAGCGCGCCAACTTTCCACCTTCTCCGGCCCTCGCTTTCTGGGAGAGTCAAGTGAGGGCTGGTCTTCGTTTTCCAGTTCACCCTTTTCTAGCTGCAGTGTCGCAGGTTTATCGCATACCCCTGAACCAGTTCAGTCCTTCTTCTATTCGTCAGTTAGCAGCTTTCTATGTTTTGGTCACCGCTGCTGGTGGGAGGCCTTCTGTGGAACTTGTTCTTGCCCTATTTCAGCTCAAGTCTACCCCGCCTTTTTTCTATCTCTGTGCGAATCCTCGCGGCCTCACACATTTCCTCAGTAGAGGATCCCATAAAGACAAGGAATGGCACCCCTTCTATTTTTTCGTAGCCCCTACAGCAAGTGAATGGGATTTTCCCCATCATCACTGGGTCCATCAGATACCCCAGCGACTTCTAGGGGTCCAACCCGAGTGTTCTGAATAGAATGAAGCGGCTCTCGCCCTTCTGAATTCCCGAGCTTCCGAAAAGAAGTTCGACATGGTTGAGTTGGTGACTTATCCTGGTTTACTTCACCATTTTAGCCTCTCGTCGCGGCCTCTCCCCTTCGATCCTGAGGGTAAGCAGGCTTCCCCCCTGCTTCCTATCCTCCATTTTGGGTTTACTTCCTGACTTGATATTTTCTTTGCAGGTATGTCATTTTCTTGGAGAGATGCGTTCCGGGCTTTGCCTGTCAAGCAAGAAGATTCTGTCGCTCCAGTCGAACCACCTCCTTCGTCAGGCCGTGTTGAACCTGATCTGCCAGCCCCGGAGACAGGTGAGAAGTCTCCCATCAGATCCTCATCTCCCCGTACCTCTCCTTCTAGAGCGGACACACAAGGTCCAGAGGTGGTAACGTTAGACTCTGAGGGTGACCTGGGCAAAGAGGACACCTTGCCTGCGCCTTCTCAGAAGAAAAAGAAGAAGACGACTGTGGCCAAGGGGAAAAGACCACGTGTGGAGACAGCTCCCCCTTCACCCGGTACCTCTGAATTCATTCCTTTCATCTACCAAGGTCTTGAGTGGGGTATCGATCAGCAGGCTGATGGGAAGATGGTACTAGACATGCCTGACAACTACGACTCTTTGAGCTCTGAAGATAAGGTGAAATTCATTCAGGCCATCCTGCCGCCTGAACAACAGAAAACGCTTCGTCGTCAGTCTGACGCCTCTGCTGCTGAGCTCGCTGCCCACCATTGGGCCAAGGTAATTTCCACCCCTAACTTCTTTATGCTGGTTTCTGTTGTTGATTCGCGTTCGGTATTGTCAGCTGTCCTTTCTGTTGCCTACTCTCGCTGCCCACCATTGGACGTCTGATTCTCGTGGGGACGAGGGAGGAGACACCGGACGGTCCTTAATCTCAGCATTAAATAAAAGTTCGTAAGTCTAAGGATTGTAGGTGGGTGACTAGATATTCGAATATGACTTATCCATTGATGGCCACATATTATCGATAGTGTCACCAATTACCTGAGAGTAGTGGGTCGTGATGGAGCTATTGGTGATCGGAGAGATCGCGTATTCGGATTTGGCTCGTACTCGTCTCGATCACATGACTAGGATGTTGTCAGCGATTGAACGAATGGCTATAGCAGCCTTAGACAGATAGGGTCATTGACAGATTTGCTTTCCCGATTTTGGTTTGTCGCTTGTTGGCTAGGCTCGCAAGTGTTCGGAAATGGGACACGGGCCAGCGACGAAATGCAACTGACTTTACGGACGATTGCCGGACTTTGACTACTATCGGGATTCACTGCCTATATTCGTATAGGTCAACGTCCTATGACATAATTGGAGAACGACGATTGTAAGGCCTTCGGCCGAAGCTTGGAAAGCTCGCTCGTATTAGATACGGAGCGAAGTTTAAATAATTGGTTGGGTCTCGATTATAACATAGAGTTAGGTTAGTGAGTTTGACATTTACATGGCTCTCACCTAACCGGGACGCAAGTGAAAGGCGTATGTATTTAAATGTATGCACTATAGTCGGTTCGCCCGAATTTCGATTAGATCAAAATTCATTCTCAACTGGGATCTGTCCGGTACCGCGGGATAGGCTAGGCAAATACCGAGACTCGTGGATTGCTCCCATGCCAGTTGAGATGGACCTAGAGAGTCGCGTTTAAAAATGGTAATGAACTTGAACGAAAACGGCAGGCTTTTCTCTAGAACCCAACTTATGGGATTCGTTGGGTAGTGGCCAAGTTGATATGAGGTGTCGATGATTCAGTTAAATTCCGATGAGGGTCACGGAATTAATTAGGACTTAAAATTGTCTTTAGTGCTTAGTTAATTAACAAAATGAGGCTCAATTGTAATTAAAATAACTAGATTGTATTTTAATTATTTTATTAATTAAAATTGACGGACTAAATTGAGAATTTGGAGACCTCACTGGCCGAAATGGAATTACATGAAAATATGCATGTTGACTTGATGGTCTTGGACATGTGTCAATTCCATTTCGTGCCACATTGGTTGAGGTGGCAAGTGACTAATTATTTCACTAGTTGACATGTGTCTCACTTGGGACAATAATAAAAAAATGAATAAACAAACTTAATGGAATTTTAATACATGAATGAGATGACACATCACTTGATGAATAAGAAAGAACATGCATAAAATAAAAGAGATAACAAGCATGCAAAGATGAGAACATAAGAAATATCCAACGTGAGGTCGCTTTAAGTCTTAGTACTTGGTCACTTTGCTCTAAATAACAAAAAAGCTAGAGAATAAAAAAGAGTGTACTTGGTACTTCTTAAGCTACATTATTCAAGCCACGGGTTCGTTTGACGAAGCCCGACCCCCGAACCGAACTGTGTCTAGCCAGCGGGAGCAGTCTCGGAGGTTCGTCAAGGACATACCGGCGTGACGATCTCGCCCGAAGGCCCCGGGAACCAGATGAGGCGCAGCGACGTCCATCCTAGATGTGATTACATTCACCGAAGGTACGTGTGGAACTCTACCGATTTGATTTTACGAAACTACCAAACGACATCGGAATGATTCGAAATACCCCTCGTTGAAATCGCCGGGAAGTGTAGAATCATTTTGGAAAATTTGGTATCGATCAGAAATTGTTTCGGTCGCCAAATAGTCGAAACGTTGTCGGCTGCCGCTTTGTTCGAACTAGTTTGGAATGAAATTATTAATTCGAATAAATTTGTATTAAATTCGATTTGGGAAATTCGGATTAGATGTGGTCTCCTGAGGCTCAGGGCAGTATCTTGGGCCCTCGGGAGAAGCCGAAGGGTGCTAGGTCGAATTTAGATGTTGAGATCGAAAATTCGGCACCCTACACCGCTCGGTTCAAAACGTGCTTCCGCTATCGCCACGTTGCGCTTTTCGGGGTCCGGCGTCCATTATCGGGCCTACTCCAACACTTTTGGCCTCCTTTTTCATCTGGAGCTACGTCGTAGCCTCGAGGCTTCGCGCCCAACCCGGATCTACACCAGGGCTTATAGACTTCGCTGCCAGCCTGGATATAATCCAGGAGTTATACGCTTTGGTCCCGCCTGGAACTAGGCCAGAGCTAGGAGACTTTGGTTCCCGCCATGAGCCAGGCCAGAGCTTGGGCTTCAGTCGCCAGCGAAGTCTTGGACCGTCATATCTGCCAACTAGCAAAGCCACAACCACAGGCAACTGCGACGCACGAGACGCAATGAGCGCCGTGAGATGAAAATAATGATAAAATAGCATTTAGTAACTGCATGGTGAAACAGTGTGTTACAAAAGGTCAGAAATAAGCCTATACAAATAAATTCCACCACGTACCCAATATACCTCCTAATTCGGTGATCTAGAAAGGTCAGATATCGAGATGTGGGGTAGTTAAGTAGTAGAGCTGGAGGTCAAAGGTAGCTAAGTAGGAGAGCTGGAGGTCAAAGGTAGCTATGTGGGAAAGGTGGAGGTCAGTAGCTAAGTGGGGAATAGCTAAGTGGGGAGACGAGGCATATAATCATCCTGACATCGGGGTAAAAATACGAGACACTGTTTATGGCCAACCAGGAGACACGTGGAGCGTGCCGATTGGGGAACATTATGGTAAAAAGGAGGGCATGTCAGTCTGACAGTAGTACGCCTGTAAGTGTTCTACCCTAGGTTGTACCTTTTGGGAGTCCTAATGGAGACCAACTGAGCCAGCAGCCCAATGATAATAGCTCCAGCGACCCAAACACTTTACCCCAAGATAATTAATTTAAGAGCCTAATATAAATAAATCAAGCCCAATTCATTTAAGTTCAACAACTCTAAAAACCTCGCATTCAGTTTATTTTAGCAACCCGAAATAGCTAATTCAAGCAAGCTATGATAATTATTCTTGATATCCCCAAAATAATTACTTTTCAGAAACTAATTAAATTTATTCTAGTAATGGAAATAATTAATTCAACCACACAAAATAATACCAGCAACCTAAATATTTAAAGTCCATTAGGCCCAAAAACCCAAGCATTTAATTGATTTAAGTCACACAACATATTAATCATAGCATTTGTCCCCAAGGGAAATTGCAAAATTAACCCTATCACTTATATAATTCAGTTTTACACCCCAAAAGTTAGAAACCTACAATCTGACCCGAAGGGCAATCTCCGGGGAGGGCATCGCCGACGATCGGAGCGGCGGCCACGGCGGTCACCTTCTACGTGTGAAAATCGTAGCTACGGCGGTTTGGCCTCGAGGCATCCAAAATCGGGGGCTCGACGTGGTCGTTCTCGTTGTATCTCCTCTGATTTGAACAGTGGATGTGGCTTCGTTGGTGGTCGTTGCAATAACTTGTCGTCGAGCTTTTTATCGATAGCATCAACTTGTACTTGCATCACCTTCATCGTCGTCTTCACGAATGCTGCAACCTCATGTGCCCTTCCCTCAAAATCACTAGTAATCACATCAAAATCTTCAGGCTTACCCCCACGAGTTTAACGGTAATGGTGAATCACCAGGAAGAACAGAAGACGAAATGAAAAACTAATGTAGACCTCTTTTCAAGAAGCAGACGACTCTTGAGGCATCGCAGTGTGTTCCATGCCAGCAAGGATTTTCTTATCACAGATAGATGGCTGTGTGACTTTACCACAACCATCATTGTCAAGTTGGTGGGTTTTCTAGGCAACGTCTGCGAAGGGGCGGCATCATTTCTGGCATCTTTCAAGATGACGTCGGCCGCATCACGAGCCGTGAGTCTACTTCCCTTGTAGTTTTCTTCTTCTGGCCATAAATGCGAGTTGAGGTTCCGGCGAGGTTGGCTCGCCGGTGCGTGGTGGGCTCTTGATCGCCGCGGCGGAGAGCATTGATGCGGACATCTCTTTTTTTTCTTGAAGTGGTGTCGCTCAACAAGTGTTTGATGAAATGCCACACACGAAAACCAAGAACAGCGGCCCAGAAAACTTCGCAAAACAGTCATTTAATCCAAGCCACAGCTCCATAACTCAAGTTCCAACAAGATTTATGGTCTGGGAAATCAAGGTTGATGCAGGTACGACCCCGATCAACAAGATTTATGGTCCGGGAAATGAAGGTGAGGGCCGAAGCGGATGAAATCTTGGTGGAATATACGAAAAATGACAGAAAAGGTAAAGGGACAGAGATTTACGTGGTTCGAATTCGGGTGAATCCTATGTCCACGGGCCGCGAATGATGTTCACTATTAATCGAATAGGATTACACAATCAATCTCTCCTCCTCTCATGTTTACAAGCGATACCAAGCCCTGAAAGGTAAAGAGAAGACAAAAGGAGGATGGGAGTGTATGTGTGTGTTCTTGATGTGTTAGTGTGTGTGCCTTGTGTGACTTATCATGTAAAATGGATAAGGACCCCTATTTATGCTGTGGGTGCATTTAGGATTTCATACTACCCTCCCTCGTCAGGTCTCTCGAACGCTTCCTTAGCTCTCTCGAGCACTTCCTTTGGCCCTTTCGATAGTTCTGTGGCTCTCTGGAATATCCCCGAGCTCCTCCAGATATCACCTTCGTACCTTGTCCTTGTCGAACCTTGTACCTAGTCATTGCCTCCTTTAGATCCGATCTCCTTCTGTGCTCTTTGTGAGTTGTCAGGTCAGGAGGAATGTTGGATAGAAGGTCACCCCTATCAACCAGTCCCCCTACTCTGAGTTGCAATATGATAAGTATTGCATCTCGGAGTATTATTATGAAAGCATTCCTACTCTTGTGTCCTTAAATTTCTTCCGCATGCGCATTATCATTTTCCCCCGCCTCCCATGAAGTCCCAAACAGCTTCGGACTTCACATGTCTGCACAGAGATATACTCAGCAATCTCGACCAGATGAGTTGTATATTTACTAACCAGGGCATTGTCGGATATCTCGATTGGATAGATCGAGTTCTTCACTTGCTAGCTCGTAGTTGGGCCCGTTATCAGTAGAGCAGTTCTCTACTTGTTGGTGGAAGTTGATATTTGAAATCCTGATAAGATAGATCAGGTCCCCTCTGCCATCAGAGAGCGGGATTTGAAATCCTGATCATATAGGTCAGGTCTTTATGAGTAGGCGGAGAGCTGGCTTCAGACAATCGGACAAGATAAATCAAGTCTCCGTCGCTCAGTTAGATCTGGACTTAAAATGTTCGGACGGGGTACGTCGGATCTTCTCAGGCCAGCAGAGAGCTGGATCTTGTCAATATGGTTGAATAGATCAGGTTTTCCCTCGCCAGCGCAATGCCATGATCTTGATCATTGTACCACTTGTAGGCAAGAACTAACCTGGAAATCCCTGGAATCCTGATAAGATAGATCAGACCTCGTTCATCAGCTCCAAGCTGGACTCTTGATCGAACAGATCAGGTCTATTTGTCGACGGAGAGCTGATGTAGAAGTCCTGCTTCAAAAGCCAGGTCTTCGTACGTTAACGCGGGAGTCGGGTTACAATGCTGTGAACTTTGCCCGTCTCCTTTGATACATTAGATGTCCACTCCGCCGGCCAACTCCCTGGTCGTGGCTCGTCTCAAGGGAGCTAGCCGAGTTGCTGAAGTATGCAAGCCTCGGTATGCCAACGGAGACCTGAGCTTAGATATCCTGATGTGGTAGGTCGGGTCCTAAACACAGGAGCAGAATTGGACTTAGGTACCCAAACAGATAACTCAGGCCTTCGTGTGCCAGCACGGAGATGGACTTAGATATCCCGAGCAGATAGATCGGACCTTCCTACAGCATAGTTTGGGCCTTCGTCTGCCAAGCAATAATAATGGTACTGGCATCATGCTAGATGTCCTATTTGCTGTCTACTCTCCTTTGATACAAAAGCAAGGTTGGATTAAGTGGCGTAAGCTTTCAGACGTCATCTTGCAGACACCACACTTCGAATTCCAATGTAGCTCTTGTTCCGTTGTTGCTCCAGAAATGAGTGCGATTTCTAGTCCACGGGATCACCATTGGTCGTCTGGAGGTCCATGCTAGAAAGCTGAACCAGAACCTGCACCAGAAAGCTAGCCGAAATATCAATTCTAGAAATTAGCATTACCTGGACAAGCTAGGGCTCACTGCCTTCTGTTTTATAGTCTTAAGACTTGTCATCGGCAGACCTGTAGATCTATAGTAGACGCTGAAAAGTTTCTGCCTCGGCTAGGCGAGGGGTTATGATATTCGTCTCCAGCTTAGGCACATCCCCTCCTCATGCACTTTCCTTCGACATCCTAATGTAATCACATCCAAACATTCATCTGAAAAGTCAGTGGCGGATTTGAACATGTACCTGGAGACAGGCTGGCCTCTGGCCTTGTTGTCCAGTCTGGGCGCTGAGTCAGGTCTTGGAGGCTTTGTGGCATGCTTTCTTTGCATTTTGCTTGTGCCTTTACCTCATTTCGGATGAATTTTTCTTCTTAAGTATTCTTGGCCCACATTAATGTTAATGTCCGGACCTGTACTACTACCACTCTCCACTCCCCCTACTTCGAATTGTGCTGATGCTTGTCAGCAGATTCGAAGTAAGTGAAGAGTATGCCTCCTTATTGGATGACATCCATCCTTCCCCTACATGCTGCACTTTGAGTACCCAACGGAGTATATCAGGTCAATGGATGTGAACAATTTAGTCTTTCTGATAAGCATAGCGCTTCATATATTTCTCCAAATATTATCCTATCATGGCCGTAAAATACACTGTCATCACAAATAATCTACCATTTAGAGTGTCTAAGTTATAAAGCAATTGGGTCTGGAAGTTCTACCCGATCACATCCTGCTTATTAGGGGTTTGGCACGGGCTAGGATGCTTTCTCCTTAGACGGCACAGGTCTCGAGTCCCTTACAAACAATACGGATGATTCTCAGATCCTGCCAAACCCGCTTTAAACTGAAGCTAATTAACAATATTGTATCCGGATAATCATATTTAAATTTACAAAGTCTAACCCGTGCGTAGCACGGGCAACACCTAGTTCGAAGTAAGTGAAGAGTACGCCTCCTTATTGGCTGACCTACATCATTCCCCTACACGTTGCACTTTGAGTACCCACGCTGGTCCTTCTCGACAGATTACAGTACTCTGGATGTTTACTTATGGGCGACATGTCCGCCTCTTAGACTTTCCCTCCCAACATCCTACTGCATTCGAATCCAACACTTTCATCTGAAAGGTTATTGGTGTATTTAAACATGTACCTGAGAGATGTTTGTACAGGCTGAACCCAGCGCCCTTTGCTTTCATTTTTCTAGGTTTGGGGGCTCGTCATCGCTAGGTCTGTAGGCTACGAGGTGCGCCTTCCATATGGAGCCTATCTTCATCCCAAGAACGCTTTCCCTTAAGCAATAGTGGCCCGCCTCTTTGCCAATACGGGGACCTATACTGCTACCACTCACCACTCCCCCTACTTCGAATTGTGCTGGTGTTTATCAGCGCATTCGAAATATAAGGAGTGCTTCCTTATTCACCAATATCGATCCTTCCCCTACACATCATTTTCTGGTGGTCCGCCTCGGCCTTTCTTCTCAGGTTGCGGTACTCTGACTGTCTACTTACAGAGAACATTTCCTTCTTACGCACTCCCCTCCAGCATCCCGCTGCATTCGGATCCAAACTTTCATATGAAAGGTTTCTGGCAGATGGAAACACATACCTGGGAGGTACTTGAGTAGGCTGAGTCCGACGCCTCGACTTACATGGTTCGGATTCGGGTGAATCCTACGTCGACAGGCCGCCGAATGATGTTCACTATCAATTGAATAGGATTACACACTCAGTCTTACCTCCTCTCATGTTTACAAGCGATTCCAAGCCTTAAAATGTAAAGAGAAGACAAAAGGAGGAAGGGTGAGTATGTGTGTGTGTTCTTGGTGTGTTAGTGTGTGTGGGCTGTGCGACTTATCACGTAAAATGGATAAGGGCATGTATTTATACTGTGGGCGCATCTAGGGTTTCATACTATCCTCCCTCGTCAGGTCTCCCGAACGCTTCCTTAGCTCTCCCAAGCACTTCCTTTGGCCCTTCCGAATAGTTCCGTAACTCTCTGAAATATCTCCGAGCTCCTCCAGATATCACCTTCGTACCTTGTCCTTATCGAACCTCGTACCTAGTCCTTGCCTCATTCAGACCGGATCTCCTACTCTGCTCTTTATGAGTTGTCAGGCCAGGAGGAATGCTGGATCGAAGGTCACCCTATCAAAGATAAGGGCCGAAGCGGATGAAAGCGTGGATGGATGTATGAAAAAAGGACGGAAAAAGTAAAGGGACAGAGATTTACGTGGTTCAGATTCAGGTGAATCCTACATCCACGGGCTGCCGAATGTTCACTATTAATCAAATAAGATTACACACTCAATCTCACATTTTGTCATGTTTACAAGTTATTCCTAGCCCTAAAAGGTAAAGAGAAGATAAAAGGAGGGAGAGAGAGTATGCTTGTTTATTCTTGGTGTGTTATTGTGTGTGGGCTGTGCGGAAGATGCTGTAAAATGGATAAGAGCCCTTATTCATACTCTAGGCGCATCTAGGGTTGTACTGATTCCCCTCGTTAGGTCTTCCAAACGCTTCCGCAGCTATTCCGATTGCTTCCTTTAGCCCTTCCGAATAGTTCCGTAGCTTCCCGGAATATCTCCCTAGCTCCTCCAAATATCATCTTCGTACATCGCCTCTAGCTGAACCTCGTACCTAGTCCTTAATCTAGAGATAATACTTAATTGAAGATTACTTAAAGATAAATATTAGGTGGAAAACTAAGTTTTCGCCAAGGGAGAAAAGTTTTATGTGAAGATTACTTAGTATGAGAGGTAATACTTAGTCATCTACTTGTCAAATCACTTCTAACTAATATATATCCACAACACCTCCTTAAGTGAAACCTTACGTGAATTAAAAGGAGAACAAAGAAACCAAGAGAACAACATTCCAACCAAAGGAGGAAAAGAAATAATTTGGTAAGCTCACATCTTCTACTTCGAAACTTGGAGGTGTAGGAATTAAGAAATCTTTCATAATATATTCATGCATATGTAAGGTTAACAGCTACGACTTAGAGTACTTTAGTATTTATAAAGGTCTTCATAACCATAGAAATACTAGTGTTCCTTCCAGATTTGTTGAAAAGATTCCATATATGTTTATTCGGATAATTTTGGTATAAGAATAGGTTGATATTTTAAGTGTTTGAATCTTTTAATATAATGTGTTTTAACAGTATTAAGCATTTCACTTGAAGAAGATAGTTTTCGATGTATGAACACTGCTAGGATATTGAGCGATTAAGTATTTCAGGGTTTTCGGCATTTATAAGATCATTGAAGGTTAACGACCAAAAGGTTTTCGTAAGTCACTAAGAGTTTTCGGCAAGGTGTCTTTGTGTAAAGTTTTCGGACTTATAAAGAAAGTTTTCAGTGTTTGTTAGGCAAAGGCATGACTATGTTTTCGGCACCACTTCATACAGTATTAACATATCCTCAAGTTTTCGATGCATCTCTAAGTTTCGGTGTAGGTGTACTTCATACAAAGTTTTCGGCATCACCTATTCATACAAGAAAGTTATCGGGAAGCTCACACTCACACCAAAAGTTTTTGGCCTTCTCATGTTTTCGGCGTAACAACTTACTTCATGGAAGGTAGCTAATACATAAAGAAATTTTTTGGTATTTTAACTATGTTTTCGGCATTTCACATTTTGAACATACAACAAAATTCTCGACAAAGGTTGACTTTTGGCATTTATTAACTTTTTGGGATTTTTAGGGTTTTAGTGTTTTTGGGGGTTTCGATCCAACACAAGTTAGGGTTTCAAGTAAAGTTTCGGTACAGTATAATTACCAGTTTTTAATGTTGGTTTCGATACTGACTAAAATATAATTTCTAATCTAAAAGTCTGATATATTAAAACTAATAAACAGATAGGTAAAGACTACGAATTTGCATTGGCACCGACTAGCTGAGTGTCTGGGGGCACCTGCTACCGGATTCCGTTGAAGTTGACTTTTTGAGGCTGGAATGCTTCTTTTCGGCGCCCTTCATTTAGAAACCATAGCAAGAGAGGATGAATGACCATGCATAATAAAGCATACATACCATGTGTATGCATCCTAATAGGAATTCCATATTTACTGAACGAAATAACTGTGGGTCAGGAGTCCGAAAAGGCCAAGGACAAGGTCGAGTGACGAACGGGATTATAAGCTAAACTTGTGGGTATCATATGCAACATGTGTTTTTATGTGCTTACGTGCTATATATGAATTCATTGATTGATGATTTCATGATATAGGTTCTATATGGACTGATCTGATTTATATGACGCAACGTGCTTTTATTTGATAAGTGTGACTTGATAGATTAACGATGTATGAGTTCTGCAAAGGTATATGTATAGCACTGCATACATATAAAATGAAAGGAGCAACCTTTATGACTGCTACAACTACGATGATGCGCTACGGATGCTACGGTGTACATCCCCACAAATTGGGGGATTTACAGTCCTGTACAGGCAAACATACATCCTTACAAATCGGCGAGTTACGAAATGGTTACAGAGTCGAATGCATGGGCGCACACTGGGCTTACAGTCCCGTTCTAGCCGTTCTATAACGGGAGTATCAACAGGCATATAGAAATGCATTGATTTGAATATTATAAGAACGATACTTACATGAATAATGGTTAGAGGATAAAATATGTGACTCAAGTGCTTATGGTGCTTACGGAAATGGACTGATTATTATTTCCGTTTTATCTGTTATTGATTAACATGTTGCAAATCATACTCTCAATGGTTGTCTTCACAGTTGTGTAGATAACTAGCACACTGCATAGAACGCACCATCACATAAAGCACGGATTCGAGGTTGGCCGGCTACGCTCGCTCTCCTTCTGCTCCCCTCTGTTCATCGTTAGCATTTAGTTTTACGCACTAGTAGTGATTTTTGTGTTTTGATCGACAGAAACAAGATATGTACATATATGCATATTACATGTGATATGTTTTGAATAAATGGGCTCATCTGTTCAGTTAGCTAAGTTGAAAAGCGAAAATTTTATAGAGATATTTTAGAGATGTGTAAGGTAATAGGAAAAGGGACGTCGCACACAGGCAAGGAGGACGAAGGACGACGCGAGGAAGATGGCGATCGTTTGCGGAGACGACGGATGTGCCACTGACGGGCGTCGGCAAGGAGAATGGCGATCGGCAACAATTGTCCGAGATGCCGTCGAAGAGGGTGGGGGTCTCCGGAAAGGTTGGAGGCGCAGGTGAGTGATGATGTATCGCTAATAGACGTAAGTGAGAGTTAAATTCAATTATCCTTAATTAACTCTAATGCTAATTAAAATCTAGTTTTTATTATTATTTAAATTAAATTAAATATTAAGGAAGGATACTTTTGTGCCAGTGCCAATGAGGGGTGCTCGTACAAGGTGTTCACATCACCATAAAATCTTAAGCTTCGTAAATCAACACGGCAACACAAATTTTGATTCTAATTTTGTCAAATAGCTTGATAAATGTGCAACAACTATTCAGAATGACTAGGATTCATTTTCAGATAATGATTCTGTAGTCACGCTACAATATCGACTTATGAAGACATATAGGTTTTGTGCGGCTTCTATTTATATATTTCAGATTTCTCACGTGACTAAGTGGTGCTTGCTCGCCTTCTCGAAGATAATCGAAGAAAAACTTGACATATTTCTTGAACATACAAAAATATAATATTGGTATGTAACATGCATATTTATTCGGGTTGCAAACGAATCGAACTTTTTTGGTTCGATACGCGGTTCGATTCGAAATTTTAAAATTCGAATCGAATACTTAGAATAAGAATCCGAATATTTAGAATAAGAATCCGAATAAGATTTTTTTTTTATTCCAGAAATATCCGAATACGAATATGAAATCACAATATTCGATTCGAATAAGTTAATATATATTTAAAAATTCTAATATGAAACAATGACGGTATAAAAAAGATCTTTAAAAATAAATCAAGAAGAATATTTATAAATTTATAAGTTTTGTTTATTTCTACTGGTATGGCGTAAGAGTTAACTTCCACCACAAATTACAAAAATTAATATTTATGTGTAAATAATTTTCTATGAATAAACACATTTATGAAATAAATATAATAAATTAAAATTTACATTACTGTTGATGGAGAACATTATTTGAAGTTGTACAATTTCTACGGTTTTTCTTTCACCATCAAAGGGGGTGTCAATACATATTATTAAAATTCAATATATATTATCAAATATATATTTTAAATATAATAATATTTATATTTTTATTAAATGTAAAGATAAATACTCAAATATAATCCATATTCGAGTATTCGAATCTTCGATTCGAATATTTCCGAATACGAATAAGAATCGATTTTATGATTCGATTAAATATTCGAATATTCGTATTCGGATTCGATTGTCATCCGAATACGAATAGAATATTGTGGTATTCGACTCGATTCGTTTCCAACCCTAATCCTATGCATCTCAACGTGTCGAAGAGGACGATTTAAATTACAACATATCTGGGAGGGTCGACGAAGGTGATAGCGGCGTCGGAGATTGAAATGAAAAACTCAAATCGAGAGATTTTCTTACGGTGACCACGGTGGTTGCTCATGGTATGTGGGCGCCATAAATCTCTGTATATAAAATATTTAAAGCGAGTTAATTATGAAAAGGATTTTAACAAAAGGAAAATCTTAAATCAATCGTATTCAATGTTGTAAAATTCGCTAGCCGCTAGTAGGGCGCCCGGAGGGGGCCTAGCGCCTAAACGGCCTAGGAGGGGCCTAGCACCTAAACGGCCTAGGCGGGGCCTAGGCGGTTTCTAGGCGGGAATTAGCCGGTATATCGATTTTTTATTATTATTTTCTTATATATCAAATATACCTATATTATAAATTTTTTCAAACATTCTAAATAAATAATGTCCATTCCTAACTTTGCAATAAAATAGAATAATATAAAATTAACGATTTAAGGAAGATGGTTAATAAAGTTATCCTACTTTTTATTTTAGTATATATATTTTTTATATTTTTGCTTTCAATATTTTAGTGTATGTGTAACGTAATATGCGTATTATGTGTATTTGCGCCTTGCTCACTGTTGTCCAACACCGATTCTTTGGGACAAAGAAGCCTGAAACATCTCCTATATATATGCTAATATCCTCACAATCCATCATCATCATGCAATAGCTAGCCCACGTTCTGTAGGCTTTCTGTTTAGTAAAACATTTACTGGGCTTGCTGGTGAGCTTTTGGTTGGTATTCTCAACAATGATCGTATTCTCAAAAAAGGAATATTTTCTTTGATTGGTGGAACAATAATGAATCAATGCAAAGCTAGCCCTGTCTGAAAGATCTGTATGTTATCATTAGATCTCTTATGTGAATTCATACTCATGAGGACGAGACAATGTTACCAACAAGAATTTCGACTCGTCCATACAAGTCTTGTCCAAACGTGTCAAGTGTCAAACTGAAGTCGCAGCGGCACTTTTCTTCATCAAACGGCCCTACAACACATGGACCAAAGCTCATGATAAAGCGAACCCTTGCGATCACAAGATGGACCATAGGTCCACCCTTGATTACTCTCACAGCCTCTGTAGTTCAAGGAAAACCTATAAATATCGCTGTAATTACCAGGTTACGTGTTGTAATAATTAAAGCTCGCTTTTCTAGCTTGAAGTTGCAGCCTCTACTTCCTCAGTCTCTCTTCCTTGTGGGCATTTTGATGACCCCCTAATGCTCGCGAGTTTTCAAATACCTTTAAACAAAACTGACATTCAAATTTTTTACTATTCTCCGAGCTGCTCGGTTTCTGTGTCACCGTTGATGACGTCGATGAGTTCACACTTTCATGTCGGACATGATGTGCTTTGATCTGGTCTGTTCATCCATGGATCAGATCGGACGGCTCAAATTCGACGCCGAATAGCTTGAGCTTTTTGTCTTGATATGACTTCGTTTGCTGAGAAATGTAGTTACTTATGCTGTAATTATCCATTGTTATTAGTTATAACTTGAGATAATGAGAGTTGTTTGTCTTTGAAGTTGTGCAGATTCTGCACATAATTCCATTGTTTATATAGGTAACTCTAATGGTTATCTTTGTGTGTACTGCATATTTGATTCAAAGCCTAGAATTATGAATATTATATTGTTATATTGTTTACAATCATCATTAACGGCATAAAATGGAAGGAAAAAGGTCAGCAAATTAAAAAGAGAAGGCATAAAAATGACTATTCAGATTGAGGGCTGTGACCTAATTTATTATAAATTTTCGATGATTCTTTCATATTCTAATCGTAGTGGATACACCAAACGCTTTTACTTCTTCCCACCAAAGAGGATTAAGTTTACATTATTTAAGGAGGTGTAATTGGATTAGCATAAATCATATATAAAAGTTGAATAGGGTCTCTACTGTGCTGACACGTCGCAATAAAGAATATATTTTATTGCATGCTTATTTTATTGTTTTATTGCATGTTTTATGGCGGTCTTGCTCTTTTATTTCGAGTGCTACCAAGGGTCGTAGGGCATCGTATTCGTCAGTGCTGCTTAATGTTTCGAACCCATCAATTTTAATGAGGCTGGTTATCTGCATTGGCAGTAGTGCATTCCCTTTGAATGTGGTCACTTTTGGTGTTCGTTTTCATTTCCTTGCCTCGTGGGGCATTTATGATTGACTGTTTCGTATTATTGGTTAAACGTCGCGTAGGTGGTCGCCTGATTACACTTTTCGTTGTACCTGTTCGTTTTCAGGTCGTTCGTTTCGTTTGTTTACATTCATTGACGGTATTGCACTTCACAATGGGTGCATTTATGAATTACCGTTTCATATTCCTGGTCAGACGTGGTCGCTTCATTATGTCTTGTTCGTTGTACCTGGTCGCTTTCGATCGTTCGCTCTGTTGCGTACATTTCTTGGCAGTAGTGCGTCCTACATGGCATATTCCTGAAGCGTTTCGTCTTCATGTTGAATGTTTAAATGTTTCTTCCTCCTTGATGTGCTATAAATTCGAGCCTCTCGCTGCTTATGTCATCACGACTTTTCCGATATTTGCTAATTGTGCACTCAACATGGGTGATGTAGTGAAATCATGTGATCTTGGTGAATAGACCCCTATGTCCTCGATGTCCTCCGTTCGTGGACATCGAGGAACTTGCGAAGAAGTTCCCGTGAGTCCTGATCTTATTCTCTTGGATGATAGGGTTACTTGGCTTATTTTTGTTTTATTAATCAACATTTTTTACTCTCATATAATTTCATCGTATTTGTTGACTATTCTGAAGTTTCCATTGATCGGGACAGGACACGCCGATGCAGGCTACAATTCAAATCCAGTTGGTTCACAACTTCCACGATTCTTTGAGGTATTTCCTATAACAAATTTTGAGGTTGTCAATGCACCTACTAGCTACAGTATCACTGATCACCGTTTCGTGATGAGGTTCAATGAGCATACTACCGTGCGTGTGGTTGCGTGAGATTCTTATTCTATAGGTCTTCACAAGTTTTGCTTCCGTTCATTCGATGCATTCATCACCTTAGCTGGTCGTAATCAGGAGTTACCTGGTATGTCTGAGTCGTGCTTCGATGTTCCTGTCATACCCCCTTAAATGATGTTAAATGGTCGCTTTGTATGCGTCCAGATGTGATTGGCATGCTTACGAAAGTTTGAGCCATAAGTTGGTGACATGGACAGCGCAAGAAGAGCTGTTCTCAAAATCATTTTGGAGGGGTATATGTATTGTGTTATCTTCTATTGGTTATTGTTCGTTCTCCACAAATCATATTTTGACGCGTAGTTTTCGTGCAGTTTTAAATAGGCTTTTGTCACTGTTTGTGTTGAGAAGGCGCTGGAGTTTTGCAGCGATATTCGGTCTGCCGGTAACCAAAACGTCGTTGTGATTATACGGCTATCAACCCTAAGTATTTTTGAGGTATATGGTTCTTCTCAATTTTATCTGTGTTACGCCTCCCCTCAATATATGTCATCACAGCTAATCTGTATTTAAATATAACGACTTCGTCGAAGCTGTACCTTGATTATGATATTGATGATGTCTACATACTTCGCAAGAGGTTAGTTGTAGTTGTGGTATCGATTTATACTACGATCGCCTGCGTTTAGAAGCTTACACATATTACAATTACAAGTTGGTCGCTAACGAACTACCGGAAACGGTTTTCCAGACTATGGTTCGGTCGAACATCCTGGTGTCCCCTATTCCGCAATTCACGATTTTTTATACAGCGAAGTCGAGCAGGTGCATTTTATATATGTGCAATGCATTTGTATTATGGTAGTAAACTAACTATTTATGGTGACAATTTTCTACAGGTAAAGGATTTTGTGTACATTGCAAGGATAAGTGAGGTTCTCGGTAGGAACGACTGGTACTATATATCGTGTTCTAGATGTTCGAGTAAGATCGATAAAACAGGGGTTGCTCTGAACTGCGTGAGGTGTTCCAATGCCAATGCAGGTGGCATCCTGCGGTAACACTCATTGGTGCCCTTATGTGACGATTTTGTATTCGCTGAATTGAAGATGGTTATGACACCGCAACATTTGTTATTTTTGATGGGCCTGGACGAAAGACTACATGCACGACTGCTGAGGAATTCATGACTTCGACGGTCTGTCGCCGTAACCTTATGCCTCAATTGTGTTTCTTTGTACCTCTTTTGACGCGTTCTGTTTTACAATGCGTTCAGGTTGAAACGTGCTCCGTTGATGTCTTGGCTGTTTCTAATGTGCCAGACTGTATATTGGGGTTAGTTGGCAGGACCTTTAAGTTCTACGTAAACGTCTAACCATTCGACTTTCGAAGTATGTATCGAAGCTTTACTTTTTACCGATTGTTTGAAGAATTTGTCCGCACGACTGTGCAGTATCTCTGTATGAAATCTATTTATTCTGAGCATCGTTCGTATATTGATGTTTGGCGTAATGGCTGATTCATTCAATCTTGGTAAACGACTTTCCATCCTTATTTGATTAGGTTGATGAGCACCCTGATGTGTCGCGCCCAGATGTTTCGCGTGGCTCCGGTCTTTTGTCGGACAGTTTGGTTACAAGGTCTCTCGATATCGTTGCCACCAATACTGCCGTGATTCGTGTGCCTTTAGACAATGGAAAACCTGTGAAATGTGAGGATGTTTTTGTTGGTAACCAGGGTCGTGCGGGAGAAGTCACTTTCGATGGGCGTGGGGACGTCGCGCATAGCATGGACGGCAATGGTGACGTTGGCGTCGGCGGGTCCTTGAATAAGGCTCCCGTTAGTTTTGATCGTGTTCACAAGAAACGTAGAACGTGATTAAGATGATCTGTTTGTCTTTAACTTATGAGTCCCGGAATGTTTTCAGTTGTTTCATCCAAGGCTGATCGTCTCATCTGGGTTTTTGTTTATCAACGGCGTAATAGTTTGCAAGTAGCTGTCGTCTATCTATTGAGTTATGATACAATTGTGGTATAGTTGTCTCAATGATGCATCTCTGTTCGGTCTTGCGCGAATAAATGTTTGGTATTGTTTTGTTATGGTGGTAGTACCTAACACGTAGTCTCATCTAGTATGATTAACTTTACTTTTTTGGTCCCCGTTTCGATTATTATTCCCGATGGCGGCTGTTGTCAACATGTCTTGTTATCCTAACTATTGTGAAACTTGAAATTGTGTTGTGTATTTTTCACATGCTGGTCTGGGCGAAATATGTTACATTTGTATAGTTAAATGAATAATAAATAAGTTTCCACTAAAATTAATTGTCTTACTATGTAGTTTGACCAGGTATTAGAGTCAGGGGTTGCTAGTGTGTTATGTTTAGGTGTTATATATTATGAAAGGGTTATTTTCGTCACTGTTGACGGAAAATTCAATTGACCCAAATTGAAAATAAATTGGGTTCTTTATTACATGCTTCTTGACTAATAGATTCGAATAGCTCACTGCCATTTGTGGTTCTCCTCTGAAAAAGAAATTAGCATGCTTTACAGCTCGAAGGATCGAAGATGGCGTCAAACGAAGTTAATGTTAATGCCATAGTTCTAAGGGTTAGCTTTCTCTTCTTTCCCTTGGTTTTATTGTACTCATGTTCGTATGCTATGTGTGTGCATGGGTGCGGCTTGCTTCTGTTTTTTGTTAACGTATGCGTGTTTTCTGCTCAGGAAGTTCTTGAAACTCAAATTCCTCCAGACGTATTTGTGCCCTGTAAGCTAACGCTGTGTCCTGATTATCAGTCGATTAGTCAGCTCATCGTCACTAAATCGAACAAGATTGAGCTTGAAGAGATGGTTTCTATGACTCAATTGGAAACCTTATTAACTGTGCCGATCAATTCTGCGTATCGGGCTAGATTTGTGGTATTTGATGAAGTTCGTAGGTTGCATTTACTGAATCAAATGAACTGTAGATGGTTGTTGACAAATTGCCCATTCGATTTTCGTGTTTGGAGTACTGCATATTAACGGGTATGAAATTTGCTGTTGTTCCTGATATTGCTGATGACAGCGGGTTTGTTCCGAGGCATATTCCTGGGAAGAGTACCATACATCTAGATGACGTTCGTGAAGGTTCCCAAAATGCAAGAGAAGTTCGTCTAACAGCATTGATGTGGAGAAATCTAAATTAGCATGCGTCATATTCGTTGTTGCGTTGCTAGAACAGCGAAGTTCTTGGAAAAATGTCATAGTCAGACCGGGCATTTTTTCTTTAGTGGAGGACTTTGTCAGATTTAACGACTATCCATGGGAAGCCATTGCATATGGGGAAGCTCTGAAGTCGCTGAAAAATGACTTATCTCAACGTACAGTTGTCAATGGATCAAGTGCGAGTAAGAAGTATAAAGGACTGACTCTCGGTGGATTCGTCCATCCTTTGCAGGTATATTTAGTTAGTTGTTATATTGTACATGAATTTCCATATGTGTTCGTAAGTGTTTTTTGCTATTTTGAAGCGAGTGACATGTGCGTCTTCGATTCTGTATTGCACAGGTTCTTGCAATGCATTCCTAGTACTGCACAGAGCTTTGTTGCTGCCATGGATAGGCCAGAATAGGTGGTTCCTCGCATGTGTTTGTGGAAGACAAACCAGTGGAGCGCTAAGGAGTCTCCCAGGATGGATCAAGTAATTGAGGCAGTTTCAATGTTTGGTGTCGAGAAAGGGCTTTTGCAGCCTACAGCAGCTGAGCATAAAGCAAAATTCTTTGCAGGAAGTATCTTTGAACGGATTGGCACTTCTGAAGTTATCGAGAGGATAACGAATTATTTATTGAATGGTGTCAAATTCATGTTCATGCCATGTGGTCTAATTTAGATGGAGGTGATGAGCGGCCCGTGGTAGCTGAAACTGAACAACCAAATATCTCTCAGTGTCTGCCTGGCAGAAGTTCCCGCAGGAAAAGCATGCATCGCGGCCAAGAAAAGTCTGAGAAAATGACTGTGGGGCGCACGGTTCATCGCATCCGAAAAAGTCTGAGAAAACAACTGTTGGGCGCATGATTTTGCAGTGGTTGAAGAAAGCTAACAAGAATGTTCCTTTACGTCTCCCGTGCACGTTACCCTATCGTCATCGAGCAAAACTGAATCGGCCTCTGAGTCTGCTTTTGACAATGAAATTGGATGTTCGTTCAATAAACAGTCTGAGCATGAGACTGCTGAACAGTCTCCTCAAGAACATCGGGTTGACTATGGGGGCGATCGTTGCATGCAATCGGAGGCCATATTCCCTGGTGCTTTGGCGATTGAATCTGATAATGCCGATTGGCAGTCAAAAACTTTGTACGAAATGTTGAGCGAACTGCGACTGGCCTTGATGAAGAAAAAAATGTCTTATGGCAAGGAGGCTTCTGGTGAACATCAGGTGGCATCTCCATTTATTTTTTTTCAGTTGGAATGGGAGAAGTGAGTGGTATACACGAGTATGATAACACGTCATCTTATGCCGGCCATGTGCTGGAGGAGCCGATCGTTCAAAGTGAGCAGGTGTCTCTTAACTATGCATAGGCTGTTGTGACCGACATGCATTTTGAAGGAGAGGGATCCAGAACCGCCCCAAGTGTTGATCAATGTTTCAGTCCAGGTGTAATAGTCAAAGACAGCGGTGCGCTGGTTGCTGTGGAAACAATTCTGCATCCATTATGCAGCGGGGGGAAGGAGTTTGTTTTGCCGATAAGTCAAATGGAAGGAAATGTTTTGGAAGTTGGAGAGCCTGATGGCCGATGCTCTCATCAGAAGGCGTGGTATAATGATGATTTCCGAGCTGCAGATCAGATGATAAATGAGCGTCGTGTGTTTAATGACTAGTTGAGTGACAAATAGTCGCTCCAGATTGTCCCACGTAACTCGTACCGTTGAAGTTTTTTCTGATGACTGTGATGAAAATAATGAAAATATAATAACAAGTCGTCTGCACGTGCTGTTGAAGAGGTGAGCATACCAAATGTTGCCACTGGTTTTGCTGAAGGAGCTGAAAGTTCGAATAAAGGGAAAGTTGGAGTTGAATCTGGTCAAGGTGTTGCTTGTGAGGATATCGATTCAGGAGTTGTTGACATCTTGAAGGAAGTTGTTGGTGTGGGGAATATGGTTGATTACCACGCTGAGCAGGTTTTATGTATAAAAAAAGTGATGGAAACGTCTTTCATTGAAGTTAATGAGAGGTTGTCGAACATAGAAGCAGCTGACAGTATTCATGTTTAAGAGGAGTGGTTTGATCAGAAAATTAAGCCCATGGAGAAACTTCTGCAGTGGGTTGGAAATCAGATCAATATTATGAATGCAACGATGAAGAAGTTCAGCCAATCTCACGCTGGTATGTAGGCTATTTGCTGCTGAAGCCCCACGTGTTTCGTTGTTATTTTTTTGTTCATGACATTAGTTTTATGTCTACTTTGATTTGTTTGTTTGTTTACTCCTATGTGTTATTAATTGTAATTGCAGAGAGGGAGTCGACTGAAGCGATTCAGGCTGCGAAGAGACGGAGGTTAGACGAAGTAAGTTTGTATGTCCTTCCAAACAGTCAGAGAGTGACGTACAAGAATCATGCAATCGACGAACATGTTTTGTACAAGCTGCGGATGTGGCCGGATGCAGAGACAGTCATAACAGATATGAGGCCAAAGTATTTTCGAAGGGGTTTGTTGGGTGTGAGTTTTAGATCTGATTTTTCAATGCGCTCATGAAACCGGGAACGTGGCTGAGTGATGTTGTGAGTTTTTTTTCATATATGCTTATCTTAAATTTAATTTCTATGGATGTTTGTTTTTGTTGCTTGAAAGCATTGTGAGGGTCTTTCTTAAATAAATATTGCAGCATATTGATGAATGCATGTGTGGTTTCATTGAAATGCAAAGCTTGTGTATCCACCCAATGAAGGAAACTGCATTTATGAATACGGCATTCAGTCAATTTGTGACGAAGCTACCCATGAGAGGCGAGATGGCTGATTTGAGTGATGTTATGCCGTACATTATGGGACAGTTCGCTGCTTTCATGTAAATGGAAGAACAGTAGGATTATTGTTTTCCTGTTGAATGTGAATGAACAGCACAGGGTCCTATGTGCTGCTGTGCCTGAGCGAAGGACATTTCCCGTTATTGATTCGAACGTGCAGTATGACCCTAATATGCGTCTCATACATTCGTCGCTGGGAAGTGTTGTTGATGTCATTACGCTAGCGTTGAAGGTCATCGGGGTAGTAAATTATGAGTTCAGGTTTAAAGTTGGAAGGGACAGTAGAACTCCTCAACAGGGAATTGGGTAATGTTGTTGTCCGTTCGTCTACTAACAGTTCTTCCCATCTTTCTATTACTAAACATGTATTTGTTTGCTTTATGCAGGGGAGACTGCGGTGTTCATGTGCTCCGAAATGCATTTTCCACGATGTTTTGCAGGGACAAACTTCATGAGTTCCTTCCTTCTCAGATAAAGGAGTTCCGCTGAAATCCTACTGGGTCTGTTTTCTATAGGTACTACCATTGGCCTCCTTGGAATGAAAGAGCATCAGTTTTTGTTTGATTCTGTCAGTAGTGTTTTTGGTGTTACGTGTTGAAATGGGTGCGTTGTTCTTTGGAAGACTGTTTTCATGGGAATTTTTTAGCTGAATTATAGATGTGCCTGAGGTTTACTTGCCGTGTTTTGGACAGTTTTTTGATGAATACTGTGAATCTGGTGATTTCCCGGGTTTGTATTCTATATGAATTTCTCGATGGTGTGAGCTGTATAACGTAGACCTTGAGAAGGGAAAAGTTGTCCTAAAAAATGATCGATCTTTTTGAGAAAGCTTTAGGGAATGGACAGTTCCCAAAAAATCGTGTTTGTAGCTCTGTTTGATTAAGTATCTGTTTTGATCTCCATTTAAGGAGTCCCTCGTGCCATTGATATATGAAAATTGTTTTGTCGAAAAGATATGGTTGCGGCACGATGGTACATTGAAAGTAGCTGTAAATGAATGACGCGTCGCATAGGGAGTCCTTGAAACATACGACAACTACTTGCATAATATATTCTACATATAACAATCAAAGCACCTGCCAGGCTGAATTTCATCATTTTCGCCATCTTCTCGAGCGACGCTATTCTCTTTGCGAAATCATCGCACGTAGGAAACAGGTCTCCCATATGTTCAGCGTGAATATTACGTCTTCTTGGTAGGAACATTCCGTGTCTGATATTGCTTCGTGGTCGTTAAGATTGATGTCTATTGGATTCAACCACATGAAGAATTGTAGTATCCACTATGGCAAATAATGAATAATTTACCTTCTCTTTTGTTCGTCGGTCCCACAATCTTAATATCGGATTCCCTCCCACACTTGCGCTTGTGCTCTTTGTATCTTAAGTTGCCTCTTTCGCTGGATATTGCTGAAGAACTCATTTTATGATTCAGGGTTCCGAATGGGTACAAGAGGCACAATTTTCATGTAGTGTCTATTCGTATACGGCTGAAGGCACCATATTAATAGCTGTGTTTGCATAGTTCGCAATTAACTAGAAATGATGTTCTCTTAAATCGAGTATTATTGACTCACTGTGTGTTTTTTCTAAGTCAGCAGCTTAAAAGTGCAGCATATGAACAGACTTCCAGTTTAATAAATTCTTATACCAACCTCTACGTGCGATCTTAGTATAATATAAATAAATTATTTGCTTTCGGTCTATAATGAAAATGGAATTAAGCTAATTAATTCATCATAGTGAAAATACAATAAATAAAAATGTTAAGTAGACGAATAAGCGCCACTTGCTGAAGCAAAAACGTGTTGGCTTACAACATTTAGTTGTCCTAAGGAGTGCTGCATATTTGGGAACGAAGTATCACGTAATGGGAAGGAAGATCAAGCGAAATGTCGCCTCTGGCATAGAGTAAACAGCTACATTTCTTTGATTGAGTAATCTAACCTGTTCATTTAGACTCCTAGATGCGCAAGTATATGGTGGTTGCTTCATGATTTGTAGTCACAACTCATCCGTCGTTAATCGCGCACAAGTTTGTGCAATTATGCATAACAACAAAATCACACAAGTTCATTAACGGGAATGGGTGGAAACCTAGCTTCAGTAGGATGACTTTCAGTGAAATTGTTGCAAAAAGGGTTGAGTGTTGTTTTAGGTTTATAGAATTGGTTGTCGACGGTATTTGGCGAGATTAGGTCTGGTAAATTTCCTCGACTTTAATTGCGCACTGCCTGATTACGTTTATTTGCAATATTAGGGTTCGGCCTCAAATCACGACCAAGCAAAATCAGACCCAATCGTTCGAATATCAAATCATCTGAATTCCCCAAGTCTGCTCCAAAAATCCAAGCAGGAGAAAAAGTTCATTGGTGACCCCTTCAAAACCAACGAGAGTGATGGCGATAGAGAAAAGGATTTTTCTTACAATTCTAATGAAAGCATTGAGGAAAAAGATGGAATTCAATGTAAAAACCCTGAAAAGAAGCCAATGGTCGACACAGTCATCGGCTTGGATGGAAATAGTGGAGACGTAAGTGACAAAAAAATTTGTACATCGAATCGCAGAAGAAGGTACATTGTTTCTTGCAACTATCCTAATTTAGAATCTAGTTTCATAAAACATTGAATTTCGGCAGATAGATAGCTTAATGAAAGAGAAGTTTACCTTACTCCATAAACTGCAGTTTTTGCTTGGACAGATTGCTGTGGTAATCTTTATCCGGGTTTTTCTTTCCTCTTCAATGACTAAAACAATATTTTTATGCTTCTGTTTCCAATATTGTTTGTTGAGCAGTGTGAAAAAATGATGGAGATGTTTACTGCTCCCGGGCAAGTGATAGTGGGTGGCCTGCCATCACGGGAAAATGGCAATTTGTCATTGCTCCCCAGACCGCCAAAGACGATGTGAATGATAACAATGCACCTCCAAAGGCAAAAGGAATGTACAAAAGAAAACGAAGTGCGAATTGATGTGAATTTAAGAAAAAATTATTTCGTTTCGGACATTTGTCTGTAGTTAGTTTACTCTCTGTCTATTTAGGAGATTTGGACAATACTTTTTATGTTATGCGTAGTTTGAAATATCATATTTCTAAATCTGTTATTTAATTAGACAACGCATTTGGAAGGATTATTTGGCATAGAGAAATGCAGAAATCTGTGAGAGATCTCATTACAAATGACAATATAAAGCACTTCATGCGTAATGCATTACATATCATTAGAAGACTGTTGCGGTGCATAATATATTAATGGTTAGTTAAGCAAATGCAACCTGGACGACTTAGTAAAATTCGTGATGGGATAAGTACTATTAGAAAATGCATGATATTGCTCAGCTGAATGTGCAGGCAATTAAAAGACTTCTGTAAGAGTACAAAGCTATCATTCAAAAATATTGACTATTGTTTTATTTTCAAAATTATTGGCTATTGTTTTATACCAGGTGTATTTGCTAGATGATTACGGTAATAGTTACGTGGGGCACTGAGGAGTCTTGCACGCTAAAAAATTAGTCAACAATTTTTATGTAACATCGCATGAAATGTTTATGCATTGAATGAAATTTATGGTGGTACTGAATGAGTATACTTGACTTCAACATTTGTTATGGTAATGCAAACAAACTATTCATTGTACTTCTACTTAGGCTCCAATCGCAAGTAAGTGTGTTTAATTGCTGACAAAAACCGTGTTTTGTGCTGTAACAAATGCTTGCTATGGCAAAGTTTCTGCAACCAGTCTTGCAAGAGCACCTTGACGGGCTGAGTATTACGGTGAATCACATGGTGGGGAGAATGGATGATAAGATTAATTCTTGCATAAGATATGAAGAAATGGTATTCAAAGCCTCGCAAGAGAGTTACAGTGCTCTTATTGGTCATCTGGAACAAACCATGTTTGTTTTGACCCGTCGATTCTCTGGCATCGAGGCAAAGTTATCAAACATTAATGCTACGATTGGTAAATTCTTTTCTTAATTAAACCATCACGATTGAACATAGAAAGCAATCGTGTGGATCAAATAGTCTCGTTTCATGCCTCTTTTTACTTTGTAATTAGCAATTATGTCATTAACAGTCTATGGTTTCTTTAAAATGTAATTCGATCGTTTGTTGCAAATATTTTTTATTTTAAAATGTTCTCAAATGTTTCATCGACAATTGTACAATCACTGGGCGTCTCCAAGGGCAAGTATGTAAGAAAACGTCGATTTGAAATTACAAGGAATAAGCGTCATTTATGCGTGTAGCACGGTGCAATTAATTTGGATGATAGAGGTTGGTATTGTTGATTCTTAGTAGTTGCACTACCATTTAACACCGATGTTTTTTAGAATTTGATGACGATAATGGGATGTTTTTACAAACAGGCTGCAACGAACTCAGGAACGATAACGTATCGGTGAATAGCAACAAAGTTTCAGTCCCATGGGGTATGGTCTCTGTTCGTTATGGACTTACCTTTATTAGTATATCCCAGGTTTTATTTACCAACTAACGCTTAAAGTGTTCGTTACAGAGCGTATCAATAACGAACGTGTTAGGTCGGTTGTTCCACAAGAGTATCATAAAGAAGAATCAGTTCAGTGTTGTTTCTGTGACGCAATAGTATGGAAGGCAGAATCAACCAATAACAAAGTAAGGACAGGGAATTATGTCTTTTCTATTTGCTGCAGTTAGGGCAGAGTCAAATTGTCACCCTTGAGGCATGCGTCGCAATATCTATTGAATATGTTTTTTGAACAGTCTTTTCGACAAAACATCAGAATTCATAACTATATCCTTGCTTTTACGTCAGTGGGTGCAAAAGTTGCACTTCAGTTAAGCAACGAACGGGATGTTTACAGAATTCATGGTCAGAATTACCATAATATTGGATCACTGCTTCCAGTAGATGGCGATCGCCCCAAGTTTTCTCAGCTGTATATCGATGTTACTGCGAATGGAGTTAGTAACAGAATTAGTACGACGTCAAGGGAGAGTTCAGGAAATCTGGATGCATCTGTAGTTGCAGAGCTCACTATGGATAGAAACAACGAACTTGCAAAGGTGTATAGAATGGCTCGAGACAGGTACGAACCAGGCCCAACAGAGGAATTTTCAATAAGGTGGTGGGTCGTAGTCGCCGTGACAGACAGTATGACTTACCTGCCACAAAGGAAATTGCCGGACTGATAGTTGGCGACTCTTCCATGACGGATAGTCAGAGGGATATAATTGTCCAGATGCAAACATGCCAACTTCAGAGAATAAGTTAATTACATCCGTCTTTCATGTCAATGCAATATCCAATCTTATTCCCATTTGGAGAGTCGGGTTTCCACGACCAGATTCTCTACAGCAACGCGGATAATTCTACACTGACGAGGAAATTCATAACAATGCGAGAATTCTATCCATATCAATTGCAGACGAGGTTGTCTTAAGGCAAAGGTATCATAGGAGGTGCCAGACTACTTCATCAGTATGTTGTGGACGCATATACGGCCATAGAGCAGGAACGGTTGCGTTAGATTAGAAACAACCAGCAAACGCTTAGAGCAGATATTTATAATAACAATTATGATGCAGTATCTAGGGGAGAGACCAATGCCAGGTCTCTTGGCAAAAAAATAATTCTCCCATCGTCATTTACGGGATCTCTATAGTATATGGCTGAAAATTATCGCGATACACTTGCAGTTTATAGGTGGTATGGCAATCCACAGTTGTTCATAACCATTACAGCAAATCCAAACTGGGAAGAAATTGGTTGCCACCTTAGAAACATATGAAAACAACATTTCAAATGACAGGCCAGACCTGCAGTGCAGATTGTTCAAGGTGAAATTAAAACAGCTTATGGCAGACATACGAAGTGGTCTTTTCTTTGAGAGTTGTAGAGCAGGTATGTTTTCAGAATTAATTTGCGATGTGTTTCCGTGTAAAATATGTATTTCATCAATAGTTTTGAAGCTCATATTTTTGTTTATCTTGCATCTTATGTACAATAGAATTTCAGAAGCGTGGTCTGCCACATGCACACATTTTGGTATGGCTAAATGGATGTTCTGTTGAGCCCACGCCAGCCCAAGTTGATGAAGTTATTTGTGCAGAAATTCCTGACAGAGAACGTGGCGAAGAAGGGTATAAATTGGTCGAACAAATTATGATGTATGGACCTTGTGGGTTTGATGGATCAAGTTCGCCGTGCATGGAAAATAACAGATGTGTGAAGAAATTTCCAAGACAATTCAATGAGATAACTATTGTGGACGAATCCGGACATGTCCGTTACCGCATGAGAAAAACAAAAGATATATTATAAAAAAATATCGTGATGGATAACAGATTTGTAGTCTCACATGATTTACAGATGCTAAAAAAATACCAGGCGCATATAAATGTGGAGTGCTGCAACACGACGAGGGCAATAAAATACCTATTTAAATATATCACGAAGGGTGTCGACAAGGCACAATGATAATCGAAGACAGAGTATCTTCCAGCCAACATTCTGATAGGATGGCTACAACGAATGATGACGAAATAAGAAGGTATCTAGACTGCAGATATTTATCTGCTTGTGAGGCAATGTGGAGGTTTTGCCTTCGACGTGCACTAGAGAAAACCAGTTGTGCAACGATTACCATTGCACTTAGAAAGGCAGCAAAGTTTGGTGTACAACAATACTGTTGATCTTAGAAATATGATGTCGAGAGAGGGTTTATAGAAGTCTATGTTCACAGAATGGATGGAGTCTAACAAGCGTAGCGAAGAGGTAAGGCAGTTGACTTACATTCAGTTTCCTTCAAAATTTGTCTATAATTCTTCTCGAAAAGCTTGGACACCGCGTACGAAGGGGTTTGTTGTTGGTAGGGTAGTGAATATACATCCAACAACAGGTGATTTATATTATATGAGAATGTTGTTGACGATCGTTAGGGGTCCTACGTCTTACGAAGACATACGGACGGTTGGCGGACCCAACGTTCAAAGAAGCTTGCAACCAAAGGGGATTATTGGATGGAGACCCGGAATGGTAAGAAGCTACTAATGAATCATCTCACTGGGCTTCTCCCAAACAGGTTCGTCAACTCTTTGCGATGCTTTTGATTTTTTGTGAGGTCAGCAATCCATTGAACTTGTGGAACAGTTTATGGAAATTCCTCTCCGAAGTTATAGTTCTAAGGCAGAAGAGACTGTTTGGGTTTTCAAATTTACATCTCAACGACTAACAAATAAAAAACACACGCTTGCAGATATTGAGAAACTTTTGATGCAGAGCTCGAAGACTCTGTCAGATTTTCCGCCAATGCCGTTGCCGCCTAAAAACATGCTGAATGAACTTAATAATAGAATGTTGATGGAGGAAAGATACTACAACGTCGAGGAGAGTGAAGTTGAATTTCAACATCTGATTGAGACGTTGAATCCAGATCAGCAACGACTGTTTGATTATGTTATTGCATCAGTGCACAACAACATAGGACATATGTTCTTTCTCTATGGTCCTGGAGGCACAGGCAAAACCCACGTATACAGAACTATAATTTCAAAATTGCGATCTGAATCTCTGATAGTCCTACCAGTGGCATCCTCTGGTATAGCAGCGCTGCTTCAGCTCGGTGGGAGAACGGCTCAAAGAGGGTTAAAATTCCTATAAATATTCAAGAAAATTCTATGTGTGATATAAAGCATGGAACAATGCTAGCCGAGCTGATCATGCAAACGAGTTTGATAATATGGGATGAGGGCTGAGGCTCATATGGCTAACCGATTTGCCTTCGAAGCTTTGGACAGAACAATGAGGGATTTGTTGTCTAAGTCAGATACGATGGCGGATAACAAACCTTTTGGAGGAAAGACAGTCTTATTAGGCTGAGACGTCTGACAGATTTTTCCCGTAATACCACCAAGGTACTGTTGACTCTGCCATTAACCGTTCATACTTGTGGGATGACTACCGAGTGTACAGCCTGACACGGAATATGAGGCTTCATGCGTCTAAATCGAGTTTTCAGATTGGATTTTACAAGTTGGAAATGGAAGTCCTCAGGAGTCAGTTCTTGAAACAATAAAGAATCCGAAGGATATGTACATCAGTTCTCAGGGTGATAATGTGCGTGATATATCGAACTATGTATATTCTGTGAAGAATGCATGTCAAGACATGAGTATGTCAGAGAAATGGCAATACTCACTCCTCGAAATCATACGGTTGACGAGATAGATGACTATGTTGACGGTAGTGCCAGGACATGAAACCGAATACCTAAGTTCAGACAGTGTGCGGTTAGAAATAGAATTGGAAATGGGCTCAAGTGCATTATATCCAGTAGCGTTCCTGAACATGGTTGAATTTCCTGGTACTCCGAACCACAGGCTAAGATTGAAACCAGACATTCCTGGAAAGTTGTTGCGTAATATAAATCAGAAAGACGGTCTATGCAATGGAACAAGGCTCTATGTATTGCTTCTTGGGAAGAATGTTGTAGAAGCAGAAGTTCTGACAGGCACACATGTTGGCACGAAGATTTTCATACCAAGGATAATTCTTTCTCCATGGGACGTGTCCATTCAAGCTGCGTCGGCGACAGTTCCCCCTGAAGGTTTGATATGCAATGACAAAAAATAAAAGTCAAGGTCAAAGTCTTGAAAAGGTTGGTGTTTATCTCCGAAAGCCGGTTTTCACGCATGGTCAGTTATACGTTGCATTGTCGAGGGTGCATCATCGACTGGAATCAAGATAATTAGTGTCAAAGAAGATGGTTCATCCGATGATGAAATTGTAAATGTAGTTTTCCATGAAGTATTCAACAATATTTAGAATATTGGAGTTTATTGTCGTGTGAAATCCTTTTTACAATCTTGTGAATTAGCTTCTGGAATACTCGAACAGAGCATGGTCTACCCAGAATTTATGTCGAAAATTTTTATATGGTTTAATTTCAATGAAACCGTAATACATCAGCAAATGTTATCGGAAAAATGGAGACCGACTCATTATCTGTGCAGTTGATTTCTTGTCATGTTAAAAGCCATCGTGTTAACAGTTTCACATATCGAATGAATAAACATTCAGATTTCTTGTTATCATAATGTCGTAAATGTACCATACCTTGCAACTATGTTCTATTACAAATTCCAGCATACGAAGATTCGAATCCGTGGTAGTAATGTATTTTTAAGTAATAATTAGTTGCCTTAGGAGCACTCTTATATAAATGTAGGGGGTATTTAGGAAGTTTATATGCAACTCTGTAGTATTTGGCATTAATAATATATTTATCATTTTTTAGTAAATGAATTCAGAAATTACCGTGCTCATTTTACAATGAAAATACGCAAAATGTATTACGGGACACGTAATGTGCAAATTAATATTGTCCATAACATTAAACTCTAATTAAATTATTGTAGTGAATACATGTATGACTATTACGAATATAAACAATCAAATGACACACTCCCACTTAAAAAAAGCGGACATCGCTGCACAAAATATCACTCTTTATATCGTATCGTACATCGTACTTGGCTTTTCATAGCCTGTATGAGTGAATGTATTGTCCTTTAACGAAGTATTATGCATTGTATCTCCTAATACGTATGAGTTCCCATTGACTGAAGTCTGAAATCATTAACGCAAATAACATGAATGGTCGCTGCATTAAGTTATGTTCTTCATACCTTACCGGAGTTGGTCTTCATTCCGTTTGCTAATACTCCTGAATAGACGTACCGTTATCCAGACGGAACGTCTGGTAGTTCAATTATTTAACGAATCGGCATTACGTGCACCTTACCAAATGGTACTTATGGCGACATTTATTAACTATATCTTGCTATTTATATGAGCTTATCTAGTTTATCGTATATATTGTTTGAAACTTCGGAACATTTCCAGTCGTACGTAAATTTTGCAGAAAAAAAAATGATGGGTGAAGTGCGAGGTTGTTTGAACGAGGCTGTAGCTGAGGTCCGGGTTTGTCGCTCATTTAGTTGAACAACTAGAAGCCCGGATCGACGGGTACGCAGAATGCTCAATTCAACGGATCAACTGCACTCGTGTTTTAATGTGCATATGGATGTACTGAATGCCTTAACAAATAGTATCAGCGGACATTAATTCAAATAAACGAGCGACTATCTACGATTGAGTCGAAGGTCGGTGAGAATAATTTTTCGCTCTTTAAATTTTTCTCAGTCCACTCTTCTATATCAATGTTATAAAGTATTACGATTATGTTATCCGGAGATGTTTCGAATCCAACCGTCCAAACAGGTGTCAGTCATACTTTGTTCAGCACCAATCTTGGAACCGGGCGTGTCTCAAAAGGCAAACAGCCGTGGGTTTCAGTCAACACCTCAAGAGATGAATCACAGAATTGACGTAGAGATCAAAACATAGGTGCTCCTAAGGCGGTTGATGTACCTGAAAAGAAATAATCTTCGGACAACGTTCTTGAACGATTTGAAGAATACTTTGAAAATGCTACCGCGTGTATCTAAAATTATTGAGGAGATGGGAGAGAAAAGACTTGATGGACGTTTAATCAAATCGTCGCCAATGAATATCGACCTGATGGACAAATAGACTCGACGCATCTTAAACCTTACGCGCAAGGTACGGTAGGGACCGGCATCTCTCCCGTGGAAACAAGCTGACCTTATCGTTGTCCCAGTAAATGTCAACAAATGTCACTGGATTATGTTTATCATCGATCGCAGAAGGCGTTCTATAATCATCTGTGACTCTGAACCTTCTGTGGATAGGGACATGCGATTCTTCGCCAAGTCCTTTAGGAACACACAACTCACAATTCCATACGTACTTATGGATCTGGGCATGTGAGACTCAATATTCGAGTTTACAATCTCGAGGGATGTTGAATTCCCTATACAGCCAAAGATGTATTGTGATTACTTGGATATGTATTCTAGACATCCGTTTCATAAGTTCTCAAAAGATTACGTTGTACATTTTAACAGTGGTGGCGAATGTGGGGTGTACATGCTCAGGTCGGCTATGTCACCGATGTTCGCAGGGGATGACACAAAGGAAATTACTGCTGAAGACATAGAGAAATATAGATGCTATCTCGTTGTTTCTGTTTTTTTTTTAACAAATGGTAATGTAGCGACCCTAGCCATCGCTACCATTTCTAGCGTCATCCTAAGTGCCTAACGATGCGATGACTTAAAAGTAATGCGGAAATGCGTATGAAATTTTTCCTTTTCATGAAGGAAGTCATTTCTGTACACGTCAAAAGAATACATTTACATGACAAAAGAATTACTTCGGATCCTAACTACATGTTAGTCTTAATTACACGAGATGCGTATACGTTCGCAGCAAAAGTACTCCTATGCGCCCGGCAACACATGTCGTCATCCACGTACACACCACCCCCAAAAGACGCTCGGAAGATTCAAAAGACTGCCTTGCCAGCTGGCAATCACGTACCGTGCTCGCTCGCACCTACAACACATAACGCAAGCATGAGCTGAAGAGTTCAGTAAGTGAAAACTTTATGCGTGAAGTGCACGTATCCTAATCCGCAGTGACATCCGCGTCAATGCATTCTAGACTTCACTTTCCTTCTCATTCTCTTTCCTTTCATATTTTCTTTCCTTTCATACTTTCTTTCCTTTCATAGTTGGGCCCCTCGGCTTTTCTATCTCGCTACGCACCATCATAGAGCTCATTTCCCTTTAAGGACATATACATAAGTGTATACATAACTGAGAGACCACCCTAGTTCGCAATTTACATTCGGCTCCATGGCACCTTTTTAACCCAACGCGATCCACATTGGGAGGCTAACGATGCCCTTTTGGCCCAATGCGGTCATCTTTGAGAGGCAACCCCTAGTCGTCTCCGTGCCACCTTTTTAGCCAAATGTGACCTCGGAGGCTGATAACACCTTTTCGGCCCAACGGTCGACATTGAGAGGCAAACCCAGTACGCAAATTGCTGTACACATTGGGAGGCCGATAACGCCTTTCTAGCCCAATGCGGTCTCGAAGGTGCCTTTTAAGCCCAGTGCGGCCTGGCACGCGGGTGCTTCACGCTGGTAGCCCACTCCGAGGTTGCCAACACCCGAGATACCCTCGGTGTCACGTCTTCCCTCGGGTCGCACCCTCCAGATCGCACTTCCCGTCATAAGAGTCTTTAACCCAACTTCATCGTAATTTAGGCGACGCCTTACCGCCGCCGGGTGACATAGGAGAGCCGTGACTCGACAATTGAGTCGACAACAGATGCCTATATCGGCAACTATACATTGCTCACCGGCGATCCTGACTCGTGCATGCTCTCGTGTCCTAGCTTCCACACTAAGCGTGCATGCACGTGATCATGTCGTGAATCATATGCGTATGCATGTCATGCCTGAATAGTAAGTAAAACATATCAGATAAACTTCACGTTCTGTCATGAGAGCACATAATCACATAATTTATGCACAACGAAGTTATGTTGTAGTTGAAGTGAAGTCTCCACTTACTTCCGTAGATTTCTACCTATCGGTTCGGTGAACTACCTTAGTTCTCGACCTTAAGCATAAAATAATGATATTAGTACATTGTCTACTTTTCTTGACTAACTAGTTCATTAGCTTTAATACTTTGAACTAATTTCAGGCTTATAACTCGGGACACTTGCATAATCCCGTGATTTATACTCCGCTCGTGGATTACTTAGCCTCGTAGGATTCGTGAACTTATATTGCTCGAAAAATTCTTGTGACCTACGGGGTTACTTCGCGAACTTATTAGTTCGTGGAGTTCATAAAATTCGTCCTTGAGCTCTTTGCTAACCGGTCTAGTGAATTTCCTAATATTTCGTCCTTTAAATGCGAAAAGGCGGTAAAGTTGGTCTATAAATTATATCAATTGACTACGTAGATTTTCGTTCCAAAATTCTATCAGAAACGACGTCTGCCTATACCGAAAATTGACTATGAAAACACCGATAGACAATTTATAATCGGGCGTTACGAGGGACTATGCTCATTGTACTCAGAATATTTATCTCATTACAAGATGTAAAAATATTTTTCTTCAAAATATATATTTTTTTATATAACTTAAAACGTTTTTATCTAAGGGGTTCAATTCGTGAAGTTACCCTAATTCGTGAAAACCCAGTTCGCCAAGTTCATACTTTGCGAATTTATATAGTTTAGGCACACTTCGCGAACTCAATTCGTGACTTGCATGGAATCCGCGAACTGCGTGGATCCGCCAACTTATGGTTCGCGAACGGAATTCGCCAGATGGGACTCGCCAACTTTTGGATTCGCCAATCTCAACGGGTTCGTGAATTCCATCTTACCACTCCTAGTTCGCGAAGTCTAATTAATGGGTTCGCCAAATGGACACAACCCGTGAAACTCTAGCTCATTTCACGAACTTCCTCCAATCCGCAAACCTAGTCTTAGTTCGCCAACCTCATTTCACGAGGTTTTGCATGGATTCGCGAACCTCAGCTCTATTCCTTCTAAGTACGCGAAAAGTGTTATTCGGCTTTGAGTTCGCGAAAACCCTGATTCGTGAAATTCTTTACAGTACATACAATTCGCCAATTTGTCCTCACAGTTCGCCAAGTTCCCTCCTCTCAATTTCGCGAATTCTATCTTTATTCACTCTCAATTCGCGAATTGCAGTATTTAGCTTCTAATTCGCGGAAATGATGTATTCGCCAAGTTTACACTTCGCGAATTCGTGCACGTGAAACCTACTGAGTTTGCAAACTTAAAGCCACCTATAGTTCGCGGCCTGGGGTTCGTGAATCTTCCATTTCACGAACCTGTTCTTACTAAACACTTTCCAATTCGCAAAACTCCATGTCTAAAGATCAAAAAGTTACTTTTTCAAGAACACGTTGAAGATCAATATGAATCTTAAAGCCATATCGACTTAATTACAAGGTAGCATTTGAGACCTAATCTCGTGTGCTAATGCCTTAAGCAAGTTAAATCTGAACTTAAAACTTAAAATCGCAAGCTAAAACGTAAATTGCCTAGTAAGATTTCATACCCGGTCCAAGCTGTGGTTCGAACTCTCCTCCGTCTTTCTACTTCACGTTTCCTAGTGTGAGAATGCTTAAGATATTTTGTGCTATCAAAATTAGGGTTGTTTAGGCACATATAGGCGTGAACTTCCTTATTTTGAGGAAGCTTGTTTCCTAGATATTTCATTAAGAATTTGGGCCAATTTCCAAGTTCTATTTTGGACCTAAGTTCGCATTTTAACTCCTACCTAATTCCACTCATAACCCAGCTTTTAATCTCACTAATATTGTTATTATTATTTTAAGTTCCCCTTGTTATATATTTTCGAAAATCCCTAATAAGTTTGGTATTTATCTAAGCACATAATTGGATTCACGAAATAATTAAGATCACGTAAACACCTATTTCATGAAATTCACTTAGGCACATAAATAAATCACGAAATTTATGGAGTCACATAGACATAAAATGTGTTATGCAAATTCATGAAATCGGAGATCGACGTAGAAAAGGAAGAGGACGACGAAGAAAAGGAAGAAGATCTTTAGTCCACAATTCCAAAATTATGGTTCCCTTCTAAGTCAAGAGCCAAATTAAAACCCTTTACAGTCTCTATGATTCCAAATCGACGGTCTTGCGCATAAGTGAAAGATTAAAAACGCATCAATCACAGGTAAGTTGACTTAATATTGCTTGTGTTAACTTGGGTGATATAAATATAAAAATCCCAAGTAAAAATAATCGAGTGCTAGAGTGAACCTAGTGAGAGTTGTCGAAATGGATCATTCTATGAACTTAGGACTCTTTAGTTTGACGACGTGACTTGACGGTGTATGACCCTTTCAAGTGTCGTGTGATCTTTTAGGCGTGACAATGATCGTAACAAAGTAATGTGACCCCATACTATTAATAATATTAATATGCTTACGAAAAAAACAAAACAACAACGAAAAAAATTATACATATAAAAGATAATTCGCACATTCTGATATGCAATTGTAATTTGCATCTATGCGGGAATGACTAAATGCGATTTTACTTGGTTATGCTCATACCCTCGCGCAACATTTTGAATACATGATTAGGGGACCATGTATCTAAGTGAAAATTGTTAAATTGCGCATTACTCATTTAGTATGTGACAATTGATTCTATGTGTTTTCATGCTAAATCAATTTTTTTGGTGCATCATTTGAGGGGGAGCATATGTCTTAAACTCCAAACTTGTTTGATGTTCTTTCTCTAAGTATTGCAGAAGCAAACAGGAGGATTTCACGAACTATTCAGGACTTGGAGTATACGACATTGATAAAATTTTGAATGGTTAAATCATTTGATCTTTGACGTGTTTTATGATTTGGATTTAACAAATTTTTCCAGAGAGGTACCAAGCCTAATTGGTAAAATTGCTTCCAAAATTAACTCAAATATTCTCGACAATTTCACTATAGGTATTGCAGGTTTTCAATGACCGGCCTCGAAGCAAGTTGTCAGCGCTCAAAATTTACAGGGAGTTAATTTACATAAAATGTTATATTTAGGGGGAGCAATTATGTGATTTTACAATGGCATAGTGGTCAATCTGAAAATATAGGAAAAAGTGCGTAGTAAAGATTGGTCAAAATTAGAAATTTTTCAATCACGATTTCTCAAGCGAAAATTAAGTTGGAACCAATTGGAAATTTTTGCTGATAAGTTTCGAGCGAAAATTTAAACGGAACCAATTGAAGATTTTCAACCTAAAATTCTCGAGCGAAAAATTTAGGTTGGGCCTGTATAATCCGCGAGCCCAAAGACGTCTAATCTGTCATTAAAATGAAATAATCTTTTGCAGTCGAAAAATCCTAAACTACACGTATAAACCCTCATTCGTAAATTCAACAGTCGAAATTTATTCTCGCGCAAAACTCCTGTTCAGACGAACCTCATAATCCACTCTAGTCTCAAATCTTCATTTGATTTTCGTCTTTGTAAGGTAGTTTCGATAATCTTTAGGAAATAGCGTGTGTTTAAACTCCGGTTGATTCAATATTTTGAGATTTGTCGCATGATGTGGTGTTAGATTCTCGTCTGTTTTGTAACTTGATAACTTGAATGCTGTTTTGCAGTATTTGAGACCATTTTATATGTCTAATCTGGGTTAAAATCTGCACTTACTATGGTTTCGAAGTTATCTGATAATTCTAGGAGTATATAGAATCGATTATCTGCGTTTTAGAGGATTGATTGAAAGCTTGACTGAAACTGGGTGTTTAAACTTTTGAAGACGTCGAAGAACTTTATCGATCGCAAACAGTTCTAATTGAATTTTAATTGATTGTGTTACTTTTGTACTGAACAAGTTACTCGATAGTTAAGATTTTGACTCAGTTAGCAGAATATATAATGCAAATCGAAGATACTTATAATCGAGAAATCTAATTGTGAATTTATGCGTGCGAAAAATTACTGAATGAAATAGGTTATTAGATAAGAATAAGTTTCGAGCGAAAAACTTACTATCGCAAACTGTACCTTCGATTCGATTTCTTTCGGTCGAAAATTTTGCGGCGATAAATTTAATCTGTCGACAATAAATTTTCTCGATCGTAAAATTTTACAGCGAAAATCTATTTTGAAATCGGAATAATTTTTCTCTCGATAACTTTCACGTCGAAAATTTTATTAACACGCGGAAAAATTCTCGATCGTAAGTTTACGCCAAAAATAATTTTCTCGATCGTATATTTACACGGAAATTTTTCTCGATCTTAAAATTTCTCAGCTATAGTATCAATCGTTGAGCTCAGACACTTAGAAATTTCTATAAGTCTTTTTCACTGTAGTCCGCATTAGCGAATAATATTTTCGATCGCAAATTAAAACGGAGATGCAAAATCACAAATCACACTTAGAAATCAGTTTAAGAATTGTCTTTCTTGTGCGATAAAAAGAACGGAGTGAACAGTGCTTAATTTCTCAATTGTAAACACTTAGAAAATTTTCGATGAAACCTACACGAATTTCACATACATATGTCGACAATTTTTCTTATCACAAATCTTCACTTCGCATGTCCTATGTGTACAACTTTAATGTCACAATAATTAGTTTATCAAACGTGCTATCATGTGATCGACTATTATGATTGATGTATCTAACTTTCGACTGGATATTATTTTTGAACTAATAATTTGTTTTTCCAAGTTGCCTTTCAGATTATCACTATCCGGCATACATTTACGACAAAAACCTATATCTCAAAGCGCAGGACACCAACTTCCAGCTCGACCTGACTACCTTCAGGTGTCCGGACGAGATAATTGTGTCTATATTGCAAGGCCATCCGCTTTGGAATGCACTAACGGTGACGGCATCAGTTCCGATGGTCTATCTCCAGCAATTATAGGGAGTAATTAAGAGTCATATAGTTGAGGGCAGCTACCGGTTTACCACGGTGGTTGGGACGAGGCACATCAGCTTTAGCAAGGATGATCTTGGCCTCGCTCTCGATCTACCATTCAGCCCCAACTACGACCCTCAGCCTACGGATGGGACACAGGCCACTACTCACTAAACTCGCTCAAGTCTAGAACAATGGCATCCCTCATCCGTGGAAGACACTGTTCGGGATAATCAACAAGTGTCTGTCACCTAAGCACGCAGGGTTCGATAAAGGCAACAGTAACATTCTTAGTATATTCCACGGGATAGCGTTGTTCCGCAACTACGACTTCACACAACTTATCTGGAACGATTTAGATGAACAGATCAGACAAAAGGAGAACAAATGCTCCAAGAATGTTCCTTATGCCCGGTGGTTCAACATGATAATTGCCCACCTCATGGAGCTCCATGACAATATTCCTCAACTACGTCCAGGAGGGAACTACCAACCACCGCGACTCAAATTCTTCCACAACCCTAAGCTCACGGATTTGATACAACCATCAATGTCGATCCCGTTCGAGTTTCTTCGAATTGCCGACCCGCGGGAGACGAATACCAACGATACCGCCGGGAGAATCATCTCACGGAGCCGATGGTTCGAGGGCCCCCGACAGATTTCACAGTGAGCCCTCAACAACTACATCAGCCCCATCCTAGTCCTGAAGCTGAGCTGATAGAACAAGTGGCTCAGGAACTAGAAGAGGAGCCCCCAACTCAGGACATTCAAATGTTAGATCAAGATGCCACGTTGATTGATGCAGTGGCACAGGAGTTGGAACTTGAGGCTTCACTAGGAGCTGAAGTACCTATCAGTGTTGGCGTGGTCCAAGGGACTATTGTGAAGAACCCTCTGCAGGACACAGCCCGATTCTGGGCACAACACACCATCACAGGCTATTACGCCTGAAACAAAAGATGTAATCCCCACGATTACTTCTCAAGAACCTCTGGTGATAGAACAGGCCCATGAGGATGCTGAGAATGGATTGTCACCTCACACGGCTACCCCATCAGTCACCGAGTCTGATGAGGAGATACGCTTGATAAGACGGACTCCAAGGCGCCTAAGCATACCGTTCGAGTCCATCTTCAAAACTGTCACCACAACATCAGACACAACGCAGTTTCACACTCCACGTGCTGAGGATTCTTCTTCACTCAATCCTAAGCAGCAGCACGAACTTGCAGCGCCACCAGAGGTCGAGCTTGCCTATTACTACCGACCTTGGCACTCATGTGTCTGATACACACGTTCCCACTGAATTTGTCACAACACCCTTAGATGCGAATCTTCTAGATTCAAGTCGAGGATTGGGTGGAAGTCTCTGCATGTCACAACCTCAAGTGACGACGAGCCAACCCACGGAGACGGGTATCACCCAAGGGTTGCCAACAGGCGACATCAGTCGACCTGGTCCATCATCGGAGGCCCCTTTCATGTCCATGACGGATGATTGACTACAGGCAGCTCTCTCCCGTGTTCTATCTCAGTTCGGGAACCGACTTATGGAGAGAGTTCACCCAGCCTTAGTGATATCACGACGTGATACCGGGAAAACACCAATCTCTGAGGGCCAACCGTTAGGACAAACCTCGCAACCCAACATCACGCCCGTTCAACCCACACGTTCCACACCCATCCTGTAACATCCCGTCCCATACCGGGGGTCACTGTAGCATCCGTCCCTACCGGGACCAGTGGGGTTGGGCCCACCACACTCCGACTGATAGTCTGGCCCCACTGTACCACCATTTAACCTTCCAGCGTGCTTCGTCCTCGCTCACACGCACCCTGGGCAAACTTCCCAGGGGGTCACCCATCCTAATATTGCTTCAAGTCAAGCACGCTTAACTTCGAAGTTCTTTCGGATGGACTCCCGAAAAGGTAGGTCGACCTTGGTGATATGAGTAGTACTATCAATTCTTTTATACGATTCTTAGCCTGACACGCCCATACATTGTCATGTTAGGGAGTGTGCCCTCGGAATGCCATACGAGGACTAGGAATAGTATAGGGTGCATGATGATGTATAGGTTGTAAGACAGGTTTATTGTATATACCGTCAAATAAATTAATGAATATATATTTTCATTATAATAAAGGCATTATTATTTATTTATCGAATTTAAAGTCTACTTGGTATCCGGTAGTGCGATAAATAAATAATACCCAAATGTTTGAGTTGGACGTCTGATTCTCGTGGGACGAGAGAGGAGACACCGGACGGTCCTTAATCTCAACATTAAATAAAAAGTCCGTAAGTCTAAGGATTCTAGGTGGGTGACTAGATATCCGAATATGACTTATCCATTGACGACCACATAGTATCGGTAGTGTCACCGATTACCTGAGAGGTTGTGGGTCGTGATGGAGATATGGTGATCGGAGAGATTGCGTATTTGGACATTCGGCTCGTATTCGTCTCAATCACATGGCTAGGATGTTGTCAATGATTGAACGAATGACTATAGCAGCCTCAGACCGATAGGGTCATTGACGGATTTGCTTTCGCGATTTCGGTTTGTCGCAAGTTGGCTAGGCTCGCAAGTGTTCATAAATGAGACACGGGTCAGCGACGAAACGCAACCGACTTTACGGAGGTGATTGCCGGGCTTTGACTGCTATCGGGATTCACTGCCTATATTCGTATAGGTTAATGTCCTATGAGGTAATCGGAGAGCGACGATTATAAAGCCTTCGGCCGAAGCTTGGAAAACTTGCTCGTATTAGATACAGAGCGGAGTTTAAATAATCAGTTCGGTCTCGATTATAACATAGTGTTAGGTTAGAGAGTTTGACATTTGCATGGCTCTCACCTAACCGGGACGCAAGTGAAAGGCGTAAGAAGTATTTAAATGTATACACTATAGTCGGTTCGCCCGAATTTCGATTAGATCAAAATTCGTTCTCAACTGGGATCTGTCCGGTACCGTGGGATTGGCTAGGCGAATACCGGGACTCGTGGATTCCTCCCATGCCAGTTGAGACGGACCTAGAGAGTCGCGCTTAAAAATGGTAATGAACTTGAACGAAAACGGCGGGCTTTTCTGTGGAACCTAACGAATAAGATTCGTTGAGGTAGTGGCAAAGTTGATACGAGGTGTCGACGACTTAGTTAAATTTCAGTGACAGTCACGGAAATAATTAGGACTTGAGATTGTCTTAAGTGCTTAATTAATTAACTAAGTGGGCTCAATTATAATTAAAATAATTAGATTGGATTTAATTATTTTATTATTTAAATTGAGGGACTAAATTGAGAATTTAGAAACCTCAAGGGCCAAAAGGAAATTTATCAAAATAAATAAAAAAAAAAAATGAAAATTCTACACATCCACGTTGGGATGTGTAGATAGTATGATAATATTTTTTTTTTTATTTAATATGACACTTGTTATAACAAGTGTCTCAATTAAAAAAATAAAAATAAAAATTAATGATACATAAAGCAACGTGAGTTGCTAATGTTAAAGTGAGGACTTGGTATTTTTCTTACTATAACATAGATCTAAAGAAAATAAAGTTGAAGTGTAGAACTTCTCAAGCCACGTTGAACCGACGGGATCGTTCGACGAACCAACGCCCGAACTGAACTGCGCTAGCCATCGGGAGCAGTCTCGGAGGTTTGTTCAAAGTCATACCGGCGTGACGATCTAGCCCGGAAGCCCCGGGATCCAGACAAGGTGTAGCCACGCCCATCCGAGGCGACGACAGAAGAAATCCCGTTCACCGAAGGTATACCTTGTACCTTATCGATTTGATTTACGAAAAATACCAAATGGTATCGGAATAATTCGAAAGACCCCTCATTAGAAACGTCGGGAAGAGTAGAATTATTCTGGAAAATTTGGTATCGATCGGAAATCGTTTCGGTCGTCAAATAGTTAAAAGACAGCAGACTGCCGTTTTACTCGAATTAATAATTTCGAACCACAGATTTGATTTTGGGAAAAATATCAAACGATGTCGGAATAATTCGAAAGACCTATCGTTGCGAACGTTAGGAAGTGTAGAATTATTCTGGAAAGTTTGGTATTGATCAAAAATCATTTCGGTCTCCAAATAATCGAAAAACGTCTGGTTGCCACTTTGTTCGATTAATTTGGATCTAAATTATTAATTCGAATAAATTGGAAATAAATTCGAATTTTGATAATTCGAATTAACCGCGATCTCCCGAGGCTTAGGGCAGTATCTCAGACCCTCGGGAGAAGCCGAATGGCGTAAGGTTGAATTTAGATATTAAAAATCAAAAATTCGCCACCCTACGCCGCTCGGTACAAATCGCGCTTCCGCTATAGCCACGTTGCGCTGTTCGGGGGCCGGCGTCGATTAATCGAGCCCACCCCAACAGTGGTATCAGAGCCAAGGCTCATGAATGGTTCGACCGAAGGCCTCGAAAGCCGATGTGGCGAACGAACGGTCGACGTAGTTTGGAGACTATCGTCGCTCGTGACGTCGGTTGGACCACCGACGTTAAAATTCTGTGTTGCATGTTTATGTGGGACATTTATGCGGGCTTAGGTTCAACCGGGTTATTTGTTTAAGGGTCGTTTGCCGCCCCCGGTATGTACATGGATTACGGTTTGTTTGGGAATTAATTCCCCCGTGTTGTATTTTATTGCTTTATTAGATAGGTTAGATAAAATGACGGCCATTCGACGCAAGGCGAGATTGGAGGATTCGACAACCATCGTAACGATGACTCGACGTTGGAAGATCGAAGACCCCGGCCGTTTTACGACCCATGTAATAGGACCAGTATAGAAGTAGCTCGCATATTTGTCCATTTAAATTGTTTTCCTAGGGTTAGGAATTTATTTATCGCATTTACATGCTCGTGCTTAATTTTAATATGCTATGAGTTACAAAAATCTCCCGTACGAATACTAAGTGAGTAAAGGGATTGGATGCCCTGTCTTCTATCAAGCTCGGGCCTAGTTGTTACAAAACCTAAATGCAAGGTTTGGTTTCGGGTATGCCGGCGCCTTGCATTTGCTTTTGTTTCGGCTTGCTCGGGTGTATTTGTGCCGCTCGCCAAGACCACACTGTGCGGTAAGACGTACGGTTCAAGTGTGCGGTTTTGAGCAACGTTGATAGGTCGCACTTAGACAGTCATACCGCCTTGTTCCGGGTTTGCCGGCGGGGGTCCCTGACTGAGACAAAGATAGTTGAGACATTCGACAAGGTCGGATTCGTGCGGAGCACGACTTCGTGGGCCGATGCAAACCAATAAAACGACAGAGGTTGAGGTTTGCATCCGTCCACGGGGACATCAACTCCACTATCGAAGTTATCAACGAAACTTCCAAAACATCCGTAGGGAGAATGGAGTTTATGAAAAGATAGTGGGAGTCAAACGGAATAAAAAGTCCTTGTTCGCGTTTGATAACCTATACAATCGACTTAATATGCCTTTTATTTTTCTGCAGCATTTTCTCTCATTGTGAAATTATGTCGACCGCTTTAAATGTACTGCTAAAGGAGAATAGGTTGGTTGGGCCAAACTATTCAGACTGGCTTCGCAACTTGAGGATTTTCCTTGAGATTGAGAACCTAGTTTATATCCTTGACTCCGAAATGCCACCGGCCCCAGGGGCGCGGGCATCCGAGCAGGCTCGTGCCGCTTATGACAAGCGACTGCGTGACGAGAAGCTCGTAAAGGCTCATGTCCTCGGATCGATGAGTAACGCACTGCAGCGTAGCCATGAAAATATGGCTGATGCTCGGGTGATGGTTCAACATTTGAAAGAGCTTTACGGTGAGACGTCTAGGACAGCTCGCTATGCGACTTCGTCGCAGCTCTTCCGATCGAGGATGTCTGAGGGTGAGAATGTTGGCGAACATGTTATGAACATGATCACCATGATCGAGAGGTTGGAAACTCTCAATTTTCGATTTGATCGGGAATTACAAAATGATCTCATCTTGCAGTCTCTACCTCCGTCCTTCAATGCGTTCATTGTGAACTATCATCTGAATGGTATGACGCTATTGCTTCCTGATCTGATGAATCAGTTAGCAACAGCGCAAGGTCAGATGAAGAGGGCAAAGCAGACTGCACTTGTCGCCACTTCTTCAAAGCCCCAGAAAGGCAAAAAGAAGAAGGGCAACAAGCTCAAGCCGACAGGGAAGGTTTCCAAGAAGAAACTATCTTCTGGGAAATCGAAGCAAACCGGTGTAAAGCCGACGGATAGGTGTCTGCATTGCGGTGCGCTGGGCCACTGGAAGCGGGACTGTCCAAAGCTCAAGGGTGAGCAGAATGCGTCAGGTATGGAACTTAATGTTTTAGAAACAGTTTGTTCTTCATCTGTATACTCTACTTCCTGGATATTGGATTCGGGGGCTAGTACTCACATTTGTGTTTCCACGCAGGGTCTGGGACCAAGTAGAGCGCTTGGGGAGCATGAGATCGAGGTCAGAGTGGGAAGCGGGGATAGTATCTCGGCAAGCCACGTCGGATCAAGATCTCTTGTATTATATTCTGGGCATGTGTTGCGTTTGTACGATTGTCTTGTACTCCCGAGGGGATTTAAGAACATCGTCTCCGTTCCTGTTTTGAGCAGAAACGGTTATGTATTTAGTTTTAATAATAATACATGCCACATTATGTATAGAAATAAAAATGTTGGCAGCGCAACACTAATAAATGGTTTGTACTATTTAAATACCCAGGACGATATATCTGTGAATACTGTCACAAATAAACGAAAGTCGGGAATAAACGCGAGATACTTGTGGCATCTTCGATTAGGTCATACTGGAGAACGCAAGATACACGAGTTGGAGAAAAACGGGATATTGACACCGTTGGGATCAGATCCCTATCCGACTTGTGAGTCATGCCTCAAAGGTAAAATGACCCGATCACCCTTCACCGGGACTTTTAATAGAGCCACGAAATTCTCGGTTTAATTCACACAGATGTTTGCGGGCCTTTCAATGTGAAAGCTCGAGGTGACTTCCACTATTTTATTACCTTTACGGATGATCACAGTCGTTACGGACTAGTGTATCTGATGAGGTATAAAGCTGATGCTCTTGAAAGGTTCAAGGAATATAAGGCGTTGGTGGAAACCAAACTTCGAAAGTCATTAAAGTCATTCGATCGGATCGAGGTGGCGAGTACATGAGCGTCGAGTTTGACCAGTTCTTAAAGGAGAATGGTATAATATCACAGATGACTCCGCCCGGTACGCCACAATTGAATGGCGTGGCCGAACGTAGAAACCGAACTTTATTAGATATGGTTCGTTCTATGTTAAGCTATACAGATTTACCAATGTCATTATGGGGATACGCGCTTTTGACAGCAGCGTATACAATTAACCGGTGTCCCTCGAAGTCTATTAACGGCATTCCGTATGAGATATGGACTGGTCGTTTACCAAGCTTATCACATAATAGGATTTGGGGTTGCCCCGCCTATGTGAAAAAGCTAAAAACCGATAAATTGGAGTCTAGGTCTGTAAAAGGACGTTTCATAGGTTACCCTGAAGACTCTATGGGGTACCTATTCTATTTTCCCGATGATCAAAGGATCGTTGTTGGCCTACATGCACATTTTCTCGAGGAAGAGTTCATTCGAGATTTTGGCATTGGCCGTGAGGTCACTCTCGAGGAGCAGATGACCGAAACGCCCACACAAGATTCGGATGGTCTGAGCGAACCAGTCATGCGACGATCTGAAAGGGTGCCTCGCCAACCACAGCGGTATGGCATGTCACATGTCAAACAAGGTTATGTTGTGACTAGGGGACTTCTAAGAGAAGATCCCGCTACTTTCGATCAAGCTATATCCGATGTTGACTCAGCGAGATGGATTGAGGCTATGCGAGCTGAGATGGACTCAATGTACTCCAACAAAGTCTGGACTCTTGTAGACCTACCGAGTGGTTTTAGACCAATCGGTTGTAAATGGATTTACAAGAGGAAGATTGGATCTGACGGACAAGTTGAGACGTACAAGGCCAGGTTGGTTGCCAAGGGCTATAACCAAAAAGAGGGAGTTGACTATGAGGAGACTTTCTCACCTGTAGCCATGATCAAGTCCATCCGAATAATGCTCGCAATAGCTGCGCACTATGATTATGAGATTTGGCAAATGGACGTTAAAACGGCGTTCCTTAATGGATTCCTCAAGGAGGAAATCTATATGGAGCAGCCAAAAGGTTTTGAGTCGCATGCAGATACTCACAAAGTGTGCAAACTGAATCGGTCAATATACGGACTGAAACAGGCCTCTCGCAGATGGAATCTACGTTTTGATGAAGCAGTTCGGAACTTTGGATTCGTGAAAAACGTAGATGAGCCATGTGTCTACAGAAAGAGCAGTGGGAGTATGGTGTCGTTCCTTGTATTGTACGTGGATGATATCCTTTTGATAGGAAACGACATTGGGATGCTCTCATCGGTGAAAGCATGGCTTTCAACCGAATTCTCCATGAAAGACCTGGGAGAAGCGACGTATATACTAGGTATTCGCTTGTTCAGGGATCGAGCGAACCATACGATCGGCTTATCTCAGGCCCTTTACTTAGAGAAAATCCTGAAGAAATTCAGAATGGATGACTCTAAGAGAGGGTTCTTACCAATGCGACATGGGATCCATTTGTCAAAGTCAATGTCACCTCAAAGTGAGGAAGACAGACGACGGATGAGTGGGATACCGTATGCGTCTGCAGTGGGTAGTCTGATGTACGCGATGTTGTGTACACGACCGGACATTGCCTACGCTGTGAGCGTGGTTAGTCGGTTTCAGGCAAACCCAGGGGAAGAACATTGGACAGCTGTTAAGAATATCTTTAAATACCTTAGACGGACTAAAGACTTAACGCTGGTTTATGGAGGAGCGGGACTAGAAGTAGTTGGTTATACCGATTCGGACTTCCAGTCGGACGTGGATGACCGAAAATCTACTTCAGGTTTTGTATTCGTGCTCAACGGTGGGGCAGTGTCTTGGAGAAGCTCCAAGCAAAGCACAACTGCCGATTCCACGTGCGAGGCAGAATACATAGCAGCCTCAGAGGCAGCTAAAGAAGCTGTTTGGATGAAAAAGTTTTTGGAGGAACTTACTGTGGTACCAGTTGTTGACAGACCGCTTACACTTTGGTGTGATAATAGCGGTGCAGTCGCACAAGCAAAGGAACCACGATCTCATAGCAAGTCCAAACATATTGAGAGAAAATATCACGTATTACGTGAGTTCGTTGAAAACGGGATGGTCGCCGTGCAGAAAATCGCCACCGCAGAAAACGTGGCGGACCCGCTCACTAAGCCCTTGTCCCAAGCAGTTATGGAACAGCATCTGGACAAGATGGGGCTACGATACCATTGCGACTGGCATTAGGTGCATCGCATGGCATTCGAGTGCAAGTGGGAGGTTGTTAGGGAGTGTGCCCTCGGAATGCCATACGAGGACTAGGAATAGTATAGGGTGCATGATGATGTATAGGTTGTAAGACAGGTTTATTGTATATACCGTCAAATAAATTAATGAATATATATTTTCATTATAATAAAGGCATTATTATTTATTTATCGAATTTAAAGTCTACTTGGTATCCGGTAGTGCGATAAATAAATAATACCCAAATGTTTGAGTTGGACGTCTGATTCTCGTGGGACGAGAGAGGAGACACCGGACGGTCCTTAATCTCAACATTAAATAAAAAGTCCGTAAGTCTAAGGATTCTAGGTGGGTGACTAGATATCCGAATATGACTTATCCATTGACGACCACATAGTATCGGTAGTGTCACCGATTACCTGAGAGGTTGTGGGTCGTGATGGAGATATGGTGATCGGAGAGATTGCGTATTTGGACATTCGGCTCGTATTCGTCTCAATCACATGGCTAGGATGTTGTCAATGATTGAACGAATGACTATAGCAGCCTCAGACCGATAGGGTCATTGACGGATTTGCTTTCGCGATTTCGGTTTGTCGCAAGTTGGCTAGGCTCGCAAGTGTTCATAAATGAGACACGGGTCAGCGACGAAACGCAACCGACTTTACGGAGGTGATTGCCGGGCTTTGACTGCTATCGGGATTCACTGCCTATATTCGTATAGGTTAATGTCCTATGAGGTAATCGGAGAGCGACGATTATAAAGCCTTCGGCCGAAGCTTGGAAAACTTGCTCGTATTAGATACAGAGCGGAGTTTAAATAATCAGTTCGGTCTCGATTATAACATAGTGTTAGGTTAGAGAGTTTGACATTTGCATGGCTCTCACCTAACCGGGACGCAAGTGAAAGGCGTAAGAAGTATTTAAATGTATACACTATAGTCGGTTCGCCCGAATTTCGATTAGATCAAAATTCGTTCTCAACTGGGATCTGTCCGGTACCGTGGGATTGGCTAGGCGAATACCGGGACTCGTGGATTCCTCCCATGCCAGTTGAGACGGACCTAGAGAGTCGCGCTTAAAAATGGTAATGAACTTGAACGAAAACGGCGGGCTTTTCTGTGGAACCTAACGAATAAGATTCGTTGAGGTAGTGGCAAAGTTGATACGAGGTGTCGACGACTTAGTTAAATTTCAGTGACAGTCACGGAAATAATTAGGACTTGAGATTGTCTTAAGTGCTTAATTAATTAACTAAGTGGGCTCAATTATAATTAAAATAATTAGATTGGATTTAATTATTTTATTATTTAAAATTGAGGGACTAAATTGAGAATTTAGAAACCTCAAGGGCCAAAAGGAAATTTATCAAAATAAATAAAAAAAAAAATGAAAATTCTACACATCCACGTTGGGATGTGTAGATAGTATGATAATATTTTTTTTTTATTTAATATGACACTTGTTATAACAAGTGTCTCAATTAAAAAAATAAAAATAAAAAATTAATGATACATAAAGCAACGTGAGTTGCTAATGTTAAAGTGAGGACTTGGTATTTTTCTTACTATAACATAGATCTAAAGAAAAATAAAGTTGAAGTGTAGAACTTCTCAAGCCACGTTGAACCGACGGGATCGTTCGACGAACCCAACGCCCGAACTGAACTGCGCTAGCCATCGGGAGCAGTCTCGGAGGTTTGTTCAAAGTCATACCGGCGTGACGATCTAGCCCGGAAGCCCCGGGATCCAGACAAGGTGTAGCCACGCCCATCCGAGGCGACGACAGAAGAAATCCCGTTCACCGAAGGTATACCTTGTACCTTATCGATTTGATTTACGAAAAATACCAAATGGTATCGGAATAATTCGAAAGACCCCTCATTAGAAACGTCGGGAAGAGTAGAATTATTCTGGAAAATTTGGTATCGATCGGAAATCGTTTCGGTCGTCAAATAGTTAAAAGACAGCAGACTGCCGTTTTACTCGAATTAATAATTTCGAACCACAGATTTGATTTTGGGAAAAATATCAAACGATGTCGGAATAATTCGAAAGACCTATCGTTGCGAACGTTAGGAAGTGTAGAATTATTCTGGAAAGTTTGGTATTGATCAAAAATCATTTCGGTCTCCAAATAATCGAAAAACGTCTGGTTGCCACTTTGTTCGATTAATTTGGATCTAAATTATTAATTCGAATAAATTGGAAATAAATTCGAATTTTGATAATTCGAATTAACCGCGATCTCCCGAGGCTTAGGGCAGTATCTCAGACCCTCGGGAGAAGCCGAATGGCGTAAGGTTGAATTTAGATATTAAAAATCAAAAATTCGCCACCCTACGCCGCTCGGTACAAATCGCGCTTCCGCTATAGCCACGTTGCGCTGTTCGGGGGCCGGCGTCGATTAATCGAGCCCACCCCAACATGTCAGTCTCAGGATCCCCTCTCATTCGGTGTCGGATCGGTTCGTTCATGTACCCCTTCGCCTAGAAGCCTGCCAGGAGCCGCTCCTTGTCCGTGCACTTCTCTAGCACCGGCGATCACTCCCCGCCCTCATCGGCCCCGCCCTCATCCGCTACCCTGAGCTATTTCTCCCTACCTGATTTCCGGGGCGAAATCTCTTTTAAGGGGGGAGGATGTAATACCCGAGTCCCGTAAGTAAGCCGGCCAATAAATACGCATACTTATTATATGACTTACGTGACTGCATGAGATATGTTTTTCGAATTTATATGTCAACATGATATCAAAATGGGTGCTATTAGGGTTACTAACCAAGTAGAGGAATTAACTGAATTTAGGTTAGTTATTGATTTTAGGGTTTTGGTACATGACATGATAACTTAGAAGAGTTGATTTAATATATTAAGTATTAAATACCGCATTTTGGGGAGTATGAATTAGTAGAAATAAGTTCGAAACTTAACAACATGAGGGTCGAAATGTCTAGTTGTTGATTGTTAAAATCAACAATTTCGAAGTTCTTACGAACCGAAATTTATGAAGCTCAAATTTTGGTATCATAAAATCTTGAAATCTCAAGATCTTTGAACCTCGATGTATTTAAAGTTTGAAAGAACAACTTGTAATAAATAAGGATGCCGAAATTATAGAATTATCAAACTACTCGATATCCTAAACTTTACCTTAGGATCTCGAAACTTTTCAAATTCGAAAGTGGTAAAACTCGACATTTTAGGAACTCGAGTTAAAGGATGTGGAAGAATTACAAAAGAAAGATACTAGTAATTGAGATAAGTATCAATTACTTAGTTGGAAAGAAAAGTAAGCCATTGATGTCATTTGTCCATGATTATACGCCAACTTGAGGATAAAATAAGAAATGAGAAACCCCACTCGGTAAGCATAAAACTGCCGAGAACATACAACCAGACGAAACAAAAAGCTGGATCAAAATCTCACACAAAGCTTGGGAAAAAGGTATAATTCACAACCACTCTGTATTTACATGTGTATCTGACGTGTTTTAGGTATAAAAAAGTTAGATATAATTACGATTTAACTACTAACCTTAGGGTTTCTAAATATATGTAACGATTACTACTCTTGAAATATAGGGTTTCAATCAAATACTTGGGTAAATTCTATAACGAAGATGGTGTTTTCAAGTGATATAATTTCTTCAGGTTAGGAATTCGAAACTGTATTAATTTTTGCAGGAATAATTTTGAGCTTGAAAGTGGAGATAAGAAAATATCGGGCCAAAACTCGAGATGAAATCTCGAGATGAAACTCGATATTCATCCTAAAATCCACATCGAGGTTTATAGCGAGGTAGTATTATATAGATAATGTCGAGATCTCTCATCAATGTGGGTGTCGAAATCTTTATCTAACTATAATATTAATAAAGTTTCGAATTCTGTTAGTTATTAAGGGAGGATTTCGAAGTCTTTACAAAGGATTAAAATGTCGAAAGCTATTGATATGCCACATCTCGACATTTCATATCCTATAACTATTGTAACTCGACATATATCTCGAAAAGTTACTTTGATAATGATTTATTTAACATGTCGAGTTTTATACCAAAGCAAATGTCGAGATCAACAAATAATAAATATCGAGATCCTACTTCACCAATAAGCTCGAGATCTTTGTGTAGTTTAAATGTCGAAGCTTGGTATAAGGAATGTCGAGACCTATTTCTGAAATTGTATTTCTTAGTTTAGGTTAAGATCTAATTTAGGGTTTCGAAATTATAAAAGTTGAAACTAGGGTTTTCAAATTAAGCCAATTTCGTGAAATTAAAAATTAGACTAACAAACCCTAATTTTATATGTTTCCATATTTAGGGTTCGAAGATTAGCGATTTACAGTACGATAAGATTAAATAAGCTAAGGACGCCAGGTAAGTGGGAATTTCAACTACAACACATAAATTGCTTGTGCTAATATGGATTACGTGGCTATCTGCTTATATGAGATTATGTGAATTATTTGCTATATATGACGATATAGCATGCATTCTAGTATTGTTTACATGGCATGAACACATGCATACACGGCATGCACGAGAATTGTGAAATGAGAGTATGCATGGTATAATGTCGCTTGAAAGCGTTTGCCGATATAGGCATCTGATGTCGACTCACAGTTGAGTCTGGACTACTTCTATGACACCATGACGACCCGGTACGTCGTCGGATATATTTTTATTATTTGGGCTGAATGCCCTGAATTGCAGTAGGTGCGACATGGAGGAGGCGATTCGAGGGTGGCAGCGACACCGAGGGTATCTCTGGTGTTGGCGACCCCGAAGTGGGCTACCAGCGTGAGCATCCGCGGAACAGCAAGTACCCATTGGGCTGAATGGCGGGCCGTCATGCATCCCAGTGCTAATTGGGCCGAAATGCGTGACTGGTATTTTATGGCTCGTCACCCTCTGTGGATTGCTGGACCATTGTCCTTATTGGAATTGAGCTCTGAAAATGGTGCATAGTAAGTCAGTCGAGGGCCCTGAGAGATATGAGATTGAGTTTGATCCTATTAGGGTCTGAATGCATTGGCGCGGATGCCTTTGCAAATGAGACACGTGCACGGCATGCATTATTCCTACTTACTGAGCTTTATAGCTCATCCCATATTATGTGTTGTAGGTACGCGCGACCACGGTACGTGATCGCTTATGACGGCAAGGATATCTTTTGAAGCTTCCAACGACTTTTGAGGGTGGTGTGTACATGAATGCGACCCGTGGGGTGGAAGTTAGAATTCCTTTTGTTGCAAATAGGAACCATCCTATGTATTTAGGTTGGAAGCCATATTTTGACTTGTACAGTACTAATTCCTTTATATAAAAGGAAAAATTTTACCCACGTTTTCGCGTATTAATTATTTTATATTGACATTAGCCACGTAAGTTAGCGTTAGAATTGGTAAGTAGATGGCGAGGCGCCACACATCTTCATACCCATCCTCACACACAACCTCATAAAACCAGCAACCGTACCTATCAGCGAACTCCACTCCATTCTAGTTGCCCGTTTACTAGAGCTAACCTCCCGAACGCCAGAAGAAGAAGATCTGTGCCGCCGTCTCGTGGATCGTCCTAATCCGACAGACGCATGCCTTGGTCAAAGCTATTGCTCCAAACGTCGACATGATGACCCTGCCGATCAAGGTCTCCATGAGGGGGAGAAGAGACCTCGGATAATTATGAGAAGTCAGAGACATGGCTCGGGCACGACACAGACATGTGCTGGAACAGCTGAAACCTCACAAACATCCACTACCCAAGCAACTACCACCACGCACCGCACAACCACTCTAACCCAAACCCAAATCGAACAACCATCCTTTACATTAAGGACACCTCCATCCACACCCACGACCCTAACAAGCCCCTTGCTTCCGGAAGAAGAAGCAAGTGCCGCTATGCTCGTAGCACTAGCAGCTACTCAAGCTACTCCCTCGATCGCTCTAGACCAACCGGGTACTTCTAGGCATGGCGTCAATCCGCACGAATTCCTAGATAAGTACATCTTCGAAGGACAGTGGATGACGCACAGCATGCCCGATGAAGCTCAAAGACAATGCATCAGGGACGTTTGACAGTTCCTCCAAGCAGCTTCAGTTGACTTAGTCTTAATTGAAGACGAAGAACATTGGGAAGGTGAAGACCATGAACAAATTCCCGCAAGACTTTCCAGAATTAATTGCGTAACGAGCGGAGTCGCTTACAAGACAAATGCCTGGAACCGTTCGCATTGATACGCAGCGGGAAAACATAGGGATCAAGATCCCATTCCTGGAAGAAGTTCATCAAAATATTTGGAGGTCACCGAACAAAATCAAGACGCCGAACGAGTTCGAGCTCAGAGGCATTTCTCACTAGGAGCAGCAGAAAATGGTGAGTTATCTTTGGATGCTGACCCAACTCGGACCGGATATGATGCTGGGGATTCCTAAGGAACGGCTGAAGAGTCACTTCAAGGAATTATCCCCAATATGTCAGCTACTTAGCGTCTATTGCACTAAAAAAAGTCTTTCAACGTCGTACTACGTGATAGGGCGAATAGATAGAACTCGGGAAGAAATAAGCGAGAGTGACCTACCTTATCTTCCTGCCAAGGAGGTGTACATGCTCTACCAACTCTAGGTAGAGAAGTACAATGGTCCTCAAGGCTTTATCAAGAACGAAGGACCGAGGGACTATCGGTTCATGTTGCGACAAGTCAGGTACTCTGCCTCACACGATCTTCAGATGGCTCTGTAGAGCAATATGAAGAAGGTCAACATGATGGCCCCGCTCAATCAAGGACCTGAAATCGAAGGGCTTCCAAGCAATCACGCACGCATAAGCTCAGTCCTAGGCGTCACCTACCACAATCCAACGCTAAAAAGACTAGGTTGATGCTGAAGACTGAGATACATAAGTTTTGCGATGGGACGCTCAAGGTGATCAGGCAGAACATAGAGAAGAGATCGGAAGAAATCAATCGAGTGACGATGCTGAAGCTTCATAGGTTCGTGAGAGAACAACCGCTCCTGATGGAACTACTTGATGACATTGAGGAGCGACTGGAGCTGAGGAACACGCTAAGGGACTACAAGTACGCGCTGGCTTGCACAGGTCTTACTACACCCAACGAAGACAAACAGCGCGGAAGGGCAATCAAACACAAAGGGGGAGATTGTAGAATACGCTTTGCAATTGTGCTTTGATATATTAGCTGTCTTCGCGGGGCGTTATGTGTATTTGTCCTTTGTTTAGGACTTACTTGTTATTTATACCAAGTTTGTTTGGTATAAATAGACTTGTAAACATTATGATTAATAGAGAAAATTAGTCAATTGATCCGAAAGGCTTGCTAATTCATTCCTAGAGAGAGAAAATCAGAAATCATTCTCTCACTACAAAGATTCTCTCTCGTGATCTTCATTGGAAGGTTTTAATCGAAATTCATTTCATACAATTCTAATCGATTGCCTTAGAGTTACGTCCTAGGATTGATAGAGTTGACAATCTAGGACCTAACATCATGCATTCTGCAACAGGAAAACCAGATAGGTACGTCTGCAATAATCATGCATTCTGCGGGTTCATGATTTGGGTTGCATGTTTATATTATTGTAATTATTTTCTATTACTATTATTGTTATTCTTATGCAGGAAAACTTACTTAAATACTACTTCTTCATAGATGTTGTACGTAAACAATGAAGTAGACGCTGTCTAAGGGTTCAGAAGAGGTGTCAGAATTATTTTGTGCATTGCATATCTTTGTATGCAGTCTGATTGTATTGTTGATTTATTGGGCAGGATGGGTGCATTTCATAGGCCAATCTCGATATCATTAGCATAAAGGAACGCTGATTTCATGCATTGCCGTGTTTCTGACATACACGATTAAACGAGCTGTAATGCGTGTTGTTTTGGAGGGGTAAGTATGCTTTCGTCGTCTCATGTTTTCTAACTGTCTTCTATGCCATATTCCGTAAGATATGTTTTTCTTTTGTAGTTTTGGGAATGTCTCCCTTACGGTTGGAATGATAAGGCAACGAAGTTTTGCGAAGCGACCGTTCTTCCATCGGGTAGAATACAGTTGTGGTAGTCTCATGTTTTAATTCGAAAAATTTGGATGTATTGCTTTTTTGTTGGATATGTTGTTGTTTGTATTGTCAAGCTTCGTTTGACAAAAGAATGACAAAAGGCTATGTATAGTTGCATGATTTTAAGGTTGTACTACTAAAATGTCGTAACTCCAGCTGTTACATGACCATAAAAAAATGTCTAGCATGTGACTATTGAGCTGCTCTGCGATGCTCAAATGCTGATGTGCCATGTCGTGATTGATTTTATTTCTTTTTTACCAGAAAGGCATCCCAACAGTCTCCAGTCATGCGTAGCATTCAATGTTTTTAGGGCATCTGTACAGCCTCCGATGACAACAAAGCAATCTTGCGTAGCATAATGATTTTAGGGCATCTGAACAGTCTTGATAACAACAAAGGGTGTGTAATAAAGCAACAAAACTTTTCCATTCTCAACGCACACTAATACACATACATAGAATTATCATGTATATGGTAAATGCAATCTCAGCAAGAAAGGAGCCCAAGAACTTCTTTTGCCATCGGTTAAACAAGAAAATCAATGTACTTGGCATTTCTACGTTTTAGAACAAAACGATATTAATTACGTCTGCAAACCAAAATGCAAGCAGTCAAATGAATAAGTATAACCCGTGCATCGCACGGGCAACACCTAGTAATTATATATTTGTAAAAAATAAATAAAAACCGACACCCAAAATATTTTAAATCATGTACTAATTTGTAAAATCTTATAAAGTAAAACTGACACCACGTTCTAAGCATTTATAAAAGAACCCACCTTTAAGATAGCAAGAGAGACATGTCTGATTCGATGCCTACTTCAATGGCCCATACCACTTACCAGACAAAAAACTGCTCGCACGCAAAAAGAAAAAGAAAAAATGGTATGAACAAGACATCATTGGGGAAAAAAATCTGAAGAGAGACCTCGGTGAGAGATCACTATGAGTTAGGATTATAGTTGCAGGACAATACAGTTGTTCAGCATTTAGTTAATTTTGGATTTTCTTCAGGAGGCCTTCATTTGCTATTGAAGATGGGAACCATCTTCAGGATCCTTGTGGGGAAGGAGCACTTTCTATCAATGCTTACTAACACGTCTAATGCCATTCTCTGTTTCTAATGGCTTCACATGAATCTTTTGCTAGAGCCCAACCAACTGCCACTAAAGGCCTCGCCGGAAGCTCTCGTTCTTAACCGGCGTTGTATTTCAGTTTCAAGGATTCACATGCCAGCTCTCAAGCCTGTAATTGTCAGCGGTTACACGAACAGCTTCTCAAGTCTTCTCTTGATTCATTTTTTCAGTCATTTATTTTTTCCCCTCCGACCAATTTACACATTCATAACGTATTTTTTGGGTTATCAAAATTTCTGAGCTATCTCCATTTATTTCAATTATTAGGTATGGAGATTAATGAGACCCATATAAGAGGTCCTTGATGGATTTCGAGAAGCTATCAATATCTGAGTCGTCTTTAAGTAGGTAGAGGATGTTGAGGCGACTATATCATAATGTGCATGAGAAGTTACTGCAACGAATTTTTTACCTTATTGTTGCTGTTTGGTTTCAGATTATGTCTTCTAAGTGTTAGGTGTAATGACCAATGTCGGAGAGTTTTTCTAGTTTGTCGTAGTAAGATATTTGAGGCATTTGCTGCTAAAAAAGAAGCAATATAGACAATAGCACTCTCCCGAGGTGGAGGATGACGGCGGGAGAAAGGCGGGCACTCAATGATACTACAAATTATCATGGAGAATCGGAATCAGGATTCAGGACAATATTGTACATATTCTCTGAATTATCGCTTGATACATAGTTTCAGGACAATGAGTCCTTTCGGTTATGTTATGATCTATTTTCTTGGGAAATAAACATTTCAAATATAATTGTTATAATATTCCAGGTTCGAAAAGATTAATAATTTTTGACACATAGTTAAAAATTATCTTACTAATGATATTAATTTTACATATTGATACTCGTGTGGCGCAGTGGCAAAAAACTAAAAGTTTAAGGATAATGTAAAGTATATATTTTAATAGTGCTTGATTTTATTAGTTGTCCTTGTAATTTGTGGTGTTTTGTATAGTAGTCCTTAGATTAGGACTAGTTTGATATTTATACCAAGTTTGTTTGGTATAAATACATGTAAGAAATTGTGCTGAAAAGAAAAAGTTTTGGAAATTGATCCGAAAGGCTAGTAATTAAATTTCTAGAGAGAGAAACAATAGTAACTTTCTCACTCTACACGAATTCTCTCTCTCAATCTTCATTTGAGTTTTTCGATCGATTCTAAATGTCAATCATTATCATCGAATTACTTAGAATTCTAGCCTAGGATCATAGAGTTGTTAATCGTAGGACCTAACAATTGGTATCAGAGCAGATTCGTTCTGTTTTGAATAAAAAATTGTTAGATTTGGATCGAAAATCATTTCTGATTAATGTTCATCGAAGAACAGTTTGGCGCGAAATTTTTTCCGGTCCAATAGCATAATTTATGCTTAACTGACTTGAATTTGATGTTTCTGTGCTTGTTTGAGTGTTAAATGATGATCGCGATCAGATTTGTAGATGTTCGAACTTCATTTTTGTTGGATTAAATTGATTCTGTGATTTACTGTTTGCGAAGAACATGAAGAACACGTTCTCGTTTTGATCAATTTCGACATATTTTGCTTCATAACGTGTTTAATTGCTTGTTCGTGCGAAGTTAGTAAATGAATGCGAGCAATTACCTGAAATTTCACTGTCTAATTCGTTGTTTTTGCTTGAATTTGTGTTAATCATATTCTGTGATTTTTCTCGATCGTTCTAATTTTTCTCGCTAGGTTTACGATTGGATTAGTTTCTCGATCGAAAAACTTGGCGCGAGAATTTTTCTCGGTCAGAATACGAAGTCAGCGCTAGAATCATCGTCACTAGAAACGATTTTAGTTAGAAATATTTCTCGAGCATTATTCAGCGAAAATCTTTTTCGAGAGAGACCAATTTTGACTTGCATGCGTAAAAACTTTCTCGAAAAACATTTTTGGTCAGACCTTTAACGTTTGACCACGCGAAAATCAATTACACGTGATAAACCTTTCTAGTCAACAGATTTATTTTGACTTGTAGAGAAACTTACTAACGTACTGTTTCTTTACGATCGAAATAAATTCACGATCAGGAAATTTTTCTCGAACGATTTTGGGCAATTTATTTTGCTCGAAAAATATTTCGCTGACAAACTTCCTCGCACGAGAACAGTACATAGTATATTCTATTTCGACGAAATTATTTTCAATCAAACTTTAAAGATTGAATCGAAAATAATTCTCGAACTATTTTTCGAATCAAACGCTACTAACGAACTTTGTCACTTGTGAACACATTACACCATCTTCATACGTTCAAAACACTTAACGAAGATCCTTCAACAACTCAACTACAACACAAAATGGATGCATACTCGCTCGGAAATGACAACCTTCCGCCGATTTTGCAACGAGGCGAATATACCGTGTGGAGAAGCCGCTTCCTCAATTTCATCGCTCTAAAAGATCAAGCTGAAAATCTACTGCAGTCTCTTGAAGAGGGACCGACACAATTCTGGGTCCATGTACCCGGTGATGAACCAGCTACTCCTCCAATTCCACCTTCTAGGCGACTAAAGAAGCCTAGGGAATACTCTATAGAGGAAAGGGCTCGAGCTAAGGCTGATCTAGTAGCCATGAATACCCTCATCCAGGGCATCCCCAACGACACATATAGACAGATTGATAGCCTTTCATCGGCTAAAGGAATGTGGGATGAACTGCACTGGATGATGCAGAGGACGGAAGTTGGCATGAAGGCCAAAAAGGCGAACACTCTCACTGCTTACGACTCCTTCAAAGCAAAGCCGAAGGAGAGTCTATTTGAGATCTACCAAAGATACCTCACTCTTCTCAATGAGATGAGGAAGATAGAAATCACGAAGACCAATATAGAGACAAACATCGGATTTCTGTCTCCTCTGCCGCGGTATGGAAGAAAATTTCCACTCAAATTCGACAAAATAAAGATCTAGAGGAGTTGGATATCCATGCCATGTTTGACAATCTCGCACAACATGAGGATGATATAAGCGAGATTCAAAAGGAGCAGAAGGGCAAACAGATCGAAGACACTATTGCCTTAGTCTCGAGAAGAGGAGCTCAAAATCAAGAAAAATAAGACCGTTAGGCCTCCTTCTCCTTCATAGTCGGGAGAAGATTCAGACTCCGATGTCGAGCCAAACATGAAAGCCCTAGGAAAGAATTTGGCTCTAATAGGAAAATTGATGAGTAAGAAGTCCTTCAAGAAGAAGTCTTAAACCTCAGCCAAACAGACTTCGGACTACAAGCTCTAAAAACAAAGAACGTGCACCAGAGAGCTCTGAAGTCAAGAACCTAAAAGAGGCTAACAAATGCTTCAACTGTGGGAAGCCAGGTCACTTTGCCAGAGAGTGCACTCTTCCAAAGAAGAGAGATGCCAAATACTACTCCATGAAGCTCTTGTTGACCTTTTTGGTCCATATACGTTAGAGAGTTTTGATGAACGATGTAATTGTAGGGACATTAGGTCTGTAAAATAAGCAATTCGATTTGGGACAAATACAATGTCTAAGTTCATGATAAATGTTCAACCATGCATCGCTAATGAGCTGAAAATTGTTAAAGTGTTGAATATTTGAATTGCGTATGATTTTGTGATGATTTGATGGAACTAGGTGATCGCATGTTATAGACAGTCCATGAGATAGGATATATCGTTCTGTGCTATATATGGAAATAATGCATGAGATATCCTACTGAGCTATATACGGAAAATATGCTGTTTATATATGGAAAGTGATATATCCGTTGATACTAGTTTATTCCTGGACGAAAATCATATGTACGATCCTTGCTTGCCTTGCACTGAATTAAATGCGAAATATTTATGCTGATTGGATTATTATATTTGATTTGATTATCCTTATGGATAAAATGCTCTTATATGGTATGTGCTATAACGGGTGATATCTCTGAAATAAGGAAAGTTGTGCCATGATGTGATAAATCGACTTAAGTAAGCTCTGATCTGATTTGTGTGCTAAACATGGTAAATATATTGATTAAATGCTTTGAGCTGTACATGGAAAACGTGCTGATGCCTTGCTATCTTGTATGCCATACTTGGAAAGTAAATATGAATTGACTCGTTACTAGGAACTGATAGCAGGGAATCACTTATGGAAAGTTCCAATATGGAAAATATATGCGAAGTGGTTGAATATGCTTGAGAACGAAATTGAGCTTTCATATAGAATATAATCATGCTTTAATGTGCTATATGACCGTTGTGATAATTTATTAGAAGCATGATTTATATGGTATGATTGACTCGAAAGCTACATGGAAACTATGCTTGATTTGATTATTGTTTGATATGACCTTCCATGTGAAGTGCTATTTGAAAAGGATTATATATAAGCTGCACTTCAGATTTTAGAGAAAACGGAGAATTTTGCGAATTTAAGCCTACGAGAGATTCTTGAGCAGAGAGATACGAAGAGATTCCTGGGCCTTTTCACTTGCGATAGCTTTCTGCCTTACTGAGCGTTAACTTGCATATCCATCACTGAGCGAGTGATTTATCCGATATTCCATCATCACCTGCCATATATTCTGTCTTCGGACGTGTTGTCTTCGGACGTGAGCAACACCAAGGAGGCAAGGTCGACGTTTACGCACATGTGAAGGGAAGGACAAGTCCGGAGGCCCTTCGGTAGCGAGCTGTGTCTGTCGGGATCAAGGAGATTCCGAGGAACGAAACTCGGCGTGTGGTAACCTAGTAGTGTCTAGTGTTCGACTTGTTTCGGTTGTGTATTGGGCTAACCAATCAGTTTTGTATCCAGCTACGTTGCATTATAGTGATTGGTTAAACTCTTGGGAAGCAAATCCCAAGGAGAGGAGTAAACCCCAGTTGGGGATATAACCTCTATAAAAATCCCGTCTCGCATTTACTTTTCAGTTATTTCTTTATCGCTGTGAGACAGACCCGACGCACATCCGACGTTACTAGGATATATCAGGCATACTCGTCACAAACACCAGTAGGCATATCTAAGTCACCACACTTAATATTTGTGAAAAGAAGCATAAAGTTTTATAAGCCTAATTCACCCCCCTCTTAGGCACATTTATATCTTCATTTGGTATCAGAGCGGGTTACTCAAACGACGGGCCTAACAAGCCTGAGTTAAAGATCTAATGGCTTCTTCGAGTTTTGATGTTTTTGCAGAGTGACAATCCCATACTAGGCCACCACTCTTCGATGGAACAAACTATGCTATATGGAAAAACCGTATGAAGGAATTCCTGATTGCTACTGACTATGACCTGTGGGATATCATCACGACTGGACCTTACAATCCCAAGAAGGCGGATGGAACCCCAAAGAAAGGTGCCGATTACGATGCAACAGACAAGCGAGGGATCTCTCTAAATGCCAAAGCCAAGAACATGATTGCCTGCGCACTTACTAGAGAAGAGTACAATCGTGTAAGCTCATGCGAATCTGCCAAGGACATGTGGGAGATGCTTCAAGTCATACATGAGGGAACCACTCGAGTCGTACAGGAAAGAATAGCCCTTCTAACTCACCAATATGAGCTGTTCAAAATGGAGGACAACGAGACCATAAGCCATATGTACGCGAGATTCATGAACATCATCAATCAAATGTTCTCGTTGGGAAAGAAAATACCAGACGGTGAGGAAGTGCGGAAAATACTGAGATCTCTTCCAAGAGAATGGAATCCCAAAGTAACTGCCATCTACGAAGCAAAGGACTTGGACGAACTTTCCGTGTCAGAACTAATCGGATCTCTTACCACCTACGAGATGACTCAGATCTCCATCAAAGAGAAACCAACCGTCCGAAATCAACCAAACATTGCCTTTAACACCGAACAAGAAAACGTTTCAGAAGGTGAAGAAGAAACTGAGGAGGAACTAATGGAGCAGATTGCCTTGCTGACCAGAAGGTTTGAAAAGTTTCGGATGAGAAGGAAGTTCAAGGGAAACTCCAAGTTCCAACCTAGGAACAAGGGAATATCGTCATCCGGGAACAGCGTGCAAAATGTTTCAAGTGTAACAAGCCAGGCCACTTCACCTCAAACTGCCCGATGGAAAATGGTGACAAAAAGGTGAAGAAGCAGAAAGCCATGGTTACTAACTGGGAAGAGGCCGAAAGTGAAGAGGAGGAAGATCTGCCTACATGGCCAATGATGATCAGGTATCAAATTCATCCACTATTAAGAAAATATTATTCCTGAATGAATTATATGCTAGGCAAGATGAATCTCATGATAATGCTTCCTCAGTCCCTGAAGTAGATGAAAAGGAAGAGATGTTTGAAATAATCCAAAACGCAGAAAGAAGGATTAAATCGCTAAACTTACAAGTAAAAAGCTTGGTTAGACAGCGAGATGATGTAGCTAGAGAGAAGCATCAAACGGATCTAGAAAATGAGCGCCTGAGAGCCGAACTAGAAACTCTTAAGGAAGAAAAAGCCTTATGTAATTGCAGAACTATTAGAAAGAAAGAAAATATATCTAGAGACATGTCCGTTCTTAAGGATTTCTTAGAAGAAAGATGTCGCACTAATGATAAACTTATTGAAGGACAACAAAATCTTAACATGTTACTCAGTATTCCCGGTAATATTGGAACATCAGGACTAGGATATCCCATGACACATAAGCATGTTGCACCACCTGCTGTTAGAAAACCTAAGTGTTTTTCATGCGGCCGTCAAGGTCATTATGCTAACCACTGTTTTCTGAAGAGAGCTGATAAAGCTAGATATGTCTGGAGGCCAAAGAAGATTCCTGAAGTCTCTAACAATGATCAATCAGTGCTCAAGAGATCACAGTCTGTAACACATGATATATCACGTGTGAACAGAAGTTTTTTCTCTACTAACCAGTTAGGACCCAATCAAAGTTGGGCACCTCAGAAGAGAAATGATTCATGCAGGTACAAAGAAGAAAATCCAGCAAGAAGAACAAGTGGTACCTCGACAGTGGGTGTTCCCACCATATGACAGGTGATATCAGTAAGTTTGTGTCGGTGAAAGCCTATGATGGAGGATATGTCTCCTACGCCGACAACACTAAAGCTAAAATCATTGGGGTTGGAACTGTTGGTAACATTTTACATGCTATTATAGATGACGTATGGTTAGTTAAGAATCTAGAACATAATCTCATTAGCATTACGCAATTATGTGATAAGTGTGTTGTTAGAAACAATGATAAGGTACTGTTCAGTGCATCTAGGGATAGAAATATTTATTGCATAACTCTTGATGATATCACTGAACCGAACGTCAAGTGCTTAGCAGTTACACAGGATAACACCTGGTTATGGCATAGACGCTTAGGACATGCCAACATGGAATTACTCTCACATCATAAGCAATACACTGGTGCGAGGTGTTCCTGACTTAAAGTTCATCAAGGACAAAACATGCAAGGAATGCCAAATGGGCAAGCAGACCAAGACATCGTTCAAGGCAAATAATGTGATATCCACATCCCGACCTCTGGAACTGCTGCATCTCGACCTTTTTGGTCCTGTTCAGACGATGTCTCTACGAGGTAAAAGATATGCCTTTGTCATCGTTGATGATTATTCCAGGTATACTTGGGTGATTTTCCTTGCACATAAGAACGAGGCACTAGATAACTTTGCATCGTTAGTTAAGAGACTTGAAAATGAAAAAGAAATAAATTTATGTAGGATACGCAGTGATAACGGGCTGGAATTTGATAGTAAATCATTTGCATCATTCTGTGATCAGTACGGATATAGTCATAACTTCTCTGCCCCTATAACTCCCCTACAGAATAGCGTAGTTGAACGTAAAAATAGGGTATTACAGGAAATGGCTAGGTCTATGTTACATGAGTATGATATACCTAAACAGTTCTGGGCGGAAGCTGTTAGTACAGCTTGTTATGTGTCTAACCGTGTCTTCCTTAGGCCGATATTAAAGAAGACCTCTTATGAAATCTGGCATGGTAGAACTCCAAATATAAGTTATTTTCGTGTGTTTGGATGCAAATGTTTTATCTTGAACGATAGAGATAAGAGAGGAAAATTTGACTCTAAAGTTGATGAAGGGATATTCCTTGGTTACAGTCTTCACTCTAAGGCATATCGTGTTTATAATAAAAGGAAACTGACTGTTCAGGAATCCATACATGTTACTATTGATGAGATACCTAACGCAGATGCTACTGATGAGGAAGGTATAGATTTGCCCTATGCATTATTACAGGATATTAAAGACAGAGAGGAAGATATTCCCAAAGATGAAAATGCAGAGACACTGGAACAGGAAGCTGATGAACTGCAACCTAGAAAATGGAAACATGCTTCCAGTCATCCAACAGATCAAGTGATAGGAAACATCAGATCTGGAATCAAAACTCGAGCAACTGTACGAAATCAGGATACGGAGGAATCTCATGATGTACTACTTTCAATGATGGAACCAAAGACAGTCCATGAAGCCCTAGATGATATATCATGGGTCGCTGCCATGGAAGATGAGCTATCCCAGTTCGAAAAGAGCGAAGTATGGACACTCGTAGAGAGACCAAACGATAAATCCATTATAACAAAATGGGTCTTCCGGAACAAACTGGACGAACATGGTAAAGTCACCAGAAATAAAGCGAGGTTAGTCGCAAAAGGATATTCCCAGGAGGAAGGTATTGATTTCGATGAAACCTTTGCACCCGTAGCTAGATTAGAGTCTATACGTGTCTTACTTGCATATGCATGCTTTAAACGTTTTAAACTCTTTCAAATGGACGTAAAAAGTGCATTTTTAAATGGCTTCATAAATGAGGAGGTTTATGTGGAACAACCACCGGGCTTTGCTGGGGAAGATTTTCCAAATCATGTTTTCAAGTTGAATAAAGCATATATGGTTTAAAGCAAGCACCTAGGGCATGGTATGAAAGGCTAAGTAAGTTCTTGATTAACATAGAATTTTTGACTGGAACTATTGATAACACGCTGTTTATTAAGTATGAAGGTGATCACATGATACTGGTCCAAATATACGTTGATGATATCATATTTGGTAGTACTAATATCCTTCTTTGCGAGGAATTCTCTAAGTCTATGCAGAAGGAATTTGAGATGTAATGGGTGAGCTGAACTACTTCCTTGGGTTGCAAATAAAGCAACTTGACGATGGAACTTTCGTATCCCAGACGAAGTACATCAAGGAACTACTGATAAAATTCGGGATGAACGATTCCAAAGCGATCCATGCATCAGACCACCAAAATAGACAGTGACAAATCAGGTACACCAGTTGATCAAACGGAATATCGAGGTATGATCGGAAGCCTCCTTTACTTAACTGCTAGTCGTCCTGATATCATGTTTGCTGTTGGTATGTGTTCGAGATATCAGTCTGACCCTAGGGAATCCCACTTGACCGCAGTTAAGCGTACACTTAGATATATCAAGGGTACTGTCGATTGTGGTCTGTGGTACTCTCATTCGGATGAATTCCCATTAATGGGGTATTCCGATGCCGACTATGCCGGCTGTAGGGAAGATAGGAAAAGTACTAGTGGAACTTGCCAATTACTTGGAAATTCCCTGGTAACTTGGTCTAGTCGAAAGCAAAATGCTGTCGCCCTCTCCACAACCGAAGCTGAATATATGGCCTTAGGAAATTGTTGTCAACAAGTTCTTTGGATGAAACAAACCCTTAGTGACTTTGGGTTAGGTTATGACAAGATTCCTATTATGTGTGATAGCACTAGCGCTATTAGTATTACTAAGAATCCCGTGCATCACTCTCGTACTAAGCATATTGAGGTTAAACATCATTTCATACGAGACCATGTTCAGAAGGGGAATATCAGTGTGGAATTCGTAGGAACAAATGATCAGCTTGCTGATATCTTCACGAAACCCTTAATTGAGGCAAGATTCTGCGACATCCGGATCGATTGGGAATTATCGAGCTGAATAAGGTTAGTAAATCTGCCTAATTCTATCATTTACTCCAGGTTATTCTATTTCGATAGAAATTCATAGTTATCCCATCTTAAGATATTCAGCCCTTAGAATATTTCCGTGGATCTTATAGATCTTTTCCTTAAGTGAAATTCTCGTATTTTAGGAAGAAATTCGTAGTTATCCTTTCCAAGACATTTCTTCAGCCGTCTAGTTTATTTTAGGAATATCCGATCTTCTAGATCTGTCCTTATATGTGATTAGGTTATTTAAGGAAGGAACGTGTGGATATCGTTTCAGCCGTTCAGTTATTTTAGGGAACTCATTTTCTTTTAAAATATATTCCTATCCAGTCCTGTCACATCCCTTCCTTAATTATGAAATCCCGTCAAATCAGTCCAATATCCCTGACAGTTTTCATTATCTTTTTTGAAATTTCAAATTTCAAATTTTCGAAATTCATCCTTATCCCTTCCAAAAACAAACCGACTCCATTCCTTTAAAAATTCAGAACCGTTCCTTAACCTTCATCATTCAATCATCTTCTCCAAACACTTTCTCGATCTTCAAACTTTCATCAATGGCCAAAACTTCCAAAGCTGTTAATCCTGAATCATCAAGCCGCAAACGTAAGGAACCCAGTTCTGACACTGAAGAAACCCCACTCGGATCACCTTCCAAATCACCAAAACAAGCCTCGCCTTCTGCTCGCAAAACCCGTTCCAAAGCCAAAACTTCCAAATCCTCCGAGCCTGAAAAGAGCACAACCCCCTCTAAAATTGCCAAGAAGAAGAAGAAGACCAAGAAATCCAAAACACCCGAGCCTGAAAAGTCTGCATCTAACCAAGAAGTTCCTGAAGATGTTGATGAGGATACCCAGAAATCACCGCCACGATCCCAAACTCCACCAGAAATCCAAAAATCCCCTTCACCAGTTGAAAAGACCTCGCCATCTCCTCAACCAGATTCAAAAACCTCTGACATCCCCTCTATTGATCTGTCCAACCCAACTGAGATCCCAGCCGAAGTCCTGTTCCTAGAAGAAAGTAACCGAACCATCTACAAAAGCTTCAGCAATCGAGACATAGCTCGTGGTCGCGGTGTTGCCTTCGACAAGCTGCCTGCTGGAACTGTTATAACCTGGCTGAAAGACTACGGATGGGAGCAATTCCTTAGTCTCAACACGCCCTTCTACCCTGAGGCCGTCAATTTGTTCTATGCCAACTTCGACTACGACGAGTTTGAAGAACATATCACCATCCGTTCCTATGTTCTCGGACACAAGATCGAGTGGACCACTCCGAAGATGAATGCTATGCTTGCAGTTCCTGATGAACCCTTCTGCCACTACGACATGAACGACTGGTGCCATGCTGATGGTTTCGACCCTAGTGATGTCCTTCTGAAACTCTGGAATACTCGTGTTAAGCCCCGTTTTTCAGACGGTGAAGCCCTCAATCAACTTCCCATCGATTTCTTCTTCCTCCATAAACTGCTGAACATGACTCTGTGGAGTGCTAAAATCGGAAGTGGTGGTCACTCAACAACAATGAACTTCATGAGCACCTTCGCGGTCTACATGGTATCTCAGAACCGCAAGTTCAACCTCGGATATACCGTCATGAAGCACATGATTCAGGCCGTTGAGAGCAAAGACAAGGCGCTGCCCTATGGAATGCTGCTCACTCATATGTTCGAGTGCGAGGGTATTATACTGCTGCCAGCGTGGGAAGATAAGGCCGTCCACATTGTGGACCTTGTGACCTTGAAGCGGATGGGTATTCACTACACAAAGGGCCAAGGTTGGTTCAAGGCTAAGGAAAGCAGGTCAGTGGATAGCGCCCAGAAACGGTCGGTTGCGAAAGGGAAAACAAAGGTCAAAAGCGAGGAGGACGATGACTACGAGGATGAGCTGAGCATAGGGAAGGCATGAATCTCAGTGTTGCGCCGCGATATCTCTGATATCAAGGCTGATAATTAGAAGCGCTTCTGCAAGCTCAAAGAGCAGTATACCGAGCTGACACTCAAACTATCCAAGCTCTCAAAGCTCGTCAAGAAGTCCCTTCCTAAGCCCGCAGATTCTGAAACATCTTCAAGCCAGTAGGCTGCCCCTCTAGTTCCCTTTCAGCTCCTAGTTGCCCCTAGGATATTTCAGTATCGCTTAGTTTTATAGGTATTCCTCCCGCCTTTTTGATAATGAAGGGGGAGTAGTAAGTAAGTGTTAGGCGTTGATATGCGTCTAAGTGTTTTTGAGTGTCTGGCTGGCAGGTGATAATGTAGGGAAGTTTGTTGAACCCTAATATAATATTTTGCTGCTATTATGATATATCTCCTATGCTTAACCTCTTTGCTCTGATCTACGGATATATCATATGCTCTGATGCTTATATGTGCGACTTAGCTTGCGTAAAATTTCTTGATAAGTGCTAAGTGCCTGCTGCGATGATCACATGATTGCTTGAACAATGCTTGGAAAATGCGCACTTAGGCAGGGGGAGCACTCTCACGGGTAATTTCATAATTTTCTGTACTTAAGATATAACGTAAGAAAAGATAGTATATATCTGCACTTAGACAGGGGGAGCAAAATTAGTTCAAGATGTATCTTAACATGTCATAGAGATAACTGCACATAGGCAGGGGGAGCAAATAGGTATCACATGTGATTAGGAAATATCGTATGCTCTGCTTTGTGATTATGGAACACTTAGACATATGCGCTAGGACTTGCACGATCGAATATGCTTACATGCTTTCGTGCTGCATCAATTACATGTCATCATCAAAAAGGGGGAGAATGTTGACCTTTTTGGTCCATATACGTTAGAGAGTTTTGATGAACGATGTAATTGTAGTAACATTAGGTCTATAAAATAAGCAATTCGATTTGGGACAAATAAAATGTCTAAGTTCATGATAAATGTTCAACCATGCATCGCTAATGAGCTGAAAATTGTTAAAGTGTTGAATATTTGAATTGCGTATGATTTTGTGATGATTTGATGGAACTAGGTGATCGCATGTTATAGACAGTCCATGAGATAGGATATATCGTTCTGTGCTATATATGGAAATAATGCATGAGATATCCTACTGAGCTATATACGGAAAATATGCTGTTTATATATGGAAAGTGATATATCCGTTGATACTAGTTTATTCCTGGACGAAAATCATATGTACGATCCTTGCTTGCCTTGCACTGAATTAAATGCGAAATATTTATGCTGATTGGATTATTATATTTAGGAAAGATTTGATTTGATTATCCTTATGAATAAAATGCTCTTATATGGTATGTGCTATAACGGGTGATATCTCTGAAATAAGGGAAGTTGTGCCATGATGTGATAAATCGACTTAAGTAAGCTCTGATCTGATTTGTGTGCTAAACATGGTAAATATATTGATTAAATGCTTTGAGCTGTACATGGAAAACGTGCTGATGCCTTGCTATCTTGTGTGCCATACTTGGAAAGTAAATCTGAATTGACTCGTTACTAGGAACTGATAGCAGGGAATCACTTATGGAAAGTTCCAATATGGAAAATATATGCGAAGTGGTTGAATATGCTTGAGAACGAAATTGAGCTTTCATATAGAATATAATCATGCTTTAATGTGCTATAGGACCGTTGTGATAATTTATTAGAAGCATGATTTATATGGTATGATTGACTCGAAAGCTACATGGAAACTATGCTTGATTTGATTATTGTTTGATATGACCTTCCATGTGAAGTGCTATTTGAAAAGGATTATATATAAGCTGCACTTCAGATTTTAGAGAAAACGGAGAATTTTGCGAATTTAAGCCTACGAGAGATTCTTGAGCAGAGAGATACGAAGAGATTCCTGAGCCTTTTCACTTGCGATAGCTTTCTGCCTTACTGAGCGTTAACTTGCATATCCATCACTGAGCGAGTGATTTATCCGATATTCCATCATCACCTGCCATATATTCTGTCTTCGGACGTGTTGTCTTCGGACGTGAGCAACACCAAGGAGGCAAGGTCGACGTTTACGCACACGTGAAGGGAAGGACAAGTCCGGGGGCCCTTCGGTAGCGAGCTGTGTCTGTCGGGATCAAGGAGATTCCGAGGAACGAAACTCGGCGTGTGGTAACCTAGTAGTGTCTAGTGTTCGACTTGTTTCGGTTGTGTATTGGGCTAACCAATCAGTTTTGTATCCAGCTACGTCGCATTATAGTGATTGGTTAAACTCTTGGGAAGCAAATCCCAAGGAGAGGAGTAAACCCCAGTTGGGGATATAACCTCTATAAAAATCCTGTCTCGCATTTACTTTTCAGTTATTTCTTTATCGCTGTGAGACAGACCCGACGCACATCCGACGTTACTAGGATATATCAGGCATACTCGTCACAAACACCAATAGGCATATCTAAGTCACCACACTTAATATTTGTGAAAAGAAGCATAAAGTTTTATAAGCCTAATTCACCCCCCCTCTTAGGCACATTTATATCTTCAGCTCTAATTGACTAAACAGAAAGAAGCTGGAGTAGCTTTCATAGCCGAACAAGACCAATGGCTCGAGGACACGTCGAGGTCTGAAGAAGAGAATTTAGCCCTCGTGGCCCGTCTCGACAATGAATCGGACGCCGACACATCCAACCGGACGGACGAAGACAACACATCCACCTCGTCAAAAGAGGTAGTCTCTTCTTCCACATTATTGACCATGTTAGAACCATATCAAACACAATATGCTAACATGAAACGTGAGCAGAAAACTATTAAGGAAGTAGAGAATAAACTTGAAAGATCTCAGTAGAAGATAGATAGTCTCGAATCAGAACTTAGGAGCTCTAGTGCGAAAATCGAAGAAAGAGCCTACATTCTAGAGAGACTAGTGAACCTCAATTAGGACAGCATAGTGAAAAGATTAAGGAATTAGAAGATAGGCTAGCAAATAATTACAATTGTTCGGTTAGGAATCTCAACGAGAAAGCCACCCTAAATTGTAGGATAACCGAAGCTACCTCTACGATCACTAACTTAGAAGCTCAATTAGAAATATCAAATGCTAAGGTTAGTGAGCTTAGTAAGGAAATAGATGCCTTCCAAGCCGTTAAACTAACGGTAGGAAATAATTATGCTCTCCTAAGTGAGGAACGCAAGAAGTTATATGCAAAAATTAAAAAATTAGATGATCTTCTTACGCGTAGGGGACATTCTGAACAGACGATATTCTTAAACAAGCCCAAGGATATAGAGTTTTATAATCCAATAGAAGGCATATGTTTCACTAACCCACATATTTTACGGAAGAAAGAAATATATGATATTAAGAACATGGGTTTAGCTGCAACCTCTCTTAGAAACTTTAAGGAATCGACATATGAAAATGCCTTCAATTCATCCGTTAAACAAGCCTCACATGGGCCTGAAATCCCCTTGACTACAACGAACTAAACGAAAGAGAAATAGGAAAGCGTCCTTAAAACCTGTCAGTGATTTAGTTCAAGTTCTACCTCCTGACTCTCAAACACACTACGAGGAAGTCAAAAAGGTTAATTATCAAAATTCTCTCTACAAACCCCCTATCATAAAACAGATAGAGGCACAGCAAAGTTAGATAAAGAACGAGAGAATATCTCGAACTCACTCATACGCTCCCTAAAAACCCTAAGCGAACCATCATCTTCCACCACCGTTCAGATCTTCAACCAGCCGCCGATAACCTCACCGCCGCTTTGACAGTCGGCGGAGAACCCCCGACCACCCTCCCTCGCCGGGCTCAGACGGCGATGGAAGGGCTTTAAGCTCGCGTTTCTTCATCCCAAAAACTTTCGTCTTCTTCATCTTTTCTACTCTTATTTGATGTCGCCTCCCATGGCTTCTGCTACCTCACTGGGACCTGAGCCGGATTATGCCGCGCTGAGGAAGAACATACCGGACTTTTCGGCTAGGTTTGACATGGCGGCTTTTAAGGCCCTTGAATCGCGCGTTCGGGGTGGCGCTACTGCTCCTCAGCAACCCAATCCGGCTACTACGCCGGCGTTGCATGGGTCTGCCGCTTTGGTCGCGTGGCCTTCCCCACCGACTACGCCGGTTCCACCTACGAAGACGCACCGTCGGAAAAGCTGCACGACCAAAATCGAGCCGTTGCGCAACTCTCATGTGGATAACCGTCCGCCCCTGCGCCGGGGGATGCCGCCGCCTTTTGCCAAAGGTCCTCACGGGGAAGTTAATCCCGGCGATCCCATCTAGAGCGACTCCGACCAGCCGTCGGCTGATGAGGCGGCGCATCACAGCCCCGGCTCCCCTAGGGTTTCAACGCGCAACCCCTCTGCCAATGGGCCTAGGGTTTCTGAGGCCCAAACACCTGGGGCCAAATCTACTGGGCCGGCCCAGACAACTATTGGGCCCTGTGATGACGGCTTTAGGGTACCTATGGCTGCTAACCCTTATTCTATTGGGCCTACTGCGACTAATAATGGGCCTGGACTTGAGGGGAAGCTAACCCTAATACTGTTGGGCCTAATACCCCTAATGGGCCTGCGCATGAGGAGGATGTTAACCCTCATTATGACCCCGATCTGGTGGTGGCTACTTGCCCCAATACTGTTGGGCCTTATACCCCTATTGGGCCTGGACAAGTGGAGGTGGCAAACCCTAGCACCTTTGGGCCTTTTACCATCCTTCATGGGCCTATACATGACGAGGATGGGCTGCCCGGAGTTCCTAGGACGGGACCATCGTTCTCCGACGTCGTTCTTGGCGTCAACGGCAACCGGGAAAGGGCTGGTCCGGCACGCCTCCCTTTGTCCTACACGGCGCCTAGTGTCATCGATGGTGTTGCCGCCGCTCGGACTTCGTGGGAAGTTGCTCAACAAGGTGCCGCTCGGTGGGAACATATGCTCGTCGGGTATTTTCTTGGTAAGCGTCCGTATTTCCCACATGTTGAACGCTTTGTCCGATCTATTTGGAAGAACCTTGTCGAAGTTAGATCGACGATTAACGGATTCTTCAAGTTCCGTTTTACCTCGAAAGAGGCGGCTGATGCGGCCTTGGAAGGTGGACCGTGGCTCTTGCAGGGACAGCCGATCTTCCTCGAGGCTTGGCATACGGGATTCTCTTTCGGAAAACAACATCCGACTATTCCGCTGTGGGTAAAGCTCCGCAACGTCCCAACGGAAAACTGGACACAAGCCGGCCTTGGAATCATCGCTAGTGTCCTAGGGAAGCCACTTTTTGCGGATGCTATGATGGCTCGTATGGAACGCCTTGAGTATGCTAGGGTTTGTATTGAAATACCATTATCGGAAGCCCTTATCGAGCGGTTCAATATCCACATTCCAACTAAGGATGGGAGCTCTTCGGGTGTCGTACCTATTAGTGTCGAATATGAGTGGCGACCGAAAAAATGCTCGTCGTGTGACTCTTGGGCCCATAGTACCGCGACTTGCCCCAAAACCCGGCCGAGACAACCGCATAAGAGCATGGCCACGACCCCACTCAACGTCTTGACTAGCACTCCCACGGCCGTCCCGACCATGCAACCTACCAAAATGCCGCCACGGCCTCCTACAGGGCCGACACAAAAGCGTGCTTGGTGTCGTGTGGAAACCAAGGGTAAAGGTAGAGTTCATATGGAGGCCGACAAGACTGGCTTTGAGAGGGCACGCCAGCCACGGAGCCAAGCCCATTATCGCGATACTCGGTCTCTCATTCTGGCACGTCGGATTCATCCCCTTCCAGAGGCGTTGGGACGCCTTACCACCACGCGTACCGTAACATGTTTAAGACACTCGCTGCCCCTGAGGCTAATCATGAGGCGACGGATAATTGCAGTCAAGAAGCTGGCCACGACGTGGGTGACCCCTGATCCCGCGCACCGCTTGGATGTGGGTGCCATGGGGCGTGCTCGGGTGGCTTGCTTGGACGAACTTGGAGATCCGCTTGTTTGTTTTTCTTGGCTCTCTTTGTCGCCTTTCGCTTGTTGTTTGATTGGTGTTGTTGAGGCCTTCATTGTGTCATGGGGTGTCTACTGGTAGCTTGTTACCAATTGGTTCTCGCTCCTTGAGCGAATCTCATGTACTGCTTTCCTTGTTTTTATTTAGTGACCATTTCCCAAAAAAGAATTTCGAAGCTGAAAAGAAAAAGTTCTTTAAGGAGACGGAAAATCTCATGGCTTTCTCATCCTCAGAAACTACCTCTCATGCTATTATAAAAAGCATGAAAATTGAAAATCGCCTTCGAAAGATCAAAAGTGCATTAATAATTCTATTAAAAGTGCTAAGACTAATTCCATTTCACCTGCGTCCACAGGGAGCGTAGGGCCATCACTGAAAACGACGGCGAGAGTGTCTAGTTCTAAGATAAAGAAGGAGCCAGTAGATTTGAATGTTTCTAAAAATGTTACTCCTGTTATAATAAAAGACACTCGTAGTAACAAAAGAGCCATTTCTACGTTCAAAATAATTGCTTCTACTTGTTCACTTCAGCCTATCACCTTTAGGAGCGACAATTTCGAAATAGGCTCTACATCAAAAATTACCAATAATAACTCTGAAACAAATGCCATAAGGAAGACCCGTAGGAAACAAGATCCAGCCATAAAGAAAGCTCATGGCGCTGTACATGCCTGTACTCACCTAAGGTATCCCGTAAAGATTGAGTCCCCCAAGCACCTTAGGAGATTATCAAAAGAAAAGATCTTTTCCTCGGTCAAACCTTCCAAAGCATTTGTACGTGCTGAAATTAACCTTTCCTGTAAGGTTCAACCCAAATGGGTTTCTAATCTCCGCCTAGGACGACAAAAGCCGAAAAGGCCAAGTCTCCTATAGAGGAAAAACCACCCACTTCTCCGAAAGTGGAATGGGTTATTAAAACTCCTCCAAATAAAAATTTAGGAATCATATCAAACCCAAGACTAAATCTGCTAATCTGAGAGGACCCATGCTTAACTGGGTACCTAAAGCTCTCTAATTTGTTTCTGCAGATCCATCATGTGTGGTACCTCGCTCTGGTTGCTCCACACACATGACTGGTAATCAAGAGCTGCTGAGCAACTACAAAGACCGACCAAACGCCAAAGTCAGATTCGGAAACAATGACTCAGCTCCAATTCTTAGATTTGGAGATATCATTCTGGAGAATCTGACAATAAAGGATGTCTCGTATGTCGAAGGCCTCCACCATAACTTGTTCAGCATAGGCCAGTTCTGTGACAAAGGGTTCCAAGTGGTCTTTCATGCCGACCGGTGCAGAATTTTGGATAGTCAGGACACAGAACTCCTTCAAGGACTTCGGAAATCCAATCTCTACACGATCAACCTGACGTCCGTGCGGCCCTCGACAGTTGTATGCCTCATCTCTCAGATTGATTTACAGAGGAACAGCCTATGGCATCAACGACTGTCTCATCTGAATATGAAAGCTCTCCAACGTCTTTCTACGAAAAGTTGGTCACGGTCTTCCAACTATCCACGGCTTTGCACAAAGTTCGGAGATCTATGAAAAGCAAGTTCGAAATGACTCACATGGGAGAGATGCAGTTCTTCTAAGTTACAAGCAGGCAACTCGAAGATGGGATTTATATCAGTCAGACAAAATACATCAAGGACATTCCGAAGAAATTCCATCTAGAGCAGAGCAAGCCTCTCAGCACTCCTATGTCACCAAGCTACAAGCTGGATGTCGATCCCTCTGGCAAGTCGGTCGACATCACACTGTATCGCAGCATCATTGGATCTCTTCTCTACCTCACTTCGACCCGGCCGAATATCATGTTTTCCACCTGCTTATGTGCCCGTTTTCAAGATGATCCCAAAGAATCCCATATGCTCGCGGTTAAAAGGATTCTGCGTTACCTTAAGGGCACTTCTACCCTTGGGCTATGGTATCCAAAGGGAACGAACTTCAAACTTATTGGCTACACTGACGTTGATTATGCAGGTTGACGAATGGACAGGAAAAGCACATCCGGTGGCGCTCAATTTCTAGGCGAAAAACTGGTCCGCTGGTCATCCAAATAGCAGAAGTGTGTGTCAACTTCGACGGCCGAAGCGGAATACGTGGCTGCATAGACATTAGATATCACTTTATCAAAGATCACGTAGAAAAAGGCACCATAGATATGTATTTTGTGAACACGGAGTTTTAACTAGCCGACATTTTCACCAAGGCTTTGGATGAGAAACGATTCCAATTCCTTGTCGGAAAATTAGGCATGTTGAATCTTCCGTAATATGTGCATTACCTGATTTCCTGTGCTTTCATATGTTCTATGCTATGTGTTTTCTTTGCCTATATGCTTTATCTTGCGTGGTAACAAAAATATATAAAAATATATTAAAATTATATAATACATATATACCTATAATATAAATGTGAATGACGAAATCCTTTAGGATGCTTTGATCTAAAGTCACTTAGAATTTTACCCGGACATGCGATCGATTTAATTGTTTAATTTTGTCAGTCTAAGTCTGTGTCTAAAAGGTCATTAGGTTGCTCCACTAGACACAAAGTCACTTTACATATGTGAGGATTCAAGCCTTGTTCCTTTTTCTTTCTTTGGATCTATTTCTCGAGTGAGTCAAACATCAGTTACTTGTCTTACCTAGTGATACGTGGTTTCATACTCACCTTGCTTTAGATCGTTAGGAAAATGATAAGGGCGCTTAGGATATTCCTCACTCGGCCTTATATAATTTTTCACTCACATTAGCCCCTAGTCATCCACTTTGAGCCTTCTCTGCTGTCCTTTTCTTCCTCTGAAACCCATTCCCAGCCTTCAACCAAATTTTATACTCTTCGGATGGTTGTTCAAACGAGAAAAGGAGGGGGAGAGAACAAAAGAAAAGGGGGATGATGACAAAAGAAGGCATTGCTCAACGCGCAAAAATCAGACCAAAGGAACCTGCCTTCCGACTATCTCGTAGAAAGTGGCATGTATCCTGCTGTGAACTTCTGCAACGATAATCTCGTACGCTCGTCAGAACGGCTGGAAGAGGAGCACCACGAAGTGAACTTCTCCAACGATGATCCGGTCTTATATTGGGAAACGAGAAGAGGAGCACAGCCTCGGGTACGAATTCTATATCCGTGAACTTCTCCAAGAAGATAATCTCTGTTACCTCTCTAGGGATTAAGAGAAGAGGAGGAGCGGTATCGGCCCGAGAACCAACAAGAAGAACTTCGCCTACGATAATCTCCTATAGCCTCGTGGAGAAGCGGAGCTTTAGCTTGAGCATAGCATAAAAAGGGATAGTTCTTAAAAGAAAAAGAGGGAGAAAAGATTGATAAGAATAAAAACGCCGAAAAAAAGGAGACAAACGAAGAAATGGAAGATGACGAAGAGATAAGCTAACTTTCCTCTAAATTCCTTCCCTCCTAAGTCCTAGCCAAACTAAAACCTTACACCCCTTTGATTCCAATCGACGTCTCTCGCTTAGGTGAGATGATTAAAAATGCCTCAATCACAGGAAATTTGACTTAAAATTGCTTGTGTTGACTTGAGTGATATAAGTATACAAATCCCAAGTTAGAAATAATTGAGTGCAAGAGCGAACCTAGTGAGAGTTGTCGAAATGGACCAGTCTATGAACTTAGGACTTTAGTTTGACGACATGACTTGACGGCATTTTCTTCTTTCAAATGTTTCGTAAAATTTTAGGTGTGACGATTGATCGAAGCAAAATAATCTGACCCCATACTATAATAATAGTAAAATAAGAAGGAAAAAAAACTTGAAAAGAAATTTCGCACATTTTGACATGAAATGTTATGTTTCATATGCATTGAATTGAATAAATGCGAATTTCTGTAGTATGTCGCACATTCTAAATGTAATTTTAAATTGCATTGGTACTGAATTGTTTAAATGCGATAAATTTTTCATTGCTCTTACCCTCACACAATATTTTAAGTACATGTTTTCGGGGACCATGTACATGTGCGTAATGAGTAAATTTGTGTGTTATATGCTCGTGACTTGAATTGATTTCATATGCTTGCATATTTAGTCAATTCTTGCGCATTATTTGAGGGGAGCAAATATAAAAAATTGTTCCAAATATACTTGACGTTTTTTCTCTAAGCGTTTCAAATTCCTTCAAACAAAAGTACAGAGCAAGACGTCGACACTACAAGGAAAGGAGCTAGTCACAGACCAAATATTTCATCCCTAAAATAATTGCTGATTAACTCCATTATTTCTAACGTCTTCTTTCTAAGTGGTACAGATTTTTTAATTTCTGCCAGGGAATCAAGACGTAAAATACATGGAGTTAATTGCATTTATTTCATACTCTAAGGGGGAGCTTTACAATGTGATTTTACTCGAAATAGAGGTCAATCTGAAAATATTAGAAGTACTTACTATCGAGAAACTGGATAGAAGACTTATTTCACGATCATAAGTTTCTCGATCGTAAACAGTGCTGGAAACAATTTTGAATAGCCGCGATAATTTGCGATCGAAAAAAATTGAATTGAGAAGCCATTTTCGAATCAAAAATTTCTCGAGCGCAAATAGTAATGGGCCTGTTCCATTAATCGCAAAATGTCCAATCGCAAAACCCAACATTGATCTACAGCGAGTTAATAAAAGTTCACTTTCTTGTCAGTCGGAAAACTTTTTCTCACGCAATCCTAAATCGTAAAAATTTCTCTCGCGCAAAACTTTCACATACAGTCTCATTTTCGCAAAAATCTTTCGATTTTTCTACAACAAATTGTCCGTTTAAGGTAGAAATGAGATTATTTTGACATCTGCGTGTGATTTACCTTCGTTAGCATCTGCATTTGGTAGTTTTTCGCATGTTTAGGATTAGATTCTCGACAGTTCTTCAAAACTTTGAAAAACCGCATGCTATTTTATAGTGATTTAGGCTTGATTATGAGTTTTATCTGAGATTAATGCCTGCACTTAAGATAGTTTCGATATTCTTTATGAATCTGGTAGAACGGATCTTCGAAAAATCTGCATCTTCGACTGAAATTTGAGTTTAGATGAAACTGGGCATTTGAATGTTTGAAGCCATCGAAGAACTTTGTCGATCGGAAACGGTCTTAATTAAATCCGATTTAATTGAGGTACTGTTTGTATCGAATCAGTTTTCAATCGATAAAATTTTGATTTAGTCGCTAAGATAGAAGATTTTGACCGAAAAATAATTTACCAACCAGAAATCTAGGATTTTTGTGAGCGAAAAACTTAAGCACTGAATAGACAATTTAGATGCAAATTTTATCGAGCGTAGAACTTACTATCGCAAAATAGAATTTTCGATTTAATTCCATTTCGGTCGAAACATTTAGCAGCGAAAATTTTTTTTCGACGCTTGATCGCAAAATTCGCCGCTTAGGATTTAATTGATCGAAAAATTTCTCGACGATTGACTTAGTCTTTCGTTGACTAATTTCTCGATAGAAATATATCGCAGCCAAAAATTTTACTTACAATCGAAAATCACATGCCGCTCGACAAATTTCAAATCAAAAAATTTTATCCAATCGAGGAAAATTTCTCGACAGTAAATTTACCTGAGAAATAATTTCTCGATCGTAAATTTACGCGGAATTTTTCTCGATCGTAAAATTGATCGACTACAGTCACGATTTCAACTTCAACACTTAGAAGATTTTTTTTCTCCAAGTCTTTTACAATGTAGCGAACATTAGCGAATAAAATTTTCTCGATCGAAAAATTAAACGGAGTTATTAAAATTGAAATCAATGCAAGGAAATCAATTTGAAAACCAAATTTATCGAGCGAAAAATTTCTCGGCATGAACAGTGACATTACCCGCGATTAAACACTTAGAAAATTTCGAACCCTTTTTCACGCGCTACATGTTTAATTCGAAATTAGAATCATGCCATTACATTTTTTTCAAAATCAAGTATCCTATAAGCATATTATACGATTTCAAACATGTCATGACTTGATACAATATTATAGTTTGATGAAATTAAATCCATTTTCGACTAAAATAAAAAATTATGAACTAATGAACTTTTGTATCTTTTTTTAAGATGGATCGCTACCCTCGATATAATCACATATACGACCACAACTTGTATATGAAGGTCCAGGATACAAATGTCCAGCTCGATCTGAGCACCTTTCGGTGCCCGGACGAGATCATTGTCTCTATCCTGCGAGGCCACCCCATCTGGCACGCACTGACGGTCACCGCGTCTGTGCCAATGGTCTACCTCCAGCAATTCTGGGGATGTATACAAGGAGCTGTGACAAATGGAGCATTCTCCTTCACAACTAGAATCGGGACGCGGCTTATTCATATGGACAAGAACTAGTTCGGGATGATTCTGGACTTGCCATACAGCGAAAACTACGACCCGCTCCCATCGGACGCAGAAATGGTCCATGACTTCATGTAGATGGGATATCAACCGCAGCTCACCAAGTTAGCTCAGGTCCAGAGCAGCGGTATCCCTCATCCCCGGAAGACACTATTCGGGATTGTGAACAAGTGTCTATCACCCAAGCATGCTGGCTTCGACAAGGGCAACGGTAACACACTGCGGATCTTTCACGGACTCGCATTCTCCAGAAATTACAATTTCACGCAGCTGATCTGGAATGATCTTGCTGAACAGATTCGGCTGAAGGAGAATCGAAGATCGAAGAACTACGCTCGATGGTTCAATGTGATCATCAGGGAGTTCATGAAGTTACACGCACAGAATATTCCTCAGCTGCCTCTCGGAGGAAACTATCAGCCGCCAAGGCTCAAATTCTTCCATAATCCACGGCTCACGGACTTGGACCGACCGTCGATGCCGATTCCGCTCAACCTACTTCGGCTCGCCCGCAGGAGCTGAGTATCAGAGATTCTGTCGGGAACATAATCTAACCGAGCAAATGATCAGAGGGCCCCCGGCAGATTTCCATGTTAGCTCTCCCCAACCGCAACAACCCCAAAGCCCTAAGGCCATGTTAATTGATGAAGTGGCTCAGAAGCTAGAGCAGGAGCCTCCAACTCAGGACGAACAGATTCATGATGTAGATGCCACTTTGATCGATATTGTGGCTGCTGAGTTGGAACAAGAGGCTCCAACAGAAGAATATCAAGTGGAAGTGCCCGTACATTTAGGCGTGCTCGAAGAAACCATTGAGGAGGTTCTTCAACCAGTAGCAAAGCCCGAGGTTGAATGGGGCAAAGCTCTCTTCCACGGGTGACGGGTCATGCACATGAGGACGCTGAACGTGACCCTACTCCTCATACGGCCACCCCGTCTGACACGGAGTCGGATGAGGAAATCAGCCTGATAAGAAGGACTCCCAGACGACTTAGCATACAATTGGAGTCCCTCTTCCCTGCCGTCACCACCGCACCAGACACCATACTGACCACTTCTACAAGTGTTGCTGGCACTTCTTCGCTCAATCTTGAGCCGCAACCGAATCCACCGGTGTCTGGTTCGCAGGCGCAACCCGAGCCTGCCACAACACCCTTAAAGGAGAATCTTCAAGATTCGACTCAAGAATTGGGTGGAAGTCTCATACAGTCACAACCTCAACTGACTGTGAGCCAACATGAATAGTGGGTGTCTACTCAAGGGTTGATAACAGGCGACATCATTCGTCCTGGTCCATCCAAGGAGGCGTCCCCACCGTTGGTGACGAACGAGCAATTTCAAGCCGCTCCCTCCGCTGCTGTTCAATCACTTGAAGACAAGATATTGGAGAGAGTTCTTACCGGCGTGGAGGCATCCCGCAGAGACACTGAGAAAGCACCTGCCTCCGAAGGCACCTCGTCACAACCCAGCCTCACACCTCCACAACCCACACCCACCGACCCTTTAGCCAATTCATCCATCCTCATCAACCCATACACCATACCTATAACCGAGCTCCACGATATCCTACTCGCCCGCCTGTCGCCTCAAGAAGAATCTCTTTATTGGCGATTGGTGGATCACCCTGAGCCATCTATGGAAACTTGCCGAGGCCAAAGCTCCTGTGGCGCCCCGCCATTTGCTTATCAATTCTAACCCTAACTTACGTGGCTAATGCCGGTATTAAATAATTAATACGCGAAAACGTGGATAAAATTTTTCCTTTTATATAAAGTAATTTGTTCTGTACAAGTCAAAATATTGCTTCCAACCTAATTACATAGGATGCTTCCAATTGCAACAAGAATCCTAACTTACGCCCCACGGGTCGCATTCATGTACACACCACCCTCAAAAGTCACTGGAAGCTTCAAAAGATAGCCTTGCCGTCGTAGGCGATCACGTACCGTGGTCGCGCGTACCTACAACACATTAAATATGGGATGAGCTATAAAGCTCAGTAAGTAGGAATGATGCATGCCGTGCACGTGTCTCATTTGCAAAGTCATCCGCGCCAATGCATTCAGACCCTAGTAGGATCAAACTGAATCTCATATCTCTCAGGGCCCTCGCTGACTTACTATGCACCATTTTCAGAGCTCAAATCAAATAAGGACAATTGGTCCAACGGTCCACAAAGGCCGACGAACCATAAAATACCAGTCACGCATTTCGGCCCAATTCGCACTGGGATGCATGACGGCCCACCATTCGGCCTAAAGGGAACTTGCTATTCCGCGGACGCTACGTTGGTAGCCCACTTCGGGGTCGCCAACACCAGAGATACACTCGGTGTGGCTACCACCCTCGAATCGCCTCCTTCGGGTCGCACCTACCGCAATTCAGGGCATTCTGCCCAAATAACGAAAATATATCCGACGACGTACCGGGTCGTCATGGTGTCATAGAAGCAGTTCAGACTCAACTTTGAGTCGACATCAGATGCCTATATCGGCAAATATCCATCGGTTTCAAGCGACATTATACCGTGCATACGCTCGTCTCACAATTCTCGTGCATGCCCTGTATGCATGTGTTCTTGCTCATGTGAACAGTACAAAAATTCATATTATAACATCATACATAGCAAATAATTCATGAAATCTCATATAAGCAAATAGCCACGTAATACACATTAATACAAACAACTTGTGTATTGTAGTTGAAATTCCCACTTACCTGTCGTCCGGGAATTATCTACTACTGATCCGGCGAAATCCCAAATTTCTACCTTAAGCATAAAATTAAAAGGTCAGTATACTATCTTTTTATTTAAATACTATCTATTTTATATAACTATCTAGTTCTCGTATTTCCTAAATATTGAAATATCAGGTATGGAATTGTATTAGATACACAGCCTTTTAAAAGGATTTGCTAAGTTAAGTCAGACCCGCGAACTAGTTAATTTCTCCCAACTTCGCGAACCCCTCGAAACCCTTATTTTAGTTCCTGAACTTTCCATTTCACGAAGTCTACTCCACTTCGCGAATTTATCCAGTTCGCCAACTTGATATCATTCGTGAAATTCATGGCCTAATATGTAATTCGCTAAGTTTATATAATTAGTGGCATTACACCTCACAATTCATAAAGTTCCCACTCCTCACAATTCGTAAAGTCACTTTTAACTCGTGAGGCTCACTACACATATAGCTAAGCTTACATAGTGCATGACATTATTTTATTCCTTTAAGCCTCGTGGCCTTTTTTTTTTGGAAAGTGTTCACTAAACGAAAGAAACAGGAGTACATGGACAGCGTACATGATAACGCTCACGACGCAACAAGCGGTAACAAACTACCGACCAGACAGCACAACAAAGACCGAAACAGCCCAGACACCAACCAGGTCCCTACAAGACCAAGCCAACAAGAAACACCACCACATGGTAGCAAAGGCAAGGAGGTGTCACAATCCAAAAAAATCAACTGGAGCCTGGCACCAGTTGTAGTGCCAGCAGGGCAGTCGGTTGAAGTGCGAACAAAGTGCCAGAGCACAGCGGAATATACTTCAGTGCTGAAGATATCAAATGGAGGGGAGGAAGCGCAGCAATTGCGTCCGCAGGTCTGGTCGGGGGGAGGCCTGGACGCCAACTCCTGTTTCTTCCCGCCAGGGAGGCCAACCAGCAAGTGAAGCCCGCCAGTGACCCGAGCAAGCGGGTAGGACACCCAAGAAGTCAGCGAGGCCAGCCTGTCGGGGGGCAGGCGAGATGACGCCAACACCAGGACACAACACCCAAGAGAGGCCCACCAGCAGCATAGGTAAGGGGCACCACCAGCTCGAGACATCCCCCAAAGCAGCCAACCTACAGAGAAAATGAGAAGAGAGGGAGGCAAAGCACACTCCAGAGCAAAAAGAGAGCAAGAATGAGAAAACAAAAGAGGTGGGATCTTCCCTGGGACCACAGAGGAGGCCACCCGGCAGCCCCGAAAGGGAGAGTGGATGGAATGTGAGCAGCGCAAGGTCCACCTAAAAAGGGCAACAAAGCCACCAAACAAACAAACAACACCCCTACCAAGCAATACGCCACATCCGCCGTAAAGCACACGATTGTAACGTATACTTAGAGGGGAGGGTAGATAGCCGAAGGCAAAGTAATGTTTCAATATATAGTGCATACACAAACCTCAATTCGTGAAAGTGCTAGTCATTTGTTATTATATTATTTTATTTGTTTAGGTTGCATACACAATCGCAATTCTCTCCATTGGTGACCTTTGTTGCCTAGTATCAATTCGTGAAACTCATTGTATAATTATATAATTTACTAAGCTTACCAAATTCGTGAAAACCATTGACTTATACTTAAGTCGTAAACTTTTTGGGGTTCGTGAAACTTACTTTCACGACTCCAAAACATCTTTAACATTTAGGTTTCTTGAAACCCTCGATCAAAATTGTTTCCTCCAAGAACAGTATAAATTTTATAAGAACTTCAAATATATTCAAATTTTCAGAAATCACTCATATATTGACATTAAATCCTATCAAAACAAATCACCAAACCTTCGATTAAAAGGGTTATTTTATTTTTAAAGAACACTACAGATATCGTATAGACTTCATAAAAATTTGATTAGATTTAAACCTATGAAAATTCAAACATGAAAAACTCAAACAAGTGTAACTCGTCGTGCCTACTAATTAATATAACATGCTAAGTTATAAACTTTTAGGATGAAAAGGAAATCAGAGTAAAAATTATACCCTTTGAAGTTCTGTTGTTTGAGCTACTCTTCTCCTTTCAGCACTAAATTTTCGAAGATCTTCCTATGATATGAAGTGTGTTTCTGATCTTAACTCATGTTTGTGGAAGTAGGTAAATGGCATATATATCTACTTTAACCGTGCTTATCAAGTTCCTAAGAGATAACCCTCATAGTTAAATGATATAAATATTTCTAGGTCTTCGAAAGTTTCTTCCTAACAAAACTTCTTATTTTATTATTAAAATTCCTTTCCCCTCATAGCTAAGTAACTTTCGTTATTATATTATTAAAATAGTTACCTATCAGTCAAGTTTGCATACTCCATCTAAAGAAAAACCCTATGATTCTATATTTCAGTAATTAGCTTCTATCAGAACTTTCTCACCCTATATAAACTGTTTAGGTCTAGTTCGAGGTTCTTATTAAAATGGCCATTCTACTAGCAGTAACACATGGAAAATTTCCGCAGAATCACCTAAGCACATAACATGCACTCATATAATCATATAATATGTGTGCAAATTTATTGGCCAACTTACTCGCGGGACCCGAGTATTACAGCTCCCACTCAAGACGCAGACATGACGATCCTGACAATCAGGACCCTCATAAGGCGGAGAAGAGGCCAAGGACATCTACAAGTGGCAGGACAAGGCTCGGGCGCTACGCAGATAAGCGCTGGAGCAGGTGAAACACAAACCCAAACCCAAACAAACCACCCACACCACGCATCGCACCTCCAGTCTACCACATATCGACCCACCAACCTTTACCCTACGGATGCCTCCGCCCACACCGCCGATGTACTCAAGCCCCTTGCTTCCGGAAGAAGAAAGCAATGCTCGTGGCCCTAGCAGCTACCCAAGCTACTCCCTCAGTCGCTCCAGACCAACCGGGCCCCTCAGGACATGCCGTCAATCCACACGAGGTCCTAGATAAATACATCTTCGAAGGACAGCGGATGACTCATTCCATGCCCGAGGAGCATCAGAGACAACGGCTTCAGGACGTCCGACACTTCTTACAACAAGCATCCGTGGACCTCGTAATCATAGAAGACGACGAACTTCAGGAAGGTGAAGACTACCAAAGAGACATCCCAAGGTTACCAGAGTTGATCGCACAACGAGCGGTTTCCCCCACCAGACATATGCCAGGGACCGTTCGGATCGACACGCCGTGGTAGAACATCCGAATAGAGATACCCTTCATTGAAGAAGTCAGGGAAAACATTTGGAGGTCACCGAATAGAGTCAAGAAGCCGGATGAGTTCGAGCTAAGAGGGATCTCTCACTGGGATCAGCAGAAGAGGATGACATATCTATGGATGCTGACCCAACTAGGACCGGACGTAAGGCTGGGGATCCCGAAGGAACGACTGAAGAGTCCCTTCAAGGAACTCTCCCCGATATGCCAACTCCTCAGTGTCTACTGTGCGAAAGGAGGACTTCCAATACCTCACTACGTCATTGAGCGAGTGGACAGAACCCGAGAGGAACTGAGCGAGAGCGACCTATCGTACCTCCCTGCCAATGAGGTATACCACCTCTATCAGCTGTACGTGGAGAAGTACAAAGGTCCTCAAGGCTTCATCAAGAAAGAGGCCTCGAAGGGCTACCGGTTCATGATGCGACAAGTCAAATACTTCGCCGCGTACGAGCTTCAGATGGCTCTGGAGAGCAACATGAAGAAGGTCAACATGGCCGAACCACTCAACAAAAGACCTGAGATCGAAGGGCTTCCAAGCAATGATGTGCACAGCAGCTCGGTCATCGGCATCACCTACGACAATCCAATTGCCAAGAAGAATAGGATGATGCTGAAGACAGTGATTCATAAGTTTTGCAACCGAACGCTCAAGGTCATCAGGAGGAATATCGAGCAGAGGTTGGAAGAAATCAATCGAGACACGATGCTGATGATCCACCGGGCATAACGTACTACGCCCGACGAGGACAAACAGCACTAAGGGAAACAATAAGAGACTATGAGCATGCGCTGGGCTTGCGCATAACGTACTACGCCCGACGAGGACAAACAACACGGAGACGCAATCAAGCACAAAGGGGGAGATTGTAGAGTATACATTTGAATTGTGCTTGATTTTATTAGTTGTCCTTGTAATTAGGGGCGTTTTGTATAGTAGTCCTTAGATTAGGACTAGTTTGATATTTACACCAAGTTTGTTTGGTATAAATACATGTAAACAAATTGTGCTGAATAGAGAAAGTTTTGGAAATTGATCCGAAAGGCTTGCAATTCAATTTCTAGAGAGAAAAACAATAGTAACTTTCTCACCCTACATGACTTCTCTCTCTTAATCTTCATTTGAGTTTTTCGATCGATTCTAAATGTCAATCATTATCTTCGAATTACTTAGAATTCTTGCTTAGGATCATAGAGTTGTTACTCGTAGGACCTAACAGATAATGTTTTTCAAATAAAAGCTAGAAAAGATCACCCCATCACCGTTCATCACCTAGGTCATCCGTCATCATAGTAATGACTGATCACCTAGGCTAAATAGACGAAGTGATGAGGATGTGAAGGGAGATCATTGGGGAAGGTTTGAAGAATCACCCTTTAAGCCAATTAAATAGGTTTGTGCTTTTTCAAAATAATCACTTATGAGTTTTCGACGGTACTAGTCGCGGTATATATGGTCATGGCCGCGACGTGAATGCATGTGACGAATTGGACAAAGTACCATTTCATGCTTCTTGGGTTACCATAATTGTATCTAAATATTGATATAAAGTAGAAATGGTAAACATGTTGGCTTGGGTCACATTCTGGTCAATCCGTTTAATTAACGGGTTGAAAACTTCAACCTAGACCTGACCTCTTTACTTAAATGGGTTGAAGAAAATAGCAAGCAAAAGGAGCAACTAAGCTAAAGCCTCTGAAAATCAAAGACTCTCGCGAATAGTCAAGACTTCGACAAAGTCATCAAGAACGCTTGACTGTCCTCAAATATTACTGAAAGATGCGAATGACCGGATCGATCTTGGATATAAATAGCAACCTAGAATAGGAGAGCCCTCGACGTCAGGTCATACACTGGCTCCATCCAAGGTAATAAAGTTTATCCTACCAACGGGATTATACACCGGATCTAGTCTACCCAGAAGTTAATTCAAGAAGAGAAGGACTTTGGTATGAAGCAATAAAGCCAATTTATGAAAAGAGAATACGCAACGTCTAAGAGGAAACCCCAACATAAGATAAAGCAACAATAAGTCGACGAAACCAGAATTCTTGAGAAGTAGAAATCAAGGATATGAGTCACAAAAATTTAGAAAATGTAAATTTCTAACAGATCCCTAAAGATCTAATTCCGAACCCGGGCCCAAGTAAAACTGGGCATCAAAGAATCTACATATACGTGGAGGAATATCTACAGAGACTAAGCCGGTCGAGCTGGTTTCTAGACAGCGGGTGATAAAAGCTCCTCACCGACATCAAGTCATGTGCTAAAATGATCATCACCTTTGGAAATAACGACAAAGGGAAAACCATAAGTAAAGTAAAGGAAATTCACTTCGATGTCGAGATCCACTACATATGGATATATCTTGTTCAGTTTTGGTAACCAATTTATGGGAACAAGATACACTCTAGTAATAATAGATGATTTCTTTAGATACACGTGGGTAATATTCCAAAATACAAAGGATCAGACCCCACTAGAACTTATTAATGTTTCCAAACAAGTTCAAAATAGAAGAAAATATTGTTAAAACAATTAAAAGTGATCCATTGCCAGAACTCCGCAGCAAACTGGTGTTGCTGAATGAAGGAATATGACACTAGGGTGTTACGGAGGATTAGATGGGCTAGAATTAATTAAAGTAGTGTTTGGTAGGAAGGTTTATAAAAAAAAGGTAGGTTTTAGTTAATACCTTCTTAGTACCTGCAATAAGGTATGGGGCGTTTTTATATCAGGCCCCAGCGGAAGTTTCGTATTGAGTTCAGGCCCCCTTCACATAAAATATAGTTGTAAGGACCAAGTCTAACGAAAATTCAAAGTAAAGGACATAAACAATGATCTAACGAAAATGCCCCTTGTAGTTGTTATATAAAGAGGTATGAATTGCTATCATTATATTACCAGATGTTACTCAAATGGTATCAATCGAAAAAACTATTTTAACCATCGATTTGCCCTAAACTTTCGAGCATACTGGGCACAAAATCAATTTTGATGTGTACTCGACGATATCAATGATATTCACGTCGTCATATTTAAGATCTATGAGGAATAACTTTTAGAAATTTCATTTACGCAGTAAGATAAATCGAGCATGTTTTTGGTCGAAAGTAAAGCTAATATGCATAAATTCGAAAGACCCATAGCTTGGACATTACGTCGCGCCTTAGTGGTGACTCAATCGTTCGTCCCTCAAGATTAACGAACTGAAAGTGAAATTGCCCGAAAAAACAGTTTAAATGAATGTTCATTTTATGGTATCAGAAAGGCGTAACTGGTATAATTTCCACAGGTGTCGGTACAATAGAGACGTAAAGTGGTATAGTTACGATAAGAAGCATTACTCGAACTGGTACGAGATATTATTCTAATTTGGTATAAATTTTATATGATGAGGTACTAAAACAGAGTAAAATAGTACAATAGAAGCGTAAAGTGGTATAGCAACGATAAAAAGCGTTACTCGAACTGGTACGAGATATTACTTATTCTCATGTGGTATTAGTTTTATAAGATGTGGTACAAGAATAGCGTCAAGTGGTACAATAGAGGCGTAAAGTGGTATAGCAACGATAACTATTACTTATTCTCATTCGGTATTAATTTTTTACGATGTGGTACTGAAACAGCGTGAAGTGGTATAATAGAGGCTTAAAGTGTTGTAGTAACGATAACTATTACTTATTCAAAGCTAAAACACTTAGCATATTGACACAATGTCAATAATCCATTGCGTCCATGGCCTGTATTAGGGTAAGAGATAGCATAATATTTCGTGGAATATTTGTCATTTGGTAGGTTGCGAATGAGAAGGTTATTTTTAGAGAATATGTCATTTGGCAGGTTGTGGTACCCGTTGGGGAGGAAATGGTACTGAATGAGCAAGTCACGCTGTTTGGGCGGGAAAACTGAATCTCTGTATTATTTTGGGCGGGAACTTTTAGGTAGTATATCTTCATGTAATAATGTGGTACCAGAAACGCAAGATGTGTTACAGATTACGGTTTACGTGCTAGGGTTTCCAGTTTTATGTTTTAGAGTATCGGGTCTTAGGGTAAACATGTTCAGGGTTACGATAAAGGGTTTATTTTCGTAAGATTTGTTATATGATTGACGTATATGTTGGTTAGGCTACATTTGTTGTAATTCGTAATGGTAAATATCAAATGTGATGTAAATATAGTTGTCTACGATTTGCATTGGTATACATTTTACATGATCAAAACCTCTTACTTGACTACTTACATCATATTTGCATAAACATGACAAAATCAAGGAACTTGGTGGTTTAAATACGTCAAATCATATTTTTCCATGACTTTTATTCTTCCACAACCGGAAAACCAACTTTTATTTACGAAATTATTTGAACAGTTGATATGGTACAGATAATATATGATCTGGTATTACTACAATTTAATGTGGTATTGTTTCGTAATGCATTGTTACCAGGATAGTATAAATTGTTACCAAAATATTATTAAGTGGTATAATTTACATGTGATATGGTATCATATAAAGATGGAGATACCATATTCACTGACGGCCCATGAAGATTCTGGAATGTTCTTATTTTTTGTTATGAATGGAGTATAAATTGGTACTAAACTACACTGAACTGGTATAATTTACATGTGATGTGGTATTGTATAATGATAAAAGCAGTTTGACGGCCTATGAAGCTTCTGGAGTATTCTTAATTTTTGTCATAAATGGAGTATAAATTGGTACTGAACTACACTGAAGTTATAAAATTTACATGTGATGTGGTATTGTATAAAGAAAGAGATGGTTTGACGGCCCATGAAGCTTCTGGAATGTTTTTATTTTTTTGTTATGAATGGAGTATAAATAGGTACCAAAATATTATTAAGTGGTATAATTTACATGTGATGTGGTATTGTATAAAGATGGAGACGATAATAGGCCCATGAAGCTTCTGGAATGTTCCTATTTCTGTTACGATTGGAGTAATTGGTACGATAATATACTTAAGTGGTATAATTTACATGTGATGTCGTATTTTATAAAGATGGAGACGATGGCCTATGAAGCTTTTGGAATGTTCCTATTTTCTGTTACGAGTGGAGTATAAATTGGTATCAAAGTATACTTAAGTGGTATAATTTACATCATGTTGTATTGTATAAAGATTGAGACAATGGCCTATGAAGCTTTTTGAATGTTTCTACTTCCTGTTACGAGTGGAGTAAAATTGGTATCAGAATATTCTTAAATGGTATAATTTACATGTGATGTGGTACTTATAAGATGGAGAAGGTAATAGGCGCATGGAGCTTCTGGAATGTTCTTATTTTTTGTTACGAATGGAGTATAAATTGGTACAAAACTATAACTATGTGGTATAATTTACATGTGATGTGGTATTTCATAAATATGGAGACTGTAATAGGCCCATGAAGCTTCTGGGCCCCATATGGAGACTGTATTTAATATCCTAGAATAATAGCTCACCGGTGCCCCATATCTCATCCCATGAGAACCGGTGACTAAACTCGCTATATTTGGATTTTATTTTTTACTGACTAACCGGATGCTATATAAGAACTGATGGTGGAATAATATGCCTACATAGAATGCAATGTCAAACATTTATTCCACAAATAAATATTAAATACAATGTTCTCATATACAATGAATTATACATCAACTTTCCGTATTCTTTTCATCCTCGACTGGACCATATACAAGGATGTTATATCAAATTAGTTGATATAATAAGTTGCCTAGACCTCACAAAAGAATGTTGCGTTTTGATCAATATTGTGCTTAAGTCTTTTTATCATCAAAGATCATTCTTCAAATACCTGGCCAATACACTTATGTCAATCCATTTCCTCAAGTACCTAGTCCCAAAAGAAATATATTAATTACTATACATATAGGTTTTATTCCAACTTATTTTTATACAATATACAAAAAAATGTTCATATATTTTTCGGCAGTACTTTCTGTTTGTACCTGTCAGAGCATTAATGCGTTACAATGTTTACTCTAATCCTCCGCAAATACTCTATATACATACATGTCGCCCGTTTTACCTAAAACATCTTAAAAAATATGCAATGCGTGCATTGACGATGTGCATTTATAGATATGATTTCGGTATTGACCGATCGATATTATATTTCTACGTATATATTAATATTAATATTTTGAGAAAATATTCCAGTTTCAGCATTAAGCGCGAAAGCGCAAATCCCTCTAAGAAGGATTTTCACACGTAGATGAATTTGAAGCGATTAAAAAGCTCCCGTCTCTATCAAAAGCCTCATTCACCGAAATTCTTATGTCCCAAACACAAAAACACACACTCTCCCTTCTTTCAATAAATCTCCATAGCCAAATCCACTCTAAATCTCTCCAAACTCACATATAAATGGTCCCCCACAAGCTGACCCACACCATCCGTCAAGTCTAGTTCGACGATGCCATGACGTTCCCCAATACTGAAATCACCCAAGTTCTTCAAGCCTTAGAGTAAACTGGGCTAAGTTCCCTGAGTTCTCATATGAGATCTATCCAGATGTTGTGCGAGATTTCTCTGACTCGCCCGTCTTCAACAGCGACAACATACGTTGTGCAATCAAAGGAACATATATCGAATAGACGTCGTCCTGGTATGCACAAACCTTAGAACTTCCCTACGAAGGCCTTCACTACTTCTCCCAGATCGACGAAGCCTTGAAAGAGAAGATGAAGCCAATGATGTCCATCTCAGGGACATCATTTGAAGATGCCGAGAATAGATTGGCCCTGAAACCATCATTCAGACTGTTGCACGACATTTGACCAAAAGTTTTTGGAAAAGGTCGGATCCTATGCTGACCGTAGAGAAGGTCCAGGCAATGTTGCCCATTCTTACCAATCAGAAGATCAACTGGGCTGATGTGATCTTCACCTTCCTCAAATCCATCCAGCCGAACCGGGTCCAACAGTTTAAGAACTACTCATGCAGTTATCATATTTGATACTAGAAATGGTGAAGAAGTTGGGACAGGCGCAGCCCCTAAGTCCTAGTGAAGTAGTGACGGCAGAATATCTTCAGCAACTGCCCAGGATGCTTCTCCAACCGTCCAAGAGAAAGGCTTCAGAGCAACCAGTTGCGGCGAAGCCTATCAAAGAAAATGGCAATGGAGAAGCCCAAACAATCCAAAACGTCTAAAAAGAATATCTTCCAGTTCAGAATCAGATATCGAATTAGAGCTGCCAAAATGGACCTATGGAGCGGAGTGGGCCGCCCCATAGCTCGCCAAAGCCCGCCAATGGCGGGGCGGGCACGGGCAAGCCAACCTACAGGCGGGCCTGAGAAATGAAGGCTCGCCCCGCCTGCAGGCAGGTTGCGGGCCTGGCGGGCTTAGACGCATGTAATTAAATAATAAAAATAGGAAAAAATGAATAAAAAATAAGAAAAATTATATAAAAATAGGAAAAAATAAAAAAAATCTAGAATTCGAATTGCAAATTATATTTACTTTATTCCTTCTTTAGTATTTTGTGTTATTAAAGTGTAAATCATAGCTTAAAAACATAAAAATCAATATAATTTGTTTATAAATCTATTCTTTAATGTAATCACCATCTACCCGACACAAGTGCAAAGTAAAGGCTCACAGATGTTCGCCACTTTCTATGAAAGCTTCGGTCGACCTAGTACTCATCTAAGACGAAGAACTTTGAGAAGGTGAGGACTATAATTCTGACCCTCCACAGCTTCCAGAGTTGATCGCACACCGAGCGGACACCCCTCCAATGTTGACTGAAGGGACTGTTCGAGTCGACTCTCCGTGGGAGAACATATGTGTTGACCTTTTTGGTCCATGAGCGACAAAGAGCTTTGGTGAACAATGTAAATGTAATGACGTTAGGTCTATAAATTAAGCAATTCAATTTGTGATCAATATAACGTCTAAGTTCATGATAATATTCGACCATGCATTATATATGAGCTATAATGGATTAAATTGTTGAATATTTTATTCCCATGTGATTCTGTGATTATTAGGTGAAACTATGTGATCACATGTTATAGACAGCCCATGCGATAGGATATATCGTTCTGTGCTATTTATGGAAATAACGTGTGAGATGTCCTACTGAGCTACATAAGGAAAATATGCTGTTTATATATGGAAAGTGATATATCCGTTGATACTTGTTTATTCCTGGTGAAGTTGCGTAGAAAATCGTTTGCATGCATCCAACTGATTTAAATGTGCGAAATCATTTTGGTATCTTCCCTTATATGACTATGGTGTTATAACAAAGAAAGATGTGATTGATTGACTTTGTGGGTGACGTGCTAACACACATGGTATATGCATATTGGAAAATATCTTTGAAATATGGAAAGCTATGCCATGATATGATAATTCGAATAAGATATGCTCTAATCTGATTTATGGCTAGTCATGGTAAACACATTGATCTAACGCTATGAGCTGTATATGGAAAACGTGCTGATATGATGCTATCTCGTGTGATATACTTGGAAAGAAAATCTGGATTGACTTATTCTAGAAACAGTTAGCACGGAATCACTTATGGAAAATTTTGTTATGGTAAATATAATTTGAAATAATTGAATATGCCTTGAGAATGAATCTGAGCTTTAGATGGAATATAACCATGCTTTAATGTGCTTATGACCGTCGTAATGATTTCTTAAGAGCATGATTTATATGGCATGTTGACTCTCGAAAATTGCATGGAAATTATGCTTGATTTGATGATTATTATGTGATATGATTTTCCATGTGAGGTACTGTTGAAAAGGTTTATATATATGCTACACTTCATAATTTCGAGGCACCTAGAATTTGAGAACATACGCCCACGGGAGATTTTTTAGCAGAAACATATTGAGAGATTCCTGACCTCTTGCGATAGCTTTCTGCCTACCTGAGCTTCAACTTGCGATTCCATCACTGAACGAGTGATTCATCCTGATATTCCAACCTCCACCATATATTCTGTCTTCGGACGAGTTGTCTTCGGACGTGAGCAATACCAAGGAGGCAAGGATGACGTTTATGCACACGCGAAGGGAAGGACGTGTTCCGGGGGCCCTTTGGTAGCGAGCTGTGTCTGTCGGGATCAGGAGATTCTGAGGAACGAAACTCAGCGTGTGGTAACCTAGTGTGTCTAGTGTTCGACTTGTTTCGGTTTTGTATTAGGCTAATCAATCAGTTTTGTATCCAGCTCGGTGCATTATAGTGATTGGTTAAACTCATGGGGAGAAAACCCCAAGGAGAGGAGTAAACCCCAGTTGGGGATATAACCTCTATAAAGTCATGTCTCGCATTTACTTTACAATTATTTCCTTATCGCTGTGAGACAGACCCGATACACATATCTGACGTCACTAGGATATATCAGGTATACTCATCACAAGCATCAGTAGGCATCTCTAAGTCACTACACTTACGATTTGTGAAAAGAAGCATAAAATTTTTATAAGCCTAATTCACCCCCCTCTTAGGCACGTTTTTATCTTCATTTGGTATCAGAGCGGGTTGCTCAAACGACGGGCCTAACAAGCCTGAGTAAAAGATGTAATGGCTTCTTCGAGTTTTGATTTTTTGCAGAGGGACAATCCCATTCCAGGCACCACTCTTCGATGGAACGAACTACGCCATATGGAAAAATCATATGAAGGAATTCCTGCCTGCTGCTGACTATGATTTGTGGGATATCATCACGACTGGACCTTACAATCCCAAAAAAGGCGGATGAAACTCCAAAGAAAGGTTCTGATTATGATGCTACAGACAAGCGAGGAATCCTTCTGAATGCCAAAGCAAAGAACATGATTGACTGCGCGCTTACAAGAGAAGAATACAATCGTGTGAGCTCATATGAAACTGCCAAAGATATGTGGGACATGTTTCAAGTCACACATGACGGAACCACTCGAGTTGTACAAGTAAGAAAAGCCCTCTTAACTCACCAATACGAGCTGTTCAAAGTGGAGGACAATGAGACTATAAGCCACATGTATGCAAGATTAATGACCATCATCAATCAAATGTTCTCGTTAGGAAAGAAAATACAAGATGGCGAGAAGGTGCGGAAAATCCTGAGATCTCTTCCAAGAGAATGGAATCCCAAAGTAACAGCCATCTACGAAGTGAAGGACTTGGACAAACTCTCCGTCTCGGAACTGATTGGATCGGTAACCACGTACGAGATGACTCAGATCTCCATCCAAGAGAACCAGTCCAAAATCAACCAAACATTACCTTCAACACTGAATAAGAAAATAACCCAGATGGCGAAGAAGATGAGGGAAGAGATATTGGAGCAGAAGCCTCAGGAGAAGACTCGGACGCATAATGCCTTGCTGCGACAAACACCGTTGAGGTAACCAAAGAATAACTCGAATCTTTCATAAGATTAAAGGATGAACTAATTTCCCTAAGTAAATATAGAATAATGATCAAGAATAGGATCGATAACTAGAAGCCATATTTGACAATAATCAACAAATCCTATAAGAAACCTTAGGAGAAAAGGCAAATGAGATAATTCGTGAGGAGCTCACAAATGAAAAGATTACTGATATGAAAAAGCGAATACTACAATTTGAAAGTAAAATCAGCACTCTAGCCCTAGAGAAACAATCTTCATAAGACAACGCCAAGATTAGCTTGGGAAAATATGATGTCCTAGTAAAGCAAAGACTAAAACTATATGCTAAAATTAAGAAATTGGAGGACCTTCTAAATAGGTAAACGGATCAAACCATTTTTCTGAAGCCAACCTGCCGATACAGAATTCTACAATTCTCGTCTTGGCATTGCTTTTGACAATCCCCACAATCTAAAGAAAATTAATTGTCTACAAATCAATGACATAAAGTACATGGGATTGGATCTCACTCGACTGATGTACTTTGTCGATCACGATGAAGTCCTATGATTAGAATAGGAAAAACAAAAACGAGCACTATGCGAAATTCAGAATGATTACACATAATTGAACAATAACTATGGGACTAGGTATCATCCTGCAATAACTGAATTTGAGTCTGACGTACATCGTCTTCCTGAAAGTGAAACCATGGAACAGTCCTCTAGTGAATCTGCTACAACAGATCGTCCTGGTATATGCCCCCGCATGTGTAAAGAAAATAGCAGAACTTCACTCCTCTTTAGAGAACGAACGAAACAATTTTGAAAGCGAGAAACAAAAGCTTTTGCAAGAAATCGAACTTCTAAAGAATACCAACTAGCATTTGAGAGCGAAAGAGAAACTTCCGAAAGCAAAACAAAAAAATTCTTGAAAGAAATAACGTTTCTCGAAAACTACCTTGTTGTTTCTAAACGAAAAACTTCAAAAAGTTCTAATTGCACTTTTGAGTCTTCTCATATAACTCAATGCATTTGAAATCCACATGCCCCATAAAGCAATCATAGGTTAAGAAAGGAGACGAAAGAAAGGAAACTTGAGATTCCGTTGATGTTTTGCATTTAAAATTTTTCCTTCCAAAAACAAGTTATTAAATCAGACTGTGCTAAACTCTTTTGACAATGTTGGTTTTAGTATTTCCAAATTCGATAATCTATTATATTCCTGTTCAGAATCATTTTCAAAATCTGCACATTCTAAAAAAATGAAACAATCAATAGATAAAAGCAGAAATGAACCTGCAAAAACAATGACAACTCAAAAATGGTTTCCCAAGGTGAAACCTATAGGAACCATGAGCCCTACCACGACAAAAATATGGTTACCTAAGCCTATATACAATTCTTCTACTGTAGCTCAAACAAAAACTAGGCTAGGTCGTCCATCCTTGAAAACTAACAATGATAAAAGAGGCGGACCCATTTTCAAATGGGTACCTAAAACCCCCTAATTCCTGTTTTGCAGGTCTCTCATGTGTGGAACTTAGATTCTGGTTGCTCCACACACATGACGGGAAACAAGGAGTTGCTGAGCCACCACACCGAAAATACGGTGGAATAGCTCGTTTTGGGAATAGTGATGGAGCCACAATACGTGGTTATGAATATCTTATTTTTTAACCGACTTAAAATCAAAGGGAATTTCCTATGTGGAAGGATTGATGCACAACCTCTTTTCAACCGGACACTGTGATCTTCAAGTCTTGTTCCGTCAAAAGCGGTGCTCTCTCGTCAAAGAGATAGGGGATGAACTTCTATTTGGTACTTGAAGGACAAATCTCTACACCATCGACATGGGATCAATCAAATTATCAATGCCATCTGTCTCATTAGCAAAGCTTCAGTTTCACAAAATGAGTTATGGCATCGTCGATTGTCTCATCTAAACTTCAAGACCATTGAAGTGTGAAATATGCCTACGAGAGGGCGGTGAATTAGGCTAATAAAATGGCTTGTTCTTCTTTGAAAATACTTTTCTTTAATAAGATATTCACAGAGTATGTTATTTCCCAGAAAGTAGTACGAGTATCTACGTTATCTCCCTAACCTGTTTCAAAATATCAAGTTATTTTCAGAAATCGTTTCACAGATATCACCTACTTTTTTTGCACGCTGTTAGGTCCTACGATTAACAACTCTATGATCCTAGGCAAGAATTTTAAGTAATTCGATGATAATGATTAACATTTAGAATCGACCGAAAAACACAAATGAAGATTGAGAGAGAGAATTCGTGTAGAGTGAGAAAGTTACTATTGTTCTCTCTCTAGAAATTGAATTGCAAGTCTTTCGGATCAATTTCCAAAACTTTTTCTTTTCAGCACAATTTGTTTACATGTATTATACCAAACAAACTTGGTATAAATATCAAACTAGTCCTAATCTAAGGACTACTATACAAAAACGCCCCAAATTACAAGGACAACTAATAAAATCAAGCACAATTAAAATATATACTCTACAATCTCCCCCTTTGTGCTTGATTGCGTCTCCGCGCTATTTGTCCTCGTCGGCCGTAGTACGATCTGCGCAAGCCCAGCGCATGCTCATAGTCTCTTATCGTTTCTTATCGTTTCCCTTAGCTTCAGGCGCTCCTCGATGTCATCCAGCAATTCCATCAGGAGCGGCTGTTCTCTCACGAACCGGTGGATTTCAGCATTGTGTCTCGGTTGATTTCTTCCAACCTCTGCTCGATATTCCTCCTGATGACCTTGAGCGTTCCGTCGCAAAAACTTATGAATCTCTCTCTTCAGCATCATCCTAGCTTCTTGGCAATTGGATTGTTGTAGGTGATGCCGATGACCGAGCTGATGTGCACATGATTGCTTGGAAGCCCTTCGATCTCAGGTCCTTTGTTGAGTGGTTCGCCCATGTTGAACTTCTTCATGTTGCTCTCCAGAGCCATCTGAAGGTCGTGCTCGGCGAAGTATTTGACTTGTCGCATCATGAACCGGTAGGGCCCTTCGAGGCCTTCTTTCTTGATGAAGCCTTGAGGACCTTTGTACTTCTCCACGTACAGCTGATAGAGGTGATATACCTCGTCTGCAGGGAGGTACGGTAGGTCGCACTCGCTTAGTTCCTCTCGGGTTCTGTCCACTCACTCAATGACGTAGTGAGGTATTGGAAGTCCTCCTTTTGCACAGTAGACACTGAGGAGTTTGCATATCGGGGAGAGTTCCTTGAAGTGACTCTTCAGTCGTTCCTTCGGGATCCCCAGCCTTACGTCCGGTCCTAGTTGGGTCAGCATCCATAGATATGTCATCCTCTTCTGCTGATCACAGTGAGAGATCCCTCTCAGCTCGAACTCATCCGGCTTCTTGGCTCTATCCGGTGATCTCCCAATGTTTTCCCTGACTTCTTCAAGGAAGGGTATCTCTATTTAGATTTTCTCCCACGGCGTGTCGATCCGAACGGTCCCTAGCATCTGTCTAGTGGGGGAAACCGCTCGTTGTGCGATAAACTCTGGTGGCCTTGGGATGTCTCTTTTCCACCTTCCTGAAGTTCGTCGTCTTTTATGATTACGAGGTCCACGAATGCTTGTTGTAAGAAGTGTCGGACGTTCCTGAAGCCGTTGTCTCGGATGCTCCTCGGGCATGGAATGGGTCATCCACTGTCCTTCGAAGATGTATTTATCTAGGACCTCGTGTGGATTGACGCCATGTCCTGAGGGGCCCGGTTGGTCTGGAGCGACTGAGGGAGTAGCTTGGGTAGCTGCTAGGGCCATGAGTATTGCTGCACTTGCTTCTTCTTCCGGAAGCAAGGGGCTTGAGTAGATCGGCGGTGTGGGCGGAGGCGTCTGAAGGGTAAAGGTTGGTGGGTCGATATGTGGTAGAGTGGCGGTGCGGTGCGTGGTGTGTGTGGTTTGTCTTTGGGTTTGGGTTTGGGTCACCTGCTCCAGTGCTTGTCTGCATAGCGCCCGAGCCTTGTCCTTGGCCACTTGTAGATGTCCTTGGCCTCTTCTCCCCCTCATGAGGTTCCTGATTGTCAGGATCGTCATGTCTGCGTCTTAAGTGGGAGCTTTGGCCTCGGTAAGTCTCCGTAGGTGGCTCAGGGTGATCCACCAATCGCCTATAAAGAGAATCTTCTTGAGGCGACAGGATGGAAAGGCCGATCAGGCGGGCGAGTAGGATATCGTGGAGCTCGGTTATAGGTATGATGTATGGGTTGATGAGGATGGATGAATTGGCTAAAGGGTCGGTGGGTGTGGGTTGTGGAGGTGTGAGGTTGGGTTGTGACGAGGTACCTTCGGAGGCAGGTGCTTTCCCGGTGTCTCTGCAGGATGCCTCCACGGCGGTAAGAACTCTCTCCAATATTTTGTCTTCAAGCGATCGAACAGCAGCGGAGAGAGCGGCTTGGAATTGCTCATTCATCACAAACGGTGGGGACGCCTCCTTGGATGGAGCAGGACGACTGATGTCGCCTGTTATCAACCCTTGAGTAGACACCGACTCTTCAGGTTGGCTCACAGTCACTTGATGTTGTGACTGTATGAGACTTCCACCCAATCCTCGAGTCGAATCTTGTCTCCTCTAAGGGTGTTGTGGCTGGCTCGGGTTGCGCCTGCGAACCAGACACCGGTGGATTCGGTTGCGGCTCAAGATTGAGCGAAGAAGTGCCAGCAACACTTGTGGAAGCGGTCTGCATGGTATTTGGTGCAGTGGTGACGGCCGGGAAGAGGGACTCCAATTGTATGCTAAGTCGTCTCGGAGTCCTTCTTATCAGGCTGATTTCCTCATCCGACTCTGTGTCAGATGGGGTGGCCGTATGAGTAGGGTCACGTTCAGCATCCTCATGTGCCTGATCCGTCACTCGTGGAAGAGAGCTTTGACCCATTTCATTCTCGGGCTGTGCTACTGGTTGAAGAACCTCCTCAATGGTTTCTTCGAGCACGCGTACATGTACGGGCACTTCCACTTGAAATTCTTCTGTTGGAGCCTCTTGTTCCAACTCAGCAGCCACAACATCTATCAGCGTGGCGTCTACATCAGGAATCTGTTCGTCCTAAGTTGGAAGCTCCTGCTCTAGCTCCTGAGCCACTTCATCAATCAACATGGACTCAGGGATTTGGTGTTGTTACAGTTGGGGAGGGCTAACGTGGAAATCTGCTGGGGGCCCTCTGATCATTTGCTCGGTTAGACCATGTTCCCGACAGAATCTCTGATACTCAGCTCTCGCGGGGTCGGCGAGCCGAACTAGGTTGAGCGGAATCGGCATCGACGGTTGGTCCAAGTCCGTGATCCGTGGATTATGGAAGAATTTGAGCCTTGGCGACTGATAGTTCCTCCGGGAGGCAGCTAAGGAATATTCTGTGGGTGTAACTCCATGAACTCCCTGATGATCACATTGAACCATCGAGCTTAGGGCACGTTCTTCGATCTCCGATTCTCCTTCAGCCGAATCTGTTCAGCAAGATCATTCCAGATCAGCTGCGTGAAATCGTAATTTCCGGAGAACGCGAGTCCGTGAAAGATCCGCAGTATGCTGCTGTTGCCCTTGTCAAAGCCAGCATGCTTGTGTGATAGACACTTGTTCACAATCCCGAACAGTGTCTTCCAGGGATGAGGGATACCGCTGCTCTGGACCTGAGCTAACTTGGTCAGCTGCGGTTGATATCCCATCTGCATGAAGTCATGGACCATTTCGCTGTATGGCAAGTCAAGAATCATCCCGAACTGTATCTTGTCCATATGAATATGCCGCGTCCCGATTCTAGTTGTGAAGGAGAATGCTCCATTTGCCACAGCTCCTTGTATACATCCCCAGAATTGCTGGAGATAGACCATTGGCACAGAGGTGGTGACCATCAATGCGTTCCAGATAGGGTGGCCTCGCAGGATAGAGACAATGATCTCGTCCGGGCACCGAAAGGTGCTCAGATCGAGCTGGAAAATTGTATCCTGGACTTTCAAATACAAGTTGTGGTCGTATATGTGATTATATCGAGGGTAGCGATCCATCTGAAAAAAATGAAGAAATATAAAAGTTCATTAGTTCATAATTTTTTATTTTAGTCGAAAATGGATTTAATTTCATCAAACTATAATATTGTATCAAGTCATGACATGTTTGATGAATTTTGAATTGAAATCGTATAATATGCATATAGGATACTTAATTTTGAAAAATGTAATGGCATGATTGTAATTTCGAATTAACATGTAACGCGTGAAAAAGTGTTCGAAATTTTCTAAGTGTTTAATCGCGGGTAATGTCACTGTTCATGCCGAGAAATTTTTCGCTCGATAAGTTTGGTTTCAAATTGATTTCCTATGCATTGATTTCAATTGTAATAACTCCGTTTAATTTTTCGATCGAGAAAATTTTATTCGCTAATGTCGCTACAGTGTAAAAAAGACTTCGAAAATCTTCTAAGTGTTGAAGTTGGAATCGTGAGACTGTAGTCGATCAATTTTACGATCGAGAAAAATTCCGCGTAATGATCGAGATATTATTTCTCAGGTAAATTTACTGTCGAGAAATTTTCCTCGATTGAATAAAATTTTTCGATTTGAAATTTGTCGAGCGGTATCTGATTTTCGGTTGTAAGTAAAATTTTCGCTGCGATATATTTCCATCGAGAAATAAGTCAAAGAAAGACTAAGTCAATCGTCGGGAAATTTTTTCGATCAATTAAATCCTAAGCGGCGAATTTTGCGATAAAAAAATTAAGCGTCAGAGCAATAATTTTTTTCTCTCTCTTGTTTCTCTCTCTATGTTTTTTCTGTCAAAAACCCTAAAATCTCCCCTACCACCGGCCACCCTACCACACTCGCCACCGGCTGAGCTCAGACGCCTTGCAGATCGCCGCGGCCTCCCCGACCTCCCTCCATCGCCGGGATCAGACGGCGATAGACGGATTCTGATCCTTCCCGCCTCTTCCCACCTGTGTCTTTTCAAATTCTTCAGCAATCTTTCCACGTCTTCAATGGATATGCAAACTATGGATCTTGATCCCCTTGGACCTTTGCCGGACTATAACGTCCTTGGTAACAGCATCGCCGACTTTCATGGCAGATTCGACGTGGATGCGTTTGCGGCCCTTGTATGCCGCGTTACTGGTGGAACGGCAATCCCAGCACCACGACCTTCTAAGCCGGATAAGAATGGACCACCGCCTCACATCACCCCATGGATACCACAATGCCGTGCGAGACGCTGCCCGGATGCCATTGTGCCTTTACGTGACCCGTGGCATGATGGCCGCCCACCAATGCGACGTGGGACACCACCACCGCCACCTCGCAATGATCCGATCATTGAAGACGCATCTAATGACGGCCCTTCACCCATGATGCCGGCTCTCCTGCTGCCCGGACCCATGGACGTGATAAACGGGCCTAGGATTTCCCCAGGTGGGCCAAGGATAAATCCGACCAGCCCCATTACTATGTTGCCCTCGATCGGACCTAGGGTCTCATGTATCGGGATGACGCTATCTGATGAGGCGATAGGGTCACCCAAAGAACCAGTCCGACCTTTGCGACTGTGGTTTAAGAAGCTACCGCTGAAAACGTACACCGCCCACGAATGACGAGACTGGCTTTGACCTACACGCCGCCGACGCTGGTTGACGGAGTGGCTGAGGCACGGCCACCTATTGAAGTTGCGCGCAAAGGCTTGGCGAGGTGGGAGCATACACTGGTTGGTTATTTCTTAGGGTAGAGGCCTTACTTCCCTCACGTGGAACGTTTTGCTCGGAATTCTTGGCCTAACCTCGCTGAAGTGCGATCAACTATCAACGGGTTCTTTATGTTTCGGTTCGCGACAGCTGCAGGCGCCATTGCTGCCCTGTAGGGGGGCCGTGGCTACTCCAAGGGCAGCCAATCTTTCTTGAGAATTGGAGAATGGGAATGTCCTTTGAAAAGAAGGAACAATTGGCGGTGCCGCTATGGATAAGGTTACGTAACGTCCCAGCGGACCTTTGGACACAGGAAGGGCTTGGAATCGTAGCTAGTGTACTTGGTAAGCCACTTTTTGCAGATGGGATGACAACTAAGATGGACAGGCTTGAGTTCGCCAGAATCTGTATCGAGATCTTGCTGGAAGCCCCTCTTATCGACCAATTCAATATTAGAACCCCTGATGGCGAGGGCAGTTTCTCCGCCTTGATCCCCGTCCAAGACGAATATGAATGGAGACCTAAGAAATGCTCAACATGCGACTCATGGCTGCATGGAGCTGGCGCCTGCCCCAAAACCAAACCCATTCAGCCGCACAGGCAACCGCCAGCTACGCGGCCAGCCACACAACACACAGCGCCACGGCTCAACACACAACCATGGCTAGGCCTTGCTAGTGCGCCAGGGCTGAATATCGGGCCTGAAAGTACACGGTACGCCTGGAGGCGAGTGGACAACAAGGGTAAAGGGAAGGTGATAAGCGAGTCCCATAAGCCCCAAACTGAAGGGGCCGATCAACCCGCACCCTCTTTGCGGGATATCCCCTCTATGAGTAATGGTGGTATGCTGGGAGTTAATCCATTTGATGCCCTCGCTGATCTTGAGGAGAATGGAGACGTTACAAAGGGTCAACCAGCCCTCTCAGGTGGTGATTTATGATCCCTCTCGCTGTATGGAATGTACGTGGTCTAAACAGGGTAGACCACAAGTGGCCAGTATGGGAGTTGATTTTAAAATTCGATCTTAAATTAATTGGGCTGTTAGAAACACGGGTTGCGGAGCAAAATGCGTCATCGGTTGCGGACTCTATTCGGTCGTGGAGCTGGTTCTATGATTATGATATTGGCCCCGCCGCCCGTATTTGGATTGGTTGGGATTCTCGCTACGTTGGGGTAACCGTTGAGGCTTTTATGAAGCATGTCATCCATTGCAAGGTTACTATTCTAGCGGAGCGGCTCGATTTTTATGTCTCTTTTGTGTATGGTGCCAATCCTCGCTTGGAGAGACGCGATTTATGGGCTGACCTCGGGGCTATATCTAGTTCGCGGATCGATGTTCCTTAGCTGGCTTTGGGGGATTTTAACGCCATCATTGACGATTCTGAGGGCCGTGGTGGCGCACCATCTGGTTGTGCGGATATGGCTACTGCCCTTCTCGCGTCGGATCTCTCCCATCTGCCTCGGGTGGGTTCTTTCTATACTTGGTATAATCAGCAAGCCGGCCTGTCGGGGAGCTGGCGCAGGCTGGATCGTATGGTGGGGAACCTGTCTTGGTTTGCTTCGTTTAGCGATCTGCATTACCGTTGCGAACTTCCGGCCACATCGGACCATTCTCCACTTATCTTGGTGAATCCCGAGCAGCCGCGGCCGAGAGGTAATTTCTTTCGGTTCGATAATTTCTTGGTGCAGGATAATCGCTTTAAACCGCTGGTGGCCCAACCAAACTGTATCCGGCTATCCTATGTTTTGGGTGGTAAAGAAACTTAAGGCGATTAAATTTTCACTTAGGCTACTACGACGGGACAAAGGAGACCAGAACCGTAATGTCCTTCGTGCGCGCCACTTTCTTGATATGGTTCAAGGGCTGGCCCTTGAGTACCCCGCAGAGGCACAACTCCTTGTTCTCGAAAAGCGCTGCCGGCTGGTCTATGCTAAAGCCGTGGAGATGGAGCATGCGGCATTAGCACAACGTGCTAAGGTTTCATGGCTTCGGGATGGTGATCAATGCATATCCTTCTTCTTCAAGAAGGTGGCTTTGAGGCGGGCAGGGGAACCGCATCCTGTCTCTTGAGGATGAGTCTGGTGGTATTCACGAAGGAGAGGAAAGTGTGCGCGGGGGAGCTGATTCGATTTTATTCGGACCTTCTCGGACAGTCCATTCGGACTGTGCCTCTTTCTACGACGGCCACGACACCTTTCATATCTCGATTTCTTACAGAACACGAGGAGCTTTCTATGATTCTCCCGGTTTCTGCCAAGGAAATCAAGAGTGCCCTTTTTTCTATTGGAGAAAATAAGGCTCCCGTGCCGGACGGTTTCTCGGCTGCCTTCTACAAGAGCTCGTGGGACATTATTGGACCAGACGTGACACGTGCTATTCAGGATTTCTTTAGCACTGGACACCTACTGGGGGAGCTCAACTCGACTCTGATCTCACTGATTCCCAAGTGTGATAACCCTCGGATGGCTAAGGACTTCCGTCCCATCTCTTGTTGTAATGTCCTCTACAAAATCATCTCCAAGGTGATTGCGAATCGACTACAGGGCTGTTTGTCTAGCCTCGTCCACCCATCCCAAACGGCGTTTATCCCTGGGCGTCGTATTTCAGATAACATACTCCTTGCCCAGGAGATATGTCACGGCTATTCGAGTTCGGGGCTGCCACCGCGCGTCGCTTTCAAGGTTGACCTTGCCAAGGCTTAGGACAAGGTGGAATGGGACTTTATCTTGGCGACTCTCCATGCGCTTAAATTCCACCCGCTGTTCATTGGCTGGATCCGCGCTTGTCTCACCTCGCCGTGCTATTCGATCAATATCAATGGGCAGCCGGAGGGATTCTTTCGGGGTAGGAGAGGGCTGCGGCAAGGCGATCCCATTTCGCCGTATCTCTTTACTCTGGTGATGGAAGTGCTCCATGGAATTCTTGAGGAGCACATTCGGCGCAGCGACTTTTTCCGCTTTCATTGGCGGTGTGAAACTACATCCCGTTTCATGCTTACGTTTGCTGATGGCCTACTCCTCTTTTCGCATGCGGACGTGGCCACAGTTCGTGTCCTTCGTGATAGCCTGGACCTCTTCGCTACTCTTTCAGGTCTTAGCGCGAACCTGAGTAAGAGTGAGATGTTTATCTCCAAGCGAGCTGAGCATCTTTGGGTTGATATCGAGACTATCATGGGCTTCCCTCGGGGTTCTCTCCCTGTCCGCTATCTTGGTATTCCTCTGATTAGCTCCAGACTTTCGCTTGCGGACTGTGCGCCTCTCCTCCACTCCATCGATCGCCGCCTTGGTTCTTGGATGCATCACTCGCTCTCTTATGCGGGTCGGACGCAACTGATCAGGTCAGTTTTATTAAGCTTTCACACTTATTGGGCAGGTGTTTTACTCCTTCCTAAGGGTATCATCCGGGCTATTGAGACCAAGATCAGAGCTTTCTTTTGGGTGGAACCAGTGCCAAGGTTGCTTGGGCTGATCTATGCCTTCCTAAGGATCAGGGGGGCCTGGGATTTCGATCTATTGAGATAGATAATAAGGCCCTATTGATGCGCCTTCTCTGGAGTTTACTGGCTGGTGAGGGTGATTCCACTTGGGCTGATTGGATCCGCCGTACTCGCTTATATCACAAATCGTTATGGTCGATTGCTTCAACATCAATGGCTTCTTGGAGTTGGAAGAAGTTCCTCAAGCTGCGTTCTCTTGCTAGGCCTCTGATCCAGTTTCGCATTGGGAATGGAGCTTCCACTTTTCTTCGGACGGATCCTTGGCTTTTACCGGGCCCTCTTGTGGAGATGCATCCGCAGGGACCGCAGGTGATGGGTTTACCGATTGACTCCCGGCTCAGGTCGGTGATTGATGCGGATGGTTGGAGATGGCCTGGCCTTACCACGACGGAGTATCTTGATATTGCACCTCTTCTTCCACCGGTTCATCCTGGTGAGGCTGACGTGGTCCGATGGATTGCCTCCGGCAATGGTCGGTTTTCTACTTCTTCGGCTAGACACTATTTGCGGGTGAGGCGGCCTGTTGTCCCTTGGATTACGCTTTTTGGGGGCCCGCTATCCATCCCTCGTCATGACTTCATCCTTTGGCTGGCGATTAGAGACAGATTGGCGACTAGAGACAAGACCTGGATTGCTAGCGCGGCAGGATCCTCTGCCTGCCTCCTGTGTGACACCTAGACTGTTGAGACCGTTCGGCACTTGTCCTTTGAATGCCCTTTTTCTGCTAGGTGCGTTGGTTTGATGGAGGATAGGCGGATCTTTGAGTGGAAGCACCATGACTGGTTTGGAGGTATCTATTCGGTGGCGCACCACTGGCTACGCCATCACCTGTCTTGGATGATCTATCGACATACCTTTCTTCGTTGGTCTACCACCTATGGATGGAGCGTAATTCACGATGGCGGGAGGGACGACGACGAACCCCGGAGCAGGTCGCTGCTGATATCGAGACACTAGCCTGTCTGCGCTTATCCACACCTCCAGCGAAGTACCAACTACAAACCACTGCCATGCGTCGTGTTTGGCGCATTGCTTGGTAGTTTTTTCCGTTCTGTTGTGCTCCGGTAGCCTGTTACCGGATTGGTACGGTTCGCCGCTGTTTTTGTACCCTCGTTTATTTTTATTAGTGACCATTTCCCAAAAAAAAGGCATGACTAGGAATTCAAAATGTCCATATCTGGTACTAAACGCCGTTTTAGGGATGTCGTCGTTCCGGGTTTTTCAGCTGATGGTATCCCGACCTCAAATCAATCTTAGAAAACACCGTAGCGCCTTGTAGCTGGTCGAAGAGGTCGTCTATTCGGGGCAGTGGATACTTATTTTTTACTGTCAGCTTGTTCAGCTCCCTATAATACATGCACAGCCTCATTGAGCCATCCTTCTTTCGCATGATAAAACTGGCGCACCTCAAGGAGAAAAGCTGGTCTAGATAAACCTTTTCTGTAGGAGCTCGTCTATTTGTTCCTTCAGCTCCTTCAGTTCGGTCAGTGCTAGTCGGTATGGGGTTTTGGACACTGGTGCTGCTCCCGGCACCAGGTCAATTGTAAACTCGATTTCTCTATCTGGGGGTAATCCCGGCAAGTCTTCCGGAAATACGTCTGGAAACTCCTTAATTACGGGTACATCTTCGAGTTTCGTCAAGGTATTTTCCTCTGCCTTCAACGCAAACATCAGGTATGCCTCGCATCTAGAATTGATCAGCCGTTGCGATTTTAATACCGATATTCTCGGAAGGCTTCTTCCCTTCACTGCTCCGTCGAAGTTGAAAGGTCATTCCCCTTCTATATTAAAAGTAACTATCTTACGAATACAGTCTATCACCGCTCCATACTTTGGGAGCCAGTCCATCCCGAGGATCACCTCGTAGTCGTCCATCGGGATGACTATCAGGTCTACAGGCAATTCCCTACCATCTACTACTACCAGGCAGTCTGCAATATTTCGTCAGTCCTAGTTGGTGTCCCGTTGGGAATCGCTACACTATATTCATAATCCACTCATTCAGGTGTCACGCCAAGTTTCGTCACGTACTTCACAGACGCAAATGAGTGGGTCGCCCTGAATCTACTAGGATGCATGTAGGGGTTTGGTGGATTAGGAGGGTACCTGCCACCACCGCCGGATTATTCTCTGCTTCTTCTGAAGTGATGGTGTATACTCGAGCTGGCACCATCAGGGGTCTTGCTTGGTTTCCAGCCTGACTTCCTGAAGCAATTTCCGGGCACTGCTTCGCAAAATGATCTTGCTTCCCGCATCTGAAGCATGCATGGGGCAGGGTGTCGCAATTCCCATAGTGCTTCCTTCCGCACCTCTGGCAATTAGGAATTATGCTGCCCCCTAATTCTGGTTTGGGTTTGGGGGTCTGTTCATCGTCCCCTGAAGTTGTTGCGGAGGCCTATTCTGGAATTTTCCGCCCCCTTAGCGATGAACTGCCGCTTTTGGTTTCTTCCGCCCCACTGCGTCCCTTGCATTTCGGCGAACTTGCGCTTTGCCTCTTGCGCCCTCATGATCCGGGCTTCCGCCTGTTCCGCTACCATTGCCCTCTCAGCTACATGAGCATAAGTAGCTCCCTGAATTCCTGCCATGCTCACATCTCCGTATAACTCCGTTTCAACCCTTCTAGAAATTGCTCGATTTTCAGAGCATCCGTGCTGACCATGTGAGCAACAAACCTAGACAGTTGCTCGAACTTCCGTTCTGTCACAGTCATGGATCCCTGCCTGAGATTGATAAATTCGTTCATGCGTTGAGCTCGGACTGGGGCGGTGAGATACTTGCCCCTGAATAACTCCTTGACTCTGTCCCAGCTCATTGTGGCGGGATTTTCCAACACCATAATGGTGTCCCACCAGTGGCCCGCGCTTCCCCTTAGTAGAAATGCAGCACAAAGGGCCTTTTCTGTCTCCGGGACCCGACTATAGACGAACATGCTTTCTAGGGTCCTCAGCCAATCCTCGGCTGTTGCCGGATCAGCTGTATCCTCGAAGGTCGGTGGGTTTTTTTTTGGAAACAGCCCGTATATATATAAATAAAGAAAAAGAATGTACATGCGTGACTGAAAACACACACCGCTACCACGCAACACGCCACAAACGTCGAATGGCCGCTGTCTGTAAGGCATACCTAGTAGACGTGCCATTCAAACGCAGACAACACAAATCAATAACACAAGCAACAAGAAGCTCCGGCGTAGTCGTAATGCCCTCCCGCCAGCGCTTATTGCGAGCAAGCCAAATGTGGTAAACCAGCGAAGCAAGCAGGTGTCGAGATGCCAGAAGCAGTAGATGCGTACCTCTCCACCGTCTAGCATCCCAGGCAAGTCCCTGAGTCCAGTCCCGAAAAGGCCAATCCCATCGGATCCTGCGTCGCAGAAGCCGCAGGCAAGTGCGGGAGACAACACACTCAAAGAAAAGGTGGGTGGTCGTCTCCACAGTGAGTGAATCACAAAGCGGACAGGCCTGAGTACCCGCACGCAAAGCCACCCAAGGCTTATCCCTCGTCGATAAGCGGTCTCGAATACCCAACCAAAGGATGAATTCATGACGTGGAACCCTAAGAGGACCACCAAAAAGAGAAGCCCAAGGCATCACAACCCCATGCGGTCGCAAGGCGTCCCTGATAATACGAGTGGATGGATTTCCATGCGGGGCACCAACCCAAAGGATAGAATCACGCGAAGCCGGCTGTACGATGGGAAGCTCGCGGCTGAGCTCAATGTACTCAACAGTGGTGCGGCCTGGCCAGTTCCAACCAGTGGCCGAGATAACAGCGCTCAGACGAGAGCCCACAGGAAGCCCCATCACAATCGGCCCACGAGGAAAACGAGCCAGAAGAGGGCCACCCGTGAGCCAAGGGTCCTGCCACAGACTGATAGTAGCACCACCTCCAATACGAAACTCAAGAAAATGGCGTATCTCGGACCGAAAACAGAGGAGTTTGCGCCAGCTCCAAGAAATCCAAATCGAGTCTGGCGACTTCCTAATGACACGCCAAAGAAGCCGGAAAAGGAGTACCTTAGTATCCAAGGACACAAACGGAGACCCAGGCCGCCTTCAGCAACCGGCATACAAATGTCATCCCACGCAACCTTAGCCGTAGATCCAGCCCAAAGAAACTGTCTGAAACGAGCCTCCAGAGCTCGGACGATGCCCTTGGGCAGAAGGAAAACCCAGACCAGTAGATGTGCATGGCCTGAAGTACCGACCGTATCAGCTGGACACGCCCCGCATAAGAAAGGGACCGATTGAGCCAGGAGCCCAAGCGGCGATCAACCCGCTGCAGGAGAGGGGCACAATCGGCCAGTGATAAACGAGACGTGATCAAGGGGACGCCCAGGTATCGAACGGAAAGTGATCCCAAAGGGAACCCCATAATCGGTTGGAGAAGCGGCGATAATGGTGAAGCTCGACGAGAGAGAAAAAGCTCACTCTTCTCAGGATTAGGGCATAATCCAGAAAGAGCCGAGAAATGATCAAGAGATGACTTAAGCACCCCAATCGATATCGCGTCAGCATGACAGAACAATAATAAATCATCAGCAAAGCTCAACATAGAAAGTGAAATACCCTCACAACGCCAGTGATACTGGAAGCGATGCTCCTCCTGAATGCCCAAGCACACCACACCACGGAGAACCTCCATAGCAAGGGTGAAGAGATACGGAGAGATTGGATCACCCCGTCGTAGACCCCGCCTACCCTCAAGTATCCCGTAGGTCGACCATTAACATTGAGGGAAAAAGAAGGCGTCGTGATACAAGTCCGGATCCACTCAACAAAAAGTCGGTGGAACCCCATGCCCTGCAGCGTTGCCAAAATAAAACTCCACTCAACCCGATCGTAAGCCTTAGCCAAATCCAACTTAAGCATCGCTCGAGACGGATGGCCCTGGTATTGTAGCCATGGCACAACTCCTGGGCAAGCATAATATTATCGGTAACATGTCTGCCCGGGATGAACGCTAGCTGGCAGCCATGAACAAGCTTCGGAAGGTGAGCCTTAAGCCGGTTAGCAAGGATCTTCGATATGATCTTGTACAAGACATTGCAGCACGAGATAGGGTGGAAGTCGGTAGGCCTCCGGGGACACTCCATCTTCGGAATAAGCGTGTCTGCCCGGATCGCGGCAATAATGTCAGCACCCACCACCTCCCAGGCCGCTTTGAAGAAAGCGGCCGTAAAACCGTCAGCGCCCGGAGCTTTCTCAGCACCCATGGAAAAAACCGCACGGCGAACCTCAGCATCTCCAAGTCCGCCACCAAAGTAGCTGCCTCCGACTGAGAAAGGCGACGGAAATGAAGGGCTGGACATCATGAAAAAGCACCGGCGTGGCACGAGAAGACTGTCCCAACAGGTCCACATAAAAGTCCGAAAGCTCAAACTCAATCTCCGCAGGATGAATCAACTGGGGCACCCGTGGTAGATTCCAGAGTGACAATCCGGTTCAGCGACCTACGCACTGGCACCTTACGGAAGAAAAAGGCCGTACATTTGATCGCCATCCTAGCTCATTGCGAGAGCGATGTTTGCTCGATCTCAACTGCATGCGCAAAAATCAGACGGCAACATCGCTCAAGGAGACGAAGCCGATCATCAAAAGGTGTAACGCTGTGTAGTGTTGTGCGACATCCAAGAAGTGCTTCGCCTCAGCCACATTGACTGCTAAATCGCCCTTAGCCCGCCGAAGAGAAGTAAAAATCAGCTTAAGCTTCTTCAAGCGGGCCACGACCCGAAACATGGGGTAACCTAAGAGCGTCTCCCCCAAACACGTCGCACGTGGTCCGAAAACCTGCTTCCTTAATGAGGAAATTCTCAAAGCGAAAGCATGCTCGTCTAGGAGAGGTCGGTGCATGCCCAAGAACAAGAGGTGAGTGGTCCGACGTGGCAGGCGATGCACAGTACACCAGGAAATCAGGCCATGCAGCAAACCATTGTGGGTTGGCAACCATACGGTCAAGCCTCCGCCAGATAGCTGCACTCCCCCCTTGCCGATTCGACCAAGTAAACTCCTGCCCCGTGGATGGAACAGTAGAGAGATCCGCTCGGAGCAGAGCTGCGCCAAAATCAGACATATCAATCGGAGAGGGAGATCCCCCACGCCCCTCTGTCGCACAAAGAATGGCGTTAAAATCCCCCGCCACCACCCAAGGGTCATCAATACGAGAGGAGGAGAAAGAAGCAAGATCCTGCCAGAGGGGCTGGCGCTCCCCACGTGTCGACCTACCATAAGCAAAAGAAACAAATATAACAAAACTTGTTGCAATATTTTAAACCTTACAGTGGATAGATTGGTCCGAAGTGGACAACACTGTGAGTGAGATCTCACGCGGATCCCAACCCACCCATAATCGAGAACCAGGACCATTAGCATAATCGTAGTACCAGGACCAGCATGCCCGAAGGCCACTCAAAATACGAGGGGCATTACTCTCCAGAACACGTGTCTCAAGCAACCCAACCAGATGAACACCCTGACCAGTAACCCAATCCCCCACCGCCTTCCTGTGGTCTACCCTGTTTAGACCACGGACGTTCCAAGAACTGAACCTGATCTTGGGAAACCCGGGGGGCGGGCTGCATCAACATTAGGGCCCGTGGAAACAGAAGTGTCCATAGTATCCGGATCAATGGACTGATGGATGGCGAAAGCATTATGGTCTGCTTTAGTGACATCCTCATGAATTAAAGGACGAAACAGGTGGGAGGTCCTGGTCCACGCATCAGATTTGGAGGGACTCGAAGCTGTACTCAACATGGGGCGATCCACATCAGCTAGGGTAGGCACACGTATGGCCTTGCCTTTCGCACCTACTTGGCGCCAGTAAGAAACCCTACCCGCGGCCTCGAGCTGCGGAGACGCATGAATAGCAGGAGCCGCCTTTGCAGCAAGCGCTGCCTTAGACCTGCCACGGTAGCCTGGGCTGCAGGGCTTGCAGAAGGGGGGCCGATGTGGCAGCTGTAGACCTGCTAGGAGCGGGCCCAGCCGTCGGCACCCTCGATGGCTTAGACGACAACCGCTTGGGGCAATAGGAAGGGCCATGAGACCACGTACTACACACCTCACACCAGGCCGACTTCCACTCTTACTCGACCCGGTGGGTTTAACCTTCGGATTCATTATCCCACCAGCTCAGTCCTTTCTGTCCTGAGTCGACCCAGTGTTCGCAGCATTCTGCTGAATCAATTGTTAGATCTGTGCAGACTGTTGGCGGACCAGTACTGTGAGTTGGAACATGGTCGCATCGCGGTTGTCAGTAGGGGCCGTGTTTCCCCTGTTTTGGTCATCGCCACCGCTCGTTTCACCCGTAGTTCTCACCATCCTTTATCCCTATCCTGATTGTTCTAGGCCAATAAATTATGCAATATAGGAAAAATTACATGAATTGAACACTTGCGTGCAAGGCCGCTTCCGCTCGTGTGTATATGGACAGTCTACAGAACCTGTGACCGAAGCTCTGATACCACCCTGTCGCGACCCGAACTTCCTAACTGCCTATTCTAGCGCTTTCCTACGTGCCTAGGGCGTGGTATTTGTTAATTAGTAACTGGAAATTTCGTAAAAATTTTTTTCGTTTCCACTGATATAATGGATTCGTCATTATGTATATGTCACAAGAATAACAGCCATGTCTATAAGCTACATCCTAGACTTAACTACGTGGCTCCTTGTGTGACGGTACAACAAAAGGTGCCTATGCACCCGGCCTCACAGGTCGTCATCCATACACACACGTCCACCCCCAAAAGCAGCGCGGAGCATCAAAAGGACGGCTTTGCCTTCTAAACGAGATCACATACCGTGGTCGCCGGTCCCTACAACACACAACATAAAGAATGAGCCACCGAGGCTCGGTAAGTAGAAATCATGCATGTATGCACGTGTCCCTTCCCCGCAAAGGCAATCCGCGTCGATGCATAAGCCGATCCGCGCGAATGCACTTAGTACTCGTACTAGTATCACTCAGGGCCCTCGGCGAACTTACTATGCACCATTAAGAGCTCAATATCCCTAACGGGAATGTGACAGTGACCTACGCTGGGTAGCCTACGCTAGGTTTCCCTAGGTCGCACCCTCCGAGGTCGTCCCCTCTGCCATACGGTAGCCTACGCTGGTAGCCTACGCTAGGATTCCCCCTAGGTCGCTCCTTTCCAGGTCGCTCCTTCCGTAAACAGGGCAGTTGCCTACGCCAATTAGCCGACGCTACATAGCTAGGTCGCTCCTTCCTGGGTCGCTCCTCCTGCCTCATCATAATAACCGCCGTCGTACGTCGTATATGGTGCCATAGAAGTCGCTCGTGACTCAACTGTGAGTCGACACACCGTCCCATATCGACGGGTCCTCGTCGCGTACAAGCGACATATTATTATGTACACTCGGTCCCACGACCCTCCCTCATGAGTTCGTGCGTGCACATGAATATGCGTACGCAAGTAAATGTAATCTAATCTTACCACGTGAAAACATTTCAAGCAATTTATGAAATCATAAAATCAGGTAGGCACGTAACCGAGCAAATTTGACATGCGCAAGCAAGTTGTGTGTCGTAGTTGGATTTCTACTTACCTGTAGTCCAAGCTAAACTAGCGTACTCCATCGTGAAGTCCTAACATACGACCTTTACACAAAAAGGGTTAGAATATTAGTTTATTGCCTTTCTTAGCTACCTTTCGAATAAATTAATATTTGTCATACTAGGTTGCTATTATTTCACTTTGCTCGATTTACCTTGCTACAATTTCTAAGTCATTTAATTTCTAATACTAAGTTATGTTAGAAGTCAATTACTCTAACTTATATAGCTTGGCGAAAGTGATCAGCCATTTGAATTTGTTTCGCCCGATTATAAGCATCTCCTAGGGGTCCTATCTCTTTCGATCGATTCTTAACACGGCGAAAGTCATTTAAGTTACAAGGTTTTTGCCCGAAACTCTTTCTACAGTTCCTTTCGATCGAAAGTCCTATTTGCTAGCTACTTTCGATCGAACTCATTTATATCAAATCCTAATTTCGATTTGATACTTATCATAGGTTAGTTTCGCCCGATTGAACGTGGTAAGGATTGTGTCTCACCGCGTGTTTTCATCAGCATGACATCACCTTCGTTTCGCCCAACATTGCGTGTGTGTGGATGAGTTTAGCCGCGTCTCACATCAGCATGGCGTCACCTAGTTTCGCTCGATACCATGCATGGAATTGAATTACTTTCGGCCGATACAAGGGTTTCGCCCGATAGTGGGAAGAGTTTCGCCGCTTTTTGATATCATCATCTCGTCATCCCTGTTTCGCCGACTACATGCAATTCTTGAGGATCACTTTCGATCAATTTGAGTGCTTAGGGTACCCTTTGAGTATCTGATAATCCACTTCACTGCTTGCCAGTGTTCTTTCCCCGTGGTAGCCATATACCTGCTAACAACACTAATAGCCTGTGAAATTTCTGTTGGGTTACCCGGTGTCTCCCGGAATGCCACGTTCCCGGGTACGGTGAAGAACAAAAATTTTCAGGTTTCCCGATTGCCCTCGTTGCTCGGATTAGAATAGTTACACATAGAAACGTAATAGGGCGGGTCAAACCCGTAGAAAATTTACCAGTTGAAGCGAGTGGCAGCTCCTCGTCCTTTTCTTCAAGAGCTCACAATGTACTACGGAATTAGTTCTCTAAAGATGGCTAGAGAGAAACGAGCCGTCGCGTGGGAGAAAAGTGTCTGCGTTCGGTGTGTGTTTCTGTGCCTTGTGAAGACGAAATTCTCCCTTGTGGATCACGAAATTTCTCCTTCGAATATGAAATAGGGTTGCCCTATTTATACTAAATCTAGGTCCAAAAATTCCATGACCTTGTGAAGATATGATTTTCGATTTTTCTTCCTTAAGTGGAGAGATTCTCTTGCCATTATTTTCTCTCCTTTTGAATCCCAAATCAAAACTTAAGGAAACTTGCTAAAATTAGACAACTAACTGAAATACCTAGTCAAACTAAGTATCTTTAAATATGGTATTAAAATTCAAAATTTAATCCTAGATTAATTTCGAAATTTCCAACATAAAAAAAATAATATTCCAAATGTATTGTTTTCATATTTATATTTAATTTTCAAAAATTTCCCAAGGTATAATTCGAAAATCAGCTTGGGGTTAAATACCAAGTTTTCCCTCAAGCCTTTAAGCACTTGGTCAAGCCCAAGTCTTAAAGTTAGTTTCATTCGAAGTCCGACTTCGGTCCATAAACGGCTCGAGGCCCACTAAGGCGCGGCCCAACCAAGGACCGTCAAGGCCCAAAACAATTTCTCTCCTTATCAGTACACGTTGATGATCTTTTTTTAAGCCCGACTCTCCAGGTTTGACTCAATCGGCAACGGAGGAATCCAAGAGTCCGGTAGTTACCTAGCCAATCCCGCAGTACCGGACCGTAACCCGATTCGAGTGCGAATTTCGACCTAGTCTTTATTCCAGAACCTCACTGTGGATAACAGTGCTACGTATAAACCCTTCAGCTATGTCCCATTCGATTGAGAACCACGGTATATGTCAAACTGACTAAACTCGATTCTATGATAAAATGGAGACGAGGCAAAATTACCAAACTACCATCCATGTCTTACATGAGTTACTTCAATACATTGGCCAAGGATTTTGCAATTTTCTGTTGCCGTCCACATAGGACACTTGTCTCGATTACTTACGAGACTATGAATCCGTACTTGGCGGTCTGACCCCGGCAATCACAAATCATCATCAAAAAACCGCAGTTGGGCCACTGACCCATGCAACAGCAAATCGGGTCGAGGGTTGTAAAACCCGTAAAAGTTTAATACGAAATTTTGATGTAATTAATTGTATAATTTGTAAACTAGGAATTTTGATAAAATAACAATATGGGAATTAATTAAATGGGCTAAACATAGTTTCAAACTAAGGCCCAAGTGAGTTTAATCTTGGTCCAAATTACCTAGAGATAAACAATCGACATGTCTTAAGCCTATGAGAAGATAACGTCATAAGCAACTTGTCTAATCATGCATCAATTTCGATATTTCAATATCTATCCAATACATACACATATCCAAAGAATGTGAAGAGGAAACGTTGAAACTAGGAACACTAAAGCAAACACTAAGAATAACAAAAGTTCTCGCCAAACTCAACGAACTCTTGGTAATTCAAAAAGCTCGACATATAGAAGGTATGTATATCTATTCATGCTTGAGTACTTTCAATATGTTTATGTTTTCGTGTGTTATATATAGAAAGATATCGATATTAAACATAGTTTAGAATCCAGTGTATGAAATTTTGGTAGAAAACCCTAACTATTTAAGGTTCGAATTATGCTTAACAGATCTAATTCTTGAAGTTTCGATATCCTGGGGAATAAGTGAAGAATTATGAGTTAGTTGCTGGGATTAGTGTAGTTGGGAGAATGATATTAATGATACGATTTAGGGTTTACGGGAAAACTAGGAATGTAAGAAAGTCTCGAGGTGGGTTCACCATTTTAGATGTCGACATATATTTTAGATAGAATAAGTCGAGATGAATGTTATAAGATTTCGACAAATTTACATAGTAATATATATCGACATTTTGTTAGAGTTCGAGGTGAATATACAGACAGAAGTCTCGACATTTAATTGATTTCGACATTTTATGAGAACTCGAAATTTCATGAGAACTCGACATTATCTATTATGTTAAGATATCGACATTTATTTTATGTTTAGGTGTCTCGACATTTGTTGTATAAAAGAACTCGACATTTATATTTGTTTAGATGTCTCGATATGTGTCCAAGGTCTCGACATTTATCTTAACAAAAGCTTCGACATTTTGATAATTGTCTCGACATTTTACAATGATTTCGACTTTTTCAATTGTAAGGCTTCGACATTTTCCTATCTCTACTACATATCGACATCTTCTACTTCAATCGACATTTTCCATGATATTTTAACTAACCAAGTCTCGACTTTTATCAGCTGTGCCAATTCGACATTTTCCTATCACTCACATCTCGACATTTGCTATTATGCTAAATCTCGACACTTCGTTTTAATCAAGATCTCGACATTTTACTAAATGATTTCGACATTTTGTTTTAGTTAATAAATTTGTTATATTTTAGGGTTTTCGTGATTTTAGGATTTTGATAATTTTTAGTTTTCGAGAACTAGTATATACACTAATAATATTATTATATTCAGACGACCGATCTATAGAGACTCCCCAGGACTTCGTAGTTGATTGTAGCGGGAGGACAGGTAGGTGAAACATTCATCTACAACGCGTAAACACTTACCTGCTATTATGTGATTACGTGACTTATGTGATTTACGTGTTTTACGTATGCTTTATGTGACATCACGTTTCATGTGTATCACGTATGTACATGGCATCGCATGACATGGTGAGGGATAATGACCACATTAGTGGTGACACCACTAAGACTTAAGGTGTCGATTGAGCGGGGTAGAGTGTGCCGATTTTGGCAGTCAGACTCGTAGCGGAGTTGAGGTTGGGCTCGCGGGCACCTGACGGGAGACAGACGTGAGCGATCTGTCTACTCGGGCGTGAGCGACCCGAGGTGCAAACCGTCGGATGTGTTTGTAGCGGAAGGGCGACCTGATAGGAGGACGTTGACGTGATCGATCAGCGCACTATCGGCGTGGGCACCGCTAGTCTGGCGTTAACGACCAGACGATATATTTTATTTTTATTGCGCGCGAGGTGCCGAGTCCAGCCTAGGGCCCTGATATTGAGATCCGATAGAAATGTGGGAACGAGCGTGCATTATATCATGTTGTGAGAATTGGGGTTGGGAATGAGAGCACGCTGCATTGCATATTCACCTACTGGGCAATCGCTCAGTGTTTACGTGTTGTAGGTACTGAGTCCGACGCTGATACGCGTCGTGACTAAGGCGGCTGGTGGCGGTGCTCCACGGACTTTTGAGGGCGGAGCGGTACATGGATGAAGACCTGTGAGCGGCGATAGGACTTTTGTTTCTTTTGACATTTTGGGGCTTCGGCCCATTGTACAGATACTAATATGTAGAATAATATTTTGTGGTATTATAATATGTTTTGGAAATTGTTTTAATTAGACGGGCCTTCCGCGGCTTACGTTGCGAAAATCCGCCACTAACCTTAATTAGAAAAGTAGGGTCGCCACAGGTGGTATCAGAGCGTAGGTTTTAGATTCTGAAGACTGTCCATGTACTGCCGCTCAAAAGCCTGGAGAACCAGCTTGGCCTGTAAGTTTAATCTTTGATTTTTCTAATACGTGTTATTTGATATGTGCTTTATGTGAATAATTGTAGAAATAGATAAGAATGCCGAAGGGACGTCGAGAGGTAGGTAGTTCTAGCCGTAGGGCGGGGTCTGAATCCCCACCAAATGACGACCGCTCTACTATACACCAATTGACCGATCTGATCCGACGACAGTCGGATCAAATCAACGACTTGATCCATCACCGGAGCTCGTCGGAACATTCCCCGCAACCTGATCGAGTGGAACTAATGGGGAAACGATTTCGAAAGCTAAACCCCCCAATATTTACCGAAGCCACCACCCTGCGGTGGCTGAAGATTGGATAAGCACTATAGAAGACATGTTCATCTATAGTCGAGTGCCTGACAATGAAAAAGTCCTTTGTGCCGTTTCCCTTTTCCGAGAGAATGCACGCTATTGGTGGAACACCGTAAAGGTGTTGGAGAGCCCAATCACTATGACTTGGGAAAGATTTAGGGAGCTCTTCTTCAACAAATACTTTACGGCGCACGATCAAGACAAAGGATGTACGAGTTCATGAGTTTGAAGCAAGGGAGCATGCCGGTGGCGGAGTACATCCGTCGATTTGAGGAATTATCCCGGTTTGCTCCGCAGTTAGTGGCGACTAATTCGCTGAAAGTGACCAGGTTCATTAAGGACTTAAACCCGAAATCTATCGGGATTTAAGTATTGCGGGTGCACGCCAATTAGAGTTTATGCAAGTGACGGAACGTGCCTTAATTGCGGAACAAGCAGAATCAGTGGTGATGGAAGCTCAGGAAGCAAAGAGGAGAAAGAGAGGTCCAACAAGGAAGCGGAGGAGATAAGAAACGCCAATTCTTCGGCAAAGGTCCTAATACCCAATGGAATCGACAGGGCCAACAAAACTGGCGCCCGAGACCAAATCAGGGACCGATCAATATCCCCAATCGACCTCAAAATGTTGCGCCCAGTGCCGACAATGTGGGCGTTACCATTTCGGGGCCTGTTTTGGAACAAGACAGATGCCGCAATGTTTCCGATGCGGAAAGATCGGTCATTTTGCTAGAGCTTGTACGGAGAATCTACCCCTAGTGCGGAACCCGGCCCAGCCGCCGATGCGACCTCCACCTGTTCCCGCGAGGGTTTTTTACTTTGACAAATGAGGAGGCCGAGGCGAATCCTTCTGTTGTTACGGGTACGTTAACTATCTATAACGTGCCCACTTCTGTGCTTATTGATTCTGGAGCCACACATTCATTTGTGTCGGCTAAGTACGTGGCGAAGGTAGGAATATCTCCTACCTCATCTGAATGCAACTACATAGTTACCTTACCACATGGTGATCCGACGCGCACTAACCAAATATTAAGAGGGTGCGACGTAAGTATTGCGGGTAGGAACTTGAGTGCCGACCTGATTGTAATCCCGATGAACGACTACGATGTCATCCTCGGGATGGATTGGCTTTCAAAATATGGAGCCATCATCGATTGCAACAAGAGGGTCGTTAAATTCCAGCTGCCCGAAGAAGACGCATTCACTTTTTCGGGTAAAGCAGATAAGAATAGTATTTCAAGAATATCAGCTCTAAAGGCTCAACGACTCTTGAGATCAGGGTGTGAGTCTTATCTCGTATATGCGGTGAAGGCGGAGGACTTACCTCAGCCGGAACTAAGAAACGTACCTATAGTCAAGGAATACGCCGATGTATTTCCCGATGATCTCCCAGGGTTACCCCCTGATCGAGAAATACAGTTCACGATAGATTTGATACCGGGGTCTGCCCCAATCTCTAAAGCTCCATATCGCCTAGCGCCTAACGAATTGAAGGAATTGAAGGAACAACTGGATGATTTACTGCAAAAAGGGTTTATCCAACCCAGTTTTTCACCGTGGGGAGCACAGTCTTGTTTGTACGAAAGAAGGATGGGTCGATGCGACTATGTATCGACTATAGAGAATTGAATAAGATCACTATCAAGAATAAATATCCGTTGCCAAGGATCGATGATCTGTTCGATCAATTACAAGGAGCGTCGGTATTTTCGAAAATTGACCTCCGTTCGGGATACCATCAGTTGAAGATCAGGGAGGTAGATGTTCCTAAAACGGCGTTCAGTACGAGGTACGGCCATTACGAGTTTTTGGTCATGCCTTTCGGACTGACTAATGCGCCTGCGGCTTTTATGGATCTTATGAACCGAGTCTTTAAAGACTATCTCGACCGCTTCGTAATCGTCTTTATTGACGACATTCTGATCTATTCTAAGAGACGAAAGAAGAACACGAGAGTCACTTACGAATCGTCTTAGGAACCTTGCGTGAGAAACAGCTCTACGCCAAATTCAAGAAATGCGAATTTTGGCTTGAGCGAGTAGCCTTCTTGGGACACGTGATTTCCGGGAGTGGAATCTCCGTGGACCCGAGTATGATTGAGGCCGTGAACAATTGGCCACGACCAACTACTCCGACCGAAGTCCGAAGTTTTTCTAGGACTTGCGGGATACTACCGTAAGTTTATAGCGGACTTCTCTAGTATTGCCTCTACATTAACCAATTTAACGAGAAAGAACGTTCCGTTCAAATGGACCGAAGCATGCGAACAGAGCTTTCAAGATTGAAGAAACGTCTTACCTCTGCCCCAGTATTGACAATACCGTCAGGGACCGGAGGATTTGCGGTATACATTGATGCTTCGAAGATGGCTTGGGATGCGTGCTGATGCAGAACGGAAAAGTGATTGCCTACGCTTCGCGCCAACTAAAGGAATACGAGAAGAACTACCCAACCCATGATCTTGAATTAGCAGCAGTGGTCTTCGCTCTGAAGATCTGGAGACATTATCTCTACGGAGAGAAATGTGAGATCTTCACAGACCATAAGAGTTTGAAGTATTTCTTCACTCAGAAGGAACTGAATATGCGACAGCGAAGATGGCTGGAGCTCGTCAAGGACTACGACTGCGTTATTAGCTATCACCCAGGCAAGGCAAACGTAGTCGCAGATGCGCTAAGCCGAAAAGCGGTAAATACAGAGTTACATCAACTTGAATAGAAATAGTTAACTTGGGCGAAGTTGAGGCAAGACTAGCAGCGCTAACCCTCCAGCCCACGCTGCTAGAACAATCAAGAGAATGCAAGAAGAGGACGAACTTTACCTAAAATGATGAACAACCTCCCCGAAGATTTTAACATCCGAGAAGATGGAGCTTTGCTATACAAGAATCGTCTTTATGTACCTAACAACAAGGAGCTGCGACAAACGATAATGAAGGAAGCACACACAACCACATATTCGGTACACCCAGGAGCCACGAAAATGTATCAAGATCTGCGAATAACCTACTGGTGGCCAGGAATGAAGAAAGACATCGCAGCGTTCGTGAACCGATGTATGACCTGCCAATTGATTAAAGCGGAACACCAACGACCCGCTGGAACGCTACAGCCTCTACCCATTCCAGAATGGAAGTGGGATCATATCACAATGGATTTCGTCGTTGTTTACCCAAAATGACGAAAGGCCACGATGCCATTTGGGTGATTGTTGATCGCCTGACCAAATCGGCTCATTTCCTTCCAATTAGTTCCACTTTTTCCATGGAACGCTATGCGGAATATATATTCAGGAAATCATCCGCCTCCATGGAATTCCAATTTCTATAGTCTCGGATCGAGATTCGAGATTTTTGTCCAACTTTTGGCAAAGCTTACAGAAAGCAATGGGTACTAAGCTCTTGTTCGTTCTGTACTGCATACCATCCCCAGACCGACGGGCAGTCTGAACGAACGATCCAAACCCTTGAGGACATGTTACGAGCGTGCGTCCTAGACTTCAAGGGAAACTGGAGTAAGTACTTGCCGCTGATCGAATTTTCTTACAACAATAGCTTCCATGCTACAATCGGGATGGCGCCGTACGAGGCATTGTACGGGCGCAAGTGCCGATCCCTAGTCCATTGGGACGAAATAGGTGAACAAGCTTTACTAGGACCCGATATGATCCGAGAAACAACAGAAGCAGTGACCAAGATCCGGGAAAGAATGCGAACGGCTCAGAGCCGACAGAAGAGTTACGCTGATCGTCGACGACGACCTTTGGAATTTGCGGAAGATGACGAAGTATTTTTGAAGATCTCCCCGATGAAAGGAGTGAAGCGATTTGGAAAGAAGGGCAAACTAAGTCCAGATACATAGCCCGTTCAAAATAGTCAAACGAGTCGGCGAGGTTGCATATCAGTTAGACTTACCGACTTCCCTATCACAAGTTCACGACGTATTTCACGTATCGACGTTACGAAAATACGTCGCGGACCCGAGTCATGTGATTCAGAACGAGCTTCTTTATCAACAGCTCAAGCCTGACTTGAGTTTACGAAGAGAAGCCTGTAGGGATTTTAATGTACGAGTCGAAACGACTACGGAATAAGACTATCCCGCTAGTTAAAGTCCTGTGGCGGAATCAATCAGTTGAGGAAGCCACGTGGGAGCGTGAAGATGATATGAGAGTTCGTTATCCCGAATTATTCCAGTCGGCGTAATTTCGGGGACGAAATTTTTTTTAAGGGGGGAAGGATGTAAAACCCGTAAAAGTTTAATACGAAATTTTGATGTAATTAATTGTATAATTTGTAAACTAGGAATTTTGATAAAATAACAATATGGGAATTAATTAAATGGCTAAACATAGTTTCAAACTAAGGCCCAAGTGAGTTTAATCTTGGTCCAAATTACCTAGAGATAAACAATCGACATGTCTTAAGCCTATGAGAAGATAACGTCATAAGCAACTTGTCTAATCATGCATCAATTTCGATATTTCAATATCTATCCAATACATACACATATCCAAGAATGTGAAGAGGAACGTTGAAACTAAGGAACACTAAAGCAAACACTAAGAATAACAAAAGTTCTCGCCAAACTCAACGAACTCTTGGTAATTCAAAAAGCTCGACATATAGAAGGTATGTATATCTATTCATGCTTGAGTACTTTCAATATTTTATGTTTTCGTGTGTTATATATAGAAAGATATCGATATTAAACATAGTTTAGAATCCAGTGTATGAAATTTTGGTAGAAAACCCTAACTATTTAAGGTTCGAATTATGCTTAACAGATCTAATTCTTGAAGTTTCGATATCCTGGGGAATAAGTGAAGAATTATGAGTTAGTTGCTGGGATTAGTGTAGTTGGGAGAATGATATTAATGATACGATTTAGGGTTTACGGGAAAACTAGGAATGTAAGAAAGTCTCGAGGTGGGTTCACCATTTTAGATGTCGACATATATTTTAGATAGAATAAGTCGAGATGATGTTATAAGATTTCGACAATTTACATAGTAATATATATCGACATTTTGTTAGAGTTCGAGGTTGAATATACAGACAGAAGTCTCGACATTTAATTGATTTCGACATTTTATGAGAACTCGAAATTTCATGAGAACTCGACATTATCTATTATGTTAAGATATCGACATTTATATTTATGTTTAGGTGTCTCGACATTTGTTGTATAAAAGAACTCGACATTTATATTTGTTTAGATGTCTCGATATGTGTCCAAGGTCTCGACATTTATCTTAACAAAAGCTTCGACATTTTGATAATTGTCTCGACATTTTACAATGATTTCGACTTTTTCAATTGTAAGGCTTCGACATTTTCCTATCTCTACTACATATCGACATCTTCTACTTCAATTCGACATTTTCCATGATATTTTAACTAACCAAGTCTCGACTTTTATCAGCTGTGCCAATTCGACATTTTCCTATCACTCACATCTCGACATTTGCTATTATGCTAAATCTCGACACTTCGTTTTAATCAAGATCTCGACATTTTACTAAATGATTTCGACATTTGTTTTAGTTAATAAATTTGTTATATTTTAGGGTTTTCGTGATTTTAGGATTTGATAATTTTAGAGTTTTCGAGAACTAGTATATACACTAATAATATTATTATATTCAGACGACCGATCTATAGAGACTCCCAGGACTTCGTAGTTGATTGTAGCGGGAGGACAGGTAGGTGAAACATTCATCTACAACGCGTAAACACTTACCTGCTATTATGTGATTACGTGACTTATGTGATTTACGTGTTTTACGTATGCTTTATGTGACATCACGTTTCATGTGTATCACGTATGTACATGGCATCGCATGACATGGTGAGGGATAATGACCACATTAGTGGTGACACCTTAAGACTTAAGGTGTCGATTGAGCGGGGTAGAGTGTGCCGATTTTGGCAGTCAGACTCGTAGCGGAGTTGAGGTTGGGCTCGCGGGGCACCTGACGGGAGACAGACGTGAGCGATCTGTCTACTCGGGCGTGAGCGACCCGAGGTGCAAACCGTCGGATGTGTTGTGTAGCGGAAGGGGCGACCTGATAGGAGGACGTTGACGTGATCGATCAGCGCACTATCGGCGTGGGCACCGCTAGTCTGGCGTTAACGACCTGACGATATATTTTATTTTATTGCGCGCGAGGTGCCGAGTCCAGCCTAGGGCCCTGATATTGAGATCCGATAGAAATGTGGGAACGAGCGTGCATTATATCATGTTGTGAGAATTGGGGTTGGAATGAGAGCACGCTGCATTGCATATTCACCTACTGGGCAATCGCTCAGTGTTTACGTGTTGTAGGTACTGAGTCCGACGCTGATACGCGTCGTGACTAAGGCGGCTGGTGGCGGTGCTCCACGGACTTTTGAGGGCGGAGCGGTACATGGATGAAGACCTGTGGAGCGGCGATAGGACTTTTGTTTCTTTTGACATTTTTGGGGCTTCGGCCCATTGTACAGATACTAATATGTAGAATAATATTTTGTGGTATTATAATATGTTTTGGAATTGTTTTAATTAGACGGGCCTTCCGCGGCTTACGTTGCGAAAATCCGCCACTAACCTTAATTAGAAAAGTAGGGTCGCCACAGGTGGTATCAGAGCGTAGGTTTTAGATTCTGAAGACTGTCCATGTACTGCCGCTCAAAAGCCTGGAGAACCAGCTTGGCCTGTAAGTTTAATCTTTGATTTTTCTAATACGTGTTATTTGATATGTGCTTTATGTGAATAATTGTAGAAATAGATAAGAATGCCGAAGGGACGTCGAGAGGTAGGTAGTTCTAGCCGTAGGGCGAGGTCTGAATCCCCACCAAATGACGACCGCTCTACTATACACCAATTGACCGATCTGATCCGACGACAGTCGGATCAAATCAACGACTTGATCCATCACGGAGCTCGTCGGAACATTCCCCGCAACCTGATCGAGTGGAACTAATCGGGGAACGATTTCGAAAGCTAAACCCCCCAATATTTACCGAAGCCACCAACCCTGCGGTGGCTGAAGATTGGATAAGCACTATAGAAGACATGTTCATCTATAGTCGAGTGCCTGACAATGAAAAAGTCCTTTGTGCCGTTTCCCTTTTCCGAGAGAATGCACGCTATTGGTGGAACACCGTAAAGGTGTTGGAGAGCCCAATCACTATGACTTGGGAAAGATTTAGGGAGCTCTTCTTCAACAAATACTTTACGGCGCACGATCAAGAACAAAGGATGTACGAGTTCATGAGTTTGAAGCAAGGGAGCATGCCGGTGGCGGAGTACATCCGTCGATTTGAGGAATTATCCCGGTTTGCTCCGCAGTTAGTGGCGACTAATTCGCTGAAAGTGACCAGGTTCATTAAGGGACTTAAACCCGAAATCTATCGGGATTTAAGTATTGCGGGTGCACGCCAATTAGAGTTTATGCAAGTGACGGAACGTGCCTTAATTGCGGAACAAGCAGAATCAGTGGTGATGGAAGCTCAGGAAGCAAAGAGGAGAAGAGAGGTCCAACAAGGAAGCGGAGGAGATAAGAAACGCCAATTCTTCGGCAAAGGTCCTAATACCCAATGGAATCGACAGGGCCAACAAAACTGGCGCCGAGACCAAATCAGGGACCGATCAATATCCCCAATCGACCTCAAAATGTTGCGCCCCAGTGCCGACAATGTGGGCGTTACCATTTCGGGGCCTGTTTTGGAACAAGACAGATGCCGCAATGTTTCCGATGCGGAAAGATCGGTCATTTTGCTAGAGCTTGTACGGAGAATCTACCCCTAGTGCGGAACCCGGCCCAGCCGCCGATGCGACCTCCACCTGTTCCCGCGAGGGTTTTTACTTTGACAAATGAGGAGGCCGAGGCGAATCCTTCTGTTGTTACGGGTACGTTAACTATCTATAACGTGCCCACTTCTGTGCTTATTGATTCTGGAGCCACACATTCATTTGTGTCGGCTAAGTACGTGGCGAAGGTAGGAATATCTCCTACCTCATCTGAATGCAACTACATAGTTACCTTACCACATGGTGATCCGACGCGCACTAACCAAATATTAAGAGGGTGCGACGTAAGTATTGCGGGTAGGAACTTGAGTGCCGACCTGATTGTAATCCCGATGAACGACTACGATGTCATCCTCGGGATGGATTGGCTTTCAAAATATGGAGCCATCATCGATTGCAACAAGAGGGTCGTTAAATTCCAGCTGCCCGAAGAAGACGCATTCACTTTTTCGGGTAAAGCAGATAAGAATAGTATTTCAAGAATATCAGCTCTAAAGGCTCAACGACTCTTGAGATCAGGGTGTGAGTCTTATCTCGTATATGCGGTGAAGGCGGAGGACTTACCTCAGCCGGAACTAAGAAACGTACCTATAGTCAAGGAATACGCCGATGTATTTCCCGATGATCTCCCAGGGTTACCCCCTGATCGAGAAATACAGTTCACGATAGATTTGATACCGGGGTCTGCCCCAATCTCTAAAGCTCCATATCGCCTAGCGCCTAACGAATTGAAGGAATTGAAGGAACAACTGGATGATTTACTGCAAAAAGGGTTTATCCACCCAGTTTTTCACCGTGGGGAGCACCAGTCTTGTTTGTACGAAAGAAGGATGGGTCGATGCGACTATGTATCGACTATAGAGAATTGAATAAGATCACTATCAAGAATAAATATCCGTTGCCAAGGATCGATGATCTGTTCGATCAATTACAAGGAGCGTTGGTATTTTCGAAAATTGACCTCCGTTCGGGATACCATCAGTTGAAGATCAGGGAGGTAGATGTTCCTAAAACGGCGTTCAGTACGAGGTACGGCCATTACGAGTTTTTGGTCATGCCTTTCGGACTGACTAATGCCCCTGCGGCTTTTATGGATCTTATGAACCGAGTTTTTAAAGACTATCTCGACCGCTTCGTAATCGTCTTTATTGACGACATTCTGATCTATTCTAAGACGAAAGAAGAACACGAGAGTCACTTACGAATCGTCTTAGGAACCTTGCGTGAGAAACAGCTCTACGCCAAATTCAAGAAATGCGAATTTTGGCTTGAGCGAGTAGCCTTCTTGGGACACGTGATTTCCGGGAGTGGAATCTCCGTGGACTCGATTCTATGATAAAATGGAGACGAGGCAAAATTACCAAACTACCATCCATGTCTTACATGAGTTACTTCAATACATTGGCCAAGGATTTTGCAATTTTCTGTTGCCGTCCACATAGGACACTTGTCTCGATTACTTACGAGACTATGAATCCGTACTTGGCGGTCTGACCCCGGCAATCACAAATCATCATCAAAAAACCGCAGTTGGGCCACTGACCCATGCAACAGCAAATCGGGTCGAGGGTTGTAAAACCCGTAAAAGTTTAATACGAAATTTTGATGTAATTAATTGTATAATTTGTAAACTAGGAATTTTGATAAAATAACAATATGGGAATTAATTAAATGGGCTAAACACAGTTTCAAACTAAGGCCCAAGTGAGTTTAATCTTGGTCCAAATTACCTAGAGATAAACAATCGACATGTCTTAAGCCTATGAGAAGATAACGTCATAAGCAACTTGTCTAATCATGCATCAATTTCGATATTTCAATATCTATCCAATACATACACATATCCAAAGAATGTGAAGAGGAAACGTTGAAACTAAGGAACACTAAAGCAAACACTAAGAATAACAAAAGTTCTCGCCAAACTCAACGAACTCTTGGTAATTCAAAAAGCTCGACATATAGAAGGTATGTATATCTATTCATGCTTGAGTACTTTCAATATGTTTATGTTTTCGTGTGTTATATATAGAAAGATATCGATATTAAACATAGTTTAGAATCCAGTGTATGAAATTTGGTAGAAAACCCTAACTATTTAAGGTTCGAATTATGCTTAACAGATCTAATTCTTGAAGTTTCGATATCCTGGGGAATAAGTGAAGAATTATGAGTTAGTTGCTGGGATTAGTGTAGTTGGGAGAATGATATTAATGATACGATTTAGGGTTTACGGGAAAACTAGGAATGTAAGAAAGTCTCGAGGTGGGTTCACCATTTTAGATGTCGACATATATTTTAGATAGAATAAGTCGAGATGAATGTTATAAGATTTCGACAAATTTACATAGTAATATATATCGACATTTTGTTAGAGTTCGAGGTTGAATATACAGACAGAAGTCTCGACATTTAATTGATTTCGACATTTTATGAGAACTCGAAATTTCATGAGAACTCGACATTATCTATTATGTTAAGATATCGACATTTATATTTATGTTTAGGTGTCTCGACATTTGTTGTATAAAAGAACTCGACATTTATATTTGTTTAGATGTCTCGATATGTGTCCAAGGTCTCGACATTTATCTTAACAAAAGCTTCGACATTTTGATAATTGTCTCGACATTTTACAATGATTTCGACTTTTTCAATTGTAAGGCTTCGACATTTTCCTATCTCTACTACATATCGACATCTTCTACTTCAATTCGACATTTTCCATGATATTTTAACTAACCAAGTCTCGACTTTTATCAGCTGTGCCAATTCGACATTTTCCTATCACTCACATCTCGACATTTGCTATTATGCTAAAACTCGACACTTCGTTTTAATCAAGATCTCGACATTTTACTAAATGATTTCGACATTTTGTTTTAGTTAATAAATTTGTTATATTTTAGGGTTTTCGTGATTTTAGGATTTTGATAATTTTAGAGTTTTCGAGAACTAGTATATATACTAATAATATTATTATATTCAGACGACCGATCTATAGAGACTCCCCAGGACTTCGTAGTTGATTGTAGCGGGAGGACAGGTAGGTGAAACATTCATCTACAACGCGTAAACACTTACCTGCTATTATGTGATTACGTGACTTATGTGATTTACGTGTTTTACGTATGCTTTATGTGACATCACGTTTCATGTGTATCACGTATGTACATGGCATCGCATGACATGGTGAGGGATAATGACCACATTAGTGGTGACACCTTAAGACTTAAGGTGTCGATTGAGCGGGGTAGAGTGTGCCGATTTTGGCAGTCAGACTCGTAGCGGAGTTGAGGTTGGGCTCGCGGGGCACCTGACGGGAGACAGACGTGAGCAATCTGTCTACTCGGGCGTGAGCGACCCGAGGTGCAAACCGTCGGATGTTTTGTGTAGCGGAAGGGGCGACCTGATAGGAGGACGTTGACGTGATCGATCAGCGCACTATCGGCGTGGGCACCGCTAGTCTGGCGTTAACGACCAGACGATATATTTTATTTTATTGCGCGCGAGGTGCCGAGTCCAGCCTAGGGCCCTGATATTGAGATCCGATAGAAATGTGGGAACGAGCGTGCATTATATCATGTTGTGAGAATTGGGGTTGGGAATGAGAGCACGCTGCATTGCATATTCACCTACTGGGCAATCGCTCAGTGTTTACGTGTTGTAGGTACTGAGTCCGACGCTGATACGCGTCGTGACTAAGGCGGCTGGTGGCGGTGCTCCACGGACTTTTGAGGGCGGAGCGGTACATGGATGAAGACCTGTGGAGCGGCGATAGGACTTTTGTTTCTTTTGACATTTTTGGGGCTTCGGCCCATTGTACAGATACTAATATGTAGAATAATATTTTGTGGTATTATAATATGTTTTGGAAATTGTTTTAATTAGACGGGCCTTCCGCGGCTTACGTTGCGGAAATCCGCCACTAACCTTAATTAGAAAAGTAGGGTCGCCACAAGAGGTCGAATGGTTAATAAGCTAATGCCCTATACAATCAAATCCTCGTATAGCATTCGATGGCATATTCCTAACAATATCTGGACGTATACCATTGCATACATAATACCGTGGACTGCACTCGAGTAAGCAACTCGTGCCATGTACTCTTCTTCCTCATCTAATGATGGTGACCGAGCAGCGTTTAGCCTAAAATAGCTAGCAAGAGGAGTGCGGACTGGGTTGGTATCGTTCATGCCAAATCTCTCCAAAACCTTTCTGAGGTAACTTTCCTAGGTCAGGTGTAACTTACCAACTCCTCTATCACGTCTAATCTACATACCAAGAATCTCTTAGCTTCTCCCAAATCTTTCATCTCAAATTGACCATTCAATAAGGCATTCAACTGTTGAATTTCTGCATTCTTAGCCACAATGAACATGTCATCAACATATAATAACAGATAAATGAACGAACTGTCATTTAACTTCTAGAAGTAAACACAACTATCCTACTTGCTCGTGGAGAAACCATGACCCAACATTAATGAATCAAATCGTTTATACCACGGTCTTGGAGACTGCTTTAATCCGTATAACGATTTCTTCAGTAAACAAACTTGGTCTTCCTTCCCTTCAACTATGAAGCCTTCATGTTGCTTCATATAAATCTGTTCTTCTAAATTGTCATATAAGAACGCCGTCTTGACGTCAAGCTGTTCTACCTCCAAATCATACATCGCAACGAATGCAAGTAATACGCGAGTAGAGCTATGTCTAACAACAAGTGAGAAAACACATTAAAATCAACACTTTGTACGTGACTATAGCCTTTCGCGACTAATCGTGCCTTATACCTTGCATCGTTAGAACCAGATAAACTTTCTATCTTCTTGAAGACCCACTTACATCCGATTATTTTCTTTTTCTTCGACAGCGGCACAAGAATCCAAGTACCATTCTTGTGCAGAGACTCCGTTTCTTCATTCATCGCTACCAGCCACTTATCGGAATTTACATTGCTTATTGCCTCCGAATAGGTGGAAGGTTCGCCGCCTCCACCAGTCTCTTGTGCCACTGATAGAGCATACGAAACTAATTCACATACCGCTGTGGTAGTCGAACCTCCCATCTCTCCCTATCTCTGGCTATAGAATATTCCTGCTCGATGCTTTCATCTTCAACAGGATCTATATTAGGTTTTCTATACTCCTGCTCGAACCTCCCATCTCTCCCTATCTCTGGCTATAGAATATTCCTGCTCGATGCTTTCATCTTCAACAGAATAAATCGAGCTCTCTCTGAAAGCGTTCGGTTCATGTGCTCGGCAACACCATTTTGTTGAGACATCATTTAAACAGTGTGAGGTCAAGCAATTCCTTCATTTTTTTAAAATTCATTGAACTCGCTCCGCAATTCTAAGCCATTATCTGTCCGCAATCGCTTGATCTGTTTTTCTGTCTACTTTTCAATCATAGCTTTCCATTGTTTAAACGTTAAGAAAACATCACTCTTCTATTTAGGAAAATAGACTCACTTTCCTTGAAAAACATCAGTGAAGTCAACATATATCTTGCACCACATTTGGACGGAACACGAGGACTCCATACATCATAATGAATATAGTCCAAAGTATCTTTCGTCCAGTGAATTGCTGTGAGAATTGAAGCCGACTCGTTTCTGCTCCCCAAAAATACTATGTTCGCAAAAGTCCAACTTACCAGTACTTTGACCGCATAGTAGGCCTCGCTTGCTTAACATTGTCAAGCCTTTTTTCTCCCATGTGTCCAAGTCACATATGTCATAATCTCGTAGTATCAACCTCTGGGGATATCGAAGTTGCAGCAGAACCTGTAACATTAGTTCCATGCAAAATGTATAATTCACCAAACGTGCAAGCGTTCATCACGACACGGGCACCTCTGGCAATCTTTAAAATACGATAAATCCCACTATTAGATTTGACTCTAGTCCGGCGGGGTAGTTCAGCCTATCTCTGGCGATGAGTTTATTCCGCTCGTTTACGAGTGGTCTAATCGCTCGCCCCTATCTCGAGCGTAGCGTACGATTTTCCGACAATTATTTCGACAACATAGACATAATCAAAACAATAACATAAATCGTAACTGAGTCATAATAAAACCATATTAATAATACGTTCAACATACGTACGATCTCGCTAGGGTTCATCTAATCTCAAATACAACGGAATTTAGCTACTCATGTGAAACAACAACACAACGAGAAGCGTAAAATAACAACGAAAAAAATCATAGTTTCTTCCTTGAATTTCACGTCCCTTCATTGAGGAATTTCGTCGAACAGGTGGTGGGCGTCTTAGCTTTTCCCTTCCTTACGAGTCCTTTGCACTGCCCGTTCACTGCTCCTTCTACACCGGCAGCCCGTTGCAGCCCAATCGCAACCAAAACTTAGCTTGTTGCCTCGCTCGTGAGCCCGGCTCGGATCAGCCCTTCGTCAGTCTCCGTGCACCCGGCTCGTAGCTATTGCTCACATCCGCTCAAAGCCCAAAGATCAGCCCCGTGCTTCCGTCGCCGATCAGCCCTGCCGCGTTGTACGTGTATATGGCTTCGTCACCTCCAATCCTTGCGTGTTGATCCTCCACCCCCAAGCTCTGCTCTTGACGTTGTCCTCCCTCCTATTTCTCTTTGTTGCTACCCCTTTTTATAGATGGTACATGGGAGACAAGAATCATTTCTGGGCTGCTTAAGGCTGCGTGAAATCTCCCATTTCCTCCTTGAGCAGTGAGCCTTGTTATTTTTTTCTTCTTTGCTTTCGGCGTGTGTTGTATGTATGTGTATATTGTATTTATCATCTCATAATATTCCTACATGGGCTTCTTAGTTTTGGACTTTGGCCTTTCTTGGGCTGGAACTGATGGGCTGCAATTTACTCTTTGGCCCAATTATTTTTGGGCCGATCGACGGTTCTTCAAATTCAATCCCGCATATTCCCGCTTGTAGTTCTTCTTTCCCAATATCTGTCGAAAATGAAATATAAACGTAATTTTATGATATTCAAGGAAATTTAGATAAATACCAATCGTTAATACGCTTTTACGGGATATAAAATACGGTATAAATTTCCTTAATCAAATCTCCCCACACTTAAGCGTTTGCTTGTCCTCAAGCAAATAGAAAATAATGGCATATAAAAGGATAAAATCATGCAACATATCAATCAAGAACGAAATCACGTAGGAGAAAATGCAAGTAAGGTCGGAAAGCATATTTGAAATCAACGACCAACTACACGATTTTCTTTAGCAATACCTATCAAGATCCGCACCTCACAAAGATTCACTCAAATCACTAAGTGTATGGGTTAAGATGTCGGTGATATATCTCTGGTCATGCATTAATCTAGTCCCTACTATAAGCTTGCGAGTGATTCGGAGATCTACCACTTTCAATGATCAAGCGTGAATCGAAAGGTCTTTATCGGTTAATAATATGGCTGAGATATGTAAGAAATGTAAGGAATAAGCATAAACAGGATATGAGCTGTAGCCGTGTCAGAATCATGCCATCATTTCGGATACGCCAAAATCCGTCGTTCTTGTTCTTCACTTCTTTTCTTTTGCATTCGTATTTTCTTTTTTCTTATTTTTTTCACCAAGTCCTTCTCTCAACTTCACAACCTAGGAAATACATAATATGCTTTTGAGAGTGAAAGATTATCGGAGGAAGGGTTCTTAGCCAATGTATATATATCTTTTTTTCCTATTTTCTTCTATTTTTTTTTACGGTCAGCTCGGAAATTTAGCACGGGTAGCACTTTTTGAGTTTGGATTTAACCTCCACTTCTACTATCGCTCCAATGGGTTTATGTCTGAAGGCTTAATCAAGTCGGCAATTTATATTCAGGTTTTTTGTGTTTCAAATAAAAGGCTCAAGCTCAAAGTGGCTAACTACGGGGGCCAGTCGTGGTTGGATACTTTGGCTATGGACTGATTCCTAATGCCTTCCTCATTTTCACGCAATCACACGTCAAGTAGTTTCAAAACACAATACACAAGCAAGTTCTGAAGAGAAATCAACTAAGCATGATTCACACAACCAAAGAAATGAGCAAAAAGCTCGTAGGCTCAAAAATCTCAGAAAAATCGGGTTATGTGTACGAATCTCTCAAGTATCGCCAAGTTCATCATGTAAGAAAGAAATAGACTACGCATATGTATCATAATTACTCACAAAATTCCAACATAAAGTCATCCCTTCATGATAAGAAACATAATTTTCGGGAAAAACATTTTATGCCAAATTCTTGAAAAAATTTGTATCAAAATCAAGACATGCATATATAACATGTTTGCCTAAATTTCACGAAATTCCCCTCCCCACACTTAAGATTTACGTTGTCCTCAACGTAACAATCATGCAACACAAGGAAAAGGAAATAGAAAGATAAGCGAACTTCCCTGAATAATCCGATATGCATGCTTTGTACGGCTCCTCCCCACACTTGAGATTTTGAATTCCCTGCGATCGTTGAAAAACAAAATCATAAAACTAAAAATGCGCATAGAAATAAAGTAAAAACATAGGATAGGCTTGGGGTGCCTCCCAAGTAGCACTTTCTTTAATGTCTTTTAGCTAGACATTGTTTGGTGATTTTAGCATTGGGCGGTGTTGAGGAGGTGGATTGTTTCTTTTCCGAGTGCCTCGATGTCACCGCCATAGTAATGCTTGAGTCGGTGTCAGTTCACCTTGAAGGGCCCCCCCGGATGTGTGATCTCGACAGTTCCGTACGGGAATACTCGGGTCACCGTGAATGGTCCAGACCATCTTGATTTTAGCTTACCGGGAAACAGCCGTAGGCGCGAGTTATAAAGCAAGACTTGGTCGCCTTCTTAGAATTCCCGCTTCATGATTTGTCGATCATGATATTGCTTTGTATGCTCCTTGTAGAGGCGAGGATTCTCATAAGCCATTTGCCTCCACTCGTCAAGCTCGTTGATCTGTAAGTTTCGCTTTTCACTTGCAAGATTCAAATCAAAATTTAGCTTTTTTAGAGCCCAATACGCTTTGTGTTCTAGCTCGACGGGTAAATGACAAGATTTCCCGTAAACAAGGCGATATGGTGTGGATCCTGTAGGCGTCTTATAAAAACTGTCCTATATGCCCACAATGCGTCGTTCAGCTTGTTCGGCCAATCCCGCCTGTGGTGTTCCATAGTCTTTTCTAGTATCCGCTTCAGCTCCCTATTCACGACCTCCACTTGGCCGCTCGCTTGAGGATGGTACGCAGTGGTAACACTATGCTTAATGCCATATTTTTCGAGCGTCCTTGCAAACTGGATGTTACAAAAATGTGTGCCTTTATCACTGATAATGCAACGAGGTGAGCCAAAACGTGAAAATAAAGATTTTAAGAATTTAACGACTACCCTAGCATCATTAGTGGGCAGCGCTTGCGCTTCTACCCATTTTGATACATAATCAACCGCAACTAGGATATATCGATTTTTAAAAGATGTCGGAAACGGACCCATAAAATCAATGCCCAATACATCAAATATTTCACTAACGAGTATAAAATTCTGAGGCATTTCATTGCGCTTAAAAATATTACCTGTTCGTTGGCACCTATCGCACATTTCTACATACCTTTGCGCGTCCTTGAAAATTGTTGGCCAGTAGAATCCACATTCTAGTACCTTTTGTGCGGTTCGATTGCCTCCATAATGACCTCCGCACGGTCCCGTGTGGCAATGCCCCAAGATATCGATTGTTTCGGGGAAGGTTACGCATCGCCTAATTATATTATCTGCACCAATCCTAAATAGATAAGGATCATCCCAAAAGTAATACTTCAATCCGAAAAGAATTTCTTCCTCTGGTGACTCGTGTATCCCCTTGGTAAGATCCTAGCTACAAGATAGTTAGCAATATCGGCATACCATGGAAGTTCATCAGGTACCTCATGTATAGCGTAAAGGTGTTCGTCGGGAAAGTAGTCTCGAATAGTCTCCTCTTTTGTAACCTCGCATGGTGTCTCTTCTAGTCTCGACAAGTGGTCTGCAGCAAGATTCTCCGTTCCCTTTTGGTCGCGGAACTCCACGTCGAACTCTTGGAGTAGTAGAATCCATCGGATTAGCCTCGGCTTTGCATCTGGCTTCGCAAAGAGATGCTTAGTGGCTGAATGATCCGTGTAGATGATGACCTTCGATAGGATAAGATATTGACGGAACTTGTCGATTGCAAACACGACTACGAGCAATTCCTTCTCAGTGGTAGTATAATTTGATTGTGCCTCATTTAGAGTCTTGCTTGCGTAGTGTATCGATTGGAAATATTTTTCCCGTCGCTGCCCCAAAACTGCACCTACTGCAAAATCACTGGCATCACCATTAGTTCGAATGGTAGCCTCCAATCCGGGGCTACCATGACAGGGGCATTAATAAGCTTATCCTTGAGTAGAGTAAACGCATTCATACAATCGGTTGTAAATTCATAAGGTACATCTTTCTCTAGCAAACGAGTTAAAGGTCTAGCAATTTTAGAATCATCTTTAATAAATCTACGATAAAAACCAACATGTCCTAAGAAACTTCTAATTGCTTTTGCCGATGAGGGTGGAGGTAATCGTTCAATAGTTTCTATTTTTGCTCTATCTACCTGGATTCCTCTAGCCGATATCTTATGACCTTAAACGATACCTTCTCTAACCATAAAATGACATTTTTCCCAGTTTAGCACAAGGTTCGTTTCCTCGCATCGTTTAAGTACCACCTTAAGATTGGAAAGACATACTTCAAATGAGTTACCAAAAATCGAAAAAGTCATCCATGAATACCTCCATTCCTTTACCGATTAATTTGTCGAAAATGGTCATCATGCACCGTTGGAAGGTAGCCGGGGCATTACACAGTCCGAAAGGCATCCGCCGATATGCAAAGGTTCCGAATGGGCACGTAAAAGTCGTTTTCTCTTGATCTTCTGGTGCGATCGGGATCTGCATGTAACCTGAAAGACCATCAAGAAAACAATAAAATTCATGACCGGACAAACGCTCAAGCATTTGATAAATGAATGGTAAAGGGAAGTGATCTTTTCGCGTCGCGTCGTTTAATTTCCGGTAGTCATGCACACTCGCCACCCTGTAACGGTCCTTGTTGGAATGAGTTCGTTTTTCTCGTTGGTTACCACCGTCATTCCTCCCTTCCTCGGCACCACTTCAACGGGGCTTACCCATGCGCTGTCCGAGATCGGGTATATTACTCCCGCATCAAGTAGCTTTATTACCTCAGCTTTTACTACCTCCTTCATGTTCGGGTTTAGTAGCCTTTGATGTTGCACCACAGGCTTGAACTCGTCTTCCATCAGGATCCTATGCATGCAGAAGACCGAGCTGATTCCTCGAATATCTGATATCTTCCATGCGAGCGCCTTCTTATGCTCCCGTAACAGGTCTAGGAGCATGATTTTCTGTTTCTTCTCCAAATTTGATGCTATAATTATGGGGAGCTTCGAGTTTTCCTCGAGAAACGCATACTCCAAGTGATCGGGCAGTTGCTTGAGTTCGAGGTTGGTGGCTCCTCAATCGAACATTTTTCTTTTTCCTCTTCTTTGTTCGGGTGCACTTCGATGTTAGGTTCCGCCTCGTCTTTGTCTGCTTCTATTTGGTCAACCTCAAAAAATCGTTCATGCATTGGCTCTTCAGTCTCTGCTAATCCTGACATCGAAGCAAATGTTTCTGGTTGTGATAGTCCCTGCAATGATAAAAAGTCGTTCCATGCATCAATGTAAAAACATTTATCGTATAATTTCTCGGAATTTTTCATGGATTCAGTCATATCGAATGTGATTTTTTCGCCATCTATAGTTAACGTCAATGTTCCGTTACGAACATCGACCATGGTTCCTCCTGTAGCGAGGAATGGCCTAACCAAGATTAGAGGAATATTTTTATCCTCCTCCATATCGAGAATAACAAAGTCCGCAGGAATTATAAATTTATCGAGCTTAACCAGGACATCTTATATGATACCCCTAGGATACTTAACAGATCTATCCGCTAATTGTAAACTCATCCTAGTGGGTTTGGGCTCTCCTAAACCAAGTCGTTCAAACATAGAATAAGGCATCAAATTAATACTTGCTCCTAAATCGGCCAATGCCTTACTTATGACTAAATAGGTTTTTACACCTCCAGTGTGTGCGATTTTCACACAGTAGCGCGATTACACCTTCAGTGTGTGCGATTTTCACACAGTTGGCGATTTTTTCAAATAGGTTTCCATCGCGGTTTAGCACCGATCGTCGTCGTTTCTGGTCCTTCTTGACTGGCCGACGATCATCTGTGGTTGTTGGACTGGGTGCTGCGATGGCGGAGGATGTTTCGCCTAGGGTTTTGGCGATGGTGGAGACGGAGAGTGAGCGACATCCGGTTGACACAGCAGCGACGGGCAATGTGGCGATGCCAGCCATGCCTGATTTGGATGCTCTTGCCGCGGCATATCCTGATTTCGCGAGTTGCATTGATGGTGCACGGTTTCGTTCTTTGATGAGCACGGTTCATGGATCTACAGTGGCCAACTCTGATGGGGAGCGCCGATCTGCCATGGGACGACCTGAGTGTGCAAAGGCTGCTAGGTTTTCACTTAATAGTACGCTTATCACGCTCATACCTAAGTGTGAGTCGCCACGTCGATCGAAAGACTTCCGTCCCATATCGTGCTGCAACGTCCTATACAAAATAATTTCGAAGGTTTTGGCTAATCGGTTGAAATCAGTGCTGGGAGGGCTGGTCCACGCATCGCAGACGGCATTTATACCTGGAAGGCGCATCAGTGATAATATACTTCTGGCACAGGAACTTTGCCTAGGGTACACCAGCAAAGGCCGCCCCCCACGGGCTATGCTTAAGGTCGATCTAGCCAAGGCCTATGATAAGGTGGAATGGAGTTTTTTGCTGGCGATGATGCAGGCGATGGGATTCCACCCACGATATATTGAGTGGATATGGAGCTGCTTGACAACGACCACTTTTTCCATCAACCTTAATGGGCGACCGGTAGGGTTCTTTGCTGGAAAGAGAGGAATGCGCCAAGGGGACCCCATTTCACCATACCTCTTCACCCTCGTCATGGAGGTGCTCCATGGCCTTGTGGAGTGTCATATACAGGCGGAACCGCGCTTTCGCTATCACTGGCGTTGTGAGACCACTTCTCTCCCCATGTTGGCCTTCGCGGATGATCTCCTCCTTTTCTGCCATGCAGATCCTATCTCTGTAGGGGTGCTGAAGGAGGCTCTGATGACATTCTCTCAGCTGTCTGGTTACACCCTAATCCGGACAAGAGTGAGGTTTACATTTCACGGAGGGCGGAGGGCATCAAGGCCCAGCTACTGTCTATGACGGGATTTTGCGCAGGCCGCCTGCCAGTGCGTTACTTGGGGGTCCCACTGATTGCTTCACGCCTGACTCTCAGTGACTGTGCACCACTGTTGCAGCGGGTGGATTCTCGTCTAGGATCGTGGCTGAATCCGTCACTATCTTACGCGGGTAGGGTGCAGCTCATTAAATCTGTCCTTCAGGCTTTACACGTCTATTGGTCTGGGGTCTTCTTGCTGCCCAAGGGAATCATCCGTGCCTTGGAAGCACGATTTCGCCGATTCTTGTGGGGTGGTGCCTCGACCAAGGTAGCTTGGGATGATGTTTGTCTGCCAGTTAATGAGGGCGGGTTGGGGATTCGCTCGATCGCTAATGACAATAGGGCTCTTCTGGTACAGCTTCTATGGAGGGTGATCAGCCGGCCTACTGACTCGATCTGGGTGGAGTGGTTGTACAGCACACGACTGCATACGCGATCGCTTTGGACCACCACCATCTCGGCTAACACTGCATGGAGCTGGAGGAAGCTGATGCAGTTAAGGCAGGTGATTCTACCCTTCATTGATTTTTCTATTGGGAATGGTTCGTCGTTGTTATTATGGGAAGACCCATGGCTACGGGCTGTCCCATTATTGCAGAGCTATCCTAGAGGCCCACTGGCGATGGGGCTGCCAGCAGGGACCCGCCTAAGCTCTGTCATCGACCACCAAGGCTGGAATTGGCCAGGACAGTCGGCGGTGGAGTATTTGGATTTTAGTCCGCACCTTCCACGGGTTCAGCCTAATCGGACCGATGCTATTTGTTGGAAGGGAGCGCCAGATGGCCGACCGACGACACGAGTGATTAGGGAGTCCTTACGCGTACGAAGGCCTATTGTACCTTGGGCGTCCTTGTTTGGGGGGCCTTTGAAGATCCCTCGACATGAGGTCATACTGTGGTTTGCCATCCGCGATCGTTTATCGACTAGAGATAAGGCCTGGGTGGCACAGCGCGCTGGAACCCCTGCTTGTGTTCTCTGTGACGCGCTGCATGCTGAGACTGTGCAACATTTATTTTTTGATTGTCAATTCTCACGCGACTGTGTTCGGATGCTGAGGCAGAAGATCAGGTGGGGGATGGCCGTATCGGGACTGGGGGCAGGGTATACGGTGGGCTGCATTGCGATGGCGTGGCCATCATCTCCTACAGTTCGCCTACCGCCACGTCCTTGCTTCGTTGGTATATCACATTTGGCAGGCAAGCAACAAGCGCTGGAAGGAGGGGGCTATCACGACTCCAGATAGGCTGGTTGCTGTTGTCCTCGATATGGTTTGTGTGCGGCTTACTGGGACACCGCCCAAGTTCGATCTACAGAGAGCAGCCATTCGACGTCTCTGGCGAGTAGCTTGGTAGTGAGTTGGATGCTTTAGCTTTCGTTTTGTTGGTCTACGCCAGTAGTCTGTTACTGGTTAGCACGTGAGGAGTCACACCCTCACTCATCTGTACATATACCCCCTTTATATATATACACGGAACTTACTCCAAAAAAAAAAACATGGTATAGTAAAACTCCCTGGATGCTCAAGCTTTTTCGGTAGCTTGTTCTGTAGAATGGCAGAGCACTCTCCTCGCAACTCAATGGTGGAAACGTCTTCAAGCTTGTGCTTGTTCGTGATAAGATCTTTCAAAAACTTTGCCCAGCGGGGCATCTGCGCAAGGGCATTAACAAGTGGTAAATTAATATGTAATTGTTTAAAATAGCGAGAAATTTACCGAATTGATCATCAACGATTTCCCGTTTAAGCCTTGCTGGGTATGGAATTTTTGGTTGATACGCCTTGACAGATGGCTTAGATACGGTCTCCTCTTGTTTGTCGGCCTCGCTGCCCGGTTGCGTGGGTTCAACGTTCTTCTTTGTTTTCTGCACTTCATCGAGCTCTCTCCCGTTACGAAGTGTCACCACCTTTACATGGTGGTCCTTTGGATCGGTCTCGGTGTAACTTGGCAACGATCCGGAAGGACGTTGTTGGATTGATTCGGCAATCTGCCCAACTTGCTTCTCTAAGGCCCACAGGGAAGACTCGGTGTTGTGCGATCGTGCTTCTTGATTATCCAAGCGAGAGTCGAGCTTTCCCATTAGCTTCTCGAGCATTCCCTCGAGCTTATCAACGCGCGATTATACGAGGTGGGCTCAGCATTCGTGCCATGGTATCCTTGCGTTTTTTGGTTTTGAAATCCTGGTGGAGCTTGTTGTTGATTACCGTAGGCCAAGTTCGGATGAACTCGGTTCGGGACGTAGCTTCGTTGGCCTTGGTAGTTACCCATGTAGTCGACTTGCTCCATCGGAATAGTGGCTGGACAATGGGTTGCGTCGTGACTTTCGCCGCATGTAGCGCATGGCGGAGTATAATTCGGGTATGCATGAGGAGACGGAGCAGCTGCGGAAGTCCTCGGGACAGATTGTACCTGCACAGCATTAACAATCGGTTTTGTTGTTAGCGTGGGTAATAGTGTATTCATCAATGTTTGCATTTGGAGGTTGTTAGCTGCGATTTGTTGTTGGAGCGTGTCGAACTTGGCGTTTATCGCTGTTGCATTATCGACATCGTACATCCCCAGTGGTCTGCCTCTATTGCTTCAACTCCCGCGTCGGAAGCTATCTGTGCTATAATCTTCGATTAGATTCCACCCTTCCGTTGCGCTTAAATTGCATAAGCCTCCATTGCATGCCCCGTCAAGTAGTGGCACAGTGATATCATTCAACGATTCATGAAACCGCTGAATCAATTCGCTCTTCGTCATACCATGTTGTGGGAAGCGATTCAGAAGTGTCTTGAAACGCGTCCATACGTCGTATAAATTCTCGCCCCCTTTTGTTTGAATGCCGTAAGGTCCATTTTCAGTTTCAGCACCTTTGACGGCGGAAAGAAGTGCGTGATGAAGGTGGCGTGCATCTTGTCCCAAGTGGTGATGGACCGTTCAGGTAGTAGATTATACCATTCCTTGGCGTTACCTCTTAGGGAGAACGGAAATAAGTAGAGCCGAACCGTTTTAGCCCTTACTCCTTGCACTCGTATTGTGTCGGTGACGGACAGGAAATCTCGTATGTGTCGGTAAGCGTCTTCCTCGGAGAGTCCATCGTATTGAGCTGTCGTCTGAAGCATTTGAAGCCAATGATGTTTCGGCTCAAAGTTGTTCGGGACTTGAGGAAGGACTATCGCTGAGCGACCGACCCTACGGCGCTGTTTCTCCACAGCTCTCTCATTGGAGGCTCTCTAGCTACAAGCGGCATATCGTCACGATCTTGAGTCGCCATTTTGACTCGCCTTGCGTTTTCTCGTAGGTTATGTCGGAACGTTCTTTCGATCTCCGGGTCTCCTTCAACGATTGGTCCCGAAGGATTCCTTCGGGTCATGCACGAGCGTTCACGTACCTAGACAACAAAATAAAAACAATAATAGCAATAAGAGATTTAGAAATATAAACCAATAAACAAAATATATTGCTAAAATCAAAATAAAGATAAGCGAGTGCTAATAATAATAAGTAAATAATAATAACTATAAATGATGATAAAATAAAATAGATAGTTTGAAGAAATAATAATAATAATAATAATATAGTAATAAAGGTTCCTAGACCAAAAGAAATCCGATAAACCAAAAAAATATATATTTAATAAAAATAATATAGCGAAAAATAACAAAAATATAAGTGAACATAATAATAATAATAATAATAATAATAATAATAATGATAATAATAATAATAATAATAGTAGTAGTAATAATAATAATAATAGAGCTAGAATAATAACTAAAGTTCTCCAAATATCAATAGTTCTCCGGCAACGGCTCCAAAAACTTGATCGAGCGGATCGAGTAATAAAATAACACGAATATCAACAACTATCCTACGCTCAACAGGCAAGTGTACCTATCGAAATTAGCATAGAAATGGCAAGTATTCGAGTATCGGACGCAAAGGAATTGTATACTTTAGAAAACCGTCGTTTAAATATCGTAATAAATATTTTTTGGTTTGATACAAATTATAACGGTAAACTAAATAAACGATAAACACAAAAATAAAAATTTGATAAAATAGCGATAACAGAGTTGGGACGACTTTATGAAAGCAAACGTATTTGAGACTTCGAATCCCCCTAGCTCGATCGAACGACTAAAAAATTACAAATTTTAGCTAATAATTAGACCGTGAGAATTCCCAATGCATGCGTACGAATTTATACGACTGACGAAATTGCGCCTTATCACATAAAAATCGTAAACAACTAATCTATTAATTAAATAGCTGGGCAAGCTTCCCTAACTAGTCAACCACAGATCGCATTAAAATACGATAAATCCCACTATTAGATTTGACTCTAGTCCGGCGGGGTAGTTCAGCCTATCTCTAGCGATGAGTTTATTCCGCTCGTTTACGAGTGGTCTAATCGCTCGCCCTATCTCGAGCGTAGCGTACGATTTTCCGACAATTATTTCGACCACATAGACATAATCAAAACAATAACATAAATCGTAACCGAGTAATAATAAAAGCATATTAATAATACGTTCAACATACGTACGATCTCGCTAGGGTTCATCTAATCTCAAATACTACAGAATTTAGCTACTCATATGAAACAGCAACACGACGAGAAGCGTAAAATAATTTCTTCCTTGAATTTCACGTCCCTTCATTGGGGAATTTCGTCGAACAGGTGGTGGGCGTCTTAGCTTTTCCCTTCCTTACGAGTCCTTTGCACTGCCCGTTCACTGCTCCTACACCGGCAGCCCGTTGCAGCCCAATCGCAACCAAAACTTAGCTTGTTACCTCGCTCGTGAGCCCGGCTCGGATCAGCCCTTCGTCAGTCTCCGTGCACCCGGCTCGTAGCTATTGCTCACACCCGCTCACAGCCCAAAGATCAGCCCCGTGCTTCCGTCGCCGATCAGCCCTGCCGCGTTGTACGTGTATATGGCTTCGTCACCTCCAATCCTTGCGCGTTGATCCTCCACCCCCAAGCTCTGCTCTTCACGTTGTCCTCCCTCTTCTTTCTCTTTGTCGCTACCCCTTTTTATAGATGGTACATGGGAGACAAGAATCATTTCTGGGCTGCTTAAGGCTGCGTGAAATCTCCCATTTCCTCCTTGAGCAGTGAGCCTTGTTATTTTTTTCTTCTATGCTTTCGGCGTGTGTGCCTGTTTTCCATGTATGTGTATATTGATCATCTCATAATATTCCTACATGGGCTTCTTAGTTTTGGACTTTGGCCTTTCTTGGGCTGGAACTGATGGGCTGCAATTTACTCTTCGGCCCAATTATTTTTGGGCCGATATTTGATTCGACGGTTCCTCAAATCCAATCCCGAATATTCCCGCTTGTAGTTCTTTCCCAATATCTGTCGAAAATGAAATATAAACGTAATTTTATGATATTCAAGGAAATTTAGATAAATACCAACCGTTAATACGCTTCTGCGGGATATAAAATACGGTATAAAGTTCCTTTATCAATGGGTTTATTAAATTGCTTATTATCATTATTTTTTAATTTATAAAAATCAGCCTTTTTCTTGAAAAAAGTAAACTTTATTTATGTACCTGGATTTTGACCTTTCTTTAGATCTGCTATATTAAGCGTCTCTATCCGTGCAAATAGGCCTTCTGCCTCGCTACCACTTATCTCTCATGTTATATCCTTGTCTATCTGTTCTTTCGATTGTAACGGAGATTTGATGCTAGAATATGATATTGTATCTTTTCCATATATTATAGTGTCACGAAAATGCTTTAAAGACGGGGGAAACGCAAAACAATATTATAACCTGATCTTCATCCGTCACTTTAACTTCCAAGTTCGCCAAATAAAAAATGATGGAACTGAATTTATCGAGACGCGAGAGTATAGAAGTACCTTACGTCATTTTCATAGTTAAAGCTTCTGCTTTAAATTAAGCCGATTCTTCTTAGTATTCTTCATGTAGATAGCTTTTAACGCATCCCACATACCCATGGCCGTCGTCTCCGTGCAACTTCTTGTGAAATATCGTAAGAGAGATTTTAATATAATAGCCGATCTGGCTTTCTTGTCCAATTCACTAAATTGATCGTCCATCATTTCGGTTGGTTTCTTCTTTGTGCCTTCAAGCGCCACCTCACAACCGTCTTGAATGAGTTTCACCTCCATCTTGAGACTCCACATTGCAAAGTTGACATTTCTGTCGAACTTTACATTTTTGTTATCGCCATGGTGGCTAAAAAATAAATCGGATTGGCTCTGATGCCAATGTGTTAAGATATTTTGATCCCCGATAATACATTTGCCCGAGAAATGATGATAATAAATATACGAAATGAAAATAAATTTGGACAGTGAACACGAGATTTACGTGGTTCGGTCAGAATCACCTATGTATATGGGCCAGATGGTAGAACTTTATTATTAGGTGGAGTGATTACAGACAGATACACCTCGTAAGGATGATATGTCGAAAAAACAGCTAGAACGACCGTGAGAATAAAATGTCGCGACCCGACTTCCCTAACCGCCTATTCTAGCGCATTCTACGTGCCTAGCGAGTTTGTAAATAAAGAAGTACACCGAAAAACGCGTACAAATTTTTCATTTTTCATTTATGGAATGGAACATTGTTCTATACAAGACAAAAGAATACATGTCGGACATCAGGTTCCAGACATGGTCTAACTACAACGGCGAAGGTGTGTCGGCACAGCAAAAGCTCCTATGCGCCCGGCCTCACAGGTCGTCATCCACACACACACGTCCACCCCAAAAGCAGCGCGAAGCTCCAAAAGATCGGCCTTGTCTTTCAACACGATCACATACCGTGATCATCGGTGCCTACAACACACAACGTAAGGAATGAGCCACCGAGGCTCAGTAAGCAGAAATCATGCATGTATGCACGTGTCACTCCCCTGCAAAGGCAATCCACGCCGATGCATAACATCACTACGCAAAGGCAATCCACGCCGATGCACATAACACTCCGCAAAGGCAATCCGCGCCAATGCTCCTAGTACTCATACTAGTATCACTCAGGGCCCGCGACGCACTTACTATGCACCACTACGAGCTCAAATGTCCTCAATGGGATCGTGACAGCGACCCACGCTGGGTAGCCTACGCTAGGTCTCCCTAGGTCGCACCCTCCCAGGTCGTCCCCTCTGTCATACGGTAGCCCACGCTGGTAGCCTACGCTAGGATTCCCCCTAGGTCGCTCCTTCCAGGTCGCTCCTTCCGCAAACAGGGCAGTTGCCTACGCCAGTTAGCCTACGCTAGCATAGCTAGGTCGCTCCTTCCTGGGTCGCTCCTCCTGCCTCATCATAATAATCGGCGTCGTACGCCATATAGGGTGCCATAGAAGTCGTCCATGACTCAACTACGAGTCGACACACCGGCCTATATCGGCGGGTCTTCGTCGCATACAAGCGACATAATAGTATGCACACTCAGTCCCACGACCCTCCCTCATGAGTTCGTGCGTGCACGTGAATATGCATATGCAAGTAAATGTAACATAAACTTACCATATTAAAATACTACAATCAATTCACGAATTCATGAAACCACGTAGGCACGTAATCACGCAATTTAGGCACGTAAAACAAGTTGTGTGTCGTAGTTGGATTTCCACTTACCTGGCGTCCGTAGAATACCTGCTACTGGTTCGGCGAAGTCCTTAATTTTCGACCTTAAGTGAAAAATAATGATATTAGTACCTTATCTATTTTACTTGATTAACTAATTCGTTAACTGGAATATTTCGGACTACTTTTAGACTTATAACCCGTGACACTCGTGAATTGACTTAGCCTCATGCTTAGCGAGCTCGTATAGTTCACTAATTTCCTTATGACTTGCGAAGCTACTTCACAAACTTATTTGGTTCCTGACGTTCATAAAATTCGTCTTTAAGATATTTGTTAGCCGGTCTGGTGAATTTCCTAATACTTCATCCTTTAAACACGAAAAGGCTTTAGAGTCAGTCTATAAATTATATTAGATGGCTACGTAAATTCTCGTTCCAAGATTCTATCGTAAACAACGTCAGGCTATACTAAAAATTTGCCATGAAAACACCGATAGTCAAATTATGATCGGGCATTGAAAGAGCCTATGCTCATTGGAACCGGAGATATTTTTCTTATTAAATGGTGTAAAGATATTTTTCCCAAGCTGTAAGAACGTTCTAAGGATTCTAGTTGGATTCGCCCTTTAGATGCGTGAAACAAGTCACTCAGTTCGCGAACCCCCTTTTAAACTTTTATAGGATTCGCTGAACTACTCAACTCGTGAACCATTTGAGACCCGTACCCAAGTTCGTAAAGTAGGCATTTTAATATTCCAAATTCATGAAGTCCTATTAAGTCCTATGTATCTTATTTATTCATTAAGGCATCGTAACTTTCCAACTTTGCTAGAGCTGTAAAGTGCTCATTGGTTGGTGGACATATGACTCACCATCAAGCTTACCACATTCATGAACCTATGAATTCGTGAGGTTCATTTGCATATAATATTATTTTGCTTCTTTTTAGGTTTCGTGATGTCACTTTCCATGCCACATACAATTCGCCAATCATACTATTATTTTATTCTATCACCCCACACTGATAATTTGCAACACATTTGGGGTTCGCAAAGTGCTTCAATTCGCACACTTCGTTCGGCCAGCAAAACGTTCTCACCTAGCCCACTTCCCGAGTTCGCAAAGTGCATGGGCCCGTAAACTTCAATTCGCAAAGCAGTTTGCGGCTTCTTCACTTCGCGGCTTCGAGGATTCGCTAAATCAGTTCGCGGCCTTGGACCCGCAAAAGCATGGATTCGCAAACACCCCGGGCCCGCAAAATTGCTTGGATGCGCAAGATGGCCACGACCCGCAAAACGCCCTTAACCCGCAAAGCATCAATTCGCCAAGTGTGCTCAGCCCGCAAAGTGCCTGGACCCGCAAAATGTTTTGAGTTCGCAAATCTGTGGTTCGCGAAGTGCCTCTAATTCGCCAATCTTTGGAGTCGCGAAGTTACACCGCCTGGATTCGCAGAAGGGTCCGATCCGTGAAGTTCATTGCTTGCTACAATTCGCTAAATCGGGCTGATTCGTGAACCTCATGTTGCTTAAAGCTCTCGTAATTTAGGGTTCGCGAAGTTCACCCTTTACGACCTCTAACTCACGAAAACATCTTTTCGAACTACAATCCCTCAAACTATCGACTTAAGTGCCCCTTATCTCGAGAACATCCGTGAATATCTCATGAACATTCAAACTCTAAAATCCCACTAAACTTAGCACACGGCTTATATATTTTTTCTCGTGTTCCAGTGCTCTAAACATGTTAAACCAAGCTTAGGACCTAAAATCGCTAGCTAAAATCGTAAAAATCATGGTAAAGATTTCATACCTTTCTTAGGTTAAGTCTCGAGCTCTCCCTCCATCTTTCTAACTTTGGTTCTTTGGAGTGAAAAGTGATTTTAGATATTTTACTATCCAAGGTATGGAGGAGGCATAGGTTGTCGTGAAGTTTTCCTTAATTCTAGGAATTTTGTTTGCTAAAGTTTATCTTAGAGAATTTGGGCTTAAGTTTGACTTCATTCTAGCCCATTTCAGTAATTTATAGTCCAACTATTATTATTATTATTATTAATATTGTTTTGCTCTAATTTTTCCTTTAGTCAAATTTTCGGAAATTCCCTAATTAAAGTGGAAGTCACATGGCCCCAAATTAATTGCACCAATTTAACTAAATAAATTAAGCACACATTTCAACACGCAACTTCACATAATTCACACAAGCACCAATTAATGCACATAAATCACGAAATCACATTTTGCTAATTTATTGGCCCTAAATACTTACGGGGAACCCGGGTGCTACATCCTCCCCCCCTTAAGGAGGATTTCGCCCCCGAAATCAGCCCGTTCGGAACAATTCAGGATAGCGGGTTTTCATCTCATCCTCGCGTTCCCATGTGGCTTCTTCTACTGACTGATTTCGCCACAGAACTTTCACTAGAGGAATTTCTTTGTTCCTAAGCCTCTTTGTCTCGTGCATCAATATTTCCACTGGAATTTCTTCATAGCTCAGGTCTGGTTTCAAATGCTGGTGTAGTGAGTCGTTTATCAACACGTGGCTTGGGTCAGCGATATACTTCCGCAATGTGGAAACATGGAATACATCGTGTACTTGCGACAACGATGCTGGTAGTTCTAGTTGGTATGCCACTTCACCAACTCTCTTTATTATCTTGAAGGGACCAATGTACCTTGGGCTTAGTTTTCCCTTCTTGCCGAACCTCTTAACGCCCTTCATTGGCGATACTTTCACGAAAACCCAATCGTTGACTTCAAATTCTAGCGGTCGGCGTCTCCGATCCGCATAGCTCTTTTGTCTGCTTTGCGCCGTGCGCATTCTCTCTCGGATCATCGCGATGGTTTTCGTCATTTCTCGGATCATATCTGGGCCTAACATCGCCCGTTCACCGACCTCATCCCAATGTACTGGGGATCTGCACTTTCGTCCGTATAAGGCTTCGTAAGGAGCCATTCCAATTGTAGCTTGATAACTATTGTTGTACGAGAATTCCACGAGTGGAAGGTACTTGCTCCAGTTGCCTTTGAAGTCAAGTACGCAGGCTCGTAACATATCTTCTAGCGTTTGGATCGTCCGCTCGGATTGGCCGTCCGTTTGCGGGTGATATGCTGTGCTAAATGCCAACTTCGTCCCCATGGCCTTTTGTAAACTCGTCCAGAATTTAGATTGGAACCGTGAATCGCGGTCTGAAACTATCGTTAAGGGTGTCCCATGGAGTCTTACTATCTCTTGGATGTACAATTCTGCATACCGCTCCATGGTAAACGTTGTACTTATCGGCAGAAAATGGGCAGATTTCGTAAGTCGATCTACAATTACCCAAATTGCATCGTGTCCTTTCGCGTTCTTCGGCAGTCCGCTCACGAAATCCATCGTTATATTGTCCCACTTCCACTCCGGGATGGGTAAAGGCTGCAGCGTTCCTGCTGGCCGTTGGTGTTCTGCCTTAATTTGTTGACAAGTGAGACATTGACTGACGAATTCGGCTACGTCTCTCTTCATTCCTGGCCACCAGTAATGCGCTCGTAAGTCCCTATATAGCTTCGTGGCTCCAGGATGTACTGAGTAGGGTGTAGTATGTGCTTCCGCCATTATAGTTCTTCGAAGTCCTGCGTCGTCCGGCACATATAATCTGCTCTTGTAGTACAAGCTTGTGCCATCTCGGAACACGAAATCTGTCGTCAGCTGTTCGGTTTGAGCACCCTTGGTTTTCTGGTAGAATTCATCGTTTTCCTGCGCCGTTCTGATCTGCTCCAATAACGTTGGTTGCAGAGTCAGGGCTGCTAACTTCACTTCGACTTCTCCCAATGGGACGATCTCCACGTCGAGCCGTTGAAGTTCTGCGCTCACTGATTTCCGGCTTAGAGCATCAGCTACCACGTTCGCCTTTCCTGGGTGGTAGTTAATCACACAATCGTAGTCTTTCACCAATTCTAGCCACCTTCTCTGTCTCATATTGAGTTCCTTCTGGGTGAAGAAATACTTTAAACTCTTGTGATCGGTGTAGATTTCGCATCTTTCTCCATACAAGTAGTGTCTCCAAATCTTGAGGGCAAAGACCACAGCAGCAAGCTCAAAGTCGTGTGTAGGATAGTTCTTTTCGTACTCCTTCAATTGTCGTGAGGCATAGGCTACTACGTTCCCGTTCTGCATTAACACGCATCCTAACCCGTTTTTCGAGGCGTCACTATAAACGGAGAATCCTCCTGTTCCTGTGGGTATTGTCAACACTGGGGCGGTAGTAAGCCGCTTCTTCAGTTCTTGAAAGCTCCGTTCGCATTCTCCGCTCCATTGAAATGGTGTGTTCTTCCTCGTTAACTTTGTCAGCGTGGAAGCGATCTTCGAGAAGTCTTTTATGAACTTCCTATAATAGCCCGCTAAGCCTAAGAAGCTCCGTACTTCCGTTACGTTGGTCGGCTGTGGCCAGTCATTAATCGCTTCGATTTTACTCGGATCTACCGAGATTCCCGCTCCAGAGACGATGTGTCCCAAAAATGCTACTTGGTCCAGCCAAAACTCACACTTCTTGAATTTGGCGTACAGCTGCTTCTCCCGCAGTACTCCAAGTATCACCCGTAGGTGTTGTTCGTGTTCCTCCTTCGTCTTCGAGTAGATGAGGATGTCGTCTATGAATACAATCACGAACTTATCTAGATAGGCTTCGAACACCCGGTTCATTAGGTCCATAAAGGCCGCTGGTGCGTTCGTCAGTCCAAAGGGCATAACTAAAAATTCAAAGTGCCCGTATCTGGTACTGAACGCCGTTTTGGGAATGTCTTCCTTGCGGATTTTCAGTTGATGGTAGCCCGACCTCAAGTCGATCTTAGAAAATACTGTGGTGCCTTGTAATTGGTCGAAGAGGTCGTCTATTCGGGGTAGTGGATACTTATTCTTGATCGTCAGCTTGTTAAGCTCCCTGTAATCTATACACAGTCTCATCGAGCCATCCTTCTTTCGTACGAACAGGACTGGCGCTCCCCAGGGAGAAAAGCTGGTCTGAATGAATCCTTTCTGTAGGAGTTCATCTATTTGTTCCTTCAACTCCTTTAGTTCGGTTGGCGCTAATCGATATGGAGCCTTGGACACTGGTGCTGCTCCCGGCACCAGGTCAATCGTAAACTCAATTTCTCTGTCTGGGGGTAATCCCGGCAATTCTTCTGGAAATACATCTGGGAAATCCTTAATTACTGGTACATCTTCAAGTTTCGTGGGGGTATTCTCTTCTGCCTTCAGCGCGAACACCAGGTATGCCTCGCATCCGGAATTGACTAATCGCTGAGCTCTTAAGGCTGATATCCTCGGAGTGCCTCTACCCTTCATTTTTCCCTTGAAGGTGAAAGGTTCTTCCCCTTCTAATCTAAACGTAACTACTTTACGGTTACAGTCTATCACTGCTCCGTACTTTGAGAGCCAGTCCATCCCGAGGATCACCTCGTAGTCGTCCATCGGGATGACTATCAGGTCTACAGGCAATTCTCTATTACCGATTAAGATTGGGCAATTTCTTAACATTTGGCTAGTCCTAGTTGGTGCACCGCTTGGAATTGCTACGCTATATTCGTAATCTACTCGCTCAGGCGTTACCCCGAGTTTCATCACATACTTTACAGACGCAAACGAATGGGTCGCCCCGGAGTCTACTAGAATGCACGTGGGTGTTTGATGGATCGGTAGGGTACCTGTTACCACCTCCGGGTTGTTCTCTGCTTCCTCGGACGTGATGGTGTACACCCGTGCTGGCACCATCGGGGGTCTTACTGGGTTTCCTGCCTGATCCCCTGGAACGTTTTCAGGGCACTGTTTTGCGAAGTGACCTATTTTCCCACATCTGAAGCACGCATTAGCTGGCGTGTTGCAGTTCCCAAAGTGCTTCCTTCCACACCTCTGACAGTTAGGGAATTGAGCTGCCCCTTGATTCTGGTTTGGGTTCGGTGGTCTGTTCATCATTCCCTGAGGCTGTTGAGGAGGCCGGTTCTGGAATCTCTTTTTGCCCCCTCTAGGCATAAACTGCCGTTTCGGGTCTCCTCCACTCCATTGAGCTCCTTGCATCTGAGCGAATTTGCGTTTAGCCTCTTGTGCCTTCACGATCCTGGCCTCCGCCTGTTCGGCTACCATAGCTCTTTCTGCTACCTGAGAGTATGTAGCTCCCTGAATCCCTGCCATGCTCACGTCCCTGTAGAGCTCAGGCTTCAATCCTTCTAGGAAGCGTTCGACTTTTAGAGCTTCCGTGCTGATCATGTGAGCAGCGAACCTGGACAGCTGCTCAAACTTCCTTATGTACTCGGCCACCGTCATGGGCCCCTGCCTGAGATTGATGAATTCGTTCAGGCGCTGTGCTCGAATCGGGGCGGTGTGGTACTTGCCCCTGAACAATTCCTTGAATCTTTCCCAGCTCATTGTAGCGGGGTTCTCCAACACCATGATGGTGTCCCACCAGTGTCCTGCGCTCCCTCGTAGTAGGAACGCAGCACAGAGGGCCTTTTCCGCCTCCGGAACCCTGCTATAGACGAACATGCTCTCGAGAGTCCTCAACCAATCCTCAGCTGCTGTCGAGTCAGCTGTGTCTTCGAAGGTTGGTGGGTTCAGCCTTCGGAATCGTTCTCCCACCATCTCAGTCCTTTCCGCCTGAGTTGGCCCAGTATTAGCAGCATTTTGTTGGATCAGTTGTTGGATCTGTGCCGACTGCTGGCGCACTAGTTCCGTCAGTTGGAAGATCGTCGCGTCCCGATTGTCGGGAGGGGCCGTGTTTCCCCTGTTCTGGTCGTCGCCACCACTCGACTCACCTCTCGTTCTTACCATCTCTACACCCTATCCTGATTGTCCTATGGCCAATAAATTATTCAACATAGAAGTTCACATAGACTTAACACTTACTTGCAAGGCCGCTTCCGCTCTTTTGGGTGTGTGTGTGTGGACAGTCTACAGAACCTGTGACCGAAGCTCTGATACCACCCTGTCGCGACCCGACTTCCCTAACCGCCTATTCTAGCGCATTCTACGTGCCTAGCGAGTTTGTAAATAAAGAAGTACACCGAAAAACGCGTACAAATTTTTCATTTTTCATTTATGGAATGGAACATTGTTCTATACAAGACAAAAGAATACATGTCGGACATCAGGTTCCAGACATGGTCTAACTACAACGGCGAAGGTGTGTCGGCACAGCAAAAGCTCCTATGCGCCCGGCCTCACAGGTCGTCATCCACACACACACGTCCACCCCAAAAGCAGCGCGAAGCTCCAAAAGATCGGCCTTGTCTTTCAACACGATCACATACCGTGATCATCGGTGCCTACAACACACAACGTAAGGAATGAGCCACCGAGGCTCAGTAAGCAGAAATCATGCATGTATGCACGTGTCACTCCCCTGCAAAGGCAATCCACGCCGATGCATAACATCACTACGCAAAGGCAATCCACGCCGATGCACATAACACTCCGCAAAGGCAATCCGCGCCAATGCTCCTAGTACTCATACTAGTATCACTCAGGGCCCGCGACGCACTTACTATGCACCACTACGAGCTCAAATGTCCTCAATGGGATCGTGACAGCGACCCACGCTGGGTAGCCTACGCTAGGTCTCCCTAGGTCGCACCCTCCCAGGTCGTCCCCTCTGTCATACGGTAGCCCACGCTGGTAGCCTACGCTAGGATTCCCCCTAGGTCGCTCCTTCCAGGTCGCTCCTTCCGCAAACAGGGCAGTTGCCTACGCCAGTTAGCCTACGCTAGCATAGCTAGGTCGCTCCTTCCTGGGTCGCTCCTCCTGCCTCATCATAATAATCGGCGTCGTACGCCATATAGGGTGCCATAGAAGTCGTCCATGACTCAACTACGAGTCGACACACGGCCTATATCGGCGGGTCTTCGTCGCATACAAGCGACATAATAGTATGCACACTCAGTCCCACGACCCTCCCTCATGAGTTCGTGCGTGCACGTGAATATGCATATGCAAGTAAATGTAACATAAACTTACCATATTAAAATACTACAATCAATTCACGAATTCATGAAACCACGTAGGCACGTAATCACGCAATTTAGGCACGTAAAACAAGTTGTGTGTCGTAGTTGGATTTCCACTTACCTGGCGTCCGTAGAATACCTGCTACTGGTTCGGCGAAGTCCTTAATTTTCGACCTTAAGTGAAAAATAATGATATTAGTACCTTATCTATTTTACTTGATTAACTAATTCGTTAACTGGAATATTTCGGACTACTTTTAGACTTATAACCCGTGACACTCGTGAATTGACTTAGCCTCATGCTTAGCGAGCTCGTATAGTTCACTAATTTCCTTATGACTTGCGAAGCTACTTCACAAACTTATTTGGTTCCTGACGTTCATAAAATTCGTCTTTAAGATATTTGTTAGCCGGTCTGGTGAATTTCCTAATACTTCATCCTTTAAACACGAAAAGGCTTTAGAGTCAGTCTATAAATTATATTAGATGGCTACGTAAATTCTCGTTCCAAGATTCTATCGTAAACAACGTCAGGCTATACTAAAAATTTGCCATGAAAACACCGATAGTCAAATTATGATCGGGCATTGAAAGAGCCTATGCTCATTGGAACCGGAGATATTTTTCTTATTAAATGGTGTAAAGATATTTTTCCCAAGCTGTAAGAACGTTCTAAGGATTCTAGTTGGATTCGCCCTTTAGATGCGTGAAACAAGTCACTCAGTTCGCGAACCCCCTTTTAAACTTTTATAGGATTCGCTGAACTACTCAACTCGTGAACCATTTGAGACCCGTACCCAAGTTCGTAAAGTAGGCATTTTAATATTCCAAATTCATGAAGTCCTATTAAGTCCTATGTATCTTATTTATTCATTAAGGCATCGTAACTTTCCAACTTTGCTAGAGCTGTAAAGTGCTCATTGGTTGGTGGACATATGACTCACCATCAAGCTTACCACATTCATGAACCTATGAATTCGTGAGGTTCATTTGCATATAATATTATTTTGCTTCTTTTTAGGTTTCGTGATGTCACTTTCCATGCCACATACAATTCGCCAATCATACTATTATTTTATTCTATCACCCCACACTGATAATTTGCAACACATTTGGGGTTCGCAAAGTGCTTCAATTCGCACACTTCGTTCGGCCAGCAAAACGTTCTCACCTAGCCCACTTCCCGAGTTCGCAAAGTGCATGGGCCCGTAAACTTCAATTCGCAAAGCAGTTTTGCGGCTTCTTCACTTCGCGGCTTCGAGGATTCGCTAAATCAGTTCGCGGCCTTGGACCCGCAAAAGCATGGATTCGCAAACACCCCGGGCCCGCAAAATTGCTTGGATGCGCAAGATGGCCACGACCCGCAAAACGCCCTTAACCCGCAAAGCATCAATTCGCCAAGTGTGCTCAGCCCGCAAAGTGCCTGGACCCGCAAAATGTTTTGAGTTCGCAAATCTGTGGTTCGCGAAGTGCCTCTAATTCGCCAATCTTTGGAGTCGCGAAGTTACACCGCCTGGATTCGCAGAAGGGTCCGATCCGTGAAGTTCATTGCTTGCTACAATTCGCTAAATCGGGCTGATTCGTGAACCTCATGTTGCTTAAAGCTCTCGTAATTTAGGGTTCGCGAAGTTCACCCTTTACGACCTCTAACTCACGAAAACATCTTTTCGAACTACAATCCCTCAAACTATCGACTTAAGTGCCCCTTATCTCGAGAACATCCGTGAATATCTCATGAACATTCAAACTCTAAAATCCCACTAAACTTAGCACACGGCTTATATATTTTTTCTCGTGTTCCAGTGCTCTAAACATGTTAAACCAAGCTTAGGACCTAAAATCGCTAGCTAAAATCGTAAAAATCATGGTAAAGATTTCATACCTTTCTTAGGTTAAGTCTCGAGCTCTCCCTCCATCTTTCTAACTTTGGTTCTTTGGAGTGAAAAGTGATTTTAGATATTTTACTATCCAAGGTATGGAGGAGGCATAGGTTGTCGTGAAGTTTTCCTTAATTCTAGGAATTTTGTTTGCTAAAGTTTATCTTAGAGAATTTGGGCTTAAGTTTGACTTCATTCTAGCCCATTTCAGTAATTTATAGTCCAACTATTATTATTATTATTATTAATATTGTTTTGCTCTAATTTTTCCTTTAGTCAAATTTTCGGAAATTCCCTAATTAAAGTGGAAGTCACATGGCCCCAAATTAATTGCACCAATTTAACTAAATAAATTAAGCACACATTTCAACACGCAACTTCACATAATTCACACAAGCACCAATTAATGCACATAAATCACGAAATCACATTTTGCTAATTTATTGGCCCTAAATACTTACGGGGAACCCGGGTGCTACATAAAATAAGCGGAATGACAGAAAATTTATTTGTTGTGGTGGTGTGTTCTCTAATGCACCGAATTACGCCTATTTATAGGCGAACCATTGGATTAAATTTCCATATGAACTGAAGTTTACGTAGCTTCTATCTTTGAATTCCTTTGGCCACGTGAAGAAACAAATTTCAACAAATGGCTTTGTTTTCTTTATGTATCGACGCCCACCATTAGAAATTAGCCACATGAATCGTCGGATCCATTTATGAATGGAATTGGACCATATCATTATCGGCCTATCGGGGTTTCCAAAATCCCCGGGGCCCAAAAATAAAACCATCAGCGCTCGTTGCTTCTCGACCGAAATCGGACTGCGCCATCACTGGAGTTCAAACTCAGATCCGGAACGTCACAGTCCCTCAAACTCGAATAGGAAGTCGCTGGCGTCAAGGCTGTGACCCAAGCCGACGAGCCTCACTATTCTCGTTAGAGGTGTCGCTGAAATATTCCCTTCAAATAGATTTTTATGCAGATCGGCCAAAGATCACTAGATCCATGTCATCTAGGCAAAATATACCCTTAACTCACGTCCAAGTGTGAATTTACAATACGCGGGGATATAACCGCTACGGTTTCTCACCACGGCACCGCACAACGCCGAACCGCTCGCAACGAAATGGGGTCCCGACCATGCATGCACTCCGTTTGCAAACTAGAATCGAGAGCGACTAGCGCTTTTATGCTACGAACGACTCAGTGGTTTGCACAACCGAGATCATTTCGTGTTCGTACATATCGTTTCTTAAATACGGGTGTGGCTCTGGTACCACTGTTGGGGAAGCCCGGGTGTCCCGAGATGAAATCTTCTGTCGTCGCCAATTAATCATAACATCGGGTTACTGATTTTGACATGTGTTGGGAATCCCCGAGGGTCCCCAGACCCACGTTCCTAGAGCGGCGGAATTTGAAAATTTTACGGGGTTTTCCGCCTATCCAAGATCGCTCGGCTACAAACATGAGAACGTACAAGCATTGTTGAAATCTCTCGACAATGGCTAACTTAGAATCCTTCGAATCCCCGAGGCGTAGTGCCCCTCTCCCAGGCCAAAAGCATACGAACGGGACGCCTTCTTCGCACAAGATCGTCACGCCGGCACCTCACTAACGTCGCAGCTGTTCTTGCATGTGCGGCTAGGCCAAGAACGAGCTGCTTGCTGCCCCCGAGAGAGAGAGAGTGTGCGAGAGAGAAAGTGATGAGAGGAGAAAACTCATAGTTTTTCCTCTCTTGAACTCAAATTTCGAAAATTAGATTCACTCTCCTATAGGACACGAAAATCCTTATTTATACCACTTAGGATTTGCCAAAAATAGCTTGAGGTGGTAGGAGAAAAATCCCCACACCTTACCATTTACCAATTCTTCGTTTTACCAAGTAACGAATTCGAAATTCAAACTTTAAATTTAACTAATTAAATATCCAATACCATAATTAATAAAATACCATATTAGTATATTTTAAATATATAATATCCAATATATATTTAACAATTTTCGAAATTTTATCATATAAAATTCGAAACTTATATATATCCGATATATATTATTTAATTCCAAATTAAACAATATACTAAGACAATAATAAAGATTCTCTTACCAAAAAAAAAAAACACAATAATAAAGATATAAATCTAATTTAAATCATATACTAAATATTCATTATCAAAAATTTTTATCAAATATATTATCGTGAGCTGAAAAGACTGTTTTACCCCTCACTAGTCAAACTTAGAATTTTTGGCCGATCAGGGTTTTCGCCAAGCCCCAACCCTAGTGTCTCAATCTAGGACCTAACCTTGTCTCTCTCTCTAATGACATTGTATCGATTGCCCTTTTTAAGCCCGACTCTCTTGGTTCGTCTCAACCGGCCTAGGAGGTATCCAGGAGTTCGGTATTCACCTAGCCAGCCCCGTGGTACCGAACAGATCCCAAGGTGAGTCGAATTTGATCTAATTATAATCCACGAACTGACTGTAGATTTTCTACATACGTATAAACCCTTTAAGTTTGTCCCGGCCGAGTGAAAGTCAAGCATAGTCAAACTTACAGAACTTGCCTCTATGTCATTTATGTCGTGAAAATACTAAACTGCACTCCACGACTATCACGAGTCAGATATGCTCTGTCCAGAGACTTGGATGAATTCCCGCACATTAAACTTTCCATAGGACGTTAACCTCGAATTTAATTGAGACCGTAAATCCCGCTCCGCTGTTCAACCGGCAATCGCTTCGAAAAGTCAAGATCGCATTTCGCCGCTGACCCATGCCACCGGCAAGACGGTCCTAGCAAACTAGTGACAAGTCAAGACCTCAAGACCAAGCCCAAGTTAACCCTTTCGGTCTAAGGTTCACGCATGCTACTACAGTCAATCGACCGATCAAGGACAATTCAAGCGTGTGATCATTCGAGTACGAGTCAGTGTCCAAATACAGATAATCTCCTGATTCATCTTGTATCATTGTCATGGGCTCCCATTTCCCAAGTGATCGATTGGCACAACCATATTGTACCCATCGACAAACAAATCGTACTTGTCAATCCAGCCACCCTACTAGAGACTTAGACTTGTGGACAATTTTAATATTGCAGTATCTCAGCTTACTGTGCCCTCTGTCCCCACGGAATCAGTAACTGAACTGCCAATATTTGGGTTTTATCAATTTGAGTATAGAAGTACCTTACATCATTTTCATAGTTAAAGCTTCTGCTTTAAATTAAGTCGATTCTTCTTAGTATTCTTCATGTAGATAGCTTTTAACGCATCCCACATACCCATAGCCGTCGTCTCCGTGCAACTTCTTGTGAAATATCGTAAGAGAGACTTTAATATAATAGCCGATCTGGCTTTCTTGTCCAATTCACTAAATTGATCGTCCATCATTTCGGTTGGTTTCTTCTTTGTGCCTTCAAGCGCCACCTCACAACCGTCTTGAGTGAGTTTCACCTCCATCTTGAGACTCCACATTGCAAAGTTGACATTTCTGTCGAACTTTACATTTTTGTTATCGCCATGGTGGCTAAAAAATAAATCGGATTGGCTCTGATGCCAATGTGTTAAGATATTTTGATCCTCGATAATACATTTGCCCGAGAAATGATGATAATAAATATACGAAATGAAAAATAAATTTGGGCAGTGAACACGAGATTTACGTGGTTCGGTCAGAATCACCTATGTATATGGGCCAGAGGGTAAAATTTTATTATTAGGTGGAGTGATTACAGACAGATACACCTCGTAAGGAGGATATGTCGAAAAAACAGCTAAAACGACCGTGAGAATAAAATAAGCGGAATGACAGAAAATTTATTTGTTGTGGTGGTGTGTTCTCTAATGCATCGAATTACGCCTATTTATAGGCGAACCATTGGATTAAATTTCCATATGAACTGAAGTTTACGTAGCTTCTATCTTTGAATTCCTTTGGCCACCTGAAGAAACAAATTTCAACAAATGGCTTTGTTTGCTTTATGTATCGGCGCCCACCATTAGAAATTAGCCACATGAATCGTCGGATCCATTTATGAATGGAATTGGACCATATCATTATCGGCCTATCGGGGTTTCCAAAATCCCCGGGGCCCAAAAATAAAACCATCAGCGCTCGTTGCTTCTCGACCGAAATCGGACTGCGCCATCACTGGAGTTCAAACTCAGATCCGGAACGTCACAGTCCCTCAAACTCGAATAGGAAGTCGCTGGCGTCAAGGCTGTGACCCAAGCCGACGAGCCTCACTATTCTCGTTAGAGGTGTCGCTGAAATATTCCCTTCAAATAGATTTTTATGCAGATCGGCCAAAGATCACTAGATCCATGTCATCTAGGCAAAATATACCCTTAACTCACGTCCAAGTGTGAATTTACAATACGCGGGGATATAACCGCTACGGTTTCTCACCACGGCACCGCACAACGCCGAACCGCTCGCAACGAAATGGGGTCCCGACCATGCATGCACTCCGTTTGCAAACTAGAATCGAGAGCGACTAGCGCTTTTATGCTACGAACGACTCAGTGGTTTGCACAACCGAGATCATTTCGTGTTCGTACATATCGTTTCTTAAATACGGGTGTGGCTCTGGTACCACTGTTGGGGAAGCCCGGGTGTCCCGAGATGAAATCTTCTGTCGTCGCCAATTAATCATAACATCGGGTTACTGATTTTGACATGTGTTGGGAATCCCGAGGGTCCCCAGACCCACGTTCCTAGAGCGGCGGAATTTGAAAATTTTACGGGGTTTTCCGCCTATCCAAGATCGCTCGGCTACAAACATGAGAACGTACAAGCATTGTTGAAATCTCTCGACAATGGCTAACTTAGAATCCTTCGAATCCCCGAGGCGTAGTGCCCCTCTCCCAGGCCAAAAGCATACGAACGGGACGCCTTCTTCGCACAAGATCGTCACGCCGGCACCTCACTAACGTCGCAGCTGTTCTTGCATGTGCGGCTAGGCCAAGAACGAGCTGCTTGCTGCCCCCGAGAGAGAGAGAGTGTGCGAGAGAGAAAGTGATGAGAGGAGAAAACTCATAGTTTTTCCTCTCTTGAACTCAAATTTCGAAAATTAGATTCACTCTCCTATAGGACACGAAAATCCTTATTTATACCACTTAGGATTTGCCAAAAATAGCTTGAGGTGGTAGGAGAAAAATCCCCACACCTTACCATTTACCAATTCTTCGTTTTACCAAGTAACGAATTCGAAATTCAAACTTTAAATTTAACTAATTAAATATCCAATACCATAATTAATAAAATACCATATTAGTATATTTTAAATATATAATATCCAATATATATTTAACAATTTTCGAAATTTTATCATATAAAATTCGAAACTTATATATATCCGATATATATTATTTAATTCCAAATTAAACAATATACTAAGACAATAATAAAGATTCTCTTACCAAAAAAAAAAACACAATAATAAAGATATAAATCTAATTTAAATCATATACTAAATATTCATTATCAAAAATTTTTATCAAATATATTATCGTGAGCTGAAAAGACTGTTTTACCCCTCACTAGTCAAACTTAGAATTTTTGGCCGATCAGGGTTTTCGCCAAGCCCCAACCCTAGTGTCTCAATCTAGGACCTAACCTTGTCTCTCTCTCTAATGACATTGTATCGATTGCCCTTTTTAAGCCCGACTCTCTTGGTTCGTCTCAACCGGCCTAGGAGGTATCCAGGAGTTCGGTATTCACCTAGCCAGCCCCGTGGTACCGAACAGATCCCAAGGTGAGTCGAATTTGATCTAATTATAATCCACGAACTGACTGTAGATTTTCTACATACGTATAAACCCTTTAAGTTTGTCCCGGCCGAGTGAAAGTCAAGCATAGTCAAACTTACAGAACTTGCCTCTATGTCATTTATGTCGTGAAAATACTAAAACTGCACTCCACGACTATCACGAGTCAGATATGCTCTGTCCAGAGACTTGGATGAATTCCCGCACATTAAACTTTCCATAGGACGTTAACCTCGAATTTAATTGAGACCGTAAATCCCGCTCCGCTGTTCAACCGGCAATCGCTTCGAAAAGTCAAGATCGCATTTCGCCGCTGACCCATGCCACCGGCAAGACGGTCCTAGCAAACTAGTGACAAGTCAAGACCTCAAGACCAAGCCCAAGTTAACCCTTTCGGTCTAAGGTTCACGCATGCTACTACAGTCAATCGACCGATCAAGGACAATTCAAGCGTGTGATCATTCGAGTACGAGTCAGTGTCCAAATACAGATAATCTCCTGATTCATCTTGTATCATTGTCATGGGCTCCCATTTCCCAAGTGATCGATTGGCACAACCATATTGTACCCATCGACAAACAAATCGTACTTGTCAATCCAGCCACCCTACTAGAGACTTAGACTTGTGGACAATTTTAATATTGCAGTATCTCAGCTTACTGTGCCCTCTGTCCCCACGGAATCAGTAACTGAACTGCCAATATTTGGGTTTTATCAATTTGAGTATAGAAGTACCTTACATCATTTTCATAGTTAAAGCTTCTGCTTTAAATTAAGTCGATTCTTCTTAGTATTCTTCATGTAGATAGCTTTTAACGCATCCCACATACCCATAGCCGTCGTCTCCGTGCAACTTCTTGTGAAATATCGTAAGAGAGACTTTAATATAATAGCCGATCTGGCTTTCTTGTCCAATTCACTAAATTGATCGTCCATCATTTCGGTTGGTTTCTTCTTTGTGCCTTCAAGCGCCACCTCACAACCGTCTTGAGTGAGTTTCACCTCCATCTTGAGACTCCACATTGCAAAGTTGACATTTCTGTCGAACTTTACATTTTTGTTATCGCCATGGTGGCTAAAAAATAAATCGGATTGGCTCTGATGCCAATGTGTTAAGATATTTTGATCCTCGATAATACATTTGCCCGAGAAATGATGATAATAAATATACGAAATGAAAAATAAATTTGGGCAGTGAACACGAGATTTACGTGGTTCGGTCAGAATCACCTATGTATATGGGCCAGAGGGTAAAATTTTATTATTAGGTGGAGTGATTACAGACAGATACACCTCGTAAGGAGGATATGTCGAAAAAACAGCTAAAACGACCGTGAGAATAAAATAAGCGGAATGACAGAAAATTTATTTGTTGTGGTGGTGTGTTCTCTAATGCATCGAATTACGCCTATTTATAGGCGAACCATTGGATTAAATTTCCATATGAACTGAAGTTTACGTAGCTTCTATCTTTGAATTCCTTTGGCCACCTGAAGAAACAAATTTCAACAAATGGCTTTGTTTGCTTTATGTATCGGCGCCCACCATTAGAAATTAGCCACATGAATCGTCGGATCCATTTATGAATGGAATTGGACCATATCATTATCGGCCTATCGGGGTTTCCAAAATCCCCGGAGCCCAAAAATAAAACCATCAGCGCTTTTTGCTACTCCACCGGAATCGGACTGCGCCATCACTGGAGTTCAAACTCAGATCCGGAACGTCACAGTCCCTCAAACTCGAATAGGAAGTCGCTGGCGTCAAGGTTGTGACCCAAGCCAACGAGCCTCACTATTCTCGTTAGAGGTATCGCTGAAATATTCCCTTCAAATAGATTTTTATGCAGATCGGCCAAAGATCACTAGATCCATGCCATCTAGGCAAAATATACCCGTAACTCACGTCCAAGTGTGAATTACAATACGCGGGGATATAACCGCTACGGTTTCTCACCACGGCACCGCACAACGCCGAACCGCTCGCAACGGAATGGGGTCCCGACCATGCATGCACTCGGTTTGCAAACTAGAACAAGAGCGACTAGCGCTTTTATGCTACGAACGACTCAGTGGTTTTGCACAACCGAGATCATTTCGTGTTCGTACATATCGTTTCTTAAATACGGGTGTGGCTCTGGTACCACTGTTGGGGAAGCCCGGGTGTCCCGAGATGAAATCTTCTGTCGTCGCCAATTAATCATAACATCGGGGTTACTGATTTTGACATGTGTTGGGAATCCCTGAGGGTCCCCAGACCCACGTTCCTAGAGCGGCGGAATTTGAATTTTACGGGGTTTCCCGCCTATCCAAGATCGATCGGCTACAAACATGAGAACGTACAAGCATTGTTGAAATCTCTCGACAATGGCTAACTTAGAATCCTTCGAATCCCCGAGGCGTAGTGCCCCTCTCCCAGGCCAAAAGCATACGCACGAGACGCCTTCTTCGCACAAGATCGTCACGCCGGCACCTCACTAACGTCGCAGTTGTTCTTGCATGTGCGGCTAGGCCAAGAACGAGCTGCTTGCTGCCCCCGAGAGAGAGAGTGCGAGAGAGAAAGTGATGAGAGGAGAAAACTCTTAGTTTTTCCTCTCTTGAACTCAAATTTCGAAAATTAGATTCACTCTCCTTTAGGACACGAAAATCCTTATTTATACCACTTAGGATTTGCCAAAAATAGGTTGAGGTGGTAGGAGAAAAATCCCCACACCTTCCCATTTACCAATTTTTCGTTTTACCAAGTAACGAATTCAAAATTCAAACTTTAAATTTAACTAATTAAATATCCAATACCATAATTAATAAAATACCATATTTAGTATATTTTAAATATATAATATCCAATATATATTTAATAACTTTCGAAATTTTATCATATAAAATTCGAAACTTATATATATATCCGATATATATTATTTAATTCCAAATTAAACAATATGCTAAGACAATAATAAAGATCCTCTTACCAAAAAAAAACACAATAATAAAGATACAAATCTAATTTAAATCATATACTAAATATTCATTATCAAAAATTTTGTATCAAAAATGTTATCATGAGCTGAAAAGACTGTTTTACCCCTCACTAGACAAACTTAGTATTTTTGGCCTATCAGGGTTTTCGCCAAGCCCCAACCCTAGTGTCTCAATCTAGGACCTAGCCTTGTCTCTCTCTCTAATGACATTGTATCGATTGCCCTTTTTAAGCCCGACTCTCTTGGTTCGTCTCAACCAGCCTAGGAGGTATCCAGGAGTTCGGTATTCACCTAGCCAGCCCCGTGGTACCGAACAGATCCCAAGTTGAGTACGAATTTGATCTAATCATAATCCACGAACTGACTGTAGATTTTCTACATACGTATAAACCCTTTAGGTTTGTCCCGGCCGAGTGAAAGTCAAGCATAGTCAAACTTACAGAACTTGCCTCTATGTCATTTATGTCGTGAAAATACTAAAACTGCACTCCACGACTATCACGAGTCAGATATGCTCTGGCCAGAGACTTGGATGAATTCCCGGACATTAAACTTTCCATAGGACGTTAACCTCTAATTTAATTGAGACCGCCGCTCCGCATTTCAACCGGCAATCACATCGAAAAGTCAAGACCACATTTCGCCGCTGACCCATGCCACCAGCAAGACAGTCCTAGCAAACTAGTGACAAGTCAAGACCTCAAGACCAAGCCCAAGTTAACCCTTTCGGTCTAAGGTTCACGCATACTACTACAGTCAATCGACCGATCAAGGACAATTCAAGCGTGTGATCATTCGATTACGAGTCAGTGTCCAAATACAGATAATCTCCTGGATTCATCTTGTATCATTGTCATGGGCTCCCATTTCCCAAGTGACCGATTGGCACAACCATATTGTACCCATCGACAAACAAGTCGTACTTGTCAATCCAGCCACCCTACTAGACTTGTGGACAATTTTAATATTGCAGTATCACAGCTTACTGTGCCCTCTGTCCCCACGAAATCAGTAACTGAACTGCCAATATTTGGGCTTTATCAATTTGTCTTATCCACCCAGACTGCAAGTTGAAATCTTTAGACTAATTAATAATTTGCCTTTTTTATTTATTCATTCTATAATTAATGATGAATAAAGTCATTCCACTAATAGAAGTAATCAAATTACATCACTAAACACTACAAAATTAGCAAATTGCCCTCGTACTAATTGTCATCGTACGGCATCCTAGGCATATACCTCAACAATCTCCCACTTGCACTAATACAACGCGCTATCATATCTTGACCCCATTCTATCAAGGTGTCGATCAAGAACTCCCTGTGATAGAGGCTTCATGAATGGGTCCGCTGCAATCTCTACAGAGGCGATTTTTTGCATGCCTATTGAGCCATTTCCAACAAACCCACGCAGCACGTGGTATTTTCTCGCTATGCGTTTGGATTTACTGTGAGCACGCTGTCACGCCCTCACAAATTTGACCAAGAGTCGGGGCGAACCAGGCGACAAACTTTCAAGCCGAGAGTGTCGAGGCGCTCGGGAACAAGACTTTTGGGACCGGCCAAGCTTGTCGCGTGCGGGACGTCGATCTAATCAAGCAAGGCCGAGGCACGTAGCACCCGTTAGGCAGGAAGATGGGGCTATGGAGGTTATCCACGATTGTTGGCCCATCCGGATTCGTGTGGAACCTTCCGGAAATTCGTGGAACCATGCGGAACAATGCGGGTCATTCTAGAGAGTCAAGAGTCCAAGTGTGGAGAATGCTATGAAACTCTCTAGAGAGGAATATCTCTTGGGATATTCCTAGAATAGTCTAGATTGTAAATAGCAGCCGTTAGATCGAGTAGATCTTAGCCGTCCATCGGGTTTGACAACTTGTATATATAGGGGCTTAGAGTAGTTCATTTGGGATCCAGCGAAGAAGTGGTAAAAGCCTTCATTGTAAACACTTTAGTGTGAGAAAGAGTCGAGTTCTCTCTCTACATTACTTGTGGGGTTTTTCTCTTGCACTTAGGCACGTTCAAGCCGAGGGTTGTCCGACACTTTGCTTTCTTTCGTGAGCGTTCTGGGAGGCTGACCTAGTAAAGCACGCGAGGGGCTGCTTAGAGGACTAGGTGCCGCACGGGAGCTAGCAAGCCAAAGCCTAGGTCCGTGACAAGTGGTATCAGAGACAAAGTTAGCAAAGATGGCCGAGACAAATGCGCAAGTGAACGAGGAGAGGGGTCGTGAGCCGGCTCCTAGCCAAGGTGGGAGGAAAAAGCGGGATCAATCGAAGGCACGAGACCCTTGTCCGTGGGAAGGCACCATCGCGGAGATGGGCAAGACTGTTGCAACCATAGGTGGGCGGCTTGAAGTGGTCGAGGGGAGCATGGCAACTCTGGAGGAGCACGTTCTTGGGCAGCTCGACCATGTCAAGGACGACATTGAGCGGGTTGTGGCGGTAAAGGACATTGTTGAGACCTTGGAGGGCAAGTTCTCAAGGAGTTCGAGGCCACCAAGGAGGATTCGAAGGCATTGAGGGACGCCAACGAGGTCCTGAAGGCCGAGAACGAGGTCTTGCGGGGCGAGATGGCCAAAATGAGGTAGGCCATGGATTCGCTGCAAGAGCAAGTGGCATTATGCCGAAGATTGGCACTAAGCGGAGGAGGCAACAGAGCTAGCTCGATAGGGGGATCGACTAGCCAAAGGCCTATCGACGTGCCAAAGCCGTGTGGGTTCAACGGCAAGTGGGACGCCAAGCTAGTGGAGGACTATCTTTGGCGAAGGAGCGGTACTTTGAGGATCTAGGCATCGTAGAGGAGGCGTGCAAGATCCGTACTACAACTACCTCATCGAGACTGCGGCATTATGGTGGAGACGTGTGCATGCCGACATAGAGAGAGGCGCGCGAGGCTTGGACACGTGGGAGGAGTTCAAGAGGCAACTCAAGCGCAACTTCTATCCCGAGAATGTGGTCTATGAAGCCAAGAAGAAGTTGCGGGAATTGAAGCAACGAGGCTCAATTCAGGCATACGTGGACGAGTTCACGATGCTAACTCTTCAGATTCCTACCATCACGGACGATGATAGGTTGTTCTACTTCATAGATGGGCTACAAAGCTGGGCTAGGCAGGAAGTCCAACGTCGGGATGTCAAGTCGGTGGACGAAGCCATAATGGTTGCCGAGTCACTCACGGAATACCTGAGGGAGGCTCCAAGGCGCGAGCAAGAGGCCTCAGCCAAAGGTGGGGGAGAGACCCATGTTCGTGAGCGGGACGCGGGGCGATCACCTAGTCGGGACCGGGGATCCACGCAAGGCCGACGAGACTATGAGGACAAGAAGAAAGCGTTCGTGCCCAAGGGGGGTTGCTTTCTGTGTAGGGGGCCTCATAAGGTGTCGGAATGCCCCAAGAGGGGGATGCTCACGGCCATGATTGCGCAACGAGAGGCGCAAGAAGGGGAGGAAGCACCCGAGCAAAGGCTTGGGGCTGTTCGAGTCTTGATGTAATACCCGAGTCCCGTGAGTAAGTTGGCCAATAAATTTGCATGCATATTATGTGATGATATGATTTAATGTTTAGTATTTATTTAATTTCGTGACTATATGATATCTAACATTATTTGGAAATTAGATGTTGAGTTTGAGGAATTTTGAAATTGGGTTGTGTGGGTAGAATAATTTCGAAATATGATAATTTAGAAATTTAGGGTTTCTTTATGGAAAGATGTCGAGATGGCGATGAAATAGAATGTCGAGATGTGATATGAGGTGATGTCGATATCTATAAGGGTTTTGATATGGAAATTCGAGATGAGTTATTGAAAATGTCAAAGTATTTATATGTTGTGGTGTCGAGAAGCTTGTGTAAGAAGATTTCGAGATTTTTAATAAATGTCGAAGGATGGTCTCGAAAAAAAAAAATGTCGAGATAGGTTGATGAGCTTGAAACAAGATCTCGATATGGTGATATTGAAAAGTCGAATGGAAATATTTTCGAAATCCTTAGGCAGTTAGAAGCTTAGTTCGACATTATATATATATCGACATCTTCTCTACAATGTAATATATATCGACATCTTATATAGATACATATCTCGAAATTTCAGTATAAAGAATGGATAATTTAAGGAATAAAATACTGATATTGAGTTAGTGATGGATTAGGTAAGGATTATAATTCCTTAGAAAGTAAGACACGTGAATGATGAGAAGAAAAAATCCAAAAGTTTAAAAGCTAAAGACAAATTATAAAGTAATATAAGATTTAAGTAATAATAATAATTGAAAGCTTTATGATAAGAATAAAGAAAGAAAGAATTCGTTAGATGAAAGTCATAGAGTAAGTATAGAAAGAAGACGAAGAGCTCAAATAGTATCCATAGCCAACTTGGATTTGGTAAGGGTTCTTGCTATAATCTTTATATTTTAATTAGGTGTTGGTTTATTTAAGTGTTATTAAGTATGAAATTCACGTAAGTTTATGTTCTTTAGGGTTTTTGATTTTGAAAAGGGAAGAACATCATTTAGAGTTGATATGATATTTAAAGTGTTCTTGTGATAATTGAGGTGTTCTTGATAATTAAGGTTTTGATCGGAATTTCTTAAGAGTTTAGGAGTAAATAGTGTTAGTGATTTTCGAAAGATTAGGGTTTAATTGGTTTCGAGATTTAAGTAGCGATTTGATAAAATGTCGACATGGTTTATTTTGGAGTTGAAAATGTCGAATGATATGTGTCTTAGGTGAAATGATTTCGAGATTTTGGTGTGAGATGTATCGACATCTTTGGGTAATATTTAATAAATGTCGAACTGTTGTGAAATTTTGGTCGGTGTCGAAATTATGATGAAGATGTCGATATGTGTGTGTGTAAGGGTTTGAAATTTCTAAGAATGTTGAGACAAGATGTCGATATTGGTCATAATGGAATTTGGAAATAAGATGTCGAAATAGATTACAATGTCGATATGTGTGTAGAATTGTTTCGACATTTTTCTTTGTGGGGTTTTGAAGTGTATTGTTTCGAGTCTTTTTAAAATTTATCGAGTAAGATGTCGAGTGTTAGTATAGAGTAGTTTCGAGATTTTATCATGAAATGTCGAGATCAATTCCGGCTTCATTTCGAGATTTATTTGTTAATACATGTCGAGTATCAATATATATATAAGTCTCGAGGTTTAGGTTAGAGCTCTATTTGATGTCGAAATATATTTTAATTCATGCTGAGATTTATATCAATAGTATTTTTTTTCAGTTTAGGTTAAAATTTTAAATTTTAGGGTTTCGAAATTTATAAAAGTTTGAACTAGGGTTTTCAAATTTAAATAATTTCATGAAATTGTAACTAAAATAATGAATTATAATTTTATATGTTTTTATAATTAGGATTCGAAGGTTAGCGATTTAATCGTGCGATAAGCTAAGGATACCAGGTAAGTGGGAATTTCACCTACAACACATAAATTGGTTGTTATGTGCATTGTTACGTGACTAGATGTCTCGATGAATACGTGGTATGTGAATTATCTGTTATATGCGATTGTTTGGAATATTCATTGTTGCATTATTTATGCATCATGATCATGTGCACGCACGAATTATATGAAGTATTTTGAGGAATGAGCGTGCATTGTATTACTCGAGTGGAAAGCGAGTTACATGTAATGTAGATAGATGAGAATGTAGCTATTACTACAAAGGCACCATGACGGGGGTAAGACCGTCGAATATATTACCTAAATTATTTAGGTAATGGGAAGGCACATAGAATGAACTATTGTGCCAGGAAAGTAACGTGATAGAGGGGCGACCTGGTGAATGATAAGATTGGAGATAAACCCTAATTTTATCTTAGCCGGAGTGGGCCACTGTCGTATTTGTATCCGTAAAGGATTTGAGCTCATGATATGATGGTGCGGTTAGTAAGTAGCTATGGGCCCTGATGAAAATGAGAAACGAATGAGTATGATGTGAGGATAGTATTAAAAGCATTGGCGCGGATGCCTTTTCTATTTTGGCACGTGCATACATGCATATTTCCACTTACTGAGCTTCGTAGCTCATCCCATGTTTTATGTGTTGTAGAAGTAGCGAATCCGGTACGTAAATGTTTACATGACGAGGCTGGTCCTTCTGGAACTTCCGGTGACTTTTGAGGGTGGTGTGTACATGGATGCGACCTGTGCGGCGGGTGTTATGCTTAATTAAGTTGTGTTTTTGTAAAATATGTTTTTATAATATGTAGAGTTTGAACAATGTTTGTATTGTAAAATAATTGTGTGTGGTGTGCTTTTTAAAATCGAAAAATTCTATCGATGTTTCATATGTAATATATTATATATTTTATTTAGTCACATAAGTTAGTATAAGAAATTAGTGGTAGATGGCGGGGCGTCACAGGTTGGTATCAGAGCTTCGGTTGCAGTTTCTGTAGACTGTCCATGTACACACACTCAAAAGCGCGGAAGACAGCCTTGCTTGTAAGTTATGTGATATTATGAATTCCTTGCATTGCATAATTTATTGGCCTAAGGGACTGTTAGGGTACAAGAGACAACATGGTTAGAACAAGAGGTGAAGGCAGCGGAGGAAACAATCATGAAGGCGAAAATGTAAACCCGACTGACAATCGTGATTCGGCCATTCTTCAGCTTACCGAATTAGTACGTCAGCAGTCACAACAGATTCGGGAATTGATTCAGCAGCAAAACTCAGAGGGGACAAGGAACAACGGAATCTCTCAGGTTAACCAGGTTGAAGTAGTGGGTGAAAGATTTCGTAGATTGAACCCTCCTATCTTTGAAGATGCCGTTGACCCAACATCTGCTGAAGATTGGATTAGAACTTTAGAGAGTATGTTCCAATACAGCAGGATTCCGGAGAATGAGAAGGTTCTGAGTGCTGCATTTTTACTGCGAGGAGGTGCGGGTCACTGGTGGGACACCATACATGTCATTGAAGATCCTGCTGTAATGGATTGGGAACGTTTCAAAGAGTTATTTCGAAATAAATACTTCACTGAACCTGTGCGAGCCCAACGCCTGAATGAGTTTATAAATCTTAAACAAGGGGCGATGACTGTAGCAGAATACATCAGAAAATTTGAACAACTGTCAAGGTTCGCGACTCATATGGTTAGCACTGATGCTTTAAAGATTGAACGATTCCTCGAAGGTCTAAAGCCGGAACTGTACCGTGATGTTAATATGGCTGGACTACAAGGAATCTCATATGCTCAAGTGGCGGAGCGAGCAATGGTGGCAGAACAGGCCGAGACACGAATTATTCGTGCTCATGAAGCAAAGCGAAAGTTTGTGCAGGGAGCAAACTGGAGGGGTGGTAATCAGAAAAGGCAGTTCTTTCAAAAAGGAGGAAAGCCAAATTTTCAGAATAGGCCTGGACCACCTCAGCCACAAAACCCTAATCAGTGGAGACCCTCAGCCCCAATGCCAGCTTGCCCAAGATGTGGACGACATCATTCGGGTATCTGTTTCTCACAGAATGCTATTTGTTTTAAATGCGGGAAGACGGGGCATTACGCAAGATCATGTTCAGAAAAGACACCAGGAAATCAAGCTATGGCTCAAGCGAAACCACCAACTGTGCCAGCACGCGTGTATACTTTGACTACAGAGGAAGCAAAAGCTAATCCGTCCGTGGTAGCAGGTATTCTACTTATTCACAAACTTCCGACATGCATTTTAGTAGATTCAGGAGCCACACATTCATTTGCATCCACTAAATATGTGGCGAGACTCGGGATTACACCTACCCTGTCTGATTGTGAATATAATGTGACTGTTCCACACGGAGTTGCGATGCGAACCAATTTGGTTTTAAGGAATTGTCCTGTATTAGTTAACGAAAGAGAACTGTCCGTTGATTTAATAGTCATTCCAATGAACGATTATGAGGTGATTCTTGGAATGGACTGGCTCTCAAAATACGGAGCTGTTATTGATTGCAATCGCAAGACAGTTACATTTAAAACAGAGAAGAGTGAGCCTTTTACTTTTGTGGGAACAAAAGAAAGGAATGTTTCCAGAATTTCAGTAGTAAAGGCACAACGTTTGATTAAGGTGGGATGCGAAGCTTATTTAGTTTTCGCAGTAAAATCAGAGGAACATTCATCCCCGAGATTGGAGGATGTACCAGTGGTGCAAGATTTTCCGGATGTCTTTCCCGAAGATTTACCCGGATTACCACCGGATCGAGAAATTGAATTTACGATTGATCTAATACCAGGATCTGCTCCAATCTCTAAAACTCCTTATCGGTTAGCTCCGAATGAATTAAAAGAGTTAAAGGAACAGTTGGATGATCTATTACAGAAGGGATTTATCCAACCCAGTTTTTCTCCTTGGGGAGCGCCAGTTCTGTTCGTGCGGAAGAAGGATGGGTCGATGCGATATGTATCGACTACAGAGAGCTGAACAAGATAACAATCAAGAACAAATACCCTTTACCAAGAATAGATGATTTATTTGATCAACTTCAAGGCGCAACAGTGTTTTCAAAAATAGATTTACGATCTGGATACCACCAATTGAAGGTTCGAAAAGAAGACATATTGAAGACGGCGTTCAGGACCCGATATGGACACTACGAATTTTTAGTTATGCCTTTCGGGGTAACTAATGCGCCAACAGCATTTATGGACCTAATGAATCGAGTGTTCAAACGATTTTTGGACAAGTTTGTCATTGTGTTCATTGATGACATTCTTATTTACTCGAAAATGAAGGAGGAACATGAGCATCATTTGAAGATAGTTCTCGAGATATTACGAGAAAATAAATTATATGCCAAGTTCAAGAAATGTGAGTTCTGGTTGAATCAAGTCGCATTTTTGGGCCACATTGTTTCTGGAGAGGGAATTTCTGTGGATCCTAGCAAAATTGAAGCTATTAACAATTGGCCTCAACCAACCAATGTCATAGAAGTACGTAGTTTTCTTGGCTTAGCTGGATACTACAGGAAGTTTATTAAGGACTTCTCGAAGATTGCATCAACACTGACAAAGTTAACAAGGAAAAATGTTCCATTCCATTGGAGCGAGGAGTGCGAGCAAAGTTTTCAAGAGTTAAAGAAGCGACTCACTTCAGCTCCAGTTCTTACAATACCATCAGGGACTGGAGGATTTTCAGTTTATAGCGACGCATCAAGGAATGGTTTGGGCTGTGTATTAATGCAACATGGAAATGTGACAGCTTATGCTTCTCGGCAATTGAAGGAATATGAAAAGAATTATCCAACTCATGACTTGGAGTTAGCTGCTGTGGTTTTCGCTCTAAAAATTTGGAGGCATTATTTATATGGGGAACGATGCGAAATTTTTACGGATCACAAGAGCTTGAAATATTTCTTCACTCAGAAGGAATTAAATATGAGGCAAAGACGATGGTTAGAACTCGTCAAAGACTACTATTGTGTAATCAGTTACCATCCAGGCAAAGCAAATGTAGTGGCTGATGCATTAAGCCGAAAAGCTGTAAGTGCAGAGTTACAACTATTGGAGGTGGAGGTAGTGCAGTTGGGAGAAGTTGAAGCAAAATTGGCAGCTTTGACTTTGCAACCTACAATACTGGAACAAATCAAACGGGTGCAAGAAAATGATGAATTATATTTAAAAATCAAAGACACACAAGCGGAGCAAACTTCAACTGATTTCAAAATTCAAGAAGACGGAAGTTTATATTACAAGGACCGTTTATATGTACCTGATGATGCGGAGATTCGAAGAATAGTAATGAAGGAAGCACATGCGAGGCATACTCAGTACATCCAGGAGCTACAAAAATGTATCGAGATCTTCGAAGAAATTATTGGTGGCCGGGAATGAAAAGAGACATTGCGACATTTATAAGTCAATGTTTAACTTGCCAACAAATAAAGGCGGAACATCAACGACCGGCAGGGACATTACAGTCTTTGCCAATACCTGAGTGGAAGTGGGATCATATTACAATGGATTTCGTTGTTGGCCTACCAAAGACTGTAAAGGGTTATGATGCTATTTGGGTTATAGTTGATCGATTGACGAAGTCTGCTCATTTTCTGCCCATAAGTTCGATATTTTCTCTGGAGCGATACGCAGAATTATATATACAAGAAATTGTTCGACTCCACGGGATTCCACTATCAATTATTTCGGATCGAGATTCGCGATTCTTATCAAATTTTGGAAGAGTCTGCAGAAAGCGATGGCAACTAAATTGTCTTTTAGTACGGCTTATCATCCTCAGATGGATGGTCAATCAGAACGAACTATTCAAACTTTGGAAGACATGTTGCCAGCATGTGTTTTGGATTTTAAAGGAAACTGGAGCAAATACTTGCCATTGATCGAGTTTTCTTATAACAATAGTTACCATTCAACTATTGGGATGGCACCTTATGAAGCTTTGTATGGGCGTAAGTGCCGATCTCCCATACATTGGGATGAAGTCGGTGAACGTGCGATGTTAGGACCTGACATGATTCAAGAGATGACTGAGGCAATAGCAATGATACGAGAAAGAATGCAAACGGCTCAAAGTCGACAAAAGAGTTATGCAGATAAAAAACGTAGACCGTTAAAATTTGAAATACATGACTGGGTATTTATCAAAGTATCTCCGATGAAAGGTGTGAAACGGTTTGGGCGAAAGGGTAAATTGAGCCCAAGATACATTGGACCTTTTAGAATAATTAAAAGGGTCGGTGAAGTAGCTTACCAACTGGAATTACCAGCCTCATTGGCACAAGTTCATGATGTTTTTCATGTGTCGACATTGCGGAAATATGTCGCTGAACCGAATCATGTTTTGAGAAATGAATTTCTATACCAACAGCTTAAACCAGATTTAAGTTATGAAGAGAAGCCGGTGGAGATTTTGATGTATGAAGTGAAAAGACTTCGGAATAAAGAGATTCCGTTAGTGAAAGTGTTATGGCAGAATCAGTCAACAGAAGAAGCTACATGGGAACGTGAAGATGATATGAGAAGTCGCTATCCAGAATTGTTTCAACTAATCTGATTTCGGGGGCGAAATCCTCTCTAAGGGGGGGAGAATGTAATACCCGAGTCCCGTGAGTAAGCTGGCCAATAAATTTGCATGCATATTATGTGATGATATGATTTAATGTTTAGTATTTATTTAATTTCGTGACTATATGATATCTAACATTATTTGGAAATTAGATGTTGAGTTTGAGGAATTTTGAAATTGGGTTGTGTGGGTAGAATAATTTCGAAATATGATAATTTAGAAATTTAGGGTTTCTTTATGGAAAGTGTCGAGATGGCGATGAAATAGAATGTCGAGATGTGATATGAGGTGATGTCGATATCTATAAGGGTTTTGATATGAAAATTCGAGATGAGTTATTGAAAATGTCAAAGTATTTATATGTTGTGGTGTCGAGAAGCTTGTGTAAGAAGATTTCGAGATTTTTAATAAATGTCGAAGGATGGTCTCGAAAAAAAAAATGTCGAGATAGGTTGATGAACTTGAAACAAGATCTCGATATGGTGATATTGAAAAGTCGAATGGAAATATTTTCGAAATCCTTAGGCAGTTAGAAGCTTAGTTCGACATTATATATATATCGACATCTTCTCTACAATGTAATATATATCGACATCTTATATAGATACATATCTCGAAATTTCAGTATAAAGAATAGATAATTTAAGGAATAAAATACTGATATTGAGTTAGTGATGGATTAGGTAAGGATTATAATTCCTTAGAAAGTAAGACACGTGAATGATGAGAAGAAAAAATCCAAAAGTTTAAAAGCTAAAGACAAATTATAAAGTAATATAAGATTTAAGTAATAATAATAATTGAAAGCTTTATGATAAGAATAAAGAAAGAAAGAATTCGTTAGATGAAAGTCATAGAGTAAGTATAGAAAGAAGACGAAGAGCTCAAATAGTATCCATAGCCAACTTGGATTTGGTAAGGGTTCTTGCTATAATCTTTATATTTTAATTAGGTGTTGGTTTATTTAAGTGTTATTAAGTATGAAATTCACGTATGTTTATGTTCTTTAGGGTTTTTGATTTTGAAAAGGGAAGAACATCATTTAGAGTTGATATGATATTTAAAGTGTTCTTGTGATAATTGAGGTGTTCTTGATAATTAAGGTTTTGATCGGAATTTCTTAAGAGTTTAGGAGTAAATAGTGTTAGTGATTTTCGAAAGATTAGGGTTTAATTGGTTTCGAGATTTAAGTAGCGATTTGATAAAATGTCGACATGGTTTATTTTGGAGTTGAAAATGTCGAATGATATGTGTCTTAGGTGAAATGATTTCGAGATTTTGGTGTGAGATGTATCGACATCTTTGGGTAATATTTAATAAATGTCGAACTGTTGTGAAATTTTGGTTGGTGTCGAAATTATGATGAAGATGTCGATATGTGTGTGTGTAAGGGTTTGAAATTTCTAAGAATGTTGAGACAAGATGTCGATATTGGTCATAATGGAATTTGGAAATAAGATGTCGAAATAGATTACAATGTCGATATGTGTGTAGAATTGTTTCGACATTTTTCTTTGTGGGGTTTTGAAGTGTATTGTTTCGAGTCTTTTTAAAATTTATCGAGTAAGATGTCGAGTGTTAGTATAGAGTAGTTTCGAGATTTTATCATGAAATGTCGAGATCAATTCCGGCTTCATTTCGAGATTTATTTGTTAATACATGTCGAGATATCGATATATATATAAGTCTCGAGGTTTAGGTTAGAGCTCTATTTGATGTCGAAATATATTTTAATTCATGCTGAGATTTATATCAATAGTATTTTTTTTCAGTTTAGGTTAAAATTTTAAATTTTAGGGTTTCGAAATTTATAAAAGTTTGAACTAGGGTTTTCAAATTTAAATAATTTCATGAAATTGTAACTAAATAATGAATTATAATTTTATATGTTTTTATAATTAGGATTCGAAGGTTAGCGATTTAATCGTGCGATAAGCTAAGGATACCAGGTAAGTGGGAATTTCACCTACAACACATAAATTGGTTGTTATGTGCATTGTTACGTGACTAGATGTCTCGATGAATACGTGGTATGTGAATTATCTGTTATATGCGATTGTTTGGAATATTCATTGTTGCATTATTTATGCATCATGATCATGTGCACGCACGAATTATATGAAGTATTTTGAGGAATGAGCGTGCATTGTATTACTCGAGTGGAAAGCGAGTTACATGTAATGTAGATAGATGAGAATGTAGCTATTACTACAAAGGCACCATGACGGGGGTAAGACCGTCGAATATATTACCTAAATTATTTAGGTAATGGGAAGGCACATAGAATGAACTATTGTGCCAGGAAAGTAACGTGATAGAGGGGCGACCTGGTGAATGATAAGATTGGAGATAAACCCTAATTTTATCTTAGCCGGAGTGGGCCACTGTCGTATTTGTATCCGTAAAGGATTTGAGCTCATGATATGATGGTGCGGTTAGTAAGTAGCTATGGGCCCTGATGAAAATGAGAAACGAATGAGTATGATGTGAGGATAGTATTAAAAGCATTGGCGCGGATGCCTTTTCTATTTTGGCACGTGCATACATGCATATTTCCACTTACTGAGCTTCGTAGCTCATCCCATGTTTTATGTGTTGTAGAAGTAGCGAATCCGGTACGTAAATGTTTACATGACGAGGCTGGTCCTTCTGGAACTTCCGGTGACTTTTGAGGGTGGTGTGTACATGGATGCGACCTGTGCGGCGGGTGTTATGCTTAATTAAGTTGTGTTTTTGTAAAATATTTTTTATAATATGTAGAGCTTGAACAATGTTTGTATTGTAAAATAATTGTGTGTGGTGTGCTTTGTAAAATCGAAAAATTCTATCGATGTTTCATATGTAATATATTATATATTTTATTTAGTCACATAAGTTAGTATAAGAAATTAGTGGTAGATGGCGGGGCGTCACACTTGAGTGGAGCGGAGGCCATTCAAGTATTGAATGCCATGGAAGTGAAGCCACCACCTATGAGACCATGCGAGGGGCGCATGTTCGTCGAGGCAAAGGTGAATGGCAAGGAGACCAAGGCATTACGCGATACCGGGGCAAGCCACAATTTCGTGAAGGAGGCCGAGGCCAAGAAATTGGGGCTTAATATTGGGGCCTTCGAGGGGAGGGTCAAGATGGCGTCCAAAGGCACGCCCGTGCGTGGAATAGCTCGAGCGGTGAAGCTACAAATTGGTGCTTGGGAGGGCCAGGCAGACTTCACGGTGGTGCCGATGGACGATCACACACTTGTGTTGGGCATGGACTTCATGGGTAAGACCAATGCCATCCTTATGCCTATGCATAGCGCGTTGTATTTTTATTGGCAGGACGGGAAGTGTTCGGTGCCCATAATATCGACGAGGCAATAGGCGAGAGCAAGGAGCTGGGACGCATGGCGAGCATGCGTCTCGAGAATGGAGGTATCGACAGCGATCCAAGCAAGTTAGGCACGAGGGTGTCGGCCGAAGCCAAGAGGGACTCGGGGAGTTGCAAGGACGCTGTCCACACCAACAAGGCGGCTGAAGTAGGGACTCGGCCGGGAGGGTTCAAGTCGGGTGACCAAGTCAGGGCCATGCCAAGGAAGTTGAGGACTTCGGAGGTCAATGGGGGTAAGACTACGCATCCGAAGGTGCCAAAGCATAAGATGCGGAGGCACGGCAACGGGGACGTTGCCGAGTTGGGTGGGCGAGGATGTCACGCCCTCACAAATTTGACCAAGAGTCGGGGCGAACCGGACGACGAACTTCAAGCCAAGAGTGTCGAGGCGCCCGGGAACAAGACTCTTGGGACCGGCCAAGCTTGTCGCGTGCGGGACGTCGATCTAATCAAGCAAGGCCGTGGCACGTAGCACCCGTTAGGTAAGAAGACGGGGCTATGGAGGTTATCCACGATTGTTGGCCCATCCGGATTCGTGTGGAACCTTCCGGAAATTAGTGGAACCATGCGGAACAATGCGGGTCATTCTAGAGAGTCAAGAGTCCAAGTGTGGAGAATGCTATGGAACTCTCTAGAGAGGAATATCTCTTGGGATATTTCTAGAATAGTATAGATTGTAAATAGCAGCCGTTAGATCGAGTAGATCTTAGTCGTCCATCGGGTTGGACAACTTGTATATATAGGCGCTTAGAGTAGTTCTTTTGGGATCCATCGAACAAGTGGTAAAAGCCTTCATTGTAAACACTTTAGTGTGAGAAAGAGTCGAGTTCTCTCTCTACATTACTTGTGGGGTTTTTCTCTTGCACTTAGGCACGTTCAAGCCGAGGGTTGTCCGACACTTTGCTTTCTTTCGTGAGCGTTTTGGGAGGCTGACCTAGTAAAGCACGCGAGGGGCTGCTTAGAGGACTAGGTGCCGCACGGGAGCTAGCAACCAAAGTCTCGCTCCGTGACAACGTGGTTCCTTAGCTTGCGCAATAGCCCCACTGTTGTCACACCAAAATGCCGGGCGATCCACGATGCTAGGTACCACCTGTAGTTCCTCCAGAAACTTGCGTATCCAAAAAACCTCCTTCGCAGCTTCTGAAGCTGCGATATACTCTGCCTTAGTGGTGGAATCTGCAGTCGTGCTTTGCTTGGAACTTTTCAAGACACTACACTACCATTGAGCGTAAAGACAAATCCCGAAGTAGACTTTCGGTCAGCCACATCAGTTTGGAAGTCCGGATCTGTATATCCATCTACTTCTAATTGTCCTGGACCATAAATCAGTATGAAGTCCTTAGTTCGTCTAAGGTACGTCATAACTGTCTTTACTGCCGCCCAATGTTCCTTACCATGATTAGCCTGAAACCTACTCAATACGCCCACAGCGTACGCTATGTCTGGTCGCTCGCAAAGCACCGCGTACATCAGGCTACCCACAGCTGAAGCATAGGGGACTCCACTCATCTCTTGTCTTTGTACCTCATTCTGAGGAGAGATTGCCTTTGAGAGATGAATCACATGCCTCATAGGTAGGAACCCTTTCTTAGACTCGTCAATTTTAAACCTTTTAAGGACTTCATCTAAGTAAATGGCCTGGGACAAGCCTATTGACCTTTTCACCTTTCTCTAAATAGGCAAATTCCTAGAATATAGCTCGCTTCTCCGAGGTCTTTCATAGAGAATTCGCTCGAAAACCAAGCTTTAATCTCTGAGAGCATCCCAATGTCGTTTCCTATCAAAAAGATATCATCCACGTACAATACTAGAAACGACACCTTACTCCCACTGGCCTTTCTGTAAACACAGTGCTCATCTTCATTCGTTATGAATCCGTAGTTCTTAACTACTTCGTCGAACCGGAGATTCCAACTCCTTGAAGCCTGTTGCAGTCCTAAATGGACCGATTCAGTTTGCACACTTTTTGAACATCTGCTTCTGGCGTAAAACCTTTGGGTTGCTCCATAGTCCATATAGATTTCCTCTTGGAGGAATCCGTTCAGGAAAGCGGTCTTTACGTCCATCTGCCAGATCTCATAGTCATTGTATGCTGCTATCGCAAGCATGATTCGAATGGACTTTACTGGGACAAGTGAGAAGGTTCCTCATAGTCAATTCCCTCTTTCTGACTATACCCTTTCGCTACAAGCCTAGCTTTGTACGTCTCTAACTGTCCATCAGAGCCAATTTTTCTTGTAGATCCATTTATTGCCAATTGGCCTAAAACCATCAGCAGGTCTACAAGAGTTCAAACCTGGTTTGTGTGCATCGAGTCCATTTCGTCCTGCATAGCCTGAAGTCACTTGAGGGAGTCTGTACCGATAATTGCCCGGTCGTAGGTGACGGGATCGTCCCCAACACATCCCTCAGTCACAACATCCCCATGCTCAACCTGTGCCATATCATATCTCTCAGGCATATGAGATATCCTACTGGATCTACGCAATAGTTGCTGAGCCGGGTTTTCTGAAACGTCGTCTAACGACTCTGGAGTAGGAGGCGATTCGTCCTCTAACTCTCTTAGAGTTATTTCTCGTCCTTTACCGCCTTCGCCTATGAATTCTTCCTCCAAGAAAGTAGCGCGTAAAGCGACGAACACCCTGTGTTCGTCTGGGACGTAGAAGTAATACCCCATTGAGTCCTCGGGGCAGCCCCAGACCCTGATGTGATTCAGACCCGCCTTACGATTATGCCAAACCTCGTAAGGAATCCTGTCGGCAGAGCGGGTAGGTATCCTGTTAAGGATATAGGCCGTTGTTTCTAAGGCATATCCCCACAACGAAATGGGGATATCTGTGTAACTCATCATTGACCGAACCTATCTAAAAGCGTTCGGTTTCTCCGTTCGGCCACGCCATTCAACTGCGGCGTGCCTGGCGGGGAAAACTGTATGATGATGCCATTTTCTCTAAGAAATGCATCAAACTCAAGGTCCATGTATTCGCCGCCTCGATCTGACCGAACGACTTTGATGAACTTGCCAGTTTGCTTCTCCACATATACTCTTTGAACATTTTAAGAGCTTCGAACTTTTGTCTCGTCAAACAGACATTCCCGTAGCGGGAGAAATCGCCCGTGAACGTTATGAAGTCGCGGCAATTACCTCGGGCCGTTACTTTAAATGGTCCACATACGTCAGTGTGGATCAAACCCAACACGTCCGTGGCCCTAGAGAAAGTCGCTGTGAAAGGCGACTTGGTCATTTTCCCTGAGATGCAAGACTGGCAGGCAGAAATCAGGCCTGTACGCACTGTGCTAATCAGACCGTCCTTTTCCATTTGTTCAATCGTTCGACCCGGTCGGTGATTTGGTGATTGCATTTACAGTTTTAACATTGTCTTTTAAGTTGACGTAATATAAACCATTTATTAACTCCGCACTTCCAACATTTTCATTTCTAAAATAAATATGGCACATTATCAATGAATCGAAATTCATAACCCAGTCTGCTCAAAACAAGAATAGAAACAATGTTTTTAAGCCCCTTGGGCAAAACCAAAACGTCAGAAAAAGTTCTAAACAATGTAATGACGATATGACTATGGTTTCGATCCCATGTGTGTAGCTGGTACACTATGTCCACTACCTACGTTGATCAAGACCTCGCCAGCTCGAAGCTTCCTACTTCGTTCTAGACCTTGGTTCAAAACATAAATGTGGGAACTAACCCCTCAGTCAAGTATCCACGAAGTACAATACACAGAACAATTAGCTTCAAAAACTAATTGATTTCTTGAGGCGTCAGACGCCTCCAGCTTCGGACATTCACGCTTCCAATGGAGAGCTGCTAGCAAAGGAGGCACTTATCCGTGGGCTTCGTGCCCGACCTTTCGACCTCGGTGGTCTTCGTCTTCTTGTTGACTCTACCATTGGCCACGCCTGTCTTGTTCGACTTCTTCTTCGATCCCTTGGACCTAGAAGTCGCAACAAGCATGTAGACGTGCACCACTGAATCTTCAACCCATGTATCGTGGAGTACAATCTCCTCATTAATCAGCTAAATTAGGACTTCAAATTTTTGTCCGATTTCCACTATTTTTCTCGAAACCCTTTCTCCCGGTAGGCATTTCAGAAACCTTGTTGAGTGGTTTCATGGTCGCATTGACTTCCCCGCGCCACAACAAAGTAACCTCAACTTAACATCTTATTGCCTCGTTTGGTTAGCCGAGGTCGTGCCCCACACATTTTGGTCACACAGAAGATTCAACGTCTTTGTCTCACCAGGGTCCCTCAGCCGTAACTCGGAACATATTGGGAATGAGTGTCCAAGTGCAACCTATCAACGTCCTGCTCATCTTCCACTTTTCCGTGAACTTCATCCCCCCGTAGGATAACTCTTATTAGAGGGTGAAGAGTGGTCGGTGAGCGGCAATTCATAATTGCATCCAAACCTGTTCACGCAAAGGCGAGGGTTTTCGCGCCGTAACTCGGTCAACCGCAACCGTACCCCTAAGTCGTAACATTTATGGACTTGATAGAAGACAGGAGCCTAGCCCCTTTTCTCACTTGATATTAAAGGTCTAACCTCGGGAGAATCCTCACAGTTTAACACGAGCGCATTATGCACATTATCACGTTCGAAACCAACGCGCACATAATGGACTTTAATAGTAAACTTAGTTTCAACCTATTAAATTAAATATGAAAGATCGGGGATATTTATAGTTCTATCCTAATTGTACAAAACAATGAGACTCTAAGTCTTCGGGCTTTGCTCGAACGGATGCCTCAGCTACCAGCTCGTTCGTTCGGGTTCCTCTCGATCGACACTCGTACGGCCGTCATAACAAAACTGCAACAGCCAATGATGGGGAATCTATCCCTAATAAAACCACCCGTCTTATAAAAACTATAAAGTACAACCCTGGGGGGGACCATGTCACCCTTAACATATCACCAGACAAAACACAGAACCTAATCCCCAATCAATCACCACGTCATTCAAATAACATGCATCACGACAAATTTAACATATTTCCGAGCCGAAAATCGACTTTTGGCTTTTAAATGGGCCGGGTCTAGCCCTATGTATATTGGGCCGTAGGATTGGCTGGACTAGGCCTTTCGGGCCTGTGTCGGGGATGATCGCGCCATGCCGCTGCCGGCTCGGTGCCGCTCGCACCATGCGACCAGCCCCGATCTGCGTGCACTCTTAGCCTAGCGCTGCTCGCACCCACGGGCGCAGTCATACCAACTTTCAGCACATCCACGTGCAGCTTTCCAGAGTGCCGCGTGCACCCACTCGCATGGCCCGTGCAGCTCGTGCCGCATGCCCCGCGTGCGGTCAGCCCTATGCGTCGCGCTCCGCGCGCGGCCAACCCGTCTTGTGTCGCGCACCGCGGACGCCTTGCGCGTCGGCTGCCCGTGCGTCGTGCGCCATGCGCACGGCTAGGAGCAGGCTGCACGCTGTGTGCAGGCTGCCCAGAGTCGCGCACCGCATGCGAACAGACGCAGCCCCGCACGCCGAGCGCGCGGGCTGCCCTAGCGCCGTCTGCGCCATGCGCACGGCTAAGGCTTTCGGGGTTTTCTCGGCCTTTTGTCATAGTCCCGTGACTGTAACCTAGCCTATGGCTCTAATACCACTGTTGGGAATCCCCGAGGGTCCCCCGACCCACGTTCCTAGAACTGCGGAATTTTAAAATTTTACGGGGTTTCCCGCCTATCCAAGATCGCTCGACTACAAACACGAGAACGTATAGAAATAAAGAGATACTGGATCAGCCATGATACCTTGTTGAAATCTCTCGACGATGGCTAGCTTTGAATCCTTTGATTTCCCGTGGCGCAGTGCCCCTCTCATCTTCCAAAAGCACATGAACGAGACGCCTTCTTCGCACAAGATCGTCACGCCGACACCTCACTAACGTCGCAGATGTTCTTGCATGTGCGGCTAGACCAAGAACAAGCTGCTTGCTGCCCCCGAGAGAGAGAGTGCGAGAGAGAAAGTAATGAGAGGCAAAAACTCTTAGTTTTTCCTCTCTTGAACCCAAATTTCGCAAACTAGATCCACTCTCCTTTAGGATCACGAAAATACTTATTTATACCACTTAGGATTGCCAAGAATAGGTTGAGGTGGTAGGGGAAAAATCCTCACACCTTCCCGTTTACCAAGTCTTCGTGTTACCAAGTAACGAATTCAAAATTCAAACTTTAAATTTAATTAATTAAATATCCAATATCGTACTTAATTAAAATACCATATTTAGTATATTTTAAATATACAAAATCCAAATTTAATAATTTTCTAAATTTTATCTAAGAAAATTCGAAACTTATACATATATATATATATCGGATATACATTATTTAATTCCAAATTAAGCAATATTATTTCTCTAAGACAACAATAAAGATCTAAATCTAGTCTAAATCATATACTAAATATTCAATATCAAATATTTTATTTCAAAAATATATCATGCGGTGAAAAGACCATTTTACCCCTCACTAGTCAAACTTAGTATTTTCGGTCGATTAGGGTTTCGCCAAGCCCTAAACCCTAGTGTCTCAATCTAGGACCTAGCCTTGTCTCTCCATCTGATGATGACGTTGTATCGGTTGCCCTTTTTAAGCCCGACTCTCTTGGTTCGTCTCAACCGGCCTAGGAGGTATCCAGGAGTTCGGCATTCACCTAGCCAGCCATCCACGAACCGACTGTAGATTTTCGCGTATAAACCCTTTACGCTTGTACCAGTCGAGTGAAAGTCACACAGAGTCAAACTTACAGAACTCGACTCTATGTCGTTTATGTCAGTGGAAATATCGAAACTGCACTCCACGACTATTGCGAGTCAGATATGCTCTGGCCAGAGTCTGGGATAAATTCTCGCACATTAAACTTGCCATAGGACGTCAACCTCGAATTTAATCTAGACCGTAAATTTCGCTCCGCGGTTCAACCGGCATCACATCGAAAAGTCAACATCGCATTTTGCCGCTGACCCATGCCACAGGCAAGACGGGCCTACGAACTAGTGACAAGTCAAGACCTCACGACCAACCCCAAGTTAACCCTTTCGGTCTAAGGTTCAAGCGTACTACTACAGTCAATCGATCGATCAAGGACAATCCAAGCGTGTGATCATTCGATTACGAGTCACTGGCCAAATGCAGATAATTCCCTGATTCATCTTGTATCATTGTCATGGGCTCCTTCCCAAGTGAACGGTAGGCACAACCATACTGGACCCATCGACAAACAAGTCGTACTTGTCAATCCAGTCACCCTATTGGAGACATAGACTTGTGGACAATTTTAATATTGCAGTATCTCAGCTTACGGGTGCCCCTTTCTGTCCCCACAGAATCAGTCACCGAACTGCAAATATTTGGGTTTTATTAATTTGTCTTATCCACCCAGACTGCAAGGTAAAATCTTTATACTAATTAATAGTTTGTCTTTTATTTATTCATCCTATAATTAATGATGAATAAAGCCATTAAATTAATAGAAGTATTTCATCACTAAACACTACAAAATTAGTAAATTGCCCTCGTATTCCCAGTCCTCGTACAACATCTTGGGCATATACCTCAACAACATGACCATGGCTCTCATTCGTCTGGGACATACATGAAGGGTCTATACGTAGTACGTTGATCTATAGTCGGCTCGTAAAATCCGAAGATCGTACTCAACACGGGACTATTCAGTACCACGGGATTGCTTATCGAATTCTTGGATTCCTCCCCTGTCGGATTGATACGACGAACCAAGAGTCGGGCTTAAAGAGGATCACTGGGATAGTATCTGACACAGAGAGATATAGATTTATTCAACGAGCCTGGAGTCGTTAATAAAATGTCAAATATAAGTTTTAGAAACTATATTAATATAGACTTAGATTTTTGGAACGAAGACGAAAAAAAAAGACTGAAATCATGGTTCACGGCCACGAGCAGGGAGGCTCACGAGCGTGAACCACATGTGACGTGCAGTAGCTGCCGTGCAGTAGCAAAACTTCGTCGTATAGTTAAGGGTTCACAAATTGCTTGACCCGTGAACCTTGTTTTCGCGAACCCATGCAAGGAAGTTTGTTCCAGTTCGCAAACTTTGGGCCGCCTATGGTTCGCGACCCCGAGTTCGCGAAGTTCGTGTTTCACGAACTCCACCCTACTAAAACACTCTTAGATTCGTAAAACACTAGCTATGAAAATCAAAAGCTACTTTTTCAAGAACACTTTGAATTTCATATGATCCCCGGAACCCCAGAAATCGACTTAGTCCCTCTAATCGAAGTTTAAACATAATTCGTGCCTACAAATTTCTAGAGATAACGGTGTAGAGTTAAAATGCTAATTTCGAAACTTAGAACTTAAGAAACATAACAGCAATTTAACCCTTAAGATAAAAAATAATTGTGCCAGCCCTAACTTGGAATATTTTCATGCTTCTAATCCTTAAGGCATACCAATCCTTTGCTAAAACATAAAAATTATGGTGAGGAATTTGTACCTTACTCCAAGCTTGCGTGACTTTTAGTTCAACATCTCCTTCTTCTTTTGCTTAGGTTTTTCGTTTCTTGTCTAAGGGGTTTATGGACTTGAAATGGTTTTAGATAAGGGTTAAATTATCAAGGTATGGTGATTGGACTTGCTTTTGACGAAAATATCCCTTCTTTTAGGGAGTTTTGTCCCCAAGATTTTTCTTAAACCATTTGGGCCTAAGTTTAAATCCTAAGCCCAACACACCTTAGCCCAAATCCTAGTCTCAACAACACTTATCACCTTGTTTTCCCTTAGCCCACTTTCAAAAATTCTCACACAATTTAAATATTGTAAAAGCAAACAATTTAATTGTATCTAGTTCGTAAGGTCACAGAAGCGTATAATTTAGCACGCGAGCTTCATATAAATCACATAAGCACTTAATACATGCACGGAATATCCATAATTACATCCAACATTTATGCAAATTTATTGGCCCTAATACTTACGAGGACCCGGGTGCTACATCCTCCCCCTTTTAAAGAGGATTTCGCCACCGAAATCAGCCCATTTGGAACAATTCAGGATAGCGGACCCTCATTTCATTCTCACTTTCTGTTAGAGCTTTAATCAACTTACAATGAATAATAGCAGAATAGTAGAATTATTAGCACGATAGAACCAAAAGAAAACTAACTAACCTTCTTATTGCAAATAACGTTTCCAACACAGATAGCCCTTTTCCCCAGCTCCCTTACTTGGATTAGAAACTCATATATATAAAGTAGAAATCCCTAAAATATCTCAAATATTTCGTAGAAGATCTCAACTATAATATTTAAATAATAATAGTAACAAACTAATTTAAAATTACTAATTACTAAATGTTTCACTCCTAACATTTCCCTCTCCTTGAAAATGTGCCTTGTCCTCAAGGTCGTCAAAATTCGGAAATGTGGCATGCAACATGTCCTCAGATATCCATGTAGAGTCGTCTGCTTGATGGTCCATCCATTTGATCAGCAGTTGACAATTGACGAATTGTCGAGTCACCTTGTGGGACTGTACGGGCTGAGAGTATGCCTTCGGGCTCCCAACCTAATAATGGAGAAGTCGCTAGTGAATCTGGTAACTGAGGTTCGACGGAGTGAGAACCGATGACCTTTTTAAGCTGAGACACATGGAACACCGGATGTAGCTTGCAAGAGTCCGGAAGGTCAAGACGATTAGCTACCTCACCAAGGTGAGCTAAAATGCGAAAGGGGCCATAAAATTTAAGGGCGAGCTTCTGAGAGATTCGAGGCATGAGAGAGTGTTGACGGTATGGCCGAAGTTGTAAGAACACGGAATCGCCAATTTCGAAGGTCACATCACGGCGATGATCATTTGCTGATTTGAGCATACGTTGTTGAGCACGAGGTAGATTATATTTCAGCTGGCGTAATATTTCATCTCGATCTTGTAACATATCTAATACAGCAGCAATGTCGCACTCACCTGGGAGGAAGTGGGTAAGGCTCGGGGGTTTTCTACCGTATACTGACTGAAATGGAGATACCCCGTTGGCATAGTGAAAGGAAGTGTTGTACCAATACTCCGCCCAGGGTAACCATTTATTCCAAAGTTTCAGTTATTCGCTAGCAAATCAACTTAAATATGTCTACAATGTTCGATTAACTACTTCTGTATGGCCATCTCTTTCGGAATGATAAGCGGAACTCGTTCTTAACTTAATGCCGACCATCTTAAAAAGCTCCTGCCAAAAGTTACTGGTGGAAATTGCATCTCTGTCGCTCACAATACTTCGAGGAATACCAAGCAAGCGGATGATATGAGCAACAAATAGTTCTGCTATCGTCCAAGCTTGATAAGGGTGTTTTAAACTGACAAAATGAGCATACTTCGAAAGTCTATCGACAACGACCATAATAGTATTCATCCCCTGGGAGCGTGGTAAGCCTGTGATAAAATCCATGGATATATCCTCCCATATCTATCCTGGAATTGGTAGGGGTTACAATAGTCCCGCCGGTGAGAGAGCCTCGTACTTAGATTTCTGACAAACAAGGCAGGCCGCCACAAACTTTTGGACGTGTTTGATCATTCCTCGCCAGTAAAGATTGGCCGATAGGCGCCGGTATGTGCGTAATGCACCTGAGTGTCCGCCTGTTGGTGTTGAGTGAAACTCTTGAATTAACATTGGTATCCATTATGAATTATCAGCGATGACATGTCTCCCCTAAGGCGGAACAGCCGTAGGATCTTTTTGTAGGGCCGCAATAATGATCCTAAAGCGCTCATGATTGGTGACTTCCTCACAGATTGAATCACTGTCCAGCCAAAGGGGCATGCTTACAGCGTTGAGTTCACCTTCTTCGAACTGGTGCGATAGGGAATCTGCAGCTCGATTGGAGATGCCCGCTTTATATTACACGTCAAAATTATAACCGAGTAATTTTACCACCCACAGTTGTTGTGCTGGAGTTACGATTGTTAGGAATATATTTAGTAGCATCCTTTATTTTATGTAAACTTGGGTTAGCATATCTAATTTAGAAGGTTGTAGTAGTTTGGGGTGACATGATATTAAGTCATAGTTTTGTATTGGGCTTTAATATACCAAATAGTTGTGGTATATAAAGCCCCGTTTACCCTAATTAGGGTTTTATCAAAAGAATTAAAGAGGTAAGCCACCTTGTACTTTTCTTTAGAAAAACACACACTAACACGCACTCAAGGTGTTCTTCACGTTTTACACATTCAAACCTTTCTTTTGATCCTTGTTTGGTAATAATAGGGCCAACAAGTGGTATCAGAGCCTAACGCGGATCAATATCTTTCATTTGAATCCAGTTTTGCTCGATTCCGACATGATTTGAACAAGTTCTTAGCTTGAAAACTCATTTTCAATATTTTCTCTGTTTTTGGGTGATTTTAATTCGTTTTCAATGATTTTTGACCCCTAAAATGTTAAAAAACTGTTTTTTAGTGTATTTATGTTCTTTCACGTCGATTTCAGTCAAGTTTGAGTAGGATTTGAGCAAAAACGAGTCCAAAAAATCTGGGTTTTTACTGAACTGTTCATCAGTTTCGATAGAACAGTACTTTTTAGTTTGAAGGTTTCGACGGAAACTCACTTAGAGAAGCTTCGATTGATTTGAGTTTCGGGCAATCTCTCTGCAATTTCACAGTTTCGCCGATACATTTCTCGGCGAAAGTCAATCGATTAGAGTCTTGAGACAATTATCCACCAATTTCACAGTTTAGATCGAAACACTACAGTATCCAATTTCAAGCTTCGATCGATACAATTCTCGGCGAAAGCCAATCAATATCACCCAAAACGCTACAGTGCCCAATTTAGCAGTTTCGATAGACACAATTCTCGGCGAAAGTCCAACCTATTTCGCCCGAAAGTCTACTGTATCCAATTTCAAGCTTCGATCGATACAATCCACGGCGAAAGCCAATCGATATCGCCCGAAACGCTACAGTGCCCAATTTAGCAGTTTCGATCGACACAATTCTCGGCGAAAGTCCAACCTATTTCGCCCGAAAGTCTACTGTACCAATTTCGATCGATTTGCTTAGTTTCGCTCGACTCATATCTCGGCGAAAGTCCAAATTGTTTACTGCATCGTCCAAATTAGCCAAATTCAATCTTAGTCAATCGAAACAAATCCAATTTGGACCAAATTCGCCCGAAACTTTTTCATTCCTATCGATCGAAACCAGTTTCTTCAAATCAAAATCGAAATCCATTTCGATCAAAATTAACCTTATCTAAGTCTTTATCCCTCTTTCGATTGAAACTCACATTTTCAAATCTTAACTCAATTTCAATCTCCCGATTCTCAACACTTAGGACAAATTACCGAGCTTGTCTCCATATCAAATTAGAATCGATCAAGCACTCAAATTGAGTAGAACAAAATTATTAACTTCACATAACACCAATCGTTCCATCCTCGAGCAGTACACAAAATTCATCAAATTCTTAAATTGCGACAGGATTTATTAAGTGAATTCACCTATTTAGACTCAACACTCGAAATTCTTCAAACTTGACTATATATCACTCAAAACTAAAGCATTTCATTTCGCAGATATATCACGCGTTAACGATCATTACCAAGCGAGAACATGGACGGTCATGCTATTGGATCTGACAACCGTGCACCACTACTAAGATGGGGAGAGTACGGTATCTGGAAGCAACGATTCATCAACTTCATAGAAATCAAGGATACAGACCTCGCAAACGACATGCTTTCCTCCATTTTTGAAGGACCTGCTCAATTTTGGACCATTATCCCTGCTCAACCGATGCGGTTCCTGCAATTCCTGAAAGGAAAACTCCAAATGACCCTAGTCGATACAATGATGCTGAGAGAGCACGAGCCAGAGCGGACAAGCTTGCCCGACACTATGTACTTCAGGCTCTACCAAATGATGTCTACAAGCAAGTCGATGCAATGGTGACTGCAAAGGAAATATGGGATGAAGTATGCAAAATGATGGTCGGGACAGAAGTTAGTAATCTGTCTAAGAAGTCCAGCATCCTTACTGCATATGATTCCTTCAAAGCCAAGGAGGGGGAAGAACTTAGAGATGTTTACCTTCGCTTCCTGACCATCATCAAAGAGATGAGAAAGATCAACATCCAACGCTCCAATCTCGAACACAACATCAAGTTCCTTTCCACACTTCAACCTGAGTGGGGACAGATTGCTGTTCTGGTTAAGCAACAGAACAAAGACCTGGACGCTATGGATATTCACTTCCTTCACGATAATCTCTCCCAATACTCGCAGTACGCCAAAGAAATCAAGAACGAAGGAAAATCAAACATCGACATGGAACCAATTGCATTCGTGACATCTAAGTCAAGAAACAGGAGCTCGAGAACTTCTAAAGGAAAGCAGATCGTAGAATCCGATACCTCTGACAACGTCGAATCTGACCAAGAATCTGAGGACGAACTTGAATCAATCAGAAAGAAACTAGCTATGATCTCAGATACAGTCAATAAGATGAGCGCCAAGAAATCATCTTCTTCCTTCAACAAACAACGAACCTCGGGCGGGAAACAAAAGTACATTGCCCCTGAAGAGGCGGAAACTAAGAAATCTGAAGTAGTGAAGAAGTGCTTTAACTATGGCAAGCCGGGTCATTTTGCTTCTGAATGCTTCAGACCCAAGAAGAAAAACACTGAATACTACAAGAAAAAATTTCAGCTCTCACAACGCAAGGAAGCGGGAATAGTCTTGGTGGATGAGGAAGAGGAATGGCTGGAGGACACATCTGACGATGAGGAAGAAGAAATGGCCTTCATGGTGAAAAGCATTGAGGATGACTCCGACGAGGATGAGCCAGCCATCGGATCAGACAGGACGGATGTCTCTTCATCCGACCTCGAGGTATACACTCCATCCCTACATGATTTCGTTAAACTTGAACGTAGGATAGCCGAACTCTCCATGCAACGTAAAAATTACTCAGAACTCCAAAGCAATTTTGACAAAAATTATGCCTTCTTAAACAAACAACAAGAAGAGATAGCTATTCTTAATGAATCATTGAACTTGTCTGAAACTAAAGCAAAGACTTTAGAAAATCTTATAGAAAGCAAGGAAAAACAAATAAGCGATATGCGTAGAAGCTTGAAAGATAGCGAGGAAGAACGTGAAAATGTATTGTCTCAATACGAACTAATCACCAACGAACGTGTATGTCTATACAAGAAAGTCAAGGAATTAGAGGACATCAACACCGAAAGAGGTCAAAGTGAACGAACCATGTTTTTTAGCCAACCCAAAGATGTTGAATTCTATGATCCCCGCGTAGGATTGAGATTTGAATACACCACTAACCCTGAAGCAGATAAAGTACTTTCTCTGTACAACATTAAACTCTTTGGGTTGAGCCTTGAACAACTAAGGCCGTTCATTGAATCAAGCGAGGTGTCTGAAACTGACGAACATATACGGAGAAATAAAGAATGGGACCAAATTGAGTGTGACTACATAGTACTCAATAATAGTTATAAAACTAGAGAGATACCACTCTCTGATGACTACATGTCACCATTTGGACCCGAAATTCAAGAAGGCACTGACGAACAAGCTAAACCTAATTATTCATGTATCTATATTCCAGAGATTATACGCAAAATAGGTGCTTTGACAGCCGCTCTAGAATCGGAAAAGAAACCCCACGAAGAAGAGAGAACTATTTTGTTGAGCAAAATTTATACTCTTGAAAATTTTCCTGACGCTTGCAAACCTTCCACTTCCCGTCCTGTTCCAGACTCCTCTACATATAAATGCAAGCAAAATACAAAGAAAATTCCTTTATCTCACACAAATTTTGTATCACATGTACCCACAGACAAAGGCGTGAGATCGAAGGAAGCGAAGAAGGTTCGATCTGGCTCAGCGAAGAAGACAATAGTCCCTGATAAGAAAAAGAGACCAGCCTCCAACCTTTCTTCTCATGTTTCAAAATCTTTTGCATTTCCAAAAGTGACTTCTTGTAATGTAGCAGAACGTGTTTCGTTATTCCACTCCCTAAAATCAAAATTCTGTCATGTAAACAATGATGTACTTTCCCATCCTCGTGACAGTCATTTCAGCAAAAGCGGTTCCACATCACATAGCACTCGTTCTAAGGGCATATCTCCCACGCCGTCAAATCATACTATTAAATCTAAAGTAAAGAAACACACCACATCCAAGACCAAGCCGAACAAGAAATTAAGTCAAAAACAGATTTGGATTCCGAAATCACAACTGCATCCTATAGGAAATCATCACGCTTGGATTCGTAAACCAGCTACCCAACAACCTAGCAAAGAATTAAATCTAGCAACGAACAAAAAAGCATCTACACCTGCTATTAAAAGGGGACCCATCTATAAATGGGTGCCAAAACTTACTTGATTCATTTTGCAGGTCCGTCATGTGTGGTACTTAGATTCAGGTTGCTCCTCACACATGACTGGAAACAAAGAGCTGTTGAGCAACTTCTCTAAAGGATTTCTCGGGAAGGTCTACTTCGGAAACGGTCACTCTGCATCCATGCTAGGAACGGGTGATCTCATCCATGACAGGCTAACTATCAAAGGAGTGTCTACAAGCAAGTCGATGCAATGGTGACTGCAAAGGAAATATGGGATGAAGTATGCAAAATGATGGTCGGGACAGAAGTTAGTAATCTGTCTAAGAAGTCCAGCATCCTTACTGCATATGATTCCTTCAAAGCCAAGGAGGGGGAAGAACTTAGAGATGTTTACCTTCGCTTCCTGACCATCATCAAAGAGATGAGAAAGATCAACATCCAACGCTCCAATCTCGAACACAACATCAAGTTCCTTTCCACACTTCAACCTGAGTGGGGACAGATTGCTGTTCTGGTTAAGCAACAGAACAAAGACCTGGACGCTATGGATATTCACTTCCTTCACGATAATCTCTCCCAATACTCGCAGTACGCCAAAGAAATCAAGAACGAAGGAAAATCAAACATCGACATGGAACCAATTGCATTCGTGACATCTAAGTCAAGAAACAGGAGCTCGAGAACTTCTAAAGGAAAGCAGATCGTAGAATCCGATACCTCTGACAACGTCGAATCTGACCAAGAATCTGAGGACGAACTTGAATCAATCAGAAAGAAACTAGCTATGATCTCAGATACAGTCAATAAGATGAGCGCCAAGAAATCATCTTCTTCCTTCAACAAACAACGAACCTCGGGCGGGAAACAAAAGTACATTGCCCCTGAAGAGGCGGAAACTAAGAAATCTGAAGTAGTGAAGAAGTGCTTTAACTATGGCAAGCCGGGTCATTTTGCTTCTGAATGCTTCAGACCCAAGAAGAAAAACACTGAATACTACAAGAAAAAATTTCAGCTCTCACAACGCAAGGAAGCGGGAATAGTCTTGGTGGATGAGGAAGAGGAATGGCTGGAGGACACATCTGACGATGAGGAAGAAGAAATGGCCTTCATGGTGAAAAGCATTGAGGATGACTCCGACGAGGATGAGCCAGCCATCGGATCAGACAGGACGGATGTCTCTTCATCCGACCTCGAGGTATACACTCCATCCCTACATGATTTCGTTAAACTTGAACGTAGGATAGCCGAACTCTCCATGCAACGTAAAAATTACTCAGAACTCCAAAGCAATTTTGACAAAAATTATGCCTTCTTAAACAAACAACAAGAAGAGATAGCTATTCTTAATGAATCATTGAACTTGTCTGAAACTAAAGCAAAGACTTTAGAAAATCTTATAGAAAGCAAGGAAAAACAAATAAGCGATATGCGTAGAAGCTTGAAAGATAGCGAGGAAGAACGTGAAAATGTATTGTCTCAATACGAACTAATCACCAACGAACGTGTATGTCTATACAAGAAAGTCAAGGAATTAGAGGACATCAACACCGAAAGAGGTCAAAGTGAACGAACCATGTTTTTTAGCCAACCCAAAGATGTTGAATTCTATGATCCCCGCGTAGGATTGAGATTTGAATACACCACTAACCCTGAAGCAGATAAAGTACTTTCTCTGTACAACATTAAACTCTTTGGGTTGAGCCTTGAACAACTAAGGCCGTTCATTGAATCAAGCGAGGTGTCTGAAACTGACGAACATATACGGAGAAATAAAGAATGGGACCAAATTGAGTGTGACTACATAGTACTCAATAATAGTTATAAAACTAGAGAGATACCACTCTCTGATGACTACATGTCACCATTTGGACCCGAAATTCAAGAAGGCACTGACGAACAAGCTAAACCTAATTATTCATGTATCTATATTCCAGAGATTATACGCAAAATAGGTGCTTTGACAGCCGCTCTAGAATCGGAAAAGAAACCCCACGAAGAAGAGAGAACTATTTTGTTGAGCAAAATTTATACTCTTGAAAATTTTCCTGACGCTTGCAAACCTTCCACTTCCCGTCCTGTTCCAGACTCCTCTACATATAAATGCAAGCAAAATACAAAGAAAATTCCTTTATCTCACACAAATTTTGTATCACATGTACCCACAGACAAAGGCGTGAGATCGAAGGAAGCGAAGAAGGTTCGATCTGGCTCAGCGAAGAAGACAATAGTCCCTGATAAGAAAAAGAGACCAGCCTCCAACCTTTCTTCTCATGTTTCAAAATCTTTTGCATTTCCAAAAGTGACTTCTTGTAATGTAGCAGAACGTGTTTCGTTATTCCACTCCCTAAAATCAAAATTCTGTCATGTAAACAATGATGTACTTTCCCATCCTCGTGACAGTCATTTCAGCAAAAGCGGTTCCACATCACATAGCACTCGTTCTAAGGGCATATCTCCCACGCCGTCAAATCATACTATTAAATCTAAAGTAAAGAAACACACCACATCCAAGACCAAGCCGAACAAGAAATTAAGTCAAAAACAGATTTGGATTCCGAAATCACAACTGCATCCTATAGGAAATCATCACGCTTGGATTCGTAAACCAGCTACCCAACAACCTAGCAAAGAATTAAATCTAGCAACGAACAAAAAAGCATCTACACCTGCTATTAAAAGGGGACCCATCTATAAATGGGTGCCAAAACTTACTTGATTCATTTTGCAGGTCCGTCATGTGTGGTACTTAGATTCAGGTTGCTCCTCACACATGACTGGAAACAAAGAGCTGTTGAGCAACTTCTCTAAAGGATTTCTCGGGAAGGTCTACTTCGGAAACGGTCACTCTGCATCCATGCTAGGAACGGGTGATCTCATCCATGACAGGCTAACTATCAAAGGAGTGTCCTACGTCGAATGACTGAGCTACAATTTATTCAGCATAGGACGTTTCTGTGACAAAGGCTACAAGGTGAACTTCGAGACCAACAAATGTAGTGTCACTGATAACAATGGAAGAGAGCTACTCACTGGCCACAGGAAGACGAATCTCTAGTCCATTGACCTCAAGACTGTCCGACCGACATGCCTTATCTCTCGAGCCTCTCTACATCAGAACGATCTCTGGCATCAGCGACTTTCCCATCTCAACTCAAAGACCTTAACAAACTGCGATCAGAAAACTTGGTCAAAGGACTTCCCTCGTTCAGATATCACAAAGAGCATCTTTTCTCGGGTGCGAAATGGGAAAGATCAGGAAGGCATCTCACCGGAACAGACACATAGCCTCAACTTCCAAACCTCTCGAGCTTATTCATATGGATCTGTGTGGAGCCATGCACACTCAGACCATTAATGGGCGAAAATATGTGTTGGTTATGGTGGATGATTTCTCCCGCTACACATGGACCAAATTTCTGAGAACCAAGGACGAAACGCCAGGTCTAATCATTGAGTTTATCAAAACTGCTCAAAATCTCTACCAACTAAGTGTACAAATCATCAGAACTGACAATGAGACAGAATTCAAGAACAGAAAACTCAGTAACTTCTATGCATCACTTGGGAATCACCCAACAGTTCGCAGCAGCAAAAACACCTCAACAAAACGGGGTAGTTGAGCGCAAGAACAGAACCTTAGTTGAAGGAACTCGTACACTCCTCATTCACTCTGGACTTCCTCACTTTTATGGGCCGAAGCAATGAATACAGCCTGCTTCACACAAAATCGTGGGTCCCTTCACAAGATGTTCAATTTGACTCCCTACGAGTTGATAAATCGCAGAGTGCCGGACGTATCTTTCCTGAGAGTCTTTGGATGCAAGTGCTAAGTAGCAAACGATCGTGAAGATAGAGGGAAACTCGACCCAAAGGAATTTGAAGGAATACTAGTGGGATACTCGACAACATCAAAAGCCTATCGAGTATACCTCAAGGAGAAAAGATCTGTTATGGAAAGCATTTAATGTAACGTTTGACGAAGTAGACCGAGTAGTTTCTGTACAAATCAGTCCAGAACCGGGACTTCTACGAGAGTTGACAAAGGATCAACCAAGCAGCTCATCTGTGGGTGAAACATCAAAATCAAATACATTGAGTGACATGGAACTCGATCTCTTATTCGAGGATCTCTTCTCTAAACCGTCACCACCCATTGCTCCAACAAATTCTGCAGCACCAGGAAATAATAATCCTACACAGACTAACAATGACAATCCCCTTCCTACGATGGAAGATCTTCACCTTGATGACAGTAGTGAACTCCCAACCGATACAGAGATCATCTCTAGTTCAGCTGCTGAAACACCACAGCACTATTCAACAATTGAAATTTCTTCAGGAGAGTCGGTAATACCACAACCTGGAGCAGAAACAGAACATCAGGCTGAAGAGAGTGAAGAAGCGTTACACGACACAAATGCAGCTGGAACATCACAACCTAGTACAAGAAATTGGACCCGAGCACACCCAAGCTCACAAATAATTGGGGACCCCTCAACTGGTGTAACCACTCGAGCATCAACGATAAATGAAAGCCTCTATTCCTGCTTCCTCAGTCAAAAGGAGCCCAGCAAAGCAGCTGAAGCACTAGCCGATCCAGACTGGATAATCACAATGCAGGAGGAAATCAATCAGTTTGAGAGGTTGAAAGTCTGGAACCTAGTACCTAGACCAGCTGGAATGGGTGTTTAAGAACAAAAAGGACGAGCAAGGAGTTGTAATCAGGAATAAAGCAAGGCTGGTGGCAAAAGGTTACAATCAACAAGAAGGAATCGACTATGATGAGACATATGCCCTAGTCGCAAGAATTGAAGCCATCAGGATTTTCTTAGCTTTCGCTGCACACAAGAACTTCACAGTCTACCAGATGGATGTCAAAACTGCATTCCTTAACGGAATACTAAAAGAAGAAGTTTTTGTATCTCAGCCTGAAGGTTTTGTAAACGAACAACTTCAAGAACACGTCTACAAACTTGATAAAGCTCTCTATGGACTTAAACAAGCTCCCAGAGCCTGGTACGAGGTCCCCTCGGATTTTCTCATTTCCTCTGGATTCACAAAAGGGAAGATTGATACAACTCTCTTTATCAAGAAGGACGGCTCAGACATCATGTTAGTGCAGATTTACGTTGACGACATCATATTCGGGTCAACGGACTTAAGAATGTGCAGGGGGATCTAATGAAGTAGAAATTTGAAATGAGCATGATGGGCAAACTAAGCTTCTTCTTAGGTCTTCAAGTTATGCAGCTTCACGATGGAATCTTCATCAGCCAATCCAAGTACATTCACGACATACTCAAGAAATACAACTTGGACAACTCCAATGCTGCCTCCACCCCCATGTCTACCTCACGCAAACTTGATGCAGATTCTTCAGGAAAATCTGTTAACCCGACGATTTATCGTGGCATGATAGGATCCCCTGCTCTATCTTACGTCCAGTCGGCCTGATATCATGTTCGCCACATGTCTCTGTGCTCGATTTCAAGCTGATTCGAAGGAGTCTCACATGCTCGCTGTCAAGAGGATTTTCAAATACCTCAAGGGAACACCAAATCTAGGTCTGTGGTACCCGACGGAGTCAAGCTTCGAACTCGTCGGATACTCCGATGCTGATTATGCGGGATTCAAGCTGGATAGAAAGAGCATTTCTGGAGCCGCTCAATTTCTCGGGAGTAAACTCGTAAGCTTGTCGTCTCGAAAGCAAAATTATGTCTCAACTTCGCCAGCAGAGGCAGAATATGTCGCTGCTGCGAGTTGCTGTTCACAAATTTTATGGATGAGAATCCAGTTGCGAGACTTTGGCATAACGTTAAATCATATTCCAATTTTTAGTGACTCTAAAAGTGCTATAGCTATAACAAGTAATCCAGTGCATCATTCACGCACAAAACATAGAGACATTAGATATCACTTTATCAAGTAACACGTAGAACAAGGTACAATCGAAATGCATTTTGTTCACACAGATCTTCAACTTGCCGACTTATTTACTAAAGCATTGGATGAAAAGCGATTCCAATTTTTGGTATCTAGGTTAGGCATGTTGAACTACAAGACATGATCGATTGTCCCTACGTGCACCTGATATTGTGTAAATAGCTCACTTAATTTTTCTCTATATGTTTTCGTTTAAATGTGAAAATTCTACGGTCGTATCTAGGGGGAGTCTTTGAAAATTGTGCACTAATCTAAGGGGAGTCGTTGAACACTTTGCACAAATTGAGGGGGAGTAATTTCTCTAACGTTAACCAATATCTTCTCGGCGAAATTCAATTTCGATCGAAACTCAATTTTAAATGAATTTTCACATTTTCTCGGCGAAACTACGTATCGCCCGAAACTTCCTTAAATTGATTTAATAATCGCACGGAGTACGTTTCGATCGAAACTGTTCAATTGAAATTGAAAATTTTGCCTAATTCTTTCAAATTGATTTGATTAATCGCGAACTACGTTTAATTCCTTTTATAATTTTCTCGGCGAAACTCACTTTCGCTCGAAACTCCTTTCGATCGAAACCGAAATCAATCTCCAAATTAATTCTTTCTATTTATTCTCGGCGAAACTGAGTTTCGACCAAAATCAGATTCGATCGAAACTCAACTTATACATATAGCGTTTCGCCCGAAACACTGTTCATCTTCATCGAATTTCAAAATTCACTTTCAAAACCCTCTCAGTCAGCGTCTGCAAATCGCATCATACTCTCACTCAAATTCACTTTTTTCACGGTTTCCGCAGCAGAAACATCACATTTGGTAAGGATAAACGGATTATCTCCAGATTTTCACTAACATTATTCTCATTTTTGCAGATCGCGCAAACTAGGTTTAGGTGGGTTCGTGCGACTCGAGCCTCAATCGAGTTTCCTTTTAGTTCTAACATCGCCGGACCCTAAAACCCAGATTCAATTTCACTTTCTAATCGATAGATCCTGTTAACTTTTACCTCTATGATTTTTCAATCGAACGATTTGAGCGTTTTATAACTTTCGATCGAAACTGCATTTTCCCAATTTTAAAATAATTTCAATTATTGAATTTAACTTTCGGCCGAAGCTGAGTGACTTTCGATCGACACTGTAGCCAAATCAAAATTGATCAACCGAATTCCAGTTTCGCCCGAAACCCATTTCCAGATACAATTTTACGACTTTCGGCGAAACTGCTTTTTCCCGATTTGATTTTGACTTTCGACCGAAACTTGTTTAAATTAAATCTGATTTTCGATCGAAACTTAATTTAATTTCACTTTCGCCGAAATAACCTAAATTGAACATGACTTTCGATCGAAACCACACTCTAAATTGATCTTATGATTTAAATTGCACGATGCACATTGTCGCCCGAAACTCAAAACCAATTAAAATTGAATTGAAATTTGAACTTTGATCGAAACTACCTTACACGATAACTTACTACACTTCGTTTCACCGACTGCTTACTTCAATTTCACTTTGTTGCTATTGACGAAATTTAGTCATAATTTTTGCAAAATTTCTCTAAGTCCTAACATGCTTAACAACGTATTAAATAATTTTGCATAATCTAAGTCAAAATGGTCGATTTCCACTAATCCATTGCGCTTATCTCGCAGGTATACTAAAATGGTACGTTTAATCGATGAAGTTTTCGCTACGAAGGACTGGGCACATAGGCCACCAAATAACTTCCAACTCGACTTTGCCAATACCTCGTGCCCAGATCCTATCATTATTAAATCCTCGAAAACCACCCTCTAAAAACTACCCTAAACATCACCGAGGTCGTCCCTGAAGTATATGTGCAGCAATTCTGGTCCACCCTTCGAAAACCAACCAATAACCCAAAAATAACCACCCTTTCCGCCAAAATCGACAACACCATAGTTGTCCTTACTCCATCCATTCTCCGTTCCATTCTAAACCTACCTCATTCACTCCTATATGATCCCCATCCCTCCAACGACGACCTAATCATGGACTTCCTATTCATGGGCCACAAACCTAACGCCCAAAAATCCATACACTTACCTGACTTCACTGCCAAAGACATCCCTGCACCTTTGAGGACTCTGTTTCTCATTGTCAACAAGTGCCTCTCGCCAAACCGACAAGTGCAACCGGAAATCATGCTTATCTTCCATGGGATCGTATTTGTTAGGATATTTAATTGATTGTGTCAATAGTTTAAGTCTTGGGATTTATTTTGTAATTATCTTTAGCTTGGGCTTTGGACTAGATTGCTTTTATTTTATTATTAGTGATTGGGCCTTAATATACCTAGGGTTAATGTGGTATATAAGGTTTTACCAACTCACTTTGAAAGCTAATCAAAGATCAAAAGGCTTACTCTTGTTTTCACACACTACACACACTCAAAGGTGAGAAACTCTCCCTTCTTCATTCCATCAAGCCACTTTGATTCCTTGTTTGGTGCATTTCGGGACCAACAAGTGGTATCAGAGCAAACGTGGATCGATCTGCATTGATTTGAATCCAGTTTCGTTCGATTCCAAGAAAGATCAAGGGTGTTTTGAGCAAAAAATCACTTTCGGCCTTGTTGAACTCGTTTTGGGGATTTAATGCTTTGATTTTGTGTTTAAAACCTTCCCCAAGATCGATTCTATGCCTAAAATGTTTTTGGAACACTTTTGGATCAGTTTTAACGAGTTTTGAGCAAGATTGAAGCAAAAAATCTTCAGAAAAGGACATCTTGGCCATTCTCTGTTTTTGGTCGATTTGACCTACTTTTTGTTGTTTTTAGCTCACAAATCGGTCGATTATGTGTTTAGGGAAGAATTTCTGAAGTTTAGGATCAAGTTTGAGCGATTTTGGTTGAGATCTGAGTGAAAACGGACGGTTTTCTGGGAAAATATCGCGACAAAGCAATGGAACAGTAGATGAGTGTTCTTGCCCGCGAAAGTTTTTGCAGAATCGTTCAAATCCGCGAAAATTTCATATCTGCGAAGTTGATTCCGCGAATTTTTTATACCGCGAAAATTTCACTTTCACTGCATTTTTCGCAACGGCCTTTGCTCAAAATCCGAGAATTTTTGAACCGCGAAAAACTCACTTTCACTGCACTTTTTCGCAACGGCCTACGCTCAAAATCCGAGAATTTCCAAAACCGCGAAAAATTTCTCTTAGACCCAATTTTTCTCAAGTTCGTACTCTTTAAAATCCGAGAAACTTTATATACGAGAAAGTCTATTCCAAGAATTTTTTTTGAGCCGCGAAATATTCCAAAATTTCTGAGAAATTTTATTAAGTCGAGAAATTTTCACTAAGTCGAGAAATTTTCAGCCGAGAATCTTAAAAAATTTCATATCCAAGAAAGCTTATTCCGCGAATCTTTCTGAGCCGCGAAATTTTTAGCCAAGAACTTTTGAAATTTTTATATCCGAGAAATTTTTCTAAGACCGAGAAAGTTTTGAAATTCGCGAAATTTTTACATCCGAGAAAGTTTTCAAAGCCGAGAAAGTTTATCTCATCTGAGAAAGTTTTCGTTAAAACCACATCTCTTTCAAATCCGAGGAAATTTCCTAAATTTCACACTTCAACTCTCGATGCGAATTTTTTTAACTTGCGAAATTTTCTTGTGAAGCTTTAAAACTCTCAACTGAGAATCATTTTTCACATGCGAAACTTTTAAATCCGAGAAATTTCACCTGAGAATTTTTTTTTTTCTCGAGAATCTCTCTTTTAAACTCACAAACACCGAAATTTATCAACATAAAATTTCTCGGATAACCCCACATTTGATCACATCGCTTCAAACTGCGAATTTCTTTCTTTCGCACGTGTTAAGTCTTTCTCGTGTTAAAAAATGTCTTGGGTCACACTTTTCTCAAACTTATTTAAGATTTGATCCTTACACTTTAGTACTATCTCCCTAGACCACTTTTGAGATTAAAATTTGTTTTTGCTCCTCAAGTCTCAATTTAAATTTCTAGAACTTCTCCTAATTTCAAGATATATTCCTCCTTCATACATTATCGACCATCACACACACTCACTTAGTTCTAAGAAATTCTTTAAACAATTTTATTCTCAAAACTCTACTCATTAAACTCGTATTTCTCATATCGTTCGTTACTGACTCTCTTATCTATACAAGATCAAAACCACGGACGATTCGACTGCACCAACCATGTCTACCACGAATGACATCTCCATAGTGGGCTCCGACACCAGGCCTCCGATGCTGCGACAAGATGACTACAGCATATGGACGAATCGGTTCCTCACGTTCATCAGGAACAAAGGCGCACCACTCTCTCAATACCTTCTGGACTCCATCTTCAACGGCCTAGCACAGTTCTGGACAACCATCCCTGCACAGCCAAACGCAAATCCTCCCATGGATGAACGTCGCACTCCAAGAGGTCCCATCAATGAGGATGAACTGGCTCGCGTACAGGCCGACGAGACTGCCAAAGGATACCTCTTCCAGGCTTTGGGAAACGAGGTCTACGCTCACGTTGAGTGTTGCACAACTGCCAAGGAAATATGGGATGAACTTGCAGAAATTATGGCAGGAACAACTGAAAGTGCTCAGGGGAGGAAATCAGCGTGTCTCGCAGTATGAACACTTCCAGGCTATGAAGGAGAGGAACTGCGTGACACATACCTCCGACTTGAAGGTCATCAATGAACTCAAGAAAGCCAGGATCTCGAGGGACAAATTCGACATCAACAACCGCTTCCTTGGTAGCCTCAAACCACACTGGGGCAATGCAATCGTGATGATGATTCAGAGTAAGGACCTCTCCAACACTTCCATCCATGCTCTTTATGACAGTCTGTCTGCCTATGCTCCTTACGTGCAACCTCAGTCCACCAACACTCGAGTCGACCCACCGGCACTCCTCTCGAACAAAACCAATGAACGATCTTCCACCACTAAGACCAAACAGAACAAAGGAAAGCTACCAGCTGTTGTATCTGACACCTCTTCAGGATCCGAAGCCGATACAGAATCAGATGAAGATGTTCGTGACATACGCAAGCAACTGGCAATGCTCACTAAGTTGGTCTCAAAGAAGACCGGGAAAAAATCCTCATCCTCCTCCAATCGCCAAAGAACCTATAGCGGCACCAAAAAGACCACTCCCACAGAGGAAGCTAAGCCGACAAAGAAAAGAGGACTCCGCATCTCAAAAGTCTGTGAAGTGCTTTCGGTGTGGAAAGTCAGGCCACTTTGCCAAAGAATGCCACGCGCCACGCGTGAAGGACTCCGGGTACTATGACCGAAAGGCCAGAATGACCCGCAAGATGGAAAGTGGGAAAGCCCTACTCACCGAAGAAGCTGAATGGGTAAATGACACTTCAGAAGACGAGGAGCCGTAGGATGAAGATTGCTGCATGGCAAGGCTGGTCGAACATGACGAGGACGAGGAGATGGGCCACACCGGTGAAAACACAGCTAAGACTCCTACCAACGCTGAGTCTGAGGTACGAATTTCGCAACTCGATGATGTGTTTAATCACCGACACGCCATTAAGAAACCCACCGTAGACGCTAGGGATTATGATGAACTTAAGCTAAAATTTGAAAATAACTATGCCTTACTTAGTCTAAAAGTAGAGGAACTTGCCTGTGCAAACGAACGTCTAATGGCCTCTGAAGCGTTAGTCAAACGTCTGCAAAGCAAAAACAAACAAAGTGAGACTAAGGTTAAGGAAACTACACTAGCCATTAGTTCATGTGAAACTTCTCGCCTCCTGACGGCCTCCCAATATGAACTGCTTACAAAGGAAATAGTTAGGCTATACCGCAAGGTGAAAGAACTTGAAGAGCAACTTCACCTCAGAAAAAAGGCAGCAAACATCTTATGTCTATTAAACCAACCAGTTGAAACAGAATTCTACGACGCCCGGATGGGAATCGGCCTGGCCAGTAACTGCGATCCAACGCACTAATTGTTAAAAGGTATAACATGTACAGTACAGCATTCCTAAAAACGAGGAAAGGGACCCCCTCACAACTTATGCCGTTTGTAAGATCCTCCTCCACTGTGCTGTCAGAAGAAAAGAGGAAACAGAATAGACTTTGGGCAGAAATCGCATATGACTACACAGAATTGATGCTAGTGATAAGACTAGAAAGCCCTCACTCTCTGAAGACATCAAGTCTCAGTTCCCAACCGAAGAACAGGAAATCGCTCTCCGAGAAGCACTTTCTCGCATCTATGTCCCAGAGAAACTTCTAGTCATAGCAGAACTAGAACGAACCATAGAAGTAGAGCGAAAAGCCTTTGCAAAAGAGCGAGAAGATCTACTTGACAAAATCTTTACACTAGAACAATCTCATAATACGAACAAACCTTCTACGTCAAGTCAAGTACCCGATTCTCAAACATGTAAATGTAAGAGGACGGCGAAGATGACTCCTGAAGCTGACATTTGTTCTAACACTAACTCTAGTATTCTTATGGATACAGGGAATGTGAGTTCGACGCCTCTGGAAGGGAGTTTGTATCAAATAAAGGAGAACCCGCTCTTCGATGACAAGAAGAAAAGGCCATCCTATATTCGTCCTTCCTCTCTATGTACTGAATCCCAATGTCCTAAGATCGTAGACAATTATGTTGCCAAAACTCATCTTTCTTTTACCAAGCTTATGTCTATGTGCTGCTGCAATGAATTTGTTCTCCCACGCTTCCATGAATATGAAACACATGAACACGCAACACTCCGACCACGCAAGCGAACCTCCTCTACGACGTCTTTGAATTCTCCCATCTCGCCTAAATCTAAGGTCAAGCGAAAACGTCTCTCGCCATCAAAAGCAAACTCACCTACTACTCGCAAGCCAAAGGCGACCAAAACCGAAGCACGAAAACAACAACCACATTCCCCACATCAATTCATGTATAAGGCGCCATACATGCAAGCACAAGTTAGGAAAATATGGGTTAGAAAGACCATAATTCCGCCTAATCAAACAAACGACAAGGGGAAAGCTAAATAAGAATCAACACAATCTGATTTAGAAACCACATTTCCCTTTAAGCGCATAAAAACTTTACATATATGTCCCGTCCGTAAACGGGGACCCAACGTTTGCTAATGTCTGCAGGTCTGTCATGTGTGGTATCTAGACTCGGGTTGTCCACACACATGACAGGGAATAAGGAGCTGTTGAGCAACTTCTCCGAGCGCTATCTCGGAAGGGTCTCCTTCGGAAACAGTCAAATGGCGCCAATTCTCGGAACTGGCGATCTAGTGCATGACAAACTGACAATCAAGGGCATCTCCTACGTCGAGGGTTTGAGCTACAATCTCTTCAGCATTGGTCGTTTCTGCGACAAAGGATACAAGGTTCTCTTCGAATCTGACATCTGCAGCATTATAGATGCCTCAGGACAATCTCTTCTTTCTGGAACGCGCACGTCTCACCTTTACGTACTCAACCTTACGACCTCTCGACCAATATGCCTTATCTCTCGAGCCGCACCCAAGTTGAACGATTTATGGCACCGGCGTCTTTCACATCTCAATTTTAAGACTATCAACAAACTGCGTCAGAATAAACTCGTCAACGGTCTACCTCAACTGACATATCATAAGGAACACCTCTGCTCTGCCTGTGAATTGGGGAAGATGAAGCGATCGTCTCACATCTCTAAGGAAACACCGTCCTCTAAGCTCATCCTCGAGCTCTTACATATTGATCTATGTGGCCCAATGCCTATGGCCACACTCGGAGGAAGACGGTATATTCTTGTGATTGTCGACAATTTTTCACGCTACACGTGGACGAAACTCATTCGTACAAAGGATGAAGTTCCTGATATAATCATCGAGTTTGTTGTTACGTCCCAAACTCTTCATCAACAGAAGGTTTGGATTATCAGAACTGACAACGGAACTGAGTTAAGAACAAGAAGCTCAGTGATTTCTATGCCACTCAGGGCATCACTCAGCAGTTCTCAGCTGTGAAGACACCGGAACAGAATGGTGTCGTTGAGCGCAAGAACAGGACACTAGTTGAAGCAGCCAGGACTCTTCTCATCCAATCCGGACTTCCTCATTCTCTTTGGGGCGAAGCTATTCAAACGGCTTGCTACACACAGAACCGGGCTTCCATCCACAAGAGCTTCAACCGCACCCCATACGAGATGCTGAATAACCGTCGTATCCCCGATATATCTTATCTAAGGGTCTTCGGTTGCCGATGCTTTGTGGTCAATGATCGTCAACATCTTGGGAAGCTTGATCCAAAAGCACTTGAAGGCATCTTTTTTGGATATTCACTGAACTCGAAGGCATACAGAGTCTATCTTAAGGAGAAACGGTCAGTAATAGAAAGCACGAATGTCACCTTTGACGAAAGCGAAGGCGATCTCATAGCTTCTGGTCATATCAGTCCAGAACCAGGTCTTCTACAGTCGTTGACAAAAGGTCAGCCTTCAACGGCGGAAACTTCCTCATCTGAGGGCAATTGTGGTGAACTAGATCTCGATCTGCTCTTCGAGTACTTCTACCCAGTTCACAAGACTCCCGTCGCCACCACTCAACCTACCGCTGCACCCACTCCACCTACACCACCAGCTACCGGCAATAACGTCGTCCCTCCAAACATGGATGCACTCAATCTTAACGAAGACGACATTCTACCCAACCCTGGGAATATTGCTGATCCTGATGCTGAACCCTCTCAATTTAATACGATTGAGATCTCCTCTTCGGACACCGGGCCCCAATCCAATGAGTTTCAAATCGACACAAATGCGGCCAGCTCCTCACAATCCAACGTACCACTTTGGGCTCGCTCTCACCCTACCGATCAGATTATTGGGGATCCCACATCCGGTATTTCGACACGTTCGGCTACGATGAATGAAAGTTTGTTTGCTTGCTATCTCAGTCAAGTCGAACCATCACGAGTAGCAGAAGCTCTCAACGATCCTGATTGGCTGATTGCAATGCAGGAGGAAATAAATCAGTTTGAACGCTTACAAGTTTGGGAACTCGTACCACGACCTCACAATAGATCCATTATCGGCACAAAATGGATCTTTAAGAACAAAAAGGATGAAGATGGTGTTGTTATTCGCAATAAAGCAAGACTTGTGGCTAAGGGGTACAACCAGCAAGAAGGCATCGACTACGATGAAACTTTCGCCCCAGTTGCCAGGATCGAAGCCATACGAATGTTCCTTGCCTTTGCTGCTCACAAGAACTTCAAAGTCTACCAAATGGACGTAAAGACTGCATTTCTGAATGGATTTCTCAAAGAAGAAGTGTACGTTGATCAACCTGAAGGGTTCTTGAGCGAAGAGTTTCCTCATCACGTATATCGACTCTACAAGGCCCTCTACGGACTAAAGCAGGCTCCCCGAGCTTGGTATGACGTCCTTTCAGACTTCCTTGTTCAGTCTGGATTCAAGAAAGGATCTCTGGATACAACTCTCTTCACAAAGCGGAGTGGCCCGGACATCATGATTGTACAGATTTATGTCGATGACATCATTTTTGGATCGACTAAACCTCAACTGTGCGAAGAGTTCGCAGAATTGATGAAAGAGAAATTCGAAATGAGTATGATGGGTGAACTGAATTTCTTTCTTGGACTTCAAGTAAAGCAACCCCAACGGAATCTTCATCAATCAGTCCAATTACATCCATGACATCCTCGAGAAGTATGGAATGAAGGATGCTAAGACTGCTGCTACACCTATGTCACCCTCTGGCCGACCCGACGCGGACCCATCTGGTGTTCCCGTTGACCAAACCGTCTATCGAGGGATCATAGGCTCTCTTTTGTACCTTACTGCTAGTCGACCAGATATCGTTCTCTCGACAGGAATCTGCGCTCGTTTTCAGGCAACACCAAAGGAATCCCATCTCACTGCTGTCAAAAGGATTCTCCGCTATCTCAAAGGAACACCCAATCTGGGTTTGTGGAACCCCACTCTATCGGACTTCAAACTGGTTGGATTCTCTGACTCGGATTATGCAGGATGCAAGATGGACCGAAAAAGCACCTCTGGAGCTGCCTACTTCTTGGGCGGTAAACTCGTAAGTTGGTCGTCTCGAAAACAAAATTGTGTCTCAACTTCGTCGACGGAGGCAGAATATGTCGCCGCCGCTAGTTGCTGTTCACAACTTTTGTGGATGAGAACCCAACTACGAGATTTTAATTTTCATATTGATAAAATTCCCATTTATTGTGACTCAAAAAGTGCTATTGCGATGACGAGTAATCCGGTACATCACTCAAGAACGAAACACATAGATATTCGTCACCACTTCATCAAAGAACATGTCGAACAAGGCACGATTGAATTGCACTACATCACAACCGAAGATCAACTGGCCGACATTTTCACAAAACCGTTGGATGTCAAACAATTCCAACATCTAGTGACTATGTTAGGCATGTTGAATATTCAGTTGTGATCAATCGACCCTACATGAACTTTGATAAAGTGTACATATTTCCTTTTTCACTTCACTCCATTGTTTATGTGTATTCTGAATTATGTCTTTTGAGGGGGAGTTTTCGATTAAGGGGGAGCGTCTATTTTTTCATTATTTAAAACGGGGAGCTTTCGATTAAGGGGGAGCATCTGATATTTCATTATTTAAAACGGAAGTTTTACGATTAAGGGGGAGCTTCTTATTTTTCATTATTTAAAATAAAAAAAAAAATTGGGTTGAAATTTTAAAGTCTGGTCAAACTGAGTCAAAATCGGACCGATCAAAATATTTTGGGTTGAATTTCAAATTTTTCTGGTCAAAAAGGGTCAAAATTGGGTCCAAGTCCGCGAAATTCAGCTAAGTTGAGGTTTGACCAAGCCCGCGAAATTTCGGCCCATTTACTCAAATTTCGCATGTACAGTGCCTACACTCGTAAAACCCCAAAACCCTTAACATTCTTCACTATCCTAAAGATCCCGAGAAAAATTCAAAAATTCGCAACCCTTTCTTCAAAATTTCGCAACTCCTCGCATCGTCGTCGTCGTCAAATCTGCATTCAAACATCGTTTCCTGCTAACTCCATTATCACAAATCAGCTTTTCGGTATGAATACACCTCAAATAACCCAATTTCTGTTCGCTTTTACCCTGTTTTGCCCGTTTTTATTAAATCTGTTAAGTTAGGGTTAATCTTTCTCGGCTCTGAATCGACCGCATGGTAGGTTTTTAATGTTTAAATCCCCCAAATATGCATCTCCCACCCTATTTCGAGTCGATTGAGTCCATATTATTGCATTATGGTTAAGATCTGAGTAGGTCTAAGGCAAAAATTCATTGCGTTGTTTTACACTTTCGCACTGTGTTCTTCACCGAGAAATATTCTCAGAAAATGCTTTAATCGTCAAATTTCGCTGCTACAGTGAGACAAGCCCCGCGAAACTTTTATTTTATCCGAGAAATTTCTTGCGCTACAGTGAGTGAGGCCCCGCGAAAGTCCGAGAAATCTCTAATGATAAAAGTTTCGCTGCTACAGTGACTAAGAAACTGCGAAAATTCTCATACGAGAATTTACATGTGTTAAAATCACTGCTACAGCATGTGAAGCCCCGCGAAAATCTCATACACTTCACTTCATAATACATATTTTCGCATCTTCATTATTTCGCAACTACAGTGAACTAAAATTTTTTCAATCCACGAAGATTTTTTCCCTCCGCGAAACTTCCATTAACTTGCGAAAATTTTCCTTATATGCGAAATCTCTTTGATACATGCGAAAAATCACTCTGAATGAGAAACACTTCAACGTGCGAAACTTTCATTTTATGCGAAAATACATGGATAGACTGAGTGCGAAATTTCCTTGAAATATGAGAAAATATCTCTCGATTTGTCTATGTAAGATAATTTGCGAATTTTTCTCATTGCATGCGAAAATTTTGACAACGTGCGAGATTTTCTTAACTTGCAAAAATTTTCCATACTTGCGAAACTTTACTCAGTGTGCGAAAATTTCTCACGACGTGTCTATGTGCCTTCACTTGCGAAAGTTTCCTAATACATGCGAAAATTTGTCTCTATCTGCGAAATTTCCTTGATTCGCAAAAACAACATTACGTGCGAAAATTACTACGTGTTACACTTAGCGAATTTTCCATTACATACGGACCCTTACACAACATGCGAAAATGTACTCAATCTGCGAAAATTTCTCACGATGTGTCTTTGTGTTATAACTTGCGAAAATTTCTCAATGCATGCGACAGTATACTCTGAATGCGAAATTACCATGCTACATGCGAAAATTCACTATGAATGCGAAATTTCCTTGTTATACGCAAATTCATGAATAAGACTGCGTGCGAAATTTTCTTTATATCTGCGAAAAAGTTCTCTCGACATGCCTTTGTGTGATACTCTGCGAAATTTCTCATTGCATGCGAAAATTTTGGGATGATTGCAAGACTTCTTAATGTGCGAAAATTTTCCAGATACGAAATTGTACAAATTTGCGAAAACTTACTCGACATGTGCTTAATCTGCGAAATTTCTCATTGCATGCGAAAATTTGGAATGGTTGCGAGACTTCTTAACATGCGAAAATTTTCAAAGATACGGAACTGTACAAAATTTGCGAAAACTTTCTCAACATGTCTATGTGTTATATATGGCGAATTTTCTCATCTCATTTGAACGCCTTCAACTCCAAAATTTTCTAAGTATTGAAAAATTAGTTTTAAAAACATTGTCGATATGTTCGTCTACAACTTGAGGCCACTTCCATTATTTCATCCACGACTTATTTATGTCCATACCCTCGCAATCTAATCCACACTAATCATCTTATAATTATTGTCAAGCACAGATATGACGGACAAAGACCAAAGTACACTTGAAGCACTTGAGGCGGCTGCCATCCAAAGGGAGGTCGCTCACATCGAACTCCACGCGCGTACCTATGTCCCACCACCCGAGGAGATCTTCCCACTAAATCAATGGGCGGCCCTGATTCCCAACAACTACATGGTGGACTTAGACAGTTTTCGGTGCGATGCCCCCGTTATTATAGAAATTCTCAAAGGGCACCCACTTCGCCACGCCCTCACTCATGGCGAACCAGAAGCGCAGGTGTACCTTCAACAATTCTGGCATACGCTGCAGATAGCTGGACCACTACGCCTTGCCAAGACCTTATCCGCCCAAATCGATCAAGAAACGGTGGTCCTCACTCGCAAAGTACTCCAAGAAGTGCTTCAACTCCCGGTCTACACCCCTACGATCCACTACCAACACACGATCAACTCATTGAAGACATAGACAGACTGGGCTATCAACCAGATACCAAGAAGAAGAAAGGCCCACTTGTCCTCAGTGAAGTCACCACCCGCAATCTACCTCAACCCTGGCGAACTCTGTACCTGCTGGTGAACAAATGCATGTCAGGAAAGCATGCTGGTCAGGACCGCGGGAACATTCAAATCCTCACCATCCTAACCGGCATCGCTCACAACCGCAAGTACAACTACGCCGACATCATCTGGATGGACCTGGTCTCCATGATCCAGCGTCGTGACCGGGAAATCGCCAAGGGAGTCACGAACCGCTTCGTCCCATACATGCGATGGCTCCCAGCTCTGATCAAGCACTTCCGCATGCACTCATCCAACATCCGCATCCGTCCGCCATCGGAACACTTTCAAATACCAACTGTCGAGAAGTTCGCCAAGAAGAACACTCCGGCGAAGGATCGACACGCAATGGTGATTCCGGACGACGTGCTCGCCTACGCCGACCCAACCAACCCGCACGTCCAAGAATACCGTGCCTCAACCGCATCCTTCCGTGAAAGCCCGCATCCTCTATCCACCGTCCCTACGGAGCAGATCAACCCCCCTGCTCCTAACCCCGGGACTAGCCAAAACCCCTCCACCACCTCCAAAAGGTCTTCGAGTCACGCCGCATCCTCTTCCACCCGCGTTCCGAAAAAACGGCCGCGTAAGGATGACGTAAGCCGTCCCACGGAGCGTCGATCGAAACAAAAACACGATCGACCTCCTCAGCCACAAATAAGCCGAGCCGAACCAATAGGTACAGGAGGTGATGTGTTCACCTCCCGAGTAGAAGACGTGGCATCTGGCTCAACCACGCAAACGTCCCCACCAATCCACTTATCTTCCTCTCTACAGGAAGATATTTCATTCCACGAGGAGCCACTTATACCATCGACATCCCACTTGGAGATGATCGATGTTGAAACAAGCAGTCCCTCGCCTCAGACTGCATCCTCTCCATGCACATCGAGTCTAGTGCCCTCACTCCCCATAATTTCTTACGTTTCTAGGACACATACACCTCTTACCGCACCACAGAGTCTCCGTGACTCTGTCAGAACGCTCGGTGATGTCTCTGTGACTGAGAGCGGAAGACCTAGCACGGCCAACGTCACAACAACCGTGAGCCTAGGCCATCATTCGATTGAGTCTGTCTCATCGATGATGCCAACGGGAAGTCTGAGTGACCCCGTCTTTTCCAGTCCTGTGCAAACGGACGGCCGATCGGCTATATTCACCGAGTCGGTGTCAGTTGGATTTCTTCGTGATTCCAACTTGTTAAACTTACCCCAATTCATCACCGAGACGACGCTAGAGACACGTCTCCAAGAGTTTGCAAAGACTCTTGAGGCGTCAATTCTCGACAAAGTCTACGCGCGTCTCGAGGCGTCCACAATCGACAAAGGCAAAGGTGTGGCCCGACCACCAAAGCAAAATGAGGACGCAGAAGCTGTTCTCTCCTCCATTTCTGCCAAGGAGCTCTTCTACATCCTCAGAGCTCGCTTCGAGTCAATGACGGAACTTGACGAGGTGGAACAGCAGATGAAGAAGATAATGACGCAACCATTGTCTTGCCGCGCTCAAGGCGAGACTAGCGGGATCAGGCGCGACGATCAAGACGATGATCAAGATCGCCGCGAGGGGGAGATAAATAGGCAGCTAGGCGCACAATCTCAAGAACTCGTACAATCGACGCCGATCTCCTCCTCTGGACCTGAAACGACACCCGCAACAGAAACCTCACACCCCACTAGCCAAAAATCCCATCCCATTAACCCCGAGTCATTAACCAAATCACCCTCACCACCACCCACTACCGTCTCCAAAACTCTAATCGTCACATCGACGTTAGAGACCACCTCCACACCGTCTCCACCCACCAACTTGGAACCTCTAACTGTCACGTCGACGTTAGAGGCCACCACCACATCTACACCACCCCTTACCCAAATCATCCTCGCCAAAACCATCACCTCAACCGAACCACCTGAATCTCCACCACAACCATCCCCACAATCCACAAACTCCTCCGAAGCAACACCCTCGCCATCACATAACCATACCCCTCTCGACATCGATTCCAACCTGGCTTCTGAGGACGTCTACTGCGCACAAAACGAGATCGAGGCCTACATCTTCAACGATGAATGGCTGTACACACCCGCCGATGCAGTAGCAGTCAGGAAGTTGGTGGAAAACGCTCGACGTCTGCTAAAGGAAGCCTCGCTCACGCTGATCAACACCGCAGACGACGAGAACGGAGAGGAGTACGACGCTGAACCGGCCGAGCTCGAAAACATCCTACAATACCAAGCGCAGCAAACTGAGGCTCCTGCTGCTCAAACGGATGTGCCCACGGTGGATATACCGGAAGCACCGTGGGAAAATAAAAAGATCACCGCGCCATTTCAGGAAGAGATCAGGAAGAGGATCTGGCGGCGCAAGGAGAAGATCGTCACAACCTTCGACGAGTATGAGCTGATGAACATCCAAAATTGGAGCGAGAAAAAGAAGCAGCTCTATCGATGGAGCCTTCTTTGCAACAAATGCACAAACAGGACGCTATCCGATGAGGAGAACATCGCTCTGGAAAAGAATCGGGCCCCCATCTGCAAAGTCACTGACCTCCGCCACGAGTCAAAAGGACCTGTCCACTACCCAGTCTTCACAGTAATGAGGCAGGATGAGAGCTACAGCGAGGTCAGTGAGGCGGACTTCAAGTTTCTGCGCCTGGGTGACCTATACAGCATGCTGGAATCCCTGAAACAGTTCAGACTTGTCCTCAGAAGTTCTGGACATCTTGTACGTGCTGAACCGGTCACCATGGGATATGTGGCTCTCAAGCGCCACATGCTCCGACAGGTCAGATTCTACGCCACCCACGATCTGCAGATGGCACTGGAGCACAATCTGAAGAAGGTGAATCTGACTCGCCCATCTAAGATATAATATGGATGAATGCTAGTTGGGTTGGGCCGTATCAAAGGGTTTGGGCTGAGATTAATTGAGGATTTGGGCTTTGAAGTATTAACTAAACTCTTGAGTCTTAGTAAGTGGGCTGAATTAATGGGCCGAGCCATATAAATGTTGGGATACACAATTTATTACGAATTTAAGCTTTTGGCTCATGATGTCAACTTACTTCCATTAATTAATTTAATTTGACTTAATTTATAATTTTAACCCAAAATTTCATATTAATATTTCAAAATTTCTAAGTTAAATATTCACGCTGCTACATTATATCAAAACCCCGTATTAAATTTTATGGGTATTACAATCTCCCTCCCCCCCGCCCCAAAAAAAGGAATTTCGCCTCCGAAATTCGCCGACTGAAATAACTAGGGGTTTATACTCTTCCTATACTCTCAAGCAGGTTCATAAATTTTTGTTTCGCAAAACTTCCTATTTGGTTATGCAATTGACTTTTCAACTCTCTCTAACGAGGTAGAATTTATTCCCACCACGCTTCCACTGCGCTATTTCTTATGCTTTCTCAGATTCTAAATGAGATAGGATATATTCCTACCGCTGCACGTAAATGGCCAACACATCCGAATGTGTGGCATGATTCTCCTAAGTATCAGAGAATCTCGCTCATGCGTGGGGACTTAGATTCGTCCTATGACTTGAATTGCCTCCATACTCCCTACGAGTTCTCGTCATTTCACTACTTATTTTCTACAATCACCAAAATATGTAATGCAAATCAACAATCAAATAGTCACGTCAAATCTTAAAACTTACAGGTGACGGCTTAATCTCCAGGCTTTTGAGCAACAGTACATGGACAGTCTACAGAACCTATATCCTAAGCTTCGATACCACCTGTAACGACCCTCGTTTTAAAATAAATAGTTTGGCGGATTTCGCAACGTAAGTTGCGGAAGACCCGTCTAATTAAATTTTTTTCTAAAATAAAATGTATTACAATAAACCTCGTCTACATAGTCGTATATTTACACAAGCCGTAAGTCCAAAATATCAAAATATTAAAATCCTAATATCGCTCCATAGGTCGCACCGCCCTGTCCTCAAAAGTCATTGGAGTCACCGCCATCAGCCCGCCTAATCGCGGCGCGTATCAACGCCAGACTCGTATTTACCTACAACACGTAAACTGAGCTCCTTGCCCAGTAGATGAAACATGCATGTATGCAACATGCGCTCAAACCCATTCCCAAACACCTCACAAATGCACGCTCGACTCGTCTCTACTCATCTCAACACTAACACCTCTCAACACCCCACACTACTCGACACTAAGTACATTTCTAGTATCCCACTCAGGTCTCGTTAGAGTAGGTTCCCACTCAGGTCTCTTTAGAATGGAATATCCTATTCAGGTCTCGTTAGAGTGGGTGGCTACTCAGGTCTCGTTAGAGTCGCATATCCCGCTCAAGTCTAGTTAGAGCGGTTAAGCTACTCAGGTCTCGTTAGAGTCGCCCTATTCTCGAAATGTCCTATAATGTTGCAAGACATCCCGTCACTCGACACCTCATACGCTCGGGCGGCCAACTCAGGTCATGTTAGAGTTAGCTCTCACCCAGCGCTCGGGCGGTCAACTCAGGTCACGTTAGAGTTAGCACGCACCCGAGTTCCCCGCGCATCAACCCTCACAGGTAACTCGCTCTTTCTACCCCGCTTCACCGATACACCAAACTATCGTAATAGTACTCAACACTCACACTGATTTAATATGCAAGTGTAGTGCAAATGACATGTATATAAGACATGCAAAATATTTGACACATGTAAAGCACGTAAATCACCATATCACCTAAAAATTCACAAAATCATATATCACATAAAATTCACATAATGTTTACGTGCCGTAGGTGAGATTCACCTACCTTTCCTCCGTAGCTTTCGAGCTTATATTCTAAACCTGAGGTTGCTGCATCTGTCGGAAAATTTCAAAACATTGTTCTTCATTCACAAAGAAAATACAGCCGACAGAAACTTCTAAATTACGTTAAAAATGCTAGGAACGTCGGATTGAGATCATTCTAGCGGCTATAGAAAGCTGCGAGGATTAGATTTCAACAGAGATAAACCTCGATATCATTGGAGCAGTTTAAAGAGGTGAAAATAGAGAAGTGCGGGTACAGCTGAATAAAAATTTCTGTTCAGCAGCATGAACTTTAAAAATTCGTACAAATCACACAGACATCGGATCGATCTTATTCAAATGGGTATGGAAACCTGATGATCTTAGATTTCAAAAGAAACACATTTCGAAGGAATCAAAGCACAATAACTAGGTCAAGTGTTCTTAAAACAAAAGCTGCGCAAAAATCCAGTTTTAAAAATTCCTGAACTTGCATCAGAAAGTCAACGCCTCATAATCCATCCTAGAAATATCGGATCGACCTGATTCAAGTGGCTGTCTAAAGCTTAAGAACTTAGCTTTTAAACAAAACAAGATTCGAAGGAATTGGAGAAGACTTCGTTTAAAACTAAATCTGCGCACGGATCTAAACAGACAGAATTTCTGTGTCCTGATGTCATTTTAGAAATTCATAGAAAATCGAAGGATGATCCGATTGAAACGATTCAAACTGATCTGGAAAGCCAAAGAAATTAGCTTTTAATAGAACTTGGTTTCGACAAAATCTGAATACGATAACTAGTTCAAATTCACCAAATACGAAAGCTGCTCGAACTGGACTATCAAGAATCGATCATAAAAACGAAATAGAAGCAGCTTAGCTTGTTAATTACCTCAAGAGCACTTAACTGAGACAAGAACACGGACAAAATCAAGCTTTGGGAGTTTCATCGGTGCCCCTTATCCCTGCCTTTGCTCTCTCCTTGACTTGCGTTGTTCGTTCATCAATGATGGTTAAAGGAGAACTAAGATATAATATGGATGAATGCTAGTTGGCCGTATCTGTAACGACCCTACTTCTCAAATACGTATTTTGGCGGATTTTCGCAGCGAGAATAGCGAAAAGCCCATTTAACAAAACCTCTTAAAAAATAACAATATCCAAGTACTGGGCCGAAGCCCAAAAGAGTAAAAACATGAAACATATTTTAATACACTCCACAGGTCATGTCCCATGTACTGCGCCGTCCTCAAAAGTCCGTGGAGTCACCGCCATCAGCCGCCTAGTCGTGACATTTTTCAACGTCCGACTCGTTCGTACCTACACACGTCGTAAAACTCTAAGCTTTTACCCAGTAGATGAAAATATGCAAGAATGCAAATGCTCTCACTCAACTCACATCCCGATACATCTCACAAAATGCACGATCGACTCTTTTCTCATATCTCATCTCATCTCAAATCATCACATTAGGGCCCTAGGCTAGGAACTAAAGGCAACACGCGCGCAGTGGTCAGTAGCTCGTGTTAGGAAATATTTTGTAGTGTTCAATTTCACTATATTATCTTTGTTGGTTAGCTTTATTAAACTTTGGGCTAGCTCTTAGTTGGGTTAGTTCTTAGTTATTCATGTAATGGACCTTCACAAGAGGCCCACCTATTATATACCAACTTGTGGTATAAATAGGAAAACCCTAACACATAGTTAGGTGCGCTTGAGTGTGTTTTATTCTAGAGAGAGAATATTTTGAGCCTCCATCTTATCTAGTGAGATAGTCTCCTCAAGAACACCACCAAGCCCCACACGCCCCGAACCCAAATCTCGATCATTCGGCGTGTTTAATCCGTCCTCCGTCGTATTGTTGGTGAAATCTCGGACCAACAATTGGTATCAGAGCCCAACGCGACCGGATTTGCGTGTTTTGAGCAAGATTTGAGTGAAAAATTGCTTGAAAAATTATTTTCGTCACTTTCAGTTTTTGGGCGATTTCGACCTCGTTTTGTTGTTTTTAGACATCCCAAAGATCGATTATGTGTTTAGAAATATTTTTCTGAAGTTTTGGAACAAGTTTCATCGATTTTGAGTGAGATTTGAGCGAAAACGAGCCATTTTTTCGTATAAGTCGCGCAGCCATTGCAACAGTGTTCTTGGCCGAGAAATTTTCATACCCGAGAAAATTCTTAGCCGAGAAATTTTTTTAGGCCGAGAATTTCTTAGCCGAGAAAGTTTGCCTGAGAAAATTTCGCTGGCCGAGAAACTTTCACTGGCCGAGAAATTTTCATACCCGAGAATTTCTTAGCCGAGAAAGTTTGCCCGAGAAATTTCGCTGGCCGAGAAACTTTCACTGGCCGAGAAATTTTCATACCCGAGAAAATTCTTAGCCGAGAAATTTTTAGGCAAATTTCGCTGGCCGAGAAACTTTCACTGGCCGAGAAATTTTCATACCCGAGAATTTCTTAGCCGAGAAAGTTTGCCTGAGAAAATTTCGCTGGCCAAGAAACTTTTTCAAATCCGAGAAATTTTTGCAAAACTGAGAAATTTTTTCAAATCCGAGAAATTTTGCAAAACTGAGAAATTTTTTCAAATCCGAGAAATTTCGCAAAACTGAGAAATTTTTTCCCGAGAAATTTTCTAAAACTGATTAAATTTTCAAAACTGAGAAAATATTCAAAACTGAGAAATTTCTCAAATCCGAGAAATTTTCAACTGAGAAAATTTACACTTCGAAAATTCTTAACCTGAGAAAATTTTACATACTTGCAAAATTGTACTCAATATGCGAAAATTTCTCACGACATGTCTTTGTGCTATAAATTGCGAAAATTTGCCAATACATGCGAAACTATACTCTGAATGCGAAATTTCAGTGCTATATGCGAAAATTCACTGTGAGAAAATTTTTACCTGAGAAACTTTCAAAATCTGAGAATTTTAAACTTGATCCAAACACATCTTTTAGCTTCAAATCTTGCAAAAATCACTCTTTAAAATTACACTTAAACGTTTTTTACCACCAAAATTTCTGGCCCCCCTCGGATTAAATAAGGTTTTAAGGAGAAAAAAAAATAAGGAAATTTTTTTCTTAGCCTAAGGAAAATTTATATCATTGGATAGAGAAAAATTTTCTAAGGCCATTGGACTTTGTCTATTTTACACTTTTAAAATTTTCCGAAATAAATTTTTCTGGGCCAAAATTTTCAGTATAGACGACGTTTTTGTGATGAAGGCAAATCCAAAACGCGGCAACGATCACCGTACCCAACGATCGACCTAGGACGGTATTGGCACATTATAAAAAAGTTTAGGTCACCCCCAAACTTTTCGGAGCGGAATTTCCAAATGCCAATTTCACACACCCAGCATGTATGGTACCCGGGTTGCTCCACATACATGACTGGTACACGACGTGAGCAACCACACCCCCGGCATGAATGGTACATGGGTTGCTCCACATTCATGACCGGTATGCACTGCGAGCAACCAACCCCATCATGCACGTTACACGGATTGCTCCACGTGCATGAAGGGATGTCAGAGAAGCGAGCAATCATCATGGCTTCTGTACAAATCCGTGCAGAACCTGGACCTACAAAGAAGGGTTGACAAGAGATGAACCAACCATCAGTGGGCGCGTCATCCAATCTCGATGCTTAGACGATGTGGATTTCAGGTTCCAGACTCCACCGTCCACCCACCGCCATCCATTCCATCATGGTGTGCTACATGGAGACGTCCTCTGCCACCATGCTCTTCACTACGCCCTCACCTTCCACCAGACGAGTCCCTGAAGTGTCTGATCAACAGTTTTGGGTCACCCTCGTCGACATCGCTCGTGGTCACCATTCAACGCGATCACGCCACGCCGCCATAGTTCCCATGGATCAGTGAAACCCCCCTGATCCTAACCTAGGAACGAGCCTACCCTAGCCTCTCTAGTCTAGGTCTAGGTCGCGCGACATCCTTCTCCACGCAAAGATCCAATCAACGATCTCGGGAGGATGACTAAGTCGCTTGCAGGAGTTGCGAACCAACGACGACATGATCGCACTCCTCTGTCATATCTCACCACAACCCGGACCTCACCCTAGTTACAGGAGACGACTCGTTCGTCTCCCGAGTAGAAGTCGCGGCATCTGGTCCAACCGCGCAATTAACCCCTCCCAACCACTCAGCTATCCTTTCGCAGATAGCTGTTTCATTCGCACAAGAGGAACCACGTTAGCCATCACCGCCCCACTTGGAGACGGTTGATGTTGAACATGCAGTGCCCCGCCTCTCACTGCACCTCTTCCACCCACGTCGAGTCTAGTGTCCTCACCCACCAAAATTTTCCAATTTCTAGGACACAAACACTCTTTACGCACCGCAGGTTCTTCGTGAACTTGCCCGAACGCTTGATGACGTCCTTGTGACCGAGAGCGGAAGACCCACGACAGCCACCCTCACCACACCTGTCGATGGGCCACGGATACGAGCTTGTCTCATCGTCCGTGCAAACGGGAAGCCTTTGTGGCTCTCCGGTTCTTTTTGTCCTGTGCAAACAGGCGGCACATCGGACACATGTTTCGATGTTGTGACGACGGAGCGTCTTTGTGACCACCCGTCTGGTCAGTTACCCCTTTGTGATGGAGCCCCGACTCATAGCAATCAGCGAGGAACTTACACATTCCATGCCGCGCTCAACGAGGATCTATGAAGGAAAAGGTCCCATCACTGACACCACTCCACCACACCTATGCCTACGCCACCACATGCTGCTCCGTCTCTCCAGTGTTCAAAACTGAACCCGAAGGAACACCAATTGCTGCTACTCCTGAGAATCCCACTTGATTGCCTCACTCAACACCACACCACACCATCATCACCACCATCAACACCAGAGGCAGACTCGTCCCACGGACGACGTGACGATCTCGAAGCGGAGATCATCTCAAGGGGGAGTAAAGGAGAAGAAATGAGTTGAAGATCGTACAGTAGCATTAGCAGCAACCATCATCCACGCCACCTCCACCAACTACGCCCCGCCGGAGGCTTCCACTACCTCCGCGCACATTCTTATGTGTCAGGCTATTATGTTCATAATGGAACACTTGAAGGAGCCACAGCACATCTCACCCACCACATTCCGCCACTACTACGCTGACCACTCTAAAGACCGGGCTCCCTGCTCTTGAAAGTTACATTTCGATGGAGCCTTGGCACGTTTTTTTACGCCCCACGCCTACCTTCTTCTGGAGCCAGACAAGTCATCTTCAAGGCTGAACCAGACAACTTCCATTCGAAGACGACAAATCCGGCGCCAAGAAGAAGAAGATTGGAGAATCTTAACAAGTGAGTCCTAGCCGAGTCATCAATGCCTCCGCAAGAAGAGGAGATATCCCTTGTAGTGGGAGATTGCTAGGAATCGAGATCTCCAATATGCCCAACAAAGATATCCCGCGCTGAACTGAAGATTGAACACTAAGGGGGAGATTGTTAGGAAATATTTTGTAGTGTTCAATTTCATTATATTATCTTTGTTGGTTAGCTTTATTAAACTTTGGGCTAGCTCTTAGTTGGGTTAGTTCTTAGTTATTCATGTAATGGGCCTTCACAAGAGGCCCACCTATTATATACCAACTTGTGGTATAAATAGGAAAACCCTAACACATAGTTAGGTGCGCTTGTGTGTGTTTTATTCTAGAGAGAGAATATTTTGAGCCTCCATCTTATCTAGTGAGATAGTCTCCTCAAGAACACCACCAAGCCCCACACGCCCCGAACCCAAATCTCGATCATTCGGCGTGTTTAATCCGTCCTCCGTCGTATTGTTGGTGAAATCTCGGACCAACAGCTCGGGAGGCCCCACTCCCCACAAGGGGTCGGTAGCTCGGGAGGCCTCACTCCCTCCATATCATATAGTGTGCCTCAGTCCTAACCTCACTACTCATACAATTCGACGACCATCACTCGGTCTTAAACTACCCCACTCATCAACACTATACAATGTCACCGTGACTCCGCACAATCCTCACCACTCATGACACGTGTATGCAAATGTCGTGCAAGCAAAATGCAACACATAAAAATTGCGAATCTCTATATCACGTATCGACCCGAGGATTCAGCTCAGCTCGATCCGAAAACAACTGTACTCTAAATAATCTGGCCCAAAGCCCGCATACCGAATTATTCGGCTCGAAACCTTACTCATCGAACTCTCCCTCGTAATACACTAAGGGTTTACAAAATATAATTATTTTCACTTTAAGTCCCAAAATTTTAAAATAATACTTAAATTCCTAACTTAAAAATATTTTTCTAAATTTTTTCCCTTAAAACCCCACAATCTCATAATTTTACTTTTAAGGACGCAAATTTGAAAATTTTAACTTAAAATTCGAAAATCTTTGAAAATTATAAAATGACCCCAAAATTATAAAAATCCCAAGTTAGAAATTATTGAGAGCAAAAGGAAACCTAGTGAGAGTTGTCGAAATAGACCGGTCTATGAACCTAGGACTATAGTTTGACGACATGACTTGACTGCATTTTTCTCATTCAAATGTCTCGTAAAATTTTAGGCGTGACGATTGATCGAAGCAAAATAATCTTACCCCATACTACAATAATAGTAAAATACGAAAAAATTATATATAATAAATAAAATGAAACAAAAAAAATTAAACTCATAAAATTCGCACATTTTGACATGAAATGTTATGTTTCATATGCGTTGTATTGAATAAATGCGAATTTCTTTAGTGTTTCGCACATTCTAAATGCAATTTAATATTGCATTGGTATTGAATTGTTTAAATGCGATAAATTCTTCTTTGCTCTAACCCTCACACAATATGTTAAGTACATGTTTTCGGGGATCATGTATACGTGCTTACTTATAAATTTGTGTATTATATGCTACTGACTTGAATTGATCTCATATGCTTGCATATTTAGTTAATTCTTGCGCATTATTTGAGGGGGACAAAATATAAAAATCGTACATTAGCTCCAAAAATTCTTGACGTTTTTCTCTTAGTGTTTCAGATTCCATCAAACAAAATTACAGAGCAAGACGTCGACACTACATGAAAAGGGAGCTAGTCACAGACCATATATTTCATGCCTAAAATAATTGTAGATTAACTCCGTTATTTCTAACATCTTCTTTCTAAGTGGTACAGATTTTTAATTTCTGCCAGGGAATCAAGAAGTTACTACACGAAAAATACAGGGAGTTAATTGCTTTTTTAATTCCAAGGGGGAGCCTTACAAAGTGATTATATTTGAAATAGGGGTCAATCTGAAAAATTTTAGAAGTACTCACAATCGAGAAACTAGATAGCAGACTTAATTCACGATCATAAAGTTTCTCGATCGTAAACAGTGTTGGAAACGATTTTGATTGGCCGTGATAATTTGCGATCGAAAAATTTGAATTGAGAAGCCATTTTCGAATCTAAAGTTTCTCGAGCGCAAATAGTAATGGGCCTGATCCATTTTAATCGCAAAACGTCCAATCGCAAACCCAACATTGATTGACAGCGAGTTATTAAAAGTTCACTTTCTTCAGTCGAAAAACTTTTTCTCACGCAACCCTAATTGCAAAAAATCTCTCTCGCGAAAAACTTTCACAGACAGCCTAAAATTCTCAAAAATCTTTCGATTTTCAAACATCAAACTGTCTGTCTACGGTAGAAATGAGATTCGTTTAACATTTGCGTGTGATTTACATTCGTTAGCATCTACATTCTGAAGTTTTTCGCATGATTAAGCTTAGATTTTCAACTGTTCTCCGAAAATGAGAAAACTGTAACTATTTCATGGTGATTAAGGCTTGATTTTGAGTTTTATCTGAGTTTAATGCCTGCGCTTAAGGTAGTTTCGATATTCTTTGTAAATCTGGTAGAATGAATCATCGGAAAATCTGAATCTTCGACTGAAATTTAAAGTTCAGATGAAACTGGACTTTTGAATGTTTGAAGCCATCGAAGAACTTTTTCGATGCAAACTGTCTTAATTGAATTCCGATTTAATTGAGATACTGTTTGTATTGAATTAGTTTTCGATCGATAAAATTCTGCTTTAGTCGATAAGATAAAAGATTTTGACCGATAAATTAATTACCATCGAGAAATCTAATCAGGATTTTGCGAAAAACTTAAGCACTGATTAGACAATTTAGATGAAAATTTTATCGAGCGAAAAACTTACTATCGCCAAAATAGAATTTTCGATTTAATTTCAATTTGGTCGCAAAAATTTAGGAGCGAAAAATTAATTTTTCAACGCTTAAGTTTTCGATCGTAAAATTCGTTTTGACTTAGTCTTTCGTTGACTAATTTCTCGATAGAAATATATCGCAGCGAAAAACTTCACTTACAATCGAAAATCACATACCGCTCGACAAATTTCAAATCCAAAAATTTTATTCAATCGAAGAAATTTCTCGACAGTAAATTTACCTGAGAAATAATTTCTCGATCGTAAATTTACATGGAATTTTCCTCCATCGTAAAATTAATCGACTACAGTCTAGATTTCGACTTCAACACTTAGAAAATTTTTCTCTAAGTCTTTTACACTATTGCGAACATTAGCGAATAAAATTTCTCGATCAAGAAATTACACGGAAACATTTCAATTGGAATCAATGCATAGGAAATCAATTTGAAATCCAATTTTATCGAGTGAAAAATTTCTCGGCATGAACAGTGACCTTACCCGCGATTAAACACTTAGAAAATTTTTCGAACCCTTGTCTCACGCGTTAAGTGTTTAATATGAAATTACGATCATGCCATTACATTTTTTCATAATCGAGTATCCTATATGGATATCATATAATTTCAACTCAAAATTCATCAAACATCTCATAAATTGATACAATATTATAGTTTGATGAAATTAAATGCATTTTCGACTATAATAAAAAATTATGAACTAATGAACGTTTATATCTCTTTATTGCTTTTCAGATGGATCGCTACCCACGATACAATCATATATACGATCACAATCTATACTTGAAGGTTCAGGATACGAACTTTCAGCTCGATCTGAGCACATTTCGGTGCCCGGACGTGATCATCGTATCTATCCTGAGAGGCCACCCTATTTGGCACGCGCTGACGGTCACCGCCTCAGTGCCGATGGTCTATCTCCAGCAATTCTTGGGATGCATACAAGGAGTTGTAGCGAATGGGACATTCTCCTTCATGACGCAAATCGGGACGCGGCATATTCATATGAGCAAGAGCCAGTTCGGCATGATACTGGACTTGCTCCACAGCGACAACTACGATCCGCTCCCCATCGGACGCAGAGATGGTCCACGATTTCATGCAAATGGGATATCAACCACAACTCACAAAATTAGCTCAGGTCCAGAGCAGCGGTAGCCCTCACCCCTGGAAGACATTGTTCGGGATAGTGAACAAGTGTCTATCACCCAAGCACGCTGGATTCGACAAGGGCAACGGTAATATACTGCGGATCTTTCACGGTCTCGCTTTCGCCAGAAACCACGACTTCGCACAGCTGATCTGGAATGATCTAGCTGAACAGATCCGGCTTAAGGAGAACCGAAGGTCGAAGAACGTGCCCTATGCTCGTTGGTTCAATATGATCATCAGGGAGTTCACGGAGTCACATGCGGAGAGCATCCCCCAACTGCCTCCCGGTGGAAACTATCAGCCGCCAAGGCTAAAGTTCTTCCACAATCCACGGCTCACGGACCTGGACCAACCGTCGATGCCGATTCCCTCAACCTACTCAGGCTCGCCTACCCCGCGAGAGCTGAGTATCAAAGGTTCTGCTGGGAACACAATTTAACGGAGGAAATGATCAGAGGGCCCCCAGCAGATCACCATGTGAGCCCTCCCCAACCAGACACCATCTGCGGCGCCCCTAACTCCTACCGCCCATTCTTACTACTATTTTCTGTGACTGCATGTGATATAAATAAATTCTATATACGAAAATTGCGTACAAAATTTTTCCTTTTATATAAAGGAAATTCTTCTGTACAATACAAAATATTCCTAGGACATAAATACAAGGTGAGTGCGCATGCGTGTTCAAAACAATCTATTGGCCCGCCACTCAGGTCGCATCCATGTACACACTACCACCTCAAAAGTCCTCCGAAAGCCTCAAAATTTGGCCTCGCCTTCGTAAAGATCACGTACCGTGATCCCGTGAACCTACAACACATAAATTCGTGGAATGAGCTTATAAAGCTCGGTAAGTGAAAGCCATGCATGCCGTGCACGTGTCCTAAATTCGCAAAGGCATCCGCGCCAATGCTTTCTAGACCTCATATGTTTCCTTGTCTTGTCTTGTCATATAGGGCCCTCGGCTATCTTGCTATGCACCATCATGGAGCTCGAATCCACTAGGGATAAATAAATATAAGTGGCAATACCCACTCAAGGGAGGCTAACCCTAGGGCGCCTTTTCTGTCGCAAGGTGGTTTCATACGCCACGCGGACGCTTCACACTGGTAGCCTAATCTGAGGTAGTCAACACAGAGATACCCTCGGTGTCGCTTACTCCCTCAGCTCGCACCCTCCAGGTTTCACGACACGCCATGAGGGCATTAGCCCTAAAATCATGTCTTGCCTTGTACATGTCATGTCATAACGGTAGCGCCATACGACGTCACCATGGTAGCATAGAAGAGCCGTGACTCAACTGTGAGTCGACATCAGACGCTCATATCGGCGAATCTTTATCGCTCTCAGGCGATCGTATATTATGCACGCTATCATATCATGCCTTTCGTTCTAACGTGCGTGCACATGCTCATGTCATGAATATGCGTGTCATGCCATAATATTATGTAATTAAATCATGCGAGTCATATAACGCAGATAATTCACGTAGGAAGTCACATGAAATCATAGAACACATAACATATAATTTTCATGCCCGTATAGTTATGTGTTGTAAATGGGACTTCCACTTACCTGGTATCCTTAGATATTAGCTTATCAGTAAGTCGCTAATCTCCAAACCCTAGATATAGGAACAGAAAAAAATTAGGGTTTGTTAGTCTAATTTTAATTTTACGAAATTGGCTTAATCTGAAAACCCTAGTTTCAACCTCTATAAATTTCGAAACCCTAAAATTTATAACTTAACCTAAACTGAGAAATACTATTGATATAATTCTCGGCATGAATTAAAATATATCTCGACATATAATACTAAATGGATCTCGACATTCTACTGAAACTGAGTCTCGACATTATAAGCTTTCGATATTTACACTACACAAAGATCTCGAGCTTGGAGGCGACATAAGATCTCGAGATTTAAACATTACCATATACAATGTCGATATGTATTTTATAATAAGATGTCGAGTTTTTATAGCGAAGTGTCAACATTACAACAAGATAAATGTCGAGCTCTGTATCAAAATTATAACATAATGTCGAGGTATTATGTGAGGATCTCGATATTATTTATTAAGTTCGATATTTAAACTGTACCAAGATCTCAACATTTTCAAGAGAACTCTCGACATTTTAGAACTAAGTCTCGATATCCCAAGGTCTCGACATTAATCATCAGCATAACTCTCGACATCATTCTCATTACTCAAATAAGATGTCGACATGCACTTCAATCTCAACATGTTACATATTATATATATAATTTCGAGACTCATATCAAGAAAGATCTCGACTTCACACCTTCAAACATATCGACATTGAAATTATGTAAAACTTCAAAATGATGTCGACATGTATCTCAATATGGGTCTCGATATCTTCAAGGTATATCTCGATATCTTATATACAAGGTTTCAATAATAAATAATACATAAGGATTCAATATCATCCTTGAGGACAGTCTCGACATTTTCACAATAAACCTTGATATAACATATAGGATTTCGATACCAGAATTGAAAATAAATCTCGACATTTTGATTCTGAATATTTCGACATGAGCTTGATCTTGAAATCCTTATACCAAGTTTCGACATTACTACTATAGTTTCGAGGTTCATCATTTGAAGAATCTATGTCACTTGAAAATACTGCTTTTTGTTATGGAAGTCATCTAAGCTTTAATTGAAATATATCTTCCTAAGAATAAGATGTTATAATAGCTCGGAATGAAAACCCTCGATAACTGATGACCTAATTATATTTAATTTCTTGTACCTAACTCTCCTAAAACACATTAAACACGTATAGAAGTATAAAGTGGTAGTGAGTTATACCTTCTTCCAAGATCTGTGTGAGACTTCAAGGTAGTTCTCCTTTGTTCTTAGGTTTTCTTTTTTTTTTCGAAAGTTTTGAAATGGACTATCTTAATCCCTTTTTGATTCTTATCTAAGTTTGCGTGTGATCATAAATAATTGACATCGGCAACTTTATCTTCATCATTATCTCATCTTAGTTTTCAATTGACTTAGAATAGAATACCCTAGAATTTAGTATTCCAATGTCTCGAGCCTCCTAATTTCGATTTTAAGGATTTCAGTCTTGGATGGCGCAGAATTCCTTTGAGAGGGACAGTTACGCCAGCACGTGTCGGTGAAGAACCATGTGAAACCCTTAGCCCAATCTGATCCGCCACCTTATTGGGGCCATACCTCGTTGTCCAATCCGCAGCGACGCTCACCTCGTCATGGCACTGATTCCGCACATCAGACCGATCGGTCACCCTAGCAGATCTACCCCCATCACCAGCTCCCGCCCCTTCAGCCCCATGAATTCCTAACTTCATGTGAATCCTAATTACCCGAGATGTGTACACATGCACATCAAAAGAATCTCTATGCGCCCGGCCTCACAGGTCGTCATCCATGCACACACTCCCATCCCAAAAGCTGCTGGAAGCGCCAAAAGATTTGCCTTGCCATCTACGCGATCACGTACCGTGGTCGCTGGCACCTACAACACATAACGTAAGGGGTGAGCGATATGCTCAGTAAGTAGAAATCATGCATGACGTGCACGTGATAAAACCCCGCAAAGGCAATCCACGCCGATACATCTTACGTCTTATGGTCTAAACTCAATCTCATATCTTTTATCTTAGGGCCCTTGGCGGACTTTTACCCAGGCGTACACCGTAAAGAGCTCTATCCAACCACGGGCTTCAGCCCAAGTATGAGGGCATCAACCCAACCATACTAAAGCATGAGGGCATCAACCCAACCACGCTAATCAGGGATATAAGAGCATCAACCCAACCATGAGGGCATCAACCCAACCATGGTAATCCCCCGACGCATCAACGTCGTTCGTAAACTGGCGACGCATCAACGCCGTCCCGGTGCCCCAGAAGCCGCCACCTAACTTATCTTATAATATCATGCTCACCTCGGCATTTATTCTTCGCTATTTGCGACATAATCATGCACGCTTATCATCTCATTACCCCCAAGTGTTTCGTGCATGCTCGTGCATATGCAAAATGCATTAATGCCATAACGCTTACCGAAAGCATGCAACCGTAGCATACAAGTTCACGTAAGTACGTAAGCACATCATCACGTAATCACATAATTTAGGCACATACACATATGTTATGTGTTGTAGTTGGATTTCCACTTACCTGTCGTCCGTCGACTAGCGCTACTGAACTGGTGAATTTCCTAAGTCCCAACCTTAAGCATAAAATATTAGTGTCAGTATACTATTTAATTAATAGGATCATCTAAGTGTTCGAAGTTCCTAAATGTTAAAATATTATTTTTATTATGGTATTTGAAAGGTAGTTGTTTATTTAAAATTCGTGGAATTTCATAACTTCGTGAACTATTTTAGACTTATGATTTGTAATTTAGTCTAACCACTTGAAATTTGCGAACTTACATAATTCGTGAAGTACAAACACCAGCATGATTCGTGAAAATTGTATTTTGCGAACTACTTGAAACCTTATACCTATTGAACTTCCTATGACTCGTGAGATGTGTGAATTTCGTAAACTAGCTTAACCTCCAATCTCGCAAAAGCGCCTTTCGCATTTACAATTCGCAAACTAAGTCTAATTCGCGAATTAGTTAGACTTAACATGGAATTCGCCAAGTTCTTCTCGGTTCGCGAAAGAGTCCAATTCGCCAGATGGGGTTCGGTCACATACTTCGCGGACTTCGTTTGTTCGCGGGTCTTATGAGTTCGCGAACCTGATGAGTTCTCAAAACGGATTCTCCATCTAGCTCGGTTCGCGAAGTGGCCGAGTTCGCCAAATGGTTCCGATTCGCGAAACCCTTAACCCGCCACTTTTAGGGTTCGCGAAATAATCCTTCTATACACTTCCGCGATTTCATGAACGCGAGCCTATTGAGTTCCTGAATTCTCATACTATTAATGGCCCGTGATTGTCCAATTCGCAAAAGCTAATTCGCCAAATCGAGTTTCGCCAAATTTATAATTCTGGAAATTTATTTCCTATATGAGGATTCGCAAAATATAATACATCATACCTAATTCGCGATTCTGTATAGTTCGCGAGCTACACTTTTCCTAGCCTTGGTTCGCGAATCTACCACCTCGCGACATGGTCTATATTGCGAATTGTCTCGAATTCGCGAAACCCTAAGTCCTCAAATTAGTTCGCGGCTAGCATGGGTTCGCGAAACCCAGCTCACCAACTTTCTTTGCGACGTCATTTCCTCCCATTCGCGAAGTTCAGTTCGCCAAATCCTAACTCCTCATGCTTATTTCGCGAATTCGCTCATACTAAAAACACCTTTTAATTCGCGAAACACTAATGATAAAGATCAAAAGTTGCTTTTTCTCAAGAACACGTTGGAGGCCGATATGAACTCCTTAAACCTAAAGTCCAGATTAATTTAAAACATAAGTTTTTGGCAGATTTTAGATTTTGTTAACGTCTTAAGCATGTTAAATTCGAAGTTTATGCCTAAGAATGCCGAATCAAAGTGAGAGAATCCACCCTCAAGAATTACGCTTGCACAAACTTAGCAATTGATGACCCCGTGCTCAAAATCCCTAGGATATTCTTTTATTTAAATAAGGATGAAAACAAAATATAGAATTGGGGTAAGAAACTTACACCTATTCCCGCTTTGCAAGAGTTCCTTTCGAATTATTCTTCTTCTTCTTTCACTCAGCTTCGTTGGTTTCTTTCTCAAATGAGGTTATGGAGGTTTTAAAATCTTTTTAAAGTATGGTGATGGGATGTAAATGACGAAAATATCCCATAGATTAAGGAGAGTTGTTCCTAAGGTCATTTTTAAATGTTTTGGGCCTCAACTTATAAGTTTAGCCTATTTTTTTGAATATTCCTAATAAACTGAGGGTCACTTGGTACAATTTAATTGGCCAAATTTCGCAAGATCACCAAAGCGCGTAATTTACCACGCGAAACTTCATGTAAGTCGCATAAGCACGAAATTAATGCATGAAAAGCACATAATTGTGGTCAACCTTTTATGCAAAATTTATTGGCCTTACTATTTTCGAGGACCCGGGTGCTACACATTTGCAACCGACACACGCGTCTCGAGGAGACCCACAAGTGGCAAACCCGCCTGCCCAACCCACTCCCCCACCGCCCTTCTGTGGTCTTGCCTGTTAAGACCACGGACGTTCCACGAACCGATCATCGCTATGAATGAAGCCATGACAGGGCAGCATGCTCTTTAGGGCCCGTAATAGTTAGCTCAGTATCAACCAAATCCCCGCAGCCCCCGAAGTACAGCAAAAGAGTTGTCATCACACTGAGACAGATCAGCATAATGCCTTGGGATGTGCGGCCCCGTCGAAGATACCGTTACATGAGAGCCCACGTGGCTAGGATAGTCAACTCTCTTCGAGTGCGAAGGGTTCGCCACCACCTTTGCCTTACCATAGGCACCCACTTGGCGCCAATCCTTATGCACATTCCGCCCGCGAGCCTCGTCCTTCTGGCTATGCATTGCATGGGCAGGGGCATTAGCCTTCGCCTTAACCCCCATATAGGCGGGCTTCGCAGTAGCTTGGGCCATAGGCTGCACTGACTGTGTCCGTTCTTGCCGTTTGGGACACTGGGTATCCCCATGGGCCCATGTCGCACACTGCTCACACCGCGATAGCCGCCATTCATACTCCACCCTCACATGTATAATCCCAGCCTTACCACCCTCCTCCGTGGGCACCTCAATGTGAACCTCCTCAATGAATGGAGTAGCAAGCGTCTCAATGAGGCAGACACGCACATAGTCAATCCGTTCCCCATTTGCCGTGATCCCATCCGCAAATAGTGGGCGGCCAACACCACTAGCCACGATGCTCAAACCATTTTGGGTCCAGAACTCGCTCGGCACATTCCATAGCTTCACCCAGAGAGGTACCTCAACAAGCTCTTTTCTTTCAAGCGACATGCCTGGCCGCCATGTTTCAAGAAAAAGCGGTCGACCCTGCAAAAGCCAAGGGTCGCCTTCCAACACAGTGGTCATCGCCGCAGCCGATTCAAACCAAAACCAGAAAAATCCATTTGTAATGGCCCGAACCTCCACTAAGCCATTCCACCGTGCCCGTACGAACCTCTCCACAAATGGAAAATATGGTTTCCGCCCGAGGAAAATACCCGACCAAGGTGTGAGCCCACCTCGCTAGACCTTTACGGGCCACCTCCCAAGACGGGGACACCACCGCAAATTTGTCAACCGGCGATGTTGGGGCAATATATTCGAGATTGAGGCGTCGCTGATCCCCTTTCACCGATCGGTTACTTGCGTTATTTGGGTTGTGCCCAACACCTCCCGACCCCGCAACCACCTCAGTAAACGTCGATGGACGTGGTTCCCCTGGTGATGAAGGCCAATTGAAGGCAATACGTTCAGCTTCAGGTACCGTCGCCACCACCAATGCAGTCGATGGGTCGGCCGCAGCCTCAGTCGGCGGGACATCCCGACCTATGTCCTCAGCCATGGCAACGTCCATGTCCACGCACCTCCGAACGGCCAAACGCGGTGGCGGCGTATCAGGACGCCCCCATTTCTGGCGGCGTGTCGTGTGGCGAAGAATCCCTTTGATCGGATTCAGTGGTCCCCCACCAACAACAGCCCGAGCCTGCTGCGTCGCTCCCACAGTCGAAGCTGATGGTACAGCCGAAACCCTAGCGTTACCCATCGGATCCTTAGCCACAGCCGCCTCTGAGGATCCGCCACCAAATTCCCCGGTTGCCCCACCGTTAGCAGCGGGGTTCACATCCCTCCCCATCGCATCAGTTTTGTGAACGCGGCCGATGAAATCCCGAAACCTCACCTCGTCGAAGCAAGCCGCGAATTCAGGATAGGTGGCGATTAGCGCCGCCAGATCAGGCAAGGGCGGGGCCTGCCTCATGCCTGGATCACCGATCGTCGTCGGGGCCCGATCGGGTGGCACGGATTGATTCCTCGGATCATCCTCCATCATGCACAAAAAAACCCTAGCCGCCAAGAATCAATAGAAAAACCTCGATCAGATTAGATTAATCCCGCCGCCACCTGAGTGATGGGGAGGGATGCAACAGCCACCGGCCAGCCACCAACAATGAAGAGTGGCCGGAAACGACGGTGCCGATCGTGGAGAAACCGAAGAAAATTCTGAAAATTCGCCTACTGTGTGAAAATCGCACACACTGAAGGTGTAAGTAGTTATTTTACCCTTATTCTATTTCATTTTAGATGGTATTAGTTTTAGTTGGGTTTATATGCTCCTCCAATTGTTCTTTTAACTCCTTTAACTCGTTTGGTGCAATCGATAAGGGGCTTTAGCAATAGGACCCGCTCCTGGCACTAGGTCGATGGTGAACTGTATTTCTCGATCAGGGTGTAACCCCGGGAGATCATCGGGGAAATACATCGGCGATCTCATTTACTATTGACACATCCTTCAATTCTGGAAGAGGGGCTTTCTCTGCCTTTACCGCACATACTAAGAAAGGTTCACAACCCCGATCTCAAAAGTCGTTGAGCCATAAAAGCCGAAATTCGAGGAATACAACTTTGGTTCGTTTTACCCGAAAAAGTAAATACCTCATCCTCAGGCAATTGAAATTTCACTATCTTCTTAGCACAGTCAATCACGGCTCTATATTACGAAAGCCAATCTATCCCAAATATGATGTCATAATCGTTCATCGGGATCACAATCAGATCAGCTTCTAAGTTTCTACCCTCGATGTTTATAGGACATTTTTGTACTGCCCTGTTGGTTCGAATTGGGTCCCGGTGAGGTATTATCACTACATAACAGCATTCAGACTGAGTAGGATAGATTCCCTACTCTTTCCATGTAGTTAGCCGACACAAACGAATGTGTGGCACCAGAGTCAATGAGAACAGATGTAGGCACGTGAAAGATGTTCAATATACCCGTCACTACAGCTGGGTTTGCTTCTGCTTCCTTATTCGTCAGGGTGAAAACCCTGGCTGGAATCGATGGAGGTCGAACCGGCTGTTGAGTCGAATTCACGGGTAGGTTCTCCGGACAGCTCCTCGCATAATGACCATTCTTTCCACATCGAAAGCATTGAGGGCCTGAGTTTGAACCAGATCTAAAGCAGATTCCGAAATGGTAGCGCCCGCATTGTTGGCATCGAGGCGCGGGGTTTGGAGGCCTATTCGAAATATTTGCTGGCCCTTGGTTCATTGGACGGTTCTGTTGACTTGGTCGGTTGTTTTGGTTATTTTTTTGCCAGGACCTTTGCCAAAGCATTGGCGTTTGCGATCACCTCCTCCTTGTTGATTCTCCTTTCTTCTCTTTGCCTCCAGATCCTCCACAATCTGCGCCTCAGCCTGCTCGCAATCATTGTCCGCTCCGCTACTTGTGTAAACTCCAGCTGTCGGACTCCCCGTTCTACTTAAGTCTCGATAAAGTTCAGGTTTGAGGCCCGTTATGAACCTCGCCACCTTCAACAGATTAGTGGACACCATGTGAGGGGCAAAGCGGGACAGCTCCTCAAACTTACGAATATACTCCGCAACTGACATCCCTCCTTGTTTCAGGTTCATAAATTCGAGCATCCTCCGTTCTTGTTCATGGGCTGAGAAGTACTTGTTGTGAAACAGCTCCTTGAAGCGCTCCCACGGCATCGTCACTTGTTCTCTAGTACTTTCACTGTGTCCCACCAAAACCTAGCGTTTCCTCTTAGCATGGAAATGGCACAAAGAACCTTCTCCTCCTTCGGCACACGGCTATAGATGAACATGTATTCGATCGTACGTAACCAGTCTTCTGCCACAATAGGATTAGTTGCATCAGCGAATGTCGGAGGGTTCAGTTTTCTGAAACGTTCCCCAATAATTTCGACACGCTCTGGTTGGGGGGAGAAGTGGTGATCAAATGAGTTGTGGTGTTGTATCAGCTCATTTATCTAGTCTGACTGGCGTTGGATCAGCTCGGTTAAGCGCATTATCGTGGAATCGCGCTCACTCGCAGGGGACTCAGGTTCGTCCCTACGGCTCGACTCTCCCACATTTTCTCTACGTCCTCGCCTCATTTTCGACTATGATCTATCATCACACATACAACACATTTTAATAACACATAATCACAAAAGTTATAAAAAAAACTTACAGGCGAGACTGGTTCTCCAGGCTTTTGAGCGGCAGTACATGGACAGTCTTCAGAACCTATAAACCTAACGCTCTGATACCACATGTAACATCCCGTCCCATACCGGCCTTCGAGTTGGAGGAAGCTCCTCAAGCTTCGGGATGACATCCGCCCTCTAATCACTTTCAGCATTGGGAATGGCGCTTCTACCAGGCTGTGGACAGATCCTTGGCTCATCAGGGGCCCCATGATTGATCGATTCCCACGTGGCCCTATGATCATGGGCCTTCTTCTTGACTCCAAGCTTAGTAAAGTGATCCGCGAGGATGGTTGGTTCTGGCCTGCTCGTACCTCGACGGAATACATGGATATCGAGCCCCTACTTCCACAGGTGCGACCTAATGAGGAGGATAAGATTATTTGGAGTGCTTCCTCGACTAGCACTTCCTCTACTCGCTCGACTAGGGAGAGTATTCGCCTTCGACGCCCTAAGATCACATGGAACACTCTGTTTGTCGATTCCTCATCATGAGATTATACTTTGGCTAGCTATCAGAGACAGAATGGCTACGAGGGATAAGCCGTGGGTTGCGGCTAAGGCTGGATGCTCTACCTGCCCTCTTTGCGACATTCAGGAGGTTGAGACTGTTAGGCATCTCTTTTTTGACTACCCCTACTCCAGGCGCTGCCTTCGTCTTCTCTGCGGGAAACTACGCTTTGGTTGGCCGGTTGGGGAATGGTTTGCCGGTATCAGATGGGCGGCTCGGCGCTGGAGGGGTAAACACTTAGCTACTTGGGCCCACGTCATGCACTCAATTCGCTGGTCTATCACCTGTGGATGGAGCGTAACAAAAGATGGCACGATAGGAGACAGCGCCAGCCATGTCACATTATTGCTGATATTTGAAATGTTACTTTGCTTACGTCTTTCTACTCTTCCTTCTAAGTATGTGCTGCAATGCTCTGCTCTACAGTGGGCATGGCGTATTGCTTGGTAGGTTGGTGGTTCTTGTGTGTTTCCTTTCTTATTTCTCAGAAACTGATTGGCCTGGTTCTGATTCTTGTCCGTTTGGGTGCTGTTGTGAGGACGGAATGCGATGCCTGTGATAATAGGGATGTCCTCTTATCTCTTTATCTCTTTTTTTCCTTTCTGTCCCTGCTTTGCCCTGTGCTTTGTTCCTTTTCTCGTCGATTTTTTTCCCAGCTTGGATTTCCGAGGGGTGGGGACTGGGGGTTGCTTCTCGCTCGTGCTCTTGGAGGATCCCACGCGGTGGTGCTGGCTCGTCCATGGCGGAAAGATACAGGAGATGGCATTTCCTCGCCTTTCCCCCCGACCTGTCTTGCGGACGCACCTGCCGCGTTTCCCTCTTATCGCTTGAGAATCTCCTCTGTGAAATTATCGGCTGTTGTGCGCTTACGCGTTGCCTGCACATCGCCGGGGCGCCCTGCTGGCACTACATCTGGTGCTAGGATCCTGTTGATTGATTGTGGATTGTGACACCTACCTTCGCCTCTGTTTTGCATTGTTGTACCTTTGTTTTTTTGGCTTCGGTCTTGTTGGGACCCTGTGGATGTTGGGGCTGTTGCGGTCTTCGTAGTTGTGCTGTCAGGTCGGTAGATTGTTACCGCTTGTTGTGTCGTGAACGTTATCATGAACCCTACCCATGTACTCCTGTATCTTTCTTTTTTTATATAGTCAACTTCCCCAAAAAAAAAACTGCGGATGCATAGGGATTCCATTCATCTCTTTTCGCTCCAACTCACTTTGGGGGCTCATAGCCTTGGAAAGGTGAATCCCATGTTGCATAGGTAGGAACCATTTCCTAGATAGTCCTAACATACGATTCTCGATCTCTATAAAGGCGAATACCCATGAAGTAGATAGCGTCTCCAAAGAATTTCATGGAGAATTCGGTTGAAAACCACGCTTTCACCATTTGGAGCATCTCGATATCATGTCCTGTCCAAATGACGTCATCCAAGTACTATACGAGGAATGATGTCTAACTCCCACTGCTTTTCTTGTCGACGCAGGGATCTTCGTTCCTTATGAATCCGTAGTCATATACTTCATCAAAACCGAAGGTTCTACATTTGTTAGGCTCATGTTAATTTGCACACAATATGAGCATCTCCTTGCGATGTAAAACCGTTGGGCTGTTCCACATCCTTGAGGTATTTGTTTAGGAACTAGGTTTTCACATCCGTCTGCCAGACCTCACACTTATAGTGTGCTCCTATTGCAATCATGGTTACAGTCGATTGCATCTAAAGGCTTTCCTCAAAGTCAATGCCTAAGGTCCTTTCTCGGACCTAGGACCTAGGTCCAGGGACCTTATATCCTTTCATCTGACTCGCTCTGTCGTTCTGTACTGTTTGGTCTTTTCTCTTGGCTTTCCCTTGGTTTGGGTTGTATGCAGGTTGACCTCTCACTGGATCGCTTTGAGGGGGCTGCTTCCATGACTGCGTGTTGGAAGGGGCTGGCTCCGCCGCACTCACCTTAGATGGAGACTGAGTCACTCTTTTCCCCTCTCTCTTTCCTTCCCTCGACTTGTCACTCCCTTGCTTGTCTGTCTTGTTTGTTTGTAGGTGGGGCGTTGGACCACGAAGTCTCCTGCCTTCCCTGCTGGCTTTCCCATCCTTCGTACTTGTGTGGTGGCCCACCCTGTTGGGGTGGGCCCGATTAATCGACGCCGGCCCCCGAACAGCGCAACGTGGCTATAGTGGAAGCGCGATTTGTACCGAGCGGCGTAGGGTGGCGAATTTCGATTTTTAATATCTAATTAAACCTTACGCCATTCGGCTTCTCCCGAGGGTCTAAGATACAGTCCTAAGCCTCGGGAGATCGCGGTTAATTCGAATTATCAAAATTCGAATTTTTTTTCCCAATTTATTTGAATTAATAATTTAGATCCAAATTAATCGAACAAAGCGGCAACCAGCCGTTTTTCGATTATTTGGATACTGAAATGATTTTTGATCAATACCAAACTTTCCAGAATAATTCTACACTTCCTAACGTTCGCAACGATAGGTCTTTCGAATTATTCCGATGTCGTTTGATATTTTTCACAAAATCAAATCTGTGGTTCGAAATTATTAATCCGAATTAAACGGCAGTCTGTCGTCTTTTAACTATTTGACGACTGAAATGATTTCCGATCAACACCAAACTTTCCAGAATAATTCTACACTTCCCGACGTTTCCAACGAGGGGTCTTTCGAATTATTCCGATACCGTTTGGTATTTTTCGTAAATCAAATCATTAAGGTTCGAGGTATACCTTTGGTGAACAAGAATTCTTCTGTCGTCGCCTCGGATGGACGTGGCTACACCTCGTCTGGATCCCGGGGCTTCCGGGCTAGCACGCCGGTATGACCTTGAACAAACCTCCGAGACTGCTCTCGATGGCTAGACGCAGTTCGTTTCGGGCGTCGGGTTCGTCGAACGATCCCGTCGGTTCAACGTGGCTTGGAAGTTCAAAACTTCAATCCTTTTTCTCTAGTTTAATGTTGTATATCTAATAAGTACCAAGTCCTTTTTTTTTTCTTATCAAGCAACAAACGTTGCTTTTCTCATTTATGTAAATTTTATTTTATTTTTTATTTTTTATTAAATGAAACAAGTGTCAAACTTGTTAATGACTCAACTAATGAGTCATTAGTTCTACACATCCCAACGTGGATGTGTAGATATTTCTATTTTTATTTTTTTTATTTTTTTTTTTAATTTTATGACAATTTCATTTTGGCCCTTGGGGTTTCTAAATTCTCAATTAGTCCCTCAATTTTAAATAATAAAATAATTAAATCCAATCTAATTATTTTAATTATAATTGAGCCCACTTAGTTAATTAATTAAGCACTTAAGACAATCATAAGTCCTAATTATTTCCATGACTGTCACTGGAATTTAACTAAGTCGTCGACACCTCGTATCAACTATGCCACTACCTCAACGAATCTCATTCGTTAGGTTCCACATAACAGCCCGCCGTTTTCGTTCTAGTTCATTACTATTTTTAAGCGCGACTCTCTAGGTCCGTCTCAACTGGCATGGGAGGAATCCACGAGTCCCGGTATTCGCCTAGCCAATCCCACAGTACCGGACAGATCCCAGTTGAGAACGAATTTTGATCTAATCGAAATTCGGGCGAACCGACTATAGTGTATACATTTAAATACTTCTTACACCTTTCACTTGCGTCCCGGTTAGGTGAGAGCCATGCAAATGTCAAACTCACTAACCTAACACTATGTTATAATCGAGATCGAACTGATTATTTAAACTCCGCTCTATATCTAATAAGAGCAAGTTTTCCAAGCTTCGGCCGAAGGCTTTATAATCGTCGCTCTCCTATTACCTCATAGGACATTAACCTATACGAATATAGGCAGTGAATCCCGATAGCAGTCAAAGCCCGGCAATCACCTCCGTAAAGTCGGTTGCGTTTCGTCGCTGACCCGTGTCTCATTTATGAACACTTACGAGCCTAGCCAACTAGCGACAAACCGAAATCGCGAAAGCAAATCCGTCAATGACCCTATCGGTCTGAGGCTGCTATAGTCATTCGTTCAATCATTGACAACATCCTAGCCATGTGATTGAGACGAATACGAGCCGAATGTCCGAATACGCAATCTCTCCGATCACCAATATCTCCATCACGACCCACAACCTCTCAGGTAATCGGTGACACTACCGATACTATGTGGTCGTCAATGGATAAGTCATATTCGGATATCTAGTCACCCACCTAGAATCCTTAGACTTACGGACTTTTTATTTAATGTTGAGATTAAGGACCGTCCGGTGTCTCCTCTCTCGTCCCACGAGAATCAGACGTCCAACTCAAACATTTGGGTGTTATTTATTTATCGCACTACCGGATGCCAAGTAGACTTAAATTCGATAAATAAATAATAATGCCTTTATTATAATGAAAATATATATTCATTAATTTATTTGACGGTATATACAATAAACCTGTCTTACAACCTATACATCATCGTGCGCCCTATACTATTCCTAGTCCCCATATGGCATTCCGAGGGCACACTCCCTAACACACCCGGCCCTGGTGATATTCCCTTCTGGCCTGCTCCAAAACAGGTGGAGGCATGAGTACGCATCTACAGACCAGCCCTGCGGATGCATTTTCCCGCCAGAAGCATTTCCACCGTGATTTTGTCTTCTGTTTGTGCGTCTTGCACTTGTTGGCACTTTGCTGGGTAGCCCTGCTGGTACTACAACTGGTGCCAGGAACCGGTTGACTGTTGTGGTTTTTTGACACCTTTTTGCTTTTGCTTCGGACCTCTGTATTGTTTCTCTCTTGGGGCTTTGGTCTTGGTTGGACCTTGTAGGTTGTCTGGGTTACCTAATCTATGGTGCTGTCTGGTCTGTCGTACATTACCGTTTGGTGCGGCATGAGCGATATCATGCCCACTGCTCTGTACCCTTGTTTTTCATTTATCTTAGTTACCAATTTCCAAAAAAAGTTTGACTAAAACGTTTTCCTACGAGCCAGCTCCGTACGTCTCAACCAGTTTGTTTGTGCGTAGGAATCATTTTCTCTTGCATAGCCTTAAGTCATCTCAATCTTTATCCCTGATAGCCCTGGTCATAGGTAGTGGGATCGTCTCCGACATTCCCTTCCATCGCAGCAACCACGTGCTCGAGGTGGACCATCCCGTATCTCTCAGGCTGGTGAGAGACTCTACCCGACTTGTGCACTTCCGATTGCGTTTCGAACTGCTCTACGGTGCGTCCGACACTGTAGTCTGTGAAAGCGCTTGTGACGACTCTCCAGAGTTACTTCGCGACCCGCTCCTCAAACGAACTCCTCTTCGAGAAAGTAAGCCTGATGGGCTACAACAACTCTTAGATCGTCGTAGAAGTAAAACTGGTATCCCATGGAATCCTTAGGATACCCGACAAAACGTCTTTTCACAGCCATCGACTCTAGTTTATCTGTCTTGAGCTTTTTTACGAATACGGGGCAACCTCAAATTCTAATATCACTAGTACAGAAAATGGAATAGGTTACGGCACTATGGGCGACTAATGTAGACGACGGACGCCTATAGTGAAAAATTTTGACTTTTGGCGACTGCTGTGGCGGTAACAGTCGCCAATCAGTTCATCGTTTTTATTTTTTATTTTTTTGACATTCGGCGATTGTTGTTCTGACAACAGTCGCCAATAGTTTCTAATTTTTTTAAATAAATTAGACATTCGGCGACTGTTGTGAGTATAATAGTCGCCAATTGTCATTTAATTGTTTTTCAATTATTTGAGTATCATTGGCGACTGTTACGTTAACAATAGCCGCCGATGCTCTTAAATACCACAAGAACGGATCAAAACACTCACACTCGCCGATCGAACGCCGCACACACACGTCGAACACTTGCACAGTCGCCGCGCCTCGCCTTTTTTCTGCCGCCCGCGTCGGCGATACGTTACAACAAAACTTGGTTAGTCGACATATGCACAAGACTCGATATCTTATATACGGCTGGAGTCGTTAGTCGACATATGGAAACTCCAACAACGAGTCACTTGAAGACAACAAAAAGAATTCTACGATACATAAAAGGTACGACTAGCTATGGCTTGCACTACACAAGTTCTAATGAGTTCAAGCTCGTAGGATATAGCGACTGCGACTGGGGAGAGGATATCGATGATCGCAAAGTACAAGTAGATTTGTTTTCTACATGGGAGACACTACCTTCACATGGATGTCAAAGAAGCAACCGATCGTTGCCCTCTCTACATGTGAAGCCAAATATGTGGTGGCTACCTCATGCGTATCTCATGCAGTTTGGCTTCGCAATCTACTTAAACAGTTGGGAATTCCTCAAGACCAACCACCTAAGATTTACGTGGATAATAAGTCAGCAATAGCGTTAGCCAAGAACCCATTCTTCCATGATCGGAGCAAGCACATCCAGACACGCTACCACTATATGAGAGAGTGCATTACACGGAAGGATGTTGAAATGGAATACGTGAAGTCCAAAGATCAAGTAACCGCTATTTTCACAAAGCCACTCAAGAAGGAAGACTTCGTACGACCACGAAGTATGCTCGGGATGACTAATCAAGTTGCAAGCGTGTGTTGAAATAATAAAATTGATATGGGCCTTACTAATTATGATCATGGATTTAGCATATGGGCTTAGGAGTAGCCCAATTTTCTAGATGTTTATGATAAATATCTATGATATTTTCTATAGAAAATCTAGGAGAAATCTAGATTAGTGACATGTGGCTTAATCTTGGATAATTTGAAGGAGTGCTACTAGTATAGGGGTGATGGGTTAGCATTTTTGTTTCAAGCAAAATCAAAACAATATTGTAACAAGTGTGTTGTAATACTGTTGACCTTTTTGATCCATGACCATTAGATAGTTTGATGATCAATGTAATTGTAGTGACGTTAGGTCTATATACGTGTGAGATATCCTACTATATTATATAAGAAAAATATGCTGTCTATATATGGAAGGTGATATATCCGTTGTGAATCGTTTATTCCTGTAAGAAAATCATATCTGACTCTAGTGGAAGCCGCACGTAAGATGCTAATTCATATTTCGAGATGTGATTAGGGTTTACACCATCAGTAGGTGCGATTTTCATATAGTAGGGGAATTTTCAAATTTCGCTTGGTGCTTCACGTTCTCTACCGTCGTTTCCGGCCATCCTCCATTGTTGGTGGCCGGCCGGTGTTGGTGTTTGCCCTTCTCCATCGCTTGGGTGGTGGAGGAGTGGATTGGTTTAAGGTTTTTCAAAAATCTCTTCAGCTAGGGTTTCGACTATGATGGCAGAGGATCATGATGCTTTGGCAATCGTCGACGTCACATCGACGACCATGCCGGCTCTGTCGGATTCTGGCGGGGTTATGTGCCGCTTACCCGGAGTTTGCGGCATGTTTCGACGAGCCCAAATTCCGTGGGCTGATGTCGCGCATTCATGCGGTCGATGCGAAGGGGCGGGGGTCGGTTTCTGGGCCTACTGCCGCGCCTAGGGCCACGGATCTGAGTGGCAATCTGTCTGTGGGTGGATCGACGGCGGGGGCTGCAACTTCAGCGACTGATGGTGCGACGACGGATGGGGGTCTGATTGGGGCTGCATCTGCAGCGATTACTGGTGGGACGGCTAGGGTTCCTACGCAATCGACTGCGGCTTTTGTAAGGGCTCCGGTTGGTGGTGGGCCTGGCCCGCTCAAGGGCATTCTACGCAATTCCAGCTGGCGGCAACAGTGGGGACGTCCGAATACGCCGCCGCCCGTCTGACAGCACGGCGGTGTGTGGATATGGCTCTACAATTGACACCGGCTCAGTGGATGGCATGGCTGCAACGCAGCCTAGGTTTCTTCAGAAAGAGGCGGCGCCTCCTTCGATGGTGACGACGGTGGGGTTGATGCCGCATGCAAAGACGAACTCGGGTCAGCAAACGCCACCCATGAGGTCCTTGCTGCGGTGGTTACGGAGTCGGCTACAGCTGCTCCTGGCTCACGGAATCAGGTGCGGAAAGAGGAGCGTACGGTGAACGGGGAGAAGCGCCTTGCCCTTGAATTTGTTTCACCAACGTCGACTGTTGATAATATTGCGGAGGTGTCACCGGCGTGGGAGGTGGCTCGCCAAGGTTTTGCGAGGTGGGAACACACTTTGGTTGGCTACTTTTTGGGTAGAAAACCCTATTTTCCTTTCGTCAAACAGTTTGCGCGGGCACGTTGGAATGGGGTGGTGGAGGTTCGGGCAACCCATAATGGGTTTTTCCTCTTTCGGTTTGTTTCCGCCACAGCCATGAACACGGTGTTAGAGGGCGGACCATGGCTTCTGCAAGGACGACCTCTGCTCTTGGAGGTGTGGCGCCGGGGCATGTCGATGGAAAGAAAGGAGCTTGTCGAGGTCCCACTGTGGGTGAAACTTTCGAACGTCCCTAGCGAGTTCTGGACCCAAAAGGGTTTGGGCATCGTAGCTAGTGGGGTGGGCCGTCCGCTCTTTCCTGACGGAATCACGGCGAAAGGGGAAAGGATTGACTACACACGTGTGTGTGTCATGAAGACGCTTGCCACTCCATTCATCGAAGAGGTTCACATAGAGGTGCCAAGGGAAGAGGGTGGCACGTCTGGGATTGTGCATGTTCGTGTGGAATATGAATGGCGTCCAACGAGGTGCGGGTTTGTGTCACATGGGCTCATGGGGAAACCCAATGCCCCAAGCGGCAAAGGGATGCACCGGGGCAGCCAAAACCTCGGACGACGCCTGCTCATAAGCCCGCCGCTACAGGCGTAAAGTCTCATGCACGGGATCCGCCGCGGCATAGTCGGAGGGATGAGGCCCGTGGCAGGGTTGTGCGAACGGAATGGCATCAAGTTGGAGCCCATGGTAAGGCTTTGGCGGTGTGGCCCCTTCCTCATCAGCGACAATTGGGCATTTTACCCATGTGGCATCCCATGAGGCGAGTTCCTCAAAGGGGCCGCATACACCGCGGCGATCTGGTGACCCTAGCCAGTCAGATCATAACTCCTTTTCCTTGCTACGGGGATTGACTGATGACGATCTTGTTGATACTGAACCACCTACTACGGGCCCTAAAGCGAATGCAGCCTTCCTAGCCCCGATGGGTTCGTGGAATGTCCGTGGTCTTAACAGGCAAGACCACAGGAGGGCGGTGGGGGATTGGATAGTTCGGGGATGGTTACGGATTATTGGGCTTCTTGAGACGCGAGTGGATGAGTCCAGCGGCACGCATTTCGGAGGGTATCCGACGTCGGTGGACTTGGTTCTTCGACTATGAGGATGGCCCAGGTACTCGTATCTGGGTGGAGTGGGATCCTTCAGTGCTAAGTGTCATCGTAGTGGCGAAGTCTGGTCAAGCTCTGCATTGTCGCGTGGAACAGCTTGATACGCGGGAAACGACATTCATCTCGTTTGTGTATGGGAACTCGCGAAGGGAGGATAGAGTGGCCCTATGGGCGGAGCTGACGCAGTTCTCGGCTTTATGTGTGGAGGATGCATGGCTCGTGGCGGGGGACTTCAACACTATATGCATACGGGGGAGGGGCGCGGGGGTGCACCTCAAGCGCGGGACATGTCTGAATTTCAGGCATGTCTCGTACAGGCCGACCTCCTAACGCTACCATCGACAGGCCAGGAATTCACATGGTACAATCAGCAGCGGGGTCTTGCGGGCATTTGGAGGAAATTGGACCGCATGCTATGTAACCCACAGTGGTTCGCTCAGGGGACGGATGCATGTTTTCAATGTGATCTTCCCGCCACATTGGACCACTCGCCGTTGACTTTAGGGGTGGCGGCGGCTAGAGTGGGTGCTGCGAGTTTTCGCTTTGAAAACTTCCTTACTAAGGAGGAGGGGTTCTTAGACCATGTTAAGGGTGTTTGGAATATTCGCATGTCGGGTTTTCCTATGTTTGTGCTGGTCCAGAGGCTGAAGTTACTGAAGCCTTTCTTCAGCCGAATGCGACGCGCCAAGGGGGATCTTGCCGCAAATGTCGCGGATGCTTTACGTTTTTTGGGGATTGCCCAGGAATTCGCAGCGAGGTACGCCCTTGAGGTGCTGTTTCATGATCTTGAACGACACTGCCGTCATCTCTATGCCAGGGCTGTTGAGGTGGAACATACTGCCCTATCCCAAAGGGCGAAGCTTGCTTGGCTCAAGGATGGCGATCAGTGCTCGTTGTTTTTCTTCACGAAGGTAGCGGTTCGGCGGGCTACCAATCGTATCATTGCGCTGGAAAGCTCGACCGGCGATATCCTACATACTCCGGAGGCGGTGGAAGGGGAGTTGCTGGGGTTTTATCAGGGATTACTTGGCCAGTCTGCGAGATCAACTCAGGTGGAACAGGCTGAGGTCTAGGAGGCCCTTACGCGTACACTTTCCCCAGCTGCGTCTCTTGATATGGTCCGACCAGTTGATGATATGGAGGTTAAGCTCGCGCTATTCTCTATGGGTGATGAAAAGGCGCCAGGGCCGGATGGATATACAACTGCTTTCTTCAAAGCGGCTTGGGGAACTGTGGGCCCTGATGTGACGCGGGCCATGCAGGACTTCTTTGCTACGGGCCGCCTACTAAAGGGGCTTAATAGTACGCTTTATTATGCTCATTCCTAAGTGCGCGTCTCCACGGCGTTCCACAGACTTCCGCCCCATTTCGTGTTGTAATGTCTTTTACAAGATCATCTCAAAGGTGTTGGCAAATCGGTTAAAGCCAGTGCTGGGAGGGCTGGTTCACCCATCGCAGACGGCATTTATAGTTGGGAGACGCATTACGGACAACATACTGCTGGCACAGGAGCTCTGCCTTGGGTATGCGAGCAAAGGCCACGCGCCTCGCGCTATGCTGAAGGTCGATCTGGCAAAGGCCTACGATAAGGTGGAATGGAGCTTCCTATTGGCGATGCTTCAGGCGATGGGATTCCACCCCAGATATATTGAGTGGATCCGGAGCTGCTTGACCACGCCCACTTTCTCCCTTAATCTGAATGGGCGACCGGCGGGATTCTTTGCAAGCAAGCGAGGACTTCGGTAGGGGGATCCTATTTCACCTTACCTATTCACTCTTTTCATGGAAGTGCTTCATGGCGTCGTTGAGAGACATATACAGGCCGAACCGCGTTTTTGCTTTCACTGGCGTTGCGACACTACATCGCTCCCTATGTTGGTCTTTGCGGATGACTTGCTCCTATTCTGTCATGCAGATCCTATTTCGCTAGGGGTACTAAAGGGAGCTTTGCTCACTTTCTCTCAGCTGTCTGGGTTATTCCCGAACCCAGACAAGAGTGAGCTGTATCTCTCCCACAGGGCGGAGGGCATCAAGGTACAGCTACAGGCTCTTATGGGATTCCATGAGGGGCGATTACCTGTACGTTATCTGGGGGTCCCGCTGATTGCATCACGTCTGACGATTAGTGATTGTGCGCCGCTACTACAGAGAGTGGAGTCTCGGCTGGGATCGTGGCTGAACCAGTCACTGTCTTATGCCGGCAGGGTACAGCTAATCAAATCAGTACTTCAGGCATTGCACGTCTACTGGTCAAGTGTCTTCTTATTGCCCAAGGGTATCATCCGAGCCCTCGAAGCGAGATTCCGCAGCTTCTTATGGGGGGTGCTTCGGCAAAGGTTGCATGGGATGATGTTTGTCTGCCGATAGCTGAGGGCGGTTTAGGTCTTCGATCGCTTGCCACTGATAATCGCATTCTTTTGGCACATCAACTTTGGGGGGTGATCACCCGGACTGCAGACTCAATCTGGGCGCAGTGGTTGTATCGCACACGACTACATGGCCGATCTCTATGGACAATCACCATTTTGGCTAACACTGCATGGAGCTGGCGAAAGCTGATGAAGTTACGCAGGTGATTTTACCATTCCTTACGTTTTCGATTGGGAATGGTGCATCAATTTTTCTTTGGGAGGATCCATGGCTGCGGTCTTCCCCTCTTCTGGAGCGATACCCTAGAGGTCCGCTAGCGATGGGACTGCCGGTTGGGACACACCTTAGTGCGGTAATTGATGCGTACGGCTGGAACTGGCCGGGACGCTCGGTGGTGGAATATTTTGAGTTTAGCCCTCACCTTCCGCCTGTTCACCCTAGTACGAGTGACGCCGTCTCTTGGAGGGCTGCACCAGATGGCTGTGCCATGGCACGATTGATTAGAGAGGCGCTGCATCTACGGGTTTCTATTGTCCCCTGGGCAACCTTGTTTGGGAGACCTTTGAAAATTCCTCATCATGAGTTCATCTTGTGGTTGGCCATACGAGATAAGCTTTGGGTGGCTCAACGCGCTGGTACATCTGCTTGTGTTCTCTGCGATGCGATGCATGTGGAGACGGTTCAGCATCTTTTTTCGACTGTAGGTTCTCACGCGACTGTGCCCGAGCTTTGCGGCGAAAGATCAAGTGGACTTGGCCATATCGAGATTGGCGTCATGGTATACAGTGGGCTGCATCACGCTGGCGTGGGCATCATCTTCTACGGGTTGCTTATCGCCACGTCCTTGCTTCTTTGGTGTATCATATCTGGCAAGCACGCAATAAGCGCTGGAAAGAGGGAATCACCACGACTCCGGATAGGCTGGTTGATGTTGTTCTTGACATGGTGTGCATGCGACTACTTGGGACCTCACCCAAGTTTGCCCTTCAGAAGGCAGCTATACGACGCCTTTGGCGTGTAGCTTGGTAGATCAGCTTGGTCTTTCTGTCATTTGATGTGTCATTTGTTGGTTTCGTCCAGTAGTATGTTACTGGTTTGCATGTGAGGGATTACACTCTCACTCATCTGTACATTCACCAATTCTTTATATATATACACAGAACTTACTCCAAAAAAAAATCATATCTGCGATTCTTTGCATGATTTCCACTGAATTTGATGTGAAATATCGAATTGATATCTTTTCTCATAGTGATTAGAAAATTATATTTATGGAAGATATAATATGATTGACCTTTTGGATAAGGTGCTATTATATGGTAGTGCTATAAAAGGATGTGATCCCTGAAATATGGGAAGTTGTGGCATGACATATTAATTCGTGATAGATGTGATCTGATCTGAGATTAAGTGCTAAACATGGTAACTGTGTTGATATGATACTATGTCCGAAATATGGAATTGATATGATGCTATCTCATATGCTATACATGGAAGTAAATCTGGATTAACTTATTCTAGAAACTGATAGCATGGAATTATTTATGGAAAGTTCTGTTATGGTGAATATAATTCGAAATGATTGAATATGCCTTGAGAACGAGTCTGAGCTTTTATACGGAATATTATCATGCTTTAATGTGCTTATGACTGTTGTGATGATTTATTAAGAGCATGATTTACATGGCATGTTTACTAATCGAAATTGCTGGACTATGTGCTTGATTTGGTGATAAATATCTTGATCTGATTTTCCATGTAAAGTGTTGAGTGGAAATGTTTATATATGAGAAACAGTTCATAATTTCGAGAATCTTAGAATTTGCGAACCTACGACGACAAGCGTTTTGAGCAGAAACAGTATAGATTCCTGAGAGTTCACTTGCGATAGCTTTCTGCCTACCTGAGCGATCACTTGCGAAGTACTAAATGTACTGAGTTATTCCAACTTCCCACCATATATTCTGTCTTCGGATGTGTTGTGTTCGGACGTGAGCAATACCAAGGAGGCAAGGTCGACGTTTACGTACACATGAAGGGAAGGACGAGTTTCGGGGCCCTTCGGTAGCGAGTTGTGTTTGTCGGGATCAGGTTATTCCGAGGAACGAAAGTCGGCGTGTGGTAACCTAGTGCGTCTAGTGTTCGACTTGTTTCGGTTGTGTATTGGGCTAATCAATCAGTTTTTATCCAGCTACGGTGCATTATAGTGATTGGTTAAACTCTTGGGGAGCAAACCCCAAGGGGAGGAGTCCAGTTATGGATATAACCTCTATAAAATTCATGTCATGCATTTACTTTACAGTTATTTCCATTTCATTGTGAGACACCCGACACACATCCGATAATAGGATATATGAGGCATACTCTGTAACATCCCGTCCCATACCGGGTGTCACTGTAGCATCGGTCCCTACCGGGACTAGTGTGGTTGGGCCCACCACACTCCAACTGATAGTCTGGCCCCACTGTACCACCATTTAACCTTTCAGCGTACTTCGTGCACTCGCTCATATGCACCCTGAGAAACTTCCAAGGGGGTCACCATCCCTAGATTGCCCCAAGTCAAGCACGCTTAACTTCGGAGTTTCTATGGATGGACTCCCGAAAAGGTAGGTCGACCTTGGTGATATGAGTAGTACTATCAATTTTGTAATATGATTCTTAGCTTTACCAGTCTTAGGATCCCCGCTCATCCGGGTGTCGGATGGGTTCGTTCAGGTACCCCTTCGCCTAGAAGCCTGCTAGGAGCCGCCCATTGTCCATGCACCTCTCTGGCACCGATAATCACTCCCCGCCCTCATCGGCCCCGGGCGTCACATACTCATCACAAGCATCAGTAGGAATATCGAAGTCACTACTTCTTAGTTGTGAAAAGAAGAAGCACAAATTTTTATAAGCCTAATTCATCCCCCCCCCCCCCCCCCCGTAGGCACATTTTTATCTTGATTTGGTATCGAGCCAGGTTACTCAAACGACGGGCCTAAGAAGCCTGAGTTAAAGATCTAATGGCTTCTTCAATTTTTTGATGTTTTTGCAAAGGGACAATACCATTCCAGGCCACCACTCTTCGATGGAAGCAACTATGCTATATGGAAAAATCGTATGAAGGAATTCCTGCTTGTTGCTGACTATTATCTGTGGGATATCATCACGACTGGACACTACAATTCCAAAAAGGCGGATGGAACTCCAAAGAAATGCTCTGACTACGATGCAACAGAAAAACAAGGAATCTCCCTGAATGCCAAAGCAATGAACATGATTGCCTACGCGCTTACAAGAGAAGAATACAATCGTGTGAGCTCATGCGAATCTGCTAAAGATATGTAGGACATGCTTCAAGTCACACATGAGGGCACTCGAGTTGTACAAGAACGAACAGCCCTTTTGACTCACCAATACGAGCTGTTCAGAATGGAGGACAATGAGACCATAAGCCACATTTATGCATGACTCATGAACATCATCAATCAAATGTTCTCATTGGAAAAGAAAATACCAGATGATGAGAAGGTGTGTAAAATCTTGAGATCTCTCCCAAGAGAATGGTATCCCAAAGTAACTGCCATCTGCGAAGCGAAGACTTGGATGAACTTTCCCTCTCGGATCTTCTTTAAAGAGAAACCACCAGTTTGAAATCCACCAAACATTGCCTTCAACACTGAACAAGAAAACAACTCTGAGGGCGAAGAGGAACTGAGGAAAACATATTGGACCGAATCGCCACACTGACCAGAAAATTTGGAAAATCTCAACTGAGAAGAAAGTTCAAAGGAAACTCCAAGTTCCGACCGAGAAACAATGGAATATCATCATCCGGGAACAACGTTCAGAAAGGCTTCAAGTGCAACAAGCCAGGCCACTTCGCCTCAAACTGCCCGATTGAAAATGGTGACAAAAAGGTAAAAAAGCAGAAAGCCATGGTCACAAACTGGGAAGAGACCGGAAGTGAAGAGGAGGAAGTCTTGCCCACATGGCCGATGATGATTATCTGGTATCTTCCTTATCCACTATTAAGAAAATACTTTTTTTGAGTGAATTATATGCTAGGAAAGATGAATCCCATGATAACGCCTCCTCGGTCCTTAAGTAGATGAAAAGGAATAGATGTTTGAAATTTCAAAACGCAGTAATGAGGATTAAGTCACTAAACTCACAAGTGAAGAGATTGGTTAAGCAAAGAGATGATGTAGCTAGAGAGAAGCACCAAACGGATCTAGAAAATGAACGCTTAAAAGACGAGCTAGAAATCCTTAAGGAAGAGAAAGCCTTGTGAAGAGCTTAGGAAGCAAAATAATGACATATCTATAGACATATCTATTCTTAAGAATTCCTTAGAAGAAAAATTACGTACTGTTGATAGACTTCTTGAAGGAAGGCAAAATCTTGATATGTTACTTAGTTCCTATAATTATTGGGAAATCAGGGATAGGATATTGGGGAAATTTGTAGTCAGACCCTTGTCAGCAAGTTTTTAAATGGTTCAGTCCCTGTCAGAACTCCCAATAGTTTAAAGGACCAACTTTTTCGAAAATGGCAGAGATAAGGGACAAAAATATGTATTGACGAAAATACCCTTCATAACATACTGAACTAATTGTTATTTTTCGGTGACTTTCTGTTATGCTGTTATATTATATTGTTACAAAGGTCTGATAAATTGTTATTATCCATCCCTCATCTGTTACTATGATGCAGAAAATAGTTATCAACAGAGAACATCTATTTTGTGAATCTCGTTTTTACAGTGAATCGAGCTCCGAAATTTCGAATGCCCATTAACCAACCAATTTCGGCGTAGATAAAATGTATTGTGTTACTCACGAGCAAAATGTAAGATTTGTAATGAATTTTTATCTTTCAATTTAGGGTTCTAATTTGCAAAAATAAGACGAAATCAAAGTCGTTTTTGGCAACGATTACATGTAATATGGATAAATTCGAAGTGCCCATAGCATGGACAGCTCGGTGCGGCACATGTTTGCTCGTTCGTCCGACGTTCATCTTTTAATTTCGCGAAATATGGTCGACCTCAATAATTTAAGTACATTTTTACTGTGTCAATACTGTTACTCGGATTATGAAATCTGTTACTTGAGTATCAAAACCGTTATTAAACTGTAAATAATTGTTACTATGTGTAGGATTCGAATTTGCGAAAATAAGATTAAATCAAATCCGTTTTTGGCAACGATTAGGTCTGATAAGTACAGATTCGAAGTACCCGTAGTATGGGCAGCTCGGTGCAGCACCTCGTTTGGTCGTTCGACGATGTTCATTTAATTCTCGAAAATACGATCGACCCTATAAAGTTGGGTGTATTTTTTTCGTTTTGGCTGATTTGTAAAATTCTCAAGATCTGTTACTAGTATATGAGTTTCTGGTACTATGTTGACTAATTTTGTTACTAAATTATCGGTGAAATTTCGGGCGGGGAAACCAGAATGAGATGAATTTTGGGCGGGAGTCTAAATAAAATCAAGCATAGATTATCTGTTACCCGATCTGTGTAAAACTGTTACTAGTTGTATGTTTATATGTTACCAAAATTATTATAGTTTGTGAAATAGGGTTTGTGATTAAAATGATAACCTAAGCAATACATTTTTATCTAAAACTTCGTAAATTGATATACTTTAGTGAACATAGCGTGTTTGCAACATAAAATTTGAAAATAATAAAGTAAACTAAGCACATATTAAATTGTTATTTCGAGTAGGTAATTTGATACTCGTGTTGTGTAACATTGTTACCCAACTGTCAATTTCTGTCACTTTATCCTAACAACTTGTTACTGAACACAGCTAAATTATTACTGTGGAAATCAGTAAACAACATAGGGTTTACGTTTAAGATTAATTGAAGATGTCATTAATTTTGTTGAATCACTTATGTTAGGTCGACCATTTGGATTGTAATTAACAACTAATAGTTCAGATCCACAGCATTTTGCGTGTGTAGAATCAATTTGGTAGAATCATGATCATCCTCTCAAGAAGAGTGCTACTTGTTTTTCATACTCTATACTTCAACTTCTTCAATTCCAACATAACCTCCACGAAAATCATAACCTACGCTAACTTATTTTTATCTAAAACTTCGTGAGTTTGTATATTATAGTGAATGCAACGTGGGTACAATATAAAATTCGAAATCATAAACTAATGAAATTACATATTAAATTGTTATTGCACCTGCGTTATCTGTTACTCGTCAAATATCAAACAGTTACCGCATATCCGCTTCTGTTTTCAAGCAGCGTTAAATTGTTACTAGTTAAACATTAAATTGTTACTGTGTAAACAACAGAGATTTTACCGGAATCATACACACATTTTGAACAACAAAAGGGAAATTTTCTCCTGACCATTGTCGTCGTGGGATGGCCGCTGCTCGTGGTCACCGGTGCTTGTCACCGCTGCTCGTGGGATAGCTCGCACCTTTCTTTGATTTGACGTCGTCGCTGCTTTCTTCGAATAACTTTGGGGATGGGTCGTCAAGTATCGAGGTCGTCGCTGCTCGTCGTCGCTGCTTGTGGCCGTCGTGGAATAACTTTTCCAAATCTGTTATTTTTTACAGAACATTTCGTTATTTGAATAAACGGTTTAGTTACTAAGTTCCACAGATTTGGTATTAGCGAAATATAGAATTATTATAACCTTTTACTATTTTGTTACTCAGGGACTGTTCAATAACATGAGATTATGATCCACTATTTCTCAAATTCGACAATTAAATATGAGACTCCAACACTAGATTTTCGAATTGGGTTTGAAGTAATAGTTCAGTATAAACCTATCTCTGCGACTTTCACCTATTTTTAGAGTCATTGCTAATTTTCGTAACAAAGAATTGTTATTCGACAAGTGTTACTTTTCTTCAACGATAAGTTACTATGATTGTTATATTTGTTACTGTGTCTCTCATATCTGTTACTATCTTTGCTACATCGGTTACTTATATTACATGACTTGTTACCAGATATCGTGTTCACAAAATTTTCAATATACGTCGCATGAAAAATTTTGATTCAAAATTCGTCACAACGTCACTCTTAAACTCAATAAATTCTCGTTCATTATTAAGACCCATTATCAAATTCACTCAGTTTCGTCTTAATCGGCCATTAAATTCGATATTTGGTCCATTTATATTCTCGTTTTTTTCGAAGTGGAATTTCGACGTTATTTTTTCTTACACTTTAAGTTATTCGTTTATTATAACTACCCATGACGAATCGAAGTCGATCCCATCTTATTTTACCGTAACAAAGATATTTCTGTCTGTTCTAAGTCCTCACAGCATCCCAAAATCGATGGTAGGAGATGATGGCAAGTGGCTGTAATTTTTGGCATAAACCAAGGATAAAATTGTCATTTCGGGTCACATTGGTCCTTGAAACTTATATTTTCGCTATCTAGGTCCTTGGGGCTCTATTAAACACGTATGGGGCCTGAACTGTGTTGAGAAATGGTTATTAGGGCCTGAACCCAAATTAACCCTAGGATATTCCCTGACACATGAACATGCTGCACCACCACAAACTGTTATAAATTCTAAGTGTTTTTCATGTGGCCGACACGGTCATTATGCTAGCAATTGTTTTTTTTTTTGGGTATAAAGTTCACTAATAACTTGAGAAGGGTATATCAGCATCGAAATGCACCTACCAGTAACAAGCTACTGGCTCACAACTAGAAGAAAAAGTAATAGTAAACCACTACCATACAATCCGCCACAGACGGCGTATGGCAAGCATTTGCAAGTGATATGTATGCGAGATAGTACATAAACGCATAGAAATGGTATTGAGGATATCCGCCACTATAACCTCAGGTCCGCGTTCGACTCCTTCTCGCCAACGTATGTTTCGCTCCTGCCAGATATGGTAGATCGCCGAAGCAAGAATATGTCGGTAGGCACTATTAAGTAGATGTTTCCCTCGCCATTTCTGAGCTGCCCATAGAATTCCCAGCTTCCAATCGCGATGCGGCCATGCAAACTTGATCTTGCGTCGAAGAACCGTGATGCATCTACTGGAAAATGAACAATCAAAAAATAGATGAAGATTAGACTCTGTTGCTCCTGTCTGGCATAGTAAGCATGTCGCTGTGCCCGCCGCCGTTGCAATCCAGTATTTGTCCCGCGTAGCTAGCCTCCCCCGTATCGCCAACCATAGTATAAATTCGTATCTGGGAATACTAAGTGTACCTCCAAAAAGATTACCCCAAGGAACCCGTTCTTGTCGTATGCGTATAGCCACACGTGCCAAATGTGTTGTGAATTGACCGTTATTTCCACCCACCCAGCGATATTCGTCCACCGTAAGAGGGTCAATATGTGGTAATTCGCTGCTAAATTCAAGGTATTCAGCAGTGAATTGTCCCGGCCAGCACCATCCCCCTTCATCAATAACCATGCTCAATCGAGCATCAAGTGGTAGACCCATTGCCATTGGACCTCGTGGAAATCGTTCAATAAGTGGAACAGCGGAGAGCCACGGATCCAGCCAAAGAAACAAGTTCTCCCCGGTACCCACCCGACATTCTACCAATGTCGTATTGTAGAACGCATCTTAAGGAGCTTATTCCAACTCCACGCTGCTGTAGGTGATGGTCTAATAGTCCAGATTGATTTATTCATCAATCTAGTACGTAGAATCCATTGCGCCCAAATAGAGGATTCATCCCTCTTCAATAGTCGCCAAAGCTGTCCCAGAAGAAGAACACGATTATCAGTCTCTATGGATCGAATTCCCAAGCCTCCTTCCGTCAAAGGGCAGCACACATCATCCCATGCAACCTTAGATGTAGTTCCCCTCCATAAAAATTTCCGAATACGCGCTTCTATGTCTCGGATTACGCCCTTTGGGATAAGGAAGACACCCGCTCAATATATGTGGAATGCCAAGAGGATGGACTTAATAAGTTGTACACGACCCACATATGATAATGACAAATTCAGCCACGATACCAACCGACGATCAATACTTCGAATCAGTGGTGCACAGTCTAGTATAGTTAAGCGCGATGTGATAAGTGGGACCCCCCAAATAGCGTACGGGCAGCTCTCCTTCCGGGAAACCCATAACCTCTTGTATCATCGATGTAAGCTTTTGAGCATGCCGTGAGACGAACATCGCGCTTTTTTGCACATTTGCATGCAAACCCGACAATAACGCAAAATGATCAAGCCCATCTTTAAGTATACGCACCGAAACAGCGTTCGCATGCGAGAATAATAGAAGGTCATCCGCAAATGTAAGCATATACAATTCCGTAGGTTCACAGCGCCAATGATATTGGAAACCGCTATTTCCCTGAATTCGCTAAGAATACCATGGAGAACATCCATTACCAACGTGAAGGTATATGGGGAGATCGGGTCACCCTGTCGAAGTCCGCGCCTCCCCGCAAAAAACCCTTCCGCTCGCCCATTAATGTTAATTGAGAATCTCGTAGTGGTGAGGCAGCGCCGAATCCATTTAATATAAGTCGGGTGGAAATTAAACTTCTCAAGCATGACCAGAATGAAGTCCCATTCTACTTTGAAGGCTACCCTTTGAAGGCTTTAGCAAGATCAACTTTGAAGGCTACCCTTTCTGGGAGGCTTTTGCGTCTGTAGCCATGGCAAATTTCCTGAGATATTGTCAGAGATTCTCCTTCCTGGAATAAACGCCGTTTGTGTTGGGTGCACCAAATCTCCCAAACAGCCTTTCATCCGCTCCGCTAGAATTTTCGATATCACATTGTATAAGACGTTACAACATGAGATAGGTCGATAATCAGCTGCTCGTCGTGGCGCATCCCCTTTCGGTATAAGCGTGATTAGCGTACTATTGAGCTCTTTCAGAATATGCCCAGTTCGAAAGAATTCCATGATCGCATGCGTAATTTTGCCTCCATTATATCCCATGCAGCTCTATAAAAGGCCGAAGTGTATCCGTCGGGGCCTGGCGCTTTGTCCTCGCCAATGGAAAACAATGACGTCTTGACTTCACTCGGGGTGACAGGTCGGATCATATGTATAGCATCAGTATCTGTCAGCCTCCGTGGAAAGTAATCCACCAGATCCGCCGCCTGGATAGGGTTCACACGGGATGATTCCCCAAGCAGCTTTTTGTAATATCGAACTAGTTCGTTGGCCACCTGTTCTTCCCCATCTGCTACGACCCCATTCTCGTCTTCAAGATAGAAAATACGATTGGCCACTCGTCGGGCTGCTACCTTTTTGAAGAAGAAGGAGGTACATTGGTCTCCATCTTTTAGCCATGCAAGTTTTGCCCGTTGGCGAAGAGGCGATTGTTCCATTTCCACTGCTTGAGCATAGGTGGCACGGCATAATTGCTCAAGTTCCTGAAATCTCCCTTCATGGGGATAAACTGTCGTGGATTCCTGCACCAGCTCTAGAGATTCATTTGCCTCCGCTACATTCCGTGATAGGTCCCCTTCTGCTCGACGTAACTGCTTTAAATGCGGCTTCATTGCCTTTAGCTTCTGTAGGACCGAGAGCATAGGGTATCCGTCATATTTTGTACGCCAAAGATGTTCGATCAGGGGCAGATAACCCGCATCATTTACAAGGAAATTTGCGAATCGAAAACATGAACGACGTTGGTCGTTACGTTGGTTTTGTTGTAGTACCAACGGGTTATGATCCGATGTAGCAGGCATTACACACCTATACGGTATATCATGGAAGGTAGCGAACCACATCGGGTTAGAAACCATTCCGTCAAGACGTCTCCACATAGCGGCAGCCCCCTGTTGACGATTATGCCATGTGAAAAAAGGCCCCACGCGAGGGACATGCGCCAGATCCGCCTCCACAAGGCATTGAGCCATATCGTCACATTCCGATCGATTTGGTGATCCTCCCCTTGACTCATGCACTCCCAGTATCGCATTAAAGTCTCCAAGCACAATCCACGGGACAGCGTTAATTGCATGAGATACTCCAACTAGATCAGCCCACAAAACGCTGCGTTCATCATGCGTGTTTTGGCCATAAACAAAGGCCGCATAGAAAACCATCCGATGCACAAATGACTCGATCTTACAATGAATTCCTTGCACAGACGATGATTCAATAGTCACCATAGCATATCATGAATCCCACCCGATCCATATGCGTGAACCCGATCCATCCTCGTAGTCGTAGAACCAACTCCACGCCTAAATCGAATTAGAGATAGACGCGGCATTTTGAGTGGAAACCTGCGTCTCCAGAAGGCCAATAATTTTAACATCGTACTTCCATATCAATTCCTTCACCGCCCACCTGTGGTCTAATTTGTTTAGACCCCTTATGTTCCACGAGGCCGTAGTAATCATGGAGAACAAGCTGGAAGGGTGCTTATTAGGCCCTTAGTATTGTCAATCTCCCCGTCCACAATTGTTTCTATCTCTTTCCCTCCTGCTTCAAGTGCATCCCAAGTCTCATCTTCAGTAATTACCCTTAAGACCTGGTGTCATTCTCCGCCTGTTTGCGTTGACAATACCATTTTCTTTTTGGGTGCATTTATGGGTCGTTTGGGACAACTTGATTCACGGTGATCGAATGATCACAGCGCGGACATTTCGTTGGCTTCCACTCGTACTCTACATGAACCGTAGTAGTACCTGAGCTCCCTCCATCAGGCGTAGGAAGTAGAAGTGTGAATCGATCAATATATGGCTAACTTAGCGATGTCAATATACACACCCTCGCATAGTCAACGCGTTCCATAGTTAGTGTCATGGCATCCGGGAACAATGGCTTCCCGATAGCACTCGCAATGATACCAACCCTTCGGGTGTCCAAAACTCAGCAGGAATATGACGAAATCGGACCCATGTAGGTACTTCTTCATGAATCTTCTTCTCGAGTGTCATCCCGGTTTCCATTCCTGTAGAAATATGGGCTGCCCCTGATACATCCATGGGCCACCTTCGAGTACCATCATCATCTTCTCCGCCGAACTGAAGCGTAGTTTAAAGAACCTCGTTGTCGTCGCCCTCACCTCTTCCAATCCCGACCGAATGGATTTAAAAAAATTTTCCAACATCGGAAAATATGGCTTGCGGCCAATGAAATATCCCACAGGGGTATACTCCCACCTCTTCATCCCTTTTTCTGCCACCGCCCACGATGGGCGTACTTCCACAGAACCCTCCATCACAACAGGCGGCGTGTATAGAGGTGACCGTTTAGGGTTTCTTGTTTTTCCCCGAGCAGCTGTCGCATAAGAGATCGTGGGTTGCTTCTCAACTCCAGAAATCCCATCAGATCCTTCGTTTGGGTTCTCCAAAAGGTGCGCCGCCATCTTAGCCATCAATGCCTTCTCCGAATTCGCCATGCAAGAAACCCTAGTCCCAGTCTCACTAGGGTGACGGCCCGATTCAATATCTAAAACCCTAGCCGTCATAGGATCAGAGCTGTTAGCATTCCCTAGTTCTTTAGATGTCTCAGCGTCTGGTGGTGACTCCACAATCGGTAGCAAATCTGCACAGATATCGTCTGCCATCCCCAAATCTCGGCGAAGATATTTAAAGATCCTTTCCATATGTGAGTTATTTGCTGCCTCCTTCCGTAAATAGTTAAGATCTTCCTCAGAAATAGAGATATCCTCCCAATCCAGCGATTCTCCGGGATAATCGCGAGTGCCGGAAGGACGTGGTGGTGGTGGTGTATCTCGCCGTGGCCGTATCATCCCACCACTCGCCCTTGGTATATCCCGTAAGGGTTGAAGCACCGCACCCTAGTCGAATCTCCATCTGTTGGTAACGTTCCTATAGTAGATCGGCCTTGAACCTTGTCAAATAATGCGTTGAAACTTTCTCCATCAAATCGCCGAGCGAAAGCAGGGAATTCCCGCTTGATTGAATCCAGATCAATAGCCTTTGCCTTCCCATCGGTACTCGATGGCAGTGATGAGGATGATCTCATCGTCGAACCACACATGAGCGATTTTGTTGCCATAATGAACGTAGATGAAAATGAAATTTGAAAATCTTGGACGTAAACAACAGGGAAACAACGCCCTCCAAACGCCGGAATAGAATCGGCGATGGAGGCTCACGGTTCTTCCCTAACGATTCCCTTTGCAAACTGTCGATCTCTAGGTTCCGTGATGCAGTAAGTGTTCAATTGTTTTTTGAAGAGAGCTGATAAGTCTAGATATGTCTAGAGGCCAAAGAAGGTTCCTAATAATCAAGTCTCAAAAAGTGGCCAACCTTTGTTTGAGAGATCACAGCCTCGACACATGATATATCACGTGTTAATAGGAGTTACTTTGTTACTAACCTTTTAGGACCCAATCAAAGTTGAGCACCTCAGAAAAGAATTGATTCATGCAGGCACAAAGAAGAAATCCAATAAGAAAAGTGGTATCTCGACAGTGGGTTCCCACCATTTGATAGGTGATATCAGTAAGTTTGTGTCGGTGAAAGCGTATGACGGAGGATATGTCTCTTACGCCGACAACACAAAGCTAAGATTATTGGAGTTGGAACTTGCTATAAATGACGCATGGCTAGTTAAAAATCTAGAACATAATCTCATCAGCATTAGTCAATTATGTGATAAGGGTCATAGGGTAACTTTTGTAAATGATAAGTGTGTTGTTAGAAATGATAATAAGGTATACTGCATTACTCTTGCTGATATACCTGACCAGAATGTCAAGTTCTTAGCAGTCACACAGGATAACACCTGGTTATGGCATAGACGCCTAGGACATGCTAAATGGGACTACTGTCGCACATTACAAGCAATGCACTGGTACGAGGTATTCCTGACATAAAGTTTGTCAAGGACAAAACGTGCAAGGCATGCCAAAGGGGTAAGCAGACCAAGGCATCGCTGAAAGCAAAGAATGTGATATCCACATCCAGACCGCTGGAACTACTGCATCTCGACTTTTGGTCATGTTTAGACGATGTCTCTGCGAGGTATGCCTTTGTCATTGTTGATGATTATTCCAGGTATACATGGGTGATGTTCCTTGCACATAAGAATGAGGCATTAGATAACTTCGCATCGCTAGTAAATAGACTTGAAAATGAAAAAAAAATGAATTTATGTAGGATACAAAGTGATAACGGATTAGATTTTGACAGTAAGTCATATGCATCTTTCTGTGATCAATTTGGATATAGTCATAACTTCTCTGCCCCTATAACTCCCCAACAGAATGGCGTAGTTGAACGAAAAAACAGAGTGTTACATGAAATGGCTAGATCTATGTTTCATGAGTAGGATGCTAAACAGCTCTGGCGGAAGCTATTAGTACAGCTTGTTATGCGTCCAATCGTGTTTCCCTTAGGCCGATATTAAAGAAAACTTCTTACGAAATCTGTCATGGTTGAACTCCAAATATAGGTTACTTTCGTGTGTTTAGATGTAAATGTTTTATCTTAACGATAGAGATAAGGTGGAAAATTTTGACTATAAAGTAGATGGGGGATGTTCCACGGTTACGGTCTTCATTCTAAGGCATATCGTGTTTATAATAAATGGAAGCTGACTGTTCGGGAATACATACATGTTACTTTCGATGAGATACCTAACGCAGATGCTACTGATGAGGAAGTTATAGATTCAACTTGTGCAGTATGCAGGATACTAAAGACAGTGAGGACGATATTCCAGAAGACGACAATGTTGAGGCACTATAACCAAAAGCCGATGAACAGCAACGCAGAAAATGGAAACATGCTTCCAGTCATCCAACCGATCAAGTGATAGGAAATACCACATCTGGAATCAAAACTCGAGCAACTGCACGAAATTATGAGACGGGGGAATCTCATGATGTACTGTTTTCAATGATGGAACCGAAGACGGTCCATGAAGCTCTAGACGATATATTTATAGGTTTATGCCATGGAGGATGAATTATCACAGTTCGAAAAGAGCCAAGTGTGGATTCTCTTAGAAACACCAGACGAAAAGTCCATCGTAGGAACAAAGTGGGTCTTCCGCAACAAACTCGACGAACACGGTAATATCACGACAAACAAAGCTAGGTTAGTTGCAAAAACGTTATTCCCAGGAGAAAGGTTTTGATTTCGATGAAACTTTTGCTCCAATAGCTAGACTCGAGGCCATATGTGTCTTACTTGCATATGCATGCTTTAAACGCTTTGAGCTTTTTCAAATGGACTTAAAAAGTACATATTTAAATGGTTTTATAAACGAGGACATTTATGTAGAACAACCCCCGGTTTCGTTAGAGAAGGATTTCCAAATCAAGTTTTTAAACTGAATAAGGCATTATAAGGTTTAAAGCAGGCTCATAGGGCTGTTAGGAATATGCACTCGAATGATATACGATGATTAGATTGTATAGGGCATTAGCTTATTTATTATCGGCCTTTTGTGTAATAAGATATTTTTGTGTGAAAGGCATTGTTCGTTTATTGGATATAAGAGTTCTTTACTTAGCATCCGGTAAAGCAATAAATGAACAAATCCAAATGTGTCGAGTTGAGTCACTATCCTCGATAGGCACGAGAGAGGAAGGCACCAGTGGACTCTTAACCTCGAACATTAAAAGTTCGTAACCCTGAGGCTCCAGTTGGGTGCTGGAAAACCGATCACGATTTATTCGTCGATGACGTATCGTGTGCCGATATCCCGCTTGGAAGCGGAGGTCATGACTTGTGATAACGAGTCGAATCAAGGGATTGAATGGTTTCATGGACACTGACTCACGGGTCGTACGATCGAACATGTCTTATTACTCGAGGAGTGTCAATAACCGATGACAACACTATAGTAGTCTACGTGAACCTTAGACCTAAAAGGGGCTTTGACGGAGTTGACTTCAAAGTCTCGAATGTCACTGGTTCTCGACTCTGTTAGGTTTGTACCCAAACCCTGACTATGGGTTTTAGGGAGGGTCACTTACCTGTCCGCTACTTGGGGGTACCGCTGATAGCTTCACGCCTTACAATTGGGGATTGTGCACCGCTTTTACAGCGCGTTGACGCTCGGCTAGGATCTTGGCCGAATAAGTCCTTGTCATATGCAGGCAGGATCCAACTGATAAAGTCGGTCCTTCAGGCGTTACATGTATATTGGTCGGGGGTGTTCCTACTGCCCAAGGTATTGTTCGTGCCCTGGAGTCCCGATTTAGGCAATTCTTATGGGGTGGCTCTTCGGCCAAGGTTGCATGGGATGATCTCTGTCTTTCGCCGCCTGAAGGGGGCTGGGACTTCTCTCGATAGCTACTAATAACAGATCATTACTGGTACAGCTTTTGTAGAGGGTGCTTACGCGTGCGCCTGATTATGTATGGGTGGACTGGTTGTATAGTACACGCCTACATGCGAGGTCCGTTTGGGCTGCCCCTATCTCGGCCAACACATCATGGAGCTGGAGGAAACTCATGCAGTTGAGGTCGGTCGTACTCCCACTTATCCCGTTCAGGATTGGTGATGGCTCTACGATATGGTTATGGGAGGATCCTTGGCTACAGGAAGCGCCACTTCTGGACCGCTACCCAAGAGGCCCTCTAGCGATGGGGCTTTCGGCGGGGACCCGATTGAGTGCCGTTGTTGATGCCCATGGATGGAGCTGGCCGGGAAGGACGACGACCGAATACATTGACTTCAGTCGCCACCTTCCATCTGTTGACCCGACCTCGCCAGATAGGATACTATGGAAAGGGGCGGTGGATGGCCGAGCCTCCGCCCGGTTGATTAGGGAGGCCCTGCGTTTTTGCAGACAGCCTATACCTTGGTCGGCCTTGTTTGGGTGACCTTTAGAGGTCCCTAGGCATGAGGTTATCCTTTGGCTGAGTATACGTGATCGCATGTCTACGAGGGATAAACCTTGGGTGGCTCAGCGAGCGGGCACCCCCGCTTGTGTTCTATGTGATGTGCTACGCTATGAGACGGTTCAGCATCTGTACTTCGACTGTCGGTTCTCTCGTCAGTGTATTCGGCTGCTTAGGCAACGCATCCGCTGGTCATGGCCTTATAGGGACTGGCCCGACGGCATTTTGTGGGCTTCAAAGAAATGGCGAGGCAACCATCTTATTTCAGCGGCTTATCGACATGTCTTGGCCTCTTTGGTTTACCATATTTGGCAGGCACGCAACAAGCGCTGGAAGGAAGGGATCATCACGACTCCTGACAGGCTGGCTGCAGTCCTTGATATGGTGTGCATGCGACTAAGTGGTACTTCGGCGAAGTATGATCTTCAAAGAGCAGCCATACGTCGCCGACGGTGTGTAGCGTGGTAGTTTAGCTGTGCTTGGGTTTATTGAGTTTATTGGATTTATTTTTTGTTTATCCAGTAGTCTGTATACTGGTTGCTTGTGAGAGGTTTACTCTCACCCATCATGTATATTCACCCATTTATATATATACACACGGGAATCACTCCCAAAAAAAGATAATTGCCCACCTCATGGAGCTCCATGATAATATTCCTCGACTGCCTCCAAGAGGAGACTACCAACCACCGTGACTCAAATTCTTCCACAATCCTAAGCTCACGGAGTTGATACAACCATCGATGCCGATCCCGTTCGAGCTTCTTCGTCTCGCCGACCCCGCGGGAGACGAATACCAACGATACTGTCGAGAGAATCATCTCACGGAGCAGATGGTTCGAGGGCCCCCGACAGATTTCACAGTGAGCCCTCAACGACTACATCTGCCCCATCCTAGTCCTGAAGTTGAGCTGATATATCAAGTGGCTCAGGAACTAGAACATGGGCGCCCAACTCAGGACAGTCAAATGTTAGATGAAGATGCCACGTTGATTGATGCAGTGGCACAGGAGTTGGAACATGAGGCTTCACTGGGTGCTGAAGTGCCTATCAGTGTTGGCGTGGTCAAAGGATCTATTTGAGGATATCCCTCTATAGGACACACAACTCGATTATGTAACGGGGCACAGTACACCATCACATGCCTCTACGCTTGAAACAGAGGCCGTAATCCCCACGATTACTCCTCAAGAGCCTCTGGTGACAGAACAAGCCCATGAGGATGCTGCGCATGGCTTATCTCCTCACACGGCCACCCCATCAAACACTGAATCTAATGAGGAGATTCGCTTGATAAGACGGACTTCAACGCCTGAGCATTCCATTCGAGTCCCTCTTCACAACTGTCACCACCACATCAGACACAGCGCAGCTACTTCACGTGCTGAAGATTCTTCTTCGCGCAATCTTGAGCAGCAGCACGAACTTGCAGCGCCACCCGAGGTGCAGATTCAAGTGCCTATTACTACCGACCTTGGCGCTCATGTGTCTGATAGATAGGTTCCCACTGAATCTGTCACAACACCCTTAGATGCGAATCTTTAATATTCAAGTCGAGGATTGGGTGGAAGACTCGACAAGTCACAACCTCAAGTGACGAGCCAACCCACGGTGACATCAGTCGACCTGGTCCATCAACAAAGGCCCCTATCATGTTCATGACGGAAGATCGACTTCAGGCAGCTCTCTCCCATGCTCTATCTCAGTTTGAGAACCAACTTATGGAGAGAGTTCACTCAGCCTTAGAGATATCCCGACATGATACCGGGAAAACACCAATCTCTGAGGGGCAACCGTCAGGACAAACCTTACAACCTAACCTCACACCCGTCCAACCCACACGTTCCACACCCATCCCCACACATATCCTCACACACAACCTCATAAACCCAGCAACCGTAGCTATCAGCGAACTCCACTCCATTCTTGTTGCCCGATTACTAGAGCTAACCAACCGAACACCGGAAGAAGAAGATCTATTCTGCCGTCACGTGTATCATCCTGACCAGATGCATGTCTGGTCAAATCTCTCGCTCCAAACGTCGACATGACGACTGTGACGATCAAGGTCGCCCTGAGGGGGAGAAGAGACCTCGGATAATTACGAGAAGTCAGAGACATGGCTCGGACGCTACACAGACAAGTGCTGGAGCAGCTGAAACCTCACAACCATCCACTACCCAAACAACCACCACCACGCACCGACAACCACTCTAACCCAAACCCAAATCGAACCACCATCCTTTACATTAAGGATTCCTCCACCCACACCCGACCCTAACAAGCCTTTTGCTTCCGAAAGAATAAGCAAGTGCCACTATGCTCGTAGCCCGAGTAGCTACTCAAGCTACTCCCTCGATCGCTCCAGACCAACAGGGTACTTCTGGCCACGGCGTCAATCTGCGAATTCCTAGATAAGTACATCTTCGAAGGACAGTGGATGACCCACAGCTTGAAGCTTAGAGACAACGCATTAGGGACGTTCGACAATTCCTCCAAGCAGCTTCGGTTGACTTAGTCTTAATTGAAGACGAAGAACTTCGGGAAGGTGAAGACCATGAACAAATTCCCGCAAGGATTCCAGAATTAATTGTGCAACGAGCGGCTTCACTTACAAGACTAATGCCTGGAACCGATCGCATCGATACGCAGTGGGAAAACATAAGGATCAAGATCCCATTCCTGGAAGAAGTTTGTCAAAATATTTGGAGGTCACCGAACAAGATCAAGACGCCAAACGAGTTCGAGCTCCGAGGCATTTCTCACTGGGAGCAGCAGAAAAGGATGAGTTATCTTTGGATGCTGACCCAACTCGGACCGGATATGAGGCTGGGGATTCCTAAGAAATGGCTGAAGAGTCACCTCAAGGAATTATCTCCAATATGTCAGCTACTTAGCGTCTACTGCACTAAAGGGAATCTTCCAACACCGTACTACGTGATAGAGCGGATAGATAGAACTCGAGAAGAACTAAGCGAGAGTGACCTACCTTATCTTCCTGCAAAGGAGGTGTACACGCTCTACCAACTCTATCTAGAGAAGTACAAAGGTCCTCAAGGCTTTATCAAGAACGAAGGACTCGAGGGACTCTACCGATTCATGTTGCGACAAGTCAAGTACTCTGCCGCGCACGATCTTCAGATGGCTCTGGAGAGCAATATGAATAAGGTCAACATGACGGCCCTGCTCAATCAAGGACCTGAATCGAAGGGCTTCCAAGCAATCACGTACACATCAGCTCAGTCCTAGGCGTCACCTACCACAATCCAATTGCTAAGAAGACAAGGTTGATGCTGAAGACTGAGATGCATAAGTTTTTCGATGGGACGCTCAAGGTGATCAGGCAGGACATAGAGAAGAGATTGAAAGAAATCAATCGAGAGTCGATGCCGAAGCTTTATAGGTTCGTGAGAGAACAACCGCTCCTGATGGAACTACTTGATGACATTGAGGAGCGACTGGAGCTAAGGAGCACGCCAAGGGACTTCGAGTACGCGGTGGGCTTGCGCAGGTCTTACTACTGCCAACGAAGACAAACAGCGCGGAAGGGTAATCAAGCACAAAGGGGGAGATTGTAGAATACGCTTTGTAATTGTGCTTTGATTTATTAGTTATCTTCATAGATTGGGGCGTTATATGTATTTGTCCTTAGTTTAGGACTTACTTGTTATTATACCAACTTGTAAACATTGAGCTTAATAGAGAAAATTAGTCAATTGATCCGAAAGGCTTGCAAATCTAATTCTAGAGAGAGAAAGTCAAAAATCATTCTTTCACTACTCGAATTCTCTCTCAAGTTCTTCAAAGAAGGTTTTCGATCGAAATATAATTTTCAACAATTCTAATCGATTTCCTTAGGATTGGAGTCTAGGATCATAGGAGTTGATAATCGAGGACCTAACATCTAATCTTTACCATAAGCTTGCAAACGATTCGTAAATCTACCACTTTAAATGATAAAGCGTTAATCAGAAGGTTTTTTTTGGGTATAGCAGGGCTAAAGTATGTGAGGTAGGCAAATATGAGCAGTATTAATGTCGGGATCACGCCATCGTCCCGAACGCATCGAAAGTTCTGCATTTTTCTTTTTGTAGTTCTTCTTTTGACTTCGTCGATATCTCACTAAGCCCTTCTTCTTTCATTCTTACGATCACACATACCTTTTTTTTCGAGAAATTGAAAGCTATCAGAGGAAGGGTTCTCAGAATTTTGACGGTGCTAGGCTCCCCTTCTCTCGGCCTCTTTGCGACTGAGAGATTATCAATGGAAGAGTTCGTAACTTCTTTTCACTCTCAACTTTGGTATAGGTCTGGTTGTACTTACTCCCACATTCAAGCTCCACTTGTACTATTGCTCCGATTGGGCTTATTTCTGAAGGCTTATTTGTGTTGGTGGTTTTCCTTTTCTTTTTTCAGAAAGAAAAGGCTGAGCCTCAAAGTGGCTAACTACGATGATCAGTCGTGGTCGGTAACTTTGGCTATGACTTAATTCCTAATACCTTCCATATTTCACGTAACCTCACATTAAGCAATTTCAAAACGTAATACGCAAGCAAGTTTTAGCGAGAAGTAACTTAAGCATGATTCACACAACCAAAGGAATGAACAAAAAACTCGTAGGCTCAAAAATCTCACAAAAATTGGGTTATGCGTACGAATCTTTCAGGTATCGCCAAGTTCATCATGCAAGAAAGACACCGACTACGCATGTGTATCCTAATTACTCACATTAGTCTACCGGAAAATTAATCTGTCCATGATAAGAAACAAAATTTTGAAAATTTTTTATCCTTCTTCATGTAATTCAACAAATCATGCACATATATAATAGTAATGTTCGCATCAGTTTTGCGCAATTCCCTCCCCCCACTCTTCAATTTTACGTTGTCCTCAACGCAATAATCATGTACTCATGGAAGAAGAAATAATAATAATAATTTAGCGAACTTCCCTGAATTGTCCAATGTGCATGCTTCGTAAAAGCCTTTTCCTCACACTTAGGACTTGATTCCCGCTAACAGCTAGAAATGCAAGCTTATGACGAATGATCCTAAACCAAATCAGCTTATAACCTGTAGAAAATCATAGCTAAACGGCACGTCATAGCGAATTTACGATAACGAAATATAAGAAACAAAGACTGATTTTTTATTTTATTTTTATAACAGATATGCATCAATAATACTTGGGTTGCCTCCCAATAACCGCTTTTCTTTAACGTATTTAAGCTAGACATAGCTCAGATAAATTTTCAAGGCGGTTGAAAATCATAGTGCGCCCTCAACGTAACATGGATTGGTAGTTGTTGTTCGTTTTTCTCCATGTTGCTTAACGAAAAGTCATGTTCCGCCTTTCAATTTTCCGCTTTCGTCTTCTCTTCTTCTAGATTAAACATTAGCATACTTGTCGAGAAGATCAAGACTAGACAAAGAAAATCAAATCAGAAGTAGAAGTAAACTAATTCACCACCTTCCCCGGCAACGGCGCCAAAATTTGGTCGCGTCTTTAACGGCCAAAATAAGATTTATAACCTTACTAATATGAGTATAGCGAAAGTAAGGATCGTCACCACGGGGAAGATGGTTGATTTACTTATATATCAAAATTCGATCGATAGTAATAATAACAAGAATAATAGTTATAATAATAATAGTGATAATAATAAAGGGGGTTTTTTAGTTTTTCAAACGGAAATCAAAATTAAAGCAATTATAAATGAGAATATATTTTTGAAAATAGACTGATATAAAAACGAAATTAAACTGGCGAAGGAAAATATAGAAACTAACGACTATATAAAATAATAGTTGAAGTAATCATTCTCCACCTTGATTTATATAATCGATCATAGATTCCTAAATAACGTGTACACATAAGCATAATCGGTTATAGTTGTCGACGAACGCCTAACAACCTATCTCTTCTTAGTTTCTTGATAATTAGGAAATGCCTAACAGTCTTTTCTGATCTTCCTCTCTGTTGGAACAAATTATAGGCCTTCGTATATCATCATAGGGAATCATGTGAAGCTTTACTCACTAAATTTGCACTTAGACCTACCTTTTCGAGCAGATCAGAGAAAAGAAGTTGCATGATGATCATCGATAACTCGTTGGGAAGGAGAAACGACTAGCGACATCAAGATTTGAGACGACGTGATCTTATCTTACCTTCCATAGTCGTGTTTGAGTAACATTTAGCCTAGAACTTCGTACAAATATTCTCAAATAGAAATTCATTCTTCAACCTATCCGATGCTTCTCGGTGGCACGGAGAGACATACACCTTTCTTTGGCGGTGAAGTCGACATCAAATAATAGAAGACGAGAACTAGAATTCAACAAAAGAGCATAGTTTTCATAAAGTTTTCCTCGTAGAAGAGCGTGTTACGAATTTGCATCATGAAAAGCTCTGTCCTAGGTATATCGCTTCGTGTACCATCACCAGTTTGGCCGTGTAGCGTGTAGGTCGTCGGATATACTATCATAGCTATTTCAAATCAATGTTTGGAAATACAAGCTTGTTTGGGTACACTTGAGACCTCTACCTGAGTTAAAGGATAATTTCTTCTGCGGTCCAACCACCCAAATCATCGATCAACAAGAGAAGAAACTTAGTAGCAAGTTTCTTTCCTACGACGTAAGTTGTTTAGTGTAGCGACAAGTTGGAATAAAAGAATTTTAGAACCAGGAGCACTTGTACGTTGTCAATATCCATGCAGATTTTTGAGTAGTGTTCACAAGTTGATAATCAAGTCACCAGTCTCATCTTTGGTTCGGAGGAACTTTGTCCACGTGTAGCGAGAGTAGTCATCGATGATAACTAGCACAAACTTGCGTCCATTGACACTCTATGTCTGCATTGGCCCACAGAGGTCCATGTCCAATGGGCGAGAAGTAGATGCAATTTGTTTGACATGATGAGACGGTCGCTTCATTTTTCCTAATTGACATGTCGAACATTGATGCTCCCTTTGTAGTTGTAGTATAGTTGGAAGACCGTGGACCAACTTTTTCGTAGAAAGGCATTGGAGAGCTTTCATATTCAGATGAGCGTTGATGCCATAAGTTGTTCCTCTGTAAAACAGTTTGAGAGATGAGGCATACAGCTGTCGAGGGCCGCACGGATGTCAGGTTTATCGTGTATAGATTTGATTTCCGAAGTCCTTGAAGGAGTTCTGTGTCCTGACTATCCAAAATTCCGCACCGGTCAGCATGAAAGACCACCTGGAACCCTTTATCACAGAATTGGCCTATGCTGAACAAGTTATGGCGGAGGCCTTCGACATACGATACATCTTTTATCATCAGATTCTCCAGAATGATATCTCCGCATCCGAGAATGGGAGCTGAGTCGTTGTTTCCGAATCTGACTTTGCCGTTTGGTCGGTCTTTGTAGTTGCTCAACAGCTCTTGATTACCAGTCATGTGTGTGGAGCAACCAGAGTCGAGGTACCACACATGATGGATCTGCAAAAACAATTTAGAGAGCTTTAGGTATCCACTTAAGCATAGGTCCTCTCAGATTAGCCGATATAGTTATGGGTTCAGATATGATTCCTAAATTTTTATTTGGAGGAGTTTTAATAACCCATTCCACTTTCGGAGAAGTGGGTTTGGGTTTTGCCTCTATATGAGACTTGGCCTTTTCGGCTTTTGTCATCCTAGGCGGAAATTTAGGAACCCATTTGGGTTAAACCTTGCAGTGAAAGTTAATTTCAGCACGTACAAATACTTTGGGAAGGTTTGACCGAGGAAAAGATCTTTTCTTTTGATAATCTCCTAAGGTGCTTGGGGGACGATCTTTACGGGATACCTTAGGTGAGTATAGGCATGTACAACGCCATAAGCCTTCTTTATGGCTGGATCTTGTTTCCTACGGGTCTTCCTTGTGGCATTTGTTTCAGAATGATTTATTGGTAATTTTTAAGGTAGAGCCTATTTCGAAATTGTCGCTTCTAAAGGTGATAGGCTGAAGTGAACAAGTAGAAGCAATTATTTTGAACGTAGAAATGGCTCTTTTATTACTACGAGTGTCTTTTATTGTAACAGATGGAGCAACATTCTTAGAAACATTAAAATCTACTGGCTCCTTTCTTTATCTTAGTACTAGACACTCTCGCCTTCGTTTTCAGTGCTGGCCCTACGCTCCCTGTGGACGTAGGTGAAATGGAATTAGTCTTAGCACTTTTAATAGAATTTTTAATGCACTTTTGATCTTTCGAAGACGATTTTTCGATCTTCACGCTTTGCATAATAGCATGAGAGGTAGTTTGGGAGGATGAGGAAGCCTTGAGATTTTCCATCTCCTTAAAGAACTTTTTCTTTTCAGCTTCGAAATTCTCTCGTTCCTTATCTAACTTTGCCTGTGACTCCTCTATCTGTTTTATGATAGGGGTTTTGTAGAGAGAATTTTTATAATTAACGTCTTTGACTTCCTCGTTGTGTGCTTGAGATTCGGGAGGTAGGACTTGAACTAAATCACAGACAGGTGTTAAAGAAGGTTTCATATTTCTGTCTCTTTCATTTTGTTGTCAAAGGGGATCTCAGGCCCATGTGAGGCTTTACTCATAGATGAATCATAATTATTTTGGTACGTCGATTCAGTGAATTCTCTAAGAGAGGTTACTCCTAAACTCATGTGCTTAATATCATATATTCTTTCTTCCGAAGAACACGTAAGTTAGTAAAACCTATGCCTTCTATAGGATTATAGAACTCTATATCATTGGGCTTGTTCAAAAATATCGTCTGTTTGGATTGTCCCCTATGCGTAACTATATCATCTAATTCTTAATTTTAGCATATATTTTCTTGCGTTCCTCACCTAGGGGAGCATAATTATTTCTACCGTCAGTTTGGCGGCTTGACAGGCATCTAGATCCTTACTAAGCTCTCTAACCTTAGCATTTGATATTTCTAATTCAACTTCTAAGTTAGTAATCTTAGTGGTAGCTTCAGTTATCCTACAATTCAGGGTAGCTTTCTCATTGAGATTCCTAACCAGGCAATTGCAGTTATTTGCTAGTCTCTCTAGAACTAGAGCTTCTAAATTCTGATTCGAGACTATCTATCTTCTCCTGAGATCTCGCAAGTTTATCCTCTACTTCCTTAATACTTTTCTGCTCACGTTTCATGTTAGCGTATTCTGTTTGATATGATTCTAACATGGTCAATGTTGTGGAAGAAGAGACTACCTCTTTTGACGAGGTGGATGTGTTGTCTTCGTCCGTCCGGTTGGATGTTTCGGCGTCCGATTCATTGTCGAGACAGGCCATGAGGGCTAAATTCTCTTTTTCAGAACTCGACGTGTCCTCGAGCCATTGGTCTTGTTCGGCCATGAGAGCTACTCCAGCTTCCTTCTGTTTAGTCAATTGGAGCTTCCTGGAGTAGTAGTTGGCATCTCTCTTCTTTGGAAGAGCGCACTCTCTGGCAAAGTGACCTGGCTTGCCACAGTTGAAGCATTTGTTAGCCTCTTTTGGGTTCTTGACTTCGGAGCTCTCTGGTGCACGTTCTTGGTTTTTAGAGCTTGTAGTCCGAAGTCTGTTGGCTGAGGTTGAAGACTTCTTCTTGAAGTACTTCTTACTCATCATTTTTCCAATTAGAGCCAACTCTTTCTTAGAGCTTTCATGTTTGGCTCAACGTCGAAGTCCGACTCTTCTTCTGACTCTGAAGGAGAAGGAGGCCTAACGATCTTTTCTTTTCTTGATTTTGAGCTCCTCTTCACCGAGACTAAGGCAACAGTGTCATCGATCTGTTTGCCCTTCTGCTCCTTGTGAAAATCGCTTATATCATCCTCATGTTGTGCGAGATAGTCAAACGCGGCATGGATATCCAACTCCTCTAGATCTTTATTTTGTCGAATTTGAGTGGATATTTTCTTCCATTCCGCGGGCAGAGAAGAGAGAAATCTGATGTTTGTCTCCATATTGGTCTTCGTGATTTCTATCTTCCTCATCTCGTTGAGAAGAGTGAGGATCTTTTTGGTAGATCTCATATAGACTCTCCTCCGGCTTTGCTTTGATGCTCTGATACCAACTGTTAGGTCCTACGATTAACAACTCAATGATCCTAGGCATGAATTCTAAGTAATTCGATGATAATGATTGACATTGAAATTTGATCGAAAAACTCAAATCAAGAACAAGAGAGAGAGTGAGAAAGTTACTATTGTTTCTCTCTCTAGAAATTGAATTGCAAGCCTTTCGGATCAATTTTCAAAACTTTCTCTATTCAGCACAATTCGTTTACATGTATTTATACCAAACAAACTTGGTATAAATATCAAACTAGTCCTAATCTAAGACTACTATACAGAACGCCCCTAATTACAAGGACAACTAATAAAATCAAGCAAAGTTAAAATATAACTCTACACATACCGACTAGAGTGCCAAATGACTATCAAGGGAAAAGAAATCGAGATCATTATCAATAACATAATAGGTCGTGGGAGGGGAGCAAGAATAAATTGGATCCATTGGCAATACAAAAAAGAGAAAGACTAAGATGCAACGTGGCTTTGATACCACCAAAACTGTGACGCCCCGACCCACATCGAGGCCACGACAGCCGCCGCGTTCCTCAAGGAACGCAAGGCTCAATCAACTCACGCATCGCAAATTAAGTCACACGAAAGGAATTTCACGAAGAATCAATGAAATAAATATCCAATGAAGACGTATATATACATATGAAAAGAAGTTTACATTATGCCAAAACAATAATTCATACATCGATCACGAAGGAATATATGAATAAAGTTCCTCCCAGAATATATCCCTGCCAATGGATCCTCCAAACAAAACGACGACAAAATACCGAACTAGAAGAAACAGATGGGATGACGATCGACGACGAGACAACCTCCAGTCAAAAGCGATATCAACCTAGAAAATACATGTAAACACGGGGTGAGCAAAACACAGCTCTGTGAGATGATAATAAAGACACGCCTTCGACTCTCAAAAGGTGTATCCTCAACGATGAATTTCATCACAACAACCAAAACATCGCAACTATGCCTATATAATATGTTTTATCCTTCCAATCTATATATTGACTCCGCAAAACGTAGAAAGCGATCATCCACGCGGAACATATAAAGATCTATAATCCTATGACATGTCAAAAACATCACACAGCTCACGTAGAAAATATCCGAAGCGTGGGTGGTCATATCGTCCCTCGAACTGAGCTCCCCGTCGAGAGTCAGACGAGGCCGTCACCGTACTCAAGAACGTTGTACCGTGAACTATCGTGTCAACTACACGTGACATGCATGTCCCACACCGGTGACGTTGATCGAGTCTCGCAAAGGACTTTGATATCTCCCCAACGACCACCCTCCGTGTAATGCCCGTAAGATTTAATTACGGGATTTACGATATAATTAATGGTGGAAAATAGTTAATTAGGGACTTGATCGGATTAATTAAATAAAGAGGTTAAAACTATAGGAAAATTCAGCTGTAACACACAAATTATTGACGTACAAATATTTTTAGTACTTTACATGGCATATGTGTTATGTGAATTACGAGATACATGGTATATATTTTATGATAATATGTGTGTTTGCACGATCGTATGTTGCATGTTGTATACATTTTATATAACCCGTATAATGGTATGGAGACTTAGGGAAATTTTAGTTAACACTATTATATAATAGGGGTTAGTCTTGGTCGAATAGAATAGGCCAAATCAATTCCTTGCCTAAGCCCAAGTATTAAGGATAAGTATTGGTAGTAATGAAATTTCTTATCTACAATAGGAGGAACCCCATCGCGTTACACCTTCACTGTGTGCGATTTTCACACAGTTGACGAAATTTGAAAATTGATCTGATTTGCCTTGTGATCGTGCAACCCCATCGCTGTTTCCGGCCACAACCTCACGGTGTAGGCCGGCCGGTGGGTCTGAATCGCGAAGGAGGGATAATTGGGGAGAGTACGGTGATTTTGACGAAAATTTTGGGCTAGGGTTTTTCTGTTTGATCGGATGTCATCTGAATCGGATGGAGCGCTGGCAACGGCCCTAGGGGGTCACGACGATGCCAGGGACGGCGAGTCAAGTGGGGCTGGGGGCATCAACGATGGTGGTGAGTGGTGATCGCATCTGCGATCATCCGACGGCTGACATGGAGCGCGCACAGATCGTCAATCATGGGTGACTACGGATCGTCCGGCGATGCCAGATCTGGCGGCGCTGTGCGCTGCTTATCCTGATTTTGCATCGTGCTTTGATGGTGTGCGCTTCAACGAATTGATTAATAGGGTAGAAGGTCATGGCTCTGATGGGGTACGGATTGCGGCCAGAAGCGGGAACGATGCTGCAATGGGTGGGGCTCGGATTGCGCCTACGGTTCTGAATAATTCAGCTATACGGACTAAGGGAGCGCCTGTGCCGATCAAGGGGATTCTTCGTCATAATCCGCGCTTACTCCGCCGATCTCGGATGGGTAGACCAGATACGCCGCCGCCGAAGCGTGGATCGACAGCGAGACGAGGTATCGACATGGGCAGATCTGAGGACGATGACCTTGTGGACGAGGAAATAATTGTTGAGGACCACCGTCGGGCGAATTTAGCTGAGAATGATGTAACGGTTATTTCAGACCAATCGCGGCAGCCGGCGGTCACGGCTACTATGGAGCAGCCGCCAGCTTTGCCGTCTTTGGTGAGCCCACCGGCACCTGCGACATCGATGATGGGGCTGCTCACGTCGGTGATGGGGTTGATGACCCCTGATGGGCCGCCAGCAGTTGGGTCGGGAATTATTAGGGCCTCTCACGAGGCTGTGCCGAATGATGATGGGTTGGGCCGTGATACACCACAAGGGCCCAGTCTTCTCCCGCCTTGGGCCAATGCCAGAGACTGCCAATACACCTCCTTACTCGGCGTTTTCGGGATTGGAACGTCAAAATAGACCTGTGTCTGAAAGGCGTGGAATGAAGTTAGCATACACACCGCCCTCTATCGTTGAAGGTGTTGGCGAGGCGAGGCCATCGCGAGAGGTGGCACGAAGTGGAGTGGCGCGAGCACACACTGGTGGGATACTTTTTGGGAAAGAAGCCGTATTTTCCTTTCGTCGAGCGCTATCTACGTTCGATATGGCGGGGTTGACGGAGGTCCGCTCCAGCATTAATGGTTTCTTTATGTTCTGGTTTGACTCGGAGGCGGCATGCTTTGAAATTTTGGAAGGGGGCCCTTGGATGATGCAAGGGCAGCCCTTATTTTTGGAGCCGTGGAAACCTAGAATGTCCTTTGAAATGAAGGAGGTTGTTGAGGTTCCTTTATGGGTGAAACTATGGAATGTCCCAGGCGAGCTTTGGACGCAAGAAGGCCTTGGGGTGGTGGCCAGTGTGGTGGGCCACCCGTTGTATGCGGGTGGTGTTACGACGCGAGGGGAGAGAATTGATATGCCCGTATCTGCACCATGAAGACGCTGGCTGACCCATTTGTGGAAAGTTTAATGTTCGTCTGCCAGCGGATGACGGTGAACCCGATGAACTTGTACCTATACGCGTTGAGTATGATTGGCGCCCTTCACAGTGTCCGACATGTGCGTCTTGGGGCCATAGGGAGGCGCAATGCCCGAAGCGATTGGAGAAGGCTGAGGGACCGGATGCACAACAGAGACAGGTGCAACGGACGGTGGTTGGCAAACGGCGACAGGTGGAGGCTCGCTTACGGTCGAATAGGCAGCGAAATCATACGAATCATTTGGGTCGTGAGGCTCGCATGACAAGGAGTGGCGCGGGGCATGTGCCTGTGAATATGGGTGGAAGAGTGCATGAGGAGTGGCGACAGATGGGGGCGAAAGGAAAGGCCATCATGATGTTTCCACGGACGACTGATTCTCATTTTGAGCCTCCTCGTGGGGAACGCTGCCAGGGGGAGGTGAGCACTTCGCGGCGCAGTCCGGAGGTGCTGCGACGGTTGGGTCCCATTCGATCACCTACTGACGAGGGAGTAATCGTTTTCAAGTCCTATGTGATTTGAATGATGCGACTAGCACTATACTATCTCAATCGGGCCCTAAAGATAATGCAGCCCATGATGGGGTGCATTCATAGCATTGGGAGCATGGAATGTACGTGGTCTTAATAAACAAGACCACAGGAGGGCGGTGGGGGATTTGATAGCGCAGGAGCAGGTGAGTATGATTGGACTTCAGGAAACACGTGTGGCTGAGTCTAATGCGGGGTTTATTTCGAGTGGCATTAGATCTCGATGGAGCTGGTTCTTCGATTACGCTGAGGGTCCAGCTACACGGATTTGGGTTGGGTGGGACCCGTCGATTTTGATAGTGGATATTCTTGAATTCTCGACTCAGGCGGTTCACTGTCGTGTGGTCACAATGGGGACTAAAGAGACAATGTTTGTCTCCTTTGTGTATGGGAAGTCCAGGAGGGAGGAACGACTTCCTTTGTGGGAAGAATTGATTACTATGTCCCAAAGACGTGTGGCGGATGCATGCATAGTCCTGGGGGACTTCAATGCTATTTTGCACACGGCTGAGGGACGAGGGGGAGCTCCAGCTAGGCAAGATATGGAGGAGTTTCAAGCTTGCCTAGTTGGTGCGGATCTTACTACGATTCCTACGACGGGCCAAATGTTCACGTGGTACAACCAGCAGAGGAATGAGGCCGGGATTTGGAGACGGCTAGATCGTATGGTGGGAAATCCCCAGTGGTTTGCTCACTTTCCTGACTCGTTCTGTAGATGTGCTCTTCCATCATCGTCAGATCACTCGCCTATTCTCTTGGGCGCTGTTACACCGCGCCAGCATAAGGTGACCTTTAGATTTGAGAATTTCTTGACGAAGGACGAGGCCTTTTTGGAGCAGGTTAAGCGCATCTGGAGCATACCGATCTATGGCTTTCCAATGTTTGTTGTTAGGCAACGCTTGAAGATGTTGAAACCGATATTTCAACGGATGAGGAGAGCGAAGGGGGATTTATCTAGGAATGTTATTGAGGCGAAGGGATTCCTTGATCTTGCACAGGAGTTTTCGGCACGCTTTCCACAGGAGGGCCTATTCTTCGAGCTTGAGCGGCTGTGTCGTACGCTTTATGCCAAGGCCGTGGAGATGGAGCACACCGCATTGTCACAACGGGCTAAGCTTGCTTGGCTGAAGGATGGCGACCAGCGTTCATCTTATTTCTTTCGAAGGGTGGCCATGCGTCGTGCTACTAATCGCATTGTGTCCCTTGAAGATGTGACAGGGGCCTTGTTGGATGAACCTCAGCAGGTGGAGGGTGAGCTGATTGGGTTTTACCAGGATCTGTTGGGCCAGTCTGTGCACTCGACACCGATAGCAGTTGCTGATGTACGACGAGCTGTGACGCGTGCGCTTTCCCCAGCGGATGCACAATCCATGATAGGGTCGGTGTCTGCGTTGGAAGTACGTGAGGCGCTTTTCTCTATGGGAGATGAGAAAGCGCCTGGACCTGACGGGTATACGATTGCTTTCTTTCGAGCGGCGTGGGGGATAGTTGGAGATGAGGTGGTGAAGGCGGTCCAGGATTTCTTCGCAACGAGAAGGCTACTGAAGGGACTCAACAGCACACTCATCACATTGATCCCTAAGAGAGATACACCTCGGCGTGCAACGGACTTCAGACCCATTTCCTGTTGCAATGTCCTTTACAAGGTGATTTCTAAGATCTTGGCCAATCGTCTAAAGGTTCACCTATCTTCACTGGTGCATAGCTCACAGACGGCGTTTATTCCTGGACGACGTATCAGCGATAATGTGTTGCTGGCGCAGGAGTTGTGCCTTAGATATAAGTCTAAGAGCTGGCCACCGTGGGCGATGTTCAAGATTGACTTGGCCAAGGCGTATGACAAGGTAGAATGGGAATTTCTGCTATCTGTTCTTGGCGCAATGGGCCTTCACCCAACGTACATTGGCTGGATTCGGGCGTGCATGACGACTACTGCATTCTCACTGAACCTGAATGGCCAGGTGGTGGGGTTTTTTCAGGGAAAGAGGGGTATTCGGCAGGGGGATCCTATCTCCCCATATCTGTTTATGTTGGTTATGGAGGTCCTCCATGGGCTTATCACGGTGTGCGTCTCTGAGGAATCGCGGTTCAGATATCATTGGCATTGCGAGTCGCTGGGATTGGTCTCGTTAGCGTTTGCGATGATCTTCTTCTCTTTAGCCATGCGGACGTTGTTTCAGTTGGTGTGCTGAAGAAGGCGTTGGGTGAGTTTGCGAGGTTGTCAGGGCTGCATCCTAACCCTGACAAGAGCGAGCTGTATATGTCGCGGCGTGCTGAAGGTTTGACGGGGCAGATTCAAGCCCTCATGGGCTATCGAGTGGGAAAGTTGCCGGTTCACTACTTAGGTGTGCCCCTTATTACTTCGCGTTTGACGATTGGCGATTGTGCCCCACTTTTACAGAAAGTGGATTAGCGGCTGGGGTCATGGCTAAATCGCTCATTATCATATGCAGGCCGACTCCAGTTGGTTAAGTCGGTACTGCAGACGCTTCATGCTTATTGGTCGGGAGTGTTCTTGTTGCCTAAAGGCGTTATCAGTTCTCTTGAAACGCGCTTTAGGAAATTCTTATGGGGAGGGACATCAGCCAAGGTGGCATGGGATGTGCTATGTTTACCAGTATCAGAAGGGGGGTTGGGACTCAGGTCTATAGCTGTCGACAACAAATCTCTACTATTGAAGAATTTGTGGAGTGTACTTACCAGAACACCGGGCTCCATATGGGTCGAATGGCTATATGGGACGCGACTGCAGTCTCGATCGCTATGGGACCTCCAGGTCTCGCCGAATGACGCTTGGAGCTGGAGGAAGCTGCTGTAGTTGCGACCTTTGATTAGGTCCATGAATACTTTCCGTGTTGGAGATGGATCCGCGATATGGCTGTGGAAGGATCCCTGGCTGTTGCCTATACCGCTGCTAGAGAGATTCCCTAGAGGTCCTATTGTGAATGGGCTGCCTCCAGATGCAAGGCTTAGTATGGTCATTGACACGCAGGGATGGAAGTGGCCAAGGCAGGGGGCGGTTGAGTATCTTGAGATCAGCCGTCTCCTTCCATCCGTGATACGAGGGTATCGAGATGGAGTGTTGTGGAAGGGATCGCTAGATGGATCTATGACGGCGCGTTTGGCTAGAGACGCGATGCGGCATAAGAGACCTACAGTTTGTTGGGCTAGCCTGTTTGGGGGACCGTTGAAGGTCCCTAGGCATGAGTTCATCTTATACCTGGGATTGCAGGATCGGCTCTCGACTAGGGACAAGCCGTAGATAGCTCAGCGGGCGGGAAGTCCGGCTTGTGGCCTCTGTGATGAGTTGCACTATGAGACATCCCAGCATCTCTTTTTCGGTTGTCCGTTTTCGCAGCAATGTCTTCGGATCTTGCGGCCCTTTGGAGAGGGAATCATCTTCTTCATGCAGCTTATCGACATGTTCTTGCCTCTCTGCTTTACCACATCTGGCACGCAAGGAACAGGCGTTGGAAGGAGGGGATCATCACGCCGCCTCAAAGGCTCGTGGGGTGTGTGCTTGCCTTGGTTATCATGCGTATTAGTGGTACGTCCACGAAGTACATCGCGTGTCTATTCGCAGAATTTGGCGTGTGGCTTGGTAGGCGTTAGTTTTGATTCATGTAGTGAGATATTGTGATTGTGCCACTAGCTTGTTACTGGTTGGTTGCGGAGTTCATCTCCTGCTCATTTTGTACAACCTTTCCACTTTATATATATAAGGGACACTATACCAAAAAAAAAGAAATTTCTTAGGCATAAAGAAAATCAACGTCATCTTATGTCCCATTGATTATAACCTTTGAAAACTTAGTCCTTATCAACACATATGGATGATACGAAACCATTGAAGTGAGGAAACCCTAAGGGAAAACAATTAGAGCAAAGGATTGAGGAAGCAAGTTAAAATCAAAGGCAAAGAATCTAACGCAGGAAGGTAACAATTTAACTATAGCTCATAAGTCAAGTTTAAACCTTTATAATTAGTATTTCACGTAACCTAAGAATTAGGAGGAACTAGAGTGTACTGCTTTTCTAGTTTAGAATAATTCTTAGGAAGAATCATGATTTTTATATTAGTTAATGGCTCAAGGGTTTCAAGTAAGAAGTCATACTAATGTGGTAGTTTAGAATTTTGAGGAACATGTCTAGAAAGAATGGTGAGTTAGGGTAAACTAAGAGAAGTCTTCGGCAGTTAAATATATTTAGGGTTATGATAAGGTTTATAAGACCTTCAAGCTGTTCTTGGAAAGATATAGGGTTTTGATCGAAAGTTTCGAGTGATAATAGGAGTTTTTCCAGACTTTGAATCTCGAATGTCCTATCGAAATCTTCATAATGGTATAAAAATGTCGAGGTTCATTTTTCATAGTAATTTGGAAAATTTACATAGAATCTCGAGACTCTTGTCGAGATCTATATCGAAGTTTATGTTAGTATTAGTGTCGAAATTTTGTTCAAAATGTCGAGATCCATTTTATAATATATATCGAAATCTAAGTTGTTATGTAAACCCGAGATCTATATTGAAATTGTGTAGTGCCTAATCAAGTTGATATTTATCTTGGAATCCATGCCAAAATTTGATTTTTAAATTGACTTCGAAATTTATTTTATATAGGAGCTAGAGATTTTATGTGTAATGTCGAATTATACATCTCGACATCTATCTCATATCGAGATTTTTAGTATTTAAATGTCGGGATTTTTAGTATTTAATTGTAGGGATTTACCCCAAGACCTATATAGAGATCCTTACCAAGTTGCTTCGAAATAATATATTGTTTAGCCTCGAAATTAGACCCAAGACTCATGTCGAAACTCGTGTAGTGGTTAGCTTAAATCTCGAAGACTGGTGTAAGTTCAATGTCGAGCCATGTCGAAATTGTGCATTATTAAGCCTCGAAATCCTTATTATAGTTTTGAAACCATGCAGCTCGAGATTCATACCTAATCCAAACTCGAGATTCATTTGTAATGTATATGGAGATCTATATTAGTATAGTTTCTTAAACTCAAGGTTTATTCCATGTAACATGTCGAGATATTTATATCTCGAAACCCTTAGTTGCTGTTTGAGATCGAACCCAATATGTCGAGAATTCAAAATGTTATGTACTATTTAGTTAATTTGGAACTATGTCTAATAGGATCTCGAAATAGTACTTTTCAATTCAAGTCAAGGTGTTCTAAACTTAAGGTTTCGAAACCCATAAAAGTCAAAACTGGGGTTTTCAAATTAAGCCACTTTAGCGAGACTGTAATTAGACTAACATACCCTAGTTTTATATTTTTCTATACTTAGGGCTTGAAGATTTACGACTTACAAGTACGATAAGATTAAATAAGCTACGGATACCAGGTAAGTGGAAATCGCATCTACAACACATAATTTTTATGTGCATGAAATTATGTGTTATATGCTTTTATGATTTTATGTGACGTGACTATGTGCTTATATGATTTTATGTGAGTTCTTACGTGACTTAATTTCGTTATACGATGACATGACACGCATACTTATGGCATGAGCATGTGCACGCACGACTAGTACGAGAGTCAGGGAGATAGCATGCATGAGTATAAGATCGCTTGAAAGCGATATGTATATTTGACTATATGGGTATTTGTGTCGACTCAATGATGAGTCACGTCTCTTCTATGCTACCACGGCGATTCACGAGGCCGAATTACCTGATTCACGAGAGGTAGGGGAAATATATTATGGCGATTCACGAGGCCGACTGCCTGATTCACGAGAGGCAGGTAAATACCTCGTAGCGGGAGATGCAACCTGGAGGATGCGACTAGAGGGAATGAGCGGCGCCGAGGGAACCTCGAGTGTTGGCGACCTCGTAGTAAGCTACCTGAGAAGCGCCCGCGTGTCAGACCGCATTGGGATGGGAAGGCGCCTTAGGGTTAAACGAAATTTGTGTGCCCGGGTTAGCCTCTCAATGGGAACGCATAGGGATTGAAAGGCACTATTAGCCTCTCAGTGTGGACCGCATTGGGATTGAAAGGCACCATGGGGTTAAGCACAGATGGAGTACTCGGGTTTAGCCTCCCAGTGTGTGTACTGCCATTTATTTATACCATTAGGGGTTTGAGCTCTATATGGTGCATAGTATGATTGAAAGCCGAGGGCCCAAATATTGTATGGAAGGTCAAGAAGGATGTGAGTAGTAGATAGCATTGGCGCGAATGCCTTCGCTATTTAGGTCACGTGCATTGCATGCATGGTTTTCACTTAATGAGCTTTATAAGCTCATTCCACGTTTTATGTGTTGTAGGACCCCGCGATCACGGTACGTGATCATTTTCACGGCTAGGCCAACTTTCGAAGCTTTCGAGGGCTTTTGAGATGGAAGTGTGTGCATGGATGCGACCTCGTGGAGGCCCATTGTCCCGCATGCGCGCTTTCCTATGTAATTAGAACCCAGGATAATTTGGTAGGAGCCGTTACGATTCCTTTATATAAAAGGAAAAAAATTTATACTAAATTCTTATCGTTTATTTGTTCTCTACGACATTAGTCACGTAGACTAGTTAAGAAAGCAGTGGTGAATAGCGGGCGCCACACTCCGGTAGGTGGAATATGTGGAAAATGGACCGGTGAACTCGTTGGGCCTCACCCGGGTTTGCCAATCCACGGGCTACTTACTCGATTTGCCAGTCTACACTCACCAGAACGTGGCCATTCGGGTTACTTATAACCTCGGTACCGAGTAAATGCAACATCGAAGCCAAACCAATAACACAATCATAATCCCAATGCAACACAATAGCAAAAGATAATCACACGTCAATACATGACATAATTCCCTGTGGAATCATCAAATCAAATTCACCAACCAACTTATACAAAGTATCTCGTCACTACAATAAATACGAATATCCTATAGCCGACAATGCTCTATATCACAAGAACACCACAAGACCACCCAAATTTCATCAAATATAATGGAATATCAATCATCGTTTAGCCGGCAAGGCTCACTATCACATAACTTAATAAAAGAACCAAATAAACGATCCATCGTGAGGTTCACACATCCCGCGAATGGAAGGTGTCCCCGTATTATCAACTCACAAGATGAAGTCTAGCTTTCCCCAAAATTCGAGGCTACTCTTGTATGTGTATTCGCTGCTCCTTCGCCTAAATCAAGATTTAGCAGTGGAACTTCACCATTAGACCAACAATTGATAATATACGACGTCTTAAAACTGTATGAAAACGATATGTCATAACCTAACTGCCATATGGATTAAAACTCTATCATAATTCTGTTTTAAAGATGGTATAAGATTGTAGGGACCCTCTTTTTCTAATTATGATTAGTGGCGGATTTCCAAAACGTAAGCCCCAGAAGTCCCGTCTAATTTCATCAAATATAATGGAATATCAATCATCGTTTAGCCGGCAAGGCTCACTATCACATAACTTAATAAAAGAACCAAATAAACGATCCATCGCGAGGTTCACACATCCCGCGAATGGAAGGTGTCCCCGTATTATCAACTCACAAGATGAAGTCTAGCTTTCCCCAAAATTCGAGGCTACTCTTGTATGTGTATTCACTGCTCCTTCGCCTAAATCAAGATTTAGCAGTGGAACTTCACCATTAGACCAACAATTGATAATATACGACGTCTTAAAACTGTATGAAAACGATATGTCATAACCTAACTGCCATATGGATTAAAACTATCATAATTCTGTTTTAAAGATGGTATAAGATCGTAGGGACCCTCTTTTTCTAATTATGATTAGTGGCGGATTTCCAAAACGTAAGCCCCAGAAGTCCCGTCTAATTTCAAACTTTTTCTGAAATAAAATATATTACAATAAAGCGTCATCTACAGCGTCGTCACTATACATGGGCCGTAGCCCCTAAATGACAAAACGCTCAAAACCCTAACGCCGCTCCAAAGGTCGCATCCATGTACAGTCCCGCCCTCAAAAGTCCGTGGAGCACCGTCGTCAGCTCGCCCCAACCTTGACGTGCATCAGCGTCGGGCTCGGTACCTACAACACGTAAACTGAGCTCCTTGCCCAGTAGGTGAAATATGCATGTATGCAAGTGCGCTCTAGCCCATCCCATACACCTCAAGACATGCACGCTCGACTCATCTCACGACCCATCACGTCTCACAACACGTGACTCGACAACACACACACACACGCACTCGTGCGGCAAACTCAGGCTCGTTAGAGTGGCACTCACCCAACGCGTGGGCGCCCAACTCAGGTCACGTTAGAGTTAGCTCTCACCCAACCCTCGGGCGGCCAACTCAAGTCTCATCTCACCTACTCATATCCCATCTCTACCCTAGGTCGGACTATGCACCTCATAACTGAATCTTCAGCACCAACCGTAGAGTCCGAGCGACACCAACCACTCATCTTGACGGCACCAACCGTCATCAGTGGCACCAACCACTGATCATACCGGCACCAACCGATCACATAAAGTCGGGCGGCACCAACTACCCGCTCGACGGCACCAACCGTCAGGTGCACTAGTACCAACCTCAACTCTACATCGAGTCGACGACCAATATCGGTCACATCTACCCACATGCCCCTTGCGTCGACACCGTAAGGTGTTACCGTGTTACCACGGTCAATCCTCTCACCTCGACGACACCCATGCCTTACCGTTCCGTGCGGTACCTCACACTGACGTGGTATGCAAGTGTAGTGCACAAATAATATACACATGACGTGCAACGAAATAAATACATATAAAACATGTAATTTACTAAATCACGTAATTCATCAAATTCACGTAAATCATTAAATCACATAATAATCATATAAGTACCACATAGTGTTTACGCGCCGTAGGTGAGTTTCACCTACATGTCCTCCAAATATAAAGTCTGTCTTGCATTCTCGTAAATCTCCTAGTATTCTGGACCGCTTTGGACGTAAAATATTATCGTATAAGTATATCTGTGAAGTTAAATAAGCATCTAACTCTCAAATCCTAAAAACAATGAAAATCCTAGAAGTCCCAAAAACCCTAGAATCTCGAGAAAATTATTAAGTACCGAAAACTCCTATTAAAGGCCTATGCTAAAAACTTCCCAAGTAACCCGAGACCCTAAGTACCAAAAACATATCATGGTCGAAAACATATGAAGGCTACAACAGTATGGGTCGAAATCATTCTAAATCCCCCATGAATAGCTTCTGTTCCAAATTCACTAGAACCTCTCATATCGTTATCTAATTATTCAAAAACACATGGATTGATACTTGAAATCGAAGCTCTAAACTACAACCCTACTATGTTCACAGCCCCATAAATAATACCTACGTACTTAAAATGCTAAAACGTATGATCTTATTAGCATAAGAAAATAATATATATATTAGTAATAAAATTTTAACCTTCCTTACCTCTAAATCTGAAGTTCGACTTGTTAGAGCATCTATGATGTTGAATTCCTTATTTGCACTTGAGTTTTTCTCTCATTAAAGTACCCTCCTCATTGTTAGTACTAGATATATATGAAGACTTTGGAGTTAGGGGTCGATCAGACAAGTGCTTGACGTTAAGTTTTTTCCTTGAGCTCAAGTAAGCTCATTCTTGTTATATTTTTGGATATAAGATATATTTGGCCTTAATTTCGAAAGTTAGTGTAGCCCATCTATAATTTATAATTGATCTTATATTATTATTCTATGAAGTGATATGAATATATCCTCATATGTTGGACAACGTGAATTAAAGGCATACAGGTGACGGTGTTTTTCCTCTTTAAATTGCTAAGTATAGATATATAAATATGCACGTATGTTGCCTCACAATTAAGGAACCATTATACTAGTCATTCTTTAAATAATACGAAAGGCCCACACGTGTTGCCCTAGATCCTCCTAGGTTATATTTGATCTTTATATATATATGTATATATATATATGATTTCACAGAGGTCCTATTACATATATATGGTCCACGTCGAGAACATTCTAGCCCAATACACACCGAAACAAGTCGAACACTAGCCACTACTAGGTTATCACACGCCGAGTTTCATTCCTCGGAATCTCCTTGATCCCGACAGACACAGCTCGCTACCGAAGGGCCCCAGGAACTCGTCCTTCCCTTCACGCGTGCGTAAGCGTCGACCTTGCCTCCTTGGTATTGCTCACGTCCGAAGACAACACGTCCGAAGACAGAATATATGGAGGGCATGATGGAATATCGGATGAATCACTCGCTCAGTGATGGAATAGCAAGTTAACGCTCAGTAAGGAAGAAAGCATTTCTGCACATTGTTCCCGGATGAGGATATTCCCTTGTTCCTGGACTGGAACTTGGAGTTTTTCTTGTTCGGTGTTGAAGGCAATATTTGGTTGGTTTCGAGCTAGTGGTTTTTCTTTGATAGAAATCTGAGCCATCTCGTAGGTGGTTAGGGATCCGATCAGTTCTGAGACGGAGAGCTCGTCCAAGTCCTTCGCTACGTAGATGGCAGTTACTTTTGGATTCCATTCTCTTGGAAGATATCTCAGTATTTTCCGCACCTTCTCACCGTCCAATATTTTCTTTCCCAACAAGAACATTTGATTGATGATATTCATGAATCTGGCGTACATGTGGTTTATGGTCTCGTTGTCCTCCATTTTGAATAGCTCGTATTGGTGAATTAGAAGAGCTATTCTTTCTTGTACAACTCGAGTGGTTCCCCCATGCGTAACTTGAAGCATATCCCACATGTCTTTGGGAGATTCGCATGAACTCACTCAATTGTATTCTTCTCTCGTAAGCGTGCAGGCAATCATGTTCTTTGCTTTGGCATTCATTGAGATTCCTCGCTTGTCTGTTACATCGTAGTCAGAACCTTTCTTTGGAGTTCCATCCACTTTCTTAGGAGTGTAAGGTCCAGTGGTGATGATATCCCACAAGTCGTAGTCTGTAGCGATTAGGAATTCCTTCATACTGTTTGTATACCCGCAAAATTTAAAGAGGGATTACGATAGGAATTTTCAAGATATTTGGGGGAGAAAATATTAGGAATATATTTTATGAACAAAAATTCGGATGAAACCGAAAATAATTTGGGCCGGGAGCTAAATAAATAGGATGGGCCAACGAGTGCGAGAAGCCCACTAAATACATAAGAATTAAAATAGGATTGGAAAGGACCAATTTAATTTTTGAGAAAGACCAAAAGGAAATAAGAATGTACTAAGTTAAACATTAAAGCCCCAAATAAATGAGTTTCTTGGCCCAAGAACACAATTCCTTAAATTATGGGAAAGAAGCATTGGATGCCATACCTTTCCTTGATATTTATCATAAAAATATTATTTTGGGGCAAAGAGGAAACGTGATATTGGGGAGAGAAAGAACAAGAAAAAAAAAAAAACCAATGTGCAAACCTTCAAAGTGACGAAAGGATCAAAGGAGAATATTGCAAACTCAACTCCACCTTCAAAGTAGAATCCCAAAATTAAACTAGGAAGGAAGAGCCTAGTAGTCGAAGAACTAAATCAAGAACAAGGAGTTTCTGCTAGTTCAAATCCACAAAATCATCTAAATTTAGCGTGGAGGATAGGTAGGTGTATTCTTCACCTACAACACATAAATAAGTTCAACACCTCAAATTTGGGTGTTTAGCCATCCGGATTTGAAGTGATGAACTTTGGTAAATGTGAATTCGTTGCTTATTAATTTCTATGTGCTAATTGTTAAGTTTGAACCCAAGATATGGGCTTTTGGATGAGTATACATGTTTATATGTTTAGGCAATAGTTCGATTTCAGTAGCAAAGCTTGGGTTAGATGAACTAGTTTCAGGCGATTGATTCAGCTTCAGGGAAGTGAATATATGTAGATGGTGGAGAAATCGAGCGAATGGTGACAATGGAATTTGAGAAAATTTTATGAACTGATTTCGGGCGAAATCTTAGTCTAAGTTCTGTGTGAAGGTTATTTATTTCGTGTAGAAATCGGGCAAAATTCGACAGTATTCAATGATCGGGCCATTAAGACATGATAAGGTAAATCACTAAACCAATTTCTTTCGAGTAGCTTCAATAATCGAGTAGACTAAGATAAAGCTCCTACTTGCTACTGCCCCAAAAATCGGGCGAATTCAGTCAAGAATTACTTCAGCCTCTCCATATAGGGCGAATTTTCGTCGACCATGAATTGGGTATTCCATAAACGATGCAAAGTTAGCCCGACCTTCTCAAATCGAGCGATTTCCAGCGATACCCATCGGCCATTTCCGCTGAAGCCAAAACGGGCGATTTCAAATGTCTGAAAGTTGACCACTTTGATGGGTTGACTTAGGTGTAATAATTGTTGGGCTTCAACACAAATCAAGGCCCATTCCCCTAGTTTACTTGTAATTAATTCCAAGAGTGAGCCTTAGGCTAGGTTAGGCCCAAATCTCTATACTTAAGAAATGGTGAGCAATAGGAATTAGAAGACTTTCGATATTTGGGGAAGATACGAAATGTGAATACTATGGTGACAAATGCCACATGTGATCTTATTTAAGTGGAATAGTATAACGTGAAATTATTATTTATAACGTATGCATTTCACGTCACGAGATATCACGGCATTGTGAGAGATGAGGACCGCGTGGGCGGTGACACCTTAAGGTGTCGTTTGAGTGGGGTAGTGTGTGCCGATTTTGGCAGTCAGACTCGTAGAGGAGTTGAGGTTTAGACACGCAGGGCACCTGGTGGGAGAGGGGGTTAGCGATACCCATCTACTCGGGATTGAGCCACCCGAGGTGCACACCACCGTATACATGATTTGGCTCAGGGACGGCAGATAGGGTTAGCGACACCTGTCCACCCGGGTTAGTGGTACGCTGCTCGGGGTGCAAAACCATCAGTGATGTGATTGAGATTGTGATTGCGGAATCATAGCGACCTGACAGGACAGTTGCGTGATCGTCAAAACGCTGTCAGTGTACGCTACCGCTGGATATGAGATTGAGGAGTCATAGCAGCCTGACAGGGCAGTTGCGTGATCGTCAAAACGCTGTTAGGGTATGCTACCTCTTGAGATGGCTTGATGCCATTTGCGCGCGAGGTGCCGAGTCTAACCTAGGGCCCTGATATTGAGATAGAGTAGATTGTGGGAACGAGCGTGCATTGCATTTATCATGTGGTGAGGTGTCGGGTTTTGGGGATTGAGTGCACGCTGCATCTGCATGAATTCACCTACTGAGCGTCTCGCTCAGGCCTTTATGTGTTGTAGGTCCTGATGAGTCCGGCGTCGGCGAACGTCAGGACTAGGTTAGCGGCTGGCGGCGGTGACTCCACAGGCTTTTGAGTGCGAGAGCGGTACATGGATGCGACCTGTGGAGCGGCTTTAGTATTTTTGATATTTTTTCGGGCTTCGGCCCGTGTAAAGATACCTTTTGTATTACGATATGTATATGTTTTATCTAAAAGGTTTTTAATAAATGGGCTTTCCGCAGCTTTCGTTGCGGAAATCCGCCAAATATCTCAATTAGAAAAGTAGGGTCGTTACACTTTTTCCATATAGCGTAGTTCGTTCCATCGAAGAGTGGTGGCCTGGAATGGGACTGTCCCTCTGCAAAAACATCAAAACTCAAAGAAGCCATTAGATCTTTAACTCAGGCTTGTTAGGCCCGTCGTTTGAGTAACCTGGCTCTGATACCAAATGAAGATATAAATGTTGTGCCTAAGAGGGGGGTGAATTAGGCTTATAGAAATTTTTAGCTTCTTTTCACAAATCTTAAGTGTAGTGACTTAGATATGCCTACTGATGTTTGTAACGAATATGTCTGATATATCCTAGTTACGTCGGATGTGTTTGGGGTCTGGCCCCCAGCGATAAAGTAATAACAGAAAAGTAAATGCGAGACAGGATTGTCACCCACCGGAGCTCCCCCTTCCGCCCTCCATCGCCGGGATTAGACGGCGATGGAAGGATTCTGATCCTTCACATCGATTTTAAAGTCTGTCTTTTCGTCTTCCACAAAGCTTCAACCCCTACTATGGAGATTCCACCTTCAAACCTGGATGGTATTGGTCCCCTACCGGATTATAATGAGCTGTGACGCAATATCCCGGACCTCGACGAATGTTTCGACGTCGCAGCTTTTGAATCGTTCTTGGCGCGCTTTAATGAAGGAAGAACCGGCCTTCAACCAACGCTGGTGCAAGAGTCTCCCGCCCACACGGCGTCCATTCTGCCGGCCACCGTAGCCCACACGCAGCAGGTGGATGCCCGCTGCACCATCGTCGTAAGAAGCGCTCGACCTGCCTTGTAGCACCGGTTCGCGACCCCCGATTGGACCATCGGCCACCCATACGTCGGGGTACCCCGCCACCTGCGTCGTTTCAGCAACCTCTCGTTGAGGATGGATCTGACGATGATGGGCTCCTCTCTATCGCGGCACCGGCACAGATATCAGGACCCGCTGTCCCCAACTACATAATTCTAGCGTATCCTATATGCCTAACGATGCTTTAACTTAAAAGAGATGCGGAAATGCGTATGAAATTTTTCGATTTATGTAATCGAAGTAGTTTCTATACATGACAAAAGAATTACATGAATTCCTAACTTCATGTGAATCCTAATTACACGAGCTGTGTATACCTGCACATCAAAAGAATCTCTATGCGCCCGGCCTCACAGGTCGTGAGGGTTATGGAATTTGTGAAGTGTTAACTCGCGAAAGCTTAAAATTTATTAAGTGTGTTTTCTCGAGCTCTTATTTCACCAAAGTTATTCTGATTCGCCAAACTCCCTACCTTAGATTGCGAATTGCACTTCTAAGCTTAGGGCTCGTGAAACTATCTACATAACTTCTAATTCGCTCAAGTTCTAACTCGTCGAATGTCCCAACCAAATTCGTGAATTGTATTTCTAACACTAGGGTAACCCGTAAAATACCTAGCATAAATAAGTTTCGCGAACTAAGTCTACTTCGAATTAGTGCCTTGTTGGACTCGTGAAAATATCCTAACTCGCTTTTGTTTAGAGTTCGCGAATCCCCATTGATTCGCAAAACTCACTGGATTCGCTAAATACACTTTGTTAACGGTTGGCGAATTGGCCCTAGGCTCTTAAATGGATTCGCAATTTGGCTTGGTTCGTGAAACGTGTTGAGCTCGCCAATTTTCGTTTTGCGTGTGATTCGCAATAGAGCACGGCCCGCGGAATGCTTTCCACCTTGATTCGCCAATCTTCATCTCGATTCGCAAAGTGTCACGGTTCGCAAATTGTTCGCTCAAGTTCGCCAAATAGGGTTTTCGCCGCTTCAATTTGCCAAACGTCGTGTGTCCGTCAAATGGATTCGCAAGATGTCGAGTTCGCCAAGTTTTGCCGAGTTCGCAAAACACCGAGTTCGCCAATCATCAGGGTCGCAGCCTTTGGATTCGCCAATTCCATTGGTTTCGCGAATTAACCCAACTCGCCAAATTTTATCGGTTCGCAAATTGATGAGTTCGCCAATCTCAAACAATTCGGGAAGTGGCATGACCCGCGACCTCTCACGGATTCGCGAAACTGGTTTCGCAAAACACCACGTTCGCCATTTCCGTTCAGTTCGCAGAATTCCCCCGGCCCTGAGTTTGCGATCTGGGTTCGCGAATCCTCTCCCGGATTCGCCAACTTCAACCGTTCAAGTTCGCGACCTGTTGAATCTCGTGAAGTTCCAATTTGCAAAGCTTCAAGCGGTGACCTAGTTTCGCGGTACGAGTTCGCGAACCGTTCTCTAGTTTCGCGAGCTTTGTATTTTACGAATCCAACCCCGCTAAACACTTCCTAATTCGCGAGATGCTGGTTGTAAAAATCAAAACACCAGTTTTCCTCGAGAACATTATGAAGACCGTATGAACTTTTAAGAACCCTAAAATGTGTTAGACTAAACCAGCGCATGACAGATGTGGTCACATGCGAGACGCCACTTCAGCGACCTGAGATAGACCGGCAAATGTTGACAGCCTCAGATGATTCTACCATGGAACATGCTTATTCTGGATCCCCATCACCGACTCACAACGCTGATATCAGCCCTGAGGGGAGACTGATATCCGTTCCCGACATTACCCCAGACGGGCCTGCATCTAGACGACTTACCGGCGCTGCTAATATCCCCTCTTTTGCTGCCGTTATTCAAGGGGCCACCATCACCCGAGACCAGCCACGGCAACCCAGCCCGGCTCGCCTTAATTTATCTTACACGGTCCCGACGACAATTGAATACGTGGCCGAGGCCTGCCCTCCCTGGGAAGTTATTGAAAAAGGGACGGCGAGATGGGACCATACCCTTGTTGGGTATTTTCTGGGAAAGAGACCTTTCTTCCCACACGTGGAGCGATTTGCACGTTCGACCTGGAAGGACCTCATGGAAGTACGGGCGACGATTAACGGATTTTTCAAATTCAGGTTTGCGAACCCTGAGGCTTCTATGACAGCATTGGAGGTGGCCCGTGGCTCATGCAAGGGCAGCCGCTATTCCTCGAAGCATCGAGAGTGGGAATGTCATTTGAAAAGAAACAACACGAGGTGGTTCCGCTTTGGGTCAAATTGCGTAATGTGCCATCGGAGCTATGGACACAAGATGGACTTGGAATTGTGGCAAGTGTACTAGGTAAACAACTATTCGCCGATGCCATGACGGCTAGAGCTGAGAGACTAGAATATGCTAGAATTTGCATTGAAAAGTCCCTGGAGGCCCCCTTTGAAGAACAATTTAACGTCCGCATTCCAAATAAGGACGGGAGACACACGACGGTGGTGCCCATCCGGGTTGAGTATGAATGGAGACCTAGGAAGTGTACGACATGCACCTCTTGGACTCATCGCACCGGGAACTGCCCTGAGAAGCAATCAGAAGCTGCCCAACGACTCGGCCGCAACCAACGACGAGAAGCCAGAGGCAAGCCACACGGCCGGAGAACCAACCACGACCACAAAATTCTGCCCCGGACCAACCAAGGATACAAGGCGCCCTACAGAAAGCGAGGCCAAAACATCAATTTGAAGCTGGCCCCCAGGCTCGAAGGGAATGGCGTGCCACTCCAAGTAAAGACAAAGGTACGATAAAATTTAGCGATGCAACCACAGCCATGGAAAATGTCCGTGGCAAAGCTCGAGGCTCCCACAGCCCCGTTGGACACTTAAGGAAAAGGCAGCAGAATGATGGATGCTCAACGAGCACGGCGCCCGCTAACGTGCGCCCGCAAGAAGATCATAACCCACTCGAGATCTTGGCGGAGCTGGAATGGGAACACAATGGTACGGAGGGTCCTATAGCAGCCCTGTCTACCGGCTTTCCATGATCCCTGTCGCTGTATGGAACACACGTGGTCTAAACAGGTTAGACAACAGATGGGCGGTGGGGGATTTGATATCTAGATATAGCTTGAAGATGTTAGGGCTGGTTGAAACGAGGGTCTCGGACCAGAATGCTTCTACTATATCGAGTTCGATCAGAGCCAATTGGAATTGGTTCTATGATTACGATGACGGCCCGGCGGCACGTATCTGGGTGGGATGGGACCCGCAATTTATTGGAGTCACGATTGAAGCCTATACCAACCAGTCGGGTCCACTGCAAGATTTGCATCCTCGATGAGAGACTAGAATTCTTTGCTACTATTGTCTATGGCCTTAATCTCCGGGCCGATCGTCGTGGGCTTTGGGCTGACTTGACCTATACGTCTTGCTCCCGCGAGCCTTTCCCGTGGATCGTCATGGGGGATTTCAACGCAATTATTGATAACACGGAGGGGAGAGGAGGTACCTCCACAGGGGGTTGCCAGGATATGAATGCCTGCTTGATTGCAGCGGACCTCGGTACCCTACCCCGTCTGGGATCAATCTACACCTGGTATAACCAACAGAGTGGTACTTCGGGGGTTTGGAGGCGTTTGGATAGGATGTTGGGGAATCCTGCTTGGTTCGCCAGATATGGAGACTTGGCCTATAGATGCATTACACCGGCCACGTCAGACCACTCCCCTCTTATCTTGGAAGCTGCCCCGCCAGTAAGGTCTAGGGGTGGCACTTTTCGATTTGATAACTTCCTTACGAATGACCCCCAACATTCCGTTAGTGCAAGAGATTTGGAAGCGCACGGAGGCTGGCTATCCCATGTTTGGGGTCGTTAAGAAACTTAAAGCACTTAAACAAGAACTCAAGAAACTTCGGCGTGACAAAGGTGACCTTAATCGCAATGTGGTTGAAGCCGGTCAATTTCTCGAAGCTGCCCAAGAATTATTGTTTTCCCCCCGATGGAACCTCAACTCCTTATCCTTGAAAAAAGATGTCGCTTCGCTTATGCTAAGGCTGTGGATATGGAACACTCGGCGTTAGCCCAACTTGCGAAAGTTGCTTGGTTGAAAGATGGCGATCAGTGTACCGCCTTCTTCTTTAAGAAGGTGGCAATCCGTAGAGCTATCAATTGCATTCTCTCTATCGAAAATGAAATGGGCACTACCTTGGAGGGTGAAGATCAAGTCAAAGCTGAATTACTTCGATAACATCCTTGGATGGTCTAGCCGGGTAACTCCCCTTGTCCCTTCCGAGGTGGTCCCCCTTCCTCGCCCGGATCCTAGGCGCCACTGAAGCTGAGGCTATGATTACTCCCATCACGGACCTGGAGATTAGGAAGGCGCTCTTCTCTATCGGCAATAACAAGTCCCCCGGATCGGATGGCTATTCGGCTAAATTCTACAAGCAAGCTTGGGAAGTTATTGGTGCGGACATCACTCATGCTATATAAGAATTCTTCCGGACGGGTCACCTCCTTGGAGAGCTGAATTTTACACTTATTACCCCCATCCCTAAGTGCGAGAATCCGAGGACTGCAAGGGACTATAGACCCATCTCCTGTTGCAATGTGCTCTACAAGGTCATCTCAAAGGTAATTGCGAATCGTCTTCGTGGCTGTTTGGGAACCCTTGTCCATCCTTCCCAAACAGCTTTCATCCCGGGCCGGCATATCACAGACAACATCCTTCTAGCACAGGAGGTGTGCCATGGTTATAAATGTGCGAGCCTACCTGAAAGAGTGGCTTTTAAAGTCGACCTCGCTAAGGCTTATGATATGGTCGAATGGGACTTTCTATTGATGACTCTCGGGGCGCTCCACTTCCACCCTACTTTCATAGGTTGGATTGAAGCCTGCCTCACGACGACCTCATTTTCTATCAACTTTAGTGGACGTTCTGAAGGCTTCTTCAAAGGTCGACGTGGTCTACGCCAAGGTGACCCACTTTCACCTTACCTATTTACATTGGTCAAGGAAGTAGTGCATGGTATTATTGAGGAAAGGGTACGGCAAAGTGGCTATTTTCAATACCATTGGAGATGCGATGCTACAAAAATGTTCATGCTTTCTTTCGCGGACGATCTTCTTCTGTTCTCTCATGCGGATGCAGGATCTGTCCGGGTCTTTAAGGACAGCCTTGATACCTTCGCGACTATTTCTGGTCTACAACCCAACAAGAGCGAGATGTACATTGCCAAAAGGAGTGAACGACTTACGGGAACGATCTAGACTATTATGGGGTTCTCGACGGGATCCTTACCGGTACGCTACCTGGGTGCGCCCTTGATCACTTCGCGTTTGACCACTGCTGACTGCGAGCCACTCCTCACCGCCATCGATAGGCGCTTGGGCTCTTGGACTCACCAAACTCTATCCTACGCGGGTAGAGTTCAGCTGATAAAATCTGTTCTCCTCGGGCTTCATACTTACTGGGCGGGCGTATTTATGCTTCCTAAAGGTGTCATCCGTGCAATAGAATCTAGATTGAGGGGTTTTCTTTGGAGGGGCTCTAGTGCTAAAGTGGCCTGGACGGACGTTTGCTTACCCACTGACGAAGGAGGAATTGGAATTAGATCGATAGAAACAGACAATAAAGCTTTAATGATGCGACTTCTTTGGAGCTTGTTGAGCGGGGAGGATACTTCTATCTGGGCTAATTGGATCAGATTGCACGAGATTAACTAGGACATCTTTGTGGTCCATAACACCTAGTTCTCGCACGTCGTGGAGTTGGAGGAAGATCTTGAAGCTTCGGGACCACATCCGTCCGCTCCTTGAGTTCCAAATTGGGAATGGGGCTAACACTTATCTTTGGACTGACCCTTGGTTACTCACACAGCCAATGGTAGACAGATTCCCTCGCGTGCCCATGGTCATGGGGCTACCTATTGACTCGAAACTTAGTGCTGTCATTAATGCTGATGGTTGGAACTGGCCCGGTCAAACAACTGCTGAATATATCGAATTTGCTCTGTTGCTACCACATGTCAACCCAGCCGAGGCGGATGGAGTACGTTGGATTGCAACGGCGAATGGTCAATTCACAACTCAATCTGCTAGGGATAAACTGAGGGTGCGGCGGCCGAACGTCCATTGGAGTACGCTTTTTGGAGGCCCCGTGTCAATCCCAAAGCATCAATTCATCTTGTGGTTGGCTATTAGAGACAGACTGGCAACTCGTGATAAACCTTGGGTGGCGGCAGCGGCTGGAACGCCCTTGTGTCTCTTATGTGACAGCCAAACGGAGGAAACAATTACACATTTGTTATTTGAATGCACTTTTACTAGACGTTGTCTTCGTTTGGTGCGTAACATGTTGCGGTTTGACTGGCCTAGGAGGGACTGGTTTGATGGCATTCGTTGGGCTGCTTATCGATGGAGAGGCCAGCACCTTGCTTGGATGGGACCACACCATGCCATTGCCTCGTTGATTTACCACATTTGGATGGAGCGGAATAGGAGATGGCGTGAAGGACGCCCCGCACCCCTAATCAAATTGTGGCTGAAATTGAAACTATCCTTTGCTTACGATTGCCCACCATCCCGAATAAGTACCGGTTGCAGGCTGCTGCCCTCCGACGAGTGTGGCGCATTTCCTGGTAGAGGGGCTCTGTGGGACTTTGGTGGCTTGTTTGGGGATCTGTTGGGTCGGTCGGTGCTTATAAGGATGCTGCGCATTATCGTGCTGCATGACTGCATCTCCTTTAAGATGACTGAGTCACTCCGTCCCCTCTCCTCTCTTTTTCTTTCATGTCTTATCTCCTCCTACCTGTTCTTTCTGTGTCTCTTTGCGTTGGTCGCAGGTGGTTGCCGCTCCTTTGCTGGTTGTGGATTGGGGTGCTATGCTATCGAGGAGTTTGTCCATCTCGGCGTGACATTGTTTCTCTCCATCTCCCTTTCCTTGGAAAACAGGAGTTGGCGTCTCCACACCCTTGCTGACCGGTTTTTGCAGATGTCCCCCATTCCCGCCCGTGGCTTTTCATGCGTGATTTGCCTTCGATTTGTGCCTTTGGCACTGTTGGTGGCACTTGGTAGAAAGTTATCACAAATGGTAGGCTCACGAATATCTCAGTATCTTTCTGCTTAAGACTCTCGTTGTAGTAGATTCGCAAATTCTAAGTTTTCAAAAATATGAAGTGTAGCATGTATATAAACCTTTCAGATCAGCACTTCATAAGGAAAATCATATCATATAATAATCACACAATCAAGCATAGTTTCCATGCAAGTTTCGAAGTCAACATGCCATATAAAATCATGCTTTTTAATAAATCATCACAACGGTCATAGCACATTAAAGCATGATTATTTTCCATATAAGAGCTCATTTAAGCATGAATATATTCCATATAAAGACCCAAATTCGTTCTCATGCGTATTCAATCACTTCGCATATATTTTTAACATATCAGGACTTTCCATAAGTGATTCCCTGCTATCTGTTTCTAGTGTAAGTCGATCCAAATTAACTTTCCAAATATAGCACACAAGATAGCATCATACCAGCACGTTTTCCATGTACAACTCATAGTATTAGATCAATATAATTACCAGCAACTCCCAGCATGGCGTTCATTTTCTCAGTGGTCCACTCGATTTTGCGGCCAAGAACATAGGAGCGGATGGTGATATGCCCTTCGGACTCTTCGTAGTCGAAGTTGGCATAGAACAGTTTGACGACTTCAGGATAGCAGGACGTGTTGATACTAAGGAATTGCTCCCATCCAAAGTCCTTGAGCCATGTGATAACGTTTCCAGGAGGTAACTGATCGAAGGCAACTCCGCCCGCAAGCGATATCTCTTTTGCTGAAGCTTTTGTAGGTGGTGCGGTTACTTTCTTCCAGAAAAAGGTTTTCAACTGGGATCTCATTAGGTCTTGACAGATCAATAGGCGGGATGTCAAAGATTTTGGGATCGGCTGTGGAGACGGAGAGGCTTTTTCAAGTGGCGAAGGAGATTTCTGGGTTTCTTTGGGAGTTGGGCTTCGAGATGGCGATTTCTGGGTTTTTCAGGAACTTCTTCAGTGATCTCCTGGCTCGAGGCAGATTTTCAGGTTCAGGGGATTTAGCAGGGGAACGAGAAGTGTGACTAGATCTCTTGGTCTTCTTCTCCTTCTTCTTACAGGTTTGGCCGGAGAAGAGGTCTTTTCAGTAGTTTTCGCTTTGGAACGGGTTTTGCGAGCAAAGGGGGATGAGGCTGAGGCTTGTTCCGGAGATTTGGAAGGAGAATTGAGCGGAGATTCATCTGATGTGGGTTCCTTGCATTTTCGGCTTGAGGATTCCTTGGTGGCAGCTTTGGGTGTGGACGTTTTGGCCATTTTCAGAGATTAGGGTTTGATAAGAATTCTGCAAAGGATGATTGAATTGATGATGGTTGAAGGACGGTTCTGGTATTTGAAGGAGATGGGTCTGTTTATTTTTGGAAGTGATAAGGATGGAATTTGAAATTTGAAATGAAAGGTGAAGAAAACTGTCAGAAGTATCAGACTGATTTGACGGGATCTCATAATTATGGAAGGGATTTGACTGGGCTCGATAGGAATATATTTTAAATAAATGAGTTCCCTAAAATAACTGAACGACTGGAAAGATATCTACGAGTTCCTTCCTAAAATAACCTAATCACATTCAAAGACAGATCCACAAGATCGGATATTCCTAAAATAATCTAGATAGCTGAAAGAGTGTCTCGGAATGGGATAACTGCGAATCTTTTCCTAAAATACGAACACTACACTTAAGGAAAAATTCTATAAGATCCACGAAAATATTTCAAGGGTTGAATGAACGTCTTAAGATAGGATAACTATGAATTTCTACCTAAAACAAATATCCTAGAGTAAATGATAGAATTAGGAAGATTTACTAACCTTATTTAGCTCGATAATTCCCAGTCGATCACGGAAGTCGCAGAATCTTGCATCAATTAGAGGCTTCGTGAAGATATCAGCAAGCTGATCATTTGTTCCTACGAATTCCACATTGATATTCCCCTTCGGAACGTGGTCTCGTATAAATGATGTTTAACCTCAATATGCTTAGTACGAGAGTGATGCACGGGATTCTTAGTAATACTAATGGCGCTAGTGCTATCACACATAATAAGAATTTTGTCATATCCTAACCCAAAATCACTAAGAGTTTGTTTCATCCAAAGAACTTATTGACAACAATTTCCTAAGGCCATATATTCAGCTTCGGTTGTGGAGAGGGCGACAGCATTTTGCTTTCTACTAGACCAAGTTACCAGGGAATTTCCAAGTAATTGGCAAGTTCCACTAGTACTTTTCCTATCTTCCCTACAGTCGGCATAGTCGGCATCGGAATAACCCATTAATGGGAATTCATCCGTATGAGAGTACCAAAGACCAAAATTGACAGTACCCCTGATATATCTAAGTATACTCTTAACTGCGGTCAAATGGGATTCCCTAGGGTCAGACTGATATCTCAAACACATACCAACAGCAAACATGATATGAGGACGACTAGCAGTTAAGTAAAGAAGGCTTCCGATCATACCTCGATATTCTGTTTGATCTACTGGTGTACCTGATTCATCACAATCTATTTTGGTGGTCTGATGCATAGGGGTGGAAATTGCTTTCGAATCGCTCATCCCGAATTTTTCCGGTAATTCCTTGTTGTACTTTGTCTGGGATACAAAAGTTCCGTTGTCAAGCTGCTTTATTTGCAACCCGAGGAAGTAGTTCAAGCTCACCCATTAAGCTCATCTCAAATTCCTTCTGCATAGACTTAGAGAATTCCTCGGAAAGAAGGATGTTAGTACTTCCAAATATGATATCATCAAAGTAGATTTGGACCAGTATCATGTGATCACATTCGTACTTAATAAGCAGTGTATTATCAATAGTTCGAGTCGAAAACCCTATGTCAATCAAGAACTTACTTAGCCTTTCATACCATGTCGTAGGAGCCTGCTTTAAACCATATAAAGTTTTATTCAATTTGAAAACATGATTTGGAAAATCTTCCCTAGTCGTAAGCAACGGGCTGGCTATACCGAATCAGACCTCAAGCACGGGATCTAGGGTTTCGCTTGATTCCACGCCTGCACGAGCGACCGCAACGATGCCTCTCAAGGGAATTCTGCGCCACCCCAATCGTAAGCAACGGTGGGGCCGGCCAGATACTCCACCGCCGCTACGTATAACAGCCCGGCGGTCGGTAAATCTGGCTGCGCCGGTAGTCGAGGGTCAAGCTGATGGGGCCATTGACACGGCAAAAACTAGGGTTTCTTATTCTGAACCCTTTGTGACTGATGTATCCCCCGCAACAAGTCCGCCGCCGCCTCTCAATACGGTAACATCGGATTCTTTCGCTGCTGTAGTGGCGGGGGGACATACAGATTCGGCGATCAACATGGAGGTCTCCCGCACTATTGTTAGGGCGCAGCCCGAGCGTGAGGTTAATAATTCTGAGAAGGACGAGATCCCCCGGCGAAGCTCGGTGTTCTCGCGCATCGGGCCTGCTACCCACACGGCGGGTGTCCCTGGTAGAGTGCAGAACCCTATGCACAAACCGGTGGAAACGATGGCCTTATCTTACACGCCTCCGACTCTTGTTAATGGGGTGGCACAGGTGCGTGCATCACTGGAGGTGGCACGACGAGGGTGCGAACGTTGGAAGAATACTTTGGTGGGCTACTTCCTTGGGCGCAAACCGTACTTCCCCTTCGTTGAACGGCACTTTAGATCAATATGGAAGGGTCTCGCAGAGGTACGAGCTACAACCAATGGCTTCTTCATGTTTAGATTTGAGTCGGCGGAAACAAAGACGGCGGTCTTAGAGGGTGGCCCATGGCTCATGCAAAGCCAACCTCTATTTCTTGAACCTTGGCGTCCTCGCATGTCTTTTGAGAGGAGGGAGGTGGATGAGGTACCATTATGGGTTAAGATGTGGAATGTGCCGTGTGAGCTATGGACGAAAGAAGGCCTTGGGCTTGTAGCGAGTGCCGCTGGTCGGCCTTTATATGCGGATAGTATCACCGCTACTGGGGAGCGCATTGACTATGCTCGTATCTGCATCATGAAATCGATAGCTGAGCCATTCGCTGATTCTTTTGAGGTCCTTCTTCAAGGAGAGGATGGGGAGGAAGATGTGACGGTTCCTATTCGGGTAGAGTATGAGTGGAAACCGACTAAATGTCATCATTGCTTCTCGTGGGCACATGGGGCAGCCCATTGTCCCCAACGGCCATGCAAGTCGACGGGGCCACCACGGCAGGCTCATAATGTGGACAAGTCTGGAGGGCAGCGTCGACCGGGGGGTCCACGGATGCCACATGAAGGGGCGAGGGATGCCACGGAGAGTCGAAGGCCACGAGTGGTGGATAGGGATGGAGGGCAACGAAGGTCTCTTGCTACGCCACAAACTGAGTGGCGACAGATGGGGGCCAAGGGTAAGGCGGTGATGGTTAGAGCCGAAGCGGATGTTGGGGGGAAGCAGTTGGCTGCCGTTGGGCATGGGGCTGGGAGCTCGTCACAGCCACCGGGTGGAGGATTGGTTATGGCGGATGGTGAGCATAACCGATTTGCGCTACTTCGGGATATGCCTGAAGTTACGGACTACGAATATCAAACGAGCCCTAAAGCAGATGCAGCCCGTAACGGGGTACCTTTATGTTAGCGCTGGGTTCGTGGAATGTTCTGGTCTTAATAAACAAGACCACAGGAGGGCGGTAGGGGAGTTGATCGCTCGAGAGGGACTATGCATGATTGGGTTGATAGAGACGAGAGTTGCAGCGCCTAATGCTACATTCATCTCAAATGGCATTGGAGCTCATTGGCAGTGGTTTTTCGATTATGATGTTGGACCAGCGTCGCGTATCTGGGTAGGCTGGGATCCGTCTCTTTTGACTGTGAGTATCATTGGGGCTTCGACTCAGGCTATTCATTGTCGTGTGGAGTCGGCGAGTACGAGGGACTTTCCTATCCTTTGCGTATGGGAAGTCCAAGAGGGAGGACCGAACGCCATTATGGGATGAATTAAGTAGTATGTCAGCAGACCGAGTGGCGGACGCGTGGATAGTCTTGGGGGACTTCAACGCTATTTTGCACTCGGGTGAGGGGCGAGGGGGATCACCCTCTAGACATGATATGGAGGATTTTCAGGCGTGCCTGGTGAGGGCTGACTTGCTGACAGTACCTACGATGGGACAAGTCTTCACATGGTACAATCAGCAGCGAGCTGAGGCCGGGATTTGGAGGCGGCTTGATCGTATACTTGGAAACCCTCAATGGTTCGTCCGATCCCCGGACTCCCTTTGTAGATGTGGTCTGCCTGCCACATCAGACCACTCCCCTGTGCTGCTGGGAGCTACTCGTATGCGACAGCGTAAGACGACATTTAGATTTGATAATTTCTTGACGAGGGATCCGGCTTTTTTGGGAATAGTTCAGAATGCATGGAACGTTCCTATGCATGGATTCCCTATGTTCGCCTTGGTGAGACGGCTTAAGATGTTGAAACCGGCCCTACAGAAGTTGCGACGGGAGAAGGGAGACTTGAGGGCGAATGTTACGGAGGCGAAGCAGTTTCTCGATATTGCTCAGGTCTTTGCTTCTCGCTATCCCGAGGAGTCCGCATTCTATGATTTGGAGCGGCTATGTAGAGCGCTTTATGCCAAGGCAGTTGAGGTTGAGCACTCTGCGTTGTCACAGCGGGCCAAGCTTGCTTGGCTGAAGGATGGGGACCAATGCACGTCCTATTTCTTTCGTAGGGTGGCCATGCGACGAGCTACTAACCGAATTTGGTCCCTTGAGTCGGCAAGTGGCGACCTTCTTGAAGAACCGGAGCAGGTGGAGGGTGAGCTGGTTGGGTTCTATAAGGAATTATTGGGCCACTCGGACCATCCATCGCCGATTGGTATTGCTGATGTGCGTAGAGGGGTGACACGTACGCTTTCCCCAGCGGACGCTGCTGCCATGATCGATGTGGTAACTCCTATGGAAGTTCGTGACGCGCTTTTCTCTATGGGGGATGAGAAGGCGCCCGGGCCGGACGGGTATACGGTCGCATTCTTCAAAGCCGCATGGGGGATTGTTGGGGATGAGGTAGTGCAGGCGGTCCTCGACTTTTTCGCCACCGGGAGGCTACTGCAGGGGCTCAATAGTACCCTCATTACGTTGATACCTAAGAGAGATACGCCTAGGCGTGCAACTGACTTCAGGCCCATTTCATGTTGCAATGTTCTTTACAAGGTGATATCAAAGATTTTAGCCAATCGACTTAAGCGGCATCTGGCTACTCTGGTCCATTACTCCCAGACGGCGTTTATCCCTGGCCGCAGGATCAGTGATAATGTGTTGCTGGCGCAGGAACTGTGCCTTGGATACAAGTCTAAGGGCCGACCTCCGCGGCCTATGTTTAAAATCGACTTGGCCAAGGCATATGACAAGGTGGAGTGGGAATTCCTGCTGTCTGTTTTAGGAGCCATGGGGTTTCATCCTACATACATTGGATGGATTAGGGCATGCTTGACGACGACGGCTTTCTCGTTGAATCTGAACGGCCAGGTCGTGGGTTTCTTCCAAGGCAGGAGGGGCATTCGGCAGGGGGACCCCATCTCCCCTTATCTCTTTACATTAGCGATGGAGGTACTACATGGGCTGCTCACGGTATACATTTCTGAGGAACCGCAGTTCAGGTACCACTGGCATTGCGACGCGCTGGGTTTGGTCTCATTAGCATTTGCGGATGATCTCCTTCTCTTCAGCCATGCGGACGCCACCTCGGTTGGAGTGCTGAAGAAGGCATTGGCGGAGTTTGCCAGGATGTCAGGGCTACATCCTAACCCTGATAAGAGCGAGATGTACTTATCACGGCGAGCTGAAGGGTTGACAGGCCAGCTACAGGCGCTTATGGGCTATCGGGTGGGGCAGCTCCCGGTTCGTTATCTTGGAGTGCCGCTCATTACCTCTCGATTGACGATTGGGGACTGTGCGCCACTTATTCAGAAGGTGGATCAACGTTTGGGGTCATGGCTCAATCGATCGTTATCTTATGCAGGCCGCCTACAGCTGGTCAAGTCGGTGTTGCAGGCACTTCACGCTTATTGGTCGGGTGTATTCCTGCTACCTAAAGGCGTTATCAGAGCTCTGGAGACGCGTTTTAGGAAATTTCTGTGGGGTGGGACAGCTGCAAAGGTGGCCTGGGAGGTGCTTTGTTTGCCTGTTGCTGAAGAGGGACTGGGATTGCGATCTATTGCTGTCGACAACAAGGCTCTGCTTTTGAAACACCTGTGGAGTGTGCTTACCAGGACACCGGGCTCAATATGGGTCGAATGGCTTTATCGAACGCGATTGCATTCTCGGTCGCTGTGGGACCTGCCGACCTCGCCGAATGATGCGTGGAGCTGGAGGAAGCTACTGCAGTTGCGGCCTCTGATCAGACCCATGATTTCGTTTCGTGTGGGAGATGGATCCACGATGTGGCTTTGGAAGGACCCCTGGCTGATGCCTACGCCTTTGATAGAGCGATTTCCTAGGGGTCCTATTGCGATGGGCTGCCTCTAGATTCGCGATTAAATGTGGTGATTAGTACGCAGGGATGGAATTGGCCTGGCCAGGGGGCGGTTGAATTTCTTGAGATCAACCGTCTGCTTCCGTCAGTATTACGAGGGACTCAGGATGGAGTATTGTGGATGGGGTCGATTGATGGAGCTATGACGGCTCGGTCAGCTAGAGATGCAATGCGATACAGAAGGCCTCCTGTCCCTTGGGCGGCTTTATTTGGAGGACCTCTGAAGGTACCAAGGCATGAATTTATTCTATATATTGGTCTACAGGATCGACTCTCGACTAGGGACAAGCCTTGGATAGCTCAGCGGGCGGGTTCTCCAGCATGTGTCCTATGTGATGAGCTTCATTTTGAGACGGCACAGCACCTTTTCTTTGATTGCCCATTCTCGCGGCAATGCTGCGGCTCTTGCGACGTAGGATTCGGTGGCTCTGGCCTTATCGAGAGTGGCATACGGGAGTCCGATGGGCTGCGGCACGGTGGCGTGGGACGCATCTTCTTCATGCGGCGTACCGGCATGTTCTTGCGTCTCTGGTCTACCACATCTGGCAGGCTAGGAATAGGCGTTGGAGGGAGGGGACCGTCACCACACCTCATAGGCTTGTGGGGTCTGTCCTTACCTTGGTCATCATGCGTATTAGTGGTACTACCACGAAATACGACCTCCAGCGTGCTGCCATTCGGAGATTATGGCGTGTGGCTTGGTAGTGAATTGGCTTCTGTTTTTGGTTGGGCTTTAATTATTGTTTGAGCCCAGTAGCATGTTACTGGTTGGACGCGGAGGTCATCTCCTGCTCATCTGTACATTTTTTTATTCATTATATATATACACGGGACATTACACCAAAAAAAACTTGAAGCATATCCCACATGTCTTTGGCAGATTCGCATGAAGTCACTCGATTGTATTCTTATCTCGTAAGCGCGCAGGCAATCATGTTCTTTGCTTTGGCATTCATTGAGATTCCTCGCTTGTCTGTTACATCGTAGTCAGAACCTTTCTTTGGAGTTCCATCCACTTTCTTAGGAGTGTAAAGTCCAGTGGTGATGATATCCCACAAGTCGTAGTCTGCAGCGATTAGGAATTCCTTCATACTGTTTGTATCCCGCAAAATTTAAAGAGGGATTACGATAGGAATTTTCAAGATATTTGGGGGAGAAAATATTAGGAATATATTTTATGAACAAAAATTCGGATGAAACCGAAAATAATTTGGGCCGGGAGCTAAATAAATAGGATGGGCCAACGAGTGCGAGAAGCCCACTAAATACATAAGAATGGATTGGAAAGGACCAATTTAATTTGAGAAAGACCAAAAGGAAATAAGAATGTACTAAGTTAAACATTAAAGCCCCAAATAAATGAATTTCTTGGCCCAAGAACACAATTCCTTAAATTATGGGAAAGAAGCATTGGATGCCATACCTTTCCTTGATATTTATCATAACAATATTATTCTGGGGCAAAGAGGAAACGTGATATTGGGGAGAGAAAGAACAAGAAAAAAAAAACCAATGTGCAAACCTTCAAAGTGACGAAAGGATCAAAGGAGAATATTGCAAACTCAACTCCACCTTCAACGTAGGAAATAATCCCAAAATTAAACTAGGAAGGAAGAGCCTAGTAGTCGAAGAACTAAATCAAGAACAAGGAGTTTCGGCTAGTTCAAATCCACAAAATCATCTAAATTTAGCGTGGAGGATAGGTAGGTGTATTCTTCACCTACAACACATAAATAAGTTCAACACCTCAAATTTGGGTGTTTAGCCATCCGGATTTGAATTGATGAACTTTGGTAAATGTGAATTCGTTGCTTATTAATTTCTATATGCTAATTGTTAAGTTTGAACCCAAGATATGGGCTTTTGGATGAGTATACATGTTTATATGTTTAGGCGATAGTTCGATTTCAGTAGCAAAGCTTGGGTTAGATGATACTTGAAATCGAAGCTCTAAACTACAACCCTACTATGTTCACAGCCCCATAAATAATACCTACGTACTTAAAATGCTAAAACGTATGATCTTATTAGCATAAGAAAATAATATATATATATATTAGTAATAAAATTTTAACCTTCCTTACCTCTAAATCTGAATTTCGACTTGTTAGAGCATCTATGATGTTGAATTCCTTATTTGCACTTGAGTTTTTCTCTCATTAAAGTACCCTCCTCATTGTTATTACTAGATATATATGAAGACTTTGGAGTTAGGGGTCGATCAGACAAGTGCTTGACGATAAGTTTTCCCTTGAGCTCAAGTAAAGCTCATTCTTGTTATATTTTTGGATATAAGATATATTAGGGCCTTAATTTCGAAAGTTAGTGTAGCCCATCTATAATTAATAATTGTTCTAATATTATTATTCTATGAAGTGATATGTGAATATATCCTTATATGTTGGACAACGTGAATTAAAGGCATACAGGTGACGGTGTTTTTCCTCTTTAAATTGCTAAGTATAGATATATAAATATATAAACACACGTATGTTGCCTCACAATTAAGGAACCATTACATTAAATAATACGAAAGGCCCACACGTGTTGCCCTAGATCCTCATAGGTTATATTGATATTGATATATATATATATATGTATGTATATATATATATATGTGTGTGTAATTTAGAGTTCTCAAAATATGCTTATAACCTAGGAATTATTTAAAGTCTTTAAGTAATTAATTAATTAAAATTGAGCCCTGACGATACTATTTTATGCCTAAGGTTTGGACTTAGGAAATTCACCGAGTTAGGTAGCGGGGCGGCGTTTAAAGTCAGGTTTGGACTTAGGAAATTCACAGTTGAGTCAAGGGCTGTCTCCTATGCTACCAGGGCGGCGTTTAGCGTCATCGTAATATTATGTAAATAAACATTTGTGAACGTAACACGGATACGATTTGGGCATGGCCCGTGGCGGTATGGTGCGACCTGGAGGGTGCGACCTGAGGGTATAAGCGACATAGGGTGGAACACTAGTGTAAGCGACCTCAGCGTAGGCATGCCGCAGTCTCGGTGAGGTAGTTGCTTGCAGTATGGATCTTGCACGCCTCCTCTACGATGCCTAGATCCTCAAAGTACCGATCCATTCGCCAAAGATAGTCCTCCACTAGCTTGGCGTCCCATTTGCCGTTGAACCCATACGGCTTTGGCACGTCGATAGGCCTTTGGCTAGTCGATCCCCCTGTCGAGTTAGCTCCGTTGCCTCCTCCGCTTAGTGCCAATCTTCGGCATAATGCCACTTGCTCTTGCAGCAAATCCATGGTCTCCCTCATTTTGGCCATCTCGCCCCGCAAGACCTCGTTCTCGGCCTTCAGGACCTCGTTGGCGTCCCTCAATGCCTTCGAATCCTCCTTGGTGGCCTCGAACTCCTTGAGAACTTGCCCCTCCAAGGTCTCAACAATGTCCCTTACCGCCACAACCCGCTCAATGTCGGCCTTGACATGGTCGAGCTGCCCAAGAACGTGCTCCTCTAGAGTTGCGATGCTCCCCTCGACCTCTTCAAGCCGCCCACCTGTGGTTGCAACAGTCTTGCCCATCTCCGCGATGGTGCCTTCCCACGGACAAGGGTCTCGTGCCTTCGATTGATCCCGCTTTTTCCTCCAACCTTGGCTAGGAGCCGGCTCACGACCCCTCTCCTCGTTCACTTGCGCATTTGTCTCGGCCATCTTTGCTAACTTTGTCTCTGATACCACTTGTCACGGACCTAGATTTTGGGTTGCTAGCTCCCAAGCGGCACCTAGTCCTCTAAGCAGCCCCTCGCGTGCTTTACTAGGTCAGCCTCCCAAAACGCTCACGAAAGAAAGCAAAGTGTCGGACAACCCTCGGCTTGAACGTGCCTAAGCGCAACAAGAAACCCCACAAGTAATGTAGAGAGAACTCAACTCTTTCTCACACTAAAGTGTTTACAATGAAGGCTTTTACCACTTCTTCGATGGATCCCAATGAACTACTCTAAGCCCCTATATATACAAGTTGTCCAACCCGATGGACGGCTAAGATCTACTCGATCTAACGGCTGCTATTTACAATCTAGACTATTCTAGGAATATCCCAAGAGATATTCCTCTCTAGAGAGTTCCATAGCATTCTCCACACTTGAACTCTTGACTCTCTAGAATGACCCGCATTGTTCCGCATGGTTCCACGAATTTCCGGAAGGTTCCACACGAATCCGGATGGGCCACCGTCTTCCTGCCTAACGGGTGCTACGTGCCTCGGCCTTGCTTGATTAGATCGACGTCCCGCACGCGACAAGCTTGGCCGGTCCCAAAAGTCTTGTTCCCGGGCGCCTCGACACTCTCGGCTTGAAAGTTCGTCGCCCAGTTCGCCCCGACTCTTGGTCAAATTTGTGAGGCGTGACAACGTGCTCACAGTAAATCCAAACACATAGAGAGAAAATACCACGTGCTGCGTGGGTCTGTTGAAAATGGCTCAATAGGCATGCAAAAAATCGCCTCCGTAGAGAATGCAGTGGACCCATTCACGAAGCCTCTATCACAGGGAGTTCTTGATCGACACCTCGATAGAATGGGGTTAAGATATGATAGCGCGTGGCATTAGTGCAAGTGGGAGATTGTTGAGGTATATGCCCAAGATGTCGTACGATGACAATGAGTACGAGGTCAATTTGCTAATTTTGTAGTGTTTAGTGATGTAATTTGATTACTTCTATTAGTGGAATGACTTTATTCATCATTAATTATAGGATGAATAAATAACAAGGCAAATTATTAATTAGTCTAAAGATTTCACCTTGCAGTCTGGGTGGATACAAATTAATAAAACCCAAATATTGGCAGTTCAGTTACTGATTCCGTGGGGACAGAGGGCACAGTAAGCTGAGATACTGCAATACTAAAATTGTCCACAAGTCTAAGTCTCTAGTAGGGTGGCTGGATTGACAATTACGACTTGTTTGTCGATGTGTACAATATGGTTGTGCCAATCGGTCACTTGGGAAATGGGAGCCCATGACAATGATACAAGATGAATCAGGAAATTATCTGTATTTGGACACTGACTCGTAATCGAATGATCACACGCTTGGTTGTCCTTGATCGGTCGATTGACTGTAGTAGTATGCATGAACCTTAGACCGAAAGGGTTAACTTGGGCTTGGTCTTGAGGTCTTGACTTGTCACTAGTTTGCTAGGCCCGTCTTGCCGGTGGCATGGGTCAGCGGCGAAATGCGGTCTTGACTTTTCGATGCGATTGCCGGTTGAACAGAGGAGCGGGATTTACGGTCTCAATTAAATTCGATGTTAACGTCCTATGGAAAGTTTAATGTGCAGGAATTCATCCAAGTCTCTGGCCAGAGCATATCTGACTCGTGATAGTCGTGGAGTGCAGTTTTAGTATTTTCACGACATAAATGACATAGAGGCGAGTTCTGTAAGTTTGACTATGCTTGACTTTTACTCGGCCGGGACAAACGTAAAGGGTTTATACGTATGTAGAAAATCTACAGTCAGTTCGTGGATTATGATTAGATCAAATTCGTACTCAACTTGGGATCTGTTCGGTACCACGGGGCTGGCTAGGTGAATACCGAACTCCTGGATACCTCCTAGGCCGGTTGAGACGAACCAAGAGAGTCGGGCTTAAAAAGGGCAATCGATACAATGTCATTAGAGAGAGAGACAAGTCTAGGTCCTAGATTGAGACACTAGGGTTTGGGGCTTGGCGAAAACCCTAATCGGCCAAAAATACTAAGTTTGACTAGAGAGGGGTAAAACGGTCTTTTCACCTCACGATAATATTTTTGATATAAAATTTTTGATAATGAATATTTAGTATATGATATAAATTAGATTTATATCTTTATTATTGTGTTTTTTGTTTTGGTAAGAGAATCTTTATTATTTTCTTAGTATATTGTTTAATTTGAAATTAAATAATATATATCGGATATATATATATATATAAGTTTCAAATTTTATATGATAAAATTTCGAAAATTATTAAATATATATTGGATATTATATATTTAAAATATACTAAATATGGTATTTTATTAATTATGGTATTGGATATTTAATTAGTTAAATTTAAAGTTTGAATTTTGAACTCGTTACTTGGTAAAACAAAGAATTGGTAAATGGGAAGGTGTGGAAAAACTAAAGAACTCGTTACGCCGGCACCTAAAGGAGAGTGAATCTAATTTTCGAAATTTGAGTTCAAGAGAGGAAAACTAAGAGTTTGCTCCTCTCATCACTTTCTCTCTCGCACTCTCTCTCTCGGGGGCAGCAAGCAGCTCGTTCTTGGCCTAGCCGCACATGCAAGAACAACTGCGACGTTAGTGAGGTGCCGGCGTGACGATCTTGTGCGAAGAAGGCGTCCCGTTCGTATGCTTTTGGCTTGGGAGAGGGGCACTAGGCCTCGGGGATTCAAAGGATTCTAAGTTAGCCATTGTCGAGAGATTTCAACAATGCTTGTACGTTCTCATGTTTGTTGCCGGGCAATCTTGAATAGGCGGGAAACCCCGTAAAATTTTCAAATTCCGCCGCTCTAGGAACGTGGGTCTGGGGACCCTCGGGGATTCCAACACATGTCAAAATCAGTAACCCGATGTTATGATTAATTCGCGACGACAGAAGATTTCATCTCGGGACACCCGGGCTTCCCCAACAGTGGTACCAGAGCCACACCCGTATTTAAGAAACGATATGTACGAACACGAAATGATCTCGGTTGTGCAAACCACTGAGTCGTTCGTAGCATAAAAGCGTTAGTCGCTCTCGATTCTAGTTTGCAAACCGAGTGCATGCATGGTCGGGACCCGGTTTCGTTGCGAACAGTTCGGCGTTGTGCGGTGCTGTGGTGACAAACCGTAGCGGTCATATCCCCGTGTATTGTAAATTCACACTTGGACGTGAGTTAAGGGTATATTTTGCCTAGATGGCATGGATCTAGTGATCTTTGGCCGATCTGCATAAAAATCTATTTGAAGGGAATATTTCAGCGACACCTCTAACGAGAATAGTGAGGCTCGTTGGCTTGGGTCACAGCCTTGACGCCAGCGACTTCCTATTCGAGTTTGAAGGACTGTGACGTTCCGGATCTGAGTTTGAACTCCAGTGATGGCGCAGTCCGATTCCGGTGGAGTAGCAAGGAGCGCTGATGGTTTTATTTTTGGGCTTCGGGGATTTTGGAAACCCCGATAGGCCGATAATGATATGGTCCAATTCCATTCATAAATGGATCCGACGATTCATGTGGCTAATTTCTAATGGTGGGCATCGATACATAAAGAAAACAAAGCCATTTGTTGAAATTTGTTTCTTCACGTGGCCAAATGAATTCAAAGATAGAAGCTATGTAAACTTCAGTTCATATGGAAGTTTAATCCAATGGCTCGCCTATAAGTAGGCGTAATTCGATGCATTAGAGAACACACCACCACAACAAATAAATTTTCTGTCATTCCGCTTATTTTATTCTCACGGTCGTTTTAGCTGTTTTTTTGACATATCCTCCTTACGAGGTGTATCTGTCTGTAATCACTCCACCTAATAATAAAGTTCTACCCTCTGGCCCATATACGTAGGTGATTCTGACCGAACCACGTAAATCTCGTGTTCACTGCCCAAATTTATTCTTCATTTCGTATATTTATTATCATCATTTCTCGGGCAAATGTATTATCGGGGATCAAAATATCTTAACACATTGGCATCAGAGCCAATCCGATTTATTTTTTAGCCACCATGGCGATAACAAAAATCTAAAGTTCGACGGAAATGTCAACTTTGCAATGTGGAGTCTCAAGATGGAGACGAAACTCATTCAAGACGGTTGTGAGGTGGCGCTCGAAGGCACAAAGAAGAAACCAACCGAAATGATGGACGATCAATTTAGTGAATTGGACAAGAAAGCCAGATCGGCTATTCTATTAAAATCTCTCTTACGATATTTCACAAGAAGTAGCACGGAGACGACGGCCATGGGTATGTGGGATGCATTAAAAGCTATCTACATGAAGAAGACTAAGAAGAATCGGCTTAATTTAAAGCAGAAGCTTTAACTATGAAAATGACGTAAGGTACTTCTATACTCTCGCGTCTCGATAAATTCAATTCCATCATTTTTTATTAAACTTAGAAGTTAAAGTGACGGATGAAGATCAGGTTATAATATTTTTTTCTATTGATAACCTGGGAAAGCCGATGGTGAAACCCCGGGGCCGACCCACTACCTGCTAAGCAGGCCGACCAGGTCAATCGCACATGTTGGACCCATGTGGACAGGCTTAGGGAAATGTCACAGGGATGAGATTCGAAACCAGGACCTCTCCCAACCCGACCCTAAGCGCTTCAGCTTGACCAGTAGAGCCAAGCCTCATCGGCGTTGATCAGGTTATAATATTGTTGCGTTCCCCGTCTTTAAAGCATTTTCGTGACACTAATATATGGGAAAGATACAATATTCTAGCATCAAATCTCCGTTACAATCGAAAGAACAGATAGACAAGGATATAACATGAGAGATTAGTGGTAGTGAGGCAGAAGGCCTGTTTGCACGGAGAAGAAAAAAACGTAGAGACGCTTAATGTAGCAGATCTAAAGAAAGGTCGAAATCCAGGTACATAAATAAAGTTTACTTTTTCAAGAAAAAGGCTGATTGTTATAAATTAAAAAATAATGATAATAAGCAATTTAATAAACCCGTTGATAAAGGAAATTTATACCGTATTTTATATCCCACAAAAGCGTATTAACGGTTGGTATTTATCTAAATTTCCTTGAATATCATAAACTTACGTTTATATTTCATTTTCGACAGATATTTGGAAAGAAGAACTACAAGCGGGAATATTCGGGATTGAATTTGAGGAACCGCCGAATCAAATATCGGCCCAAAAATAATTGGGCCGAAGAGTAAATTGCAGCCCATCAGTTCCCCCCAAGAAAGGCCAAAGTCCGAAACTAAGAAGCCCATGTAGGAATATTATGAGATGATAAATACAATATACACATACATACAACACACGCTCACACGCCGAAAGCAAAGAAGAAAAAAATAACATGGCTCACTGCTCAAGGAGGAAATGGGAGATTTCACGCAGCCTTAAGCAGCCCAGAAATGATTCTTGTCTCCCATGTACCACTATAAAAAGGGGTAGCAACAAAGAGAAAGAGGAGGGAGGACAACGTGAAGAGCAGAGCTTCGGGGTGGAGGATCAACGCGCGAGGATTGGAGATGACGAAGCCATATACACATACAACGCGGCAGGGCTGGTCGGCGACGGAAGCACGGGGCTGATCTTTGGGCTGTGAGCGGGTGTGAGCAATAGCTACTAGCCGGGTGCACGGAGACTGATGAAGGGCTGATCTGAGCCGGGCTCACGAGCGAGGTAACATGCTAAGTTTTGGTTGCGATTGGGCTGCAACGGGCTGCCGGTGTAGAAGGAGCAGTGAACGGGCAGTGCAAAGGACTCGTAAGGAAGGGAAAAGCTAAGACGCCCACCACCTGTTCGACGAAATTCCTCAACGAAGGGATGTGAAATTCAACGAAGAAATTATGATTTTTTTCGTTGTTATTTTACGCTTCTCGTCGTGTTGATGTTTCATATGAGTAGCTAAATTCCGTAGTATTTGAGATTAGATGAACCCTAGCGAGATCGTACGTATGTTGAACGTATTATTAATATGCTTTTGTTATGACTCGGTTAAGATTTATGTTATTGTTTTGATTATGTCTATGTGGTCGAAATAACTGTCGGAAAATCGTACGCTACGCTCGAGAGAGGTGCGAACGATTAGACCACTCGTAAACGAGCGAAATAAACTCATCGCTAGAGATAGGCTGAACTACCCCGCCGGATTAGAGTCAAATCTAATAGTGGGATTTATCGTGTTTTAATGCGATCTGTGGTTGACTAGTTAGGGAAGCTTGCCCAGCTATTTAATTAATAGATTAGTTGTTTACGATTTTTATGTGATAACGCGCAGTTTCGTTAGTCGTATAAATTCATACGCATGCATTGGGAATTCTCACGGTCTAATTATTAGCTAAAATTTATAATTTGTTAGTCGTTCGATCGAGCTAGGGGGATTCGAAGTCTCAAATACGTTTGCTTTCATAAAGTCGTCCCAACTCTGTTATCGCTATTTTATCAAATTTTTATTTTTGTGTTTATCGTTTATTTAGTTTACCATTATAATTTGTATCAAACAAAAAAATATTTATTACGATATTTAAACGACGGTTTTCTAAATATACAATTCCTTTGGGTTCGATACTCGAATACTTGCCATTTCTATGCTAATTTCGATAGGTACACTTGCCTGTTGAGCGTAGGATAGTTGTCGATATTCGTATTATTTTATTACTCGATCCGCTCGATCAAGTTATTGGAGCCGTTGCCGGAGAACTATTGATATTTGGAGAACTTTAGTTTATTATTCTAGCTCTATTATTATTATTATTATTATTATTATTATTATTATTATTATTATTATGTCTACGCTTATTATGTTCACTTGTATTTTTGTTATTTTTCGCTATATTATTTTTATTAAATATATATTTTTTTGGTTAATCGGATTTCTTTTAGTCTAGGAACCTTTATTACTATTAATATTATTATTATTATTTCTTCAAACTATCTATTTTATTTTATCATCATTTATAGTTATTATTATTTACTTATTATTATTAGCACTCGCTTATATTTATTTTGATTTTAGCAATATATTTTGTTTTATTGGTTTATATTTCTAAATCTCTTATTGCTATTATTGTTTTTATTTTGTTGTCTAGGTACGTGAACGCTCGTGCATGACCCGAAGGAATCCTTCGCTACCAATCGTTGAAGGAGACCCGAAGATCGAAAGAACGTTCCGACATAACCTACGAGAAAACGCAAGGCGAGTCAAAATGGCGACTCAAGATCGTGACGATATGCCGCTTGTAGCTAGAGAGCCTCCAATGAGAGAGCTGTGGAGAAACAGCGCCGTAGGGTCGGTCGGCTCAGCGATAGTCCTTCCTCAAGTCCCGAACAATTTTGAGCTGAAACATCATTGGCTTCAAATGCTTCAGACGACAGCTCAATACGATGGACTCTCCGAGGAAGACGCTTACCGACACATACGAGATTTCCTGTCCGTCACCGACACAATACGAGTGCAAGGAGTAAGCGCTGAAACGATTCGGCTCTACTTATTTCCGTTCTCCCTAAGAGGTAGCGCCAAGGAATGGTATAATCTACTACCCGAACGGTCCATCACCACTTGGGACGAGATGCACGCCACCTTCATCACGCACTTCTTTGCGCCGTCAAAGGTGCTGAAACTGAAAATGGACCTTACAGCATTCAAACAAAAGGGGGGCGAGAATTTATACGACGTATGGACACGTTTCAAGACACTTCTGAATCGCTTCCCACAACATGGTATGACGAAGAGCGAATTGATTCAGCGGTTTCATGAATCGTTGAATGATATCACTGTGCAACTACTTGACGGGGCATGCAATGGAGGCTTATGCAATTTAAGCGCAACGGAAGGGTGGAATCTAATCGAAGAATATAGCACAGATAGCTTCCGACGCGGGAGTTCAAGCAATAGAGGCAGACCACCGGGGATGTACGATGTCGTTGATGCAACAGCGATAAACGCCAAGTTCGACACGCTCCAACAACAAATCGCAGCTAACAACCTCCAAATGCAAACATTGATGAATACACTATTACCCACGCTAACAACAAAACCGATTGTTAATGCTGTGCAGGTACAATTTGTCCCGAGGACTTCCGCAGCTGCTCCGCCTCCTCATGCATACCCGAACTATACTCCGCAATGCGCTACATGCGGCGAAAGTCACGACGCAACCCGTTGTCCAGCCACTATTCCGATGGAGCAAGTCGACTACATGGGTAACTACCAAGGCCAACGAAGCTACGTCCCGAACCGAGTTCATCCGAACTTGGCCTACGGTAATCAACAACAAGCTCCACCAGGATTTCAAAACCAAAGAACGCAAGGATACCATGGCGCGAATGCTGAGCCCACCTCGTATAATCGCGTTGATAAGCTCGATGCTCGAGAAGCTAATGGGAAAGCTCGACTCTCGCTTGGATAATCGAGAAGCACGGTTGCACAACACCGAGTCTTCCCTGCGGGCCTTAGAGAAGCAAGTTGGGCAGATTGCCAAATCAATCCAACAACGTCCTTCCGGATCGTTGCCAAGTTACACCGAGACCGATCCAAAGGACCACCATGTAAAGGCGGTGACACTTCATAACGGGAGCGAGCTCGAGGAAGTGCAGAAAAAGAAGAACGTGAACCCACGCAACCGGGCAGCGAGGCCGACAAACAAGAGGAGACTGTATCTAAGCCATCTGTCAAGGCGTATCAACCAAAAATTCCATACCCAGCAAGGCTTAAATGGGAAATCGTTGATGATCAATTCGGTAAACTTCTCGCTATTTTTAAACAATTACATATTAATTTACCACTTGTTGATGCCCTTGCGCAGTGGGCAAAGTTTTTGAAGGATCTTATCACGAACAAGCACAAGCTTGAAGACGTTTCCACCATTGAGTTGCGAGGAGAGTGCTCTGCCATTCTACAGAACAAGCTACCGAAAAAGCTTGAGCATCCAGGGAGTTTTACTATACCATGTTTAATAGGCGATTTAGTAGTAAGTAAGGCATTGGCCGATTTAGGAGCATGTATTAATTTGATGCCTTATTCTATGTTTGAACGACTTTGTTTAGGAGAGCCCAAACCCACTAGGATGAGTTTACAATTAGCGGATAGATCTGTTAAGTATCCTAGGGGTATCATAGAAGATGTCCTGGTTAAGATCGATAAATTTATAATTCCTGCGGACTTTGTTATTCTCGACATGGAGGAGGATGAAAATATTCCTCTAATCTTGGGTAGGCCATTCCTCGCTACAGGAGGAACCATGGTCGGTGTTCGTAACGGAACATTGACGTTTACTATAGATGGCGAAAAAGTCACATTCGTTATGAACGAATCCATGAAAAATTCCGAGAAATTATACGATAAATGTATTTTAAGTTGATGCATGGAACGACTTTTTATCATTGCAGGGACTATCACAACCAGAAACATTTCTTCGATGTCAGGATTAGCAGAGACTAAAGAGCCAATGCATGAACGATCTTTTGAGGTTGACCAAATAGAAGCAGACGAAGACGAGGTGGTGTAATACCCGTAAAATTAATGCGGGATTACTTTGTAATGTTCGAAATTAATGAAGGTGATTTTCGAACAAAACCCGAATTTTCGGGAGCGAGCCGAAAAATATTAATTTGGGTAGAGGAAAAACAAGGGGGCCGAAAATGTTTATGAAACCCCAAGTAATAAAAATAGGTTGAATAATATTAGACCACAAAATAAATTAGTAAAGGCCCAAGCTAAATGATAAAAGGCCCAACTGAGTTAAAATAACAAGATTAAGACAAGTTTCCTCAATTTGAGGAAAACCCACGCCTTGTACCTTAACCTTTATTAGATATTTTATAAAAATCATCATTGTGGTCAAAGATGATTACGTGAAGTAGATGCAAAGAAGAGAAAAAAAAAAACAAAACCCTCAATTGTGACGTGATAAAACCAACGAAACCAAAGGAATAGAAAACCCCATTTGCAAGCTTCAACTTCGACGTGGGATCAAAAAGAAGAAAAGTGGAGAAAGCTAAAACCAAAGAAGGTGAGAATGTCATTTATAGCTCAAGTATTTATTACCTTATGTGGTTTTAAAGGATTAACTAAGGTTAGAGCAAAAATAGGCTACGGACAAAGCAAGGGACGTAAGAATCGACTAGTTCAAATTCGATTTGCAGTTTGGGAAGTTAATCAAATTAGCTTGGAGGAAAGGTAGGTGGTTTATACCCCTAAAAAACCTTTTTTGAAATGTATTACATTCCGTAAACGTGTTTAAATTCGATTGGAAGGTCATTCGAATTCATATGTCTAAGCTTTATGATTTTTGTAATTTTTGGTATGTTGGTTATGTGTTATGACGTGATTCTGGACTCAATATATGAGTTCTTGAGTTGATGATTGAACGGATGTGTTTGTGTGAAGATGAACTTGTTAAATTTCTGGAAAACTAGGGTTCGTTTATGATTCGCGAAGTATGTAGTAGAAATAATGAAAATTCGGTGTTTTGCGGGTTGGATTCGCGAATTATGAGATTTGCGAATCGAGCGATGATTTGTTTCGCGGGTCTAGTTTTATTTTGCGAATCATGAGAGAGAGGAAATATTTTGCGGGCCGTTCTTTATTTTGCGAATCGTGAGAGAGGAGTTTAAAATAAAAAGTAAATTGGCCGAATTGATTTACGGGTCGCGAAAGTGTTTCGCGGGCCCAAGTATTTTGCGAACTGTGTGAGTGAGTAAAGATTTCACGGGCCAAAATTCGAGCTTCGCGGGTTGAAGCTGTTTTGCGAATTGTGAGATAAGCCGCGGGCCGACTTTGAGTTTCGCGGGCCGACTTAATTTCGCGGGGTGATTCCTGTGAGTTTCGTCGGGCTTCGCGCGGGCTTAAAATTGGGCTTCGCGGGCTTAATTGAACGATTCGCGGATTTAGCGAAGTAATTCGCGAATTTGAATTTTGACTCGAAGTTTTGCGGGTTGGCCAATTTTAAAACGGCGATTCGCGAAGCGCGAGTGATTTCGCGAAGTCGGGTGTTGACCCGATAATTTCGCGGGTTGACCAGCTTTTAAATGTGGGTTTCGGGTGATTAATGACTTGGGCTTTGACCAGCGATTAAACTTTGGGCTTCTGCCCTATTTTGGCCCAAATAGTTTAAATAAGATTATTTTCAGCCCAAGTTAATTTTAAAATAAAATATTTTTGGTATTATGATATATAAATAGAGTCAACCCATATTTCAAATTATAAATAATACTTTGGGACTTTAAAACATTCGGCCTAGCATCGGATTTTAATAAAGTATAATATTTTACGTGTTATACTATTTACGATTTTATGAAACGTGCGATGTGTTTCATGTGATTGACTTGTATGTGCATATCACGACATGCACGTGTGAGGGTGATGATGTACCGTATTTATACGGTGACGCCTTACGGTGTCGGATGAGCGGGGTAGAGTTACCGATGTTGGTAGTCAGGTTTAGACTCGATAGGGCACCTGGTGGGAGAGGGGGTTTGCGACACCCATCTACTCGGGATTGAGCCACCCGAGGTGCACACCACCGTATATATATTGGCTCAGGGACGGCAGACAGATGTGAGATTCCTGTCTACCCGGGTAGTGGTAGACTACTCGGGGAGTTGCACCGAGGTGTAACACCGTCGGGATGAGATTGTGTGCGGAGGGAGCGACCCGGCGAGGCCGGCGTGGGCTACCGCATGATTATGGCGTACCTTGCCATGCGCGCGTGGGTGCCGAGTCTAGCCTAGGGCCCTGATATGTGATGAGACGTGAGATAGGTCGAGCGTGCATATTTCATGTGTGAGGACATGGGATTGGGCTGAGTGCACGCACGCATATGCATTGCATGTTTTTACTACCACCTACTGGGCGTTTTTGCTCAGGGTTCTATTTATAGGTGAGACTGCACCCGACACCGGTGAGTGTCAGGGTTAGCTGTAGGCTGGCTGGCGGCGGTGACTCCACGGGCTTTTGAGGGCGGAGCGGTACATGGGACGCGACCTGTGGAGAGGCGTAGTTTAGTTTAGTCGGGATAGATTTTTGGGGCTTCGGCCCGATGTAATTAGTGACGATTTTTGTAAACCCGACCTTTGGTATATAATGTAAATTATTTCCTTAAAATTTTTTTTATATAAATCGGGTCCTTCGCGACTTCTGTTGCGGAAATCCGCCAACTAATTTAATTAGGAAGTAGGGTCGCCACAGGTGATATCAGAGCGTTAGGTTTTAGGTTCTGAAGACTGTCCATGTACTGCCGCTCAAAAGCCGGGAGAACCAGCCTCGCCTGTAAGTGTTGTGTGCTAATATGGTTATGTGAGCTGATATGTGTTTGTTTATGTGTGCTACCTAGTATCCGAGAATGTCGAGGGGTAGACCTAGACGTGAGTTTGTAGGAGAGTCAAGTCGACGGGACGAACATGAGTCCCCGACTCCTGAACACGAGACCATTCGACGGCTGACTGACTTGATACAGCGTCAGTCAGACCAGATCAATACCCTGATCAATCATCGGAGCTCATCTGAGCGTCATTCCTCCCCGCAACTCGATCGCGTGGAAATTATCGGGGAGAGGTTCCGCAAACTGAATCCCCCAAATTTTGCCGAGGCTACTAACCCTGCGGTGGCCGAAGACTGGATCGGCACGATTGAAGATCTCTTCATTTATAGTCGCGTGCCGAACAACGAGAAAGTCCTGTGTGCCGTTTCCCTACTTCGGGGAAGCGCGCGTTTCTGGTGGAACACCGTGAAGGTGTTAGAAGATCCTGCAACCATGACGTGGGAGCGTTTAGAGAACTGTTCTACGAAAAGTACTTCACTGCTCACGACCAAGAGCAGCAAATGTACGAATTCATGAACCTGAAACAAGGGCGAATGCCAGTTGCAGAATACATTCGCAAGTTCGAGGAGTTATCCCGCTTCGCTCCTCATCTCGTAGCGACGAATGCCCTGAAAGTTACGAGATTCCTTCGGGGACTGAAACCCGAATTCTACCGAGACCTCAGCGTGGCAGGTGTGCGCCAGCTGGAATTTCGTCAGGCAACAGAACGTGCCTTAATTGCTGAACAGGCAGAAGATGTAGTAAGGGAAGCTCAGGAAGTGAACAGAAAGAGGGAAGCTCAACAAGGAGGTAGCAGTCAGAAGCGCCCATTCTTCGGCAAGGGTCTGAAGAACAAAGGCAATCGATCGGGCCAACAGACGTGGCGTCCGAATTTTAGCCAGGGAACGACCAACGTTCCCTATCGATCAGCGATGCCAGCGCCACAGTGCCAGCAGTGCGGACGAAACCACTTCGGTATCTGCTATGGACCTCGACCGACGCAGAATCTGCAGTGCTTTCGGTGCGGAAAGATGGGACACACTGCACGGAACTGCACGGAACTGCACGGAGGGTCAGCCGTACCTGCGAGGGTTTTCACATTGACGAATGAGGAGGCGGAGGCGAATCCAGCCGTAGTGACTGGTACGTTGAACATCTTTCACGTACCGACTTCCATTCTGATTGACTCCGGAGCCACACATTCGTTTGTGTCGGCCAGTTTTGTGACCCGGGCGGGAATATATCCTACCCATTCTTCGTGTAACTACATAGTTTCCTTACCCCACGGAGACCCAACTAGGACGAACTTAGTAGTAGGAAACTGTCCCGTGAGAATTGAGGGTCGAGAATTGAATGTAGATCTGATAGTGATCCCGATGAATGATTACGACATCATATTCGGGATGGATTGGCTCTCGAAATATGGAGCAATCATAGACTGTGCGAAGAAAGTAGTTAGGTTTCAATCGACCGAGGGAGGGGAGTTTGAATTTTCGGGAAAGATGAACAATAAATCAATCCCTAGGATTTCTGCTCTGAAAGCTCAGCGACTCGTGAATACGGGTTGCGAAGCATTTTTGATCTTTGCGGTGAAAGCCGAAGAATCTCCTCAGCCAAAGCTAGAGGAAGTTCCTATAGTAAAGGAGTATCCCGATGTGTTTCCCGAGGATCTCCCGGGATTACCGCCGGATTGGGAGATTGAATTCGTAATCGATCTTGTGCCCGGAGCTGCCCCTATTTCTAAAACCCCGTATAGGTTAGCACCAAATGAATTGCGGGAGTTAAAAGAACAATTGGAAGAATTGTTGCAGAAAGGTTTTATTCAACCCAGTTTCTCACCTTGGGGAGCCCCGGTACTTTTCGTAAAGAAGAAAGACGGGTCGATGAGATTGTGTATAGATTATCGTGAACTCAATAAAATCATGATAGAGAACAAGTACCCCTTACCGAGGATAGATGATTTATTCGATCAATTATAAAGGGCAACGGTGTTCTCAAAGATCGACCTGCGTTCCGGTTATCATCAGTTGAAAATCCGTGAAAAGGATGTTCCGAAAACTGCGTTCAGCACGAGGTACGGCCACTACGAATTCTTGGTCATGCCTTTCGGGCTAACGAATGCTCCTGCCGCTTTCATGGATCTGATGAACCGAGTATTTAAGGAGTTCCTAGACCGTTTCGTTATAGTATTTATCAACGATATCCTCGTATACTCGAAGACGAGGGAGGAACACGAGGAACATCTGAGAACGGTTCTTGGAATCCTTCGGGAGAAACAGCTAAGTTTAAGAAATGCGAATTCTGGTTGGAACAAGTGGCATTTCTGGGGCACATCATTTCGGGGAACGGAATTTCAGTGGACCCCAGCAAGATTGAGACAATAGAAAATTGGCCACGACCGACCACTCCCACTGAAGTAAGAAGTTTTCTCGGGCTTGCTGGATACTATCGGAAGTTTATCAAAGGCTTCTCCAGCATTGCCTCAACGCTCACAAACCTGACGAAGAAGAATGTCTCGTTCAAATGGACTGAAGAATGTGAGCAAAGTTTTCAGGAGCTGAAGGAAAGACTGACGACTGCTCCAGTCTTAGCAATACCTTCGGGTACGGAAGGATTCTCGGTATATAGTGATGCCTCGAAGAATGGCTTGGGGTGCGTATTGATGCAAAACGGGAAGGTGATCGCTTACGCCTCCCGACAGTTGAAGCCGTACGAAAAGAATTATCCCACCCACGATCTTGAACTCGCCGCAGTAGTGTTTGCTCTCAAAATCTGGCGACACTACCTGTACGGAGAAAGGTGTGAGATCTTCACAGATCATAAGAGCCTAAAGTACTTCTTCACACAGAAGGAGTTGAATATGAGGCAAAGACGATGGCTCGAACTAGTGAAGGACTACGACTGTGTGATAAATTATCCCAGGAAAAGCTAACGTGGTCGCAGACGCGTTGAGCCGGAAAGCTGTGAATACCGAATTGTGCCAACTCGGAGTTGAAGTAATTCACTTCGGGGAGATTGAGACGAGATTAGCAGCGTTGACTCTCAAACCGACGCTGTTAGATCGAATCATCGAAGCACAAAAGATAGATGAATTATATCTGAAGATTAGAGATGGACGAGATGAAGTTGTTCCGTCGGAGTTCGAATTCCGAGAAGACGGGAGCTTACGATTCAGAAATCGTTTGTACGTGCCTAAAGATGAAGAGATTCGTCGAACGTTGATGACAGAGGCACATACGACGACTACTCGGTACATCCTGGAGCAACAAAGATGTATCGAGATTTGCGGATGAATTACTAGTGGCCTGGAATGAAAAGAGATGTTGCTGCTTTCGTAAGTCGATGTCTGACTTGCCAGCAGATCAAAGCAGAACATCAAAGGCCGGCAGGAATGCTACAACCGTTGACGGTTCCTGAGTGGAAATGGGACCACATAACAATGGATTTCGTAGTAGGATTACCTAAGACGGTGAAAGGACATGATGCAATTTGGGTAATCGTTGATAGATTAACGAAATCTGCCCATTTTCTACCGATCAACCAGACATATCCCATGGAGAAGTTTGCAGAACTGTACATTCAGGAAATAGTGAGACTACATGGGATTCCAATGTCGATCGTTTCCGATCGCGACTCGAGATTTCTATCTCAATTCTGGGGGAGCTTACAGAAGGCGTTAGGGACCAAACTATCATTTAGCTCAGCCTATCATCCCCAGACGGACGGGCAATCGGAAAGAACGATCCAGACGCTCGAGGACATGTTGCGAGCATGTATCTTAGATTTTCGAGGAAGCTGGAGTAAGTATCTCCCACTGATCGAATTTTCGTATAACAACAGCTTTCAAGCGACGATTGGGATGGCACCTTACGAAGCCTTGTATGGGCGTAAATGCCGATCCCCAGTACATTGGGATGAAATCGGCGAGAAGGCGCTACTAGGTCCTGAAATGATTCGTGAGATGACCGAAGCTGTTAGTAAAATTCGGGAGAGGATGCAAACGGCCCAAAGTCGTCAGAAGAATTACGCGGATAAAAGACGAAGGCCGCTGGAGTTCGAAGAAGGTGATCAAGTTTTTCTCAAGATATCACCTATGAAAGGTGTTAAGCGTTTCGGACGGAAAGGAAAGTTGAGTCCGAGATACATAGGACCCTTCCATATTTTGAAAAGAGTCGGTGAAGTAGCGTACCGGTTAGAACTACCGACATCGCTAGCACAAGTCCATGACGTCTTCCACGTATATACGTTACGAAAGTACGTTCCGGATCCGAGTCATGTGCTACGAAGTGAGACGCTTCATCAACAATTGAGACCGGACCTGAGCTATGAAGAAAGGCCGGTGGAGATTTTAATGTATGAGGTGAAGCGACTCCGAAATAAGAACATCCCCCTAGTAAAGGTCTTGTGGCGGAATCAGACAATAGAGGAAGCCACTTGGGAGCGAGAAGATGAGATGAGAGAAAAGTACCCCGAGTTGTTTACGATGACTTAAATTTCGGGGACGAAATTTCTATAAGGGGGGAGGATGTAATACCCGTAAAATTAATGCGGGATTACTTTGTAATGTTCGAAATTAATGAAGGTGATTTTCGAACAAAACCCGAATTTTCGGGAGCGAGCCGAAAAATATTAATTTGGGTAGAGGAAAAACAAGGGGGCCGAAAATGTTTATGAAACCCCAAGTAATAAAAATAGGTTGAATAATATTAGACCACAAAATAAATTAGTAAAGGCCCAAGCTAAATGATAAAAGGCCCAACTGAGTTAAAATAACAAGATTAAGACAAGTTTCCTCAATTTGAGGAAAACCCACGCCTTGTACCTTAACCTTTATTAGATATTTTATATAAAATCATCATTGTGGTCAAAGATGATTACGTGAAGTAGATGCAAAGAAGAGAAAAAAAAACAAACCCTCAATTGTGACGTGATAAAACCAACTAAACCAAAGGAATAGAAAACCCCATTTGCAAGCTTCAACTTCGACGTGGGATCAAAAAGAAGAAAAGTGGAGAAAGCTAAAACCAAAGAAGGTGAGAATGTCATTTATAGCTCAAGTATTTATTACCTTACGTGGTTTTAAAGGATTAACTAAGGTTAGAGCAAAAATAGGCTACGGACGAAGCAAGGGACGTAAGAATCGACTAGTTCAAATTCGATTTGCAGTTTGGGAAGTTAATCAAATTAGCTCGGAGGAAAGGTAGGTGGTTTATACCCCTACAAACCTTTTTTGAAATGTATTACATTCCGTAAAAGTGTTTAAATTCGATTGGAAGGCCATTCGAATTCATATGTCTAAGCTTTATGATTTTTGTAATTTTTGGTATGTTGGTTATGTGTTATGACGTGATTCTGGACTCAATATATGAGTTCTTGAGTTGATGATTGAACGGATGTGTTTGTGTGAAGATGAACTTGTTAAATTTCTGGAAAACTAGGGTTCGTTTATGATTCGCGAAGTATATAGTAGAAATAATGAAAATACGGTGTTTTGCGGGTTGGATTCGCGAATTAGGAGATTTGCGAATCGAGCGATGATTTGTTTCGTGGGTCTAGTTTTATTTTGCGAATCATGAGAGAGAGGAAATATTTTGCGGGCCGTTCTTTATTTTGCGAATCGTGAGAGAGGAGTTTAAAATAAAAAGCAAATTGGCCGAATTGATTTACGGGTCGCGAAAGTGTTTCGCGGGCCCAAGTATTTTGCGAACTGTGTGAGTGAGTAAACATTTCACGGGCCAAAATTCGAGCTTCGCGGGTTGAAGCTGTTTTGCGAATTGTGAGATAAGCCGCGGGCCGACTTTGAGTTTCGCGGGCCGACTTAATTTCGCGGGGTGATTCCTGTGAGTGTCGTCGGGCTTCGCGCGGGCTTAAAATTGGGCTTCGCGGGCTTAATTGAACGATTCGCGGATTTAGCGAAGTAATTCGCGAATTTGAATTTTGACTCGAAGTTTTGCGGGTTGACCAAATTTTAAAACGGCGATTCGCGAAGCGCGAGTGATTTCGCGAAGTCGGGTGTCGACCCGATAATTTCGCGGGTTGACCAGCTTTTAAATGTGGATTTCGGGTGATTAATGACTTGGGCTTTGACCAGCGATTAAACTTTGGGCTTCTGCCCTATTTTGGCCCCAAATAGTTTAAATAAGACTATTCTCAGCCCAAGTTAATTTTAAAATAAAATATTTTTGGTATTATGATATATAAATAGAGTCAACCCATATTTTAAATTATAAATAATACTTTGGGACTTTAAAACATTCGGCCTAGCATCGGATTTTAATAAAGTATAATATTTTACGTGTTATACTATTTACGATTTTATGAAACGTGCGATGTGTTTCATGTGATTGACTTGTATGTGCATATCACGACATGCACGTGTGAGGGTGATGATGTACTGTATTTATACGGTGACGCCTTACGGTGTCGGATGAGCGGGGTAGAGTTACCGATGTTGGTAGTCAGGTTTAGACTCGATAGGGCACCTGGTGGGAGAGGGGGTTTGCGACACCCATCAACTCGGGATTGAGCCACCCGAGGTGCACACCACCGTATATATATTGGCTCAGGGACGGCAGACAGATGTGAGATTCCTGTCTACCCGGGTAGTGGTAGACTACTCGGGGAGTTGCACCGAGGTGTAACACCGTCGGGATGAGATTGTGTGCGGAGGGAGCGACCCGGCGATGCCGGCGTGGGCTACCGCATGATTATGGCGTACCTTGCCATGCGCGCGTGGGTGCCGAGTCTAGCCTAGGGCCCTGATATGTGATGAGACGTGAGATAGGTCGAGCGTGCATATTTCATGTGTGAGGACATGGGATTGGGCTGAGTGCACGCACGCATATGCATTGCATGTTTTTACTACCACCTACTGGCCGTTTTTGCTCAGGGTTCTATTTATAGGTGAGACTGCACCCGACACCGGTGAGTGTCAGGGTTAGCTGTAGGCTGGCTGGCGGCGGTGACTCCACGGGCTTTTGAGGGCGGAGCGGTACGTGGGACGCGACCTGTGGAGAGGCGTAGTTTAGTTTAGTCGGGATAGATTTTTGGGGCTTCGGCCCGATGTAATTAGTGACGATTTTTGTAAACCCGACCTTTGGTATATAATGTAAATTATTTCCTTAAAATTTTTTTTATATAAATCGGGTCCTTCGCGACTTCTATTGCGGAAATCCGCCAACTAATTTAATTAGGAAGTAGGGTCGCCACAGGTGGAACCTAACATCGAAGTGCACCCGAACAAAGAAGAGGAAAAAGAAAAATGTTCTATTGAGGAGCCACCAACCCTCGAACTCAAGCAACTGCCCGATCACTTGGAGTATGCATTTCTCGAGGAAAACTCGAAGCTCCCCATAATCATAGCATCAAATTTGGAGACGAAACAGAAAATCATGCTCCTAGACCTGTTACGGGAGCATAAGAAGGCGCTCGCATAGAAGATATCAGATATTCGAGGAATCAGCCCGGTCTTCTGCACGCATAGGATCCTGATGAAAGACGAGTTCAAGCCTGTGGTGCAACATCAAAGGCGACTAAACCCGAACATGAAGGAGGTAGTAAAAGCTGAGGTAATAAAGCTACTTGATGCGGGAGTAATATACCCGATCTCGGACAGTGCATGTGTAAGCCCCGTTCAAGTGGTGCCGAGGAAGGGAGGAATGACGGTGGTAACCAACGAGAAAAACAAACTCATTCCAACAAGGACCGTTACAGGGTGGCGAGTGTGCATTGACTACCGGAAATTAAACGACGCGACGCGAAAAGATCACTTCCCTTTACCATTCATTGATCAAATGCTTGAGCGTTTGTCCGGTCATGAATTTTATTGTTTTCTTGATGGTCTTTCAGGTTACTTGCAGATCCCGATCGCACCAGAAGATCAAGAGAAAACGACTTTTACGTGCCCATTCGGAACCTTTGCATATCGGCCGATGCCTTTCGGACTGTGTAATGCCCCGGCTACCTTCCAACGGTGCATGATGGCCATTTTCGACAAATTAATCGGTAAAGGAATGGAGGTATTCATGGATGACTTTTCGATTTTTGGTAACTCATTCGAAGTATGTCTTTCCAATCTTAAGGCGGTACTTAAACGATGCGAGGAAACGAACCTTGTGCTAAACTGGGAAAAATGTCATTTTATGGTTAGAGAAGGTATCGTTTAAGGTCATAAGATATCGGCTAGAGAAATCGTGGTAGATAGAGCAAAAATAGAAACTATTGAATGATTACCTCCACCCTCATTGGTAAAAGCAATTAGAAGTTTCTTAGGACATGTTGGTTTTTATCGTAGATTTATTAAAGCTGATTCTAAAATTGCTAGACATTTAACTCGTTTGCTAGAAAAAGATGTGCCTTATGAATTTACAACGGATTGTATGAATGCGTTTACTCTACTCAAGGATAAGCTTATTAATGCCCCTGTCATGGTAGCCCCGGATTGGAGGCTACCATTCGAACTAATGTGTGATGCCAGTGATTTTGCAGTAGGTGCAGTTTTGGGGCAGCGACGGGAAAAATATTTCCAATCGATACACTACGCAAGCAAGACTCTAAATGAGGCACAATCAAATTATACTACCACCGAGAAGGAATTGCTCGCAGTCGTGTTTCAGTCGACAAGTTCCGTCAATATCTTATCCTATCGAAGGTCATAATCTACACGGATCATTCAGCCATTAAGCATCTCTTTGCGAATCCGGATACAAAGCCGAGGCTAATCCGATGGATTCTACTACTCCAAGAGTTCGACGTGGAGTTCCACGACCATAAGGGAACGGAGAATCTTGCCGCAGACCACTTGTCGAGACTAGAAGAGACACCATGCGAGGTTACAAAAGAGGAGACTATTCGAGACTACTTTCCCGACGAACACCTTTACGCTATACATGAGGTACCTGATGAACTTCCATGGTATGCCGATATTGCTAACTATCTTGTAGCTAGGATCTTACCAAGGGGATACACGAGTCACCAGAGGAAGAAATTCTTCTCGGATTGAAGTATTACTTTTGGGATGATCCTTATCTATTTAGGATTGGTGCAGATAATATAATTATGCGATGCGTAACCTTCCCCGGAACAATCGATTTCTTGGGGCATTGCCACCGGAACCGTGCGGAGGTCATTATGGAGGCAATCGAACAGCACAAAAGGTACTACAATGTGGATTCTACTGGCCAACAATTTTCAAGGACGCGCAAAGGTATGTAGAAATGTGCGATAGGTGCCAACGAACAGGTAATATTTTTAAGCGCAATGAAATGCCTCAGAATTTTATACTCGTTAGTGAAATATTTGATGTATGGGGCATTGATTTTATGGGTCCGTTTCCGACATCTTTTAAAAAATCGATATATCCTAGTTGCTGATTATGTATCAAAATGGGTAGAAGCGCAGGGGCTGCCCACTAATGATGCTAGGGTAGTCGTTAAATTCTTAAAATCTTTATTTTCACGTTTTGGCTCACCTCGTTGCATTATCAGTGATAAAGGCACACATTTTTGTAACATCCAGTTTGCAAGGACGCTCGAAAAATATGGCATTAAGCATAGTGTTACCACTGCGTACCATCCTCAAGCGAGCGGCCAAGTGGAGGTCGTGAATAGGGAGCTGAAGCGGATACTAGAAAAGACTATGGAACACCACAGGCGGGATTGGCCGAACAAGCTGAACGACGCATTGTGGGCATATAGGACAGTTTTTATAAGACGCCTACAGGATCCACACCATATCGCCTTGTTTACGGGAAATCTTGTCATTTACCCGTCGAGCTAGAACACAAAGCGTATTGGGCTCTAAAAAAGCTAAATTTTGATTTGAATCTTGCAAGTGAAAAGCGAAACTTACAGATCAACGAGCTTGACGAGTGGAGGCAAATGGCTTATGAGAATCCCCGCCTCTACAAGGAGCATACAAAGCAATATCATGATCGAAAAACCATGAAGCGGGAATTCTTAGAAGGCGACCAAGTCTTGCTTTATAACTCGCGCCTACGGCTGTTTTCGGTAAGCTAAATTCAAGATGGTCTGGACTATTCACGGTGACCCGAGTATTCCCGTGCGGAACTGTCGAGATCACACATCCGGATAAGGGGGCCTTCAAGGTGAACGGATACCGACTCAAGCATTACTAGGGCGTTGACATCGAGGCACTCGGAAAAGAAACAATCCACCTCCTCAACACCGCCCAACGCTAAAATCACCAAACAATGTCTAGCTAAAAGACATTAAAGAAAGTGCTACTTGGGAGGCACCCCAAGCCTATCCTATGTTTTTACTTTATTTCTATGCGCATTTTTAGTTTTATGATTTTGTTATTCAATGATCGCAGGGAATTCAAAATCTCAAGTGTGGGGAGGAGCCGTACAAAGCATGCATATCGGACTATTCAGGGAAGTTCGCTTATCTTTCTATTTCCTTTTCCTTGTACGTAAATCTTAAGTGTTGGGAGGGGAATTTCATGAAATTTAGGCAAACATGTTATATATGCATGTCTTGATTTTGGTACAAATTTTTTTCAAGAATTTGGCATAAAATGTTTTTCCCGAAAATTATGTTTCTTATCATGAAGGGATGACTTTATGTTTGGAATTTTGTGAGTAACTAGGATACATATGCGTAGTCTATTTCTTTCTTACATGATGAACTTGGCGATACTTGAGAGATTCGTACACATAACCCGATTTCTGTGAGATTTTTTAGCCTACGAGCTTTTTGCTCATTTCTTTGGTTGTGTGAATCATGCTTAGTTTATTTCTCTTCAGAACTTGCTTGTGTATATCGTTTTGAAACTACTTGACGTGTGATTGCGTGAAAATGAGGAAGGCATTAGGAATTCAGTCCATAGCCAAAGTATCCAACCACGATTGGCCCCCGTAGTTAGCCACTTTGAGCTTGAGCCTTTTATTTGAAAAACAAAAAACCTGAATATAAATTGCCGACCTGATTAAGCCTTCAGACATAAACCCATTGGAGCGATAGTAGAAGTGGAGGTTGAATGCCAGACTCAAGAAGTGCTACCCGTGCTAAATTTCCGAGCTGACCGTCAAAAAAAAAAGAGAAGAAAAGAGGAAAAAAAGATATATATATATACATTGGCTAAGAACCCTTCCTCCGATAATCTTTCACTCTCAAAAGCATATTATCTATTTCCTAGGTTGAGAAGTTGAGAGAAGAAGGGCTTGATGAAAAAAATAAGAAAAAAGAAAAGACGAATGCAAAAGAAAAGAAGTGAAGAACAACAACGACGGATTTTGGCGTATCCGAAATGATGGCATGATTCTGACACGGCTACAGCTCATATCCTGTTTATGCTTATTCCTTACATTTCTTACATATCTCAGCCATATTATTAACCGATAAAGACCTTTCGATTCACGCTTGATCATTGAAAGTAGTAGATTTACGAATCACTCGCAAGCTTATAGTAGGGAGTAGATTAATGCATGACCCGAGAGATATCACCGACATCTTAACCCATACACTTAGTGATTTGAGTGAATCTTTGTGAGGTGCGGATCTTGATAGGTATTGCTAAAGAAAATCGTGTAGTTAGTCTTTGATTTCAAATATGCTTTCTGACCTTACTTGCATTTTCTCCTACGTGATTTCGTTCTTGATTGATATGTTGCATGATTTTATCCTTTTATATGCCATTATTTTCTATTTGCTTGAGGACAAGCAAACGCCTAAGTGTGGGGAGATTTGATAAAGGAAATTTATACCGTATTTTATATCCCGCAAAAGCGTATTAACGGTTGGTATTTATCTAATTTCCTTGAATATCATAAAATTACGTTTATATTTCATTTTCGACTGATATTGGGAAAGAAGAACTACAAGCGGGAATATTCGGGATTGAATTTGAGGAACCGTCGAATCAAATATCGGCCCAAAAATAATTGGGCCGAAGAGTAAATTGCAGCCCATCAGTTCCAGCCCAAGAAAGGCCAAAGTCCAAAACTGGGAAGCCCATGTACGAATATTATGAGATGATAAATACAATATACACATACATACAACACACGCACACACGCCGAAAGCAAAGAAGAAAAAAATAACAAGGCTCACTGCTCAAGGAGGAAATGGGAGATTTCACGCAGCCTAAGCAGCCCAGAAATGATTCTTGTCTCCCATGTACCATCTATAAAAAGGGGTAGCAACAAAGAGAAAGAGGAGGGAGGACAACGTGAAGAGCAGAGCTTGGGGGTGGAGGATCAACGCGCAAGGATTGGAGGTGACGAAGCCATATACACGTACAACGCGGCAGGACTGACCGGCGGCGGAAGCACGGGGCTGATCTTTGGGCTGTGAGCGGGTGTGAGCAATAGCTACGAGCCGGGTGCACGGAGACTGACGAAGGGCTGATCCCATCCGGGCTCACGAGCGAGGTAACAAGCTAAGTTTTGGTTGCGATTGGGCTGCAACGGGCTGTCGGTGTAGAAGGAGCAGTGAACGGGCAGTGCAAAGGACTCGTAAGGAAGGGAAAAGCTAAGACGCCCACCACCTGTTCGACGAAATTCCTCAACGAAGGGACGTGAAATTCAAGGAAGAAATTATGAATTTTTTCGTTGTTATTTTACGCTTCTCGTCGTGTTGATGTTTCGTATGAGTAGCTAAATTCCTAGTATTTGAGATTAGATGAACCATAGCGAGATCGTATGTATGTTGAACGTATCATTAATATGCTTTTTATTATGACTCGGTTACGATTTATGTTATTGTTTTGATTATGTCTATGTGGTCGAAATAATTGTCGGAAAATCGTACGCTACGCTCGAGAGAGGGGCGAACGATTAGACCACTCGTAAACGATCGGAATAAACTCATCGCTAGAGATAGGCTGAACTACCCCGCCGGATTAGAGTCAAATCTAATGGTGGGATTTATCGTGTTTTAATGCTATCTGTGGTTGACTAGTTAGGGAAGCTTGCCCAGCTATTTAATTAATAGATTAGTTGTTTACGATTTTTATGTGATAAGGCGCAGTTTCGTCAGTCGTATAAATTCGTACGCATGCATTGGGAATTCTCACGGTCTAATAATTAGCTAAAATTTATAATTTGTTAGTCGTTCGATCGAGCTAGGGGGATTCGAAGTCTCAAATACGTTTGCTTTCATAAAGTCGTCCCAACTCTGTTATCGCTATTTTATCAAATTTTTATTTTTGTGTTTATCGTTTATTTAGTTTATCGTTATAATTTGTATCAAACCAAAAAATATTTATTACGATATTTAAACGACGGTTTTCTAAAGTATAGAGTTCCTTTGGGTTCGATACTCGAATACTTGCCATTTCTATGCTAATTTCGATAGGTACACTTGCCTGTTGAGCGTAGGATAGTTGTCGATATTCGTGTTATTTTATTACTCGATCCGCTCGATCACCCGTCGAAGCTAGTATAGCTCCTGATGAGAGCGATTGAACTATTCTGTAGCAACTGCAAATATTGTTAGGTCTGATAATGAGTGGATCATCCGGTTGTCCTGAGCACATAAGTCGGAGTCGAGATTGTTTTTCCACATACAAAAAATTCTATGTTGGGTATGTTTTAATGGGAAATGATGCTCCATGTAAGGTTATTGGTAAAGGCACAGTTCAGATCAAGATGTTCGACGGTATTATCTGGATACTCACAGAAGTCAGACACGTTCCATATATGAACATAAATCTTATCTATTTAGGCACACTTGAATCTCAAGCGTGCAGGTTCTAAGGTGAATGTGGAGTTTTAAAGATTGCCAGAGGTGCCCGTGTCGTGATGAACGCTTGCACGTCTGGTGAATATATTTTGCATGGAACTAATGTTACAGGTTCTGCTGCAACTTCGTATCCCATAGGTTGATACTACGAGATTATGACATATGTGACTTGGACACATAGGAGAAAAAAGGCTTGACAATGTTAAGCAAGCGAGGCCTACTATGCGGTCAAAGTACTGGTAAGTTGGACTTTTGCGAACATAGTATTTTTGGGAAGCAGAAATGAGTCGGCTTCAATTCTCACAGCAATTCACTGGACGAAAGATACTTTGGACTATATTCATTATGATGTATGGAGTCCTTCTCGTGTTCCGTCCAAATGTGGTGCAAGATATATGTTGACGTCACTGATGTTTTTCAAGGAAAGTGAGTCTATTTTCCTAAATAGAAGAGTGATGTCTTCTTAACGTTTAAACAATGGAAAGCTATGATCGAAAAGTAGATAGAACACAGATCAAGCGATTGCGGACAGATAATGGCTTAGAATTTTGCGGAGCGAGTTCAATCAATTTTGAAAAATGAAAGAATTGCTTGACCTCACACTGTTTAAATGATGTCTCAACAAAATGGTATTGCCGAGCACATGAACCGAACGCTTTCAGAGAGAGCTCGATTTATTCTGTTGAAGATGAAACATGGAGCAGGAATATTCTATAGCCAGAGATAGGGAGAGATGGGAGGTTCGAGCAGGAATATAGATGAACCTAAATAGATCCTGTTGAAGATGAAAGCATCGAGCAGGAATATTCTATAGCCACAGATATGGAGAGATGGGAGGTTCGACTACCACAGCGGTACGTGAATTAGTTTCGTATGCTCTATCAGTGGCACAAGAGACTGGTGGAGGCGGCGAACTTCCACCTATTCGGAGGCAATAAGCAATGTAAATTCTGATAAGTGGCTGGTAGAGATGAATGAAGAAACGGAGTCTCTGCACAAGAATGGTACTTGGATTCTTGTGCCGCTGTCGAAGAAAAAGAAAATAATCGGATGTAAGTGGGTCTTCAAGAAGAAAGAAGGTTTATCTGGTTCTAACGATGCAAGGTATAAGGCACGATTAGTCGCGAAAGGCTATAGTCACGTACAAGGTGTTGATTTTAATGTGTTTTCTCACTTGTTGTTAGACATAGCTCTACTCGCGTATTACTTGCATTCGTTGCGATGTATGATTTGGAGGTAGAACAGCTTGACGTCAAGACGGCGTTCTTACATGACAATTTAGAAGAACAGATTTATATGAAGCAACATGAAGGCTTCATAGTTGAAGGGAAGGAAGACCAAGTTTGTTTACCGAAGAAATCGTTATACGGATTAAAGTAGTCTCCAAGACCGTGATATAAACGATTTGATTCATTAATGTTGGGTCATGGTTTCTCCACGAGCAAGTATGATAGTTGTGTTTACTTCTAGAAGTGAAATGACAGTTCGTTCATTTATCTGTTATTATATGTTGATGACATGTTCATTGTGGCTAAGAATTTTGCAGAAATTCAACAGTTGAATGCCTTATTGAACGGTCAATTTGAGACGAAAGATTTGGGAGAAGCTAAGAGATTCTTGGTATGTAGATTAGACGTGATAGAGGAGCTGGTAAGTTACACCTGACCTAGGAAAGTTACCTCAGAAAGGTTTTGGAGAGATTTGGCATGAACGATACCAACCCAGTCCGCACTCCTCTTGCTAGCTATTTTAGGCTAAAAGCTGCTCGGTCACCTACATTAGATGAGGAAGAAGCGTACATGGCACGAGTTGCTTACTCGAGTGCAGTCCACAGTATTATGTATGCAATGGTATACGTCCAGATATTGTTAGGAATATGCCATCGAATGCTATACGAGGATTTGATTGTATAGGGCATTAGCTTATTAACCATTCGACCTCTTGTGTAATAAGATATTTTCGTGTGTTTATTGAATGGCCTTTTTCGTCTATTGGATATAAGGGTTCTTGCTTGGCATCCAGTAAAGCAATAAATGAACAAAGCCAAATGTGTCGAGTTGAGTCACTATTCTCGATGGGCACGAGAGAGGAAGGCACCAGTAGACGCTTAACCTCAAACATTAAAAATATGTAAGCCTAAGGCTCCAGTTGGGTGCTGGATAACCGATTACGGCTTATTTTTCGATGACCTATCATGTGTCGATATCCCGCTTGGAAGCGGAGGTCGTGACTTGTGATACGAATCGAATCAAGGGATTGAACATGGCTTGTTACTCGACGAGTGTCGATGACCGACGACAACCCTATAGTATTTTACGTGAACCTTAGACCAAGGGGCTTTGACGGAGTTGACTTCGAAGTCTCAACTGTCACTGGTTCCCCTCGACCCGATTTGCTGTTGCATGGGTCAGTGTGCCAGCTGCGGTTTTGATGACGATTTGTGATTGCCGGGGTCATACCGCCAAGTACGGATTCATAGTCTCGTAAGTAATCGAGACAAGTGTCCTATGTGGACGGGAATAGGAAATTGCAAAATCCTTGGCCAATGTATTGAAGTAACTCATGTAAGACATGGATGGTAGTTTGGTAATTTTGCCTCGTCTCCATTTTATCATAGAATCGAGTTTAGTCGGTTTGACATATACCATGGCTCTCAATCGATTGCGACATAGCTTAAGTGTTTATACGTAGCACTGTTATCCATAGTGAGGTTCTGGAATAAAGACTAGGTCGAAATTCGCACTCGAATCGGGTTACGGTCCGGTACTGCGGGATTGGCTAGGTAACTACCGGACTCTTGGATTCCTCCGTTGCCGATTGAGTCAAACCTAGAGAGTCGGGCTTAAAAAGGATCGTCAACTGTACTGATAAGGAGAGAAATTGTTTTGGGCCTTGACGGTCCTTGGTTGCGCCGCGCCTTAGTGGGTTTCGGGCCGTTTATGGACCGAAGTCGGACTTCGAATGAAACTAACTTTTGGACTTGGGCTTGACCAAGTGCTTAAAGGCTTGAGGGCATGGTATTTAACCCAGCTGATTTTTGAATTATACCTTGGGAAATTTTTGAAAATTAAATATAAATATGAAAACAATACATTTGGAATATTATTTTTTTATGTTGGAAATTTCGAAATTAATCCAGGATTAAATTTTGAATTTTAATACCATATTTAAAGATACTTAGTTTGACTAGGTATTTCAGTTAGTTGTCTAATTTTAGCAAGTTTCCTTAAATTTTGATTTGGGATTCAAAAGGAGACAAAATAATGGCAAGAGAATCTCTCCACTTAAGGAAGAAAAATCGAAAATCATATCTTCACAAGGTCATGGAATTTTTGGAACTAGTTTAGTATAATAGGGCAACCCTATTTCATATTTGAAGGAGAAATTTTGTGATCCACAAGGGAGAAATTTCGTCTCACAAGGCATAAAAACACACACCACGCAGACACTTTTCTCCCACGCGACGGCTCGTTTCTCTCTAGCCATCTTTAGAGAACTAATTCCGTAGTACACTGTGAGCTCTTGAAGAAAAGGACGAGGAGCTGCCACTCGCTTCAACTGGTAAATTTTCTACGGGTTTGACCCGCCCTATTACGTGTCTATGTGTTACTATTCTGATCCGAGCAACGAGGGCAATCGAGGAACCTGGAAATTTTTGTTCTTCACTGTACCCGGGAACGTGGCATTCCGGGAGACACCGGGTAACCCAACGGAAATTTCACAGGCTATTAGTGTTGTTAGCAGGTATATGGCTACCACGGGGAAAGAACACTAGCAAGCAGTGAAGTGGATTATCAGATACTCAAAGGGTACTCTAAGCACTTGTTTGGAGTTTGGCAGAACCAGTGATACTGTCGTTGTCGATTCAGACTTACGCAGGTGATCTCGATAAATGACGATCACTTACTGGTTATGTATTTTCTATTGGAGGTTATGCAGTTAGCTGGAAAGCTACTCTACAGCACGTAGTGGCGTTATCTACTACTGAAGCAGAATACATGGCAATTACTAACCCGATTAAGGGAGCATTTATGGTTGACAGTGTTATTCAGGGAATTAACTCATAATCAGGGAGTTATTACTATTTCCTTGATAGTCAAAGTGCAATTCATTTGACCAAGGATCAGATGTGTCACGAAAGGACTAAGCATATTGATGTCAAGTATCATTTTATTGTGATATCATTGCAGATAAGAAGGTGTTTATCAAGAAGATCAACACGAAGGATAATCCTGCAGATATGTTTATGAAGGCTATTCCAGTTACAGAGTTCTTTTTTTTTTGGTGTAATGTCCCGTGTATATATATAATGAATAAAAAAATGTACAGATGAGCAGGAGATGACCTCCGCGTCCAACCAGTAACATGCTACTGGGCTCAAACAATAATTAAAACCCAACCAAAAACAGAAGCCAATTCACTACCAAGCCACACGCCATAATCTCCGAATGGCAGCACGCTGGAGGTCGTATTTCGTGGCAGTACCACTAATACGCATGATGACCAAGGTAAGGACAGACCCCACAAGCCTATGAGGTGTGGTGACGGTCCCCTCCCTCCAACGCCTATTCCTAGCCTGCCAGATGTGGTAGACCAGAGACGCAAGAACATGTCGGTACGCCGCATGAAGAAGATGCGTTCCACGCCACCGTGCCGCAGCCCATCGGACTGCCGTATGCCACTCTCGATAAGGCCAGAGCCACCGAATCCTACGTCGCAAGAGCCGCAGACATTGCCGCGAGAATGGGCAATCAAAGAAAAGGTGCTGTGCCGTCTCAAAATGAAGCTCATCACATAGGACACATGGTGGAGAACCCGCCCGCTGAGCTATCCAAGGCTTGTCCCTAGTCGAGAGTCGATCCTGTAGACCAATATGTAGAATAAATTCATGCCTTGGTACCTTCAGAGGTCCTCCAAATAAAGCCGCCCAAGGGACAGGAGGCCTTCTGTATCGCATTGCATCTCTAGCTGACCGAGCCGTCATAGCTCCATCAATCGACCCCATCCACAATACTCCATCCTGAGTCCCTCGTAATACTGACGGAAGCAGACGGTTGATCTCAAGAAATTCAACCGCCCCCTGGCCAGGCCAATTCCATCCCTGCGTACTAATCACCACATTTAATCGCGAATCTAGAGGCAGCCCCATCGCAATAGGACCCCTAGGAAATCGCTCTATCAAAGGCGTAGGCATCAGCCAGGGGTCCTTCCAAAGCCACATCGTGGATCCATCTCCCACACGAAACGAAATCATGGGTCTGATCAGAGGCCGCAACTGCAGTAGCTTCCTCCAGCTCCACGCATCATTCGGCGAGGTCGGCAGGTCCCACAGCGACCGAGAATGCAATCGCGTTCGATAAAGCCATTCGACCCATATTGAGCCCGGTGTCCTGGTAAGCACACTCCACAGGTGTTTCAAAAGCAGAGCCTTGTTGTCGACAGCAATAGATCGCAATCCCAGCCCCCCTTCAGCAACAGGCAAACAAAGCACCTCCCAGGCCACCTTTGCAGCTGTCCCACCCCACAGAAATTTCCTAAAACGCGTCTCCAGAGCTCTGATAACGCCTTTAGGTAGCAGGAATACACCCGACCAATAAGCGTGAAGTGCCTGCAACACCGACTTGACCAGCTGTAGGCGGCCTGCATAAGATAACGATCGATTGAGCCATGACCCCAAACGTTGATCCACCTTCTGAATAAGTGGCGCACAGTCCCCAATCGTCAATCGAGAGGTAATGAGCGGCACTCCAAGATAACGAACCGGGAGCTGCCCCACCCGATAGCCCATAAGCGCCTGTAGCTGGCCTGTCAACCCTTCAGCTCGCCGTGATAAGTACATCTCGCTCTTATCAGGGTTAGGATGTAGCCCTGACATCCTGGCAAACTCCGCCAATGCCTTCTTCAGCACTCCAACCGAGGTGGCGTCCGCATGGCTGAAGAGAAGGAGATCATCCGCAAATGCTAATGAGACCAAACCCAGCGCGTCGCAACGCCAGTGGTAGCTGAACTGCAGTTCCTCAGAAATGTATACCGTGAGCAGCCCATGTAGTACCTCCATCGCTAATGTAAAGACTGTGAAATAAGCATTATACATTACAAATGATTGGACGACAATGGAAAGACGTGCGATCCCTTTTTTTATATGCATAACAATATCATATAATATTGCTTTGTTATTTTTGCATGACTGCTATTGAGCAGTCGTGTAATTAATCATAGTCGTGCGATTTCTCATCATACATTTTATTTGCACTATTGACCACTACTATGGAAGACTTCATTTAATTCCCACTCCTGAATACGAACATATCAACGTTGGCATTGTACACAATACATAACTTAGATATTATGGCGCATGTCCAATAAAAGAATCTGTAATGTATAAAGAGATATTTTGTATTGTTACACGTAAAAATTTATTCTCATTATTTAAAATTATGAGTATAGGCTACTAATGAAGACTATTTTTAGACTTACTGAAAAACATAGTTTACGCTACTAACGAAGACTTAGATGACTTACAACTGTATTGTTGAGAGCTTTCCGTTCATCAGAAACATTTTATTTGCACTACTGAAGAAAACTACCAAGCAAGGCGTAGACATATCTTACAAATAAAGAGAAAGCCAAAAAAAAGGATCTTCGTGTATAATCCTGCATAATCTCGAATGTTATCAGTTCCGGTACGTTGACCAAATAAATAAAATGCCAGCATAAGTTCCTAGATTCGTGGAGATATAGAACATCATATAATTATCATGCTTGCATATCCACCATTTGAGTCTCCAACAATTATTCCAATAATTACATATCAGAGCCATATCAATGGCTGTTTCTATATCGCCGTCAGTCTGTTTCTTCTCAGTCTTAGCACCGGCTCCTTATTTCAGCATATAAGCAGGTAAGTCACCTTTCAATTCTATGAGCAGCCGATTTGCTTATTGTAACTTAGTCTGATTATTAGTGAAATCCATCTCTTTGCGCATCTTGGAAAGCTCTTCATCAGTGTCCTTAAACTATCTTTCTCAAAATGCTTAATGTCACTGATCTTCCCAAAAATCGTCTGTATGGTCGGTGGCACGATCTACGACGGGAGGAAGGCCGTCATTGTCAGACGGTGAGAAGAATTTCCGTCTCCTGCGAGTTGGTGTGCTGCAGCTATTATGCGAACTTGACCCAGATTGTGTGGAAGAAAGAGACGGCAAAATTGCATAGCCCCTCCGCAGAGACGGAAGAAGTCTCTGATACGTTGCTATTGATCTCACAACCTGATTCATTTCATTGAGTTTTAAAGACACTATGTTGAACCCAGCCATAAATTCATCCAACCTATAGAACATTAGACATTGCATCGGTTTGGGCGAAGCTGAAAACTCCTCCGCTGGTAGTGAAGACTCTTTTCCGGGGCTTTGCAGCAGTATGTCTGGAGCTTTCAAAGGATGCCTAAAAATAGAAAGCCCATAAATGACTTTACCCAATTGACAAATACTGTCCATTGCAATATTGGAATGTGCACATTAAGGGTAATGATTAAGCTACACATTTCATTGAATATATAGTTGTTAGTGAATCGCTTCAGCCTTGCGACAACAGTCGTTAGAAAAACGGGTTGTCACTGCAGCCCAAATGAGCAGCTGCAAAGGTACAAAAGGAAGTTGTATCATATGTGTAGTCACGTAAGGTGACCCTTCATTGGCAGCTTGTCACAGTGGAAACTGCATCCACGCTTCGTTGCACATGCGGGAAGAAGACGGGGCCCACGATCACGGGATCTAACTGAACTGATTTAGGAATCGATTCCTGTTCAAGTTATGTTCGTTGACTCCATCTACTTCTCCGCATGTGCAATGAAACTCAGTCATCAAAGACTCATGAGCTGGAAACCCGTCTGCTAATGTGAGCCAAGGCAATTTTCAGGCGATATGCTTGATGCCTAAAATAGAAAACCCATAAGTGACCTTACGTAGTGGACAAAGGCAGTTAATCATAATACTCAAATGGCACGTCAAGAGGAACGATTATTAATCTACGTACCCACAACCAACCTTAGAGATATTGTTTTAACCGATGCAGTAAACGATAAACCTGTCTGTATCTCTTGAAACATGCAACAGTAAACAAACACACACACACATACAGAGCAATGATAAACATCCATGATATGCTAAAAAACGTCCACAGATCAAATTAATACGAATAAACATCCTCCATAAATCAAATTAAAATGAATGAAAAAGGCACGTAATAATCGTACCTGCCAACTGAGTCTATTCCGCTTTCATATGAGCCTAACTGCTCTGCCTAGATCCCTGATCTTCTTCATCAAACTGATTGAGAAAGAACGAAAATGCGTTTTGGATGGCCAGCGTCTCTTCGTACTCTTCTGATTCTTTTATTTAGGGTCTCGTTTGGCTTCTGTTTCAGAAAAACAATAATGCTCTAGGTTTATAGTTGATATATAGCTATCAGTGATAATGTTATTTATTTTGTTGGACCGAATGAATTTATATTGGGTTTTTCGCTCATGATGCAATAAGGAAAATAAGTTCATTTAGCTTTAGAATATATATCAACCCAATATTGATTAGATACAGTTGATAATATTTCTTTTTGTGTTGTTATTTAAATAAGGTCTATCAGGATGATTGGAGGATGCAGTAGTCTATTTTTCAGGCGTATCTCTTTCAGTTGTGTATTTTCAGTATTGTATTATTAGCAGCAAATAGGAATGTCATGTATAACTAATGCAGTTTTCAGTAGTGTATTCTGGAAGAATGTGAAGTCCATCGCAAATCTGTGGCCGAATTTTATGGGCGTAATTTTTATGCAAGACGTCAGTGGAATGATGATGTGTTTAAGTTCATAAGGTTGCGTAAGAGTGCAACAATGTAATGGCAAATTTACGAAGGTTAACCTTTTAAACTTAAGTTGCAAAACAGTAACAGTGAAGGCGTAAGACCGATTGCTTTGTGAGGACTACTCCTTGAGAAGATGGTACCCGATCTTTTAAGAAACAAAATAATCTATACATGCATACTCTATATGACCGTAGCTAAGAACTCTGTTCTCCCAATTGCTCAAAGTCACGTTTTTGGGCTTACGCATCACCATCCCACAAACGACCCAGGCCAGTTCTTTCAATCCCGGTCCTCCGAAATACCTTGGGGGCCAACGTGCTTTTGCAACAGCTGCCACATCGACAACATTCCCGTTGTTAACAACGCCTTGTCACGGATTAGTTCCGCCATATCTTCCGCAACTGCAACACCGACGAATGTGACATTTGGAGGTAACATGAAATTCTTGAGTGATTCACTGATTTCGTCGAGATGAGTTAGCTGAATGATTATGCATCTACGGTCGATGCACAATTGCAGAGTTGATAATCTGTTGACTACGCCGCGAGCCCAAACCGGTCTACACTCTACGTCTAGGCAACCAGCATTGGGATGGAGACGTCAACTTGGTGAAGCCATTCCGTTACAGTGGTTGAGTCGCTGGTCACTGCTGTTTCGATGGTCATATTGCTGAAGTGTACACTAAAGATCCTCGTTGGCATTGTGGATGATAATCTGGATTCGATAGGTCTTTTTTTATTATTTAGCACCTTGGCCTCTTCATCTGTGAAGTTCCCATATTTATAGTCATTTGCAAAGGAAAGCAAATAGGCATATCATATAATTTTGTAGGCGACTTTTGGTATGCACTAATTAATGTTTATGGAATGAAGAAATTAAGACGGGATCTCCGAATATTTTTTTTTTTGGTATAATGTCCCGTATATAAAAGTGGAAGAGTATGTACAGATGAGCAGGAGAAATACTCCGCAAGAACCAGTAACAGACTACTGGGCACACACATAATTGCAAAACCAATCAACCAATGACCCCACTCACAAGAACACCCAAACAAAAAACATCCATGACACCCATGAGACCTGCCCTACCAAGCCACCCGCCATAGTCTGCGGATAGCCGCCCGATGAAGATCGTACTTGGCGGACGTGCCACTAATCCGCAAAGTGGCCAAGGCAAGGACACACCCCACGAGCCTCTGTGGAGTAGTGACGATCCCCTCCTTCCAGCGCCGTTTCCTTGCCTGCCAAATATGATAGGCAAGGGAGGCTAGGATATGCCGGTGAGCTGCATGAATAAGGTGCTTCCCACGCCAACGGGCCGACGCCCACTGAATGCCCAGATGCCACTCCCGATAAGGCCAAGACCATCGAATCCGGCGCCTCATCAAGTGAACACATTGGCGGGAGAAGGGACACTCAAAAAGGAGATGCTGGGTCGTCTCGATATGTAGGTCCTCACATAGAACACAAGCTGGAGTCCCTGCTCTCTGGGCAACCCATGGCTTGTCCCTAGTCGAGAGGCGATCCTGCACTGCCAGGTATAAGATAAATTCGTGCCTGGGAACCTTCAGCGGTCCTCCAAATAAAGTCGCCCACCCCACAGGTTGCCTCCTAGTGCGCATGGCTTCTCGAGCCAAAGCCGTCGTCATAGATCCATCCGGCGATCCTGTCCACTGTACGCCATCATGGGCCGCACGAACCACATAAGGTAAATGCCTGGAGATCTCAAGATACTCCACCGCCCCTTGCCCCGGCCAATTCCACCCCTGCGCATTAAGAACCGCACTCAGTCGTGAATCAAGTGGCAGCCCCATCGCGATAGGGCCCCGAGGGAACCTCTCAAGCAGCGACGTAGGCATCAACCAGGGGTCCTTCCATAACCAAATCGTAGATCCGTCTCCAATACGAAACGTGATCATAGATCTGATCAACGAGCGCAGCTGTAGCAGCTTCCGCCAACTCCATGCGTCAGTCGCCGAGACTCGGAGGTCCCAGATCGATCGAGAATGTAGCCTCGTCCTATAAAGCCAATCGACCCAAATCGATTCTGGGGCCTTAGTAAGAACACTCCACAAGTGCTTGAGTAGAAGGGCCTTGTTGTCAACAGCTATAGACCGCAATCCCAGACCCCCCTCAGCAATAGGGAGGCATAACACCTCCCATGCCACCTTAGGTGTTGCACCTCCCCACAAAAAATTGCGAAATCGCGACTCTATGGCTCGAACAATGCCTTTAGGCAACAAGAACACACTCGACCAATAAGCGTGAAGCGCCTGCAAAACCGACTTAACCAGCTGCAGTCGACCTGCATAGGATAAAGATCGATTAAGCCATGAACCCAATCGCTGGTCCACTTTCTGCAGGAGAGGGGCACAGTCGCTAATCGTCAAACGAGTAGTAATGAGAGGCACTCCCAGATAGCGCACTGGCAGGTGTCCCACCCGATACCCCATGAGTTCCTGAAGCTGTGCTGTCAACCCTTCAGCCCTCGTCGAAAGATACATCTCACTCTTGGCAGGATTAGGGAGAGCCCGGACAACCGTGCAAACTCATCCAAAGCTTTCTTCAACACTCCAACTGAGATGACGTCCGCATGGCTGAATAATAAGAGGTCGTCAACAAACGCTAGGGACACCAATCCCAGCGCCTCACATCGCCAATGATACTTGAAGCCTGGTTCCTCTGAAATGTAGACCTGGAGAAGCCCGTAGAGAACCTCCATCGCCAGCGTGAAGAGATAGGGAGAGATGGGGTCCCCCTGGCGAATACCCCTCTTGCCTTGGAAAAAACCAACCATTTGGCCATTCAAGTTCAGCGAGAACGCCGTCGTCGTCAGACACGCTCGAATCTAGCCAATGAATGTTGGATGGAAACCCATGGCTCCTAAGACAGACAGCATAAAATCCCACTCAATTTTGTCATACGCCTTGGCCAGGTCAATCTTGAACATAGCCCGGGGCGGCCGGCCCTTGGATTTGTACCCAAGGCATAGCTCCTGTGCCAACAACACATTATCACTAATCTGTCGCCCAGGTATAAATGTCGTCTGTGAACCGTGAACCAAGGCAGCCAGGTGTCCTTTCAGCCGATTGGACAAAATTTTAGATATCACCTTGTAGATGACGTTGCAACATGAAATGGGCCGAAAGTCCGTTGCACGGCGAGGTGTGTCCCTCTTGGGGATCAGCGTAATGAGTGTGCTGTTGACGCCCTTCAGCAGTCTACCTGTGAGGAAGAAATCTTTAACCGCCTTAACCACCTCATCACCCACAATTCCCCACGCGGCTCGGAAGAAACCAACCGTATACCCATCAGGTCCTGGCGCCTTCTCATCCCCCATAGAGAAAAGCGCCGTACGAACTTCCGTGGCCGTCACCAAACCAATCATAGAAGCAGCTTCCGCTGGGGAAAGTGTACGCGTCACAGCTCTCTGCACATCCGCAGGGATAGTAGGCACTGGGTGAGCAGACTGCCCCAATAAGTCCTGATAAAACCCGGTCAGCTCGGCCTCCACCTGGGCTGGTTCCTCCAGGAGATCTCCATTGGCAGCCTCTATGGACCAGATGCGGTTAGTAGCACGGCGCATGGCAACCCTCCTAAAGAAATATGAGGTGCACTGATCCCCATCCTTCAGCCATGCAAGCTTAGCTCGCTGCGATAACGCCGAATGTTCCATCTCCACCGCCTTGGCGTATAATGCCCGACACAGCCTCTCCAGCTCGTAGAACCCGTCCTCCTGAGGGAATCGGGAAGCAAAGTCCTGTGCAATATCAAGAAAGCGCTTCGCCTCTGTGACATTCGCCGTCAAATCTCCCTTCGAACGTCGCAGCCGAATCATGGCTGGTTTCAGTAACTTCAGCCGCCTAACCAAAACAAACATGGGAAAACCGTGCAACGGGGAGTTCCAAGCATTTTGAACAATGCCCAAGAACTCCGGGTCAGCCTTCAGAAAATTATCAAATCGAAACATCGTCTTAAGCGGCCGCGTCATAGTAGCCCCCAAAAACACAGGCGAGTGATCAGAGGTCGCAGGTAAGCCACACCTACACAATGAATCTGGAAATCGGGCGAAACACTGTGGGTTGCCAAGTATACGATCTAGTCGCCGCCAGATCCCGGCATCAGACCGCTGATTGTCGCAAGATCAGCCTCGACCAAGCACGTTTGGAACTCCTCCATATCAAGTCTAGGGGGGCCCCACCACGCCCCTCATCCGTGTGCAATATAGCATTGAAGTCCCCCAAGACTATCCATGCGTCCGGCACACGAGATGAGGAAAAGGAGCTCAACTCTGCCCATAAGGGCAGCCGGTCCTCCCTCCTGGACTGCCCATACGCAAAAGACACGAAGACAATCTCGCCAGTCATTGCCTGCTCCACTCTACAATGTATAGCTTGGGTGGAGAACCCAATGATATCCACAGTCATAACAGATGGGTCCCACCCAACCCACATGCGCGATGCCGGACCCTCCTCATAATCAAAGAACCATCGCCAATGACCGCGAATGCTACTCGAAATAAACGCCGCATTAGCCTCAGCCACCCTCGTCTCTAACAGCCCCATCATCCGCAACCCCTCACACGCTATCACCTCCCCCACCGCCCTCCTGTGGTCCTGTTTGTTAAGACCACGTACATTCCATGCTCCCACGGCTAACATAAATGCACCCCGTTATGGGCTGCATTTGCTTTAGGGCCCGATGGAGAAGTGTGGGTGCTATCTTCAGGCACATCCCGAAGAACTGCAAAATGGTTCGTGTCCCCATGGGACACACATGCGGAATCATCTGGCGGCCTTGATGTGCTCCCTGCCCACGCACCAACCCTTACAGGCTGGCGGTCCTGTCGCTCTGCCGCATCTCGCACCACTATAGCTTTCCCGTAGGCTCCCACCTGTTGCCATTCCTCATTTGGTCGCGAGAGTAATCCCCTGCCTCACGTATCCTACCCGGTTGGCGGGCACCACGGTTCCCTGAGTCCCTTCTGCCGCCCATAGCATTCCTAGTGCGTGCCCTATTATGCGCCTGGCCCGACCTCGGCCCGTCTTGGCGAAGGTTCCCTGATGTGCCTCCCCCTGACACCTGTCGTGAGTCTGGCATTCCTTTAGGATGTTCCTGATCCTTGGACATCGGCGCAGCATGAGACTCCGGTCGCTGAGGGCAATGAGCATGCCCGTGCGCCCATGATCTGCAGTGAGCGCATTTAGTTGGTCGCCAATCATACTCTACCCGTATGGGTACCGTCATGTCCTCCTCCCCTTCGTCGCCTTGAAGGAGCACGTCAAATTTGTCCAGAAAAGGCTCAGCTAATTGCTTCATGACACAGACCCGAGCATAATCCAATCGTTCACCTGCCGCCGTAATCCCATCCGCATACAATGGTCGTCCCACCGCGCTGGCGACGAGGCCTAGCCCCTATTGTGTCCAAAGATCAGACGGGACATCCCAAAGCTTGATCCACAGTGGCAGCTCAACCACCTCCTTACGTGTAAATGTCATTCGCGGGCGCCAAGGCTCAAGAAACAAAGGCTGGCCTTGCATCAGCCAGGGGCCGCCCTCTAAGACTATCGTACATGCGGCGTCCGACTCAAATCTGAACATGAAGAATCCATTGACAGTGGCTCGTACTTCTACCACACCGGCCCAAATCGACTTGACATAGCGCTCGACGAACGGGAAATATGGCTTACGACCAAGAAAATAACCCACAATAGTGTTCTTCCACCGCTCACGTCCCCGACGCGCCACCTCCAATGGGGCACGGACAACTGCGACCCCATTCACCACCGAAGGCGGCGTGTAAGTTAGTGGCATCGTTCGTGATGGCCCAGGCCTCTTTCCTTTCACAGCCGCCGCAAACGAGGTGGCCTGTCCTTGGCTACCATCCTTCAGCATGGCAGCCCAAGTCGTGCAAACACCGACCCAACCTTCGGGTTAACAGCCGTGGCGGGTGCCGCCGGCAAATCACGCGAGGTGATCGTCCCATCCCGCGGACGGGCCCCTTCCTTCGCTGCCATGGTTCCTTATGATGTGGCCCCTCATCACCTAATATGGAAACCCTAGCATCATCATCATGGAGCGCCGGAACATCCTCAGTTGTCACCAAAGAGACGCTATCGTCATCAGCCGCCAAAGCCATGTCCACACCTCGGCGCGCGGTAAACCCCTTTGGCGGCGGCGTCGCTGGTCGTCCCCACGGTAGCCGGCGCGTGGGCTGCACTGACTTCAACGGTTGCTTGAGAATACCCTTCAGCGGCGGAGCATCGCCCCCAGTTTGCTGCGACGACCTGAGAACCTCCCCAACCGCCGATCGCGGGCCTAGAAGCAGAATCTCCGGTCAGGCCCTGACGGGGCAGCCCATGCACACGGCCCATGAGGTCTGAGAACCGCTCTTCGTCAAAGCACTCCGCAAAAGCTGGGTACGCTGCCTTCAACGCCCTCAGATTCGGCACTCCAACCGGCGGCACCGACAAATCCGAACCCGCCACCATCGACGTATGCCCAATCTGGCCACAAGATCGCGATCCATCACTGCTATCAAGGATGGAGTGATCACAGAGATCCGTATGCACCCCCTTTTCAGTTGCCACCACCGTGTCAGGAGGTCGCCGGTCAATCTCCGCCGTGCCATCAGACGCGGACGACATCCCAATGAAACAGTAGTTCCCCCGAAAAACCCTACCCCACGAATTCAGAACACAGCGCCGTCCATAAATTTGGACGACCAAAACAACCACCGGCCGGCCTGCCCCCTTGCGTTGCAGCCGGAGACGACGGTGGAGAGGGATCAAAGACGCGCGCGGAAGAAAAAATTTCAAAATCGCGCACTGTGTGAATTTCGCACACAGTGAAGGTGTTCGATGAAACCTTGCATTGATTTTCTTGCGTTTACCCTTCTGATCTCCGAATATTCCTTATCGAGTACCGGATACATGAATGTTCGTAATTTGATTTGATGAGTAAAAATTTAAATAGTCTTCTCATTTGATGCTACATAACACGTCAGCAACATTAAATATTGCTAAGAAATACAATATATTTAATTTGGAAATTATGTATGCCGTAGTGAAATTTTTATATTTTGTGCACTTGGTAAAAAGAAAAATGGTTGCTTCTCAAGACTCTTTAAGCTGTAACATTCGTCTCTATATCTGGGAATAAGTAGGAAATTGCTTTTTTTAAATCAATTTCATTTTAACTGTGTGAAGAGTTTTTGTTATACTGTTGTATACAATTCCGTTTTTTATTTATTTAAATGTAAGAGTATTTATCCGCTATTTGTTGGGAGAATAAGGTTATGAGATTTATAATGGTAGGTAATTTAATATTATCAACTTCATAAAGTAATCATCATTATTCTGAACATTTTAATTGTTAATTCTATTTTAAGTACGGGTTGTAATGATGATTGGAGCATTCGGCCATGTAGTTTCGATCGTGTAGTTTTCAGTCGTGCATTACATAGCACCCAAGCTAGCTTCTCAAGACTCTTTAAGCTGTAACATTCGTCTTTATATCTGGGAATAAGTAGGAAATTGCTTTTTTTAAATCAATTTCATTTTAACTGTGTGAAGAGTTTTTGTTATACTGTTGTATACAATTCCGTTTTTTATTTATTTAAATGTAAGAGTATTTATCCGCTATTTGTTGGGAGAATAAGGTTATGAGATTTATAATGGTAGGTAATTTAATATTATCAACTTCATAAAGTAATCATCATTATTCTGAACATTTTAATTGTTAATTCTATTTTAAGTACGGGTTGTAATGATGATTGGAGCATTCGGCCATGTAGTTTCCAACGTGTAGTTTTCAGTCGTGTATTACATAGCACCCAAGCTAGTAATGTTATATATATCAACTGTATTTCTCGGTTGGGTATTTGGAAGCTGAAATCTACTGTAATTCTTTGTGAGCTTTGTCAAGTAAAATCTTGTAATGTATTGCAGCCTTTTAGGAATTCTGTAATGGAGGTGGCGATGAACGTAAATTGTACAATAACTTTGACAGGTTGTTTAAATATTACTCAACACTGTATATGGATATATTTAGTATAGCACATTGTTGGTCCCGATTGCACCAAACAAGGAATCAAAGAGGCTTAGATGGAATGACAAAAGGGAGGGGATCTCACCTTCAAGTGTGTGTATTGTGTGAAAAATGGGTTTAGCCTTTGATCTTTGATTACCTTTTAAACTTGTGTTGGTAAAACCTTATATACCACATTAGCCATAGGTATATTAAGGCCCGAACACTAAAGATTAACTAATGACATTCTAGTCCAAAGCCCAAGCTATTGCAAAATATAACCCAAGACTTAAAATATTGACACAATCTATAAATATCCTAACAATCTCCCCCTTTGTGTCAATTGTTGGGAGTCTTGAATCTTGGGCGTTGTGATGGTGGGTTAGCGAGTGAATGTTTCGCGAAGTCCTAGCTTGAACTCGAAGGCGCGGAGATTCCTTCGAAGGACCATTCGATCTGCTATAGCGTCAATGAACTTCGCGAACTTGGATCTACAGATGGATCTTCTTCCGAAAGGATGCGGCAAATCCTCATGAGTTTGTCTTGGATGATGGTGAGTGTCCCATCCGAGAACTTTGCCACTTCGGAGCAGCACAGCAGCCTCATCTTTCCCTTGTAGTTCGAGTAGGCGACCGCCGGATCATCTCCGTCGATCACATCGCCTTCTCGGTAGTGGTCCGCGTTCTTGAAAGATGGGCGAGTCAGGTTCACCTTCTTCAGGTTGTGCTCCACCGCCATCTGCAGATCGCGGGTGGCGAAGAATCTGACCTGTCGGAGCATGTGGCACTTGAGAGCTACGTAGCCCATACTGACCGGTTCAGCTCGTACGAGATGTCCAGAACTTCTGAGGACGAGTCTGAACTGCTTCAAGGTTCCAGCATGTTGTACAGATCACCCAGGCGCAAAAATTTGAAGTCCGCCTCGCTTACTTCACAGTAGCTCTCATCCTGCCTCATCACCGTGAAAACTGGATAGTGGACACGTCCTTTCGACTCTTGGCGGAGGTCAGTGACTTTGCAGATGGGGGTCCGATTCATCTCCAGAGCGATATTTTCCTCATCAGACAGCGTCCTCTTTGTGCATTTATGGCAAAGAAGGCACCATCGATAGAGTTTCTTCTTTTCCTCGCTCCAATTTTGGATGTTCATCAGCTCGTATTCATCGAAGGTCGTAATGATCTGCTCCTTGCACCGCCAGATCCTCTTCCTGATCTCTTCTTCGAATGGCGCGGTGATCTTTTTGTTTTCCCACGGTGCTTCCGGTATATCCGCCGTGGGCACATCCGGTTGAGCAGCAGGAGCCTCCGCTGCTGCGCTTGAAACTGTAGGATGTTCTCGAGCTCGGCAGGTTCAGCGTCGTACTCCTCTCCGTTCTCGTTGTCTGCAGTGTTGATCAATGTAAGCGAAGCTTCCTTTAGCAGACGTCGAGCATTTTCCACCAACTTCCTGGCTGCTACTGCATCGGCGGTGTGTACAGCCATTCATCGTTAAAGATGTAGGCCTCGATCTCGTTCTGTGCGCAGTAGACGTCTTCGGTAGCCACGTTGGAATCGGTATTGAGAGGGGTATGGCTGTGTGGTGGTGAGGGTGTTGCGTCGGAGGAGTTTGTGGATTATGGGGATGGTTGTGGTGGAGATTCTGGTGGCTCGGTTGTGGTGATGGTTTTGGCTAGGATGATTTGGGTGTCGGGTGGTGTAGATGTGGTGGTGGCCTCTAACGTCGATGTGACAGTTAGAGTTTCGGAGAGGGTAGTGTGTTGTGGTGAGGGTGATTTGGCTAGTGACTCGAGGTTAATAGGGTGTGATTTTTGGCTAGTGGGGTGTGAGGTTTCTGTTGTGGGCGTTGTTTCAGGTGCAGAGGGGGAAGGCGGCGTCGATTGTACGGGTCCTTGAGTTTGTAAGGTTTGCTGCCTATTCTCCACCTCGCGGCGATCTTGATCATCGTCTTGATCGTCGCGCCTGATCCCGCTAGACTCGCCTTGAGTTCGGCAAGTCATTGGTTGGGTCATAATTTTCTTCATTTGCTGTTCCTCCTCGTCGAGTTCCGTCATTGATTCGAATCTTGCTCGTAGGAGGTAGAAGAGATCCTTTGCGGAAATTGAGGAGAGAACAGCTTCAGCGTCCACATTTTGATTTCGTGGTGGCATTTCCGGGGCCACACCTTTGCCTTTGTCGATGGTGGACGCTTCGAGACGCGCATAGACTTGATCGAGGATTGACGCCTCAAGAGTCTTTGCAAACTCTTGAAGACGAGTCTCTAGCGCGGTCTCGGTGACGAACTGGGGTAAGTTTAACAAGTTGGAATCACGAAGAAATCCAACTGACACCGAATCGGAGAAGATCTCCGATCGGCCGCCCGTTTTCACAGGACGGGAAAAGACGGGGTCACTAAGACTTCCCGTTGGCATCATCGAAGAGACAGACTCAATCGATTGATGGCCTAGGCTCACGGTTGTTGTGATGTTGGCCGTGCTAGGTCTTCCGCTCTCAGTCACAGAGACATCACCGAGCGTTCTGACAGAATCACGAAGACTCTGTAGTGCGGTAAGAGGTGTATGTGTCCTAGAAATGTATGAAAGTATGGGGAGTGAGGGCACTAGACTCGAAGTGATTGAAGAGGATGCAGTATGAGGCGAGGGACAGCTTGTTTTAACATCGACTATCTCCAAGTGGGATGTCGATGGTATACGTGGCTCCTCGTGGATTGAAATACCTTCCTGTAGAGAGGAAGATAAGTGGATTGGTGGGGTTGTTTACGTGGTTGAGCCAAATGCCACGTCTTCTACTCGGGAGGTGAACACATCACCTCCTGTATCTGCGGGTTGGGCTCGGCTTGCTTGTGACTGAGGAGGTCGATCGTGTTTTTGTTTCGATCGACGCTCCGTGGTGAGGTTTACGTCATCCCCACGCGACCGTTTTTTCGGTATGCGGGTGGAAGAGGATGTGGCCCGACTCGATGACTTTGTAGTAGTGGGGGTGGGATTTAGCCTAGTCCCGGGGTTAGGAGCAAAGGGGTTGATCTGCTCCGTAAGGACAATGGATAGTGGCCGGGGGCTTTCGCGGAATGAGGCGGTGGAGGCGCGATAGGCTTGAACATGTGGGTTTGTTGGGTCGGCATAAGCGAGAACTTCGTCTGGGATGATCATGGCGTGTCGATCTTTGGCCGGAGTATTTTTCTTGGCGCACTTCTCGACAGCAGGAATGACGAAGTGCTCACTCGCCGGGCGGATGGGGATGCTAGTGGAGAAGATGCGGAAGTGTTTGATGATTGCTGGGAGCCACCGCATGTAAGGGACGGAGCGGTTTGTGACTCCCTTGGTAATTTCCCGGTCGCGACGTTGGACCATGGAGACGAGATCCATCCAGATGATCTCGACGTAGTTGTACTTGCGGTTGTGTGCGATGCCGGTTAGGATAGTGAGGATTTGGTGGTTCCCACGGTCTTGACCAGCATGCTTTCCTGACATGCATTTGTTCAGCAGTAGGTACAGTGTTCGCCAGGGTTGTGGTAGATTTCGTGTGGTGACTTCACTGAGGACAAGTGGGCCCTGCTTCTTCTTCTTTTCTAGTTGATAGCCCAATCTATCTATGTCTTCAATAAGTTGTTCGTGCGTCGGTAGTGGGTCGTAGGGTGAGTAGATAGGAAGTTGAAGTACTTCTTGGATAATCTTGCGGGTGAGGATTACTGTTTCTTGATCGATTTCTGCGGACATTGTTTTGGCGAGGTGGTGTGGTCCAGCTGTCAGGACCCGCTGTCCCAACTACCTAATTCTAACGTATCCTATGTGTCTAACGTTGCTTTAACTTAAAGGAGATGCGGAAATGCGTATGAAATTTTTCAATTTATGTAATGGAAGCAGTTTCTATACATAACAAAAGAATTACATGAATTCCTAACTTCATGTGAATCCTAATTACACGAGGTGTGTACACATGCACATCAAAAGAATCTCTATGCGCCCGGCCTCACAGGTCGTCATCCATGCACACACTCCCATCCCAAAAGCTGCTGGAAGCGCCAAAAGATTTGCCTTGCCATCTACGCGATCACGTACGTGGTCGCTGGCACCAACAACACATAACGTAAGGGGTGAGCGATATGCTCAGTAAGTAGAAATCATGCATGACGTGCACGTGATATTTTCCTCGCAAAGGCAATCCACGCCAATGCATCTTACGTCTCATAGTCTAAACTCAATCTCATATCTTTTATCTTAGGGCCCTTGGCAGACTTTTACCCAGGCTTACACCGTAAAGACCCGCCCTATTACGTGTCTATGTGTTACTATTCTGATCCGAGCAACGAGGGCAATCGAGAAACCTGGAAATTTTTGTTCTTCACTGTACCCGGGAACGTGGCATTCCGGGAGACACCGGGTAACCCAACGGAAATTTCACAGGCTATTAGTGTTGTTAGCAGGTATATGGCTACCACGGGGAAAGAACACTAGCAAGCAGTGAAGTGGATTATCAGATACTCAACGGGTACTCTAAGCACTTGTTTGGAGTTTGGCAGAACCAGTGATACTGTCGTTGTCGATTCAGACTTACGCAGGTGATCTCGATAAATGACGATCACTTACTGGTTATGTATTTTCTATTGGAGGTTATGCAGTTAGCTGGAAAGCTACTCTACAGCACGTAGTGGCGTTATCTACTACTGAAGCAGAATACATGGCAATTACTAACCCGATTAAGGAGCATTATGGTTGACAGTGTTATTCAGGGAATTAACTCATAATCAGGGAGTTATTACTATTTCCTTGATAGTCAAAGTGCAATTCATTTGACCAAGGATCAGATGTATCACGGACTAAGCATATTGATGTCAAGTATCATTTTATTGTGATATCATTGCAGATAAGAAGGTGTTTATCAAGAAGATCAACACGAAGGATAATCCTGCAGATATGTTTATGAAGGCTATTCCAGTTACAGAGTTCAAGCATTGCTTGGATTTGGTTGGTGTTTTAAAGTTCGTGAACTAGCGGGGCTACGGTCGGAGGAAGACAAAAGTATTACTAATCAAGGTGAAGTGATTTCGAAGTCAAGGCAAGGTGGAGATTTATTGATGTGACTTTGTGTGGAGAAAGGAAGACAAAATAAACGAACATTTGGCTTATTCTCTAATGGTGGGTGCCAAAAGAAAAACAAAGCCATTTGTTGAATTTTGATTTTTCACGTGGCCAAAGGATTTCAGAGAAAGAAGCTGCGCAAACTTCAGTTCACATGGAAATTTAATCCAATGACTCGCCCATAATACGATGCAGTAGAGAACACACACCACTATAAATAAATCTTCTGTTAGTCCGCTCCTTTTATTCTCATAGTCGTTGTAGCTGTTTGTCTACATATCCTCCTTACGAGGTATATATGTCCGTAATCACTCACATAATAAAGAAGTTCTACCCTCCGGCCCATGGACATAGGTCATTCTAACCGAACCACGTAAATCCCGTGTTCACTGTCCAAATTTATTTTTCGTCTCGTATATTTATTATCGTCATCTCTCGGGCAAATATATTACCGGGTTCAAAATATCCTAACAACAACATTGTATATACTGTAAATTTCTTTGATGAATCTGAGGCTAAGTTTTTAATGAGCTTGCCGGAACAGTATAATCTGAAGCCCTCATTAAAGATACAAGGTTTAGACTCGTGCGATGCACGGGTTGTTTATTGATGACGTGTCAATGAAAAGGAAGACATTGTAAAGACTGTGAAATAAGCATTATACATTACAAATGATTGGACGACAATGGAAAGACGTGCAGATCCCTTTTTTTATATGCATAATTGCGTTGTTATTTTTGCATGACTGCTATTGAGCAGTCGTGTAATTAATCATAGTCGTGCGATTTCTCATCATACATTTTATTTGCACTATTGACGACTACTATGGAAGACTTCATTTAATTCTCACTCCTGAATACGAACATATCAACGTTGGCATTGTACACAATACATAACTTAGATATTATGGCGCATGTCCAATAAAAGAATCTGTAATGTATAAAGAGATATTTTGTATACACGTAAAAATTTATTCTCATTATTTAAAATTATGAGTATAGGCTACTAATGAAGACTATTTTTAGACTTACTAAAAAACATAGTTTACGCTACTAACGAAGACTTAGATGACTTACAACTGTATTGTTGAGAGCTTTCCGTTCATCAGAAACATTTTATTTGCACTACTGAAGAAAACTACCAAGCAAGGCGTAGACATATCTTACAAATAAAGAGAAAGCCAAAAAAAGGATCTTCGTGTATAATCCTGCATAATCTCGAATGTTATCAGTTCCGGTACGTAGACCAAATAATAAAATGCCAGCATAAGTTCCTAGATTCGTGGAGATATAGAACATCATATAATTATCATGCTTGCATATCCACCATTTGAGTCTCCAACAATTATTCCAATAATTACATATCAGAGCCTTATCAATGGCTGTTTCTATATCGCCGTCAGTCTGTTTCTTCTCAATCTTAGCACCGGCTCCTTATTTCAGCATATAAGCAGGTAAGTCACCTTTCAATTCTATGAGCAGCCGATTCGCTTATTGTAACTTAGTCTGATTATTAGTGAAATCCATCTCTCTGCACATCTTGGAAAGCTCTTCATCAGTGTCCTTAAACTATCTTTCTCAAAATGCTTAATGTCAATGATCTTCCCGAAATCGTCTGTATGGTCGGTGGCACGATCTACGACGGGAGGAAGGCCGTCATTGTCACACGGTGAGAAGAATTTCCGTCTCCTGCGAGTTGGTGTGCTGCAGCTATTATGCGAACTTGACCCAGATTGTGTGGAAGAAAGAGACGGCAAAATTGCATAGCCCCTCCGCAGAGACGGAAGAAGTCTCTGATACGTTGCTATTGATCTCACAACCTGATTCATTTCATTGAGTTTTAAAGACACTATGTTGAACCCAGCCATAATTTCATCCAACCTATAGAACATTAGACATTGCATCGGTTTGGGCGAAGCTGAAAACTCCTCCGCTGGTAGTGAAGACTCTTTTCCGGGGCTTTGCAGCAGTATGTCTGGAGCTTTCAAAGGATGCCTAAAAATAGAAAGCCCATAAATGACTTTACCCAATTGACAAATACTGTCCATTGCAATATTGGAATGTGCACATTAAGGGTAATGATTAAGCTACACATTTCATTGAATATATAGTTGTTAGTGAATCGCTTCAGCCTTGCGACAACAGTCGTTAGAAAAATGGGTTGTCACTGCAGCCCAAATGAGCAGCTGCAAAGGTACAAAAGGAAGTTGTATCATATATGTAGTCACGTAAGGTGACCCTTCATTGGCAGCTTGTCACAGTGGAAACTGCATCCACGCTTCGTTGCACATGCGGGAAGAAGACGGGGCCCACAAACACGGGATCTAACTGAACTGATTTAGGAATCGATTCCTGTTCAAGTTATGTTCGTTGACTCCATCTACTTCTCCGCATGTGCAATGAAACTCAGTCATCAAAGACTCATGAGCTGGAAACCCGTCTGCTAATGTGAGCCAAGGCAATTTTCAGGCGATATGCTTGATGCCTAAATAGAAAACCCATAAGTGACCTTACGTAGTGGACAAAGGCAGTTAATCATAATACTCAAATGGCACTATTCAAGAGGAACGATTATTAATCTACGTCCCCACAACCAACCTTAGAGATATTGTTTTAACCGATGCAGTAAACGATAAACCTGTCTGTATCTCTTGAAACATGCAACAGTAAACAAACACACACACACACATACAGAGCAATGATAAACATCCATGATATGCTAAAAAACGTCCACAGATCAAATTAATACGAATAAACATCCTCCATAAATCAAATTAAAATGAATGAAAAAGGCACGTAATAATCGTACCTGCCAACTGAGTCTATTCCGCTTTCATATGAACCTAACTGCTCTGCCTAGATCCCTGATCTTCTTCATCAAACTGATTGAGAAAGAACGAAAATGCGTTTTGGATGGCCAGCGTCTCTTCGTACTCTTCTGATTCTTTTATTTAGGGTCTCGTTTGGCTTCTGTTTCAGACAAACAATAATGCTCTAGGTTTATAGTTAATATATAGCTATCAGTGATAATGTTATTTATTTTGCTGGACCGAATGAATTTATATTGGGTTTTTCGCTCATGATGCAATAAGGAAAATAAGTTCATTTAGCTTTAGAATATATATCAAACCAATATTGATTAGATACAGTTGATAATATTTCTTTTTGTGTTGTTATTTAAATAAGGTCTATCAGGATGATTGGAGGATGCAGTAGTCTATTTTTCAGGCGTATCTCTTTCAGTTGTGTATTTTTAGTATTGTATTATTAGCAGCAAATAGGAATGTCATGTATAACTAATGCAGTTTTCAGTAGTGTATTCTGGAAGAATGTTAAGTCCATCGCAAATCTGTGGCCGAATTTTATGGGCGTAATTTTTATGCAAGACGTCAGTGGAATGATGATGTGTTTAAGTTCATAAGGTTGCGTAAGAGTGCAACAATGTAATGGCAAATTTACGAAGGTTAACCTTTTAAACTTAAGTTGCAAAACAGTAACAGTGAAGGCGTAAGACCGATTGCTTTGTGAGGACTACTCCTTGAGAAGATGGTACCCGATCTTTTAAGAAACAAAATAATCTATACATGCATACTCTATATGATCGTAGCTAAGAACTCTGTTCTCCCAATTGCTCAAAGTCACGTTTTTGGGCTTACGCATCACCATCCCACAAACGACCCAGGCCAGTTCTTTCAATCCCGGTCCTCCGAAATACCTTGGGGGCCAACGTGCTTTTGCAACAGCTGCCACATCGACAACATTCCCGTTGTTAAACAACGCCTTGTCACGGATTAGTTCCGCCATATCTTCCGCAACTGCAACACCGACGAATGTGACATTTGGAGGTAACATGAAATTCTTGAGTGATTCACTGATTTCGTCGAGATGAGTTAGCTGAATGATTATGCATCTACGGTCGATGCACAATTGCAGAGTTGATGTTCTGTTGACTACGCCGCGAGCCCAAACCGGTCTACACTCTACGTCTAGGCCAACCAGCATTGGGATGGAGACGTCAACTTGGTGAAGCCATTCCGTTACAGTGGTTGAGTCGCTGGTCACTGTTGTTTCGATGGTCATATTGCTGAAGTGTACACTAAAGATCCTCGTTGGCATTGTGGATGATAATCTGGATTCGATAGGTCTTTTTTTTATTATTTAGCACCTTGGCCTCTTCATCTGTGAAGTTCCCATATTTATAGTCATTTGCAAAGGAAAGCAAAGAGGCATATAATTTTGTAGGCGACTTTTGGTATGCACTAATTAATGTTTATGGAATGACGAAATTAAGAGGGGATCTCCGAATATTCCTTATCGAGTATCGGATACATGAATGTTCGTAATTTTGATTTGATGAGTAAAAATTTAAATAGTCTTCTCATTTGATGCTACATAACACGTCAGCAACATTAAATATTGCTAAGAAATACAATATATTTAATTTGGAAATTATGTATGCCGTAGTGAAATTTTTATATTTTGTGCACTTGGAAAAAAGAAAATGGTTGCTTCTCAAGACTCTTTAAGCTGTAACATTCGTCTCTATATCTGGGAATAAGTAGGAAATTGCTTTTGTTAAATCAATTTCATTTTAACTGTGTGAAGAGTTTTTGTTATACTGTTGTATACAATTCCGTTTTTTATCAACTTCACAAAGTAATCATCATTATTCTGAAAATTTTAATTGTTAATTCTCTTTTAAGTAAGGGTTGTAATGATGATTGGAGCATTCGGCCATGTAGTTTCGGTCGTGTAGTTTTCAGTCGTGTATTACATAGCACCCAAGCTAGTAATGTTATATATATCAACTGTATTTCTCGGTTGGGTATTTGGAAGCTGAAATCTACTGTAATTCTTTGTGAGCTTTGTCAAGTAAAATCTTGTAATGTATTGCAGCCTTTTAGGAATTCTGTAATGGAGGTGGCGATGAACGTAAATTGTACAATAACTTTGACAGGTTGTTTAAATATTACTCAACATTGTATATGGATATATTTAGTATAGCACATTGTTGGTCCCGATTGTACCAAACAAGGAATCAAAGAGGCTTTGATGGAATGACAAAAGGGAGGGGATCTCACCTTCAAGTGTGTGTATTGTGTGAAAAATGGGTTTTAGCCTTTTGATCTTTGATTACCTTTTAAATTTGTGTTGGTAAAACCTTATATACCACATTAGCCCTAGGTATATTAAGCCCCAAACACTAAAGATTAACTAATGACATTCTAGTCCAAAGCCCAAGCTAAAATGATAATTACAAAATATAACCCAAGACTTAAAATATTGACACAATCTATAAATATCCTAACAATCTCCCCCTTTGTGTCAATTGTTGGGAGTCTTGAATCTTTGGGCGTTGTGATGGTGGGTTAGCGAGTGAGTGTTTCGCGAAGTCCTAGCTTGAACTCGAAGGCGCGTAGATTCCTTCGAAGGACCATTCGATCTGCTATAGCGTCAATGAACTTCGCGAACTTGGATCTACAGAGTGGATCTTCTTCCGAAAGGATGCGGCAAATCCTCATGAGTTTGTCTTGGATGATGGTGAGTGTCCCATCCGAGAACTTTGCCACTTCGGAGCAGCACAGCAGCCTCATCTTTCCCTTGTAGTTCGAGTAGGCGACCGCCGGATCACCTCCGTCGATCACATCGCCTTCTCGGTAGTCGTCCGCGTTCTTGAAAGATGGGCGAGTCAGGTTCACCTTCTTCAGGTTGTGCTCCACCGCCATCTGCAGATCGCGGGTGGCGAAGAATCTGACCTGTCGGAGCATGTGGCGCTTGAGAGCTACGTAGCCCATACTGACCGGTTCAGCTCGTACGAGATGTCCAGAACTTCTGAGGACGAGTCTGAACTGCTTCAAGGATTCCAGCATGTTGTACAGATCACCCAGGCGCAATAATTGAAGTCCGCCTCGCTTACTTCACAGTAGCTCTCATCCTGCCTCATCACCGTGAACACTGGATAGTGGACACGTCCTTTCGACTCTTGGCGGAGGTCAATGACTTTGCAGATGGGGGCCCGATTCATCTCCAGAGCGATGTTTTCCTCATCAGACATCGTCCTCTTTGTGCATTTATGGCAAAGAAGGCTCCATCGATAGAGTTTCTTCTTTTCCTCGCTCCAATTTTGGATTCATCAGCTCGTATTCATCGAAGGTCGTAGTGATCTGCTCCTTGCGCCGCCAGATCCTCTTCCTGATCTCTTCTTCGAATGGCGCGGTGATCTTTTTGTTTTCCCACGGTGCTTCCGGTATATCCGCCGTGGGCACATCCGGTTGAGCAGCAGGAGCCTCCGCTTGCTGCGGTTGAAACTGTAGGATGTTCTCGAGCTCGGCAGGTTCAGCGTCGTACTCCTCTCCGTTCTCGTTGTCTGCAGTGTTGATCAATGTAAGCGAAGCTTCCTTTAGCAGATGTCGAGCATTTTCCACCAACTTCCTAGCTGCTACTGCATGGAAGGGTGTGTACAGCCATTCATCGTTAAAGATGTAGGCCTCGATCTCGTTCTTTGCGCAGTAGACGTCTTCGGTAGCCACGTTGGAATCGGTATTGAGAGGGGTATGGCTGTGTGGTGGTGAGGGTGTTGCGTCGGAGGAGTTTGTGGATTATGGGGATGGTTGTGGTGGAGATTCTGGTGGCTCGGTTGTGGTGATGGTTTTGGCTAGGATGATTTGGGTGTCGGGTGGTGTAGATGTGGTGGTGGCCTCTAACGTCGATGTGACAGTTAGAGTTACGGAGACGGTAGTGTGTTGTGGTGAGGGTGATTTGGCTACTGACTCGAGGTTAATAGGGTGTGATTTTTGGCTAGTGGGGTGTGAGGTTTCTGTTGCAGGCGTTGTTTCAGGTGCAGAGGAGGAAGGCGGCGTCGATTGTACGGGTCCTTGAGTTTGTAAGGTTTGCTGCCTATTCTCCACCTCGCGGCGATCTTGATCACACCACCTCGTCTTGATCGTCGCGCCTGATCCCGCTAGACTCGCCTTGAGTTCGGCAAGTCATTGGTTGGGTCATAATTTTCTTCATTTGCTGTTCCTCCTCGTCGAGTTCCGTCATTGATTCGAATCTTGCTCGTAGGAGGTAGAAGAGCTCCTTTGCGGAAATGGAGGAGAGAACAGCTTCAGCGTCCACATTTTGATTTGGTGGTGGCATTTCTGGGGCCACACCTTTGCCTTTGTCGATGGTGGACGCCTCGAGACGCGCATAGACTTGATCGAGGATTGACGCCTCAAGAGTCTTTGCAAACTCTTGAAGACGAGTCTCTAGCGCGGTCTCGGTGACGAACTGGGGTAAGTTTAACAAGTTGGAATCACGAAGAAATCCAACTGACACCGAATCGGAGAAGATCGCCAATCGGTCGCCCGTTTTCACAGCACGGGAAAAGGCGGGGTCACTAAGACTTCCCGTTGGCATCATCGAAGAGACAGACTCATTTGATTGATGGCCTAGGCTCACGGTTCTTGTGATGTTGGCCGTGCTAGGTCTTCCGCTCTCAGTCACAGAGACATCACCGAGCGTTCTGACAGAATCACGAAGACTCTGTAGTGCGGTAAGAGGTGTATGTGTCCTAGAAATGTATGAAATTATGGGGAGTGAGGGCACTAGACTCGAAGTGGTTGAAGAGGATGCAGTATGAGGCGAGGGACTGCTTGTTTCAACATCGACTATCTCCAAGTGGGATGTCGATGGTATACGTGGCTCGCTCGATGGAAGAGGATGTGGCCCGCTCGATGACTTTGTAGTAGTGGGGGTGGGGTTTTGGCTAGTCCCGGGGTTAGGAGCATAGGGGTTGATCTGCTCCGTAAGGACAATGGATAGTGGCCGGGGGCTTTCGCGGAATGAGGCGGTGGAGGCGCGATAGGCTTGAACATGTGGGTTTGTTGGGTCGGCATAAGCGAGAACTTCGTCTGGGATGATCATGGCGTGTCGATCTTTGGCCGGAGTATTTTTCTTGGCGCACTTCTCGACAGCAGGAATGACGAAGTGCTCACTCGCCGGGCGGATGGGGATGCTAGTGGAGAAGATGCGGAAGTGTTTGATGATTGCTGGGACCCACCGCATGTAAGGGACGGAGCGGTTTGTGACTCCCTTGTTAATTTCCCGGTCGCGACGTTGGACCATGGAGACGAGATCCATCCAGATGATCTCGACGTAGTTGTACTTGCGGTTGTGTGCGATGCCGGTTAGGATACTGAGGATTTGGTGGTTCCCACGGTCTTGACCAGCATGCTTTCCTGACATGCATTTGTTCAGCAGTAGGTACAGTGTTCGCCAGGGTTGTGGTAGATTTCGTGTGGTGACTTCACTGAGGACAAGTGGGCCCTGCTTCTTGTTTTCTAGTTGATAGCCCAATCTATCTATGTCTTCAATAAGTTGGTCGTGCGTCGGTAGTGGGTCGTAGGGTGAGTAGATAGGACGTTGAAGTACTTCTTGGATAATCTTGCGGGTGAGGATTACTGTTTCTTGATCGATTTCTGCGGACATTGTTTTGGCGAGGTGGTGTGGTCCAGCTGTCAGGACCCGTTGTCCCAACTACCTAATTCTAACGTATCCTATGTGTCTAACGTTGCTTTAACTTAAAGGAGATGCGGAAATGCGTATGAAATTTTTCCATTTATGTAATGGAAGTAGTTTCTATACATAACAAAAGAATTACATGAATTCCTAACTTCATGTGAATCCTAATTACACGAGGTGTGTACACATGCACATCAAAAGAATCTCTATGCGCCCGGCCTCACAGGTCGTCATCCATGCACACACTCCCATCCCAAAAGCTGCTGGAAGCGCCAAAAGATTTGCCTTGCCATCTACGCGATCACGTACCGTGGTCGCTGGCACCTACAACACATAACGTAAGGGGTGAGCGATATGCTCAGTAAGTAGAAATCATGCATGACGTGCACGTGATATTTTCCTCGCAAAGGCAATCCACGCCAATGCATCTTACGTCTCATAGTCTAAACTCAATCTCATATCTTTTATCTTAGGGCCCTTGGCAGACTTTTACCCAGGCGTACACCGTAAAGAGCTCTATCCAACCACGGGCTTCAGCCCAAGTATGAGGGCATAACCCAACCATACTAAAGCATGAGGGCATCAACCCAACCACGCTAATCAGGGATATAAGGGCATCAACCCAACCATGAGGGCATCAACCCAACCATGGTAATCCCCCGACGCATCAACGTCGTTCGTAAACTGGCGACGCATCAACGTCGCCGACGGCGCATCAACGCCGTCCCGGTGCCCCAGAAGCCGCCACCTAACTTATCTTATAATATCATTGCCCACCTCGGCATTTATTCTTCGCTATTTGCGAAATAGTCATGCACGCTCATCATCTTATTACCCTCAAGTGTTTCGTGCATGCTCGTGCATATGCAAAATGCATTAATGCCATAACGCTTACCGAAAGCATGCAACCATATCATACAAGTTCATGTAAGTACGTAAGCACACCATCACGTAATCACATAAATTAGGCACATACACATATGTTATGTGTTGTAGTTGGATTTCCACTTACCTGTCCTCCGTAGTGGTTCGATGAAACTCCTAAGCCTCGACCTTAAGCACAAAATTATTACGTCAGTTTGCTATCTAATTCAATCGATCATCTAAGTGCTAGAAATTCCGAAGTGTTGAAGCATTACAATTAACCTTGCATTTGAAGGTTATTTGTTTGGAGAGAGTTCGCTAACTTTAATTTGTGAAATAACTTTAGACTTTTAATTCGTGACATTTGAGTGACCCGAGGAACACCCTTTTTCCCATAGTTCGTGAAATTTATTTCATTACGTAAGGTTCGTGACTTATTTATTCGCGAACTGCCTAGGGCTCGCGAAAGTTTAAACCCTATTTCGTGAATTCCTCAAACCCTTTATAGATTCGTAAATCTCTTGTCGTGAACCCTAACATTTCAGATCCTTTTAAATTCGTGAAACATCTTTTAAACCTACTTCGCAAACTCTAAATGCACCCTCCAACTATAGTTCGCGAACTCGTCACATATATATATATATATATATATCGCAAACTCTAACTCTCGTTCCCCTTAATTCGCCAAATGCTCTACAGTTCGCAAACTCTTGTAACTCGCAAAGTATATTTCACCTTACATTTAATTTGCGAACTTATATAGTTCGTGAAATTATTAACTCTTCACAATTCGCAAAACGTTCAGGCCCGCGAATCTCACTCCTCACAGAATAGACTTGCGAACTGTAGTTCGGCCCGCGACTTCGCGAAATCACCCCGACTCGCGAACCTCACACCTCGCAGACCATAAGGGCCCGAGAAGAAAGTTTGCGGCCTGACCTCTCTAATTCGCGAAATGCCTTGTACATATAAGATTCACGAACCCTAGCTCCATTCTCTCTAAGTTCGCGAAATACGCTACTCGGCTTTGAGTTCGCGAGAACCATGGATTCGCCAAGTTCGTACTTTGCGAACTCCTTTCTTACCCACTTCGCGAATTCCCTAAGGGCTTTAAATTGGTTCGTGGTTTGCATGGGGTTCGCGACTTGCTCAACCCGCAAAGCTCCCAGTTTGCGAATCCATGCAAATAAAGCCCTTAAGTTCGCGAATTCTACCTTTCCCACAATTCGCGACATTGGCGCCTAATGACCACTTCGCGAAGTATGGTGCATCACACCTAATTCGCGAACCACCCACTTTGCGAACCCGTGCATTCAAATACTTTAGGATTCCCGAACTTGAGTTCGTAAAGCCCATCTTCTGAGATCCCAAGTCACACAAACACCTTTTTGACCCACAACTTCCTAAGTTTTTCGATCAAACTACACCTTTTCCCCAAGAACTCGTTAAATATCATATGAGTTTTTAAAAAAACCCTATAATCGAAATTAACAAAAATACAAATGGGGCAGATTTTCGAGTGTGCTATCATTCTAAGCACGCTAGATTCGAGCTTAAAATCGAAATCATAGAGTTTTATACCTTCTCTAACTTAAAGCTCGATTTCTCCCCTTCTTCTTGCTCGAACTCGTGGCTTTCTTACACTTTGTGGACTTCAAATGGGTTTTAGACTACATTTAATTCTTTTAAGGGATGAGGATGGGACTCAATTGACGTAAATATCCCTTATTTTAAGGAAATTTGTCCCTAGGGCATTTAATGTTTTGGGCTCAACTCTCAATTTAGCCCATTAGTGCTACTAACTAATTTTGGGCCTAATTTACTCCTTAGCCTAATTTTCGAAAATCCCTAAATAAATTAAGGGTCACTTGGTACAAATTAGTTGTACCAAATTTCACAAAATCACCTCAGCACGTAATTTACCACACGAAACTTCACGTAAGTCACGTAAGCAGGAAATTATTGCATGAAAAGCACATAATTGTGGTCAACATGTGTGCAAATTTTATTGGCCCTTAATACTTACGAGGACCCTGGGTTCTACATCCTCCCCCCCTTAAGGAGGATTTCGCCCCCGAAATCAGCCCGTTTGGAACAACTCGGGATAGCGGACTCTCATATAGTCCTCACGTTCCCAAGTGGCTTCCTCTACCGACTGATTCCGGCACAGAACTTTTACTAACGGGATGTCTTTATTCCTAAGCCGTTTCGTTTCATACAACAGAACCTCCACTGGTGTTTCTTCATACTGGTCTTAGCTGCTCGTGGAGAACTTCACTTCTCAGCACATGAGTCGGGCCAGCGATATACTTTCGCAGCGTGGAGATGTGAAAGACGTCGTGAACTTGGGATAACGTTGTTGGCAACTCTAACTGGTATGCTACCTCTCCGACTTTCCTAACTATCCTGAATGGCCCTACGTATCTCGGACTTAGCTTGCCTTTCTTTCCAAACCGCTTGACGCCCTTCATCGGTGATACTTTCACGAATACCCAATCGTCAACTTCAAATTCTAGTGGTCTGCGTCTTCGATCTGCATAACTCTTTTGTCTGCTCTGTGCTGTCTGCATCCTTTCTCGTATCGTTGCGATAATTTCTGCCATTTCCCGTACCATGTCCGGGCCTAACATCGCCCTTTCACCAACTTCGTCCCAGTGCACTGGGGATCTGCACTTACGCCCATATAAGGCTTAGTAAGGGGCCATTCCAATCGTGGCTTGATAACTATTGTTGTACGAGAATTCCACGAGTGGAAGGTACTTGCTCCAGTTGCCTTTGAAGTCGAGCACACAGGCTCGTAGCATATCTTCAAGTGTCTGGATCGTCCGCTCGGATTGGCCGTCCGTCTGCGGATGATAGGCCGTACTAAACGACAATTTTGTCCCCATTGCCTTTTGTAAAATTGTCCAGAATTTGGATAAAAATCTTGAGTCCCGGTCTGAAACTATTGACAATGGTACTCCATGGAGTCGTACTATCTCTTGGATGTACAGATCTGCATATCGCTCCATGGTAAAGGTGGTGCTTATCGACAGGAAATGTGCAGACTTGGTAAGTCGGTCGACTATTACCCATATCGCGTCGTGCCCTTTCACATTCTTCGGCAATCCGACTATGAAGTCCATTGTTATGTTGTCCCATTTCCCTTCCGGGATCGGCAAGGGTTGCAATGTCCCGGCCGGTCGTTGGTGTTCAGCCTTTATTTGTTGACATGTCAGGCATCGACTCACAAACGTCGCTACGTCCTTCTTCATCCCTGGCCACCAGTAATGGCCCCGTAAGTCTCTATACAACTTAGTAGTTCTAGGATGCACTGAGTATGGTGTAGTATGCGCTTCTGCCATTATGGTACGTCGAAGCTCCGTGTTTTCGGGTACATATAACCTATTTCTATAGTACAAGCTTCCGTCGTCTCGGAACGCGAAGTCCGTTGCCGGCTGTTCTGCTTGTGCTCCTTTGAGTCTTATATAGAGTTCGTCTTGTTCTTGCGCTTTTGTGATCCGTTCTAGTAGTGTAGGCTGAAGCGTTAATGCTGCCAATCTGGTCTCGACTTCGCCTAATTGCACAACCTCGACCTCGAGTAGCTGTAATTCTGCACTAACGGCTTTTCGGCTTAGTGCATCTGTACCACATTTGCTTTGCCTGGGTGGTAGTTGATCACGCAATCATAATCCTTCACCAGTTCCAGCCACCGTCTCTGCCTCATGTTCAATCCCTTTTGCGTGAAGAAGTATTTTAAGCTCTTGTGGTCCGTGTAGATTTCGCATCGCTCTCCGTATTGGTAGTGTCTCCAAATTTTTAGGGCGAAAACTACTGCTGCCAATTCTAGGTCGTGCGTCGATTAATTTTTCTCATATTCCTTCAATTGTCGTGAGGCATAGGCTACTACGTTCCCGTTCTGCATTAACACGCATCCTAAGCCGTTCTTTGAGGCATCGCTCTAAACGGAGAATCCCCCGGTTCCTGACGGTATCGTAAGGACTGGGGCTGTAGTCAGTCGCCTCTTAAGCTCTTGGAAGCTCTGTTCACATTCCTCACTCCAATGAAATGGCGTGTTCTTCCTCGTTAACTTTGTCAGCGTTGAAGCTATTTTCGAGAAGTCCTTAATAAACTTCCTATAATAGCCTGCCAAGCCGAGGAAACTCCGTACCTCGGTCGCATTTGTTGGTTGTGGCCAGCTACTGATGGATTCGATCTTGTTTGGATCCACCGAGATTCCTGCTCCGGAGATAATATGTCCCAAGAAGGCGACTTGGTCCAGCCAAAAGTCGCACTTCTTGAACTTGGCGTACAGTTGCTTCTCTCTCAATACTCCAAGGACCGTTTGCAGGTGCTGCTCGTGTTCCTCTTTCGTCCTCGAATAAATGAGTATGTCGTCTGTGAATACTATGACGAATTTGTCTAGGAACGGCTGGAATACGCGGTTCATCAGATCCATAAACGCTGCTGGCGCATTGGTCAGCCCGAAAGGCATTACTAGAAATTCGAATTGTCCGTATCTTGTGCTGAACGCCGTCTTAGGAATATCGTCCTTGCAAATCTTCAACTGATGATACCCGACAGCAAATCAATCTTTGAAAACACCGTGGCGCCTTGTAGTTGGTCGAACAGATCGTCAATCCTTGGTAGAGGATACTTGTTCTTTATCGTTAACCTATTTAACTCCCTGTAGTCTATGCAAAGCCGCATTGACCCGTCTTTCTTTCGTACGAACAAAACTGGCGCACCCCAGGGAGAAAAACTCGCTTGAATAAACCCCTTTTGTAAAAGTTCGTCTATTTGTTCCTTCAACTCCTTCAGCTCGGTCGGGGCTAACCGATACGGGGTCTTGGATACCGGTGCTGCTCCAGGCACCAGATCGATCGTGAACTCGATCTCTCTATCAGGCGGTAATCCTGGCAATTCCTCTGGGAATACGTCGGGTAAATCTTTAACTACCGGCACATCTTCAAGCATTGGTAACGGACTTTCTTTCGATTTCATTGCAAACACCAGGTATGCTTCGCAACCGGCCTTGATCAAACGCTGAGCTTTCAGCGCCGATATTCTAGAAAGGTTTCCTAATTTCGTCGTCCCCTCAAAGACTAAAGGCTCACTCCCGTCTATGTTAAATGTAACCACCTTACGGTTGCAATCAATCACGGCTCCGTACTTCGACAGCCAGTCCATTCCAAGAATGACCTCGTAGTCGTTCATTGGGATGACAATCAAATCTACTGACAGCACATTACCACCGACTAATACTGGGCACTCTTCCAGTATCTGATTGGTTTTAGTAGAATCCCCTTGTGGCATAACTACTCTATATTCATATTCAGATTGACGAGGCCTAACCCCGAGTTTTGTCACATACTTAATGGATGCAAACGAGTGCGTGGCCCCTGAGTCTACTACGATGCATGTGGGAGTATGGTGGATGAGGAGGGTACTTGTCACCACCGCTGGGTTGTTTTCTGCCTCTTCGGATGTAATTGTGTACACCCGAGCTGGTACCATCTGTGGTCTTGTCTGACCTCCGGCCTGACTTCCTGTCGCCCAATCTGGGCATTGCCTCGAAAAGTGCCCCGGCTTCCCGCACCTAAAGCAGTTGTTGGTCTGGGCGTAGCAGTTGCCTGAGTGCCTCTTCCCGCACTTTGGGCAGTTTGGGATAGGTGCTGGGTATCCCCCTTGATTGGGGTTTGGTGGTCGATTTGGAATTCCTTGCGGGCGTCGTGGTGGCTTATTCTGAAAGTTTGGCACTCCGCCTTTGGGTATGAACCGGCGCTTCTGGTTTCCCCCGTTCCACTGTGGCCCCTGTACTTGAGCGAACTTTCTCTTTGCTTCTTGTGCGCGGGCAATTCTGGCTTCTGCCTGTTCCGCCACCATGGCCCTTTCCGCCACCTGAGCGTATGTGGCTCCTTGCAATCCCGCCATACTAACATCGCGGTATAGCTCCGGCTTAAGTCCTTCGAGGAAACGTTCGATCTTTAGAGCCTCTGTGCTCACCATATGAGCTGCGAACCTCGACAGCTGTTCGAATTTTCGAATGTATTCAGCCACCGCCATTGATCCCTGCCTGATGTGACGCCCGGGGCCGATGAGGGCGGGGAGTGATCGCCGTGCCAGAGAAGTGCACGGACAAGGAGCGGCTCCTGGCAGGCTTCTAGGCGAAGGGGTACATGAACGAACCGATCCGACACCCGAATGAGAGGGGATCCTGAGACTGACAATGTATGAGCGTGTCAGGCTAAGAATCGTATAAGAAAATTGATAGTACTACTCATATCACCAAGGTCGACCTACCTTTTCGGGAGTCCATCCATAAGAACTCCGAAGTTAAGCGTGCTTGACTTGGGGAAATCTTAGGATGGGTGACCCCCTAGGAAGTTTGCCCAGGGTGCGTGTGAGTGAGGACAAAGCACGCTGAAAGGTTAAATGGTGGTACAGTGGGGCCAGACTATCGGTCGGAAGTGTGGTGGGCCCAACCCCACTGGTCCCGGTAGGGACCGATGCTACAGTAATACCCGGTATGGGACGGGATGTTACACCCGAGGTTTATGAATTCACTCAAGCGCTGCGCCCTTATCGGGGCCGTGAGGTACTTCCCTCTGAACAACTCCTTAAAGCGATCCCAACTCATGGTCGCGGGATTCTCAATCACCATTATTGTGTCCCACCAATGCCCCGCGCTTCCTCTTAGCAAGAATGCAGCGGGGAGGGCCTTTTCAGTTTCCGGGACCCTACTGTACACAAACATGCTCTCCAATGTCCTTATCCAGTCTTCAGCTGCCGTTGGATCGGCTGTATCCTCGAATGTTGGTGGGTTCAACCTCCTGAACCTTTCTCCCACTATCTCTGCCCTGTCGGCCTGAGTGTTTCCAGCATTCGTGGTGTTCTGTTGGATCAGCTGTTGTATCTGTGTTGACTGCTGGCGCACCAATTCCGTAAGTTGGAAATGGTCGCGTCGCGGTTGTCAGTAGGGGCAGTGTTTCCCCTGTTCTGATCATCGCCTCCGCTAGTCTCACCTCTAGTTCTCACCATTGTTTCTTATCCTATCCTGATAGTCCTATGGCCAATAAATTATGCAACACCAGAATTCACATAAACATAATACTTACAGGTAAGGCCGCTTCCGCACTTTTGGGTGTGTGTGCATGGATAGTCTACAGAACCTGTAACCGAAGCTCTGATACCACTCTGTCAGGACCCGCTGTCCCAACTACCTAATTCTAACGTATCCTATGTGTCTAACGTTGCTTTAACTTAAAGGAGATGCGGAAATGCGTATGAAATTTTTCCATTTATGTAATGGAAGTAGTTTCTATACATAACAAAAGAATTACATGAATTCCTAACTTCATGTGAATCCTAATTACACGAGGTGTGTACACATGCACATCAAAAGAATCTCTATGCGCCCGGCCTCACAGGTCGTCATCCATGCACACACTCCCACCCAAAAGCTGCTGGAAGCGCCAAAAGATTTGCCTTGCCATCTACGCGATCACGTACCGTGGTCGCTGGCACCTACAATACATAACGTAAGGGGTGAGCGATATGCTCAGTAAGTAGAAATCATGCATGACGTGCACGTGATATTTTCCTCGCAAAGGCAATCCACGCCAATGCATCTTACGTCTCATAGTCTAAACTCAATCTCATATCTTTTATCTTAGGGCCCTTGGCAGACTTCTACCCAGGCATACACCGTAAAGAGCTCTATCCAACCACGGGCTTCAGCCCAAGTATGAGGGCATCAACCCAACCATACTAAAGCATGAAGGCATCAACCCAACCACGCTAATCAGGGATATAAGGGCATCAACCCAACCATGAGGGCATCAACCCAACCATGGTAATCCCCCGACGCATCAACGTCGTTCGTAAACTGGCGACGCATCAACGTCGCCGACGGCGCATCAACGCCGTCCCGGTGCCCCGGAAGCCGCCACCTAACTTATCTTATAATATCATTGCCCACCTCGGCATTTATTCTTGCTATTTGCGACATAGTCATGCACGCTCATCATCTTATTACCCTCAAGTGTTTCGTGCATGCTCGTGCATATGCAAAATGCATTAATGCCATAACGCTTACCGAAAGCATGCAACCATATTATACAAGTTCATGTAAGTACGTAAGCACACCATCACGTAATCACATAAATTAGGCACATACACATATGTTATGTGTTGTACTTACCTGTCCTCCGTAGTGGTTCGATGAAACTCCTAAGGCTCGACCTTAAGCACAAAATTATTACGTCAGTTTGCTATCTAATTCAATCGATCATCTAAGTGCTAGAAATTCCGAAGTGTTGAAACATTACAATTAACCTTGCATTTGAAGGTTATTTGTTTGGAGAGAGTTCGCTAACTTTAATTCGTGAAATAACTTTAGACTTTTAATTCGTGACATTTGAGTGACCCGAGAAACACCCTTTTCCCCATAGTTCGTGAAATTTATTTCATTACGTAAGGTTCGTGACTTATTTATTCGCGAACTGCCTAGGGCTCGCGAAACTTTAAACCCTATTTCGTGAATTCCTCAAACCCTTTATAGATTCGTAAATCTCTTTTCGTGAACCCTAACATTTCAGATCCTTTTAAATTCGTGAAACATCTTTTAAACCTACTTCGCAAACTCTAAATGCACCCTCCAACTATAGTTCGCGAACTCGTCACATATATATATCGCAAACTCTAACTCTCGTTCCCCTTAATTCGCCAAATGCTCTACAGTTCGCAAACTCTTGTAACTCGCAAAGTATATTTCACCTTACATTTAATTTGCGAACTTATATAGTTCGTGAAATTATTAACTCTTCACAATTCGCAAAACGTTCAGGCCCGCGAATCTCACTCCTCACAGAATAGACTTGCGAACTGTAGTTCGGCCCGCGACTTCGCGAAACCACCCCGACTCGCGAACCTCACACCTCGCAGACCATAAGGGCCCGAGAAGAAAGTTTGCGGCCTGACCTCTCTAATTCCCGAAATGCCTTGTACATATAGGATTCGCGAACCCTAGCTCCATTCTCTCTAAGTTCGCGAAATACGCTACTCGGCTTTGAGTTCGCGAGAACCATGGATTCGCCAAGTTCGTACTTTGCGAACTCCTTTCTTACCCACTTCGCGAATTCCCTAAGGCTTTAAATTGGTTCGTGGTTTGCATGGGGTTCGCGACTTGCTCAACCCGCAAAGCTCCCAGTTTGCGAATCCATGCAAATAAAGCCCCTTAAGTTCGCGAATTCTACCTTTCCCACAATTCGCGACATTGGCGCCTAATGACCACTTCGCGAAGTATGGTGCATCACACCTAATTCGCGAACCACCCACTTTGTGAACCCGTGCATTCAAATACTTTAGGATTCCCGAACTTGAGTTCGTAAAGCCCATCTTCTGAGATCCCAAGTCACACAAACACCTTTTTGACCCACAACTTTCTAAGTTTTTCGATCAAACTACACCTTTTCCCCAAGAACTCGTTAAATATCATATGAGTTTTAAAAAAAACCCTATAATCGAAATTAACAAAAATACAAATGGGGCAGATTTTCGAATGTGCTATCATTCTAAGCACGCTAGATTCGAGCTTAAAATCGAAATCATAGTAAGACTTTTATACTTTCTCTAACTTAAAGCTCGATTTCTCCCCTTCTTCTTGCTCGAACTCGTGGCTTTCTTACACTTTGTGGACTTCAAATGGGTTTTAGACTACATTTAATTCTTTTAAGGGATGAGGATGGGACTCAATTGACGAAAATATCCCTTATTTTAAGGAAATTTGTCCCTAAGCCATTTAATGTTTTGGGCTCAACTCTCAATTTAGCCCATTAGTGCTACTAACTAATTTTGGGCCTAATTTACTCCTTAGCCTAATTTTCGAAAATCCCTAAATAAATTAAGGGTCACTTGGTACAAATTAGTTGTACCAAATTTCACAAAATCACCTAAGCACGTAATTTACCACACGAAACTTCACGTAAGTCACGTAAGCACGAAATTATTGCATGAAAAGCACATAATCGTGGTCAACATGTGTGCAAATTTATTGGCCCTTAATACTCACGAGGACCCTGGGTTCTACACCAACGATCTGCAATGTGTCCCAGAACTGTTGAAGATAGACTTGCGCTTCTGGCTCGCCATGAGTGAGGGCATGTCTGAGGGGATGCCCTTTGAGGATTTCTATGATGATGGTGGCGTCGCATCTGAAGTTGTCCAAGTCTACCATGTGGTTGTTTGGAATCAAGGCAGCCCATCGCACATATACATGTCGAGAGTAATTTTCGCAGATATTGGAAAAATTCGCATGTAGTGTTAGATTTTCGCACGTAGTGAAAAATTTTCGCAGATTATGAAATGACACAAGTTATCAAAATTTTCGCATGCAACAGAAATTTCGCTGATTATCACATATAGACATGTCGAGAAAAAATTTTCGCATTTAGTTTAAAAATTCGCATGTAGTGGCAACTTTTCGCAAGTTATGGAATTTCACATGTTATCTAAAAATTTTCGCGGTTAAAAATTTTCTCAAGAGGTGTGAAATTTTCTCAAGTGATATGAAGGTGGCACAGAGTGATAAATCTTTGAGGGAAATCTGCTTAAGTGGTAAAATTTCTCGGGTTGGAATTTCTCAGTTTGACAAGTGAAAAGAAATTCTCGGATTGTTAACTTTCTCAGATTGAGAAAATTTTGTGATCCCCGAAAAGATGATGCAAGCACGGGTTGAGAAATTGTTGAACCACTGTAGCTGCGAAGGAATTGATCAGCATGAATCCGAGAAAAATTTAAAGCATGTGATTTGAGAAATTTTTGGTTACTGTAGTTGCGAAATGGTGATGGTGCGAAAAATGTAATATGAAGTGTGGTGTATGAAAATTTCGCGGGGCATGACATACTGTAGCAGCGAAAATTTTGACGTATGGAAACATTTTCTAGCATAAAACTTTCGCGGGATTTTATTCACTGTAGCCACGGAATTTTTTAATAAACGTAAAATTTTTTGGATAAAAATTTCGCGGGGCCTTAGACAGTGTAGCAAGAAATTTCTCAAAGAAAATTCGCGGGACCTCGCTCACTGTAGCCGAAAATCTAATGTAAAAAAAATTTCTCGGATGAAATTTTCTCAGGATTTTACGTACTGTAGAAGAGAAACTTAACGTGAGGAATTTCTCGGATAAAATTTTTTTTTTGGAGTAAGTTCCGTGTATATATATAAAGGGGGTATATGTACAGATGAGTGAGGGTGTGACTCCTCACGTGCTAACCAGTAACAGACTACTGGCGTAGACCAACAAAACGAAAGCTAAAGCATCCAACTCACTACCAAGCTACTCGCCAGAGACGTCGAATGGCTGCTCTCTGTAGATCGAACTTGGGCGATGTCCCAGTAAGCCGCACACAAACCATATCGAGGACAACAGCAACCAGCCTATCTGGAGTCGTGATAGCCCCCTCCTTCCAGCGCTTGTTGCGTGCCTGCCAAATGTGATATACCAACGAAGCAAGGACGTGGCGGTAGGCGAACTGTAGGAGATGATGGCCACGCCATCGCAATGCAGCCCACCGTATATCCTGCCCCCAGTCCCGATACGGCCATCCCCACCTGATCTTCTGCCTCAGCATCCGAACACAATCGCGTGAGAATCGACAATCAAAAAATAAATGTTGCACAGTCTCAGCATGCAGCGCGTCACAGAGAACACAAGCAGGGGTTCCAGCGCGCTGTGCCACCCAGGCCTTATCTCTAGTCGATAAACGATCACGGATGGCAAACCACAGTATGACCTCATGTCGAGGGATCTTCAAAGGCCCCCCAAACAAGGACGCGCAAGGTACAATAGGCCTTCGTACGCGTAAGGACTCCCTAATTCTCGGATAAAATTTTCGCGGAACCTTACTCACTGTAGCAGTGAAAACCTATTGTTAAAGTAACTTTTCCAGAAAATTTTCGCGGTGAAGAACACTGTGCGAAATCGTACAAAATGACGCTGTGATTTTTGCCTTAGACCTACTCAAATCTTAACCAAAATGCAATGAACTGGACTCAATCGACTCGCAATCGAACGGGAATTACATATTTGGGGGTTTTAAACACGTAAAACCTAACATGCGTCCTAATTTAAGCCGAGAAATAATATTAAACCTAGAAAAATTCAGCAAAAACGGGGCAGAGACATGATTAAAATGAACTGAAATTGGTTTATTTAGGGTGTATTCATACCGAAAAGCTGATTTTGACAACGGAGAATGCAGGAAGTGCGATTTTCACACAGTAGGCGGGAATTCAAATTTCTCACACAGTTTCACGTCTGATCGTCGTCGTTTCCGGCTCTCTGGGCTGGCCGGCGATCGTGGGATACATATTCATCAATCCGGAGTGGGGGGACTGCGTTCTTGGGTTGGGTCCAACTGATGGCGGAAGATGTTTCTCCAACTGTCACGGCGATGGTGGAGACGGATCAATCTGCGAGTGGTTCTTTAACGACGGGGCTTGGGGCTGCAAGTGTTGTGCCTGATTTGGAGGCATACCCGGATTTTGCAGCTTGCTTCGATGGAGACCGGTTCCGAGCGCTGCATAGCAAGGTTCATGGGATGCCGGGGGTGCTGACCAATGGAGAGGATCGGCCAAAGGGATCTGCTATGGTGAGAGGGCGCCCAACTGCGGGATTAGATACCATTGTTGGGCCTAGGGTTGTGACGGGATCTCCACCTACCCGAGTCGGCGTGCCTGTTCCACTTAAAGGCATACTCCGCAATCCTAAGCGGCGGCAGCAGTGGGGGCGCCCGGATACCCCTCCACCTAATCGTATGACGGCCCGGCGTGTCGTGGACATGGGTGCGGCTATGGATGATGAGCAGGCCGATGAAGATATCGTTGCTGATGGCGGGTGGACGGCTGATGGGCTGGGGAAGGGCGCGACGTCCGCATCAGCAGCCATCGGGAATCATGCTAGGGTTTCTCCTGATCCATTGGTGATTATGCAGAAATCTGCGTCGTCGCCTGATCCAGTCCCAGCTGCGTCGTTTGCTGCTGTAGTGGCAGGGAAAGCTGCGACGAATAGGCCGGGTGCTAAAACCAATGCGGATGCGCACGACGTATCGGCGGTGTCCTTTGCCGATGGGGCCGGGGGATCAGCTATGGCTGCACCAAAGCGGGGGCATGGGAAGATAGAGCAGCGTAGGCTTGTCCTTGACTACGTTGCTCCTAAGATAACACCTGAGGGAATTACCATAGTTTCTCCGACGTGGGAGGTGGCGCAACAAGGTTTCGCTCGATGGGCGCACACTTTAGTTGGGTATTTTCTGGGCCGCAAACCCTATTTCCCGTTCGTCGAACGGTATGTGAGGGCGCAATGGAGGGGCATAGTGGAGGTCCGGGCTACTACAAATGGGTTCTTTCGCTTTCGGTTTGAGTCGGCCGCATCCATGAACGCCGCATTGGAAGGCGGGCCGTGGCTGTTTCAAGGGCAACCTTTGTTCTTGGACGTGTGGCGCCCGGGGATGTCGTTGGAACGAAAAGAGATTGTTGAGGTCCCTCTCTGGGTGAAGCTATGGAACGTCCCAAGTGAATTCTGGACAAAAGCGGGTTTGGATGTGGTAGCTAGTGGAGTTGGGAAACCGCTCTTTGCTGATGGGATCACGGCGAAAGGGGAACGCATTCGTGTGTGCGTTATGAAAGTACTATCTACTCCATTTGTTGAGACGATCCACATTGAGATGCCGACCGAATCTGGGGCCACATCTAGCATTATACCGGTGGGTGGAATATGAGTGGAAGCCGACCAAGTGTGGATCGTGTGCGACGTGGGCTCATGGGGAAGCACAATGCCCTAGAAGGCAGGCGCGGCCCAAGCAAAAGCCGCAGCCGCCAGCACCGACTTCAGCTAGGCGTGGGCCCCAGGGCGCTTCAACCGTCAAAAGGCCCGTGGCATCTATTGGGCAACCGCTGGCCCGGGAAGCACCAAGGCAACCTCGCAAGGTTCATCGGCGTGGGGGGGGAGGAAGCCAAACCGAATGGTATCAAGTGGGTGCTCATGGTAAGGCTGTGATGGTTACGGGGCATTCGACAACGGGGCTGATTGAGCGATCCACGGGAGCCAAGGGAGATACTGATATGGCGTCGGCGGTGATTGATACGCAACCGACTGGAGTTGGGCAGGCGGCGGGTAGTACATCTCAGCCCCCTGATGGAGGACCGCTTATGGAGGCTGCAGCGTACAATAGGTTCGACCTACTTCGGGACATTCCTGAGAACAATGACCACACTTTTCTTCCGGGCCCTAAAGCAGATGCAGCCCGAAATAGGGTGTCTTTATGTTAGCAGTGGGTGCATGGAATGTGCGTGGTCTTAATAAACAAGACCACAGGAGGGCGGTGGGGGAGCTGATTTCGCGAGAGGGGCTGTACATGATTGGTTTGATTGAGACTAGGGTGGCAGAGCCTAATGCGGCATTCTTATCAAGTGGTATTCGGTCTCATTGGAAATGGTTCTTTGACTATGAGGATGGGCCAGCATCGCGCATTTGGGTGGGATGGGATCCTTCGGTGTTGACCTTGCAAGTCCTAGGATCCTCGACTCAGGCTGTGCACTGTCGGGTGGAGGCGGCGGCGACGAGAGAGATAGTCTTTGTATCTTTTGCTTATGGGAAATCGAGGAGGGAGGAACGTCTTCCTTTATGGGATGAGCTGATTAGTACATCGGCGACTCATGTGGCGGATCCGTGGATCGTCATTGGGGACTTCAATGCTATTTTGCACGCTAACAAGGGGCGTGGGGGATCTCCCTCCAGGCCTGATATGGAGGATTTTCAGGCTTGTTTGGTGAATGCAGACTTGGTAACGATGCCAACGATTGGGCAGACGTTTACTTGGTACAACCAGCAGCGTGCTGATGCGGGGGTATGGCGGCGCCTTGATCGGATACTGGGCAACCCACAGTGGTTCGCCCGGTACACAGATTCAGTCTGTCGGTGTGGACTGCCCGCCACGTCAGATCACTCACCTGTATTATTGGGAGCCACATGTGTTCAGCGGCGCAAGGCAACATTTAGATTTGAGAACTTTCTGACGAAGGACCCGGAGTTCTTAGGCATAGTTGAGACAGTCTGGAATACACCCATGCACGGTTTCCCGATATTCACTGTGGTTAGGAAGATGAAGCTATTGAAGCCCCTTCTACTGAGATTGCGACGTGAGAAGGGCGACTTGACGGCGAATGTTACGGAGGCAAAAAAGTTTCTTGATGTGGCACAGGACTTCGCCTCACGCTTTCCTAGGGAGGATTCTTTCTTTGAGCTAGAACGGCTATGCCGAGAGGTATATGCCAAAGCGGTGGAAATGGAGCATTCTGCGCTTTCACAGAGGGCCAAGCTGGCTTGGCTGAAGGATGGGGATCAATGCTCATCATATTTCTTTCGTAGGGTTGCCATGCGACGAGCATCGAATCGCATCTGGTCCCTGGAGTCCGCAAATGGCGAGCCTCTTGAAGAGCCTGGTCAGGTTGAAGGGGAGCTGATAGGCTTTTACCAAAGCTTATTGGGCCAGTCTGAGGTTTCATCGCCAATCTGCCCTGCTGATGTGCAGAGAGCTGTTACACGTACACTTTCCCCAGTGGATGCTGCTTCCATGATCCGCGATGTGTCTACCACGGAAGTTCGGGAGGCGCTTTTCTCTATGGGGGATGAGAAAGCACCTGGGCCTGATGGGTATACGGTCGCTTTCTTTCGCGTTGCGTGGGGGATTGTTGGAGATGAGGTGGTGAAGGCGGTTCAGGACTTCTTCACTACTGGACGGCTTCTGAAGGGGCTTAACAGCACCCTCATTACGCTGATTCCTAAGCGAGACACACCTCGGCGTGCAACAGATTTCCGTCCCATTTCCTGTTGCAACGTTCTATACAAGGTGATATCTAAGATATTGGCAAACCGGCTCAAGGGGCACCTACCTACATTGGTCCATGGATCCCAAACGGCGTTCATTCCAGGGCGTCGGATCAGCGATAACGTACTACTGGCACAGGAGTTGTGCCTCGGGTACAGGTTTAAGGGGCGCCCAGCGCGGGCAATGTTCAAGATCGACTTAGCCAAGGCTTACGACAAAATCGAGTGGGAGTTTCTGCTGGCTGTCTTAGGCGCCATGGGATTTCACCCGACCTACATTGGATGGATTCGAGCGTGCCTAACGACGCGGCCTTCTCGTTGAATCTGAATGGCCAGGTGGTTGGATTCTTTCATGGCAAGAGGGGTATACGACAGGGAGATCCCATCTCCCCTTATCTGTTTGTTCTAGGGATGGAGGTGCTCCATGGGATCATCATGGGGTGTGTTTCCGAAGAACCTCGGTTCAAGTATCACTGGCGCTGCGAGACACTGGGCTTGGTCTCGTTAGCGTTTGCAGATGATCTTCTTCTTTTCAGCCATGCAGACAACATATCGGTGGGAGTTCTGAAGAAGGCTTTGAGGGAGTTCGCGCGTCTATCGGGGCTCCATTCTAATCCAGACAAGAGCGAGATGTACTTGTCAAGGCGTGCTGAAGGGTTGACTCCACAGTTCCAAGCGTTAATGGGGTACCGAGTTGGGCACCTGCCAGTTCGATACTTAGGCGTCCCCCTCATCACCACTCGTTTGACGATTGGCGACTGCGCCCCACTGTTACAAAAAGTGGATCAGCGGTTGGGTTCATGGCTTAATCGCTCTTTATCGTATGCAGGCCGTGTGCAGCTGGTTAAGTCGGTCTTGCAGGCACTCCACACTTACTGGTCAGGGATGTTCTTGCTGCCTAAGGGTGTTGTTCGATCGCTGGAAATGCGTTTTAGGAAGTTTTTGTGGGGAGGGGCATCAGCTAAGGTAGCATGGGAGGTTTTATGTTTACCAGTAGCGGAGGGGGGCCTGGGATTGCGATCCATAGCTATCGACAACAAAGCCCTCTTGATGAAGCAACTATGGAGTGTTCTTACCAGGACCCCGGATTCCATTTGGGTCGAATGGCTCTCTAGGACGCGGCTGCACTCTCGATCGCTTTGGGACCTTCGGATCTCGGCGAATGATGCTTGGAGCTGGAGGAAGCTGATGCAGATGCGGCCATTGATCAGGTCTCTGATCACGTTCCGTATTGGGGATGGATCAACGATTTGGCTGTGGAAGGACCCCTGGCTGCTGCCAACATCACTTTTGGAGAGGTTCCCTCGGGGCCCTATTGCGATGGGGCTGCCTCTTGATTCACGGCTGAGTGTGGTCCTTAATGCGCAGGGGTGGAATTGGCCAGGGCGGGGGGCGGTGGAATATCTTGAGATTAGCCGGCTACTTCCTTCTGTGGTTCGTGGGGTTCAGGATGGCATACTATGGACGGGGTCGCCGGACGGATCTATGACAGCGGCTTTGGCCCGTGAAGCCATGCGCACCAAGAGGCCACCTGTGGATTGGGCGGTTTTGTTGGGAGGGCCGTTGAAGGTCCCAAGGCACGAGTTTATTTTATACTTGGGATTGCAGGACCGCCTCTCGACCAGGGACAAACCGTGGATTGCTCAGAGGGCGGGGACTCCAGCGTGTGTCCTCTGCGAGGAGCTGCACTACGAGACTGCTCAGCATCTCTTTTTTGACTGTCCCTTCTCTCGCCAATGTCTTCGTCTATTAAGGCGTCGAATTCGTTGGTTATGGCCTTACCGGGATTGGCATATGGCCATTCGGTGGGCGGCGGCCCGCTGGCGAGGAAAGCATCTTCTTCATGCAGCATATCGACATATTCTAGCATCCCTCGTGTACCATATTTGGCAGGCAAGGAACAGGCGCTGGAAGGAGGGGATCATCACTACCCCACAGAGGCTGGTGGGCTGTGTTCTTGCCTTGGCTACTATGCGGATTAGTGGCACGTCCGCCAAGTATGACCTTCATCGGGCGGCTATACGCCGAATATGGCGAGTGGCTTGGTAGGACGGATTTTTCTTGGTTTATTGATTGGTAGGGTGTAGAAGTTAGTGGGCTCATTGGTTAATTGGTTGATTGGCTTTTTCTTTCTTGTGGGTAGCCAGTAGTCTGTTACTGGTTTTGCGGAGTATATCTCCTGCTCATCTGTACATACATTTCCACTTTATATATCCGGGACATTATACCAAAAAAAAAAAAGAGAATGCAGGAAAACGGGTTTTGAGGGCAGATTTGATGACGACGATGACGGGAGAGGTTGAGAAATTTTTAAGTGTGGAGTGCGAAATTTTTGAATTTTTTCTCGGGAATTTGTAGGATTGTGAAAAAGAGTTAAGTGTTTTGGGGTTTAGGGGTTTAGTGACTGTTCATGCGAAATTTTGAGTTAATGGGCCGAAATTCATGGGCTTGGTCAAGATTGGGCCCTGAACCGATTTTCGCGGGCTTGGTCAAAATTGGGTCCAATTGGTGTTCAATTGGTCCAATTTTGACTCTGTTTTGACCAAGGAATTAAAATTTCAACCCAATTTTTTTTATATATATATATATATTAAAAAGGCATAATCAGAAACTCCCCCTTAACCTAAAACTTTCCTTTTTAAATTGAGAGAAAAATAACCAGAAACTCCCCCCTTAATCGAAACCTCCCCCTTAAGAGACATAATTCAGAAGACACATAGAAAATGAGGTAAAGTGAAGATATATATCTTTATCAAAATTCATGTTGAGTCAATTGATCACCATTGAAGATTCAACATGCCTAACATGGTCACAAGGTGTTGGAATCGTTTGACATCCAACGGTTTTGTGAAAATGTCGGCCAGTTGATCTTCGGTAGTGACGTAGTGCAATTCAATCGTTCCTTGTTCAACATGTTCTTTGATGAAGTAGTGTCGAATATCTATGTGTTTCGTTATCGAGTGATGGACCGGGTTACTTGTCATCGCAATCGCACTTTTTGAGTCACAATAAATGGGAATTTTATCAACATGAAAATTAAAATCTCGTAGTTGGGTTCTCATCCACAAAAGCTGTGAACAGCAACTAGCGGCGGCGACATATTCTGCCTCCGTCGACGAAGTTGAGACAGAGTTTTGTTTTCGAGAAGACCAACTCACGAGTTTACCGCCCAAGAAGTGTGCAGCTCCAGAGGTGCTTTTCGATCACATCTTGCATCCTGCGTAATCCGAGTCAGAGAATCCAACCAGTTTGAAGTCCGATCGAGTGGGGTACCACAGACCCAGATTGGGTGTTCCTTGAGATAGCGGAGAATCCTTTTGACAGCAGTGAGATGGGATTCCTTAGGTGTAGCCTGAAAACGAGCACAGATTCCTGTTGAGAGAACGATATCCGGTCGACTAGCAGTAAGGTACAGAAGAGAGCCTATTATCCCACGATAGACGGTTTTGGTCAACGGGAACACCAGATGGGTCCGCGTCGGGTAGGCCAGAGGGTGACATAGGTGTAGCAGCAGTCTTAGCATCCCTCATTCCATATTTCTCGAGGATGTCATGGATGTATTTGGACTGGTTGATGAAGATTCCGTCGGGAGTTGCTTTACTTGAAGACCAAGAAAGAAATTCAGCTCGCCCATCATACTCATTTCGAATTTCTCTTTCATCAATTCTGCGAACTCTTCACATAGTTGTGGTTTAGTCGATCCAAAAGATGATGTCATCAACATAAATCTGTACAATCATGATGTCCGGGCCGCTCCGCTTGGTGAAGAGAGTTGTATCCAGAGATCCTTTATTGAACCCAGACTGAACAAGGAAGTCTGAAAGGACGTCATACCAAGCTCGTGGAGCCTGTTTTAGTCCGTAGAGGGCCTTGTAGAGTCGATATACGTGATGAGGAAACTCTTCGCTCAAGAACCCTTCAGGTTGATCAACGTACACTTCTTCTTTGAGAAATCCATTCAGAAATGCCGTCTTCGTCCATTTGGTAGACTTTAAAGTTCTTGTAAGCAGTAAAGGCAAGAAAAATTCGTATAGCTACGATCTTGGCAACAGGGGTGAAAGTTTCATCGTAGTCGATGCCTTCTTGTTGGTTGTACCCCTTAGCCACAAGTCTTGCTTTATTGCGGATGACAACACCGTCTTCATCCTTTTTGTTCTTGAAGATCCACTTTGTGCCGATAATGGATCTGTTGTGAGGGCGTGGCACGAGTTCCCAAACTTGTAAACGTTCAAACTGATTTATTTCCTCCTGCATTGCAATCAGCCAATCAGGATCGTTGAGAGTTTCAGCTACTCGTGATGGTTCTGCTTGACTGAGATAGCAAGCGAACAGACTTTCATTCATCGTGGCGGAACGCGTCGAACCACCGGATGTGGGATCCCCAATAATCTGATCGGTAGGGTGAGAGCGAGCCCAAAGTGGTACATTGGTTTGTGAGGAACTGGCCGCATTTGTATCGATTGGAGGCTCATTAGTCCGAAGAAGAGATCTCAACCGTAGTAGATTGAGAAGGTTCAGCATCAAGATCAGCAATGTTCCCACGGTTGGGTAAAATGTCGTCTTCGTTGAGATTGAGATCATCAAAGTTTGGAGGGACGACATTATCACCGATAGCTGGTGGTGTAGGTGGAGTAGGTGCAGCGGTAGTTTGAGTGGTGGCGTCGGGAGTCTTGGAGACTGGATAGAAGTACTCAAAGAGCAGATCGAGATCCAGTTCACCAGAATTGCCCTCAGATGAGGAAGTTCCCGTCGTTGAAAGTTGACCTTTTGTCAACGACTGTACACCCTTAGATAAGAAATATCTGGGATACGACGGTTATTCAGCATCTCGTATGGGGTGCGGTTGAATCTCTTGTGGATGGAAGCCCGGTTCTGCGTGTAACAAGCCGTTTGAATAGCTTCGCCCCATAGAGAGTGAGGAAGGCCGGATTGGATGAGGAGAGTCCTAGCTGCTTCAACTAGTGTCCTATTCTTACGCTCAACGACACCATTCTTTTCCGGTGTCTTCACAGCTGAGAACTGCTGGGTGATGCCCTGAGTGGCATAGAAATCACTGAGCTTCTTGTTCTTAAACTCAGTTCCATTGTCAGTTCTGATAATCCGAACCTTCTGTTGATGAAGAGTTTGGGACGTAACAACAAACTCGATGATTATCAGGAACTTTATCCTGTGTGCGAACGAGTTTCGTCCACGTATAGCGTGAGAAGTCGTCGACAATCACAAGAATATACCGTCTTCCTCCGAGTGTAGCCGTAGGCATTGGTCCACATAGATCCATGTGTAAAAGCTCAAGGATGAGCTTAGAGGACGGTGTTTCCTTGGAGATGTGAGACGATCGCTTCATCTTCCCCAATTCACAGGCAGAGCAGAGGTGTTCCTTATGATATGACAGTTGGGGTAGACCGTTGACGAGTTTATTCTGACGCAGTTTGTTGATAGTCTTGAAATTGAGGTGTGAGAGACGTCGGTGCCATAGATCGTTCAACTTGGGTGCAGCACGAGAGAGAAGGCAAATTGGTCGAGAGGTCGTAAGATTTAGTACGTAGAGGTGAGACGTGCGCGTTCCAGAAAGAAGAGAGTCCCAAGGCATCTATAATGCTGCAGACGTCAGATTCGAAGAGAACCTTGTATCCTTTGTCGCAGAAACGCCCGATGCTAAAGAGATTGTAGCTCAAACCCTCGACGTAATAGATGCCCTTAATCGTCAGTTTGTCATGGACGAGATCACCAATTCCGAGAATTGGCGCCATTTGACTGTTTCCGAAGGAGACCCTTCCGAGATAGCGTTCGGAGAAGTTGCTCAACAGCTCCTTGTTCCCCGTCATGTGTGTGGAGCAACCCTAGTCTAGATACCACACATGACAGACCTGCAATCATCAACAATCATTGGGTCCCCGTATACGGACGGGACCTTCTTGTGATACAAGTAAAATTTTCATGCGCTTAAAGGGAAAAATGGGGTCTATATCAGGTTGTGTTGGATCTAATTTAGATTTCCCTTTGTGATTTGTTTGAGGGGGCGGGATTATGGTTTTTCTAACCCATATTTGCCTAACTTGTGTTTGCATGTACGGTGCCTTATTCATGAATTGGCGTGGGAATTTTGGTTGTTGCTGACGTTCCTCTGTTTTAGTTGTCTTTTGCTTGCTAGCAGTAGGTGACTTTGTATTCAACGTCGGAAGGCGTTTTCGCTTAACCGAAGGCTTAGACGTACTGGGCGAATGCAAAGGCGTCGTGAGAGAGGTTCGCTTGCTTGGTCAGAGTGTTGCTTGTTCGTGTGCTTCATATTCATGAAAGCGTGGAAGAATAAAGTCATCGCAGCAACACATAGACATAAGTTTGGCAAAGGAAAGATAAGTTTTGGCAACATCATTGTCTACGTCCTTAAGAGATTGGGATTCAGTACATAAAGAGGAAAGACGAATGTAAGATGGTCGTTTCTTCTTGTCATCGAAGAGCGGGTTCTCCTTTATTTCAAACGAACTCCCTTCCAGAGATGTCGCACTCACATTCCCTGTATCCATAAGAATACTCGTTAGTGTTAGAACAAGCTTCAGCTTCAGGAGTCATCTTCGCCGTCCTCTTACATTTACATGTTCGAGAGTCGGGTACTGGACTCGACGTAGAGGGTTTGTTCGTATTGTGACATTGCTTTAGGGTAGAAATTCTGCTAAGTAGCTCATTTCGCTGCTTCGCGAAGGCTTTCCGCTCTAGTTCTAGGGTTCGTTCTAGTTCTGCTATGACCAGAAGTTTTTCTGGGATATTTATGCGAGAAAGCGCTTCTTGGACAGCGAGTTCCTGTTCTTCGGTTGGAAATAGAGTCTTGATGTCCTCAGATAGTGAAGATTTTTTAGTCTTATAACCAGCATTCAATTCTGCGTAGTCATATGCGATTTCCGCCCAAAGTATGTTCTGCTCCCTCTTTTCTTCCGAAAGGACGACGGAGGAGGATCTTACGAATGGCATGAGCTGTGAGGGAGTTCCCTTCCTAGTTTGCAGGAACCTAGTGCTATACACATTATACCTTTTTTACTATCAACGGCGTTGGTTCGCAGTTGCTGGCCAGACCGATTCCCATTCGGGCGTCGTAGAATTCTGTTTCAACTGGTTGGTTTAGTAGGCACAAGATGCGTGCGCTTTCATTTCTAAGGTGAAGTTGCTCTTCAAGTTCTTTCACCTCTCGGTATAGCCTAACTCTTTCCTTTGTAAGCAGTTCATATTGGGAGGCCGTCAGGAGACGAGATGTTTCACATGAGCTAATGGCCAGTGTGGTTTCCTTAACTTTGGTCTCACTTTGTTTATTCTTGCTTTGCAGACGTTCGACTAACGCTTCAGAGGCCATTAGATGTTCATTTGCACGAGCGAGCTCTTCTACTTTAAAACTAAGTAAGGCATAGTTGTTTTCAAATTTTAGCTTAAGTTCATCATAATCCCTAGCGTCTACGGTGGGTTGCTTAATGGTGTGACGATGATTGAACACGTCATCGAGTTGAGAGATTCGTACCTCAGACTCTTTGTTGGCAGGAGTCTTTGCCGTGTTCTCACTGGTGTTAACCATCTCCTTGTCCTCGTCATGTTCGACCAGCCTTGCCATGCAGCAATCTTCGTCCTTAGGCTCCTCGTCTTCGGAAGTGTCGTTCACCCACTCAGCTTCTTCGGTGAGGAGAACTTTCCCACTTTCCATTTTGGGAGTCATCCTGGCCTTACGGTCGTAGTAGCCAGAGTCCTTCACGCGTGGGGCGTGGCATTCCTTGGCGAAGTGGCCTAACTTTCCACACCGAAAGCACTTTACAGCCTTTTGAGGTGCGGATTCTTCCTCTTTCTTTGTTGGCTTAACTTCCTCTGTAGGAGTGGTGCTTTTGGTGCCGCTGAAGGTTCTTTGGCGATTGGAGGAGGATGAGGATTTTTTTCCGATCTTCTTTGAGACCATCTTTGTGAGCATTGCCAGTTGCTTGCGCAGATCATGAATATCGTCATCAGATTCTGTATCAGCTTCGGATCCTGAAGAGGTGTCTGATGCAACAGTTGGAAGCTTCCCTTTGTTTTGTTTGGCCTTTGCCGTGGAAGATCGTTCGGTAGTCTTGTTCGAGAGGAGGGCCAGCGGGTTGACTCGAGTGTTGGTGGACTGAGGTTGCACGTAAGGAGCATAGGCAGACAGGCTGTCGTAGAGAGCATGAATGGAGGTGTTGGAGAGGTCCTTACTCTGAATCATCATCACAGTTGCGTTGCCCCAATGTGGTTTGAGGCTACCAAGGAAGCGGTTGTTGATATCGAATTTGTCCCTCGAGATCTTGGCTTTCTTGAGTTCATTGATGACTTTCAAGTATCGGAGATATGTGTCACGCAACTCCTCTCCTTCATAGGCCTGGAAGTGTTCATACTGCGAGAGACATGCTGATTTCCTCCCCTGAGCACTCTCAGTTGTGCCTGCCATGATTTCCACGAGTTCATCCCATATTTCCTTGGCAGTTGTGCAGCACTCGATGTGGGCGTAGACTTCATTGCCCATGGCCTGGAAGAGGTATCCTTTGGCGGTCTCATCGGCCTGTAGGCGAGCCTCTTCATCATCATTAATGGGGCCTCTTGAAGTGCGGCGTTCATCCATGGGAGGGTTTGCATTTGGTTGTGCAGGGATGATTGTCCAGAACTGTGCTGGACCGTTGAAGATGGAGTCCATTAGGTATTGAGAGAGTGGTGCACCTTTGTTCCTGATGAATGTGAGGAACCTGTTTGTCCATGTGCTGTAATCACCTTGTCGCAGCATCGGGGGTCTGGTGTCGGAGCCCACTGTTGAGATGTCATTTGTGGCAGACATGGTTGGTGCAATCGAATCGTCCGTGGTTTTGATCTTGTATAGATAAGAGGGTTAGTAACGAACGCGATGAGAAATATGAGTTTAACAAGGAGAGTTTGAGAGAAAAAAAATCGTTTAAATAATTTCTTAGAACTAAGTGAACGTGTGTGATGGTCGAAAGCGTATGAGGGGAAGATATATCTTGAAGTTTGGAGAAGTTCTAGAAATTTAAAAAACAAGATTTGAGCAGTAAATTTTGTCAAAAGCGGTCTTAGGGAATGGGACTAATGAGTAAGGGATCAAGACTTTGAAAAGTTCGAGGAAAAATTTCAACACGAGAAAGAAATTAACACGAGAAAAAATTGCGGTTTGAGCAGATGTTTGTGATTACAAGATAAATTACCCAAGAAATTTTGGTTGAGAAATTTTCATGTTTGTGAAGACTCTCGGACGGTAAAGTGAAGAACAAATTCTCTGTGGAAAATGATTTTCTCGGATTTTAAAACTTGTCATGTGAGAAAGTTTCTCAGTTGAGGATTTTAAAACCTTGCAAGAAATTTCGCATCGAGAGTTGAAGTGTGGTTTTAGAAAGTTTCTCGGATTAGAAGATTCGTGGTTTTGAAAAATTTTCTCGAGGGAAATAAACTTTCTCGGCTGAAAATTTCTTGGATTGACAAACTTTCTCAGTTTCAAAGAATTTTTCGCGAATTTGCAAACTTTCTCGGTTTTTAAGAAATTTCTCGACTTAGAAATATTTCTCAGCTATTGAAAATTTTTGCGGCTCAGATAATAGACTTTCCTGGGTATAAAATTTCTCGGATCTTGGAGTTTCGCCGTTGGATAAAATAAAATAAAATAGAGAAATTTTCGCGGTTTAGGTTAATTCTAGGAACGGAATTTCGCGGTTTTGAAAAGCTAGGCAGTTGAGAAAAATGAAGTGAACGTGAAATTTTCGCGGTTTTGAAAGGATTCTCAGAATAACATTTCTCGGATAAAAAAGTTCCACCTCCCAACTGTGTGCGAAATTCACACAGTGCGCGATTTTGAAATTTTTCTTCCGCGCGCGTCTTTGATCCCTCTCCACCGTCGTCTCCGGCTGCAACGCAAGGGGGCAGGCCGGCCGGTGGTCGTGTTGGTCGTCCAAATTTGTGGACGGCGCTGTGTTCTGAATTCGTGGGGTAGGGTTTTTCGGGGGAACTACTGTTTCATTGGGATGTCGTCCGCGTCTGATGGCACGGCGGAGATTGACCGGCGACCTCCTGACACGGTGGTGGCAACTGAAAAGGGGGTGCATACGGATCTCTGTGATCACTCCATCCTTGATAGCAGTGTTGGATCGCGATCTTGTGGCCAGATTGGGCATACGTCGATGGTGGCGGGTTCGGATTTGTCGGTGCCGCCGGTTGGAGTGCCGAATCTGAGGGCGTTGAAGGCAGCGTACCCAGCTTTTGCGGAGTGCTTTGACGAAGAGCGGTTCTCAGACCTCATGGGCCGTGTGCATGGGCTGCCCCGTCAGGGCCTGACCGGAGATTCTGCTTCTAGGCCCGCGGCGGCGGTTGGGGAGGTTCTCAGGTCGTCGCAGCAAATTGGGGGCGATGCTCCGCCGCTGAAGGGTATTCTCAAGCAACCGTTGAAATCAGTGCAGCCCACGCGCCGGCTACCGTGGGGACGACCAGCGACGCCGCCGCCAAAGGGGTTTACCGCGCGCCGAGGTGTGGACATGGCTTTGGCGGCTGATGACGATAGCGTCTCTTTGGTGACAACTGAGGATGTTCCGGCGCTCCATGATGATGATGCTAGGGTTTCCATATTAGGTGATGAGGGGCCACATCATAAGGAACCCATGGCAGCGAAGGAAGGGGCCCGTCCGCGGGATGGGACGATCACCTCGCGTGATTTGCCGGCGGCACCCGCCACGGCTGTTAACCCGAAGGTTGGGTCGGTGTTTGCACGACTTGGGGCTGCCATGCTGAAGGATGGTAGCCAAGGACAGGCCACCTCGTTTGCGGCGGCTGTGAAAGGAAAGAGGCCTGGGCCATCACGAACGATGCCACTAACTTACACGCCGCCTTCGGTGGTGAATGGGGTCGCAGTTGTCCGTGCCCCATTGGAGGTGGCGCGTCGGGGACGTGAGCGGTGGAAGAACACTATTGTGGGTTATTTTCTTGGTCATAAGCCATATTTCCCGTTCGTCGAGCGCTATGTCAAGTCGATTTGGGCCGGTGTGGTAGAAGTGCGAGCCACTGTCAATGGATTCTTCATGTTCAGATTTGAGTCGGACGCCGCATGTACGACAGTCTTAGAGGGCGGCCCTGGCTGATGCAAGGCCAGCCTTTGTTTCTTGAGCCTTGGCGCCCGCGAATGACATTTACACGTAAGGAGGTGGTTGAGCTGCCACTGTGGATCAAGCTTTGGGATGTCCCGTCTGATCTTTGGACACAAGAGGGGCTAGGCCTCGTCGCCAGCGTGGTGGGACGACCATTGTATGCGGATGGGATTACGGCGGCAGGTGAACGATTGGATTACGCTCGGGTCTGTGTCATGAAGCAATTAGCTGAGCCTTTTCTGGACAAATTTGACGTGCTCCTTCAAGGCGATGAAGGGGAGGAGGACATGACGGTACCCATACGGGTAGAGTATGATTGGCGACCAACTAAATGCGCTCACTGCAGATCATGGGCGCACGGGCATGCTCATTGCCCTCAGCGACCGGAGGCTCGGGCTGCGCCGATGTCCAAGGATCAGGAACATCCTAAAGGAATGCCAGACTCACGACAGGTGTCAGGGGGAGGCACATCAGGGAACCTTCGCCAAGACGGGCCGAGGTCGGGCCAGGCGCATAATAGGGCACGCACTAGGAATGCTATGGGCGGCAGAAGGGACTCAGGGAACCGTGGTGCCCGCCAACCGGGTAGGATACGTGAGGCAGGGGGATTAGTCTCGCGACCAAATGAGGAATGGCAACAGGTGGGAGCCTACGGGAAAGCTATAGTGGTGCGAGATGCGGCAGAGCGACAGGACCGCCAGCCTGTAAGGGTTGGTGCGTGGGCAGGGAGCACATCAAGGCCGCCAGATGATTCCGCATGTGTGTCCCATGGGGACACGAACCATTTTGCAGTTCTTCGGGATGTGCCTGAAGATAGCACCCACACTTCTCCATCGGGCCCTAAAGCAAATGCAGCCCATAACGGGGTGCATTTATGTTAGCCGTGGGAGCATGGAATGTACGTGGTCTTAACAAACAGGACCACAGGAGGGCGGTGGGGGAGGTGATAGCGCGTGAGGGGTTGCGGATGATGGGGCTGTTAGAGACGAGGGTGGCTGAGGCTAATGCGGCGTTTATTTCGAGTAGCATTCGCGGTCATTGGCGATGGTTCTTTGATTATGAGGAGGGTCCGGCATCGCGCATGTGGGTTGGGTGGGACCCATCTGTTATGACTGTGGATATTATTGGTTCTCCACCCAAGCTATACATTGTAGAGTGGAGCAGGCAATGACTGGCGAGATTGTCTTCGTGTCTTTTGCGTATGGGCAGTCCAGGAGGGAGGACCGGCTGCCCTTATGGGCGGAGTTGAGCTCCTTTTCCTCATCTCGTGTGTCGGACGCATGGATAGTCTTGGGGGACTTCAATGCTATATTGCACACGGATGAGGGGCGTGGTGGGGCTCCCCCTAGACTTGATATGGAGGAGTTCCAAACGTGCTTGGTCGAGGCTGATCTTGCGACGATACCAACGACGGGGCCGCTATTCACGTGGTATAACCAGCAGCGGTCTGATGCCGGGATCTGGCGGCGACTAGATCGTATACTTGGCAACCCACAGTGGTTCGCCCGATTTCCAGACTCATTGTGTAGGTGTGGCTTACCTGCGACCTCTGATCATTCGCCTGTGTCTTTGGGGGCTACTATGACGCGGCCGCTTAAGACCATGTTTCGATTTGATAATTTTCTGAAGGCTGACCCGGAGTTCTTGGGCATTGTTCAAAATGCTTGGAACTCCCGTTGCACGGTTTTCCCATGTTTGTTTTGGTTAGGCGGCTGAAGTTACTGAAGCCAGCCATGATTCGGCTGCGACGTTCGAAGGGAGATTTGACGGCGAATGTCACAGAGGCGAAGCGCTTTCTTGATATTGCACAGGAGTTTGCTTCCCGATTCCCTCAGGAGGACGGGTTCTACGAGCTGGAGAGGCTGTGTCGGGCATTATACGCCAAGGCGGTGGAGATGGAACATTCGGCGTTATCGCAGCGAGCTAAGCTTGCATGGCTGAAGGATGGGGACCAGTGCACCTCATATTTCTTTAGGAGGGTTGCCATGCGCCGTGCTACTAACCGCATCTGGTCCATAGAGGCTGCCAATGGAGATCTCCTGGAGGAACCAGCCCAGGTGGAGGCCGAGCTGACCGGGTTTTATCAGGACTTATTGGGGCAGTCTGCTCACTCAGTGCCTACTATCCCTGCGGATGTGCAGAGAGCTGTGACGCGTACACTTTCCCCAGCGGAAGCTGCTTCTATGATTGGTTTGGTGACGGCCACGGAAGTTCGTACGGCGCTTTTCTCTATGGGGGATGAGAAGGCGCCAGGACCTGATGGGTATACGGTTGGTTTCTTCCGAGCCGCGTGGGGAATTGTGGGTGATGAGGTGGTTAAGGCGGTTCAAGATTTCTTCCTCACAGGTAGACTGCTGAAGGGCGTCAACAGCACACTCATTACGCTGATCCCCAAGAGTGACACACCTCGCCGTGCAACGGACTTTCGACCCATTTCATGTTGCAACGTCATCTACAAGGTGATATCTAAAATTTTGTCCAATCGGCTGAAGGGACACCTGGCTGCCTTGGTTCACGGTTCACAGACGGCATTTATACCTGGGCGACGGATTAGTGATAATGTGTTGTTGGCACAGGAGCTATGCCTTGGGTACAAATCCAAGGGCCGGCCGCCCCGGGCTATGTTCAAGATTGACCTGGCCAAGGCGTATGACAAAATTGAGTGGGATTTTATGCTGTCTGTCTTAGGAGCCATGGGTTTTCATCCAACATTCATTGGCTGGATTCGAGCGTGTCTGACGACGACGGCGTTCTCGCTGAACTTGAATGGCCAAATGGTTGGTTTTTTCCAAGGCAAGAGGGGTATTCGCCAGGGGGACCCCATCTCTCCCTATCTCTTCACGCTGGCGATGGAGGTTCTCTACGGGCTTCTCCAGGTCTACATTTCAGAGGAACCAGGCTTCAAGTATCATTGGCGATGTGAGGCGCTGGGATTGGTGTCCCTAGCGTTTGCTGACGACCTCTTATTATTCAGCCATGCGGACGTCATCTCAGTTGGAGTGTTGAAGAAAGCTTTGGATGAGTTTGCACGGCTGTCCGGGCTACTCCCTAATCCTGCCAAGAGTGAGATGTATCTTTCGAAGAGGGCTGAAGGGTTGACAGCACAGCTTCAGGAACTCATGGGGTATCAGGTGGGACACCTGCCAGTGCGCTATCTGGGAGTGCCTCTCATTACTACTCGTTTGACGATTAGCGACTGTGCCCCTCTCCTGCAGAAAGTGGACCAGCGATTGGGTTCATGGCTGAATCGATCTTTATCTTATGCAGGTCGACTGCCGCTGGTTAAGTCGGTTTTGCAGGCGCTTCACGCTTATTGGTCGAGTGTGTTCTTGTTGCCTAAAGGCATTGTTCGAGCCTTAGAGTCGCGATTTCGCAAATTTTTGTGGGGAGGTGCAACACCTAAGGTGGCATGGGAGGTGTTATGCCTCCCTATTGCTGAGGGGGGTCTGGGATTGCGGTCTATAGCTGTTGACAACAAGGCCCTTCTACTCAAGCACTTGTGGAGTGTTCTTACTAAGGCCCCAGATTCGATTTGGGTCGATTGGCTTTATAGGACGAGGCTGCATTCTCGATCGATCTGGGACCTCCGAGTCTCGGCGACTGACGCATGGAGTTGGCGGAAGCTGCTACAGCTGCGCTCGTTGATCAGATCTATGATCACGTTTCGTATTGGAGACGGATCTGCGATTTGGCTATGGAAGGACCCCTGGTTGATGCCTACGCCGCTGCTTGAGAGGTTCCCTCGGGGGCCCTATCGCGATGGGGCTGCCACTCGATTCACGACTGAGTGTGGTTCTTAGTGCGCAGGGGTGGAATTGGCCGGGGCAAGGGGCGGTGGAGTATCTTGAGATCTCCAGGCATTTACCTTATGTGGTTCGTGCGGCCCATGATGGCGTACAGTGGACAGGATCGCCGGATGGATCTATGACGACGACTTTGGCTCGGGAAGCCATGCACACTAGGAGGCAACCTGTGGGGTGGGCGACTTTCTTTGGAGGACCGCTGAAGGTTCCCAGGCACGAATTTATCTTATACCTGGCAGTGCAGGATCGCCTCTCGACTAGGGACAAGCCATGGGTTGCCCAGAGAGCAGGGACTCCAGCTTGTGTTCTATGTGAGGACCTACATATCGAGACGACCCAGCATCTCCTTTTTGAGTGTCCCTTCTCCCGCCAATGTGTTCACTTGCTGAGGCGCCGGATTCGATGGACTTGGCCTTATAGGGAGTGGCATCTGGGCATCCAGTGGGCGTCGGCCCGTTGGCGTGGGAAGCACCTTATTCATGCAGCTCACCGGCATATCCTATCCTCCCTTGCCTATCATATTTGGCAGGCAAGGAATCGGCGCTGGAAGGAGGGGATCGTCAGTACTCCACAGAGGCTCGTGGGGTGTGTCCTTGCCTTGGCCACTTTGCGGATTAGTGGCACGTCCGCCAAGTACGATCTTCATCGGGCGGCTATCCGCAGACTATGGCGGGTGGCTTGGTAGGGCAGGTCTCATGGGTGTCATGGGTGTCATGGATGTTTTTTTGTTTGGGTGTTCTTGTGAGTGGGGTCATTGGTTGATTGGTTTTGCACTTATGTGTGTGCCCAGTAGTCTGTTACTGGTTTTGCGGAGTATATCTCCTGCTCATCTGTACATACTCTTCCACTTTTATATACGGGACATTATACCAAAAAAAAAAAAAATTTCTCGGATAAGAAAATTTCGCGGGCTTGAACGACTCAGCATGAAATTTCGCGGCCAAGAACACAATGTTACTGTTCCATTGCTTGTCGCGAGTTTTTCCAGAAAAACAGTCCGTTTTCACTCAAATCTCAACCAAAATCACTCAAACTTGATCCAAAACTTCAGAAACTCGTCCCTAAACACATAGTCGACCAATTTGTGAGCTAAAAACAACAAAAAACGGGTCAAATCGACCAAAAACAGAGAGAGGCCGAGATGACTTTTTTCTGAAAATTTTTGCTTCGATCTTGCTCAAAACTCGTTAAAACTGATCCAAAAGTGTTCTAAAAACATTTTAGGCATAGACTCGATCTGGGGAAAGGTTTTAAACACAAAAACAAAGCATAAAAACTCCAAAACGCGCTCAAAATGCCAAACATGATTTTTTGCCCAAAACACCTTTGATCTTTCTCGGAATCGAACGAAACTGGATTCAAATCAATGCAGATCGATCCACGTTTGCTCTGATACCACTTGTTGGTCCCGATTGCACCAAACAAGGAATCAAAGAGGCTTTGATGGAATGACAAAAGGGAGGGGATCTCACCTTCAAGTGTGTGTATTGTGTGAAAAATGGGTTTAGCCTTTTGATCTTTGATTACCTTTTAAATTTGTGTTGGTAAAACCTTATATACCACATTAGCCCTAGGTATATTAAGGCCCAAACACTAAAGATTAACTAATTACATTCTAGTCCAAAGCCCAAGCTAAAATGATAATTACAAAATATAACACAAGACTTAAACTATTAACACAATCTATAAATATCCTAACACACGTCATTAAATATAGCTTAATAATTCGTTATCGTCATGAAGTTCACTACACTGAAGAAAAATCAATTCAGGCTTAGATAAATCGAGTTATTTTTTTATGTCTATGACTCCTCTGTGCCGCAGATAGACGAAATACCAATAATAGCTGGGCAAGACCAATAGACCTTTAGGATGCAGGTTTGTATATGTCATCATAATCAAAACGAATCCGACCTACGAAATCTGATATGGTCAAATAACAGAGGAATATAGTTCAGAACATGATTGGCAAAACATTAAGAACATTGTCTAGCATTACTAAATACCTAACAGAGGAAGAAGTACTCCAAGAGTTTCGCAACAGCATATAAAATCATTAATAGGGTTTATATTAAGTAGCTAGCTTTCTTCTTTGTTAAGTTTCTACGGCACCTGAGGCGGCATCGTTATGATCCACGGTGTCTTTGCAGAACGTCAGTGATGAAAGCTTGATTTTTCTGAGATAATGGAGCATCAACCACTGGTTGCCTGGAAGCAGTAAGCATGCACTTCATCTTCTCAAACTGGTTAAGAAATAGCATTAGAAATCAGCAGTGAAATTTAGAGATTTTGATCTTTAAAGAGTGAGAGCACGCTTAGATAAAGAGTACCGCAATAATCTCGCCACGCGCGAATTGTAGCTCCTGGAGCAGCGTAAACTTTTCTTCCACTAACATGTCAATCTGTAGAAACTAAAAAACAATTTTATGCAAATATATGCTAGGGTGGTAATAGATTTGCAGGAAAAAGAATAATACCTTATTCTGTGATCTGATGTACAAAGTTTTGTAGCTTATGTTCTCAGGTTGCATCTCAAAGTCGTCAACTCTGTCAACCATTGGTTCCTTTACAGGTTCTGTGTATTGAACTTTATCATCTTCCTCAATGGGTTCCTCTAAACTGTAAATAACAAATTCTTCTCCATTGTCCCTGGTGTCGTCAATTTAAGAGGTTTTTGCTGGGCATTCTTTTACCTGTTTGATCCTTTTTATGGGAGTTGCAGATTTGGGATGATTTGATTTTCGAATAAGCACAGTAGAAGTTCCTTGACCATAATTTGTTGTTGAATCCTACAAAAATTCCCGAAGGTAGTCATACAGCCGACGGGCGAATCTACTATACCATTTATTCTTATTCCAATTGAACCCAAAAAACAACAGTTACACCCAAATTCGCGTTGTAGCATGTAGGGTTTGCGATATTATTTGGGGCATTTAAATAGGGTCAAGTTCTTAGTACGAATCTTGAAAGAGTTAATATATTTGCCCACCTAGCAATTGAAATAATGCATGGTGTAAATCGAAGATATCATCGTGGTTACCTCAATGGTAGAGTCGTCCTTGTCTGTGCTCTTTTTCTTTCCCATTTTCTGTTAGTTGTTCGTCAAGTATGCAGATAGGCATATGGAGACTAAGATTGTAATGCCTCCCATTAAGACAGTCAATGATGATATATACTTATTTCGACTATCTTAATGCAATTGTATATAATTTTGTGAGTTCGATTAATGATAAAAAAAGAATCCTATTGAACCTAATCAAATAAAAATAAATAATATTATCTAGCGATATTTATACATTACCAATTTCATGATAAAAATAATAATTCTATTAATATTTGTTCATTTACCATAAAAATAGTACGTTATTAATTTGACTCTCTTTTCCAGGCAAGTAATATAGGGAAAGAACATAATGGCGTCTATTTTATATTGGGAATGAATATAGGTCAGTCTGTTTATATGTTCGAGTTTTCAGCTTACAATTTAAAGGAAAATTGAGGAAACTTCATTTATGAACGCATTCTCATAGCAACATAGTTATTAACGTCTTCAGCCGTGTATGAATATATACTACACTGTATAATGTTCAGCCCTTTATCATACAATGAGCCTCACAGTGACAAAGGGCGAAATAACTGACCTGCTGTAATACCCCAAAATTTTATGAGCATGTTAATTTATGAGCATGTAATACCCCAAAATTCTACGTGCTTATATGACTTTATAAATACATATTTAATTATTTATATGCTACTATGAAATTCTAACTTCATAAAAATTTAAGTTGGGACTTAGAAGAAATTTTACACAAGATAGGAAAAGGATTTAAATTCAGAAAGGAAGAGATTTCGAAGCATGAAACATAAAATTTTTATATCGTTCATTACCACTAGTCTTAAGGAAATGCGTACATGATTTTATGTGAGTTCTACGTGATTTAATTTCGTTATACGATGACATGACACGCATACTCATGGCATGAGCATGTGCGCGCACGACTAGTATGAGAGTAAGAGAAATAGCGTGCATGAGTATAAGATCGGTTGAAAGCGATATGTATATTTGCCGATATGGGCATTTGTGTCGACTCAATGATGAGTCACGGCTCTTCTATGCTACCACGGCAATTCACGAGGCCGAATTACCTGATTCACGAAAGATAGGGGAAATATATTACGGCGATTCACGAGGCCGACTGCCTGATTCACGAGAGGCAGGTAATTACCCAATACCGGGAGATGCAACCTGGAGGATGCGACTCGAGGGTATGAGCGGCACCGAGGGAATCTCGAGTGTTGGCGACCTCGTAGTAAGGTACAAGTGAGAAGCGCCCGCGTGCCAGACCGCATTGTGATGGAAAGGCGCCTTAGGGGTTAAACGAAATCTGTGTGCCCGGGTTAGCCTCTCAATGGGAACATTGGGATTGAAAGGCACTATTAGCCTCTCAGTGTGGACCGCATTGGGACTGAAAGGCACCATAGGGTTAAGCACAGATTGAGTCGGGTTTAGCCTCCCAGTGTGTGTACTGCCACTTATACCCTTAGGGGTTTGAGCTCTATAAGGTGCATAGTAAGATTGAAAGCGAAAGGGCCCAAATACGTTATGAAAGGTCAAGAAGGATGTGAGGAGTTAATAGCATTGGCGCGAATGCCTTCGCTATATAGATCATGTGCATTTCATGCATGTTTTTCACTTACTGAGCTTTATAAGCTCATTCCACGTTTTTATGTGTTGTAGGACCCCGCGATCACGGTACTTGATCATTTTCATGACGAGGCCAATTTTTGAAGCTTCCGGGGGCTTTTGAGTTGGAAGTGTGTGCATGGATGCGACCTTGTGGCGGCCCAGATGTATTTTGACCCGCATGCGCGCTTTCCTATGCAAATAGGACCCACGATGATTTTGTAGACAACATTACTATTCCTTTTATGAAAGGAAAAATTTTATCCGAAATTTCATACGACCTATTTCATTATTAGGACATTAGTTGCGTAGACTAGCTAAGAAAGTAGTGGTGGAAGGCAGCGCGACAGGTGGTAACAGAGCTTAGGATATAGGTTTTGCAGACAGTCCATGTACACACACTCAAAAGCGCGGAAGCGGCCTTGCTCGTAGGTTTTGTGTTTCTATGAATTCTGGTATTATATGATTCATATGTCTTAAAAAACGTTAGGATAAAAGGACGATGGGTAGAACAAGGAATGAGAATAGTGGGGGTGCAGATAAAGGTAAAGAACCCGCAGCCCGTACTGATAGTCGGGATGCGACTATTCTCCAACTTGCGGAATTAGTCCGCCAACAATCTGCCCAAAGTCAGCAACTGATCCAGCAACAAAATGCTGGTGGGCAATCAAGCAACGGACCCCCTCAGGCCGACAGAATCGAAATGGTCGGGGAAAGATTTCGTAAACTTAATCCCCCAACCTTTGACGATGCTGTTGACCCAACCTCGGCTGAGGATTGGCTCCGAACCCTAGAAACTATGTTCCAACATAGCCATACTCCTTAAACAGAAAAGGTCTTGTGCGCTAGCTACCTATTAAGGGGAAGCGCAGGTCATTGGTGGGATACCGTACTAACTCGAAGATCCCTCGACAATGACCTGGGATCGTTTCAAAGAACTTTTCCGAAACAAGTATTTCACTGCTCCCGTCTGTGCCCAAAGGATGAACGAGTTCATCAATCTCCGCCAGGGAGCAATGACGGTGGCGGAGTATATTAGGAAATTCGAACAGTTATCTCGATTCGCCACCCACATAGTGAGCACCGACTCGCTGAATATTGAGCGGTTTATGGAGGGCATGAAGCCTGAACTTTACCGTGAAATTGGCATGGCTGGATTCCAAGGAGTTACTTATGCCTAAATGGCGGAACGAGCCCTGATGGCTGAGCAAGCCGAAATCCGAATTGTGCGAGCACATGAGGCAAAGAGGAAATTCGAACAAGGACCTAAAGGGGACGGAAATAACCCGAAGAAACCGTTTGTTCCTAAGAATGTGAAGCCCAATTTCCAAAACCGTCCTGAACCACCTCAGCAAACTAACACGAATCAGGGGAAACCCCAACCAAACGTACCCACATGTCCAAAATGTGCACGGCGTCATCTAGACGTCTGTTTCTCCCAAAACATTACCTGCTTTAGATGTGGCAAGACAGGCCACTACTCCGTAGCTTGCCCAAGAAATGCATCTGGAAGTCAGGGAACGAACCGGGCCAAGCCGCCGACAGCACCCGCTCGGGTATATATGCTTACGGCGGAAGAAGCTGAAAACAGCCCATCCGAGACGGAAGGTATCCTCCTAACCAATTAAACTTCAACATGCATTCTAGTGGACGTATGAGCCACATTTCCTTTTGTATCAACCACTTATGGGATAGGCTTTCGGAATAGGAAGCTGTACCCGAATCGCCTAGAAAGGAACCTAAGATCCAATCGCATTTGTGGTATAACCTTATGCCCCAATTTTTTTCCACTCATCCTAAGGGAAATATTGGCTCTATATTGGAGTGGCGCAGCGGAAGCGTGATGGGTACTTAGAATCTTCCATTTTTGCCTAAGTTAGAATTATATGAGTTCTTCGTTTTTTTGGCATGATTCCCGTGTGTATATATATAAATGGGTGAATATACATGATGGGTGAGAGTAAACCTCTCACAAGCAACCAGTAACAGACTACTAGATAAACGAAAAATAAAGCCAATAAACCCAATAAACCCAAGCACATCTAAACTACCACGCTACACGCCATAGGCGACGTATGGCTGCTCTTTGAAGATCATACTTCGCCGAAGTACCACTTAGTCGCATGCGCACCATATCAAGGACAGCAGCCACCAGCATGTCAGGAGTCGTGATGATCCCTTCCTTCCAGCGCTTGTTGCGTGCCTGCCAAATTTGGTAAACCAAAGAGGCCAAGACATGTCGATAAGCCGCTGAAATAAGATGGTTGCCACGCCATTTCTTTGAAGCCCACAAAATGCCGTCGGCCCAGTCCCTATAAGGCCATGACCAGTGGATGCGTTGCCTAAGCAGCCGAAGACACTGACGAGAGAACCGACAGTCGAAGTACAGATGCTGAACCGTCTCATAGCGTAGCACATCACCTAGAACACAAGCGGGGGTGCCCGCTCGTTGAGCCACCCAAGGTTTATCCCTCGTAGACATGCGATCACGTATACTCAGCCAAAGGATAACCTCATGCCTAGGGACCTCTAAAGGTCCCCCAAATAAGGCCGACGAAGGTATAGGCTGTCTGCGAAAACGCATGGCCTCCCTAATCAACCGGGCGGAGGCTCGGCCATCCTCCGCCCCTTTCCATAGTATCCTATTGGCGAGGTCGGGTCAACAGATGGAAGGGGGCGACTGAAGTCAATGTATTCGGTCGTCGTCCTTCCCGGCCAGCTCCATCCATGGGCATCAATGACGGCACTCAATCGGGTCCCCGCCGAAAGCCCCATCGCTAGAGGGCCTCTTAGGTAGCGGTCCAGAAGTGGCGCTTCCTGTAGCCAAGGATCCTCCCATAACCATATCGTAGAGCCATCACCAATCCTGAACGAGATAAGTGGGAGTACGACCGACCTCAATTGCATGAGTTTTCTCCAGCTCCATGATGTGTTGGCCGAGATAGGGGCAGCCCAAACGAACCTCGCATGTAGGCGTGTACTACACAACCAGTCCACCCATACAGAATCAAGCGCACGCGTAAGCACCCTCCACAAAAGCTGTACCAGTAGTGATCTGTTATCAGTAGCTATAGAGCGAAGTCCCACCCCCTTCAGATGGCGGAAGGTAGAGATCATCCCATGCAACCTTGGCTGAAGAGCCACACCATAAGAACTGCCTAAATCGAGACTCCAGGGCACGAACAATACCCTTGGGCAGTAGGAACACCCCCGACCAATATACACGTAACGCCTGAAGGCCGACTTTATCAGTTGGATCCTGCCTGCATATGACAAGGACTTATTCAGCCAAGATCCCAGTCGAGCGTCAACGCGCTGTAAAAGCGGTGCACAATCCCCAATCGTAAGGCATGAAGCTATCAGCGGTACCCCCAAGTAGCGGACAGGTAAGTGACCCTCCCTAAAACCCATAATGGCATGTAGCTGTACCTTCAGACCCTCCGTCCGTCGTGATAGATACATCTCACTCTTGTCAGGGTTTGTGTACAAACCTGACAGAGTCGAGAAAACCGTTAATGCGTTCTTCAGAACCCCCACAGAGACGGCATCAGCATGACAAAAAAAGAGAAGATCATCCGCGAAAACTAGCATAGACAACGTGGTGGCCTCACATCTCCAATGGTAGCGAAACCGTGGCTCCATGAGAATCCGATCGTCAACCAGGCCATGCAAAACTTCCATCACCAGCGTGAATAGGTACGGCGAAATAGGGTCACCCTGGCGTAACCCCCGCTTGCCCTCAAAGAACCCCATCGGTCGGCCATTTATGTTAATGGAAAAAGTAGTGGTAGTTACGCAGGCCCGGATCCACTCGATGTAAGTAGGGTGAAAACCCATAGCCTGAAGCGTGGCAAGTAGGAAGCTCCATTCGACCTTGTCGTACGCCTTGGCAAGGTCCACCTTGAGCATAGCTCTAGGCGGCCGTCCCTTGCTCGTATAACTCAAGTATAACTCCTAGGCCATAAGAATATTATCGCTGATCCTCCTCCCAAGGATGAACGCCGTTTGCGATTTATGGACCAGACCGCCTAACGATGTTTTCAGCCTATTCGCCAGAATCTTCGAAATAACTTTATAAATGACATTGCAGCAAGAAATTGGCTGAAAATCTGTCGCTCGCCTCGGGGACTGAACTTTGGGTATCAGCGTAATAAGGGTACTATTCAGCCCCTTCAGTAATCGTCCTGTCACGAAGAAGTCCTGGACCGAGGACGTAAAGTCAGTCCCCAACACATCCCACGCAGGCTTGAAGAAAGCAGCGGTGTATCCATCTGGACCAGGCGCCTTCTCATTCCCCATAAAGAATAGTGCCTGGCGTACCTCTCGCCTCCACTGGCCGGACCATGTCTAAAGCAGCCGCTGGGGAAAGCGTGGGAATCCCTCACAGATTGGCCCAATAGCCCCTGGTAGAACTCCAGTAGCTCCCCCTCCACTGTAGCCGGTGTATCCAAGAGAACCCCACTCGCACTTTCCAACGATAAGATACGGTTGGTCGCACGACGTATGGCAACCTTCCTAAAAAAGTAGGAGGTGCACTAATCCCCATCCTTTAGCCACGCCAATTTAGCACGTTGAGACAAAGCCGTGTGCTCGATTTCCACGGCGCACGCATATAAGCTACGACAGCAACGCTCCAGATCATGAAATAAGCCCTCGAGTGGATATCGCGCCGCAAAGTCCTGAACGGCCTAAGAATCGCATCGTCTCCGCTACATTCGCCGCCAAATCCCCCTTGGCCCGACGCATCTACTTAAAAATAGGTTTCAGGCGCTTCAACCTATTAACCAGACGGTACATAGGCAACCCTGCCTCGGGCGACTCCCACACCCTGCGAACTTGGTCCAAAAACGCTGGTTCCTTAATAAGAAAGTTCTCGAATCGAAAATTCAAGCCCCTTTGTCGAGTCTCCGCAGCCACTAAGGTAAGTGGCGAGTGATCAGAAGTGGCTGGAAGTTCGCATCTATAATAACTGTCCGAACACCTGACGAACCATTGGTGATTCCCTAGCATGCGATCTAGTCTGCGCCAGATACCGGCCAGCGCCCTTTGTTGATTGTACCAAGTAAATTCCTGGCCCGTGGATCGAAGAGATGAGAGATCCTGGTGCCCCTTACCTACGCTGCTGGTGGGCCTCTCTTGGGTGTTGTGTCCTGGTGTTGGCGTCATCTCGCCTGCCCCCCCGACAGGCTGGCCTCGCCGACTTCTTGGGTGTCCTACCCGCTTGCTCGGGTCACTGGCGGGCTTCACTTGCTGGTTGGCCTCCCTGGCGGAAAGAAACAGGAGTTGGCGTCCACGCCTCCCCCCGACCAGACCTGCGGACGCAATTGCTGCGCTTCATCCCCTCCATTTGATATCTTCAGCACTGAAGTATTTTCCGCTGTGCTCTGGCACTTTGTTCGCACTTCAACCGACTGCCCTGCTGGCACTACAACTGGTGCCAGGCTCCAGTTGATAGTTTTTGGATTGTGACACCTCCTTGCCTTTGCTACCATGTGGTGGTGTTTCTTGTTGGCTTGGTCTTGTAGGGACCTGGTTGGTGTCTGGGCTGTTTCGGTCTTTGTTGTGCTGTCTGGTCGGTAGTTTGTTACCGCTTGTTGCGTCGTGAGCGTTATCATGTACGCTGTCCATGTACTCCTGTTTCTTTCGTTTAGTGAACACTTTCCAAAAAAGAGATGAGAGATCCGCCTGGACTAGACAATTGTGAAAATCAGCCATATCAGTCACGTTTGGCGCCCCTCCCCGACCCTCACCTGCATGCAAGATGGTATGAAATCCCCGGCCACCAACCATGCATCTTCTACACGTAAGGCTGAATATTGTATCAGCTCATCCCAAAGAGAGCGGCGATCCTCGCACCTGGAACTCCCATAAACAAAAGAGACAAAAACCGTCTCACCCGATCCAAGCAGTTCAATCTGACAGTGCAACACCTGGGTGGACTTAGCAACGATAGTGACCCGAAGCCAAGACGGGTCCCAACCCACCCAGATTCGGGTGCCTGGACCGTCGTCATAATAAAAAAACCACATCCAGCGTGACCTAAGACCCTTCGAAATTCGAGCCGCATTTGCAACCGACACATGCGTCTCGAGGAGACCCACAAGTCGCAAACCCGCCTCCCAACCCACTCCCCTACCGCCCTTCTGTGGTCTTGCCTGTTAAGACCACGCACGTTCCACGAACCGGTCATCGCTATGAATGAAGCCCTGACAAGGCCGTATGCTCTTTAGGGCCCGTAATAGTTAGCTCAGTATCAACCAAATCCCCCATCCTCCAGCCCCCCAAAGTACAGCAAAAGAGTTGTGATCAGACTGAGACGGATCAGCATAACGCCTTGGGATGTGCGGCCCCGTCGAAGATGCCGCTTCATGAGAGCCCCCGTGGCTAGGATAGTCAACTCTCTTTCAGTGCGAAGGGTTCGTCACCACCTTTGCCTTACCATAAGTGCCCACTTGGCGCCAATCCTTAGCACATTCCGCCCGCGAGACTCGTCCTTCTGGCTATGCCTTGCATGGGCAGGGGCATTAGCCTTCGCCTTAACCCCCATATAGGTGGGCTTCACAGTAGCTTGGGCCCTAGGCTGCACCGGCTGCGTCCGTTCTTGCCGTTTGGGACACTATCCCCATGGGCCCATGTCGCACACTGCTCACACCGCGATGGCCGCCATTCATACTCCACCCTCACATGTATAATCCCAGCCTTACCACCCTCCTCCGTGGGCACCTCAAGGTGAACCTCCTCAATGAACGGAGTAGCAAGCGTCTTCATGAGGCAGACATGCGCATAGTCAATCCGTTCCCCATTTGCCGTGATCCCATCCGCAAATAGTGGGCGGCCACAACCACTAGCCACGATGCTCAAACCATTTTGGGTCCAGAACTCGCTCGGCACATTCCATAGCTTCACCCAGAGAGGTACCTCAAGAAGCTCTTTTCTTTCAAGCGACATGCCTGGCCGCCAAGTTTCAAGAAAAAGCGGTCGACCCTGCAAAAGCCAAGGGCCGCTCTTATAGGAGTTCTTCTTAACTATTCGAGGTAATACAGGTTCCACTAACTGGAACAATCTTTATGTCTATGTTATCAAGATCTTATCACTTTCGATCTTCGCAAATTATTCGAGACCCTTTGTTGAATTCCTACTATTTAGACCAAAATAACCTCCAGTCTGAGATCAACGACTTCGATCTTTTATCCTCCAATCTGAAACGCTTGGAAGGATTATTCTATTCCATGAGAAGTCGTTCCTTTATACTCACTGGTAAGAACGCCTTCATAAGCAAGTAGGTGATTTCCTATCACCAAACTAAGCCAGCTCAACTCCCTACCAATCGTTACCCTGAATTGTTCCAACCAACGGAATTTCCGGGGCGAAATTATTTTAATGGGGGGAGGATGTAATACCCCAAAATTTTATGAGCATGTTAATATATGGACTTATGTGCAAACTATGTGCTTATATGACTTATAAATACATATTTAATTATTTATGCTACTATGAAATTCTAACTTCGTAAAAATTTAAGTTGGGACTTAGAAGAAATTTTATACAAGATAGGAAAAGATTTAAATTCAGAAAGGAAGAGCTTTCGAAGCATGAAACATAAAATCTTTATATCGTTCATTACCAGTAGTCTTAAGGAAATGTTTATAATATTAATTGTTACTTGAAGAGCTTGGTATGTCGATAACTTAGTGGGAGAGAACTCAAAATAATAATAAGATAATGGATACTACCTAAGGTCGATAAGGATTAAAAAAAAGCAAGTGCTAGGTCATTTAGTTATTTGAACACGCCTACCCTAGATAAGAATGAGAAATTTATATCATTAGTGAACAACTATCTAAAATTTAAGGAAGAAAGAAACTTGCGAAGAAAAAGGAGTCTAGAGCAGATCGAACAAGACTTGGAGTAGGTATATTTTCTTAACATACTTTCATATATTTTTAACTAAGGCGTGGCATGCTTTAAGGGTTTTAGTACGGAAATATCAATTATTAGGGTTTTACATGAATTTTAGGGTTAAAATATCTTAAGATTGTGTGGTACTTAGACTGTTCTTGATGATATGCGTGCAAGCAAAAGTTTAGCTGTTGAATGAGATTCCCAGTTGATTAGATTAAGAACTCTGTTAGTTGTAGATATGATTTCAAGATTAACAATGAGGGTAAGAATTCGAAATAAATCTCGAGATCTTATTTATGAATGTCGACATCTTTTTTGATATTATGTTAAATCCTAAAGCTAAAATTCGTAAGTCCATGTCAAATTTATATGTGTTTGGCCTAAATCTCGAGATCTTTGTCGAGATTTAATTCTTATGTTGACTTTATATATTGAGTAATGTCTCCAAATCATTATTCAAATATCGACACATGTCTCGAAATTTATGCATACACTGTGTCGAGATTTAGGTTGCTATACAACTCGAGATTTATTTTCAAGCCTGTCGAGATTCATACTAAACTCATGTCGAGATTTACCTTACATCACATATCGAGATTTATCAAACCATATCGAGATCTTTATGTAAAATGTGATATACATCTCGACATCCATTTCGAATTTTTTGTGTAATTTCAGTATCAAGATCATATACTGTTCAAAGCTCGAGATTCTTATAAATTTCAAAATGTTACCTTTTCAATCTAGGTTAAGTTCGGGGGTTATAGAAGTCGAAATTAGGGTTTTCAAATTAAGCCAATTTCGTGAAATTACAACTAGACTAACAAACCCCAATTTTATATGTTTGTATACTTAGGGTTCGAAGTTTAGCGACCTACCGTACGATAAATTTAATAGCTAAGGATACCAGGTAAGTGGAAATCGCATCTACAACACATAATTTTATGTGCATGAAGTTATGTGTTATATGCTTTTATGATTTTACGTGACGTGTCTATGTGCGTATATGATTTTATGTGAGTTCTACGTGATTTAATTTCGTTATACGATGACATGACACGCATACTCATGGCATGAGCATGTGCACGCACGACTAGTATGAGAGTCAGAGGAGATAGCATGCATGAGTATAAGATCGCTTGAAAATGATATGTATATTTGTCAATATGGGCATTTGTGTCGACTCAATGATGAGTCACGGCTCTTCTATGCTACCACGGCAATTCACGAGGCCGAATTACCTGATTCACGAAAGGTAGGGGAAATATATTATGGCGATTCACGAGGCCGACTGCCTGATTCACGAGAGGCAGGTAAATACCCAATAGCGGGAGATGCAACCTGGAGGATGCGACTCGAGAGTATGAGCGGCACCGAGGGAATCTCGAGTGTTGGCGACCTCGTAGTAAGCTACCAGTGAGAAGCGCCCGCGTGTCAGACCGCATTGGGATGGAAAGGCGCCTTAGGGTTAAACGAAATCTGTGTGCCCGGGTTAGCCTCTCAATGGGAACGCATTGGGATTGAAAGGCACTATTAGCCTCTCAGTGTGGACCGCATTGGGATTGAAAGGCACCATAGGGTTAAGCACAGATTGAGTAATCGGGTTTAGCCTCCCAGTGTGTGTACTGCCACCTATACCCTTATGGGTTTGAGCTCTATATGGTGCATAGTAAGATTGAAAGCCGAAAGGGCCCAAATATGTTATGAAAGGTCAAGAAGGATGTGAGGAGTTAATAGCATTGGCTCGAATGCCTTCGCTATTTAGATCACGTGCATTTCATGCATGGTTTTCACTTACTGAGCTTTATAAGCTCATTCCACGTTTTTATGTGTTGTAGGACCCCACGACCACGGTACGTGATCATTTTCACGATGAGGCTAATTTTTGAAGCTTCTGGGGGCTTTCGAGATGGAAGTGTGTGCATGGATGCGACCTCGTGGAGGCCCAGTAGATAGATTTATTTTGACCCGCATGCGCTCTTTCCTTGTAAATAGGAATCACGATGATTTTGTAGACAACGTTACTATTCCTTTTATGAAAGGAAATATTTTATCCGAAATTTCATACGACCTATTTCATTATTAGGACATTAGTCGCGTAGACTAGTTAAGAAAATAGTGGTGGAAGGCGGGGCGCCACACCTGCGATACAAAGAACACAAATGCAAATGTGGTAGAGAGTCTGATATTAAGATCGGGGGACCGACAGAAAATACGGAAGGTAAGTTGTTCTGTATCTGCAAGAGTGGCTATTGCGATTTATTCATGTGGTTGAATCCCATAGGCAGCAATATTGAGGAAGATGTAGCAATACCAGACATGGAAGTGTTCCAACCAAGAAAATGTGATATTCAGGCTCAATATATTGGAGACTTATTTTCTATGTGCGATGATTTTGAAAAGAGATTAGTGTCACTTGAGAAGACGGCAAAAGTGATGAAATACAGTGCAAGCTCTGCTTTGCTTCTTATTTGTGGATTGGTACTCAAGTAGTTGTCGTATTTATGAAGTCCTTCCTATCAATGTATTGTGTTAGTCCTATTTTTGAAAATGAAGATCGAGTTTTCTGGAATTTTATGGCAAAATTGATGCTTACTATGCAAATACTATGTAACAACAGTCGCAGTCGGCATACTCAGTTATCACAGGACGCAAAATGCTTACAATATGTCTGACAAAATTATCAAAATTACAGTAATACAGTCACAGCTATGCTTATGTTTCTGTTCATTAGCTGATCAGTTTGTTGAATGTCGTGACTACAGAATTTTTTCTGATAAGAGCATTGCCCAACAGCAAGTGGAATTTCTCCAACATTTCCTTCCAACTCTCTTATTGGCACACTATCCTCTAGGCAATTTGCGGTTGCCACGGGTGGAACAGAATTCTCAGAGGTCTCTGCAACTCTGTCTTTCAATATTTTCTCAAGACCCAATGATTGATCAAGATTCTGAGAAGATACGGCCATGCCTCCTTCAAATTGTAAACCGGGGCAAACATCTTCTTGATATTCAATAAGTAGTTGTTGGTCTAGAACAATCATCTGGTCTGGCCTACTTCTATTGTAAGTGGGCATGCGTTCGACAAATGCACTCCCATTTTCAACTGCGGTACGGTAGGCAGAGATAGTACTGAAGAAACGACAACAGTCTGGCTGTTATAAGACAATTTTCTTTCCGTCCTTCTTAATCGCAGTTTCACCAAAATCTCATTTAATGTTTTTGTCTCAAAATCAGCGTCCTCAGAATCACTGTCTGTATGCCTAGAAAACATTACCTTCTGCCTGTACATTTTCAGCAATGCTATAATTAGGCGTATGCACGCGAGGCAATTGTTCAGCGTTCTCTTCAGAATACTGGTAATCCAAGAAGCATGCAGCTCATCGTCACGAAGAGAGGCAGAAGACGGTGCAGATTCGGTCGGTAAAGGCAATTCAACATTCGGCGGGGAAGATACGGGACCATTCTCATCGTTATTCAGTGGCTGAGAAGACGTGTGGCCAACTGTGCTTTTGTCTTCCCTTTTTTTTGTGTTTGATGCACACTTTTCTTGCAGGCACTTCGAGCAGGCTCACACGTAGAAATTTGATTGTTCCCTGTTTCGTGAAGCACACGCTGCTTGGAACCATCCTCTAGATTAGACAAAATGGATGGCATACATAAAATTGTGACCCCAGTCAATAGTAAATTTGTTATCTTCTTGATAAATTCAGAACTGGCTGTCTGTTCAAAACTACTTGCTGCAAAGAAGTCTGCTCTAGACTCATCAACTGTAGGCTGCATGATGCTCGTCTTCATACTGAACTTCGAAACTACTTTAATTACTTCCTTCATTTTTGGAGAAGCTTTAGTGTTCCACGGATATGTCTTCCACAAACACATGCGAGGAACTATTCGTTCTCCCTTATCCAAAGGCGTTGCAAACCTTTCAGCAACACCAGGCATGCATTCATATGCGAGAACCTTTGCAATACCAAATTGAACGAATCCACCATGAGTGAATGCCGGTGTCTTCTTAACTACATTTGTTCTATTGCTAGTTGCATATAAGTCCTTTTTCAACGACTTTAGAGCTTCTCCATACGCAGTAGTTCCCCATGGATGACTGTTGAATCTGTCAAAGTCCTCCACTAAAGAAAATAATTTAGGACTTATGATCATATTTTCCGAGAACTACGCTGTTCTAGCACTGCAACGACAAATATAATGCAGGTTAATTTCAACTTCTCTATGTTAACTATACTAGATGAGTTGCTCTTTAATTCTGATAACCGACTACGAACGTTGTTGGTCCCGAAATGCACCAAACAAGGAATCAAAGTGGCTTGATGGAATGAAGAAGGGAGAGTTTCTCACCTTTGAGTGTGTGTAGTGTGTGAAAACAAGAGTAAGCCTTTTGATCTTTGATTAGCTTTCAAAGTGAGTTGGTAAAACCTTATATACCACATTAACCCTAGGTATATTAAGGCCCAATCACTAATAATAAAATAATTACAATCTAGTCCAAAGCCCAAGCTAAAGATAATTACAAAATAAATCCCAAGACTTAAACTATTGACACAATCAATTAAATATCCTAACAAACGTCATCGAGATGAACCTTACTCATTCCAGGAAAATGTCTGGACATAACTGTCTGTTGTCAGCAATGTTGGGAATCACAGAGAATTTCATTCCTGTTAAAAGACAGAACTCTATACAGGAAAATCGGACTGGTGATCTGGCGATTACCATCCATAATTCATCTGATCAGTAAATGCAGTTTGTGACTTCATCAAATACGAAATGAGCTGGCTTGATAAATGGAAATGGTCGGCACACATAATAAGATTTCCAAACTGCGTGCTAGTAATCAGCTATTGAAGTTCATTCTTGCTCAAATTATCAAAATGAACTGGCTAATGTCTTGATAATCAGCGTATATTGTTAGCTTACATGGTGGGACAACGTTTGTAGGAATTGCGTGTCAAGAATCTCCTGAGCAGATAAAATAACACAATACACACGCTAAGAAAACCAAACAGAACTCGCAAACATGCACACACTTAAAAACATTTACCAAGTAAAACTGGGACATGAGAATGAAAAACTTACTCTCGCAACAATGTCAGTAAAAGTTCCTTTCTGTGATTCCGCGTCCGATACTTCAACTTCGTCAAGGCGCGATTGTTTTCTTAGAGTGCGAACAATAAATGAGGGAATGCGCTTATTAGTAGAGTATAAAACGTGTAGGCATTCTAAGTTCAATTTGGGCCAATTCAAATTTGCGTCGACATTGACTACAATAGATTTTCACGCCTTCTGAAACCAAATAGTAGAACGGTAACCCTTGACTTAAATTACACAGTCAATCTAAATAATAGAAATACAACAAATACACATAAAAGCAATATTATTGTTAAATCATTCATAAACATAATAACATCTAAATTCTATAAAATTGAATACAGTAACATAAATTCAAATACACAATTGTCAGCAATATCAGCGGCATATACTATTACCGACTAACCAAAAAATAAAGAAATCTTCAAACATTCTTTTTACTATGTTCATTGTCCGGATAAGTCAAACCAAATTCTTATTATTAACAACCATTAGTAACCAAATTACTACAAAACCCAGTCGCCTCCATGAAACTATAATACAGAACATAGACACCCAAAATATATTAATAAATGATATACAACACATATAGACCATAACCAACAAAAGGTATTCTTTGTAATTGCATTCAGAATGATAAACTGTAAACGGATTTGAGGACCCCGTATCATTCATCTCCGATATTTTGCATCTGTTTCACCGTGGATTTGATTGATAATTTGTTGAGTTGTTTTGCGTGGTTTGGTTTTTGACGATTGTAATGACATATACTTTCTTTTTGGACGACTGTTTCTGAATCAGTAGTCTATTTAAAGATATGCTACAATGCACCAACGTTACTGGAGCAGCATTATTATAGGCTGTCATATTTTACAAGGCTGGTAATGTATCCGTCGTGTAATCTTAGTTTACTAATAAAAGAAGTTGCCAAACTTTACATGTGAATTTTCGTATGAAAAAAGTTTGGCAATCATATATAAACATATCATATTAATATATAAGGTGTATAAGATGAAAACAACATAATTTTCAAATACATGATGGTCACGAATCTCCATGGCATATATTATTACTACTGACCAAAAAATAAATAAATCTCAACACATTGTTTTCATTGTGCTAATGATTGTCGGATAAGAAAAACGTAAAATCTTATTACTAACAGCAACCTTTTGTAATCGAATTAAGTCATTCTCTGTAATAATTAAATTTATAATACCATTGATTTTGGCGATTGTAATAAGATATTCTTTCCTTTTGAATTACTGTTCATTCAGGGTGTGTGCTTTGTTTGCACGACTGTTCTGAATCAGTAGTTCAATTGAAGCATATCCACTAATTTCCAGGAACGTTCTGAAGCCGTCAATTATTAAAGCGTATGTTATAATTTAGACGACTGGTAATGTATCCGTCGTGTAATTCATAGTTTCCTCAGTGGTAGCCAAATATTTCTGTCCCGTGACGTCGGTAACGACGTCGGCTCAACTGATGCGATCTTCATAGATCTGAAAGATTTTTTGTTTCCATAAATTTTATTTTCTCTTTTTGAAGTTACTGTTAATGTTTCAGTCGTGTTATTTACAGCTCTCTCATTAAAGAAATTGCGAGACCTTTCCAAGGAAATTTTCCAACGATGTAAGTTAGTAGCCATTCATGTATCAGAACGTTGAAGATTTTTCTCCATTGTTTCTGAAGTCATGTATATGATATTTGTAAAATCCCCTTTCTGGCATTAAACTATATAGGACTAATACAACTGTCAGAGAAACTTTTATTAGTATTTCAATCATGACCTCTATATGCATGTATTCAATCTTTATATTCGAAGAGTACCTTTTCATCAACGATCTCCACAGCTCTCAAAACTCTAGTCAAACAGAACGGAAATTCAATGCTTGCCAATCTGTAAATTAAAAAATAAGACATCATCAGTTGCTCGATATATGTGAAGTAAATGCATGTTAGTCTGATAACTTAGTGGAGGAACCCATGAGCTCTTTTATTAAAAAACAATAGTTTAGAAATCTCTCACCTAATTTTTTTTTTTTTGGAAATAGCCCGTATATATATAAATGAAGAAAAAGAATGTACATGCGTGATTGAAAACACACACAGCTACCACGCAACACGCCACAAACGTCGAATGGCCGCCGTCTGTAAGGCATACCTAGTAGACGTGCCATTCAAACGCAGACAAACACAAATCAATAACACAAGCAACAAGATGCTCAGGCGTAGTCGTAATGCCCTCCCGCCAGTGTTTATTGCGAGCAAGCCAAATGAGGTAAACCAGCGAAGCAAGCAGGTGTCGAGATGCCAGAAGCAGTAGATGCGTACCCCGCCACCGTCTAGCAGCCCAGGCAAGCCCCTGAGTCCAGTCCCGAAAAGGCCAATCCCATCGGATCCTGCGTCGCAGAAGCCGCAGGCAAGTGCAGGAGAAAACACACTCAAAGAAAAAGTGGGTGGTCCTCCACAGTGAGCGAATCACAAAGCGGACAGGCCTGAGTACCCGCACGCAAAGCCACCCAAGGCTTATCCCTCGTCGATAAGCGGTCTCGAATACCCAACCAGAGGATGAATTCATGACGAGGAACCTAAGAGGACCTCCAAAAAGAGAAGCACAAGGCACCACAACCCCACGCGGCCGCAAGGCGTCCCTGATAATACGAGTGGATGGCTTTCCATGCGGGGCACCAACCCAAAGGATAGAATCACGCGAGGCCGGCTGTACGATGGGAAGCTCGCGGCTGAGCTCAATGTACTCAACAGTGGTGCGGCCTGGCCAGTCCCAACCAGTGGCCGAGATAACATCGCTCAGACGAGAGCCTATAGGAAGCCCCATCACAACCGACCCACGAGGAAAACGAGCCAGAAGAGGGCCACCCGTGAGCCAAGGGTCCACATACAGACTGATAGTAGCACCATCTCCAATACGAAACTCAAGAAAATGGCGTATCTCGGACCGAAAATGGAGGAGTTTGCGCCAGCTCCAAGAAGCAGTAGTGGAAAGACGAACCGTCCATATTGACTGCGTCCGAAGCCGTGTACCATACAACCAAGAAATCCAAATCGAGTCTGGCGACTTCCTAATGACACGCCAAAGAAGCCGGAAAAGGGGTACCTTATTATCCAAGGACACCGAACGGAGACCCAGGCCGCCTTCAGCAACCGGCATACAAATGTCATCCCACGCAACCTTAGCCGTAGATCCAGCCCAAAGAAACTGTCTGAACCGAGCCTCCAGAGCTCGGACGATGCCCTTGGGCAGAAGGAAAAGCCCAGACCAGTAGATGTGCATGGCCTGAAGTACCGACCGTATCAGCTGGACACGCCCCGCATAAGAAAGGGACCGATTGAGCCAGGAGCCCAAGCGACGATCAACCCATTCAGGAGAGGGGCACAATCGGCCAGTGATAACCGAGACGTGATCAAGGGGACGCCCAGGTATCGAACAGGAAGTGATCCCAAAGGGAACCCCATAATCGGTTGGAGAAGCGGCGATAATGGTGAAGCTCGGCGAGAGAGAAACAGCTCACTCTTCTCAGGATTAGGGCTAATCCAGAAAGAGTCGAGAAATGATCAAGAGATGACTTAAGCACCGCAATCGATATCGCGTCAGCATGACAGAACAATAATAAATCATCAGCAAAGCTCAACATAGGAAGAGAAATACCCTCACAATGCCAGTGATACTGGAAGCGAGGCTCGTCCTGAATGCCCAAGCACATCACACCACGGAGAACCTCCATAGCAAGGGTGAAAAGATACGGCGAGATCGGATCACCCTGTCGTAGACCCCGCCTACCCTCAAAGTATCCCGTAGGTCGACCATTAACATTGATGGAAAAAGAGGGCGTCGTGATACAAGTTCGGATCCACTCAACAAAAAGTGGGTGGAACCCCATGCCCTACAACATTGCCAAAATAAAACTCCACTAGACCCGATCGTAAGCCTTAGCCAAATCCACCATTAACATCGCTCGAGGCGGATGGCCCTGGGTATTGTAGCCATGGCACAACTCCTGGGCAAGCATAATATTATCGGTAATATGTCGGCCCGGGATGAACGCTGTCTGACAGCCATGAACAAGCTTCGGAAGGTGAGCCCGCCCAATAATGCCAGCACCCACCACCTCCTGGCCGCTTTGAAGAAAGCAGCCGTAAAACCGTCAGGGCCCGGAGCTTTCTCAGCACCCATGGAAAAAAGCACACGGCGAACCTCTGCATCCTCCAAGTCCGCCACCAAAGTAGCCGCCTCCGACTGAGAAAGGCGACGGGAAATGAAGGGCTGGACATCATGAAAAAGCACCAGCGTGGCACGAGAAGACTGTCCCTACAAGTCCTCATAAAAGCCCACAAGCTCAGACTCAATCTCCGAGGGATGAATCAACTGGGCACCCATAGCAGATTCCAGAGTGACAATCCGGTTCAGCGACCTACGCACTGCCACCTTACGGAAGAAAAAGGCCGTACATTGATCGCCATCCTTAAGCCATGCCATCTTAGCTCGTTGCGAGAGCGATGTTTGCTCGATCTCAACCGCACGCGCAAAAATCAGACGGCAACATCACTCAAGGAGATGAAGTCGATCATCAAAAGGGTGTAACGCTGTGTACTGTTGTGCGACATCCAAGAAGTGCTTCGCCTCAGCCACATTGACTGCTAAGTCGCCCTTAGCCCGCCGAACAGAAGTAAAAATCAGCTTAAGCTTCTTCAAGCGGGCCACGACCCGAAACATGGGGTAACCTAATAGCGTCTCCCCCCAAACACGTCGCACGTGGTCCAAAAAACCTGCTTCCTTAATGAGCAAATACTCAAAGCGAAAGCAAGCTCGTCTAGAAGAGGTCGGTGTAGGCCCAAGAACAAGAGGTGAGTGGTCCGACGTGGCAGGCAATGCACAGTACACCAGGAAATCAGGCCATGCAGCAAACCATTGTGGGTTGGCCACCATACGGTCAAGCCTCCGCCAGATAGCTGCACTCCCCCTTGCCGATTCGACCAAGTAAAGTCCTGGCCCGTGGATGGAACAGTAAAGAGATCCGCTCGGAGCAGAGCTACACCAAAATCAGACATATCAATCAGAGAGGGAGATCCCTCACGCCCCTCTGTCGCATAGAGAATGGCGTTAAAATCCCCCGCCACCACCCAAGGGTCATCAATACGAGAGGAGGAGAAAGAAGCAAGATCCTGCCAGAGGGGCTGGCGCTCCCCACGTGTCGACCTAACATAAGCCAAAGAAACAAATATAACAGAACATGTTGCAATATGCGAAACCTTGCAGTGGATAGATTGGTTCGAAGTGGACAACACTGTGAGTGAGATCTCACTCGGATCCCAACCCACCCATAATCGAGAACCAGGACCATTAGCATAATCGTAGTACCAGGACCAGCATGCCCGAAGGCCACTCGAAATACGAGGGGCATTACTCTCCAGAACACGTGTCTCAAGCAACCCAACCAGATGAACACCCTGACCAGTAACCCAATCTCCCACCGCCTTCCTGTGGTCTACCCTGTTTAGACCACGGATGTTCCAAGAACCGAACCTGGTCATGGGAAACCCGGGGGGCGGGCTGCATCAACATTAGGGCCTGTGGAAACAGAAGTGTCCATAGTATCCGGATCAATGGAATGAAGGATGGCGAAAGCATTCTGGTCTGCTTTAGTGACATCCTCACAAATTAAAGGACGAAACAGGTGGGAGGTCCTGGTCCACGCATCAGATTTGGAGGGATTCGAATCTGTACTCAACATGGGGCGATCCACATCAGCTGGGGTAGGCACACGTATGGCCTTGCCTTTTGCACCTACTTGGCGCCAGTAAGAAACCCTACCCGCAGCCTCAAGCTGCGGAGACGCAGCAGGCGCTACCTTAGACCTGCCACGGGTAGCCTGGGCTGTAGGGCGTGCAGAAGGGGTGATTGCTGCCCGCCGGATAGAGGGGGCGCTGATGTGGCAGCTGTAGACCAGCTAGGAGCGGGCCCAGTCGATGCCTTAGAAGACAACCGCTTGGGGCAATAAGAAGGGCCATGAGACCACGTACTACACACCTCACACAGGGCCGCCTTCCACTCGTACTCGACCCGGACAGGGATAATACCCGATACACCACCCTCCTCCGTGGGCATACGAAGGTGAAAAACCTCCAGGAACGGTTTAGCGAGACTCTTCAGCACACAAACTCGGGCGAAGTCTATTCGATCCACCGTAAAACCATCAGTGAACAAAGGCGTCCCCACTGCACTAGCCACGACGCCAAGACCCGCGGCCGTACAAAACTCTCCCGGCACATTCCAGAGTTTAAGCCACAAGGGAACCTCCGTGATTTCCTTACGTTCAAAAGAAATTCCAGGCCGCCATTCTTCCAAGAACAGTGGCTGCCCATTAAGAATCCACGGTCCCCCCTCAAGGACCTCACGTAAATTAGAATCAGTAGCAAAACGGAACTTGAAAAAACCATTTATCGTCGCCCGAACCTCAAAACTAGTCCCTTCCAGCAAGCCTTCCAGTAGCGTTCGACTGTAGGAAAGTAAGGCTTCCGGCCGAGAAAAAACCCCACCAAAGTGTGGGCCCACCGGGCAAAGCCTTGCTTAGCAACCTCCCAAGACGGGGCCACTTCAGTTATCCCATCAGCCTGTGTAACAGGTGGCGTATAGGCAAGAGGAACTCGGCGCGACGCACCAGTTTTAAGACCGCCTGGTTTGGGCTGGGTAGGGCGAACTCCCACCACGACGTTAGCAAAGGTGGTGGCAGCCCGATCAGCCCGCATAGGGCGAGGAATCAGCTGCGGCGCAGCAATAGCAGCCACGTGAGGCTTGGCAGCAGCAGCAGCCACCTCAGACTCGGCCATGCTTGAACGATAGGCGACCGTGACTGTTCATCTTCCACAGCCCCCAAGGCCGAGCCAGCCAGAACAGGAGGCACCGGCGACGCAAGGGCAGCAGCACAGGTGGCCATCGGCAACGTGGCAGCGGGACCAACACCATCCGAGGGGGCAGCAACGTTGAAAGCTTGCAAAGACTGATCCTTAGTCAAGGGATGTGACTGTTCATCTTCCCCCATGAGGTGCTTGGCGAGAAGATCGGGGGATCCATGAGCAATCGGGTGCACAACGGGCCTCGCTTCATCCCCATTTTCAGCAGTGGCGAGCGGCGCCGCAGGTGAGAGCATAACAGTCCGACGAGGCCGAAGGACGTAGGCGAGGAGATGACTCGGCGCGCCACCCTACCAGTCGGGCAGCATGACGATGGGCAGCCCGGGGGGAGATAGCAGGCGGCAGCACAGGCGCCGCGTTGGCAGGGAACGCAACCGCCAGAGAACCAGTAGGGGACGGTCGGCCAAGGATACGATTGGCAAGACCCTTGAAACGAGCAGCATCAAAATCAGCAGGGAAAAGAGGATAGGACGCGGCCAACCCCTGAAGATCAGGGTCGGCATCCACAGCTGTCGGTGGCATGGCCGGATCCCCATCGGACGTAGCATCCATATGAGGAAGACGAAAAGGTGGCAACTCTAAGATGAAATATTTTTTGCCGAAAGAAAAGAAGGAGACGGACGCAGAAATGGAATCTCTCACTAACTGTTGTAGACTTCATGGTAAACAATATTAACTATTTCATCGTCTTCATGTTCATCTTCTTTCAAACTGGGAATCTTTATTTCAGTCTGTGATGTTGCCCGACACAATGCAACGTACAGTGGCCATGCGAAAAAACCGGTTTTGGAAGATATACCCCAACATTTTTTAAACTGTTCTGGCTTTTGTTGATAGTCATTGCATGCATACTCGTATCGGAAACTGTCTGCGGGTAACTTAACTGACAATGTTGACTCCGTTGGTGAAAGAACTATTCTTGGGATAAGTACCTTATTTCCAACATGCGATCCTGTAATAATCTCACATTCAATCACTCTACTTCTCATACGCGAAACTGTCATCCTTGTCCCATTACATAATCCGTCCTTCTGATTTTTAGATTCCTCAACAGCATTACGAGAACTGCATATTTGAGTAAGAGCTTATGATTTGGAAGGCCAGAAAATTCAAGAGTGTTAAGAAATTCAACTGGATACATGTTTTCGATTTCACTTTCATTCCCGGAATTGATTTCCATGCTATCGGAACTTTAGTTGGTTGTCCAGAGGACATTGATAACATGTACCTGTTAATCTCATCAACAGTCTCATTTCTTGGGGTGAGTATTGCCCTCTCTCTGAGATATATATGAACAGCATTCTTCTCTTCAAAATCTTCGTAAACATACTCTGCAATCTGTTTCACCGGATCCGTGGAAGGATGCATAACCATATCACCGGGAAGTCTAATTGTTTCTGTACCATTGACTGAAGTTTTCGTTGGATTACCATCTCCAACCTGTAAGATCCATTTTGCAAAATCTATTTCAGACCGATGTACTCTCATATTCTTCTTGAAGCTATAAAAACGACAATACTTCCATAAGTAAGAGCGGTTTATAACTGATCCAACAATGTCTTGATGTGTACCATTTGGAATAACTGTCAGTATTTGCCTAAAGTAAAAGCAGGACAGTTTTCCCTCCGAATATCATTCTATCAGCACCTGTGTTTTCAGCTGACATAAGATCCCGCATTGTTCTGTCAAATGATTCGAAACCAAATTTATCTATCACTAGTGCTTCATCCCAAATGATTCAATCTGAGCGACGTAAGAGTTCTGCTAACATTGAACCATGACGTATATCACACATAGAATTTTCACGTAAGGATATTGGCAGCTTAAATCTCGAATGAGCTGTTCTTCCTCCCGGTAGCAATAAGGAAGCAATCCCTGATGATGCTACGGGAATTACTATCTTGTTTTCTGACCGCAGCTTTTGTATTAGCAAATTGTATAAATAAGTCTTTCCTGTTCCTCCTAGACCATTGATGAAAAAGAGTTGACCATCATTTGCATATACGTATTCAATAACAGCATCAAATACCGCTTTTTGATCTTCATTCAACGTACCAATTAGTTCCTCATTTTCCCCTGTGCTTCTTTCAATACTAAAGTTCAATTATTCCATTAGGAATCTCTTTCCAAGACCTCTGAGAACAGTGTCAGAGGGAGTCGGCATTCCAGGGAAGTCACCAAGTGTTTTTGAATTCTGATTCAATAACTTCTCCACTTCTATTAAGGTATAACATTGTAGTTCATCGTCTGAAAGCTCTTCTAACATAGATTGCCAGAAACTATTCCATTGTCGTAAAGGATCCGTCATTTCACAGTAGGTCAACAGTGTAGTGAATAAATGCCGCAACTGATATGGAGTCGCCCAATGAACAGCTTCTTCCATGGCTTGATGCCATTCCGAATCTCCTTCCAACAATCCTCTTCTGTAACATGCTTCTTTGAAACTTTGTAATACATTTCCGTCCAGAGTCCGTATATCTTCATAGGATGTTGGTCCTTTCACAAACATAAGCAACATTTTCATGTAGTATATTTCACAAGCAGTTGGATGAATATTCACAACTCTTCCAAGAACAACCCCTCTTTTGCGTGGTGTCCAAGCTTTTTTAGAATTGTTCAATACAAATTTTGACGTAAATTGTATGTAAGTTAGAGCCCTTGCTTCACTATTACGCGAGTTTGTTACCATCCATTCGGTAAAAATAGTTTTCCGAATACCATCTTGCGCTGGTAGATTCTCCAAATCAGCAGCATCATCATAAACAACACTCTCTTGTCCTTCAAGATGTACTGGAATTCCTTGAACAGCTGCGATCTATAATGTATGTCAAAGGCAAATATTCTCCACATGGCTTCGCAAGCAGATAAGTACCTACAGGCAAGATATCTCTTTATTTCATCACTGTGCCATTTTTGCAGAGTTATCAACTCCAGCATCTACCGAATTCTGCTTTGTATGATCATTGTTGCTTTATCACTCCCTTCGTAATGTACTTGAAGAGGTATTTGATTGATTTACTTCTAAGCACCACTCAACGTTTATATGAGCATGATACTTTTTCAGCAGTGGCAGATTATGCGGCACAGCATAACTATTATCCATGCGGATTTTCTTCTTTGTAATATAAATCCTATCTATTCTCCTATGCCGATATCTCACATAACCAGTCTCATCTATTGTCGTTGTCTCATTATACTGTTTAGGGACTTTTTGTGCACATGTGATTTTCCATGCAAGCATTGTTTGGTCTGTCCATACCACATGGTCCATGCATCATAAATTGTTTGACCAAATGATATCTTTCCTCGTCTACTTCTATGTCTGAAATTTCTGCGGATATTTTTTTTGGGAAACGATCACTAAAAAGAAAAGAAACAGGAGTACAGTGGTAGCGTTCATGATGACGCTCATGACGCAACAAGCGGTAATGGAACCGACCTAACAACACGTCAACAGGACCGACGCAGCCCAAACACCTACCAGGTCCCGACAGGACCCAAGTCAAGCAGACTACGAGCCTCAGTGACAGAAACAAGCAATTGCAACACAAACAATTGCAACACGAATAGAGACAATGTAGGTGTACAAATCCAATAACAAGCAACAGGATCCTGGCACCAGTTGTGGTACCAGCAGGGCGCTCGGGAGACGTGCAGGCGAGGCGTAAGCGCACAGCCAAGGAAACATAGTGGAGTGACAGCCATGCCAGTGGGTGTCGAGTTTCCGCAAGTCAGGTCGGCAAGGGTAGCGACTAAGCGCCGACTCCTGTTTCTTTACCAGAGCCGAGCACAGGACCGCTACAAGAGGCACCACCACCAGGGCAGGAGAATCCCTTCGCCGCTCCCCAAACCAGCCAGCCCAAGCCTGCTCAAGGAAGACAAAAACACACAAGCAGAAAAGCGAAAGACCAAAACAGAGGGAGTGCTGGAAGGGAGAGTGGAGAAAAGACTTCCCTAAGCTCCAGCACTTACATCCCAGTGCAGCCCATCAACACCACCCAGAGCTCCAATAAGATGCAAACTTACATCGACACCTGTGAAAAAAGAAGCAAAGCAGCCAAACAAGCAACCATGCAAACCAGGTAAGCTGGGCAGGACACCCCAACCTACCAACCTACCAAGCTATCCGCCACACCCGCTTAATGGCACATTTTTGTAAAGCATATTTAGAAGGGAGGGTAGAAAGGCGTAAGCACAGTAATGATTCAACATCAGTAATAATGTGACCTGGCTGACGTTGTCTTCCATCGTGCCATCTTCTGTTCCGCTCCAGCCACAGGTGATACACCAACGAGATTAGTACATGTCGCGGGCCCAGCTGAGCTAAGTGTTTGCCTCTCCATCTTTGGGCAGCCCACCTGATGCCAGAACTCCAATCCCCGACCAGCCATCCCATGCGTAGTTTACGACAAAGAAGTCGGAGGCAGCGCCTGGAAAATTGGTAGTCGAAGAACAAGTGTTTGGTCGTCTCCACCTCCTGAGTGTCACAAAGAAGGCAAGTAGAGCAGCCCGCCTTAGCCGCAATCCAAGGTTTATCCCTAGTAGCCAACCTATCTCTACTGGCAAGCCACATGATGATTTCATGCCTAGGAATAACAAGCGGACCGCCAAAGAGAGTGTGCCAGGGCACCTTTGGCCGCGTCATACGGATGTTCTCCCGGGCAGAGCGAGTAGAGAAGATACCATTTGGCGACGCAGTCCATATAATCTTGTCCTCCTCATTAGGTCTAACCTGTGGTAGCATAGGTTCAAACTCAAGATATTCCGTCGATGTACGGGTGGGCCAGCACCATCCATCCTCTTGAATCACTTCACTAAGCATGGAATCGAGAGGCATCCCCATTATCATAGGGCCACGAGGGTAGCGGTCAATCATGGGGCCCGATGGGAGCCAGGGGTCGGTCCACAATCTAATAGAAGTACCATTCCCTATACTGAAGGTGATGAGTGGTCGGATCTGGTCGCGTAGCTTCAAAATCTTCCGCCAACTCCACGAAGTGCGAGCCGAAGGTCTAATAGTCCATAGTGAAGTGTTATGGAAAACGAGTCTGCCGGATCCAAGAGGCCCAAAGTGAAGTATCCTCGCTGCTCAGAATGTTCCAAAGTAGGCATAGTAGAAGGGCTTTGTTATCCGTTTCGATAGATCTAATCCCCAGGCCGCCTTCGTCCTTTGGAAGACAGACATCGGCCCATGCCACTTTCGCCGATGAGCCGTTCCAGAGGAAGTCTCTCAGTTTAGCTTCAATACTCTTTACGACACCTTTGGGAAGTAGGAAAACACTCGCCCAGTATGTGTGAAACCCAAGGAGGACGGACTTTATAAGTTGCACTCGACCCGCGTAAGATAAGGAGAGATTAGTCCAAGACCCCAGGCGTCGGTCAATGCTGCTGAGGAGGGGGGTGCAGTCAGCGACACTGAGCCTAGAGGTGATGAGGGGGACCCCAAGGTAGCGAACCGGAAGGGAGCCTGGAGGGATCCCCATTACCGTGTGGATTTGGTCCTTAAGGCGATCAGCTCGTCTAGAAATGAACATTTCGCTTTTGTGAAGATTGGGCTGCAGGCCTGACAGCATAGCGAAGTGGTCCATACATCCTTTGAAGGTAGCCACAGATTCAGTGTCCGCATGGGAGAATAGAAGGAGGTCGTCTGCGAAGGAGAGCATGAATAACTTCGTAGTCTCGCATTTCCAGTGGTAGCGGAAGTTGATGTTGTGCTGAATCCCATCAGTGATCATTCCATGTAAGACCTCCATCACAAGCGTGAACAGGTACGGTGAGATAGGATCACCCTGACGAAGGCTACGCCGCCCCTGGAAGAATCCTTCAGGTCTGCCATTGATGTTGACCGAGTAATAAGGGGTCGTGATACAGGCTCGAATCCATCCCACAAAAGTGGGGTGGAAGTTGAAAGCCTCCAAAGTACCAAGAATAAAATCCCATTCAACACGGTCGTATGCCTTAGCAATGTCCACCTTGAAGGCCACCCGTTCAGGTAAGCTCATGCTATTATACCCGTGGCAGATCTCTTGTGCTAGGAGGATATTATCCGATATCCGTCGGCTGGGGATAAACGCCGTTTGCGTGGGATGGATCAGCCGGCCCAGGTAGCCCTTTAGTCGGTTAGCAATGATCTTGGAGATAATTTTATAAAGCACATTGCAGCACGAAATAGGCCTGAAGTCCTTGGCGAAACGTGGAGTGTCACTCTTGGGGATAAGCGTAATAAGCGTCGAATTTAGTTCTTTGAGTAGGAATCCCGTTCTGAAAAACTCCTTGATGGCATGGGTGATTTCTGTCCCTACCGTGGCCCAAGCGTGCTTGAAAAAAGCAGCTGAGAATCCGTCCGGACCGGGGGATTTGTTGTCCCCCATGGAGAAAAGCGCACGCTTGACCTCGTCGTCGCTGATGGGTTGGATCATCCCGGAAGCCTCGTCGATAGTCAGCTTCCTCTCCAGAAAAGGCGCAATCAAGGCGGAGGAAATAGGGGCAGCGCGAGAAGAGATACCGAGGAGGTCCTTGTAGTAGCGTAATAATTCAGTCCTAACCCGCGCGTCGCCCTCGAAGGTTTCCCCCGTCTCGTTCTCCAGGTAGAAAATCCGATTGATGGCACGTCGCGTGGTCACTTTCTTGAAGAAGAAAGCGGTACACTGATCCCCATCCTTAAGCCACGCCACTTTAGCGCGTTGAGTAAGTGCTTGATGCTCCATATCCACGGCTTTCGCATAAGCAAAGCGGCACCTTTTCTCAAGGAGAAGTATATTAGGGTCCAGAGGGTGTTCAATGGCCATGTCCTGGACGATGTCAAGAAACGTTTTAGCCTCGAGAGTGTTGTGGTTCAGATTTCCTTTATCCTTGCGAAGTCTCTTCATGGCTTGCTTTACACTTTTCAGCTTTTTCACGACAGTGAACATAGGAAAGCCATTTATAGGAGTGTTCCACGAGTTTACCACCAGTTTCGTGAAGCGAGGATCTTTGGTCAAGAAGTTGTCAAATCTGAAAGTGGCTCCCATTGCTCGTGAAGGATTATTAGCCTCCAAGATCAGAGGAGAGTGGTCAGATGTAAATGGTAGCGCACACCGATATATGAGGTCTTCATAGCGGGCAAACCAAGCCGGGTTGCCCATCATTCTATCCAACCTACGCCAAATGGCAGCCGTGCCGCTTTGCTGGTTATACCACGTAAAGATCGGCCCCACACGTGGAAGACTAATAAGGTCAGAAGTAGTAAAACAAGCTACCATATCAGGACAGCCACCCCCCATGACGCCACCACGAGCTTCCGAGTTGTCCAAGATCGCATTAAAGTCCCCCATAACCACCCACGGGGTGTCCACCCGAGACCGAGAAGTCGCGACTAGGTCAGCCCATAGGCTGCGGCGGTCCGTACGTATATTGAGTCCATAAATAAACGAGATGTAGAATACCTGCCTATTTTCCAAAATGAGAGCTTTGCAGTGGATGGCCTGAGAGGAGTAAGCCTCGACGGTCATCGCCACAGAACTAGCATCCCAACCAACCCATATGCGAGAAGCAGGTCCATTCTCATATTCATAAAACCAACTCCAGTTATTAATTGACTGAGTGACCGAAGAAGCATTCTGCTCCGAGACCCGTGTTTCAATAAGGCGCATGGTTTTCAGATTGTTTTTTGCCACCAACTCCTTTACAGCCCATCTGTGGTCTATCCTGTTCAGACCACGAGTATTCCAGACGGCCGTAGGGATCATGGGGTACCCGTGAGAAGGGCTGCTTTAGGACCCTCGTTATTGCACTCCAATTCAAGCGCAGCGAGCACCGCAAACGGATTTTGGTCAGGTGTAGATGTGCTGGCAGATGTAGTACTTGACGGGCCTGCCTCCGTTGGTCTACTTGCCATCCTATGCTGTTCCATAGGGCTGTTGCAATCTCGGCCTCTATTGCCTAAGGTAGTAGGGGGAGTGTTTTCCACCAGCGCCGCTTTACCCTTATCCTTTCTTGTCTGTTGGCGCCATTCTTGTCGAGGCTGCACCCTACTGGTCTGTTGGCTGATCGACCGTGTAGTACGTTGAGTATCCTTCGACTGAGCTCGTGGCCTTGGTTGCTCCTTAGGCCGTGCTTGCGGTCGGGCAGGTCCGGTTCTGTTCTTGGGGCAGTTTCTGTCTCCATGGTTCCAAGTATTACACGCCGCACATTTGCTGGGCTTCCACTCATATTCAATGTGGATAGGCACAATGCTTACTTGTCCGTCTTCCTTAGTAGGTATTCTAGCATTGAATTGTTCTACGAATGGTTCCTCTAGTGACTTTTCCACACACGCCCTTGCAAATTCGAGTCTCTCCGAGTTAGCTGTCATAGCGTCTGTGAAAAGTGGCTTCCCTATGACGCTTGCCACAATACCAAGACCTTCTTGAGTCCACAATTCCGTTGGGACATTGCGCAGTTTGATCCATAGGGGGGCGGCTAGGTGCTGTTTTTTCTCAAATGACATGCCAACCCGCCAGCTTTCAAGAAAGAGGGGTTGCCCCTGCATGATCCATGGGCCTCCCTCCAAGACCGCCGTTAGAGCTTCGGCCGTTTTGAATCTGAATTTGAAGAATCCATTTATCGTGGCTCGGACCTCGGCAATGTTAGGCCACATGGATCTAGCGAAACGTTCGACGTGAGGAAAGTACGGTCTCTTACCCAGAAAGTAACCAACGAGGGTGTGGTCCCATCTAGTCGTCCCTTTCTTAACCACTTCCCAAGGGAGACATGCCTCGGCTTTGCCGTCAATAATGGACGGGGCCGTATACGATAAGGTGAGACGTTTCAAGGGGGAAAGTCGTGGTTGGCTGTGGTTGGTACTCGCACCTTGAACGACAGCTGTGAAAGAAGTGGTCAGAGCCATAGCCTCCGAGGGGGGTCGTGGGTTGTCTGAGCGGCCACTAAGGGTATTATGGGTAGGGCTGTTTTCCAAAACCCTAGCCTGCCGTTCCGTCCTTGGTAATTCCTCAGCCCGCGTAGCATGAAGCTGTTCCTTACGAGGTGGGTGCGCCATGATCGGCCCTAAACCTCCGGCTGGTGGAGCAGCAGCCCGGTGGTTAGGGAGACGGCGATCATTAATGGGGAAAGTAAAGTCCTCGGCGTCTGACGCATCCTCGACAATCGGGGCAGAATCATCCATACCCGTCAGTGCAGCGACGTCCATACCGTCTCGAAAGCCAGTAGAAGTACTCGTGATCGGCCCTGAGCCCAGTAAGGTGGTAATGAACCCTGGAGCCCTGGGAAACAGCGATCCGTTCGCGTCGTCACGTGCTTTTTGGGTGCGCCAGCCGCAGAATGAGTGTGCCCATGATCAGGAACCTAGGCCCGTCCAGAGTAGGCATGGAAGACGAAGAGTCACGCTGTAAGATCCGAGGGTTTTGGGCGCCCTTCTGAACCGCCGCATCCACCGTAGGTGTCGTGGTTTCCTCCTCCTCAATGGGCGGCAGGTGAGTCTACTTCTGAAGGACTTGGATGTCCATCACGCCCAGTTAACCAAACCAATATATGTGCATGTGGCAGGCCTCTTTTCTGCAATTCTATTGTGTGCAACACTAGAAAAACAGAAATGCTTGTATCTTGAATACTTTCTGTAAAATGCGACCTCGTCAATGACAAAATATTTGGGAGTATTGTGTAGAAAACATACCTGCAACCACGTGGCCAAAGAATATTCCTTTCCGAATATCAGGAATCAAACTGTCCAGCTTTATTTTAAAAACCCGACACTGCAAGTCTGGCCTATTGTTAGACCTATCATTGCCATACTTTTGCAAATGATCTGTTATTTCGTCCCAGTTAGGATTTGTTGTGATAGTAATGAATAGATGTGGATTACTGTACCACCTGCATAAAACCAGAGCGTCATGGTAGTTTTCCAACATATATCTGGGAGACCTAGTAAACGAAGACGGTAATATGATCTTCTTGCCAATAGATCTTGCATTAGTCTCTCCTCTGGTTACAGCATCAGCAATGTTATTGTAGATATCTATTCTCAAAGTCTTTTGATTATTTCTTATCCAACACAGTCTTTCTTGTTCGATCGCGGTGTAAGCATCGACAACATACTGATGGAGTAGACATCCAGATCGTACAATACCTTGACCTTCCGATAATCTTGTCTGTATTAGATATGCATAGTATTCACGCATAGTTATGTAACCTCTTTTGATAGAGCTGGGACCTTATTTGAGTAGGGTATCTGGTCATGGAATCCAGACAGTCCAAACCGAAATAATAAAAGGATATTGCATTGCCATAAATGAAAGATGTGATTCACTGATTCTCTTTAGCGGACCATTTTTTGTCTGAACTATGATGTCTCTTTCTCCAATCGTTTCAGGAAGATCTCCAATTATCAATCCATCAATTTCATCAGTGGAAGGAACTTCGTACTGCTTTCCTCTACGCCCTCGTCCAATTAGTAATATTGATAGTTCAGCAGTCTCACCAGATTCATATCTGTCTGGTGCCATTCGAAAAATGTTTGCCAGCTTATTGTATGTATCCATCATTTGAATGAGTGCTGAAACCACGCTGTATCAAAATTTTCTGAACTTTTTCTGGACAACGTACCTAAACGGTTTGAAACTTCATTTTATGTGTCGTAGATCAAGAGTTGAGCAAATTTGGAGCCTCACCTTCAGCAGGAAGTAATGAACCAATATTATGACAGTTTTGTCTGTGTATTCTGTAGACATACGAACCTGTTCTTGGTTTCACCGTTGAGTCTATTTTTGCACCCATTGATGTGAAGGAAACGATTGAGTTATAAACTCGTATAGATAGCCGAAAAGATATATCAGACAACTTTTCTTCAAGATATAACGGAGGCTGTTCAAGTGGAGGGAGTGAAACTATTCCTTTGCTACAACAGAGTGAAAATACTAAATTGTTGCTACTCACTTTAGCTTTTGCTGACTCTGATTCCACATAAACGCATGACAATGAGGACATTGGCTAATGTTCTCTGTGGTAATCACCGTAGAAGTTGAGCTGTTCCTTTTATTTGACAAGGAAGCTCTCCGAGCGATGCCTGAACTCATATCAGAACATCATTTTTGAAACTATTCTATGACAAATTCCAAACAAAGTAAGTTTTTCAATTACCAACAAAGTTCGAGGTCTTTCTTCATTGTATCCAACAGCTTCTGTATGTTTGTTGTGCATGCTGCGGCTTCTCTTTGATGCTGGTATTAGAAGATTTGCAACATATGTCGATATAATGTTCAAATATATTAGCTTTGAGCATACCAGCACATGCATGTAATTATTGTAGGGGAACTTTGTAGTACCAGTTTCGTGATGATCCCTATAATCATTGACATTATTTTCCTCAGAGAATAGTCTTTTCCTTCTATGCTGCACCTCTAAATTACAATCTACAAAATTAAATAATAATTGAAGAAACAGATAATTTTCGTAGCAATATATTTGTAATTAAGGAAAGATTGCAATACCAAGTCGCAGAGCTGCTCGGGAATTTCCCTGCAATATTGATAGATACTTATTGTCGAAAATTCGTGATCTGTATTGCATATATTGTGTAAGTCAATCGTAACTCATTAGCAAATTCCCACACTGTCAATTTTCAGTTCTTGAATAACAATCGACTTGTTTTGCTATCTTCCTGCTAAATGATTAATCACATTGCGTAGTTCCCGAAATATCTTGTCAATGGAATCTTCAAAATCCCTCCCATTGTCGACTGTTGGCTTTTTGGTAAGTGTACGTCGATTCGTTTTCTATTATGTCAAATCCCTTTTGCAAGTATACTTCGACTCATTATTCCATACTCGGCAAGGGCAAGTTGTTAACGATGTTGGAGAGATCTGAGGAGTCAATTAAGATATGTTACTTTGTATAAATGTATGACAATTGCATGAAAATTTTCAATTCACCGAAACATATAGCTACCACTGATTGTGGCAGATATTCAATAAATCTATCCATATTTAGTAGGGGGTGCGATAAGGTCAATACATGCATGTATTAATATAAAAAATGTTATAGTGAATTAATTTATCATATAGTTTTTGTCTCTTTGACTTCCTCAAAGAGGTACATAACAGTGTAGCATAATTGTATACTTGGAAAATTTATTATTAGTATAATACTGCAAAGAATTCAATAACAGTTGCGAAAAATAGGAGATACCGTTTAATTACACGCTATCTTCAGTATCAGTCATGCAATACACAGCATATCTTGTAAACTAGCAGGAAAACGAAAATGAGCTTTTGTCATATTACGTTTTGGTGTTTTAACGGTGATCCACGAATAAATGTTAAAATTTCATTTTCATATCAAATTAAATGTGTCAATTAATCGAAATAGCTGAATAATTTTGAGAGGTTCGTTTAAACCTTCATAAATATTGTATACTGATAGATTTATTGATTTATCCTATATTAAAGAAGGTTCAAGGCGACCCGGTAATAATCATACTTACCAACTTCATATTGGTATAATGATACGCAAAACGGGTACCTAATTAAATATGTACCCGTAGTGTATCAATAGTACGGTTGTAATATGTTGGATATGAATGCACAACTGTTGTATAATGCTATGATGCTCTATTACGACGTTCTTACATGGCTCAGATCCATTTGACATTATGCACAAACCCCGTTTGTTAAATTAAAGAACTGTTTCAATAGCAGTGGCGCAAAATAGGACAAAACCTCAAATTAGAGGACTGCTTTAATAACCGTTGTACAAAAACAGGACAAAAACTAAATAAATGTTAATCATGGATTATGTATCTTTTCAATACATGAGTTTCATCAATAGTGTATACTCATATATTTTTTTATGTTTAAGAATTCCATTATACATAGACTCATATTTTTTATATATTTAAGAATTCCATGATACATAGAAATTATTGAAGCTACACAGGAAATTTGTAAAAGGCGCCCAAGTCTTTTATAAGTACTTCAAGCAAAGAAATAGAATAAATGATCCAACCCATACTCTTTACAGCCGTAAGAAACTGGACGACTGTACGAAAAATTACTACAAAACTCTTAGTAAAACAATGCAATATTTTTACATTACTACACGTATAAAATTTATATTTGATAATCTTTACAATAGACGACTGGAATATTATTATGGCCCATATCAACTAAAAATGATTTCTAAGGTATCATGTAATATTATAATTATGATACACGGACCTGTATTTTGTTGACGGAATGTCCAACACATGCTTTATTTAGAATACCCCAGTATAAATTACGAGAGTTTTAAAAGTGTGAAATGAAATACTCCATAATTTAACAATCAATCAAGTCGGTGTATAATGTGGATTGATGTATAATAGTAAAACAAAAATAATTATGAAATAGTGTCGATGCATAGGTTATGAAAAGGTTTAAGATACCACATAACATTAGAACAGACATAATATTAGATACTAATGTCAACATATAGATAGCTAAAGAAATGATACTGTACACCACAAAATGCAATTGTCTATTGTCAAGAAACGTCCATAACAGAAACTGCACCAATTAACGATGATACACGCTCATTCACTCATTCCATGGCGGCCAGTGTCAGTAGGAGAAGAACACACTTGCCGCCAAATATTTTCTGAACTCCGTTAAATGGGACTTGGTTACCTCACCGGCAATATGTTCAGAAAACATCGCTGCAAATGCGCTCAAAAGTACTTCGACGTAGTTATCACCACTGCATACGATGAAAACACATATCTTCTATGACTTTTTGAATGCGCATATAATTTTTATGAAAAACGTCTGGAACTTGCCTGTCATATAGCTGCGGGAGGCGTTCATATTGCTTAGTGGATAATGTGGACTCCATTGCCAAGAGCGATAATTCATGTAGCAAACGCCTGATTATGAGTTATCGACGAACCTGGCATCTGCATGTGCTCCCCTCTGTGGGTCCCAAATTTGTATTTCATCGCTATTCGGATGAATAACGCACAGAACCCATTCACAGCTATTGATTTCCAGCGCGGAAACTATTGTTTCCGCTCTGCTCCATGGGCAGAAAGGCCACCCTGGTACTTTCCAAGAGTGTATGGCATAAATTCACTCAAGCTAACACTTTCGTTGACACCGGACAGCGACATGATAATCCTACTAAACAGTGTGCTCATGAATGCGGCATTCTTCGACGGGATTTTGCACTTTAATTGCATCTCAATGAAGCCACGGATGCATTCATCAACGTGCTTTCAAAAAAAAGAATCAAACAATTCATCAGAGAACCATGAATATACACATATATATACGTTAATCTTACTATGACTATATATATTCAGTTATAGACTTACATCATTTTGGAGTGGTAGGCTTGCTGTCATTAGTGTCCGGAAGAAAGTTGGCAACGAAGAATTTCCGGAAAGGCCACTCTGACGGCACTGCCGCATAGTTTTAATGTCTTGTTCTGCCATTGGCCACATGTTAGCTTATACAGGATATGCTCGTCAAGCTTACGATGGGTATAAGCTTGTCTTGAAACAGTAGAATTGTTACGTAAAAAGGCATCCTCTGCAAGCAAGCCTTCTAGAAGCTGGAAGTTGTTGATTCCCCTCAAGTGCACTTGACGTTATATTGTGCACAATATTATTGATGTTTTTGGTAATGACACCCATGTTAACGTCTGGTCTTGCGAAAATAATTTGTGAATAGATGGTAGATTTATTTGTAACCAACGCTATTTCAAAATATCAATATCGAGAATAAAAAACCTTCTGTGCATTGAGGGTCTGATAATACATCAACCTGCGCCTTGAGCTGTACTACCTTCTCGCCTAACACCTTCAAATCCTCTTCCATGGTCGTCATCTTGACAGTTAAGAAATTAATGTCCAAAAAGGTTCCTCCGTTCTTTTCAACACCAACCAATCTTTCTTGAATTCCCTCCAATGTTTGTTGAAATGACACTTTCATAGTATATACTTCCTCTGACTGAAGTTGCATTTTGCCTTCCAGCGCCTGCATTTTTTGCACAACTGCACGTAAAAAGTTAAGCGATTAGACAGGGAAAATTATCAAATCGAGTACATAATGTTAGTAATGATAAGTAGAGACATATAAAACATATAAATGAATCAGAATAAATCTAACCGAAATTCCTTCCGTCTGTGGAACGTCTTCATAAGGCATGTGCTGATTGCCTTATCCTCATTCTCCATCTCATCGTCTCTTTCGCTCTGTGCATTACCCGTGACACCGTGCTTCTTATTTGATAACTTTGGTTCCTTCACAGATCGACGAACCCACTTGATGGATCAGTTTCATTCAGACGTTTTGCCTGTCGTGTAAGTTTTTTCGGTGTGGACTTATGACCAATCACTTTTTTCTTTCCCTTTCCTGATTTCTTACCAGACATTTTCCTACTCTCACCAACAACGACATCTTCTGATATAGAATCACCACTGGCTGAATCTTTCCCACCCGATGATTTCGAACTGTTACGTTCATTGTCCTCTTCTATGCCACACTCTTCCTCAAATTCTGTTGCATCTACATTTCTTGCATGCTTAGCTGAAACTTTTCCTGCTACTGGAGGACAAATAACCGTAACTCCTCTCTCCAAACACAAATTGATCTTCTGCAGTAGTGGAGTGCGGTTGTGGAGTGCGAAGTGACTTGATCTAATAAAGAGCGAAGCCGATTCTTCAACAGTTGGCTGCAAAATACATCTGCCAACACCTTCAGAAGAAACAGCCTCTGTGACCTGCTCCAACCTCAGCGAGTACTTAGTACTCCAATCATTTGTCTTCCACCGACACATTCGTGGAATGCCAGGTTCATTCCCTCAAGTCTCTTCGCAAACGATTTTGCAACTCCAGGGATATATTCATAAGCAAATATCTAAAATAAAGATGAACGATTTATTTCCAAGTCAATGTGAAACAATAGATATCGGTAACTGCAATAATAAACACAATACTATTACCTGAAACGGATGTACAAACCTCCTAAACTTAAGTTTGGATATTTCTTCACTTGCTTAACAGTCGATTCATCACTGAACTGGAAGAGATCACTCTTACTGACGTTAGGGCTTCATTGAATGCTAAGGTTCCCCATTGGTAAGCATTGAATTTCTCAAAATCTTCCACCAAATACATTATTGCAGGATCGACGTAAGCGGTATCTCTATTACTTCGTAATTGAATGACTCTGAAGACAAACATCAAACTCGCCAACTTTAGTTTTTCAACATCAACGGTACTATCTGAAGGGCTTCTCGTATCCAGTCGATTCTTTATGTCTCGCAACATAATGTTTTTTTGTTTCCCAAATTCTGTCAGCAGCGAGTATTCGACTGACGAAAATCGTACGAGTCAATCTTCAGTAACCATCCATAGCTCATCTGTGTCATCATATTTGACTTGACACTGCATCATATACCACAACAACTGCCCTAATTACTGAAAATTCTCTGCAGACACTATTAAACGTCCAAATTGGCTTTTTGAAACCATCTCATCTATCTCTGCTCTATTCAAGATTTCCATTAGAAACGTGCTCTTTAAAAGCGGCAAATATTACCACTCTTCCTGGATCCTCTGGGGAACTGTGTTTCTAATACTGCTTGCCCCAGACTTCTACCTCCCATTCTTATTATTATTTTAAGTGACTGCATGTGATATAAATGACATCTATATAAAAATGCGTGAGAAATTTTTTCCCTTTAATATAAAGGAAACTCTTCTGTACAATAAAAAAATATTCCTAGTACATAAATACAAGGTGAGCCCAAATGCGTGTCCAAAATAATCTATCGGCCCGCCACTCAGGTCGCATCCATGTACACGCTGGCACCTCAAAAGTCCTCCGGAAGCTTCACAAATTGGCCTCGCATTCGTACAGATCAAGTACCGTGATCCCGTGAACATACAACACATAAATACGTGGAATGAGCTTATAAAGCTAAGTAAGTGAAAGTCATGCATGTCGTGCACATGTCCTAACTTGCAAAGGCATCCGCGCCAATGCTCCCTAGAACTCATAATTTTCTTTGTCTTGTCTTGTCATATAGGGCCCTCGGCTATCTCGCTATGCACCATCATGGAGCTCGAATCCACAAGGGATAACTAAATATATAAGTGGCAATAACCACTCATGGAGGCTAACCCTAGGGCGCCTTTTCTGTCCCAAGGTGGTTTCATACGCACGCAGACGCTTCACACTGGTAGCCTAATCTGAGGTAGTCAACACCAGAGATACCCTTGGTGTCGCTTACTCCCTCAGCTCGCATCCTCCAGGTTTCACATTCCGCCATGAGGGCCTTAGCCCTAAAATCATGTCTTGCCTTGAACATGTCATGTCTTGACGGTAACGACATACAACGTCACCATGGTAGCATAGAAGAGCCGTGACTCAACTGTGAATCGACATCAGACGCCCATATCGGCGAATATTTGTCGCTCTCAAGCGATCTTATATTATGCACGCCCTCGTATCCTGCCTTTTGTACTAAACGTGCGTGCATATGATCATGTCATGTAATGTAAATAATTCACGTAGGAAGCCATGTAATATCACAGAAGAACATAAGCACATAACACATAATCTCATGCACATACAATTATGTGTTGTAGTTGGGACTTCCACTTACCTGGTATCCTTAGCTACTTAGCTTATCGTACTGTGAGTCGCTAACCTTTGAACCCTAAGTATAGAAACATAGGATTAAGGTATGTTAGTCTAATTATAGTTTCACGAAAGTGGCTTAGTTTTGAAAACCCTAGTTTCGACTTTGATGAATTTCGAAATAACAGATACAAGATTTTCGAAATAACAGATACAAGATTTCGAGATATGTTTTAACATTGAAATCTTAGAACTTAAAACAGTATATTCAAAAATGTCGAGATATTGAAATTTTTAGAATGTCGAGATAGCATTCAAGATTTCGAGGTAGCATACACATGGTTTTGAGATTTGAATCAGTACATGATTTCGAAATGTGTCTCGACATTACACACAAAGATTTCGATAGGTGTTTTTGAGACTATATATACTTCGATATTTAAACTAGACAATGCACAATTTGGATATGGATCTCGAGATTCTATATAATATATCGAAGTCAGTACCTAAAATTATCTTGAGTTTAATTGTGGGATTTCGACATGTTTGAAATAAATCTCGAGCTTGGTTTAAATAGATCTCGAGCTTTTACACAAAATATCGAGATGCATGTTATGCTATTGCACAAAATGTCGAGATGTATGTCGACATTATAAATAAGTTGTCGAGTTTCTACACAAGATTTTGAAGTTAATATCCAACAAAGTTCCAACATGACTCTCGAGTTTTTATACAAAATTCGAGATATGTTTCGACATTGTAACAAATATTTCGAGATTGTACCAACATTTCGTAGTTACTTTCAGAACTTATATTTTGACATTCTTAAACCCTCATGAAGATCTCGACATCATTCCTACACAACTAATATGGCTTCGAGATTTACCAACGTAGAAATCGTAATACCCGAAACTTCCTATACGTTGCTACTTTCTCTAGAACTACTTCAAGCTGCCTACTTCTTCATCATCTTATTCCTACTGTATTATTCTTTCCAACCATAGCACTTATATAAATTCTTAAGCAGTCATATTAACATAACATTATGAAAACCCTAAAATCATTAAACAGATAAAAATTCGAAATCCTCCTTATAAACTATCCTAAACTGGGAAAGTCTTACACCTTATTTCTGTCTCCTACCCTTAATCACGTGAGTTACTAAGTATAACATCAGTACTTAATATTGATTTACAAATTATGCATAGAGCTATACCTTCCCAAATTGAAGCTTTTAAATCTGGTTCTAAGCCTCCTTTCTTTTGGTTTCTTGGCTCGATTTGTGTATACAAGGATTTTCTTATTGTCTTAGGTTTTAGCTATCGAAAGGTTCTTAATAAATTCTAAGAGTTTTTCTAATTGTATACGTTTATGGGACATGCAAAAGTTATCCTTTCCCTCATGCTTAAGTAACTCGTGCTTATCTTCAACAATTGGGTCTAAGTTTAATTTCAGCTCATCTAATATCAGAATACTTATAATAACTTATATTCATTAATGCTAGTTATTAAAATGGTATTATTCGATTTTTTTTTAATTACCCTCTTGTCTACTACATTCAACCCTTACCAACCTAATTGTTAACTATTTTCCTAAATCTCAACCTTACTTTTCATGTCATATGTCATATAAAATAAAATAACATATAGCATGTAGTAAATTAGATACATGAAATGTTGTAAGACAGGTATCGTGCAGTCACGTATGTCATATAATATGTATGCATATTTATTGGCCGGCTTACTTACGGGACTCGGGTATTACATCCTCCCCCCCTTAAAAGGGATTTCGCCCCCGAAATCAGGTAAGAAAAAAATAACTCAGGGTAGCGGTTTCTCGTATCATCTTCCCATTCCCATGTAGCTTCTTCCGTGGACTGATTATGCCATAATACTTTGACTAATGGAATCTCTTTATTCCGTAATCGTTTCCTGTCATATATTGGAATCTGCACTGGCTTTTCTTCATAACTCAAATCTGGCCTGAGTTGTTGATGAAGATTTTCAATGTTCAATACATGGCTTGGATCTGCGACATATTTTCACAGCGTCGAGACGTGAAAGACATCATGTACTCGAACTAATGAAGCGGGTAGTTCAAGTTGATACGCTACTTCACCAACTTTTCTGAGGATTCGGAATGTCCTATATATCGCGGGCTCAGCTTGCCTTTCTTTCCGAATCGTTTAACGCCTTTCATAGGTGACACTTTCAGAAATACCCAATCATCTTCTACGAATTCCAACGATCTACGTTTTTTATATGCGTAGCTTATCTGCCTACTTTGGGCCGGTTTCATCCTTTTTCATATTTGAGCAATGGCTTTTGTCATTTCATGTACTAGATCAAGGCCTAGTATTGCTCGTTCTCCAACCTCGTCCCAATGGATTCGAGATCTGCATTTGCGTCCGTATAGAGCTTCGTATGGAGCCATTCTAATCGTTGCATGGAAGCTGTTGTTATACGAGAATTCAATCAAAGGAAGGTATCGGCTCCAATTCCCTTTAAGGTCGAGCACGCAGGCTCTTAACATGTCTTCCAATGTTTGAATGGTTCGTTCAGGATGCCCATCTGTCTGTGGATGGTAGGCAGTACTGAATGATAACTTGGTTCCCATGGCCTTCTACAAACTCTTCCAGAACTTGGATAGAAATCTTGAATCACGGTCGGAAATAATTGAATTGAAACTCCGTGTGGCGACCCTGACTTTCTAATCATATTTAATGGCGGATTTTTGCAACGTAAGTCGCGGAAGACCCGTCTAACAAAAACTTTTTCCTACGATATGATATGTTACGACAAAACGTACTCTACAACGTCGTAGTCATACAAAGGCCGAAACCCCAAAATATATATCATATCAAAACATATCCTAACATCGCTCCACAGGTCATCATCCATGTACAGCCTTGCCCTCAAAAGACCCTGGAGTACCGCCGTCAGCCCGCCTTAGTCACGACGTTGCTCAACGTCCGACTCTATCGTACCTACACTACATAAACCGTGGAATGAGCTTATAAAGCTCTGTAAGTGGAAACCATGCATGCAATGCACATGTCCTACAATGCAAAGGCATCCACGCCCATGCTTCCTGTATTTCGTATCTTGCCTTATTCATAGTTCGTGTCTTGTCTTGTAGGGCCCTTGGCTTATCTTGCTATGCACCATCACGGAGCTCAAACCCATTAAGGGTAAATATATATAATATGGACGATACTTCCAATGAGAGGCTAACCCTAAGGCGCCTTTTCCATCCCAATGTAGTTTATCGATCCCATGGACGGTCACACTGGTAGACTCACTCTGAGGTTGCTGACATCGATTTTAGCCTTGATGCCGTTTGTTTCCTCAGGGTGCGTCTTCCAAGTCGCAACTTTCCGCCACATGCATGCCCTTGCCTTGAGACATGTCATGTCATGTCTTGAAATCGGTGACTTAAAATCACCATGGTAGCATAGAAGAGCCATTAATGCAAGCTTTTATCGCGTTTAAGTAATCATACGCTACTTATGTTCGTGTCTTTTAACTTTGTGTATGCACGTGATAATGCGTACGTGAATGATGACGATGTGCTTGTCATGCCACTTCATGTAATAATTAATCACGTAAATAAATAAATCACATAAGGGTTCACGTAAAGTCATAGAAGCATATAATCATGTCATTCAAGCACGTAACCATGTAATTCATGCACATATAATTTATGTGTTGTTGTTGGGATCTCCACTTACCTGGTATGCTTAGCTATATCGTACGGTAAATCGGTAACCTTCAAACCCTAAGTATAGAAACATAGATAATTAGGGTTTGTTAGTCTAGTTCTATTTCACAAAATTGGCTTATTTTTGAAAATCTTAGTTTCGACTTCTATAAATTTCGAAACCCTAAAATTCCAAATTTTGACTAAATTAAAAGTATCATTTCGAAATTCGCAAAAATCTCGAGTTGCATAGTAACAGTAACTTAAATCTCGACATGATCTATAAATGGATCTCGACATGGCTCTGAAGCTTGGTTGTGGAATTTCAAAGTAATATATAAAAGATTTCGAGATTCAAACAATACAAAATTTTGAAGTAAATGTCGACATGAATCTGGAGCTTGGTCTCGAGGTGTTACACAAACGTTTCGAAGTAAATTTCAAAGATGAATCTCGAGATATATTTTGATATTTAAACAAAGATTTTGAGACACATGGCAAAATAAATCCCGGCATGGATTTTAAGGTGGATGTCGAGCTTCTATACAAAAACTCGAGATAAGATTCGACATCGTAACAAATATTTCGAGATTCATAAACAAGATTTCGACATGAATTTTGATCTTGACATGGTTTTAGTCATGAATCTCGAGATAAATTATAAAATGGATCTCGAGGTAACATACAAGATTTCGACATAAATTTCAACATGAATCTCAACATAGTGTATACAAAGATTTCGAGATATGTTTCGATATTTAAACAAAATTTCGATGTCAATTTCAAAGTTAAATATCGACATGAGCTCGAGATGAATTATACAATGGATCTCGAGCTTAACGGTGATATTTTATTAAACCTGAATCTCGAGCTTGATCTCGAGATTTTTAACAAGGATTTCGACATAGTATACCTAAAGATGTCGAGATGTATATTGAGCCTCTACACCAATTTCGAAATCAACCTTAAAGCTAGGTCTCGACATTTTCTATCCTCCTTCCCGACCTCGAGATTACTCAATACACAACTTCGACATGGACTCATCATAAATTTCGACATGATTCTCAAGTTTCATTTCGGATTCATAATCTGGAACAATCCATCCCTACTCGAAACACCTTGTCAACACCATCCAAACTTTCGATCATGAACTGTTCGAAACTCATATAAATCTTATCATAATCCCAAATATATTAAGCTGTCGGGAATTATTCTTAGTTCACCCTAACCCCCAAAAGCATAATTCTTAGCCTTAAGAACTAGAAATCCCTCGATCAAACCTACTTTACAAAAAACAGTAATTGTCACATGTACTTAAAAACCCTAACATTAGTAGTTAAACCCTAATTCCTTCAAACTCTAGTACTCAATAAATTTTCCAGAACATGTTAAAATACGAGACAAGCATATAAATCCATCGAAATAATCTATACCTTTCCAGCTTAGTGAAGATTTCTGCTAGAGTTCCTAGTCGGTCTCTTCCTTTCTTCTATTTGGGTTTTCGTTCTTTTCTATTGATCTGTAATTCTCTCCTTATATACTTGTTGGTTACGTGTTGTAAAATACAAATGACATCGATTCTATATTAATCCTTATCTTGATCGAACTAATGTATATTATTTTATTACTTTATCTTATGGCCAAGTAATCGAAACTTATCCTAATTGTTATCTTCTTTATCGAGTTTTTTTTAAGGTTTCGACATCTATTAATCTCGAGCCTGAAGAGTTCGGCTTCAAAGTTTCGAGATTTTAAGGATTTGGGTATTGAAGGATCTCGAGCTTTAAAGATGTCGAGTTTCCAAGATTTCGATTTCACTAATTGTTACATAATATTATATCGAGAAGCATAGCTTTCGAGATTCAAAGATCTCGAGGTCTCAAGGTTTCGTGATTTTCGAGATCCTTTCATTCGACATTGTAGTTCGACGTTCATGTTAACTTTTGAAATCTTATTGGTTCAAATTTTATCTTAACTGACATCGCACTCTATCCCTTCTAAATTCAATTAGTTCTTCTACTTGGCTAGTAACCCTAGTAACAGTTAATATGAAACCACATTGACACATAAAATCGTAGAACAGGTTCCATGCTGTCACGTAAGTCGTAATTCGTGGTACACGTAAGAATTTTAAATCATATATATATATATATGGCTGAAATAAATATATCATGTAATTCACATAACACACAAGCCATGTAAAGTACTAAAATAATAGTATATTTATTACAATGTAATTTGTGTGACATACTTATTCTCCTACAGTCTTAACATCTTTATTTAATTGATCCAACAAGGTTTCTAATTAAATACTCTCCAACATTAATTTTTATTGTAAATCCCGTAATTAAATTTTACGGGTATTACATCCTTCCCCCTTAAAAAAGAATTTCGCCACCGAAATTCTATCAGTTGGAATAATTTAGTGTAACCGTCGGGGGAAATTTGAAATAATCTTCGAAGACAGTAGAGAATAGGACAGAGAATCTTGAACCAAACGTGAAAATTTGGGATTAATAGTCTTGCAAAACTTGTTCGGGTACGGAAATCTTACATATTATTCCGGAACAAGTAAGATCCTAGTATTGATCTTTTCTTGTCTATAACTTATCATAGAAAAATAATTATAATTCTTGACTTCGTATTACTTGCATTAAAAAATTTCGATTGTCCTAGAATCACAATCGAATAACAAGTGTGGAAGGTCATAAACACAATATTATCATAAATCAAGGTTTCATTGAAGATTTCTATAACTTTCAAATGTGTTTATTGTAGGATACATCCTTGTCCTGAATCTTAACAGCACAAGGACGGAAATCCAACAATTAGTTCATAATCTACTCTTCCTCCTTTAAAAAGACCTGCTACTCCTTATTCTTAGACGTCTGGAATTAAATGTTTCACGTGATGATGGGAGTGCAAGAAAGGAAAACATTTCATTGAAGTAGAATGAAGGGACGCAGAAATAAAAAGTTATTATAAGGTCTCTCTTGTCGTCTTGGATGCTGACAACTAATTCCTGATAGAATGCGTATGATGCTCATCTAAGTTGTTCGGACCTGTATCGCCTTAAGGTCGGGCTAACGAGAATGGTTATAATTCTGATTCAGGCCAGAATTTAGAAATCATAAGTATCAACCAAGCTTCCGCTGCTCCACTCTGATATGGAGCATGTATAATTTGCAGAAGGGGTTGAAAAATTGGGAGATCAGGTATATTCTGGTATAATAGGATGTTGGCTTGTTGGGCTGAAAGAAATGAAATGTAGTTTCACCATCATATCCCATAAGGAAGAATATTCAAAGAAAGGAAATACAACTTTGATCCTGTATCGATCAGAAAATATTTTCGTAATATTATCAAAACATACATTGGCGCTTTGGGAGCTATTGACATTATTTCAGGTAAGACTAAGGAAATTTCTCTGCTTAACCGTTTAAGCGAAAAGACTCGCAACTTCTCCTAAGAAGTTACTGAGGCTTTTACTTGGATGTTCCTCTATTCTACTTTAGCTGATCTTGCCCGCAAGACGGGTATTTCTCTTCTCAGGAAATTGAATCTTACGATCTTTCCTACATAAGTCAGACACGACTTCATAAGTTTGGAAACCTATCCGTAAGGTCATAGTTAAGATCAATATTTAATCTGTTATCTTAACCAATAATTGACGTTTCCAATACTTAATTATTCCGTGTTGGATCTCCATATAGCAGACTAATATATCGCTGCATTCTAAAGGTGAGAAGGCATTTTCCACCTTCGGTATGTAATATTATGACACATTTAAATGTGTGGTTCAATTTCTTAACTGACATCGCACTCTATCCCTTCTAAATTCAATTAGTTCTTCTACATGGTTAGTAACCCTAGTAACAGTTAATATGTAACCACATTGACACATAAAATCGTAGAACAGGTTCCATGCAGTCATGTAAGTCGTAATTCGTGGTACACGTAAGAATTTTAAATCATATATATATATATATATATATATGGCTGAAATAAATAATTCATGTAATCCACATAACACACAAGCCATGTAAAGTACTAAAATAATAGTATATTTATTACAAAATAATTTGTGTGACATACTTATTCTCCTACAATCTTAACATCTTTATTTAATTAATCCAACAAGGTTTCAAATTAAATACTCTCCACCATTAATTTTATTGTAATCCCGTAATTAAATTTTACGGGTATTACACTCCGTGAAGTCGTACTATCTCTTGAATATATAATTCTGCGTATCGTTCCATTGAGAATTTGAGCTAATCGGTAGAAAGTGGGCGGATTTAGTCAGTCGATCCACGATGATCCATATAGGGTCGTGGCCTTTCACGGTCTTAGGCAAGCCGACAACGAAGTCCATCGTTATGTGATCCCACTTCCATTCAGGTACTGGCAGGGATTGCAAGGTTCCTGTCGGTCGTTGATGCTCTGCCTTAATTTGCTGACACGTCAGGCATTGGCTTACGAAGGTTGCGACTTCTCTTTTCATCCTCGGCCACCAATAATTTGTTCGTAGATCTCTGTACATCTTCGTTGCTCCGGGTTGGATGGAGTAGACAGTGGTATGGGCTTCCGTCATGACAGTTTTTCGGAGCTCGGTGTCGTTAGGAACATATAAACGACTTCTGTAATATAAGGTTCCGTCGTCATGTATTGTAAAGTCTGAGGATCTTTGCTCTATAGGCGTTCCTTTGATTCTCAGATATAATTCGTCATTCTCCTGGGCCTTCATAATATGCTCCATTAATGTAGGTCAAAGTGTCAACGTTGCTAGTTTGGTTTCAATTTCACCCACTGGTATTAACTCCACTTTGAGCCTTTGTAACTCTGTGTTCACTGTCTTGCGGCTTAGTGCATCAGCCACCACGTTCACCTTTCCTGGGTGGTAGCTAATTAAGCAGTCCTAGTCTTTAACCAATTCTAGCCATCGCCTCTGCCTCATATTCACTCCTTCTGGGTGAAGAAGTATTTGAGACTTTTATGGTCAGTGAAAATCTCGCATCGCTCGCCGTATAGGTAATGTCTCCAGATCTTGAGAGCGAAGACGACGACGGCAAGTTTTAAGTCATGTGTTGGATAATTCTTCTCATAATCCTTTAGCTGTCGGGAAGCATATGCAACTACGTTCTCGTTCTGCATTAGAACGCATCATAGGCCATTCTTAGGCGCATCACTATAAACAGAAAATCCTCCAGTTCCTGTGGGAATAGTTAGCACTGGAGCCGTAGTGAGTCGTGGCTTAAGTTCCTGAAAGCTCTGCTTGCAAGCGCCATCCCATTAAATTGGAGTATTCTTCTTGGTTAGCTTCGTCATGGTTGATGCAATAATGGAGAAATATTTGACGAACTTCCTATAATACCCAGCTAGTCCGAGAAAACTTCGTATTTCTGTCACGTTCATCGGTTGAGGCCAGTTGTTAATAGCCTCGATCTTGCTGTAATCAACAGAAACGCCATCTCCTGAGATAACATTTCCAAGAAACGCGACTTGATTGAGCATTCGCATTTCTTGAATTTCGCATATAACTGCTTTTCTCGCAATATTTCCAGGATAATCCTGAAGTGTTGTTCATTCTCCCCCTTTGGTCTTTGATAGATGAGAATGTCATCGATGAACAAGATGCATTTGTCCAGGAATGGCTTGAATACTCGATTCATTAGGTCCATGAATGCCGCTGGCGCATTAGTCAGCCCGAAAGGCATGACTAGGAATTCATAGTGCTCATAGCGGGTACTACAGCTCGAGTCCTCATCACGCTTTTTCCCACATGGGCCTTTGGTTTTCTATACAACCCTGCAATTCATCCGAACATGGATACCCCATCTGACAGGGTATGCGAAACCTCAAGAGCACCGATCGATCCCTGCATTTAGAAAGTGGAACACAATCAACCACCATTAAAACATTCGCAGACTATCTCTGAGTTTTACCTCGGTTGACTTTGCTGATCGGACACATCCTTAACATCAAGAATTTCCAACATACGGATAACCGTCAAGCTTTTATATAACTTTTAAAATCAAACGGCTTGATCCTCACAAAAAAGTTAAAAGACTTCCCAACTATAGAACGAATACAGTCAGGGAGCTCTTCAACTCCAATATCATCGTCTTCAATTACAGTCTTATGTGGCAATTGAAAAATATATGACGACAATTCTGTTATCAAAATATAGATAAAAATAGGTACTCGCCATAGTGTTCCTCGGGTCTTCTGCCATTGTATTCGTATATTGCTTAGCTGGGCCGTCAAATATAGATTATAGAAACGTTTAATGCAATTATCGAAACTTGCGTGAATCCATATACTGATAAGAATGAAAAGCCAAATCTTTGAACTACAATAGGATAAGATTCAGTCAATGTAGTTCGAACGGGTATAAAACGGACCGTTTGCATCATAGTAGACGGTCATTCAGTCGTCTGTTTTTTAGCCGTGGAAATATTATTGTCAATACTATAAATTTATACGCCCTAGTGTATCGGCTCATTCATTAATACGTTGAAAGTCGAGTATATATGAGACACTATTTAAGAAACATCGTTTAGTCACTTGATTTCAGACTTGCAAAAAACTTTCAATAGCGACTTTAGTAAATCGATATGATGATAAATACGAAACAATTTAATGTCAGAATTAAAAACTAAAACTTTTAACTATAATAAGCAGACAGTCATTCACTCGTCTGTTTTTCAGCCATGGAAATATTGTTGCCAATAGTGTAAATTTAAACGGCCTAGTCTACCGCAGTGGGTCATTCATTAACACGTTTAAAGTCGAGTATGTATGAGACCCTATTTAAGAAACAACGGCCTCATTCAGTCGCTTGACTAAAGTCGTGCCAAAAATATCAATAGTGAAATTTACATGACGCAATGGATTGCAGTCGCTCATTCATTAATACATTTAATGCAATTACAGCGAGTTAGCCTCTGAACTTCAAAATCTTTTGAACGTTCACTTAACGGAATTATAGTTAATAAAACAATACCAAACGATTATAGCATTGTTGTTAAATAACCACATGTATCATTAAACAACGCTTAATGGAAAACTTTAATAAAACAATACGAAACGATTATAGCATTGTTGTTAAATAAACATATGTATCATTAAACAACCCGTGCTAGGTATTAAACTACCTTTTATGAATCAACAAAATCAATACGGAACTATAGCATTGTTGTTAAAAAAACACATGTATCACCAAACAACCCGTTCTACGTATTAAACGACCTTTTATTTATCATTAATGACAAACTTACTGGAATTAAAATGGCTCAAAATTTATTCGTCTATGTATTTTTTTAAACAAATCGAACAATAAATAGAAGAACAAATACATCATTAAACATTAAAAAGCACATGTAGCGTCAAATAACCTATCCCATGTATCAAACGACCCTTTACGTTAGAAGACGAAGCCCGTCAATGATCTAAACCCGAACACTAAGCTTGAAACACGCAACAATAAACAAACACACACACATATAGAGGATCAATAAACAAACATGAAATGCAAAACAACCCCAAGAGCACCAAACTGTCAGTCAGAGCATATAAATAAGACTTTCGACCGAGACGACCCTTCGGCTTCCGACCTATGATATTCTAAGCACCACATATTAAATTAAAAGGAATAAAAACCGTAAAGATGTCTATAGATCAAATAAAAATGAATAGAACTCGCATTTCTCATAAAAATCGTACATGCCACACTTTCAAAACACCTCATAGATCCCACGCAATGGGATGATAACTGCACGACTATATCATTACAAAACACCAATGATGATAACCAAAAAATGATCCAACCAACCTTAGAGATATGCTTTTTTTTTGGAGTAAGGTCCGTGTATATATATAAAGAATGGGTGAATGTACAGATGAGTGAGAGTGTAATCCTTCACATGCAACCCAGTAACATACTACTGGAAGAAACCAACAAATGACACATCAAATGACAGAAAGACCAAGCTGGTCTACCAAGCTACACGCCAAAGGTGTCGTATAGCTGCCTTCTGAAGGGCAAACTTGGGTGAGTCCCAAGTAGTCGCATGCACACCATGTCAAGAACAACAGCAACCAGCCTATCCGGAGTCGTGGTGATTCCCTCTTTCCAGCACTTATTGTGTGCTTGCCAGATATGATACACCAAAGAAGCAAGGACGTGGCGATAAGCAACCCGTAGAAGATGATGCCCACGCCAGCGTGATGCAGCCCACTGTATACCATGACGCCAATCTCGATATGGCCAAGTCCACTTGATCTTTCGCCGCAAAGCTCGGGCACAGTCGCGTGAGTACATACAGTCGAAAAAAAGATGCTGAACCGTCTCCACATGCATCGCATCGCAGAGAACACAAGCAGATGTACCAGCGCGTTGAGCCACCCAAAGCTTATCTGTAGTCGATAAGCGGTCTCGTATGCCCAACCACAAGATGAACTCATGACGAGGAATTTTCAAAGGTCCCCCAAACAAGGTTGCCCAGGGGACAATAGAAACCCGTAGACGCAGCACCTCTCTAATCAATCATGCCGTGGCACAGCCATCTGGTGCAGCTCCAAGAGATGGCGTCATTCCTACTAGGGTAAGGTGAGGGCTAAACTCAAGATATTCCACCGCCGAGCGTCCAGGCCAGTTCCAGCCGTACGCATCAATTACCGCACTAAGGCGTGTCCCAACCGGCAGGCCCATCGCTAGCGGACCTCTAGGGTATCGCTCCAGAAGAGGGGAAGACCGCAGCCATGGATCCTCCCAAAGAAAAATTGATGCACCATCCCCAATCAAAAACGTAAGGAATGGTAAAATCACCTGTCGTAACTTCATCAGCTTTCGCCAGCTCCATGCAATGTTAGCCGAAATGGTGATTGTCCACAGAGATCGGCCATGTAGTCGTGTGGATACAACCACTGCACCCAGATTGAGTCTGCAGTCCGGGTGATCACCCTTCAAAGTTGCTGTGCCAAAAGAACGCAATTATCAATGGCAAGCGATCGAAGACCTAAACCGCCCTCAGCAATCGGCAGACAAACATCATCCCATTCAACCTTTGCCGAAGCACCCTCCCATAAGAAGCTGCGAAATCTCGCTTCGAGGGCTCGGATGATACCCTTGGGCAATAAGAAGACACTTGACTAGTAGACGTGCAATGCCTGAAGTACTGATTTGATTAGCTGTACCCTGTCGGCAAAAGACAGTGACTGGTTCAGCCACGACCCAGCCGAGACTCCACTCTCTGCAGTAGCGGCGCACAATCACTGATCGCCAGACGTGATGCAATCAGCGGGACCCCAGATAACGTACAGGTAATCGCCCCTCACGGAATCCCATAAGAGCTTGTAGCTGTACCTTGATGCCCTCTGCCCTGTGGGAGAGATACAGCTCACTCTTGTCTGGGTTCGTGATAACCCAGACAGCTGAGAGAAAGTCAGCAAAGCTCCCTTTAGCACCCCTAGCGAAATAGGATCTGCATGACAGAATAGGAGCAAGTCATCCGCAAAGACCAACATAGGGAGCGATGTAGTCTCGCAACGCCAGTGAAAGCGAAAATGCGGTTCGGCCTGCATATGTCTCTCAACGAGGCCATGAAGCACTTCCATGACAAGAGTGAATAGGTAACGTGAAATAGGATCACCCTGCCGAAGTCCTCGCTTGCCAGCAAAGAATCCCGCCGGTCGCCCATTCAGATTAAGGGAGAAAGTGGGCGTGGTCAAGCAGCTCCAGATCCACTCAATATATCTGGGGTGGAATCCCATCGCCTGAAGCGTCACCAATAGGAAGCTCCATTCCACCTTATCGTAGGCCTTTGCCAGATCGACCTTCAGCATAGCGCGAGGCGGGTGGCCTTTGCTCGCATACCCAAGGCAGAGCTCCTGGGCCAGCAGTATGTTGTCAGTAATGCGTCTCCCATGTATAAATGCCATCTGCGATGGGTGAACCAGCCCCCCAGCACTGGATTTAACCGATTTGCCAACACCTTTGAGATGATCTTGTAAAGGACATTACAACACGAAATGGTGCGAAAGTCTGTGGAACGCTGTGGAGACGCGCACTTAGGAATGAGCGTAATGAGCGTAGTATTAAGCCCCTTTAGTAGGCGGCCCGTAGCAAAGAAGTCCTGGATGGCCCGCGGCACATCAGGGCCCAAAGTTCCCCAAGCCGCTTTGAAGAAAGCAGCTGTATATCCATCCGGCCCTGGCGCCTTTTCATCCCCCATAGAGAATAGCGCGAGCTTAACCTCCATATCATCAACTGGTCGGACCATATCAAGAGACGCAGCTGGGGAAAGTGTACGCGTAACGGCCTCCTGGACCTCAGCCTGTTCCACCTGAGTTGATCTCGCAGACTGGCCAAGTAATCCCTGATAAAACCCCAGCAACTCCCCTTCCACCGCCACTGGAGTATGTAGGATGTCGCTAGTCGAGCTTTCCAGCGCAGTGATACGATTGGTAGCCCGCCGAACCGCTACCTTTCTGAAGAAAAACGACGAGCACTGATCGCCATCCTTGAGCCAAGCAAGCTTCGCCCTTTGGGATAGGGCAGTATGTTCCACCTCAACAGCCCTAGCATAGAGATGACGGCAGTGTCGTTCAAGATCATGAAACACTCAAGGGGGTACCTCGCTGCGAATTCCTGGGCATAAAAATAAAAATGAATAAAAAACGCATAATAAAAAAAATGCATAATAACGATCGTCTATAGATCAAATTAAAATGAATAGAAATCGCATTTATGATGCCACTACTGTAATACAACCCACACATAAGGCTAAAACGGACATTCTTTTTACTACTTTTTTAATGGCATAAAAACCCTCGTGAACAGCCGACGTGTCACAGAGCAGCCTGTTATAGGGGTGGCATGTTCGTAATAAATTCAACATATAAGCCTAGATTCAAAGCCCTCTACGAACTTATATATATATATGATTCTTGTGAAGACTTAAACGCTATGACTGACTCCATATCATTCTTTTAACTCCTTTGTTTTATCTTTTTTCATCAACTTAAGTTAGTGTTATTGGATCCGCTTTAAATTTGCAATGTCAGCTGAAGGCATGTAATTTAAAAAGAATAATTAAACAATATATAGTACATATCGAAGATTGTAGTTCCCACATTGATACGAAAGAGTACAAAATTTTACTTCGTTCAGCCGATACTATCGAGCACTCAGTGTAAACTCTAACGCGCCCATTTCTGCACATACTACTCTCAAGACTATATAGTAAACTAGTTCTCAGCTTTATCCAATCGAATAGTTTTCTTATCACTCTCTGTAGTCTTTGTCGCACCGAGTTGAACAGAGATTCTTGCCTTTTATAGCCAAACTGACGTCGAAATACATCACCGTTGCTTCATCTTCATTTAACTGGTGATTAATTATAAAAAAGGTTGGGCCCTTAAAAAAATGTGTTAGATATTTTAGAAGATGTTGCCACATATTTTTTGAGAAAAAGTTAAAAAGAATTGAGAAATAAAAGAAATAGATAAAAAATAATTCAGTACCCTTTGTGGCCAAGGCAAACATGCAACAATTTAATTCAGTACCCTTTGTCGCTAAATTTTGTTGAACTTTTATATCACTATGTGTAGCTAATTCTGTCCTGGGCGTTGATGAGAGCTGCTAGCGTTTCTGTTACCAAGAAGAAATGACCATATTAAAATCGAAAAATAGAAATAATTCTCAAAATTAATACGTACACTACTAATGCGCACGACACATTACAAGTTTAAATCCATAATTACACGAAATGTATTTCAACAGCATAATCATAGTACATGTTAAACAAACCTGTTATGGATAGGGTCAGATCCATTAGGTACTCTCCTTTTGCTGACGTAGTTGAGTTCTAATTTGGAAACAGATTGATAGGGGAGACCTTCGGTCCAGCATTCCTCCTAACCTAACAACCTGCAGAGAGTAAGTTTCAGCACCGACAGACGGAGGTAGAACCCCAAGCACGCCCGGAATAAAGATAAAAGACTATGTCAGAGCTTCGGCCGGAGGTGAGGTACGAAGGTGATATTTGGAGAAGCAAGGAGATATTCCAGAGAGTTACGGAGTATGCAGAGGGAATAAAGGGAGCGGTCAGGAGAGCTAAGGAAGCATCCGGGAAACCTGACGAGGGGAAACAGTACCAAACCCTAGACGCGCCTACAAGTATAAATAGGGGCTCTTATCCACTTTAAACCATCTTCCACACGCCCCACACACACTAACACACCAAGAACACACATAGATACTCTCTCTCTCTCTCTCTCTCTCTCTATCTCTCTCTCTCTCTCTCTCCATCTCTTTATCTTCTCTTCACCCTTTGGTGCTTGGAATCACTTGTGTAATCCTCCTTGATCGAATCCGAATCACGTAAATCATTGTCTCTTTACTTTTTTTGTCCTTCTTCTTATATTACCACCACGATTTCATCCGTTTCGAATTTCTCGGACCATAAATCTTGTTTATCGGGGTTGTACCAGCATCAAATGGCACCATATGTGGGAAACGAAGTTTGCTTCTTGGCAATTGGATTGTTGTAGGTGATGCCGATGACTGAGCTGATATGAACGTGATTGCTTGGAAGTCCATCGATCTCAGGTCCTTTGTTGAGTGATCCGGCCATGTTGACCTTCTTCATATTGCTCTCCAGAGCCATCTGAAGGTCGTGCGCGGCAAAGTACTTGACTTGTCGCATCATGAGCCGGTAGAGCCCTTTGAGGCCTTATTTCTTGATGAAGCCATGAGGACCTTTGTACTTCTCTACGTACAGCTGATAAAGGTGGTATACTTCATCGGCGGTGAGGTACGGCAGGTCGCTCTCGCTCAGTTCCTCTCGGATTCTGTCCACTCGCTCTATAACATAGTGAGGTGTTGGAAGTCCTCCTTTGCCACAATAGACACTGAGGAGTTGGCAAATTGAGAAGAGTTCCTTGAAATGACTCTTCAGTCGTTCCTTTTGGCTCCCCAGCCTTACGTCCGGTCCTAGTTGGGTCAGCATCCATAGATGCGCATTCTCTTCTGCTGATCCCAGTGAGAGATCCCTCTCAGCTCGAACTCATCCAACTTCTTGACTCTATCCGGTGACCTCCAAATATTTTCCCTGACTTCTTCTAGGAAGGGTATCTCTATTCTGATATTTTCTCACGGCGTGTCGATCCGAACGGTCCCTGGCATCTTTCTGGTGGGGACACCGCTCGTTGTGCGATCCTGGTAGCCGTGGGATGTCTCTTTGATAATCTTCACCTTCCAGAAGTTCGTCGTCTTCTATGATAACGAGGTCAACAGATGCTTGTTGTAAGAAGTGGCGGACGTCCTGAAGCCGTCGTCTATGATGTTCCTTGGGCATGGAATGGGTCATCCACTGTCCTTCGAAGATATATATATCTAGGACCTCGTGTGGATTGACGCCATGTCCTGTGGGGCCCGGTTGGTCTGGAGCGACTGAGGGAGTTGCTTGGGTAGCAGCTAGGGCCACAAGCATTGCTCCACTTGCTTCTTCTTCCGGAAGCAAGGGGCTTGAGTAGATCGGCGGTGTGGGCGGAGGCGTCCGAAGGGTAAAGGTAGGTGGGTCGTTATGTGGTAGAGTGGATGTTCGGTGCGTGGTGTGGGTGGTTTGTGTTTGGATTTGGGTTTCACCAGCTCCAGCGCTTGTCTGCGTAGCGCCCGAGCCTTGTCCTTGGCCAAATGTAGATGTCCTCGGCCTCTTCTCCCCCTCATGATGGTCCTGATCGCTAGGATCGTCATGTCTGCGCCGGGAATGGGAGCTTTGGCCTCGGCAGGTGTCAGTCGGTGGCTCAGGATGATCCACCAATCGCCGATAGAGGGATTCCTCTTGAGGCGACCGAATGGACAGGCCGATCAAGCGGGCGAGTAATATGTCGTGGAGCTCGGTTATGGGTATGGTGTATGGGTTGATGAGGATGGAGGAAGTGGCTAAAGGGTCGGTGGGTGTGGGTTGTGGAGGTGTGGGGTTGTTTTGTGACGAAGGCCCTTCTGAGACAAGTGTTTTCCCGGTATCTCTTCGGCATGTCTCGATGGCTTATAATACACTCTTCGTGATCTTGTCTTCCATTGATTGTACGGCGGCAGAGAGCGGCCTGAAACTGCTCGTTCGTCACAAGGGTGCGGACGCCTCCGTGGACGGACCAGGACGACTGATGTCGCCTGTTATCAACCCTTGAGTATACACCGACTGTTGGGAAGTCACTTGAGGTTGTGACTGTATGAGACTTCCACCCAATCCTCGAGTCGAATCCAGAGGATCCGCCTCTATGGGTGTTATTGCAGGCTCAGGTTGCGCCTGCGAACCAGACACCACGAGAGTTGGTTGCGGCTCAAGATTGAGCGATGAGTGCCAGCAACAGTTGTCGATGTGGTCAGCGTAGTATCTTGTGCGGTGGTGACGGCCGGGAAGAGCGACTCCAACTGAATGCTGAGTCTTCTGGGAGTCCTCCTGATCAGGCTAATTTCCTCGTCAAACTCCGTGTCCAACGGGGTGGCTGTGTGAGGAGTAAGGTCTCGATCGACGTTCTCCAATGCCTGATCCGTCACCAGTGGAAGTGAGGTCTGCCCCAATTCGACCTCGGGCTGTGCTACTATTTGAAGACACTTCCACTTGAGGTTTCTTCGAGCACGCCGACATGTACGTGCACTTCCACTTGGTATTCGTGTGCAGGAGCCTCGAGCGCCATCTCGGTAGCCATGACTATCAAGGTATCTTCTACGTCGGGCATTGGCTCTTCGACCAAAGGAGACTCCTGTCGAATCTCCTGAGCGACAACATCAATCATCACGTCGTCAGGGCTTGGATGGTATAATACCCGAGTCCCGTAAGTAAGTCGGCCAATAAATATACATACATATTATGTGACTTACGTGACTGCATGGGACGTGTTTTACGATTTTATGTGTCAACACGATTTTAATTTGAATGCTACTAGGGTTACTAACCAAGTAGAGGAATTAATTGAAATGAGGTTAGTTATTGGTGTTAAGGTTTTTAGTACATAACATGTTAACTTAGAATATTGGATTTAGTATTGATACAAGTTCTGGGGGACACGAATTGGTAGAATTAAATTTCGAAAATGACTAAGATAAGGATCTCGAAATATTAGAATTATGAAACAACTTGATTATTTAACATAAAGAGAAAGAGAGCAAGTTTGCCACCTTAAGATCTCGAGATTTTGAAATGTCGAGATGTTAAAGCTCGAGTTTTCAAAGACTGAAATCCTTAAAACCGAAATTAGGAGGCTCGAGACATTGGAATACTAGATTCTAGGGTATTCTATTCTAAGGCAATTGAAAACTAAGATGAGATAATGATGAAGAAGTTGCCGATGTCAATTATTTATGATCACACGCAAACTTAGATAAGAATCAAAAAGGTATTAAGATAGTTCATTTCAAAACTTTCGAAAAAAAAAAAAAAAACCTAAGAACAAAGGAGAACTACCTTGAAGTCTCACACAGATCTTGGAAGAAGGTATAACTCACTACCACTTTATACTTCTATACGTGTTTAATGTGTTTTAGGAGAGTTAGGTACAAGAAATTAAATATAATTAGGTCATCAGTTATCGAGGGTTTTCATTCCGAGCTATTATAACATCTTATTCTTAGGAGGATATATTTCAATTAAAGCTTAGATGACTTCCATAACAAAAAGCAGTATTTTCAAGTGACATAGATTCTTCAAATGATGAACCTCGAAACTATAGTAGTAATGTCGAAACTTGGTATAAGGATTTCAAGATCAAGCTCATGTCGAAATATTCAGAATCAAAATGTCGAGATTTATTTTCAATTCTGGTATCGAAATCCTATATGTTATATCAAGGTTTATTGTGAAAATGTCGAGACTGTCCTCAAGGATGATATTGAATCCTTATGTATTATTTATTATTGAAACCTTGTATATAAGATATCGAGATATACCTTGAAGATATCGAGACCCATATTGAGATACATGTCGACATCATTTTGAAGTTTTACATAATTTCAATGTCGATATGTTTGAAGGTGTGAAGTCGAGATCTTTCTTGATATGAGTCTCGAAATTATATATATAATATGTAACATGTTGAGATTGAAGTGCATGTCGACATCTTATTTGAGTAATGAGAATGATGTCGAGAGTTATGTTGATGATTAATGTCGAGATCTTGGGATATCGAGACTTAGTTCTAAAATGTCGAGAGTTCTCTTGAAAATGTTGAGATCTTGGTACAGTTTAAATATCGAACTTAATAAATAATATCGAGATCCTCACATAATACCTCGACATTATGTTATAATTTTGATACAGAGCTCGACATTTATCTTGTTGTAATGTTGACACTTCGCTATAAAAACTCGACATCTTATTATAAAATACATATCGACATTGTATATGGTAATGTTTAAATCTCGAGATCTTATGTCGCCTCCAAGCTCGAGATCTTTGTGTAGTGTAAATATCGAAAGCTTATAATGTCGAGACTCAGTTTCAGTAGAATGTCGAGATCCATTTAGTATTATATGTCGAGATATATTTTAATTCATGCCGAGAATTATATCAATAGTATTTCTCAGTTTAGGTTAAGTTATAAATTTTAGGGTTTCGAAATTTATAGAGGTTGAAACTAGGGTTTTCAGATTAAGCCAATTTCGTAAAATTAAAATTAGACTAACAAACCCTAATTTTTTTCTGTTCCTATATCTAGGGTTTGGAGATTAGCGACTTACTGATAAGCTAATATCTAAGGATACCAGGTAAGTGGAAGTCCCATTTACAACACATAACTATATGGGCATGAAAATTATATGTTATGTGTTCTATGATTTCATGTGACTTCCTACGTGAATTATCTGCGTTATATGACTCGCATGATTTAACTACATAATATTATGGCATGACACGCATATTCATGACATGAGCATGTGCACGCACGTTAGAATGAAAGGCATGATATGATAGCGTGCATAATATACGATCGCCTGAGAGCGATAAAGATTCGCCGATATGGGCGTCTGATGTCGACTCACAGTTGAGTCACGGCTCTTCTATGCTACCATGGTGACGTCGTATGGCGCTACCGTTATGACATGACATGTACAAGGCAAGACATGATTTTAGGGCTAATGCCCTCATGGCGGGTCGTGAAACCTGGAGGGTGCGAGCTGAGGGAGTAAGCGACACCGAGGTATCTCTGTGTTGACTACCTCAGATTAGGCTACCAGTGTGAAGCGTCCGCGTGGCGTATGAAACCACCTTGGGACAGAAAAGGCGCCCTAGGGTTAGCCTCCCTTGAGTGGGTATTGCCACTTATATTTATTTATCCCTAGTGGATTCGAGCTCCATGATGGTGCATAGCAAGATAGCCGAGGGCCCTATATGACAAGACAAGACAAGGAAACATATGAGGTCTAGAAAGCATTGGCGCGGATGCCTTTGCCAATTTAGGACACGTGCACGGCATGCATGGCTTTCACTTACTGAGCTTTATAAGCTCATTCCACGAATTTATGTGTTGTAGGTTCACGGGATCACGGTACGTGATCTTTACGAAGGCGAGGCCAAATTTTGAGGCTTCCGGAGGACTTTTGAGGTGGTAGTGTGTACATGGATGCGACCTGAGTGGCGGGCCAATAGATTGTTTTGAACACGCATGCGCACTCACCTTGTATTTATGTCCTAGGAATATTTTGTATTGTACAGAAGAATTTCCTTTATATAAAAGGAAAAATTTGTACGCAATTTTCGTATATAGAATTTATTTATATCACATGCAGTCACAAAAAATAGTAGTAAGAATGGGCGGTAGGAGTTAGGGGCGCCGCAGGTGGTATCAGAGCTTTCGGTTACAAGTTCTGTAGACTGTCCATGTACACACACTCAAAAGCACGGAAGCGGCCTTGCTAGTAAGTTTTATGTTTCTATGAATGTTGTATGTGCGTAATTTATTGGCCATAGGGACTATTAGGGTATCAAGACAAGAATGGGTAGAACGAGAAGTGAGGGTAGTGGGAGCGTTAGTAAGGGCAAGGAACCCGAAACACCAACCGATAATCGCGACACGGCGATTATTCACGGAACTAGTCCGTCAACAGTCTGCCCAAATACAAGAACTAATTCAGCAGCGCAACACGAGCGGACAATCAAGTGGTGGACTTTCTCAAGCAGAGAGGGTTGAAATAGTGGGGGAAAGATTTCGCAAACTCAATCCCCCGACTTTTGAAGATGCTGTTGACCCTACGGCGGCCGAGGACTGGCTTCGAACTCTGGAAAGCATGTTCCAATATAGTCGCATTCCAGAGGATGAAAAGGTATTATGTGCTGCCTTCCTCCTAAGAGGAAGCGCAGGCCACTGGTGGGATTCAATTCTCGCCTTTGAAGACCCTGTTACTATGACATGGGACCGATTCAAGGAGCTTTTCAGAAGCAAGTATTTTACCGCCCCAGTCAGAGATCAAAGGATGAATGAATTCATCAACCTACGCCAGGGCCCGATGACCGTGGCTGAATACATCAGAAAGTTTGAGCAACTGTCCCGATTTGCAGCTCACATGGTGAGCACCGATGCATTGAAGGTGGAGCGTTTCTTGGAAGGCCTGAAACCGGAGCTATATAGAGATGTAAAAATGGCCGGATCCCAAGGAGCTACTTATGCTCAAGTGGCGGAACGCGCATTAATGGCGGAGCAAGCTGAACTCCGAATCATGCGAGCCCATGAAGCGAAGAGAAAGTTTATTCAAGGGCCGAAGTGGAGTGGAGGTAGCCCGAAGAAATCCTTTAACCCAAACCCTAAGAATGCCCGACCTAATTTCCAGAACCGACCTGGACCTCCACAACAATTCAGTACTAATCAGGGAAGACCTCCAATGAGTATACCCCCATGCCCTAGGTGCACACGGCGACATTTGGGAGTGTGCTATTCTCAGAACGCAACCTGTTATAAATGTGGCAAGACAGGCCACTTCTCCAAGGCATGCACGGAAGTTACATCTGGGAGTCAAGCTCCCATTCAAGCTAGGCCACCTACGGTACCTGCTAGGGTTTACACACTGACTTCTGAAGAGGCGGAGAACAATCCGTCTGTGGTGGCAGGTACTCTCCTTATCCATTCGACCCCAACATGCATATTAGTTGATTCAGGAGCCACGCGTTCATTTGCATCTACTAACTATGTGGCGAGACTCGGGGTTACGCCTAACCTAGTTAGCTACGTATACAACGTTACCATACCCCATGGAACCTCTATGAGAACCAACCAAATCTACGAGATAGCCCGGTAATAGTGAACGTTTACCCGTTGACCTGATAGTCATTCCAATGAACGACTATGAAGTAATTCTAGGAATGGACTGGCTATCGAAGTACGGAGCAGTTATTGACTGTAACCGTAAGCAAGTAACCTTTAACCTAGAAGACAGCGAACCCTTTACATTCATGGGAACTAGCAAGAATAGTAAGATTCCCAAGATTTCAACAATGAAGGCACATCGTCTGATCAAGACAGGATGCGAGGCTTATTTAATATTTGTGATATCATCCGAAGAACGGTTACTTCCGAAATTAGAAGAAGTCCCAGTAGTACAAGATTTCCCCGATGTATTCCCAGAAGACTTACCCGGACTTCCGCCAGACCGGGAGATTCAATTCACGATTGACCTAGTACCAGGAGCGGCGCCAATCTCTAAGGCGCCATATCGACTCGCTCCAGCTGAATTAAAGGAATTGAGGGAGCAACTGGATGAACTATTACAGAAGGGGTTCATTCAGCCGAGCTTCTCACCATGGGGAGCACCGGTCTTATTCGTTAAGAAGAAAGATGGATCGATGCGTCTCTGCATCGATTATAGGGAGCTGAACAAGATTACGATCAAGAACAAATACCCCCTCCCTCGAATTGATGACTTATTCGATCAATTGCAAGGCGCAACTGTCTTTTCAAAGATAGACCTGAGGTCGGGATATCACCAACTGAAGATTCGAGAAGACGATGTTCCGAAGACAGCTTTCAGTACCCGCTACGTGCACTACGAGTTCTTAGTCATGCCTTTCGGGCTGACTAATGCGCCAGCAGCATTCATGGACCTGATGAACCGGGTATTGAAGCCATTTCTGGATAAATGTGTCATCGTATTCATCGATGACATTCTTATCTATTCGAAGACTAAGGAGGAGCACGAACAACACTTGAAGATCGTACTGGGAATATTACGAGAAAAGCGGCTGTACGCGAAATTCAAGAAATGCGAATTCTGGCTCAATCAAGTCGCATTCCTTGGACATGTTATCTCAGGAGCTGGAATTTCTGTCGATCCCAGCAAGATCGAGGCTATTAACAACTGGCCTCAACCGACGAACGTGACAGAAATACGGAGTTTTCTCGGACTAGCTGGATATTACCGGAAGTTCATCAAAGATTTCTCCAAAATCGCATCAACACTGACGAAGCTAACAAAGAAGAATACTCCATTTCAGTGGGACATGCTTGCGAGCAAAGCTTTCAAGAACTTAAGAGACGACTCACTACGGCTCCAGTGCTAACTATCCCTACAGGCACTGGAGGGTTTTCTGTTTATAGTGATGCATCTAAGAACGGTCTCGGATGTGTTCTAATGCAGAACGGAAACGTAGTTGCATATGCTTCCGACAGCTAAAGGATTATGAGAAGAACTATCCAACACACGACCTTGAACTCGCGGCAGTCGTTTTCGCTCTCAAGATCTGGAGCCACTACTTGTACGGCGAGCGATGCGAGATTTTCACTGATCACAAGAGTCTCAAATACTTCTTCACTCAGAAGGAGTTGAATATGAGACAACGACGATGGCTTGAGTTAGTCAAGGACTATGACTGCGTGATTAGCTACCACCCGGGGAAAGCAAATGTAGTGGCTGACGCACTAAGCCGCAAAACTGTGAACACGGAGTTACAAAAGCTCGAAGTAGAAGTCATACAAATGGGCGAAATCGAAGCGAGATTAGCAGCACTAACATTTCGACCTACGTTGATGGAGCAAATTGCGAAGGCCCAAGAGAATGATGAGTTATATGTGAAAATCAAAGAAACTCCTATAGAGCAAAGATCTTCAGACTTCACCATACGAGACGACGGAAGTTTATATTATAGAAGACGTTTGTATGTTCCTCACGACACCGAACTCCGGAAGACAGTCATGACAGAAGCCCACACAACCATATACTCTATTCACCCTGGAGCAACGAAGATGTATAGGGATCTACGAGCCAACTACTGGTGGCCAGGGATGAAAAGAGAAATCGCAACATTTGTAAATCAATGTCTGACGTGCCAGCAAATTAAGGCGCAACATCAACGACCGGCATGAACCTTGCAATCCCTGCCAGTACCTGAATGGAAGTGGGACCACATTAAAGATGGACTTTGTCGTTGGCTTACCTAAGACCGTGAAAGGCCACGACGCTATATGGGTTATCGTTGATCGATTGACTAAGTCCGCTCACTTCCTGCCTATCAGCTCAACGTTCTCAATGGAACGATATGCGGAATTATATATTCAAGAAATAGTACGACTTCACGGAGTTCCAATTTCGATCGTTTCCGATCGTGATTCAAGATTCTTATCCAAGTTCTGGATGAGTTTGCAGAAGGCCATGGGAACCAAGTTATCCTTCAGTACTGCCTATCATCCTCAGACAGACGGGCAGTCTGAACGAACAATTCAGACATTGGAGGACATGCTCAGAGCCTGTGTGCTCGACTTTTAAAGGAAATTGGAGCAGATATCTTCCGTTGATCGAATTCTCATACAACAACAGCTTCCACGCAACAATCAGAATGGCTCCATATGAAGCGCTATACGGACGCAAGTGCAGATCTCCAATTCACTGGGATGAAGTTGGAGAACGGGCGATACTAGGCCCTGATCTAGTGCAAGAAATGACGGAAGCATTATCAAAGGTACGTCAACGGATGAGGACGGCTCAAAGCAGACAGAAAAGCTATGCAGACCAAAAGCGTAGACCACTGGAATTTGAACCAGGGGATTATGTGTTCCTAAAAGTGTCCCCGATGAAAGGCGTGAAACGATTTGGGAAAAAGGGCAAGCTAAGCCCGAGGTACATAGGACCGTTTCGTATCCTCAGAAAAGTTGGCGAAGTCGCATACCAGCTTGAATTACCAAATGCACTAGCTCAAGTGCATAATGTCTTTCACGTCTCGACATTACGAAAATACGTCGCAGACCCAGCCATATGCTGAACACTGAGAATCTTCATCAACAGCTTTAGCCGGATCTAAGTTATGAGGAAAAACCAGTGGAAATCCTTATGTACGACGTGAAACGATTACGGAATAAAGAAATTCCGTTAGTCAAGGTATTATGGCAGAATCAGTCCACGGAAGAAGCTACATGGGAACGGGAAGATGATATGAGAAACCACTACCCTGAGCGATTTCACCCTGCCTGATTTCGGGGGCGAAATCCCTTTTAAGGGGGGGAGGATGTAATACCCGAGTCCCGTAAGTAAGTCGGCCAATAAATATACATACATATTATGTGACTTACGTGACTGCATGGGACGTGTTTTACGATTTTATGTGTCAACACGGTTTTAAATTGAATGCTACTAGGGTTACTAACCAAGTAGAGGAATTAATTGAAATGAGGTTAGTTATTGATGTTAAGTTTTTTAGTACATAACATGTTAACTTAGAATATTGGATTTAGTATTGATACAAGTTCTGGGGGACACGAATTGGTAGAATTAAATTTCGAAAATGACTAAGATAAGGATCTCGAAATATTAGAATTATGAAACAACTTGATTATTTAACATAAAGAGAAAGAGAGCAATTTTGCCACCTTAAGATCTCGAGATTTTGAAATGTCGAGATGTTAAAGCTCGAGATTTTTAACGACTGAAATCCTTTTTTTTTTTTTGGTATAAGGTCCCTTATATATATATGGCGGAAAATTACATGATGGGTGGGAGTCTAACTCCGCACAATCAACCAGTAACATGCTACCGGTAACGCATGACAAAACAACCAATAAAAACCACCTCAACCAACTACCATGCCACCCTCCAAAGTCGACGTATAGCCAATCTCTGGAATGCATATTTAGTTGACGTACCACTAATGCGCATGGTGACCAAGGCGAGTACACAACCAACAAGTCGATCAGGTGTTGTAACGATCCCCTCCTGCCATCGCTTGTTCCGTGCCTGCCAGATGTGATATACGAGCGACGCAAGCACATGCCTGTAAGCTGCATGAAGAAGATGTCTCCCATGCCATTTTGCCGCTGCCCATCGAATCCCCGCTCTCCACTCCCGATATGGCCATGTCCATCGGATACGTCTCCTCAGCAAGCGCTGGCACTGGCGGGAGTACGCACAATCGAATAATAGATGCTGTGCTGTCTCGACATGCAGCTCATCACAGAGGACGCACGTCATCGTTCCTGCCCTCTGAGCTACCCAAGGCTTATCTCTAGTCGACAGCCGTTCCAGTATGCCTAGCCAGAGAATGAACTCGTGGCGTGGTATCTTCAACGGCCCTCCAACTAATGTATTCCAACAGATGGGTTCCCTCCTAAGGCGGATCGCATCCCTCGCCGATGCAGCCGTCATGATCCCCGTCGTTGAGCATGTCCAAATCACCCCATCCTGCTCTCCACGAAGTACTTGGGGAAGGAGGCGACTGATCTCAATATACTCTACTGACCCTTGCCCTGGCCAGTTCCAGCCATGTTCAGTAATAACCGCACTCAGGAGTGAGTCAGCAGGTAGGCCCATCGCAATCGGCCCTCGAGGAAACCTCTCCAGTAATGGTACATTCAATAGCCAAGGGTCCTTCCATAGCCATATAGTCGAACCGTTAGCCACCCTAAAAGTAATATGGGAACGTACCAATGGTCTCAGCTGCATCAGCTTCCGCCAACTCCAGGCATCATTCGGTGAGATCGAGAGCTCCCACACCGAACGGGAATATAGGCGCGTTCTGTACAGCCACTCCACCCAAATCGAGTCAGGAGATCTCGTGAGCACGCTCCACAACTGCTTCATGAGAAGTGCCCTGTTGTCAACCCCAATGGATCGAAGGCCCATTCCCCCCTCAGACACTGGGAGACATAGAACATCCCACGCCACCTTTGCTGTCGATCCCCCCCATAGGAACTTCCTAAATCGCGTCTCCAAAGCTCAGACAACACCTTTAGGAAGCAAGAAAACCCCCGACCAGTATGCATGTAAAGCCTGAAGCACAGACTTAACTAGCTGGAGTCGGCTGGCGTACGACAGTGACCGATTAAGCCATGATCCTAGGCGCTGGTCTACTCGGTGTAATAATGGTGCGCATTCAGCAATCGAAAGGCGTGAAGTAATAAGAGGCACCCCCAGGTAGCGGACTGGGAGATGTCCCACTCGATAACCCATCAGTGTCTGAATCTGCGATGTAAGCCCTTCTGCACGTCGTGACAAGTACATCTCGCTCTTGTCCGGATTTGGGACCAACCCTGAGAGAGACGCAAAGCGCCCAAGCGCGTCCTTCAGCACACCAATCGATACAACATCCGCATGACTAAAGAGTAGTAGATCATCCGCAAAGGTCAGAGAAGCCAAGCGCATCGACTCACATCTCCAATGGTAACAGAACCTCGGCTCCTCAGCAATACATAAGGTGATCAACCCATGCAGCACCTCCATAATCAGAGTAAAGAGATAGGGTGATATGGGATCTCCCTGTCGAATTCCCCTCTTTCCCTCAAAGAATCCAACCACCTGCCCATTCAGATTAAGCGAAAACGCCGTAGACGTGATACAAGCCCGAATCCACCCTATGAAGGTTGGGTGAAATCTCATAGCCTCAAGAACGGCCAGTAAAGGTGGGCGCGACCGGATACTCCACCACCTATGCGTATGACAGCCCGACGGTTTGTGAATTTGGGATCTCCGGCAGATGAGGAGCAAGTCGATGAGGAGATTCACATTGATGATAGAGAGGTGGCTGCTTTGTCTGGGAATGATGCGGTTCAAATTAGGGTTTTCGATCCTCAACCCAGTGTGACTCCCCCTCCATTGATTAGGGGTACAACTGCTGATAATCCGAATACAGATTCAGCCACAACAACAGTATCTGAACCTGCGAACATGACGCTGAAGGATGGGGCGCATGGCCCTCATGGACAGGAAAAGGCTAGGGTTTTTAACGCAGCTAGGCCTAGTGGGGACGGAGGGGGAGGTGATGGGCCCCTCAGCGGGCGTGACCAACGGGGGCCAGTTTTCACACGCTTGGGCCCTGTGAGTGATCTCTTGTATTCAGCTGCGGCAAAAGGAGCTCATGGGGAGCCGAAACGAGTCGTACCTGAGGGTAGGGGAATGAAGTTGGGATTCACTCCACCCACTATCGTCGAAGGGCGGCCGGAGGCGCGACCGTCGATCGAAGTGCGACGGTGTGGGGCAGACCGATGGAAACACTCATTGGTGGGTTACTTCTTGGGAAAAAGCCGTACTTTCCCTTTGTGGAACGATACGTCCGGTCGATATGGCATGGATTGATAGACGTTCGCTCCACCATCAATGGTTTTTTTATGTTCCGATTTGAGACGCAAGATGCCGTGGAGGCGGTGTTGGAAGGTGGCCCGTGGCTGATGCAAGGTCAGCCCCTATTTTTGGAGCCATGGAAGCCTAGGATGTCTTTTGAACGCAAAGAGGTTGTCGAGATACCGTTATGGGTAAAGCTCTGGAACGTTCCATGCGAACTATGGACACAAGATGGCCTAGGGTAGTTGCGAGCGTCGTTGGTCGGCCACTATATGCGGATGGAGTCACGACGAGGGGTGATAGAATTGATTACGCACGCATCTGTATCATGAAGAAGATGGCTGATTCGTTTGTAGAGGAGTTTAATGTACGACTACCACCGGATGATGGGGTTGGGATTGATGAGCTTATTCCGATTCGGGTAGAGTACGAATGGAGGCCAACCCAGTGTTGTACATGCGAATCTTGGGGCCATAAAGAGTCCGAATGTCCGAAGCGGGGGGAAAGGCATGATGGTCGGCTGCACATCAGAGCCAAACTCAACAACGGTTAGTCGTGGCACCTCGACCAGTTGAGGCTCAAACACGGTTGAACGGACAACGACATAACCCGCCACCGAAGGGACGCCAGTTTCGGCACCATCAAGGGGAGAGACGACATGTAGGGGGTGGTGGGCGCACTCTAGCAGGAAGGCGGTCCCATGAGGAGTGGAGTCAGGTTGGAGCGAAAGGAAAGGCCATTAGGGTGGTGACTTCACCGGCTGATGGGCCTCATATAGTGGCTACGCGAGGGGAAAGCGTCCATGGGGAGACGAGTTTATCACGGCGAAGCCCAGAGCCAGCGCGTCAAGGGGGCTCCTTGGTCCCTCATGCCGAGGGGCATAATAGGTTTGAAGTGTTAAGCGGCAGTACTGGCGAAGCAGACGCTATCATATCTCAACTGGGCCCTAAAGCAAATGCAGCCCATAAAGGGGTGCATTTATGTTAGCATTGGGTGCATGGAATGTACGTGGTCTTAATAAACAAGACCACAGGAGGGCGGTGGGGGATTTGATAGCGCTTGAGCGATTGAGTTTGATTGGGTTGTTGGAAACCAGAGTGGCAGTCTCTAATGCGGGGAGGGTGTCGAGTGGTATTCGATCGCAGTGGAGGTGGTTTTTCGATTATGACGCGGGCCCTGCTACGAGGATTTGGATAGGATGGGACCCGTTGGCTGTGATTGTGGACATCCTGGCGTTCTCGACCCAAGCAGTTCATTGTAGGGTTGCATCGCTAGGTTCGACTGACCCGGTCTTTGTTTCATTTGTGTATGGGAAGTCTAGGAGGGATGAACGACTTCCTCTGTGGGAGGAGTTGATTACTGTGTCCCAAGCTCGTGTGGCGGATGCATGGATGGTCCTGGGGGACTTCAATGCTATATTGCACACGGGTGAGGGACGAGGGGGAGCGCCAGCTACGCAGGATATGGAGGAGTTTCAATCTTGCCTAGTCGGGGCGGATCTTATGACGGTACCATCGACAGGACAGGTGTTTACGTGGTACAATCAGCAGAAGAATATGGCCGGCATTTGGAGGAGGCTCGACCGTATAGTGGCCAACCCCCAGTGGTTTGCCCGATTTCCTGACTTGACCTGTCGATGTGGGCTTCCGGCATCCTCTGATCATTCGCCCGTTCTGTTGGGCTCCGTCGCGCCTCGCCAGCACAAGGGAGCGTTTCGATTTGAGAATTTCTTGATTAAGGAGGACGGTTTTTTGGAGCAGGTGCAGCGCATTTGGGGTTTACCGCTTCATGGCTTTCCTATGTTCGTCATTGTGCAACGGTTGAAGCTGTTGGAACCGATCTTCAAACAGATGCGGAGAGCCAAAGGGGATTCAGCTTCGAACATCATTGAGGCGAAGAGATTCCTTGATCTTGCTCAGGAGTTCTCATCACGCTATCCATTGGAGGGACTTTTTTATGATCTAGAGCGCCTGTGTCGTTCGCTGTATTCTAAGGCAGTGGAGATGGAACACACGGCGCTGTCGCAACGGGCAAAGCTCGCTTGGCTGAAGGATGGTGATCAATGTTCTTCGTATTTCTTTTGTAGGGTGGCCATGCGGCGAGCTACGAACCGTATCGTTGCCCTGGAAGATGCGACGGGGGTCCTGATGGATGAGCCGCACCAAATTGAAGGGCCCTAATTGATTCTACCAGGAGCTGTTAGGCCAGTCTGTCCACACGACGCCCGTTGCGGTTGCGGATGTGCAAAGAGCTGTTACGCGCACGCTATCCCCAGCAGATGCGCAATCTATGATCGGCCCAGTTGCAGGGAGGGAAGTAAGAGAGGCGCTCTTCTCCATGGGGGATGAGAAGGCGCCTGGACCGGATGGGTTCACGGTTGCCTTTTTCAAGGCGGCTTGGGGAATAGTGGGCGACGAAGTGGTGAGGGCTGTACAGGATTTCTTTACGACGGGCAAACTTCTAAAGGGGCTTAATAGTACCCTTATCACGTTGATCCCGAAGATCGAGACGCCTCGTCGGCCAACGGAGTATAGACCCATTTCATGCTGTAATGTGCTGTACAAGGTTATCTCCAAGATTTTGGCGAACAGACTCAAGCCATTTTGCCTGGGTTGGTGCATGGGACGCAGACGGCACTGGTAGGCGCATCAGCGATAATATCCTCTTGGCACAGGAGTTATGTCTGGGGTATAAGTCGAAGGGAAGGCCGCCGCGAGCTATGTTCAAGATTGATCTAGCTAAAGCGTACGATAAGGTGGAGTGGACGTTTTTACTGGCCGTTCTTGAGGCTATGAGATTTCACCCAACCTTCATAGGGTGGATTCGGGCTTGTATCACGTCTACGGCGTTTTCGCTTAATCTGAATGGGCAGGTGGTTGGATTCTTTGAGGGAAAGAGGGGAATTCGACAGGGAGATCCCATATCACCCTATCTCTTTACTCTGATTATGGAGGTGCTGCATGGGTTGATCACCTTATGTATTGCTGAGGAGCCGAGGTTCTGTTACCATTGGAGATGTGAGTCGATGCGCTTGGCTTCTCTGACCTTTGCCGATGATCTACTACTCTTTAGTCATGCGGATGTTGTATCGATTGGTGTGCTGAAGGACGCGCTTGGGCGCTTTGCGTCTCTCTCAGGGTTGGTCCCAAATCCGGACAAGAGCGAGATGTACTTGTCACGACGTGCAGAAGGGCTTACATCGCAGATTCAGACACTGATGGGATATCGAGTGGGACATCTCCCAGTCCGCTATGGGGGTGCCTCTTATTACTTCACGCCTTTCGATTGCTCAATGCGCACCATTATTACACCGAGTAGACCAGCGCCTAGGATCACGGCTTAATCGGTCACTGTCGTACGCCGGCCGACTCCAGCTAGTTAAGTCTGTGCTTCAAGCTTTACATGCATACTGGTCGGGGGTTTTCTTGCTTCCTAAAGGTGTTGTCCGAGCTTTGGAGACGCGATTTAGGAAGTTCCTATGGGGGGGATCGACAGCAAAGGTGGCGTGGGATGTTCTATGTCTCCCAGTGTCTGAGGGGGGAATGGGCCTTCGGTCCATTGGGGTTGACAACAGGGCACTTCTCATGAAGCAGTTGTGGAGCGTGCTCACGAGATCTCCTGACTCGATTTGGGTGGAGTGGCTGTACAGAACGCGCCTATATTCCCGTTCGGTGTGGGAGCTCTCGATCTCACCGAATGATGCCTGGAGTTGGCGGAAGCTGATGCAGCTGAGACCATTGGTACGTTCCCATATTACTTTTAGGGTGGCTAACGGTTCGACTATATGGCTATGGAAGGACCCTTGGCTATTGAATGTACCATTACTGGAGAGGTTTCCTCGAGGGCCGATTGCGATGGGCCTACCTGCTGACTCACTCCTGAGTGCGGTTATTACTGAACATGGCTGGAACTGGCCAGGGCAAGGGTCAGTAGAGTATATTGAGATCAGTCGCCTCCTTCCCCAAGTACTTCGTGGAGAGCAGGATGGGGTGATTTGGACATGCTCAACGACGGGGATCATGACGGCTGCATCGGCGAGGGATGCGATCCGCCTTAGGAGGGAACCCATCTGTTGGAATACATTATTTGGAGGGCCGTTGAAGATACCACGCCATGAGTTCATTCTCTGGCTAGGCATACTGGAACGGCTGTCGACTAGAGATAAGCCTTGGGTAGCTCAGAGGGCAGGAACGATGACGTGCGTCCTCTGTGATGAGCTGCATGTCGAGACAGCACAGCATCTATTCTTCGATTGTGCGTACTCCCGCCAGTGCCAGCGCTTGCTGAGGAGACGTATCCGATGGACATGGCCATATCGGGAGTGGAGAGCGGGGATTCGATGGGCAGCGGCAAAATGGCATGGGAGACATCTTCTTCATGCAGCTTACAGGCATGTGCTTGCGTCGCTCGTATATCACATCTGGCAGGCACGGAACAAGCGATGGCAGGAGGGGATCGTTACAACACCTGATCGACTTGTTGGTTGTGTACTCGCCTTGGTCACCATGCGCATTAGTGGTACGTCAACTAAATATGCGTTCCAGAGATTGGCTATACGTCGACTTTGGAGGGTGGCATGGTAGTTGGTTGAGGTGGTTTTTATTGGTTGTTTTGTCATGCGTTACCGGTAGCATGTTACTGGTTGATTGTGCGGAGTTAGACTCCCACCCATCATGTAATTTTCCGCCATATATATATAAGGGACCTTATACCAAAAAAAAAAAAAGGATTTCAGTCTTTAAAAATCTCGAGCTTTAACATCTCGACATTTCAAAATCTCAAAATCTTAAGGTGGCAAACTTGCTCTCTTTCTCTTTATGTTAAATAATCAAGTTGTTTCATAATTCTAATATTTCGAAATCCTTATCTTAGTCATTTTCGAAATTTAATTCTACCAATTCGTGTCCCCCAGAACTTGTATCAATACTAAATCCAATATTCTAAGTTAACATGTTATGTACTAAAAACCTTAACATCAATAACTAACCTCATTTCAATTAATTCCTCTACTTGGTTAGTAACCCTAGTAGCATTCAATTTAAAACCGTGTTGACACATAAAATCGTAAAACACGTCCCATGCAGTCACGTATGTCACATAATATGTATGTATATTTATTGGCCGACTTACTTATGGGACTCGGGTATTACATCCCCCCCCCCTTAAAAGGGATTTCGCCCCCGAAATCAGGCAGGGTGAAATCGCTCAGGGTAGTGGTTTCTCATATCATCTTCCCGTTCCCATGTAGCTTCTTCCGTGGACTGATTCTGCCATAATACCTTGACTAACGGAATTTCTTTATTCCGTAATCGTTTCACGTCGTACATAAGGATTTCCACTGGTTTTTCCTCATAACTTAGATCCGGCTAAAGCTGTTGATGAAGATTCTCAGTGTTCAGCATATGGCTTGGGTCTGCGACGTATTTTCGTAATGTTGAGACGTGAAAGACATTATGCACTTGAGCTAGTGCATTTGGTAATTCAAGCTGGTATGCGACTTCGCCAACTTTTCTGAGGATACGAAACGGTCCTATGTACCTCGGGCTTAGCTTGCCCTTTTTCCCAAATCGTTTCACGCCTTTCATCGGGGACACTTTTAGGAACACATAATCCCCTGGTTCAAATTCCAGTGGTCTACGCTTTTGGTCTGCATAGCTTTTCTGTCTGCTTTGAGCCGTCTTCATCCGTTCACGTACCTTTGATATTGCTTCCGTCATTTCTTGCACTAGATCAGGGCCTAGTATCGCCCGTTCTCCAACTTCATCCCAGTGAATTGGAGATCTGCACTTGCGTCCGTATAGCGCTTCATATGGAGCCATTCTGATTGTTGCGTGGAAGCTGTTGTTGTATGAGAATTCGATCAACGGAAGATATCTGCTCCAATTTCCTTTAAAAGTCGAGCACACAGGCTCTGAGCATGTCCTCCAATGTCTGAATTGTTCGTTCAGACTGCCCGTCTGTCTGAGGATGATAGGCAGTACTGAAGGATAACTTGGTTCCCATGGCCTTCTGCAAACTCATCCAGAACTTGGATAAGAATCTTGAATCACGATCGGAAACGATCGAAATTGGAACTCCGTGAAGTCGTACTATTTCTTGAATATATAATTCCGCATATCGTTCCATTGAGAACGTTGAGCTGATAGGCAGGAAGTGAGCGGACTTAGTCAATCGATCAACGATAACCCATATAGCGTCGTGGCCTTTCACGGTCTTAGGTAAGCCAACGACAAAGTCCATCTTTAATGTGGTCCCACTTCCATTCAGGTACTGGCAGGGATTGCAAGGTTCCTGCCGGTCGTTGATGTTGCGCCTTAATTTGCTGGCACGTCAGACATTGATTTACAAATGTTGCGATTTCTCTTTTCATCCCTGGCCACCAGTAGTTGGCTCGTAGATCCCTATACATCTTCGTTGCTCCAGGGTGAATAGAGTATATGGTTGTGTGGGCTTCTGTCATGACTGTCTTCCGGAGTTCGGTGTCGTGAGGAACATACAAACGTCTTCTATAATATAAACTTCCGTCGTCTCGTATGGTGAAGTCTGAAGATCTTTGCTCTATAGGAGTTTCTTTGATTTTCACATATAACTCATCATTCTCTTGGGCCTTCGTAATTTGCTCCATCAACGTAGGTCGAAATGTTAGTGCTGCTAATCTCGCTTCGATTTCGCCCATTTGTATGACTTCTACTTCGAGCTTTTGTAACTCCGTGTTCACAGTTTTGCGGCTTAGTGCGTCAGCCACTACGTTTGCTTTCCCCGGGTGGTAGCTAATCACGCAGTCATAGTCCTTGACTAACTCAAGCCATCGTCGTTGTCTCATATTCAACTCCTTCTGAGTGAAGAAGTATTTGAGACTCTTGTGATCAGTGAAAATCTCGCATCGCTCGCCGTACAAGTAGTGCCTCCAGATCTTGAGAGCGAAAACGACTGCCGCGAGTTCAAGGTCGTGTGTTGGATAGTTCTTCTCATAATCCTTTAGCTGTCGGAAGCATATGCAACTACGTTTCCGTTCTGCATTAGAACACATCCGAGACCGTTCTTAGATGCATCACTATAAACAGAAAACCCTCCAGTGCCTGTAGGGATGTTAGCACTGGAGCCGTAGTGAGTCGTCTCTTAAGTTCTTGAAAGCTTTGCTCGCAAGCATCGTCCCACTGAAATGGAGTATTCTTCTTTGTTAGCTTCGTCAGTGTTGATGCGATTTTGGAGAAATCTTTGATGAACTTCCGGTAATATCCAGCTAGTCCGAGAAAACTCCGTATTTCTGTCACGTTCGTCGGTTGAGGCTAGTTGTTAATAGCCTCGATCTTGCTGGGATCGACAGAAATTCCAGCTCCTGAGATAACATGTCCAAGGAATGCGACTTGATTGAGCCAGAATTCGCATTTCTTGAATTTCGCGTACAGCTGCTTTTCTCGTAATATTCCCAGTACGATCTTCAAGTGTTGTTCGTGTTCCTCCTTAGTCTTCGAATAGATAAGAATGTCATCGATGAATACGATGACACATTTATCCAGAAATGGCTTCAATACCCGGTTCATCAGGTCCATGAATGCTGCTGGCGCATTAGTCAGCCCGAAAGGCATGACTAAGAACTCGTAGTGCACGTAGCGGGTACTGAAAGCTGTCTTCGGAACATCGTCTTCTCGAATCTTCAGTTGGTGATATCCCGACCTCAGGTCTATCTTTGAAAAGACAGTTGCGCCTTGCAATTGATCGAATAAGTCATCAATTCGAGGGAGGGGGTATTTGTTCTTGATCGTAATCTTGTTCAGCTCCCTATAATCGATGCAGAGACGCATCGATCCATCTTTCTTCTTAACGAATAAGACCGGTGCTCCCCATGGTGAGAAGCTCAGCTGAATGAACCCCTTCTGTAATAGTTCATCCAGTTGCTCCCTCAATTCCTTTAATTCAGCTGGAGCGAGTCGATATGGCGCCTTAGAGATTGGCGCCGCTCCTGGTACTAGGTCAATCGTGAATTGAATCTCCCGGTCTGGCGGAAGTCCGGGTAAGTCTTCTGGGAATACATCGGGGAAATCTTGTACAACTGGGACTTCTTCTAATTTCGGAAGTAACCGTTCTTCGGATGATATCACAAATATTAAATAAGCCTCGCATCCTGTCTTGATCAGACGATGTGCCTTCATTGTTGAAATCTTGGGAATCTTACTATTCTTGCTAGTTCCCATGAATGTAAAGGGTTCGCTGTCTTCTAGGTTAAAGGTTACTTGCTTACGGTTACAGTCAATAACTGCTCCGTACTTCGATAGCCAGTCCATTCCTAGAATTACTTCATAGTCGTTCATTGGAATGACTATCATGTCAACGGGTAAGGTCCTATCGTTCACTATTACCGGGCTATCTCGTAGATTTGGTTGGTTCTCATAGAGGTTCCATGGGGTATGGTAACGTTGTATTCGTAGCTAACTAGGTTAGGCGTAACCCCGAGTCTCGCCACATAGTTAGTAGATGCAAATGAATGCGTGGCTCCTGAATCAACTAATATGCATGTTGGGGTCGAATGGATAAGGAGAGTACCTGCCACCACAGACGGATTGTTCTCCGCCTCTTCAGAAGTCAGTGTGTAAACCCTAGCAGGTACCGTAGGTGGCCTAGCTTGAATGGGAGCTTGACTCCCAGATGTAACTTCCGTGCATGCCTTGGAGAAGTGGCCTGTCTTGCCACATTTATAACAGGTTGCGTTCTGAGAATAGCACACTCCCAATGTCGCCGTGTGCACCTAGGGCATGGGGGTATACTCATTGGAGGTCTTCCCTGATTAGTACTGAATTGTTGTGGAGGTCCAGGTCGGTTCTGGAAATTAGGTCGGGCATTCTTAGGGTTTGGGTTAAAGGATTTCTTCGGGCTACCTCCACTCCACTTCGGCCCTTGAATAAACTTTCTCTTCGCTTCATGGGCTCGCATGATTCGGAGTTCAGCTTGCTCCGCCATTAATGCGCGTTCCGCCACTTGAGCATAAGTAGCTCCTTGGGATCCGGCCATTTTTACATCTCTATATAGCTCCGGTTTCAGGCCTTCCAAGAAACGCTCCACCTTCAATGCATCGGTGCTCACCATGTGAGCTGCAAATCGGGACAGTTGCTCAAACTTTCTGATGTATTCAGCCACGGTCATCGGGCCCTGGCGTAGGTTGATGAATTCATTCATCCTTTGATCTCTGACTGGGGCGGTAAAATACTTGCTTCTGAAAAGCTCCTTGAATCGGTCCCATGTCATAGTAACAGGGTCTTCAAAGGCGAGAATTGAATCCCACCAGTGGCCTGCGCTTCCTCTTAGGAGGAAGGCAGCACATAATACCTTTTCATCCTCTGGAATGCGACTATATTGGAACATGCTTTCCAGAGTTCGAAGCCAGTCCTCGGCCGCCGTAGGGTCAACAGCATCTTCAAAAGTCGGGGGATTGAGTTTGCGAAATCTTTCCCCCACTATTTCAACCCTCTCTGCTTGAGAAAGTCCACCACTTGATTGTCCGCTCGTGTTGCGCTACTGAATTAGTTCTTGTATTTGGGCAGACTGTTGACGGACTAGTTCCGTGAATAATCGCCGTGTCGCGATTATCGGTTGGTGTTTCGGGTTCCTTGCCCTTACTAACGCTCCCACTATCCTCACTTCTCGTTCTACCCATTCTTGTCTTGATACCGTAATAGTCCCTATGGCCAATAAATTACGCACATACAACATTCATAGAAACATAAAACTTACTAGCAAGGCCGCTTCCGTGCTTTTGAGTGTGTGTACATGGACAGTCTACAGAACTTGTAACCGAAAGCTCTGATACCACCTGCGGCGCCCCTAACTCCTACCGCCCATTCTTACTACTATTTTCTGTGACTGCATGTGATATAAATAAATTCTATATACGAAAATTGCGTACAAAATTTTTCCTTTTATATAAAGGAAATTCTTCTATACAATACAAAATATTCCTAGGACATAAATACAAGGTGAGTGCGCATGCGTGTTCAAAACAATCTATTGGCCCGCCACTCAGGTCGCATCCATGTACACACTACCACCTCAAAAGTCCTCCGGAAGCCTCAAAATTTGGCCTCGCCTTCGTAAAGATCACGTACCGTGATCCCGTGAACCTACAACACATAAATTCGTGGAATGAGCTTATAAAGCTCAGTAAGTGAAAGCCATGCATGCCGTGCACGTGTCCTAAATTGGCAAAGGCATCCGCGCCAATGCTTTCTAGACCTCATATGTTTCCTTGTCTTGTCTTGTCATATAGGGCCCTCGGCTATCTTGCTATGCACCATCATGGAGCTCGAATCCACTAGGGATAAATAAATATAAGTGGCAATACCCACTCAAGGGAGGCTAACCCTAGGGCGCCTTTTCTGTCCCAAGGTGGTTTCATACGCCACGCGGACGCTTCACACTGGTAGCCTAATCTGAGGTAGTCAACACAGAGATACCTCGGTGTCGCTTACTCCCTCAGCTCGCACCCTCCAGGTTTCACGACCCGCCATGAGGGCATTAGCCCTAAAATCATGTCTTGCCTTGTACATGTCATGTCATAACGGTAGCGCCATACGACGTCACCATGGTAGCATAGAAGAGCCGTGACTCAACTGTGAGTCGACATCAGACGCCCATATCGGCGAATCTTTATCGCTCTCAGGCGATCGTATATTATGCACGCTATCATATCATGCCTTTCATTCTAACGTGCGTGCACATGCTCATGTCATGAATATGCGTGTCATGCCATAATATTATGTAGTTAAATCATGCGAGTCATATAACGCAGATAATTCACGTAGGAAGTCACATGAAATCATAGAACACATAACATATAATTTTCATGCCCATATAGTTATGTGTTGTAAATGGGACTTCCACTTACCTGGTATCCTTAGATATTAGCTTATCAGTAAGTCGCTAATCTCCAAACCCTAGATATAGGAACAGAAAAAAATTAGGGTTTGTTAGTCTAATTTTAATTTTACGAAATTGGCTTAATCTGAAAACCCTAGTTTCAACCTCTATAAATTTCGAAACCCTAAAATTTATAACTTAACCTAAACTGAGAAATACTATTGATATAATTCTCGGCATGAATTAAAATATATCTCGACATATAATACTAAATGGATCTCGACATTCTACTGAAACTGAGTCTCGACATTATAAGCTTTCGATATTTACACTACACAAAGATCTCGAGCTTGGAGGCGACATAAGATCTCGAGATTTAAACATTACCATATACAATGTCGATATGTATTTTATAATAAGATGTCGAGTTTTTATAGCGAAGTGTCAACATTACAACAAGATAAATGTCGAGCTCTGTATCAAAATTATAACATAATGTCGAGGTATTATGTGAGGATCTCGATATTATTTATTAAGTTCGATATTTAAACTGTACCAAGATCTCAACATTTTCAAGAGAACTCTCGACATTTTAGAACTAAGTCTCGATATCCCAAGATCTCGACATTAATCATCAACATAACTCTCGACATCATTCTCATTACTCAAATAAGATGTCGACATGCACTTCAATCTCAACATGTTACATATTATATATATAATTTCGAGACTCATATCAAGAAAGATCTCGACTTCACACCTTCAAACATATCGACATTGAAATTATGTAAAACTTCAAAATGATGTCGACATGTATCTCAATATGGGTCTCGATATCTTCAAGGTATATCTCGATATCTTATATACAAGGTTTCAATAATAAATAATACATAAGGATTCAATATCATCCTTGAGGACAGTCTCGACATTTTCACAATAAACCTTGATATAACATATAGGATTTCGATACCAGAATTGAAAATAAATCTCGACATTTTGATTCTGAATATTTCGACATGAGCTTGATCTTGAAATCCTTATACCAAGTTTCGACATTACTACTATAGTTTCGAGGTTCATCATTTGAAGAATCTATGTCACTTGAAAATACTGCTTTTTGTTATGGAAGTCATCTAAGCTTTAATTGAAATATATCCTCCTAAGAATAAGATGTTATAATAGCTCGGAATGAAAACCCTCGATAACTGATGACCTAATTATATTTAATTTCTTGTACCTAACTCTCTAAAACACATTAAACACGTATAGAAGTATAAAGTGGTAGTGAGTTATACCTTCTTCCAAGATCTGTGTGAGACTTCAAGGTAGTTCTCCTTTGTTCTTAGGTTTTCTTTTTTTTTTTTCGAAAGTTTTGAAATGAACTATCTTAATACCTTTTTGATTCTTATCTAAGTTTGCGTGTGATCATAAATAATTGACATCGGCAACTTCTTCATCATTATCTCATCTTAGTTTTCAATTGCCTTAGAATAGAATACCCTAGAATCTAGTATTCCAATGTCTCGAGCCTCCTAATTTCGGTTTTAAGGATTTCAGTCTTTGAAAACTCGAGCTTTAACATCTCGACATTTCAAAATCTCGAGATCTTAAGGTGGCAAACTTGCTCTCTTTCTCTTTATGTTAAATAATCAAGTTGTTTCATAATTCTAATATTTCGAGATCCTTATCTTAGTCATTTTCGAAATTTAATTCTACCAATTCGTGTCCCCCAGAACTTGTATCAATACTAAATCCAATATTCTAAGTTAACATGTTATGTACTAAAAACCTTAACATCAATAACTAACCTCATTTCAATTAATTCCTCTACTTGGTTAGTAACCCTAGTAGCATTCAATTTAAAATCGTGTTGACACATAAAATCGTAAAACACGTCCCATGCAGTCACGTAAGTCACATAATATGTATGTATATTTATTGGCCGACTTACTTACGGGACTCGGGTATTACACCATCCAAGCCCTGACGACGTGATGATTGATGTTGTCGCTCAGGAGATTCGACAGGAGTCTCCTTTGGTCGAAGAGCCAATGCCCGACGTAGAAGATACCTTGATAGTCATGGCTACCGAGATGGCGCTCGAGGCTCCTGCACACGAATACCAAGTGGAAGTGCACGTACATGTCGGCGTGCTCGAAGAAACCTCAAGTGGAAGTGTCTTCAAATAGTAGCACAGCCCGAGGTCGAATTGGGGCAGACCTCACTTCCACTGGTGACGGATCAGGCATTGGAGAACGTCGATCGAGACCTTACTCCTCACACAGCCACCCCGTTGGACACGGAGTTTGACGAGGAAATTAACCTGATCAGGAGGACTCCCAGAAGACTCAGCATTCAGTTGGAGTCGCTCTTCCCGGCCGTCACCACCGCACAAGATACTACGCTGACCACATCGACAACTGTTGCTGGCACTCATCGCTCAATCTTGAGCCGCAACCAACTCTCGTGGTGTCTGGTTCGCAGGCGCAACCTGAGCCTGCAATAACACCCATAGAGGCGGATCCTCTGGATTCGACTCGAGGATTGGGTGGAAGTCTCATACAGTCACAACCTCAAGTGACTTCCCAACAGTCGGTGTATACTCAAGGGTTGATAACAGGCGACATCAGTCGTCCTGGTCCGTCCACGGAGGCGTCCGCACCCTTGTGACGAACGAGCAGTTTCAGGCCGCTCTCTGCCGCCGTACAATCAATGGAAGACAAGATCACGAAGAGTGTATTATAAGCCATCGAGACATGCCGAAGAGATACCGGGAAAACACTTGTCTCAGAAGGGCCTTCGTCACAAAACAACCCCACACCTCCACAACCCACACCCACCGACCCTTTAGCCACTTCCTCCATCCTCATCAACCCATACACCATACCCATAACCGAGCTCCACGACATATTACTCGCCCGCTTGATCGGCCTGTCCATTCGGTCGCCTCAAGAGGAATCCCTCTATCGGCGATTGGTGGATCATCCTGAGCCACCGACTGACACCTGCCGAGGCCAAAGCTCCCATTCCCGGCGCAGACATGACGATCCTAACGATCAGGACCATCATGAGGGGGAGAAGAGGCCGAGGACATCTACATTTGGCCAAGGACAAGGCTCGGGCGCTACGCAAACAAGCGCTGGAGCTGGTGAAACCCAAACCCAAACACAAACCACCCACACCACGCACCGCACATCCACTCTACCACATAACGACCCACCTACCTTTACCCTTCGGACGCCTCCGCCCACACCGCCGATCTACTCAAGCCCCTTGCTTCCGGAAGAAGAAGCAAGTGGAGCAATGCTTGTGGCCCTAGCTGCTACCCAAGCAACTCCCTCAGTCGCTCCAGACCAACCGGGCCCCACAGGACATGGCGTCAATCCACACGAGGTCCTAGATATATATATCTTCGAAGGACAGTGGATGACCCATTCCATGCCCAAGGAACATCATAGACGACGGCTTCAGGACGTCCGCCACTTCTTACAACAAGCATCTGTTGACCTCGTTATCATAGAAGACGACGAACTTCTGGAAGGTGAAGATTATCAAAGAGACATCCCACGGCTACCAGGATCGCACAACGAGCGGTGTCCCCACCAGAAAGATGCCAGGGACCGTTCGGATCGACACGCCGTGAGAAAATATCAGAATAGAGATACCCTTCCTAGAAGAAGTCAGGGAAAATATTTGGAGGTCACCGGATAGAGTCAAGAAGTTGGATGAGTTCGAGCTGAGAGGGATCTCTCACTGGGATCAGCAGAAGAGAATGCGTATCTATGGAGGCTGACCCAACTAGGACCGGACGTAAGGCTGGGGATCCCAAAGGAACGACTGAAGAGTCATTTCAAGGAACTCTTCTCAATTTGCCAACTCCTCAGTGTCTATTGTGCCAAAGGAGGACTTCCAACACCTCACTATGTTATAGAGCGAGTGGACAGAACCCGAGAGGAACTGAGCGAGAGCGACCTGCCGTACCTCACCGCCGATGAAGTATACCACCTTTATCAGCTGTACGTGGAGAAGTACAAAGGTCCTCATGGCTTCATCAAGAAATAAGGCCTCAAAGGGCTCTACCGGCTCATGATGCGACAAGTCAAGTACTTTGCCGCGCACGACCTTCAGATGGCTCTGGAGAGCAATATGAAGAAGGTCAACATGGCCGGATCACTCAACAAAGGACCTGAGATCGATGGACTTCCAAGCAATCACGTTCATATCAGCTCAGTCATCGGCATCACCTACAACAATCCAATTGCCAAGAAGCAAACTTCGTTTCCCACATATGGTGCCATTTGATGCTGGTACAACCCCGATAAACAAGATTTATGGTCCGAGAAATTCGAAACGGATGAAATCGTGGTGGTAACATATGAAGAAGGACAAAAAAAGTAAAGAGACAATGATTTACGTGATTCGAATTCGATCAAGGAGGATTACACAAGTGATTCCAAGCACCAAAGGGTGAAGAGAAGATAAAGAGATGGAGAGAGAGAGAGATAGAGAGAGAGAGAGAGAGAGTATCTATGTGTGTTCTTGGTGTGTTAGTGTGTGTGGGGCGTGTGGAAGATGGTTTAAAGTGGATAAGAGCCCCTATTTATACTTGTAGGCGCGTCTAGGGTTTGGTACTGTTTCCCCTCGTCAGGTTTCCCGGATGCTTCCTTAGCTCTCCTGACCGCTCCCTTTATTCCCTCTGCATACTCCGTAACTCTCTGGAATATCTCCTTGCTTCTCCAAATATCACCTTCGTACCTCACCTCCGGCCGAAGCTCTGACATAGTCTTTTATCTTTATTCCGGGCGTGCTTGGGGTTCTACCTCCGTCTGTCGGTGCTGAAACTTACTCTCTGCAGGTTGTTAGGTTAGGAGGAATGCTGGACCGAAGGTCTCCCCTATCAATCTGTTTCCAAATTAGAACTCAACTACGTCAGCAAAAGGAGAGTACCTAATGGATCTGACCCTATCCATAACAGGTTTGTTTAACATGTACTATGATTATGCTGTTGAAATACATTTCGTGTAATTATGGATTTAAACTTGTAATGTGTCGTGCGCATTAGTAGTGTACGTATTAATTTTGAGAATTATTTCTATTTTTCGATTTTAATATGGTCATTTCTTCTTGGTAACAGAAACGCTAGCAGCTCTCATCAACGCCCAGGACAGAATTAGCTACACATAGTGATATAAAAGTTCAACAAAATTTAGCGACAAAGGGTACTGAATTAAATTGTTGCATGTTTGCCTTGGCCACAAAGGGTACTGAATTATTTTTTATCTATTTCTTTTATTTCTCAATTCTTTTTAACTTTTTCTCAAAAAATATGTGGCAACATCTTCTAAAATATCTAACACATTTTTTTAAGGGCCCAACCTTTTTTATAATTAATCACCAGTTAAATGAAGATGAAGCAACGGTGATGTATTTCGACGTCAGTTTGGCTATAAAAGGCAAGAATCTCTGTTCAACTCGGTGCGACAAAGACTACAGAGAGTGATAAGAAAACTATTCGATTGGATAAAGCTGAGAACTAGTTTACTATATAGTCTTGAGAGTAGTATGTGCAGAAATGGGCGCGTTAGAGTTTACACTGAGTGCTCGATAGTATCGGCTGAACGAAGTAAAATTTTGTACTCTTTCGTATCAATGTGGGAACTACAATCTTCGATATGTACTATATATTGTTTAATTATTCTTTTTAAATTACATGCCTTCAGCTGACATTGCAAATTTAAAGCGGATCCAATAACACTAACTTAAGTTGATGAAAAAAGATAAAACAAAGGAGTTAAAAGAATGATATGGAGTCAGTCATAGCGTTTAAGTCTTCACAAGAATCATATATATATATAAGTTCGTAGAGGGCTTTGAATCTAGGCTTATATGTTGAATTTATTACGACCATGCCACCCCTATAACCGGCTGCTCTGTGACACGTCGGCTGTTCACGAGGGTTTTTATGCCATTAAAAAAGTAGTAAAAAGAATGTCCGTTTTAGCCTTATGTGTGGGTTGTATTACAGTAGTGGCATCATAAATGCGATTTCTATTTATTTTAATTTGATCTATAGACGATCGTTATTATGCATTTTTTTTTATTATGCGTTTTTTATTCATTTTTATTTTTATGCCCAGGAATTCGCAGCGAGGTACCCCCTTGAGTGTTTCATGATCTTGAACGACACTGCCGTCATCTCTATGCTAGGGCTGTTGAGGTGGAACATACTGCCCTATCCCAAAGGGCGAAGCTTGCTTGGCTCAAGGATGGCGATCAGTGCTCGTCGTTTTTCTTCAGAAAGGTAGCGGTTCGGCGGGCTACCAATCGTATCACTGCGCTGGAAAGCTCGACTAGCGACATCCTACATACTCCAGTGGCGGTGGAAGGGGAGTTGCTGGGGTTTTATCAGGGATTACTTGGCCAGTCTGCGAGATCAACTCAGGTGGAACAGGCTGAGGTCCAGGAGGCCGTTACGCGTACACTTTCCCCAGCTGCGTCTCTTGATATGGTCCGACCAGTTGATGATATGGAGGTTAAGCTCGCGCTATTCTCTATGGGGGATGAAAAGGCGCCAGGGCCGGATGGATATACAGCTGCTTTCTTCAAAGCGGCTTGGGGAACTTTGGGCCCTGATGTGCCGCGGGCCATCCAGGACTTCTTTGCTACGGGCCGCCTACTAAAGGGGCTTAATACTACGCTCATTACGCTCATTCCTAAGTGCGCGTCTCCACAGCGTTCCACAGACTTTCGCACCATTTCGTGTTGTAATGTCCTTTACAAGATCATCTCAAAGGTGTTGGCAAATCGGTTAAATCCAGTGCTGGGAGGGCTGGTTCACCCATCGCAGATGGCATTTATACATGGGAGACACATTACTGACAACATACTGCTGGCCCAGGAGCTCTGCCTTGGGTATGCGAGCAAAGGCCACCCGCCTCGCGCTATGCTGAAGGTCGATCTGGCAAAGGCCTACGATAAGGTGGAATGGAGCTTCCTATTGGTGACGCTTCAGGCGATGGGATTCCACCCCAGATATATTGAGTGGATCTGGAGCTGCTTGACCACGCCCACTTTCTCCCTTAATCTGAATGGGCGACCGGCGGGATTCTTTGCTGGCAAGCGAGGACTTCGGCAGGGTGATCCTATTTCACGTTACCTATTCACTCTTGTCATGGAAGTGCTTCATGGCCTCGTTGAGAGACATATGCAGGCCGAACCGCATTTTCGCTTTCACTGGCGTTGCGAGACTACATCGCTCCCTATGTTGGTCTTTGCGGATGACTTGCTCCTATTCTGTCATGCAGATCCTATTTCGCTAGGGGTGCTAAAGGGAGCTTTGCTGACTTTCTCTCAGCTGTCTGGGTTATCACGAACCCAGACAAGAGTGAGCTGTATCTCTCCCACAGGGCAGAGGGCATCAAGGTACAGCTACAAGCTCTTATGGGATTCCGTGAGGGGCGATTACCTGTACGTTATCTGGGGTCCCGCTGATTGCATCACGTCTGGCGATCAGTGATTGTGCGCCGCTACTGCAGAGAGTGGAGTCTCGGCTGGGTCGTGGCTGAACCAGTCACTGTCTTTTGCCGACAGGGTACAGCTAATCAAATCAGTACTTCAGGCATTGCACGTCTACTAGTCAAGTGTCTTCTTATTGCCCAAGGGTATCATCCGAGCCCTCGAAGCGAGATTTCGCAGCTTCTTATGGGAGGGTGCTTCGGCAAAGGTTGAATGGGATGATGTTTGTCTGCCGATTGCTGAGGGCGGTTTAGGTCTTCGATCGCTTGCCATTGATAATTGCGTTCTTTTGGCACAGCAACTTTGAAGGGTGATCACCCGGACTGCAGACTCAATCTGGGTGCAGTGGTTGTATCCACACGACTACATGGCCGATCTCTGTGGACAATCACCATTTCGGCTAACATTGCATGGAGCTGGCGAAAGCTGATGAAGTTACGACAGGTGATTTTACCATTCCTTACGTTTTTGATTGGGGATGGTGCATCAATTTTTCTTTGGGAGGATCCATGGCTGCGGTCTTCCCCTCTTCTGGAGCGATACCCTAGAGGTCCGCTAGCGATGGGCCTGCCGGTTGGGACACGCCTTAGTGCGGTAATTGATGCGTACGGCTGGAACTGGCCTGGACGCTCGGCGGTGGAATATCTTGAGTTTAGCCCTCACCTTACCCTAGTAGGAATGACGCCATCTCTTGGAGCTGCACCAGATGGCTGTGCCACGGCATGATTGATTAGAGAGGTGCTGCGTCTACGGGTTTCTATTGTCCCCTGGGCAACCTTGTTTGGGGGACCTTTGAAAATTCCTCGTCATGAGTTCATCTTGTGGTTGGCCATACGAGACCGCTTATCGACTACAGATAAGCTTTGGGTGGCTCAACGCGCTGGTACATCTGCTTGTGTTCTCTGCGATGCGATGCATGTGGAGACGGTTCAGCATCTTTTTTCGACTGTATGTACTCACGCGACTGTGCCCGAGCTTTGCGGCGAAAGATCAAGTGGACTTGGCCATATCGAGATTGGCGTCATGGTATACAGTGGGCTGCATCACGCTGGCGTGGGCATCATCTTCTACGGGTTGCTTATCGCCACGTCCTTGCTTCTTTGGTGTATCATATCTGGCAAGCACACAATAAGTGCTGGAAAGAGGGAATCACCACGACTCCGGATAGGCTGGTTGCTGTTGTTCTTGACATGGTGTGTATGCGACTACTTGGGACTCACCCAAGTTTGCCCTTCAGAAGGCAGCTATACGACACCTTTGGCGTGTAGCTTGGTAGACCAGCTTGGTCTTTCTGTCATTTGATGTGTCATTTGTTGGTTTCTTCCAGTAGTATGTTACTGGGTTGCATGTGAAGGATTACACTCTCACTCATCTGTACATTCACCCATTCTTTATATATATACACGGACCTTACTCCAAAAAAAAAGCATATCTCTAAGGTTGGTTGGATCATTTTTTTGGTTATCATCATTGGTGTTTTGTAATGATATAGTCGTGCAGTTATCATCCCATTGCGTGGGATCTATGAGGTGTTTTGAAAGTGTGGCATGTACGATTTTTATGAGAAATGCGAGTTCCATTCATTTTTATTTGATCTATAGACATCTTTACGGTTTTTATTCCTTTTAATTTAATATGTGGTGCTTAGAATATCATAGGTCGGAAGCCGAAGCGTCGTCTCGGTCGAAAGTCTTATTTATATGCTCTGACTGACAGTTTGGTGCTCTTGGGGTTGTTTTGCATTTCATGTTTGTTTATTGATCCTCTATATGTGTGTGTGTTTGTTTATTGTTGCGTGTTTCAAGCTTAGTGTTCGGGTTTAGATCATTGACGGGCTTCGTCTTCTAACGTAAAGGGTCGTTTGATACATGGGATAGGTTATTTGACGCTACATGTGCTTTTTAATGTTTAATGATGTATTTGTTCTTCTATTTATTGTTCGATTTGTTTAAAACAATACATAGACGAATAAATTTTGAGCCATTTTAATTCCAGTAAGTTTGTCATTAATGATAAATAAAAGGTCGTTTAATACGTAGAACGGGTTGTTTGGTGATACATGTGTTTTTTAACAACAATGCTATAGTTCCGTATTGATTTTGTTGATTCATAAAAGGTAGTTTAATACCTAGCACGGGTTGTTTAATGATACATATGTTTATTTAACAACAATGCTATAATCGTTTCGTATTGTTTTATTAAAGTTTTCCATTAAGCGTTGTTTAATGATACATGTGGTTATTTAACAACAATGCTATAATCGTTTGGTATTGTTTTATTAACTATAATTCCGTTAAGTGAACGTTCAAAAGATTTTGAAGTTCAGAGGTTAACTCGCTGTAATTGCATTAAATGTATTAATGAATGAGCGATTGCAATCCATTGCGTCATGTAAATTTCACTATTGATATTTTTGGCACGACTTTAGTCAAGCGACTGAATGAGGCCGTTGTTTCTTAAATAGGGTCTCATACATACTCGACTTTAAACGTGTTAATGAATGACCCACTGCGGTAGACTAGGCCGTTTAAATTTACACTATTGGCAACAATATTTCCATGGCTGAAAAACAGAGGAGTGAATGACTGTCTGCTTATTATAGTTAAAAGTTTTAGTTTTTAATTCTGACAATAAATTGTTTCGTATTTATCATCATATCGATTTACTAAAGTCGCTATTGAAAGTTTTTTGCAAGTCTGAAATCAAGTGACTAAACGATGTTTCTTAAATAGTGTCTCATATATACTCGACTTTCAACGTATTAATGAATGAGCCGATATACTAGGGCGTATAAATTTATAGTATTGACAATAATATTTCCACGGCTAAAAAACAGACGACTGAATGACCGTCTACTATGATGCAAACGGTCCGTTTTATACCCGTTCGAACTACATTGACTGAATCTTATCCTATTGTAGTTCAAAGATTTGGCTTTTCATTCTTATCAGTATATGGATTCACGCAAGTTTCGATAATTGCATTAAACGTTTCTATAATCTATATTTGACGGCCCAGCTAAGCAATATACGAATACAACGGCAGAAGACCCGAGGAACACTATGGCGAGTACCTATTTTTATCTATATTTTGATAACAGAATTGTCGTCATATATTTTTCAATTGCCACATAAGACTGTAATTGAAGACGATGATATTGGAGTTGAAGAGCTCCCTGACTGTATTCGTTCTATAGTTGGGAAGTCTTTTAACTTTTTTGTGAGGATCAAGCCGTTTGATTTTAAAATTTTATATAAAAAGCTTGACGGTTATCCGTATGTTGGAAATTCTTGATGTTAAGGATGTGTCCGATCAGCAAAGTCAACCGAGGTAAAACTCAGAGATAGTCTGCGAATGTTTTAATGGTGGTTGATTGTGTTCCACTTTCTAAATGCAGGGATCGATCGGTGCTCTTGAGGTTTCGCATACCCTGTCAGATGGGGTATCCACGTTCGGATGAATTGCAGGGTTGTATAGAAAACCAAAGGCCCATGTGGGAAAAAGCGTGATGAGGACTCGAGCTGTAGCACCCCTAGCGAAATAGGATCTGCATGACATAATAGGAGCAAGTCATCCGCAAAGACCAACATAGGGAGCGATGTAGTCTCGCAACGCCAGTGAAAGCGAAAATGCGGTTCGGCCTGTATATGTCTCTCATCGAGGCCATGAAGCACTTCCATGACAAGAGTGAATAGGTAACGTGAAATAGGATCACCCTGCCGAAGTCCTAGCTTGCCAGCAAAGAATCCCGCCGGTCGCCCATTCAGATTAAGGGAGAAAGTGGGCGTGGTCAAGCAGCTCCAGATCCACTCAATATATCTGGGGTGGAATCCCATCGCCTGAAGCGTCACCAATAGGAAGCTCCATTCCACCTTATCGTAGGCCTTTGCCAGATCGACCTTCAGCATAGCGCGAGGCGGGTGGCCTTTGCTCGCATACCCAAGGCAGAGCTCCTGGGCCAGCAGTATGTTGTCAGTAATGTGTCTCCCATGTATAAATGCCATCTGCGATGGGTGAACCAGCCCTCCCAGCACTGGATTTAACCGATTTGCCAACACCTTTGAGATGATCTTGTAAAGGACATTACAACACGAAATGGTGCGAAAGTCTGTGGAACGCTGTGGAGACGCGCACTTAGGAATGAGCGTAATGAGCGTAGTATTAAGCCCCTTTAGTAGGCGGCCCGTAGCAAAGAAGTCCTGGATGGCCCGCGGCACATCAGGGCCCACAGTTCCCCAAGCCGCTTTGAAGAAAGCAGCTGTATATCCATCCGGCCCTGGCGCCTTTTCATCCCCCATAGAGAATAGCGCGAGCTTAACCTCCATATCATCAACTGGTCGGACCATATCAAGAGACGCAGCTGGGGAAAGTGTACGCGTAACGGCCTCCTGGACCTCAGCCTGTTCCACCTGAGTTGATCTCGCAGACTGGCCAAGTAATCCCTGATAAAACCCCAGCAACTCCCCTTCCACCGCCACTGGAGTATGTAGGATGTCGCTAGTCGAGCTTTCCAGCGCAGTGATACGATTGGTAGCCCGCCGAACCGCTACCTTTCTGAAGAAAAACGACGAGCACTGATCGCCATCCTTGAGCCAAGCAAGCTTCGCCCTTTGGGATAGGGCAGTATGTTCCACCTCAACAGCCCTAGCATAGAGATGACGGCAGTGTCGTTCAAGATCATGAAACACTCAAGGGGGTACCTCGCTGCGAATTCCTGGGCATAAAAATAAAAATGAATAAAAAACGCATAAATGCATAATAACGATCGTCTATAGATCAAATTAAAATGAATAGAAATCGCATTTATGATGCCACTACTGTAATACAACCCACACATAAGGCTAAAACGGACATTCTTTTTACTACTTTTTTAATGGCATAAAAACCCTCGTGAACAGCCGACGTGTCACAGAGCAGCCTGTTATAGGGGTGGCATGTTCGTAATAAATTCAACATATAAGCCTAGATTCAAAGCCCTATACGAACTTATATATATATATGATTCTTGTGAAGACTTAAACGCTATGACTGACTCCATATCATTCTTTTAACTCCTTTGTTTTATCTTTTTTCATCAACTTAAGTTAGTGTTATTGGATCCGCTTTAAATTTGCAATGTCAGCTGAAGGCATGTAATTTAAAAAGAATAATTAAACAATATATAGTACATATCGAAGATTGTAGTTCCCACATTGATACGAAAGAGTACAAAATTTTACTTCGTTCAGCCGATACTATCGAGCACTCAGTGTAAACTCTAACGCGCCCATTTCTGCACATACTACTCTCAAGACTATATAGTAAACTAGTTCTCAGCTTTATCCAATCGAATAGTTTTCTTATCACTCTCTGTAGTCTTTGTCGCACCGAGTTGAACAGAGATTCTTGCCTTTTATAGCCAAACTGACGTCGAAATACATCACCGTTGCTTCATCTTCATTTAACTGGTGATTAATTATAAAAAAGGTTGGGCCCTTAAAAAAATGTGTTAGATATTTTAGAAGATGTTGCCACATATTTTTTGAGAAAAAGTTAAAAAGAATTGAGAAATAAAAGAAATAGATAAAAAATAATTCAGTACCCTTTGTGGCCAAGGCAAACATGCAACAATTTAATTCAGTACCCTTTGTCGCTAAATTTTGTTGAACTTTTATATCACTATGTGTAGCTAATTCTGTCCTGGGCGTTGATGAGAGCTGCTAGCGTTTCTGTTACCAAGAAGAAATGACCATATTAAAATCGAAAAATAGAAATAATTCTCAAAATTAATACGTACACTACTAATGCGCACGACACATTACAAGTTTAAATCCATAATTACACGAAATGTATTTCAACAGCATAATCATAGTACATGTTAAACAAACCTGTTATGGATAGGGTCAGATCCATTAGGTACTCTCCTTTTGCTGACGTAGTTGAGTTCTAATTTGGAAACAGATTGATAGGGGAGACCTTCGGTCCAGCATTCCTCCTAACCTAACAACCTGCAGAGAGTAAGTTTCAGCACCGACAGACGGAGGTAGAACCCCAAGCACGCCCGGAATAAAGATAAAAGACTATGTCAGAGCTTCGGCCGGAGGTGAGGTACGAAGGTGATATTTGGAGAAGCAAGGAGATATTCCAGAGAGTTACGGAGTATGCAGAGGGAATAAAGGGAGCGGTCAGGAGAGCTAAGGAAGCATCCGGGAAACCTGACGAGGGGAAACAGTACCAAACCCTAGACGCGCCTACAAGTATAAATAGGGGCTCTTATCCACTTTAAACCATCTTCCACACGCCCCACACACACTAACACACCAAGAACACACATAGATACTCTCTCTCTCTCTCTATCTCTCTCTCTCTCTCTCTCCATCTCTTTATCTTCTCTTCACCCTTTGGTGCTTGGAATCACTTGTGTAATCCTCCTTGATCGAATCCGAATCACGTAAATCATTGTCTCTTTACTTTTTTTGTCCTTCTTCTTATATTACCACCACGATTTCATCCGTTTCGAATTTCTCGGACCATAAATCTTGTTTATCGGGGTTGTACCAGCATCAAATGGCACCATATGTGGGAAACGAAGTTTGCTTCTTGGCAATTGGATTGTTGTAGGTGATGCCGATGACTGAGCTGATATGAACGTGATTGCTTGGAAGTCCATCGATCTCAGGTCCTTTGTTGAGTGATCCGGCCATGTTGACCTTCTTCATATTGCTCTCCAGAGCCATCTGAAGGTCGTGCGCGGCAAAGTACTTGACTTGTCGCATCATGAGCCGGTAGAGCCCTTTGAGGCCTTATTTCTTGATGAAGCCATGAGGACCTTTGTACTTCTCCACGTACAGCTGATAAAGGTGGTATACTTCATCGGCGGTGAGGTACGGCAGGTCGCTCTCGCTCAGTTCCTCTCGGGTTCTGTCCACTCGCTCTATAACATAGTGAGGTGTTGGAAGTCCTCCTTTGGCACAATAGACACTGAGGAGTTGGCAAATTGAGAAGAGTTCCTTGAAATGACTCTTCAGTCGTTCCTTTTGGCTCCCCAGCCTTACTTCCGGTCCTAGTTGGGTCAGCATCCATAGATACGCATTCTCTTCTGCTGATCCCAGTGAGAGATCCCTCTCAGCTCGAACTCATCCAACTTCTTGACTCTATCCGGTGACCTCCAAATATTTTCCCTGACTTCTTCTAGGAAGGGTATCTCTATTCTGATATTTTCTCACGGCGTGTCGATCCGAACGGTCCCTGGCATCTTTCTGGTGGGGACACCGCTCGTTGTGCGATCCTGGTAGCCGTGGGATGTCTCTTTGATAATCTTCACCTTCCAGAAGTTCGTCGTCTTCTATGATAACGAGGTCAACAGATGCTTGTTGTAAGAAGTGGCGGACGTCCTGAAGCCGTCGTCTATGATGTTCCTTGGGCATGGAATGGGTCATCCACTGTCCTTCGAAGATATATATATCTAGGACCTCGTGTGGATTGACGCCATGTCCTGTGGGGCCCGGTTGGTCTGGAGCGACTGAGGGAGTTGCTTGGGTAGCAGCTAGGGCCACAAGCATTGCTCCACTTGCTTCTTCTTCCGGAAGCAAGGGGCTTGAGTAGATCGGCGGTGTGGGCGGAGGCGTCCGAAGGGTAAAGGTAGGTGGGTCGTTATGTGGTAGAGTGGATGTGCGGTGCGTGGTGTGGGTGGTTTGTGTTTGGATTTGGGTTTCACCAGCTCCAGCGCTTGTCTGCGTAGCGCCCGAGCCTTGTCCTTGGCCAAATGTAGATGTCCTCGGCCTCTTCTCCCCCTCATGATGGTCCTGATCGCTAGGATCGTCATGTCTGCGCCGGGAATGGGAGCTTTGGCCTCGGCAGGTGTCAGTCGGTGGCTCAGGATGATCCACCAATCGCCGATAGAGGGATTCCTCTTGAGGCGACCGAATGGACAGGCCGATCAAGCGGGCGAGTAATATGTCGTGGAGCTCGGTTATGGGTATGGTGTATGGGTTGATGAGGATGGAGGAAGTGGCTAAAGGGTCGGTGGGTGTGGGTTGTGGAGGTGTGGGGTTGTTTTGTGACGAAGGCCCTTCTGAGACAAGTGTTTTCCCGGTATCTCTTCGGCATGTCTCGATGGCTTATAATACACTCTTCGTGATCTTGTCTTCCATTGATTGTACGGCGGCAGAGAGCGGCCTGAAACTGCTCGTTCGTCACAAGGGTGCGGACGCCTCCGTGGACGGACCAGGACGACTGATGTCGCCTGTTATCAACCCTTGAGTATACACCGACTGTTGGGAAGTCACTTGAGGTTGTGACTGTATGAGACTTCCACCCAATCCTCGAGTCGAATCCAGAGGATCCGCCTCTATGGGTGTTATTGCAGGCTCAGGTTGCGCCTGCGAACCAGACACCACGAGAGTTGGTTGCGGCTCAAGATTGAGCGATGAGTGCCAGCAACAGTTGTCGATGTGGTCAGCGTAGTATCTTGTGCGGTGGTGACGGCCGGGAAGAGCGACTCCAACTGAATGCTGAGTCTTCTGGGAGTCCTCCTGATCAGGCTAATTTCCTCGTCAAACTCCGTGTCCAACGGGGTGGCTGTGTGAGGAGTAAGGTCTCGATCGACGTTCTCCAATGCATGATCCGTCACCAGTGGAAGTGAGGTCTGCCCCAATTCGACCTCGGGCTGTGCTACTATTTGAAGACACTTCCACTTGAGGTTTCTTCGAGCACGCCGACATGTACGTGCACTTCCACTTGGTATTCGTGTGCAGGAGCCTCGAGCGCCATCTCGGTAGCCATGACTATCAAGGTATCTTCTACGTCGGGCATTGGCTCTTCGACCAAAGGAGACTCCTGTCGAATCTCCTGAGCGACAACATCAATCATCACGTCGTCAGGGCTTGGATGGTATAATACCCGAGTCCCGTAAGTAAGTCGGCCAATAAATATACATACATATTATGTGACTTACGTGACTGCATGGGACGTGTTTTACGATTTTATGTGTCAACACGATTTTAATTTGAATGCTACTAGGGTTACTAACCAAGTAGAGGAATTAATTGAAATGAGGTTAGTTATTGGTGTTAAGGTTTTTAGTACATAACATGTTAACTTAGAATATTGGATTTAGTATTGATACAAGTTCTGGGGGACACGAATTGGTAGAATTAAATTTCGAAAATGACTAAGATAAGGATCTCGAAATATTAGAATTATGAAACAACTTGATTATTTAACATAAAGAGAAAGAGAGCAAGTTTGCCACCTTAAGATCTCGAGATTTTGAAATGTCGAGATGTTAAAGCTCGAGTTTTCAAAGACTGAAATCCTTAAAACCGAAATTAGGAGGCTCGAGACATTGGAATACTAGATTCTAGGGTATTCTATTCTAAGGCAATTGAAAACTAAGATGAGATAATGATGAAGAAGTTGCCGATGTCAATTATTTATGATCACACGCAAACTTAGATAAGAATCAAAAAGGTATTAAGATAGTTCATTTCAAAACTTTCGAAAAAAAAAAAGAAAACCTAAGAACAAAGGAGAACTACCTTGAAGTCTCACACAGATCTTGGAAGAAGGTATAACTCACTACCACTTTATACTTCTATACGTGTTTAATGTGTTTTAGGAGAGTTAGGTACAAGAAATTAAATATAATTAGGTCATCAGTTATCGAGGGTTTTCATTCCGAGCTATTATAACATCTTATTCTTAGGAGGATATATTTCAATTAAAGCTTAGATGACTTCCATAACAAAAAGCAGTATTTTCAAGTGACATAGATTCTTCAAATGATGAACCTCGAAACTATAGTAGTAATGTCGAAACTTGGTATAAGGATTTCAAGATCAAGCTCATGTCGAAATATTCAGAATCAAAATGTCGAGATTTATTTTCAATTCTGGTATCGAAATCCTATATGTTATATCAAGGTTTATTGTGAAAATGTCGAGACTGTCCTCAAGGATGATATTGAATCCTTATGTATTATTTATTATTGAAACCTTGTATATAAGATATCGAGATATACCTTGAAGATATCGAGACCCATATTGAGATACATGTCGACATCATTTTGAAGTTTTACATAATTTCAATGTCGATATGTTTGAAGGTGTGAAGTCGAGATCTTTCTTGATATGAGTCTCGAAATTATATATATAATATGTAACATGTTGAGATTGAAGTGCATGTCGACATCTTATTTGAGTAATGAGAATGATGTCGAGAGTTATGTTGATGATTAATGTCGAGATCTTGGGATATCGAGACTTAGTTCTAAAATGTCGAGAGTTCTCTTGAAAATGTTGAGATCTTGGTACAGTTTAAATATCGAACTTAATAAATAATATCGAGATCCTCACATAATACCTCGACATTATGTTATAATTTTGATACAGAGCTCGACATTTATCTTGTTGTAATGTTGACACTTCGCTATAAAAACTCGACATCTTATTATAAAATACATATCGACATTGTATATGGTAATGTTTAAATCTCGAGATCTTATGTCGCCTCCAAGCTCGAGATCTTTGTGTAGTGTAAATATCGAAAGCTTATAATGTCGAGACTCAGTTTCAGTAGAATGTCGAGATCCATTTAGTATTATATGTCGAGATATATTTTAATTCATGCCGAGAATTATATCAATAGTATTTCTCAGTTTAGGTTAAGTTATAAATTTTAGGGTTTCGAAATTTATAGAGGTTGAAACTAGGGTTTTCAGATTAAGCCAATTTCGTAAAATTAAAATTAGACTAACAAACCCTAATTTTTTCTGTTCCTATATCTAGGGTTTGGAGATTAGCGACTTACTGATAAGCTAATATCTAAGGATACCAGGTAAGTGGAAGTCCCATTTACAACACATAACTATATGGGCATGAAAATTATATGTTATGTGTTCTATGATTTCATGTGACTTCCTACGTGAATTATCTGCGTTATATGACTCGCATGATTTAACTACATAATATTATGGCATGACACGCATATTCATGACATGAGCATGTGCACGCACGTTAGAATGAAAGGCATGATATGATAGCGTGCATAATATACGATCGCCTGAGAGCGATAAAGATTCGCCGATATGGGCGTCTGATGTCGACTCACAGTTGAGTCACGGCTCTTCTATGCTACCATGGCGACGTCGTATGGCGCTACCGTTATGACATGACATGTACAAGGCAAGACATGATTTTAGGGCTAATGCCCTCATGGCGGGTCGTGAAACCTGGAGGGTGCGAGCTGAGGGAGTAAGCGACACCGAGGTATCTCTGTGTTGACTACCTCAGATTAGGCTACCAGTGTGAAGCGTCCGCGTGGCGTATGAAACCACCTTGGGACAGAAAAGGCGCCCTAGGGTTAGCCTCCCTTGAGTGGGTATTGCCACTTATATTTATTTATCCCTAGTGGATTCGAGCTCCATGATGGTGCATAGCAAGATAGCCGAGGGCCCTATATGACAAGACAAGACAAGGAAACATATGAGGTCTAGAAAGCATTGGCGCGGATGCCTTTGCCAATTTAGGACACGTGCACGGCATGCATGGCTTTCACTTACTGAGCTTTATAAGCTCATTCCACGAATTTATGTGTTGTAGGTTCACGGGATCACGGTACGTGATCTTTACGAAGGCGAGGCCAAATTTTGAGGCTTCCGGAGGACTTTTGAGGTGGTAGTGTGTACATGGATGCGACCTGAGTGGCGGGCCAATAGATTGTTTTGAACACGCATGCGCACTCACCTTGTATTTATGTCCTAGGAATATTTTGTATTGTACAGAAGAATTTCCTTTATATAAAAGGAAAAATTTTGTACGCAATTTTCGTATATAGAATTTATTTATATCACATGCAGTCACAGAAAATAGTAGTAAGAATGGGCGGTAGGAGTTAGGGGCGCCGCAGGTGGTATCAGAGCTTTCGGTTACAAGTTCTGTAGACTGTCCATGTACACACACTCAAAAGCACGGAAGCGGCCTTGCTAGTAAGTTTTATGTTTCTATGAATGTTGTATGTGCGTAATTTATTGGCCATAGGGACTATTAGGGTATCAAGACAAGAATGGGTAGAACGAGAAGTGAGGGTAGTGGGAGCGTTAGTAAGGGCAAGGAACCCGAAACACCAACCGATAATCGCGACACGGCGATTATTCACGGAACTAGTCCGTCAACAGTCTGCCCAAATACAAGAACTAATTCAGCAGCGCAACACGAGCGGACAATCAAGTGGTGGACTTTCTCAAGCAGAGAGGGTTGAAATAGTGGGGGAAAGATTTCGCAAACTCAATCCCCCGACTTTTGAAGATGCTGTTGACCCTACGGCGGCCGAGGACTGGCTTCGAACTCTGGAAAGCATGTTCCAATATAGTCGCATTCCAGAGGATGAAAAGGTATTATGTGCTGCCTTCCTCCTAAGAGGAAGCGCAGGCCACTGGTGGGATTCAATTCTCGCCTTTGAAGACCCTGTTACTATGACATGGGACCGATTCAAGGAGCTTTTCAGAAGCAAGTATTTTACCGCCCCAGTCAGAGATCAAAGGATGAATGAATTCATCAACCTACGCCAGGGCCCGATGACCGTGGCTGAATACATCAGAAAGTTTGAGCAACTGTCCCGATTTGCAGCTCACATGGTGAGCACCGATGCATTGAAGGTGGAGCGTTTCTTGGAAGGCCTGAAACCGGAGCTATATAGAGATGTAAAAATGGCCGGATCCCAAGGAGCTACTTATGCTCAAGTGGCGGAACGCGCATTAATGGCGGAGCAAGCTGAACTCCGAATCATGCGAGCCCATGAAGCGAAGAGAAAGTTTATTCAAGGGCCGAAGTGGAGTGGAGGTAGCCCGAAGAAATCCTTTAACCCAAACCCTAAGAATGCCCGACCTAATTTCCAGAACCGACCTGGACCTCCACAACAATTCAGTACTAATCAGGGAAGACCTCCAATGAGTATACCCCCATGCCCTAGGTGCCCTAATCGGGATATCACCAACTGAAGATTCGAGAAGACGATGTTCCGAAGACAGCTTTCAGTACCCGCTACGTGCACTACGAGTTCTTAGTCATGCCTTTCGGGCTGACTAATGCGCCAGCAGCATTCATGGACCTGATGAACCGGGTATTGAAGCCATTTCTGGATAAATGTGTCATCGTATTCATCGATGACATTCTTATCTATTCGAAGACTAAGGAGGAGCACGAACAACACTTGAAGATCGTACTGGGAATATTACGAGAAAAGCAGCTGTACGCGAAATTCAAGAAATGCGAATTCTGGCTCAATCAAGTCGCATTCCTTGGACATGTTATCTCAGGAGCTGGAATTTCTGTCGATCCCAGCAAGATCGAGGCTATTAACAACTGGCCTCAACCGACGAACGTGACAGAAATACGGAGTTTTCTCGGACTAGCTGGATATTACCGGAAGTTCATCAAAGATTTCTCCAAAATCGCATCAACACTGACGAAGCTAACAAAGAAGAATACTCCATTTCAGTGGGACGATGCTTGCGAGCAAAGCTTTCAAGAACTTAAGAGACGACTCACTACGGCTCCAGTGCTAACTATCCCTACAGGCACTGGAGGGTTTTCTGTTTATAGTGATGCATCTAAGAACGGTCTCGGATGTGTTCTAATGCAGAACGGAAACGTAGTTGCATATGCTTCCGACAGCTAAAGGATTATGAGAAGAACTATCCAACACACGACCTTGAACTCGCGGCAGTCGTTTTCGCTCTCAAGATCTGGAGCCACTACTTGTACGGCGAGCGATGCGAGATTTTCACTGATCACAAGAGTCTCAAATACTTCTTCACTCAGAAGGAGTTGAATATGAGACAACGAAGATGGCTTGAGTTAGTCAAGGACTATGACTGCGTGATTAGCTACCACCCGGGGAAAGCAAATGTAGTGGCTGACGCACTAAGCCGCAAAACTGTGAACACGGAGTTACAAAAGCTCGAAGTAGAAGTCATACAAATGGGCGAAATCGAAGCGAGATTAGCAGCACTAACATTTCGACCTACGTTGATGGAGCAAATTGCGAAGGCCCAAGAGAATGATGAGTTATATGTGAAAATCAAAGAAACTCCTATAGAGCAAAGATCTTCAGACTTCACCATACGAGACGACGGAAGTTTATATTATAGAAGACGTTTGTATGTTCCTCACGACACCGAACTCCGGAAGACAGTCATGACAGAAGCCCACACAACCATATACTCTATTCACCCTGGAGCAACGAAGATGTATAGGGATCTACGAGCCAACTACTGGTGGCCAGGGATGAAAAGAGAAATCGCAACATTTGTAAATCAATGTCTGACGTGCCAGCAAATTAAGGCGCAACATCAACGACCGGCAGGAACCTTGCAATCCCTGCCAGTACCTGAATGGAAGTGGGACCACATTAAAGATGGACTTTGTCGTTGGCTTACCTAAGACCGTGAAAGGCCACGACGCTATATGGGTTATCGTTGATCGATTGACTAAGTCCGCTCACTTCCTGCCTATCAGCTCAACGTTCTCAATGGAACGATATGCGGAACTATATATTCAAGAAATAGTACGACTTCACGGAGTTCCAATTTCGATCGTTTCCGATCGTGATTCAAGATTCTTATCCAGGTTCTGGATGAGTTTGCAGAAGGCCATGGGAACCAAGTTATCCTTCAGTACTGCCTATCATCCTCAGACAGACGGGCAGTCTGAACGAACAATTCAGACATTGGAGGACATGCTCAGAGCCTGTGTGCTCGAGTTTAAAGGAAATTGGAGCAGATATCTTCCGTTGATCGAATTCTCATACAACAACAGCTTCCACGCAACAATCAGAATGGCTCCATATGAAGCGCTATACGGACGCAAGTGCAGATCTCCAATTCACTGGGATGAAGTTGGAGAACGGGCGATACTAGGCCCTGATCTAGTGCAAGAAATGACGGAAGCAATATCAAAGGTACGTGAATGGATGAAGACGGCTCAAAGCAGACAGAAAAGCTATGCAGACCAAAAGCGTAGACCACTGGAATTTGAACCAGGGGATTATGTGTTCCTAAAAGTGTCCCCGATGAAAGGCGTGAAACGATTTGGGAAAAAGGGCAAGCTAAGCCCGAGGTACATAGGACCGTTTCGTATCCTCAGAAAAGTTGGCGAAGTCGCATACCAGCTTGAATTACCAAATGCACTAGCTCAAGTGCATAATGTCTTTCACGTCTCGACATTACGAAAATACGTCGCAGACCCCAGCCATATGCTGAACACTGAGAATCTTCATCAACAGCTTTAGCCGGATCTAAGTTATGAGGAAAAACCAGTGGAAATCCTTATGTACGACGTGAAACGATTACGGAATAAAGAAATTCCGTTAGTCAAGGTATTATGGCAGAATCAGTCCACGGAAGAAGCTACATGGGAACGGGAAGATGATATGAGAAACCACTACCCTGAGCGATTTCACCCTGCCTGATTTCGGGGGCGAAATCCCTTTTAAGGGGGGAGGATGTAATACCCGAGTCCCGTAAGTAAGTCGGCCAATAAATATACATACATATTATGTGACTTACGTGACTGCATGGGACGTGTTTTACGATTTTATGTGTCAACACGGTTTTAAATTGAATGCTACTAGGGTTACTAACCAAGTAGAGGAATTAATTGAAATGAGGTTAGTTATTGATGTTAAGGTTTTTAGTACATAACATGTTAACTTAGAATATTGGATTTAGTATTGATACAAGTTCTGGGGGACACGAATTGGTAGAATTAAATTTCGAAAATGACTAAGATAAGGATCTCGAAATATTAGAATTATGAAACAACTTGATTATTTAACATAAAGAGAAAGAGAGCAAGTTTGCCACCTTAAGATCTCGAGATTTTGAAATGTCGAGATGTTAAAGCTCGAGATTTTTAACGACTGAAATCCTTTTTTTTTTTTGGTATAAGGTCCCTTATATATATATGGCGGAAAATTACATGATGGGTGGGAGTCTAACTCCGCACAATCAACCAGTAACATGCTACCGGTAACGCATGACAAAACAACCAATAAAAACCACCTCAACCAACTACCATGCCACCCTCCAAAGTCGACGTATAGCCAATCTCTGGAATGCATATTTAGTTGACGTACCACTAATGCGCATGGTGACCAAGGCGAGTACACAACCAACAAGTCGATCAGGTGTTGTAACGATCCCCTCCTGCCATCGCTTGTTCCGTGCCTGCCAGATGTGATATACGAGCGACGCAAGCACATGCCTGTAAGCTGCATGAAGAAGATGTCTCCCATGCCATTTTGCCGCTGCCCATCGAATCCCCGCTCTCCACTCCCGATATGGCCATGTCCATCGGATACGTCTCCTCAGCAAGCGCTGGCACTGGCGGGAGTACGCACAATCGAAGAATAGATGCTGTGCTGTCTCGACATGCAGCTCATCACAGAGGACGCACGTCATCGTTCCTGCCCTCTGAGCTACCCAAGGCTTATCTCTAGTCGACAGCCGTTCCAGTATGCCTAGCCAGAGAATGAACTCGTGGCGTGGTATCTTCAACGGCCCTCCGAATAATGTATTCCAACAGATGGGTTCCCTCCTAAGGCGGATCGCATCCCTCGCCGATGCAGCCGTCATGATCCCCGTCGTTGAGCATGTCCAAATCACCCCATCCTGCTCTCCACGAAGTACTTGGGGAAGGAGGCGACTGATCTCAATATACTCTACTGACCCTTGCCCTGGCCATTTCCAGCCATGTTCAGTAATAACCGCACTCAGGAGTGAGTCAGCAGGTAGGCCCATCGCAATCGGCCCTCGAGGAAACCTCTCCAGTAATGGTACATTCAATAGCCAAGGGTCCTTCCATAGCCATATAGTCGAACCGTTAGCCACCCTAAAAGTAATATGGGAACGTACCAGTGGTCTCAGCTGCATCAGCTTCCGCCAACTCCAGGCATCATTCGGTGAGATCGAGAGCTCCCACACCGAACGGGAATATAGGCGCGTTCTGTACAGCCACTCCACCCAAATCGAGTCAGGAGATCTCGTGAGCACGCTCCACAACTGCTTCATGAGAAGTGCCCTGTTGTCAACCCCAATGGATCGAAGGCCCATTCCCCCCTCAGACACTGGGAGACATAGAACATCCCACGCCACCTTTGCTGTCGATCCCCCCCATAGGAACTTCCTAAATCGCGTCTCCAAAGCTCGGACAACACCTTTAGGAAGCAAGAAAACACCCGACCAGTATGCATGTAAAGCCTGAAGCACAGACTTAACTAGCTGGAGTCGGCCGGCGTACGACAGTGACCGATTAAGCCATGATCCTAGGCGCTGGTCTACTCGGTGTAATAATGGTGCGCCTTCAGCAATCGAAAGGCGTGAAGTAATAAGAGGCACCCCCAGGTAGCGGACTGGGAGATGTCCCACTCGATAACCCATCAGTGTCTGAATCTGCGATGTAAGCCCTTCTGCACGTCGTGACAAGTACATCTCGCTCTTGTCCGGATTTGGGACCAACCCTGAGAGAGACGCAAAGCGCCCAAGCGCGTCCTTCAGCACACCAATCGATACAACATCCGCATGACTAAAGAGTAGTAGATCATCCGCAAAGGTCAGAGAAGCCAAGCGCATCGACTCACATCTCCAATGGTAACAGAACCTCGGCTCCTCAGCAATACATAAGGTGATCAACCCATGCAGCACCTCCATAATCAGAGTAAAGAGATAGGGTGATATGGGATCTCTCTGTCGAATTCCCCTCTTTCCCTCAAAGAATCCAACCACCTGCCCATTCAGATTAAGCGAAAACGCCGTAGACGTGATACAAGCCCGAATCCACCCTATGAAGGTTGGGTGAAATCTCATAGCCTCAAGAACGGCCAGTAAAGGTGGGCGCGACCGGATACTCCACCACCTATGCGTATGACAGCCCGACGGTTTGTGAATTTGGGATCTCCGGCAGATGAGGAGCAAGTCGATGAGGAGATTCACGTTGATGATAGAGAGGTGGCTGCTTTGTCTGGGAATGATGCGGTTCAAATTAGGGTTTTCGATCCTCAACCCAGTGTGACTCCCCCTCCATTGATTAGGGGTACAACTGCTGATAATCCGAATACAGATTCAGCCACAACAACAGTATCTGAACCTGCGAACATGACGCTGAAGGATGGGGCGCATGGCCCTCATGGACAGGAAAAGGCTAGGGTTTATAACGCAGCTAGGCCTAGTGGGGACGGAGGGGGAGGTGATGGGCCCCTCAGCGGGCGTGACCAACGGGGGCCAGTTTTCACACGCTTGGGCCCTATGAGTGATCTCTTGTATTCAGCTGCGGCAAAAGGAGCTCATGGGGAGCCGAAACGAGTCGTACCTGAGGGTAGGGGAATGAAGTTGGGATTCACTCCACCCACTATCGTCGAAGGGCGGCCGGAGGCGCGACCGTCGATCGAAGTGCGACGGTGTGGGGCAGACCGATGGAAACACTCATTGGTGGGTTACTTCTTGGGAAAAAGCCGTACTTTCCCTTTGTGGAACGATACGTCCGGTCGATATGGCATGGATTGATAGACGTTCGCTCCACCATCAATGGTTTTTTTATGTTCCGATTTGAGACGCAAGATGCCGTGGAGGCGGTGTTGGAAGGTGGCCCGTGGCTGATGCAAGGTCAGCCCCTATTTTTGGAGCCATGGAAGCCTAGGATGTCTTTTGAACGCAAAGAGGTTGTCGAGATACCGTTATGGGTAAAGCTCTGGAACGTTCCATGCGAACTATGGACACAAGATGGCCTAGGGGTAGTTGCGAGCGTCGTTGGTCGGCCACTATATGCGGATGGAGTCACGACGAGGGGTGATAGAATTGATTACGCACGCATCTGTATCATGAAGAAGATGGCTGATTCGTTTGTAGAGGAGTTTAATGTACGACTACCACCGGATGATGGGGTTGGGATTGATGAGCTTATTCCGATTCGGGTAGAGTACGAATGGAGGCCAACCCAGTGTTGTACATGCGAATCTTGGGGCCATAAAGAGTCCGAATGTCCGAAGCGGGGGGAAAGGCATGATGGGTCGGCTGCACATCAGAGCCAAACTCAACAACGGTTAGTCGTGGCACCTCGACCAGTTGAGGCTCAAACACGGTTGAACGGACAACGACATAACCCGCCACCGAAGGGACGCCAGTTTCGGCACCATCAAGGGAGAGACGACATGTAGGGGGTGGTGGGCGCACTCTAGCAGGAAGGCGGTCCCATGAGGAGTGGAGTCAGGTTGGAGCGAAAGGAAAGGCCATTAGGGTGGTGACTTCACCGGCTGATGGGCCTCATATAGTGGCTACGCGAGGGGAAAGCGTCCATGGGGAGACGAGTTTATCACGGCGAAGCCCAGAGCCAGCGCGTCAAGGGGGCTCCTTGGTCCCTCACGCCGAGGGGCATAATAGGTTTGAAGTGTTAAGCGGCAGTACTGGCGAAGCAGACGCTATCATATCTCAACTGGGCCCTAAAGCAAATGCAGCCCATAAAGGGGTGCATTTATGTTAGCATTGGGTGCATGGAATGTACGTGGTCTTAAACAAGACCACAGGAGGGCGGTGGGGGATTTGATAGCGCTTGAGCGATTGAGTTTGATTGGGTTGTTGGAAACCCGAGTGGCAGTCTCTAATGCGGGGAGGGTGTCGAGTGGTATTCGATCGCAGTGGAGGTGGTTTTTCGATTATGACGCGGGCCCTGCTACGAGGATTTGGATAGGATGGGACCCGTTGGCTGTGATTGTGGACATCCTGGCGTTCTCGACCCAAGCAGTTCATTGTAGGGTTGCATCGCTAGGTTCGACTGACCCGGTCGTTGTTTCATTTGTGTATGGGAAGTCTAGGAGGGATGAACGACTTCCTCTGTGGGAGGAGTTGATTACTGTGTCCCAAGCTCGTGTGGCGGATGCATGGAGGGACTTCAATGCTATATTGCACACGGGTGAGGGACGAGGGGGAGCGCCAGCTACGCAGGATATGGAGGAGTTTCAATCTTGCCTAGTCGGGGGGGATCTTGTGACGGTACCATCGACAGGACAGGTGTTTACGTGGTACAATCAGCAGAAGAATATGGCCGGCATTTGGAGGAGGCTCGACCGTATAGTGGCCAACCCCCAGTGGTTTGCCCGATTTCCTGACTTGACCTGTCGATGTGGGCTTCCGGCATCCTCTGATCATTCGCCCGTTCTGTTGGGCTCCGTCGCGCCTCGCCAGCACAAGGGAGCGTTTCGATTTGAGAATTTCTTGATTAAGGAGGACGGTTTTTTGGAGCAGGTGCAGCGCATTTGGGGTTTACCGCTTCATGGCTTTCCTATGTTCGTCATTGTGCAACGGTTGAAGCTGTTGGAACCGATCTTCAAACAGATGCGGAGAGCCAAAGGGGATTCAGCTTCGAACGTCATTGAGGCGAAGAGATTCCTTGATCTTGCTTAGGAGTTCTCATCACGCTATCCATTGGAGGGACTTTTTTATGATCTAGAGCGCCTGTGTCGTTCGCTGTATTCTAAGGCAGTGGAGATGGAACACACGGCGCTGTCGCAACGGGCAAAGCTCGCTTGGCTGAAGGATGGTGATCAATGTTCTTCGTATTTCTTTTGTAGGGTGGCCATGCGGCGAGCTACGAACCGTATCGTTGCCCTGGAAGATGCGACGGGGGTCCTGATGGATGAGCCGCACCAAATTGAAGGGGCCCTAATTGGATTCTACCAGGAGCTGTTAGGCCAGTCTGTCCACACGACGCCCGTTGCGGTTGCGGATGTGCAAAGAGCTGTTACGCGCACGCTATCCCCAGCAGATGCGCAATCTATGATCGGCCCAGTTGCAGGGAGGGAAGTACGAGAGGCGCTCTTCTCCATGGGGGATGAGAAGGCGCCTGGACCGGATGGGTTCACGGTTGCCTTTTTCAAGGCAGCTTGGGGAATAGTGGGCGACGAAGTGGTGAGGGCCGTAAAGGATTTCTTTACGACGGGCAAACTTCTAAAGGGGCTTAATAGTACCCTTATCACGTTGATCCCGAAGATCGAGACGCCTCGTCGGCCAACGGAGTATAGACCCATTTCATGCTGTAATGTGCTGTACAAGGTTATCTCCAAGATTTTGGCGAACAGACTCAAGCCATTTTTGCCTGGGTTGGTGCATGGGACGCAGACGGCATTTATACCTGGTAGGCGCATCAGCAATAATATCCTCTTGGCACAGGAGTTATGTCTGGGGTATAAGTCGAAGGGAAGGCCGCCGCGAGCTATGTTCAAGATTGATCTAGCTAAAGCGTACGATAAGGTGGAGTGGACGTTTTTACTGGCCGTTCTTGAGGCTATGAGATTTCACCCAACCTTCATAGGGTGGATTCGGGCTTGTATCACGTCTACGGCGTTTTCGCTTAATCTGAATGGGCAGGTGGTTGGATTCTTTGAGGGAAAGAGGGGAATTCGACAGGGAGATCCCATATCACCCTATCTCTTTACTCTGATTATGGAGGTGCTGCATGGGTTGATCACCTTATGTATTGCTGAGGAGCCGAGGTTCTGTTACCATTGGAGATGTGAGTCGATGCGCTTGGCTTCTCTGACCTTTGCGGATGATCTACTACTCTTTAGTCATGCGGATGTTGTATCGATTGGTGTGCTGAAGGACGCGCTTGGGCGCTTTGCGTCTCTCTCAGGGTTGGTCTATGCACGCTCTTAACTCGCGTCATACTTACTACTTGTGCGTGCAAGTGCTCATGTCATGCTCATGTAAACATGCAGATCATGCTATCATGCATATAACTAATTTTATCGTAACATGCACGTTCCACGTAAAATGCACGAGCACGTAAATTCACATCATCGGACGCAGGCAAGTTACGTATCGTAGTTGAATTTCTACTTACCTGGAATCCGCAGATTAACCGCTACTGGGTCGGTGAAATTCCTAATTTTCGACCTTAATCATAAAATTATTATGTCAGTACGTTATCTAAAATATTGGTTATCTATGTTCTTGAAGAGTGTTGAAATATTTTACTTAATATTGTATGTAAGGATCTCGATATTACATGTATAGGAATTCGACATTTTGGACTATTTAAAGATCTCGACATTTCATGCTAAATCTCGACATCATATTAAAAGGATTCGACATTTTATTAGATCTCGACACCATACTAGAAGGACTCGACATTTTACCCGACATTTGAAACGGACGAAGTCGACATGAGCTCGACATTTTATCCTAACGTTTCAATATTCACTTCAACATCTCGACTTTATACTTCGATATTTGCAATTGAAAATGTCGACATAATTTTAAACATGAATCCCGACATGTGTCATACATAAATCGCGATATGCTAAGTCGACATTTTATTTAACATTCGACATTGTGTCTCGTCATTTAGAAATCTCGGTATTTAACTCGACATTGTACTTATCATTCGACATTTTTGTCCAGTTATAGGGTCTCGACATCTTTGTGTATGAACTCGACATTTAAATGATTTTAAAGATCTCGACATTATTTCTAACATTTCGACATTTTTATCTTGGGTCTCGACATTTAAAAATCTCGACATAATGTTCGACATCTTATTTGGTTCGACGTTCGTATCGACATTTATATCAACTTTTAGCTCGACATTACATGAACCTTGATATGATAAGTCGGCATAAATTCAACATAGGTCTCGACATATTCCTAACAAGGTTTCGACATTTCTCTTTAACACTTCGACATCTTGAGGGTTTCGATATTTATCATTGGCTCTCGACATTTTGTGCTGAAAATGTCGACATGAAAGTCACACGAGTCTCGACATTTATATCACTTTCTTGAATTCGACATTTTATCCGGTTAGAAGGACCCGACATTTTGTGTTCAATCTCGTTCGACATTTATCTTAACCTCTCGACATTTTATGAGGGTCGACACCCTATTTAACATTTCGACATTTTACCTTAGGATGTCTCGACATTTTGATTCCTATCAGGGGTTTCGACATCTTAACTCGACATATATCCTATCATTTCGACATTTCCTTTAAACCCCGACATTATACTTCGATATTTGTACAATGGAAATGTCGACATGCATTTCAATCCAAGCCTCGACATTTACTATCTGTCTCGACATTTTCCTTAACATGATTTCGACATTTTTCCTTGCATGGTTTCGACATTTTTCATCATCTTCAATTCTTCATCCCACCGAAGCAAGGTTCTTAGCTTATTCTACCCAACATTTAGCTAAGCTTAAGGGAATCTTTAGCTTATGGATTTTCGTCCAAGGTTAGAGCCTTTGGCATCTATGTACACCTCGTTTCCTAAATCTCCTAGCCCTAAACATGTTTTATACCATGAAGTAAAAATCGAAATAGCTTAATGTAGAAGTTTTACTCACCAACTTCGATTCTCAAGCTTCTTGATTCGAAATTCGGCTCAGCTTCTTCTCCTTCTCCTTTCTTTCTTCTTCTTTCTTTCTCTTTTCTTGCTTTTCGTTTCTTTTCTTATAAGTGGTTATCGAGTTTTTGGGTTGTTTGATAAGATATTTCATAGGTTTGAAGGTGAGTTTAGAGTGAGCGTGGTTTTACTTAATTCATGGGAATTTGTCTCCAAGTGGATATTTCTTGAATTGGGCCTAATTCTACTTTTAGCCCACTTGGTAATTCCCATCATAATGGGTTCATGGCCCAATAAAATCCTAGCCCACATTCTATATTCCATTCTCGAGAATTTCCTCCTTGTTGAAAGTCATCGCAAACACATAATTAATGTCGCATAATTTTGCTTAATTCTCATAAAAATTACGAGCATAGAATTCATGAAATCGCATAAACATATAACATGTACGCATTTTAAACACATGATCGTTTAAGCCACATACATCATTTATTGGCCGACCTAATTTTCAGGGACTGGGGTCCTCCTACATCCTCCCCCTCTTAAGGAGGATTTCGCCCCCGAAATCAGCCCATGTGGAACAATTCGGGGTAACGAATTCGCATTTCGTCCTCCCGTTCCCATGTGGCTTCTTCCGTTGGTTCCGCCACAACACTTTCACTAAAGGAATGTCCTTGTTCCTAAGTCTTTTGGTCTCGTACATCAATATCTCCACCGGAGTCTCTTCGTAGCTTAGATCCGGTTTCAATTGTTGATGCAGAGATTCATTTCCTAGAATGTGGTTCGGGTCAGCTACGTATTTTCGCAGGGTTGAGACGTGAAACACGTCATGTACTTGCGATAATGACGCAGGTAGCTCCAGCTGGTATGCTACCTCGCCTACCCTCTTTAGTATCCTAAATGGCCCTATATACCTAGGACTTAGCTTTCCTTTCTTCCCAAATCTTTTCACGCCCTTCATCGGTGATACTTTAACAAATAACATATCGTCTTCCTTGAATTCCAGTGGTCGACGTCTTTGGTCAGCGTAGCTTTTCTGTCGACTCTGTGCCGTTCGCATTCTTTCTCGTATGGTGGTAACGGCTTCCGTCATTTCTCGTACTATGTCAGGGCCTAACACTGCCCGTTCGCCAACCTCGTCCCAATGTACTGGGGATCTGCACCTACGCCCGTATAGCGCTTCGTACGGTGCCATCCCAATGGTGACGCGGTAGCTATTATTATATGAGAACTCGATCAGTGGGAGGTACTTACTCCAATTCCCTTTGAAATCGAGTACACACGCTCGGAGCATGTCCTCCAGGGTCTGAATAGTTCGCTCGGATTGACCGTCCGTCTGTGGATGGTAGGCGGTACTAAAAGATAGCTTCGTTCCCATTGCTTTTTGCAAGCTCATCCAGAATTTCGAAAGAAATCTGGAGTCGCGATCCGAGACTATTGAGGATGGAACGTCGTGCAGTCGCACTATTTCTTGAATATAGAGCTCCGCGTACCGTTCCATGGAAAAGGTCGTGCTAATGGGTAGGAAGTGGGCGGACTTGGTGAGTCTGTCGACAATTACCCAAATCGCGTCGTGCCCCTTCGTGTTCCTCGGTAGTCCTACTACGAAATCCATGGTAATGTTATCCCATTTCCATTCCGGAATGGGTAACGGTTGTAGGGTTCCCGCCGGCCTTTGATGCTCGGCTTTTATCTGCTGGCACGTCAGGCACTGACTCACGAAAGTCGCGATGTCCTTTTTCATGCCTGGCCACCAGTAGTTCTCCTTTAAACCTCTGTACATCTTCGTTGCTCCTGGATGTACTGAGTATGCAGTAGCATGGGCTTCCGTCAGTATCGTCTTTCTTAGCTCAGCGTTGTCTGGTACGTACAACCGGTCCTTGAAATACATCCGTTCGTCTTCCCGTATTACGAGATCTCGGTTGTTTGTTCGGCTGTGCCTCCTTAATTTTTGCGTACAGTTCGTCTGTCCCTAGCGCTGTCTTAATTTGCTCCAGCAGTGTTGGTTGCAAAGTTAAGGCTGCTAGCTGCGCTTCCACTTCGCCTAACCTTACGACTTCTACTTCCAGCAGTTGCAGTTCTGCACTGACTGCTTTTCGACTTAAGGCATCGGCTACTATGTTCGCCTTGCCTGGGTGGTAGTTGATTACGCAGTCGTAATCCTTAACTAACTCCAACCACCTCCTCTGCCACATGTTTAGCTCTTTTTGAGTAAAGAAGTACTTGAGGCTCTTGTGGTCAGTGTATATCTCACACCGCTCTCCGTAGAGGTAATGCCTCCATATCTTGAGAGCAAAGACCACTGCTGCCAGTTCTAAGTCGTGCGTCGGGTAGTTTTTCTCGTACTCTTTTAGTTGACGAGAGGCGTATGCTACTACATTCCCGTTCTGCATTAGCACACACCCTAACCCATTCTTCGACGCATCGCTATACACCGTAAACCCTCCAGTTTCTGGACAACGTACCTAAACGGTTTGAAACTTCATTTTATGTGTCGTAGATCAAGAGTTGAGCAAATTTGGAGCCTCACCTTCAGCAGGAAGTAATGAACCAATATTATGACAGTTTTGTCTGTGTATTCTGTAGACATACGAACCTGTTCTTGGTTTCACCGTTGAGTCTATTTTTGCACCCATTGATGTGAAGGAAACGATTGAGTTATAAACTCGTATAGATAGCCGAAAAGATATATCAGACAACTTCTCTTCAAGATATAACGGAGGCTGTTCAAGTGGAGGGAGTGAAACTATTCCTTTGCTACAACAGAGTGAAAATACTAAATTGTTGCTACTCACTTTAGCTTTTGCTGACTCTGATTCCACATAAACGCATGACAATGAGGACATTGGCTAATGTTCTCTGTGGTAATCACCGTAGAAGTTGAGCTGTTCCTTTTATTTGACAAGGAAGCTCTCCGACCGATGCCTGAACTCATATCAGAACATCATTTTTGAAACTATTCTATGACAAATTCCAAACAAAGTAAGTTTTTCAATTACCAACAAAGTTCGAGGTCTTTCTTCATTGTATCCAACAGCTTCTGTATGTTTGTTGTGCATGCTGCGGCTTTTCTTTGATGCTGGTATTAGAAGATTTGCAACATATGTCGATATAATGTTCAAATATATTAGCTTTGAGCATACCAGCACATGCATGTAATTATTGTAGGGGAACTTTGTAGTACCAGTTTCGTGATGATCCCTATAATCATTGACATTTATTTCCTCAGAGAATAGTCTTTTCCTTCTATGCTGCACCTCTAAATTACAATCTACAAAATTAAATAATAATTGAAGAAACAGATAATTTTCGTAGCAATATATTTGTAATTAAGGAAAGATTGCAATACCAAGTCGCAGAGCTGCTCGGGAATTTCCCTGCAATATTGATAGATACTGATTGTCGAAAATTCGTGATCTGTATTGCATATATTGTGTAAGTCAATCGTAACTCATTAGCAAATTCCCACACTGTCAATTTTCAGTTCTTGAATAACAATCGACTTGTTTTGCTATCTTCCTGCTAAATGATTAATCACATTGCGTAGTTCCCGAAATATCTTGTCATTGGAATCTTCAAAATCCCTCCCATTGTCGACTGTTGGCTTTTTGGTAAGTGTACGTCGATTCGTTTTCTATTATGTCAAATCCCTTTTGCAAGTATACTTCGACTCATTATTCCATACTCGGCAAGGCAAGTTGTTAACGATGTTGGAGAGATCTGAGGAGTCAATTAAGATATGTTACTTTGTATAAATGTATGACAATTGCATGAAAATTTTCAATTCACCGAAACATATAGCTACCACTGATTGTGGCAGATATTCAATAAATCTATCCATATTTAGTAGGGGGTGCGATAAGGTCAATACATGCATGTATTAATATAAAAAATGTTATAGTGAATTAATATAAAATAAGGGGCATGTTGGTGTCCTCTTCCATGTCTAGTACCACGAAATCGGCTGGGAAGTAGTGCTCTCCAACCTTCACTATCACGTCCTCCAATACTCCTCGTGGGTATGTGATCGATCTATCTGCTAGTTGGAGGATTGTAGATGTCGGCTTTGGCTCACCAATCCCTAGCTTTTTCACAAGTGAAAAGGGTAACAAGTTAATACTCGCTCCTAAATCACAAAGAACATTAGTAAATGATAATGAGCCTATAGAGGAAGGAATATAAAAACTCCCCCTATCTTTGAACTTTGGTGGTAGCTTCCTTTGCAGCACTGCAGAGCATTCTTCGTTAAGGGTTATCGTGCCATATTGCTCTAGCTTGTTCCCGTTTGATAGCAACTCCTTGAAAAAGTTGGCGTACTTCGGAATCTGCGAAAGAGCTTCACAAACGGAAGTCAATTTCTAACTTCCTATAAATATTAATATAACGCTGAAGTGCTTATCCGGTTTTCCCCTTCGTAATGCAGCGGGATATGGAGGTCGAATCTTGATTGGTGGGAGTGGGTCGACCTTGTTTTCCATCGCGAGAGGATCCGGCTCGTCCTCGACTTCTTCGGCTCGCTGATCCTTCCGTTGGCCGTGATGGGCTGTGTCAGTGACCGTGATTTTGCTCCCATCGTCGTTTCCCGTCTCTTTTGCTTCCTCCAGTTCCTCGGCTTCCTGAGTTGATTCTTGCGTCTTCCCACTCCTCAGCTTAATGGCCTTGACGTACTATCGAGGGATCTTTTCGGTGTCGCTTGGGAGTGTGCCTGGTTTGCGATCTGACACTATATGTGAGAGCTGTCCCATTTGCATTTTTAAGTCCTTTATTGCAGCACGTATATCATGGAAACCTTCCTGAACTCTCCCTTCTAGACCCTGGAGTCTCTCCTCCGTCTTGCGATTTTGATCGCCTTGAACCGCCGCCATTTTTTCCAAGGCTATCTCCCAGTCGGCCTTTTGCTTTGTTGGTCGCTCAATTTATTGATTCTGAACTCCTGGAGGCTTCAAGTAGTGCGAGTTGCCATACGACAAATTAGGATGGCTTCTCCAGTTCGGATCGTATGTGTTGGAGTATGCATTCCTCTGCCTATTGTGGATGTGATTGACCGTCTCAAGATCTTGGGAGTGTACCTGGTCCTTTTATGTATGGCTTCGAGCTGCGCCTCCAACGAGCTACTTATCTCATGCACTCCCAGCCGTTCGTCGGTCCAGATCATGCTTAGTATATCTTGCAGGGTAGGCTGCAATTCGCTCGATCGCTTGGAGTGCTTACTCATCGCCTAACTCCATGAAATTTCGTGTGCATCCGTCGTCGACAATCCTTTTATTTGGTGTGCTCAGTCATAAGAAGAATGGCTGCATCTGAACGCTCACAGGTATGCTGTGGTTTGGACATTGTCTGAGAAGGCTCTTGTACCTACTCCATGCATCGCTCAGAGATTCGCCACCTTCTTGTTTGAAGTTTACTAGCTGGCTCCTAATCTCACTGGTCCTTGACAATGGATAGTATTTGCCTAGAAAGCACTCCACTAGTTGCTCCCAACTAGTGATAGATGCATGTGGCAATGATGAGAACCATTCAGAAGCCTTACCTGTCAAAGAAAAGGGAAAAATGTCAGCTTTATCACTTCTTTAGAGACGCCAGGATACTTAATAGTTCTGCAAATTTGAGTGAATTTTGAAATATGTGAATTTGCGTCCTCGTTTGTAAGCCCATGAAACTGTGCTGAACCCGTCACCATCTGTATAGTAACGGGTTTAATCTCAAAATGATTATTTGGCCCTGGCGGGATGGCAATCGGGTCGCTGTCATCGAAAATTCCTGGAAGCACTCGACTTAGCAAAGTGGGCCGTGGCGGAACCATCTGTTCTTCCTCGTGTTCTTGATTGTTCATTCTCAGTCTACGATTTCGATTGTTTCGCCGACACGTTGCTTCAATTTCTGTGTCAAATAGCACTGGTATGTTCCTCGAGCTTCGTGTCATGCACTTATAGGAATTATCTGCAAAAGATGAAAAATCAGCGTAAGCGAATTGGTAAAAATAGTAAAAATAATAATAATAATAAAAATAATAGTAATAAAATAATAATAATAAATGAGAAATAAAACGTCTAAACTAAAACTCAGAATAAATCCTAAAATTAATAATATAGCTATCCCCGGCAACGGCGCCAAAAACTTGACACGCTCAAATACTAGCAAGTGTACTAGGTCGTGCAAGTAGTAAAACGGACGCAGTCCGAGTATCGATCCACGAAGATTGCTTGATTAATTCTAAGATATTAAACCTAATTCTACTTTGGACTAAGAAAATTTTTATAGTTTTAATAATTTAATTAAACGAGATAAAAGCACAAATAATAAAATAGATGCAAATAAAATAGATGAGATAAAGATCAATTAACGACGAGTGACTAAGGCACATGTTCAGCACAAATAATTCCTATGTCTTCATAAAATCTATCCTATCTAACCATCATGAATCTCAGTCAAGGTAAAATTTCCTAAGACAATCGCTACTCGTTTGTCCCGCAATAGCGATCCTATGCGATAGAGAACCAACCCGTATATGTCTATAAGATTGTAGTTCCTACGCACGCATTAAATCTCTATGAAATTCCCCGAGCTTAAACGCTTTCGGCGCTTAAGGATTCGGAAACCACACATACGAAACCGAATTCCATCTCTGATCGGTTTTACGTAGTGATGTTCGATGTTTATTGTTCTAACCGGTCTAATCACTTTGTCCGTCTCATAAACCAATCAAATAAACATGCATATGTTGATCAGGTGTAAATCCAGATTATCCAAAAAGGACAGATCAACTTCAATGGATTAAAGCTTAGAGATTTTCTGTGAACAGTGCTTTGGAGGCGTGTGTGTGGTTTTAGAGTTTTGAATAATGGAAAACTTAATTAATGATTGTTAGGGCTTAAGCTTAAATACCTTGATAGGTAGTTTAAGCTTATTGGGCCCCTAACAAGCCCATTACAAACACAAGCCCACTACATAAATAAAACATATAAAGTACACTGCAAAGATATATCAAGACTTAGAATAAATATTTTGGACACTTTTAAAATATTCCTAACATTCTCCCCCTAAGTGTCCAAAGTACAGATGAGCCTATTCTCTAAGTCTTCACTTCTTCTTTTTCTTTGAGCGAGGAGGAGGTGGGGGTTCCCTGTGGGCCAAGTAGGTCTTCCTGAATCCTAGGGCGTGCTCGAACTGTCTGAGGTCATTCCGAAGAGCAACTCGATATCTGATCTTTTCGACGAGTTTCCGTAGAACTTCCTTTTCTTCTAGTTCCGTGCCTTCTAATTTGTCGTCTTCAGAAACTGTCTTCTTCTTTGTCACAAGTTGGTTAAGGATAATCTTCAATGTTCCATCTGAAAATTTGGAGGCATCTGATAGAAGGAACACTTGTAATTCCTGTTTCAGAGCTTGAAGGTAAGTGACCCTAGGAGATGGTTCAAGAAAGATGTATCCCTCTCCAAACTTGTCGAGATCCTTATATCTGTTAATCGGACAAGTTAGGTTGACTTTACTCATATGTTTTCCAAGGCCATTGGAAGTCATGTGATGCAAAGTACTTGATCTGTCTCAGCATGCACTCTTTGATAGCTCTGTAACCATCTCTTTTTGTGTGAGTGTCAAGGGTGAATTTGTTGCGATAAATATTGTAAAGCTTGTTGAGTTCGCCCAGTGGGAAGTAGGGAAGATCTGCTTCTGTATGTTTTTCGATTTTCCTGTCATATCGATCAATCACAAAGACAGGGCCCACATATCTTCCTACCGCCCATTCGACATCCTTGACATCACAGATGGCTGTTTGGTCTCTGAGGTATTTTCTGTACTGATCCCTATCCATACCTCGCTGGGCTAAGCCTTCCCAGAGCATAATCTGATGACTAAGTCCCCTAGACGTCCCTTTAAGTGCACTAGGCCTCGAAGATTCAGCTCGTTGACTCCCTTTATTTCTTCCTCCTTCCGCCAGATCTTTGGATAGAGATCCTCAAGAAAAGGTGCCTTGATCTTCGCGTTCCTCCAACGGGTTTCTATGAACTCATAGCCCAGCGTCGGTTCCTCGGGCACTTGATGTCGAAGGAGTTCTGGAAGCTCTGGAAGATCTGCCTCAGGATTTTCTCCTTGCTCCTCTTCCTCTCGCTCAATGAAACAGAGGTCTGCTGCCGCTGCCTTCAAAATTTCGCGAACATTTTCAATTCTAATGCGGGACTCTTCTTCTGTCTCTGTTCTCGTCATCCATTCCTCTTCTAGCATGTATCTGTCGATGTAGCCTTGAGGATCATTTGGACGAGGGTTTGTGGTTGTTTGGACTGATTGGGGATCCTCAGAGAGCCAGACTCTGCTTCTCCAAGGGAAATTGTCTGGTTCGGCCCTGGCGTAGCTTGTCTGCCCCTAGAGGACCTTGGTAGTGGATTGTGTTGTCGGGAAGAACCTCCTCCACGAGTTTGAACACCGCGTCCTCGTCCGCCGAAAGTGATTCTTGGTCTCTTCTCCCCCTCAGGACGATCCTGATCATCAGTATCGTCATAACGACGCTTCTGACTTGAGCCTTCTTGACGAAACGTGGTTGGGTCAGGTATGATTCCACCTTTAATCAGCTTTTTGTAGAAATCTTCTTCTTCTGGAGTCCGCTGTTTGTCGAGGGTAATAATGCGAGAGATACCTACATCGAAGAGCTCAAGTAGAGGCATCTTGTATGGACTGGGTTCAGACGGTACTCGTGGCGGTGGTAGTGAGATGAGGCGAGGCTGTGACGGTTGGTCTACCATGGGTGCCTTTCCTTTGTCCGTGGAGACTGATTGCATTGCATCCTTAATGAGTCCTCGAACCCGTGGTAAGGTCACGGATTCAAGGAACTCAAAAATGCGGTTCTCCAGATAGGCCGTCGTCACAGTTAGGGGAGTTGGGGTTGGTGCACCGGCATCACTAGGATTTGCCGTTATCACACGTTCAGAACTAGGTTCTGTACGATGGCCCTTGTCAACCAAAGTCGGATGGACTTCAGTTTCCAGGGGTCTTCCGACCTCTCCTTGCGACACATCTTTCGGAGATGGTGCTCGGGTCGTTGTGGCCACGTCAGTGTGACGGGCTTGGGTGGAGCTATCACCGAGATCGCCAAGGCGTCTCGTTAGCACGCGTCCAGAACTAGGTTCTGGTCGGTGGCTCTTTGATGATGAGCTGCTGAGGTCATCATCATCGGTGAGACTTCCGTCCAATCCTCGAAGGGCCTCGATCTGAGGCTCTTCTATGGACGTTGACGCCTGAGGATCAGGCAGAGACTCGGGCTGTGTCGTGGGAATAGTTATGATTTGTTGCGAAATGGACACAGAAGCTGAGGCGAATGTGAAAATGGGGGGTTCTGAGGATTTTGAGACACTTGCCTGCTGGAAGACAAGCGAATGGTCGGGTTCGGGTTGCTCGTGCACCGGTGGGTCAATGTCGGTGTCTTCTATCCTAGAGGGTGACCCGGCCTTTTCTGACTGAGCTGGTGCTGTCGTAGTTGTCTCTGGAACATCTATTAGTGGTTGTTCGAGTCGTTCGGCATGTGGTTGTTCCTCGAGCGATTGTTCAGGTATGGTTTGTTCAGAGGATGGTGGTGGTTGGTCAGGGATTGCTTCTTGAGATGTAGTCTGTGGTGCTTGTGGGACAAATTCGGTTTCTGTGGTTTCTCTCAGTATCTCACCTGTTTGTACTATCTCTCTCGTTTCTACTCTCTCAGTCTCTCTAACCCCTGGGTTAGACTCGTGTGGGTCGTCCTGAGTCATGGGGTGTGGAATGCTGTAATTTTTGCAGTATTTTTCAATGTCTTCTGGTTAGCTAGTAGTAAGGTAGCGCGCGGAATGGGCATCGTTTTTCGTGAGTATTTCTCATCTGTTTTTCCTTTTTGAAGAAATTTGAGTTTGGGTGGGGTGTAGTTCTCTTCTTGCGGTCGTGGTGGTATCCCCGGTGTTGTAGTCATAAAGTGGTGGATCATTAGCGAAAACCACCGGGGATAGGGTAGATTCTGTGTCTTCTTCGATTTGGATTTTGATCTCTGATGAAGCTGATCGTCCAGGTCTATTCCTATTAGCTTGCATAGTCGTATCCTTTCCTGAAGACGATCCCGTGAAAGATTCGTAGAATCGTGATGTTGCATCGGTCCCATCCGGAGTGCTTTGGTGAGAAGCACTTGTGACAATTGCAAAGAGGGTTCGCCATGGGTGTGGAATCATAGATTGTTGAAAACGGGAAACATACTCGAGTGAGCTGTAGTAACCCATTTCAACATATCTGTGATTATCTCGTTCTCGGATGCCTCTTCTTCATATTCTGGTTGAATTGGCAGCCGAAGAATTGTCGTATGAAATTTTGTGATTCTGACAGTCTCGTTTGCTATTTTGGCTTCATAGTAGGTGGTGTTGTCTGGCGAAATTTTGGTAGTCATAGTTCCCCAGAACTGTTGAAGGTACACGGTAGGTACGGGAACTGAAGCATAGAAGGCGTATCCCATATGGTGGTTTCTCAGGATGGATGGTATGATCTCTTCCTTACACTTGAAAGTATTCAAGTCGATTTGAAAGTTGTTGTCCTTGATCACAATCCATTTGGGGAGGTAGAGTAGACGAGATCTGCTGGAGTAGTCATTCTGTAGAAACTGCAATTTAGAAAGGAAACGAATTGTGAATGAAGTATTAAAAATTTGTTGAAGTAACGAAGAGCTGTTTGGTCCAAAATTTTTCAAAGTGTTTTTCACGAATGTAAAGTTTTAAAATTTTGATCAAATGAGTTTCGCGAATTGAAACGGACTTTCAAAACGGTTTCAAGATTTGTTTTTGCGAATTAGTTTTGAAATTGAAAGTTTTGATAAAGTGAATTTCGCGAATTTGAAATTTGGTTTGCGAACTTGATGATGTAAGGGTCTGTGAAGACTGAAGTTTATTTAAAAAAAGAATTTGCTAAGTCCGTCTCGCGAATTGGTTTTGAAATTGAGAATATTCAATTTGCGAATTGACTAAGTCAAGCGAATTTGGAAATTTGCGAGTCTGTCAAAGGAAGTTCGCGAATCGATTTTGAATTTTGAAAAGGATTTGCCGAAGTGTGAATTGACAGTTCGCGAGGTGCGAATGAAATAATAAGAAAAAGAATTGCGAATAAAGATTTGCGAATTCGGCAGTTCCCGAATTGACAAGGTTAAACACGACCCGCGAAACATTAGTTCGCGAATTGCATCTGGGAAGGCAGTTCGCGAATTGCATCTGGGAAGGCAGTTCGCGAATTTAGATTCGTAAAATTTTTGTTGGTCAATCGGTCAATTTAAAAATGCAAAAGCATTTTACTAACACATTTTACGAATTCATTTTGCGAATTTATTCTACGAATGAATTCGCAAAAACACATATTCAATTCGCGAATCACGAACAGAAAGATCAAAAGGTAAATTTTTGAATAAAACCCAGAAAACCCTATTCGCAGAACATTGATTTCAAACGAAATTGAAGAATAAAACCCAGAAAAACCATACGAACGGTGCAGAACATTGATTTCAAATTCGACATTGAAAAATCCTGTCTACACAGTTCGTACTCATTTATCACGATAATCATATCACCTAAGTACGAGTTTATTTCACGATAATCGTATAAAACACACAAGATCAAACAAAATAAACACAGAAAAACGAACTCCCTGTTCTTTTCCGATGTCGAACCTGCAAAAACGAAGAGAATATACGAAAAATTAAAATTTAAGGACTGTTTCTTCCTTACCTCAACGAAATCTGTTAGTGTGTAAGTGTGGACGGGAAGCACAGCAATCGAAAATTCAATAATCTAGTTGAGTTCGACGCGTTTGAGAGATTTTGAGATTTTTAGGGTTCGTAAAATCTGATTTGGGGAAGTCGCGAATTTGATAAAGGAAATTTCGCGGGCCGAAAGAGAGAGGTTTGGGATAAAGCTGGGCCGCGAAATTTTTAGTTTAAAGAGCCCACTAAGAGTTTAGCGAGTTATGATTCAATATTGAGTTTTCGAATCGCAAACTAGTATAGTTTGCGTACTTTTGTGGGCCTGCAGATTTGGGTTGCAAAAAATATTGCAATGTGAAGTACGCGAACTTAATTTTAATAATTGATTTGCAAAATGACTTAGGAAGAAAAAATAAGTGTACGAGATTTTCAACTTACCAAAGATACCAAGTAATCTAGTAATGACCCAAATACTACCAATTTGGCTCGATCAATCACTAGGATAGCATCAAATCTATGAGTTTTTCAAGATCGATTTTCATGATACGATACCCTTATTGGAGAAGAAAAATCGTCGCCTTAGTCAAAATTCGTCTTAATGTCGGGACAATAAATGACGTAAGTTTCCTTCGTGTTTATAAATAGATATGTCTCAAATCTCATTGAAGTACCTTACATCTAAGAACTAACTCATCTCTTATTTTTCTCGTTTACAGATGAATTGGCAGAAGCAGGAACAAGAGAAGAAGTCGAGAAACATGCAGAGTTAAGACGTAACTTTGAGCATAATTTGAATATGCTGGTTTTTGAGATTTTCCTTCTTTTGAGCTTATTCGTTGTATTACTTGCTATTCTGCTTTGGGTCTTAATCGGGCATACGAGTTTTTAAGAGTTATCTGCGTATTATGAATGTTTTATGTGTTTGAGAGAGTTGTTCGTGTTTAGAAAAATTTTATGTATTTGTTGAGAAACTCCCCCTAGATACAATGCCTATCGAGTATCTTAAAAATTGAATATGTATTTGTTGAGAAACTCCCCCTAGATACAATGCCTATCGAGTATCTTAAAAATTGAATGATTGATGAATTCACTTACTCCCCCTCAAGTATGGATATAGCATTTCTCCCCCTCGATGTAATGCCATCAGCATTGGCGCTACATCGACTTATTGGAAACAAGAAACAATTATTGAAAATTAAAAAGTTAAACTTAAAAAGATAAAGTCCTAATTAACTAATTAATATAATAAACACACACAAAAGAAGAGAGAAGTGAAACATAGCAAATAGATAAATATTGAACTGTAGGAAGGCATAATCGAAATTAAATATTGAGGTTTCAACATTCCCAACTTTGCAACTAAGAATTGGAAGCGTTTTTCATCCAATGCTTTTGTAAGCAAATCGGCTAGTTGAATCTCTGTGTTGACAAAGTACATTCCTATTATGCCTCTTTCTACATGGTCCTTTATGAAGTGATATCGAAGATCTATGTGCTTAGTGCGTGAGTGATGAACAGGGTTACATGTAATTGCGATAGCACTTTTGGAATCACAATAAATAGGAATTCTATTTAGATCAAACCCGCAGTCCCGTAGTTGAGTTCTGATCCACAAAATTTGTGAGCAGCAACTTGCAGCAGCGACGTATTCTGCTTCCGCCGTGGAAGTTGACACACAATTTTGTTTTTTCGAGGCCAACAGACAAGCTTATCGCCTAGGAATTGGATGTGTCCAGAAGTGCTTTTCCTGTCCAGTCTGCATCCTGCAAAGTCTGCATCAGAATACCCTATTAGTTTCATACTTGAGTTCTTAGGATACCACAGTCCAAGGTCTGGTGTTCCTTTCAAATACTTCAAGATTCTTTTGACAGCATGAAGATGCGACTCCTTGGGGTTAGCTTGAAATCGAGCACAGAGGCATGTAGAGAATAAAATGTCTGGTCGACTGGCAGTGAGGTAGAGTAGTGATCCAATGATTCCTCTGTAATGAATAACATCTACAGGTTTCACCTAAGTGGTCTGCATCGAGGGAACATGAGGTTGACAATGGTGTGCTTGAGGATTTGCTCTTGTCGATCCCATATTTTCTGAGAATATCGTGGATGTACTTTGATTGATTGATAAAAATCCCATCCTGAAGTTGTTTGATTTGTAACTCGAGGAAGAATGACATTTCTCCCATCATACTCATTTCAAATTGTGATTGCATCAGAATGCTAAATTCTTCACAAAAGTTTAGGGTTAGTAGAGCCAAAAATGATATCATCCACGTAGATTTGCACAAGCATGATTTCAACACCGTCTTTCTTTACGAACAAAGTAGTGTCAATTTTCCCTTTAGTGAAACCTGAGGAGATAAGAAAGTCGGATAACACCTCATACCAGGCCCTTGGTGCTTGTTTAAGTCCGTACAGTGATTTGTCAAGTTTGTAAACAAAATCGGGATGATCAGCATTGAGAAATCCGTCTGGCTGTGACACATACACTTCTTCTTTCAGAATTCCGTTCAAGAAGGCTGTTTTTACATCCATTTGATAGACAGTAAAGTCTTTGTGTGCTGCATATGCAAGGAATAACCTAATAGCTTCGAATCTGGCTACAGGGGCAAATGTTTTATCGTTATCAATTCCTTCCTGTTGATTATATCCCTTAGCAACGAGTCTGGCTTTGTTTCGAACTACAACACCATCTTCATCCTTTTTGTTTTTAAATACCCACTTTGTTCCGATCACAGTCTTCCCTTTTGGACAAGGAACTAAGTTCCAGACTTTGAGACGTTCGAATTGATTAATCTCCTCTTGCATAGCCACTATCCAGTTAGGATCCCGTAGTGCGTCAACTACTCTTTTAGGTTCTGTTTGGCTCAAGAAACAGGTGAAATTACATTCATTTGAATGTGATCTTCTAGTCGTTACTCCTGTATTGGGATCTCCTATTATTTAATCTGTAGGGTGATGTCGAACCCATTTCTTTTCGTGGGGTAATGTAATTTCGTCTATTTGCGATTCCTCACTTAGTGGATAGTCGATTGCATTCGCGGTAGTTTTGCCGGGTGAAGTTGAAGAGGAGGCCTCTGTCTGCGTTGTTGTCAAAGTTGTTGGGATCGAAGCTTCTGCATCTGAGGGGAGGAATTGTCTGGTTAGGAATAGGTTCTGAATCATGAGTTGACGAACTAGGACTGGGTTCAGTATTTGGAAAGTGATCGGTGGATGTCTTGTCTGATTTTGAGAGATACATATATGTTCAAAAAGTAGATCCAGATCCCAGTTCTGAAGAGTTCCGTTCAGAGGCATTTCTCGAACACTCTCCTTCTTATTTATGAGAGTGAATAAGGTGTGGTGTTCTAGATGCTTGTCCCAAATTGTTATGTCCAGTAGAAAGTTCGAGTCCCTCATCAAAGGTGACATTTATACTTTCAATGATCCTCCTTCTGTCTCTGAGAAATATCCTGTACGCCTTAGATTGTGCAGAATAGCCTACGAAGATTCCTTCAGTTGCTTTTGGATCAAGCTTGGACTTGTCTTCGCGGTCGTTGGCGACGAAGCACTTGCATCCAAAGATTCTAAAATGGGCAATGTTGGGGCAATCTTCCGTTTATGAGTTCATAGGGCGTCTTACCAAATCTTAGATGAATTCTGCGTATAGCAAGCAGTGTTCATTGCTTCAGCCCAAAGGAAATGAGGTAGTGATGATTGGATGATCATTGTTCGGGCAGCCTCTACGAGTGTTCGATTTCGCCTTTCGACAACCCCATTTTGTTGAGGTGTGTAAATAGCAGAAAACTGTTGAGTAATCCCTATGGATTCGTAGAAGTCACTGAGCTGTTGATTCTTGAATTCTGTTCCATTGTCTGATCTAACTATTTTAACACTGCTCTGGAGTAGGTTCTGTGTTGTTCTGATTAGGTTTGGAATATGTTCGACTGTCTCTGATTTAGTTCGTAAGAAGCGTACCCAAGTATATCGGGAGCAGTCGTCGACGATAACCAGCATATACCGCTTTCCACTTATGCTTTCAGTTCGCATCGGGCCACACAGATCCATGTGTAAAAGCTCGAGAGGATGTTGAGTGGATGCTGTGTGTTTTGTAGGATGTGAAGCTTTCTTTATTTTTCCTTTCTCACAAGCAGAGCACATATGCTCTCTTTGGTACTTCAGTGGTGGTAGTCCAATAGCCAATTTGTTGGTTGACAGCTTGTTGAGGGTCTTGAAGTTAAGATGAGATAACCGCTGGTGCCACAAGTCATTTTGAGTTGAAGTCGCTTTGGAGATTAGGCAGATATCAGTCTTTGGTTTGACAGTTCTAATATCAATGGTGTAAAGATTTGTCTTGCGAGTTCCAGTGAGAAGTTCTTCACCATTGGCATTGAGAATTTTGCAAGTTTTCTTTAGAAACACAACTTGGAGTCCAAAATCACTGAACTGTCCCATTGATAAGAGGTTGTGTGTCAGTCCTTCAACATACGGGACTTGTTTAATTGTGAGTCGATTGCATATGAGATCGCCATAACCAAGGATTCTGGCTCCATTGCTATTACCGAAGCGTACTAGTCCTCATGGTCTATCAACGTAGTTGCTCAACAGTTCCTTTGTCCCAGTCATGTGTGTGGAGCAACCAGGATCTAAGTACCACACATGAAGGGTCTGCAAAATTAAAACTAGAGGGTTTTAGGTACCCATTGAAATATGGGTCCACCTCTATTATGTTTGTTAGTCCGTTTAGGCTCCCTAGATTTTCCTTTGTTGGTGGATGACACAGAGTCACTAATTATTTCCAGGGTTGGGGTTTGTGTTCCTGCAGTATGAAGCTTTGGAACCCATTTATGCACAGGTTCTTTGATAGCTTTTGGTTTTGTTCGTGTCTTGACTTTGTATTTTTGTTTTTAGGAATTGTTTTGTGAGTTTGCTTGGTGACATGATCATGCATGGAAAGCTTTGTTTTTGATTTAGAAGACAATTTTTTCGATACATGGCGAAATAAAGAAGGTACAAAAGTTTTGGGGAAAAATACTCAATGACAAAAGGTGTATTGAGATCACTATTCTTCTTCAAGATATCTTCCTTTTTAACCCATACTTGCCCCTTCAATGGCTCTTTTGTGGGTCCTGAAAATTTCAATGTATTAGTGCAGGAAATTTTGTCATGCGAAACTAAGGTGTATGAAATTGTGTGTAATCTTAATTTTTCTTTAAGTGAAGATATTTCCTGAAGAAGTTTCTGCCTTTCTTCACCAAATGACTTTCTCTCGCTTTCGATAGTGGAGTGAAGATCACTGATTTTCTTCATGCAATCAGGCATATATCCTGTTGCATATGTAACTATCGGTGCCGTACTTTCCGAAACACCTGAGGTTTCTCCTTCATTTGGACGTGGAATATCTGACTCAAATTCTGTTATTGCTGGACAACTTCTTTCTTTATAACTATCATTTAATTCTGTGTAGTTAAATGATGTTTGAGTTTTACTGTGTGTTGATGTCTCATTTTCACTGACAAAAGGCATGAGATTTTCCAGGCTTACCTGTCTGCATGAATTTGAGATCATATAGATAAGGTGAACTTTTTATGCCTTGTTTTAACTTACATGGGTTTTCAAAACCTAGTCCTTTAAGGGGATTATAAAAAACAACGTTAGCTGGTTTGTTCAAGAAAATCGTTTGTTCTGACTGATCTCGTCGGGTTAAAAAACGTCCTCCAATTTTTTTATTTTAGAGTACAGTCTTTCCCGTTCTTTACTTAGTAAGTCATACTTAATCGTAGCGTCCATTGCATGATCTCTATGAGATTTCATTTCCTTTTCTAAATCCTTGGCTTTAGCTTCGGATTTTTGCACTTGTATTTCTAGCTTAGCAATTTTTTCATTTGCTACAATTACACGATTCTTCTCACATGCATAAATCATATCTAAACTTATCTAATACTACTAAATTCTTCTCTAAGTTAGCTTCTAGTTCTTTGATTTTCCTTTTCCCCAATTTGTTAGATTTATATAAGGATAGGAATTCATTTTTCATCTTAAGTAAGGAATCATAATCTGCTTCACTTACCTCCACTATATCTGAGTTGTGAGAGGTTTCCCTGTCTGACTCGCTACCTTCAGCTCCAGCTCCATCTTCTTCGTCATCTAGTTTGGCCATCAGTGCCACGTTCTCATTCTCGCTGTCTGAGGTATCTTCAAGCCAATGATCCTCTTCTGCCATTAAGACCAGTCCTTTTTCTTTTTGTTCAGCTAATTGAACTTTTCGGCGGTAATAGTTAACGTCCTTTTTCTTAAGCATTCTGCACTCTCTGGCAAAGTGTCCATTCTTACCGCAGTTAAAGCATTTGCCGCCTTGATGAGGAGTTTCAGAGTTGTTTTCCTCATCCTGAGTCTTTCCTTTAGAGTTGGAGGAAGTTCTTTGACGATTGGAGGAGGAACCAGTCTTCTTATAATATTTCTTCTGCACAAAATTCGAGACCAGAGCGAGTTGCTTAGCAAGATCTTTGAGGGTGATTTCCTGGTCTCCATGTTTCGTAAGATCCTTGGATTCGTCATCAGGATCAGAGTCTTCTCCCTCCTTAACTTGTGGTGACTGGATAATTTCTTTGTCCTTGAATTGTTTTCTTGATGATCGTTCAGTCATAAGAGCAAGTGAGTCGCTTCCTATTGATTTGATTTCCTCCCTTCGTTTCTCCACATGATTGGAATGTTGATTGAGGTAGTCGAATAATGTATGAATGCTAACTTTGGTTAGGTCGTTCATTTGTCTTATCATAATTGCAGTAGCCTCCCATTCTGGATGAAGTGATCCTAAGAATTTGATATTTATCTCCATTACACTTTTTGTGACTCCATTCATCTTTAGCTCGTTTAGAAGAACAAGAAATCGATGGAAGGTTTCTTGGAGAGTTTCCCCTTTGTTAGCATGAAAGCGGTCATAAGAGATGAGTGTGTTCGCCATTCTTGCCCTTGTATTGACTTCCGTCCCCTGCATCATAATTTGAAGAGCATCCACATTTCTTTTGCGCTATCACCACATTCGAGTTGCATCAAAATGTCATTGGGAATGGCTTGCATCATGTATGATTTCGCCACTTTGTCTGCCTTAAGTCGCAGTTTTTCTTCATCACTGCATTGGTCAGCAGTTTTCAAGATCCTCTGTTCCTCTCTTGCAGGAGTGGTGTCAGTAGTGGCGGGAATTATGGTCCAATACTGTGTAGGTCCATTGTAAATAGATTCCAGAAGGTTCTCTGAATTGTCCTTGCTTTCTATGAAGTTGATGAACCTTCTCTTCCAGACTGCGTATTCTCCATGTCGGACGATGGGAGGTCTAACATCTTTCCCATACTGAAAGAGTCCATTGCTTGTGTTTTGGATATGATCGTTAATGTGTAATGTGAGGAAAAGTTGATTTGAAATGAAATTGGTTCAAAGTCTAAAATTTTAGAATTTGACTTTGACTAGAAAAATTAGTTCGTGGAATTTTGTTCAGAGTCGTGGATTTCGCTATGTGAGGATTGCGATGTGTGTTGACGGGCGTACTTTAACTAGAATTTAACAAGTTCGCAAAACGACAAAGGTTCGCAAATCGCAAGATTGTACTGATTCGCAAACTAATGAAGGATTCGCGAAATGTCCAGTGACATGTGCAATTGTCCCAATTCGCAGAATGAAATGAATTTGCAAAAGTGTGAAAGAGTCCGCGAATTTCTACCGGAAGTTGAGGTTCGCAAAGAAAAAAAAAACTCTTCGAACGAGTTCGCAAATTTTGCGGAGATTGAAGTTCGCAAAAACTCTTTGACTGGATTCGCGAAGTCTGCGGGCAACGAAGTTTGCAAAATTCTTCTACTGGATTCGCAAAATTCTGCGGAGTTGAAGTTCGCGAAAATTCTTCTATCAGAGAGTTCGCTGAGATGCAATTCGCGAAATGAGGCAGTGTGTATTTCTTGATTCGTAAACTTTTGGTTTCGCAAAAAATTGAAGAGATATTTCACGGGTTGACTTGATTCCTTCAATTTACGGTCGGTCCTCAACTTGATTTCGTGAAACCGAATCGCAAATTTAGAATTGGCGAATTCAAATCCGACTCAAGTGTCGTTCGCAATCTCAAAATCAGACCAAACAACGAAGCTGTTCTTCAGTTTCTCCAGCAGAAATCCAGAAGTTTGACACAAATTGACAGAAGCTGATTCAGTATTTCTCAGAACATGTAGAAACCAACCAGCCGTCTTAGTTGCAGAACAGTATCAGAAAAAAGAAGCTTAAACCCACGAAACTGAGCTTTGAAACGAAAGTTGAAAAATCCAATAACTTACACTGACGATGTTAAAGAACTTGGAATGAAGTTTCCTCACCTACACGCTTGCTCTGATACCACTTGTAAATCCAGATTATCCAAAAAGCACAGATTAACTTCAATGGATTAAAGCTTAGAGATTTTCTGTGAACAGTGCTTTGGAGGCGTGTGTGTGGTTTTAGAGTTTTGAATAATGGAAAACTTAATTAATGATTGTTAGGGTTTAAGCTTAAATACCTTGATAGGTAGTTTAAGCTTATTGGGCCCCTAACAAGCCCATTACAAACACAAGCCCACTACATATATAAAACATATAAAGTACACTGCAAAGATATATCAAGACTTAGAATAAATATTTTGGACACTTTTAAAATATTCCTAACATCAGGCATACACAAGCATTAAGCGCAAACAAAGAACACATGACTTTATTCACACGATCAAATAGGATAAGAAAAATATTAATACGTAGTCATTATTCGGCCTATCATGGCCTTAATCATAAAATAATCTAAGCTAGCATACTAATAAAATAAAAACATAAAATATTCAATGTCAATATAATAGGGAAATAATATTCTCACAAGGAAGGAACGCCTCGCCGGTCATCAATCGTCGCAAGTCTGCTCTTTATTTCCGTCACCGACTTTCTCTTCTATTCGCTGCTTTTTATTTTCTTCTCCCCTCGTTTTTCTTCGCTGTGCTTTATTTATAGGAAAACCACCGACTTCACTATCTATCTTGATCATTCGATATTCCCGTCTCTTCAAGATTTGAATTCCCTTCTTTTTTTTTTCTAAGAGTATTTGACCTGTTAATTATATTGGAATATTTCCTCACTCTTGCGTGATCATTGGACCAAATATCTTGTTTCCTTAAATTGCTCCCCACGTGCTTTAGCTGCAAAAATTTAGTAAGTGTGGTAAAATTGCAAAGCTGCCCCAATTATAGAAAATTACAAGAAGATCTCCAAAGATTTAAATCATTCCAAAAGTGGTCTTATGTCCTTTTTTTTCGACTCGCTTGCTCGGCTATATATCGAACAATAAATATAAAAAACATACGATATTCGAGGTATTTTTAGGTAGATCATGATCGAAAATGCACTTTTACGGGTAAAGAAATTACGTAAAATCCTAACTTATCAATCTCATCGATGTCTTCTTCATGTTGTGTGAGGTTATCAAAAACAGCGTGAATATTCTCATCCAAGTCCTTATTTTGTCGGAGTTGGGTAGAGATTTTCTTCCATTGTGGGCAATGCTGACAGAAGCCAGATATTCATCTCCATATTTGTCCGTTTTATGTCAATTTTTCTCATTTCGTTGAGAAGCAGTGAGGTACCGCTGATAAAGATCGTGTAAGCTCTCCTCGTTTTTGGCCATGAAGGAGTCATACGCTGTGAGTGTGTTAGCCTTCTTAGCTTTAGCGCCGACTGCGGTTCTTTGCATCATTCGCTCCAGTTCATCCCATATCCATTTAGCAGTTGGAATGCTATCTATTTGTCTATAGATATCATTAGGGATGCCCTGCATCAGCGTGTTCTTAGCTAGAAGATCTGCTCTTGCTCTTCTTTAATCATCTTCATCGTACTCACTAGGTAATTTTACTCGCCTAGTGGGTTCGATTGGAGGATTGTTCGAGCTATCACCTTCTTGGGTTATGTAAAATATTTCCGGTCCTTCATGAAGTGACTTGAGTAGATCTTCAGTCTGATCTTTAAGCTCTATGAAGTTTAAGAACCGACTTCTCCATACTGTATATTCGCCCCTTTTGAAAATTGGAGGCGATTATCGTTTCCTAGAGAATAGGCATCCATTTTTTCTTCGGGTTGATGTAGGATCTTCTTTGTTGTTTTGGTTGGTTTGAATTGATGAGATGTGCTTCACAAGTAGCAGATTAGTTAGTAGCGTTTGATTCTAGAGCAGTTTCGAGAATAATTTTTGACTCAAATCTTTAAAGTTTGATCAAAAATTAATTCGTCGAGAAAAATTGTCGCTGTTTTTGTTCTCGTGCGAGAAAGTATGTCAGCGAAAAATTTTACGAGCGAGAAAAATTGCTCAAAATCTTTCGGTCGAGAAAAGGTTTTGGATCGTGAATTAATTTCGAGCGCGGAGAAACATCATGTTTAATAAGTTTCTCGTTGTGTCAAAATAAATTCGTTGACTGAAAAGGTTTCTCATACGCAAATGATTTTTGCTTAGTCAAACTGAGAAGTCTGACCAAATAAGTTTTTCGACAGTAAGTTTTATGCGTGCAAAAATCAAAATTGATCTTTGTCGAAAAAAAATTTCGCTTAGTAATGCTCAAGAAAATTTTCTTCTAAAATCGCTTCTAACGACGACGACTTTAGTGCTGACTTTAGAGTCTTGACCGCGAAAAATTATCGCACAAAGTTCTCGATCGAGAATTTAATTCTATCGAAGACTTGAGCGAGAAAAATTAAAATCACTTAAACAGTCGAAGAACTCTAATTAACACTGATTCAAGCAAAAACACCAAATTAGAACGTGAAATTGCAGGTATTTACTCGCAATCAGTTACTTAGCACGCACGAATAAGCAATTAAACACGTTATGAAGCAAAACATGTCGAATTTAATCAAAATCAGAAGGTGTTCTAACAGTTTACCGCGCGAACAGCAGCTATTCAAAATCGATCAATTCTGCTAGAATGATGTTCTAAATGCTACCAATCTAATCAAAATCGTTTCGTAGCACTAAACGGAGCACAGAAACATCAAATTCAAGTCGATTAATCACAGAATAAAGCTTATCAGATCGAAATTAAATTTCGCGCCAGAAATGTTCTTCCCACATAATAGTTCCTGAAAATGAATTTCGATCTGATTCTAACAATTATCGATTCAAAATAGAACGAATCTGCTCTGATACCAATTGTTAGGTCCTAATTTATCAACTCTATCAATCCTAGGCTTCAATCCTAGGCAATTCGACTAGAATGATTATCATTAAGATTCAATCGAAAATTTCATTGAAGAACACTAGAGAGAATTTCGATTAGTGAGAGAAAATACGTGATGTTTCTCTCTCTAGAAATTGGATTGGCAGCCTTTCGGATTAATTGACTAATTTCTCTGTTAAGCTCAAATTTGTACATGGTAGTTATATCAAACATACATGGTATAAATATCAAACTAGTCCTAAACTAAGGACAAATATATGAAACGCCCTAATTACAAGGACAGCTAATAAATCAAAGCACAACTAAAAGTGATATTCTACAAAATCTCATTTCTATAATTCTAATCGATTTCCTTGTGATTGAAGTCTAGAATCGTATAGTTGATAATTGAGGACCTAGCAATTGGTATCGAGCAGATTCGTTCTGTTTTGAATTGAAAATTTTTCAGAATCAGATCGAAAGTTAATTCTGTAACTTTTCCATCGAATAACAGTTTTGGTGCGAAATTTAATTTCGATCTAATAGCTCAAATCTGTACTTATTTGATTTGAATTTGATGTCTCTGTGCTCGTTTTAGTGCTATAAATCGTTTGCGATTAGATCGGTAGTGTTTAGAACATCAATCTAGCAGTTTTGATTGGATTTGAGAAGTTACTGTTCGCGCGTAGATCTCTTAGAACACGTGCTGATTTTGATCAAATTCGATATATTTTGCTTTATGACGTGTTTAATTTTTTGTTCGTCCGTATTCATCAGCTGATTACGAGCAGATACTTGTATTTTCACGGTCCAATTCGTCGCTTTGCCGAAATCAGTGTTAATTAGGGTTCTAAGGCTGTTTGCGCTCTCGCTATAGTGTTAATTAGGGTTCTAACACGCGCGGTAATTTTTCTTGGTCAGAAGTCTAAGTCAGCGGTAAAGTCGCCGTAATCAGAAACGATTTTAGTTGAAAAATTTCTCGAGCATTATCAAGCGAAAATCTTTTTCGACGAGACCAATTTTGACCTTTGCACTCGCAAAACTTCCTGCCGAAAAACATTTTCGGTCAGACTATTGAAGTTTGACCTAGCAAAAATCATTTACGGTCGAAGAACTTTTCCAGTCAACGAATTTATTTTGACGCATCGAGAAACTTACTAACCGTACTGTTTCTTGCGATCGAAATAAATTCACGATCCAGAAATTATTCTCGATCGAAAGATTTTGAGCAATTTTCTTCGCTCGTAAAATTTTTCGCTGGCAGACTTTCTCGCACGAGAACAGTAACTACTACATTTTACTTCGACAAGATTTTTTTCGATCAAACTCTAAAGATTGAATCGAAAATAATTCTCGACTGCTTTAGAATCAAACGCTACTAACTAATTTGTTACTTGTGAAGCACATAACATCAGTCCAAATTATCTAAACAACAAACGAAGATCCTTCATCAACTCAAGAAAACAAAATGGATGCTTACCGCTTGGAAACGACAACCGTCCCCCGATACTTAAGAGAGGCGAATACATAGTATGGCGAAGCCGCTTTCTGAACTTCATCGAGCTAAAAGATTTGGTAGAAGACCTTCTCTTATCTGAGCAAGGTCCAGCTCAGTTCTGCATAAATGTACTCGGCGACAACACTGCTAATCCTCCAATTCCTGCCTCCCGGTGACTCAAAGAGCCTAGGGAATACACCGCAGAAAGCAAATAGTGAGAGCAAAGGTTGATATGATAGCCAAGAACACTCTAATGCAGGGCATCCCAAATGACATCTATCGACAACATTCCAACAGCTAAGGGCATGCGGGATGAGTTGCATAAGATGATGCAAAGAACAGAAGTAGGCATAAAGGTAAACATGGCTAACATTCTCAGCGTTTACGACTCCTTCAGAGCCAAACCCGAGCAGAGCTTACATGATCTCTATCAGAGATATCTCACACTGCTGAATGAGATGACTAAAATAGAAATCACCAAGACGAACATGGAAACCAATATACGATTTCGATTCTCTGTGTCCTCAGAATGGAAGAAGATATCCACTCAAATCACTCAAAGCAAAGAGCTTGATGAGTCGGATATCCACGCCATGTTTGACAATCTTGCACGACACGAGGAACATATAAGCAAAATTCGGAAGGAGCAGAAGTGCAGACGTATAGAAGACACGGTTGCTCTAGTCTCAGAAAAGAGAAGTTCAAAGTCACGAAAAGAGAAGATCATCAAGCCACCCACTCCTACAGAGTCAGAAGACGAATCGAACTCAGACGTGGAGCCAAACATTAAATCGCTGGGAAAGTAGTTGGCTCTAATTGGAAAAATGATGAGCAAGCAATACTTAAAGAAGAAGTCCTCATCATCAGCCAACCGACTTCGGACCTCAAGCTCAAAGAACAAATAACGTGCACCTGAGACATCCGAAGTCAAGAACACCAAAGAACCGACTAAGTGCTTTAACTGCGGCAAACCAGGTCACTATGCTAGAGAGTGCACCCTCCCAAGAAAGAGAGATGCCAACTATTACTCCAAGAAGCTTCAACTCACAAAGCAGAAGGAAGCTGGAGTAGCTCTAATGGCAGAACAAGACCACTGGCTCGAGGATACGTCTAGCTCCGAGAAAGAGAATCTAGCCCCCATGGCACGTCTGGACGAGAACTTAGACGTTGAAACCTCAAATCAAATGCAGGATGACCAAGCATCCGAACCTTCACAGGACGTAATTTCTCCTTCCACATTATTGACCATGTTAGCATCGTATCAACTAGCATACACTAAGTGAAACGTGAGCACAAAAGCATAAATGAAGTAGAGAATTAATTAACTAAGTCTCATGAAAGGATAGTTAGTCTCGAAGCGGAACTTAGGAACTCTAATGAGAAATAGATGAATTATCAAACAGTCCCATTATTAGCGAGACTAAGTATATTTCCTTAGGAAGCATAGGTCAATAATTAAGGAATTAGATGACATGCTAAAAAATGACTGTAATTGTTGGCTAGGAATCTCAATGAGAAAGCTAGCCTCAATTGTAGGATAACTGAAGCTACAATGAAGGTCACAAACCTAGAAGACAAACCTAGAAACCTAACTAGATCAATCTAATGTTCAGGTGTGTCAACTAAGAAAAGAACTAGACGCCTGTAAAGCCGCCAAAGTAACGGTAGAAAATAATTTTACTCTATTAGGATAAGAGCGTAAGAAACCATACGCTAAAGTTAAGATATCAGAAGATCTTACTGTAAAAAGGGGAAAAACTGATCAAACAACCCATGGACTTAGAATTCTATGACTATAAGTTTGGCTTAGGCCTTGAAAATCCAAGTTGCTTGACAAAAGTTGATTGCAAACAACTTTACGATGTCAAGTACATGGGTTAAGGATTAACGAATCTCATGGTCTTTACGAACGGAAAGAAATAGATGCATTAGAAGAAGCCAAGAGAAAAGCCAAGACTAGGGTTGAAATCCCCTTCTCCTACACCGAATTGAATCAAAGCTACAACGCTAGGGATCTTCCGAAAGGTTGGAGCCTTGAGTCAGTTTATCTTCCCGAAGATCGTTCCACACACGAGGAAGCACAGCCTCATCATTCTGAAAACTCTCTCTACATACCCCCTATTGTTAAGAAATAGAGGGATTAAGAGCTTCCTTGGAAAAAGAAAGAGAGGATTTTGAAGCTGAAAAGAAAAGATTTCTAAAAGAGATGGAAAATCTCAAAGCTTCCTCCATCACACAAGCCATTCTCACGCAACTCCCTCAAAGGAGAAAATCATTACGAAAAGCATGAAGAAAGAAAAATCGCCTTCCAAAGAATTGAAATCAAAGAATAAGGTTCTTAAAAATATTATCTCTAGTCCTGTTTCCACTACGTCTATAGGGAGCGTAGTCCAGGAGCTAGAGAAACCAAACGCGAGAGAGTGTCTAGTGTACAAATAAAGAAGGAGCCTCTAGATGTTAAAATTCCAAACTTATCACCTCCTTCTGGAAAAACAAAAGACACTCGTAGAAATAAAAGAGCTGTTTCTTCCCTCAAAATACTTGCTTCTACTTGCTCTCTAAAGCCTACCACGTTTAGAAGCACTAACTTTAAATAGGCTCTTCTTCTACAAAACAAAATACATTCTAAAACAAATGCCTCTAGGAAGACTAGTAGGAAGCAAGATCCAGCCATTAAGAAACCTTATGGCGCTATTCATGCTTGTTCTCACCTAAGGTATCCCGTAAAGATCGAATCCCCCAAGCACCTTAGGAGACTATCAAATGAAAAGATCTTTTCCGTGCTCAAGCCTACAAATGTATTTGTCCGTGCTGAAATTAATCTTCCTGCAAGGTTCAACCAAAATGGGTTCCTAGATCCCCGCCTAAAAAGGCGAAATCCAAACAGGCCAAGTCTTCTACAAAGGGCAAACCCAACTCAACTTCTTCGAGATTGACTTGGGTTGTTAAAACTTCTACTACCACTAATTTGAACCATATTTGAACCAACATCTACATCTGATAATCTGCGAGGACCCTTTTACAAGTGGGCACCTAAAGCTCTCTAATTTGATTTTGCAGATCCATCATGTATGGTACCTCGACTCTGGTTGCTCCACACACATGACGGGAAATCAAGAGCTGCTGAGCAACTACCAAGACCGACCAAATGAGAAATTCAGATTTGGGAACAACGACTCGGCTCCGATTCTCGACTTCAGAGATATAATTTCGGAAAATCTGATAATAAAATATATCTCCTACGTCGAAGGTCTCTGCCATAACTTGTTCAGCGTAGTCCAATTCTGTGACAAAGGATTCCAGGTGGTCTTCCATGCTAACCGGTGCAGAATATTGGACAGTCAGGACAAAGAACTCCTCCAAGGACTTCGGATCAAATCTTTACACGATAAACCTGACGTCCTTGTGGATCTCGACTGCTGTTAGCCTCATCCCTCAGACTGTAATTCAGAGGAACAGCCTCTGGCATCAACGTTTGTCTCATCTCAGTATCAAAGCTCTTCAATGTCTCTCAACGAAGAAGTTGGTTCACGGTCAACCGACCATAACACTACAAAAAGGGCATCAATGTTCGGCGTGTCAACTAGGAAAAATGAAGCGAGCGTCTCATCATGTTACATTGGTCGCTTTACTTCACATCCTTTGGGACTACTACACATGGACCTCTGTTGACCGACGTAGACCCAGAGTATCAGCGGACGAAAGTACGTGATGGTTATTGTTGATGATTTATCGCTGCACATGGACAAAGTTCCTCCGAACTAAGGATGAGACAGGGGACATGATTATCAATTTTGTGAAATCCACTCAGAATTTACTGCAGCAGACTATTCAAACCATCCGAACAGACAGTGGAACTGAGTTCAAGAACAAAAATCTCAGTGACTTCTATCAGAAACTTGGGATTAGTCAGCAATTCTCAGCTGCAAAGACGCCTCAACAGAATGGGGTTGTTGAAATGAAGAACAGAACTCTAGTGGAAGCCGCATGTACGATGCTGATTCACTCCGGTCTCCCACACTTTGGGCTGAAGTAGTAAATACCGCCTCATTCAGAACACAGGACGATGGTGCACAAGCGCTTAAATAAGACTTCGTACGAGATCATTAACATGCGAGTACCCAACATTTCCTTCTTCAAGGTCTTCGGGTGCAAGTGCTTTGTGGCGAACGACAGAGAGCAATGTGCACTTTTCGACCCTAAATCACTCGAAGTCACTTTCATCGGGTATTATTCAACTTCAAAAGTGTACAGAGTATATATCAAGTCCAACCGCACAATAAAAGAAAGCTACAATGTCACTTTCCATGAAGTGGCAGAGATGGCTTCTGGATACACCAGTCCAGGACCCGTGCCTAACCAGATAGCTTCTGAATACGACAGTTCAGAACCCGTATTCACTGATGTGTTGGCACAAAAACGACAGAAGATGGCAACAACTTAGGATTCAACGTCAGAAGAAGCTATGAGACTTGCGTTAGAGGAGTTGGATTCTCTCTTTAAGCCCGTATATCGGCCAGACACCATCACTGCTACACCTTAGTGGATCCCCCAGTCGACGAGGCCGATGTACCAAGCTCTTCAAATATCCCCACCTCACCCGATTCAGGAATTACCACTGAATACTCCAGAACCTACCATGGTTGTTGAGGAAGTATCATCAGAATTACATGATTCAAGTGCAGAAATGGAACTACCTCATTCTAATGAACAACCCGAGCTTATTGAAATTCTAGGTTCACAAATGGCTGATGTATCTACTTCAGCTTTTCCTCATGAGCGCAAGTGGACTCGAGCATATTTGGTTAATCAGATAATTGGTGATCCTTCGTGTGGAGTACGCACGACATCGCCACAGTCTCTTTGGCTGCTTCTTAAGCCAAAATGAGCCAAACAAGGTAGCAGATGCACTGAAGGACCCGAATTGGGTAATAACAATGCAAGACGAAATCAATCAATTCGAGTGTCTCTAATTGTGGAGATTAGTACCCCGTCCGCATGGGAAAACCAACATCGGGATGAAATGAGTATTTACGAATAAGAAGAATGAAGATGGCGAAGTGATCTGGAATAAAGAAAGATTGGTAGCAAAGGGCTACAATCAACAGGAAGGCATTGACTACGACGAGGCGTATGCTCCTGTTCCCGACTAGAAGCAATCCACATTTTATCGGGTTATACGACACATAAAGACTTCAAAGTCTACCAAATGGACGTTAAGACCGCCTTTCTCAACAGCGTGTTAAAGGGGAAGTCTATGACGCTCAGCCATAAGGCTTTATTGATCAAGAACATCCCGATCACATCTATCAATTGGATAAAGCTCTCTACGAACTGAAACAAGCTCCAGGTGCTTGGTATGATGTCTTGAGCGATTTCTTTCGTGAAGTATGGATTCATCCGAGGAAGATCGATACGACCCTCTTCATCGAATGGAAAGACAAAGATCTGGTGGTCGTCCAAGTTTACGTAGACGACATCATCTTCGAATCAACAAATCCACGGCTTTGCAAGAGGTTTGGAGATTTAATGAAGGGCAAGATCAAAATGAGTCACATGGGAGAGATGCAGTTCTTCTTGGGACTTCAAGTCAGGCAGCTCGACGATGCAATCTTCATCAGTCAGACGAAATATATCAAGGATATTCTGAAGAAATTCCATCAAGATCAGAACAAGCCTCTCAGAACGTCTATGGCAACAAGCAGCAAGTTGAATGCCGATATCCATTGGAAAAGCGGTCGACATCACACTCTATTGCAGCATCATAGGGTCTCTTCTCTATCTCACCCCAAGCCGGCCGGACATCATGTTTGCTACATGTCTTTGTGCCCGTTTCCAAGCCGATCCCAAAGAATTTCACATGCTCGCGGTCAAGCGAATACCTCAAGGTCACCTCGACCTTAGGATTATGGTATCCCAAGGGTATAAATTTCAAACTAACTGCCTATACCGGCGCTAATTATGCAGGTTGCTGAATGGATAGAAAAGCACTGCGCTGAATTTCTAGGCAAAAAGCTGGTCTGCTGGTCATCCAAAAAGCAGAATTGTGTATCAACATCAACGGCTGAGGCAGAATATGTCGCAGCCGCCAGCTATTGCTGTCAAATGCCATGGATGTGGACTCAGCTTCGCAATTATGGGTACAATTTAAATAATATACCCATTTATAATGATAGTCAGAGTGCCATTGCTATAACGTGCAATCCTGTTCATCGCTCACGCACGAAACACATAGACATTAGATATCACTTTGTCAAAATCATGTAGAAAAAGACACGATAGATATGTATTTTGTTAACACATAATATCAACTAGCTGACATCTTCACCAAGGCATTGGATGAAAAACGATTCCAATTTCTTGTCGGAAAATTATGCATGTTGAGTCTTCCGTAATACGTGCTTTACGTGCTCTATTGTGCTCTCATGTGTTCTATTCTATGTGTTTTGCATACCTAAATGCTATATTTTGCGTGGTACATACAATAATAATAAATAAAATCCAAAAATATTATACATATACTTATAATATTAGGGAAATGACGATATCTTTCCGATGCTCGATCTAGTTACGCATAGATTTCCCTGACATGCGACTGGTTAATTGCTTAATTTTGCTAGTCTAAGTCGCATTCTTGTGTCTAAAGGTCATCAGATTGCTCCACTAGACACAAAGCCACTTCATATAGTGAGGATTCTAGCCATTTCATTTTTCCTCTCTATGGATTTATTCTTGAGCGAGTCACACATCAATTGCTAGTCTTAACTAGTGATTATTGGCCTCATACTCGCCTTGCGTTAGATCGTTAGGAAAATAATTTGGGCACATAGGAAATTCCTACTTGGCCATATGAGAATCCTTTGACATAGCCTTTAGTCATCCATTTTGAGCCTTCTCCGAATTCCTTTTCTTCATTTGAATACCCTTTATGCCTTCAACCAACTATCTAAGCTTTCGGAGGGATGTTCATTCGGGAAAAGGAGTGGGAGAACGCGCACAAGGAATGCTCAACGCAGAAAAATAAGTCCAAAAGAACATGCACCTCCCAATTATTGTGGTCTTTCAGAAATCATTAGAAGGGGCATGGATCTTGTGGTGAACTTCTCCATCGATAATCTCGTATACTCGTCAGAACGGCTGGAAAGAGGAGCAAGTGAACTTCACCAACGATAATCTGGTCTTATATCGAGACAACGAGAAGAGGAGTACAGCCTTGTGTTCAAATTCCATAACTGTGATCTTCTTGAAATTGATAATCTCTGAAAACTCTCTACGGATTAAGAGAAAAGGAGCACAGTATCGGCCCGAGAACCAACAAAAACTTCGCCTAAGGTAATCTCTAACCCTTGTAGAAGAAGCAGAGCTTCAGCTTGAGCAAGTGCAGAAAAATACGAGAGATAAAAAGGATGAAAAAGACAATGCCGACAAAAAGGAGTGACTAAGAAAAGAAAGATGATGATATTCAGTTCACAATCCCAAAATTTTCCTTCCCCTTCTAAGTGAGAGCCAAATTAAAATCCTCAAAAGTCCCTTTGATTCAAAATCAACGATCTTTCGCATAGGTGAAATGATTAAAAGCGCCTCGATCACAGGTAAATTGACTTAATATTGCTTATGTTGACTTGAGTGATATAAATATAATAATCCCAAGGTAAAAATATTTGAGCGCTAGAGCAAACCTAGTGACAGTTGTCGAAATGGACCATTCCATGAACTTATGACTTTTAGTTTGTCCACATGACTTGGCGGCATATGATCATGGCAAGTGTCTTGTGAAATTTTAGGCGTGACAATGATCGAAGCAAAATAATCAGTCCCCATACTGGAAATGATACTAATATTCATTTCTATGGATTAAAGAAAAATTACCTATTTTTCTTCATATTTTTCTTATTATTATATGTTAGGAAAAATTTAAAAAATATAAAGATATATATAAAATAAAGTTTTTTTCGCATGTTCTGCTATGAAATATAACTTTGCATTTGTATTGAATTGATTAAATGTGATATTCTGGTTTAGTTCGCACATTATGTCGTGCAAATTTGGTTCGCACCTACTTCGAATTGATAAAATGCGAAAATATTTGTTCTTGCTCATAACCTCGCTCGAAATTATAATTACATGTATACAGGAACATGTATATAGGTTAATCTTGATAAATCGCGTTTCTTTTGTGTTACGTTGATTGATTTATTTACTTCCTTAATAAATCAATGGAGATGCATTGTTTGAGGGGGAGCATTTACAAAATTCATGTCTTGAGCTAATATTTTTGATGATCTTTCTCTAAGTGTTGCAGAAAAACGCACTTCAATGAGGAGGACTTCACGAATTTTCACAAATTGGAGCGCACGTCGTTGGTTTAAATTTTGGTTGGTTAATATTTTGATCGTTAACGTGTTTTATGGATTTGAATTTAACCAATTTTCTTAAAAATTTTCAGGGGACGCCTAGTTAGAAAAATTGCTTCCAAATTAACTCTAATATTCTCGACATTATTGCTCTAAGCATTGCAGATTTTCAAATTTCAACTATGGAGCCAGATGTCACCATTCGGAATTACAGGGAGTTAATTGCATTTATTTTCATCTATAGGGGGGCAATTGTGTGGTCTTAATTGAACTAAGGGTCAATCTAAGAAAATAGGATAACTAACTATCGAGAAACTGGATAGAATAAAGTTGTTCGATCGAAAGTTTCTCCATCGTAAATAGCGTTGGGCCTAGGGTTGCAAACGAATCGAATCGAGTCGAATACCGCAATATTCTATTCGTATTCGGATGACAATCGAATACGAATACGAATATTCGAATATTTAATCGAATCATAAAATTGATTCTTATTCGAATTCGAATATTTTCTCGAATATTCGAATCGAATATCGATATTCTTATTAAAGTCATTTTTTATTTTATTTAATAAAATACAACCATAATATATATTGAATTATAATAATTTATATTTAAGCATATATTGAATTATAATATATTATGTTTGAGTTATCATATATTATTGTATGTGAATATATATTACTTATACTATATTTTAAGTTAAATTATTCGAATCGAATAATTCTGTCAATTTTCGAATCAAATATTGTGATTTCATATTCGTATTCGGATATTTCTCGAATCAAAAATAATATTCTTATTCGGATTCGTATTCTAAATATTCGAATTCGAATCTTGAAACTAATGTTTGCAGTCGAAAAACCCTAAATACACGCAAAAGCCCTCAATCTCAAAATTCAACAGTCGAAAATTTTCTCTCGCGCAAAACCCTTGTCAAAAAGACGAACTTCAAAATCCACTACCTCATTTTCAACTGATTTTCGTCTTTATAAGGTAGAATCGACAATCTTTACGGAATGGCGTGTGTTTAAAACTCCGTCTGCTTGTATATTCTGTGATCTTTCGCATGTTTCAGTGATAAATTTGTCGTCTGCTCAAAATAAGAAAACTCGAAAGCTATTTTGCAGTGTTGACCATTCTATGTGTATAATCTGGGTTAAAATCTGCACTTAAGATAGTTTCGGTGTTTTTGATCATTATGGTAGTATATTCTTTCTGACTGCGTCTTAGAAGTCAAATCTGACATTCGACTTAACTGGGTTTTTTAAACGTTTAAAGGCGTCGAAGAACTTTCTTAATCGCAAACAATGACAATCGAATTTCAATTGATTGAGTTACTGCTTGCATCGTAAAGATTTCGATCGCTAAGATTTTGACTTGGTCGCTAACTTAGCTGACGTAGATCGAAAAATACCTATAATCGAGAAATCTGATTTCGATTGTATGCGAGGGAAAGATTACTGAGTGAAAATTAGATGCAATTAAGTTTCGAAAAACTTACCATCGAAAACAGTACTTTCGATTTCAATTTTCTTTCGATCGTAAATTTTAGCGGCGATTAAATTAATTTTTCGACAATAAAATTTCTCGATCGTAAAAAATACGTATTGATGACTTTGTTCGATCGAAAATTTTCTTGGCGATTAACTTGTTTCTCGTTGTCAATTTTCTCGATCGTAAAATTTCGCAGCAAATATTTATTTTAGAACCGAAATACTTTCTCGCCCGATAACTTTCACGACAAAACTTTATTCACGCGCGAAAAATTTCCCGATCGTAAATTTATTCAGAAATCAATTTTCTCGATCGTAAACTTACACGAAAAATTTTCTCGATCGTAAAATTTCTTGGCTACAGTACCACACCTTAAGTTCGCACACTTAGGAAATTTTTCTAAGTCTTTTCCACTGTAGCAGGCCTTAGCGATTAAAATTCTCGATCGCAAATTAGAACGGAGACTTAAAATCATATATCGTACTTAGGCGACTAAAATTGAGGATTTCAATTCTCGCGCGACAAATAGAACGGAGTGAACAGTGCTTGACTTTGTTACACAATACTTGGAAAATTTTCGAGTTAACTTACATATATCTTATATACACATGTCGAAATGCTATAATATCTTTTACAGTCACTTCCATATACCTTTGTGCCGAATCTATATACGTCAAACATATTTTGAAATGCTAGACTATTATAGTTTGATGAATTAAATTTCGACTCAAATTAAATTCTTGAACTAATGTTTTGGTTTTCTATTTGCTTTTCAGATGGGTCACTACCCCGCTTACAACCACATTTACGATAAGAACCTGTCCCTCAAGGTTCAGGACACCAATTTTCAACTCGGCCTGACTACCTTCAGGTGTCCGGACGAGATAATCGTGTCCATTACAAGGCCATCCCCTCTGGCACGTTCTAACGGTGACGGCATCCGTGCCAATGGTCTACTTACAACAGTTTTGGGGAAGAATAAAAAGCCTCATAGTTGACGGCACCTACCGATTCACCACGGTAATTGGGACGAGGCACATCAGCTTCAGCAAGGACAATCTTGGCCTCATTTTGGACTACCATTCAGCCCCAACTATGCCCTCCACCTACGGATGCAGAGACGCTGCGTGACTTTCTTCAAATACGATACCGTTCGCCGCTCACCAAGCTTGCTCAAGTTCAGAGCAACGGCATCCCCCATCCATGAGACACTGTTTGGAATTATCAACAAGTGTCTGTTGCCAAAGCACGCAAGCTTCGACAAAGGCGACGGCAACATTCTCAGAATTTTCCACGAGATTGCGTTCTCACGAAATTACGATTTCACCCAACTGATCTGGAACGACTTAGCAGAGTATATCAGACAGAAAGAGAACAAGAGATCGAAGAATGTTCCATATGCTTGGTGGTTCAACGTAATTATCAGACAACTCATGGAGATGCAGGAGAACATCCCTCGTCTACCTCCTAGAGGGAACTACCAACCCCCGAGACTGGAGTTCTTCCACAATCCTAGGCTCACAGATATGGATCCGCCGTCGATGCCGATCCTGTTCGCTTCTTTGTCTTGCCGACCCCTCGGGAGACGTTTATAGGCTATATTGCTGGGAGAATCATCTCACAGAGCAGATGATTCGAGGGCCCCCACTAGATTTTAGTGCGAGCCCTCCCCAACAACAACAGCACCAACTTAGCCCTGTCCGAGTTGATAGATCAAGTGGCCCATGAGCTAGAGCAGGAGCCTCCAACTCAAGAAACACAACTACTTGACGAAGATGCCATGTTGATTGATGCAGTGGCACAAGAGTTGGAACTCGAGGCTCCACAACCATCACTTGGTGCTGAAGTGCCAATCAATGTCGGCGTCTTCTACAGGAAGCACAGCCCGAAACAGAAACGGGGCACAGTCCACCATCACAGGCTACTACGTCTGCACCAGAGACCGTAATTCCCACGATAACATCTCAGGAGCTTCAACCAACATAAGCACATGAAGATGTTGAAAGAGAACTAACTCCTCATACAGCTACTGTCAAAGCCACGGATCCTGACGAGGAAGTTTAACTGATCAGATGGGTTCCACGACGTTCACTCTCAATTTCCGAGACCGTCACCACAGTTGTTGCTTCTATCAGACGCGACACCAGTCATCACTCCAAGTGCTGAAGCCGAAGCCCGGGATCCACTCATTATCGGCCCAGTCCAACCGGTGTATGATACGTAGATTCAATCTGAACCTGCCACAACATCCATAGATGAGATCTTCATGATTCGAATTGAGGAATGGATGGAGGCTCGGACAGTCACAAAATGAAGTTACTACGAGCCAGCCCGAGGAGCCGGCGTCAGCTCAAGGGTTGACAACTGGCGACGTTAGTCGACCTGGTCCATCAACGAGGTGTCCGTCCAGTTTGTGCCTGAAGCACACTCCCAAACAGCTCTCTCTGCGGCCATCAGATCCCTTGAAGACAAAATGATGGAGAGAGTGCCGGCAGCCATTGAGACATCCCGACGCGACAATGGGAAAGCACCCGTCTCAGAGGGCACTTCAGCGCAAGCAAACCTCCCAATTCCACAACCCTCTCCCACTGACCCACTCACAAACTCATCCATCCTCGTTAACCCATACACCATACCCATCACCGAACTCCACGATATACTACTTGCCCGCCTCATAGGCCTTCCCACCCGAACGCCTAAGGAAGAATCACTCTACAGGCGTCTCGTGGATCACGTGAGCCACCTACTCAATCTTGTCGAGGTCAATTCTCCCGCACACGACGTCGACATGACGATCTGGACGATCAGGACCGCCACGAGGGGGAGAAAAGACCTAGGACATCACGAGTGGCCAAGGAGAAGGCCAAGAACAAGGTTCAGGCGCAACAGAGACATGCGCTGGAGCAGGTGAAACACAACCCACTACACAAACTACCCAAACAACCCACCCCACGCACCACACCACCCGTACTCTAACCCAAATCGACCCACCAACCTTTCACCTAAGGACGCCTCTGCCTACACCACCGACTTCACAAGCCCCTTGCTTTCAGAAGAACAAGAAGAAGCAAGTGTCGCTATGCTCGTAGCACTACTGGCGCAGACTCAAGCTACTCCCTCAATCGCTCCAGACCAATCCGGACCATCCGGAGGTGGAGTCAACCCACACGAGTTCGTCGACATGTACATATTCGAAGGACAGTGAATGACCCACACCATGCCGGAGGAGATCCAAAGACAGAGAATCAAGGATGTTCGACAGTTCCTACAGCGAGCTTCGGTGGACCTTGTTCTGATAGAAGACAAAGAACTTCAGGAAGGAGAAGACCATGAATAAATTCCCCCAAGGCTTCCGGAACTGATTGCGCGACTAGCGGATTCCCCTACCAGACAAATGCCAGGGACCGCTTGCATCGACACGGCATGGGAGAACATGAGGATTCTGGTCCCCTTCCTTAAAGATGCTTGTGAACACATATGGAGGTCGCCGGACAAAGTCAAGAAGCCGAAAGAGTTCATGCTCAGAGGCATCTCTCACTGGGATCAGCAAAAGAGAATGACCTATCTCTGTATGCTAACCCATCTTGGACCAGATTTGAGGTTGGGGATTACAACTGGACAAGTGAATAGTCACTACAAGAGTCTATTCCCCACTCTGTCAGTTCCTAAGCGTCTACTGTGCTAAAGGCGACCTTCCAATTTCTTATTACGTCATAGAACGAGTAGACAGAACTCGAGAGGAGCTAAGCGAGAGTGACCTACAGTATCTCCCTGCCGAGGAGGTGTACCGTCTCTACCAGATGTATGTAGAGAAGTACCGGGGTCCTCAAGGCTTTATCAAGAAAGAAGGGCTCGAGGGACTCTACAGGTTCATGGTGCGCCAAGTTAAGTACTTTGTCGCACACGACCTTCAGATGGCTCTAGAGAGCAATATGAAGAAGGTTAATATAATCGCCCCGTTCCACAAAGGACCTGAGGTCGAAGGGCTTCCCACTAATCACATGCATATCAGCTCAGTCTTAGGAATCACCTACCACAATCTGATTGCCACGAAGACTAGGTTGATGCTGAAGTCTGAGATTTATCAAGAAGAACATAGAGAAGAGATTGGAAGAGATCAACAGCGAGACCATGCTGAATCTGCACAGGTTCGTGAGAGAACAATCGCTTCTGATGGGACTTCTTGAGGACATCGAGGAGCGACTGAAGCTGGGGAACAGCGTAAGGAACTACGAGCACGCACTGGGCTTGCGCAGGTCTTACTTTGCCCGACGGGGACAGATGGCTCGGAAAGGCAGTCAAGCACAAATGGGGAGAATGTAGAATATCAGTTTTAGTTGTGCTTTTGCTTACATTAGTTGTCCTTGTAACTAGGGACTATTTGTATTTGTCCTTTGATTAGGACTTAGCTTGTTATTTATACCAAGTATGTTTGGTATAAATACTTGTACACACATTGTGACTAATAGAGAATTTCAGTCAATTGATCCGAAAGGCTTGCAAATCATTTCCTATAGAGAGAAAATCATCAGAGAGAGATACAAGGCTAGGTCCTTGGTTGAGAATTAGGGCTTGGGGCTTGGCCCAAACCTTGATAAGCCGAAAATATTAAGTTTGACTAGTGAGTGGTAAAATGGTCTTTTCACCTCACGATATAATTTTGAAATAAAATATTTGATATTGAATATTTAGTATATGATTTAAATTAGATTTAGGTCTTTATTATTGTCTTAGAGAAATAATAGTATTTAATTTGGAATTAAATAATATATATCAGATATATATTTCGAATTTTATTAGATAAAATTTAAAGTTTGGATTTTTAATTCGTTACTTGGTAAAACGAAGACTTGGTAAAAGGGGAGGTGTGAGGATTTTTCTCCTACCACCTCAACCTATTTTTGGCTAATCCTAAGTGGTATAAATAAGGATTTTCGAGATCCTAAAGAAGAGAAGAATCTAATTTCGAAATTTGAGTTCAAGATAGGAAAAACTAAGAGTTTTCTCCTCTCATCACTTTCTCTCTCGCACTCTCTCGGGGGTAGCAAGCAGCTCGTTCTTGGCCTAGCCGCACATGCAAGAATAGCTGCGACGTTATTGAGGTGCCGGCGTGACGATCTTGTGCAAAGAAGGAGTCTCGTTCGGCTGCTTTTGGCGTAACATAGAGGTAGTATGCTTCGGGGATTCGAAGCTAGCCATCATCCAGAGGTTTCAACGAGGTATCATGGCTGATCCTTTATTTCATTACGTCATTACTTTCTCGTGTTTGTAACCGAGCGATCTTGGATAGGCGGGGAACCCCATTACTTTCAGTTTTCCCCGTCAGGCACGCCACAATTGAACGGCGTGGCCGAATGGAGAAATCAAACGCTTTTAGATATGGTTCGATGGATGATTAGTTACGTAGATCTCCCCATTTCTATGTGGATGCCTTAGAAACAGCGGTATATATCCTTAGCAGGATAGCTATCCGATTTTCCGACATGATTCCTTACGAGGCTTGGCATAACCGTAAGGAGAGTCTGAGTCGCATTAGGGTCTGGGGTTGCCCCGCCTTTGTGAAAACGTTGATGGCAGATAAGCTTGAATCAAGATCATTAATGGCGAGATTCCTCGGCTATTCCGAGGACTCAATGGGGTATTACTTCTACGTCCCAGAAGAACACAGGGTGTTTGTCGCTTTACACGCTACTTTCTTGGAGGAAGAATTTGCAGATGAAAGTGGTAAGTGATGAGAAATAACTCTAAGAGAATTAGAGGATGAATCGACTCCTATTCTAGAGTCGTTAGACAACATTCCAAAAAACCCGGCACAGCCGCAACTGCGCATGTCTTGTACGATATCTCAAATGCCTGAGAGATATGGCATGGTACACGTCGAGCATGGGGATGCTGCGACTGGGGGATGCATCGGGGACGATACATTCACCGAAGTCGAGCATGGGAATGCTACGACTAAGGGACGCGTCGGGTATGATCCTGTCGCCTACGACCAGGTAATTGCTGGTACAGACTCCCTTAAGTGGCTTGAGGCTATGCCGACCAAAATGGACTCGATGCACACAACCTGGTTTGGACTCTTGCAGACCTGCCTAATGGTTTTAAACTAATTGGCAATAAATGGATCTACAAGAAAAAGATTGGATCTGATGGACAGGTGGAGACGTACAGAGCAGGTTTGTAGCGAAAGCGTATAGTCAGAAAGAGACTATGAGGAACCTTGTCACCTGTCGCAATGATAAAGTCCATTCGAATCATGCTTGCAAAGCAGCACACCTTGACTATGAGTTCTGGCAGATGGACGTAAAGACCGCTTTCCTGAATGGACTCCTCCAGGAGGAGATGTGTATGGAGCAGCCTAATGGTTTTACGTCAGAAGCAGATGCTCGAATAATGTGCAAGCTGAATCGGTCCATTTATGGATTGAAACAAGCTTCAAGGAGTTGGAATCTTCGGTTCAGTGAAGTAGTTAAGAACAACGGATTCATAAAGAATGAAGATGAGCCCTGTGTTTACAGAAAGGCCAGTGGGGGTAAGGTGTCGTTTCTAGTATTGTACGTAGATGATATCCTTTTGATAGGAAACGACATTGGGATGCTCTCAGAAGTCGAAGCTTGGCTTTCGACCGAATTATCTATGGAAGTCCTGGGAGAAGCGACATATACTCTAGGAATACTCCTATTTACAAATAAAGGTCAATAGGCTTGTCTCACGCCCTTTACTTAGATAAAGTTCGTAAGGGTTTAAGATGGATGATTCTAAGAAAGGGTTCCTACCTATGAGGCATGAGATTTTTCTCTCAAAGGCTATGTCTCCTCAGAACGAGGTACAAAGACAAGAGATGGGTGGAGTCCCCTATGCTTCGGCTGTGGGTAGCCCGATGTACGCGATGCTTTACACGTGGCCGGACATAGCGTATGCTGTGAGCGTATTGAGTAGGTTTCAGGCTACCCCTGATAAGGAACATTGGGAGGCAATAAAGACAGTTCTGAAGTACCTTAGACGGACTAAGGACTTGATATTGATATTGGCCCGAGAAAATTAGAAGTAGATGGATATACAGATTCGGACTTTCAATCAGATGTGGATTACCGAAAGTCTACTTAGGGTTTTGTCTTTATGCTCGATGGTGGCGCAGTGTCTTGGAAATGTTCCAAGCAAAGCACGACTGCTGATTCCACCACTGAGGCGGAGTACATCGCAGCTTCAGAAGCTGGTAAGGAGGATGTTTGGATATGCAAGTTCTTGGAGGAACTACAAGTGGTACCTAGCATAGTGGATTGCCTGCTGCCATTGTGGTGCGACAACAGCGGAGCAATCACACAGGCAGAGGACGTGCTCACAGTAAGTCCAAACATTTAGAGAGAAAATACCACTTGTGACATGGGTTTGTTGAAAATGGCTCGATAGCACCGCAGAAAATTGCCTCTCCAAATAATGCAGCGGACTCGTTCACGAAGCCACTATCATAGACAGTGCTTGATCGACACCTCGATAGAATAGGGTTAAAAGATCATAGCGCGTGGCATTAGTGCAAGTCGGAGATTGTTGAGGTATATGCCCTGTATGGCGTACGAGGACTAGGAGTACGAGGGCAATTTGTTAATTATGTAGTGTTTAGTAATGAATTTGATTACTTCTATTAATGGAATGATTTATTCAAAACTAATTTATTATTCGATGAATAAATTAAAAAGCATACTATTAATTAGTCTGAAGATTTCACCTTGCCGTCTGGGTAATAAGACAAATTAATAACAACCAAATATTGGCAGTTCAGTTACTGATTCTATGTGGACAGAGAGGGGCACTAGTAAGCTGAGATATTAAAATTAGTCCACAAGTCTAAGTCTCCGTAGGGTGACTGGATCGACTAGTATGACTTGTTTGTCGATGGGGCCAATACGGTTGTGCCAACTGTTCACTTGGGAAGTGGGAGCCCGTGACAGTGATACAAGATGAATCAGGGGATTATCTGCATTTGGACACTGACTTGTAACCGAACGATCACACGCTTGGATTGTCCTTCATTGATCGATTGACTGCAGTAATATGGGTGAACCTTAGACCGAAATGGTTAATTTGGGATTGTTCTGAGGTCTTGACTTGTCACTAGTTTGCTAGGCCCATCTTGCCGGTGGCATGGGTCAGCGGCTGAATGCGGTCTTCACTTTTCGATGCGATTGCCGATTCAACCGCGGAGCCGGATTTATGGTCTTGATTAAATTCGAGATTAACGTCTTATGGCAAGTTTAATATGCGGGCATTTACCAAGTCTCTGGCCAAAGCATATAGCTGACTCCCGATAGTCGTGGAGGGCAGTTTAGGTATCTTCACCGACATAAACGACATAGAGTTGAGTTCTGTAAGTTTGACAATGCATGACTTGCACTCGACCGGGACAAACGTAAAGGGTTTATACGTATGACGAAAATCTACAGTCGGTTCGTGGATTATGATTAGATCAAATTCGTACTCAACTTGGGATCTATTCGGTACCACGTGGCTGGCTAGGTGAATACCGAACTCCTAGATACCTCCTAGGCCGGTTGAGACGAACCAAGAGAGTCGGGTTTAAAAAGGGCAACCTAAACAACGTCATCATCAGAGAGAGAGACAAGGCTAGGTCCTAGATTGAGACATTAGGGTTTGGGGCTTGGCCAAAACCTTGATCAGCCGAAAATACTAAGTTTGACTAGTGAGGGGTAAAATGGTCTAATTTTGAAATAAAATATTTGATATTGAATATTTAGTATATGATTTAAATTTGATTGTGATCTTTATTATTCTCTTAGAGAAATAATATTATTTAATTTGGAATTAATAATATATATCGGTATATATAAGTTTCGAATTTTATTAGTTAAAATTTCAAAAATTATTAAATATATTTATATTGGATATTATATTTAAAATATACTAAATATGGCATTTTAATTAATCAAGATATTGGACATTTAATTAATTAAATTTAAAGTTTGAATTTTGAATTCGTTACCTGGTAAAAGGGGAGGTGTGACGATTTTTCTCCTACCACCTCAACCTATTTTCAGCCAATCCTAGGTGGTATAAATATTTTCGAGATCCTAAAGAAAAGAAGAAACTAAGAGTTTCTCCTCTCATCACTTTCTCTCTCGATGACTTTCTCTCTCGCACTCTCTCTCTCGGGTAGCAAGCAGCTCGTTCTTGGCCTAGCCGCACGTGCAAGAACAGCTGCGACGTTTGTGAGGTGCCGGCGTGACGATCTTGAGCAAAGAAGGAGCCCCGTTCGACTGCTTTTGGCGTAAGAGTACGCCTCGGGGATTCGAAGCTAGCCATCGTCAACAGGTTTCGACGAGGTATCATGGCTGATCCCTTATTTCTTGACGTCATTTATTTCTCATGTAACGGAGCGATCTTGGATAGTCGGGGACTTCCGTAAAATTTTAAAATTCCGCCGTTCAAGGAACGTGGGTCTGGGAACCCTCGGGGATTCCCAACATATAAGCAATAAATCAGTTAATATAAGCAGAGGCTCATGAAATAAAGCAAGGGACCCGCACATATATACAAGGGACCCGTGGATTGAGTTTTTTAAAAATTTTTCATTGTCCGTACTACATGTCAAATATATGAACATGCCACTTGGATAACAATTTATGATAATTTTTTATTAAAAGAACTGGAATTCATAAAGCTACGAAACATCAAATTATTAAATATGAATTTTGGGCGACGGATTCTATTTTGATATAAAAAGTCGTCGCTCAAGGTTAGTTAAGTTTATTTTATTTTTTAAATTTTTATTATTTTTTAAAATATTTAGTTTGGGTGACGGTTTCTTCCCAAGAACCGTGGCCCATGGTTTTTAAATAATTTTTTTCACTTGGGTGACGGTTACGGAACTTTAGGCTAAGAACCGTCGCCCATACTCCTTACTACCCATCTTCTTCCACAAATATTTTCATAACCGCGCGACGTCGAGACGACGAGCTCCCCCCTCTTGGAGATTTTTCCGACGACGACGAGCAATATTCCCACAACTTCGAGCTTGGAGAACACCGTATGACCTCCAATAACCATTTTTCCTCTACGTATTTCACGGTTTATGGCTCTAAGTGTTCGAAAATTGTAGCTTTCGAAAATATTTGTTTCGAAATATTGGGTTTCCGGACCTTAGTAATGCATGTTAGGAATACTTTATAGTGCTCAATTTCATTGTGTTTATCTTGGTTTGTGTTTAATTAACTTTGGCTAGTTTGTAATATTCTAGTTCTTAGTTAATAGGGGTATAATATACCAACTTATGTGGTATATACAACCCTAAACCCTAATTCATTAGGGTGTGTGTTTTTGGTGTAGTATGTTTGAGTTGCGTGTGTGTTGAATAGTAAAAGAAAGCACCCACCGTCTACACTAACCCACCCCACGCACAAGCTTCAAATCTTTCATCATAGCGTGATAAATATCCTAGGTCAGTATTGTTGGATAGAATAGGGAGCAACAAGTGGTATCAGAGCAAACACGTTCGGATTTGAGTGAGATTTCTGAAAATTTTGGGTATTTTTTTTGGATTCGAATTTCTGCGATTTCTTGAGTTTTTGAGTTGATTTTACAGATTTTGCAAGCTCAAGAGGTAATTAGGTTATTTAGCAGTGATTTGAAGTGATTACCCAACGTTTTTCAATTGATTTGGGTGAGTTTTGGGTAGAAATCGGATTTGTTTTCCGTCAGTTTTAAGTCCAGATTGCTACAGTACCTTATTCTGGGCGTTTTTATTCAGTTTCGGGCGTTTTCAACTGGTCAAACCCGAAACTTGACTGGTCAACACCCGAAATTTGACAGGTCAACACCCGAAATTTGACTGGTTAATCCAATTTTGACTTATCAAACCCGAAACTGGACTGGTCAACCCGAAATTTGGCTCGTCAACACACAAAATTTGACTGGTTAATCCAATTTTGACTGGTCAAACCCGAAACTAGACTGGTCAACCCGAAATTTGACTGGTCAAGACCCGAAATTTGACTGGTTAATCCAATTTTGATTGGTCAAACCCGAAACTGGACTGGTCAACCCGAAACTTGACTGGTCAACACCTGAAATTGGACTGATTTAAAAATAAAAAATTGCCCGAAACGCTACACCAATTTCACTGTAGCGCTCGATTACTGTAGCAATTTCACGGTAGCGCTCGATTTCTGTAGCAAATTCACACTTAAACGTTCTTGATCACCAAATTTTTTTTAACCCCAGCGAAAAAATCACTTAAGAAAAAAAAATCCTCAAAACGTGTCAACGGTCATTTATATCCAACAATCAACTTAGAAATTATAGGCTAATTATAGAAAAAGTCTGGGTCATTTTCTCGACATTTTCGAAATTATATCAAAATTTTAGGTGCACACCAGAAATTTTCGACGCTCACTCTCTTCGATACTTCACGATACTTCTCAAGTAAACCAAACTTTTCGAAACAGAACTTCCAAAAGCCAATTTTTTTAAACAAAAAAAAATTAATTAATTAATAAAATTATATAAATTAAAATGGATGCTCAAGCTAGAAAAATTGAGGAATTAGAAGCAAGACTTGCTAATAATTACTCCGTGTTGCTTAAGCAACAAGAAAGCCTAGCCTATGCTAATTAAGTTTTGACCATTGCAAAGTCTAAGATCACTAGCTTAGAAACTAAGTTAGAAGATAGTGAAAAGAGGGTCTGCGAGATGAGTAATAGTTTACGTTATTGCGAAGCTGAGCGAAATGGAGTCTCATCAAAATATGAGACTGTCTTAGAGTAACAGTGTATGCTTTACTCACGTTTAAACGATTAGAGAGACTGATATTTTAATTGAAAGTTTTAAAAGATACTTTGGACTCTGAAAGGATAGGTTTTGGGGCTGAAAAGGAAAAGCTTTTAAAGGAGATTTTATATCTCAAAAATTCCTCTTCTTTATCTGTTTCAAATGATTTGTCAAATAATACATCTTGCTCAAAACAGGTAAAGAAAACAAAAACTAAAAGAAGCATTCTTGTTCCTAAAACTGAGAAAGCTTTTACTAATCATTCTAAAGTCAATATTGAATGAAGCTGAAACGTTAAGTAAAAGTAGAGCTTTAAAATTAGCTATTGAACAAATTTAAATTACGAAGCAGCAAGGAAAATCAATATTATCTTTGAAAATTAAAGTCGAAAATGTTCAAGATTTTTCCTCTCCCATTCCTATCAAAAGGGAAGCGTGCAAAGAAGAAGTTCCAAGCTTAAGCAAACGAACTTCTCAAATCCCGCACATTTATCATTATAATGTGAATGACGTGCGTTATTGTCGTAGGAATACTAGTTCTCCTGTTACTGATGCTTATAATGCTCTATGCTCGTTTCTTACATGCAATACTCAGTTCAGATTAAGTCTGGAAGACACCTTTTGCGACTGGATAAGGAAAAAATCTTTAGGTCTTCTAAACCTAGACACACATTCGCGGACGCTGAATTGTCATTTCCCTCTAAGGTTCACCAGACCTTGATTCCTAAATCACAAATCAAATTGAATAGGACTTTAAGGGATGATTTAGGATCAATATCTGAACCAAATGTGGTTAACTTGTTTTCTGCTAATAAGGGAGGACCCATCCAAAAATGGGTACCAAAGTCCCGACAAAGTTTTTGCAGATCCCAACATGGGTAGGTACCAAGAGAGCTGCTCCATACCATATTGTTGGATAGCATAGCGACCAACAGCTTAGTATTCTGTTATATTTGATCTGGGTTGATATTGAGAATAATCTTTGCGAAAATTAGGTTTTTCAAATTAATTTTTCACAATTTGAGATTTTGGCCGAATTTGGGGCAATTTCCGCCCGAGGTCTCCTCTCTTGGCAGTTTTTCCCGGCGGCCACAACTATTTCCAACAATCCCGAGCTACGAGAAAGGTTGGTATGTGAGGTTGTTTTGAGCTTGAGTGTACGAAAAAAGGCGACTTGCGAAAAGTTCAAAAATTCTTGATTTTGAGCTCGATCCACAATTTTGGAATAAATTTGTGCAATTTCGTGGCTTTGGATTTGTATATCTACGATTTGGAGTAATTTTGATGATTTTGGGGTGTTTTTTGAAATCCAAAAGTTGATATTGAAATTTTCTGCGAAAAATGAGGTTATAGATTTTGGCCTTTTGGACGATTTTGGAGGTGAATAATCCTTGGGACAGCTTTGTGGTGTGTTTGGATGTGATTTCGGACGAATTAAGGTAAATTTTATACTCTTTTCTCATTGTGTATAGGTGCTATACGGAGTTCACTGTCGCTTTAGGATGTAAATGCGTATTTGACCTTCGATGTTGACGAAAAATTTGGTTTCTATTTCCCTTATATACTTTCAAGTTTTCGGAGCATTAAGACGGCGTCGCTCAGGGTTGCGGTTTCAAGGCTGGATAAGAAATCAAGTGTTACTTGGAAGTTGGAAGATATGCAAGGTACGCATTTTTCATATGAATTTTCAAAACTATTTGGGTTATTATTAGCATTCGATATTTTACATGAAATTCTTTATAAAGTAGTGTCAACGACAACCAAGCGGGAGTAAGTTGCCAATGGTATTGAACCTTTAAACCATCGGCTTATTTAAATTTCAATTAGTGTAGGTCTATTATGTTTTAATAGTATCCTCTTATATATTTTATAGATGCTAGAAGGCATCTCTTACGGTGCGAATCGATCAACGAAGAACATGATTTGTTGGCGAGCATTTTATGAGACCATTTTTATGTAGGTACTTTATTAGTCGTATGTTAATATGTTTGTATATATGTTATCAGATTTTGTTGGATGATGTAATTGTTGATCTTTATTGAGGATTGCTAGTTATCGTTTGAGGATTGATTGTTGGTGATTGATCTTTTAATTTTGCTTGGTTTGCTTTGGATTAATTGTTGAGGCCGACAAAGTGATAATACAAGGTGATAGAATAGGAAACCCTAAGTAAGAAACATAGTTCGAACGAAACCAAGGAAGGGAAGAAGAACTAACGTAACATTATCCGATTCAAGTTCTAAGGAGGTATATCTTCTTATTTTGATATATTTGTCTTATGCAAATGTAAGCCTATAGGTTTAACATTTCAAAGCCTAATAAATAAAGGATGGGAAGGGGGATGTAGGGCGTATCCTTTTCCTAGTTTAGGATAGTTTTCAAGAAAGAGCATGATCCTTATGATGTTAGAAGATTTTAGGGTTTAAGTATAACCATACTACATGGCAGCCTAGAACCAGGCATGCTATGCCTGAAAAATTTTGTAAGGTAAGAAACGGACTTTGAAGAAGAAGAAGGCAGCTTCAAAGTGACTTTCGATTGAATGAAGAAAATTCATGAGGAATCGGGCGAAAGTAAGGATGGTATTAGGCTAAAATCAAGCGATGCAAAAATGAACCTAACACATGATGAAGTCTGGCGATTCTAATTCAAAGGAGTGGAATTCGAGCGATTGGAAGACATATACCCATGCTACAATCGGGCGAATGGAAGAAACACATGCAAGGTTTATCGAGCAATGTTGATGTACAAAATGATCGGGCGAAACCTTCTTTATGCACATCACAATTGACCGAATGGAAGAAGTAACTCTGCGAAAGAGATGTTGAACCATGATTCAAATCGGGGAAACTACTTAACACAAGCAATGGGGCGATTTGTTGAGCATGAAAGCCACGGCGAAACGTGACATGTTAGTGCATGGAATCGGGCAAGGAAATGGTGACGTCAACACTCGGTGATTTTGAGCTAAAGGTCTTCTCAATTGGCGATTTGGTGAATGAATAAAAAGCTCGGCGAAACATATTGATGCATGCACAAGTCGGGGATCGAAGACTGTTATGTTCTCTCCAATCGGGCGAAACGGTGATTAACGGAAGCTCGGCAAAAGCAAATCCTTGGTGTGTGGAATCGGACAATTTCGACGTCTAAATAATACAAATCGGTCGAATGCTAAGGAAGTGTGAGGATGAATCGGGTGAAAGAGGTGTTAGTACAAGGTCGAATCGAGTAACGTCAGGACCATGACAATCGGGCAATTTTAATGTTATAGGGAAGCCACTTTCGCCGAACTCTATGTGTCTTAGATAAATACTAACTTAAATTATGAGTTGGAACCTAGGGTTTAATAATTTAATAGTCAAAATAAATTATTTCGACATAAGTACCTGATTTAAGTATGATACTGACATTATGATGTTTTATCTAAGGGTCAGGAGGTAAAAACGTCTCAGAGTCAAAAGTATTGAAGCTCGAACGACAGGTAAGTTCGAAGTCCCAACTACAACACATAAATGTATGTGTACAAATTATGTGTCTATGTGCTTCTATGATTTTACGTGATTTTATTATGTTACACGATGACATGACATGATAGGCATATTCACGACATGTTCATATGCACGCACCATTTGTATTAAAGACGGGATACAAGAGCGTGCATGATACAAGATCGCCGGAGAGCGATAAATATCGCCGCTATGGGCGTCTGGGTCGACTCACAGTTGAGTCACGGCTCTTCTATGCTACCGTGGTGACGTCTTATGTCGTTACCTTCAAGACATGACATGTTCAAGACAAGACATGATTTTAGGGCGAATGCCCTCATGGCGAAACGTGAAACCTGGAGTATGCGAGCTGAGGGAGTAAGCGACATCGAGGGTACCTCTGGGTTGACTACCTCAGAATAGGCTACTAGTGTAAAGCGTCCGTCTGATGTATGAAACCACCTTGGGACAGAAAAGGCGCCCTAGGGTTAGCCTCCCATGAGTGGGTATTGTCACTTATATATTATATCCCTAGTGGATTCGAGCTCCATGATGGTGCATAGCAAGATAGCCGAGGGCCCTGCATGACAAAACAAGACAAGAAAAATATGAGGTCTAGGAAGCATTGGCGCGGATGCCTCTGCAGATTAGGGCACGTGCATTGCATGCATGGCTTTCACTTAGTGAGCTTTATAAGCTCATCCCACGTATTTATGTGTTGTAGGTTCACGGGATCACGGTACGTGATCTTTATGATGGCGAGGCTTATTTTTGAAGCTTCCAAAGGACTTTTGAGGTGGCAGTGTGTACATGGATGCGACCTGGGTGGTGGGCCGATAGATTAGTTTTGAACAAGCATGCGCATTCACCTATGTATTTATGTCCTAGGAACATTTTGTAATGTACAGGTGAATTTCCTTTATATAAAAAGAAAAATTTTGTACGCATTTTCGCAAGTTATTATTTCCTTAAATCGCATGCAGTCACTTAATTTAGAAATAAGAATGGGTGGTAGAAGTCAGGGGCGCCACAGGTGGTATCAGAGCTTTCGGTTACAAGTTCTTTAGATTGCCCATTTACACACACTCAAAAGCACGAAAGCGGCCTTGCTAGTAAGTTTTATGTTTCTATGAATTTCGTATGCGCATGATTTAATTGCCTTAGGGACTATTAGGTATAAGAGAAAACTGGTAGAACAAGAGGGATAGACAGTGGGGGTGCGGATAAGGGCAAGCAACCCACAACTCCTACTGATAATCGAGATATGGCGATTCTCCAACTCATGAAGTTGGTGCGACAACAATCCGCTCAAATACAAGAAATGATGCAACAACGAAATACGGGCGGACCATCGAATAATGGGCTTTCTCAGGCGGAGAGGGTCGACATTCGAAGACGCCATTGACTCTACAACAGCTGAAGATTGGCAGAGAACTTTAGAGAGTATGTTTCAATACAGCCACATTCCAGAGGAAGAAAAGGTTTTGTGTGTTGCCTTCCTGCTGTGGGGAACCGCAGACCATTGGTGGGATACAATTCTCGCTTTTGAAGACCCTATCATAATGATGTGGGACCGGTTTAAGGAGCTCTTTAGGAGAAAATATTCACCGCCACGGTACGGGTTCAACGAATGAACGAATAAATCAATCTACGCCATGGCCCGATGACCGTGGCCGAGTATATCAGAAAATTCGAACAGTTGTCTTGATTTGCGGCTCGCATGGTGAGCACTGATGCACTAAAAGTGGAACGTTACATGGAAGGCTTGAACCAGAACTATACCGAGACATGAACATGGCTAGGTCTCAAGGAGGCACTTATGCTCAGGCGGCAGTACGCGCTTTAATGGCGGAGCAAGCTGAGCTCCGAATTATTCGAGCCCAAGAAGCAAAACAAAAGTTTGTGCAAGGACCAACATGGGGTGGAGGTAATCCGAAGAAACAATTCATCCCCAAGAACGCCAAGCCCAATTTTCAGAATAAACCTGCACCACCTCAACGGCCTAATGCTAACCAAGGGAGACCGCAGCTGAACATACCCCATGTTAGGTCCTCAATTATCAACTCCTAGATCCTATACTTGAAATCTAAGGAATTTGATAAGAATTGTAGAGAATTAGACTTTGATCGAAAACCTTCTGTTGAGAGTTTCGAGAGAGATTTCGAGTAGTGAGAGAATGAATTCTGACGTTCTCTCTCTAGAATTCGATTTGCATGCCGTTCGGATCAATTTACTAAAATTCTCTATTAAGCACAATGTGTGTACAAGTATTTATACCAAACATACTTGGTATAAATACGATTTAAGTCCTAAACTAAGGACAAATACAAATAAAGCCCCTAATTACAAGGACAACTAATAAATCAAAGCACAACTAAAACTGATATTCTACATTCTCCCCCTTTGTGCTTGATTTTCTTCTTTTTCTTTCGTGAATTCGTATAAATGACCAAAACTGAAATTCAAACTAAACTCCCGCACTTTCTCTAGTCAAGGAACAAGTCCCACGGAAACGAGAGAACAGAAAAGCTCCAAAACTGAATAATAATGATCAAAAGCCTTCCTCTCCCGTTCCCAAAAAGAAAATTTTCAACGAAAATATTTCGAGTTTTAGCGCACAAACTTCATCGTGTGCTTCAAATGATCCTACTAGTTTTTCATTTAAAAATCTTATACTTGAAAATAATTTTCGAAATTCTTATTTCATTCTAATGTGAAAGGTGTGAATTCTAACCATAGGAAATACGACTTATGTGCCATAGATGGTTATAATTCTATATGCTTGTATTCCTACGTCCAATATCCGGTGAAGAAACATCTTATGTGTTTGGCCACGGAGAAAATGTTTTAGCCGTCTCCCAAACACACTTTCACCCGGGCGGAAAAGCTTTATCAGTGTCAAATCGCTCCCACATGGGTTCCTGTTTCTCCACGAAATTTAAGTAATCCCAAACGAGTTTGGGTACCTAAAGGTTCTTCATGGATGTTTTAGGACAAAATTTAAATTTGACACCTTGTATGCTTAACTCGTTATCTGCTAATAAGGGAGGATCCACACAACAATGGGTTACAAAGTCCCTATAGTTCTGCAAATTTCCCTCATGTATGGTACTCTGATGGTAGTTGCTCCACATACATGATCAAGGGCGAGCGGCAGAGCAAGTACAACAATTCCCTACCTACGCGAAAACTCGGTGACAAAGTTCCTTTATCATTTTTTTTCTAAAAAGTGCTGAAATTTTAGGATAAGTCAAATTAATTTCTTAGGGGTTGCAATTTGGTACATTATGCATCTGAGCTGAAATGTTAAATGCCAAATATTTTTTCATTTTACACATAGATATATAAAAAAACCAAAATATATGTATATATATAATCTCTTCATGCATCTTTTTCTCTTTTTATTCTCAAGCATCTTCATCTTTTTGAAAATTTTGAAAAAAAAAGTTATAAAAATGATAAATAAATAAAAAAACTCATGCATTTGATTATTTCTTTTATCATGTTCATACTTCCTTTCATTTTTTTTTATTGTCAATAAAAAAAACAAAACCATAAAAATAATAATAACATAAAAACAACAAAAACAATATATACAAGAGATTAACTACAATGACTAATAAAAAAATAAAAAACACAAAATAAAATAATAATTTTTTTGCATTGTTTTGAACAACAAAATTAAACAAAAACAAAAGCAACAAAAAAATGGGGAATGACGATTACTCAATCTACTTTGATTTGTTCACTAAATTCTTTCCTTGATATATGATTGATTATTTGCTTAAAATTGTCTGTCTAGTTGCCTTCTTTTGTCTAAAGGCCACTGTTTGTTCCACTAGACACAAAGCCACATCATATATGTGAGATTTTGAGCCTTACTATTTTTCCAGGAATTTATCATTGAGCGAGTCACACATCAAATGCTTGTCTTAACTTGTGTTTCTTGGCCTCATACTTGCCTTGCATTAGATTGTTAGAAAATGATTAGGGACGTAGGAAATTCCTCACTTGGGCAAAACCAAAATATTATCCTTGAAATTGTTCCTCTACTCATCCCTTTTGTGCCTTACCCGATATCTTTTTCTTCATTTGTATCCCGATCAAGCCTCCAACCGCAATTCATAGATTTTGGAGGGTTGCATAAACGAGAAAATGAGGGGGAGCAAAAGGCAACGAAAGAGAAGAAGAAAATGATGACAAAAGGAGGTGGAAACGCATACGAGGAATGCTCAACGACGATAAATAGTCCAAATAAACTGCCTTCCCAATTACTGAAATCTTCTAGAAATCATAAGAAGAGGTCATGGATCTTGCTGTGAACTTCTCCTTCGATAATCTCGTATACTCGTCAGAACGGCTGGAAGAGGAGCACCACGACGTGAACTTCCAATGAGAATGTGGTCTTATATCGAGACAACGAGAAGAGGAGCACGGCCTTTGGTTCGAACACCATAACTGTGAACTTCTCCAAATGGATAGTCTTTGAAACCTCTCTAGGGATTGAAAGAAGAGGAGCGTGGTATCGGCCCGAGAACCAAGAAGAAGAACTTCGCCTTAGATAATCTCTCAGCCTCGTAGAAAGCGGAGCTTCAGCTTGAGCAAGTGTGGAATAATAAAGAAATATTAAAGGATGAAAAAGATAATGCCGGTGAAGAGGACGACGAAGAAAAGGAAGTAGATCTTTAGTCCACGATTCCTAAATATTTTCCTTTCCTTATAAGTCAGAACCATAATACTAAATCCCTCAAGTCCCTTTGATTCCATATCGACGGTCTCTCGCTCGGTGAAATGATTAAAAGCGCCTTGGTAGCAGGTTAATTGACATGATTTTGCTTGTATTGAAATGAGTGATATATCTAATATATAAATCCCACGATAAAAATAATTGAGCGCTAGAGCGAACCTTGTGGGAGTTGTCGAAATGGATCACTCTATAAACGTAGGACTTTAGTTTGACGGCAAATTATTATTCTATGTGTCATGTCAAACATTTGCGTGAAAAGGATCAAAGTGATAATCTGACCCAAAATAAATAAATAAAAAAATAAAAATAAAAATAAAAATTGCATAGTATTTTTTCGAATTTTTCAAAGTGATAATCTGACCCCTAAATATTATTCTTTGCATATTTTCTTTGCTTATTTTCATGCATTTTTTTCTATTTGTGCATTTATTTACTTTGCATTTTTCTTATGCATGAAAAATTTCGCATATTTTCAAATACATTTGTACATGCATTGGCACGGAATTCTTTAAAAGCGAAATATTACTTGCTTATATGCTGACGCAAATTTTTGTATGCATGCTTAGGTATTCATACATATATGCTGAAATGATTATATGCATTACTACCCGTTGTGTCATATGTGTTAAATTCTCATATGCATATCTTGGTGAATATGTATATCTTTGCGAAATTGTTAAACACTATATGGGCACTATTTGAGGGGGAGTCATGATTATTAGTGGGCGAAAACATGAATTAAGGGGGAGAATAAAAAATTACCCTATTATTTTGAAATTACTCCGTTATATGTTTTCAATGAGCATGAATTGAGGAGGAGTAATATGAATTTAAGGGGGAATAATTTTAACTGTTATAATTCATGTTTACGCTTTAGAGTGTACTTTAGAATCATGAATTCTCCTTGAATCTTTTTAAACCACCAAATCATCGGGGGAGCTTTTTAGTGATTTCAGGTGTGTGAAGTGGAAGCTTTTCAAGAAGATCTTCCAACTATCACTTTGAATTCAGCTCTCGAAGATTTAGCGAGAGAAAGAGATGGCCTACCTTGTTCTGGAATTAGAGACGCTTGTTCGAGGCCGAACCAGACAACTTCCATTCAGAGAAGACGAATCTGGCGAAATGGAGAAGATGGCTAAACCCCGAGCCCTCTCTTTGACTTTTCTCAAGCCCCTTGCTTCCGGAAGAAGAAGCAAGTACCGAGGACCGAACCACACGTGACTCAAGCATCATCAAGGACTGAAGTTGCCAACCGTGTCCACTGCATCAAGGACCGAAGTTGCCAACCGTGTCCACTGCATTAACGATCGAAGTTGCCAACCGTGTCCACCTCTCCAAACCTCACATCGGACTCCCGATCTCAATACAAGGTTGAACCAAATAGGGGGAGTTTCGAGTTTCGTGTGCTTTCAACGGGACAAATGGAACTCGGATTTTCGAAAATCCGGCAAGAACTTCTTACATCTTGCGGCATTTAGGAGAAGAACTTCAAAATAAGATTCAAAGAAAAAGTCGATGCCTAGAGGACCAGGTGAGCTTGAAGACATTCTATAGAGGAGATTTCGAGGACTCGAGGACTCTCTCTAATTGCGAGACGAAGATAACCCCGCTATATTGGAAATTGAATACAAAAGCGGAGATTGCTGGAACTATTTTATTGTGTTCAATTAATGTAGTTATCTTAGTCTTGCTTTTTAATTAGCACTAGCATAGGGCTATTTAAGTAAATATACCACGGTAGATGGTATATATAGTGACCCTAAAGCATGTTTTAGGGTGATAACTTCATTTGTAGCAAATTCATTTTCTAAAAATTGAGTTTATTGTGGAACGAAGCTTGCCATACCTTCTAAAGTTTCTCTCTACAAATTCAAAGGTAATTCTCGATCTTCATAATCGTTTATACGAATTCGCTACGTCAATCCGTGTCGGATAAATTTGGATAAAAAATATCATTAGTAGTATGAGGACCTAACAATTGCTTTGATACCAATTGTTAGGTCCTCAATTATCAACTCCTAGATCCTAGACTTGAAACCTAAGGAATTCGCTAAGAAATGTAGAGAGTTAGAGTTCGATTGAAAAGCTTTCATTGAGAGCTTCGAGAGAAATTTCGAGTAGTGAGAGAATGAATTCTGACTTTCTCTCTCTAGAATTCGATTTGCAAGCCTTTCGGATCAATTGACTAAAATTCTCTATTAAGCACAATGTGTGTACAAGTATTTGTACCAAACATACTTGGTATAAATACAATTTAAGTCCTAAACTAACGACAAATACAAATAAAGCCCCTAATTACAAGGACAGTTAATAAAATCAAAGCACAACTAAAACTGATATACATTCTCCCCCTTTGTGCTTGATTGACTTTCCCAGCCATCTGTCCTCGTCGGGCAAAGTAAGACCTGCGCAAGCCCAGCGTATACTCGAAGTTTCTAATGTTGTTCCTCAGCTCCAGTTGCTCATCGATGTCCTCAAGAAGTTCCATCAGAAGCAGTTGTTCTCTCACGAACCTGTGAAGATTCAGCATGGTCTATCTGTTGATCTCTTTCAATCTCTTCCCTGTGTTCTTCCTAATGACCTTGAGCGTCCCATCACGAAACTTATGAATCTCAGTCCTCAGCATCAACGTAGTCGTATTGCAATCGGATTGTGGTAGGTGATTCCTAAGACTGAGCTGATATGCATGTGATTGGTGGGAAGCCCTTCGACATCAGGTCCTTTGTTGAACGGGCGGTCATGTTAACCTTCTTCACCATCGCTCTCCAAAGCCATCCGAAGGTCGTGTACGGCAAAATACTTAACTTGGCGCACCATGAACCTGTAGAGTCCCTCGAGCCCTTCTTTCTTGATGAGCCTTGAGGACCCCTGTACTTCTCTACATGCATCTGGTAGAGACGAAACACCTCCTCGGCAGGGAGATACGGTAGGTCACTCTCGCTTAGGTCATCTCGAGTTCTATCTACCCGTTCTATGACGTAACAAGGAGTTGGAAGGTTGCCTTTAGCACAGTAGACGCTTAGTACCTGGCAAAGTGGGGATAGACTCTTGTAATGACTCTTCGCTTGTACTTTTGTATTCCTCAGCCTCACATCTGGTCCAAGATGGGTTGGCATCCAAAGATATGTCATCCTCTTCTGCGGATCCCAGTGAGAGATGCCTCTGAGCTCGAACTCGTTCGGCTTCTTGACTTTGTTCGGTGACCTCCATATGTGTTCACGAACTTCTTCAAGGAATGGGATCTCAATCCTGATGTTTTCGCATGGCGTGTCTATCCGAACGGATCCTGGCACTAATCTCGTAGGAGAATCCGCCCGATGAGCAATCAACTCTGGAAGGCTTGAGAGAATTTATTCATGGTCTTCACCTTCCTGAAGTTCTTCGTCTTCTATCAAAACTAGATTGACAGAAGCTTGCTGTAAAACTATCGAACGTCCTTGAGTCTCTATATTTGAATTTCCTCGGGCATGGCATGGGTCATCCACTGTCCCTCGAAGATGTACTTGTCGAGGAACTGGTGTGGGTTGACTCCACTTCCTGATGGTCCCGATTTGTCTGGAGTGATTGAGAGAGTTGCTTGAGTTTGCGCTAAGGCAACGGGCATGGTGACACTTGCTTCTTTTTCCGGAAGCAAGGGGCTTGTAAAAGTCAATGATGTGGGCGTAGGCGTCCTTAGGTCAAAAGTTGGTGGGTCGATTTGGGTTAGAGTATGGGTGGTGCGGTGCGTGGTGTGGATTGTTTGGGTAGTTTGTATAGTGGGTTGGGTTTCACCTGCTTCAGCGCTTGTCTGCGTCGCGCCTGAACCTTGTTCTCGACCTTCTCCTTGGCCACTCGAAGATGTCCTAGGTCTTTTCTCCCTCTCATGACGGTCCTGATCGTCCGGACCGTCATGTCGACGTCGTGTGCGGGAGCTTTGGCCTTGACGGGATTGAATAGGGGGCTCAGGATGATCCACGAGACGCCTGTACAGTGATTCTTCCTGAGGCGTTCGGGTGTGAAGGCCTATAAGGCATGCGAGTAGTATATCGTGGAGTTCGGTGATGGGTATGGTGTATGGGTTAATGAGTATTGATTAGTTTGTGAGTCGGTCGGTGGGAGAGGGTTGTGGGGTTGGGAGGTTTGCTTGCGTTGAAGTGCCCTCTGAGACGGGTGCTTTTCCAGTGTCGCATCAGGACGTCTCGATGGCTGCCAGCACTCTATCCATCATTTTGTCTTCAAGGGTGTGATGGCTGCAGAGAGAGCTGCTTGGAAGTGCGCTTCAGTCACAAACTAGACGGACGCCTCCGTTGATGGTCCAGGTCGTTTGGATTCAAAGGGACTTTGAAGGATTTTAGTTAGGCTCTGACTTAGAAGGGAATGATATTTTTGGGAAAAATAAGCTTTTCGCCGTCTTCCGTTCCTTTGTCATTCTCCTTTTCTCCGGCACTTTTCTCTTTCGTCTTTTCGTCTTTTTCATTATTTTATCCTTTGTGAGTTTTTCTTGTTCGCTCTCGGGCCGATACCGTGCTCCTTTTCTCTTAATCGCTAGAGAGGTTTCAGAGATTATCGATTTGAAGAAGTTCACGATTATGGAATTCGAGCCCACGGCCGTGCTCCTCTTCTCGTTGTCTCGATATAAGACCGGATTATCGTTGGAGAAGTTCACTTCGTGGTGCTCCTCTTTCCAGCCATTCTGACGAGACGAGATTATCGATGGAGAAGTTCACAACAAGATCCACGCCTCCGTCTTAATGTTTTGAGATTGTGATAGTCGAGAGGCAGGTTCTTTTGGTCTGCTTTTTGTGCGTTGAGCATTCCTCGTGTGCGTTTTCCACCTTTTCTTGTCATCTTTTTCTTTGTCGTCTCCCCATCCTTTTCTTGATTGAATATCCCACCGAAGTCATAAGTTGTCGGTTGAAGGCTTAAAGGCTTTTTCAATTGAAGAAAAGGAATTTGGAGAAAGCTCAAAAGGGATGACTAAAGGCAATGGTAAAGGAATGAAATTTTGTATTTGGCCGAGTATGGAATTTCCTAAGGGCCCTAATCATTTTCCGAACGATCTAATACAAGGCAAGTATGCGGCCAAGAATCACTAGTTAAGACAAGCAATTAATGTGTGACTCACTCTAGAATAGATCTGTCGAAAGAAATAAAAGGTTAGAAACCTCACTTATGAAGTGGCTTTGTGTCAAGTGGAACAAGCTAATGACCTTTAGACACAGGAATGCGACTTAGACTGACAAAATTAAGCAAGCAATCAGTCTCGTGTCGGGGAAATCTATTCGTGGCGTAGGTCGAGCATCCTAAAGATATTGTCATGCCCCTAATAATATACTTATATGTATAATATCTTTGTATTTTTAAAGTATTTTTTGTATTATTGTTATTGTAATGAAATATTTCACGCAAGATATAGCATTAAGTATAGAAAACACATAGCATAGAACATGTGAAAGGACATAGGATCACATAAGCACAAATTACGGAAGGTTCAACATGCCTAATTTTCCGACAAGGAATTGGAACCGTTTTTCATCCAATGCCTTGGTGAAGATGTCAGCTAGTTGATATTCCTTGTTCACAAAATACATGTCAATGGTGCCTTTTTCTACGTGAACTTTGATAAAGTGATATCGTATGTCTATGTGTTTTGTGCGTGAATGGCGAACAGGACTATACGTAATCGCAACGGCACTTTGGCTATCGCTATAAATAGGTATATTATTTAGATTGTACCTATAATCGCGAAGCTGAGTCCGTATCCATAGCATTTGCCAATAACAGCTGGCAGCCACGACGTATTCCGCCTCGGCCGTCGATGTCGAAATGCATTTCTGCTTCTTCGATGACCAGCAGACTAGCTTTTTGCCAAGAAATTGAGCGCCACCGGATGTGCTTTTCCTGTCCATTTGGCAACCTGCATAATCAGCGTCAGTATAGCCAATTAATTTGAAATTTGTGCCTTTAGGGTACCATAAACCGAAGGTCGCGGTGCCCTTTAGGTAGCGAAGAATCCGCTTGACCGCAAGCATATGAGATTCTTTGGGATCGGCTTAGAAACGGGCGCATAGACACGTGGCAAACATGGTGTCCGGCCGGCTTGAGGTGAGATAGAGAAGAGAGCCGATGATGCTGCGATATGATGTAATGTCGACCACGTTTCCCGTGGGATCGGCATCCAACTTGCAGCTTGTAGACATGGCAGTGCTTATAGACTTACTCTGATCTTGATGGAGTTTCTTCAAAATGTCCTTGATGTATTTTGTCTGACTGATGAATATCCCGTCATCGAGCTACCTGACTTGAAGTCCTAAGAAGAACTACATCTCTCCCATGTGACTCATTTCAAATTTGCTCATCAAATCTCCAAATCTCTTGCATAGCCGTGGATTTGTCGATACGAAGATGACGTCGTCTACATAAACTTGGACGACCATCAAATCTTTGTCGTGCCATTTTATGAAGAGGGTCGTATCGGTCGTTCCTCGTATAGATCCAGATTTTACGAGGAAATCGCTCAAGACGTCATACCAACCACGTGGGGCTTGTTTCAGTCCGTAGAGAGCTTTGACCAATCGATAGACGTGAACGGGATGTTCTTGATCAACAAAGCCTTCTGGCTAAGCGACGTAGACTTCCTCCTCTTTTAACATGTCGTTAAGAAAGGCGGTCTTTACATCCATTTGATAGACTTTGATGTCTTTATGAGCCGCATAAGCCAGGAAGAGACGAATGGCTTCGATTCGGGCAACATGAGCATATGTCTCATCGTAGTCAATTCCTTCATGTTGATTATATCCCTTCGCAACCAATCTCGCTTTATTCCTAATCAATTCACAATCTTCATTCTTCTTGTTCTTAGATACCCATTTTGTCCCGATGATTGTTTTCCCATGCGGACGGGGTACTAGGGTCCACAGTTGAAGACGCTCGAATTGGTTGATTTCATCTTGCATTGCTATTACCCAATCCGGATTTTTTAGTACGTCTCCTACCTTGGTTGATCATTTTGGCTTAAGAAGCAGCGGAAGAGACTGTGTTGACGACGTGTTCGTACTCCACTCGAAGGATCATCTATAATTTGATCAACTGGATGTGCTCGAGTCCACTTTCGCTCATGTGGTAGTGCAGAACTAGACGCATCGTCCATTTGTGGACTGAGACTTCCAGTGATTTCAGATTGTTCATTAGGTTGAGGTAAGTCAGATTCTGCACTTGAATTGAGTGATTCTGATGAGACTTCCTTGTTGGTTGTTGTAGGTTCTTCAGTGATCTGTGGTAATTCTGAATCGGGTGAGGTAGGGACATTTGAAGAGCTTGGTACGTCGGCCTCGTCGAGTGGGGGCTCCACTAAAGCTGTAGCAATAATGGTTTCTGGCCGATATACGGGCCCAAAGAGAGAGTCCAAGTCTTCCAACGCAAGTTTCGGAGCTTCTTCAGACGTTGAATCCGGAGTTGTTGCCATCTTCTGTTGGTCTTGTGCCAACACACCAGTGTATACGGATTCTGAACTGTCGTATTCAGAAGACATCGGGTTTGGCACGGGTCCTGAACCGAGGTGTGCAGGAGCCAACGGATTATGCACGGGTCCGGGACTGATGTGACCAGAAGTCATTTCTGTCACTTCGTGGACAGTGACATTGTAGCTTTCTTTGATTGAACGGTTGGACTTGATGTAAACTCGGTACGCCTTTGACGTTGATAAATACCCGACGAATGTGGCTTCGAATGCTTTAGGATCGAACTTATCACGTTGCTCTCTGTCGTTTGCACAAAGCACTTGCACCCGAAGACCTTGAAGAATGAGACATTGGTACTCGCTTGTTTATTATTTTGTCCGAAGTCTTATCGAAGCAACCACCGTCCTGTTCTGAGTGAAGCATGCGGTATTTACTGCTTCAGCCCAAAGGAAGTGTGGGAGGCCGAAATGGATCAGCATTGTACGTGCGGCTTCCACTAGAGTCCTGTTCTTCCTTTCAATGACCCCATTCTGTTGAGGATCTTAGCGGCTGAGAATTGCTGACAAATGCCAAGTTTCTGATAAAAATCACTGAGATACTTGTTCTTGAACTCAGTGCCGTTGTCCGTTCGGATGACTTGATGGTTCTTTGCAGCAAATTCTGAGTAGTGTTCACGAAATTAATTATCAAGTCCCCCGTCTCATATTTAGTTCGGATGAACTTTGTCCAAAAGTAGAAAGAGAAGTCATCAACAATGACCAGAATGTACTTGCGTCCATTAATACTCTGTGTTTGCATTGGTCCACAGAGGTCCATGTGAAGCAATTCCAGTGGACGGGAAGTAGAAGCAATCTGTTTTATGTGATGAGATGCTCGCTTCATTTTTCCTAATTCGCGCGCCAAACATTGATGCTCTTTCTGTAATACTATAGTTGGAAGACCGTGAACCAACTTTTCTGTCGAAGGTCGTTGAAGAGCTTTAATATTGAGATGAGACATACGTTGATGCCATAAGCTGTCCTCTGAATTATAGTTTGAGATATGAGGCAAACAGCTGCCGCACGGACGTCAGGTTTATCGTTAGATTTCATTTCTGACATCCTTGGAGGAGTTCTTTTGTCCTGACTGTCCAATATTCTGCACAGGTTAGCAATAAAGACCACCTGGATCCTTTGTCGCAGAATTGGCCTATGCTGAACAAGTTATGGCGGAGACCTTCGACATAATAGACATCGTTTATCGTCAGATTTTCCAAAATGATGTCCCCGAATCCTAGTATGGGAGCTGAGTCGTTGTTCTCGAATATGACTTTTCTATTTGGTCGGTCTTTGTAGTTGCTCAGCAGCTCTTGTATTCCTGTCATGTGTGTGGAGCAATTAGAGTCGAAGTACCACACATGATGGATCTCCTGAGATGATGTGGATGCTTTCTCGTCGTCCGTCTCTGCGGAAGTATCATCTTCTTTTTCATCATCAAGGCGGGCCATTAAGGCAACATTTTCAGCGTCAGAATCTGAGCTGTCCTCTAGCCAGTGGTCCTGCTCTGTCATAAGAGCTACTCCGTCTTCCTTTTGTTTGGTTAGTTGAAGCTTCATGGAGTAATAGTTAGCATCCTTTTTCTTTGGAAGGGTGCACCCCTGGCAAAGTGACATGTTTTACCACAATTAAAACATCTTAGTTTGTCTTTAGGAATTGTCGCTTCTGATGACTCAGCTGGCTTCTCTTTATTCTTCGAGCTTGTATTTCGAAGTCTGTTGGCAGAAGATGACGACTTCTTCTTGAAGTACTGCTTTGTCATCATCTTAGCATCTAAGGCCAGCTGTTTCCCGAATTCTTTGATCTCAGAGGGAAGTTCTGAATCAGATGTGTCTTCATCCTCAGAGGAGCTAGGGAGCTTGACGTGCTTTTTCATCGATCCGTTTGCCCTTTAGCTCTTTTTGTATCTCGTCGATATCTTCTTCATGTTGTGTGAGTTATCAAAAACAACGTGAATATCCATCTTATCCAAGTCCTTATTTTGCCGCAGTTGAGTAGAGATTTTCTTCCATTCGATGGGCGATGCTGACAGAAACCAGATATTCATCTCCATATTTGTCCTTTTTATGTCAATTTTTCTCATTTCGTTGAGAAGCGGTGAGGTACCGCTGATAAAGATCGTGTAAGCTCTCCTCGTTTTTGGCCTGAAGGAGTCATACTCTGTGAGTATGTTAGCCTTCTTAGCTTTAGCGCCGACTTTGCTTCTTTGCATCATTCGCTCCAGTTCATCCCACATCCCTTTAGCAGTCGGAATGCTATTTGTTTGTCTATAGATATCACTAGGGATGCCCTGTATCAGCGTGTTCTTAGCTATAAGATCAGCTCTTGCTCTTCTTTTCTCAGCTTCATCGTACTCACTAGGTAATTTTACTCGCCCAGTGGGTCCGTTTGGAGGATTGTTCGAGCTACACCTTCTTGGGTTATGTAAAATATTTTCGGTCGCTCATGAAGTGACTTGAGTAGATCTTCAGCCTGATCTTTAAGCTCTATGAAGTTTAAGAACCGACTTCCCCATACTGTATATTCGCCCCTTTTGAGAACTAGAGGCGATTATCGTTTCCTAGAGAATAGGCATCCATTTTTTCTTCGAGTTGATGTAGGATCTTCTTTGTTGTTTTGGTTGGTTTGAATTGATGTGATGTGCTTCACAAGTAGCAGATTAGTTAGTAGCGTTTGACTCTAGAGAAGTTTCGAGAATAATTTTGACTCAATCTTTAAAGTTTGATAAAAAATTAACTCGTCGAGAAAAATTGTCGATGTTATTGTTCTCGTGCGAGAAAGTACGTCAGCAAAAACTTTTACGAGCGAGAAAAGTTGCTCAAAATCTTTCGGTCGAGAAAAGGTCTTGGATCGTGAATTTATTTCGAGCGCGGAGAAACAACATATTTAATAAGTTTCTCGCTGGGTCAAAATAAATTCGTTGACTGAAAAGGTTTCTCATATGCAAATGATTTACGCTTAGTCAAACTGAGAAGTCTGACCGAAAAAGTTTTTCGGTAGTAAGTTTTACAAGTGCAAAAATCAAAATTGATCTTTGTCGAAAAAAAATTTCGCTTAGTAATGCTCGAGAAAATTTTCTTCTAAAATCGCTTCTAACGACGACGAGTTTAGTGTTGACTTTAGAGTCTTGACCGCAAAAAATTCACAAAGTTCTCGATCAAGAATTTAATTCGATCGAAGAGTTGAGCGAGAAAAATTAAAATCACTTAAAAAGTCGAAGAACTCTAATTAACATTGATTTAAGCCAAAACACCAAATTAGAACGTGAAATTGCATGTATTTACTCGCAATCAGTTACTTACCATGCACGAATAAGCAATTAAACATGTTATGAAGCAAAACATGTCGAATTTAATCAAAATCATAACGTGCTCTAACAGTTTACCGCGCGAACAGCAGCTATTCAAAATCGATCAATTCTGCTAGAATGATGTTCTAAACGCTACCGATCTAATCAAAATCGTTTCTTAGCACTATACGGAGCACAGAAACATAAAATTCAAGTCGATTAATCACAAAATTAAGCTTATCAGATCGAAATTAGATTTCGCGCCAGAAATGTTCTTCCCACGTAACAGTTCCAGAAAATGAATTTCGACCTGATTCTAACAATTATCGATTCAAAACAGAACGAATCTGCTCTGATACCAATTGTTAGGTCCTAATTTATCAACTCTATCAAACCTAGGCTTCAATCCTAAGCAATTCGACTAGAATGGTTATCATTAAGATTCAATCGAAAAATTTCGTTGAAGAACACTAGAGAGAATTTCGATTAGCGAGAGAAAATACGTGATGTTTCTCTCTCTAGAAATTGGATTGGTAGCCTTTCTGATCAATTGACTAATTTCTCTATTAAGCTCAAATGTGTACATGGTATTTATACAAAACATACTTGGTAGAAATATCAAACTAGTCCTAAACTAAGGACAAATATATGAACGCCCCTAATTACAAGGACAGCTAATAAACCAAAGCACAACTAAAAGTGATATTCTACAAAATCTCATTTCTATAATTCTAATCGTAGAGTTGGTAATTGAGGCCTAGCAATTGGTATCGGAGCAGATTCGTTCTGTTTTGAAGCGAAAATATTTAGAATCGGATCGAAAGTTAATTCTGTAACTGTTCTATCGAAGAACAGTTTTGGTGCGAAATTCAATTTCGGTCGGATAGCTCAAATCTGTACTTATTTGATTTGAATTTGATGTCTCTGTGTTCGTTTTAGTGCTATAAATCGTTTGCGACTAGATCGGTAGTGTTTAGAACATCAATCTAGCAGTTTTGATTGGATTAGATCGGTAGTGCTTAGAACATCAATCTAGCAATTTTTCTCACTGTAGTCTTCGATCGAATAAATTTCTCGATCGAAAACTTTGCGCGGTAATTTTTCTTGGTCAGAACTCTAAGTCAGCCGTAAAGTCGTCGTAATGAGAAGCGATTTTAGTTGAAAAATTTCTCGAGCAGTGAAAATCTTTCTCGACGAGACCAATTTTGACCTTTGCACTCGCAAAACTTTCCGTCGAAAAACATTTTCGGTCAGACTATTAAAGTTTGACCTAGCGAAAATCATTTACGGTCGATGAACTTTTCCATTTAACGAATTTATTTTGACACATAGAGAAACTTACTAAACGTACTGTTTCTTGCGATCGAAATAACATCACGATCCAGAAATTATTCTCGATCGAAAGATTATGAGCAATTTTCTTCGCTCGTAAAATTTTTCGCTAACAGACTTTCTCGCACGAGAACAGTAACGACTACATTTTACTTCGACAAGATTTTTTTCGATCAAACTCTAAAGATTGAATAGAAAATAATTCTTGACTGCTTTAGAATCAAACGCTACTAACTAATTTGCTACTTGTGAAGCACATAACATCAGTCCAAATTATCAAAACAACAAACGAAGATCCTTCATCAACTCAAGAAAACAAAATGGATGCTTACCGCTTGGAAACGACAACCGTCCCCCGATACTTAAGAGGGGCAAATACATAGTATGGTGAAGTCGCTTTCTGAACTTCATCGAGCTAAAAGATCAGGCAGAAGACATTCTCTTATCACTTGAGCAAGGTCCAACTCAGTTTTGCATAAATGTACCCGGCAACAACACTGCTAATCCTCTAATTCCTGCCTCCAAGTGATTCAAAGAGCCTAGGGAATACACCGCAGGAAGCAAAGAGTGAGAGCAAAGGTTGATCTGATAGCCAAGAACACTCTAATGCAGGGCATCCCAAATGACATCTATCGACAACATTCCAACAGCTAAGGGAATGTGGGATGAGTTGCATAAGATGATGCGAAGAACAAAACTAGGCATAAGGCAAACATGGCTGACATTCTCAGCGCTTACGACTCCTTCAGAGCCAAACCCGAGGAGAGCTTACATGATGTCTCAGAGTATCTCACACTGCTGAATGAGATGACTAAAACAGAAATCAACAAGACAAACATGGAAACCAATATACGATTTCTATTCTCTCTGTCCTCAGAATGGAAGAAGATATCCACTCAAATCACACAAAGCAAAGAGCTTGAGGAGTTGGATATCCACGCCATGTTTGACAACCTTGCACGACATGAGTAAGATATAAGCAAAATGCAGAAGGAGCAGAAGTGCAGACATATCGAAGACACGGTTGCCCTAATATCTCAAAAAAAGAGAAGTTCAAAGCCATGAAAAGAGAAGATCATCAAGCCACCCACTCCTATAGAGTCAGAAGACGAATCGGACTCAGACGTGGAGCAAAACATGAAATTGCTGGGAAAGCAGTTTGTTAGGTCCTTTGATTAACAAGTCTAAGATCCTAGGCAGGAATTCAAAGTAATTCGACAGTTATGATGATCAATTAAGTTCGATCAAAAAACTCAAGTTAAGAATCGAGAGAGAGAAATCAATTAGAGTGAGAAAGTTACTGTTGTTTCTCTCTCTAGAAATCGAATTGCAAGCCTTTTGGATCAATTCTCTAAACTTTCTATATTCAGCTCAAATTCGTTACATGTATTTATGACAAACAAGCTTGGTATAAATATCAAACTAGTCCTTAATCTAAAAACTAATACAAGTAAGCCCCTAATTACAAGGACAACTAACGAAATCAAGCACAATTCAAAATGGTATTCTACAATCTCCCCATTTGTACTTGATTGCGTCTCCGCGCTATTTGTCCTCGTCGGGCGTAGTACGATCTGCGCAAGCCCAGCGCATGCTCGTAGTCTCTAACGGTCTCCCTGAGCTTCAGGCGCTCCTCGATGTCTTCTAGTAATTCCATCAAGAGCGGCTGTTCTCTCACGAACCGGTGGACCTCAGCATCGTGTCTCTGTTGATCTCTTCCAACCTCTGCTCAATATTTCTCCTGACTACCTTGAGCGTTCCGTCGCAAAACTTATGAATTTCTGTCTTCAGCATCATCCTATTCTTCTTGGCAATTGGGTTGTTGTAGGTGATGCCGATAACATAGCTGATATGCACGTGATTGCTTGGAAGCCTTTCGATCTCAAGTCCTTTGAAGAGTGGTTCGGCCATGTTGACCTTCTTCATGTTGCTCTCCAGAGCCATCTGAAGGTCGTGAGTGGCGAAGTACTTGACTTGTCGCATCATGAACCGGTAGAGCCCTTCGAGGCCTTCTTTCTTGATGAAGCCCTGAGGACCTTTGTACTTTTCCACGTACAGCTGATAGAGGTGGTACACCTCGTTGGTAGGGAGGTATGGTAGGTCGCTCTCGCTCAGTTCCTCTCGGGTCCTGTCCACTCGTTCGATAACATAGTGAGGTGTTGGACGTCCTCCTTTTGCACAGTAGACACTGAGGAATTGGCAAATTGGGGAGAGTTCCCTTAAGTGACTCTTCAGCATTTCTTCAGGATCCCCAGCCTCACGTCCGGTCCTTGGGTCAGCATCCACAGATAAGTCATTCTCTTCTGCTGACCCCAGTGAGAGATCCCTCTCAGCTCGAACTCATCCGGCTTCCTGATCCGATCCGGTGACCTCCAAATGTTTTCCCTGACTTCTTCAAGGAAGGGTATCTCTATGTGGATGTTCTCCCACGGCGTGTCGATCCGAACGGTCCCTGGCATTTGTCTTGTAGGGGAAGCCGCTCGTCGTGCGATCAACTCCGGTAGCCTTGGGATATCTCTTTGGTAGTCTATACTTTCTTGAAGTTCGTCGTCTTCTATGATCACGAGGTTCACGGATGCTTGTTGTAAGAAGTGGCGGACGTCCTGAAGTCGTTGTCTCTGATGCTCGTCGGGCATGGAATGGGTCATCCACTAGCCTTCGGAAATATACTTGTCTAGGACCTCGTGTGGATTGACGCCATGTCCAGAGGGTCCCGGTTGGTCTGGAGGGACGGAGGGAGTAACTTGGGTAGTTGCCAGAGCTACAAGCATCGCAACACTTGCTTCTTCTTCCGGATGCAAGGGGCTTGAGTAGATCGGTGGCGTGTGCGGAGGCGTCCTGAGGTGACATGTTGGTGGGTCGATGTGGGCGGTGCGGTGCGTGGTGTGGGTGTGGGTTTGGGTGGTTTGGCTAGTTTGGGTTTCACCGGCTTCGGCGCTCGTCTGCATAGCACCCGAGCCTTGTTCTTGGCCAATCGTAGATGTTCTTGGCCTCTTTTCCCCCTCATGATGGTCCTGATCATCAGGATCATCATGTCTGCGTCGGGAGTGGGAGCTTTGGCCTCGGCAGGTGTCAGTCGGTGGCTCAGGATGATCCACCAATCGCCGATAGAGGGATTTGCTCTTGAGGCGACCGAATGGACAGGCCGATCAAGCGGGCGAGTAATATGTCGTGGAGCTCGGTTATGGGTATGGTGTATGGGTTGATGAGGTTGGAGGAAGTGGCTAAAGGGTCGGTGGGTGTGGGTTGTGGAGGTGTGGGATTGGTTTGTGACGAAGGGCCTTCAGAGACAGGTGCTTTCCCGGTATCTCTTCAAGATGTCTGGATTGCTTGAAGTACTCTCTCCGTGATTTTGTCTTTCATAGACCGTACAGCGGCAGAGAGAGCGTCTTGGAACTGCGAGAGAGCGGCTTGGAACTTCGGGATGTACGACGAAAACCTTTTTTTATGTATATTACTATTATTATAGTATGGGGTCAGATTATTTTGCTTCGATAAATCGTTACACCTAAAATTTTACGAGACATTTTGTTGGAACTATTTAATGGTATTCAATTAATATAGTTGTCTTAGTCTTGCTATGCAAATTAGTAGTCTTGGGCTAAATTGTAATTAGTCATTTTGTATGACTACTTATTTAAATATACCACGAGCTATATATAAGTGAACTCCTAGGAAAATTAGGAGTGCGCTTTGTATGGTTTTCGGATCGAAAAGAAGAATTGGAATTTTAGAGAGAAGATTTTAGCACCAAGTTCTTCAATTAACTTCTCTCTCAAGCTTCAATGGTAAATCTTATGCTTTAATTTTCGAATTTCTTAGATTTACAATCCGTTCTTCGTAGATTCGATCTATGTTGGATATTAGGGGTCCTAACAATTGGTATCAGAGCTAAGCGTGTTACGATTTGGATTGAAATTTGAGTTTCGAATCTGAAATTTTTTTTCGCGAGTTACTGTTCATCGCGAAAAATTACTGTTCACCGCGAAAAATTACTGTTCATCACTGATTTTCAATCTGATTTTACTTAAATTCGACTTGTTTGATGTTATTGAGGTTCGATTATGTGTTTCTAATCCGTCTGAGTTAAGCTTTGGATGATCGAACAACAAATTTTTGCGAATTTTGAAAATCTGATCGAAATTGTTCTTCGCGGACTTTATTATGATTTTTCGAGAACTGGACTGATTTTGCTATGATTGTGCTGAATTGAGTGTTTTTTCCTATCAATTTCATGATTTCGATCGATTACCGGACTTTGATAGACTAATTTGCTGTTTTCGTTCGAATTTGTGATTGAGTGTGTTCTTCGTGTTCTTCGCAAAACTCATCCGATTTCTGAAAATTTTAACATATTTTGTTGTTTTCTGGTTTGATTCTGTGTTAGAACTATTATTCTCGATCAACAACCCAGCTTAATCTCTAGTATTAATTGTTTTGGGTTGAATTCTGATTTTACACAAATATTTTGTAAGCTTTAGTGAAATTTTTTTACTGCTTGCAATTGAAAACTGATCGAGAAAGTATTGCGATCGAAAATAGTATTTTGAGCGAGTAAAATAGTCAAAAACAGTGCATACTAACGATCGTAGAAATTAGCTCGCGAAAACAGTAATACGATCGAGAAACTAACATTCGAAATAGTACTATTCAGTCTTGATTGAAAACAGTAATAGTCTTTTATGATCGAAAACAATTGTCCATCGAAAAACATCCGTATCGAAACTAAAAAAAATTCTACTAATCATTACCTTGTCATATGTTATCGTTAGACAATCATTGCTCATCATTATTTTTCATCATAGCTTTATTATAACTTTCAACGTGAATTTGAAAGTCATCGAATATTTTTCTAAGCCTTCGAAAAATATTCAGCATTCAAAATTTGTATACATCATCGAAAAACTTTCACTTTTTAAAAACATTCCAAATATTTTCTGAAGCCATCGAAAATATTTTTCGTCTTTCATAAATCATTCGAAACATTCTAAGCGAAAATACTTTCTTCGATCAGTGTTTTCCGTAGACATTCGGAAAACTTCTAATCGTGAAACTTTTAATCGAAATACTTTCAAGCGAAAATCTCTTATTCGAAAACATACACAAAAATTTTCATTCAAAAAAAAAACTCCTTAGTCGAAAAAAAATATACATATTCAATCGAATCTTATTCATTCGAAAATTTTATTCGATATCAAACAGTTTTTCGATACAATTTGATAAATTTTTCGGTGCTACACAGTTTTTCAATTCTAAACATTTTCGATATTAAATAGTTTTCGATACCAAATTTTGCGATGCTAAATATTTTCGATCACAAAACTTTTCGATACATAAAATCAAACACTCGACAGATATTAAACATACTCATTCAGAAAGACTATCTCACAAAATTTCTCGACTAAATCAAAACTTTTCGGAACTGAAATCTTAAAAGCCAAATATTTTAATCAGTATTAATAAAAATCCAAATCACAAAATATCCAACCAACACAATTAAAATTAAAATAAAATGGATCAAGAGTTAGAAGACTTTGAACAACAATTAAAGTTTATTACAGAATTGCTAAAAAACAGGTGTCAAAGACTAAGTCCTCATCCAACTTGGAGAACAAAGAAAAGACCTCCAGCTTTAAACCAAAGGAGAGCTTCGCCTTCATGGCATATCACGAACATAAATCGGACCATCTAGCTCTCATGGCTCGAATTGATGATACATCCGAAGCAATCGCATCTAAGCGAACGGACGATGATGAGGCAAACACATCATCTCCGGAGGTATCAATTCCTAACTCTACATTGTTTAACATGTTACAATCCTTACAAACTAGGTATGCTAACATGAAAAATGAGCAGAAAAGTACAAGGGAGTTAGAAGAAAAATTATCTAAGTCTGAGGAGAAAATAGATAGTCTCGAATTAGAACTTAGAAGCTGTAATGCGAAAATAGATGAACTAACTAAGAGCTTGAGAATTAGTGAGGCTAAGACGCCACAGCTTGAGACGCATAGCTAAAAAATTAAGGAATTAGAAGTCAGGCTTGAAAATAATTACAATTGTTTGGTTAGGAACCTCGACGAGAAAGCTAGCCTCAATTGTAGATTAACAAATGCCAACTCTAAGATCACTAGTCTTGAATCTCAATTAGAAAATTCTAATGCTAAGATTAGTGAATTGACCAAGAGTTTAAATGCCTGTGAAATCGAATAGAGCACCGCTCAAGCTAACTATGCTTTCTTAGGTGAAGAACGTAAGAAGCTCTATTCTAAGACTAAAAATTTAGAAAATCTTCTTGCAACTTCTAAGACAGAGGAAGCAAAATCTCATCATTCTGAAAATTCTTCTTCCGTCGATATACCTCCTATTCTTAAGAAAATAGAGGATTTAAATTCTACATTAGAATCGGAAAGAAAGAATTTTGAAGCGGAAAAGAATGCGCTTTTATTAGAAATATCTAATCTCAAAGCTTCCTCACAAAAGGTAATATTAAAGAAGGTTAAGGAAGAAAAAGAGCCTTTGAGCACCAATAGATCAAATACTCCAATCATTCAAGCCATTACTTCTATGTTTTCATTAAAGCCTATCAATTTTAGAAGTACAAACTTTGAAAAAGGCTCTTCCTCCGCCAAGAAAATTTTTCACGAAAATAATTCAAGGTCTAGCGCACAAACTTCATCGTGTGTTTCAAATGATTCTACTAACTTTTCACTTAAAAAGCCTAGACTTGAAAATAATTTTCGAAATTCTTATTCTCATGTGAAAAATGTGCATTCTCCACGTAGGAATTACGATACTTCTACTTTACATGCTTACCACTCTATTTGCTCGTATTCTTATCCAGTCAATATTCGTTCCAAAAAGCATTTACTACGACTACGTACTGAGAGAACCTTTGCAAGTACACATTCTAGGAGCACATATTCACATGCTAGAATTACTTATCCGTGTAAAATCAAGCCAAAATGGATTCCTAAGTTGGATATCAAGTCACAAAGTCCTAGTCAAATATGGACTCCTAAGACTACTTCTTCGACCAACTTAGGCTCACAATCTAATTTTACACGATTTACGACTAACTCGTTTTCTGCTAATAAGGGAGGACCCATACGACAATGGGTACGAAAGTCCCGATAGTTTGCAGATTTCCCTCATGAATGGAATTCGACGTAGTGGCTCTATGTACATGATAAAGGGATGAGGCGTGAGCTACTACAACTACACTTCAATGAGGTATATTTCAAATTTACATATGGATAGAGTCTCGTCAAAAATAAATACTTTCAAATGAGCTTTAATTGAGGGGGAGCTACTCATTATTTTAATGAGGAGCAACCTTTATATTTTTACGGAAGCACAAATTTTACTTCTTGAGGGGGAGAAAACTTACAATGAGCGATTTAAGGGAACGAGATTCTTAATATTCATCAAGCTAACTATGCAAATTTCTAGGGGGAGAAAATTTATTTTCAAAGTATTGTGTTTGGGGAGATATAAATATAATACTACTATGTTAATTATATATATAAGCAAAGGAGATAAACAAAAAAGAGGGATAAAAGAAAAGACAACATAAAAGGGGATAAAAAAAAAAGAAAAAACCTCTCTTCTCTATTTTTCGATATGCTTCTCGGATTTATTCTCCCACATACAGAGATGGACGCACCATGAAGAATCTCGAGCTTTCAAACGGATAAAATTTTCCAAAGACGACGGTGACGATCTAAGTGAAGATCAAATGCTCAGTATTTTCATCGACCGGCTCCGGCTTGCTAATTCAACTAGAGCAACACTTCTCACGTACCCCGGAAGCACGGATTTCTTGTTCCTATGGTTCAGTCTAATCCGACTTGATCCTAACCCCGGAACGCGTTCGAGCATTTGAGACCAAACAAGATTATTTCAATAATTCCTAGGAAGTCTTTGAAGATACATCACTCCCTTATCTCACATAATTTTCGGACCAACCCCCATAGGTACAGGTGCTAATTTTAATTAGCTCCCGGGTAGAAGTCGTCGCATTAGGTCCAACGGCGCATGCACAACTGAGCCTTACCCACTCGTCTATCTCTTAAAAGATAAGCGTTTCATTAATCACGGGGAACCACGTATGCTATCACCGCGGGAGATATTGAACTAAGTGGTATTCCGTCCCGTACCACGCTTTTGTTGATCACTCGCGTCTAGTGTGTACTATCTCCCCAAAAGTTTCAAATTTTTAGGACACATACACTTTTTAATACACCTAATCTTTGTGATTACATTAGAACTTCCGTAGACATGTTCTTTTAAAAGACATGCTTCAAGGATCGGAAGGAAGTCCGACCGTTGCAACATCATAGGAACAACGATTTTTGGCAATCTTCTAAGAGCTTTGCTCCTAGTTGATGTCAACGGGACGCCTATGTGGCCCCGGTACTCATTTCGATGGATTGCCTTTGTGGCTCCGTCCGGTTATTACCCTCACCGACCTTTTTGTATGTCCTTCTCTACCTCCGAATTAACATGCCGAAGTCGCTACAGTACCTTATTCTGGGCGTTTTTATTCAGTTTCGGGCGTTTTCAACTGGTCAAACCCGAAACTTGACTGGTCAACACCCGAAATTTGACAGGTCAACACCCGAAATTTGACTGGTTAATCCAATTTTGACTTGTCAAACCCGAAACTGGACTGGTCAACCCGAAATTTGACTCGTCAACACACAAAATTTGACTGGTTAATCCAATTTTGACTGGTCAAACCCGAAACTAGACTGGTCAACCCGAAATTTGACTGGTCAAGACCCGAAATTTGACTGGTTAATCCAATTTTGATTGGTCAAACCCGAAACTTGACTGGTCAACACCTGAAATTGGACTGATTTAAAAATAAAAAATTGCCGAAACGCTACACCAATTTCACTGTAGCGCTCGATTACTGTAGCAATTTCACGGTAGCGCTCGATTTCTGTAGCAAATTCACACTTAAACGTTCTTGTTCACCAAATTTTTTAACCCCAGCGAAAAAATCACTTAAGAAAAAAAAAATCCTCAAAACGTGTCAACGGTCATTTATATCCAACAATCAACTTAGAAATTATAGGCTAATTATAGAAAAAGTCTGGGTCATTTTCTCGACATTTTCGAAATTATATCAAAATTTTAGGTGCACACCAGAAATTTTCGACGCTCACTCTCTTCGATATTTCACGATACTTCTCAAGTAAACCAAACTTTTCGAAACAGAACTTCCAAAAGCCAATTTTTTTAAACAAAAAAAATTAATTAATTAATAAAATTATATAAATTAAAATGGATGCTCAAGCTAGGAAAATTGAGGAATTAGAAGCAAGACTTGCTAATAATTACTCCGTGTTGCTTAAGCAACAAGAAAGCCTAGCCTATGCTAATTAAGTTTTGACCATTGCAAAGTCTAAGATCACTAGCTTAGAAACTAAGTTAGAAGACAGTGAAAAGAGGGTCTGCGAGATGAGTAATAGTTTACGTTATTGCGAAGCTGAGCGAAATGGAGTCTCATCAAAATATGAGACTGTCTTAGAGTAACAGTGTATGCTTTACTCACGTTTAAACGATTAGAGAGACTGATATTTTAATTGAAAGTTTTAAAGATACTTTGGACTCTGAAAGGATAGGTTTTGGCGCTGAAAAGGAAAAGCTTTTAAAGGAGATTTTATATCTAAAAAATTCCTCTTCTTTATCTGTTTCAATTGATTTGTCAAATAATACATCTTGCTCAAAACAGGTAAAGAAAACAAAAACTAAAAGAAGCATCCTTGTTCCTAAAACTGAGAAAGCTTTTACTAATCATTCTAAAGTCAATATTGAATGAAGCTGAAACGTTAAGTAAAACTAGAGCTTTAAAATTAGCTATTGAACAAATTTAAATTACGAAGTAGCAAGGAAAATCAATATTATCTTTGAAAATTAAAGTCGAAAATGTTCAAGATTTTTCCTCTCCCATTCCTATCAAAAGGGAAGCGTGCAAAGAAGAAGTTCCAAGCTTAAGCAAACGAACTTCTCAAATCCCGCACATTTATCATTATAATGTGAATGACGTGCGTTATTGTCGTAGGAATACTAGTTCTCCTGTTACTGATGCTTATAATGCTCTATGCTCGTTTCTTACATGCAATACTCAGTTCAGATTAAGTCTGGAAGACACCTTTTGCGACTGGATAAGGAAAAAATCTTTAGGTCTTCTAAACCTAGACACACATTCGCGGACGCTGAATTGTCATTTCCCTCTAAGGTTCACCAGACCTTGATTCCTAAATCACAAATCAAATTGAATAGGACTTTAAGGGATGATTTAGGATCAATATCTGAACCAAATGTGGTTAACTTGTTTTCTGCTAATAAGGGAGGACCCATCCAAAAATGGGTACCAAAGTCCCGACAAAGTTTTTGCAGATCCCAACATGGGTAGGTACCAAGAGAGCTGCTCCATACCATATTGTTGGATAGCATAGCGACCAACAGCTTAGTATTCTGTTATATTTGATCTGGGTTGATATTGAGAATAATCTTTGCGAAAATTAGGTTTTTCAAATTAATTTTTCACAATTTGAGATTTTGGCCGAATTTGGGGCAATTTCCGCCCGAGGTCTCCTCTCTTGGCAGTTTTTCCCGGCGGCCACAACTATTTCCAACAATCCCGAGCTACGAGAAAGGTTGGTATGTGAGGTTGTTTTGAGCTTGAGTGTACGAAAAAAGGCGACTTGCGAAAAGTTCAAAAATTCTTGATTTTGAGCTCGATCCACAATTTTGGAATAAATTTGTGCAATTTCGTGGCTTTGGATTTGTATATCTACGATTTGGAGTAATTTTGATGATTTTGGGTGTTTTTTGAAATCCAAAAGTTGATATTGAAATTTTCTGCGAAAAATGAGGTTATAGATTTTGGCCTTTTGGACGATTTTGGAGGTGAATAATCCTTGGGACAGCTTTGTGGTGTGTTTGGATGTGATTTCGGACGAATTAAGGTAAATTTTATACTCTTTTCTCATTGTGTATAGGTGCTATACGGAGTTCACTGTCGCTTTAGGATGTAAATGCGTATTTGACCTTCGATGTTGACGAAAAATTTGGTTTCTATTTCCCTTATATACTTTCAAGTTTTCGGAGCATTAAGACGGCGTCGCTCAGGGTTGCGGTTTCAAGGCTGGATAAGAAATCAAGTGTTACTTGGAAGTTGGAAGATATGCAAGGTACGCATTTTTCATATGAATTTTCAAAACTATTTGGGTTATTATTAGCATTCGATATTTTACATGAAATTCTTTATAAAGTAGTGTCAACGACAACCAAGCGGGAGTAAGTTGCCAATGGTATTGAACCTTTAAACCATCGGCTTATTTAAATTTCAATTAGTGTAGGTCTATTATGTTTTAATAGTATCCTCTTATATATTTTGTAGATGCTAGAAGGCATCTCTTACGGTGCGAATCGACCAACGAAGAACATGATTTGTTGGCGAGCATTTTATGAGACCATTTTTATGTAGGTACTTTATTAGTCGTATGTTAATATGTTTGTATATATGCTATCAGATTTTGTTGGATGATGTAATTGTTGATCTTTATTGAGGATTGCTAGTTATCGTTTGAGGATTGATTGTTGGTGATTGATCTTTTAATTTTGCTTGGTTTGCTTTGGATTGATTGTTGAGGCCGACAAAGTGATAATACAAGGTGATAGAATAGGAAACCCTAAGTAAGAAACATAGTTCGAACGAAACCAAGGAAGGGAAGAAGAACTAACGTAACATTATCCGATTCAAGTTCTAAGGAGGTATATCTTCTTATTTTGATATATTTGTCTTATGCAAATGTAAGCCTATAGGTTTAACATTTCAAAGCCTAATAAATAAAGGATGGGAAGGGGGATGTAGGGCGTATCCTTTTCCTAGTTTAGGATAGTTTTCAAGAAAGAGCATGATCCTTATGATGTTAGAAGATTTTAGGGTTTAAGTATAACCATACTACATGGCAGCCTAGAACCAGGCATGCTATGCCTGAAAAATTTTGTAAGGTAAGAAACGGACTTTGAAGAAGAAGAAGGCAGCTTCAAAGTGACTTTCGATTGAATGAAGAAAATTCATGAGGAATCGGGCGAAAGTAAGGATGGTATTAGGCTAAAATCAAGCGATGCAAAAATGAACCTAACACATGATGAAGTCTGGAGATTCTAATTCAAAGGAGTGGAATTCGAGCGATTGGAAGACATATACCCCATGCTACAATCGGGCGAATGGAAGAAACACATGAAAGGTTAATCGGGCAATGTTGATGTACAAAATGATCGGGCGAAACCTTCTTTATGCACATCACAATTGACCGAATGGAAGAAGTAACTCTGCGAAAGAGATGTTGAACCATGATTCAAATCGGGGAAACTACTTAACACAAGCAATGGGGCGATTTGTTGAGCATGAAAGCCACGGCGAAACGTGACATGTTAGTGCATGGAATCGGGCGAGGAAATGGTGACGTCAACACTCGGTGATTTTGAGCTAAAGGTCTTCTCAATTGGCGATTTGGTGAATGAATAAAAAGCTCGGCGAAACATATTGATGCATGCACAAGTCGGGGATCGAAGACTAGTTATGTTCTCTCCAATCGGGCGAAACGGTGATTAACGGAAGCTCGGCAAAAGCAAATCCTTGGTGTGTGGAATCGGACAATTTCGACGTCTAAATAATACAAATCGGTCGAATGCTAAGGAAGTGTGAGGATGAATCGGGTGAAAGAGGTGTTAGTACAAGGTCGAATCGAGTAACGTCAGGACCATGATAATCGGGCAATTTTAATGTTATAGGGAAGCCACTTTCGCCGAACTCTATGTGTCTTAGATAAATACTAACTTAAATTATGAGTTGGAACCTAGGGTTTAATAATTTAATAGTCAAAATAAATTATTTCGACATAAGTACCTGATTTAAGTATGATACTGACATTATGATGTTTTATCTAAGGGTCAGGAGGTAAAAACGTCTCAGAGTCATAAGTATTTAAGCTCGAACGACAGGTAAGTTCGAAGTCCCAACTACAACACATAATTGTATGTGTACAAATTATGTGTCTATGTGCTTCTATGATTTTACGTGATTTTATTATGTTACACGATGACATGACATGATAGGCATATTCACGACATGTTCATATGCACGCACGATTTGTATTAAAGACGGGATACAAGAGCGTGCATGATACAAGATTGCCGGAGAGCGATAAATATTCGCCGCTATGGGCGTCTGGGTCGACTCACAGTTGAGTCACGGCTCTTCTATGCTACCATGGTGACGTCTTATGTCGTTACCTTCAAGACATGACATGTTCAAGACAAGACATGATTTTAGGGCGAATGCCCTCATGGCGAAACGTGAAACCTGGAGTATGCGAGCTGAGGGAGTAAGCGACATCGAGGGTACCTCTGGGTTGACTACCTCAGAATAGGCTACTAGTGTAAAGCGTCCGTCTGATGTATGAAACCACCTTGGGACAGAAAAGGCGCCCTAGGGTTAGCCTCCCATGAGTGGGTATTGTCACTTATATATTATATCCCTAGTGGATTCGAGCTCCATGATGGTGCATAGCAAGATAGTCGAGGGCCCTGCATGACAAAACAAGACAAGAAAAATATGAGGTCTAGGAAGCATTGGCGCGGATGCCTCTGCAGATTAGGGCACGTGCATTGCATGCATGGCTTTCACTTAGTGAGCTTTATAATAAGCTCATCCCACGTATTTATGTGTTGTAGGTTCACGGGATCACGGTACGTGATCTTTATGATGGCGAGGCTTATTTTTGAAGCTTCCAAAGGACTTTTGAGGTGGCAGTGTGTACATGGATGCGACCTGGGTGGTGGGCCGATAGATTAGTTTTGAACACGCATGCGCATTCACCTATGTATTTATGTCCTAGGAACATTTTGTAATGTACAGGAGAATTTCCTTTATATAAAAAGAAAAATTTTGTACGCATTTTCGCAAGTTATTATTTCCTTAAATCGCATGCAGTCACTTAATTTAGAAATAAGAATGGGTGGTAGAAGTCAGGGGCGCCACAGGTGGTATCAGAGCTTTCGGTTACAAGTTCTTTAGACTGTCCATGTACACACACTCAAAAGCACGAAAGCGGCCTTGCTAGTAAGTTTTATGTTTCTATGAATTCCGTATGCGCATGATTTAATTGCCTTAGGGACTATTAGGTATAAGAGAAAACTGGTAGAACAAGAGGGATAGATAGTGGGGGTGCGGATAAGGGCAAGCAACCCACAACTCCTACTGATAATCGAGATATGGCGATTCTCCAACTCATGAAGTTGGTGCGACAACAATCCGCTCAAATACAAGAAATGATGCAACAACGAAATATGGGCGACCATCGAATAATGGGCTTTCTCAGGCGGAGAGGGTCGACATTCGAAGACGCCATTGACTCTACAACAGCTGAAGATTGGCAGAGAACTTTAGAGAGTATGTTTCAATACAGCCACATTCCAGAGGAAGAAAAGGTTTTGTGAGTTGCCTTCCTGCTGTGGGGAACCGCAGACCATTGGTGGGATACAATTCTCGCTTTTGAAGACCCTATCATAATGATGTGGGACCGGTTTAAGGAGCTCTTTAGGAGAAAATATTCACCGCCACGGTACGGGTTCAACGAATGAACGAATAAATCAATCTACGCCATGGCCCGATGACCGTGGCCGAGTATATCAGAAAATTCGAACAGTTGTCTTGATTTGCGGCTCGCATGGTGAGCACTGATGCACTAAAAGTGGAACGTTACATGGAAGGCTTGAAACAGAACTATACCGAGACATGAACATGGCTAGGTCTCAAGGAGGCACTTATGCTCAGGCGGCAGTACGCGCTTTAATGGCGGAGCAAGCTGAGCTCCGAATTATTCGAGCCCAAGAAGCAAAACAAAAGTTTGTGCAAGGACCAACATGGGGTGGAGGTAATCCGAAGAAACAATTCATCCCCAAGAACGCCAAGCCCAATTTTCAGAATAAACCTGCACCACCTCAACGGCCTAATGCTAACCAAGGGAGAACGCAGCTGAACATACCCCATGTTAGGTCCTCAATTATCAACTCCTAGATCCTATACTTGAAATCTAAGGAATTTGATAAGAATTGTAGAGAATTAGACTTTGATCGAAAACCTTCTGTTGAGAGTTTCGAGAGAGATTTCGAGTAGTGAGAGAATGAATTCTGACGTTCTCTCTCTAGAATTCGATTTGCATGCCGTTCGGATCTGACTAAAATTCTCTATAAAGCACAATGTGTGTACAAGTATTTATACCAAACATACTTGGTATAAATACGATTTAAGTCCTAAACTAAGGACAAATACAAATAAAGCCCCTAATTACAAGGACAACTAATAAATCAAAGCACAACTAAAACTGATATTCTACATTCTCCCCCTTTGTGCTTGATTTTCTTCTTTTTCTTTCGTGAATTCGTATAAATGACCAAAACTGAAATTCAAACTAAACTCCCGCACTTTCTCTAGTCAAGGAACAAGTCCCACGGAAACGAGAGAACAGAAAAGCTCCAAAACTGAATAATAATGATCAAAAGCCTTCCTCTCCCGTTCCCAAAAAGAAAATTTTCAACGAAAATATTTCGAGTTTTAGCGCACAAACTTCATCGTGTGCTTCAAATGATCCTACCAGTTTTTCATTTGAAAATCTTATACTTGAAAATACTTGTCGAAATTCTTATTTCATTCTAATGTGAAAGGTGTGAATTCTAACCATAGGAAATACGACTTATGTGCCATAGATGGTTATAATTCTATATGCTTGTATTCCTACGTCCAATATCCGGTCAAGGTTCATTCGAAGAAACATCTTATGTGTTTGGCCACGGAGAAAATGTTTTAGCCGTCTCCCAAACACACTTTCACCCGGGCGGAAAAGCTTTATCAGTGTCAAATCGCTCCCACATGGGTTCCTGTTTCTCCACGAAATTTAAGTAATCCCAAACGAGTTTGGGTACCTAAAGGTTCTTCATGGATGTTTTAGGACAAAATTTAAATTTGACACCTTGTATGCTTAACTCGTTATCTGCTAATAAGGGAGGATCCACAAAACAATGGGTTACAAAGTCCCTATAGTCCTGCAAATTTCCCTCATGTATGGTACTCTGATGGTAGTTGCTCCACATACATGATCAAGGGCGAGCGGCAGAGCAAGTACAACAATTCCCTACCTACGCGAAAACTCGGTGACAAAGTTCCTTTATCATTTTTTTTCTAAAAAGTGCTGAAATTTAGGATAAGTCAAATTAATTTCTTAGGGTTTGCAATTTGGTACATTATGCATCTGAGCTGAAATGTTTAAATGCCAAATATTTTTTCATTTTACACATAGATATATAAAAAAACCAAAATATATGTATATATATATATATATATATATATATATAATCTCTTCATGCATCTTTTTCTCTTTTTATTCTCAAGCATCTTCATCTTTTTGAAAATTTTGAAAAAAAAAGTATAAAAATGATAAATAAATAAAAAAAACTCATGCATTTGATTATTTCTTTTATCATGTTCATACTTCCTTTCATTTTTTTTATTGTCAATAAAAAAAACAAAACCTTAAAAATAATAATAAAATAAAAACAACAAAAACATATATACAAGAGATTAACTACAATGACTAATAAAAAATAAAAACACAGAATAAAATAATAATTTTTTTGCATTGTTTTGAACAACAAAATTAAACAAAAACAAAAGCAACAAAAAAATGGGGAATGACGATTACTCAATCTACTTTGATTTGTTCACTAAATTCTTTCCTTGATATATGATTGATTATTTGCTTAAAATTGTCTGTCTAGTTGCATTCTTTTGTCTAAAGGCCACTGTTTGTTCCACTAGACACAAAGCCACATCATATATGTGAGATTTTGAGCCTTATTATTTTCCAGGAATTTATCATTGAGCGAGTCACACATCAAATGCTTGTCTTAACTTGTGTTTCTTGGCCTCATACTTGCCTTGCATTAGATTGTTAGAAAATGATTAGGGACGTAGGAAATTCCTCACTTGGGCAAAACCAAAATATTATCCTTGAAATTGTTCCTCTAGTCATCCCTTTTGTGCCTTACCCGATATCTTTTTCTTCATTTGTATCCCGATCAAGCCTTCAACCCAATTCATAGATTTTGGAGGGTTGCATAAACGAGAAAATGAGGGGGAGCAAAAGGCAACGAAAGAGAAAGAAGAAAATGATGACAAAAGGAGGTGGAAACGCATACGAGGAATGCTCAACGACAATAAATAGTCCAAATAAACTGCCTTCCCAATTACTGAAATCTTCTAGAAATCATAAGAAGAGGTCATGGATCTTGCTGTGAACTTCTCCTTCGATAATCTCGTATACTCGTCAGAACGGCTGGAAGAGGACCACCACTACGTGAACTTCCAATGAGAATGTGGTCTTATATCGAGACAACGAGAAGAGGAGCACGGCCTTTGGTTCGAACACCATAACTGTGAACTTCTCCAAATGGATAGTCTTTGAAACCTCTCTAGGGATTGAAAGAAGAGGAGCGTGGTATCGGCCCGAGAACCAAGAAGAAGAACTTCGCCTTAGATAATCTCTCAGCCTCGTAGAAAAGCGGAGCTTCAGCTTGAGCAAGTGTGGAATAATAAAGAAATATTAAAGGATGAAAAAGATAATGCCGGTGAAGAGGACGACGAAGAAAAGGAAGTAGATCTTTAGTCCACGATTCCTAAATATTTTCCTTCCCTTATAAGTCAGAACCATAATACTAAATCCCTCAAGTCCCTTTGATTCCATATCGACGGTCTCTCGCTCGTGAAATGATTAAAAGCGCCTTGGTAGCAGGTTAATTGACATGATTTTGCTTGTATTGAAATGAGTGATATATCTATATATAAATCCCACGATAAAAATAATTGAGCGCTAGAGCGAACCTTGTGGGAGTTGTCGAAATGGATCACTCTATAAACGTAGGACTTTAGTTTGACGGCAAATTATTATTCTATGTGTCATGTCAAACATTTGCGTGAAAGGATCAAAGTGATAATCTGACCCAAAATAAATAAATAAAAAAATAAAAATAAAAATAAAAATTGCATAGTATTTTTTTCGAATTTTTCAAAGTGATAATCTGACCCCTAAATATTATTCTTTGCATATTTTCTTTGCTTATTTTCATGCATTTTTTCTATTTGTGCATTTATTTACTTTGCATTTTTCTTATGCATGAAAAAATTCGCATATTTTCAAATAAATTTGTACATGCATTGGCACGGAATTCTTTAAAAGCGAAATATTACTTGCTGATATGCTGACGCAAATTTTTGTATGCATGCTTAGGTATTCATACATATATGCTGAAATGATTATATGCATTACTACCCGTTGTGTCATATGTGTTAAATTCTCATATGCATATCTTGGTGAATATGTATATCTTTGCGAAATTGTTAAACACTATATGGGCACTATTTGAGGGGGAGTCATGATTATTAGTGGGCGAAAACATGAATTAAGGGGGAGAATAAAAAATTACCCTATTATTTTGAAATTACTCCGTTATACGTTTCCAATGAGCATGAATTGAGGAGGAGTAATATGAATTTAAGGGGGAATAATTTTAACTGTTATAATTCATGTTTACGCTTTTAGAGTGTACTTTAGAATCATGAATTCTCCTTGAATCTTTTTAAACCACCAAATCACCGGGGGAGTTTTTTAGTGATTTCAGGTGTGTGAAGTGGAAGCTTTTCAAGAAGATCTTCCAACTATCACTTTGAATTCAGCTCTCGAAGATTTAGCGAGAGAAAGAGATGGCCTACCTTGTTCTGGAATTAGAGACGCTTGTTCGAGGCTGAACCAGACAACTTCCATTCAGAGAAGACGAATCTGGCGAAATGGAGAAGATGGCTAAACCCCGAGCCCTCTCTTTGACTTTTCTCAAGCCCCTTGCTTCCGGAAGAAGAAGCAAGTACCGAGGACCGAACCACACGTGACTCAAGCATCATCAAGGACTGAAGTTGCCAACCGTGTCCACTGCATCAAGGACCGAAGTTGCCAACCGTGTCCACTGCATTAACGATCGAAGTTGCCAACCGTGTCCACCTCTCCAAACCTCACATCGGACTCCCGATCTCAACACAAGGTTGAACCAAATAGGGGGAGTTTCGAGTTTCGTGTGCTTTCAACGGGACAAATGGAACTCGGATTTTTGAAAATCCGGCAAGAACTTCTTACATCTTGCGGCATTTAGGAGAAGAACTTCAAAATAAGATTCAAAGAAAAAGTCGATGCCTAGAAGACCAGGTGAGCTTGAAGACATTCTATAGAGGAGATTTCGAGGACTCGAGGACTCTCTCTAATTGCGAGACGAAGATAACCCCGCTATATTGGAAATTGAATACAAAAGCGGAGATTGCTGGAACTATTTTATTGTGTTCAATGAATGTAGTTATCTTAGTCTTGCTTATTAATTAGCACTAGCATAGGGCTATTTAAGTAAATATACCACGGTAGATGGTATATATAGTGACCCTAAAGCATGTTTTAGGGTGATCACTTCATTTGTAGCAAATTCATTTTCTAAAAATTGAGCTTATTGTGGAACGAAGCTTGCCATACCTTCTAAAGTTTCTCTCTACATATTCAAAGGTAATTCTCGATCTTAATAATCGTTTATACGAATTCGCTACGTCAATCCGTGTCGGATAAATTTGGATAAAAAATATCATTAGTAGTATGAGGACCTAACAATTGCTTTGATACCAATTGTTAGGTCCTCAATTATCAACTCCTAGATCCTAGACTTGAAACCTAAGGAATTCGCTAAGAAATGTAGAGAGTTAGAGTTCGATTGAAAAGCTTTCATTGAGAGCTTCGAGAGAAATTCGAGTAGTGAGAGAATGAATTCTGACTTTCTCTCTCTAGAATTCGATTTGCAAGTATTTGTACCAAACATACTTGGTATAAATACAATTTAAGTCCTAAACTAACGACAAATACAAATAAAGCCCCTAATTACAAGGACAGTTAATAAAATCAAAGCACAACTAAAACTGATATACATTCTCCCCCTTTGTGCTTGATTGACTTTCCCAGCCATCTGTCCTCGTCGGGCAAAGTAAGACCTGCGCAAGCCCAGCGTATACTCGAAGTTTCTAATGTTGTTCCTCAGCTCCAGTTGCTCATCGATGTCCTCAAGAAGTTCCATCAGAAGCGGTTGTTCTCTCACGAACCTGTGAAGATTCAGCATGGTCTATCTGTTGATCTCTTTCAATCTCTTCCCTGTGTTCTTCCTAATGACCTTGAGCGTCCCATCACGAAACTATGAATCTCAGTCCTCAGCATCAACCTAGTCGTATTGCAATCGGATTGTGGTAGGTGATTCCTAAGACTGAGCTGATATGCATGTGATTGGTGGGAAGCCCTTCGACATTAGGTCCTTTGTTGAACGGGCGGTCATGTTAACCTTCTTCACCATCGCTCTCCAAAGCCATCCGAAGGTCGTGTACGGCAAAATACTTAACTTGGCGCACCATGAACCTGTAGAGTCCCTCGAGCCCTTCTTTCTTGATGAGCCTTGAGGACCCCTGTACTTCTCTACATGCATCTGGTAGAGACGAAACACCTCCTCGGCAGGGAGATACGGTAGGTCACTCTCGCTTAGGTCATCTCGAGTTCTATCTACCCGTTCTATGACGTAACAAGGAGTTGGAAGGTTGCCTTTAGCACAGTAGACGCTTAGTACCTGGCAAAGTGGGGATAGACTCTTGTAATGACTCTTCGCTTGTCCTTTTGTATTCCTCAGCCTCACATCTGGTCCAAGATGGGTTGGCATCCAAAGATATGTCATCCTCTTCTGCGGATCCCAGTGAGAGATGCCTCTGAGCTCGAACTCGTTCGGCTTCTTGACTTTGTTCGGTGACCTCCATATGTGTTCACGAACTTCTTCAAGGAATGGGATCTCAATCCTGATGTTTTCGCATGGCGTGTCTATCCGAACGGATCCTGGCACTAATCTCGTAGGAGAATCCGCCCGATGAGCAATCAACTCTGGAAGGCTTGAGAGAATTTATTCATGGTCTTCACCTTCCTGAAGCTCTTCGTCTTCTATCAAAACTAGATTGACAGAAGCTTGCTGTAAAACTATCGAACGTCCTTGAGTCTCTATATTTGAATTTCCTCGGGCATGGCATGGGTCATCCACTGTCCCTCGAAGATGTACTTGTTGAGGAACTGGTGTGGGTTGACTCCACTTCCTGATGGTCCCGATTTGTCTGGAGTGATTGAGAGAGTTGCTTGAGTTTGCGCTAAGGCAACGGGCATGGTGACACTTGCTTCTTTTTCCGGAAGCAAGGGGCTTGTAAAAGTCAATGGTGTGGGCGTAGGCGTCCTTAGGTCAAAAGTTGGTGGGTCGATTTGGGTTAGAGTATGGGTGGTGCGGTGCGTGGTGTGGATTGTTTGGGTAGTTTGTATAGTGGGTTGGGTTTCACCTGCTTCAGCGCTTGTCTGCGTCGCGCCTGAACCTTGTTCTCGACCTTCTCCTTGGCCACTCGAAGATGTCCTAGGTCTTTTCTCCCTCTCATGACAGTCCTGATCGTCTGGACCGTCATGTCGACGTCGTGTGCGGGAGCTTTGGCCTTGACGGGATTGAATAGGGGGCTCAGGATGATCCACGAGACGCCTGTACAGTGATTCTTCCTGAGGCGTTCGGGTGTGAAGGCCTATAAGGCATGCGAGTAGTATATCGTGGAGTTCGGTGATGGGTATGGTGTATGGGTTAATGAGTATGGATTAGTTTGTGAGTGGGTCGGTGGGAGAGGGTTGTGGGGTTGGGAGGTTTGCTTGCGTTGAAGTGCCCTCTGAGACGGGTGCTTTTCCAGTGTCGCATCAGGATGTCTCGATGGCTGCCAGCACTCTATCCATCATTTTGTCTTCAAGGGTGTGATGGCTGCAGAGAGAGCTGCTTGGAAGTGCGCTTCAGTCACAAACTAGACGGACGCCTCCGTTGATGGTCCAGGTCGTTTGGATTCAAAGGGACTTTGAAGGATTTTAGTTAGGCTCTGACTTAGAAGGGAATGATATTTTTGGGAAAATAAGCTTTTCGCCGTCTTCCGTTCCTTTGTCATTCTCCTTTTCTCCGGCACTTTTCTCTTTCGTCTTTTCGTCTTTTTCATTATTTTATCCTTTGTGAGTTTTTCTTGTTCGCCCTCGGGCCGATACCGTGCTCCTTTTCTCTTAATCGCTAGAGAGGTTTCAGAGATTATCGATTTGAAGAAGTTCACGATTATGGAATTCGAGCCCACGGCCGTGCTCCTCTTCTCGTTGTCTCGATATAAGACCGGATTATCGTTGGAGAAGTTCACTTCGTGGTGCTCCTCTTTCCAGCCATTCTGACGAGACGAGATTATCGATGGAGAAGTTCACAGCAAGATCCACGCCTCCGTCTTAATGTTTTGAGATTGTGATAGTCGAGAGGCAGGTTCTTTTGGTCTGCGTTTTGTGCGTTGAGCATTCCTCGTGTGCGTTTTCCACCTTTTCTTGTCATCTTTTTCTTTGTTGTCTCCCCATCCTTTTCTTGATTGAATATCCCACCGAAGTCATAAGTTGTCGGTTGAAGGCTTAAAGGCTTTTTCAATTGAAGAAAAGGAATTTGGAGAAAGCTCAAAAGGGATGACTAAAGGCAATGGTAAAGGAATGAAATTTTGTATTTGGCCGAGTATGGAATTTCCTAAGGGCCCTAATCATTTTCCGAACGATCTAATACAAGGCAAGTATGCGGCCAAGAATCACTAGTTAAGACAAGCAATTAATGTGTGACTCACTCTAGAATAGATCTGTCGAAAGAAATAAAAGGTTAGAAACCTCACTTATGAAGTGGCTTTGTGTCAAGTGGAACAAGCTAATGACCTTTAGACACAGGAATGCGACTTAGACTGACAAAATTAAGCAAGCAATCAGTCTCGTGTCGGGGAAATCTATTCGTGGCGTAGGTCGAGCATCCTAAAGATATTGTCATGCCCCTAATAATATACTTATATGTATAATATCTTTGTATTTTAAAGTATTTTTTGTATTATTTTTATTGTAAAGAAATATTTCACGCAAGATATAGCATTAAGTATAGAAAACACATAGCATAGAACATGTGAAAGGACATAGGATCACATAAGCACAAATTACGGAAGGTTCAACATGCCTAATTTTCCGACAAGGAATTGGAACCGTTTTTCATCCAATGCCTTGGTGAAGATGTCAGCTAGTTGATATTCCTTGTTCACAAAATACATGTCAATGGTGCCTTTTTCTACGTGAACTTTGATAAAGTGATATCGTATGTCTATGTGTTTTGTGCGTGAATGGTGAACAGGATTACACGTAATCGCAATGGCACTTTGGCTATCGCTATAAATAGGTATATTATTTAGATTGTACCTATAATCGCGAAGCTGAGTCCGTATCCATAGCATTTGCCAATAACAGCTGGCAGCCACGACGTATTCCGCCTCGGCCGGCGATGTCGAAATGCATTTCTGCTTCTTCGATGACCAGCAGACTAGCTTTTTGCCAAGAAATTGAGCGCCACCGGATGTGCTTTTCCTGTCCATTTGGCAACCTGCATAATCAGCGTCAGTATAGCCAATTAATTTGAAATTTGTGCCTTTAGGGTACCATAAACCGAAGGCCGCGGTGCCCTTTAGGTAGCGAAGAATCCGCTTGACCGCAAGCATATGAGATTCTTTGGGATCGGCTTAGAAACGGGCGCATAGACATGTGGCAAACATGGTGTCCGGCCGGCTTGAGGTGAGATAGAGAAGAGAGCCGATGATGCTGCGATATGATGTAATGTCGACCACTTTTCCCGTGGGATCGGCATTCAACTTGCAGCTTGTAGACATGGCAGTGCTTATAGACTTACTCTGATCTTGATGGAGTTTCTTCAAAATGTCCTTGATGTATTTTGTCTGACTGATGAATATCCCGTCATCGAGCTACCTGACTTGAAGTCCTAAGAAGAACTACATCTCTCCCATGTGACTCATTTCAAATTTGCTCATCAAATCTCCAAATCTCTTGCATAGCCGTGGATTTGTTGATACGAAGATGACGTCGTCTACATAAACTTGGACGACCATCAAATCTTTGTCGTGCCATTTTATGAAGAGGGTCGTATCGATCGTTCCTCGTATAGATCCAGAATTTACTAGGAAATCGCTCAAGACGTCATACCAACCACGTGGGGCTTGTTTCAGTCCGTAGAGAGCTTTGACCAATCGATAGACGTGAACGGGATGTTCTTGATCAACAAAGCCTTCTGGCTAAGCGACGTAGACTTCCTCCTCTTTTAACATGTCGTTAAGAAAGGCGGTCTTTACATCCATTTGATAGACTTTGATGTCTTTATGAGCCGCATAAGCCAGGAAGAGACGAATGGCTTCGATTCGGGCAACAGGAGCATATGTCTCATCGTAGTCAATTCCTTCATGTTGATTATATCCCTTCGCAACCAATCTCGCTTTATTCCTAATCAATTCACAATCTTCATTCTTCTTGTTCTTAGATACCCATTTCGTCCCGATGATTGTTTTCCCATGCGGACGGGGTACTAGGGTCCACAGTTGAAGACGCTCGAATTGGTTGATTTCATCTTGCATTGCTATTACCCAATCCGGATTTTTTAGTACGTCTCCTACCTTGGTTGATCATTTTGGCTTAAGAAGCAGCGGAAGAGACTGTGTTGACGACGTGTTCGTACTCCACTCGAAGGATCATCAATAATTTGATCAACTGGATGTGCTCGAGTCCACTTTCGCTCATGTGGTAGTGCAGAACTAGACGCATCGTCCATTTGTGGACTGAGACTTCCAGTGATTTCAGATTGTTCATTAGGTTGAGGTAAGTCAGATTCTGCACTTGAATTGAGTGATTCTGATGAGACTTCCTTGTTGGCTGTTGTAGGTTCTTCAGTGATCTGTGGTAATTCTGAATCGGGTGAGGTAGGGACATTTGAAGAGCTTGGTACGTCGGCCTCGTCGAGTGGGGGCTCCACTAAAGCTGTAGCAATAATGGTTTCTGGCCGATATACGGGCCCAAAGAGAGAGTCCAAGTCTTCCAACGCAAGTTTCAGAGCTTCTTCAGACGTTGAATCCGGAGTTGTTGCCATCTTCTGTTGGTCTTGTGCCAACACACCAGTGTATACGGATTCTGAACTGTCGTATTCAGAAGACATCGGGTTTGGCACGGGTCCTGAACCGAGGTGTGCAGGAGCCAACGGATTATGCACGGGTCCGGGACTGATGTGACCAGAAGTCATTTCTGTCACTTCGTGGACAGTGACATTGTAGCTTTCTTTGATTGAACGGTTGGACTTGATGTAAACTCGGTACGCCTTTGACGTTGATAAATACCCGACGAATGTGGCTTCGAATGCTTTAGGATCGAACTTATCACGTTGCTCTCTGTCGTTTGCACAAAGCACTTGCACCCGAAGACCTTGAAGAATGAGACATTGGTACTCGCTTGTTTATTATTTTGTCCGAAGTCTTATCGAAGCAACCACCGTCCTGTTCTGAGTGAAGCATGCGGTATTTACTGCTTCAGCCCAAAGGAAGTGTGGGAGGCCGAAATGGATCAGCATTGTACGTGCGGCTTCCACTAGAGTCCTGTTCTTCCTTTCAATGACCCTATTCTGTTGAGGATCTTAGCGGCTGAGAATTGCTGACAAATGCCAAGTTTCTGATAAAAATCACTGAGATACTTGTTCTTGAACTCAGTGCCGTTGTCCGTTCGGATGACTTGATGGTTCTTTGCAGCAAATTCTGAGTAGTGTTCACGAAATTAATTATCAAGTCCCCCGTCTCATATTTAGTTCGGATGAACTTTGTCCAAAAGTAGCAAGAGAAGTCATCAACAATGACCAGAATGTACTTGCGTCCATTAATACTCTGTGTTTGCATTGGTCCACAGAGGTCCATGTGAAGCAATTCAAGTGGACGGGAAGTAGAAGCAATCTGTTTTATGTGATGAGATGCTCGCTTCATTTTTCCTAATTCGCGCGCCAAAAATTGATGCTCTTTCTGTAATACTATAGTTGGAAGACCGTGAACCAACTTTTCTGTCGAAGGTCGTTGAAGAGCTTTAATATTGAGATGAGACATACGTTGATGCCATAAGCTGTCCTCTGAATTATAGTTTGAGATATGAGGCAAACAGCTGCCGCACGGACGTCAGGTTTATCGTTAGATTTCATTTCTGACATCCTTGGAGGAGTTGTTTTGTCCTGACTGTCCAATATTCTGCACAGGTTAGCAATAAAGACCACCTGGAATCCTTTGTCGCAGAATTGGCCTATGCTGAACAAGTTATGGCGGAGACCTTCGACATAATAGACATCGTTTATCGTCAGATTTTCCAAAATGATGTCCCCGAATCCTAGTATGGGAGCTGAGTCGTTGTTCTCGAATATGACTTTTCTATTTGGTCGGTCTTTGTAGTTGCTCAGCAGCTCTTGTATTCCTGTCATGTGTGTGGAGCAATTAGAGTCGAAGTACCACACATGATGGATCTCCTGAGATGATGTGGATGCTTTCTCGTCGTCCGTCTCTGCGGAAGTATCATCTTCTTTTTCATCATCAAGGCGGGCCACTAAGGCAACATTTTCAGCGTCAGAATCTGAGCTGTCCTCTAGCCAGTGGTCCTGCTCTGTCATAAGAGCTACTCCGTCTTCCTTTTGTTTGGTTAGTTGAAGCTTCATGGAGTAATAGTTAGCATCCTTTTTCTTTGGAAGGGTGCACTCCCTGGCAAAGTGACATGTTTTACCACAATTAAAACATCTTAGTTTGTCTTTAGAAATTGTCGCTTCTGATGACTCAGCTGGCTTCTCTTTATTCTTCGAGCTTGTATTTCGAAGTCTGTTGGCAGAAGATGACGACTTCTTCTTGAAGTACTGCTTTGTCATCATCTTAGCATCTAAGGCCAGCTGTTTCCCGAATTCTTTGATCTCAGAGGGAAGTTCTGAATCAGATGTGTCTTCATCCTCAGAGGAGCTAGGGAGCTGGACGTGCTTTTTCATCAATCCGTTTGCCCTTTAGCTCTTTTTCTATCTCGTCGATATCTTCTTCATGTTGTGTGAGTTATCAAAAACAACGTGAATATCCATCTTATCCAAGTCCTTATTTTGCCGCAGTTGAGTAGAGATTTTCTTCCATTCGATGGGCGATGCTGACAGAAACCAGATATTCATCTCCATATTTGTCCTTTTTATGTCAATTTTTCTCATTTCGTTGAGAAGCGGTGAGGTACCGCTGATAAAGATCGTGTAAGCTCTCCTCGTTTTTGGCCTGAAGGAGTCATACTCTGTGAGTATGTTAGCCTTCTTAGCTTTAGCGCCGACTTTGCTTCTTTGCATCATTCGCTCCAGTTCATCCCACATCCCTTTAGCAGTCGGAATGCTATTTGTTTGTCTATAGATATCACTAGGGATGCCCTGTATCAGCGTGTTCTTAGCTATAAGATCAGCTCTTGCTCTTCTTTTCTCAGCTTCATCGTACTCACTAGGTAATTTTACTCGCCCAGTGGGTCCGTTTGGAGGATTGTTCGAGCTACACCTTCTTGGGTTATGTAAAATATTTTCGGTCGCTCATGAAGTGACTTGAGTAGATCTTCAGCCTGATCTTTAAGCTCTATGAAGTTTAAGAACCGACTTCCCCATACTGTATATTCGCCCCTTTTGAGAATTGGAGGCGATTATCGTTTCCTAGAGAATATGCATCCATTTTTTCTTCGAGTTGATGTAGGATCTTCTTTGTTGTTTTGGTTGGTTTGAATTGATGTGATGTGCTTCACAAGTAGCAGATTAGTTAGTAGCGTTTGACTCTAGAGAAGTTTCGAGAATAATTTTGACTCAATCTTTAAAGTTTGATAAAAAATTAATTCGTCGAGAAAAATTGTCGATGTTATTGTTCTCGTGCGAGAAAGTACGTCAGCAAAAACTTTTACGAGCGAGAAAAGTTGCTCAAAATCTTTCGGTCGAGAAAAGGTCTTGGATCGTGAATTTATTTCGAGCGCGGAGAAACAACATATTTAATAAGTTTCTCGCTGGGTCAAAATAAATTGGTTGACTGAAAAGGTTTCTCATATGCAAATGATTTACGCTTAGTCAAACTGAGAAGTCTGACCGAAAAAGTTTTTCGGTAGTAAGTTTTACAAGTGCAAAAATCAAAATTGATCTTTGTCGAAAAAAATTTCGCTTAGTAATGCTCGAGAAAATTTTCTTCTAAAATCGCTTCTAACGACGACGAGTTTAGTGTTGACTTTAGAGTCTTGACCGCAAAATATTCACAAAGTTCTCGATCAAGAATTTAATTCGATCGAAGAGTTGAGCGAGAAAAATTAAAATCACTTAAAAAGTCGAAGAACTCTAATTAACATTGATTTAAGCCAAAACACCAAATTAGAACGTGAAATTGCATGTATTTACTCGCAATCAGTTACTTACCATGCACGAATAAGCAATTAAACATGTTATGAAGCAAAACATGTCGAATTTAATCAAAATCATAACGTGCTCTAACAGTTTACCGCGCGAACAGCAGCTATTCAAAATCGATCAATTCTGCTAGAATGATGTTCTAAACGCTACCGATCTAATCAAAATTGTTTCTTAGCACTATACGGAGCACAGAAACATAAAATTCAAGTCGATTAATCACAAAATTAAGCTTATCAGATCGAAATTAGATTTCGCGCCAGAAATGTTCTTCCCACGTAACAGTTCCAAAAAATGAATTTCGACCTGATTCTAACAATTATCGATTCAAAACAGAACGAATCTGCTCTGATACCAATTGTTAGGTCCTAATTTATCAACTCTATCAAACCTAGGCTTCAATCCTAAGCAATTCGACTAGAATGGTTATCATTAAGATTCAATCGAAAAATTTCGTTGAAGAACACTAGAGAGAATTTCGATTAGCGAGAGAAAATACGTGATGTTTCTCTCTCTAGAAATTGGATTGGTAGCCTTTCTGATCAATTGACTAATTTCTCTATTAAGCTCAAATGTGTACATGGTATTTATACAAAACATACTTGGTACAAATATCAAACTAGTCCTAGACTAAGGACAAATATATGAACGCCCCTAATTACAAGGACAACTAATAAACCAAAGCACAACTAAAAGTGATATTCTACAAAATCTCATTTCTATAATTCTAATCGTAGAGTTGGTAATTGAGGCCTAGCAAATGGTATCGGAGCAGATTCGTTCTGTTTTGAAGCGAAAATTTTTAGAATCGGATCGAAAGTTAATTCTGTAACTGTTCTATCGAAGAACAGTTTTGGTGCGAAATTCAATTTCGATCGGATAGCTCAAATCTGTACTTATTTGATTTGAATTTGATGTCTCTGTGCTCGTTTTAGTGCTATAAATCGTTTGCGACTAGATCGGTAGTGTTTAGAACATCAATCTAGCAGTTTTGATTTAGATCGGTAGTGCTTAGAACATCAATCTAGCAATTTTTCTCACTGTAGTCTTCGATCGAATAAATTTCTCGATCGAAAACTTTGCGCGGTAATTTTTCTTGGTCATAACTCTAAGTCAGCCGTAAAAGTCGTCGTAATGAGAAGCGATTTTAGTTGAAAAATTTCTCGAGCAGTGAAAATCTTTCTCGACGAGACCAATTTTGACCTTTGCACTCGCAAAACTTTCCGTCGAAAAACATTTTCGGTCAGACTATTAAAGTTTGACCTAGCGAAAATCATTTACGGTCGATGAACTTTTCCATTTAACGAATTTATTTTGACACATAGAGAAACTTACTAAACGTACTGTTTCTTGCGATCGAAATAACTTCACGATCCAGAAATTATTCTCGATCGAAAGATTATGAGCAATTTTCTTCGCTCGTAAAATTTTTCGCTAACAGACTTTCTCGCACGAGAACAGTAACGACTACATTTTACTTCGACAAGATTTTTTTTGATCAAACTCTAAAGATTGAATAGAAAATAATTCTTGACTGCTTTAGAATCAAACGCTACTAACTAATTTGCTACTTGTGAAGCACATAACATCAGTCCAAATTATCAAAACAACAAACGAAGATCCTTCATCAACTCAAGAAAACAAAATGGATGCTTACCGCTTGGAAACGACAACCGTCCCCCGATACTTAAGAGGGGCGAATACATAGTATGGTGAAGCCGCTTTCTGAACTTCATCGAGCTAAAAGATCAGGCAGAAGACATTCTCTTATCACTTGAGCAAGGTCCAACTCAGTTTTGCGTAAATGTACCCGGCAACAACACTGCTAATCCTCTAATTCCTGCCTCCAAGTGATTCAAAGAGCCTAGGGAATACACCGCAGGAAGCAAAGAGTGAGAGCAAAGGTTGATCTGATAGCCAAGAACACTCTAATGCAGGGCATCCCAAATGACATCTATCGACAACATTCCAACAGCTAAGGGAATGTGGGATGAGTTGCATAAGATGATGCGAAGAACAAAACTAGGCATAAAGGCAAACATGGCTGACATTCTCAGCGCTTACGACTCCTTCAGAGCCAAACCCGAGGAGAGCTTACATGATGTCTCAGAGTATCTCACACTGCTGAATGAGATGACTAAAACAGAAATCAACAAGACAAACATGGAAACCAATATACGATTTCTATTCTCTCTGTCCTCAGAATGGAAGAAGATATCCACTCAAATCACACAAAGCAAAGAGCTTGAGGAGTTGGATATCCACGCCATGTTTGACAACCTTGCACGACATGAGTAAGATATAAGCAAAATGCAGAAGGAGCAGAAGTGCAGACATATCGAAGACACGGTTGCCCTAATATCTCAAAAAAGAGAAGTTCAAAGCCATGAAAAGAGAAGATCATCAAGCCACCCACTCCTATAGAGTCAGAAGACGAATCGACTCAGACGTGGAGCAAAACATGAAATTGCTGGGAAAGCAGTTTGTTAGGTCCTTTGATTAACAAGTCTAAGATCCTAGGCAGGAATTCAAAGTAATTCGACAGTTATGATGATCAATTAAGTTCGATCAAAAAACTCAAGTTAAGAATCGAGAGAGAGAAATCAATTAGAGTGAGAAAGTTACTGTTGTTTCTCTCTCTAGAAATCGAATTGCAAGCCTTTTGGATCAATTCTCTAAACTTTCTATATTCAGCTCAAATTCGTTACATGTATTTATAACAAACAAGCTTGGTATAAATATCAAACTAGTCCTTAATCTAAAAATTAATACAAGTAAAGCCCCTAATTACAAGGACAACTAACGAAATCAAGCACAATTCAAAATGGTATTCTACAATCTCCCCATTTGTACTTGATTGCGTCTCCGCGCTATTTGTCCTCGTCGGGCGTAGTACGATCTGCGCAAGCCCAGCGCATGCTCGTAGTCTCTAACGGTCTCCCTGAGCTTCAGGCGCTCCTCGATGTCTTCTAGTAATTCCATCAAGAGCGGCTGTTCTCTCACGAACCGGTGGATTCTCAGCATCGTGTCTCTGTTGATCTCTTCCAACCTCTGCTCAATATTTCTCCTGACTACCTTGAGCGTTCCGTCGCAAAACTTATGAATTTCTGTCTTCAGCATCATCCTATTCTTCTTGGCAATTGGGTTGTTGTAGGTGATGCCGATAACATAGCTGATATGCACGTGATTGCTTGGAAGCCTTTCGATCTCAAGTCCTTTGAAGAGTGGTTCGGCCATGTTGACCTTCTTCATGTTGCTCTCCAGAGCCATCTGAAGGTCGTGAGTGGCGAAGTACTTGACTTGTCGCATCATGAACCGGTAGAGCCCTTCGAGGCCTTCTTTCTTGATGAAGCCCTGAGGACCTTTGTACTTTTCCACGTACAGCTGATAGAGGTGGTACACCTCGTTGGTAGGGAGGTATGGTAGGTCGCTCTCGCTCAGTTCCTCTCGGGTCCTGTCCACTCGTTCGATAACATAGTGAGGTGTTGGACGTCCTCCTTTTGCACAGTAGACACTGAGGAATTGGCAAATTGGGGAGAGTTCCCTTAAGTGACTCTTCAGCATTTCTTCAGGATCCCCAGCCTCACGTCCGGTCCTTGGGTCAGCATCCACAGATAAGTCATTCTCTTCTGCTGACCCCAGTGAGAGATCCCTCTCAGCTCGAACTCATCCGGCTTCCTGATCCGATCCGGTGACCTCCAAATGTTTTCCCTGACTTCTTCAAGGAAGGGTATCTCTATGTGGATGTTCTCCCACGGCGTGTCGATCCGAACGGTCCCTGGCATTTGTCTTGTAGGGGAAGCCGCTCGTCGTGCGATCAACTCCGGTAGCCTTGGGATATCTCTTTGGTAGTCTATACTTTCCTGAAGTTCGTCTTCTTCTATGATCACGAGGTTCACGGATGCTTGTTGTAAGAAATGGCGGACGTCCTGAAGTCGTTGTCTCTGATGCTCCTCGGGCATGGAATGGGTCATCCACTAGCCTTCGGGAATGTACTTGTCTAGGACCTCGTGTGGATAGACGCCATGTCCAGAGGGTCCCGGTTGGTCTGGAGGGACGGAGGGAGTAACTTGGGTAGTTGCCAGAGCTACAAGCATCGCAACACTTGCTTCTTCTTCCGGATGCAAGGATCTTGAGTAGATCGGTGGCGTGTGCGGAGGCGTCCTGAGGTGACATGTTGGTGGGTCGATGTGGGCGGTGCGGTGCGTGGTGTGGGTGTGGGTTTGGGTGGTTTGGCTAGTTTGGGTTTCACCAGCTCCAGCGCTCGTCTGCGTAGCACCCGAGCCTTGTTCTTGGCCAGTCGTAGATGTCCTTGGCCTCTTTTCCCCCTCATGATGGTCCTGATCATCAGGATCATCATGTCTGCGTCGGGAGTGGGAGCTTTGGCCTCGGCAGGTGTCAGTCGGTGGCTCAGGATGATCCACCAATCGCCGATAGAGGGATTTGCTCTTGAGGCGACCGAATGGACAGGCCGATCAAGCGGGCGAGTAATATGTCGTGGAGCTCGGTTATGGGTATGGTGTATGGGTTGATGAGGTTGGAGGAAGTGGCTAAAGGGTCGGTGGGTGTGGGTTGTGAGTGTGGGATTGGTTTGTGACGAAGGGCCTTCAGAGACAGGTGCTTTCCCGGTATCTCTTCAAGATGTCTCGATTGCTTGAAGTACTCTCTCCGTGATTTTGTCTTTCATAGACCGTACAGCGGCAGAGAGAGCGTCTTGGAACTGCGAGAGAGCGGCAGAGAGAGCGGCTTGGAACTTCGGGATGTACGACGAAAACCTTTTTTTATGTATATTACTATTATTATAGTATGGGGTCAGATTATTTTGCTTCGATAAATCGTTACACCTAAAATTTTACGAGACATTTTGTTGGAACTATTTAATGGTATTCAATTAATATAGTTGTCTTAGTCTTGCTATGCAAATTAGTAGTCTTGGGCTAAATTGTAATTAGTCATTTTGTAGGACTACTTATGTAAATATACCACGAGCTATATATAAGTGAACTCCTAGGAAAATTAGGAGTGCGCTTTGTATGGTTTTCGGATCGAATAGAAGAATTGGAATTTTAGAGAGAAGATTTTAGCACCAAGTTCTTCAATTAACTTCTCTCTCAAGCTTCAATGGTAAATCTTATGCTTTAATTTTCGAATTTCTTAGATTTACAATCCGTTCTTCGTAGATTCGATCTATGTTGGATATTAGGGGGTCCTAACAATTGGTATCAGAGCTAAGCGTGTTACGATTTGGATTGAAATTTGAGTTTCGAATCTGAAATTTTTTTTCGCGAGTTACTGTTCATCGCGTGTTACTGTTCATCGCGAAAAATTACTGTTCACCGCGAAAAATTACTGTTCATCACTGATTTTCAATCTGATTTTACTTAAATTCGACTTGTTTGATGTTATTGAGCTTAATCTCTAGTATTAATTGTTTTGGGTTGAATTCTGATTTTACACAAATATTTTGTAAGCTACAGTGAAATCTTTTTACTGCTTGCAATTGAAAACTGATCGAGAAAGTATTGCGATCGAAAATAGTATTTTGAGCGAGTGAAATAGTAAAAAACAGTGCATGCTAACGATCGTAGAAATTAGCTCGCGAAAACAGTAATACGATCGAGAAACTAACATTCGAAATAGTACTATTCAGTCTTGATTGAAAACAGTAATAGTCTTTTATGATCGAAAACAATTGTCCATCGAAAAACATCCGTATCGAAACTAAAAAAAATTCTACTAATCATTACCTTGTCATATGTTATCGTTAGACAATCATTGCTCATCATTATTTTTCATCATAGCTTTATTATAACTTTCAACGTGAATTTGAAAGCCATCGAATATTTTCTAAGCCTTCGAAAAATATTCAGCATTCAAAATTTGTATACATCATCGAAAAACTTTCACTTTTTTAAAAACATTCCAAATATTTTCTGAAGCCATCGAAAATATTTTTCGTCTTTCATAAATCATTCGAAACATTCTAAGCGAAAATACTTTCTTCGATTAGTGTTTTCCGTAGACATTCGAAAAACTTCTAATCGTGAAACTTTTAATCGAAATACTTTCAAGCGAAAATCTCTTATTCGAAAACATACACAAAAATTTTCATTCAAAAAAAAAACTCCTTAGTCGAAAAAAAATATACATATTCAATCGAATCTTATTCATTCGAAAATTTTATTCGATATCAAACAGTTTTTCGATACAATTTGATAAATTTTTCGGTGCTACACAGTTTTTCAATTCTAAACATTTTCGATATTAAATAGTTTTCGATACCAAATTTTGCGATGCTAAATATTTTCGATCACAAAACTTTTCGATACATAAAATCAAACACTCGACAGATATTAAACATACTCACTCAAAAAGACTATCTCACAAAATTTCTCGACTAAATCAAAACTTTTCGGAACTGAAATCTTAAAAGCCAAATATTTTAATCAGTATTAATAAAAATCCAAATCACAAAACACGTTAATGATCAAAATATCCAACCAACACAATTAAAATTAAAATAAAATGGATCAAGAGTTAGAAGACTTTGAACAACAATTAAAGTTTATTACAGAATTGCTAAAAAACAGGTGTCAAAGACTAAGTCCTCATCCAACTTGGAGAACAAAGAAAAGACTTCCAGCTTTAAACCGAAGGAGAGCTTCGCCTTCATGGCATATCACGAACATAAATCGGACCATCTAGCTCTCATGGCTCGAATTGATGATACATCCGAAGCAATCGCATCTAAGCGAACGGACGATGATGAGGCAAACACATCATCTCCGGAGGTATCAATTCCTAACTCTACATTGTTTAACATGTTAGAATCCTTACAAACTAGGTATGCTAACATGAAAAATGAGCAGAAAAGTACAAGGGAGTTAGAAGAAAAATTATCTAAGTCTGAGGAGAAAATAGATAGTCTCGAATTAGAACTTAGAAGCTGTAATGCGAAAATAAATGAACTAACTAAGAGCTTGAGAATTAGTGAGGCTAAGACGCCACAGCTTGAGACGCATAGCTAAAAAATTAAGGAATTAGAAGTCAGGCTTGAAAATAATTACAATTGTTTGGTTAGGAACCTCGACGAGAAAGCTAGCCTCAATTGTAGATTAACAAATGCCAACTCTAAGATCACTAGTCTTGAATCTCAATTAGAAAATTCTAATGCTAAGATTAGTGAATTGACCAAGAGTTTAAATGCCTGTGAAATCGAATAGAGCACCGCTCAAGCTAACTATGCTTTCTTAGGTGAAGAACGTAAGAAGCTCTATTCTAAGACTAAAAATTTAGAAATCTTCTTGCAACTTCTAAGACAGAGGAAGCAAAATCTCATCATTCTGAAAATTCTTCTTCCGTCGATATACCTCATATTCTTAAGAAAATAGAGGATTTAAATTCTACATTAGAAACGGAAAGAAAGAATTTTGAAGCGGAAAAGAATGCGCTTTTATTAGAAATATCTAATCTCAAAGCTTCCTCACAAAAGGTAATATTAAAGAAGGTTAAGGAAGAAAAAGAGCCTTTGAGCACCAATAGATCAAATACTCCAATCATTAAAGCCATTACTTCTACGTTTACATTAAAGCCTATCAATTTTAGAAGTACAAACTTTGAAAAAGGCTCTTCCTCCGCCAAGAAAATTTTTCACGAAAATAATTCAAGGTCTAGCGCACAAACTTCATCGTGTGTTTCAAATGATTCTACTAACTTTTCACTTAAAAAGCCTAGACTTGAAAATAATTTTCAAAATTCTTATTCTCATGTGAAAAATGTGCATTCTCCACGTAGGAATTACGACACTTCTACTTTACATGCTTACCACTCTATATATTCTTATCCAGTCAATATTCGTTCCAAAAAGCATTTACTACGACTACGTACTGAGAGAACCTTTGCAAGTACACATTCTAGGAGCACATATTCACATGCTAGAATTACTTATCCGTGTAAAATCAAGCCAAAATGGATTCCTAAGTCGGATATCAAGTCACAAAGTCCTAGTCAAATATGGACTCCTAAGACTACATCTTCGACCAACTTAGGCTCACAATCTAATTTTACACGATTTACGACTAACTCGTTTTCTGCTAATAAGGGAGGACCCATACGACAATGGGTACGAAAGTCCCGATAGTTTTGCAGATTTCCCTCATGAATGGAATTCGACGTAGTGGCTCTACGTACATGATAAAGGGATGAGGCGTGAGCTACTACAACTACACTTCAATGAGGTATATTTCAAATTTACATATGGATAGAGTCTCGTCAAAAATAAATACTTTCAAATGAGCTTTAATTGAGGGGGAGCTACTCATTATTTTAATGAGGAGCAACCTTTATATTTTTACGGAAGCACAAATTTTACTTCTTGAGGGGGAGAAAACTTACAATGAGCAATTTAAGGGAACGAGATTCTTAATATTCATCAAGCTAACTATGCAAATTTCTAGGGGGAGAAAATTTATTTTCAAAGTATTGTGTTTGGGGAGATATATATATAATACTACTATGTTAATTATATATATAAAAAAAGGAGATAAACAAAAAAGAGGGATAAAAGAAAAGACAACATAAAAGGGGATAAAAAAAAGAAAAAACCTCTCTTCTCTATTTTTCGATATGCTTCTCGGATTTATTCTCCCACATACAGAGATGGACGCACCATGAAGAATCTCGAGCTTTCAAACGGACAAAATTTTCCAAAGACGACGGTGACGATCTAAGTGAAGATCAAATGCTCAGTATTTTCATCGACCGGCTCCGGCTTGCTAATTCAACTAGAGCAACACTTCTCACGTACCCCGGAAGCACGGATTTCTTGTTCCTATGGTTCAGTCTAATCCGACTTGATCCTAACCCCGGAACGCGTTCGAGCATTTGAGACCAATCAAAATTATTTCAATAATTCCTAGGAAGTCTTTGAAGATACATCACTCCCTTATCTCACATAATTTTCGGACCAACCCCCATAGGTACAGGTGCTAATTTTAATTAGCTCCCGGGTAGAAGTCGTCGCATTAGGTCCAACGGCGCATGCACAACTGAGCCTTACCCACTCGTCTATCTCTTAAAAGATAGGCGTTTCATTAATCACGGGGAACCACGTATGCTATCACCGCGGGAGATATTGAACTAAGTGGTATTCCCTCCCGTACCACGCTTTTGTTGATCACTCGCGTCTAGTGTGTACTATCTCCCCAAAAGTTTCAAATTTTTAGGACACATACACTTTTTAATACACCTAATCTTTGTGATTACATTAGAACTTCCGTAGACATGTTCTTTTAAAAGACATGCTTCAAGGATCGGAAGGAAGTCCGACCGTTGCAACATCATAGGAACAACGATTTTTGGCAATCTTCTAAGAGCTTTGCTCCTAGTTGATGTCAACGGGACGCCTATGTGGCCCCGGTACTCATTTCGATGGATTGCCTTTGTGGCTCCGTCCGGTTATTACCCTCACCGACCTTTTTGTATGTCCTTCTCTACCTCCGAATTAACATGCCGAAGTCGTTAACACGATTCGCCATGAGGGGGAGAAGGGGTTATGCATACACAATCGGTCGGTCCACCCACCAAATTCTGCCGCGCGTACCACTCTAAAACCGGGCTCTCTCACAACGCCACATTCAAAGGAAGTCATTAACACGATTCGCCATGAGGGGGAGAAGGGGTTATGCATACACAATCGGTCGGTCCACCCACCAAATTCCGCCGCGCATACCACTCTGAAACCGAGCTCTCTCACAACGCCACATTCAAAGGAAGCTCGGTACAACTTAAAAAAATCAAAGAAAGAGACGGCCTGCCTTCTTCTGGAACTAGAAATGCTTCTTCGAGGCCGAACCAGACAACTTCCATTCGGAGAAGACGAATCTAGCGAAACGGAGAAGATGGCTAGACTCCGAGCCCTCTCCTCGACTCTCTCATGCCCCTGCTTCCGGAAGAAGAAGCAAGGACCGAGGACCGAACGACACGTGACTCAAGCATCATCAAGGACTGAAGTTGCCAACCGTGTCAGCTGAATCAAGGACCAAAGTTGCCGACCATGTCCACTGCATCAATGATCGAAGTTGCCAACCGTGTTCACCTCTCCGAACCTCACATTGGATTCCCCGATCTCAACACAAGGTTGACCCAAATAGGGGGAGTTTCGTGTGCTTTCAACGGGAGAAATGTAACGCGAACATTCTAAATCCGGCAAGAATACTTCGTACATCTTATGGCATTTAGGAGAAGAACTTCAAAGGAAAATTCGAAGAAAAAGCCGATGCCTAGAAGACCAGGTGAGCTTGAAGACATTCTAAAGAGGAGATTTCGAGGACTCGAGGACTCTTTCATTTGCAAGATGAAGACAACCCGCACTATATTGGAAATTGAATACAAAGGGGGAGATTGTTGGAACCATTTAATTGTATTCAATTAATATAGTTGTCTTAAGTCTTGCTATGCAAATTAGTAGTCTGGGGCTAAATTGTAATTAGTCATTTTGTAGGACTACTTGTGTAAATAAACCACGAAATGGTATATATAAGTGAACTCCTAGGAAAATTAGGAGTGCGCTTTGTATGGTTTTCGGATCGAATAGAAGAATTCGAATTTTAGAGAGAAGATTTTAGCGCCAAGTTCTTCAATTAACTTCTCTTTCAATGGTAAATCTTATGCTTTAATTTTCGAATTTCATAGATTTACAATCCGTTCTTCGTAGATTCGATCTAGGTTGGATATTAGGGGTCCTAACACATTTGAAAGAAAAAAAATGCAGTCAAGTCATGTCGATAAACTATGGTCCTAAGTTCATAGACTGGTCCATTTCGACAACTCTCACTAGGTTCACTCTTGCTCACAATAATTTCTAACTTGGGATTTTTATATTAATATGACTCAAGTCAACACAAGCAATTTTAAGTCAATTTACCTGTGATCGAGGCAATTTTTAATCAATTCTCCTAATCGAGAGGTCGTCGATTTGGAATCTAAAGGAGTCTAAGGGTTTTAATTTGTCTAGGACTTAGAAGGGAAGGAATTTAGATGAAAGTGAGCTCTCTTCGTCATCTTCCATTTCTACGTCCGTCTCCTTAATTTTTTCGGCGTCTTTCGGCTTTCAATCATTTCTCCCTCCTTTTCTTTAACTATCCCTTTTTATGCTATGCTCAAGCTGAAGCTCCGCTTCTCCACGAGGCTATAGAAGATTATCGTCGGCTAAGTTCTTCTTGTTGGTTCTCAGGCAGATACCGCGCTGCTCTTCTCTTAATCCCTAGAAAGGTTTCAGAGATTATCTATTTGGAAAAGTTCACGGTTATGGAGTTCGTACCCGAGGCTGCGCTCCTCTTCTCGTTTCCCGATATAAGACCGGATTATCGTTGGAGAAGTTCACTTCGTGGTGCTCCTCTTCTAGCCATTCTGTTGAGCATACGAGATTATCGTTGGAGAAGTTCACAGCAGGAACCATGCCACTTTCTCCAAGGTAGTCGGAAGGCCGGTTCCTTTGGTCTGATTTTTGCGCGTTGAGCAATGCCTACTTTTGTCATCATCCCCTTTTTATTTCTTTTGTTTTCTCCCCCTCCTTTTATCGTTTGAACAACCATTCGAAGAATATAGGATTCGGTTGAAGCCTTGGAATGGGTTTCAAAGAAAGAAAAGACATCGGAGAAGGCTCAAAGTAGATGACTAAAGGACTAATGTGAGGGAAAATTATATAAGTCCGAATGAGGAATATCCTAAGCTCCCTTATCATTTTCCTAACGATCTAACGCAAGGTGAGTGTGAAACCAAGAATCACTAGGTAAGACAAATAATTGATGTGTGACTCACTCGAGAAGTAGATCCAAAGAAAGGAAAAAGGAACAAGGCTTGAATCCGCACGCATGCAAAGTGACTTTGTGTCTAGTGGAACAATCAAATGACCTTTTAGACACAAGAATTCGACTTAGACTGACAATATTAAGCAATTAAATCGATCGCATGCCGGGGTAAAATTCTAAGTGACGTTAGATCAAAGCATCCTAAAGGATTTCGTCATACCCCTTTATATTATTAGTTATTAATTTTCTATATTTTTATTATTATTGGTTATCACGCAAGATAAAGACAAATAAGTATGGAAAACTTATAGAATAGAGCATGTGATAGCATGGAAGATCAGGTAATGCACATATTATGGAAGATTCAACATGCCTAGTTTTCCGACAAGGAATTGGAATCGTTTCTCATCCAAAGCCTTGGTGAAAATGTCGGCTAGTTGAAACTCCGTGTTCACAAAGTACATCTCTATCGTGCCTTTTTCTACGTGATCTTTGATAAAATGATATCTAATGTCTATGTGTTTTGTGCGTGAATGATGAACAGGATTGCAAGTAATGGCGATTGCACTTTGACTATCACTAAATATGGGTATATTATTTAGATTGTACCCATAGTCGCGACGCTGTGTCCGCATCCACAGCATCTGTGAGCAACAACTGGCGGCAGCTACGTATTCTGCTTCGGCCTCGAAGTGGACACACAGTTCTGCTTTTTGGATGACCAGCAGACCAGCTTTTCGCCTAGAAAGTGTGGAAAGTCCCGAATAGATCAGCATTGTACGAGCTGCTTCCACTAGTGTTCGATTTTTTCTTTCAACGACCCCATTTTCTTGAGGTGTTTTGGCGGCTGATAATTGTTGACTTATTCCAAGTTTCTGATAAAACTCACTGAGGTGGTTGTTCTTGAACTCAGTGCCGTTGTCTGTTCGAACAACTTGAATAGTCTGTTGTAGCAGATTTTGAGTTGTGTTCACAAAGTTGATAATCAAGTCACCGGTCTCATCTTTGGTTCGGAGGAACTTTGTCCACGTGTAGCGAGAATAGTCATCAAAGATCACTAGCACATACTTTCTTGCATTGATACTCTGAGTCTGCATCGGACCACAGAGATCCATGTGTATTAGTTCCAATGGTCGAGAAGTAGACGCAATTTGCTTGACGTGATGAGATGCTCGCTTCATTTTCCCTAAGTGACATGCCGAACAATGATGCTCCCTTTGTAGTAGTATAGTTGGAAGACCGTGAACCAACTTTTTCGTAGAAAGACGTTGGAGAGCTTTCATGTTTAGATGAGACAGTCGTTGATGCCATAGGCTGTTCCTCTGTAAATCAATCTGAGAGATGAGGCATACAGCTGTCGAGGGCCGTACGGACGTCAGGTTGATCGTGTAAAGATTGGATCTCCGAAGTCCTTGAAGGAGTTCTGTGTCCTGACTATCCAAAATTCTGCACCGATCAGCATGGAAGACCACCTAGAATCCTTTGTCATAGAACTGGCCTATGCTGAACAAGTTATAGCGGAGGCCTTCGACGTATGAGACATCTTTTATGGTCAGATTCTTTAGAATGATATCCCCAAGTCCTAGAATCGGTGCTGAATCGTTGTTCCCAAATCTGACTTTGCCGTTTGGTCGGTCTTTGTAGTTGCTTAGCAGCTCTTGTTTACCAGTCATGTGTGTGGAGCAACCAGAGTCGAGGTACCACACATGATGGATCGATCGGCAAAAACTATTTAGAGAGCTTTAGGTACCCACTTAAGCATGGGTCCTCTCAGATTAGCAGATTTAATTTTGGGTTCAGATATGATTCCCAAATCTATTTGTGGAGGAGTCTTAATAACCCATTGCACTTTTGGAGAAGTGGGTTTGGGTTTTGCCTCTATAGGAGACTTGGCCCTTTTGGCTTTTGTCGTCCTAGGCGGAGATCTAGGAACCCATTTGGATTGAACCTTGCAAGGAAGGTTAATTTCAGCACGTACAAATGCTTTGGAAAGTTTGACTGGGGAAATGATCTTTTCTTGTGATAGTCTCCTAAGGTGCTTGGGGGATTTAATTTCTACGGGATACCTTAGGTGAGTACAGTCATGTACGGCGCCATAAGCTTTCTTTATGGCTGGATCTTGTTTCCTACGAGTTTTCCTTGTGGCATTTTTTTCAGAATGATTAGGAGTAATTTTCGAGGTAGAGGCTATTTCGAGATTTTCGCTTGTAAAGGTGATAGGCTGAAGTGAACACGTAGAAGCAATTATTTTGAACGTAGAAATGGCTCTTTTATTACTACGAGTGTCTTTTATTTTAACAGAAGGAATAACATGCTCAGAAACATTCAAATCTACTAGCTCCTTCTTTATCTTAGAACTAGACACTCTCGCCTTCGTAGTCAGTGCTGTCCTACGCTCCCTGTGAACGTAGGTGAAGTAGAATTAGTCTTAGCACTTTTAATAGAATAATTAATGCTCTTTTGATCTTTCGAAGGCGATTTTCCTATTTTCACGTTTTTGATGATAGCGTGTGAGGTAGTTTGGGAGGACGGGGAAGCCTTGACATTTTCCATCTCCTTAAAGAATTTTTTCTTTTCAGCTTCGAAATTCTCTCGTTCTTTGTCTAGTTTTGCCCGTGACTCCTCTATCTGTTTTATGATAGGGGGTTTGTAGAGAGAATATTCATAATTAACCTTTTGACTTCTTCGTAGTTTGTTTCAGAGTCAGGAGGTAGAACTTGAACTAAATCACTGACAGGTGTTAAGGACGCTTTCCTATTTTTGTCCTTTTCATTTAGTTCGTTGTAGTTTAAGGGGATTACAGGCCCGTGTGAGGTTTGTTTAGTGGATGAATCGAAGGAATTTTCATATGTCGATTCCTTAAAGTTTCTAAGAGAGATTGCAGCTAAACCCATGTTCTTAATATCATATAATTCTTTCTTCCGCAAAACATGTGGGTTAGTGAAACCTATGCCTTCTATTGGATTATAAAACTCTATATCATTGGGCTTGTTTAAAAATATCGTCTGTTCAGAATGTCCCCTACGCGTAAGAAGATCATCTAATTTTTAAATTTTTGCATATAACTTCCTGCGTTCCTCACTTAGGAGAGCATAATTATTTTCTGCCGTCAGTTTGGTGGCTCGACAGGCGTCTAGATCCTTACTAAGCTCACCAACCTTAGCGTTAGATATTTCTAATTGAGCTTCTAAGTCAGTGATTCTAGAGGTAGCTTCGGTTATCCTACAATTAAAGGTAGAAGTGGATGCGTTTTCGTCGTCCGTACGAATGGATGTTTCGGCATCCAATTCGTTGTCGAGACGGGCCATGAGGGCTAAATTATCTTCTTTCTGTTTTGTCGATTGGAGCTTCCTGGAGTAGTAGTTTGCATCTCTTTTCTTCGGGAGAGTGCATTCTCTGGCGAGTGACTTGCTTTGCCACAGTTAAAGCATTTGTTAGTCTCTTTAGGATTCTTGACCTCGGAGCTCTCCGGTGCACGTTCTTTGTTTTTGGAGCTTGTAGTCCGAAGTCTGTTGGCTGAGGTTGAAGACTTCTTCTTGAAGTACTTCTTGCTCATCATTTGTCCAATGAGAGCTAACTGCTTTCCAAGAGCTTTCATGTTTGGCTCGATGTCAGAGTCCAATTCATCTTCCGACTCTAATGGTGGTGGAGGCCTAACGATCTTTTTATTTCTTGATCTTGAGCTCCTCTTCTCCGAGACTAAGGCAACAGTGTCTTTGGTTTGTTTGCATTTCTGCTCTTTGAGAATCTCGCGGATATCATCCTCATGCTGGCGAGATTGTCGAACGCGGCATGGACATCCAACTCCTCTAGATCTTTATTTTGTCGAATCTGAGTGGATATTTTCTTCCATTCCGTGGGCAGAGAAGATAGAAATCTGATGTTCGTCTCCATGTTGGTCTTAGTTATTTCTATCTTCCTCATCTTGTTGAGAAGAGAGGTACCTTTGGTAGATTTCGTATAGACTCTCCTCCGGCTTTGCTTTGAAGGAGTCGTAAGCACTGAGAATGTTCGCCTTTTTGGCCTTTATGCCAACTCCTTTGCATCATCCTATGCAGCTCATCTCACATCCCTTTAGCCGATGAAAGGCTGTCGATTTGTCTGTATATGTCGTGGGGATGCCCTGCATGAGGGTATTCATGGATACTAGATCAGCCTTAGCTCGAGCTCTTTCCTCGAGAGAGTATTCCCTAGGCTCCTTTAGTCGCCTAGAAGGTGGAATTACGGGAGTAGCTGTTTCGTCCCCGGGTACATGGACCCAGAATTGTGCCGGTCCCTCTTCAAGAGACTGCAGTAGATTTTCGGCTTGATCCTTTAGAGCGATGAAATTTAGGAAGCGGCTTCTCCATACGGTGTATTCGCCTCTTTGCAAAATCGGCGGACGGTTGTCATTTCCAAGCGAGTATGTATCCATTTTTGTATTGTAGTCGAGTTGTTGAAGGATCTTCGTTAATTGTTTTGAAGGTTGAAGATTATGTAATGTGCTTCACAAGTGACAAAATTCGTTAGTAGCGTTTGATTCGAAAATTAGATCGACAATTATTTTCGATTCAATCTTTGAAGTTCGATCGAAATTAACTTCGTCGAGATAGAATGTACTTACTGTTCTCGTGCGAGAAATTTTGTCAGCGAAATATTTTACGAGCGAAATAAATTGCCCAAAATCGTTCAGTCGAGAAAAGTTTCCTGATCGTGAATTTATTTCGATCGTAAAGAAACAGTACATTAGTAAGTTTCTCGACAAGTCAAAATAAATCTGTTGACTAGAAAAGTTTCTCGCGTGTAAATGATTTTCGTCTGGTCAAGCGTTAAAGGTTTGGCCGAAATTTTTTTTCGAGAGAAAGTTTTTACGCATGCAAGGTCAAAATTGGTCTCTCTCGAAAAAAGTTTTTCGCTGAATAATGCTCGAGAAATATTTCTAACTAAAATCGTTTCTGCTGATGACGATTCTAGCGCTAACTTCGTATTCTAACCGAGAAAAATACTCGCGCCATAATCCGATCGCCAAACCTAGCGAGAAAAATTAGAGCAATCAAGAAAAATTCATAGAATACGATTAACACAGATTCGAGCCAAAACAAAGAATCAGATAGTGAAAATTTTAGGTAATTGCTCGCAATCATGTACTAATCACGCACGAACAAGCAATTAAACACGTTATGAAGCAAAATATATGGAATTCGATCAAAATCAGAACGTGTTCTTCATGTTCTTCGTCAACAGTAAAATTCCATAATCAAACTAATCAAAAATCGAAGTTCAAACAGCTACTGATCTAGTCGCAATGATCATTTAACACTTACTCTAGCACAGAAATATCAAATTCAAGTCAATTAAGCACAGAATTAAGCTATTGGATCGAAGACTTTTCGCGCCAAAACTGTTCTTCGATGGAACAGTATTCGAAATAAAGTTTTGATCCAATTCTAACACTTTTCGATTCAGAACAGCTGCTCCGATACCAATTGTTAGGTCCTCTTTTAACAACTCTAAGATCCTAGGCAGGAATTCAAAGTAATTCTACAGTTATGATGATCAATTAAGTTCGATCGAAAAACTCAAGTTAAGAATCGAGAGAGAGAGAATTCAAGTAGAGTGAGAAAGTTACTGTTGTTTCTCTATCTAGAAATCGAATTGCAAGCCTTTTGGATCAGTTCTCTAACCTTTCTCTATTCAGCTCAAATTCATTACAGTATTTATACCAAACAAGCTTGGTATAAATATCAAACTAGTCCTTAATCTAAAGACTAATTCAAGTAAAGCCCCTAATTACAAGGACAACTAATGAAATCAAGCACAATTCAAAATGGTATTCTACAATGGCTCTAATTGAAAAAATGATGAGCAAGCAATACTTCACGAAGAAGTCCTCATCATCAGCCAACCGACTTCGGACCTCAAGCTCAAAGAACAAATAACGTGCACCTGAGACCTCCGAAGTCAAGAACACCAAAGAACCGACTAAGTGTTTTAACTGCGGCATACCAGGTCACTATGCCAGAGAGTGCACCCTCCCTAGAAAGAGAGATTCGAACTACTACTCCAAGAAGCTTCAACTCACAAAACAGAAGGAAGCTGGAATAGCTCTAATGGCAGAACAAGACCACTGGCTCGAGGATACGTCTAGCTCCGAGAAAGAGAATCTAGCCCTCATGGCACGTCTGGACGAGAACTTAGACGCCGAAACCTCAAATCAAACAGAGGATGACCAAGCATCCGAACCTTCACAGGACGTAATTTCTCAGGAAAAGATAGCTCGTCTCGAAGCGGAACTTAGGAACTCTAATGAAAAACAGAAGAATTATCAAAGAGTCCGATTAGAAATAATAATAAAATACACATAAAAGGTCTTTTCAAACCCGAAAAAAGACTCCATTGGAGTTGAACTACCGAATACAAGTAGGTAGGATTCGCAGAATACAAGTTTTGCGAACCTAGGACCGCGATTCGAGAGCTGCACGAGTTTCGCGAACTCAACAACCCTCGCGTGCATGAATTCGCGAAGTATACTCGGTCCGCGAATCCATGCATTTTGCTGCCCCATTTCGCGAGTCCGGGGAATTCGGCAAACTCATTACTTTCACGGGTCGCGTTCAATTGGCGAATGGAAGACGTTTTGTGAGCCGTGGCCATTTTTGCGAACCCAGCATTTCCACGCACATGAGATTCGTGAACTTGGGATTTTGCATATCGAGCAATTGGCGAATTGTGAGAAGGAAGTGCGACTTCGCGAACTCCATGGATTCGCGAACTTAGAAGTTGGCGAAAGTACTTTGCGAACCCAGAAAGTGGCGAACTAGGTTTCGCGAATCGGCCCATTTCGCGAATCCACACAAGCCGCGAACGAAGGTTGGTGATCCTATTTCACGAACCCGAACCTGCAATCCAACCTTTCACGAATCCAAGTTCGCAAACCCATACACTTCGCGGGCCCAACTTGGCGAGTCCCATCTGGCGAATTGGGGAGCTTCGCGAATTGAGGGACAAAGCAGAATTTGACGAGCAAAAAGTGTTTCGCGAATCATCTTAATTTGGCGAATCAAGGGATAGCCCGCAAACATTTGACGAACTAAGAGCGAGTGATTCGCAAATCATGAACTTCAAATTGATCACACTTGGCGAATTTGACCCCTTAGTAAAATCCTTTTAAGTTATAAAAAAAAATATATCGCCATATTTTTACACCAATTAAAGATAAAAACATTCCGAGCCCAATGAGCATAGTCTCCCGTAACGCCCAATCATAATTTGCCTATCTGTGTCTTCAGGGGTCAATTTTCGGTAGGCAGACGTTGTATTGGATAGAATTTTGGAACGAAAATTAACATAGCTAATTAACATAATTTATAGACAGACTTTACAACCTTTTCAGGTCTAAAGGACAAAATATTAGGAAATTCACCAGACCTAGTAGCAAATAACTTAAGCACGAATTTCGTACGCTTCAGGAACTTAATAAGTTCGCCAAGTAACTTCGCAGGTCATAGGAATTTTGTGAGCAGTATAAGTTCAGAAATCGTATAAGGACTAAGTTAATTCACGAGTCAGGTAGAATTCGCGGGTTATAGAAGTGACCCGAGTTACAAATCGAAATTAGTTCGAAGTACTAAAGATTAGTGAACTAGCTAGTCAAGTAAACTAGATAAGGTTCTAATATCATTATTTTGTGCTTAAGGTCGAAGCTTAGGGATTTTATCAAAACGATAATGGCAAGTCTACGGACGCCAGGTAAGTGGAGACTTCACCTCAACTACAACACATAACTTTTCTGTGCATAAAGTATGTGTGAGTACGTGCAAGCATGAAAATTATGTGGTTATGTGTTTCACCATGATTGAACTCTATATGATGTGTTTTACTTACGATTCCTGGCATGACTTGCATACTCATATGATTCACGACATGATCACGTGCATGCATGCTAGTACGAAAATAGGGCACCAAAGCGTGCATGAGTCAGGATCGCCTATGAGCGATGTATAGTTGCCGATATGGGCAACTGTTGTCGACTCAGTTGTCGAGTCACGGCTCTCCTATGCGATCATGGAGATAACGATGCGACGTTGAATGCTGTGGGTTGATACCCTTATGACGAGAAGTGCGACGTGGAGGGTGCGACCCGAGGTAAGACGCGACACCGAGGGAAACTCGGGTGTCGGCAACCTCGGAGTGGGCTGCCAGTGTGAGGCACCTGTGTGTCAGGTCGCATTGAGCGGAAAAGGCACCTTCGGAATCGCGTTGGACTGTAAAGGCGTAGATAGCCTCCCAATGTGGACTGCATTGTGGTTATGTAGCACCCATGTCCTCGTAAATAGTAGGGCCAATAAATTTGCATGAATGTTGGTGCAATTATGTGCCTTTCGTGCGTTAATTTCGTGCTTCAGTAACCCACGTGAAATTTTGTGTAAAAAATTATGTGCCTAGGTGATTTTGTGAAATTGGGTGCAATGAATTGGTACCAAGTGACGCCCCCCCCCCCCCATTTACTTAGGGATTTTCGAAAATTAGGCCAAGGAGAATTTGGCATGAATTAAGGTTGAACTCTCAACATTAATGGGCTATGTTTGAATAAAATTGGGCCCAAAAACAATTGAAATAAATTTAGGAACAAATTTCCTTCAAATAAGGAGATATTTTCGTTACTCAAGCCTTAGTCACCTAAACCACACCTAAAATCCTTTCAAGTCCACTAAAACCCTTTCCAAGACCACGACACCCAGTTGTGAGAAACCAACGAGACTTAAGCAAGGAAGAGAAGAGGAGTCGTGTGGAAATCACACAAGTTGGAGTAAGGTATAGTTCTCTAACCATAGTGTTTATATTTTGTCCAAGACATAGCGAGAATTAGGGGGTTACGAACTCAAGAATGCCGGCATGTTTGGATTTGAGTAATTTTAATCCTCGAATGACACGTTGTTCACCTTGCAGTAGTGCTTCTAGTTCGATAATATCATGTTTAGAAATTATTAGGCACTAAAAATACATTTAGAGCACCTTCAATCGAACCCCAAAACCAAAATTTGAGGTAAATTTGCTCCAATTGAACTCGAAAACGCAACTCAAAATGCGATTATAATTCTCTCTCATCCGTTTTGACGCAAGTTTGCGTCTGGAACAGTTTTTTGCGATATATCTTTTTGATTTGCATTCAAGTAATTATTTTCTCTTTTTGTCAGAGAAAGCTCACGACCTAGCCTATTGTTTCTCTTTTTATAGTGTTGTTTCTTTGGGCTCTAATGACGAAGGAAATAGGTTATAAAGTCATTTTTTCTGGGGGAAAAAAATGAAGGAAATAGCCTTTTTACCAATTTTTATAGATCTAATGATGCTCAGCCTATTGTTTCTATCGTGGGCACCGTGCGATAGGGCTTTTTATACATTGAGGAATTTGTACACAATCTCTTTCTTTTTATATGTTCATGTTTGTGGATCTGCGAATACATTGATGTCTGAGCATACTCGGTAGTCTGAAATGAGAAACATGAGAAGAGTTTGTTGTATGTAGTATTGAAATTTGTAAAAATTAGTGTGAAAGTCAATATTACAAAGTAGTCTATTGAGTTTGAGAATGAGTTGATTGGTTGGAGAAGAATTACTGCATTTTGAGTTTGAGAATGCGTTTGAGTTTGATAATGCGTTTATCTTGGTCTTAGGTGTATGCGGGGTTAAAAATCGATTTCTAGGGTTTTAATGGTTTATGACGACCTTCAACAAGTTCTAGGAAAAATATTACTTTTTGATCTTTAAAGTTGGAGTATTGCGAACTGGAAATTGTTTTTGTAAGAGTGGATTCGCGAAATGGAAAAACTTCGCGAACACCTAGAACCATGAAAAGAATTCGCGAATCATGCTTTTTCACGGACCAAACCTAATTGGCTAACTCAACCTCAGCGAATCGGCGTTTTACGGATCAAGTGGAGCTGCCGAGCCCATCACTTCGAGAATTGGATAGTTGGCGAACTCGTTTCGCGAAATGAGCTAAGTGGCGAACCCATGACAAGATCGCGAATCCCATGCAACGAGCGTTTGGCGAATTGAGTTTTGCGAACCCTAGCAACGATCGAACTTGACGAATTGAGGTTGGCGAATCATATTTGGCGGGACTCCAATCTGCAAATCCTAACAGTTGGCGAGTCGAAGTTTCGCGGTTTCAACGTTGCGAATTCTCAGCCAAAACAAAGACCGCGAACTGAGAATGGCGAGTTCATTTCCACGAACCCTAGCCTTTGGCAAACCCCAATTCGCGAACTTAGAAAAGGAGAGGGTTGCGAACTCAAGTTCGCGAATCATAGAAGGAATTCACGAACCCATCCACTTCACGGGTCAATTAATTTCGCGAACCAAGATACAAATCGCAAATCTTAGGAACTTATGAAGAACAATTTGGGGAATATTGTTTAAGTGACAATCCGCGATAGCGAAATTCAGCTAGACTTCACAAATTCAACTAGAATTCTTAGAACGTGTTTATAACTTAGGAAAAATGTTTTGCGAACTCTTTCCAATTAAATAGTCCTTAGAAATGATAGTAGCTATAACATAGCGACACTTAAGTATTAATTAAGGTACTAACCTTCATATTTTATGCCTAAGGTTTGGACTTAGGAAATTCGCCGGGTCAGGTAGCAGCTAGTCTACGGACGCCAGGTAAGTAGAAATCCAACTACAACACATAACTTTTGTGGTATATGTTTTGTGTGACTATGTGCCTACGTGAATTTATGATTACGGGAATTGATGGTTAAGATTTCGTGTGGTAAGCATAAGTTGCATTGGTTTGCATATGCATATTCATGTGCACGCACGAACTCATGTGGGAGGGTCGTGGGATTGAGTGTGCATGATGATATGTCGCTTGTACGCGACGAGGACTTCCTGATGTGGGCAGGTGTGTCGACTCGCAGTTGAGTCAGGGGCGGTCTACTATGCTACCAGGGCGGCGTTTAGCGTCATCGTAATATTATGCAAATAAATATATGTGGATATCCTATGGATAATGATTGGGCATGGCCCGTGGCGGTAAGGTGCGCCTGGAGGGTGCGACCTAAGGGTATAAGCGACACAAGGTGGAACACTGGTGTAGGCGACCTCAGCGTGGGCTACCAGCGTGAGCGACCGCCGGACAGTCGGGGACGACCGGGTACATATGGCAACCTAGGGGAACAATATTCATTCTAGGGTTCGGCCATCCGGCGTGGACCGCTGTCGTATTGTCCCTGAGGGACGTAAGCTCTTTGTGGTGCATAGTAAGATTAGCCGAGGGCCCTGAGTACGCTAGTACGAGTATTGTGTGCATCGGCACGGATCGCCTTTGCGAGTATTATGTGCATCGGCACGGATTGCCTTTGCGAGTGTTACGTGCATCGGCGTGGATTGCCGTTGCGGGGAAGGGACACGTGCATTCATGCATTATTTCTGCTTACTGAGCCTCGGTGGCGTATTTCTTTATGTTATGTGTTGTAGGCACCAGCGACCACGGTACGTGATAGCGTTTTGAAGGCAGGGCCAACCTTTTGAAGCTTCTCGCTACTTTTGGGGGTGGACGTGTGTGTATGGATGACGACCTGTGAGGCCTGGAGCATAGGAGCCTTTTGCTGTGCCGACGCACACTCACCGTTGTAATTAGGACACGTTTAGAACAGTAGCGTTCGACATGTATTCTTTTGACATGTACAAAGACAACATTCCATTACATAAATGGAAATGAAAAATTTTATACGTTTTTCAGTATACTTTAGCATTTACAACTCGCTAGGCACATGGAAATATGCTAGAATAGGCAAGTTAGGGAGGTCAGGTCGCGACAGGTTACCTCCCAAATGGCGGATGCATTGGGCCGAAAAGGCAATATGGGCCTCCCAAATGTGAACCGCGTTGGGCTGAAAATGAGCCATAGAGGCGAATAGGGTTGCCGCTCAACGGCGAGTCCCATTGGGCCGAAAAGCCAACATAGGCCTCCCAAACGGGGACCGTTGGGCAGAAAAGGAACCACATGAATGAGTAGTGATTAGCCTCTCATGCGGACCGCATTGGGCCGAAAAGGGGTCAGTAGCCTCCCAAATGTGGATCGTATCGGGCTGAAAAGGCGCCGTGAAGTCGATTACAGAAAGTAAACCAGGGTGGCCTCTCAATGTGTGCCCTGTCACTTATGTATATGTCCTAAATAGAATTGAGCTCTAAGATGGTGCATAGCGAGATAGAAAAGCCGACGGCTTAAATATGAAAGGAAAGAAAGTAATGAAAGGGAAGAGAATAAGAAAGAAAGTGATAGCTAGGATGCATTGACGCGGTTGTTATTTGCGATTTAGGACACGTGCACTGCATGCATATAGTTTCCACATACTGAGCCCTTTAGCTCACCTTTATGTTGTGTGTTGGAGGGGCGAGCGAGCGCGGTACTTGATTGCCTAGCCGGCAAGGTAGTCTTTTGAAGCTTCCGGGCGACTTTTGGGGGTGTGTTTACGTGGATGACGACCTGTGAGGCCGCGCGCATAGGATCTTTTGCTGCACAAATACACACGTCGCGTGTAGTTAGAACTCAAATGTAATTAGGAAGTTTGGAAGCACCCTTTTGTCATAGATGTATTCTTTTGAGCCCAATGAGCTGTAATACCCGTAAAATTTAATTACGGGATTATGATTTAATTAGCAGAGAATTAGAAATTTCGCGGGATAAATTAAATAAAGGGGTTAGGACTACAAGAGAATCTGTTATAACACGTAAACTAATTTGTGGAATTACCTGCTAATGGTATTTCAGGTGTCATAGTTAAATTGGGTCAAGACGTGTAATATCAATTGTCGGGCAATAAATTTGCTTATATATTATATGTCTACACGGCTTGCTGATTTAATTATGTGCTAATATGAAATTCTAACCTAGTAGACATTGAGTGAAGACTTTGTTTATTTATAACACATAATTACTTTAAATGTGACGAATGATACAATGCTTTCATGTTTTCATGCTTTTAAGTAAATTATGTGTTGATATGATTCCATGTTACATGATTTATAATTTCCTCTGTGTCTATATGACTTCATGCTGTATGATTTACAAACTTTATGTGTATTACGAATTAGGACTTACATGATTACATATTAAATGCTACTAGGATTATTAACCAAGTAGAAGAATTAATTGAATTTAGGTTATCGATTTTAGGGTTTTTAGTACATGACATGCTAATTTAGGAGAAACTCGAAAGAGCTGAGGAAGAATCTCGAGATCTTTAATCTCGAAACCCTTGAAGATGTTGGAGGATGTCAAGATTATAGAAATCGAAAGGAGAATGTCGCTAAATAAGAGAATCTCGAGACAAGCAAATTTGAAGCGGGCGATTAGATGACCTCAACAAGGAAAATTCGACCAATGATAACCAAGTAGAGCTGAATACTAAATAAACTAAGAATTAATTATAGATTTCTTAATGTAAGAGGTAAAGGGATGTACAAGCTTAGTCATCAACAAGTCCCATCACTCACCCTTCCCTAAGCTCTAATACTTATCAAAAACTATAAGTGGAAGCATGTATAATAACAAAGAACCAACGAAGCATAAAGGGGAGAAAATCCTCAAGCTAAATTTGAAGAGAAAGAGACCAAGGGAAACTGTTCCAAGCAAGCCTAGGATTTCAAACGAGTGGTAAGGGAAATCTTACTCATAGTTTTCTTTTACTTTATAACTTAGGCTTATGTATGTATTTTAGCCCTAGAAATCAACGAAACCCAAGGATTTAGGGTATGAATTCATATTAATAGGTTTGAGTAGGTTGTAGGATGTTTCGATCAGTATAATATATGTGAGGGTTTACGACCTTGATTTTTGGTTAAAACTGACTCGTTAAAGTAGGAGGAAACCCTAGGAATCATAAGCTACGAATAAGATTACTGTAAGAATTAAGTTCAATGTATGGAGGTTTGAAGTTTCGGCGGAAGTAAGGACTTATAAATGTTAGAGTAGGACAAATATAAGAATAAGGATATAAAATGTCAACATTGTGTTATATTTTAATAAGTAAGCTCGACATCTTGTATGTAAAAGCCTGACAAACATTCCGACATTTCATGTAAAAGCCTAATATAAATCTCGACGTCTTGGTTATCTCATGTCAAAATACACCTCGAGATCTTATATGCAATGTCGAGAATCATCTTGAAAATATCGAGACCTATCCTTAATATTAATGTTGAAACTATTGTGTGAGACCTCGAGATTAAGTTCGGCCTTCATCTTAAACCTCATGTCGAAGTTGTATATAATATCGAGATGGTGTTGGTATCGAGATTTTTGTCTATAATATGGACATATATAAATCTCGAGATCCTTGTGTATATAAAAGGGACATGCAGCTCGACATTTATGCCTAATGAATATATCGAGATACATGTTAAGATTTATCATGAAAAGGTCGACATCAATTCATGCCTTGTCTCGACATTTAATTGTAAATACATGTCGGAGTCTTTAGTTTAATATCAACATATATATATATATATATATATAATCTCGAAAGGGTAGTAAAATGTCGAAATGATAGAGGGAAATGTCGAGACCTTTATATGTGGAAATGTCGAGACCTTTATATGTTATCCCAAGAATATGTATCGAAATCCTATATGATATATCAAGTAGTATTTTTCGAGATCTAATGAACAAATGATAACCATATCGAGATTTATATCTAAACAGTAATTTTCAGTTTAGGTTAAAGTTCTAAATTTTAGGTTTCGAAATTCATAAAAAAATCAAAACTAGGGTTTTCTAAATTAAACCATGTTATGAAATTATGATTAGACTAACAAACCCTAATTTATATGTTCCTATATTTAGGGTTCGAAGATTAGCAACTTACCGATAAACTAATAGCTAAGGATACCAGGTAAGTGGAAATCGCAACTACAACACATAATTATGTGGGTATAATTTATGTGTCTATGTGCCTTTCGTGATTTTATGTGACTTCGATGTTTTCTATGTGACGTAAATTTACGTGATTTATGTGACGTAAATTATTTCATGAATATTGCAGGCATGTTTATATGATTCATGGCATAAGCACGTGCACGCACGACTAGTATAAGAGTCAAGGTAAGGGAGCGTGCATGAGTATAAGATCGCTTGAAAGCGATATGTATATTTGCCGGTATGGGCATTTGTGTCGACTCAATGATGAGTCACGGCTCTTCTATGCTACCACGGCGATTCACGAAGCCGAGTTACCTGATTCACGAAAGGTAGGGGGAATACCCCGTAGCGGGAGATGCAAACTGGAGGATGCGACTCGAGGGTATGAGCGGCACCGAGGGAACCTCGAGTGACCTCGTAGTAAGCTACCAGTGAGAAGCGCCCGCGTGTCAGACCGCATTGGGATGGAAAGGCGCCTTAGGGTTAAACGAAATTTGTGTGCCCGGGTTAGCCTCTCAATGGGACGGCATTGGGATTGAAAGGCACTAGTAGCCTCTCAGTGTGTACCGCATTGGGATTGAAAGGCACCATACGGTTATGCACAGATTGAGTACTCGGGCTTAGCCTCCCAGTGTGTGTACTGCCACTTGTACCCTTAGGGGTTTGAGCTCTATATGGTGCATAGTAAGATTGAAAGCCGAGGGCCCAAATATGTTATGAAAAGTCAAGAAGAATGTGAGAAAGGTCAGGAAAAATGTGAGAAGTAGATAGCATTGGCGCGGATGCCACCGCTATTTAAGTCACGTGCATTGCATGCATGATTTTCACTTAATGAGCTTTATAAGCTCATTCCACGTTTTTATGTGTTGTAGGACCCCGCGATCACGGTACGTGATCATTTTCAAGGCGAGGCCAACTTTTGAAGCTTCCGGGGGCTTTTGAGATGGGAGTGTGTGCATGGATGCGACCTGGTGGAGGCCCAGTAGATAGTTTTATTTTGACACGCTTGCGCACCTTCCTATGTAAAAAGGACCCAGGATGATTTTGTAGGAACCGTTAGGATTCCTTTTTATGAAAGGAAAAATTTTATCCGAAATCTCATACTGTTTATTTCGATACTACGAAACTAGTTACGTAAACTAGTTAAGAAAGTAGTGGTGGAAGGCGGGGCTGCCACAGGTGGTATCAGAGCTTAGGATATAGGTCCTGTAGACTGTCCATGTACACACACTCAAAAGCACGGAAGCGGCCTTGCTCGTAAGTTTTATGTTTCTATGAATTTCTTGTATTACATGACTGATTGATTTTAGGAACATTAGGATAACAGAACGATGGGTAGAACAAGAGGTGAAAATAGTGGGGGTGCAGATAAAGGTAAAGAAACCGCAGCCCCTACTGATAGTCGTGATGCGACTATCCTTCAGCTCGCGGAACTAGTCCGTCAACAATCCGCCCAAATCCAGCAACTGATCCAGCAACAAAACGCTGGCGGGCAATCAAACAACGGATCTTCTCAGGCTGATAGAATCGAAATGGTCGGAGAAAGATTTCGTAAACTTAACCCCCCAACCTTTGAAGATGCTACTGACCCAACCTCGGCTGAGTATTGGCTCCGAACCTTAGAAACTATGTTCCAGCATAGCGTACCCCTGAAACCGAAAAAGCCTTGTGTGCTGGGTACCTATTAAGGGGAAGCACCGCCACTGGTGGGACACGATACTAACTCTCGAAGATCCGATAACAATGACCTGGGAGCGTTTCAAAGAACTCTTCCGAAATAAGTATTTTACTGCCCCTGTTCGAGCCCAGAGGATGAACGAATTCATCAATCTCCGCCAAGGAGCAATGACGGTGGCGGATTATATCAGGAAATTCGAACAGCTTTCCCGATTCGCTGCCAACATGGTGAGCACAGATGCACTGAAGATCGAACGATTTATGGAGGGCTTGAAGCCAGAACTTTATCGTGATGTTGGCATGGCTGGACTCCAAGGGGTTACTTATGCCCAAATGGCGGAACGAGCCTTGATGGCTGAACAAGCTGAAAGCCGAATTGTACGAGCCCAGGAAATTAAAAGGAAATTCGAACAAGGATCTAAAGAGGACAGAAATAACCTGAAGAAACCGTTCGTTCCTAAAAACGTGAAGCCCAATTTCCAAAACCGCCCTGGAACACCCCAACAGCCTAATCCAAATCAAGGGAGACCCCAACCAAATGTACCCATATGCCCAAAATGTGCAAGACGACACCTGGGCGTCTGCTTTTCACAAAATGCTACCTGTTTTAAATGTGGCAAGACAGGCCACTACTCCGTAGCCTGCCCAGAAAATGCATCTGGAAGTCAGGGAACAAACCGGGCCAAGCAGCCGACAGCACCCGCTCGGGTATACATGCTTACAGTGGAAGAAGCTGAAGACAATCAGTCCGAGATGGAAGGTACCCTTCTAACCGATTAAACCTCAATATGCATGTTAGTGGACTTAGGAGCCACACTTCCTTTTGTACCCACCACTTATACGGTAAGACTCAGGATTTCTTTTAGTCGACTTGGTTGATACCAGTTCAAGTGTCGACCTGAATCATGATCGTAGTAGATAAGCGTTTGAAATAGGAATCCGTACCTGAATTCCTGAAACCTAAGATCCAATAATATCCGGGGTATAATCCTATGCCACAATCTTTTGATCATCCTTAGAAAACATATTCGTTCGATATCAGAATAGCGCAGCGGAAGCGTGTTGGACGCTAATGATTTTCAGTCTCTACCTAAGTTAGAATTTTAGGAATTCTTGTTAGCCCTTTCGTGGTAATACGGGTCCACTAATTAGAACAATCTTTATATTTATTTCATAGGATTCTATTCCTTCCGATCCTCGAAAATTATTTGAGGTTCCTTGATAATTTCCTAGGGTGAATTGCTATCACCCAACCATGCCAGATCAACTCCCTACCAATCGTCACCCTGAATTGTTCCAACAGATGGAATTTCGGGGCGAAATTCTTTTAAGGGGGGAGGATGTAATACCCGTAAAATTTAATTACGGGATTATGATTTAATTAGCAGAGAATTAGAAATTTCGCGGGATAAATTAAATAAAGGGGTTAGGACTACAAGAGAATCTGTTATAACACGTAAACTAATTTGTGGAATTACCTGCTAATGGTATTTCAGGTGTCATAGTTAAATTGGGTCAAGACGTGTAATATCAATTGTCGGGCAATAAATTTGCTTATATATTATATGTCTACACGGCTTGCTGATTTAATTATGTGCTAATATGAAATTCTAACCTAGTAGACATTGAGTGAAGACTTTGTTTATTTATAACACATAATTACTTTAAATGTGACGAATGATACAATACTTTCATGTTTTCATGCTTTTAAGTAAATTATGTGTTGATATGATTCCATGTTACATGATTTATAATTTCCTCTATGTGTCTATATGACTTCATGCTGTATGATTTACAAACTTTATGTGTATTACGAATTAGGACTTACATGATTACATATTAAATGCTACTAGGATTATTAACCAAGTAGAAGAATTAATTGAATTTAGGTTATCGATTTTAGGGTTTTTAGTACATGACATGCTAATTTAGGAGAAACTCGAAAGAGCTGAGGAAGAATCTCGAGATCTTTAATCTCGAAACCCTTGAAGATGTTGGAGGATGTCAAGATTATAGAAATCGAAAGGAGAATGTCGCTAAATAAGAGAATCTCGAGACAAGCAAATTTGAAGCGGGCGATTAGATGACCTCAACAAGGAAAATTCGACCAATGATAACCAAGTAGAGATGAATACTAAATAAACTAAGAATTAATTATAGATTTCTTAATGTAAGAGGTAAAGGGATGTACAAGCTTAGTCATCAACAAGTCCCATCACTCACCCTTCCCTAAGCTCTAATACTTATCAAAAACTATAAGTGGAAGCATGTATAATAACAAAGAACCAACGAAGCATAAAGGGGAGAAAATCCTCAAGCTAAATTTGAAGAGAAAGAGACCAAGGGAAACTGTTCCAAGCAAGCCTAGGATTTCAAACGAGTGGTAAGGGAAATCTTACTCATAGTTTTCTTTTACTTTATAACTTAGGCTTATGTATGTATTTTAGCCCTAGAAATCAACGAAACCCAAGGATTTAGGGTATGAATTCATATTAATAGGTTTGAGTAGGTTGTAGGATGTTTCGATCAGTATAATATATGTGAGGGTTTACGACCTTGATTTTTGGTTAAAACTGACTCGTTAAAGTAGGAGGAAACCCTAGGAATCATAAGCTACGAATAAGATTACTGTAAGAATTAAGTTCAATGTATGGAGGTTTGAAGTTTCGGCGGAAGTAAGGACTTATAAATGTTAGAGTAGGACAAATATAAGAATAAGGATATAAAATGTCAACATTGTGTTATATTTTAATAAGTAACCTCGACATCTTGTATGTAAAAGCCTGACAAACATTCCGACATTTCATGTAAAAGCCTAATATAAATCTCGACGTCTTGGTTATCTCATGTCAAAATACACCTCGAGATCTTATATGCAATGTCGAGAATCATCTTGAAAATATCGAGACCTATCCTTAATATTAATGTTGAAACTATTGTGTGAGACCTCGAGATTAAGTTCGGCCTTCATCTTAAACCTCATGTCGAAGTTGTATATAATATCGAGATGGTGTTGGTATCGAGATTTTTGTCTATAATATGGACATATATAAATCTCGAGATCCTTGTGTATATAAAAGGGACATGCAGCTCGACATTTATGCCTAATGAATATATCGAGATACATGTTAAGATTTATCATGAAAAGGTCGACATCAATTCATGCCTTGTCTCGACACTTAATTGTAAATACATGTCGAAGTCTTTAGTTATAATATCAACATATATATATATATAATCTCGAAAGGGTAGTAAAATGTCGAAATGATAAGAGGGAAATGTCGAGACCTTTATATGTGGAAATGTCGAGACCTTTATATGTTATCCCAAGAATATGTATCGAAATCCTATATGATATATCAAGTAGTATTTTTCGAGATCTAATGAACAAATGATAACCATATCGAGATTTATGTCTAAACAGTAATTTTCAGTTTAGGTTAAAGTTCTAAATTTTAGGTTTCGAAATTCATAAAAAAATCAAAACTAGGGTTTTCTAAATTAAACCATGTTATGAAATTATGATTAGACTAACAAACCCTAATTTATATGTTCCTATATTTAGGGTTCGAAGATTAGCAACTTACCGATAAACTAATAGCTAAGGATACCAGGTAAGTGGAAATCGCAACTACAACACATAATTATGTGGGTATAATTTATGTGTCTATGTGCCTTTCGTGATTTTATGTGACTTCGATGTTTTCTATGTGACGTAAATTTACGTGATTTATGTGACGTAAATTATTTCATGAATATTGCAGGCATGTTTATATGATTCATGGCATAAGCACGTGCACGCACGACTAGTATAAGAGTCAAGGTAAGGGAGCGTGCATGAGTATAAGATCGCTTGAAAGCGATATGTATATTTGCCGGTATGGGCATTTGTGTCGACTCAATGATGAGTCACGGCTCTTCTATGCTACCACGGCGATTCACGAAGCCGAGTTACCTGATTCACGAAAGGTAGGGGGAATACCCCGTAGCGGGAGATGCAACCTGGAGGATGCGACTCGAGGGTATGAGCGGCACCGAGGGAACCTCGAGTGACCTCGTAGTAAGCTACCAGTGAGAAGCGCCCGCGTGTCAGACCGCATTGGGATGGAAAGGCGCCTTAGGGTTAAACGAAATTTGTGTGCCCGGGTTAGCCTCTCAATGGGACGGCATTGGGATTGAAAGGCACTAGTAGCCTCTCAGTGTGTACCGCATTGGGATTGAAAGGCACCATACGGTTACGCACAGATTGAGTACTCGGGCTTAGCCTCCCAGTGTGTGTACTGCCACTTGTACCCTTAGGGGTTTGAGCTCTATATGGTGCATAGTAAGATTGAAAGCCGAGGGCCCAAATATGTTATGAAAAGTCAAGAAGAATGTGAGAAAGGTCAGGAAAAATGTGAGAAGTAGATAGCATTGGCGCGGATGCCACCGCTATTTAAGTCACGTGCATTGCATGCATGATTTTCACTTACTGAGCTTTATAAGCTCATTCCACGTTTTTATGTGTTGTAGGACCCCGCGATCACGGTACGTGATCATTTTCAAGGCGAGGCCAACTTTTGAAGCTTCCGGGGGCTTTTGAGATGGGAGTGTGTGCATGGATGCGACCTGGTGGAGGCCCCGTAGATAGTTTTATTTTGACACGCTTGCGCACCTTCCTATGTAAAAAGGACCCAGGATGATTTTGTAGGAACCGTTAGGATTCCTTTTTATGAAAGGAAAAATTTTATCCGAAATCTCATACTGTTTATTTCGATACAACGAAACTAGTTACGTAAACTAGTTAAGAAAGTAGTGGTGGAAGGCGGGGCTGCCACATGAGCATAATGAGCATAGTGTCACGTAACCCCCAATCATAATTTGCCTATCTGTGTTTTCAAGGGTCAATTTTCAGTAGGCAGACGTTGTATTTGATAGAATTTTGGAACGAAAATTTACGTAGTTAATTAACATAATTTATAGACAGACTTTATAACCTTTTCAGGTCTAAAGGACAAAATATTAGGAAATTCACCAGACCGGGTAGCAAATAGCTTAAGCACGAATTTCGTACGCTTCACGAACTTAATAAGTTTGCCAAGTAACTTCGCAGGTCATAGGAATTTTGTGAGCCATATATGTTCGCAAATCGTATAAGGACTAAGTTAATTCACAAGTCAGGTAGAATTCGCGGGTTATACAAGTGACCCGAGTTACAAGTCGAAATTAGTTCGAAGTACTAAAGATTAGTGAACTAGCTAGTCAAGTAATCTAGATAAGGTGCTAATATCATTATTTTGTGCTTAAGATCGAAGCTTAGGGATTTCATCAAATCGATAATAGCAAGTCTACGGACGCCAGGTAAGTGGAGACTTCACCTCAACTACAACACATAACTTGTCTGTGCAAGCATGAAATTATGTGGTTATGTGTTTCACCATGATTGAACTCTATATGATGTGTTTTACTTACGATTCCTGGCATGACTTGCATACTCATATGATTCACGACATGATCACGTGCATGCATGCTAGTACGAAAATAGGGCACCAAAGCGTGCATGAGTCAGGATCGCCTGTGAGCGATGTATAGTTGCCGATATGGGCAACTGTTGTCGACTCAGTTGTCGAGTCACGGCTCTCCTATGCGATCATGGAGATAATGATGCGACGTTGAATGCTGTGGGTTGATACCCTTATGACAGGAAGTGCGACCTGGAGGGTGGGACCACAGGTAAGACGCGACACCGAGGGAAACTCGGGTGTCGGCAACCTCGGTGGGCTGCCAGTGTGAGGCACCAGTGTGTCAGGTTGCATTGAGCGGAAAAGGCACCTTCAGAATCGCGTTGGGCTGTAAAGGCATAGATAGCCTCCCAATGTGGACTTATTGGGGTTACCTCCCAAATGGCGGATGCATTGGGCAGAACAGGAAATATGGGACTCCCAAATGCGAACCGCGTTGGGCTGAAATGGAGCCACAGAGACGAATAAGGTTGCCTCTCAACGGCGAGTCCCATTGGGCCGAAAAAGTCAATATAGGCCTCCCAAAAGGGGACCGCGTTGGGCAGAGAAGGATCCACATGAATGAGTAGTGATTAGCCTCTCATGCGGACCGCATTGGGCCGAAAAGGGGTCAGTAGCCTCCCAAATGTGGATCGTATCGGCTGAAAAGGCGCCGTGAAGTCGATTACAGAAAGTAAACCAGGGGGTGGCCTCTCAATGTGTGCCCTGTCACTTATGTATATGTCCTAAATAGAATTGAGCTCTAAGATGGTGCATAGCGAGATAGAAAAGCCGAGGGCTTAAATATGAAAGGAAAGAAAGTAATGAAAGGGAAGAGAATAAGAAAGAAAGTGATAGCTAGGATGCATTGACGCGGTTGTTATTTGCAATTTAGGACACGTGCACTGCATTCATATAGTTTCCACTTACTGAGCCCTTTAGCTCACCTTTATGTTGTGTGTTGGAGGGGCGAGCGAGCACGGTACTTGATTGCCTAGCCGGCAAGGTAGTCTTTTGAAGCTTCCGGGCGACTTTTGGGGGTGTGTGTACGTGGATGACGACCTGTGAGGTCGCGCGCATAGGATCTTTTGCTGCACAAATACACACGACGCGTGTAGTTAGAACTCAAACGTAATTAGGAAGTTTGGAAGCACCCTTTTGTCATAGATGTATTCTTTTGAGCCCAATGAGCATAATGAGCATAGTGTCCCGTAACCCCCAATCATAATTTGCCTATCTGTGTTTTCAAGGGTCAATTTTCAGTAGGCAGACGTTGTATTTGATAGAATTTTGGAACGAAAATTTACGTAGTTAATTAACATAATTTATAGACAGACTTTATAACCTTTTCAGGTCTAAAGGACAAAATATTAGGAAATTCACCAGACCGGGTAGCAAATAGCTTAAGCACGAATTTCGTACGCTTCACAAACTTAATAAGTTTGCCAAGTAACTTCGCAGGTCATAGGAATTTGTGAGCCATATAAGTTCGCAAATCGTATAAGGACTAAGTTAATTCACAAGTCAGGTAGAATTCGCGGGTTATACAAGTGACCCGAGTTACAAGTCGAAATTAGTTCGAAGTACTAAAGATTAGTGAACTAGCTAGTCAAGTAAACTAGATAAGGTGCTAATATCATTATTTTGTGCTTAAGATCGAAGCTTAGGGATTTCATCAAATCGATAATAGCAAGTCTACGGACGCCAGGTAAGTGGAGACTTCACCTCAACTACAACACATAACTTGTCTGTGCAAGCATGAAATTATGTGGTTATGTGTTTCACCATGATTGAACTCTATATGATGTGTTCTACTTACGATTCCTGGCATGACTTGCATACTCATATGATTCACGACATGATCACGTGCATGCACGCTAGTACGAAAATAGGGCACCAAAGCGTGCATGAGTCAGGATCGCCTGTGAGCGATGTATAGTTGCCGATATGGGCAGCTGTTGTCGACTCAGTTGTCGAGTCACGGCTCTCCTATGCGATCATGGAGATAATGATGCGACGTTGAATGCTGTGGGTTGATACCCTTATGACGGGAAGTGCGACCTGGAGGGTGCGACCCCAGGTAAGACGCGACACCGAGGGAAACTCGGGTGTCGGCAACCTCGGAGTGGGCTGCCAGTGTGAGGCACCAGTGTGTCAGGTTGCATTGAGCGGAAAAGGCACCTTCGGAATCGCGTTGGGCTGTAAAGGCATAGATAGCCTCCCAATGTGGACTTATTGGGGTTACCTCCCAAATGGCGGATGCATTGGGCAGAAAAGGAAATATGGGACTCCCAAATGCGAACCGCGTTGGGCTGAAATGGAGCCACAGAGACGAATAAGGTTGCCTCTCAACGGCCAGTCCCATTGGGCCGAAAAAGGCAATATAGGCCTCCCAAATGGGGACCGCGTTGGGCACAGAAGGATCCACATGAATGAGTAGTGATTAGCCTCTCGTACGGACCGCATTGGGCCGAAAAGGCATCAGTAGCCTCCTGAGTACGGACCGTATCGGGCTGAAAAGGCGCCATGAAATCGATTACAGAAAGTAAACCAGGGTGGCTCTCAATGTGTGCCCTGTCACTTATGTATATGTCCTAAATAGAATTGAGCTCTAAGATGGTGCATAGGGAGATAGAAAAGCCGAGGGCTCAAATATGAAAGGAAAGAAAGTAATGAAAGGGAAGAGATGAGAAAGAAAGTGATAGCTAGGACGCATTGACGCGGTTGTTATTTGCGAGTTAGGGCACGTGCACTGCATGCATATAGTTTCCACTTACTGAGCTCTTTAGCTCACCTTTATGTTGTGTATTGTAGGGGCGAGCGAGCACGGTACTTGATCGCATAGCCGGCAAGGTGGTCTTTTGAAGCTTCCGGGTGACTTTTGGGGGTGGTGTGTACGTGGATGACGACCTGTGAGGCCGGGCACATAGGATCCTTTGCTGCACAAATACACACGATGCGTGTAGTTAGAACTCAAATGTAATTAGGAAGTTTGGAAGCACCCTTTTGTCATGGATGTATTCTTTTGACGTGTACAGGAAATGACTTCCTTTACGAAGAAAGGAAAAAATTTCATACGCATTTTCATATGCCTCCTAATTAATTACAACGTTACGCACTTAAGATAACGTTAGAAATGGTAGCGATGGCTTAGGTGGCTACACTAGACGCCTTTAAAGCCGCCAAACTAACGGTAGAAAATAATTTTACTCTATTAGGATAAGAGCTTAAGGAACTGTACGCAAAAGTTAAGATATTAGAAGATCGTCTTGTAAGAAGGGGAAAAACTGCTCAAACAACCCATGGACTTAGAATTCTATGACTATAAGTTTGGCTTAGGCTTTGAAAATCCAAGTTGCTTGAAAAAAGTTGATTGCAAACAACTTTACGATGTCGAGTACATGTGTTAAGGATTAACGAATCTCATGGTCTTTACGAACGGAAAGAAATAGATGCATTAGAAGAAGCCAAGAGAAAAGCCAAGACTAGGGTTGAAATCCCCTTCTCGTACACCGAATTGAATCAAAGCTACAACGCTAGGGATATTCCGAAAGGTTGGAGCCTTGAGTCAGTTTATCTTCCTGAGGATCGTCCCACTCACGAGCAAGCACAACCTCATCATTCTGAAAATTCTCTCTACATACCCCCTATTGTTAATAAAATATAGGGATTAAGAGCTTCCTTGGAAAAAGAAAGAGAGGATTTTGAAGCTGAAAAGAAAAATTTCTAAAAGAGATGGAAAATCTCAAAACTTCCTCCATCACACAAGCCATTCTCACACAACTTCCTCGAAGGAGAAAATCATTATAGAAAGCGTGAAGAAAGAAAAATTGCCTTCCAAAGAATTAAAATCTAAGAATAAGGTTCTTAAAAATATTATCTCTAATCCTGTTTCCACTACGTCTACAGGGAGCGTAGTCCAGGAGCTAGAGAAACCAAAGGCGAGAGAGTGTCTAGTGTAGAAATAAGAAGGAGCCTCTAGATGTTAAACTTCCAAGCTTATCACCTCCTTCTGGAAAAATAAAAGACACTCGTAGAAATAAAAGAGTTGTTTCTTCCCTCAAAATAATTGCTTCTACTTGCTCTCTAAAGCCTACCACGTTTAGAAGCACTAATTTTGAAATAGGCACTTCTTCTACAATACAAAATAATCATTCTAAAACAAATGCCTATAGGAAGATTAGTAGGACACAAGATCCAGCCATGCTTGTTCACACCTAAGGTATCCTGTAAAGATCGAATCCCCCAAGCACCTTAGGAGACTATCAAATGAAAAGATCTTTTCCCTGCTCAAGCCTACCCAAGCATCTGTCCGTGCTGAAATTAATCTTCCCTGCAAGGTTCAACCTAAATGGGTTCCTAGATCCCTGCCTAGAAAGACGAAATCCAAACAGGCCAAGCCTTGTACAAAGGGCAAACCCAACTCAACTTCTTCGAGATTGACTTGGGTTGTTAAAACTTCTACTACCACTAATTTGAACCATATTTGAACCAACACCTACATCTGCTAATCTGAGAGGACCCTTCTACAAGTGGGTACCTAAAGCTCTCTAATTTGATTTTGCAGATCCATCATGTGTGGTACCTCGACTCTGGTTGGTCCACACACATGACTGGAAATCAAGAGCTGCAGAGCAACTACCAAGACCGACCAAATGAAAAGTCAGATTTGGGAACAACGACTCGGCTCTGATTCTCGGCTTCAGAGATATAATTCTGGAAAATCTGATAATAGAAGATATCTCCTACGTCGAAGGTCTCTGCCATAACTTGTTCAGCGTAGTCCAATCTGCGACAAAGGATTCCAGGTGGTCTTCCATGCTGACCGGTGCAGAATATTGGACAGTCAGGACAAAGAACTCCTCCAAGGACTTCGGATCAAATCATTACACGATAAACCTGACGTCCTTGCGGATCTCTAATGTTGTTTGCCTCACAAACTGTAATTCAGAGGAACAACCTATGGCATCGTTTGTCTCATCTCAATATCAAAGCTCTCCAACGTCTCTCAATGAAGAAGTTGGTTCACGGTCAACCAACCATAACACTACAAAAAGAGCATCAATGTTCGGCGTGTCAACTAGGAAAAATGAAGCGAGCGTCTCATCATGTTAAACTGGTCGCTTCTACTTCACGTCCTTTGGAACTACTACACATGGACCTCTGTTAACCGATGCAGACCCAGAGTATCAATGGACGAAAGTACGTGCTGGTTATCATTGATGATTTCTCTCACCGCACATGGACAAAGTTTCTCCGAACTAAGGATGAGACAAGGGACATGATTATCAATTTGTGAAGTCCATTCAGAATTTACCGCAGCAGACTATTCAAACCATCCACAGACAATGGAACTGAGTTCAAGAACAAATATCTCAGTGACTTCTATCAAAAACTTGGGATTAGTCAGCAATTCTCAGCTGCAAGACGCCTCAACAGAATGGGATTGTTGAAAGGAAGAACAGAACTCTAGTGGAAGCCGCATGTACGATGCTGAGTCACTCCTGTCTCCCACACTTTGGGCTTAAGTAGTAAATACCGCCTCATTCAGAACAGGACGATGGTTCACAAGCGTTTCGATAGACTTCGTACGAGATCATTAACAAGCGAGTACCCAACATTTCCTTCTTCAAGGTCTTCGGGAGCAAGTGCTTTGTGGCGAACGACGGAGAGCAACGTGCACAGTTCGGCCCTAAATCACTCGAAGCCACTTTCTTCGGGTATTATTCAACTTCAAAAGTGTACAGAGTATACATCAAATCCAACCGCACAATAAAAGAAAGCTACAATATCACTTTCCATGAAGTGACAGAGGTGGCTTCTGGACACACCAGTCCAGGACCAGTGCCTAACCAGATAGCTTCTGAATACCACAGTTCAGAACCCGTATTCACTGGTGTGTTGGCACAAAAACAACAGAAGATGGCAACAACTCAGGATTCGACGTCAGAAGAAGCTATGAGACTTGAGTTATAGGACTTGGATACTCTCTTTCAGCCCGTATATCGGCTAGACACCATCACTGCTACACCTTTAGTGGATCTCCCACTCGACAAGGCCGACGTACCAAGCTCTTCAAATGTCCCCACCTCACCCAATTCAGAATTACCACTGAATACTCCAGAACCTACCATGGTTGTTGAGGAAGTATCATCAGAATTACATGATTCAAGTGCAGAAATGGAACTACCTCATTCTAATGAACAACCTGAGCTTATTGAAATTCTAGTTTCACAAATGGCTGATGCATCTGCTTCAACTTTTCCTCATGAGCGCAAGTGGACTCGAGCACATTCGGTTATTCAGATAATTGGTGGTCCTTCGAATGGAATACGGACACGACATCAGCACAATCTCTTTAGCTGCTTCTTAAGCCAAAATGAGCCAACCAAGGTAGCTGATGCACTGAAGGACCCGGATTGGGTAATAACAATGCAAGACGAAATCAACCAATTCGAGTGTCTCTAAGTGTGGAGATTAGTACCCCGTCCGTATGGGAAAAACATCATCGGGATGAAATGAGCTTACGAATAAGAAGAATGAAGATGGCGAAGTGATCAGGAACAAGAAAGATTGGTAGCAAAGGGCTACAATCAACAGGAAGGCATTGACTACGACGAGGCGTATGCTCCTGTTCCCGACTAGAAGCAATCCACATTTTCTTGGCTTATACAACACATAAAGACTTCAAAGTCTACCAAATGGACGTTAAGACCACCTTTCTCAACAGCGTATTAAAGGGGAAGTCTATGACGCTCAGCCAGAAGGCTTTATTGATCAAGAACATCACGATCACGTCTATCGATTCGATAAAGCTCTCTACGAACTGAAACAAGCTCCAGGTGCTTGGTATAATGTCTTGAGCGATTTCTTCGTGAAGTATGGATTCATCCGACGAAGGATCGATACGGCCTCTTCATCAATGGCAAGACAAAGATCTAATGGTCGTCCAAGTTTACGTAGACGACATCATCTTCGGATCAACAAATCCACGGCTTTGCAAGAGGTTTGGAGATTTAATGAAGAGCAAGATCGAAATGAGTAACATGGGAGAGATGCAGTTCTTCTTGGGACTTCAAGTCAGGTAGCTCGACGATGCAATCTTCATTAGTCAGACGAAATATATCAAGGATATTCTGAAGAAATTCCATCAAGATTAGAGCAAGCCTCTCAGCACGCCTATGTCAACAAGCAGCAAGTTGAATGCCGATCCCACCGGAAAAGCGGTCGACATCACACTCTATTGCAGCATCATAGGGTCTCTTCTCTATCTCACTCAAGCCGGCCAGACATCATGTTTGCCACATGTCTTTGCGCCCGTTTCCAAGCCGATCCCAAAGAATCTCACATGCGCGCGGTCAAGCGAATCTTGCGCTACCTCACGGGCACCTCGACCTTAGGATTATGGTATCCTAAGGGCATAAATTTCAAACTAATTGGCTATACTGACGTTGATTATGCAGGTTACTGAATGGATAGGAAAAGCACTGCGCTGGATTTCTAGGTGAAAAACTGGTCTGCTGGTCATCCAAAAAGCAGAATTGTGTATCAACATCAACGGCTGAGGCATAATACGTCGCAACCGCCAGCTATTGCTCTCAAATGCTGTGGATGAGGACTCAACTTCGCGATTATGGGTACAATTTAAATAATATACCCATTTATAATGATAGTCCGAGTGCCATTGTTATAACGTACAATCCTGTTCATCAGTCACGCACGAAACACATAGACATTAGATCACTTTGTCAAAGATCATGTAGAAAAAGACATGATAGTTATGTATTTTGTCAACACAGAATATCAACTAGCTGACATCTTCACCAATGCATTGGATGAAAAACGATTCCAATTTCTTGTCGGAAAATTAGGCATGTTGAATCTTCCGTAATATGTGCTTTACGTGCTCTATTGTGCTCTCATGTGTTCTATTATATGTGCTTTGCATACCTAAATGCTATATTTTGCGTGGTACATACAATAATAATAAAATAAAATCAAAAATATTATACATATACTTATAATATTAGTGGAATGACGATATCTTTAGGATGCTCGATCGAAGTTACGCATAGATTTTCCTGACATGCGACTGGTTAATTGCTTAATTTTGCCAGTCTAAGTCGCATTCTTGTGTCTAAAGGTCATCAGTTTGCTCCACTAGACACAAAGCCACTTCATATATTGAGGATTCTAGCCATCTCATTTTTCCTCTCTATGGATTTATTCTTGAGCGAGTGACACATCAATTGCTTGTCTTAACTAGTGATTATTGGCCTCATACTCGCCTTGCGTTAGATCTTTAGGAAATAATTTGGGCACTTAGGAAATTCCTCACTTGGCCATATGAGAATCCTTTGACATAGCCTTTAGTCATCCATTTTGTGCCTTCTCCGGATTCCTTTTTGTTCATTTGAAAACCCTTTAAGCCTTCAAACAACTATCTAAGCTTTCGATGGGATGTTCATTCGGGAAATGGAGGGGGAGAACGCACACGAGGAATGCTCAACGCACAAAAATCAGTCCAAAAGTCCATTTAATTCCAAATCAACGATCTTTCGCATAGGTGAAATGATTAAAAACGCCTCGATCACAGGTAAATTGACTTAATATTGCTTATGTTGACTTGAGTGATGTAAATATAATAATCCCAAGGTCAGAATATTTGAGTGCTAGAGCGAACCCTAGTGACAGTTGTCGAAATGGACCATTCCATGAACTTATGACTTTTAGTTTGTCGACATGACTTGACGGCATATGATCATGGCAAGTGTCTTGTGAAATTTTAGGCATGACAATGATCGAAGCAAAATAGTCAGACCCCGTACTACAAATGATATTAATATTCATACGAAACATTTTCTATGGATAAAAGAAAAATTACCTATTTTTCTTCATATTTTTCTTATTATTATATGTTATGAAAAATTAAAAAAAATATATATATATAATAAAGATTTTTTCGCACGTTCTGATATGCAATATTATTTTGCATTTGAATAGAATTGATTAAATGCGATATTCTGGTTTAGTTCGCACATTATGGCGTGCAAATTTGGTTTGCACCTACTTCGAATTGATAAAATGCGAATATTTGTTCTTGCTCATAACCTCGCTCGAAATTGTAATTACATGTATAGGGAACATGTATCTAGGTTAATCTTGATAAATCGCGTTTTTTTTTTGTTACGTTGATTGATTTATTTACTTCCTTAATAAATCAATGGAGATGCATTGTTTGAGGGGGAGCATTTACAAAATTCTTGTCTTGAGCTCCAAATATTTTTGATGATCTTTCTCTAAGTGTTGCAGAAAAACGCACTTCAATGAGGAGGACTTCACGAATTTTCACAAATTGGAGCGCAAGTCGTTGGTTTAAATTTTGGTTGGTTGAATATTTTGATCGTTAACTTGTTTTATGGATTTGAATTTAACAAATTTCCTTAAAAACTTTACAGGGGACGCCTAGTTAGAAAAATTGCTTCCAAATTAACTCTAATATTCTCGACATTTTTGCTCTAAGTATTGCAGATTTTCAAAGTTCGACTATGGAGCCAGATGTCACCATTCGAAATTACAGGGAGTTAATTGCATTTATTTTCATCTATAGGGGGAGCAATTGTGTGGTCTTAATTGAACTAAGGGTCAATCTAAAAATACAGGATAACTTACTATCGAGAAACTCTAAGTCTCTCATTTTCAACTGATTTCGTCTTTATAAGGTAGAATCGACAATATTTACGGAATGGCGTGTGTTTAAACTCCGTCTGCTTCTATATTATGCGATCTTTCGCATGTTTCTGTGAAGATTTCGTCTGCTCAAAATACGAAACTCGAATGCTATTTTGCAGTGTTTACGACCATTCTATGTGTATGATCTGGGTTCAAATCTGCATTTAAGATAGTTTCGGTGTTTCTGATCATTATGGTAGTATATTTTTTCTGAACTCTGCGTCTTAGAAGTTCAAATCTGACATTCGACTTAACTGGGTTTTTTAAACGTTTAAAGGCGTCGAAGAACTTTCTTGATCGCAAACAATGTCAATCGAATTTCAATTGATTGAATTACTGTTTGCATCGTAAAAGATTTTCGATCGCTAAGATTTTGACTTGGTCGCTAAGCTAGCTGATGTAGATCGAAAAATACTTATAATCGAGAAATGTAATTTTGATTTTATGTGAGCGAATGATTACTTAGTGAAATAGATAAATTAGATGCAATTAAGTTTCGAGCGCAAAACTTACCATCGAAAACAGTGCTTTCGATTTCATTCTTTCGATCGTATATTTTAGCGGCGATAAAATAAATTTTTCGACAATAAAATTTCTCGATCGTATAAATACGTAGCGGTGATTTTGTTCGATCGAAAATTTTCTTGGCGATTAACTTAGTTTCTCGTTGTCAATTTTCTCAATCGTAAAATTCGCAGCAAATATTTATTTTAAAACCGAAATACTTTCTCGCCCAATAACTTTCACGACAAAATTTTATTCACGCCCGAAAAATCTCCCGATAGTAAATTTGCTCAGATATTAATATTCTCGATCGTAAATTTACGTGGAAATTTTTCTCGATAGTAAAATTTCTCGGCTACAGTACCACGCCTTAAGTTCTCACACTTAGGAAATTTTTCTAAGTCTTTTCCACTGTAGCAACCTTAGCGATTAAAATTCGCGATCGCAAATTAGAACGGAGACTTAAAATCATATATCGTACTTAGGCAATTAAAATTGAGGATTTCAATTCTCTTGCGACAAATAGAACGGAGTGAACAAGGCCATCCCCTCTGGCACGCGCTAACGGTGACGGCATCCGTGCCAATGGTCTACTTACAACAGTTTTGGGGAAGAATAAAAAGCCTCATAGTTGACGGCACCTATCGATTCACCACGGTGATTGGGACGAGAAACATCAGCTTCAGGAAGGACGATCTTGGCCTCATTTTGGACTTACCATTCAGCCCCAACTATGCCCTCTACCTACGGATGCCGAGATGGTACTTGACTTTCTTCAAATAGGATACGTCCGCCGCTCACCAGGCTTGCTCAAGTTCAGAGCAACGGCATCCCGTATCCATGAGACACTATTTGGAACTATCAACAAGTGTCTGTCGCCAAAGCACGTAAGCTTCGACAAAGGCAACGGCAACATTCTCAGAATTTTCCACGCCATTGCGTTCTCACGAAATTACGATTTCGCCCAACTGATCTGGAACGACTTAGCAGAATATATCAGACAGAAATAGAACAAGAGATCGAAGAATGTTCCATATGCCCGGTGGTTCAACGTAATTATCAGACAACTCATGGAGATGCAGGAGAACATCCCTCGTGCACCTCATAGAGGGAACTACCAACCCCCGAGACTCAAGTTCTTCCACAATCCTAGGCTCACAGATTTGGATCAGCAGTCGATGCCGATCCCGTTCTCACTTCTTTGTCTTGCCGACCCCTCGGGAGACGTTTATAGGCTATACTGCTGGGAGAATCATCTCACAGAGCATATGATTCGAGGGCCCCCGCCAGATTTTAATGCGAGCCCTCCCCAACAACAACAGCACCAACCTAGCCCTGAGTCCGAGTTGATAGATCAAGTGGCCCAAGAGCTAGAGCAGGAGCCTCCAACTCAAGAAACACAACTACCTGTCGAAGATGCCATGTTGATTGATGCAGTGGCACACGAGTTGGAACTCGAGGCTCCACAACCATCACTCGATGCTGAAGTGCCAACCAATGTCGGCGTCTTCTACAGGAAGCACAGCCCGAAGCAGAGACGGGGCACAGTCCACCATCACAGGCTACTACGTCTGCACCAGAGACCGTGATTCCCACGATCACATCTCAAGAGCTTCAACCAACAGAAGCACATGAGGATGTTGAAAGAGAACTAACTCCTCATACAGCTACTGTCAAAGCCACAAACTCTGACGAAGAAGTTCAACTGATCAGATGGATTCCACGACGTTAACTCTCAATCTCCGAGACCGTCACCACAGTTGTTGCTTCTATCAGACGCGACACCAGTCATCAATCCAAGTGCTAAGGCTGAAGCCCAGAATCCACTCATTATCGGCCCAGTCCAACCGGTGTCTGATACGCTGATTCAATCTGAACCTGCCACGACATCCGTAGATGAGATCTTCAAGATTCAAATTGAGGATTGGATGGAAGTCTCGGACAGTCACAAACTCAAGTGACTACAAGCCAACCCGAGGAGCCGGCGTCAGCTCAAGGGTTGACAATTGGTGACATTAGTCGACCTGGTCCGTCAACGAAGGTGTCCGTCCAGTTTGAGACTGAAGCACACTGCCAAACAGCTCTCTCTGCGGCCATCAGATCCCTTGAAGACAAACTGATGGAGAGAGTGACGGCAGCCATTGAGACGTCCCGACGCGACACTGGGAAAGCACCCGTCTCAGAGGGCACTTCAGCGCAAGCAAACCTTCCAATTCCACAACCCTCTCCCACCGACCCACTCACAAACTCATCCATCCTCATCAACCCATACACCATACCCATCACCAAATTCCAAGATATACTACTCGCCCGCCTTATAGGCCTTCCCACCCGAACGCCTCAGGAAGAATCACTCTACAGGCGTCTCGTGGATCACCTTAGCCACCTACTCAATCTTGTCGAGGCCAAAGTTCCCGGACACGATGTCGACATGATGATTCGGACGATCAGGACCGTCATGAGGTGGAGAAAAGACCTAGGACATCATCTAGTGGCCAAGGAGAAGGCCAAGAACAAGGTTCAGGCGCAACAACGCTGGAGCAGGTGAAACCCAACCCACTACACAAACTACCCAAACAACCCACACCACGCACCGCACCACCCGTACTCTAACCCAAATCGACCCACCAACCTTTCACCTAAGGACGCCTCGCCTACACCACCGACTTCACAAGTCCCTTGCTTTCAGAAGAAGAAGAAGCAAGTGCCGCTATGCTCGTAGCACTACTGGCGTAGACTCAAGCTACTCCATCAATCGCTCCAGACCAATCGGGACCATCCAGAGGTGAGTCAACCCACACGAGTTCCTCGACATGTACATCTTCGAAAAACAGTGGATGACCCACACCATGCTGGAGGAGATCCAAAGATAGAGACTCAAGGACGTTCGATAGCTCTTGCAGCGAGCTTCGGTGGACCTTATTCTGATAGAAGACGAAGAACTTCAGGAAGGAGAAGACCATGAATAAATTCCCTCAAGGCTTCCGGAACGGATTGCGCGACGATTTGATTCCCCTACCAGACAAATGCCAGGGACCGTTCGCAGCGACACGCCATGAGAAAACATGAGGATTCTGGTCCCATTCCTTGAAGATGTTCGTGAACACATATAGAGGTCGCCGGACAAAGTCAAGAAGCCGAACGAGTTCAAGCTCAGAGGCATCTCTCACAGGGATCAGCAAAAGAGAATGACCTATCTCTATATGCTAACCCATCTTGGACCAGATTTGAGGTTGGGGATTACCAATGGACAAGCGAATAGACACTACAAGAGTGTATCCCCACTCTGTCTGTTGCTAAGCGCCTACTGTGCTAAAGGCAACCTTCCAACTCCTTATTACGCCATACAACGAGTAGACAGAACTCGAGAGGAGCTAAGCGAGAGTGACCCAACGTATCTCCCTGTCGAGGAGGTGTACCGTCTCTACCAGATGTATGTAGAGAAGTCCTGGGGTCCTCAAGGCTTCATCAAGAAAGATGGGCTCGAGGGACTACAGTTTCATGGTGCGCCAAGTTAAGTACTTTGTCGCACACCACCTTCAGATGGCTCTGCAGAGCAATATGAAGAAGGTTAACATGACCGCCCTGTTCCACAAAGGACCTGAGGTCGAAGGGCTTCCCACCAATCACATGCATATCAGCTCAGTCTTAGGAATCACCTACCACAATCTGATTGCCAAGAAGACTAGGTTGATGCTGAAGTCTGAGATTCATCAAGAAGAACATAGAGAAGAGACTGAAAGAGATCAACAGCGAGACCTTGCTGAATCTGCACAGGTTCGTGAGAGAACAACCGTTTCTGATGGAACTTCTTGAGGACATCGAGGAGCGACTGAAGTTGGGGAACAACATAAGGAACTACGAGCACGCACTAGGCTTGCGCAGGTCTTACTTTGGTCGACGGGGACAGATGGCTCGGAAAGGCAATCAAGCACAAATTGGGAGAATGTAGAATATCAGTTTTAGTTTTGCTTTGATTACATTAGTTGTCCTTGTAATTAGGGGCTTTATTTGTATTTGTCCTTAGATTAGGACTTAGCTTGTTATTTATACCAAGTATGTTTGGTATAAATACTTGTACACACATTGTGACCAATAGAGAATTTCAGTCAATTGATCCGAAAGGCAATTTTCAGAAAACATTCTCTCACTACACCAATTTTCTCTCGAAGCTCTCAACGAAAGGTTTTCAATCGAAATCTCATTTTCTATAATTCTAAGCGTTTCCTTAGGATTGAAGTCTAGGATCGTAGAGTTGATAATTGAGGACCTAATACTTACAACCACATTTACGATAAGAACCTGTACCTCAAGGTTCTGGACACCAATTTTCAACTCAACCTGACTACCTTCAGCTGTTCGGATGAGATAATCGTGTCCATATTACAAGGCCATCCCCTCTGCCACGCGCTCAGCTACTTCGTCTTGTAGTCCTTTTACTTCGTCTTGTAATTTCTTTTTATGTATTTGAATTGTTTTTAATATTGAAAAATATTTGGCTTTTAGAATTTCAGCTCAAAAGCTTTTTGGTTTATAATGTTTGATTTAAAAATCTTAAGAGTATATACCAAAAGCTTTTTCTATAATGTGCCAATAGAAGGTTATTGTTTTCGATTGAAAAAATTTTATTAAGTTTTTTTAATGTCAATATAAGCCACTTTTCGATCGAAAATAATTCTCGATTGAAAGTTTTCGAGTGAATATGTAGAGCACTGTTTTCGATTGTTAAGTTTTTCGACGAAGTACTGTTTTTAGAAAATAGTTTTGGAATTCAAACAGTTTCATGTAGTTTTACGATCGTAAACGTTTTGCAATTTGATAAAACGTCGTAAACGAGTTCTGCGACGAATTTTGCGCGCGAAAAACAAGTTCTGCGACGACCTGTGAAACAACTAAACAAAAATTTGCGAACGTAAATCACGTAAACGAGTGAGAATTCAATAAAATTGAAAGTTCTAGGGTTAAATTGGAAATTTAAGACTAGATCAGAACTTTCTGGACTTACTTGAAAACTATAGGGGCTAAAATAATATTTCTAGGATTTGGTAAGCAATTTGCCCTGTATATGTGTATGAACGAGCGAAGAAGAAGACTAAGCTGTAGATTTCACGATCGTAAAAAATCCAACCGATTTTTCGATCGTAAAAATTTCTCGGACAACTTTTTCGATCGTCAAAGTTTCTCGACTGGATTTTTTTTTTTTCGGTAAATTTTCCGAAAATAAAAACGAAAGAAGTACAGTGAAAAGGTGGACCAACCCACCCACAAACCAGTAACAGGCTACTGGTCAAACAAGCACAAACAACACAGCAAGCCAAAACCCACACAATCACCAAACAAGAAGAACAGCCCAACCATCAACCAACATGCCACAGTCGCTTGATAGCCGCCACCTGGAAGGCAAACCGCGTGTGAACCGTGTCAAGTCGCGAACACGCCGAACCGAGAACCAACGAAATCACCTGCTGAGGAGATGAGGAGATGTTCTCTTTCCAACGCCTATTCCGCTCCTTCCAGATGTGATAAACCAATGAGGCAACCAAGTGACGGAACATCACGTGAAGAAGATGTTGACCTCGCCATCTCCTAGCTGCCGAACGTACGCCCAAACTCCAAACATGAACCGGCCAGCTCCACTTTGTCCTATCTTCAAGCAACTGAACACATCTCAATGAGAATTCACATTCGAAGAAGAGATGATTAGTAGTCTCCGGGAAAAGGCCGCACAAAGCACACAGATTAGAACCCGCCCGTAACGCAATCCAAGGTTTATCCCGCGTGGAAAGCCGCTCACGAATAGCGAGCCAAAGGATGAACTCGAACCTTGGGACCCGCGCAGGTCCCCCAAACAGATCAGCCCAAGGCACATCCGGGCGACGGTACCTAATGGCATCGCGGGCCCTCGCCGTAGAGAATCGTCCATCAGCAGCGCCTTTCCATCGTAAAGAGTCCCTCTCCAAAGGGAAAATCACAGGGAGCAAAGGTTCAATATCCAAGTATTCAACCGAGTACCTGGCAGGCCAGTTCCACCCGTCCGAATTAATGACAGCAGACAGTCTAGTGTCAATAGGAAGACCCATCGCCACCGGACCCCGAGGAAAGTGGTCCACGAGCGGGGAAGGGAGCAGCCACGGGTCTTTCCAAAGCCAAATCGAGTCACCATTACCCACCGTAAAGTCAACAAGAGGTCGAAAGACATCTCTAAGCTGAAGAACCTTCTTCCAGCTCCACGCATCGTTAGACGACGGAAGGACAGCCCAAAAGGATCGCTGGCGAAGTCTCGTATGGAGGAGCCACTTAACCCAAATCGAAGAGAGATCTCTATTCCCAATAAGCCACAGAAGGCGCAGCATCATGGCCTTATTATCAGCCGTGATCGATCGAATACCAAGGCCTCCTTCATTAACCGGCAGGCACACCTCCTCCGACGTCACTTTGGGGGAAGACCCAGCCCATAGAAAACACCTAAATCTCGTCTCCAAAGCCCTGACCACACCCTTAGGCAGCAGGAACACGCTGGACCAGTACAAATGAATCGACCCAAGGACGGACCGGATAAGTTGGACCCTTCCCGCGTAGGAGAGAGACCGGTTCAACCAAGACCCAACCCGCTTATCCACCGCGTGAAGAAGAGGGGCACAATCCACCAGCCGCAGCCTCGAGTGAAGAAGAGGAACACCCAGATAACGGACCGGAAGCTTACCCAGCTGAAATCCCATGATGGTCAGGAGGGAGTTCGAGATATTCTCAGCCCTCTTAGAAACAAACATCTCGCTCTTCCGGGGGTTGGGGCAGAGACCGGACAAAGAAGCAAAGGTATCCAGAGCATCCTTAAACACCTTGACCGAGCAAGGATCAGCATGGCAAAACAGCATAAGATCGTCCGCTAACGTGAGCATTGCCAATCGCATCGACTCACACCGCCAGTGGAACTGAAATCTGCTATCAGCACGGATGCTCGAGTCAATAATACCATGGAGGACCTCCATGACAAGAGTAAAGAGGTAGGGGGACAGCGGATCTCCCTGTCGCAAGCCTCTCTTCCCCTCGAAGAAACCCACAGGAGCTCCATTGAGATTAATGGAGAAAGAAGTCGAAGTCACACAAGCAGCCACCCATCTGATAAAGAGAGGGGGAAACTTCATGGCCGACAGGACCGCCAACAAGAAGCTCCACTCAACCTTGTCGCAGGCCTTCGCCAAATCGACCTTGAAAGCCACGCGCGCCGGCTTGCTCCGATTCTGATAAGCAAGGCAGATTTCCTGGGCCATCAGAATGTTGTCAGAGATGCGCCTTCCAGGGACAAAGGCAGTCTGTGAGGGATGCACGAGATCAGCAAGGCAGGGACGCAGCCGGTTAGCGAGGATCTTCGAGATAACCTTAAAAATGACATTACAACAAGAGATAGGGCGGAAGTCCGACGCATTCCTAGCAGCCTCACCTTTCGGAATAAGAGTAATAAGGGTGCTGTTAAGGCCTTTCAGTAAGATGCCAGTGCTGAAGAAGTCCTGGACAGCAACGGTAAGATCATCGCCAACAACCTCCCAAGCAGCTTTAAAGAAAGCTGCAGTGTAACCATCAGGCCCCGGGGCCTTCTCGCTACCCATCGCGAAAATCACCGCCTTGATCTCAGCCCCCGTAACCGGACGAATCATATCAGCCCACACGTCCAGATGAATGGAAGTAGTAACAAAGTTACGGAGATCATCCACACGAACCGGAGTGTCCCTAGCCGACTTCCCAAGTAGCTCCTTATAGAACCGGATCAGTTCAGCCGCCACCTGCTGATCACCCTCAATAACCAGCCCATTATCGTCCTCCAACGAGAGAATACGATTACGTGCACGTCTCAGAGTCACCTTCTTGAAGAAGAAAGAGGTACATTGGTCCCCGTCCTTAAGCCAAGCAAGTTTGGCCCGCTGAGAGAGGGCAGACTGTTCAATCTCCACAGCCTTGGAGTATAAACACCTGCACGTAGACTCGAAGTCAAGGAAAAGGGGTTCCGATGGGTATTTCTCAACGAAAGATTGACTCAGCTCAAGGAAGTGTTTGGCCTCAAGAACATTCCTAGCCAAGTCCCCCTTCGTGCGTCTAAGATCGCGAATGTGTGGCTTGAGCATCTTAAGTCGGCGAACAAAAGAGAACATCGGGAAGCCATCCGAATGATCCAGCCAACCTCTTCTCACCACGTCAATGAACCTAGGATCAGAAACCAGAAAGTTATCAAACTTGAAGCAAGGACGCCTCCCACTTCCCCGGGCAGCCGCGAGGATAAGAGGAGAATGATCGGAAGTAGCGGGAAAATCACAGTAGTAAGCCAAATCGGGGTGGGTAGCAAACCACGAGGGATTGCCAGCCATGCGATCAAGCCGCCGCCAGATACCAGCCTCCGCACGCTGCTGGTTGAACCAAGTGAAGAACCTCCCCGTCGAAGGTAAGGTAGTCAGGTCGGCATTGATCAAGCAATCCCTGAGCTCCGTCGCCTCCACAACAGACGGATTACCACCCTTCGCCTCGGAAATATCAGTAACGGCATTGAAATCCCCGAGGATCAGCCACGGATTGTTGGCCCTATTCTCCAAAATCGGATAATCTCATCCCAAAGATCAGCCCTCTCCTCTCTCCGATTCTTCCCATACACAAAGGAAATATAGTAGAGTTCCTGCGATGCAAGAGAACGAACCCTACAATGAACTGCTTGTATAGAGCAGCCCACAATGGTGACATGAACAAAACTGGGGTCCCATCCAACCCAAATCCTCGTTCCCGGCCCATCACATAATCAAAAAACCATTGCCAAGAGTCCCTAATGCCTCCCGAGACAGCACTAGCGTTAATAGAAGAGACACGAGTTTCCAAAAGCCCGAAAAGTTTTAAATCAAACTTAGAGATAAGATCCATCACCGCCCTCCCATGGTCTCTCTTATTGATACCCCTCACGTTCCACGAGGCGAGCACGATCATGATAAACCGTCCGGAAGGGCTGCTTTAGGACCCTCAGAAGCGCACTCATCATCAACATTAGACAAAGCATGGAAGGGGTTACTTGCGTTACCCCAGAAAAGAGCATTACGCTCCGCCTCAGCCCGGAGATCATCGTCACTAGTCTCATCACTAGTCTCAGCCGAGGGGCACAGAGGGTCAGTCCCACAAGAACTCGTAGTCACCTCCTGTCTAGAAGCCACCGGATGGACCGTAGCCGCCTGGTGAGAACCAACAGAAAACTTGCCCCTCGGCCCAACCTGTCGCCAATCATCATCTCAGGCCTAGGAACCCGAATCGCGTTGCCCAAGGTGGGCTGCCTCTCCCGCTTCTCATTAGGATGAGTGGCCTTAACCGCAGTAGTCTTCTTGGTCATCGGGCAAGAACCATCCGAATGGGTCCACGTATCACACCTCGTACACTTAGAAGGCTTCCATTCGTACTCCACAGTAACCGGAACCATCCCACGTGGACTCCCATCCTCAGAGGGCAGCCTAATATTAAACTTCTCAATAAATTCCGTCTTTAGGTCCTTAATGATACAGACCCGAGCGTAGTCGATACGAGTAGCACTCATAGTAATGCCGTCGGCGAAAAGCGGCTGCCCAACGGCACTAGCTACGATGCCCAAGCCCGCGGGGGTCCAAAATTCATTGGGGATATTCCTAAGCTTGACCCACAACGGAACCTCCGTATGTTCCTTTCGCTCGAACGACATGCCGGGCCTCCAAGCTTCCAAGAAGAGGGGCTGCCCCTGCCATAACCAAGGACCTCCCTCGAGGGCCGCCGTCATCGACTTATCCGAGTCAAACCTGAAAATAAAAAAGCCGTTGATCGTGGCCTGAACCTCTTCCACACCCGCCCAAGATGATCGAACGAACTTCTCCACGAAGGGGAAATAAGGCCGCCGTCCAAGGAAATAACCCACCAAAGTGTGGTTCCATCTATCCAGCCCTTGCTTAGCAACCTCCCACGTAGGACAAACAACCGCCACCCCATCAACAATAGTGGGAGGAGTGAAACTAAGCGCCGTTCGCTGTTGTGGTCGAATACGTCTCCCCGTTAGGACTTGCGCAAAAGAGGAATCCACAGCTCCTCCATCACCATTCTTAGGGGGTAAAGAAGTATCCGAACCAGTCCTCGGGGCCATTCTTTGAGTACCCCCAGGCCCAACCGCTGAAGATAAACGCCCAGCCTTGCGCCCAGAAACAAACCGGGGCTGAGAGTTACGCCCAGAAACAGCCGTCCCGCCAGCATGAACAGGCGAGGAAGAAACCCTAGTTGGAACCTCACTCTCACTAGATGCACGATCTTTCCCCGATCCCGCAGCCGAGATATCAGTACCGATCACCGAAGAAGAGAAGCCCTCACCAGTGTGTTTCGCTGCCGAGTTCAACCCAATCGCCCCATGAGCCAAAGCACCGACAGCGACTTGGGCACCCCGACCTGAACCTGGAAAGCTATCCGTCGATGAAGACCTAGGTGGAGTCAGCTCACCCGGCCTATTGGTACGCTTCAGAATGCTCCGAATAGGCGCATTACGTAGGGGCTGAGAAACCCCTGCAACACCGAGACCCCCAGACAAAACCCCATGCACTGGGTTCGACGCGTTCGTATCATACGAGCGAGAACAACCACCCAACCCTCCGAGATGCTCGTCAGAGACCAAGGGAGTCGAAGGGGCAGTTTCCCCAAATGCTAAGCCGAGATTAACACCCAATAACCGAGTCATGAGGGAGTTAAATTCCGAACGATTAAGAGCAGCCGCAAATTCCGGGTATTTAGCGGCCAAAGCATCGAGGTCCGGCAACTTCCTAGACGCACGAACAGGTTCCGATGATGAAGGAGAAGCCATATCCACTCAGTCCAATCAGTCCAAGGGGACAGACGGCAACAGCCAGGGAAAAAAAGAAAGGGTTTTGTGGTGTTGCGAACGTTGAATGAAGTTTCTCGCATTGACCAAATTTTTTGAGTGTTAAACAAATTTTTTTTTCGACGTTGAGCGACGAACAGATCACGAAGAAGATGAAGAAGCTATGGCAGATTTCGCGTTGAACAGATTTCTCGATAACAGATTTCGCATCGGCAAGTTTCTCGATCGAGGAATCTCACCACAATCAGCGAAGAACAATGAAGAACAGAGAATAGCAGAGCCGAACAGACGCAAGCGAAAACAAACACCCAAAATCTCGATCCAAACACGAAATTGTCCGAATTTGGCTTGGGTTATTGATCGAAATCAAGTAATTAGCAAGAACAAGCAATCATTTGAGCACAATAAAAGTAAAATCAATCAAATCTTGAGAAAAATCGTATTAGGAACGCTAAGAACACTTCAACTCAGATTTCTAAACTCCGCTCGGATTGATTAGATCAATCAAAAATGTGCTCAGATCAAATAGAAACGCACGATCGTTGAACAACAGCAGCAAGATAAACCGAATTTTTTGGAAGAATCACGTCGAAAATGTTAAGAAAAGTTCGAAGAACACTACAGCTCAAATCCTCAAAATTCACTCAAAAATCATGTTTAGATCAATCAAAATTCAGCGCAGACTAATATAGAACAGTTGATCGAAGCCTAAAAATAGCACATCATATCCAATATTGAAGAATCATCCCTAATTATGCCGACGAACAGTGCACGGAAAATTGAAAAGCAGTTTTGAAAATTCAATCTCAAATAGTAAAAATTTAATCCAAACCCTAACACGTTCAACTCTGATACCAATTGTTAGGTCCAAATTTATTAAACACGGGTCAGATCACGTAGCGATTAATTGTTAGGTCCAAATTTATCCAACACGGATCAAATCACGTAGCGAATTCGTATAAACGAAGATTAAGATCGAGAATTACCTTTGAATTTGTAGAGAGAAACTTTACAAGGTAATTCTAACTTGGAGAGCAAGCTTCCCACAATAACTCAATTAGAAAATGAATTTGCTACAAATGACCACCCTAAAACATGCTTTAGGGTCACTATATATACCACCTACCGTGGTATATTTACTTAAGTAGTCATATACTAGTTCTAATTAAAACTAAGCCCAAGACTACTTATTTACATAGCAAGACTAAGATAACTACATCAATTGAATACAATAAAATAGTTCCAACAATCCCCCCCTTTGTATTCAATTTCCAATATAGCGCGAGTTATCTTCGTCTTGCAAGTGGAAAGAGTCCTCGAGTCGAAATATCCTCTTTACAATGTCTTCAAGCTCACTTAGTCTTCTAGGATCGACTTTTTCTTCGAATCTTCTATTGAAGTTCTTCTCCTGGATGCCGTAAGATGTACCAAGTTCTTGCCGGATTTTCGAAAGTCCACGTTCCATTTCTCCCAATAAAAGCACACGAAACTCGAAACTCCCCCTATTTGGGTCAACCTTGTGTTGAGACCGTGGAGTCCGATGTGAGGTTTGGAGAGGTGGACACGGTTGGCAACTTCGGTCGTTGATGCAGTGGACACGGTTGGCAACTTCGGTCCTTGACGCAGGGGATACGGTTGGCAACTTCAGTCCTTGATGATGCTTGAGTCATGTGTGATTCGGTCCCCGGTCCTTGCTACTTCTTCCAGAAGCAAGGGGCTTGAGAAAGTCAAAGAGAGGGCTCGGGGTTTAGCCATCTTCTCCGTTTCGCCACATTCGTCTTCTCCGAATGGAAGTTGTCTGGTTCGATCTCGAACAAGCGTCTCTAGTTCCAAAAGAAGGTAGGTCGTCTCTTTCTTTTGCTAAATCTTCGAGAGCAGAGTTCAAAGTGTTAGTTGGAAGATCTTCTTGAAAAGCGTCCAATTCACACACCTGAAATCACTAAAAAGCTACCCCGAGGATTTAGTCGTTTAAAAAGATTCAAGGAGAGTTCATGATTCTAAAGTACACTCTAAAAACGTAAACATGATTATAACAGTTAAAATTACTCCCCCTTAAATTCATATTACTTCCCCGCAATTCATGCTCATTGGAAACATATAACGGAGTAATTTCAAAATAATAAGAGTAATTTTTCATTCTGTCCCTTAATTCATGTTTTCGCCCACTATGAATCATGACTCCCCCTCAAATAGTGCCAACATAGTGTTTAACAATTTCGCAAAGGTATACATATTCACCAATATATGCATATAAGAATTTAACACATGACACAACGAGTAGTAATGCATATAATCATTTCAGCATATATGCATGAACCCCTAAGCATGCATACTAAAAATTTGCGCAAGCATATAAGCAAGTAACATGTCGCTTTTAAACAATTCCGTGCCAATTCATGAATGCATTTGAAAATATGTGAAATTTTTCATGGATAAGAATATTGCAAAGTAAAATAAATACAAATATACAAAAAAATGCATGAAAAATATGAAAAGAAAATATGCAAAGAAAAATAAAAGTAAAGAAATTCTAAAATACTATGTGATTTGTGTTTTTATTTTTTTTATTTTTGTTTTTTTTTATTTTGGGGTCAGATTACGTCACTCTGATCCTTTTCACGCAAATGTCTCACATGACACATAGAATATTAATTTGTCGTCAAGTCGTGTCGTCAAACTAAAGTCCTAAGTCCGTAGAGTGTCCACTTCGACAACTCTCACGAGGTTCGCCCTAGCGATCAATTACTCTTATCATGGGATTTATATATTAGATATATCACTCATGTCAACACAAGCTAAATCATATCAATTAACCTGCTATTAAGGCGCTCTTAATCATTTCACCGAGCGGGATACCGTCGATTCGGAATCACATGGACTTGAGGAATTTAGTATTATGGTTATGACTTAGAAGGGAAGGAAAATATTTAGGAATCGTGGACTAAAGATCATCTTCCTTTTCTTCGTCGCCCTCTTCACCGGCATTATATTTTTCATCCTTTAATTTTTCCTTATTATTCTACACTTGCTCAAGCTGAAGCTCTGCTTCTCTACGAGGCTGAGATATTATCTAAGGCGAAAATCAGCTTAGCGTCAAATTCCAGTTTTACCCTCAAGCCTTTTAAGTTCTTGGCCAAGCCCAAATCTCAAAGTTAGTTTCATACGAATTCCGACTACGGTCCATTAAACGGCCCGAGGCCCACTAAGGCGCGGTCCAACGGCCCAAGGCCAGTTAAGGCCCAAAACACTTTCTCTCCTTATCAGTACACGTTAATGATCCTTTTTAAGCCCGACTCTCTAGGTTCGACTCAATTGGCAAGGGAGGAATCCAAGAGTCTGGTAGTTACCTAGCCAATCCCGCAGTACCGGACGGTAACCCGATTCGAGTGCGAATTTCGACCCAGTCTTTATTCGAGAACCTTACTCTGGATTGTAGTACTACGTATAAACCCTTCAGCTATGTCCCAATCGAGTGAGAGCCATGGTCTATGTCAAACTCACTATACTCGATTCTATGATAAAACGGGGACGAGGCAAATTAGCAAAACTAGCCTCCATGTCTAACGTGAGTTAGTTCAATACCTTGGCTAAGGATTTCGTTTAAAACCCTGTGAATCCGTACTCGATGGTCTAAGCCCGGCAATCACAAATCATTATCAAGACCGCATCTAGCCCGTTGACCCATGCAACAGCAAATCGGGTCGAGGGGAACCAGTGACAGTCGAGACTTCGAAGTCAACTCCATCAAAGCCCCTTTCGGTCTAAGGTTCAGGTAGACTACTACAGTATTGTCGTCGGTCATTAACACTCTATGAGTAATAAGCCATGTTCGACCGTACGACCCGTGAGTTAGTGTCCATGAAACGATTCAATCCCTTGATTCGACTCGCATCACAAGTCATGACCTCCGCTTCGAAGCGGGATATCGGCACTCGATAGGTCATCGTCAAATAAGCCATAATCGGTTATCTAGCACCCAACTGGAGCCTAAGGCTTATGGACTTTTAATGCTCGAGGTTAAGAGTCCACTGGTGCCTTCCTCTGTAACACCCGTAATTTTCTACGTGATTTCGATGTTATTAATTCTGTATGAAGTTCGAAATTAATGAAATCGGCGTTCAGACGGATCAGAAATCGGGTGAGAAAATCCGGCTCAACTAAATTCCGACCTAAATGCTTTGGGCCCAAGAGTGCATAAAATACTACGGGCCGAAAATATTTAGGAGGCCCAAGTAATAAAATAGACCTAATAAGTACTAGAGCACAAATAACTAAGGAAGGCCCAAATTTGAGGTAATTAACTAACAAAGGAATTTATATGAAAAGGCCCAAGAGAGGCTTAGTTTGGCCCAAATGAATTAAAGGATAATGACAAGACAAAGTTCCTTAATTTAGGGGGAACCAACGTGGAGGCCATGCCTTTACTAGATATTTAGCATAAATATGTAGAGAACCAAAGCAACGAAAACCCCAAGAAAGAAAAGTGGAGAGAAGTTGAGCAACAAGGAAGGCAAACTTCATTTGATTTCTTGGCCTAGGAATTTTCCAAACTAAGTTGGAAAGGTAAGAACCCTATCAAACGTATAACCTTCCTACTAGTTCATATATGTATATAATATTCTTGCATGGTTGATGATTTAGCCGAGGGTGGAGCAATATAGAAAGTGAACGAAACTAAGGAGCAATAGAATTCTTGGGTTAGCTCAACATCATCAACAATCCATTTAAGCTGACTTGGAGGATCGGTAGGTGCATTCTTCACCTACAACACATAGATAAGTTCAATGCTTCGAACTTGGGTGCTTCGGTTATCCGAGTTAGAACCGATGAACTTTGGTATACGTGATCTTGATGTTTATAGATTTCTAAGTGTTATATGCTAAGTTCGTTCTCAACATATGGGTCCTTGGATGTGGATACATGTTTATATGCTTAAGGGATAGTTGATGATGAGTTGGGTTAGGCAAGCTAGTTTTGGACGATTCAGTTTTTATTTGAGGAATAGGATAATCATGAGAATTTAATAGGACTCAGGAATCGGGCAGTGAAGATACATCAAAAATAAATTTCCAACCATCTACTTTCGGGTAACATCGACGATCGATTTTGGTAGAATCCCTATTTGCTATTCCTCCCAGTAACGGGCGAATTAAGCCAGAAAACAAGTCGGACTTCTCAGAATCAAGCCAAGTCAATCGAGTACCTCATAAAAAGATCGGGCGATCTGGCCGACCCAAAATCGCACGATTCGTCAAGCCCAAATCGACCAAGAGCGGAATCGCTGATTTCCCTCTTTAAATTGGACGATTCTCGTCATTGACTGAAATCGGGCGACTTGAGCTGAATCAAGACTCGGCGAAATGCGGGAATCACTGTGCTCGCTGTCCAAATCGGGCGAAAGCCCCATCCGTCCCAAATCGGGCGATTTCTCGTTGCAGTACGTGTCGAACAGCCATGAAATCGCCGAGCTTTTGCTCCAAATCGGGCGAGTCCCCGTCGATTCGTGCAAATTCAATAAGAACACAAATCGGTCGATGTCTGTGTCCTAAATCGGGCGAACCTTGCACTGTGAGAAATCGGACGATTTCAGCAGTTCGAAGTCTCAATTGGGGAAGAAATCGCAGAGCTCCCCTCAGATCGGACGATTTTGCCACGATTGCGACCGTCCCAAAAAGACAAGACAAATCGGACGATCTCTTAGTAGCAATAAATCTCAGTAACGACGTGAATTCCTTACTCAGAGAGAGTTGACCATTTAGATAAGTTAGACCTAGGCTTAGTATTAGTTGGGCTTAGCAAAGGGTAGGCCCATTTACTTAGTTAACTTATATTAATTTCAAGAATGAACTTTAGGCTAGATTAGGCCCAATTTTATACTTAATGGTGAGTAATAGGAGTTAGAAGACTTTTGATATTTGGGGTAGATACGAAATATAAATACTACGGTGAAATTGACGGACGCGATCTTATTTACGAGGAATAGTGGAACGTGAAATAATTTTCATGTATGCATGGCATGTCACGTCATATCACAACATTTTGGGGAGATGATGACCACGATGGTGGTGACGCCCTACGGGGTTGTCGAGTGGGGTAGAATGAGATGATTGTGAGGATGAGGTTAGACTCGCAGGGCACCTAGTGGGAGACAGGCGTGATCGATCTGTCTACTCAGGCGTGAGCAGCCTGAGGTGCAAACCACCTTATATTTAGCTCAGGGACGGCAGACAGGCATGATCGATCTGTCTACTCGGGGAGAGCGTGGTAGCGTAACCAGGGGTGCAAAACCGTCGAGTGGGATTTCGGTTGTCGGTTGGTGCTGAGCGACCTGGTAGGAGGACATTGGCGTGATCGTCAGTGCACTACCAGAGCCGACTGCCGCGAGACTTGGGAGTAGCTACCATTAGTCTTATGCGCGCGGGGGTGCCGAGTCTAACCTAGGGCCCTGATATTGAGATAGAGTAGATTGTGGGAACGAGCGTGCATTGCATTATATCATGTGGTGAGGTGTCGGGAATTGGGGGTGAGTGCACGTTGCATCTGCATGAATTCACCTACTGAGCGTCTCGCTCAGGCCTTTATGTGTTGTAGGTCATGATGAGTCCGACGCCGGCGAACGTCAGGACTAGGTTAGCGGCTGGTGGCGGTGACTCCACAGGCTTTTGAGGGCGAGGGCGGTACATGGATGCGAGCTGTGGAGCGGCTTTAGATATTTTGTTTTGTTTTGGGGCTCCGGCCCGTGTAAAGATACCTTTTGTAAAACATCAATGTATTACGATATGTATATGTTTTTATAAAAAAAAAAGGGGTTTTTTTACAAAATGGGCTCTTCCGCGGCTTTCGTTGCGGAAATCCGCCAAATATTTCAATTAGAAAAGTAGGGTCGTTACATCCTCTCTTGTGCCCATCAAGAACAGTGACTCAACTTGACACATTTGGATTTGTTCATTTATTGCTTTACCGGATGCTTAGTAAAGTACTCTTATATCCAATAAACAAACATTGCCTTTCAATAAACACATAAAAAATGTCTTTTTACATAAAAGGTCGAACGATAAATAAGCTAATGCCCTATACAATCTAATCCTCGTATAGCATTCGAGGGCATATTCCTAACAAGATATCGATATCCAGGACTTCAAATAGCAAAGAATTTCGTGCTCTAAAGGTAGAGAACAGAAGTGATTTTCGAAATCAACCAAAGGCACAAAACACACACCGAACGCACACACGTTTCTCCCACACGACGGCTCAGTTCTCTCTGGCCATCTTTGGAGAACTGATTCCGTGGTACACTGCGAGGTCAGCGTGACGATCTAGTGCCATCCATCACCATCGACGAAGTCTTGAAGAAAAGGACGAGGAGCTGCCACCTGCGACAACTGGTAATTCTCTACGGGTTTGACCCGCCCTATTGCATGTCTATGTGTTACTATTCTATTCCGAGCTATGAGGGCAATCGGGGAACCTGACAAATTTTGTTTCACACCGTTACCGAGGGCGTGGCCACACCGGGTAACCCAACAGAACGATCTTTGGGAAGATAAACTGACTCAAGGCTCCAGCCTTTGAGAAGGTCCCTAGCGTTGTAGCTTTGATTGAATTCGGTGTATGAGAAGGGGTTTCAACCCTAATCTTTGCTTTTCTCTTGGCTTCTTCTAATGAATCTATTTCTTTTGCGTTAGTAAAGACCATGAGATCCGATCCTAAACCCATGTACTTGACATCGTAAAGTTGTTTGCAATCAACTTTTGACAAGCATCGTGGATTCTTGAAGCCTAAGCCAAATTTATAGTAATAGAATTCTTGGTCCACGGGTTGATTCAAGAATATTGTTTGATCTGCTTGTCCGCTTCTTACAAGATCTTCTAATTTCTTAACTTTAGCGTATAGCTTCTTACGCTCTTCTCCAAATAGATCTTCTAATTGGGCTTCTAGGTTGGTGACCTTATTAGTCGCTATCGTTAACCTACAATTGAGATCAGCTTTTCTATCTTGTCTTCTAGTTCCTTAATTTTTACGTTATGTTGCTCTATGTGAGGCTTTGTAGTCTCACTAAAATGTAAGCTCTTAGTAAGTTCTTCTATTTTTGAACTAGAGCTCCTAAGTTCTGATTCTAGACTAGCAATTTCTCCCTACTTTTGTAACTTTGATTCAAATCTCGTATTAAATTTATTACAATGTTCACCAAAAAGCTCCTTGAAATGAAGCAAAATGGCGCTGACCTCTATTTCCGAGTGAGTGCGCTGCAACTCATTGCTCATGGAATGAAGTATATAGCCGTTGACCTTTGGCTCGTCTATCTACCATTCGGCATATGCAGCCCAGTCCTTGTCTCTTGCATCAGCCCTTGGGACTTGCGATACGGGGGAGTCGGAGACTATCCTCAAGTTATGGAGCCAGTCCATGTAGTTTGGTCCCACCAAACAGTTTCTCTCAAGCAGCATAGTAGTAATGTTCGTCATTGCAGTAAATAGAAAGAAACGTAAAGCTGCAGAAATAAAGATTTAATTAGGTTTATCCTATCATTCATCAAGCACAAAAGGACTTTAGTTTCGCTTGACTCCCACTATTTTTCTCGACAAACTATCCTCTCGAGAAGAGTTTCAAAAACCTCGTTGAAAGCTTCATAGTAGAGTTGATATCCCCGACTCTACTAGACTTGCCTCAGCCTTTAACGCAATATTTGGCTCATCTAATCTTATCGAAGTCACGTCAAGCGTGAACTTATCTATAAGAGTTTCAACTATCTTCGTCTCAGTCATTGACCCTCACGGCTAACCCTGCTTATTGGGTAAAACTGCCTAGGTGTGACCTATCAATTTATGTTCTAATCGCACTGAATGTACCGCTCCTTGCTGCCATATGCTGCGTGGGGGCGGACTGGTATGACGAGCTGCGTCAAAGACAGACCCTAGACGCTAAAACTTGGGCGAGATATACAACGGAAAACTTACTCGGAACAAATCGCAAAACTCCCCAATAGTAGACATCTCGAGCACGATAGAAGACAGGAACATAATTCTTTTACCCATTTAGTATTTATCAAATGGGAGAACAAACCATCTCAAATAAGAGCACATAAAACATGCATATCATTTCAAAATCCAACGCGCACGTAGGTTAACCCTAGGAAAATAAACTACAAGACGATACAAGAAGGTTATTTCTAGTCTATCCCTATTACAGTAGTCTTCAAAGAAGTTGGGTTGACATACGGGTCTTGAAGTCGTCAAACGCCCTTCGTCAATCTAACGGCCTCAAAGTCACCGAATGTCCACCACCTTGTCACCGCCGGGAAAGTTGCCATCTGTGGCGACCCTACTTTTCTAATAAGGATTATTGGCGGATTTCCGCAGCGTAAGCCGCGGAAGGCCCGTCTAATTAAAACTTTTTCCTAAAATAATATATATTACTATAAACATACGTCTACATTGTCATCTCTGTACACGGGCCGAGCCCCAAAAATCTCAAAAGAACAAAAAGCCCTAACGCCGCTCCACAGGTCTTCATCCACGTACCGCACTGCCCACAAAAGTCCGTGGAGCACCGCCACCAGCTGCCTCAGTCACGACGCGTATCAGCGTCGGACTCAGTACCTACAACACGTAAACACTGAGCGATTTGCCCAGTAGGTGAATAGACATGCGTGTATGCAAGTGTGCACTCAATCTCGATCCCAATTTCTCACAACATGATATAATGCACACTCTTTCTTTTCCCACATTCCTATTTCACACAATACAGGGCCCTAGGTTAGGCTCGACACCTCGCGCGCAATAGACTACTGGGAGGCCACCCCCAAGTCTCGCGGCGAGCTACGTCGGTAGTGCACTGATCGATCACGTCAATGTCCCCCTACCAGGTCGTATATCTCCCGCACAGATCAAAAATCCCATCCGGCGGTATGCACCTCGAATCGATCACAGACAGATCGATCACGTCTGTCTCCGCCAGGTGCCTAGTGAGCCCAACCTCGACTCCTCTAAGAGTCGCCAATCACAAACATCTCATTCTACCCCATACGTCAATATCTCATATCCTATCGTCACATCGTGGTATAACCATTTCTCGCCCTAACGTGATATGCACGTGCCATGCATATAAAAATATCACAAAACATGATTTATATAATACGTACGTAAAGCATATAAATCACATAAGTCACGTAAATCACATAATCATGTGAAAACACATAATTGTGTTTACGTATTGTACATGGATGATCCACCTACATGTCCTCCCGCTATTGCCAGTCAAGAGATCTGGTGGAATCCGTAAATGTCGAACCTCTAAATAAATAAATTTTAGTATATGTGCTAGTTCTCGAAAATTCTAAAATTTATAAAAACCTAAAAATAATGAAATTCCCAATAAATAAATAATACCCTTAAAATATCGAAAACCCTAGAAATAGCAAAATCCTAAAATACCGAAATTTATTAAATGTCGAAACTTTTAAAACAGTTTCGAAATCTTTTCCATATAATGTCGAGCTTTTACAATCATGCTTAAAGGAAAATGTCGAGGTTTATTTCCTAAAGATGTCGAAACCCTTACTTATCGAAATCTAAGGTAAATGTCGAAATCTAGTCATTGAAAATGTCGAAGTACTTACAAAATATCGAGACCTTACTCCTTAATAATGTTACTACATCTCGACATCTTTAATAGTTATCCTATATTGAAATCATATAAATGTCGAGACACAGATGTCGAAACCCTCAATATTATTATTAAACATTTCGACATTCTACCAGTTATCACATTTCGACATTTTATGTCATATACCTCGAAATCATTTCAGAATTCTTCTATGAAGCATCTCGAAACCTATTTATAATATGGTTATTAGATCTCGACATCTTGGTTGTGAGAGTAACTATCAAATCTCGACATCTTAGTGATATGTAGCTCGACATCTTTGTTATTGCCTCTCGAATTCTTTATAGGCTTATCAAATCTCGACATCCACATAAGATATATCTCGAAATTTTTGGTGGTGTAATACCCTAAAGGTCGGCTTCAAAAATGACTTCTAACCCAGAAAATCTTACTCCCTAACTCAGCCCCTAACAAATCATTATATTCATTCAAGAATCCTAAAACTCACGTAAGTACTCTTATTGAATGAGTGTTGAAGAATCTAAAATTTTAACCTCATCCACATGCTCGAAATTCTCTTATGCTCAGTACCTAATTACGAAAGATAGAGAACACATATGAATATGTATTAGATAACAGAAACAGTACGTTTACCTCCTTTGCTTCGAGCTCTTTGTGTTAGCTAATGATTTGAGCTTGCTAAACTTCTCTTTTCCTAACTTTTCATTGAATTCTTCTTTTACTTAGTATCGTTGCTCTAATGTGTAGTCCTAACAAGGGTTTTGCTCCTTATTTTTATGGATGTATATCAAAGACTTCGAATTTTGGAATTGACAAGACAAGTTGATGACGTGAATTTCCCTAGCGTGTAAGTAACTAAATCCTCAATATCTATCTTAGCAAAACTTGGGCCTAAATTAGGTGTTAGATAGCACAACGTTGAGTTCCTATTTTGTTTGTTATTTTTATTGAACATACCCAATATTATAATCTTTGTACCATTATTATTATTATTACACACACACACACACATATATATATTTATGGTCATTAATATTAATTTCAATCTAAAAAAAATAATCTATATTATCGTTATAAGATTTTAATTAATTTATCCCAATCTTATTTCATAAACTTACAAAATTAATTATAACAAAACCCCGTATTAAAATTACAGGTATTACATCCCCCCCCTTAAAAGAATTTCGTTCCCGAAATTACGCCCGACTGGAATAACTCGGGATAACGAACTCTCATTTCATCCTCACGCTCCCAAGTAGCTTCCTCAATTGATTGATTCCGCCACAATACCTTGATCAACGGAATAGTCTTATTCCGTAGTCGTTTCGACTCGTACATCAGAATCTCTACGGGCTTCTCTTCATAACTCAAGTCAGGCTTCAGCTGTTGGTAAAGAAGCTCGCTCTGAATAATATGGCTCGGGTCCGCGATGTATTTTCGTAACGTCGATACGTGGAATACGTCGTGAACTTGTGACAGAGAAGTTGGTAATTCCAACTGGTATGCAACTTCACCGACTCGTCTGATAATCTTGAACGGGCCTATGTATCTTGGACTTAGCTTGCCCTTCTTTCCAAATAGCTTCACTCCCTTCATCGGGGAAATCTTCAAAAATACTTGGTCGTTCTCCGAGAATTCCAATGGCCGTCTCATATGATCTACGTAACTTTTCTGTCGGCTCTGAGCCGTTCGCATTCTTTCCCGGATTTTGGTCACTGCTTCTGTTGTTTCTCGGATCATATCAGGTCCTAATAGCCGTTCGCCGATTTCGTCCCAATGAACTGGGGATCGGCATTTGTGCCCATATAATGCCTCGTGCGGCGCCATTCTGATTGTAGCGTGGAAACTGTTGTTGTAGGAGAATTCGATCAACGGCAAGTACTTACTCCAGTTTCCCTTGAAGTCTAGTACGCACGCTCGTAACATGTCCTCAAGGGTTTGGATCGTCCGTTCAGACTGCCCGTCGGTTTGGGGATGATATGCAGTACTGAACGAGAGCTTAGTACCCATCGCTTTTTGTAAGCTTTGCCAGAAGTTGGATAGAAATGTCGAATCTCAATCCGAGACGATAGAAATTGGAATCCCATGGAGTCGATCAATTTCCTGAATATACAATTCAGCGTAGCGTTCCATGGAAAAAGTAGAACTGATTGGAAGGGAATGGGCTGATTTCGTCAGGCGGTCTACAACCACCCAGATAGCGTCATGGCCTTTCGTCGTCTTTGGTAAACCAACGACAAAATCCATCGTGATATGGTCCCATTTCCATTCGGGAATCGGTAAAGGCTGTACAGTTCCAGCTGGTCGCTGGTGTTCCGCTTTGATCAGCTGGCACGTCATACATCTACTTACGAATGTGGCGATATCCTTCTTCATTCCCGGCCACCAATATATGATGAGCAAATCTTGGTACATCTTTGTCGCACCCGGGTGTACTGAGTACGTTGTTGCGTGCGCCTCTGTCAGTATCGTTCGTCGTAACTCCTCGTCGTTGGCCACGTATAGCCGATTCTTGTATAACAAGGTTCCGTCTGCCCGGATTTCGAAGTCTTCGGGTAGTGTATCCTTCGCCTTTAGGTAAAATTCATCCTCTTCTTGTGCTTTTTGAATTCGATCTAGTAACGTCGGCTGAAGAGTCAGCGCTGCTAGTTTCGTTTCGACTTCGCCCAAACTAACTATTTCCACTCCTGGTCTGTGCAATTCCGTACTCATCGCCTTTCCACTGAGCGCGTCTGCGACTACGTTTGCTTTGCCCGGATGACAATTGATAACGCAGTCGTAGTCTTTTACAAACTCCAGCCATCGTCGTTGCCTCATATTTAACTCTTTCTGGGTGAAGAAATATTTCAGGCTTTTATGGTCTGTGAAGATCTCGCACCTTTCTCCGTAAAGGTAATGACTCCAGATCTTTAAGGCAAAGACCACTGCTGCTAGTTCTATATCATGGGTCGGATAATTCTTCTCGTACTCCTTCAGTTGTCTGAGGCATACGCGATTACTTTACCATTCTGCATCAATACGCATCCCAGTCCATTCTTCGAGGCGTCGCTATAGACCGAGAATCCTCCAGTTCCCGAGGGTATGGTTAGAATAGGAGCAGAAGTGAGTCGCAAGTTCGTCAGAGTCGAGGCAATGCTAGAGAAGTCAGCTATGAACTTACGGTAATATCCCCACAAGTCCTAGAAAACTTCGGACCTCGATCGGAGTAGTTGGTCGTGGCCAATTGTTCACGGCCTCAATCTTACTCGGGTCCACGGAGATTCCACTCCCGAAAATCACGTGTCCCAATAAGGCTACTTGCTCAAGCCAAAATTCGCATTTCTTGAATTTGGCGTAGAGCTGTTTCTCACGCAAGGTTCCTAAGACGATTCGTAAGTGACTCTCGTGTTCTTCTTTCGTCTTAGAATAGATCAGAATGTCGTCAATAAAGACGATTACGAAGCGGTCGAGATAGTCTTTAAAGACTCGGTTCATAAGATCCATAAAAGCAGCAGGGGCATTAGTCAGTCCGAAGGGCATGACCAAAAACTCGTAATGGCCGTACCTCGTACTGAACGCCGTTTTAGGAACATCTGTCCCCTGATCTTTAACTGATGGTATCCAGAACGGAGATCGATTTTCGAGAATACCGTAGCACCCTGTAGTTGGTCGAATAGATCATCGATCCTCGGTAATGGGTATTTATTCTTGATCGTGATCTTGTTCAATTCCCGATAGTCGATACACAGTCGCATCGACCCGTCTTTCTTTCGCACGAATAGGACTGGTGCTCCCACGGTGAAAAGCTGGGCTGAATAAACCCTTTCTGCAACAAGTCCTCTAGCTGTTCCTTCAATTCTTTCAGTTCGTTCGGCGCTAGTCGATAAGGAGATTTAGAGATTGGGGCGGACCCCGGCACCAGATCTATCGTGAACTGTATTTCTCGATCAGTGGGTAACCCCGGGAGATCATCGGGAAATACATCAGCATACTCGTTGACTATCGGCACGTCTTTCAGTTCTGGCTGAGGTAACTCCTCCGCCTTCACCGCGTACACGAGATAAGACTCACAACCAGATCTCAATAGTCGTTGAGCCTTCAATACAGAGATTTGAGGAATACGATTTATAGTAGTTTTTCCCGAAAAAGTGAACACCTCTTCTTCGGGAAGTTGAAATTTTACGACCTTCTTGTTGCAATCTATGATGGCTTCGTATTTCGAAAGCCAATCCATCCCAAAAATAACATCATAGTCGTTCATTGGGATCACAATCAGGTCGACACTCAGATCTCTACCCTCAATGTTCACAGAACATCCTCCCAGCACTTGGTTAGTGCGTGTCGGATCATGTGTGGTAGGGTAACTATGTAGTTGCACTCAGATAAGGTAGGAGAAACTCCCACCTTTTCCACATATTTGGCCGACACAAATGAATGTGTGGCCCCAGAGTCAATTAACACAGAGGTGGGCACGTTATAAATAGTCAACGTACCCGTGACTACGGAAGGATTCGCTTCGGCCTCCTCGTTGGTCAAAGTAAAAACTCGCGCTGGTACCGGTGGAGGTCGGATTAAAGGTTGGTTTGGAACTTGCGGTATTTTCTCGTTGCAGACCCTGGCATAGTGGCCAATCTTTCTACACCGAAAACATTGGGGAGTTGGGTTTGGTCTCGGCCCATGGCATACTCCGTAGTGGTAGCGCCCACACTGTCGAGCAGTGAAAATAGGCATCCATTTTTTCTTCGAGTTGATGTAGGATCTTCTTTGTTGTTTTGGTTGGTTTGAATTGATGTGATGTGCTTCACAAGTAGTAGATTAGTTAGTAGCGTTTGACTCTAGAGCAGTTTCGAGAATAATTTTTGACTCAATCTTTAAAGTTTGATAAAAAAATTAATTCGTCGAGAAAAATTGTCGCTGTTATTGTTCTCGCGCGAGAAAGTACGTCAGCAAAACTTTTACGAGCGAGAAAAATTGCTCAAAATCTTCGGTCGAGAAAAGGTCTTGGATCGTGAATTTATTTCGAGCGCGGAGAAACAACATGTTTAATAAGTTTCTCGCTGGGTCAAATGATTTACGCTTAGTCAAACTGAGAAGTCTGACCGAAAAAGTTTTTCGATAGTAAGTTTTACAAGTGCAAAAATCAAAATTGATCTTTGTCGAAAAAAAATTTCGCTTAGTAATGCTCGAGAAAATTTTCTTCTAAAATCGCTTCTAACGACGACGAGTTTAGTGTTGACTTTAGAGTCTTGACCGCAAAAAATGCACAAAGTTCTCGATCAAGAATTTAATTCGATCGAAGAGTTGAGCGAGAAAAATTAAAATCACTTAAAAAGTGGCGGACGTCCTGAAGTCGTTGTCTCTGATGCTCCTCGGGCATGGAATGGGTCATCCACTAGCCTTCGGAAATATACTTGTCTAGGACCTCGTGTGGATTGACGCCATGTCCAGAGGGTCCCGGTTGGTCTGGAGGGACGGAGGGAGTAACTTGGGTAGTTGCCAGAGCTACAAGCATCGCAACACTTGCTTCTTCTTCCGGATGCAAGGGGCTTGAGTAGATCGGTGGCGTGTGCTGAGGCGTCCTGAGGTGACAGGTTGGTGGGTCGATGTGGGCGGTGCGGTGCGTGGTGTGGGTGTGGGTTTGGGTGGTTTGGCTAGTTTGGGTTTCACCGGCTCCAGCGCTCGTCTGCGTAGCACCCGAGCCTTGTTCTTGGCCAGTCGTAGATGTCCTTGGCCTCTTTTCCCCCTCATGATGGTCCTGATCATCAGGATCATCATATCTGCGTCGGGAGTGGGAGCTTTGGCCTCGGCAGGTGTCAGTCGGTGGCTCAGGATGATCCACCAATCGCCGATAGAGGGATTTGCTCTTGAGGCGACCGAATGGACAGGCCGATCAAGCGGGCGAGTAATATGTCGTGGAGCTCGGTTATGGGTATGGTGTATGGGTTGATGAGGTTGGAGGAAGTGGCTAAAGGGTCGGTGGGTGTGGGTTGTGGAGGTGTGGGATTGGTTTGTGACGAAGGGCCTTCAGAGACAGGTGCTTTCCCGGTATCTCTTCAAGATGTCTCGATTGCTTGAAGTACTCTCTCCGTGATTTTGTCTTTCATAGACCGTACAGCGGCAGAGAGAGCGTCTTGGAACTGCGAGAGAGCGGCAGAGAGAGCGGCTTGGAACTTCGGGATGTACGACGAAAACCTTTTTTTTATGTATATTACTATTATTATAGTATGGGGTCAGATTATTTTGTTTCGATCAATCGTCACACCTAAAATTTTACGAGACATTTTGTTGGAACTATTTAATGGTATTCAATTAATATAGTTGTCTTAGTCTTGCTATGCAAATTAGTAGTCTTGGGCTAAATTGTAATTAGTCATTTTGTAGGACTACTTATGTAAATATACCACGAGCTATATATAAGTGAACTCCTAGGAAAATTAGGAGTGCGCTTTGTATGGTTTTCGGATCGAATAGAAGAATTGGAATTTTAGAGAGAAGATTTTAGCGCCAAGTTCTTCAATTAACTTCTCTCTCAAGCTTCAATGGTAAATCTTATGCTTTAATTTTCGAATTTCTTAGATTTACAATCCGTTCTTCGTAGATTCGATCTATGTTGGATATTAGGGGTCCTAACAATTGGTATCAGAGCTAAGCGTGTTACGATTTGGATTGAAATTTGAGTTTCGAATCTGAAATTGTTTTTCGCGAGTTACTGTTCATCGCGTGTTACTGTTCATCGCGAAAAATTACTGTTCATCACTGATTTTCAATCTGATTTTACTTAAATTCGACTTGTTTGATGTTATTGAGATTCGATTATGTGTTTCTAGTCCGTCTGAGTTAAGCTTTGGATGATCGAACAACAAATTTTTGCGAATTTTGAAAATCTGATCGAAATTGTTCTTCGCGGACTTTATTATGATTTTTCGAGAACTGGACTGATTTTGCTATGATTGTGCTGAATTGAGTGTTTGTTCCTATCAATTTCATGATTTCGATCGATTACCGGGACTTTGATAGACTAATTTGCTGTTTTCGTTCGAATTTGTGATTGAGTGTGTTCTTCGTGTTCTTCGCAAAACTCATCCGATTTCTGAAAATTTTAACATATTTAGTTGTTTTCTGGTTTGATTCTGTGTTAGAACTATTATTCTGGATCAACAACCCAGCTTAATCTCTAGTATTAATTGTTTTGGGTTGAATTCTGATTTTACACAAATATTTCGTAAGCTTCAGTGAAATCTTTTTACTTTTTGCAATTGAAAACTGATCGAGAAAGTATTGCGATCGAAAATAGTATTTTGAGCGAGTAAAATAGTCAAAAACAGTGCATACTAACGATCGTAGAAATTAGCTCGCGAAAACAGTAATACGATCGAGAAACTAACATTCGAAATAGTACTATTCAGTCTTGATTGAAAACAGTAATAGTCTTTTATGATCGAAAACAATTGTCCATCGAAAAACATCCATATCGAAACTAAAAAAAATTCTACTAATCATTACCTTGTCATATGTTATCGTTAGACAATCATTGCTCATCATTATTTTTCATCATAGCTTAATTATAACTTTCAACGTGAATTTGAAAGCCATCGAATATTTTTCTAAGCCTTCGAAAAATATTCAGCATTCAAAATTTGTATACATCATCGAAAAACTTTCACTTTTTTAAAAACATTTCAAATATTTTCTGAAGCCATCGAAAATATTTTTCGTCTTTCATAAATCATTCGAAACATTCTAAGCGAAAATACTTTCTTCGATCAGTGTTTTCCGTAGACATTCGAAAAACTTCTAATCGTGAAACTTTTAATCGAAATACTTTCAAGCGAAAATCTCTTATTCGAAAACATACACAAAAATTTTCATTCAAAAAAAAAACTCCTTAGTCGAAAAAAATATACATATTCAATCGAATCTTATTCATTCGAAAATTTTATTCGATATCAAACAGTTTTTCGATACAATTTGATAAATTTTTCGGTGCTACACAGTTTTTCAATTCTAAACATTTTCGATATTAAATAGTTTTCGATACCAAATTTTGCGATGCTAAATATTTTCGATCACAAAACTTTTCGATACATAAAATCAAACACTCGACAGATATTAAACATACTCATTCAGAAAGACTATCTCACAAAATTTCTCGACTAAATCAAAACTTTTCGAAACTGAAATCTTAAAAGCCAAATATTTTAATCAGTATTAATAAAAATCCAAATCACAAAACACGTTAATGATCAAAATATCCAACCAACACAATTAAATTTAAAATAAAATGGATCAAGATTTAGAAGACTTTGAACAACAATTAAAGTTTATTACAAAATTGCTAAAAAAACAGGTGTCAAAGACTAAGTCCTCATCCAACTTGGAGAACAAAGAAAAGACTTCCAGCTTTAAACCAAAGGAGAGCTTCGCCTTCATGGCATATCACGAACATAAATCGGACCATCTAGCTCTCATGGCTCGAATTGATGATACATCCGAAGCAATCACATCTAAGCGAACGGACGATGATGAGGCAAACAAATCATCTCCGGAGGTATCAATTCCTAACTCTACATTGTTTAACATGTTAGAATACTTACAAACTAGGTATGCTAACATGAAAAATGAGCAGAAAAGTACAAGGGAGTTAGAAGAAAAATTATCTAAGTCTGAGGAGAAAATAGCTAGTCTCGAATTGGAACTTAGAAGCTGTAATGCGAAAATAGATGAACTAACTAAGAGCTTGAGAATTAGTGAGGCTAAGACGCCACAGCTTGAGACGCATAGCTAAAAAATTAAGGAACTAGAAGTCAGGCTTGAAAATAATTACAATTGTTTGGTTAGGAACCTCGACGAGAAAGCTAGCCTCAATTGTAGATTAACAAATGCCAACTCTAAGATCACTAGTCTTGAATCTCAATTAGAAAATTCTAATGCTAAGATTAGTGAATTGACCAAGAGTTTAAATGCCTGTGAAATCGAATAGAGCCACCGCTCAAGCTAACTATGCTTTCTTAGGTGAAGAACGTAAGAAGCTCTATTCGAAGACTAAAAATTTAGAAAATCTTCTTGCGACTTCTAAGACAGAGGAAGCAAAATCTCGTCATTCTGAAAATTCTTCTTCCGTCGATATACCTCCTATTCTTAAGAAATAGAGGATTTAAATTCTACATTAGAAACGGAAAGAAAGAATTTTGAAGCGGAAAAGAATGCGCTTTTATTAGAAATATATAATCTCAAAGCTTCCTCACAAAAGGTATTAAAGAAGGTTAAGGAAGAAAAAGAGCCTTTGAGCACCAATAGATCAAATACTCCAATCATTAAAGCCATTACTTCTACGTTTTCATTAAAGCCTATCAATTTTAGAAGTACAAACTTTGAAAAAGGCTCTTCCTCCGCCAAGAGAATTTTTCACGAAAATAATTCAAGGTCTAGCGCACAAACTTCATCGTGTGTTTCAAATGATTCTACTAACTTTTCACTTAAAAAGCCTAGACTTGAAAATAATTTTCGAAATTCTTATTCTCATGTGAAAAATGTGCATTCTCCACGTAGGAATTACGACACTTCTACTTTACATGCTTACCACTCTATTTGCTCGTATTCTTATCCAGTCAATATTCGTTCCAAAAAGCATTTACTACGACTACGTACTGAGAGAACCTTTGCAAGTACACATTCTAGGAGCACATATTCACATGCTAGAATTACTTATCCGTGTAAAATCAAGCCAAAATGGATTCCTAAGTCGGATATCAAGTCACAAAGTCCTAGTCAAATATGGACTCCTAAGACTACATCTTCGACCAACTTAGGCTCACAATCTAATTTTACACGATTTACGACTAACTCGTTTTCTGCTAATAAGGGAGGACCCATACGACAATGGGTACGAAAGTCCCGATAGTTTTGCAGATTTCCCTCATGAATGGAATTCGACGTAGTGGCTCTACGTACATGATAAAGGGATGAGGCGTGAGCTACTACAACTACACTTCAATGAGGTATATTTCAAATTTACATATGGATAGAGTCTCGTCAAAAATAAATACTTTCAAATGAGCTTTAATTGAGGGGGAGCTACTCATTATTTTAATGAGGAGCAACCTTTATATATTTACGGAAGCACAAATTTTACTTCTTGAGGGGGAGAAAACTTACAATGAGCGATTTAAGGGAACGAGATTCTTAATATTCATCAAGCTAATTATGCAAATTTCTAGGGGGAGAAAATTTATTTTCACAGTATTGTGTTTGGGGAGATATAAATATAATACTACTATGTTAATTATATATATAAACAAAGGGAGATAAACAAAAAAGAGGGATAAAAAAAAAGACAATATAAAAGGGGATAAAAAAAAAGAGAGAAAAAACCTCTCTTCTCTATTTTTCGATATGCTTCTCGGATTTATTCTCCCACATACAGAGATGGACGCACCATGAAGAATCTCGAGCTTTCAAACGGACAAAATTTTCCAAAGACGACGGTGACGATCTAAGTGAAGATCAAATGCTCAGTATTTTCATCGACCGGCTCCGGCTTGCTAATTCAACTAGAGCAACACTTCTCACGTACCCTGGAAGCACGGATTTCTTGTTCCTATGGTTCAGTCTAATCCGACTTGATCCTAACCCCGGAACGCGTTCGAGCATTTGAGACCAATCAAGATTATTTCAATAATTCCTAGGAAGTCTTTGAAGATACATCACTCCCTTATCTCACATAATTTTCGGACCAACTCCCATAGGTACAGGTGCTAATTTTAATTAGCTCCCGGGTAGAAGTCGTCGCATTAGGTCCTACGGCGCATGCACAACTGAGCCTTACCGACTCGTCTATCTCTTAAAAGATAGGCGTTTCATAAATCACGGGGAACCACGTATGCTATCACCGCGGGAGATATTGAACTAAGTGGTATTCCGTCCCGTACCACGCTTTTGTTGATCACTCGCGTCTAGTGTGTCCTATCTCCCCAAAAGTTTCAAATTTCTAGGACATACGCTTTTTAATACACCTAATCTTTGTGATTACATTAGAACTTCCGTAGACATGTTCTTTTAAAAGACATGCTTCAAGGATCGGAAGGAAGTCCGTCCGTTGCAACATCATAGGAACAACGATTTTTGGCAATCTTCTAAGAGCTTTGCTCCTAGTTGATGTCAACGGGACGCCTATGTGGCCCCGGTACTCATTTCGACGGATTGCCTTTGTGGCTCCGTCCGGTTATTACCCTCATCGACCTTTTTGTATGTCCTTCTCTACCTCCAAATTAACATGCCGAAGTCGTTAACACGATTCGCCATGAGGGGGAGAAGGGGTTATGCATACACAATCGGTCGGTCCACCCACCAAATTCCGCCGCGCGTACCACTCTGAAACCGGGCTCTCTCACAACGCCACATTCAAAGGAAGTCATTAACACGATTCGCCATGAGGGGGAGAAGGGGTTATGCATACACAATCGGTCGGTCCACCCACCAAATTCCGCCGCGCATACCACTTTGAAACCGAGCTCTCTCACAACGCCACATTCAAAGGAAGCTGGGTACAACTTAAAAAAATCAAAGAAAGAGACGGACTGCCTTCTTCTGGAACTAGAAACGCTTCTTCGAGGCCGAACCAGACAACTTCCATTCGTAGAAGACGAATCTAGCGAAACGGAGAAGATGGCTAGACCCCGAGCCCTCTCCTCGACTCTCTCATGCCCCTGCTTCCGGAAGAAGAAGCAAGGACCGAGGACCGAACGACACGTGACTCAAGCATCATCAAGGACTGAAGTTGCCAACCGTGTCAGCTGAATCAAGGACCAAAGTTGCCGACTATGTCCACTGCATCAATGATCGAAGTTGCCAACCGTGTTCACCTCTCCGAACCTCATATTGGATCCCCGATCTCAACACAAGGTTGACCCAAATAGGGGGAGTTTCGTGTGCTTTCAACGGGAGAAATGGAACGCGAACATTCTAAATCCGGCAAGAATACTTCGTACATCTTATGGCATTTAGGAGAAGAACTTCAAAGGAAAATTCGAAGAAAAAGCCGATGCCTAGAAGACCAGGTGAGCTTGAAGACATTCTAAAGAGGAGATTTCGAGGACTCGAGGACTCTTTCATTTGCAAGATGAAGACAACCCGCATTATATTGGAAATTGAATACAAAGGGGGAGATTGTTGGAACCATTTAATTGTATTCAATTAATATAGTTGTCTTAAGTCTTGCTATGCAAATTAGTAGTCTTGGGCTAAATTGTAATTAGTCATTTTGTAGGACTACTTGTGTAAATAAACCACGAAATGGTATATATAAGTGAACTCCTAGGAAAATTAGGAGTGCGCTTTGTATGGTTTTCGGATCGAATAGAAAATTCGAATTTTAGAGAGAAGATTTTAGCGCCAAGTTCTTCAATTAACTTCTCTTTCAATGGTAAATCTTATGCTTTAATTTTCGAATTTCTTAGATTTACAATCCGTTCTTCGTAGATTCGATCTAGGTTGGATATTAGGGGTCCTAACACATTTGAAAGAAAAAAATGCAGTCAAGTCATGTCGATAAACTATGGTCCTAAGTTCATAGACTGGTCCATTTCGACAACTCTCACTAGGTTCACTCTTGCTCACAATAATTTCTAACTTGGGATTTTTATATTAATATGACTCAAGTCAACACAAGCAATTTTAAGTCAATTTACCTGTGATCGAGGCAATTTTTAATCAACTCTCCTAATCGAGAGGTCGTCGATTTGGAATCTAAAGGAGTCTAAGGGTTTTAATTTGTCTAGGACTTAGAAGGGAAGGAATTTAGATGAAAGTGAGCTCTCTTCGTCATCTTCCATTTCTACGTCCGTCTCCTTAATTTTTTCGGCGTCTTTCGGCTTTTCAATCATTTCTCCCTCCTTTTCTTTTAAGAACTATCCATTTTTATGCTATGCTCAAGCTGAAGCTCCGCTTCTCCACGAGGCTATAGAAGATTATCGTCGGCTAAGTTCTTCTTGTTGGTTCTCGGGCAGATACCGCGCTGCTCTTCTCTTAATCCCTAGAAAGGTTTCAGAGATTATCTATTTGGAAAAGTTCACGGTTATGGAGTTCGTACCCGAGGCTGCGCTCCTCTTCTCGTTTCCCGATATAAGACCGGATTATCGTTGGAGAAGTTCACTTCGTGGTGCTCCTCTTCTAGCCATTCTGTTGAGCATACGAGATTATCGTTGGAGAAGTTCACAGCAGGAACCATGCCACCTTCTCCAAGGTAGTCGGAAGGCCGGTTCCTTTGGTCTGATTTTTGCGCGTTGAGCAATGCCTACTTTTGTCATCATCCCCTTTTTATTTCTTTTGTTTTCTCCCCCTCCTTTTATCGTTTGAACAACCATTCGAAGAATATAGGATTCGGTTGAAGCCTTGGAATGGGTTTCAAAGAAAGAAAAGACATCGGAGAAGGCTCAAAGTAGATGACTAAAGGACTAATGTGAGGGAAAATTATATAAGTCCGAATGAGGAATATCCTAAGCTCCCTTATCATTTTCCTAACGATCTAACGCAAGGTGAGTGTGAAACCAAGAATCACTAGGTAAGACAAGTAATTGATGTGTGACTCACTCGAGAAGTAGATCCAAAGAAAGGAAAAAGGAACAAGGCTTGAATCGGCACGCATGTAAAGTGACTTTGTGTCTACTGGAACAATCAAATGACCTTTTAGACACAAGAATTCGACTTAGACTGACAATATTAAGCAATTAAATCGATCGCATGCCGGGGTAAAATTCTAAGTGACGTTAGATCAAAGCATCCTAAAGGATTTCGTCATACCCCTTTATATTATTAGTTATTAATTTTCTTTATTTTTATTAATATTGGTTATCACGCAAGATAAAGACAAATAAGTATGGAAAACTTATAGAATAGAGCATGTGATAGCATAGAAGATCAGGTAATGCACATATTATGGAAGATTCAACATGCCTAGTTTTCCGACAAGGAATTGGAATCGTTTCTCATGCAAAGCCTTGGTGAAAATGTCGGCTAGTTGAAACTCCGTGTTCACAAAGTACATCTCTATCGTGCCTTTTTCTACGTGATCTTTGATAAAATGATATCTAATGTCTATGTGTTTTGTGCGTGAATGATGAACAGGATTGCAAGTAATGGCGATTGCACTTTGACTATCACTAAATATGGGTATATTATTTAGATTGTACCCATAGTCGCGACGCTGTGTCCGCATCCACAGCATCTGTGAGCAACAACTGGCGGCAGCTACGTATTCTGCTTCGGCCGTCGAAGTGGACACACAGTTCTGCTTTTTGGATGACCAGCAGACCAGCTTTTCGCCTAGAAAGTGTGAAAGTCCCGAATGGATCAGCATTGTACGAGCTGCTTCCACTAGTGTTCGATTTTTTCTTTCAACGACCCCATTTTCTTGAGGTGCTTTGGCGGCTGATAATTGTTGACTTATTCCAAGTTTCTGATAAAACTCACTGAGGTGGTTGTTCTTGAACTCAGTGTCGTTGTCTGTTCGAACAACTTGAATAGTCTGTTGTAGCAGATTTTGAGTTGTGTTCACAAAGTTGATAATCAAGTCACCGGTCTCATCTTTGGTTCGGAGGAACTTTGTCCACGTGTAGCGAGAATAGTCATCAAAGATCACTAGCACATACTTTCTTCCATTGATACTCTGAGTCTGCATCGGACCACAGAGATCCATGTGTATTAGTTCCAATGGTCGAGAAGTAGACGCAATTTGCTTGACGTGATGAGATGCTCGCTTCATTTTCCCTAAGTGACATGCCGAACAATGATGCTCCCTTTGTAGTAGTATAGTTGGAAGACCGTGAACCAACTTTTTCATAGAAAGACGTTGGAGAGCTTTCATGTTTAGATGAGACAGTCGTTGATGCCATAGGCTGTTCCTCTGTAAATCAATCTGAGAGATGAGGCATTCAGCTGTCGAGGGCCGTATGGACGTCAGGTTGATCGTGTAAAGATTGGATCTCCGAAGTCCTTGAAGGAGTTCTGTGTCCTGACTATCCAAAATTCTGCACCGGTCAGCATGGAAGACCACCTAGAATCCTTTGTCATAGAACTGGCCTATGCTGAACAAGTTATGGCGGAGGCCTTCGACGTATGAGACATCTTTTACGGTCAGATTCTTTAGAATGATATCCCCAAGTCCTAGAATCGGGGCTGAATCGTTGTTCCCAAATCTGACTTTGCCGTTTGGTCGGTCTTTGTAGTTGCTTAGCAGCTCTTGTTTACCAGTCATGTGTGTGGAGCAACCAGAGTCGAGGTACCACACATGATGGATCGATCGGCAAAAACTATTTAGAGAGCTTTAGGTACCCACTTAAGCATGGATCCTCTCAGATTAGCAGATTTAATTTTGGGTTCAGATATGATTCCCAAATCTATTTTTGGAGGAGTCTTAATAACCCATTGCACTTTTGGAGAAGTGGGTTTGGGTTTTGCCTTTATAGGAGACTTGGCCCTTTTGGCTTTTGTCGTCCTAGGCGGAGATCTAGGGACCCATTTGGATTGAACCTTGCAGGGAAGGTTAATTTCAGCACGTACAAATGTTTTGGAAAGTTTGACTGAGGAAATGATCTTTTCTTGTGATAGTCTCCTAAGGTGCTTGGGGGATTTAATTTCTACGGGATACCTTAGGTGAGTACAGTCATGTACGGCACCATAAGCTTTCTTTATGGCTGGATCTTGTTTCCTACGAGTTTTCCTTGTGGCATTTTTTTCAGAATGATTAGGAGTAATTTTCGAGGTAGAGCCTATTTCGAGATTTTCGCTTGTAAAGGTGATAGGCTGAAGTGAACACGTAGAAGCAATTATTTTGAACGTAGAAATGGCTCTTTTATTACTACGAGTGTCTTTTATTTTAACAGAAGGAATAACATGCTCAGAAACATTCAAATCTACTAGCTCCTTCTTTATCTTAGAACTAGACACTCTCGCCTTCGTAGTCAGTGCTGTCCTACGCTCCCTGTGAACGTAGGTGAAGTAGAATTAGTCTTAGCACTTTTAATAGAATTATTAATGCTCTTTTGATCTTTCGAAGGCGATTTTCCTATATTCACGCTTTTTATGATAGCGTGTGAGGTAGTTTGGAGGACGGGGAAGCCTTGACATTTTCCATCTCCTTAAAGAATTTTTTCTTTTCAGCTTCGAAATTCTCTCGTTCTTTGTCTAGTTTTGCCCGTGACTCCTCTATCTGTTTTATGATAGGGGGCTTGTAGAGAGAATATTCATAATTAACCTTTTTGACTTCTTCGTAGTTTGTTTCAGAGTCAGGAGGTAGAACTTGAACTAAATCACTTACAGGTGTTAAGGACGCTTTCCTATTTTTGTCCTTTTCATTTAGTTCGTTGTAGTTTAAGGGGATTTCAGGCCCATGTGAGGTTTGTTTAGTGGATGAAACGAAGGCATTTTCATATGTCGATTCCTTAAAGTTTCTAAGAGAGGTTGCTGCTAAACCCATGTTCTTAATATCATATAATTCTTTCTTCCGCAAAACATGTGGGTTAGTGAAACCTATGCCTTCTATTGGATTATAAAACTCTATATCATTGGGCTTGTTTAAAAATATCGTCTGTTCAGAATGTCCCCTACGCGTAAGAAGATCATCTAATTTTTAAATTTTTGCATATAACTTCCTGCGTTCCTCACTTAGGAGAGCATAATTATTTTCTACCGTCAGTTTGGTGGCTCGACAGGCGTCTAGATCCTTACTAAGCTCACCAACCTTAGCGTTAGATATTTTTAATTGAGCTTCTAAGTCAATGATTCTAGAGGTAGCTTCGGTTATCCTACAATTAAAGGTAGAAGTGGATGCGTTTTCGTCGTCCGTACGAATGGATGTTTCGGCATCCAATTCGTTGTCGAGACGGGCCATAAGGGCTAAATTATCTTCTTTCTGTTTTGTCGATTGGAGCTTCCTGGAGTAGTAGTTTGCATCTCTTTTCTTCGGGAGAGTGCATTCTCTGGCGAAGTGACTTGCTTTGCCACAGTTAAAGCATTTGTTAGTCTCTTTAGGATTCTTGACCTTGGAGCTCTCCGGTGCACGTTCTTTGTTTTTGGAGCTTGTAGTCCGAAGTCTGTTGGCTGAGGTTAAAGACTTCTTCTTGAAGTACTTCTTGCTCATCATTTGTCCAATGAGAGCTAACTGCTTTCCAAGAACTTTCATGTTTGGCTCGATGTCAGAGTCCAATTCATCTTCCGACTCTAATGGTGGTGGAGGCCTAACGATCTTTTTATTTCTTGATCTTGAGCTCCTCTTCTCCGAGACTAAGGCAACAGTGTCTTTGGTTTGATTTCTGCTCTTTGAGAATCTCGTGGATATCATCCTCATGCTGAGCGAGATTGTCGAACACGGCATGGACATCCAACTCCTCTAGATCTTTATTTTGTCGAATCTGAGTGGATATTTTCTTCCATTCCGTGGGCAGAGAAGATAGAAATCTGATGTTCGTCTCCATGTTGGTCTTAGTTATTTCTATCTTCCTCATCTTGTTGAGAAGAGAGGTACCTTTGGTAGATTTCGTATAGACTCTCCTCCGGCTTTGCTTTGAAGGAGTCGTAAGCACTGAGAATGTTCGCCTTTTTGGCCTTTATGCCAACTTCCGTCCTTTGCATCATCCTATGCAGCTCATCTCACATCCCTTTAGCCGATGAAAGGCTGTCGATTTGTCTGTATATGTCGTTGGGGATGCCCTGCATGAGGGTATTCATGGATACTAGATCAGCCTTAGCTCGAGCTCTTTCCTCGAGAGAGTATTCCCTAGGCTCCTTTAGTCGCCTAGAAGGTGGAATTACGGGAGTAGCTGTTTCGTCCCCGGGTACATGGACCCAGAATTGTGCCGGTCCCTCTTCAAGAGACTGCAGTAGATTTTCGGCTTGATCCTTTAGAGCGATGAAATTTAGGAAGCGGCTTCTCCATACGGTGTATTCGCCTCTTTGCAAAATCGGCGGACGGTTGTCATTTCCAAGCGAGTATGTATCCATTTTTGTATTGTAGTCGAGTTGTTGAAGGATCTTCGTTAATTGTTTTGAAGGTTGAAGATTATGTAATGTGCTTCACAAGTGACAAAATTCGTTAGTAGCGTTTGATTCGAAAATTAGATCGACAATTATTTTCGATTCAATCTTTGAAGTTTGATCGAAATTAACTTCGTCGAGATAGAATGTACTTACTGTTCTCGTGCGAGAAATTTTGTCAGCGAAATATTTTACGAGCGAAATAAATTGCCCAAAATCGTTCAGTCGAGAAAAGTTTCCTGATCGTGAATTTATTTCGATCGTAAAGAAACAGTACATTAGTAAGTTTCTCGACAAGTCAAAATAAATCTGTTGACTAGAAAAGTTTCTCGCGTGTAAATGATTTTCGTCTGGTCAAGCGTTAAAGGTTTGGCCGAAATTTTTTTCGAGAGAAAGTTTTTACGCATGCAAGGTCAAAATTGGTCTCTCTCGAAAAAGTTTTTCGCTGAATAATGCTCGAGAAATATTTCTAACTAAAATCGTTTCTGCTGATGACGATTCTAGCGCTAACTTCGTATTCTAACCAAGAAAAATTCTCGCGCCATAATCCGATCGCCAAACCTAGCGAGAAAAATTAGAGCAATTGAGAAAAATTCATACAATACGATTAACACAGATTCGAGCCAAAACAAAGAATCAGATAGTGAAATTTTAGGTAATTGCTCGCAATCATGTACTAATCACGCACGAACAAGCAATTAAACACGTTATGAAGCAAAATATATAGAATTCGATCAAAATCAGAACGTGTTCTTCATGTTCTTCGTCAACAGTAAAATTCCATAATCAAACTAATCAAAAATCGAAGTTCAAACAGCTACTGATCTAGTCGCAATGATCATTTAACACTTACTCTAGCACAGAAATATCAAATTCAAGTCAATTAAGCACAGAATTAAGCTATTGGATCGAAGACTTTTCGCGCCAAAACTGTTCTTCGATGGAACAGTATTCGAAATAAAGTTTTGATCCAATTCTAACACTTTTCGATTCAGAACAGAACGAATCTGCTCCGATACCAATTGTTAGGTCCTCTTTTAACAACTCTAAGATCCTAGGCAGGAATTCAAAGTAATTCTACAGTTATGATGATCAATTAAGTTCGATCGAAAAACTCAAGTTAAGAATCGAGAGAGAGAGAATTCAAGTAGAGTGAGAAAGTTACTGTTATTTCTCTCTCTAGAAATCGAATTGCAAGCCTTTTGGATCAGTTCTCTAAACTTTCTCTATTCAGCTCAAATTCATTACAGTATTTATACCAAACAAGCTTGGTATAAATATCAAACTAGTCCTTTATCTAAAGACTAATACAAGCAAAGCCCCTAATTACAAGGACAACTAATGAAATCAAGCACAATTCAAAATGGTATTCTACAATGGCTCTAATTGAAAAAATGATGAGCAAGCAATACTTCACGAAGAAGTCCTCATCATCAGCCAACTGACTTCGGACCTCAAGCTCAAAGAACAAATAACGTGCACCTGAGACCTCCGAAGTCAAGAACACCAAAGAACCGACTAAGTGTTTTAACTGCGGCATACCAGGTCACTATGCCAGAGAGTGCACCCTCCCAAGAAAGAGAGATTCGAACTACTACTCCAAGAAGCTTCAACTCACAAAACAGAAGGAAGCTGGAATAGCTCTAATGGCAGAACAAGACCACTGGCTCGAGGATACGTCTAGCTCCGAGAAAGAGAATCTAGCCCTCATGGCACGTCTGGACGAGAACTTAGACGCCGAAACCTCAAATCAAACAGAGGATGACCAAGCATCCGAACCTTCACAGGACGTAGTTTCTCCTTCCACATTATTGACCATGTTAGAATCGTATCAACTAGCATACACTAACATGAAAACGTGAGCAGAAAAGCGTAAATGAAGTACATAAGAAATTAACTAATTCTCAGGAAAAGATAGCTCGTCTCGAAGCGGAACTTAGGAACTCTAATGAAAAACAGAAGAATTATCAAAGAGTCCGATTAGAAATAATAATAAAATACACATAAAAGGTCTTTTCAAACCCGAAAAAAGACTCCATTGGAGTTGAACTGCCGAAACAAGTAGGTAGGATTCGCAGAATACAAGTTTTGCGAACCTAGGACCGCGATTCGAGAGCTGCACGAGTTTCAACAACCCTCGCGTGCATGAATTCGCGAAGTATACTCGGTCCGCGAATCCATGCATTTTGCGGCCCCATTTGGCGAGTCCGGGGAATTCGGCAAACTCATTACTTTCACGGGTCGCGTTCAATTGGCGAGTGGAAGACGTTTTGTGAGCCGTGGCCATTTTTGCGAACCCAGCATTTCCACGCACATGAGATTCGTGAACTTGGGATTTTGCGTATCGAGCAATTGGCGAATTGTGAGAAGGAAGTGCGACTTCGCGAACTCCATGGATTCGCGAACTTAGAAGTTGGCGAAAGTACTTCGCGAACCCAGAAAGTGGCGAACTAGGTTTCGCGAATCGGCCCATTTCGCGAATCCACACAAGCCGCGAACGAAGGTTGGTGATCCTACGAAACCGAACCTGCAATCCAACCTTTCACGAATCCAAGTTCGCGAACCCATACACTTCACAGGCCCAACTTGGCGAGTCCCATCTGGCGAATTGGGGAGCTTCGCGAATTGAGGGACAAAGCAGAATTTGACGAGCAAAAAGTGTTTCGCGAATCATCTTAATTTGGCGAATCAAGGGATAGCCCGCAAACATTTGACGAACTAAGAGCGAGTGATTCGCAAATCATGAACTTCAAATTGATCACACTTGGCGAATTTTGACCCCTTAGTAAAATCCTTTTAAGTTATAAAAAAAATATATCACCATATTTTTACACCAATTAAAGAGAAAAACATTCCGAGCCCAATGAGCATAGTCTCCCGTAACGCCCAATCATAATTTGTCTATCTGTGTTTTCAGGGGTCAATTTTCGGTAGGCAGACGTTGTATTGGATAGAATTTTGGAACGAAAGTTAACGTAGCTAATTAACATAATTTATAGACAGACTTTACAACCTTTTCAGGTCTAAAGGACAAAATATTAGGAAATTCACCAGACCTAGTAGCAAATAACTTAAGCACAAATTTCGTACGCTTCAGGAACTTAATATGTTCGCCAAGTAACTTCGCAGGTCATAGGAATTTTGTGAGCAGTATAAGTTCAAAAATCGTATAAGGACTAAGTTAATTCACGAGTCAGGTAGAATTCGCGGGTTATAGAAGTGACCCGAGTTACAAATCGAAATTAGTTCGAAGTACTAAAGATTAGTGAACTAGCTAGTCAAGTAAACTAGATAAGGTTCTAATATCATTATTTTGTGCTTAAGGTCGAAGCTTAGGGATTTTATCAAAACGATAATGGCAAGTCTACGGACGCCAGGTAAGTGGAGACTTCACCTCAACTACAACACATAACTTTTCTGTGCATAAAGTATGTGTGAGTACGTGCAAGCATTAAAATTATGTGGTTATGTGTTTCACCATGATTGAACTCTATATGATGTGTTTTACTTACGATTCCTGGCATGACGTGCATACTCATATGATTCACGACATGATCACGTGCATGCACGCTAGTACGAAAATAGGGCACCGGAGCGTGCAGTGAGTCAGGATCGCCTGTGGGCGATGTATAGTTGCCGATATGGGCAACTGTTGTCGACTCAGTTGTCGAGTCACGGCTCTCCTATGCGATCATGGAGATAATGATGCGACGTTGAATGCTGTGGGTTGATACCCTTATGACGAGAAGTGCGACGTGGAGGGTGCGACCCGAGGTAAGACGCGACACCGAGGGAAACTCGGGTGTCGGCAACATCGGAGTGGGCTGCCAGTGTGAGGCACCTGTGTGTCAGGTCGCATTGAGCGGAAAAGGCACCTTCGGAATCGCGTTGGACTGTAAAGGCGTAGATAGCCTCCCAATGTGGACTGCATTGTGGTTATGTAGCACCCAGGTCCTCGTAAATAGTAGGGCCAATAAATTTGCATGAATGTTGGTGCAATTATGTGCCTTTCGTGCGTTAATTTCGTGCTTCAGTAACCAACGTGGAATTTTGTGTAAAAAATTATGTGCCTAGGTGATTTTGTGAAATTGGGTGCAATGAATTGGTACCAAGTGACCCCCCAATTTACTTAGGGATTTTCCAAAATTAGGCCAAGGAGAATTTGGCCATGAATTAAGGTTGAACTCTCAACATTAATGGGCTATGTTTGAATAAAATTGGGCCCAAAAACAATTGAAATAAATTTAGGAACAAATTTCCTTCAAATAAGGAGATATTTTCGTTACTCAAGCCTTAGTCACCTAAACCACACCTAAAATCCTTTCAAGTCCACTAAAACCCTTTCCAAGACCACGACACCCAGTTGTGAGAAACCAACGAGACTTAAGCAAGGAAGAGAAGAGGAGTCGTGTGGAAATCACACAAGTTGGAGTAAGGTATAGTTCTCTAACCATAGTGTTTATATTTTGTCCAAGACATAGCGAGAATTAGGGGGTTACGAACTCAAGAATGCCGGCATGTTTGGATTTGAGTAATTTTAATCCTCGAATGACACGTTGTTCACCTTGCAGTAGTGCTTCTAGTTCGATAATATCATGTTTAGAAATTATTAGGCACTAAAAATACATTTAGAGCACCTTCAATCGAACCCCAAAACCCAAAATTTGAGGTAAATTTGCTCCAATCGAACTCGAAAACGCAACTCAAAATGCGATATATAATTCTCTCTCATCCGTTTTGACGCAAGTTTGCGTCTGGAACAATTTTTTGCGATATATCTTTTTGATTTGCATTCAAGTAATTATTTTCTCTTTTTGTCAGAGAAAGCTCACGACCTAGCCTATTGTTTCTCTTTTTATAGAGTTGTTTCTTTGGGCTCTAATGACGAAGGAAATAGGTTATAAAGTCATTTTTTCTGGGGGAAAAAATGAAGGAAATAGCCTTTTTACCAATTTTTATAGATCTAATGATGCTCAGCCTATTGTTTCTATCGTGGGCACCGTGCGATAGGGCTTTTTATACATTGAGGAATTTGTACACAATCTCTTTCTTTTTATATGTTCATGTTTGTGGATCTGCGAATACATTGATGTCTGAGCATACTCGGTAGTCTGAAATGAGAAACATGAGAAGAGTTTGTTGTATGAAGTATTGAAATTTGTAAAAATTAGTGTGAAAGTCAATATTACAAAGTAGTCTATTGAGTTTGAGAATGAGTTGATGTGTTGGAGAAGAATTACTGCATTTTGAGTTTGAGAATGCGTTTGAGTTTGATAATGCGTTTATCTTGGTCTTAGGTGTATGCGGGGTTAAAAATCGATTTCTAGGGTTTTAATGGTTTATGACGACCTTCAACAAGTTCTAGGAAAAATATTACTTTTTGATCTTTAAAGTTGGAGTATTGCGAACTGGAAATTGTTTTTGTAAGAGTGGATTCGCGAAATGGAAAAACTTCCCGAACACCTAGAACCATGAAAAGAATTTGCGAATCATGCTTTTTCACGGACCAAACCTAATTGGCGAACTCAACCTCAGCGAATCGGCGTTTTACGGATCAAGTGGAGCTGGCGAGCCCATCACTTCAAGAATTGGATAGTTGGCGAACTCGTTTCGCGAAATGAGCTAAGTGGCGAACCCATGACAAGATCGCGCGAATCCCATGCAACGAGCGTTTGGCGAATTGAGTTTGCGAACCCTAGCAACGATCGAACTTGACGAATTGAGGTTGGCGAATCATATTTGGCGGGACTCCAATCTGCAAATCCTAACAGTTGGCGAGTCGAAGTTTCGCGGTTTCAACGTTGCGAATTCTCTGCCAAAACAAAGACCGCGAACTGAGAATGGCGAGTTCATTTCCACGAACCCTAGCCTTTGGCAAACCCCAATTCGCGAACTTAGAAAAGGAGAGGGTTGCGAACTCAAGTTCGCGAATCATAGAAGGAATTCACGAACCCATCCACTTCACGGGTCAACTAATTTCGCGAACCAAGATACAAATCGCAAATCTTAGGAACTTATGAAGAACAATTTGGGGAATATTGTTTAAGTGACAATCCGCGATAGCGAAATTCAGCTAGACTTCACAAATTCAAGTAGAATTCTTAGAACGTGTTTATAACTTAGGAAAAATGTTTTGCGAACTCTTTCCAATTAAATAGTCCTTAGAAATGATAGTAGCTATAACATAGCGACACTTAAGTATTAATTAAGGTACTAACCTTCATATTTTATGCCTAAGGTTTGGACTTAGGAAATTCGCCGAGTCAGGTAGCAGCTAGTCTACGGACGCCAGGTAAGTAGAAATCCAACTACAACACATAACTTTTGTGGTATATGTTTTGTGTGACTATGTGCCTACGTGAATTTATGAATACGGGAATTGATTGTTAAGATTTCGTGTGGTAAGCATAAGTTGCATTGGTTTGCATATGCATATTCATGTGCACGCACGAACTCATGTGGGAGTGTCGTGGGACCGAGTGTGCATGATGATATGTCACTTGTACGCGACGAGGACTTCCTGATGTGGGCAGGTGTGTCGACTCGCAGTTGAGTCAGGGGCGGTCTACTATGCTACCAGGGCGGCGTTTAGCGTCATCGTAATATTATGCAAATAAATATATGTGGATATCCTATGGATAATGATTGGGCATGGCCCGTGGCGGTAAGGTGCGCCTGGAGGGTGCGACCTGAGGGTATAAGCGACACAAGGTGGAACACTGGTGTAGGCGACCTCAGCGTGGGCTACCAGCGTGAGCGACCGCCGGACAGTCGGGGACGACCTGGTACATATGGCAACCTAGGGGAACAATATTCATTCTAGGGTTCGGCCATCCGGCGTGGACCGCTGTCGTATTGTCCCTGAGGGACGTAAGCTCTTTGTGGTGCATAGTAAGATTAGCCGAGGGCCCTGAGTACGCTAGTACGAGTATTGTGTGCATCGGCACGGATCGCCTTTGCGAGTATTATGTGCATCGGCGCGGATTGCCTTTGCGAGTGTTACGTGCATCGGCGTGGATTGCCGTTGCGGGGAAGGGACACGTGCATTCATGCATTATTTCTGCTTACTGAGCCTCGGTGGCGCATTTCTTTATGTTATGTGTTGTAGGCACCAGCGACCACGGTACGTGATAGCGTTTTGAAGGCAGGGCCGACCTTTTGAAGCTTCTCGCTACTTTTGGGGGTGGACGTGTGTGTATGGATGACGACCTGTGAGGCCGGGAGCATAGGAGCCTTTTGCTGTGCCGACGCACACTCACCGTTGTAATTAGGACACGTTTAGAACAGTAGCGTTCGACATGTATTCTTGACATGTACAAAGACAACATTCCATTACATAAATGGAAATGAAAAATTTTATACGTTTTTCAGTATACTTTAGCATTTACAACTCGCTAGGCACATGGAAATACGCTAGAATAGGCAAGTTAGGGAGGTCGGGTCGCGACAGGTTACCTCCCAAATGGCGGATGCATTGGGCCGAAAAGGCAATATGGGCCTCCCAAATGTGAACCGCGTTGGGCTGAAATTGAGCCATAGAGGCGAATAGGGTTGCCGCTCAACGGCGAGTCCCATTGGGCCGAAAAGGCAATATAGGCCTCCCAAACGGGGACCGTTGGGCAGAAAAGGAACCACATGAATGAGTAGTGATTAGCCTCTCATGCGGACCGCATTGGGCCGAAAAGGGGTCAGTAGCCTCCCAAATGTGGATCGTATCGGGCTGAAAAGGCGCCGTGAAATCGATTACAGAAAGTAAACCAGGGTGGCCTCTCAATGTGTGCCCTGTCACTTATGTATATGTCCTAAATAGAATTGAGCTCTAAGATGGTGCATAGCGAGATAGAAAAGCCGAGGGCTTAAATATGAAAGGAAAGAAAGTAATGAAAGGGAAGAGAATAAGAAAGAAAGTGATAGCTAGGATGCATTGACGCGGTTGTTACTTGCGATTTAGGACACGTGCACTGCATGCATATAGTTTCCACTTACTGAGCCCTTTAGCTCACCTTTATGTTGTGTGTTGGAGGGGCGAGCGAGCACGGTACTTGATTGCCTAGCCGGCAAGGTAGTCTTTTGAAGCTTCCGGGCGACTTTTGGGGGTGTGTGTACGTGGATGACGACCTGTGAGGCCGCGCGCATAGGATCTTTTGCTGCACAAATACACACGACGCGTGTAGTTAGAACTCAAATGTAATTAGGAAGTTTGGAAGCACCCTTTTGTCATAGATGTATTCTTTTGAGCCCAATGAGCATAATGAGCATAGTGTCCCGTAACCCCCAATCATAATTTGCCTATCTGTGTTTTCAAGGGTCAATTTTCAGTAGGCAGACGTTGTATTTGATAGAATTTTGGAACGAAAATTTACGTAGTTACTTAACATAATTTATAGACAGACTTTATAACCTTTTCAGGTCTAAAGTACAAAATATTAGGAAATTCACCAGACCGGGTAGCAAATAGCTTAAGCACGAATTTCGTACGCTTCACGAACTTAATAAGTTTGCCAAGTAACTTCGCAGGTCATAGGAATTTTGTGAGCCATATAAGTTCGCAAATCGTATAAGGACTAAGTTAATTCACAAGTCAGGTAGAATTCGCGGGTTATACAAGTGACCCGAGTTACAAGTCGAAATTAGTTCGAAGTACTAAAGATTAGTGAACTAGCTAGTCAAGTAAACTAGATAAGGTTCTAATATCATTATTTTGTGCTTAAGGTCGAAGCTTAGGGATTTTATCAAAACGATAATGGAAAGTCTACGGACGCCAGGTAAGTGGAGACTTCACCTCAACTACAACACATAACTTGTCTGTGCAAGCATGAAATTATGTGGTTATGTGTTTCACCATGATTGAACTCTATATGATGTGTTTTACTTACGATTCCTGGCATGACTTGCATACTCATATGATTCACGACATGATCACGTGCATGGACGCTAGTACGAAAATGGGGCACCAAAGCGTGCATGAGTCAGGATTGCCTGTGAGCGATGTATAGTTGCCGAATGGGCAACTGTTGTCGACTCAGTTGTCGAGTCACGGCTCTCCTATGCAATCATGGACATAATGATGCGACGTTGAATGCTGTGGGTTGATACCCTTATGACGGGAAGTGCGACCTGGAGGGTGCGACCCCAGGTATGACGCGACACCGAGGGTAACTCGGGTGTCGGCAACCTCGGAGTGGGCTGCCAGTGTGAGGCACCAGTGTGTCAGGTTGCATTGAGCGGAAAAGGCACCTTCGGAATCGCGTTGGGCTGTAGATAGCCTCCCAATGTGGACTTATTGGGGTTACCTCCCAAATGGCGGATGCATTGGGCAGAAAAGGAAATATGGGACTCCCAAATGCGAACCGCGTTGGGCTGAAATGGAGCCACAGAGACGAATAAGGTTGCCTCTCAACGGCGAGTCCCATTGGGCCGAAAAAGGCAATATAGGCCTCCCAAACGGGGACCGAGTTGGGCAGAGAAGGATCCACATGAATGACTAGTGATTAGCCTCTCATGCTGTAGGACCCCGGTCCCTGAAAATTAGGTCGGCCAATAAATTATGTGTATGACTTATGTGATTTTGTGTTAATTACGTATATGTTCTACTTTTATGTGAATTCATGAAATTTCATGCTCGTGATTTTGTGAGTATTACGTGCTAATAATAAAGTGCTTACGACGATCCATAAATTATGTAAGGGATTTTAGGCACTAATAAGGAAGGAAGAAGACTTAATGACAATTATATGGGAATTGGGCTAGGGAGAAACTTTGGACCATGAATTTAATAAACTAGGAACTTCCAAATGGGCTAAAAAGGGATGCCCAATCCATAAAAGAAATACCAACTTTGGAGACAAGTTCCCCCAAAACAAGGATATCCCACGCCAAGTCTAAACCACACCCTAAAAGCTTATGAAAATATCCTATCAAATTAACCCAAAATTCGACAAAACACACCCAAAAGAAAACCCACGAAGCAAAAAACGAAAAGAAGCAAAGGAAGAAGTCGAAGCAAGCTTCAAAGCAACACCCTCAAAACCGCTCGGGAATTCGAAGTGGGTAAGTAAAACACCTCTTTAAGCCTTTATTCTCTACCTTAGGTGTGGTTGGGGATATTAAATGGTGTTAAATGCAAGTGGTTGTAGAAAACCACGAGAAACCCTAAAAACCGAGTTCAAGCTCGCAATAAGGATTTTCGGGGTGAGCAAATATGAGTTAAGTAGTTTTGTGTGTGATTTAGAACTTAGGACGCTAGGAGGAACGAGCTAAAAATCCAGTTTCGAGGGATGAAGAACGTTTAGGGATTGAAGTCGATGATAAATGTCGAGACCATGTTGAAGAAAATATCGAATGATAGATAGAAATGTCGAGCGAAATTAAGTATGAAATGTCGAGTCATCCTATTAGGGTAAATGTCGAATACTAGATAAAAATGCCGACATCTCATGTCCCAAAATAACAAGGTAAAATGTCGAGTGAAACCGAACACGAAATGTCGAGATCCAAAGAGAAATGTCGAAATGTTAGGTTAGATGTCGACGTGATATGTATCGACATTCTATAAATGTCGAGACCCATGTAAGTTTCATGTCGACATTTCCTAATAAAATATCGAAATCATACTAAGGAAAGATGTCGAAGCAAATGGTAAATGTCGAGATCTCAAATTATATAATGTCGAGCTTTACTTAAATGTCGAGCTTTACTGAAATGTCGAGTTCATACACGGAAAATGTCGAGACCCTATAACCGAATAAAAATGTCGATATCCTACCTTATAAAATTATACCGAGATCTTCACATACAATATTAAGCAAAATATTTCAACACTTTTCAAGAACATAGATGACCAATATTTCAGATAACGTACTGATATAATAATTTTATGATTAAGGTCGAAAAATTAGGAATTTCGCCGAACCGGTGACTGCTAATCTACGGACTCCAGGTAAGTAGGAATTTCAACTACGATACGTAACTTACCTGCGTCCGATAATGTGAATTTACGTGCTCGTGTATTTTATGTGAAACGTGCATGTTACGATAAGAATTATTTTATATGCATGATAGCATGATCTGCATATGTACATGAGCATGTCATGAGCAATTGCACGCATAAGTAGCAACTATGACGCGAGGTAAGAGCGTGCATAAGATCGCCTGCGTGCGATGTATACTCGCCGATATTGGCGTTTGTGTCGACTCAATGAAGAGTCACGGCTACCCTTATGCGACCATGGCAAAAGAAGCCATAAGGCCTGTATAAGAGGCAGGGGTAGTACCCCGTATGCGGGAGATGCAACCTGGAGGATGCGGCCCGGGGCACGCACTGAGTAAGGGAAGATTCCTGCGGGTGACCTTCTAGTGCGTAAAGCACTAACCGGGAGGGAAGATTCCTTCGGGTGACCTCCGCGGTTAGTGGCCTCGGTGTTGGCTACCAGTGAGAAGCGTCCGCGTGGAGGCCACGCTGAGTAAGGGAAGATTCCTTCGGGTGACCTTCTCGTGTGAGAACCTCCACATATGAGATCTCTATGAAATGGCGCATAGTGGGATAGAAAGCCGAGGGCCCATATGAAGTAAGAGTATGAGAAAAATGAGTACGAGTCAGAAAAAGAACGAGAGAGTGAGAAAGAGAGTAGGAGCATTAGAAAACGACGACGTGGATTGTCGATCGTTAGGACATGTGCATACACGCATAATTTCTGCTTACTGAGCCTCGGTGGCTCATTCTTTATGTTACGTATTGTAGGTGCTGACGATCACGGTACGTGATCCGACCTTTATGCGGGGCCGATCTTTTGAAGCTATCCGGCTGCTTTTGAGGTGGGAGTGTGTGTATGGATGACGACCTGTGAAGGCCGGGCGCACAGGAAGCTTTTGGCTGCACACGCGCACATACGCACTTGTACATTATGCGTATAGGAAGAAAATGAAGTGTAGACGAAATATGAAACATTCTTTTGACATGTGTATAAAACTTCCGCACGTATATTTTAAAATGAAAAATTTTATTCGCACTTTTACGTAGTTGCGCGATAGCAAAGCACTAGATAATTAATATTAGAACGAAATACGAGGGCCCGAAGGCGGGTCCTGACAGGAGTGGTATCAGAGCTTCGGTTACAGGTCCTGTAGACTGTCCATACACACACACACTCAAAAGCGCGGAAGCGGCCTTGCTAGTAAGTACTATGTTATGTGAATTGCTTGTATAGTTTAATTTATTGGCCTTAGGAATTATCAGGATAGGTTGAGAAGATGGTTAGACTTAGGGGCGAAGGAAGTAGGGAGTCTGATCAGGGTAGGGATACTAACGACCCTCCTGATAGCCGGGATGCTACCATCCTGCAACTAACTGAACTGGTCCGACAACAATCGGCCCAGATTCAGCAGCTGATTCAGCAGCAAAACGCTGGCGGACCATCAGCCAACCTACCTCCCCCGCCCGAACGAATTGAGATGATCGGGGAGAGGTTCAGGAAGCTTAATCCTCCACTGTTTGAGGATGCTGTAGACCCCACGTCCGCCGAGGACTGGCTGAGGACGCTGGAGAACATGTTCCAGCACAGCCGCACCCCGGAGGCGGAGAAGGTGATGTGCGCTGCCTACCTGCTAAGGGGGAGCGCCGGACACTGGTGGGAAACCGTCTCAGCCGTCGAAACCCCCCTAACGATGAGCTGGGATAGGTTCAAGGAAATCTTCCGAGGAAAATATTACACCGCCCCGGTCAGAGCCCAGAGGATGAACGAGTTCATCAACCTCCGCCAGGGGGCAATGACAGTGGCGGAATACATCAGGAAGTTCGAGCAGCTCTCAAGGTTCGCTGCTCATATGGTCAGTACGGATACGCTCAAGATTGAGCGGTTCATGGAAGGGTTGAAACCCGAGCTGTACAGAGACGTGAGTATGGCCGGAATACAAGGAGCCACGTACGCCCAAGTGGCTGAGAGAGCGCTGGTGGCGGAGCAAGCCGAGGCAAGGATTGCTCGCGCCCAGGAGGCAAAGCGCAAGTTTGTACAAGGGCCCCAAGGGAGCGGAAGCAACCCAAAGAGGCAGTTCGTGGCCAAGGGTGGAAGACCAAATTTCCCGAATCGACCGAGACCACCCTCACAGTTCAACCCAAACCAGGGTAGACCCCAGTTGGACCTACCCGTATGCCCAAAGTGTGCACGGAGGCACACGGGAGTCTGCCACTCCCAGAATGCCGTTTGCTTCAAATGTGGCAAGACGGGTCACTATGTGAGGGCATGTCCGGAAGGTGGATCCGGAAGTCAAGCTGGGAACCAGGCAGCACCACCAAGAGTACCGGCACGGGTCTACACTATAACCTCTGAGGAAGCGGAGAATAACCCGGCCGTAGTGACAGGTACCCTCCTCGTCTACGAAACCCCCACTTGCATCCTAGTCGACTCAGGAGCAACACACTCGTTCGCGTCTACTAAGTATGTCATGAGAGTAGGAGTCACGCCTCACCGAGCTGAGTGCGAATTTAGGGTAACAGTTCCGAACGGGAATCCCACCCAAACCAATCAGGTTTTACGGGATTGTCCAATAGTAATCGGGGACAAGGAACTGCCCATTGACCTCATAATTATTCCCATGAATGACTATGAGGTGATCCTTGGAATGGATTGGCTATCGAAGTACGGAGCCGTCATAGACTGCCACCGCAAGATAGTCACGCTCAATATGGGCGGGGATGATCCCCTTAAGTTCGTAGGAACCAGCAAGGGGACCATGATCTCAAAGATATCAGCGTTAAAAGCCCAACGACTGATCAGATCAGGGTGCGAAGCCTACCTAGTATTCGCCATCAAGTCAGAAGGGAATGTCTCCCCGAAATTCGAGGAAGTGCCGGTAGTTAAGGACTTCCCTGATGTATTTCCCGAGGAGTTACCGGGACTACCACCCGAACGGGAAATAGAGTTCGCTATAGATCTGGTACCTGGAGCGGCACCAGTATCTAAGACCCCATATTGGCTAGCACCGACGGAGATGAAGGAGTTAAAGGACCAACTCGACGAACTCCTGCAGAAAGAGTTTATACAGCCCAGTTTCTCTCCCTGGGGAGCGCCGGTGCTATTCGTGAAAAAGAAGGATGGGTCCATGCGATTATGCATAGACTATAGGGAGTTGAATAAGTTAACGATTAAGAACAAGTACCCACTCCCTAGGATAGACGATCTGTTCGACCAATTGCAAGGTGCAACGGTTTTCCCTAAGATCGACTTGAGATCGGGCTATCATCAATTAAGGATTCGGAAGGAAGATGTCCCGAAGACGGCCTTTAGCACCCGTTATGGCCATTACGAATTTCTAGTGATGCCATTCAGGTTGACTAATGCGCCCGCAGCCTTCATGGACTTAATGAACCGGGTGTTCAAACCCTATCTAGATAGGTTTGTCATCGTCTTCATAGATGACATCCTAATTTACTCAAGGACGAAGGAGGAACATGAAGAGCACCTGAAAATAGTTCTGAATATATTACGGGATAAGCAACTTTATGCCAAGTTCAAGAAGTGTGAATTTTGGCTTGACCAAGTCGCATTCTTGGGGCATATTGTATCAGGAGCAGGAATCTCCGTGGACCCGAAAAAGATAGAAGCCATCAGCAACTGGCCTAGACCGACCAATGTAACGGAAGTACGAAGTTTCCTCGGTCTGGCGGGTTACTACCGGAAATTTATCAAGGACTTCTCGAAGATAGCGTCTACACTGACGAAGTTGACCAGGAAAAATACGCCATTTCAGTGGACCACGGAATGCGAACAGAGCTTCCAAGAGTTGAAAGAAAGACTTACGACGGCCCCAGTTCTCACAATACCTTCGGGAACTGGAGGATTCACCGTTTATAGCGATGCGTCTAAGAACGGGTTAGGGTGTGTGCTAATGCAGAACGGGAATGTAGTAGCATACGCCTCTCGTCAACTAAAGGAGTACGAGAAAACTACCCGACGCATGATTTAGAACTGGCAGCAGTGGTCTTTGCTCTCAAGATATGGAGGCATTACCTCTACGGAGAGCGGTGTGAGATATACACCGACCACAAGAGCCTCAAGTACTTCTTTACGCAAAAGGAGTTGAATATGAGGCAAAGAAGGTGGTTAGAGTTAGTTAAGGATTATGACTGCGTAATCAACTACCACCCAGGCAAGGCGAACATAGTAGCCGATGCCTTAAGCAGAAAAGCAGTCAGTGCAGAACTGCAACTGCTGGAAGTCGAAGTCGTAAGGTTAGGCGAAGTTGAGGCGCAGCTAGCAGCCTTAACCTTGCAACCAACGTTGCTGGAGCAAATTAAGACAGCGCTAGGAACAGACGAACTGTACGCGAAAACTAAGGAAGCACAGCCGGAAAAACAACCGGAGACCTCATGATAAGGGAAGACGGGCGACTGTATTTCAAGGATCGGTTGTACGTACCAGACAACGCTGAGCTAAGAAGGACGATAATGACGGAAGCCCATGCCACTGCATACTCAGTACATCCAGGAGCAACGAAGATGTACAGAGGTTTGAAGGAGAACTACTGGTGGCCAGGCATGAAAAAGGACATCGCGACTTTCGTGAGTCAGTGCCTGACGTGCCGGCAAATAAAAGCCGAGCATCAAAGGCCGGCGGGAACCCTACAACCGTTACCCATTCCGGAATGGAAATGGGATAACATTACCATGGATTTCGTGGTAGGACTGCCGAAGAACACGAAGGGGCACGACGCGATTTGGGTGATTATCGACAGACTCACCAAGTCTGCCCATTTCTTGCCGATTAGCACGATATTTTCCATGGAACGGTACGCGGAGCTCTATATCCAAGAAATAGTGCGACTGCACGGCGTTCCATCCTCAATAGTCTCGGATCGCGACTCCAGATTTCTTTCGAAATTTTGGACGAGCTTGCAAAAGGCGATGGGAACGAAGCTATCTTTTAGTACCGCCTACCATCCACAGACGGACGGTCAATCCGAGCGAACCATCCAGACCCTGGAGGACATGCTCCGAGCGTGTGTACTCGATTTCAAAGGGAATTGGAGTAAGTACCTCCCGCTGATCGAGTTCTCCTATAATAATAGCTACCACGTCACCATTGGGATGGCACCGTACGAAGCGCTATACGGGCGTAGGTGCAGATCCCCAGTACATTGGGACGAGGTCGGCGAACGGGCAGTGTTAGGCCCTGACATAGTACGAGAAATGACGGAAGCCATTACCACGATACGAGAACGAATGCGAACGGCGCAGAGCCGACAGAAAAGCTACGCGGATCGAAGACGTCGACCACTGGAATTTGAAGAAGGCGATATGATGTTCGTGAAAGTATCGCCGATGAAGGGTGTGAAAAGATTTGGGAAGAAAGGGAAGCTAAGTCCTAGGTATATAGGACCCTTTAGGATACTGAAGAGGGTAGGCGAAGTAGCATACCAGCTGGAGCTACCTGCGTCATTATCGCAAGTGCATGACGTGTTCCACGTCTCGACACTGCGAAAATACATAGCTGACCCGAACCACGTTCTAGGAAACGAATCTCTACATCAACAATTGAAACCGGATCTAAGCTACGAAGAGACTCCGGTGGAGATATTGATGTACGAGACCAAAAGACTTAGGAACAAAGACATTCCCTTAGTGAAAGTGTTGTGGCGGAACCAGTCCGCGGAAGAAGCCACATGGGAACGGGAGGACGAAATGCGAATTCGTTACCCCGAATTGTTCCACACGGGCTGATTTCGGGGGCGAAATCCTCCTTAAGGGGGGGAGGATGTAGGACCCCGGTCCCTGAAAATTAGGTCGGCCAATAAATTATGTGTATGACTTATGTGATTTTGTGTTAATTACGTATATGTTCTACTTTTATGTGAATTCATGAAATTTCATGCTCGTGATTTTGTGAGTATTACGTGCTAATAATAAAGTGCTTACGACGATCCCTAAATTATGTAAGGGATTTTAGGCACTAATAAGGAAGGAAGAAGACTTAATGACAATTATATGGGAATTGGGCTAGGGAGAAACTTTGGACCATGAATTTAATAAACTAGGAACTTCCAAATGGGCTAAAAAGGGAACTAGGCCCAATACATAAAAGAAATACCAACTTTGGAGACAAGTTCCCCCAAAACAAGGATATCCCACGCCAAGTCTAAACCACACCCTAAAAGCTTATGAAAATATCCTATCAAATTAACCCAAAATTCGACAAAACACACCCAAAAGAAAACCCACGAAGCAAAAAACGAAAAGAAGCAAAGGAAGAAGTCGAAGCAAGCTTCAAAGCAACACCCTCAAAACCGCTCGGGAATTCGAAGTGGGTAAGTAAAACACCTCTTTAAGCCTTTAATTCTCTACCTTAGGTGTGGTTGGGGATATTAAATGGTGTTAAATGCAAGTGGTTGTAGAAAACCACGAGAAACCCTAAAAACCGAGTTCAAGCTCGCAATAAGGATTTTCGGGGTGAGCAAATATGAGTTAAGTAGTTTTGTGTGTGATTTAGAACTTAGGACGCTAGGAGGAACGAGCTAAAAATCCAGTTTCGAGGGATGAAGAACGTTTAGGGATTGAAGTCGATGATAAATGTCGAGACCATGTTGAAGAAAATATCGAATGATAGATAGAAATGTCGAGCGAAATTAAGTATGAAATGTCGAGTCATCCTACTAGGGTAAATGTCGAATACTAGATAAAAATGCCGACATCTCATGTCCCAAAATAACAAGGTAAAATGTCGAGTGAAACCGAACACGAAATGTCGAGATCCAAAGAGAAATGTCGAAATGTTAGGTTAGATGTCGACGTGATATGTATCGACATTCTATAAATGTCGAGACCCATGTAAGTTTCATGTCGACATTTCCTAATAAAATATCGAAATCATACTAAGGAAAGATGTCGAAGCAAATGGTAAATGTCGAGATCTCAAATTATATAATGTCGAGCTTTACTTAAATGTCGAGCTTTACTGAAATGTCGAGTTCATACACGGAAAATGTCGAGACCCTATAACCGAATAAAAATGTCGATATCCTACCTTATAAAATTATACCGAGATCTTCACATACAATATTAAGCAAAATATTTCAACACTTTTCAAGAACATAGATGACCAATATTTCAGATAACGTACTGATATAATAATTTTATGATTAAGGTCGAAAAATTAGGAATTTCGCCGAACCGGTGACTGCTAATCTACGGACTCCAAGTAAGTAGGAATTTCAACTACGATACGTAACTTACCTGCGTCCGATAATGTGAATTTACGTGCTCGTGTATTTTATGTGAAACGTGCATGTTACGATAAGAATTATTTTATATGCATGATAGCATGATCTGCATATGTACATGAGCATGTCATGAGCACTTGCACGCATAAGTAGCAACTATGACGCGAGGTAAGAGCGTGCATAAGATCGCCTGCGTGCGATGTATACTCGCCGATATTGGCGTTTGTGTCGACTCAATGAAGAGTCACGGCTACCCTTATGCGACCATGGCAAAAGAAGCCATAAGGCCTGTATAAGAGGCAGGGGTAGTACCCCGTATGCGGGAGATGCAACCTGGAGGATGCGGCCCGGGGCACGCACTGAGTAAGGGAAGATTCCTGCGGGTGACCTTCTAGTGCGTAAAGCACTAACCGGGAGGGAAGATTCCTTCGGGTGACCTCCGCGGTTAGTGGCCTCGGTGTTGGCTACCAGTGAGAAGCGTCCGCGTGGAGGCCACGCTGAGTAAGGGAAGATTCCTTCGGGTGACCTTCTCGTGTGAGAACCTCCACATATGAGATCTCTATGAAATGGCGCATAGTGGGATAGAAAGCCGAGGGCCCATATGAAGTAAGAGTATGAGAAAAATGAGTACGAGTCAGAAAAAGAACGAGAGAGTGAGAAAGAGAGTAGGAGCATTAGAAAACGACGACGTGGATTGTCGATCGTTAGGACATGTGCATACACGCATAATTTCTGCTTACTGAGCCTCGGTGGCTCATTCTTTATGTTACGTATTGTAGGTGCTGACGATCACGGTACGTGATCCGACCTTTATGCGGGGCCGATCTTTTGAAGCTATCCGGCTGCTTTTGAGGTGGGAGTGTGTGTATGGATGACGACCTGTGAAGGCCGGGCGCACAGGAAGCTTTTGGCTGCACACGCGCACACACGCACTTGTACATTATGCGTATAGGAAGAAAATGAAGTGTAGACGAAATATGAAACATTCTTTTGACATGTGTATAAAACTTCCGCACGTATATTTTAAAATGAAAAATTTTATTCGCACTTTTACGTAGTTGCGCGATAGCAAAGCACTAGATAATTAATATTAGAACGAAATACGAGGGCCCGAAGGCGGGTCCTGACACATGCAGACCGCATTGGGCCGAAAAGGGGTCAGTAGCCTCCCAAATGTGGATCGTATCGGGCTGAAAAGGCGCCGTGAAGTCGATTACAGAAAGTAAACCAGGGGGTGGCCTCTCAATGTGTGCCCTGTCACTTATGTATATGTCCTAAATAGAATTGAGCTCTAAGATGGTGCATAACGAGATAGAAAAGCCGAGGGCTTAAATATGAAAGGAAAGAAAGTAATCAAAGGGAAGAGAATAAGAAAGAAAGTGATAGCTAGGATGCATTGACGCGGTTGCTATTTGCGATTTAGGACACGTGCACTGCATGCATATAGTTTCCACTTACTGAGCCCTTTAGCTCACCTTTATGTTGTGTGTTGGAGGGGCGAGCGAGCACGGTACTTGATTGCCTAGCTGGCAAGGTAGTCTTTTGAAGCTTCCGGGCGACTTTTGGGGGTGTGTGTACGTGGATGACGACCTGTGAGGCCGCGCGCATAGGATCTTTTGCTGCACAAATACACACGACGCGTGTAGTTAGAACTCAAATGTAATTAGGAAGTTTGGAAGCATCCTTTTGTCATAGATGTATTCTTCTGAGCCCAATGAGCATAATGAGCATAGTGTCCCGTAGCCCCCAATCATAATTTGCCTATCTGTGTTTTGAAGGGTCAATTTTCAGTAGGCAGACGTTGTATTTGATAGAATTTTGGAACGAAAATTTACGTAGTTACTTAACATAATTTATAGACAGACTTTATAACCTTTTCAGGTCTAAAGGACAAAATATTAGGAAATTCACCAGACCGGGTAGCAAATAGCTTAAGCACGAATTTCGTACGCTTCACGAACTTAATAAGTTTGCCAAGTAACTTCGCAGGTCATAGGAATTTTGTGAGCCATATAAGTTCGCAAATCGTATAAGGACTAAGTTAATTCACAAGTCAGGTAGAATTCGCGGGTTATACAAGTCGAAATTAGTTCGAAGTACTAAAGATTAGTGAACTAGCTAGTCAAGTAAACTAGATAAGGTGCTAATATCATTATTTTGTGGTTAAGATCGAAGCTTAGGGATTTCATCAAATCGATAATAGCAAGTCTACGGACGCCAGGTAAGTGGAGACTTCACCTCAACTACAACACATAACTTGTCAGTGCAAGCATGAAATTATGTGGTTATGTGTTTCACCATGATTGAACTCTATATGATGTGTTTTACTTACGATTCTTGGCATGACTTGCATACTCATATGATTCACGACATGATCACGTGCATGCACGCTAGTACGAAAATAGGGCACCAATGCGTGCATGAGTCAGGATCGCCTGTGAGCGATGTATAGTTGCCGATATGGGCAACTGTTGTCGACTCAGTTGTCGAGTCACGGCTCTCCTATGCGATCATGGAGATAATGATGCGACGTTGAATGCTGTGGGTTGATACCCTTATGACGGGAAGTGCGACCTGGAGGGTGTGACCCAGGTAAGACGCGACACCGAGGGAAATCGGGTGTCGGCAACCTCAGAGTGGGCTGCCAGTGTGAGGCACCAGTGTGTCAGGTTGCATTGAGCGGAAAAGGCACCTTCGGAATCGCGTTGGGCTGTAAAGGCATAGATAGCCTCCCAATGTGGACATATTGGGGTTACCTCCCAAATGGCAGATGCATTGGGCAGAAAAGGAAATATGGGACTCCCAAATGCGAACCGCGTTGGGCTGAAATGGAGCCACAGAGATGAATAAGGTTGCCTCTCAACGGCGAGTCCCATTGGGCCGAAAAAGGCAATATAGGCCTCCCAAACGGGGACCGCGTTGGGCAGAGAAGGATCCACATGAATGAGTAGTGATTAGCCTCTCGTACGGACCGCATTGGGCCGAAAAGGCATCAGTAGCCTCCTGAGTACGGACCGTATCGGGCTGAAAAGGCGCCCTGAAATCGATTACAGAAAGTAAACCAGGGTGGCTCTCAATGTGTGCCCTGTCACTTATGTATATGTCCTAAATAGAATTGAGCTCTAAGATGGTGCATAGCGAGATAGAAAAGCCGAGGGCTCAAATATGAAAGGAAAGAAAGTAATCAAAGGGAAGAGAATAAGAAAGAAAGTGATAGCTAGGATGCATTGACGCGGTTGCTATTTGCGATTTAGGACACGTGCACTGCATGCATATAGTTTCCACTTACTGAGCCCTTTAGCTCACCTTTATGTTGTGTGTTGGAGGGGCGAGCGAGCACGGTACTTGATTGCCTAGCTGGCAAGGTAGTCTTTTGAAGCTTCCGGGCGACTTTTGGGGGTGTGTGTACGTGGATGACGACCTGTGAGGCCGCGCGCATAGGATCTTTTGCTGCACAAATACACACGACGCGTGTAGTTAGAACTCAAATGTAATTAGGAAGTTTGGAAGCATCCTTTTGTCATAGATGTATTCTTCTAAGCCCAATGAGCATAATGAGCATAGTGTCCCGTAGCCCCCAATCATAATTTGCCTATCTGTGTTTTGAAGGGTCAATTTTCAGTAGGCAGACGTTGTATTTGATAGAATTTTGGAACGAAAATTTACGTAGTTACTTAACATAATTTATAGACAGACTTTATAACCTTTTCAGGTCTAAAGGACAAAATATTAGGAAATTCACCAGACCGGGTAGCAAATAGCTTAAGCACGAATTTCGTACGCTTCACGAACTTAATAAGTTTGCCAAGTAACTTCGCAGGTCATAGGAATTTTGTGAGCCATATAAGTTCGCAAATCGTATAAGGACTAAGTTAATTCACAAGTCAGGTAGAATTCGCGGGTTATACAAGTCGAAATTAGTTCGAAGTACTAAAGATTAGTGAACTAGCTAGTCAAGTAAACTAGATAAGGTGCTAATATCATTATTTTGTGGTTAAGATCGAAGCTTAGGGATTTCATCAAATCGATAATAGCAAGTCTACGGACGCCAGGTAAGTGGAGACTTCACCTCAACTACAACACATAACTTGTCAGTGCAAGCATGAAATTATGTGGTTATGTGTTTCACCATGATTGAACTCTATATGATGTGTTTTACTTACGATTCTTGGCATGACTTGCATACTCATATGATTCACGACATGATCACGTGCATGCAAGCTAGTACGAAAATAGGGCACCAAAGCGTGCATGAGTCAGGATCGCCTGTGAGCGATGTATAGTTGCCGATATGGGCAACTGTTGTCGACTCAGTTGTCGAGTCACGGCTCTCCTATGCGATCATGGAGATAATGATGCGACGTTGAATGCTGTGGGTTGATACCCTTATGACGGGAAGTGCGACCTGGAGGGTGCGACCAGGTAAGACGCGACACCGAGGGAAATCGGGTGTCGGCAACCTCAGAGTGGGCTGCCAGTGTGAGGCACCAGTGTGTCAGGTTGCATTGAGCGGAAAAGGCACCTTCGGAATCGCGTTGGGCTGTAAAGGCATAGATAGCCTCCCAATGTGGACTTATTGGGGTTACCTCCCAAATGGCGGATGCATTGGGCAGAAAAGGAAATATGGGACTCCCAAATGCGAACCGCGTTGGGCTGAAATGGAGCCACAGAGATGAATAAGGTTGCCTCTCAACGGCGAGTCCCATTGGGCCGAAAAAGGCAATATAGGCCTCCCAAACGAGGACCGCGTTGGGCAGAGAAGGATCCACATGAATGAGTAGTGATTAGCCTCTCGTACGGACCGCATTGGGCCGAAAAGGCATCAGTAGCCTCCTGAGTACGGACCGTATCGGGCTGAAAAGGCGCCATGAAATCGATTACAGAAAGTAAACCAGGGTGGCTCTCAATGTGTGCCCTGTCACTTATGTATATGTCCTAAATAGAATTGAGCTCTAAGATGGTGCATAGCGAGATAGAAAAGCCGAGGGCTCAAATATGAAAGGAAAGAAAGTAATGAAAGGGAAGAGATGAGAAAGAAAGTGATAGCTAGGACGCATTGACGCGGTTGTTATTTGCGAGTTAGGGCACGTGCACTGCATGCATATAGTTTCCACTTACTGAGCTCTTTAGCTCACCTTTATGTTGTGTGTTGTAGGGGCGAGCGAGCATGGTACTTGATCGCATAGCCGGCAAGGTAGTCTTTTGAAGCTTTCGGGTGACTTTTGGGGGTGGTGTGTACGTGGATGACGACCTGTGAGGCCGGGCGCATAGGATCTTTTGCTGCACAAATACACACGATGCGTGTAGTTAGAACTCAAATGTAATTAGGAAGTTTGGAAGCACCCTTTTGTCATAGATGTATTCTTTTGACGTGTACAGGAAATGACTTCCTTTACGAATAAGGGAAAAAATTTCATACGCATTTTCATATGCCTCCTAATTAATTACAACGTTACGCACTTAAGATAACGTTAGAAATGGTAGCGATGGCTTAGGTGGCTACACTAGACGCCTGTAAAGCCGCCAAACTAACGGTAGAAAATAATTTTGCTCTATTAGGATAAGAGCGTAAGGAACTATACGCAAAAGTTAAGATATTAGAAGATCGTCTTGTAAGAAGGGGAAAAACTGCTCAAACAACCCATGGACTTAGAATTCTATGACTATAAGTTTGGCTTAGGCTTTGAAAATCCAAGTTGCTTGAAAAAAGTTGATTGCAAACAACTTTACGATGTCGAGTACATGGGTTAAGGATTAACAAATCTCATGGTCTTTACGAACGGAAAGAAATAGATGCATTAGAAGAAGCCAAGAGAAAAGCCAAGACTAGGTTGAAATCCCCTTCTCCTACACCGAATTGAATCAAAGCTACAACGCTAGGGATATTCCGAAAGGTTGGAGCCTTGAGTCAGTTTATCTTCCTGAGGATCGTCCCACTCACGAGCAAGCACAACCTCATCATTCTGAAAATTCTCTCTACATACCCCCTATTGTTAATAAAATATAGGGATTAAGAGCTTCCTTGGAAAAAGAAAGAGAGGATTTTGAAGCTGAAAAGAAAAGATTGCTAAAAGAGATGGAAAATCTCAAAACTTCCTCCATCACACAAGCCATTCTCACACAACTCCCTCGAAGGAGAAAATCATTATAGAAAGCGTGAAGAAAGAAAAATTGCCTTCCAAAGAATTAAAATCTAAGAATAAGGTTCCTAAAAATATTATCTCTAATCCTGTTTCCACTACGTCTACAGGGAGCGTAGTCCAGGAGCTAGAGAAACCAAAGGCGAGAGAGTGTCTAGTGTAGAAATAAGAAGGAGCCTCTAGATGTTAAACTTCCAATCTTATCACCTCCTTCTGGAAAAATAAAAGACACTCGTAGAAATAAAAGAGCTGTTTCTTCCCTCAAAATAATTGCTTCTACTTGCTCTCTAAAGCCTACCACGTTTAGAAGCACTAACTTTGAAATAGGCACTTCTTCTACAATACAAAATGATCATTCTAAAACAAATGCCTATAGCAAGATTAGTAGGACACAAGATCCAGCCATGCTTGTTCACACCTAAGGTATCCGTAAAGATCGAATCCCCCAAGCACCTTAGGAGACTATCAAATGAAAAGATCTTTTCCGTGCTCAAGCCTACCCAAGCATCTGTCCGTGCTGAAATTAATCTACCCTGCAAGGTTCAACCTAAATGGGTTCCTAGATCCCCGCCTAAAAAGACGAAATCCAAACAGGCCAAGCCTTGTACAAAGGGCAAACCCAACTCAACTTCTTCGAGATTGACTTGGGTTGTTAAAACTTCTACTACCACTAATTTGAACCATATTTGAACCAACACCTACATCTGCTAATCTGAGAGGACCCTTCTACAAGTGGGTACCTAAAGCTCTCTAATTTGATTTTGCAGATCCATCATGTGTGGTACCTCGACTCTGGTTGGTCCACACACATGACGGGAAATCAAGAGCTGCAGAGCAACTACCAAGACCGACCAAATGAAAAGTCAGATTTGGGAACAACGACTCGGCTCTGATTCTCGGCTTCAGAGATATAATTCTGGAAAATCTGATAATAGAAGATATCTCCTACGTCGAAGGTCTCTGCCATAACTTGTTCAGCGTAGTCCAATCTGCGACAAAGGATTCCAGGTGGTCTTCCATGCTGACCGGTGCAGAATATTGGACAGTCAGGACAAAGAACTCCTCCAAGGACTTCGGATCAAATCATTACACGATAAACCTGACGTCCTTGCGGATCTCTACTGTTGTTTGCCTCACAAACTGTAATTCAGAGGACAAACCTATGGCATCGTTTGTCTCATCTCAATATCAAAACTCTCCAACGTCTCTCAATGAAGAAGTTGGTTCACGGTCAACCAACCATAACACTACAAAAAGAGCATCAATGTTCGGCGTGTCAACTAGGAAAAATGAAGCGAGCGTCTCATCATGTTAAACTGGTCGCTTCTACTTCACGTCCTTTGGAACTACTACACATGGACCTCTGTTAATCGATACAGACCCAGAGTATCAATGGACGAAAGTACGTGCTGGTTATCATTGATGATTTCTCTCACCGCACATGGACAAAGTTTCTCCGAACTAAGGATGAGAAAGGGGACATGATTATCAATTTGTGAAGTCCATTCAGAATTTACCGCAGCAGACTATTCAAACCATCCGAACAGACAATGGAACTGAGTTCAAGAACAAATATCTCAGTGACTTCTATCAAAAACTTGGGATTAGTCAGCAATTCTCAGCTGCAAGACGCCTCAACAGAATGGGATTGTTGAAAGGAAGAACAGAACTCTAGTGGAAGTCGCATGTACGATGCTGAGTCACTCCTGTCTCCCACATTTGGGCTGAAGTAGTAAATACCGCCTCATTCAGAACAGGACGATGGTTCACAAGCGTTTCGATAGACTTCGTACGAGATCATTAACAAGCGAGTACCCAACATTTCCTTCTTCAAGGTCTTCGGGTGCAAGTGCTCTGTGGCGAACGACGGAGAGCAACGTGCACAGTTCGACCCTAAATCACTCGAAGCCACTTTCTTCGGGTATTATTCAACTTCAAAAGTGTACAGAGTATACATCAAATCCAACCGCACAATAAAAGAAAGCTACAATATCACTTTCCATGAAGTGACAGAGGTGGCTTCTGGACACACCAGTCCAGGACCAGTGCCTAACCAGATAGCTTCTGAATACCACAGTTCAGAACCCGTATTCACTGGTGTGTTGGCACAAAAACAATAGAAGATGGCAACAACTCAGGATTCGACGTCAGAAGAAGCTATGAGACTTGCGTTATAGGACTTGGATACTCTCTTTCAGCCCATATATCGGCCAGACACCATCACTGCTACACCTTTAGTGGATCTCCCACTCGACAAGGCCGACGTACCAAGCTCTTCAAATGTCCCCACCTCACCCGATTCAGAATTACCACTGAATACTCCAGAACCTACCATGGTTGTTGAGGAAGTATCATCAGAATTACATGATTCAAGCGCAGAAATGGAACTACCTCATTCTAATGAACAACCTGAGCTTATTGAAATTCTAGTTTCACAAATGGCTGATGCATCTGCTTCAACTTTTCCTCATGAGCGCAAGTGGACTCGAGCACATTCGGTTAATCAGATAATTGGTGGTCCTTCGAGTGGAATACGGACACGACATCAGCACAATCTCTTTAGCTGCTTCTTAAGCCAAAATGAGCCAACCAAGGTAGCAGATGCACTGAAGGACCCGGATTGGGTAATAACAATGCAAGACGAAATCAACCAATTCGAGTGTCTCTAAGTGTGGAGATTAGTACCCCGTCCGTATGGGAGAAACATCATCGGGATGAAATGAGCTTACGAATAAGAAGAATGAAGATGGCGAAGTGATCAGGAACAAGAAAGATTGGTAGCAAAGGGCTACAATCAACAGGAAGGCATTGACTACGACGAGGCGCATGCTCCTGTTCCGGACTAGAAGCAATCCACATTTTCTTGGCTTATACGACACATAAAGACTTCAAAGTCTACTAAATGGACGTTAAGACCACCTTTCTCAACAGCGTATTAAAGGGGAAGTCTATGACGCTCAGTCAGAAGGCTTTATTGATCAAGAACATCACGATCACGTCTATCGATTCGATAAAGCTCTCTACGAACTGAAACAAGCTCCAGGTGCTTGGTATGATGTCTTGAGCGATTTCTTCGTGAAGTATGGATTCATTCGAGGAAGGATCGATACGGCCTCTTCATCAATGGCAAGACAAAGATCTAATGGTCGTCCAAGTTTACGTAGACGACATCATCTTCGGATCAACAAATCCACGGCTTTGCAAGAGGTTTGGAGATTTAATGAAGAGCAAGATCGAAATGAGTAACATGGGAGAGATGCAGTTCTTCTTGGGACTTCAAGTCAGGTAGCTCGACGATGCAATCTTCATTAGTCAGACGAAATATATCAAGGATATTCTGAAGAAATTCCATCAAGATCAGAGCAAGCCTCTCAGCACGCCTATGTCAACAAGCAGCAAGTTGAATGCCGATCCCATTGGAAAAGCGGTCGACATCACACTCTATTGCAGCATCATAGGGTCTCTTCTCTATCTCACTCAAGCCGGCCGGACATCATGTTTGCCACATGTCTTTGCGCCCGTTTCCAAGCCGATCCCAAAGAATCTCACATGCGCGCGGTCAAGCGAATCTTGCGCTACCTCAAGGGCACCTCGACCTTAGGATTATGGTATCCTAAGGGCATAAATTTCAAACTAATTGGCTATACTGACGTTGATTACGCAGGTTACTGAATGGATAGAAAAAGCACTGCGCTGGATTTCTAGGTGAAAAACTGGTCTGCTCGTCATCCAAAAAGCAGAATTGTGTATCAACATCAACGGCTGAGGCATAATACGTCGCAACCGCCAGCTATTGCTCTCAAATGCTGTGGATGAGGACTCAACTTCGCGATTATGGGTACAATTTAAATAATATACCCATTTATAATGATAGTCCGAGTGCCATTGTTATAACGTACAATCCTGTTCATCAGTCACGCACGAAACACATAGACATTAGATCACTTTATCAAAGATCATGTAGAAAAAGACATGATAGATATGTATTTTGTCAAGACAGAATATCAACTAGCTGACATCTTCACCAATGCATTGGATGAAAAACGATTCCAATTTCTTGTCGGAAAATTAGGCATGTTGAATCTTCCGTAATATGTGCTTTACGTGCTCTATTGTGCTCTCATGTGTTCTATATATGTGCTTTGCATACCTAAATGCTATATTTTGCGTGGTACATACAATAATAATAAAATAAAATCCAAAAATATTATACATATACTTATAATATTAGTGGAATGACGATATCTTTAGGATGCTCGATCGAAGTTACGCATAGATTTTCCTGACATGCGACTGGTTAATTGCTTAATTTTGTCAGTCTAAGTCGCATTCTTGTGTCTAAAGGTCATCAGTTTGCTCCACTAGACACAAAGCCACTTCATATATTGAGGATTCTAGCCATCTCATTTTTCCTCTCTATGGATTTATTCTTGAGCGAGTGACACATCAATTGCTTGTCTTAACTAGTGATTATTGGCCTCATACTCGCCTTGCGTTAGATCGTTAGGAAATAATTTGGGCACTTAGGAAATTCCTCACTTGGCCATATGAGAATCCTTTGACATAGCCTTTAGTCATCCATTTTGAGCCTTCTCCGGATTCCTTTTTGTTCATTTGAAAACTCTTTAAGCCTTCAAACAACTATCTAAGCTTTCGGTGGGATGTTCATTCGGGAAATGGAGGGGGAGAACGCACACGAGGAATGCTCAACGCACAAAAATCAGTCCAAAAGTCCATTTAATTCCAAATCAACGATCTTTCGCATAGGTGAAATGATTAAAAACGCCTCGATCACAGGTAAGTTGACTTAATATTGCTTATGTTGACTTGAGTGATGTAAATATAATAATCCCAAGGTCAAAATATTTGAGTGCTAGAGCGAACCCTAGTGACAGTTGTCGAAATGGACCATTCCATGAACTTATGACTTTTAGTTTGTTGACATGACTTGACGGCATATGATCATGGCAAGTGTCTTGTGAAATTTTAGGCATGACAATGATCGAAGCAAAATAGTCAGACCCCGTACTACAAATGATATTAATATTCATACGAAACATTTTCTATGGATAAAAGAAAAATTACCTATTTTTCTTCATATTTTTCTTATTATTATATGTTATGAAAAATTAAAAAAATATAAATATATATATATATATATATATATATATATATATATAAAATAAAGATTTTTTCGCACATTCTGATATGCAATATTATTTTGCATTTGAATTGAATTGATTAAATGCGATATTCTGGTTTAGTTCGCACATTATGGCGTGCAAATTTGGTTTGCACCTACTTCGAATTGATAAAATGCGAATATTTGTTCTTGCTCATAACCTCGCTCGAAATTGTAATTACATGTATAGGCGAACTTGTATCTAGGTTAATCTTGATAAATCGCGTTTTTTTTTTGTTACGTTGATTGATTTATTTACTTCCTTAATAAATCAATGGAGATGCATTGTTTGAGGGGGAGCATTTACAAAATTCTTGTCTTGAGCTCCAAATATTTTTGATGATCTTTCTCTAAGTGTTGCAGAAAAACGCACTTCAATGAGGAGGACTTCACGAATTTTCACAAATTGGAGCGCACGTCGTTGGTTTAAATTTTGGTTGGTTAAATATTTTGATCCTTAACTTGTTTTATGGATTTGAATTTAACAAATTTTCTTAAAAACTTTTCAGGGGACGCCTAGTTAGAAAAATTGCTTCCAAATTAACTCTAATATTCTCGACATTTTTGCTCTAAGTATTGCAGATTTTCAAAGTTCGACTATGGAGCCAGATGTCACCATTCGAAATTACAGGGAGTTAATTGCATTTATTTTCATCTATAGGGGGAGCAATTGTGTGGTCTTAATTGAACTAAGGGTCAATCTAAAAATACAGGATAACTTACTATCGAGAAACTCTAAGTCTCTCATTTTCAACTGATTTCGTCTTTATAAGGTAGAATCGACAATATTTACTGAATGGCGTGTGTTTAAACTCCATCTGCTTCTATATTATGTGATCTTTCGCATGTTTCTGTGATAGATTTCGTCTGCTCAAAATACGAAACTCGAATGCTATTTTGCAGTGGTGAGAGATCAACAGCGAGACCATGCTGAATCTGCACAGGTTCGTGAGAGAACAACCGTTTCTGATGGAACTTCTTGAGGACATCGAGGAGCGACTGAAGTTGGGGAACAACATAAGGAACTACGAGCACGCACTAAGCTTGCGCAGGTCTTACTTTGGTCGACGGGGACAGATGGCTCGGAAAGGCAATCAAGCACAAATTGGGAGAATGTAGAATATCAGTTTTAGTTTTGCTTTGATTACATTAGTTGTCCTTGTAATTAGGGGCTTTATTTGTATTTGTCCTTAGATTAGGACTTAGCTTGTTATTTATACCAAGTATGTTTGGTATAAATACTTGTACACACATTGTGACCAATAGAGAATTTCAGTCAATTGATCCGAAAGGCTTGCATATCAATTTCTATAGAGAGAAATTCAGAAAACATTCTCTCACTACACCAATTTTCTCTCGAAGCTCTCAACGAAAGGTTTTCAATCGAAATCTCATTTTCTATAATTCAGGACACCAATTTTCAACTCAACCTGACTACCTTCAGCTGTCCGGATGAGATAATCGTGTCCATATTACAAGGCCATCCCCTCTGGCACGCGCTCAGCTACTTCGTCTTGTAGTCTTTTTACTTCGTCTTGTAATTTCTTTTTATGTATTTGAATTGCTTTTAATATTGAAAAATATTTGGCTTTTAGAATTTCAGCTCAAAAGCTTTTTGGTTTATAATGTTTGATTTAAAAATCTTAAGAGTATATACCAAAAGCTTTTTCTATAATGTGCCAATAGAAGGTTATTGTTTTCGATTGAAAAAATTTTATTAAGTTTTTTTAATGTCAATATAAGCCACTTTTCGATCGAAAATAATTCTCGATTAAAAGTTTTCGAGTGAATATGTAGAGACTGTTTTCGATTGTTAAGTTTTTCGACAAGTACTGTTTTTAGAAAATAGTTTTGGAATTCAAACAGTTTCATGTAGTTTTACGATCGTAAACGTTTTGCAATTTGATAAAACGTCGTCGTTTTGAGACTTTAATATCTAAATCTTTAAAATCAAATTTTGCGGGCGAAAAACAAGTTCTGCGACGACCTGTGAAACAACTAAACAAAAATTTGCGAACGTAAATCACGTAAACGAGTGAGAATTCAATAAAATTGAAAGTTCTAGGGTTAAATTGGAAATTTACGACTAGATCAGAACTTTCTGGACTTACTTGAAAACTATAGGGGCTAGAATAATATTTCTAGGATTTGGTAAGCAATTTGCCCTGTATATGTGTATGAACGAGCGAAGAAGAAGACTAAGCTGTAGATTTCACGATCGTAAAAAATCCAACCGATTTTTCGATCGTAAAAATTTCTCGGACAACTTTTTCGATCGTCAAAGTTTCTCGACTGGATTTGCGAACGTTGAATGAAGTTTCTCGCATTGACCAAATTTTTTGAGTGTTAAACAAAATTTTTTTTCGACGTTGAGCGACGAACAGATCACGAAGAAGATGAAGAGGCTATGGCAGATTTCGCATTGAACAGATTTCTCGATAACAGATTTCGCTTCGGCAAGTTTCTCGATCGAGGAGTCTCACCACAATCAGCGAAGAACAATGAATAACAGAGAATAGCAGAGGCGAACAGACGCAAGCGAAAACAAACACCCAAAATCTTGATCCAAACACGAAATTGTCCGAATTTGGCTTGGGTTATTGATCGAAATCAAGCAATTAGCAAGAACAAACAATCATTTTAGCACAATAAAAGTAAAATCAATCAAATCTTGAGAAAAATCGTATTAGGAACGCTAAGAACACTTCAACTCAGATTTCTAAACTCCGCTCGGAAATTGATTAGATCGATCAGAAATGTACTCAGATCAAATAGAAACGCACGATCGTTGAACAACAGCAGCAAGATAAACCGAATTTTGGAAGAATCACGTCGAAAATGTTAAGAAAAGTTCGAAGAACACTACAGCTCAAATCCTCAAAATTCACTCAAAAATCATGTTTAGATCAATCAAAATTCAGCGCAGACTAATATAGAACAGTTGATCGAAGCCTAAAAATAGCAAATCATATAAAATATTGAAGAATCATCCCTAATTATGTCGACGAACAGTGCACGGAAAATTGAAAAGCAGTTTTGAATATTCAATCTCAAATAGTAAAAATTTAATCCAAACCCTAACACGTTCAACTCTGATACCAATTGTTAGGTCCAAATTTATTAAACACGGATCAGATCACGTAGCGATTAATTGTTAGGTCCAAATTTATCCAACACGGATCAAATCACGTAGCGAATTCGTATAAACGAAGATTAAGATCGAGAATTACCTTTGAATTTGTAGAGAGAAACTTTACAAGGTAATTGTAACTTCGAGAGCAAGCTTCCCACAATAAGCTCAATTAGAAAATGAATTTGCTACAAATGACCACCCTAAAACATGCTTTAGGGTCACTATATATACCACCTACCGTGGTATATTTACTTAAGTAGTCATATACTAGTTTTAATTAAAACTAAGCCCAAGACAACTTATTTACATAGCAAGACTAAGATAACTACATCAATTGAATACAATAAAATAGTTCCAACAATCCCCCCCTTTGTATTCAATTTCCAATATAGCACGAGTTATCTTCGTCTTGCAAGTGGAAAGAGTCCTCGAGTCGAAATATCCTCTTTACAATGTCTTCAAGCTCACTTAGTCTTCTAGGATCGACTTTTTCTTCGAATCTTCTATTGAAGTTCTTCTCCTGGATGCCGTAAGATGTACCAAGTTCTTGCCGGATTTTCGAAAGTCCACGTTCCATTTCTCCCAATAAAAGCACACGGAACTCGAAACTCCCCCTATTTGGGTCAACCTTGTGTTGAGACCGGGGAGTCCGATGTGAGGTTGGAGAGGTGGACACGGTTGGCAACTTCGGTCGTTGATGCAGTGGACACGGTTGGCAACTTCGGTCCTTGACGCAGCGGATACGGTTGGCAACTTCAGTCCTTGATGATGCTTGAGTCATGTGTGATTCGGTCCCCGGTCCTTGCTACTTCTTCCAGAAGCAAGGGGCTTGAGAAAGTCAAGGAGAGGGCTCGGGGTTTAGCCATCTTCTCCGTTTCGCCACATTCGTCTTCTCCGAATGGAAGTTGTCTGGTTCGATCTCGAACAAGCGTCTCTAGTTCCAGAAGAAGGTAGGTCGTCTCTTTGTTTTGCTAAATCTTCGAGAGCAGAGTTCAAAGTGTTAGTTGGAAGATCTTCTTGAAACGCGTCCAATTCACACACCTGAAGTCACTAAAAAGCTACCCCGAGGATTTAGTCGTTTAAAAAGATTCAAGGAGAGTTCATGATTCTAAAGTACAGTCTAAAAACGTAAACATGATTATAACAGTTAAAATTACTCCCCCTTAAATTCATATTACTTCCCCGCAATTCATGCTTATTGGAAACATATAACGGAGTAATTTCAAAATAATAGAGTAATTTTTCATTCTGCCCCTTAATTCATGTTTTCGCCCACTAAGAATCATGACTCCCCCTCAAATAGTGCCAACATAGTGTTTAACAATTTCGCAAAGGTATACATATTCACCAATATATGCATATGAGAATTTAACACATGACACAACGAGTAGTAATGCATATAATCAATTCCGTGCCAATTCATGAATGCATTTGAAAATATGTGAAATTTTTCATGGATAAGAATATTGCAAAGTAAAATAAATACAAATATACAAAAAAATGCATGAAAAATATGAAAAGAAAATATGCAAAGAAAAATAAAAGTAAAGAAATTCTAAAATACTATGTGATTTTTGTTTTTATTTTTTTTATTTTTGTTTTTTTTTTATTTTGGGGTCAGATTACGTCACTCTGATCCTTTTCAAGCTAATGTCTCACATGACACATAGAATATTAATTTGTCGTCAAGTCGTGTCGTCAAACTAAAGTCCTAAGTCCGTAGAGTGTCCACTTCGACAACTCTCACGAGGTTCGCCCTAGCGATCAATTACTCTTATCATGGGATTTATATATTAGATATATCACTCATGTCAACACAAGCTAAATCATATCAATTAACCTGCTATTAAGGCGCTCTTAATCATTTCACCGGAGCGGGAGACCGTCGATTCGGAATCACATGGACTTGAGGAATTTAGTATTATGGTTATGACTTAGAAGGGAAGGAAAATATTTAGGAATCGTGGACTAAAGATCTTCTTCCTTTTCTTCGTCGCCCTCTTCACCGGCATTATATTTTTCATCCTTTAATTTTTCCTTATTATTCTACACTTGCTCAAGCTGAAGCTCCGCTTCTCTACGAGGCTGAGATATTATCTAAGGCGAAGTTCTTCTTGTTGGTTCTCGGGATGATACCACTGTAGGGTTACCCGGTGTCTCCCAGAGACGCCACGTCCCCGGGTACGGTGCGGAACAAAAATTTTCCGGGTTCCCTTATTGCCCTCGTTACTCGGGTCAGAATAGTAACACATATACATATAATAGGGCGGGTCAAACCCGTAGAGAATTACCAGTTGAAGCGAGTGGAAGCTCCTCGTCCTTTCTTCAAGACTTCGTCGATGGTGGTGGATGACACTAGGTCGTCACGCCGACCTCGCAGTGTACCACGGAATCGGTTCTCTAAAGATGGCTAGAGAGAACTGAGCCGTCGCGTGGGAGAAAAGTGTTTTTTCTTCGGTGTGTGTTTTGTGCCTTTGTTATGGACGAAATTTTCCACTTTTAAATTGTGAAATAGAGCTGCCCTATTTATACTATGATATATTTGGAACTTCCTAGGATATCTCAAAGATATGGTTTTCAATTTTGCTCCTTAAGTGGAGAGATTTTGCCATATCTTTCTCTCCCTTATTTATTTCAAAATTCATATGAGGATACTTACCATAATTAGACAACTAACTTAAATACTAAGTTAAACTAAGTATATGTAAATATGGTCTAAAATTCGAAACTTAATCCAAGATTAATTTCGAAATTTTCACCTTAAAATAAATAATATTCCAAATACATTATTTCCATATTTATATTTAATTTTTCGAAATTTAATTCCCAAGGGATAATTCGAAAATCAGCTTAGGGTCAAATTCCAGTTTTACCCTCAAGCCTTTTAAGCTCTTGGCCAAGCCCAAATCTCAAAGTTAGTTTCATACGAATTCCGACTACGGTCCATTAAACGGCCCGAGGCCCACTAAGGCGCGGTCCAACGGCCCAAGGCCCGTTAAGGCCCAAAACACTTTCTCCCCTTATCAGTACACGTTAATGATCCTTTTTAAGCCCGACTCTCTAGGTTCGACTCAATCGGCAAGGGAGGAATACAAGAGTCTGGTAGTTACCTAGCCAATCCCGCAGTACCGGACCGTAACCCGTTTGAGTGCGAATTTCGACCCAGTCTTTATTCGAGAACCTTACTTATAGATTGTAGTACTACGTATAAACCCTTCAGCTATGTCCCAATCGAGTGAGAGCCATGGTCTATGTCAAACTCACTATACTCGATTCTATGATAAAACGGGGACGAGGCAAATTAGCAAAACTAGCCTCCATGTCTAACGTGAGTTAGTTCAATACCTTGGCTAAGGATTTCGTTTAAAACCCTGTGAATCCGTACTCGATGGTCTAAGCCCGGCAATCACAAATCATTATCAAGACCGCATCTAGCCCGTTGACCCATGCAACAGCAAATCGGGTCGAGGGGAACCAGTGACAGTCGAGACTTCGAAGTCAACTCCATCAAAGCCCCTTTCGGTCTAAGGTTCAGGTAGACTACTACAGTATTGTCGTCGGTCATTGACACTCTATGAGTAATAAGCCATGTTCGACCGTACGAGCCGTGAGTTAGTGTCCATGAAACGATTCAATCCCTTGATTCGACTCGCATCACAAGTCATGACCTCCGCTTCGAAGCGGGATATCGGCACTCGATAGGTCATCGTCAAATAAGCCGTAATCGGTTATCTAGCACCCAACTGGAGCCTAAGGCTTATGGACTTTTAATGCTCGAGGTTAAGAGTCCACTGGTGCCTTCCTCTGTAACACCCGTAATTTTCTACGTGATTTCGATGTTATTAATTCTGTATGAAGTTCGAAATTAATGAAATCGGCGTTCAGACGGATCAGAAATCGGGTGAGAAAATCCGGCTCAACTAAATTCCGACCTAAATGCTTTGGGCCCAAGAGTGAATAAAATACTACGGGCCGAAAATATTTAGGAGGCCCAAGTAATAAAATAGACCTAATAAGTACTAGAGCACAAATAACTAAGGAAGGCCCAAATTTGAGGTAATTAACTAACAAAGGAATTTATATGAAAAGGCCCAAGAGAGGCTTAGTTTGGCCCAAATGAATTAAAGGATAATGACAAGACAAAGTTCCTTAATTTAGGGGGAACCAACGTGGAGGCCATGCCTTTACTAGATATTTAGCATAAATATGTAGAGAACCAAAGCAACGAAAACCCCAAGAAAGAAAAGTGGAGAGAAGTTGAGCAACAAGGAAGGCAAACTTCATTTGATTTCTTGGCCTAGGAATTTTCCAAACTAAGTTGGAAATGTAAGGACCCTATCAAACGTATAACCTTCCTACTAGTTCATATATGTATATAATATTCTTGCATGGTTGATGATTTAGCCGAGGGTGGAGCAATATAGGAAGTGAACGAAACTAAGGAGCAATAGAATTCTTGGGTTAGCTCAACGTCATCAACAATCCATTTAAGCTGACTTGGAGGATCGGTAGGTGCATTCTTCACCTACAACACATAGATAAGTTCAATGCTTCGAACTTGGGTGCTTCGGTTATCCGAGTTAGAACCGATGAACTTTAGTATACGTGATCTTGATGTTTATAGATTTCTAAGTGTTATTTGCTAAGTTCGCTCTCAACATATGGGTCCTTGGATGTGGATACATGTTTATATGCTTAAGGGACAGTTGATGATGAGTTGGGTTAGGCAAGCTAGTTTCGGACGATTCAGTTTTTATTTGAGGAATTGAATGCGTATAATAGGATAATCATGAGAATTTAACAGGACTCAGGAATCGGGCAGTGAAGATACATCAAAAATAAATTTCCAACCATCTACTTTCGGGTAACATCGACGATCGATTTAAAATTTGGTAGAATCCCTATTTGCTATTCCTCCCAGTAACGGGCGAATTAAGCCAGAAAACAAGTCGGACTTCTCAGAATCAAGCCAAGTCAATCGAGTACTTCATAAAAAGATCGGGCGATCTAGCTGACCCAAAATCGCACGATTCGTCAAGCCCAAATCGACCAAGAGCGGAATCGCTGATTTCCCTCTTTAAATCGGACGATTCTCGTCATTGATTGAAATCGGGCGACTTGAGCTGAATCAAGACTCGGCGAAATGCGGGAATCGCTGTGCTCGCTGTCCAAATCGGGCGAAAGCCCCATCCGTCCCAAATCGGGCGATTTCTCGTTGCAGTACGTGTCGAACAGCCATGAAATCGGGTAACCCAACAGAACGATCTTTGGGAAGATAAACTGACTCAAGGCTCCAGCCTTTGAGAAGGTCCCTAGCGTTGTAGCTTTGATTGAATTCGGTGTATGAGAAGGGGGTTTCAACCCTATTCTTTGCTTTTCTCTTGGCTTCTTCTAATGAATCTATTTCTTTTGCGTTAGTAAAGACCATGAGATCCGATCCTAAACCCATGTACTTGACATCGTAAAGTTGTTTGCAATCAACTTTTGACAAGCATCGTGGATTCTTGAAGCCTAAGCCAAATTTATAGTAATAGAATTCTTGGTCCACGGGTTGATTCAAGAATATTGTTTGATCTGCTTGTCCGCTTCTTACAAGATCTTCTAATTTCTTAACTTTAGCGTATAGCTTCTTACGCTCTTCTCCAAATAGATCTTCTAATTGGGCTTCTAGGTTGGTGACCTTATTAGTCGCTATCGTTAACCTACAATTGAGATCAGCTTTTCTATCTTGTCTTCTAGTTCCTTAATTTTTACGTTATGTTGCTCTATGTGAGGCTTTGTAGTCTCACTAAAATGTAAGCTCTTAGTAAGTTCTTCTATTTTTGAACTAGAGCTCCTAGGTTCTGATTCTAGACTAGCAATTTCTCCCTACTTTTGTAACTTTGATTCAAATCTCGTATTAAATTTATTACAATGTTCACCAGAAAGCTCCTTGAAATGAAGCAAAATGGCGCTGACCTCTATTTCCGAGTGAGTGCGCTGCAACTCATTGCTCATGGAATGAAGTATATAGCCGTTGACCTTTGGCTCGTCTATCTACCATTCGGCATATGCAGCCCAGTCCTTGTCTCTTGCATCAGCCCTTGGGACTTGCGATACGGGGGAGTCGGAGACTATCCTCAGGTTATGGAGCCAGTCCATGTAGTTTGGTCCCACCAAACAGTTTCTCTCAAGCAGCATAGTAGTAATGTTCGTGCAGTAAATAGAAAGAAACGTAAAGCTGCAGAAATAAAGATTTAATTAGGTTTATCCTATTATTCATCAAGCACAAAAGGACTTTAGTTTCGCTTGACTCCCACTATTTTTCTCAGACAAACTATCCTCCCGAGAAGAGTTTCAAAAACCTCGTTGAAAGTTTCATAGTGGAGTTGATATCCCCGACTCTACTAGACTTGCCTCAGCCTTTAACGCAATATTTGGCTCATCTAATCTTATCGAAGTCACGTCAAGCGTGAACTTTCTATAAGAGTTTCAACTATCTTCGTCTCAGTCATTGACCCTCACGGCTAACCCTGCTTATTGGGTAAAACTGCCTAGGTGTGACCTATCAATTTATGTTCTAATCGCACTGAATGTACCGCTCCTTGCTGCCATATGCTTCGTGGGGGCGGACTGGTATGACGAGCTGCGTCAAAGACAGACCCTAGACGCTAAAACTTGGGCGAGATATACAACGGAAAACTTACTCGGAACAAATCGCAAAACTCCCCAATAGTAGACATCTCGAGCATGATAGAAGACAGGAACATAATTCTTTTACCCATTTAGTATTTATCAAATGGGAGAACAAACCACCTCACATAAGAGCACATAAAACATGCATATCATTTCAAAATCCAACGCGCACGTAGGTTAACCCTAGGAAAATAAACTACAAGACAATACAAGAAGGTTATTTCTAGTCTATCCCTATTACAGTAGTCTTCAAAGAAGTTGGGTTGGCATACGGGTCTTGACGTCGTCAAACGCCCTTCGTCAATCTAACGGCCTCAAAGTCACCAATGTCCACCACCTTGTCACCGCCGGGAAAGTTGCCATCTGTGGCGACCCTACTTTTCTAATAAGGATTATTGGCGGATTTCCGCAGCGTAAGCCGCGGAAGGCCCGTCTAATTAAAACTTTTTCCTAAAATAATATATATTACTATAAACATACGTCTACATTGTCATCTCTGTACACGGGCCGAGCCCCAAAAAACTCAAAAGAACAAAAAGCCCTAACGCTGCTCCACAGGTCTTCATCCACGTACCGCACTGCCCTCAAAAGTCCGTGGAGCACCGCCACCAGCCGCCTCAGTCACGACGCGTATCAGCGTCAGACTCAGTACCTACAACACGTAAACACTGAGCGATTTGCCCAGTAGGTGAATAGACATGCGTGTATGAAAGTGTGCACTCAATCTCGATCCCAATTTCTCACAACACGATATATAATGCACACTCTTTCTTTTCCCACATTCCTATTTCACACAATACAGGGCCCTAGGTTAGGCTCGACACCTCGCGCGCAATAGACTACTGGGAGGCCACCCCCAAGTCTCGCGGCGAGCTACGTCGGTAGTGCACTGATCGATCACGTCAATGTCCTCCTACCAGGTCGTATATCTCCCGCACAAATCAAAAATCCCATCCGGCGGTATGCACCTCGAATCGATCACAGACAGATCGATCACGTCTGTCTCCGCCAGGTGCCTAGTGAGCCCAACCTCGACTCCTCTAAGAGTCGCCAATCACAAACATCTCATTCTACCCCATACGTCAATGTCTCATATCCTATCGTCACATCGTGGTACCATTTCTCGCCCTAACGTGATATGCACGTGCCATGCATATAAAAATATCATAAAACATGATTTATATAATACGTACGTAAAGCATATAAATCACATAAGTCACGTAAATCACATAATCATGTGAAAACACATAATTGTGTTTACGTATTGTAGATGGATGATCCACCTACCTGTCCTCCCGCTATTGTCAGTCAAGAGATCTGGTGGAATCCGTAAATGTCGAACCTCTAAATAAATAAATATTATTAGTACATGTGCTAGTTCTCGAAAACTCTAAAATTTATAAAAACCTAAAAATAATGAAATTCCCAATAAATAAATAATACCCTTAAAATATCGAAAACCCTAGAAATAGCAAAATCCTAAAATACCGAAATTATTAAATGTCGAAACTTTTAAAACAGTTTCGAAATCTTTTCCATATAATGTCGAGCTTTTACAATCATGCTTAAAGGAAAATGTCGACGTTTATTTCCTAAAGATGTCGAAACCCTTACTTATCGAAATCTAAGGTAAATGTCGAAATCTAGTCATTGAAAATGTCGAAGTTCTTACAAAATATCGAGACCTTACTCCTTAATAATGTTACTACATCTCGACATCTTTAATAGTTATCCTATATTGAAATCATATAAATGTCGAGACACAGATGTCGAAACCATCAATATTATTATTAAACATTTCGACGTTCTACCAGTTATCACATTTCGACATTTTATGTCATATACCTCGAAATCATTTCAGAATTCTTCTATGAAACATCTCGAAACCTATTTATAATATGGTTATTAGATCTCGACATCTTGGTTGTGAGAGTAACTATCAAATCTCGACATCTTAGTGATATGTAGCTCGACATCTTTGTTATTGCCTCTCGAATTCTTTATAGGCTTATCAAATCTCGACATCCACATAAGATATATCTCGAAATTTTTGGTGGTGTGATACCCTAAAGGTCGGCTTCAAAAATGACTTCTAACCCAGAAAATCTTACTCCCTAACTCAGCCCCTAACAAATGATTATATTCATTCAAGAATCCTAAAACTCACGTAAGTACTCTTATTGAACGAGTGTTGAAGAATCTAAATTTTTAACCTCATCCACATGCTCGAAATTCTCTTATGCTCAGTACCTAATTACGAAAGATAGAGAACACATATGAATATGTATTAGATAACAGAAACAGTACGTTTACCTCCTTTGCTTCGAGCTCTTTGTGTTAGCTAATGATTTGAGCTTGCTAAACTTCTCTTTTCCTAACTTTTCATTGAATTCTTCTTTTACTTAGTATCGTTGTTCTAATGTGTAGTCCTAACAAGGGTTTTGCTCCTTATTTTTATGGGTGTATATCAAAGACTTCGAATTTTGGAATTGACAAGACAAGTTGATGACGTGAATTTCCCTAACGTGTAAGTAACTAAATCCTCAATATCTATCTTAGCAAAACTTGGGCCTTAATTAGGTGTTAGATAGCCCAACTTTGAGTTCCTATTTTGTTTGTTATTTTTATTGAACATACCCAATATTATAAGTCTTTGTACCATTATTATTATTATTACACACACACACACACACATATATATATATATTTATGGTCATTAATATTAATTTCAATCTAAAAAAAATAATCTATATTATCGTTATAAGATTTTAATTAATTTATCCCAATCTTATTTCATGAACTTACAAAATTAATTATAACAAAACCCCGTATTAAAACTATAGGTATTACATCCTCCCCCCTTAAAAGAATTTCGTCCCCGAAATTACGCCGACTGGAATAACTCGGGATAACAAACTCTCATTTCATCCTCACGCTCCCAAGTAGCTTCCTCAATTGATTGATTCCGCCACAATACCTTGACTAACGGAATAGTCTTATTCCGTAGTCGTTTCGACTCGTACATCAGAATCTCTACGGGCTTCTCTTCATAACTCAAGTCAGGCTTGAGCTGTTGGTAAAGAAGCTCGCTCTGAATAATATGGCTCGGGTCCGCGACGTATTTTCGTAACGTCGATACGTGGAATACGTCGTGAACTTGTGACAGAGAAGTTGGTAATTCCAACTGGTATGCAACTTCACCGACTCGTCTGATAATCTTGAACGGGCCTATGTATCTTGGACTTAGCTTGCCCTTCTTTCCAAATCGCTTCACTCCCTTCATCGGGGAAATCTTCAAAAATACTTGGTCGTTCTCCGAGAATTCCAATGGTCGTCTCATATTTAACTCTTTCTGGGTGAAGAAATATTTCAGGCTTTTATGGTCTGTGAAGATCTCGCGCCTTTCTCCGTAAAGATAATGTCTCCAGATCTTTAAGGCAAAGACCACTGCTGCTAGTTCTAGATCATGGGTCGGATAATTCTTCTTGTACTCCTTCAGTTGTCTGGAGGCATACGCGATTACTTTACCATTCTGCATCAATACGCATCCCAGTCCATTCTTCGAGGCGTCGCTATAGACCGAGAATCCTCCAGTTCCCGAGGGTATGGTTAGAATAGGAGCAGAAGTGAGTCGCTTCTTCAGCTCCTGAAAACTTTGTTCGCAAGCTTCAGACCACTTGAAAGGTACGTTCTTTCTGGTCAAGCTCGTCAGAGTCGAGGCAATGCTGGAGAAGTCAGCTATGAACTTACGGTAATATCCCGCAAGTCCTAGAAAACTTCGGACCTCGATCGGAGTAGTTGGTCGTGGCCAATTGTTCACGGCCTCAATCTTACTCGGGTCCACGGAGTCCCGAAAATCACATGTCCCAAGAAGGCTACTTGCTCAAGCCAAAATTCGCATTTCTTGAATTTGGCGTAGAGCTGTTTCTCACGCAAGGTTCCTAAGACGATTCGTAAGTGACTCTCGTGTTCTTCTTTCGTCTTAGAATAGATCAGAATGTCGTAAATAAAGACGATTACGAAGCGGTCGAGATAGTCTTTAAAGACTCGGTTCATAAGATCCATAAAAGCAGCAGGGGCATTAGTCAGTCCGAAGGGCATGACCAAAAACTCGTAATGGCCGTACCTCGTACTGAACGCCGTTTTAGGAACATCTGTCCCCTGATCTTTAACTGATGGTATCCAGAACGGAGATCGATTTTCGAGAATACCGTAGCACCCTGTAGTTGGTCGAATAGATCATCGATCCTCGGTAATGGGTATTTATTCTTGATCGTGATCTTGTTCAATTCCCGATAGTCGATACGTAGTCGCATCGACCCGTCTTTCTTTCGCACGAATAGGATGGTGCTCCCCACGGTGAAAAGCTGGGCTGAATAAACCCTTTCTGCAACAATTCCTCTAGTTGTTCCTTCAATTCTTTCCGTTCGTTCGGCGCTAGTCGATAAGGAGATTTAGAGATTGGGGCGGACCCCGGCACCAGATCTATCGTGAACTGTATTTCTCGATCAGGGGGTAACCCCGGGAGATCATCGGGATATACATCAGCATACTCGTTGACTATCGGCACGTCTTTCAGTTCTGGCTGAGGTAACTCCTCCGCCTTCACTGCGTACACGAGATAAGACTCACAACCAGATCTCAATAGTCGTTGAGCCTTCAATGCAGAGATTTGAGGAATACGATTTATAGTGGTTTTTCCCGAAAAAGTGAACACCTCTTCTTCGGGAAGTTGAAATTTTACGACCTTCTTGTTGCAATCTATGATGGCTCCGTATTTCGAAAGCCAATCCATCCCAAAAATAACATCATAGTCGTTCATTGGGATCACAATCAGGTCGACACTCAGATCTCTACCCTCAATGTTCACAGAACATCCTCCCAGCACTTGGTTAGTGCGTGTCGGATCACGTGTGGTAGGGTAACTATGTAGTTGCACTCAGATAAGGTAGGAGAAACTCCCACCTTTTCCACATATTTGTCCGACACAAATGAATGTGTGGCCCCAGAGTCAATTAACACAGAGGTGGGCACGTTATAGATAGTCAACGTACCCGTGACTACGGAAGGATTCGCTTTGGCCTCCTCGTTGGTCAAAGTAAAAACTCGCGCTGGTACCGGTGGAGGTCGGATTAAAGGTTGGTTTGGAACTTGCGGTATTTTCTCGTTGCAGACCCTGGCATAGTGGCCAATCTTTCCACACCGAAAACATTGGGGAGTTGGGTTTGGTCTCGGCCCATGGCATACTCCGTAGTGGTAGCGCCCACACTGTCGACATTGAGGTACAGTGTTTGGGGGTCGGGTTGAAACGTTAGCTGGTCCTTGGTTAAGTCTCGGTCTCCTGTTCTGCTGGCCTGGTTGATTTCCACGATTATTCAGATTATTGCCAAAGAACGGGCGTTTCTGACTCCCTCCTACTTGTTGCCCTTCCGCTCTCCGCTTTGCATCTTGAGCTTTTGTAACTCTAGCCTCTGCCTGCTCAGCTAGAATTGCTCGTTCAGCGATCGGGCATAAGTTTTTCCTTCGGTATCATACATACTGACGCTTCGGAAGATCTCAGGTTTGAGACCTTCCAGAAAACACTCGATCTTTAGCTCGTCTGCAGCCACTATATGTGGCGCAAATCTCGAGAGCTGCTCAAATTTTACGGATATAGTCGGCTACGGACATCCCTCCTTGTTTCAGGTTTATGAATTCATTCAGCTTCTGTGCTCTATCAGGTGCGGTAAAATATTTGCCCCGAAAGAGCGTTTTGAACTTTTCCCAGGTCATCGTAGTGGGATCCTCGAGCACCTGAATGGTATCCCACCAGTAGCCCGCGTTCCCATGTAACATGAAGGTGGCACAAGTCACCTTCTCAGTATCGGGTAGATGGCTAACGCGAAACATATTTTCGATGGTTCTAAGCCAATCCTCCGCAAAGGTAGGATCAGCGGCTTCCTCGAATAAAGGGGGTTTAACCTTGGAAACCTTTCCCCGGCAGCTTCTGCACGTTCTGTGACGTCCCGCCATCTACTACTATTTTCTTGCTCTAACTTACATGACTAAATAAAATATAAAATATATTACATATAAAACCTCGATAGAATTTTTCGATTTTACAAAACACACCACACCCAACTATTTTACAATACAAACATTGTTCAAATTTTATATACGATACAAGCTTATTTTACAAAGACACAACATAATTAAACGTAACGCCCGCCTCACAGGTCGCATCCATGTACACACCTCCCTCAAAAGTCACCGGAAGTTCCAGAAGGACCAGCCTTGTCATCTAAACACTTACGTACCGGATTCGCTATGTCTACAACACATAAAAACATGGGATGAGCTACGAAGCTCAGTAAGTGGAAATATGCATGTATGCACGTGCAAAAATAGCAAAGGCATCCTCGCCAATGCTTTCGAATACTATCCTCACATCATACTCATTCATTTCTCATTTTCATCAGTGCCCATAGCTACTTACTCACCGCACCATCATATCATGAGCTCAAATCCTATACGGATAAAAATACGATAGTGGCCCACTCTGGCTAGGATAAAATTAGGGTTTATCTCCAATCTTATCATTCACCAGGTCGCCCCTCTATCACGTTACTTTCTTGGTACTATAGTTATACTATGTACCTTCCCATTACCTAAATAATTTAGGTAAATATATTCGACGGTTTTACCCCCGTCATGGTGCCTTCGTAGAAGTAGCTATATTCTCATCTATCTACATTGCATATAATTCGCTTTCCACTCGAGTAATACAATGCACGCTCATTCCTCAAAATACTCAATATAATTCGTGCGTGCACATGAACATGATGCATAAATAATGCAACAATCTAATAAATTCCAAACAATTTCATATAACAGATAGTTCACATACCACGTATACATCGAAGCAGTTAGTCACGTAGCAATACACATATCAATCAATTTATGTGTTGTAGGTGAAATTCCCACTTACCTGGTATCCTTAGCTTATTGCACGGTTAAATCGCTAACCTTCGAATCCTAATTATAAAAACATATAAAATTATAATTCATTAATTTAGTTATAATTTCATGAAATTAGTTAAATTTGAAAACCCTGTTTTCGACTTATAGTTTCGAAACCCTAAAATTCCAAGTTTGAATTTAATTAGAAGTACCACTTTGAAATTTATAAAAAATCTTGAATTGCATAATAATTTAAACTCGACGTAATATATTTTAAAACTTCGAAACTTGAATGAGATAAAATTTCGAAATACAACTTACATAAATCTCGACATGACTGAATTTCGACATGTTGCACTAACATAAACCTCGAGACTTACATATATATATATATATATATATATATATCGATATTACAACTAAGAATCTCGACATGTATTAACAAATAAATCTCGAAATGAGGCCTGAATTGATCTCGACATTTCATGTAAAATCTCGAAATCACCCTACACCAACACTCGACATCTTACTCGATATTTTCTTTTAATATATATAAAAATTTCGAAACTACTTCACCTATTCACTTCGACATTCTTCTCGCAATAACCTTTCGACATCCTGATAGCATCTCGAAATCTTCTTCGATATTTACTTTCAAAATTTATAACAATGTCGAGATAACTTCACCTAAGCATTTCGATATATACCTCGAGATTCTTAATCCTTATTTCATATTTTCCACTCAACTTTTTCAACTCCACAATAACTTATGTCGACATTTTACTCGAGATCCCACTTCACATAACATCTCGACATTTAATAAAAATTTCGACACCATCAAACAACTTAAAATCTCGAAACCAACCAAACCCCAATCTTTCGAAGATTATAACACTATTTCTTCCTAAACCCTTAAAATATTTCGATCAAAACCTTAATTGTCAAGAACACTTTAAATATCATATCAAATCTAAATGATGTTCTTCCTTTTCAAAAAATCAAAAACCCTAAAAACATAATCTTACGTGATTTTCAAACTCAATACCTCTTAGACAAACCAAAACCTAAAACATAATTAATCATAGTTAAAACATAAAATTTAGAGTAAGAAATTTATACCTACTCCAAGCTAAATTTCGATCTCAACTTGTTCAGACCTTCATTTCTCTCTCAATCCTAAGTTCTCGCCAACTAACAAAAAAAATGTTTATCTTTCTATCTTAATTGATCAACTTGAGTGTAATAATAGATAAATGACGAAAGACTTCACCTAATCTCATCTTTAATCACGTAAGATGCCTTTATATTTCTCAAGTGATTTTCCTGCTTTGACCTTATACTCAACATTTAACCAAATATCATTATTTTAAACCTTGTAGTAAACGTTCTTTAAAATTAAATCTCGAATTCTTAGTCCCAATACATATATCGACATTCTTAACAAACTTGCATAAAGATCTCGACCTATTCTAAAATAATGTCGAGCTTATATTTCTATATTAGATCTCGAGTTTCCATGTCAAAATCCTTATAGATATCGACATCACCTCATATCAACATCTCGACATCTTTCCTTTCACAAAAATATTTCGACATCCCTATCGAGATTTCCTTTCACCATTCATAAAACTCAAACAACATATCGACATTCTAAATAAACCTCCTTGAAGCTCTCGACATATTTCATGAAGAAACCCTAAATTTCTAAATTATCACATTTCGAAATTATCTTACCCACACAACCTAATTTCAAAATTCCTCAACTCAATATCTAATTTCGAAATAATGTTTAAATTTCATATAGTCACGAAATTAAATAAATGCTAACTATAAAATCATATAGACACATAATATGCATGCAAATTTATTGGCCAACTTACTCACGGGACTCGGGTATTACATTCTCCCCCCCCTTAAAGAGGATTTCGCCCCCGAAATCAGGTTAGTTGAAACAATTCTGGGTAGCGACTTCTCATATCATCTTCACGTTCCCATGTAGCTTCTTCTGTTGACTGATTCTGCCATAAGACTTTCACTAACGGAATCTCTTTATTCCGAAGTCTTTTCACTTCATACATCAAAATCTCCACCGGTCTCTTCATAACTTAAATCTGGCTTGAGTTGTTGGTATAGAAATTCATTTCTCAAAACATGATTCGGGTCAGTGACATATCTTCGTAAGGTCGACACGTGAAAAACATTGTGAACTTGTGCCAATGAGGCTGGTAATTCCAGTGGGTAAGCTACTTCACCGACTCTTTTAATTATTCTAAAAGGTCCAATATATCTTGGGCTCAATTTTCCCTTTCGACCAAACCGTTTCACACCTTTCATCGGAGATACTCTTAAAAACACCCAGTCATTTATTTCAAATTCCAACGGTCTACGTCTTTGGTCCGCATAACTCTTTTGTCGACTTTGAGCTGTTTGCATTCTTTCTCGTATCTTTGCTATTGCCTCAGTCATCTCTTGAACCATATCAGGTCCTAACATCGCACGTTCACCGACTTCATCCCAATGTATGGGAGATCGACATTTGCGCCCATACAAAGCTTCATAAGGTGCCATCCCAATAGTGGAATGATAACTGTTATTATAAGAAAACTCGATCAGTGACAAATATTTGCTACAGTTTCCTTTAAAATCCAAAACACATGCTCGCAACATGTCTTCCAAAGTTTGAATCGTTCGTTCTGATTGACCATCCGTCTGAGGATGATAAGCCGTACTAAAAGACAACTTAGTCCCCATTGCTTTCTGCAGACTATTCCAAAAATTTGATAAGAATCGCGAATCTCGATCCGAAATAATTGATGGAATCCCGTGGAGTCGAACAATTTCTTGTATATAGATTTCTGCGTATCGCTCCAGGGAAACATCGAACTTATGGGTAGAAAATGAGCAGACTTAGTCAATCGATCGACTATAACCCAAATAGCATCATAACCTTTTACAGTCTTTGGTATGCCAACAACGAAATCCATCGTAATATGATCCCACTTCCACTCAGGTACTGGTAAAGGCTGTAATGTCCCTGCCGGTCTTTGATGTTCGCTTTTATTTTTTGACATGTCAGACATTGACTTACAAACACCACAATGTCTCTTTTCATTCCCGGCCACCAATAATTTATTCAAAGATCTCGATACATTTTTGTAGCTCCTGGATGTACTGAATATGCCGTCGCATGTGCTTCTGTCATTACTATTCTTCGAATCTCCGCATCATCAGGTACGGATAAATGGTCCTTGTAATATAGACTTCCGTCTTCTTGAATTTTGAAATCAGTTGAAGTTTGCTCCGCCTGTGTATCTTTGATTTTTAAATATAATTCATCATTTTCTTGCACCCGTTTGATTTGTTCCAATATTGTAGGTTGCAATGTCAAAGCTGCTAACTTTGCTTCAACTTCTCCCAACTGCACTACCTCCACCTCCAATAATTGTAACTCCGCGCTTACCGCTTTTCGACTTAATGCATCAGCCACCACATTTGCTTTGCCTGGATGATAACTAATTACACAATCGTAGTCTTTAACAAGTTCTAACCACCGTCTCTGCCTCATAGTTAATTCCTTATGAGTGAAGAAATATTTCAGGCTCTTGTGATCCGTAAAAATTTCGCATCGTTCTCCATATAAGTAATGCCTCCAAATTTTTAGAGCGAAAACCACAGCAGCTAGTTCCAAGTCATGAGTCGGATAAATCTTTTCATACTCCTTCAATTGCCGAGAGGCATGTGCGATTACTTTTCCATGTTGCATCAATACACATCCCAGACCATTCCTTGACGCGTCACTATAGACCGAAAATCCTCCAGTCCCTGATGGTATTGTAAGAACTGGAGCTGAAGTGAGTCGCTTCTTTAACTCTTGAAAACTTTGCTCGCACTCCTCGCTCCAATGGAATGGAACATTCTTCCTTGTTAACTTCGTCAGTGTTGATGCAATCTTCGAGAAGTCCTTAATAAACTTCCTGTAGTATCCAGCTAAGCGAAGAAAACTTCGTACTTCTGTGATGTTGGTTGGTTGAGGCCAATTGTTGATAGCTTCAATTTTACTAGGATCCACGGAAATTCTTTCTCCAGAAACAATGTGGCCCAAAAATACGACTTGATTCAACCCGAACTCACATTTCTTGAACTTGGCATATAATTTATTTTCTCGTAATATCTCAAGAACTACCTTCATATGTTGCTCATGTTCCTCCTTCGTTTTCGAGTAAATAAGAATGTCATTAATGAACACAATGACAAACTTGTCCAAAAATCGTTTGAACACTCGATTCATTTGATCAATAAATGCTGCTGGAGCATTAGTTACCCCAAAAGGCATAACTAAAAGTTCGTAGTGTCCATATCGGGTCCTGAACGCCGTCTTCGGAATGTCTTCTTTTCGAACCTTCAAATGATGATATCTCGATCGTAAATCTATTTTTGAAAATCTGTTGCGCCTTGTAGTTGATCAAATAAATCATCAATTCTAGGTAATGGATATTTATTCTTGATTGTGATCTTATTCAGCTCCCTGTAGTCGATACATAGTCGCATCGACCCATCCTTCTTTCGTACAAGTAGAACTGGAGCTCCCCAAGGAGAAAAACTGGGTTGGATAAATCCCTTCTGTAATAAATAATCCAACTGTTCCCTTAACTCCTTTAATTCATTCGGAGCTAACCGATAGGGAGTCTTAGAGGTTGGAGCAGACCCTGGTACTAAATCGATCGTAAACTCAATATCACGATCTGGTGGTAGTCCTGGTAAATCTTCAGGAAAGACATCCGGAAAATCTTGCACCACCGGTACATCTTCTAATCGCGGAGATGAACGTTCCTCTGATTTGACTGCGAAGACTAAATAAGCTTTGCATCCCGCCTTGATGAAGCATTGTGCTTTTGTTGCTGAAATTCTAGAAACATTTCCTTCTTTGATTGTTCCCACAAAAGTGAAAGGCTCCTTCTCTTCAATATCAAACGTTACTGTCTTGCGATTACAGTCAATAACAGCTCCGTATTTTGATAGCCAGTCCATTCCAAGAATCACCTCATAATCGTTCATTGGAATGACTATTAAACCAACGGACAGTTCTCTTCCGTTAACTAATACAGGACAATTCCGTAAAACCAAATTGGTTCGCATCGCAACTCCGTGTGGAACAGTCACAATATTCACAATCAGACGGGGTAGGTGTAATCCCGAGTCTCGCTACATATTTAGTGGATGCAAATGAATGCGTGGCTCCTGAATCTACTAAAATGCATGTCGGAAGTTTGTGAATAAGTAGAATACCTGCGACCATGGATGGATTAGCTTTTGCTTCTTCTGCAGTCAATGTATACACACGGGCTGGCAGAGTTGGTGGTTTTACTTGAGCCATAGCTTGATTTCCTGGTGTCTTTTCCGTACATGACCTTGCGTAATGCCCCGTCTTCCCACATTTGAAACAAATAGCATTCTGTGAGAAACAGATACCCGAATGATGTCGTCCAAATCTTGGGCAAGCTGGCATTGGAGCTGGAGGTTTCCACTGGTTAGGGTTTTGTTGCTGAGATGGTCCAGGCCTATTTTGAAAATTTGGCTTTCCTCCTTTTTGAAAGAAATGCCTTTTCTGATTACCACCCCTCCAGTTTGCTCCCTGCACAAACTTTCGCTTTGCCTCATGAGCACGAATAATTCGTGTCTCGGCCTGTTCTGCCACCATTGCTCGCTCCGCCACTTGAGCATATGAGATTCCTTGTAGTCCAGCCATGTTAACATCACGGTACAGTTCGGGCTTTAGACCCTCGAGGAATCGTTCAATCTTCAGAGCATCAGTGCTCACCATATGTGTTGCGAACCTTGACAGTTGTTCGAATTTTCTGATGTATTCCGCCACAGTCATCGCCCCTTGTTTGAGATTTATAAACTCATTCAGGTGTTGGGCTCGCACAGGTGCAGTGAAGTATTTATTTCGAAACAGTTCGTTGAAACATTTCCAACTCATGTTGATTGGATCCTCGATCGCCAAAATAGTGTCCCACCAATGTCCTGCACTTCCTCGCAGTAGAAATGCAGCACACAGAACTTTCTCATTCTCAGGAATTCTGCTATATTGTAACATACTCTCTAATGTTCTAAGCCAATCCTCAGCATATGTTGAATCAATAGCATCCTCAAAAGTCGGTGGGTTCAGCTTGCGAAATCTTTCACCCACTGCTTCAACCCATCAGCCTGAGAGATTGCATTGTTCCCGGTCCCCTCGGAATTTCGCTGTCGGATCAATTCCCGAATCTGTTGAGACTGCTGACGTACTAATTCAGTAAGCTGAAGGATAGCGGAATCACGATTGTCAGCCGGGGTTGCATTTTCCTCATCTTGATTGTTTACTCCGCTGCCTTCTCCTCTTGTTCTAACCATGTTGACTCTCTTACCCTAACAGTCCCTAAGGCCAATAAATTATGCAATGCAAGAAATTCATAATATCACATAACTTACAAGCAAGGTCGTCTTCCGCGCTTTTGACTGTGTGTACATGGACAGTCTACAGAAACTGCAACCGAAGCTCTGATACGAACCTGTGACTTCCCGCCATCTACTACTATTTTCTTGCTCTAACTTACGTGACTAAATAAAATATAAAATATATTACATATAAAACCTCGATAGAATTTTTCGATTTTACAAAACACACCACACCCAACTATTTTACAATACAAACATTGTTCAAATTTTATATATGATACAATCTTATTTTACAAAGACACAACATAATTAAACATAACGCCCGCCTCACAGGTCGCATCCATGTACACACATCCCTCAAAAGTCACCAGAAGTTCTAGAAGGACCAGCCTTGTCATCTAAACACTTACGTACCGGATTCGCTACGTCTACAACACATAAAAACATGGGATGAGCTACGAATCTCAGTAAGTGGAAATATGCATGTATGCACGTGCCAAAATAGCAAAGGCATCCGCGCCAATGCTTTCGAATACTATCCTCACATCATACTCATTCATTTCTCATTTTCATCAGGGCCCATAGCTACTTACTCACTGCACCATCATATCATGAGCTCAAATCCTATACGGATAAAAATACGATAGTGGCCCACTCCGGCTAGGATATAATTAGGGTTTATCTCCAATCTTATCATTCACCAGGTCGCCCCTCTATCATGTTACTTTCTTGGTACTATAGTTATACTATGTACCTTCCCATTACCTAAATAATTTAGGTAAATATATTCGACGGTTTTACCCCCGTCATGGTGCCTTTGTAGAAGTAGCTATATTCTCATCTATCTTCATTACATATAATTCACTTTCCACTCGAGTAATACAATGCACGCTCATTCCTCAAAATACTCAATATAATTCGTGCGTGCACATGATCATGATGCATAAATAATGCAACAATCTAATAAATTCCAAACAATTTCATATAACAGATAATTCACATACCACGTATACATCGAAGCAATTAGTCACGTAGCAGTACACATATCAATCAATTTATGTGTTGTAGGTGAAATTCCCACTTACCTGGTATCCTTAGCTTATTGCACGGTTAAATCGCTAACCTTCGAATCCTAATTATAAAAACATATAAAATTATAATTCATTAATTTAGTTATAATTTCATGAAATTAGTTAAATTTGAAAACCCTGTTTTCGACTTATAATTTCGAAACCCTAAAATTCCAAGTTTGAATTAAATTAGAAGTACCACTTTGAAATTTATAAAAATCTTGAATTGCTTAATAATTTAAACTCGACGTAATATATTTTAAACTTCGAAACTTGAATGAGATAAAATTTCGAAATACAACTCAACATAAATCTCGACATGACTGAATTTCGACATGTTGCACTAACATAAACCTCGAGACTTATATATATATATATATATATATATATCGATATTACAACTAAGAATCTCGACATGTATTAACAAATAAATCTCGAAATGAGGCCTGAATTGATCTCGACATTTCATGTAAAATCTCAAAATCACCCTACACCAACACTCGACATCTTACTCGATATTTTCTTTTAATATACATAAAAATTTCGAAACTACTTCACCTATTCACTTCGACATTCTTCTCACAATAACCTTTCGACATCTTGATAGCATCTCGAAATCTTCTTCGATATTTACTTTCAAAATTTATAACAATGTCGAGATAACTTCACCTAAGCATTTCGATATTACCTCGAGATTTTAATCCTTATTTCATATTTTCCACTCAACTTTTTCAACTCCACAATAACTTATGTCGACATTTTACTCGAGATCCCACTTCACATAACATCTCGACATTTAATAAAAATTTCCACACCATCAAACAACTTAAAATCTCGAAACCAACCAAACCCCAATCTTTCGAAGATTATAACACTATTTCTTCCTAAACCCTTAAAATCTTTCGATCAAAACCTTAATTGTCAAGAACACTTTAAATATCATATCAAATCTAAATGATGTTCTTCCTTTTCAAAAATCAAAAACCCTAAAAACATAATCTTACGTGATTTTCAAACTCAATACCTCTTAGACAAACCAAAACCTAAAACATAATTAATCATAGTTAAAACATAAAATTTAGAGTAAGAAATTTATACCTACTCCAAGCTAAATTTCGATCTCAACTTGTTCAGACCTTCATTTCTCTCTCAATCCTAAGTTCTCGCCAACTAACAAAAAAATGTTTATCTTTCTATCTTAATTGATCAACTTGAGTGTAATAATAGATAAATGACAAAAGACTTCACCTAATCTCATCTTTAATCACGTAAGATGCCATTATATTTCTCAAGTGATTTTCCTTCTTTGACCTTATACTCAACATTTAACCAAATATCATTATTACCTTGTAGTAATCGTTCTTTAAAATTAAATCTCGAATTCTTAGTCCCAATACATATATCGGTATTCTTAACAAACTTGCATAAAGATCTCGACCTGTTCTAAAATAATGTCGAGCTTATATTTCTATATTAGATCTCGAGTTTCCATGTCAAAATCCTTATAGATATCGACATCACCTCATATCAACATCTCGATATTCTATTTCATCATCATCTCGATATCTTTCCTTTCACAAAAATATTTCGACATCCCTATTGAGATTGCCTTTCACCATTCATAAAACTCAACAACATATCGACATTCTAAATAAACCTCCACGAAGCTCTCGACATATTTCATAAAGAACCCTAAATCTCTAAATTATCACATTTCGAAATTATCTTACCCACACAACCCTAATTTCAAAATTCCTCAAACTCAATATCTAATTTCCAAATAATGTTAAATATCATATAGTCACGAAATTAAATAAATACTAACTATAAAATCATATAGACACATAATATGCATGCAAATTTATTGGCCAACTTACTCACGGGACTCGGGTATTACATTCTCCCCCCCTTAAAGAGGATTTCGCCCCCGTAATCAGGTTAGTTGAAACAATTCTGGGTAGCGACTTCTCATATCATCTTCACGTTCCCATGTAGCTTCTTCTGTTGACTGATTCTGCCATAACACTTTCACTAACGGAATCTCTTTATTCCGAAGTCTTTTCACTTCATACATCAAAATGTCCACCGGCTTCTCTTCATAACTTAAATCTGGCTTGAGCTGTTGGTATAGAAATTAATTTCTCAAAACATGATTCGGGTCAGCGACATATCTTCTTAAGGTCGACACGTGAAAAACATTGTGAACTTGTGCCAATGAGGCTGGTAATTCCAGTTGGTAAGCTACTTCACCGACTCTTTTAATTATTCTAAAAGGTCCAATATATCTTGGGCTCAATTTTCCCTTTCGCCCAAACCGTTTCACACCTTTCATCGGAGATACTCTTAAAAACACCCAGTCATTTATTTCAAATTCCAACGGTCTACGTCTTTGGTCCGCATAACTCTTTTGTCGTCTTTGAGCTGTTTGCATTCTTTCTCGTATCTTTGCTATTGCCTCAGTCATCTCTTGAACCATATCAGGTCCTAACATCGCACGTTCACCGACTTCATCCCAATGTATGGGAGATCGACATTTGCGCCCATACAAAGCTTCATAAGGTGCCATCCCAATAGTGGAATGATAACTATTATTATAAGAAAACTCGATCAGTGGCAAATATTTGCTCCAGTTTCCTTTAAAATCCAAAACACATGCTCGCAACATGTCTTCCAATGTTTGAATCGTTCGTTCTGATTGACCATCCGTCTGAGGATGATAAGCCGTACTAAAAGACAACTTAGTCCCCATTGCTTCCTGCACACTCTTCCAAAAATTTGATAAGAATCGCGAATCTCGATCCGAAATAATTGATGGAATCCCGTGGAGTCGAACAATTTCTTGTATATAGATTTCTGCGTATCGCTCCAGGGAAACATCGAACTTATGGGTAGAAAATGAGCAGACATAGTCAATCGATCGACTATAACCCAAATAGCATCATAACCTTTTACAGTCTTTGGTAGGCCAACAACGAAATCCATCGTAATATGATCCCACTTCCACTCAGGTATTGGTAAAGGTTGTAATGTCCCTGCCGGTCTTTGATGTTCCGCTTTTATTTGTTGACATGTCAGACATTTACTTACAAACACCACAATGTCTCTTTTCATTCCCGGCCACCAATAATTTATTCGAAGATCTCGATACATTTTTGTAGCTCCTGGATGTACTGAATATGCCGTCGCATGTGCTTCTGTCATTACTATTCTTCGAATCTCCGCATCATCAGGTACGGATAAACGGTCCTTGTAATATAGACTTCCGTCTTCTTGAATTTTGAAATCAGTTGAAGTTTGCTCCGCCTGTGTATCTTTGATTTTTAAATATAATTCATCATTTTCTTGCACCCGTTTGATTTGTTCCAATATTGTAGGTTGCAATGTCAAAGCTGCTAACTTTGCTTCAACTTCTCCCAACTGCACTACCTCCACCCCCAATAATTGTAACTCCGCGCTTACCGCTTTTCGACTTAATGCATCAGCCACCACATTTGCTTTGCCTGGATGATAACTAATTACACAATCGTAGTCTTTAACAAGTTCTAACCACCGTCTCTGCCTCATATTTAATTCCTTCTGAGTGAAGAAATATTTCAGGCTCTTGTGATCCGTAAAAATTTCGCATCGTTCTCCATATAAGTAATGCCTCCAAATTTTTAGAGCGAAAACCACATCAGCTAGTTCCAAGTCATGAGTCGGATAATTCTTTTCATACTCCTTCAATTGCCGAGAGGCATATGCGATTACTTTTCCACGTTGCATCAATACACATCCCAGACCATTCCTTGACGCGTCACTATAGACCGAAAATCCTCCAGTCCCTGATGGTATTGTAAGAACTGGAGCTGAAGTGAGTCGCTTCTTTAACTCTTGAAAACTTTGCTCGCACTACTCGCTCCAATGGAATGGAACATTCTTCCTTGTTAACTTCGTCAGTGTTGATGCAATCTTCGAGAAGTCCTTAATAAACTTCCTGTAGTATCCAGCTAAGCGAAGAAAACTACGTACTTCTGTGACGTTGGTTGGTTGAGGCCAATTGTTGATAGCTTCAATTTTACTAGGATCCACAGAAATTCCTTCTCCAGAAACAATGTGGCCCAAAAATGCGACTTGATTCAACCCGAACTCACATTTCTTGAACTTGGCATATAATTTATTTTCTTGTAATATCTCAAGAACTATCTTCAAATGTTGCTCATGTTCCTCCTTCGTTTTCGAGTAAATAAGAATGTCATCAATGAACACAATGACAAACTTGTCCGAAAATCGTTTGAACACTCGATTCATTAGATCCATAAATGCTGCTGGCGCATTAGTTACCCCAAAAGGCATAACTAAAAATTCGTAGTGTCCATATCGGGTCCTGATCGCCGTCTTCGGAATGTCTTCTTTTCGAACCTTTTGATGATATCCCGATCGTAAATGTATTTTTGAAAACACTGTTGCGCCTTGTAGCTGATCAAATAAATCATCAATTCTAGGTAATGGATATTTATTCTTGATTGTGATCTTATTCAGCTCCCTGTATTCGATACATAGTCGCATCGACCCATCCTTGTTTCGTACAAATAGAACTGGAGCTCCCCAAGGAGAAAAACTGGGTTGGATAAATCCCTTCTGTAATAAATCATCCAACTGTTCCCTTAACTCCTTTAATTCATTCGGAGCTAACCGATAGGGAGTCTTAGAGATTGGAGCAGACCTTGGTACTAAATCGATCGGAAACTCAATTTCACGATCTGGTGGTAGTCTTGGTAAATCTTCAGGAAAGACATCCGGAAAATCTTGCACCACTAGTACATCTTCTAATCACGGAGATGAACGTTCCTCTGATTTTACTGTGAAGACTGAATAAGCTTTGCATCCCGCCTTGATGAAGCATTGTGCTTTTGTTGCTGAAATTCCAGAAACATTTCCTTCTTTGATTGTTCCCACAAAAGTGAAAGGCTCCTTCTCTTCAATATCAAACGTAACTGTCTTGCGATTACAGTCAATAACAGCTCCGTATTTTGAGAGCCAGTCCATTCCAAGAATCACCTCATAATCGTTCATTGGAATGACTATTAAACCAACTGACAGTTCTCTTCCGTTAACTAATACAGGACAATTCCGTAAAACCAAATTGGTTCGCATCGCAACTCCGTGTGGAACAGTCATATTATATTCACAATCAGACAGGGTAGGTGTAATCCCGAGTCTCGCTACATATTTAGTGGATGCAAATGAATGCGTGGCTCTTGAATCTACTAAAATGCATGTCGGAAGTTTGTGAATAAGTAGAATACCTGCCACCACGGATGGATTAGCTTTTGCTTCTTCTGCAGTCAATGTATACACACGGGCTGGCACAGTTGGTTGTTTTCCTTGAGCCATAGCTTGATTTCCTGGTGTCTTTTCCGTACATGACCTTGCGTAATGCCCCGTCTTCCCACATTTGAAACAAATAGCATTCTGTGAGAAACAGATACCCGAATGATGTCGTCCAAATATTGGGCAAGCTAGCATTGGAGCTGGAGGTCTCCACTGGTTAGGGTTTTGTTGCTGAGGTGGTCCAGGCCTATTCTGAAAATTTGGCTTTCCTCCTTTTTGAAAGAACTGCCTTTTCTGACTACCACCCCTCCAGTTTGCTCCCTGCACAAACTTTCGCTTTGCCTCATGAGCACGAATAATTCGTGTCTCGGCCTGTTCTGCCACCATTGCTCGCTCCGCCACTTGAGCATATGAGATTCCTTGTAGTCCAGCCATGTTAACATCACGGTACAGTTCGGGCTTTAGACCCTCGAGGAATCATTCAATCTTCAGAGCATCAGTGCTCACCATATGTGTTGCGAACCTTGACAGTTGTTCGAATTTTCTGATGTATTCCGCCACAGTCATCGCCCCTTGTTTGAGATTTATAAACTCATTCAGGCGTTGGGCTCGCACAGGTGCAGTGAAGTATTTATTTCGAAACAGTTCCTTGAAACGTTCCCAAATCATGTTGATTGGATCCTCGATCGCCAAAATAGTGTCCCACCAATGTCCTGCACTTCCTCGCAGTAGAAATGCAGCACACAGAACTTTCTCATTCTCAGGAATTCTGCTATATTGTAACATACTCTCTAATGTTCTAAGCCAATCCTCAGCATATGTTGAATCAATAGCATCCTCAAAGGTCGGTGGGTTCAGCTTGCGAAATCTTTCACTCACTGCTTCAACCCTATCAGCCTGAGAGATTCCATTGTTCCCGGTCCCCTCGGAATTTCGCTGTCGGATCAATTCCCGAATCTGTTGAGACTGCTGGCGTACTAACTCAGTAAGCTGAAGGATAGCCGAATCACGATTGTCAGCCGGGGTTGCATTTTCCTCATCTTGATTGTTTACTCCGCTGCCTTCTCCTCTTGTTCTAACCATGTTGTCTCTCTTACCCTAACAGTCCCTAAGGCCAATAAATTATGCAATGCAAGAAATTCATAATATCACATAACTTACAAGCAAGGCCGTCTTCCGCGCTTTTGAGTGCGTGTACATGGACAGTCTACAGAAAGTGCAACCGAAGCTCTGATACTAACCTGTGACGTCCCGCCATCTACTACTATTTTCTTGCTCTAACTTACGTGACTAAATAAAATATAAAATATATTACATATAAAACCTCGATAGAATTTTTCGATTTTACAAAACACACCACAACCAACTATTTTACAATAGAAACATTGTTCAAATTTATATACGATACAAGCTTATTTTACAAAGACACAACATAATTAAACATAACGCCCGTCTCACAGGTCGCATCCATGTACACACCTCCCTCAAAAGTCACCGAAAGTTCCAGAAGGACCAGCCTTGTCATCTAAACACTTACGTACCGGATTCACTACGTCTGCAACACATAAAAACATGGGATGAGCTACGAAGCTCAGTAAGTGGAAATATGCATGTATGCACGTGCCAAAATAGCAAAGGCATCCGCGCCAATGCTTTCGAGTACTATCCTCACATCATACTCATTCATTTCTCATTTTCATCAGGGCCCATAGCTACTTACTCACTGCACCATCATATCATGAGCTCAAATCATATACGGATAAAAATACGATAGTGGCCCACTCCGGCTAGGATATAATTAGGGTTTATCTCCAATCTTATCATTCACCAGGTCGCCCCTCTATCACGTTACTTTCTTGGTACTATAGTTATACTATGTACCTTCCCATTACCTAAATAATTTAGGTAAATATATTCGTCGGTTTTACCCCCGTCATGGTGCCTTTGTAGAAGTAGCTATATTCTCATCTATCTACATTACATATAATTCGCTTTCCACTCGAGTAATACAATGCACGCTCATTCCTAAAAATACTCAATATGATTCGTGCGTGCACATGATCATGATGCATAAATAATGCAACAATCTAATAAATTCCAAACAATTTCATATAACAGATAATTCACATACCACGTATACATCGAAGCAATTAGTCACGTAGCAATACACATATCAATCAATTTATGTGTTGTAGGTGAAATTCCCACTTACCTGGTATCCTTAGCTTATTGCACGGTTAAATCGCTAACCTTCGAATCCTAATTATAAAAACATATAAAATTATAATTCATTAATTTAGTTATAATTTCATGAAATTAGTTAAATTTGAAAACCCTGTTTTCGACTTATAATTTCGAAACCCTAAAATTCCAAGTTTGAATTAAATTAGAAGTACCACTGAAATTTATAATAATCTTGAATTGATAATTTAAACTCGACGTAATATATTTTAAAACTTCGAAACTTGAATGAGATAAAATTTCCAAATACAACTCAACATAAATCTCGACATGACTGAATTTCGACATGTTGCACTAACATAAACCTCGAGACTTATATATATATATATCGATATTACAACTAAGAATCTCGACATGTATTAACAAATAAATCTCGAAATGAGGCCTGAATTGATCTCGTCATTTCATGTAAAATCTCGAAATCACCCTACACCAAACACTCGACATCTTACTCGATATTTTCTTTTAATATAAATAAAAATTTCGAAACTACTTCACCTATTCACTTCGACATTCTCACAATAACCTTTCGACATCCTGATAGCATCTCGAAATCTTCTTCGATATTTACTTTCAAAATTTATAACAATGTCGAGATAACTTCACCTAAGCATTTCGATATATACCCCGAGATTCTTAATCCTTATTTCATATTTTCCACTCAACTTTTTCAACTCCACAATAACTTATGTCGACATTTTACTCGAGATCCCACTTCACATAACATCTCGACATTTAATAAAAATTTCGACACCATCAAACAAAAAATCTCGAAACCAACCAAACCCCAATCTTTCGAAGATTATAACACTATTTCTTCCTAAACCCTTAAAATCTTTCGATCAAAACCTTAATTGTCAAGAACACTTTAAATATCATATCAAATCTAAATGATGTTCTTCCTTTTCAAAAATCAAACCCTAAAAACATAATGTTACGTGATTTTCAAACTCAATACCTCTTAGACAAACCAAAACCTAAAACATAATTAATCATAGTTAAAACATAAAATTTAGAGTAAGAAATTTATACCTACTCCAAGCTAAATTTCGATCTCAACTTGTTCAGACCTTCATTTCTCTCTCAATCCTAAGTTCTCGCCAACTAACAAAAAAATGTTTATCTTTCTATCTTAATTGATCAACTTGAGTGTAATAATAGATAAATGACAAAAGACTTCACCTAATCTCATCTTTAATCACGTAAGATGCCATTATATTACTCAAGTGATTTTCCTTCTTTGACCTTATACTCAACATTTAACCAAATATCATTATTTTAAACCTTGTAGTAATCGTTCTTTAAAATTAAATCTCGAATTCTTAGTCCCAATACATATATCGACATTCTTAACAAACCTGCATAAAGATCTCGACCTATTCTAAAATAATGTCTAGCTTATATTTCTATATTAGATCTCGAGTTTCCATGTCAAAATCCTTATAGATATCGACATCACCTCATATCAACATCTCGATATTCTATTTCATCATCATCTCGACATCTTTCCTTTCACAAAAATATTTCGACATCCCTATCGAGATTTCCTTTCACCATTCATAAAACTCATACAACATATCGACATTCTAAATAAACCTCCATGAAGCTCTCGACATATTTCATAAAGAAACCCTAAATTTCTAAATTATCACATTTCGAAATTATCTTACCCACACAACCTAATGTTAAAATTCCTCAAACTCAATATCTAATTTCCAAATAATGTTAAATATCATATAGTCATGAAATTAAATAAATACTAACTATAAAATCATATAGACACATAATATGCATGCAAATTTGTTGGCCAACTTACTCACGGGACTCGGGTATTACACGTTCTAGGCCAGGGGATGAGTGACGTTCCGAGGAATTTTGACGATGAATGAGGTCGTTAATCTGATCGGACTGCCACCAAATCAGATCAGTTAACTGATTAATGGTAGAGCGGTCCTCATTCGGTGGGGATTCGGAACCCGCCCTACGACTAGTTTCACCTACTTCTCTACGTGTCCTCGGCATTTTCAACTAGTTCTACAATCAGTCATAGAGAGCACATGTATCAATTAACACGTAATCACATACTCAAGAAGTACACTTACAGGCCAAGCTGGATCTCCAGACTTTTGAGCGGCAATACATGGACAGTCTTCAGAATCTAAAGCCCGAAGCTCTGATACCACCTGTGGCGACCCTACTTTTCTAGTTAGGATTATTGGCGGATTTCCGCAGCGTAAGCCGCGGAAGGCCCGTCTAATTAAAACTTTTTCCTAAAAATAATATATATTACTATAAATATACGTCTACATTGTCATCTCTGTACACGGGCCGAAGCCCCAAAAATCTCAAAGAACAAAAAGCCCTAACGCCGCTCCACAGGTCTTCATCCACGTACCGCACTGCCCTCAAAAGTTCGTAGAGCACCGCCACAAGCCGCCTCAGTCACGACGCGTATCAGCGTCGGACTCAGTACCTACAACACGTAAACACTGAGCGATTTGTCCAGTAGGTGAATAGACATGCGTGTATGCAAGTGTGCACTCAATCCCGATCCCAATTTCTCACAACATGATATAATGCACACTCTTTCTTTTCCCACATTCCTATTTAACACAATACAGGGCCCTAGGTTAGGCTCGACACCTCCGCGCGCAATAGACTACTGGGAGGCCACCCCCAAGTCTCGCGGCGAGCTACGCCGGTAGTGCACTGATCGATCACGTCAATGTCCTCCTACCAGGTCGTATATCTCCCGCACAAATCAAAAATCCCATCCGGCGGTATGCACCTCGAATCGATCACGTCCGAGTAGACAGATCGATCACGTCTGTCTCCGCCAGGTGCCCAGTGAGCCCAATCTCGACTCCTCTAAGAGTCGCCAATCACAAACATCTCATTCTACCCCATACGTCAATATCTCATATCCTATCGTCACATCGTGGTATAACCATTTCTCGCCCTAACGTGATATGCACGTGCCATGCATATAAAAATATCATAAAACATGATTTATATAATACGTACGTAAAGCATATAAATCACATAAGTCACGTAAATCACATAATCATGTGAAAACACATAATTGTGTTTACGTATTGTAGATGGATGATCCACCTACCTGTCCTCCTGCTATTGTCAGTCAAGAGATCTGGTGGAATCCGTAAATGTCGAACCTCTAAATAAATAAATATTATTAATATATGTGCAAGTTCTCGAAAACTCTAAAATTTATAAAAACCTAAAATAATGAAATTCCCAATAAATAAATAATACCCTTAAAATATCGAAAACCCTAGAAATAGCAAAATCCTAAAATACCGAAATTTATTAAATGTCGAAACTTTTAAACAGTTTCGAAATCTTTTCCATATAATGTCGAGCTTTTACAATCATACTTAAAGGAAAATGTCGAGGTTTATTTGCTAAAGATGTCGAGACCCTTACTTATCGAAATCTAAGGTAAATGTCGAAATCTAGTCATTGAAAATGTCGAAGTTCTTAAAGAATATCGAGACCTTACTCCTTAGTAATGTTACTACATCTCGACATCTTTAAATAATTATCCTATATTGAAATCATATAAATGTCGAGACACAGATGTCGAAACCCTCACTAAACATTTCGACATTCTACCAGTTATCACATTTCGTCATTTTATGTCATATACCTCGAAATCATTTCAGAATTCTTCTATGAAACATCTCGAAACCTATTTATAATATGGTTATTAGATCTCGACATCTTGGTTGTGAGAGTAATTACCAAATCTCGACATCTTTGTTATTGCCTCACGAATTCTTTATATGGCTTATCAAATCTCGACATCAACATAAGATATATCTCGAAATTTTTGGTGGTGTAATACCCTAAAGGTCGGCTTCAAAAATGACTTCTAACCCAGAAAATCTTACTCCCTAACTGCCCCTAACAAATCATTATATTCATTCAAGAATCCTAAAACTCACGTAAGTACTCTTATTGAATGAGTGTTGAAGAATCTAAATTCTTAACCTCATCCACATGCTCGAAATTCTCTTATGCTCAGTACCTAATTACGAAAGATAGAGAACACATATGAATATGTATTAGATAACAGAAACAGTACGTTTACCTCCTTTGCTTCGAGCTCTTTGTGTTAGCTAATGATTTGAGCTTGCTAAACTTCACTTTTCCTAACTTTTCATTGAATTTCTTCTTTTACTTAGTATCGTTGTTCTAATGTGTAGTCCTAACAAGGGTTTTGCTCCTTATTTTTATGGATGTATATCAAAGACTTCGAATTTTGGAATTGACAAGACAAGTTGATGACGTGAATTTCCCTAACGTGTAAGTAACTAAATCCTCAATATCTATCTTAGCAAAACTTGGGCCTTAATTAGGTGTTAGACAGCCCAACGTTGAGTTCCTATTTTGTTTGTTATTTTAATTGAACATACCCAATATTATAAGTCTTAGTACCATTATTATTATTATTACACACACACACACACACACACACACACATATATATGGTCATTAATATTAATTTCAATCTAAAAAAAATAATCTATATTTTTCGTTGTAAGATTTTAATTAATTTATCCCAATCATAATTCATAGACTTACAAAATTAATTATAACAAAACCCCGTATAAAAATTACGGGTATTACATCCTCCCCCCTTAAAAGAATTTCGTCCCTGAAATTACACCGACTAGAATAACTCGGGATGACGAACTCTCATTTCATCCTCACGCTCCCAAGTGGCTTCCTCAATTGATTGATTCCACCACAATACCTTGACTAACGGAATAGTCTTATTCCGTAGTCGTTTCGACTCGTACATCAGAATCTCTACGGGCTTCTCTTCATAACTCAAGTCAGGCTTGAGCTGTTGGTAAAGAAGCTCGTTCTGAATAATATGGCTCGGGTCCGCGACGTATTTTCGTAACGTCGATACGTGGAATACGTCGTGAACTTGTGACAGGGAAGTTGGTAATTCCAACTGGTATGCAACTTCACCGACTCGTCTGATAATCTTGAACGGGCCTATGTATCTTGGACTTAGCTTGCCCTTCTTTCCAAGTCGCTTCACTCCCTTCATCGGGGAAATCTTCAAAAATACTTGGTCGTTCTCCGAGAATTCCAATGGTCGTCTCATATGATCTGCGTAACTTTTCTGTCGGCTCTGAGCCGTTCGCATTCTTTCCCGGATTTTGGTCACTGCTTCTGTTGTTTCTCGGATCATATAAGGTCCTAATAAGGCTCGTTCGCCGATTTCGTCCCAATGAACTGGGGATCGGCATTTGCGCCCATATAATGCCTCGTGCGGCGCCATTCTGATTGTAGCGTGGAAACTGTTGTTGTAGGAGAATTCGATCAACGGCAAGTACTTACTCCAATTTCCCTTGAAGTCTAGTACGCACGCTCGTAACATGTCCTCAAGGGTTTGGATCGTCCGTTCAGACTGCCCGTCGGTTTGGGGATGCAGTACTGAACGAGAGTTTAGTACCCATCGCTTTTTGTAAGCTTTGCCAGAAGTTGGATAGAAATCTCGAATCTCAATCCGAGACGATAGAAATTGGAATCCCATGGAGCCGAACAATTTCCTGAATATACAATTCAGCGTAGCGTTCCATGGAAAAAGTAGAACTGATTGGAAGGGAATGGGCTGATTTCGTCAGGCGGTCTACAACCACCCAGATAGCGTCATGGCCTTTCGTCGTCTTTGGTAAACCAACGACAAAATCCATCGTGATATGGTCCCATTTCCATTCGGGAATCGGTAAAGGCTGTACAGTTCCAGCTGGTCGCTGGTGTTCCGCTTTGATCAGCTGGCACGTCATACATCTACTTACGAATGTGGCGATATCCTTCTTCATTCCCGGCCACCAATATATGATCCACAAATCTTGGTACATCTTTGTCGCACCCGGGTGTACTGAGTACATTGTTGCGTGCGCCTCTGTCATTATTGTTCGTCGTAACTCCTCGTCATTGGGCACGTATAGCCGATTCTTGTATAACAAGGTTCCGTCTGCCCGAATTTCGAAGTCTTCGGGTAGTGTATCCTTCGCCTTTGGGTAAAATTCATCCTCTTCTTGTGCTTTTTGAATTCGATCTAGTAACGTCGGCTGAAGAGTCAGCGCTGCTAGTTTCGTTTCGACTTCGCCCAAACTAACTATTTCCACTCCTAGTCTGTGCAATTCCGTACTCATCGCCTTTCCACTGAGCGCGTCTGCGATTACGTTTGCTTTGCCCGGATGATAATTGATAACGCAGTCGTAGTCTTTTACAAGCTCCAGCCATCGTCGTTGCCTCATATTTAACTCTTTCTGGGTGAAGAAATATTTCAGGCTTTTATGGTCTGTGAAGATCTCGCGCCTTTCTCCGTAAAGATAATGTCTCCAGATCTTTAAGGCAAAGACCACTGCTGCTAGTTCTACATCATGGGTCGGATAATTCTTCTCGTACTCCTTCAGTTGTCTGGAGGCATACGCGATTACTTTACCATTCTGCATCAATACGCGTCCCAGTCCATTCTTCGAGGCGTCGCTATAGACCGAGAATCCTCTAGTTCCCGAGGGTATGGTCAGAATAGGAGCAGAAGTGAGTCGCTTCTTCAGCTCCTGAAAACGTTTGTTCGCAAGCTTCAGACCACTTGAAAGGTACGTTCTTTCTGGTCAAGTTCGTCAGAGTCGAGGCAATGCTAGAGAAGTCAGCTATGAACTTACGGTAATATCCCGCAAGTCCTAAACTTCGGACCTCGGTCGGAGTAGTTGGTCGTGGCCAATTGTTCACGGCCTCAATCTTACTCGGGTCCCACGGAGATTCCACTCCCGGAAATCACGTGTCCCAAGAATGCTACTTGCTCAAGCCAAAATTCGCATTTCTTGAATTTGGCATAGAGCTGTTTCTCACGCAAGGTTCCTAAGACGATTCGTAAGTGACTCTCGTGTTCTTCTTTCGTCTTAGAATAGATCAGAATGTCGTCAATAAAGACGATTACGAAGCGGTCGAGATAGTCCTTAAAGATTCGGTTCATAAGATCCATAAAAGCAGCAGGGGCATTAGACAGTCCGAAGGGCATGACCAAAAACTCGTAATGGCCGTACCTCGTACCGAACGCCGTTTTAGGAACATCTGTCCCCCTGATCTTTAACTGATGGTATCCCGAACGGAGATCGATTTTCGAGAATACCGTAGCACCCTGTAGTTGGTCGAATAGATCATCGATCCTCGGTAACGGGTATTTATTCTTGATCGTGATCTTGTTCAGTTCTCGATAGTCGATACACAGTCGCATCGACCCGTCTTTCTTTCGCACGAATAGGACTGGTACTCCCCACGGTGAAAAGCTGGGCTGAATAAACCCTTTCTGCAACAAGTCCTCTAGCTATTCCTTCAATTCTTTCAGTTCGTTCAGCGCTAGTCGATAAGGAGCTTTAGAGATTGGGGCGGACCCCGGCACCAGATCTATCGTGAACTGTATTTCTCGATCAGGGGGTAACCCCGGGAGATCATCGGGAAATACATCAGCATACTCGTTGACTATCGGCACGTCTTTCAGTTCTGGCTGAGGTAACTCCTCTGCCTTCACCGCGTACACGAGATAAGACTCACAACCAGATCTCAATAGTCGTTGAGCCTTCAACGCAGAGATTTGAGGAACACGATTTATAGTAGTTTTTCCCGAAAAAGTGAACACCTCTTCTTCGGGAAGTTGAAATTTTACGACCTTCTTGTTGCAATCTATGATGGCTCCGTATTTCAAAAGCCAATCCATCCCAAAAATAACATCATAGTCGTTCATTGGGATCACAATCAGGTCGACACTCGGATCTCTACCCTCAATGTTCACAGAACATCCTCCCAGCACTTGGTTAGTGCGTGTCGGATCACGTGTTGTAGGGTAACTATGTAGTTGCACTCAGAAGGTAGGAGAAACTCCCACCTTTTCCACATATTTGGCCGACACAAATGAATGTGTGCCCCAGAGTCAATTAACACAGAGGTGGGCACGTTATAGATAGTCAACGTACCCGTGACTACGGAAGGATTCGCTTCGGCCTCCTCGTGGTCAAAGTAAAAACTCGCGCTGGTACCGGTGGAGGTCGGATTAAAGGTTGGTTTGGAACTTGCGGTATTTTCTCGTTGCAGACCCTGGCATAGTGGCCAATCTTTCCACACCGAAAACATTGGGGAGTTGGGTTTGGTCTCGTCCCATGGCATACTCCGTAGTGGTAGCGCCCACACTGTCGACATTGAGGTACAGTGTTTGGGGGTCGGGTTGAAACGTTAGCTGGTCCTTGGTTAGGTCTCGGTCTCCAGTTCTGCTGGCCTGGTTGATTTCCACGATTATTCAGATTCTTGCCAAAGAACGGGCGTTTCTGACTCCCTCCTACTTGTTGCCCTTCCGCTCTCCGCTTTGCATCTTGAGCTTTTGTAACTCTAGGTTAGGCTCGACACCTCCGCGCGCAATAGACTGCTGGGAGGCCACCGCCAAGTTTCGCGGCGAGCTACGCCGGTAGTGCACTGATCGATCACGTCAATGTCCTCCTACCGGGTCGTATATCTCCCGCACAAATCAAAAATCCCATCCGGCGGTATGCACCTCGAATCGATCACGTCCGAGTAGACAGATCGATCACGTCTGTCTCCGCCAGGTGCCCAGTGAGCCCAACCTCGACTCCTCTAAGAGTCGCCAATCACAAACATCTCATTCTACCTCATACGTCAATATCTCATATCCTATCGTCACATCGTGGTATAACCATTTCTCGCCCTAACGTGATATGCACGTGCTATGCATATAAAAATATCATAAAACATGATTTATATAATATGTACGTAAAGCATATAAATCACATAAGTCACGTAAATCACATAATCATGTGAAAACACATAATTGTGTTTACGTATTGTAGATGGATGATCCACCTACCTGTCCTCCCGCTATTGTCAGTCAAGAGATCTGGTGGAATCCGTAGATGTCGAACCTCTAAATAAATAAATATTATTAGTATATGTGCTAGTTCTCGAAAACTCTAAAATTTATAAAAACCTAAAAATAATGAAATTTCCCAATAAATAAATAATACCCTTAAAATATCGAAAACCCTAGAAATAGCAAAATCCTAAAAATACTGAAATTTATTAAATGTCGAAACTTTTAAACAGTTTCGAAATCTTTTCCATATAATGTCGAGCTTTTACAATCATGCTTAAAGGAAAATGTCGAGGTTTATTTCCTAAAGATGTCGAAACCCTTACTTATCGAAATCTAAGGTAAATGTCGAAATCTAGTCATTGAAAATGTCGAAGTTCTTAAAGAATATCGAGACCTTACTCCTTAGTAATGTTACTACATCTCGACATCTTTAATAATTATCCTATATTGAAATCATATAAATGTCGAGACACAGATGTCGGAACCCTCACTAAACATTTCGACATTCTACCAGTTATCACATTTCGACATTTTATGTCATATACCTCGAAATCATTTCAGAATTCTTCTATGAAACATCTCGAAACCTATTTATAATATGGTTATTAGATCTCGACATCTTGGTTGTGAGAGTATTTATCAAATCTCGACATCTTAGTGATATGTAGCTCGACATCTTTGTTATTGCCTCACGAATTCTTTATATGGCTTATCAAATCTCGACATCCACATAAGATATATCTCGAAATTTTTGGTGGTGTAATACCCTAAAGGTCGGCTTCAAAAATGACTTCTAACCCAGAAAATCTTACTCCCTAATTCAGCCCCTAACAAACCATTATATTCATTCAAGAATCCTAAAACTCACGTAAGTACTCTTATTGAATGAGTGTTGAAGAATCTAAATTCTTAACCTCATCCACATGCTCGAAATTCTCTTATGCTCAGTACCTAATTACAAAAGATAGAGAACACATATGAATATGTATTAGATAACAGAAACAGTACGTTTACCTCCTTTGCTTCGAGCTCTTTGTGTTAGCTAATGATTTGAGCTTGCTAAACTTCTCTTTTCCTAACTTCTCATTGAATTCTTCTTTTACTTAGTATCGTTGTTCTAATGTGTAGTCCTAACAAGGGTTTTGCTCCTTATTTTTATGGATGTATATCAAAGACTTCGAATTTTGGAATTGACAAGACAAGTTGATGACGTGAATTTCCCTAACGTGTAAGTAACTAAATCCTCAATATCTATCTTAGCAAAACTTGGGCCCTAATTAGGTGTTAGACAGCCCAACGTTGAGTTCCTATTTTGTTTGTTATTTTTATTGAACATACCCAATATTATAAGTCTTTGTACCATTATTATTATTATTACACACACACATATATATATTTATGGTCATTAATATCAATTTCAATCTAAAAAAAATAATCTATATTTTCTTTATAAGATTTTAATTAATTTATCCCAATCTTAATTCATAAACTTACAAAATTGAAAATTTATCTGCGGGAGTTTGGAGGAGGCTCGATCGTATTGTGGGCAACCCCCAGTGGTTTGCCCGATTCCCAGACACTTTCTGTCGATGCGCACTTCCATCGTCGTCAGACCACTCGCCCATTCTTTTGGGCGCAGATACGCCACGACATCGCAAGGTGACATTTAGATTTGAAAATTTCTTGACGAAGGACGTGGCGTTCATGGAGCAGGTTCAACGTATTTGGAGCATTCCTCTTCGTGGGTTTCCTATGTTCGTCGTTAAGCAACGCTTGAAGCTGCTGAAGCCAATTTTTCAACAGATGAGGAGGGCCAAAGGGGATTTAGCGGCGAATGTTATTGAGGCAAAGCGTTTCCTTGATCTTGCACAGGATTTCTCGTCACGCTATCCACATGAGGGGCTATTTTTTGACCTTGAGCGGCTGTGCCGTTCACTCTATGCTAAGGCAGTGGAGGTGGAGCATACGGCTTTGTCGCAAAGGGCTAAGCTTGCTTGGCTGAAGGATGGGGATCAGTGCTCGTCTTATTTCTTTCGTAGGGTGGCCATGCGGCGGGCACGCAATCGTATAGTCTCTCTTGAAGATGCGACGGGGGCCTTATTGGAAGAACCGCATCAGGTGGAGGCTGAGCTGATAGGGTTTTACCAGGATCTATTAGGAAAGTCGGTACACTCGGAGCCGGTAGCAGTGGCGGATGTACAGCGTGCTGTGACGTCCACGCTATCCCCAGCAGATGCACAATCCATGGTCGGCCCTGTGGATGGGAGGGAAGTACGAGAGGCGCTTTTCTCTATGGGGGATGAGAAGGCGCCGGGACCCGATGGGTATACTGTCGCCTTTTTCAAAGAGGCATGGACCACAGTGGGAGAGGACGTCGTGAGGGCTGTACAGGACTTCTTTGCAACGGGTAAACTACTTAAGGGGATCAATAGCACTCTTATCACGCTCATCCCAAAGGTAGAGACACCACGCCGTGCGACGGAGTTTCGACCTATTTCGTGCTGTAATGTGTTATACAAGGTCATCTCCAAGATTTTGGCGAACAGACTTAAGCCTTTTCTACCTGGGTTGGTGCATGGGACGCAGACGGCTTTTATACCGGGTCGTCGCATTAGTGACAATGTGTTGCTGGCCCAGGAACTTTGCCTTGGGTATAAGTCGAAGGGGAGGCCCCCCCGAGCAATGTTTAAGATCGATCTGGCGAAGGCGTATGATAAGGTGGAGTGGAGTTTTTTGCTGGCTGTGCTTGAGGCTATGAGCTTTCATCCGACCTTTATTGGGTGGATTAGGGCATGCATGACGACGACAGATTTCTCACTTAATCTGAATGGCCAGGTGGTTGGGTTCTTTGCGGGGAAGAGAGGACTTCGACAGGGAGACCCCATATCGCCGTATCTTTTTACATTGGTTATGGAGATCCTTCATGGGATGGTATCGCTGTGCATTTCGGAGGAGCCGAGGTTTACTTACCATTGGCGCTGCGATTCATTGAGATTGGCATCACTGGCTTTCGCGGATGATCTGCTTCTCTTCAGCCATGCTGATGCTGTGTCGATCAACGTACTGAAGAACGCTCTAGGACGCTTTGCGTCTTTGTCTGGATTACACCCCAATCCGGACAAGAGCGAGATGTACCTTTCACGACGGGCGGAAGGGCTGACCGTGCAGATTCAGTCACTTATGGGATATCGGATAGGACATCTTCCGGTACGCTACCTTGGAGTACCACTTATTACTACGCGACTTTCCATAGCGGACTGTGCACCGCTACACAGCGAGTGGATCAGCGCATCGGGTCATGGCTTAATCAGTCGTTGTCGTACGCCGGAAGAATCCAGCTTGTTAAGTCGGTTCTTCAGGCCATGCATGCGTATTGGTCGGGGGTCTTCTTGCTTCCTAAAGGCGTTGTCCGAGCGCTGGAGACGCGATTTAGGAAGTTTCTTTGGGGGGGATCGACGGCTAAGGTTGCTTGGGAAGTCCTATGTCTGCCAATGTCTGAAGGAGGTATGGGCATCAGATCCATCGAGACAGACAACAAGGCACTTCTAATGAAGCATCTATGGAGTGTCCTCACGAGAGCCCCTGATTCGATTTGGGTTGAGTGGCTTTATAGGACACGGCTACACTCTCGATCGGTGTGGGATCTGACCATTTCGCCAAATGATGCATGGAGCTGGAGGAAGATGCTGCAGCTGCGACCATTGATACGTACACTTATTACCTTTAGGGTAGCGGATGGATCGGGCATATGGCTGTGGAAGGATCCTTGGCTTCTGCATACCCCGTTACTAGAGAGGTTTCCTCGAGGGCCTATTGCGATGGGTCTACCTGCTGATTCACGACTGAGTGTGGTGATTGGTGCCCAGGGATGGAACTGGCCTGGGCAAGGGTCTGTCGAGTATATCGAGATTAGTCGCCTTCTTCCTCAGGTGGTGCAGGGTGAACAGGACGGGGTGATTTGGACAGGATCATCGACGGGGATTATGACTGCAAAGTCGGTGAGGGAAGCGATCCGATTCAGACGGGAACCAGTATGTTGGGGTACCCTATTTGGAGGGCCACTGAAGCTGCCACGTCATGATTTCATCCTCTGGTTAGGGATACAAGATCGGTTGGCGACTAGAGATAAGCCTTGGGTTGCTCAGAGGGCGGGTACGCCTGCGTGTATCCTCTGTGACGAGCTGCATTACGAGACGGTTCAGCATCTCTTTTTCGATTGTGCATATTCACGCAGGTGTCTTCGGTTGTTGAGGAGACGTATTCGATGGTCGTGGCCGTATAGGGAGTGGAGAGAGGGTATTCGGTGGGCGGCGACAAGATGGCGAGGGCGACATCTTGTTCACGCGGCGTATAAACATGTGCTAGCGTCACTTGTCTACCATATCTGGCAGGCGAGGAACAGGCGCTGGAAGGAAGGAATTACCACGTCCCCTGATCGGCTTGTTGGTTGTGTGCTTGCGCTGGCCACCATGCGTATTAGTGGAATATCTACTAAGTATGATCTTCAGCGTTTAGCTATACGACGACTTTGGAGAGTTGCATGGTAGATAGTATGGATGCTTCCCATTTGAGTTGTACCCAGTAGCCTGTTACTGGTTGATTGTGCGGAGCACCGCTCCCACCCATCTTGTATTCTTTTCCTTCTATCTATATATGGGACTTTATACCAAAAAAAATAAACTTACAAAATTAATTATAACAAAACCCCGTATTAAAATTACGGGTATTACACCATCCATCGAATAAGTATAACAAAACCCCGTACTCAAACGGATCAAGCCCATTAAAAGGTTCATTAAGGCTTTGAGCGCGAAACCCTAACGCAGCTTCTGCGATTCAAAATGCACAGCCGTAGAAACATGTCGGAGAGCCACGACGAGAAGCAGGCCGCCGACGTGGAGTCCTGGCCAAAGACGGAACCGCCACCACCGGCAATGATAGGCCGAGTGCAACGCGCGCATTCAACACCAGACAGAAAAGTGTCGCGACTCCTTCACCCCGCTGTCGTCGTCTCAGCCCTTGCATGCCGGTGTCGCCGCCTCGCAAGGAGATATCTCTGCCGCATGTTCTGGCTGGGGCTGGAATCGCTGTGGTAGAAACGCGCAGCAGGCGCTGCGCTCGCCGGCGCTATCCGCAAACGTGCGGCGGCGCTCCCCCGGGTCGTCGCCGGAGCACCATGGCTTGCGTCGAACCCAGAGTTTAAGGCTGATCGGGCCTGCTTGAAGCAGCCCGATGCAGTGCAAGCAACCCGTGCGGAATGCGCATCTTCCCGGGTCCCGCCGTCGTACGGGTCTCAGTCCGGTCTGTGGTTCGTCGTCAATCTATACCGCATGAGTTGGTGGCCGTGGGTTGGCAAACGAGGCGTCGAGCAGCCCAGCAATGGTCGAACCGCGTCGGCGTTTCTATTGTCTCTCACACGCCTCGTTTCAATTGAAACACGTAATGATTCCGATCACGAACGCCCTCTATGATACCATTGTTGGGTTACCCGGGTATGTACCGGAGACGCCATGTTGGTACGGTGCAGAACAAAAACTTTCGGGTTTCCCTATTGCCCTCGTTGCTTGGGTCGGAACGGTAACTCACTTTAACACGTAATAGGGTGGGTCAAACTCGTATCGATTTACAAGTTGAAGCGAGTAGCAGCTCCTCGTCCTTTTTTTCAAGTACGGCTATAGTTGTGGATGGCACTAGATTGTCAAGCCGACCTCGCGGGTGAACGACTTAGTCAATCCTCTAAAGATGGCTAGAGAGAATTAATCCGTCGCTTGGGCGAACGGTGTGTGCATTTTAGTGTGTGTTTTTGCCTTAGCTAATTTAAAAAAAAATCAGCTTCTGAATTTGGATAGGGCTACCTTATTTGTACTCTCTAGGCTCTTAAATATCTCAAAGAAATCTCCAATATTTGATTTTGATTTTTACTCCTTAAGTGGAGAGATCTTCGCTATAATTTTCTCTCCTATTGAATTCAAACTTAAGGAAACTTGCTATTATTATTAGATAACTAACTTAGATATATAAATCAAATAAAATATCTTTAAATATGGAATCAAATTTCGAATTTTATATAATATAAAATTCGAAATTTTCAATCCAGTTAAATAAAATTCCGAATATTTTTATTCCATTTTTATTTATGTCAAATATGGAAATTTCGAAAATACCCTCAAAGGCATATTTCGAAACAAGCTTAAGGTGAAAGTCCAATTTTACCCTTAAGCCCATTAAGCACTTGGCGAAGCCCAAGTCTTAAAGTTAGTTTCATACAAAGTCCAACTTCGGTCCAATAAATGGCCCGAGGCCCATTAAGGTGCGGCCCAAGGCCCGTTAAGGACCAAAACACTCTTTCTCCTTATCAGTACATGTTGATGATCCTTTTAAGCTCGTCTCTTAGGTTCAACTCAATCGGAAAGGGAGGAATCCAAGAGTCCGATAGTTACCTAGGCAATCACGCAGTACCTGACCGTAACTCGATTCGAGTGCGATCGAACCAGTTGTTGTTCCAAAACCCTACTATAGATTGCAGTGCTACGTATAAACCTTTTAGCTGTGTCCCGATGGAGTTAGAGCCACGGTCTATGTCAAACTCACTGAACTCGATACTATGATGAAACGGAGACGAGGCAAATTACCAAACTACCCACCACGTGTAACATGAGTCAGTTCAATACCCAATGATTTCGTAATTTCTCGTCGCGGTTCACATAGGACACTTGTCTCGATTATTTACGAGACTGTGAATCCGTACTTGTCTGAGCCCGGGAATGTCAAATCATCATCAAAACCGCATCTGGCTCCTGACCCACGCAATAGCATTGGGTCGAGGGGAGCCAGTGACAGTCGAGACATCGAAGTCAACTCTGTCAAAGCCTCTTTTGGTCTAAGGTTCACGCAGACTACTATAATGTTGTCGTCGGTCATTGACACTCCTTGAGTAAAAAGCCATGTTCGTCCGTAGACCCATGATTCATTGTCCATGAAACGATTCAATCATTTGATTCGTTCGTATCAGAAGTCATGACCTCACCTCCAAGCGGGATATCAGCACACGAAAGGTCCTCGACAAATAAGCCGTAATTGGTTGTCCAGCACCCAACTGAAGCCTTAGGCTTATGGACTTTTAACTTTCGAGGTTAAGAGTCCACTGGTGCCTTCCTCTATCATGCTTGGATTTCGATATCTTAGTCCTTAGAGTGTGAGATTTTTGCCAAATCTTACTCTCTTTTGAAATCCAAATCCAATCTTAAGGAAACTTGCTATATTAGAAAACTAACTTAAATACCAAGTCAAACTAAGTATATTTAAATATGGTATGGAATTCAAAACTTAATCCTAAATTAATTTCGAAGCTTAATAAATAATATTCCAAATATTTATTCCATATTTAAATATGCAAAATTCCGAAAATACCCACAAAGGCATATTTCGAAATTAGCTTAAGGTGAAATCCATTTTTATCCTCAAGCCCATTAACCACTTGGCCAAGTCCAAGTCTTAAAGTTAGTTTCATAAGATGTCCAACTTCGATCCAGTAAATGGCCCGAGGCCCATTAAGGCGTAGCCCAACGGCCCAAGGCCCGTTAAGGCCCAAAACACTTTCTCTCCTTATTAGTACACGTTGATGATCCTTTTTAAGCACGAATCTCTAGGTTCGACTCAATCGGCATGGGAGGAATCCGAGAATCCGATAGTTACCTAGCCAATCCTGCAGTACAGGACCGTAACCCGATTCGAGTGCAAATTTCAGCCCAGTCTTTATCTCAGAAGATCACTATAGATAACAGTGATACGTATAAACCCTTCAGCTGTGTCCCAATCAAGTGAGAGTCACGGTCTATGTCAAAATCACTAAACTCGATTCTATGATAAAACGGAGACGAGGCAAATTACCAAACTACCCTCCATGTCTCACATGAGTTAGTTCAATACCTTGGCCAAGGATTTCATAATTTCCCGTCGCCATCCTCATAGGACACTTATCTAGATTACTTACAAGACTGTGAATACATACTCGGCGGTCTAAGCCCGGTAATCACAAATCGTCATCAAGACCGCATCTGGCTCTCTGACCCATGCAACAGCAAGTCGGTTCGAGGGGAACAGATGACAGTCGAGACTTCGAAGTCAACTCTGTCAAACCCCCTTTCGCCCTAAGGTTCACGTAGACTACTACAGTGTTGTCGTCCGTCATTGACACTCCTTGAGTAATAAGCCATGTTCGACCGTATGACCCGTGAGTCAGTGTCCATGAACGCGTCAATCCCTTGATTCGATTCGTATCACAAGTCATGACCTCCGCTTCAAAGCGGGATATCGACACACGATATGTCATCGACAAATAAGCCGTGATCGGTTATCCAGCACCCAACTGGAGCTTCAGGCTTACGGACTCTTAATCTTCGAGGTTAAGAGTCCACTGGTGCCTTCCACTCTCGTACCCATCGAAAATAGTGACTCAACTAGACACATTTGGATTTGTTCATTTATTGTTTTACCGGATGCTAAGTATAGAACTCATATATCCAATAAATGAAAAATGTCTTCATTAAACACACGATATCTTATTACACAAGAAGTCGAATGATAAATAAGTTGATGCCCTATACAATCTAATCCTCGTGTAGGATTCAAGGGCATATTCATAACATCGTCAAGTGAGAGCCAGGATTATGTCAAACTCACAAACTCGACACTATGACTAATTCGTGACAACGATATTACTAAACTACACTACACGTCCCACATGAGTTAGTTTATTACTCCGGTCAAAGATTTTGTAATTTCTCATCCCCAAATATGCATAGGACATATATCTCGATTACTAACGAGATAGTGAATCCCTCACGACTGTCAATGCCCAGCAGTCTCACTTCATGGTCGAAACCGCATAGTCAATCGATCGATCATCGACACTCAGCGAGCTATTGTGACGATCGGGGCCTATGAGGGCGGGGAGTGATCGCCTGTGCCGGAGAGGTGCACGGACAAGGAGCGGCTCCTAGCAAGCTTCTAGGCGAAGGGGTACATGAACAACTGATCCGACACCCGAATGAGAGGGGATCCCGAGACTGACAATGTATTGGCGTGTCAGGCTAAGAATCGTATAATAGAATTGATAGTACAACTCATATCACCAAGGTCGACCTACCTTTCCGGGAGTATCTATAGAAACTCTGAAGTTAAACGTGCTTGACTCGGGGCAATCTTAGGATGGGTGACCCCCTGAGAAGTTTCTCAGGGTGCGTGTGAGCGAGTGCACGAAGCACGCTGAAGGTTAAATGGTGATACCTTTCGGGAGTGCATCTATAGAAACTCTGAAGTTAAGCGTGCTTGACTTGGGGCAATCTAGGGATGGGTGACCCCTAGAAGTTTCTCAAGGTGCGTGTGAGCGACTGCACGAAGCATGCTGAAAGGTTAAATAGTGGTACAGTGGGGCTAGACTATAGGTCGGACAGTGGTGGGCCCCAAACCACTAATCCCTGTAGGGATCGATGCTACAGTATCACTCGGTATGGGACGGGACGTTACACGTGGTATCAAAGCATAACTTCTTCGCAGTATGGTGCTGGTTCGGGGCGAACCATGCAGAAGCTGGTGGGCATGTGACGTCCGGGGCCGATGAGGGCGGGGAGTGATTGCCGGTACCAGAGAGGACAAGGAGCGGCTCCTGGAAAGCTTCTAGGCGAAGGGGTGCATGAACGAACTAATCCGTCACTCGGATGAGAGGGGATTCTCAGACCAACAATGTATAGGCGTGTCAGGCTAAGAATCGTAAAAGAGAATTGACAGTACTACTCATATCACCAAGGTCGACCTACCTTTTCGGGAGTCCATCTATAGAAATTCTGAAGTTAAGCGTGCTTGACTTGGGGCAATCTAGGGATGGATGACCTCCTGGAAAGATTCCCAGGGTGCGTGTGAGCGAGTGCACGAAGCACGCTGAAAGGTTAAATGGTGGTATGGTGGGGGCAGACTATCAGTCGAAGTGTGGTGGGCCTAACCCCACTGGTCCCGGTATACACGGATGCTACAGCGACACGCGGTATGGGATGGGAGTGTACAGTAACTAGCAATGTAATCGTCGATTATGAGTCGTCTCCAAATACAAGTAAATGCCTTATTCAACTTATGTCAATGTTACGACCTCACATTTTGCAAGTGAATGGTTGGCACAATTGATTAGGAGTCATCAACAAATAAGTCATGATCGACACTCAGTCACCCTGCTCAAGTCTAAGAATTATGGACAAATTTAATATCTGAGAATAATAGCTCACCGGTGCCCCATCTCTCATCTCATGAGAATTGGTGACAAAACTCACGATATTTGGGTTTAATTTATTTACCGTCTTACCGGATGGCAAGCAAATCTACTGGTAAATAAATAATATGCCCACAAAGGAATAAATTGTAAAATGAGTAAAACATTTATTCCATAACTAAATATTCGAATACAATATTCAGATATTACAATGTGAATAACACATTTACGTCTATGCCCTATTCATTACATTTCCGAATGGCATCCCGAGGGCATATCCCCCACATAAATTAGATTTCTTTGAGCTATCCTTATAAATATTCCAAGCTTTGCATATAGTCTTAGATTAGACTTTGGTGATGTAACTTGTCAGAAACCGAAACCAAAAACATTATATCATTCCACGCATTCGCATGAATTCATACATTTGATTAATTAGTGTTACGGTATATGCAGATAGAATGATAATATTTGGACTAAGGTATTAAAAGTTAGGTTTTTCGATTGAATACGTATTACGAAAACTTTCTCGAAATAGTGTATCGAGAATTATGATTCTCGAAATAGTATAAATTACAAAAGTAGATTTTTAATAGAAGGATTTCGAAAATTTGAGACTTAAAGTGAAGAGACTTTCGAAAAGTAAGAAAGAAGATTTTTTACAATTGGGGAGTTATTGCAAGTAAGGTTACGAAAACTACGTTATAAGCAAACCTATATTAATAATAAAATAATGGTTGATTACTAAGCTTTAGATAAGCATTAGGGTCTTTATCATTTGAATAGTTTTCAGTAAAGAATATGATAAGCATGTGATGGGGATGGTCAAAATACTAGTGGGAAATGAAGACACAAAAACTCACCCATACCCTTCAAGCTACCAATACCATTTAAGCTACCAGAAATGTATATCCTTCCGATTCTGACTCTAGCTTTAGCCTTGAAGAAGAGGAGCAGCCACAACACGGTGACCATTTTCAACTCAAGCTGGACCTCGATACCTTTGAAGGGTCGCTTGGGATAGAAGACTTTCTATAGTGGCTAGCCGATATCGAGAAATTCTTCGATTACATGGATACGCCTCAAGACCAGAGAGTTAAAACGGTGGCCTGTAGATAAAGGGTGGAGCGTCGGCTTGGTGGGAGAGAGAGTCCAACGGCGTCGAAACAGAGAAGGTCGAGGCAACGCCCGCTCTTGGCACCGTATGAAACAACTCTTGATGAGAGAGTTCTTACCTTTGGATAATGAGCAAATATTGCTTCATCAATACCAAAGGTGTCGTCAGAAGGATAGGAGCGTGCAAGAATACACGGCAGAATTATACGGCTCGCCGAACGAAATAATCTTCACGAATCCGAGGGACAAACAGTTTCAAGATATCTCCAAGGCCTTCGTGAAAGCATACCTGAAAGGATCGGAGTTCAAGTTATTAGGACGATGACTGAGGCTCGGAATTTGGCAATCAAAGCTGGGATGGCCGACGGCGCTCATAGTAGGATGCATTCCTCTGTGCCTCGAGAGACTCCTAGCGATAGGGACATATCACAGCCGCAACAGTCTGCTGATCATGAAGGGACGAAGCAACGGAGAAGAAACATGTATGCTCAGTAGGCGAGAAAAGATACGACAACCTGTATGCAAAACAAGTCCCCATCCGTTGTTACCGATGTAATCAAGTTGGTCATCGCTCGAACGTGTGCACCCGGAGGAGCACCGCTGGCCTCGTCCATAAGGAACCGATGTTGAAGAGGTGGCTTGAGTGCCGAAGACACTGATGATGGAGGTGACGAGGCTCTAGAGAGCTTCGTCCTTCAAAAGCTTCTCCTTGCTCCTAGGAGAGAAGATACGCGCCAACAAAATACCATCTTCCGATCACGTTGCGTCGCTAATGGTCATCTTTGTGATTTAGTTATCGATGGCGGGAGCTGCGAGAATGTCATCGGGATAAAGGTGGTTGAGAAACAACAGCTGCCACGTGAGAAGATTTCTACGCCTTACGAATTCTGGTGGCTTAAATCTGAAGCGGAAAGGTCCGGATGACCGGGAGGTGCAAACTCTCGTTCTCTATTGACACGTTTGAAGGTCAGGTGTATTGTGATGTCGTCGGCATGGATGTTTGTCACATATTGCTGGGAAGGCCATGGTTATTCGATTCTGATGCTCGTCATTTGTCCGTAGCAATACGAACGAAGTCACCCGAGGAAACGTCAAGTACCTGTTGCGTCCTAGACCTCATACACCTACTGCTGTGAAGGCCTTACACTTGGCTGTTTTAAGTTCGTTGGAGGAGGACGTGAAGCAACGTGAAAATTTTAGGTTAGAGCGTAAAAGCACTGAATATGTAGATGGAGTTTTGACCTTCACGGGGCATGAGAAGAAAGTTATTCAGCAATCAACAGACCCTCTCTCTAAAAGAAACAAGGTTGTGCGAAAGATGGATTGGGTCACGTATTTTTTGCTCGGCTTTCTCGGACTGTTGACTTTCGTGGTTGCGGCCTATCACGGGGATACGATGAGTTTCTGCTGCCATGCATCGTCTCCTACTAGCCTGGTTCCCCTACGACTACTTGATCCCGGTATTTCTAAGCAGACACGAGATAATGCTTCGACAAGCCTAAACATTGAGACCTCGCCCTCGCCCAAGCTGAATCGTATATGATTCTGTCGCGCATTCTTCGACGGGGAGGTTATCGTTCTCAACTGTCTATACCAGTCCTCCAAAGATGGTGCTCGATATGGTTGGTGTGCTACGAAACAATTATGGAAATAAGACCGCCCAACGAGTGGCCGTTGATGCTGTTACGGTCAGCAAGAAATCCTGCGGAAGTTAGCAGAGTCGGCTGCCCCTTACAAAGCTAAAGCGAATAAATGCCGAAGGAACGAAGTCTTTCAAGAGGGTGATTATGTTATGGTGCGCCTTAGGAAGGAAAGACTAGGGGGCACATGCAACAAAACGTCTTCCGCAGAAATATGGTCAATACCTGGAGCTCCAGTATACTCGGAAGCGAGGACACGTCAACCTTCGATGCTGAAAACTGATGGGGATGGTCAAACTACTAATGGGAAATGAAGACACAAAAACTCACGCATACCCTTCAAGCTACAAAGACCATTCAACACCTATCTTTAATACTATTAAATAATGTTAGTCGTTATATTAAGTCGAATAATGGTTGTAAGGAAGACTAATTTGGAATAAAAATTATTTCTATCGATATCTTTTTCAAGCTCACATGGTGATCTCGGTGCGGTTCGATCAGAATGAAAACAATAATTCATTTAGCATACTCAACGGAAAATTGGAATAGTAGATGGGAGAGTAACCGAAATAAAGCTTGGAACGGCAAGAATCCTTACTATTAACTTTATGTTCTATTTTTGTAATAAGCATATTAAGATGTTTAGCAAGCACGAAAGTTGTATAAATTCATGTTTTATTTAGTTTCTAATTGAAGAATGTGCCTAACAGGGGGGGAGGAGGTGAATTAGGCTTACAAAATTTATGCTTTTTCCCTTTCCCAAATCCTAAGATGTAGTGACTTAGTGATGCCTAATGCTTGTAATGAGTATGTCTGATATATCTGTGGCGACCCTCACTTTCTAATCATATTTAGCGGCGGATTTTCGCAACGTAAGTCGCGGAAGACCGTCTAACAAAAACTTTTCCTAGAATATGATATCTTACTACAAAGCATAGCCTACATCGTCTTAATTATACAAAGGCCGAAGCCCCAAAATATATTCCTATCAAAACATAACCTAACATCGCTCCACAGGTCGTCATCCATGTACAGCCTTGCCCTCAAAAGACCCTGGAGTACCGCCGTCAGCCCGCCTTAGTCGAGACGTTTCTCAACGTCCGACTCTATCGTACCTACAACACATAAAACGTGGAATGAGCTTATAAAGCTCAGTAAGTGGAAATCATGCAATGTACGTGTCCTAAAATGCAAAGGCCTCCAAGCCAATGCTTCCTAATCGCATCCTGTAAATCGTGTCTTGTCTTATTTATAGTTCGTGTCTTGTCTTATTTATAGTTCGTGTCTTGTCTTGTAGGGCCCATGGCTTATCTTGCTATGCACCATCATGGAGCTCAAACCCATTAAGGGTAAATATATATGTAAGTGGAAATACCCACTCATGGGAGGCTAACCCTAGGGCGCCTTTTCTGTCCCAAGGTGGTTTCATATGCCACGCGGCCGATGCTTCCATTGAGAGGCTAACCCTAGGGCTCCTTTAATCCCAATGTAGTTTATCGATCCCACGGGCAGTCACAATGGAAGACTCACTCTGAGGCTGCTGACACCGATTTTAGCCTTGCTGCCATTTGTTTCCTCATGACACGTCTTCCAAGTCGCAACTTTCCGCACATGCATGCCCTTGCCTTGAGACATGTCATGTCATGTCATGCCTTGAAATCGGTGACGTAAAATCACCATGGTAGCATAGAAGAGCCATTAATGAAAACTTTTATTATGTTTAAGTAATCATACGCTACTTAGGCTCGTGTCTTATTACTTTGTGTATAAACGTGTAATGCGTACGTGAATGATGCCGAAGTGCTTGCCATGCCACTTCATGTAATAATTAATCACGTAAGTAAATAAATCACATAAGGGTTCACGTAAAGTCATAGAAGCATATAATCATGCCATTCAAGCACGTAACCATGTAATTCATGCACATATAATTTATGTGTTGTAGTTGGGATCTCCACTTACCGGTATCCTTAGCTATTAGCTTATCGTACTCTAAATTGCCAACCTTCGAACCCTAAATATTGAAACATATAAAATTAGGGTTTGTTAGCCTAATTTTAATTTCACGAAATTGGCTAAATTTGAAAACCCTAGTTTCTACTTCTATAATTTCGAAACCCTAAAATTTAGAACTTAACCTAAACTAAGAAATACTATTAACTTAAATCTCGGCATGATGAATCTTCGACATGTTTCTAAAAAATGAATCTCTATATGAACTAAAATCTCGAGCTTAGTGGTGGAACAAGGTCTCGACATTTTCTATATAGATCTCGATATATGACATTTATAGATTTCGATATGAATTATATTTCGTATACTGAAATTACGTAAAACTTTAAGATGAATATCAACATTATAACTAAAATGTCGAGTTGTGTGTTAGCCTTTTACACAGAAAAGTCGAGATGTGTATTGATAATATAACTAAGATATCGAAATAGGTTATAATTAGATTTCGAGATGTATGTTATATTATAAACAAAGATTTCGAATTTTATACTAAGCAAAATACAATCTCGACATTATACTAAAGATCCTGATGCTTATTGCTTGAATAAATCTCGACATATTACCTGCCTAGATTTCAATGCCACAGAGATTTCGATATTTACATATAAGGGGTTTGATAATTAAATAGTATATAGGGACCTCGACATATTAGAGTCAAATAGATCTCGAGTTTTATAAAAATGTCGACATTACATACAAGATTTCGGTATCCACATAACACTAAATTTCGACATAATTAAATTACACAATAGATTTCGACATGGTATTTAGCATAGCTTTCGACATTCTTTCTATCCTTATCTTAGAGCTCGAGATTATTCCTACAAAACACTTATCAGGATTTCGACATCTAGCAACTAAAATCCTATCGGTCGATAACTAAATCTTCGATTAAAAAGCATATTGTTAAGAACAGTATGAATTTCATATGAACTTCAATACACGAGAGTTCAATAACTTATCAGATCATTAACAAAATTAATTTTACTAGTTTCTGTTTTCCAAAGCATGATACTAACACATAAATTTAAATATGTAAGTTAGGACAGAAATTTCATACCCCTCCCAGCTTAGAAAAATCTGCTTTTTGTTTCTTTCTTCTGCTTCTAAGTTTTTTTTTCGAGGGTTTTGTAGGGTTTGTTTAATGAAATGAAACTGTTCTCCCTTTATCTCAACGTTAACGTGTGTAGATAAATACGTGACGTCAACATTTTAGTTAGTTCTTATCTTATTTTATGTACTGTAATTAAGAAATCACAACTCAGTCTCTCATATCGACATTTCTATTCTCTCCTTTAATTCCAAATTTTAAGGATTTAAATGTTTACTAATCTAAAGCTTTATAATTTCGGTTTCAAGTGTCTCGAGATTCAAAGATCTCGAGGTTCTAATATATCGAAATCTTCCTTCAGCTCTCTCGAGACCTTACACATATAAACGTTCCTTATTTCGACATCCTAATAATCTCAGTATTATATTTACTTATCTAGAAATCGACTTCTCTCTACAACTATAGATTTCGAGTTTAATCGACCAATATAAAGGTTGCGAGATGGGTTTGAATTTATTCCTACCAATTCATACTCCCCAAAATGTGGTTATTTAATACTTAATATACTAAATCAAATCTTCTGAGTTATCATGTCATGTACCAAAAACCGTAAAATCAATAACTAACCTAATTTCAATTAATTCCTCTACTTGGTTAGTTACCCTAGTAGTATCTAACATATAATCATGTTGGCGCATAAAAATCGTAAAACATGTTCCACGAGTCACGTAAGTCGTAATTCGTGATACACATAAGAATTATAAATCATATAACATGAAATCACATAGGCATTTATATATGGCTGTAATGCATATATCATGTAATTCACATAACACACACATAAGCCATGTAAAGTACTAAAATAATAGTATATTTATTACAAAATAAATTGCGTGACATACTTATTCTTCTATAGTCTTAACATCTTTATCTAATTAATCCAACAAGGTTTCTAATTAAATACTCTCCACCATTAATTTTATTGTACGTAATTAAATTTTACGGGTATTACATCCTTCCCCCCTTAAAAAGAATTTCGCCCCCGAAATTCCATCAGGTGGAATAATTTAGTGTAACGATCGGTGGGGAATTTGAAATAATCTTCGAAGACAATAGAAAATAGGGCAGAGAATCTTGAACCAAACGTGAAAATTTGGGATCAATATTCTTGCAAAACTTGTTCGGGTACGGAAAATCTTATATATTATTCCGAACAAGTAAGATCCTTGTATTGATCTTTTCTTATCCATGATTTATCGTAGAAAAATAATTATAATTCTTGAATTCGTATTACTTGCATTAGAAATTTCGATTGTCCTAGAATCACATTCGAATAACAATTGCGGAAGATCATAAACAACAAGATTATCATAAATCAAGGAATTCAGCGAAACGGTATTCCTTGTCTTGATTTATCTTACCCTTGTTGTTTTTCCGTCATGCAAGGTTTCATTGAAGATTTTTATAACTTTCTAAGTGTTTATTGTAGGATACATCCTTGTCCTAAATCCCAACAGCACAGGGAGGGAAATCCAACAATTAGTTCATAATCTACTCTTCCTCCTTTAAAAAGACCCGCTACTCCATATTCTCAGATGTCTGGAATTAGATGTTTCACGTGATGAAGGGAGTTCAAGAAAGAAAAACATTTCATTTAAGTAGAAAGAAGGGAAGCAGAACTAAAAGTTAGTGCAAGGTCTCTCTTGTCGTCTTAACAACTAATTTCCTGATAGAATGCGCATGACGCTCATCTAAGTTGATCGGACCTACATCGCCTTAAGGTGGGGCTAACGAGAACGGTTATAATTCTGATTCAGACCAGAATTTAGAAATCATGAGCATCCACCATGCTTCCGCTGCGCCACTCTGATAGGGAGCATGTATATTTGCAGAAGGGGTTGAAAAATTTGGGAGATCAGGTATATTCTGGTATAATAGGATTTAGGCTTATTGGGCTGAAAGAAATGAAAGGTAGCTTCACCATCATATTCCATAAGGAGGAATATTCAAAGAAAAGAAATACAACTTTGATCATGAATCGATCAGAAAATATCGATCAAAAAATATTTTCGAAATATTATTGAAACATACATTGGCGTCTTTGGGAGCTATTGGTATTATTTCAGCTAAGACTAAGGAAATTTCTCTGCTTGACCATTTATGCGAAAAGATTCGCAACTTGTCCTAAGAAGTTATTGAGGCTTTTACTTAGGTGCAGAGATTCTACTTTAACTGATCCTGCCCGCAAGGCGGGTATTCTCTTTTCAGGAAATTGAAGCTTACGATCCTTCCTAGAGAAATCAGATGCAGCTTCATATTTTGAAAGCCTATCTGTCAGGATCATAGTTTTCATCGATACCTAAGCTGCCATTCCATAGAAATAATGGAGTATCTTTCCAACACTTAACTATTTCGTGGTGGATCTCCTTGTGGCAGGTTAGTACATCATATTTGAATGGTTAGAAGGTATTTCCACCTTTGGTATGAGATATTGGCGACACATTTAAATGTGTAGCTCAGTTTCTTAGAATTACCATCATAGCATAGGTACATTATAAATCGTGAACGTACCGATCATTTCCGTATGAGGAAATTCTGTTTCTTCTAGGTTTAGGTTGGACATTCGTGGAGGAATTGGCGAGGGTTGCGTCAAGGTTTGATCTGGTTCTTGCTAATATGTGCATTTGACATATTTTAGCATAATGTCTTTGCTTCCCACATTTAAAACAGTTGGCATTCTGCGAAAAGCAAATGCCTCTGTGCTTTCGTCCACACAGTTGACATCGAGGTATAGGATTCGAAACATGAGCATGTAAAGGAACGTCCATTGGGTTTGGCCTTGATTGGCAAAGTTGGGAACCTTGATGAGTTATCTGGACATTGTGGGGATTCTTAAAATATAAGGGCTTTTTAGTAGTTTCCGCATCTGGCCTATTCTCCATCTTTCGCTTTCCTTTCTGGTTTTGGAAAATCCGGGTTTCTCCCTACTAGGGTTAGCAATATTTACAGGCAAGAATCTACGGGGTTCGGATGGTCTTTGTTCATTGATAAGCTTAGAGACCAAGTCCTTGAGTTCACCAACTTGATCTTTAAGTTTACTGATCTGACCCGATTGCCATTGGATCAGTTCAGTAAGATGTGAGAGTGCTGAGTCTCGTTCGTTCATAGGGGACTTAGGTGTAACCCCACGACTTGACTCTCTATATCCGCTAGTCATTCTACAATTAGTCGAACAAATAGGCATGTCATCGTAAGCACATAATCATATCAAACATATAACTTACAGGCAGGGCTGATCCTCCAGACTTTTGAGCGGCCGTACATGGAGATTCTACAGAACCTATATCCTAAGCTCTGATACCACCTGTGGTGACCCTCACTTTCTAATCATATTTAGTGGCGGATTTTCGCAACGTAAGTCGCGGAAGACCCGTCTAACAAAAAATTTTCCTAAAATATGATATCTTACTACAAAGCATAGCCTACGTCGTCTTAATTATACGAAGGCCGAAGCCCTAAAATATATTCCTATCAAATCATAACCTAACATCGCTCCAAAGGTCGTCATCCATGTACAGCCTTGCCCCCAAAAGACCCTGGAGTACCACCGTAAGCCCGCCTTAGTCGAGACGTTTCTCAACGTCCGACTCTATCGTACCTACAACACGTAAAACGTGGAATGAGCTTATAAAGCTCAGTAAGTGGAAATCATGCAATGCACGTGTCCTCAAATGCAAAGGCATCCACGCCAATGCTTCCTAATCGCATCCTGTAAATCGTGTCTTGTCTTATTTATAGTTCGTGTCTTGTCTTATTTATAGTTCGTGTCTTGTCTTGTAGGGCCCATGGCTTATCTTGCTATGCACCATCATGGAGCTCAAACCCATTAAGGGTAAATATATATGTAAGTGGCAATACCCACTCATGGGAGGCTAACCCTAGGGCGCCTTTTATTTCCTAAGGTGGTTTCATACGCCACGCGGCCGATGCTTCCATTGAGAGGCTAACCCTAAGGCGCCTTTTCAATCCCAATGTAGTTTATCGATCCCACGGACAGTCACAATGGAAGACTCACTCTGAGGTTGCTGACACCGATTTTAGCCTTGCTGCCATTTGTTTCCTCATGGCACGTCTTCCAAGTCGCAACTTTCCGCACATGCATGCCCTTGCCTTGAGACATGTCATGTCATGCCTTGAAATCGATGACGTAAAATCACCATGGTGGCCACATCAGGGACGCTGATTCGCTTGGGATCTGAGATGGTGGGGGATGGGGATCGCATCTGCGATCGGGAAACGGGTGATAGAGACAGCGACCTGATCGGGGATGTTAATGGGGCGACTAGGAAACGTCCGGCGATGCCTGATCAGGCCGCGATCTGTTCTGCGTATCCAGAATTTGCTGCCTGCTTTGATGGTGTTCGATTCCGAGAATTGATGGGTAGGGTTCATGGCTCTGATATGGCGGGCCGTGGTGATTGGGCGAGAGCCGATGAGAGGTTGATGGCGAGGCCGAACACGATTGAATCTACTGTAACTGGGCAATCTGTAGCTAGAGTTCCGACTGAATCACCTACGAGGCGAAATGGAGGGTCTGTTCAGATTAAAGGCATCCTTCGGCATCATCCGCGCCAATTCAAACGGTCCCAATGGGGGAGGCCGGATACGCCACCGCCAGCACGAGGGCTGACAGCTAGGCGGTGTGTTGACATGGGCAAATCTGACGAACATGATCGTGTGGACGACGAAATTATTATTGAGGAGCATGGTATGAAAACAGCGGCTGAGATTAGGGTCCTCAGCGAGTCACCGAAGTGTTCCGACCCATCGCGGCAGCTTTCGCTCACGGCAAGTACGAATGGGTCGCCAATTACAGCGACGATGGGGGAGACCATGACGGCGAAGGGGCTGCAGACGACTACAATAGGGCCGATGGGCTCTACTAGACCGATTGCTAATGGGATGGGTCCTCTTAAGCCCGTTAATGGCTCGGACCAGCGAGGGCCGGTTTTCTCCCGACTTGGGCCGATTCCACCGATCACGAAGGGTGCCACTGATGCAGTGTCGTACTTGGGGGCTGTAACGGGAGTCAAAGACCAATCACAACGAGCTGGACCGGATAGTCGGGGAATGACGTTAGGATATACACCGCCTACTATAGTCGAAGGGGTGGTTGAGGCGAGGCCTTCAGGAGAGGTGGCGCGAAGTGGCGTTGAACGTTGGAAACACACATTGGTGGGTTACTTTTGGGGGAAAGAAGCCATACTTTCCCTTTGTTGAGCGCTATCTGCGTTCGATATGGCGGGGATTGACGGAGGTTCGCTCAACGATTAATGGCTTCTTTATGTTCCGCTTTGAGTCGGAGCCTGCATTGGTGGAAGTATTGGAAGGAGGCCCTTGGCTGATGCATGGACAGCCATTATTCTTGGAGCCGTGGAAGCCGAGGATGTCGTTTGCAAGGAAGGAGGTACGCGAGATCCCATTATGGGTGAAGCTTTGGAATGTCCCTTGCGAACTATGGACGCAGCAAGGTCTTGGAGTAGTGGCAAGCGTGGTGGGCCGCCCTTTGTATGCGGATGCAGTTACGACGAGAGGGGACAGAATTGACTATGCCCGCATTTGTATTATGAAGACGTTGGCAGATCCATTTCTGGAGGTGTTTAATGTTCGGTTGCCATCAGACGATGGGGGGGCGGACGAGCTTATTCCTATTCGCGTAGAGTACGAGTGGAGACCGTCAAAATGTCCAACATGTGAGGCATGGGGCCATAGGGAGGTGCAATGCCCACAGCGAATGGGGAGGAATGAGGGATCGGTTACACAACAGAACCGGGAGAATAGGAGCGTGGTTGTCGAACATCGCCCCGTGGAGACAAAGGCAAGGTCGAATTGGCAACGAAATCGCCCGAACCACCGGGGTCGACGCACTCGTATGGAGCAAAGGAGTGGACGTGTGCATGAGGAGAGATCAAGCCGCACGACGATGGGAGGCCCGTGTACGAGGAGTGGCAACAGATGGGGGCCAAAGGGAAGGCCATTATGTTACCTAAGGCGGCTAATGGGTCCCATATTATGCCTCACAGTGGGGAATGCTGTCAGGGGGAGGCGAGCGCGTTAAGGCAACGCCCAGAGGTACCGAGGCTAATAGATCCCGTTCGATCACCTACTGTCGAGAGGAGCAACCGATTCGAAGCGCTAAGTGAGTTGACCGATGTGACTGACTCTCAATTGGGCCCTAAAGATCATGCAGCCCATGATGGGGTGAATTCATAGCGTTGGGCGCGTGGAACGTTCGTGGTCTTAACAAGCAAGACCACAGGAGGGCGGTGGGGGAGTTGTTAGCACATGAACAGTTATGTATGATTGGTCTTGTGGAAACACGTGTTGCTGAGTCTAATGAGGGGAGGATTTCGAGTGACATTAGAGCACGATGGAGCTGGTTTTTCGACTATGATGAGGGTCCAGGTACGCGAATCTGGGTGGGGTGGGATCCTTTGATTTTGACAGTGGATATTCTCGAGTTCTCGTCTCAGGCTGTTCATTGTCGGATTGTGTCGAAGGCGACGAAGGAGATACTGTTTGTTTCTGTGGTATATGGGAAGTCTAGGAGGGAGGAAAGACTTCCTTTGTGGGATGACTTGAGATCTATGTCCCAAGCTCGTGTGGCGGATGCATGGATGGCCTTGGGAGACTTCAATGCTATATTGCACACTGGTGAGGGACGCGGGGGAGCCCCAGCTAGGCAAGATATGGAGGAGTTTCAAGCATGCCTTGTGGGGGCGGATCTTACGACTATACCTACGACGGGTCAGGTGTTCACGTGGTACAACCAGCAGAGGGGTGCTGCGGGAGTTTGGAGGAGGCTCGATCGTATTGTGGGCAACCCCCAGTGGTTTGCCCGATTCCCAGACACTTTCTGTCGATGCGCACTTCCATCGTCGTCAGACCACTCGCCCATTCTTTTGGGCGCAGATACGCCGCGACATCGCAAGGTGACATTTAGATTTGAAAATTTCTTGACGAAGGACGTGGCATTCATGGAGCAGGTTCAACGTATTTGGAGCATTCCTCTTCGTGGGTTTCCTATGTTCGTCGTTAAGCAACGCTTGAAGCTGCTGAAGCCAATTTTTCAACAGATGAGGAGGGCCAAAGGGGATTTAGCGGCGAATGTTATTGAGGCAAAGCGTTTCCTTGATCTTGCACAGGATTTCTCGTCACGCTATCCACATGAGGGGCTATTTTTTGACCTTGAGCGGCTGTGCCGTTCACTCTATGCTAAGGCAGTGGAGGTGGAGCATACGGCTTTGTCGCAAAGGGCTAAGCTTGCTTGGCTGAAGGATGGGGATCAGTGCTCGTCTTATTTCTTTCGTAGGGTGGCCATGCGGCGGGCACGCAATCGTATAGTCTCTCTTGAAGATGCGACGGGGGCCTTATTGGAAGAACCGCATCAGGTGGAGGCTGAGCTGATAGGGTTTTTACCAGGATCTATTAGGAAAGTCGGTACACTCGGAGCCGGTAGCAGTGGCGGATGTACAGCGTGCTGTGACGTCCACGCTATCCCCAGCAGATGCACAATCCATGGTCGGCCCTGTGGATGGGAGGGAAGTACGAGAGGCGCTTTTCTCTATGGGGGATGAGAAGGCGCCGGGACCCGATGGGTATACTGTCGCCTTTTTCAACGAGGCATGGACTACAGTGGGAGAGGACGTCGTGAGGGCTGTACAGGACTTCTTTGCAACGGGTAAACTACTTAAGGGGATCAATAGCACTCTTATCACGCTCATCCCAAAGGTAGAGACACCACGTCGTGCGACGGAGTTTCGACCTATTTCGTGCTGTAATGTGTTATACAAGGTCATCTCCAAGATTTTGGCGAACAGACTTAAGCCTTTTCTACCTGGGTTGGTGCATGGGACGCAGACGGCTTTTATACCGGGTCGTCGCATTAGTGACAATGTGTTGCTGGCCCAGGAACTTTGCCTTGGGTATAAGTCGAAGGGGAGGCCCCCCGAGCAATGTTTAAGATCGATCTGGCGAAGGCGTATGATAAGGTGGAGTGGAGTTTTTTGCTGGCTGTGCTTGAGGCTATGAGCTTTCATCCGACCTTTATTGGGTGGATTAGGGCATGCGTGACGACGACAGATTTCTCACTTAATCTGAATGGCCAGGTGGTTGGGTTCTTTGCGGGGAAGAGAGGACTTCGACAGGGAGACCCCATATCGCCGTATCTTTTTACATTGGTTATGGAGATCCTTCATGGGATGGTATCGCTGTGCATTTCGGAGGAGCCGAGGTTTACTTACCATTGGCGCTGCGATTCATTGAGATTGGCATCACTGGCTTTCGCGGATGATCTGCTTCTCTTCAGCCATGCTGATGCTGTGTCGATCAACGTACTGAAGAACGCTCTAGGACGCTTTGCGTCTTTGTCTGGATTACACCCCAATCCGGACAAGAGCGAGATGTACCTTTCACGACGGGCGGAAGGGCTGACCGCGCAGATTCAGTCACTTATGGGATATCGGATAGGACATCTTCCGGTACGCTACCTTGGAGTACCACTTATTACTACGCGACTTTCCATAGCGGACTGTGCACCGCTACTACAGCGAGTGGATCAGCGCACGGGTCATGGCTTAATCAGTCGTTGTCGTACGCCGGAAGAATCCAGCTTGTTAAGTCGGTTCTTCAGGCCATGCATGCGTATTGGTCGGGGGTCTTCTTGCTTCCTAAAGGCGTTGTCCGAGCGCTGGAGACGCGATTTAGGAAGTTTCTTTGGGGGGATCGACGGCTAAGGTTGCTTGGGAAGTCCTATGTCTGCCAATGTCTGAAGGAGGTATGGGCATCAGATCCATCGAGACAGACAACAAGGCACTTCTAATGAAGCATCTATGGAGTGTCCTCACGAGAGCCCCTGATTCGATTTGGGTTGAGTGGCTTTATAGGACACGGCTACACTCTCGATCGGTGTGGGATCTGACCATTTCGCCAAATGATGCATGGAGCTGGAGGAAGATGCTGCAGCTGCGACCATTGATACGTACACTTATTACCTTTAGGGTAGCGGATGGATCGGGCATATGGCTGTGGAAGGATCCTTGGCTTCTGCATACCCCGTTACTAGAGAGGTTTCCTCGAGGGCCTATTGCGATGGGTCTACCTGCTGATTCACGACTGAGTGTGGTGATTGGTGCCCAGGGATGGAACTGGCCTGGGCAAGGGTCTGTCGAGTATATCGAGATTAGTTGCCTTCTTCCTCAGGTGGTGCAGGGTGAACAGGACGGGGTGATTTGGACAGGATCATCGACGGGGATTATGACTGCAAAGTCGGTGAGGGAAGCGATCCGATTCAGACGGGAACCAGTATGTTGGGGTACCCTATTTGGAGGGCCACTGAAGCTGCCACGTCATGATTTCATCCTCTGGTTAGGGATACAAGATCGGTTGGCGACTAGAGATAAGCCTTGGGTTGCTCAGAGGGCGGGTACGCCTGCGTGTATCCTCTGTGACGAGCTGCATTACGAGACGGTTCAGCATCTCTTTTTCGATTGTGCATATTCACGCAGGTGTCTTCGGTTGTTGAGGAGACGTATTCGATGGTCGTGGCCGTATAGGGAGTGGAGAGAGGGTATTCGGTGGGCGGCGACCAGATGGCGAGGGCGACATCTTGTTCACGCGGCGTATAAACATGTGCTAGCGTCACTTGTCTACCATATCTGGCAGGCGAGGAACAGGCGCTGGAAGGAAGGAATTACCACGTCCCCTGATCGGCTTGTTGGTTGTGTGCTTGCGCGGGCCACCATGCGTATTAGTGGAATATCTACTAAGTATGATCTTCAGCGTTTAGCTATACGACGACTTTGGAGAGTTGCATGGTAGATAGTATGGATGCTTCCCATTTGAGTTGTACCCAGTAGCCTGTTACTGGTTGATTGTGCGGAGCACCGCTCCCACCCATCTTGTATTCTTTTCCTTCTATCTATATATGGGACTTTATACCAAAAAAAAAAAAATCACCATGGTAGTATAGAAGAGCCATTAATGAAAACTTTTATTATGTTTAAGTAATCATACGATACTTAGGCTCGTGTCTTATTACTTTGTGTATAAACGTGTAATGCGTACGTGAATGATGCCGAAGTGCTTGGCATGCCACTTCATGTAATAATTAATCACGTAAGTAAATAAATCACATAAGAGTTCACGTAAAGTCATAGAAGCATATAATCATGCCATTCAAGCACGTAACCATGTAATTCATGCACATATAATTTATGTGTTGTAGTTGGGATCTCCACTTACCTGGTATCCTTAGCTATTAGCTTATCTACTCTAAATTGCTAACCTTCGAACCCTAAATATTGAAACATATAAAATTAGGGTTTGTTAGTCTAATTTTAATTTCACGAAATTGGCTAAATTTGAAAACCCTAGTTTCTACTTCTATAATTTCGAAGCCCTAAAATTTAGAACTTAACCTAAACTAAGAAATACTATTAACTTAAATCTCGGCATGATGAATCTTCGACATGTTTCTAAAAAATGAATCTCTATATGAACTAAAATCTCGAGCTTAGTGGTGGAACAAGGTCTCGACATTTTCTATATAGATCTCGATATATGACATTTATAGATTTCGATATGAATTATGTTTCGATACTGAATTTACGTAAAACTTTAAGATGAATATCAACTTTGTAACTAAAATGTCGAGTTGTGTGTTCGCCTTTTACACAGAAAAGTCGAAATGTGTGTTGATAATATAACTAAGATATCGAAATAGGTTATAATTAGATTTCGAGATGTATGTTATATTATAAACAAAGATTTCGAATTTTATACTAAGCAAAATACAATCTCGACATTATACTAAAGATCCTGATGTTTATTGCTTGAATAAATCTCGACATATTACCTGCCTAGATTTCAATGCCACAGAGATTTCGATATTTATATATAAGGGTTTGATAATTAAACAGTATATAGGGATCTCGACATATTAGAGTCAAATAGATCTCGAGTTTTTATAAAATGTCGACATTACATACAAGATTTCGGTATCCACATAACACTAAATTTCGACATAATTAAATTACACAATAGATTTCGACATGGTATTTAGCATAGCTTTCGACATTCTTTCTATCCTTATGTTAGAGCTCGAGATTATTCCTACAAACACTTATCAGGATTTCGACATCTAGCAACTAAAATCCTATCGGTCGATAACTAAATCTTCGATTAAAAAGCATATTGTTAAGAACAGTATGAATTTCATATGAACTTCAATACACGAGACTTCAATAACTTATCAGATCCTTAACAAAATTAATTTTACAAGTTTCTGTTTTCGAAAGCATGATACTAACACATAAATTTAAATATGTAAGTTAGGACAGAAATTTCATACCCCTCCCAGCTTAGAGAAATCTGCTTTTTGTTTCTTTCTTCTGCTTCTAAGTTTTTTTTTTCGAGGGTTTTGTAGGGTTTGTTTAATGAAATGAAACTGTTCTCCCTCTATCTCAACGTTAACGTGTGTAGATAAATAAGTGACGTCAACATTTTAGTTAGTTCTTATCTTTTTTTATGTACTGTATACTTTCCTTAGTAATTAAGAAATCACAACTCAATCTCTCATCTCGACATTTCTATTCTCTCCTTTAATTTCGAATTTTAAGGATTTAAACGTTTATTAATCTAAAGCTTTATAATTTGGGTTTCAAGTGTCTCGAGATTCAAAGATCTCGAGGTTCTAATATATCGAAATCTTCCTTCAGCTCTCTCGAGACCTCACACATATAAACGTTCCTTATTTCGACATCCTAATAATCTCAGTATTATATTTACTTATCTAGAAATCGACTTCTCTCTACAACTATAGATTTCGAGTTTAATCGACCAATGTAAAGGTTGCGAGATGGGTTTTGAATTTATTCCTACCAATTCATACTCCCCAAAATGTGGTTATTTAATACTTAATATACTAAATGAAATCTTCTGAGTTATCATGTCATGTACCAGAACCCTAAAATCAATAACTAACCTAATTTCAATTAATTCCTCTACTTGGTTAGTTACCCTAATAGTATCTAACATATAATCATGTTGACGCATAAAAATCGTAAAACATGTTCCACGAGTCACATAAGTCGTAATTCGTGATACACAGAAGAATTATAAATCATATAACGTGAAATCACATAGGCATTTATATATGGTTGTTATACATATATCATGTAATTCACATAACACACACATAAGCCATGTAAAGTACTAAAATAATAGTATATTTATTACAAAATAAATTGCGTGACATACTTATTCTTCTGTTTTCTTGTCTTGCGCAGGCTTGAGCTGGCAGGTGTGGAAAGCGGCGATGGGCCCCTCAGGACCTGGTGGCTGCCTCCTGTAGCGGTCTTGTGCTCGGCTCTGATAAAGAAACAGGAGTCGGCGCTTAGTCGCTGCTCTCGCCCGACCTGTTCTGCGGATACTCCACTCCCCTCCGCATTCCGTCTCTCTTTCGAGTTTCCTTGGCTGTGCGCTTGCGCCTCGCCTGCACGTCTCCCGCGCGCCCTGCTGGCACCACATCTGGTGCCAGGATCCTGTTGCTTGCGGATGGATTTTGTACACCTACGATGCCTCTGGTTGTGTTGTTAATGTTTTTTTGTCACTGAGGTTCGTTGTCTGTTTGGCTTGGGTCTTGTTGGGACCTGGTAGGTGTCTGGGCTGCGTCGGTCCTGTCGACGTGTTGTCAGGTCGGTTCCGTTACCGCTTGTTGCGTCATGAGCGTCATCATGTACGCTACCACTGTACTCCTGTTTCTTTATTTTAGTGAACCTTTCCCAAAAAAAAAAAAAAAAAAAATGCACCGTAGCTGGATACAAAACTGATTGATTAGCCCAATACCCAACCGAAAACAAGTCGAACACTAGACAAACTAGGTTACCACACGCCGAATTTCGTTTATGGGAATCTCCAATTCCTATCAGAACACAGCTCGCTACCGAAGGGCCCCCGGAGCCCGTCCTTCCCTTCACGTGTGCATAAACGTCGAACTTGCCTCATTGGTATTGCTCACGTCCGAAGACAACAAGTCCGAGACAGAATATATGGTGGGAGGTTGGAATATCTTAGTACTATCATTACTTCGCAAGTGATCGCTCAGGTAGGCAGAAAGCTACCGCAAATAAATGCTCAGGAATCTCTCAATAATGTTTCTGCTCAAAACTCTCGTAGTCGTATGTTCGCAAATTCTAATTTTTTGAAAATATGGAGTGTTGCTCATACATAACCGTTTTCATACAACACTTGCATAGAAAATCAGATCAATATATTAATCACCAAATCAAGCACATAATCCATTCAATTTTCGAGAGTCAACATGCCATGTAAATCATGCTTTTCATAAATCGTCAAAACGGTCATAAGCATTAATTAGCATGATTATAATCCACATAAAGGGTCAGATTCGTTCTCAAGGCATATTCAGTTATTTTTAATCATATTTATCATAACAGAACATATGTGATTCCCTGCTTTCAGTTTATAGAACAAGTCAATCCAGATTGCTTTCCATGTTTAGCACATGAGATAGCAGACTGTCAATACATTTCCATTTTCAGCGCATAGTATCAGATCAATATATTTACCATGTTTAGCACATAAATAAGATCAGAGCATATACCCGAATTGCTTAACTTTCTAAACATATATCTGCTTTTAGCACATACCGATGTTTGCATCTTATCCGCAAGGTCAATCAATCAAAACTTTCCTAATTGTAATATCCTAATAAGTATAAGGAAAGATATCAAACCGATTTCGCATAATTAACTCAGCGGGATGTATTCAAGAAAATCGTAGATGCAAGTTTCACTCAGGAATAAACGTTTCTCAACGGATATATCACTTTCCATAGACAGCATATTTTCCTTATATAACTGAGTAGGATATCTCTTATGTTATCTCCATAAATAGCAGAGAACGATATATCCTAGCATGTGAGACGTCTATGACATACGATCACATAGTTTCACCAATAAATCACAGAGTCACACGTAAATCAAATATTTGACACTTTAACCATTTTATAGCCCATATTTCATGCACGGTCAAATATTCAAATGTACTTAGACATTAAATGATCGCCATTACAATTACATAGTTCATCAAAACTATCTAACGCTCATGGACAAAAAATTACAACACTCTCCCCATTATTGATGATAAAATATAATTGATGCAGCACGGAGGCATAATGCATATTCGATTACTCAAGTGCTGGCGCATATGTCTAAGTGTTCCATAATCACAAAGCAGAGCGTATAATATTTCCTAATCACATATGATACATATTTACTCCCCCTGCCTAAGTGCAATTATGTATATGACATGCAGAGACTAATCATAAGCGAATTGCTTCCCCGTCTAAGTGCACATACTCATGTCATAGTCAAAGATATATCATGAATGCAAAATTTCAAAATTTACCTGGAAGTGTGCTCCCCATGCCTAAGTGCGCATTTTCCAAACATGATTCAAGCAGCAGACAGTCATCGCAGCAGGCACTTAGCACTTATCAAGAAATCTCACACACGTTAATTAGCACAGATAAGTATCAGAGCATCATTGTATCAGAGCATAAGATCATGCATCGCAGTACAAAAGCATCACAGATATATTATAAGGTCAGAGCATAATATCAAGCATCGCATAAGATCATCATAGATATATCTTAAGGTGCAAATATTTATAATTAGGGTTCCATTAACTTCTCTAAACAAAAACTAACTTCCAACCTACTACCCCTACACACTTAGACGACAAAAAATGCCTAAACTTACCTTACTCCCCCTTCATCATAAAAAAGGGGGGAATACCTAAGCACCATACTGGCGGAACAGAATAGAAGAAAATCCTAAGGAAACTAGAATCAGAGCAAAAGAAGCCTACTGGCTTGAGGAGACATCGGAAGCGGATTCAGGAAGGGATTTCTTCATTAACTTGGTAAGCTTGGACAACTTCACCGACAGTTCGGTGTATTGCTCCTTCATCTTCCTAAAGTACTTCTGGTTGTCAGCCTTGATATCAGTTATATCATGGCGTATAGCTGAAATTCCTTCCTTCTCAACGCTGGGTTCCTCCGCATAGTCCTCGTCGTCGCTCAATTCCATAACCTTTGCTTTCCTTGAACGAGCCTCTTTTTGAGTGATGTATCCCCATGCACTTCAGAGTTATCAGATCCACTATGTGGATGGCCTTGTCTTCCCATGCTGGCGGCAGAACTATACCTTCGTCCTCAAATATATGAGTGAGTAACCTCCCGTAGGGCGGTACTTTGTCTCTGCGCTCAAAGTCTTGGATCATGTGCTTCATGATGACATAGCCAGATTGAACTTGCGGTTCTGAGAGATCATGTAGACTGCGAAAGTGCTCATGAAGTTCATCGTAGTTGAGCGGCCTCCACTGCCGATCTTTGAATTCAACGTGGTCATATTGAGCAGCTTATTCAGGAAGACGTAGTCGATGCGTAATTCATTTAGGGCCTTGCCGTCAGAAAAATGGGGCTTGCTGCCGGTATCCTAGAGGGTAAGAAGGACAGTACTGAGGTCGAATCGTCAGCGTGGCACCAGTCATTATGTCGTAGTGACAGAAGACTTCATCGGGAACTCCGAGCATCACATTTATCTTCTTAGTGGTACAATTGAATCTGCATCCTGGCACGTAGGAGTGGATGCTAATGTGTTCTTCGTGCTCCTCATAGTTGAAGTTGGCATAGAACATCTTGACGGCCTCTGGGTAGTACGATTTGTTGATACTAAGGAACTCTCCCAGCCAAAATTTATTAACCATGTGATAACTGTTTCCTGAAGAAAACTTATCAAAAGCAATGCCACGCACTGGCGATATCTATGTTAATTGTGAAGGCCGGGGCCGATGAGGGCGGGGAGTGATCGCCGGTGACAGAGAGGTCCACGGACAAGGAGCGGCTCCTGGCAGGCTTCTAGGTGAAGGGGTACATGAACGAACCGATCCGACACCCGAATGAGAGGGGATCCTGAGACTGACAATGTATGAAAGTGTCAGGCTAAGAATCCTATAAAAGAATTGATAGTATTGTTCATATCACCAAGTCGACCTACCTTTTCGGGAGTCCATCCCTAAGAACTTCAAAGTTAAGCGTGTTTGACTTGTGGTAGTCTTGGGATGGGTGACCCCCTGGGAAGTTTCCCCAGGGTGCGTGTGAGCGAGGACGAAGCACGCTAAAAGGTGTAGAGTGGGACCAGACTATCAGTCGGAGTGTGGTGGGCCCAACCCCACTGGACCCGGTAGGGACCGATGCTACAGTGACACCCGGTATGGGACGGGACGTTACAGGTGGTATCAGAGCACAACCTCTCGCAGTACCATGCTGGCTCGGGGACGAACCAGGTGGAAGCTGGTGGACATATGACGGCCGGGGTCGGTGAGTGCGGGGAGTGATCGCCGGTGCCAGAGAGGTGCACGGACAAGGAGCGGCTCCTGGCAGGCTTCTAGGCGAAGGGGTACATGAACGAACCGATCCGACACCCGAGTGAGAGGCGATCCTGAGACTGACAATGTATGGGAGTGTCAGGATAAGAATCGTATAAGAATTGGTAGTACTACTCATATCACCAAGTCGGCCTACCTTCCGTAAGAACTTCAAAGTTAAGCGTGCTTGACTTTTGGTAATCTTGGGATGGGTGACCCCCTTGGATGTTTGCCCAGGGTGCGTGCGCACGAAGGTTACATGGTGGTACGGTGGGGTCAGACTATCAGTTGGAGTGTGGTGGACCCAACCCCACTGGTCCCGGTAGGGATGGATGCTACAGTGACACCCGGTATCGGCGGGATGTTGCAGATGGTATCAGAGCACAACCTCTCGCAGTACGGTGCTGGTTCGGGGACGAACCAGGCGGAAGTTGGTGGGCATGTGACGGCCGGGGCCAATGAGGGCGAGTAGTGATCGCCGGTGCCAGAGAGGTGTACGGACAAGGAGCGGCTCCTGGTAGGCTTCTAGGCGAAGGGGTACACGAACGAACCGATCCGACACCCGAATGAGAGGGGATCCTGAGACTGACAATGTATGGGAGTGTCAGGCTAAGAATCGTATAAAAGAATTGATAGTACTACTCATATCACCAAGTCGACCTACCTTTTCGGGAGTCCGTCCGTAAGAACTTCAAAGTTAAGCGTGCTTGACTTGTGGTAATCTTGGGATGGGTGACCCCTTGGGAAGTTTGCCCAGGGTGCATGTGAGCAAGGACGAAGCACGCTGAAAGGTTAAATAGTGGTACAGTGGGGCCAGATTATTAGTTGGAGCCCAACTCCACTGGCCCAACTCCACTGGTCCCGGTAGGAACCGATGCTACAGTGACACCGGGTATGGGACGGGACGTTACATTACTGGAGCTCTTGTAGTTGGTTTTGATGCTTTCTTCTAGAAATAGGGCTCTTCACGAATTTCATTGGGTTTGGAGAGATCAAGAGGTGGTATGTCGGGTTCCTTAGTGGTTTGTTTTGGATATGGCGGAACTTCTTCAAATGGAGATGGAGATTTCTCAGGAGTTGGGGTTGATGATGGCTGTTTCTGGGTTTCGGCTTGCACTTCTTGGGTTGAAATAGAGTTTTCCGATTCAGGCGGTGGAGTAGGCTTTCGAGTCGGAGTGAGGCTGGCCTTCTTGCGCTTCTTTTTCTTCTTCTTGGCAACCTTGGTAGGAGAGCAAACGTTTTCGACAGATTGAGTTTTGGAGCAAGTTTTACCACAGAGGATGCTGAGGGTGAGACTGGTCAGGGTGATTTTGGAGAAGGATCCAACAGTGTTTCATAGGACATGGGTTCCTTTCGCTTGCGGCTTAAGGATTCCGCGACGGCAGTTAATCACACTCTAAAGGAAATATTTGGGACCTGAGATACCTAAAATAAAATTGATGACTAGAGGAAGATCTTTTGCTGGAATAACTACGAATCTTATCCTAAAATACTTAAGTCGCACTTGATATATAAGATCAAAGATTTATATAATAGTCTATGGGCAGAAAAATATCCCTGGGTAGGATAACAACGAATGTCTACATAAAATGACATATTCTAGAGTAAACGGCGGAATTAGACGATTGTACTAACCGTATTTATGTAGTACCTGAGCGCTCAGACGTTTAAATTTAATTAAATATGACCCATACATTTCATTGAAAGATATATATAAATTATGTGTTTTGCATAATATGTGGATTCTATTCTACACAATATCTGACAATTATTGCTTTGCATGTTCTATGCATTCAAATGTGGTGAATTTTGTCCAGTTTATTGGTTGTCATAGTCATTAATTTGACATCACAGGATTGTTGGAATTACGGTAAGAATAGTTTAAGAACCTTTCAGCACCTAATTGAGTTGGTTTGGATTAGGCTATATTGATCACTAAATGCTCCTAATTTCAAATGTAGTTTTACGTGCACTGAACTTAAAAAGGTTCCTCATCTTCTTTTAAGTAATAAGATATGTTAATTTAATTTCCCTGACACACTAATATATATATATAATAAAACAAAGGATACGAAATGATTTTGATGGATGACGACCTGTGTGGTGGCCTAGGTCTATTGCTGCATTTCATTGTGTGATATTTAAAATTTGTGGTTGTGAGTGTTAATTAATATTCAAGTCCAGTCGTTTACGTAATCCATTGGGGTTGAATTTATTGGGGTTGTGTTTTTGTGATGTTAAAATTCATTGTGACGTTTGCTTTGAATGTCTGGAAGATATTTCGTGGTTTTAAAATACTTGTTTTTTTATTTATTCTTTTCAATAGTCATTGGGATGGTTACGCGGTTTTTTAAATGAGTCACGCAAATTTATTTAACAAATAATAATAAAATAATAAAATAAAAAATGAGTATTTTTGTCGTGAGTTTGGGCGGCCCTTACAGTTTGGTATCAGAGCCACGGTCACAGGTTCTGTAGACTGTCCATGTACAGGAACTCAAAAGTATGGAGGCGAAGCCTTGCTCGTAAATTTACGTATTGCGTGAATTATTTATGTTGTATAAATTAATTTTGCACATCCTTCCAAATTGGTTAGCAGGCTAACTAAATTGTAACCATGGTGCGAACTAGAGATAGGTGACGGAGGAAGTATTCAGGACAAGGAGACACCTCCCGCTGACGATCGAGACAATGCTATATTACGGCTTACTGAGCTTGTCCAGCAACAGTCCGAGCAAATCCAAGAACTTATCCGAAAAAGAAATACAAAAGAATCACCGAGGAATAACATTCACAAGCTGAAAGGGTCGATGTTGGGGAAAGGTTTCGGAAACTTAATCTACCGATATTCGAGGATGCTGTAGATCCTACTTCTGCGGAAGATTGGCTTCGAACGCTTGAAAATATGTTTCACTACAGCAGAGTTCCCGAGGAAGAGAAAGTCCTTTGTGCTGCGTTCATGCTTCGTGGCAACACGGGTATTGGTGGGATATGATGAAAGCAGTAGAAAACCCTATAACAATGACATTGGAACGGTTTAAAGAGATATTCCGAAACAAGTATTTCACCGCTTCTATCCGTACTTTGAAGATGAATGAGGTTATAAATTTACGAGACGGAGTTATGACGGTTGCGGGAATACATCCGCAAATTTGAGCAGTTGTTGAGGTTCGTGACACATATTATTAGTACTGATGCATTGTAGGTGGATCGATTCTTTGAGGGCATAATGCTGGAGCTGTATCGAGACGTCAACATGGCCGGTACTCAAGAAATTTCCTATGCACAAGTCGCAGAAAGAGCTTTGGTGGCAGAGCACGCTGGAATGAGGATAATTCGTGCCCAAGAAGCGAAAGAAATTTGTGCGAGGGCAGAAATGGTCTGATGGCAATAGAAAGAAACAAATTATAACTAAAGGACGGAAGACAAATTTCAAGGAGGAGCAGGATCTCAACCATGGGATCAAAACAAGAAGCAAAATCTAATCCAAGAGGATCTCGAGCTCCGATGCCCACGTGCACAAGATGTGGACGTCAACAATTTGGTATCTGTTTCTCTCAAAATCTCTCATGTTTTACATGTGGAAAGATGGGCCACTTCGCAAAAATGTGTCTAGAGAACTCGGGCTTGAATCAACCAAAGTCAGAAGGAGTACCTGCCATAGTTTTCACAGTTACATCTGATGAAGCAGAGGCAAATCCTTCTGTGGTGACAGGTACACTATCTATACCAAAAGTTCCAACATCCATACTAGTTGATTCAGGAGCCACCCATTCATTTGCATCATCTAAGTACGTAATGCGGCTTTGAATAACGCCCCATCTGTCCAAATCAAACTACAATGTGACGATTCCTCAAGGTGCTTCAACGCAAACAAATCAGGTCTTGCAAGAGTGCATGGTTTTAATTGATAATAAGGTTACGCGTCGACTTGATTGTAATACCTATGAATGATTACGACGCCATCCTTGGTATGGATTGGTTGTCTAAGTACGGGGCGATAATTGACTTCAACAAAAAGGCAGTTATATTCCATCTATTTGGATAAAAGCCTTTCACTTTCACAGGAGTCCCAAAACACTGTAAGATTCCTAGAATATCAGCACTAAAAGTCAACGATTGATAGATGTTGGTTGTGAATCTTATCTCCTTTACGCAATAAAGGCAGAAAAACAACCTCCAACAGACCTCAATAAAGTACCTATTGTTAAACACTACAAAGACGTGTTTCCAGATGATCTTCCTGGTCTACCACATGATCGGGACATAGAGTTTTCTATCGAGCTACTGCTGTGACATCCGGGGCCGAAGAGGGCGGGGAGTGATCGCCGGTGCAGAGAGGTGCACGGACAAGGAGCGGCTCCTGGCAGGCTTCTAGGCGAAGGGGTACATGAACGAACCGATCCGACACCCGAATGAGAGGGGATCCTGAGACTGACAATGTATGGGCGAGGCTAAGAATCGTATAAGAAAATTGATAGTACTACTCATATCACCAAGATCGACCTACCTTTTCGGGAGTCCATCTGATAGATTTCAAAGTTAAGCGTGCTTGACTTGAAGCAATCTTGGGATGGGTGACCCCCTGGAAAGTTTGCCCAGGGTGCGTGTGACCGAGGACGAAGCACTGAAAGGTTAAATGGTGATACAGTGGGCCAGACTATCAGTCGGAGTGTGGTGGGCCCAACCCCATATGTCCCGGTAGGGACCGATGCTACAGTGACCCCGGTATGGGACGGGATGTTACAGGTGGTGTCAGAGCACAACCTCTCGCAGTACGGTGCTGGTTCGGGGACGAACCAGGCGGAAGCAGGTGGGCTTGTGACATCCGAGGCCGAGGAAGGCGGGGAGTGATCGCTGGTGCAGAGAGGTGCACGAACAAGGAGCGGCTCATGGCTGGCTTCTAGGCGAGGGGGTATATGAACGAACCGATCCGACACCCGAATGAGAGGGGATCCTGAGAGTGACAATGTATGGGCGTGTCAGGCTAAGAATCGTATAAGAAAATTGATAGTACTACTCATATCACCAAGGTCGACCTACCTTTTCGGGAGTCCATCCGAAATAACTTCAAAGTTAAGCGTGCTTGACTTGAAGCAATCTTAGGATGGGTGACCCCCTCGGAAGTTTGCCCAGGGTGCGTCTGAGCGAGGACGAAGCACGCTAAAAGGTTAAATGGTGATACAGTAGGGCCAGACTATCAGTCGGAGTGTGGTGGGACCGATGCTACAGTGACACCCGGTAGGGACCGATGCTAAAGTGACCCCGGTATGGGACGGGATGTTACAGGTGGTGTCAGAGCACAACCTCTCGCAGTACGGTGCTGGTTCGGGGACGAACCAGACGGAAGCTAGTGGGCATGTGACATCCGAGGCCAAAGAGGGTGGGGAGTGATCACTGGTGCAGAGAGGTGCACGGACAAGGAGAGGCTCCTGGCTTGCTTCTAGGCGAAGGGGTATATGAACGAACCGATCCGACACCTGAATGAGAGGGGATCCTGAGAGTGACAATGTATGGGCGTGTCAGGCTAAGAATCGTATAAGAAAATTGATAGTACTACTCATATCACCAAGGTCGACCTACCTTTTCGGGAGTCCATCTGAAAGAACTTGAAAGTTAAGCGTGCTTGACTTGAGGCGATCTTAGGATGGGTGACCCCCTGGAAAGTTTGCCCAGGGTGCGTGTGAGCGAGGACGAAGCACTGAAAGGTTAAATGGTGATACAGTGCGCCAGACTATCAGTCGGAGTGTGGTGGGCCCAACCCCACATGTCCCGGTAGGGACCGATGCTACGGTGACCCCGGTATGGGACGGGATGTTACAGGTGGTGTCAGAGCACAACCTCTCGCAGTACGGTGCTGGTTCGGGGACGAACCAGGCAGAAGCAGGTGGGCTTGTTACATTCGAGGCCGAGGAGGGCGGGGAGTGATCGCTGGTGCAGAGAGGTGCACGAACAAGGAGCGGCTCATGGCTGGCTTCTAGGCGAGGGGGTATATGAACGAACCGATCCGACACCCGAATGAGAGGGGATCCTGAGAGTGACAATGTATGGGCGTGTCAGGCTAAGAATCGTATAACAAAATTGATAGTACTACTCATATCACCAAGGTCGACCTACCTTTTCGGGAGTCCATCCGAAATAACTTCAAAGTTAAGCGTGCTTGACTTGAAGCAATCTTAGGATGGGTGACCCCCTCGGAAGTTTGCCCAGGGTGCGTCAGAGCGAGGACGAAGCACGCTAAAAGGTTAAATGGTGATACAGTAGGGCCAGACTATCAGTCGGAGTGTGGTGGGACCGATGCTACAGTGACACCCGGTAGGGACCGATGCTAAAGTGACCCCGGTATGGGACGGGATGTTACAGGTGGTGTCAGAGCACAACCTCTCGCAGTACGGTGCTGGTTCGGGGACGAACCAGGCGGAAGCTGGTGGGCATGTGACATCCGAGGCCGAAGACGGTGGGGAGTGATCACTGGTGCAGAGAGGTGCACGGACAAGGAGAGGCTCCTGGCTGGCTTCTAGGCGAAGGGGTATATGAACGAACCGATCCGACACCTGAATGAGAGGGGATCCTGAGAGTGACAATGTATGGGCGTGTCAGGCTAAGAATCGTATCAAAAAATTGATAGTACTACTCATATCACCAAGGTCGACCTACCTTTTCGGGAGTCCATCTGAAAGAACTTGAAAGTTAAGCGTGCTTGACTTGAGGCAATCTTAGGATGGGTGACCCCCTGGAAAGTTTGCCCAGGGTGCGTGTGAGCGAGGACGAAGCACTGAAAGGTTAAATGGTGATACAGTGGGCCAGACTATCAGTCGGAGTGTGGTGGGCCCAACCCCACATGTCCCGGTAGGGACCGATGCTACGGTGACCCCGATATGGGACGGGATGTTACAGGTGGTGTCAGAGCACAACCTCTCGCAGTACGGTGCTGGTTCGGGGACGAACCAGGCAGAAGCAGGTGGGCTTGTGACATCCGAGGCCGAGGAGGGCGGGGAGTGATCGCTGGTGCAGAGAGGTGCACGAACAAGGAGCGGCTCATGGCTGGCTTCTAGGCGAGGGGGTATATGAACGAACCGATCCGACACCCGAATGAGAGGGGATCCTGAGAGTGACAATGTATGGGCGTGTCAGGCTAAGAACCGTATAAGAAAATTGATAGTACTACTCATATCACCAAGGTCGACCTACCTTTTCGGGAGTCCATCCGAAATAACTTCAAAGTTAAGCGTGCTTGACTTGAAGCAATCTTAGGATGGGTGACCCCCTCGGAAGTTTGCCCAGGGTGCGTCAGAGCGAGGACGAAGCACGCTAAAAGGTTAAATGGTGATACAGTAGGGCCAGACTATCAGTCGGAGTGTGGTGGGACCGATGCTACAGTGACACCCGGTAGGGACCGATGCTAAAGTGACCCCGGTATGGGACGGGATGTTACAGGTGGTGTCAGAGCACAACCTCTCGCAGTACGGTGCTGGTTCGGGGACGAACCAGGCGGAAGCTGGTGGGCATGTGACATCCGAGGCCGAAGACGGTGGGGAGTGATCACTGGTGCAGAGAGGTGCACGGACAAGGAGAGGCTCCTGGCTGGCTTCTAGGCGAAGGGGTATATGAACGAACCGATCCGACACCTGAATGAGAGGGGATCCTGAGAGTGACAATGTATGGGCGTGTCAGGCTAAGAATCGTATCAAAAAATTGATAGTACTACTCATATCACCAAGGTCGACCTACCTTTTCGGGAGTCCATCTGAAAGAACTTGAAAGTTAAGCGTGCTTGACTTGAGGCAATCTTAGGATGGGTGACCCCCTGGAAAGTTTGCCCAGGGTGCGTGTGAGCGAGGACGAAGCACTGAAAGGTTAAATGGTGATACAGTGGGCCAGACTATCAGTCGGAGTGTGGTGGGCCCAACCCCACATGTCCCGGTAGGGACCGATGCTACGGTGACCCCGATATGGGACGGGATGTTACAGGTGGTGTCAGAGCACAACCTCTCGCAGTACGGTGCTGGTTCGGGGACGAACCAGGCAGAAGCAGGTGGGCTTGTGACATCCGAGGCCGAGGAGGGCGGGGAGTGATCGCTGGTGCAGAGAGGTGCACGAACAAGGAGCGGCTCATGGCTGGCTTCTAGGCGAGGGGGTATATGAACGAACCGATCCGACACCCGAATGAGAGGGGATCCTGAGAGTGACAATGTATGGGCGTGTCAGGCTAAGAACCGTATAAGAAAATTGATAGTACTACTCATATCACCAAGGTCGACCTACCTTTTCGGGAGTCCATCCGAAATAACTTCAAAGTTAAGCGTGCTTGACTTAAAGCAATCTTAGGATGGGTGACCCCCTGGGAAGTTTGCCCAGGGTGCGTCTGAGCGAGGACGAAGCACGCTAAAAGGTTAAATGGTGATACAGTAGGGCCAGACTATCAGTCGGAGTGTGGTGGGACCGATGCTGCAGTGACACCCGGTAGGGACCGATGCTAAAGTGACCCCGGTGTGGGACGGGATGTTACAGGTGGTGTCAGAGCACAACCTCTCGCAGTACGGTGCTGGTTCGGGGACGAACCAGGCGGAACCTGGTGGGATGTGACATCCGAGGCCGAAGAGGGTGGGGAGTGATCACTGGTGCAGAGAGGTGCACGGACAAGGAGAGGCTCCTGGCTGGCTTCTAGGCGAAGGGGTATATGAACGAACCGATCCGACACCTGAATGAGAGGGGATCCTGAGAGTGACAATGTATGGGCGTGTCAGGCTAAGAATCGTATAAGAAAATTGATAGTACTACTCATATCACCAAGGTCGACCTACCTTTCCGGGAGTCCATCCGAAAGAACTTGAAAGTTAAGCGTGCTTGGCTTGAAGCAATCTTAGGATGGGTGACCCCCTGGGAAGTTTGCCCAGGGTGCGTGTAAGAGAGGACAAAGCACGCTGAAAGGTTAAATGGTAATACAGTGGGGCCAGACTATCAGTCGGAGTGTGGTGGGACCGATGCTACAGTGACACCCGCTAGGGACCGATGCTACAGTGACCACGGTATGGGACGGGATGTTACAGGTGGTGTCAGAGCACAACCTCTCGCAGTACGGTGCTGGTTCGGACGAACCAGGCGGAAGCTGGTGGGCATGTGACATCCGCGGCCGAAGAGGGCGGGGAGTGATCGCTGGTGCAGAGAGGTGCACGGACAAGGAGCGGCTCCTGGCTGGCTTCTAGGCGAAGGGGTATATGAACGAACCGATCCGACACCCGAATGAGAGGAGATCCTGAGAGTGACAATGTATGGGCGTGTCAGGCTAAGAATCGTATAAGAAAATTGATAGTACTACTCATATCACCAAGGTCGACCTACCTTTTCGGGAGTCCATCCGAAAGAACTTCAAAGTTAAGCGTGCTTGACTTGAAGCAATCTTAGGATGGGTGACCTCCCTGGGAAGTTTGCCCAGGGTGCGTGTGAGCGAGGACGAAGCACGCTGAAAGGTTAATGGTGATACAGTGGGGCCAGACTATCAGTCGGAGTGTGGTGGGACAGATGCTACAGTGACACCTGCTAGGGACCGATGCTACAGTGACCACGGCATGGGACGGGATGTTACAGGTGGTGTCAGAGCACAACCTCTCGCAGTACGGTGCTGGTTCGGACGAACCAGGCGGAAGCTGGTGGGCATGTGACATCCGCGGCCGAAGAGGGCGGGGAGTGATCGCTGGTGCAGAGAGGTGCACGGACAAGGAGCGGCTCCTGGCTGGCTTCTAGGCGAAGGGGTATATGAACGAACCGATCCGACACCCGAATGAGAGGAGATCCTGAGAGTGACAATGTATGGGCGTGTCAGGCTAAGAATCGTATAAGAAAATTGATAGTACTACTCATATCACCAAGGTCGACCTACCTTTTCGGGAGTCCATCAGAAAGAACTTCAAAGTTAAGCGTGCTTGACTTGAAGCAATCTTAGGACGGGTGACCCCCTGGGAAGTTTGCCCAGGGTGCGTCTGAGCGAGGACGAAGCACGCTAAAAGGTTAAATGGTGATACAGTAGGGCCAGACTATCAGTCGGAGTGTGGTGGGACCGATGCTACAGTGACCACGGTATGGGACGGGATGTTACAGGTGGTGTCAGAGCACAACCTCTCGCAATACGGTGCTGGTTCGGACGAACCAGGTGGAAGCTGGTGGGCATGTGACATCCGAGGCCGAAGAGGGCGGGGAGTGATCGCTGGTGCAGAGACGTGCACGGACAAGGAGCGGCTCCTGGCTGGCTTCTAGGCGAAGGGGTATATGAACGAACCGATCCGACACCCGAATGAGAGGGGATCCTGAGAGTGACAATGTATGGGCGTGTCAGGCTAAGAATCGTATAAGAAAATTGATAGTACTACTCATATCACCAAGGTCGACCTACCTTTTCGGGAGTCCATCCGAAAGAACTTCAAAGTTAAGCGTGCTTGACTTGAAGCAATCTTAGGATGGGTGACCCCTGGGAAGTTTGCCCAGGGTGCGTGTGAGCGAGGACGAAGCACGCTGAAAGGTTAAATGGTGATACAGTGGGGCCAGACTATCAGTCGGAGTGTGGTGGGACCGATGCTACAGTGACATTCGCTAGGGACCGATGCTACAGTGACCACGGTATGGGACGGGATGTTACAGGTGGTGTCAGAGCACAACCTCTCGCAGTACGGTGCTGGTTCGGACGAACCAGGCGGAAGCTGGTGGGCATGTGACATCCGAGGCCGAAGAGGGCGGGGAGTGATCGCTGGTGCAGAGAGGTGCACGGACAAGGAGCGGCTCCTGGCTGGCTTCTAGGCGAAGTGGTATATGAACGAACCGATCCGACACCCGAATGAGAGGGGATCCTGAGAGTGACAATGTATGGGCGTGTCAGGCTAAGAATCGTATAAGAAAATTGATAGTACTACTCATATCACCAAGGTCGACCTACCTTTTCGGGAGTCCATCCGAAAGAACTTCAAAGTTAAGCGTGCTTGACTTGAAGCAATCTTAGGATGGGTGACCCCTAGGAAGTTTGCCCAGGGTGCGTCTGAGCGAGGACGAAGCACGCTAAAAGGTTAAATGGTGATACAGTAGGGCCAGACTATCAGTTGGAGTGTGGTGGGACCGATGCTACACTGACACCCGGTAGGGACCGATGCTAAAGTGACCCCGGTATGGGACGGGATGTTACAGGTGGTGTCAGAGCACAACCTCTCACAGTACGGTGCTGGTTCGCGGACTGATCGACACGTGGTGTGTGAATGAAAAGTGCGACAAGTAATAATTAAAACGAATACCTAATTACTATCACCGACGTGCGATAGGCAGTGGACCTATCGTTTGTAGTGCAGTAAGGTGAGTAAACGAGTATCGAACACAAGGAATAAATCAATTACTAGTAGTGACCTATCGACTCGATATTTAGCCTAAACAAAATACGCAATTTGTTTGACGACTTATCCTAACAGATCGTTCCTAAACCAACTAGAAATTCAGATAGCACGCTTAAAACTGATACGAAGCTTCAGATAATAAAGAAGTGCTCGGGATTCGAATCCCGCTAGGTGTCATCGACTAAGACAATAAAATCGTTCCTACGTGATTTTGACTAAATCGCAGTAATTTCCTACCCGCTCGCGAATTTGCTGTCGCCCTAAACGCTCGCGGGGATCTAAGATTCAATAATTACTAACGGCGAGGATCGAGTATTTGCTTTCGCCCTATACTCGAATCCTATCTTCTATGAACGGCCTAAACGTTGTTTAGCTGTCGCCCTAAACGTTTTTCCACACGATCACTTTAACACATAGACATATTAAAGCGACGAAACATATTCATAGAACGATAAATAGTCAAAACACGAATTCACGATAATATACGTCTTAAATACGACTAATCCTAGCGTTCATCTAATCCCGAACACAAACGGGATTTAGCTACGCATAATAGACGAGATAACAACGAAGATTGAAGAGAACAGAGAAGAAGAAGTCATGATCTTGAATACTGGCGAATTATTGATGCTTGCTTGATAAATCTTCGTTCTCTGATCAATTGGGCGTGATTTCGTCGTTGCTTCGTTTCTCGCGCTCCGCGATGTAATTCTGCGTTCTTCTCGCCCTAAATTCGTCCCTAGATGGTCTTGATTTGATCTCTGGTAAGTTGTGTCTTTTTCGGGGTCGAATTTGGGCTTTTTATACTGATTTCCGAGTCGGTCACGGCCTGGGACATGGGCCGTCACGGCCGTGACCAACATCGCTCGCGTCTCGGCTTCTCTGCCCAAGGTCACGGCCAAGTGCATCATAGGTCACGGCCGTGACCATCATCAGTGGAGTCCTCTGTCTCGCGTCACGGCCAGACGCATTAAGCGTCACGGCCGTGACCATCATCAGCGCCTCTCTGTCGCTCTCACTGTCCCTCGTCACGGCCGTGACGCATAATGCGTCTGGCCGTGACCGAAGGCAGTTTTGCCCCTTTTCGCGCCGTTTTGCCTCGTTTTCGCTCCTTTTCGCCCGAGACTCGTCCTAAGCTCCTTCAACAATAAAACAAGTGTGAATATATCGAATAAATGCATAATTTAATTGCTCTTGTTCTATTATACCCCGAATAAATAGTACGATAAACGCATTGAAATGCGTTTATCACGGACAAACCAGGCGGAAGCTGGTGGGCATGTGACATCCGAGGCCTAAGAGGGCGGGGAGTGATCGCTGGTGCAGAGAGGTGCACGGACAAGGAGCGGCTCCTGGCTGGCTTCTAGGCGAAGGGGTATATGGACGAACCGATCCGACACCCGAATGAGAGGGGATCCCGAGAGTGACAATGTATGGGCGTCTCAGGCTAAGAATCGTATAAGAAAATTGATAGTACTACTCATATCACCATGGTCGACCTACCTTTTCGGGAGTCCATCCGAAAGAACTTCAAAGTTAAGCGTGCTTGACTTGAAGCAATCTTAGGATGGGTGACCCCTGGGATGTTTGCCCAGGGTGCGTGTGAGCGAGGACGAAGCACGCTGAAAGGTTAAATGGTGATACAGTGGGGCCAGACTATCAGTCGGAGTGTTTGCCCTGGACTTAATTTCTATTGCCCTCATCATTTTCACACTAACGCCCACAAATAGTTTCAACACGCATCAAACAAGCAAGTTCTAGAGAGATATAGACTAGGCACGTCACACAACCAAGAAAAATGAGCATAAGCTCGTCAGGCTCAAAGCTCTCGCACGAAACAGGGTTATGTGTACGGATCTCTCAAAACAGTGCTATATCTAATCAGGCAGACATGATTCAATCAGTCATGCATATCCTAATTGCTCACAGAATTTCATAGAATGCAGACCAACTTGAGAAAAGCGCAAACAATCATGCCTGATTCAGTAATTCATGCCTTTCCAACGAACTCAAAAGATACGGACACATCAAAAAAATTTTAAAATTTCATGCGAGTTTTCTACTAGAATCCCCTCCCCACACTTAAACCTGACGTTGTCCTCAACGTAAAAAATGATAAAAGGGAAGGAAAAAAAGTTTAAAAGAACGGGACTCCCCTGATGTGATCGTGTCGTAGTTGTTTATTGTGCGCGTGAAGTTCGTGTTGTAATCCATTAGGCGTATCCTGGCGCTAGCTAGAGAGCAATAGACACGAAAAGAGTAGTCATAAGATTAACTAGAAACATAGTTATAAGCGCAATGTCATAAAGAAACACACGCGACTACTCAAGCAAACGCAATGTCAGAAAGTGATAAAGAAGAAATCCCTAAGGTGCTGGTGGTGGTGGCGGCGGTGAGCGTTGCCTCGGGCGAAGGAGGTCCATCGATCGCCTGGACAGCTCGAGCGCCTGGTCCATGGCTCGCAGGGCCTCGTTGTAGCGGTCCAGCTCCTCCCTGTACTGGCGGTGGGCTTCCTCGTTCCTTCGCTCGTACTCCTCCTGTCGGCGCCGAGTCTCTAACACGTCCTGTCGCAGCGCTTCGAGGTCCGCTGCCGACGCGTAGGTAGCGACGCCGGATGACTCGCCGTGGTGGTAACCGGAGGAGTAGGAGGGCCCGGTGGCTGTCGTGTCCGTCTCCATTGGGTGGGGGCCCTCAAGGTAGAGCTGGTCGTCGGGGACGGGTACGTGGTCCGTCTGGCCATGGTACATCCCGTGCCAGATGTATACCTTGTTGGAGCGGGTCCAGGTAGGCGCCTTCACCAGCATCTTCATCTTTACGAGCATCTCCTCGTTCACGGGGTGGCGTCCTCCGACTATCTCCATGTCGGGCGCGTTCGCTGGCCAGTAGCGTAATCCCTTGATCACCTTGGTGATCAGTGGGCCGACGGCTATCTTACCGTGGGGCCGTGCTTCCGCCTGGGCACTGAAAGCGTGGGCCACCGCCATTCCTAGATTTATCCGTTCGCCTCGCTGCAGCTGGGTCAAGTAATACAGGTCGCGGAGGGTGACTGCCCCGTGTGAGTCACCCCTCGGCGTAAGCGAGGTCGTCAGGAGGCGGTGAATATAGCGCAGTCCCGGGCTTCGTAGCGCAGAGGCCTTCGATGTCTTCGCGCTGTATGCCGGCTCGCCAGGTCGGGCGATTTCAGCCCAGCACCCGTCTCGTCCACTCGGTGTATCGAAGAATGTCGCGAAGGGCCGGTGTGGGGGTTCGGGGACTCCAAGTGCATAGCACAGGCGTTCGGCTCTTACTATCTGCTCCTCGTTGAACGCCCGGAACCGGATTAAGTGGTCGCCGCATTCATCGTAGGAGAACGTGGCGAGGAACTCCAGGGTGAGTTCCTTGTACGCCGGTTCGTCGATCGCCAGGAACGTGTTCCAACCACTGGTCGATAGGTAATGGGCGACCTGCTGGTCGATGTGGTACTTCGCCAGTGTCTCGTGATCGATCTGGTCCATGGCGATGAAATCCATGCCCTTCAGCTTGTTGTAGCGGGCTGTATGAGCTTCGTCCGTGAACTGACCCATGGCTTCGAGCATAGTCGCGGAGGTCCGCGTCGACTTGGGCGAGAGGACGAGGCTGAGGCGGGGTTACGTGAGGTCGAGGGTCGACTTTTACTCATAGTACCTGAAATAAACGATGTGAGCTAAAAGAATAATGGTAGGAAGACAGCTCGACTCGACCAAAAACAGTAGTAAGATCATGTACTAATTCAAATATTCTTGAAAAGTTCAAAGGCGCGTTTCGACGAACACGTAACGGGCAAGTTGGGTTAAACATATCAAACCCCATATTCATGCACCAAATCAACACATTATGCATACCCAACGTTTCTTTAGCATGTAATTATCATAATGAGCAAGAAGAACAACCAATTAGACCCAAATACGGGAATCCCCTAAATGACGAAAACTAGGGTTTGTCGTAGGATTTCGAAATTCAATCAACGTAATTAAGCATACCCAAGGTGTCATTGTCATGGATATCATCCTAACATAGCACGAAAAACATGAAATTGAATTCAATTTTGAAAAGCCCCAAATTCGAAATTAGGGTTCTTCGTAGAGATTTCGAATTTTAACCTCAAATTCACGTAATTAAGCGAATCTGTAGCAACTATGACACCTAGTGAACGAATTATAGCAAATAGCATCCATGAATTAGCAATTACGAGCATAGTTACCGAATTTTGGAATAAAAAGGGCGAAAATCATACCTTGTCGATTTAATGAACGAAATTAAAGCTTTGTTTGGGTGTCGCCGGAGTGGGAGAGGCGGCGGCGGCGTTCGGCGGCGTTGATGGGCGGAGGTCGGAGGTGGTGAGGGTGAAGAATCACGTGGGGGAGGAGAAAGGAAGAGAGAGGAGAGGAAGAAATGGGGGAGAAAGGAAAAAAAATGAGGTTTTTAAGTTTGATTCCGCCTAGGTCACGGCCGTGACCTATATAGGTCGTGGCCGTGACACTTGGCAGCGTCCCATTCTGCCCGACGTCACGGCCGTGACGACTACGTCGTTGGCCGTGACGGAGTCGGGCCAAATTTTTTTTTTTTTTTTTATTTATTTATTTATTTATTTATTTATTTATTTATTTATTTTTTTTTTTTAAAGCTACGTAAGTGTCACGGCCGTGTGACTGCTTAAGCAGTTGGCCGTGACAAGAGGCAGTGTGTGCCTCTGGGTTGTGTCACGGCCGTGACTGCTTAAGCAGTTGGCCGTGACATGGGGCAGTGAGCGCCTCTGGAGTGCGTCACGGCCGTGACTGCTTAAGCAGTTGGCCGTGACCGCACTTTTTTTTTTTTTTTTTTTTTTTTTTTCAAACCTAACCTAAGACATAAATAATAAAAAAAAATACCTGGGTTGCCTCCCAAGAAGCGCTTACTTTACCGTCTTTAGCCGGACGTCTCGTTGTTCGCTCAATTTTGGAAGTCCAGGTAAAGCACTTCCTTCTCGGTCCCGTCTTCCTCGCCTGCGAGATAGTGCTTCAACCTATGGCCGTTCACCTTAAAAGTTCCCTGCTCCGTACCTGAAATCTCAACAGTACCATAAGGGAAAACACGGGTAACAGTGAACGGTCCTGACCAGCGTGACCTAAGCTTGCCAGGAAAGAGCCTAAGTCGAGAGTTAAAAAGAAGGACTTGGTCCCCTTCCTGAAACTCTCGTCTTTGCCTAATTTTCTTATCGTGATAGGCCTTTGAGCGTTCCTTGTACATACGGGCGTTATCGTAAGCCGACAAACGCCACTCGTCTAGCTCGTTGATTTGGAGTTGCCGCTTTCCGCCGGCATTTCCCAAATCAAGATCCAAGGACTTGATGGCCCAATATGCCTTATGCTCTAATTCTACGGGAAGATGGCATGCTTTTCCATAGACTAATCTATATGGCGTAGTACCTATGGGGGTCTTATATGCGGTCCTATATGCCCAAAGTGCATCATTTAACTTGTTCGCCCACTCCCTACGGTTCCCCTCTATGGTTTTCTCTAGAATACGTTTCAACTCGCGATTCACTACTTCGACTTGACCACTAGCTTGGGGATGGTACGGGGTGGATAGGCTATGCTTAACACCGTAACGTTCTAACGTGCGTGCAAACTGGGTGTTACAAAAGTGAGTGCCTCTATCACTTATGATGCATCTAGGTGCCCCAAAACGTGAAAATAATGCTCGCAAAAATCTAACGACTACCCTAGCGTCGTTTGTGGGTAAGGCTTGCGCCTCGGCCCACTTAGACACATAATCGACGGCAACTAGGATGTACTTGTTATTGTATGAGCTAGGAAATGGACCCGTAAAATCTATACCCCACACATCGAATATCTCGCATACCAAAATAAACTTCTGAGGCATTTCGTCGCGTTTGGAGAGATTACCTGCGCGCTGACACTGATCACAAGTGTCAACGTACCTTTGGGCGTCCTTGAAGATCGTGGGCCAGTAGAACCCGCTTTCCAACACCTTCTGGGCGGTTCTGTTGGCTGCGTAGTGCCCTCCGGTCGGTCCATTGTGGCAATGTCTAAGGATCTGTGTCGATTCTGGGGCCGCTACGCATCGCCGTATCACCTGGTCCGCACACCGCCTGAAAAGATACGGGTCTTCCCAAAAGTAGTACCTCAACTCAGAAAAGAATTTCTTCTTTTGCTGACTTGTGTACTCCTTCGGTAGGACCCTTGCAACAAGATAGTTAGCATAATCTGCAAACCAGGGAGTGTCGTCACTTACCACGTGTATCGCGTAGAGGTGTTCGTCAGGGAACCGATCGTGTATCGTCCTTTCGTCCTTCTGATATATCTCGGATTCCTCTAGTCGAGAGAGGTGATCCGCCGCCAAGTTCTCTGCACCTTTCTTATCGCGAATCTCGATGTCAAACTCTTGCAGTAGTAGGATCCACCGAATCAGTCGTGGCTTGGCGTCGGGCTTTGCTAACAAGTACTTAAGAGCAGAGTGGTCAGTAAAAACGATGACTTTAGAAAGGATAAGATATGACCTGAACTTGTCGAAAGCGAATACGACGGCCAACAGCTCCTTCTCGGTGGTCGTGTAATTGGCCTGGGCTGCGTCTAGCGTCTTACTTGCGTAGTAGATCGGTCTGAAGTGGTTGTCTTTACGCTGCCCTAGCACGGCCCCAACTGCATAGTCACTAGCATCACACATTAGTTCAAAGGGCAGCCCCCAATCAGGGGCTACCATAATAGGTGCTGTGACTAATCGCTCCTTAAGCAAATTAAAAGCATGCAGACACTCGTCATTGAAATCGAAAGGGGCATCTTTTTCTAGCAACCTAGACATGGGTCTTGCGATCTTAGAGAAATCCTTAATAAATCTACGATAAAATCCCGCATGTCCTAGGAAACTTCTAATCGACTTCACGTTCGAGGGAACAGGCAATTTCTCTATAGTTTCTAACTTGGCTCGGTCCACTTCGATTCCTTTAGAGGAGATCTTATGACCGAGAACTATACCCTCTCGAACCATGAAGTGGCACTTTTCCCAATTAAGTGCCAAGTTCGTTTCCTCGCATCGTGCGAGTACGAGCTTTAGATTTGACAAGCATGCATCAAATGACGACCCGAAAACAGAAAAATCGTCCATAAATACCTCCATTACCTCACCTACCAGTTCGTCGAATATGGCCATCATGCACCGCTGGAAGGTGGCTGGGGCGTTGCAAAGTCCGAATGGCATCCTCCGGTACGCAAATGTCCCGAACGGGCAAGTGAACGTCGTCTTTTCTTGGTCCTCGGGTGCTATGGGGATCTGTAAATAGCCTGACAAACCGTCAAGGAAACAATAAAATGAGTGACCGGCTAATTTTTCCAACATCTGATCAATAAAAGGTAGGGGAAAGTGATCTTTTCTCGTCGCATCGTTCAACTTCCTATAGTCGATGCAGACGCGCCATCCGGTCACTGTCCTCGTCGGGATCAGTTCGTTCTTGTCGTTGGTGACGACCGTCATGCCTCCTTTCTTTGGGACCACTTGGACCGGGCTGACCCACGCGCTGTCCGAAATGGGATAGATCATCCCCGCGTCTAGCAGCTTGATCACTTCCTTCTTGACAACGTCCTTCATGTTGGGATTGAGGCGCCTTTGACGTTGAGCAACCGGCTTGAAGTCGTCCTCCATGAGGATCTTGTGCGTGCAGTAGCTCGGATTGATACCCCTTATATCGGATATCTTCCACGCCAAGGCCTTCTTGTGCGCCTTCAATACGTCTAAAAGCTGGCCCTTCTGTCCGTCGTCAAGGTTTGACGAAATGATGACCGGCAGCCCTCCATTGTTGCTCAAAAATGCGTACTCGAGGTGGTCGGGCAGCGGCTTCAATTCCAGGACCGGTGGTTCCTCGACCGAGCTCTTTTCCTTGTCCTCTTCGCTGCTCTCATCAATGGCTATGATAGGCTCGTCGGCTTCCTCCCCACACTCGTCGATGGCCATAAGCGTGTGTATGTCCGGATCGCCAACCTGTGATAGACCTTGCACGGAAAAGAGAAAGTCGTGCTCAAATACGTCTAAGAAATAACACTTATCGTCCTGCTCGCTACTCTTTTTCATTGAGTCGGCCATATCGAAGGTAACCTTTTCCCCATCTACCGTCAAGGTTAACGTCCCGTTCCTAACGTCTATCATGGTTTCTCCCGTGGCTAGGAATGGTCTACCTAAAATCAAGGGGACGTTTTCATCTTCCTCCATATCTAGAATAACGAAATCTGCGGGAATCACAAACTTATCAACTTTAACTAAGACGTCCTCGATAACACCTCGAGGGTACTTTAACGACCTATCCGCTAACTGGAGGCTCATCCTAGTGGGTCGTGGTTCGCCTAGACCTAAACGCTTAAACATGGAATACGGCATGAGATTAATACTAGCGCCTAGATCGGCTAACGCACGCTCAATTACTAAATCTCCTATAAGGCAGGGAATCGTAAAACTCCCTGGATCCTTCAGCTTCTTAGGAATCTTGCTTTGGAGAATCGCCGAGCACTCTCCTCGTAGGCAGACGGTGGAGACGTGTTCGAGCTTCCTTCTGTTCGTCAGCAAGTCCTTCAAGAACTTGGCAAAGCTGGGCATCTGCGTAATAGCTTCAACAAAAGGTAAGTTAATATGTAATTCCTTACACATACCCATAAATTTACCAAACTGCGCCTCGTTCTTGTCCTTTTTCAGTCGAGCCGGGTACGGGATCTTCGGCTGGTATGGCTTCACCGGTGGTCGCTGGATCTCCGTCACCTTTTCCTTCTCGAGCTCGACTTTCTCCTTCTCAACTTCGGCCTTCTCGACGTCGTCGCCCCTGACCTCCTCCACATCGGGCTCGTCGTGGCTCTCAAAGCTGGCGTTCTCCTTCGCCTTCTTCTTGGCGGGCACTTCTTGCAACTCTCGCCCGTTCCTCAACGTCACCGCCTTACAGTACTCCTTAGGATTCGGCTCAGTGTAGCTTGGGAGTGATCCCTGAGTACGCGCCGCCAACTGCTTCGCCATCTGGCCCATTTGTTGCTCCAGCTTTTTAAGTGAGGCGTCCGTGTTCTGAGCACGCAAGTCATTCGCCTCCATGTATTCCTCCATCTTCGTCATACGGCTCTCGTGGGCTGCGGTGGTACTACTGAAATTCGTGAGGAGTGTCTTCATCATGTCCTTCATCTCCCTCATGTCGTCGGATCCCCCGCGGGCGCATTCTGGTATTGTCGTGGTGGCCCGTTTTGGAATCCGGACTGTCTGGGCTGGAATCCTGGTGGTCCTTGGCTCTGATGGTTCTGACTCCCGTACGCCAGGTTTGGGTGCGCCCGAGGCTGGAAACTTCGCTGGCCGCCTTGGTAATTCCCCATATAGTCTACGTGCTCCACCGATTGCCCAAGTTGGCATTCTGATGTCTCGTGGGCTGCGCCACAAATCCCGCACAAGGGCACGTAAGGCGTATGCTGCGTCGGTGCGGTGGTCGTTACGGCATTCACGGGCTGAGTCTGCCCGGACTTGGGGAGCAATGCACCAATCACCGTCTGCAGCTGAGAGTTCGTCGAGGCGAGTTGTTGCTGGAGCGCCTCGATCTTAGCGTTAGTGGCTGTCTCCTCGCTTACCCCAAAGACGCCTGTCGTCTTCATCCTGGTATTGCCCCTCATGAAACTGTTCCTCGAATAGTCCTCAATCAAATTCCACGCGTCGGTGGCGTTGAGCTTCACGAGCCCTCCTCCTGCGGCTCCGTCTAACATATGGACCGTCTGATCATTGAGTCCCTCGTGGAATCGGTTGATCTGGGCCGCCTTCGACATCCCCTGCTGTGGGCATCTCTTCAATAACGCCTTGTAACGCTCCCACACCTCGTAGAGATTTTCAGATTCCTTCTGATGGAATAAAGAGATTTCTGTCTTCAATCGTAGCACCTTCGAAAGTGGGAAGTAATGGCCGATAAATGCGGCTCGCAGCTCCTCCCAGGTGGTGATCGAGCGAGGTGGCAACATCTCAAGCCAATCCTTGGCTCTGAACTTCAAAGAGAACGGAAACAACATGAGCTTAATCGCGTCGCCCGGAACACCATTGATTTTGATGGTGTCGGTGACCGTCAGAAATGCCTTCAGATGGGAGTAAGGATCGTCATCGGGGTTGCCCTCGAACTGGGCCGTCTGGAAAATCATCTGAAGCCAAGAGTGCTTCAGTTCAAAGTTGTTGTTCTCGATCGGCGGAATGACTATCGCCGACTCCGTACCGCCTAGCGCGGCATTCTTGAGGAGGTCCTGAAGTGATGGTTCCTCCTCGGGAATGTTATGGACGGGCACTCGGTGGTCCGCCATGTCTACTTCTGTGTAGGGACTATCTACGGTTGCCTCTACACGTGAATTCTGAATGGATTCCTGCGAACTATCCTCTGAATAGCTAACTAAGTGGTCCTGAGAGCTAGTGGATGCTCCTTCGGTATCGTACTTAAGCTTCCTTCGTAACTTCCGCTCGAAATCCGGGTCGGCTTCAACGATGGGACCCGATGGATGGCTTCGGGTCATTCACCGCTGAATCGTACCTTCAGTACGTGAGAAATAAGATTAGCGAAAAGTAAACAAGTACGATGAATAAAAATACGAAATCAATAACGACGCAGGAAAACTACTAATGCAAATAACACGAATAACGCAAACAGTAAAAGCAAATAAAACGTCGAAATCACAGTGGCTAAAGTACCGAACTACGGTGTTCCTAATATCGATTTATTCCCCGGCAACGGCGCCAAAAACTTGATCGACACGTGGTGTGTGAATGAAAAGTGCGACAAGTAATAATTAAAACGAATACCTAATTACTATCACCGACGTGCGATAGGCAGTGGACCTATCGTTTGTAGTGCAGTAAGGTGAGTAAACGAGTATCGAACACAAGGAATAAATCAATTACTAGTAGTGACCTATCGACTCGATATTTAGCCTAAACAAAATACGCAATTTGTTTGACGACTTATCCTAACAGATCGTTCCTAAACCAACTAGAAATTCAGATAGCACGCTTAAAACTGATACGAAGCTTCAGATAATAAAGAAGTGCTCGGGATTCGAATCCCGCTAGGTGTCATCGACTAAGACAATAAAATCGTTCCTACGTGATTTTGACTAAATCGCAGTAATTTCCTACCCGCTCGCGAATTTGCTGTCGCCCTAAACGCTCGCGGGGATCTAAGATTCAATAATTACTAACGGCGAGGATCGAGTATTTGCTTTCGCCCTATACTCGAATCCTATCTTCTATGAACGGCCTAAACGTTGTTTAGCTGTCGCCCTAAACGTTTTTCCACACGATCACTTTAACACATAGACATATTAAAGCGACGAAACATATTCATAGAACGATAAATAGTCAAAACACGAATTCACGATAATATACGTCTTAAATACGACTAATCCTAGCGTTCATCTAATCCCGAACACAAACGGGATTTAGCTACGCATAATAGACGAGATAACAACGAAGATTGAAGAGAACAGAGAAGAAGAAGTCATGATCTTGAATACTGGCGAATTATTGATGCTTGCTTGATAAATCTTCGTTCTCTGATCAATTGGGCGTGATTTCGTCGTTGCTTCGTTTCTCGCGCTCCGCGATGTAATTCTGCGTTCTTCTCGCCCTAAATTCGTCCCTAGATGGTCTTGATTTGATCTCTGGTAAGTTGTGTCTTTTTCGGGGTCGAATTTGGGCTTTTTATACTGATTTCCGAGTCGGTCACGGCCTGGGACATGGGCCGTCACGGCCGTGACCAACATCGCTCGCGTCTCGGCTTCTCTGCCCAAGGTCACGGCCAAGTGCATCATAGGTCACGGCCGTGACCATCATCAGTGGAGTCCTCTGTCTCGCGTCACGGCCAGACGCATTAAGCGTCACGGCCGTGACCATCATCAGCGCCTCTCTGTCGCTCTCACTGTCCCTCGTCACGGCCGTGACGCATAATGCGTCTGGCCGTGACCGAAGGCAGTTTTGCCCCTTTTCGCGCCGTTTTGCCTCGTTTTCGCTCCTTTTCGCCCGAGACTCGTCCTAAGCTCCTTCAACAATAAAACAAGCGTGAATATATCGAATAAATGCATAATTTAATTGCTCTTGTTCTATTATACCCCGAATAAATAGTACGATAAACGCATTGAAATGCGTTTATCACGGACAAACCAGGCGGAAGCTGGTGGGCATGTGACATCCGAGGCCTAAGAGGGCGGGGAGTGATCGCTGGTGCAGAGAGGTGCACGGACAAGGAGCGGCTCCTGGCTGGCTTCTAGGCGAAGGGGTATATGGACGAACCGATCCGACACCCGAATGAGAGGGGATCCCGAGAGTGACAATGTATGGGCGTCTCAGGCTAAGAATCGTATAAGAAAATTGATAGTACTACTCATATCACCATGGTCGACCTACCTTTTCGGGAGTCCATCCGAAAGAACTTCAAAGTTAAGCGTGCTTGACTTGAAGCAATCTTAGGATGGGTGACCCCTGGGATGTTTGCCCAGGGTGCGTGTGAGCGAGGACGAAGCACGCTGAAAGGTTAAATGGTGATACAGTGGGGCCAGACTATCAGTCGGAGTGTGGTGGGACCGATGCTACAGTGACATTCGCTAGGGACCGATGCTACAGTGACCACGGTATGGGACGGGATGTTACAGGTGGTGTCAGAGCACAACCTCTCGCAGTACGGTGCTGGTTCGGACGAACCAGGCAGAAGCTGGTGGGCATGTGACATCCGAGGCCGAAGAGGGCGGGGAGTGATCGCTGGTGCAGAGAGGTGCACGGACAAGGAGCGGCTCCTGGCTGGCTTCTAAGCGAAGTGGTATATGAACGAACCGATCCGACACCCGAATGAGAGGGGATCCTGAGAGTGACAATGTATGGGCGTGTCAGGCTAAGAATCGTATAAGAAAATTGATAGTACTACTCATATCACCAAGGTCGACCTACCTTTTCGGGAGTCCATCCGAAAGAACTTCAAAGTTAAGCGTGCTTGACTTGAAGCAATCTTAGGATGGGTGACCCCTAGGAAGTTTGCCCAGGGTGCGTCTGAGCGAGGACGAAGCACGCTAAAAGGTTAAATGGTGATACAGTAGGGCCAGACTATCAGTTGGAGTGTGGTGGGACCGATGTTACACTGACACCCGGTAGGGACCGATGCTAAAGTGACCCCGGTATGGGACGGGATGTTACAGGTGGTGTCAGAGCACAACCTCTCACAGTACGGTGCTGGTTCGGGGAGGAACCAGGCGGAAGCTGGTGGGCATGTGACATCCGAGGCCGAAGAGGGCGGGGAGTGATCGCTGGTGCAGAGAGGTGCACGGACAAGGAGCGGCTCCTGGCTGGCTTCTAGGCGAAGGGGTATATGGACGAACCGATCCGATACCCGAATGAGAGGGGATCCCGAGAGTGACAATGTATGGGCGTCTCAGGCTAAGAATCGTATAAGAAAATTGATAGTACTACTCATATCACCATGGTCGACCTACCTTTTCGGGAGTCCATCCGAAAGAACTTCAAAGTTAAGCGTGCTTGACTTGAAGCAATCTTAGGATGGTTGACCCCCTGGGAGTCTGCCCAGGGTGCGTCTGAGCGAGGACGAAGCATGCTAAAAGGTTAAATGGTGATACAGTAGGGCCAGACTATCAGTCGGAGTGTGGTGGGACCGATGCTACAGTGAAACCCGGTAGGGACCGATGCTAAAGTGACCCCGGTATGGGACGGGATGTTACAGGTGGTGTCAGAGCACAACCTCTCGCAGTACGGTGCTGGTTCGGGGATGAACCAGGCGGAAGCTGGTGGGCATGTGACATCCGAGGCTGAAGAGTGCGGGTAGTGATCGCTGGTGCAGAGAGGTGCACGGACAAGGAGCGGCTCCTGGCTGGCTTCTAGGCGAAGGGGTATATGAACGAACCGATCCGACACCCGAATGAGAGGGGATCCCGAGAGTGACAATGTATGGGCGTGTCAGGCTAAGAATCGTATAAGAAAATTGATAGTACTACTCATATCACCATGGTCGACCTACCTTTTCGGGAGTCCATCCGAAAGAACTTCAAAGTTAAGCGTGCTTGACTTGAAGCAATCTTAGGATGGGTGACCCCTGGGAAGTTTGCCCAGGGTGCGTCTGAGCGAGGACGAAGCACGCTAAAAGGTTAAATGGTGATACAGTAGGGCCAGACTATCAGTCGGAGTGTGGTGGGACCGATGCTACAGTGACACCCGGTAGGGACCGATGCTAAAGTGACCCCGGTATGGGACGGGATGTTACAGGTGGTGTCAGAGCACAACCTCTCACAGTACGGTGCTGGTTCGGGGACAAACCAGGCGGAAGCTGGTGGGCATGTGACATCCTAGGCCGAAGAGGGCGGGGAGTGATCGCTGGTGCAGAGAGGTGCACGGACAAGGAGCGGCTCCTGGCTGGCTTCTAGGCGAAGGGGTATATGAACGAACCGATCCGACACCCGAATGAGAGGGGATCCCGAGAGTGACAATGTATGGGCGTGTCAGGCTAAGAATCGTATAAGAAAATTGATAGTACTACTCATATCACCATGGTCGACCTACCTTTTCGGGAGTCCATCCGAAAGAACTTCAAAGTTAATCGTGCTTGACTTGAAGCAATCTTAGGATGGGTGACCCCCTGGGAAGTTTGCCCAGGGTGCGTCTGAGCGAGGACGAAGCACACTGAAAGGTTAAATGGTGATTAGGAGGGGGCCAGACTATCAGTCGGCGTGTGGTGGGCCCGATGCTACAGTGACACCCGTAGGGACCGATGCTACAGTGACCTCGGTATGGGACGGGATGTTACAGGTGGTGTCAGAGCACAACCTCTCGCAGTACGGTGCTGGTTCGGGGATGAACCAGGCGGAAGCTGGTGGGCATGTGACATCCGAGGCTGAGGAGGGCGGGTAGTGATCGCTGGTGCAGAGAGGTGCACGGACAAGGAGCGGCTCCTGGCTGGCTTCTAGGCGAAGGGGTATATGAACGAACCGATCCGATACCCGAATGAGAGGGGATCCCGAGAGTGACAATGTATGGGCGTGTCAGGCTAAGAATCGTATAAGAAAATTGATAGTACTACTCATATCACCATGGTCGACCTACCTTTTCGGGAGTCCATCCGAAAGAACTTCAAAGTTAAGCGTGCTTGACTTGAAGCAATCTTAGGATGGTTGACCCCCTGGGAGTCTGCCCAGGGTGCGTCTGAGCGAGGACGAAGCATGCTAAAAGGTTAAATGGTGATACAGTAGGGCCAGACTATCAGTCGGAGTGTGGTGGGACCGATGCTACAGTGAGACCCGGTAGGGACCAATGCTAAAGTGACCCCGGTATGGGACGGGATGTTACAGGTGGTGTCAGAGCACAACCTCTCGCAGTACGGTGCTGGTTCGGGACGAACCAGGCGGAAGCTGGTGGGCATGTGACATCCGAGGCCGAAGAGGGCGGGGAGTGATCGCTGGTGGAGAGAGGTGCACGGACAAGGAGCGGCTCCTGGCTGGCTTCTAGGCGAAGGGGTATATGAACGAACCGATCCGACACCCGAATGAGAGGGGATCCTGAGAGTGACAATGTATGGGCGTGTCAGGCTAAGAATCGTATAAGAAAATTGATAGTACTACTCATATCACCATGGTCGACCTACCTTTTCGGGAGTCCATCCGAAAGAACTTCAAAGTTAAGCGTGCTTGACTTGAAGCAATCTTAGGATGGGTGACCCCTGGGAAGTTTGCCCAGGGTGCGTCTGAGCGAGGACGAAGCACGCTAAAAGGTTAAATGGTGATACAGTAGGGCCAGACTATCAGTCGGAGTGTGGTGGGACCGATGCTACAGTGACACCCGGTAGGGACCGATGCTAAAGTGACCCCGGTATGGGACGGGATGTTACAGGTGGTGTCAGAGCACAACCTCTCACAGTACGGTGCTGGTTCGGGGACAAACCAGGCGGAAGCTGGTGGGCATGTGACATCCTAGGCCGAAGAGGGCGGGGAGTGATCGCTGGTGCAGAGAGGTGCACGGACAAGGAGCGGCTCCTGGCTGGCTTCTAGGCGAAGGGGTATATGAACGAACCGATCCGACACCCGAATGAGAGGGGATCCCGAGAGTGACAATGTATGGGCGTGTCAGGCTAAGAATCGTATAAGAAAATTGATAGTACTACTCATATCACCATGGTCGACCTACCTTTTCGGGAGTCCATCCGAAAGAACTTCAAAGTTAATCGTGCTTGACTTGAAGCAATCTTAGGATGGGTGACCCCCTGGGAAGTTTGCCCAGGGTGCGTCTGAGCGAGGACGAAGCACACTGAAAGGTTAAATGGTGATTAGGAGGGGGCCAGACTATCAGTCGGCGTGTGGTGGGCCCGATGCTACAGTGACACCCGGTAGGGACCGATGCTACAGTGACCTCGGTATGGGACGGGATGTTACAGGTGGTGTCAGAGCACAACCTCTCGCAGTACGGTGCTGGTTCGGGGATGAACCAGGCGGAAGCTGGTGGGCATGTGACATCCGAGGCTGAGGAGGGCGGGTAGTGATCGCTGGTGCAGAGAGGTGCACGGACAAGGAGCGGCTCCTGGCTGGCTTCTAGGCGAAGGGGTATATGAACGAACCGATCCGATACCCGAATGAGAGGGGATCCCGAGAGTGACAATGTATGGGCGTGTCAGGCTAAGAATCGTATAAGAAAATTGATAGTACTACTCATATCACCATGGTCGACCTACCTTTTCGGGAGTCCATCCGAAAGAACTTCAAAGTTAAGCGTGCTTGACTTGAAGCAATCTTAGGATGGTTGACCCCCTGGGAGTCTGCCCAGGGTGCGTCTGAGCGAGGACGAAGCATGCTAAAAGGTTAAATGGTGATACAGTAGGGCCAGACTATCAGTCGGAGTGTGGTGGGACCGATGCTACAGTGAGACCCGGTAGGGACCAATGCTAAAGTGACCCCGGTATGGGACGGGATGTTACAGGTGGTGTCAGAGCACAACCTCTCGCAGTACGGTGCTGGTTCGGGACGAACCAGGCGGAAGCTGGTGGGCATGTGACATCCGAGGCCGAAGAGGGCGGGGAGTGATCGCTGGTGGAGAGAGGTGCACGGACAAGGAGCGGCTCCTGGCTGGCTTCTAGGCGAAGGGGTATATGAACGAACCGATCCGACACCCGAATGAGAGGGGATCCTGAGAGTGACAATGTATGGGCGTGTCAGGCTAAGAATCGTATAAGAAAATTGCTAGTACTACTCATATCACCAAGGTCGACCTACCTTTTCGGGAGTCCATCCGAAAGAACTTCAAAGTTAAGCGTGCTTGACTTGAAGCAATCTTAGGATGGGTGACCTGGGAAGTTTGCCCAGGGTGCGTGTGAGCGAGGACGAAGCACGCTGAAAGGTTAAATGGTGATACAGTGGGGCCAGACTATCAGTCGGAGTGTGGTGGGACCGATGCTACAGTGACCACGGTATGGGACGGGATGTTACAGGTGGTGTCAGAGCACAACCTCTCGCAGTACGGTGCTGGTTCGAACCAGGCGGAAGCTGGTGGGCATGTGACATCCGAGGCCGAGGAGGGCGGGGAGTGATCGCTGGTGTACAGAGGTGCACGGACAAGGAGCGGCTCCTGGCTGGCTTCTAGGCGAAGGGGTATATGAACGAACCGATCCGACACCCGAATGAGAGGGGATCCTGAGAGTGACAATGTATGGGCGTGTCAGGCTAAGAATCGTATAAGAAAATTGATAGTACTACTCATATCACCAAGGTCGACCTACCTTTTCGGGAGTCCATCCGAAAGAACTTCAAAGTTAAGCGTGCTTGACTTGAAGCAATCTTAGGATGGGTGACCCCTGGGAAGTTTGCCCAGGGTGCGTGTGAGCGAGGACGAAGCACGCTGAAAGGTTAAATGGTGATACAGTGGGGCCAGACTATCAGTCGGAGTGTGGTGGGACCGATGCTACAGTGACATTCGCTAGGGACCGATGCTACAGTGACCACGGTATGGGACGGGATGTTACAGGTGGTGTCAGAGCACAACCTCTCGCAGTACGGTGCTGGTTCGGACGAACCAGGCGGAAGCTGGTGGGCATGTGACATCCGAGGCCGAAGAGGGCGGGGAGTGATCGCTGGTGCTGAGAGGTGCACGGACAAGGAGCGGCTCCTGGCTGGCTTCTAGGCGAAGTGGTATATGAACGAACCGATCCGACACCCGAATGAGAGGGGATCCTGAGAGTGACAATGTATGGGCGTGTCAGGCTAAGAATCGTATAAGAAAATCGATAGTACTACTCATATCACCAAGGTCGACCTACCTTTTCGGGAGTCCATCCGAAAGAACTTCAAAGTTAAGCGTGCTTGACTTGAAGCAATCTTAGGATGGGTGACCCCTGGGAAGTTTGCCCAGGGTGCGTCTGAGCGAGGACGAAGCACGCTAAAAGGTTAAATGGTGATACAGTAGGGCCAGACTATCAGTTGGAGTGTGGTGGGACCGATGCTACAGTGACACCCGGTAGGGACCGATGCTAAAGTGACCCCGGTATGGGACGGGATGTTACAGGTGGTGTCAGAGCACAACCTCTCAAGTACGGTGCTGGTTCGGGGACAAACCAGGCGGAAGCTGGTGGGCATGTGACATCCGAGGCCGAAGAGGGCGGGGAGTGATCGCTGGTGCAGAGAGGTGCACGGACAATGAGCGGCTCCTGGCTGGCTTCTAGGCGAAGGGGTATATGAACGAACCGATCCGACACCCGAATGAGAGGGGATCCCGAGAGTGACAATGTATGGGCGTGTCAGGCTAAGAATCGTATAAGAAAATTGATAGTACTACTCATATCACCATGGTCGACCTACCTTTTCGGGAGTCCATCCGAAAGAACTTCAAAGTTAAGCGTGCTTGACTTGAAGCAATCTTAGGATGGTTGACCCCCTGGGAGTCTGCCCAGGGTGCGTCTGAGCGAGGACGAAGCATGCTAAAAGGTTAAATGGTGATACAGTGGGGCCAGACTATCAGTCGGAGTGTGGTGGGACCGATGCTACAGTGAGACCCGGTAGGGACCGATGCTAAAGTGACCCCGGTATGGGACGGGATGTTACAGGTGGTGTCAGAGCACAACCTCTCGCAGTACGGTGCTGGTTCGGGGACAAACCAGGCGGAAGCTGGTGGGCATGTGACATCCGAGGCCGAAGAGGGCGGAGAGTGATCGCTGGTGCAGAGAGGTGCACGGACAAGGAGCGGCTCCTGGCTGACTTCTAGGCGAAGGGGTATATGAACGAACCGATCCGACACCCGAATGAGAGGGGATCCCGAGAGTGACAATGTATGGGCGTGTCAGGCTAAGAATCGTATAAGAAAATTGATAGTACTACTCATATCACCATGGTCGACCTACCTTTTCGGGAGTCCATCCGAAAGAACTTCAAAGTTAATCGTGCTTGACATGAAGCAATCTTAGGATGGGTGACCCCCTGGGAAGTTTGCCCAGGGTGCGTCTGAGCGAGGACGAAGCACACTGAAAGGTTAAATGGTGATACAATAGGGCCAGACTATCAGTCGGCGTGTGGTGGGCCCGATGCTACAGTGACACCCGGTAGGGACCGATGCTACAGTGACCTCGGTATGGGACGGGATGTTACAGGTGGTGTCAGAGCACAACCTCTCGCAGTACGGTGCTGGTTCGGGGATGAACCAGGCGGAAGCTGGTTGGCATGTGACATCCGAGGCTGAAGAGGGCGGGTAGTGATCGCTGGTGCAGAGAGGTGCACGGACAAGGAGCGGCTCCTGGCTGGCTTCTAGGCGAAGGGGTATATGAACGAACCGATCCGACACCCGAATGAGAGGGGATCCCGAGAGTGACAATGTATGGGCGTGTCAGGCTAAGAATCGTATAAGAAAATTGATAGTACTACTCATATCACCATGGTCGACCTACCTTTTCGGGAGTCCATCCGAAAGAACTTCAAAGTTAAGCGTGCTTGACTTGATGAAATCTTAGGATGGTTGACCCCCTGGGAGTCTGCCCAGGGTGCGTCTGAGCGAGGACGAAGCATGCTAAAAGGTTAAATGGTGATACAGTAGGGCCAGACTATCAGTCGGAGTGTGGTGGGAGCGATGCTACAGTGAGACCCGGTAGGGACCGATGCTAAAGTGACCCCGGTATGGGACGGGATGTTACAGGTGGTGTCAGAGCACAACCTCTCGCAGTACGGTGCTGGTTCGGGGAGGAACCAGGCGGAAGCTGGTGGGCATGTGACATCCGAGGCCGAAGAGGGCGGGGAGTGATCGCTGGTGCAGAGAGGTGCACGGACAAGGAGCGGCTCCTGGCTGGCTTCTAGGCGAAGGGGTATATGAACGAACCGATCCGACACCCGAATGAGAGGGGATCCCGAGAGTGACGATGTATGGGCGTGTCAGGCTAAGAATCGTATAAGAAAATTGATAGTACTACTCATATCACCATGGTCGACCTACCTTTTCGGGAGTCCATCCGAAAGAACTTCAAAGTTAAGCGTGCTTGACTTGAAGCAATCTTAAGATGGGTGACCCCCTGGGAAGTTTGCCCAGGGTGCGTGTGAGAGAGGACGAAGCACGCTGAAAGGTTAAAGGTGATACCGTGGGGCCAGACTATCAGTCGGAGTGTGGTGGGACCGATGCTACAGGGACACCAGGTAGGGACCGATGCTAGAGTGCCACCCGGTATGGGACGCAACTGCCGGGAACAACTCCAATATCAAAGCTCCATATCGAATGCTCCCACTGAGCTAAAAGAACTGAAGACACAACTTCAAGAACTACTCGATAAAGGTTTTATTCAGCCTAGCTTTTCACCTTGGGGTTCACCTGTCCTAATCGTACGAATGAAAGATGGTTCGATGAGATTGTGCATCGTTTATCGAGAGCTGAATAAAGTTAAGATCAAGAATAAATATCCATTGCTCCAAATGAATGATCTTTTTAATCAACTACAGGGATCAGTGTATTTTCAAAGATCGGTCTACATTCGAGTTACCATCAGCTGAAGATAAAGAAGGAGGACGTTCTGACAACACCATTCAGAACAAGTACGGACTATGAATATTTGGTGATGTTGTTTGGGCTAACGAATGCACCTGCAACATTTGTGGACTTGATGAATCGAGTGTTCAAAAGAGTTTAATATGTTATCGTATTTATTGATGATAATCTTATTTATTCCAAGACAAAGGATGAGCACGGGGTCCACTTGATAGCAGTCCTAGATATGCTAATGAAAAGCAACTATACGCAAAATTCAAGAAATGTGAATTTTAGTTGCATAGAGTTGTATTCTTGGGACATGTTATATCTGGAGAGAGAATATCAGTAGATCCAAATAAGATCGAAGCAATCAGCAGTTGGCCGCGACTAACAAATCCTTTAGAGGTACGCAATTTTCTCGGATTAGCAGGATACTATCGGAAATTTATAAAGGGGTTCTCAAAAATTGCTTTGTCTTTAACCAATTTAACTCGAAAGAACATCTCCTTCCAATGGATCGATTCGTGTGAACGGAATTTTCAAGAACTCAAGAGAAGACTTACTTCAACACGTATCTTGACAATTCCATCTGGAACTGGTGGATTGTTAGTATATAGTGATGTATCCAAGAATGGCTTAGGTTGTGTACTGATGCAAGATGGAAAGGTTTTTGTATACGCTTCAAGGCAACTAAAGGAGTATGAGAAGAATTATCCTACTCATGATTTGGAGCTTGCTGCCGTAGTTTTGCACGATGTGAAATCTATACCGATCGCAAGAGTCTGAAATACTTCTTTACGCGGAAGGAACTGAATATGCGACAACGAAGGTGGTTGGAGCTTGTCAAGGATTACGATTGTACAATCAACTACCATCCGGGAAATGCTAACGTCGTTGTTGATGCTCTAAGTCGGAAGACAACTCAGAGTTCCATTTATGCGAAACAATTCAAAACACTGAACTCCTTGATTTGGAAAAGATAGGCTGGGAAATCATAAACCTTCGCGAGATCGAAGCAAGATTAGCGAATTTGACACTTCACCCACATTGATCGACAGAATCAGACAAGCACAGCAGACTGATGAATACTATCAAAAGGTAATGAAAGATGTCAGTGAAGATACTTCTTCAGATTTCATAATTTTTTATGATGGAAATCTGCGCTTTAAAGACCGTGTGTACGTGCCAAACGATGATGAGATTCGAAGAGATATTTTATCTGAAACACATGACGCCACACTCTGTACATCCTGGGGCCACGAAGATGTATCAAGATTTACAAAGAAGTTATTGGTGGCCATGTGTGAAGAAAGATATAGCTAAATTCACAAATCAGTGCTTTACTTGCCAACAGGTAAAAGCAGAACATCAAAGGCCAGCAGGGATGTTGCAACCATTATATTCCAGAATGGAAGTGGGAAAGAGTAACTGTGGACTTTGTAGTTGGATTGCCTAAGACTGTAAAAGGGCATGATGCCATTTGGGTTATCGTTGACAGATTAACCAAGTCTGCTCATTTCCGTCTGTTTGTTCGATGTACAATGAACCGACATGCGGAGCATTATATACAAGAAATAGTTCGACTCCCCGGCGCTCTAATATCGGGAATTTTAGATCGAGACTCGAGATTCCTATCAAATTTCCGAAAAAGCCTGCAGAAGGCGATGGGGACAAAATTATGTTTCAGCACCGCTTATCATCCTCAAACAGATGGACAATCATAACGTACAATACAAACTTTGGAAGACAAGCTTCATGCGTGTGTCTTAGTCTTCAAAGGTCATTGGAGAAAATTTCTTCCATTGATCGAATTTTCCTATAACAACAGTTATCATGCCACCATCAAAATGGCACCATACGAGGCACTATATGGCCGAAAATGTAGATCTTCTATTCATTGGGATGAAATGGGGAGAAGATGTTTCTTGGCCTTGATTTGGTGAGAGAAATGACAGAGGGCGTATCGAAAATTCGACAAAGAACGCAAACTGTTCAAAGTCGCCAGAAAATCTATGCCGATCAGAAACGAAGACCCTTTGAATTCGTGATTTGTGATCCGGTATCCTTGAAAGTTCCCCAATGAAAGGTGTAATGTGATTTGGAAAGAGAGGGAAACTGAGTCCCAGATACATTGGTCCGTTTCGAATTATAGAAAAGATTGGGAATGTTGCATACCGGCTTGATTTGCCTGCATCATTGTTCCAAATACGTAACGTATTTCACGTGTCTATGTTACGAAAACACGTTGCAGATCCTTCACATGTTTTGACAAATGAGCCACTAGATCTAAACTCTGATTTGAGCTATGAAGAGAAGCCAGTGTGGATTCTCCTGCATGAAGTTAAACAGCTTAGGAATAAGAAGACCCGTTAGTCAAAGTACTGTGGAGGAATCAATCAACGGAAGAAGCCACGTGGTAAAGAGAAGATGATATGATGGCCAGACACCCGAACTTCTTTCGGTAAGTAAATTTCGAGAACGAGATTCTTTTAGGGAGGGGAGTACGTAGCACCTGAGCGCTCAAACGTTTAAAGTTAATTAAATATAATTCATGCATTTCATTCAAACATATATATATATATATATATATATATATAAATTATGTGTTTTGCATAATATGTGGATTTTATTATACACAATATGTGACAATTATTGCTTTGCATGTTCTATGCATTCAAATGTGGTAAAAAATTTATCCACTTTATTTGGTTGTCATAGTCATTAATTTGACATCATAGGATTGTAGGAATTATGGTAAGAATATTTTAAGAACCTTTACCCACCTAATTGAGTTGGTTTGGATTAGGCAATATTGATCACTAAATGCTCCTAATTTCAAATGTAATTTTACGTGCATTGAACTTAAAAGAAGTATTGTTCTAAGGTTATTCATTTTCTTTTAAGTAATAAGATATGTTAATTTAGTTTACATGATACACTATATACACATATATATAATATATATAATAAAACAAAGGATAAGAAATGACTTTGATGTATGACGACCTGTGTGGTAACCTAGGTATGTTACTGCATTTCATAGTGTGATATTTAAAATCTGTGGTTGTGAGTGTTTATTAATATTTAAAGTGGAGTCATTTACGCATTCCATTGGTGGTGAATTTATTTCGGTTGTGTTTTGTGATATTGTTAAAATTCATTGTGACGTTTGCTTTGAATGTCTCAGCTGGTTTTAAAATATTCGTTTTTTATTGGTTCTTTTTAATAGTCATTGGGATGGTTACACGGGTTTTTTAGTGAGTCACGAAAATTTATTTAAAAATAATAATAATAATGATAATAATAAAATAATAAAATGTGTAATTTTTGTCGTGAGTTTGGGCGACCGTTTTAATTTAGCTCGATGACTCCTAATCGACCACGGATGTCGCAGAATCTTGCCTCAATTTGAGGTTTCGTGAAGATATCAGCAAGCTGATCATTTGTTCCTATGAATTCCATACCGATATTCTGCTTCTGAACATGATCTCGTACAAAATGATGTTTAACCTCTATATGCTTAGTACGAGAATGATGCACTGAATTCTTAGTAATACTAGTGGCACTAGTGCTATCACGGAAAATAGAAATTTGTCATAACCTAGTCTAAAATCACTGAGGGTTTGTTTCATCCAAAGGACTTGTTGACAACAGTTTCCTAAAGCCATATACTAGACCAAGTTACCAAAGAATTTCCAAATAATTGGCAAGTTCCACTAGTACTTTTCTTATCTTTCCTATAGCCGGCATAGTGGGCATCGGAATATCCCATTAATGGGAATCCATCCGTATGAGAGTACCACATACCAAAATTAACAGTACAATTGTCAAGTGAGATTCCTTAAGGTCAGACTGATATCTCGAACACATACCAACAACAAACATAATATCAGGCCGACTTGCAGTTAGTAAAAAGAAGGCTTCCGATCATATCTCAATATTGTTTCTGATCAACTGGTGACCTGATTCATCACTGTCTATTTGTTATTCCATGTTATCTAAGAACACTTCAATAGATTAAACCTTCGATTGATATGAACAGTAAGTTTGGAGGCTTAAGCTTATTGAATACGTGAGATTTAGAATGGAAAACTTAATTAATGAGGGTTAGGGTTAGGGTTTAAGCTTAAATACCTTGGAAAGGTATTAAGCCCATTGGGCCCCTAACAAGCTCATTACAGTTACAACCCAATCTATGTAATGTAAAGCAAATAAAATACATCATAAGGAAGTAACAAGACTTAGAATAATATTTTCGACACTTCTTAAATATTCCTAACACTCTCCCCCAAGTGTCCAAATTACAACTAAGCCTATTATCTAAGTCTTCACTTCTTCTTTTTGTTCGAGCGAGGAGGAGGCGGAGGTTCCCTATGAGCTAAGTGTGTCTTCCTGAATCCTAAGGCATGCTCAAACTGTCTGATGTTGTTCCTGAGAACAATTCGATTTGGAATGGTTTGGATAAAATTAATACATAACAGATTTCTCTGATTGTTCTGTGCCTTCGAGTATTGCATCGTCAGGAATCGTCTCTTTTCTTATCCTAAGTTGTTTTAGGATTATCTGCATTGTTCCATCAGAGAATTTGGCCGCTTCTAATAATAAGAATGCCTGCATCTGATTCTTCGTTCGTTGTAGATATGTGATCGCAGGTTGTGGCTCAAGGACGGTGTAGCCTTCACCGAAGTGATCGAAGATCCTTGTTCTTGTTATCAGGCAGTGTCAAGTTAACCTTGCTCATATTGCTTTCCAAGGCCATTTGGAAGTCATGAGAAGCGTAGAATTTGATCTGCCTCATCATGCATTATTTGATAGCTCTGTATCCTTCTTGCTTCTCTCGAGTATCAATGATGAATTTGTTGTGATACAAGTTGTATTGCTCAATGGAAAGAAAGGCACGTCGGCTTCTGTAAACCTATCTATAGACCTACCGTACCTCTCAATCACACAGGCAGGGCCTATATATCTTCCCACCTCGCACTCCACATTTTGAATATCACAAATGGCCTTTTGAGCTCTGAGATGCTTCTTGTATTGCTCTGCAGTCATTCCACTTCTTCTTGAGTTTTCCTAGAGCATGATCTGATGGCGAAGACCCTTGGACGTTCCTCTGAAGTGCCCAAGACCTCGAAGATCTAGTTCGTTGATCCCTTTTATTTCTTCTGCCTTCCTCCAGATCATTGGTAGTCTTCAAGGAAAGGTGGTTTGATCTTCGCATTTCTCCAACGAGTCTCTATGAACTCGTAACCAAGAGTTGGTCTCTCGGGCACTTGATGTTGAAGGTCTAGAAGTTCTGGTAGGTCTGCTCAGGGTTCTCTCCTTGCTCCTCTTCTGCTCGTTCGATGAAACAAAAGTCTGATGCCGCCGCTTTCATGAAATTTCTGACGCTTTCAATCCTCAGGCGGGACTCTTTTTCTATCTCTGTTCTCGTTAGCCACTCCTCTTCTAAAATGTATTTGTCGATATATACCTGAGGATCTTTGGGACGAGGGTTTGTAGTTGTTTGGACTGGTTGGGTGGAGATCCTCGAGGGAACAGACTCTACTTCACCAAGGGAAGTTGTCTGGTTCGGCCCTGGCGTAGCTTTTCTGCCTCAGGAGGACCTTGGTGGTGGATTGGATGATCGGGAAGATCTGCCTCCGCGAGTTAGAACTCAGCGTCCTCTTCCTCGTCCGCTTTTCGTTCTTGGCCTCTTGTTCTCCCCCTCTGGACAATCCTGGTCGGGATCGTCATGATGACACTTCTGACTAGAGCCTTCCTGACGGTTGGTATCCTGTGGAGGAATGACTCCACCTTTGAGCAGCTTCCGGTAAAGGTCTTCTTCGTCGTAGTTGCACTAAGAGTCGAGTTCTAGAAGATGCGCATTATCAATGTCGAAGAGCTCGACTAATGGCATGGTGTATGCTTCAGGTTGGCGTGTCTGTCGCTGTGGTAGGGAGAGAATGCGAGGTTGTGACAATGGTTGTTCTACCAAGGGTGCCTTGCCTTTGTCAGTTGAAGTGGACTGGATGGCATCCCTAATGAGTCCTTGACCCCGTGGTAAAGTGACGGTTTCGAAGAACTCGAACAATCAGTTTTTCCAGGTAGGCCGTCTTCACAGATTAAGGAGTTGCTGGAGTCGCTCCGGTGCCACTAGGGTTAGCCGTTATCACATGTTCAGAACTAGGTTCTGTACGGTGACCCTTGTAAACCAAATTATCGTGAACTTCAGTATCCTTGGGTCTTCCGACCACTCCTTGCAACACATCTTGTAAAGATGGTGCTCGGGTCGTTCCGGGCACATCTAGGAGATGGGTCGTTCCAGAACTGAGTTCTGTGCGGTGGCTCTCGGATGGTGAGCTGCTGATATCATCCACATCCAAGAGGCTTCCGTCCCCAATCCTCGAAGAGCTTCAATTTGCTCTTCCATGGGCGTTGAGGCCTGTTCGACGGGCTGTAGCTCGGGCTGTGTCGTGGGAATGGTGATATCTGCTAGTGGAGTGGACACAGGAGCCGAGGTGACAGTTATTTGGGGGGGTTCTGTGGATTTTGAGACACTTGCCTATTGGGAGGCAAGCGAATGGTCAGGTTTGTCGGGTTCGGCGTCTCTATCCTAGGGGGTGACCCAGCTTTTTCTGACTGGGTTACTTCGGTCATAGTTGACTGGGGAACGACTATTTGCGGTGACGATGCACGAACTTTGGATTTAGCAAACAAGGAGTGCGGACTTGATTGGCGATGTAGTCTTGTGAGATTAACAATCCGCGAAATAGATAGAAATTCTTGAGTTCGCAAACCTAAAACCCAAAAACAGTGCCGTTCGCGAGCTCAAGAACAGGCTGAATAACAGAGCTGTTCGTCAATTGTTTCAGACAGAAATCCAACAAATCTGACACAAACTCGACAGAAACTGATTTGATAGTTCTCAGGACAGATAGCAACACTTAACTGCCTTAACAAATCAGAACAGTCTCCAAAAATGGTTAAACGCACGAGTTTGAGCTTTGTGACAGAGATGAAAAATCGCAAGAACTTACACTGCTCGATTCGTTAAAACTTGAAATGAAGTTTCCTCACCTACACGCTTGCTCCGATACCACTTGTTATTCCAGATTATCCAAGAACACTTCAATAGATTAAACCTTCGATTGATATGAACAGTAAGTTTGGAGGCTTAAGCTTATTGATTACGTGAGATTTAGAATGGAAAACTTAATTACTGAGGGTTACGGTTTAAGCTTAAATACCTTGGAAATGTATTAAGCCCATTGGGCCCCTAACAAGCCCCTTACAGTTACAACCCAATCTAAGTTATGTAAAACAAATAAAATACATCAAAGGAAGTAACAAGACTTGGAATAATATTTTGGAACCTTCTTAAATATTCATAACACTATTTTGATGGTCTGATGCATGGGAGTGGAAATCGATTTGGAATCGCTCATCCCGAGTTTTGTCAGCAACTCCTTCCTGTATTCGTCTGGGATACGAAGGTTCCAGTGGCTATGTCAGATGATAGAATATTTTAATGACTATCATAGTTTAACACTTTTGCAACGGGAGATTTGAATTATCGTACCTGTTGGAATAGTAAATAATGTCAGCAATAGGAGTTTCGACCTATTGGGAATCGCCGAGTATTATTTAATAACTTAAGCAATATAGGTTGCGATCAAGAGGAGAGAATCGCCGGGCTTACTTTATTACTTTCCGCCGATTGAAGTTAGGTCAGGTCTCGAAATAAATATCTTAATCAATTTCGATCGAGTATAACTCGAATCACCGATGCCTAGGTTATTTGTTACTTTCGGCCAATTGAAATTAAGTTTGGTCTTGGAAATAAATATTTTAATTAGTGTCAATCAATGTTGTAATCCGCCGAGCTATATAGAATGTTAAATTATTAGATAGTCGGGCGACTTATAATAGTTTAATAAATCGGACGATCTGGGTTATCTCAAGTTTTAATGGTTTAAGACTTTCGGGTTGGATTAGAAATTTTAGTAATCATTGTTTGGGAATTCCTGAAGTATTATCAAAGGAGAGGTTAAGGAAAACATTCTAATAAATTTAAGTATTTTAATTTATATATATATATAAATATGTTTTAGTAAATAGTGATATTTGGTACATTAAGGTTCTTTAACTATTAGGGTTTGGAATTATAAAAGTTTTCATTGTAGTTGATTGTTTATTTATATATGTTTGTTCCTTGACTGATGCATTTCATTTGCATGGCATGCACGTTTTATTTTAAGGAATGACTGGAGTATGAACATTTCGGAGTAGTGACAAGTCGGGTAGAATGTGACAAATATTTGTCGTAGTGGTGGTCGTTGAGGTAATGTGAGGTCCCAAGTGCGACAGACTAGCGTGAGACCGCGGTGCGTGGGGCCTGGAGCATGTGTGACTCAGGTGCGTCTGACCGGTAAGCGTCCCAGGAGGTGCGAGACTCCTGTACGTGAGGCTTGGGCTGCGATTCAGGTGCGCCAGGCCGGAAGCGTCAGTGCGCGTGGCTTGAGGTCCTATGTGTGATAGGTTGGCGCGACACTCCAGTGCGTGAGGCTTGTGGTGCGACTCAGGTGCGAGACTCCGGTGCGTGAGGCCTGGTAGTGACTCAGGTGCGTCAGGCCGGTAAGCATCTCATGAGGTGCGAGACTCCGGTGCGTGTGGCCTGGGAAGTGACTCAAGTGCGTCAGGCTGGTAAGCGTCCAACGCGTATGTTTTTGAGACATGAGGACCTGGAGTGATGTTTGGAATACATGAGGTCGAGACGAGAGAAATAAATGGAGCATGCACTGCATGTGGGAGATGTTGCGAGATAGGGTTGAGTGCACGCTGCATGCATGCATATTTTCACCTACTGAGCAATAGCTCAGAATTGACGTGTTGTAGGTATCGGGCCCGACGTTGATGTGCGTCGCGGATGAGTCTGGTTGACGGCGGTGCTCCACGGACTTTTGAGGGAGGGACTGTACGTGGATGCGACCTGTGGAGCGACGTTAGGGTTTTCGATAATTTGACATTTAGGGGCTACGACCCATGTAAATTCATGACTTTGTAGACAGATCTTTTGTTGTAATATATTTTTGATACGGGCAAATTAGGCAAGCTAAATAACGAAGTTAAAGGAAATAATTTTGAGTAAGGTGATAATTAGAAAGACTTGATAGTAATTTGAGCTCTGGGAAAATAGGGAGACAAAACATGAAATAAGTCTTTTAGGGACCTCCGACAGGTTTAAGGGACCTTTCGACTGTTACCGCGCCTGGGCCCACGCCCACGCCGGCGACTGATGGCACACCAAAACAGTACCACAGCCCATTCGGGGCGGCGCACCAAACTGGACTACCTTACCTTGGCCCATCATTCTCAGATGTTGTTCTTGGCACTAATAGCAATCGGCTTCTCACTGGCCGTGGAGGGTCACCGAGCTCGGCTCGACTCCCCCTATCTTACACGGCACCCACTGTCGTTGATGGTATTGCGGCGGCTCGGCCCTCTTGGGAAGTTGCTCAACAAGGCGTCACTAGGTGGGAGCACACGCTTGTCGGGTATTTCCTTGGGAAGCGACCGTACTTCCCTCATGTGGAACGCTATGTCAGGGATATTTGGAAGAACCTTGTCGAGGTTAGATCGACGATTAATGGATTTTTCATGTTTCGTTTTAGCACAGAGGAGGCCACTGCAGTGGCTTAGGATGGTGGTCCGTGGCTCTTACAGGGACAGCCTCTCTTTCTCGAGAAGTGGCGTACGGGATTTTCTTTTGAAAAGAAACCGCATTCGGCTGTTCCGCTTTGGGTTCGACTCCGGAACGTCCCAACGAAATTTTGGACACAAGCCGGTTTGGGAATCGTTGCAAGTGTGCTTGGAAAGCCTCTATTTGCGGACGCTGTGACGGCTCGGGAGGAACGCCTTGAGTATGCTAGGGTGTGCATTGAAATTGCTCTGGCGGACCCTTTGATTGAGCGGTTCAACGTCCACATCCCAACTAAGGATGGTGGCTCCTCGGGTGTTGTGCCCGTTAGTGTTGAATATGAGTGGCGGCCTCGTAAGTGCTCGTCATGCAACTCATGGGCCCATAGTACCGCGGCTTGCCCTACCAACCGGCCGAAACCACCACCTAAGAACTCGGCCAAGAAACACTCTCACATCCAGGCGCCTCGACCGACAAGGCCAACTACGGTGGCGCCTCCAAGTCGAGAAGGTAATCGCTTGGCAGACAAAGGTAAAGCCATTGTTACTGAGGCGGCCAACATGGATGGCCTTGTGGGGGACGGCAAGAAACGCACTTCTACCCCTATCTTCGAACATGATAAGCGTTCGAGTAGACCTAGCAATGACGATGCGTCCGGTAGCGAGGTTATTGAGACACACTATCACAACATGTTTGAGGTTCTTGCTACTTTCGAGACGACGGACAATGATGCTGATGCTGATCCTCACGTTGACGTTGGATGATACGGCTGGAAATGTTTGGTTGTTGTTTGTTGTTGCGTTTGGACTTGTTTTTGCTCTGCCCTAGGGACATGTTTCATTTTTCCTTGGATGTGAGCTGGTAGCCTGTTACCGGTGGGTTTTGTGCTCTATGAGCGGATCTGTGTCTTTTTTATTTATTTAGTGACCATTTCCCAAAAAAAAAAAACACCTTTGTTAGGGAAGTAGTTTGGGATCTACCATGCTAAGTAGCTCTCGTCAACCTAAAGAAACCTATGGAGGACGCCACTCTGAAGGCCTGAGAAGACGTCTGACTGTGCCTGACAACACTGAAAAACTGTTCTGACAGTGTCTGTGCCAGCTGCCTGCTTTTTCTGACAGCAGAGCCAAGTCCCATCGTCTTGATAGACAGCCCAGACTGCACATTACGCTGTCCCAGAAGGTCCCATCGCCAGGAATCCCGGAATCTAGGTCGATCTAGCCGCTGGAAGCTCCTATAGATACCCATACTTGGCCATTTTCACGATGATAACCATTCAAGACACACAAAACACATCAGAACGCTATCTTACCGTGTAAAGCATTTTATATTCAATACTTGTCATATTTGAGCGAAAGTGAGTGATTCGAGTGTGTAATCTGTTAAGAAATAGTGGAAGAGAGTTTTTGGAGCGATCGTGGACGTAGGATCTGCAAAGATCTGAACCATGTAATTCCTGTTGTTATTTCGTTTACGTCCCAAGTACATCCCAAAACGTCCCAACATGTCCCGATACGTCCCAACACGTCTTAACACGTCCCAATACGTCCAAAACACATCCCCAAGCAAGTCCCAACACTTCCCAAACACGCGTTAACATCCCAAACACGTCCCAAACAGGTCCAAACACGTCCTAACGACCCAAACGCGTCCCTTATAAATAAGCACCTTATGCACGTATATAACTTTGAGATATTAAACCTCGGCTATATAATTTCCTCGAACCACATATAAATTTCTTTGATTGGGACACATCAAATGGCGTCGTCCGTGGGAAACTTCAGAGTTGAAGGCCTGAGTGATTTTGCCTATATTGTGCGAAGTTCTGCTTAACGTTTATCCTTTCTTCATTCTTTTCTTTATTTTTGCTGGGACGAAACGAAACACTCAAAAGATAGTCAAAGTTAGAAGCGAACCCGGAGTAGGACCTCCTGAAACGGTCAAAACGTGTTGAGGAACGTCCAGTGCTGGAAAGGCTGGCCCGAGATGATGAAGGAGCATGATGGTAAAGATAAGTCAAAAAGAGATGCTAGAACAGCCACGAGGACCTGTGCCAGTTCGACTATGTGAACCAACCGAGAACGTGAGGGTAGTTGGGAGCTCCAGAAGGAGGAAGCGATAAGCCACGCTCTGGAAAGAAGGAAAACATCTGGGCAGGAACAGGAAGGGAACTTCAAGACCAACTCGCGAACCTCAAACACGTTGTGGCAGGAACTCCAGTGGAACATACATAGGGAACTAAGCTCCCCGAATCCGTATACTATTAAATCCCGAGTCATCACGCTAGAAAAAGAGGGAGGTGCACAAAACCCGGGACATGGAAAGCCGCTACCACCACGACCCCTTTTTAGGGAGCCTTGGGGATCTCTTCCGAGGGCCCCGCAAAGGTTCATGGCACTACATAATAATCCAGAAGATATCCTGACCTTAGCAGGGTGGCATCCGGCGATGAGAAGGCCGGCGACCGGAGCTTCAGGGCCTTCTAAACCTCATTCTAATTTATATTGTCTTATCATAATAAATATAGGCACCATACTAACAGTTTCTATCATTCAAAGGACGAAATAGAGAGGTTCATCCATGCAGTTGCCTCAAAGGAGTTTGCCGAGGTCCCGTTCTAGATCCCAGAGCACAATCCATAGCTCCCCCGAACGAGGGAAAACCCTCTCCACCACCTCCAAACAAAAGAGCTCCACCACCAGTTAGGGCCTATATGCTCATTACAGTGGGAGGTCCTAGTGGAGAAGATTCCAAGCAAGCTAGGAAGACACGCGCTAAAGTGATTGAAGTAAAGCCTCAGCTCGACACTGGCATCCGAAGATCCGGGGGAGATACAAGCTGAGCTCCGCACTGACACGCGAAGGTCCAGGGGACCTAGAAGACAGCTCCACGCTGACTCAGAAGATCCGTGGGAGATGCAAGCCAAGCTTCGCGCTGGCACGCGAAGGTCCGTGGGATCCAAAAGATGACTCCGCGCCGATGCCTCAAGATCCGAAGGTGTTAAAACCGCAGCTTCGCGCTCGCACATAAAGATACACAGGAGACATCCCATGTTAAGAAGTCTCTTAGTCGGAACTTCAGGTCCTTCAAAATCTCATTCTCATTCATATTATCGATACCATAATAAATACATGCATCATACTAACAACTGCTACCATTTGAAAGATAAAATCGAAGGGCCCACCCGTGGCATTGGGGACGTTCATTGGTTAGGACCTCAACCAAGGTCTGAAGGTAGCCAATGAGGAGTCCGGGTGATCTCTACCGACTAAAGGCAACAACCTCTACCCCCTCCAGATAGGTGCCAGCTCCCGACGAAGCTCATGTCCTCGTCATAATAGGAGCTTCAGACCAGAGGGTAAATTCTAATTTCCAACAGAACGCGATTGTACACTTGAACAGTCGAAGGTCCGAACTTCCGGAGATCAGGATCCAGGGACCTCATCTCTAACCGAGAAGAAAGGAGCTCCATTTCGCCACTACTTTAAAATTTCATGCCTCCAACAAAGAGCCCGGATACTAAGCGAGCGGATGCTATACCCACGCATTTAAGCGAGCTGGCGCTATAACCACGCATTTAAGCGAGCGGGCACTATAACCACGCATTTAAGCGAATCTGGCACTATAACTAGGGTCGCGGACCTACGCTGTACAGGACGCCAAAGATAATACATATGCGGTGTGATTTGTTGCCGAAGGTCGACGGACCTGTGGTGTACAGGACATCAAAGATAATCCATCGGCAATGTGAATGATGCCCATAAGGGTGTACAAGATACCGCAGCTGACGGGCTGCGTCATACGGGACATCAAAGGCTTTCAGTAAGCCTGCAACGTGAATGATACCAAAAGCGAAGCTGGCGCTATAACCAGGGTAAATCAATGGGGGATCCACGAGGTTAAAATTTTATAGACCTAAGGGTCTACACAAATACTGAATTCGCTAAGGACACAGAGAGCCTAGCGCAAATGACACCTGAGGACAATGACGACGGTCATTGCAACCGATGGCGTGAATTCGTACTTGGCTTATGAATTACTAAGCGGGTTGGCGCTATGACAATGTATCTAAGCAAGCTGGTGCAATAACATGAAATACAGAGAAAGGGAACTCCGGTGAAACATGTGAACATGGGGAGTTAAGCTCCCCACACCATTATGTCCCGAAAGGAAAAAATGACAAATTATTTTTTACAGGTCATCACCATGATGAAAAAAGGCAGAAAAGAGGCTTGTACAAATAAGAAGTCCTAGGGAGCTTTCCCCAAAATACAAATGTCCTAGTGAGCTAGGACATTTTGTACATTAGGACTAGGGTATCTCCTTCAAGTGCAAGGCTCGAAGGGAGGTCCCCCATCAGGTCCCCGCCAGGACCCTTCCAGACCTCGAGGACTGTAAGAATCAGCTCCTTATCGCAAGAGGTAACGCCTGCCTTAAAATAATTTCCTCTAATTCACTTTGTTCCAAATGCTAATTAGAGTAGGGGAGTGGTGGATACGGACAGAAATTAGGCAGGCTGAATAACGAAGTTACAGAAATAAGTTTGAGTAAGGTGATAATTAGAAAGACTTGATAGTAATTAGAACTTTGGGAAAATAGGGAGATAAAACATGAAATAAGGCTTTTAGGGACCTCCGGCATATTTAAAGGACCTCCAGTAGTAGGGAACTACCACCTCTATTGGGGAAGTACTTTGGGATCTACCATGCTAAGAAGCTCTCGTCGTCCTAAAGAAACCTCTGGAAGACGCCACTCTGAAGGCTTGAGAAGACGTCTGACTGCGCCTGACAACACTGAAAAAGTTGTTCTGACAGTGCATGTTCCAGCTGCCTGCTTTTTCTGACAGCAGAGCCAAGTCCCATGCTCATGATAGACAGCCCAGACTGCACATTACGTTGTCCCAGAAGGTCCCATCGCCAGGAATCCCGGAATCTAGGTCGATCTAGCCGCTGGAAGCTCCTATAAATACCCATACTTGGCCATTTTCACGAACCATTCAAGACACACAAAACACAACAAAACTCTCTCTTTACCGTATGAAGCATTTTCCATTCAATACTTGTCATATTTGAGCGAAAGTGAGTGATTCGAGTGTGTAATCTGTTAAGAAATAGTGAAAGAGAGTTTTTGGAGCTCCCGGGGCGTAGGATCTGCAAAGATCTGAACCACGTAGTTCCTGGTGCTATTCCGTTTACGTCCCAAGTATGTCCCAATAGGTCCCAATATGTCCCAATACGTCCCAACACGTCTTAACACGTCCCAATACGTCCCCAAGCAAGTCCCAACACTTCCCAAACATGTCCAAAACACGTCTTAACGTCCCAAACACGTCCTAATGACCCTAACACGTCCCTTATAAATAAGCAGCTTATGCACGTAAACTTTGTGATATTAAACCTATCGGCTATATAATTTCCCCAGACCTCAGGTAAATTTCTTTGATTGGGACACGTGAATTTTATTTTAGGAAAAAGTTTTAATTAGACGGGCCTTCCGCAGCTTACGTTGCGGAAATCCGCCATTAATCCTAATTAGAAAACGTGGGTCGCCACAAAATCCCCGAACAGGTTTATCCCATCGGTACAAAGCCCAAGCCTTAGATTTCGTGCTTCATTTCCAAATGCCAGGAATAACGAATCAATGTTCCTCCATTGAGGACAATCTGCCGGATATCTCAATTTTCCGTCATTTTTCCTTTCATCATCATGCCATCTAACCAATTTAGCTTCATCAGCATTGGAGAACATTCGCTTAAATCTGGGAATTATTGGCAGATACCATAGAACCTTAGCAGGAGCCCCACCGAGTTCATCCTTTCGCTTGTAACGCCAAATGTCACACGTTGGACACTTATTGGCCGATTCATACTCGCCTCTATAAAGCATGCATCCATTCGGACATGCATGTATTCTTTCATACTGCAAGTTCAAAGGGCACAACAGCTTCTTTGCCTCGTAAGTCGACACCGGATGCTCATTCCCATCGGGAAGCATATCGGCGAGTGTTTATAAGAGCGTTGAGAAACACTTATCCGAAATCCCAAATTTAGCCTTAATGTTCAACAATTTGAACACAACAGAGAATTTTTTGTATTTAGAACATTCGTTGTACGAAAGGATTCTGTTGTCCCTAACTAGACTTACAAATATGGGAGGACGCTCATCGAAATCCTCTTGAACATCAGGGAGCATGTCCTCAATAGGATCATAATCAGACGAATAACTGTTAGCTAAAACATCGTCGTCTGCCTCGACTTGCACTTTTGTACTAGAACCTTCACCCACACGACTAGCTACAGAATCACCGTGCCATATCCAATTTGCATAACCAGGTTTAAAACCCGAAACTATCATATGATATCGAACAGTCTCACTATTCCAGCACGTTGTGTTAATACAATTATGACAAGGACATGAAATCTTGGATTGCCTCTTTTCTACGATTTTGCTCCGCAAAATTCATAAACTCTTCTACACCATTCAAATACTCGGTCGTTCTTCGCTTACTAGACATCCAACCGCGACAACTACCTAAGTTAGATAACAAATAAATATACATCCTAAAGCGATAAGAAAAATTGACCAAAAAGCCTAATTTTCAAGAAAAATCACCAAAACTTCGCCACTTTTTCCGCACAAAGCAAGCTCCACATCAATCTCAAATCGAATATAACATAGCCTAAGCCTCAAATAGCAGAAATTAAGCCATGAAATTGCATAAAACAACTACAAAGTCGAAAAATTCGAACTAAACCTAAGCCCAAAAAATAAAAAAATTTCGCCAATTTTTCGCACTAATAGAGCCCGAAATCAACCTCAAATAGACTATAACACAAGCCTAATCCTCAAATAGCAGAAATTAAGCCAAAATTTCACAAAACAACTACAAATTCGAAAAATTCGAACTAAATCGTAGCCCGAAAACCAAAAGTTCGCCACTTTTGCGCATCCAAATCAACATCAAAATCGACTATAACACAATCCTAAGCCTAACCTAACCTCAAATCGCATAAATTTAACCCTGAAATTGGCTCAAAATCGAAAACCAAATCTTTCAAAATCTCGAAATGTCGACAATTAAAAGAAAAAACGACAGCTAAGTTAAAGGGAACGGTTTGTGAGGTGCTTACTCTGTTCTCCTAGCTCGAAATAGTCGGAATCGCCTTTGAATCGTCGATACTATGTTGCGTCTCTGTAATGAAAGATAAAAACAGTGTGGGTTTAAGCAAAACCCATTGGCGACCGTTGTCACGCGTTGGTCGCCAATAAGTATTATCAGCGACTGTTGTCAGCAACCACGGTCGTCGAAGCTCAAAAAATAAAAAATGTAAATATCGTAACTCATCGGCGACTGTTTTTTGAGCAACAGTCGCCAGAAGTCGAAAAATAAAAAAAATGAGAAATGATGGGCGACTGTTTTCATTGTAACAGTCGCCAAAGGTCAAAAATAATAAAAAAATAAAAACGGATAGGTCATTTGTTGGGTTACCCGGTGTCTCCCAGAGACGCCACGTCCCCGGCTACGGTGCGGACCAAAAATTTTCCGGGTTCCCTTATTGCCCTCGTTGCTCGGATCAGAATAGTAACATATAGACATGAAATAGGGCGGGTCAAACCCGTAGAGGATTACTAATTGAAGCGAGTGGCAGCTCCTCGTCATTTTCTTCAAGACTTCGTTGATGGTGGTGGATGGTACTAGATCGTCACGCCGACGTCGCAGTGTACCACGGAATCAGTTCTCTAAAGATGGCTAGAGAGAACCGAGCCGTCGCGTGAGAGAAGAGTGTTTTTGTTCGGTGTGTGTTTTGTGCCTTCGTTATGGACGAAATTTTCACCTTAAAATATGAAATAGGGCTGCACTATTTATACTATAATATATTTGGAAATCCCTAGGGTATCTCAAAGATATGGTTTTTGATTTTGCTCCTTAAGTGGAGAGATCTTGTCATATCTTTCTCTCCCTTATTTCCATTCAAAATTCATATAAGGATACTTACCATAATTAGACAACTAACTTAAATACTAAGTCAAACTAAGTATATGTAAATATGGTATAAAATTGAAACTTAATCCAAGATAAATTTCGAAATTTTCACCTTAAAAATAAATAATATTCCAAATACATTTTTTCCATATTTACATTTAATTTTTCGAAATTAATTCCCACGGCTCGAAAATTAATTTTTCCAATATTACCCTCAAGCCTTTTATGCACTTGGCCAAGCCCAAGCTCAAAGTTAGTTTCATACGAAGTCCGACTTCAGTCCATTAAACGGCCCGAGGCCTACTAAGGCGCGGCCCAACGGCTCAAGGCCCGTTAAGGCCCAAAACACTTTCTCTCCTTATCAGTACAAGTTGATGATCCTTTTTAAACCCGACTCTCTAGGTTCGACTCAATCGGTAAGGGATGAACCCAAGAGTCCGGTAGTTACCTAGCCAATCCCGTAGTACCGGACTGTAACCCGATTCGAGTCCGAATATCGACCCAGTCTTTATTCGAGAACCTTACTATAGATTATAGTACTACGTATAAACCCTTCAGCTATGTCCCAATCGAGTGAGAGCCATGGTCTAAAACTCACTATACTCGATTCTATGAACGGAGACGAGGCAAATTACAAAACTACCCTTTATGTCCAACATGAGTTAGTTCAATACCTTGGCCAAGGATTTTGAAATTTCCCGCTGCTGTCCACATAGGACACTTGTCTCGATTACTTACGAGACTATGAATCCGTACTTGGCAGTCTGAGCCCGGAAATCACAAATCGTAATCAAGACCGCAACTGGCCCGCTGACCCATGCAACCGCAAATCGGGTCGAGGGGAACCAGTGACAGTCGAGACTTCGAAGTCAACTCCGTCAAAGCCCTTTCGGTCTAAGGTTCACGTAAACTACTATAGCGTTGTCGTTGGTCATTGACAATCTTCTGAGTAATAAGCCATGTTCGACCGTACGACCCGTGAGTCAGTGTCCATGAAACGATTCAATCCCTTGATTCGACTCGCATCACAAGTCATGACCTCCACTTCCAAGCAGGATATCGGCACTCGATAGGTCATCGACAAATAACCCGTAATCGGTTATCCAGCACCCAACTGGAGCCTAAGGCTTACGGACTTTTAATGCTCGAGGTTAAGAGTCCACTGGTGCCTTCCTCTCTCGTACCCATCGAGAACAGTGACTCAACTCGACACATTTGGATTTGTTCATTTATTGCTTTACCGGATGCTTAGAAAAGGCTGAGGAATAAGGAAATTCCCCTAGTTAAAGTTCTGTGACGAAATCAGTCGATGGAGGAAGCCACATGGGAACGCGAGGACGAGATGAAAGTCCGTTACCCTGAATTGTTTCAAACGGGCTGATTTTGGGGGCGAAATCCTCTTTAAGGGGGGAGGATGTAGCACCCGGGTCCTAGTAAGTATTAGAGGCCCATAAATTGCATAAATGATGAATGCGATTACGAGCATTTCGCGCAATTATTCGGTGCTAGTGTACGAAATATGTGCATAAACGATTTACGAGCTATGTGAATTAAGTACATTGTTGTTATGACTACATGATTTACTTAATTACGTGCTTATGAGGCTTAGGAAATCTCCTAAAAATTTAGTCGGGCTACGAGGTTTCGATTCAATTAGAGTTTCAAAAAAAAAAGGCCCAAGAGGGAAATTAGGCCATGAGTAAAAATGTGACTTGAAGGTCTCAAGTGGGCTAGGAATTTAGAAATTGACCCAATACCCTTAGAAATGATTTTAGCAAACAAACTCCCTTGATTTAAGGGATATTTTCATCACCTAAGCCATCCCCACCTAAACCTCATTTAGAAAATCATTTCAAGTCCACCAAAAACCCCATAACCAAAGAACAAACGTGAGTTCAAGCTAATAGAAGGGAAACGCGAGACCAACTTTGTGCTTTGGAAGAAGGTAAGAAAATCTCTAGACCTACACTTTACGTTCGAAGCTTAATAAATATGGGTGTATTGTAGATGGCAAAGCCCTAGATTTGGGGGATGAAATCATGGGTTGGGGAATCCTTGAGTTTCTTAGAATTTGGTTAACTTAAGTTATTTTGAGCTAGCTCTAGACGTTTTTGGGTTGAATAAAATACCATGGAGCTTATGAAATCTGAAAAGAGGGGTTACGTGAGCAGTTGAAGGTTTCGACCGAAAGTGGAGAATTGAGTGAAAAATCGGACAATCTGATTTGAATAGTAGTTTCGCTCGAAACCTAGTACATTAGGGCAGGGCTTGAACTCAATAAAATAAGTTTCGTTCAATTTTATTGTATAGTTAGTAAATTGAGCTAATTATGAGTTTCGACCGTAACTTCTCTTAACATGTATAAGAATTGATCGAAAGTAGACAACTTAGCTAGGGTTTCGTGCGAATGAAATTAGTAGATAGACTCTCGACCGAAACTAACCATAATGTGCTAACAACGGTCGAAACTCATCAAATCGATTGAAAGCAATCCCAAATTTGCACCTAGTTTCGAGCGAAACTGGGATGATGACAACATCAAGCGGCGAAACCCACCCGAAACTTCACCCCATCGATCGAAAGTGACCACATGCATGCAAAATTGATCGAAAGTGACGAGGGCTGACGTCATCACGCGGCGAAACTGATGCCGTTGGAGAATCAATCGGGCAAAACCCTAAATCGATCGAAATTCCATGCAAGGTTTCGATCGAAACACTGATGACGCCATGCCCACGTCAGAGCGCGGCGAAACCCATCCCGATTCCACAATCGATCGAAACTTAAGTCGAGCGAAACCTAAATCAATCGAAACTCTATGTGTAGTTTCGATCGAAACCCTGATGATGCCATGCTGATGTCAGAACACGGTGAAAGTGAGCCTTCGATGAACTTTCGGGCGAAAATGACCTTTAATTATGTAAGGTTTCGATCAAAACCATGATAAGGACACAGCACGGTGAAACCAACCCTTAGGATGTGAAGAATCGAGCGAACTTATGAAAATTAGGAGTCAATTGAGATAATTGAATTAAGTAACATACAATTCGATCAAAAGTGAGAAATACTACAAAGCATCGATCGAAACCGAACCCTTACACTAATGAACTTTCGCCGAGATAAAAGGTTAGGGTCGGATTTGATACTAACATGACTTAGAATAAAAATTGAGCAGGGACTTGGAAATTGAGCAAATTGGGTCTTAGCGAAATAAAAGAGCTTAAGCAATTGGAAAGACAAAAGCTAGTTGCTTTAATAAGATTAGCTAAGAAAAATCACGTACTAACGCTCCAACTATGTTATTAAAGGTTGTGCGTTAGGTTTTCACGAGGGATCGAGCTAATAATCGACGGACAAAGGCTAAGTAGAAATCCAACTACAACACATAACTTGCGTGTTATATGTTTGTGTTACTATGTGATTTCGTGATTTCGTGAATCGACCGTTATGCCTTCCTGTGGTAAGCACAAATTGCATTTATTTGCATATGCATATCCACGTGCATGCACGAACTCATGGGGAAAGGTCGTGGGATTGAGTGTGCATGATGATATGTCGCTTGTATGCGACGAGGACTTGCAGATATGGGCAAGTGTGTCGACTCACAGTTGAGTCAGTGGTTGTCTCCTATGCTACCAGGGCGGCGTTTAGCGTCGTCGTACTATTATTGTAGATATATATATGATGATATCCTGCGGATAGGATTTGGCCATGGCCCGTGGCGGTAAGGTGCGACCTGGAGGGTGCGACCTGAGGGTGTAAGCGACACAGGGTGGAACCCTGGTGTAGGCGACCTCAGCGTGGGCTACCAGCGTGAGCGACCCTCGGACAGTCGGTGACGACCGGGTTCATATGGCAACCTAGGGGAACGATGTGCGTCCTAGGGTTTGGCCATCCGGCGTGGACCGCTGTCATACTGTCCCTGAGGGACGTGAGCTCTTGTGGTGCATAGTGAGATTAGCCGAGGGCCCTGAGTATGTAGTACGATTGTCTTATGCACCGGCGCGGATCGCCTTTGCGAGCGTCTTATGCATCGGCGTGGATTGCCATTGCGGGGGAGTGACACTTGCATACATGCATGATTTCTGCTCACTGAGCCACGGCGGTTCATTTCTTTATGTTATGTCTTGTAGGCGCCAGTGAGCACGGTATGTGATCCCTTTTGAAGGCAAGGCCGATCTTTTGGAGCTTCGCGCTGCTTTTGGGGTGGACGTGTGTGTATGGATGACGACCTGCGAGGCTGGGCGCATAGGAACTTTTGCTGTGCCGACACACCTTCGCCTTGTAATTAGATCATGTCTTGAACTTGGTGTTCGACATGTATTCTTTTGACTTGTACAGAACATTGTTCCGTTATATCAATGGAAAAATGAAAATTTTCATATGCGTTTTCAGTGCACATTACCGTATACAACTCGCTAGGGACATATCCGCTAGAATAAGTAGTTAGGGAGTCGGGTCATGACATTCAGTAAATTCCGACGCAATTATTTCCAAAATAAATATTGCATATATTATTACTAAAACGGAACTCATAACCGTTTCCGCTCAAAACGGGAATAGAAACAATATTCTTAAGCCCCTTGGGCAAAACCAAACAATTGAAAAGCAGTAAACTATGTCTAGTAAATAAAACGAGAGTTCTTGATCCAATGTGGGTCGCCGGTACACTAGGTCCGCTTCCTACGTTGATCATGATCTCTCGATCCGCCAGCTTCCTACTTCGTTCCAGACCCTGGTTCGAAACACAGATGTGAGCACTAGCTCCGAGTCTAAGATCCATGAAGTGGAATATACTGTCATAGAACAATTTGTTTCCAAAACGTAAAGTTCTTTACCTGAGGTGGCTAGCTTCGGGCAATCGCGCTTCCCAAGCTCATTGCAGTGAAGGCACTTGTCCGTCAGCTTGGCGCCTTTGAACACGTTCTTCTTGGCCTTGCCTTTCGAAATTCGTCCTTTGGGCTTGTCCGACTTTTTCTTTGTACTCGACCCTCGAGTCTTAGCATTCGCGACAAGAACAACTTCCTTTCCTTTCACCTTCTTCATCTGAGTCTGCGCTGCCGACAACTGGTCATTAACCCAGTCAATGTCATCTCGGCCTTGTTCAGATTAAAGTTCACGATGAATGAATTGAAGGAAGGTGGGAGCGACTGAAGTATGAGATCGTTCTGGTGTTCATTATCCATGATAAAGTCCAGTGCCTCGAGTCTTTCGATCCAATCGATCACCTTGAGCACATGCGCTCCGACGTCACTACCCCCAGCCATTTTGCAATGAAATAGTTGCTCCGTTAGGGAATAGCGAGCACTCTTGGAATGTTCGCCAAAAAGCTCCTTCAAATGAAGCAAAATAGCGCCCACTTCCATTTTTGAGTGAGTGCGCTGCAACTCATTGCTCATGGAAAGAAGTATATAGCCCTTGACCTTTGGCTCGTCTATCTGCCATTTGGCATACACAGCCCGGTCTTCGTCACTCGCATCAGTCCCTGGGACTTGCGGTACGGGGGAATCGAGGACATAAGTTAGTGTAACGACCCTACTTCTCTAATTGAAATAGTTGACGGATTTCCGCGAAGCCGCTGAAAGCCCATTTAAAATAAAATTTAGATAAAAACATATACATATCATAAATATATTGTTTTACAAAAGGTATCTTTACACGGGCCGGAGCCCCAAAAATCAAAATATCTAAAGCCGCTCCACAGGTGGCATCCATGTACTGCCCTCGCCCTCAAAAGCCCGGGGAGTCACCGCCACCAGCCGCTAACCTAGTCTTGACGTTCGCCGACGTTGGACTCATCATGACTTACAACACAAAAAGGCCTGAGCGATGCGCTCACTAGGTGAACTAATGCATATGCGGCGTGCTCTCACCCCAGACTCAACACCTCACGCATGATATAATGCAATGCGCGCTCGTTTCACACTCTACTCTATCTCAATATCAGGGCCCTAGGTTAGACTCGGCACCCCCACGCGGAAAAGACTAATGGGTAGCTACTCCCAAGTCTCGCGGCAGCCTACATTGGTAGTGCACTGAACGATCACGCCAATGTCCTCCTACCAGGTCGCTCCGCACCAATCAACAACCGAAATCCCACTCGACGGTGCGCTACCACGCTCTCCCCGGGTAGACAGATCGATCACGCCTGTCTGCCGTCCCTGAGCTAAATATAAGGTGGTTTACACCTCAGGCTGCTCACAGCTGAGTACACAGATCGATCACGCATGTCTCCCGCCAGGTTCCCTACGAGCCTAACTCATCCTTACCATCCTCTCATTCTACCCCACTCAACAACCCCGAAGGGTGTCACCATCGTCGTGGTAATCATCTCCCAAAATGTCGTGATATGACGTGACATGCCATGCACATGTTATAAAACACATAAAATAATAATCGCACATCATACCAGTTCCCATGAATAAAATCACATATTTCATTTCTCGCACTAGCATTAGTACTCACAAGTCATATCTATCTACAGTATCAAAAGACCTTTTACCTTCTATTGCTCACAAATGCTTAAGTGTAGAATTGGGCCTAAGTTAAAATAAACCCACTACATCTTAAACTAAGTCGACACGCACCCATTTAGTCATAGAAAGGAATTTCGCCCGATTCTTGGTCATTGAGAAGGAATTCACCCGATTTTGGAATAAGCTCGGCGAAATTCACTTTTGCCCGATTGTTGTCGTTTCCAGGAGTTTCGCCCGAAACCAGACTTGGCAAGGAATCGCTCGATTTTTGGTTAAGAAGCTCGGAGATTCTTGTTTCGCCCAAAACTTGACTCAATCTTTGAATCACCCGATTTGAGGAAAGAGTTCGGCGATTTGACTTTCGCCCGAAACTCGATTCAATTGAAATCGATCGATTTTTAGAAAAATTAAAGGTTTCTGCCCGATTTTGGGATTCGAGTTCGGCGAAACTACTTTCGTCCGAAACCCAAATTTAATTGGAATCGCACGACATTCACTAATCAAATAGCTTCGCCCGATTCAGTTCCCAATTGAAATCATCTGCTTCATTTAAGATTTGAGGTATCGCCCGAAAGTGAATCAAGGCGCGAAACCCCGTGGTCAAAATTCACTATTTCCTATTTCACCCGATTCATGCTTATAACTCAAACTAAAATTTCTAACTAGGATTCGCCCGATTAAAATGTCAGTCCGATACCAAGATTCGCCCGAATCTACGGGAAATCAATACACGAATACACACCCAAGATCCCAATTAAGGTTTCGCCCGAAACTACGTTTTGCCCGATTTCTCACCAAGCACACTCACGTTAAAATACCAGCAAATCGCCCAATTCCTCACATAACACACTCTAATTTAAAATACTAGTCGATCACCCGATCGACGTTCGTCTACCCAATTTATTCAGGTACCCGAATCATTCTCCTAACATATATTGTTAGGAAATATTTTGTAGTGTTCAATTTCATTGTATTATCTTTGTTGATTTGCTTTACTAAACTTTGGGCTAGCTCTTAATTGGGTTAGTTCTTAGTTATTCATGTAATGGGCCGTCACAAGAGGCCCACCTATTATATACCAACTTGTGGTATAAATAGGAAAACCCTAGCACATAGTGCAGGTGCTTGTGTGTGTAGATAAAATAAACATATGTTAGAGTGAGAGAGTCTCCTCAAGAACACCACCAAGCCCCACGCCCGTTCTCGATTACGATCTATTAGGCGTGTTTAATCCATCCGAAGTTGTTCGTTTGGGTGAAATTCGGACCAACACTCATAAACAAGGAAAATTTTCAATGTTATGTTGGAAAAATGATTCAAACTCAATTCAGATGTGGGTCTTAGGAATCAACTTTTATGGTCGAATAATGAATATTCACACTAATTCGGATGTGGGTCTAGGAATCGACAACAATTATTGATTTAGTTCCAGTTTCACCAACATATATTTCTAAATTTTTACCATTTTCGTCGGGTTTAGGAACTAATGCAGCAACTATGATATACGTGACACTTCGGAATAATTATGCTATCGATATAATAGATAATACAAAAACAATAACGATTTTAATTTTTAAAAACGTTAGCGCTAAGGACGTTTTTTTCTGTAACACTGAAAGTGTTGCTTATTGGTCCGAAGTCCGTTAGGCGAGAGACGGTGGTTCCCCAGAGAAACCCTAGATTGCTGCTGTGTATACACGGAAGGCTTACCCCTAATCGGCCCTGAATCCAAGACCGGTGATAGACCAGCCCTGTGTCCCTGGAAACAGCGATTGGGGGATTGGGATGGAGGAACGTCTTCATCAGTAGCATCCTCAATGATCGGCGCCATAGGTACAGGAGACGACTCGTTCGTTTCCCGAGTAGAAGTCGCGGCATCTGGTCCAACCGCGCAATTAACCCCTCCCAACCACTCAGCTATCCTTTCACAGATAGTTGTTTCATTCGCACAAGAGGAACCACGTTAGCCATCACCGCCCCACTTTGAGACTGTTGATGTTGAACATGCAGTGCCCCGCCTCTCACTGCACCTCTTCCTCCCACGTCGAGTCTAGTGTCCTCACCCACCAAAATTTTCAATTTCTACGACACAAACACTCTTTTCGCACCGCAGGTTCTTCGTGAACTTGCCCGAACGCTCGGTGATGTCTCTCTGACTGAGAGCGGAAGACATAGCACGGCCAACGTCACCACAACCGTGAGCCTAGGCCATCAATCGTTTGAGTCTGTCTCATCGATGATGCCAACGGGAAGTCTTAGTGACCCCGTCTTTTCCCGTCCTGTGCAAACAGGCAGCACATCGGACACGCGTTTCGATGTCCTGACGACGGAGCATCTTTTTTATGACCCCCGTCTGGTTAGTTACCCCGTTCGTGATGGTGACCTGACTCGTAGCAATCAGCGAGGAAGTTACACATTCCATGCCGCACTCGAGTTCACGACGATCTATGACGGACAAGGTCCCATCACCGACACCACTCCTACGCCTACGCCTACGCCACCACATGCTGCTCCGTCTCTCCAGTGTTCAAAACTGAACCCGGAGGAACACCAATTGCTGCTACTCCTGAGAATCCCACTTGATTGCCTCACTCAACACCACACCATAAAATCATCACCACCATCAACACCAGAGACAGACTCGTCCCACGGCCGACGTGACGATCCCGAAGACGGAGATCATCTCAAGGGGGAGTAAAGGAGAAGAAATGAGTTGAAGATCGTATAGCAGCATCAGCAGCAACCATCATCCACGCCACCTCCACCAACTACGCCCCGCCGGAGGCTTCCACTACCTCCGCGCACATTCTTATGTGTCAGGCTATTATGTTCATAATGGAACACTCGAAGGAGCCATGGGACATCTCATCCACCACATTCCGCCACTACTGCGCTGACCACTCTGAAGACCGGGCTCCCTGCTCTTGAAAGTCACATTTCAATGGAGCCTTGGCACATTTTTTACGCCCCACGTCTACCTTCTTCTGGAGCCAGACGAGTCAACTTCGTGGCCGAACCAGACAACTTCCATTCGAAGACGACGAATCCGGCGTCGACAAGAAGAAGATTGGAGAATCTTAACAAGTAAGTCCTAGCCGAGCCATCAAATGCCTCCGCAAGAAGAGGAGATATCCCTTGTAGGGGGAGTTTGCTAGGAATCGAGATCTCCAGTATGCCCAACAAAGATATCCCGTGCTGAACTGAAGATTGAACACTAAGGGGGAGATTGTTAGGAAATATTTTGTAGTGTTCAATTTCATTGTATTATCTTTGTTGATTTGCTTTATTAAACTTTGGGCTAGTTCTTAATTGGGTTAGTTCTTAGTTATTCATGTAATGGGCCGTCACAAGAGGCCCACCTATTATATACCAACTTGTGGTATAAATAGGAAAACCCTAGCACACAGTGCAGGTGCTTGTGTGTGTAGATAAAATAAACATATGTTAGAGTGAGAGAGTCTCCTCAAGAACACCACCAAGCCCCACGCCCGTTCTCGATTCCGATCTATTAGGCGTGTTTAATCCGTCCGAAGTTGTTCGTTTGGGTGAAATTCGGACCAACACTCATAAACAAGGAAAATTTTCAATGTTATGTTGGAAAAATGATTCAAACTCAATTCAGATGTGGGTCTTAGGAATCAACTTTTATGGTCGAATAATGAATATTCACACTAATTCGGATGTGGGTCTAGGAATCGACAACAATTATTGATTTAGTTCCAGTTTCACCAACATATATTTCTAAATTTTTACCATTTTCGTCGGGTTTAGGAACTAATGCAGCAACTGTGATATACGTGACACTTCGGAATAATTATGCTATCGATATAATAGATAATACAAAAACAATAACGATTTTAATTTTTAAAAACGTTAGCGCTAAGGACGTTTTTTTCTGTAACACTGAAAGTGTTGCTTATTGGTCCGAAGTCCGTTAGGCGAGAGACGGTGGTTCCCCAGAGAAACCCTAGATTGCTGCTGTGTATACACGGAAGGCTTACCCCTAATCGGCCCTGAATCCAAGACCGGTGATAGACCAGCCCTGTGTCCCTGGAAACAGCGATTGGGGGATTGGGATGGAGGAACGTCTTCATCAGTAGCATCCTCAATGATCGGCGCCAAATCTGTAAATGGTGTAGCAGTAGTCTCGCCGGTGATTTGTCGAGGCCCATTAGCTGCCCCAGGCCCAGTTGTATCGATGATCGGTGCCGTCTAAACCCTAGGACACTCAGAAGCCGCCAATGGAGCAGGAGCAACCGGTAATGGCGGCGGAGTATGAACCGACCCATTGTCGCAGCTGGAGCTGTTTTGACGCGGCGGTGGAGGCGTTCCCCTTCGGATCAGACCACGGGATTCATGCCGGGGGTCACGTAGTGGGACGAGGGTGGATGGATAACGTTTTCTTCGTCTACGCGGTATCCACGTCGCCAGATTTGGTTCGATCGCAGGTGCAGTCCAAGCGGCATGGGCCTGGCCTGAGACCGCTTTTGTAGGTGGCGCTGCTGTCGGATGTCGCCTTTTGCGACACATGTGGAGAGAGCTTCAAAACCTGCGACATCGAACCGGTCGTCAAGATCCGGGATAGTACACCGTAGCATGTCATAATCCGGCATATGGCCGAGGGCATCAAGTTCTGAGGGAGGTGACGCCATTGAAGATGACAAAGCTTGAACGAGGGAGACGGAAGGACACAACAAAGAAGGTGACGCAGGTGACGCAGGTTCAACGTCCTTCCATCGCCGTCTGATCCCGGCGATGGAGGGTGGTGTGGTGTGTCCCGGCGAGACGCAGTGAGTGGTTCAGTCCGCCGGCGGCCGTGTGGGAGAGTGGTCGGAGGAGATAGAAGGTGGACGGTCACTGTTAGGGTTTTTACTGACACGGAGATCAAGAAGGCGCTATTCTCCATAGGTGACAACAAATCTCCTGGAGCGGATGGTTACTCGGCTAAGTTCTATAAGCATGCCTGGGAAATAATCGGGACGGATATCACTCATGCCATTAAGGAGTTTTTCAGGACAGGTCATCTTCTTGGGGAACTGAATTCCACGCTGATTACCCTTATCCCAAAGGGTGAGAACCCAAGGACTCCAAGGGATTTCAGACCCATATCATGCTGCAATGTCCTCTACAAGATCATCTCGAAAGTGATTGCCAACCGGCTTCGGGGATGCTTGGGGAAGCTTGTACATCCTACACAGACGGCATTCATCCCAGGTCGACGTATCACTGACAACATCCTCCTGGCCCAAGAAATATGTCATGGGTATAACAGCGTTGGGCTACCTGAAAGAGTGGCATTCAAAGTTGATCTAGCCAAGGCTTATGACATGGTCGAGTAGGACTTCATTCTGATCACAATGGAAGCGCTACACTTCCACCCCATCTTCATCGGATGGATCCGAGCTTGTATCACGACTACGTTCTTCTCTATCAATATCAATGGTCGGCCCGTTGGATATTTCAAAGGGCGGCGTGGTCTTCGACAAGGCGACCCTTTGTCCCCGTATCTTTTTACCTTGGTTATGGATGTCTTGCAGGGAATTACTCAGGAAAGGATTCGGCAAAGTGGTTGCTTTAGGTATCACTGGCGATGCGAACCCACCAACATGTTCATGCTCTCCTTCGCTGACGACCTCCTTTTGTTCTCTCACGCGGATGAGGGTTCTGTGCGCGTCTTTAAGGAGAGCCTTGATCACTTCGCAAATATATCGGGCCTTCGTGCTAATCCCAGTAAGAGCGAGATGTATATTTCCAGGAGAGGTGAGGGCATTACAGGCACGCTTCACGCCATTTTGGGGTTCTCGAGTGGGTCGCTCCCAGTACGCTACCTGGGGGTACCGCTGATCACGTCGCGGTTGACCATCGCTGACTGTGCGCCTCTTATCACTGCTGTTGACCGTCGACTGGGCTCTTGGACTCATCAATCACTATCCTACGCTGGGCGAGTGCAACTGATTAAATCTGTGCTCCTGGGGCTTCATACTTATTGGGCCGGAGTTTTCATGCTACCCAAAGGCGTCATCCGGGCTATCGAATCACGATTCAGGGCTTTCCCTGGAGGGGGTCCACTGCTAAAGTGGCTTGGGCGGACATCTGTTTACCTACTGAGGAGGGGGGACTTGGAATTAGATCTCTTGAGACGGACAATAAAGCTTTGATGATGCGCCTTCTATGGAGCCTACTTAGCGGGGACGAGGCATCCATCTGGGCGGCCTGGATCTGACGCACAAGATTGAATAATACATCCCTGTGGTCCATTAGACCCAATGCTCGGACTGCTTGGAGTTGGAGGTGTTGGGGTGGGCCCGATTAATCGACGCCGGCCCCCGAACAGCGCAACGTGGCTATAGCGGAAGCGCGATTTGTACCGAGCGGCGTAGGGTGGCGAATTTTCGATTTTTAATATCTAAATTAAACCTTACGCCATTCGGCTTCTCCCGAGGGTCTAAGATACAGTCCTAAGCCTCGGGAGATCGCGGTTAATTCGAATTATCAAAATTCGAATTTTTTTCCCAATTTATTTGAATTAATAATTTAGATCCAAATTAATCGAACAAAGCGGTAACCAGCTGTTTTTGGATTATTTGGATACCGAAATGATTTTTGATCAATACCAAACTTTCCAGAATAATTCTACACTTCCTAACGTTCGCAACGATAGGTCTTTCGAATTATTCCGATGTCGTTTGATATTTTTCACAAAATCAAATCTGTGGTTCAAAATTATTAATCCGAATTAAACGGCAGTCTGACATCTTTGAACTATTTGACAACCGAAACAATTTCCGATCGATACCAAACTTTCCAGAATAATTCTACACTTCCCGACGTTTTCCAACGAGGGGTCTTGCGAATTATTCCGATATCGTTTGGTATTTTTCGTAAATCAAATCGTTAGGGTTCGAGGTATACCTTCGGTGAACGAGATTTCTTCTGTCGTCGCCTCGGATGGACGTGGCTACACCTCGTCTGGATCCCGGGGCCTCCGGGCTAGATCGTCACGCCGGTATGACCTGAGCGAACCTCCGAGACTGCTCCCGATGGCTAGACGCAGCTCGGTTCGGGCGTCGGGACTCGTCAAACGAACCCGTCGGTTTTTCGTGGCTTGAGATGTTTTTTAGAACTTTTATCTACTTCTCTCTACTTTATGTTTTAGCAAGAAAATACCAAAGTAAATCTATCAAGCAACAAACGTTGCTTTTAACATTAATTTTTTTTTTTTTTTAGAATTTAGACAAGTGTCAAACACTTGTTAATGACTCAACTAATGAGTCATTAGTTCTACACATCCCAACGTGGATGTGTAGATTTTTCTATTTTTTTTTTTTTTTATTTTATGGTAATTTCATTTTGGCCCTTGAGATTTCTAAATTCTCAATTTAGTCCCTCAATTTCAAATAATAAAATAATTAAATCCAATCTAATTATTTTAATTATAATTGAGCCTCACTTAGTTAATTAATTAAGCACTTAAGACAATCTCAAGTCCTATTATTTCCGTGACTGTCACTGGAATTTAACTAAGTCGTCGACACCTCGTATCAACTATGCCACTACCTCAACGAATCTCATTCGTTAGGTTTCACAGAAAAGCCCGCCGTTTCCGTTCAAGTTCATTACCATTTTTAAGCGCGACTCTCTAGGTTCGTCTCAACTGGCATGGGAGGAATCCACGAGTCCCGGTATTCGCCTAGCCAATCCCACGGTACGGACAGATCCCAGTTGAGAACGAATTTTGATCTAATCGAAATTCGGGCGAACCGACTATAGTGTATACATATAAATACTTCTTACACCTTTCACTTGCGTCCCGGTTAGGTGAGAGCCATGCAAATGTCAAACTCACTAACCTAACACTATGTTATAATCGAGACCGAACCGATTATTTAAACTCCGCTCAGTATCTAATACAAGCAAGTTTTCCAAGCTTCGGCCGAAGACTTTATAATCGTCGCTCTCCGATTACCTCATAGGACATTAACCTATACGAATATAGGCAGTGAATCCCGATAGCAGTCAAAGCCCGGCAATCACCTCCGTAAAGTCGGTTGCGTTTCGTCGCTGACCCGTGTCTCATTTATGAACACTTGCGAGCCTAGCCAACTAGCGACAAACCGAAATCGCGAAAGCAAATCCGTCAATGACCCTATCGGTCTGAGGCTGCTATAGTCATTCGTTCAATCATTGACAACATCCTAGCCATGTGATTGAGACGAATACGAGCCGAATGTCCGAATACGTAATCTCTCCGATCACCAATATCTCCATCACGACCCACAACCTCTCAGGTAATCGGTGACACTATCGATACTATGTGGTCGTCAATGGATAAGTCATATTCGGATATCTAGTCACCCACCTAGAATCCTTAGACTTACGGACTTTTTATTTAATGTTGAGATTAAGGACCGTCCGGTGTCTCCTCTCTCGTCCCACGAGAATCAGACGTCCAACTCAAACATTTGGGTGTTATTTATTTATCGCACTACCGGATGCCAAGTAGACTTTACATTCGATAAATAAATAATAATGCCTTTATTATAATGAAAATATATATTCATTAATTTATTTGACGGTATATACAATAAACCTGTCTTACAACGTATACATCATCGTGCGCCCTATACTATTCCTAGTCCTCGTATGGCATTCCGAGGGCACACTCCCTAACAGCCTCCCACTTGCACTCGAATGCCATGCGATGCACCTAATGCCAGTCGCAATGGTATCGTAGCCCCATCTTGTCCAGATGCTGTTCCATAACTGCTTGGGACAAGGGCTTAGTGAGCGGGTCCGCCACGTTTTCTGCCGGTGGCGATTTTCTGCACGGCGACCATCCCGTTTCAACGAACTCACGTAATACGTGATATTTTCTCTCAATATGTTTGGACTTGCTATGAGATCGTGGTTCCTTTGCTTGTGCGACTGCACCGCTATTATCACACCAAAGTGTAAGCGGTCTGTCAACAACTGGTACCACAGTAAGTTCCTCCAAAAACTTTTTCATCCAAACAGCTTCTTTAGCTGCCTCTGAGGCTGCTATGTATTCTGCCTCGCACGTGGAATCGGCAGTTGTGCTTTGCTTGGAGCTTCTCCAAGACACTGCCCCACCGTTGAGCACGAATACAAAACCTGAAGTAGATTTTCGGTCATCCACGTCCGACTGGAAGTCCGAATCGGTATAACCAACTACTTCTAGTCCCGCTCCTCCATAAACCAGCGTTAAGTCTTTAGTCCGTCTAAGGTATTTAAAGATATTCTTAACAGCTGTCCAATGTTCTTCCCCTGGGTTTGCCTGAAACCGACTAACCACGCTCACAGCGTAGGCAATGTCCGGTCGTGTACACAACATCGCGTACATCAGACTACCCACTGCAGACGCATACGGTATCCCACTCATCCGTCGTCTGTCTTCCTCACTTTGAGGTGACATTGACTTTGACAAATGGATCCCATGTCGCATTGGTAAGAACCCTCTCTTAGAGTCATCCATTCTGAATTTCTTCAGGATTTTCTCTAAGTAAAGGGCCTGAGATAAGCCGATCGTATGGTTCGCTCGATCCCTGAACAAGCGAATACCTAGTATATACGTCGCTTCTCCCAGATCTTTCATGGAGAATTCGGTTGAAAGCCATGCTTTCACCGATGAGAGCATCCCAATGTCGTTTCCTATCAAAAGGATATCATCCACGTACAATACAAGGAACGACACCATACTCCCACTGCTCTTTCTGTAGACACATGGCTCATCTACGTTTTTTATGAATCCAAAGTTCCGAACTGCTTCATCAAAACGTAGATTCCAGCTGCGAGAGGCCTGTTTCAGTCCGTAAATTGACCGATTCAGTTTGCACACTTTGTGAGTATCTGCATGCGACTCAAAACCTTTTGGCTGCTCCATATAGATTTCCTCCTTGAGGAATCCATTAAGGAACGCCGTTTTAACGTCCATTTGCCAAATCTCATAATCATAGTGCGCAGCTATTGCGAGCATTATTCGGATGGACTTGATCATGGCTACAGGTGAGAAAGTCTCCTCATAGTCAACTCCCTCTTTTTGGTTATAGCCCTTGGCAACCAACCTGGCCTTGTACGTCTCAACTTGTCCGTCAGATCCAATCTTCCTCTTGTAAATCCATTTACAACCGATTGGTCTAAAACCACTCGGTAGGTCTACAAGAGTCCAGACTTTGTTGGAGTACATTGAGTCCATCTCAGCTCGCATAGCCTCAATCCATCTCGCTGAGTCAACATCGGATATAGCTTGATCGAAAGTAGCGGGATCTTCTCTTAGAAGTCCCCTAGTCACAACATAACCTTGTTTGACATGTGACATGCCATACCGCTGTGGTTGGCGAGGCACCCTTTCAGATCGTCGCATGACTGGTTCGCTCAGACCATCCGAATCTTGTGTGGGCGTTTCGGTCATCTGCTCCTCGAGAGTGACCTCACGGCCAATGCCAAAATCTCGAATGAACTCTTCCTCGAGAAAATGTGCATGTAGGCCAACAACGATCCTTTGATCATCGGAAAATAGAATAGGTACCCCATAGAGTCTTCAGGGTAACCTATGAAACGTCCTTTTACAGACCTAGACTCCAATTTATCGGTTTTTAGCTTTTTCACATAGGCGGGGCAACCCCAAATCCTAATATGTGATAAGCTTGGTAAACGACCAGTCCATATCTCATACGGAATGCCGTTAATAGACTTCGAGGGACACCGGTTAATTGTATACGCTGCTGTCAAAAGCGCGTATCCCCATAATGACATTGGTAAATCTGTATAGCTTAACATAGAACGAACCATATCTAATAAAGTTCGGTTTCTACGTTCGGCCACGCCATTCAATTGTGGCGTACCGGGCGGAGTCATCTGTGATATTATACCATTCTCCTTTAAGAACTGGTCAAACTCGACGCTCATGTACTCGCCACCTCGATCCGATCGAATGACTTTAATGACTTTCGAAGTTTGGTTTTCCACCAACGCCTTATATTCCTTGAACCTTTCAAGAGCATCAGCTTTATACCTCATCAGATACACTAGTCCGTAACGACTGTGATCATCCGTAAAGGTAATAAAATAGTGGAAGTCACCTCGAGCTTTCACATTGAAAGGCCCGCAAACATCTGTGTGAATTAAACCGAGAATTTCCGTGGCTCTATTAAAAGTCCCGGTGAAGGGTGATCGGGTCATTTTACCTTTGAGGCATGACTCACAAGTCGGATAGGGATCTGATCCCAACGGTGTCAATATCCGTTTTTCTCCAACTCGTGTATCTTGCGTTCTCCAGTATGACCTAATCGAAGATGCCACAAGTATCTCGCGTTTATTCCCGACTTTCGTTTATTTGTGACAGTATTCACAGATATATCGTCCTGGGTATTTAAATAGTACAAACCATTTATTAGTGTTGCGCTGCCAACATTTTTATTTCTATACATAATGTGGCATGTATTATTATTAAAACTAAATACATAACCGTTTCTGCTCAAAACAGGAACGGAGACGATGTTCTTAAATCCCCTCGGGAGTACAAGACAATCGTACAAACGCAACACATGCCCAGAATATAATACAAGAGATCTTGATCCGACGTGGCTTGCCGAGATACTATCCCCGCTTCCCACTCTGACCTCGATCTCACGCTCCCCAAGCTCTCTACTTGGTCCCAGACCCTGCGTGGAAACACAAATGTGAGTACTAGCCCCCGAATCCAATATCCAGGAAGTAGAGTATACAGATGAAGAACAAACTGTTTCTAAAACATTAAGTTCCATACCTGACGCAGCCTGCTCACCCTTGAGCTTCGGACAGTCACGCTTCCAGTGGCCCAGCACACCGCAATGCAGACACCTATCCGTCGGCTTTACACCGGTTTGTTTCGATTTCCCAGAAGATAGTTTCTTCTTGGAAACCTTCCCTGTTGGCTTGAGCTTGTTGCCCTTCTTCTTTTTGCCTTTCTGGGGCTTTGAAGAAGTGGCGACAAGTGCAGTCTGCTTTGCCCTCTTCATCTGACCTTGCGCCGTTGCTAACTGATTCATCAGATCAGGAAGCAATAGCGTCATGCCGTTCAGATGATAGTTCACAATGAATGCATTGAAGGACGGAGGCAGGGACTGCAAGATGAGATCATTTTGTAATTCCCGATCAAATCGAAAATTGAGAGTTTCCAACCTCTCGATCATGGTGATCATGTTCATAACATGCTCGCCAACATTCTCACCCTCAGACATCCTCGATCGGAAGAGCTGCGACGAAGTCGCATAGCGAGCTGTCCTAGACGTCTCACCGTAAAGCTCTTTCAAATGTTGAACCATCACCCGAGCATCAGCCATATTTTCATGGCTACGCTGCAGTGCGTTACTCATCGATCCGAGGACATGAGCCTTTACGAGCTTCTCGTCACGCAGTCGCTTGTCATAAGCGGCACGAGCCTGCTCGGATGCCCGCGCCCCTGGGGCCGGTGGCATTTCGGAGTCAAGGATATAAACTAGGTTCTCAATCTCGAGGAAAATCCTCAAGTTGCGAAGCCAGTCAGAATAGTTTGGCCCAGTCAACCTATTCTCCTTGAGCAGTACATTTAAAGCGGTCGACATAATTTCAAAAAGAGAGAAAATGCTGCAGAAAAATAAAAGGCATATTAAGTCGATTGTATAGGTTATCAAACGCGAACAAGGACTTTTTATTCCGTTTGACTCCCACTATCTTTTCATAAACTCCATTCTCCCTACGGATGTTTTGGAAGTTTCGTTGATAACTTCGATAGTGGAGTTGATGTCCCCGTGGACGGGTGCAAACCTCAACCTCTGTCGTTTTATTGGTTTGCAGCGGCCCACGAAGTCGTGCTCCGCACGAATCCGACCTTGTCGAATGTCTCAACTATCTTTGTCTCAGTCAGGGACCCCCGCTGGCAAACCCGGAACAAGGCGGTATGACTGTCTAAGTGCGACCTATCAACGTTGCTCAAAACCGCACACTTGAACCGTACGTCTTACCGCACAGTGTGGTCTTGGCGAGCGGCACAAATACACCCGAGCAAGCCGAAACAAAAGCAAATGCAAGGCGCCGGCATACCCGAAACCAAACCTTGCATTTAGGTTTTGTAACAACTAGGCCCGAGCTTGATAGAAGACAGGGCATCCAATCCCTTTACTCACTTAGTATTCATACGGGAGATTTTTGTAACTCATAGCATATTAAAATTAAGCACGAGCACGTAAATGCGATAAATAAATTCCTAACCCTAGGAAAGCAATTTAAATGGACAAATATGCGGACTATTTCTAGACTGGTCCTATTACATGGATCGTAAAACGATCGGGGTCTTCGATCTTCCAACGTCGAATTGTCGTTATGATGGTTGTCGAATCCTCCAATCTCGCCTTGCGTCGAACGGCCGTCATTTTATCTAACCTACCTAATAAAGCAATAAAATACAACACGGGGGGAATTAATTCCCAAACAACCCGTAATCCATGTACATACCGGGGGCGGCAAACGACCCTTAAACAAATAACCCGGTTGAACCTAAGCCCGCATAAATGTCCCACATAAACATGCAACACAGAATTTTAACGTCTGGTGTCCAACCGACGTCACGAGCGACGATAGTCTCCAAACTACGTCGACCGTTCGTTCGCCACATCGGCTTTCGAGGCCTTCGGTCGAACCATTCATGAGCCTTGGCTCTGATACCACTGTTGGGGTGGGCCCGATTAATCGACGCCGGCCCCCGAACAGCGCAACGTGGCTATAGCGGAAGCGCGATTTGTACCGAGCGGCGGTAGGGTGGCGAATTTTCGATTTTTAATATCTAAATTAAACCTTACGCCATTCGGCTTCTCCCGAGGGTCTAAGATACAGTCCTAAGCCTCGGGAGATCGCGGTTAATTCGAATTATCAAAATTCGAATTTTTTTCCCAATTTATTTGAATTAATAATTTAGATCCAAATTAATCGAACAAAGCGGTAACCAGCTGTTTTTGGATTATTTGGATACCGAAATGATTTTTGATCAATACCAAACTTTCCAGAATAATTCTACACTTCCTAACGTTCGCAACGATAGGTCTTTCGAATTATTCCGATGTCGTTTGATATTTTTCACAAAATCAAATCTGTGGTTCAAAATTATTAATCCGAATTAAACGGCAGTCTGACATCTTTGAACTATTTGACAACCGAAACAATTTCCGATCGATACCAAACTTTCCAGAATAATTCTACACTTCCCGACGTTTCCAACGAGGGGTCTTGCGAATTATTCCGATATCGTTTGGTATTTTTCGTAAATCAAATCGTTAGGGTTCGAGGTATACCTTCGGTGAACGAGATTTCTTCTGTCGTCGCCTCGGATGGACGTGGCTACACCTCGTCTGGATCCCGGGGCCTCCGGGCTAGATCGTCACGCCGGTATGACCTTGAGCGAACCTCCGAGACTGCTCCCGATGGCTAGACGCAGCTCGGTTCGGGCGTCGGGACTCGTCAAACGAACCCGTCGGTTTTTTCGTGGCTTGAGATGTTTTTTAGAACTTTTATCTACTTCTCTCTACTTTATGTTTTAGCAAGAAAATACCAAAGTAAATCTATCAAGCAACAAACGTTGCTTTTAACATTAATTTTTTTTTTTTTTAGAATTTAGACAAGTGTCAAACACTTGTTAATGACTCAACTAATGAGTCATTAGTTCTACACATCCCAACGTGGATGTGTAGATTTTTCTATTTTTTTTTTTTTTATTTTATGGTAATTTCATTTTGGCCCTTGAGATTTCTAAATTCTCAATTTAGTCCCTCAATTTCAAATAATAAAATAATTAAATCCAATCTAATATTTTAATTATAATTGAGCCTCACTTAGTTAATTAATTAAGCACTTAAGACAATCTCAAGTCCTATTATTTCCGTGACTGTCACTGGAATTTAACTAAGTCGTCGACACCTCGTATCAACTATGCCACTACCTCAACGAATCTCATTCGTTAGGTTTCACAGAAAAGCCCGCCGTTTCCGTTCAAGTTCATTACCATTTTTAAGCGCGACTCTCTAGGTTCGTCTCAACTGGCATGGGAGGAATCCACGAGTCCCGGTATTCGCCTAGCCAATCCCACGGTACCGGACAGATCCCAGTTGAGAACGAATTTTGATCTAATCGAAATTCGGGCGAACCGACTATAGTGTATACATATAAATACTTCTTACACCTTTCACTTGCGTCCCGGTTAGGTGAGAGCCATGCAAATGTCAAACTCACTAACCTAACACTATGTTATAATCGAGACCGAACCGATTATTTAAACTCCGCTCAGTATCTAATACAAGCAAGTTTTCCAAGCTTCGGCCGAAGACTTTATAATCGTCGCTCTCCGATTACCTCATAGGACATTAACCTATACGAATATAGGCAGTGAATCCCGATAGCAGTCAAAGCCCGGCAATCACCTCCGTAAAGTCGGTTGCGTTTCGTCGCTGACCCGTGTCTCATTTATGAACACTTGCGAGCCTAGCCAACTAGCGACAAACCGAAATCGCGAAAGCAAATCCGTCAATGACCCTATCGGTCTGAGGCTGCTATAGTCATTCGTTCAATCATTGACAACATCCTAGCCATGTGATTGAGACGAATACGAGCCGAATGTCCGAATACGTAATCTCTCCGATCACCAATATCTCCATCACGACCCACAACCTCTCAGGTAATCGGTGACACTATCGATACTATGTGGTCGTCAATGGATAAGTCATATTCGGATATCTAGTCACCCACCTAGAATCCTTAGACTTACGGACTTTTTATTTAATGTTGAGATTAAGGACCGTCCGGTGTCTCCTCTCTCGTCCCACGAGAATCAGACGTCCAACTCAAACATTTGGGTGTTATTTATTTATCGCACTACCGGATGCCAAGTAGACTTTACATTCGATAAATAAATAATAATGCCTTTATTATAATGAAAATATATATTCATTAATTTATTTGACGGTATATACAATAAACCTGTCTTACAACGTATACATCATCGTGCGCCCTATACTATTCCTAGTCCTCGTATGGCATTCCGAGGGCACACTCCCTAACAGGAGGAAGCTACTAAAACTTCGTCAGCACATTCGGCCGCTGTTGGATTTTCAGATTGGGAACGGGTCTAAGACGCTCCTGTGGACTGACCCTTGGCTCCTCCCCGGCCCGATGGTTGAGAGATTCCCCCGTGGGCCCATGGTAATGGGGCTGCCGATTGACTCGAGGCTCAGTGTGGTCATCAATGAAGAGGGTTGGAACTGGCCGGGTCAAACTACAGTGGAGTATATTGAGTTCGCTCCTCTCCTTCCACAGGTGAATCCGGCAGTAGCGGATGTCATTCGATGGAGGGCAACGAGTGATGGACTTTTCACGACCAAATCTGCTAGGGAAGGCCTAAGATTGCGAAGGCCTAAAATCCACTGGTGCAATCTGTTTGGAGGCCCCTTAGCCATTCCTAAGCATGAATTCATTCTCTAGATGGCTATTAAAGATAAACTCGCCACACGTGACAAGGCTTGGGTGGCTGCGCTTGCTGGAACAACGTTCTGTTCATTATGTGATGGCCAAATAGAGGAAACGATAAGACATCTTTTTTTTGAATGTAGCTTTAGTAATCGTTGTCTTCGAATCATGCGTGGCAGGGTTAGGTTTAGCTGGCCTAGAAGGGACTGGTTTGAGGGGATTCGTTGGGCATCGCATCGTTGGAAAGGGCAGCACCTCGCCTGGCTGGGACCACGACATGTCATTGCCTCACTAGTTTACCACCTTTGGATGGAGCGGAATAGGCGATGGCATGATCGTCGACGACGAACTCCTGAGCAGATTACAGCCGAGATTGAAACTCTCCTTTGTCTGCGGCTATCCACAATCAAACCAAAGTACCAATTCCAGGGTAACGCATTACGTCGTGTTTGGCCCATAGCCTGGTAGGTCGGGTTTTTGGAACGGATGATCTGGTGGCATGACGGTTTGGATGATGCTAGAATTCCGACTGTGCAAAGGGAGAATAACTTCTATTTACACCTTTCTTGCACCTTCCCATCTTACTGGTTATTCTCGGCTTGATCTCCCCCCCTTTTTGTTCTTGTTGCTACAGGGATGGCCGGCTTTGGTGTTACTTTGCCATCCTTGTTCGTGATTGGCCTTGGTGGTGGGAGCGGTGCGGGTACTTGCCTGGCGTGTGGTCAACTTTGATGAGGCGTGCAAACCTTTGTTTTGCCTACCAAGGACAACAGGAGATGGCGTCTCTACGCCTCTTACCGACCATCTTTGCGGATGCCTCCTTCCCCGCCTGAAGCTTTTCCTGCGTGATACGGCCTTCAGTTGTGTGCCTTTGGCGCCTTTTGGTAACTTGCTTGACCACCTTGCTGGTACTGCGCCTGGTACCAGGAACCCGTTGATGGTAGCGGTTTACTGACATCTACGTAGCCTAGCCTTGTGTAATTTGTGTCCTAGGCTGTAGTCTTGATGGGACCTTGTAGTTGTTTGGTTGGTCTTGTTGATGTTGCTAGTTGGTCGGTAGTTTCTTTACCGTTTGGTGCGTCATGAGCGATATCATGAACGTTGTTCTGTAACTCCTGTTTTCCTTTATATATTAGTGACACTTTCCAAAAAAAAAAAAGTGTTGCTTATAAAACGTTGTGGCTGAAAACGCTTATCATAGAGTTTTTTGCTGCGTTATATTACCCGAAATACTTTCATATGTAAATTAAACCAATCTCTCATCAAAGAATACCAAACAAACCCTAGTTTCGAACGCGAAAACAGTCCAGATGGCTCGAAAAAAATCATCCCCCCTGCGCGACGAACTCTCTAGAATCCGGTGAAAGAAGGCGTAGAGAAGGCTGGTTCAGACTCCTCTAGGACGAAGACGTCGACCTCTGTTGGAGGGAAAAGCTTAGTCCCAAGAAGTAGATTCCAACCGAAATTTTTCGAGAGAAGATTAACGAAGTTGTAGGAGATAGTGGGCCTCATCGCAAGCTTTGGAGAGGCGCCATTTGCTCCATTCCTTTGTTTAAACCCTTGTGAAATCCCAGGTGGGAAGTTGTTGGCGATGACGAAGCGGTTTACACTAGATGCGTTGGGTTTCAGGTTTGGGCTAGATACTGTCATACCATTTTTGGTTAGGGAGTTATATGCTTTTGTGGGGTTGAGGGCGAATGGCATTTTTGTCGATTTAAATTTCGAATCTGTCGGCGAAATTCATATCTTAGGAAATGTTTCCAAGTTATGAAGAAAAAAGATTAGAATTTATCGAAATGAAGTTATTCAGGTAATGACAGAGTTAGAAAAAATTTGAGAGGGTTAGTGTAGAAGATTTCGTTCGTCTGTACCTATTGTTGGTGTAGTCTGCGTCTTATTTCCGACGTCGAATTATTGCATCCCGGAGTTCCTCTTCGCGTACGTCGAGGAGATTGAAGCATTAGATGATTATGCCTGGGGTCAGGCAAGTCATGCTTTTTAATCAGATCAATCCTTCAGAAACCAAGATATGTTGATGGGTGCACACTCGGTTTGTTGGTACGCACGTTGGATTAATATTTTCTGTTTTTGAGGTATACGTCGTTTAACGTATCTACAACGATTTTCAGATATGGGTCTACGAGCACGCCCCATCACTCTGTAAGAGAGATATACTTCATGCCATTCCTCAATTCCTGGGGTGGTTAAACGACACGACCTAGAGAGGCAAAAACCAAAAAGGAGATCGTTTGAAGACGTACGAAATTCCACATCCCAATGTTCTCTGCACGGTAGAGTACGAGAGATTCATCGCTCTTCCAGATGGTCTAACTACTGCGGAAGGCAAGGATATAGATGAGGCAACGAGGCGTGGAATGAGCGGATTCGTCGTGGATGAGGCTAATGTTGCTGATGAGGTGAATGTGGATAATACAGATAGTGGGGCTGCAGAGAATGTGGATGCTGATGAGGTGAATAAAGATAAGCAAGATGGTGCTGAGTTGGGACTGAGGCTATGAGGGAGGATGAGGTTGTGACTGAGACTGAGAGAGGGGTTTGGAGTTGGGTCTGAAGATCATTTAGAGGATGAGATGGAGATTTAGGATGGTGCTGAGGAGGCCAAGTGTGCCGAGTCTGAGGCTGAGAAGGAGGCAGTGAAGGGTGCCAATTCTGATGTTGCGGCTGAGGAGGCAATGAAGGGTGTTGAGGCTGAGAAGGAGGTAGTGTTGGATGTCAAGGCTGAGAAGGAGGCCAAAGGTGCCGAGTCTGAGAAGGAGGTAGTGTTGGAGGCTGCGGAGGAGGCCAAGGGTGCCAAGTTTGAGAACGAGGTAGTGTTGGATGTCGAGGCTGAGAAGGAGGCCAAGGTTGTCGAGTCTGAGGCTGAGAAGGAGGCAGTGAAGGGTGCCGAGTCTGAGGTTGACGCTGAGGCTGGCCCTGATATTGATGCGTTACTTAAGAGTTTTGCTAGAGGTGTTTTGTCGGTTGGTGCCGAGTACCAGCAATATGTAGCTGGCGTGAATGTTCGAGAGGTTTCCACTCCGCAAGCTTCTATTGCACAGAATGTAGTGAAAAGGGCCAAGAGAAGAAAGAAGGACGACGTATTCGTTACGCCTCCTGGATCCACTACACATATGAAAAAGGGAAGAACGAAAAAACTCGCAAAGAAGGGGAAAGTAGCTGAGATTGTTGATGTGTCGTCAACCAAACCTATAAGTCAGGTCGATGCAAGTGTGTCTGAGAAGGAGAAGGTGGTCATTGCTCCGGGGAAAATGAGCTATCTAGCGACGAAAAAGCCCTCGTTGACCAGTTCATTGATAAAGGCGACTACAAGTTGTTATTAATGCTTATTTCGGTTACTTACGCATTTTGTTCTCAGTACTAATGGTTGTTATGAACGCAGGTGCGTCGTATGGGAAGATGAACTTGTATCCCTGAAGGGGTGTCATTTGGCTGAAATGACGCTCAGTCATGCTCTCATTTTAGTCGTGATCGATGCCTAGTTCAAGTACATTTCATCGCCATATTACAAAAGATGTTATGAAGTGATAGCAGAGACATACTTTCTTCCTACGCACGTAGCGGTGAGTCTTGTATAAAATCTCTATTTGTTATTATATGATATAGAAGTTGATATGTTACGCAGCAAAATATCGAGGGCGTCTTGATGAATGGCCATCAAACAATTTCGACGAAAAAGGGAATTGGGACTTTCTTGGAAAATTGTCAGTCGTACGAACGCGGAGCTGGAGAAGCTGCGAGTGACCCCTGCGCCTGCTTCCCGCACACAGCAGGGGACCTTGCACACACAATAGGAGACCCCACACACACAGCAGGGGACCCGCGCACACAGTAGAAGTCCCGCCCATGTTGTGCAGTTGATGCAAGGGGTCCCTTGTTATATGTGCAGGTCCCTTGTTATGTGTGCGAGGTCGCTGCCAGGGTCCCTGCGTCTGGCCTCTTATATAAAAAGATAAAAAAAATATGTGTGTGCGGATTTGAACCCATGACCTACTACTTGAACGTCTGACTTCACAACCACTGGACTACAACATTTGTGTAATTCTCTTGAGAGGAAATAGCCAGTGGGTGGGGAGAGTTAAAGCATGTGATTAGCTCAGCACATGAATAAATTACAACATAAATAAAAATAGACAATCAGCACTTAAAAGGAACAATTTCATTACCACAATCATAAGTTTCCATCACATAACTACTTATGTCAGAAAATATATCATATTTCACTTGACGAATTCATAGGAAAGTCACTTTTACCCCTTACTTTGTGATTTTTATTTTATTTTTATGGGGAATCTACAGAAAATATCCATTGCATAAAAACTTGCAAGTCACTACCATGTCAGTGTTTTTTTATATGTAGGTACCTATTAGATTAAATCTTTTGCAAATTGGTACCTGATCCGCTGCAAGGGTACATCATATAACACATTTAGGTATCATATAGAAACATATTGAGATAAACGATACAGTTAGAAAATGGTACATCATATAACACATTAAGGTATCATATAGAAACGTATACGGGTTCCATATAAACATGTGAATTGGTACATAAAGGTAGGTGAAGACTGGGAAAATGGTACACACTGTCAAGCGAGTACTTATATACAAAACTTTCTGACAGGGGTAATGACTTGCGCCGATGAGGCTTGGCTCTATGGTCAAGCTGAGGCGCTTAGGGTCATGTTGGGAGAGGTCCTGGGTTCGAATCTCATCCCTGTGACATTTCCCTAAGCCTGCCCACATGGGCCCAGACATGTGTGATTGACCTGGTCGGCTTGCTTAGCAGGTAGTGGGTCGGCCCCGGGGCTTCACCATCGGCTTTCCCCGATTATCAAAAAAAGGGGGTAATGACTTGCAAATGTTTTATGCAAATGTGTATTTTTCTGTAGATTCACCTTTCTTTATTTGTAATGAAACTAACATTAAAAACAAAAACTAAAAAAAGGCAGAAATGGAAAAAAACAAAGCAGAAAACGAAGAAAGTAAAATAAGAAGCAGATTAAGAAAGAAGAAAGAAGAAACAAGAAGAAGGGGAGGACGAAGGGTTGAAGAAGAAGAGTTCGTTGCGAGTTTTATAGATCAAGCTACGTCCACGTGAGATTCTCGAGGGAAAAGAAGAAGAGAGATATAATCATGGAAGAACATGAAAAAGAAAAGGCAAAGAAGGAAGGAACAAAAAACAGTGGATTTTGATGGTTAAGAGAAGGCAAAGAAAGAAAGATGAATAAAAAAGGTAAGAAGGAATAAACACAAACGATTAAGTAAACAATAAAATCAGAAACTGGGGAGGAAGAAATTGAGATTTTTATGGTTTAGTCAAAAGCGGGTACCATCGATTGAGGTGAGTCCACGGGTCTTTTCCAACTTATAAGGAGTTTTTACTAATTAGACGTCGAACAGGAACTGTGATTGCTTTGATTTTTCTAGTAAATTAGGTTAATTAGTCAACACACCTGTTTGTATGCGGCGTACCTTTATACGTGTTCTTAGGGTACCATCTCCTTTATATAGTGTACCTTTTTATGTATCATAATGGTACTTTTGCAAGAATTGCTGAATTGTTTACAATGGTAAACCTATATTGTCCATAAGTGTGGATCATTAAGAATTACGATCCGGTGGATATATCAAGATAAGAAACAATATTACATATAACTATAAAATAGTTTTTTGTCATAATGTTCTGAATAAATATTTGTTATGCGTGGATTTCTTTTCGTACTGTAACAATGTATAAAAAAAGTATGGTAACCGTGTGTAGAAGGTACAACAAACATTGGTTAAATGGAACTTTAAGCGCATTAAAATGGTACAATATATTAAAGCCGTAAAAAATATACGAAAAATACAAAAAGTCCACTCTGAACAAAACCTGACATTTCATAACTACTTCAGTTGAAATCTGAAAAATAGCTTTATGTGACTTGTTAAAAGTCTGAAACAAAATTCATGTCAGTAAAATATCGGCTCGTAGTTTTGGTATGGTAAAAATACTTAACGAGGTACAACATATATCCACAATAAGATACAGTGATAGACTGCCCAATGATGCATTATATACGATATATTTGGTACCACTTATTATGGTAAGCGTTCTCCATTATATATGTGAGAACAACTTACACGAATATCACAATTGATGAACATGTGAGAACAATTTATTATATATATGCTTTTTTGTTTAATAATCTATATATGTATTGTTTTTAAGGCTTCACATTTATTAGTTGACGATCTGAACGAATAATTTTAGATATGTAGATCGATAAATACTTATCTTGGTATAACAAAATTGGAAAATAGGGTACAATAAAACTTCACAATAAGGTTGTTAGGATCGATTAACGCATTTAGAGGGGTGGTGAATAAATGCTCGACTCTTTTTCGATTATTTAACTGGTTTGTGCGCTGACTGGTATTCAATCAGTGACCTGTCAGTATTAGTGTGAAATATGATACTGAACGGTTGTAACAGATTTGAAATGAGAAACGTGTGTGTGAAGAACCGAGTTGTGTATGGAAGTTCGGAATTAAAATCTCCCACGTCTCCCCTTCTTCCTCAAGAGGAAGGTTCACTAGATCTTCAGTAGAGTACATTACAACCTACTAGCTGAACACAACTTGTAGAACCCAGGGTCCTCGTAAGTATTAAGGGCCAATAAATTTGCACACATGTTGAGTGCGATTATGTGCTTTTCATGCATTAATTTCGTGCTTACGTGACTTACGTGAAGTTTCGTGTGGTAAATTACGTGCTTAGGTGACTATGAAAATTGGTGCAATTAATTTGTACCAAGTGATCCCTAATTTATCTAGGAATTTCCGAAATAAGGCAACGGAATTGGGCCATGGAGTACCAACTTTAATTAGAGAATTTCAAATTTTGGAAAAAGGGGAAATTTGGCTATAGGTAGAAAAAGGGCCCAAGAGAATTGAAATGGACTTCAAGGACAAATCCTCCCTAATTTAGGGGATATTTTCGCCCACATGTCCTATCAACATCCCTTAAAGACCCAATAATTGCCTAAAACTCATTGCTAAGTCCACCAACTCCATTACTAAGAAGCAAACGTGAGTGAGCAAAGAAGAATGAGACGCAAGGAGCCTCAAGCGACATCACCTCAAGCTAGGAAATTGGGTAAGCAAATGGAGTTATCAACTCTCGTCGCTATGATTTTCATTATTAGAGAATTTAAAGCTTGAGTAGGGTACTATATACGGCAAAGTTTCCAAGTTTAGGGGATAGATTCATAATTAATGGACGCATTGAAATTCGTTAAGCATTTGGTTAGTCTAACACATTTTAGGGTTCTTAAAAGTTCATACGGTCTTCATAATGTTCTCGAGGAAAACTGGTGTTTTGATTTTTACAACCAGCATTTCGCGAATTAGGAAGTGTTTAGCGGGGTTGGATTCGTAAAATACAAAGCTCGCGAAACTAGAGAACGGTTCGCGAACTCGTACCGCAAAACTAGGTCACCGCTTGAAGCTTTGCAAATTGGAACTTCACGAGATTCAATAGGTCGCGAACTTGAACGGTTGAAGTTGGCGAATCCGGGAGAGGATTCGCGAACCCAGATCGCGAACTCAGGGCCGGAGGAATTCTGCAAACTGAACGGAAATGGCGAACGTGGTGTTTTGCGAAACCAGTTTCGCGAATCCGTGAGAGGTCGCGGGTCATGCCACTTCGCGAATTGTTTGAGATTGGCGAACTTATCAATTTGCGAACCGATAAAATTTGGCGAGTTGGGTTAATTCGCAAAACCAATGGAATTGGCGAATCCAAAGACCGCGACCCTGATGATTGGCGAACTCGGTGTTTTGCGAACTCGGCAAAACTTGGCGAACTCGACATCTTGCGATCCATTTGACAGACACACGACGTTTGGCAAATTGAAGCCGCGAAAACCCTATTTGGCCAACTTGAGCGAACAATTTGCGAACCGTGACACTTTACGAATCGAGATGAAGATTGGCAAATCAAGGTGGAAAGCATTCCGCGGGCCGTGCTCTATTGCGAATCACACGCAAAACGAAAATTGGCGAGGTCAACACATTTCACGAACCAAGCCAAATTGCGAATCCATTTAAGAGCCTAGGGCCAATTCGCCAACCGTTAACAAAGTGTATTTAGCGAATCCAGTGAGTTTTGCGAATCAATGGGGATTCGCGAACTCTAAACAAAAGCGAATTAGGATATTTTCACGAGTCCAACAAGGCACTAATTCGAAGTAGACTTAGTTCGCGAAACTTATTTATGCTAGGTATTTTACGGGTTACCCTAGTGTTAGAAATACAATTCACGAATTTGGTTGGGACATTCGACAAGTTAGAACTTGAGCGAGTTAGAAAGTTATGTAGATAGTTTCACGAACCCTAAGCTTAGAAGTGCAATTCGCAATCTAAGGTAGGGAGTTTGGCGAATCAGAATAACTTTGGTGAAATAAGAGCTCGCGAAAACACACTTAATAAATTTTAAGCTTTCGCGAGTTAACACTTCACAAATTCCATAACCCTCACGAGTCATGTGAGATTTGCGAATCCAACTAAGGTTCTCAAAACATGATTTTAACTTAAGAATAATACTCCATGAACCATTTATACGTAATTACCTTTTAAGGGCAATAATAAATATAATGTATAGACATTTAAGAGGTTTCGAGTACTTAGCCAAATTGATTAATTAAGATAGTGCACTGACGCTAATATATTATGCCTAAGGTCGGGACTTAGGAAATTCACCGGTTCAGTAACACTAGTCGACGGACGCCAGGTAAGTCGAAATCCAACTACAACTCATAACATATGTGTATGTGCTTAATTCTTGTGATTGCGTGATAAGGTGCTTACGTGTTTACGTGAACTTGTATGATATGATTGCATGCTTTCGGTAAGCGTTATGGGTTTAATGCATTATGCATACGCACGAGCATGCACGACACATTTGGGAGTAATGAAATGATGAGCGTGCATGATTATGTCGCAAATAGCGAAAAGTAAATGCCGAGGTGGGCGAGGATAGTATTAGTTAAGTTAAGTGGCGACTTCTGGGGCACCGGGACGGCGTTGATGCGCCGTCGGCGACGTTGATGCGTCGCCAGTTTACGAACGACGTTGATGCGTCGGGGGATTACCATGGTTGGGTTGATGCCCTCATGGTTGGGTTGATGCCCTTATATCCCTGATTAGCGTGGTTGGGTTGATGCCCTCATGCTTTAGTATGGTTGGGTTGATGCCCTCATACTTGGGCTGAAGCCCGTGGTTGGATAGAGCTCTTTACGGTGTACGCCTGGGTAAAAGTCTGCCAAGGGCCCTAAGATAAAAGATATGAGATTGAGTTTAGACTATGAGACGTAAGATGCATTGGCGTGGATTGCCTTTGCGAGGAAAATATCACGTGCACGTCATGCATGATTTCTACTTACTGAGCATATCGCTCACCCCTTACGTTATGTGTTGTAGGTGCGAGCGACCACGGTACATGATCGCTTTGATGGCAAGGCAAACCCTTTTGACGCTTCCCGCAGCTTTTGGGGTGGGAGTGTGTGCATGGATGACGACCTGTGAGGCCGGGCGCATAGAGATTCTTTTGATGTGCATGTATACACATCTCGTGTAATTAGGATTCACATGAAGTTAGGAATTCATGTAATTCTTTTGTCATGTATAGAAACTACTTCCATTACATAAATGGAAAAATTTCATACGCATTTCCGCATCTCTTTTAAGTTAAAGCATCGTTAGGCATATAGGATACGTTAGAATTATGTAGTTGGGGACAGCGGGTCCTGACAGAGTGGTGTCAGAGCTTCGGTCCCAGGTTCTGTAGACTGTCCATGCACACACACCCAAAAGTGCGGAAGCGGCCTTGCCAGTAAGTATTATGTTTATGTGAATTCTTGTGTTGCATAATTTATTGGCCATAGGACTTCAGGATAGGATAAGAAACAATGGTGAGAACTAGAGGTCAGACCAGCGGAGGCGATGATCAGAACAGGGGAAACACTGCCCCTACTGACAACCGCGACGCGACCCTTTTCCAACTTACGGAATTGGTGCGCCAGCAGTCAACACAGATACACCAGCTGATCCATCAGAACACCACGAATGCTGGAAACACTCAGGCCGACAGGGGAGAGATAGTGGGAGAAAGGTTCAGGAGGTTGAACCCACCAACATTCGAGGATACAGCCGATCCAACGGCAGCTGAAGACTGGATAAGGACATTGGAGAGCATGTTTGTGTACAGTAGGGTCCCAGAAACTGAAAAGGCCCTCTGCGCTGCATTCTTGCTAAGAGGAAGCGCGGGGCATTGGTGGGACACAATAATGGTGATTGAGAATCCCGCGACTATGAGTTGGGATCGCTTTAAGGAGTTGTTCAGAGGGAAGTACCTCACGGCCCCGATAAGGGCGCAGCGCTTGAATGAATTCATAAACCTCAGGCAGGGATCAATGACGGTGGCTGAATACATTCGAAAATTCGAACAGCTGTCGAGGTTCGCAGCTCATATGATGAGCACAGAGGCTCTAAAGATTGAACGTTTCCTCGAAGGACTTAAGCCGGAGCTATACCGCGATGTTAGTATGGCGGGATTGCAAGGAGCCACATATGCTCAGGTGGCGGAAAGGGCCATGGTGGCGGAACAGGCAGAAGTCAGAATTGCCCGCGCACAAGAAGCAAAGAGAAAGTTCGCTCAAGTACAGGGGCCACAGTGGAACGGGGGGAACCAGAAGCGCCGGTTCATACCCAAAGGCGGAGTGCCAAACTTTCAGAATAAGCCACCACAACACCCGCAAGGAATTCCAAATCGACCACCAAACCCCAATCAAGGGGGATACCCAGCACCTATTCCAAACTGCCCAAAGTGCGGGAAGAGGCACTCAGGCAACTGCTACGCCCAGACCAACAACTGCTTTAAGTGCGGGAAGCCGGGGCACTTTTCGAGGCAATGCCCAGATTGGGCGACAGGAAGTCAAGCCGGAGGTCAGACAAGACCACAGATGGTACCAGCTCGGGTGTACACAATTACATCCGAGGAGGCAGAAAACAACCCAGCGGTGGTGACAGGTACCCTCCTTATCCACCATACTCCCACATGCATCCTAGTAGACTCAGGGGCCACGCACTCGTTTGCATCCATTAAGTATGTGACAAAACTCGGGGTTAGGCCTCGTCAATCTGAATATGAATATAGAGTAGTTATGCCACAAGGGGATTCTACTAAAACCAATCAGATACTGGAAGAGTGCCCAGTATTAGTCGGTGGTAAAGTGCTGTCAGTAGATTTGATTGTCATTCCAATGAACGACTACGAGGTCATTCTTGGAATGGACTGGCTGTCGAAGTACGGAGCCGTGATTGATTGCAACCGTAAGTGTTAGGATATTTAATTAGTTGTGTCAATAGTTTAAGTCTTGGAATTAATTATGTAATTATCTTTAGCTTGGGCTTTGGACTAGATTGTAATTATTTTATTATTTAGTGATTGGGCCTTAATATACCTAGGGTTAATGTGGTATATAAGGTTTTACCAACTCACTTTGAAGGCTAATCAAAGATCAAAAGGCTTACTCTTATTTTCACACACTACACACACTCAAAGGTGAGAAACTCTCCCTTTTCATTCCATTTAGCCACTTTGATTCCTTGTTTGGTGCATTTCGGGACCAACAAGTGGTATCAGAGCAAACGTGGATCGATCTTCTGTGATTTGAATCCAGTTTCGTTCGATTCCAAGCAAGATCAAAGGTGTTTTTGAGCAAAAAATTGGTTTCGGGCATTTTGAGCTTGTTTTGGGTTTTGATGCTTCGTTTTTGTGTTTAAAACCCTCCCCAGATCAAGTCTATGCCTAAAATGGTTTTAGAACACTTTTGGATCAGCTTTAACGAGTTTTGAACGAGATTTAAGCAGAAAATTTTCAGAAAAGGACATCTCGGCCATTCTCTGTTTTCGGTCGATTTGGCCCATTTTTTGTTGTTTTTAGCTCACAAATCGGTCGATTATGTGTTTAGGGAAGTATTTCTGAAGTTTAGGATCAAGTTTGAGCGATTTTGGTTGAGATTTGAGTGAAAACGGACGGTTTTTCTGGAAAATATCGCGACATACCAATGGAACAGTACTTGATGTTCTTGGCCGCGAAATTTTGCTGAAACGTTCAAAACCGCGAAAGTTTCACCTTTTAAGCCGCGAAACTTCTCTTTCACTGCATTTTTTCGCAACGGTCTACACTCACAATCCGAGAATTTTTACACCGCGAAAATTTCACTATCATTGCAACTTCTCGCAACAACCTATACTCAAAATCCGAGAAAGTTTAAATCCGCGAAAATTTTTTTCTTAGGCCAAATTTTTTTTCTCAACTTCATGCTCTATAAAATCCGAGAATTTCCAAAACCGCGTAAATGTCTCTAAGATCCAATCTTTCTCAAGTTAATACTCTTTAAAATCCGAGAAACTTTATACACGAGAAAGTCTATTCCAAGAATTTTTCTGAGCCGCGAAATTTTCAAAAATCTGAGAAATCTTTCAAAGTCGAGAAATTAACAGCCGAGAATTTTTAGAAATTCCATATCCTATAAAGATTATCCCTCGAAAATTTTTATACCCGAGAAATTTTTCTTAGACCGCGAAAGTTTTTGAACTCTGTGAAAATTTTACATCCGAGAAATTTTTTTAAGGCCGAGAAATTTTTGAAAGTCACGAAAATCTTTACATCCGAGAAAGTTTTCAAAGCCGAGAATTTTTGAAATCTTACATCTGAGAATTTTTTTTCTTTGACTGAGAAAGTTTTGAAATTCACGAAATTTTTACATCCGAGAAATTTTCAAAGCCGAGAAAAATTTATCTCATCTGAGAAAGTTTTCTTTAAAAACCACGTCTCTTTCAAATCTGTGAAAATTTCCTAAAAATCACACTTCAACTCTTGACGCAATTTTTTTTTCGCGAAATTTTCTTGTGAAATTTTAACTCTCAACTTAGAATTATTCCCACATGCGAAACTTTTAAACCGAGAAATTTTCACTTGAGAATTTTCCTTCGGACTTTCTCTTTAAAACTCTCAAACACCGAAATTTCTCAACATCTAAATTCTCGGATAACACTTCATTATCACGTCTCCTTGAGCTGCAAATTTTTTTTGTGTGTTAAGTCTTTTTCTCGTGATAAAAACGTCTTGGGTTAAACTTTTCTCAAACTTTTAAGATTTGATCCTTACACTTTAATACTATCTCCCTAAACCACTTTTGCGATAAAATTTGTTTTGCTTTCCAAGTCTCAATTTAAATTTCTAGAACTTCTCCTAAATTTAAGATATATTTCTCTTTCATACATTATCGACCATCACACACGCTCACTTAGTTCTAAGAAATTCTCTAAACAATTTTATTCTCAAAACTCTACTCATTAAACTCGTATTTCTCATATCGTTCGTTACTAACTTTCTTATCTACGCAAGATCAAAACCACGGACGATTCGACTGCACCAACCATGTCTACCACGAATGACATCTCCATAGTGGGCTCCGACACCAGGCCTCCGATGCTGCGACAAGGCGACTACAGCATATGGACAAACCGCTTCCTCACGTTCATCATGAACAAAGGCGCACCACTCTCTCAATATCTTCTGGACTCCATCTTCAATGGCCCAGCACAGTTCTGGACAACTATCCCTGCACAGCCAAACGCAAACCCTCCCATGGATGAACGCCGCACACCAAGAGGTCCCATCAATGAGGATGAACTGGCTCGCGTACAGGCCGACGAGACTGCCAAAGGATACCTCTCCAGGCTTTGGGAAACGAGGTCTACGCTCACGTTGAGTGCTGCACAACTGCTAAGGAGATATGGGATGAACTTGCAGAAATTATGGCAGGCACAACTGAAAGTGCTCAGGGAAGGAAATCAGCATGCCTCTCGCAGTATGAACTCTTCCAGGCCTATGAAGGAGAGGAACTGCGTGACACATACCTCCGATACTTGAAGGTCATCAATGAACTCAAGAAAGCCAGGATCTCGAGGGACAAATTCGATATTAACAACCGCTTCCTTGGTAGCCTCAAACCACATTGGGGCAATGCAATCGTGATGATGATTCAGAGTAAGGACCTCTCCAACACTTCTATCCATGCTCTTTATGACAGTCTGTCTGCCTATGCTCCTTACGTGCAACCTCAGACCACCAACACTCGAGTCGACCCACTGGCACTCCTCTCGAACAAAACCAATGAACGATCTTCCACCACTAAGACCAAACAGAACAAAGGAAAGCTACCAGCTGTTGTATCTGACACCTCTTCAGGATCCGAAGCCGATACAGAATCAGATGAAGATGTTCGTGATATACGCAAGCAACTGGCAATGCTCACTAAGTTGGTCTCAAAGAAGATCGGAAAAAGATCCTCATCCTCCTCCAATCGCCAAAGAACCTACAGCGGCACCAAAAAGACCACTCCCACAGAGGAAACTAAGCCGACAAAGAAAGCAGAGGACTCCGCACCTCAAAAGTCTGTGAAGTGCTTTCGGTGTGGAAAGACAGGACACTTTGCCAAAGAATGCCACGCCCCACGCGTGAAGGACTCCGGGTACTATGACCGAAAGGCCAGAATGACCCGCAAGATGGAAAGTGGGAAAGCCCTACTCACCGAAGAAGCTGAATGGGTGAATGACACTTCAGAAGACGAGGAGCCTAAGGATGAAGATTGCTGCATGGCAAGGCTGGTCGAACATGACGAGGACGAGGAGATGGGTCACACCGGTGAAAACACAGCTAAGACTCCTACCAACGCTGAGTCTGAGGTACGAATCTCGCAACTTGATGATGTGTTTAATCACCGACACGCCATTAAGAAACCCACAGTAGACGCTAGGGACTATGATGAACTTAGGCTAAAATTTGAAAATAACTATGCCTTACTTAGTCTAAAAGTAGAAGAACTTGCCTGCGCAAACGAACGTCTAATAGCCTCTGAAGCGTTAGTCAAACGTCTGCAAAGTAAGAACAAACAAAGTGAGACTAAAGTTAAGGAAACTACACTAGCCATTAGCTCATGTGAAACTTCTCGCCTCCTGACGGCCGCCCAATACGAACTGCTTACAAAGGAAAGAGTTAGGCTATACCGCAAGGTGAAGGAACTTGAAGAGCAACTTCACCTTAGGAAAAAGGCAGCAAACATCTTATGTCTATTAAACCAACCAGCTGAAACAGAATTCTACGACGCCCGGATGGGAATTGGACTGGCTAGCAACTGCGATCCAACGCCGCTAATTGTCAAAAGGTATAACATGTACAGTACAGCATTCCTAAAAACAAGGACAGGGACTCCCTCACAGCTCATGCCTTTTGTGAGATCCTCCTCCACTGTGCTGTCAGAAGAAAAGAGGAAACAGAACATACTTTGGGCAGAGATCGCATACGACTACACAGAACTGAATGCTAGTGATAAGACTAGAAAGCCCTCACTCTCTGAAGACATCAAATCTCAGTTCCCAACCGAAGAACATGAAATCGCTCTCCGAGAAGCACTTTCTCGCATCTATGTCCCAGAGAAACTTCTGGTCATAGCAGACCTAGAACAAACCATAGAAGTAGAGCGAAAAGCCTTTGCAAAAGAGCGAGAAGATCTACTTTATAAAATCTTTACCCTAGAACAATCTCGTAATACGAACGAACCTTCTACGTCAAGTCAAGTACCCGATTCTCAAACATGTAAATGTAAGAGGACGGCGAAGATGACTCCTGAAGTCGACATATGTTCTAACACTAACTCTAGTATTCTTATGGATACAGGGAATGTGAGTTCGACGTCTCTGGAAGGGAGTTCTTACCAGATAAAGGAGAATCCGCTCTTCGATGACAAGAAGAAAAGACCATCCTATATTCGTTCTTCCTCTCTATGTACTGAATCCCAATGTCCTAAGGTCGTAGACAGTTATGTTGCCAAAACTCATCTTTCTTTTGCCAAGCTTATGTCTATGTGCTGCTGCAATGAATTTGTTCTCCCACGCTTCCACGAATACGAAACACATGAACACGCAACACTCCGACCACGCAAGCGAAGTTCATCTGCGACGTCCTTGAATTCGCCCATGTCGCCTAAACCTAAGGTCAAGCGAAAACGCCTCTCGTCGTCAAACGCAAACTCACCTACTACTCACAAGCCAAAGGCGACCAAAACCGAGGCACAAAAACGACAACCACATTCCACACGCCAATTCATGTATAAGGCACCACACATGCAAGCACAAGTTAGGAAAATATGGGTTAGAAAAACCATAATCCCGCCTAATAAAGGGAAAGCTAAATTAGAAACAACACAATCTGATTTAGAAACCACATTTCCCATTAAGCGCGTAAAAACTTTACATATATCACAAGAATGCCCCGTTCGAAAACGGGGACCCAACGTTTGCTAAATGTTTGCAGGTCTGTCATATGTGGTATCTGGACTCGGGTTGCTCCACACACATGACAGGGAATAAGGAGCTGTTGAGCAACTTCTCCGAGCGCTATCTAGGAAGGGTCTCCTTCGGAAACGGTCAAATGGCGCCAATTCTAGGAACTGGCGATCTCGTGCACGATAAACTGACAATCAAGGGCATCTCCTATGTCGAGGGTTTGAGCTACAATCTCTTCAGCATTGGTCGATTCTGCGACAAAGGATACAAGGTTCTATTCGAATCTGACATCTGCAGCATTGTGGATGCCTCAGGACAACCTCTTCTTTCTGGAACGCGCACGTCCCACCTTTATGTACTCAACCTTACGACCTCACGACCAATATGCATTCTCTCTCGAGCCGCACCCAAGTTGAATGATCTATGGCACCGGCGACTTTCACATCTCAATTTCAAGACCATCAACAAACTACGTCAGAATAAACTCGTCAACGGTCTACCCCAACTGACATATCATAAGGAACACCTCTGCTCTGCTTGTGAATTGGGGAAGATGAAGCGATCGTCTCATGTCTCTAAGGAAACACCGTCGTCTAAACTCATCCTCGAGCTCTTACATATGGATCTATGTGGCCCAATGCCTACGGCCACACTCGGAGGAAGACGGTATATTCTGGTGATAGTCGACGATTTTTCTCGCTACACGTGGACGAAGCTCATTCGTTCAAAGGATGAAGTCCTGATATAATCATCGAGTTTGTTGTTACATCCCAAACACTTCATCAACAAAAGGTTCGGATTATCAGAACTGACAACGGAACTGAGTTTAAGAACAAGAAGCTCAGTGATTTCTATGCCACTCAGGGCATCACTCAGCAGTTCTCAGCTGTGAAGACACCGGAACAGAATGGTGTCGTTGAGCGCAAGAACAGGACACTAGTTGAAGCTGCCAGGACTCTTCTCATCCAATCCGGACTCCCTCATTCTCTTTGGGGCGAAGCTATTCAAACGGCTTGCTACACACAGAACCGGGCTTCCATCCACAAGAGATTCAACCGCACCCCATACGAGATGCTGAATAACCGTCATATCCCCGATATATCTTATCTAAGGGTCTTCGGTTGCCGATGTTTTGTGGCCAATGATCGCCAACATCTTGGGAAGCTTGATCCAAAAGCTCTTGAAGGCATCTTTGTTGGATATTCACTGAATTCAAAGGCATACAGAGTCTATCTTAAGGAGAAACGGTCAGTAATAGAAAGCACGAATGTCTCTTTTGACGAAAGCGAAGGCGATCCCATAGCTTCTGGCCATATCAGTCCAAAACCAGGTCTTCTACAGACGTTGACAAAAGGTCAATCTTCAACGGCGGGAACTTCCTCATCTGAGGGCAATTGTGGCGAACTGGATCTCGATCTGCTCTTCGAATACTTCTACCCAGTTCCCAAGACTCCCGTCGCCACCACTCAACCTACCGCTGCACCCACTCCGCCTACACCACCAGCTACCGGCAATAACGTCGTCCCTCCAAACCTGGATGCTCTCAATCTCGATGAAGACGACATACTACCCAACCCGGGGAATATTGCTGATTCTGATGCAGAACCCTCTCAATTCAATACGATTGAGATCTCTTCTTCGGACACCGGGCCCCAATCTAATGAGCTTCAAGTAGACACTAATGCGGCCAGCTCCTCACAAACCAACGTGCCACTTTGGGCTCGCTCTCACCCTACCGATCAGATTATTGGGGATCCCACATCCGGTGTTTCGACACGTTCGGCTACGATGAATGAAAGTTTGTTTGCTTGCTATCTCAGCCAAGTCGAACCATCACGAGTAGCAGAAGCTCTCAATGATCCTGATTGGCTGATTGCAATGCAGGAAGAAATAAATCAGTTTGAACGCTTACAAGTTTGGGAACTCGTACCACGACCTCACAATAGATCCATTATCGGCACAAAATGGATCTTTAAGAATAAAAAGGATGAAGATGGTGTTGTTATTCGCAACAAAGCAAGACTTGTGGCTAAGGGGTATAACCAACAAGAAGGCATCGACTACGATGAAACCTTCGCCCCAGTTGCCAGGATCGAAGCCATACGAATGTTTCTTGCCTTTGCTGCTCACAAGAACTTTAAAGTCTACCAAATGGACGTGAAGACGGCATTTCTGAATGGATTTCTCAAAGAAGAAGTGTACGTTGATCAACCTGAAGGGTTCTTGAGCGAAGAGTTTCCTCATCACGTTTATCGACTTTACAAGGCCCTCTACGGACTAAAACAGGCTCCCCGAGCATGGTATGACGTCCTTTCAGACTTCCTTGTTCAGTCTGGATTCAAGAAAGGATCTCTGGATACAACTCTCTTCACTAAGCGGAGTGGCCCGGACATCATGATTGTACAGATTTATGTCGATGACATCATTTTTGGATCGACTAAACCACAACTGTGCGAAGAGTTCGCAGAATTGATGAAAGAGAAATTCGAAATGAGTATGATGGGTGAGCTGAATTTCTTTCTTGGTCTTCAAGTAAAGCAACTCCCCAACGGAATCTTCATCAATCAGTCCAAATACATCCATCACATCCTCGAGAAGTATGGAATGAAGGATGCTAAGACTGCTGCTACACCTATGTCACCCTCTGGCCGACCCGACGCGGACCCATCTGGTGTTCCCGTTGACCAAACCGTCTATCGAGGGATAATAGGCTCTCTTCTGTACCTCACTGCTAGTCGACCAGATATCGTTCTCTCGACAGGAATCTGTGCTCGTTTTCAGGCAACACCAAAGGAATCCCATCTCACTGCTGTCAAAAGGATTCTCCGCTATCTCAAAGGAACACCCAATCTGGGTTTGTGGTACCCCACTCTATCGGACTTCAAACTGGTTGGATTCTCTGACTCAGATTATGCAGGATGCAAGATGGACCGAAAAAGCACCTCTGGAGCTGCACACTTCTTGGGCGGTAAACTCGTAAGTTGGTCGTCTCGAAAACAAAACTGTGTCTCAACTTCGTCGACGGAGGCAGAATATGTCGCCGCCGCTAGTTGCTGTTCACAGCTTTTGTGGATGAGAACCCAACTACGAGATTTTAATTTTCATGTTGATAAAATTCCCATTTATTGTGACTTAAAAAGTGCTATCGCGATGACGAGTAATCCTGTACATCACTCAAGAACAAAACACATAGATATTCGTCACCACTTCATCAAAGAACATGTCGAACAAGGCACGATTGAATTGCACTACATAACAACCGAAGATCAACTGGCCGACATTTTCACAAAACCGTTGGATGTCAAACGATTCCAACACCTAGTGACTATGTTGGGCATGTTGAATATTCAGTTGTGATCAATCGACCCTACATGAACTTTGATAAAGTGTACATACTTCATTTTCTCTTCACTTCATTATCTATGTGTCGTCTGGATTATGTCTTTTGAGGGGGAGTTTTTTTATTAAGGGGGAGCGTTTGATATTTCGTTATTTAAAACGGGAATTTTTCGATTAAGGGGGAGCGTCTGATATTTCATTATTTGAAACGGGGAGTTTTGCGATTAAGGGGGAGCTTCTTATTTTTATTATTAAAAAAAAAAAATTTTGGGGTTGAAATTTTAAAGTCTGGTCAAACTGAGTCAAAATCGGACCAATCAAAAATTTTGGGCTGAATTTAAAATTTCTCTGGTCAAAAAGAGTCAAAATTGGGACCAAATCCGCGAAATTCAGCCAAGTTGAGATTTTGACCAAGCCCGCGAAATTTCGGCCCATTTACTCAAAATTCGCATGTACAGTGCCTACAATCGTAAAACCCCAAAACCCTTAACGTTTTCTCACTATTCAAAAATTCCCGAGAAAATTCAAAAAATTCGCAACCCTCTCTGTCAAAAATTCGCAACTCCTCGCATCGTCGTCTTCGTCAAATCTGCTTTCAAACTTCGTTTCCTGCTAACTCAATCATCGCAAATCAGCTTTTCGGTATGAATACACCTTAAATAACCCAATTTCTGTTCGATTTTATCCTGTTTTGCCCATTTTACGTAAATCTGTTAAGTTAGGGTTAAAATTTCTCGGCTATGAATCGAATGCATGTTAGGTTTTTAATATTTAAATCCCCCAAATATGCATTTCCCATCCTATTACGAGTCGATTGAGTCTAAATTATTGCATTTTGGTTAAGATTTGAGTAGGTCTAAGGCAAAAATTGATTGCGCTGTCTCGCACTTCTCAACTGTGTTCTTCACCGCGAAAATTTCTCAGAAAAATTGCTTTAAACGTTAAACTTCGCTGCTACAGTGAGATGTGCCCCGCGAAATTTTTTCACCGAGAAAAATTCTCAGATAAAGTGATTTAATTGTTAAACTTCGCTGCTACAGTGAGATGTGCCCCGCGAAATTTTATTTCACCGAGAAAAATTCTCAGATAAATTGCCTTAATCTTTAAAATTCACTGCTACAGTGAGATGTGCCCCGCGAACCTTTTATTTTACCCGAGAAAATTCTTGAGCTACAGTGAGTAAGGTCCCGCGAAATTTTATCTGAGAAACTTTTATACAAGAATTTACATTGGTTAAAACTTCGCTGCTACAGCATGTGAAGCCCCGCGAATTTTTTTTTTTACACTTCACCTCATTATACATTTTTTTTCGCATCTTCACTTTTCTCGCATCTACTGTGAACAAAATTTTCTCAATTCACAAAGATTTTTCAACCCGCCGAAAATTTCATAGACTCGCATCTACAGTGAACAAAAATTTTCTCAATCCACTAAGATTTTTCAACCCTCGAAAATTTCATAGACTCGCATCTACAGTGAACAAAAATTTTCTCAATCCACTAAGATTTTTCAACCCGCGAAAATTTCATAGACTCGCATCTACAGTGAACAAAAATTTTCTCAATCCACTAAGATTTTTCAACCCGCGAAAATTTCATAGACTCGCATCTACAGTGAACAAAAATTCCTCAATCCACAAAGACTTGTCCATCCGCGAAATTTTTCACTATATGCTGAGTGCGAAATTTCCTTGAAACATGAGAAAATTTCTTAACGTGCGAGATTTTTGTGACTAAGTGCGAAATTTCTTGAAACATGAGAAAATTTCTTAACGTGCGAGATTTTTGTGACTAAGTGCGAAATTTCTTGAAACATGAGAAAATTTCTTAACGTGCGAGATTTTGTGGCTAAGCGCGAAATTTCTTGAAACATGAGAAAATTTCTTAACGTGCGAGATTTTTATGACTAAGTGCGAAATTTCTTGAAACATGAGAAAATTACTTAACGTGCGAGATTTTTGTGGCTGAGTGCGAAATTTCTTGAAACTTGAGAAAATTTCTCTCGACTTGCATGCGATTTTTCTTAACTTGAGAAAATTTCTATGTAAGATAAGTTGCGATTTTTCATTGCATGCGAAAAATTTTTACAATGTGCGAGACCTCTTAACTTACAAAAATTTTCCATACTTGCTAAATTTTACACAAAATGCGAAAATTTTCAAAGTTCAATCTTAACAACTATGTCAAAGGGACCCTAAACTAGCTTTATTGTGAATTTTTCTTATATATAATTTTGGGCAATTCTATCATTCTCGTGACTTAGACCACACTAATCATCTTATAATTATTGTCAAGCACAGAAATGACGGACAAAGACCAAAGTACACTCGAGGCACTTGAGGCAGCTGCAATCCAAAGAGAGGTCGCTCGCATCGAACTCCATGCGCGTACCTATGTCCCACCACCGGAGGAGATCTTTTCACTAAGTCAATGGGCGACCCTGATTCCCAACAACTACAAGGTGGACTTGGACAGTTTTCGGTGCGATGCCCCCGTAATTATAGAAATTCTCAAAGGGCACCCACTTCGCCACGCCCTCACTCATGGCGAACCAGAAGCACAGGTGTACCTTCAACAATTCTGGCACACGCTGCAGATTGCTGGACCGCTACGCCTTGCCAAGACCTTATCCGCCCAAATCGATCAAGAAACGGTGGTCCTCACTCCCAGAATACTCCAAGAAGTTCTTCAACTCCGGTCTACTCACCCTACGATCCACCACCAACTCACGACCAACTCATTGAAGACATCGACAGACTGGGCTATCAACCAGATGCCAAGAAGAAGAAAGGCCCACTCGTCCTCAGTGAAGTCACAACCCGCAATCTACCACAACCCTGGCGGACACTGTACCTGCTGGTAAACAAGTGTATGTCAGGAAAGCATGCTGGTCAGGACCGCGGAAACATTCAAATCCTCACAATCATGACCGGCGTCGCTCACAACCGCAAGTACAACTACGCTGACATCATCTGGGTGGACCTAGTCTCAATGATCCAGCGACGCGACCGGGAAGTCGCCAAGGGAGTCACGAACCGGTTCGTCCCGTACATGCGATGGCTCCCAGCTCTGATCAAACACTTCCGCCTACAATCAACCAACATCCGCATCCGTCCGGAAGCAGAACACTTTCAAATCCCAACTGTCGAGAAGTTCGCCAAGAAGAACACACCGGCGAAGGATCGACACGCAATGGTGATCCCGGACGACGTGCCTACGCCGACCGACCAACCAACCCGCACGTCCAAGAATACCGTGCCTCAACCGCCTCCTTCCGTGAAAGCCCGCACCCTCGATCCACTGTCCCTACGGAGCAGATCAACCCCCCTACTCCTAACCTCGGGACTAGCCAACCCCCACCACTACCTCCAACAAGTCATCGAGTCACGCCGCATCCTCCTCCACCCGCGTTCCGAAAAAAACGGTCGCGTAAGGATGACGTAAGCCGTCCCACGAAGCGTCGATCGAAACAAAAACACGATCGACCTCCTCAGCCACAAATAAGCCGAGCCGAACCAATAGGCACAGGAGGTGATGTGTTCACCTCCCGAGTAGAAGTCGTGGCATCTGGCTCAACCACGCAAACGTCCCCACTAGTCCACTTATCTTCCTCTCTACAGGAAGATATTTCATTCCACGAGGAGCCACGTATACCATCGACATCCCACTTGGAGGTGATCGATGTTGAAACAAGCAGTCCCTCGCCTCAGACTGCATCCTCTTCATGCACATCGAGTCTAGTGCCCTCACCCCATAATTCCTTACGTTTCTAGGACACATACACCTCTTACCGCACCACAGAGTCTTCGTGACTCTGTCAGAACGCTCGGTGATGTCTCTGTGACTGAGAGCGGAAGACCTAGCACGGCCAACATCACAACAACCGTGAGCCTAGGCCATCATTCGATTGAGTCTGTCTCATCGATGATGCTAACGGGAAGTCTGAGTGACCCCGTCTTTTCCAGTCCTGTGCAAACGGGCGGCCGATCGGCGATATTCATCGAGTCGGTGTCAGTTGGAGTTCTTCGTGATTCCAACTTGTTAGATTTACCCCACTTCGTCACCGAGACCGCGCTAGAGACACGTCTTCAAGAGTTTGCAAAGACTCTTGAGGCGTCGATTTTAGATAAAGTCTACGCGCGTCTCGAAGCGTCCACGGTCGACAAAGGCAAAGGTGTGGCCCCGGAGACGCCACCACCGAAGCACAATGAGGACGCGGACGCTGTTCTCTCCTCGATTTCCGCCAAGGAGCTCTTCTACATCCTCAGAGCACGATTCGAGTCAATGACGGAACTCGACGAGGAGGAACAACAGATGAAGAAAATAATGTTGCAACCAATGTCTTGCCGCACCCAAGGCGAGACTAGCGGGATCAGGCGCGACGATCAAGACGATGATCAAGATCGCCGCGAGGGGGAGATAAATAGGCAGCTTGGCGCACAATCCCAAGGATTCGTACAATCGACGCCGCCTTCCTCCTCTGGACCTGAAACGGCACCCGCAACAGAAACCTCACAACCCACTAGCCAAACATCCCATCCCATAAACCCCGAGTCACTAACCAAATCACCCTCACCACACACACCAACGTCTCCAAAACTCTAATCGTCACATCGACGTTAGAGACCACCTCCACACCGTCTCCACCCACCAACTCCGAACCTCTAACTGTCACATCGATGTTAGAGGCCACCACCACATCTACACCACCAATTACCCAAATCATCCTCGCCAAAACCATCACCTCAACCGAACCACCTGAATCTCCACCACAACCGTCCCCACAATCCACAAACTCCTCCGAAGCAACACCCTCGCCATCACATAGCCATACCCCTCTCGACATCGACTCCAACCTGGCTGTCGAGGACGTCTATTGTGCACAAAATGAGATCGAGGCCTACATCTTCAACGATGAATGGCTGTACACACCCGCCGACGCAGTAGCAGCCAGGAAGTTGGTGGAAAACGCTCGACGTCTGCTAAAGGAAGCCTCGCTCACGCTGATCAACACCGCAGACGACGAGAACGGAGAGGAGTACGACGCTGAACCGGCCGAGCTCGAGAACATCCTTCAATTCCAAGCGCAGCAAACTGAGGCCCCTGCTGCTCAAATGGATGTGCCCACGGTGGATATACCGGAAGCACCGTGGGAAAACAAAAAGATCACGGCACCATTTCAGGAAGAGATCAGGAAGAGGATCTGGCTGCGCAAGGAGAAGATCATCACAACCTTCGACGAGTATGAGCTGATGAACATCCAAAATTGGAGCGAGAAAAAGAAGCAGCTCTATCGATGGAGCCTTCTCTGCAACAAATGCACAAAGAGGACGCTATCCGATGAGGAAAACATCGCTCTGGAAATGAATCGGGCCCCCATCTGCAAAGTCACTGACCTCCGCCACGAGTCGAAAGGACCTGTCCACTACCCAGTCTTCACAGTAATGAGGCAGGATGAGAGCTACAGTGAAGTCAGTGAGGCGGACTTCAAGTTTCTGCGCCTGGGCGACCTATACAGCATGCTGGAATCCATGAAACAGTTCAGACTTGTCCTCCGAAGCTCTGGACACCTCGTACGTGCTGAACCGGTCACCATGGGATATGTGGCTATCAAGCGCCACATGCTCCGACAGGTCAGATTCTACGCCACCCACGATCTGCAGATGGCGGTGGAACATAATCTCAAGAAGGTGAACTTGACGCGCCCATCTTTCAAGAACGCAGACGACTATCGAGAGGGCGATGTGATCGACGGAGATGATCCGGCGGTCGCCTACTCGAACTACAAAGGAAAGATGAGGCTCCTGCGCTGCTCCGAGGTGGCAATATTCTCAGATGGGACGCTCACAATCATCCAAGACAAACTCATGAGAATTTGCCGTATCCTTTCGGAAGAAGATCCCCTCTGCCGATCCAAGGTTCGCGAAGCTCATTGACGCTATTGCTGATAGAATGGTTCTTCGAAGGAATCTCCGCGCCTTCGAGTTCAAACTAGGGCTTCGCGAAACACTCACACGCTAATCCACCATCCCAACGCCCAAGATTCAAGACTCCCAACAATTGACACAAAGGGGGAGATTGTTAGGATATTTAATTAGTTGTGTCAATAGTTTAAGTCTTGGAATTAATTATGTAATTATCTTTAGCTTGGGCTTTGGACTAGATTGTAATTATTTTATTATTTAGTGATTGGGCCTTAATATACCTAGGGTTAATGTGGTATATAAGGTTTTACCAACTCACTTTGAAGGCTAATCAAAGATCAAAAGGCTTACTCTTATTTTCACACACTACACACACTCAAAGGTGAGAAACTCTCCCTTTTCATTCCATTTAGCCACTTTGATTCCTTGTTGGTGCATTTCGGGACCAACAGTAAGGTGGTTACATTTAACATAGACGGGAGTGAGCCTTTAGTCTTTGAGGGGACGACGAAATTAGGAAACCTTTCTAGAATATCGGCGCTGAAAGCTCAGCGTTTGATCAAGGCCGGTTGCGAAGCATACCTGGTGTCTGCAATGAAATCGAAAGAAAGTTCGTTACCAATGCTTGAAGATGTGCCGGTAGTTAAAGATTTTCCCGACGTATTCCCAGAGGAATTGCCAGGATTACCGCCTGATAGAGAGATCGAGTTCACGATCGATCTGGTGCCTGGAGCAGCACCGGTATCCAAGACCCCGTATCGGTTAGCACCGACCGAGCTGAAGGAGTTGAAGGAACAAATAGACGAACTTCTACAAAAGAGGTTTATTCAAGCAAGTTTTTCTCCCTGGGGTGCGCCAGTATTGTTCGTACGAAAGAAAGTCGGGGCGATGCGGCTTTGCATAGACTACAGGGAGTTAAATAAGTTAACGATAAAGAACAAGTATCCTCTACCAAGGATTGACGATCTGTTCGACCAACTACAAGGCGCTACGGTGTTTTCGAAGATTGATTTGCGGTCGGGGTATCATCAGTTGAAGATTTGCAAGGACGATATTCCTAAGACGGCGTTCAGCACAAGATACGGACATTTCAAATTTCTAGTAATGCCTTTCGGGCTGACCAATGCGCCAGCAGCGTTTATGGATCTGATGAACCGCGTATTCCAGCCGTTCCTAGACAAATTCGTCATAGTATTCGTAGACGACATACTCATTTACTCGAGGACGAAAGAGGAACACGAGCAGCACCTGCAAACGGTCCTTGGAGTATTGAGAGAGAAGCAACTGTACGCCAAGTTCAAGAAGTGCGAGTTTTGGCTGGACCAAGTCGCCTTCTTGGGACATATTATCTCCGGAGCAGGAATCTCGGTGGATCCAAACAAGATCGAATCCATCAGTCAGTACTGGCCACAACCAACAAATGCGATCGAGGTACGGAGTTTCCTCGGCTTGGCTGGCTATTATAGGAAGTTTATTAAGGACTTCTCGAAAATAGCTTCAACGCTGACAAAGTTAACGAGGAAGAACACGCCATTTCATTGGAGTGAGGAATGTGAACAGAGCTTCCAAGAGCTTAAGAGGCGACTGACTACAGCCCCAGTCCTTACGATACCGTCAGGAACCGGGGGTTCTCCGTTTACAGCGATGCCTCAAAGAACGGCTTAGGATGCGTGTTAATGCAGAACGGGAATGTAGTAGCCTATGCCTCACGACAACTGAAGGAATATGAGAAAGATTATCCGACGCACGATCTAGAATTGGCAGCAGTGGTCTTCGCACTAAAAATTTGGAGACACTACCTTTACGGAGAGCGATGTGAAATCTACACGGACCACAAAAGCTTAAAGTATTTCTTCACGCAAAAGGAATTGAACATGAGACAGAGGCGATGGCTGGAATTGGTGAAGGATTACGATTGCGTAATCAACTACCACCCAGGCAAAGCAAATGTGGTAGCAGATGCACTAAGCCGAAAAGCCGTTAGCACGGAACTACAGCTGCTCGAGGTCGAGGATGTGCAATTAGGCGAAGTCGATACCAGATTGGCGGCGTTAACGCTTCAGCCTACACTACTAGAACGGATCACAAAAGCGCAAAAGCAAGACGAACTCTATATAAAACTCAAAGGAGCGCAAGCAGAACAGCCGGCAACGGACTTTGCGCTCCGAGATGATGGAAGTTTGTACTACAGAAATAGGTTATATGTACCCGATAGCATGGAGCTTCGATGTACCATAATGGCAGAAGCGCATGCTACACCATACTCAGTGCCTCCTGGAACTACTAAGTTGTATAGAGACTTACGGGGGCATTACTGGTGGCCAGGGATGAAGAAGGACGTAGCGACGTTTGTGAGTCGATGCCTAACATGTCAACAAATAAAGGCTGAACGCCAATGACCGGCCGGGACATTGCAACCCTTGCCGATTCCGGAATGGAAATGGGACAACATACAGTGGACTTCATAGTCGGATTGCCGAAGAATGTAAAAGGGCACGACGCGATATGGGTAATAGTCGACCGACTTACCAAGTCTGCACATTTCCTGTCGATAAGCACCACCTTTACCATGGAGCGATATGCAGATCTGTACATCCAAGAGATAGTACGACTCCATGGAGTACCATTGTCAATAGTACCGGGACTCAAGATTTTTATCCAAATTCTGGACAAGTTTACAAAAGGAAATGGGGACAAAATTGTCGTTTAGTACGGCCTATCATCCGCAGACGGACGGCCAATCCGAGCGGACGATCCAGACACTTGAAGATATGCTGCGAGCCTGTGTGCTCGACTTCAAAGGCAACTGGAGCAAGTACCTTCCACTCGTGGAATTCTCGTACAACAATAGTTATCAAGCCACGATTGGAATGGCCCCTTACGAAGCCTTATATGGGCAAAAGTGCAGATCCCCAGTGCACTGGGACGAAGTTGGTGAAAGGGCGATGTTAGGCCCGGACATGGTACGGGAAATGACAGAAATTATCGCAACGATACGAGAAAGGATGCAGACAGCACAGAGCAGACAAAAGAGTTATGCAGATCGAAGACGCAGACCACTAGAATTTGAAGTTGACGATTGGGTATTCGTGAAAGTATCACCGATGAAGGGCATCAAGCGGTTTGGAAAGAACGGCAAGCTAAGTCCGAGATACATAGGGCCATTCAGGATAGTTAGGAAAGTCGGAGAGGTAGCGTACCAGTTAGAGTTGCCAACAACGTTATCCCAAGTTCACGACGTCTTTCACATCTCAACGCTGCGAAAGTACATTGCTGACCCGACTCATGTGCTGAGGAGTGAAGTTCTCCACGAGCAGCTAAGACCAGATCTGAGTTATGAAGAAACGCCAGTGGAGGTTCTGTTGTATGAAACGAAACGGCTTAGGAATAAAGACATCCCGTTAGTAAAAGTTCTGTGGCGGAATCAGTCGGTAGAGGAAGCCACTTGGGAACGTGAGGACGATATGAGAGTCCGCTATCCTGAGTTGTTCCAAACGGGCTGATTTCGGGGGCGAAATACTCCTTAAGGGGGGGAGGATGTAGAACCCAGGGTCCTCGTAAGTATTAAGGGCCAATAAATTTGCACACATGTTGACCACGATTATGTGCTTTTCATGCATTAATTTCGTGCTTACGTGACTTACGTGAAGTTTCGTGTGGTAAATTACATGCTTAGGTGACTTTGTGAAAATTGGTGCAATTAATTTGTACCAAGTGATCCCTAATTTATCTAGGAATTTCCGAAATAAGGCAACGAAATTGGGCCATGGAGTACCAACTTTAATTAGAGAATTTCAAATTTTGGAAAAAGGGGAAATTGGGCTATAGGTAGAAAAAGGGCCCAAGAGAATTGAAATGGACTTCAAGGACAAATCCTCCCTAATTTAGGGGATATTTTCGCCCACATGTCCTATTAACATCCCTTAAAGACCCAATAATTGCCTAAAACTCATTGCTAAGTCCACCAACTCCATTACTAAGAAGCAAACGTGAGTGAGCAAAGAAGAAGGAGACGCAAGGAGCCTCAAGCGACATCACCTCAAGCTAGGAAATTGGGTAAGCAAATGGAGTTATCAACTCTCGTCGCTATGATTTTCATTATTAGAGAATTTAAAGCTTGAGTAGGGTACTATATACGGCAAAGTTTCCAAGTTTAGGGGATAGATTCATAATTAATGAACTTATTGAAATTAGTTAAGCATTTGGTTAGTCTAACACATTTTAGGGTTCTTAAAAGTTCATACGGTCTTCATAATGTTCTCGAGGAAAACTGGTGTTTTGATTTTTACAACCAGCATTTCGCGAATTAGGAAGTGTTTAGCGGGGTTGGATTCGTAAAATACAAAGCTCGCAAAACTAGAGAACGGTTCGCGAACTCGTACCGCGAAACTAGGTCACCGCTTGAAGCTTTGCAAATTGGAACTTCACGAGATTCAACAGGTCGCGAACTTGAACGGTTGAAGTTGGCGAATCCGGGAGAGGTTTCGCGAACCCAGATCGCGAACTCAGGGCCGGGGGAATTTTGCAAACTGAACGGAAATGGCGAACGTGGTGTTTTGCGAAACCAGTTTCGCGAATCCGTGAGAGGTCGCGGGTCATGCCACTTCGCGAATTGTTTGAGATTGGCGAACTCATCAATTTGCGAACCGATAAAATTTGGCGAGTTGGGTTAATTTGCGAAACCAATGGAATTGGCGAATCCAAAGACCGCAACCCTGATGATTGGCGAACTCGGTGTTTTGCGAACTCGGCAAAACTTGGCGAACTCGACATCTTGCGAATCCATTTGACGGACACACGACGTTTGGCAAATTGAAGCCGCAAAAACCCTATTTGGCGAACTTGAGCGAACAATTTGCGAACCGTGACACTTTACGAATCGAGATGAAGATTGGCGAATCAAGGTGGAAAGCATTCCGCGGGCCGTGCTCTATTGCGAATCACACGCAAAATGAAAATTGGCGAGCTCAACACGTTTCACGAACCAAGCCAAATTGCGAATCCATTTAAGAGCCTAGGGCCAATTCGCCAACCGTTAACAAAGTGTATTTAGCGAATCCAGTGAGTTTTGCGAATCAATGGGGATTCGCGAACTCTAAACAAAAGCGAATTAGGATATTTTCACGAGTCCAACAAGGCACTAATTCGAAGTAGACTTAGTTCGCGAAACTTATTTATGCTAGGTATTTTACGGGTTACCCTAGTGTTAGAAATACAATCACGAATTTGGTTGGGACATTCGACGAGTTAGAACTTGAGCGAGTTAGAAAGTTATGTAGATAGTTTCACGAACCCTAAGCTTAGAAGTGCAACGCAATCTAGGGAGTTTGGCTAATCAGAATAACTTTGGTGAAATAAGAGCTCGCGAAAACATACTTAATAAATTTTAAGCTTTCGCGAGTTAACACTTCACATTTTCCATAACCCTCACGAGTCATGTGAGATTTGCGAATCCAACTAAGGTTCTCAAAACATGATTTTAACTTAAGAACAATACTCCATCAACCATTTATACGTAATTTACCCTTTTAAGGGCAATAATAAATATAATGTATAGACATTTAAGAGGTTTCGAGTACTTAGCCAAATTGATTAATTAAGATAGTGCACTGACGCTAATATTTTATGCCTAAGGTCGGGACTTAGGAAATTCACCGGTTCAGTAGCACTAGTCGACGGACGCCAGGTAAGTGGAAATCCAACTACAACGCATAACATATGTGTATGTGCTTAATCTTGTGATTGCGTGATAAGGTGCTTACGTGTTTACGTGAACTTGTATGATATGATTACATGCTTTCGGTAAGCGTTATGGCTTTAATGCAATATGCATATGCACGAGCATGCACGACACATTTGGGAGTAATGAAATGATGAGCGTGCATGATTATGTCGCAAATAGCGAAAATTAAATGCCGAGGTGGGCGGGATAGTATTAGTTAAGTTAAGTGGCGACTTCTGGGGCACCGGGACGGCGTTGATGCGCCGTCGGCGATGTTGATGCGTCGCCAGTTTACGAACGACGTTGATGCGTCGGGGGATTACCATGGTTGGGTTGATGCCCTCATGGTTGGGTTGATGCCCTTATATTCCTGATTAGCGTGGTTCGGTTGATGCCCTCATGCTTTAGTATGGTTGGGTTGATGCCCTCATACTTGGGCTGAAGCCCGTGGTTGGATAGAGCTCTTTATGGTGTACGCCTGGGTAAAAGTCTGCCAAGGGCCCTAAGATAAAAGATATGATGGGCGACATGGGGACGTAACAAAGGAAAGAGAGATTGAGTTTAGACTATGAGACGTAAGATGCATTGGCGTGGGTTGCCTTTGCGAGGAAAATATCACGTGCACGTCATGCATGATTTCTACTTACTGAGCATATCGCTCACCCCTTACGTTATGTGTTGTAGGTGCGAGCGACCATGGTACGTGATGGCTTTGATGGCAAGGCAAACCCTTTTGACGCTTCCCGCAGCGTTTGGGGTGGGAGTGTGTGCATGGATGACGACCTGTGAGGCCGGGCGCATAGAGATTCTTTTGATGTGCATGTATACACATCTCGTGTAATTAGGATTCACATGAAGTTAGGAATTCATGTAATTCTTTTGTCATGTATAGAAACTACTTCCATTAGATAAATGGAAAAATTTCATACGCATTTCCGCATCTCTTTTAAGTTAAAGCATCGTTAGGCATATAGGATACGTTAGAATTATGTAGTTGGGGACAGCGGGTCCTGACACAGCTTAATCTAATGAATCACCTAGGCATTTGTGTGTAACAATCGACATACTTCAACATCTTATTACGGTCCATTGAAATAAACACAAACTACGAACAGTTGTGTCTTTGTGACTTCACTCTTGATTTTGCTCTTAAAGATGTTTAACGTTCTTGAAGAATAGCTTTGAATGCGTGAAATAGTTGTCTTCAGCTTGTATTCCTCCTTTTATAGCTGAGATTTGTATTTGAAACCGTTGCGAGATAAACTATTCATTCTGACAAGTGCATTAATTGACTTTCCCAAAATGGGTCTGTCCGGTCTGTGCTGTTATTTATCCTGCTCATTTTGCTTCATTCCTTATTTGTGTTAGTTGACTTCTGCATACCTCTTGGCTTGCAGCCTTGCATTAAATGTCTGCCTGAGGTTTTCTTTTGTCTTAGTAAACTCATCTTTGTTGTATCCAGCCTGTACAAAATCGGTCAACCTTATTCTAGTGTTTTGTTTTGATATTGTACTTAACTGGTATTTATCGAGAGTCGGCATGCAACCGAGTTCTTTCTTCTAGTTCAGTCCGGTCTTTCCAGTTGTCCGTTCTTTAGTGTAGACCGACATCTTGAATCTTTTGGTTTCATGACTTACGTCACTTATGTCAACACCAAAACTATTAATCCGAATGCTTAAATTCATATTACTAGCAATTTCCCCCCTTTTTGGTGCTTGACAAAACTTCAGCAGAACATCAGTTATCATTCATATCAAAAAGAATTTGATACAGACTACACACTACTCATAGCCTTGCTCTTGGATATCCGCTCATCTCCTTCAGCTTGGTGATGTCTGTGACGCCCGGGGCCGATGAGGGCGGGGAGTGATCGCCGGTGCCAGAGAGGTGCACGGACAAGGAGCGGCTCCTAGCAGGCTTCTAGGCGAAGGGGTACATGAACGAACTGATCCAACACCCAAATGAGAGGGGATCCTGAGACTGGCAACGTATGGGCGTGTCAGCCTGGGAATCGTATAAGAGAATTGATAGTACTACTCATATCACCAAGGTCGACCTCCCTTTTCGGGAGTCCATCCATAAGAACTTCAAAGTTAAGCGTGCTTGACTTGGGGAAATCTTGGGATGGGTGACCACCTGGGAAGTAGCTCAGGGTGCATGTGAGTGAGGACAAAGCACACTTAAAGGTTAAATGGTGATTCAGTGGGGCCAGACTATCAGTCGGAGTATGGTGGGCCCAACCCCACTGGTCCCGGTAGGGACCGATGCTACAATGACACCCGGTATGGGACGGGATGTTACAACCTTGTACGCATGTTCCTTTATATCATGCACCCTTGTAAGATCAGCCAGTTGGTCTTTCTAGACTGCAGACCAAGTGCCTTAGACTGCTTCCATCATAGCGCAGCTTCGACTCTGGCTCTTTTAGGATCATCAATCTTGAGATATATCTGGAAGATGAACTTCTGAGAATCAGCTGAGGTAGAGCTAGGGTAAGTTTGTTTGTGTTTTCTGCTGGTGCCACCACTTTCCCCCTTTTTGGTAATAACCGAAGTTTGAGCAGACTGACTGGTTATATATTTGGTCAGTTCAGCTAGTTGAGCCTGATAACCTCCAGGTCTGAGCAGACATCAGAGTGAGGACCGACTAAGTCGTTGGAGAAAGCTTTGAACTTCTCATTATTATGCTGCCATCACTATCAATTTTCATAGTGAGCACAGACATTTTTTTGAAGGTTTGCTTTGAGACTTCCTTCTTTCCATCCTGATTTCAAGCGGAACGGAAGAGGTTTGTCTGGTGGGCGTGAATGTGCTGGAGTGGCTTGAGAGATGCCCGGAACCGAAACTTGTACCGGTTTAGGATTCGCTGATATAACAACCAACTCAGTTACTACAGCATTTACTGAAGTACCTTGTTCGACTGCAGCATCGGTAGAGCGTGAGGGGTCAGCATCCATCGACGCAGAAGCACTATGAAGAGTGAGAAGCAGGGGCTGTGGATTGAAAGCTAGGACTTCAAAAGGAATGGTCATTGACATATCTGCCAAATTTGGCAGTGAAAAGTCTGGAATTGGTTGGCAGAAGAACCGTGGAGGAACCGTCGAAACCGGTAATGAAACCTCCGGTTGAGCGAAGATCTGGTTGCCAGTTGAAGACTGGTAAAAGACGACTTGTCTGAGAGAGCGGACAAAGGGGAAACCGGTGCGACGACAAGGGCCGTTGTCGTGGTAGAGGCAACCAGTATGGTGGAAGCAGTTGAGGAAGAAGAGAGATCCAGCTGGATCCGATTGAGAACAGTTGCATAATAGGCATCCATACTTGCACTCAGCCTCCAGTCTGGTCAGGATTTGAAGGTCGTGAACGCATCAGGACCCGTCGGTTGAAATTCTGTCTCCGCTGATCAATGTAGTGTTGCAGCTGATCCATTGTGAGGCGGAGAATGAAAAGTTCCTGAGCGCTTAGCAAGACCTTGATGGATTTAATGGCCAGTAGCTTGACGAGGTTGGCCTCAGTCTTACTTGCCTTTGTCAGCCGATCAGTGGAAACTTTCCGACTGAATGGAGTATATCGGATTTTGAGCCAGTCCTCAAAGTTCTGAAGATCGGTAGTGATGTTCTCATCAATCTCCTCGCTGATGAGAGTCCAGGCGGTTTCGTCGGCAAACTGGGGTGCCTCCGAAACAAGCTTAGCCTTGCCCTTACCTTTGTCAGACAGAATTGTCCACACGGGTTCTCGTATCACCACAGCAACTTGTGCGGCGGTTCCAACCACCTGACCAGTTGTCCCCGAGTCTGGAGGTGCGTCAGTGACGTGTGCTTGCAGAGGAGCTGGCTGTAGTGGCGTGGATTGAGCGGAGCGGTTCCTGAGCAGATGAGGGCAGATCGCCAGTAGTTGCTGGTGTTCCCTGTGATGTGGAAAAACCAGCAGTCGATGAAACGGTTCTGGTTTCTGCATGCGTTTTGGATGTTTTGCTTCTTGGTTTCTTGAGCACAACTTGAAGTGGCTCACTGTCTTCAGAGGTGGAGGCCAGAACCAGTTTCTTTCTGGAATGTTTCGATAAGACAGATTTGGTATCAGCGCCTCTTCTTTGTAGGGGCAGCAACATCCGATTTCCTGGACGGCTGTTGAGCAATGGATTCTTCACATGCCTTCCTCTTGGTCGGTTTCTTAATAGGCGAAGCCATTGCTGCCATTTGATGGATAAATTCAGCCGTCACAATCTGAGCACTTCCCAATAGTGTTGTAGTGTCTAGGCAACCAATTATATCAATCAATTTGATATAACAGTGTTCCCCTGACACCAGTTTCCTAGGATAAATCTAATAAACCTAAAGTATTTCGAAAGAAAATGAACTTAGTTTCTTGTCGCGGTTTGGTCAGTATGTCTGCTACTTGTAGATCGGGTTGAGATGTGTTCCAGTCGGACATTCTTCTTCAGCACATGATCTCGAATTAAGTGATGTCGGATCTCAATGTGCTTGGTCCTTGAGTGGAATACCGGATTCTGTGTAATGGCGATTGCACTCGTATTATCACAGAATATAGGGGTATCGGTTTCCTTGATGCCATAGTCTTCCAGTTGATGCTTCATCCATAAAATCTGAGAACAGCAACTTCACAGCATGTTCCACTAGTGCTCCGTCGATCTATTTTGCAACCGGCATAGTCAGCATCGATATAACCATGCAAAGACATACTGGAGTCTTTAAGGTACCAAAGGCCTACATTGATGGTCCCTTTGAGATATTTCAGTATTTTTTTTGGAAACAGTAACTAAAATAAATGGAAAATAGGGGTATAGAGCAGCGTGCATGATATCGCTCATTCCGCACCAAGCGATAATGTACAACCAACCAGACAGCACCAAAACCAGGAAACCCAGACAACCTACAAGGTCCCAAACAGACCTAGCCCAAAATAAAGTACACAGTCAAGCAAAAGGCAACATAGGAGTCAAAAACCACAACAATCAACCGGTTCCTATCACCAGATGTAGTACCAGCAGGGCTACCCAGCTAAGTGCCAACAAGCGTAAGACGCACAGACGGAAGACAATATCACAGTGGATAAGCTTCAGGCGGAAAAATTAGGCATGCAGAAAGCATCTGCAGGGCTAGTCGGAACAAGGCAAAGTCATGCCAACTCCTGTTTTCCATGCAAATGCTCAGGTGTTGAAGACGGCAGGGCAGGATGGGCAACCCCTCACCCAAAACGTGGGATGGCACGGCGCGGAAAGTAGGGAGCAACGAGGTCCAAAAGCCAGCTTACAACAAAGGTAGAAGCAAACAAAACAGACAAGACGAACAACAAGCCCTAGGGGGGAGTAAAGGGAGCGAAACGAAAAGGAGAGGGGAAAAGAAATGGCACAGTCTCCGTCGGACGTCAGTACGGGGGGCCGCCATCTCCATCAAGCACGGGGGGACACCCAAACCACAACATGCAGGCAAGAAGGGCCAAGAGACAAGCACGCCATCACAAGTTTCGGACCAGCCAAGCACCAGCCAAGAAAAAACCTAGTAATCATTTGAAAAAAGGGAGAGGAGATACCTACCAGGCGATATGCCACGTGCATAGCTAGGGGAGAGAGTGGATAGACGAAGACAAAGCAGCGACTCTATATCCTTAATGAGCTGAGCGGGCTGGCGTTGTCTCCCCTCGTGCCATCTCTTATTACGTTCCTACAAATCTCCTATCGTGAAACAGATAAACGAATTACAAGTTACATTAGAAAAAGAAAGATAGGATTTCGAAGCGGAAAAGAAAAACTTCCTAAAGGAGATATTGTGGGACTAGTGAATTAAGGTTTACACCTTCAGTGTGTGCGATTTTCACATAGTTGGATTTTCAAATTTTCGCTCGCGGTTTCGAAATCCGATCGTCGTCGTTTCCGGTCAGCATTGGCCGGCCGACGATCGTCTGATCATCTTCATCAATCCGGTGGGGGTGGGACTCGTTGATGTTCACCAAACGGTCAGAAGTCCGAAAGGACGTCTGACAATACTGAAAAGCTGTCCTGACAGAACCTGTCCTATCCACCTGTTGTACCTGACAACGTAGAGCCAAGTCCCATCTCTAGCCGCCTGACATCTCTGACAGAACAGAAGCTGTAACTGTTGCAGGAGTGATCTCTGACGGACGGCATGCCATTCTGTAGCATCACAGTGTCCCAGGAGGTCATATCAGCAGGAATCTGGGCAATATCCAGGAGCCAGGAACGTACCTTCAGGCAATATCCAAGAGCTCCTATAAAAGCCGAACTTAGCCATTTTCACGAGATCATTAATTCCACACCACGAAAACCACTTCATATTTTCTCTCTCTTAGCATAGTAAGTAGTTTCTTTCAAGTCTTGATTATTTACGAGCGAAAGTAAGGGTATTTGAGTGTGTAATTCGTCCAAGTATAGTAAAAACAGTTCCCGAGCGCCCGTGGACGTAGAATCCGAAAGGATTCGAACCACGTACATCTTGTGTCCCTTTATTTACGCCCCCACACATCCCAACACGTCCCGACACATCCCAATACGTCCCCAGATGTCCCTATATGTCTCAACACGTCCCAAACACGTCACGACACGTCCCAAACACGTCCCGATACGTCCCAAATAGGTCCCAAACACGTCCTAAGATCCCAAACACATCCCTTTCAGTTCCCTTACAAATAAGCACCTTACGCACGTCCTAAAACTTTGAGATATTAAACTTACCGGCTATATAAATCTTCTGAGCCCCACATATAAATTCTTTTGATTGGGATAGCCCCATATCAAATGGTGTCATCTGTGGGAAAATTCAGAGTTGAAGGCGTGAGTGATTTTGTCTATATTGTGCAAAGCTGTGCTTATCATTTTCTATTTCTTTTTTCTTCTCAGTATTTCTGTTGGGACGAGACGAAACACCCAAAAGACAGTCAAAGTCAGAAGTGAACCGCGGAGGAAGACCTCCAGAAATTGCCAAATGTGTTGAGTAACGGCCATGACCTGAAACACAGGTCTGAGATGATGAAGATAAGCCAGACGGTACAAATAAGTCATAAAGGAACCTCAGAGCACCTAGGTGGACCTCCACGAGTCCCGCTAGTGAGCCACGCAAAATAGCGAAGGGAGCTGGGAGCTCCAGAAGAAGAAAGGAGCAGAGCCACGCTCGGGTAAAAGGGAAGACTCTAGTGCCGAAAAGAAGGGAACTTCGGGACCAACTCGTGGACCTCAAACTTGTTGGGTCAGGAACTTCAATATAACATGCAAACATGGGGAGTTAAGCTCCCCAAGTCCGCATACTATTAAGCCATAAGATGAGAAGCAAGTCGTCAAGCAAAAGAAGTGAGGGCTGTGAAAAACCATGGACAAGGAAAGTTGTTGCTACGGCATCACCACAGGGAACCTCAGGGATCTCGACCAAGACCCCATGGAGATTCACACCACTATGCAAATCTAGAAGAGATCCTCACATCAGCCGGGGGATCTCGGTGATGAGGAGGCCCTTAGCCGGAACTCCAGGACCCTTTAAATTTCATTCTCATTTATATTATCGATACCATGATAATATGACCACCATACTAACTACTGTTGTCATTTGAAGGATAAAATCGAAGAACTCGTCCTAGCAGCGAATCTGAGGGAGTTCATTGATCATGGCCTCTAGCAAGGTCCAAAGGTAGCTGAAAAGGAGTCTGCAGGAACTGTGCCGACTAAAAGCAGACAACGTCCACCTCCTCCAGATAGGGGCCAGTTCCATCTAGGACTCATGTCTTTGTTATAGTAGGAGCGTGAGGCGCTGGGGACTCCACTGTCCAACAGAGGCCAAATCATGCGCCTGGGCATTTGAAGGACTTAGATGCCCAGCTCCGCAATGGTGTACAAAGGCCAGAAGGACCTCAAAACCTAGCTCTGCGCTGGCATACGATGATCTGCGGGAGATCAGAGCCCAGCTCTGCGCTGATGCTCAGAGATTCATAGGACATAAAAGCTCAGTCCTGCACAGCAAGAAGATTCGAAGCTCCTCCTACGGGACCTAAAACCCCAGGTCCGCGCTGGCAAGGAGACCCGAATCTCCGCATTCGGGACCTCCCAGCTCCTTGCTGGCGTGAAGGCATGCGAAGGTCCATGGAAGCTAGAAGCTAGCTCCTCGCCAACGTCCGAAGGTCCGCGGGAGAAAAAAGCCCAACTTTGAGCCTGAGGATTTGCGGAAGATAAACATGTAAATCCAAGGGAGACATCTATGATGAAGCTCTTAGCCGGAACTCCAGGGCCCACTAAATCTCATTCTCACTTACATTATCATTACCATACTAAATATACGCATCCTACTGACAACTAATATCATTTGAAGGATAAATCGGAGGGCCTACCCTAATGGGACTTCTGAGGAATTTCATCGACCATGGCCTCAACGAAGGTCTGGAGGTAGCCGAGAAGGAGTCCGGGGGATTTGTGCCGGCTAAAGGCAGACAAACCCTGCATCTTCCAGATAGGAGCCAGCTCCCTTTCAGGATCATATCCTTGTCAAATTGGTAGCTCTAGGCAAAGGAGATTCCAACTTCCAGCAGGCCCCAAAACTGAGCAGTCAAAGATCCACGAGACCTCAATGCCCAGCTCCGCATTGGTGTACAAAGATCCTCAGGAGATCCAGCCCAAACCCATGCTGGCATGCGAAGGTCCCCGGGACCTAAAGACCAGCTCCGTGCTAAAAACGAGGACAGTCTGTGTGTTTGAGATCTCCATGCCGAGCTCCCCGCCAGCATGTGAAACCTGTTATAAGGGATCTCCAAACCGACTGAAACCCAGCTCTGTGCTGGATGAAGGCAATGAAGCCAAGCTCCGCATTGACACGTGAAGGTCCATGGGACCTAAAAATCTAGCTCCACGCTGGTCTGAGGAGCCTAGTTACCACATGTGGAACCTAGAAGCCAGTTCCGTGAAGACGCCTAAAGATCCACGGGAGACATCCGAGTTGATAAGGCTCTTCGCCGGGACTCTAGGGCCCTCTAACTCACATTCTCATTTATATTATCAATACCTTAATAAGTGCGTGCATCATGCTAACAATTGCCGTCGTTTGAAGGACGGAATAGTGAGGCTCATCCAGGCACTTGTCTCAAAGGAGTCTACCTGCCACGGTCCCGTCCCAAGCCCCGGAGCAAAATTTATAGGATCCGCCCCGAACAAAGACATACCATCTCCACCACCGCTTAGGGCTCTTATTCTCATTATAGTGGGAGGCCCCAGTGGAGAATATTCCAATCGAGCTAGGAAAACACATGCCAAACCGATCGGAGTCCGCGCAAAGCAGAACCCAAACTCCGCATAGGCATACAAGTATTCGGGAGAGGTCAAAAGCCAGTCCCGTGATGACACCTGAAGATCCGCGGAAATAAAAGTTCAGCTCCACGCTGGCGTACAGTCCCGAATCTCCATATCCTGGACCCACAAATCCAGCTCCGTGTTGGCCTGCGGAACATAGAAGACAGTTTCACAATGACACCTAAAGATCCGCGGGAGATAAAAGCCAGCTCCATGTTGGCACATAAAGATCCACGGGAGACGTCCCGCAATGATAAGGATCTTAGCCGGAATTCCAGGGCCATCTGTATCTCATTTCATTTACATTACCGATATCATACTAAATACAACTACTATCATTTGAAGGGCTAATTGAAGGGCCCACCCTAGGGGGACGTTCATTAACCATAGCCTCGACGAAGGTCTGAAGGCAGCCGAGAGGAAGACCGTGGGATCTCTTCCGACTAAAGGCAGACAACCCCCGCCTCCTCTAGATAAGGGCCAGCTCCCATTAAGACTCGCATCCCTATCATAATAAGAGCTTTAGGCCAAGGGAATTCCAATTTCCAACAGGGCCCAAAATCATACACTTGAGCATTCAAAGATCCGCGGGACCTTAACGCCAAGCTCCGCACTGACACGCGAAGGTCTGGGGACCTAGAAGATAGCTCTAGGCTGACATCCAAACCTTCGGAGATCCGAAGCCAGGGACCTTATCATTAACCGAGAAGAAATAAGCTCCATTTTTCTATTACTTCAAATTCAGTGCCTCCGACAAGGAGCTCGGATACTAAGCGAGCTGGCGCTATAACCACACTTTTGAGCGAGCTGGCGCTATAACCACGCACTTAAGTGAGCTGGCGCTATAACCACGCACTTAAGCAGCAGTCGCTATAACCACGCATTTAAGTGAGCGGGCGCTATAACCACGCATTTAAGCGAGCGAGCGCTATACCCACGCATTTAAGCGAGCTGGCGCTGTAACCAGGGTAAACTAATAATGTCCCTAAAAAAATACCGACTTGTCGGAATATAAATACTTTATTATATATAATAACGGTGCACCGCATAATATAATCGATGCCAAAGGTCGACGGACCTGCGGTGTACATGATGCCAAAGTTGATATATCTGCGGTGTGATGATGCCAAAGGTCGACGGACCTGCGGTGTACAGGACATCAAAGATAATCCATCTGCGATGTGAATGATGCCCATAAGGGTGCAAGATGCCGCCGCTGACGGGCTGCGGTGTACAGGACATCAAAGGCTCTCAGTAAGCCTGCAACGTGAATGGTACCAAAGCGAAGCTGGCGCTATAACCACGGTAAATCAATGAGGGGATCCCCATGATTTATAGACCTAAGTGTCTACACAAATACTGAAATCGCTGAGGACATAGAGAGCTTAACGCAAATGACACTTGAGGACAATGACGACGGTCATTGCAACCCAGGCGTGAATTTGTAGTTGGCTTACGAATTACTAAGCGAGCTGGCGCTATAATCATGCATCTAAGCGAGCTGGCGCTATAACCATGCCACGATAATAATGCTCCCAGGAACATCCATCAGGTCCCGAAAGAATGCAAAGCACAAGAACATGAAATACATGAGAACGGGAACTACGAGGAAACATGCGAACATGGGGAATTAAGCTCCCCACACCATTATGTCTCGAGAGGAATGACGAAGTATTTTTTTTACAGGCTATCACCATGATGAAAAAGGAGAGGTCCATACCAAAAGGATGCCCAGGTGCAAGGCTCAAAGATGAGCACCGCCAACAGGTCCCTGCAAGATCCCTTCCAGATCCAAGGACATATGATGTAATGGCGACGGTAAAGCATAAGGAGAAAGGGCCCCAACGAAGACACCTGAGCATAGGGGCGTTAAGCTCCCTAAACAGTGCAGGTCTTAAGATGCCCCAAGATCCATAGCAGAGGCTGGAGCTTCTTCACGAACATCTCTGACCACTGGAATCTGGGATCATGGGAGCAGCACATGACTCAACCTGGGGATTGCCCACCCCTAGGGCGTGCCTTTCCAAAAAACAGAGTAAGGATTGTGAGTAGGTCATGGTAAGACCTCCTTATGACTATTTACTTTAATTACAGCCTGCCTCAAAATATTTTACTCTAATTTACTTTGTCCCAAATGCAAATTAGAGTAGGGGAGTGGTTGATGTGGAACAATAATTAGGCAGGCTAAAAAAGATAATTAAGGAAATAAGTAGCTTATGATAATTATTAAGAGAACTTAGTAAAAATTATGGTTTCCTTGAAAAATACAAAGTTAGAATATGAAGGGAGACTTTTAGGGACCTCGGACGGGTTTTAGGGACCTCCAATACACTTTAGGGAGCTAACAACAGGAAATAAGGGTTTTAGGGACCTCCAAGAGACTTTAGGGACCTCACACCCACACAGAAGCTGTAACTGTTGCAGGAGTGCTCTCTGACGGACGGCATGCCATTCTGTAGCATCTCAGTATCCCAGGAGGTCATATCAGCAGGAATCTGGGCAATATCCACGAGCTAGGAACGTACCTTCAGGCAATATCCAAGAGCTCCTATAAAAGCCGAACTTAGCCATTTTCACGAGATCATTAATTCCACACCACCAAAACCACTTCATATTCTCTCTCTCTTAGCATAGTAAGCAGTTTCTTTCAAGTCTTGATTATTTACGAGCGAAAGTAAGGGTATTTGACTGTGTAATTCGTCCAAGTATAGTAAAAACAATTCCCAAGCGCCCGTGGACGTAGAATCCGAAAGGATTCGAACCACGTACATCTTGTGTCCCTTTATTTACGTCCCCACACATCCCAACACGTCCCGACACATCCCAATACGTCCCCAGACGTCCCGACACGTCCCGACACATCCCAAACACGTCCCGACACGTGCCAAACACGTCCCGATACGTCCCAACACGTCCCAAATAGGTCCCAAACACGTCCTAAGATCCCAAACACATCCCTTTCAGTTCCCTTACAAATAAGCACCTTACGCACGTCCTAAAACTTTGAGATATTAAACTTACCGGCTATATAAATCTTCTGAGCCCCACATATAAATTCTTTTGATTGGGATAGCCCCATATAAAAATAATAATCATTTTACATCCCAAAAGTGGTGAACCTTGTCCTAGGGTATGCAAGTCCCGTGGGGATCATCACCCCTCAAAATCCCATACGATATTCCAACCCCCACGACACACACACGATGAAATGAAACATTCAAGGAAAAAATAAGAAAGAATTCAAGAGTAAAGGAAAACAAAGAGACTAGCAAGCTCGGGAATATTTCGGCGAAGCTTAACACCCCAAAATTCGTCCAAACAAAGCTTAGGAAGTAAAGTAGGTGGATTCTTCACCTACAATACATTAACAAGCTAAAAATTGTCTAAGTTGGGTGTTTCGAACATTTCAAGTTCGTATCGATGAGCTTTGGCCTAAGTGATTTTGATATATGTTAATTGCTTGATGTGCTATGTCGAGTTTCGAACCCAATAAATGGGTTTTGAGTGAAATTACATGTTTTGCATAACATATATGTTGGTCTGAATTTCACCCAAACGAACAACTTCAGACGGATTAAACACGCCTAATAGATCGGAATCGAGAACGGCCGTGGGGCTTGGTGGTGTTCTTGAGGAGACTCTCTCACTCTAACATATGTTTATTTTATCTACACACACAAGCACCTGCACTATGTGCTAGGGTTTTCCTATTTATACCACAAGTTGGTATATAATAGGTGGGCCTTTTGTGACGGCCCATTACATGAATAACTAAGAACTAACCCAATTAAGAACTAGCCCAAAGTTTAATAAAGCAAATCAACAAAGATAATAAAATGAAATTGAACACTACAAAATATTTCCTAACAATCTCCCCCTTAGTGTTCAATCTTCAGTTCAGCACCGGATAATCTTTGTTGGGCATATTGGAGATCTCGATTCCTAGCAAACTCCCCCTACAAGGGATATCTCATCTTCTTGCGGAGCCATTTGATGGCTCGGCTAGGACTTGTTAAGATTCTCCAATCTTCTTCTTCTCGACGGCGGATTCGTCGTCTTCGAATGGAAGTTGTCTGGTTCGGCCACGAAGTTGACTCGTCTGGCTCCAGAAGAAGGTAGACGTGGGGCGTAAAAAATGTGCCAAGGCTCCATTGAAATGTGACTTTCAAGAGCAGGGAGCCCGGTCTTCAGAGTGGTCAACGCAGTAGTGGCGGAATGTGGTGGATGAGATATGCCATGGCTCCTTCGAGTGTTCCATTATGAACATAATAGCCTGACACATAAGAATGTGCGCGGAGGTAGTGGAAGCCTCCGGCGGGGCGTAGTTGATGGAGGTGGCGTGGATGATGGTTACTGCTGATGCTGCTATACGATCTTCAACTCATTTCTTCTCCTTTACTCCCCCTTGAGATGATCTCCGTCTTCAGGATCGTCACGTCCGTGGGACGAGTCTGTCTCTGGTGTTGATGGTGGTGATGATGGTGTGGTGTGGTGTTGAGTGAGGCAATCAAGTGGGATTCTCAGGAGTAGCAGCAATTGGTGTTCCTCCGAGTTCCGTTTTGAACACTGGAGAGACGGAGCAGCATGTGGTGGCGTAGGCGTAGGCGTAGGAGTGGTGTCGGTGATGGGACCTTGTCCTTCATAGATCGTCGTGAACTTGAGTGCGGCATGGAATGTGTAACTTCCTCGCTGATTGCTACGAGTCGGGTCACCATCACGAACGGGGTAACTAACCAGACGGGGGTCACAAAGACGCTCCGTCGTCACGACATCGAAATACATGTTCGATGTGCCTGCCTGTTTGCACAGGACGGGAAAAGACGGGGTCACTAAGACTTCCCGTTGGCATCATCGATGAGATAGACTCAAACGTGATGGCCTAGGCTCATGGTTGTGGTGACGTTGGCCGTGCTAGGTCTTCCGCTCTCAGTCACAGAGACATCACCGAGCGTTCGGGCAAGTTCACGAAGAACCTGCGGTGCGAAAAGAGTGTTTGTGTCCTAGAAATTGAAAATTTTGGTGGATGAGGACACTAGACTCGACGTGGATGGAAGAGGTGCAGTGAGAGGCGGGGCACTGCATGTTCAACATCAACCGTCTCAAAGTGGGGCGGTGATGGCTAACGTGGTTCCTCTTGTGCGAATGAAACAACTATCTGTGAAAGGATAGCTGAGTGGTTGGGAGGGGTTAATTGCGCGGTTGGACCAGATGCCGCGACTTCTACTCGGGAAACGAACGAGTCGTCTCCTGTACCTATGGGCGAGGTCCGGGTTGTGGTGAGATATGACAGAGGAGTGCGATCATGTCGTCGTTGGTTCGCAACTCTTGCAAGCGACTTACGTCATCCTCCCGAGATCCTTGATTGGATCTTTGCGTGGAGGAGGATGTCGCGCGACCTAGACCTAGATAAGAGGCTAGGGTAGTCTCATTCCAGGATTACGATCAGGGGGGTTTCACCGATCCATGGGAACTGTGGTGGCGTGGCGTGATCGCGTTGAATGGCGACCACGAGCGATGTCGACGAGGGTGACCCAAAACTGTTGATCAGACACTTCAGGGACTCGTCTGGTGGAAGGTGAGGGCGTAGTGAAGAGCATGGTGGCGGAGGACGTCTCCATGTAGCACACCATGATGGAATGGATGGTAGTGGGTGGACGGTGGAGTCTGGAACCTGAGATCCACATCGTCTAAGCATCGAGATTGGATGGCGCGCTCACTGATGGTTGATTGATCTCTTGTCAACCCTTCTTTGTAGGTCCAAGTTCTGCACGGATTTGTACAGAATCCGTGATGGTTGCTCGCTTCTCTGACATCCCTTCATGCACGTGGAGCAATCCGTGTAACGTGCATGATGGGATTGGTTGCTCGCAGTGCATACCGGTCATGAATGTGGAGCAACCCATGTACCATTCATGCCGGGGAGTGGTTGTTCATGTCGTGTACCAGTCATGTATGTGGAGCAACCCGGGTACCATACATGCTGGGTGTGTGAAATTGACATTTGGAAATTCCGCTCCGAAAAGTATGGGGGTGACCTAAACTTTTTCTATAATGTGCCAATACCGTCCTAGGTCGATCGTTGGGTACGGTGATCGTTGCCGCGTTTTGGATTTGCCTTCAAAAATTTCACAAACACGTCGTCTATACCGAATATTTTGGGGCCCGAAAAATTTATTTCGAAAATTTTAAAAAAGTGTAAAATAGACAAAGTCCAATGGGCTTAGAAAATTTTACTCTATCCAATGATTTTTTTTTGATTGATTTTATTTTATATTATTATTTTTTTTATCCGAGGGGGGGCAGAAATTTTTGGTGGTCAAAAGCGTTTAAGTGTATTTTTTAAAGAGTGATTTTGCAAGATTTGAAGCTAAAAGATGGGTTTGGATCAACTTTAAAATTTCTCAGACTTTGAAAGTTTCTCAGGTTTGAAAATTTTCTCAATTTTAGAAAATTTCTCGGATTTGAAAAATTTCTCAGTTTAGCAAAATTTCTTGGATTTGAAAAAATTTCTCAGTTTAGCAAAATTTCTCGGGCTTTGAAAAAAATTTTCTCAATTTCGCAAAATTTCTCGGATTTGAAAAATTTCTCAGTTTTGCAAAATTTCTCGGATTTGAAAAAATTTCTCAGTTTTGCAAAATTTCTTGAATTTGAAAAAAATTTCTCTGTTTAGCAAAATTTCTCGGATTTGAAAAAATTTCTCAGTTTTGCAAAATTTCTCGGATTTGAAAAAAAAAATTCCCAGTTTAGCAAAATTTCTCGGGCAACGAAAGTTTCTCAGGTTGATAAAATTTTTCGGGCAATTGTTGGTCCGAATTTCACCCAAACGAACAACTTCGGACGGATTAGACACGCCTAATAGATCGGAATCGAGAACGGGCGTGGGGCTTGGTGGTGTTCTTGAGGAGACTATCTCACTCTAATATATGTTTATTTATCTACACACACAAGCACCTGCAAATCAAGAACTAAGAACTAACCCAATTAAGAACTAGCCCAAAGTTTAATAAAGCAAATCAACAAAGATAATACAATGAAATTGAACACTACAAAATATTTCCTAACAATGAGGACTCATGAGAAATTGAGATCGGTTTTACCTTTTTCTATTACCATTGTTTATTATTTCTGCAATTTCAGGGAATTTTGGGTGTCGTACGAATTTTTTATCTTCCTCTTGACACCCTAGTCCGTACTAGTAGCATAGGAACCAAGCCGTTAATGATTTCTTCATTATTTGTTATACAACAGTCAACATTTGGTACGATGTATCAGTAATCTGCACTACTACAAAAGAGGCTATAGGCAACGGTTCTTTTGGGCTATAGGCGACGGTTTCATCGCGTCGCTGATACTCCAGAGAATAGGCGACGGTTGTTTTCTAACAACCGTCGCCCATGAAGAAAAAAATTAAAAAAAAATAAAAATCTAAACTCAGCACCACCTACCATCGCCCTCTCCTCTCGCAGCGTCCAGATCATCCGGGCCACCAGATCCGTGGACTTGCAGCTTGCATCCACCAGATCCGTCGACAAAAAAGAAATTGTATAGCATCTGTCTATCTTCAACAACAGTGTCCCAGATCCTCACGGCCACCCAGATCCGCTCAGATACCAGATCTGCCCCGCAACTTTCGAGCCCCAACCATCAGATCTAGCTCTCCGGCCACCAGATCCACCTCCGCCAGATTCGCAGATCTCGCACGCATCCAAAAATAGCGTAGATCGCAAACTGCGGATTATCAAACGAAAAGTACAAAACGAAACAGAAAAATAAAAAACCTGAATTTCTCCACTGAAGAGGAATCGAAGAATCGGAATCATTGGACAGCAAATGACAAAGAGGGGCGTCTTAGTCCCGCCGCCGACGTGGTTGAACTGAAACCCCGTCAGAGCTTCGGCGAGGGCGCTCTTGCCTTCGTCTGGTGACCCACGACGAGCATTGCCGACGCGTCGAACGGCGTCGAGAACTCCTGAGAAAGATTGTGGAGGTCGTTGTAGGCCTTGTAAAGTGGAGAATTCCTGAGCAAGAGATGAGACGACGAGAGAGGTGGGTAGACGTGTGGCTTAGAGAGAGAGAGAGGGAGATGGTAGAGACGGCTGAAATGTAAGATATGTGATTAAGTTAGGGTTAGTAAAAAAAATAGGCGTATAGGCGACGGGTTCGATAAACAACCGTCACATAAAATAACAATATTAAAAATTTTAAAAAATAACTTAAGTATAGGCGACGGTTCTCTCTAATATCCGTCGCTTATAGTTGTAATAAAACTATAGGCGACGGTTTCGGATAACAACCGTCGCCTATAGTTGATAAAATTTTAAAAATATTACGAAAAAGCCACCGCGTGTACTATAGGCGACGATTTTTTAGAAACCGTCGCCTAAAGTGCCGTCGCCTAAGATATATTATGTACTAGTGCTGTTATGCACCTTGACGTTAGAGTTTCGGAACGTGCATAAACAGGTACCTTTATACTGTGAGATGTTACTGAAATTGTAAAACGTTTCAATATTAGTTCGCAGCAAAATTCGTTGTTGTTTCGTGTCGATTACTATGACCACATCCGAGTTGGTGTGAACACTCATTATTCGAGCATAAAAGTCGATATTTCGCTCGTTCTTATCAAAATTCTTGAATTGTGTTTGAAGAATTAATCCAACTTAACATTGAAATTCATTGCTTGTGAGGACCCATGAGAAATTGAGTCGGTTTTACCTTGTTCGATTACTATCGTTGAAGATTTCTGCGGTTTCAGGCAGTTTTGGGTGTCGTACGAATTTTTGATCTTCCTCGTAACACCCTATTTCGTACTGGTTGCATGTGTTTATTATAGGAAATAAACTGTTTTTGTTTTCTCACTATTTGTTATAGGTAAGGCAACATTTGTTCCTCAATGTTTGTCATCTGTTATTAACGTCGAGGAGGGGGTTTCCTAAATAGCAGAAGGTGGTACCACGATGAAGTCATGTGTTACTGAAGTTTTTTATCTTCCTCGTGACACGTTATTATTTTCTAAAATTTGTTATAACTGAGGCAACATATATTCCTCAATGTTAAGAATCTGGTATGGGTTTTCATGGTAGAGTTTTCGTGCCAGCATAAATTGGTACACAAATAAAGTGATTTGTTACTGAAATTGAAAATGTTTGGATCTTGGGTCGCGGCAAGATCCGTTGTTATTTCGTGTCGATTACTAAGACCCACATCCGAATTGGTGCTAATCAACAAGCACAAAAGTCAAGATTTCACTCGTATTTGTATCAAAATTTTCGAATTGTGTTTGAAGCATTTTTCCAACATAACATCGAAAATTTTCGTTGGTAACGAGGACCCATGAGAAATTGAGCTCGGTTTTACATTTTCCACTCAATAACTCGAAGATTTCTAAGATTTCCGGGCGTTTTGGATGTTGGAAGAATCGTCGATGGCAAAACCTAGGACGTGAGGCTGATGACACAGATATGTAATTTTTTGCAACAGTTGAGGGTAAACGGGTCTTTTTAGCACGAATGGGTCTTTAAACTGAAATTTAAAGCATTGGGACCTAAATTCAAATGAAAGTTGCTTAAAGGGTCTGAAAGGAAATTTACTCAAGATAAAACGAGGTCGCGAATCGTCTCCGCTAAGAGTGGTCTCTGATCGTTTGTCGATTAGCTTCAGCGGAGTTAATTCGTTTGTGTTCATCCTTGTCTACTTGTCTCAATCATGCATGTGAATGGATTTTCTGAATTTATGTGAGAAGTCGAACCAAATGTGGCAAGTACGTACTCCCCTGACTGGTAATTCATATTTTCAATTTTATCTGCTTAATGTTATGCATTAACTGTTGTATTGCCAGATGACGAGGATCCAACATTTGCCGGACGCTACTCGTAATTCGATTCGTTCGGGTGTGGTAATGCGTGATTTGACGACGATTGTTGAGGAGCTTGTTTATAACAGCCTCGATGCAGGTGCTACAAAGGTATTTCTGGTTGGTTGATTTATGAGACAGTTATAATTACGTGACAAGAGTCGTCCTGCTATTTCTAGTACAAAACAGCTCGAACTTTTTTTCTTTTCCTTTTTACCTTCAATTCTCTATATGCATTTGACTAAATAAGAGAAGTTTTAGTAGTGTATTTTCAATTTTGGTAATCTATACAGTTGGTTGAGAAGAACACGTGTGGGGAAGCTGTTGGGCTAGAGTTGGTTGATGGTGGTTTTATGTGATTTTTCAGCTTGTATAGTAGTAGTTTTAAAATAATGTCCTTGTTTTGTTTGGTCCTTGTATGAATAATAGTCACTGGAGTTTATAGATGACGCTTATATCAAGTCTCTGAGAATGTCAGTGCGAGAGATTGTTTGGGTCGTAAAATCTCAAGTTTTACAAACTTTTATGCATGCAATTGCAAGACTTGATAATTCAGATTTTACCTTCATAATGCTCGCTCAATGTTCCACTAGGTCATTGTGGCAATTGGCATCAGCAGCTCCTATATCAAGGTGGTAGATAATGGTAAGCCTACTCTCTGTTCATGGCGCCATTTCTGTTTCGTGATGTGGTCAAAACGTATTTGTGTATGGTCGTTTTTTGGTTAGGACTTTTTGTGTATTCCTGTTTGGTAAGCGGAGAGAGATGGACTTCAGTAGATTTCTCTTTTGATAATTATTGATTGTTTATGCTTCTTGTCAGGAAAAGTTTGAAGCGGGTGAGGCTTTACATTTTCCCATAACCGTACTTTATCTGATGGTGACTGACCTTACTTTTGTATATTGGTCATCATTTCGGGATTGAAACATTATCTCATATTGTAGGATCTGGTATAACGAGGGATGGATTGATGCTGCTTGGAGAGCGCTACGGTAATTCTATAATAATCACACCAGCCAACAAAGTTGGCCTGTAACTCCAAGAGCGAAGGATCAGTTTAAGCGATATATTTGGATTATTGAATTTAATATAAAAATTACGTAGCTGATAGTTTCTGTAACTGACTTCAGCATTTTTAGATTCGTGCCATTAGTTGTTGTAAGAGTGAGTAAGCAGTTTTTTTGGCAAGCTATAGCTTTGTTAGAAAATCACTGACAATTTGGTCAGAATGCATCTGCAATCATAACTGTCAGAAGAAGGTTCTTTGTATCTTCTTTGTTCCAACACTTAGTAAATTGATCACGTTCAGTGTTAAGCAGACATCATAGAAGTCACACACTCACACTTTGACAGGAGAAAGTATGAGATTCAATTCATATGCGTTTATGACAAGTGGTATTATTGATAATATCAGTGAGTTTCACTGATCTAGACCAAAAGAGTTAATTTTCATGCCCTTTTTCAGTTGGTGTCTGACATCTATATTTTTGAATTCTTTTATCTTTTCTTCGCGCAGCAACATCAAAATTAGATCACCTAGCCGCATTGGATTCTATTAGTGAAAATGTCGAGTTCCACGGAGTCTCGTTGCTCTCAATTTCTGGTGTTTCGTTATTAGAGATTATGACAAAAGCACGAGGGAAGCCAAACGGGTACAGAAAAATATTAAAGGTATGAACTTCATCTACTTTTCTTTAGGGTTTGGTCTGCTTTTTAGTTGCAGTAGTCTTGTGCGTTAGGTATTCCTGTTATTTTTATTGCAGAATTGCAAATGTTTGTATCTTGGAATCTGTGACGACGAGCAAAATGTTGGCACTACAGGTTTTTTTCAAATTTCTTATCATCTTGTTAAACTTCCAGAACATCTGGCTGTGGGTTAAATTCTATCAATGTTTATAAGCGTGGTCAACTGCCTATGCTCACTCTGTATTTCATTGCAACATTAATTGTAGTGAGTGTCCGTGATATATTTTACAATCAACCAGTTCGGCAGAAGCAGTTAAAATCCAGGTATGTTTGGCTATGAAAATCTATCTTTTGGAAATTTTATTAATGCATCCCTTGTATGCTAGGTTTATACCTGATAAGGTTTTGGTGTCTGTATGTCAATGATAGCCCCAATAAAGTTTTGGATTATATCAAAAAGAGTGTGCTGAGAATTGCCCTTGTTCACATGAATGTTTCCTTCAAAGTATTTGATGTGGAGAGGTATCGTCCTTCTGCACCTTATTTATATGGTATTGCACTTATATACATATATGTGTTTTTTTATCATATTGTTCTTGCAATGCAGTGGAGATGAGTTGCTTCAAACTGAACCTTCACCTTCTCCATTGTTACTACTTTCGAGTAATTTTGGGATTGCATATTCCAGTACTCTCCACAAGTTGAATGTATCTGATGGTGAATTGAAGCTTTCTGGGTTTATTTCTGGTCCTCGCCAAACTCTCCCTCTAAAGGTGAGGTGCGTCTTTTAACTTTTGATGGTGTAATTACCTGACAGTTTCAATTATCTAATGCTTTGCTCGTACAGGAACTTCAGTATTTTTGTATCCACAATCTGTTTGTTCTGTTGTTTTTGTTATTGGGTAGATAATGTTCAATATTCAGGACATTTGTGCGTAAGTTTTCTTAATAAATATGCAGACATAAACTCGAGGTTTATCTGCGTGGGACCTATGCATAAACTAGTGAATCAGCTGGCTGCTAAGTTTGATGACATGCCCTCCACTAATCTTCGTTATGAGAAACGAAAGAAATTTGGTTTAGGCCCAACATATATTCTAAACCTGACTTGCCCAAAATTTTATTATGATATAGCTTACACAGAGCGATCGAGGACCTCCGTGGAATTTAAGGTGATGTTTCATTTTACTCAATTAACTCTTTGGCATGGTACGAATCTAGCTAGAAATTTATATAAAGTATTCTCCAAACATTTGTAGTTGGATAGCTATGTCATTAGTATCTAGCTATAACAATCCACTTGAATGCAAACTGGTTCATTTGCAAATGTGTTATGCAAACTGGTTCATTTACTCTGTTCTGGCAGTCTCTCAGTTTATAACTTAACCTAGTTTTCTTCTGTTTCTAGTATGCTTTTCAAGTTTTTGTGAGATCTCTACTGACGTTCGGTGTAATGTAGTGGCTAATACTGACACATTCTTTGTTAGTATTAAGTTGACAAAATTGTGGTTAAGTTGGCAATTCCGCGCCCAATTAGATAGTTCTTAGTCTCATATGTTTTTTCATTGCTTTTGTACCAGGATTGGGTTCCTATACTTTCATTGATCGAGACGGGAGTTATCTGCACTTGGACTGAGAACATAACCTGTGGTAATGTAATGGACAACTAAACTTATGAATGCGTATCTTTGTTTCACATCCTCTTTGCAAAACTTGCTGCATCTGCAAACATTTGTGGGGCCTATAATACTCTTTGGTTTTCAATAGTATTAACAGTAAACTGATCTCGATATTCGTCACACTCATTATCTTCGTAATTCCTTTAATAGCATCGTTGATGTTAATCATTAGACTTTGAAATTCCTTTGCTGTGCAGTATAATAAGTTTTCCAAAGTTTGTTTATGGTGAGTATTGTTTATTGCCCCTTCTCGCACATGAAACATGTGAACAGGTCAGCTCTGTTGAACTTTTATACGCAACTCTAACCCGTTGTTATTTGTTTTCAATTGGCTTGCAGGTTCTTTAAACTCTGGGAAAGATATGGTGGATGTCTATGAAAATATGAAAAAGAGGCCCAGGATGCCACAGACCTCTGTAGTTCTCCCCTCCCCAGAATTGAAGAATCCATCCAGAAGTTGTGATGACGCCTCAGATTTGGATGAGACTTTATTTTCATACGAACAGCCTTCAAAAAAATTCTGCACACTCAAAAAGCTTCTGAATGAGGTAGGTTTACTTTCTGATATCAACTGTGTAAGCCCGTATCATGGATTTTTTGCTGGCTGTAAAGTAATTCCATATAATGGAACTAGAAGTCATTTCCTGGCTTATAATGTATTCCCTTTGGCAGGCATGCATGTTTGCCAAGGACGTCGATTGCATACTATCTCCAGCATATACGAATATGCTATCAACTGTTGGAGAACTTCACGAGTTTGATTGTGACGTACAAATCGTTCAGCACCCAAGAAAATCATTTCTACGGAGTTGCTCTCACCAAAGAAACTGGCTTCATGGGGATAGCAGACCTGAAAGAGTTCAAATATTTGAATTTGGAGATGATGACATCGTAATGAAAACAAAACGGTTTGACCGTGTTGATATAACAGCATATAAAACTGAGATCTCTGCTTGTGAAGAACTGAAATTTGATGGAACTCTCCCATTTAGCATTTCTCCGATCACAGATGGTGAAATTAATGGTGGATCCATTTTCTTTACTGGAAACTCGGTAACGTCGTCTTCATTCTTACAGAATTTCCTTCCTGAGTCCTCTGTACAAGGGGTGGATCAGAGTTTGAGGCTTGGGTTTCTCACATCTAAAAGGTCGCCAGTGAAGGAAAAAGCTATTATCCATGAAAGTCTAAGCGGAGGTAATTTTGGCCTTCGTGAAGATAGTAGTAATAAGCATTTGTTTTGGAGAGAGGATGAAGATTTGAAATGTCCCGGTTCCAGTGCAGAAGAGAGTTGGCTGCAGCATTATTCCTTTGCAAACTCATTCCTCGATAATAGGAGTCCCAGTTCCGATGCCATGCAAATTGGTGAATTTCCTTCTGTCCAGAATCTCATTTGTTTAACACCACTCAAAGGACCTACTAAATTAGACTTGTCACCTTTACCTCCTTATGGCAAGCAAAGTCCCAAATACCGTTCAGCACATTCGTTATCCGACTTTCAACATGCAAAACACGAATATGGAATACCTTATGCAAGCAAGCGGCGATCCTTGGTTAACACGAGAAAATCTGTGAGAAGTCATTCAGCTCCACCATTTCACAAAAGGAAGCAGAGATACTTGGATCTGACGGATTCTTCCTCCCTGATGTCCACAAAAGGAGATCTCGGTAATCCCGATCGATCATTTTCCTTGAGAGGTTGGATCATAAATAACTTTGTTCGTTAATTCAAAGTTTAATATTTAAAGTATTTAAATTGCACTGAATGAAGCAGCGAGACAACGCTTATTTTCATTTGGTGGCAGGGAACTCAATGTGCTTGAAAAAACCATTTCTGCGGCGTCCACAGTCTCCAGAAGAAAGATTGGCCATGGATTGTGAATTAGTTGAGAGGTTAGATTCCTCTTCTTTTTTATCCACTGTGTCAATTCTTCATCATGTTTGATTTGGTGAGCAGGTTTATTAGTGATATTTGAAATCATCATGTTAACAAATGCATTTTACAGTTTATCTTCTCTTTATGGCAGCACATGTTCTGAAATGACGCCAAAAGTCATCATGGGGAGGAATGCTAAATCAATGAAGAACATGGTGGAAGCAAAGTCTGATGATCGTGAGTTTCTTCCCAGTCCGAAAATGGTTTAATAAGTGTCACCTGTGAGATTTTTTTGAATTTAATGCTTTCCATGTATGATTTTCTGCTCCTTGACCGCGAAAATTAATCAGACATAGATTCGTCAAAAAAAAAAAAAAAAAGACGCCTTTAGGACGAATCTCCTTCTTGGCATGCTTAGCAGTAGTAATCTGATTCCTCACTTTTCAGGTTGGGATTCACAAGAATTACAGAATGGTTCTTCGAGGAAATGGCGGAGTTGCACTTCACCAACTGTGGTTAAGTACTTTACACCCCAACAAATTATATTAATTATTTGCACAACCATCTAACTTGATCAAATTTTTGTTTTGTATTGGCGTCAGGGTGGAACCTTTGGTTGTAATGAAACTCAGAATACTGTACTCGACATATCTTGTGACGTCTTTCACCTATGTGGTGATTCCTTAGTTCCTAAACTGATTGATAGGAGCTCTCTGGAGGACTCCAAAGTTTTCGATCAAGTTGATAAGAAATTTATTCCTGTGGTGGCTCGGAAAACACTGGCTATAATTGATCAGGTTATTTCATTTCTTTAGACAGACTTGGTAGTACTGTTAGCATTTTGCCTATTTCATTTCCTTGGCTTGATAAAACTACCCCTAAACTAACTTCAGTTTCACAATTGTATTTCAGCATCTTTTGTGTAATTCCTATCAGTGGCATATGTTCATAAAAATCCACAGATGGAGTGTTCTGTTGATATACATCATATGCTTAACGCTAGAGGAAGCCGTGGATAAATATCAGATATTGCTTATATGTCAACAATAAGTAAACATTCAGTATTTCAATAGCATTTACAATTTCGATATTTTCCAATTTCTTGTTGTTTACAGCACGCAGCCGATGAAAGAATCCGACTGGAAGATTTGCAGGAGAAGGTAAGATCAGCTGAAGATCTTAGGTTGTAAGGTGCTTCAGTCTGTGCGCATTACTCATCCGATTTAATGTAGGTGTTGCTTGGTGAAATGAAGACAATCACCTATCTAAGTGATGAACAAATTTTGGTATGTGTATCTCTGTCTGAGATTATTTTAATCACTGTTGCTCAAATTTTACCGGTTAATAATATTTTATCGGTCATTGGTTGCAGGCCTTACCTGAAATTGGCTATCAGTTATTAGATCACTATGCTGAACAAATTCAGGATTGGGGTTGGATCTGCAATGTTCACTGCGACAAAGAAATTTCCTTTACCAAGTAATAATGCATCGTCTCATTAAGTTGTGGTACAAGTATAGATTAGAGTCACCCCTGACCTTAAAACAGTTAATGTAGTGATGCATTAAAAATGATTACAAGCATTATTTCTGGAGTTGACCCATCCACCTTATTTTTTGCATGCAGGAATTTGAATTTCCTTCACAAGCAGCCAACAGTTGTTAAACTTCTTGCGGTAAATTCATATGCTAATTACACATAACTGCTTCAACTAGCCTTTGCTTGGTTTATTTTATTTCTTGATTCCTTCTATTAGAATTGTAACATTAGCTATTATTATTGACTTTCGATCACATTCCATTTCCAGTCAGTATTTTGTGTTCTGTTTGAATGCAACTGAACATCAACTTTAGCAATCAATATAGGGCAGGCATGACAAACGGTTTATTATTGTAGCATCTTTAGTTGGGAGTCGTGGAAATTGAGGATCCCTGTTTCGGCGGTGGAGGCATTTATGTTATAGTTCTTTGGCTGGTAATATCAGATTTGTATGATATTCTTGGAAAGTGCATTATCCTACTCTACGTACTATGAGAGAAGTGAATGACAACATAGATAGACATGTAGTGGTCGGTTTGTAGATAAGTGGACAAACACTTCCTAGGATGGACGAACTTAGTATTCTAAGACTGTAGGGTTCTATGCTAAAATAGGTGTTCGTCAAAAAAAAAAATGCGGAGGATCAAAGCATCACAATTCGAACTTGACTTTTTCAATCTAAAATGAAACAGAAACTCCCTCTTGTAGTACTTTAGAACTGGTTTGGCAAAGCAGGCCTTATGTTCCGTGGTTTAACTTTCAGGTACCGTGCATTTTGGGTGTTAATTTAAATGACACAGATCTCCTTGAGTTCTTACAACAGGTGAGTGATCAATATTTTGGGAGTAAATTCATATTCTGTAATTTGGAAACCCCCAAAATGAATAATGCGATGATGATTCTGAGTTCCAAAATCATATTTGTGCAGCTTGATGACACAGATGGGTCATCGACAATGCCTCCATCTGTTCATCGTATACTTAACAATAAAGCATGCAGGGGTATGGTTTTTAAAATTACATGCCAGGCATCTATCTCGTATGTTTTTTTTTTTTTTTTTATTTCTTGTTAGTGATTGGAATAAGCATTAATTTTGTACAAATAAATAAATTAGGTGCAATCATGTTTGGCGACACTTTGCTGCATTCTGAATGTTCCCTGATTGTTGAAGAGCTGAAGCGTACATCACTATGTTTCCAGGTTAGCTGAGCTTAATTAATGAAATACCATCATCATCGTCATCATCATCATCATCATCATCAAAGTCGATCTTCTTTCCATCATCTGAATGTGTTTGTGTTTGTTTTCTTCTACATCATCTGCAGTGTGCTCATGGACGACCAACGACTGTACCCATCGTAAGCTTAGATCTGTTACACGACAAGATTGCTAAGCTGGGTTCAAATGAACTGTCGTGGCACGGATTGCAGCGCCATAAAATCAGCATCGAACGTGCTACACGTCGTATAAGGTCGTCCGCATTCTCTTGATTTGTCTTCATGTAGCATTAAGACATAATTCATCAACAATAATACAAACGTACGGTGAACAAATCTTAACGTGACAATGTACGACGTCAATGAAAATACTAAATGCTTTGTGAAAAAATGCGTTTCATCTTTCTTCTCCAATATGTCTTCCTTTTCCTCGAAACTTAGCTTGGTATACGCTGAGGAAGATTTAGAAGAGGCTAATAACTAGGAACATCTATTTGGAGCATAAATCATTATCATGCAAAACACCTCCTCACTAGGAACATGTTTAATCAATATTACCTAACTAAAATGCATCGAGTTAAACATGATCGGACACATGATAGTGATTAAACCAATACAATTTCAATATCACATTTAATGAAAAAAGCGATATCACTACGAAAGTACATAGTGATCGCTCGTTATCTAGCTGGTGGAAAAGGTTGTCCGAAGCTTTCTCTCGCCCAACGTGATAATATGTTTGATTGACAATTTGTTGGTACTCGCATAATCGTATTGTGAGTATAACCTAATGCTGATTACCTCAAACGAAAGCCCTTACTGTTTACATGTAAGATCGTGTTAAATAATTTTTCAATGCGTTGAGTGTAGAGTGTAAATGAGCCGAGCTCAAGCCTTTTAAGGTTTCGAGCTTGTCGAGCTCGAGCCTTCACAGTTGCGCTCAAGCTCGTCAAGCTTTTCAGCTCTGAGCTCGAGCTCGAACACCTTGTTGAGCTCGAGATTGAGCTTTTTAATTAATGAAAAGAAATAAGTAACAGTATTGAAAAATAATGTAAAAAAAAAGCTCGAGATCTTCTCATGATTAAAGCTCGAGCTCAAGCTCGACATGAATGGCTCGAGCCTGAGCCAGGTTTATTCTAGCTTGAGCGGCGGAGAATTAATCACTTTGAGCAATTTGACGCCCAAAATCCTTGGAAAATACCTGGCAAGGTAACGGATATCTCGGGCGAGGCCGAAAGACATTGGCACGACGATTGATCAAACATGGCTGAGCGAGTGTTAGGATCGGTTTACGCGTTTAGAGGAGGGGAGAATAAACGCTTGACGCTTTTTGGTAGTTAACCGGTTAGGGCTAATACCTATACTTGATATTTTCCTAAGTGCGTTTGGTGCGGAAGTAAGTCGGTCGGTTTTAAACCTATACTGGTATTGTGAGTGACTTATTAGTGTAAGTGTAAGACAATGACACCGGTTTGTTTCTGGAAGTTTGGAGTTAAGTCTCCTACCTCTCCCCTTCTTCCTCGCAAGGAAGGTTCACTAGACTTCAGTTATACACTCACTGTACAACCTACCCAGCTGCCCCCAGCTATATCTAGTGAATCCTAGGCAGCCGTAAAAATACAATCCACCTACTTCAACAGGTTTTTACAGTCCGTCAGAAAACTGCTCACTTACTCAAAGCGAACTGGTTTTCGCATAGTGAGGACAACACTTTCTAACTTCTTCTCTTAGAGATTTTATTCTTCGCTTTGATTTCTTGTGGTGTAGTGTTCTATGTTTCTTCAGCGCCTCTTCTCTTATATATATACTTGTTCTTTGATGAAAAGTGCCTTTGTGAGATGGCTCCTGGTACTGGACATGGCATTAAATGCACTTTACCCAAAATGGGTACTGTCTGGTTTTCATAGCAGTTCGTCCTATGCCAATTGCTTTTTCCTGTTTAGGCTAAGCTTGACTTCAACTTGGCTCCTCCTTGCAGCCTTGCATTAAATGCTTTGATAAGAGTCTTCAAAGTCCCCCCTTGAACAATTTGAATCTTTGTATACGTGGCAGATCCGGTATTCCGACTCTGGTCTTGGCATTTCGTCAGTTCCGGTATTTGTACTTTGATCTTGGCACTTTATTAGTTCCGGTATCTGTTCTCCAGTCCTGTCGTTTGTCAGATCCGGTAATTGTGACTTGGTTTTGGCACGTATCAGCTTCGGTATCGTTTGGTTTCTAGTGCGCTTCTGAACTGCTGATTGGTGTCCGGTCTTGAATCTTCGTTTAACCGGTTTACTCAATCGAGTTTGGACAATCACCAAAACCGTTTTATCTGAATTTTTCTATTCACGATTTCTAACAATTTCCCCTTTTTGGTGATTGTCAAAACTCAGCAGAAAGGTATTTTCATATCAAAAGAGGTTTGATACATAAACTACCGATCTAATACAACCGTTGTTAGCTTATCTATTCCTTAGATATGCTACACTTCTTCGATCTTCCGGTTGATGGCATATACCGGACCGTTTGGTATGTTCGGTTTCCGCCTCGTCAGCAGTGCTCGTCATCTTTAGGCTTTAGCAGTGCCGACTGCTTCGTTTCGTCACAGTACTGCCTTCGTCAGTACGAGTAGTCACCCTAACCTCGTACTGCGCTGCCTTCTGCCCCTTTTGCCTTGACTCCAGGCAGTACTCTTCGTCTTCCTCTTACAGCATACTCCAACCGGTGTCTCTTCTTCGATCTTCCGGTTGTTGGCATCCTCGGTCCATCTGGTACGTCCGGTATGCCTGCTGCTTCGTCCAAGTACTGCCATCTGCCCTTTCTCCTGAATTGGCAGTACTCTCCTTCCACCTTTTCGACAAGCACCTGTCATTTGGAGGGAAGCCAGTCATTGTGCAGAAGAGTCACCACGCAGTTATCAAGTAGTTGTCCTCTTCTTGCAGTGCACAATGAGACCGGTAGCTCAGCTGCGACGGGACTCTTAAACGTCTGAAGAAGTACTTCTTCCCCCGTTTAGCAGCTTTCGGAGCTCCGGTAACCCCTGAACCCCCGCCTTGGCTAGTGTTTCTTTTGGGGAATTAGTCGTTGCGGCGAGGAAGTAGTAAGCGCAACTAAACTGATAGGAGCTGAGGGATACCGTCTGGGATGACATTCAATTTCCGGTATCCACTTGCCAGCTCTAGTGCCGTTTCTTGGTGGGTTCTCAGCCTTTTCGCACCAAGAAAGCAGGCACGAGAGCCATCCTCACTTTCTCCTACGAGAGGCTGGCTCGGTCCGCGGCATCTTTTGTTCAGCTCTGTGTGGGAAGCTGAGGACTGGGTACATCTAATCCAACTCGCCCCGTCCTCTGAGGGCATCCCAGAGCTCGCCTTCTGTGCCGTCGGACTTGCTTTAGAAGCTTTGCTAACCCAAAGCAGTGTCTTTGCATCTTTGTTGGACCGCCAAGAGGTCTTTGAATACCCTAATGGGTCGGTCTGCATCCAGTGCGGCATTAGTATCGCCTTGAAGTGACTGGGTAAGAATACCGGATTTGGGCTTGTTAGGCTTTTTCTGGTTGTGAGGCTTATTCTGACTAAGGGTGGTGGATGTTTAGGTAACTTAGGCATTGTCAACTTAGTCGGTTTGGATATGATGATCTTGAAGGTAGGCTGCGAGGTCGTTAAATACTTGTGTGAGCTTTGTCGTCTTGTGTCACGGGTGCACAGTAACCCAGACCATCCTTATCGCTTCCTCTTTAATGCGTTGAAGCTTTATGTCTTGTCCGCTGACAGAGATTCTTTGATGACACGACTATTCATCCATTCTGATGACCTGCAGTCTCGAAGCCAGCTGTTTTCGACACATACTGTGTGCATAGACGAAGTGCAATAATTTAGAGGATTCGGTCTTTACTCGGTCAGAAGGATTATGTGTATATCCATTGGTTAATAAGATGTCTCCGGTTTCAGAAGGAACCCGGTATTGGGCTTGTATAGTCTTATATGCTCAATTCACTCAGTGTGTATTGACTAGGGCCGATATGAGAAGATAATGACTGGGATAAGTGCATAGACCGAGCTTATGAAGAAATGACCGTTTTAAGAGAAAGGCTTTGCACTGAAATCATCGGTTTGCATTAACTTTTCTGTAACGTTTAGGCAACTGATTATATCAATGAATTTGATATAACTTTGTTCCCCCTGACTTCGTGCTAGGACTTCTATGATAAGTTAGAAAGTCCTGAATGCATTCCGAGATAAGGTAGACTTAGCTTTCGAGGAGCGGTTTAGTGCAGCCGTTTGTAGCCTGCCGGTCTGTCGATCCTTCATCCAGTTTTTGCTTCTTGATTGCTCAATCTTTGATCATCCTTGACTGATGTGTTGATCTTGAGGATCTCGAGACTTCCATTCTATCGCCTTCCATACCGGTGTTGATCGTTCATCCCGATCAATTCCAAATTCTGATCTCCTAGACTCTGCTTATAATTTTCCTTCATTGGTTTTTCTGTTTGAGATGGCCCCTTCAGGATCCAAAACCATATTCAGTCTCCACTTTGCTGACACGTGTTTTTGATATCACTTGTTAGTCATGTTTTGATTTATCATTGAGTAGGCTTGGTGATGCTTGAACTGGTTTGGCTCCTGTTTGACTTCCATCCAGTTATCTTCTAAATCTCTGTTGGTTTCCTTGGTGATGGCCTGTCTCAGATCAATTCCTTTTGTAGGTTCCCCCTTAGTCTGTTCTTCCATATGGAATTTCCTCGTGCCAATCCTCTGGGGCTTCAGTTAGTCCCTCAACTGGTTCTGACATTTGCTAGCTGTTCACAAAGCGTTGGAGAAACAGAGTAACTCCAGACCGATGTTTGTCCTTAGATGAGGCAGCTCGTTCATCGAAGTTCAGGTGAGCTTCAACCTATGATTGTCTGGATTCCAAATTTCAGTGCGTATAGTCCCTTGAAAGCTGGACTCAGAGACTATCGCCAGGGTGTCGATCTATCTATCCGGTCATGCTCATAAGGTAGCAAGTTACTCGACACTGTTCAGTCTGTTGTTGAGCATCCTTCATTGCAGCTGTTGTACAAGAATTGAGGAATCCTTCTGCTGAGATGTCGAAACTCCGGTCTGTAGGATCTGGAGGTGATCAGTTTTTCGTTCGACTGTTCTGGTTTCAGTCTGTACTGAGTGGGGGCTTCTTTGTAAGTGGCGTCTGCTTTCACATGTGCTTCTGCAGTCATGAATGTGTCAGTTTTCTTGTCACCAAGGTCCTTTGGTTGATACCTTTTTCTTGAAGTCTGCCTTTTCTTGAATGTAGTTCTGTCTTGTGCGGTTCAATCTTGAACCATTCCCCCTTAGTCGATTTTTCGGTGTGAACGGTTCCTCGACTGACTGATGTTGCTTGATATTTGTTCGTCGGTTTTTCTTCTGTCAGTTGTCCGGTTCCCTTTCTTAGCTGTGTCGTTTCCTGAACTAGTTTATCAGTTGGTGACTCAAGGCATGTGCCATGGTCCTCAAAAGCATGATATTAGTGCAAAGTAAAGAAAATCTAACTCTTTATGTATAATGATACCAGTTACAGAAGGGTTTAAAACCTTAGGTGATTTCTCATCCGGTTATTGCACTCATGCTTTAGTTTTCAGTAAGAATATCTAATTATCTTTATATTTTTACCTTGATACCTATTTATGAAGGTAAAGGTTACCTTGGCACATGGCTTTATCTCAGTGAGAGTCCTTCTCTCCCTGGTCATGTGCCGACAGTATCTGCTGTCTAATACTTAGCAGAGCTGTTTAAATTCTTGCAAGTATATTTGCAAGAATAGACAAAATCCTTGGTACCCATGCTATTTTGGGTCCGGTTGGGAATTAGCATCTTAGGTATCCATACTTGGATTATCCTAATGTGTCTACCTGTTACAGGATCAATAAGATATCTATGTTGATTATTCCTGTTTTGATACCGGTATCTAGGTCTGTTGTGACCTCGAGCGTCCGGTTTTGAACTGTGTGCCTTCTCCCTCGGTTGTTGAGGACTTCCCCTTCGTGGGTGGTCGTGTATTTCGGTATTCCCCCTTAGTTATTGGGGTCTTTCTCTTCGTGGGTCGTTGTTGATATCTGTATTTCCTTTTGATTGAGCTCTTCCCTTAAGTGGAAAGTCATTGTATCCCTTCTCCTTCTGAGGTACTGTGCTTTTATTGGGAACTGAGGCCTTATTGCAGTATCCCAGACCGGTTCTTCTAGACCTGTTCTTAGGAGGAACAAAAACTGGTTATAATCTGAAGGTCGAACAAAATTGATTACCCGTGAGGGTTTCGGTTGATGTGACGTTGTAGCTTCTTCCGTGTTATTCTGCTTATTGTATCCTAGCACTGTTCGGTCACTGAAGTCCTTCGTTGCTTCTTGAATACAGTGAAGCGTCTTGGATGAGTTCGTCGAAGACTGAACTATTGTCGACAACTTCTGAATCTCTGAGTTTTTTGACTTAGTGATTTCTCTTAGTCTGCTGTTTTCTTCTTCCAGTTGTGTGATCCTTTCGTTCAGTAGTCCGATATTCTCTTGTACAGGTGCCTTTCCCTTTTCAGCAACCTTCAATTTTTCGTTCAGTTTCCAGTATTCTTCAGCCATGTTCTGAAGTGCATCCAGTACTTCATCGTAGGTGAATCTTTCTTCGGAATCTGGTTGATCTCCTACTAGGCAAACAAGCTCTTTCTCGCTTTCACATTGGCTTGATTCATCTTCAGAACTGGACCCTTCAGAGTCTGTATCATCCCATTTGTGAAGTTTCCTTTTAGTTACTGGAGCTTGTGTTCTCTTTCTCCCCTTGGACCGGTTTGTCTCCTTCTTGGAGCAGTTACATTGTGTCCGCTCCTGCCATATGTAAAACAAGTGTTAGATTTTTCGTTTTGCTCAACTTGCTTATCCTGTGTTATCACAGAGGACTCTTCTCCTCGTGCTTTTGCTGGATGGTTCCTGAGCTCATGATCTCCTTGGCTTTCTCCAAATTGGCACAACTTGGTCCAAGTTTCTTTTGCAGTTTTGCTCGTCATGACCTGTCTGAATATTTCTATGTCCAAAGTTTTGAACATGATGTTCTTGGCAATATTATCGAGATTTGCCTTTTCGTCTTTCTCCTGTTGACAGTTCATGTATTTCTTTGTTGAATATGAACAGTCCAATTTCTAACACATCCATCATCTCGTCATCCTGTGCGTATGTAGCGACCCTAGCCATCGCTACCATTTCTAGCCTTGTCTTACGTGCCTAACTACGTATCTAATTAGAAGAAACACGAAAATGCGGAATAAATTTTTCCTTTTTCGTAAAGGAGCTCATGTCTTGTACAAGTCAAAAGAATACATTGTCATGACAAAAGAATGCTTCCAAACTTTCTAATTACATTTGAGTCCTATCTACACGTGTCGTGTATACTTGTGCAGCAAAAGATCCTATGCGCCCGGCCTCACAAGTCGTCATCCACGTACACACCACCCCCAAAAGACGCTCGGAAGCTCCAAAAGTATGCCTTGCCGGCTTGGCGATCACGTACCGTGATCTGAAGGACCTACAACACATAAACGTGGGATGAGCTTATATAGCCCAGTAAGTGAAACTTATGCAATGCAGTGTGTCATGACTTGCGTAGGCATATACGCCAATACTCATTTATCCTCACAAAATCATGTCATGTCATGTCTTGTCTTGCCATGTCTTGTCTTGTCTTGTCATGTCTTAATAGGATCCCTAATACACGTCTCTTGTATTGCACGTGTCTTATATTGTAGGATCCTCGGCAATTTCTGCTACGAGGGCATTCGCCCGATTTACACGTCTCATGTCTTGCACGTGTCTTGTCATGATATCGGTGACGTAGAAGTCACCTCGTAGCATTAAAAAGGCCGTATCACACGTCTCTTGTCTTGCACGTGTGTTAACATAGTAATATTAGTAACCACACGTCTCGTGTCTTGCACGTGTGTTAACATAGTAGTATTAGTAACCACACGTCTCTTGTCTTACACGTGTGTTGTTTAGTGAATAAATTTATGTTAGTAATTATTTTTCGCGCCCCGGCGACATGCATACCTCATGTCATGTCATGTCATTAAAACTCTCGTGAGACTCGTGTATGCCGTGAAATGCATGTACGTAATGCGGAATGACTTGTCGTGCCATGTCTTGTCATGTAACATGCAGTTCATGTCATGTAAGCAAATCACATAGAGTCATAGAAGCACATAGTCACATAAATAATGCGCACGTAATTCTATGTGTTGTAGTTGAGAAGTCCCACTTACTTGGCGTCCGTGGATTACTGGCTACCGATCCGGTGAAGTTACTAGTCCCTATTCCCAAGCATAAAATTATATCGTCAGTGTACTTTCTAATTTCCTGAATTTCCTAAGTATTAAAACGCTTAGCTATAGGATAGATAAATATTGGAGTTTGTCTAAGTCAAGTCAACTTGTGAAGTGTTAGATTAATTGGTGGAATTCTTAGTTCGTGATTTCATGGCGTGACTTCAAAATCCGTGACTTGCTTAATTCGTGAAATATCACATGCATGTATTTCGCTAATGATTCATGAAATAGAATTGCTGATCCGTGGCTTGGCCTTATAGTTCGCAAAGTGATCGTGACATGTGAATCTTTCAATTTGCGACCTCGACCTAATTATTAATTCGTGAAATTCCTAACTACTTATAGTTCGCAAAATACTAACAATTCGTGAAAGCTCATTGCATTTACTTAGGGTTCGCCAACCTCTCTTAATTCACAAAACATTGTTCAGAAATTGCTCTAATTCGCGAAAGTCCTAACTTCATAAGTTTGTGAATTTTCCTAAGGCTCGTGAGATTCTAAGTTCGCGAAGCTCGTTTTACAAGGCTTAAAATTTGTCAAACCTACTTTGCGAACTCACTTAGCCCGTGAAACCTTAGTTCGCAAATCCGTGAAATAAGGCTCTTCGAGTTGGCAAATATCAGGTTTCGCGAACCTCTCTTGATTCGCGAAATACCTCGTCAATTTGCCAAGTCCGTGTTCAACTTGCGAAACGTGGTTCGCGAATTGCTCACTCGAGTTCGCGAACTGACTTGTTTCGCGAATCACTTCCTCAATTCGTCAAGCTTCGGTTCGCGAAGTCTCAAGCTCCACACCTAATTCACAAAGTACACTGATTTGCCAAAATTGGCCTTAGTTCGCAAATATCGAAACTCCTATGGACTCGCCGAACTCCCGAGTCCGCGAAATATCATTCATGAAGAATTTTAAATCCGCAAAACTACTTTAAGCACTTCTATTTTGCGAATTCTATTACTACCATTTCTCCCTTAATTTACAAAACATCACCTTATATCAATTTCACGAATTCTATTTATCTTATCATATGATCCTTAATTCGTCGTTTGAAATGGATTCGCTGCGATGATATCCTTCGTGACCTTCATGACATAATAATAGTATTTTCCAGGCTGGTATGATATTTATTTTATTTTATTCTTATGCCACATAAGGTTGGCCTGTGAAGTTCAATTCGCAAATCTCACCCCTCGCGGCCCTAATATAATTCGTGAAGCTTCTCTTAGACCACATACAATTCGCAAAGCACTATTATTTTATTATTTTATTCCCACCCCTAACTAAGTCTATATCCACCAAGTTCATGACCCTACGTGCCTTATAATGTTTCTTTATTCCTTAAGTAACGTGACATTCCATTGCATATGCACAACTCCCAATACCCTTATTTCATGAAGTTCGTTGACTAGTCTACACTTTGCCAAGTTATTTTGCCAAATTCTTACTTTCAATCGGCGGATTATCTACTGATTCGCCAAGTTTCCTCTTTAATTCGCAAAGTCATATTTTACGAAGTACACTATCTTGTCTTCTTAATTCGCAAAGTCCAATTCGCACAGCTCATTTAATATTGACCCCTCATACACACCTTTCGCGAATTCATATAGTTCGCGACTTTCATAGGACTTTGCGGGCTTCTCACAATTCGTGAAGCTTACACTTCACGGCCCCTTGTGGAGTTAGAAACACTTTATTTAAAAAAATCCTAGTATTCTCGATCAAACGTTGGGGTTTCCCTTAAGAACAGTTGAATATCCTATGAATTTTTAAATATTTTCAAAACCTTCGAACCTTATTCTGTCTAAAGTCACTTATCCTAAAACCTTGCAATCAAAGGTTCTACGGCAGAAAATTAAGATTTTCCCGAAAGTAGTACATCTAAATTTAACCTTCAAGAATATCATGCGTCTCAAGAATCATTAAGATTCCTACATCGTTGTGAAATACTTATGAGCATCTCACCAAAATCATTAAGGGTTCGTTTATCACATACAAAACATATATATATTTATATATTATGAGCATAGACCGTAGTCCAGGAGCTTAAGATTTTCCAAGCATAATATCGTTTTAAGTTCTCTTACACTTGTTACCTATCTACGACATCGCCATTTAATTATCACGAGTGTTCAAGAGATTTACCTTGTCTTAAATCTTCAAGTTGTTGGGTTATGGAGTCAAGTCTCTTCCTCTTTTCTTTCCTTCTTCTTTCTTTACTTCACGTCCTTCGTGTGGGATAATTCCTTAAGCTTTTGGTTTCTTAAAAGTGAAGGTTTAGATATTTTCTATCAAGGTAGGGTGGGTGAAGCCTTGGTTAACGTGATTTGCCCTTGATTTAAGGAAGCTTGTTTCCTTATGTTTATTTGAGATGCTACTTGGGCTTAAATTTGGATTTAAACCTAGTCCATTTATCATTATAATCAAAATTTTCTACACACACTACTTTTATTATCCCAATCTCCCTTGTTTCATATTTCCAAAAATTCCTACTATCTTAAATGTCACAAGAGCACGTAAATTTTAGATGCACACTATTCCATAGAATTCACAGAAGCACAAAATTAGTGCACAACAATTTCCAACATTGCATGAGCACATAGTCACGTGCACAAAATTCATGTAATCGTGTAAGCAAATAATTAGCGCAAAATTCCTAAACTACATAAGCACAAAATTCCTAAATCACCTTGGCATAAAATGCATACGCTAAATTTATTGGCCATACTAGCTTACGAGGGCTCGGGTATTACATCCTCCCCCCTTAAAAGAATTTCGCCCCCGAAATTCCGTTAGCAGGAATGATCCAGGGTAACGATGGGTAGGGAGTTAAGCTGGCTTAGTTTGGTGAAAGAACATCACCTAATTTCTCGTAAAGGTATTCCCTTACTAAAAATGCAAAACGTGCACTCTCGTGAAAGTGAAATAGATCTTTCAAACTTTGCACTTTTGAGAAAGGGTCGAAATTATTGATCTCAGCCCGAAGGTCATCTCGGTCTCAGTATTAGGTAAATAGATAGGAATGGATACGAAGGGAATGAGGTCCCTTCTTTGGTTCCCTCGTGCCTACAGCTTATCGTCGCCCTCCTTCTTGGAAAGCTCGCCTAGTTCTCATATCTTAGAGTGAAAATGATCTTCGCGTAGCGACGAGGATTAAATTGTTCGGTCTGGAGTAAAGGAAGGAAAGCGCACACTTATAAAGATTTAGATAAGATCTTTCCGATTTCCTTGGATTTAATGGGCTGATTCCCTAATAATATAGGTAAGAGGACGGCTCAAGGTAGTCGAATCCTATATCATCTCGAGAAACTAAGGGAAACAATTAAAATTCTAACTCAAGCATAAGCCAGAAACACTAGCATCCATCATGCTTCCATTGCGCCGCTCTGATATTGGATCTATTGAATCTTAGGTATCTTCCTAGGAAATTTAAATACGGACTCCTATTTCCAAAAGCTTATCCGCTACGGCTATTAGTTGAGTCGAATATTGAGCTGGTGTCGATAAGGTCGGCTAGGAGTAATCCTGAGCCTCGCCACATAAAGAGTAAATGCGAAAGATGCGTGGTTCCTAGATGCACTAGGAGGCAAGTCGATGTTTGCTAAACGGATAGGGTACATGCCGCCGTATGCAGGTTCTCTTCTGCTTCTTCTGCCGTGAGCGTGTATACCCGAGCGGGTGCCGTCGGCGGCTCAGCCTGGTTTGCTACCTGACCTCTATTTGCATTCTCTGGGCAGGCTGCAGAGTAGTGGCCTGGCTTGCCACATTTAAAGCAGGTGGCATTTTGGGAGTAGCAAATGCCCGAATCTCGTCTTCCGCATCTCGGGCATGCTGGTATGGCAGGCTGAAAAGGTTGAGGCCTTCCCCAATTTGGGTTGGGCTGTTGGGGTGGTCCGGGCCTATTCTGAAAATAGGGTTTTGGGTCCTTGGGAATAAACGGCTTCTTCGGGGTGTTCCCGTCCCCTTTAAGTCCTTGTACGAACTTTCTCTTTACCTCCTGAGCTCGTGCGATTCTTATTTCAGCTTGTTCAGCCACCATAGCACGTTCCGCGACTTGGGCGTAAGTAGCCCCTTGGAGTCCGGCCATGCTTACATCACGGTATAGCTCCGGCTTCAGTCCTTCCAAGAACCGTTCGATCTTCAGTGAGCCTGTGCTCACCATATGAGCCGCAAACCGGGATAATTGCTCGAATTTTCGTATGTACTCTGCTACCGTCATCGTTCCTTGTCGTAGGTTGATGAATTCGTTCATTCTTTGAGCGCGTACTGGAGCAGTGTAATACTTGCTTCGGAACAATTCCTTAAAACGATCCCAGCTCATGGTGACTGGGTCTTCAATGGTCCGAATGGTATCCCACCAGTGGCCGGCGCTGCCCCTCAATAAGTAGGTAGCGCATAAGACCTTTTCGGCCTCTGGGGTGCGGCTGTGTTGGAACATGCTTTCCAATGTTCGAAGCCAGTCTTCGGCCGAAGTTGGATCGATGGCATCCTCGAATGTCGGGGGGTTGAGTTTTCGAAACCTTTCCCCGACCATTTCAACTTGTGGGGGTCCAGAACTAGGCTGCCCTCCAGCATTCTGTTGCTGGATTAGCTGCTGGATTTGGGCTGATTGCTGGCGGACTATCTCCGTCAGCTGCAGGATGATAGCATCCCGATTATCAGTAGGGGCCGGGGTTTCCCTATCTCGATCGGCGTCCCTATTGCCCTCACCTCTAATTCTAACCATTGTTTTCGTTTCTACCCTGTCGACCCTAAGGCCAATAAATTATTCAACACAAGAACATTCACATAAACATAACGCTTACAGGCAAGGCTGCTTCCGCGCTTTTGGGTGTGTGTACATGGACCGTCTACAGAACCTGTGACCGAAGCTCTGATACCAACTGTAGCGACCCTAGCCATCGCTACCATTTCTAGCCTTGTCTTACGTGCCTAACTACGTATCTAGTTAGAAGAAACACGAAAATGCGGAATAAATTTTTCCTTTTTCGTAAAGGAGCTCATGTCTTGTACAAGTCAAAAGAATACATTGTCATGACAAAAGAATGCTTCCAAACTTTCTAATTACATTTGAGTCCTATCTACACGTGTCGTGTATACTTGTGCAGCAAAAGATCCTATGCGCCCGGCCTCACAGGTCGTCATCCACGTACACGAAGCTCCAAAAGTATGCCTTGCCGGCTAGGCGATCACGTACCGTGATCTGAAGGACCTACAACACATAAACGTGGGATGAGCTTATATAGCCCAGTAAGTGAAACTTATGCAATGCAGTGTGTCATGACTTGCTTAGGCATATACGCCAATACTCATTTATCCTCACAAAATCATGTCATGTCATGTCTTGTCTTGCCATGTCTTGTTTTGTCTTGTCTTGTCATGTCTTAATAGGATCCCCAATACACGTCTCTTGTCTTGCACGTGTTTTATATTGTACGATCCTCGGCAATTTCTGCTACGAGGGCATTCGCCCGATTTACACGTCTCATGTCTTGCACGTGTCTTGTCATGATATCGGTGACGTAGAAGTCACCTCATAGCATTAAAAAGGCCGTATCACACGTCTCTTGTCTTGCACGTGTGTTAACATAGTAATATTAGTAACCACACGTCTCGTGTCTTGCACGTGTGTTAACATAGTAGTATTAGTAACCACACGTCTCTTGTCTTACACATGTGTTGTTTAGTGAATAAATTTATGTTAGTAATTATTTGTCGCGCCCCGGCGATCATGCATACCTCATGTCATGTCATGTCATTAAAACTCTCGTGAGACTCGTGTATGCCGTGAAATGCATGTACGTAATGCGGAATGACTTGTCGTGCCATGTCTTGTCATGTAACATGCAGTTCATGTCATGTAAGCAAATCACATAGAGTCATAGAAGCACATAGTCACATAAATAATGCGCACGTAATTCTATGTGTTGTAGTCGAGAAGTCCCACTTACTTGGCGTCCGTGGATTACTGGCTACCGATCCGGTGAAGTTACTAGTCCCTATTCCCAAGCATAAAATTATATCGTCAGTGTACTTTCTAATTTCCTGAATTTCCTAAGTATTAAAACGCTTAGCTATAGGATAGATAAATATTGGAGTTTGTCTAAGTCAAGTCAACTTGTGAAGTGTTAGATTAATTGGTGGAATTCTTAGTTCGTGATTTCATGGCGTGACTTCAAAATCCGTGACTTGCTTAATTCGTGAAATATCACATGCATGTATTTCGCTAATGATTCATGAAATAGAATTCCTGATCCGTGGCTTGGCCTTATAGTTCGCAAAGTGATCGTGACATGTGAGTCTTTCAATTTGCGACCTCGACCTAATTATTAATTCGTGAAATTCCTAACTACTTATAGTTTGCAAAATACTAACAATTCGTGAAAGCTCATTGCATTTACTTAGGGTTAGCCAACCTCTCTTAATTCACAAAACATTGTTCAGAAATTGCTCTAATTCGCGAAAGTCCTAACTTCATAAGTTTGTGAATTTTCCTAAGGCTCGTGAGATTCTAAGTTCGCGAAGCTCGTTTTACAAGGCTTAAAATTTGTCAAACCTACTACTTTGCGAACTCATTTAGCCCGTGAAACCTTAGTTCGCAAATCCGTGAAATAAGGCTCTTCGAGTTGGCAAATATCAGGTTTCGCGAACCTCTCTTGATTCGCGAAATACCTCGTCAATTTGCCAAGTCCGTGTTCAACTTGCGAAACATGGTTCGCGAATTGCTCACTCGAGTTCGCGAACTGACTTGTTTCGCGAATCACTTCCTCAATTCGTCAAGCTTCGGTTCGCGAAGTCTCAAGCTCCACACCTAATTCACAAAGTACACTGATTTGCCAAAATTGGCCTTAGTTCGCAAATATCGAAACTCCTATGGACTCGCCGAACTCCCGAGTCCGCGAAATATCATTCATGAAGAATTTTAAATCCGCAAAACTACTTTAAGCACTTCTATTTTGCGAATTCTATTACTACCATTTCTCCCTTAATTTACAAAACATCACCTTATATCAATTTCACGAATTCTATTTATCTTATCATATGATCCTTAATTCGTCGTTTGAAATGGATTCGCTGCGATGATATCCTTCGTGACCTTCATGACATAATAATAGTATTTTCCAGGCTGGTATGATATTTATTTTATTTTATTCTTATGCCACATAAGGTTGGCCTGTGAAGTTCAATTCGCAAATCTCACCCCTCGCGGCCCTAATATAATTCGTGAAGCTTCTCTTAGACCACATACAATTCGCAAAGCACTATTATTTTATTATTTTATTCCCACCCCTAACTAAGTCTATATCCACCAAGTTCATGACCCTACGTGCCTTATAATGTTTCTTTATTCCTTAAGTAACATGACATTCCATTGCATATGCACAACTCCCAATACCCTTATTTCATGAAGTTCGTTGACTAGTCTACACTTTGCCAAGTTATTTTGCCAAATTCTTACTTTCAATTCCCAGAATATCTACTGATTCGCCAAGTTTCCTCTTTAATTCGCAAAGTCATATTTTACGAAGTACACTATCTTGTCTTCTTAATTCGCAAAGTCCAATTCGCACAGCTCATTTAATATTGACCCCTCATACACACCTTTCGCGAATTCATATAGTTCGCGACTTTCATAGGACTTTGCGGGCTTCTCACAATTCGTGAAGCTTACACTTCACGGCCCCTTGTGGAGTTAGAAACACTTTATTTAAAAAAAATCCTAGTATTCTCGATCAAACGTTGGGGTTTCCCTTAAGAACAGTTGAATATCCTATGAATTTTTAAATATTTTCAAAACCTCTGAACCTTATTCTGTCTAAAGTCACTTATCCTAAAACCTTGCAATCAAAGGTTCTACGGCAGAAAATTAAGATTTTCCCGAAAGTAGTACATCTAAATTTAACCTTCAAGAATATCATGCGTCTCAAGAATCATTAAGATTCCTACATCGTTGTGAAATACTTATGAGCATCTCACCAAAATCATTAAGGGTTCGTTTATCACATACAAAACATATATATATTTATATATTATGAGCATAGACCGTAGTCCAGGAGCTTAAGATTTTCCAAGCATAATATCATTTTAAGTTCTCTTACACTTGTTACCTATCTACGACATCGCCATTTAATTATCACGAGTGTTCAAGAGATTTACCTTGTCTTAAATCTTCAAGTTGTTGGGTTATGGAGTCAAGTCTCTTCCTCTTTTCTTTCCTTCTTCTTTCTTTACTTCACGTCCTTCGTGTGGGATAATTCCTTAAGCTTTTGGTTTCTTAAAAGTGAAGGTTTAGATATTTTCTATCAAGGTAGGGTGGGTGAAGCCTTGGTTAACGTGATTTGCCCTTGATTTAATGTCAGGCCCCGCTGTCCCAACTACCTAATTCTAACGTATCCTATGTGTCTAATGTTGCTTTATCTTAAAGGAGATGCGGAAATGCGTATGAAATTTTTCCATTTATGTAATGGAAGTAGTTTCTATACATGACAAAAGAATTACATGAATTCCTAACTTCATGTGAATCCTAATTACACGAGATGGGTACACATGCACATCAAAAGAATCTCTATGCGCCCGGCCTCACAGGTCGTCATCCATGCACACACTCCCATCCCAAAAGCTGCTGGAAGCGCCAAAAGATTTGCCTTGCCATCTACGCGATCACGTACCGTGGTCGCTGGCACCTACAACACATAACGTAAGGGGGTGAGCGATATGCTCAGTAAGTAGAAATCATGCATGACGTGCACGTAATAAAACCCCGCAAAGGCAATCCACGCCGATGCATCTTACGTCTTATGGTCTAAACTCAATCTCATATCTTTTATCTTAGGGCCCTTGGCGGACTTTTACCCAGGCGTACACCGTAAAGAGCTCTATCCAACCACGGGCTTCAGCCCAAGTATGAGGGCATCAACCCAACCATACTAAAGCATGAGGGCATCAACCCAACCACGCTAATCAGGGATATAAGGGCATCAACCCAACCATGGTAATCCCCCGACGCATCAACGTCGTTCGTAAACTGGCGACGCATCAACGTCGCCGACGGCGCATCAACGCCGTCCCGGCGCCCCGGAAGCCGCCACCTAACTTATCTTATAATATCATGCTCACCTCGGCATTTATTCTTCGCTATTTTTGACATAATCATGCACGCTTATCATCTCATTACCCCCAAGTGTTTCGTGCATGCTCGTGCATATGCAAAATGCATTAATGCCATAACGCTTACCGAAAGCATGCAACCGTAGCATACAAGTTCACGTAAGTACGTAAGCACATCATCGCGTAATCACATAATTTAGGCACATACACATATGTTATGTGTTGTAGTTGGATTTCCACTTACCTGTCGTCCGTCGACTAGCGCTACTGAACTGGTGAATTTCCCAAGTCCCGACCTTAAGCATAAAATATTAGTGTCAGTATACTATTTAATTCATAGGATCATCTAAGTGTTCGAAGTTCCTAAATGTTAAAATATTATTTTTATTATGGTATTTGAAAGGTAGTTGTTTATTTAAAATTCGTGGAATAACTTCGTGAACTATTTTAGACTTATTATTTGTAATTTAGTCTAACCACTTGAAATTTGCGAACTTAGATAATTCGTGAAGTACAAATCACACCAGCATGATTCGTGAAAATTGTATTTTGCGAACTACTTGAAACCTTATACCTATTGAACTTCCTATGACTCGTGAGATGTGTGAATTTCGTAAACTAGCTTAACCTCCAATCTCGCAAAAGCGCCTTTCGCATTTACAATTCGCAAACTCAGTCTAATTCGCGAATTAGTTAGACTTAACATGGAATTCGCCAAGTTCTTCTCGGTTCGCGAAAGAGTCCAATTCGCCAGATGGGGTTCGGTCACATACTTCGCGGACTTCGTTTGTTCGCGGGTCTTATGAGTTCGCGAACCTGATGAGTTCTCAAAACGGATTCTCCATCTAGCTCGGTTCGCGAAGTGGCCGAGTTTGCCAAATGGTTCCGATTCGCGAAACCCTTAACCCGCCACTTTTAGGGTTCGCGAAATAATCCTTCTATACACTTCCGCAATTTCATGAACGCGAGCCTATTGAGTTCCTGAATTCTCATACTATTAATGGCCCGTGATTGTCCAATTCGCGAAAGCTAATTCGCCAAATCGAGTTTCGCCAAATTTATAATTCTGGAAATTTATTTCCTATATGAGGATTCGCAAAATATAATACATCATACCTAATTCGCGATTCTGTATAGTTCGCGAGCTACACTTTTCCTAGCCTTGGTTCGCGAATCTACCACCTCGCGACATGGTCTATATTGCGAATTGTCTCGAATTCGCGAAACCCTAAGTCCTCAAATTAGTTCGCGGCTCGCATGGGTTCGCGAAACCCAGCTCACCAACTTTCTTTGCGACTCATTTCCTCCCGCGAAGTTCAGTTCGCCAAATCCTAACTCCTCATGCTTATTTCGCGAATCCGCTCATACTAAAAACACCTTTTAATTCGCGAAACACTAATGATAAAGATCAAAAGTTGCTTTTTCTCAAGAACACGTTGGAGGCCGATATGAACTCCTTAAACCTAAAGTCCAGATTAATTTAAAACATAAGTTTTTGGCAGATTTTAGATTTTGTTAACGTCTTAAGCATGTTAAATTCGAAGTTTATGCCTAAGAATGCCGAATCAAAGTGAGAGAATCCACCCTCAAGAATTAAGCTTGCACAAACTTAGCAATTGATGACCCCGTGGTCAAAATCCCTAGGATATTCTTTTACTTAAATAAGGATGAAAACAAAATATAGAATTGGGGTAAGAAACTTACACCTATTCCCGCTTTGCAAGAGTTCCTTTCGAATTATTCTTCTTCTTCTTTCACTCAGCTTCGTTGGTTTCTTTCTCAAATGAGGTTATGGAGGTTTTGAAATCTTTTTAAAGTATGGTGATGGGATGTAAATGACGAAAATATCCCATAGATTAAGGAGAGTTGTTCCTAAGGTCATTTTTAAATGTTTTGGGCCTCAACTTATAAGTTTAGCCTATTTTTTTGAATATTCCTAATAAATTGAGGGTCACTTGGTACATCTTAATTGGCCAAATTTCGCAAGATCACCAAACCGCGTAATTTACCACGCGAAACTTCATGTAAGTCGCATAAGCACGAAATTAATGCATGAAAAGCACATAATTGTGGTCAACCTTGTTGGGCTGGGCCCGATTAATCGTCGCCGGCCCCCGAACAGCGCAACATGGCGATAGCGGAAGCGCGTTTTGAACCGAGCGGCGTAGGGTGCCGAATTTTCGATTTTCAACATCTAAATTCGACCTAGCGCCCTTCGGCTTCTCCCGAGGGCTCAAGATACTGCCCTGAGCCTCGGGAGACCATGTTTAATTCGAACTTCTCAAATTCGAATTTGATACAAATTTATTCGAATTAATAATTTCATTCCCAACTAGTTCGAACAAAGCGGCAGCCGACAGTGTTTCGACTATTTGGCAACCGAATCGATTTCCGATCAATACCAAAATTTCCAGAATGATTCTACACTTCCCAGCAATAGCATTGTGGGGTCTTTCGGATCATTCCGATGTCGTTTGGTATTTCTCGCAAAGTCAAATCAGTAGTTCGAAATTATCAATTCGACTAAAGCGGCAGTCTGCCGTCTTTTGACAGTTTGACAACCGAAATGATTTTAGATCAATACCAAATTTTCCAGATTAATTCTATACTTCCCAACGATCGTAACGAGGGGTCTTTCGAATCATTCCGATATTGTTTGGTATTTTTCGTAAAATCAAATCAGTAAGGTATGAAACATACCGTCGATGAACGTGATTTCACCTCGGATGGACGTCGCTGCACCTCGTCTGGTTCCCGGGGCTTCCGGACTAGATTGTCACGCCGGTATATCCTTGATCGAACCTCCGAAACTGCTCCCGATGGCTAGACGCAGTTCGGTTTGGGTGTCGGGCTTCGTCGAACGAACCCTTGGCTTAAACTATGTGGCTTGAGAAGTACCAAGTACACTCTCTTTTATTCTTTAGCTAGTTATTGAGAGCATAGTGACCAAGTACTTGGCTTAGAACTCAACTCACGTTGCATGCTTGCTCTATATATTATTTTTTTTACATCAAAATCAAGTGAGGTGTCATATCATACATGTAGTAAAAGTCCACTTAGGGTTATTTTATTATTATTCAACAATACTTGTCATGCTCTCATCAAAGCCAAGAGTATGACTCACAAGCCACCTCATTCAATGTGGCAAGCTAGGAATTATACACATGTCCAAGACCAAGTCAACATGCAAATATTTCATTTAAGCCCATGAGGTTTCTAATTTCCCAATTTCGTCCCTCAATTTTAGGTAATAAAATAATTAAATCCAATCTAATTATTTTAATTACAATCGAACCTCATTTAGTTAATTAATTAAGCACTTAAGACAATCTCAAGTCCTAATTATTCCCGTGACCGTCACCGGAATTTAACTAAATCATTGACACCTCGTATTAACTATGCCACTACCTCAACGGATCCCATTCATTAGGTTCCAGAGAAAAGCCCGCCGTTTTCGTTCAAGTTCATTACCATTTTTAAGCTCTAGGTCCGTCTCAACTGGCACGGGAGGAATCCGCGAGTCCCGGTATTCGCCTAGCCAATCCCACGGTACCGGACAGATCCCAGTTGAGAACGAATTTTGATCTAATCGAAATTCGGCGAACCGACTATAGTGTATACATTTAAATAACTCTTACGCCTTTCACGTGCGTCCCGGTTAGGTGAGAGCCATGTAAATGTCAAACTCACTAACCCAACTCTATGTTATAATTGAGACCCAACCGATTATTTAAACTCTGCTCCGTATCTAATACCAGCGAGCTTTCCAAGCTTCGGCCGAAGGCTTTACAATCGTCGTTCTCCAATTACCTCATAGGACGTTAACCTATACGAATAGCAGTGAATCCCGATAGCAGTCAAAGCCCGGCAATCACCTCCGTAAAGTCAGTTGCGTTTTGTCGCTGGCCCGTGTCCCATTTTCGAACACTTGCGGACCTAGCCAACTAGCGACAAACCGAAATTGCGAAAGCAAATCCGTCAGTGACCCTATCGGTCTGAGGCTGCTACAGTCATTCGTTCAATCATTGACAACATCCTAGTCATGTGATCGAGACGAATACGAGCCGAATGTCCGAATACGCGATCTCTCCGATCACCGATATCTCCATCACGACCCACAACCTCTCAGGTAATCGGTGACACTGCCGATACTATGTGGTCGTCAATGAATAAGTCATATTCGGATATCTAGTCACCCACCTAGAATCCTTAGACTTACGGACTTTTTATTTAATGCTGAGATTAAGGACCGTCCGGTGTCTCCTCCCTCGTCTCCACGAGAATCAGACGTCCAACTCAAACATTCGGGTGTTATTTATTTATCGCACTGCCAGATGCCAAGCAGACTTTAAATTCGATAAATAAATAATAATGCCTTTATTATAATGAAAATAATATCCACTACTTTATTTTAACAGTAAATACATTAAAACTGTCTATCGACCTATACATCATTGTGCGCCCTATACTATTCCCAGTCCTCGTATGGCATTCCGAGGGCACACTCCCTAACAAACCTTTTGTGCAAAATTTATTGGCCTTACTATTTTCGAGGACCCGGGTGCTACATTTAAGGAAGCTTGTTTCCTTATGTTTATTTGAGATGCTACTTGGGCTTAAATTTGGATCTAAACCTAGTCCATTTATCATTATAGTCAAAATTTTCTACCCACACTACTTTTATTATCCCAATCTCCCTTGTTTCATATTTCCAAAAATTCCTACTATCTTAAATGTCACAAGAGCACGTAAATTTTAGATGCACACTATTCCATAGAATTCACAGAAGCACAAAATTAGTGCACAACAATTTCCAACATTGCATGAGCACATAGTCACGTGCACAAAATTCATGTAATCGTGTAAGCAAATAATTAGCGCAAAATTCCTAAACTACATAAGCACAAAATTCCTAAATCACCTTGGCATAAAATGCATACGCTAAATTTATTGGCCATACTAGCTTACGAGGGCTCGGGTATTACAGCGTAGAAATGGGTCATCAACCTTATCTACCATTCGATGAAGTTTTCCCGACTAAACATAATAAGCTGTGTTCTGACAGAGTCACGGTTAGTACAGAAAATATCAAGTAAACCCGCTCTGATACCACTTGTTAGGATCGGTTTACGCGTTTAGAGGGGGTGAATAAACGCTTGATGCTTTTTGGTAGTTAACCGGTTAGGGCTAATACCTATACTTGATATTTTCCTAAGTGCGTTTGGTGCAGAAGTAAGTCGGTCGGTTTTTAAACCTATACCGGTATTGTGAGTGACTTGTTAGTGTAAGTGTAAGACAATGACACCGGTTTGTTTCTGGAAGTTCGGGAGTTAAGTCTCCTACGTCTCCCCTTCTTCCTCGCAAGGAAGGTTCACTAGACTTCAGTTATACACTCACTGTACAACCTACACAGCTGCCCCCAGCTATATCTAGTGAATCCTAGGCAGTCGTAAAGATACAATCCACCTACTTCAACAGGTTTTTACAGTCCGTCGGAAAACTGCTCACTTACTCAACCGAACTGGTTTCGCATAGTGAGGACAACACTTTCTAACTTCTTCTCTTAGAGATTTTATTCTTCGCTTTGATTTCTTGTGGTGTAGTGTTCTATGTTTCTTCAGCGCCTCTTCTCTTATATATACTTGTTCTTCGATGAAGAGTGCCGTTGTGAGATGGCTCCTAGTACTGGACATGGCATTAATTGCACTTTACCCAAAATGGGTACTGTCCGGCTTTCGTAGCAGTTCGTCCTGTGCCAATTGCTTTTTCCTTTTTAGGCTAAGCTTGACTTCAACTTGGCTCCTCCTTGCAGCCTTGCATTAAATGCTTTGATAAGAGTCTTCAAAGTCCCGCCTTGAACAATTTGAATCTTTGTATACGTGGCAGATCCGGTATTCTGACTCTGGTCTTGGCATTTCGTCAGTTCCGGTATTTGTACTTTGATCTTGGCACTTTATTAGTTCCGGTATCTGTTCTCCAGTCCCGCCGTTTGTCAGATCCGGTAATTGTGACTTGGTCTTGGCACGTATCAGCTTCGGTATCTTTTGGTTTCTAGTGTTTTGTGAACTGCTGAGTGGTGTCCGGTCTTGAATCTTCGTTTAACCGGTTTACTCAATCGAGTTTGGACAAAACCGTTTTATCTGAATTCTTATATTCACGATTTCTAACAATTTCCCCCTTTTTGGTGATTGTCAAAACTCAACGAAGCAGAAAGGTATTTATCATATCAAAAGAGGTTTGATACATAAACTACCGATCTAATACAACCGTTGTTAGCTTATCTATTCCTCATATATGCTACACTTCTTCGATCTTCCGGTTGATGGCATATACCGGACCGTTTGGTATGTCCGGTTTCCGCCTCGTCAGCACTGCTCATCATCTTTAGGCTTTAGCAGTGCCGACTGCTTCGTGTCACAGACTGCCTTCGTCAGTACGAGTAGTCACCCTAACCTCGTACTGCGCTGCCTTCTGTCATTTTTGCCTTGACTTCAGGCAGTACTCTTCCTCTTCCTCTTACAGCATACTCCAACCGGTGTCTCTTCTTCGATCTTCCGGTTGTTGGCATCCACGGTCCGTCTGGTACGTCCGGTATGCCTGCTGCTTCGTCCAAGTACTGCCATCTGCCCTTTCTTCTGAATGGCAGTACTCTCCTTCCCCCTTTTTGACAAGCACCTGTCATTTGGAGGGAAGGCAGTCATTGTGCAGAAGAGTCACCACGCAGTTATCAAGTAGTTGTTCTCTTCTTGTAGTGCACAATGAGACCGATAGCTCAGCTACGACCGGACCCTTAAACGTCTGAAGAAGTACTTCCCCGTCTAAAGTGCTCAAAAATGTGTGAGTGAAAGGACAAGGAGGTGACGTGCTTCCCCCCTAAGTTGAGCAAGGTTTTATTCATAGCATAGGTTATTCTATTGACCGAAAATCAACTATCTTATCCGAAATTGGGCCTCATTCAATTACTATTGTCCATTGATATACATATATTTTTCTTTCTTTTTTTATTTTCTTATATATGTATGTATTAATATCTTTAGTAGTGTGGGGTCAGATTAATTTTCTTTGATCAACGTCACGTCTAAAAATTCACAAGACACTTGAAAGATATTATACCGTCAAGTCACGTCAGCAAACTAAAGTCCTAAGTTCAAAGTATGATCCATTTCAACAACTCTCACTAGGTTCACTCTAGAGCTCATTTACTTTTAACTAGGGATTTTTATATTTATATCATTCAAGTCCACACAAGTCATATTAAGTCAACTTACCGGTGATCGATGCGCTTTTAATCATTTCACCTATGCGAAAGAGCGTCGTTTTGGAATCAAAGGGACTTCGAAGGCTTCAATTTGGCTATGACTAAGAAGGGAATGAACATTTTGGGAAAAGTGAGCTTTTTGTCGTCTTCCATTTCTTCGTCGTTATCCTTCTTTCGGCATTTTCGTATCGGTCTATACTTGCTCAAGCTGAAGCTCCTCTTCTCTATGAGGCTGAGAGATATATCTAAGGCGAAGTTCTTCTTGTTGGTTCTCGGGCCGATACCGTGCTCCTTTTCTCTTAATCCCTAGAGAGGTTTCAGAGATTAGTGATTTGAAGAAGTTCACAGTTATGGAATTGAACCCAAGGCCATGCTCCTCTTCTCGTTTCCCGATATAAGATCGGATTATCGTTGGAGAAGTTCACTTCGTTGTGCTCCTCTTTCCAGCCATTTTGACGAGCATACGAGATTATCGATGGAGAAGTTCACAGCAAGATCCATGCCCCCTTCTAATGATTTTTGAAAGATCTCAATAATTGGGAGGGCAGGTTCTTTTGGACTACTTTTTGTGCGTTGAGCATTCCCTAATATATAAGTATATGTGTAATATTTTTGGATTTTATTTATTAGGATAATTTCATTATTATATAATTTTTATTTTTATTTTATTTTCACGCAAGATATAGCATTTAAAAGTGAAAACACACGGAATAGGACATATGAAAGCACATATGAGTACGTAAAGCACATATTACGGAAGATTCAACATGTCTAATTTTCGACAAGGAATTGGAACCGTTTTTCATCCAATGCCTGGGTGAAAATGTCAGCTAGTTGATATTCCGCGTTAACATAATACATATCAATTGTGCCTTTTTCCACGTGATATTTAATAAAGTGATATCTGATGTCTATGTGTTTAGTGCGTGAATGATGAACAGGATTACACGTATCGCAATGGCACTTTGGCTATCACCATAAATGGGTATATTAGTTAAATTGTACCCATAATCGCGAGCTGAGTCCGCATCCATAGCATTTGCGAGCAACAGCCGGCAGCTGCGACGTATTCTGCCTCAGCTGTTGATGTTGATACGCAATTCTACTTCTTGGATGACCATCAGACCAGTTTTTCACCTAGAAATTGAGCGCCACCGGAAGTGCTCTTCCTGTCCATTTGGCAACCTGCGTAGTCAGTGTCAATATAACCAACTAGTTTGAAATTTGTGCCCTTAGGATACCATAATCCTAAGGTCGATGTGCCCTTTAGGTAGCGCAAGATTCATTTGACCGCGAGCATGTGAGATTCTTTGGGATCGGCTTGGAAAAGGGTGCAAAGACATGTGGCAAACATGATGTCCGACCGGCTTGAAGTGAGATAGAGAAGAGTGTGATGCTGCGATAGAGTGTGATGTCGACCGCTTTTCCAGTGGGATTGGCATCCAACTTGCAGTTTGTTGACATAGGAGTGCTGAGAGGCTTGCTCTGGTCTTGATCTAACTTCTTCAGAATGTTCGTGATGTATTTCATCTGACTTATGAAGATGCCATCTTCGAGCTGCCTGTGAGTCCCAAGAAAAATTCCATCTCTCCCATGTGACTCATTTCGAACTTGCTCTTCATTAAATCTCCAAACTCTTGCGAAGCCTTGGATTTATTGATCCGAAGATGATGTCGTCTACGTAAACTTGGACGACCATCAAGTCTTTGTCTAGCCACTTGATGAAGAGTGTCATATCAATCGTTCCTCGAATGAATCCAGATATCAAGGTGGAATTCGCTCAAGACATCATACCAAGCACGTGGAGCTTGTTTTAGTTCGTAGAGAGCTTTGTCCGATCGATAGACGTGATCGGGGTGTTCTTTATCAACGAAGCCTTCTGGCTGAGCGACATAGACTTCCTCCTTTAACACGCCGTTGAGAAAGGCGGTCTTAACGTCCATTTGGTAGACTTTGAAGTCTTTATGAGCCGCATAAGCCAAGAAAAGACGGATGGCTTCGATTCGGGCAACAGGGGCCCGCCCATTTCTCTAAGGTAAAAGATATCGCCATCAACTTGTCTTATCATCTCTATTTGCGATGGTTGATAGTTATCTAATTCATATATTATATCAAAGATTACATTGTAAGAAAAATATAAGAGAAAAGAAAAACGCTGGGTAGAAGAAATCTCCAACAGAAACTAAGAACCTACATAAGCAACGTAGGAGGGCCACCAAAGTTCGAATCCGAGTTTTTGAGAAAGGTATAACTTTTGGTGTTCAACACTTAATTCATATTGACAGTTACGGTTGTTTATATAATAAGGTGATGACCATGAAGACATTTTTTGAAATTTATTATGTCTAGAAAACCCTAGTTTCTTAAATGTTCATTTTAGGGTCATATGTGTTTATGTAATGAAAGCTTTAATGATTTTGAAACATAGGACGTTCTTGAGAGATATTATGCTCTGTGGAAACCTAGTATTTTAGAGTTTGATGTATGAACTCCTGGTTGGAATGAAGCTTTCGGACGACTTAAGTTAATTAGGATAGGGTTTTGACCGAAACTAGACTCTAATCGGCCGATTTAATAATCTAATGGAACTCGGTGAATCCATGACGGGTAATCGGGCAATTTCTAAGGCCAAGCAATCGGGCGAAAGAGTTTCAACGTGGAAGTTTCTCCGTGCTATTTAAACGTCATAAGGAATCGGATGACTTGATGGTGTGATGAATTGGGCGGCTTGGAGAGACATTGAGGCTCGGCGAAATGATAATCGGGGGAAACTAGCTTATGTGCATAATAAAATCGGGCAATTTAGAAGATGGCAATCGGGCAATGGTGGGACTCAAAGGAATCGGCCGATTTGTGAGTAGAACAATTGGGCGAAAGCAAGTTCAATTCAGATCAAATCGGGCGACTCAAGGTTTAATAGCTCCGCGAAACTCGCCCCATGCATGAACAATCGGGCGAAAATAATTGATGTACATCAACCAATCGGGTGGTTTAGAATAGTTGCAAACCTTAGATTATTTAATAAATTTGTCATGATGAGTTTCGATCGATAGAAGCACTCACCGAACTTAGAGTCGGACGACTTAGGGTCAGAATACTATAATAGTTACTTTCGATCGAAACCTAGGTGGTCCTAACGTGAATTTAGTCTCGACTACCAATCGGTCGATTTATTAAATTCAGTATAGTTAGTTTAAATCTTTGTATGATTCGAGCGAACTAAGAAGAGTTTCGGGAGTTGACCGTGACTGCTAAGAAAATATTTAAAAATAATTATTGTACAGTTTGGGGAGTAGTACAAATGCTAATAATATTTGTATATTCAGAGGTATGAGATTTAGGAAGTCCACCAGATACCGTGCCCGATTATATCAGGAGGACAAGTAGGTGAAACGTTCACCTACAATGCGTAAACACGTATTGATACTTATGTGTTTATATGTAATTAAATGATTTACGTGTTTTATGTGTTTTACGTACACGTGGGAGCATGTTTTCATGTATCATCACGTTTATATGCATAGAATATGCATATCATATCACATGGGAGAGATACTCGTACCGTATTGAGACGGTAATACTTTTTACCGGTGAGCGGGGTAGTTTGAGATTGTTATGATTTTGTGACTCGTTGAGGAGTCGAGGTTGGTATTTGTATGACACCTGAACGTCCCGAGGTGCAAAACCCGTGATTTTATTTGAAGCGGAGGGAGCGACATGATAGGGCAGTTGCGTGAACGTCAAAACACTGTCGGCGTAGGCTACCGCTTACGGAAGAGCGACCTAGCAGGGCAGTTGCATGAACGTCAAAACGCTGCTAGTGTAAGCTTCCGTTATGTTACAGGCGCGCGAGGTGTTGATCCTGACCTAGGGCCCTGTGCTGTGTGATTTGAGATAGAATTGTGGAAAAAGAAAGTGTGAACATTGCATGTGAGATATTGGGATCGGGAATGAGCGTTCACGTGCATACATTCATTTTAAGTCACATACTGGGCAAATCGCTCAGTGTTTACGTGTTGTAGGTACTGAGTCTGACGCCGACGCGCGTCAAGACTGAGGCGGCTCGTGGCGGTGCTCCACGAACTTCTAAGGGCGGGGCGGTACATGATGAAGACCTGTGGAGCGACAATAGGGTTTTTGTTCTTTTGACATTTTGGGGCTACGCCCATTGTACAGATACTACTATGTAAAATAATATTTTGTTGTATTATATTATCTTTTAGGAAAAAGTTTTTATTAGACGGGTCTTTCGAGACTTACGTTGCGAAAATCCGCCACTAACCTTAATTAGAAAACGAGGGTCGCTACATGTAGTATCAAAGCTTAGGCTTTAGGTTCTAAAGACTGTCCCATGTACTGCCGCTCAAAAGCCTGGAGAACCAGCTCGGCCTATAAGTTCAATACATGCCATGTGTTTACGCATTATTTGACATGTGTTTTATATGAATTCTTGTCGACCATAGTTGAAAAATGCCAAGAAACCTTAGTGAACATGTGGGCGAATCCATCCGTAGGCTGAACCAGAGTCCCCTCCAAATGAAGGGACTCCACCATCTTACGACTGATGAATTGCTTCAACGTCAGTCAGATCATATCAATCGTCAGTCGGATCAAATCGACGAGCTACTCCATCATCATAGCTCGTCTGAACATCATCCCTCCCCACAGCCATCGCGGATAGAAATTATAGGAGAACGATTTCAAAAAATGGATCCCCCAACGTTCGCAGACGCCACTGATACCGTATTGGCGGAAGATTGGCTACGAACGATAGAAGATATGTTTATCTACAGCCGTGTACACGAAAACGAGAAGGTCCTTTGCGCCATTTCCATGCTAAGAGGAAGTGCTCGGTTCTGGTGGGACACTGTGAAAGTCCTGAAAGACACAACATTCATGTCGTGGCAACGATCTAGAGAATTGTTTGACGGCAAATATTTTACTGCTCATAAACAAGAACGACGGATGCTAGAATTTATGAACCTCAGGCAAGGAGGAATGCCTGTGGCTCAATATATCTGCAGATTCAAGGAGATGTCCCGTTTTGCTCCTCATATGGTGGCAACAAACCTATTGAAGGTGACGAGGTTCATTACGGGCCTCAAACCTGAACTTTATCGTGACCTAAGTATTTCGGGAGCCCGACAGATGGAATTTACCAAGTAGCGGAGCGGGCCATGATAGCGGAGCAGGCTGAGGCTCAGATTTCTGAAGCTCATGAGGCGAAGAAGAGATGGGAGAGTCAGCAAGGACCTGGAAGTGATCGTAAATGCCAACTTTTCAGCAAGGGCCAAGCTAACCAAGGAAATTGCCAGGGCCAACAGAATTGGCGCCCGATGCTGAACCAGGGACCTATGAATACTCCGAATAAACCCCCAAATTCCGCAACCCAGTGCAGGCAGTGTGGCCGTTATCATTTTGGAGTATGTTATAGGTCCGGAGCTAACCCAAACCCTCAATGTTTTAGGTGCGGAAAAATGGGTCATTATGCTAGGAACTGTGATGCACCTTTATCCCGAAACCCAAACCTGTGGCGACCCTACTTTTCTAATTAAGGTTAGTGGCGGATTTCTGCAACGTAAGCCGCGGAAGGCCCGTCTAATTAAAACTTTTTCAAAAAGATATTATAATACAACAAAATATTATTTTACATAACAGTATCTGTACAATGGGCCGAAGCCCCAAAATGTCAAAAGGTCAAAAATCTATCGCCGCTCCACAGGTCTTCATCCATGTACCGGCCCGCCCTCAAAAGCCCGTGGAGTACCGCCACCAGCCGCCTCAGTCACGACGCGTATCAGCGTCGGACTCGGTACCTACAACACGTAAACACTGAGCGATTTGCCCAGTAGGTGAATATGCAATGCAGCGTGCACTCATTCCCAATCCCAATTCTCACAACATGATATAATGCACGCTCGTTCCCACATTTCTATCGTATCTCAATATCAGGGCCCTAGGCTAGACTCGGCACCTCGCGCGCAATAAAATAATATATATATCGTCTGGTCGCTAACGCCAGACTAGCGGTGCCCACGCCGATAGTGCGCTGATCGATCACGTCAACGTCCTCCTATCAGGTCGCCCCTTCCGCTACACAACTCATCCGACGGTTTGCACCTCGGGTCGCTCACGCCCGAGTAGACAGATCGCTCACGTCTGTCTCCCGTCAGGTGCCCCGCGAGTCCAACCTCAACTCCGCTACGAGTCTGACTGCCAAAATCGGCACACTCTACCCCGCTCAATCGACACCTTAAGTCTTAAGGTGTCACCACTAATGTGGTCATTATTCCTCACCATGTCGTGCGATGTCATGCATATACGTGAAACCCATGAAACGTGATGTCACACAAAACATACGCAAAACACGTAAATCACATACGTCACGTAATCACGTAATAGCAGGTAAGCGTTTACGTGTCGTAGATGAATGATTCACCTACCTGTCCTCCCGCTACAATCAACTACGAAGTCCCGTGAAGTCTCTATAGATCGGTCGTCTGAATATAATAATATTATTAGTATATGTGCTAGTTCTCGAAAACCCTAAAATTATCAAAACCCTAAAATCACGAAAACCCTAAATTTATAAAAACCTAAAATAATGATATTCCTAAATATAAATAAACCCTAAAATATTGAAAACCCTAGAATATAACGAAACCCTAAAATACCGAAAATTTATTAATTAAACCAAAATGTCGAAATCATCTAATAAAATGTCGAGCATCATTCCTTGAAAAAGTCGACATCATTGTAAAATGTCGAGGCACATAATTGAGCAGAGAATAAATGTCGAAACCTTTAGCATACAAATATCGAGACTATGCTTATTAAATATCGAGACATGAATGTTAAAACCCTTACAAATGTCGATATAATATAAATGTCGGGATCATCTAACAATGTCGAGGCTATTAATGCTATTATCGAGATTTTTAAAAAGATAAGATCAATATGTGATAATAATGGAAAGATGTCGAGATACTAAGTTGATAAAAGACGAAAGTCATGACTTAGCATAATAAAAATGTCGAGACCCTCTATGTTTACAAATCTCGAGACCATAAAAATGTCGAGCCTTTCATCATTATCTTCTAACATCTCAAGCTGAGAACGAACTTCTTTAAAATGTCGAGATTATAACAAAATGTCGAGATCATTAAACTGAGAGGAAAATGTCGAATTACAAATGTCGAAGTCTATGATGTCGAGTTCCTATTAATGTCGACTTTTTTTTTATGATGCATCAAACAGCTCAAAACTCCTTTTACCTATATCGAAATCTCCCTGAAAACCATAACATGTCGAAGCTTATTTGTTTCAGTACTCAAAATTTGTTTAACATGACTACTTTGAAACCTCTGTATTGCCAATTCACTTCTCACCCACGAAATATCATCTACTTCATTCCTAAGACACGTTGAGAACATGTAAACCATTTAACCATTTAAAGAGTCTAAATAACCTAATATCTAGCCGCAAATTAAATCAGCTAATAACCAACATATGATCATACTCTATAGATGAGAGGGTATCGTGAAAGGATTTTACCTTTCTTTTTCGCCTTCTTTGGATTATTTATAAGGGTTGAGCTTAAAATCTCCTTTCTTCTGTTTTCTTATTTTTCGCCTTCTTGTTTCTTCTTTTCAAATGAGAGTTCTTAACTATCCAATTGTTGATATACATTAACCTTGGAAATGGTGTTGATAGGACAAGGTGGTGGCGAAACTTTTCCCCTAAGCCTAAGTAACCTCGTAATATGTTTTTAAGAGTTTTGGACTTAAATCCTAATGGCCCAACCTTTATTTCGAAAGTATTGGTGTTAATGCCCGATTAACTAATTCAAATATGGACCTATATTATAATTCCCTTTATTTAGATATCTTTGTTTAAATTTTCAAATGTTTTCGGGGTGATCAAAATTTATATTTTAGCTTCGCAACCAAATTTTATTATCTATCTTCCTAATTCACGAAATTACATATTTAACTACATCCAAAATCCCGTATTACAATTTACGGGTATTACAAAACTAACCACCGGTTCGACCTCCACCTGTACCGGCTCGAGTTTTTACGCTGACTAATGAAGAAGCTGAAGCAAATCCTTCTTTGGTGACGGGTAGGTTAACTATCTATAACGTGCCCACTTCTGTGCTAATTGATTCTGGAGCCACACATTCATTTGTGTCGGCTAAGTACGTGACGAAGGTAGAAATATCTTCTACCTCATCTGAATGCAACTATATAGTTACACTACCACATGGTGATCCAACGCGCACCAACCAAATATTGAAAGGATGCGTCGTAAATATTGAGGGTAGAAATTGAGTGTCGACCTAATTGTAATCCCGTTGAACGATTACGACGTCATCTTCGGAATGGATTGGATTTCAAGATATGGAGCCATCATAGATTGCAAAAAGAAGGTCGTTAAATTCCAACTGCCCGAAGAAGAAGGATTTACTTTTTTGGTAAAGCAGAAAAGAAGAGTATTCCAAGAATATCAGCTCTAAAAGCTCAACGACTTTTGAGGTAAGGTTGTGAGTCTTATCTCGTATACGCGGTGAAGGCAGAGGACTTAGCTCAGCCAGAACTAAAAGACGTACCTGTAGTCAACGAATACGCTGATGTATTTCCCGAAGATCTCCCGGGTTTACCCCTGATCGAGAAATACAGTTCACGATAGATCTGATCCCGGGGTCAGCCCCAATCTCTAAAGCCCCTTACCGTTTAGCACTAAATGAGTTCAAGGAATTGAAGGAACAGTTAGAGGACCTTATTCCGTAATCGTTTCGATTCGTACATCACAATCTCTACAGGCTTCCCTTCGTAACTCAAGTCAGGCTTGAGCTGTTGATAAAGAAGCTCGTTCCGGATTACATGACTCGGATCCGCGACGTATTTTCGTAATGTCGATACGTGAAATACGTCGTGAACTTGCGATAAAGAAGCTGGTAGCTCTAATTGATAAGCGACCTCGCCAACTCGTTTGACTATCTTGAAGGGGCCTATGTATCTGGGACTTAGCTTGCCCTTCTTTCCAAAACGCTTTACCCCTTTCATTGGAGAGATCTTTAGAAATACTTGGTCACCTTCTGTGAACTCCAAAGGTCGTCGTCGATGATCAGCGTAACTCTTCTGTCGACTTTGCGCCGTTCGCATTCTTTCCCGGATTTTGGTCACTGCTTCGGTTGTTTCTCGGATCATATCGGGTCCTAATAACGCTTGTTCGCCGATTTCATCCCAATGGATAGGAGATCGGCACTTACGCCCGTACAATGCCTCGTACGGTGCCATTCCGATCGTAGCATGGAAGCTATTGTTGTAAGAAAATTCGATCAGCGGTAAGTACTTACTCCAGTTTCCCTTGAAGTCTAGCACGCACGCGCGTAACATGTCCTCAAGGGTTTGGATCGTTCGTTCAGACTGCCCGTCGGTCTGAGGATGATATGCAGTACTGAACGAGAGCTTAGTACCCATCGCTTTCTGTAGGCTCTGCCAGAAATTGGATAAAAATCTCGAATCTCGATCCGAGACGATGGAAATTGGAATTCCATGGAGGCGGATGATTTCCTGAATATATAATTCCGCATAACGTTCCATGGAAAAAGTGGAACTAATTGGAAGGAAATGAGCCGATTTGGTCAGGCGATCAACAATCACCCAAATAGCATCGTGGCCTTTCGTCGTTTTGGGTAAACCAACGACGAAATCCATTGTGATATGATCCCACTTCCATTCTGGAATGGGTAGAGGCTGTAGCGTTCCAGCGGGTCGTTGGTGTTCCGCTTTAATCAATTGGCAGGTCATACATCGGTTCACGAACGCTGCGATGTCTTTCTTCATTCCTGGCCACCAGTAGGTTATTCGCAGATCTTGATACATTTTCGTGGCTCTTGGGTGTACCGGATATGTGGTCGTGTGTGCTTCCTTCATTATCATTTGTCGCAGCTCCTCGTTGTTAGGTACATAAAGACGGTTCTTGTATAGCAAAGCTCCATCTTCTCGGATGTTAAAATCTTCGGGTAGTGCCTCCTTCATTTTAAGGTAGAGTTCGTCTTCTTCTTGTGTCTTCTTGATCTGTTCTAGCAGCGTGGGTTGGAGAGTTAGCGCTGCTAGTCTTTCCTCAACTTCGCCCAAATTAACTACCTCTATTCCAAGCTGATGTAACTCTGCATTCACCGCTTTTCGACTTAGCGCATCTGCGACTACGTTTGCCTTACCCGGATGATAGCTGATGATGCAATCGTAGTCCTTGACGAGCTCCAGCCATCTTCGTTGTCGCATATTCAGTTCCTTCTGAGTGAAGAAATACTTCAAACTCTTATGGTCTGTGAAGATCTCACATTTCTCTCCGTAGAGATAATGTCTCCAGATCTTCAGAGCGAAGACTACTGCTGCTAATTCAAGATCATGGGTTGGGTAGTTCTTCTCGTATTCCTTTAGTTGGCGCGAAGCATAGGCAATCACCTTTCCGTTCTGCATCAGCACGCATCCCAAGCCATTCTTCGAAGCATCGCTGTATACCGCAAATCCTCCGGTTCCTGATGGTATTGTCAATACTGGGGCAGAGGTAAGACGTTTCTTCAATTCTTGAAAGCTCTGTTGGCATGCTTCGGTCCATTTGAACGGAACGTTCTTCCTCGTCAAATTGGTTAATGTAGAGGCAATACTAGAGAAGTCCGCTATAAACTTACGGTAGTATCCCGCAAGTCCCAGAAAACTTCGGACTTCGGTAGGAGTAGTTGGTCGTGGCCAATTGCTCACGGCCTCAATCTTACTCGGGTCCACGGAGATTCCACTCCCGAAATCACGTGTCCCAAGAAGGCTACTTGCTCAAGCCAAAATTCACATTTCTTGAATTTGGCGTAGAGCTGTTTCTCACGCAAGGTTCCTAAGACGATTCGTAAGTGACTCTCGTGTTCTTCCTTCGTCTTAGAATAGATCAGAATGTCGTCAATAAAGACGATTACGAAGTGGTCGAGATAGTCTTTAAAGACTCGGTTCATAAGATCCATAAAAGCAGCAGGGGCATTAGTCAGTCCGAAAGGCATGACCAAAAACTCGTAATGGCCGTACCTCGTACTGAACGCCGTTTTAGGAACATCTACCTCCCTGATCTTCAACTGATGGTATCCCGAACGGAGGTCAATTTTCGAAAATACCGTCGCTCCTTGTAATTGGTCAAACAGATCATCGATCCTTGGTAGGGGATATTTATTCTTGATCGTGATCTTATTCAATTCCCGATAGTCGATACACAGTCGCATCGACCCGTCATTCTTTCGTACGAATAGGACTGGTGCTCCCCACGGTGAAAAGCTGGGCTGAATAAACCCTTTCTGCAACAAGTCCTCTAGCTGTTCTTTCAATTCTTTCAGTTCGTCCGGCTCTAGTCGATAAGGAGCTTTAGAGATTGGGGCGGACCCCGGAATCAGATCTATTGTGAACTGTATTTCTCGATCAGGGGGTAACCCCCGGGAGATCATCGGGAAATACATCAGGGTATTTGTTGACTACAGGTACGTCCTTTAGTTCCGGCTGAGGTTGTTGGCGATGATCTTACCGTTGCTGTCCAGGACTTCTTCAGCACTGGCATCTTACTGAAAGGCCTTAACAGCACCCTTATTACTCTTATTCCGAAAGGTGAGGCTGCTAGGCATGCGTCGGACTTCCGCCCTATCTCTTGTTGTAATGTCATTTTTAAGGTTATCTCGAAGATCCTCGCTAACCGGCTGCGTCCCTGCCTTGCTGATCTCGTGCATCCCTCACAGACTGCCTTTGTCCCTGGAAGGCGCATCTCTGACAACATTCTAATGGCCCAGGAAATCTGCCTTGCTAAGTCGTAATTAATAGATACCTGAAGTTAAAAAATTCTCTCTCTAGGGTTTCTCTCTCTAGGCGATTTTCTTCTTTTTGAATTTGATCTACGCGCGCCATCATCCAACGATCATCAGATCTCCTTCACCGCTGTTTCCGGCCTCAACCCTTGGGTGACGGCCGGCCGGTGGTCTCTTAACGGTGACGGGCTGGTTCTATAGTGGGTGACGCTTTTGATCTAGGGTTTACTGTTTCATTCGATGACGTCGGAGTCAGATGGGGCGGTGGCGCCACATGCTTGTGCGCTCATAACTGTGGACGGCGATGGTGTGAGCCAGGGGTTGCGATCGGGGGTGGCGGCGGATAGTAAATGCGATTTGCAATCGTGTCGCACGATCGGGCTGCTATCGAACACGTCGGTGGAGGACGTGACGGCGGCAGACGATCTGAATACGGCAGGGGCAGTGACGAGGGCTGAATTACGAATCCCGGAATTGACGACCTTGATGGAGATGTACCCAGCCTTCGCGGATTGCTTTGATGAAGTCCGGTTTCGAGAGCTGATGGGGCGAGTGCATGGTCAGTGTCGAGGCGTGACGAATGGAGGCGCTGGTAATCTGCAGGCTGATGCGGCGGGGCTGGTGCGTCGGCCAGAGCAGCGAGGATCGCCGCCACGGCTTGGATCTTTCCAAGTCCCATTGAAGGGTATTTTGAAGAATACATCGCGCCATAATCGCCGTATTCCTTGGGGACGGCCTGCTACGCCGCCGCCACGGGGCCTGACGGCGCGGCGGTGCGTGGACATGGGAGGGGCTGATGAAGACGAGCTGGTCGATGATGATACGGTTAACGCTAATACAGGAGCGGCGTCGATCTTCGCCCAAGCGCCTTCAGCAGCTAGGGTTTCTCAAGTGGCTGAGACACGATCACGGCCACCCGATATCGTTGCGACTGCGGCGTTCAACACACGAGATACAGTGGTTACGTCACCAAAAGCGGTCAGCTTAGGGAGGGAAAAAAGTGAGGGGGCGCCGAACCTTTCGTTTGCGGCGATCGTGCAAGGGAGTCCATCGACAGCTACCCGTTCGTCGATGGGGCAGAACCGGATGATGCTATCGTATAAACCGGTAACACTTATGGCAGAATCGGTCCCTGTCGTGGCCCCGTCTTGGGAGGTTGCTAAGAAAGGTATTTCAAGATGGGAACATACATTGGTTGGATACTTTATTGGGAAGAAGCCATATTTCCCATTTGTGGAGCGGTTCGTACGTTCTTCATGGAAGGGATTGCTTGAAGTTAGAGCAACCTCAAATGGATTCTTCAAGTTTCGCTTCGAATCTGATAGGGCGATGACGGCCGCACTTGAGGGGGGCCCGTGGTTGATGTACGGCCAGCCTTTACTGTTGGAAGTTCTGCGTCCGGGTATGTCCCTCGAACGGAGAGAAATTCGGGAGATCCCGATGGGTAAAGCTGTGGAACGTCCCGGGAGAGTTCTGGACTCAAGAGGGATTGAGTGAGGTAGCTAGTGTTGTGGGTCGACCGTTGTTTGCTGACGGGGTCACGGCACGGGGTGATCGTATTGACTATGCCCGCGTCTGTGTGATGAAATCACTTGATACCCCATTTCTAGAGTTGTTCTACCTAAGGATGCCAAGCCCGGATGGAGGGACGACGGGCGACGTATCGGTGCGGGTAGAGTATGAATGGCGACCATTGAAGTGTGATACCTGCGTAACTTGGACACATGGGCCGGCTCAATGCCCTAAGAAAGAGCAGGGGCGACAGGCCCACGTGACCCAACCGAGGCCAAGTGGCAAGCCGCCACACACGGCTGTACCGCCACGAGGCAAGAGCATGGCGCTGGACCTTACAAAAGGAATTGATTCTGATCAACCCTCGGCTAATGTGGGGGGGGATGAGGCTAGGGCTGCGATGCCACATCGTTCGAGGAGGAGACCCAGGAGCCGAGGTCAAATAACGGAATGGCACCAAGTGGGAGCCAAAGGGAAGGCAAAGATTGTTACGGTTCAGCCGACACCACGACGCATACCCATGGCCACACCGGTGGGACCAAGCGAAGCGAGTTCCTCACATGGACCTCACCTACCACATAGCACGGCGGATGCGAGTCAATCAGATCATAATGCGTTTGCAATATTGAGGGAATTGGAGGACGACAATAGTGTGACACATCTTACTATGGGCCCTAAAGCACATGCAGCCCACCAGCTGCCCAATTCATAATGTTCGGATCGTGGAATGTCCGTGGTCTTAATAGGCAAGACCACAGGAAGGCGGTGGGGGAGTGGGTTGCACGGACGGGGTTGGGACTTGTTGGTCTTCTCGAGACGCGTGTTTCTGCTGCTAATGCAGCTCGAATGTCGGAGGGGATTAGGCCACGATGGACGTGGTTCTTTGATTATGAGGATGGGCCAGACACCCGTATATGGGTGGGGTGGGACCCCTCTTGGCTGCGGGTCAATGTTGTCGCGAAGTCTAGCCAGGCGATTCATTGTCGGGTTGAGCAACTTGGTACGGGTGCTATTGTTTTTGTCTCTTTTGTGTATGGGAAGTCTAGAGGGGAGGAGCGACGTTCCCTATGGGAGGAGTTGATACAGTTTTCAGCCGCCCGCGTGGACGATGCATGGGTTGTGGCCGGGGATTTCAATACGATTCTGCATGAGGGGGAAGGTAGGGGAGGCACACCGAACTCCCTCGATATGGCCGAGTTTCATAACTGTTTAGTGCATGCGGATCTCACGGCCCTTCCATCAACGGGCCAAGAGTTTACTTGGTACAATCAACAGCGAGCTCTGGCGGGTATTTGGCGCAGATTGGATCGAATGGTTGGGAACCCCCAATGGTTCGTCAGATGTCCAGACGCTTACTATCGCTGTGAATTGCCTGCCACGTCTGACCATTCACCGCTCACATTAGGGGCAGCGACGACGCGGCCACGTGGCCCGAGTTTTCGGTTCGAGAACTTCCTCATAAAGGAGCCGGCATTTCTGGAGCAGGTCCGGCGGGTTTGGGAGTCCCCAGTGGAGGGGTTTCCCATGTACGCGATGACTAGCAGGCTGAAGCGGCTAAAGCCTATCTTCAGGCAGATGCGTCATGCCAAAGGGGACTTAGCGGCTAACGTTGCGGAGGCCATGCGGTTCCTAGGAATCGTGCAAGACTTTGCAGCGAGATATCCACTAGAAGGCTTGTTCCATGATCTGGAGCGCCAATGTCGCCGTCTTTACGCGCGCGCTGTTGAAGTCGAGCAAACTGCATTGTCCCAACGCGCTAAGCTGGCGTGGCTTAAGGACGGGGATCAGTGCACGTCATATTTTTTCAAGAAGGTATCCTTACGACGCGCGACTAACCGTATCCTCTCATTGGAAAGTGCGGCAGGGGTCCTATTGGATACGCCGGATGCAGTGGAGGGAGAACTATTGACCTTCTACCACGAGCTCTTGGGACAATCAGCGAGGGCCTCGCCCGTCACAGTGGCTGAGGTGCAGGGATCCATCAAGCGTACGCTTTCCCCAGTGGCTGCTTTAGATATGGTTCGGCCCGTTGATGCGGCCGAGGTACGTCATGCGCTATTCTCTATGGGGGATGAGAAAGCGCCGGGCCCTGATGGTTACACAGCTGCTTTCTTCAAAGCAGCGTGGGATGTGCTGCAGAGTGACCTTACTACGGCGGTTCAGGATTTCTTCGTCTCTGGACGCCTCTTGAAGGGCCTGAACAGTACCCTCATTACACTGATCCCTAAGTGCCAGTCGCCACGGCGACCTACGGATTTCCGCCCCATCTCATGCTGCAACGTCATCTACAAGATTATTTCGAAGATCCTGGCGAACAGGCTCAAGACATCGCTTGGCGCGCTGGTCCATCTCTCCCAAACGGCGTTTGTGCCGGGTAGGCGGATCAGTGACAACATCCTTATGGCGCAAGAACTATGCCTTGGATATACGAGTCAGGGTCGACCGCCTCGGGCCATGTTCAAGGTCGACCTCGCCAAGGCTTACGATAAGGTCGAATGGAGTTTTCTACTCGCCACACTTCAGGCTATGGGATTCCACCCAACCTATATAGGCTGGATTAGGAACTGCTTGACTACACCGACCTTTTCCATTAACATTAATGGCGGGTCGGCAGGCTTCTTTGCTGGCAAGAGGGGTCTCCGGCAGGGCGATCCCATCTCGCCTTATCTGTTCACGTTGGTTATGGAGGTTCTGCATGGCCTCGTTGAGGAGCGCATACGGACGGAACCAAGGTTTCGCTATCACTGGAGATGTGAGTCTAACTCTTTGCCTATGCTAGCTTTTGCGGATGATCTGCTTCTTTTCTGTCACGCGGATGCTGTGTCTGTGGGGGTTCTCAAAGATGCCTTGACGACTTTCTCCTCTCTGTCGGGGTTATATCCAAATCCTGATAAGAGTGCGATGTACCTATCACGAAGAGCGGAAGGGTCAAAGCCACAACTGCAGAGTATTATGGGTTTCCAAGATGGCCGATTACCTGTTCGCTATTTGGGGGTCCCACTCATTCCCTCACGATTGACGATTAGACACTGTGCACCGCTCTTACAGCGAGTTGATGCGCGCTTGGGGTCTTGGCTGAATCGTTCCCTCTCTTACGCAGGCAGGATCCAACTTATCAAGTCGGTTCTGCAGGCCTTGCATATCTATTGGTCGGGGGTATTTCTGTTGCCAAAAGGCATTGTGCGAGCTTTGGAGTCAAGATTTCGCCAGTTCCTGTGGGGTGGCGCCTCGGCCAAGGTGGCGTGGGATGCTGTCTGCCTCCCAGTCAACGAAGGAGGACTGGGGCTTCGGTCAATTGCGACGGATAATCGGTCGCTCCTTGTACAGCTTCTATGGAGGGTTATTACACGAGCGCCGGATTCCATTTGGGTGCACTGGCTGTACAGTACACGATTGCAGACGCGATCAATTTGGGCGACTCCTATCTCGGCCAACGCATCATGGAGCTGGAGAAAACTACTGCAGATGCGGTCAGTGGTCCTTCCCCTTATCTCTTTCAGGATTGGCGATGGCTCTACGACTTGGTTGTGGGAGGATCCGTGGCTTCAGGGTTCACCGCTGCTGGATCACTACCCGCGGGGCCCGCTTGCCATGGGGCTTCCGTTGGGAACCCGATTGAGCTCTGTTATAGATGTACATGGATGGAATTGGCCTGGGCGATCGGCGGATGAATATATTGAATTCAGTCGTTACCTCCCAGCCGTCGACTTGACTAGATGTGATATGGTATGGTGGAATGGGGCATTGGATGGCAGACCATCCGCGCGCCTAGTCAGGGAGGCGCTACGTCATCGCCAGCAGCCCGTAGAATGGGCTAATCTTTTTGGAGGGCCTCTAAGGGTCCCTAGGCACGAGATCATCCTATGGCTGAGTATCCAGGATCGGCTGTCGACGAGGGATAAGCCATGGGTGGCACAGAGAGCGGGCACCCCTGCCTGTGTGCTCTGCGACGTGCTGCGCTATGAAACGGCTCAGCACTTATTCTTTGATTGTAGGTTCTCTCGTCAGTGCATTCGGCTCCTCAAGAGACGTATCCGATGGCGGTGGCCTTATACGGACTGGCGTGAGGGCATCGTATGGGCCTCGAGACGATGGCGAGGAGATCACCTTTTGTCGGGGGTGCATCGCCACGTCTTGGCCTCTCTAGTGTACCACATTTGGCAGGCAAGGAACAAGAGATGGAAGGAAGGGATCGTTATAACACCGGACAGGCTGGTGGCAGGCGTTCTTGATATGGTTTGCATGCGGCTAATTGGGACATCGGCAAAATTTGAACTGCAAAGGGCGGCGATTCGTCGCATTTGGCGTGTAGCATGGTAGATTGGTTGTATCGCGTCTTTCCTCTCGCTAGTCTTTTTCCAGTAGTCTGTTACTGGTCGCTTGTGAGGTCCTGATCCTCACCCATTCTGTACTATCACCCCCTTTTTTATATATATACACGGAATCATTCCAAAAAAAAAAATCTGCCTTGCTTATCAGAATCGGAGCAAGCCGGCGCGCGTGGCTTTCAAGGTCGATTTGGCGAAGGCCTACGACGAGGTTGAGTGGAGCTTCTTGTTGGCGGTCCTGTCGGCCATGAAGTTTCCCCCTCTCTTTATCAGATGGGTGGCTGCTTGTGTGACTTCGACTTCTTTCTCCATTAATCTCAATGGAGCTCCTGTGGGTTTCTTCGAGGGGAAGAGAGGCTTGCGACAGGGAGATCCGCTGTCCCCCTACCTCTTTACTCTTGTCATGGAGGTCCTCCATGGTATTATTGACTCGAGCATCCGTGCTGATAGCAGATTTCAGTTCCACTGGCGGTGTGAGTCGATGCGATTGGCAATGCTCACGTTTGCGGACGATCTTATGCTGTTTTGCCATGCTGATCCTTGCTCGGTCAAGGTGTTTAAGGATGCTCTGGATACCTTGGCTTCTTTGTCCGGTCTCTGCCCCAACCCCCGGAAGAGCGAGATGTTTGTTTCTAAGAGGGCTGAGAATATCTCGAACTCCCTCCTGACCATCATGGGATTTCAGCTGGGTAAGCTTCCGGTCCGTTATCTGGGTGTTCCTCTTCTTCACTCGAGGCTGCGGCTGGTGGATTGTGCCCCTCTTCTTCACGCGGTGGATAAGCGGGTTGGGTCTTGGTTGAACCGGTCCCTCTCCTACGCGGGAAGGGTCCAACTTATCCGGTCCGTCCTTGGGTCGATTCATTTGTACTGGTCCAGCGTGTTCCTGCTGCCTAAGGGTGTGGTCAGGGCTTTGGAGACGAGATTTAGGTGTTTTCTATGGGCTGGGTCTTCCCCCAAAGTCGCATGGGAGGAGGTGTGCCTGCCGGTTAATGAAGGAGGCCTTGGTATTCGATCATTCACGGCTGATAATAAGGCCATGATGCTGCGCCTTCTGTGGCTTATTGGGAATAGAGATCTCTCTTCGATTTGGGTTAAGTGGCTCCTCCATACGAGACTTCGCCAGCGATCCTTTTGGGTTGTCCTTCCGTCGTCTAACGATGCGTGGAGCTGGAAGAAGGTTCTTCAGCTTAGAGATGTCTTTCGACCTCTTGTTGACTTTACGGTGGGTAATGGTGACTCGATTTGGCTTTGGAAAGACCCGTGGCTGCTCCCTTCCCCGCTCGTGGACCACTTTCCTCGGGGTCCGGTGGCGATGGGTCTTCCTATTGACACTAGACTGTCTGCTGTCATTAATGCGGACGGGTGGAACTGGCCTGCCAGGTACTCGGTTGAATACTTGGATATTGAACCTTTGCTCCCTGTGATTTCCCCTTTGGAGAGGGACTCTTTACGATGGAAAGGCGCTGCTGATGGACGATTCTCTACGGCGAGGGCCCGCGATGCCATTAGGTACCGTCGCCCGGATGTGCCTTGGGCTGATCTGTTTGGGGGACCTGCGCGGGTCCCAAGGTTCGAGTTCATCCTTTGGCTCGCTATTCGTGAGCGTCTTTCCACGCGGGATAAACCTTGGATTGCGTTACGGGCGGGTTCTAATCTGTGTGCGTTGTGCGGCCTTTTCCCGGAGACTACTAATCATCTCTTCTTCGAATGTGAATTCTCATTGAGATGTGTTCAGTTGCTTGAAGATAGGACAAAGTGGAGCTGGCCGGTTCATGTTTGGAGTTTGGGCGTACGTTCGGCAGCTAGGATATGGCGAGGTCAACATCTTCTTCACGTGATGTTCCGTCACTTGGTTGCCTCATTGGTTTATCACATCTGGAAGGAGTGGAATAGGCGTTGGAAAGAGAACATCTCCTCATCTCCTCAGCAGGTGATTTCGTTGGTTCTCGGTTCGGCGTGTTCGCGACTTGACACGGTTCACACGCGGTTTGCCTTCCAGGTGGCGGCTATCAAGCGACTGTGGCATGTTGGTTGATGGTTGGGCTGTTCTTCTTTGTTTGGTGATTGTGTGGGTTTTGGCTTGCTGTGTTGTTTGTGCTTGTTTGACCAGTAGCCTGTTACTGGTTTGTGGGTGGGTTGGTCCACCTTTTCACTGTACTTCTTTCGTTTTTATTTTCGGAAAATTTACCAAAAAAAAAAATATACTAGATAAGACTCACAACCAGATCTCAATAGTCGTTGAGCCTTCAATGCCGAGATTTGAGGAATACGATTCAAAGTAGTTTTTCCCGAAAAAGTGAACATCCCTTCTTCGGGCAGTTGAAATTTAACGACCTTCTTGTTGCAATCTATGATGGCTCCATATCTTGAAAGCCAATCCATTCCGAAGATGACATCGTAGTCGTTCATCGGGATTACAATCAGGTCGGCACTCAAGTTCCTACCCTCAATAACTACGACGCATCCTTTCAGTACTTGGTTGGTATGCGTCGGATCCCCGTGTGGTAGAGTAACTACATAGTTGCATTCAGATGAGGTAGGAGATATTCCTACCTTCGCCACGTACTTAGCCGACACAAATGAATGTGTGGCTCCAGAATCAATAAGCACAGAAGTGGGCACGTTATAGATAGTTAACGTACCCGTCACAACAGAAGGATTCGCCTCGGCCTCCTCATTTGTCAAAGTAAAAACTCTCGCGGGAACAGGTGGAGGTCTCATCGGCGGTTGGGCCGGGTTCCGCACTAGGGGTAAATTCTCCGTACAAGCTCTAGCAAAATGACCGATTTTTTCGCATCGGAAACATTGCGGCATCTGCCTTGTTCCAAAACAGGCCCCGAAATGGTAACGCCCGCATTGTCGACACTGGGGCGCAACATTTTGAGGTCGATTGGAGATATTGATCGGTCCCTGTATTGGTCTCGGTCGCCAGTTTTGTTGGTCCTGACGGTTCCATTGGGTATTAGGACCCTTGCCGAAAAACTGCCGTTTCTTATCTCCTCCGCTTCCTTGTTGGGCCTCTCTCCTCCTTTTCGCTTCCTGAGCTTCCACCACCACTGATTCTGCTTGTTCCGCAATTAAGGCACGTTCCGTCACTTGCATAAACTCTAATTGGCGTGCACCCGCAATACATAATCCCGATAGATTTCGGGTTTAAGTCCCTTAATGAACCTGGTCACTTTCAGCGAATTAGTCGCCACTAACTGCGGAGCAAATCGAGATAATTCTTCAAATCGACGGATGTACTCCGCCACCGGCATGCTCCCTTGCTTCAAGCTCATGAACTCGTACATTCTCTGTTCTTGATCGTGGGCCGTAAAGTATTTGTTGAAGAAGAGCTCCCTAAATCTTTCCCAAGTCATAGTGATTGGGCTCTCCAACACCTTTACGGTGTTCCACCAATAGCGTGCATTTTCTCGGAAAAGGGAAACGGCACAGAGGACTTTTTCGTTGTCAGGCACTCGACTATAGATAAACATGTCCTCTGTAGTGCCTATCCAATCTTCAGCCACCGCAGGGTTGGTGGCTTCGGTAAATATTGGGGGGTTTAGCTTTCGAAATCGTTCCCCGATTAGTTCTACTCGATCAGGCTGCGGGGAATGTTCCGACGAGCTCCGGTGATAGTCATTGATTTGATCCGACTGTCGTCGGATCAGATCGGTCAATTGATGTATAGTAGAGCGGTCGTCATTTGGTGGGGATTCAGACCCCGCCCTACGGTTAGAACTGCCTACATCTCGACGTCCTTTCGGCATTTTTATCTATTTCTACAATTATTCACATAGAACACATATCAAATAACACGTAATAATGAAATCAAATATTGAACTTACAGGCCGGGCTGGTTCTCCAGGCTTTTGAGCGGCAGTACATGGACAGTCTTCAGAATCTAATACCGAAGCTCTGATACCACCTGTGGCGACCCTACTTTTCTAATTAAGGTTAGTGGCGGATTTCCGCAACGTAAGCCGCGGAAGGCCCGTCTAATTAAAACTTTTTCAAAAAGATATTATAATACAACAAAATATTATTTTACATAATAGTATCTGTACAATGGGCCGAAGCCCCAAAATGTCAAAAGGTCAAAAATCTATCGCCGCTCCACAGGTCTTCATCCATGTACCGGCCCGCCCTCAAAAGCCCGTGGAGTACCGCCACCAGCCGCCTCAGTCACGACGCGTATCAGCGTCGGACTCGGTACCTACAACACGTAAACACTGAGCGATTTGCCCAGTAGGTGAATATGCAATGCAGCGTGCACTCATTCCCAATCCCAATTCTCACAACATGATATAATGCACGCTCGTTCCCACATTTCTATCGTATCTCAATATCAGGGCCCTAGGCTAGACTCGGCACCTCGCGCGCAATAAAATAATATATATATCGTCTGGTCGCTAACGCCAGACTAGCGGTGCCCACGCCGATAGTGCGCTGATCGATCACGTCAACGTCCTCCTATCAGGTCGCCCCTTCCGCTACACAACTCATCCGACGGTTTGCACCTCGGGTCGCTCACGCCCGAGTAGACAGATCGCTCACGTCTGTCTCCCGTCAGGTGCCCCGCTAGTCCAACCTCAACTCCGCTACGAGTCTGACTGCCAAAATCGGCACACTCTACCCCGCTCAATCGACACCTTAAGTCTTAAGGTGTCACCACTAATGTGGTCATTATTCCTCACCATGTCGTGCGATGTCATGCATATACGTGAAACCCATGAAACGTGATGTCACACAAAACATACGCAAAACACGTAAATCACATACGTCACGTAATCACGTAATAGCAGGTAAGCGTTTACGTGTCGTAGATGAATGATTCACCTACCTGTCCTCCCGCTACAATCAACTACGAAGTCCCGTGAAGTCTCTATAGATCGGTCGTCTGAATATAATAATATTATTAGTATATGTGCTAGTTCTCGAAAACCCTAAAATTATCAAAACCCTAAAATCACGAAAACCCTAAAATTTATAAAAACCTAAAATAATGATATTCCTAAAAATAAATAAACCCTAAAATATTGAAAACCCTAGAATATAACGAAACCCTAAAATACCGAAAATTTATTAATTAAACCAAAATGTCGAAATCATCTAATAAAATGTCGAGCATCATTCCTTGAAAAAGTCGACATCATTGTAAAATGTCGAGGCACATAATTGAGCAGAGAATAAATGTCGAAACCTTTAGCATACAAATATCGAGACTATGCTTATTAAATATCGAGACATGAATGTTAAAACCCTTACAAATGTCGATATAATATAAATGTCGGGATCATCTAACAATGTCGAGGCTATTAATGCTATTATCGAGATTTTTAAAAGATAAGATCAATATGTGATAATAATGGAAAGATGTCGAGATACTAAGTTGATAAAAGACGAATGTCATGACTTAGCATAATAAAAATGTCGAGACCCTCTATGTTACAAATCTCGAGACCATAAAAATGTCGAGCCTTTCATCATTATCTTCTAACATCTCAAGCTGAGAACGAACTTCTTTAAAATGTCGAGATTATAACAAAATGTCGAGATCATTAAACTGAGAGGAAAATGTCGAATTACAAATGTCGAAGTCTATGATGTCGAGTTCCTATTAATGTCGACTTTTTTTTTATGATGCATCAAACAGCTCAAAACTCCTTTTACCTATATCGAAATCTCCCTGAAAACCATAACATGTCGAAGCTTATTTGTTTCAGTACTCAAAATTTGTTTAACATGACTACTTTGAAACCTCTGAATTGCCAATTCACTTCTCACCCACGAAATATCATCTACTTCATTCCTAAGACACGTTGAGAACATGTAAACCATTTAACCATTTAAAGAGTCTAAATAACCTAATATCTAGCCGCAAATTAAATCAGCTAATAACCAACATATGATCATACTCTATAGATGAGAGGGTATCGTGAAAGGATTTTACCTTTCTATTTCGCCTTCTTTGGATTATTTATAAGGGTTGAGCTTAAAATCTCCTTTCTTCTGTTTTCTTATTTTCGCCTTCTTGTTTCTTCTTCTTTTCAAATGAGAGTTCTTAACTATCCAATTGTTGATATACATTAACCTTGGAAATGGTGTTGATAGGACAAGGTGGTGGCAAAACTTTTCCCCTAAGCCTAAGTAACCTCGTAATATGTTTTTAAGAGTTTTGGACTTAAATCCTAATGGCCCAACCTTTATTTCGAAAGTATTGGTGTTAATGCCCGATTAACTAATTCAAATATGGACCTATATTATAATTCCCTTTATTTAGATATCTTTGTTTAAATTTTCAAATGTTTTCGGGGTGATCAAAATTTATATTTTAGCTTCGCAACCAAATTTATTATCTATCTTCCTAATTCACGAAATTACATATTTAACTACATCCAAAATCCCGTATTACAATTTACGGGTATTACAAAACCAACCACCGGTTCGACCTCCACCTGTACCGGCTCGAGTTTTTACGCTGACTAATGAAGAAGCTGAAGCAAATCCTTCTTTGGTGACGGGTAGGTTAACTATCTATAACGTGCCCACTTCTGTGCTAATTGATTCTGGAGCCACACATTCATTTGTGTCGGCTAAGTACGTGACGAAGGTAGGAATATCTTCTACCTCATCTGAATGCAACTATATAGTTACACTACCACATGTTAAGCCAACGCGCACCAACCAAATATTGAAAGGATGCGTCGTAAATATTGAGGGTAGAAATTTTAGTGTCGACCTAATTGTAATCCCGTTGAACGATTACGACGTCATCTTCGGAATGGATTGGATTTCAAGATATGGAGCCATCATAGATTGCAAAAAGAAGGTCGTTAAATTCCAACTGCCCGAAGAAGAAGGATTTACTTTTTTGGTAAAGCAGAAAAGAAGAGTATTCCAAGAATATCAGCTCTAAAAGCTCAACGACTTTTGAGGTAAGGTTGTGAGTCTTATCTCGTATACGCGGTGAAGGCAGAGGACTTAGCTCAGCCAGAACTAAAAGACGTACCTGTAGTCAACGAATACGCTGATGTATTTCCCGAAGATCTCCCGGGTTTACCCCTGATCGAGAAATACAGTTCACGATAGATCTGATCCCGGGGTCAGCCCCAATCTCTAAAGCCCCTTACCGTTTAGCACTAAATGAGTTCAAGGAATTGTAGGAACAGTTAGAGGACCTACTACGGAAAGGGTTTATCCAGCTGAGTTTTTCACCGTGGGGCGCACCCATTCTTTTTGTGCGAAAGAATGATGGGTCGATGCGACTGTGCATTGACTACCGTGAATTGAACAAGATCGCGATCAAAAAAAATATCCCCTGCCGAGGATCGATGATTTATTCGATCAGCTACAAGGAGCGACGGTATTCTCGAATATTGACCTCCGTTCGGGATACCATCAGTTGAAAACCAGGGAGGTAGATGTTCCTAAAACCGCATTCAGTACAAGGTACGACCACTAGGGTTGTCAACGGGGCGGGTTCGCGGCGGGGATCTAATACCCGTCCCGCCCCGCGAGGCAAACGGGGATGAAATTGTCCCCGTCCCCGTCCCCGCGGGGATCCCCATCCCCACGGGGATTCCCCGCCCCGTCTCAATTGTAAAAAAATATGAATGTATATTATTTTAATATTATTTAAACCATATTTTAACATTACTTAGAGTATTTAAACAATATTTTAATCATATTTATATTATTTTAATATTATCCAAAGTATATTTTAATATTATTTAACTTATAATAATATTAATTGAATATTAATATATATTATTTAAATAATCGGGGCGGGGCGGGAAACGGGGCGGGGATATCCGCGGGGAGAAATTTCCCCCGTCCCCGCCTCGCAGGGGTAGAATAGCGGGGATTCCCCGCCCCTTTCGGGGCGGATCCCCGCGGGGACGGGGAATCCCCGCCCCATTGACAACCCTAACGACCACTATGAGTTTCTGGTCATGCCTTTAGGACTGACAAATGCTCCAACTGCTTTTATGGACTTGATGAATCGAGTCTTTGAAGACTACCTCGATCGGTTCGTGATCGTCTTTGTTGACGATATCCTAATTTACTCTAAGACGAAAGAAGAACATGAGAATCACTTACGAATCGTCTTAGGAATCCTGCGAGAGAAACAACTTTACGCCAAATTCAAGAAATGTGAATTTTGGCTTAAGCAAGTAGCCTTCTTGGGGCACGTGATTTCTGGGAATGGGATCTCCGTGGACCCGAGTAATATTGAGGCGGTGAATAACTGGCCACGACCTACTACTCCTACCGAAGTCTGGAGTTTTCTGGGACTTGCGGGATATTACCGTAAGTTTATAGCGGACTTCTCCAGTATTGCCTCTACACTGACCAATCTGACTAGGAAGAACGTTGCATTCAAGTGGACTGAAGCATGCGAATAGAGTTTTCAAGAATTGAAGAAACGTCTTACCTCCACCCCAATATTGACAATACCCTCAGGAACAAGAGGATTTGCAGTATACCGCGATGCTTCGAAGAATGGCTTGGGTTGCGTGCTGATGTAGAACGGAAAGGTGATTGCTTATGCTTCGCAGCAGTTAAAGGAATATGAGAAGAACTACCCAACCCATGACCTAGAACTAGCAGCAGTGGTTTTCACTTTGATGATCTGGAGACATTGTCTCTACGGAGAGAAGTTGAGATCTTCACAGACCATAAGAGCTTGAAGTATTTCTTCACTCAGAAGGAATTGAATATGCGGCAACAAAGATGGCTGGAGCTCGACAAAGACTACGATTGTATCATCAGCTATCACCCGGGCAAAGCAAACGTCGTCGCAGATGCGCTAAGCCGAAAAGCAGTGAATATAGAGTTACATCAGCTTGGAATAAAAGTAGTTAATTTGGCCGAATTTGGGCAAGACTAGCAGCGTTAACTCTTCAACCCACATTGCTAGAGCGGATCAGAAAGCGCAAGAAGAAGATGAACTCTACCTAAAAATGAATGAGGCGGTACCTGAGGATTTTAAAGTGAGAGAAGATGGAGCTTTCCTATACAAGAATCGTCTTTATGTGGCTGATAACGAGGAACTGCGGCAGACAATAATGACGGAAGCACATACAACTACATACTCAGTACACCCGGGAGCCACAAAAATGTATCAAGATTTGCGAATAACATACTGGTGGCTAGGAATGAAGAAAGACATCGCTGCATTCGTGAATCGATGTATGACTTGCCAACTGATCAAAGCAGAGCACCAACGACCCGCTGGAACTTTACAGCCTCTACGCACTCCAGAATGGAAGTGGGACCATATCACGATGGATTTCGTCGTTGGTTTACCCAAGACGACGAAAGGCCACGATGCTATCTGGGTAATTGTAGATCGTCCAACTAAATCAGCTCATTTCCTTCCCATCAGCTCTACTTTTTCCATGGAACGCTACGCTGAACTGTATATTCAGGAAATCATCCGGCTCCATGGATTTCCAACCTCTATCGTCTCGGATCGAGATTTGAGATTTTTGTCGAACTTTTGGCACAGCCTACAGAAAGCAATGGGTACCAAGCTCTCGTTCAGTACTGCTTACCATCCCCAAACCGACGGGCAGTCTGAGCGAACGATTCAAACTCCTGAGGATATGCTACGGGCGTGCGTGCTCGATTTCAAAGGAAACTGGAGTAAGTATCTACCCACTGATAGAGTTTTCTTATAACAATAGCTTCCAAGCTACTATCGGGATGGCGCCATACGAAGCTTTACACGGGCGTAAGTGCCGATCCTAGTCCATTGGGACGTGATCCGAGAAATGACAGAAGCTGTGATGAAAATTATGAAAGGATGCGAACCGCACAGAGTCGTCAGAAAAGTTACGCAGATCACCGACGACGACCACTGGAATTTGCAAAGGGTGACCAAGTGTTCCTGAAAATTTCCCCAATGAAAAGAGAAGCGTTTCGGGAGAAAGGGCAAGCTGAGTCCCAGATACATAGGCCCCCTCAGGATATAAAACGAGTCGGCAAAGTTGCCTACCAATTAGAATTATCGGCCCCATATCACAAGTTCACTATGTATTCCAGGTATTGACATTACGAAAATACGTTGCGGACCCGAGCCATGTAATCCAGAACGAACTTCTCTACCAACAACTCAAGCCTAACTTGAGTTACGAGGAAAGGACAGTAGAGATCTTGATGTATGAGATGAAACAACTTCAGAATAAGATTATTCTGTTAGTTAAAGTTTTGTGGCAGAATCAATCAGTTGAGGAAGCCACTTGGGAACGTGAGGACGATATGAGGGTTCGTTATCCCGAGTTATTCCAATCGGCGTAATTTCGGGGACGAAATTTCTTTAAGGGGGGAGGATGTAATTCCCGTCAAAATTTTAATACGGAATTTGGGGTAATTAGCTCTATAATCTTGTGCTTTAAAAATTTTGGTAATGAAATACATTTGGAATGAAAATATAAAATCATAATTTTGAAACTTGGTTTAAGAATTAAATGAAAATAATACAAATAGAAAAGATGAATTGGGCTGTACTTAGTCCAAGTAAATGGTTGAAAACAAAAGCCCCAAACGTTTAAATGATAACATTAATATTACTTAGGCCTGAGGGGAAACATATCGCCATCAACTTGTCTTATCATCTCTATTTTCGATGGTTGATAGTTATCTAATTCATATATTTTATCGAAGATTAAGAAAAACATAAGAGAAAAAAACGTCGGGTAGAAGAATCTCCAACAGAAACTAAGAACCTAGATAAGCAACGTAGGTGGGCACCCCAAAGTTCGAATGCGAGTTTTTGAGAAAGGTATAACTTTTGGTGTTTAACACTTAATTCATATTGATAGTTACGGTTATTTATATAATCAACGCCATCCACACCCCATCTTCTCCGTCCACCACCACACGGCCGCCGGCACCCAAACCACCCTGTTGCCACCCGCCGGAACCTCCCTCGCTACCCTCCATCGTCGGGTTCAGACGGTGATGGAAGGTCTTTGAGCCTTCACGTCCTTTTTCATCTTTTTTCATCTAGTGTCTTTTCGCATTCCTCAAGCTTCGACTCAATCCCCCAAGCCCCGCCACCTATTCCGACCACCTTGGCCAACGCCGGCGCACCTGGCCTGACCCTCGCCCTCCATCGTCGGGTTCAGACGGCGTTGGGAGGGCCGTGACCATTCAGCTTCCCACCCTACTTACATATCGCGACCTTTCGTCTCCCATCGTCCGTCCCTACATTGCGACCCCTCATCTTCTCACGTTGAATCCCTTGCTTTGCTTCGATGGATCCCATTGATGCCTCCGTGGAGTTGGAAGGGCCCATGCCAGATTATGAAGCCCTCATGACGAACATTGCCGAGTTTCGCGAGCGATTTGGCGTGGCTGCCTTTGAAGAGCTCTTCAATCGTGTTAACGGGGGAACAACCACCCTCTGTTCGTCGCCGGCCACTGCTTGCCCCCAGTCGTCGGCCCCTGCCAGACCGGAGCAACGAAATGGCCCACCCAGACCTGCCACGGGCGGTTTTGAATTTAGCCGGAACAGGTCTGCCCCGCCTAACAACCCGGTGCCTTGGATCCCACGCCGCCGCGCGCGATGTGCTACGGACACCATAGTGCCTCTCCGTGATGCACGACATGACAATCGGCCCCCCATGCGTCTGGTATGTCCCCACCACCCCCGGGCTCATACATGGCCGGTGAAGACAACACCGAAGGCGAAGAGACACCGCAACATAACCTCGAACGCCGTCTCCCTATAGGCCGGGGCACATCCACTAACCTGGACTTAGGGCCGTTCGAGGTGGCTAACCATGGATACAAACAGCCACACACGATGACTGAGACGATACCGACCATTAAAATGAGCCCAAAGGGCTCTGACAAAGGGTACGACCGATGGGACTAGGGTTTTGACTGATGGGCTTATCACCCCGACAATAGATGCGGCAATGATAGGCTTTGACAGCCATGATCAAACGCCGCCTGTGGGCACCACTGCTAATAGGGAGAGGGTTGATGCAAACCCTTCTTTTGCTGCTGTCGTATTAGGCGCCACAACAAACTGTACTAAACCGGGACGGTCGGCCTCCACGCGACTTGCTATGTCTTACATGGCTCCAGCACTAGTTGATGGAGTACCTGAGGCTCGCCCTTCATGGGAGGTGGCTAGAAAGGGAATGGCGAGATGGGATCATACTCTTGTCAGGTACTTCCTTGGAAAGCGACCCTATTTTCCATACGTCGAGCGTTTCGTCCGCTCTATCTGGAAGGATCTCGTCGATGTCCGTATTACAATAAATGGATTCTTCAAGTTTCTCTTCGCTACGGCGGAAGCCTCTACTGCTGCCCTGGAAGGCGGCCCGTGACTCATGCAAGGCCAGCCACTGTTTCTTGAAACCTGGCGTATGGGAATGTCCTTTGAAAGGACGCATCAACCGGTTGTTCCGCTATGGATAAAAATGCGCAACGTACCTTCGGAACTTTGGATGCAAGAGGGGCTAGGAATTATTGCAAGTGCCCTTGGCAAACCATTATTTGCGGATGCTATGACAACCAAAGCCGAACGCCACCGCGGTGAACAACCACGCCAAGCCTAATGGACCACCTAATATGGGAAGCTGTTCGACTAGCAAAGGTGGCCAACCACTTCCTAACCCCAGTGATTACAACAGATTTGAGGTCTTAGCCGAGTTGGTGGAAACCAATACCGTTACTTAGGGTCCTATAGCAGCCCTTCCCACAGGTTGTCCATGATACCTTTCACCACTTGGAGCGTGCGTGGTCTAAATAGGTTAGACCACAGATGGGCGACAAAAGGATCTGATTTTGAAGAACAATTTACGAATTTTTTTTTTGGGTATAAAGTTCACTACTAACTTGAGAGTGGTACATCAGCATCGAAATGCACCTTCCAGTAACAGGCTACTGGCTCACAACCCTAAGAAAAGAAGTAATAGCAAACCACTACCATGCAATCCGCCACAGACGGCGTAAGGCAAGTATTTGCAAGTGATATCTATGAGAGATAGTACATAAATGCATAGAGGTGGTATTGAGGATATCAGCCACTATAACCTCAGGTCCGCGTTCGCCTCCTTCTCGCCACCGCCTATTTCGCTCCTGCCAGATATGGTAGACCACCGCAGCAAGAATATATCGGTAGGCACTATTAAGTAAATGTTTCCCTCGCCACTTCTGAGATGCCCAAAGGATTCCCATGTTCCAATCGCAATAAGGCCATGCAAACTTGATCTTTCGGCGAAGTAACTTGATGCATGTGCAGGAAAAAGAACAGTCAAAAAACAGGTGAAGATTAGACTCCGTTGCTTCTATCTGGCAAAGTAGACATGTCAATGTTCTCGCTGCCGTTGCAATCCAGAATTTGTCCCGCGTCGCTAGCCACCCCCGTATCGCCAACCATAGGATAAATTCATCGGGGAATACTAAGAGTACCCCCAAACAGATTAGCCCAAGGGACCCGTTCTCGTCGAATGCACAATGCCTCGCGTGCCAAATGTGTATGGAAGTGACCATGATTTCCGCCAACCCATCGATACTCGTCCACCGTAAGAGGGTCAATATGTGGTAATTCACTACTTAATTCAAGGTATTCATCATTGAATTGTCCCAGCCAGCACCATCCCCGTTCCTCAATAATCGTACTCAATCGAGCGTCAAGTGGTAGACCCATTGCCATTGGACCCCGTGGAAATTGCTCGATAAGTGGAACCGTAGCTCTCCCCGTTACCCACCCGACATTCTACCAATGGTCGTATTGTAGAGCGCATCTTAAGGAGCTTATTCCAACTCCACGCTGCTGTAGGTGATGGTCGAGTAGTCCAGATTGATTTATTCATCAATCTAGTACGAAGAATCCATTGCGCCCAAATAGAGGATTCATCTCTCCTTAGTAATCTCCAAAGTTGTCCCAGAAGAAGAACACGATTATCAATCTCTATGGATCGAATTCCCAATCCTCCTTCCGTTACAGTGCAGCACACATCATCCCATGCAACCTTAGATGTAGTTCCGCTCCTTAAAGACTTCCGGATACGCGCTTCAATGCCTCGGATTACGGCCTTTGGGATAAGGAAGACACCCGCCCAATAAATGTGGAACGCCAAGAGGATGGACTTAATAAGTTGTACACGACCCGCATATGATAGTGACAAGTTCAGCCACGATCCCAACCGACGATCAATACTTTGGGTAAGTGGAGCGCAGTCTTGTAGAGTTAAACGCGACGTGATAAGTGGGACCCCCAAATAGCGCACGAGCAGCTCTCCTTCCGGGAAACCCATGATTTCTTATATTATCGAAGTAAGCCTTTGAGCCCGCCGTGAGATGAACATCGCACTCTTTTGCACATTTGCATGCAACCCCGACAATTGCGCAAACGATCAAGCCCATCTTTAAGTATACGCACCGAAGCAGCGTCCGCATGCGAGAATAATAGAAGGTCATCCGCAAATGTAAGCATAAATAATCCCGTTGGTTCACAGCGCCAATGATATTGGAAACCGCTGTTTCCCTGGATCCGTGAGGTAAGAATACCATGGAGAACATCCATTACCAACGTGAAGATATATGGGGATATCGGGTCACCCTGTCGAAGTCCGCGCCTCCCCGCAAAAAACCCTTCCGGTCGCCCATTAATGTTAATAGAGAATCTCGTGGTAGTGAGGCAACTCCGAAGCCATCGAATATAAGTCGGATGGAAATTAAGGTTCTCAAGCATGGCAAAAATGAAATCCCATTCTACCCGATCTTGCAAGATCAACTTTGAAGGCCACCCTTTCTGGAAGGCTTTGTCGTTTGTATCCGTGGCAAATTTCCTGAGCCAACAAGATGTTGTCAGAGATTCACCTTCCCGGAATAAACGCCGTTTGTGTTGGGTGCATTAAATCTCCCAAACATCCTTTCATCCGCTCCGCTAGAATTTTCGATATCACCTTGTATAAGACGTTGCAACACGAGATAGGTCGGTAATCAGCTTCTCGTCGTGGCGCATCCTCTTTCGGTATCAGCGTGACTAGCGTACTATTGAGCTCTTTCAGAAGATGCCCTGTTCGAATGAATTCCATGATCACATGCGTAATTTCGCCTCCCATTATATCCCATGCAGCTTTATAGAAAGCCGAAGTGTATCCATCGGGGCCTGGCGCTTTGTCCTCACCAATGGAGAACAATGCCGTCTTGACTTCACTCGGGGTGACAGGTCGGATCATATGTGTAGCATCAGTATCTGACAGTCTCCGTGGAACGTAATCCACCATATCCGCCGCCTGGATAGGGCTCACACGGGTAGATTCCCCGACTAGCTCTTTGTAAAATCGAACGAGTTCGTTGGCCACCTGTTCTTCCCCATCTGCTACGCCTCCATTGTCGTCTTCAAGGTAGAAAATGCGATTGGCGACTCGTCGGGCTGCTACCTTTTTGAAGAAGAATGAGGTACATTGGTCGCCATCTTTAAGCCATGCAAGTTTTGCCCGTTGGCGAAGAAGCGATTGTTCCATTTCTACTGCTTGAGCATAAGTGGAGCGGCACAATCGCTGAAGCTCCTGAAATCTCCCTTCATAGGGATAAAGTGTCGTGAATTCCTGCACCAGCTCTAGAAATTCATTTGCGTCTGCTACATTCCGTGATAGGTCCCCTTTTGACCGGCGCAACTGCTTCAAATGCGGTTTCATTGCCTTTAGCCTCTGTAGAACCGAGAACATAGGGTATCCTTCAAATTTTGTCCGCCAAATGTGATCGATCAGGGGCAGAAAACCCGCATCATGTACTAGGAAATTCGCAAATCGAAAACATGAACGGCGCTACTCATTGCGTTGATTTTGTTGTAGTACCAACGGGTTATGATCCGATGTAGCAGGCATGACACACCTATACGGTATATCATGGAAGGTAGCGAACCACATTGGGTTAGCGACCATTCTGTCAAGACGTCTCCATATAGCGGCAGGCCCCTGTTGACGATTATACCATGTGAAAAATGGCCCCACATGAGGGACCTGCGCCAGATCCGCCTCCACAAAGCACTGAGCCATATCATCGCAATCCGACCGATTTGGTGATCCTCCCCTTGCCTCATGCACTCCCAGTATTGCATTAAAGTCTCCAAGCACAATCCACGGTACAACGTTCCTTGCATGAGAAATTCCAATTAGATCAGCCCATAACATGCTACGTTCATCTCGCGAGTTCTGTCCATAAACAAAGGACGCATAGAATACCATCCGATGCACAAATGACGCGATCTTACAATGAATTCCTTGCGTAGAGAAGGATTCAATAGTCACCATAGCATAACGTGAATCCCACCCGATCCATATGCGTGATCCCGGTCCATCTTCATAGTCATAAAACCAACTCCACGCCTGAATCGAATTAGAAACTGACGCGGCATTTTGAGTGGAAACCCGCGTCTCTAAAAGGCCAATAATTTTGACATCATACTTTCATATCAATTCCTTCACCGCCCACCTATGTCTAATTTATTTAGACACCTTACATTCCACGAGGCCGTAGTGATCATGGGAAACGAGCTGGAAGGGTGCTTCTTAGGCCCTTAGTATTGTCAATCTCCCCGTCCTCAATGGCTTCCATCTCTTTCCCTCCTGCTTCAAGTGCATCCCCAGGCTCGTCTTCAGCAATTACTCTTAAGACATCAAACCGATTTGTTGCGGGTAGAACCGGCCTAGTGTGATTTGCTGTCTGTTTGCGTCGGTGTTGCTCCATTTCCAGCCCATGTGTTCCTTTAGGCGATTTCCGAACCACCCTCCGTTCTTGTCTAGTGTGCGTTGCCGATGCCATTGTCTTTTTAGGTGCAGTTATGGGTCGTTTGGGACAATTTGATTCACCATGATTGAATGAATCACAGCGCGGACACTTCGTTGGCTTCCGCTCGTACTCCACATGAACCGTAGTAGTACCTGAGCTCCCTCCATCAGGCGTAGGAAGGCGTAGCGTGAATCGATCAATATATGGCTCACGGAGGGGTTTCAATATACACACCCTCGCATAATCAACACGTTCCATAGTTAGTGTCATGGCATCCGGGAACAAGGGCTTCCCGATAGCACTCGCAATGATACCCAAACCTTCGGGTGTCCAAAACTCAGCAGGAATATGATGAAATCGGACCCATGTAGGAACTTCTTCATGAACCTTCTTTTCAAGTGTCATCCCGGGCTTCCATTCCTGTAGAAATATGGGCTGCCCCTGATATAACCATGGGCCACCTTCAAGTACCATCATCATCTTGTCCGCTGAACTAAATCGTAGTTTAAAGAACCCCGTTGCCGTCGCCTTCACCTCGTCCAATCCCGGCCAAATGGTTTTAAAGAATTTTTCCACCATCGGAAAATATGGTTTACGGCCGATGAAATATCCCACAAGGATATACTCCCAGTCTTCATCCCTTTTTCTGCCACCGCCCACGATGGGCGTACTTCCACAGAACCGTCCATCACAACCGGAGGCGTGTATTGAAGGTGAACCCGTTTAGGGTTTCTTGTTTTCCCCTGAGTAGCAGTCGCATAAGAGATCGCGGGTCGCCTCGCCACCCCAGAATTCCCATCAGATCCTTCGTGTAGGCTTTCCAAAGGATGCGTCGCATTCTTAGTCGCTTCCTTCTCCGAAATCTCCATGCAAGAAACCCTAGGCCCGATCTGACTAGGTTGACGGCCCGATTCAATGTCAAAAACCCTAGCCGTCATAGGGTCTGAACCGTTAGTCTCTATTGGTGGCTCCGCAATCGGTATCGAATCTGCACAGATATCGTCTGGCATCACCAAATCTCGGCGAAGATATTTGAAAATCTTTTCCATATGTCAGTTATTTGCTACCTCCTTACGCAGAAAATTAAGATCTTCCTGAGAAATAGAAATATCCTCCCAATCCAACGAATCCTCGGGATAATCGCGTGTGCCGGAGAGACGTGGTGGTGGTGGTGTATCTCGCCGTGGCCGTATCATCCCACCGCTCGCCCTTAGTGTGTCCTGCAAGGGTTGTAGCACCACAGCGCTGGATGAATCACCTTCTTTTGGGAACGTTCCTATGGTAGATCGGCCTTGAACCTTGTCAAATAATGCGTGGACACGTTCTCCATCAAATCGCCTAGCGAAAGCAGGGAAATCCCGCTTGATTGACTCCAAATCAATAGCCTTTGCCATCCCATCGGTACTCGATCCCACTGATGAAGACGAGCTCATTGTCGATCCACACATGGCGAATTTGTCGCCATAATGAACGTAGGAGAAAATTGGAGCTTGAAAATCAAAATGGACGTAAATAACAGCGAAACAACGCCCTCCAAATGCCGGAATAGAATCGGCGATGGAGGCTCGCAATTATTCCCTAACGATTCCCCTTTTGCACACTATCGATCTCTAGGTTCCATGATGAAATGTGTTGATTGGTGTTAGAAACCCTAGAGAGAGAAGAGAGCAAAATCGACTATAGGCTTGTGAAATTTTAGGCGTGACATAGATCAATTTACGAATTATTGGGCTGATTGAGACAAGGGTCTCTGAACAAAACGCGTCCACTCTTGCCGACTCTATCATGCAATGGAATTGGTTTTCGGACTATGATGACGGGCATGCGTCTCGCATTTGGGTTGGTTAGGATCCTCGCCATCTGACGGTTATGGCCGAGGCTTTTACTACCAAAGCTGTACACTGCAAGATCCATATACTGGGGGAGAGGCAAGACTTCTATATCTCTTTCGTGTATGGTCACAATACCAGAACTGAACGATGTGCGCTATAGGCTGACCTTATTGAAGTCTCGAGATCTCGGGCCAACCATCCTTGGATTGTCACTGGTGACTTTAACGGTATCATTGATGGTAGTGAAGCCAGAGGGGGGTACCCACGGGAGGCTGCGGAGAAATGATCGCATGCCTAACCTCCTCGGACCTTACTACCCTTCCGAGGCTTGGTGCTTTCTTCACCTGGTATAACTAGCAAAGTGGAGCTTCCGGGGTTTGGCGCCGACTAGATAGGATGCTTGGTAACCCGTCCTGGTTCGCTAGGTTCGGAGAGGTACACTATCGATGCGATACGCCGGCCACTTCTGATCACATGCCACTCATCCTCGTGACTGGCCACACCTTGGGGGAAAGGGGGGGCAAATTTTCGATTCGATAAATTTCTCATCAAGGACCCCAGAATTCCTCACCTTAGTGGAACGTGCCTGGAGCCAGCAGGTAGGCGGATACCCCATGTACTCTATTGTCAAAAGGCTCAAAAGGATAAAAGCGGACCTCCGCCCACTTCGGCAGGACTGGGCGATCTGAACCGCAACGTCCTCGAAGCGCGGCAGTTCCTGGACACACCACAAGAGTTGACTTATCTTTACCATTTGGTACTAACCTTTCACTTCTTGAGAAGCGTTGCAGGTTCGTCTATGCCAAAGCTATTGAAATGGAGCATTCTGCATTGGCCCAGCGCGCTAAGGTGGCGTGGCTCAAGGACGGGGACCAATGTATGGCCTTCTTCTTCCAGAAGGTGGCCACAAGTCGTGCCATCAACTGCATATTCTCACTAGACAACGAAGCAGGGGAGAGTTTCGACGGAGTTAGCCAAGTCAAGATAGAGTTGCTACGAATCTACATGGAGCTCCTAGGAGAATCTACCCGGACCAGCCCTATTACTCCTGACACCATTAACCCTTACTTCGAAAGAAAGCTCAGCTCGGCCAACGCTGACAGGATGGTTCAACCAATCACTGATGGAGAGATTAGAAAGGCATTGTTCTCTATAAGGGATAATAAATCACCCGGGCCGGACGGCTACCCGGCGGCTTTCTACAGACACGCTTGGGACATTATTGGTGCCGACATCACCCACGCCATTCAGGATTCTTCCGCACTGGGTACCTTTTGGGGGAGCTTAACTCGGCCGGACGGCTACACGGCGGCTTTATACAAACACGCTTGGGACATTATTGGTGCCGACATCACCCACGCCATTCAGGATTCTTCCGCACTGGGTACCTTTTGGGGGAGCTTAACTCGACTCGCATCACTTTGATTCCGAAGTGTGACTCTCCGCGTATGGCGAAGGACTTCAGACCTATTTCGTGCTGCAATGTGTTGTATAAAATCATCTCGAAGGTCCTTGCTAACCGTCTACGTGGCTGCTTGAGTACTCTCGTTCACCCGGCCCAAACGGCCTTCATCCCAGGTCGTCGCATATCCGACAACATCCTCCTAGCATAGGATATCTGCCATGGCTACAATAGTATGGGGCTGCCGGCGCGAGTGGCGCTTAAAGTGGACCTTGCCAAAGCTTACGATAGGGTTGAATGGGATTTCATATTGGCCGACCTTGCCAAACCTTTCCACCGGTGAGACCTGATGAGGAGGACAAGGTACGGTGGATCGCCATGGGGCACGGATGCTTCTCAAATCGCTCGGCTAGGGAGAAGCTGCGGACACGAAGGCCTACTGTCCCCTGGTGCACGCTTTTCGGCGGACCTATCTCCATTCCTCGGCATGAATTCATCCTTTGGCTTGCTATTAGGAACAGACTGGCGACACACGACAAACCGTGGGTTGCGGAAGCTGCGGGAACGTCAACGTGTCTCCTTTGCGATGCCGGAATTGCAGAGACTACGCGCCACCTCTTTTTTGACTGCCCTTTTTCTAAACGCTGTTTACAATTATTACGTAATCATATGCATTTTAGATGGCCTCGCAGGAAATGGTTTGAGGGGATCCGTTGGGTTGCTCGACGGTGGCGCAGCAAGCACCTCGCCTTGATGGGCCCGCGCCATGTTATCACCTCACTTGTCTACCATCTTTGGTGGGAAAGTAACAGACGTAGGCGTGAAGAAGACGGAGAACTCCTGAGAGAGTAGTCAACGAAATTGAGACGATCCTGAGCATGCGCCTATCCACTATACCACACAAATACCAGCTCCAACTCCACGCGATGCATAGGGTTTGGCGTATTACGTTGATGACCTAGGAAAGTTTTTCTTACGCGTTGATCTTGTCTCGTGTTTCTTGCTTTGCCCTCTTCTGCCTCCTTTCTTGGTTGCAGGTCTGGTTCTTCGCTGGCGTCCTTGGCGTCCTTTCTTTGGGTGGAATGCTCGCGGCCTACCCGGTGTCGATGTCACGCTGTTCACCTTGCCTACTGACGTCTTCTTACCTTCTCTCTGGAAAAATTGGAGTCAGAGTTTGTACGCCTCCTGACCTCTTAGCCCCGCTGGTACTACACCTGGTGCCAGGGACCTGTTGATGGTTGTGGTCTTGACCCCTCCCGTAGCCTTTGTTTTCGTGACTTTGTTTGTTGTGTCTTTGATGTTTTTGGCTTTGGTCTTTTGGGACCTTGTGGGATGTCTGGGCTACTTGGTTGTGTGTGTGCTGTCTGGCCGTTGAACATTACCGCTTGGTGCGTCATGAGCGATATCATGTACGCTGTCATGTACTCCTTTCTTTTATTTTTTTAGTGAACTTTCCAAAAACAATATAATTAGGTGATGACCATGGAGACATTTTTTGAAATTTATTATGTCTAGAAAATCCTGGTTTCTTAAATATTCATTTTAGGTCATATTTGTTTATGTAATGAAAGCTTTAATGATTTTGAAGCATAGGACGTTCTTGAGAGATATTATGCTCTGTAGAAACCTAGTATTTTAGGTTTTGATGTATGAACTCCTGGTTGGAATGAAGCTTTCGGACGACTTAAGTCAATTAGGATAGGGTTTCGACCGAAACTAGACTCTAATCGGCCGATTTAATAATTTAATGGAACTCGGCGAATCCATGACGGGAAATCGGCGATTTCTAAGGCCAAGCAATCGGGCAAAAGAGTTTCAACGTGGAAATTTCGCCGTGCTACTTAAACGCCATAAGGAATCGGCCGACTTGATGGTGTGATGAATCGGGCGACTTGGAGAGACATTGAGGCTCGGCAAAATGATAATCGGGGGAAACTAGCTTATGTGTATCATCAAATCGGGCGATTTAGAAGTTGGCAATCGGGCAATGGTGGGAGTCGAAGGAATCGGCCGATTTGTGAGTAGAACAAATCGGGCGAAAGCAAGTTCAATTCAGATCAAATCGGGCGACTCAGGGTTTAATAGCTCGGCGAAACTCGCCACATGCATGAACAATCGAGCGAAACAAATTGATGTACATAAACCAATCGTGCGATTTAGAATAGTTGCAAACCTTAGATTATTTTAATAAATTTGACATGATGAGTTTCGATCGATAGAAGTCTCACCGAGCTTAGAGTCGGACGATTTAGGGTAAAAAATACTATAATAATTACTTTCGATCGGAACCTAGGTGGTCCTAATGTGAATTTAGTCTCGACTACCAATCGGGCAATCAGTATAGTTAGTTTAAATCTTTGAATGATTCGAGCGAACTAATAAGAGTTTCGGGAGTTGACCGTGACTGTTGAGGAAATATTTGAAATAATTATTGTACAGTTCGGGGTGTAGTACAAGTACTAATAATATTTATATATTCAGAGGTACGAGATTTAGGAAGTCCACCAGATACCGTGCCCGATTATATCAGGAGGTCAGGTAGGTGAAACATTCATCTACAATGCGTAAAAACGTATCTGATACTTATTTGTTTCTATGTAATTAAATGATTTACGTGTTTTATGTGTTTTACGTACACGTGGGAGCATGTTTTCATGTATCACCATGTTTATATGAATAGAATATGCATATCATATCACAGGGGAGACATACTCGTACCGTATTGAGACGGTAATACTTTGACGTACCGGTGAGCGAGGTAGTTTGAGATTGTTATGATTTTGTGACTCGTTGAGGAGTCGAGGTTGGTACTCGTATGACACCTGACGGCAGACAGGCGTGACCGATCTGTCTACTCGGGCGTGAACGTCCCGAGGTGCAATCGTCGTGATTTTATTTGTAGCTGAGGGAGCGCCCGGACAGGGCAGTTGCTGAACGTCAAAATGCTGTAGGCATAGGCTATCGCTTACGGAAGAGCGACCTAGCAGGGCAGTTGCGTGAACGTCAAAACGCTGCTAGTGTAAGCTTCCGTTATGTTATAGGCGCGCGAAGTGTCGAGTCTGACCTAGGGCCCTGTGCTGTGTGATTTGAGATAGAATTGTGGAAAAAGAAAGAGTGAACATTGCATGTGAGATATTGGGATCGGGAATGAGCGTTCACGTGCATACATGCATGTTTTATTCACATACTAAGCATATCGCTCAGTTTTTACGTGTTGTAGGTACTGAGTCTGACGCCAACGCGAGTCAAGACTGAGGCGGCTCGTGGCGGTGCTCCACGGACTTTTAAGGGCCGGGAGGTACATGGATGAAGACCTGTGGAGCGACAATAGGGGTTTTTTTTCTTTTGACATTTTGGGCCTACGCCCATTGTACAGATACTACTATGTAAAATAATATTTTGTTGTATTATATTATCTTTTAGGAAAAAGTTTTTATTAGATGGGTCTTCCGCGACTTACGTTGCGAAAATCCGCCACTAACCTTAATTAGAAAACGGGGTCGCTACAGTGCCATTCTCCGTTCTGATGGTTTGAATAGTCTGCTGCAGTAAATTCTAAGTAGCGTTTGCAAAACTAATAATCAAGTCCCCTGTCTCATCCTTAGTTCGGAGGAACTTCGTCCATGTGTAGCGAGAGTAATCATCAACAATAACTAGCACGTACTTGCGCTAATGCTCTGTGTCTGCATAGGTCCACAGAGATCCATATGTAGCAATTCCAAAGGTCGTGAAGTAGAGGCAACTAGCTTGGCGTGTTGAGATGTTCGCTTCATTTTTCCTAGTTGACATGCCGAACATTGATGCTCTTTTTGGAGAATAATGGTTGGTCGACGGTGGACCAACTTTTTCGTTGATAGTCGATGAAGAGCTTTGATGTTTAGATGAGACACACGTTGATGCCGTAAGCTGTTCCTCTAAATTGTAGTCTGGGACATGAGGCAGACAGCTGTCGTGGTCTGCACGGACGTCAACTTGATGGTGTAAAGATTTGACTTCCGAAGTCCATGGAGGATTTCTTTGTTCTGACTGTCCAATATTCTGCACCGGTCAGCATGAAAGACCACCTGGAATCCTTTGTCACAAAATTGGCCTATGCTGAACAAGTTATGGCGGAGACCTTCAGCGTAAGAGACATCCTTTATCTTCAGATTTTCTAGAATGATATCCCCAAATCCTAAAATGGGGGCTGAGACGTTTCCGAATCTGACTTTTCCATTTGGTCGGTCTTTATAGTTTCTCAGCAGCTCTTGTATTCCCGTCATGTGTGTGGAGCAACCAGAGTCGAGGTACCACACATGATGGATCTGCAAAAACAAGTTAGAGAACTTTAGGTACACACTTGTAAATGGGTCCTCTCAGATTAGCAGATTTAGAGTTGGGTTCAGATATGGTTCCTAAGTTGTCGTTAGTTGGAGTTTAGAGACCCAATATTAGGAATATGCCCTCGAATGCTATACGAGGATTAGATTGTATAGGGCATTAGATTATTTATCATTCGACCTTTTGTGTAATAAGATATTTTCATGTGTCTAATGAAAGGCATTATTCGTTTATTGGATATAAGAGTTCTTTACTTAGCATTCGGTAAAGCAATAACTGAACAAATCCAAATGTGTCGAGTTGAGTCACTGTTCTCGATGGGTACGAGAGAGGAAGGCACCAGTGGACTCTTAACCTCGAACATTAGAAGTCCGTAAGCCTGAGGCTCCAGTTGGGTGCTGGATAACCGATCAAGGGATTGACTCGTTTCATGGACACTGACTCACGGGTCGTACGGTCGAATATGGCTTATTACTCAAGGAGTGTCAATGACCGACGACAACACTATAGTAGTGACGTGAACCTTAGACCAAAAGGGGGTTTGACGGAGTTGACTTCGAAGTCTCGACTGTCCGCTGTTGCATGGGTCAGCGGGCCAGTGCGGTCTTGATGACGATTTGTGATTATCCGGCTTAGACAGACGGATTCACAGTCTCACAAGTAATCGAGATAAGTGTCCTATGAGGACGGCGATGGGGAATTACGAAATTCTTGGCCAAGGTATTGAACTAACTCATGTGAGACATGGAGTGTAGTTTGGTAATTTGTGTCGTCTACGTTTTATCATAGAATCGAGTTTATGTTTGACATAGACCATGGCTCTCACTTGATTGGGACACAGCTGAAGGGTTTATACATAGCACTGTTATCTATAGTGAGGTTCTGGAATAAAGACTGGGTCAAAATTCGCACTCGAATCTGGTTCGGACTCTTGGATTCCTCCCTTACCCATTGAGTCGAACCTAGAGAGTTGGGCTTCAAAAAGATCATCAACGTGTACTTATAAGGAGAGAAAGTGTTTTGGGCCTTAAAGGGCCTTGGGCCGCTGGGCCATGCCTTAATGGGCCTCGGGCCATTTATTGGATAGAAGTTGGACTTCTTATGAAACTAACTTTAAGGCTTGGGCTTGGCCAAGTGCTTAATGGGCTTGAGGATAATATTGGATTTCACCTTAAGCTGATCTCGAAATATGCCTTTTGAGGGTATTTTTGGAATTTGCATATTGATATAAATAAATATGGAATGAAATATTTGGAATATTTTTTGGTATAAGGTCCATTTATATATATATGAAGGAAAAAGTACATGATGGGTCGGAGTATAACTCCGCACAGACAACCGGTAACATGCTACTAGTAACACATGACACGGAAAACCAAGAAAACCACATCAACCAACTACCATGCCACCCTCCTAAGTCGGCGTATAGCCAATCTCTGGAACGCATATTTAGTGGACGTGCCACTAATACGCATGGCGAGCAAGGCGAGTATACATCCAACAAGTCGCTCAGGCGTTGTTACAATCCCCTCCTTCTATCGCTTGTTCCGTGCTTGCCATATGTGATAGACCAGCGACGCTAGCACATGCCTATAAGCTCTCCATTGGATCCCCGCTATCCAATCCCGATACGGCCATGCCCACCGAATACGTCTCCTCAGCAGGCGTTGGCACTGGAGTGAATACGAACAATCGAAGAATAAGTGCTGGGCAGTCTCGAAATGCAGCTCGTCACAGAGGACGCACACTGGCGTTCCTGCCCTCTGAGCTACCAGGGCTTATCTCTAGTCGACCTGTATGCCTAACCAGAGAATGAACTCATGGCGTGGAATCTTCAACGGCCCTCCAAATAATATAGCCCAACACACGGATTCCCTCCTAAGTCGAATCGCATCCCTAGCCGATGTGGCCGTCATGATCCCCGTCGATGAGCGTGTCCAAATTGTAGCACCCGGGTCCTCGTGAATAGTAGGGCCAATAAATTTGCATGAATGTTGACTGCGATTACATGCGCTTTTATGAGTTTACGAGATTACGTGAATTTCGTGGGTTAATTACGTGCCTGCACGACTTCACGAATTTTGTGCACATAATTATATGCTTAGGTGAATCATAGGAATTTTATGCTTGAGCGAATTACGAAAAATTCTGTGCATTTAATTACGTGATTTTGGTGATATCTAACTTAAATAGGATTTTCGAAAATGGCTTAGAATGAAGATAATATATTACCCAAATTAGTGGGAACCCAATGAGTATTAAACGCAATAACAAGGCCCAAGTGGGATTTTAAGTTGGTCCAAATACTTAGAGGTAATGATAGAAGTTAGGGCTATAGGCTAAGAGTGACCTATAGGCATTAGTTGGACCTTAGGTAGAGTTTGGGCCCAAAAGAATTGAAAAGGCTTTCAAGGACAAACTTTCCCCAATTTAAGCGATATTTCGTTCCATATATCTCATCACCACCACATAAAAATAAACCATTCTCTATAACCATTTCAAGTCCACGAACCATTATCAGAAAGACGAAGAACGAGTTGGAGCAAGGGAGAAGGAAAGACCGAGATACAAGACGCGCAAGTTTTGACTAGGTAACCTTCTTTAATCATGACGCTTAGATTTTGATTCAAGAATCAGTATATTTAGGATTAGGGCACGAAAACGCCATGTATAGGGACTTCCGCGATTTTAATCCATAAACGTCCACCTTCTAAGTTTGATTTGGTGAATTTAGTTCTTAAAGGGCCTACTTAGGGAACATTAGCCACAAAAAGTTAGGTTCAACTTGCCCAGCTCGATTTTAGGGTTTTAGGAGTTCGTACCCAGTCTTTAAATTGTTCGTAAGAAAATAGCTTTCTGATCCTTAGAGCTAGCGCACCGTGAATTTAAAAGTGTTTGTATGAGTGAATTCGTGAAAGGGAAAGAGATTTGCGAACTCATGGAGCCGCGAAACTCATATTGCAAAACAAGGGTGAAGATTTGCGAAGCCAGGCTTGAAGTATTCCACGGGTGAATTTGACGAACCCCAGCAGTTTGCGCGTCGAGCCTTTTGCGAATCCTGCATGATGGCGAACTCAAGGTAGTTCGCGAACGTGGTTGGCGAATCCACACAAGCCGCGAAACCATGAAGTTGCGAATCTCATCTGCGAGTTGAAGCTTTGCGGGCCGGGCTCATTTTGCGAATGAGGAAAGATGGCGAACTCATATGTTTTGCGGGTCCAATTTTGCGAGTCCACCTGCAAGTTGCGAACCCGATTGCGAACTCGATTTGACGAATCAAGCCAAGCTCCACGAGCCTCATGCAAAGTGGGCGAACTCGAGTTTTGCGGGCTCGAATCAATTTCGCGGGCCGTGCCAGTTTGCGAACCCATGCAAACCTTATTTCGCGAATTGAGAGAGAGAGAGGGAGCTTGAGGTTTTGCGAACCCGACGGAGTTGGCGAACTCCATTTCACGACCCTTAGGAGGCATGAAGATTCGCGAACCATCAAATTGGCGAAGTGAGTTTCGCGAGTCCACCAAGGTTCGCGAACTCTAAATTTGGCGAACCCACAAAGCCGCAGAACTATCGTGCGAATCAGGCCATTCTGCGAACTCGTGTGAGGGGCTCGGCTATTTTGCGAATTGAGGAAGCACTTTGCGAACTCCTCCATTTTTTTCGGGCCGAGCAACTTTGCGAACTCGACATACTTTGCGAATTCATGCACTTCAAGAATCAAGCGAACTTTGCGAATCCAATCAAGAACTTTGAGATAATTCGCGAACTATACTTAACCCTTTTTAGCTAAAGTTCACGGGATGATCGAAGTTGGCGAACTAAGCAACTTCGCGGGTCTTGTTTCACGAACCCATCACCTTTTACGAATCCGGTCAAGTAGCGAACCCCCCCCCCCCCCCAAATTATTTAACAATCAGTACCGAACTTCACGAATTCAACGAATATCACGAGCCACGTGAGATGTACGAAGTCAACTAGAACTCTCAAAATATAATATAACGTAGGAATTTTTAAAGTCCTTAAGTAATTAATTAATTAAATAGTGTCCTGACGATACTTTTTATGCCTAAGGTTTGGACTTAGGAAATCAACCTGACAGTAGCTATTGTCGACGGACGCCAGGTAAGTAGAAATCCAACTACAACACATAACTTGCGTGTTATATGTCTTGTGTGACTATGTGCCTACGTGATTTCATGATTACATGGATTGATTGTTATGCTTTCATGTGTTTAGCATAAGCTGCATTTATTTGCATATGCATATTCATGTGCACGCACGAACTCATGGGGGAGGGCCGTGGGACTGAGTGTGCATAATGATATGTCGCTTGTATGCGACGAGGACTTGCCGATGTGGGCAAGTGTGTCGACTCGTAGTTGAGTCAGGGGCTGTCTCCTACGTTACCAGGGCGGCGTTTAGAGTCGTCGTACTATTATGTAAATATATATATGTGGATATCCTATGGATATGATTGGCGGTAAGGTGCGACCTGGAGGGTGCGACCTGAGGATGTAAGCGACACAGGGTGGAACCCTGGTGTAGGCGACCTCAGTGTGGGCTACCAGCGTGAGTGACCGCCGGACAGTCGGGGACGACCGGGTTCATATGGCGACTTAGGGGAACAATGTGCATCCTAGGGTTCGGCCATCCGGCGTGGACCGCTGTCGTATTGTCCCTGAGGGACGTGAGCTCTTGTGGTGCATAGTGAGATCAGCTGAGGGCCCTGAGTACGTTGGTACGATTGTTATATGCATCGGCGCAGATTGCCTTTGCGAGTTTTATATGCATCGGCGCGGATTGCCTTTGCGAGTTTTATATGCATCGGCGCGGATTGCCGTTGCGGGGAAGTGTCACGTGCATACATGCATGATTTCTGCTTACTGAGCCTCGGTGGCTCATTCTTTTATGTTATGTGTTGTATGCGCCAGCGAGCACGGTACGTGATCGCGCTAGATTACAAGGCCAATCTTTTGGAGCTTCGCGCTGCTTTTGGGGATGGACGTGTGTATGGTGACGACCTGTGAGGCCGGGCGCATAGGAGCCTTTTGCTGTGCCGACACACCTTAGCCCTTGTAGTTAGATCATGTCTGGAACTTAGCGTTAGACATGTATTCTTTTGACTTGCACGGAACATCATTCCATTATGTAAATGGAAAAAGAAAAAAAAATTATACGTGTTTTTGATGCACTTCACTACTCACAACTCGCTAGGCACATAGGAACACGCTAGAATAGGCGATTTGGAAGTCGGGTCGTGACAGGGTCGTATCAGAGCTTCGGTCACAGGTTCTGTAGACTATCCATACAAACACACCCAAAAGAGCGGAAGCGGCCTTGCAAGTAAGTGTTAAGTTTATGTGGATCTATATGTTGCATAATTTATTGGCCTAGGACAATCAGGATAGGGAGAGAAGATGGTAAGAACAAGCGGTGAGTCGAGTGGTGGCTATGACCAGAATAGGGGACACACGGCCCCTACTGACAACCGCGATGCTACTATTTTCCAACTTACGGAATTAATCCGTCAGCAATCAGCGCAGATCCAGCAGCTGATTCGGCAGAATTCTGCAAACTCCGGGCCGACTCAAGCCGAAAGAACTGAACTGGTGGGAGAGCGGTTCCGAAGGTTGAACCCACCAACTTTTGAAGACACAGCCGATCCAACGGCAGCTGAAGAATGGGTAAGGACATTGGAGAGCATGTTTGCGTACAGTAGGGTCCCAGAAACTGAAAAGGCCCTCTGCGCTGCATTCTTGCTAAGAGGAAACGCGGGGCATTGGTGGGACACAATAATGGTGATTGAGAATCCTGCGACCATGAGTTGGGATCGCTTTAAGGAGTTGTTCAGAGGAAAGTACCTCACGGCCCCGATAAGGGCGCAACGCTTGAATGAATTCATAAACCTCAGGCAGGGATCTATGACGGTGGCTGAATACATTCGAAAATTCGAACAGCTGTCGAGGTTTGCAGCTCACATGGTGAGGACGGATGCTTTGAAGGTCGAGCGGTTTCTGGAGGGGTTGAAACCGGAACTTTATAGAGATGTGAGTATGGCGGGAGTCCATATCAGGACCCGCTGTCCCAACTACCTAATTCTAACGTATCCTATGTGTCTAACGTTGCTTTAACTTAAAGGAGATGCGGAAATGCGTATGAAATTTTTCCATTTATGTAATGGAAGTAGTTTCTATACATAACAAAAGAATTACATGAATTCCTAACTTCATGTGAATCCTAATTACACGAGGTGTGTACACATGCACATCAAAATAATCTCTATGCGCCCGGCCTCACAGGTCGTCATCCATGCACACACTACCATCCCAAAAGCTGCTGGAAGTGCCAAAAGATTTGCCTTGCCATCTACGCGATCACGTACCGTGGTCGCTGCCACCTACAACACATAACGTAAGGGGTGAGCGATATGCTCAGTAAGTAGAAATCATGCATGACGTGCACGTGATATTTTCCTCGCAAAGGCAATCCACGCCAATGCATCTTACGTCTCATAGTCTAAACTCAATCTCATATCTTTTATCTTAGGGCCCTTGGCAGACTTTTACCCAGGCGTACACCGTAAGGAGCTCTATGCAACCACGGGCTTCAGCCCAAGTATGAGGGCATCAACCAACCATACTAAAGCATGAGGGCATCAACCCAACCATTCTAATCAGGGATATAAGGGCATCAACCCAACCATGAGGGCATCAACCCAACCATGGTAATCCCCCGACGCATCAATGTCGTTCGTAAACTGCGTCGCCGACGGCGCATCAACGCCGTCCCGGTGCCCCGGAAGCCGCCACCTAACTTATCTTATAATATCATTGCCCACCTCGGCATTTATTCTTCGCTATTTGCGACATAGTCATGCACGCTCATCATCTTATTACCCTCAAGTGTTTCGTGCATGCTCGTGCATATGCAAAATGCATTAATGCCATTACGCTTACCGAAAGCATGCAACCATATCATACAAGTTCATGTAAGTACGTAAGCACACCATCACGTAATCACATAAATTAGGCACATACACATATGTTATGTGTTGTAGTTGGATTTCCACTTACCTGTCCTCCGTAGTGGTTCGATGAAACTCCTAAGCCTCGACCTTAAGCACAAAATTATTACATCAGTTGCTATCTAATTCAATCGATCATCTAAGTGCTAGAAATTCCAAAGTGTTGAAACATTATAATTAACCTTGCATTTGAAGGTTATTTGTTTGGAGAGAGTTCGCTAACTTTGATTCGTGAAATAACTTTAGACTTTTAATTCGTGACATTTGAGTGACCCGAGAAACACCCTTTTTCCCATGTTCGTGAAATTTATTTCATTACGTAAGGTTCGTGACTTATTTATTCGCGAACTGCCTAGGGCTCGCGAAAGTTTAAACCCTATTTCGTGAATTCCTCAAACCCTTTATAGATTCGTAAATCTCTTTTCGTGAACCCTAACATTTCAGATCCTTTTAAATTCGTGAAACATCTTTTAAACCTACTTCGCAAACTCTAAATGCACCCTCCAACTATAGTTCGCGAACTCGTCACATATATATATCGCAAACTCTTACTCTCGTTCCCCTTAATTCGCCAAATGCTCTACAGTTCGCAAACTCTTGTAACTCGCAAAGTATATTTCACCTTACATTTAATTTGCGAACTTATATAGTTCGTGAAATTATTAATCTTCACAATTCGCAAAATGTTCAGGCCCGCGAATCTCACTCCTCACAGAATAGACTTGCGAACTGTAGTTCGGCCCGCGACTTCGCAAAACCACCCCGACTCGCGAACCTCACACCTCGCAGACCATAAGGGCCCGAGAAGAAAGTTTGCGGCCTGACCTCTCTAATTCGCGAAATGCCTTGTAAATATAGGATTCGCGAACCCTAGCTCCATTCTCTCTAAGTTCGCGAAATATGCTACTCGGCTTTGAGTTCGCGAGAACCATGGATTCGCCAAGTTCGTACTTTGCGAACTCCTTTCTTACCCACTTCGCGAATTCCCTAAGGGCTTTAAATTGGTTCGTGGTTTGCATGGGGTTCGCGACTTGCTCAACCCGCAAAGCTCCCAGTTTGCGAATCCATGCAAATAAAGCCCTTAAGTTCGCGAATTCTACGTTTCCCACAATTCGCGACATTGGCGCCTAATGACCACTTCGCGAAGTATGGTGCATCACACCTAATTCGCGAACCACCCACTTTGCGAACCCGTGCATTCAAATACTTTAGGATTCCCGAACTTGAGTTCGTAAAGCCCATCTTCTGAGATCCCAAGTCACACAAACACCTTTTTGACCCACAACTTCCTAAGTTTTTCGATCAAACTACACCTTTTCCCCAAGAACTCGTTAAGTATCATATGAGTTTTAAAAAAACCCTATAATCGAAATTAACAAAAATACAAATGGAGCAGATTTTCGAGTGTGCTATCATTCTAAGCACGCTAGATTCGAGCTAAAAATCGAAATCATAGTAAGAGTTTTATAACTTCTCTAACTTAAAGCTCGATTTCTCCCCTTCTTCTTGCTCGAACTCGTGGCTTTCTTACACTTTGGGTTTGTGGACTTCAAATGGGTTTTAGACTACATTTAATTCTTTTAAGGGATGAGGATGGGACTCAATTGACGAAAATATCCCTTATTTTAAGGAAATTTGTCCCTAAGCCATTTAATGTTTTGGGCTCAACTCTCAATTTAGCCCATTAGTGCTACTAACTAATTTTGGGCCTAATTTACTCCTTAGCCTAATTTTCGAAAATCCCTAAATAAATTAAGGGTCACTTGGTACAAATTAGTTGTACCAAATTTCACAAAATCACCTAAGCACGTAATTTACCACACGAAACTTCACGTAAGTCACGTAAGCACGAAATTATTGCATGAAAAGCACATAATCGTGGTCAACATGTGTGCAAATTTATTGGCCCTTAATACTTACGAGGACCCTAGGTTCTACATCCTCCCCCCCTTAAGGAGGATTTCGCCCCCGAAATCAGCCCGTTTGGAACAACTCGGGATAGCGGACTCTCATATCGTCCTCACGTTCCCAAGTGGCTTCCTCTACCGACTGATTCCGTCACAGAACTTTTACTAACGGGATGTCTTTATTCCTAAGCCGTTTCGTTTCATACAACAGAACCTTCACTGGCGTTTCTTCATAACTCAGATCTGGTCTTAGCTGCTCGTGGAGAACTTCACTTCTCAGCACATGAGTCGGGTCAGCGATATACTTTCGCAGCGTGGAGATGTGAAAGACGTCGTGAACTTGGGATAACGTTGTTGGCAACTCTAACTGGTATGGTACCTCTCCGACTTTCCTACCTATCCTGAATGGCCCTATGTATCTCGGACTTAGCTTGCCTTTCTTTCCAAACCTCTTGACGCCCTTCATCGGTGATACTTTCACGAATACCCAATCGTCAACTTCAAATTCTAGTGGTCTGCGTCTTCGATCTGCATAACTCTTTTGTCTGCTCTGTGCTGTCTGCATCCTTTCTCGTATCGTTGCGATAATTTCTGTCATTTCCCGTACCATGTCCGGGCCTAACATCGCCCTTTCACCAACTTCGCCCCAGTGCACTGGGGATCTGCACTTACGCCCATATAAGGCTTCGTAAGGGGCCATTCCAATCGTGGCTTGATAACTATTGTTGTACGAGAATTCCACGAGTGGAAGGTACTTGCTCCAGTTGCCTTTGAAGTCGAGCACACAGGCTCGTAGCATATCTTCAAGTGTCTGGATCGTCCGCTCGGATTGGCCGTCCGTCTGCGGATGATAGGCCGTACTAAACGACAATTTTGTCCCCATTGCCTTTTGTAAACTTGTCCAGAATTTGGATAAAAATCTTGAGTCCCGGTCTGAAACTATTGACAATGGTACTCCATGGAGTCGTACTATCTCTTGGATGTACAGATCTGCATATCGCTCCATGGTAAAGGTGGTGCTTATCGACAGGAAATTTGCAGACTTGGTAAGTCGGTCGACTTTTACCCATATCGCGTCGTGCCCTTTCACATTCTTCGGCAATCCGACTATGAAGTCCATTGTTATGTTGTTCCATTCCGGGATCGGCAAGGGTTGCAATGTCCCGGCCGGTCGTTGGTGTTCAGCCTTTATTTGTTGACATGTCAGGCATCGACTCACAAACGTCGCTACGTCCTTCTTCATCCCTGGCCACCAGTAATGCCCCCGTAAGTCTCTACAACTTAGTAGTTCCAGGATGCACTGAGTATGGTGTAGTATGCACTTCTGCCATTATGGTACGTCGAAGCTCCGTGTTTTCGGGTACATATAACCTATTTCTGTAGTACAAGCTTCCGTCGTCTCGGAACGCAAAGTCCGTTGCCGGCTGTTCTGCTTGTGCTCCTTTGAGTCTCATATAGAGTTCGTCTTGTTCTTGCGCTTTTGTGATCCGTTCTAGTAGTGTAGGCTGAAGCGTTAATGCTGCCAATCTGGTCTCGACTTCGCCTAATTGCACAACCTCGACCTCGAGTAGCTGTAATTCTGCACTAACGGCTTTTCGGCTTAGTGCATCTGCTACCACATTTGCTTTGCCTGGGTGGTAGTTGATCACGCAATCATAATCCTTCACCAGTTCCAGCCACCGTCTCTGCCTCATGTTCAATTCCTTTTGCGTGAAGAAGTATTTTAAGCTCTTGTGGTCCGTGTAGATTTCGCATCGCTCTCCGTAAAAGTAGTGTCTCCAAATTTTTAGGGCGAAAACTAATGCTGCCAATTCTAGGTCGTGCGTCGGATAATTTTTCTCATATTCCTTCAATTGTCGTGAGGCATAGGCTACTAAGGGCCCATAGTAACTGTCGTCACGCGGTCGTCTGAATACCATTACTGTGTGCGATTTTCACACACAACGAAAAAACCCTAGCCATCTTTTCAAAATTTGATTCCCGCCTACCTCCATCACCTCACCGGCGCCGATCTTCACCACCTTGCAGATCGTCGACGATCCTTCCTGCCCCTCCATCGCCGGATTCTTACGGCGGTGGAAGGATTTTTATCCTTCTCGTCTTTTGCGTTTGAATCTCTCGTTCAAACTCGTCAAGGGCTGTTACGATCGCCCTTGAATCTGATTTCATGGCGTCCTCTTCGACCATGATTGGTTCTCTGATGTCATCCGCGCCTTCGTCTGATCGGGTGATTAGGATGCTAACGCCGGAATTGGAGAATTTCCCGGGATCTGGTGTACGTGATAATGGGGTCGCGTTCGATCTCTTGGTGACCAAGAAACGTGGCGGCACTTCTTCTTTGGCAGATTGCGACGATGGTCTGAATCGGTCTCAGAGGATTTCATTTGGATCGCTTGATATTACGGAATCGAATACCGGTTTAGATCGTTCAACGCGGGATTTAGCGCAAGATCTAGACTTTATACGGCTGAAATATCCCGAGTTCGCAGCTTCCTTTGATTTTGAAGCGTGTAAAGCATTAGCTGATCGTGTTATGGGGAGGAAGGTGACCGTGGATAAGGCTGCGACCACGACAGGCCAGAATTCACCGATCGGCCATCGCTCGGAGCCGTCACCGGATTTGCCAACGGAATCTCAGCGACACCCTAAATTTCTAGGGTTTTCTACGGCGCCAACTAAAACTGCCGATCCTATCCCGGCGAGTGCCGCGTCGGCTGCGACCGTCTCTAGGGAGGCTGCGCAGGGTTCCAAGGTCCATGATAGGTCTGATCGGAGATGGGATCCAAATCGCCGTCCGGTTGTATCCATTTTGAAACGGGCTGCCGATCGGAAGGGTACACCACCGCCGCCGAAAATTGCTAGTTCTGATGGTGCTAACGACGACGTCCTGCCACATGAACATATTCAAGCCAACCATGATGTCGACGACACGATAGGTCCATCGCCGGAACCTAGGGTTTCCGTTCATGGGCCTAGGGTTTCTGATTTGTATGCGGCTAGACTCACTGGTTCTTCTACGACGGGGCGGGAGAACATGACGCGAATCAAGTTGGACTATACGCCACCTACGCTCGTTGACGGCTTGCTTGAAGTACGACCCACGTGGGATGTGGCGAGGAAGGGTTTCGCGCGTTGGGATCATACACTTGTTGGATATTTCCTTGGGAAGAAACCGTTCTTTCCTTTCGTTGAGAGATTTTTCAGGAATCTGTGGGCGGGTGTGGTCGAGGTCAAGGCGACACAAAACGGGTTCTTTAAGTTCCGTTTTGAGTCCGAGGAGGCGATGAACAGTGTGTTGGAAGGAGGCCCGTGGCTTATGCATGGGCAGCCTCTTTTCCTTGAGGCATGGCGGCCGGGCATGGCCCTTGATAAGCGGGACCAATCTGAGATTCCTCTTTGGATTCGATTATGGCATGTGCCCGGGGAATTCTGGACTCCGGAGGGCCTCGGTGTTGTGGCAAGTGCGGTTGGGCGTCCATTGTTTACGGATGGTGGGACGACCAATATGACTCGTATTGACTTTGCGCGAGTTTGTGTCATGAAGAAGTTAGGTGAGCCGTTTATCGACAAGTTTCAGATTCGCCTACCGAATGCCGATGGTGGATGGGATGGGAGCATTCTTGTACGGGTCGAGTATGAATGGAAGCCAACAAAATGTGGGGAGTGTGAATCATGGATGCATTCAACGGCCGCATGTCCACGGAATAAGGGGCATAATCCAGCCCGGGTCCAACCCCGGCGTCGCACAAACGAATCGGTTGGAAACCAACCCGGTGGTGAATGGAAACGTGTGGGCCGCAAGGGAAAAGCGAAGGGTCAAAGCTCGCCGAGGCTTACTTCCCCAAGAAGCAGCCCGCCTCGGCTGAATGGAGTGGCGGCTCTCTCGAAGACGGCCGGAGCTGATAGGAATTCCTTCTCGGTACTTCAGGGTCTCTCCGAATCTGGTGATATACCTTCTACATCCTCGGGTCCTAAATATGCAGCCCGCTCGAGGGGTGATCCATGATCAGTGTCGGGGTGTGGAATGTACGTGGTCTCAATAAGAGGGACCACGGGAGGGAGTGGAGGAGTTGGTGGCACCTAACGGATTGCATTTGATTGCCCTCTTGGAGACTAGGGTTTCAACAGTTAATGCAGGTTCCATCTCGGGCAGAATTAACTCTGCATGGACGTGGTTTTTTGATTATGATGGAGGCCCCGGATCACGCATTTGGGTTGGATGGGACCCATCTTGGATTCAGGTCTCGGTTGAGGCCTTTACTGCGCAATCTATCCACTGTAAGGTGTTCTCTATTGCTTCTAATGAGACAACCTACTTATCTTTCATTTACGGAAAGAACCGAAGGGAGGAGAGGTGCGAGCTTTGGGAGGATATTGTTGGTACGTCCGCGCTACGCCACAGTGACCCATGGATTGTCTTAGGTGACTTTAATGCCATTGTTGAAGCTGCGGAGGGAAGGGGAGGAGTCATTACTGATCGAGATACCCGTGATTTACGCGACTGCTTGCTTCGAGCGGATTTGATGACGTTGCCGCATACCGGACAATTCTTTACGTGGTATAATCAGCAACGGGCCGAGGCGGGAATCTGGCGAAGACTCGACCGGGTGCTTGGTAATCCGGTGTGGTTCGCCAAGTACCCCGATTGCTCCTATAGGGCTGATTTGCCCGGGCCTTCTGATCATAGCCCGTTGCTTCTCGGCGAAGTCCGTGGTGCCCCGAGGTTATCGACGTTTCGCTTCGATAACTTCTTGATACACGATGCATCCTTTTTGGCGCAAGTTCAGCGGGTTTGGGAGGTTGCGCGATCCGGTTACCCCATGTATGTTCTCACAAGGCGCCTTAAGGACCTCAAGCATATATTTCGACAGATGCGTAGGTCGAAGGGGGACCTCGCGACGAATGTTGTTGAAGCCAAGCGATTCCTCGACATTTGTCAAGATTTCACAAGCAGATACCCGGATGAGACGTTCTTCCATGACTTGGAGCGATTCTGCCGGGACTTATACACGAGGGCGGTTGATATGGAGCACTCTGCGTTGTCACAACGGGCCAAGCTATCTTGGCTTAAGGAGGGTGATCAGTGTACGTCGTTCTTTTCCGAAGGGTAGCTATGCGACGCGTAAGGAATCGGATTCTTGCATTGGATTCTGCGAGTGGGGAGCTGATCCATGGTGAGGGGGCCGTTCGGGATGAGTTGGTGCGATTCTATCGAGACCTGTTGGGCGTCTCGGCGAGGCCTAATCAGGTTAACCAAGCGGATCTTGCGCCTTATATCACTCGATCTCTTTCGGGGGATACGGCTGCTCATATGATTAGACCCGTTGAGCCGACTGAGATCAAGGAGGCTCTCTTCTCCATGGGGGACGAGAAAGCTCCGGGACCGGACGGATTTACGGCCGCTTTCTTTAAAGCGGCGTGGAGTATTATTGGGGAGGATCTCATTCTCGCGGTTCAGGACTTCTTTCTGACGGGCCGGTTGCTTAAGGGTCTTAATAGCACGTCCATCACGCTCATTCCAAAGGGGAACTCACCGAGGACAGCGGCTGACTATAGACCTATCTCGTGCTGCAACGTCCTATTTAAGGTAATCTCTAAGGTTATTGCCAACAGGTTGAAGCTTGTTCTGGGGGAGCTTGTTCATCCGACTCAGACGGCTTTTATTCCGGGACGGAAGATCAGTGATAACATTCTGTTAGCCCAGGAGATCTGTTTGGGGTATAACAGCATGAGCCGACCCCCTCGCGTTGCGCTCAAGGTGGACTTGGCTAAGGCCTACGATAAGGTCGAGTGGAGTTTCTTGCTGGCTGCTATGGAAGCAATGGGCTTCCACCCGACATTTGTGGATTGGATCCGCTGTTGTGTCACTACGACGGCCTTTTCTATTAATCTACATGGAGCGCAGGCGGGGTACTTCCAGGGGAAGAGAGGTCTTCGACAAGGAGACCCTTTGTCCCCGTACCTTTTCACATCGGTGATGGAGATTTTACGGGGGATGGTTACACACCGCATCTGCCATGAACCGCGATTTCTTTATCACTGGCGTTGTGAGACGTCGAAGCTGGCCATGCTTGCGTTTGCGGATGACCTATTACTCTTTTGTCATGCTGATGAGATTTCGATTAGGGTTCTTAAGGCAGCGCTGGATGACTTTGCGGCGGCTTCGGGGTTAGAGCCGAGCCCCACCAAGAGCGAGATGTTTGTGAGCAAGCGCGCTGAGAGCTCACTGGCGCAGTTTCAGACGATTCTAGGCATTCCTCAGGGGCATCTGCCTGTGCGCTACCTGGGAGTTCCATTGATTCCAGGAAGACTATCTATTTCTGATTGTGCGCCTTTAGTGCAGAAGGTCGATACGAGGTTGGGTTCCTGGCTGAACAAGTCGCTCTCTTACGCTGGGAGAGTGCAACTTATTAAGTCCGTTCTCTCTGCACTTCATATCTATTGGGCGGGTATATTCCTCCTCCCGAAGGGGGTTATTCGGGCTATTGAGGCGCGCTTGAGGAAATTCTTATGGGCTGGCTCACCGGCGCGAGTTGCATGGGCTGATATTTGTCTACCGATCGCCGAGGGAGGTCTTGGGATACGCCCCATTGCGACCGAAAATCGAGCACTGCTTCTACGACATTTATGGAGTGTGGCCTCGCATGCTCCAGACTCGATTTGGGTTGACTGGCTGTACTGCACTAGATTGCATAACAGGTCGCTCTGGGAGATTTCGCCGGGGAGCAACACTTCTTGGAGTTGGAAGAAATTGCTCAAGCTTCGGAACGTCCTTCGTTCCTTCATATCTTATCAGGTGGGAGACGGGCGTTCCATATGGCTATGGAAGGACCCTTGGCTGCTGATGACCTCGCTGATGGAGAGATATCCTAGGGGGCCGATGGTGATGGGACTGCCGCATGACTCACGCCTCAGTGAGGTCATTACGTCGGATGGTTGGTCTTGGCCAAACACGACGTCATCCGAGTTTCTGGAGTTTGGCCCTCTTTTACCACAGGTGGACCCGTCGCAGTATGATCGTGTTCGTTGGATAGGGACTCCTGATGGACGTTACTCATCGAGAGCGGTTCGTGAGGCCACTCGACCACGGCGGGACAGAGTCATTTGGGCTTCTCTCTTCGGGGGCTGTTTACGTATACCACGCCATGAGTTCATCCTCTGGCTTGCTATACGAGGCCGTCTATCCGTTCGTAGCTTACCATGGGTTGCTCAGCGCGCAGGAACGGATGCCTGCCTCCTCTGTGATACCGGGAGTCGGGAGACGATCACTCACCTCTTCTTTTCTTGCCCCTTTTCGTTGCGATGCCGACGAATACTTAGGGACAGGATAAGGTGGCGGATACCATATATTGATTGGGACAGGATCATTCACTGGGCTGCTCTGAAGTGGAGAAGCCGACATTTAGTTCATATTGCCTATCGACATGTCCTTGCATCGATTGTCTATCATATATGGCAGGAGCGGAACAGGCGATGGAGGGAGTACATCCGTTCTACCCCAGCCCATGTCGTGGCCACGACCCTCGGTATTCTTGGTGCACGGCTTGGGACTATTGGTGAGAAGCATGCCCTACAGCAGGCGGCTATTCGGCGGCTATGGAGAGTGGCATGGTAGATAGTGATTTTTAACATATGGTTTGTTCACCAGTAGCCTGTTACTGGTTGCATGTGTTGAGTTATACTCGCACCCATTATGTATACTTTCACCAATATATATATAAAACTGGGACCTATTCCAAAAAAAAGGCATAGGCTACTACGTTCCCGTTCTGCATTAACACGCATCCTAAGCCGTTTTTTTGAGGCATCGCTGTAAACGGAGAATCCCCCGGTTCCTGACGGTATCGTAAGGACTGGGGCTGTAGTCAGTCGCCTCTTAAGCTCTTGGAAGCTCTGTTCACATTCCTCACTCCAATGAAATGGCGTGTTCTTCCTCGTTAACTTTGTCAGCATTGAAGCTATTTTCGAGAAGTCCTTAATAAACTTCCTATAATAGCCTGCCAAGCCGAGGAAACTCCGTACCTCGGCCGCATTTGTTGGTTGTGGCCAGTTACTGATGGATTCGATCTTGTTTGGATCCACCGAGATTCCTGCTCCGGAGATAATATGTCCCAAGAAGGCGACTTGGTCCAGCCAAAACTCGCACTTCTTGAACTTGGCGTACAGTTGCTTCTCTCTCAATACTCCAAGGACCGTTTGCAGGTGCTGCTCGTGTTCCTCTTTCGTCCTCGAATAAATGAGTATGTCGTCTATGAATACTATGACGAATTTGTCTAGGAACGGCTGGAATACGCGGTTCATCAGATCCATGAACGCTGCTGGCGCATTGGTCAGCCCGAAAGGCATTACTAGAAATTCGAAATGTACGTATCTTGTGCTGAACGCCGTCTTAGGAATATCGTCTTTGCAAATCTTCAACTGATGATACCCCGACCGCAAATCAATCTTCGAAAACACCGTGGCACCTTGTAGTTGGTCGAACAGATCGTCAATCCTTGGTAGAGGATACTTGTTCTTTATCGTTAACTTATTTAACTCCCTGTAGTCTATGCAAAGCCGCATTGACCCGTCTTTCTTTCGTACGAACAAAACTGGCGCACCCCAGGGAGAAAAACTCGCTTGAATAAACCCCTTTTGTAAAAGTTCGTCTATTTGTTCCTTCAACTCCTTCAGCTCGGTCGGGGCTAACCGATACGGGGTCTTGGATACCGGTGCTGCTCCAGGCACTGGATCGATCGTAAACTCGATCTCTCTATCAGGCGGTAATCCTGGCAATTCCTCTGGGAATACGTCGGGAAAATCTTTAACTACCGGCACATCTTCAAGCATTGGTAACGGACTTTCTTTCGATTCATTGCAAACACCAGGTATGCTTCGCAATCGGCCTTGATCAAACGCTGAGCTTTCAGCGCCGATATTCTAGAAAGGTTTCCTAATTTCGTCGTCCCCTCAAAGACTAAAGGCTCACTCCCGTCTATGTTAAATGTAACCACCTTACGGTTGCAATCAATCACGGCTCCGTACTTCGACAGCCAGTCCATTCCAAGAATGACCTCGTAGTCGTTCATTGGGATGACAACCAAATCTACTGACAGCACATTACCACCGACTAATACTGGGCACTCTTCCAGTATCTGATTGGTTTTAGTAGAATCTCCTTGTGGCATAACTACTCTGTATTCATATTCAGATTGACGAGGCCTAACCCCGAGTTTTGTCACATACTTAATGGATGCAAACGAGTGCGTGGCCCCTAAGTCTACTAGGATGCATGTGGGAGTATGGTGGATGAGGAGGGTACCTGTGACCACCGCTGGGTTGTTTCCTGCCTCTTCGGATGTAAATTTGTACACCCGAGCTGGTACCATCTGTGGTCTTGTCTGACCTCCGGCCTGACTTCCTGTCGCCCAATCTGGGCATTGCCTCGAAAAGTGCCCCGGCTTCCCGCACCTAAAGCAGTTGTTGGTCTGGGCGTAGCAGTTGCCTGAGTGCCTCTTCCCGCACTTTGGGCAGTTTGGGATAGGTGCTGGGTATCCCCCTTGATTGGGGTTTGGTGGTCGATTTGGAATTCCTTGCGGGCGTTGTGGTGGCTTATTCTGAAAGTTTGGCACTCCGCCTTTGGGTATGAACCGGCGCTTCTGGTTTCCCCCGTTCCACTATGGCCCCTGTACTTGAGCGAACTTTCTCTTTGCTTCTTGTGCGCGGGCAATTCTGGCTTCTGCCTGTTCCGCCACCATGGCCCTTTCCGCCACCTGAGCGTATGTGGCTCCTTGCAATCCCGCCATACTAACATCGCGGTATAGCTCCGGCTTAAGTCCTTCGAGGAAACGTTCGATCTTTATAGCCTCTGTGCTCACATATGAGCTGCGAACCTCGACAGCTGTTCGAATTTTCGAATGTATTCAGCCACCGTCATTGATCCCTGCCTGAGGTTTATGAATTCACTCAAGCGTTGCGCCCTTATCGGGGCTGTGAGGTACTTCCCTCTGAACAACCCCTTAAAGCGATCCCAACTCATGGTCGCGGGATTCTCAATCACCATTATTGTGTCCCACCAATGCCCCGCGCTTCCTCTTAGCAAGAATGCAGCGCAGAGGGCCTTTTCAGTTTCTGGGACCCTACTGTACGCGAACATGCTCTCCAATGTCCTTATCCAGTCTTCAGCTGCCGTTGGATGGGCTGTATCCTCGAATGTTGGTGGGTTCAACCTCCTGAACCTTTCTCCCACTATCTCTGCCCTGTCGGCCTGAGTGTTTCCAGCATTCGTGGTGTTCTGTTGGATCAGCTGTTGTATCTGTGTTGACTGCTGGCGCACCAATTCCGTAAGTTGGAAAATGGTCGCGTCGCGGTTGTCAGTAGGGGCAGTGTTTCCCCTGTTCTGATCATCGCCTCCGCTAGTCTCACCTCTAGTTCTCACCATTGTTTCTTATCCTATCCTGATAGTCCTATGGCCAATAAATTATGCAACACCAGAATTCACATAAACATAATACTTACAGGCAAGGCCGCTTCCGCATTTTTGGGTGTGTGTGCATGGACAGTCTACAGAACCTGTAACCGAAGCTCTGATACCACTCTGTCAGGACCCGCTGTCCCAACTACATAATTCTAACGTATCCTATGTGTCTAACGTTGCTTTAACTTAAAGGAGATGCGGAAATGCGTATGAAATTTTTCCATTTATGTAATGGAAGTAGTTTCTATACATGAATTCCTAACTTCATGTGAATCCTAATTACACGAGGTGTGTACACATGCACATCAAAAGAATCTCTATGCGCCCGGCCTCACAGGTCGTCATCCATGCACACACTCCCATCCCAAAAGCTGTTGGAAGCGCCAAAAGATTTGCCTTGCCATCTACGCGATCACGTACCGTGGTCGCTGGCACCTACAACACATAACGTAAGGGGTGAGCGATATGCTCAGTAAGTAGAAATCATGCATGACGTGCACGTGATATTTTCCTCGCAAAGGCAATCCACGCCAATGCATCTTACGTCTCATAGTCTAAACTCAATCTCATATCTTTTATCTTAGGGCCCTTGGCAGACTTTTACCCAGGCGTACACCGTAAAGAGCTCTATCCAACCACGGGCTTCAGCCCAAGTATGAGGGCATCAACCCAACCATACTAAAGCATGAGGGCATCAACCCAACCACGCTAATCAGGGATATAAAGGCATCAACCCAACCATGAGGGCATCAACCCAACCATGGTAATCCCCCGACGCATCAACGTCGTTCGTAAACTGGCGACGCATCAACGTCGCCGACGGCGCATCAACGCCGTCCCGGTGCCCCGGAAGCCGCCACCTAACTTATCTTATAATATCATTGCCCACCTCGGCATTTATTCTTCGCTATTTGCGACATAGTCATGCACGCTCATCATCTTATTACCCTCAAGTGTTTCGTGCATGCTCGTGCATATGCAAAATGCATTAATGCCATAACGCTTACCGAAAGCATGCAACCATATCATACAAGTTCATGTAAGTACGTAAGCACACCATCACTTAATCAAATAAATTAGGCACATACACATATGTTATGTGTTGTAGTTGGATTTCCACTTACCTGTCCTCCGTAGTGGTTCGATGAAACTCCTAAGCCTCGACCTTAAGCACAAAATTATTACGTCAGTTTGCTATCTAATTCAATCGATCATCTAAGTGCTAGAAATTCCGAAGTGTTGAAACATTATAATTAACCTTGCATTTGAAGGTTATTTGTTTGGAGAGAGTTCGCTAACTTTAATTCGTGAAATAACTTTAGACTTTTAATTCGTGACATTTGAGTGACCCGAGAAACACCCTTTTTCCCATGTTCGTGAAATTTATTCGCGAACTGCCTAGGGCTCGCGAAAGTTTAAACCCTATTTCGTGAATTCCTCAAACCCTTTATAGATTCGTAAATCTCTTTTCGTGAACCCTAACATTTCAGATCCTTTTAAATTCGTGAAACATCTTTTAAACCTACTTCGCAAACTCTAAATGCACCCTCCAACTATAGTTCGCGAACTCGTCACATATATATATCGCAAACTCTCTCGTTCCCCTTAATTCGCCAAATGCTCTACAGTTCGCAAACTCCTGTAACTCGCAAAGTATATTTCACCTTACATTTAATTTGCGAACTTATATAGTTCGTGAAATTATTAACTCTTCACAATTCGCAAAATGTTCAGGCCCGCGAATCTCACTCCTCACAGAATAGACTTGCGAACTGTAGTTCGGCCCGCGACTTCGCGAAACCACCCCGACTCGCGAACCTCACACCTCACAGACCATAAGGGCCCGAGAAGAAAGTTTGCGGCCTGACCTCTCTAATTCGCGAAATGCCTTGTAAATATAGGATTCGCGAACCCTAGTTCCATTCTCTCTAAGTTCGCGAAATACGCTACTCGGCTTTGAGTTCGCGAGAACCATGGATTCGCCAAGTTCGTACTTTGCGAACTCCTTTTTTACCCACTTCGCGAATTCCCTAAGGGCTTTAAATTGGTTCGTGGTTTGCATGGGGTTCGCGACTTGCTCAACCCGCAAAGCTCCCAGTTTGCGAATCCATGCAAATAAAGCCCTTAAGTTCGCGAATTCTACGTTTCCCACAATTCGCGACATTGGCGCCTAATGACCACTTCGCGAAGTATGGTGCATCACACCTAATTCGCGAACCACCCACTTTGCGAACCCGTGCATTCAAATACTTTAGGATTCCCGAACTTGAGTTCGTAAAGCCCATCTTCTGAGATCCCAAGTCACACAATCACCTTTTTGACCCACAACTTCCTAAGTTTTTCGATCAAACTACACCTTTTCCCCAAGAACTCGTTAAATATCATATGAGTTTTAAAAAAACCCTATAATCGAAATTAACAAAAATACAAATGGGGCAGATTTTCGAGTGTGCTATCATTCTAAGCACTCTAGATTCGAGCTAAAAATCGAAATCATAGTAAGAGTTTTATACCTTCTCTAACTTAAAGCTCGATTTTTCCCCTTCTTCTTGCTCGAACTCGTGGCTTTCTTACACTTTGGGGTTTGTGGACTTCAAATGGGTTTTAGACTACATTTAATTCTTTTAAGGGATGAGGATGGGACTCAATTGACGAAAATATCCCTTATTTTAAGGAAATTTGTCCCTAAGCCATTTAATGTTTTGGGCTCAACTCTCAATTTAGCCCATTAGTGCTACTAACTAATTTGGGCCTAATTTACTCCTTAGCCTAATTTTCGAAAATCCCAAAATAAATTAAGGGTCACTTGGTACAAATTAGTTGTACCAAATTTCACAGAATCACCTAAGCACGTAATTTACCACACGAAACTTCACGTAAGTCACGTAAGCACGAAATTATTGCATGAAAAGCACATAATCGTGGTCAACATGTGTGCAAATTTATTGGCCCTTAATACTTACGAGGACCCTGGGTTCTACAGTCCAGGTCGCCACATACGCTCAAGTAGCAGAGAGAGCCATGGTGGCAGAACAAGCTGAAGCTCGGATCGTGAGGGCACAAGAGGCCAAGCGCAAATTTGCACAAATGCAAGGAACACAATGGAGCGGAGGAAATCAGAAGCGGCAGTTTGTGCCTAAACGTGGTAAAAATAAATTCCAGAACAGGCCTCCTCAACAACCTCGGGGGACAGTGAACAGACCCCCAAACCCGAATCAGAATCAAGGGGCAGTGCCGATTCCCAACTGTCAGAGGTGCGGAAAGAGGCACTTCGGGAATTGCAACACGCCGGCCAACGCGTGTTTCAGATGCGGAAAGCCGGGACACTTCGTGAGACAGTGCCCGGAAGGTGCTTCGGGAAGTCAGTCCGGGAGCCAAGCAGGACCTCAGATGGTGCCAGCTCGAGTGTACACCATCACATCTGAAGAAGCGGAGAACAATCCGGCGGTGGTGACAAGTACCCTCCTAATCCACCAAACTCCCACGTGCATCTTAGTAGACTCCGGGGCGACCCATTCATTTGCATCTGTGAAGTATGTGACAAAACTTGGAATAACGCCTGATAGTGTGAGTTGTGAGTATAGTGTAGCAATTCCAAGCGGGACCCCAATTAAGACTAGTCGAGTAGTGAAAAACTGCCCAGTCTTAGTCGGCGACAAAGAATTGTCGGTAGACTTAATAGTCGTCCCGATGAACGATTACGAGGTGATTCTCGGGATGGACTGGCTCTCAAAATATGGAGCAGTAATAGATTGTAATCATAAGGTGGTGACGTTCAGTATGGAAGGAGGAGAACCTTTCACTTTCAAGGGGACGAGCGAAAGAGGAATTATTCCTAAGATTTCGGCGTTAAAGGCCCAACGACTAACCAAAGCCGGATGCGAGGCATACCTAATGTTTGCACTGAAGGCAGAAGGAAATTCCTCTACGAAACTTGAAGATGTACCCGTAATTAAGGAGTTCCCGGACGTATTTCCGGAAGACTTGCCGGGACTACCCCCAGACAGAGAAATCGAGTTTACAATCAATCTGCTGCCTGGAGCAGCACCAGTATCCTAGACCACGTATCGGTTAGCACCGACCGAACTGAAGGAGCTGAGGGAACAAATAGATGAGCTACTACAGAAAGGGTTTATTCAGACCAGTTTTTCTCCCTGGGGTGCGCCAGTTCTATTCGTGCGAAAGAAGGACGGCTCAATGAGGCTGTGCATTAGATTATAGGGAGCTGAACAAGTTAACGGTCAAGAATAAGTATTCATTGCCTAGGATCGACGATCTCTTTGACCAACTACAGGGCGCTATGGTGTTCTCCAAGATCGATTTGCGGTCAGGATACCATCAGCTGAAAATTCGAAAAGAGGATATCCCTAAAACGGCGTTCAGTACCAGATACGGGCACTTCGAATTCCTAGTAATGCCCTTTGTACTGACGAACGCACCGGCGGCCTTTATGGACCTAATGAACCGGGTGTTCAAAGCCTATCTGGACAAGTTCGTGATTGTATTCATAGACGACATCCTCATCTACTCGAAGACGAAGGAGGAACACGAACAACACCTACGAGTGATACTTGGAGTACTGAGGGAAAAGCAGCTGTACGATAAGTTTAAAAAGTGTGAATTCTGGCTGGACCAAGTAGCATTTTTGGGACACATCGTCTCTGGAGCGGGAATCTCGGTAGATCCGAGTAAAATGGAAGCGATTAATGACTGGCCGCAGCCGACCAACGTAACGGAAGTACGGAGCTTCTTAGGCCTAGCGGGCTATTATAGGAAGTTCATAAAGACTTCTCGAAGATCGCTTCTACGCTGACAAAGTTGACCAGGAAGAATACCCCTTTTCAATGGAGCGAAGAATGTGAATGGAGCTTCCAAGAACTGAAGAAGCGGCTTACTACGGCCCCAGTGCTGACAATCCCCTCAGGAATAGGGGGATTTTCCGTTTACAGCGATGCTTCGAAGAATGGGCTCGGATGCGTGTTAATGCAGAACGGGAACGTAGTAGCCTATGCCTCACGACAATTGAAGGAATATGAGAAAAATTATCCGACGCACGATCTAGAATTGGCAGCAGTCGTCTTCGCCCTAAAAATTTGGAGACACTACCTTTACGGAGAGCGATGTGAAATCTACACGGACCACAAAAGCTTAAAGTATTTCTTCACGCAAAAGGAATTGAACATGAGACAGAGGCGATGGCTGGAATTGGTGAAGGATTACGATTGCGTAATCAACTACTACCCAGGCAAAGCGAACGTGGTAGCTGACGCCCTAAGTCGAAAACGATGAGCACGGAACTGCAACGACTCGAAGTGGAGGTCCTACAATTGGGCGAAGTCGAGACTAGATTAGCGGCTTTAACACTGCAACCTACGTTACTGGAGCGAATCAAAAAGGCGCAGGAAAACGACGAGTTCTACACCAGGACCAAAAGAACACAAACAGAGCAGCCGGCAGTAGACTATGTATTCCGAGACGACGGAAGCTTGTACTACAAGAGCAGATTATATGTACCGGACGATGCAGGACTTCGAAGAACTCCAATGGCGGAAGCTCATACTACACTATACTCGGTACATCCTGGAGCCATGAAGCTATATAGAGACTTACGAGCGCACTACTGGTGGCCAGGAATGAAGAAAGACGTAGCCGAATTCGTCAGTCAATGCCTCACTTGTCAACAAATTAAGGCAGAACACCAACTGCCAGCAGGAACGCTGCAGCCCTTACCAATCCCAGAGTGGAAGTGGGACAACATAACGATGGATTTTGTAAGCGGATTGCCGAGGAACGCGAAAGGGCACGACACAATTTGGGTGATTGTAGACCGACTTACGAATCTGCCCATTTTCTGCCAATGAGTACGACATTCACCATGGAGCGATACGCAGAACTGTACACCCAAGAAATAGTACGACTCCATGGAGTACCATTGTCCATAGTATCAGATCTTCATTCCAGATTTTTATCTAAGTTTTGGACGAGTTTACAAAAAGCGATGGGGAGGAAATTGTCATTCAGAACAGCTTACCATCCGCAATCCGACGGTCAATCCGAGCGGACTATCCAGACTCTAGAAGATATGCTACGAGCCTGTGTGCTTGACTTCAAAGGCAAGTGGAGCAAGTACCTTCCACTCGTGGAATTCTCATACAATAATAGTTATCAAGCCACGATTGGAATGGCCCCTTACAAAGCCTTATACGGACGAAAGTGCAGATCCGCAGTACATTGGGATGAAGTCGGTGAACGGGCGATGTTAGGCCAGATATGATCCGCGAAATGACGGAAACCATCGCGATGATCCGAGAGAGAATGCGCACGGCGCAAAGCAGACAAACGAGTTATGCGGATCGAAGACGCAGACCGCTAGAATTCGAAATTGATGATTTAGTTTTCGTGAAAGTGTCGCCAATGAAGGGCGTTAAGAGATTCGGCAAGAAGGGAAAGCTAAGCCCAAGGTACATTGGTCCATTCAAGATAGCGAAAAGAGTGGGCGAAGTAGCATACAAATTGGAACTACCAGCATTGTTGTCGCAAGTACATGATGTATTCCATGTGTCGACTTTGCGAAAGCTTATCACTGACCCAAGCCACGTGCTGACAAACGACACTCTGTACCAACACTTGAAGCCAGATTTGAGTTACGAGGAAATACCCGTCGAGGTTTTGATGCAAGAAACGAAAAGACTTAGGAATAAAGAGATCCCTCTAGTAAAAGTGTTATGGCAGAACCAGTCAGTAGAAGAAGCCACCTGGGAATGTGAGGATGAAATGAGAGTCCGCTATCCTGAGTTGTTCCAAACGGGCTGATTTCGGGGGCGAAATCCTCTTTAAGGGGGGAGGATGTAGCACCCGGGTCCTCGTGAATAGTAGGGCCAATAAATTTGCATGAATGTTGACTGCGATTACGTGCGCTTTTATGAGTTTACGAGATTACGTGAATTTCGTGGGTTAATTACGTGCCTGCACGACTTCACGAATTTTGTGCACATAATTATATGCTTAGGTGAATCATAGGAATTTTATGCTTAAGCGAATTACGAAAAATTCTGTGCATTTAATTACGTGATTTTGGTGACATCAAACTTAAATAGGATTTTCGAAAATGGCTTAGAATGAAGATAATATATTACCCAAATTAGTGGGAACCCAATGAGTATTAACCGGAATAACAAGGCCCAAGTGGGATTTTTAGTTAGTCCAAACACTTAGAGGTAAGGATAGAAGTTAGGGCTAGAGTGACCTATAGGCATTAGTTGGACCTTAGGTAGAGTTTGGGCCCAAAAGAATTGAAAAGGCTTTCAAGGACAAACTTCCCAAATTTAAGGGATATTTCGTTCCATATATCTCATCACCACCACATAAAAATAAACCACTCTCTATAACCATTTCAAGTCCACGAACCATTATCAGAAAGACGAAGAACGAGTTGGAGCAAGGGAGAAGGAAAGACCGAGATACAAAACGCGCAAGTTTTGACTAGGTAACCTTCTTTAATCATGACGCTTAGATTTTGATTCAAGAATCAGTATATTTAGGATTAGGGCACGAAAACGCCATGTATAGGGACTTCCGCGATTTTAATCCATAAACGTCCACCTTCTAAGTTTGATTTGGTGAATTTAGTTCTTAAAGGGCCTACTTAGGGAACATTAGCCACAAAAAGTTAGGTTCAACTTGCCCAGCTCGATTTTAGGGTTTTAGGAGTTCGTACCCAGTCTTTAAATTGTTCGTAAGAAAATAGCTTTCTGATCCTTAGAGCTAGCGCACCGTGAATTTAAAAGTGTTTGTATGAGTGAATTCGTGAAAGGGAAAGAGATTTGCGAACTCATGGAGCCGCGAAACTCATATTGCAAAACAAGGGTGAAGATTTGCGAAGCCGGGCTTGAAGTATTCCACGGGTGAATTTGACGAACCCCAGCAGTTTGCGCGTCGAGCCTTTTGCGAATCCTGCATGATGGCGAACTCAAGGTAGTTCGCGAACGTGGTTGGCGAATCCACACAAGCCGCGAAACCATGAAGTTGCGAATCTCATCTGCGAGTTGAAGCTTTGCGGGCCGGGCTCATTTTGCGAATGAAGAAAGATGGCGAACTCATATGTTTTGCGGGTCCAATTTTGCGAGTCCACCTGCAAGTTGCGAACCCGATTGGGAACCCGATTTGACGAATCAAGCCAAGTTCCACGAGCCTCATGCAACGTGGGCGAACTCGAGTTTTGCGGGCTCGAATCAATTTCGCGGGCCGTGCCAGTTTGCGAACCCATGCAAACCTTATTTCGCGAATTGAGAGAGAGAGAGGGAGCTTGAGGTTTTGCGAACCCGACGGAGTTGGCGAACTCCATTTCACGACCCCTAGGAGGCATGAAGATTCGCGAACCATCAAATTGGCGAAGTGAGTTTCGCGAGTCCACCAAGGTTTGCGAACTCTAAATTTGGCGAACCCACAAAGCCGCTAAGTGAGAAAGCCGCAGAACTATCGTTCGAATCAGGCCTTTCTGCGAACTCGTGTGAGGGGCTCAGCTATTTTGCGAATTGAGGAAGCACTTTGCGAACTCCTCCATTTTTTCGGGCCGAGCAACTTTGCGAACTCGACATACTTTGCGAATTCATGCACTTCAAGAATCAAGCGAACTTTGCGAATCCAATCAAGAACTTTGAGATAATTCGCGAACTATACTTAACCCTTTTTAGCTAAAGTTCACGGGATGATCGAAGTTGGCGAACTAAGCAACTTCGCGGGTCTTGTTTCACGAACCCATCACCTTTTACGAATCCGGTCAAGTAGCGAACCCCCCCCCCCCCAAATTATTTAACAATCAGTACCGAACTTCACGAATTCAACGAATATCACGAGCCACGTGAGATGTACGAAGTCAACTAGAACTCTCAAAATATAGTATACCGTAGGAATTTTTAAAGTCCTTAAGTAATTAATTAATTAAATAGTGTCCTGACGATACTTTTTATGCCTAAGGTTTGGACTTAGGAAATCAACCTGACAGTAGCTATTGTCGACGGACGCCAGGTAAGTAGAAATCCAACTACAACACATAACTTGCGTGTTATATGTCTTGTGTGACTATGTGCCTACGTGATTTCATGATTACATGGATTGATTGTTATGCTTTCGTGTGTTTAGCATAAGCTGCATTTATTTGCATATGCATATTCATGTGCACGCACGAACTCATGGGGGAGGGTCGTGGGACTGAGTGTGCATAATGATATGTCGCTTGTATGCGACGAGGACTTGCCGATGTGGGCAAGTGTGTCGACTCGTAGTTGAGTCAGGGGCTGTCTCCTACGTTACCAGGGCGGCGTTTAGCGTCCTCGTACTATTATGTAAATATATATATGTGGATATCCTATAGATATGATTGGGCATGGCCCGTGGCGGTAAGGTGCGACCTGGAGGGTGCGACCTGAGGGTGTAAGCGACACAGGGTGGAACCCTGGTGTAGGCGACCTCAGTGTGGGCTACCAGCGTGAACGACCGCCGGACAGTCGGGGACGATCGGGTTCATATGGCGACTTAGGGGAACGACGTGCATCCTAGGGTTCGGCCATCCGGCGTGGACCGCTGTCGTATTGTCCCTGAGGGACGTGAGCTCTTGTGGTGCATAGTGAGATCAGCCGAGGGCCCTTAGTACGTTGGTACGATTGTTATATGCATCGGCGCGGATTGCCTTTGCGAGTTTTATATGCGTCGGCGCGGATTGCCTTTGCGAGTTTTATATGCATCGGCGCGGATTGCCGTTGCGGGGAAGTGTCACGTGCATACATGCATGATTTCTGCTTACTGAGCCTCGGTGGCTCATTGTTTTATGTTATGTGTTGTAGGCGCCAGCGAGCACGGTACGTGATCGCGCTAGATTACAAGGCCAATCTTTTGGAGCTTCGCGCTGCTTTTGGGGATGGACATGTGTGTATGGATGACGACCTGTGAGGCCGGGCGCATAGGAGCCTTTTGCTGTGCCGACACACCTTGGCCCTTGTAGTTAGATCATGTCTGGAACTTAGCGTTAGACATGTATTCTTTTGACTTGCACAGAACATCAATTTATTATGTAAATGGAAAAAGAAAAAAAATTTATACGTGTTTTTGATGCACTTCACTACTCACAACTCGCTAGGCACATAGGAACACGCTAGAATAGGCGATTAGGAAGTCGGGTCGTGACACAAATCACCCCATCCTGATCTCAATATACTCGACCAACCCTTGCCCTCAACCGTCGTCCGTCATAACCGCGCTCAGGCGTGAGTCAGCAGGGAGTCCCATAGCCAAAGGCCCTCTCGGAAAGCTATCCAGTAACGGTACATTCAACAGCCAAGGGTCCTTCCATAGCCAAATAGTCGAGCCATCAGCTACCCTAAATGTAATATGTGAACGTACCACTGGTTTTAGCTGCATCAGCTTCCGCTAACTCCATGCTTCATTCGGCGAGATCGATAGATCCCATACCGATCGAGACTGTAGGCGCGTTCAATAAAGCCACTCCACCCAAATCGAGTCAGGAGCTCTTGTAAGCACAATCCACAATTGCTTCATGAGAAGCACCCTATTGTCAACTCCAATCGATCGCAGGCCCATTCCCCCTCAGACACTGGGAGACATAGGACATCCCATGCCACCTTTGCCGTCGATCCCCCCAAAGGAACTTCCTAAATCGCGTCTCCAAAGCTCAGACCACACCTTTAGGAAGTAAGAAAACCCCCGACCAATATGCATGTTGAGCCTGAAGCACCGACTTAACCAGCTGGAGTCGGCCAGTGTACGACAGCGACCGGTTAAGCCATGAGCCTATGTGCTGGTCCACTCGGTGTTATATTAGTGCACAGTCAGCAATCGAAAGGCGTGTGGTAATAAGCGGTACCCCCAGGTAGCACACTGGAAGATGTCCCACTCTATAACCCATCAGTGCCTGAATCTGCGATGTCAGCCCTTCCGCCCGTCGTGACAAATACAACTCACTCTTGTCCGGGTTTGGAACAACCCCGACAGAGCCGCAAAGCGCCCGAGAGCATCCTTCAGCACACCAATCCATACGACATCCGCATGACTGAATAGCAAAAAATCGTCCGCAAAACTCAGAGAGGCCAACCGCAGCGATTCACATCGCCAATGGTAAGTAAACCTCGGTTCCTCAGTAATACACAAGGTGATCATCCCATGCAGCATCTCCATAATCAGGGTAAAGAGATAGGGCGATGTGGGATCACCCTGCCGAATTCCCCTCTTCCCTTCAAAGAATCCAACCACCTGGCCATTCAGGTTTAGCGAAAATGCCGTCGTCGTCACACAAGCCCGAATCCACCCTATGAAGGTTAGGTGGAACCTCATCGCCTCAAGCACAACCAGTAAGAACGTCCACTCCACCTTGTCGTAAGCTGTACCCAGTCATAACTCCTGTGCCAACAGGATATTATCGCTGATGCGCCTACCAGGTATAAACGCCGTCTGTTCGCCAAAATCTTGGATATAACCTTGTAAAGCACATTACATAATGAAATGGGTCTAAACTCCATTGCCCAGCGCGGCGCCTTGATCTTCGGGATCAACGTGATAAGGGTACTATTAAGGCCCTTTAGAAGTTTGCCCGTCCTAAAGAAATCCTGTACAGCCCTTACCACTTCCTCGCCCACTGTTGCCCAAGTCGCCTTGAAAACGGGAACTGTATACCCATCCGGTCCAGGCGCCTTCTCATCCCCCTTAGAGAAGAGCGCCTCTCGTACTTCCTTCCTTCCACTGGGCCGATCATAGATTGCGCATCCGCTGGGGAAAGCGTGCGCGTAACTGCTCCCTGCACGTCCTCAACTGCTATCAGCGTCGAGTGGACAGATTGGCCTAACAGGTCCTGGTAGAACCCAAATCAGCTCCCCCTCGATTGGTGCGGTTCTTCCAGCAAGACCCTCGTCGCATCTTCAAGAGCAACGATACGATTAGTAGCTCGCCGCATGGCCACCCTACAAAAGAAATACGAAGAACATTGGTCACCATCCTTCAGCCAAGCGAGCTTTGCCGTTGCAACAGTGCCATGTGTTCCATCTCCACTGCCTTAGCATACATCGTACGGCACAGCCTCTTTAGATCATAAAAGAGGCCCTCCAGTGGATATCGTGATGAGAACTCCTATGCAAGGTCCAGGAAACGCTTTGGCTCCATAACATTCGAAGCTAAATCCCCTTTCGCCCTCCTCATCTGTTGGAAGATAGGTTTCAACAGCTTCAACCGTTGTACAACCACGAACATAGGAAACCCATGGAGAGGTATATCCCGAATGCGCTGCACTTGCTCCAAAAGAACGTCATCCTTGATCAAGAAATTCTCAAATCGGAACGCCCCTTGCGCTGACGAGGCGTGGCGGATCCCAATAGAATGGGCGAGTGGTATGAGGATGACGGAAGATTGGTAACATCCTCTGCTGATTGTACCACGTAAACATCTGCCCCATCGTTGGTACCGTCAGCAGATCCGCCCTAACTAGGCAAGATTGGAACTCCGCCATATCCTGCATGGCTGGCTTTCCCCCTCGTCCCTCACCCGTGTGCAATATAGCATTGAAGTCCCCCAGGACCATCCATACATCCGCCACACGTGTTTGGGACACAGTAATCAATTCCTCCCGCAAAGGTAGTCGTTCATCCCTCCTAGATTTCCCATACACAAAAGAGATATAGACCGGGTCAGTCGTACCTGGCGATGTCACTCTACAATGAACTGCTTGGGTCGAGAACTCGAGGATGTCCACAATCACAACCAACGGGTCCCACCCTATCCAGATCCTCGTAGCCGGGCCCTCCTCGTAGTAAAAAAACTATCTCCAATGTGAGCGAATGGCACTCGACGCAATCCCCGCGTTAGAAACTGCCACTCGGGTCTCCAGCAGCACTATCAAACTCAATCGCTCAAGCGCTATCAAATCCCTCACCGCCCTCCTGTGGTCTTGCTTATTAAGACCACGTATGCACCCAAACCTAACATAAATGCACCTCATTATGGGCTGCTTTTGCTTTAGGGCCCAGTTGAGATGTGATGTCGTCCGTTTCGCCAATACTGTCGCTTAACACTTCAAATCTATTTCGCCCCTCACTGCTAGGGGCCGAGTGGCCCTCCTGACGCACTCGCTCTAGGCTGCTCCGTGGTAAACTCGTCTCCCCATGAGCACATTCCCCTCGCGTAGACACTATATGATGCCCGTTATCCGGTGACGTCACCACCCTAATGGCCTTACCTTTCGCACCAACCTAACTCCACTCCTCATGGATCCGCCTTCCTGCAAGATCACGCCCGCGACCTTCCCCATGCCGTTGCGCCCCTGGATTGTACCAAGGCTGGCGGCCGTTTTGTGATGGGCGACATTGTTGTCTGTTCGGCCGTGTATGAGGATCAATTGGTCGGTGTGACACGACCAACCTCTGTTGCGGTTGGCTCTGATGTGCGTTCGGCCCATCATGCCTACCCACCCGCTTCGGACATTGCGCCTCTCTATGTTCCAATGATGCACATGTAGTGCATTCGGAAGGCCTCCAATCATACTCGTGGGAATAGGGATAAGTTCGTCAGCCTCACCGTCATCCGCCGGCAAACGAACATTGAACTCTTCTACAAAGGCGTCAGCCATCTTTTTCATTATACAAACGCGGGTGCCCTAAGATGCTCGCGACTACCCGAAGACCATCTTGTGTCCAAAACTCTCCTGGGACGTTCCATAGTTTCACCCACAATGGGATCTCAACCACCTCCTTTCGTTCGAAAGATATCCTTGGTTTCCGCGGTTCCAAGAATAAAGGCTTCCTTTGCATCAACCAAGGGCCCCCTTCCAAACTTCAACGAAAGCCTCCTTCGAATCAAATAAGAACTTAAAAAATTGATGGTTGATCGAACCTCCACCAGGACCCTCCATGTTGAGCGTAGATAACGCTCAACAAAGGGAAAGTACGGCTTCTTTCCCAGAAAATAACCGACCAGCGTATGCTTCCAACGATCTACTCCAGTTAGCGCCACCTCTCGTGATGGTCTATCCTCTCTAACCGCATCTGCGATAGCAGGAGCCGTGTATGCTAGCTTCATTCCCTGACTTTCAGTAGTCAAGGGCCCGTTCAGCCGCTTCGATCCCTTTACCACTGCCACATAAGATGTACCGTTGGGCGTAACAGTGTTCGTTGGTTGCATCGGCCCTAGGCGAGAGAAAGCCAGCCTACGTTGATCCGATCCATTAAGAAGCCCATGGCAGCCCCCACCATCTCCACTCGGCCCAGGAGCAGGATAGGCTAAAGAGTTTGCTGTCCCAACAGGGTCCAAAGGCCCTTTCTCTCACGTCATCAGTTCCTTCGGTGACGCCACTTCTGGTGGGATCGACGACGCCACAGCTGTTGGGGATGGCAGCCGCAATTGATCCGAGATAGTCTTAGACACATCAGTGATCCTAGGCAAGCCCCCCTCAGTCGGCACCAATTTCGCAATGCACTGGTCGTATACGATGATCTCCTCATCGACACATTCAGCGTTCGCAGCCAAGCCCATGTCTACGCACCTTCTCGCTGTCAGGCCCCTTGCCGGTGGTGGCGTATCAGGTCTCCCCATTGTCACGGCCTTGGGTTATGGTGGAGAATGCCTTTGATTGGCACAGTACGTGTAGGTGATCCTCGGGAAACCCTAGGTGCGTCCCATCCCCCAACACGATCGGACTGACCCCAATTTAGATGTGCACTCGGCAGCCCATCATGTCGAACTGCCCCAACAGTGCGCATCACTTCAGATCCACTCGGCAACCCAGCCCATCGAACCGCCCCATCAGTACGTACAGCGTCCGATCCTTGAATTTGCTCCATCAGCTCACGAAAGTGTTCCCTGTCAAAACACTCTGCATCTAACCCGCCTTGCGCTGTCCCTCCGCCTCAGCCCATAGTTCCGATCCGTTCAGCCCCCCGGCGGTAGGCGTCCCTGACAAAGCCGCACTCCCCGCAATCGTCACCGTCCTCAAACCGTCTGACGAAGATTCCATCAGATCACGTCAGCGAACCCTAGCCCCCAATCGAAACTCCCCACACTCAGAGCCTCCACCGCCGAAAATGTTGAGAAGGATACCACAATCACCAACCGATCAAGATTGACCGGAGACGATGGTGATCGGACGTCAACCGCACGGTGAAACCATGAAATTTGAGTAAGCTCGCCAACTGTGTGAAAATCGCACCTACTGAAGGTGTAATTCCCTCTACGTGTTTTTTCCCAATAAGGCAAATATTCTCGCAGCTTACGACTCTTTCAGAGCTAAACCCAAAAATATTTGGAATATTATTTATTTAATTTCCAAATTAATCTGAGATTAAGTTTCGAACTCCATACCATATTTAAATATACTTAGCTTGACTTGGTATTTAAGTTAGTTTTCTAATAATAGCAAGTTTCCTAAAGTTTGTATTTGGAATTCAAAAGAGAGTAAGATTTGGCAAAAATCTCTCATACTTTAAGGACTAAGATATCGAAATTCAAGCCTTTAAATAAGCTAAGAAATCAACCAAAGGCACAAAACACACACCGAACGCACACACGTTTCTCCCACGCAACGGCTTAGTTCTCTCTAGCCATCTTTAGAGAACTGATTCCATGGTACACTGCGAGGTCGACGTGATGATCTAGTGCCATCCACCACCATCGACAAAGTCTTGAAGAAAAGGACAAGGAGCTGCCACTCGCGTCAACTAGTAATTCTCTACGGGTTTGACCCGCCCTATTGCTGTCAGGACCCGCCGTCCTAACTCTTATCCCGTTCTAATCCAAGGTGCCTACGGCTTCGTTATCATGCAAAAGCGTAAAAATACGAATAAAATTTTTCCTTTTTAAAATGCATGCGGAAGTCTTACATACAAGTCAAAAGAATGTTCATAAATCGTTCTACAGATCATCGTAGTCCATTTTGACGTTGCGTCCTTCGAAAACCAAGTGGGCCGCGTCATCGCCGGAACTATCGGCCACCAGCCACAGCCGGCGCCTATTTTCTCCGCACAACAAACTAATGGGCCGGCTCTTACTGCCTCGCGGCCAGCTCTAAGGCAAAATCTTCCTCAGCAGCCATGGACTCCGCACAGACACAAACGTCGCTTCACCTCCGCCATCATCCCTCTCCGTTACCCGCGCCACGAGGCCCGCGGACTGATCCGTAAGGGCACACTGCCGCCACCTTGTGGCCACTCCCATAGCAAGGAGGATGGTCCTAGCAATGGTGCGCCGTCCCCTCATGCCGCTTCAACTTCCATGGGGAATACTAACGGACTTAGGGTTCCACCGGGGGTAGCCACCAATGAGAACGAGCCTGCGGTCCACCTTAATTGTCCCAGACCTAAGGCGAGGGTGGTCGTGACGACGCCACCCTCTGACATGCTCCCTATTGTTGAAGATGCCTCTGATGAGGAATCGCAACCTCTCCACCTCCTTGACAGCCGTTTCCTGATCGCCGAGCCATAATACCACAGGCCTTGGGATCAGGGCCGGGTCTCTATGACGGGAGCTGCTTTCTACGCGGTTAAACGCTCAGCTCCTCACTACATGACGCCGTCCCATTCAGCCCCGAACGCTACTCATCAACCTAGGGACTCTTCTCATAGTCATGCTCACTTCGGGCCTAGGCCTATGATAGAGGAACGCCGCCACCTGCCGGCACATACGACAGCCTCGACAGGAATGGTTAGTGAGCGAGATGGCCCATCCTTTGCTGCTGTTCTTCAAGGTGCCAGTGCCAATAGCGCGCGCCACGACATACCTCGACCTAACCTACACCGCCCCTACACTTATTGATGGAGAAGCTGTGGCGTGTCCGCCTTGGGCAGTGTCTAGAAAAGGCACTGCCAGATCGGACCACACTCTTTTTGGATACTTTTAGGAAAGAGACCTTACTTCCCTCACGTTGAACGATTTGCTAAGTCTAGTTGGTTTTACCTGATCGAAGTCCGCACTACAATCAACGGCTTCTTCAAGTTTCTGTTTGCGACGGCGGAAGCTTCAGCTGCGGTCCTGGAAGGGGGACCATGGCTCATGCAAGGGCAGCCACTCTTCTTTGAAGTTTGGAGAATGGGCATGCCTTTGAGAAGAAGAACCACCCGACTGTCCCGTTATGGATTAAAATGCGCAATGTACCAAGCGAACTGTGGACACAAGAGGGTCTGGGAATAGTGGCCAGTGTCATTGGGAGGCCCTTGTTTGCTGACTCGATGACGGCCACTGGTGAATGGCTGGAATACGCAAGGGTTTGCATCGAGAAAACTCTTGAGGAACCGTTTGTTGAGCAGTTCAAAGTTAGAATCCCCACGGAGGATGGAGGACACAATTAGGGGTTGAATACGAGTGGAAACCAAAACAGTGCACTGCATGCAACGCTTGGACCCATGGATCTGGGAGCTGCCCAAAGAACCCGAGCAAGCAATCACGGCCACAAACTTCGGCAATGGCAACACGACAGAACCTCCGGCCAACCACGCAGGCACAGCCACAAACCTTGGGCGCGGCCTCTCAACATACCGTGCAACACAATTCTCAGCCTACCTTTGTCCCTCGTACAAGACATGAATGGAGACGAGCCGCTAACAACGAGAAAGGCAAAGCCATTCCTGTGGAGACACCCACGGCTGCCACTGCCATTGAGGACGGAGCTAATAGGGGCCATACTAAGGATGCTTACACAAGGCTGGCCCATCTGCCCAATACGGGCTGCTCTACAAGCATGGCCTCCTCTAGTTGCCCTACAGTCGACCACCGCAACCCATTTGCTGCTCTAGAGGATTTGGAGTGGGAAAACTTAGATACTCAGGGTCCTACAGCAGCCCTCCTAGCGGTTGACCAATGATCGCAGTCGCCTCTTGGAACGTGCGTGGTCTAAACAGGTTAGACCACAGATGGGCGGTGAGGGAGCTGATTATAAAGTACGACCTGAAGATTATAGGACTCAATGAGACTAGAGTTTCGAAAGAAAACGCTACTAGTGTTGCCCAATCAATAAGGCCCCGGAGCTGGTTTTATGACTACGATAGTGGGCCGTCATCTCGCATTTGGATTGGATGGGATCCCGGCTTCGTCAATGTCATGGTGGAAGCCGACACGACACAGTAGGTTCATTGTAAAGTACAAGGTTTGGGGGAAAGGCTGGAGTTTCATATCTCCTTCATTTATGGGCTAAACCTTCGGTCGGAACGGCGGGATTTATGGGCGGACCTTGCTAGAACCTCACGGGTGCGTGATAATACTCCGTGGGTCGTGGCGGGAGACTTTAATGCTATTCTGGAGAAACGGATGCTCGTTGAGGGTCCTCGGTGGTGGGGGCTGCCCCAGTTTTGCCGAATGCCTTACCCGTCGGACCTCATCAGACTACCCCGAGTTGGATCCTTCTTCACTTAGTACAACCAACAAAGTGGCACCTCGGGCGTTTGGAGACGACTCGACAGAATGGTGGGTGATTCTTTGTGGTTTACCCGGTTTAGTGACTTGACCTATCGTTGCGGCCTTCCATCGACCTCGGACCATTCCCCGCTAATCTTGTAGGCTACTAGTCCGCCACGAGCTAAGGGCCCTACTTTCAAGTTTGATAACTTCTTAGTGAATGACCCCCGCTTTGCCCCCTTAGTGGAGGAGTCTTGGCTACGTCGAGAGGACGGCTACCCCATGTTCGCTGTGGTAAAATGACTAGAAAGGATAAAATCTGCCATGAAACAGCTGCGACGCGAGAAGGGGGATCTCAACCACAATGCTCTCGAGCCGAAACGTTCCTTAATACCGCCCAAGACCTTGCCATCCATCACCCTTTTGAGCCTAACCTCCTCATTCTGGAGAAACAGTGCTGCTTTTTATACGCCAAAGCTGTTGAAATGGAGCACACGGCACTTACTCAACGTGCCAAAGTGGAGTAGCTTAAGGATGGCGACCAATGTACCTCCTTCTTTTTCAAGAAAGCGGCCACGCGTCGGGTGATCAACCGGATCTTCTTCCTTTAAAATGAAGCTGGGGAAACCTTTGAGGGCGATGATCGTGTAAGGGCGGAGCTGATTTGTTACTATACGGAGCTACTTGGCCAATCCACACGTGCGGATCCTATTGCCCCGGCTATGATTGTGCCTTATTTGGAGCGGGAACTCGAAATGGATGAGGCTGATGCAATGATTCAACCGATCACGGACGATGAGATCATGAGCGCTCTGTTCCATGGGGGATAATAAATCTCCTGGGCCTGATGGGTTTACGGCTGCATTCTACAAGCATGCTTGGAATACGGTAGGACCTGACATTACTCACGCAATCAAGGAATTCTTCCGTACGGGCTATCTCTTGAAGGAACTCAACTCAACACTTATCACGCTCATACCCAAAGGTGATAACCCTAAGATGGCCAAAGACTTTAGACCTATCTCGTGCTGTAATGTGCTTTATAAAATCATCTCGAAGGTCACGCGAACCGCTTAAAGGGCTGCCTCGGCCATCCCATCCACCTGTCGCAGACGGCATTTATTCCAGGCTGCGAATCTCAGACAACATTCTCTTAGCCCAGGAAGTTTGCCAAGGGTACAACAACTTCGGTCTTCCCGAACGTGTGGCATTCAAAGTTGATATTGCTAAGGCCTAGGATAAAGTGGAATGGGACTTCGTTCTCGCCATGCTCGAAGCACTTAATTTCCACCGTACCTTTGTGGGATGGATTCGAGCTTGTCTAACGCCTAGTTTCTCCATCAATATCAATGGCAGACCGGAGGGGTTCTTTCATGGGCGACGTGGCCTTCGCCAAGGTGATCCTATCTCGCCATATATTTTACGCTCGTCATGGAGGTGTATTGTATCATCGCTGACGGGATTCGTCGCAAAACCCGGTTTCGGTACCACTGGAAATGCGACACTTCATCACTTTTTATGCTCACGTTTGCGGACGACCTACTCCTCTTCTGTCATGTGGATGTGGAGTCGACCATGGTGTTCAAGAGTGGCCTGGAACTGTTTGCTATGGTTTCTGGATTGCAGGCTAATACTCAAAAGAGTGAGATGTTCATCTCTAAAAGAGCTGAGCGACTGAAGGGTGCTATTCAGACCGTTATCGGCATCCCGCACGGGTCCCTTCCTGTGCGCTACCTTGGGGTCCCACTCATTGCGTCGCGACTTACTATTGCTGACTGTGCCCCGCTTCTTAGCAGTTCGTCGGTTGGGCTCATGGACTAACCTGTCCCTTTCCTAAGCTTCCATACATATTGGGCGGGCATCTTCTACTCCCCAAAGGTATTATTAGGAGCATTGAGACACGTCTTCGGAAGTTCTTGGGGACAGGCACCTCTGCTAAATTGGTTTGGGACGACATCCGCCTCCCAAAAGAGGAAGGAGGCCTCGGGTTACGCTCGATCGAAACGGATAATAAGGTATTGCTACTTCGGCTCCTTTGGGCTCTATTGAGCAGAGATGACTCCTCGATCTGGGCCGCCTGGATTCGGCAGACCCGCTTACACAACACCACACTTAAGTCCGCCAGACCCACCACGCGGACGTCGTGGAGTTGGAAGCTCCTAAAGCTCCGGGACCTTATCAGAGCGCTCATTACTTTCACCAGTGGGAATGGGAATTCCATTCGAATGTGGACTGATCCGTGGCCGCTCACGAGACTCATGATTGACCGCTTCCCTTGGGGTCTGATGATTGTGGGACTCCCTATTGACTCGAAGCTTAGCAAGTGATTAATGAGGATGGCTGGTGCTGGACCGCTCAATCGTCGGTGGAATATTTGGAGATTGCACCTTTACATCCACAGATTTGGCCGAACGAGGAGGACACGATTAGTTGGATTGCATCCCCCAATAAGAAGGTCTACCTCCTCTTCTAGGGATAGTATCCGGTGCGGCGTCCTAAGGTCCCCTGGTATACGCTCTTTGGGGGTCCGTTGGCCATCCCCAGACATGAGATCATGCTTTGGCTTGCTATTCGGGATAGACTGGCGACAAAGGACAAGCCTTGGGTTGCGACGAAGGCTGGAAGCTCTAGTTGCCTTCTTTGCGACACGCATGCGATGGAGACTACGCGACACCTTTTCTTTGAATGTCCCTACTCCAGAAAGTGCCTTCGCTTACTGAGAGGCAAACTGCGCTTTGGCTGGCCGATTAGAGATTGGCCCGATGGAATTCGTTGGGCGGCTAGGTGGTGGCGGGGCAAGCATCTTGCAAAGTTGGGTCCTAGATACACCTTAGCTTCCCTGGTGTATCACTTGTGGATGGAACGTAATAAGAGATGGCACGAGGGGAGACAACGCCAGCCCGCTCAGCTCATTAAGGATATAGAGTCGCTGCTTTGTCTTCGTCACTCTCTCCCCTAGCTATGCGCTGCAAGTCTGCACCCTTAGACGGATGTGGCATATCGCCTAGTAGGTATCTCCCCTCCCTTTGTTTCAAATGTTTACTATGTTTTTTCTTGGAAGGTGCTTGGCTGGTCCGAAATTTGTAATGGCGTGCGTCTCTTGGCCCTTCTTGCCTGCATGCTGTGGTTTTGGTGTCTCCCCGTGCTTGATGGAGATGGCAGCCCCCCGTACTGAAGTCTGACGGAGACTGTGCCATTTCTCTTCCCCTCTCCTTTGCGTTTCGCTCCCCTTACTCCCCCCGGGCATGTTTGTTTGTCTTGTCTGTTTTGTTTCCTTCTACCTTTGTTGTAGGCTAGTTCTTGGACCTCGTTGCTCCCTGCTTTCCGTGCCGTGCCATCCCACGTTTTGGGTGAGGGGTAGCCCATCCTGCCCTGTCGTCTTCAACCTGACCACTTGCATGGAAAACAGGAGTTGGCATGACTTTGCCTTGTTTCGACCAGCCCTGCGGATGCTTTCTGCATGCCTACTTTTTCCGTCTGAAGCTTATCCACTGTGATATTGTCTTCCGTCTGTGCGTCTTGCGCTTGTTGGCACTTAGCTGGGTAGCCCTGCTGGTACGACATCTGGTGCCAGGAACCGGTTAATTGTTGTGGTTTTTTACTTTTACGTTGCCTTTTGCTGGACTGTAGTACTTTATTTTGGGCTAGGTCTTGTTTGGGACCTTGTAGGTTTGTCTGGGTTTCATGGTTTTTGGTGCTGTCTGGTCGGTTGTAAATTACCGCTTGGTGCGGCATGAGCGATATCATGCACGCTGCTCTGTACCCCTGTTTTCCATTTATTTTAGTTACCATTTCCAAAAAAAAACACGGGATCTATTCGGTACCGCAGGATTGGCTAGGTGCTTACCGAATTCTTGGATTCCTCCCTTCCCGGGTTGAGGCGAACGATAATCATTATGTTTTGACATATTTATTTGTATGGTACAAATCATTTTCAAATCTTGAAAATATGGTATTTTCTTTGTAATTTTTCGTGGCCTATAAAGTACATAAGTTTTTCATAGTGAAAAACTTAAGTCTTCATGTGTATTTTTCATTTTTGAGAGAGAAAAATTATGTACATCCTTAGAGGAAATTTGTGGAATGTATCTCTTAAAACAACTCCACTCCCTCTCTAGCCATCCTCGGGAGGGACTTTGTTTGTGATAGGTCTCAGGGTCGGCGTGACTCTCTTCGGTGCGGCTCGTGTAAGCGTGGAACGGTTTACTACAATCGGGAGCTAGGGATCTTCGCTACGAGGGTAATCCCTTATACTCTATTATGAGTTGTACATGCACTTTTTCTTTATTATACCGAGCACGATCTTGGTAATGGCGGTGAGAAAATTTTTGAAATTCACTCGCCCCAACAGTGGTATCAGAGCGAGGCTCGGTCTTAAGAAACGACATAAATGGACCCGAAATGAACTCGGTTGTGCAAGTCACTGAATCGCTCGAGCGTCATAGCATGAGTCGATATTTGTTTGAGTTTGCAAACTGAGTGCTTGCATGGTCGGGACCGTCTCGTTACGAGCGGTTCGGCGTAGAAAAGCAATGAGGTGAGAAACCGCAGCGGTTATCTCCCCGCGATGTATTACTTCACGCTTGATCGTGAGGTTAGGGTATTATTTGTGTAGACAGCTTGAATCTGGATATTTTGGTCGTTTCGTGATTTGAATTGGAAATTTTAGCGATACCTAGAAATATTGAGGTTAAAAGCTCGAAAACGAGCTGCTGCCCCTTGTCGTGCGTTAAAGTAACGTATTACTTTTAACGGGACCTTGACATTCAATGGATTCGAATTTTAACTCCGGTGGCGGCGAAGTCCGACTCCGGTAGGAGTAGGATAAGGGTCGGTGGTTTTCATTTTGGGCTTCGGGGCTTTTAGAAACCCCGACGGGCTAATTAGGAAATGGTCCAATTCTTTTCATATTTGGATCTAAAATGTTTGGCCCAAATATAGTATATGGGCTTGACTAGATTTAGGCCCAACTTAATACCCTATTGGGCTCGATGGTCTAGAACTAAGCCCAAATTTTGTCGGTTCCTTAGAACGTTTTATTGTCATATACGTCTTTATGTGGTGTATGTATGATACGTTAAGGCGTCAACGTGGACTTAGGCTCTAATTTCCGGGTATGTTAAGGGTGACAAGGTTCCCCTATTGGGGTGGGCCCGACAAATCGATGCCGACCCCCGAACAGCGCAACGTGGCGATAGCGAAAGCGCGTTTGAAGCGAGCGGCGTAGGGGACGAATTTTCAATTTTTAATATCTAAATTCGACCTTACGTCCTTCGGCTTCTCCCGAGGGCCTAAGATACTGCCCTAATCCTCGGGAGACCACAGTTAATTCGAATTATCAAAATTCGAATTTATTTCAAATTTATTTGAATTAATAATTTAGTTCCAAACTAATCGAACGAAGCAGCAGCCAGTCGTTTTTTGATTATTTGGTGACCGAAATGATTTCCGATCAATACCAAATTTTTGCAGAATAATTGTGCACTTCCCAACGTTCGCAATGAGAGGTCTTTCAAATTATTCCGATGTCGTTTCGTATTTTTCGTAAAATCAATTCAGTGGTTCGAATTATGAATTCGAGTAAAGCGGCAGCCTGCCGTCTTTTGACTAATTGATGACCGAAATGATTTCTGATCGATACCAAATTTTTCCCGAATAATTCTACACTTCCCGGCGTTTGCAACGAGGGGTCTTTAGAATTATTCCAATACCGTTTGGTATTTGTCATAAATCAAATCGTTAGGGTTCGAGGTATACCTTCGGTGAACGGGATTTAATCTGTCGTCGCCTCGGATGTACGTTGAAACACCTCGTCGGGATCTCGAGGCCTCTGGGCTAGATTGTCACGCTCCTGATGGCTAGACGCAGCTTGGTTCGGGCGTTACGACTCGTCTTACGAATCTGTCTGTTGTGGTTTGAGAAGTTGTAGAACCTTTCTACCTTTTCTCTCTTTTTATTTGAGCAAAGTACAAGCCTGAAAACCACCTCAAGCTCTTCACGTTAGTTCTATTTCTTCTTATTTATTTATTTATTTTTATTTTTATTTTATATAATTGAGACACTTGTCTTAACAAGTGTGAAATAAATAAATAAATATGACTTATTCATTCTACACATCCCAACGTGGATGTGTAGAGTTTTCCCTTTTTATTATTTTTATTTTTAATAATTTAGATTCGGCCCTTGAGGTTTCTAAATTCTCAACTCAGTCCCTCAATTTAAATAATAAAATAACTAAATCCAATCTAATTATTTTAATTATAATTGAGCCTCACTTAGTTAATTAAGCACTTAAGACAATATTAAGTCCTAATTATTTCCTTGACCGTCACTGGAATAAAACTAAGTCGTCGATACCTCGTATCAACTATCACATTCGTTAGGTTCGAGAGAAAAGCCCACCGTTTTCGTTCGAGTTCACTACCATTTTTAAGCGCGACTCTCTAGGTCCGTCTCAATTGGCATGGGAGAAATCCACGAGTCCCGGTATTCGCCTAGCCAATCCCGCGGTACCGAACAGATCCCAGTTGAGAATGAATTTTGATCTAATCGAAATTCGGGCGAACCGACTATAGTGTATATTTAAATACTTCTTACGCCTTTCACTTGCATCCCGGTTAGGTGAGAGCCATGCATATGTCAAACTCAGTAACCTAACACCATGTTATAATCGAGACCGAACCGATTATTTAAACTACGCTCCGTATCGAATACGAGCAAGTTTTCTAAGCTTCGGCCGAATACTTCATAATCGTCATTCTCCGATTATCTCATAGGACATTAACCTATACGAATATAGGCAGTGAATCCCGATAGCAGTCAAAGCCCGACAATCACTTCCTTAAAGTCGGTTGCGTTTAGTCGCTGGCCCGTGTCCCATATCTGAACACTTACGGACCTAGCCAACTAGCGATAAATCGAAATCGCGAAAGCAGTTAGAAAAACGCTCGGATTTTCTCTCTCTATGATTTTTCTCTCTAGCACACGTTAAACCCTAATAGAAATACAGTTCAAAACCTTTCATCTTCCTCGCCGTATCAGACACCACGTCATGATGGTTTGGACGCGGCACGGCGACCCCCACCGCCGGGATCAGACGGCGGTGGTCTGGGTTTTTGGTCGTCTCCTCTCACGTCTTCTTTTCTTGTGGCCCTTTATCTTCCCCGACTTTCCATCTTCTCAGACGAACCTGACGACGGCTGGACTTTGAACTGACATTGATGGGTTCTACTACCTTCATGTGCGGCTCCATGATGAGTGGATCCTCATCTACTACGATCCTCAATGATCCTGCGACATCATGTGATCTTGAAGCTCTGAAACTGGATTATCCGACCTTCGCTTCTCGTTTTGATGGGCATCGCTTCAACGCGCTGATGGGTAGGGTCAATGGTAGGGAACGGCAACTCAGGTGCCCCAGGGCAGCACGTCGACTCTGTTAGCCGGACTTCCTTTGAGACACGACGGACTGGGATTATGGTGTAGGACCCCAATCCCCGCAAGCTAGGTCGGCCAATAAATTATGTATGTGAACTAAGTGATAAGTGTTTAATTGCATACATGATTTACGTTTATGTGATCTTACGAATTTCGTCCTCACGTGTTACGTGAATTTTGTGCAAATACAGGAAAATAATATGTGCTCACGATGAGAGATTTTCGAAAATAGTAAGGAAGGAAAAACTAAATGATAGACAAATAAGAGTTGGCTAGGATTCACTTTGGACTAGGAAATTTAATTTATTTTGGGCTAGACCTCACAAATTAGACCCAATTGGAATTAAGTTAACATAGGAGACAACAATCCCTAATTCAAGGGAAACCCACGCCTAAGCTATACTCTAGTAATATTATTTAAAGAAAAATATCTAACTAAGAAATCCTAACACAATAATCTCATTCAAACTAACGAAAACCTACGAGGAGAAGAAGGAAGTGACGAAAGGAGTTCCACCCAAAGAACACACCAAGTAGCTTGAGGTTCGAAATTTGTAAGTGAAATACCCTCCCTAAAACCTTTAATTTCGTACCCTAGGTGTGGTTGGAGGTATTAATGACATTAAAAGCGAAGTAGTTGAAGAATTATGTGAAAGCCCTAAGTGTGAGGTATGAGCTCAGGTTAAGGTCTCTCGACTTAGGAAATCAGTGTTAGGATTGTTTGATATACGATTTAGAACCTAGACATTCTGCTTCTGAGAAGTAACCACACGATTTGGGTAGCAAAAGGAATAAAATGCAAAAGTTTCGACTGGATAAATTAGGAAGAAAGCAGTTTCGATGAGATGAGTAATTTTGGGTGTTTCGATCGAAAGTGAGTAATTGCAATAGGCTTTCGGGCGACATAGGATTCATGAAGCTAGTTTTCGAATTGGATTAATTTTGAATAGTAAACTCCATAAGTTATGAGTTTCGACCGAAATTCATTTTAATGTATGAGTATCGATCGAAACTCAATTCCAATCCATGCAATCGTTCGAAAGTGGATAACCACCTTGCATGGTTTCGATCGAAACCTAAATGATGTCAATGCTGACATAAGACTCGGCGAAACACCAATCAATTTGAAATGAAATTTAGCGAAACCCTTAAATTGATCGAGATTAGCTAATTAAAGAGGGTTTCGACCGAAAGAAATCTCGGCGAAACTCCCTCAATCGCACGAAACTAAAATAAGGAACTATCAATTTAAATTAAGATTGGATATAAATGAGTTTCGATCGAAAGTGGCTAGCAAAGGTGACTTTCGATCGAAAGCAACTAAAGGACGAGTTTCGGGCGAAACTCAGGGGAAATTTCGATGCTATAAGTTAGAAAATTCTTAACGGTCGAAAATTAGGTGAAATCGAGCTAATTGAAGTTCAACCAAAACCTAACCCTAAAATAACACCACTTTCGCCAAGACACCTAAGTTAGCATAATCAATTCTAACCTAACTTAGCTTTCGAAGTTAATAACTTAGAAATTTGTAGCAAGGTAAATCAAGCAAATAGGAATAATAACGACCTAGTATGACTGAAATTTAACATTCGACGAATTAGCTAAGAAAAGCAATGTACTAATATTCTAACCCTTATTATTTAAAAGGTCGGACGTTAGGGATCTCACCAGACAATACGGTAACTTAAGCTCGGACGCCAAGTAAGTAGAAATTCAACTACGACATGTAACTTGCCTGCGTCCAATTATGTGAATTACGTGCTCGTGTATTCTATGTGAAACATGTACGTTACGATGTGATTATTTTATATGCATGATAGCATGATCTGCATGTGTATATGAGTATGGCATGAGCACTTGCACGCATACGTAGTACGTAAGACGCGAGGTACAGCGTGCATAAGATCGCCTGTGTGCGATGTATACTTGCCCATATTGGCGTTTGTGTCGACTCAACGAAGAGTCATGGCTCCCCTATGCAGCCATGGCGAATGAAGCCATAAGGCCTGGATAAGAGGCTGGGGGAATACCCCGTATGCGGGAGACGCAACCTGGAGGATGCGGCCCGGGCCACGCACTGAATAAGGGAAGATTCCTTCGGGTGACCTTTCCAGTGTGTAAAACACTGACAGGGAGGGAAGATTCCTTCGAGTGACCTCCGCGGTTAGTGGCCTCGGTGTTGGCTACCAGTGAGAAGCGTTCGCGTGGAGGCCACACTGAGTAAGGAAAGATTCCTTCGGGTGACCTTCTAGTGTGCGAACCTCCACATAAGTACGAATCCCTCGTGGATTACGATCTCTATGAAATGGCGCATAGTGGGATAGAAAGCCGAGGGCCCATATGAAGTACGAGTCTAAGGAAAAGAGTATGAGTCGAGAAAAGAGTACGAGTCAGGAAAAAGAGTACGAGCGTTAGTAAACGGTGGCGTGGATTGCCGATCGTTAGGACACGTACATACATGCATAATTTCTGCTTACTGAGCCTCGGTAGCTCATTTCTTATGTTACGTGTTGTAGGTGCTAGCGATCACGGTACGTGATCTATCGATGGCGCAAGGCTGATCTTTTGAAGCTTTCCGGCTGCTTTTGAGGTGGGAGTGTGTGTATCGATGACGACCTGTGAAGGCCGGGCGCATAGGAAGCTTTTGCTGCACACACACACACGTGTATATTGTGTAGATGCGACCACGACGAACTGTAATGACTTATTAATATTCTTTTGACATGTATGTAAGACTTCCGCACATATTTAAAATGAAAAATTTTATTCGCATTTTTCGTCTTTGCACGATAACGAAGCCTTAGGCACTTAGGATTAGGACGAATTACGAGGTCGGACGACGGGTCCTGACAGAGTGGTATCAGAGCTTCGGTCACAGGTGCTGCAGACTGTCCAAACACACACCCTCAAAACCGCGGAAGCGGCCTTGCTTGTAAATCAAATGTTATGTGACTTCTATGCATGGTATGATTTATTGGCCTTAAGAAATTGTCAGGATAGGTTGAGAATGGTAAGACTTAGGGGGAAGGAAGCAGGGAATCAGATCAGGGTAGGGATACCAATAACCCTCCCGACAATAGGGATGCTACCATCCTGCAACTCACGGAGTTGGTCCGATAGCAGTCGGCCCAAATCCAACAACTGATCCAAGAGCAAAACGGTGGGGGACAATCAGCTAACCTACCTCCCCCGCCTGAACGAATCGAAATAATCGGGGAGAGGTTCAGAAAGCTTAACCCTCCGTTGTTTGAGGATGCCGTAGACCCCACCTCCGCCGAAGATTGGCTAAGGACGCTGGAGAACATGTTCCAGCACAGCCGCAAACCTGAGGCGGAGAAAGTTATGTGCGCTGCCTACCTGTTGAGGGGGAGCGCTGGGCACTGGTGGGACACCATCTCAGCCATCGAGAACCCACTAACGATGAGCTGGGATCGGTTTAAGGAGATCCTCAGAGGAAAGTACTACACCGCCCCTGTCAGAGCCCAGCGGATGAACAAGTTCATCAACCTCCGCCAAGGGGCGATGACAGTGGCAGAGTACATCAAGAAGTTCGAGCAGCTATCAAGGTTCGCTGTTCACATGGTCAGTACGGACGCGCTCAAGATCGAGCAGTTCATGGAAGGATTGAAGCCCGAGCTGTACCGGGATGTGAGTATGGAAGGAGTACAAGGAGCCAGGTATGTGCAAGTGGCTGAGAGGGCGCTTGTGGCAGAGCAGGCAGAGGCCAGAATTGCTCGCGCCCAGGAAGCGAAGCGCAAGTTCGTACAAGGGCCGCAAGGGAGCATAAGCAACCCAAGCGGCAGTTTGTAGCCAAGGGTGGGAAGCCGAACTTCCAAAACCGACCTGGACCACCCCCGCCATTCGACTCAAACCAGGGTAGACCCCAGCTAGACCTACCCGTATGCCCGAAATGTGCACGGAGGCACACGGGAGTTTGCAACTCCCAGAACGCTACGTGCTTCAAATGTGGCAAGACGGGCCACTATCTAAGGGCATGTTCGGAAAGTGGATCCGGAAGCCAAGCTGGAAACCAGGCAGCCCCACCAAGGGTACCGGCTAGGGTTTTCACCATAACCTCCGAGGAAGCGGAAAACAACCCGGCCGTGGTAACAGGTACCCTCCTCGTCTATGAAACCCCTACATACATCCTAGTCGACTCAGGAGCGACACATTCGTTTGCGTCTACTAAGTATGTCGCAAGAGTAGGAGTCACGCCTCACCGTGCTGAGTGTGAGTTTAGGGTAACAGTTCCAAACGGGAATCCCACCCAAACAGACCACGTCCTACGGGATTGCCCAATAATAATCGGGGATAGGGAACTACCAATAGACCTCATAATAATTCCTATGAATGACTATGAGGTGATCCTCGAAATGGATTGGCTATCGAAGTATGGAGCCGTCATAGACTGCCACCGCAAGATAGTCACGCTCAATACGGACGGGAATGAACCCCTCAAGTTCGTAGGAACTAGCAAGGCGACTATGATCTCTAGAATATCAGCGTTAAAAGCCCAACGACTGATCAAATCAGGGTGCGAAGCCTATCTGGTATTCTCTATCAAGTCGGAAGGAAACGCCTCCCCGAAATTTGAGGAAGTGTCGGTAGTTAAGGACTTCCCCAACGTATTTCTCGAGGAATTACCGGGACTACAACCGAGCGGGAAATAGAATTTGCCATAGATCTGGTACCTGGAGCGGCGCCAGTATCTATGACCCCGACGGAAATGAAGGAGTTAAAGGACCAACTAGACGAACTCATGCAGAAAGAGTTCATACAGATGAGTTTCTCTCCTTGGGGAGCGCCGGTGCTATTCGTGAAGAAGAAAGACGGGTCCATGCGATTATGCATCGACTACAGGGAGCTGAACAAGCTAACGATCAAGAACAAGTACCCACTCCCTAGGATAGACGATCTGTTCGACCAATTACAAGGCACAACGGTTTTCTCCAAGATCGATCTATGGTCGGGCTATCATCAGTTAAGAATTCGGAAGGAAGATGTCCCGAAGACGGTCTTTAGTACCCGCTATGCCCATTATGAGTTTCTGGTGATGCCATTCGTGTTGACTAACACGCCGGCAGCCTCTATGGACTTAATAAACTGGGTGTTCAAGCCATACTTAGATAGATTGCATCATCTTCATTGATGACATCCTAATCTACTCAAGGACAAAGGAGGAACATGAGGAACACCTGGGGACAGTTCTGGGTATACTACGGGAGAAGCAACTGTACGCCAAGTTCAAGAAGTGCGAATTTTGGCTCGACCAAGTCGCCTTCTTGGGGCATATAGTATCAGGAGATGGGATTTCTGTAGACCCGAACAAGATAGAAGCCATTAGCAACTGGCCTAGACCGACCAATGTAACGGAAGTACGGAGTTTCCGCGGTCTGGCGGGTTACTACAGGAAGTTCATCAAGGATTTCTCAAAGATAGCGTCTATACTGACGAAGCTTACCAGGAAGAATACACCATTTCAGTGGACCACAGAATGCGAACAGAGCTTTCAAGAGCTGAAAGAACGGCTTACAACGGCCCTAGTTCTCACAATACCTTCGGGAACTGGAGGGTACACCGTGTATAGTGATGCGTCAAAGAACGGGTTAGGGTGTGTGCTAATGCAGAACGGGAATGTAGTAGCATACGCTTCTCGCCAACTGAAGGAGTACGAGAAGAATTACCCGACGCACGACCTAGAGCTCGCGACAGTGGTCTTTGCCCTCAAGATCTGGAGGCATTACCTCTATGTGAGAGCGGTGTGAGATATACACCGACCACAAGAGCCTCAAGTACTTCTTTACCCAAAAGGAACTGAATATGAGGCAGAGGAGGTGGTTAGAGTTAGTCAAGGATTACGATTGCGCGATCAACTACCACCCAGGCAAGGCGAATGTAGTAGCCGATGCCTTAAGCCGAAAAGCAATGAGTACAGAACTGCAACTACTGGAAGTAGAAGTCGTACGGTTAGGCGAAGTTGAGGCGCAACTAGCAGCCTTAACTTTCAACCTACGCTGCTAGAGCAATTTAAGACGGTGCAGGAAGCAGACGAGCTTTACACGAAGATCAAAGAAGCGCAACCGGAACAACCGACAGGAGACCTCATAATACGGGAAGACGGACGACTGTACTTCAAGAACTAGTTGTACGTGCCAGACGACGCCGAACTACGACGACTGATAATGATGGAAGCACATGTCACGGCGTACTCTGTACATCCAGGAGCAACGAAGATGTACAGAGGCTTAAAGTGGTGGCCAGGCATGAAAAAGGACATCGCGACTTTCGTAAGTCAATGCCTGACGTGTCAGCAGATAAAAGCCGAGCATCAAAGGCCAGCGGGAACTCTACAACCGTTACCCATTCCGGATGGAAATGGGATAACATTACCATGGATTTCGTAGTAGGGCTACCGAAGAACGCCAAAGGGCATGAAGCGATTTGGGTGATCGTCGATCGATTAACCAAGTCTGCCCATTTCCTACCAACTAGTACGACGTTCTCCATGGAACGATATGCAGAGCTGTACATTCAGGAGATAGTATGACTACACGGTGTTCCATCGTCGATAGTCTCGGATCGCGACTCCAGATTCCTGTCGAAATTCTGGATGAGCTTGCAAAAGGCGATGGGAACGAAGCTATCTTTTAGTACCGCCTACCATCCGCAGATGGACGGTCAATCCGAGCGAACGATTCAGACACTGGAGGACATGCTCCGAGCGTGTATACTCGATTTCAAAGGGAATTGGAGTAGGTACCTCCCACTAATCGAGTTCTCCGTCAACAATAGCTACCACGTCACCATTGGGATTGCCCCGTACGAAGCGCTATACGGGCGTAGGTGCAGGTCCCCAGTACATTGGGACGAGGTCGGAGAACGGGCAATGTTAGGCCCTGGTATAGTACGAGAAATTACGGAAGCCATTACCACAATACGAGAAAGAATGCGAACTGCACAGTGCCGATAGAAAAGCTACGCAAACCGAAGACGTCGACCACTGGAATTCGAGGAAGGCGATATGGTGTTTGTAAAAGTATCACCGATGAAGGGTGTGAAAAGATTCGGGAAGAAAGGGAAGTTGAGTCCTAGGTATATAGGACCATTTCGGATAGTAAAAAGGGTTGGTGAGGTAGCATATCAACTAGAGCTGCCAGCGTCATTATGGCAAGTGCATGACGTGTTCCATGTCTCATACGGAAGTATCTAGGTGACCCGAATCACGTTCTAGGAAACGAATCTCTGCATCAACAATTGAAGTCGGATCTGAGTTACGAAGAGATTCCGGTGGAGATATTGATGTACGAGACTAAGAGGCTTAGGAATAAGGATATTCCCTTAGTGAAAGTTACGCTGATCGAAGACGTCGACCCCTGGAATTCGAAGAAGATGATATGGTGTTCGTTAAGGTATCGCCAATGAAGGGCGTGAAAAGATTCAAGAAGAAAGGGAAGCTAAGCCCTAGGTACGTAGGGCCGTTCAGAATCGTAAAAAGGGTTGGTGAGGTAGCCTATCGACTAGAGCTGACAGTATCGCTATCACAAGTAGATGACGTGTTCCACGTCTCAACCCTACGAAAGTATCTAGCCGACCCGAATCACGTTATAGGAAACGAGTCCCTACATCAACAATTGAAACCGGGTCTGAGTTACGAAGAGACTCCGGTGGAGATATTGATGTACGAAACCAAGAGACTTAGGAACAAAGATATTCCTTTAGTGAAAGTGTTGTGGCGGAACCAGTTTACGGAAGAAGCCACATGGGAACGAGAAGACGAGATGAGAACTCGTTATCCTGAGTTGTTCAATACGGGTTGATTTCGGGGGCGAAATCCTCCTTAAGGGGGGTGGGATGTAGGACCCCGATCCCCGCAAGCTAGGTCGGCCAATAAAATATGTATGTGAACTAAGTGATAAGTGTTTAATTGCATACATGATTTACGTTTATGTGATCTTACGAATTTCGTCCTCACGTGTTACGTGAATTTTGTGCAAATACAGGAAAATAATATGTGCTCACGATGACCCGAGTTCATGAAAGAGATTTTCGAAAATAATAAGGAAGGAAAAACTAAATGATAGCCAAATAAGAGTTGGCTAGGATTCACTTTGGACTAGGAAATTTAATTTATTTTGGGCTAGACCTCACAAATTAGACCCAATTGGAATTAAGTTAACATAGGAGACAACAATCCCTAATTCAAGGGAAACCCACGCCTAAGCTATACTCTAGTAATATTATGTAAAGAAAAATATCTAACTAAGAAATCCTAACACAATAATCTCATTCAAACTAACGAAAACCTACGAGGAAGAAGGAAGTGACGAAAGGAGTTCCACCCAAAGAACACGCCAAGTAGCTTGAGGTTCGAAATTTGTAAGTGAAATACCCTCCCTAAAACCTTTAATTTCGTACCCTAGGTGCGGTTGGAGGTATTAATGACATTAAAAGCGAAGTAGTTGAAGAATTATGTGAAAGCCCTAAGTGTGAGGTATGAGCTCAGGTTAAGGTCTCGACTTAGGTAAATCAGTGTCAGGATTGTTTAGTATACGATTTAGAACCTAGACATTCTGCTTCTGAGAAGGAACCACACGACTTGGGTAGCAAAAGTAATAAAATGCAGAATTTTCGACTGGATAAATTAGGAAGAAAGCAGTTTCAATGAGATGAGTAATTTTGGGTGTTTCGATCGAAAGTGAGTAATTGAGATAGGCTTTCGGGCGACATAGGATTCATGATGCTAGTTTTCGAATTGGATTAATTTTGAATAGTAAACTCCATAAGTTATGAGTTTCGACCGAAACTCATTTTAATGTATGAGTATCGATCGAAACTCAATTCCAATCCATGCAATCGATTCGAAAGTGGATAACCACCTTGCATGGTTTCGATCGAAACCTAAATGATGTCAATGCTAACATAAGACTCGGCGAAACACCAATCAATTGGAAATCAAATTTAGCGAAACCCTTAAATTGATAGAGATTAGCTAATTAAAGAGGGTTTCGACCGAAAGAGATCTCGGCGAAACTCAACCCCAAAACCATGCAGCCAAATTAAATTGACCTCATCACCATGCATGGTTTCGGGCGAAAGTAGAAGACGCATGCTGACGTGAGACGCGGCGAAACTCATCCCACAATCGGGCGAAACTCATCCATGCACATGCAAGGTTTCGAGCGAAACTAAGGTGGCGAATTGATGATGTCGTGATGTCGAAATAACACGGCGATACTCACATAGTTTCGGGCGAAACTAACATGTGATAGTTATTAATCAAATTAGAATTTACAACAAACAAGCTTCGACCGAAAGAAATCTCGGCGAAACTCCTTCAATCGCACGAAACTAAAATAAGGAACTATCAATTTAAATTAGGATTGGATATAAATGAGTTTCGATCGAAAGTGGCTAGCAAAGGTGACTTTCGATCGAAAGCAACTAAAGAACGAGTTTCGGGCAAAACTCAGGGGAATTGGACGAAATCGAATTGGACGAAACCTACAAATGACTTTCGCCGAGCTTAACATGTGAGGAATTTCGATGCTATAAGTTAGAAAATTCTTAAGGGTCGAAACTTAGGTGAAATCGAGGTAATTGAAGTTCAACCAAAACCTAACCGTAAAATTAACACCACTTTCGCCAAGACACCTAAGTTAGCATAATCAATTCTAACCTAACTTAGCTTTCGAAGTTAATAACTTAGAAATTTGTAGCAAGGTACAAGCAAATAGGAATAATAACGACCTAGTATGACGAAAATTTAACATTCGACGAATTAGCTAAGTAAAGCAATATACTAATATTCTAACCCTTTTTATTTAAAAGGTCGGACGTTAATCTCACGAGACAATACGCTAACTTAAGCTCGGACGCCAAGTAAGTAGAAATTCAACTACGGCATGTAACTTGCCTGCGTCCAATTATGTGAATTACGTGCTCGTGTATTCTATGTGAAACATGTACGTTACGATATGATTATTTTATATGCATGATAGCATGATCTGCATGTGTATATGAGTATGGCATGAGCACTTGCACGCATGCATAGTACGTAAGACGCGAGGTGGAGCGTGCATAAGATCGCCTGTGTGCGATGTATACTTGCCGATATTGGCGTTTGTGTCGACTCAACGAAGCGTCACGGCTCCCCTATGCAGCCATGGCGAATGAAGCCATAAGGCCTGGATAAGAGGCTGGGGGAATACCCCGTATGCGGGAGATGCAACATGGAGGATGCGGCCCGGGCCACGCACTGAATAAGGGAAGATTCCTTCGGGTGACCTTCTAGTGTGTAAAACCCTGACCGGGAGAGAAGATTCCTTCGGGTGACCTCCGCGGTAGTGGCCTCGGTGTTGGCTACCAGTGAGAAGCGTCGCGTGGAGGCCACACTGAGTAAGGGAAAATCCTTCGGGTGACCTTCTAGTGTACGAACCTCCACATAAGTACGAATCCCTCGTGGATTGAGATCTCTATGAAATGGCGCATAGTGGGATAGAAAGCCGAGGGCCAATATAAAGTACAAGTCTAAGAAAAAGAGTATGAGTCGGGAAAAGAGTACAAGTCAGGAAAAAGAGTATGAGCGTTAGTAAACGATGGCATGGATTGCCGATCGTTAGGACACGTGCATACATGCATAATTTCTGCTTACTGAGCCTCGGTGGCTCATTTCTTACGTTACGTGTTGTAGGTGCTAGCGATCACGGTACGTGATCTATCGATGGCGCAAGGCCGATCTTTTGAAGCTTTCCGACTGCTTTTGAGATGGGAGTGTGTGTGTATGGATGTCGACCTGTGAAGGCCGGGCGCGTAGGAAGCTTTTGCTGCACACACACACACACACACGTGTATATTGTGTAGATGCGACCACGACGAACTGTAATGACTTATGAATATTCTTTTGACATGTATGTAAGACTTCCGCACACATTTAAAATGAAAAATTTTATTCGCATTTTTCGTCTTTGCACGATAACGAAGCCTTAGGCACTTAGGATTAGGACGAATTACGAGGTCGAACGACGGGTCCTGACATACGGTACCTGGAATAATGCGCAACGGCAACAGAACATAATCCAACTTCCGGCGTCGGCCCGACACTCTACCACCGCCGAAGCTACATAGCGAAGGACTTGATACGTGGGATTCACCGGAACAGACTAACTGCTTTGAGACTGAGACTGGAGTCTCGGAGGCGGACCTGGAACTTCTTGTTGAGCAATCTGTGGGTAATCCCACCATGGAGAAAATCGTTCGGTACCTTCGCATGGACCTAGGGTTACCTAAAATGCCTCGATCTAGAACAGATGAAACCCTACTGGTGTTCTCCCTGAAGACCTGCCGTCACAAAGCATCATTGAGCCGGAGGATAGCACAAATGAAGATGTTGCAAGAGATGTGGGCGGGGCTACCAGCATCGATGAACATGTTTCATTGGCTGAGATCCCTATGGCGGCTAGGGGTCTTACATCTCCAGGCCCCATAGGGGCTTCTGAATCTATCGAAGGAGGGAGCCAAGACAATATCCGTAGATCCTTTGCTGCCACAGTTCAAGGTAAATCCACCCTGCGGAGCGTGAAGGGCCGAGTGTGGCTAGATTATACCCCTCCGAAATTAGTGGAGGGAGAAGCGGAAATTCAACCGACCCAGGCTCATTGAGAAAGGGTGTAAAAGATGGCAACATACATTGGTTGGGCACTTTTCTGGGCAAGAAACCATATTTTCCAACCGTTGAGAGGCACTTTCGATCAATTTGGAGCAACGTGGCTGAGGTGCGATCCACATCGAATGGGTTCTTTAAATTTAGATTTGAGTCTGCCGATGCTATGCTGGAGACCCTTGAGGGGGGACCATGGTTACTAAATGGGCAGCCCTTAATCCTTTGAGGAATGGGGCCCAGGTATGTGCTTTGCCAAGAAGGAACTAAAGGAAATCCCCACCTGGGTGCGTTTCCCTCACCTGCCGTCGGAATTTTGGACCAAAGAGGGCCTGGGTCTAGTGGCTAGCGCGGTCGGTAAACCTCTTTCTCCTGATGCTTGTACAATCACTATGGAAAGAATCGACTACGCGCGGGTTTGCATCATGAAGCGAGTCGATGAACCATACCTCGACCACATCAACATTCGCATGCCCACGTCGAATATTCAAACTGATGTGATCCGCATTGAGGTGGAATACGAATGGAGACCCCCGCGATGTCCTAATTGTTCGGAGTTGGGCCATGCTCTGCATGCCCACGCTTTCCCCCAACCCCAATCAGCTGTGAATGGGCCGAAGCGTAACGGTCCAGCCAAGACGACATCGAGACATCCCCCACGGGGCACTGCTGAGTGGCGTACAGTGGCAGGGAAGGGTAAGAAAACTGCAGTGAGCCTACAGGCAGCTCCTACACCTACCGCAAATCCTGTTACGACCGACGCAAACCCTTTTGCTATCCTTAGTGACATTTCAGAAGATGGAAACAACCAACTACGAGGTCCTAAAGACGCAGCCCTGCCCCTTGTTCCTCAATGATTCCTACAGCCGTCTGGAATGTTAGGGGTCTCAATAAGAGCGACCACTGTCACGCGATATGTGACCTCATTGGACGTTAAGGTTTAAAAATTATTGGACTTCTCAAGACACGTGTATCGGCTCAGAATGCGGATTTCATCGCTAATAGTATTCGGCAATGGTCTTGGTATTTTGATTACGATGAGGGATCGGGCAAGCACATTTGGGTGGGTTGGGATCATCGCTTCGTCAACGTTAGCATCATTGGGTCATCGACCCAGGCTGTTGTTAGGTCCCGCTGTCCCAACTACCTAATTCTAACGTATCCTATGTGTCTAACGTTGCTTTAACTTAAGGAGATGCGGAAATGCGTATGAAAATTTTCCACTTATGTAATGGAAGTAGTTTCTATACATGACAAAAGAATTACATGAATTTCTAACTTCATGTGAATCCTAGTTACACGAGATGTGTACACATGCACATCAAAAGAATCTCTATGCGCCCGGCCTCACAGGTCGTCATCCATGCACACACTCCCATCCCAAAAGCCGCTGGAAGCGTCAAAAGATTTGCCTTCCATCTACGCGGTCACGTACCGTGGTTGCCCGCACCTACAACACATAACGTAAGGGATGAGCGATATGCTCAGTAAGTAGAAATCATGCATGACGTGCACGTGATAAATCCCCGCAAAGGCAATCCACGCCGATGCATCTTACGTCTTATGGATCAACTTAATCTCATATCTTTTATCTTAGGGCCCTTGGCAGACTTTTACCCAGGCGTACACCGTTAAGAGCTATATCCAACCACGGGCATCAGCCCAAAGAATGAGGGCATCAACCTAACCATACTAAAGCACGAGGGCATCAACCCAACCACGCTAATCAGGGATATAAGGGCACAACCCAACCATGAGGGCATCAACCCAACCATGGTAATCCCTCGATGCATCAACGTCGTTCATATACTGGCGACGCATCAACGTCGCTGACGGCGCATCCACGCCGTCTCGGTGCCCCAGAGGCCGCCATTTAACTTAACTAATAATATCCTCGCCCCCCTCGGCATTTAATTTTCGCTATTTGCGACATAATCATGCACGCTCATCATTTTATTACCTCCAAATGTGTCGTGCATGCTCGTGCATATGCATAATGCAATATCGCTTACCGAAAGCATGCAACCATATCATACAAGTTCACGTAAACACGTAAGCACCTTATCACGTAATCACATGAATTAAGCACATACACATATGCTATGTGTTGTAGTTGGATTTCCACTTACCTGGCGTCCGTAGATTGTTAGCTAGTGGTCCTGCGAAATTATTAATCCTTGACCCTAAGCGTGAATTATATCGTCAGTGTACTATCAAATTTCCTGGCGTGACTTCATAATTCGTGACTTGTTAAATTCATGAAATATTTCATGCATGTACTTCGCTAATGATCCGTAAAAATAGAATCCGAAATATTATTCGTGATACTAAACGCATGGTTCCTAATTCATGACTTATTAAATTCAAGAAATATATGAAGTTCGTGAAACGCTTCAACATACTAGATTTGCCAATTTTGTTCAATTCGCGAAGTCATCGTATCATATATGACTTTCGCGAACCACCATAGTTTATAATTGCCCTTATTCGTGGAATTTCACTCAATTCGCCAACCTCTCTCTCAATTCGCAAAACATCAAGGTTCGCGAACTCTCACTTAGTTCGCCAACTGGCTAGGGTTCGCCAAATTCGCTTCTCGCTGGATTAGTGAAATGTTTACTCTAGTTCGCAACCTACTTTAAGGTTTCATGGAATTCGCAAACCTTTCATGGTTCGCGAATTGTCTCGCGTGGCTTATGATTCGCTAGTTGACTTGATTCGTGAAACCCTCATTTCCAAGGTGTGATTCGCGAACCTCATCTTAGATTCATGAAATTCCTAGCTCTTCATACTTCGTCAATCTTTTGCGTTCGCCAAACAAGTAGGGTTCGCGAAAGTAGCTATCTATATTGCTCAGGATTCGCCAACTAAGTTCCTATAGTTCGCGAATTGTTAAATAATTATGGGATTCGCAAACTTCGCACGATCCCTAATTCGCCAATTGGCTCGGTTCGCGAAATTCGTTTCTAAAGGCTTAGAGTTCGCCAAGTAAGCCTAGTTCGCGAAGTACGCTTGATTCGCGAAATTGCCAAGCCCACCGTTTTGTGTTCGCCACATGGGCCCGATTCGCCAAATACGTTGAGTTCGCCAATACTTGGATTCGTCGAATGGGCCCAATTCGCGAAACCTTTATTTCGCGAATTCATGCACGTGAGATCGTTTGAGTTTGCGAACCTCGTGCCACCTATGGTTCGCGATCCCGAGTTCGCGAAGTTCATACTTTCCGAACTCACCCATACTAAAACACTTTCCTAATTTGCAATATGCTAGCTATAAAGATCAAAAGTTGCTTTTTCTTCAAGAATTCCTTAAGCATCGAACGAACTCAAAATCCTTAAAGAACTTGAGCGTAATAATGACACGGCCTGAGTAGATTTCCCGTGTGCTACCCTCCTAGGCATACTAAATTCGAAACCTAGGACTTAAAAGCGTAACAAAATTTACACGCTCGGGATTAAAATTGCATAAACCCTAACATTTAATATTCTTATGCGTAAAATCCCTAGAACTTATTATTACTTGGACCAAAATGTAAAGAGCAAGGTAAGAAAATTATACCTATCCTCAAGCTTGCATGATTTTCACCTCGAATTCTCCTTCTTCCCTAAAATTTTTTCTATGCTCTTTCTTACTCATGTGCGTGTATAAAATTGATGATTTCTGCTCAAATGAGCTTATGGAATTTGAAAGGTTTAGGAACATGATTCTATCGATGGGTATGGTTGAGGGGACATCTAGTGACGAAAATATCCTATAATTAAAGGAATTCTTGTCACCCATGTTTATTTCTAATGAATTGGGCCAAAATTTAGATTCCTCTTGGGCTTTGTTATTAGTTATTAAATCCTTATTGAATTTGGGCCACTTTAAAGAATATTTTCCTTTGATACACAAACTAACTCGGTCTCTAAAATCGCAAAGCATATATTATTATTATTTTTTTTTTTCACTTTCATGATTCGCATAACTCACCCCTTCACACATGCACTTCACGAACTGGGTAATTCACGATCCTCATGGATTCGCAACTCTCCTATGCCACCTAATTTGCAAAGTACACGGATTCTGAAAAATCGAGTTCGTAAAGTGCTTTGAGGTCACATAGTTAATGTGCCTAACAAATGAGTTCATATTAAATCACATAAGCGCATAATTACGTGTACGAATTTTGTGAAGTCATGCGGGCATTTAATCCATGAATTTCATGTAGGTCACCTAAGACATATAATATATGGACACGAATTTATTGGCCATACTTGCTTTCGGGGACCCGGGCATTACATCCTCCACCCCTTAAAGAGGATTTCGCCCCCGAAATCAGCCCGTTTGGAACAACTCCGGATAGCGGACCATCATCTCATCTTCACGTTCGCAAGTCGCTTCTTCTATCGACTGGTTCCGCCATAACACTTTTACTAGGGAATCTCTTTATTCCCAAGTCTTTTCGTTTCGTGCATCAAAACTTCGACGGGTATTTCCTCGTAACTGAGATCTGGCTTCAGTTGTTGGTGTGGAAATTCGTCCTTCAGCACATGATTCGGATTAGCAATGTACTTTCTTAAGGTTGAGACGTGAAACACATCGTGCACTTGTGGTAATGATGTCGGTACTTCCAACTGGTAGGCTACTTCACCAACTCTTTTCACTATTCCGAATGGACCAATATATCTCGGGCTCAATTTTCCCTTCTTCCCGAACCTCTTAACGCCTTTCATCGGTGACACTTTCACGAATACCCAGTCATCAACTTCGAATTCTAGCGGTCTGCGTCTTCGATCCGCATAACTCTTTTGTCTGCTTTGCGCCGTGCGCATTCTCTCTCGGATCGTCGCGATGATTTCCGTCATTTCTTGGATCATATCTGGGCCCAGCATCGCCCGTTCACCGACTTCATCCCAATGTACTGGGGATCTGCACTTTCGTCCGTATAAGGCTTCGTAAGGGGCCATTCCGATCGTGGCTTGGTAACAATTATTATATGAGAACTCCACGAGTGGAAGGTACTTGCTCCAGTTGCCTTTGAAATCGAGTACGCAGGCTCGTAACAGGTCTTCCAGTGTTTGGATAGTTCTTTCGGATTGACCGTCTATTTGGGGATGGTACGATGTACTAAATGAAAGCTTTGTCCCCATCGCCTTTTGTAGGCTTGTTCAAAACTTAGATAGGAACCTTGAATTACGGGCTGATACTATCGACAACGGTACTCCATGGAGTCGTACTATCTCTTGGATGTACAGTTCCGCGTATCTCTCCATGGTGAATGTCGTACTTATTGGCAGAAAATGGGCAGATTTTGTAAGCCGGTCTACGATCACCCATATCGCATCATGCCCTTTCACGTTCTTCGGCAATCCGCTCACGAAATCCATCGTTATATTGTCCCATTTCCACTCCGTGATCGGTAAGGGCTGCAGCGTTCCTGCTGGCCGTTGGTGTTCTGCCTTAATTCGCTGGCAGGTAAGGCATTGACTCACAAATTTGGCTACGTCTTTCTTCATCCCCGGCCACCAATAGTTCATCCGTAGGTCCCTATACAGCTTAGTAGCTCCAGGATGTACGGAGTAGGGTGTGGTGTGTGCTTCCGCCATTATGGCACGTCGAAGCTCCGCACTATCTGGTACATATAGCCTGTTCTTATAATACAAACTTCCGTCATCTCGGAACGCAAAGTCTGTCGTCGGCTGCTCTGCTTGTTTTCCTTTGGTTCCGATATAGAAATCGTCATTTTCCTGCGCCTTTTTGATTTGCTCCAATATCGTAGGTTGCAATGTTAAAGCCGCTAATCTAGTCTCGACTTCGCCCAGTTGTACGATCTCCACTTCGAGTCGTTGCAGTTCCGTGCTCATCGCTTTTCGACTTAGGGCGTCAGCTACCACGTTCGCTTTGCCTGGGTGGTAGTTGATTACGCAATCATAGTCCTTCACCAATTCCAGCCATCGCCTCTGTCTCATGTTCAATTCCTTTTGCGTGAAGAAATACTTCAGGCTTTGGTGGTCCGTGTAGATCTCGCATCGTTCCCCATACAAATAGTGCCTCCAAATCTTCAGGGCAAAGACCACTGCTGCCAATTCCAGGTCGTGTGTCGGATAGTTTTTCTCGTACTCCTTCAGTTGTCGTGAGGCATAGGCCACTACCTTCCCGTTTTGCATCAGCACGCATCCTAAGCCATTCTTCGAAGCATCACTGTAAACTACAAATCCCCCGGTTCCTGATGGTATCGTGAGAACTGGGGCCGTAGTCAGTCGGCTTTTCAGTTCTTGTAAGCTCTGCTCGCATTCCTCGCTCCACTGAAACTGAGTGTTCTTCCTTGTTAACTTCTTCAGCGTTGAGGCGATATTCAAGAAGTCTTTGATGAACTTCCTGTAATAGCCTGCCAAGCCGAGGAAGCTCCGTCTTCGGTCACATTTGTTGGCTGAGGCCAGTTACTAATGGTTTCGATCTTGTTCGGATCCACAGAAATTCCCGCCCCGGAGATAATATGTCCTAAGAAGGCGACTTGGTCCAGCCAAAACTCGCACTTCTTGAACTTAGCGTACAGCTGCTTCTCCCGTAATACTCCAAGAACTGTTCTCAGGTGTTGCTCGTGTTCCTCCTTCGTCCTTGAATAGATCAGAATGTCGTCAATGAACACTATGACGAACTTATCCAAAACTGTTTGCACACTCGGTTCATCAGATCCATAAAAGCTGCCGGCGCGTTAGTCTGCCCGAAAGGCATGACTAGGAACTCGTAGTGTCCACAGCGCGTATTGAAGGCAGTCTTAGGGATATCTTCCTCTCGAATCCTTAGCTGGTGATATCCGGATCGTAGGTCGATCTTCGAGAACACTGTAGCGCCTTGTAGTTAATCAAATAGATCGTCGATCCTTGGGAGGGGATACTTGTTTTTAATGGTTATTTTGTTCAACTCCCTGTAGTCAATGCACAGTCGCATGGTTCCGTCTTTCTTTCGCACAAACAATACCGGCGCTCCCCAGGGAGAGAAACTTGGCTGAATAAATCCTTTCTGTAGTAGCTCGTCTAATTGCTCCTTGAGCTCCTTTAGCTCCGTCGGTGCTCACCAATAAGGCGTCTTGGATATAGGTGCTGCTCCAGGCACTAGGTCTATGGTGAACTCAATTTCTCTATTGGGTCGCAACCCTGGTAAATCTTCGGGAAAAACGTCTGAGAATTCTCGAATTACGGGTACTTCTTCCAACTTCGGGAATGAACTTTCTTCCGTCTTCATCGCGAAAATAAAACACGCTTCACATCCTACTTGGATCAATCGTCGAGCCTTCAATGCTGTTATCTTCAGAATGCTCTTTCCTTTCATCGTTCCCGCAAAACTAAAAGGCTTGCTTCCTTCTATGTTGAATGTGACTTCCTTATGATTACAATTTATAACCGCTCCATACTTCGACAACCAATCCATTCCAAGAATGACCTCATAGTCGTTCATTGGGATGACTATCAAATCTATGGGTAATTCCCGATTGTCAACTAATACTGGGCAATCTCTCAGTATCTGATTAGTTATAGTCGGACTCCCATGTGCATGGCTACACTATATTCGCACTCAGATTGACGAGGTGTGACCCCGAGTCTTGTCACATACTTGATAGAGGCAAATGAGTGCGTGGCCCCTGAGTCTACTAGTATGCACGTGGGAGTTTGGTGGATAGATAGGATACCTGTCACCATGGACGGGTTTTCCTCTGCTTCCTCCGAGGTGATGGTGTATACTCTGGCTGGCACGGCCGGTGGTCTTGCTTGGCTCCCGGCTTGACTCCCTGACACGTTCTCCTGGCAGTTTCTAGAAAAATGCCCCGGTTTCCCACATCTGAAGCAGTTGTTGGTTTGGGCGTAGCAGTTTCCAGTGTGTCTCTTGCCGCACGTCAGGCAGTTTGGGATAGGCGCGGGAACCCCTCCATGATTCGGGTTCGGCAGTCTGTTTGGCATCCCCTGGGGGCATTGTGGTGGTTTGTTATGAAAATTTGGCTTCCCGCCTTTGGGCACAAACTGTCGTTTCTGATTTACCCCTCTCCACTGTGATTCTTGTACTTGTGCAAATTTTCTCTTAGCCTCTTGGGCACGAACGATTCTGGCCTCTGCCTGCTCCGCCACCATGGCTCTTTCTGCCACTTGCGCATAGGTGGATCCCTGAAGTCCCGCCATACTTACGTCCCTGTACAACTCTGGCTTCAAGCCTTCAAGGAATCGTTCAATTTTGAGAGCGTCCGTGCTCACCATATGGGCTGCGAACCTCGACAGCTACTCGAACTTCCTGATGTACTCGGCAACCGTCATCATTCCCTGCCTGAGATTTATGAACTCGTTCATCCGTTGGGCGCGCACTAGAGCAGTGAGGTATTTGCCCCTGAACAGCTCCTTAAATCTATCCCAGCTCATGGTCGTGGGATTCTCGATCACCATAATGGTGTCCCACCAGTGTCCTGCGCTTCCCCTCAGTAAAAACGCAGCGCAGAGGGCCTTCTCTGTTTCTGGGACCCGGCTATACACAAACATGCTCTCTAGCGTTCTCAATCAGTCCTCGGCCGCCGTCGGGTCGGCCGTATCCTCGAATGTCGGCGGGTTCAGCCTTCGGAATCGTTCTCCAACTATCTCAGCCCTTTCCGCCTGGGTCGATCCAGTATGTGTGTTGTTCTGCTGTATCAATTGTTGGATCTGAGTGGACTGCTGACGGACTAATTCCGTAAGCTAGAAGATCGTCTCATCTCGATTATCTATAGGGGCTGTGTTTCCCCTGTTCTGGTCATCACCTCCGCTGCTCTCTCCTCTAGTTCTAACCATCATTCCTTATGTATCCTGATAGTCCTACGGCCAATAAATTATGCAACACAAAACTTCATATAGGTATAACACTTACAGGCAAGGCTGCTTCCACGCTTTTGGGTCTGTGTGTACATGGACAGTCTACAGAACCTGTGACCGAAGCTCTGATACAAATCTGTCAGGTCCCGCTATCCCAACTACCTAATTCTAACGTATCCTATGTGTCTAACGTTGCTTTAACTTAAAAGGAGATGCGGAAATGCGTATGAAATTTTTCCATTTATGTAATGGAAGTAGTTTCTATACATGACAAAAGAATTACATGAATTTCTAACTTCATGTGAATCCTAATTACACGATATGTGTACACATACACATCAAAAGAATCTCTATGCGCCCGGCCTCACAGGTCGTCATCCATGCACACACTCCCATCCCAAAAGCCGCTGGACGCGTCAAAAGATTTGTCTTGCCATCTACGCGGTCACGTACCGTGGTCGCCCGCACCTACAACACATAACATAAGGGATGAGTGATATGCTCAGTAAGTAGAAATCATGCATGACGTGCACGTGATAAAACCCCGCAAAGGCAATCCACGCCGATGCATCTTACGTCTTATGGATCAACTTATCTCATATCTTTTATCTTAGGGCCCTTGGCAGACTTTTACCCAGGCGTACACCGTTAAGAGCTCATCTAACCACGGGCATCAGCCCAAAGTATGAGGACATCAACCCAACCATACTAAAGCATGAGGGCATCAACCCAACCACGCTAATCAGGGATATAAGGGCATCAACCCAACCATGAGGGCATCAACCCAACCATGGTAATCCCCCGACGCATCAACGTCGTTCATATACTGGCGACGCATCAACGTCACTGATGGCGCATCCACGCCGTCTCGGTGCCCCAGAGGCCGCCACTTAACTTAACTAATAATATCCTCGCCCACCTCGGCATTTAATTTTCGCTATTTGCGACATAATCATGCAGCTCATCATTTTATTACCTCTAAATGTGTCGTGCATGCTCGTGCATATGTATAATGCATTAACGCCATATCGCTTACCGAAAGAATGCAACCATATCATACAAGTTCACGTAAACACGTAAGCACCTTATCACGTAATCACATGAATTAAGCACATACACATATGCTATGTGTTGTAGTTGGATTTCCACTTACCTGGCGTCCGTAGATTGTTAGCTAGTGGTCCTGCGAAATTATTAATCCTTGACCCTAAGCATGAATTATATCGTCAGTGTACTATCAAATTTCCTGGCGTGACTTCATAATTCGTGACTTGTTAAATTCATGAAATATTTCATGCATGTACTTCGCTAATGATCCGTAAAAATAGAATCCGAAATATTATTCGTGATACTAAACGCATGGTTCCTAATTCATGACTTATTAAATTCAAGAAATATATGAAGTTCGTGAAACGCTTCAACATACTAGATTTGCCAATTTTGTTCAATTCGCGAAGTCATCGTATCATATATGACTTTCGCGAACCACCATAGTTCATAACTTGCCCTTATTCGTGGAATTTCACTCAATTCGCCAACCTCTCTCTCAATTCGCAAAACATCAAGGTTCGCGAACTCTCACTTAGTTCGCCAACTGGCTAGGGTTCGCCAAATTCGCTTCTCGCTGGATTAGTGAAATGTTTACTCTAGTTCGCAACCTACTTTAAGGTTTCATGGAATTTGCAAACCTTTCATGGTTCGCGAATTGTCCCGCGTGGCTTATGATTCGCTAGTTGACTTGATTCGTGCAACCCTCATTTCCAAGGTGTGATTCGCGAACCTCATCTTAGATTCATGAAATTCCTAGCTCTTCATACTTCTCCAGTTTTTTGAGTTCGCCAAACAAGTGGGGTTCCCGAAAGTAGCTATCTATATTGCTCAGGATTTGCCAACTAAGTTCCTATAGTTCGCGAATTGTTAAATAATTATGGGACTCGCAAAATTCGCACGATCCCTAATTTGCCAATTGGCTCGGTTCGCGAAATTCGTTTCTAAAGGCTTAGAGTTCGCCAAGTAAGCCTAGTTCGCGAAGTACGCTTGATTCGCGAAATTGCCAAGCCCGCCGTTTTGTGTTCGCCACATGGGCCCGATTCGCCAAATACGTTGAGTTCCCCAATACTTGGATTCGTCGAATGGGCCCAATTCGCGAAACCTTTATTTCGCGAATTCATGCACGTGAGATTGTTTGAGTTCGCGAACCACGTGCCACCTATGGTTCGCGATCCCGAGTTCGCGAAGTTCATACTTTCCGAACTCACCCATACTAAAACACTTTCCTAATTCGCAATATGCTAGCTATAAAGATCAAAAGTTGCTTTTTCTTCAAGAATTCCTTAAGCATCGAATGAACTCAAAATCCTTAAAGAACTTGAGCATAATAATGACACGGCCTGAGTAGATTTCCCGTGTGCTACCCTCTAGTGTGACACCCGGGGCCGATGAGGGCGGGGAGTGATCGCCGGTGCCAGAGAAGTGCACGGACAAGGAGCGGCTCCTGGCAGGCTTCTAGGCGAAGGGGTACATGAACGAACCGATCCGACACCCGAATGAGAGGGGATCCTGAGACTGACAATGTATGGGCGTGTCAGGCTAAGAATCGTATAAGAGAATTGATAGTACTACTCATATCACCAAGGTCGACCTACCTTTTTGGGAGTCCATCCCTAAGAACTCCGAAGTTAAGCGTGCTTGACTTAGGGAAATCTTAAGATGGGTGACCCCCTGGGGAGTTTGACCAGGGAGCGTGTGAGTGAGGACAAAGCACGCTGGAAGGTTAAATGGTGGTACAGTGGGGTCAGACTATCAGTCGGAGTGTGGTGGGCCCAACACACAGGTCCGGTGGGGACGGATGCTACAGTGACACCCGGTATGGGACGGGATGTTACAGGTGGTATCAGAGCACAACCTCTCGCAGTACGGTGCTGGTTTGGGGACAAACCAGGCGGAAGCTGGTGGGCATGTGACACCCGGGGCCGATGAGGGCCGGGAGTGATCGCCGGTGCCAGAGAAGTGCACGGACAAGGAGCGGCTCCTGGCAGGCTTCTAGGCGAAGGGGTACATGAACGAACCGATCCGACACCCGAATGAGAGGGGATCCTGAGACTGACAATGTATGGGCGTGTCAGGCTAAGAATCGTATAAGAGAATTGATAGTACTACTCATATCACCAAGGTCGACCTACCTTTTCGGGAGTCCATCCATAAGAACTCCGAAGTTAAGCGTGCTTGACTTAGGAAAATCTTAGGATGGGTGACCCCCTGGGAAGTTTGACCAGGGTGCGTGTGAGCGAGGACAAAGCACGCTGGAAGGTTAAATGGTGGTACAGTGGGGTCAGACTATCAGTCGGAGTGTGGTGGGCCCAACACCACAGGTCCCGGTGGGGACGGATGCTACAGTGACACCCGGTATGGGACGGGATGTTACAGGTGGTATCAGAGCACACCCTCTCGCAGTACGGTGCTGGTTCGGGGACGAACCAGGCGGAAGCTGGTGGGCATGTGACACCCGGGGCCGATGAGGGCGGGGGGTGATCGCCGGTGCCAGAGAAGTGCACGGACAAGGAGCGGCTCCTGGCAGGCTTCTAGGCGAAGGGGTACATGAACGAACCGATCCGACACCCGAATGAGAGGGGATCCTGAGACTGACAATGTATGGGCGTGTCAGGCTAAAAATCGTATAAGAGAATTGATAGCACTACTCATATCACCAAGGTCGACCTACCTTTTCCGGAGTCCATCCATAAGAACTCCGAAGTTAAGCGTGCTTGACTTAGGGAAATCTTAGGATGGGTGACCCCCTGGGAAGTTTGACAAGGGTGCGTGTGAGTGAGGACAAAGCACGCTGGAAGGTTAAATGGTGGTACAGTGGGGTCAGACTATCAGTCGGAGTGTGGTAGGCCCAACCCCACAAGTCCCGGTGGGGACGGATGTTACAGTGACACCCGGTATGGGATGGGATGTTACACCTAGGCATACTAAATTCGAAACCTAGGACTTAAAATCGTAATAAAATTTACACGTTCGGGATTAAAATCGCATAAACCCTAACATTTAATATTCTTATGCGTAAAATCCCTGGACTTATTATTACTTGGACCAAAATGTAAAGAGCAAGGTAAGAAAATTATACCTATCCTCAAGCTTGCGTGATTTTCACCTCAAATTCTCCTTCTTCCCTAAAATTTTTCTACGCTCTTTCTTACTCATGTGCGTGTATAAAATTGATGGTTTCTCCTCAAATGAGCTTATGGAATTTGAAAGGTTTAGGAACATGATTCTATCGATGGGTATGGTTGATGGGACATCTAGTGACGAAAATATCCCATAATTAAAGGAATTCTTGTCACCCATGTTTATTTCTAATGAATTGGGCCAAAATTTAGATTCCTCTTGGGCTTTGTTATTAGTTATTAAATCCTTATTGAATTTGGGCCACTTTAAAGAATATTTTCCTTTGATAGACAAACTAACTCGGTCTCTAAAATCGCAAAGCATCTTATTTATTATTTTTTTTCACTTTCATGATTCGCATAACTCACCCCTTCACACATGCACTTCACGAACCGGCTAATTCGTGATCCTCATGGATTCGCAACTCTCCTATGCCACCTAATTCGCAAACTACACGGATTCTAAAAAATCGAGTTCGCAAAGTGCTTTGAGGTCACATAGTTAATGTGCCTAACAAATGAGTTCATATTAAATCACATAAGCGCATAATTACGTGTACGAATTTTGTGAAGTCATGCGGGCATTTAATCCATGAATTTCATGTAGGTCACCTAAGACATATAATATATGGACACGAATTTATTGGCCATACTAGCTTTCGGGGACCCGGGCATTACAGCTGTCCACTGCAAGGCTAGCTATTTGGCCTCGCCATCAGTTATTTTCATCACATTTGTCTATGGTCTGAATCGAAGGGATGATCGACGCGACTTGTGGGAAAATAGGGTCCTCATGTCCCAAAACCGTACAGACGACGCTGGGTGGTTATGGGAGATTTCAACGCCATTCTAGGACCACAAGATGCCCGGGGGGGGGGGGGGGGGGGGGACGCCTCACCACTCTGATTATGTGCATATGAGCCAATGCTTCACACATGCTGACCTCGCTCCTTTGCCCATGATAGGACAGCCCTTTACCTGGTTCAATCAAAGGGACGGAAATGCGGGAATTTGGCGATGTTTGGACCGTATGGCCGCCAACCCCACTTGGTTTACTCGGTATGATCAGGCTCGGTATAGAAGTGACCTTCCTTCCACCTCGGATCACCCGCCTCTCATTCTCGAGAATCTGGATGCTGTCAGACCCAAAAACACATGTTTTCGCTTCGACAATTTCCTTACTCAAGACGCTGCTTTTCTGCCGATTGTTGAGAATACTTGGAATTCCCAAGTGTCTGGTGTGCCCATGCACTCTGTTGTACAACGTATGAAGAAACTAAAGGGACCCTTTCGTAATCTACGACGTACTAAAGGTATCCTACATCACAATGTTGTACAGGCAAAAGAATACCTCGATCTTGCCGAAGAGTTCGCTGCGGAATATCATGTTGACACACGTTTCCATCAGTTGGAAAGAGTCTGCCGACAGATTTATGAAAAGGCTGTGGAAATTGAATACGCAGCTCTGAGAAAACGAGCGAAGACGACTCGGGTAACCTTCATGTAGGAGAGGATGCTATTAAATCCGTGCTTCTGAGCTACTACGAGGACCTACTGGGCCGTACTTCTCGAACATCTGCCTCGCAGCCGCCTGATGTCCAGGAATTCATCTCACATCTCACACGACGCCGCTACTGACCTTATAAAACCCGTCTCTGACATGGAAATCAAGGATGCTTTTTTCTCCATTGATGATGACAAAGCCCCGGGCCCGGATGGGTTCACTGGGGCCTTCTATAAAGCGGCTTGGGGGATTATCGGACGACAGATCACCACCGCGGTGCTTGATTTTTTCAATACTGGTCGGCTACTCAAAGAAATCAACAGTACGCTCCTTACCCTCGTTCCTAAGGTACCAAACCCAATAAGGCCATCGGATTTCCGCCCATTTCCTGCTGCAACGTCATTTACAAGGCGATTTCCAAAGTGCTCGCCAACAGACTCAAACCCCACCTCTCGGGACTTGTGGACGTTACACAAACGACTTTCATCCTCGGAAGACGCATAAGCGACAACGTTCTTCTCGCTCAGGAGATATGCTCGGGATATAGAAGTATGCAGCTGCCAGCCAGGGTCACCTTTAAGGTTGACCTTGCTAAGGCCTACGACAAGGTCGAGTGGGATTTCGTCATAGCTACGCTGACTAGCATGCAATTCCCGCAGCAATTCATTCGTTGGATAAGTGAATGCCTTACGACCACACAGTTCCCTCTCAATATCAATGGTCGGGCTGAGGGTCTTTTCAAAGGGAGCCGCGGCCTTCGGCAAGGAGACCCCATATCCCCGTACCTCTTCACACTAGTTATGGAAGTTTTACGGGGCATTCTTGCTCGGAAAATTCGACTGTCAGAGCAATTCAATTACCATTGGCGCTGTGTTGAGTCCTCTCTTTTCATGCTGACTTTCGCTGATGACCTATTGCTATTCTGCCATGCGGATACCTAATCGGTCTCGGTGCTCCATGAGGGATTGATTCAGTTTGCGGTGCTATCTGGGCTTCACGCCAACCCCACCAAGAGCCAAATGTTCCTTTCTAAGAGGGCTGCTGGGCTGAATAAGGCAATCGTAGGAATCATGATGTTCGAAGAGGGGCAACTTCCGGTTCGATATTTGGGCATCCCTCTGATTACGGGTCGTTTAACTATTGCCGATTGTGCATCCCTTATCGAAAGAATTGACAGGCGATTAGGCTCGTGGCTCAACCAATCCCTCTCGTATGCCGGCGGGGTGCAATTGTCAAATCTGTGCATCTTGCCTTCCATTCTTACTGGTCTAATGTCTTTCTTTTACCCAAGGGAGTCATTAGGGAAATCGAAAAACGGCTGCGTCATTTTCTGTGGGCTGGCTCTACGGCAAAAGTCGCCTGGGCTGACGTCTGTCTCCCGACTGACGAGGGAGGGCTTGCGATCCGGCCTATTGATATCGATAATAAGGCTCTCTTACTGAAACACCTTTGGGCCCTGATTACCCGCGACCCAAACTCCGTATGGGTGAGCTGGCTTTGGAACACTCGGCTCTCGACACGCTCGTTCTGGACTATCAGCTCTCCCTCGCATGCGGCTTGGAGCTGGAGGAAACTGCTCCGGCTTCGACCTCTGTTAAGATCCTTAATTGAGTTCCGCATTGGGGATGGCCAATCCATTCGTCTCTGGCCGGACCATTGGCCGGGGGAAGGTCCACTCATCGAGCGACTTCCGCGTGGACCAATCGCTATGGGCTTACCTCATGACACTCGCTTGACTGCCGTTATCAGTCAGGCTGGATGGGATGGCCGGGCCAAACCACAGTCGAGTACATTGAAATCTCTGGCCAGCTTCCGCAAGTCCATCCTACTGAGCAGGACACCTTTTACTGGAAAGGAGCTGATGATGCTCGATTCTCCGCTAAAGCTGTGATGGGAACTCTGCGTCCCCGCCGTGATCGGGTGCATTGGGCTGCTCTTTTCGGGGGTATTTTGCATATTCCTAGGCATGATGTTATTCTCTGGCTCGCTATCCGTGAGCTCTTGGCCACGAGGGATCACGCTTGGATTGCCGCACGCGCAAACTCCGCTGCATGTCTCCTCTGCAATACCAGTGGGACTGAAACTATTAATCATATTTTTGTTGAATGTCCCTTTTCTGTTCGGTGTCGACGCGTGCTCCTTCAGAAGACAAAGTTCACTCTGCCTTATTGTGACTGGCGTTTTGGAATTCATTGGGCTGCGGTAAAATGGCGCGGACAGCACCTTCATCACCAGGTTTTTTGCCATCTTCTGTCATCACTTATCTACCACATCTGGGTGGAATGGAACCATAGATGGATTGGTGGAACCCGGCGCACTCCTGATGCTATCATCGCAAGGATTCTGGGCATGCTTCAGCTCCGGCTTTTCGAGTTGCCCGCTAAGCATGAGCTTCATACCGGGGAAACATCTCATGTGGCACATTGCGTGGTAGGCTAGCTACTGGCTGTGGTTCGAATTGTTGTTGTGGCGGAGGCTGCTGTGCCTTGCGCTGTTTTGGTTTTTCCCTGTTAGCACTTCTTTGCACTTCTTTGTGTTTGACTTTCCCGTCGGCTTTTGTTTAGTTGTTTGGTGCGGCATGCTATACCATGTTCGCGACTGTACCCATTTTCCTTTAATCAAATGACCTTTCCTCGCGAAGCAAAGCCGTCAGTGACCCTATCGGTCTGAGGCTGCTATAGTCATTCGTTCAATCACTAACAACATCATAGCCATGTGAATGTAAGATCCAGCCATATTTGAAGCGGTTTCTTACTCAGTAATGATATGTGTTATCTATGAAGAATTAGAGTTAGGATAGAAGAAGAACAGATAGATCGAGAAGAAGACGATGGGGAAGAGAAGATGATTAGATGAGAAATAGAGAAGAACGATCGAGCTCGATCGATAGATGAGAAGTAGAGAGCGGGAGGTTGAAGATGAAGATTAATCTGATTTTTCCTAATTCCATAATTCATTACAACAGATAGTATATAGACGAAAATGCATCAAAGGCACAAAATGGGCCAAATGCTATAATGGACTTCAATTAAACTTAGTCTAACCCCAATTCCCAATGAGCCCGATTAGCCATCGTCTTCCTTCCTTCTTCACCTCGATGGGTCTTGACATTACTCCCCCGTTGAAACATCCTTGTCCTCAAGGATGAGTGGGGAGAAATCTCGACATAGTAAGTAGAATGTCCGATAATGAGGTATTCGCCGTAGCATGCTCTTGTCGATACACCTTGTCCACGATCGAACGGGAAAAGTGAACTCCCAACGAAACCAACAACCCCGATCTCGTGAGGATGTTGTTTGACAATGGGGCCATGACCCCTGCATGCTATCATAGGTATATTCTTTCCACGATCGAAAGGAAAACTCTCGAGTATGAAAAGAAAATCACCTCTAGGAGTTTAGAGTCACATGTCGGATAGCGCTTTCCTCCATGCAATAGTTTCATCCTCTCATAGCAAGCCTTTACTCCTCTAATGCTCATGAAATAAGGCCTAAAGAAGCTTTCATGACCTCTTTCTTTGCTTGTAATGAATCAGTGTGGCCACCATTGAATAGTAGCCCAACGTACCCCATTTCTTCGATAACACGCCAATGCCCACGATCAAAAGGTAGGCTAAGGTCATCTCCACCGTGTAACAGCACGTCATCCCATCGTCCTCGATTGAACAGTAAATTCCTGTCCTCACTAACAAGCAGCTGCTCGACAAAACACCTCTCAAGATCGAAAAGCATATGATGATCTGAACTTTTCCTCCCTTTAGCAACTGAGGAATCCTTCTCTCGAAATCTATGGTAGCCTTTGCGATACATAAGAACCCTATTTCCTCCACAATATGCCAACGCCCTCGATCAAACGGTAGGTTAGACACCTCCCCCACGCAAGAATCCGGCATAGCCACATGAAGCAACACGGGCGAATCCTTAACAACCGACATCGAGAAGTCCCAAACGCGCAACGTAATTCTATCATCACTCACAAGCGGTTCAGCCTCAATTACAGCAATTTCATCCTTACCTATGTTCGGTTTCATAGCGCAACCACCAAGAGTCCAAACTGATCCAACTCTCAACCAACACCCGCCAACCAACGCAAGTCAACCCCAAGGTAGCCTCATCAATAACTCCACCACAACCAGGATGTTTTGCTGCTCTCATCGCGTCGCAAACCCTCAGCTGAAGGTAAGAAGTTCATCCCTTCAACAACATGCCGACGTCCACGACTAAACGGTAGGGACGGGTGACCCCCTGGGAGCCCAGGGTGAGTGTGAGCATGGACGAAGCACGCTGAAAGGTTAAATGGTGGTACAGTGGTGCCGGACTATCAGCGGAAGTGGGTCCAACGCCCTGGTCTCGGTAGGGACCGATGCTATAGTGGGACCCGGTATGGGACGGGATGTTACAGGTGGTATCAGAGCACAACCTCTCGCAGTACGGTGCTGGTTTGGGGATGAACCAGGCGAAAACGGGTGGGCATGTGACGCCCGCGGCCGATGAGGGCGGGGAGTGATCGCCGGTGCCAGAGAGGTGCACGGACAAGGAGCGGCATGAGAAGCCCGGGGCAGATCTGGTTTGATGAAATCAAATTTAGACTTCAAAATAAAATATCGAACTAATGAGCTTTCTTACTTCTTATCATTTCAGATAGATCATTACCCTCGATACAATCACATCTACGATTTTAACATGTACGTCAGCGTACATGACACAAACTATCAACTCGATCTGACCACATTTCGATGTCCAGATGAGGTCATAGTTTCAATACTCCAAGGCCATCCCCTTCGGCACGCACTTACGGTGACAGCCTCGGTGCCGATGGTGTACCTGCAACAGTTCTGGGGAACGATCAAGAGCCACATAGTTGAAGGAGCGTACAGTTTCAGTGATCGGAATAGTGATCGGAATGAGGCACATAAGCTGAACAAGAATGCCTGGGCCCATCCTCGACCTTCCCTTCAGCCACAACTGTGACCCCTTGCCAACTGATGCGGAAATGGTGCAGGATTTCTTACACTTGGGATATCGACCACCGCTCGTCAAGCTAGCGCAAGTACAGAGCAATGGGATTCCCCATCCTTGGAAGACACTGTTTGGAAATATCAACAAGTGTATGTCGCCAAAGCACGCTGGATTTGACAAGGGCAATGCAACATTCTCCGGATCCTTCATGGAATAGTGTTCTCGTAGAACTACGACTTCGCACAGCTGATCTGGAACGATTTGCCAGAGCAGATCAGAATAAATAAGAACAAGCGCTCACAGAATATGCCATATGCGAGATGGTTCTCTATCTGTCATCATTGCTCAAAACATGTAGATGTACGAGAACATTCTTTGTTTGCCTCCTGGAGGGAACTATCAGCCGCCCAAGTTCATGTTCTTCCACAATCCCAAATCGACAGAACTTGATCGACGCCAACTCGTTCGACCTACTTCGTCTTGCCGACTCCTCGGGAAACGAATACCGACGCTTCTACCGGGAACATCATCTAGCGAAACCAATGTTTTAAAACGCGTGTTGCGCACCGTGTCGCGTTTTTGTTCCAACAGCGCATAGCGTAAATAGCGTAGCGTATTGCGTGAGTATTTCGAGCAAGCCGATTTTAATAAAAAAGATAACATCTATATTATTTATGGTCTCATTTTCACTATTTATATAGTATATTTATAAAATTAAACACACATACTTTACATATGTAGTGTATCTTCCCATTTAGAAAATAATTTAAATATCAAAATATATAAGATATATGTCATTTTGATCGTAGCACCGAACGTCGTCGTTTCCGGTCCTTCTTGACTGGCCGACGATCATCTGTGGTTGTTGGACTGGGTGCTGCGATGGCGGAGGATGTTTTGCCTAGGGTTTTGGCGATGGTGGAGACGGAGAGTGAGCGACATCCGGTTGACACGGCAGCGACGGGCAATGTGGCGATGCCAGCCATGCCTGATTTGGATGCTCTTGCCGCGGCATATCCTGATTTCGCGAGTTGCTTTGATGGTGCACGGTTTCGTTCTTTGGTGAGCACGGTTCATGGATCTACAGTGGCCAACTCTGATGGGGAGCGCCGATCTGCCATGGGACGACCTGAGTGTGCAAAGGCTGCTAGGGTTTCTGCAAATTCTGATAAATCTGATGCGGCTATGGTTACGGGTCTGATGGGAAGGGAGACCATCCCGCCTCAGGGGCCGCGGGTTCCTACTACGGCGATCAATCAGAATTTGGCGGGGGGTCGCATTGGGCCTAGGGCTTCGGTGGGATCTCCGCCTATGCGAACCGGCGTTACTGCTCCGATCAAGGGTATCCTTCGGAATCATTACCGCCGACAACAATGGGGACGACCTGGGACACCACCACCTCAGCGTATGATGGCTCGGCGGTTTGTGGATATGGGGTCCGTGACATCTGATGAGCCGGTGGATGAGGAGATAGTCGGCGAGGAGGGTGGGGCTGTTAGGGAGTGTGCCCTCGGAATGCCATATGAGGACTAGGAATAGTATAGGGTGCATGATGATGTATAGGTTGTAAGACAGGTTTATTGTATATACCGTCAAATAAATTAATGAATATATATTTTCATTATAATAAAGGCATTATTATTTATTTATCGAATTTAAAGTCTACTTGGTATCCGGTAGTGCGATAAATAAATAATACCCAAATGTTTGAGTTGGACGTCTGATTCTCGTGGGACGAGAGAGGAGACACCGGACGGTCCTTAATCTCAACATTAAATAAAAAGTCCGTAAGTCTAAGGATTCTAGGTGGGTGACTAGATATCCGAATATGACTTATCCATTGACGACCACATAGTATCGGTAGTGTCACCGATTACCTGAGAGGTTGTGGGTCGTGATGGAGATATGGTGATCGGAGAGATTGCGTATTTGGAAAACTCGGCAATCACCTCCGTAAAGTCGGTTGCGTTTCGTCGCTGACCCGTGTCTCATTTATGAACACTTAGAAACCTCAAGGGCCAAAAGGAAATTTATCAAAATAAATAAAAAAAAAAAAAAATGAAAATTCTACACATCCACGTTGGGATGTGTAGATAGTATGATAATATTTTTTTTTTATTTAATATGACACTTGTTATAACAAGTGTCTCAATTAAAAAAAAAAAAAAATAAAAAATTAATGATACATAAAGCAACGTGAGTTGCTAATGTTAAAGAGGGGACTTGGTATTTTTCTTACTATAACATAGATCTAAAGAAAAATAAAGTTGAAGTGTAGAACTTCTCAAGCCACGTTGAACCGACGGGATCGTTCGACGAACCCAACGCCCGAACTGAACTGCGCTAGCCATCGGGAGCAGTCTCGGAGGTTTGTTCAAAGTCATACCGGCGTGACGATCTAGCCCGGAAGCCCCGGGATCCAGACGAGGTGTAGCCACGTCCATCCGAAGCGACGACAGAAGAAATCTCGTTCATCGAAGGTATACCTCGAACCTTAATGATTTGATTTACGAAAAATACCAAACGGTATCGGAATAATTCTCAAGACCCTCGTTGGAAACGTCGGGAAGTGTAGAATTATTCTGGAAAATTTGGTGTCGATCGGAAATCGTTTCAGTTGTCAAATAATTAAAAGACGGCAGACTGCCGTTTTACTCGAATAATGATTTCGAACCACAGATTTGATTTTGAGAAAAATATCAAACGATGTCGGAATAATTCGAAAGACCTATCGTTGTGAACGTTAGGAAGTGTAGAATTATTCTGGAAAGTTTGGTATTGATCAATAATCATTTCGGTCTCCAAATAATCGAAAAACATCTGGTTGCCGCTTTATTCGATTAATTTGGATCGAAATTATTAATTTAAATAAATTGGAAATAAATTCGAATTTTGATAATTCGAATTAACCGCGATCTCCCGAGGCTTAGAGAAGTATCTCAGACTCTCAGGAGAAGCTGAATGGTGTAAGGTTGAATTTAGATATTAAAAATCGAAAATTCGCCACCCTACGCCGCTCGGTACAAACCGCGCTTCCGCTATAGCCACGTTGCGCTGTTCGGGGGCCGGCGTCGATTAATCGGGCCCACCCCAACAGTGGTATCAGAGACAAGGCTCATGTATGTTTCGACCGAAGGCCTCGAAAGCCGATGTGGCGAACGAACGGTCGACGTAGTTTGGAGACTATCGTCGCTCGTGATGTCGGTTGGACACCCGACGTTAAAATTCTGTGTTGCATGTTTATGTGGGACATTTACGCGGGCTTAGGTTCAACCGGGTTATTTGTTTAAGGGTCGTTTGCCGCCCCCGGTATGTACATGGATTACGGGTTGTTTGGGAAATAATTCCCCCCGTGTTGTATTTATCGCTTTATTAGAAAAGTTAGATAAATGACGGCCATTCGATGCAAGGCGAGATTGGAGGGTTTGATGACCATCATGACGATGATCGACGTTTGAAGATCGAAGACCCCGGTTTTACGACTCATGTAATAGGACCAGTCTAGAAGTAGCCCGCATATTTGTCCATTTAAATTGCTTTCCTAGGGTTAGGAATTTATTTATCGCATTTACGTGCTCGTGCTTAATTTTAATATGCTATGAGTTATAAAAATCTCCCGTACGAATACTAAGTGAGTAAAGGGATTGGATGCCCTGTCTTCTATCAAGCTCGGGCCTAGTTGTTACAAAACCTAAATGCAAGGTTTGGTTTCGGGTATGCCGGCGCCTTGCATTTGCTTTTGTTTCGGCTTGCTCGGGTGTATTTGTGCCGCTCGCCAAGACCACACTGTGCGGTAAGACGTACGGTTCAAGTGTGCGGTTTTGAGCAACGTTGATAGGTCGCACTTAGACAGTCATACCGCCTTGTTCCGGGTTTGCCAGCGGGGGTCCCTGACTGAGACAAAGATAGTTGAGACATTCGAGAAGGTCGGATTCGTGCGGAGCACGACTTCGTGGGCCGCTGCAAACCAATAAAACGACAGAGGTTGAGGTTTGCACCCGTCCACGGGGACATCAACTCCACTATCGAAGTTATCAACGAAACTTCCAAAACATCCGTAGGGAGAATGGAGTTTATGAAAAGATAGTGGGAGTCAAACGGAATAAAAAGTCCTTGTTCGCGTTTGATAACCTATACAATCGACTTAATATGCCTTTTATTTTTCTGCAGCATTTTCTCTCTTTTTGAAATTATGTCGACCGCTTTAAATGTACTGCTCAAGGAGAATAGGTTGACTGGGCCAAACTATTCTGACTGGCTTCGCAACTTGAGGATTTTCCTCGAGATTGAGAACCTAGTTTATATCCTTGACTCCGAAATGCCACCGGCCCAGGGGCGCGGGCATCCGAGCAGGCTCGTGCCGCTTATGACAAGCGACTGCGTGACGAGAAGCTCGTAAAGGCTCATGTCCTCGGATCGATGAGTAACGCACTGCAGCGTAGCCATGAAAATATGGCTGATGCTCGGGTGATGGTTCAACATTTGAAAGAGCTTTACGGTGAGACGTCTAGGACAGCTCGCTATGCGACTTCGTCGCAGCTCTTCCGATCGAGGATGTCTGAGGGTGAGAATGTTGGCGAGCATGTTATGAACATGATCACCATGATCGAGAGGTTGAAACTCTCAATTTTCGATTTGATCGGGAATTACAAAATGATCTCATCTTGCAGTCCCTGCCTCCGTCCTTCAATGCATTCATTGTGAACTATCATCTGAACGGCATGACGCTATTGCTTCCTGATCTGATGAATCAGTTAGCAACGGCGCAAGGTCAGATGAAGAGGGCAAAGCAGACTGCACTTGTCGCCACTTCTTCAAAGCCCCAGAAAGGCAAAAAGAAGAAGGGCAACAAGCTCAAGCCAACAGGGAAGGTTTCCAAGAAGAAACTATCTTCTGGGAAATCGAAACAAACCGGTGTAAAGCCGACGGATAGGTGTCTGCATTGCGGTGTGCTGGGCGACTGGAAGCGTGACTGTCCGAAGCTCAAGGGTGAGCAGGCTGCGTCAGGTATGGAACTTAATGTTTTAGAAACAGTTTGTTCTTCATCTGTATACTCTACTTCCTGGATATTGGATTCGGGGGCTAGTACTCACATTTGTGTTTCCACGCAGGGTCTGGGACCAAGTAGAGAGCTTGGGGAGCGTGAGATCGAGGTCAGAGTGGGAAGCGGGGATAGTATCTCGGCAAGCCACGTCGGATCAAGATCTCTTGTATTATATTCTGGGCATGTGTTGCGTTTGTACGATTGTCTTGTACTCCCGAGGGGATTTAAGAACATCGTCTCCGTTCCTGTTTTGAGCAGACAGGTTATGTATTTAGTTTTAATAATAATACATGCCACATTATGTATAGAAATAAAAATGTTGGCAGCGCAACACTAATAAATGGTTTGTACTATTTAAATACCCAGGACGATATATCTGTGAATACTGTCACAAATAAACGAAAGTCGGGAATAAACGCGAGATACTTGTGGCATCTTCGATTAGGTCATACTGGAGAACGCAAGATACACGAGTTGGAGAAAAACGGGATATTGACACCGTTGGGATCAGATCCCTATCCGACTTGTGAGTCATGCCTCAAAGGTAAAATGACCCGATCACCCTTCACCGGGACTTTTAATAGAGCCACGGAAATTCTCGGTTTAATTCACACAGATGTTTGCGGGCCTTTCAATGTGAAAGCTCGAGGTGACTTCCACTATTTTATTACCTTTACGGATGATCACAGTCGTTACGGACTAGTGTATCTGATGAGGTATAAAGCTGATGCTCTTGAAAGGTTCAAGGAATATAAGGCGTTGGTGGAAAACCAAACTTCGAAAGTCATTAAAGTCATTCGATCGGATCGAGGTGGCGAGTACATGAGCGTCGAGTTTGACCAGTTCTTAAAGGAGAATGGTATAATATCACAGATGACTCCGCCCGGTACGCCACAATTGAATGGCGTGGCCGAACGTAGAAACCGAACTTTATTAGATATGGTTCGTTCTATGTTAAGCTATACAGATTTACCAATGTCATTATGGGGATACGCGCTTTTGACAGCAGCGTATACAATTAACCGGTGTCCCTCGAAGTCTATTAACGGCATTCCGTATGAGATATGGACTGGTCGTTTACCAAGCTTATCACATATTAGGATTTGGGGTTGCCCGCCTATGTGAAAAAGCTAAAAACCGATAAATTGGAGTCTAGGTCTGTAAAAGGACGTTTCATAGGTTACCCTGAAGACTCTATGGGGTACCTATTCTATTTTCCCGATGATCAAAGGATCGTTGTTGGCCTACATGCACATTTTCTCGAGGAAGAGTTCATTCGAGATTTTGGCATTGGCCGTGAGGTCACTCTCGAGGAGCAGATGACCGAAACGCCCACACAAGATTCGGATGGTCTGAGCGAACCAGTCATGCGACGATCTGAAAGGGTGCCTCGCCAACCACAGCGGTATGGCATGTCACATGTCAAACAAGGTTATGTTGTGACTAGGGGACTTCTAAGAGAAGATCCCGCTACTTTCGATCAAGCTATATCCGATGTTGACTCAGCGAGATGGATTGAGGCTATGCGAGCTGAGATGGACTCAATGTACTCCAACAAAGTCTGGACTCTTGTAGACCTACCGAGTGGTTTTAGACCAATCGGTTGTAAATGGATTTACAAGAGGAAGATTGGATCTGACGGACAAGTTGAGACGTACAAGGCCAGGTTGGTTGCCAAGGGCTATAACCAAAAGAGGGAGTTGACTATGAGGAGACTTTCTCACCTGTAGCCATGATCAAGTCCATCCGAATAATGCTCGCAATAGCTGCGCACTATGATTATGAGATTTGGCAAATGGACGTTAAAACGGCGTTCCTTAATGGATTCCTCAAGGAGGAAATCTATATGGAGCAGCCAAAAGGTTTTGAGTCGCATGCAGATACTCACAAAGTGTGCAAACTGAATCGGTCAATTTACGGACTGAAACAGGCCTCTCGCAGCTGGAATCTACGTTTTGATGAAGCAGTTCGGAACTTTGGATTCATAAAAAACGTAGATGAGCCATGTGTCTACAGAAAGAGCAGTGGGAGTATGGTGTCGTTCCTTGTATTGTACGTGGATGATATCCTTTTGATAGGAAACGACATTGGGATGCTCTCATCGGTGAAAGCATGGCTTTCAACCGAATTCTCCATGAAAGATCTGGGAGAAGCGACGTATATACTAGGTATTCGCTTGTTCAGGGATCGAGCGAACCATACGATCGGCTTATCTCAGGCCCTTTACTTAGAGAAAATCCTGAAGAAATTCAGAATGGATGACTCTAAGAGAGGGTTCTTACCAATGCGACATGGGATCCATTTGTCAAAGTCAATGTCACCTCAAAGTGAGGAAGACAGACGACGGATGAGTGGGATACCGTATGCGTCTGCAGTGGGTAGTCTGATGTACGCGATGTTGTGTACACGACCGGACATTGCCTACGCTGTGAGCGTGGTTAGTCGGTTTCAGGCAAACCCAGGGGAAGAACATTGGACAGCTGTTAAGAATATCTTTAAATACCTTAGACGGACTAAAGACTTAACGCTGGTTTATGGAGGAGCGGGACTAGAAGTAGTTGGTATACCGATTCGGACTTCCAGTCGGACGTGGATGACCGAAAATCTACTTCAGGTTTGTATTCTGTGCGTGCTCAACGGTGGGGCAGTGTCTTGGAGAAGCTCCAAGCAAAGCACAACTGCCGATTCCACGTGCGAGGCAGAATACATAGCAGCCTCAGAGGCAGCTAAAGAAGCTGTTTGGATGAAAAGTTTTTGGAGGAACTTAAGAACTTACTGTGGTACCAGTGTTGACAGACCGCTTACACTTTGGTGTGATAATAGCGGTGCAGTCGCACAAGCAAAGGAACCACGATCTCATAGCAAGTCCAAACATATTGAGAGAAAATATCACGTATTACGTGAGTTCGTTGAAAACGGGATGGTCGCCGTGCAGAAAATCGCCACCGCAGAAAACGTGGCGGACCCGCTCACTAAGCCCTTGTCCCAAGCAGTTATGGAACAGCATCTGGACAAGATGGGGCTACGATACCATTGCGACTGGCATTAGGTGCATCGCATGGCATTCGAGTGCAAGTGGGAGGTTGTTAGGGAGTGTGCCCTCGGAATGCCATATGAGGACTAGGAATAGTATAGGGTGCATGATGTATAGGTTGTAAGACAGGTTTATTGTATATACCGTCAAATAAATTAATGAATATATATTTTCATTATAATAAAGGCATTATTATTTATTTATCGAATTTAAAGTCTACTTGGTATCCGGTAGTGCGATAAATAAATAATACCCAAATGTTTGAGTTGGACGTCTGATTCTCGTGGACGAGAGAGGAGACACCGGACGGTCCTTAATCTCAACATTAAATAAAAAGTCCGTAAGTCTAAGGATTCTAGGTGGGTGACTAGATATCCGAATATGACTTATCCATTGACGACCACATAGTATCGGTAGTGTCACCGATTACCTGAGAGGTTGTGGGTCGTGATGGAGATATGGTGATCGGAGAGATTGCGTATTTGGACATTCGGCTCGTATTCGTCTCAATCACATGGCTAGGATGTTGTCAATGATTGAACGAATGACTATAGCAGCCTCAGACCGATAGGGTCATTGACGGATTTGCTTTCGCGATTTCGGTTTGTCGCAAGTTGGCTAGGCTCGCAAGTGTTCATAAATGAGACACGGGTCAGCGACGAAACGCAACCGACTTTACGGAGGTGATTGCCGGGTTTTGACTGCTATCGGGATTCACTGCCTATATTCGTATAGGTTAATGTCCTATGAGGTAATCGGAGAGCGACGATTATAAAGCCTTCGGCCGAAGCTTGGAAAACTTGCTTGTATTAGATACGGAGCGGAGTTTAAATAATCGGTTCGGTCTCGATTATAACATAGTGTTAGGTTAGTGAGTTTGACATTTGCATGGCTCTCACCTAACCGGAACGCAAGTGAAAGGCGTAAGAAGTATTTAAATGTATACACTATAGTCGGTTCGCCCGAATTTCGATTAGATCAAAATTCGTTCTCAACTGGGATCTGTCCGGTACCGCGGGATAGGCTAGGCGAATGCGGGACTCGTGGATTCCTCCCATGCCAGTTGAGACGGACCTAGAGAGTCGCGCTTAAAAATGGTAATGAACTTGAACGAAAACGGCGGGCTTTCTGTGGAACCTAACGAATAAGATTCGTTGAGGTAGTGGCAAAGTTGATACGAGGTGTCGACGACTTAGTTAAATTCCAGTGACAGTCACGGAAATAATTAGGACTTGAGATTGTCTTAAGTGCTTAATTAATTAACTAAGTGGGCTCAATTATAATTAAAATAATTAGATTGGATTTAATTATTTATTATTTAAAAATTGAGGGACTAAATTGAGAATTTAGAAACCTCAAGGGCCAAAAGGAAATTTATCAAAATAAATAAAAAAAAAAAATGAAAATTCTACACATCCACGTTGGGATGTGTAGATAGTATGATAATATTTTTTTTTTATTTAATAGACACTTGTTATAACAAGTGTCTCAATTAAAAAAAAAAAAAAATAAAAAATTAATGATACATAAAGCAACGTGAGTTGCTAATGTTAAAGAGGGGACTTGGTATTTTTCTTACTATAACATAGATCTAAAGAAAAATAAAGTTGAAGTGTAGAACTTCTCAAGCCACGTTGAACCGACGGGATCGTTCGACGAACCCAACGCCCGAACTGAACTGCGCTAGCCATCGGGAGCAGTCTCGGAGGTTGTTCAAAGTCATACCGGCGTGACGATCTAGCCCGGAAGCCCCGGGATCCAGACGAGGTGTAGCCACGTCCATCCGAAGCGACGACAGAAGAAATCTCGTTCATCGAAGGTATACCTCGAACCTTAATGATTTGATTTACGAAAAATACCAAACGGTATCGGAATAATTCTCAAGACCCCTCGTGGAAACGTCGGGAAGTGTAGAATTATTCTGGAAAATTGGTGTCGATCGGAAATCGTTTCAGTTGTCAAATAATTAAAAGACGGCAGACTGCCGTTTTACTCGAATTAATGATTTCGAACCACAGATTTGATTTTGAGAAAAATATCAAACGATGTCGGAATAATTCGAAAGACCTATCGTTGTGAACGTTAGGAAGTGTAGAATTATTCTGGAAAGTTTGGTATTGATCAATAATCATTTCGGTCTCCAAATAATCGAAAAACATCTGGTTGCCGCTTTATTCGATTAATTTGGATCGAAATTATTAATTTAAATAAATTGGAATAAATTCGAATTTTGATAATTCGAATTAACCGCGATCTCCCGAGGCTTAGAGAAGTATCTCAGACTCTCAGGAGAAGCTGAATGGTGTAAGGTTGAATTTAGATATTAAAAATCGAAAATTCGCCACCCTACGCCGCTCGGTACAAACCGCGCTTCCGCTATAGCCACGTTGCGCTGTTCGGGGGCCGGCGTCGATTAATCGGGCCCACCCCAACAGGGGCTGCTCAGCCCGGTACTGTTCCGAAGCATTCTAGGGTTTGTGAATCAAATTCCACTGCGGATGCACGGTCGTCGGCTAGGGTTTCGCTCACTGATGCACTGATTCCAGGTTCGTCCCCACACGTCAAGGCCATAGCCGAATCGTCGTCGCCCTCGGCGTCGTTTGCTGATGTAGTGGTGGGGAAAGCTAGGGCTGATATGACATCCCACAACGTGGGTATACGGGGAGAGAGAGGGGACCAAGCACGGTTAATGCTTGACTATGTGGCGCCTAAGTCGACAAATGCTGGTATAGCCGTTGTGGCCCCTACCTGGGACGTGGCAAAACAAGGGATTGCAAGGTGGGACCATACCTTGGTTGGATATTTCCTTGGGCCGAAACCATACTTCCCATTCGTCGTCCGGTTTGTGAGGGCACGATGGACTGGCTTGGTGGAGGTTCGAGCCACTAGAAATGGTTTTTTCCGATTTCGCTTTGAATCGGCCACGGCTATGACTGAAGTGTTGGAAGGTGGTCCGTGGCTCTTGCATGGCCAACCGCTGTTCTTAGAAGTGTGGCGTCCTGGAATGTCGCTGGAGAGGAGGGAGGCTCGTAGAGGTCCCCTTTGGGTGAAACTTTGGAATGTGCCAAGTGAATTTTGGACTAAAGCGGGGTTGGGTGTGGTAGCTAGTGGCGTTGGTAGGCCTTTATTTGCCGATGGGATTACGGCCAAAGGAGAGCGTATTGATTATGCGCGTGTTTGCATCATGAAGCTGCTTGACACGACGTTTGTTGAGAAAGTGGAAATTGAGATCCCAACTGCTGAAGGATGTGTATCGGGTACGGTTTTGGTGAGGGTTGAATACGAGTGGAGGCCGACTAGGTGCAGCCACTGTGCGACATGGGCCCATGGGGACACACAATGCCCCAAGAGGCAACCAAGCCCGGCGCCTCTGCGGAAGCCTAATACGCCGGGGCCGAGACAGAAACACCCGACAACTGGTCGGCCAGCCCCTCCCGATGCTCGTGTGGTGATTCATGATAGACCACGTATTCAAGGACCGCCTCGTGACCATTCACGACAAGGTCGAGGCTGGGCTCCCCAAGCTGAGTGGAGACAAATTGGTGCCCATGGCAAGGCGGTGCAGATAGCACCGAGTATGGCGAATCCAAGGCCGGATCAGTTCGCCCATACGGGGGTACAGGCATCCGCGTCTGGCTCTTCTCCACGGCGGGCGGTCGACGAACAGCAAGTTGACCAAAACTCCTTTGCCTTATTGCGGGATTTTAATGATGACGAGGATGTTGATACGGTTTCTCACGTTAAGGGCCCTAAAGCAAACGCAGCCCTACATGGGGCTCATTCATAATGCCGATTGGGTCTTGGAACGTGCGTTGTCTTAACCGACAAGACCACAGGAGGGCGGTGGGGGATTGGATTGTCCGTGGGGGGTTGCGCATTGTTGGTCTTCTGGAGACGCGGGTGGCTGCGTCGAACGCAGCCCACATTTCAGAGGCTATTCGACCGCATTGGGCCTGGTTCTTTGACTATGATGATGGTCCGGCTACTCGCATTTCGGTGGGCTGGGATACCTCTTTGCTTCACGTCACAATTGTCGCGAAATCTGCTCAGGCTGTTCATTGTCGCGTGGAACAGCTTGATACGGGTGAACATGCGTTTATCTCGTTCGTGTATGGGAAATCTCGAAGGGAGGATAGAGTGGCCCTTTGGGATGAGCTGATTCAGTTTTCAGCGTTGCGAGTTGAGGATGCGTGGGTAGTGGCGGGGGATTTCAACACTATCTTGCATGCGAGTGAGGGGCGTGGGGGTGCACCTCAAGCACGGGATATGGCTAATTTTCAGGCATGTCTCCTACAGGCCGACTTATGATGCTGCCGTCGATGGGCCAGGAATTCACGTGGTATAATCAGCAACGGGCTCTGGCAGGCATCTGGAGGAAGTTGGATCGCATGCTCGGCAACCCACAGTGGTTTGCTCGCTGGCCAGGTACGTTTTATCGGTGTGAACTCCCTTTCACATCGGATCATTCGCCACTGTCATTAGGGGTGTCAGCGCCGAGACCACGAGGTGTCAGTTTTCGTTTTGAGAACTTTCTTACTAAGGAGGAGGGCTTTTTGGAACATGTTCAGCGTGTTTGGAGTATCCCCATGGCGGGGTTTCCTATGTATGTGTTGGTCCAGCGGCTCAAGTTGTTGAAGCCCATTTTCATGCACATGCGACGTGTAAAGGGAGACCTTGCTGCAAATGTTGCGGACGCATTACGCTTCTTGGGGATTTGAATTCGCAGCGAAATATCCCCTAGAGATTATATTTCATGATCTTGAACGGCATTGTCGGCTTCTCTACGCTAGGGCTGTCGATGTAGAGCATACGGCGTTATCCCAAAGGGCCAAGCTTGCTTGGCTCAAGGATGGCGATCAATGCTCAGCTTACTTCTTCAGGAAGGTGGCGGTTCGTCGAGCGACCAATCGAATCATCTCATTGGAAGGCCCAACTGGAGACCTACTTAATACGCCAGAAGAGGTGGAGGGGAGTTACTGGGGTTTTATCAGGAATTACTTGGCACATCCGCACGAGCGTCACCGGTGGACATGGCCGAGGTACAGGGAGCTATCACGCGTAAGCTCTCCCCAGCTACGTCCTTAGACATGGTCCGCCCAGTTGAAGACCTTGAGGTGAAACATGCGCTATTCTATATGGGGGATGAGAAGGCGCCGGGGCCTGATGGGTATACAGCCGCTTTCTTCAAAGTGGCTTGGGGGACGGTCGGCCCTGATGTGATACGAGCGACTAAGGATTTCTTCGCTACGGGCCGCCTACTTAAGGGGCTTAATAGTACGCATATCACGCTCATACCTAAGTGTGAGTCGCCACGTCGATCGAAAGACTTCCGTCCCATATCGTGCTGCAACGTCCTATACAAAATAATTTCGAAGGTTTTGGCTAATCAGTTGAAATCAGTGCTGGGAGGGCTGGTCCACGCATCGCAGACGGCATTTATACCTGGAAGGCGCATCAGTGATAATATACTTCTGGCACAGGAACTTTGCCTAGGGTACACCAGCAAAGGGCGCCCCCCACGGGCTATGCTTAAGGTCGATCTAGCCAAGGCCTATGATAAGGTGGAATGGAGTTTTTTGCTGGCGACGATGCAGGCGATGGGATTCCACCCACGATATATTGAGTGGATACGGAGCTGCTTGACAACGACCACTTTTTTCATCAACCTTAATGGGAGACCGGCAGGGTTCTTTGCTGGAAAGAGAGGAATGCGCCAAGGAGACCCCATTTCACCATACCTCTTCACCCTCGTCATGGAGGTGCTCCATGGCCTTGTGGAGTGTCATATACAGGCGGAACCGCGCTTTCGCTATCACTGGCATTGTGAGACCACTTCGCTCCCCATGTTGGCCTTCGCGGATGATCTCCTCCTTTTCTGCCATGCAGATCCTATCTCTGTAGGGGTGCTGAAGGAGGCTCTGATGACATTCTCTCAGCTGTCTGGGTTACACCCTAATCCGAACAAGAGTGAGGTTTACATTTCACGGAGGGCGGAGGGCATCAAGGCCCAGCTACTGTCTATGACGGGATTTTGCGCAGGCCGCCTGCCAGTGCGTTACTTGGGGGTCCCACTGATTGCTTCACGCCTGACTCTCAGTGACTGTGCACCACTGTTGCAGCGGGTGGATTCTCGTCTAGGATCGTGGCTGAATCAGTCACTATCTTACGCGGGTAGGGTGCAGCTCATTAAATCTGTCCTTCAGGCTTTACACGTCTATTGGTCTAGGGTCTTCTTGCTGCCCAAGGGAATCATCCGTGCCTTGGAAGCACGATTTCGCCGATTCTTGTGGGGTGGTGCCTCGACCAAGGTAGCTTGGGATGATGTTTGTCTGCCAGTTAATGAGGGCGGGTTGGGGATTCGCTCGATCGCTAATGACAATAGGGCTCTTCTGGTACAGCTTCTATGGAGGGTGATCAGCCGGCCTGCTGACTCGATCTGGGTGGAGTGGTTGTACAGCACACGACTGCATACGCGATCACTTTGGACCACCACCATCTCGGCTAACACTGCATGGAGCTGGAGGAAGCTGATGCAGTTAAGGCAGGTGATTCTACCCTTCATTGATTTTTCTATTGGGAATGGTTCGTCGTTGTTATTATGGGAAGACCCATGGCTACGGGCTGTCCCATTATTGGAGAGCTATCCTAGAGGCCCACTGGCGATGGGGCTGCCAGCAGGGACCCGCCTAAGCTCTGTCATCGACCACCAAGGCTGGAATTGGCCAGGACAGTCGGCGGTGGAGTATTTGGATTTTAGTCCGCACCTTCCACGGGTTCAGCCTAATCGGACCGATGCTATTTGTTGGAAGGGAGCGCCAGATGGCCGACCTACGACACGACTGATTAGGGAGTCCTTACGCGTACGAAGGCCTATTGTACCTTGGGCGTCCTTGTTTGGGGGCCTTTGAAGATCCCTCGACATGAGGTCATACTGTGGTTTGCCATCCGTGATCGTTTATCGACTAGAGATAAGGCCTGGGTGGCGCAGCGCGCTGGAACCCCTGCTTGTGTTCTCTGTGACGCGCTGCATGCTGAGACTGTGCAACATTTATTTTTTGATTGTCGATTCTCACGCGACTGTGTTCGGATGCTGAGGCAGAAGATCAGGTGGGGAGGGCCGTATCGGGACTGGGGGCAGGGTATACGGTGGGCTGCATTGCGATGGCGTGGCCATCATCTCCTACAGTTCGCCTACCGCCACGTCCTTGCTTCGTTGGTATATCACATTTGGCAGGCACGCAACAAGCGCTGGAAGGAGGGGGCTATCACGACTCCAGATAGGCTGGTTGCTGTTGTCCTCGATATGGTTTGTGTGCGGCTTACTGGGACATCCCCCAAGTTCGATCTACAGAGAGCAGCCATTCGACGTCTCTGGCGAGTAGCTTGGTAGTGAGTTGGATGCTTTATCTTTCGTTTTGTTGGTCTACGCCAGTAGTCTGTTACTGGTTAGCACGTGAGGAGTCACACCCTCACTCATCTGTACATATACGCCCTTTATATATATACACGGAACTTACTCCAAAAAAAAGAAATAATAATTAAATTAGATGTTATTATATTATTATTATACATAACTCACATAAAGTAAAGACCATTTCTAATTTAATGGGAATATGAAATAAAATTTAAAACAAAATAAAAGATAAAAAGAAAGTTTATTACTGAACTTTTGCTCAGCTAGCCACTTGGCTTCTTTCACTTTCGCCTGGGAAAGTTCGCACATCACATCACCTATTTTGAAATAAATAAAAATTAAAAAAAGAAAAAAAAAGTTACGCTTTTTTTTATACGCCTTGGAGCGTTTTCATGAAGAAAGACGCGATAGCGCGCTTTGAAGCGCGCGATCGAACGCCTTTTAAAACACTGAGCGAAACAGATGATCAGAGGGCCCCGACAGACTTCGCCGTGAGCCCTCAACAACAACTAATTCCTAAGGCTGAGTTGATTGATGCAGTCGCCCAGGAACTAGAACAGGAGCCTCCAACTCAAGAAACTCAACTTCCAGATACAGATGCCATGTTAATTGATACAGTGGCAGAAGAGTTGGAACTCGAGGCTCCACAACAAGCCCTCGGTGATGAAGTGCACATTAATGTTGGCGTGTTCCAAGGATCCATGGAGGAGATCCTGCAACAGCATTTACCAAAAAAAAAGATCCTGCAACAGGAAGCACAGCCCGAAGCAGAAACGAAGCACGACTCACCTCCACTGGTACAATGCCAAAAACCGAGGCTCTGATCTCAACGAACAGCCAAACGTGCCTCTGGTAATAGAACAAGCCCGTGAGGATGTTGCACATGAATTATCACCTCACACGGCCACCCCATCAGCCATAGAGTCAGATGAGGAAATTCGTTTGATAAGACGGACTCCAAGGCGACTGAGCGTACCATTCGAGTCCATCTTCACAACTGTCACCACCACATCAGACACACGCCGCTTATCACTCCAAGTGCTGAGGACCCCCCTTCGCTCAACCAGAACCTGCCCCAACATCCACAGATGAGAATCTCCAAGATTCTACTCGAGGATTGGATGGAAGTCTCGAACAGTCACAACCTCACGGGCTGCACACATGGGTGCATGCAGGGCTCGGGAAAGCCGCGCATGGATGCGCGGAAAGTACGTATGACTGTGCGCGTGTGTGCGAGCTGTGCTAGGCTAAGAGGGCACGCGGGTCGGGGCTAGCAGCTCGCATGGCACGAGCATCCTCGACACAGGCCCGACGAGCTTGGTCTAGCCCATCCCACGACCCGATATACACTGGGCTAGGCCCGGACCATTTAAAAGCCAAAATTCGATTTTGGCTCGGAAATGTGTAAAATTTGTCGTGACGCATGTTATTTGAATAACGTGGTGATTGATTGGGGATTAGGTTCTGGTTTTTGCCGGGTGATATGTTAAGGGTGACAAGGCCCCCCGGTCTGTACTTTACAGTTTTTATTAGATAAGACGGACGGTCTTATTAGGGATAGATTCCCCGTCATAGGCAATTGTAGATATGTTATGACGGCCGTACGAGTGTCGATCGAGAGGAACCCGAACGAACGAGCTGGTAGCCGAGGCGTCCGTTCGAGCAAAGCCCGAAGACGTAGAGTCTTATTGTCTTGTACAATTAGGATAGAACAAGAAATATCCCCGATCTTTCATATTTACTTTAATAAGTTGAAACTAGGTTTACTATTAAAGTCCATTATGTGCGTGTTGGTTTCGAACGTGATAATGTGCATAATGTGCTCGTGTTAAAACTGTGAGGATTCTCTCGAGGTTAGACCTTTAATATCGAGTCAAGAAAGGGGCTAGGCTCCTGTCTTCTATCAAGTCCAAAAATGTTACGACTTAGGGGTACGGTTGCGGATGACCGAGTTACGGCGCCAAAACGCTCGCCTTTGCGTGAACGGGTTTGGATGCAATTATGAATTGCCCCTCACCGACCACTCTTCACCCTCTAATAAAGAGTTATCCTACGGGGGATGAAGTTCACGGAAAAGTGGAAGGTGAGGCTAGTTTGTAGTAGCGCGGGGAACTCAACGCCACTATGAAACCACTCAACAAGGTTTCCGAAATGCCTAGCGGGAGAAAGTGTTTCGAGAAAAATAGTGGGAGTCAGATAAAAATTTAAAAGTCCTAATTTAGTCTGATAAACACTACAAATACTAACTATCTGTTTATTTTCTGCACTTTATTTTCTTCTCTATTAGTTAAGCTAACAAACCCACTAATTACACTCTTGGAGAAACATTGTTTGGTGGGACCGAACTATGTAGACTGGCTCAGAAATTTGAGGATCGTCCTCAAATTACCAAACTGGATTATGTCTTGGACATCAAGGAGCCAAAATTGTCCACAACTGAATCCACTAATGAGGACATTGTACTCCACGATAAGTGAGTTGAAGATTCGGCGAAGGTGCGTGTCTACATGCTTGTTGCAACTTCTACGTCCAAGGATCGAAGAATAAGTCGAACAAGACAGGCATGACCAATGGTAGAGTCGACAAGAAGACGAAGACCACAAAGGTCGAAAGGTCGGGCGCAAAGCCCACGGGTAAGTGCCTCCTTTGCCAGCAGCTGGGCCATTGGAAGCGTGAATGTCAGAAGTTGGAGGCGTCTGATGCCTCAGGAAAACAATTAGTTTTTGAAGCTAATTGTTTTGTGTATTCTACTTCGTGGATACTTGACTCAGGGGCTAGTTTCCACATTTGTGTTTTGAACCAAGGTCTAGAATGAAATAGGAAGCTTCGAGCTGGCAAGGTCTTGATCAACGTAGGTAGTGGACATACTGTACCGGCTACACACATGGGATCGAAGACCTTAGTCCTATAGTCATTACATTGTTTAGAATCCGATGTTTTGGTTTTACCCAAGGGGCATAAAAACATTATTTGGATTCCTGTTTTGAGCAGACTACGTTATGAATTTCGATTCATTGATAATGTTTGCCATATTTATTTTAGAAATGAAAATGTTGGAAGTGCGACGTCAATAAATGGTTTATATTACGTCAACTTAAAAGACAATGTTAAAGCTGTAAATGCAATCACCAAATCATCTGGGTCGAACGATCGATACATGTGGCACTTACGACTAGGTCACGCAGCAGAAGCGAAGATTGAACAGATGGAAAAGGACGGTCTGATTAGCATAGTGCTAACAGGCCCGATTTGTACCTGTCAGTCTTGCATCTTAGGGAAAATGACCAAGTCGCCCTTCACAGGGACTTCCACTAGGGCCACGGAAGTCTTGGGTTTGATCCACACTGACGTATGCGGACAATTTAAAGTAACGGCCAGAGGTAATAGCCGCTACTTCATAACATTCACAGACGATTTCTCCCGCTACGGGAATGTCTATTTGATGAGACAAAAGTCCGAGGCCCTTGAAATGTTCAAAGAGTATAAAGCATTAGTGGAGAAGCAAGCTGGCAAGTTCATTAAAGCCGTCCGGTCAGATCGAGGCGGTGATATATGAGCCTTGAGTTTGATGCATTTCTTAGAGAAAATGGCATCATCATACTGTTTTCCCCGCCAGGCACGCCGCAATTGAAAGACGTGGCTGAACGGAGAAACCGGACGCTTTTAGATATGGTTCGGTCGATGATGAGTTACACAGATCTCCCCATTTCGTTGTGGGGATATGCCTTAGATTCCTTACGAGGCTTGGCATAATCGTAAGGCAAGTCTGAATCACATCAGGGTCTGGGGTTGCCCCGCCTTTGTGAAAAAGTTGATGGCAGATAAGCTTGAATCAAGATCATTAATGGCAAGATTCGTCGGATATCCCGAGGACTTAATGGGGTATTGCTTCTTCGTCCCAGATGAACACATGGTGTTCGTCGCTTTAATCGCTACTTTCTTGGAGGAAGAATTCGTAGGTGAAGACGGTAAAGGACGATAAATAACTCTAACAGAGTTTGAGGACGAAACGAATCCTATTCCAGAGTTGTTGGACGACGTTCCAGGAAACCCGACTCAGCCACAATTGCGTAGGTCAAGTAGGATATCTTATATGCCTGAGAGATATGGTATGGTACACGTCGAGCATGGGGATGCTGCGACTGAGTGATGCGTCGGGGACGATCCCGTCACCTACGACCAGGCAATTGCTGGTACAGACTCCCTCAACTGGCTTGAGGCTATGTAGGCGGAAATTGACTCGATGCACACAAACGAGGTTTGGACTCTTGTAGACCTGCCTGATGGTTTTAGACCAATTGCCAATAAATGGATCTACATGAAAAAGATTGGATCTGATGGATCGGTGGAGACGTACAAAGCTAGGCTTGTGGTGAAAGGGTATAGTCAGAAAGAGGGAATTGGCTATGAGGAAACATTCCCACATGTCGCAATGATAAAGTCCATTCGAATCATGCTTGCGATAGCAGCACACTACGACTATGAGATCTGGCAGATGGACGTAAAGACCGCTTTCCTGAATGGATTCCTCCAGGAGGAAATCTATATGGAGCAGCCCAAGGGTTTTACGTCAGAAGCAGATGCTTGAAAAGTGTGCAAACTGAATCGGTCCATTTATGGGCTAAAACAAGCTTCAAGGAGTTGGAATCTTCGGTTCGATGAAGTAGTTAAGAACTACGGATTCACAAAGAATGAAGATGAGCCCTGTGTTTACAGAAAGGCCAGTGGAAGTAAGGTGTCGTTTCTAGTATTGTACGTAGATGATATCCTTTTGATAGGAAACGACATTGGGATGCTCTCAGAAATTAAAGCTTGGCTTTCAAACGAATTCTCTATGAAAGACCTCGGAGAAGTGACCTATATTCTAGGAATTCGCCTATTTAAGGATAGGGAGAAAAGGTCAATAGGCTTGTCCCAAGCCCTTTACTTAGATAAAGTCCTTAAAAGGTTTAAAATGGACGAGTCTAGAGGGTTTCCTACCTATGACGCATGGGATTCATTTCTCAAAGGCTATGTCTCCTCAGAATGAGGTACAAAGACAAGAGATGAGTGGAGTCCCCTATGCTTCAGCTGTGGGTAGCCTGATGTACGCGATGCTTTGTACACGACCAGACATAGCGTACGTTGTGGGCGTATTGAGTAGGTTTCAGGCTAATCCTGGTAAGGAACATTGGGCGGCAGTAAAGACAGTTCTGAAGTACCTTAGCCGGACTAAGGACTTGATACTGATTTATGGCTCATGAGAATTGGAAGTAGATGGATATACATATTCGGACTTCCAATCAGATGTGGATGACCCTACTTCGGGTTTTGTCTTTACGCTCAATGGTGGGGCAGTGTCTTGGAAAAGTTCCAAGCAAAGAACGATTGTAGATTTCACCACTGAGGCATAGTATATCACAGCTTCAGAAGCTGCCAAGGAGGGTGTTTGGATACGCAAGTTTCTGGATGAACTACAGGTGGTACCTGGCATCGTGGGTCGGCCACTGCCATTGTGGTGCGACAACAGCGGGGCTATTAGGGGTGTTCGTTCGGTACATACCATACCGAACCGAACCGAAATTTCGGTATACCGAATTTCGGTACACCCCTTATAGGTACCGAATACCGAACCGAATTTGTCGGTTCGGTATTCGGTATTTACCGAATTTTTTTCGGTAAATTCGGTTTTTACCGAATTTACCGAATTTTAAATAATAATAATAAAAAAATCGGTAATAATTAAATTAATATGTATATTAATATAATTATAATTTTATTTTCAATATTAATATAATAAAATATATTTTAATTTAAAAATTCGGTAATTCGGTATACCGAATTTACCGAAATTCAAACTCTGTACCGAACCGAATTTACCGAATACCGAAATTATTTTTTTTTAAGAACCGAATACCGAACCGAAATTTTTGTTCGGTTCGGTTTTGTACCGAATTTTCGGTAATTCGGTTTTTTCTGTCGGTATACCGAATAACGAACACCCCTAGGGGCTATTGCACAACTAAGGAACCACGTGCTCACAGTAAATCCAAACACATAGAGAGAATATACCATGTGCTGCGTGGGTTTGTTGAAAATGGCTCAATAACCATGCAGAAAATTGCCTCTGTAGAGAATGCGGCGGACCCGTTCACGGAGCCACTACCACAGGCAGTGCTCGATCGACACCTCGATAGAATGGTGTTAAGATATGATAACTCGTGGCATTAGTGCAAGTGGGAGATTGTTGAGGTATATGCCCTAGATGCCGTACGAGGACTGGGAGTACGAGGGCAATTTGCTAATGTGTAGTGTTTAGTGATGTAATTTGATTACTTCTATTAATGGAATGACTTTATTTATCATTAATTAATTATTGGATGAAGAAATTAAAAGGCAAATTATTAATTAGTCTAAAGATTTCACCTTGCAGTCTGGGTTGATAAGACAAATTAATAAAACCCAAATATTGGCAGTTCAGTTACTGATTCCGTGGGGACAGAGAGGGGCACCAGTAAGCTGAGATACTGTAATATTAAAATAGTCCAGAAGTCTAAGTCTCCAGCAGGGTGACTGGAATGACACGTACGACTTGTTTGTCGATGTGTCCAATATGGTTGTGCCAACCGTTCACTTGGGGAAGTGGGAGTCGATGACAATGATACAAGATGAATCAAGGGATTATCTGTATTTGGACACTGACTCGTAATCGAACGATCACACTTGGATTTTCCTTGATCGAACGATTGATTGTAGTAGTATGCGTGAACCTTAGACCGAAAGGGTTAACTGCTTGAGGTATTGAGGTCTTGACTTGTCACTAGTTTGCTAGGCCCATCTTGCCGGTGGCATGGGTCAACGGCGAAATGCGTTCTTGACTTTTCGATGTGATTGCCGGTTGAACCGCGGAGCGGGATTTACGGTCTCGATTAAATTCGATGTTAACGCCTATGGCAAGTTTAATGTGCGGGAATTTATGCAAGTCTCTGGCTAGAGCATATAACTGACTCATGATAGTCGTGGAGTGCAGTTTCAGAACTTTCACCGACATAAACGACATAGAGTCGAGTTCTGTAAGTTTGACTATGCGTGACTTTCACTCGACCGGGACAAACATAAAGGGTTTATACGTATGGTGAAAATCTACAGTCGGTTCGTGGATCATGATTAGATCAAATCTGTACTCAACTTGGGATTTGTTCGGCACCACGGGGCTGGCTAGGTGAATACCGAACTCCTAGATACCTCCTGGGCCGGTTGAGACGAAACAAGAGAGTCGGGCTTAAAATGGGCAACCGATACAACGTCGTCATCACAGAGAGAGACAAGGCTAGGTCCTAGATTGTGACATTAGGGTTTCGGGCTTGGCCAAAGCCTTGATCGGCCGAAAATACTAAGTTTGACTAGTGATGGGTAAAATGGTCTTTTCACCTCACGATATATTTTTGAAATAAAAATTTGATATTGAATATGTAGTATATGATTTAAATTAGATTTAGATTTTTATTATTTTCGTAGAGAAATAATATTTTTTAATTTGGAATTAAATAATGTATATTGGATATATATAAAATTTCGAAAATTATTAAATATATTTATATTGGATATTATATATTTAAAATATACTAAATATGGTATTTTAATTAATTAAGGTGTTGGATATTTAATTAATTAAATATAGAGTTTGAATTTGAATTCATTACTTGGTAAAACGAAGACTTGGTAAAAGGAGAGGTTTGAGGATTTTTCTCCACCCACCTTAACCTATTTTTGGCTAAGAGGTATAAAGAAGGATTTTCGAAATCCAAAAGGGTGAGGAAGCTAATTTTTTGAAATACAAGCAAAAGAGAGATAAACCTAAGAGTTTTCTCCTATCACCACTTTCTCTCTCGCACACTCTCTCTCGGGGGCAGCAAGCAGTTCGTTCTTGGCCTAGCCGCACATGCAAGAATAGCTGCGACGTTAGTAAGGTGCCGGCGTGACGATCTTGCGCAAAGAAGGCGTCCCGTTCGTGTGCTTTTGGCGTAGGAGAGGGGCACTACGCCTCGGGGATTCGAAGGATTCGAAGCTAGCCATCGTTAAGAGATTTCAACAAGGTATCATGGCTGATCTCTTATCTCTTTATGTCAATACGTTTCCGTGTTTGTAGCCGAGTGATCTTGGATAGGCGGGAACCCCGTAAGATTTTAAAATTCCGTCGTTCTAGGAACGTGGGTCCAAGGACCCTCGGGGATCCCAACAAAACTGGTATCCCATGGAAGCCTCAGATACCCGACAAAACGTCCTTTCACAGCCTCCGATTCCAGGTTATCTGTCTTGAGCTTTTTCACGAATGTGGGGCAACCCCAAACTCTAATGTGATTCAAGCTCGGTCTTCGTCCTGTCCATAACTGATATGGGATACGATCGACAAACTTTGTAGGAAATCTACTCAGAATGTGTACGCTGTCAACAGTGCATGAACCCACAACGATATGGGTGGTCTGCTTTCGGACACACCGTCCAAATGCAGTGTTCCGGGCGGTGCCATTTGTGAAATGATACCTTTCTCTTTCAAGAACTCGTCAAACTCGAGGATCATGTACTCGCCACCTCGATCTGATCGAACGGCTTTGATGCTCTTTCCAGTCTGATTTTCCACCAAAGCCTTGTACTCTTTGAACCATTCAAAAGTATCAGACTTGTGCTTCATGAGATACATTTTGCCGAAGCGACAGTGATCATTAGTGTAGGTAACGAAATATTACCACAATAATAGCTCAGCACAAGTGTTTGAAAGAAATGGCGTAATATCTTACCTTCACGGAGCATGGGTTCAATCCTAACAAAGTTATATTTTACACCAAAAAACGAAGGTAACGAAATATTGGAAGGCTCTGGTAAAAGTCCCTGTGAAGGGCGACTTGGTCATTTTTCGAAGGATACAAGATTCGCAAGTCGGTTTTATAATGCCAGTTTTCTCCAACTCGAGAACCTTTTGTTCTCCAGCGTGACCGAGTTGAAGATGCCACAGCAGTCTCGAGTTCGACTCCAATTTTCGTTTGTTGGTGATTGTATTCACAGTTTGTGTTTTATCTTCGACATTTAGATAATACAATCCATTCAGTAAATTTGCACTTCCGACGCAGTTATTTCCAAAATAAATATTGCATATATTATTACTGAAACGGAACTCGTAACCGTTTCCTCTCAAAACGGGAATAGAAACAATATTTATTAAGCGCCTTGAGCAAAATAAACTATCGGAAAGCAGTAAACTATGTCTAGTAGATAAAATGAGAGCTCTTGATCCAATGTGGGTTGCCGGTACACTATGTTCGCTTCCTACGTTGATCATGATCTCTCGGTCCGCCTGCTTCCTACTTCGTTCCAGACCCTGGTTCGAAACACAGATGTGAGCACTAGCTCCCGGATTCTAAGATCAACGAAGCCGAATATACTGTCATAGAACAATTAGTTTCTAAAAAAGTGAAGTTCTTTACCTGAGGCGGCTAGCTTTGGGCAATCGCGCTTCCATGGCCAAGCTCATTGTAGCGAAGGCATTTGTCCGTCGGCTTGGCGCCTTTGAACACGTTCTTCTTGGCCTTGCCTTTCGAAATTCGTCCTTTGGGCTTAGTGGGCTTGTCCGACTTTTTCGTTCTACTCGACCCTCGAGTGTTAGCATTTGCGACAAGAACGACTTCCTTTCCTTTCACCTTCTTCATCTGAGTTTGCACCGCCGACAACTGGTTCCTCAACCTAGTCAATGTCATCTCGGCTTGTTCAAATTAAAGTTCACAATGAACGAATTGAATGAAGGCGGGATCGACTGAAGTATCAGATCGTTCTGGAGCTCATTATCCATGATCAAGTCCAGTGCATCGAGTCTTTCGATCTAATCGATCATTTTGAGCACATACTCTCCGACGTCACTACCCTCAGCCATTTTGCAATGAAATAGTTTCTCCGTAAGGGAATAGCCAGCACTCCCTCAAGTATAAAGCCCTTTACCTTTGGCTCGTCAATCTGCCACTTGGCATATGCAGCCCGATCTTCGTCACTCGCATCAGCCCGTGGGACTTGCGGTATGGGGGGAATCGAGGACATAAGTTAGCGACTCCATACCTAGGACTGTCCTCAAGTTACGGAGCAGTCCACGTAGTTTGGTCACACCAAACAATTTCTCTCAAGCAGCATAGTAATAATGTTCGTCATCGCAGTAAATAGAAAGAAACGTGAAGCTGTAGAAAATAAAGATCTAATTAGGTTTTATCTTATCATTTATCAAGCGCAAACAATGACTTTTCGTTCGCTTGACTCTCACTATTTTCTCGAAAAATCTATCCTCCCGAGAAGAGTTTCGGAAACCTCGTTGAAAGTTTCATGGTGGAGCTGATGTCCCGACTCGACTAGAGTTGCCTCAGCCTTTAACGCAATATATGGCTCATCTAATCTTATCAAAGTCACGTCAAACGTGGACTTATCCAATAAGAGTTTCAACTATATTTGTCTCAGTCATTGACCCTCACGGCTAACCCTGCTTATTGGGGATAACTGCCTAAGTGTGACCTATCAACTTATGCTCAAATCGCACAGAATGTAACTCCCCTTGCTGAAATACGCTTCGTCGGGGGCAGACTGGTATGTCGAGCGGCGTCCAAGACACACCCGAGACGCTAACACTGAGGCGGGATATACGACGCCAATTTACTCGGAACAAATCGCAAAACTCCCCAACGCTAGGCATCTCGAGCATGATAGAAGACTGGAATCCAACTCCTTTACCCACATAATACTTATCTAACGGGAGAATAAAACATCTCACATAAAAGCACATTGAACATGCATATCTCTTCAAAAAACCAACACGCATGTAGGTAGTAAATTAACCTTAGGAAAATAAACTACAAGACAACACAAGTGGGTTATTTCTAGTCTATCCCTATTACATTCGTATTCAAAAGACCTCGGGTCGTTGCACGGGTCTTGAAGTCAAACGCCATTCGTCACTCGAACGGCCTCAAAGTCACCGAACGTCCACCACCTTGTCGCCGCCGAGGGGTCGTCAGCCATCAAATGGGCTCTCGTGTTCGTATTTAAGCTTCTTCAAGGAAGGGAATTTCAATCGTGATGTTTTCTCATGGCGTGTCAATCCGAATGGTCCCTGGAATTTGTCTTGTGGGGGAATCTGCTAGTTGTGCAATCAACTCTGAAAGCCCTGTGGGATCTTGTTCGTAATCTTCACCTTCCTGAAGCTCTTCGTCTTCTATCAGTACAAGGTCCATCGAAGCTTAAAAACTTTCTAACGTCCTTAAGCCGTTGACTATGATGCTTGTCGGGCATGGAATGAGTCATCCACTGTCCTTCGAAGATGTAACTGTCGAGGAACTCATGTGGGTTGACACCATGTCCTAACCGTCCGGGTTGGTCTGGAGCGGCTGAGGGAGTAGTTTGGGTCTGCGCCAGAGCCACGAGCATGGCGGCACTTACTTCTTCTTCCGGAAGCAAGGGGCTTGTGAGGGTTGTTGGTGTGGGCGGAGACGTCTTTAAGGCAAAGGATGGTGGGTCGATATGGGTCAGAATGGTGGTGCGGTACGTGTGTGGGTTGTTTGGGTGGTGGTTTTGGTTTGTCCTGCTCCAGCGCTTGTGTGAGTTGTGCATGCGCCTTATCTTTGACCTTCACCTTGGCCACTCGATGAAGAGGCCTTTTCTCCCCCTCATGACGATCCTGATCATCTGGATTGTCATGTCGACGCCGAGTACGGGAGCCTTGACCTTGGCGGGATTGAGTAGGTGGCCCAGGGTGGTCCACGGACACCGGTAAAGAGACTCTTCCTGAGGCATTCGGGTGGGAAGGTCTATAAGGCGGATGAGTAGGATGTCGTGAAGCTGGGTGATGGGTATGATATGTTGGTTGATGAGGATAGAGGAGTCTGTGAGTGGGTCGGTGGTAGAGGGTTGTGGGGTTTGGTTTGTTTGTGCTGAAGGGCCCTCGGAGACGGGTGCTTTCCCAGTGTGGCGCCGGGACGTCTCGATGGCGGCCAACACTCTCTCCATCATTTTGTCTTCTAAGGATTTGATGGCTGCAGATAGAGCTGTTTGGAACAGGGCTTCAGTCACGAACTGGACGGATGCCTCCGTCGATGAAGGACCAGGTCGACAGATGTCGCCTGTTGGCAACCCTTGAGCAGACACAGGCTCCTCAGATTGCCTCGTAGTCACTGGAGGTTGTGACTGTCCGAGACTTCCATCCAATCCTCGATTCGAATATTGAAGATTCTCATCTATGGATGTTGCGGCAGGCTCTGTTTTAACCTGCGAATCAGACACATGAATATTATGCTGCGGCTCAAGATTGAGCGATGACGTGTCCTCAACACTTGGAGGGTTGGGTGGCACCGTGTCTAATGTGACGGTGACGGATGTGAAAAGGAACTCGAGTTGAATACTTAATCGTGTCTGATGGGGTAGCCGTGTGAGGGGAAGGTTCACGTGCATCATCCTCACGGGCTTGTTCCGTCACCTGAGGCTCGTTGGTCTGAATCGTGAAAATCAGAGCCCTAGTTTCTGGAATTGTCACCAAAGGGGGGGTGCGCTGTGTCCCGTTTGCTTCGGGCTGTGCTTCCTGTAGAAGGATCTCCTCCACGGATCCTTGGAACACGCCTATAATAATAGGCACTTCAGCTCCTAGAGGTTGTTGAGGAGCTTCTAGTTCCAACTCTTCTGCCCACAGCGTCAATCAACGTGGCATCTTCATCAGACATTTGTATTTCCTGAGTTGGAGGCTCTTGCTCTAGCTCCTGGGCCACTTGGTCTATCAGGTCGGCCTCAGGGCTTGGTTGGTGTTGTTGTTGAGGAAGGCTCACGTGGAAGCCAGTCGGTAAAATGATTGTCCTGGCAGAATCTTTGGTATTCGGCTCCCGAGGGGTCGACGAGCCTCAACAACTCGAACGAATGGCCATGGACGTCTGGTCCAAATCCGTTAGCTTCGGCTTGTGAAAGAACTTGAGCCGAGGTGGTTGGTAATTTCCTCCAGGAGGTAGACGAGGGATATTCTGCTCGTACATCTCCATAATTGTCTGTTAATGACGGAGAACCACCGAGTATACGACACATTCTTCGAGCGTTTATTCTCCTTCTGTCTAATCTACTCTGCTAGATCATTCAAGATCAGTTGAGCGAAATCGTAGTTTCGCGATAAGGCGATTCCGTGGAATATACGGAATGTTACCGTTGCGTTTATCGAAGGCGGCGAGCTTTGGTGACACACAATTGTTGATGATGCCAAACAGTGTCTTCCAAGAGTGTGGGACGCCGTTGCTCTGAACTTGAGCAAGGTTGGTGAGCGGCGGACGGTATCCCATGTGAAGAAAGTCGCGCACGAGCTCCGCATCAGTAAAAAGGGGGTCGTGACACTCGGCTCTCGACACGCTCGTTCTGGACTATCAGCTCCCTTGCATGCGGCTTGGAGCTGGAGGAAACTGCTCCGGCTTCGACCTCTGTTAAGATCCTTAATTGAGTTCCGCATTGGAGATGGCCAATCCATTCGTCTCTGGCAGGACCCTTGGCTGGGGGAAGGTCCACTCATCGAGCGATTTCCGCGTGGACCAATCTCTATGGGCTTACCTCATGACACTCGCTTGAGTGCCGTTATCAGTCAGGCTGGATGGGATTGGCCGGGCCAAACAAGGGCGGAGCTAGGCTATGACGAGGGTAGGCCTACCCTGAGATTTTGTCAAATCCTATATATATAATATATATATATATATGTAACATCATATACATTAATATAAGAATTAATTGTATCAATAGTATTAGCAAAAGTTCAGCACCACGTGACTTTTAGAATATATATGATATAGTTTTAACCTATTCATTAAGATGTTTTATTTATTAACTATTGTTCTTGTTTGGAATCATTTTTATGTCAACTAACTCAATTATAAGTGGTTCAAATATTAATTTCCATATAATGACATTAGAAAACAAACAAACATATTCAAAAATTTGAAAAACCAAATAAATAGAAAATCGGTTTTGCTGTGAATAACTCAAGAGCAACGAGATTTTAGCTTGATGCTACTAAATAAAGATATAAAATTTAAAAACACGAAAAAGAACAACCTACGTTTTTTTATTTGGGTTGATTTGTAATTTTTTGCCTACCCTCGTATGGTTCTCTGGCTCCGCCCCTGGGGCCAAACCACAGTCGAGTACATTGAAATCTCTGGCCAGCTTTCGCAAGTCCATCCTACTGAGCAGGACACCTTTTACTGGAAAGGAGCTGATGATGGTCGATTCCCTGCTAAAGCTGTGAAGGAAACTCTGCGTCCCCGCCGTGATCGGGTGCATTGGGCTGCTCTTTTCGGGGGTATTTTGCAGATTCCTAGGCATGATGTTTATTCTCTGGCTCGCTATCCGTGAGCCCTTGGCCACGAGGGATCACGCTTGGATTGCCGCACACGCAAACTCCGCTGCGTGTCTCCTCTGCAATACCGGTGGGACTGAAACTATTAATCATATTTTTGTTGAATGTCCCTTTTCTGTTCAGTGTCGACACGTGCTCCGTCAGAAGACAAAGTTCACTCTGCCTTATCGTGACTGGCGTCTTGGAATTCATTGGGCTGCGATAAAATGGCGCGGACAGCACCTTCATCACCAGGTTTTAGCCATCTTCTGTCATCACTTGTCTACCACATCTGGGCGGAACGGAACCGTAGATGGACTGATGGAACCCGGCGCACTCCTGATGCTATCATCGCAACGATTCTGGGCATGCTTAGCTCCGGCTTTCCGAGTTGCCCGCTAAGTATGAGCTTCAGTACCGGGGGTTACGTCGCATGTGGCACATTGCGTGGTAGGCTAGCTACTGGCTGTGGTTCGAATTGTGGTTGTGGCGGAGGCTGCTATGCCTTGCGCTGTTTTGGTTTTTCCCTGTTAGCACTTCTTTGCACTTCTTTGTGTTTGACTTTCCCGTCGGTTTTGTTCAGTTGTTTGGTGCGGCATGCTATACCATGTGCGCGACTGTACCCATTTTCTTTAATCAAATGACCTTTCCTCCAAAAAAAATTTGGGCCGAAGGGGAGGTCGAGGACAAGCTGGAAGTCATTCTTGTTCATGCTTGTCATTCCTGTTCATGCTTATGTGCCTCGTCCCTACCACCGTCCTGAAGCTGTACGTCCCTTCAATGACGTGGCAGTTGATCATCCCCCAAAACTATTAAAGGTAGAGCATCGGCACCGAGGCCGTCGCCATAAGAGCATGCCATAGGGGATGGCCTAGTAGAATGGACACGATTATGTCGTCTGGACACCGGAAGGTAGCCAGGTCGAGTTGAAAATTTGTGGCGTAAACGTTTACGTACATAGCTTTCTCATAAATATGGTTGTAGGCTGGATAATGATCCATCTGAAAATCAATTAAGAAAAACAAATCATTAGTTCAAGAATTTAATTGAGTCGAAATTAACTTGAAGAATATATGAATCGGCACATGGGTATACGAAAGTAAATATTGAAGAGATAATGACGTTTCGACATATGTATATAAGTCATATGAAAGTTTTGTCGAAAAATTTACTAAGTTTTTATCACCACTGTTCACTCCACTAAAGTTTAAGATCGAAAATTTTAGGTTCCAATTTGATTTCCTAGGTGCTGATTCTAATTTCAAGTCTCTGTTTTCTTTTACGATCGAAAATTTTATTCACTAAGGTTCGCTACAATGGACAAGACTTAGGAAAAATTTTCCAAGTGTTTGAGCTTAAACGTGGTACTGTATGCGAGAAATTTTACTATCGAGAAAATTTACGTGTAAATTCACGATCGAGAAAATTGATTTCCGTGTAAATTTACGATAGAGAAATTTTTTACGTGTTAACAAAATTTTCTTATGTGAAAGTTATCGAGCGAGGAAGTATTTCGATTTTAATATAGTTTTTCGCTATGAAATTTTACGATCGAGAAAATTGATAGCGAGAAACTTGGTGACTCGCCGAGAAAATTTTCGATCGATAAAAATCATCACTACGTACTTTTTCGATTGAGAATTTTTATCGTCGAAAAATTAATTTTATCGCCGCTAAAATTTACGACCGAGTACAAAATTGAAATCAAAATTACTGTTTGCGACTGTAAGTTTTGCGCTCGAAACTTACATTGCACTTATTTGATCTATTCCGTTCAGTAATCTTTTCGCTCGCATAAAATCAATGTTCAATTTCTCGATTGTAATATTTTTTAATCTACGTTATCTATCTTAACGACTAAGTAAAAAATTTGGCGATCGAAAAATCTTTTACGATGCAAACAGTAAATCAATTGAAATTCAATTGACACTGTTTGCGAGCGAGAAAGTTCTTCGACGCCTTTAAACGTTTGAAAACCCAGTTTAGTCTTAACACAAAATCAATCTTTAAGAATGTGGAAAATTGAAACAATATATTCCCAGAAAGCTTAGAAGACTCAGAAACTATCTTAAATGCATATTATCCCTGATTGTACATCTAAAATATTCATAAATACTGCAAGATATCATTCGGGTTTTCTATTTCTGAATAGTCGAGATTTTAACACAGATCATGCCAAAGATCACATAATGCAGATGCAAACGGAGTTTAAATGCACGCAGTTGCCTAAAGAAAGTACTTATAAAGACGAAAATCAGCATCAATGGCTCTCCGACGGGTATAACAGTAGCGGGTTGCCAGAACGTGTCGCCTTCAAGGTGGACCTCGCGAAAGCTTATGACATGGTGGAGTGGGACTTCATTCTGGCTACTCTAGAGGCGCTTAATTTCCATCCGGTCTATGTGCAATGGATCCGTGCTTGTCTGACCATGCCGTGCTTCTCGATCAACATCAATGGCTCTCTGGCGGGTTTCTTTAAAGGGCGTCGGGGTCTTCGACAAGGGGACCTGATATCCCCCTACCTGTTCACGCTTGTTATGGAAGTCCTCCTCGGCATCATTGAAGACCAAATCAGCAATAGTGCTAACTTTCGTTATCATTAGGCGACGGGGCTTTTCATGCTTACATTCGCGGATGACCTCCTACTCTTCTCTCATGCAGATATCGAATCTGTCGGGGTCTTCAGGAACAACCTCGAGCTTTTTGCCAATCTTTCGGGTTTAAGAGCCAATGCCAATAAAAGCGAGATGTTCGTCTCTAAACGTGCTGACCGACTGAAGGGCGAAATCCATGATATTCATGGGATTCTCGATAGGATGCGTGCCCGTCCGATACCGTGGTGTACCACTCATGACCACGAGGCTTAAGATCGCTGATTGTACCCCGCTTCTTGATAATGTCGACAGACGGCTGGGTTCTTGGACTAATCTATCTCTTTCCTATGCCGAACGGGTCCAATTGATCAAATCGATCCTCCTAGGCCTGCACATTACTGGGCTGGTGTCTTCCTCCTACCAAAGGGCGTTATTCGAAGCATTGAGAAGAGATTAAGGAAATTTCTGTGTAGAGGAACTAGTGCTAAGGTAGCTTGGACTGACATTTGCTTACCTAGAGAATAAGGAGGGCTCGGGCTTCGTTCCCTTGAGACGGACAACAAGGCGCTCCTCATGCGGCTTCTGTGGATATCCTTACGGATGACACTACTTCTATTTGGGCAACCTGGATCAGACAAACAAGATTGCATAACAGTTCTTTGTGGTCCATTCGCCACGGGGCGCAGACCTCCTGGAGTTAGAGGAAGTTCTGAAACTCCGCGACGACCGTCGCCCTCTCATTCAGCTCTGCATAGGTGACGTAGCGAACACGTTTCTCTGTACTGACCCTTGACTGGTTGAAGCCCCTCTCGTGGAGCGCTATCCTCGCGGCCCTATGATCATGGGCCTACCTGTTGACTCGAAGCTCAGCATGGTTATCAAAGAGGGGGAATGGCGCTGGCCTACTCAAACCTCGGCAGAACACCTCGAGATTGGCCCCCGACTTCCTAACATCCACCCGGGTGAGCGGGACACGTATCGCTGGGTCGCCTCTGCTAACGGTCGGTTTTCTACCTTTTCTGCTAGGGAGTGCATACGACACAAACAGCCCATCGTCCCTTGGTATACCTTGTTTGGGGGCCACTCGCTATCCCTAAACATGACTTCATGCTTTGGTTGGCGATTGGGGACAAGTTGGCTACAAAGGACAAGCCTTGGTTCGCGGCGGCGGCAGGGAACTCCACATGCCTTCTTTGCGACGATGCTACCGCGGAGACTACGCAACACTTATTCTTTGAGTGTACTTACTCTAAACGCTGCTTTGATTTATTGCGTAAGCATATGTGTTTTGGGTGGCCTTACAAGGACTGGTCTGAACGGATTACTTGGGCGGCTAGTCAATGGCGCGGGAAGCACCTCGCATCGATGGGACCCCGTCACGTCCTTGTTCGGTGGTCTACCACCTTTGGTCTGAACGAAATAGAAGATGGCATGAGGGGATACGCAGACCACCCGAGAGTATAGTTGCTGAAGTGGAAACTCTCCTAAGCGTTCGCTTATCCACTCTCCCACATAAATATAACTTGCAATCAACTGCTATGAGGCGGACCTGGCATATAGCGTGGACCAACTAGAGAGACTTTCTATCTTTGATCTTAGCTCTTGCCTCCTCCCTCTTTATCTGCTTTCTTTTCCGTCTATGGGCTCTCCTGCTCTTTCTTTGCATTGCAGGTTGGTTGGGCTTTGGCGGACCTCGCTGGCGGTTCGGCTCCCTGTTAGCACCTGGGTTTTGGCTTGCCTCGTGTGGGGACTCGCGTTCCCGATGCGGAAAGAGTCAGGAGTTGGCCTTTGGTCTTGTACCGACCAGATTGTAGACGCCTTCCTACGACTACCCCTCGCTTTCCGCTTGATGAACAACCCTTACGTTGTCTCATCTGTTGTGCTTTTCGCGCTTTCCTACACATCGACCGTCTACCCTGCTGGTACTACATCTGGTGCACGAACCTGTAGATGGTTGCGGTTGCTGACTCCTACCTCGCCTGTTTTGAATTTGGTTTTGTTGGCTGTGGTCTTATGGGACCTGTAGGTAGACTGGGCTGATTGGTTTTACGGTGTGCTGTCTGGTCGTTGAACACTACCGTATGGTGCGTCATGAGCGGTATCATGCACGCTGTAATTGTACTCCTGTTTCTTTCGTTTAGTGAACATCTCCAGAAAAAGACGAAAATCAGTGAAGTAATGTAGGATTGAAGATTTTTGACTTTCGTCTTTGTGAAAAGGGTTTTTCGCGAGAGAAAGTTTTCGACTGTTGAACTTTGCAATCGAGGGATTTGCGTGTATTTAGGGATTTTCGACTGCAAAACATTAATTTTGTTTAAGTGTGCTGATTGGACGTTTTAAGTTCGCAATGATACAGGCCCAATTTTAAGTTTCTCGCTCGAGAAACTCAGATCGAAAATTTTCATTAGGTTTCGCTCGAGAAACTACGACTGAAAATTACTAATTTCGCCCAAAAAAATTTTCGATAGAAAGTTTTCTATGATTCAGGTTGACCCTTAGTTCAAGTAAAGACCATATAACTGCTCCCCTATGTATAGAATAACTGCAATTAACTCCTTGTAATTCAGGTTGGTGACAGCTGGCTCCATCTTTTGTTTTTGATAACCGGGGAAAGCCGATGGTGAAACCCCGGGGCCGACCCACTACCTGCTAAGCAGGCGGACCAGGTCAATCGCACATGTCTGGGCCCATGTGGGCAGGCTTAGAGAAATGTCACAGGGATGAGATTCGAACCCAAGCTCCATCTTCAAATTTTGTAAATCTACATTACTCAGAGCAAAAGATGTCGAGAATATTAGAGTTAATTTTATTATATTTTTTGGAAGCAATTTTTTTTATTTTATATACTAATTTTATTAACAGCATGGTGTCAGATTATTTTGCTTCGATCATTGTCACGCCTAAAAATTCCACAAGACACTTGAAGGATTTTATGCCGTCAAGTCAAGTCAGCAAACTATCCTAAGTTCAAAGTAGGGTCCATTTCGTTCGCTCTAGCGCTCATTTATTACAATAATCTCAGGTTGTTTATTAGCTTGAGGTAAGTCTGATTCTTCACTTGGATTTAGCGATTCTGATGAGATTGACTATGGTAGGTTCTTCACTGATCTGTGGTAATTCTGAGTCGGGTGAGGTGGAGACATTTGAAAAGCTTGGTACATCGGCCTCGTCGAGTACTAAAGATGTAGCAGTAATAGTGCCTGGCCAATATACGGGTTCAAAGAGAGAGTCCAAGTCTTCCAAAGCAAGTCTCAGAGCTTCTTCTGACGTTGTATCCCGAGTTGTTGTTGCCATTTTCTGTTGGTTTTGTGCCCACACACAAGTGAATGTGGGTTCTGAACTGTGGTATTCAGAAGCCAACTGGTGAGGTACGGGTTCTGGACCGATGTGACCAGAAGCCATCGAGTTTGGCACGTGTCCTGAACTGAGGTGTCAGGAGCCATTTCTGCCACTCCGTGAAAAGTGACATTGTAGCTTTCTTTGATAATGCGGTTGGACTTGATGTATACTCGGTACGCATTTGAAGTTGAAGAATACCCGACAAAAATGTCTTCGAATGCTTTAGGGTCGAACTTAGCACGTTGCTCTCTGTTGTTCGCCACAAAGCACTTGCACCCGAAGACCTTGAAGAATGAAATATCGGTACTCGCTTGTTTATTATTTCGTATGGAGTCTTATCGAAGAGCTTGTGAACCACCGTCCTGTTATGAGTGAAACAAGCAGTATGTACTGCTTCAGCCCAAGGGAAGTGTGGGAGGCCAGAATGAATCAACATCGTACGTGCGGCTTCCACCAGAGTTCTGTTCTTTCTTTCAACGACACCGTTCTGCTGAGGCGTCTTGGCGGCTGAGAATTGCTGACTAATTCCATGTTTTTGATAGAAATCACTGAGGTACTTGTTCTTGAACTCAGTGCCATTTGTTAGGAATATGCCCTCGAATGCTATACGAGGATTAGATTGTATAGGGCATTAGATTATTTATCATCGACCTTTTGTGTAATAAGATATTTTCGTGTGTTTAATGAAAGGCATTGTTCGTTTAAGAGTTCTTTACTTAGCAACCGGTAAACCAATAAATGAACAAATCTAAATGTGTCGAGTTGAGTCACTGTTCTCGATGGGTACGAGAGAGGAAGGCACCAGTGGACTCAACCTCGAACATTAAAAGTCCGTAAGCCTGAGGCTCCAGTTGGGTGCTGGATAATCGATAACGGCTTATTTGTCGATGTACTATCGTGTGCCAATATCCCGCTTGGAAGCGGATGTCATTCCTTGTGATACGAATCGAATCAAGGGATTGACTCAATTCATGGACAGTGACTCACGGGTCGTACGGTCGAACACGGCTTATTACTAAAGGAGTGTCAATGACCGACGACAACACTATAGTAGTCTACGTGAACCTTAGACCCAAAGGGGCTTTGACGGAGTTGACTTCGAAGTCTCGACTGGCACTGATTCCCCTCGACCCGATTTGCTGTTGCATGGGTAAGCGCGCCAGATGCGGTCTTGATTACGATTTGTGATTGCCGAGCTTAGACCGAGTACGGATTCACAGTCTCGCAAGTAACCGGGATAACTGTCCTGTGAGGACGACGACATGAAATTACGAAATCCTTGGCCAAGGTATTGAACTAACTCATGTGAGACATGGAGGGTAGTTTGGTAATTTGCCTCGTCTATGTCTTATCATATAATCGAGTTTAGTAAATTTGACATAGACCATGGCTCTCACTTGATTGGGACACAGCTGAAGGGTTTAGTAGCACTGTTATCTATAGTGAGGTTCTGGGATAAAAACAAGGTCGAAATTCGCACTCGAATCGGGTTACGTTCTGGTACTGCGGGATTGGCTAGGTAACTACCGGACTCTTGGATTCCTCCCTTGCTGATTGAGTCGAACCTAGAGAGTCGGGCGTAAAAAGGATCATCAACGTGTACTAATAAGGAGAGAAAGTGTTTTGGGCCTTAACGGGCCTTGGGCCGATGGGACACGCCTTAATGGGTCTCGGGCCCTTTATTGGATCAAAGTTGGACTTCTTATGTGTAGCACCGGGACCTCGTGAATAGTAGGGCCAATAAATTTGCATGTGTGTTGACTGCGATTACGTGCGCTTTTATGAGTTTACGAAATTACGTGAATTTCGTGGGTTAATTACGTGCCTGCACGACTTCACAAATTTTGTGCACGTAATTATATGCTTAGGTGAATCATAGGAATTTTATGTTCAAGCGAATTACGAAAAATTCTGTGCATTTAATTACGTGATTTTGGTGACATCTAACTTAAATAGGATTTTCGAAAATAGCTTAGAATGAAGATAATATATTACCCAAATTAGTGTGAACCCAATGAGTATTAAACGGAATAACAAGGCCCAAGTGGGATTTGAAGTTGGTCCAAATACTTAGAGGTAAGGATAGAAAGGGCCATAGGCTACGTGTGACCTATAGGCATTAGTTGGACCTTAGGTAGAGTTTGGGCCCAAAAGAATTGAAATGGCTTTCAAGGACAAACTTTCCCCAATTTAAGGGATATTTCGTTCCATATATCTCATCACCACCACATAAAAATAAACCACTCTCTATAACCATTTCAAGTCCACGAACCATTATCAGAAAGACGAAGAACGAGTTGGAGCAAGGGAGAAGGAAAGACCGAGATACAAAAAACGCAAGTTATGACTAGGTAAATGGTAACCTTCTTTAATCATGACGCTTAGATTTTGATTCAAGAATCAGTGTATTTTAGGATTAGGGCACGAAAACGCCATGTATAGGGACTTCTGCGATTTTAATCCATAAACATCCACCTTAAGTTTGATTTGGTGAATTTAGTTCTTAAAGGGCCTACTTAGGGAACATTAGCCACGAAAAGTTAGGTTCAACTTGCCCAGCTCGATTTTAGGGTTTTAGGAGTTCGTACCCAGTCTTTAAATTGTTCGTAAGAAAATAGCTTTCTGATCCTTAGAGCTAGCGCATCGTGAATTTAAAAGTGTTTGTATGAGTGAATTCGTGAAAGGGAAAGAGATTTGCAAACTCATGGAGCCGCGAAACTCATATTGCAAAACAAGGGTGAAGATTTGCGAAGCCGGGCTTGAAGTATTCCACGGGTGAATTTGACGAACCCCAGCAGTTTGCGCGTCGAGCCTTTTGCGAATCCTGCATGATGGCGAACTCAAGGTAGTTCGCGAACGTGGTTGGCGAATCCACACAAGCCGCGAAACCATGAAGTTGCGAATCTCATCTGCGAGTTGAAGCTTTGCGGGCCGGGCTCATTTTGCGAATGAGGAAAGATGGCGAACTCGAGTTTTGCGGGCTCGAATCAATTTCGCGGGCTGTGCCAATTTGCGAACCCATGCAAACCTTATTTCACGAATCGAGAGAGAGAGAGAGCTTGAGGTTTTGCGAACCCGATGGAGTTGGCGAACTCCATTTCACGACCCCTAGGAGGCATGAAGATTCGCGAACCATCAAATTGGCGAAGTGAGTTTCGCGAGTCCACCAAGGTTCGCGAACTCTAAATTTGGCGAACCCACAAAGCCGCTAAGTGAGGAGGCCGCAGAACTATCGTGCGAATCAGGCCATTCTGCGAACTCGTGTGAGGGGCTCAGCTATTTTGCGAATTGAGGAGGCACTTTGCGAACTCCTCCATTTTTTCGGGCCGAGCAACTTTGCGAACTTGTCATACTTTGCGAATTCATGCACTTCAAGAATCAAGCGAACTTTGCGAATCCAATCAAGAACTTTGAGATAATTCGCGAACTATACTTAACCCTTTTTAGATAAAGTTCACGGGATGATCGAGGTTGGCGAACTAAGCAACTTCGCGGGTCTTGTTTCACGAACCCATCACCTTTTACGAATCCGATCAAGTAGCGAACCCCCCCCCCCCAAATCATTTAAAGGCCAATTCGCGAACTGAACTTAGCAAATTAAACTAAACTTCACGAATTCAGCGAATATCACGAGCCACGTGAGATGTACGAAGTCAACTAGAACTCTCAAAATATAATATAACGTAGGAATTTTTAAAGTCCTTAAGTAATTAATTAATTAAATAGTGTCCTGACGATACTTTTTATGCCTAAGGTTTGGACTTAGGAAATCAACGTGACAGTAGCTATTTTCGACGGACGCCAGGTAAGTAGAAATCCAACTACAACACATAACTTGCGTGTTATATGTCTTGTGTGACTATGTGTCTACGTGATTTCATGATTACATGGATTGATTGTTATGCTTTCATGTGTTTAGCATAAGCTGCATTTATTTGCATATGCATATTCATGTGCACGCACGAACTCATGGGGGAGGGTGGTGGGACTGAGTGTGCATAATGATATGTCGCTTGTATGCGACGAGGACTTGCCGATGTGGGCAAGTGTGTCGACTCGTAGTTGAGTCAGGGGCTGTCTCCTATGTTACCAGGGCGGCGTTTAGCGTCGTCGTACTATTATGTAAAATATATATATGTGGATATCCTATGGATATGATTGGGCATGGCCCGTGGCGGTAAGGTGCGACCTGGAGGGTGCGACCTGAGGGTGTAAGCGACACAGGGTGGAACCCTGGTGTAGGCGACCTCGGTGTGGGCTACCAGCGTGAGCGACCGCCGGACAGTCGGGGACGACCGGGTTCATATGGCGACTTAGGGGGAACGATGTGCATCGTAGGGTTCGGCCATCCGGCGTGGACCGCTGTCGTATTGTCCCTGAGGGACGTGAGCTCTTGTGGTGCATAGTGAGATCAGCCGAGGGCCCTGAGTACGTTGGTACGATTGTTATATGCATCGGCGCGGATTGCCTTTGCGAGTTTTATATGCATCGGCGCGGATTGCCGTTGCGGGGAAGTGTCACGTGCATACATGCATGATTTCTGCTTACTGAGCCTCGGTGGCTCATTGTTTTATGTTATGTGTTGTAGGCGCCAGCGAGCACGGTACGTGATCGCGCTAGATTACAAGGCCAACCTTTTGGAGCTTAGCTCTGCTTTTGGGGGTGGACGTGTGTATGGATGACGACCTGTGAGGCCGGGCGCATAGGAGCCTTTCGCTGTGCCGACACACCTCAGCACTTGTAGTTAGATCATGTCTGGAACTTAGCGTTAGACATGTATTCTTTTGACTTGTACAGAACATCATTCCATTATATAAATGGAAAAAGAAAAAATTTATACGTGTTTTTGATGCACTTCACTACTCACAACTCGCTAGGCACATAGGAACACGCTAGAATAGGCGATTAGGAAGGCGGGTCGTGACAGGGTGGTATCGGAGCTTCGCTCACAGGTTCTGTAGACTATCCATACACACACCGAAAGGAGCGGAAGCGGCCTTGCAAGTAAGTGTTAAGTTTATGTGGATCTATATGTTGCATAATTTATTGGCCTAGGACAATCAGGTTAGGGATAGAAGATGGTAAGAACAAGAGGTGAGTCGAGTGGTGGCGATGACCAGAATAGGGGACACACGGCCCCTACTAACAACCGCGATGCTACTATTTTCCAACTTACGGAATTGGTCCGTCAGCAATCAGCACAGATCCAGCAGCTGATTCAGCAGAATTCTGCAAACACCGGGCCGACTCAAGCCGAAAGAACTGAACTGGTGGGAGAGCGGTTCCGAAGGTTGAACCCACCAACTTTTGAAGACACAGCCGATCCAACGGCAGCTGAAGACTGGATAAGGACATTGGAGAGCATGTTTGCGTACAGTAGGGTCCCAGAAACTGAAAAGGCCCTATGCGCTGCATTCTTGCTAAGAGGAAGCACGGGGCATTGGTGGGACACAATAATGGTGATCGAGAATCCCGCGACCATGAGTTGGGATCGCTTTAAGGAGTTGTTCAGAGGAAAGTACCTCACGGCCCCGATAAGGGCGCAACGCTTGAACGAATTCATAAACCTCAGGCAGGGATCAATGACGGTGGCTGAATACATTCGAAAATTCGAACAGCTGTCGAGGTTTGCAGCTCATATGGTGAGCACGAATGCTTTGAAGATCGAGCGGTTTCTGGAGGGGTTAAAACCGGAACTTTATAGAGATGTGAGTATGGCGGAAGTCCAGGGCGCCACATACGCTCAAGTAGCAGAAGAGCCATGGTGGCAGAACAACCTGAAGCTCGGATCGTGAGGGCACAAGAGGCCAAGCGCAAATTTGCGCAAATGCAAGGAACACAATGGAGCGGAGGAAATCAGAAGCGGCAGTTTGTGCCTAAAGGTGGTAACAATAAATTCCAGAACAGGCCTCCTCAACAACCTCGGGGGACAGTGAACAGACCCCCGAACCCGAATCAGAATCAAGGGGCAGTGCCGATCCCAACTGCCAGAGTTGCGGAAAGAGGCACTTCGGGAATTGCAACACGCCGGCCAACGCGTTTTTCAGATGCGGAAAGCCGGGACACTTCGTGAGACAGTGCCCGAAGGTGCTTCGGGAAGTCAGTCCGGGAGCCAAGCAGGACCTCAGATGGTGTCAGCTCGAGTGTACACCATCACATCTGAAGAAGCGGAGAACAATCCGGCGGTGGTGACAGGTACCCTCCTAATCCACCAAACTCCCACGCGCATCTTAGTAGACTCCGGGGCGACCCATTCATTTGCATCTGTGAAGTATGTGACAAAACTTGGAATAACGCCTGATAGCGTGAGTTGTGAGTATAGTGTAGCAATTCCAAGCGGGACCCCAATTAAGACTAGTCGAGTAGTGAAAAACTGCCCAGTCTTAGTCGGCGACAAAGAATTGTCGGTAGACTTAATAGTCATCCCGATGAACGATTACGAGGTGATTCTCGGGATGGACTGGCTCTCAAAATATGGAGCAGTAATAGATTGTAATCATAAGGTGGTGACGTTCAGTATGGAAGGAGGAGAACCTTTCACTTTCAAGGGGACGGGCGAAAGAGGAATTATTCCTAAGATTTCGGCGTTAAAGGCCCAACGACTAACCAAAGCCGGATGCGAGGCATACCTAATGTTTGCGCTGAAGGCAGAAGGAAATTCCTCTACGAAACTTGAAGATGTACCCGTAATTAAGGAGTTCCCGGACGTATTTCCGGAAGACTTGCCGGGACTACCCCCAGACAGAGAAATCGAGTTTACAATCGATCTGGTGCCTGGAGCAGCACCGGTATCCAAGACCCCGTATCGGTTAGCACCGACCGAACTGAAGGAGCTGAGGGAACAAATAGATGAGCTACTACAGAAAGGGTTTATTCAGACCAGTTTTTCTCCCTGGGGTGCGCCAGTTCTATTCGTGCGAAAGAAGGACGGCTCAATGACGCTGTGCATAGATTACAGGGAGCTGAACAAGTTAACGGTCAAGAATAAGTATCCATTGCCTAGGATCGACGATCTCTTTGACCAACTAAAGGGCGCTACGGTGTTCTCCAAGATCGATTTGCGGTCAAGATACCATCAGCTGAAAATTCAAAAAGAGGATATCCTTAAAACGGCGTTCAGTACCAGATATGGGCACTTCGAATTCCTAGTAATGCCCTTTGGACTGACGAACGCACCGGCGGCCTTTATGGACCTAATGAACCGGGTGTTCAAAGCCTATCTAGACAAGTTCGTGATTGTATTCATAGACGACATCCTCATCTACTCGAAGACGAAGGAGGAACACGAACAACACCTACGAGTGACACTTGGAGTACTGAGGGAAAAGCAGCTGTACGCTAAGTTTAAAAAGCGTGAATTCTGGCTGGACCAAGTAGCATTTTTGGGACACATCGTCTCTGGAGCGGGAATCTCGGTAGATCCGAGTAAAATCGAAGCGATTAATGACTGGCCGCAGCCGACCAACGTAACAGAAGTACGGAGCTTCTTAGGCCTAGCGGGCAATTATAGGAAGTTCATAAAAGACTTCTCGAAGATCGCTTCTACGCTGACAAAGTTGACCAGGAAGAATACCCCTTTTCAATGGAGCGAAGAATGTGAACGGAGCTTCCAAGAACTGAAGAAGCGGCTTACTACAGCCCCAGTGCTGACAATCCCCTCAGGAATAGGGGGATTTTCCGTTTACAGCGACGCTTCGAAGAATGGGCTCGGATGCGTGTTAATGCAGAACGGGAACGTAGTAGCCTATGCCTCACGACAATTGAAGGAATATGAGAAAAATTATCCGACGCACGATCTAGAATTGGCAGCAGTCGTCTTCGCCCTAAAAATTTGGAGACACTACCTTTACGGAGAGCGATGCGAAATCTACACGGACCACAAAAGCTTAAAGTATTTCTTCACGCAAAAGGAATTGAACATGAGGCAGAGGCGATGGCTGGAATTGGTGAAGGATTACGATTGCGTAATCAACTACCACCTAGGCAAAGCGAACGTGGTAGCTGACGCCCTAAGTCGAAAAGCGATGAGCACGGAACTGCAACGACTCGAAGTGGAGGTCGTACAATTGGGCGAAGCCGAGACTAGATTAGCGGCTTTAACACTGCAACCTACGTTACTGGAGCGAATCAAAAAGGCGCAGGAAAACGACAAGTTCTACATCAGGACCAAAAGAACACAAACAGAGCAGCCGGCAGTAGACTATGTATTCCGAGACGACGGAAGCTTGTACTACAAGAGCAGATTATATGTACCGAACGATGCAGGACTTCGAAGAACTATAATGGCGGAAGCACATACTACACCATACTCAGTACATCCTGGAGCCACTATAGAGACTTACGAGCGCACTACTGGTGGCCAGGAATGAAGAAAGACGTAGCCGAATTCGTCAGTCAATGCCTCACTTGTCAACAAATTAAGGCAGAACACCAACGGCCAGCAGGAACGCTGCAGCCTTTACCAATCCCAGAGTGGAAATGGGACAACATAACGATGGATTTTGTAAGCGGATTGCCGGGAACGCGAAAGGGCACGACGCAATTTGGGTGATTGTAGACCGACTTACGAAATCTGCCCATTTTCTGCCAATAAGTGCGACATTCACCATGGAGCTATACGCGGAACTGTACATCCAAGAGATAGTACGACTCCATGGAGTACCATTGTCCATAGTATCAGATCGTGATTCCAGATTTTTATCTAAGTTTTGGACGAGTTTACAAAAAGCGATGGGGACGAAATTGTCATTCAGCACGGCTTACCATCCGCAATCGGACGGTCAATCCGAGCGGACTATCCAGACTCTAGAAGATATGCTACGAGCCTGTGTGCTTGACTTCAAAGGCAACTGGAGCAAGTACCTTCCACTCGTGGAATTCTCATACAATAATAGTTATCAAGCCACGATTGGGAATGGCCCCTTACGAAGCCTTATACGGACGAAAGTGCAGATCCCCAGTACATTGGGATGAAGTCGGTGAACGGGCGATGTTAGGCCCAGATATGATCCGAGAAATGACGGAAACCATCGCGATGATCCGAGAGAGAATGCGCACGGCGCAAAGCAGACAAAAGAGTTATGCGGATCGAAGACGCAGACCGCTAGAATTAGAAATTGATGATTGGGTTTTCGTGAAAGTGTCGCCAATGAAGGGCGTTAAGAGATTCGGCAAGAAGGGAAAGCTAAGCCCAAGGTACATTGGTCCATTCAAGATAGCGAAAAGAGTGGGCGAAGTAGCATACACATTGGAACTACCAGCATCGTTGTCGCAAGTACATGATGTAGTCCATGTGTCGACTTTGCGAAAGCTTATCACTGACCCAAGCCACGTGCTGACCAACGACACTCTGTACAAACACTTGAAGCCAGATTTGAGTTACGAGGAAATACCCGTCGAGGTTTTGATGCACGAAACAAAAAGACTTAGGAATAAAGAGATCCCTCTAGTAAAAGTGTTATGGCGGAACCAGTCAGTAGAAGAAGCCACCTGGGAACGTGAGGATGAAATGAGAGTCCGCTATCCTGAGTTGTTCCAAACGGGCTGATTTCGGGGGCGAAATCCTCTTTAAGGGGGGAGGATGTAGCACCCGGGTTCCTCGTGAATAGTAGGGCCAATAAATTTGCATGTGTGTTAACTGCGATTACGTGCGCTTTTATGAGTTTACGAGATTACGTGAATTTCGTGGGTTAATTACGTGCCTGCACGACTTCACAAATTTTGTGCACGTAATTATATGCTTAGGTGAATCATAGGAATTTTATGCTTAAGCGAATTACGAAAAATTCTGTGCATTTAATTACGTGATTTGGTGACATCTAACTTAAATAGGATTTTCGAAAATGGCTTAGAATGAAGATAATATATTACCCAAATTAGTGGGAACCCAATGAGTATTAAATGGAATAACAAGGCCCAAGTGGGATTTTAAGTTGGTCCAAATACTTAGAGGTAAGGATAGAAAGGGCCATAGGCTAAGAGTGACCTATAGGCATTAGTTGGACCTTAGGTAGAGTTTGGGCCCAAAAGAATTGAAATGGCTTTCAAGGACAAACTTTCCCCAATTTAAGGGATATTTCGTTACATATATCTCATCACCACCACATAAAAATAAACCACTCTCTATAACCATTTCAAGTCCACGAACCATTATCAGAAAGACGAAGAGCGAGTTGGAGCAAGGGAGAAGGAAAGACCGAGATACAAAACGCGCAAGTTTTGACTAGGTAAATGGTAACCTTCTTTAATCATGACGCTTAGATTTTGATTCAAGAATCAGTGTATTTTAGGATTAGGGCACGAAAACGCCATGTATAGGGACTTCCGCGATTTTAATCCATAAACATCCACCTTCTAAGTTTGATTTGGTGAATTTAGTTCTTAAAGGGCCTACTTAGGGAACATTAGCCACGAAAAGTTAGGTTCAACTTGCCCAGCTCGATTTTAGGGTTTTAGGAGTTCGTACCCAGTCTTTAAATTGTTCGTAAGAAAATAGCTTTCTGATCCTTAGAGCTAGCGTACCGTGAATTTAAAAGTGTTTGTATGAGTGAATTCGTGAAAGGGAAAGAGATTTGCAAACTCATGGAGCCGCGAAACTCATATTGCAAAACAAGGGTGAAGATTTGCGAAGCCGGGCTTGAAGTATTCCACGGGTGAATTTGACGAACCCCAGCAGTTTGCGCGTCGAGCCTTTTGCGAATCCTGCATGATGGCGAACTCAAGGTAGTTCGCGAACGTGGTTGGCGAATCCAAACAAGCCGCGAAACCATGAAGTTTCGAATCTCATCTGCGAGTTGAAGCTTTGCGGGCCGGGCTCATTTTGCGAATGAGGAAAGTTGGCGAACTCGAGTTTTGCGGGCTCGAATCAATTTCGCGGGCCGTGCCAATTTGCGAACCCATGCAAACCTTATTTCGCGAATTGAGAGAGAGAGAGCTTGAGGTTTTGCGAACCCGACGGAGTTGGCTCGGCCGGATTGCTGCGGCGGTGATCTCTCCCAGCGAGGCTCCGGGACGAAGGGGCTGAGGCGACGAAGGAGTCGCAGCAGTTTTCGGCCGCGAAGTGAACACGCACGCCGGCGGCGGCCTTCTCCGTCGTGGCTCTCCGGCGTGTTTTGATGGCTGAGCGATTTGAGTTTGGTAGCTGCGTTAGGGCTTCACGTTCAAAGCCTTAATGGGCCTTTTAATGGTGTGGCCCGTTTGAGGCCCAATTTTCGTTTCTTTTAAAATCACGTAATTGTCAACGTGCTCATTATGAATGTGATTTAAGGCGCACTAGCGGGCTTAGGAATTTAGTTTCCGGGTCATTTGTTAAGGGTCAAGTCCCACCGGGCTGTATTTGCTTTACACGGGTTGTTCGGGACTTATGATCCCCTTCCCCCGTGTTGTAGTTTACCATTTTATTAGATTAGACTTAAATTCAAACACAAGGGCCCATTACACGGACGGCAACCCTCCTGGCGGTGACAAGGTGGTGGACGTTCGGTGACTTTGAGGCCGTTCGAGTGACAAAGGACTTTGACGACTTCAAGACCCGTGCGACGACCCGAGGTCGTTTGTTGACACATGTAATAAGGATAGACTAGAAATAACCGGCTTGTGTTGTCTTGTAGTTTATTTTCCTTGAGTTAATATACTACCTACGTGCATGTTGGTTTTTGAAGTGATATGCATGTTCAATGTGCTCTCATATGAGACGGTTTATTCTCCCATTTGATAAATACTAAGTAATATGTCTAGTGTTGGGGAGTTTTGCGATTTGTTCCGAGTAAGTTGGCATCGTATATCCCACCCCAATGTTAGCGTCTCGAGTGTGTCTCGGACGCCACTCGTCATACTAGTCAGCCCCCCACGAAGCCTATTGCAGCAACGGGCGGTACATTCGGTGCGATTTGAGCATAAGTTGATATGTCACACTTAGGCAGTTATACCCAATAAGCAGGGTTAGCCGTGAGGGTCAATGACTGAGACAAAGATAGTTGAAACTTTTATTGTATAAGTTCACGTTTGACGTGACTTCGATAAGATTAGATGAGCCAAATATTGCGTTAAAGGCTGATGCGAATCTAGTTGAGTCGGGGACATCAACTCCACTATGAACGAGGTTTCCGAAACTCTTCTCGGGAGGATAGTGTTTTCGAGATAAATAGTGGGAGTCAGCGAAACGTAACGTCCTTGCGCTTGATGAATGATAAGATAAACCTAATTAGATCTTTATTTTCTGCAGCGTTACGTTTCTTTCTATTTACTGCGATGACGAACAATTACTATGCTGCTTGAGAGAAAATGTTTGGTTGGACCAAACTACGTTTACTGGCTCCGTAACATGACGATAGACCTAGGTATGGAGTCGTTAACTTATGTCCTTTGTTTTCCCGTGCCGCAAGTCCCAGGGGCTCAAGATGATCGATGGGATCGAAAGACTCGAGGCGCTGGACTTTATCATGGATAATGAGCTCAAGAACGATCTGATACTTCAGTCGCTCCCACGTTCCTTCAATTCGTTCATTCTGAACTTTAATCTAAACAAGGCCGAGATGACGTTGACTAGTTTGATGAACCAGTTGTCGGCGGTGCAAACCAGATGAAGAAGGTGAACGGAAAGAAAGTTGTTCTTGTCTCGAATGCTAAGACTCGAGGGTCGAGTAGAAAGAAAAAGTCGGACAAGCCCACTAAGGCCAAAGGACAAATTTCGAAAGGCAATGTAGGACCCCGGTCCCTGAAAATTAGGTCGGCCAATAAATTATGTCTCTGATTTACGTGATTCTATGTTAATTACGTATATGTTCTACGTTTATGTGAATTCATGAAATTCATGCTCGTGACTTTTATGAGAATTACGTGCAATTACGTGCCAAGGATTTCGTGTTCAATATGGTCCTAATTTAGGAAGGATGATTTTCGAAAATGATAAAGGAAATGGCTAATGATAGATGGGCTTGGAATCAAATTAGTAGTGGGCTAGAGTTTAATAATAGGCCCAATCCATAAAGAGATAACAACTTGGGGGACAACTTTCCTAAAACTAGGAAAGCTCACGTCAACTCTAACTACTACACCCTCAAACCTATGAAAACACCTTAGCAAATAACCCAAAACTCCATAATCACACCAAGAAACCCACGAAAACAAGAAAGAAAGAAGAAGAGAAGGGGCCGAGAAGATTGGCACAAAACACCCCAAATAAGTTCAAGCATCGAAGTTGGTGAGTGAAACTTCTACATTAAGCTATTTCGATTTTTACTTCATGGTATAAAACATGTTTAGGGCTAGGAGATTTAGGAAACGAGGTGTACATAGATGCCAAAGGCTCTAACCTTGGACGAAATCCATAAGCTAAAGATTCCCTTAAGCTTAGCTAAATGTTGGGTAGAATAAGCTAAGAACCTTGCTTCGGTGGGATGAAGAATTGAAGATGATGAAAAATGTCGAAATCATGTTAAGGAAAATGTCGAGACAGATAGTAAATGTGGAGGCTTGGATTGAAATGCATGTCGACATTTCCATTGTACAAATATCGAAGTATAATGTCGGGGTTTAAAGGAAATGTCGAAATGATAGGATATATGTCGAGTTAAGATGTCGAAACCCTGATAGGAATCAAAATGTCGAGACATCCTAAGGTAAAATGTCGAAATGTTAAAATAGGATGTCGAGCCTCATAAAATGTCGAGAGGTTAAGATAAATGTTGAACGAGATTGAACACAAAATGTCGGGTCCTTCTAACCGGATAAAATGTCGAATTCAAGAAAGTGATATAAATGTCGAGACTCGTGTGAGTTTCATGTCGACATTTTCAGCACAAAATGTCGAGAGCCAATGATAAATATCGAAACCCTCAAGATGTCGAAGTGTTAAAGAGAAATGTTGAAACCTTGTTAGGAAATATGTCGAGACCTATGTTGAATTTATGTCGACTTATCATATCAAGGTTCATGTAATGTCGAGCTAAAAGTTGATATAAATGTCGATACGAACGTCGAACCAAATAAGATGTCGAGCCTTATGTCGAGATTTGTAAATGTCGAGACCCAAGATAAAAATGTCGAAATGTTAGAAATAATGTCGAGGTCTTTACATTCATAATGTCGAGATCTTTAAAATCATTTAAATGTCGAGTTCATACACAAAGGTGTCGAGACCCTATAACTGGACAAAAATGTCGAATGATAAGTACAATGTCGAGTTAAATACCGAGATTTCTAAATGTCGAGACACAATGTCGAATGTTAAATAAAAATGTCGAGTCCTTCTAGTATGGTGTCGAGATCCAATAAAATATCGAATCCTTTTAATATGATGTCGAGATTTAGCATGAAATGTCGAGATCTTTAAATAGTCCAAAAATGTCGAATTCCTATACATGTAATATCGAAATCCTTACATACAATATTAAGTAAAATATTTCAACACTTTTCAAGAACATAGATAACCAATATTTTAGATAACGTACTGACATAATAATTTTATGATTAAGGTCAAAAATTAGGAATTTCGCCGAACCAGTAGCGGTTAATCTACGGATTCCAGGTAAGTAGAAATTCAACTACGATACGTAACTTGCCTGCGTCCGATGATTTGAATTTACGTGCTCGTGCATTTTACGTGGAACGTGCATGTTGCGACAAAAGTATTTTATATGCATGATAGCATGATCTGCATATTTACATGAGCATGGCATGAGCACTTGGTGACCTCCGCGGTTAGTGGCCTCGGTGTTGGCTACACGTGAGAAGCGTCCGCGTGGAGGCCACACTGAGTAAGGGAAGATTCCTTCGGATGACCTTCTAGTGTGAGAACCTCCACATATGAGATCTCTATGAAATGGCGCATAGTGGGATAGAAAGCCGAGGGCCCGTACGAAGTAAGAGTATAAGAAAATGAGTATGAGTCAGAAAAAGGACAAGAAAATGAGAAGGAGAGTATGAGCATTAGAAAACGACGACGTGGATTGTCGATCGTTAGGACACGTGCATACATGCATAATTTCTGCTTACTGAGCCTCGGTGGCTCATTCTTTATGTTACGTATTGTAGGTACCGACGATCACGGTACGTGACCCGTCTTTTATGCGAGGCCGATCTTTTGAAGCTATCCGGCTGCTTTTGAGGTGGGAGTGTGTGTATGGATGACGACCTGTGAAGGCCGGGCGCATAGGGAGCTTTTTGGCTGCACACACACACACACACACACACACACACTTGTATACCGTGTGGTTAGGGATACGATGGAATGTAGATGAGTTATGAACATTCTTTTGACATGTGTATAGTACTTCCGCACGCAAGGTTTAAAATGAAAAAATTTTATTCGCATTTTTACACTATTGCGCTTTATCAAAGCATTAGATATTTAACATTAGAACGGAATACGAGGGCGAGACGACGGGTCGTGACAAGAGTGGTATCAGAGCTTCGGTCACAGGTCCTGCAGACTGTCCATACACACACACTCAAAAGCACGGAAGCGGCCTTGCTTGTAAGTACCATGTTATGTGAATTGCTTGTATGGTTTAATTTATTGGCCTTAGGAATTGTCAAGGTAGGTTGAAAAATGGTAAGACTTAGAGGAGAAGGAAGTAGAGAATCTGATCAAGGTAGGGATACCAACAACCCTCCTGATAGCCGGGATGCCACCATCCTGCAACTAACGGAGTTGGTCCGACAGCAGTCGGCCCAAATCCAGCAGCTGATCCAACAGCAAAATGCTGGTGGACAATCAGCCAACCTACCTCCCCCACCCGAACGAATTGAGATGATCGGGGAGAGGTTCAGAAAACTTAATCCTCCACAGTTTGAGGATGCTGAAGACCCCACATCCGCCGAGGATTGGCTAAGGACGCTGGAGAAGGTTATGTGCGCTGCCTACCTATTGAGGGGGAGCGCTGGGCACTGGTGGGACACCGTCTCAGCCATCGAAAACCCTCTGGCGATGAGCTGGGATCGGTTCAAGGAAATCTTTCGAGGAAATTATTACACCGCCCCGGTCAGAGCCCAAAGGATGAATGAGTTCATCAACCTCCGCCAAGGGGCAATGACAGTGGCGGAATACATCAGGAAGTTCGAGCAGCTCTCAAGGTTTGCTGCTCATATGGTCAGTACGGATGCGCTCAAGATTGAGCGGTTCATGGAAGGGTTGAAACCCGAGCTGTACAGAGACGTGAGTATGGCCGGAATACAAGGAACCACGTACGCGCAAGTGGCTGAGAGGGCGCTTGTGGCGGAGCAAGCCGAGGCAAGGATTGCTCGCGCTCAAGAAGCAAAGCGCAAGTTCGTACAAGGGCCGCAAGGGAGCGGAAGTAACCCAAAGCGGCAGTTCGTAGCCAAGGGTGGAAAACCGAATTTCCCGAATCGACCGAGACCACCCCCACAGTTCAACCCAAACCAGGGTAGACCCCAGTTGGACCTACCCGTATGCCCGAAGTGTGCACGAAGGCACACGGGAGTCTGCCACTCCCAGAATGCCGTCTGCTTCAAATGTGGCAAGACGGGTCACTATCTGAGGGCATGTCCGGAAGGTGGATCCGGAAGTCAAGCTGGGAACCAGGCAGCACCACCAAGGGTACCGGCCCGGGTCTACACTATAACCTCTGAGGAAGCGGAAAATAACCCGGCCGTAGTGACAGGTACCCTCCTCGTCTACGAAACCCCCACTTGCATCCTAGTCGACTCAGGAGCGACACACTCGTTCGCGTCCACTAAGTATGTCACGAGGGTAGGAGTCACGCCTCACCGAGCTGAGTGCGAGTTTAGGGTAACAGTTCCGAACGGGAATCCCACCCAAACCAATCAGGTTTTACGGGATTGTCCAATAGTAGTCGGGGACAAGGAACTGCCGATAGACCTCATAATTATTCCCATGAACGACTATGAGGTGATCCTTGGGATGGATTGGCTATCGAAGTACGGAGCTGTCATAGACTGCCACCGCAAGATAGTCACGCTCAATACGGGCGGGAATGACCCCCTTAAGTTCGTAGGAACCAGCAAGGGGACCATGATCTCAAAGATATCAGCGTTAAAAGCCCAACGACTGATCAAATCAGGGTGCGAAGCCTACCTGGTATTCGCCATCAAGTCAGAAGGGAATGTCTCCCCGAAATTCGAGGAAGTGCCGGTAGTTAAGGACGTTCCTGATGTATTTCCCGAGGAGTTACCGGGACTACCACCCGATCAGGAAATAGAGTTCGCTATAGATCTGGTACCTGGAGCGGCACCAGTATCTAAGACCCCATATCGGCTAGCACCGACGGAGATGAAGGAGTTAAAGGACCAACTCGACGAACTCCTGCAGAAAGAGTTTATACAGCCGAGTTTCTCTCCCTGGGGAGCGCCGGTGCTATTCGTGAAAAAGAAGGATGGGTCCATGCGATTATGCATAGACTATAGGGAGTTGAATAAGTTAACGATTAAGAACAAGTACCCACTCCCTAGGATAGACGATCTGTTCGACCAATTACAAGGTGCAACGGTTTTCTCTAAGATCGACTTGAGATCGGGCTATCATCAATTAAGGATTCGGAAGGAAGATGTCCCGAAGACGGCCTTTAGTACCCGTTATGGCCATTACGAATTTCTAGTGATGCCATTCGGGTTGACTAATGCGCCCGCAGCTTTTATGGACTTAATGAACTGGGTGTTCAAACCCTATCTAGATAGGTTTGTCATCGTCTTCATAGATGACATTCTAATTTACTCAAGGACGAAGGAGAACATGAAGAACACCTGAAAATAGTTCTGAGTATACTACGGGATAAGCAACTTTATGCCAAGTTCAAGAAGTGTGAATTTTGGCTTGACCAAGTCGCATTCTTGGGGCATATAGTATCAGGAGCAGGAATTTCCGTAGACCCGAACAAGATAGAAGCCATCAGCAATTGGCCCAGACCGACCATGTGACGGAAGTACGAAGTTTCCTCGGTCTGGCGGGTTACTACCGGAAATTTATCAAGGACTTCTCGAAGATAGCATCTACACTGACGAAGTTGACCAGGAAGAATACGCCATTTCAGTGGACCACGGAATGCGAACAGAGCTTCCAGGAGCTGAAAGAAAGGCTTACGACGGCCCCAGTCCTCACAATACCATCGGGAACTGGAGGATTTACGGTGTATAGCGACGCGTCGAAGAGTGGGTTAGGGTGTGTGCTAATGCAGAACGGGAATGTGGTAGCATACGCCTCTCGTCAACTGAAAGAGTACGAGAAAAACTACCCGACGCACGATTTAGAACTGGCAGCAGTGGTCTTTGCTCTCAAGATATGGAGGCATTACCTCTACGGAGAGCGGTGTGAGATATACACTGACCACAAGAGCCTCAAGTACTTCTTTAGTCAAAAAGAGCTAAACATGAGGCAAAGGAGGTGGTTGGAGTTAGTTAAGGATTACGACTGCGTAATCAACTACCACCCAGGCAAGGCGAACATAGTAGCCGATGCCTTAAGTCGAAAAGCAGTCAGTGCAGAACTGCAACTGCTGGAAGTAGAAGTCGTAAGGTTAGGTGAAGTTGAGGCGCAGCTAGCAGCCTTAACTTTGCAACCAACACTGCTGGAGCAAATTAAGACAGCGCTAGGGACAGACGAACTGTACGCAAAAATTAAGGAGGCACAGCCGGAACAAACAACCGGAGATCTCGTAATACGGGAAGACGAACTGATGTATTTCAAGGACCGGTTGTACGTACCAGACAACGCTGAGCTAAGAAAGACAATAATGACGGAAGCCCATGCTACTGCACACTCAGTACATCCAGGAGCAACGAAGATGTACAGAGGTTTAAAGGAGAACTACTGGTGGCCAGGCATGAAAAAGGACATCGCGACTTTCGTGAGTCAGTGCCTGACGTGCCAGCAGATAAAAGCCGAACATCAAAGGCCGGCGGGAACCCTACAACCGTTACCCATTCCAGAATGGAAATGGGATAACATTACCATGGATTTCGTAGTAGGACTGCCGAGGAACACGAAGGGGCACGACGCGATTTGGGTAATTGTCGACAGACTCACCAAGTCCGCCCACTTCCTACCCATTAGCACGACGTTTTCCATGGAACGGTACGCGGAGCTCTATATTCAAGAAATAGTGCGACTGCACGGCGTTCCATCCTCAATAGTCTCGGATCGCGACTCCAGATTTCTTTCGAAATTCTGGACGAGCTTGCAAAAGGCGATGGGAACGAAGCTATCTTTTAGTACCGCCTACCATCCACAGACGGACGGTCAATCCGAGCGAACTATTCAGACCCTGGAGGACATGCTCCGAGCGTGTGTACTCGATTTCAAAGGGAATTGGAGTAAGTACCTCCCACTGATCGAGTTCTCCTATAATAATAGCTACCACGTCACCATTGGGATGGCACCGTACGAAGTGCTATACGAGCGTAGATGCAGATCCCTAGTACATTGGGACGAGGTTGGCGAACGGGCAGTGTTAGGTCCTGACATAGTACGAGAAATGACGGAAGCCATTACCACCATACGAGAAAGAATGCGAACGGCACAGAGTCGACAGAAAAGCTATGCTGACCAAAGACGTCGACCACTGGAATTCAAAGAAGACGATATGGTATTTGTTAAAGTATCACCGATGAAGGGCGTGAAAAGATTTGGGAAGAAAGGAAAGCTAAGTCCTAGGTATATAGGGCCATTTAGGATACTGAAGAGGGTAGGCGAGGTAGCATACCAGCTGGAGCTACCTGCGTCATTATCGCAAGTACATGACGTGTTTCACGTCTCAACCCTGCGAAAATACATAGCTGACCCGAACCACGTTCTAGGAAATGAATCTCTGCATCAACAATTGAAACCGGATCTAAGCTACGAAGAGACTCCGGTGGAGATATTGATGTACGAGACCAAAAGACTTAGGAACAAAGACATTCCTTTAGTGAAAGTGTTGTGGCGGAACCAGTCCACGGAAGAAGCCACATGGGAACGGGAGGACGAAATGCGAATTTGTTATCCCGATTTGTTTCACGTGGGCTGATTTCGGGGGCGAAATCCTCCTTAAGGGGGGGGGGAGGATGTAGGACCCCGGTCCCTGAAAATTAGGTCGGCCAATAAATTATGTCTCTGATTTATGTGATTCTATGTTAATGTTCTACGTTTATGTGAATTCATGAAATTCATGCTCGTGACTTTTATGAGAATTACGTGCCAAGGATTTCGTGTTCAATATGGTCCTAATTTAGGAAGGATGATTTTCGAAAATGATAAAGGAAATGGCTAATGATAGATGGGCTTGGAATCAAATTAGTAGTGGGCTAGAGTTTAATAATAGGCCCAATCCATAAAGAGATAACAACTTGGGGGACAACTTTCCTAAAACTAGGAAAGCTCACGTCAACTCTAAACTACACCCTCAAACCTATGAAAACACCTTAGCAAATAAACCCAAAACTCCATAATCACACCCAAGAAACCCACGAAAACAAGAAAGAAAGAAAGAAGAGAAGGGGCCGAGAAGATTGGGCACAAAACACCCCAAATAAGTTCAAGCATCGAAGTTGGTGAGTGAAACTTCTACATTAAGCTATTTCGATTTTTACTTCATGGTATAAAACATGTTTAGGGCTAGGAGATTTAGGAAACGAGGTGTACATAGATGCCAAAAGGCTCTAACCTTGGACGAAAATCCATAAGCTAAAGATTCCCTTAAGCTTAGCTAAATGTTGGGTAGAATAAGCTAAGAACCTTGCTTCGGTGGGATGAAGAATTGAAGATGATGAAAAATGTCGAAATCATGTTAAGGAAAATGTCGAGACAGATAGTAAATGTCGAGGCTTGGATTGAAATGCATGTCGACATTTCCATTGTACAAATATCGAAGTATAATGTTGGGGTTTAAAGGAAATGTCGAAATGATAGGATATATGTCGAGTTAAGATGTCGAAACCCTGATAGGAATCAAAATGTCGAGACATCCTAAGGTAAAATGTCGAAATGTTAAAATAGGATGTCGAGCCTCATAAAATGTCGAGAGGTTAAGATAAATGTTGAACGAGATTGAACACAAAAATGTCGGGTCCTTCTAACCGGATAAAATGTCGAATTCAAGAAAGTGATATAAATGTCGAGACTCGTGTGAGTTTCATGTCGACATTTTCAGCACAAAATGTCGAGAGCCAATGATAAATATCGAAACCCTCAAGATGTCGAAGTGTTAAAGAGAAATGTCGAAACCTTGTTAGGAAATATGTCGAGACCTATGTTGAATTTATGTCGACTTATCATATCAAGGTTCATGTAATGTCGAGCTAAAAGTTGATATAAATGTCGATACGAACGTCGAACCAAATAAGATGTCGAGCCTTATGTCGAGATTTTTAAATGTCGAGACCCAAGATAAAAATGTCGAAATGTTAGAAATAATGTCGAGGTCTTTACATTCATAATGTCGAGATCTTTAAAATCATTTAAATGTCGAGTTCATACACAAAGATGTCGAGACCCTATAACTGGACAAAAATGTCGAATGATAAGTACAATGTCGAGTTAAATACCGAGATTTCTAAATGTCGAGACACAATGTCGAATGTTAAATAAAATGTCGAGTCCTTCTAGTATGGTGTCGAGATCTAATAAAATGTCGAATCCTTTTAATATGATGTCGAGATTTAGCATGAAATGTCGAGATCTTTAAATAGTCCAAAATGTCGAATTCCTATACATGTAATATCGAGATCCTTACATACAATATTAAGTAAAATATTTCAACACTTTTCAAGAACATAGATAACCAATATTTTAGATAACGTACTGACATAATAATTTTATGATTAAGGTCGAAAATTAGGAATTTCGCCGAACCAGTAGCGGTTAATCTACGGATTCCAGGTAAGTAGAAATTCAACTACGATACGTAACTTGCCTGCGTCCGATGATGTGAACTTACGTGCTCGTGCATTTTACGTGGAACGTGCATGTTGCGACAAAAGTATTTTATATGCATGATAGCATGATCTGCATATTTACATGAGCATGGCATGAGCACTTGCACGCATAAGTAGTACGTATGACATGAGGTAAGAGCGTGCGTAAGATCGCCTGTGTGCGATGTATACTCGCCGATATTGGCGTTTGTGTCGACTCAATGAAAAGTCACGGCTACCCTTATGCGACCATGGCAAAAGAAGCCATAAGGCCTGTATAAGAGGCTGGGGGAATACCCCGTATGCGGGAGATGCAACCTGGAGGATGCGGCCCGGGGGCACGCACTGAGAAGGGAAGATTCCTTCGGGTGACCTTCTAGTGCGTAAAGCACTAACCGGGAGGGGAAGGTTCCTTCGGGTGACCTCCGCGGTTAGTGGCCTCGGTGTTGGCTACCAGTGAGAAGCGTCCGCGTGGAGGCCACACTGAGTAAGGAAAGATTCCTTCGGGTGACCTTCTAGTGTGAGAACCTCCACATATGAGATCTCTATGAAATGGAGCATAGTGGGATAGAAAGCCGAGGGCCCGTACGAAGTAAGAGTATAAGAAAATGAGTATGAGTCAGAAAAAGGACAAGAAAATGAGAAGGAGAGTATGAGCATTAGAAAACGACGACGTGGATTGTCGATCGTTAGGACACGTGCATACATGCATAATTTCTGCTTACTGAGCCTCGGTGGCTCATTCTTTATGTTACGTATTGTAGGTACCGACGATCACGGTACGTGACCCGTCTTTTATGCGAGGCCGATCTTTTGAAGCTATCCGGCTGCTTTTGAGGTGGGAGTGTGTGTATGGATGACGACCTGTGAAGGCCGGGCGCATAGGGAGCTTTTTGGCTGCACACACACAACACACACACACTTGTATATCGTGTGGTTAGGGATACGATGGAATGTAGATGAGTTATGAACATTCTTTTGACATGTGTATAGTACTTCCGCACGCAAGGTTTAAAATGAAAAATTTTATTCGCATTTTTACACTATTGCGCTTTATCAAAGCATTAGATATTTAACATTAGAACGGAATACGAGGGCGGGACGACGGGTCGTGACAGGCAAGGCCAAGAAGAATGTGTACAAAGGCGCCAAGCCGACGGACAAATGCCTTCACTGCAATGAGCTTGGCCATTCGAAGCGCGATTGCCCAAAGCTAGCCGGCTCACGTAAAGAACTTTACGTTTTACAATCTAATTGTTCTATGACAATATATTCCATTTCATGGATCTTAGACTCGGAGCTAGTGCTCACATCTGTGTTTCGAACCAGGGTCTGGAACGAAGTAGGAGCTGGCGGACCGAGAGATCATGATTAACGTAAGAAGCGGATATAGTGTACCGGCGACCCACATTGGATCAAAAACTCTCGTTTTATCTACTAGACATAGTTTACTGCTTTTCTATTGTTTAGTTTGCCCAAGGGGCTTAAGAATATTGTTTCTATTCCCGTTTTGAGCGGAAACGGTTACGAGTTTTGTTTTACTAATAATTATGCAATATTTATTTTGGAAATAACTGCATCAGAAGTGCAAGTTTACTGAGTGGATAATATTATCTAATGTCGAAGATAAAACAAAAACTGTGAATACAATCACCAACAAACGAAAATTGGAGTCGAACTCGAGACTGCTGTAGCATCTTCGACTCGGTCACGCTGGAGAACAGAAGATTCTCGAGTTGGAGAAAACCAGCATTTTATAAAGCCGCTTGTGTCTGATCCCTATCCGACTTGCGAATCCTGTATCCTTGGAAAGATGACCAAGTCGCCTTCACAGGACTTTTGGAGAGCCGCATAACTTCTCGGTTTGATCCACACGGATGTTTGCGGACCAGTTCGGAGTAGCGTCTCGCGGAAACTTCCATTATTTTGTTACCTTCACTGATGATCACTCTCGCTTCGGCAAGGTGTATCTCATGAAGCACAAGTCTGATACTTTTGAATAGTCAAAGAGTACAAGGCTTGGTGGAAAATCACACTGGAAAGTGCATCAAAGCCGTTTTGATCAGATCGAGGCGGCGAGTACATGAGCCTCTAGTTTGACGAGTTCTTGAAAGAGAACGGGATCATGTTACAGATGACACCGCCTGGAACACCACAGTTGAAACACCACAGTTGAACGGTGTGTCTGAACACAGAAATCAAACTGTCGGATAAGGTTCGATCTATGTTGAGCTATACAGACCTGCCCATATCGTTGTCGGGTCATGCCCTGTTGACAGCGGCACACATTCTGAATAGATGTCCTACAAAGTCTGTCGATCGTATTCCGTATCCAATATCGATATGACAAAGACTCAGCTTGAATCACATTAGAGTTGTGGTTGCCCCGCATTCGTGAAAAAGCTCAGGACAGATAAACTGGAATCGAAGGCTGTGAAAGTACGTTTTGTCGGGTATATGACGATTCCATGGGGTACCAATTTTACTTCTACGACGATCGGAGAATCGTTGTAGCCCTTCAGGCTCACTTTCTCGGAGAAGAGTTCGTTCGAGAAGGTGGAGCAGGTGGCGAAGTAACTCTTGGAGAGTCGTCACTGCTTTTACAGACTCCAGTGTCAGATGACACCGTAGAGCAGTCCGAGACACAACCTGAGTAGAGCAGGTCGGGTAGAGTATCTCCCAGCCTGAGAGATACGGGATGGTCCACATCGAGCATGAGGTTGCTGCGATGGTATGGAACGTCGGAGACGATCCCATTCACTACCTATGACCAGGCAATCATGGATAAAGATTTGGAAAAATGGCTTATAGTTATGCAAGCCGAAATGATTCCTATGCACAAACAACTGGTTGAGACGTACGGAGCTGGGCTCGTAACAAAAGGTTTTAGTCAAACTTAGGGCATTGACTTTGAGAAAAACCTTTCACCAGGTGCAATGAAGTCGATAATAACCATGCTTGCGATAGAAGCACACTGTAAGAGTGAGGTCTGGCAGACGGATGTGAAAACCTAGTTCTTAAACAAATACCTCAAGGAGGGAATATATGTGGAATAGTCCAGCGGTTTTACATCGCAAGGAGATGCTCATAATCTGCGCAAATGAATACGAGCCTAAAAATCTGGAACATTCCGTTTGATGAAGTACAAGACTACGGATTCATAAGGAACGAAGATCCTTGCGTCGACAAGAAAAGAAGTGGGAGCAAAATATCTTTCCTCGTATTGTACGTGGACGACATCCTTTTGATAGGAAATGATATTGGAATGCTCTCGATGGTGAAAGTGTGTCTTTCGACCGAATTCTCCATGTAAGACTTGGGAGAAGCTACCTACATCTTGGGTATTTGACTTTATAGAGATCGAGCGATCGTATAAGGACTCTCCCAGGCCCTACTTAGAGAAGGTCCTGAAGCGATATAATATGGACAACCCTAAGAAAGGGTTCCTGCCTATGCGACATAGGATTCACCTTTCCAAGGCTATGAGCCCTCAAAGTGAGTTGGAGCGGAAAGAGATGAATGGAATCCCCTATGCATTCGCAGTGGGTAGCTTGAAGTACGCGATGCTTTGCACGCGACCTGACTTGGCGTACGCTGTGAGTAGTCAGGTTTCAGGCTGACCGAGGAAGGAACATTGGACAGCAGTCAAGACTATCCTCAAGTACATCAGACGGACTAAAGATATGATGCTGGTCTATGGTAATGGAGAATTGGAAGTGGAAGGGTATACGGATTCAGATTTCCAGTGTCTTGAAAAAGTTCCAAACAGAGCACTACTGCAGATTCACCCTGCGAAGCACAGTATATAGCGACCTCAGAGGCAGCTAAGGAAGGTGTTTGGATGAGAAAGTTCTTTGAAGAACTTGGTGTCGTTACTGTAGCAGATAGGCCATTGCCATTGTGGTATGACAATACTGGCGCTATTGCTCAGGCGAAAGAACCAAGATCTCACAGCAGGTCCAAACATATAGAAAGAAAGTACCACGTGTTACGTGCAGTCGTTGAGAATAGCTACATAGCCGTGCAGAAGATTGCGACCGCGGAAAACGGTCCCACCCGTTCACCAAACCTCTATCACAGGCAGGCTAGATATCTCGAAAAGATGGGTATTAGATACTGCAGCGCATGGCATCGAGTGAAGTGGGAGATAGTTAGGAATATGCACTCGAATGCTATATGAGGATTAGATTGTATAAGGCATTAGATTATTTATCATTCGACCTTTTGTGTAATAAGATATTTTCTTGTGTTTAATGAAAGGCGTTGTTCGTTTATTGGATATAAGAGTTCTTTACTTAGCATCTGGTAAAGCAAAAAATGAACAAATCCAAATGTGTCGAGTTGAGTCACTATTCTCGATGGGTACGAGAGAGGAAGGCACCAGTGGACTCAACCTCGAACATTAAAAGTCCGTAAGCCTGAGGCTCTAATTGGATGATGGATAACCGATCACGGCTTATTTGTCGATGTCCTATAGTGTGCCGATATCCCGCTTGGAAGCGGAGGTCATGACTTGTGATACGAATCGAATCAAGGGATTGAATCATTTCATGGACACTGACTCACGGGTCGTACGGTCGAACATGGCTTATTACTCAAGGAGTGTCAATGACCGACGACAACACTATAGTAGTCTGCGTGAACCTTAGACCGAAAGGGGCTTTGATAGAGTTGACTTTGAAGTCTCGACTGTCACTGGTTCCCCTCGACCCGATTTGCTGTTGCATGGGTCAGCGGGCTAGATGCGGTCTTATGACGATTTGTGATTGCCGGGCTTAGACCGCCGAGTGTGGATTCGCAGTCTCGCAAGTAATCGAGATAAGTGTCCTACGAGGACGGCAACGAGAAATTACGATATACAATGCGGTCTTGAACTAACTCATGTGAGACATGGAGGGTAGTTTGGTAATTTGCCTCGTCTCTGTTTTATCACAGAATCGAGTTTAGTGAGTTTGACATAGACAATGGCTCTCACTTGATTGCGACATATCTGAAGCATTTATACGTAGCACTGTTATCTGTAGTGAGGTTCTGGGATAAAGACTGGGTCGAAATTCGCACTCGAATCGGGTTACGGTCATGTACTTCGGGATTGGCTAGGTAACTACCGGACTCTTGGATCCTCCCTTGCCGATTGATTCGAGCCTAGAGAGTCGGGCTTAAAAGGATCATCAACGTGTACTGATACGGAGAGAAAGTGTTTTGGGCCTTAACGGGCCTTGGGCAATTGGGACACGCCTTAATGGGCCTCGGGCCATTTACTGGATTGAAGTAGGACTTCTTATGAAACTAACTTTAGGACTTGGGCATGGCTAAGTGCTTAATGGGCTTGAGGATAAAATCGGATTTCACCTTAAGCTAATTTCGAAATATGCCTTTGAGGGTATTTTCGGAATCTGCATATTTGATATAAATAAGTATGGAGTAAAATATTTGGCCTGCAAGTTAGAGAGAGAAAGTAGAGAGAGAAAGAGAGAGAATTCGAATTTTCCATTGGCTGGATTTCTTTTACGCTCGATCGCCGTTGTTTCCGGCCGTAACCCTAGGGTAACGGGTCGGCCGGTGGTTACTGCATCAAGGAGGTGTTAGGGGACGGTGCTTTTGGGCTGTTACGCGTGTGTCTAGGATTAGGGTGTCGAGTAGAGATTGGCAATGGCGTTTGAATCCGACGGCGACAGTGATCTCAGGTCGCTCACGACAGCGGTGGGGCCGACGCTGGTGGGAGGGAAAGATGGACAACGGGGTGACCGGAATTTGGGAACACCGGATACGGATCATGTGGATCTTCGGGATCTGAACGATGGGGCGCGCGATGTTACGGCGGCACCAGAACAGCCGGCGATGATAATTCCCGATCTGCTGGCATTGGTAGCGGATACCCAGCGTTTGCAGCGGCTTTCGACGTGGAAAAGTTTAGAGCTTTGAAGGGCCGCGTTAACGGGCCACCGCATCCTGAAGGAGGGAACATGACTATTATTGCGGCGTGGACTGGGGGCGGTCACGCCGAACGCCGTTTTCCAGGCCAATCTGCGTCAGCCATTAAGGCCTCTGAGGATTGGGGCAGCGACAGCCCACAGCAATCGGGTGTGCTCATTGTACCGGGTAGGCTATTGGGGAACCCAAGGGCTGATGGATGCTCACCGTGGGGGCGTTCAGGGACACCGCCACCTACGCGGCAGATGATGGCGAGGGTGATGGAGGATGAGGAATTGGATGACGACACTGTTGCTGAACCTGAGGAGACTGCCATGGTGGGTTTCGCGAAGGTGCCTGTTAGGGTTTCGCCTGAAAAGGAAAATTCGTCCCCACCTACTCCGCCGGGAGGGATAACTGATGCATCCGCCGGAGCGAAGGGGGCGATTCAGCAGCATGCAACAAAATTGGCAGCTGCTAGGTTTTTTGGGAAGAGAGGTATTATCCCTCGTGTTGGGTCCGTGTTCTCACGACTGGGGCCGGTTATGAAGACGGCTGCAGGGCAGACCGAGCTGGCATCCTTCGCGGCGGCTGTTCAAGTAGACGGCCCTCTTAAAATCTACTCGCCATCGAAGACTATGGCTTTATCATACACACCCCCACTGTAGTGAATGGGGTAGCTAGGGTTCGAGCGCTGGCCGAAGTCGCGCGGCGAGGGTGCGACCGATGGCAGCATACGCTTGTGGGCTACTTTCTAGGCCGCAAACCATATTTCCCTTTAGTCGAACGACATTTTTGATCGATATGGAAGGGCCTCGTTGAATTACGAACAACTATTAGTGGGTTCTGTATGTTCAGATTCGAATCTAATGAGGCTAGAACTAGAGTCCTAGAGGGCGGACCTTGGCTCATGCAAGGGCAACCCTTATTCCTGGTACCGTGGCATCCCCGCATGTCCTTTGCACGAAGAGAGCTGGTAGAGGTGCCACTGTGGGTTAAGCTACGGAATGTGCCATGCGAGTTGTGGACGCAAGAAGGCCTTGGACTGGTAGCAAGTGCTGTTGGTCGTCCGTTGTTTGCGGATGGTATCACGGCTACTGAGGAACGTATTGACCATGCCCGTATCTGCATCATGAAAATGCTAGCTGAGTCATTCGCTGAATCGTTTGAGGTGCTACTTCAAGGTGAGGATGGGGAGGAGATGTGACTGTCCCTATACGGATAGAGTACGAGTGGAAGCCGACTAAGTGTCCTCATTGTACCTTGTGGGCACATGGGCCAACCCACTGCCCGCAGCGGCCGAACACGTCGACGGGCCCATCTCATCAGCCCCACAAAAAGGTTAACCAGGGGCACGAAAAGGAACGATCTGGGGGGCAGCCTCGACCGATGGTACCAATATTGGCCAGAAATCAAAATCGAGAGGCGGCGGGGTTTGCCAAGGAGAACAGACAACGTGGGGACTCGAAGTCCACGGTTGGCGGGCAGGGACGGTGTAATACCCGCAAAACTTATACGGATTACTTCAATAATATTCGAAATGTACGAAATCGACTTTCGAACAAGAAATGATTTTTTTCGAAACGAGCCCAAAATTTGCAATTGGGTCCGAAAAATTTAAATGGACAAAAAATTTATTTATGGGCCAAAAGAAGAAAGTAATGGCCCAAAATAAAAGGTTGGGAGTTGGGTCCTTTAATAAAATTTAATTGGGCCAAAAACAAGAAGTGAAAGACAAATAAATAAATAATTTAGAAATAGTAATAGTAATATAATAATAATAATTAATTATGGCTGAAATAAATTAAGAGAAATAAACAAATATGTACCTCCATGTGAGGTTGGTACAATAAAATAAAATAATAACTATAAAAATAAATATCTTTACATAATGAGGTAATAAAACCAAAAACACGCCACCTAATCACCTTCATCCACCTCCATGTGAGCATGGAGACAAAAGTAACAACCAAATTAAAGAAAATGGAGAGGAGAGAACGTGTGGGAGAGATGAGACGGAGAAAAGAAAAAAAAGGAAAGAAAAAGGAGAGCAAAATGCCAACTAATCCTCTCCATGAGCATTACGACAAAGTCATCACCAATGACCTAAATAAACCACCTAATGCCACCTAGACAAGATAATAAATAAAGGAGAAGGAAAGAAAAGGGAGAGGGGAAGAGAACTGACAAAGAGAGAGGGAAGAGAAAATAAGAAAAAAAAAGAGAGAGAGAAACGAAGGAAAGGAAAGAAAGAAAAAGAAAGAAAAGAGAGGAAGAAGAGAAGGAGAAGAGGGAAGAGAGAAAAAGAGAAGGAGAGATTGAGGGAGAGAGGGAGAAATCGCGGGAGAGAACCCGGAGAAAAAGAAAAACCAGCGGACACATGGAGGAGCTCGGAATTGAAATCCTAGGGTCGGGATCACGTAAAAATAACCCGTAACGTCGATCTATACGGACGTAAGGTAGGTGAAGATCACCAACACATGTAAATAAGTTTTGAATCCATAAATTTTACGTGATTGCATGATCTCTTTCGAATTTATACGTGTTTATGTGCTAAACATGAATTTCTTGTATGATTTTCGTGATGATGCTTACATGCTAAAATTTGGCCAGCTTAATACCTTAATCTTTATGAAGTTTAGGTCCATGAAACATAAGAATAGAGTTAGAGGACTTGTGATTAAGAGGATAGAACAAAACTTGGGGAGGATTAATGTTTTCTACGGTTTTCTTTATTCATTTCGGCCAAGAGGTTCAAAAATTAATATCTCACAATCTAGACCTCGGATTAAAAATTCCTTATAACAAAATCACGATTTGCAAGTTGTTTATCTATGGCTAAAATTTCAGATCCAGCGGACATTGTTTACCCCGTGATCATTGAGAAATACTAAACTGTCGTAAAACTGCCGTATAAAAGAAATTTTTTTAAAGAAAATATTTGGGGACTAGATTGAAAAGTTCAAAAATCTGGGGGCTGAGGATGTAAAATCGGAACAGTGGAGATTTTTAAAGAAATATAAAGCGTTCGGGGCAGATCTGAAATTTTTAAAGATTCGGGGCTGATCTGAAACTTAGGAAAATTTTCGGGTCCTAAAAAGTTAATTATGAGACTGCGGGGTTTTAAATGCAAAGGTTAGAAAGATATTTTTGAATTAGGAACTTAATTGATATCTTGAAATTGGACGTTAGAATTTTAAGATATATTAAATTAGGGACCAATTGTGAAATTAGGGTCTTAAAGTGAAAAGGATTAAATTTTGGGAAACTCTTAGTGAAATTTCGGGGAGAGTTTTGGTGGTTAAGGTTTCAGGCCGATCAAATCGGGACGCGGGTTTCGGGCCGAATTATTTGGTGTGTGAGGATTTCGAGATCGGGCCGAGCTAATACCTCGGGCCGATACGTTGCATTTTATATGTTGCGTTGTTATGTTGCATTTTATTTGCATGTAATTTGCATAGACGTGGTACGAGGGGAGTTATAACCGTGCGGGATCACAGTAACACTGTATAGTGTCGATGAGTGGGGTAAAGTGATCGCTGTTGGTTGTCAGGCTACGATTCGATGAAGCGCTTGCGGTTGAGACCGAGATGGAGACCGCTTGTCAGTATTTTATGTGCGGTTGAGACCGAGATGGGGCCGTACTATCATGGCATTATATGACACTTGTGCGTGGATTCCGAGTCTAGACTAGGGCCCTGTTTATGAGTTGAGAGTTGATGCAGGAACGAGCGTATGCTCGAGAGATGTCGAGCGTGCATTTGTGAGGTGTTGGGTTTGGGATGTGAGAGCATTTGCATTCATGCATATTTCATCTACTGGGCAAAAGCTCAGGGTTTACGTGTGTAGGTAAGACGGCTGATGGCGGTGACTCCACCGACTTTTGAGGGCAGCGCAGTACATGGGGCGCGACCTGTGGAACGAGTTTATGTTTTGTGTTTTTAAATTTGCGCTTGGACTTCTTGGGCTTCAGCCCAATGAATAAAAAAATATATGTTTGGGTTTGCACTTATAGATTTAGACATTGAACGTATTGGTATTATGTTTTTAAAAGTTTTAATTAAATGGGTTTTCCGCTGCTTACGCTGCGAAAATCCGCCAAAATACGTATTTAGGAAGTCGGGTCGTTACAAGTGGACTCAAAGCGTTAGGTTATAGGTTCTGTAGACTGTCCATGTACTGCCGCTCAAAAGCCTGGAAGATCAGCCTACGCCTGAAAGTTTAATACGTAATTATGTGATTTGCGAATTTCTGATATATGCTTTACGTGAATATTTGTGTGATTTTTTTTATGTGTTCCTTGATGTGTTCTAAAACTTGAGATTTCGTACTTCTACACTTAGATTGGTAGGAGACCTTCGGTTGAATTATGGTAGGAAGAGAATGATCAAAATTCGGACATTCGATTGAATTTGGGGTTTCTTTGAAATTTGGGAAAAATTCGGGCCAATTAGGAAATTCGGCGAAATTTAAATTTTGGACCTTTTCAAAATTTGGGCTTTGTCAATTTGGGCTTGACCGAATCGGACCAAGCTGAAATTCGGGAAGTTAAAAAATAAATAAACGGCTAAATAAAAGAGGGTCGAACAATATTAACTTTTTAAAATTCGGGGCTTGTATACAATTTTGAAAATGAGACCAGGACATAGAGAAACATGGGTTAATTGTAGAAATTTAGGAAGTGAGACGAGGACGTAGAGAAAACGTGATAGGGTCGATGCACAACGATTACATAACTGAAAATCATATTACAACTCGAATACATAAAAAAACTAAGGTAAAACATCGACGACGTTTGGGAAGTTCTGCCGGCATCTTTTTCCAATATGCCCGAACAAGATGCGGCTTCCCATGACTTAACCTTTCACAAATTAAACACAAGTGCAGTGAGTGGCAAACCACATCATAAAAATGGCGATTGCAGCGAAGAGCAATCCCAAAAGAAGGAATAACTCAAATTTAAGCTTTTCGAGATTTTCCCTCCAAAAAGGTTCCTGAGGAACATTCACGATCCGCATTTCCTCCAAGATTATACATTGCGAAGATTAAATGATGTGGTTGAGAGAATTGTGTTGTGGTGCAAATAGCGTGCATCAAGTACCTATTTATAGGCGTGAATGAAGCGAATGATAAGCAACATTAATTTCGAGTTTTCTTCGAACGCCGTATAGAGATAAGCTTCATAAATTTCGAGATCAGATTTTTCTTCGAACGCCGTAATCTCGATTCGAGAGATCATGCGCAGGAAGAAAACCACATTGGACTTTCATCACAAAAATCCAATCCAAATCTCGAAGAAAGATGTTGATGTCCATTACGACAAAGAAATTGTGCTCACGTTTAAATCAATGCCGTATTTAGATGCACTGCGTAGACTCTGTCGCGTCAATGAAATTAGTACGCGAACTAACGCACAAACACGACTGAACTTCAGCCTATGTCCACGGATCAACCGAGCTTCCTTTCTTATTGATCGCAACATAGAAGTTACAGATCTCTATATCTTCTACAACTCTCGTGTTTTCACCTCACGATGATTTTCACACTAAAAGAAGTTACAGATCACAACATGAAAGTTACAGATCTCTATCTCTTCTACGACTCTCGTGTTTTCATCTCGCGATGATTTTCAAAGAAGTTACATGCTCGAGAAAGTGAATTGGAAATCCGACATTAATAAGACAGAAATCATATTTTAAGCGTGAATTCGCGATCTATCTTCACCGTCCATTTTATCCGATAGAACGCTCCACAAGTCGCCACGTGGTATTGCATTTCTGCGTGTTAGAGCAAAATAGCATGCGACTCTGTAAGTGAAATAGCACCTTCACTACCATCCGTCCGATTTCTGATCCAACGCTAACGATTCACCATCCGATTCTTTCACTTCTTAAATATCTCAGCCGTCGATCTTCTCGCACGATATCCTAGGAACATAATTAAATCTTCAGCCTTCAAATCCTGACCATTAGATTGGTCACCATCTTGGATCCAACGGTAGCTGCTCACCGTGACAATAACGGTGAAGAGAGCCAGACTTAACTTATGAAGAACGTTCCACTTAAGTGGACGAAAGCATGTGAAGAAAAATTCTAGGAGTTGAAGAAACGACTGACAACAGTTTCTGTTCTTACAATACCCTCTGGTATCGAAAGATTTTCGGTATACAGAGACGTCTCAAAATAAGTGGCCTGGGGTGCGTGTTGATGCAGATTGGAAAGGTAATTACGTATGCCTCCCGACAACTCAAATCCTACGAGAGAAATTACCCCACACACAATTTGGAACTCGCAGCCGGGGTGTTTGCCCTGAAAATCTGGCGACATTATCTATACGGAGACGATGCGAGATTTTAACAGATCATAAAAGCCCAAAGCACTTCTTCACGAAGAAGGAGTTAAACATGAGGCAAAGACGATGGTTTGAGTTTGCAAAAGACTACGATTGTGTGATAAATTATCACCCAGAAAAAAGCGAACGTAGTCGCAGAAGCTTTGAGCCGTAAATCAGTTAATACAAACCTCTGCCAACCCGGAGTGGAAATAATCAATTTCGGGAAGATCGAAATAAAACTAGTAGCGTTAACGTTGAAGCCAACACTGTTAGATCGAATCTTGAGGCACAAAAAAAATGAATTATATCTAAAGATCCAGGCGGAACAAGACGGAATGTTCCGTCGGAGTTCAAGTTTCGAAACGAGGGAGGCTTACAATTCTAGAGTCGTTTATATGTGCCACCCAATGAAGAGATCCGTCGAACTATAAGGAGGAAGGCGCATACGACAAACTACTCCTTACATCCAGAGCAAAATGTATCGGGATTTACGAGGAAATTACTGATAGCCAAGAATGAAGAAAGATAGCTACCTTTCGTACAACGATGTTTGACCTGCAAACAAGTTGAGCCAGAACATAAAAGGCCTGCGGGAATGCTGCAACCTTTGACGACTCTTGAGTGAAAGTGGGACCATATCACTATGGACTTCGTCTTTGGGTTACAAAAAAAAAAACGTAAAGGTTTTATGCAATCTGGGATCGTCGACAGATTGACTAAATCAGCCCATTTCCTGCCAATCAATCAAACTTGTTCCATGGAGAACTACGCAGAGCTGTACATAAAAGAAATTGTGAGACTCCGGGTGATCCCGATTTCAATCGTCTCAGATCGGAATTCGAGGTTTCTGTCCCAATTCTGGGTGAGATTACAAATGGCTGTGAGGACGAAACTGTCCTTCAACATGGCAGATCACCCTCAGACGTACGAATAGCCTGAGAGAACAATCCAGACGCTCGAGATATGTTGAGAACGTGCAATCTGGATTTCCAGGCAGAGCAAATACCTTCCATTAATAGAGTTTTCCTATAACAACAGCTATCAAGCTACGATCGGGATTACGCCTTACGAAGCCTTGAACGAGCGTAAATGTCGATCCCCAATTCATTGGGATGAAATCGGCGAGAAAGTGTTGTTGGGTCCTGCAATGATTCGTGAAATGACTAAAGCTGTGGGAAAAATCCGGGAGGGGATGCAAACGGCCCAAAGTCGTCAGAAGAGTCATGCAGACGAGATACGAGGGCCGTTGTAACGACGGTGATCAAGCCTTTAAAAAAAAATTCACCAATGAGAGGCGTGAAGCAATTCGGGGAAAAGGGGAAATTGAGCCCAAGGTACATTGGCTCTTTCAAATTACTCAACAGAGTAGGAGAAGTTGCGTATCAGCTGGAGTTACCCACCTCTTTAGCCCAAGTCCACGACGTATTTCAGGTATCAACTTTACATAAATACGTTGTGAACCCGAATCATGTGCTGAGAAGCGAATCACTTCATCAACAATTGAAGCCGGACTTGAGCTATAAAGAAAGGCCGGTGGAAATTTTGATGTACGAGGTGAAACGTCTTCGAAATAATACCAAACCCCTCGTGAAGGTCTTGTGGCGAAATCCAAGTATTGGAAGAAGCCACTTGGAAACGTGAAAACGAAATGAGAAAGAAGTACCCCGAATTATTTTACGTACTGTAATTTCGGGGACGAAATTCTTATAATGGGGGAGGATGTAATACCCACAAAATTTATACGGGATTACTTCAATAATATTCGAAATGTACGAAATCGACTTTCGAACAAGAAACGACTTTTTTCGAAACGAGCCCAAAATTTACAATTGGGCCCGAAAAATTTAAATGGACCAAAAATTTATTTATGGGCCAAATGAAGAAAATAATGGCCCAAAATAAAAGGTTGGGAGTTGGGTCCTTTAATAAAATTTAATTGGGCCGAAAACAAGAAGTGAAAGCCCAAATAAATAACTAATTTAAAAATAGTAATAGTAATAATAATAATTTGATTATGGCTAAAATAAGTTAAGAGAAAAATAAATAAATATGTACCTCCATGTGAGGTTGGTACAATAAAATAAAATAATAACTATAAAACAAATATCTTTACATAATGAGGTAATAAAACCAAAAACACGCCACCTCATCACCTTCATCCACCTCCATGTGAGCATGGAGACAAAAGTAACAACCAAATTAAAGAAAATGGAGAGGAGAGAACGTGTGGGAGAGAGGAGAGGGGAGAATAGAAAAAAAAGTAAAGAAAAAGGAGAGCAAAATGCCAACTAATCCTCTCCATGAGCATTAGGACAAAGTCATCACCAATGACCTAAATAAACCACGTAATGCCACCTAGACAAGATAATAAATAAAGGAGAAGGCAAGAAAAGGGAGAGGGGAAGAGAACGTGATAAAGAGAGAGGGAAGAGAAAAGAAGAAGAAAAAAAAGAGAGAGAGAAACGAAGAAAAATGAAAGAAAGAAAAAGAAAAAAAAGAGAGGAAGAAGAGAAGGAGAGGAGGGAAGAGAGAAAAAGAGAAGGAGAGATTGCGGAGAGAGGGAGAAATCGCATGAGAGAACCGGGAGAAAAAGAAAAACCAGCGGACACGTGGAGGAGCTCGGAATTGAAATCCTAGGGTCGGGATCACGTAAAAATAACCCGTAACGTCGCTCTATATGGACGTAAGGTAGGTGAAGATCACCTACACACGTAAACAAGTTTTGAATCCGTGAATTTTACGTGATTGCATGACCTCTTTCGAATTTATGTTTATGTGCCAAACATGAATTTCTAGTATGATTTTCGTGATGATGCTTACATGCTACAATTCGGCAAGCTTAATACTTAATCTTTATGAAGCTTAGGTCCCTTAAACATAAGAATAGAGTTGGAGGACTTATGATTAAGAGGATAGAACAAAACTTGGGAAGGATTAGTGTTTTCTAGGGTTTTCTTTATCTATTTCGGCAAAGAGGTTCAAAAATTCATATCTCACAATCTAGACCTTGGATTAAAAATCCCTTTTGGCAGAATTACGAGTTGCAAGTTGTTATCTATGGCTAAAAGTTCAGATCCATCGGACATCGTTTACCCCTTGATCATTGAGAAATACTAAACTGTCGCAAAGCAGGCGTATAAAATAGTTTTGTAAAAAAAATATTTGGGGACTAGATTAAGAAGTTTTAAAAATTTGGGGGCTGAGGATGTAAAATCCGAACAGTGAAGATTTTTAAAGAAATATAAAGCTTTCGGGGCAGATCTGAAATTTTTAGAGATTCGGGGCAGATCTAAAACTTAGGAAAATTTTCGAGTCCTAAGAACTTAATTATGAGATTTCGGGGTTTTAAATGCAAAATTTAGAAAGATATTTTTGAATTAGGAACTTAAGTGATATTTTGAAATTGGACGTTAGAATTTTAAAATATATTAAATTAGGGACCAATTGTGAAATTAGGGTCTTAAGTGAAAAGGATTAAATTTTGGAAAACTCTTAGTGAAATTTCGGGGAGAGTTTCGGTGGTAAAGGTTTCGGGCTGGTCAAATCGGAATGCGGGCTTCGGGCCCGAATTATTTGTTGTATGAGGATTTTCGAGATTGGGCCGAGCTAATACCTCGGGACGATACGTTGCATCTTATATGTTGTGTTGTGATATGTTGCATTTTATTTGCATGTCATTTGCATATACGTGGTACGAGGGGAGTTACAACAGTGCGGGGTCACGGTAACACTGTATAGTGTCGAAGAGTGGGGTAAAGTGATCGATGTTGATTGTCAGGCTACGATTCGATGAAGCGCTTGCGGTTGAGACCGAGATGGGGCCGTACTATCATGGCATTATATGACACTTATGCAGGGATTCCGTGTCTAGACTAGGGCCCTGTTTATGAGTTGAGAGTTGATGTAGGAACGAGCGTATGCTCGAGAGATGTCTAGTGTGCATTTGTGAGGTGTCGAGTTTGGGATGTGAGAGCATTTGCATTCATGCATATTTTCATCTACTGGGCAAAAACTCAGGGTTTACGTGCGTAGGTAAGGCGGCTGATGGCGGTGACTCCACGGACTTTTGAGGGCGGCACAGTACATGGGACGCGACCAGTGGAACGAGTTTATGTTTCGTGTTTTTAAATTTGGGCTTGGACTTCTTGGCCTTCAGCCTAATGAATAAAAAAAATATGTTTGGGTTTGGACTTATAGATTTAGACATTGAACGTATTGGTATTATTATGTTTTTAAAAGTTTTAATTAAATGAGGTTTCCGCTGCATACGCTGCGAAAATCTGTGGCGACCCTACTTTTCTAATTAGAATTAGTGGCGGATTTCCGCAACGTAAGCCGCGGAAGGCCCGTCTAATTAAAACTTTTTCTAAAAGCTATTATAATACAACAAAATATTATTTTACATAATAGTGTCTGTACAATGGGTCGAAGCCCCAAAAATATCAAAAGGTCAAAAGTCCCATCGCCGCTCCACAGGTCTTCATCCATGTACCGCTCCGCCCTCAAAAGTCCGTGGAGCACCGCCACCAGCTGCCTCAGTCACGACGCGTATCAGCGTCGGGTCGGTACCTACAACACGTAAACACTGAGCCAATTGCCCAATAGGTGAATAAAATGCAATGCAGCGTGCAATTATTCCCAACTCCCAATTCTCACAACATGATATAATGCACGCTCGTTTCCACATTTCTATTGTATCTCAATATCAGGGCCCTAGGCTGGACTCGGCACCTCGCGCGCAATAAAATAAAATATATATCGTCTGGTCGCTAACGCCAGACTAGCGGTGCCCAAGCCGATAGTGCGCGGATCGATCACGTCAACGTCCTCCTATCAGGTCGTCCCTTTCCGCTACACAACTCATCCGACGGTTTGCACCTCGGGTCGCTCACGCCCGAGTAGACAGATCGCTCACGTCTGTCTCCCGTCAGGTGCCCCGCGAGTCCAACCTCAACTCCGCTACGAGTCTGACTGCCAAAATCGGCACACTCTACCCCGCTCAATCGACACCTTAAGCCTTAAGGTGTCACCACTAATGTGGTCATTATTCCTCACCATGTCGTGCGATGTCATGCATATACGTGAAACACATGAAACGTGATGTCACACAAAACATACGTAAAACACGTAAATCACATAAGTCACGTAATCACGTAATAGCAGGTAAGCATTTACGTGTCGTAGATGAATGATTCACCTACCTGTCCTCCTGCTATAATCAACTACGAAGTCCCGTGAATTCTCTATAGATCGGTCATCTGAATATAATAATATTATTAGTATATGTGCTAGTTCTCGAAAACCCTAAAATTTATGAAAACCTAAAAATAATGAAATTCCTAAAAATAAATAAACCCTAAAATATTGAAAACCCTAGAAATAGTAAACCCTAAAATTAGCAAAATTCTAAAATACCAAAAATTTATTAAGTGTAGAACACTTTTAAACTATTGAAATTATGTTAAGTGTCGAATTAAACATTGTCGAAATCTATTTCTATAAAATGTCGAGCTCATTGTTTATCATATATCGAGACATATAAATATCGAGACCTTATTATAGGTATCTCGAAACCTATCTGTTTTATACCTCAAAATGTTGAGACATATAAAGATGTCGAATATATTTCTAGGTCGAGCTCAAAATGTCGAGACATATAAAAAAATGTCGAGCTCGAACAAAATGTCGAGACATATAAAAATGTCGAGCTCGAATTCTTAGCAATGTCGAATTCTTATATACAATGTCGAGAACATAGTATTGTAGAAGGTATCGAGATCTTTGTTTGAAAATGAAATGTCGAGTTCCTTGTTAAAATAAATATCGAGATCATCAAGAGAAGCTACCGAGATTTTTCATAATGTCGAACTTAAAAATGTCGAAGTCATCTAGTAATGTCGATATCTATTACTTCCCAAGATCTAATAAATGTCGAGACCTATTCCTACAAAATTTCGAGATCTAATATTAATATACCTCGAGATCTTTAAAAATATCGAAAGCTTATTATTGTCGAGATCTTCATTTTTGTTATCCAAAATTTCGAACTTCTTTTCTGATATATCTCGAGATTCTACTATCGACAAGTTATCACATGTCGAAACTCTACATAATATATCTCGAAATCATCTCAGAATCCTCCCTATTATATATCTCGAAGTTTATCACTTAAACACTTATAAACCCAAAATGACATTTAGGGTTTTCTAATCATGGCATCATTTCGAAATTCCTAGTGTTAGACCTGAAATCCCTCGAAACCCTTATGCACGGCAACAGCTTCTATTTGAAAGCTCACTAAAATTCATATGTCATAATATAAACAACTAAGACATGAATTCAAGTCAAAATCTAAACTCCGAGCTACTCATAAACTTAGTACTTCATTACACAAAGTATTTCAACCTACAAACACATGTTAAGCATAGAATAGTTACATACTAGTGATAAAATTTTACCTCCCGTAATTCCAAGTTTGATTTTTCGATTTGTTCGAGCTTCTATAATCCTTATGTTTGCTTTGAATATCTCTCTGTTCTTGAGCTTCTCTCGTTAATGGGGTTGGCCTTGCTTAGTGTTGATGTTATGAGATATACATAAATGCTTTGAAAATATCGATTGATTGGACAAGTTGGTCTACAATGTATTTTACTTTCAGCCTAATTAAGCTTATCCTTTCAATAAATAAAATTTGGGTCTTGTTTTAAAGAAAATTTCGATCAAATCGTGTATGGCCCAACTAATTTATAAAGAATATTGTATAGATTATATTAAAATCTTTGGATAAAATTTCGAGATAAGCAAGTGCCATTAAAAGTCATTTTTCGTTGTATGACTTAAATTTCGCTATCAAGTTTCCTAATCTGAAAAATTATTATACAGATAATTATAGCAAAATCCCGTATAAAATTTTACGGGTATTACAAAATCCGCCAAACATATTCAGGAAGTCGGGTCGTACGGAGGCCAACGAGGGTCTCGCACGGCTGCATGAGGAATGGCAACAGGTGGGGGCCAAGGTTAAGGCAGTGCTGGTAAGGGCCGCGACTGATGATGAGGGGAACCAGCTTATCGGTGTTGGACAAGTGGCTGGGAGCACGTCACAGCCACCTGATGGAGGCCTGCTTTTGGCTGATGGCGAGCATAATCTTTTTGCGCTACTTCGGGATATGCCTGAAGTCACTAATTCCAACGTTCATACGGGCCCTAAAGCAAATGCAGCCCAAAACGGGATGCCTTTATGTTAGCCATAGGAGCTTGGAACGTGCGTGGTCTTAATAAGCAAGACCACAGGAGGGCGGTGGGGGAGCTGATTTCGCAGTGGTTCTTCGACTACGATGATGGCCCAGCGTCGCGCATTTGGGTGGGCTGGGATCCATCTGTTTTGACGGTGGTGGTCCTAGGATCTTCGGCCCAGGCTATACATCGTCATGCGGAATTGGCAGCGATGAAGGAGACAGTTTTTGTGTCCTTTGCTTACGGGAAGTGCAGGAGGGAGGATCGACTTCCATTATGGTATGAGCTGATTAACATGTCGGCGACGCGTGTAACGGATGCATGGATAGTCATGGGGGACTTGATTGTACATTGGGAAATCCTCAGTGGTTTGCAAGGGTCCGGGACTCATTTTGTAGGTGTGGCCTACCCGCTACGTCGGATCACTCGCCTGTGATACTGGGGCCTGCTCGTATGTGACAGCATAAGGCAACATTTAGATTTGATAATTTCCTGACCAAGGACCCGGCTTTCTTGGGCATAGTTCAGAATGTCTGGAACGCCCCTATGCATGGTTTCCCTATGTTCACTTTGGTGAGGCGACTGAAGATGTTGAAACCGTCACTGTAGATGTTGCAATGAGCGAAGGGAGACTTGATGGCGAATGTTACAGAGGCGAAGCAGTTTCTTGATATTGCTCAGGACTTTGCATCACGTTATCCTAGGGAGGACGCCTTTTACGAGCTGCAGCGGCTTTGTCGAGCGATTTATGCCGAAGCAGCGGAGGTGGAGCATTCAACGCTATCACAGCGAGCCAAGCTGGCTCGGCTGAAGGATGGGGACCAGTGCTCATCCTATTTCTTTCGCATGGTAGCCATGCGGCGAGCTACTAATCGCATCTGGTGCGTTGAAGCAGCAAATGGCTATCTTCTTGAAGAGCCTGAGCAGGTGGAGGGCGAGCTGATTGGCTTCTACAGGGCTTATTGGGCCAATCTGAGCGTACAACGCCGGTAAGTATTGATGATGTGCGTAGAGGTGTGACACGTACGCTTTCCCCAACGGATGCTGCTTCCATGATCGGTGACGTATCTGCCATCGAGATTCGTGAGGCGCTTTTCTCTATGGGGGATGAGAAAGCACCGGGGCCTGTGGGTATACGGTCGCATTCTTCCGGGCTGCATGGGAGATTGTTGGGGATGAGGTGGTGAAGGGGATCCGAGATTTCTTTGCAACCGACAGGCTACTGAAGGGACTCAACAGCACCCCCATTACGTTGATACCTAAGAGAGATACACCTCGGCGTGCAACTGATTTCAGGCCTATTTCCTGTTGCAACGTTCTCTACAAGGTGGTCTCCAAGCTTTTGGCTAATCGGCTTAAGGGGCACCTGGCTACATTAGTCCATGGTTCCCAGACGATGTTTATTCCAGGACGCCGAATCAGTGACAATGTGTTGTTGGCGCAAGAGCTATGCTTAGGGTACAGGTCTAAGGGCCGCCCGCCACGTGCTATGTTCAAGATCGACTTGGCCAAGGCCTACAACAAGGTTGAGTGGGACTTTATGCTTTCTGTGTTAGGAGCCATGGGATTTCACACTACCTACATTGGATGGATTCGGGCGTGCTTGACGACGACTGCTTTCTTATTGAACCTGAATGGCCAGGTGGTGGGTTTTTTCCAAGGCTGGAGGGGTATTCGACAGGGGACCCCGTTTCCCCTTATCTGTTTACACTGGCGATGGAGGTACTCCATGGGCTGCTCATGGTTTGCATTCTCAGGAACCGTGGTTCAGGTATCATTGGCGTTGCGAGGCGCTGGGCTTGGTCTTGTTAGCGTTTGCGGAGACCTTCTGCTCTTCAGCCATGCGGACGTCATTTCGGTTAGAGTGCTGAAGAAGGCATTGGGGGAGTCTGCGAGGCTGCAGAACTGCACTCTAATCCGGATAAGAGCGAGATGTACTTATCTAGGCGAGCTGAAGGGTTGGCGGGACTGATTCAGGCGCTCATGGGCTATCGAGTGGGGCAGCGACCGGTCCGCTACCTAGGAGTGCCGCTCATTACTTCTCGACTGACTACTGGAGACTGTGGCCCATTGTTACAGAAGGTGGATCAGTGGTTAAGGTCATGGCTCAATCGTTCGTTGTCATATGCAGGCCGACTACAGCTGGTCAAGTCTGTATTGCAGGCCCTTCACACATATTGGTCGGGTATCTTTCTGCTGCCTAAAGGCGTGGTCAGAGCTCTAGAAATGCGTTTTAGGAAATTTCTGTGGGATGGGGCATCCGCTAAGGTGGCATGGGAGGTTTTATGTCTACCTATCGCAGAAGGGGGATTGGGGATGCGTTCTATAGCTGTCGACAATAAGGCCCTTCTACTGAAGCACCTTTGGAGTGTACTTACTAGGACGTCGGGATCAATTTGGGTCGAGTGGCTATATGGAACGAGGTTGAACTCTCGATCGCTATGGGACCTGCCGATCTCGGCATATAATGCGTGGAGCTGGAGGAAGCTGCTGCAGCTGCGACCATTGATCAGATCCATGATTACATTTCATGTTGGTGATGGTTCCACGATATGGCTGTGTAATGACCCCTGACTCTTACCTACGCCACTAGTAGAGCGATTCCTAGGGGCCCTATTGCGATGGGGCTGCCTCTTGACTCGTGGCTCAGTGTAGTTCTTAGTACGCAGGAATGGCATTGGCCAGGGCAGGGGCAGTTGAGTTTCTTTGAGATAAGCCGCCTACTTCCGACCGTGGTACGAGGGGATCAAGATGGAGTATTGTGGAGGGAGATGCCAGATGGAGCTATGACAGCGCGATCTCCTAGAGATGTGATGCGACACAGAAGGCCTCCAGTTTGTTGGGCTGTGTTATTTGGAGGGCTGTTGAAGGTCCCCAGGGATGAGTTTATTCTTTATATTGGACTGCAGGACCGCCTCTCGACAAGGGACAAGTCGTGGATAGCCCAGCGGGCGAGAACTCCTGCCTGTGTCCTCTGCGAGGAGCTGCACCATGACACAGCTTAACATCTCTTTTTTGATTGCCCGTTCTCACGGCAATGTGTTCAGATTTTGTGGCAACAAATTCGATGGATCTGGCCATATCGGGACTGGCATACGGGAGTTCGGTGGGCGGCGGCCCGGTGGCGGGGGAATCACCTCCTTCATGCAGCATATCGTCACGTTCTAGCCTCACTAGTATACCACATCTGGCAGGCTCGAAATAGGCATTGGAAGGAGGGAACCATGACCCCACCTCACAGGCTTGTGGGGTATGTCATTGCATTGGTTATTATGCGTATTAGTGGTACGTTCACGAAATACGATCTGCAGCTCGCGGCCATTCGCAGACTTTGGCGGCTAGCATTGTAGGAGCTACGCGTTAGTCATAGCTGGGTGGTGGAATTTTTAGTTCTTTGTTTTGTGCCCAGTAGCATGTTACTGGTTGGTTGCGGAGGTCCCCTCCTGGTCATTGTACATTCATTTCCACTATTTATATACATGGGACATAAAAAAAATATTATATTTGGAATATTATTTATTTACAATTCGAAATTAATCTAGGATTAAGTTTCTAATTCCATACCATATTCAAATATACTTAGTTTGACTTGGTATTTAAGTTAGTTTCTAATAATAGCAAGTTTCCTTAAGTTTGGATTGGAATTCAAAAGAGAGTAAGATTTGGCAAACATCTCTCACACTTTAAGGACTACGATATCGAAAAGTGTTCGTCTTATTTCTTTCGTGGAGATAGAGCACATGGAGATAGAGCACATGGCGCTGTCGCAAAAGGCCAAGCTTGCTTGGCTGAAGGACGGAGACCAGTGTTCGTCTTATTTCATTCGTAAGGTAGCCATGCGGAGGGCTACTAATCGTATTGTGTCCCTAGAAGATGCGACGGGGACATTGTTGGAAGAACACCATCAGGTGGAGGGAGAATTGATTGGGTTTTACCAAGACTTGTTGGGTCAATCTGCCCACTCGACACGATAGCGGTAGCTGATGTCCGAAGAGCTGTTATACGTACACTTTCCCCAGCGGATACGCAATCCCTGATTGGACCGGTGTCAGCAATGGAAGTTCGTGAGGTGCTATTCTGGATGGGTGTGGCAGCCCCGCTTTCCACCACTACATTCTACACTAGTCCATGCGACTAATGTTCTACTAATGAAATAGATAGTACGAAATTTCATATAAAATTTTTCCTTTTACATAAAGGAATCGTAACTGTTCCTACAAAATCATCATTGGGTCCTATTTAGATAGGAAGATGCGCAAGCATGTCAAAATAAATCCATCTACTGGGCCTCCACGAGGTCGCATCCATGCACACACTTCCATCTCAAAGGCCCCCGGAAGCTTCAAAAGTTGGCCTCGCCTTGAAAATGATCACGTACCATGATCGTGGGGTCCTACAACACATAAAACGTGGAATGAGCTTATAGAGCTCAGTAAGTGAAAATCATGCATGCAATGCACGTGACCTAAATAGCGAAGGCATCCGTGCCACTGCTATCTACATCTCACATTCTTCCTAACCTTTCTCACATTCTTCCTGACTTTTCATAACATATTTCTTGACCTTCCATAACATATTTGGGCCCTCGGCTTTCAATCTTATATGCACCATATAGAGCTCAAACCCCTAAGGGTATAAGTGGCAGTACACACACTGGGAGGCTAAACCCGAGAACTCAATCTGTGCGTAACCCTATGGTGCCTTTCAATCCCAATGCGGTACACACTGAGAGGCTACTAGTGCCTTTCAATCCCAATGCTGTCCCATTGAGAGGCTAACCCGGGCACACAAATTTCGTTTAACCCTAAGGTGCCTTTCCATCCCAATGCGGTCTGACACACGGGCGCTTCTCACTGGTAGCTTACTACGAGGTCGCCAACACTCGAGGTTCCCTCGGTGCCGCTCATACCCTCGAGTCGCATCCTCCAGGTTGCATCTCCCGCTACATGGTATTCCCCCTACCTTTCGTGAATCAGGTAATTCGGCTTCGTGAATCGCCGTGGTAGCATAGAAGAGCCGAGACTCATCATTGAGTCGACACAAATGCCCATATCGGCAAATATACATATCGCTTTCAAGCGATCTTATACTATGCACGCTCCCTTACCTTGACTCTTATATAGTCGTATGTGCACGTGCTTATGCCATGAATCATATAAAACATGCGTGCAATATTCATGAAATAATTTACGTCACATAAATCACGTAAAAACTCACAAATCATATAAGCACATAGACATGTCATATAGAATCATAACAGCATATAACACATAATTCATACACATATAATTATGTGTTGTAGTTGCAATTTCCACTTACCTGGTATCCTTAGCTTATCGTACGGTTAGTCGCTAACCTTCAAACCCTAAGTATAGAAACATATAAATTTAGGGTTTGTTAGTCTAGTTATAACCTCACGAAATTGGCTTAATTTGAAAATCCTAATTTTGACTTATAAATCTCGAAACCCTAAATTTCGAGTTTTAACTTAATCATAAATATTATTTTGAAGTTCACAAAAATCTTTGGTGGGATATTAGTTTAAATCTCGACATAGGTTTGGATATAAATTTTGATATATAATATAAAATAGATCTCGATATAATTCTTGGATTTCAGTATAATTCTCGACACTTCACCTCTAAACATCTCGATATAATCTCGAGATGTACATCAAGTTATAACAAAAATCGAGATGCAAAACGTTGAGATATTATGTAAAGATTTTGATATGAGATATAAATCTCGACATAACCATGTGAGGATTTCGAGCTTGGCGTGGAACAATTCTTGACATAAGACAAAACATGACTTCGACATTTTATATATAAAGGTTTCGACATTTAACTAGTTAATACACAATGATCTCGACATCCTTATAGTTAAATCTCGACATGATGGACAAATGTCGAGTTGTGTCTTAGTGGTTATAAAAATTTTCGATATATAACATTAGATAGATCTCGATATACACAGTCTCGACAATGCTCTCGCATTTCATCCAAGGATCTCGATATGTTAACTCGACATTTACCCTAACATTTCGACATTTTTTTTTTTTTTTTACACTGGAAATCATATCGTCCAAGAACACCTTCAAGCTGCCTTCTTCTTCAAATAATAATCTAATATCTACCTTACTAATTTCTTTTCTACACATAATATGCATAGTTCCAAGCATTAGAGAAGTATCGTTGGTTTATACCTTGATCTAAATGAATATGTTAATATACTTTACACTCTAAATTAGGAAATCTGCCGTCTATGGTACATGAAATTTCTATAAGTATCGTTGGTTTATAGAAGTACTACATCTAATTAAGTTGTACCACGAAAATTACAAGGGTTGTAAAAGATATTTCCTTACCAAAATCTGAGCCTACAATGCTATGATTCCTTAATTGGAAACTTCCTTACATCCACTTCTTCCTTGTGGTTAGTTGGCGAGGGTTTCCTCTCACTTTTGTGGTTAGTAGGGTTTTCTTTCTTATACTTGTTTTTCTATTAATAATCAATCGTTTCTTTGATAAGCATTAGAGCTTAGGGATTTGTGAGTGCTGGGACTAGTTTTAGTTGATGACTAAGCTCCTACCATACCTTACTTCTTGTCTTAAGAAATCCCTAACGTGGCACTTATCTGTTTGATATCAACTCTACATGGATTTATATTAGTTGAATTTTCCATTCTCTTCTTTCGAATTCTTCTTAGTCCATGACCTCGAGTTTTTAATATCTCGTCATCCTCTCATTTCGACATTTTACTGATTAGGTAAGCAACTTCCTTTATAATATGTAGCTTGGTATATATATAATTTCTCTTCTTACTCGTTTGTTGATTGCGTGTGGAATAATACAATTGACATTGATAGTTTTCACTTAGTTCTTATCCTAATGTTCATGAGATAACTATTATATTGTTGTTTATAAGTTTACTCAAAACTTGTATCAACACCAAATCAACTATTCTAAGTTAGCATGTTATGTACTAAAAACCCTAATATCATAACTAACCTAATTTCAATTAATTCCTCTACTTGGTTAGTAACCCTAATAGAACCTAAATGAAATCATGTTGACGAGTAAAATCATAAAATATGTTCCATGCAGTCGCATCAGTTCTAATTCGGAACTCACATAAGAATTATAAATTACACAATATGAAATCATATAGGCACATAAGTCACTTAAAGGTATGAAGATATGAAGACATCGTATCATCGAAAGTTCTAATTAAACCAAAAGTTCTTAATTAAATATTTTCATCCCTACTTAAATCGTAAATCACGTAATTAGATTTTACGGGTATTACATCCTCCCCCCTTAAAAGAATTTCGCCCCCGAAATTCCATCAACTGGAGTAATTTAGGGTGACGATCGTTAGGGAGTTGAACTAACTTGGTTAGGTGATAGAAATTCACCTTAGGAAGTTATCAAGGAGCCTCCAGTAATTTTCGAGGATCGAAAGGAATAGAATCCTGGTGAAGTAAATACGAAGATTGTTCCAGTTAGTGGAACCTGTACTACCTCGAAGAGCTAACGAGAATAATTATAAACTTAGGCAGAAATCGAAGATCCTAAGTACCCATCACGCTTCCGCTGCGCAACTCTGATATCGAACAAATACGTTTCTTAGGGTGAGCAAAAGATTAGGGCATAGGAATATACCCCGTTATTATTGGTTCCAGGAATTCAGCAAAAGATTCCGGCTTCCTATTTTGAACGCCTATCTACTACGATCACGACTCAGGTCGACACTCGAACTGGTATCAACCAAGTCGGCTAAAAGAATTCCCGAGTCTTACCACATAAGTGGTAAATATAAAAGGAAGTGTGGTTCCTAAGTCCACTAATCATGCATGTTGAGGTTTAATCGGCTAGAAGGGTACCTTCCATCTCGGACTGATTGTTTTTAGCCTCTTCCGCTGTAAGCATGTACACCCGAGCGGGTGCTGTCGGCGGCTTGGCCTGGTTCGTTCCCTGACATCCAGATGCATTTCCCGGGCAGGCTACGGAGTAGTGGCCTGTCTTGCCACATTTAAAGCATGTAGCATTTTGCGAGAAGCAGACGCCCAGATGACGTCGTGCACATTTTGGACATGTGGGTATGTTAGGCTGGGGTCTTCCTTTATTTGTGCTAGTTTGTTGAGGTGTTTCAGGACGGTTTTGGAATTGGGCTTCATATTCTTAGGAATAAACGGTTTCTTCAGGTTATTTCCGTTCCCTTTGGATCCTTGTTCGAATTTTCTTTTAATCTCCTGGGCTCGTACAATTTTTATTTCGGCTTGTCCAGCCATCAGAGCTCGTTCCGCCATTTGGGCATAAGTAACCCCTTGGAATCCAGCCATGCCAACATCACGGTAGAGTTCTGGCTTCAAGCCCTCCATAAATCGCTCGATTTTTAGCGAGTCGGTGCTTACCATGTGGGTTGCAAATCGGGAGAGTTGTTCGATTTTCTAATATACTCTGCCACCGTCATTGCTCCCTGGCGGAGATTGATGAACTCGTTCATCCCTTAGGCTCGAACGGGAGCGGTGTAATACTCGCCTCTGAAAAGTTCTTTGAAGCGCTCCCAAGTCATTGTTATCGGATCTTCAAGAGTTAGGATCGTGTCCCACCAGTGGCCGGCGCCTCCTCTTAGTAGGTACCCAGCACACAAGGGTTTTTCGGTTTCAGGGGTACGGCTATGCTGGAACATAGTTTCTAGGGTTCGGAGCCAATCCTCAGCCGAGGTTGGGTCAATAGAATCTTCAAAGGTTGGGGGTTGAGTTTACGAAACCTCTCTCCGACCATTTCGATTCTGTCGGCCTGAGAAGATCCGTTGCTTGATTGCCCGCCAGCGTTTTGTTGCTGGATCAGTTGCTGGATTTGGGCGGATTGTTGGCGGACTAATTCCGCAAGCTGAAGGATAGTCGCATCCCGATTATCAGTAGAGGCTGCGGGTTCTTTACCTTTATCTCCACCCGTACTATTTTCATTTCTCGTTCTACCCATCGTTCTTCTATCCTAATGTTCCTAAGATCAATTAGTCATGTAATACAAGAAATTCATAGAAACATAAAACTTACGAGCAACGCCGCTTCCGTGCTTTTGAGTGTGTGTACATGGACAATCTGCAGAACCTATATCCTAAGCTCTGATACCACCTGTGGCAGCCCCGCTTTCCACCACTACATTCTACACTAGTCCATGCGACTAATGTTCTAGAAATAGATAGTACGAAATTTCATATAAAATTTTTCCTTTTACATAAAGGAATCGTAACTGTTCCTACAAAATCATCATTGGGTCCTATTTACATAGGAAGATGCGCAAGCGTGTCAAAATAAATCTATCTACTGGGCCTCCACGAGGTCGCATCCATGCACACACTTCCCTCTCAAAAGCCCCCGAAAGCTTCAAAAGTTGGCCTCGCCTTGAAAATGATCACGTACCGTGATCGCGGGGTCCTACAACACATAAAACGTGAAATGAGCTTATAGAGCTCAGTAAGTGAAAATCATGCATGCAATGCACGTGACCTAAATAGCGAAGGCATCCGCGCCAATGCTATCTACTTTTCACATTCTTCCTAACCTTTCTCACATTCTTCCTGACTTTTCATAACATATTTCTTGACCTTTCATAACATATTTGGGCCCTCGGCTTTCAATCTTACTATGCACCATATAGAGCTCAAAGCCCTAAGGGTATAAGTGGCAGTACACACACTGGGAGGCTAAACCCGAGTACTCAATCTGTGCGTAACCCTATGGTGCCTTTCAATCCCAATGCGGTACACACTGAGAGGCTACTAGTGCCTTTCAATCCCAATGCCGTCCCATTGAGAGGCTAACCCGGGCACACAAATTTCGTTTAACCTTAAGGCGCCTTTCCATCCCAATACGGTCTGACACACGGGCGCTTCTCACTGGTAGCTTACTACGAGGTCGCCAACACTCGAGGTTCCCTCGGTGCCGCTCATACCCTCGAGTCGCATCCTCCAGGTTGCATCTCCCGCTACGGGGTATTCCCCCTACCTTTCGTGAATCAGGTAATTCGGCTTCGTGAATCGCCGTGGTAGCATAGAAGAGCCGAGACTCATCATTGAGTCGACACAAATGCCCATATCGGCAAATATACATATCGCTTTCAAGCGATCTTATACTATGCACGCTCCCTTACCTTGACTCTTATACTAGTCGTACGTGCACGTGCTTATGCCATGAATCATATAAACATGCGTGCAATATTCATGAAATAATTTTGATGTGAACCTCGATTGGGAGCACGAGTTTCACCTAGAGAAAGACCGTGCCTTGAATGGCGAAGGGTGCAACTATATGTTTCTAACTAATCCTCAAGCGAACCCAACAACAATAGGTATATTAAACCTATCACCTTTGGATCACACACGAAGAAGTGTCCCGGATACCCACCCCGTACGACCTAACGAACCCAACAACAATAGGTATATTAAACCTATCACCTTTGAAATCACGAAGGCTATATGGAAATGGTTTTGGCGCCACAACTAAGTGGAACGAGTTTAGTTGATAAGCCGGAAAGTATTTGCACGTAAATTGCAAAGACTCGAACTAGCACTCGGAGAGCTAGGGAAAAGGAAAACCTTACAAGTTCAAAATGATAATTCTGCTTAAAATTCGTCCATACATAGCTTATTAATAGAAGGAACTAGGCTAAAAGCATTAAATAAACTACTTGACTAAAAATGAAGACTTAATGCAATGTATGACTTCAAGGTGACTTTTAATGACTTTTGATGACTTCAAGATGAACTTTTGAATGACTCTTTGGCTTCTTTCATGCATGCCACGAATTTGCCATCCCAACTTGACTTGGACCACTTTCATTGAACTTGAGATGGGACTTGAAAGGTCATGGACGAGTTTGACTTTTCTTGACTTTCATTGGACCTTCTTTTCAGCTCCTTCTTGGGTCGATTGGTTGGGCCTTGTTACTTCCAAAAGGTTGATAGATTTGGGCCTGTATTTATGAGAATTAGCCTCATTATCTTGGGCTTCCATAAAGAGTTTGCTCAAGGCCTCATTCATCTTCTTCTTCTCTTAATCTAGTCAACGGGCCGGCCATTCCTTCGAGCGCGTTCGGTGGATTAATGTTTCGGAGGGTTTCTCTTTGTCTCATGTTGTCTTTCGAGCTTGCGCCCTGGATTGTATCATCTCCCCCTTCTTGAAAATGATTCGTCCTCGAATCAGCTTGACCTACATCAAATTCAAAAGGAGTCAGGTCAGTCACATTAAAGGAAGCACTTACCCCATAGTCTCCGGAAGATCTAGCTTGTAGGCGTTATCGTTAATTCGTGCTATGATTTGAAAAGGCCCATCGCCGCGAGGATGTAGCTTGGTTCGTCGAGATGCGGGAAACCTCTCCTTGCGCATATGCACCCAAACCCAATCACCGGGTTCAAATACCATCTTCTTTCGGCCTTTGTTCGCCTGCTTTGCATATTGCATAGTGCGCCTCTCAATGTTGGCTCGTGCTTGTTCGTGAAGTTTCTTTACCGTTTCTGCCCGCTTTTCTCCATCTCGGTTTGTCCGTCCGTTTGCGGGTGACTTGTAGTGGAGAACAATAGTTTCGTTCCCAACTTACCCCAAAGTGTTTTCCAGAAGTAGCTTAGAAACTTAACGTCCCTGTCCGATACGATTGACTTTGGAACACCATGAAGGCGCACAATTTCCTTGAAAAACAAGTCTGAAATCTGTTTGGCATCGTTAGTCTTTTTACAAGCAATAAAATGTGCCATTTTTGAAAATCGATCAACAACTACAAGAACAGAAATCCATTCCTCGTGGCGAACGGGGTAATCCAAGGATAAAATCCATAGAAATATCGGTCCACGGAGAAAAAGGAATAGGAAGTGGAGTATACAAACCGTGGGGACGGGATGTAGACTTAGCACGCTTGCAATCGATACACCGGTCCACATATCCTTTCAACATCTTTTTTCATGTTAGGCCAAAAAAAATGCTCACGCAATATATCAATAGTTTTCAAGATACCAAAATGACCCATTAAACCTCCGCCATGAGCCTCACTAATTAAAAGTTCTCTTAGCGAGCATGAAGGAATGCACATTTTATTTTCTTTAAACAAAAAACCTTCATGTCGATAAAACTTGTTGAAAGCTGCCTTCTCACATGCTTTAATAACATTGGCGAAATCAAGATCAGATTCATACAAGTCTTTAATAAATTCAAAGCCCATGATTTCCGCACTTAAAGTAGTAATCAAAGAGTACCTTCGTGAGAGTGCGTCGGCAACAACATTTTCTTTACCTTTCTTGTATTGAACGACGTACGGAATGCCTCAATAAATGAAATCCACTTGGCGTGCCTCTTGTGGAGATTTTTCTGCCCCTTTAGATACTTTATCGATTCATGATCGTATGAATCACGAACTCCTTCGGCAAGAGATAATGCTGCCACGTCTCCAGCGCCCTCACACACAGCATACAACTCTTTATCGTACGTTGGGTAATTCGCAGTTGCGCCGTTAAGCTTCTCACTAAAGTAGGCGATTGGTCTGCCTCCTTGAAGTAACACTGCACCAATACCTACACCTGAAGCATCACATTCAATCTCAAAGGTTTTAGAAAAATCAGGCAAGGCTAAGATAGGGGCATGAGTTAAGTCATGCTTAAGTTCCTCGAAGGCTTTTTGCTGAGAGTCGCCCCATTCAAATTTAACGTTCTTCTTTACCAACTCGTTAAGCGGGGCTGCCTTCGTAGAAAAATTCTTAACCAATCGGCGGTAGAAACTTGCAAGCCCATGGAAAGATCTTATCTCGGACACATTGGTAGGTGTCGGCCACTCGTCAACACGCAAACCCTTAGCACTTACAACATAGCCAAGAAAAATAATTTCTTCCATGCAAAACATGCACTTTTTAGCATTAGCATATAGTTTTTCTTTTCTAAGGGTGGTAAGCACGAGTTTAATATGCTCAATATGATCTACCATGCTTTTACTATAAACCATAATGTCATCAAAGTAAACAACAACAAATTTACCAATAAAATGTCGTAGCACATGGTTCATAAGTCGCATAAAAGTACTAGGGGCGTTCGTTAGACCAAATGGCATAACTAACCACTCATAGAGGCCAAATTTTGTTTTAAAAGCCGTTTTCCACTCGTCGCCTTCTTTCATTCTAATTTGATGATAACCAGATTTCAAGTCAATTTTTGAAAACACGCGAGCACCATAAAGCTCATCAAGCATATCATCTAGCCTAGGAATCGGGTGATGATACTTAATGGTAATTTTATTAACAGCTCGAGAATCTACGCACATACGCCACGTACCATCTTTCTTTGGGACGAGAATTACCGGGACAGCGCATGGACTAAGGGACTCGCGGATTAACCCCTTCGAAAGCAACTCGTCAACTTGTTTTTGTAATTCTTTTGTCTCCTCCGGATTTGCACGATAGGCGGGTCGGTTCGGTATGGCTGATCCGGGCAGGAATTCAATCTCGTGCTCGATCCCCCTAATCGGTGGTAGCTCGCATGGCATTTCATCGGGCAAAACATCTGCAAAATCCTTGAAAACATCCACGATTTCCAAAGGTATGGAATTCAAAAGATCGTTAGAGATAGTATCGCTCAGTAAGAGAAGGTAAATTGGCTTGCGACAAGCCATGGCCCGATCAGCATCTCTCACGCTAGCGAAGAAAGCGCCTTTTTTCTCACTTGCTTTCGGCTCTTTTCTCATATTTTTTTCTTTTTCTTTTTCCTCATTTTTTCCTCCCTCACTCGCTTTTTCCTCCTCTCTACTCTCATGTTTTCTTTTTTCGCTCATCTTGATCTGCTCTTTGTAAACTTGTTGCGGTGTCAATGGAACAAGCGTGTATGTCTTATTCTGGTGGACGATCTTGTATTTATTCGTCTTCCCCTTGTGTTCAGCGTCACGATCAAACTCCCAAGGACGTCCAAGCAATATATGACCAGCACTCATCGGCACAACATCGCACAAAACCTCATCTTCGTACTTGCCGATCGAGAACTTCACTAGAGCTTGTCGATTGACCCTTATCTCACCACTATCGTTAACCACCGTAACCGATATGGAGACGGATGTTTGATCAAGGGTAACCCAAGCTTCTCTACAAGGTATGAACTAACACAATTAGTGCAACTTCCGCCATCAATTATCATCATGCATACCTTTTCTTGGACCTTGCATCGGGTGTGGAAGATGTTATGTCTTTGTGAGTCGTCTTCTTTTACTTGTACGTTCAACGCCCTCATGGTAACAAGAAGCTCGTCACAACTTGATTCGTGTTGTTCGCCTTCATCTTCATGTTCTTGTTCCGCATCGCTATCACACTCACTTACGTACGTACCATCATCGAGCATGACCATGGTTTTCGTGTTCGGACATTGTGATGCGATGTGGCCCTTTCCTAAACACTTAAAACATGTCACACGAGAAGAAGTACCCTTACTTGATTCACCTTTCGAGAAGTTCTTCGGATCGTTCTTCTTTGGTTCTGATTTCTTCTCGACTTCACCATCTCGCTTCGGGTGACTAGGGTTTTTCCACGGGGTCGGCTTAGAAGCTCTGTTGTCTTTCCTCTTTAGTTGGCGCTCTACCTTCTCAGCCATGTGTAGCATCTCCTCCATGTCAAGATAGTGCTGCAACTCAACGATGTCGGCAATCTCTCGCCTCAACCCTCGTAAGAACCGAGCCATGGTAGCTTCCGGATCTTCCTCGACATTAGCTCTTGTCATCGCCGTATCTAACTCTTGGTAATATTCCTCGACACTCCTCGATCCTTGCACCATGCTTTGAAGCTTGTTGTACAGCTCACGATAGTAATGAGGGGGAACAAATCGCTTCCTCAAAATCGCTTTCATCTCGGCCCACGTTCTGATTGGTCGTTCGCGATTTCTTCGCCTTGTCGCCACTAGTTTGTCCCACCATGCTAATGCGTAGTTCTGGAATTCAAGTGATGCGAGCTGAACCTTCTTCTCTTCGGAGTAATTGTGGAGTGAGAATACTTTCTCTCGACCTTGGCCTCCCACTCAATATAGGCTTCGGGGTCGCTTTTCCCTTGAAAACTTGGAATACTCATTTTGATACCTCTTAGATCATCGTCGTTTCCTCCTCTCCGTTCTCTCCGCCTGTTATCTCGTGAGTCGTCGGACCGCTCCCCATCCTCATCTTCGTCAGAAGTATCATGTCGTCGATTGCGGTTGAAATTCGTTTCTAGCTGGTCCATCCGGTCCAACATGGTTTCCATTATGCGGTTAAATTGAGCCGCTATAGTATCCGCCAATGCTCGTTGAAATAAATTCGGGACTTCTTGGCGATTTTCGTCGTCGGCCATGGTATTTCTCCGTCGGTTGAAGGCTTATGTGAAGGGTAGGATCACTCACACTCTTCTTTTTTTTTTCTTCCTTATCCGTGAACCCCCCGAGACTCGTTCTAACCTCGCAAAAACGTAGACGAAATACCCACTCAACTTGACAACTAATATTACGAAGGACACCAACCGAGGCGTAAGAAGACTCAAGAATAAAACCCTCTCTCCTTTTTTTTTTTTTCGAGCTTTCCTTTTTTTTCGAGCTTTCCTTTTTTTTTTGCACACTTTTTTTTTTCGATTTCTTTTTTTTTTTTTTGTTTTTTTTTTTCGTTTTTTTTTTTTGGATAAACAACCCTCAAGGCAACTAGCTCTGATACCAAACTGATGTGAACCTCGATTGGGAGCACGAGTTTCACCTAGAAAAAGACCGTGCCTTGAATGGCGAAGGGTGCAACTATATGTTTCTAACTAATCCTCAAGCGAACCCAACAACAATAGGTATATTAAACCTATCACCTTTGGATCACACACGAAGAAGTGTCCCGGATACCCCACCCCGTACGACCTAACGAACCCAACAACAATAGGTATATTAAACCTATCACCTTTGAAATCACGAAGGCTATATGGAAATGGTTTTGGCGCCACAACTAAGTGGAACGAGTTTAGTTGATAAGCCGGAAAGTATTTGCACGTAAATTGCAAAGACTCGAACTAGCACTCGGAGAGCTAGGGAAAAGGAAAACCTTACAAGTTCAAAATGATAATTCTGCTTAAAATTCGTCCATACATAGCTTATTAATAGAAGGAACTAGGCTAAAAGCATTAAATAAACTACTTTGACTAAAAATGAAGACTTAATGCAATGTATGACTTCAAGGTGACTTTTGATGACTTTTGATGACTTCAAGATGAACTTTTGAATGACTCTTTGGCTTCTTTCATGCGTGCCACGAATTTGCCATCCCAACTTGACTTGGACCACTTTCATTGAACTTGAGATGGGACTTGAAAGGTCATGGACGAGTTTGACTTTTCTTGACTTTCATTGGACCTTCTTTTCAGCTCCTTCTTGGGTCGATTGGTTGGGCCTTGTTACTTCCAAAAGGTTGATAGATTTGGGACTGTATTTATGAGAATTAGCCTCATTATCTTGGGCTTCCATAAAGAGTTTGCTCAAGGCCTCATTCATCTTCTTCTTCCTTAATCTAGTCAACGGGCCGGCCATTCCTTCGAGCGCGTTCGGTGGACTAATGTTTCGGAGGGTTTCTCTTTGTCTCATGTTGTCTTTCGAGCTTGCGCCCTGGATTGTATCAAATTTACGTCACATAAATCATGTAAAAACTCACATAAAATCATATAAGCACATAGACATTGTAGGACCCCGGTCCCCGCATTATGTCGGCCAATAAATTACGTGTATGACTTATGTGATTTTAGGTCGATTTCGTATATGACTTACGCGTATGTGATTTTCATGAATTTTACGCTCGTGAGAATTTTGAGAACTATGTGCAATTAAGTGCTAATGTCGTGAAATTGTGATGACCCTAAAATTGTGAAGGAGGAATTTCCGAAATAGTAAGGAAGGAATTAACTAAAGTTGGACTAGGGATTTTATTTTTGGCTAAGGGATTTAAATGGGTCCAATTTATGAGAAAAGCCCAAATGGGGGACAAATATCCCTAAAACTAAGGAAGACCCATGCCATACCCAACATAAGCCAAGGGAAATATCTAGCTAAAAATTCCAAAACCCAAAACTCCACCTAAGAACTAACGAAAGAGCAAGGAGAAAAGAAGAGGGAGCCGAGAGCCAAATCGAACCAAGAGCACTCCAACTAGCTAGGGATTCGAAGTTGGTAAGCGAAATATCTCCCTTAAAGCTTTTAAATTCTCTACCTTGGGTGTAGTTGAGGGCATTAATGGCGTTAAATGCAAGTGGTTGGAGAAAACCACGAGAAACCCTAAAATACCGAGCTTAGGTCGCAATAAGGATTTTCGTGGGTGCAAATATGGAGTTGGATAGTTTATTAGGTGATTTAGAACTTATAATTTAGGGTAGAACAAGCTACGAAGCAAGGCTGTGGGATGATGAACGACGAAGAATTGAAGATGATGATAAAAGTCGAAGTATAATGTCGAGCCATGTTGAGTCATGTCGACATTTTCTTCAAAATGTCGAAATGAAATGTCTAGGTAAGATAGCTAGAAATGTCGAGCTGAGCAGAAAAGTCGAGCTAAGAATGCCAAGATAAAAAATGTCGACGTAACATATATCGACATTTTATAAATGTCGAGATCCATGTGAGTTTCATGTCGACATTTCTAATCATAAATGTCGAAACAGATGGTAAATGTCGAGGGTTAGATTGAAATGCATGTCGACATTTCCATTGTATAAATGTCGAAATGTTAGAAAGGTGTCGAGTTAAAAATGTCGAGATTCATTTACGATAAATGTCGAGATGTTAAGTAGGGTGTTGAGCGAAATTAAGAACAAAATGTCGAGTCCTTATTGGATAAAATGTCGAACTAGAAGAAAATGTCGAGAGCAACGAAAAATGTCGAGACCCAAAATAAAATGTCGAAATCTTTGTGAAAATATCGAAGTGAAGTTCGAAGGTTTGCTTCTTGTATCGACATTTAATATAAGAAATGTCGAAGATCATGTTAAAATGTATATCGACATTTTGTTTAAAATGTCGAAGCACATGGCACGATGTTGAATTCGTAGGAACCCGAGATTTATCCACATGCCGAGATTAAGTTTGGAATCGAGATTTTCTTTATAATGTCGAGATTTAATTTAACCAACAACTCGAAATCTATTTTAACCCATGATGTACATTTAGGTCTTGAAGATTAGCATACTTAAACCATTAAATAAAATAGCGCACTGACACCAATATTTCATGCCTAAGGTCGGGACTTAGGAACACTTACGGGTCAGGTGACTGCTAACCTACGGACGACAAGTAAGTAGAAATCCAACTACGATACGTAACTTGCCTGCGTCCGATGATGTGAATTTACGTGCTCGTGTATTTTACGTGAAACGTGCATGTTACGACAAAAGTATTTTATATGCATGATAGCATGATCTGCATATTTACATGAGCATGGCATGAGCACTTGCACGCATAAGTAGTACGTATGACACGAGGTAAGAGCGTGCGTAAGATCGCCTGTGTGCGATGTATACTCGCCGATATTGGCGTTTGTGTCGACTCAATGAAGAGTCACGGCTCCCCTATGCAGCCATGGCAAAAGAAGCCATAAGGCCTGTATAAGAGGCTGGGGGAATACCCCGTATGCGGGAGATGCAACCTGGAGGATGCGGCCCGGCCACGGCAGCACTGAGTAAGGGATTTCCTGCGGGGGACCTTCTAGTGCGTAAAGCGCTAACCGGGAGGGAAGATTCCTTCGGGTGACCTCCGCGGTTAGTGGCCTCGGTGTTGGCTACCAGTGAGAAGCGTCCGCGTGGAGGCCACACTGAGTAAGGGAAGATTCCTTCGGGTGACCTTCTAGTGTGAGAACCTCCCCATATGAGATCTCTATGAAATGGCGCATAGTGGGATAGAAAGCCGAGGGCCCGTACGAAGTAAGAGTATAAGAAAATGAGTATGAGTCAGAAAAAAAAAAGATAAGAAAATGAGAAGGAGAGTATGAGCATTAGAAAACGACGACGCGGATTGTCGATCATTAGGACACGTGCATACATGCATAATTTCTGCTTACTGAGCCTCGGTGGCTCATTCTTTATGTTACGTATTGTAGGTACGACGATCACGGTACGTGACCCGTCTTTTATGCGAGGCCGATCTTTTGAAGCTATCCGGCTGCTTTTGAGGTGGGAGTGTGTGTATGGATGACGACCTGTGAAGGTCGGGCGCATAGGGAGCTTTTGGCTGCACACATACGCACACGCACTCGTATATCGTGTGTATAGGAATGAAATGGAATGTAGACGAATTACGAACATTCTTTTGACATGTGTATAGAAATTCCGCACGTATATTTAAAATGAAAAATTTTATTCGCGTTTTTACACTATTGCGCGATAACAAAGCATTAGATATTTAAGATTAGAATGGAATACGAGGTCGGGACGTCGGGCCGTAGTGACAGGAGTGGTATCAGAGCTTCGGTCACAGGTCCTGCAGACTGTCCATACACACACACTCAAAAGCACGGAAGCGGCCTTGCTTGTAAGTACCATGTTTATGTGAATTGCTTGTATGGTTTAATTTATTGGCCTTAGGAATTGTCAAGGTAGGTTGAAAAATGGTAAGACTTAGAGGAGAAGGAAGTAGAGAATCTGATCAAGGTAGGGATACCAACAACCCTCCTGATAGCCGGGATGCTACCATCCTGCAACTAACGGAGTTGGTCCGACAGCAGTCGGCCCAAATCCAGCAGCTGATCCAACAGCAAAATGCTGGTGGACAATCAGCCAACCTACCTCCCCCACCCGAACGAATTGAGATGATCGGGGAGAGGTTCAGAAAACTTAATCCTCCACAGTTTGAGGATGCTGAAGACCCCACATCCGCCGAGGATTGGCTAAGGACGCTGGAGAACATGTTCCAGCATAGCCGCACACCCGAGGCGGAGAAGGTCATGTGCGCTGCCTACCTACTGAGGGGGAGCGCTGGGCCCTGGTGGGACACCGTCTCAGCCATCGAAAACCCTCTAACGATGAGCGGGGATCGGTTCAAGGAAATCTTCCGAGGAAAGTATTACACCGCCCCGGTCAGAGCCCAGAGGATGAACGAGTTCATCAACCTCCGCCAAGGGGCAATGACAGTGGCGGAATACATCAGGAAGTTCGAGCAGCTCTCAAGGTTCGCTGCTCATATGGTCAGTACGGACGCGCTCAAGATTGAGCGGTTCATGGAAGGGTTGCCCGAGCTGTACAGAGACGTGAGTATGGCCGGAATACAAGGAGCCACGTACGCGCAAGTGGCTGAGAGGGCGCTTGTGGCGGAGCAAGCCGAGGCAAGAATTGCTCGCGCCCAGGAGGCAAAGCGCAAGTTTGTACAAGGGCCGCAAGGGAGCGGAAGCAACCCAAAGAGGCAGTTCGTGGCCAAGGGTGGAAAACCAAATTTCCCGAATCGATCGAGACCACCCCCACAGTTCAACCCAAACCAGGGTAGACCCCAGTTGGACCTACCCGCATACCCGAAGTGTGCACGGAGGCACACGGGAGTCTGCCACTCCCAGAATGCCGTCTGCTTCAAATGTGGCAAGACGGGTCACTATCTGAGGGCATGTCCGGAAGGTGGATCCGGAAGTCAAGCTGGGGACCAGGCAGCACCACCAAGGGTACCGGCCCGGGTCTACACTATAACCTCTGAGGAAGCGGAAAATAACCCGGCCGTAGTGACAGGTACCCTCCTCGTCTATGAAACCCCCACTTGCATCCTAGTCGACTCAGGAGCGACACACTCGTTCGCGTCCACTAAGTATGTCACGAGGGTAGGAGTCACGCCTCACCGAGCTGAGTGCGAGTTTAGGGTAACAGTTCCGAACGGGAATCCCACCCAAACCAATCAGGTTTTACGGGATTGTCCAATAGTAGTCGGGGACAAGGAACTGCCCATAGACCTCATAATTATTCCCACGAACGACTATGAGGTGATCCTTGGGATGGATTGGCTATCGAAGTACGGAGCTGTCATAGACTGCCACCGCAAGATAGTCACGCTCAATACGGGCGGGAATGACCCCCTTAAGTTCGTAGGAACCAGCAAGGGGACCATGATCTCAAAGATATCAGCGTTAAAAGCCCAACGACTGATCAAATCAGGGTGCGAAGCCTACCTGGTATTCGCCATCAAGTCAGAAGAGAATGTCTCCCCGAAATTCGAGGAAGTGCCGGTAGTTAAGGACTTCCCTGATGTATTTCCCGAGGAGTTACCGGGACTACCAGCCGATCGGGAAATAGAGTTCGCTATAGATCTGGTACCTGGAGCGGCACCAGTATCTAAGACCCCATATCGGCTAGCACCGACGGAGATGAAGGAGTTAAAGGACCAACTCGACGAACTCCTGCAGAAAGAGTTTATACAGCCGAGTTTCTCTCCCTGGGGAGCGCCGGTGCTATTCGTGAAAAAGAAGGATGGGTCCATGCGATTATGCATAGACTATAGGGAGTTGAATAAGTTAACGATTAAGAACAAGTACCCACTCCCTAGGATAGACGATCTGTTCGACCAATTACAAGGTGCAACGGTTTTCTCTAAGATCGACTTGAGATCGGGCTATCATCAATTAAGGATTCGGAAGGAAGATGTCCCGAAGACGGCCTTTAGTACCCGTTATGGCCATTACGAATTTCTAGTGATGCCATTCGGGTTGACTAATGCGCCCGCAGCTTTTATGGACTTAATGAACCAGGTGTTCAAACCCTATCTGGATAGGTTTGTCATCGTCTTCATAGATGACATCCTAATCTACTCAAGGACGAAGGAGAAACACGAAGAACACCTGAAAATAGTTCTTAATATATTACGAGATAAGCAACTTTATGCCAAGTTCAAGAAGTGTGAATTTTGGCTTGACCAAGTCGCATTCTTGGGGCATATAGTATCAGGAGCAGGAATTTCCGTAGACCCGAACAAGATAGAAGCCATCAGCAACTGGCCTAGACCGACCAATGTAACGGAAGTACGAAGTTTCCTCGGCCTGGCAGGTTATTACAGGAAATTTATCAAGGATTTCTCGAAGATAGCGTCTACACTGACGAAGTTGACCAGGAAGAATACGCCATTTCAGTGGACCACGGAATGCGAACAGAGCTTTCAAGAGCTGAAAGAAAGGCTTACGACGGCCCCAGTTCTCACAATACCATCGGGAACTGGAGGGTTTACGGTGTATAGCGATGCGTCGAAGAATGGGTTAGGGTGTGTGCTAATGCAGAACGGGAATGTAGTAGCATACGCCTCTCGTCAACTAAAAGATATAAGAGCCTCCTTGAGACCCAGCCATGTTCACGTCTCGGTATAGTTCTGTTTCAAGCCTTCCATGAAACGTTCCACTTTTAATGCATCAGTGCTCACCATGTGAGTCTCAAATAGAGACAATTGTTCGAATTTTCTGATATACTCAGCCACGGTCATCGGGTCCTGGCGTAAATTGATAAATTCGTTAATTCGTTGGGCACGTACCGTGGCGGTGAAATATTTGCTCCTAAAGAGCTCCTTAAACCGGTCCCACATCATTATATAGGGTCTTCAAAAGCGAGAATTGTATCCCACCAATGGCCTGCGGTTCACCACAGCAGGAATGCAGCACACAAAACCTTTTCTTCCTCTGGAATGTGGCTGTATTGAAACATACTCTCTAAAGTTCTCTGCCAATCTCAGCTATTGTAGGGTCAATGGCATCTTCGAATGTCGGAGGATTGAGTTTACGAAATCGCTGTCCAACAATTTCGACCCTCTCCGCCTGAGAAAGCCCATTATTCGGTGGTCCGCCCATATTTCGTTGTTGCATCATTTCTTGTATTTGAGCGGATTGTTGTCGCACCAACTTCGTGAGTTGGAGAATCGCCGTGTCTAGATTATCAGTAGGAGTTGTGGGTTGCTTGCCCTTATCCGCGCCCCCACTATCTTTCCCTCTTGTTCTACCAGTTTTCTCTTATACCCTAATAGGCCCTAAGGCCAATAAATCATGCGCATACGAAATTCATAGAAACATAAAACTTACTAGCAAGGCCGCTTTCGTGCTTTTGAGTGTGTGTACGTGGACTGTCTAAAGAACTTGTAACCGAAAGCTCTGATACCACCTGTGGCGCCCCTGACGTCTACCACCCATTCTTATTTCCAAATTAAGTGACTGCATGCGTTTTAAGGAAATAATAACGTACGAAAATGCGTACAGAATTTTTCCTGTTATATAATGGAAATTCTCATGTACATCAAAATGTTCATAGGACATAAATACATAGGTGACTGCATGCGTGTTCAAAACTAATATATCAGCCCGCCACTCAGGTCGCATCCATGTACACACTGCCACCTCGAAGTCCTTTGGAAGATTAAAAAATAAGCCTCGCCATCATAAAGATCACGTAACGTGATCCCGTGAACCTACAATACATAAATACGTGGGATGAGCTTATAAAGCTCACTAAGTGAAAGCCATGCATGCCATGCACGTGCCCTAATTTGCAGAGGCATCCGCGCCAATGCTTCCTAGACCTCATATTTTTCTTGTCTTGTTTTGTCATGCAGGGCCCTCGGCTATCTTGCTATGCACCATCATGGAGCTCGAATCCACTAGGAATATAAATATATAATCGACAATACCCACTCATTGGAGGCTAACCCTAGGGCGCCTTTTCTGTCCCAAGGTGGTTTCATACATCACACGGACGCTTTACACTGGTAGCCTATTCTGAGGTAGTCAACCCAGAGGTACCCTCGATGTCGCTTACTCCCTCAACTCGCGTACTCCAGGTTTCACGTTTCGCCATGAGGGCATTCGCCCTAAAATCATGTCTTGTCTTGAACATGACATGTCTTGAAGGTAACGACATAAGACGTCACCATGGTAGCATAGAAGAGCCGTGACTCGACTGTGAGTCGACACCAGACGCCCATAGCGGCGAATATTTATCGCTCTCCGGCGATCTTGTATCATGTACGCTCTTGTATACCGTCTTTAATACTAATCGTGCGTGCATATGAACATGTCGTGAATATGCCTATCATGTCATGTCATCGTGTAACATAATAAAATCAAGTAAAATCATAGAAGCACATAGACACATAATTTGTACACATACAATTATGTGTTGTAGTTGGGACTTCCACTTACCTGTCGTTCGAGCTTAAATACTTATGCCTTTGAGACGTTTTTACCTCCTGACCCTTAGATAAAATATCATAATATCAGTATCATACTTAAATCAGGTACTTATGTTCTTCTAATTTATTTTGACTATTAAATTATTAAACCCTAGGTTCCAACTCATAATTTAAGTTAGTATTTATCTAAGACACATAGAGTTCGGCGAAAGTGGCTTCTCTATAACATTAAAATCGCCCGATTGTCATGGTCCTGAAGTTCCTCGATTCGACCTTGTACTAACACCTCTTTCGCCCGATTCATCCTCACACTTCCTTAGCATTCGGCCGATTTGTATTATTTAGACTTCGAAATTTTCCGATTCCATACACCAAGGATTTGCTTTTGCCGAGCTTTCGTTAATCACCGTTTCGCCCGATTGGAGAGAACATAACTAGTCTTCGATCCCCGACTTGTGCATGCATCAATATGTTTCGCCGAGCTTTTTATTCATTCACCAAATCGCCCATTGAGAAGTTCTTTAAGCTCAAAATCACCGAGTGTTGACGTCACCATTTCATCGCCCGATTCCATGAACTAATATGTCACGTTTCGCCGTGGCTTTTCATGGCTCAACAAATAGCCCGATTGCTTGTGTTAAGTAGTTTCCCCGATTTGAATCATGGTTCAACATCTCTATCGCAGAGTTACTTCTTCCTTTCGGTCAATTGGTGCATAAAGAAGGTTTCGCCCGATCATTTTGTGCATCAACATTGCTCGACTAACCTTGCATGTGTTTCTTCCATTCGCCCGATTGTGGCACGGGTATATGTCTTCCAATCGCTTGAATTCCACACCTTTGAATTAGAATCGCCCGACTTCATCATGTGTTAGGTTCATTTTTGCATCGCTTGATTTTAGCCTAATACCATCCTTACTTTCGCCTGATTCCTCATGTGTTAGGTCACTTTGAAGCTGTCTTCTTCTTCTTCAAAGTCTGTTCTTACTTACAAAATTTTTCAGGCATAGCATGCCCGCTTCTGGGCTGCCATGTTAGTATGGTTTATACTTTTTTTTTTTGATAACCGGGGAAAGCCGATGGTGAAACCCCGGGGCCGACCCACTACCTGCTAAGCAGGCCGACCAAGTCAATCGCACATGTCTGGGCCCATGTGGGCAGGCTTAGGGAAATGTCACAGGGATGAGATTCGAACCCAGGACCTCTCCCAACATGACCCTAAGCGCCTCAGCTTGACCAGTAGAGCCAAGCCTCATCGGCAGTATGGTTTATACTTAAACCCTAAAATCTTCTAACTATCATAAGGATCATGCTCTTTCTTGAAAACTATCCTAAACTAGGAAAAGGATAAGCCCTACATCCCCCTTCTCATCCTTTATTTTGTTAGGCTTTGAAATGTTAAACCTATAGGCTTACATATGCATAAGACAAATATCAAAGTAAGAAGATATACCTCCTTAGAACTTGAATCGGATATTGTTACGTTAGTTCTTCTTCCCTTCCTTGGTTTCTTTCGAACTATGTTTCTTACTTAGGGTTTCCTATTCTATCACCTTGTATTATCACTTGATCGATTTTTCTATGCCTCAACAATCAATCCAAAGCAAACCAAACAAATTAAAAGATCAATCCCCAACAATCACTCCTCAAACAATAACTGGCAATCCTCAATAAAGATCAACAATTACATCTTCCAACAAAATCTCATAACATATATACAAATATATTAACATACGACTAATAAAGTACCTACATAAAAATGGTCTCATAAAATGCTCACCCACAACTCCTGTTCTTCGTTGATCGATTCGCACCGTAAGAGATGCCTTCTAGCATCTATAAAATATATAAGAGGATACTACTAAAACATAATAAACCTACACTAATTTAAATTAAGTAAGCCGATGGTTTTAAAGGTTCAATACCATTGGCAACTCTCATCCGCTTGGTCGTCGTTGACAGTACTTTAGAAAGAATTTCATGTAAAATATCGAATGCTAATAATAACCCAAATGGTTTTGAAAATTCATATGAAAAATGCATAACTTGCATATCTTCCAACTTCCAAGTTACACTTGATTTCTTATCCAGCCTTGAAGCCGCAACCCTGAGCGACGCCGTCTTAATTGCTCCGAAAACTCGAAAGTATATAAGGGAAATAGAAACCAAATTTTTCGTCAACATCGAAGATCAGATACACATTTACATCCTAAAGCGACAGTGAACTCCGTATAGCACCTATACACAATGAGAAAAGAGTATAAATTTACCTTAATTCGTTCGAAATCACATCCAAACACACCACAAAGCTGTCCCAAGGATTATTCACCGACAAAATCGTCCAAAAGGCCAAAATCGATAACCTCATTTTTTCGCAGAAAATTTTAAAAATCAACTTTTGGATTTCAAAAAACACCTTAAAATCATCAAAACTACTCTCAATCGTAGATATATAAATCCAAAGCCACGAAATCGCACAAGTTTATTCCAAAATTGTGGATCGTGCTCAAAATCAAGAATTTTTTAACTTTTCGTAGGTCGCCTTTTTTCGTACAATCAAGCTCAAAACAACCTCACTACCAACCTTTCTCGTAGCTCGGGATTGTTGGAAATAGTTGTGGCCGCCGGAAAAAGCCGCAAAGAGAGGAGACCTCGGGCTGAAATTGCCCCAAATTCGGCCAAAATCTCAAATTGTGAAAAATTAATTTGAAAAACCTAATTTTCGCAAAGACTATTCTCAATATCAACCCAGATCAAATATAACACAATACTAAGCTGTTGGTCCTTATGCTATCCAACAATATGAGTGTGGAGCAGCTCTTTTGGTACCTACCCATGTTGGGATCTGCAAAAACTTTATCGGGACTTTGGTACCCATTTTTGGATGGGTACTCCCTCATTAGCATAAAATAAGTTAAGCACATTTGATTCAGATATTGATCCTAAATCATCCCTTCAGTCCTATTCAATTTGATTTGTGATTTAGGAATCCAGGCTGGTAAACATTAGAGGGAAATGACAATTCAGCGCCCGTGAATGTGTGTCTAGTTTTAGAAGACCTAAAGATCTTTTCCCTAGCCAGTCGCAAAAGATGTCTTTCAGAATTAATCTGAACTGGATATTGCATGTAAGAATACGAGCATAGAGCATTATAACCATCAGTAACAGAACTAGTATTCCTACGACAATAACGCACGTCATTCACATTATAATGATAAATGTGCGGGATTTGAGACGTTCGTTTGCTTAAGCTTGGAACTTCTTCTTTGCACGATTCCCTTTTGATAGGAATGGGAGAGGAAAAATCTTGCATATTTTCGACTTTAATTTTCAAAGATAAAATTGATTTTCCTTGCTCCTTCCTAATTTAAATTTGTTCCTTAGCTAATTTTAAAGCTCTACTTTTACTTAACGTTTCAGCTTCAGTCAATATTGACTTAGAATGATAAGTAAAAGCCTTATCAGTTTTAGGAACAAGGATGCTTCTTTTAGTTTTTGTCTTCTTTACCAGTTTGAGCAAGATGTATTATTTGACAAATCATTTGAAACAAACAAAGACGGGGAATTTTTGAGATATAAAATCTCATTTAAAAGCTTTTCCTTTTCAGTTAGAAGGAGAGTTTTTGTCCGTTGGACCTAAATTCGAAATATCAGTCTCTAATCGTTTAATCGTAGAGTAAAGCATACGCTGTTACGACAAGACAGTCTCATATTTTGATGAGACTTCATTTCGCTCAGCTTTGCAATAATGTAAACTATTACTCATCTCGCAGACTCTCTTTTCACTGTCTTCTAACTTATTTTCTAAGCTAATGATCTTAGACTTTGCAATGGTCAAATCTTCATTAGCATAGGCTAGGCTTTCGTGTTGCTTAAGCAACACGGAGTAATTATTAGCAAGTCTTGCTTCTAATTCATCAATTTTCCTAGCTTGAGCATCCATTCATCAAGTTTGGTTTACTTGAGAAGTATCGTGAAGTGTTGAAGAGAGTGAGCGTCGAAAATTTTTGGTGTGCACCTAAAATTTTGATATAATTTCGAAAACGTCGAAAAGATGACCAATACTTTTTCTGTAATTAGCCTATAATTTCGTAAGTTGATTGTCGGATACAAATGACCGTTGACACGTTTTGAGGATTTGTTTTTTTCTTAAATGATTTTTTCGTTGGGGTTAAAAAAAATTTGATGATCAAGAACGTTTAAGTGTGAATTTTTGAAGAGTGAGTTAGTGAGAATTGGATCGCTCGATTTAATGTTTTGAAGGATGAAGATTTTGACAGAAGATTCTAAGTTTTGAAACCGGGCAAACTAGGGCTGGTAAAATCGGGCGAATTTGCAAAGTGAAGATTTGATGAACTTAATTAAAGCGAATTACTGTTCAAAGAGGATCAGAATCGGGCGGTTTTTTGTCTAAGGACTGAAATTCGCCGAGAGTTCAAATCGGGCGATTTGCAAATTCTAGCTACAGTACAAAATCGTGCGATTGAGCAATTGATATTCCCATTGTGAATTTATTAGAACCGGGCGAATTTGCTACACTGAATCGTGCGACTTGATTTTGCTACAGTTAATTTGCTACAGTGAATTTTTTCACAATCGGGCGAATGGTTAAAGTTTGCTATAGTAATAGGGGCAACAGTGAATATGCTACATAAATCGGGCGCTACAGTGAAATTGCTACAGTAATGTGGCGCTACAGTGAAATTGGTGTAGCGTTTCGGGCAATTTTTATTTTTAAACCAGTCCAATTTCGGGTGTTGACTAGTCAAGTTTCGGGTTGACCAGTCCAGTTTTGGATTTGACCAGTCAAAATTGGATTAACTAGTCAAATTTCGAGTGTTGACCAGTCAAATTTCTGGTTGACCAGTCCAGTTTCGGGTTTGCCCAGTCAAAATTGGATTAACCAGTCAAATTTTAGGTGTTGACCAGTCAAATTTCGGGTTGACCAGTCCAGTTTCGGGTTTGGCCAGTCAAATAGGATTAACAAGTCAAATTTTGAGTGTTGACCTGTCAAATTTCGGGTTGACCAGTCCAGTTTCGGGTTTGACCAGTCAAAATTGGATTAACCAGTCAAATTTCAGGTGTTGACCAGTCAAGTTTCGGGTTTGACCAGTTAAAACCGCCTGAAACTGAATAAAAATGCCCAGAATAAGGCATTGTAGCAATCTGGACTGAAAACTGACGAAAAACAGCTCCGATTTCTACCCAAAACTCACCCAAATCAACTGAAAGAAGTTAAGTAATCACTTCAAATCACTGGAAAACAAACCTAATTACCTCTTGAGCTTGCAAAATCGGTAAAATCAACTCAAAAACTCAAGAAATAGCAGAAATTCGAACCCGAAAAAATACCAAAAAATTTCAGAAATCTCACTCAAATCTGAACGTGTTTGCTCTGATACCACTTATTGGTCCCTATTCTATCCAACAATACTGACCTAGGATGATTTACCACGCTAATGATGAAAGATTTGAAGCATGTGTGTGGGGTGTGTAACGAATTAATTATATTGTCCTCTATTTATTTGTATCTTGGTTAATATTTAGATATTAATGTGTTGTAGTAGGTTCGGGAGACAATTTGTATTTAGTAGAAGTTTTGGTACCTGGGCTTTAATATACCAAAGAGTTGTGTTATAAAGCCCATAATTACCCTTGTTAGGGTCTTTATCAAAAGAAAATTGCTTGAAGCCGTTCAACACACACTAAAAGGTGCTTCATACGGTTTTAATCTTTCTAATAATCTTTTGATCCTTGTTTGGTAACAAGTGGACCAACAAGTGGTATCAGAGCAAAACGTGGATCGATCTCATCAATTTGAATACAGTTTCGTTCGATTCTGACAAGATTTGAAAGAACATTTGCTCAAAATCCATTTTCGATTTTTATGTACCTGTTAAATCGTTTTTTAACCATCTTTTGGTGAAGAAAATCGTTAATGAGTGTATTTCTGTTCTTTTACATCGATTTCAGTCAAGTTTGAGTTAGATTTAAACCAGAAAATCGAGTCTGAACTTCGCTTTTTCCAGGTCTGTTCTTCACTTTCGGGTAGATTTTTCACACAGCTTCGTGTAATTTGAAGGATTCGAGAGAAAATCGTTCGATTTCACCAAAATCGCCCGATTTAAGCCTCGGCAAATTTCAGTCTATGAATAAATCTCTCGATTACTTCCTGTCCAATAAGAGGAAATCGTGCGATTTCACAAACCGCCCGATTTCACTGTATCTATCACGAATTATCTTCAAATCACTAATCGAAAATTTTTTGACAGATCGCCCGATCGGACAATCGCACGATTTAAACTCACCCGATTTCGCTCTAATCGTCCGATTGAGACTTTCTTACATAACCGTAAATCGCCGATTTAAATCTCTTGGTCATAAGTCTATCAAATTGTCCGATTCTCATTTGAGCTAAAGTCGTCCGAATCAAGCCCTTTTAACTTCTATCGCCCGATTTCAGCCTCTGACCCAACCTATTTACTTTAATTATTTAAATTGTTAGATTTAGATCAATATTAAGTCACTCGATTTTCACAATTAGGATCTGAGTTGTCCGATTCCAATCCTTTAACTTGTTCGATCAATTAAAACTTAAACCGTCCGATTTCTTGCTCTTAACTAAAAAGTCGCGAGAACTTAAAATTACTAAAGTAAAATCGACTGATCTTGACTAATTTTCTTACGACACACGAACTTGAAATTGAAAAAAAAAACCAATAAAAAAACTATAATATAGCTATAATAATAGTAAACATTGCTTGTTCTGCTTCAAACTTGACTAAAATTGTTCGAAAACTAACATTTCATTTCGCAAATCACTTCCACGTAACGATCACTACCAAACAACAAATGGATTCCTTAGCCACGGGAAGCGACATTCGTGTTCCAGTCCTGAGGCGTGGAGACTTCGGAGTCTGGAGAAGCAGATTCCTCAACTTTCTTGAAATAAAGGGCAATGGCGAAGACATCATCGATTCTCTTGAGAATGGACCACAACAATTCTGGATCCCAGTCCTTGGTGATAACACCGTCTCCCCAGCAGTTCAAGAGAGCACAATACTCAAAACTCCAGCACAATACACTGATGCAGAAAAGAAACGAGCTAAAGCAGACCTTGGCAAGAAATTATTTGATGCAAGCCTTACCTAATGACATACTGATTCAAGTGGATAGCTCCAAACGCTAAAACAATGTGGGATGAGGTTGCAAAATCAATGCAAGGGACACAGAGAGTGGACTAAGAGCGAAGAAAGCAAATACCCCACCAGCATACGATTAATTCAAGGTTAAGCCCGATAAGCAAATCGGCGACACCTACAACAGGTTCATGGTCCTCATGAACAAACAAAGGAAGATAAACATCATAAAATCAAACATGGAACTCAATGTCAAATTCCTTACCTCCCTGCATCCAGAATGGAAGAGAGTCACCACACACTTCAGGCTCAACAAGGACCTAGACCAGATTGATATTCACAATGTTTACAAAAGTCTGGAGAAGCACAGTGATGATGTTTATGAAGAAATCGGAGATAAAAAGGGTAAAGCAATCATGGACACAGTTGCCCTAGTCACAGATACTAATCTTAAGAAAAGTGCAAAAGCTGCAAAGACTAAGTCTGCTAAGCCTTCTAGTCCGTTAGAAAGTGAAAACTCTGAGTCAGAATCAGATCCTGAATTCAAAGACTTCGAAAATCATGTTGCTTACATAACGAAAAGAATGGCAAAACAATACTTCAAAAAGTCATCATCATCTGCCAATCGACAGAGAGTCTCGACAAGTTCCAAACAGCCGTCAAAGTCTTTTCTAACAGCCCGATACTAGGAACGACTCTGAGCCTAGCAAATGCTTTAATTGTGGAAAGCTTGGGCATTTCGCTAGAGACTTCTTCCTTCCCAATAAGAAGGATGAAGAGTACTACACCAGAAAACTTCAACTGCTCAAGCAGAAGAAATCTGGAGTTGCATTAATGGCTGAACAGGACCATTGGTTGGATGGCACGTCTGAAAGTGAGTCAGGGAAGGTAAACCTGATGGCTCTGGTGGAAGAAGAAGGTGACACTGAGCAGAAGGACCTTGAAGCTAATGCTGGTGATGAGGACAATGAGCTGTCTTCAGGAAAGGAGGTAGAATCTCTTAACCATAAACTACATTCTGAACTTCAAGAAAAATACGTAATACTTCAAAATGAACTTAAGTATTCCAGGTCAACAGAAGTAAAATTAGCTAATACTTTAGAAGTTCTAGAAACAACACGTGAAGAAGTAAGTAGATTAGAAACTAGCCTGGCTGACTCAAGAGCCAACTTAATTGAATCTGAATCAAGAGTAAATGACATACAAGCTCGTTTTGATATAATTATGCATGTCTACTTATGCAGTTACAAGATAATAGCAGTTTAGATTGTCTGCTAGAAGTAGCGCAGTCCACGATCGATAGTGGTGACTTAGAAATAGAAGATTTGAAAACACAGGTTAGTGAGCTAAAGGCCAAATGTACAAATAGTGAGGACGAGCGAATTACAAAAACATGCAAATTTGAAATCTTAAGCAAAGAGCGTGTAAAATTATATGCTAGGATTAAGAAACTAGAGGACATACTTACTAAGAGAGGACAAACAGATAGAACAATCTTCTTGAGTAAGCCTAGAGACATAGAGTTTTATAATTCAGGTGAAGGATTAGGATTCATTCCAAACTCCATTCCGGTGGTTAAAAAACCTCTACCCCTGTATGACGTCAGTTTCCTTGGTTTAAATATGCCTAGTCTTATGCCCTTTACTGACTCATCTGCATTCAATACATTAGAGAAGAAGAAGAGACATAGAGAGGACAGAGCCGAAATTTCTCTTGACTATGATGAACTGAATAATAGTTATAAGACATGGGAGATACCTTTGTCTGATGGCTACCTACCTATCTATGCGCCCTCTTCTGAAGAAGTAGGTGTCGAAAAACCAAAGATTTCTAATGCACATATACCAGCTATAATAAGAGAAATATCTGATTTGCGGTCAAGTCTAGAGAGGATAATTTTTCAGTTAGAGAATCAAATACTGTTCAGTATAATCTCTTCATTAGAAAAACAAATCGACACTAGCGAAACTTTCAACCTTAACTCTAGCGGCGGAGAGGATAACTTTCCAAGTAGAGAACGAAATACTAGTACGTAAAATTTCCTCACTTGAAGAACAAATTAACACAAGCTTAGTTTCGCCCCCTCTGCAAACTTTGTTAGTCGACTCCCAAATACACATCCCTAGCAAATCTCAATCAATAAGAAAGCAGATTGCTTCTAGCAAATCCAAGCTTACTAACTCATCATTGCATGTTCTCACAGGCAATCGTTTAAATAAGAAGGGAAGAAGAAAGCCACAGGAGACCACCTACCAAAGAACGATGTCGCTTATTCACTTAGAAAGAAGCAGCCCGTTAATTTTGAAGCGTCTAGTTCTAATTTTTGTAACAGTCGTCAAGTGTGTGCTAAGAATTATCTTGTTGAACCTTCATCTATTATTCGTAAGCCTGTAACGATGCCTAAGAATCGTACCTTCTAAGCTCGCCATGATGATGCTTTCATCTTAAATAATCTACTAATGCCAGCACGTCCAAGAAAACACCACCATTCTTTCTTAAGTCAGAATACAAACATGACAAAAGACAAGGACAAGCCAACAAAGCAAAGTCATCTCATAAAACCAAAACAAAAGCCAAAGCTATAGGAATGCGTAGCATATGGGTTACACAATAACAACTCAGAGCATGGACAAATCACTGTCATCCTTTAGGAATTAGGAAGATCTGGGTCCCTAAGCAATCATCTGGAATTGTAGATAAATCTAATGCTGACCTTAGAAACAGACCCATAAGAAAGGCATAGATAGACTATAAAACTAATAAGGGAGGACCCGTCCTTAAATGGGTAACTAAATCCCATTAATTCTTTTTTATAGTTCCGTCATGTGTGGATACTTGACTCTGGTTGCTCCACACACATGACTGGAAGAAGAGAGCTATTGAGCAACTGCACCGGACAATTCGGTGGAGATGTACGCTTTGGAAACAATCACGCGGCTCCTATTTTAGGCATGGCGATCTAATTCATGACAACCTGACGATCAAGGGGGTTTCATATGTCGAGGGTCTTGTCACAATCTCTTCAGCATTGGTCAGTTCTGCGACAAACAACTAAAGGTTCAATTTCATGTTGAAGGTTGCAGTATTACTGATGGGAGTGGTCGAGAGCTTCTGGAACGAGGAAGACAAATCTCTATACCATCGATTTGAAAACTACTCGACCCTCGTCCAAACTGTGTCTCATGTCGAAGAACTCAATTCAAAAAAGTGACCTTTGGCAGCAAAAACTGTCCCACCTCAACATCAAAACATTGAATAGACTAGACACTGACAAACTAGTGAATGGATTACCAGCCTTGAAGTATCACAAAGAACATCTCTGCAGTGCATGTGAAATGTGGAAAATGAGAATAGCATCACACAAGGCAAAGCTCGTAGCTTCAACGTCCCGACCACTAGAACTGATGCACATGGATCTATGTGGACCTATGAGAGTACAAAGCATCAACGGACAAAAATACGTTTTGGTAATAGTGAATGATTTTTCTCGATATACCTACGCCCGACTTGATCATAGACTTTGTGAAGAAAACTCAGAACTCACTGGAATGCAATGTTCAAGTGATTCGAACTGACAATGGTACTGAATTCAAGAATCAATTGCTTGACAATTTCTACTCATCACTTGGAATCACTCAGCAATTCGCAGCAGCTAGGACACCCCAACACAATGGGGTCGTGGAAAGAAGAAATCGTAGTCTAGTTGAAGCTGTCAATCGAAACTTCCTCATTTTCTCTAGGCCGAAGCAGTCAACCAGGCTGTTTCACTCATAACAGAACTAGCATTCACAAAAGATTCGGAAAAACTCTATACGAGCTCATCAGCAAAAGGATACCAAACATCAGATTTCTTCGAGTTTTTGGCTGTAAATGCATCGTCTTGAATGATTGAGAAGACCGAGAAAAATTTGATCCAAAAGCAGTCGAAGGCGTTTTCATTGGATACTCCGCCATGTCCATGGGATACAGAGTTTACCTACCACAAAGGCGAATTTGTCATGGAAAGTGCAAATGTTACGTTTGACGAAGTTCCAACTATCGCCTCAGGACAGATTAGTCCAGAACCCGGACTCATAAGAATGTTGAGATCAACATAGCATTCAACCCGAGAAAAGACCATCTACCTCTCAAACATTCGATGAAGACGAGTTGGACCTTCTGTTTGATCAAATATACTTATGCCCTCGTCCACAAATGGACCCTACTCGAAACAATGAGAGTAGTGATACATCAGAACCACCCGTACACAGCTCAACTGGCCCGAATGAGATGCCTTTAAGCAGCCAACCTCAAACTAGCACGACTCATCAACCCCCTCACAATGAAGACGTGGAGAATACTTCAACAGATAATTCAGGACACGAAACTCAAACCCAAATTCATATCTCTAGCACCAACAACACTGAAGTAAGTGAGGAACCTAACAACGAACAAACAACTCAGCCACTTCCCCACACTAGGAAATGGACAAGAGCTCACCCACCGTCTCAAATTATTGGAGATCCAAATCAAGAAATAAGCACCCGAACACTCAATGAGAATCTCTTTGCCTGCTTTCTAAGTCAGAACGAACCGAGTGAGATCGAAGATGCATTAGCTGATCCAGACTGGATACAAGCCATGCAGGAAGAAATCAATCAATTTGAACGATAAAAAGTGTGGAGATTAGTCCCAAGACCACCGAGCAAAACAATTATAGGAACGAAGTGGGTCTTCAAGAACAAAAGAGATGAAGATGGAATTGTCATTCGGAACAAGGCTCGATTGGTGGCAAAGGGCTACAATCAACAAGAAGGAATAGACTACGATGAAACCTTTGCCCACGTCGCTCGAATCGAGGCTATCCGATTTTTTCTCGCCTATCTGCCCATAAGAACTTCACCGTTTATCAGATGGACGTCAAGACAGCCTTCCTAAACGGGGTCTTGAAAGAAGAAGTCTACGTGGCACAGCCTGCAGGCTTTGTGAGCGAAACTCACCCTGACTATGTGTACCTTCTAGAGAAGGCTCTCTATGGACTTAAGCAAGCCCCCGCTTGGTATGAGGCACTCTCGGACTTTTTGATTAAGTCAGGGTTCACAAAAGGAAAGATCGACACAACCCTCTTCATCAAAAGATCTAAATCAGGAACTCTCCTCGTTCAGATATATGTAGATGACATAATTTTTGGGTCCCCAAATCCAAAATTATGCAAAGAATTTGGTGATTTAATGAAGACAAAGTTCGAAATGAGCATGATGGGAGAACTCAACTTCTTTCTTGGACTTCAAGTTAAACAACTCCCAGGAGGCATTTTTATTAGTCAATCAAAATACATCCACGACATACTTAAGAAGTACAACTTAGATAATTCTACCATGAAGAACACCCCAATGTCGCATTCCTGCAAGCTTGACTCGGACCCAGATGGAAAGCCAATCAATTCAACCACATATCGAGGAATCATCGGTTCGCTCATGCATCTCACAGCCAGCAGACCTGACATCGTATTCTCCACATGCTTATGTGCTCGCTTTCAAGCCAATCCAAAGGAGTAACACATGCTCGCTGTGAAAAGAATAATGAAATATCTCAAAGGAACCCCAACACTTGGGCTGTGGTATCCTAAGAACTCAAATTTTCAGTTACTTGGTTATACTGACGCAGATTTTGCAGGTTGTAAGATGGACAGGAAAAGTACATCCGGAGGGCTACAATTCGTAGGTGACAAACTAGTAAGTTGGTCATCTAAGAAGCAAAACTGTGTATCCACCTCCACTGCTGAGGCGGAATACGTTGCTGCGATCAGTTGCTGCTCTCAAATTCTGTGGTTGCGAACGCAATTACAGGATTACGGGTTTGAATCAATAATATTCCTATATATAGCGACTCAAAGAGCGCCATAGCCATTACTTATCACCCTGTTCATCACTCTCGCATAAAGCACATAGATCTTAGGTATCAGTTTATAAAAGACCGTGGAGAAGGGCACAATTGCCATGTACTTCGTAAATACTGAGGTTCAGTTGGCTGACTTATTTACCAAGGCCTTGGATGAAACACGATTCCATTTCCTTGTATCTAAGTTAGGCATGTTGAATCGTGAATCTTAGGCGATCTGTCTCCACGGCGTCTTTGTAAGAGTGTATATTTTTTTGGTGTCTTATCTTAAAAAAGGGGGGGAGCTTGATAATATATGCTTAGTTTGAGGGGGAGCTTAATTACACATAGATGCTTAGTTTGAGGGGGAGTTTTTGCAGGAATTACTCTAATCCTGGGGGAGCGCTTTAACGATATACACAGATTGAGGGGGGAGTAGTCTTTTTTTCTTAGCAAACTAATCTTTAAAAGGATGCATCCATTCTCCCAAATGCGAAAAACATTATAAAAACTCAAACACACAAAATATCTTCAAAATCTCAAAACACTTCAACAACGCAAATCATGAAAATAAGATTACATCACACACTCAAAAACCAGCACGGCTTGTAAGAACCCAAAACAGAACAGCCACCAAAACAACGACCAAGCACATAAAAAACAAAATCTCCAGTACTAACATTTCCAGATTGCGATTAAAGCGACGCACTAACTCTGCGTGTTTCTTACCCTCCTCTTGGTCTCGCTGTTGATTCCAGTTCATCTGTGTGACGTTAATTTGTTGGTATGAATGATTGACGGTATTACCGTGTTGTTCTAATCGGGTCTATTTATAGGCATGAATCGACTAACAAAATCATGAAGTCACGAAAACATAATTAATAACACAGACGATTTTTGACTTGAGGGTTCAGCGCCGCGCACAAAAGCCATGCTTTCTTTGTCAACTATCGATTTTATCTCACAGAAATCGATCTAGGAAAACTGTTTGATTTGATATTAAGTTTTGGGGCCTAGTATCATACATTAATGGAACATTCTGACATACTTGGGTGATCCTCTTCAATTTCAATCGATGCTTGAACCCAAAATTTTAAGTTAGAAATCGCTAAATTCTTAAACCAAATTGCCAAAATTTTCAAGACCAGCTTTAGAATACCTCTCGGCGATTTTTCAAATCGCCCGATTTCTCAAATCGCCCTATTCTACATCGCGCGATAAAATCATCAGCTTTCTAAAACGCCCGATTCCTTAATAGGTGCCCGATTTGTAAATCGATCAAATCCCTAGTTAAAATACCTATCGACAATTTCTAACTATCCGATTTATCAAATCGCCCAATTTATCTTTCTTGGCGATTTGTCACTCGCCCGATTTCTGAATCGGACGTTTCGCTACATTAAACCTTCTTCATATAAATAGGAAATCGCCCGATTTCTCATCACTTTCCCAAATCTACGCGATTATCATTCAAAAGCTCTCAACACCTAAAAAAGACCAGCATCATTTCCATCTCTTTCTGCGTCAATCCAACTCCTTATCAGCTTCTCTTCACATCTCAACTCAATTTCGGTAAGAAAAATCTCTAAGTTTACAAGTTTTCTTCTGGAATGTTACACGTTTGCAGGATTTCTTAGTTAGGGTTCATAAGGCTTCTGAATCGCAGATGTTTTTCCTGACTCGGACTAGATTATATTAATTTCCTCTCCCACTTAGGATTCATGCGTTTTGAATGTTGAACAATCAGTTTGCAGATTGGTACTGATTCGACTTTAAACCCTAATATTCATCGCCCAATTTGAACTTCAATTGCATGTCTCGTTCTACTGTTTTATATCGCCGGATTATGCACGGAATCTTAGTTGATCGATTTAATCGACCTTGCCAAAGTTAACTTTCAATCGTCTGATGTCGTCCTATGCTGAAATCGTCCGATTCCATCGATGGTACTAAAAGCAGTAAAATCGCCCGATTCTGTTGAAATCGCTTGATTGCAGAAATTGCCCGATTTCATCGCCCGATTCTGCTGGAATCGAGTTATGCTGAAATCGCCGAATTGCTAAAATCCCCCGATTCCATCGTCTTTTATTACTGAACGTTCATTTCCGAATCGCCCGATTCGAAATTCTAAGATTGAAACCGATCGATTTCGTCAACCTTAGAGTCTACGCCCGATTTTGACTTATGCTACAATCGGCCGATTTCTTCAATCCCACATTCCCTTTTCCTTTCAGTGTGTAATTCACTTCTCCAATCGCCCGACTCTACAAATTCACCCGATTACTTGTTCAAAATCCCAATTCCCTTTGTCAAAATTCTCCAAGTCTAATGAACATACAATTGGGTGATTTTCGATTAACGTTACCCGAATTGAACTTCATCGCCCAATTCTCAACCAAATACTGTAACCTTACTATCTAAGTCTCATGGTAACCAAGTCGTATGATTTATCACTAATGACACTTTCTAAGTCGCACCCAGTTATATTGTGGTTCCTGACTTTGCTGACTTTCAAAATTCCATTTCTAAGTATCGTGATCATTGAATTAATCGGCTAATGCTTACTGACCTTCTAATCTTATTTAACAGATTGATCACTATGGTGCAAGCAATAGACGATGTCTTTCCGTCTAAAGACTGGGCTCAAAAACTCCCAAATAACGTCTAATTAGACTTTGAAAACTCCCAGTGCCCCGACCCTATTATCCTCAAAATTCATCAAAAACATCCTCTTAAGACTGCCTTTAGTATAACCGAGCGTGTCCCCGAAGTTTACGTTCAACAGTTTTGGGCCACGCTCCAAAACCCAACCGAAAAACCAAATACAACCCGCCTCTCCGCTTACATTGGAAACACCATTGTCCTTCTGACCCCAACCATCATACGCTCCCAACTACACCTACCAACATCACTTATCTACGATAAATGTCCCACTACTGATGAGCTAATTGCCGATTTCCTCCTCATGGAATACAGACAAAACGCCCAGAAATCCATTCATCTCTCAATTTTGTGCCAAAGACATACCTCGACCATGGCGGACCATGTTCTTAATTGTCAACAAGTGCCTCTCACCTAAGCACAATGGGTCAGACCGATGCAACCGACAAATCATGCTGATTTTCCACGGCATCGTCTTCAACAAAAATTACGATGTTGCCCAATTAATTTGGTCTGACCTTGTTGATCAACTGAGATTACGAAGTTCGGCTCCACAAAGTTCCTCCCATACATAAGATGGTTTCCCATCCTTGTTCAACACTTCATCGACTTCCACCCAGAGATCGAACGCCGTCCCCAGACAGAAGGTTACGAAGTCCCCAAGATTGGCAAAATACAATCAACCAAGACCAAGTCAAAATTCGACGAAGAGGGCATGCTTTTGGGGGATCATCTTCTACAACTGCAAACTAGGTCGGCCAATAAATTGCGTTTATGGTCCGAGTAATTTCGTGTTAATTAACGTACATGTTATATGTTTACGTGATTTTACGACTTTCGTGCTCGTGATTTATATGCTAATTTCGTGCAATTATGTGCCTAAGATTATGTGCTTAAGATGTCTCCTAAATTACGCAACGGATTACGGAAAAATACTAAGGAAGGGAAGGAATTAATGATAGTCAAAAGAGAGTTGGGCTAGGAATTTGATTATTTTGGGCTAGAACTTAACAATAGGCCCAAATATGCAAGAACTCAACTTAGAAGACAATTTCCCTTAAAACAAGGAATCTCACGTTAACATAGTCCTCTCCTAGCCATGCCTAGAAACAAAAATATCTAAACCCACTTTTCAACCTCATAACCACACTTACAAAGAAAGCAACGAAACTCCATTGAAGAAGGTATGAAGCAATTACTTATATATTTTTGTTGTTAACTCTTAAATTAGGTTGTTAACTCAAATCTAGTATGTTTAGGAAGTTAATACCCTAAAAACATTAAGAAGAGGGAGGAGAAGATCGAGGGCTGGCTTTCGAGAAGGTATAAAATCCTTGCCTATGTCCTTACATTTTCTTGGCTCGTGATTTGAAGATTCAAAGTTTGGATTTATCTTGCTTAGGGTGTTAGCACACGAAATCTGCCGAAATGGAGTCCTTTAGTTCATACAAGTTATAGATTTTTAGGAGTTTCGACTAGGTTAAGGATATAAAGGTAGTTTCAAGCAGTTGAACCTTTGTCTTTCGATCGGAAGTGAAAACGTCTAACTAAGTTTCGATCAAAAGTGGGCAATTGAATTAGGGTTTTCGAGCAAACGTACACAGTAAATAGGCTTTCGATCGAAAGGGACTAGAGAAATAGTTTCGGGCGAAACTTAAGGGTTTATACGATTTTGAATCCAACAATACCAAGTTCGATCGAAAGTAGGGAATTATTTCTTAGGGTTTCGAGCGACACCTACACGTAACAATTTAAGTTTCGACCAAGTCAAATTTTAAGAGAGTAAATAGAGCAGTTCATGAGTTTCGATTGAAACTAACCCTAACATGATTGAATCGATCGAAACCCTAACTCAAGCCCATGCAATTGATCGAAAGTGATTTCTTCCTAAGCATGGTTTCGATCGAAACCTAGAATGACATCATGATGACGAAAGAAAACGGCGAAACGCTACCCATACCACATACAATTGATCGAAAGTGACCTCTTCCCATGCATGGTTTCGAGCAAAACGAAGGTGATGTCATGGTGATGAAAAGACGCGGCGAAACTCCCTCTCTATTACGTTCAATCGGGCGAAACTAACCCATGATAACTACCAATTGAAGTTAGATTGGATATAAATGAGTTTCAATCGAAACTAGCTAGCAAATAGGACTTTCGATCGAAAGAAACTAGAGAAAGAGTTTCGGGCGAAACCTTGTGATGCTAAATAACTTTCGCCGTGTAAAGAATCGATCGAAAGGGATGAAGGCATAATGTGGAAAATTGAATTAGACAATTTGGACGAAATCGAATTGAGCAAATAGGAGTTTAGACCGAAACCTAACCAAGTAGCACACTTTCGCCGAGGTATATACGTCAACGTCGAAAGTTAATTCTAACATAACTTGGTATATAAATCAAATGACTTAGGAAATCCAGTAAGGCAAATCGAGTGGCTCGAAGTATAGAAAATTAGCGTAGCTCCAAACAACTAGTATGACAAACAAATATTAATTAATTCGACGAGTAGCTATGAAAGGCAATGAACTAACATTCTAACCCTTCCTATTTAAAGGTCGTACGTTAGGAGGTTACGGGGAAGTACGCTAATTAAAGCTTGGATGACAGGTAAGTGGAAATTCAACTACGACACGTAACTTACCTGCGCATGATTATGTGATACGTGCTTATGTGACTCTATGTGAACCTTGTACGATATGATACATTGCATGAAGCCATGATATGCATATTCATGTGATCATGACGTGAGCATTTGCACGCATAAGTAGTACGAAAGACATGAAGTACGAGCGTGCATAAGATTGCCTGTGTGCGATGTATATTCGCCGATATTAGCGTCTGTTGTCGACTCAATGATGGGTCACGGCTCTTCTATGCGACCATGGCACTATGATGCTGATTTGCCTGTTATGGTAGGCAGGGGAATACCTCATCTGTGGGAGATGCAACCTGGAGGATGCGACCCGAGGCATGCACTACACAGAGGGAACCTCGGTGTTGCTTACCAGTGAGAAGCGTCCGCGTGGAGGCCACACTTAGTAAGGGAAGATTCCTTCGGGTGACCTTCTAGTGTGCGAACCCCCACATATGTAAAAATCCCTCGTGGATTAGAGCTCTATGAAATGGCGCATAGTAAGAGAAAGTCGAGGGCCCATATGATGTACTAGTTTAAAAAGAGTATGAGCGTTAGAGAGTGATGGCGTGGATTGTCGCCATTAGGGCACGTGAATACATGCATCATTTCTGCTTACTGAGCCACGGTGGCTCATTCCTTGCGTTACGTGTTGTAGGTACTAGTGATCACGGTACGTGATCCGTATGGAGCAAGGCCAATCTTTTGGAGCTTCCGACTGCTTTTGGGGTGGAAGTGTGTGTATGGATGACGACCTGTGACGGCAATCTCACGTTAACCTAGTCCTTTCCTAACCATGCCCAGAAATAAAAATATCTAAAACCCACTTTTCAACCTCATAACCACACTTATAAAGAAAGCAATGAAACTCCATTGAAGAAGGTATGAAGCAGTTACTTATATATTTTTGTTGCTAACTCTTAAATTAGGTTGGTAACTCAAATTTAGTATGTTTAGGAAGTTAATACCCTAAAAACAATAAGAAGAGGGAGGAGAAGATCGAGGGCTGGCTTTCGAGAAGGTATAAAATCCTTGCCTATGTCCTTACATTTTCTTGGCTCGTGATTTGAAGATTCAAAGTTTGGATTATCTTGCTTAGGGTGTTAGCACACGAAATCTGCCGAAATGGTGTCCTTTAGTTCATACAAGTTATAGACTTTTAGGAGTTTCGACTAGGTTAAGTATATGAAGGTAGTTTCGAGCAGTTGAACCTTTGTGTTTCGATCGGAAGTGAGAACGTCTAACTAAGTTTCGATCGAAAGTGGGCAATTGAATTATGTTTTTGAGCAAACGTACATAGTAAATAGGCTTTCAATCGAAAGGGACCAGAGAAATAGTTTCGGGCGAAACTTAAGGGTTTATACGATTTTGAATCTAATAATACCAAGTTCGATCGAGAGTAGGGAATTATTTCTTAGTGTTTCGAGCGACACCTAGACGTAACATTTTAAGTTTCGACAAAATCAAATTTTAAGATAGTAAATAGAGCAATTCATGAGTTTCGACCGAAACTAACCCTAACATGCTTGAATCGATCGAAACCCTATCTCAAGCCCATGCAATTGATCGAAAGTGATTTCTTCCTAAGCATGGTTTCGATCGAAACCTAGAATATCACGATGACGAAAGAACACGGCGAAACGTTATCCATACCACATACAGTTGATCGAAAGCGACCTCTTCCCATGCATGGTTTCGAGCAAAACGAAGGTGATGTCATGGTGATGAAAAGACGCGGCGAAACTCCCTCCCTACTACGTTCAATCGGGTGAAACTAACCCATGATAACTACCAATTGAAATTAGGATTGGATATAAATGAGCTCTAGTCCATTTGGATCGAAACTAGCTAGCAAATAGGACTTTCGATCGAAAGAAACTAGAGAAAGAGTTTCAGGCGAAACCTTGTGATGATAAATAACTTTCGTCGTGTAAAGAATCGATCGAAAGGGATGAAGGCATAATGTGGAAAATTGGATTAGACAATTTGGATGAATTGAAATGATCGGTGAGGAGTTTAGACCGAAACCTAACCAAGTAGCACACTTTCGCCGAGGTATATACGTCAACGTCGAAAGTTAATTCTAACATAACTTGGTATAGAAATCAAACGACTTAGGAAATTTAATAAGGCAAATCGAGTGGCTCGAAGTCTAGAAAATTAGCGTAGCTCCAAACAACTAGTATGACAAACAAATATTAATTAATTCGACGAGTAGCTATGAAAGGCAATGAACTAACATTCTAACCCTTCCTATTTAAAGGTCGTACTTTAGGAGGTTACACTGAAGTACGCTAATTAAACCATGGACGACAGGCAAGTGGAAATTCAACTACGACACGTAACGTACCTGCGCATGATTATGTGATACGTGCTTATGTGACTCTATGTGAACCTTGTACGATATGATACATTTTATGCATGAAGCCATGATATGATATTCATGTGAACATGACATCAGCATTTGCACGCATATGTAGTACGAAAGACATGAAGTACGAGCGTGCATAAGATCGCCTGTGTGCGATGTAAATTCGCCGATATTGGCGTCTGTTGTCGTCTCAATAAAGAGTCACGGCTCTTCTATGCGGCCATGGCGTTATGATGCCAATTTGCCTGTTATGATAGGCAGGGGGAATACCCCATTTGCGGGAGATGCAACCTGGAGGATGCGACCCGAGGCATGCACTACACAGGGGAAACCTTTGGGGTTAGTGACCTCGATGTTGGTACCAGTGAGAAGCGTCCGCGTGGAGGCCACACTTAGTAAGGGAAGATTCCTTCGGGTGACCTTCTAGTGTGCGAACCCCCACATATGTAAAAATCCCTCGTGGATTAGAGCTCTATGAAATGGCGCATAGTAAGATACAAAGCGAGGGCCCATATGACGTACGAGTTTAAAAAGAGTATGAGCTTTAGAGAGTGATGGCGTGGATTGTCGTCGTTATGGCACGTTATGCATCATTTTTGCTTACTGAGCCACGGTGGCTCATTCCACACGTTACGTGTTGTAGGTACTAGCGATCACGGTACGTGATCCGTTTATGGTGCAAGGCCAATCTTTTGGAGCTTCCGGTTGCTTTTGGGGTGGATGTGTGTGTATGATGACGACCTGTGAAGGCCGGGCGCATAGGAGCTTTGTGCTGTGCATGTACACACGTTCCGTGTGAATAGGACTTGAATGGATGTAGACAGACTTAAGAAATTCTTTTGGCGTATATGTATGACTTCTATTGTATAAATGGAAGAATTTTATGCGCATTTTCTCGTATCTATCCAAACAAATGTACGTTAAACACTTAGGATTAATAGAAAGTACGAACCGAGGTTAGCGGGTCCTGACAGAGTGGTATCAGAGCTTCGGTCACAGGTCCTGTAGACTGTCCGTACACACACACTCAAAAACACGGAAGCGGCCTTCCTTGTAAGTACCATGTTATGTGAATTCTTTGTATGGTTTGATTTATTGAAGATGATGATCCGTCAGACATTAATGAAGATGATGATCCGTCAGACATCAGAGATTAACAAGTTCAGCGACGGTACACTTCTAATCATTCGAAACAAGCTCAGAAGTATTCTCGAGCAGCTAAAAGATGAAGAGCACGAAGTCCAAGCAAAGTACATGAAGCTGATCGAGATCATATCTGAGAAAATATCATTCCGAAGAAGTTTGCGGTCATACGAGTATTTCTTAGGACTTAGAAAATCTCCATATGTGCTGGTGAGCCCGAAGAAAAGGAAGACCCAGAAGACATCAACAAGAGGACGAGGACACTAAGGAGGAGATTGTTAGGAATTAATTATAGTGTCCTCTATTTATTTGTGTCTTGGTTAATATTTAGATATTAATGTGTTGTAGTAGGTTGGGGAGACAACTTGTATTTAGTAGAAGTTTGGTACTTGGGCTTTAAAATACCAAAGAGTTGTGGTATATAAAGCCCATAATTACCCTTGTTAGGGTTTTTATCCAAAGAAAATTGCTTGAAGCCGTTGTTGTTAAATACACACACAAACACACACTAAAAGGTGCTTCATACGGTTTTAATCTTTCTAATAATCTTTTGATCCTTGTTTGGTAACAAGTGGACCAACAGGGTGGGTTAGTGTAGACGATGGGCGCTTTCTTTTACTATTCAACACACACGCAACCATACTACACCAAAAAACACACCCTAATGAATTAGGGTTTAGGGTTATATATACCACATTAGTTGGTATATTATACCCCTAGTAACTAAGAACTAGAATATTATAAACTAGCCCAAAGTTAATTAAACACAACCAACTAAGATAAACACAATGAAATTGAACACTATAAAGTATTCCTAACATAAGTTATGAAATCACATTATTAAGGTCGGGAAACCCAATATTTCGAAACAAATATTTTCGAAAGCTACAATTTTCGAACACTTAGAGCCCTAAACCGTGAAATACGTAGAGCAAAAATGGTTAGTGGAGGTCTTACGGTGTTCTCCAAGCTCGAAGTTGTCGGAATATTGCTCGTCGTCGTCGGAAAAATCTCCAAGAGGGAGGAGCTCGTCGTCTCGTCGCCGCGTGGTTATGAAAATATATGTGGAAGAAGATGGGTAGTAAGGAGTATGGGCGATGGTTCTTAGCCTAAAATTCCGTAACCGTCACCCAAACGAAAAAAAATATTTAAAAACCATGGGTGACGGTTCTTGGGAAGAAACCGTCACCCAAACTAAATATTTTAAAAAATAATAAAAATTTAAAAAATAAAATAAACCTAACTAACCTTGAGCGACAACTTTTTATATCAAAATAGAATCCGTCGCCCAAAATTACAATGTAAATCATTTGATGTTTCGTAGCTTTATGTATTCGAGTTCTATTTTAATAAAAGATTATCATAAATTTTTATCCATGTGGCATGTTCATATATTTGACACGTAATACGGACAATGAAAAATTTTAAAAAACTCAATCCACGGTCCCTTGTATATATGTGCGGGTCCCTTGCTTTATATTCATGCGTCCCCTGCTTATATTAACCGATCTATTGCTTATATGTTGGGAATCCTCGAGGGTCCCCAGACCCACGTTCCTTGAACGGCGGAATTTTAAAATTTTATGGAGTTCCCCGACTATCCAAGATCGCTCTGTTACAAACACGGGAAATAAATGACGTAAAGAAATAAGGGATCAGCCATGATACATCGTCGAAACCTGTTGACGTTGGCTAGCTTCGAATCCTTCGAATCCCCGAGGCGTAGTGCCCCTCTTTTATGCCAAAAGCAGTCGAACGGGACTCCTCCTTTGCTCAAGACACGCCGGCACCTCACGAACATCGCAGCTATTCTTGCATGTGCGGCTAGGCCAAGAACGAGCTGCTTGCTGCCCCTGAGAGAGAGTGCGAGAGAGAAAGTGATGAGAGGAGAAAATTCTTAGTTTTTCATCTCTTGAACTCAAATTTCGAAAATTAAATTCTTCTCTTCTTTAGGATTTCGTGTAAAGCGACAAACACCACATTGAGTCCTCGGAATAGCCGACGAATCTCGCCATTAATGATCTTGTTTCAAGCATATATGCCATCAACGTTTTCACAGGGCAACCCCAGACCCTAATTCGACTCAGACTATCCTTACGCTTATGCCAAGCCTCGTAAGGAATCATGTCGGCAGATCGGGTAGCTATCCCGCTAAGGATATATGCCGTTGTTTCTAAAGCATCCACATAGAAATGGGGAGATCTGTGTAACTCATCATCCATCGAACCATATCTAAAAGCGTTCGATTTCTACATTCGACCACGCCATTCAATTGTGGCGTGCCTGGCGGGGAAAACTGTATGATGATGCCATTTTCTCTAGGAAATGCATTAAACTCAAGCCTCATGTACTAACCGCCTCGATCTGATCGAACGGCTTTAATGACCTTGCCAGTTCACTTCTCCACTAACGCTTTATACTCTTTGAACATTTCAAGAGCTTCAGACTTTTGTCTCATGAAATAGACATTTCCGTAGCGGGAGAAATCGTCCGCGAACGTTATGAAGTAGCGGCAATTACCTCGGGCCGTTACTTTTAATGGTCCGCATACGTTAGTGTGGATTAAACCCAACACTTCTGTGCTCCTAGCAAAAGCCCCTGTGAAGGGCGACTTGGTCATTTTCTCTATGATGCAAGACTAACACGTAGGAATCGTGCATGTTCACACTGTGCTAATTAGTCCATCCTTTTCCATCTGTTCAATCTTCACTTCTGCTGCGTGACCTAGTCGTAGGTGTCAGATGTATCGATCGTTCGACCCAGCTGATGATTTGGTGATTGCATTTACAGTTTTTACATCTTCTTTTAAGTTGACGTAATATAAACCATTTATTAACATCGCACTTCCAACATTTTTATTTCCGAAATAGTTATGGCAAACATTATCGATAAATTGAAAGTCATAACCAGTCTGCTCAAAGCAGGAATCGATATAATATTTTTAAGCCCCTTGGACACACCAAAACGTCAGAAAGTTCTAAACAATGTAATGACGATAAGACTAAGGTCTTCGATCCCACGTGTGCAGCTGGTACAGTATGTCCACCACATACGTTGATTGAGACCTCGCCAACTCGAAGTTTCCTACTTCGTTCTAGATCTTGGCTCAAAACACAAATGTGGGAACTAGCCCCTGAGTCAATTATCTACGAAGTATAATACACAGAACAATTAGCTTCAAAAACTATTTGTTTTTCGGAGGCCTCAGACGCCTCTAGCTTCGGATATTCATGCTTCCAATGGCCCATCTGCTGGCAAAGGAGGCACTTTTCGTGGGCTTTGCGCCCGACCTTTCGACCTTATTGGTCTTCGCCTTCTTGGCGACTCTACCCTTGGCCACACCTGTCTTGTTCGACTTCTTCTTCGATCCCTTGGACCTAGAAGTTACAACAAGCATGTAGGCGTGCACCTTCGCTGAATCTTCAACCCACTGATCGTGGAGTAAGATCTCCTCATTAGTGGATTTAGCTTTGGGCGATTCTGACTCCTTAATGTCCCAGATATAATCCAGTTTGCTAATTTGAGGACGATCCTCAAATTTTTGAGCCAGTCTACATAGTTCGGTCCAACCAAATAATCTTTCTCCAAGAGTGTAATTAACGGGTTTGTCATTGTAACTAATAGGGAAGAAAATAAATGCACAAAATAAACAGATAGTTGGGATTTGTAGTGTTTAATCAGACTGAAGTAGGACTTTAAATTGTCGTCTGACTCCCACTATTTTTCTCGAAACCCTTTCTCCCATTAGGCATTTCGGAAACCTTGTTGAGTGGTTTCATAGTAGCGTTGAGTTTCCCACGCCACAACAAACTAGCCTCAACTTAACAGCTTATTGGCTCGTTTGGTTAGCCGAGGTCGTGTCCCTCACGTTTCTGTTACACAGAAGATTCAACGTCTTTGTCTCAGTCAGGGTCCCTCAGCCGTAACTCGGAACATATTGGGAATGACTGTCCAAGTGCAACCTATCAACGTCCTGCTCACCTGCCACCTTTCCGTGAACTTCATCCCCCCGTAGGATAACTCTTAGAGGGTGAAGAGTGGTCGGTGAGCGGCAATTCATAATTTCGTCCAAATCCGTTCATGCAAAGGCGAGGGTTTTGGTGCCGTAACTCGGTTACCTGCAATTGTACCCCTAAGTCGTAACGTTTTCGGACTTGATAGAAGACAGGAGCCTAGCCCCTTTACTCACTTGATATTATAGGTCTAACCTCGGGAGAATTCTCACAGTTTTAACACGACACATTATGCACATTATTACGTTCGAAACCAACACGCACATAATGGACTTTAATAGTAAACCTAGTTCCAACCTATCAAAGTAAACGTGAAAGATCGGGATATCTCTAGTTCTATCCTAATTGTACAAAACAATAAGACTCTAAGTATTCGGGCTTGCTCGAATAGACGCCTCGGCCACCAGCTCGTTCGTTCGGGTTCCTCTCGATCGACACTCGTACGGCCGTCTTAACAAAACTACAATAGCCTATGACGGGGAATCTATCCCTAATAAAACCGCTCGCTTATCTACTAAAAACTGTAAAGTACTATCCGGGGGGACCTTGTCACCCTTAACATATCACATGGCAAAAACAGAACCTAATCCCCAATCAATCACCACGTTATTCAAATAACATGCATCACGACAAATTTAACACATTTCCGAGCCGAAATCGAATTTGGGCTTTTAAATCGACCAAGCCAAGCCCTATATATTTTGGGTCGTAGGATGGGCTGAACCAGGCTCGGATGCTTTCGTCGTGCGCGTTGCCAGCCCCGTGCTGTGCGCTCACGCGCTAGTGGTCTATGCCTAGTATCGCGCACGGTCATTCCTACTTTCCGCGCATCCACGCCCGGCTTTCCCGAGCGTTGCATGCACCCACGCGCACAGCCCGTGCCTCTCGTGCTGCATGCCCCGCGTGTCGTCAGCCCTATGCGCCGCGCGCCGTGCGGCCAGCCCGTCTTGAGTCGCGCACCGCGCGTGCTTCGCGCACCGGCGGCCCGTGCGCCGTGCCCACCACGCGGACGGCTAGGAGCAGGCTGCACGCTGCGTGCAGTCCGCCCCGAGTCGGGCACCGCATCTTCTGAATTAGTCGCGCGCGCCGCGTGCGCAGGCTGCCTGGGAGTCGTGTGCACCATGCACACGGCTAAGGCTTTCGGGGTTTTCGTGGTTTTTTTTCATAGTACCGTGACTTTAACCGAGCCTATAGCTCTGGTACCACTGTTAGGAATCCCCGAGGATCCCCAGACACACGTTCCTTTAACAGTTGAATTCTAAAATTTTACGGGGTTCCCCGCCTATCCAGGATCGCTCGGTTACAAACACGAGAAAGTAATGACGTAAAGAATAAGGGATCAACCATGATACCTCGTCGAAACCTCTTGATGATGGCTAGCTTCGAATCCTTCGAATCCCCGAGGCGTAGTGCCTCTCTCTCACGCCAAAAGCAGCCGAACGAGACTCCTTCCAGGCACAAGATCGTCACGCCGGCACCTCACTAACGTCGCAGCTATTCTTGCATGTGCGGCTAGGCCAAGAACGAGCTGCTTGCTGCCCCCGAGAGAGAGAGTGCGAGAGAGGAAGTGATGAGAGGAGAAAACTCTTAGTTTTCCTATCTTGAACTCAAATTTCGAAATTAGATTCTTCTCTTCTTTAGGATCTCGAAAATCCTTATTTATGGCCAAAAATAGGTTGAGGTGGTAGGAGAAAAATCCTCACACCTCCCCTTTACCAAGTCTTCGTTTTACAAAGTAACGAATTAAAAATCCAAACTTTAAATTTGATTAATATCCAATACTTTAATTAATTAAAATACCATATTTAGTAAATTTTAAATATATAATATCCAATATAAATATATTTAATAATTTTCGAATTTTTTCTTATAAAATTCGAAAGTTACATATATCCTTCAAATTAAATACTATTATTTCTCTAAGACAATAATAAAGACCTAAATCTAATTTAAATCATATACTAAATATTCAATATCAAATATTTTATTTCAAAATTATACCGTGAGGTGGAAAGACCATTTTACCCCTCACTAGTCAAACTTAGTATTTTCGGCTGATCAAGGTTTTGGCCATGCCCCAAACCCTAATTCTCAACCTAGGACCTAGCCTTGTCTCTCTCTCTCTGATGTTGATGTTGCCCTTTTTAAGCCCGACTCTCTTAGTTCGTCTCAACCGGCCTAGGAGGTATCTAGGAGTTCGGTGTTAGGTCCTCAGATTAACAACTCTAAGATCCTAGGCAGGAATTCTAAGTAATTCGATGAATATGATTGACATTAATAATCGATCGAAAAACTCTAATGAAGATCGAGAGAGAGATTTCGAGTAGAGTGAGAAAGTTACTGTTGTTTCTCTCTCTAGAAATTGAATTGCAAGCCCTTCGGATCAATTCTCAAAACTTTCTCTATTCAGCTCAAGTCATTTACAAGTATTTATACCAACAATCTTGGTATAAATATCTAACTAGTCTTTAATCTAAAGACTAATACAAGTAAAGCCCCTAATTACAAGGACAACTAATGAAATCAAGCACAATTACAAATGATATTCTACATTCTCCCCATTTGTGCTTGATTGCGTCTCCGCGCTATTCGTCCTTGTCGGGCATAGTACGATCTGCGCAAGCCCAGCGCATGCTCGTAGTCCCTAACCGTCTCCCTGAGCTTCAGGCGCTCCTCGATGTCATCCAATAATTCCATCAGGAGCGGCTGTTCTCTCACAAACCGGTGGATCCTCAGCATCGTGTCTCTATTTATCTCTTCCAACCTCTGTTCGATATTTCTCCTGACGATCTTGAGGGTTCCGTCGCAAAACTTGTGAATTTCTGTCTTCAGCATCAACCTATTCTTCTTGGCAATTGGGTTGTTGTAGGTGATGCCGATGAAAGAGCTGATGTGCACGTGATTGCTTGGAAGCCTCTCGATCTCAGGTCCTTTGAAGAGTGGTTCGGCCATGTTGACCTTCTTCATATTGCTCTCAAGCGCCAATTGAAGGTCGTGAGCGGCGAAGTACTTGACTTGTCGCATCATAAACCGGTAGAGCACTTCGAGGCCTTCTTTCTTGATAAAGCCCTGAGGACCTTTGTACTTCTCCACGTATAGCTGATAAAGACGGTAGACTTCATCGGCGGGGAGGTACGGCAAGTCGCTCTCGCTCAGTTCCTCTCGGGTCCTATCCACTCGTTCGATGATGTAATGAGGTGTTGGAAGTCCTCCTTTGGCACAATAGACACTGAGGAGTTAGCGAATTGGGGAGAGTTCCCTGAAGTGACTCTTTAGTCGATCCTTCGGGATCCCCAGCCTCACTCCGGTCCTAGTTGCGCCAGCATCCACAGATATGTCATTCTCTTCTGCTGATCCCAGTGAGAGATCCCTCTCAGCTCGAACTCATCCGGCTTCTTAATTCGATCCGGTGACCTCCAAATGTTTTCCCTGACTTCTTCAAGGAAAAGTATCTCTATATGAATGGTCTCCCACGGCGTGTCGATCCGAACGGTCCCTGGCATCTGTCTTGCAGGGGAGGCCGCTCGCTGTGCGATCAACTCCGGTAGCCTTGGGATTTCATTTTGGTATTTCTACACCTTGAAGTTCGTCGTCTTCAATGATCACGAGGTCCACGGATGCTTGTTGTAAGAAGTGGCGTACGTCCTGAAGCCGTTGTCTCTGATGCTCCTCAGGCATGGAATGGGTCATCCACTGGCCTTCGAAGATGTACTTGTCTAATACTTGGTGTGGATTGACGCCATGTCCAGAGGGTCCCGATTGGTCTGGAGCGACGGAGGGAGTAGCTTGGGTAGCTGCCAAAGCTACAAGCATTGCAGCGCTTGTTTCTTCTTCCGAAAGCAAGGGGCTTGAGTAGATCGGCGGTGAGGGCGGAGACGTCCGAAGGGTAAAGGTAGGTGGGTCGATATGTAGTAGAGTGGCTGTGCGGTGCGTGGTGTGGGTGGTTTGGGTGGTTTGGGTTTGGGTTTCACCAGCTCCAGCGCTTGTCTGCGTAGCGCCCGAGCCTTGTCCTTGGCCAGATGTAGATGTCCTCGGCCTCTTCTCCCCCTCATGAGGGTCCTGATCATCAGGATCGTCATGTCTGTGCCGGGAGTGGGAGCTTTGGCCTCGGCAGGTGTCAATCGGTGGCTCAAGATGATCCACCAATCGCCGATAGAGGGATTCTTCTTGAGGCGATCGGATGGACAGGCCTATCAAACAGGCGAGGAGAATGTCGTGGAGCTCGGTGATGGAGATGGTGTATGGGTTGATGAGGATGGAGGAAGTGGCTAAAGGGTCGGTGGGTGTGGGTTGTGGAGGTGTTGGGTGGGTTTGTGACGAAGGGCCTTCAGAGGCAGGTGCTTTCCCGGTATCTCTTCGGGATGCCTCGATTACTTGTAGTACTCTCTCCGTGATCTTGTCTTCCATAGACTGTACAGCGGCAGAGAGAGCGGCCTGGAACTGCTCGTTCGTCACAAATGGTGTGGACGCCTCCATGGATGGACCAGGACGACTGATGTCGCCTGTTATCAACCCTAGAGTAGACACCGAGTCCTGGGGCTGGCTCACAGTCACTTGAGGTTGTGACTGTATGAGACTTCTACCCAATCCTGGAGTCGAGTCCTGAGGATTCGCCTCTATGGGTGTTAAGGCAGGCTCAGGTTGTGCCTGCGAACCAGATACAACATGAAATGGTTGCGGCTCAAGATTGAGCAAAGATGTGCCAGCAACACTTGTCGTCATGGTCAGCGTAGTATCTGGGGCGGCAGTGACGGCCGGGAAGAGGGACTCCAGCTGAATGCTTAGTCGTCTGGGAGTCCTCCTTATCAGGCTTATTTGCTCGTCAGACTCCGTGTCAGACGGGGTGGCTGTGTGAGGAGTGAGATCACGACATCCTCAAGTGCCTGATCCGTCACCGGTGGAAGAGAGCTTTGCCCCACTTCAGTCTCGGGTTGTGCTTCTTGTTGAAGAACCTCCTCAAAAGTTTCTTCGAGCACGCCAACATGTACGAGCACTTCCACCTGGAATTCGAGTTCAGGAGCCTCGAGCGCCATCTCGGTAGCCACGACGTCTATCAAGGTATCTTCTACGTCGGGCATTGGCTCTTCGATCGAAGGAGACTCCTGTTGGAGCTCCTGAGCGACAACGTCAATCATCGCGTCGTCAGGGCTTGGTTGGTGTTGGGGAGGGCTCACATGGTGATCTGCCGGGGGCCCTCCGATCATATCCTCCGTTAAATTGTGTTTCAGGCAGAACCTCTGATACTCAGCTCCCGCGGGGTCGACGAGCCTGAGTAGGTTGAGTGGAATCGACATCGACGGTTGGTCCAGGTCCGTGAGCCGTGGGTTGTGGAAGAACTTAAGCCTTGGTGGCTGATAATTTCCACCAGGAGGCAGCTGGGGAATGTTCTGGTGCAGCGCCATGATCTCCCTGATGATGACATTGAACCACCGAGCATAAGGCATGTCCTTCGATCGCCGGTTCTCCTTCTGCCGACTCTGGTCCGCGAGGTCGTTCCAGATCAGCTGTGCGTAGTCGTAATTTCTTGAGAAGGCGATGCCGTGGAAGATCCTCAAAATATTGCCGTTGCCCTTATCAAATCCTGCGTGCTTGGGCGACAGACACTTATTCACTATTCCGAATAGTGTCTTCCACGGGTGTGGGATTCCGCTGCTCTGGACCTGAGCTAATCTTGTGAGCGGCGGTTGGTATCCCATGTGTAAGAAGTCCTGGATCATCTCAGCATCCGATGGGAGCGGGTCGAAATTATTGCTGTGGGGCAAGTCCAGTACCATGCCGAACTGGTTCTTGTCCGTGCTAATATGTCGGGTCCCTATCCTCGTTGAGAATCTGAAGGCTCCATTGTTCACGTCTCCTTGTATGCAGCCCCAAAACTGCTGGAGATAGACCATCGGCACCGATGCGGTGACCGTTAATGCATGCCAGATGGGGTGGCCTTGCAGGATTGATATGATGATCTCGTCTGGACACCTAAAGGTGCTCAGATCGAGCTGGAAGTTCGTATCTTGAACCTTTAGGTAAAGGTTGTGATCGTAGATGTGGTTGTATTTCGGGTAGCGATCCATTTGAAAAATAAGATATATAAAAGTTTATTAGTTCAATTTTATTTTCAGTCGAAATATGAATAAATTTCATCAAACTATAGTAATTTTGCAAATAATAGCATGTTCGATGAATTTTGAATTGAAATCATATCAAATGCATAGTGTATGTTTAATTTCAAAAATCGTGATGGCATGAATGTAATTTCGAATGAAATATTTGTCGCGTGAAAAATGGTTCGAAATTTCGCTAAGTGTTAAATCAGTAAGTCACTATTCATGCCGAGAAAATTTTCGCTCGAGAAAATTGAATTGCAATTTGATTTCCTATACACTGATTTCAATTGAAACGTTTCTGTGTAATTTCTCGATCGAGAAATTTTATTCGCTGATAGTCGCTACAGTGTAAAGACTTATAGAAAAATTTTCTAAGTGTTGACGATGAAATTTAGACTGTAGTCGATCATTGTACGATCGAGAAAAATTCCGCATAAATTTACGATCGAGAAACTAATTCTCAGGTAAATTTACTGTCGAGAAATTTTCTTCGATTGAATAAAATTTTTCGATTTGAAATTTGTCGAGCGGTATGTGATTTTCGATTGTAAGTAAAGTTTTTCGCGGCGAAATATTTTTATCGAGAAATTAGTCAACGATAGACTAGGTCAATCGTCGAGAAATTTTTCGATCAATTAAATCCTAAGCGGCGAATTTTTCGATCGAAAAATAAAGCGTTGAAAAAAAATTAATTATTCGTTGCTAAATTTTTGCGACCAAATTGAAATTAAATCAAAAATTCTATTTTGCGATAGTAAGTTTTCGCTCGATAAAATTTGCATCTAAAATATCTATTCAGTGCATAAGTTTTTCGCTCGCAGAAAATCACAATTGGATTTTTCGATGGTAAGTGTAGCGGTTATAACCTTTTTATCGTGATGACTAAGTCAGAATTTTACGATCGAAAACTAAATCGACACAAATAGTATATCGATTGAACTGTAATCCAATTAAGATAATTTGCGATCGACAAAGTTCTTCGACAGCTTCAAAACTTCAAAATACCCAGTTTCATCGAAACTCATTTTATCATCACAGATGGAAATCTTCCTACGATTTATGCTATCTGTTTCGTCAAAAACATCGAATTTATCTAAACAACAGGCATTTAACTCAGAAAATCCAAGAAGCATGCCTAAGTTTAGTAAAACAGTATACGTTGAAATGGTTTTTGAAGAACAGTCGAAAAATCTTAACTAAACATGCGAAAAACTACGGAATTGAAATGCAAATCAAGTTATAACATGCGCAATCGTTAACAGAATCGAAATTCTACCTTAATCAGACGATTTGAAGTGAAAATTAGAAGATTTTTGAAGAATTTGGTATCGTCTGAGAAAGTTTTTCGCGAGAGAAATTTTTTCGATTAGGGTTGCGTGAGAAAAAGTTTTTCGACTGACAAAAAGTGAGCTTTTAATAACTCGCTGTAAATCAATGTTGGGTTTGCTGTAGCACCCGAGTTTTCCGTAAGTGTTTAGGGCCAATAAATTAGCGAAGTATGACCTAGTGCTATATGTGCATTTATGTGATCTATGTGCAATTATGTGTTATGATGACTCCAAACTCACACAATGGGTTCTCGAAAATAACAAGAACGAAGAAAGGCGAGAAAATGATAAAAGCCATATAAGAATTGGACTAGGAATACTAAATATTAGTGGGCTAGAACTCAACCATAGGCCCAAATTGTAAAATATCAACATGGGGGACAAAACTTCCATGAATTGAGGGAAACCCACGACGCCCCTAGTACCCCTTTTTCCATGCTCAAGATAAAAATCCAATAAACAAATCCAAAACTCCACAACCACTCCAAAACCATCGAAAATCAAGAAAAGAAAGAAGAAGGGAAAGGAGCCGAGAAGATTTAGCACCCAACACCCCAAATAGCTCAAACATCGAAGTTGGTGAGTAAAACTCTACTCAAGCTATTTCGAATATACTCACTTAGATTATTTGATTTAAATGCACTAAGGATTAAGGAAAAATTCGAGAGTTTAAGCGTACCATAGATGGCAAAAACCCTAGGATTAAGTGTAGAACTATAACCGAAAGTTTCCTTGAGAATTTACTAGGATATGGTTAATCTAACTTGTTCTAGAGGTCATCACTTCAACACGAAAAGATCTTAGAGTAGTATTCGACGTCTTTTTAAGTAGAATAAAGCCTTAGAACCTAGAAATTCTGGGCAGACTGAACGATGGATGTGATTTCCGGGTAGATGACATAAGGCTTGATGGAATCGGGGAAATTAGAATAAATCGGGCGATTGTGGTTGTATGACAAATCGTGCGACTTAATAGAAATCACACATAGTATGTCCCGGTGATTTCTCATGAAGAGACATTTCAATTTGGGCGATCGAACTTAAATCATATACAGTACAAATCTCGGCGATTTGGTTTTGATGCACCACAAATCGGTCGATTGATTTCATGAGAGGAATTGATCGAAAACAATTTAGAGGGACAAATTAATCATGCGATTTAAGCTCAAGAGAACCTCGGCGATTTAAGGGTATCGGCAGTAAGAGATCGGGTGATTTGTCGAGTAACATGCATGAAGTCGGGCAAATTCAAATGACGTCACGACGATGAAAACAATCGGCGATTTACAAATCGACCGATAGAGGATAGCATGCGAAATCTAAATCGGACGACTTAGGTGGATATCACACGTGGCAAGAGGGGAACAAATCGCCGAACTGGAACTAGCTGGACTGTAATCGGGCGATTTCGTGAGTCGAGAAACCGACGATTCTTAAATCGGACGATTCCATGCAAAGCTTAAATCGGACAAGTTGCACACTTGAAGAACTCGGCGATTTTTATCTCTTGAAGACTCCAAATCGGGCGAAATGTCGTAAGCACTCCATGCATGGAATCGAGCAAACCAAATTAATTGGGCACCAATAATCGGGCGATTCCAAGTGCAGTGCAAATCGACCGATACCAAATAGATTGAGCATTAATCGGGCGAATCGAACAACTAACAATAATCTAACTTTCGCCGAACTTAATAGATCAAGAATTTAGTACCCTACCTTAGAATAAATTTTGGGTGGGGACTTGACCTAGTTAGAATCGAACGATTTAGGATTCCAGTAAAAATTAATGTAGTCCGATGATTTAGTTCGACCTAAGTGTAAGAAAGTCGTAATACTAATACGATAATATTTACGTTTAAAGGTCGTACGTTAGGAGCGAACGGGGAGGATACTAATTACGCTTGGACGACAGGTAAGTAGAAATCCAACTACGACACACAACTTGTTTTACGTGCCTAAATTGCGTGATTACGTGCCTACGTGGTTTCATGAACTCGTGAATTGATTGTAGTATTTTAATATGGTAAGTTTATGTTACATTTACTTGCATATGCATATTCACGTGCACGCACGAACTCATGAGGGAGGGTCGTGGGACTGAGTGTGCATACTATTATGTCGCTTGTATGCGACGAGGACCCGCCGATATAGGCCGGTGTGTCGACTCGCAGTTGAGTCACGGACGACTTCTATGGCACCCTATACGGCGTACGACGCCGGTTATTATGATGAGGCAGGAGGAGCGACCCAGGAAGGAGCGACCTAGCTATGCTAGCGTAGGCTAACTGGCGTAGGCAACTGCCCTGTTTGCGGAAGGAGCGACCTGGAAGGAGCGACCTAGGGGGAATCCTAGCGTAGGCTACCAGCGTAGGCTACCGTATGGCAGAGGGGACGACCTGGGAGGGTGCGACCTAGGGAAACCTAGCGTAGGCTACCCAACGTGGGTCGCTGTCACGATCCTATTGAGGATATTGAGCTCTTACTGGTGCATAGTAAGTGCGTCGAGGGCCCTGAGTGATACTAGTATGAGTACTAGGAGCATTGGCGCGGGTCGCCTTTGCGGAGTGTTATGTGCATCGGGGTGGATTGCCTTTGCGTGGTGATGTTATGCATCGGCGTGGATTGCCTTTGCAGGGGAGTGACACGTGCATACATGCATGATTTCCGCTTACTGAGCCTCGGTGGCTCATTTCTTACGTTGTGTGTTGTAGGCACTGACGATCACAGTATGTGATCTTGATTGAAGACAAGGCCGACCTTTTGAAGCTTCGCGCTGCTTTTGGGGTGGACGTGTGTGTGTGGATGACGACCTGTGAGGCTGGGCGCAACGGAGCTTTTGCTGTGCCGACGCACCTTCACCTTTGTAGTTAGACCATGTCTGGACATAATGTCCGACACGCATTCTTTTGTCATGTATAGGACGATGTTTCCATTATGTAAATGGAAAATGAAAAATTCATACGCATTTTTGATGCACTTCACTACTCACAACTCGCTAGGCACGTAAGAATACGCTAGAATGGGCGGTTAGGAAGTCGGGTCGCGACATTTGCGATTGGACGTTTTGCGATTAAATGGATCAGGCCCATTACTATTTGCGCTCGAGAAACTTTTGATTCGAAAATTGCTTCTCAATTCAAATTTTTCGATCGCAAATTATCACGGCCAATCAAAATCGTTTCCAACACTGTTTACGATTGAGAAACTTATGATCATGAATTTAGTCTTCTATCTAGTTTCTCGATTGTGAGTACTTCTAAAATTTCAGATTGACCCCTATTTCAAAATAAAACCCATTATAAGGCTCCCCTTAGTAATTAAAATATATGCAATTAACTCCCTGTATTTTCCGAGTAGTAACGTCTAGCTCCCCTGGTCGTAGTTTAAAAATCTGTACCACTTAGAGATAAACGTTAGTTATAATGGAGTTAATCAACAAATATTTTTGGCAATTTTATCTTCGAAATATCTGGTCTTGTGTCTAGCTCCTCTCTTTGTAGTGTCGACATCTCACTCCTTAGTTTTTGAAACATCTGAAATACTCAGAGAAAAACGTCAAAAATATTTGGAGCTAAACCACGATTTTTATACTTGCTCCCCCTCAAATGATGCACAAGAATTAACTAATTATGCAAGCATATTAAGTCAATTCAAGTCACGAGCATAAAAACACACAAATTTACCAAGTAAGTATGTGTACATGGTCCCCGAAAACATGTACTTCAAAATATTGTGCGAGGATTAGAGCATAGAAAAACTTAATGCATTTAATCAATTCAGTACCAATGCAATCTAAAATTGCATTTAGAATGTCCGACATACAAAAAAAATTCGCATTTATTCAATTCAACGCATATGAAACATAACATTTCATGTCAAAATGTGCGAAATTTATTATTTAATATTTATATATATAATTGTTTTTGTATTTTACTATTACTATAGTATGGGGTCATATTATTTTGCTTCGATCAATCGTCAAGCCTACAATTTTCCGAGACATTTGAAAGAGAAAATTGCAGTCAAGTCATGTCGTCAAACTATAGTCCTAAGTTCATAGACTGCTCCATTTCGACAACTCTTACTAGGTTCGCTCTTGCTCTCAATAATTTCTAACTTGGGATTTTTATATTTATATCACTAAGTCAACACAAGCAGTTTCAAGTCAATTTACCTGTGATCGAGGCGTGTTTAATCATTTCACCCAAGCGAGAGACCGTCGATTGGAATCAAAGGGATGTAAAGGTTTTAGTTTGGCTAGGACTTAGAAGGTTAGGAATTTAGAGGAAAGTGAGATTATCTCTTCGTCATCTTCCATTTCTATGTCTGTCTCCTTTCTTTTCGGCATCTTTCTTCTTTTCTCCCTCATTTACTATCCCTTAATCAGTTATGCTCAAGCTGAAGCTCCGCTTCTCCATGAGGCTATAGGAGATTATCGTAGGCGAAGTTCTTCTTGTTGATTCTCGGGCCGATACCGTGCTCCTCTTCTCTTAGTCCCTAGATAGGTTTCAGAGATTATCTGTTTGGAAAAATTCACGGTTATGGAATTCGTACCCGAGGCTGCGCTCCTCTTCTCGTTTCCCGATATAAGACCGGATTATCGTTGGAGAAGTTCACTTCGTGGTGCTCCTCTTCCAGCCGTTCTGACGAGCGTACGAGATTATCGTTGGAGAAGTTCGCAGCAGGAACCACACCACTTTCTACAAGGTAGTCGGAAGGCCGGTTCCTTTGGTCTTTGCGCATCGAGCAATGCCTTCTTTTGTCATCATCCTACTTTTCTTTTGTTATCTCCCCCTCATTTTCTCGTTTGAACAACCATTCGAAGAGTATAGAATTCGGTTGAAGGCTGGGAATGGGTTTCAAATGAAGAAAAGGACGTCGGAGAAGGCTCAAAGTGGATGACTAAGAGCTAATGTGGGGAAAATTAAGGGCCGAATGAGGAATAACCTAAGCTCCCTTATCATTTTCTAACGATCTAACGTAGAGTATGACACCAAGAATCACTAGGTAAGACAAGTAATTAATGTGTGACTCACTCGAGAAGTAGATCCAAAGAAAGGAAAAAGGAACAAGGCTTGAATCCTCACGCATGTAGAGTGACTTTGTGTCTAGTGGAACAATCAAATGACCTTTTAGACACAAAAATGCGACTTAGACTGACAAAATTTAAGCAATTAGATCGATCGCATGTCGGGGTAAAATTCTAAGTGACTTTAGATCAAAGCATCCTAAAGGATTTCGTCATACCCCATTATATTATATATATATATATGTATACATATTTATTATTGTTATTCATTATTTATTATTATATATATATATATTTATTTTTATTTTTTTAATATCACGCAAGATAAGGACAAATAAGCATAGAAAACACATAGAAAAGAGCATGTGACAGCACAGAAGATCAGGTAATGCACATATTACGGAAGATTCGACATGCCTAATTTTCCGACAAGGAATTGGAATCGTTTCTCATCCAAGGCCTTGGTGAAAATGTCGGCTAATTGAAACTCCGTGTTCACAAAGTACATCTCTATCGTGCCTTTTTCTACGCGATCTTTGATAAAATGATATCTAATGTGTATGTGTTTTGTGCGTGAATGATGAACAGGATTGCAAGTAATGGCAATTGCACTCTGACTATCACTATATATGGGTATATTAGTTAGATTGTACCCATAGTCGCGAAGCTGTGTCCGCATCCACAGCATCTGTTAGATTGTACACAGTTCTGCTTTTTGGATGACCAGCAGACCAGCTTTTCGCCTAGAAATTGAGCGCCACCGGACGTGCTTTTCCTATCCATTCGGCAACCTGCATAGTCAGCGTCAGTGTAACCGATAAGTTTGAAACTCGTACCCTTTGGATACCATAGGCCAAGGGTAGAGGTGCCCTTAAGGTAGCGAAGAATTCTTTTGACCGCGAGCATATGGGATTCTTTGGGTTCGGCTTGAAAATGGGCACACAAGCAGGTGGCAAACATGATATCCGGCCGGCTCGAAGTGAGGTAGAGAAGAGATCCAATGATACTGCGATACAGTGTGATGTCGACCGATTTACCAGAGGGATCGGCATCCAGCTTGCAGCTTGGTGACATAGGAGTGCTAAGAGGCTTGCTCTGGTCTTAATGAAACTTCTTCAGAATATCCTTGATGTATTTTGTTTGACTGATGAAAATTCCATTGAGCTGCCTGACCTGAAGGCCTAAGAAAAATTGCATGTCTCCCATGTGACTCATTTCGGATTTGCTCTTCATGAGATCTCCAAACTTCCTGCAGAGCAGAGGATTTGTTGATCCGAAGATGATGTCGTCGACATATACTTGGACGATCATCAGATCTTTGTCATGCCATTTAATGAAGAGGGTTGTGTCTATCGTTCCTCGTATGAATCCAGACTTCACGAGGAAATCACTCAGGACATCGTACTAAGCACGTGGGGCTTGTTTTAGTCCATAGAGAGCTTTGTCCAAACGGTAGACGTGATCGGGATGTTTTTTATCAACGAAACCTTCCGGCTGAGTGACGTAGACTTCTTCTTTTAACACGCCGTTGAGAAAAGTGGTTTTAACATCCATCTGATAGACTTTGAAGTCTTTGTGAGTCGCATAAGCCAGCAGGAGGCGGATAGCTTCGATACGGGCAACAGGATTATAAGTCTCGTCGTAGTCGATGCCTTCCTGTTGATTGTATCCCTTAGCTACTAGCCTTGCTTTGTTCCGGATCACTTCTCCATCTTCATTTTTCTTATTCTTGAAAACCCTATTTAGTTCCGACCACTGTTTTTCCCATGTAGACGGGGTACCAAGGTCCACACTTGAAGACGTTCGAATTGATTGATTTCCTCTTGCATTGCAATTGTCCAATCCGGGTCTCGAAGTGCGTCTGCTACTTTAGTAGGCTCGTTTTGGCTCAGGAAGCAACTGAAACGACTGTGTTGACGATGTGTCCTCACACCATCCGAAGGATCGCCAATTATTTGATCGACCGGGTGACCTCTAGTCCACTTGCGCTCATGAGGCAAGGCTGTAGCAGATGCGTCAGCCATCTGTGGATCTAGATTGCCTATAGTCTCCGATAGATCATTTGTCTGAGGAAGTTCCAATTCTGCACTTGGATCGATCGTCTCTGATGATACTTCCTCGAGGACCACTGTAGGTTCTTCGGTATTCTGTGGCAAATCTGAATCGGGTTGGGTAGAGGTGTGAGATGAACTTGGTACGTCGGTCTCGAACGGTGGAGAATCCACTGTAGGTGCAGTGGTGCAAGACCGATATACTGGTTCGAAGAGAGAATCCAAATCGTCTATTGCAAGTCTCGTTGCTTCGTCTGACATTGACTTTGATGTTGTTGCCATCTTCTGTTGGTTTTGTGCCAACACACCAGTGATTACGGGTTCTGAAATGTTGTCTTCAGAAGCCATCGGGTTGAGCACGGGTCCTGAACTGATTTGAGCAGGAACCATCGGGTTAGGCACGGGTCCTGGACTGAGTTGACTAGAAGCCATCTCTGCCACTTCGTGAAAAGTGACATTATAGCTTTCCCTAATAGTTCGGTTGGACTTGATGTATACTCGGTATGCTTTTGAAGTTGAAGAATACCCGACAAATGTAGCTTCGAATGCTTTAGGGTCGAACTTTGCACGTTGTTCTCGGTCGTTCGCCACAAAGCACTTGCACCCGAAGACTTTAAAGAAAGATATATTGCGCACTCTATTGTTCACAATCTCGTACGGAGTCTTGTTGAATCGTTTGTGAACCACCGTCCTATTTTGAGTAAAACAAGCGGTATTGACTGTTTCAGCCCATAGAAAGTGTGGAAGTCCTGACTGGATCAGCATTGTACGATCGGCTTCCACTAGTGTTCGATTTTTCCTTTCGACGACCCCATTTTGCTGAGATGTTTTGGCGGCTGAAAATTGTTGACTTATTCCAAGTTTTTGATAGAACTCACTGCGGTGGTTGTTTTTGAACTCAGTGCCGTTGTCTGTTCGAACAACTTGAATAGTCTGTTGCAGCAGATTTTGAGTTGTGTTCACAAAATTGATTATCAAGTCACCGGTCTCATCTTTCGTTCGGAGGAACTTTGTCCACGTGTAGCGAGAATAGTCATCTACAATCACTAGGATATACTTTCTTCCATTGATACTCTGAGTCTGCATCGGACCACAGCGATCCATGTGAATTAGTTCGAATGGTCGAGAAGTAGACGCAATTTGCTTGACGTGATGAGATGCTCGCTTCATTTTTCCTAGGTGACATGCCAAATAATGATGCTCCCTTTGTAGTTGTACAGTTGGAAGACCGTGAACCAACTTTTTCGTAGAAAGACGTTGGAGAGCTTTCATGTTTAGATGAGACAGCGTTGATGCCATAGGATGTTCCTCTGTAAGTCAATCTGAGAAATGAGGCATACAGCTGTCGAGGGCCGCACGGACGTCAGGTTGATCGTGTAAAGATTGGATCTCCGAAGTCCTTGAAGGAGTTCTGTGTCCTGACTATCCAAAATTCTGCACCGTCAGCATGGAAGACCACCTGAAAGCCTTTGTCACAGAATTGGCCTATGCTGAACAAGTTATGGCGGAGGCCTTCGACGTATGAGACATCTTTGATGGTCAGATTCTTCAGAATGATATCCCCAAGTCCTAGAATCGGGGCTGAATCGTTGTTCCCAAATCTGACTTTGTCGTTTGGTCGGTCTTTGTAGTTGCTCAGCAGCTCTTGTTTACCGGTCATGTGTGTGGAGCAACCAGAGTCAAGGTACCACACATGATGGATCTGCAAAAACAATTTAGAGAGCTTTAGGTACCCACTTAAGCATGGGTCCTCTCAGATTAGCAGATTTAATTTTGGGTTCAGATATGACTCCTAATCTATTTTTGTATGAGTCTTAATAACCCATTGCACTTTTGGAGAAGTGAGTTTGGGTTTTGCCTCTGTAAGAGACTTGGCCCTTTTGGCTTTGGTAGTCCTAGGCGGAGATTTAGGAACCCCTTTGGGTTGAACCTTACAGGGAAGGTTAATTTCAGCTCGTACAAATGCCTTGGAAGGTTTGACTGAGGAAAAGATCTTTTCTTGTGATAGTCTCCTAAGGTGCTTGGGGGATTTAGTTTCGACAGGATACCTTAGGTGAGTACAGTCATGTATGGCGCCATAAGCTTTCTTTATGGCTGGATCTTGTTTCCTACGATTTTTCCTTTTGGCATTTGTTTCAGAATGATTAGTAGTAATTTTCGATGTAGAGCCTATTTTGAGATTTTTACTTCTATAGGTGATAGGCTGAAGTGAGCACGTAGAAGCAATTATTTTGAACGAAGAAATGGCTCTTTTATTACTACGAGTGTCTTTTGTTTTGACAGAAGGAATAACATGTTCAGAAACATTTAAATCTACTCGCTCCTTCTTTATTTTAGGACTAGACACTCTCGCCTTCGTAGTTGGTGCTGGCTTTACGCTCCCTGTGGACGTAGGGGAAGCAAAATTAGTCTTAGCACTTTTAACAGAATTATTAATGCTCTTTTGATCTTCCGAAGGAGATTTTTCTATTTTCACGCTTTTTATAATAGCGTGTGAGGTAGTTTGGGAGGACGAGGAAGCCTTGAGATTTTCCATCTCCTTATAGAATTTTTTCTTTTCAGCTTCGAAATTCTCTCTTTCTTTGTCAAGTTTCGCTTAGGAGTGCATAATTATTTTCTACCGTCAGTTTGGCGGCTTGACAGGCGTCTAGATCCTTACTGAGCTCACTAACCTTAGTGTTAGATTTTTCTAATTCAGCCTCTAAGTTAGTGATCTTAGTGGTAGCTTCGGTTATCCTACAATTTAAGGTAGCTTTCTCATTGAGATTCCTAACCAGACAATTGTAGTTATTTGCTAGCCTGTCTTCTAACTCTTTAATCTTTTCACTATGCTGTCCTAAAGGAGGTTGACTAGTCTCTCTACAATGTAAGCTCTTAGTAAGTTCTTCTATTTTTGCACGAGAGGTTCTAAGTTCTGATTCGAGACTATCTATCCTCTCATGAGCTTTTTCAAGTTTAATCTCTACTTCCTTTATACTTTTCTGCTCACGTTTCATGTTAGCATATTCTAATTGATACGAATCTAACATGGTCAATAATGTGGAGTGAGAGACTACCTCATTTGAAGATGTGGATGCGTTGTCGTCGTCCGTACGAGTGGATGTTTCGGCGTCCATTTCGTTGTCGAGACGAGCCATGAGGGCTAAGTTCTCTTCTTCGGAGCTCGACGTGTCCTCGAGCCATTGGTCCTGCTCGGCCATGAGAGCTACTCCAGCTTCTTTCTGTTTTGTCAATTGAAGCTTCCTGGAGTAGTAGTTTGCATCTCTCTTCTTCGGGAGAGTGCATTCTCTGGCGAAGTGACCTGCTTTGCCACAATTAAAGCATTTGTTAGTCTCTTTGGGGTTCTTGACCTCGGAACTCTCCGGAGCACGTTCTTTGTTCTTGGAGCTTGTAGTCCGAAGTCTGTTGGCTGAGGTTGAAGACTTCTTCTTGAAGTACTTCTTGCTCATCATTTGTCCAATGAGAGCTAACAGCTTTCCAAGGGCTTTCATGTTCAGCTCGATGTCGCAGTCCGATTCGCCTTCTGACTCTGATGATGAGGGTGGCCTAACGATCTTTTCCTTTCTTGATCTTGTGCTCCTCTTCTCCGAGACTAAGGCAACCGTGTCATCGGTTTGTTTGCCATTCTGCTCTTTGATGATCTCTCGGATATCATCCTCATGTTGAGCTAGATTATCGAACACGGCATGGACATCCAACTCTTCTAGATCTTTATTTTGTCGTATTTGTGTAGATATTTTCTTCCATTCCGTTGGCAGAGAAGATAGAAATCTAATGTTTGTTTCCATGTTTGTCTTTGTGATTTCTATCTTCCTCATCTCGTTGAGAAGAGTGAGGTATCGTTGGTAGATTTCGTATAGGCTCTCCTCCGGCTTAGCTCTGAAAGAGTCGTATGCAGTGAGAATGTTCGCCTTCTTGGCCTTTATGCCAACTTCCGTCCTTTGCATCATCCTATGCAGCTCATCCCACATCCCCTTAGCCTTGGCTCGAGCTCTTTCCTCCAGAGAGTATTCTCTAGGCTCCTTTAGTCGCCTAGAAGCTGGAATTACTGGAGTAGCGGTTTCGTCCCTGGGTACATGGACCCAGAACTGTGCCGGTCCCTCTTCAAGGGACTGCAGTAGATTTTCGGCTTGATCCTTCATGCTATGAAATTCAGGAAGCGGCTTCTCCATACTGTGTATTCGCCTCTTTGCAAGATCGGCGGACGGTTGTCGTTTCCGAGCGAATAAGCATCCATTTTTGAATAGTAGTCGAGTTGTTTGAAGGATCTTCGTTGATTGTTTTGAAGGTTGAAGATGATGTAAAGTGCTTCACAAGTGATGAAATCGGTTAGTAGCGTTTGATTCGAAGATTAGATCGACAATTAATTTCGATACAATCTTTACAGTATGATCGAAATTAATTTTGTCGATACAGAATGTTACTGTTCTCGTGCGAGAAATTGTGTCAGCAAAATATTTTACGAGTGAAATAAATTGCCAAAATCGTTCAGTCGAGATAAATTTCCTGATCTTGAATTTATTTCGATCGCAAAGAAACAGTACGTTAGTAAGTTTCTCGACAAATCAAAATAAATCCGTTGACTAGAAACGTTTCTCGCGTGTAAATGATTTTCGCCTGGTCAACCTTTAAAAGGTTTGACTGAAAAAGTTTTTCGAGTGAAAGTTATTACGCATGCAAGGTCAAAATTGGCCTCACTCGAAAAAGTTTTTCGCTGAATAATGCTCGAGAAATATTTCTAACTAGAATCGTTTCTACTGATGATGATTCTAGCGCTGACTTCGTATTCTGACCGAGAAAAATTCTCGCACCAAGTTTATCGATCGAGAAACTAATCCGATCGCAAAACTTAGCGAGAAAAATTTGAGAAATCGAGAAAAATTCACAGAATACGATTAACACAGATTTGAGCAAAAACAAAGAATCAGATAGTGAGATGTTAGGTAATTGCTCGCAATCATGTACGCACGAACAAGCAATTAAACAGGTTATGAAGCAAAATATGTCGAATTTGAGCAAAATCAGAACTTGTTCTTCATGTTCTTCGCAGACAGTAACACTTCAGAATCAAATTAATCAACAATCGAAGCTCAAACTGCTACTTATCTCGTCGCAATGATCATATATCACTTAATCTAGCACTGAAACATCAAATTCAAGTCAATTAAGCACAGAATTAAGCTATTGGATAGAAAAACTTTTCGCGCCAAATCTGTTCTTCGATGGAGCAGTGTTCGAAATAAAATTTCGATCCAATTCTAACAATTTTTGAGTAAGTGAGATTTCGAGTAGAGTGAGAAAGTTACTGTTGTTTCTCTCTAGAAATTTTGCAAGCCCTTCGGATCAATTCTCAAAACTTTCTCTATTCAGCTCAATTCATTTACAAGTATTTATACCAACATTCTTGGTATAAATATCTAACTAGTCCTTAATCTAAAGACTAATACAAGTAAAGTCCCTAATTACAAGGACAACTAATGAAATCAAGCACAATTACAAATGATATTCTACATTCGGTATTCACCTAGCCAGCCCTGTGGTACCGAACAGATCCCAAGTTGAGTACGAATTTGATCTAATCATAATCCACAAACCGACTGTAGATTTTCGTAATACGTATAAACCCTTTACGTTTGTCCCGGTCGAGTGAACATCACGCATTGTCAAACTTACAGGACTCGACTCTATGTCGTTTATGTCGGTGAAAGTACCTAAACTGCCCTCCACGATTATCGTGAGTCAGTTATATGATCTGGCCAGAGACTTGGATAAATTCCCCCACATTAAACTTGCCATAGGACGTTAACCTCGAATTTAGTCGAGACCGTAAATCCCGCTCTGCGGTTCAACCGGCAATCTTAACAAAAAGTCAAGACCTCAACACCAACCCCAAATTAACCCTTTCGGTCTAAGGTTCACGCATACTGCAGTCAATCGATCAATCAAGGACAATCCAAGCGTGTGATCGTTCGGTTACGAGTCATTGTCCAAATAGAGATGATCCCCTGATTCATCTTGTGTCATTGTCACAGGCTCCCACTTTCCAAGTGAACAGTTGGCACAACCGTATTGGACCCATCGACAAACAAGTAATACTTGTCAATCCACTCACCCTACTAGAGACTTAGACTTGTGGACTAATATTAATATTGCAGTATCTCAGCTTACTAGTGCTCCTCTCTGTCCCCATAGAATCAGTAACTGAACTGCCAATATTTGCTTTTTATTAATTTGTCTTATTCACCCAGACGGCAATGTGAAATCTTTAGACTAATTAATAGTGTGCCTTTTAATTTATTCATAGAATAATAAATTAGTTTTGAGTAAAATCATTCCATTAATTGAAATAATCAAATTACATTACTAAACACTACACAATTAACAAATTGCCCTCGTAGTCCCAGTCCTCGTACGGCATCTAGGGCATATACCTCAACAATTTCACGGTAACCTTTCTTATATTCATGGGTCCCCTTGTTCATGTGTGCACGAGTCCCCTGCATATACACACGGTTTCCCTGCATGACACGGATCCATAAAACTGTAAACCCATATGAGAGATCCTAGATATGTTTTATGTACACCATAAAGTACCATAATAGGAAATTTAAAATAATGATGATAACTTAGGAAATTTTCATTTGATATGCGATTCTTTTATTTGTGTTGTTTGTAGATCAAAATCAAGTATGTTGATAGAAGAAGTTGATTAAGTTTCTTATTTCAGAATGAAGCTTATTATAGCCTATAAAAACGTATGTTCCTAATTTGTTTCTCCATGATGTTTTTAAAAAAAATGACTGCTTTAATTCATATCTTGATTACCTGAACATCAACACATTACTTACCTACCTAACTTTAATTTTCACACGTCTTACTCCAGTCACTTAATTAACTACAATTTACTTGTTCATTTACTCATCATGTAAATAAACACTCCAAGAAAAATCCAAGATGCAAGAGACAAAGACGAAAAGTTTTTCCTGCATTTGCATGTTTAGTCACCTTAAGCTTCAAATTAACAACAATTTCTTCCAACCTCTGTTTTTTTAATTTCCATGCAATGAATCTTTTCCATCATTTTCACATTATCTAATTGCAAAAGTTCCAATCTTTCGACTACGTTTCCCACACAAATTTCTTTTCCAGCAACATCGCTTTCCCACCTAAAAGTTTGCAATTGCCATCTTACAAAACAACACACCTGAACGATAATTACAAAGGTTAACCTTTGCTCTTACAGGCCAATAACCATAATCATAGAATTGTTCTTCAGATGTCGATCCTCCTCGCTATCTATAGTTTGCCGCAATACCATGGTAGTATTTTATAACGTTTTGGAAATTGAGTCCCTTGATTGTGAAGAAGAACAATGATTTGTGGAACTATACTTCAATTGCTTCTAGATATGACTATGAAGTAGAACAAGTCGTGTTTTTTTGTTAATACATGTGTCATATAAAAAATTCCTTCCGAATGCGCATGGGTCCCTTGCATATGCGCACCTGCATATGCACGGGCCAACGAACATAAACACATGAGCTTCTGCATACACGCTGGGAGTCGTGTGCATATCCAGGGGACCTTGCACATGCACATTTCATGCTTAGGTGACCTAGTTTTGATACGTAGAATATTTGAAAATGCATCGACTGAACTAAAATATTGTTGGAATTGTCACATCATATCCATCGAAACACACTCAATTTCGTAGCTAATTGACTTGAAAATCATGACTTAGTGTGTGAAATGAGCTTTTAATATGCTTAATTATTGGTTTGTGTCAACAGATGCCATATGAGAAATGTTCGACTAGTTCAGTGTGAGTGAATAAAGGTGTTATCGTATTGTTTTCCTCTTTTACATTTGAATGAGACGTACATTTGGGTAGATGTGGGTCGTTGTCATGGCTTAATGCGGTTTATAGATTTTTCTTTCTTCTTTTCATATATTGTACTTTTCCTTTTTTTTTCCTTTTTTTATATTAAACTTCATTAATGAAGATGGGTAGTAGCTCTTCAAAGTGGAGGCTATTGACAAAAAATGTCAAGAAGGCTACTTAAAAGTTTTATGGTTGAAAGCCATTTTTCAAAAGAGCCCTAAGCGTTAGGGGTTTTCAAAGTTTGGATAAAACATAAAAAATCGCCCGAACTTAAATATTTTTTTTCGATTCCGTTAATTCGGTTTTTCGGTCGGTTTGGTTTTTATTTTGAAATTCTGGTTTTTTTTTTTGGTTCTCGGTGTTATGGTGAAAAACAGAAATAATCGAAAAACGAAATATCTAATGTATATTATTTATATGGTGTAAATGAGTTGGTCTCCAAACTAGAAGCTATAACCCAATTATAATTGATATTTAAGCCCAAAACATATATATTTTTCATTAAAAATAATGTATGTTAAATTAAGTTACTTTTTTTTTTAAATTTCACACTAATCCCGTAAATGGCAAAGTTCCTCTTGTTATCATATTCCTTCATCTTATAAACTTTTTCTTGGTTGTTTTTGTTCCGTACATGGCAAAGTTCCTTCTACATTATTTTTTCCAATTCCTAATCAAATTAATGTCCATAAATCTTAACCTTTTAGGTTTTATGACTTAAAAACCCAATTATTTTCAAAATATAATCTTTATCAATCCTAGTTAAACCAATATAAACTTTATATTTTTCTTTGTTAATTCAGCCTTTAACCGAAAACCGAACCAAAAAATCGAAACGAATTGTAAAAACCGAATCGAACAAAATTAAAACGGTTCGGATATCGGATTCATCATATGTAAACGAAAATAAAAAGAAACACCTAACTGAAAATTTGGAAAACTGAACCAAATCGCCCAATGAACACCCCTATTTAGCGTTGTTTATGTATTTCATTCAAGATTTCACATTCATTCCACTTATTTCAATCCAAAGTGTGGGCCCCAAGGACATGACTTAGCGGATATGGCTGTGACTCTCAAGCCTGAGGTGAGGTGTTTGATTCCTCCTGGGACCTTGCCTTTCGATGTTGGGTGCGGACTGGGTATTGCCATTTGGCCCCGAGATTGGTATAATCCCCAAATGTAGTGTGGAAGCCCATAGTCGGTTGCATGGAGATACTTCGCATTAGAAAAAAGTGTTAATTAAGTTTCAGGTCCCAAAAGATGTTTTTTAAGTTAGGTTTTAGGCCCCTGTCAGAAAATTTTTAGGGTTAAAGACCCAATTTTTGTAAAATTTAGAGATAAGGAATTTACGCCAGTGTTATACAATGTATATGAAGTGGTATCATACTATCGTTTTGTGTCATTACATAATAATGAAGTGGTACTCAGAACGATGAAGTGGTACTGCAACGATGAATTGGTAGTGCAGAACCATGAAGTGGTACTACAGGTACATGAAGTGGTACTACAGGTACATGAAGTGGTACTGAGAAACACTTGAGTGTATCGTCCTTAATACTAAAAATTTTCTGAAATGGGCCTCAAACCTAAATGAAACTTATGTTGGGGCCTGAAATCAAATTGCCCAAAAAGTTCTAGAAAAAAACAATAGGAAGTGTTAAAAACAGTAGTAACCTACGTGTTTCAACACTTGCAGGTAACTGTGTTATCATGCGAATACAATGAGTTGAGGCGGCAAAAGGTAACTAATAAAATAAAGGGTTTATTATCAGTCAGGCCCCGTTAAGATGTTTAAGTAGTCTTCAGGTCCCAATAAATTTCTAGTAAGTGTTAAGGACCTACTTTTCAAACCTCATAGAAAAAAATACCCAAACTATGCGATATGACATATTTACCCCCTAATAGATGCGAAATTTACAAACATTTGCCATCGTCTTCTCTAACGAGCGAGCTAATCTTCAAGGTCCATTTCCGATTTCCATCTATAATCTCGACCTTCGTGAGCAGACGAGGAGGCCCGATCCTGACCCGTCGTCGGAGTAGAGCTCGAGGACGCCGTCCGATGAGCCTTATAAACCCAGACATCTATGGTGCTAATTACACAAAGCTGATAAACATCAATCACGAAAATCGTTGAGATTATAGCCGAAATTATCAAAGTTCATGACCGAGTATGTTGAAATTATTGTTAATTTGATCGTGTGTATGATTTGTATTGCTAATTTGCAGCTTTACTTGTCAGAAATAACGAATATAGCAAAAAATAACAAATGTCTTATGGATAATAACAAATGTTGACACACAAGTAACACAACACTGAAAGGTAATAACGCCTTGTTTGTCGGTAATAACACATTCTGTATACAAGTAATGGATCGAAAGAGTAAAATGAAAATCACAAACGACACTAAAAAACAGATGAAACTGCATAAATCTCTGTGTTATTGACTCAATAAGGTAAATTTTATATTGGTACCTCGAATTTATACCGATTAGTTGCAAGAAACGGATATTATATTTTCCCTAAATCATGTAAAATAAATACCTATAACATCGCCAAAAATAACCATTGTTGACTTAGAAGTCGCTGAAAGGTAATAACGCCCTGTCTATCGTAAATAACACATTGTGTATACAACCAATGGATCGAGAGAAAAAAACGAAAATCACAAACGACACTAAAAAACAGATGAAAAGTGCATAAATCACTTCGTTATTGACTCAATAAGGTAAAGTAGACCTCAATTTCTCGTGGGTACGTCGAATTTATACCGATTAGTTGCAAGAAACGGATATCATATTTTCCCTAAACCGTGTAAAAATGAAATACTTATAACATAGCAAAAAAAACAAATATCATATGGTTAATAACAAATGCTGACATAGAAGTAACATGTCGCTGAAAGGTAATAATGTTTTGTTTATCGTAAATAACACATTGTGTATACAAGTAATGGGTCGAAAGGAATAAAATGAAAATCACAAGCAACACTAAAAAACAGATGAAAACTGCATAAATCTCAGCGTTTGTGACTGAATCAAGTTTTTCCGTCCTCAATTTCAGATGGGTCTTACTAATAAAGACGAATTTTTTATGTATCGAATGAATTCGTGCTTCCACCCTCAAATCAAAAATTTCGTTCAGAAACTGATTCTATATCGATTTCAATGGCCGAGCAAGGTAAAAGCGACTGAATAAAATCGAATCAAACGAGTCTTAATATTAAAAAGAAAAGTAAGTCGGTAACCATGAAATTGAGAAAATTTAGCTTTCTCTAAGACTAAACCGTTTTTTAAGTTAGTAACAGTTTACCCAACAAATATAACACATATATATACATGTAGAAAAACACTTCATTGAGAATATTCTAGAAGGTTCTGGACGTCAGGGAATTTAACAGAATTGTCAAGACAATATTTACATGACTTTCTCAAAATTGTACCACGTTAATTGGAAATAATAACACATGTTAGGTAAAAAAGACAATATAAACTCAATTAATAACGGATTGATCAATACTGATACCTCATAAATGTTGTTCAGTATCACGTCAATAGTTCGATTAAATCGTACAAAAATACACTTTTATTTTGGATGTTTAATATGGATGTTCATGCAAATATATAATTTGATGAAGTTTAATCACCACATTCCTTTAAAAGACATATTAGGTGAAATTTGATGTCAATAGACGAATGTTGATCTCAATAGATATATAAACATATAGTCCACGATTGCAAAACATAAACTATCATCTCTTTCAATGGAATATAACATTATGAATTGCACCACGAACATGTTCAAACGTCAACATTAAAGTACTAATATCATTTATAGATCGCAAACACAAAATACTAAGCTCAAAACCCTAAATCCGAGGTCCGAAACCTAAACCCTAAACCCAGAACCACAAAATTTTTTCAAGGTTGTATCATTTACTGCACAAGTCGTGGATCGTTCTCCCAAAATTTCATGTCGTAAACTCTTAATCTTAACCTCGAACCCGTAAGTGCTAAACCCCAAAAACTTCCCCAAAACAAATGTCTTATGGTTAATAACAAAGGTCTTATGGTTAATAACAAACGTTGACCTAGAAGTAACACGTCGCTGAAAGGTAATAACGCCTTGTTTGTCGTAAATAACACATTGTGTATACAACCAATGGAATATAACATTATGAATTGCACCACGAACATGTTCAAACGTCAACATTAAAGTACTAATAACATTTATAGACCACAAACACAAAATACTAAGCTCAAAACCCTAAATCCGAGGCCCGAAACCCTAAACCCTAAACCCTGAACCCCAAAATTTTTTAAGGTTGTATCTTATGTTGCACAAGTCGTGGATTGTTCTCCCAAAATTTCATGTCGTAAACCCTTATTCTTAACCTCGAACCTGTAAGTCCTAAACCCCAAATACTACCCGAAAACAAATGTATTATGGTTAATAACAAATGTCTTATGGTTAATAACAAATGTTGACTTAAAAGTAACACGTCGCTGAAAGTTAATAACGCCTTGTTTGTCGTAAATAACACATTGTGTATACAACCAATGGATCGGGAGAAAAAGAACGGAAATCACAAACGACACTAAAAAACAGATGAAAACTGCATAAATCACGTCGCTATTGACTCAATAAGGTAAAGTAGACCTCAATTTCTCGTGGGTACCTGGAATTTATACCGATTAGTTGCAAGAAACGGATATTATATTTTCCCTAAATCGTGTAACAATGAAATACTTATAGCATAGCAAAAAATAACAAATGTCCTATGGTCAATAACAAATGTTGACATACAACATGTTGCTGAAAGGTAATAACGTTTTGTTTGTCGTAAATAACACATTGTGTATACAACCAATGGATCGGGAGAAAAATAACGAAATTACAAACGACACAAAAACGGATGAAACTGCATAAATCTCGACGTTATTGACTCAATAAGGTAAAATAGACCTCGATTTCTCATGGGTACTTCGAGTTCATACCGATTACTTGCAAGAAACGGATGCTATGCTTTCCTACATTGTGTAAAAAAGAAATACTTATAACATAGAATAAAATAACAAATGTCTTATGTTTAATAACTTACGATGACTCAGAAGTAACAGGTCGCTGAAAGTTAATAAGCTTTGTTTGTCGTAAATAACACATTCTGCATTCAAGCAATGCACCGCGAGGAATATAACGAAAATCACAAGCGACACTAAAAACCAGATGAAAACTGCATAAATCTTGGCGTTATTGACTCAATAAGGTAAAATAAACCTCGATTTCTCATGGGTACCTCGAATCTATACCGATTACTTGCAATTTATGTCGTCTAGATTCGATTTACCATTATGTTCTCGAATTTGAACCCTAATTAGACAACAAATTCAACCTCGTGCGTCGTCAATATCATAATGAATCCAACATGACACGTCGAATTGGTTGGATGGGGCAGTCGATTTTTTTTGCTCGATTCAGTGTAAGAAAAATGAGTTCGATCGTTAAATGAAAAAAATTCTGTTGATAACGTTTTGCAGTAGCAAAGTAACACAATATTGTTGAAAAATAAAGTATCTGTTTTCTAAAGTAACAATAATGAAGTAACTCTGTAACATATAATGAAGTAAAAGTAATGCTTCATATAAGACCAAAAGAACATGTGAGTTCCGCTGGAAAAACGAGTAAAGGGTATTTTCGTCAAAGTCAATTTTTGGTTTCTTTACTCGATTTTACAAAAAGTAGATCCCTTAAACTTATTGGTTTTCCGACAGGGTCTGACGGATAATTAGGAACTTTAGGGGACCTGAAAAGAAATCTTCCCTAAAATAAAACTAGTGAAAGAGCATTGAACAGAAATAGATAAATAGTTCGGGGATGTGGAACCAGTGGCTGACAGCGTACAAGACCTCTCTCCCATAGTGATCTGAGCCTCTTCGTTTTAACAATTAACATGAGCAAAATTGCAGTGTACAATAACACAAAAATCCTTGTGTTGTTGTCTCTGTTGATGGGTTTGAGGCTAAATCTAAAATGGAGAAGCGTTCTCTCAGTTCAGTCACCCCTCTCCACAAGCACCACATCATCGTCTTGGACTTACTCTTCCTCCACTTCCTACTCTAACTCTTGTGGGACATCAATTCTTCATATATCTATCTTCCTCTTTTTTCTTGCCTGGTCTCAGTTTCCTTCTTATTTGTGTCTATTGTGATGTTGTTTTGTTCCTTCTCATACAAACAGGTAAAGGCCGTTTATTACAGAGATTGTCTGCTGCATCAGTCGACACAGTTCATGATAGAGCGCATGTCTGCTCTTCTTCCCCCGAGGAGCATTATTACACGGGATCTAAAGACGTACTAAAGGTTGCCCTTTTCTTGTTTCATTCGTGCGACGATATGCATGAGTATATACGATCCATCTTCTTCTACTTCTTCTTTAACTGTGAAGTATATATGCTAAATTCAGATTGGAAATGAGAAGAGATCAAATGATGGTTCAGTAGACGATGACAAGTTGTCATATCTTACGAGTCTACAAGCAACTCAAACATCGCAGTACCGTTTGTTGCTGAAAAACCTCGATTTGTTGGAGACCATGTTTGCTGATTCCACTGTGTCGACGTTGGAGAGCGATATTCTAAACAAATTGGAAAGGCTTGGAGCTCTGAGTTTGTTCCATTTATGTCTTTCGAGGACTCTCAAAAGCTCGAGCCTTTCTTCTCCTCCGTCCGCCAATCAGCGTATAGAAGACGAATATCCTGATAAGATAGGCTATCGCGCAACAGATGAAGATCACGTTAGAAAAGTCACTGTATCTTCTGGCAAGAAAGAACTGCGAAGGTTAAGGAGGCAGAGAGTACATTTGAAAAGCGAAGATCCTCAGCAGCCTTCTTCGAAACCTCGAAACAATAAAAGGCGAAAGATTTCAAGGAATGAGGCTGATATGGCAAGTGGAGTGAAGGTTGTTACTGCCAAAGAACTATTTCCTCTGCTAATTGTGTCTTAAAGAAAGATATGAGTGTGTCTTATCCTACAGTGATTTAATGACAGGCAGTAGCAGAATTCGAAAAAAATACGAAAAATGCTCGAACAAGAAACGGGCCAAATGACTAGCTTAAGCACGTGGGCCGAAGCTGTTGGGATGAAAAAAGGCAGACTTCCAAAGGAAGTTGCACTACGGTTGGCTCTGCAGAGACGAGCTCTTGAGAAGCACACGATCTTTAGTTCTATTTATCGCAAGAAACTATTGGGGCCTCGGTGTAGCATTCGAAGACCTTATTCAGGTCCTTCATCATCTCCTTCTTCGATTCGATTGAATTCACTTCTCTTGAACTTATGTTTTTTGTTACAGGCAGGAAACATTGGCGTGTTAGAAGGTGCGCAGAGATTCGATCAGTCGAGAGGGTACAAATTTTCAACGTACGTACAATATTGGATTCGAAAGTCGATGTCCATGTTAGTGGCGAAACATGCAAGAGGGATCAGAATCCCTGTATGTATACTTACCTCTATATCCCCTTTTCTTTTTTTCTTTTTATTACACATTATTGCACGAAAAGAAAGATTCATGTACTATTTTTATTGTCTTCAGTGCACTCTAAGCAAGGTGATAAATCAAGTTCAAAAGGCCAGAAAGGCCCTCATTACCAGTCATGGAAAACGACCCGACGACTGTGAGATAGCCAAATTTACGGGTTTGCCCTTAACCAAGATCGCAAAGGCTAGCAAGTGCCTCAAAATTGTGGGATCGATCGATCAGAAAGTAGGAGAAAACATCAATGCCAAACACCTGGTAATGACATATATATATATATATATACATATATATATATATATATATATATAAGTTAGTACTAAGCCTAGAAACTCAGTTTTCAATGGTTGTTGTTATACATGAAGGAATTTGTTCCCGACACGTCGTTGATGAGCCCCGAAGAAGCTGTAATGAAAAAGCACACGGTAAAAGACGTATACGCCCTCCTCAATTGTTTGAAGGAGAGGGAAAAGGAGGTTATAATACTGAGATATGGGCTTGGAGGGAATTGCAGGTGCAAGTCTCTTGATGAGATAGGGAAGCATCTTCGTGTGAGTAAAGAGTGGATAAGGCGAATGGAGAGGTCTGCTCTTGCGAAGCTTAGGAGGGAAGAGGATTCTCTCAAATTTTTGAGCCATTATATGTATGTGGAGTAAGAAAGCAAATACACTTTTTATACTCTTATTGCATATATGGTTTGGAAATATATATGTAGCTCGTAATGCTTCAGGAATATCTCTGTTTTTTACAGCATAACTCAATTCTGAAAACATTTAGAAGATTTTTACTTCTTTCTCCTACAACTAAAGTAACGTGGAAACTAAGTAAGCAGATCATGAACTGTAACTAAAGCTGAGAATTCTCTGAAGGTTCTCTTAAGTTCAATCTACTGATTTAACAAATCAGACGCAAATTAAGAATTTCCGGATATCTTGTGCACTGCCCTTTGAAGGAGTTGTTCCAAACAAATTGCTTCGTTCAAAAATGATAATTGTGAATGTAAAGGTATATATATTGTTTGAAAAAAAATCTTCAGAATGCAAATCGGTATATTGCATCAGCAGCTCCATCTTCGTCGTTGCTTTTGCCAATCACATTTGCTACTGATTTAGCTTTCTCCGAACCATTACTCAGAGCAACGCCAACCGAAGCTAATTCTAGCATTTCAACATCATTTTCTCCATCACCAATAGCCATAATCTAGCAAAACCACATTCAAATAAATTCGATTACCATGTATCCTTCAACTTAATGCAGAATACACTATTAATAGAACGAACAAACATGTAGCTCAAGCAACGTAACTAATACCAATTCAAAATTGAAAGCTTATTATACTAGACTAGCACAAAAGGAACAAATGTACAGTACCTCGTTCGGCCTAACACCTAAATGATCAAGAAGAATCTTGACTCCACTTCCTTTTGAAGTAATAGGAGGGACAATCTCAAGCATATCTGATACTGCTTGCACAACAGATGCACGACCATTAATGGTTTCTGCCCAGTATGGCCGCAAAGTTGTGGCTACTCCCTCAGAAGTGTGTAAGAAAATCAGCTTCTGTTGTAATAAGATAAGAAAAGAATCTTCGGGGTAATGCTAAAGAAACGGTTATTATCATGTGTATAATTTCTACATGATTGATGGTTATCCCATATCTTTTTGACCAGACCTGTATCTCTGCTCCGGCCAAGAGCTGCTCAACTGAAGGTATAATTTCTGCCTACATAGAGAAGATGACTATTACGACAAATGGTGGGTGTAGGAACAACCTACTCGCCTTGCTGAAGACATAACATTATTTCATGTATAAGACAGACACCTTTGGCTCGTGATATATGGTATGAAGTGAGTTCACCAGAGGATCTTCAAACAATGTTAAGCATCGGTCTTCACTAAACGCGATAATAGGAATTTGATGCTTGAGCGAATATTGAAGTGCCTACAATTTCAATATTACATGTGAATGTCAACCACTGGGAAAAATAATTATAGACCACATTAACTCAGTAAAAAGCAGATGGGTTTGACTGATACTCTAAAGGAGGGGAACAAAAGAAGAGCATGATTCCATCATGGTAGATGATGAAAAAATTGAGAGAAAATCAGACTAACTACAACAGAAGCTAATGGTGATGATGAAAAAGAAAAATGATATATTTCATCGAGGATACCTGTAAAAACTAAGCCCAACAAAACAAAAGCTACTGGTGTGGGAGGCAAAAGGAAAACCCACCTCTCGGCAAACAACTGAATCCAAGTTCCTTCTAAAAATTTCACGCCCTTGCATACCATACACGAGCAGTCCCTGGAATACGAAAACTTGAGTACATGAACGAAAGAGGGAATATGTAGGATATAATAATGAGAGCAGAGATAACGAGTTAAGAAAAAAGTTGAAGATGGCGAAAGTAAGAGTTTGTATACAACTTTCAAATTAAAAGACACCAATAACACAATTCACCAGTGCAATTAGATAATGACGAACTTTACGTAAGTTAACTATTTGCAGCGTCACTCATGTCAAATGTTACACCTGCACAAAAACTCCAGGAGATAATTCTGATACAATGCCATCTTGTCCAGCCAAATCCACCGTCTTCATGATGTTAATTACAGCTGGACGGGTCTGCACATCAACGTTTAACCAATAATTTTGACTACAAAACTTCTGCCTGGGCATTAAATAAGTGAAACATCAAAACAATATAATGGGAATCAAAAGTCGGAGACAATTCTTACTTTTCCAGTAGCTATAATTACTTTTACACCCCTCAATGTTGCTTCTTTCAGAGCTTCCGCAGTTGCCAGGGAAAGTTGACTTTTGCTGTTGAGCAGGGTACCTAATCATAGAGAAAAGGAAAAAGAAAATATAGAAGTGTTTGAAATGAGTTAACAATAGCAAAAAAGAAAAGAAAGGAATTCAAATGAACTACTAAAGATCCTCACCATCCATGTCGCAAAAGATGTAACTGAATTTTGGTCGGTAAAATCGGAGGCTGCCTTCTTTCTTCCTGTCTTTTGAAAATTTAGAGATGTGAAGAAGGTGACTATTTCATTAAGAAAGCTCTGATTTGAAGTGTCTCAAAAAACTTATGAGTACCGATTCAATGCATTACCATCTGTGTAGTCTCCATGAGGAATTCCATTATCTCCGCTTTCACATACACTTTGGATAAGTCCTTTCTCCTTCCAGCCAAGACCCTTCAGCAGCATTTCCTCCTCATTCTCCATTTCCCTCTCAGCCTCATCACTCAATTCATGGTCAAATCCTAAAAGGTGTAGCAGCCCATGAACCTAAAACGGTGAAGATCCATGATATTTCAGGGCATCAGTGCTTTAAGTCCATAGATGAGTGATAGAGCAATAGAGAAGTTCTTGACAGTTATAAATATAGCGCCCATGAATTGCTGTTGCGAAGCCTTTACAGCCTACAGGTAACGCACATTTCATCGATATTCACGATCTTGTTAATATTAAGACATGCCGAGACTCTAATGATTGCAACGTATTTTACCCTATTAAAGACCAGATCAGCATGAGCTACTAATAAATGCAACAAAAAACCAAAATGGTTCTAGCACTTACCACAAGTATCCGTATTTCGTCTATCAGAGAGTGCCCTCTCTCTGCTGCTTGTCTTCCAGCTGTCTCAACAGAAATAACGATGTCACCCAGCATTAGCTGCAACAATGTGATGCTTGTCAAACTTCATACATCCAAATTCAGCACATAAGTAGATGAAGAGATTAGACACTAACAATGTGAAATTTAACTTCAGGTATATGTTGGGACATTGATAGGACATCCGTAGCATGGTCTTCATCCCTCCAGTCTTTATTGAGTTTCCGAATAAATTCATCATTGCAAAGAACCACAGATAACTCAACGCTCTCGAAACTGCTAAGATCACTTATAGCAGTCTCTCTTGTTTTATAATTTGTATCATTAAGTCGCTCCAATGCTAGTTTCATCGCCATTGGAACATTTAGACGCATCATTTCCGCAATGTCCTGTAATCACTCAATAGCCAATAAGACAAATTTATTTAATAGATTCAACTTCTGGTTGAGAAACAATAAGCATATGCCATATGCAAGAACAAAACCACCCTTACTAAAGGGCAAACCACAATTCATACAGTAAAAATTGAAATGCATAGTGCAAACACCTGCGTCAGTATCAATCATCAAGAGATCAACGCAACATTTCAGGCGAACAATATCTCAAAAAGACAAACAAGGTCAACAAAAGTTCACCAACTTCAGCGAAAACAAAAAGAAACGCTCCGTACAAACACGATTCAGACAATCTTGACTAACAAAACTAGCAGCACCGTCCATTCAAGGCAATAAACAGACAAAATCAATACAAACAAACAAACACAAGAATATCTGCAAAGTACCAAGATTTCGGGATCGTCAGGCAACTGCTCTTCAATTCCAATCTTCACGCTGAACTCAAGATCCTTCTCTTTAGCCTTCTTCGCCGCTGCCGACGCCCGTCTGATGCGAGACCGTCGGTATTCCCGCCGGGCAGAAACGATGACACTTTTACCCCTCAATCCACAAGAGTCGTTCCCGATACTAAATCTAGAGCTCCCAAAGAGGGAGGACGCAACGGAGTACGACGCCGTCACGACGAAGAGGCGAGGGATAGAAGGTCGGAGAGGAAGGTTGGTGACTGAAGGTAGGGCGCGTGAGATTACACGCGCAGCCATAGAGGTCGTCGATACACGAGAGAACATTCAGTTCTGTTTCTGCTCAGTATATGTTTATCGACGAATTGCACGACCGATTGTGCAATAAAAGTAATCAAAATAAATCAAAAGAATAAATAACAACCACAACCGGTCGTGACCCAACAGGTTGGTGGATCAACCTGGGTCCAGTTTTAGATAAACTGTTTTACTACTTTTGTGAATTTTGTGATACTTTTCAGTTAAATTTTAATTTTTATTTTTTTACCAAAATATATGATTTTTTTCTCTACAAATAGATGCTAATATGATACATTTGGAATTCAAATTATTTATTTCTCTATCACATTCTATAATCTATCATAATTCATATTATTTTGTTTTCTCCAATGACTAAAGTATCTAAATTTTATACCATATATGTAATCTATTTTTCAAACATTCAAATACTACTTAAAATAATTATAAAATGTAAATATTATGGGTTTTGTTGGGTTGTTGATAAAATTGAAAATTATTGAGGTTGTGTTGAGATGTAGGTTGTGTGTATGGTGAGAGAGAAATTAATATTTTATTCTGATGACCGTTGTGGAGGTCATGGATGTGGATGATCTTAAATATCAATTGGAAATGACGAGACTTCAAGCTAAGCGGATGGACTGTGCGGGCGAAACCAACGTCCGCTTAATATCAAAGTGCTGCAAAACGGGTCGGCCCGTAACCCGTCAGGGCCCGCCTTTGGGGGGTTGAGCCCGTCATTTGGCTGGCCTGGAAGCGCCCTGCCCTACTTGCAGGTGGTTGGCGGGCCCAGCCCGCCAAACAAAAGAAAAAGGAAAAAATTAAAAAAAAAAGAAAAAGAAAACATTGAAATAAATATTTAAGTTGAATTACTCTAATCAAATTTAAATTCTTTTTAAAGGGGTTTAGGATTAGATTAGAGGTGTTAGGATTAAGTGAAGTAGTGCTTGGTAGGAGGGTTTATTTAAAGGTGAGATTTAGTCAATACCTCTTTAAACCCACTATTATTGCTCGTTTGGTTGACAGGCTTAATAGGTGTAAATAAAATGTGTGTTTGGTTAGTGGGTTTAAATAAACACATGTTTTATCTAACCATGTCTGTATAGAGTGGTTTTATATAACCTCATGGTTTAGATAAACCTGCCAACCTAACACTGTAACATATCATAAACCCGCTTTTAAAATACTTAAACCCTCCAACCAAACAGGCACAAGGTATTAACTAAAGTTACCCCTCACCCTACCTTTAGCTAATCTGGGGCTGACAAAATTACCATTTTTTTATTATATATTCAGTTCAAATTATGGTTAAATTTGTAATTGAATATAGTTAAACTTAAAAATATCTAATATTATCTACCAAATCCATTCGAGATCATTATTTAAAATTTCATCAACCAAACACCGTAAAAATTCATACCCTCCATTAATTAAACACAATAAAAGGTAATACCATCTAAATCCATCCTTCCTACCACATGGAACCAAATATTTTATGTTATTAAACTTTATTAAATTAAATATTGGACTAAAAATATAAAAAACCTATATAATTCATTCATATATTAAATTTTAATTAAAAATATTTTAAGGTCCGCCGACAAAGCCCGCAGACCCGTTTGACAGTACTAAATATCAATTAATATTTGATTGGCCCACGTCGGTTTAGGTATCGGGTAACCAACCCTATCAAATCTTTGGAATACTTTCCTTTTATGCCATTATGAAATATTCTAACTCGATTGACTATGGACTTGGCCATACGCCACATAATTCGACATAGGGCCGATTATAGACTGCACAACAAACTCCATCTTGCGGGAATACTCTGCAACGATGATGTTTACCTCACTCCGAAGCTAACAACGGAAGTCTATCACTTAGAGAAATCAAACTTAAGTGACCTCAGGAATGAAATGCCGTGGACATATCCGCTAACTCGTGCCCTTCGAAGGGGGTTTTAGAAAACTTGCTCATATAGCTAATTCTTCCAATATGGAGTATTAACTAGAAAGTTAACATTAGTTATATGGTGAAGTCAACATATATTAGTTACGTTCTAGCCCAATTAAGTCCAAAATTAGCAAATCTTGGACTATTTGAGTCTTCATTAAATACCAATGTGCCACATTACTTTTAGTCCTATCGAACTCCGAGCCTACTGGGCCCAAACAAAATTTCTATTAGTTGATATAATCTCTGGATAAACCAAAAATTTGCCCTTGCTTCAAATTTTAGGTTGTGTCATATATTTATCAAGAACGAAAATGGGCCAAATAATTTTTTAGCTAGGAAATTTTTTTCTCCATTGATTCAACCATGGGATGCGGGTCATCCTCCGAAACTATTTTTATTGATGTAATAAGTTTTTTCAGAAAATATGGTAATAGGTTTTTATCATGCTTCCTCATATTTTTATCGTGAAATCAAAGTCTACTGCATAGGGCGAATTCGTTATTCAATGTGTTACCCTCAGATTTTCCGGGTCAACGGCAAAATACTTGGCATTAGTTGTAACGCATAAAAAAACGAACTCGGGAACCGCCAAGGATTGCCCAGAAAAAATCATGCTTTCATCCCCTCGAGGAGCCTTATCTTCCTAGAGGGACAGAAAAGGACACCGCTCCACCAACAATTTTTATCTTCCCCGTGTTTTTGTATTCACCCTCAATTACAACAGTGGTCGAGCCTTCAGGGCGCAAGGGTAGCCCTCGGGAACCAGCTCAAGGAGCCGTGGACGCCGACCCCCTCAAGCTGAGGGAGGCGAGGGGGGCCCTCGGGAAAAGGTCCCGAGAAGCCACGTAAACCGAGCTAAATATCCTGAGGAGACATAGACGTCTACCCCACGAGTCACGAGGGAAGTCTTTAGGAAGACATCTCAATGGTCGTGAACATCAACCCCTCGAGCCGCGAGGGATGTCCTCGGGAAAAATTCCCGAGGAGATATAGACATCTACCTCTCGAGCCGTGAGGGATGTCATCGGGAAAATATCTCGAGGAGCCACGTAGGCCGAGCCAAATATCCCGAGGAGTTGCGAAGGCCGAACCCTTAAGTTGCGAGGGTGGCCCTCGAGCACTAGCTTGAGGAGCCGCGGACGCCAGACCCGGACACCCTAGTCGCAAGGGAAGCCTCAGGGTAATATACCGAGAAATCACATAGGCCGACCTTTCGAGACGTGAAGAAAGCCATCGAAATGTGAAATTAGCCCTCGGGTAGGAATCCCCAGGGACAATAGGGACCGACCCTTCAGGATGTCAAGGTGACCCTCGGGGGATTTCTCGAACGGCTGTAGAGGCCGAACCCTCTAGGCGCGAGGATTGGCGCTTGGGTAAACAGGCTGGGGGATCGTATGGGCCATGTAGCACCCGGGTCCTCGTAAGTATTAGAGGCCAATAAATTTGCGTAAATGATGATTGCGATTATGTGCATTTCGTGAAATTATTCTGTGCTCGTGTGAATTATGTGAAATCTGCATGTTAAAATGTGCGCTTGATTTATTTGGTAAATTCGGTGCATTTAATTTGCACTGTAAGACTTCCAATTTAATTAGGGATTTTCGAAAATAGAGCAAGGAAAATGGAGGAATTAATATAATTTATAATAGGAATTGGACCATAGTTAAAATTGGGCTAAATCCATGTTTGGGCTAAATTTAAACATGTGGGCCAATCCATGAGAAATTAATATGTGAGACAAAGTCCCTTAAAATGGGGGGAGTTCACGTTGGAACAAGTCCCATCACCATACCTTTTGTTAAAATATCTACCTAAAACCCATTAAACTCTCAAAACCAATTTGGTAAGAAAAACCATCCAAACGTAAAGAAGTAAACCTTCACACCATCAGAAACATTCGACAAACTCTCAAAGGAGAAATAAAGAGTTCCAACCAACGAAGGACTCACCTAGCTTGGAGAGGTAGAAACTATTATCATATTTAAAGCATGTTTTAGTAGGTATTTTAAGTATTATTAAACTTGAAAAGGATTCTCTGTTTAGGTGGGTACGTGTCCTAGTTCTGTAAGTTTCAAAGTAGAATTAAATTCTTAAAAAGAAACCCTTTCGATGGAGGGCTTAGTAATTCTCGATGATAATAATCATATTCTTAGGGTTTGAGCTTATTCGATATTTAAGGTGTTCTTGGAAAAAGCAACCTTTTTGATCTTTAAGGTTAGTGCTTCGCGGATTAGAGAGTGTTTTGGTAAGGTTGAGTTCGTGAAATATAGACTACGCGAACTCGGGATCGCGAACCATAGGCGGCACGAGGGTTGCGAACTCGAACAAACTCACTCGCATGAGTTCGCGAAACCAAGGTTCACGGGTCGAGCAATTCGCGAACCCTAAGCTATACGATGAGTTTTGCGAATTGGAGAAAATCTGCGAATCCAAGGTGGCGAATCCGATCAGGATTGCGAACTCACGGAGCTAATTGGCGAACTCGACGCTTCGAGAACTCACCCATTTCGCGGGCCGAGCAACTTGGTGAATTGATGTTTGCGGGCCCAACATAGTTCGCGAGCTCGGCTTTTTGCGAGCTCCTTGAGGATCGCGGACCCCATGCAACAAGCCGCGAATTGAAGACTGGAGTTTTGCGAACTCAAGCCCTTTTTGCGAACCAAAGTTTGGCGAATCCAAGCATTTCCGCGGGTCCAACTTCGCGAACCAACAATTTGCGAACTCAAACGAGTTTCCCGAACCCATCGAAGTTTGCGGGCGCGGCGAGGGAGACGTTTGCGAACTCGACGAATTCGCGAATCAAACCAATTTGGCGAACTCCAAATCTTAGAAATGAACTTCTGCGAATTAAGAGAGGATAGAGAAAGAGTTCGCGAAACGTATAACTAGATAGAGTCTTTTGCGAATTAGAATAGGCTTGCGAATCCAAGAAATTTGCGAACTATGATACGATTCACGAACCAGGTACAACCTATATTCTTGGAATGGAGTGAGAGCCCGCGAAATTAGAGCCGAGTAGCATTCCGCAAATCGAACTATAAGATGAGACATAATTCGCGAAACTTGATTTTATTAGGTATTTCACGAATTATAGTTTAGCGAACTATATAAGTTCGTGAATCTATTTAGGTGTTCACTAAATCCAAGAGTCAATTCACAAATTAATAATTTCACGAGTCTTGGAATTTCACGGGTTCATAATTTGTGAACTCTTTTCTAATTAATTATTCTTTAAGGGCAATAATAACAAAAAAAAAGGTAAATATCGACTCTTAGGAAACTCGCGACTTTAGCTAGTTAAATAATTTAAATAAGGTACTAACTTTATTATTCTTATGCTAAGGTCGATACCTAGGAGTTACATCGGATCAGGTAGCAATTAATCGACGGACGACAGGTAAGTAGAAATTCAACTACAACACATAACTTGTCTGTACGTGCTTAAATTGTATGACAAGGTGCTTCGATGCTTACCTGAGTTGTGTATACTTGATATTACGTGACTATGTGCCTCGATGATTACACGATTTACGTGAATTAATTGATATGCTGTCTCTTTGTAAGTGCGTCCGGCATTTGTTGCATTTTTATACTCACGTTCATACACGATCATATGTGGGAGGGTTATATGGGTCGGGTATGTGTATATAAGGTATCGCTTGAAAGCGACTGATACATTGCCGATATGGGCATGTGTTGTCGACTCGCAGTTGATTTAAGGGCTGTCCACTATGTCACCAGGGCGACGTTTAGCGTCGTCGTAATATTATGTAAATATGTATATGTATATGAAGTATATTAGGGCGGAGACCCGTTGGCGAAAGGGCCATATACATAAAATACTATTATTGTATATGCAATGAAATATAGTATGACGAAGACCGTTGGCGAAAGGACCGTATAAATTTATTATTATTATGTATATAATGAAATATATTAGGGCAATGCCCGTTGGCGGAAGGGCCGTGTATATGTATGTTTATGATATGATTGGGCAATGCCCGTGGCGGTAGGGAGCGACCTGGAGGGTGCGACCTGAGGGTATAAGCGACGCAGGGTGGAACCCTGTGTAGGCAACCTCAGCGTGGGCTAAGCGTGAGCGACCGCCGACAGTCAGGGACGGCCGGGTACATATGGCAACCTAGGGGAACGATGTGCATCCTAGGTATGGCCATCCGGCGTGGACCGCTGTCGTATTTGTCCCTAGTGGACGTGAGCTTCTATGTGGTGCATAGTGAGATTAGCCGAGGGCCCTGAGTGATGTTAGTACGAGTATGAAGAGCATCGACGCGGATCGCCTTCGCGGAGTGTTAAGTGCATCGGCGCAAATCGCCTTTTGGTAGTGGTTTATGCATTGGCGTGATTGCCTTTGCTGGGAAGGGACACGTGCGTACATGCATAATTTCTACTTACTGAGCCTCGGTGGCCCATTTCTTTATGTTATGTGTTGTAGGTACTACGATCACCGTACGTGATCGCCTAGCTGGCAAGGTCGATCTTTTGAAGCTTCCGAGTGCTTTTGGGGGTGGACGTGTGTGTATGGATGACGACCTGTGAGGTCGGGCGCATAGGAGCTTTTGCTGTGCCATCGCAACCGCCCTAAGTAAATACAAATTAGGATTAGTGTGTAATTTAGAACTCTAAGAATTTCGTTTGACGCGGAAGCATTCTTTTGGCATGTATTGGACAGAGTTCCGTCATGTAAATGAAAAATGAAAAATTTCATACGCATTTCCGCAGTTCATTCATTTAAATATGCCGTTAGACACTTAGGATGACGTTAGAAATGGTGGCAATGGCTAGGGTCGCTACAGTTGGTATCAGAGCTTCGATCACAGGTTCTGTAGACTGTACATACACACGCACCCAAAAGAGCGGAAGCGGCCTTGCAAGTAAGTGTTACATTTATGTGAACTTTCTGTGTTGCGTAATTCATTGGCCTTAGGACCTACAAGATAGAATAGGAACCATGGTGAGAACGAGAGATGAAACGAGTGGAGGAGATGAACATAATAGGGGAAGCACGGCCCCAGCCGATAATCGAGAAGCGACGATTCTCCAACTCACAGAACTGATTTATCAGCAATCCGCACAAATCCAACAGCTAATACAACAGAACAACTCCAATGCTTGGCAGACTCAAGCTGACAGGACTGAGATAGTGGGCGAAAGATTTCGCCGAACCCACCAACGTTCGATGATACAGCTGACCCAAATGCAGCCGAAGATTGGTTAAGAACCTTAGAAAGCATGTTCGTATATGGCCGAGTCCCAGAAGCAGAAAAAGCTCTCTGTGCCGCATTCCTACTAAGGGGAAGTGCGGGACACTGGTGGGACACCATCATGGTAATCGAAAACCCCGCCACCATGAGCTGGGAAAGGTTCAAAGAGCTGTTCAGGGGCAAATACCTCACGGCTCCAGTGCGCGCCCAACGAATGAACGAGTTTATAAATCTCCGACAAGGGGCGATGACAGTTGCCGAATACATCCGAAAATTCGAGCAATTGTCGAGGTTCGCAGCCCACATGGTGAGCACGGATGCCCTAAAGATCGAGCGCTTCCTCGAAGGCCTGAAGCCGAAATTGTACCGAGACGTGAGCATGGCAGGATTACAGGGGACCACGTATGCACAAGTGGCAGAGAGAGCCTTAGTGGTGGAGCAGGCGGAGGCCCGGATCGTTCGGGCACAAGAAGCAAAGAGGAAGTTCGCCCAGGCCCAAGGAGAACAATGGGGCGGAAGCAATCCAAAAAGACAGTTTGTTGCCAAAGGCGAGAAGCAGAACTTCCAGAATAGGCCTCCAAAACACCCACAGGGGAACCCGAACAAGCCACCAAACCCAGACAAAGAAAGGTTCCCAGCATCGAATCCAAATTGCCCAAGGTACGGAAAGCGACACACCGGCACCTGCTATATGCAAGCCAATGTTTGTTTCAAATGTGGAAAGCCGGGACACTATGTGAGGCAGTGCCCGGAAGGAATGCCAGAGAATCAAGCCGGGGATCAAGCAAGACCACCGACCGCGCCAGCTCGAGTATATGCGATCACTTCGGATGAAGCAGACGAGAACCCGCCTGTGGAGACATGTATCATAACCGCACACAAAACCTCAACGTGCATGCCACTAAAGTCAGGGACCACGCACCCAATTACGCCCATTGAGAACATAACGAATCACAAGGTTACACTTGGTCGGTCCGAGAGTGAAAGTGATGAGACTACTCATAACGGGACCCCAATTAGAACCGATCAACCACTATTAGACTGCTCAGTACTGATTAGGATAAGATCGACGAGCGGGCAGCACTAAGTCCAAAATAGAAACGAGGAAGGAAACTGAGCAACTTAGCAATAAACCGAATGCGACTAGTAATGGTATTAGAACGAAACCAGTCAAATAGAAGCTGTGACTTAGAGAACGTGAGAATGAAATAAGTGTTCGCCATCCTGAATGTTCCAAACGGGCTGATTTCGGGGGCGAAATCCTCTTTGGGGGGGGGGGGAGGATGTAGCACCCGGGTCCTCGTAAGTATTAGAGGCCAATAAATTTGCGTAAATGATGATTGCGATTATGTGCATTTCGTGAAATTACTGTGCTCGTGTGAATTATGTGAAATCTGCATGTTAAAATGTGCGCTTGATTTTGGTAAATTCGGTGCATTTATTTTGCACTGTAAGACTTCCAATTGAATTAGGGATTTTCGAAAATAGAGCAAGGAAAATGGAGGGATTAATACAATTTATAATAGGAATTGGACCATAGTTAAAATTGGGCTAAATCTATGTTTGGGCTAAATTTAAACATGTGGGCCAATCCATGAGAAATTAATATGTGAGACAAAGTCCCTTAAAATGGGGGGAGTTCACGTTGGAAGAAGTCCCATCACCATACCTTTTGTTAAAATATCTACCTAAAACCCATTAAACTCTCAAAACCAATTTGGTAAGGAAAACCATCGAAACTTAAAGAAGTAAACCTTCACACCATCAGAAACATTCGACAAACTCTCAAAGGAGAAATAAAGAGTTCCAACCAACGAAGGACTCACCTAGCTTGGAAAGGTAGAAACTATTACAATATTTAAAGCATGTTTTAGTAGGTATTTTAAGTATTATTAAACTTGAAAAGGATTCTCTGTTTAGGTGGGTACGTGTCCTAGTTCTGTAAGTTTCAAAGTAGAATTAAATTCTTGAAAAGAAACCCTTTCGATGGAGGGCTTAGTAATTCTCGAAGATAATAATCATATTCTTAGGGTTTTGAGCTTATTCGATATTTAAGGTGTTCTTGGAAAAAGCAACCTTTTTGATCTTTAAGGTTAGTGCTTCGCGGATTAGAGAGTGTTTTGGTAAGGTTGACGTTGGTCCCGAATGCACCAAACAAGGAATCAAAGAGGCTTTGATGGAATGAAAAAGGGGGAATTTCTCACCTTCAAGTGTGTGTAGTGTGTGAAAACTAGGGTTAGCCTTTTGATCTTTGATTACCTTTCAAATGGTGTTGGTAATACCTTATATACCACATTAACCCTAGGTATATTAAGGCCCAAACACCAAAAATTAAATTATTACATTCTAGTCCAAAGCCCAAAATCAAAGGATAATAACAATATTAATCACAAGACTTAAACTATTGACACAATCACTAAATATCCTAACAATCTCCCCCTTTGTGTCAATTGTTGGGGAGTCTTGGATCTTGGACGTTGGGATGGTGGATTAGCGTGTGAGTGTTTCGCGAAGTCCTAGCTTGAACTCGAAGGCGCGGAGATTCCTTCGAAGGACCATTCGATCTGCTATAGCGTCAATGAGCTTCGCGAACTTGGATCGGCAGAGTGGATCTTCTTCCGAAAGGATGCGGCAAATCCTCATGAGTTTGTCTTGGATGATGGTGAGCGTCCCATCCGAGAATTTTGCCACTTCGGAGCAGCGCAGGAGCCTCATCTTTCCCTTGTAGTTCGAGTAGGCGACCGCCGGATCATCTCCGTCGATCACATCGCCCTCTCGATAGTCGTCTGCGTTCCTGAAAGATGGGCGAGTCAAGTTCACCTTCTTCAGGTTGTGCTCCACCGCCATCTGCAGATCGTGGGTGGCGTAGAATCTGACCTGTCGGAGCATGTTGCGCTTGAGAGCCACATATCCCATGGTGACCGGTTCAGCATGTACGAGATGTCCAGAACTTCTGAGGACAAGTCTGAACTGTTTCATGGATTCCAGCATGCTGTATAGGTCATCCAGGCGCAGAAACTTGAAGTCCGCCTCACTGACTTCACTGTAGCTTTCATCCTGCCTCATTACTGTGAAGACTGGATAGTGGACAGGTCCTTTCGACTCGTGGCGGAGGTCAGTGACTTGATGGGGGCCCGATTCATTTCTAGAGCGATGTTTTCCTCATCGGATAGCGTCCTCTTTGTGCAATTGTTGCAAAGAAGGCTCCATCGATAGAGCTTCTTCTTTACCTCGCTCAAATTTTGGATGTTCATCAGCTCATATTCGTCGAAGGTTGTGATGATCTGCTCCTTGCGCCGCCAGATCCTCTTCCTGATCTCTTCTTGAAATGGCGCGGTGATCTTTTTGTTTTCCCACGGTGCTTCCGGTATATCCACCGTGGGCACATCCGTTTGAGCAGCAGGAGCCTCAGTTTGCTGTGCTTGGAATTGTAGGATGTTGTCGAGCTCGTCAGGTTCAGCGTCGTACTCCTCTCCGTTCTCGTTGTCTGCGGTGTTGATCAGCGTGAGCGAGGCTTCCTTTAGTAGACGTCGAGCGTTTTCCACCAACTTCCTGGCTGCTACTGCATCGGCGGGTGTGTACAGCCATTCATCGTTGAAGATGTAGGCCTCGATCTCGTTTTGTGTGCAGTAGACGTCCTCGGAAGCCAGGTTGGAATCGATATCGAGAGGGGTATCGGTATGTGGTGGCGAGGGTGTTGCGTCGGAGGAGTTTGTGGTTTGTGGGGATAGTTGTGGTGGAGATTCAGGTGGTTCGGTTGAGGTGATGGTTTTGGCGAGGATGATTTGGGTAACGGGTGGTGTAGATGTTGTGGTGGCCTCTAACGTCGTTGTGACAGTTAGAGGTTCCGAGTTGGTGGGTGGAGACGTTGTGGAGGTGGTCTCTAACGTCGATGTGACGATTAGAGTTTCGGAGACGGTAGTGGGTGGTGGTGAGGGTAATTTGGCTAGTGGCTCAGGGTAAATAAGGTGGGTTTTTTTGGCTAGTGAGGTGTGAGGTTTCTGTTACGGGTGTCGTTTCAGGTCCAGAGGAGGAGGGCGGCGTCGATTGTACGAGTCCTTGGGATTGTGCACCTAGCTGCCTATTCTCCCCCTCGAGGCGATCTTGATCATCGTCTTGATCGTCGCGCCTGATCCCGCTGGATTCGCCTTTAGCACGGCAGGTCATCGGTTGAGTGATAATAGCCTTCATTTGCCGTTCCTCCTCGTCAAGTTCCGTCATGGATTCGAATCGGGCTCTGAGGATGTAGAAGAGCTCCTTGGCGGAAATGGATGAAAGAACGGCTTCCGCGTCCACATTTGGCCTTGGTAGTGGCGTCTCCGGGGCCACACCTTTGCCTTTGTCGATCGTGGACGCTTCTAGACGCGCGTAGACTTTATCGAGAATTGACGCCTCAAGAGTCTTTGCAAATTCTTGGAGACGTGTCTCTAGCGCGGTCTCGGTGATGAATTGGGGTAAATCTAGCAAGTTGGAATCACGAAGAAATCCAACTGACACCGAATCGGAGAATATAGCCGATCAGCCGCCCGTTTGCACAGGACGGGAAAAGACGGGGTCACTCAGACTTCCCGTTGGCATCATCGATGAGACAGACTCAATCGAATGATGGCCTAGGCTCACGGTTGTTGTGATGTTGGCCGTGCTAGGTCTTCCGCTCTCAGTCACAGAGACATCACCGAGCGTTCTGACAGAGTCACGAAGGCTCTGTAGTGCGGTAGAAGGTGTATGTGTCCTAGAAACGTATCAAACTATGGGGAGTGAGGGCACTATACTCGATGTGCATGAAGAGGATGCAGTCTGAGGCGAGGGACTGCTTGTTTCAACATCGATCATCTCCAAGTGGGATGTCGATGGTATACGTGGCTCCTCGTGGAATGAAATATCTTCCTGTAGAGAGGAAGATAAGTGGGTTGGTGGGGTCGTTTGCGTGGTTGAGCCAGATGCCACGTCTTCTACTCGGGAGGTGAACACATCACCTCCTGTACCTATTGGTTCGGCTCGGCTTATTTGTGGCTGAGGAGGTCGATCGTGTTTTTGTTCGACCGACGCTCCGTGGGACGGCTTACGTCATCCTTACGCGACCGTTTTTTCGGAACGCGGGTGGAAGAGGATGCGGCGTGACTCGATGACTTTTTGGAGGTGGTGGTGGGGTTTTGCGACTGTACATGCGAAATTTTGAGTTAATGGGCCGAAATTTCGTGGGCTTGGTCAAAACCTCAATTGAGCTGAATTTCGTGGGCTTGGTCAAAATTGGGTCCAATTGAAGTTCAATTGGTCCAATTTTGGCCTTTTTTCACCAGAAAATTAAAAATTCAACCCAAAAAATTTTAATCGGTCCAATTTTGACTCAGTTTGACCAAACTTCAAAATTTCAACCCAAATTTTTTTTTTAAAAATGCAAAATCAGAAACTCCCCCTTAATCTAAAACTCCTTTTTTTTAATAATGGAAAATCAGAAGCTCCCCCTTAATCGAGAAACTTCCCGTTTTAAATAATGGAAAAATCAGACGCTCCCCCTTAATCGAAAACTCCCCCTCAAAAGACATAACAGAAGACACATAGAAAATGGAGTGAAGTGGAAAAGGAAATATGTACACTTTATCAAAGTTCATGTAGAGTCAAAGAATCCAACCAGTTTGAAGTCCGACCGAGTGGGGTACCGCAGACCCAGATTGGGTGTTCCTTTGAGATAGCGGAGAATCCTTTTGACAGCAGTGAGATGGGATTCCTTAGGTGTAGCCTGGAAGCGAGCACAGATTCCTGTTGAGAGAACTATATCCGGTCGACTGGCAGTAAGGTACAGAAGAGAGCCTATTATCCCACGATAGACGGTTTGGTCAACGGGAACACCAGATGGGTCCGCGTCGGGTCGGCCAGAGGGTGACATAGGTGTAGCAGCAGTCTTTGCATCCTTCATTCCATATTTCTCGAGGATGTCATGGATGTATTTGGACTGGTTGATGAAGATTCCGTGGGGGAGTTGCTTTACTTGAAGACCAAGAAAGAAATTCAGCTCCCCCATCATACTCATTTCGAATTTTTCTTTCATCAATTTCTGCGAACTCTTCACACAGTTGTGGTTTAGTCGATCCAAAGATGATGTCATCAACATAAATCTGTACAATCATGATGTCCGGGCCACTCCGCTTGGTGAAGAGAGTTGTATCCAGAGATCCTTTCTTGAATCCAGACTGAACAAGGAAGTCTGAAAGGACGTCATACCAAGCTCGGGGAGCCTGTTTTAGTCCGTAGAGGGCCTTGTAGAGTCGATATACATGATGAGGAAACTCTTCGCTCAAGAACCCTTCAGGTTGATCAACGTACACTTCTTCTTTGAGAAATCCATTCAGAAATGCAGTCTTCACGTCCATTTGGTAGACTTTAAAGTTCATGTGAGCATCAAAGGCAAGAAAAATTCGTATGGCTTCGATCCTGGCGACTGGGGCGAACGTTTCATCGTAGTCGATGCCTTCTTGTTGGTTGTACCCCTTAGCCACAAGTCTTGCTTTATTGCGGATAACAACACCGTCTTCATCCTTTTTGTTCTTGAAGATCCATTTTGTGCCGATAATGGATCTATTGTGAGGTCGTGGTACGAGTTCCCAAACTTGTAAGCGTTCAAACTGATTTATTTCCTCCTGCATTGCAATCAGCCAATCAGGATCGTTGAGAGCTTCAGCTACTCGTGATGGTTCGACTTGACTGAGATAGCAAGCAAACAGACTTTCATTCATCGTAGCCGAACGTGTAGAGACACCAGATGTGGGATCCCCAATAATCTGATCTGTAGGATGAGAGCGAGCCCAAAGTGGTATATTGGTCTGAGATGAGCTGCCCGCATTTGTATCGGTTTGAGGTTCATTGATTGGGGTCCGGTGTCCGAAGAAGAGATCTCAACCGTAGTAGATTGAGAGGGTTCAGCATCAGGATCAGCAATGTTCCCAGGGTTGGGTAAAATGTCGTCTTCGTTGAGATTGAGCACATCCAAGTTTGGAGGGACGACGTCATTGCCGGTAGCTGGTGGTGTAGGTGGAGTGGGTGCAGCGGTAGGTTGAGTGGTGGCGGCGGGAGTCTTGGGAACTGGATAGAAGTACTCGAAAAGCAGATCGAGATCCAGTTCACCAGAGTTGCCCTCAGATGAGAAAGTTCCCGCCATTGAAGGTTGACCTTTTGTCAACGACTGTAGAAGACCTGGTTCTGGACTGATATGAGCAGAAGCCATGAGGTCGCCTTCGCTTTCGTCAAAGGTGACATTTGTGCTCTCTATTACTGATCGTCTCTCCCTAAGATAGACTCTGTATGCCTTCGAGTTCAGCGAATATCCAACAAAGATGCCTTCAAGTGCTTTTGCATCAAGCTTCCCAAGATGTTGGCGATCATTGGCCACAAAACATCGGCAACCGAAGACCCTTAGATAAGATATATCGGGGATACGACGGTTATTCAGCATCTCGTATGGGGTGCGGTTGAATCTCTTGGGGATGGAAGCCCGGTTCTGTGTGTAACAAGCCGTTTGAATAGCTTCGCCCCAAAGAGAATGAGGAAGTCCGGATAGGATGAGGAGAGTTCTGGCTAGTGTCCTGTTCTTACGCTCAACGACACCACTCTGTTCCGGGGTCTTCACAGCTGAGAACTGCTGAGTGATGCCCTGAGTGGCATAGAAATCACTGAGCTTCTTGTCTTAAACTCAGTTCCGTTGTCAGTTCTGATAATCCGAACCTTCTGTTGATGAAGAGTTTGGGACGTAACAACAAACTCGATGATTATATCAGGAACTTCATCCTTTGTACGAATGAGTTTCGTCCACGTGTAGCGTGAAAAATCGTCGACAATCACAAGAATATACCGTCTTCCTCCGAGTGTGGCCGTAGGCATTGGGCCACATAGATCCATATGTAAGAGCTCGAGGATGAGCTTAGAGGACGGTGTTTCCTTAGAGATGTGAGACGATCGCTTCATCTTCCCCAATTCACAGGCAGAGCAGAGGTGTTCCTTATGATATGTCAGTTGAGGTAGACCGTTGACGAGTTTATTCTGACGCAGTTTGTTGATAGTCTTAAAATTGAGATGTGAAAGACGCCGGTGCCATAAATCGTTCAACTTGGGTGCGGCTCGAGAGAGAAGGCATATTGGTCGAGAGGTCGTAAGATTGAGTACGTAAAGGTGAGACGTGCGCGTTCCAGAAAGAAGAGATTGTCCTGAGGCATCTATAATGCTGCAGATGTCAAATTCGAAGAGAACCTTGTATCCTTTGTCGCAGAAACGACCAATGCTGAAGAGATTGTAGCTCAAACCCTCGACGTAAGAGATGCCCTTAATTGTCAGTTTATCGTGGACGAGATCACCAGTTCCGAGAATTGGCGCCATTTGACTGTTTCCGAAGGAGACCCTTCCGAGATAGCGCTCGGAGAAGTTGCTCAATAGCTCCTTGTTCCCCGTCATGTGTGTGGAGCAACCCGAGTCTAGATACCACACATGACAGACCTGCAAACATTAGCAAACGTTGGGTCCCCGTTTTCGGACGGAACATTCTGGTGATATTTGTAAAATTTTTATGCGCTTAATGGGAAATATGGTTTCTAAATCAGATTGTGTCGTTTCTAATTTAGCTTTCCCTTTGTCATTTGTTTGATGATGCGGGATTATGGTTTTTCTAACCCATATTTTCCTAACTTGTGCTTGCATGTATGGCGCCTTATACATGAATTGGCGTGGGGGATGTGGTTGTTGTTTTCGTGCTTCGGTTTTGGTCGCCTTTGGCTTGCGAGTAGTAGGTGAGTTTGCGTTTGACGGCGAGAGACGTTTTCGCTTGACCTTAGGTTTAGCCGAGATGGGAGAATTCAACAACGTCGTAGAGGAGGTTCGCTTGCGTGGTCGGAGTGTTGCGTGTTCATGTGTTTCATATTCATGAAAGCGTGGGAGAACAAAGTCATTGCAGCAGCACATAGACATAAGCTTGGTAAAAGAAAGATAAGTTTTGGCAACATAATTGTCTACGACCTTAGGTATTGGGATTCAGTACATAGAGAGGAAAGACGAATATAGGATGGTCTTTTCTTCTTGTCATTGAAGAGCGGGTTCTCCTTTATTTAATACGAACTCCCTTCCAGAGACGTCGAACTCACATTCCCTATATCCATAAGAATACTAGAGTTAGTGATAGAACATATGTCAGCTTCAGGAGTCATCTTCGCCGTCCTCTTACATTTGCATGTTTGAGAATCGGGTACTTGACTCGACGTAAGGGTTTGTTCGTATTATGAGATTGTTCTAGGGTAAAGATTTTGCCAAGTAGATCTTCTCGCTCTTTTGCAAAGGCTTTTCGCTCTACTTCTATGGTTCGTTCTAGTTCTGCTATGACCAGAAGTTTCTCTGGGACATAGATGCGAGAAAGTGCTTCTCGGAAAGCGATTTCCTGTTCTTCGGTTGGGAACTGAGACTTGATGTCTTCAGAGAGTGAGGGCTTTCTAATCTTATCACTAGCATTCAATTCTGTGTAGTCGTATGCGATTTCTGCCCAAATTATATTCTGGTCCCTCTTTTCTTCTGACAGCACAGTGGAGGAGGATCTTACAAATGGCATGAGTTGTGAGGGAGTCCCTTTCCTCGTTTTTAGGAATGCTGTACTGTACATGTTATACCTTTTAACAATTAGCGGCGTTGGATCGCAGTTGCTGGCCAGGCCGATTCCCATCCGGGCGTCGTAAAATTCTGTTTCAACTGGTTGGTTTAATAGGCATAAGATGTGTGCTGCTTTTTTCCTGAGGTGAAGTTGCTCTTCAAGTTCTTTCACCTTGCGGTATAGCCTAACTCTTTCCTTCGTGAGTAGTTCATATTGGGAGGCCGTCAGGAGGCGAGAAGTTTCACATGAACTAATGGCTAGTGTAGTTTCCTTAATCTTAGTCTCACTTTGTTTGTTCTTGCTTTGCAGACGTTTGACTAACGCTTCAGAGGCCATTAGGCGTTCGTTTGCACGAGCGAGCTCTTCTACTTTTAAACTAAGTAAGGCATAGTTGTTTTCAAATTTTAGCTTAAGTTCATCATAATCCCTAGCGTCTACGGTGGGTTTCTTAATGGTGTTCGGTAATTAAACACATCATCGAGTTGCGAGATTCGTACCTCAGACTCAGCGTTGGTAGGAGTCTTAGCTGTGTTTTCACCGGTGTGACCCATCTCCTCATCCTCGTCATGTTCGACCAGCCTTGCCATGCAGCAATCTTCATCCTTAGGCTCTTCGTCTTCTGAAGTGTCATTCACCCATTCAGCTTCTTCGGTGAGTAGAACTTTCCATCTTACGGGTCATTCTGGCCTTACGGTCGTAGTAGCCGGAGTCCTTCACGCGTGGGGCGTGGCATTCTTTGGCAAAGTGGCCTGACTTCCCACACCGAAAGCACTTCACAGACTTTTGAGGTGCGGAGTCCTCTTCTTTCTTTGTCGGCTTAGCTTCCTCTGTGGGAGTGGTCTTTTTGGTGCCGCTATAGGTTCTTTGGCGATTGGAAGAGGATGAGGACTTTTTCCCGATCTTCTTTGAGACCAACTTAGTGAGCATTGCCAGTTGCTTGCGCAGATCACGAACATCTTCGTCAGATTCTGTATCAGCTTCGGATCCTGAAGAGATGTCAGATACCACAGCTGGTAGCTTCACTTTGTTCTGTTTGGTCATAGTGGTGGAAGATCGTTCATTGGTCTTGTTCGAGAGGAGGGCCAGTGGGTCGACTCGAGTGTTGGTGGACTGAGGTTGCTATAAGGAGCATAGGCAGACAGACTGTCATAAAGAGCATGGATGGAAGTGTTGGAGAGGTCCTTACTCTGAATCATCATCACGATTGCATTGCCCCAATGTGGTTTGAGGCTACCAAGGAAGCGGTTGTTGATATCGAATTTGTCCCTCGAGATCCTGGCTTTCTTGAGTTCATTGATGACCTTCAAGTATCGGAGGTATGTGTCACGCAGTTCCTCTCCTTCATAGGCCTGGAAGTGTTCATACTGCGAGAGACATGCTGATTTCCTCCCCTGAGCACTCTCAGTTGTGCCTGCCATAATTTCCACGAGTTCATCCCATATTTCCTTAGCAGTTGTGCAGCACTCAATGTGAGCGTAGAGCTCGTTTCCCATAGCCTGGAAGAGATATCCTTTAGCAGTCTCATCGGCCTGTAGGCGAGCCTGTTCATCCTCATTGATGGGACCTCTTGGAGTGCGGCGTTCATCCATGGGAGGGTTTGCGTTTGGCTGTGCAGGGATGATTGTCCAGAACTGTGCTGGGCCGTTGAAGATGGAGTCCAGAAGGTATTGAGAGAGTGGTGCGCCTTTGTTCCTGATGAACGTGAGGAACCGGTTTGTCCATATGCTGTAGTCGCCTTGTCGCAGCATCGGAGGCCTGGTGTCGGAGCCCACTGTTGAGATGTCATTCGTGGTAGACATGGTTGGTGCAGTCGAATAGTCCGTGGTTTTGATCTTGTATAGATAAGAGAGTTAGTAACGAACGAGATGAGAAATACGAGTTTAATGAGTAGAGTTTTGAAAAAAATTGTTTAAAGAATTTCTTAGAACTAAGTGAGCGTGTGATGGTCGATAATGTATGAAAGAGAAATATATCTTGAAATTAGGAGAAGTTCTAGAAATTTAAATCGAGACTTGAGGAGCAAAATAAATTTTATGTCAAAAGTGGTCTAGGGTGATAGGACTGAAGTGTAACGGTCAAGACTTTGTAAAGTTCGACTAAAATTTTCAACACGAGAAAAAAAATTGAACCCGAGAAAAAAAATTTAACACATCAGAAAAATTCGCATTTTGAAGTGACGTTTTATGTGTTGCGAAATTTTTCAACTTAACCTGTGATTGTATGAAGAATTACCCGAGAAATTATGTGTTGAGAAATTTCGGTGTTTGTGAGTTTTAAAGAGAAATTCTCGGAAGAAGAAAAAAATTCTCAGTTGAAAATTTCTCGGATTTTAAAATTTCGCATGTGAGAATGATTCTCAGTTGAGAATTTTAAAGCTTCGCAAGAAAATTTCGCAAGTTATAAAAATTTCGCATCTAGAGTTGAAGTGTGGATTTAGGAAATTTTCTCGGACTTGAAAGAGTCGTGGTTTTGAAAAACTTTCTCAGATGAAATAAACTTTCTCGGCTTTGAAAAATTTCTCGGATATAAAAATTTCAAAAAGTTCTTGGCTGAAGAATTTCGCGGCTCAGAAAAATTCGCGGAATAAGCTTTCTTGGATATGGAATTTCTCGGATTATGAAGAGTAAGCAAATTTCACAGATGAAAGTTTCTCGGATTTTGAAAGTAGGCAGTTGCGAAAAAGTGCAGTGTAAGTGAAATTTTCGTGGTTTAAAAATTGTCGGATTTTGAGCATAGGCCGTTGCGAAAAAAATGCAGTGAAAGTGAAATTTTCGCGCTTTAAAAGTTCTCGGAATAAAATTTCGTTGATATGAAATTTTCGCGGACTTGAAAGATTCAGCAAAAAGTTTCGCGGGCGAGAACGAGCTTTCACTGTTCCATTGTTTCCATGCGTTTTGCCAGAAAATCGTCCCGTTCTTGCTCAAATCTCAACCAAAATCGCTCAAACTTGATCCTAAACTTCAGAAATTCTTCCCTAAACACATAATCGACCGATTTGTGAGCTAAAAACAACAAAAAATAGGTCAAATCGACCAAAAACAGAGAATGGCCGAGATGTCCTTTTCTGAAGAGTTTTTGCTTCGATCTTGCTCAAAACTCGTTAAAACTGATCCAAAAGTGTTCTAAAAACATTTTAGGCATAGAATCGATCTTGGGGAAGGTTTTAAACACAAAAACAAAGCATTGAAACCCCAAAACGAGTTCAAGATGCCCGAAAGTGATTTTTGCCCAAAACACCTTTGATCTTTCTCGGAATCGAACGAAACTGGATTCAAATCAATGCAGATCGATCCACGTTTGCTCTGATACCACTTGTTGGTCCCGAATGCACCAAACAACGAATCAAAGAGGCTTTGATGGAATGAAAAAGGGAGAATTTCTCACCTTCAAGTGTGTGTAGTGTGTGAAAACTAGGGTTAGCCTTTTGATCTTTGATTACCTTTCAAATGGTGTTGGTAATACCTTATATACCACATTAACCCTAGGTATATTAAGGCCCAAACACCAAAAATTAAATTATTACATTCTAGTCCAAAGCCCAAAATCAAAGGATAATAACAATATTAATCACAAGACTTAAACTATTGACACAATCACTAAATATCCTAACAGTTGAGTTCGTCAAATATAGACTACGCGAACTCGGGATCGCGAACCATAGGCGGCACGAGGGTTGCGAACTCGAACAAACTCACTCGCATGAGTTCGCGAAACCAAGGTTCATGGGTCGAGCAATTCGCGAACACTAAGCTATACGATGAGTTTTGCGAATTGGAGAAAATCTGCGAATCCAAAGTGGTGAATCTGATCAGGATTGCGAACTCATGGAGCTAATTGGCGAACTCGACGCTTCGCGAACTCACCCATTTCGCGGGCGAAGCAACTTGGCGAATCGATGTTTGCGGGCCCAACATAGTAAGCAAGCTCGGCGTTTTGCGAGCTCCTTGAGGATCGCGGACCCCATGCAACAAGCCGCGAATTGAAGACTGAAGTTTTGCGAACTCAAGCCCTTTTTGCGAACCAAAGTTTGGCGAATCCAAGCATTTCCGCGGGTCCAACTTCGCGAACCAACAATTTGCGAACTCAAACGAGTTTCCCGAACCCATCGAAGTTTGCGGGCCGTGTTTTGCGAATACGGCGAGGGAGACTTTTGCGAGCTCGACGAATTCGCGAATCAAACCAACTTGGCGAACTCCAAATCTTAGAAATGAACTTCTGCGAATTAAGAGAGGATAGAGAAAGTGTTCGCGAAATATATAACTAGATAGAGTCTTTTGCGAATTATTATAGGCTTGCGAATCCAAGAAATTTGCTAACTATGATACGATTCGCGAACCAGGTACAACCTATATTCTGCGAATGGAGTGAGAGCCCGTGAAATTAGAGCCGAGTAGCATTCCGCAAATCGAACTATAAGATGAGACATAATTCGCGAAACTTGACTTTATTAGGTATTTCACGAATTATAGTTTAGCGAACTATATAAATTCGTGAATCTATTTAGGTGTTCACTAAATCCAAGAGTCAATTCACAAATTAATAATTTCACGAGTCTTGGGATTTCACGGGTTCATAATTTATGAACTCTTTTCTAATTAATTATTCTTTAAGGGCAATAATAACAAAAAAATAGGTAAATATCGACACTTAGGAAATTCGAGACTTTAGCTAGTTAAATAATTTAAATAAGGTACTAACTTAATTATTCTTATGCTAAGTCGATACCTAGGAGTTACATCGGATCAGGTAGCAATTAATCGACGGACGACAGGTAAGTAGAAATTCAACTACAACACATAACTTGTCTGTACGTGCTTAAATTGTATGACTAGGTGCTTGGATGCTTACCTGAGTTGTGTATACTTGATATTACGTGACTATGTGCCTCGATGATTACATGATTTACGTGAATTAATTGATATGCTGTCTCTTTGTAAGTGCGTCCGGCATTTGTTGCATTTTCATACTCACGTTCATACACGATCATATGTGGGAGGGTTATATGGGTCGGGTATGTGTATATAAGGTATCGCTTGAAAGCGACTGATACATTGCCGATATGGGCATGTGTTGTCGACTCGCAATTGAGTCAAGGGCTGTCCACTATGCCACCAGGGCGGTATTTAGCGTCGTCGTAATATTATGTAAATATGTATATGTATATGAAGTATATTAGGGCGGAGACCCGTTGGCGAAAGGGCCATATACATATACTACTATTATTGTATATGCAATGAAATATAGTATGACAAAGACCGTTGGCAAAGGGCCGTATACATATATTATTATTATGTATATAATGAAATATATTAGGGCAATGCCCGTTGGCGAAAGGGCCCTGTATATGTATGTTTATGATATGATTGGGCAATGCCCGTGGCGGTAGGGAGCGACCTGGAGGGTGCGACCTGAGGGTATAAGCGACGCAGGGTGGAACCCTGTGTAAGCAACCTCAGCGTGGGCTACCAGCGTGAGCGACCGCCAACAGTCGGGGACGACCGAGTACATATGGCAACCTAGGGGAACGATGTGCATCCTAGGTATGGCCATCCGGCGTGGACCGTTGTCATATTTGTCCCTAGTGGACGTGAGCTCGTATGTGGTGCATAGTGAGATTAGCCGAGGGCCCTGAGTGATGTTAGTACGAGTATGACGAGCATCGGCACGGATCGTCTTTGCGGAGTGTTAAGTGCATCGGCGCAAATCGCCTTTGCGTATTGGTTTATGCATTGGCGTGATTGCCTTTGCAGGGAAGGGACACGTGCATACATGCATAATTTCTACTTACTGAGCCTCGGTGGCTCATTTCTTTATGTTATGTGTTGTAGGTACATACGATCACTGTACGTGATCGCCTAGATGGCAAGGCCGATCTTTTGAAGCTTCCGAGTGCTTTTGGGGGTAGACGTGTGTGTATGGATGACGACCTGTGAGGCCGGGCGCATAGGAGCTTTTGCTGTGCCATCGCAACCCCCCTGAGTAAATACAAATTAGGATTAGTGTGTAATTAGAACTCTAAGGAATTTCGTTTGACGCGGAAGCATTCTTTTGGCATGTATTGGACAGAGTTCCGTCATGTAAATGAAAATGAAAAATTTCATACGCATTTCCGCAATTTCTTCATTTAAATACGCAGTTAGACACTTAGGATGACGTTAGAAATGGTGGCGATGGCTAGGGTCGCTACAGGCCAACCCTTCAAGAGTTAGGTGACCGCCTTAACGAAAGGGTCCAATCCCAACACAGCTTCTAATGGAACTTAAGGGAAGAGGCAATATACATTACAACACACAATCCTTACCCCGTAGGCGGTCAAAGGAGTGTGGTAGGATGAGGCGAATGAAGTGAGTGTGGAGTCGTGTGGGCTATTGGGGAGCTGGAAAACGCGGGTTGTGGAACAATAGTTGAGGAACAAGCATGTCCCTTAGGAGCTATAAATACGTTAGTCACTCTTAGAGTGCACCATCCATTGATACCATTCTTACTTTTTACAAGCTAGTTTTATTTTACTTTACATCACTATGGAAGAATATGGGGTGTGATACACAACAATCAAATCAGTGTTTAGTGCTTCGGCTATAAAACGTGATGGCTTGGGTGTGATGTTATGAAATTTTTATATATTGTATTTCTTTAGGGTTTATAATGTTGGTCACAACATAGGTTGGATGTTAATGACATTTTTTGCCATATAGTGCAAACAGGTTTAGGGTATCGACGCACAGAATCAAAGCACACAATAGATATAAAAGATAATGATGCAATGGAGGTCAAGGCTTGCTTATATACATTCATCTCATGAATGGATAAGATCTTGTTATTAATATACTAGGTGTTGCCCTATGTGATGCATAGGGTAAACTTATTCATCTGACTATTTCTTGCAATTTTGTTGACAGATTAATTAATATCGTTTGTCTTCATAAAGTTATGTAACAATGGCTTCATGCTCGGTAACGTAATTCATATAAACGTATGGCTTTGTGCTATAGGTGAATCGAGAAAATGCATCTTATGCTCAACAATGAATTGCTGAATGTAAAAGTGAATTTCTCAGTAGTATTTAAACATAATGCATTTAATACTAAATTATACATCTTTCAGGGAGAAAGTAATTTTCCTACATTAATTATTTATACAGTTTTGGTGCGCACAACAACTAATTATTTATAGAGCAAACTTACTGAGAATATGTTGAGAATTTTCACCTTAGTTATTGCAATAAATTTAGGCGAATGTTGTTGAATACTTCTCGGTAAACTATGTTGATAACCTCGTTATTGTCTGCGCCTTCTTCATTGATGCTCAATACCTTAATTCCCATCGATGATGTCACAAGAGAAAATGCAACATACAACTGCCCATGCGTGAAGCAGGTTTTGGTAGATACACGCCTACTCTCTTTAGGCTTTGTCCTTGACTTTTGTTTAGTGTCATAGTGGAAAATGACCACGGCGGAGTTCGGACGGCCATGTTGTAACCGATGGAGAGAGGATGATTCTTGGTATTAGAACCTTTTTCCCTATACGAGTACCTGTTAAAATTTCAACCTCAACTACTCTTCTCCCCAAATGGGATACAATCATTCTTGTTCCGTTGCACAGGCCATCCTCTGGTTGATGTTCCTCAATATGACAGGAATTGCTGGCTTCAGTGTTAGCTTATAGTTTGGAATACCAAAAAATTCAAGTGTGTTTAGAAACTCAACTAGGTACATTGTGTCTGTGTTGTTCTCCAGCAGCATCTAGCTCAACACTGTCTGCACTTAAATATTCAGTACGAAGACCTGGCGTTATCGATAGCATGTATTGTTTACCGTTTGGTTTCGTGACGTCAGTATTGCTCTTTCCCTGATATACGCATGTTCAGTCATAAGATCTTCAAAGTCTGAGTATACATACTTAGCTAAGCCACTAACTGTGTCACCATGAGGATTTATATACATGTCCTCTGGAATTTTAACTGTGTGCGCATCTCCCCGCATATTGCTATCTCCAACTTGTAAAATCAATTGGCAAACTCAATTTCAGAGTGATGTAATCTCATGTTCTGCGACAATGTGTAGACACGACAGTCATCCCATAAATATGAACTATTAATTGAAGCATGTACTGTATCTTGTCTCGATGCTCGAGCTATTATTGGCAGAATACTTGAAATCACCGCCCAGCAAGACAATTTTGCCACCAAAAGTCCAACATCTGCGATGACATTTGCCGGTGACATTAAGTCTACGTCTCAAATGCGTACTTGTGAGTCATTTGAGCCTCATCCCAGATAATTAACAATGAACGTGTTAATAATTCTGCCAGCATCAATCCTTATATTGCACATAGAGTTCTCTTGGAGAGCTATTGGAATCTTAAATCTTGAATGTGTTGTCCTTCCACCTGGTAGTAGTAATGTCGTTATACTTGAAGATACAACCGGGATGACAATTCGACTCTCTGATCTTATCTTGTGATTAACGTCTTGTAAACATCTATTTTCCCCGTCCCACTAGGCCCGTATAATAAGAATAGACGTCCAATGGTGTTATGCACTGAGTGAATAACGTCATCGAACACTCCTTGCTGCTCTTCATTCAGAGTATAAATAAGACGTTGGTGCTCAGTTGTGTTATCTTCAATGCTATAATTACTTTCTTCCATCAACAACCTGTTGTTTAGTTCATTTAGAATTGTCTTTTGGGGGGTAGGCATGGTGGGGAATCTAAAAGAGTCCTCGAATTCTGCATCATGATTTTTTCAATCTCTGCAAGAGCGTAGTTTTTCAGCTGGTCTTCTATAAGTTGCCGTATTAGCACGTCTTCAGACAGACTCTTCCAACAGCAGTTCCAGAGGTTTAAGGGATCTGTTACTTCGCACAAAATTAATAGCGTAGCAAATAGTTGGTGAAGCCCATTGAGCAGCTTCATCCAAGCCTGATGCCACTCTGAATCGCCATACATCCCCCCTTTATAGACGTGAAGATATAAATGTGCCTAAGAGGATGGGTGAATTAGGCTTATAAAAATTTTATGCTTCTTCTTTTCAAAAATCCTAAATGTGGTGACTTAGATATGCCTACTGATGCTTGTGACGAGTATGCCTGATATATCCTAGTTACATCGGTGTGTTGGGTCTGTCTCACAGCGATAAAGAAATAACCGAAAAGTAAATGCGAGACAGGATTTTTATACAGGTTATATCCCCAACTGGGGTTTACTCCTCTCCTTGGGGTTTGCTCCCCAAGAGTTTAACCAATCACTATAATGCACCGTAGCTGGATACAAAACTGATTGATTTGCCCAATAAACAACCGAAACAAGTCGAACACTAGACACACTAGGTTACCACACGTCCAGTTTCGTTCCTCGGAATCTCCTGATCCCGACAGACACAGCTCGCTATCGAAGGGCCCCCAGGTCGACCTTGCCTCCTTGGTATTGCTTACGTCCGAAGACAGAATATATGGTGGGAGGTAGGAATAACGGGATGAATCACTCGTGCAGTGATGATATCGCAAGTTAAAGCTCAGTATGGCAGAAAGCTATCACAAATGGAGGGCTCAGGAATCTCCCTATATCTTTCTGCTCAAATATCTCTCGTAGGCTAATATTTTGCAAATTCTAAGTAGTCGAAATTATGAAGTGTAGCATGTATACAAACCTTTTTAAATCGGCACTTCACATGGAAAATCATATCATATATAATCTCCAAATCAAGCATAGTTTCCATGCAATTTTCGAGAGTCATCATGCCATATAAAATCATGCTTTTTAATAAATCATCACAACGGTCATAGCACATTAAAGCATGATTATTATCCATATAAGAGCTCATTTAAGCATGAATATATTCCACATAAAGACTCAAATTCGTTCTCATGGATATTCAATCACTTCGCATATATTTACCATATCAGGACTTTCCAGAACTGCTATCTGTTTCTAGTGTAAATCAATCCAGATTAACTTTCCAAATATAGCATACGAGATAGCATCATATCAGCACGTTTTCCATGTAAAGCTCATAGTATTACATCATATTTACCATTTTTAGCACACAAATCAGATCAGAGCATACTTAGTTCGATTTATCATATCATGGCAGAACTTTCCTTATTTCAGAGATCACATCCGTTAATAGCACATACCATATAATAGCACCTTATCCACAAAGTCAATCAAATCAAATCTTTTCTAAATATATTATTCCAATCAGCATAAGGAAAGATATTAATTCAATATTGCACATTAAATTCAGTGGAGAGCATGCAAAAATCGTATATGTGATTCTCTTCCAAGAATAACCAAGTATCAATGGGTATATCACTTTCCATATATAAACAGCATATTTTATAGCTCAACAGGATATCTCATGCGTAATTTCCATATATAGAACAGAACGATATATCATATCACACGGGCTGCCCATAACATGCGATCACATAGTCTCATCAACAAATCACAGAATCATATGCGAATCAAATATTCAAACACTTCAACGATTTATAGCTCATAATTAATGCATGGTCGAATATTTTAATGTTCTTAGACATTATATTGATCACAAATCGGATTGCTTAATTTATAGACCTAATGTCATTACAATTACATAGTTCATCAAAACTCTCTAACATGTAAGGACTAAAAAGGTCAACATCACGCATCCTTGAAAGTCTGCATAACTTGCCCATTTGCTGTAGATATGTCCCAATACGATGTTGGTCTTTTCACGATAGTAAGCAACATTCTCATGTAATATATTCTACCAGCTGTTGGATGTATGTTCACTATCTTGCCAATGATAAACCATTTCTTTCGCGATGCCTTGTTACATGCATTGTATACAAACTTTGATGGAAACTGTACGTAAGTAAGATTCCTTTCATCAGGATTGAACTTGTTTGTTTCCATCCATTCTGTCAACATAGTCTTCTGAATGCCACTTGCAGTCAATAAGTTCTCCAGATCGGCATATTCATCATACAGTAAGCTCTGTTGGCCTTCAAAATGAATTTGAAGCCTCTGTACAGCAGGTTTTGGTGGTGGATGTCAAACGCCAATATTCTTTACATTGCTTCACAAGCAGATAAGAATCTGCAATCTAGATATCTTGATATTTCATCACCATGTTGGAGGGTTTTCCCTGTGGATTCTGGATTTGCAGACTCAATTATCATCGTCGCCTTGTCAACTTCTTTTGTGATATATTTGAACAAATACTTTATTGTCCTTGTTGTGTTGCATCATTCCACATTAATATGTGCCCTATACTTTTTCAACATTGCCAGGTTATGCGGTACCACGTAACCATTGTCGAGGGCGACGTCTTTTTAAGGACAAATCTACTGTCATTCCTCCGTCTATAACGCACATATCAGGACATCAATCGTTGTCCTCGTATTATACTCTTTTGGAAAGTTCTTTGTGCATTTGTTTTTTCCATGCATAGAGAATTTGATCCATTTAAACCACACGGTTCATGGAGCATGAATTGTTCAACCAAAACATGTCCTTCTTCATCAAATTGGCGGTCTGGAATCTCTGCCGAATTAATTGCATCAACCTATGCATGAGTAGGTTCTGCTGTTGCTCGATTAAGTCATAGCAGTATGTGCGCATGTGGCAACCCACGTTTCTGGAATTCAATAGTATACAATGCTACATTTCCGATGAATATTTGAATCGTTAGAAATGTTTATGCTATTACTAAAGCTATTGCGTAAATGACATACCAGCCCTAATATTATTGAAGAAGCATCGACTACGAGTGTCTGCCATTAGTTGCTCTAGCTTTATCTTGAAAATTTGGCATTGCAGATCTGGTCTTTCATTCTGTATGTCATCACCATATGTTTGAAGATGGACAGCGATCTCTTCCGAGTTTGTATTTGTTGTTATTCTTATGAATAGAAGTGGGTTGCGATAACATTTGCGTAAGGCGAGAGCGTCATGATAATTCTCTAGCATATATCCCAGAGATCTAGTAAAAGATGAAGGCAAAATTATTTTTTCCAAAGTGATCTTGCATCCATCTCTCCCCTTGGTACTGCATCATATATGTTACATAAAGTGGTCTCGGCGTCTTCTGATTATATCTAACCCAACTCAATCGTTCCTTCTATGGTTGTATATGCATCAACGACATATTGGTGAAAAAGACGGCCCGCTCGAATGATTCCTTTTCCTTGAGACAAATAGTTTGTATTTGGTAAGCATAAAATTTCCTCATTGTTATACATTTTCTCTTAACGTTGCATGCATCGTTCTTTTGTATGGAATCTGATCGTGGTACCCAATTTCACCAAAAGGAAAAAAGCAACGGGTACTGCATCGCCATGAAAGAAGGATGTGACTCGCTAATCCTTTGAAGTTGGCCATGTTTCATCTGGACATTTGTGTTTCGTTCCCCAGTTGTTACAGGTAGGTCACCGGTATAAGTCCTGCAATTTCATCTGTTGCCGGTAGGTCATAATGCCTTTGGTGCGTCGTACATGTCCCTTGACATTCTGAAGATTTTAGCCAGCTCATTGTTCTCATATAGCGTTGTAATTAATTTGGCAATGACATCTGTATCCAAATTCTCAGAGCTTTCTCTAGAAGGTGTCTTAATTCGGTTGGAGACTTCATTTCCAGTGTCGTAAATGTATAGCTGAGCATATTTTGGCTATCTCCTTCAGCTGGAAGCAAAGAACCGATGTTGTGATGGTTTCGTCCGTGGATCTTGTAAACATATGCATTTTATTTGGTTTGACTGACGTGTCAACTTTTGCTCCCGTGGACGTAAATGCAAGAACTGAATTATAAACCCTATTGGACTGTCGAAATGATTGTCAGAAATCATATTGAGCAAGTATTGAGGTGGTCAGCTGGATGGTGGTAGTGACACTCTACCCTGGTTGCAGCATATAGTGTAGAGCAAAGTTCTTCCGTGGCCTTGTTTTTTGTCGACTTTGCTTTCCAAACCAGTGCATCATAAAAATGGCAGTGAAGAAGCTCCTCTTTTTGTACGGAGACTAAAGTTCTTTTTTGTTGTGGTCGATCACGTTCTGCAATCAACATTTAACAATATCAACAGCTAGCATGAATGTTTTTGTTTGGTGATTTGTTGCTCAAACTTTATTTGCATACCATCTCATGTTCCTAGGTTTTGTTTACCGCTATCTGTAATCCTCAACTGAGGCTTAGATTTCATGATTTCCAAATGCTTCTGTCTTGCAATTTTGGCTTGATGGTATCGTGAGTGACCATGAAATAACGAATGTGTTGTAGCGCCCCGTTTTCTATTACCTTTTTACGCAGCTATAAAATATTCATATAAAATTTTTCGCGATTTCCATAACCATTTCCTTTAACAAAAACGGGTGCGTACATCTGGTCTAGTTCTTTTCACAATAATGTACATATATGTACCCATCATATGAGTCACAAAATGCGATAGTCTAAATCCGTTTCTATTCTATATGCTAACGATGAACCAGAGGGGAGCAGGAGGAGAGCGTAGTTGGCCAACCTTGAATCCATGCTCTATGATATGCTTTCTACGCCGTCTGCTAATTATCTACACAACTGTGAAGACACCGATTCAGAGTATGATCGCAACAGGTTAATTAACACAAGTAACGATAAAATAAACCGTAATCCATTCCTTTCCATTAATATCGTAATCATGCCATTTCAAATCACATAATCATCGTTCATATAACAGTCATTCATAGGACCCGTAGGCCACATGCCATTTCTATATGTCCATTTATTTTGATACTCCCGTTATAGACTAGATAGACTGTACAGTACGCCCAGTCGGCGCCCATGCATGGGACTCTGTAACCATGTCGTAATCCCCCTATTTGTAGGGATACGTGTTGCCTGTACAGGACTCTGTAAAATCCCCGGATTTGTAGGGATATATGCCGTAGCACCCGTATTATACCATCTGTAGTCGTAGCAGTCATAACGGTTTCTCCCTTCATTTTATATGTATGCAGTGCTATATGAAATACCTTATATAACACATAAATCCTATAAGAGCACGTTACGGTCACATAGTTCACGCCGATCCATGAATAGCATATAACGCACGTATTAGTCAATTAATTCATATAAAGCATGTAAACACATAAGGCACGTAAGGTACACGTTGCAATCATACTCACAAGTTTCGCCTATTTTCTCCGCTTGCTTAGGCGACCTTGTCCTTGCCCTTATCGGACTCCTGACCTATACAATTATTTATCTGGTAAATATGAAATCCCTATAATGATATGCGTATGTGATATGCATGCTTTATTATTATGCATGTGCGTTCCTTATCCGTAGCCTCTATTAGAACCCTAACTTATTTTATATCAAAACCCTAAATATTGAATACTTTATGTGATATTAAAATTCCTTTTATATATATATCACACTTCTCTTTATTTCTCAATTCTAATTAATTGCATTTCTAAATATCGAGTTATATCTCGAATTCTTCCTGATTTCACTCGAGATCTCACTTTGGAAAAATGTCGGGATCTTTCATTAAACAATCTCGAGTCATCAGTTGAGGAAAATGTCGAAACCTTTAATTTACTATCAAGTTCACATCTCGATATCTAAGTAATCATCTTTATATATATTTCGATATTCTAAACATATAAGTCGAAATTCAATACCCTATTTGCAAACCTCGACATCATACATAAGTCGACATTTCACAATTCGACATTTTACAACTCGACATTTTACAATTCGACATTTTACAATTCGACATTTTATCTAAGTCTTTCTTATCTATCTCGACAACACACTCGACATCCTGTTATAGAATTAATACTCGAAACAAGGCTCGACATTATAATTTAATAATCTATCCAACTAAATTGCTAAATCTCTCGACACTATATTTGAAAGCATAACTCGACATTTGATCTAGCAAATACCAATTCATCTCGACATTTATCTAACAATTACCAATTCATCTCGACATCATACTTCGACATTATACTCGACATTTTATCCAATTAAATTTCAACATTTCGACATTCTATCCGACATTATAGCTCGAAATCCCATTTAATTGAGTTATCATAATTCGACATTTTATCTGAATAAATTTTCTAAATCTGGAAGCCATAACATCATCTCATATCGAGATCCCTTCTCTTGAATTCTTAAGAACGGGATGGATTTCACAAGAACCTCATGTTACCTACTGTTCAAAACTTAACACAAATAAATAGAGCCATCTATGCATATAGATTCCAAAACAGCTAACTCATAACTTCTCTTACGAAAACCTTCCATCAATTTTTAAATATGCAATCCATAGTTATTAATTCAAATATATATATATATATATATATTCTAACACCTAATAAAATCCTTCTAAGAAACTGATATGCAACCTTACTATTTTGCAGAAACCCTAATGTATCAAAACTCATGAGATCCTTCAAGTACACTTGACTACAGTTTATAATTCTTTATATCTACATGTATATTATCGAATATCACAAAAGATCCTTACCCTTCCTTAGCTGGTTTAATCTGTTCACGTTCTCGTTTTCTCTGTTCTTAGCTTTCGTACCTTGTGAAAATAATATGCATTAGTCTTTCCCTCTTATCCTATATTTGCGTGTGTAAATGATCAAATGACATCGACGCTTTGCTAATGTTTATCATAAGCTTATCTGATACATATTATATTATTGTTATTATTAGACTTGTTTTTCCCTATTAACTAGGTTTTCTGTCGAAAACTTTAAATTCATTTCACTAATACTTATCTTAAGTTAACGTGTAATGCTAACTCAATGGCATGGACATTACATCAATCATTATCATGATCTTATTTAAGATATGTTTATTCTATTATTAAAGTTATTTTCCTTCAATTGATATAAGTTATCATCTCTTCTTCTTTATCTTATGTAACGTGTTACAATAACCAAATGACATCGATAGTTTCATTCATGTCTATCCTAATTGTAAATAACATGAATTTTATTTATTAATTACTTTTCTTCGCAATTAAGTTTTTGATATCTGTTAAGAATTGTTTAATTGATCGCATGTTTCATATTGAGAACTAAGGTTCTCGCAATCTCTATATTACGAAATCTTGAGATCTTAGTTAAAGAATCACGAAATCTATATTGAATAAATTTCGAAGCCTTGGGTTGAGGAGTTTCGAAATCTTATCCTTGACTCTTTCGAAATTCTCCAATTTTTGAAATTCATATTTTACTTAGGTTTCAAATTTCTTAGTCCTAATTTAATATTTCCGAAACCCTAACATTCTCAAGAACTTCAAGATATCACTAAACTTCCCAACTTATTTAATCGTTTAATTACTACATATATAAAATTTCTCAGAACATGAGAAAACCCTAGAAATTTCATACTTACAAATATTCTAATTCCATATCATTTACTTCTTCACTACTTATCCCCTTGATAACCTAGAACTATCATACTTTAAATACCTTATCCTATCTATACCTCTGTTTTAAAATAAGTTATATGAATGCATGAATTTATGTAAATTCATGAAATTATAATATGAGGTTTTGGTTCCTGACAATTCTCCCCCCCTTTAAAAATTTCGACCTCGAAATTTCGTACCTGTTTCGACTAATAACCATGGGTACTGGGTCTTTATACTTTCTATTGTTTCCCACGTAGCTTCACGAGCTGAATGATTCTTCCATCTCACTTTTACCATCGGAATTGTTTTATTTCGTAACTGCTTGTGAGCATATTCCAGGGCTTCTGTTGGTTCTTCTACATAGCTCAATTCTTCAGAAACATTTATCGGTTCGTCACGTAGAACATGGGTAGGATCTGATCTGTATCGCCTTAACATACTAACGTGGAACACATTGTGTATCTGTGAAAGTTCAGGTGGTAGTGCTAACCGGTATGCTAACGGTCCAATTCTTTCAAGTATCTCGTACGGTCCGATATATCGCGGACTTAACTTTCCTTTCTTTCCAAATCGTAACACCCCTTTCCATGGAGATACTCGCAAGAATACTTTTTCTCCAACTTCGTATTCCATTTCTCGTCGGTGTTGATCAATATAACTTCTGTCTGTCTTGGGCCGCTTTTAATCGACTTTTGACTATTTTAATCTTTTCTATTGTATCTTGAATCAAATCTGGGCCTTCCAATACTTGTTCTCCTTCCACATCCCAACAGATTGGGTTAAGACATTTCCGACCGTATAAAGCTTCATACGGGGCCATTCCAATACTTGAATGGAACTGATTATTATAGGCAAATTCCATTAGCGCTATATAATCATCCCATGATCCTTTGAATTCGATTACGCACGCTCGAAGCATGTCTTCCAGGGTCTGTATCGTCCTTTCTGACTGACCGTCGGTCTGTGGATGAAACGCCGTACTAAAATGCAATTTAGTTCCGAGCGCTTCCTGTAAACTTCCCCAAAATCTGGAAGTAAATCGGGGATCACGATCAGACACGATAGAAATTGGTACGCCGTGTAGACGAACTATCTCATTAACGTATCTTTTTGCTAAATATTCTAACGTAGAACCCCATCGAAGTGGTAAAAAGTGAGCTGATTTCGTAAGTCTGTCGACAATTACCCAAACGGCGTCATTTTTCTTAGCCGTTGGAGGAAGTCCATAAAGAAAATCCATCGTTATTCGTTCCCATTTCCAAACAGGTATGGGTAAAGGATGTAATTTACCCACTGGTGCTTGGTGTTCAGCTTTGATTTGCTGACACGTTAAACATTTCAAAACGTACTCGGCCACATCCTTCTTCATCCTTGGCCACCAATAATGAGATTTAAGGGTCCGATACATCTTCGTACTGCCCGGATGCATGGCATAAGGAGCGGTATGTGCCTCTTCCATTATTTCTTGTCGAAGATTATTGATATCCGGAACACATAAGCGGTCATTTATCGTCAAAGTTCCATCATCGCCTAGTACAAAAGATTTTCCTAACCCTTGTTTCACTTTATCAGTAATCTTAGCTAGCTTTTCGTCTTTAAATTGTACTTGTCTGATTCGATCTAACATGATAGGTCGAATTACTATCGAGGCACAGATAGCACCAGTATCGTCTACTTTCATCTCTGTATTCATCTTTCTGAGGTCGATTAGGCTTGATAAAGAACATGCTGATAAATAAGAGATAGTACCATACGATTTTCGACTCAAAGCATCCGCAACAACGTTGGCTTTTCCAGGATGATATTCTATAGTACAGTCGTAGTCTTTTAACAGCTCAATCCACCGCCTTTGTCTCATATTCAGTTCCTTCTGGCTCAATAGATATTTCAGACTTTTATGGTCAGTAAATATTTGAAAAGTTGCACCGTATAAATAATGTCGCCATATCTTTAGTGCGAACACCACGGCCGCTAGCTCTAAGTCGTGGGTTGGGTAAGATGTTTCGTATGGCTTAAGTTGTCGAGATGCATACGCCACTACTTTTCCGTGTTGCATTAGCAGGCATCCTAGTCCTTGATACGACGCGTCGCTATAAATCACAAAACCCTCGGTACCTAATGGAATAGTCAGCACAAGAGCTGTCGTTAATCGCTCTTTCAATTCTTCAAAACTTCTTTGACATTCCTCCGTCCACTTAAACTTTGTCATTGGAGCTGCTATCAGTGAGAAATTTTCGACGAACCGTCGATAATATCCAGCCAATCCCAGAAAACTACGAACTTCGGCCACATTTTTAGGGCTCTCCCACTTAATCACTGCTTCAATTTTGCTGGGATCGACTTGAATACCTTTACCAGAGACTACGTGTCCCAAAAATACTACTTGATCTAACCAGAACTCGCACTTTGAAAGTTTCGCGTACAATTTCTTTTCCCGTAGGGTTCGGAGTACAATCTTCAAATGTTGTTCGTGCTCCTCTTTTGACTTAGAGTATATAAGAATATCGTCAATAAAGACGATCACGAACTGGTCTAAGTACCGTCGGAAAACGTCATTCATCAATGCCATAAAGACGGCTGGAGCATTCGTTAATCCAAATGGCATAACTAGGAATTCATAATGTCCATATCTTGTTCTAAAGGCCGTCTTCGGAATATCACCATCTGCAATTTTCAATTGATGATATCCTGATCTCAGATCGATTTTTGAAAAGATTCTAGATCCTTGCAGTTGATCAAACAAATCATCAATCCGAGGCAACGGATATTTATTTTTCACCGTTACCTTATTCAACTGCCGATAGTCGATACACAATCTGAGCGTCCCGTCTTTCTTTTTGACGAACAGAACGGGTGCTCCCCACGGTGATACACTTGGTCGTATATAGCCTTTATCTAATAACTCCTTCAGTTGTACCTTTAACTCATTCAATTCTATCGGAGCCATTCGATACGGTGGAATAGAAATCGGTGCCGTGCCCGGTTGAAGTTCTATAGTAAACTCTGTATCTCGATCAGGCGGTAGTCCAGGTAGCTCTTCAGGAAAGACATCAGGATATTCACTGACTACCGGAATATCTTCTATTTTTAATCCACTTAACTGCACATCTCTAATGTAAGCTATATACCCTTCGCATCTTTTACTAATCATCTTAGAAGCTTCTAAATTTGATATTTGATACACCGTCCGTACGCTCTTTTCTCCCCTAAGTATTATATGGATTTGATCCGTAGGGGTCAACTCGATTTCCTTTTTGAAACAATCAAGCTTCGCTCGATATCTTGACAACCAGTCCATGCCTAATATTACGTCGAAATCCATTAAAGGAATGACAAATAGGGTTGCTCGCATCTCTATCCCTTCACTGACCATTTTGCACTCTAAGTATACTGTATTCACTGTAACCACTTCACCCGTTGGAAGTCGAACATACAATTCCTCTTCTAGGGGTTCGGGTTTATCAGGTAATAATGATAAATGAGTGGAACCTGCTTGTGCTGGGCAAATGTTCGTGGAACTTGCCCACGAACATTTGAGTGGCAATCCTGATAAATAATCATATCAGTGGAACTTATGCAAATGTTCGTGATATGAATGAATGAGTGGCACCTGGATCGAATAAAACATATGCATCAATATCACAGATAAATAATTTACCCGTAATCACGTGTGATCCCTCTTTGGCCTCCTCACGAGTCATGGTGAAAATCCTTGCTTGTGCTGGCGGCCTATAAGCTTGGCCTCCTGAGCCTCCTCTTCCAGAACTTGTGTTAAATGGTCCTCGTCCCCTTCCTCTTCCGCGATTTGTATAAGTTCCACTGACTCTTGATTGATCTACTGTCGTTTCTGTTTGTAATGTTGGGCAATTCCTTGCTAAATGTCCCCGTTGCCCACAACGAAAACATTCGCCTGTGAGCCATCTACAGACGCCCGGATGATTTTTCCCGCAATGTTCACATGCTGGTATGGTCTGTGAAATTCCTCGTCCAACCGGTCTCATTCCGCCCGTACTGCCCCTTGCGGAACTACTTTGCGTGCTCATTGATCTAGGTGCACTAAATGTCTTTTTCATCTTCCCACCTGACGATTCTTCTCCTGGCCTTCTTTTATTACTCTGAAAATTTCTTGATTCGGTTTCTAATCTTTCAGCGCGAATAGCCGCCGCCCTCAATTTCCCATAGGACTCCATATCTGATGGTGTAATACGATTTCTAATAGTATAACGGAGTCCCGCTTCAAACCTTCGGCACTTATTTCTTTCAATTGCAACCAGATGTGAAGCGTATCGAGATAACTGATTAAATAGCACCTCATACTCGCTTACGGACCGATTTCCCTGTTTGAGTTCTAAAAATTCTTTTTCTTTCTGATCCTTATAAACTTCAGGCATGTAAGCATCGCTGAACTCTCTCAGAAAATCTTCCCAGGTCAGCACTGGGGGTTGAGTCATACTGTCTGGGACAGTTTCCCACCATTCATATGCATGTCCTTGAAGGAGTGAGACTGCATAATCGAATCTTTCCTCAGGAGTACATTGCATCATATTGAATACTCTTTCCGTCCTTTTTAGCCAGGTTTCCGCTTCCGCGGGATCTGTCGTACCGATGAAATCCACAGCACCCATCTTTCTCAATTTGTCATATAGTCGTTCTCGGGGAATTGTCAGGGGGTGTTCAGGTTCATGCTGTCTAAGAGTATGAGATGAATGGGATTCAGGTACGGCCGTTCTTCCTCCTCCCTCTATTGTTTGTTCATCATGTTCTAAATGCGTGCGTTCGCCTATTGCCCTTTGCCTATATATGCAAGAAAAGTTTAAGGGCAATTCGTATGTACCTACTATGCAAATGTCTACAGAACCTAAAGCCTAGGCTCTGATACCACTACATGTAGCGCCCCGTTTTCTATTACCTTTTTACGCAGCTATAAAATATTCATATAAAATTTTTCGTTGATTTCCATAACCATTTCCTTTAACAAAAACGGGTGCGTACATCTAGTCTAGTTCTTTTCACAATAATGTACATATATGTACCTATCATATGAGTCACAAAATGCGATAGTCTAAATCCGTTTCTATTCTATATGCTAACGATGAACCAGAGGGGAGCAGGAGGAGAGCGTAGTTGGCCAACCTTGAATCCATGCTCTATGATATGCTTTCTACGCCGTCTGCTAATTATCTACACAACTGTGAAGACACCGATTCAGAGTATGATCGCAACATGTTAATTAACACAAGTAACGATAAAATAAACCGTAATCCATTCCTTTCCATTAATATCGTAATCATGCCATTTCAAATCACATAATCATCGTTCATATAACAGTCATTCATAGGATCCGTAAACCACATGCCATTTCTATATATCCATTTATTTTGATACTCCCGTTATAGACTAGCTAGACTGTACAGTACGCCCAGTCGGCGCCCATGCATGGGACTCTGTAACCATGTCGTAATCCCCCTAGTTGTAGGGATACGTGTTGCCTGTACAGGACTCTGTAAAATCCCCGGATTTGTAGGGATATATGCCGTAGCACCCGTATTATACCATCTGTAGTCGTAGCAGTCATAACGGTTTCTCCCTTCATTTTATATGTATGCAGTGCTATATGAAATACCTTATACAACACATAAATCCTAAAAGAGCACGTTACGGTCACAAAGTTCACGTCGATCCATGAATAGCATATAATGCACGTATTAGTCAATTAATTCATATAAAGCATGTAAACACATAAGGCACGTAAGGTATACGTTGCAATCATACTCACAAGTTTCGCCTATTTTCTCCGCTCGCTTAGGCGACCTTGTCCTTGCCCTTATTGGACTCCTGACCTATACAATTATTTATCTGGTAAATATGAAATCCCTATAATGATATGCGTATGTGATATGCATGCTTTATTATTATGCATGTGCGTTCCTTATCCGTAGCCTTTATTAGAACCCTAACTTATTTTATATCAAAACCCTAAATATTGAATACTTTATGTGATATTAAAATTCCTTTTATATATATCACACTTCTCTTTATTTCTCAATTCTAATTAATTGCATTTCTAAATATCGAGTTATATCTCGAATTCTTCCTGATTTCACTCGAGATCTCACTTTGGAAAAATGTCGGGATCTTTCATTAAACAATCTCGAGTCATCAGTTGAGGAAAATGTCGAAACCTTTAATTTACTATCAAGTTCACATCTCGATATCTAAGTAATCTCGATATTTCGATATTTCACAATTCGACATTTTACAACTCGACATTTTACAATTCGACATTTTACAATTCGACATTTTATCTAAGTCTTTCTTATCTATCTCGACAACACACTCGACATCCTGTTATAGAATTAATACTCGAAACAAGGCTCGACATTATAATTTAATAATCTATCCAACTAAATTGCTAAATCTCTCGACACTATATTTGAAAGCATAACTCGACATTTGATCTAGCAAATACCAATTCATCTCGACATTTATCTAACAATTACCAATTCATCTCGACATCATACTTCGACATTATACTCGACATTTTATCCAATTAAATTTCAACATTTCGACATTCTATCCGACATTATAGCTCGAAATCCCATTTAATTGAGTTATCATAATTCGACATTTTATCTGAATAAATTTTCTAAATCTGGATGCCATAACATCATCTCATATCGAGATCCCTTCTCTTGAATTCTTAAGAACGGGATGGATTTCACAAGAACCTCATGTTACCTACTGTTCAAAACTTAACACAAATAAATAGAGCCATCTATGCATATAGATTCCAAAACAGCTAACTCATAACTTCTCTTACGAAAACCTTCCATCAATTTTTAAATATGCAATCCATAGTTATTAATTCAAATATATATATATATATATTCTAACACCTAATAAAATCCTTCTAAGAAACTGATATGCAACCTTACTATTTTGCAGAAACCCTAATGTATCAAAACTCATGAGATCCTTCAAGTACACTTGACTACAGTTTATAATTCTTTATATCTACATGTATATTATCGAATATCACAAAAGATCCTTACCCTTCCTTAGCTGGTTTAATCTGTTCACGTTCTCGTTTTCTCTGTTCTTAGCTTTCGTACCTTGTGAAAATAATATGCATTAGTCTTTCCCTCTTATCCTATATTTGCGTGTGTAAATGATCAAATGACATCGACGCTTTGCTAATGTTTATCATAAGCTTATCTGATACATATTATATTATTATTATTAGACTTGTTTTTCCCTATTAACTAGGTTTTCTGTCGAAAACTTTAAATTCATTTCACTAATACTTATCTTAAGTTAACGTGTAATGCTAACTCAATGGCATGGACATTACATCAATCATTATCATGATCTTATTTAAGATATGTTTATTCTATTATTAAAGTTATTTCCCTTCAATTGATATAAGTTATCATCTCTTCTTCTTTATCTTATGTAACGTGTTACAATAACCAAATGACATCGATAGTTTCATTCATGTCTATCCTAATTGTAAATAACATGAATTTTATTTATTAATTACTTTTCTTCGCAATTAAGTTTTTGATATCTGTTAAGAATTGTTTAATTGATCGCATGTTTCATATTGAGAACTAAGGTTCTCGCAATCTCTATATTACGAAATCTTGAGATCTTAGTTAAAGAATCTCGAAATCTATATTGAATAAATTTCGAAGCCTTGGGTTGAGGAGTTTCGAAATCTTATCCTTGACTCTTTCGAAATTCTCCAATTTTTGAAATTCATATTTTACTTAGGTTTCAAATTTCTTAGTCCTAATTTAATATTTCCGAAACCCTAACATTCTCAAGAACTTCAAGATATCACTAAACTTCCCAACTTATTTAATCGTTTAATTACTACATACATAAAATTTCTCAGAACATGAGAAAACCCTAGAAATTTCATACTTACAAATATTCTAATTCCATATCATTTACTTCTTCACTACTTATCCCCTTGATAACCTAGAACTATCATACTTTAAATACCTTATCCTATCTATACCTCTGTTTTAAAATAAGTTATATGAATGCATGAATTTATGTAAATGCATGAAATTATAATATGAGGTTTTGGTTCCTGACATGTGTGCTGTCAATCTGACCTCCAAACGTATGCCTTGAACTCCTCCTTCTGTCTCCGGTTGTACCATTTGGATGACCAAGTTTATCTTGCCATGTTGAAACACATATTTGCAGTAAAACATTAAACAGTCATGAAAATGATATTAATGGAAGGGTTTGCATATAAGTTATTTGGAATACATTACCGAGGGTAACGTCGATTTTGGACAATTTTTCGCCAATCTTCAGGTAATGTTCATTGACAACTCCAAGCATGTTTCCAAACCTTCATGTGAGAGTATCGTACCTTGCTTGGAACATGCCGTATGCACGTTCCTCAAGTAGCTCGTAGCAATTTATCTTCGTATCGATCCTTTCCTCCATGTGGTTCATTAAAGATCTCAGGTACTCAGACTGCCAGTCCATGAGTGTCTCTAGGTTAGTATGCATAGTATGAGAGCTGATGCACTGTAGAAATTATACGCAGGATGCACTTGCCCGTCGTTTAGCCTTATTGTATGTGTATTTCTGGGAGTTGCTTATTAAATTTGTGATTTGGGATGATTGAAAAGTGTTTCTGCATCTGTAAATGTATTTTTATACTATGTAAGCGCATACACTTTTTAGCAATTTGGTTCCCATTGGGTAATCAACCTTTGAATCCAATGATTTTATGAAATTTAATTTTGTTGACTATTTATATTCACAATTTACTGTTCACGAACATTACATACAATGGTCTTCATTGATTAATGTGTTCATGCGTTCACAATGTTCGTGCATACTGCTTGAAACTCACATATGACTGTCATATTCTATTTATTAAGATAAATGTAGCAATTTAACAATAAGGTGCATCTGTCTGCCTTTTAGTTACAACAAATACAGACGGATGCCAGGCGGATTCCATGTCTACATAGCAATATTTTTAGTAATGTAGACTTTGTAGGATTCATCATGAGCAATACACTTTTTTGATAGTAAGGATGAAGCTACATTCATGCTAATATAATGTGATAAAATCCACCCATTTGCACATAAACATCGAAAAATTGTAGCTGATAAGCATAAACAATCGCTAATGCGTCCACCCAATTTCGTGTTCTAGTCACACATTAAGGCTACGCTTTTCATTACACCGCTACAAAAGGAAGAAAGAGAGGTGGGCATATCTATTAATTCGGCCAGGTGCAGTATGAGAGAAAAACAGATAGAAGTCAAGTGCTGCCTAAATTCATACACATGCGAGCTGGTTAATTGGAGCAGATCATCTTCCAGAAACATCATTGCAAAAGCATTCCGCAACATATATATGCCACAATCTCCACTGAAATGCATAACAATATATTCCTGAATTTCAATAGTGCAAAAGCACTGTATATATAAAATAAGTCGTGGAGGTTACCCGCCAGGCTGTTGTGGAACACCAAAATGTCTCTCTGCGACCAGCGGCTTCTCCGAATTGGGAGTCGCAAGTCCTGTTGCAGCAAGCTTATGGCATCTGTCAGTTTTGTCAGCATAACATTAGTGTGTGTGTGATCTGGATCACACCAAATGTATGAATCTAGGATAGTCATCCTCTGGGATCTGGGTTTGAACAAACAGAAAATCCGCTGTGATTTTTTAACAGCCAATGGAAACAGAATTGTATCCGCTCGTTTCCATGGACACGAAGGCCATCCTTCTGCTTTGCCAATAGCAAACTCCCTCAAAGAGCTTAGACCAGCACTCCCATTCGTTGTAGCGACTGATATGGAAAACCTTGCGATGTACTCATGATTGCGCATCATTTTTTGGAATCTTGCTCCGGAACTGCAGCTCAATGAATCCATGCAGGCATTCGTCAACATGCTGTCATATACACATAAAGTGAAGTCATGTGATATTGATAAGCTTAAGAGATATATTGTTAAAAGATATGATAATATAGCAAAGGTATTCTTACGTCATCACTGAGCCAGCTGTCATTTATCATCAATGCATGGGAGAACTCTCGTGTCAGTTCTGATTTGTAAAGTCCGCCACAAGATGATGTTCCTTCATTGATTCTATGAGATCCACCACTTTTGGGAACATTTCAATCTTGTACAGTACATGTTTTCAATCTTCTGATTTTTGTATGGAACTCTCTTGGCTTTTTTCGATGTCGTGGGGGGTTTTTATCGGCAGACCTCAACCTTTTTCATTCTGCGTGCTGCATCGTATTTGTTGACCTTGGTCCATGAGTGTTAGAGAGTTTTGATGGACAATGTAATTGTAACAACGTTAGGTCTATAAATTAAGCAATTCGGTCTATGATCAATATAATGTCTAAGTATATGAAAATATTCACACATGCATTGATTATGAGCTATAGATTGATTAAAATGTTGAATATTTGATTCGCATATGATTTGGTGATTAGTTGATGAGACTAGGTGACCGCATGTTATAGACAGCCCATGTGATAGGATATATAGTTCTGTGCTATATATGGAAATAATGCATGAGATATCCTACTGAGTTATAAAAGGAAAATATGCTGTGTATATATGGAAAGTGATATATCAGTTGATACTTGTTTATTCCTGAATGAAATTGAGTAGAAAATCGCTTGCATGCTTTCCACTGAATTAATGTGCCATATTGAATTAATATCTTTCCTTATGCTAATTGGAATATTATATTTAGGAAAGATTTGATTTGATTGACTTTGTGGATAAGGTGCTATTATATGGTATGTGCTATAAACGGATGTGATCTCTGAAATAAGGAAAGTTCTGCCATGATTGATAAATCGAATGAAGTATGCTCTAATCTGATTTGTGTGCTAAACATGGTAAATATATTGATCTAATACTACGAGCTATATATGGAAAACGTGCTGCTATGATGCTATCTCGTGTGCTATAATTGGAAAGTTAATCTGGATTGATTTATACTAGAAACAGATAGCAGGGAATCACTTATGGAAAGTTCTGACTTGGTAAATATATGCGAAATGATTGAATATGCATGAAAACAAATTTGAGTCTTTATGTGGAATATATTCATGCTTAAATGAGCTCTTATATGGACAATAATCATGCTTTAATGTGCTATATGACCGTCGTGATGATTTACTAAGAGCATGATTTATATGGTATGATTGACTCGAAAATTGCATGGAAACTATGCTTGATTTGGTGATTATGAAATGATATGATTTTCCATGTGGTGCTGATTGAAAAGGGTTATATATGAGCCACACTTCAGAATTTCGAGGTACTTAGAACTTGAGAATATACGCCTACGAATGATTTTTAAGCGGAAACATACTGAGAGATTCCTGAGCCTACATTTGCGATAGCTTTCTGCCATACTGAGCTTTAACTTGCGATTCCATCACTGCACGAGTGATCCATCCCGTTATTCCTACCTCCCACCATATGTTCTGTCTTCGGACATGTTTTCTTCGGACGTGAACAATACCAAGGAGGCAAGGTCGACGTTTACGCACACGTGAGGGAAGAACGAGTTCCGGGGGACCTTCGGTATCGAGTTGTGTCTGTCGGGATCAGGAGATTCCGAGGAACGAAACTCGGCGTGTTGTAACCTAGGGTGTCTAGTGTTCGACTTGTTTCGGTTGTTATTGGGCTAATCAATCAGTTTTGTATCCAGCTACGGTGCATTATAGTGATTGGTTAAACTCTTGGGGAGCGAACCCCAAGGAGAGGAGTAAACTCCAGTTGGGGATATAACCTCTATAAAAATCCTGTCTCGCATTACTTTTCAGTTATTTTCTTATTACTGCGAGACAGACCCGACACACATCCGACGTAACTAGGATATATCAGACACACTCGTCACGAGCATCAGTGGGGATATCTAAGTCACTACACTTAGGATTTGTGAAAAGAAGAAGCATAAAATTTTATAAGCCTAATTCACCCCCCTTCTTAGGCATATTTATATCTTCAGTATTCAACATTTGTGTATCTTCGATATCATGAATGTCCTTGCAAAGATGAGCTGGTTTTTAGGAATCTTTCTTATGGGGATCATAGCAAGAACTGGCCCTGTTGATGCTTCACTATGAAATGATGTCTTGATTTCTTACATTTAACATTGCCAAAATAACTACCAGAAAAGCGTGAAGACGATAATTCTTCAGGTGAATTGCATACAGTGTTTGTTTTTGTAAGTACGGTATGCAGATGCAGTGATGGCACTCTATTCCTTTCCGGCACAAGCGTCTTGTTAACTGATTGCTTGGTCTTTTGTGCAATTTTTTACGAACACACCTTTTACGAACAACGCGTACGTAGGTTGTCAACGTCGATGGCTCTCCTCATATGGCGCTGCACGAACTTGAACCTCCAATAGTATTTTAAATTTTCTTTCTCTCAGAAGTCGGTGGCTGTATGACCGTGGGATTACCAATGGCTCCGAATGCCACGTTGAAATGTATGCTGTTGCACTTTCTTCAACAGTAGGCAGCAAAACACTTGTCTACACAGTTGACTTGGACATTATCTCAATGATATAATCCAATCTTGGGGAAGCTTTTGTTCTCCAGTTGACAATTCTCCAACAGCACATGCGTGGAAGTGTTAACTGGCAATGCCTACGTATGTCGCAAATGTCGCTGCAACGCCAGGTATGCATTCATATGCAAGTACCTAAGCCAAAGATATTACGAATTACGATGAATGCTTGGTATGTCTGACAAACTAAAAATCAAATTGAAGTAAATACACAAATATACACACTAATATGAAGACAAACAAAAGCGAAGTTGATAACCTGAAATGATGCACAAATCCTCCTAAGCTCAAAGCATGTTCTATTTTCCTACCGTCCTTTGCAATATCACAGTTAAAGGAAATCATATCCCTTTTCAACGACTTCAGAACTTCAAAATATGCAACAATTCCCCAAGGATAATTGTTGAACTCATCAAAATTGTCAATCACATATAACCACTTTGAATCAATCAAGAACGTTTTCCTGGCACTTCGTTTTTGCATGACACTTGCAACGAAGAGAATGCTTGCCATTTTAGCTTTTCAATATCGACGCCAGAAGTTTTATGTCTGTCAATATCCTTCAATCTGACTCTAACATCTTGTATTGTAACCTTCTTGTTTCCTCGAAAGTGCCTTGAAATGAAGCCCTTATTTTCCACCACAAGTGGTTTACCCGAAACTTTCATGCCTGTCAAGAGGCATAATTCAGAAGCAGAAAAACGCAGTGGCTTGTTGTTTATCATTATCCACATCTCATCTCTGTACTGTTGCTTAATCTGAGACTGCATAAAATACCATATAAGCTGACTTGATAAGGAGAATATGTCTGCATGTTCAATCAAATTCCCAAATTTTGATTTTTGAATTATTTGTTCCATCATTATGCTGTTGAGGATGCTCCTAATGGTATTGCACGTTTCCTTGTAGTCTGAATAGAGTGTTAATTTACAATGTATGACTCTATGCTGGAAGCTGATTCTCCAACGTGACTTGAATATATGTTGTTTTATCTAAATATCAACAGGTATAGCCTGCATTCAATGGGCACATTCAAGAATATTCAATTGGAAAGAATGGACAGTCGGCGGATTGTGGGACCGTACTAAACGTGTAAACTTTGGGTTCACATACATGGATCATAACATATAACTAAACACCTATGGATAAAAATTTCACTTACTGTGCAAACTATAATACACTCGAAACTTACGACATGAATTTCCCAACATCATTTGCAATTGATCCAACAATGCAATGAGGAAGTATATATATATTGAAGTCACCACACAACGGATTATAAGACAAAAAGCAATAAATCTTCAAAAAGACTGCGTAACATAAAGAACATTAACAACTGTAAAAATATCTGATGCAAATTTGTTGTGTGCAACACCAATTTTCATGGAACAAGTAACTTTCGAACTTCTGTGATTCATTACTTCCAGTCGATGTTCGGCAGGTGAAAGATTCATCTTAAAAAACATGTATAAGAATAACCCAACGAACATGGAAAATCACACATACCCTAGGAATAATCTCCGGCAGTTTGCCATCCTCTGGTTGAGTTGCCAACCGTGCGGACATGCCGATAACTGATGATGAGAAGTCTGCGAAAACACCTTAGATATTGGATGCCGCCACTAATCTGGCCCAGACGAAGCTTCTAATCTATTTAATGTTGATGTCTGAGATGTTGGCGGATCGTTCTGGCATTGCTGGTTACTGTAAGCGCGTTGGTTTGAGTGTGTTTGGCAGTAAAATCAAGCAAACTCATGCGAGGTATTTTGATTTGGGAATTTGTATAGTCACTCTTTTTTTTTGGTAAAGAATATTGTTCATTTACCACTGAAAACAGCCACGATGTTACATCAACATACTACTAATACAACCAATCAGCTAAGGTTAATGGTATGTAGTATACGAGCTCTGTTGACCTGTTTCACATGGATGAAACATTGAAACCAGAACTTCATCTCCTGTTTGATCATGAGGATAATCTGCTCTGCACACCTCGCTCCCAAGCCATGCAACCGTCTGTTACGTTCACACCACAAATGATGAAGGGTGGCAGCATAGCAGGCCACACTTATACGAGCTGAAGTACTTCTCTTGCGTCCCATTTGTTCAATCCAGCTGCACAAATCTACAAAGTTCTGAATCGACCCACCAATATGCAACCAAGTATTGATCCCCTTAATTACAGCTTGGCTAAAGGGGCATGCCAAGAAGATGTGCTCCACAGTTTCTGCATACACATCACACAACTTGCAGCAAGTATCAGAAATGCTCATCCCCCAGCTAATCAACCTTTCCACAGTTAAGATTCTTTTCCGCAGAATTAGCCAAAGTAGCAGGGCGTGTTTTGGGATGTTTAGTCTGTTCCAGACTGCCTTACAATAGGGGATACTGTGAGAGGAGCCTTTGAGCCAATTATAGCCACTTTGGACAGTGTAGATCCCATCTTTAGTATGCACCCAATCCCTGCCCTTATATCCTAATCTGAATTTCTCTTTCACTCTGTTGATCTTTCTCCAATGCCAGCTAGAGTCGACAGGCGTGAAATCCCAGAAATTTGTTCCCTTAAGATAGATAGCATTTATCCATTTGATCCACAATGAGTCTACTGCCAGATTGATATCCCATATCTGCTTGCCTGTAAGGGCCAAGTTCCACGTTTCACAATCTCGCAAATTCAGCCCACCATTCTTCTTTGGACAGCAAACACTATCCCAGTTAAGCAGTGGAATACATTTGCCATTATCTTTTTTACCCCATAAGAATTCCTTACAAATTCTGTCCACTTCTTTGGCAACTGCCTTTGGCAAGAGGAACATGGATCCCCAAAAACCATGTGTAGCCAGCAGAACTGCGTTGATTAAACACACCCTGCCCGCATAAGATAGATTACGAGTAGACCAACATTGAATTCGTCCTGTAATTTTCTCCACTAGTGACTGGCACGAGACTCGACTCCATTTTACCGGGGATAGCGGGACTCCAAGGTACCTCATGTGATATTTACCCAATTTAAATCCCGAGGTCTTGAGGATCTGCTTAGATACCATTGGGGAGGTTCCTGCTATGTACATGCTAGACTTTTGCTGATTCGCCTTCAGCCCAGAGACTTGGCGAAAATGGTCCAAAGCTTCCATCATTACGGTGACAGCCCCTTTCGTCCCCTTGCAAAAAATCATCAGGTCGCCAGCGAAGCATAAGTTCACCAATTTGAGGTGCTTACACATGGGATGGAATCGGAAGCGCGGGTCCTGAGTGGAGAGTAGCAGCTTGCGAGTCAGATATTCCATTGAGAGCACAAAGAGGAGTGGTGAGACCGGGTCACCCTGCCGCAGGCCTTTTGCTCCTTTTAAGCTACCAGATTGTGACCCATTAATGGAAATGGAATAGGATACAGATGTAACACATTCCATTATCCAATTTATGAATTTCATGGGGAATTTGAGTAGACATAGCCAAGCTTTCAAGAAATCCCAATTTACCGTGTCACTCTTATTTTCAACGCTTTTTTGAGTATTAAATAATTTGATCAAATTAAAAGGTAAGAATGAAATAAATGAAGGCGCGAAGTTCAATATACCTTGCGTGCCAAAATGAAATAAATAACGACCCCCGATTTCAAATTAATTCACTTTTAATCCCAAAAGCTTGTATGGCAGAAATCGCAAGTAAACAATGGTATGATTATTTTTCTCCTAGTTTGTCCAGAAAGCTCGTCATCATAATACCCATAAATGCGTGAATATATTGCTTGAAAAGGGAGAATGCTATCCATTCTTCAGGCAATACAAAAGTGTTTAAATGTTATCCGAAAAGAAACAGCAACTACTATACCAAACATTATCCGATACGCGACAGAAAGTAACCAGTCCCATACAACCATAACAACCGACGCATTCAAGTTTGACCACGGTACAATTAGCCTTCCTATGCTTCTTCTTCGAGACTCTTACGACGGTAGTACTATCATCGACCATGCATGCATCCCCGGCAACATTGTCTGTCTTGGCCTCCAGCTCCATAGCTCCCGTGCCTGCGTTCACATCAACTTGCGAATATACTATACAAAATTTGTTACGATCATGCTATTATGTTATGAAATATGGTGTAGCAAACTTTAATGGATCATGGAAAAAGGTTAAAACAGCAAAATTACTAATCTATGTCATCACGATGCTGTGCGGCGCGTTGACCTTCTCCTCCAGCAATTGAATCCTGGCATCACTCAACTTTGAGCTTGCCTCCACGATCGCCAACCTTCCATCAATTTCGCCGAGCACCATACCCACCCTCGCATGAGTGGAAGGTGATTGTTGTGAGTGGTACTGTATAGCCTCAGCATTTTCTGCAATTCAGGCAAGGGTGTTTAGCGATTGTGGATCAGAGGCCTTGGAGGGATCAACTGGAGATAGCTTGAAAGGGACTTTTCCGATTTTTAATGCTCTCTAGGGCCCTGCAGAGGTTGCTGCCTCGTGATATGCCTGCTGAACGGCGCAGTTGATGTTGTGTCGTATCCTTTAAATATGACATGCTCGGTAATAAATTCGACACTCAGCGTTTTATGCAATTGATGGCTTACCTGAGTGGTTTTACCTCCCCCAATAGCCTGCTGAGATTTCATACCACTTTGTGGAGTGTCCAGCTCATCTGGAGCAGCAACCTTACGACGTTTTTTTGATGTCTCCGCTTCAATAATTGCTTGGAAAGATGATGGGTGTTGACCTATTTTGATAAATGCATTGTCGTCCTTGCTCGACTCGCCAAATTTCAACACCGCGTAATTCTGGCCTGTGGAACAGATGCCATTGACAGATCGATATGCTGATCGGGAACGTCCACGTGTTGCTTCATCACCAACGATCTTTGAGTCAGATGATTGAGACGAGGTCGAGTGAGATTTGCCCTTGCGCTTAGTTTCTCGTCATGTACGAAGACGCTAGTTTCGATGTATCTGTATGAATCGCTGGAGATGGTTTGTTTTCTAGTGCATCATGCTGCAAAGAATCGATGGCGCCTGATGTGTCACTAAATTCAGCAGGAGGCTGTTCATGCGGTTGTTCTCAGACGGGACACACGTCATTGTAACCCCACTCAATAAAAGTTAGGTTATTTCCTGGAGGAGCTCATTGTCATTAGTAGATTCGAACTGACTGGGGTCATGAAAGAACAGCACAGATTTTTCAACTGTAGGTTGTCACAGGCTCCTTGCGATGCCTGATGAAGAAGCTGGTTTCACAATGTCACCCATCGATGGAAAACCTTTGCCTTCCAATCATGTGAACCAGTGACACACGTAGGGTTTTGGGGTACCTTTCAGCTGTAGCCGTTTCGCAAAGTTCTTAGCAATCCCAGGTATACACTCATATGCAAGCACCTGAGCCAACATAGATGTTAATATCATGTGAAACGAGTTGAATCACAATAAACAAATAAATAACATTCACAATGCAAGAACAAATGATTACCTGGAGTGGATGTACGAAAGCCCCAAGTCTAATAACACGATAATGTTTCCGCTGACCAATTCCTGCATGAGCTTCCAAATGATTGAGGTCTCATTTTAAAGAAGACAGAACTTCATCAATGCAAGAGACCCCACAGATTTGTTGAATTCGTCGAAATTGTCAACTAAGTAAAGCAGAGGAGTATCCACCATAGCGTTCCGATAGCTTCTTCTTTGCAACACTCCGACTACGAACATCAAATTAGCAATCTTTATTTCTTAACATTGACAGTTGATGATTTGGTTGTGATTTTTGATAATGCATCGGTCAAGACATCCAGCAAATCCGTTTATTCATTCCAAAGTGCCTCTTAATAAAGCCTTCATTCGGCTTGAAGGAAGGATCTTCACCAAATTTCAGACAAATCAACAAACAATATTATACAGATGAGACACGCAATGGTTTACCCTCTATCACCATCCACAGCTCATCAGAATCATCATCTGCTACTTGAGATTGCATAAGAAACCATATCAACTGACTTGATAGTTGGAACTGTGCTGCACACTGAATGAGATTTCCAAAAGGACTTTTTCCGACCATTACCTCTACTTTTTTTAGCATTCAACATTTCTAAAATCTGCTCGCTCATCTTCTTGTATTCGCCAACTACTGATAATTTTACATGGAACAATTTCCTCACGCTGAAGTTGAGGTTGAAGCACTACCTATTTTTACACGAGAAATGAAGACGGTAAACAATTACATACAGTTCATAGAAGATTGCACATAAAAAACAACAAGAAGACTGCCTACAAAAGAAAAGGAAAATCAGAGTTAATTCAAACCCTTAAGATAATGCTGCCACAAAAGCTCCAAACACAGATATGTATATAGAGGTACCAAAATAGTTCGACAGAGCTTGTTTTGCACAAGTTATCACAAAATCTGTCCACAACATGCAAATAAAGCAAGAAAGCAGGTCAATAACATGAGTTCTGTTTGCATTAGTACTACACTGCCTACAAAAGAATAACGATGCCGATAAAAATTTATGACACAAACATGTTTATATCCATGCCATTATAGTGAGATAGAGTTCGTTAGCAGAAGATCCATCCAAAAATACGGATATTTTAGTCAGGAACATACTCACTACAAATCCGAAGTCAGCATTCAAGTAAAAAGATAAGATCCATGATGCCAAACCTGAGAATGTTTTGCTGTCATCGTCCTGAGTATTCCCTGCAAATGCGTGTATGAAAACAACAGATGCCTTGACGGAGTAAGCACGCTCTTGATGGGGAGAAGCCTGAAATGAAATCGTTAATCGGTAAAATTAGGTCTTTTTGCCAACAGAAGAACTCGTGCAGTGGATATAAGTTTTATAAGAAAAGTATGGCCTAATTCTAGGGTACGATTTTTTCCAAGTACATAAAATTAATGTGAAAATTATAAATAATAAAATATATTCGAACAGGAAACGCATGGGAAGAATCAAACTCATCCACTTTTTCATTATTATTTTAGAGCACTTTTGCCTTTTTAAATTTCTGTTAGAATAGGCATCTTTGATGTATAGGCAGTCCATATTATAAAGCCATGTGGTACAATAACAGTATCTTGCAGCTGTATTGTAATATAAACTTCGGAAAAATCAATGTTATAAAGACTAATGCCGTGCAGAAGCATTTGCGTACACATATATAAACAATGTTACGAAATTAAATTAGAAATTCCTTAATGCATGAAAAACAATTCAAATACAGCAAGTATATTATTAGGCAGGAGCGCATGTGATATATGGTCCAACATTCAGCTCCAGGCATTACATAATACTGACACGGTAAGATATTGATGGTTTCAACTTGATCGAGAACAAAATCTTAATCGAGTCATCTGCAAATAGAAAAGAAAGCGCAGCACAGACCACATACACGCCACACTCACCGTTGGTTGAAAACATCAAAGTAAACGTCAAAATAATGTTGTAGAAACATTCTAGGAGAATTATGAAACTTATTATATACGTTACCCCACAATCTGTAGCAGAAATTCCGGGTCTCGGTATATATTGAATTTTACTATCGAGACTGTCATTACCAGATTGCGTAGCAAATAGGGAATAGCAAGCTGAGTTTTTCTGAATGCTACGTCGAAGAACCTCATGTCGATGTCGACAAAAGGATCAGAGTCGAGGACAGTGATTACTTGTTTCCTAAAATCAACCACACACAGAATCCATTGACACTTATTTATATTTATCGGCACAACAACGACATCAGATTATTGCCATGGAATTGACGACCATCTATCATAGTTGCCCTACGCATAGGGCCGTAGTGCCGCAAGGTCTGTGCCTCCCTCATCTCCACACTCCATTGAGACGACCTGATTGAACATTACGCTCATGAACGAAACTCGCAGTCCTCCTACATGCGAAGTGTAATACCCGTAAATTTTAATATGGGATTTTTAATGCGATTAGCATCGTAAATGTTCGAATTAATGAAACTAGTATTCGAATGGGCCAAATAGTATTTATAACCCAACTCGAATAAATATCAATAGGGCCAAAAAATAATTAATTCACCAAAGAAGTAAGGCCCAGATGATATGGATCGATTATCAGGGGCAAGGAAATAAAGTTGGTTACTTAATGCAAAGGAGAAGCCACGTTGATGCTTATCACTTGGTGGCTTAGGTAATCATACAAGTAGGAGAAAGAGAAAAAAAGAACAGAGGAGAAAACGTGAAAAGATGAAACGAAGCAGACGATCAAACACAAGAAATTTTTAGCAAGGTAAGATATGGGTTATCTTTCGAATGATTATTGTTAGGTCCTACGATTAACAACTCTAAGATCCTAGGCAAGAATACAAAGTAATTCGACGTTAATGATAATCAATAAGATTCGATCGAAAAACTCATTTGAAGAACGAGAGAGAGAATTCGAGTAGAGTGAGAAAGTTACTGTTGTTTCTCTCTAGAAATTGAATTGCAAGCCTTTCAGATCAATTTTCAAACTTTCTCTGTTCAGGACAATCTCTTTACATGTATTTATACCGAACAAGCTTGGTATAAATATCAAACTAGTCCTAATCTAAGGACTACTATACATAACGCCCCAAATTACAAGGACAACTAATAAAATCAAGTACAATTAGAAATGGCATTCTACATTCTCCCCCTTTGTGCTTGATTGCGTTTCCGTGTTGTTCGTCCTTTTCGGGCGTACGATCTGCGCAAGCCCAGCGCATGCTCATAATCTCTAATCGTTTCCCTTAGCTTCAGGCGCTCCTCGATGTCATCCAGCAATTCCATCAGGAGCGGCTGTTCTCTCACGAACCGGTGGATCCTCAGCGTAGTGTCTCGGTTGATTTCTTCCAACCTCTGCTCGATGTTCCTCCCGACGACCTTGAGCGTTCCATCACAAAACTTATGAATCTCTGTCTGCAGCATCATCCTAGTCTTCTTGACAATTGGATTGTTGTAGGTGATTGCGATGACCGAGCTGATATGTACATGATTGCTTGGAAGCCCTTCGATCTCATGTCCTTTGTTGAGTGGTCGGCCATGTTGACCTTCTTCATGTTGCTCTCCAGAGCCATCTGAAGGTCGTGCGCGGCGAAGTATTTGACATGTCGCATCATGAACCGGTAGAGCCCTTCGAGGCATTCTTTCTTGATAAAGCCTTGAGGACCTTTGTACTTCTCCACGTACAGCTGATAGAGGCGGTATACCTCATCGGCAGGGAGGTACGAAAGGTCGCTCTCGCTCAGTTCCTCTCGGGTTCTATGCACTCGCTCAATGACGTAGTGAGGTGTTGGAAGTCCTCCTTTTGCACTGTAGACACTGAGGAGTTGGCATGTCGGGGAGAGTTCCTTGAAATGACTCTTCAGTCGTTCCTTCGGGATCCCCAGCCTTACGTCCGGTCCTAGTTGGGTCAGCATCCATAGATAAGTCATCATCATCTGCTGATCCCAGTGAGAGATCCCTCTTAGCTCGAACTCATCCGGCTTCTTGACTCTATCCGGTGACCTCCAAATGTTTTTCCTGACTTCTTCAAGGAAGGGTATCTCTATTCGGATGTTCTCCCACGGCGTGTCTATCCGAACGGTCCCTGGCATCTATCTGGTGGGGGAAACCGCTCATTGTGCGACCAACTCTGGTGGCCTTGGGATGTCTCTTTGGTAGTCTTCACCTTCCAGAAGTTCGTCGTCTTATATGATAACGAGGTCCACGGATGCTTGTTGTAAGAAGTGTCGGACGTCCTGAAGCCGTTGTCTCTGATGCTCCTCGGGCATGGAATGGGTCATCCACTGTCCTTCGAAGATGTATTTATCTAGGACCTCGTGTGGATTGACGCCATGTCCTGAGGGGCCCGGTTGGTCTGGAGCGACTGAGGGAGTAGCTTGGGTAGCTGCTAGGGCCACGAGCATTGCTGCACTTGCTTCTTCTTCCGGAAGCAAGGGGCTTGGGTAGATCGGCGGTGTAGGCGGCGGCGTCCGTAGGGTAAAGGTTGGTGGGTCGATATTTGGTAGAGTGGCGGTGCGGTGCGTGGTGTGGGTGGTTTGTGTTTGGGTTTGGGTTTGGGTTTCACCAGCTCCAGCGCTTGTCTGTGTAGCGCCCGAGCCTTGTCCTTGGCCACTAGTCGATGTCCTTGGCCTCTTCTCCCCCTCATGATGGTCCTGATCGTCAGGATCGTCATGTCTGGCCCATGAGTGGAAGCTTTGGCCTCGGCAAGTGTCAGTAGGTGGCTCCGGATGATCCACCAATCGCCGATAAAGGTATTCTTCTTGCGGCGACCGGATGGAAAGGCCGATCAAGCGGGCGAGTAATATGTCGTGGAGCTCGGTTATGGGTATGGTGTATGGGTTGATGAGGATGGAAGAAGTGGCTAAAGGGTCGGTGGGTGTGGGTTGTGGAGGTGTGGGATTGGTTTGTGAAGAAGGGCCTTCTGAGACAGGTGCTTTCCCGGTATCTCTTCGGGATGTCTCGATTGCTTGGAGTACTCTCTCCGTGATTTTGTCTTCCATGGACTGTACAGCGGCAGAGAGAGCGACCTGGAACTGCTCGTTCGTCACAAAGGATGCGGACGCCTCCTTGGATGGACCAGGACGACTGATGTCGTCTGTTATCAACCCTTGAGTAGACACCGACTCTTCAGGTTGGCTCACAGTCACTTGAGGTTGTGACTGTATGAGACTTCCACCCAATCCTCGAGTCGAATCTAGAGAATTCGCCTCTATGGGTGTTATGGCAGGCTCAGGTTGCGCCTGCGAACCAGAAACCATGAGATTAGGTTGCGGCTCAAGATTGAGCCAAGAAGTGCCAGCAACACTTGTAGATGTGGTCAGCTTAGTATCTGGTGTGGTGGTGACGGCCGGGAAGAGAGACTCCAGCTGAATGCTAAGTCCCTGGGAGTCCTCCTTATCAGGCTTATTTCCTCGTCAGACTCCGTATCAGACGGGGTGGCCGGGTGAGGAGTGGGGTCACGATCGACGTCCTTCAGTGCCTGATCCATCACCAGTGGAAGAGAGCTTTGCCCCATTTCAACTTCGGGCTGTGCTACTGGTTGAAGAACCTCCTCAATGATTTCTTCGAGCGCGCCAACATGAACGGGCACTTCCACTTGATATTCATGTGCAGGAGCCTCAAGCGCCATCTCAGTAGCCACGACGTCTATTAGGGTGTCATCTACGTCGGGCATTGGCTCTTCGACCAATGGAGACTCCTGTTGAAGCTCCTGAGCGACAACATCTATCATCGCATCGTCAGGGCTTGGTTGGTGTTCTGGTTGGGGATGGCTCACATGGTAATCTGCCGGGGGCCTTCTGATCATTTGCCCGATTAGATTGTGTTCCCGGCAGAATCTCTGATACTCAGCTCCCGCGGGGTCGGCGAGCCTGAGTAGGTTGAGTGGAATCGGCATCGACGGTTGGTCCAAGTCCGTAAGTATGGAAGAACTTTAGCCTTGGCAGCTGATAGTTTCCTCCGGGAGGCAGCTGAGGGATGTTCTCCGCGTGTAACTCCATGAACTCCCTGATGATCACGTTGAACCATCGAGCATAGGGCATGTTCTTCGATCTTCGATTCTCCTTCAGCCGAATCTGTTCAGCCAGATCATTCCAGGTCAGCTGCGCGAAATCGTAATTTCTGGAGAAAGCGAGTCCGTGAAAGATCCGCAGTATATTGCCGTTGCCCTTGTCGAAGCCAGCATGCTTGGGTGATAGACACTTGTTCACGATCCCGAACAGTGTCTTCCAGGGATGAGGGATACCACTGCTCTGGACCTGAGCTAACTTTGTGAGCTGCGGTTGATATCCCATCTGCATGAAGTCATGGACCATTTGCGTTGTATGGCAAGTCCAGTATCATCCCGAACTGGTTCTTGTCCATATGAATATGCCGCGTCCCGATTCTCGTTGTGAAGGAGAATGCTCCATTCGCCACAGAACCTTGTATACATCCCCAGAATTGCTGGAGATAGACCATTGGCAAAGAGGCGGTGACCGTCAGTGCGTGCCAAATGGGATGGCCTCGTAGGATAGATACAATGATCTCGTCCGGGCATCGGAAGATGCTCAGATCGAGCTGGAAGTTTGTATCCTGGACCTTCAGATACAAGTTGTGGGCGTATATTTGATTGTATCGATGGTAGCGATCCATCTGAAAAGAAATAAAGAGATATAAAAGTTCATTAGATCATAATTTTTGATTTTAGTCGAAATTGGATTTAATTTCATCAAACTATAATATTATATCAAGTCATGACATGTTTGATAAATTTTGAATTAAATCGTATGATATGCATATAGGATACTTGATTTTAAAAAATGTAATGGCATGATTGTAATTTCGAATTAAACACTTAACGCGTGAAAAAGAGTTCCAAAATTTTCTAAGTGTTTAATCGCGGGGTAATGTCACTGTTCATGCCGAGAAATTTTTCGCTCGATAAAATTGGTTTTCAAATTTTGATTTCCTATGCATTGATTTCAATTGTAATGTCTCCGTTTTAATTTTTCGATCGAGAAAATTTTATTCGCTAATGTTCGCTACAGTGTAAAAGACTTAGAGAAAAATTTTCTAAGTGTTGAAGTTGAAATCGAGACTGTAGTCGATCAATTTTACGATCGAGAAAAATTCCGTATAAATTTACGATCGAGAAATTATTTCTCAGGTAATTTTTACTGTCGAGAAATTTCTTCGATTGAATAAAACTTTTTTGATTTGAAATTTGTCGAGCGGTATGTGATTTTCGATTGTAAGTAAATTTTTTCGCTGCGATATATTTCTATCGAGAAATTAGTCATCGAAAGACTAAGTCAATCGTCGAGAAAAATTTTTCGATCAACTAAATCCTAAGTGGTGAATTTTGCGATCAAAAAATTAAGCGTTGAAAAATTAATTTTTCGCTGCTAAATTTTTGCGACCAAATTGAAATTAAATCGAAAATCCTATTTTGCGATAGTAAGTTTTTCGCTCGATAAAATTTGCATCAGTTCTTAAGTTTTTCGCTCACAAAATCCTAATTAGATTTCTCGATGCTAAATAATTTTTCGGTCAAAATCTTCTATCTTAGCGACTAAATCAGAATTTTATCGATCGAAAAACTAATTCGATACAAACAGTATCTCAATTAAATCGGAATTCAATCAAGACTGTTTGCGATCGTCAAAGTTCTTCGATGGCTTCAAATATTGACAAGCCCAGTTTCATCCATACTTAAACTTCAGTCGAAGATTCAGATTTTCCGATGATTCGTTCTACCAGATTCATAAAGAATATCGAAACTATCTTAAGTGCAGGCATTAAACTCAGATAAAACTCAAAATCAAGCCTCAATCACTATAAAATAGTTACGGTTTTTCTCAGTTTTGAAGAACAGTAGAAAATTGAAGCCTAATCATGCGAAAAACTTCAAAATGCAGATGCCAACGAAAGTAAATCACACGCATATGTCAAAATAATCTCATTTCTACTTTTAACAGACAGTTTGATCGTGAAAGTTTTTCGCGAGAGAAATTTTTTGCGATTAGGGTTGCGTGGAAAAAGTTTTCCGACTGACAAGAAAGTGAACTTTTATTAATTCGCTGCAGATCAATGTTGGGTTTTACGATTTGACAGTTTGCGATTAAATGGATCAGGCCCATTACTATTTGCTCTCGAGAAACTTTTGATTCGAGAATTGCTCCTCAATTCAATTTTTTTCGATCGCAAATTATCGTGGCTGTTCAAAATTGTTCCCAACACTGTTTACGATCGAGAAACTTATGATCGAGAATTAAGTCTTCTATCCAGTTTCTCGATAGTAAGTACTTCTAATCTTATCAGATTGACCCCTATGTCAAATGAAATCACATTGTAAAGCTCCCATGCCATTAACATCCCTGTATGTTTCGTGTAGTAACATCTTGATTCCCTGGTAGAAATTAAAAATCTGTACCAACTTAGAAAGAAGACGTTAGAAATAATGGATGTAGAATATCATTTGTAATTGAGCTTGATTTCATTAGGGGCTTTATTTATATTAGTCTTTAGATTAAGGACTAGTTAGATATTTGTACCAAAATTGTTGGTATAAATACTTGTAAACTAATTGAGCTGAATAGAGAAAGTTTGAGAATTGATCAGAAGGGCTTGCAATTCAATTTCTAGAGAGAGAAACAACAGTAACTTTCTCAGTCTAATTGAATTCTCTCTCGTGTTCGTAACTTGAGTTTTTCGATCGAATTCAATTGATTATCGAAACGATCGAGTTACTATGAATTCTACCCTAGGATCGTAGAGTTGTTAATCTGATGACCTAACAATTGGTATCAGAGCAGATTCGTTCTGTTTGAATCGTAAATTGTTAGAATTGGATCGAAATTTTATTTCGAACACTGTTCCATCGAAGAACAGATTTGGCGCGAAAAGTTTTTCGATCCAATAGCTTAATTCTGTGCTTAATTGACTTGAATTTGATGGTTTAGTGCTAGATTAAGTGATAAATGATCATTGCGACTAGATCAGTAGCAGTTTGAACTTCGAATTTTGATTAATTTGATTCTGAAATTTTACTGTTGACAAATAACATGAAGAACACGTTCTGATTTTGATCAAATTCGATATATTTTGCTTCATAACGTGTTTAATTGCTTGTTCGTGCGTGATTAGTACTTGATTGCGAGCAAATACCTCAAACTTCACTATCTGATTATTTGTTTTTGCTCGAATCTGTGTTAATCGTATTCTGTGAATTTTTCTCGATTGCTCAAGTTTTTCTCGCTAGGTTTTGCGATCGGATTAGTTTCTCGATCCATAAACTTAGTGCGAGAATTTTTCTCGGTCAGAATACGAAGTCAGCGCTAAAATCGTCATCAGCAGAAACGATTTTAGTTAGAAATATTTCTCGAGCATTATTCAGCGAAAAACTTTTTAGAGAGAGACCAATTTTGACCTTGTATGCGTAAAAACTTTCTCTCGAAAAACTTTTTCGGTCAAACCTTTAACGTTTGACCAGACGAAAATCATTTACACGCGAGAAACTTTTCTAGTCAACAGATTTATTTTGACTTGTCGAGAAACTTACTAACGTACTGTTTCTTTACGATCAAAATAAATTCACGATCTGGAAACTTTTCTCCACTGAACGATTTTGTGCAATTTATTTCGCTCGTAAAACATTTCGCTGCCAAAATTTCTCGCACAGGAACAGTAATTACATTCTATATCGACGAAATTAATTTCGATCATACTTTAAAGATTGAATGGCAAATAATTGTAGATCTAATTTTCGAATCAAACGCTACTAACTAATTTTGTCACTTGTGAAGCACTTTATATCATTTTCAACCTTCAAAACAATCAACGAAGATCCTTCAACAACTCGACTACTATACAAACATGGATGCTTACTCACTCGGAAATGACAACCGTCCGCCGATCTTGCAAAGAGGCGAATACACAGTGTGGAGAAGCCGCTTCCTGAATTTCATAGCTCTAAAGGATCAAGCCGAAAATCTACTGCAGTCCCTTGAAGAGGGACCGGCACAGTTGTGGGTTCATGTACCCGGGGACGAATCAGCTACTCCAGTAATTCCAGTTTCTAGGCGAGTAAAGGAGCCTAGAGAATACTCTCTGGAGGAAAGAGCTCGAGCTACGGCTGATCTAGTAGCCACGAATACCCTTATGCAGGGCATCCCCAACGATATATACAGACAAATAGACAGCCTTACATCGGCTAGGGGGATGTGGGATGAGCTGCATAGGATGATGCAAAGGACGGAAGTTGGCATAAAGGCCAAGAAGGCGAACATTCTTACTGCTTACACTCCTTCAAAGCAAAGCCGGAGGAGAGTCTATACGAAATCTACCAACGATACCTCACTCTTCTCAACGAGATGAGGAAGATAGAAATAACGAAGACAAACATGGAAACAAACATAAGATTTCTATCTTCTCTGCCCACGGAATGGAAGAAAATATCCACACAAATACGACAAAATAAAGATCTGGAGGAGTTGGATGTCCATGCCGTGTTCGATAATCTCGCTCAGCATGAGGATGATATCCGCGAGATTATCAAAGAGCAGAAAGGCAAACAAACCGATGACACGGTTGCCTTAGTCTCAGAGAAGAGGAGCACAAGATCAAGAAAGGAAAAGATCGTTAGGCCACCTTCATCATCAGAGTCAGAAGAAGAATCGGACTCCGACATCGAGCCGAACATGAAAGCCCTTGGAAAGCAGTTAGCTCTCATTGGACAAATGATGAGCAAGAAGTACATCAAGAAGAAGTCTTCAACCTCAGCCAATAGACTTCGGACTACAAGCTCCAAGAAAAAAGAACGTGCTCCGGAGAGTTCCGAGGTCAAGAATCCCAAAGAGACTAACAAATGCTTTAACTGTGGCAAAGCAGGTCACTTCGCCAGAGAATGCACTCTCCCGAAGAAGAGAGATGCAAACTACTACTCCAGGAAGCTTCAATTGACAAAACAGAAAGAAGCTGGAGTAGCTCCCATGGCCGAACAGGACCAATGGCTCGAGGACACGTCGAGCTCCGAAGAAGAGAACTTAGCCCTCATGGCCCGTCTCGACAACGAATTGAACGCCGAAACATCCACTCATACGGACGACGACAATGCATCCACGTCTTCAAATGAGGTAGTCACTCCTTCCACATTATTGACCATGTTAGAATCATATCAAACGCAATATGCTAACATGAAACGTGAGCAGAAAAGTATAGAGGAAGTAGAAAACAAACTTGAGAGAGCTCAGGAGAAGATAAATAGTCTCGAATCAGACCTTAGAAGCTCTAGTGCAAAAATAGAAGAACTTACTTAGAGCTTACATTGTAGAGAGACTAGTCAACCTCCTTTAGGACAGCATAGTGAAAAGATTAAAGAATTAGAAGGCAGGCTAGCAAATAACTACAATTGTTTGGTTAGGCATCTCAACGAGAAAGCTACCTTAATTGTAGGATAACCGAAGCTACATCTAAGATCACTGACTTAGAAGCTCAATTAGAAACATCTAACGAAGGTTAGTGAGCTTAGTAAGGATCTAGACACCTGTCAAGCCGCCAAACTGACGGTAGAAAATAATTATGCTCTCCTAAGTGAGGAACGCATGAAGTTGTATGCAAAAATTAAAAAATTAGATGATCTTCTTACGCGTAGGGGACACTCTGAACAGACGGTATTCTTAAACAAGCCCAAGGATATAGAGTTTTATAATCCAATAGAAGGCATAGGTCACACTAACCCACATATTTTACGAAAGAAAGAAATGCATGACATTAAGAACATGGGGTTTAGCTGCAACCTCTCTTAGGAACATTACGGAATCGACGTACGAAATGCATTTGATTAATCCATCAAACAAGCCTCACATGGACCTGAGATCCCCTTTGACTATAGTGAGCTAATTGAAAAGGACAAAATAGGAAACCATCCTTAACACCTGTCAGTGAATTAGCTCAAGTCTTACCTCCTGACTCTGAAGAACACTATGAGGAAGTCAAAAAGGTTAATTATCAAAATTCTCTCTACAAACCCCCTATCATAAAACAGATAGAGGAGTCACAGGCGAAACTAGACAAAGAAAGAGAGAATTTCGAAGCTGAAAAGAAAAAATTCTTTAAAGAGATGGAAAATTTCAAGGCTTCCCTGTCCTCCCAAACTACCTCTCACGCTATTACAAAAAGCGTGAAAATAGAAAAATCGCCTTCGAAAGATCAAAAGAGCATTAATAATTCTATTAAAAGTGCTAAGACTAATTTTACTTCACCTACGTCCACAGGAGCGTAGAGCCAGCACCGACTACGAAGGCGAGAGTGTCTAGTCCTAAAATAAAGAAGGAGCTAGTAGATTTAAATGTCTCTGAACATGTTTTTCCTTCTGTCAAAACAAAAGACACTCGTAGTAATAAAAGAGCCATTTCTACGTTCAAAATAATTGCTTCTACGTGCTCACTTCAGACTATCACCTATAGAAGTAAAAATCTCGAAATAGGCTCTACCTCGAAAATTACTACTAATTATTCTGAAACAAAAGTCATAAGGCAAACTCGTAGGAAACAAGATCCAGCCATAAAGAAAGCTTATGGCGCCGTACATGCCTGTACTCACCTAAGGTATCCTGTAGAAATTAAATCCCCCAAGCACATTAGGAAACTATCACAAGAAAATATCTTTTCCTCAGTCAAACCTTCCAAGGCATTTGTACGAGCTGAAATTAACCTTCCCTGTAAGGTTCAACCCAAATGGGTTGCTAAATCTCCGCCTAGGACGACAAAAGCCAAAAGGGCCAAATCTCCTATAGAAGCAAAACCCAAACCCACTTCTCCAAAAGTGCAATGGGTTATTAAGACTCTTCCAGAAATATAGGAATCATATCTGAACCCAAAATTAAATCTGCTAATCTGAGAGGACCCATGCTTAAGTGGGTACCTAAAGCTCTCTAACTTGTTTTTGCAGATCCATCATGTGTGGTACCTCGACTCTGGTTGCTCCACATACATGACTGGTAAACAAGAGCTGTTGAGCAACTACGAAGACCGACCAAACGGCAAAGTCAGATTTGGGAACAACGATTCAGCCCCGATTCTAGGACTTGGGGATATGATTCTGAAGAATCTGACCATCAAAGATGTCTCATACGTCGAAGGCTTCCGCCATAACTTGTTCAGCATAGGCCAGTTCTGTGACAATGGGTTCCAGATGGTCTTTCATGCTGACCGGTGCAGAATTTTGGATAGTCAGGACACAGAACTCCTTCAAGGACTTCGGAAATCCAATCTCTACACGATCAACCTGACGTCCGTGCAGCCCTCGATAGCTGTATGCCTCATCTCTCAGATTGATTTACCGAGGAACAGCCTATGGCATCAACGACTGTCTCATCTGAATATGAAAGCTCTCCAACGTCTTTCTACGAAAAAGTTGGTGCACGACCTTCCAACTAGAGCATCAGTGTACGACATGTCAATTAGGAAAAATGATGCGAGCATCTCATTTTTTAGGCAAATTGCGTCTACCTCTCGACCATTGGAACTCATACACATGGATCTCTGTGGGCCGATGCAGACTCAGAGTATCAATGGAAGAAAGTACGTGCTAGTGATCGTTGATGACTAATCTCGCTACACGTGGACAAAGTTCCTCCGAACCAAAGATGAGACCAGTGACTTTATCAACTTTGTGAACACAACTCAAAATCTGCTGCAACAGACTATTCAAGTTACTCGAACAGACAACGGCACTGAGTTCAAGAACAACCACCTCAGTGAGTTTTATCAGACTTGGGATAAGTCAACAATTTTCAGCCGCCAAAACACCTCAACAAAATGGGCTCGTTGAAAGGAAAAACCGAACACCAGTGGAAGCAGCTCGGACAATGCTGATCCATTCAGGACTTCAACATTTTCTATGGGCTGAAGCAGTCAATACCGCTTGTTTTACCCAAAACAGGACGGTGGTTCACAAACGGTTCAACAAGACTCCGTACGAGATTGTGAATAATAGAGTGCCCAACATCTCATTTCTTAAAGTCTTCGGGTGCAAGTGCTTTGTGGCGAACGACAGATAGCAACGTGCAAAGTTCGACCCTAAAGCATTCGAAGCAACTTTCGTCGGGTATTCTTCAACATCAAAAGCGTACCGAGTATATATCAAGTCAAACCAAACAATTAAGGAAAGCTATAATGTCATTTTCCACGAAGTGGCAGATATGGCTTCTGGTCACTTCAGTCCAGGACCCGTATCTAACCAGATGGTTCCTGCACAACTCAGTTCAGGATTTAGGATTAAATCGATTCTGTGAGTTAATGTCTGCGAAGAACATGAAGAACACGTTCTGATTTTGCTCAAATTCGACATATTTTGCTTCAGAACGTGTTTAATTGCTTGTTCGTGCGTAGTTAGCAATTTGATTGCGAGCAATTACCTGAAATTTCACTGTCTAATTCCTTGTTTTTGCTCGAATCTGTGTTAATCGTATTCTGTGAATTTTTCTCGATCGTTCTAATTTTTCTCGCTAGGTTAACGATCGGATTAGTTTCCGATCGAAAAACTTGGCGCGAGAATTTTTCTCGGTCAGAATACGAAGTCAGCGCTAGAATTGTCATCACTAGAAACGATTTTAGTTAGAAATATTTCTCGAGCATTATTCAGCGAAAAATGTTTTCGAGAGCGACCAATTTTGACTTTGCATGCGTAAAACTTTCTCTCGAAAAACTTTTTCGGTCAAACCTTTAACGTTTGACCAGGCGAAAATCATTTAGACGTGAGAAACTTTTCTAGTCAACAGATTTATTTTGACTTGTCGAGAAACTTACTAACGTACTGTTTCTTTACGATCGTAATAAATTCACGATCAGGAAATTTTTCTCGACCGAACGATTTTGAGCAATTTATTTCGCTCGTAAAATATTTCGCTGACAAACTTTCTCGCACGAGAACAGTAGACAGTATATTCTATTTCGACGAAACTATTTTCAAATGAACTTTAAAGATTGAATCGAAAATAATTCTCGAGGAGTCACAGGCAAAATTCGATAAAAATTGATAAATTTCGAACTATATTTTCGAGGAGTTCAAACAGCTAAAAATTTGATCGAAATCAACATTTAGCACTTAACCGAGCACAGAAACATCAAATTCAAGTCAATTTAAGCACAGAATTATGCTATTGGATCGAAAAGAATTTCGTGCCAAACTGTTCTTCGGTGAACAGTAACCATAAAATGATTTTCGATCCAAATCTAACAATTTTTTATTCAAAACAGAACGAATCTGCTCTGATACCAATTGTTAGGTCCTACGATTAACAACTCTAAGATCCTAGGCAAGAATTCAAAGTAATTCGACGTTAATGATAATCAATAAGATTCGATCGAAAAAACTCATTTGAAGAACGAGAGAGAGAATTCAAGTAGAGTGAGAAATTTACTGTTGTTTCTCTCTCTAGAAATTGAATTGCAAGCCTTTCGGCTTTCTCTATTCAGCACAATTTCTTTACATGTATTTATACCAAACAAGCTTGGTATAAATATCAAAGTAGTCCTAATCTAAGGACTACTGTACAAAACGCCCCAAATTACAAGGACAACTAATAAATCAAGCACAATTAGAAATGGTATTCTACAATTATACTCTCCAGAATCACGTTCGTTTATATTTCTCAGAAATTGTAATTGCTGCTCACCTTCGGTTTTTAATAAATTCGACCTAGTTATAGTGATTTGATTTTTATAAACTTGATCTCTTTGGAAAGCTAACTTTCGGAGCTTTCCATAGCCACTTGAATCAGGTCGATCCGACGTCTCAGCGATTTTATATGTATTTTTAAAGATGGTATCGCGAACTGAAAACTGAGATTTGCTGATTCTGGAAAAACAGTTCGTGCAGTTTCTTTCTAAACGATTTTGACTTAGTTAAAGTTCTCGGATTCTTATCAAACTTAATTCTGTGGAAAGCAAACTTTCCCAGCTATTCACAACCTATGGAACCGGTTCAATCGGAGCATTCTTCGATTTTCCATGAATTTTTAAAGTGGACAGCGCAGAACAGGATTTCATTCTGAAGTTGCTGTTTTTGATCCGTGCGCAGTTTCAGTTTTCAGAACATTTGACCTAGCTATTGTGATCGGATTCCTTCAAACGTGTTTCTGATGAAAGCTAAGTTCCTAAATTTTTCACAACACTTGGAATCAAGCCAATCCAACGTTTCTACGATTTGTTATGTTTTGAAGTTGATAGTGCGAAACTGGATTTTCTGATAACTTCTGTTTCAGATTTTTGGGCAGCTTCTATCATCTGCTATATTTACGCAGATATACTGCTCCAAATTTAGTAAAATTGATCCCGTTAGAAAGCTAACTTCCGTAGCTATATGTATGAATCAGCTAGTTCCGATACTCGTACGATCAGTTACAAATTTTTGAAGTTTCTGCTGTAAACCAGAAATTTTTCTGGAATCCGCCAGCTTATCAATGTAGCGGAAATGCATGCAGCTCGCACTCAGTTTATCTTGCATAACATTGTGATGAAGGCGCTAATCACTTAGTAATTTATGGCACAATGAAATAACTGCATATTGATATTATTGCACGCATATAGCACAATCATCATATTGTATTAGAAAATCAAGGGAATTTGTGCGACACTTGGAGCAACATCATAAAGCAGCGTCACACTGATTGAATTATGAAGGTATGGATTGTATTATGATGGTGCGAATAGTTCAATACATCATGACACAGTGAGAAAATTTCTTCTTATCATTATTGCACACTGTAGAATATACGATTTAATTGTAGTCGAAAAGCTTTATCTCACTCAAAACCCTTAAAACAGTGTCTATTGAAATTTCTCGAGGGAAAAAACTCAAAACGAAATACGAACTCAAAATTTCTCTCAAAATCTTCAAATCTCAAACAGTTTTCGTCTTTCAAAGGCAGATTCACATTCACTAGGTGTTTGCGTCTGATTAATTTCAAATTGTATCTACATTCCGTAATTTTTCGCCGAATTTTATGTCAGATTTTCTCTGGTCTTAACCGTGAAGCCTCGAAGGCTCTTTTCTAGCGATTTAGACCTGTTTCTATGCTTAAAACGGGTTTAGATTTGCGAGTTTAGATAGGCTTTGAGTTTGCGGTCACTCTGATGGTGTAGATCTCCGACTTTCTACGTTTTAAGCTAAAATTTAAGTTTCGAAGAAAAACTGGGTTTTGAATGTTTGAAGCAGTCGAAGATCTTTGTCGATCATAAACAATGTCAATTGAATTTCAATTTGATTGAGACACTGTTTGTGTCGTACAGATTTTCGATCGCCAAAAAATTTGACTTAGTCGTTAAGATAGATGACCTAGGTCGCAAAATCACTTACTATCGAGAAATCTAGTTTTGATTTTACGAGAGCGAAAAATCATTAAGTGAAATAGATAATGTAGAATCTACTATTTAATTGTGCTTAGATTTATTAGCTATCCATGTAATTAGGGGATTGTTTTGTGGTTGTCCTAAGATTAGGACTTAAATTGTATTTCTATCAAGTATGTTTGGTGTAAATACTTGTACACACATTGTGCTTTAATAGAGAATTTTAGTCAATCGATCCGAAAGGCTTGCAAGTCAAATTTAGAGAGAGAAAGATTTCATTTTCTCACTACACGAATTCTCTCTCAAGTTCTTCAAAAGGTTTACGATCGAAGTTTCATTTTCTATAATTCTAACCGATTTCCATAGGACTTGAGTCTAGGATCATAGGAGTTGATCATCGAGGACCTAACAATTGGTATCATAGCAGATTCGTTCTGTTTTGAATCGAAAATTGTTAGAATCAGATCGAAGTTAAATTTTGGAACTATTCCGTGCGAACAACAGTTTTGGCGCGAAAATCAACTTCGATCTCACAGACTTAATTCTGTGATTGTTTGACTTGATTTGATGTTTACGTGCTCGCTTAAGTTCTATAAATCATTTGTAATTAGATCGGTAGCGTGTAGAACATCGATTAAGCACAATTGATTGAATCTGTGTAGTTACTGTTTGCGCTAAGCAACTTGAACACGTACTGATTTTGCTAAAATTAGATAATTTGTTTCATGTCGTGTTTAATTGTATGTTTGTGCGTAATTAGCAGTTGACTTCGAGCAAGTATCTGCAATTTCATTGTGTAATTTGCTGTTTTTGCTTGAATCGGTGTTAATTGTATTTTGTGATTATGTGCGATTTCAACTTTTCTCGCTAGGTTTTTCGATCAGGTTAATTTCTCGATCGAAAAACTCCGCACTTTCTCGATCAGAATACTAAATCAGACCTAAAGTCGTCTTTACTAAGAACGACTTTAGTACAAAAATTTCTCGAGCATTATTAAGCAAAAATCTTCTTCGACGAAGACCTATTTTGACCTTTGCGCGCGCAAAACTTTCCGTCGAAAAACATTTTCGGTCAAACTTTCTAAGTTTGACCAAGCGAAAATCATTTGCGTCCGAGAAACTTTTCCAGTCAACGGATTTATTTTGAACATTTCGCTCGTAATATTTTTCACTGACATAATTTCTCGCACGAGAACAGTAACTTTTACATTTTATTTCGACGATTGATTTTGATCAAACTTTAAAGATTGAATAAAAAATTATTCTCGAAACTGCTTTCGAATCAAACGCTACTAACAAATCTGTCACTTGTGAAACATGTTACATCAAATCAAATATTCAAAACACAAACAAAGATCCTTCATCAACTCAAGAAAAATAATCAATGGATGCTTACTCGCTTGGAAACAACAATCGTCCTCCAATTCAAAAGAGGCGAATACAAAGTGTGGAGGAGTCGCTTCTTGAATTTCATTGCACTTAAAGATCAGGCTGAAGACTTGCTTAAATCACTCTTTGAGAGACCAGAAGTATTTTATATAAATCAAGAAGGTGATAGCTCGAATAATCCTTCAGTCGAACCCACTAGGCGAGTGAAACTAACTAGCGAGTACGACGATGCTGAGAAAAGAAGAGCAAATGCAAATCTGGTAGCCAAGAACACACTAATTCAGGGCATCCCCAACGATATCTATATACAAATAGATAGTGTCCCAACGGCTAAAGAGATGTGGGATGAACTGAGGTGCCAAAGCTAAGAAGGCTAACATACTCACAGCGTATGATTCCGTCAAAACTAAAAATAAGGAGAACTTGCATGATCTTTATCAGCGGTACCTCACTCTTCTCAATGAAATGAGAAAGATTGACATCAAAAAGACAAATATGGAGATGAATATTCGATTTCTGTCAGCACTGGCCTCTGATTGGAAAAAGAACTCCACCCAAGTACGACAAAATAAGGACTTGAATGAGATGGATATTCACGCTATTTTTGATAACCTCACACCACATGAAGAAGACATCGGCGAGATACAAAAAGAGCAAAAGGGTAAACAGGCCGAGGACTCCATAGCTCTAGTCTCAGAGAGGAGGAGCTCACGCTCACGCAAGGAAAAGCATTTCAAGCTCCCTAGTTTTTCAGAGGACGAATCAAAGCTACAAAACTAAGGAACTTCCCAAGGGTTGGAGCTTTGAGTCAATCTATCTTCCCGAAGATCGTTCTAAATCGGAGGAAGTGCGAATTCTTCATTTTGAAAATTCTCTCTACATGCCCCCATTGTTAAGAAAAAGGGATTAAGAGCTTCTTTGGAAAAAGAAAGAGAGGTTTTTGAAGCTGAAAAGAAAAGATTCCTAAAAGGATGGAAAATCTGAAAGCTTCCTCCATCTCACAAGCCATTTCTCACGCATCTCCCTCAAACGATAAAATCATTATGAAAAGCGTGAAGAAAGAAAAATCGCCTTCCAAAGATAAGAAACATAAAAATAAAATATGAAAAATAGTAACTCTAACCTTGTTTTTACTACGTCTACAGGGAGCGTAGTACCTGAGCTAGAGGAATCAAAGGCGAACATGTCTAGTTTAGGATTTAAGAAGGAGCCTCTAGACGTCAAAGTTTTAAATGTATCTCCTCCTTCTGTAAAAAGACTGAACACTCGTAGAAATAAAAGAGTTATTTCTTCAATAATTGCTTCTACTTGCCCTTAGAATCAACCACCTTTAGAAGCACTAATTTCGAAATAGGCTCTTCTTAAAACATAACAAACACTCATTCTAAACCAAATGCATCTAGGATGACTAGCAGTAAACAAGATCCAGCCATTAAGAAGGCTTACAGCGTTATTCATGCTTGTTCTCACCTAAGGTATCCCGTAAAGATCGAATCTCAGGCGCCTTAGGCGACTATCAAATGAAAAGATCTTTTCCACGATCAAGTCTACGAAAGCATTTGTCCGTGCTGAAATTACCCTTCCATGCCAGGTTCAACCCAAATGGGTCCTAAACCTCCGCCTAAGAAGACAAAAGCCAAAAAGGCTAAGTCTTGTACGAAGGGCAAACACAAATCAACTTCTCCGAAGATGGCTTAGGTAGTTAAAGCTCAAATAAGTAATAATATCTGTTAATCTGAGAGGACCCATTTATAAGTGGGTACCTAAAGTGCTCTAATCTATTTTGCAGATCCATCATGTGTGGTAACTCGATTCCGGTTGCTCCCCACACATGACGGGAAATCAAGAGCTGCTGAGCAACTACATAGATCGACCAAATGGAAAATTTAGATTCGGAAACAACAACTCTGCTCCGATTCGGCCTCGGAGACATAATTCTAGAAATCTGATAATTAAGGGCATCTCCTACGTCGAAGGTCTCTGCCATAACTTGTTCAGCATAGGCCAATTCTGCGATAAAGGATTCCAAGTGGTCTTTCATGCCGACATGTGCAAATATTTGACAGTCAGGACAAAGAACTTCTCCAAAGACTTCGGAAATCAAATCTTTACACGATCAACCGGACGTTCGTGCGGAACTCGACAGCTATTTGCCTCGTCTGTCAGACAATAATTCAGAGGAACAACTTATAGCATCAATGCATGTCTCATCTCAACATTAAAGCTCTTCAACGTTTTTCAAAGAAAAAGTTGGTTCACGATCTTCCAACTATAGTATTACAGATACAACATCAATGTCCGGCGTGTCAACTAGGAAAAATAAAGCTAGTGTCTCATCATTGTTAAACAGGTTGCCTTCTACTTCACGTCCTTTGGAACTACTACACATGGACCTCTGTGGACCAATTCAGACACAGAGCATCAATGGACACAAGTATGTGCTGGTTATCATTAATGACTTTTCTCGCTACACATGGACGAAGTTTCTCCGAAATAAAGATGAGACAGGGAACTAGTCATAAATTTCGTGAACTAGTCAGAACTTACTGCAGAAGAATATCCATGTCCTTCAAATGGACAGCGGCGCTGAGTTCAAGAACAAGTACCTCATTGACTTTTATAAACAACTTGGGATAAGTCAGCAGTTCTCAGCCGCAAAGACACCTCAACAGAATGGGGTCGTTGAAAGGAAGAACAAGACTCTAGTGGAAGCCACTCGTACAATGCATATTCATTCAGTCCTCCCACACTTCCTTTGGGCTGATGCAGTAAATACCGCATGTTTCACTCAGAACAGGACGGTAGTTCACAAGCGCTTCGATAAGACTCCGTACGAGATCATTAATAAGCGAGTACCCAACATTTCCTTCTTCAAAGTCTTTGGATGCAAGTGCTTTGTGGCGAACGGCAGAGAGCAACGTGCGAAGTTCGACCCTAAAGCATTCGAAGCAACTTTCGTCGGGTATTCTTCAACTTCGAAAGCGTACCGAGTATACATCAAGTCCAACCGAGCCGTAAAAAGAAAGCTATCACTTTCCACGAAGTGGCAGAAATGACTTCTGGGCGCATCAGTCTAGAACCCGTGACCAACCCGATGGCTCCTGAGCATATCAGTTCAGGATGCATGCCTAACCCGATGGCTTCTAAATACGACAGCTCAGAAACCGTTTTCACTGGGGTTTTGGCACAAGACCAACAGAAGATGGTAACAACTTAGGATCCGAATGTCAGAAGAAGCTATGAGACTTGCGTTAGAAGACTTGGACTCTCTCTTTGAGCCCGTATATCGGCCAGACAACATCACTACTACACCTTTAGTGGATCCCCCACTCTACGAGGCCGATGTACCAAGCTCTTCATATGTCCCCACCTCACCTGATTCAGAATTGCCTTAGAATACTGAAGAACCTACCATGGTTGTTGAGCAAGTATTATCAGAATTCCTCAATTCAAGTGCAGAAATGGAACTACCTCAATCTAATGAACACATGAGATTATTGGAAACCTCGGTTCCCAAATGGCTGATGCATCTACTCAGCCTTGCCTCATGAGCGCAAGTGGACTCGAGCACATCCGGTTGACCAGATAATTTGTGATCCTTCGACTGGAGTACGGACACGACACCAGCACAGTCTCTTTAGCTGCTTCTCAAGCCAAAATGAGCCAACAAAGGTAGCAGACGCACTCAAAGATACGGATTGGGTGATAGCTATGCAAGATGAGATCAACCAATTCGAACGTCTCCAAGTGTGGATATTAGTACCCCGTCCGCATGGAAAAACTATCATCGGGACAAAATGGGTGTTTAAGAACAAAAAGAATGAAGATGGAGAAGTGATTAGGAATAAAGAATGACTGGTTGCGAAGGGCTACAGCCAACAGGATGGCGTTGACTACGACGAGACGTATACTCCTATTGCCCAAATCGAAGCCATCCGCCTTTTCTTGGCTATGCGGCCTATAAAGACTTCAAAGTCTACCATATAGATGCTAAGACCGTCTTTCTAAACGGCGTGTTAAAGGAGGATGTCTATGTCGCTCAGCCAGAAGGCTTTGTTGATCAAGAACATCCCGATCACGTCTATCGATTGGGTAAAACTCTTTATGGACTAAAACAAGCCCCACGTGCTTGGTATGATGTCCTGAGCGAATTCCTCGTGAAGTCTAGATTCATCCCAGGAACGATCGATACGACACTCTTCATCAAGTGGCAATACAAAACTTGATGGTCATCCAAGTTTACGTAGATGACATCATCTTCGTATCAACAAATCCAAGCTTTGCAAGAGGTTTGGAGATTTAATGAAGAGCAAGTTCGAAATGAGTCACATGGGAGAGATGCAGTTCTTCTTAGGACTTCAAGTCAGGCAGCTCGATGATGGAATGTTCCTCAGTCAGACGAAATATATCAAAGATATTCTGAAGAAATTCCATCAAGATCAGAGCAAGCCTCACAACACTCCTCTATGTCAACAAGCAGCAAGTTGGATGCCGATCCCACTGGAAAAGCAGTAGACATCACACTCTAACGCAGCATCATATGGTCTCTTCTCTATCTCACCTCAAGCCGGCCAGACATCATGATTTCCACATGTCTTTGAGTCCGTTTCCAAGCCGATCCCAAAGAATCTCACATTCTCGCGGTCATGCGAATCTTGCGCTACCTCAAGGGCACATCGACCTTAGGATTGTGGTATCCTAAGGGCTCTAACTTCAAATTAATTGGCTATACTGACGTTGATTATGCAGGTTGCCGAATGGACAGGAAAAGCACCTCCGGTGGCGCTCAGTTTCTAGGCAAAAAGCTGGTCTGTTGGTCATCCAAGAAGTAGAATTACGTGTCAACTTCAACTGCTGAGGCAGAATCTAGCTGTTGCTCCCGAGTGCTGTGGATGAGGACTCAGCTTCGCGATTATGGATACAATTTAAATAATATAGCCATTTATAGTGATAGCCAAAGTGCCATTGAGATGGCGTGCAATCCTGTTCACCACTCACGCACGAAACACATAGACATTAGATATCACTTTATAAAAGATCACGTAGGAAATGATACAATTAATGTATTCGTGAACACGGAGTATCAACTAGCTGACATTTTCACCAAGGCATTGCATGAAAAACGATTTCAATTTCTTGTCGGAAAATTAGGCATGTTGAATCTTCTGTAATATGTGCTTTACGTGCTCTAATGTGCTTTCATGTGTTCTATTCTATGTGTTTTGCATACCTCAATGCTATATTTTTTGCGTGATACTTACAATAATAAAATAAAGTCCAAAAATATTATCCATATACTTATAATATTAGGGGAATGACGATATCTTTAGGATGCTCGATCTGGTCACGTATAGATTTCCCTGACAAGCGACTAGTTAATTGCTTAATTTTGTCAGTCTAAGTCGCATTCTTGTGTCTAACGGTCATTAGTTTGCTCCACTAGACACAAAGCCATTTCATATAAGTGAGGATTCTAATCTTATATTTTTTCTACAGATTTATTTTTGAGCGAGTCACCCACAATTGCTTGTCTTAACTAGTAATTCTTGGCCTCATACTCGCATTGCGTTAGCTCGTTAGGAAAACTATTAGGGCATTTAGGAAATTCCTCACCAGGCCAAATAGAAAATTTCAAATCTTTTAACATATCCTTTACTCATCCATTTTGCACCTTCGCCGAATATCCTTTCTTCATTTGATACCTCTTTGGGCTTACAACCTACTCTTTAAATCCTTGGCGGGATCTTCAAACGAGAAAAGGGGGGAAAAAAAGATACGACAGAGAAAAAGATGACAAAAGAAGGTGGAAAACGCACACGAGGAAGGCTCAACGCGCAAAAATCAGTCCAAAAGAACCTGCCCTCCCAATTATTGATTGAGATCTTTCAGAAATCATTAGAAGGGGGCATGGATCTTGCTGTGAACTTCTCCATCGATAATCTCGTATGCTCCTCAGAACGGCTGGAAAGAGGAGCACCACGAAGTGAACTTCTCCAAATCGATAATCTCTGAAACCTCTCATGGGATTAAAAGAAAAGGAGCACGGTATTGGCCCGAGAACCAACAAGATGAACTTCACCTTAGATAATCTCTCAGCCTCGTAGAGAAGCGGAGCTTCAGCATGAGCAAGCGCAGAAAAATACGAAAGATAAAAAGGATGAAAAAGACAAAAGATGAACAAAAAAAGAAATGCCTACAAAAAGCAGTGACTAACAAAAGGAAGATGATGATGATGATGATGATGATGATGATGATATTCAGTTCACAATCCCAAAATTTTCCTTCCCTTCTAAGTAAGAGCCAAACTAAAATCCCTCAAAGTCCCTTTGGTTCCAAATCGACGATCTTCGCCCAGGTGAAATGATTGAAAGCGCCTCGATCACAGCTAAATTGACAGAAATTTGCTTGTGTTGACTTGAGTGATATAAATAAAATCCCAGTTAAAAATAACAGAGGGCTAGAGTGAACCTAGTGAGAGTTGTCGAAATGGCTCATTCTATGAACTTATGACTTTAGTTTGTCGACATGATTGACGGCATTTGATATTTTCAGGTGCCTTGTGAAATTTTAGGCGTGACAATGATCGAAGTAAATTAATCTGACCCCATACTATAAATATTATTAATGTTCATACGGAAAATTTTATATAGATAAATGATAATTTTTCTTGAAATTTTTCTTCCTATTTTTCTTATTATTATATGTTATGAAAAATTAAAATATATATATGCATATAAAAGATAAATCGCACATTCGATATGCAATATTATTTGCATTTACACGGAATTGATTAAATACGATATATTGTTCTTGCTCATACCCTCTCGCATAAGTTTGATTACATGATTAGGGGACCATGTGTCTAAGCTACATTGATTAAAATTGTGCGTTTTGAATGTTTGCTATTTATATTGATTTCCTCGCTTATATGATTGAGACAGTTTAGGTGCATTATTTGGGTGGAGCATTTACAAAATATTATGCCTTGAGATCCAAATATTTTTTATGTTTTCCTCTTAGTGTTGCAGATATTTTCGATTTAAATTCCTTGCTACAACACACTTCAATGAGGAGGACTTCACAATTTTTCGCGCGTTGGACCTTACGGCATGGATGCGAAAAATTGAGGGGGAGGCTTACTAAAATTACTTGTTGATTAACTCTAACATTCTGGACATTTTGTTCTAAATGATGCAGATTTTTCGAAAATCAGATTTGGAGCCAGATGTCCCTGCTCGGAATTTCAGGGGGTTAATTGCATTTTAAGTTTAATGCATGGGGGAATAAATATGTTATTTTGAAACAAATAGGGGTCAATCTGAAAATATAAGAATACTTACCATCGAGAAATTAGATAGAGAGTGAAAATTTCAATTATAAGTTTCTCGATCGTAAACATTAATGGGCTTGAAAATTGCTAAGTTTTGATAACGTCTAATCAGCACACTTAAACGAAGTTAATGCTTGTAGTCGAAAAATTTTATCTCACTCAGAACCCTTAAAACAGTGTCTATTGAAATTTCTCGAGCGAAAACTCAAAACGAAAGACGAACTCAAAATTTCTCTCAAAATCTTCAAATCTCAAACAGTTTTCGTCTTTCAAAGGCAGATTTGACATTCACTAGGTGTTTGCATCTGATTAATTCCAAAATGTATCTATATTCCGTAATTTTCCGCCGAATTTTATGTCAGATTTTCTCTGGTCTTAACCGTGATGCCTCGAAGGCTCTTTTCTAGCGATTTAGACCTGTTTCTATGCTTAAAATGGGTTTAGATTTGCGAGTTTAGATAGTCTTTGAGTTTGCGCTCACTCTGATGGTGTAGATCTACGAATCTCTACGTTTTATGGCTAAAATTTAAGTTTCGACGAAAAACTGGGTTTTGAATGTTTGAAGCAGTCGAAGAACTTTGTCGATCGCAAACAGTCTCAATTGAATTTTAATTTGATTGAGACACCGTGTCGTAAAGATTTTCGATCGCCAAAAATTTTGACTTAGTCGTTAAGATAGATGACGTAGGTCGCAAAATCACTTACTGTCGAGAAATCTAATTTTGATTTTACGAGAGCGAAAAATCATTAAGTGAAATAGATAATGTAGAATCTTCGATTTAATTGTGATTAGATTTATTAGCTATCCTTGTAATTAGAGGCTTCATTTATAGTTGTCCTTAGATTATGACTTAACTAGTACTTATACCAAGTTTGTTTGGTATGAGTACTTGTACACACATTGTGTTTAATAAAGAATTTTAGTCAATTGATCCGAAAGGCTTGCAAATCCAATTCTAGAGAGAGAAAGTCAAAAATCATTCTCTCACTACTCGGACTCTCTCTCAAGTTCTTCAAAGAAGGTTTTCGATCGAAATCTTATTTTCTACAATTCTAATTGAATTTCCTTAGGATTTGAGTCTAGGATCATAGGAGTTGATAATTGAGGACCTAACAGATAAAATAGATACAATGCGAGCGAAAAACTTACCATCGCAAATAGTATCATCAATTTCAATTTTAATTCGGTCACAAATTTTAGCGGTGTTAAAATTAATTTTTCGACGCTAAAATTTGTCGATCGCAAAAGAAGCAGCGATAATTTTGTTCGATCGAAAATTTGCTCGGTGATTAACTTAGTTTCTCGCTGACTATTTTCTCGAACCGACAAACTTCGCAGCGAAAACCATTTTTAAAATCGAAAGACTTTCACGCTCGACAAAATCACGACGAAAAAATTTATTCAAGCGTGTAATATTTCTTGATCGTAAATTTAGACAGAAATCAATTTTCTCGATCGTAAGTTTACACACAAATTTTTTCTCGAGCGTAAAATTTCTCGACAGTACGATGTTTTTAAGTTCAAACATTTACAAAATTTTCTTTAAGTCTTTTCCACTGTAGCGAACCTTAGCGAATAAGATTTTCGGTCGTAAAATAGACAGGAGACTTGAGATTAGAAATCAACACTTAGGAAATTAAATTGAGAATTCAATTTTTGATCACAAACTTTAGCGGAGTGAATAGTGGTCTTCAACACTTAGAATATTTTCGGTAGAAATCTATTTGCCTTATATGTGAATGTCGAAATTTCATCACGACTTTAACCTTCACTTCTTATAACCTATGTGCACCATACATGTCTCCAATTTTAAAATTTTTATTGTTATGAATTGATAGACAATTATAGTTTGATATTATAATTCATTTCGACTCAATTATTTTTGAACTAACGAGTTTTCTGATTTCTTATTTTTCAGATGGATCATTACCCTCGATACAATCACATCTACGAGCATAACATGTACCTCAGCGTACACGACACAAACTATCAACTCGATCTGACAACATTTCGATGTCCAGACGAGATCATAGTTTCAATACTCCAAGGCCATCCCCTTTGGCACGCAGTTACAGTGACGGCCTCAGTGTCAATGGTATACCTCCAACAGTTCTGGGGGATGATCAAGAGTCACGTAGTTGAAGGAGCGTACAACTTCACTTCTGTGATCGGGCCGAGGGACATAAGCATGAACAAAAACAACTTTGGGCTCGTCCTCGACCTCCCCTTCAGCCACAACTACAACCCATTGCCAACTGATGCGAAAATGTTGCAAGATTTCTTACACATGAGATACCGACCACCGCTCATCAAGCTAGCTCAAGTACAGAGCAATGAGATCCCTCCTCCTTGGAATACGCTGTTTGGAATTATCAACAAGTGTATGTCGCCAAAGCACGCATGATTTGACAAGGGCAACGGCAACATTCTACGGATCTTTCAAGGAATAGCGTTCTCGCGGAACTACGATTTAGCACAGCTAATCTGGAACGATTTGCAGAGCAGATCAGAATAAAAGAGAACAAGCTCTCAAAGAATGTGCCATATGCGAGATGGTTCTCTGTTATCATTGCTCGATACATGGAGATGTACGAGAACATTCCTCGCTTGCCTCATGGAGGAAACTACCAGCCGCCCAAGCCCAAGTTCCTCCACTATCCCAGACTTACAGAACTTGATCGACCAAGTGGCAGTATTATGTTTCACTAGTTGAAACCAAAAAGCCAATTAAATTTGTATTGGGCCAAGTGCCAACATTATGTTTTATTAGTTGAAACTAAAAAGTTAAAGAAAAAGAGCCTTTGCGGAATAGAACCTAGGATCAATCATACATTAGACAAGTTACCTGACAAATAATCTAGACAAGGTTTTGCGATTACTAACAGACTAAATTTTATTGAATGCACTTGGACGTCTGTTAAACAAACGAACACCTGTTGGAATGCGACCTTCGAAGTAAACACGTGCAAAAACATTGAATTCCGAATCGACAAATGCAGAGGGCAAACGTTTCTTATACATTGATATATTAGATATTGGGAACATACAGTGAACGACATAGAAAATCACTAAATTTAACAATTGCATCGAACGACTTATGGAATACTCTCAACAAAACATACTAAAACATCATTGAATGCTACACATACATACGGTTGGTGGGCTGCCATTCCGGGCAAAAAAATAAATAAATAAACTCAACCACAGCATGGCACGTCAGCATATCAGCACCTCAACAGCAGCTGAACAGTCAAATACATTGAACCTAGACAAACGAAAATAATTCGAAAAAAAATAAAAAATTTCCTGCACTCTGATTGACTGGGGAGGCTTTCGTTGCTGACGTGGCTTCACCATGATAGACCATATTCTACTTTTATATATATAACTATTCCATGATTTTAGCACTAATATAAATCAGTGACATGTTTAGACGTCTTATATCAAATATCTTGCCTCAATCATAAGCCATTTATGTTGTCTAATCATGCACAGCCGATTCCCTCAAATCAAATCTTTTAGTCTAAATGAATAACAATTAAATGTTAAATATATATCATATATATATATATATATATCACATATATATGAATCATTATTCTATATATGAATCTTTGTATTACATGACGAACAAATAAATTATCTCATAATTAATTTATCTACATGTTTACATCTCTAAGTAAAAAAATATAAAATTTATTTCTTCGATCGTTTCCCTTTTGGTGTGACCTAGTAGATCCATGTCACATTGGCAATATAATTAGACTCATTCTAATTCTACAAATCATAATTAGTACCTAGCAAATACATTAAGATTACCCAAGTGACATAGATAATAAGTATCTCAATACGTATCACCATCCTAAAGCAGTGATTGTCCATTTTAATTCCTTGTCGCATAATATCCTAAATAAGTTCAAGGTTGGAATGTGTCATCCTTGAAAATTTACTTATTTATGATTCGGAGGGTTAATCGTAAATATTGTTACTCTTAATCACATTACATGTATTATGATATCACCTTTATCAAGGGGCCCACGGATATTATCACTCATAAAATATTAGGGATAAAATATTCTAAATGAACATAATTCACTGCACTAATCACGCATGTCGCAAAACCACCCGTATAGTTACCTTTTACGGCTAACGTCGGACGATATTAACAGACACACATTTCTAGTGTTAAAAACTGAACATATCATATTATAGAATTCAAGGCACATATGAAACATTAATGACACAAACACAATTCATAATAAGTTCCATTTCGGGTCTATTCGATATCATAACCTCAATTATATATCTTTATGATTAAATTGATAACTGTTGTAGAATATACCTATCATTTAATCCACACAGTAATCATAAACATGATAAATATACCTAATTTAATCAACTTCCTTGATATTAATTGATTTGTCTTATTAAACTACAAATCATAGCTCCAAAATCATAAAAATCATCATAGTATATTTATAATCTTATTATTTAATATAAATATATATTATTTTTTTGGCGGGCATGCCCGCTCCATTGCATGCCAAAATATTTACAGCCCATGGGTGGCGGGTCGCAGGACCCGTTTGACACCTCTAGTAAGGCTATTATGAAATATAAATTAAGGATGTGAGTGTATATTATATAAAGTGGTGGTTAAGTAGAAAGATTGATTATGTTAAGAACGTAGGTTGGTTAAGTTCGATATGGTTCATTGATAAGAACGGTAGATGAGATAATTGTGTGGTTATGTGATATTTTACTTTGCGGATGCAATTTGATAAATTTGTATATATATATATAGTTTATTTGGGTTGTGTGAAATGTATTTTGAGAGTTATTGAATAAAAATTGTTTTCGCTCAATAATCATCATTAGGCTAATATAAAATCGTTAACATATTTTATAACAATTGCGAATATACGTCTTTACAAATAGGGGTGTTCAAATTAACCGAAAAACCGAAAAAACCGACCGAACCGTAAAGAACCGAAACGAAAAGACCAGAACCGAAAAAACCCGCACCGAATTGTAAAAAACCGAACCGAACCAAATTAAAGTGGTTCGGATATCGGATTAAGCATATGTAAAACCGAAAAACCGAAAAACCGAACTGAAATTATCATATTACATTAAAAATAGAAAAAATAATAAAAATCATTTGTTTTTCTCTCATAACGTAACAACACATTAAATATAATTTCATTGGAATAATTTTTTCCATTTTTAGGTGAATGTGTTCCTCACCAATCAAAAACTATTTTTCTCCCAAGTAATTTATAGTATCTTCATATGAATGATTTTATATTTTGGTTAGATTTTGTTCCATTTTCATGGATCTTTTTGGACCTTTGAATTATTTTGCCATATGTCACGTTCCATAAATCTTCTTTGTTTTTAATAACCATAAATTGTTTTATGTATTTTCAGTTCATAATATTTTTTGTGTTGATATTAAATTCCTAATCGAAAAAGCAAACCGAAAAAACCGAACCGAACCAAATTAAAACGGTTCGGATATCGGATTAAGCATACGTAAAACCGAAAACCGAAAAACCAAACCGAAATTTGAAAAAACGGAACCGAACCGACCGATGAACACACCCTATTTACAAATTATCCAAAACGCCGCCTTCAGTTCAGACAAGGTTTCCGGCCACAAATTCATGATCCAAGTAAAACATCCGCGCAGAAAAGGTTTCACGCTCATCAAACATCTCTTGAATCTACTGAAAGAATGCAAGTCGGCGAAATCAGTGCGGCAAATCCACGTTCAGATGCTCGTAAACTCGATTCCAATGCCAATGCCGAACTTCGTACTCTCCAAGATAATCGACCTCAGAGATTTCAGTTATGCTACACTTTTCGTCACGCATATCGCCGTCAATAGTTACGCGTTCAACGTCATGATCAGGGGTTTCGCCACAACGTGGCAAAGATTCGATCTTGCGCTAGAGGCTTTTGCAGAGATGCAATTGTTGGGCGTGGAACGTGACAATTTCACATATCCGTTTGTTTTTATGTCTTGTGGGAACCTTTCTAAGTTGCATCTGGGACGAGTCGTTCACGGAGAGGTGTTGAAAGCTGGGTTGATCTCAGATCTCCACGTTGCCAATTCGCTAATAACTATGTATGCACGGTGTGGAGAGATGCGCTGTGCGCGTCAATTGTTCGATGAAATGAGTGATAGGGACTCAGTTTCATGGAACTCAATGATCTCGGGGTATTCAAGATCGGGCCACGCAATAGAAGCAGTTGACATGTTTGGGCTAATGAGAGACTTAGGATTTGCCCCAGAAGAGATGACACTTGTGAGCGTTCTCGCGGCATGTGGTGATTTGGGAGACTTGAGCTTGGGAAGGTGGATCGAGGAGTACGTGAAGGATAAAGGCATGGAATTAAATTCTTACATTAGCTCTGCATTAATTAACATGTATGGCAAGTGCGGCGAGTTGGATTCAGCAAAGAAGGTTTTCAATCATACTGCAAAGAAAGAGATTGTGGTTTGGAATGCCATGATTACTGGGTTAGTTCACATTCTTGCATTCTGCGTCATCTTTTGGGTTGTTTTCTGTGCTATTCAGCATAATGTAATGAGGTTTTTGCTATTCTTATTTTTGCGGAATAGATGCGCTCAAAATGGGCAGTCCAGCGAGGCTCTCTCTCTGTTCAGCGCGTTAAGGGATCATGGATCCGAACCCAACGAAATTACGCTCATCGCAGTTTTATCAGCATGCACTTCAATCGGCGCACTCGATTTGGGCAAATGGGTCGACGAATACGCATCAGGAAGAGGAATACGCTACAACATCTACGTCGCCACAGCTCTCATAGACATGTACGCGAAGTGCGGCGATTTGGACGGCGCATCAAAAGTCTTTGAAACCATGCCACAGAGAAACGACGTTTCTTGGAACGCAATGATCTCAGCACACGCCTTCCACGGCCAACCAAAAGATGCCCTCGCGCTTTTTCAGCTCATGATCAAAGAGGAAAGATCAATCTGCCCAAACGAGGTCACATTCGTCGCTTTGCTCTCTGCGTGCGTGCATGCCGGGCTGGTCGACGAGGGCCGTCGATTGTTCGACAGTATGGGCTCGTCTTTCGGACTGAGCCCGAAAGTCGAACACTATTCTTGCATGGTCGATCTTCTGTCGCGGGCCGGGCTTGTCTGTGAAGCTTGGGAGTTAGTGCAGAAGATGCGACAAAAGCCCGACGAGATCTTACTCGGGTCGTTGCTTGGTGCGTGTCAGAAGGTGAAGAATGCTGAGATCGGGGAAAGGGTTGTGAAGCTTTTGTTAGAGATGGAGCCTTCGAACTCTGGGAATTACGTTATTAGTTCGAAGATATACGCAGATATGAGGAGGTGGGACGAGTGTGCTAAGATGAGGTTGATGATGAAAAGAAAGGGGGTGGCCAAGACGCCTGGCTGCAGCTGGGTCGAAATGGCGGGTCGGGTTCGTGAGTTTCACGCGGGCGATTTCATCGTTGAAGATGCTGAGGGGATTCTCCGAGTTCTTGAATTGTTTTATGAGGAGATGAAGGTGGAAGAAGAAGAAGAGCATGAGTTGGTTGACAATGTATTGTGAGTGGTGCTGCAATATCACAGGCCTATAGAAAATTTGTTAACTATGTGGGATCTGAGGTGTAAGATTTTCAGCATATGTTCTTGGATAACGCGGGCAGATACATATAATGCAGCAAGCACAACATAAACATGTTGGGATCCGTAACCATATGGATCCAAAAAGGACTTTAACCTTGATAGGATTAATTAAGGCGATAAACTAAATACAGCGGAAATAGAAAGCATACCTGAGAATTCCATAGCATTCGTAGTGAGAACCGGGTATGTGGATCTTCCAAGTACGCGTACGTGAAACCTTTAGCTTGGGGAAGATGGGTACTCCAAAGATCTTTAGACGGCAGTCGCTAGGGTTTTACGAGAGCGACAGCTGTGTGTTTCGTTGTACAGCACTTAGGGACCACACCCATATTTATAGATGTCATATGGGCTGGCCCCTTAATAAGCCCATCAGATATTTACGTTCCAACCCCAGGAATTCTACACAAATATTAATTAACCTCACACATCTTATTTAATTGCGACACCCCCTTAAATTTAACTGATCACCGAATGGGTCCTTTTAACTTAATTACAATATTTGGCATACGACTAATACCACAATACATGTACGTCTACATGCCCGAACGTTAATCGTGCTAGAAATACATAGTCAAATAGTCCAAACCTTACAATCTCCCACTGGACTATAAGACGTTGTATTTATCCAATAAGCACCATTTGTCGTATACTAAATATCATACCAAATATAGCTATAACCAAAGTGCCGCATATGAAATCAATCTCGTCCATCAATATTGTCGATGCAAGAACTAAAGGGGTAGTCGTTATACATATATCGTAAACTCAACCCACAGTAATCACGAACACCAACTCCATCGAAAGACATAGACCAAGTGTGGACGTGTCGCATGGAAATTACATGCTCAATTGATCACGCATGCCTACTTCCAACTGGTCCTACTTTAGTGAGATCAGAATTCAGAGATAAACTAATGGATATCTGAAAAACCCAAATGTCATGACATAAACATGTATTAAAGAGACTTTATTAAATAATCATTATACGCAAATTTACAGAATCCACGATAAAACATAAAAACTTAATTCGTTACACCCATACGAGCAACATGCTCATGAAATATAGCGGGCGCTAACGCTTTAGTAAGTGGATCTGCAATCATGAAATCCGTTCCTATATGCTCAACGACTACATATCCACTCTGAACTCGTTCTTTCACAACCAGGAACTTAATGTCTATGCGCTTAGACCTGGAAGAGCTCCTGTTGTTATTGGAATACAGGACCACCGAATTGTTGTCACAGAATAGCTTTATTGGTCATTCAACAGAATTGACAACTTTAAGTCCTGTCACTAAATTGCGCAGCCAAACAGCCTGGTTGGAGGCCTCGTAGCAAGCTACAAATTCAGCATCCATCGTAGATGAAGCGATAAGTGTCTTTTTGACACTTGTCCAAGAATCGCTCCCCCAGCCAGCATAAAAACGTAACCAGATGTCGATTTGCGGCTGTCCAGGCATCCCGCAAAATCAGAGTCACAATACCCAATGATCTCCAAATACTCTGACCTTCTGTATGTGAGCATATAATCATTTGTCTTTTTAAGATATTGAAAGACCCTTTTGGCCGCTACCCAATGTTCTCTACCGGATTGCTTTGGTGCAAATCTGTGCGTACATTAAACTTCCCACTGCCGACGCATATGGTATATCCTTCATGTGCTTGGATTCCAAAATGTTATCCGGACATTGTTTGAGGCTGAACTTATCACCTTTTGAAACTGGAGTGTCATGTGGACGACAATTTTCCATGCTAAACCTTTGCAGTACCTTTTCGATGTAGCTCTTTTGCAATAACCCAAGAGTTCCCCGTGAGCGATCACGGTGAATCTGGATCCTTAATACAAAAGAAGCTTCCCCAAGATCTTTCATGTCAAAATGACCCGAAAGAAATCTCTTGGTGTCCCGAAGTAAATTAACATCGCTACTAGCTAGTAAAATGTCGTCTACGTATAAGAGCAAAAACATGAACATGCTCCCACTGAATTTGTGATACACACAGTCCTAAACAGAGTTAGCCTCAAAACTGAAAGAGGTTATAGTCTGGTGAAACTTTTGGTACCACTGACGAGAAGCCTGCTTGAGTCCGTAAATGGATTTCTTTAGTTTACAGACCAGTTGGCTAGATTTGTCCGAAGCTAAGCCCTCTGGCTGCAATATATATATATATAGTTTCCTCGAGATCTCCATTGAGGAAAACTGTCTTTACATCCATTTAATGCAACTCAAGGTCAAAATGTGCCACAAGCGCCATGATAATTCTAAAAGAGTCTTTCGATGAAAATGGAGAGAAATTCTCTTTATAATCTATGCCTTCCCTCTGAGTAAATCCTTTTGCGACAAGACGAGCTTTATATCTCTCAATGTTACCCAGTGAATCGCGTTTGGTTTTAAATACCCATTTGCAACTAATCGGTTTCACGCCTTCAGGTGACGAGAAGAGATCCCAAACGTCGTTGTACTTCATGGATTGGATTTCCTCATTTATGGCATTGCTCCATTCGCGAGCCTTAGAGCTTTCCGTTGCCTCTTGATAAGTAAAGGGATCATCTCCCACTAAATCAATGGTATGCTCATGCTCGTGAAGAAACGCAACGTAATCATCCGGAATTGCATTTCTCCTTTCTCGTGTCGACCTCCGTAGAGGCGCTGGTTCCATCTGAGGTTTATGAGTTTGTACTTGATGATCAGCTTCAGCTTCACCTTCATAAGGCTGATCGTGATGAACAGCTACAGGTGAAGTATGCTGATCCATTGGAGGAACGATTTCATCTTGGTCCATATCTCGAGGTTGGATAACCATAGGGAAAAAAAATTTGGCCTGACCGACCTGAGCTGTATGAAGAGGAATTTCTGAACCCTCTTCTTCGAATAGAAAATCGTTTCGATTATCCTTATCCTCCGCAAACTCAAGATCCTCAAAGAACCTGGCATTTCCTGTCTCGAAAAATGTCTTTGATGTGGGATCATAAAATTTATAGCCTCATGATTTTTTTGGATAACCTACGCAGTAGCTACTAACAGTCGTTGAGTCCAATTTCTTCTCGTCCGGCTTGTAAGGTTGTGCCTCAGTAGGACATCCCCAAAATCGTAAATGCCTAAGAACGGGCCTTTTACCCGTCCATAACTCGTAAGAGGTACTGTTCGTAGCTTTAGTAGGGACTCTGTTAAGAATGTAGGCTGCGGTTCTTAATGTGTCGCCCCATAAAGAGTGGTAAAGTCGTACGAGCAATCATACTTTTCACCATATCCTGAAGGGTTCTGTTTGGTCTCTCAGAAACACCGTTCATATTTGGACTTCCTGGCATGGTGTACTGAGGGACGATCCCACACTCCTCTAGAAACTTAGCAAACGGTCCTGGACGTTGTTCACCTGATCCATCATACCTCCCGTAGAATTCTCCACCACGGTCGGATCTGACAGCCTTAATCGTTTTGCCGTGTCGATTTTCGACTTCGGCTTTAAACGCCTTAAAAACGTCAAGTGCTTCAGACTTCTCATGAATTAGGTACAAATAACTGTAGCGAGAGTAATCATCGATGAACGTGATAAAATAGCTTTATCCATTCAAAGAAGCCGTAGGTAATGGACCGCACACATCCGTACGAATCAGTTCTAAGACTTCCATAGCTCTCTCAGCATTTAATTTTCTTTTATTTGTTGTTTTACCCTTTATACACTCGATACGTAAATGATCTCCGGATTTATCAAGTGTTCCCAGAAATTCATCAAACATAAGCTTATCAATGCTCCTTTCGGATATATGACCCAAACGCTTATGCCATAAACCAAATGAATTCTCGGATGGTAACTTACGCTTAATTCCTCTACTTTCTACATTATGGGACTCTACGTAGTTTACTGTATCGAGTAGATACAGATTATCATGCTCAGATAAGTTATTGGTTCCAATACCCGAAGATTTAGAGTAAATAACACACTTTCTGTTACCAAATAAACAAATATAACCTTCTTTGTCCAAAACAGAAACTGAAATCAAATTCCGTCTAAATGACGTGACAACGAAGGTGTTATTCAAATCCGAAAAGAAACCTGAATGTAGCTTTTCAATCATTTCTCCCTCCTTTTCTTTTAACAACTATCCCTTTTTATGCTATGCTCAAGCTGAAGCTCCGCTTCTCCACGAGGCTATAGGAGATTATCATCGGCGAAGTTCTTCTTGTTGGTTCTCGGGCAGATACCGCGCTCCTCTTCTCTTAATGCCTAGAAAGGTTTCAGAGATTATCTTTTGGAAAAGTTCACGGTTATGGAATTCGTACCCGAGGCTGCGCTCCTCTTCTCGTTTCCCGATATAAGACCGGATTATCGTTGGAGAAGTTCACTTCGTGGTGCTCCTCTTCCAGCCGTTCTATTGAGCGTACGATATTATCGTTGGAGAAGTTCACAGCAGGAACCACTTTCTACAAGGTAGACGGAAGGCCGGTTCCTTCGGTCTGATTTTTGCGCGTTGAGCAATGCCTACTTTTGTCATCATCCCCTTTTTATTTCTTTTGTTTTCTCCCCCTCCTTTTCTCATTTGAACAACCTTTTGAAGAATATAGGATTCGGTTGAAGGCTTGGAATGGGTTTCAAAGAAAGAAAAGACATCGGAGAAGGCTCAAAGTGGATGACGAAGGACTAATGTGAGGGAAAATTATATAAGACCGAATGAGGAATATCCTAAACTCCCTTATCATTTTCCTAACGATCTAACGCAAGGTGAGTATGAAACAAAGAATCACTAGGTAAGACAAGTAATTGATGTGTGACTCACTCGAGAAGTAGATCCAAAGAAAGGAAAAAGGAACAAGGCTTTGGATCCTCACGCATGTAAAGTGACTTTGTGTCTAGTGGAACAATCAAATGACCTTTTAGACACAAGAATGCGACTTAGACTGACAATATTGAGCAATTAAATCGATCGCATGTCGGGGTAAAATTCTAAGTGACGTTAGATCAAAGCATTCTAAAGGATTTCGTCATACCCCTTTATATTATTATTTATTAATTTTTTTTATTTTATATTAATATTGGTTATCATGCAAGATAAAGACAAATAAGCATGGAAAACACATAGAATAGAGCATGTGATAGCACAGAAGATCAGGTAATGCACATATTATGGAAGATTCAACATGCCTAATTTTCCGACAAGGAGAATCGTTTCTCATCCAAAGCCTTGGTGAAAATGTCGGCTAGTTAAAACTCCGTGTTCACAAAGTACATCTCTATCGTGCCTTTTTCTACGTGATCTTTGATAAAATGATATCTAATGTCTATGTATTTTGTGCGTGAATGATGAACAGGATTGCAAGTAATGGCGATTGCACTTTGACTATCACTATATATGGGTATATTATTTAGATTGTACCCATAGTCCCGAAGCTGTGTCCGCATCCACACCATCTGTGAGCAACAACTGGCGGCAGCTATGTATTCTGCTTCGGCCGTCGAAGTGGACACACAGTTCTGCTTTATGGATGACCAGCAGACCAGCTTTTCGCCTAAACATTGAGCGCCACCGGACGTACTTTTCCTGTCCATTCGGCAACCTGCATAATCAGCGTCAGTGTAGCCAATAAGTTTGAAATTTGAACCCTTTGGATACCATAGTCCAAGGGTAGAAGTGCCCTTAAGGTAACGTAGAATTCTTTTGACCGCGAGCATATGGGATTCTTTGGGATCGGCTTGAAAACGGGCACACAAGCAGGTGGCAAACATGATATCCGACCGGCTCGAAGTGAGGTAGAGAAGAGATCCAATAATGCTGCGATACAGTGTGATGACGACCGACTTACCAGAGGGATCGGCATCCAACTTGCAGCTTGGTGACATAGGAGTGCCGTGAGGCTTGCTCTGGTCTTGATGGAACTTCTTCAGAATATCCTTGATGTATTTTGTCTGACTGATGAAAATTCCATCATTGAGCTGCCTGACTTGAAGGCCTAAGAAAAATTGCATCTCTCCCATGTGACTCATCTCGAATTTGCTCTTCATGAGATCTCCAAACTTCTTGCAGAGCCGAGGATTTGTTGATCCGAAGATGATGTCGTCGACGTATACTTGGACGACCATCAGATGTTTGTCTTGCCATTTAATGAAGAGGGTTGTGTTTATCGTTCCTCGTATGAATCTAGAATTTACGAGGAAATCACTCAGGACATCGTACCAAGCACGTGGGGCTTGTTTTAGTCCATAGAGAGCTTTGTCCAAGCGATAGACGTGATCGGGATGTTCTTGATCAATGAAACCTTCCGGCTGAGCGATGTAGACTTCTTATTTTAACACGCCGTTGAGAAAGGTGGTCTTAACATCCATCTGATAGACTTTGAAGTCTGTGTGAGCCGCATAAGCCAGCAGAAGGCGGATAGCTTCGATTCGGGCAACAGGAGCATGTGTCTCATCGTAGTCGATGCCTTCCTGTTGATTGTATCCCTTCGCAACTAGCCTTGCTTTGTTCCGGGTCACTTCACCATCTTCATTTTTCTTGTTCTTGAAAACCCATTTAGTTCCGACCACTGTTTTCCCATGTGGACGGGGTACCAAGGTCCACACTTGAAGACGTTCGAATTGATTGATTTCCTCTTGCATTGCAATTGTCCAATCGGGGTCTCGAAGTGCGTCTGCTACCTTGGTAGGCTCGTTTTGGCTCAGGAAGCAACTGAAAAGACTGTGTTGACGACGTGTCCTCACACCATCCGAAAGATCGCCAATTATCTTATCAACCGGATGATCTCTAGTCCACTTGCGCTCATGAGGCAAAGCTGAATTTGATGCATCAGCCATCTGTGGGTCTAGATTTCCTATATTCTCTGATTGATCAATTGTCTGAGGAAGTTCCATTTCTACACTTGGATCGATCGTCTCTGATGATACTTCCTCGAGGACCGCTGTAAGTTCTACGTTGTTCTGTGGCGATTCTGAATCGGGTGGGGTAGAGGCGTGAAATGAACTTGGTACGTCGGTCTCGTTGGGTGGAGAATCCACTGTAGGTGTAGTAGTGTATGACCGATATACCGGTTCGAAGAGAGAATCCAAGTCGTCTAATGCAAGTCTCCTTGTTTCTTCTGACATTGATTTCGAAGTTGTTGCCATCTTCTGTTGGTTTTGTGCCAACACACCAGTGATTACGGGTTCTGAAGTGTTGTCTTCAGAAACCAACGGGTTGAGCACGGGTCCTGAACTGAGTTGAGCAGGAACCATCAGGTTGGGCACGGGTCTGGACTGAGTTGACAGAAGCCATCGGGTTGGGCACGGGTTCTGGACTGAGTTGACTAGAAGCCATTTCTGCCACTTCATGTAAAGTGACATTATAGCTTTCTTAATAGTTCGGTTGGACTTGATGTATACTCGGTACGCTTTTGATGTTGAAGAATACCCGACAAAAGTTGCTTCGAATGCTTTAGGGTCGAACTTTGCACGTTGCTCTCTGTCGTTCGCCACAAAGCACTTTCACCGAAGACTTTAAGGAAAGAGATGTTGGGCACTCTATTATTCACAATCTCGTACGGAGTCTTGTTGAACCGTTTGTGAACCACCGTCCTGTTTGAGCAAAACAAACGGTATTGACTGCTTCAGCCCATAGAATGTGTGGAAGTCCCGAATGGATCATCATTGTACGAGCTGCTTCCACTAGTGTTCGATTTTTCCTTTCAACGACCCCATTTTGTTGAGGTGTTTTGGGCTGAAAATTGTTGACTTATTCCAAGTTCCTGATAAAACTCACTGAGGTGGTTGTTCTTGAACTCAGTGTCGTTGTCTGTTCGAGTAACTTGAATAGTCTGTTGCAGAATATTTTGAGTTGTGTTCACAAAGTTGATAATCAAGTCACCGGTCTCATCTTTGGTTCGGAGGAACTTTGTCCACGTGTAGCAAGAATAGTCATCAACGATCACTAGCACATACTTTCTTCCATTGATACTCTGAGTCTGCATCGGACCACAGAGATCCATGTGTATTAGTTCCAATGGTCGAGAAGTAGACGCAATTTGCTTGACGTGATGAGATGCTCGCTTCATTTTTCCTAAGTGACATGCCGAACAATGATGCTCCCTTTGTAGTAGTATAGTTGGAAGACCGTGAACCAACTTTTTCGTAGAAAGACGTTGGAGAGCTTTCATGTTTAGATTAGACAGTCGTTGATGCCATAGGCTGCTCCTCTATAAATCAATCTGAGAGATGAGGCATACAGCTATCGAGGGCCGCACGGACGTCAGGTCGGTCGTGTAAAGGTTGGAACTCCGAAGTCCTTGAAGGAGTTCTGTGTCCTGACTATCCAAAATTCTACACCGGTCAGCATGGAAGACCACCTGGAATCCTTTGTCACAGAACTGGCCTATGCTGAACAAGTTATGGCAGAGGCCTTCGACGTATGAGACATCTTTTATGGTCAGATTCTTTAGAATGATATCCCCAAGTCCTAGAATCGGGGCTGAATCGTTGTTCCCAAATCTGACTTTGCCGTTTGGTCGGTCTTTGTAGTTGCTCAGCAGCTCTTGTTTAGCGGTCATGTGTGTGGAGCAACCAGAGTCGAGGTATCACACATGATGGATCTGCAAAAACAATTTAGAGAGCTTTAGGTACCCACTTAAGCATGGGTCCTCTCAGATTAGCAGATTTAATTTTAGTTCAGATATGATTTCTAAATCTATTTTTGGAGGAGTCTTAATAACCCATTGCACTTTTGGAGAAGTGGGTTTGGGTTTTGCCTCTATAGGAGACTTGGCCTTTTGGCTTTCGTCGTCCTAGGCGGAGATTTAGGAACCCATTTGGGTTGAACCTTGCAGGTAAGGTTAATTTCAGCACGTACAAATGCTTTGGAAGGTTTGACGGAGGAAAAGATCTTTTCTTGTGATTGTCTCCTAAGGTGTTTGGGGGATTTAATTTCTACAGGATACCTTAGGTGAGTACAGTCATGTACGGCGCCATAAGCTTTCTTTATGGCTGGATCTTGTTTCCTACGAGTTTTCCTTGTGGCATTTGTTTCAGAATGATTGGGAGTAATTTTCGAGGTAGAGCCTATTTCGAGATTTTCGCTTCTTAAGGTGATAGGCTGAAGTGAACACGTAGAAGCAATTATTTAGAACGTAGAAATGGCTCTTTTATTACTACGAGTGTCTTTTATTTTAACAGAAGGAATAACATGCTCAGAAACATTCAAATCTACTAGCTCCTTCTTTATCTTAGAACTAGACACTCTCGCCTTCGTAGTCAGTGCTGGCCTACGCTCCCTGTGGACGTAGGTGAAGTAGAATTAGTCTTAGCACTATTAATAGAATTATTAATGCTCCTTTGATCTTTCGAAGGCGATTTTTCTATTTTCACGCTTTTTATGATAGCGTGTGAGGTAGTTTGGGAGGACGAGGAACCCTTGAGATTTTCCATCTCCTTAAAGAATTTTTTCTTTCCAGCTTCGAAATTCTCTCGTTCTTTGTCTAGTTTTGCCTATGACTCCTCTATCTGTTTTATCATAGGGGTTTGTAGAGAGAATATTGATAATTAACCTTTTTGACTTCCTCGTAGTGTGTTTCAGAGTAAAGAGGTAGAACTTGAACTAAATCACTGACAGGTGTTAAGGACGCTTTCCTATTTTTGTCCTTTTCATTTAGTTCGTTGTAGTCTAAGGGATATGTGAGGTTTGTTTAATGGATGAATCGAAGGCATTTTCATATGTCGATTCCTTAAAGTTTGTAAGACAGGTTGCAGCTGAATCCATGTTCTTAATATCATATAATTTTTTTTTCCGCAAAACATGTGGGTTAGTGAAACCTATGCCTTCTATTGGATTATAAAACTCTATATCCTTGGGCTTGTTTAAAAATATCGTCTGTTCAGAATGTCCCCTACCGTAAGAAGATCATCTAATTTTTTAATTTTTGCATATAACTTCCTGCATTCCTCACTTAGGAGAGCATAATTGTTTTCTACCGTCAGTTTGGCGGCTCGACAGGCGTCTGGATCCTTACTATGCTCACTAACCTTAACGTTAGATATTTCTAATTGAGCTTCTAAGTCAGTGATTCTAGAGGTTTCGGTTATCCTACAGTTTAAGGTGGCTTTCTCGTTCAGATTTCTAACCAAACAATTGTAGTTATTTGCTAGCCTATCTTCTAATTCTTTAATATTTTCACTATGCTGTCGTAATTGAGGTTGACTAGTCTCTCTAGAATGTAAGCTCTTAGTAAGTTCTTCTATTTTCGCTCTAGAGCTCCTAAGTTCTGATTCGAGACTATCTATCTTCTCCTGAGATCTCTCAAGTTTATTCTCTACTTCCTTTATACTTTTCTGCTCACGTTTCATGTTAGCATATTGCGTTTGATATGATTCTAACATGGTCAATAATGTGGAAGGAGTGACTACTTCATTTGAAGAAGTGGATGCGTTTTCGTCGTCCGTACGAATGGATGTTTCGGCGTCCAATTCGTTGTCGAGAAGGGCCATGAGGGCTAAATTATCTTCTTCGGAACTCGACGTGTCCTCGAGCCATTGGTCCTGTTCGGCCATGAGAGCTACTCCAGCTTCTTTTTGTTTTGTCAATTGGAGCTTCCTGAAGTAGTAGTTTGCATCTCTTTTCTTCAGGAGAGTGCACTCTCTGGCGAAGTGACCTGCTTTGCCACAGTTAAAGCATTTGTTAGTCTCTTTAGGATTCTTGACCTCGGAGCTCTCCGGTGCACGTTCTTTGTTTTCGAAGCTTGTAGTCCGAAGTCTGTTGGCTGAGGTTGAAGACTTCTTCTTGAAGTACTTCTTGCTCATCATTTGTCCAATGAGAGCTAACTGCTTTCCAAGAGCTTTCATGTTTGGCTCGATGTCGGAGTCCGATTCATCTTCCGACTCTGATGGTGAAGGAGGCCTAACGATCTTTTCCTTTCTTGATCTTGAGCTCCTCTTCTCCGAGACTAAGGCAACAGTGTCTTCGGTTTGTTTGCCTTTCTGCTCTTTGAGAATCTCGCGGATATCATCCTCATGAACATCCAACTCCTCTAGATCTTTATTTTGTCGAATCTGAGTGGATATTTTCTTCCATTCCGTGGGCAAAGAAGATAGAAATCTGATGTTCGTCTCCATGTTGGTCTTAGTTATTTCTATCTCCTCATCTCGTTGAGAAGAGTGAGGTACCTTTGGTAGATTTCGTATAGACTCTCCTCCGGCTTTGCTTTGAAGGAGTCGTAAGCAGTGAGAATGTTTGCCTTTTTAGCCTTTATGCCAACTTCCGTCCTTTGCATCATCCTATGCACCTCATCCCACATCCCTTTAGCCGATGAAAGGCTGTCGGTTTGTCTGTATATGTCGTTGGAGATGCCCTGCATGAGGGTATTCAGGGCTACTAGAGCAGATAGTATTCCCTAGGCTCCTTTAGTCGCCTAGAAGGTGGAATTACGGAAGTAGCTGTTTCGTCCCCGGGTACATGGACCCAGAATTGTGCCGGTCCCTCTTCAAGAGACTGCAGTAGATTTTCGGCTTCATCCTTTAGAGCGATGAAATTTATGAAGCGGCTTCTCCATACGGTGTATTCGCCTCTTTGCAAAATCGGCGGACGGTTCTCATTTCCGAGCGAGTATGCATCCATTTTTCTATTGTAGTCGAGTTGTTGAAGGATCTTCGTTAATTGTTTTGAAGGTTGAAGATGATGTAATGTGCTTCACAAGTGACAAAATTCATTAGTAGCGTTTGATTCAAAAATTAGATCGATAATTATTTTCGATTCAATCTTTGAAGTTTGATGGAAATTAATTTCGTCGAGATATAATGCAGTTACTGCTCTTGTGCGAGAAATTTTGTCAGCGAAATATTTTACGAGCGAAATAAATTGCCCAAAATCGTTCAGTCGAGAAAAGTTTCTTGATCGTGAATTTATTTCGATCGTAAAGAAACAGTACGTTAGTAAGTTTCTCGACAAGTCAAAATAAATTTGTTGACTAGAAAAGTTTCTCGCGTGTAAATGATTTTCGTCTGGTCAAACGTTAAAGGTTTGATCGATAAAGTTTTTCGAGAGAAATATTTACGCATGCAAGGTCAAAATTGGTCTCTCTCGAAAAAAATTTTCGCTGAATAGTGCTCGAGAAATATTTCTAACTAAACTCGTTTCTGCTGATGACGATTCTAGCGCTGACATCGTATTCTGACCGAGAAAAATTCTCGCGCCAAGTTTTTCGATCGAGAAACTAATCCGATCGCAAAATCTAGCGAGAAAAATTAGAGCAATCGAGAAAAATTCAAAGAATACGATTAACACAGATTCGAGCAAAAACAAAGAATCAGATGGTGAAATTTTAGGTAATTGCTCGCAATCATGTACTAATCACGCACGAACAAGCAATTAAACACGTTATGAAGCAAAATATATCGAATTCGATCAAATTCAGAACGTGTTCTTCATGTTCTTCGTCAACAGTAAAATTTCAGAATCAAATTAATCAAAAATCGAAGTTCAAACAGCTACTGATCTAGTCGCAATGGTCATTGAACACTTAATCTAGCACAGAAACATCAAATTCAAGTCAATTAAGCACAGAATTAAGCTATTGGATCGAAAAACCTTTCGCGCCAAAACTGTTCTTCGATGGAACAGTATTCGAAATAAATTTTAGATCCAATTGTAACAATATTCGATTCGAAACAGAACGAATCTGCTCTGATACCAATTGTTAGGTCCTCTGATTAACAACTCTAAGTTTCGATTCAAATCCTAACACGCTCGGCTCTGATACCAATTGTTAGGACCCCTAATATCCAACCTAGATCGAATCTACGAAGAACATATTGTAAATCTAACGAATTAGGAAGCTCAAGATCGAGATTTACCAATTAAGCTTTGGAGAGAAATGACTTGGAGCTCAAGCAAGGGTTTGATGCTAATTTCTCTCTAAAAATTCTTATTCTTGTATTTCGATTCTGATTCCTTGCTACATCACACTCCTTATTTGCTAAGGAGTTCACTTATATGTACCACCCCGTGGTATATTTACACGAGTAGTCATATACAATGACTAATTACAGTTTAGCCCAAGACTACTAATTTGCATAGCAAGACTAAGACAAATATATTAACTGAATACGATAAAATAGTTCCACCAAATACATTATTCAGTCGTCTGTTTTTCAGTCGCCTAAATATTTGTCAATAGTGCAAATTTAAATGTCGTAGTGTATTACAATCGATTGACACGTCATCAATTAATAAAGACAACCATATCAACTTCAGCAGTAGTGTATTCTACTCGGGGTCCCGCTATGTTATCTTAATACGGATAGTGAAATTATAGTAATTTAATGATAATGCGAAATCATTTACGTTCAGAATTAAAAGCATTGAACTACAATAAGATTTTGAATGGTATTGTATTCTCATCTATTTCCAAGCCATGTCAATCCCCATGTTATGTTAAATACGGCTAATGTAATTAAAGCATATTTAGTAAATCAATTTAATAAGAATACAAAACGATCTGTTGTCATAATTATAATCCAAACCTTTGAACCACAATAAGATAATATACAGACAAACCTGTAAAATTCAGCAGTAGTATATTCTTATCCGCTTCCAAACCTTGGCTTAGCTATCCTACTACAATACGATTCAACAGCATTGTACTCTCATCGATTTCGAGACTTGTCTATCTCCAAGGTATGTTAATATGGTTAATGCAATTATAGTAACTTCACTAAATCAATATAATAGGAATACGAATGGCTTTGTTGTTGTAGAATACCATTTCGTATTGTGCTTGATTTCATTAGTTGTCCTTGTAATTAGGGGCTTTACTTGTATTAGTCTTTAGATTAAGGACTAGTTTGATATTTATACCAAGCTTGTTTGGTATAAATACATGTAACGAATTTGAGCTGAATAGAGAAACTTTAGAGAATTGATCCGAAAGGCTTGCAATTCGATTTCTAGAGAGAGAAACAACAGTAACTTTCTCACTCTACTTGAATTCTCTCTCTCGATTCTTAACTTGAGTTTTTCGATCGAACTTAATTGATCATCATAACTGTCGAATTACTTTGAATTCCTGCCTAGGATTATGATCGAATTTTGAAAATCTGAAATTTTTTTCGCGAAGTTACTGTTCATCTTGAAAAAACACTGTTCATCGCGAAATTGGCACTGTTCATCGCTGATTTTCAATCTGATTTTTCTTAATTCGACTTGTTTTGATGTTATTGAGGTTCGATTATATGTTTCTAATTGATCTGAGCTTGTTTTCGTTCGATCGAACCACAAATTTTAGCGAATTTTGAAGATCTGATTGAAAATTATTCTTCAAGTTCTTAATCTGATTTTTCAAAATCGAACTGATTTTGCTTTGATTGTGCTAACTTGAGTGCTTGTTCTTGTTAATTGCGTGATTTGATTGATTAACCAGAGTTTTACAGATTAATTCGTTGTTTTCGGTCAGATTCGTGATAAAATGTGTTTTTTCATGTTCTTCGTAAACTTCATCAATTCCTGGAAAATTTTGACATGTTTTGCTATTTTCTGGTTTGATTCTGTTTGAACTGTTATTCTACGATTTTCGATCAATAACCCATGCTTCATCTGCATTATTAAGTTGAATTCTGAATTTTCCAAGTGTTTGCAAGCTTCGTTGAAAGTTTTTCGTTTGGATAGTACTGTTCACGAAGTTCAATCGGAAACTGATAGAAACAGATTTGCGATCGAAAATAGTATCCATCGAGAAACTGAGTCATTTGTCTATTATGATCGAAAATCTCTCTCTTCATCGTATCTGATCGAAGCAAAATTTTATGATCGAAAAATGGTTTTGACTGAGAAACTAATCGCAAGTAATACATGACCGAAACAAATGGCAATCCAAAAAAATTAGACACGTCTACTGTCACCGCCAACAATTAGAATAGCTATCGAATTTTATTTTCGGTCACTATCAAAATAGTTATGTACACGTGAAATCTTATGCAAAATGACATAAACATTGCAAGCATCTAGTCATAATTGCACATAGCCGGGCTGTGTGGGGATACCTGGGGACCGAAAAAAAAATCTAGTCATAATTGCACATCATACAGTAATCAATACATAATTGTCGATCAAATTGGTATCATACGTAAACATTGCAATCATTTTGTAATCGTATGGCGTGTTCATAAAAATCGATCCAACTTTAGTCTGTTCTTATCGCGAAAGATACTGTTCGTTTTTTACGGTCGAAAACTCCATTTTTCAAATTAAAAAAAACTCAGTTTCAATCGAGAATTCGGGTCAACGCGAAAACTTTGGTCAAGCTCGTAAAATTCGTTTGTGAACTCTTTTCAATCAAAAATCGTTTGGAATTTTTATCGATCGCAAGAAATCTGCCTGCAGTTCATCTTCTTCACTCGTTTACATTTAGATACACATATAAATAAACATGCCAAATTGCATTTCAAGTACCTGAAATAATATTTCAGTCCCTGTAGTTACATTTCGGTCCCAAATAGTCTTCAATTAAGTCCATAAAGTTCTGATCTAGTCCATAAAGTACGCTGTGATCGAAAAAATTTGATTTTAAAGGTTTAGATATTAAAATATCAAAATGACACGTTTTATCAAATTGCAAAATTTTTACGATCGTAAATCTATATATGACTGTTTGAAATTCAAAACTACTTTCTAGAAACAGTACCTTGTCGAAAAATTTAACAATCGAAAACAGTGCTCCACATATTCACTCGTAAAAAAATATTTTAATAGAGAATTCTTTTCGATCGAAAGTAGGGCCTTATATTGACATTAAAAAAAAACAAATTTTTTTTTTCGATCGAAAACAGTAACCTTCTAATGGCACATTGAATTTTAAAATCCAATCTTATAAACCAAAAACTTTTCGAAACTGAAAATTTTAAAAGCCAAACACTTTAATCAGTATTAAAAAAATTCAAGAAAATTTTAAAATAAATAAATAAAAATTTTAAAAACCAAAATGGACACCTACCTAATTACTCGAACTGATGACACTAGCTCCGACGACTTTAACTCCGACATTGATGAACAAGTGAAGGAGTTTGGGCGTCAACTACGATTAATTGAGAAGGAGTTAAAGCAGAAGCCCACAAAGACCAAGTCACGCTCAAAGAATCAAGAGACTTTCACTTAATTTTTTTCTTTTGTTTTTGTATCATGTTCATGTTTTTTTTTCTTTAATAAAAAAACAAAAAAAAAAAAAAAAAACTGCAGTATAACAAAAAAAAAATAATAATAATAATAACAATAAAAAAACAAATACAGTTTTTTTCTTGTTTTGAAAAACAAAATTAAACAAAAACAACGAAAAAATGAGGAGTGACGATTACTCGATGTACTTTGATTTGTTCACAAAAATCTTTTGTTGATATATGACTGGTTATTTGCTTAATATTGTCTGTCTAGTCGCATTTGTTTGTCTAAAGGTAACTTATTTGTTCCACTAGACACAAACCCACATCATATATGTGAGATTTTGAGCCTTTTTTTCGGGAATTTATCCTTGAGCGAGTCAAACATCAAATGCTAGTCTTAACTTGTATATCATGGCCTCATACTCGCCTTTCGTTAGTTTGTTAGGAAAACGATTAGGGCACGTAGGAAAATTCCTCACTTGACCAAGATCAAAATATCATCCTTGAAATTATTCTCTAGTCATCCCTTTTGAGCCTTCTTCGATATCCTTTTCTTCATTTGTATTCCGATCAAGCCTTCAACCGTAATTCATAAATTTCGGAGGGTTGCATAAACGAGAAAAGGAGTGGGAGAAAAAGGCGACGTAAGAAAAAGAAGAAAATGATGACAAAAGGAGGTGGAAAACACACACGAGGAATGCTCAACGCACCATAAATAGTCCAAAAGAACCTGCCTTCCTAATTATTGAAATTTTCTAGAAATCATAAGAAGAGGGCATGGATCTTGCTGTGAACTTTCCTTCGATAATCTTGTATACTCGTCAGAACGGCTGGAAGAGGAGCACCACGAAGTGAACTTCTCCAACGATAATCTGGTCTTATATCGAGACAACGACAAGAGGAGCACGACCTTGGGTTCGAATTCCATAATTGTGAACTTCTCCAAATCGATAATTTTTGAAACCTCTCTAGGGATTAAAAGAAGAGGAGCACGGTATCGACCCGAGAACCAACAAGAAGAACTTCGCCTTGGATAATCTCTCAGCCTCGTAGAGAAGCGGAGCTTCATCTTGAGCAAGTGTAGAATAATATTAAGAAGTTTAAGGATGGAAAAGAAAATACCGGTGAAGAGGGCGACGAAGATAAGGAAGCAGATCTTTAGTCCACGATTCCTAAATATTTTCCTTCCATTCCAAGTCAGAACCAAAATACTAAATCCCTAAGTTCCTTTGATTCTGAATCGACGGTCTCTCGCTCGATGAAATGATTAAAAGTGCCTTGATAGCAGGTTAATTGATATAATTTTGCTTCTGTTGACATGTGTGATATATCTAGTATATAAATCCCATGATAAAAATAATTGAGTGCTAGAGCGAACCTCGTGAGAGTTGTCGAAATGGATCACTCTATGAACTTAGGACTTTAGTTTGACGACATGACTTTTGATGGCAAGTTATTCTATGTGTCATGTGAAATATTTGCGTGGACATGATCAAAGTGACGTAATCCGACCCCAAAATAAAACAAATAAAAAATAAAAATATAAACAAAATATAATAATAATAAATATAAAAATCGTATAGTCTTGTTTCAAATTTTTCTTTACATTTATTTTTTTTATGCATGAAGATTTCGCACATTTTCAAATGCATTTGCACATGCATTGTCACAGACTTGTTTAAAGCGAAATATTTCTTGCTTAAATGGTTACACAAATTTTCATATGCATGCTTAGGGGTTCATGCATACATGCTGAAATTATTATATGTGTTTCTACTCGTTGTGTCATATGTGTTACATTTTCATATGCATATCTTGGTGAATATATATATCTTTTCGAAATTATTAAACACTATACGCACACTTTTTGAGGGGAGTCAAGATTCTTAGGTGTGAAACATGAGTTAAGGGGGAGATTGAAAAATTACTCTGTTATTTAAAATTACTCATTTAGTAAATTTCCGCTGAGCATTATCTGAGGAGGAGTAATATGCTTTTACGGCAGAGTAATTTTTTTTAATTCATGTCTACATTAAAACTTTAACGGTTACTCTTGACTCACTACTCTCATTTAGTATCAAAATGCATAAATCCCAAAAATCCTCGAGGGAGCCTTTTAATGATTTTCAGGTATATGAAGTGGATGCATTTCAAGAAGATCATCCAACCACTTCTCAGAAGCTTACCCTTGAAGATTTAGAAAATGAAAAACAAGTCGGTCAATCCACCAAATTCCTCCGCGCGTATCACTTTGAAACCGGGCTCTCTCCCAACGCCAAATTCAAAGGAGGCTCGGTACAACTTATAACAATCAAAGAAAGAGACGGCCTACCTTCTTCTGCAACTAGAGACGCTTCTTCGAGGCCGAACCAGACAACTTCCATTCGGAGAAGACGAATCTGGCGAAACGGAGAAGATGGCTAAATCCCGAGCCCTATCCTCGACTCTAGCAAGGACTGAGGACCGAACGTCACGTGACTAAGGCATCCTCAAGGATTGAAGTTGCCAACCGTGTCCACTGCATCAAGGACCGAAGTTGCCAACCGTGTTTTCTCCAAACTTCGCATCGGACTCCCCGATCTCAACACAAGGTTGACCCAAATAGGGGGAGTTTCGATTTTCGTGCGCTTTCAACGGGAGAGATGGAACGCGGACTTTCCAAAATCCAGAAAGAACTTCGTAGATCTTACGGCATTTAGGAAAAGAACTTCAAAAGAAGATTCGAAGAAAAAGCCGATGCCTAGAAGACCAGGTGAGCTTGAAGATTTTCTAAATAGGAGATTTCAAGGACTCGAGGATTTTTTCATTTGCAAGACGAAGATAACCCGCGCCTATATTGGAAATTAAATACAAAGGGGGAGATTGTTGGAACTATTTTATTGTATTCAAGTCCTGGTCTTGCTATGCAAATTAGTAGTCTTGAGCTAAATTGTAATTAGTCGTTGTATAGAATTGCTTGTGTAAATATACCACGAGGTAGTATATATAAGTGAACTCCTTAGGAAATAAGGTGTGTCTTGTAGCAAGGAATCAGAATCGAAATACAAGAATCAGAATTTTTAGAGAGAAATTAGCATCAAAACCCTTGCTTGAGCTCCAAGTCATTTCTCTCCAAAGCTTAATTGGTAAATCTCGATCTCGAGCTTTCTAATTCGTTAGATTTACAATCTGTTCTTCGTAGATTCGATGTAGGTTGGATAATAGGGGTCATAACAGTATTGTTAGTTTGGAACAAATAGGTATAATGACAAGTAAGGGCTTCTTTATTTTCTGAAATATTATAGGTATAAAACGGTGTAGAAATAACTTTTCCTTTATTCATGACAAATACATGTTCTATATCCTTTTCAAATACATTCGCTTAATCTTCTCATATTGTAGTTGAAAGGTTTTTCTTTTAATTCTGTTACATAAATCGTTTCATATTATTCTTATAAATATAGAGAATCCTTCGTCCAATTCTTAATATTAAGAAACAGTTTTAGCTGTGTAGTTTTTAAATCGCCATGGTTCTACCGAATAATTATTCCATACTTAATTCTTTAACCCCGAAGATGGGAAACACTACAATAATTGTTCGGCTGTTGCGGTCCTGGACAGCTACTAATTTTAGAAGAAATGGAGAGCTGATGTTAGTTGGCTTAATGTTACTAGATGAAGAGGTATTAAATTTTTACTGTATATGCAATTTTTGCCACCCCCTCTAATTTTTTTTTTGTTTTGTTATAGGATACTCTCATGCAAGCTACAATTAACAGTGCGCCGGTGGAAAATTTTTGAACGGCTACTTGAAGAGGGTTGTATGTTTTCAATATCAAACTTTGATATTGTGAATTCTCCAGAAAGACATCGTACAGCAGAGCATAGTATATGATACGTTACAATAAACGTACGACTATGCCTCAAAGTGTTGGTCATGATCTTATGATAAAAAGAGAGAAATTTTAGTTTCGTTCATCTCAGTACTTGGAGACAAATGCCGCTTTGCAGTATTATTTACCAACTTTGCTCCTCTATCTCAGTACTTTGATATTGTATTCCTTTTGTTTGGATGAGGAGGTATATTGGTTCATCAAAGAAATTCCACCCCCTTGGATTAGATGTCATTGCACTGGTTTCATCCATTGTTGAGCCGGATGACAATGTTAATGGGAATTCATCGCGGACTATGGTGAATATAATTCTGGAAGGGTATGTTTTTTTTCAACATTCTTATTATTCTCATTCATAGTCTTCATTTTGTGAATTGTCGACAAGGAAATGTTTTTATTTGTAGCGGCTATAATGGAACTGTTACTTAGGATGAGAAGTCGCGCGAGTTTTATTAGATGCTGAAAGGAATTCTTGGGGATGATATAGTGATTATTGTGACGAATTTCAATGTGTTTTGTATGTCGAAGTACTGTTTTTTTCTCAACACATATTTGTAATCGTATTATTTAATCAAGTGGTTTATATCTGAATACAACCTCTTCAAGTGCTCTTTATATTAATGGAGATAGTCCGTAGTTTTGGAGTTCCGCAAACAGTAAGAATTCCTTTGTTCATGTGTACAGCACCTTTATGTATTGTGTAATTTCATATTTTTAAGTATTGATTTAACGGTTTATGTTTATTTTTTATAGGATGAATCTAGATAGCGTTCTGCATCTAAGCCATTAGTTACCAATATCAGACCAGTAACAAAAAGCAATCTGTCGATTAAATACGCTATACAACGTTCGGATCCTAAACAGGTTTTATTCTTATATTTATACGATAGCATCCTACGTTGTTCCATTGCACTAACATTCCTTGTTCGTTAGGAGCGTGATTTTTCATGTGAAGCAAGGATAACTGATATAATTAGCCGAAGTGATTGGAGTTATATTTCTTGCTCCACATGTTCATCCAAGTTGAGAAAGTCTGAGGAATCGCTAATTTGCAACAATTTGACAATTTTAATACTTTGGGGGTTTTGCGGTATTGTTCACTGTAATATATTAACAACTATCATCCATTCGTATTTATTTACTGCGTTTTTCTTTGCATAGTTTCCTTATTGAGGTGACCGTTGATGATGGATGTGAATCGGGTACTTTTGTTATGTTTGACGGGCCAGCTAAGAAATATACAAATACAACAGCAGAAGACCTGAGGAACACTATGGTGAGTACCTATTTTTATTTATATTTTGATAATAGAATTGTTGTTATATATTTTTCAGTTGTCACAGATGACTGTAATTGAAGACGACGATATTAGAGTTGAAGAGCTTCCTGATTGTATTCGTTCTTTAGTTGGGAAGTCTTTTAACGTTTTTGTAAGGATCAAGCCGTTTGACTTTAAAAGTTAATATAAAAGCTTGACGGTTACCCGTATGTCGGAAATTCTTGATGTTAAGGACATGTCCGATCAGCAAAAGTGAACCGAGGTAAAAGTCAGAGATAGTCTGCGAATTTTTAATGGTGGTTGATTGTGTTTCACTTTCTAAATGCAGGAATCGATCGGTGCTCTTCAGGTTTCACACCCCTGCCAGATGGGGTATCCATGGTTGAACGCGTTTTTCAGATGAATTGCAGGATTGTATAGAAAAACCAAAGACCCATACGGGAAAAAGCTTGATGAGGACTCGATCTGCTGCAAAGGATCTCAGTACAATAGAAAGCAATACAGATGATGACGATGCTGTTTTAGCAACATATCAGAATGATAAACAGAAGAAAATCAAGAAGGAAACAATGGACCAGCCCCAATAGTTTTTATGTCTGTTTTCTTATCTTAGCGTTGTTTTGGGTTTTTTTTACTATGTTGAGCTACCTATTTCACCGTCTATCTTGAAATTCTAAGTTTATTCATCGTACAATATGATCAATATATACAACAATAATAGTGCCAATAAGAAATTGATACCAACATTATATTACTGACACTGTATTATAGAAAACTGTTATAATAATGTAAGTGTTGATATTCTTCAAAATTGAAAACTGAGAACGCACGACTGAATATTGTATTTTATTACTGTCAGTCACACAATTATACCAACCTATGTTCATGGATCCGCATACACTTCAAGGGCGAATGTTAGTAAAATGCATAAGTTACGATAAATGTTCGACTATGTCTCAAAGTGTTGGTCATGATCTTATGATAAAAAAAGAGAAATTTCAGTTTCGATCATCTCAGTACTTGGAGACAAATGCCGGTTTGCATTATTATTTACCAGGTTTGCTCCTCTATCTCTATAGAACGGTTATGTATTCCTTTTGTTTTGATGTGGAGGTATATTGGTTCATCAAAGAAATTTCCACCCCCCTCCCCTTGATTAGATGACATTGCACTGGTTTCATCCATTGTTGAGCGCGATGACAATGGTAATGGGTATTCATCACGGACTATGGTGAATATGATTCTGGAAGGGTATGTTTTTTTTTCAACATTCTTATTATTCTCATTCATAGTCTTCATTTGTGAATTGTCGACAAGAAATGTTTTTATTTGTGGCGGCTACCATGCAACTGTTACTGCTTGGGATGAGAAGTCGCGTGAGTTTTATAAGAGGCGGAAAGGAATTCTTTGGGACGATATTGTGATTATTGTGACGAATATCAATCCACGGATGTTTCAAGGTGTTTTGTATGTCGAAGTACTATTTTTTCTCAAAAAATATTTGTAATCGTATTATTTAATCAGGTGGTTTATATCTGAATACAACCTCTTCAAGTGCTCTTTATATTAATGGACGGTTTTGGAGTTCCGCAAACAGTAAGAATTCCTTTGTTCATGTGTACAGTTCCTTTATGTATTCTGTAATTTTCTATTTTTAAGTACTGATTTAACGGTTTATGTTTAACTTTGTTGGATGAATCTGGATAGCGGTTCTACATATACGCCATTAATAACCAATGTCAGACCAATAACAAAAAGCAATCTGTCGGATATATACGCTATACTACGTTCGGATCATGAACTGGTTTTATTCATATATTTATACGATAGCATCCTGCGTCATTCCATTGCACTAACATTCTTTGTTCCTTAGGAGCGTGATTTTTCATGTGAAGCGAGGATAACTGATATAATTAGCCGAAGTGGTGGAGTTATATTTCTTGCTACGCATGTTTATCCAAGTTGAGAAAGTCAGAGGAATCGCTAATTTGCAACAAATGTGACAATTTTAACGCTTTGGGGGGTTTTGCGGTATTGTTCGCTGTAGTATATTAACTATCACCGGTGAAGTAATTCATTCGTATTTATTTACTGCGTTTTGCTTTGCATAGTTTCCGTATTGAGGTGACCGTTGATGATGGATCTGGATCGGGTACTTTTGTTATATTTGACGGGCCGGCTAAGAAATATAGGGATATAACAGCAGAAGACCTGAGGAACACTACGGCAAGTACCTATTTTTATCTATATTTTTGATAATAGAATTGTCGTAATATAGTTTTCAATTGTCACAGAAGACTGCAATTGAGGACGACGATATTGGAGTTGAAGAGCTTCCAGATTGTATTCGTTCTTTAGTTGGGAAGTCCTTTAACTTTTTTGTGAGGATCAAGCCGTTTGATTTTAAAAGTTCATATAAAAGCTTGATGGTTACCTGTATGTCGGAAATTCTTGATGTTAAGGACGTCTCCGATCATCAAAAGTCAATCGAGGTAAAAGTCAGAGATAGTTTGCGAATGTTTTAATGGTGGTTGATTGTGTTTCACTTTTTAAATGCAGGAATCGATCGGTGCTCTTCAGGTTTCACACCCCCTGTCAGATGGGGTCTCCATGGTTGAACGCGTTCTTTCAAATGAATTGCAAGATTGTATAGAAAAACCAAAGACCCATACGGGAAAAAGCGTGATGAGGACTGGATCTGCTGCAAAGGATCTCAGTACAATAGAAAGCAATACAGATGATGACGATGCTGTTTTAGCAACATACCAGAATGATAAACAGAAGAAAATCAGGAAGGAAACAATGGACCAGCCCCAATATTTTTGATGTTTGTTTTCTTGTCCTAGCATTTGGGTTTTTTTACTATGTTGAGCTACCTAACCGTCTATCTTGGAATTCTAAGTTTATTTATCGTACAATACGATCAATATATACAACAATAATAGTGCCAATAAGAAATTGATACCAACATTATATTACTGACACTATATTATAGAAAACTGTTATAATAATGTAAGTGTTGATATTCTTCAAAATTGTAAACTGAAAACGCACGACTGAATATTGTATTTTATTACTATCAGACAGACAATTATACCAACCTATTTTCATGAATCCGCATACACTCCAAGGGTGAATCTGAGTAAAATGCATAAGTTGTATTACTTAATTGTGTGGTTAAGTGTCAAATATTTATTCAATTTGGACTATCTAACTATTCACAATTAAAGGTTCCTTTTAAAATTCGTGCCTTTTGTATTTATTTAAGTATTAATAAAGGTTATTGGTTGATACCAACATTATATTACAGAATTATGGAAAACTGTTACAAAAATGTAATTGTTGACATTCTTCAAAATTGAGGTCTGAAAGCGTACTACTGAATATTGTATTCTATTTTTATCCGACTGACAATTATTCCAACCTGTGTTCATGAATCGGCGAATGCCACAAGGACGAATGTGACTAAAATGCATAAGTTGCATTACTTAATTGCGCTGTTAAAGGTCAATTATACCAACATATGTTCGTGAATCAGCCTACACTCAGAGGCGAATGGGAGTAAAATGCATAAGTTATAATACTTAATTGCGTTGTGAAGGGTCAATTATTTATTCATTTCGACTATCTAACTCTTCACAATTAAAGGTTCCTTCTAAAATTAAGTCATGCCTTTTGTATTTATTTAAGTATTAATAAAGGTTATTGGTTGATACCAACAGTATATTACTGAGAATGTATTACAGAAAACTGTAATGGTAATGTATATGTTATATTCTTCCAAATTGAGGTCTGAAAGCGCACTACTGAATATTTTATTTTATTTTTATCCAACAGAAAATTATAGCAACCTGTGTTCATGAATCGGTGAACGTTCCAAAGACGAATGAGATCAAAATGCATAAGTTGTATTACTTGATTGCGTTATTAAAGGTCAATTATTTGGTCGTTTTCGACTATATAACATTGACCATTAAACTGATAAGAACAGATACTACACTTGATCTTAGCCAAAAGTCCGAGAAAGGTATTAAAAATTTGCGTCGCTGGTTGTAACACCCGCGATTTCAATACGAGATTTCGATATAATTAATTTTGGACAAATTCAGAAATTATGAAATTCATGTTTGAGCGGAATCGGAAATAGGGTCCAAACAATTGTTGATCCGAATGAGCCTCGGCCCAATTTAATATGATCCAATAACTAGCCCTGACCAAACTAATATATAAGCCCAAGAATTGAGCCCAAAAGAGTAAAGAAAAGATATTTTTCCCTATTTTAAGGAACACTAGCATGGCTCCCATTACCCTAACCTAACATTTTGCCAACTAATCATAGGTCATCCCAAAAATGTGGGGGTTGACTTAGGGGCATGAGAACCCACGTTGGAATTCATCACCACTCAAAATTCACACATGAAAAATTTAACCCCACAACACACACATACAACAACGAAACATCCAAGGCGAAAGAAGAAAGAACTCAAGACCAAAAGTGAAGGAAACAAAGAGATTAGCAAGCTCGGGAGGATTTCGGCGAAGCGTAACACCCAATTCGTCCAAACAAAGCTTAGGAAGTAAGGTAGGTGGATTCTTCACCTACAATACATAAATAGGTTCAATGATTTCGAATTTGAGTGTTATGGCTATTCAAGTTCGAGATTTATGAACCTTGGTCTTACGTGCTTCCGAAATCTATTATTCGATACTTGTTTGATGATGTGTGATAAGATTCGAACCCAACATATGGGTTTTTGGATGAATAATACATGTTTGAATGCTTAGGAATTAATTGGGATGCATGAAATGGTTCGGGTAGATGAACTAGGTTCGGGTGATTTACTAATGTTTTACTTCGAATTGTGCTTTGAGAAATCGGGCATGTGTAAGTTATCAGAACTTGGCGATTTAGGATATGTCGAATTTTAAGAGGATTTATTAGCATAGTCGAGTGAAACAAATCGGTATACAAAGTTGGACGAAATGAATAGGAAAAAGAAAAAAAAAATCAATCGACCGTTTCTATACAATGTTCAAATCGGACGATTTTCGCCACAACAGAATCAGGCGATTTGGGCTGAACCAAGCCTCGGCGAAATACAGAAATTTCTATGGTTGCTATCCAAATCGGGCGATTCGTCAAATCCAAATCGACCAAGAGCAGAATCGCCGAGTTTTCATTAAATCGGACGATTTTTGCCCACAACAGAATCGGGCGATTTGAGCTGAACCAAGCCTCGGCGAAATGCAAGAATTGCTGTGGTTGCTATCCAAATCGGGCGAAAACCCATGCTTCCCAATTCGGACGAATTTGATCGGGTTCCAAGTCGGGCGATTTCTCGCTGCAACACGTGTCGAACAAACATGAAATCGCCGAGCTCTCTCCCCCAGAAATCGGGCGAAATCCGTCCAAACGAAAATCGGGCGAATGCTGCAAATTGGCAAGCTGCCCTCGAAATCTCAAATCGGGTTATTATGGTCCAATTCAAATCGAGCAACACCTACTGCCAAATCGAGCGATTCTAAACAATTTCAATTCGGGCGAATCCCCTTTTTAGTACCCACAAATCGCCGAGCTCGACTCTAAATCGGACGATTCCCCTTTTGTAGACCAAGTAGACGAGTTGACTTAGATTTAAGGTATAGTTGGGCTTTAGATTAACTTAGGCCCATTCCCACACATAAGTCTATTATTGGACTGTAGGAGTTAAAAAGGGGTTCCGAAACTTGGGAGCAATAGGATCTACGATAAGTATCATTGATGTGGGGACTGAAATAATTGATTTTATTTTTGTGGAATGGTAAAATGTGCAGGTATATTATTTCATGCGATTTATGACATGTGCATTCCATATCACGACATGTCACGACATTTTGGGAAAGGTGACCACGTAGTGGCGACAACCTACGGGGTTGTTTGAGCGGGGTAGATTGAGACGATGGTGAGGATAAGGTTAGACTCATGGGGCACCAGTGGGAGACAGACGTGATTGATCTGTCTACTCGGGTGTGAGCGACCGAGCTGCAAACCACTTATTATTAGCTCCAGAGCGGGAGACAGACATGATCGATCTGTCTACCCGGGTGTGAGCAACCCGAGGTGCAAACCGCCAGACATTTGCTCAGGTGCGGGAGACAGGCGTGAACGACCTGTCTACTCGGGTGTGAGCAACCCGAAGTGCAAACCGCTGGATACGTTAGCTCTAGAGCGGGAGACAGACGTGATCGATCTGTCTACTCCGGTGTGAGCAACCCGAGGTGCAAACCGCCAAATATTAGCTCAGGGACGGCAGACAGGCGTGAACGACCTGTCTACTCGGGGAGAGCGTGGTAGCGCAACCCGAGGTGCAAAACCGTCGGTGGTATGATTTGATTTGCACGCGAGGTGCCGAGTCTAACCTAGGGCCCTAATGTGTAGGACTGTGAGAAAATGAGCGTGCATTGCATTTATTCCATGTTGTGAGATGTTGGGATGAGGACTGAGCGCACATTACATATGCATGAATTCACCTACTGAGCAAATCGCTCAGGCCTTTATGCGTTGTAGGTAATGATGAGTCCGACGTCGGCGAACGTCGAGACTAGGCTGGTGGCTGGCGGCGGTGACTCCACGGGCTTTTGAGGGCGAGAGCGGTACATGGATGCGACCTGTGGAGCGCTTTATTTAAAAAGTTTTTGTAAATGGGCTTTTCGTAGCTTTCGTTGCGGAAATCCGCCAAATAATTTAACTTAGGAAATTAGGGTCGTTACAGGTGGTATCAGAGCTTCGGCTCTAGATTCTGAAGACTATCCATGAACCGCCGCTCAAAAGCCGGGAGAGCCAGCCTCGCCTGTAAGTTCTAACACTTGAAAAAGAAATTCCAGATTGAGTAATATTTTTTTTACTTGTGTTACTTAGTTAAGAATGCCGAGAACGCGTAGAGAGATAGGCGAGTCTAGTCATAGGGCGGGGACGGAGTCCCCACCGAACGACGAACGTTACACCATTTCCCAACTGACGGACCTAATCCGACGGCAGTCGGAACAAATTAACGAGCTTATTCACCGTCAGAGCTCGACTGAACGTCATACATCCCTGGGAGTAGAGCAAGTGGGAGCTGCCGGGGAAAGATTCCGAAGGTTGAATCCCCCAACTTTCGAGGAGGTTGCTGAGCCTACAGTGGCGGAAGACTGGCTTAGGACGATAGCGAGTATGTTCCGCGTCAGCCACCTACCCGAGGCTAAGAAAGTGATTTGCGCTGCTTTTATGCTATGCGGGAATGCGGGTTACTGGTGGGACACCGTCCAAGTGCTCGAAGATCCCGTTACCATGACTTGGGAGAGGTTCAAGACGCTATTCCGGGGAAAATACTTCACCACCCCGGATCGAGCACAGAAGATGAACGAATTTATTAACCTCAAGCCAGGAGGGATGTCGGTGGCGGAGTATATCCGCAAATTTGAGCAGTTGTCAAGGTTCGCGCCACATATGGTGGCTACTGCTGAATTGAAGATTGAGAGGTTCCTGGAAGGTCTCAAACCCGAGATCTTCCGGAATGTGAGCATGTATGACACGGAGGGGAAGACTTATTCTCGTTGCTGAGGGAGCAATCCTTGCCGAGCAGGCAGAGGCTAGGATTTCGAAAGCACTGGAGGCGAAGAGGAGAGTCGAGGGACAACAAGGAGGAGGAGTTCAGAAACACCAATTCTTTGGTAAAGGCCCAAATAACCGAGGGAACCAGCTGCACCAGCAGAATTGGCGGCCAAGGCCAAATCAGGGGCCGGGATATACTCCAAACCGACCCCCAAATGCAGCGCCTCAATGTCAGCAATGTGGACGCTACCACAAGGGAGCATGCTCGGGAGCGAGGCCTAACCCCTACCTACAATGTTTCCGCTGTGGAAACATGGGGCACTACGCAAGAACGTGCCAGGAGAGTGTGCCTCAAGCTCCGAACCAACCGCTCCTCCGACCTCCACCAGTGCCGGCGCGGGTCTTTACCCTGACCAACGAGGAGGCGGAAGCAAATCCGGCAGTTTTACGGGTACGTTGAAAATTTTTCACGTGCCCACTTCTGTTCTGATCGACTCCGGTGCCACACACTCTTTCGTGTCGGCCAATTATGTGACTAGGGTGGGAATATATCCCACCCACTCCCGATGTAACTTTGTGGTAACTCTACCTCACGGAGACCCAACTAGGACCAATTTGATAGTAGAAAACTGCTTAGTAAAAATAGAAGGAAGAGATCTAAGAGCCGATCTAATTGTAATTCCGATGAATGACTATGACGTGATACTCGGGATGGACTGGCTCTCAAAGTACGGAGCTATGATCGATTGTTCTAGGAAACTGGTGAGATTCTTATTACCAGAAGAAGACGAATTCGTATTCTCGGAGAAGGGGAGTAGAAATAGGGTCGCCCGGATATCTGCTCTAAGGGCCCGACGACTCCTAAATTCGGGCTGTGAGGCTTTCTTTGTGTTCGCAGTAAAAGCCGAGGAATCATCTCCGTCGAAACTCGAAGAAGTCCCAATAGTCAACGAATACAGAGAGGTGTTCCCTGACGACCTTCCGGGTTTACCACCCGATCGAGAAATCGAGTTTACAACTGATCTAGTGCCGGGGGCGGTCCCAATTTCTAAAGCCCCGTATAGGTTAGCGCCAAACGAATTGCGGGAGCTAAAGGAGCAGTTAGAGGAACTACTCGAGAAAGAATTCATCCAACCAAGCTTCTCACCTTGGGGAGCACCGGTGCTGTTTGTAAGGAAAAAAGGACGGATCGATGAGACTCTGCATCGATTGTCGCGAACTAAATAAGATCACGATTAAGAATAAGTATCCGTTGACTAGAATCGATGATCTGTTCGATCAACTGCAAGGGGCAACAGTATTCTCGAAGATTGATCTACCACCGGATACCATCAACTCAAAATCCGTAAAGAGGACGTCCCGAAAACAGCGTTCAATACAAGGTACGGGCATTACGAGTTCTTAGTCATGCCTTTCGGGCTGACGAATGCGCCAGCTGCCTTCATGGATTTGATGAACAGAGTTTTCAATAGATTCTTGGACCAGTTTGTCGTTGTCTTTATAGACGACATTCTCATATACTCTAAGACGAAAGAGAAACACGAAGAGCATCTGAGAGCGGGATTCTACGAGAGAAGCAGCTATTCGCGAAATTTAAGAAGTGCGAGTTTTGGCTGGAAAGAGTTGCATTCTTGGATCACATCATTTCCGGGAACGGGATTTCGGTGGACCCCAACAAGATTGAAGCAATCGAGAACTGGCCACGACCGACCACTCCTACGGAAGTACGGAGCTTTCTCGGGCTCGCGGGATACTACCGAAAATTCATCAAGGATTTTCCAGCATTGCCTCGGCACTCACCAATCTGACTAAAAAGAATGTCTCGTTCAAATGGACGGATCTGTGCGAGCAGAGCTTTCAAGAGCTGAAGAAGAGGCTGACGACTGCTCCGGTTTTAACAATACCGTCAGGAAACGAAGGGTTTTCGGTCTACAGTGATGCCTCGAAGAACGGCTTGGGATGTGTGCTCATGCAAAATGGGAGGGTTATTGCATACGCATCCAGGCAGTTAAAGGAGTACGAGAAAAACTACCCCACGCACGATCTAGAACTTGCTGCGGTGGTGTTCGCTCTCAAGATATGGCGACATTATCTCTGCGGAGAGAGGTGCGAGATCTACACAGATCACAAGAGTCTAAAGTATTTCTTCACCCAGAAAGAATTGAATATGAGGCAACAGCGATGGCTCGAACTGGTGAAGGACTACGACTGCGTAATCAACTACCACCCGGGCAAGGCCAATATAGTAGCAGACGCATTGAGTCGTAACATCGTGACTGCGGAGTTGAACCAATTTGGAGTAAAGGTACTTGACCTCGGAGAAGTCGAAGCCAGAGTGGCAGCGTTAACCCTCAAACCAACGCTGCTGGACCAAATCATCGAAGCTCAGAAGAAAGACGAACTATGCTTGAAAATCCAAGGGGAACAAAGCGGGGATACCCCGTCAGATTTCAAAGTTCGAGAAGATGGAGGGTTGACATACCGGGTCGATTATACGTACCTAGCGATGAAGAAATCCATCGATACATTTTGACTGAAGAACATGCGACCCCTTACTCCGTGAATCCTGGGGCAACAAAGATGTACCTGGACTTACGAAACAATTATTGGTGGCCGGGAATGAAGTAAGAGATTGCCAAATTCGTGAGCCGGTGTCTAACTTGCCCGCGTGTAAAGGCGGAACATCAACGACCGGCGGGAATGCTGCAACCATTAACAACCCCCGAGTGGAAATGGGACCACGTTACGATGGACTTCGTGGTAGGCCTTCCGAAGACCGTAAGAGGCCACGACGCCATCTGGGTAATCGTAGATCGATTGACGAAGTGTGCCCATTTCCTACCGATTAGTGCAACGTTTACCATGGAGAAGTTTTCCGAACTCTATATCCAGGAAAATAGTTCGACTCCATGGAACACCAATTTTGATCGTTTCGGATAGGGATCCGAGATTTTTGTCCAAATTCTGGACGAGCCTACTGATGGCTATGGGACGAAATTGTCATTTAGCACGGCCTATCATCCCCAAACAGATGGGCAATCGAAACGAACAATTCAGACGCTCGAAGATATGCTGTGAGCATGCGTGCTGGATTTTAAATGGAATTGGAGCAAATACCTCCCGTTAATTGAGTTTGCTTATAACAATAGCTACCAAGCCACTATCGGGATGGCACCCTATGAAGTATGAAGCATAGTATGGACGAAAATGTCGATCCCCGGTTCATTGGGACGACATAGGTGAGAGAACGTTATTAGGTCCAGAGATGGTTCGAGAAATGAAGGAGGCGGTTGCGAGAATTCGGGAGAGGATGCAAACGGCCCAAAGCCGTCAGAAGAGCTTTGCCGATAAGAGGCGAAGACCGCTAGAATTTGCGAAAGACGATTGGGTGTTTGTGAAGATATCTCCTATGAAGGGCGTGAAGAGGATTGGACGAAAAGGGAAGTTGCGTCCAAGATATATAGGGCCTTTCAAGATCCTGAAAAGAGTTGGTAAAGTTGCGAATCAACTCGAACTACCTGCATCCCCGGAAAAAGTCCACGACGTTTTCCACGTGTCAACGTTACGGAAATATATTGCGGACCCGAAGCACGTGCTGGAAAATGAAGGACTCCACCAACGCCTGAAATCAGACTTAAGTTACGAAGAATAACCAGTGGAGATCCTGATGCGAGAAGTGAAACGACTTCGGAATAAAGATATTCCGCTAGTTAAAGTGTTGTGGCGAAACCAATCGGTCGAAGAAGCTACGTGGGAGCGAGAAGATGACATGAGGAATCGATACCTCGAGTTGTTCCCGACGACCTAAATTTCGGGGACGAAATTTCTATAAGGGGGGAGGATGTAACACCCGCGATTTCAATACGGGATTTCGATATAATTAATTTTGGACAAATTTAGAAATTATGAAATTCATGTTTGAGCGGAATATGAAATAGGGTCCAAACAATTGTTGATCCGAATGAGCCTCGGCTCAATTTAATATGATCCAATAACTAGCCCTGACCAAACTAATATATAAGCCCAAGAATTGAGCCCAAAAGAGTAAAGAAAGGATATTTTTCCCTATTTTAAGGAACACTAGCATGGCTCCCATTACCCTAACCTAACATTTTGCCAACTAATCATAGGTCATCCCAAGAATGTGGGGATTGACTTAGGGGCATGAGGACCCACGTTGGAATTCATCACCACTCAAAATTCACACATGAAAAATTTAACCCCCACAACACACACATACAACAAAGAAACATCCAAGGAGAAAAAAGAAAGAACTCAAGACCAAAAGTGAAGGAAACAAAGAGATTAGCAAGCTCTGGAGGATTTCGGCGAAGCGTAACACCCCAATTCGTCCAAACAAAGCTTAGGAAGTAATGTAGGTGGATTTCTTCACCTACAATACATAAATAGGTTCAAAGATTTCGAATTTGAGTGTATGGCTATTCAAGTTCGAGATTATGAGCTTTGGTCTTACGTGCTTTCGAAATCTATTAGTCGATACTTGTTTGATGATGTGTGATAAGATTCGAACCCAACATATGGGTTTTTGGATGAATAATACATGTTTGAATGCTTAGGAATTTATTGGGATGCATGAAATGGTTCGGGTAGATGAACTAGGTTCGGGTGATTTACTAATGTTTTACTTCGAATTGTGCTTTGAGAAATCGGGCATGTGTAAGTTATCTGAACTTGGCGATTTAGGATATGTCGAATTTTAAGAGGATTTATTAGCATAGTCGAGTGAAACAAATCGGTATACAAAGTTGGACGAAATGAATAGGAAAAGAAAAAAAAAAATCAATCGACCTTTTCTATACAATGTTCAAATCGGACGATTTTTGCCACAACAGAATCGGGCGATTTGGGTTGAACCAAGCCTCGGCGAAATACAGAAATTTCTGTGGTTGCTATCCAAATCGGGCGATTCGTCAAACCCAAATCGACCAAGAGCAGAATCGCCGAGTTTTCTTCATTAAATCGGACGATTTTCGCCCCAACAGAATCGGGCGATTTGAGCTGAACCAAGCCTCGGCAAAATGCAGGAATTGCTGTGGTTGCTATCCCAATCGGGCGAAAACCCATGCTTCCCAATTCGGGCGAATTTGATCGGATTCCAAGTCGGGCGATTTCTTGCTGCAAAACGTGTCGAATAAACATGAAATTGCCGAGCTCTCTCCCCCAGAAATCGAGCGAAATCCGTCCAAACGAAAATCGGGTGAATGCTGCAAATTGGCAAGCTGCCCTCGAAATCTCAAATCGGGTGATTATGGTCCAATTCAAATCGAGCAACACCTATTGCCAAATCGAGCGATTCTAAACAATTTCAATTCGGGCGAATCCCCTTTTTAGTACCCAAAAATCGCCGAGCTCGACTCTAAATCGGACGATTCCCCTTTGTTGACCAAGTAGACGAGTTGACTTAGACTTAAGGTATAGTTGGGCTTTAGATTAACTTAGGCCCATTCCCACACATAAGTCTATTATTGGACTATAGGAGTTAAAAAGGGGTTCCGAAACTTGGGAGCAATAGGATCTACGATAAATATCATTGATGTGGGGACTAAAATAATTGATTTTATTTTTGTGGAATGCTAAAATGTGCAAGTATATTATTTCATGCGATTTATGACATGTGCATTTCATATCACGACATGTCACGACATTTTGGGAAAGGTGACCACGTAGTGGCGACAACCTACGGGGTTGTTTGAGCGGGGTAGATTGAGATGATGGTGAGGATAAGATTAGACTCATGGGGCACCGGTGGGAGACAGACGTGATCGATCTGTCTACTCGGGTGTGAGCGACCCGAGGTGCAAACCACTTATTATTAGCTCCAGAGCGGGAGACAGACGTGATCGATCTGTCTACTCGGGTGTGAGCAACCCGAGGTGCAAACCGCCAGATATTTGCTCAGGTGCGGGAGACAGGCGTGAACGACCTGTCTACTCGGGCGTGAGCAACCCGAGGTGCAAACCGCTGGATATGTTAGCTCCAGAGTGGGAGACAGACGTGATCGATCTGTCTACTCGGGTGTGAGCAACCCGAGGTGCAAACCGCTGGATATTAGCTCAGGGACGGCAGACTGGCGTGAACGACCTGTCTACTCGGGGAGAGCGTGGTAGCGCAACCCCAGGTGCAAAACCGTCGGTGGTATGATTTGATTTGTGCGCGAGATGCCGAGTCTAACCTAGGGCCCTAATGTGTAGGACTGTGAGAAAATGAGCGTGCATTGCATTTATTCCATGTTGTGAGATGTTGGGATGGGGACTGAGCGCACACTACATATGCATGAATTCACCTACTGAGCAAATCGCTCAGGCCTTTATGCGTTGTAGGTGATGATGAGTCCGACGTCGGCGAACGTTGAGACTAGGCTGGTGGCTGGCGGCGGTGACTCCACGGGCTTTTGAGGGCGAGAGCGGTACATGGAGGCGACCTGTGGAGCGCTTTATAAATATTTTTATTTTTGGGGCGTCGGCCCATGTAAATATTGACTCTTGTAAAATACTATTGTATGAAATGTAAATATTTTATTTAAAAGGTTTTCGTAAAAAGGGCTTTTCGTAGCTTTCGTTGCGGAAATCCGCCAAATAATTTAACTTAGGAAATTAGGGTCGTTACACTGGTCTACCACATCTGGCGGGCACGGAACAAACGTTGGAAGGATGGGATCGTTACAACACCTGATCGACTAGTTGGATGTGTACTCGCTTTGGTCACCATGCGTATTAGTGGTACGCCCACTAAATATGCTCTCCAAAGATTGGCTATACGTCGGCTGTGGAGGGTGGCATGGTAGTTGGCTGAGTTTGGATTTTATTATCGTCTTGTCTTGTGTTCCCGGTAGCATGTTACTGGTTGACTGTGGGGAGTTATTCTCCCACTCATCATGTACTTTTTCTTCATATATATATAAGGAACCTTACACCCAAAAATAAAACTATTGACCATCAAAAGATTCTTTTAAAATTAAGATTGCCTTTTGTATTTATTTAGTTATTGATAAAGGTTATTGGTTATATTACCATTATTCAAAAATAGAACTACGACTTACCTTCAGAATTCCCTGTTTAAATATTTAACTACTTAATGACATATAAATTCTTTTATAATAATCCGATAAATGTTTATGAACTTTCACATAGCTCAGTTTTGTAATAGTAGTTTGCATAACGTTTATACAACTGGCCACTATCAGAAGATATAACTATACAATATACGATCATGTGCGTAATAAATGCACAGTAACTGAAAACAAAATTTGTCAAACTCTTATAATTCTTTCCATAATAATTATTTAGTTACTTAAACACATATCAATTCGTTTATAATAACAATGAAATAAAAGGACAGTTCTTTAACTTCCAATCTTTCATTAATTCATTCATTGAGTAATTGTTTCGTGGGGGTTCTGAAGGGTTTTGAGGCGAATATGTGAAAGGGTATAACTTGACATGTGCTATTCTGTGAATAGTTAAATTATGCCCTTTAATCAGCACTTAGATCCATCTCAGTCTGGTTCGTCTAATCTGTATCCTACGATGCAGATCGGGCTCCTTCGCATTTACCCATCTGATTAAATTCTATGCAACCGTTCAACTTATCTGTTGGTATTTAATCTCATGATACTTTGAAAGAAAAAATATACCTATAGTTTTTGGAAACTTAATATGACGAATGAAATACGCAATTATTTACAGAGAAGTTTTGCAGATTTGCAAAATTTAATATCTCAAATGATCGTCCGTATCGATAGAAACATTGATGACTATGCGCAAAGTGCTGCTCAGAGGTTTGACGCATTGCAAACTAGATATGATGTTCATGCCACTATGCTGAAGAATATGGGAAGAACGATCGACCAACAGTTTGAACAAATCAACTTGAAGTTGACGACGTTAGAGAACAGGTTAGGTATTACTCTTTTCTTACAAATTATGTAATCTTTATATGCTTTATATTCATAAGAAATAACGTGCTGATAAATATTCCGCACAAATATTCCTACACTGATTTGCACGGGGCAGCGATACTGATGTTCATGCGGAGGACGAGCAACGACGACATCCCAAAATACAGCGTACTCTCACAACTATGGCAAAAACGGAAGCATCCGGTCATTTCGCCAACTTCAATACCAAATTCACCCTCAGATAATTCTAAAGATAGTTCCTCTAACACTGCAATTGATAATCGTATTAGTAGAATTCTTGCTATGTTCCCTATGTATTTATGATCGTTGAGAACATGGGCCCAGATGTGTACGTAACCGGATCTTTGCGTGGCCAACGTGGACAACATTTTCTTGCAATGCTGATGAGAAATGATGCATGGCTGCTCGATGAGGTATGTTATGTTATATTGACGAGTGATATTTGGCATCCTATAATTGAATAAAAATTGTTTTTTTGTAGCATATTGATGAATGCCTGCGCGGGTTTATTGAACTCCAGAGAATAACAAACATTGCACGCCCTTCCATTGCTTTCATGAATACTGCATTCAATCAAGTATTTGCAGCAGAATACAGATTGGAAGGTGAATACGACCTTTCTGTAATCAAGCCTTATGCCGATGGAACCATACTCGACTAGCCTGCAACGCCGTGGAATGCATCTGATATCATCGTTGTCCCAGTAAACGTTAATCTATGTCACTGGGTTCTTGCAATAGTAGACTACAGAGCAGGGAGTGTCACTGTACATGATTCAGACAAAACATGCGATATGGATATGAGATTTTTCAAGCAGGTTTTTGCTAGGCATTGCATACCATGCAATTTCTACTTGACCATCTTCAGGCGTATTGAGTTCACCATTACAAGAGATGAAAATTACCCCCGCCAAGCTACAGCGTAAGGCGTCAATTTTTATTTCATACATATATATGCATACAAGTTACGTACCATTTTTTGAAAATTGTTCGTTTCCTCTAATTTGCTGACAAGGGTGTATGTGGTGTACATGTCTTGTGTTCGGCATTTGCCTTGATGTTTTTCGGACGAATCTGTCTACGGAATCACAAAAAAACAAATAGAAGATTTTAGAAAATATCTCACAGTTGCTCTTACATGCAATAGATGGATATGTATGCTTAAATTTGCAGTTTACATTTCTTTGTGGTGTTCTCTTCCTTACGGTATTAGTAAACATTTACTTTTTGTTATTTGATGGTCTTCCTCTTGCCCAAAATATTAAACGTTGCACTATTAACATTCAATAGAATAATTTAATTTGCAGTACTGACCAGTATTTACACGTCACGTTGAATTGGGAAAGTTCATGCTTCCCAATATATACAACTGAAGTTTACACGATCGATTAATAATAGTCAATTATATATCACAAGTTTAATAACATTATCAAATCATATAGTCATACAATCATAATATATCGCATAATTACATATTTGGTACGGATACATGTATGTTAGTAATAAACTATAATGCTAAAAAGTAACGTAAAGTCAATAATTAAATTCTAAATGATGTATGTAACGCATAATAACTTTTATCGGAACTCATTGTAAGCTCACATACTGAAACTGAAATTTGCTAATTTATTAAACCTATAAACACTTCAGAAGTAAAGGTTTAAATGATCGGTCCACAATTAATTTATTGATTTCAACATACTGGGTTATTTGTTAACGAGTGACCCAATGTTTGTCTTGTTACTGAATTAAATTTCCAACCCCTCCCTCGCAAAGAAAGGCAGTATCGAAAACAGTCAGAGTATATTGTTGCCGGCATTTTGGAAGCACAGTTTGGTGTTACGCAATTGAGAGTTCAGCAAGATTATTTCTCTCTGTAGGATTGAATCTATTAATGTTTGTCGCCCATTTGCCATGGATAGCAAGATCGTTGAGGTTACTGTGTTGTATTTATGGCTGTGAAATATTATGTGAAAACCGAAAATTTCTGGGTGTGGGTTTTTGAATGTATTATGTGATATTGTTAAATGATATGTTGTTATTGTTTCTAAGTATCAATTTGGGTTTCTGAATGTATCATGTGATATTGTTAACCGATATGCTGTTATTGTTCTGAGTATCAATTTGCGGCAGTACATTGTTTTAATACAATCAGTATTTGAAACACATTTCCCCAGAGGATCTGTGAAGCCAGGAAGAGTGGTGATATTTGCCGCTTTTAAAGATATATGCACGTATCTAATGGAAATCTTGAATAGAGCAGAGATAGCTGAGATGGTTTCAAAAAGTCAATTTGGACGTTTAACAGTGTCTGCAGGGAATTTTCAGTTATCAGAGCAGTTGTTGTGTAATACCCGCAAAATATATACGGGATTATTTCAATAATATTCGGAATGTGTGGAGTCGATTTTCGAACATACACCGATTTCTTTCCGAGCCGGGCCAAAAATATATAACTGGACCCGAAAAATATAAATAGTACGAAAATAATTATGGGCCGAATAAGGAAATAATGGCCCAAGTTATTAGGAGTTTGGTCCAATAATAATAATAATAGTAATAATAATAATAATAATACATATACAAAGGGCCGAAAATAAAAATTAAAATCCTCATCACACCTCATTATCTTAAATATATTTAATCCTATTTTGTTCCGTAATGATATATTATTGATGGAATAAAAGAAAAACAATAAAACAAAAGATCACCTAATTAGTAGTTAAATCAAATATACCTAATACACCTCATAAGGACAAATAATACACCTAATACACCTCATAAGGATTAGATAAATAAATTAAAGAGAATAAAGAAGAAGAAAGGAGGAAGTCACGTTGGGAGAGAGGGAAGGAGCGAGGGGAGAAAAAAGAAAAGAAAGGATAATATCACACCTAATGCTACCTCCTCAAGCATGATGACAAGATCTATAACACCTAATGTCATCTCCATGTGAGCATGAAGACAAACTAACAACCATTAAGCCACCTCATTAATCTCATGAGGACAAAATAACCAACAAGTAAAAGAGAAGAGGGGAGAGGCCGTGAGAGTGAGGGAGAGAAGGAAGAGAGGAGAGAAAGAAAAAGAATGAAAAATGGAGAAAGAAGAGAAAGAAACAAGAGAGGAGGAGAAAAACCTTCGGGAGCTCGGAATCGAAGCTCTGGGGTCGGGATCACAGGAAACAACCCGTTACGTAGCTCTCTACGGGATTAAGGTAGGTGAAGATCACCTACATACGTAAACAATATTAGGAATTTTGAATTTTTACGTGTTTGCATGTTCTTCATCGAGTTCTTCGTGTTTACGTGATAGTGACGATTGATTTGCATGAATTGTTCATTATATATATATATATATATTTCGGTTAGCTTAGGAGGACCATGAGTATTTAGAAATAAGGATAGAGGATTTTAAGATTAAGAAATTAGGATTAAACATAGGAAAGATTAGAGTTTTCTAGGGTTTCTTTATTCATTTCGGCCAGGAGATATAAAAATTCATATCTCACAATCTAGACCTCGGATTAAGGATCCCTTTGGATAGAATTTAGATTTGTAAGTCCTTTAAGTGTGGTAAAATTTCAGATCCATCGGACAGCGTTTACCCCTTGATCATTGAGGAATACGAAACTGTCGCAAAACAGTCTATAAAATAGTTATTTTAAAATTTTAGGGACTTAATCGAAATTTTACAAAATCTAGGGAGTCTGTGTTGTAAAATTCCGAACAGAGAATACTTTTAAAGAAATATAAAGTTTTAGGACATATTTTAAATTCGGAATATATTATTGGGGTCCTTTGTGAAATTTTCAAAAACTCGGGTACTAAATTGACAAGTAAAAAAAATATAGAGACTAAATGTAAAAATTCAAACAGGGGATATTTTAATACTAAATTTCGTTTGGGATGAAATTAGAATTTTTTTTAAAAGTTGTGAATAAATATATATAAAATCGGCTAGGATTAAATTGGAACTTTTCAAAAGTAATCAGGGACTAAATAATAAGGTAAGGACCAAATTAAAACTTTTAAAAAGTTTGAGTACTAAAATTTTATGTTGAGTTTCGACTAGCGTAGAAATGAAAATTTTCAGAAACTTTTGTTTTTTTTTATTTAAATAAAGGATTAATGAATTTGGTTAGAGTCATTATGCAATTTCGGAAATTCTGAGGGGTTGATTGTAATTTTCAAAGGTTTTGGGGCAAATCTGGATTTTATAAACATTTCGGGTCTAAACTAATAATATTAAAATTTGGGACAGATTTGAAATTTGAGAAAATATTTGAATCTTGGATAAATTTTGAAGATCATTTCTAGACATTTTATAATTATATAAAGTTTTTGAATATTGAGTCAAGGAATTTCAAATTTGCTTCCTTAAAAATAAAATAATGAGATTTTGGATTTTTAAAAGTAAAAATTTGGATAAATATTTCTAAAATAGGAATTGAAGTATTATTTTAAAAATTTGGAGTTAAAGATAAAAGGATTAAAATTTTGGAACTCTTAGTGTAATTTAGGGGAGAGTTTAGTAGAAAGTTTTCGGGCCGATTTAATTGGAACGCGGGCTTTTGGCCCAAATTATTTGTGTATGCTAGTTTTTGGATCGGGCCGAGCTAATACCTTGCGCCGATACGTTATATGAAAATTTGCATTTTATGTGTTGCACTTTATTTGCACGACATTTGCATACACGTGTCATGAGGGGAGTTATAACCGTGTGGGGTCTCGGTAATGTTGATGAGTGGGGTAGAGTGACTGATGTTATTTGTCGGGCTACGACTCGATGAAGCGCTCGCGGTTGAGACCGAGATGGGGCCGCATGTCACTATTTTAGGTACGGTTGAGACCGAGATGGGGCCGTTACCTGCCATTGTTATAGACGGTTGAGACCGAGATGGGGCCGTACTATCATGGCTTTTTATGACATTTATGCATGAATTCCGAGTCTAGCCTAGGGCCCTGTGTTTGAAATAAGATGTGTGGTGAAAACAAGTGTGTTCGTGAGATGTCAAGTGTGCATTCGTGAGGTGTCGGGATTGGGTTGTGAGAGCATTTGCATTCATGCATATTTTCATCTACTGGGCAAAAGCTCAGGGTTTACGTGTGTAGGTAAGGCGGCTGATGGCGGTGACTCCATGGACTGTTGAGGGCGGCGCAGTACATGGGACGCGACCTGTAGAACGAGTTTATGTTTCGTGTTTTCAAATTTGGGCTTGGACTTCTTGGACTTCGGTCCAATGAATAAAAATGTTGTTTGGGCTTGGACTTATGGGTTTAGACATTGAATGAATTTGTATTATTATGTTAATAATTAAAAGGGGCTTTCCGCTGCTTACGCTGCGAAAATCCGCCAATATACGTATCTAGGAAGTCAGGTCGTTACAGGTGGTATCAGAGCATTAGGTTATAGATTCTGTAGACTGTCCATGTACTGCCGCTCAAAAGCCTGGAGGATCAGCCTACGCCTGTAAGTTTAATACGTAATTATGTGCTTTACGATTTTCTGATATATGCTTTACGTGAATGTTTGGGTGAATTTTATGTGCTCCTGGATGTGTTCGAAAGTTAGAGATTTCGTACTTTTACACTTAGATTGCTAGGAGAATCTCGGTTAAATTAAGGTAGGACAGAATGATAAAAATTCGGATCTTTTTCAGAATTTGGGGTTGACCGAATTGGACCAAGCTGAAATTCGGGAAGCTAAAATAAATAAACGGCAAAGAAAAGAGAGTCGAACGATATAAAATTTTTACAATTCGGAGCTTGTATGCAATTTGAAAATGAGACGAGGACGTAGAGAAAACATGATAGTCGATGCATAACGATTACATAACTGAAAATCATATTACAACCCGGAAAAAAAAAAAAAACTTAGAAGATAAAACTCAACGACGTTCGGGAAGTTCTGACGGCGTCTTCTTCCAATATGCCCGACAAAGACGCGTCTTCCATGACTTAACCTTTCACAAATTAAAACAAGTGCAGTGAGTGGCAACCCACATCACAAAAATGGCGATTGCAGCGAAGAGCAATCCCAAAAGAAGGAATAACTCAAATTTAAGCTTTTCGAGATTTTCCCTCCAAAAAGGTTCTTGAGGAACATCCTCACGATCCGCATTTCCTCCAAGATTATACATTGAAAAAAAAAAAATTAAATAATGTGGTTGGAGAGAATTGTGCTGTGGTGCAAAATAGCGTGCATCAAGTACCTATTTATAGGCGTGAGTGAAGCGAAGGATAAGCAGCATTAATTTCGAGTTTCCTTCGAACGCCGTATAAAGATAAACTTCATAAATGTCAAGATCAGATTTTTCTTCGAACGCCGTAATCTTGATTTGGGAGATCACGTACAAGAAGAAATCACATTGGACTTTTATCACAAAAATCCAATCCAAAATCTCGAAGAAAGATGTTGATGTCCGTTGCGACAAAGAAATTGTGCTCATGTTTAAATCAATTGCGTATTTACATGCACTGTGCAGACTCTGTCGCATCAATGAAATTAGTACGGCGAACTAACGCACAAACGCGGCTGAACTTTAGCCTTTGTCCACGGATCAATCGAGCTTCCTTTCTTATTGATCACAACACGGAAGTTACAGATCTCTATCTCTTCTACAACTCTCGTGTTTTCACCTCAAGATGATTTTCACTCTAAAAGAAGTTACATGCTCCAGAAAGTGAACTGGAAATCTGACATTAATAAGATAGAAATAATGTTTAAGTGTTAATTCGCGATCTATCTTCACCGTCCATTTTATCCGATCGAATGTTCCACAAGTCGCCACGTGGTATTGCATTCCTGCGTGTTAGAGCAAGAATCGCATGCGTCTCTGTAAGTGAAATAGCACCTTCACTATCATCGTCGGATTTTTGATCCAACGCTCACGATTCACCATCCGATTCTTTCACTTCTTAAACATCTCAGCCGTTTATCTTTTCGCGCGATATCCTAGAAACATAATTAAATCTTCAACCTTCAAATCCTGATCATTAGATTGTGCGCCATCTTAGATCCAACGACAGCTGCTTATCATGCCAATAACAGTGAAGAAAGCCAGACTTAACTTATGAACAATGTTCCAACTAAGTGGACGGAAGCATGTGAAGAAACCATCTAGGAGTTGAAGAAATGTTTGACAACAACTCATGTTCTTGCAATTCCCTCTGATACCAAAGGATTTTAGGTATAGAGTGATGCCTTGAAAAATGGCTTGTGGTGCGGTTGATGTATAACGGGAAGGTAATTGCATATCAAACCGTACGAAAAGAACTACCCCACAAACAATTTAAACTTGCAGCCGTGGTGTTTGTTCTGAAAATCTGGCGACACTATCTATACGGAGAACGATGCGAGATTTTCACAGATCATAAAAGCCTAATATACTTCTTCACGCAGAAGGAGTTAATGAGGCAAAGACGATGGCTCGAGTTAGTAAAAGACTATGACTGTGGGATAAATTATCATCCAGGCAAAGCGAACGTGGTTACAGATGATTTGAGCTGTAAATCAGTGTATACAGACCTGAGCCAACTCGGAGTGAAAATAATAAACTTCGGAGAGATCGAACAAAGCTGGCAGTGCTGACTTTAAAGCCAACGCTGATAGAACGAATCATTGAGGCACAAAAAGAAGACGAACTATATCTAAAGATCCAGCAGAACAAGACGGGAATGGTCCATATGAGCGAATTTCGAGACAACGAAACTTACAGTTTCGAGGTCGTCTATATGTAGCACCCAATGAAGAGATCCGTCGAACTATGATAACGGAGGCGCATACGAGAATCAACTCGATACATCCCGGGGTAACAAAAATGTATCGGGATTTACAAATAAATTATTGGTGGCTAAGAATGAAGAAAGATGTAGCTGCCTTTGTACAACGGTGCTTGACCTGCCAACAAAATTAAGGCAAAGCATCTAAGGCCTACGGGAATGCTACAACCGTTGACGACTCCCGAGTGGAAGTGGGACCATTCACATGGACTTCGTCGTCGGGTTACCAAAACCGTAAAGGGCCATGATACAATCTGGGTGATCGTCGACAGATTGACTAAATCGGCCCATTCTTGCCAATCAATCAAACCAATTCTATGGAGAAGTACGCGGAGCAGTATAAAAAAAAAGTTATTGTGAGACTCCATGGAATCCAGATTTCAATCATCTCAGATCGGGATTCGAGGTTTCTGTCCCAATTGGGGGAGATTACGAAAGGCCATGGGGACGAAAAACTGTCCTGCAGTACGGCATAACACCCTCAGACAGATGGACAGTCTGAAAGAACAATCCAGATGTTCGAAGATATGTTGAGAGCGTGCACTCTGGATTTCAAGGGAAGTTGAGTCCGAGCTATAACGGACATTTTACAAATGCAACTAGTTGGAGAAGTGGCATACCAACTAGAATTGCCCACATCGCTCACACAAGTCCATGACGTCTTCCATATATCTGCATTACGGAAGTATGTCCCAGACCCGAGCCATGTAGTGCAAGGTGAATCATCGAAACGGAAGCCGGACCTGAGCTATGAAGAAAAGCAGATGGAGATTTTGATGTACGAGGTGAAACGCCTTCGAAATAAGAACGCACCCCTCGTGAAGGTCTTGTGGCGGAACCAAGTATCGGGAGAAGCCACTTGGGAATGCGAAGACAAAATGAGAGAGAAGTACCCCGAGTTATTTTTCGTTCTGTAATTTCGGGGACGAAATTCTTGTAAGGGGGAGGATGTAATACCCGCAAAATATATACGGGATTATTTCAATAATATTCGGAATGTGTGGAGTCGATTTTCGAACATACACCAATTTCTTTCCGAGCCGGGCCAAAAATATATAATTGGACCCGAAAAATATAAATAGTACGAAAATAATTATGGGCCGAATAAGGAAATAATGGCCCAAGTTATTAGGAGTTTGGTCCAATAATAATAATAATAGTAATAATAATAATAATAATACATATACATAGGGCCGAAAATAAAAATTAAAATCCTCATCACACCTCATTATCTTAAATATATTTAATCCTATTTTGTTCCGTAATGATATATTATTGATGGAATAAAAGAAAAACAATAAAACAAAAGATCACCTAATTAGTAGTTAAATCAAATATACCTAATACACCTCATGAGGACAAATAATACACCTAATACACCTCATAAGGATTAGATAAATAAATTAAAGAGAATAAAGAAGAAGAAAGGAGGAAGTCACGTTGGGAGAGAGGGAAGGAGCGAGGGGAGAAAAAAGAAAAGAAAGGATAATATCACACCTAATGCTACCTCCTCAAGCATGATGACAAGATCTATAACACCTAATGTCATCTCCATGTGAGCATGAAGACAAACTAACAACCATTAAGCCACCTCATTAATCTCATGAGGACAAAATAACCAACAAGTAAAAGAGAAGAGGGGAGAGGCCGTGAGAGTGAGGGAGAGAAGGAAGAGAGGAGAGAAAGAAAAAGAATGAAAAATGGAGAAAGAAGAGAAAGAAACAAGAGAGGAGGAGAAAAACCTTCGGGAGCTCGGAATCGAAGCTCTGGGGTCGGGATCACAGGAAACAACCCGTTACGTAGCTCTCTACGGGATTAAGGTAGGTGAAGATCACCTACATACGTAAACAATATTAGGAATTTTGAATTTTTACGTGTTTGCATGTTCTTCATCGAGTTCTTCGTGTTTACGTGATAGTGACGATTGATTTGCATGAATTGTTCATTATATATATATATATATATATATATATATATATATATATATTTCGGTTAGCTTAGGAGGACCATGAGTATTTAGAAATAAGGATAGAGGATTTTAAGATTAAGAAATTAGGATTAAACATAGGAAAGATTAGAGTTTTCTAGGGTTTCTTTATTCATTTCGGCCAGGAGATATAAAAATTCATATCTCACAATCTAGACCTCGGATTAAGGATCCCTTTGGATAGAATTTAGATTTGTAAGTCCTTTAAGTGTGGTAAAATTTCAGATCCATCGGACAGCGTTTACCCCTTGATCATTGAGGAATACGAAACTGTCGCAAAACAGTCTATAAAATAGTTATTTTAAAATTTTAGGGACTTAATCGAAATTTTACAAAATCTAGGGAGTCTGTGTTGTAAAATTCCGAACAGAGAATACTTTTAAAGAAATATAAAGTTTTAGGACATATTTTAAATTCGGAATATATTATTGGGGTCCTTTGTGAAATTTTCAAAAACTCGGGTACTAAATTGACAAGTAAAAAAAATATAGAGACTAAATGTAAAAATTCAAACAGGGGATATTTTAATATTAAATTCGTTTGGGATGAAATTAGAATTTTTTTTAAAAGTTGTGAATAAATATATATAAAATCGGCTAGGATTAAATTGGAACTTTTCAAAAGTAATCAGGGACTAAATAATAAGGTAAGGACCAAATTAAAACTTTTAAAAAGTTTGAGTACTAAAATTTTATGTTGAGTTTCGACTAGCGTAGAAATGAAAATTTTCAGAAACTTTTGTTTTTTTTATTTAAATAAAGGATTAATGAATTTGGTTAGAGTCATTATGCAATTTCGGAAATTCTGAGGGGTTGATTGTAATTTTCAAAGGTTTTGGGGCAAATCTGGATTTTATAAACATTTCGGGTCTAAACTAATAATATTAAAATTTGGGACAGATTTGAAATTTGAGAAAATATTTGAATCTTGGATAAATTTTGAAGATCATTTCTAGACATTTTATAATTATATAAAGTTTTTGAATATTGAGTCAAGGAATTTCAAATTTGCTTCCTTAAAAATAAAATAATGAGATTTTGGATTTTTAAAAGTAAAAATTTGGATAAATATTTCTAAAATAGGAATTGAAGTATTATTTTAAAAATTTGGAGTTAAAGATAAAAGGATTAAAATTTTGGAACTCTTAGTGTAATTTAGGGGAGAGTTTAGTAGAAAGTTTTCGGGCCGATTTAATTGGAACGCGGGCTTTTGGCCCAAATTATTTGTGTATGCTAGTTTTTGGATCGGGCCGAGCTAATACCTTGCGCCGATACGTTATATGAAAATTTGCATTTTATGTGTTGCACTTTATTTGCACGACATTTGCATACACGTGTCATGAGGGGAGTTATAACCGTGTGGGGTCTCGGTAATGTTGATGAGTGGGGTAGAGTGACTGATGTTATTTGTCGGGCTACGACTCGATGAAGCGCTCGCGGTTGAGACCGAGATGGGGCCGCATGTCACTATTTTAGGTACGGTTGAGACCGAGATGGGGCCGTTACCTGCCATTGTTATAGACGGTTGAGACCGAGATGGGGCCGTACTATCATGGCTTTTTATGACATTTATGCATGAATTCCGAGTCTAGCCTAGGGCCCTGTGTTTGAAATAAGATGTGTGGTGAAAACAAGTGTGTTCGTGAGATGTCAAGTGTGCATTCGTGAGGTGTCGGGATTGGGTTGTGAGAGCATTTGCATTCATGCATATTTTCATCTACTGGGCAAAAGCTCAGGGTTTACGTGTGTAGGTAAGGCGGCTGATGGCGGTGACTCCATGGACTTTTGAGGGCGGCGCAGTACATGGGACGCGACCTGTAGAACGAGTTTATGTTTCGTGTTTTTAAATTTGGGCTTGGACTTCTTGGACTTCGGTCCAATGAATAAAAATGTTGTTTGGGCTTGGACTTATGGGTTTAGACATTGAATGAATTTGTATTATTATGTTAATAATTAAAAGGGGCTTTCCGCTGCTTACGCTGCGAAAATCCGCCAAAATACGTATCTAGGAAGTCAGGTCGTTACATGTTGTGGTATATGATGCAGTGTCAAATCAAATATGGTGACACAGATGCTGTCGATGGTTATTGAAGATAGACCCGTATGGTTTTCGTCAGTAGAATACTCGCTGCTGACAGGCCTCAAATTTGGCACTGAGGATCCAATAGATGTTAATACAGCCTTTATTACAAGACATTTTGGAAACAAAAAAAATATTAAGTTGCGAGACATAAAGAACCGACTGAATACCATGAGAAGCCCTTCAGATAGTACCGTTGATGTTGAGAAGCTAAAGTTGGCGAGTTTGATGTTTGTCGCCGAAGTCATTCAATTACGAAGTAATAGAGATACCGCTTACGTAGATCCTGCAATAATGTGTTTGGTAGAATATGTTGAGAAATCCAATGCTTACCAATGGGGAACCCTAGCATTCAATGAAGTCCTAACGTCACTTAAAAGGGATCTCTCGCAGTTCAGTGATGAATCGACTGTTGAGCAAGTGAAGAAATATCCAAACTTAAGTTTAGGAGGTTTTGTACATCCATTTCAGGTAATAGTATTGTGTTTATTATTTCAGTTACTGATATCTGTTGTTTCACATTGGCTTGGATATAAATCGCTCATCCTTATTTAGATACTTGCTTATGAATGTATCCCTGGAGTTGCAAGATAGTTTGCGAAGAGACTTGAGGGAGTGGAACCTGGCATTCCACGAATATGTCGGTGGAAGACAAACGATTGGGGTACTAAGTACTCGCCGAGGTTGGAGCAGATCAGAGAGGCCGTTTCTTCTGAAGGTGTTGACAGATGTATTTTGCAGCCAACTGTTGAAGAATCGGCTTCGCTCTTTATTAGATCAAGTCACTTCGCAGTCCATAACCGCACTCCACTACTGCAGAAGATCAATTTGCGTTTGGAGAGAGGAGTTACGGTTATTTGTCCTCCATAGCAGGAAAAGTTTCAGCTAAGCATGCAAAGAATGTAGATACAACAGAGTTTGAGGAAGAGTGTGGCCTAGAAGAGGACAATGAACGTAACAGTTCGAAATCATCGGGTAGGAAAGATTCAGCCAGTGGTGATTCTACATCAGAAGATGTTGTTGTTGTTGAGAGTAGGAAAATGTCTGGTAGGAAATCACGAAAGGGAAAGAAAAAAAGTGACTGGTCATAAGTCCACACCGAAAAACTTACACGACAGGCAACGTCTGAAAGAAACTGGTCCATCAAGTGGGTTCGTCGATTCTGTGAAGAAACCAAAGTTATCAAATAAGAAGTACGGGGTCACGGGTAATGCACAAACCGAAAGAGATGATGAGATGGAGAATGAGGATGTTGAGCCGGGAACATAACATGCCAAAGGCAATCAGCTCATGCCTGATGAAGACGTTCCACAGACGGAAGGATTTTCGGGTTTGTTAGATTTATTCTGCTTTATTTATATGTTTTACATGTCTCTACCTATCATTACTAACATTATGTACTCGACTTGATAATTTTTCTGTCTAATCGCTTAACTTTTTACGTGTAGTTGTGCAGAAAATGCAGGCGCTTGAATGCAAAACGCAACTTCAGTTAGAGGAAGTATCTACTATGAAAGTGTCATTTCAAGATGCATTGGAGGGAATTCAAGAAAAATTGGCTGGTGTTAAAAAGAATGGAGGAACCTTTTTTTGACATTAATTTCATAACTGTCAAGATGACGTCCATGGAAGAGGGTGTGAAGGTGTTAGGCGAGAAGGTACTACAGCTCAAGGCGCAATTTGATGTATTATCAGACCCTCAATGCACAGGTGGTATTTATTTTTTTATTCTCGATATTGACATTTTGAAATAGCTTTGGTTACAAATAAACCATCTGTTTACAAATTATTTTTGCAAGACTAGACGCTGACATGGGTGTCATTACGAAAAACGTCAATAGTATTGTGCACAATATAACATCATGTGCAGTTGAGGGGAATCAACAACTTCCAGCTTCTAGAAGGCTTAAGCTTGCAGAGTATGTCTCAACTCTGCTATTTCAAGACAAGCTTATACCCATCGTAAGCTTGACGAGTATATCCTGTATAAGCTAACATTTGGCCAATAGAAAAACAAGAGATAATATCTATGCAGCAGTGCCGTCAGAGTGGTCTTTTTGGAAATCCTCTGTCGCCAACTTTCTTCCGCATACTAATTACAACAAGTCAACCACTCCAAAATGATGTAAGTCTATAATTGAATATATATAGTATAATAGTATGAAACACCGCTGTTTACAACGATATAAAGATTTAAGTATATATATTTGTATATTCATGGTTCTCTGATGAATTGTTTGATTCTTTGTTTTTAAAGCATGTTGATGAATGCATCCGTGGCTTCATTGAGATGCAATTAAAGTGCAAAATCCCGTCGAAGAATGTCGCATTCATGAGCACGCTTTTCAGTAGGATTATCATGTCGCTGTCCGGTGTCAACGAAAGTGTTAGCTTGAGTGAATTTACAACATACACTCTTGGAAAGTACCCAGGGTGGCCTTCATGCCCATCGAGCAGAGCAGAGACAATAGTTTTCCCGCTGGAAATCAATGGCTGTGAATGGGTTCTGTGCGTCATTCGACCGAATAGCGCTGAAATACAAATTTGGGACCCACAGAGGGGAGCTCATGCAGATGCCAAGTTCGTCGATAAAGCATTAGACAATGTTTCTATCATTATCAGACATTTGCTACAACAATTATCGCTCTTGGCAATGGACTCCACATTATCCATTAAGCAATATGAACGCCTCCTGCAGCTAAATGACAAGCAAGTTCCAGAGGTTTTCATAAAAATTATATGTGCATTCAAAAAGTCATTGAAGATATGTGTTTTCGTCGTATGCAGTGGTGATACTTGCGTCCAAGTACTTTTGACCGCATTTGCAACGACGTTTTCTGAACATATTGCCGGTGAGGTAACCAAATCCCATTTAACGAGTTCAGAAAATATTTGACTGCAAGTATGTTCTTCTCCTACTGGCACTGGCCGCTGTGGAATGAGTGACTGAGCGTGTATCATCGTTAATTGCTGCAGTTTCGGTTATGGATGTTTCTTGACAATAGACAATTACATTTTGTGGTGTACGGTATCATTTCTTTAACTATGTGTTGACAAGTATCTAAGTATGTCTGTTCTGCTGTTATGTGGTATGTTGAACCTTTTCATAACCTATGCGTCGACACTGTTTCATAATTACTTCTGATTTTACTGTTATAGATTAATCGACATTATACACTGCCTTGATTGATTGTTAAATTATGGAGTATTTCATTAAATAAATTTAGATCTCCCGTAATTTATATTGGGGTATTCTAAACAGAGCACGTGTTGAACATCCCGTCAACGAAATACGGGTACGTGTATCATATACATAATTATAATATTGCAGGATACCTTAGAAATCGTTTTTAGTTGATATGGGCCATAATAATATTCCATTCGTATATTGTAAATATTGTCAAATATAAATTTTATATGTGTAGTAATGTAAAAATATTGTATTATGTTTTATTAACAATTGTGCAGTAATTTTCGTACGGTCGTCCAGTTTCTTGCGGCTGTAAAGAGTATGTGTTGGATCATTTATTCTGATTTCTTTGCGCGAAGTACTTATAAAAGACTTAGGCGCCTTTTACAAATTTCTTGTGCACCTTCAATAATTTCTATGTATCATGGAATTCTTTAACATATAGAAAATATATGAGTCTATGTATAATGGAATTCTTAAACATATAAAAAGTATATGAGTATACAATACTGATGAAAGTCATGTATTGTAAAGATACATAATTCATGATTAACATTTATTTAGGTTTTGTCCTATTTTTGTACAATGGTTATTAAAGCAGTCCTCTAATTTAAGGGTTTGTCCTATTTTCGCGCCGCTGTTATTGAAACAGTTCCATAATTTAACATACGGGGGTTTGTGCATAATTTCAAATGGATCTGAGCCATGTAAGAATGTCGTAATAGTGCATTATAGCATTATACAGCAGTCGTGCATTCATATGCAAAATATTACGGCCGTAATATTAATACACTACGGGTACATATATAATTAGGTACCCGTTTTGTGCATCATTATATCAATATAAAGTTGGTCAGTATGATTATTACAGGGTCGCCTTGAACCTTCTTTAATATTGAATAAATCAATAAATCTATCAGTATACATTATTTACGAAGGTTTAAACGAACCTCTCAAAATTACTTAGCAATTTCGATTCATTGACATATTTAATTTGATATGAAAATCGAAATTTTAACATTTCTTCGTGGCTCACCCCTAAAAACCCAAAACGTAGATTTTATACGACAAAAAGCTCATTTCTATTTTCCTGATAGTTTACAACTTCTGTATTGCACGACTGATACTGAAGATATCTTGTAATTAAACGGTATCTCCTATTTTACTCAACTATTATTGATTTCTTTACAGTATTATACTAATAATGAATTTTTCAAGTATACAATTATGCTACACTGTTATATTCCTCTTTGAGAAAGTCAAAGAGACAAAAACTGTATGATAAATTAATTCACTATAACTTTTTTTATATTAATACATGCATGTATTAACCTTATCGCACCTATTAAATATATAAATTTATTGAATATCTGCAACAATCAGTGATAGCTATATGGTTCGGTGAATTGAAAAATTTAATGCAATTGTCTTACAATGTATGTATCTGATTCCAAAGCAACGTATCTTAATTGACTCCTCAGATCTCTCCATCATCGTTAACAACTTGCCTTGCCGAGTATGGAATAATGAGTCGAAGTATACTTGCAAAATGGGATTTGGCATAATAGAAAACGAATCAAAGTACATTTACTGAAAAGCCAAGATTCGATAATGGGAGAGGATTTTGAAGATTCCATTGACAAGATATTTCGGGAACTACGTGATGTGATTAATCATTTAGCAGGAAGAATAGCAAAAGAAGTCGATTGTTATTGAAGAACTGAAAATCGATTGTGGGAATTTGCTAATGAGTTACGATTCACTTACACATATACAGATCACCAATTTTCGACAATCAGTATCTAACAATTTTGTAGGGAAATTCCGGAGCAGCTCTGCGACTTGGTATTGCAATCTTTCTTTAATTACAAATATATTTCTACGAAAATTATCTGTTTCTTCAATTATTATGTTATGTTTTAGATTATAATACAGAGGTGCAACATAGAAGGAAAAGACTATTGTCTGAGGAAAATAATGTCAATGATTATACGGATCATCGCGAAACTGGTACTACAAATTTCCTCTACAATTATATTACATGTATGTGTTGGTATGCTCAAAGCTAATATATATGAACATTATATCGACATATGTAATCTGCAAATCTTCTAATAGCAGCATCAAAGAAAATCCGCAGCATGCACAACAAACATGCAGAAGCTGTTGGATACAATGAAGAAAGACCTCGAACTTTGTTACAAGGTAATTGAAAAACTTACTTTCTTTGGAATTTGTCATAGAATAGTTTAAAAAATGATGTTCTGATATGAATTCAGGAGTCGCTCGAAGAGCTTCATTGTCAAATAAAAGGAACAGCTCAACTTCTACAATGATTACCACAGAGCACATTAGTCAACCTCCTCACTGTCATGCATTGATGTGGAAATCAGAGTCAACAAAAGCAAAAGTGAGTAGCAACAATTTAGTTTTCACTCTGTTGTAGCCAAGGAAGAGTTTCACTCCCTCCACTTGAACAGCCTCCATTATATCTTGATGAAAAGTTATCCGATATATCTTTTCGGCATACGACTCTATAACTCAATCCTTTCCTTCACATCAATGGGTGCAAATATAGACTCAACGGGAAAACCAAGAACAGGTTCGTACGTCTACAGAGTACACGGACAGAACTGTATTAGTTCATTACTTCCTGCTGAAGGTGAGTCTCCAAAATTTGCTCAACTTTATATCTACGACACATCAAATGAAGTTTCAAACCGTTTAGGTATGTTGTCCAGAAAAAGTTCAGAAAATTTTCCGAATGGCACGAGACAGATAAGCTGACGAGACTGCTGAACTATCAATATTACTAATTGGACAAAGGCGTAGAGGAAAGCAGTACGAGCTTCCCTCCACTGATTAAATTGCTAGGTTGATAGATGGAGATCTTCCTGAAACGATTGGAGAAAGAGACATCATAGTTCAGACAAAAAATGGTCCGCTAAAGAGAATCAGTGAATCGCATCCTTCATTTATGGCAATGCAATATCCTTTATTATTTTCGTTTGGACAGTCCTGATTCCATGACCAGATACCCTACTGAAATAGGGTCCACATCTCTATCAAAAGAGGTTACGTGCTACTATGCATATCAAATACGGACAAGATTATCGGAGGGTCAAGCTATTGTACGATCTGGACGTCGACTCCATCAGTATGTTGTCGATGCTTACATCCCGTTCAAACAAGAAAGACTGCGTTGGATAAGAAATAATCAAAAGACATTGAGAGCGGGTACTTACAATAACATTGTTGATGCTGTAACCAGAGGATAGACTAATTGGCAAGAAGATCATATTACCGTCTTCGTTTACTGGCTCTCCCAGATATATGTTGGAAAACTACCATGACGCTATTGCTCTATGCAGGTGGTACAGTAATCCACATCTATTCATTAATATCACATCAAATCCTAACTGGGACGCAATAACAGATCATTTGCAAAAGTATGACAATGATAGCTCTAATGATAGGCCAGACTTGCACTGTCGAGTTTTTAAAATAAAGCTGGACAGTTTGATTTCTGATATTCGGAAAGGAATATTCTTTGGCCCCATGGTTGCAGGTATATTTTCTACACAATATTCTCAATATATTATGTCATTGATGGGGCAGACATTTTACAAATAGTATTCAACGATACAAGCATTACTTTTTCTTTGTTGTGTTGTATACAATAGAATTTCAGAAAAGAGGCCTGCCACATGCACATATATTGATTTGGCTAACTGGGCGTGAGGACATCCAAGTCCTTCAGAAGTAGACTCAGTAATATCAGCAGAAATTCCAGACATAGAAGTAGACGAGGAAGGATGTCATTTGGTCAAAGAATTTATGATGCATGGACCATGTGGTTTGGACAGACCAAACAATGCTTGCATGGAAAATCACAGGTGCACAAAAAAGTTCCCTAAACAGTATAATGAGACAACGACAATAGATGAGACTGGTCATGTGAGATATCGGTGGAGGAGAATAGATAGGATTTATATTACAAAGAAGAAAATCCGCATGGATAATAGTTATATTGTGCCGGATAATCTGCCACTGCTGAAAAAATATCAGGCTCATATAAACGTTGAATGGTGCAATAGAAGTAAAGTAATCAAATACCTCTTCAAGTATATTACGAAGGGAGTCGATAAAGCAACAATCATCATACAAAGCAGAAATTCGGTAGATGCTGGAGTTGATAATTTTGCAAAAATGACACATAACAGTGATGAAATAAAGAGATATCTTGACTGTAGGTACTTATCTGCTTGCGAAGCTATGTGGAGAATATTTGCCTTTGACATACATTATAGATCACCCGCTGTTCAAAGACTTCCAATACATCTTGAAGGACAACATAGTGTTGTTTATGATGATGTTGCTGATTTGGAGAATCTACTAGCTCAAGATGGTATTCGGAAAACTATATTTACCGATTGGATGGTAAAAAACTCGCATGAAGCAAGGGCTCTAACTTACATACAATTTCCATCATAATTTGTATGGAACAGTTCTAAAAAAGCTTGGACACCAAGCAAAAGAGGAATTGTTCTTGGAAGAATTGTGAATCCGTATATGCAAATGATGGTCAACTTTTTTTCCTCAATGGTCCAGGAGGAACAGGAAAGACATATTTATACAATTTGCTAATACAAAAAATGCGGTCACAAAACAAGATAGTAATTCCCGTAGCATCATCAAGGATTGCTTCTTTATTGCTACAGGGAGGAAGAACAGCTCATTCGAGATTTAAGTTGCCAATATCCTTACGTGAAAATTCTATGTGTGATATACGTCATGGTTCAATGTGAGCAGAACTCTTACGTCGCTCAGAATTAATCATTTGGGATGAAGCACCGACGATACATAAATTTGCTTTCGAATCATTGGACAGAACGGTGCAGGATCTTATTCAGTTGAAAACACAGGTGCTGATAGAATGATATTCGGAGGGAAAACTGTCCTGCTTGGTAGAGACTTTAGGCAAATACTGCCAGTTATTCCAAAGGGTACACGTCAAGACATTGTTGAATCAGTTATAAACCGCTCTTACTTATGGAAGTATTGTCGTTTCTACAGCTTGAAGAAGAATATGAGAGTATATCTGTCTGAAATAGATTTTGTAAAATGGATCTTACAGGTTGGAGATGGTAATCCAACGACAACTTCAGTCAATGGTACAGATACAATTAGACTTCCCAGTGGTATGACTATTCATCCTTCTACGGATCCGGTGAAACAGATTGCAGAGTATGTTTGTGAAGATTTTGAAGAGAACAATGCTAATCATACATATCTCAGAGAGAGGGCAATACTCACCCCAAGAGATGAGACTGTTGATGAGATTAACAGGTACATGTTGTCAATGTCCTCTGGACAACCAACTGAATATTAAGTTCAAATATCATGGAAATCAATTCTGAAAGTGAAATCGAAAACATGTATCAGTTGAATTTCTTAACACTCTTGAATTTTCTGGCCTTCCAAATCATAAGCTCTTACTCAAAGATGCAGTTCCTGTAATGCTATTGAGGAATCTAAATCAGAAGGACGGATTATGTAATGGGACAAGGATGACAGTTTCGCGTATGGGCAATAGAGTGATTGAATGTGAGACTATTACATAACGCGTGTTGGAAATAAGGTACTTATCCCCAGAATCGTTCTTTAACCAACGGAGCCAACATTGCCAGTTAAGTTACGCCGCTGACAGTTTCCGATACGAGTATGCTATGCAATGACTATCAACAAAAGCCAGGACAGAGTTTAAAAAATGTTGGGGTATATCTTCCAAAACCGGTATTTACGCATGGCCAACTGTACGTTGCATTGTCTCGGGCAACATCACAGACTGGAATAAAGATTCTCAGTTTGAAAGAAGATGAACTTGAAGACGATGAAATAGTTAATATTGTTTACCACGAAGTCTACAACAATTAGGTGAGAGATTTCTACATTACAGCTTTTTAATAAAAGAGCTCATGGGTTCCTCCACTAAGTTATCAGACTAACATGGATTTATTTCACATATATCGAGCAACTGATGATGTCTTATTTTTTAATTTTACAGATTGGCAAGCATCGAATTTCCGTTCTGTTGGACTAGAGTTTCGAGCGCTGTGGAGATCGTTGATGAAAAGGTATCCTTCGAATATAAACATTGAATAGATGCGTATAGAGGTCATGTTTGAAATACTAATAGAAGTTTCCCTGACAGTTGTATTAGTCCTATATAGGTTAATGCCAGAAAGGGGATTTTACAAATATCATATACAGGACTTCAGAAACAATGGAGAAAAATCTTCAACGTTCTTATACGTTAGATCACAAAACCTTCAGTACCAGATGGAATAGTTAACACTGGAGCTGTCTTTAATCGCTCCTTCAATTCTTCAAAACTCCTTTGGCATTCATCAGTCCACTTAAACACAACTCCACTACGTAATAACTTCGCATTGGGGCTGCTATTGGTGAAAAAATTTCAACAAACCGTCGGTAATATCCGGCCAAACCCGGAAAACTACGAACTTCTTGTTGGGGATATGCCCTCGGAATGCCATTCGAGGATGTAATGAATAGGGCATAAACATGAACCTGTTATTCACACTTTAATATTTGGATATTGTATTCACATATTTATTTACGGAATTAGGCATATTATTTATTTACCTACCTAGTCTTACTAGGCATCCGGTGAGACGGTAAATAAATAAAACCCATATATACGAGTTTAGTCACCGATTCTCATGGGATGAGAGAGGAGGCACCGGTGAGCTATTATTCTCGTATATTAAATTAGTCCATAAGTCTTAGACATCAGTAGGGTGACTGAGTGTCGATCATGACTTAATTGTTGACGACTCTAAATGGTTGTGCCAACCATTCACTTGGGAAGAGGGAGTCGTAACATTGGTATGAGTTGAATCAGGGGATTAACTTGTATTTGGACACGACTCGTAATTGACGATCACATGGCCAATTACTCGTTGAGTGTCAATGATCGATCGATTGACTATAGTAGTATACGTGGACCTTAGACCGAAGGGTCATTGACAGAGTTGGCCTCAGGGTCCTGACTTGTCACTAGTTTGCTAGGCCCGCCTTGTTCGAGGTTGAACATGGGTCAGCGGCGACATGCGGTCTTGACAACGAAGTGCAACTACTGGGCATTGATACTCGTGAGGGATTCACAACCTCGCAAGTAATCGAGGTATATGTCCTATGCATATTCGGGGACAAGGAATTACGGAATCTTTGCAAAGTATAAAAACTAACTCACGCGGGACGTGGAGTGTAGTTTAGTAATTTCTTCATCACGAATTTGACATAGTGTCGGGTTAGTGAGTTTGACATTACCATGGCTCTCACTCGACCGGGACATATGTGAAGGGTCTATACGTATTACGACGATCTATAGTCGGTTCGTAAAATACGAAGATCGTACTCAACACGGGATCTATTCGGTACCACGGGATTGGCTAGGTGCTTACCGAATTCTTGGATTCCTCCCTTGCCGGGTTGAGACGAACCAAGAGAGTCGGGCTTAAAAACGATCACTGGGATAGTATCTGATAAAGTGAGATGTGTTATTACATAACGGTCTTGGAGACGTTAATAAAACATTAAATATTAGTTTTAGAAACTATATTTACTTGGAATAAGATTCCTGGAATGAAACGACAAAGAATGGACCGAAAATAGGGTTCACAACCATGAGCAAGGCTCGTCAAGGTCGTGAAGCCCGCCTGAAAAGTAGCAGCAGATTCAAAAATTAATATCTCAAAATCTAGACCTCGGATTGAGAATCCCTTTGGTCAGAATGAAGATTGGAGAGTATTAAATCTGTGGTTAAAATTTCAGGTCCATCGGACATCGTTTACCCCTCGATCTAAGAGATCTACCTAACTGTCGCAAAGCTGTCGAACGCGTCACGGCCGTGACACCTTGTGCAAGAGGCCGTGAAGGTCGACAGAGGCCATGTTTTTTGGCCCCGACTTGGTCACGGCCGTGACCATCATGTCCCAGGCCGTGAAGGCCGTCAGGGACTTGTTCATGGCCGTGAATCGGGCCGTGATGACGGGCGGAAGCTTGGCTAAGGTCGTCACGGCCGTGAAGACCTTTGCAGGAGGCCGTGAACCGACAGTTTTTGGTCAAAACTTGTCCAAATCAAATCCAAATTCGTTCCTTGTTTTTTTGTTAGACTTGTGGGACAATGTATAGTCATTAGATGATATAATACAAAGGTAACAAGCAAGTTATGAGTCATATATGATATGATTTGGATTAATTATGATTAAAATCAATTTCAAAGGGTGAAAGTTGATAATCTTTTTGAAGAATTTCGTCCATAATTTTTAATCCAAGCTTTCTCACACTAAAACTTGGAGTTTAGAGAGAGTTGAGAGCATATGAGTTTGTTCTTTGAGAAAAGCTTAAGTGTGTTTGAGCTTCTAGTAAATCAAACACATAATTACAAACACAAACATATCTCTCTTCTAAAACATCTTCCCCTCCTCTCTAGCCATCCTTGGGAGGAGGTGGAATTTGGATACGTCCCCGGGGTCGGCGTGACGATCTTGCCAAGGCGTTAGAACTCGGAGAGGTCACGACGTTGCTTGGAGTGAACTACGACAACCGGGACGGCAAGACGAGAGCTAGGATCTTCGCTACGAGGGTAAGCTACAAAAACCCTTATTATGTGTCATGCATATTTTCTTTACATAACCAAGCGATCTGGGGCTCCTTACGGGGATCCGGGGAAAAATTTTAAACTTCCGCTGCGCCCGGGGTTCGATCTCGGGAAACCCGGGGTTCCCCAACAGTGGTATCAGAGCCATGCTTGGTTTAAGAAACGACATAAATGAACCCGAAATGATCTCGGTTGTGCAAATCACTGTGTCACTCGAGCGTCATAGCATGAGTTGTTCTCGGTTCGAGTTTGCAAACCAAGTGCTTGCATGGTCGGAACGCCGTCTCGTTGTGAGTGATCCGGCGTATTGCAGCGCCGTGGTGAGAAACTGTAGTGGTTGTCTCCCCGCGGATTATAACTTTACTCTTGGAGATGAGTTTAAGGGTGTACTTTACTAAGATTGCTTAGATCTAGAGGTCTAGAGTAGATCTGCGTAAAACACGTTAGACGTGGTTTGAACGGAAATTTTCAGCGATGCCTAAGACGAGAAAAGTGAGGCTCGTTGGGTTGGGGCGAAGCCTTGACGCCAACGACTTCCGATTTGAGTTTAGGGACTCGTCGAAAGCTCAAAAATGAGCGGCTGCCCCTTTGTCGTGCGCTAAATTACGCATTATTTTTACCAGGACTGTGACATTCAACGGATCCGGGTCTGAACTCCGGTGATGGCGAAGTCTGACTCCGATGAAGTAGCGATAAGGACCGGTGACGTTGTTTTTGTGTTCCGGGCTGTTTTGAACATTTCGATGGGCTGATAAGGTTTTGGTCCAATTCCATTCATTTTAGGACTTTAAATGATTGGGTCATGTTAATAGTTCTAATGGGTCTTTAAATAGTTTAAGCCCAATAAATAACCCTAATGGGACTAATGGGCTTGGCTCAAGACAAGTCCAAATTTCGTTTCGGCTTTTTTTGAGCGTTTGTTGTCGCATACGTATTTATGTTGTGTATGCATGATATGTTAATGACGTCAGCGTGGACTTATGCTCTATTTCCGGGTGATATGTTAAGGGTGACAAGGTCCCCCCGGGTTGTATTTTATTTGATATTATACGGGTTGTCCGGGACAGCTGATCCCCCCGTTTTGTACTTTATTAATTTTTAGAAAAATTAGTTTAAGTATGGTGGCCGTACGAGTACGAGAAAAAAAAAATACAATAGAAGTCGTTCGAGGACTTGGAGATCGCTCGAAGACATGGCGTTACCCCAAATATGAAGATATGCTATTTTTGTAAAAGTAGAGTAGAAATAGTCCGCGCTGGTCGTCTTGTAGGCAAACTAGGTTTACCGTGATTTTGTGCATGTTTGTTTGACGTTACGCGCATTATTAAGTGCTTGCACGTGAGACGTATTCTCCCGTTGGACAAAATACTAAGTGAGTAAAGGGACTTGGTTCCTGTCTTTTATCAAGCTCGAAACTGTTGCGGTTTGAGTGTGTGTGCGGTTTGTTCCGAGTTATCGGCGCCAATCATTTCGCTCTTGTTGTAGTCAGCTCGGGTGCGTTAAGACATTTAAAGTCAAGCTCGTTATTGATACGGCTTGAGTGTGTCTGCGGTTTGTTCCGAGTTATCGGCGCCAAACATTTCGCTCTTGTCGTGGAATTTCGGGTGACTGTCGAAACGCCGCTCTCCGAAACATATTCACGCCTTATAAAGTGTTATCCTACGGGCGGGAATTTCTAAATGTTAGGTTTGAGCCAGACGTTGATAGGTCGCACTTGGGCTGGTTATTTCCCAATTATTCCTGTTAGGGTGAGGGTTCCTGACCGGAGACGAAGTTGTTGAAACACTCATGAGATGGACTCGTGTGAGACACGAGGCCATCTATGGGTTCGTGTGGGACACGACGCCGTCCGATTAATAGGCCAACAAACTGTTAGGTTGAAGCTTATTTCTGTGGAGCGGAGATCTCAACCCCACTATGAAACCATCAACGAGGTTTCCGAAATCTCTATCGGGAGAATGAGATTTTGCATTAAAATAGTGGGAGTCAGGCCAAGAGAAAAAGTCCTTTCAGTGCCTGACGAATAATACGTTCGACCCAATAATTGTTATGTCTTCTGCATTATATTTCTTTCTATTATGATTGACAAACCCATTATATATGAATACTGCTTTATTGTTTGGTGGGACTGAACAATATGGATTTGATCCAATCTAAGGATGGTCCTAATATGGATTTTTCGAAAATGCATATTCTCGTAAAATGGATCGTTGAGTAATAATGTGCAACTACCCATTGTGGCACAAGTTGGCATAAAGTTATTACTTCATAATATGGGCTATAAAAGAGCAATATTGGATTGCTTCATATTTGAGCCTATCGATCCAATGCACATAAAGAATGAGGGAACGTAATAAAAGGGTCCAATTGGGTTGGACAAGTATTTCCAAGGGCGAGGCATTGGAATTTATACTTACCTAAATTTTGAGTTTGAGGGCCTTAAATTTTGAATAATATGTTTTTGAAACTAATTATTCTAAAACAATGACTGGGTTCTAGATAAGTTGAGACGGTACTCACTTATTAGTTATGAACATACTAGATTCCAGTGGAAGTTTTTCAGCATTGAGAGATTATGATCAATGTTAAATGCGGACAAGGTGTCCAAATAATTACATTGCATCAATATTTCTCTGTTTAAATTTGGGCATAGTTTCAGTTCATAATTGCCTTAAAATACCTAATGGGTTATTAAATACATTATTTTGAATAAATGTATGCGATTTTATTTTTGAAATAAATTCACTGGCAATTAATAACTGTTTGAAAATTGTCCAAATTTAAAACTGTGAAATCAATTACCAACAAAAGCAACTTTGAGTTGATAAAGAAGATTTTATTGTCTCTTTGATTTGGTTATGCCGAAGTTCGAGATTCGAGTGGTGGATAAACACGACATTGTTAAGTCGTGGGAATCTCATAACATCAGCAAAAGGTGACAAATCACCCTTCACAGGGAATCAATAAAAGAGTCATAAATCTTCCGGGTTTGACCCACACTAATGTTTGTGGACAAAATATTGTATTTGCCCAAGGTAATTTCTATTAATTTGTAAACTTCACAATCACTTTTCTTAGAGATTAGTGTATGCGTTAAGCTACAAATTTTAAATCCTTGATAAGATCGAGGAAATTAATTTAAAATAAACTTCGAGATAAAAGAAGCATTTTGATTTGATCAAACTGGCTAATTATTCTCGAGTTTAGAATGAGTTCTTTGGAGAGAACGTCATTTTTCACAGTTAACTAAGAACGCTGTTAATGATGTCTCGAGACGAGAAGTTAGAATTCATGCACGCGGACCATCATAGTCGATAGTCACGCATGCGCTTCAACAGTTGTAAGATATCAAACAATATTGGATAAAGTTTGATCATTGCTGAACTAAATTGTTTTCATATGGTGTGGGTTTGCGTATGAAACGCAATGAACGTTCTATACAGAATTCCTTTGAGGACAATTAATTCTGCACCTTACGAAATTTGGAATTAGTAAGTAACTAAGCTTAAATCATATAGTGGGGTTGCCCCATTTGAGTGAGAAAGTTTATGACAGTTGTGTATATGAAAAATGAGAATATTAAGGTCGTGGTAACACTGGGATTGTTGACCGAAACACCTTAAAGATGTTTTAGTGCTAGACCGCACTTAAAGAAAAGTCCTAGATACACCCATAGTTGCATAGGTCGGGTAGAGTGTCTCGCCAGCCTGAGAGATACTGTATAATACATGTCGAGCATAGGGATTGCTGCGAGCTGTATAGTACGCATTGAGCACGGGGTTGCTGCAATGAAGGGATATGTTACTAACGATCTCACTACCTTTGACCAAGCAATAATGGTTAAACTCGCTTAGATGGCTTATTCTGTGAGAGCAGATGAACTCTATGCACAACAACCATGTCTTGGTTAGATCTAAAAGACTGGTTGAAATATACGAAGCAAGGCTTGTATGGAAAAGGTTGAGTCTTAAATGATGGGCTTTGACTCTGAGGAAACTTTTTCGATTGTTGCAATAAAGTTTACTAAATCTTACTCACACAGATGCACGCTTTTACGAGATCTGTCAGACGGATGTGAAAATCGTATGTCTCTAGGAGATATAAATGGAAAGCCCAACAATTTTATATCGCAAGCAGATGCTTATAGTGTGCGAAATTATAGAAAAGGGAGTCGTACAGACTTACTTAAGCCTTCAGGAGTTGGTGTCTTTGGTTTGATGAAATAGTTAGGAACTATGGAGTCATAAGTACATAGATAGCCTTTTGTATCGTAATAAAAGCAGTGGGAGTTAGATATAATCTTCGTATTGTACGAGAGTTGTTGCCTTTAGGAAAGAGAACAATATCGAAATACTCCGAGTGGTAAAAGCGGGGCTTTGACCAATTCTCCGTAAACGACTTGGGATAAAAGACCTACATTCACGGAACAACCTATTTGGAGATAGTGTTTAGTACAGAATGGTAGGTTTATCCCAGGCCCTTTACTTGAAAAGACAAGGTTAATTACAAGAAAAAGGGTCATTATCTACGATTTAGTTTTCTATGTTCTCGTTGCGAGGTAGATCGAACAGCTGAATCGAGTCACATATACAGTTATAATAAGTGGCCTTGTGTATGCGGAGTTTGACTCGCATTTTCTACAAAAGATAAATACGCTAAGAGCGTTTGTCAAAATTTAGGCAGCCTAGGTAATTACAATAGTCCATGTGTTGGTCTATTCGAATGGAGAAATATAGGTGGACAGTTAGACTTATTTTCGAACTCTAGTTTGATGTTGGTGATCGAAATCCACTTAGGGTTTGGTTTACAAAGTTTAATGGTAGAACAGTACCTTGAAATGGTTTCAATGAAGCAATTACTGTTAGTGCTGAACCATGCGCACGTGCGCAAATAATTACCTGGGAGGTAAGAAATCAGTTTGGATATTGAAGTCTTCTTGGAAGAACTTCAAATAGTTCCAGGCATTGTGGGTCTACTGCTGCCATTGTGGTGCGACAATAGCAGAATGACCACTTTAGCTAAGGAACCTTTATCTCACAGATCCAGACAAAAGAAAAGAAAGAAATATTACATGTTGCATGTATCGTTGAAAAATGGCTGCTGAGCCGTGCAGGAGATTGTGCCGCGGAAATGTGGCCGTCCCATTCACTGTGCCTTTTATACAGGCAGTGCTGAATAACGTCTTTTGAAGACGAGTATTAGATACACACAGCATATGGCACCGAGTGCAAGTGGGAGATTGTTGGGGATATGCCCTCGGAATGCCATTCGAGGATGTAATGAATAGGGCATAAACATGAACCTGTTATTCACACTTTAATATTTGGATATTGTATTCACATATTTATTTATGGAATTAGGCATATTATTTATTTACATATCTAGTCTTACTAGGCATCCGGTGAGACGGTAAATAAATAAAACCCATATATACGAGTTTAGTCACCGATTCTCATGGGATGAGAGAGGAGGCACCGGTGAGCTATTATTCTCGTATATTAAATTAGTCCATAAGTCTTAGACATCAGTAGGGTGACTGAGTGTCGATCATGACTTAACTGTTGACGACTCTAAATGGTTGTGCCAACCATTCACTTGGGAAGAGGGAGTCGTAACATTGGTATGAGTTGAATCAGGGGATTAACTTGTATTTGGACACGACTCGTAATTGACGATCACATGGCTAATTACTCGTTGAGTGTCAATGATCGATCGATTGACTATAGTAGTATACGTGGACCTTAGACCGAAGGGTCATTGACAGAGTTGGCCTCGGGGTCCTGACTTGTCACTAGTTTGCTAGGTCCGCCTTGTTCGAGGTTGAACATGGGTCAGCGGCGACATGCGGTCTTGACAACGAAGTGCAACTACTGGGCATTGATAGTCGTGAGAGATTCACAACCTCGCAAGTAATCGAGGTATATGTCCTATGCATATTCGGGGACAAGGAATTACGGAATCTTTGCAAAGTATAAAAACTAACTCACGTGGGACGTGGAGTGTAGTTTAGTAATTTCTTCATCACGAATTTGACATAGTGTCGGGTTAGTGAGTTTGACATTACCATGGTTTCTCACTCGACCGGGACATATGTGAAGGGTCTATACGTATTACGACGATCTATAGTCGGTTCGTAAAATACGAAGATCGTACTCAACACGGGATCTATTCGGTACCACGGGATTGGCTAGGTGCTTACCGAATTCTTGAATTCCTCCCTTGCCGGGTTTTGAGACGAACCAAGAGAGTCGGGCTTAAAATGGATCACTGGGATAGTATTTGATAAAGTGAGATGTGTTATTACATATCGGTCTTGGAGACGTTCATAAAACATTAAATATTAGTTTTTAGAAACTATATTTACTTGGAATAAGATTCCTGGAATGAAACGACAAAGAATGGACCGAAATAGGGTTCACAACCATGAGCAAGGCTCGTCAAGGTCGTGAAGCCCGCCTGAAAAGTAGCAGCAGATTCAAAAATTAATATCTCAAACTCTAGACCTCGGATTGAGAATCCCTTTGGTTAGAATGAAGATTGGTGAGTATTATATCTGTGGTTAAAATTTCAGGTCCATCGGACATCGTTTACCCCTCGATCTAAGAGATCTACGTAACTGTCGCAAAGCTGTCGAACGCGTCACGGCCGTGACACCTTGTGCAAGAGGCCGTGAAGGTCGACAGAGGCCATGTTTTTTGGCCCCGACTTGGTCACGGCCGTGACCATCATGTCCCAGGCCGTGAAGGCCGTCAGGGACTTGTTCATGGCCGTGAATCGGGCCGTGATGACGTGCAGAAGCTTGGCTAAGCTCGTCACGGCCGTGAAGACCTTTGCAAGAGGCCGTGAACCAACAGTTTTTGGTCAAAACTTGTCCAAATCAAATCCAAATTCGTTCCTTGTTTTATTGCTAGACTTGTGGGACAATGTCTAGTCATTAGATGATATAATACAAAGGAAACAAACAAGTTATGAGTCATATATGATATGATTTGGATTAATTATGATTAAAATCAATTTCAAAGGGTGAAAGTTGATTTAATCTTTATTTTTTTGAAGAATCTCGTCCATAATTTTTAATCCAAGCTTTCTCACACTAAAACTTGGAGTTTAGAGAGAGTTGAGAGCATATGAGTTTGTTCTTTGAGAAAAACTTAAGTGTGTTTGAGTTTTTAGTAAATCAAACACATAATTACAAACACACACATCTCTTCTAAAACATCTTCCCCTCCTCTCTAGCCATCCTTGGGAGGAGGTGGAATTTGGATACGTCCCGGGGTCGGCGTGACGATCTTGCCAAGGCGTTAGAGCTCGGAGAGGTCACGACGTTGCTTGGAGCGAACTACGACAACCGGGACGGCAAGACGAGAGCTAGGATCTTCGCTACGAGGGTAAGCTACAAAAACCCTTATTATGTGTCATGCATATTTTCTTTACATAACCAAGCGATCCGGGGCTCCTTACGGGGATCCGGGGAAAAAAATTTTTAAACTTCCGCTGCGCCCGGGGTTCGATCTCGGGACACCCGGGGTTCCCCAACACTTCTGCTACATTTTTAGGACTTTTCCACTTGATTACCGCTTCGATTTTACTGGGATCGACTTGAATACCTTTACTAGAAACTACATGCCCCAGAAATATTACTTGATCTAACCAAAATTCACATTTCGAGAGCTGCGCATAAAATTTCTTTCCCGTAAAGTCTGAAATACAACCCCTAAATGTTGTTCGTGCTCTTCTTCTGACTTGGAATATATTAGAATATCGTCAATAAGGACAATCACGAACATGTCTAAATAGGGTCGGAAGACTTCGTTCATTAATGCCATAAAGACTGCAGGGGCTTCGTCAATCCAAAGGGCATAACTAGGAATTTGTAGTGCCCATATCTTGTTCTAAAGGCAGTCTTTGGAATATCACCATCTGCAATCTTCAGTTGATGGTATCCTGATGTCATATCGATTTTTTGAAAGACCCTAGAACCTTGTAATTGATCGAATAAATCGTCGATCCGAGGTAACAGGTATTTACTTTTCACCGTTACTTTATTCAATTGTCGGTAGTCTATACATAATCTGAGTGTCCCATCTTTCTTTTTGATGAAAGGAATGGGTGCTCCCCAAGGCGATACGCTCGGTCGTATATAACCTTTATCTAAATATTCCTTCAACTGGACTTTCAACTCATTCAGTTTTATCGGCGCCATTCGATATGGTGGAATAGAAATTGGCGCCGTGCCTGGTTGAAGCTCAACAGTGAACTCTGTATCCCGATCGGGAGGTAATCCTGGTAACTCTTCGTGAAAGACATCAAGATATTCACTGACTACCGGAATATCTTCTATTTTCAGTCCACTTAACTGCGCATCTATAACATAGGCTATAACCCTTCGCATCCTTTACTAATCATCTTAGAAACTTCTAAGCTTGATATCCGATGTGCCGTCCATACGCTCTTTTCTCCCTTAAGTATTATATGAGTTTGATCTATAGGGGTCAATTCAATTTCCTTTTTGAAACAATCAAGCTTCGCTCTGTATCTTGACAACCAGTCCATGCCTAATATTACGTCAAAATCCATTAAAGGAATAACGAACAGGGTTGCTCGCATTTCTATCCCGTTACTGACAACTTTGCATTCTGAGTATACGGTGTTTACTATAACTATTTCTCACGTTGGAAGTCGAACGTATAATTCATCCCATAGGGGTTCGGGTTTATTAGGTAATAATGATGCAAATGTTCGATACGAATGAATGAGTGGCACCTGGATCGAATAAAACATATGCATCAATATCACAGATAAATAATTTAGGCGTAATTACGTGTGATCCTTCTTTGGCCTCCTCACGAGTCATAGTGAAAATCCTAGCCTGTGCTGGCGGCCTAAAAGCTTGACCTCATGAGCTCCCTCTTCCCGAACTTGGGCTAAAGGATCCTCGTCCCCTTCCTCTTCCACGATTCGCAAAATTTCCACTGACTCTAGATTGTTCTACTGTAGGTTCCATTTGCAGTGTATGGCAATTTCTAGCCAAATGTCCGGGTTGTCGAAAACATTCTCCTGTGAGCCATCTACAAACACCAAGATGATTTTTCCCACAATTTTCGCATGCTGGTATTGTTGGTTGAGAAATTCCTCGTCCAATAGGTCTCATTTCGCCAGTACTGCCCCTTGCGGAACTACTTTGAGTACTCATTGGTCTAGATGCACTATATGTCTTTTTCATCTTTCCGCTCGACCATTCTTCTCCTGGCCTGCTCTTGCTACTTTGAAAATTTCTCGATTCTGTTTCCAACCTTTCGGCGCGAATAGCCACCGCCCTTAGTTTCCCGTAGGACACCGTATCTGATGGTGTAATACGATTCCTAATCATGTAACGAAGTCCAGCTTCAAACCTTCGGCACGTATCTTTTCAATAGCAACCATATGTGGAGTGTATCGAGATAGCTGATTAAACATCACTTCATATTCGCCCACGGACTTGTTTCCCTGTTTAATTTCTAAAAATGCCTTTTCTTTCTGATCTCTGTAGACCTCGGGCATATAGGTATCATTAAATTCTCTCAGAAAATCTTCCCAGGTCAGCACTGGAGGTTGGGTCATACTATCTGGGACAGTTTCCCACCATTCATATGCATGTTCCTGAAGGAGCGAGACTGCATAATCGAACTTTTCTACTGTGGTGCATCGCATCATATTGAACACGCTTTCTGTTCTTTTAAGCCATGTCTCTGCTTCTGCAGGGTCCGTCGTGCCCGTAAAATCCACAGCACCAATTTCCCTTAATTTGTCTTATCGTCGCTCTCGGGGAATTATCAGGGGATTTTCGAGTTAATGCTGTCTGAGTGTATGTGATAAGTGGGATTCAGGTACGGTCGTTCTTCCTCCTCCCTCTGTTGTTGGTTCATCGCGTTTTATAGGTATTGGTTCACCTATTGCCTTTGCCTATATATGCAAAAGAAGTTTAAGGGCAATCCATGATATACACATACTATGCAAATGTCTACAAAACCTAAAGCCTAGGCTCTGATCACTACGTGTAGCGCCCCGTTTCCTATTACCTTTTTACGCAGCTCTAAAATATTCATATAAAATTTTTCGCGATTCCCATAACCATTTCCTTTAACAAAAAACGGGTGCATACATCTGGTCTAGTTCCTTTCACCATAATGTACATATATGTACCTATCATACGAGTCACAAAATGTAACAGTCAAAATCCATTTCTATTCTATATGCTAACAATGAGCCAGAGGGGAGCAGGAGGAGAGCATAACCGTCCAACCTTGAATCCGTGCTGTATGATGATGCTTTCTATGCGGCTTGCTAATTATCTACAACAACTGTGAAGACAGCAATTCAGAGTACGATCGCAACATGTTAACTACTAACAAATGACAATAATAAATAGTAGTCCGTTCTTTCCATCAATATCCTAATTATGCTATCAAAGAATCATCATGCACATAACTGTCATTCATAGGATCCATAGATTACATGCCATTCTATAAGTCCATTTATTTTGATACTCCCGTTATATACTAGCTAGACTGTACTGTACGCCCAGCCGGCGCCCATGCATGGGACTCTGTAACCATGTCGTAGTCCCCTGATTTTTAGGGATACGTGTTGCCTGTACAGGACTCTGTAAAAAACCCCGATTTGTAGGGATATATGCCGTAGCATCCGTATCATACCATCTGTAGTCGTTGCAGTCATAACGGTTTCTTCCTTCATTTTATACGTATGCAGTGCTATATATAAAATACCTTATGTAACACATCAATCACCTACTAATCAATTAATCAATAGAAAACATGTAAACATATAAGGCACATAAGGTACATATCGCAATCATACTCACAAGTTTCGCCTATTATCTCGTCCGCTCAATCGACTTTGTCCTTGCCCTTATCCGACTCCTGACCTAAATAATTATTTATCTGGTAAGTATAAAATTCCTATAATGACATGCGTGCGTGATATGCATGCTTTATTATGCATGATCGTTCCTATCCGTAGCCTTTACCTTTCTGTTCATTACTTATAATATATTAAACTCTTGGCTTAGAAGTTATATTTTTTATCAATATCAAAACCTGCATTAAATTTGGTAACTACTGTATAGCAAAAATATCATTGAAAACCTTAATTATTATTGTGTTAAAAACCCTAAATATCGAAACTAATTAATTTCTAAAAAAATCTGTATCATACCGAAGATCTTATATGAAAATAACATATATATAAGTTTCCTTTAATTTTAGGAAACCCTAATTCCTACATATATATACATATTGCATTATTATATACATAAGTATTTTATTATTGATGATATCGATTTCCTCAAGCCTAAGAGAACTCTTTATCGAGATTTATATTCCATGTGTAGTTATTAATTTTAAATCCTATGATAGGATTTCGAAGTATAATATAAAGGGTTTCAACATGTATCATAAAATTTCGAAGTGTAATATAAAGGATTTCGACATGTTAAAGGATTTCGACATGTATCATAAAAGATTTGGAAACAGGTTTCGCGATTCTTCACATTCCATTTCTAGATTTCTTTCGAGATTCTATCATTGTATTTCTTAATCTCGAGATCTCATTTCGAGATTTGCTTAGTTGATTTCGAGATTGGATCTCGAGATTCATAGTCTATATTTGTATTTCTTAATCTCGAAATATTATTTCGAGATCTGCCTAGTTGATCTCGAGATTGGATCTCGAGATTTATATTCCAGCATTCTATGGATTTCGAGATTATATCTCGACATCTATCTAATTCATATCATCGAAATCCCTTTCGAAATTTAACCCAAACACGGAAAACGGTACACTAAAAAAAACAGAATTTTCTTTCTTAAGAATGTTAGGGTTTGATCGTCATGTAACTACATATTTATATCGAAAATTTCATAGCTTAAATATCAGTGCTTTAACATGACTAGTTCAGGCTTCGGATTTTACTAACCAAGGCATGATTCACGAAAGGCTTTACATAATTATTCTACTATGTTAACTATCTCATAATTCGAAAGTATCACATAATCAATAAAACTTATAAGCACAAATCGAATTGTAAGGGAGTTAGGGTTTTCTATACATGCTAACCTTCGACACTTCTCATACTCACTACTTACTCATGAGATACCTACATATGTTTATCAAAGGAATCTAATCATACTAAGTGTAAGGAACTTTTGTATACCTTTCGAAGGATTAATGCCTTCGTGAGTCTTGAATTTTATCTCCTGTTAGATCTTCTTTTTTTTGTGAAAAATCGTCTATCTCGCATAAGGGTCTTAATATATATATTAGCTATGTTTATCACTTTGAACTTGGTGATGACAAGATTAGGTGGTGTACGAGTTCTTTTTACCTCAACCTTAAGTAATCCTATACATATAATATTTCTTATGGTTTGGGCTTTCATTCGAATCATAACCTAATCAAGTAAAGCCTAATCAAATTTATTGTGACATTTAAAATTCTATGTAGCCTCTTGGTAACTTCAAAAATTAATTCCACACCCTAGAACTTGATACGTTCGCTCTACGACTAATTTCTTTTCTCACACTTCCTGCCTTGCGTAATTACTTGTTTATTTACGTCAAAATCCCGTATGAAAATTAACGGGGTTTTTTTTTCATTAATAGCCTTTAGCCTTAGTTGATAGTTTGAAATCTTTATTGTTTATTTCCTTACTATCAACTCGTAATATACAAATCAAATATTATTTGTCATCATAATATGCATCATTTAACTTAATTAGCAAGTGCATGAATTAACATTTCTGCATGAAAAGGGTATAAGGTTTCGGTTCCTGATATGGATTGCTCTACGGTGTCATCTGACACTGGAGTCTGTGAAAGCGCTTCTGACGACTCTCCAAGAGTTACTTCGCAACCCGCTCCACCTTCTCGAACGAACTCCTCTTCGAGAAAGTGAGCCTGAAGGGCTACAACGATTCTCTGATGGTCGTGTAAGTAAAATTGGTATCCCATGGAATCCTCAGGATACCCGACAAAACGTCATTTCATAGCCTTCGATTCCAGTTTATTTGTCTTGAGCTTTTTCACAAATGCAGGGCAACCAAAACTCTAATGTGATTCAAGCTCGGTCTTCGTCATGTCCATGTCTGACACGAAATACGATCGACAGGCTTTGTAGGACTATTCAGAATGTGTGCCGCTGTCAACAGGTCATGACCATACAACGATATGGGCAGGTCTGTAAAGCTCAGCATAGCTCGAACCTATCCAACAGAGTTCCATTTCGGCGTTCCGACACGCCGTTCAAATGCGGTGTTCCGGGCGGTGTCATCTGTGAAATGATCCCTTCTCTTTCAAGAAATCGTCAAACTCGAGGCTCATGATCCCGTTCTCTTCAATGACCGAACGGTTTTGATGCTCTTTCCAGTATGATTTTCCACCAAAGCCTTGCACTATTTGAACCATTCGAAAGTATCAGACTTGTGCTTCGTGAGATACACCTCGTGGAAGGTAACCAAGGCCCTATGAAGGACGACTTGGTTATCAGTGAAGGTAACGAAATAATGGAGTTACCACGAGCCGCTACCCCGAATGGTCCGCAAACATCCGTGTGAACCGAGAAGTTTTGGGGCTCTCGCAAAAGTCCCTATGAAGGGCGACGTGGCATCTTTCCAAGGATACAAGATTCGCAAGTCGGATAGGGATCCGAGCCAAGCGGCTTTATAATGCCGGTTTTCTCCAACTCGAGAATCTTCTATTCTCCAGCTTGACCGAGTCGAAGATGCCACAACAGTCTCGAGTTCGACTCCAATTTTTGTTTGTTGGTGATTGTATTCACAATTTTTTGTTTAATCTTCGACATTTAGATAATATAATCCATTCAGTAAACGTGCACCTCCGAGGCAATTATTTCCAAAATAAATATTGCATATATTATTACTAAGGAACTCGTAACCGTTTCCGCTCAAAACGGGAATAGAAACAATATTCTTAAGCCCTTTGTGCAAAACTAAACAACCGAAAAGCAATAAACTATGTCGAATAGATAAAACGAGGGTTCTTGATCCAATGTGGGTCGCCGGTACACTATGTCGCTTCCTACATTGATCATGATCTCTCGGTCCGTTAGCTTCCTACTTCATTCCAGACCCTGCTTCGAAACATAGATGTGAGCACTAGCTCCCGAGTCTAAGATCCATGAACGAGAATATACTGTCATAGAACAATTAGTTTCTAAAACGTGAAGTTCTTTACCTGAGGCGGCTAGCTTTGGGCAATCGCACTTCCAATGGCCAAGCTCATTACAGTGAAGGCATTTGTCCGTCGGCTTAGCGCCTTTGAACACGTTCTTCTTACCCTTGCGTTATGAAATTCGTCCTTTGGGCTTAGTGGGCTTGTCCGAGTTTTTCTTTCTACTCGACCCTCCAGTCTTAGCATTCGCGACAAGAACTACTTCCTTTCCTTTCACCTTCCTCATCTGAGTTTGTGCCGCCGACAACTGGTTCATCAACCCAGTCAAAGTCATCTAGGCCTTGTTCAGATTAAAGTTCACAATGAACGAATTGAAGGAAGGTTGGACCGACTGAAGTATCAGATCGTGCTGGAGCTCATTATCCATGATAAAGTCCAGTGCCTCGAGTCTTTTGATCCAATCGCTCATCTTGAGCACATGCTCTCTGACGTCACTACCTTCAGACATATTGCAATGAAATAGTTGCTCCGTAAGGGAATATTGAGCACTCCTGGAATGTTCGCCAAAAAGCTCCTTCAAATGAAGCAAAATGGCGCCCACTTCCATTTCCGAGTGAGTGCGCTGCAACTCATTGCTCATGGAAAGAACTATATATCCATTGACCTTTGGCTCGTCAATCAGCCACTTGGCATACGCAGCCCGGTCTTCGTCACTCGCACCAGCACCTGGACTTGCGGTACGGGGGAATCGAGGACATAAGTTAACGACTTCACACCTAGGACTATCCTCATGTTATGGAGCCAGTCCACGTAGTTTGGTCCAACCAAACAATTTCTTTTAAGCAGCATAGTAATAATGTTCGTTATCGCAATAAATAGAAAGAAACGTAAAGATGCAGAAAATAAAGATCTAATAATGTTTATCTTATCATTTATCAAGGGCAAACAAGGACTTTTCGTTTCCCCTAACTCCCACTATTTCTCGAAAACACTATCCTCCCGAGAAGAGTTTCGAGAAACGTCGTTGAAAGTTTCGTAGTGGAATTGATGTCCCCGACTCAACTAGATTCACCTCAGCCTTTAACGCAATATTTGCCTCGTCTAATCTTATTGAAGTCACGTCAAACGTGAACTTATCCAATCAGAGTTTCAACTATCTTTGTCTCAGTTATTGACCCTCACGGCTAACCCTGCTTATTGGGTATAACTGCCTATGTGTGACCTATCAACTTATGCTCAAATGGCACAGAATGTACCGCCCCTTGCTACCGTACGCTTCGTGGGGGCGGACTGGTATGACGAGTGTAACGACCCGACTTCCTACATACGCATTTTGGCGGATATATGCAGCGTAAGCAGCGGAAAGCCCATTTAATAAAAAAAACCTTCTAAACACAATAGTACATAAACATTTAAAGTCGATTTTCACGAAACACACTTTTGCCCGTTGGGCTGAAACCCAAAAACTAAAAATACGAAACATACATTAAAACACTCTACACGTCTCGTCTCATGTACCGCGCCGCCCTCAAAAGTTCGTGGAGTCATCGCCATCAGCCGCCTAGTCGTGACGTATTGCAACGTCCGACTCATTCGTACCTACACACGTAAACCCTGAACTTTTGCCCAGTGGATGAAAATATGCATAAATGTACGTGCTCTCACATCCCAATCCCTAACACCTCACAAATGCACGCTCGACTGATTTCTCGCATCTCATCACATCTCGAGTCAACCTTGTTGACCTTTTTGGTCGTGCATTGTATTTGAGTTTTGATGATTCCATGTACTTAGCAGGAGATAGGCACTACAAATTTAGCAATTCGAAATGTGTATGTATCATGTGCTTATATTTGAGTGAATTGCATCTTGACACCGTGATTCCATTGCAACATGACTTATGTGATACCACTGTGATCATTGATTCCACCGTCATGATATCACTGTTACGTAATTTTGGAAAGTATGAGTAAATCGAATGATAAGTAACTTTGATCTTTGTGGAAAATGATGTGATTAATGCCTGATGTGCTGTGCTCGAGTAAGGATTATGCGTTAGTTTGAAATAGGATAAATATGATATACATGGTAATGAACTTACTGCTGGAATTTGTCTATATATGGAATGAGATCTTCTATATCCTTGAATGTGCTAAATATGGAGATTATTTACTAAGGATATAATTGCATGAATGTTATCCATTTTCAAGATATGCTGAAATAGGAATTATATGATACGGATGCATTTAATTCGTGCTTATCTGTTTAAGTTATTGCACTTGTGCTATACATGGAAAGGATATATGCTATACATGGAAAACACGTCATCCACTGGAACATGTCTATCTTTAGGAAGAAATCATGCAGATATCATTAGCAATTGCATCTAAAATGTTAAAGTCAAACGAATTCTTTCCTTGTGCGAACATGGTATTTATTTATATGGAAATTCGTGATTTATGTGCTGCATAATTGATAAGATGCTGAGTGGAACCATTTATGGTATATTCGTAAGTACCACAGTGCTAATATGGATAAGATCTGCCTATATGGTAAGGAAAAGGTATTTGGAGTAAGAGTTCATGCAAATTAATGAATATGACCGTTGTGATGCTTAGAGCTTAATTTGGCATGATAATGGAATGATGTTCTAAACTGCTGATTGCGATTGACATTCCATATGAAGTGTGTGATACTAACAGGGTTATATAAGTCAACACTTCAACGTCGGGTGCAGAAAACGAACGAACGAAAATACACGAGATAGCAAGAACAGAGATCTGAATTAGAGCGTTTGATTTTGCGAATTATTACTCTCTGTTTGTGCTTTGTGCTTTCATTTGCGATTGTTGAGTGCATCCTAAGCTAGAAAAACTACCATCCCAATCTGAGTGTTAGTGAGCCTCACAAGGAGAAAAGAGTGAAGCGTGCCTTTCGTGAAGGGAGGATTTGAGATCCAGCTGACCTTCGGGAGCGAGCTGTTTCCAGTCGGAGAATGTGGATTCTCAGGAAACGACGTGGAACGAAACTCGGCGTTAGGCACCCTAGCTGCGGACTAGTGTTTATCTTTGTCTTGGTTGTCTAAGGGCGATCAGTCACGTCTGTAACCAGCTACGGTAACATAGTGAATTGATCAAACTCTTGAGGAGCAAACCTCAAGGAGAGGACTAAACCCCACTTGGGGATATAACCTCTATAAATCCAGGTGTTATTTACTTTTCTGTTCACTTGCTCTCACGAAGATTCACTCGACCAACAGTTAAGGGAATAACCATCATAACATCTTAATTCCGCTGTTCTCTTGTAAAAGATACATCTGAGTAAAAGAAGCTAAAAGTTTTAATAGTCTAATTCACCCCCCCTCTTAGGCACATCTTTTACTTCAATTGGTACCAGAGCAGGTTACTCAAACGACGGGCCTAACATGCCTGAGTAAAAGATCTAATGGCTTCTTTGAGTTTTGATGTGTTTGCAGAAGGTCAGTTTCATACAAGGCCTCCACTGTTCGATGGTACCAACTACGCTATCTGGAAGAACAGAATGAAAGAGTTCTTAATCGCTGTGGACTACGACATCTGGGAAATCATCACGACTGGACCCTATAGTCCCACTACAAACACCGATGGAACCAGCGAGATCCCTACTGAATACACTCCTGCTGAGAAACAAGGACTCTCTCGAAATGCCAAAGCAAAGAACTTAATCGCATGTGCACTAACAAAAGAAGAGTACAACCGTATTAGCTCTTGTGAAACTGCAAAAGATATGTGGGACATGCTACAAGTAACTCATGAAGGCACTTTCAGAGTGGTACAAGAAAGGATCGCTCTTCTCACCCACCAGTATGAACTGTTCTCCATGGAACCCGATCAACCAAATGTACGCCAGATTCATGGGTATCATCATCCAGATGTTTTCTCTTGGGAAAAAGGTACCAGAAAGTGAAAAGGTTCGAAAGATACTGAGATCACTCCCCAGAGATTGGAATGCCAAAGTGACTGCTATCTATGAGTCCAAAGACCTAGAGAAACCGACGATTCCAGAACTGATAGGATCTCTCACCTCTTATGAGGTGACTCAGACCTCTATCAACGAGATGGCACAACCTCGAAATCAGAAGTCCATCGCTTTCAATGCTGACCAAACTGAAGAAGAATCTGACGAAGGAGAAGAAAGTGAGGAAAGTATGATGCAACAACTCGCCATGCTCACTAAAAGGTTCGAGAGGTTTCACCGAAAGAAATTCAAAGGCAACTTAAACAAGTTCCAACAGAAAGGAAGCAACACTATCAAGCACAACACCTCTCGGTGCTTCAACTGCAATAAGCCCAGCCACTTCGCACAGAACTGTCCTCGAGGGAGCGATGATAAGAAACAAAAGAAAGGAAAAGCCATGGTAAGCAACTGGGATGATTCCGAGAACGAACAGTCAGAGGAGGACGAGAATCATGCATATATGGCCGACGATGATCAGGTATCATGTTCATCAAGTATTGAGAAAATTAATATCTTAAATGAAATATATGCTAATGATCCCGATGAAAGTGCATCTTCAGTGTTTGATGTAGATGAGAGCAAAGACGAGTTATGCGAACTGATTCAAAATGCCTATGGAAAAATAAAGTCTCTCAATGCCTTAGTGAAAGAAATTATGAAGCAAAGAGATAACCTTAGTCAGGAGAAACATCAAGCTGATCTAGAGATTACGAGTCTAAAGAGTGAAGTAGAAACTTTGAGGAATGATAAGAGAGCATGTAAATGTGATGTACTAGAAAAGTCGAATAAGGAATTGACCTGTGATATCACTGCACTTAGAGTATCCCTAAGTGAGAAAGAGCGCACTGTTGATAGGTTACTTCAAGGGAAACAAAATCTAGATCTCCTACTAAATATTCCTAGGTACACTGAAAGATCAGGGATAGGATATTCCAACGTAGAAGAACACGTAGTTCCAGAGGTTTCAAAAACTAAGTGCTTTACTTGTGGAAGAAATGGTCATCATTCTTACAACTGTTTTCTGAAACATGCAGACCGGTCTAAATATGTTTGGAACCTAAGAATACCGCTGTGCATGCTAGTGTAGTGGAATCATCTGTTGAAAATAATAGCTTGTCACATGTAAACATGAATTATTTGCCGCTAATGTCCTAGGACCCAACAGAAATTGGGTACCTCAGAAAAATTCAAATTCCTGCAGGTACAGAGAAAGAGCACAAACAAGAGAAAGAGGTGGTATCTTGACAGTGGGTGCTCTCGACACATGACAGGTGATATCACTAATTTCGTCTCCCTGAAAGCGTGCGACGGTGGGTTTGTATCATATGGTGATAATACAAAAGCAAAGATAATTGGTATTGGAACAGTAGGCAACACTCTTAATACCACTATAGATGATGTGTGTCTAGTGAAGAATCTTGAGCACAACTTAATTAGTATAAGTCAACTATGTGATAAGGGTCATTCCGTTATTTTTGAAAACAATAAGTGCATAGCTAGGAAAGATGATCAAGTAATCTTTAGTGCATCTAGACAGGGGAATATATATTGTATCACGCTCGATGATATCACTAACCAAAATGTTAAGTGCTTAGCTGCCACTCAGGATACCTCATGGCTATGGCACAGGCGTCTCGGTCACGCCAACATGGAACTGATATCCCATATCACTGACAAAGACTTAGTGCGTGAAGTTCCGATTGGTTAGTTCTCAAAGGACAGAACATGTCAGGCATGTCAAATGGGCAAGCAGACCAAATCGTCCTTTAAGAGTAAGAACACTATCTCTACATCTAGACCTCTAGAGCTACTTCATCTTGACCTTTTTTGTCCCGTTCAAACCATGTCTTTACGAGGTAAGAAATATGCCTTTGTAATTGTAGATGACTACTCTATGTACTCATGGGTGATATTTCTTGCACATAAGAGTGAGGCTCTAGAAAATTTCATATCACTAGTAAAGAAATTAGAAAATGAGCAGGATACCACTCTATGCAAAATTCGTAGTGACAATGGTTTGGAATTTGATAGTGGTTCATTTGCATCTTTCTGTGATCAGCATGGTTATACACACAATTTTTTAGCTCCCATTTCTCCTCAGCAAAACGGTGTGGTTGAGAGAAATAACCGAGTGCTACAGGAAATGGCAAGAACAATGTTACATGAGTATGATCTCCCTAAGAAATTTTGGGCAGAAGCTGTTAGCACAGCTAGTTATGTTTCAAACCGTGTTTTTCTTAGACCTATTCTGAAAAAGACTCCCTATGAACTTCGGAATGGTAGAACACCCAACATAGGATACTTTCGTGTCTTTGGTTGCAAATGTTTTATCTTGAATGATAGGGATAAAAGGGGGAAATTCGACGCAAAGGTAGATGAAGGCATATTCTTAGGATATGTCTCTATTCTAAGGCATACCGTGTATTTAACAAAAGAAAAGAGACTGTACAGGAATCAATGCATGTAACCTTTGATGAGTTTATAACATCAGGTTCTACTAACGAGGAAGGTTTAGATATGTCCCTTGCAGATTCACAGATACCACAAGTTCCAACTGATGAGTCTCCTCAGGATAAAGATGGTGATCCCACAGCTGAACCAGAACCCATTGAATTCCACCTCAAAGAAGGTTCAAGCACGCATCCAGCCATCCCACGGATCAAGTCATTGGGAATATCACCTCCGGGATCAAAACAAGAGCCACTGCACGAAACCAATCTTCAGAGGATTCCCCAAATGCGCTATTGTCCTTGGTGGAACCCAGGTCAGTAAATGAAGCACTCACTGAAAACTCATGGGTATCTGCCATGCAGGAAGAGCTAGCTCAGTTGATAAGAGCCATGTGTGGACACTTGTGGAACGACCTCATGACAAATCTATCATCGGTACCAAGTGGGTCTTCAGCAACAAGCTCGATGAAAATGGTGAGGTCATCCGCAATAAAGCAAGGTTAGTCGCAAAAGGTTATTCCCAAAAGAAGGTATAGATTATGAGGAAACTTTTGCCCCCGTAGCTAGGCTTGAATCCATCCGTATACTACTTGCCTATGCATGCTTTAAAAGATTCCAATTATTTCAAATGGACGTAAAAAGTGCTTTCTTAAATGGATATATAAATGAAGAAGTTTACGTCGATCAACCTCCTGGATTTTTAAATGAAGAATTTCTTGACCATGTTTTCAGATTAAATAAGGCTTTATATGGTTTAAAACAAGCACCTAGGGCGTGGTACGAGAGACTTAGTAAATTTCTGATAGATATGGGATTTACTACTGGAACTATTGATAACACACTATTTATCAAGCATGATCGTGATCACATGTTACTGGTACAAATATATGTTGATGATATCATTTTTGGAAGTACCAATAACCTTCCCTGCGAAGAGTTTTCTAAGTCTATGCAGCTAGAGTTTGAAATGAGTCTCATGGGCGAGCTAAATTACTTCTTGGGTCTCCAAATCAAGCAACGGTGCAATGGAACATTCATTTCCCAGACCAAATACACCAAGGAGTTATTACAAAAATTCGGAATGGCTGATTCCAAGGTACTGCCCACTCCTATGCACCAAACAGCTAAGATAGACAGTGACGAATCAGGTACACAAGTAGATCAAACTAAGTATCGTGCTATTATAGGTAGTCTACTTTATCTCACTGTAAGTAGGCCATATATCATGTTTGCTGTTGGTATGTGCTCTAGATATCAATCCAAACCTAAGGAATATCACTTGACTGCTGTTAAACGTATACTTAGATACCTTAAGGGAACCATGAATTTAGGCTTATGGTATGGAACTAGCGAAGAATTTCCTTTAGTAGGGTACCCTGATGCTAACTATGCGGGTTGTATGGATGATAGAAAAAGTACAAGTGGAACTTGCCAATTACTTGGTAATTCACTTGTAACTTGGTCTAGTAAGAAACAGAATGCGGTCGCCCTGTCCATAACCGAAGCTGAGTATATGGCTCTAGGAAACTGTTGTCAACAACTTTATGGTTAAGACAAACACTTAGTGATTACGGTCTTAGTTAGGATGCGATCCCTGTTCTTTGTGATAGTACCAGTGCTATTAGTATCACTAAGAATCCCGTACATCACTCTCGAACTAAGCACATAGAAATAAAGCACCACTTTGTTCGAGATCATATTCAAAAAGAAAATATTATCATTGATTTCGTGGGAACCACAGATCAATTGGCTGATATCTTTACTAAACCTCTCATAGAAAGTAGATTCTGTGATATCCGTCAGCGTCTAGGAATCTTAGAGCTAATTAAGGAAAGATGATCCCCTCCTTCAGCCTATAATCTCACAGCCTTATATAGACGATATCCTTCAGTGGAAATCTCAAATTAGGAAATAAAATCTCTGATCCCCTCAATTTTTTTCAAAATAAATTCTCGACTTAAGAGCCAAAATCCTTTCCTCTCTCACACGAATTCTTTGAATTTTAAATCACCACATCCCATCAACCGTCTATATCTATCTATCTCTCTCTCACTAACTTCATCTTCTACCTTCATCGTCCTCTTACCTCTGGAAATCCTAAAAACAATGGTGAGAACGGCCAGATCTAAGCAAGTCGATGCACGTTCAAGCGCTGGGAAGAAGAGAAAAGAACCACCACCAGAGGAATCACCATCCCCCACTTCATCGCCTCCTTCAAGAACCACCCGATCGAAAAATAAGCCCTCAGCGAAACCCTCAAAGTCCTCAAAATCATCCAAGAAAGCCAAAATCGTTCATAAAGATCCCTCTCCTAAGCCTTCACCCTCTCCTGATCACACCCCTGTTCATGAAACCACTTCCCATGCCTCTCAAGTTCGTGAGTCTACTCCGCAGTCACCTCCTGTTCGTGAACCCTCTCCAGAACGTCCTGCTCGTGAACCCTCTCAAGCACCATCATCAGTTCGTGAACCAACTCCTCAGCCATCTCTTGCTCGTAACCCTAGTCCACCTAAGCAGAACACCCCACCTAAGGAACCTTCAGTCTCTAAGGAAGGACATTCCAGTGAAGACGAGACAGAGGCAAATATCTCTAAAGCAACCTTTGACGTCAACAAGCCCGATGAGATCCCCTTCGAGGTAAAATTTCTAGATCCCACTGCTGAAGATAACTTCCAGAATCTGCTAAATCGTGATATCGCTAGGGGCCGTGGAATCCTGTTTGATGAGATCCCTTCCTGTACTGCTTTTACGTGGTTAGTTAGATTTGGGTGGGAGAAATTTCTTAGTATCAGTAGGACCGACTACCCTGAAGCTGTGAAGCTCTTCTATTCCAACCTAGACTATGAAGAGACAGATTCTGACATTGTGATAACCTCCTATGTTCTGGGTAAGAAAATCGAGTGGAACTGTGAGAAGCTTAATGAGATGCTCGGGGTAAGTAACGTTGGGATTAGGCACTTCAGTATGGGTGAGTGGTGTGAGTCTGATGGGTTCAGTCTGTCTGAATGCACTAGAGCTTTGTGGAACAGTAATAGGAGACCTAAGTTTGCTGAAGGGGTACTCTTAAGAAACTGGGAATAGATCACTATATTCTTCACAAAGTCTTGAACATGACCCTATGGAGCGCTAAGATTGGTAGCGGCGGACATTCCACCAATATGAATGCTATGAGCACCTTCGTCGTCTTCATGATCTCTAAGAACATAAAGTTCAATCTAGCCTATGCTCTGATGAAGTATATGATCTATGCTTTTGAAAGCCATGAGAAGTTGCTTCCCTATGGGATGATTCTGTCCCTCCTGTTCGAACTCGAAGCAGTTCAGCTGCTACCTAGCTGGGAGAACACTGCGCAGCACGCAGTCGACCTCAAGACCCTCAAAGGCATGGGAATCTACTATGAGAAGTAGGTTGGTTGGTTCAATGCCCAGAACAAGAAGGAAATCATGAGCTCTCTGAAAAAGAAGCCTGTTGGTAATGGCAAGGCCAAGGTTATTGAACTAACTGAGAGTGATGAGGAACCTGCTGTAGAAGATCAAGATAATGATGTGATCACAGAAATCCGCACTGATATCGCTGTCATCTTCAAGAAGCTTGGCAAGCTCAAGCACCAGAACAGTGAAATCCTTCACAAGCTGTCCAAGCTTGGGAAGAAACTGAAGAAACGCGCCTCGTCTGACAGCGAGTCTGATAGCGTTTAGAGCAATTTCTGATCTTTCCATCCTTCGCCTTCTGCAGTTCCTTTCGTGTCTGGTGATCCCGTCGTGCCTAGGAGTCTAAGTGTCTTAAGTAGTTTTTGTCCTCACCCTTTTTGATGCTGAAGGGGGAGAGATTTATGGACTAAGTGTGTAATAATACAGGTACCTGCGTGTGATCCCTGCTGTTGGGATAAGATCTTGTTAGGATTATGGTTATGACTATGTTTATTTTGCTCTGATTTGATTCCTTGACTAACCCTTATGTGTGCTGACTTATGCCTTGAGAATTTTTGGATATCTAAGTCAGGGGGAGTGCAATAGTCGTGATACTTATGTATGTTGTTTCTGCTGGAACCTTTATGAGATATCATGGAATCATGCTACATATCTGCACATAGTCAGGGGGAGCAAATCATGAAAAACTGGTAACACTTATGTGTGATGGTTTGCATGTATCTCCGAAATGACTAGTAAACATGCTATGAATCTCGATATGAAGTACTTGCACTTAGATAGAGGGAGCATGCGCATCTTATGTGAAACTTGACACTTTCATGCTCTGTCCATGATTAAATTAGGCTCACACGTTGCATGCCTACATGTTCGAATATGCTCATTACATTATTAACATGTCATCATCAAAAAGGGGAGAATGTTGACCTTTTCGGTCGTGCATTGTATTTGAGTTTTGATGATTCCATGTACTTAACATGAGATAGGCACTACAAATTTAGCAATTCGAAATGTGTATGTATCATGTGCTTATATTTGAGTGAATTGCATCTTGACACCGTGATTCCATTGCAACATGACTTATGTGATACCATTGTGATCATTGATTCCACCGTCATGATATCACTGTTACGTAATTTTGGAAAGTATGAGTAAATCGAATGATAAGTGACTTTGATCTTTGTGGAAAATGACGTGATTAATGCCTGATGTGCTGTGCTCGAGTAAGGATTATGCGTTAGTTTGAAATAGGATAAATATGATATACATGGTAATGAACTTACTGCTGGAATCTGTATATATATGGAATGAGATGTTCTATATCCTTGAATGTGCTAAATATGGAGATTATTTACTAAGGATATAATTGCATGAATGTTATCCGTTTTTAAGATATGCTGAAATAGGAATTATATGATACGGATGCATTTAATTCGTGCTTATCTATTTAAGTTATTGCACTTGTGCTATACATGGAAAGGATATATGCTATACATGGAAAACACGTCATCCACTGGAACATGTCTATCTTTAGGAAGAAATCATGCAGATATCATTAGCAATTGCATCTAAAATGTTAAAGTCAAACGAATTCTTTCCTTGTGCGAACATGGTATTTATTTATATGGAAATTCGTGATTTATGTGCTGCATAATTGATAAGATGCTGAGTGGAAGCATTTATGGTATCTTCGTAAGTACCACAGTGCTAATATGGATAAGATCTGCCTATATGGTAAGGAAAAGGTATTTAGAGTAAGAGTTCATGCAAATTAATGAATATGACCGTTGTGATGCTTAGAGCTTAATTTGGCATGATAATGGAATGATGTGCTGAACTGGTGATTGCGATTGACATTCCATATGAAGTGTGTGATACTAACAGGGTTATATAAGTCAACACTTCAACGTTGGGTGCAGAAAACAAACGAACAGAAATACACGAGATAGCAAGAACAAAGATCTGAATTAGAGCGTTTGATTTGCGAATTATTACTCTCTGTTTGTGCTTTGTGCTTTCATTTGCGATTGTTGAGTGCATCCTAAGCTAGAAAAACTACCATCCCAATCTAAGCGTTAGTGAGCCTCACAAGGAGACAAGAGTGAAGCGTGCCTTTCGTGAAGGGAGGATTTGAGATCCAGCTGACCTTCGGGAGCGAGCTGTTTCGAGTCGGAGAATAGGGATTCTCAGGAAACGACGTGGAACGAAACTCGGCGTTAGGCACCCTAGCTGCGGACTAGTGTTCATCTTGGTTTTGGTTGTGTAAGGGCGATCAGTCACGTCTGTAACCAGCTACGGTAACATAGTGAATTTATCAAACTCTTGAGGAGCAAACCTCAAGGAGAGGACTAAACCCCACTTGGGGATATAACCTCTATAAATCCAGGTGTTATTTACTTTTCTATTCACTTGCACTCACGAAGATTCACTCGCCCAACAGTTAAGGGAATAACCATCATAACATCTTAATTCCGCTGTTCTCTTGTAAAAGATACATCTGAGTAAAAGAAGCTAAAAGTTTTAATAGCCTAATTCACACCCCTCCTCTTAGGCACATATTTTACTTCAAACCTATTACATTAGGGCCTAGGCTAGAACTAAAGGCAACACGCTCGCAATACATCACAATCACAAGGGTCTGTAGCTCGGGTGGCCCCACACCCTACAAGGGTCAGTATCTCGGGAGGCCCACTCCCCACAACACAATCACATATACTGTGCCTTAGTCCTAACCTCACTACTCATACGAGTCGATGAGCAACAATCGATGTCACAATCTACCCCACTCATCGGCACTACAGTGTCACCGTGACTCCGCACGGTCCCCTCTCTTCGTACCAAATGTATGCAAATGTCGTGCAAATAAAATGCAACATATTTTCCAATTATCTCTATATCACGTATCGGCCCGAGAAACCATCTCGGCCCGACCCAACCCGACCCGGCACGAAAACCCTAAGTGCGAAATACTATCATGGCTCGGGTCGTGCGACTCTAGGCCCGAACTCTCACCCTCATTCCCGAAATTACACTGAAAGACCAGATTCTAATCATTTTCATTTTGAGACTCGTAAATTTGAAATCACCTTTAAAAGCCCAAATTTCCACATTTAAAAGACCCGATTTTTATTATATTATTCCCAAATTTCACATTTGACCCAAAACTTAAAAATTTCTTTTAAAAGCACCCCTTGACCGAAATTTCTCTTGACTCCTGAGTTTTAAAAGTATTTCAATTTGGTCACCGAGTTTGGTAATACCCTAATTTAAGAGACCCGAATTTTTGAAAGTCATTTTTATAACCCGAATATTTTTTCCGAGTTTCAAATTGCCCCAAGAGTATTAAATTTCTTTAAAAATCTCCCTTGCTCGAATATTACATCTCAGCCCCCGGATTTTATAAAATTCTAATTTAGTCCCAAACTTTAGAAAATTATTTTTATGACCCACATATTTTTTTCCAAATTTTCAAATCTGCCCCAACAGTTTTGAAATTTATCTCCCTTGCCCGAATTTACATCTCTGCCCTCGGATTTTGTATAACTTTATTTAAGTCCCCAAACTTCAGAAAAACCAGATCTTAATCCAAGGACTCAAATTTCTTAAATCCTTTACTCACACCCCAAATTTCGTAAACTGGTTCAATCTACCCCAAAATTTGGCCCCTCACCCCATTTAACCCTCATGGTCGAAAGTTGAACAAAAACCCTGGAAAACCCTAATTTGCACTATTACCCGAACTTCTCCAAATCTTACCAATCTTGCCCTCAAAATTCTAATTCTTCTTTCCAATCCTAATTTCTTTCATTTCCCTAGATCACCCAAAATTAGAGATGGCCGAATTTACAACCAAGCATGGCCTAAATTATCACATAACATATAACGTGAAGTCATGCAATCACATAAAATTTTCGGCAGCAACACGTAGAAAAATCTCGACCATTAATCTTGTTTACGTAGTGATCTTCACCTACCTTAATTCCGTAGAGAGCTACGATGCGGGTTGTTTCGTGTGATCCCGATCCTAGGACTTCGATCCCGAGCTCCTCCTCGTCCGTGAGCTTCTCCTTCTCTTTTCTCTCTTTTTTCTTCTTTTCCCTCTCTCCCTGTCTCTCTCGGCCTCTCTTCCTTTCTTTCCTTTCTCTCTTTTTCCTTTCTTTCTCTTTCTTTCCTTCTCTCTCTCGGCCTCTCCTCTCTTTCCTTTCTATTCTCCTTTGGCCTTACTTATTCTTGTCTTCATGTATGTAGAGAGGTGTATTAGCTGTTGAGGCTTGTTTTTATTCCATCATGCACATTAGGCTTTTGGGTGTATTAGGTGATGACTCTCCCCCTCCCAACGTGATCTTCTTCTTCCTCTCTTTTTCCTTAATTTTATTAATTTGTCCTTTTTTGTATGGAGGTGGAATCATGGGGTGCCTTAGTGGTTCTTGTCCTTATGCAAATCAAAGGGGTGGCATTGTGGTTAGATCTTGTCTCTATGCTCAAGGAGGTCGAATAATAGTGGTTACCTTTGTCCTCAAGCTCACATGGAGTTGGCTTGGTCTTACCTTGCCCTCCAATTTATTTCGGGCCATTTTATTTTATTTTTATTTTTTTTTATTTTTTTAAACTTATTATTATTATTTTTACTGTTATTGGACCAAACTCCTAATAACTTGGGCCATTATTTCCTTTATTTGGCTCATAATTATCTTCGATCCATTTAAAGTTTTTCGAGTCCAGTTATAAATTTTTGGCTCGACTCGGAAGAAATCGGCGTATGTTCGAAAATCGACTCCACACATTTCCGAATATTATTGAAATAATCTCGTATAAATTTTTCGGGTATTACATTCTCCCCCTTACAAGAATTTCGTCCTCGAAATTACATCGAAAGAAATAATTCGGGATAACGATTCTTCATACCATCTTCTCGCTCCCACGTGGCTTCTTAACCGCTTGGTTTCGCCACAGCACTTTGACTAACGGAATATTTTTATTCCGAAGTCGCTTTACTTCGTGCATTAAGATTTCAACTGGCTCCTCTTCATAGCTCAGGTCCGGCTTGAGTTGCTGGTGAAGTGATTCGCTTCCCAACACATGATTCGTTTCGCAACGCATTTACGTAAGGTTGATACGTGAACTACGTCGTGGATTTGGGCTAACGAGGCGGGTAACTCCAGCTGATACGCAACTTCCCCTACTCTCTTGAGTATTTTGAAAGGGCCAACGTATCCCGAACTTAATTTGCCCTTCTTCCCAAATCGCTTCACGCCTCTCATCGGGGATATCTTTAATAATACCCAATCTTCTTCCGTTAATTCAAACGGCCTTCGTCGTTGATCGGCGTAGCTTTTCTGACAACTTTGGGACGTTTGCATTCGTTCTTGAATCTTCGTTATCGCCTCCGTCATCTGTCGTATCATATCGGGTCCCTAAAATGCTCGTTCGCCTATTTTATCCCAGTGTACCGGGGATCGGCATTTACGCACGCATAAAGCTTCGTATGGCGCCATCCCGACAGTAGCATGGTAGCTATTGTCGTACGAGAATTCGATCAACGGAAGATATTTACTCCAATTCCCTTTGAAGTCTAGAGTGCATGCTCGCAACATATCTTCAAGAGTTTGGATCATTCTTTCGGATTTCCCATCGATTTGTGGATGGTAGGCCGTGCTGAATGAGAGTTTTAGAAAATGGAGCTGCTCCCGGTACTAAATCGACGGCGAACAGAATTTCCCGATCAGGGGGTAATCCCGATAGATCATTGGGGAATACATCGGCAAATTCGTTTACGAAGGAACATCGTTCAGCACGAGCTGGGATACTCTTTCTGTCTTCACGGCATACAGAAGAAAAGACTCGCAAACCGTATTCAGTCTTAGTAGTAGAGATTTGAGAAATTTTAATTCTGTTCATCTTCCCTGCGAAGGTGAACATCTTGCCTTCGGGTAGTTGGAATATCAGTACTTTGCTTTGGCAATCGATCACAACCCAAAGCCAATTCATCTCGAAAATGATGCGTAGTCGTTCATCAGAATTACAATTAAATCAACCCCCAGATCTCTTACCTAGACTATCACGGGGCACTTTTTCCAGCACTTGATCAGTTTGTGTCGGAATCCCTATGTGGTAAGGTTACTATGTAAGTAGATTCAGTTAAGGTAGGAGATATTCCCACCTTTGTCACATATTTAGCTGACACAAACGAGTGTGTGGCTCCGGAATCAAAGAGCACTGAAGTAGGCACGTTATAGATAATCAACGTACCCGTCACAACCGAGGGGTCCGCCTCTGCCCCTTCATTGGTCAGTGTAAACACCCGTGCTGGAACCGGTGGCGGTATTGCCTCCGCCCCTTCATTGGTCAATGCAAACACCCGTGCTGGAACTGGTGGTGGTCATACAAGCGTCTGAGCAGGGTTCCTGGGTGCAGGCTCGTGAGTAATGTCCCTGCTTTCCGCAGAGATAGCAGTTGACGTTGGGGTTGAATCCAACTCCAAAGCAGACACCGATGTGATTACGCCCACGTGCTGACACCGTGGTGTGTTATTCGGAGGTCGGTCTGGACGCCAGATGGTCCCTGCGGCCTTGGTCGCCATGGTTGTTGGCCCGATGGATTCTCGCCGAAATTTGGGTTTCCGCCAAAGATTTGGCGCTTTTGATCTTCTCCGCCCTGCTGTCCTTCGTCCTTCTCTTAGCATCTTGTGCTTTCGTCACTCTGCTCTCCGCTTGTTCTGCCAAGATCGCACGCTCCTCAATGCTCGCATACGTCTTCCCTTCAATATCTTACATGCTAACACTTCGGAAGATCTCAGGCTTGAGACCTTCTAAGAAACGTTCGATCTTTAGCTCGTCATTAGCAACCATGTGTGGCCCAAACCTCAACAGTTGTTCAAATTTGCGGATATAATCTGCCACTGCCATCCCTCCTTGCTTCAAGTTGATGAACTCATTCATCTTTCGCCCTGTCTATTGCCGTAAAGCATTTCCCTTGAAAGAGGGTCTTAAACCTCTCTCACGTCATTGTAGTAGGTCCTCCAGCACCCGGATAGTATCCCACCAATAGCCCGCATTGCCACGCAGCATAAAGGTGGCACTCATCACCTTCCCAGCGTCAGGTAAGTGGTTCACACGGAACATATTTCCATAGTCCTGAGCTAGTCTTCAGCATGGTCCACAACCTCCTCAAATGTCGGAGGGTGTAGCCTTCAGAATCGTTCCCCGGCAGCTTCAACGCGTCCTATCTCCGGGTTAGCATGATGATCCGAAGAGCTTCGATGGTTTATGAGGTCCTTAATCTGATCTGACTTTCGTCGGATCCGATCGGTCAATTGGTGAATGGTAGAGCGGTCCTCCTCTGGTGGAGATTTAGTTCCCGCCCTACTACTCCACTCGCCTACTTCTCTACGTGTTCTCACCATTTTCAAATTACTTCTACAATTATCACATAAAGCACATATCAGAAAATCGTAAATCATAAACAAATTAAACTTGCAGGCGTGGCTAATCCTCCACGATTTTGAGCATTACATGGACGGTCTACAGAACCTATAAACTAACGCTCTGATACCACATGTAACGACCCGACTTCCTATATACGTATTTTGGCGGATTTATGCAGCGTAAGCAGCGGAAAGACCATTTAAAAACACAATAGTACATAAACATTTAAAGTCGATTTTTACGAAACACACTTTTGTCCGTTGGCCCGAAGCCCAAAAAGTAGAAACACAAAACATAAATTAATACACTCCACAGGTCCCGTCTCATGTACTGCCCCTCACTCAAAAGTCCGTGAGTCACCGCCATCAGCCGCCTAGTCGTGACCTATGTCAAAGTCCGACTCGTTCGTACCTACACACGTAAACCCTGAGATTTTGTCCAGTAGATGAAAATATGCATGAATGCACGTGATCTCACATCCCAATCTCGACACACCTCACAAATGCACGTTCGACTCTTTTCTGGCATCTCATCACATCTCGACTCAACCTATTACATCAGGGCCTAGGCTAGAACTAAAGGCAACACACGCGCAGTACATCACAATCACAAGGGTCCGTAGCTCGGGTTGCCCCACGCCTCACAAGGTCAGTAGCTCGGGAGGCCCACTCCCCACAACACAATCACATAAAGTGTGCCTTAGTCCTAACCTCACTACTCATACAAGTCTATGACCAACAATCATTCACAATCTACCCCACTCATCGGCACTATACAGTGTCACCGTGACTCCGCACGGGCCCCTCTCTTCGTACCACATGTATGCAAATGTCGTGCAAATAAAATGCAACACATAAATTAACTTACCAATTATCTCTATATCATGTATCGACCCGACCCGAAAACCCTAAGTGCGAAATATTATCATGGCCCGAGTCATGAGACTCTAGGCCCGAACTCTCACCCTTATTCCCAAAATTACACCGAAAGACCAAATTTTAATCATTTACATTTTAAGACCCGTAAATTTGAAACTCACATTTAAAAGCCCAGATTTTCACATTTAAAAGACCCGAAATTTATTATATTATTCGCAAATTTCACATTTGACCGAAAACTTAAAAATTTCTTTTAAAAGCACCCGTTGACCGAAATTTCTCTTTATTCTCAGTTTTAAAAGTATTTAAATTTGGTCCCCGAGTGTAGCACCCGGGTTCCCCGTAAGTATTTAGGGCCAATAAATTAGCAAAATGCTACTTCGTGATTTATGTGCATTTAGGTGAATTATGCGCATTAACGTGACTCATGTGCATTACGTGACTTATGTACCATTAATTTTGGGTCTATATGATTCCATGCGAACGTGGTTATCGACCTCATAAGTGCCTTTTTGTGATTGCCGTGGATTCCGTGAGATAATTATATGACTATAGGATAATTTATGTGCACGCTCCATGCTTACGAGACTTTACGAACGTCCGAGATTTTATGCAACGACTTAAGTGATTAGGGTGAATTAAGTTAGGTGGGAAATTTCGAAGTTTGGGCCAAGAGAAAATGATTTATGATAGTGGGCTATGCATATCACTCACTTTGGGCTAGAACTCAATCATGGGCCCAAGTTGTAAAATATCAACATGGGAGACAAACCTTCCTTAAAACAAGGAAGTCCCACGCCTTGAAGTTCTATCACCGTGGCCCTTATCCCTTAAAAATTATCTACTCAACTATCCAAAACTCTCTAACCTCACAAAGAAACTCACGAAATTAGAAAGAAAAGAGAAGAGAAGGAGCCGAAAGGAGTCCAATGTAGGACCCAGGTCCCTGAAAATTAGGTCGGCCAATAAATTATGTCTATGACTTACGTGATTTTGTGTTAATTACGTCTATGTTATATATTTATGTGAATTCATGAAATTCATGCTCGTGACTTTTATGAGAATTACGTGCAATTACGTGCCAAGGATTGTGGGTTCAATATGGTCCTAATTTAGGAATGATGATTTTCGAAAATGATAAAAGAAATGGCTTATGATAGATGGGCTTGGAATTTAATTAGTATTGGGCTATAATTTAATAATAGGCCCAAATTTGCAAGAAACCCAATTAGGAGACAAACCTCCATAGAATGAGGAAAACCCACGTCCACTCTAAATCTCCATCCCCAAAGCCTATGAGAATATCTTATCAAAATAACCCAAAAACTCCATAAACATACCAAAAGAAAACCCACGAAAGAAGAAACAACGAAGAAGTCGAAGCAAGGCTCAAGGCAACACCCTCAAAACCGCTCGGGAATTCGAAGTGGGTAAGTAAAACACCTCTTTAAGCCTTTAATTCTCTACCTTAGGTGTGGTTGGGGATATTAAATGGTGTTAAATGCAAGTGGTTGTAGAGAACCACGAGAAACCCTAAAAACCGAGTTCAAGCTCGCAATAAGGATTTTCGGGGTGAGCAAATATGGGTTAAGTAGCTTAGTATGTGGTTTAGAACTTATAACCTTAGGTAGAACAAGCCACGAAGCGAGGCTGTGAGATGATGAATGAGGAAAAATCGAAGATGATGATAAATGTCGAGTAGAATGTCGAGTCATTGCATTCGGACGAAATGTCGATGTAACTTACATATCGACATTTTATAAATGTCGAGATCTTAAACCAGTTAAATGTCGACGTCTCTAACCATAAATGTCGAATGATAAAGATAGAAATGTCGAGTCAAATGTCGACAATAAAGTCGAGATCGATGTCGAATAGAGTTGAGTAGAAAATGTCGAGGTCTCTATCCGGATAAATGTCGAGTCAAATATGTCGAGATTTATCTATGATAAATGTCGGGATGTTAAAAATGTCGAGCTCCACTTAAATGTCGAGTTCATGCATAAAATGTCGAGACCCCAAGATGAAAATATCGAGATGTTAGATAAGATGTCGAAAGCTTTCATAGCGATATTTAGTAAATGTCGAGACCTTATAACCGAATAAGATGTCGAGAGCTAACAAAAATGTCGAGACCTTCACACAAGTTATATCGAGATTTAGGTTTAATAATATGTCGAATGATAGATAGAAATGTCGAGCGAAATTAAGTATAAAATGTCGAGTCCTTCTATTGAGATAAAATGTCGGGCTGAGCATGAAATGTCGAGAGCTAATGAAAATTTTCGAAACCCTCATAGGAAAAGATGTCGAGACGTCCTAAGGTAAAATGCCGAGATATTAAGATAGGATGTCGAGCCTTATTAATGTGGAGACCTCTAATTTAATTAAATGTCGAGTTTATACACAAAATGTCGAGACCTTATAAAAGGAATAAAAATGTCGAACTAGAGGAAAAAATATCGAGATTTCCTCTATAATGCCGAGACTTAATTTAACCAACAACTCGAAACCTATTTTAACCCATGATACACATTTAGGGCTTGAAGATTAGCATTCTTAGACCATTAAATAAAATAGTACACTGACACCAATATTTCGTGCCTAAGGTCGGGACTTAGGAACACTTACGGGTCTGGTGACTTCTAATCTACGGACTCCAGATAAGTAGAAATTCAACCACGATACGTAACTTGCCTGCGTCCGATGATGTGAATTTACGTGCTCGTGTATTTTACGTGAAACGTGCATGATACGATAGGATTATTTTATATGCATGATAGCATGATCTGCATATTTACATGAGCATGGCATGAGCACTTGCACGCATGAGTAGTGAGTATGACACGAGGTAAGAGCGTGCGTAAGATCGCCTGTGTGCGATGTATACTCGCCGATATTGGCGTTTGTGTCGACTCAATGAAGAGTCACGGCTACCCCTATGCAGCCATGGCAAAAGAAGCCATAAGAGCCTGTATAAGAGGCTGGGGGAATACCCCGTATGCGGGAGATGCAACCTGGAGGATGCGGCCCGGGGCACGCACTGAGTAAGGGAAGATTCCTTCGGGTGACCTTCTAGTGCGTAAAGCACTAACCGGGAGGGAAGATTCCTTCGGGTGACCTCCACGGTTAGTGGCCTCGGTGTTGGCCACCAGTGGGAAGCGTCCGCGTGGAGGCCGCACTGAGTAAGGGAAGATTCCTTCGGGTGACCTTCTAGTGTGAGAACCTCCACACATGAGATCTCTATGATATGGCGCATAGTGGGAAAGAAAGCCGAGGGCCCATATGGAGTAAGGGTATGAGAAAAATGAGTACGAGTCAGAAAAAGAACGAGAAAATGAGAAAGAGAGTATGGGCATTAGAAAATGACGACGTGGATTGTCGATCGTTAGGACACGTGCATTCATGCATAAGTTCTGCTTACTGAGCCTCGGTGGCTCATTTTTATGTTACGTATTGTAGGTACCGACGATCACGGTACGTGATCCGTCTTTTATGCGAGGCCGATCCTTTTGAAGCTTTCCGGCTGCTTTTGAGGTGGGAGTGTGTGTATGGATGACGACCTGTGAAGGCCGGGCGCACAGGAAGCTTTTGGCTGCATACGCACACACACGCACTCGTACATCGTGCGTATAGGAAGAGAATGAAATGTAGACGAATTATGATCATTCTTTTGACATGTGTATAAGACTTCCGCACGTATGTTTTAAAATGAAAAATTTTATTCGCATTTTTACGTTGTTGCGCGATAGCAAAGCACTAGATATTTAATACTAGAACGGAATACGAGGGCCCGAAGGCGGGTCCTGACAGAGTGGTATCAGAGCTTCGGTCACAGGTCCTGCAGACTGTCCATACACACACACTCAAAAGCACGGAAGCGGCCTTGCTTGTAAGTACCATGTTATGTGAATTGCTTGTATGGTTTAATTTATTAGCCTTAGGAATTGTCAGGGTAGGTTGAAAAATGGTAAGACTTAGAGGAGAAGGGAGTAGAGAATCTGATCAAGGTAGGGATACCAACAACCCTCCTGATAGCCGGGATGCTACCATCCTGCAACTAACGGAGTTGGTCCGACAGCAGTCGGCCCAAATCCAGCAGCTGATCCAACAGCAAAATACTGGTGGACAATCAGCCAACCTACCTCCCCCACCCGAACGAATTGAGATGATCGGGGAGAGGTTCAGAAAACTTAATCCTCCACAGTTTGAGGATGCTGAAGACCCCACGTCCGCCGAGGATTGGCTGAGGACGCTGGAGAACATGTTCCAGCACAGCCGCACCCCTGAGGCGGAGAAGGTCATGTGCGCTGCCTACCTGCTGAGGGGGAGCGCCGGACACTGGTGGGACACCGTCTCACCCATCGAGAACCCATTAACGATGAGTTGGGATCGGTTCAAAGAAATCTTCCGAGGAAAATATTACACCGCCCCGGTCAGAGCCCAGAGGATGAACGAGTTCATCAACCTCCGCCAGGGGACAATGACAGTGGCGGAATACATCAGGAAGTTCGAGCAGCTCTCAAGGTTCGCTGCTCATATGGTCAGTACGGACGCGCTCAAGATTGAGCGGTTCATGGAAGGGTTGAAACCCGAGCTGTACAGAGACGTGGGTATGGCCGGAATACAAGGAGCCACGTACGCGCAAGTGGCTGAGAGGGCGCTTGTGGCAGAGCAAGCCGAGGCAAGAATTGCTCGCACCCAGGAGGCAAAGCGCAAGTTTGTACAAGGGCCCCAAGGGAGCGGAAGCAACCCAAAGAGGCAGTTCGTGGCCAAGGGTGGAAGGCCAAATTTCCCGAATCGACCGAGACCATCCCCACAGTTCAACCCAAACCAGGGTAGACCCCAGTTGGACCTACCCGTATGCCCGAAGTGTGCACGGAGGCACACGGGAGTCTGCCACTCCCAGAATGCCGTCTGCTTCAAATGTGGCAAGACGGGTCACTATCTGAGGGCATGTCCGGAAGGTGGATCCGGAAGTCAAGCTGGGAACCAGGCAGCACCACCAAGGGTACCGGCCCGGGTATACACTATAACCTCTGAGGAAGCGGAAAATAACCCGACCGTAGTGACAGGTACCCTCCTCGTCTACGAAACCCCCACTTGCATCCTAGTCGACTCAGGAGCAACACACTCGTTCGCGTCTACTAAGTATGTCATGAGAGTAGGAGTCACGCCTCACCGAGCTGAGTGCGAATTTAGGGTAACAGTTCCGAACGGGAATCCCACCCAAACCAATCAGGTTTTACGGGATTGTCCAATAGTAATCGGGGACAAGGAACTGCCCATTGACCTCATAATTATTCCCATGAATGACTATGAGGTGATCCTTGGAATGGATTGGCTATCGAAGTACGGAGCCGTCATAGACTGCCACCGCAAGATAGTCACGCTCAATACGGGCGGGGATGATCCCCTTAAATTCGTAGGAGCCAGCAAGGGGACCATGATCTCGAAGATATCAGCGTTAAAAGCCCAACGACTGATCAAATCAGGGTGCGAAGCCTATCTGGTATTCGCCATCAAGTCGGAAGGGAATGTCTCCCCGAAATTCGAGGAAGTGCCGGTAGTTAAGGACTTCCCTGATTTATTTCCCGAGGAGTTACCGGGACTACCACCCGATCGGGAAATAGAGTTCGCTATAGATCTGGTACCTGGAGCGGCACCAGTATCTAAGACCCCATATCGGCTAGCACCGACGGAGATGAAGGAGTTAAAGGACCAACTCGACGAACTCCTGCAGAAAGAGTTTATACAGCCGAGTTTCTCTCCCTGGGGAGCGTCGGTGCTATTCGTGAAAAAGAAGGATGGGTCCATGCGATTGTGCATAGACTATAGGGAGTTGAACAAGTTAACGATTAAGAACAAGTACCCACTCCCTAGGATAGACGACCTGTTCGATCAACTACAAGGTGCAACGGTCTTCTCTAAGATCGATTTAAGATCGGGCTATCACCAACTAAGGATCCGGAAGGAAGATGTCCCGAAGACGGCCTTTAGTACCCGTTATGGCCACTACGAATTTCTGGTGATGCCATTCGGGCTAACTAATGCGCCCGCAGCGTTTATGGACTTAATGAACCGGGTGTTCAAGCCATACTTAGATAGGTTTGTCATCGTTTTCATAGATGACATTCTAATTTACTCAAGGACGAAGGAAGAACATGAAGAACACCTGAAAATAGTCCTGAGCATACTACGGGATAAGCAACTCTATGCCAAGTTCAAGAAGTGTGAATTTTGGCTTGACCAAGTCGCATTCTTGGGGCATATAGTATCAGGAGCAGGAATTTCCGTAGACCCGAACAAGATAGAAGCCATCAGCAACTGGCCCAGACCGACCAATGTAACGGAAGTACGAAGTTTCCTCGGTCTGGCGGGTTATTACAGGAAATTCATCAAGGACTTCTCAAAGATAGCGTCTACGCTGACGAAGTTGACCCGGAAGAATACGCCATTTCAGTGGACCACGGAATGCGAACGGAGTTTCCAGGAGCTGAAGGAAAGGCTTACGACGGCCCCAGTTCTCACAATACCATCGGGAACTGGAGGGTTTACGGTGTATAGTGATGCGTCGAAGAATGGGTTAGGGTGTGTGCTAATGCAGAACGGGAATGTAGTAGCATACGCCTCTCGTCAACTAAAAGAGTACGAGAAAAACTACCCGACGCACGACTTAGAACTGGCAGCAGTGGTCTTTGCTCTCAAGATATGGAGGCATTACCTCTATGGAGAGCGGTGTGAGATATACACCGACCACAAGAGCCTCAAGTACTTCTTTACGCAAAAGGAGTTGAATATGAGGCAAAGAAGGTGGTTAGAGTTAGTTAAGGATTATGACTGCGTAATCAACTACCACCCAGGCAAGGCGAACATAGTAGCCGATGCCTTAAGCAGAAAAGCAGTCAGTGCAGAACTGCAACTGCTGGAAGTCGAAGTCGTAAGGTTAGGCGAAGTTGAGGCGCAGCTAGCAGCCTTAACCTTGCAACCAACGTTGCTGGAGCAAATTAAGACAGCGCTAGGAACAGACGAACTGTACGCGAAAACTAAGGAAGCACAGCCGGAACAAACAACCGGAGACCTCATGATAAGGGAAGACGGGCGACTGTATTTCAAGGATCGGTTGTACGTACCAGACAACGCTGAGCTAAGAAGGACGATAATGACGGAAGCCCATGCCACTGCATACTCAGTACATCCAGGAGCAACGAAGATGTACAGAGGTTTGAAGGAGAACTACTGGTGGCCAGGCATGAAAAAGGACATCGCGACTTTCGTGAGTCAGTGCCTGACGTGCCAGCAAATAAAAGCCGAGCATCAAAGGCCGGCGGGAACCCTACAACCGTTACCCATTCCGGAATGGAAATGGGATAACATTACCATGGATTTCGTGGTAGGACTGCCGAAGAACACGAAGGGGCACGACGCGATTTGGGTGATTGTCGACAGACTCACCAAGTCTGCCCATTTCTTGCCGATTAGCACGACAATTTCCATGGAACGGTACGCGGAGCTCTATATCCAAGAAATAGTGCGACTGCACGGCGTTCCATCCTCAATAGTCTCGGATCGCGACTCCAGATTTCTTTCGAAATTTTGGACGAGCTTGCAAAAGGCGATGGGAACGAAGCTATCTTTTAGTACCGCCTACCATCCACAGACGGACGGTCAATCCGAGCGAACCATCCAGACCCTGGAGGACATGCTCCGAGCGTGTGTACTCGATTTCAAAGGGAATTGGAGTAAGTACCTCCCGCTGATCGAGTTCTCCTATAATAATAGCTACCACGTCACCATTGGGATGGCACCGTACGAAGCGCTATACGGGCGTAGGTGCAGATCCCCAGTACATTGGGACGAGGTCGGCGAACGGGCAGTGTTAGGCCCTGACATAGTACGAGAAATGACGGAAGCCATTACCACGATACGAGAAAGAATGCGAACGGCGCAGAGCCGACAGAAAAGCTACGCGGATCGAAGACGTCGACCACTGGAATTTGAAGAAGGCGATATGATGTTCGTGAAAGTATCGCCGATGAAGGGTGTGAAAAGATTTGGGAAGAAAGGGAAGCTAAGTCCTAGGTATATAGGACCCTTTAGGATACTGAAGAGGGTAGGCGAAGTAGCATACCAGCTGGAGCTACCTGCGTCATTATCGCAAGTGCATGACGTGTTCCACGTCTCGACACTGCGAAAATACATAGCTGACCCGAACCACGTTCTAGGAAACGAATCTCTACATCAACAATTGAAACCGGATCTAAGCTACGAAGAGACTCCGGTGGAGATATTGATGTACGAGACCAAAAGACTTAGGAACAAAGACATTTCCTTAGTGAAAGTGTTGTGGCGGAACCAGTTCGCGGAAGAAGCCACATGGGAACGGGAGGACGAAATGCGAATTCGTTACCCCGAATTGTTCCACACGGGCTGATTTCGGAGGCGAAATCCTCCTTAAGGGGGGGAGGATGTAGGACCCAGGTCCCTGAAAATTAGGTCGGCCAATAAATTATGTCTATGACTTACGTGATTTTGTGTTAATTACGTCTATGTTATATATTTATGTGAATTCATGAAATTCATGCTCGTGACTTTTATGAGAATTACGTGCAATTACGTGCCAAGGATTGTGTGTTCAATATGGTCCTAATTTAGGAATGATGATTTTCGAAAATGATAAAAGAAATGGCTTATGATAGATGGGCTTGGAATTTAATTAGTATTGGGCTATAATTTAATAATAGGCCCAAATTTGCAAGAAACCCAATTAGGAGACAAACCTCCATAGAATGAGGAAAACCCACGTCCACTCTAAATCTCCATCCCCAAAGCCTATGAGAATATCTTATCAAAATAACCCAAAAACTCCATAAACATACCAAAAGAAAACCCACGAAAGAAGAAACAACGAAGAAGTCGAAGCAAGGCTCAAGGCAACACCCTCAAAACCGCTCGGGAATTCGAAGTGGGTAAGTAAAACACCTCTTTAAGCCTTTAATTCTCTACCTTAGGTGTGGTTGGGGATATTAAATGGTGTTAAATGCAAGTGGTTGTAGAGAACCACGAGAAACCCTAAAAACCGAGTCCAAGCTCGCAATAAGGATTTTCGGGGTGAGCAAATATGGGTTAAGTAGCTTAGTATGTGGTTTAGAACTTATAACCTTAGGTAGAACAAGCCACGAAGCGAGGCTGTGAGATGATGAATGAGGAAAAATCGAAGATGATGATAAATGTCGAGTAGAATGTCGAGTCATTGCATTCGGACGAAATGTCGATGTAACTTACATATCGACATTTTATAAATGTCGAGATCTTAAACCATTTAAATGTCGACGTCTCTAACCATAAATGTCGAATGATAAAGATAGAAATGTCGAGTCAAATGTCGACAATAAAGTCGAGATCGATGTCGAATAGAGTTGAGTAGAAAATGTCGAGGTCTCTATCCGGATAAATGTCGAGTCAAATATGTCGAGATTTATCTATGATAAATGTCGGGATGTTAAAAATGTCGAGCTCCACTTAAATGTCGAGTTCATGCATAAAATGTCGAGACCCCAAGATGAAAATATCGAGATGTTAGATAAGATGTCGAAAGCTTTCATAGCGATATTTAGTAAATGTCGAGACCTTATAACCGAATAAGATGTCGAGAGCTAACAAAAATGTCGAGACCTTCACACAAGTTATATCGAGATTTAGGTTTAATAATATGTCGAATGATAGATAGAAATGTCGAGCGAAATTAAGTATAAAATGTCGAGTCCTTCTATTGAGATAAAATGTCGGGCTGAGCATGAAATGTCGAGAGCTAATGAAAATTTTCGAAACCCTCATAGGAAAAGATGTCGAGACGTCCTAAGGTAAAATGCCGAGATATTAAGATAGGATGTCGAGCCTTATTAATGTCGAGACCTCTAATTTAATTAAATGTCGAGTTTATACACAAAATGTCGAGACCTTATAAAAGGAATAAAAATGTCGAACTAGAGGAAAAAATATCGAGATTTCCTCTATAATGCCGAGACTTAATTTAACCAACAACTCGAAACCTATTTTAACCCATGATACACATTTAGGGCTTGAAGATTAGCATTCTTAGACCATTAAATAAAATAGTACACTGACACCAATATTTCGTGCCTAAGGTCGGGACTTAGGAACACTTACAGGTCTGGTGACTTCTAATCTACGGACTCCAGGTAAGTAGAAATTCAACTACGATACGTAACTTGCCTGCGTCCGATGATGTGAATTTACGTGCTCGTGTATTTTACGTGAAACGTGCATGATACGATAAGATTATTTTATATGCATGATAGCATGATCTGCATATTTACATGAGCATGGCATGAGCACTTGCACGCATGAGTAGTGAGTATGACACGAGGTAAGAGCGTGCGTAAGATCGCCTGTGTGCGATGTATACTCGCCGATATTGGCGTTTGTGTCGACTCAATGAAGAGTCACGGCTACCCCTATGCAGCCATGGCAAAAGAAGCCATAAGAGCCTGTATAAGAGGCTGGGGGAATACCCCGTATGCGGGAGATGCAACCTGGAGGATGCGGCCCGGGGCACGCACTGAGTAAGGGAAGATTCCTTCGGGTGACCTTCTAGTGCGTAAAGCACTAACCGGGAGGGAAGATTCCTTCAGGTGACCTCCACGGTTAGTGGCCTCGGTGTTGGCTACCAGTGGGAAGCGTCCGCGTGGAGGCCGCACTGAGTAAGGGAAGATTCCTTCGGGTGACCTTCTAGTGTGAGAACCTCCACACATGAGATCTCTATGATATGGCGCATAGTGGGAAAGAAAGCCGAGGGCCCATATGAAGTAAGGGTATGAGAAAAATGAGTACGAGTCAGAAAAAGAACGAGAAAATGAGAAAGAGAGTATGGGCATTAGAAAATGACGACGTGGATTGTCGATCGTTAGGACACGTGCATTCATGCATAAGTTCTGCTTACTGAGCCTCGGTGGCTCATTTTTATGTTACGTATTGTAGGTACCGACGATCACGGTACGTGATCCGTCTTTTATGCGAGGCCGATCCTTTTGAAGCTTTCCGGCTGCTTTTGAGGTGGGAGTGTGTGTATGGATGACGACCTGTGAAGGCCGGGCGCACAGGAAGCTTTTGGCTGCATACGCACACACACGCACTCGTACATCGTGCGTATAGGAAGAGAATGAAATGTAGACGAATTATGATCATTCTTTTGACATGTGTATAAGACTTCCGCACGTATGTTTTAAAATGAAAAATTTTATTCGCATTTTTACGTTGTTGCGCGATAGCAAAGCACTAGATATTTAATATTAGAACGGAATACGAGGGCCCGAAGGCGGGTCCTGACATCCAACCCAAAAACACACCAAGAAGTTGAAGGTTCGAAGCTAGTAAGTGAACTTATTGCTTTCGGCTACTTTGATTTCCATTACTAAGTATTAAAGCATGTTTAAGATTAAGGGAGATTAGGAATTTGAATGTATCATAGACGGTAAAAACCCTAGGATTGGGTGTAAAAGCATAATCGAAGGTTTCTTGGGGATGTTGCTAAGATTTAGCCTGCTAAACATGTTTTATAGCTTACAACTTTAACGTGAAACGATCCTAGCCTAGCATTAGACGGTTTTGGGTAGGAGAAAGCTTCGAAACTTAGGAAATTTTGGGAAGATTTGGGTCGCAAATGGGGTTTTGGGCGAATTGAAGGCTTTGCGGGCCCGACGAAGTTGGCGAACTCGGCCACTTTGCGAACCGAGCACCTTGCGAACTCAAGGACGAAACGCGGGCCACTTCGCGGGCTGGAGAATTGCGAAGCTACTTCGCGAGTCCTGCTAAAGTTTGCGAGTCCCACCAAGTTTGCGAATCCATGTAAGCGGAAGCTTTGCGGGTTGATGGTTTGCGAACCCTAAGCGGTTAGGAACTTTGCGACTCCATTTGCGGGTTCATGCACTTCGCGGCCCCATCTTACGAATGGAACCTTTTACGAACTGGAGCTTTGCGAGCTCAAAACTTCGCGGGTCTGACCTTTTGCGAACTCCAAGCCACTTTATGAATCCGTGGAGGTTTGCGGGCTGGTTTGCGAACTCAAACCTTTTGCGAAGTCCACATAGGTCGCGAACTAACATTGCGAACTCACCAATTTTGCGGGCCGACCGAGGTTTGCGAACTCGGCATTTTGCGAATCCTCATGCACCTTGCGAACCCGTTTTGCGAACTGAGCCTCATGCACTTTGCGGGTCCTAGTTGGCGAACTGAGTTTACGAATTCAAGGATTTGCGAACTCAAACACTTCGCAAATCAACTTCGCAAATTAAGTTAGGAAAAATATTTTCGCACCATTTAATAAAAAAAATATTCCGATTCCAATGAGCATAGGCTCTTTCAACGCCCGATCATAATTGGCCTATCGGTGTCCTTAGGGCCAATTTTCGGTATAGGTAGACGTCGCATTCGATAGAATTTTGGAACGAAAATTATATAGTTGATTTAAAATAATTTATGGACTGACTTCATAGCCTTGGCAGGTTTGAAGGACGAAATTTTAGGAATTTCACTAGACAGGCTAGCAAATAGTTTAAAGTCGAAAATTAGGTTCCTGACTTAAAATAATTCGAGTACTTAGCTAGCTTAATTAATTAATAGCTTGCTGATACGAATGTGTTGGTGCCTAAGGTCGGGACTTAGGAAATTCGTCGGGGCAGGTAGCAGTTAGTCTACGGACGCCAGGTAAGTGGAAATCCAACTACGACACATAACATATGTGTATGTGCCTAATTTATGTGACTATGTGATGATGTGTTTACGTGCTTATGTGAACTTGTATGATATGGTTTCATGCTTTCGGTAAGCTTTATGACGATGATGCATTTGCATATGCACGAGCATGCACGACACGTTGGGGAAACGAGATGATGAGTGCGCACATATATGTCGCAAATAGCAAAAAGCGAATGCCGAAGTGGGCAATGAGGATATTATTAGTTAAGATAAGTGGCGGCTTCCGGGGCACCGAGACGGCGTTGATGCGCCGTCGGCGACGTTGATGCGTCGCCAGTTTACGAACGACGTTGATGCGTCGGGGGATACCATGGTTGGGTTGATGCCCTCATGGTCGGGTTGATGCCCTTATATCCCTGATTAGCGTGGTTGGGTCGATGCCCTCATGCTTTAGTATGGTTGGGTTGATGCCCTCATACTTTGGGCTGATGCCCGTGGTTGGATAGAGCTCTTTACGGTGTACGCCTGGGTAAAAGTCTGCCAAGGGCCCTAAGATAAAAGATATGAGAATAAGTTTGATCCATACGACGTAAGATGCATCGGCGTGGATTGCCTTTGCGGGGTTTTATCACGTGCACGTCATGCATGATTTCTACTTACTGAGCATATCGCTCATCCCTTACGTTATGTGTTGTAGGTGCGAGCGACCACGGTACGTGATCGCTTAGATGGCAAGGCCAATCTTTTGGAGCTTCGCGCTGCTTTTGGGGTGGACGTGTGTGTATGGATGACGACCTGTGAGGCCGGGCGCATGCTGTGCCGACACACCTTCGTCCTCGTAGTTAGATCATGTCTGGAACGTAGGGTTCGACATGTATTCTTTTGACTTGTACAGAACATCATTCCATTATGTAAATGGAAAAAGAAAAGTTTTATTCGCATTTTCAGTATACCTTACTAATCACAACTCGCTAGGCACATAGGAATGCGCTAGAATAGGCAGTTAGGGAAGTCGGATCCTGACACCGAGTTTGAGAAAACTCTAATTTAAGAGACCCGAATTTTTGAAAGTTATTTTTATAACTCGAATATTTTTTCGAGTTTCAAAACTGCCCCAAGAGTATTAAATTTCTGTGAAAATATCCCTTGCCCGAATTTTACATCTCAGCCCCCGATTCTATAAAATTCGAATTCAGTCCCCAAAGTTTAGAGAAACCCGAACTTAATCCAAGGACAAATCATTACCCTAAATTTCCTAAATTGGCTCCATCTACCCCAAAATTTTTCCCCTCGCCTAATTTAACCCTCATGGCCGAAAGTTGAAGAAAAACCCTAGAAAACCCTAATTTGCACTATTACCCGAACTTTCCAAATCTAACCAATATTGCCTTCAAAATTCTAATTCTTCTTTGCAATCCTAATTTCTTTCATTTCCCTAGATCACCCAAAATTAGAGATGGCCGAATTTAAAACCAAGCATGGCCTAAATTATCACATAACATATAAAATAAAGTCATGTAATCATATAAAAATTTTAGGCATGCAACATGTCGAAAAATCTCGACCCTTAATCTTGTTTGCGTATGTAGGTGATCTTCACCTACCTTAATTCTGTAGAGAGCTACGTTGCTGGTTGTTTCATGTGATCCCGAACCTAGGACTTCGATCCCGAGCTCCTCCTCGTCCGTGAGCTTCTCTATCTCTTTTCTCTCTTTTTTCTTCCTTTCCCTCTCTCCCTCTCTCTCGGCCTCTCCGTCTCCTTTCTTTCCTTTCTCTCTTTTTCCTTTCTTTCTCTTTCTATCCTTCTCTCTCTCGGCCTCTCCTCTCTTTCCTTTCTATTCTCCTTTGGCCTTATTTATTCTTGTTTTCATGTATGTAGAGAGGTGTATTAGGTGTTGAGGTTTGTTTCTATTCCATCATGCACATTAGGCTTTTGGGTGTATTAGGTGATGACTCTCCCCCTCCCAACGTGATCTTCTTCTTCTTCCTCTCTTCTTCTTTAATTTTATAACACGAATTTAATTCTAATTAAACACGAATTTATTTATCACAAAATCACAAAGTTAGTTTCACAAAAAGTCCCGTATTAAATTGTGCGAGTGTTACAGCGGTGGCGATCGCTCCCGGCGAGGCTATGACTCCAACACGAAGGGGCTGAGACGATGAAGGAGTCGCGGAAGTTTTCTGCCGGGAGCTGAACACGCGAGTTGCGCACCGTGTCGTCGCCGGCGGTTACGGTTCCGGCTCCGACTGGGCTCCACGCCGGCGGCCTTTTCCGTCATGGCTCTCCGACGTGTTTTGACAGCTGAGCGATTTGAGTCGCGACAGTTGAGTTAGGGCTTCACGCTCCAAACCTTAACGGGCATTTTAATGGGCTTGGCCCATTTTGAGGCCCTACTTTCGGTTTTTTTAAAATTATGCAATTGTCAACATGCTCGTTATGAATGTGACTTAAGGCACACTTGCGGGTTTAGAAATTTGATTTCTGGGTCATTTGTTAAGGGTTACGTCCCCTCGGGTTGTATTTGTTTTATACGGGTTGTTTGGAACCTATGATCCCGCCGTATTGTAATTTACTGTTTTACTAGTTAGCTTAAATACCAACACGAGGGGCCATTTGATGGAAGGCAACCCCCGGCGGTGACAAGGTGGTGACATTCGGTGACTTTGAGGCCGTTCGAGTGACGAAGGACGTTTGCTGACTTCAAGACCCGTGAGATGATCGGAGGTCTTTTAAAGACACATATAATAGGGATAGAGTAGAAATAACCCGCTCATGTTGTCTTGTAGTTTATTTTCCTAGTGTTAATTTACTACCTACGTGCGTGTTGGTTTTTGAAATGATATGCATGTTTTATGTGCTCTTATGTCAGATGGTTTATTCTCCTGTTTGATAAATACTAAGTGGGTAAAGGAACTGGATTCCTGTCTTCTATCATGGTTGAGATGTATAGCATTGGGGAGTTTTGCGATGGGTTCCGAGTAAGTTGGCGTCGTATATCCCGCCCCAGTTAGCTGTTGGGTTACCCGGTATCTCCCAGAGATGCCACGCCCCCGGAAACGGTGCGGAACAAAAATTTTCCGGGTTCCCCGATTGCCCCCGTAGCTCGGATCAGAATAGTATCACATAGACATGCAATAGGCCGGGTCAAACCCGTAGAGAATTACCAGTTCATGTGAGTGGCAGCTCCTCGTCGTTTTCTACAAGACTTCGTCGATGGTGGTGGATGACACTAGATCATCACGTCGACCTCGCAGTGTACCACGGAATCAGTTCTCTAAAGCTGGCTAGAGATAAGTGAGCCGTCGCGTGGGAGAAACGTGTGTGCGTTCGGTGTGTGTTTTGTGCCTTTGGTTGATTTCGAAAATCACTTTTTTCTCTCTACCTTTGGAGCACGAGCCTATTTAAAGGGTTGGATTTCAATATCTGAGTTCTTAAAGTGTGAGAGATTTTTGCCAAATCTTACTCTCTGATGTGAACCTCGATTGGGAGCACGAGTTTTACCTAGAAAAAGACCGTGCCTTGAATGGGGAAAGACGCAAATATATGTTTCTAACTAATCCCTCAAGCGAACCCAACAAAAATAGGTATATTAAACCTATCACCTTTGGATCACACACGAAGAAGTGTCCCGGATACCCCACTCCCTATGACCTAACGAACTCAACAATAATAGGTATATTAAACCTATCACCTTTGAATCACGAAGGCTATATGAAGATGGTTTTGGCGCCACAACTAAATGGAACAAGTTCAGTTGATAAGCCGGAAAGTATTTGCACGTAAATTGGAAAGACTCGAACTAGCACTCGGAGAGCTAGAGAAAAGAAAAACCTTACAAGTTCAAAATGATAATTGTTTTTAAAATTCGTGCATACATAGACTATTCATAGAAGAACTAGGCTAAAAGCATTAAATAAACTACTTTGACTAAAAATGAAGACTTAATGCAATGTATGACTTCAAGGTGACTTTTGATGACTTTTGATGACTTTAAGATGAACTTTTGAATGACTCTTTGGCTTCCTTAATGCATGCCACGAATTTGCCATCCAAACTTGACTTGGGCCACTTATATTGAACTTGAGATGGGACTTGAAAGGTCATGGACGAGTTTGACTTTTCTTGACTTTCATTGAACCTTCTTTTCAGCTCCTTCTTGGGTCAATCGGTTGGGCCTTGTTACTTCCAAAAGGTTGATATATTTGGGCCTGTATTTATGAGAATTAGCCTCATTATCTTGGGCTTCCATAAAGAGTTTGCTCAAGGCCTCATTCATCTTCTTCTTCCTTAATCTAGTCAACGGGTCGGCGATTCCTTCGAGCGCGTTCGGTGGACTAATGTTTGGGAGGGTTTCTCCTTGTCTCATGTTTTCTTTCGAGCTTGAGCCCTAGATTGCATCATCTCCCCCTTCTTGAAATGATTCGTCCTCGAATCAGCTTGACCTACATCAAATTCAAAAGGAGTCAGGTCAGTCACATTAAAGGAAGCACTTACCCCATAGTCTCCGGGAAGATCTAGCTTGTAGGCGTTATCGTTAATTCGTGCTATGATTTGAAAAGGCCCATCGCCGCGAGGATGTAGCTTGGTTCGTCGAGATGCAGGAAACCTCTCCTTGCGCATATGCACCCAAACCCAATCACCGGGTTCAAATACCATCTTCTTTCGGCCTTTGTTCGCCTGCTTTACATATTGCATAGTGCGCCTCCAATGTTGGCTCGTGCTTGTTCGTGAATTTTCTTTACCGTTTCTGCCCTCTTTTCTCCATCTAGACTGAACTTCTCGTTAATAGGCAAAGGGGAAAGATCTAAGGGAGTCAAGGGATTAAAGCCATATACGAGCTCAAAAGGAGAAAACTTCGTCGATGTATGTACTATACGATTGTAAGCAAATTCAGCAATAATTGCCCGAAGCACAGCTCCCAAAGTGCAGTTTGTTACCTCAGTTTGTCCGTCCGTTTGCGGGTGACTTGTAGTGGAGAACAATAGTTTCGTTCCAAACTTACCCCAAAGTGTTTTCCAGAAATAGCTTAGAAACTTTACGTCCCTGTCCGACACGATTGACTTTGGAGCACCATGAAGGCGCACAATTTCCTTGAAAAACATATCTGAAATCTGTTTGGCATCGTTAGTCTTTTTACAAGCAATGAAATGTGCCATTTTTAAAAACCGATCAACAACTACAAGAAAAGAATCCATTCCTCTTGCTGAACGGGGTAATCCAAGGATAAAGTCCATAAGAAATATCGGTCCATGGACAAAAGGGAATAGGAAGTGGAGTATACAAACCGTGGGGAAGGGATGTAGACTTAGCACGCTTGCAATCGATACACCGGTCACATATACTTTCAATATCTTTTTTCATGTTAGGCCAAAAAGAAATGCTCACGCAATATATCAGTAGTTTTCAAGATACCAAAATGACCCATTTAACCTCCGCCATGAGCCTCACGAATTAAAAGTTCTCTTAGTGAGCATGAAGGAGTGCACATTTTATTTTTTTTAAACAAAAAACCTTCATGTCGATAAAACTTGTTGAAAGCTCCCTTCTCACATGCTTTAAAAACATTGGCAAAATCAAGATCAGATTCATACAAGTCTTTAATAAATCCAAAGCCCATGATTTTCGCACTTAAAGTAGTAATCAAAGAGTACCTTCGTGAGAGTGCGTCGGCAACAACATTTTCTTTACCTTTCTTGTATTGAACGACGTATGGGAATGCCTCAATAAATGAAATCCACTTGGCGTGCCTCTTGTGGAGATTTTTCTGCCCCATTAGATACTTTATTGATTCATGATCGGTATGAATCACAAACTCCTTCGGCAAGAGATAATGCTGCCACGTCTCCAACGCCCTCACAACAGCATACTACTCTTTATCGTACGTCGGGTAATTCGAAGTAGCGCCGTTAAGCTTCTCACTAAACTAGGCGATTGGTCTGCCCCCTTGAAGTAACACTGCACCAATACCTACACCTGAAGCATCACATTCAATCTCAAAGGTTTTAGAAAAATCAGGCAAGGCTATGATAAGAGCATGAGTTAAGTCATGCTTAAGTTCCTCGAAGGCTTTTTGCTGAGAGTTGCCCCATTCAAATTTAACGTTCTTCTTTACCAACTCGTTAAGCGGGGCTGCCTTCGTAGAAAAATTCTTAAAAAATCGAAGGTAGAAACTTGCAAGCCCATGGAAAGATCTTACCTCGGATACATTGGCAGGCGTCGGCCACTCGTGATAGCCTTTACCTTTGTCTCGTCAACACGCAAACCATTAGCACTTACAACATAGCCAAGAAAAATAATTTCTTCCATGCAAAACATGCACTTTTTAGCACGAGTTTTCCACTCAATGTGATCTACCATGCTTCTACTATAAACCACGAGTTTAAGCACGAGTTTAATATGCTCAATGTGATCTACCATGCTTCTACTATAAACCATAATATCATCAAAGTAAACAACAACAAAATTTACCAATAAAATGTCGTAGCACATGGTTCATAAGTCGCGTAAAAGTGCTAGGGGCGTTCGTTAGACCAAATGGCATAACTAACCACTCATAGAGGCCAAATTTAGTTTTTAAAGCCGTTTTCCACTCGTCGCCTTCTTTCATTCTAATTTGATGATAACCAGATTTCAAGTCAATTTTTGAAAACACGCGAGCACCATAAAGCTCATCAAGCATATCATCTAGCCTAGGAATCGGGTGACGATACTTAATTGTAATTTTATTAACAGCTCGAGAATCTATGCACATACGCCACGTACCATCTTTCTTTGGGACGAGAATTACCGGGACAGCGAATGGACTAAGGGACTCGCGGATTAACCCCTTCGAAAGCAACTCGTCAACTTGTTTTTGTAACTCTTTTGTCTCCTCCGAATTTGCACGATAGGTGGGTCGGTTCGGTATGGCTGACCGGGTAGGAATTCAATCTCGTGCTGGTCCCTCTAAACGATGGTAGCTCGCATGGCATTTCATCGGGCAAAACATCTGCAAAATCTTTCCAAACATCCACGATTTCCAAAGGTATGGAATTCGGAAGATCGTTAGAGATAGTGTCGCTCAGTAAGAGAAGGTAAATTAGCTTGCGAGAAGCCATGGCCCGATCAACATCTCTCATGCTATAGCGCCTATTTTCTCACTTGCTTTCGGCTCTTTTCTCTCATTTTTTCCTTTTTCTTTTCCCTCATCTTTTTCATTCTTTCTCCCTCACTCGCTTTTTCTTTCTCTCTACTCTCATGTTTTCTTTTTTCGCTCATCTTGACCTGCTCTTTGTAAACTTGTTGCGGTGTCAATGGAACAAGCGTGTATGTCTTATTCTTGTGGAAGATCTTGTATTTGTTCGTCTTCCCCTTGCGTTCAGCGTCACGATCAAACTCCCAAGGACGTCCAAGCAATATGTCCAGCACTCATCGGCACAACATCGCACAAAACCTCATCTTCGTACTTGCCGATCGAGAACTTCACTAGAGCTTGTCGGTTGACCCTTATCTCACCATTATCGTTCAGCCACCGTAACCGATATGGAGATTTGATCAAGGGTAACCCAAGCTTCTCTACAAGGTATTAACTAACACAATTAGTGCAACTTCCGCCATCAATTATCATCATGCATACCTTTTCTTGGACCTTGCATCGGGTGTGGAAGACGTTATGTCTTTGTGAGTCGTCTTCTTTTACTTGTACGTTCAACGCCCTCATGGTAACAAGAAGCTCGTCACAACTTGATTCATGTTGTTCATCTTCATCTTCATGTTCTTCTTTCGCATCACTATCATCCTCACTTACGTACGTACTATCATCGAGCATCACCATGGTTTTCGTGTTCGGACATTGTGATGCGATGTGGCCCTTTCCTAAACACTTAAAACATGTCACACGAGAAGAAATACCTTTACTTGATTCACCTTCCGAGAAGTTTTTAGGATCGTTCTTCTTTGGTTCTGATTTCTTCTCGACTTCACCATCTCGCTTCGGGTGACTAGGGTTTTTCCACGGGGTCGGCTTAGAAGCTCGATTTTTTTTCCTCTTTAGTTGGCGCTCTACCTTCTCAGCCATGTGTAGCATCTCCTCCATGTCAAGATAGTGCTGTAACTCAACGATGTCGGCAACTCGTAAGAACCGAGCCATGGTAGCTTCCGGATCTTCCTCGACATTAGCTCTTGTCATAGCCGTATCTAACTCTTGGTAATATTCCTCGACACTCCTCGATCCTTGCACCATGCTTTGAAGCTTGTTGTACAGCTCACGATAGTAATGAGGGGGAACAAATCGCTTCCTCATAATTGCTTTCATATCGGCCCACATTCTGATTGGTCGTTCGCGATTTCTTCGCCTTGTCGCCACTAGTTTGTCCCACCAAGCTAATGCATAGTTCTGGAATTAGTGATGCGAGCTGAACCTTATTTTCTTCGGAGTAATTGTGGAGTGAAAATATTTTCTCGACCTTGGCCTCCCACTAAATATAGGCTTCGGGGTCGCTTTTCTCTTGAAAACTTGGAATTTTCATTTTGATACCTCTTAGATCATCATCGTTTCCTCCCTCCGTTCTCTCCGCCTGTTATCCGTGAGACGTCGGACCGTTCCCCATCCTCATCTTCGTCAGAAGTATTATGTCGTTGATTGCGGTTGAAATTCGTTTCTAGCTGGTCTATCCGGTCCAACATGGTTTCCATTATGCGGTTAAACTGAGCCGCTATAGTGTCCGCCAATGCTCGTTGAAATAAATTCAAGACTTCTTCGCGATTTTCGTCGTCGGGCCATGGTATTTCTCCGTTGGTTGAAGGCTTATGTGAAAGAAGGATCACTCACACTCTTTTTTTTTCTTTTTTTTCTTTATCCGTAAACCCCCCGAGACTCGTTCTAACCTCGCAAAAACGTAGACAAAATACCCACTCAACTTGACAACTAAATATTACGAAGGACACCAACCGAGGCGTAAGAGGACACAAGAATAAAACCCTCTCTCCTTTTTTTTCGAGCTTCCCTTTTTTTTGCACTCTTTTCTTTGTTTGATTTTTTTTTGCACTTTTTTCTTCTGATTGTTTTTTTCAATTTTTTTTTATAAACAACCTCAAGGCAACTAGCTTTGATACCAAACTGATGTAAACCACGATTAGGAGCACGAGTTTCACCTTGAAAAAGACTGTGCCTTGAATGGCGAAAGACGCAAATATATGTTTCTAACTAATCCCTCAAGCGAACCCAACAACAATAGGTATATTAAACCTATCACCTTTGGATCACACACGAAGAAGTGTCCCGGATACCCCACCCCCGATAACCTAACGAACCGAACAACAATAGGTATATTAAACCTATCACCTTTGAATCACGAAGGCTATATGAAGATGTTTTTGGCGCCACAACTAAATGGAACGAGTTCACTTGATACGTCGGAAAGTATTTCCGCGTAAATTGCAAAGACTCGAACTAGCACTCGGAGAGCTAGAGAAAAGGAAAACCTTACAAGTTCAATTGATAATTGTTTTTAAAATTCGTGCATACATAGATTATTAATAGAAGAACTAGGGTAAAAATATTAAATAAACTACTTTGACAAAAAATGAAGACTTAATGCAATGTATGACTTCAAGGTGACTTTTGATGACTTTTGATGACTTTAAGATGGACTTTTGAATGACTCTTTGGCTTCCTTCATGCATGCCACGAATTTGCCATCCCAACTTGACTTGGACCACTTACTGTTGCAAATCCGACACTTAGACAATTTTTTCGAAATTGCCCTCGTAATCGCGCCTTCACAACCGGCACGCGCTCAATCAAATCGCGCCGCGCGGAACTTCGCCTTGAACACGTTCAACCTTTCACGCACGTCGCCCTGCCTTGCAAAGCGGAAACGGAACAAGACAACGTAAATTTAAGGGACCTCGCCGAGGTTCGCTCCTCGACTTAGCCCGTTTTATTCCTCAGCGAACAAAACGTACACGATAGGAAAACTCAAACCCGTGTGGAACCGAACAGACCTCGGCCTTACCTCGCTACCCTACGAAGCTAATAACACGGTTATCCTAAGTGTCCCTTGGGATCTTAATCACTCGCCTAACTCGCTAGTGAAAACCTACGCGCGACCCCTTTGTCGAATTCTATCCTCAGCGAAGAACCCGACTCACTTTACTCGCTCTCGCTCGCTATGAAGTGCACTCGAAATTGCTTGGACTCTCAATTTCGTGGTGGTATTTCTGAATGCTTTGGCTGGGCGAATGAGGCTCTATTTATAAGCCTTAGCCTCCTTTGAATTGGTAAGAGATCTCCTCCAAAGATCTCCCAAATCTTCCCTCAAGATCTCCCTAAATATGGAAAGTATCTTCCCCCAAAATAAGGAAAATATCTTTACCAAATCTAAGGACCAATTCAAACTCCTTGGAAGCTTCTAGGACTCAGCGTGCCGCGCCCGCATCGTCCTCGCCCCAGCCCATCGCCGCGCCGCGCGTCCTCGTCGCGCGCAGCTGGGCCCGCTCGCGCCCAGTCGCACACCTGGTCCGGCCCGCTTGGCCGACCCGACCCGCTCCGTCGTGACCCGGTCCGTCCCGCTCCGTTCTGACCCGACCCGACCCGATCCGACCCGACCCACGGTTCGACCCATTTTGCGCCCAAGTGGCCGTGCCGTGCCCTGGCTCGGCCTCGTCGTTCCGATGATCACCGTCTTGAACCTCAGCGTCCTAAGCGGCCTCCTGAACATCGAACCTCGTCTAAGTGTTGAAACATCAACTCCGTGCCTTAGACTCGCACGCCTTCGCCCGTCGGACCACTGTCCGCCGATGCTGCCGTCGCTGGACCTCAGCGTCCGTGCCAGCCCGCATGCGCGCGCGCCTCCTGCGCGCGCTGGCCCGCCTTGGTGCCGCACCGCGTGCCGCACATGTGCGCGCGCTGCCCCGCCTCGCGCGCCAAGCCTCGCACAGGCCCTGCCGAGAAGTCCCGCACATCGCCTAAGTCCCATGCGCGCTAGCTCTCACACACCCTGCCGAGAACTCCCGTACGCCCTTAGCCCAATGTGCCCACGATGTCCGCTCGCTGCCCCCGCAGCCTCGCGCATGCGTGCGCGCGCGCTGCGTGCACGGCCCGCGCCTAGTGTAGGTGCGCGGCCCAGCCAGGCCGCCTGCCTAGCCGGCCACCGTTGCTGACCTCGCCGGCTCCGGCCGAGTCCATCGTTACCTCGCCGGCTCCCGTCCATGCGTTTTGGGTAAAACACAATGTCGAAATCTTCATACAAATATCGAGGTTTTACGAATAAATAATGTCGAGCTCTTCTTGTTACATATCAGTTCGAGTATAGCATATGAAATGTCAAGTATATTGAAAATGTCGAGTATATTCCTCAGCTCGAGGTCTTCTTGAAAATATTGAAAATGTCGAGCATATGGATGTCGAGATCTTCTAAGAATAAATGTCTAAGTTACATATACAATGTCGGGATCTTTTATCGAGATCATAAGTCCAGTATCGAGTTCTTCTTATTATATACACCTGTCTCGACTTCTACTTGTTATGCAGCTCGACATCTTCTATCACTATTATATATCGACAATTATATACATCTTATTATTCATCTCGAATTTTTCCTCATCACACCTCTCGAGATCTTTGTATAATGAATATCGAAATCCTTCTATAATAAATATCGAAACCTTAATTACAACTAAACTCCTGCTAATAAGGCCGAACTTCAAGATTTAGGGTTTTCTACCCAAGATAACTTCGAATTCTTGTGTACTTTCCAGATTATGAAAATCGTAACCCTTGTGAGAGAAATCATGCATAAAGACTTAAGAACCTAAAATCTTACTTATATCTAGCATGTTCAGAATCTTTCCTAATTAACCTCAAGTCGCTCAAGCTAGGGAAATATATAACTACATGGATTAATATACGTAAGTTGTAATTACAAGGGTCTTTACCTTCTTTACTTCGATTCTTCGAATTGCTTTAAGGTCTTTAGGCTTGTTGGAGTTCTTCTCTTTCTCTTAGTTCTTATTTTCGTTCCCTGTTCTTTCCCTTCCTATTGATAATTTCATCTAATGGCCTATGGATATACTTGAATACCTCAAAAGTGAAGGTGACGTGACAAGGTGGTGAATCTCATTTCCCTCTATCTTAAGCAACGTGATTATTAAAGCATGTACTTAAAACACTTGGGCCTAAATTCTAATTTGAGTATAGCCCACTTAATAGACTACCCTCAATATTTAGATATATATATATATTATTATATATATAGTTATTCTTTATCAAGTTTCGAAAATTATTCGAAATTAACATAGCTTATATTTTTGCTCCAAGCTTTTTAAATTTCCGTGCTAATATACCTGATTCACAAATATTTACCTACTAATTACGTCAAAATCCCGTATTAAAATTTACGGGTATTACATCCTCTCCCCCTTAAAAGAATTTCGTCCCCGAAATTACGCCGACTGGAATAACTCGGGATAACGAACTCGCATATCATCCTCACGCTCCCAAGTGGCTTCCTCAATTGATTGATTCCGCCACAACACCTTAACTAGCGGAATAGTTTTATTCCGGAGCTGTTTCATCTCGTACATCAAAATTTCTACAGGTTTCTCTTCGTAACTCAAGTCAGGTTTGAGCTGTTGATAAAGAAGCTCGTTCTGAATAACATGGCCCGGGTCAGTGACGTACTTTCGTAATGTCGATACGTGAAATACGTCGTGAACTTGTGATAAGGAAACGGGTAGCTCCAATTGATACGCAACTTCGCCGACTCGTTTAACTATCTTGAAGGGGCCTATGTATCTGGGACTTAGATTGAACTTCTTTCCAAAACGCTTTACTCCTTTCTCCGGGGAAATCTTCAAAAATACTTGGTCGTTCTCAGCGAATTCCAATGGTCGTCTCCTATGATCTGCGTAACTTTTCTGTCGATTCTGAGCCGTTCGCATTCTTTCTCGGATTTTGGTCACTGCTTCTGTTGTTTCTCGGATCATATCGGGTCCTAATAAAGCTTGTTCGCCGATTTCGTCCCAGTGAACTGGGGATCGGCATTTGCGTCCGTATAATGCCTCGTAGGGTGCCATTCCGATCGTAGCATGGAAGCTATTATTGTAAGAAAATTCGATCAACGGCAAGTACTTACTCCAGTTTCCCTTGAAGTCTAGCACGCACGCTCGTAACATGTCCTCAAGGGTTTGGATCGTCCGTTCAGACTGTCCGTCGGTTTGAGGATGGTATGCAGTACTGAACGAGAGCTTAGTACCCATCGCTTTTTGTAAGCTTTGCCAGAAATTGGATAGAAATCTCGAATCTCGATCCGAGACGATAGAAATTGGAATCCCATGGAGTCGAACAATTTCCTGAATATACAATTCAGCGTAGCGTTCCATGGAAAAAGTAGAACTGATTGGAAGGAAATGGGCTGATTTCGTCAGGCGGTCTACTACCACCCAGATAGCGTCATGGCCTTTCGTCGTCTTTGGTAAACCAATGACGAAATCCATCGTGATATGGTCCCATTTCCATTCGGGAATCGGTAAAGGCTGTACAGTTCCATCTTGTCGCTGGTGTTCCGCTTTGATCAGTTGGCATGTCATACACTTACGAACGTGGCGATATCCTTCTTCATTCCCGGCCACCAATATATCATCCGTAAATCTTGGTACATCTTTGTCGCTCCAGGGTGCACTGAGTATGTTGTTGCGTGCGCTTCTGTCATTATCGTTCGTCGTAGTTCCTCGTCGTTGGGCACGTATAGCCTATTCTTATAAAGCACGGTTCCATCTGCTCGGGTTTCAAAGTCTTCGGGTAGTGCGTCTTTTGCCTTCAGGTAAACTCATCCTCTTCTTGTGCTTTTTGAATTCGTTCTAGCAACGTCGGCTGAAGAGTCAGTGCTGCTAGCTTTGTCTCAAGTTCACCTAAATTGACTATTTCCACTCCAAGCCTGTGCAACTCCGTACTCATCGCCTTTCGACTAAGCGCGTCTGCGACTACGTTCGCTTTGCCCGGATGGTAATCGATAACGCAGTCGTAATCTTTTACAAGTTCCAGCCATCGTCGTTGTCTCATGTTTAACTCCTTCTGAGTGAAGAAGTACTTCAAGCTCTTGTGGTCTGTGAAGATCTCACACCTTTCTCCATAAAGGTAGTGTCTCCAAATCTTTAAGGCAAAGACGACTGCTGCAAGTTCTAAATCATGGTTCGGATAATTCTTCTCGTACTCCTTTAGTTGTCTGGAGGTATACGCGATTACTTTACCATTTTGCATCAATACGCATCCTAGTCCATTCTTCGAGGCGTCACTGTAGACCGAGAATCCTCTAGTTCCCGATGGTATTGTCGAAATAGGAGCAGAAGTGAGTCGCTTCTTCAGCTCCTGAAAACTTTCTTCACACGCTTCAGTCCACTTGAAAGGTACGTTCTTTCTGGTCAAGTTCGTCAGAGTCGAGGCAATGCTAGAGAAGTCAGCTATGAACTTACGGTAATATCCCGCAAGTCCCAGAAAACTTCGGACTTCGGTCGGAGTAGTCGGTCGTGGCCAATTGTTCACGGCCTCAATCTTACTCGGGTCCACAGAGATTCCACTCCCGGAAATCACGTGTCCCAAGAAGGCTACTTGCTCAAGCCAAAATTCGCATTTCTTGAATTTGGCGTAGAGCTGTTTCTCACGCAAGGTTCCTAAGACGATTCGTAAGTGACTCTCGTGTTCTTCTTTCGTCTTAGAATAGATCAGGATGTCGTCAATAAAGACGATTACGAAGCGGTCGAGATAGTCCTTAAAGATCGGTTCATAAGATCCATAAAAGCAGCAGGGGCATTAGTCAGTCCGAAGGGCATGACCAAAAACTCGTAATGGCCGTACCTCGTACTGTTAGGAAATATTTTGTAGTGTTCAATTTCATTGTATTATCTTTGTTGATTTGCTATATTAAACTTTGGGCTAGTCCTTAGTTGGGTTAGTTCTTAGTTATTCATGTAATGGGCCTTCACAAGAAGCCCACCTATTATATACCAACTTGTGGTATAAATAGGAAAACCCTAACACATAGTTAGGTGTGCTTGTGTGTGTAGATCAATGAAACAATTTTAGAGTGAGAGAGCCTCATCAAGAACACCACCAAGCCCCACACGCCCCGAACCTAAATCTCGATCTTTAGGCGTGTTTAATCCGTCCGAAGTCGTATTGTTGGTGAAATCTCGGACCAACAAGTGGTATCAGAGCCCAACGCGACCGGATTTGTGTGTTTTGAGCAAGATTTGAGTGAAAAATTGCTTAAAAAATTATTTTCGGCCATTCTCTGTTTTTGGGCGATTTCGACCCCGATTTGTTGTTTTTAGACATCCCAAAGATTGATTATGTGTTTAGGAATGTTTTTCTGAAGTTTTGGAACAAGTTTCGTCGATTTTGAGTGAGATTTGAGCGAAAAACGAGCCATTTTTTGGTAAAAAAGTCGCGCAGCCATTGGAACAGTAAATTGTTCTTGGCCGAGAAATTTTCTTACCGGAGAAAATTCTTAGCCGAGAAAATTTCACTGGCCGAGAAAATTTCGCTGCCCGAGAAATTTTCGCATCTACAGGCCGAGAAATTTCGCAGGTCGAGAAATTTTTCCGAGAAATTTCGCTGCTACAGTATGTGAAGGCCCGCGAAATTTTAACCTGAGAAACTTTCACTGCCCGCGAAATTTTAACCTGAGAAACTTTCACTGCCCGCGAAATTTTAACCTGAGAAACTTTCGCTGCCCGAGAAATTTTACTAAAACTGAGAAATCCTTTCAAATCCGAGAAATTTTTCAAATCCGAGAAAATTTTCAAACCTGAGAAACTTTCTCAGGCTGAGAAATTTCTATCCGAGAAACTTTTCAGCTGCGAAACTTTCTCAGTTCACACTTCACGATTTTTTCGCGGTCTCTCTCTCACAGCTGCCTTTTCTCAAACCGCGAATTTTTCAACCTGAGAATTTTTCTTTAAACTGAGAAATTATTCGGAACTTCAAAATTTTCGCACGACTCACTCTCTCATCGAAATTTCTCGGGACAACATTTTTCGCACTTTTCACACACCATTTTTTCGCACCCCCCGAGAAATTTGCACCCAACCTTTAAACTTGATCCAAACACACCTTTTAGCTTCAAATCTTGAAAAAAAATCACTATTTAAAATTACACTCAAACGTTTTTGACCACCAAAATTTCTGGCCCCCCCCCCTCGGATTAAATAAGGTTTTAAGGAGCAAAAAAAAAAAAAAAAAAAAAAAGGGTTGAAATTTTTTTTTTCTAAGCCTAAGGAAAATTTATATCATTGGATAGAGAAAAATTTCTAAGCCCTTTGGACTTTGTCTATTTTTACACTTTTAAAATTTTCCGAAATAAATTTTTCTGGGCCAAAATTTTCGGTATAGACGACGTTTTTGCGAAATTTTTTAAGGCAAATCCAAAATGCGGCAACGATCGCCGTACCCAACGATCGACCTAGGACGGTTTTTGGCACATTATAGAAAACGTTTTGGTAATACTCACGTAGTTTTCGAAATCATTTTATAAAATTTTTCGGTATCCACCAAAATTTTCGACACTCACGTTATTCGAAACTTCACGATATTTCTCGACGAACCAAAGTTTTTGGAGTAAAAATTTCCAAAGCCATTTTTTCTTCTTTATTTAAAATATTTTTGAAAACAAAAATGGATGCTCAAGCTAGGACAATCGCGAAATTAGAAGCACAATATGCTAATAATTACGCATTGTAGAGACAAAATTGACGGAGCTAGCTGTAGCTAATGACGCTTTGGCTTCCGCTAAAGGAACATTAGTATCCTTCAAGTCAATTTTGACTAGCTTGGAATCTAAGGTAGCAATTAGTGAAAAGAGAGTCTTCGATCTAACTAAAAGCTTAGATATTTGCAAAGGTGAGCGAGATTGCCTCTCTTTGCAATATCAAATGCTCTTAGAGGAACGCAATACATCTTCAACCTTAGATTCGAACGGGGAAAATAATTTACATTCTGAAAAACCTATTCCACGTGATATCCCGGAGACTCTTCGTAAATTGAAAGATTTGCAAGAAACTCTGGAATTCGAAAGAATAAGTTTTGGCGCGGAAAAGAAAAAGCTTTTAGAGAAGATTTCTAATTTCGTTTGAGTCTGAAAAGGAAATACTTTTAAATGAGATTTCAAATCTTAAAAATTCCCCGTCTTTACCTGTCTCCAATGATCTTTTAAAAAGATACATCTTCCTCGAAACAGGTAAAGAAAAGAAAGTCAAGCATCTTTGTTCCAAAAAACAAAACTGCTTTTTCTACAAATTCTGAGTCACCTTTGACTGATACTGAAATGTTTAGTAAAAGCAAAGCGCTTAAATTTTCAAAGGAACAATTAAAAGAAAAAATAAAGAGAGGAAAATCGACATTCTTTTCGAAAAAGCTGAACAAAAATTTTAATGATTTCCCCTCTTCGACTCCTATTAAAAGGAGAGCATGCGAAGAAGTTCAAAGCTCAAGCAAGCGAACTTCTCAAACTACACCCCTTCATCATTATAGAGTGAATGATGTGAACTCTTGTAGGCAATACGACTCATCATCCAATGACGCATATAGCGGCATAAGCTCATATTCCTACTTGAAATACCCAGTCCAGATTTATTCTAGAAAGCATCTTATGCGACTGGCTAGGGAGAAAATCTTTAGGTCTTCTACACCTAGGCACACATTCACCTGCGCTGAACTGTCATTTCCCTCTAAGGTTCACCAAACTTGGATTCCTAAATCACAAATCAAATTGGATAGGACTTTAAAAGGATGATTTAGAATCAATATCTGAACCAAATGTGCTTAACTTGTTTTCTGCTAACAAGGGAGGACCCATCCAAAAATGGGTACCAAAGTCTCGATAAAGTTTTTGCAGATTCCCAGCATGGGTAGGTACTAAGAGAGCTGCTCCACACTCATGACTGGTATGCGACGAGGGCAGCCAAACCTCCCGGCATGAATGGTACATGGGTTGCTCCACATTCATGACCGGTATGCACTGCGAGCAACCAACCCCATCATGCACGTTACACGATTGCTCCACGTGCATGAAGGGATGTCAGAGAAGCGAGCAATCATCATGGCTTCTGTACAAATCCGTGCAGAACCTGAACCTACAAAGAAGGGTTGACAAAAGTTCAACCAACCATCAGTGGGCGCGCCATCTAATCTCGATGCTTAGGCGATGTGGATCTCATGTACCAGACTCCACCGTCCACCCACTGCCATCCATTCCATCATGGTGTGCTACATGGAGACGTCCTCTGCCACCATGCTCCTCACCACGCCCTCACCTTCCACCAGATGAGTCCCTGAAGTGTCTGATCAACAGTTTTGGGTCACCCTCGTCGACATTGCTCGTGGTCGCCATTCAACGCGATCACGCCACGCCACCATAGTTCCCATGGATCAGTGAAATCCCCCTGATCCTAACCCAGGAACGAGCCTACCCTAGCCTCTCTAGTCTAGGTCTAGGTCGCGCGACATCCTCCTCCACGCAAAGATCCAATCAAGGATCTCGGGAGGATGAAGTAAGTCGCTTGCAGGAGTTGCGAACCAACGACGACATGATCGCACTCCTCTGTCATATCTCACCATAACCCGGACCTCGCCCATAGGTACAGGAGACGACTCGTTCGTTTCCCGAGTAGAAGTCGCGGCATCTGGTCCAACCGCGCAATTAACCCCTCCCAACCACTCAGCTATCCTTTCGCAGATAGCTGTTTCATTTCCACAAGAGGAACCACGTTAGCCATCACCGCCCCACTTGGAGACGGTTGATGTTGAACATGCAGTGCCCCTCCTCTCACTGCACCTCTTCCACCCACGTCGAGTCTAGTGTCCTCACCCACCAAAATTTTCCAATTTCTAGGACACAAACACTCTTTATGCACCGCAGGTTCTTCGTGAACTTGCCCGAACGCTTGATGACGTCCTTGTGACTGAGAGCGGAAGACCCACGACAGCCACCCTCACCACAACTGTCGATGGGCCACGCATACGAGCTTGTCTCATTGTCCGTGCGAACGGAAAGCCTTTGTGGCTCTCTGGTTCTTTCTGTCCTGTGCAAACAGGCGGCACATCGGACACATCTTTCGATGTTGTGACGACGGAGCATCTTTGTGACCCCCGTCTGGTTAGTTACCCCGTTCATGATGGAGCCCCGACTCATAGCAATCAGCGAGGAACTTACACATTCCATGCCGCGCTCAACGAGGATCTATGAAGGAAAAGGTCCCATCACCGACACCACTCCACCACGAGGATCTATGAAGGAAAAGGTCCCATCACCGACACCACTCCACCACGCCTACGCCTACGCCACCACATGCTGCTCCGTCTGTTCAAAACTGAACCCGGAGGAACACCAATTGCTGCTACTCCTGAGAATCCCACTTGATTGTCTCACTCAACACCACACCACACCATCATCACCATCATCAACACAAGAGGTAGACTCGTCCCTCGGACGACGTGACGATCCCGAAGACGGAGATCATCTCAAGGGGGAGTAAAGGAGAAGAAATGAGTTGAAGATCGTAAAGCAGCATCAGCAGCAACCATCATCCACGCCACCTCCACCAACTACGCCCCGCCGGAGGCTTCCACTACCTCCGCGCACATTCTTATGTGTCAGGCTATTATGTTCATAATGGAACACCCGAAGGAGTCATGGCACATCTCACCCACCACATTCCGCCACTACTGCGCTGACCACTCTGAAGACCGGGCTCCCTGCTCTTGAAAGTCACATTTCAATAGAGCCTTGGCACATTTTTTTTCGCCCCACGCCTACCTTCTTCTGGAGCCAGACGAGTCAGCTTCGAGGCCGAGCAGACAACTTCCATTCGAAGACGACAAATCCGACGCCAAGAAGAAGAAGATTGGAGAATCTTAACAAGTGAGTCCTAGCCGAGCCATCAATGCCTCCGCAAGAAGAGGAGATATCCCTTGTAGGGGGAGTTTGCTAGGAATCGAGATCTCCAATACGCCCAACAAAGATATCCCGCGCTGAACTGAAGATTGAACACTAAGGGGGAGATTGTTAGGAAATATTTTGTACTGTTCAATTTCATTGTATTATCTTTGTTGATTTGCTATATTAAACTTTGGGCTAGTCCTTAGTTGGGTTAGTTCTTAGTTATTCATGTAATGGGCCTTCACAAGAAGCCCACCTATTATATACCAACTTGTGGTATAAATAGGAAAACCCTAACACATAGTTAGGTGTGCTTGTGTGTGTAGATCAATGAAACAATTTTAGAGTGAGAGAGCCTCATCAAGAACACCACCAAGCCCCACACGCCCCGAACCTAAATCTCGATCTTTAGGCGTGTTCAATTTTCTTGTTGGTCCGAGATTTCACCAACAATACGACTTCGGACGGATTAAACACGCCTAAAGATCGAGATTTAGGTTCGGGGCGTGTGGGGCTTGGTGGTGTTCTTGATGAGGCTCTCTCACTCTAAAATTGTTTCATTGATCTACACACACAAGCACACCTAACTATGTGTTAGGGTTTTCCTATTTATACCACAAGTTGGTATATAATAGGTGGGCTTCTTGTGAAGGCCCATTACATGAATAACTAAGAACTAACCCAACTAAGGACTAGCCCAAAGTTTAATATAGCAAATCAACAAAGATAACACAATGAAATTGAACACTACAAAATATTTCCTAACACGTACTGAACGCCGTTTTAGGAACATCTATCTCCCTGATCTTTAACTGGTGGTATCCCGAACGGAGATCGATTTTCGAGAATACCGTAGCACCCTGTAGTTGGTCGAATAGATATCGATCCTCGGTAACGGGTATTTATTCTTGATCGTGATCTTGTTCAATTCCCGACAGTCGATACACCGTCGCATCGACCCGTCTTTCTTTCGCACGAATAGGACTGGTGCTCCCCACGGTGAAAAGCTGGGCTGAATAAACCCTTTCTGCAACAAGTCCTGTAGCTGTTCCTTCAATTCTTTCAGTTCGTTCGGCGCTAGTCGATAAGGAGCTTTAGAGATTGGGGCGGACCCGGGCACCAGATCTATCGTGAACTGTATTTCTCGATCAGGGGGTAACCCCGGGAGATCATCGGGAAATACATCAGCATACTCGTTGACTATCGGCACGTCTTTCAGTTCTGGCTGAGGTAACTCCTCCGCCTTCACCGCGTACACGAGATAAGACTCACAACCAGATCTCAATAGTCGTTGAGCCTTCAATGCCGAGATTTGAGGAATACGATTCAAAGTAATTTTTCCCGAAAAAGTGAACACCTCTTCTTCAGGCAGTTGAAATTTTACGACCTTCTTGTTGCAATCTATGATGGCTCCGTATTTCGAAAGCCAATCCATCCCAAAAATAACATCATAGTCGTTCATTGGGATCACAATCAGGTCGACGCTCAGATCTCTACCCTCAATGTTAACGGAGCATCCTTCCAGCACTTGGTTAGTGCGCGTCGGATCACCGTGGGGTAGGGTAACTATGTAATTGCACTCAGATAAGGTAGGAGAAACTCCTACCTTTTCCACATATTTGGCCGACACGAATGAATGTGTAGCCCCAGAGTCAATTAGTACAGAAGTGGGCACGTCATAGATAGTCAACGTACCCGTTACTACGGAAGGATTTGCTTCGGCCTCCTTATTCGTCAGAGTAAAAGCTCGTGCTGGCACCGGAGGAGGTCGAATCAACGGTCGGTTCGGAACTTGAGGCGTATTTTCGTTGCAGTTCCTAGCGTAGTGTCCTATTTTCCCACATCAGAAGCATTGTGGGGTCGGGTTTGGTCTTGGTCCGTAGCACGTACCAGAATAGAAACGCCCACATTGTCGGCATTGAGTTGCAGCACCTGAGGGCCGGTTCGGAACATTAAATGGCCCTTGATTTGGTCTTGGCCTCCAATTCTGCTGGCCCGGTTGATTTCCGCGATAATTTGGTCCCTTGCCGAAAAATTGGCGTTTCTGGTTCCCTCCTCCTTGTTGTCCTTCTGTTCTCCGCTTTGCGTCCTGCGCCTTTGCAACCCTGCTCTCCGCCTGTTCAGCTAGTATTGCTCGTTCAGCGATACGAGCGTAAGTCTTTCCCTCAGTATCGTACATGCTTACACTTCGGAAGATCTCGGGTTTGAGACCTTCCAGAAAACGTTCGATCTTCAGCTCATCTGTAGCCACTATATGTGGTGCAAACCTCGAGAGCTGCTCGAACTTGCGGATGTAATCCGCCACTGACATTCCTCCTTGTTTGAGGTTGATGAATTCGTTCAGCTTCTGTGCTCTATCAGGTGCAGTAAAGTACTTGCCCCGAAAGAGTACTTTGAATCTCTCCCAAGTCATAGTAGTGGGATCCTCGAGCACCTGAATGGTGTCCCACCAGTAGCCCGCGTTCACACGTAACATGAAAGTGGCACAAGTCACCTTCTCAGTATCAGGAAGATGACTGACGCGGAACATATTTTCGATGGTCCTAAGCCAATCCTCTGCATAGGTGGGATCGGCCGCTTCCTCAAATGAAGGGGGGCTTAATCTTCGGAACCTCTCCCCGACAGCTTCTGCACGTAACTACGCTTATTATTATTACTACTTTTATTATATCTTCAAACTATCTATTTCACACGTAACTACGCTTATTATTATTACTACTTTTATTATATCTTCAAACTATCTATTTTATTTTTATCATATCATTATCAAAAAAAGTATTATTATTATAGTGATTATTATTTTCTTTACTATTTTTGCCTTTATTATTAGCATCGTTTGCTTTTATTTTTATTTTATTATTTTTTAGCAATATATTTTGTTTTATTGGTTTTTATTTCTAAATCTCTTATTGTTATTGTTTTTTTTATTTTGTTTATCTAGGTACATGACCGTTCGTGCATGAGCGGAGAAACCATTCGCTACCATTAGTTGAAGGAGACCCGGAGACCGAGAGAACGTTCCTACACAACCTACGAGAAAACGTAAGGCGAGTCGAAATGGCGACTCAAAATCGTGACGAGATGCCTCTAGATGCTAGAGAACCCTCCGATGAGAGAGCTGTGGAGAACAACGCCGTAGGGTCGGTCGGCTCAACGATAGTCCTTCCTCAAGTCCCGAACAACTTTGAGCTGAAACATCATTGGCTTCAAATGCTTCAGACGACAGCTCAAACGATGGACTCTCTGAGGAAGACGCTTACCGACACATCCGAGACTTCCTATCCATCACCGACACAATCGAGTACAAGGAGTAAGCCCTGAAACGATCCGGCTCTACTTATTTCCATTCTCCCTAAGAGGTAACGCTAAGGAGTGGTATAATCTACTACCCGAACGATCCATCACCACTTGGGACGTGATGCACGCCACCTTCATCACACACTTCTTTCCACCGTCATAGGTGCTGGAACTAAAAATGGACCTTACGGCATTCAAGCAAAAGGAGGGCGAGAATTTATATGCTTATGGACACGTTTCAAGATGCTTCTGAATTGCTTCCACAACATGGTATGATGAAGAACGAATTGATTCAGCAGTTCCATGAATTTGAATGATATTACCGTGCAACTACTTGAGGGGACATGCAATGGAGGCTTATGCAATGTAAGCGCAACGGAGGTTGGAATCTGATCGAAGAATATAGCGCAAATAGCTTCGGGAGCAATAGAGGCAAACCACCGGGGATGTACGATGTCGATAATGCAACTGCGATAAATGCCAAGTTCCACACACTCCAACAACAAATCGCAGGTAACAACCTCCAAATGCAAACGTTGATGAAATAAATTATTAGCCATGCTAACAACAAAGCCGGTTGTTAATGGTGTGCAGGTACAATCTGTCCCGAGGACTCCCGCAGCTGCTCCGCCTCCTCATGCGTACCCAAATTATACTCCGCCATGCGCTACATGCGGCAAAAGTCACGTCACAACCCGTTGTCTACCAACTATTCTGATGGAGCAAGTCGACTACATGGGTAGCTACCAAGGCCAACGAAGCTACGTTCCGAACCGAGTTCATCTGAACTTGGCCTATGGTAATCAACAACAAGCTCCGCCTGTATTTCAAAACCAAAGAACGCAAGGATACCATAGCGCGAATGCTGAGCCCACCTCGTATAGTTGCGTTGACAAGCTCGAAGGAATGCTTGAAAAGCTAATGGGAAAGCTCGACTCTCGATTGGATAGTCAAGAAACTCGGTTGCAAAATACCGAGTCTTCCCTGCGGGCCTTAGAGAAGCGAGTTGGGTAGATTGCCGAATCAATCACTAGTACAGAAATACTCATGGGCGACAGTTCTTATTCGTCATGGGCGATAGTTTTTGTGCGTCGCCCAGAGCACCGTCGCTCATGTGCGTGATTTTGGGTGACGGTTGTTAAGTCGCCACCCAAGATAGGTTATGGGCGACGGTTGTTCCAACAATCGTCGCCCAAAGTACCCCGCAGGGTGCCGTTACGAGAGAATGGACGACGAATTCTAGCTTGGAAACTGTCGCCCAAAGTAAATTTTTTTTAAACTAAGCATGGGCGACGGTTTCTAAGCCAGGAACAGTCGCCTATGTTAATAATTTTTATTTTATTTTATTTTATTTTCTCTTTTCACATGCCCATCAATGAAATCCAAAACAGCCAAAATCAACCCAAAAGATCAATCCAACAAATCAATCCTCAACAAATTAATAATCCTCAATACAATCAAGAGTTACATCATCCAACAAATATCTCATAACATACACAAACATATGTCAAACGCAAAACACTAACCTACAAGAGGTAGGCTAGTAAAGTGCTCTGCCCACAATTCTCGTACTTTGTTGATCTCTTCGATGCCATAAGAGAAGGAGCTCTCTAGAATCTATAAAACATTAAACAAGAGGATATTGTTAAAACATACTGATACACATATATTAAACTTAAAACTTAAAGAAGTTCAATACCAACCTCAAATTGAATATAAGAAGGGACTAAGCCAAAATTATGCACGGAATACCCAAGATTATGAGAGATCTTACCTTGTTGTCGTAGCCCGGTATCGCTGAAAAAGTCGCCGAGAGAGAAGTGGTCGCGGCCAACTCGATCCAAAAATCCCAAATTGTCCAAACTTTACCCACAAACCTAATTTTTGCAAACATAAGCTCAATATCAACCTTATATCAAATATAACACAAGAATAAGCTATGAAGTTTCATAAAATAAGCTCGGAAAACCCAATAATTCGAAACCCCAATCTTTAAAAAACTACGAATTTCGAAAATTTTATCGCAAAATACAATGAGGGAAAATGTTTATGATAGATCTTACCTTGTTGTCGTAGCCCGGAATAGTCGGAAAAGAGCCGTAATTGCCGACAAAGTCGCCGAGGGAGAAGAGGTCGCGGCCAAATTTGACCCAAAATTCCAAATTGTCCAAAGTTTACCCAAAAACCAAATTTTCGCAAAGATCAAGCTCAATCAACCTTATATCAAATATACCACAAGAATAAGCTATGAAATCGCATAAATCAAGCTCGGAAAACCCAAAAATTCGAAACCCAATTTTTCACAAAACTACGAACTTCGAAAATTATAAGCTGTAAATCACGAAATACAAATAGGGTAATTGCTTAATAGTCTTCTTACTGTGTTCTCCAAGCTCCAAAAGGTCGGAAATCGCTTAAAGATCGCCGAAAAATCGCCTAGCCGCGCGGTTTTGTTTTTAATTTCTCTTAGATTTTGGCAAGTGTGGGAAGAAAGTGGGTTTTTAAAGATTTCATGGGCGACGGTTGTTATCCAAAAAATACGTAACCGTCGCCCATACACATACCAAAAAAACATAAAAAAAACAAATCGGTAGACCATGGGCGACGGTTGTTATAACAACTGTCGCCCATGCTCATATTAAAAAAAAATAAAAAAATAAGTCGACCATGGGCGACGGTTGTTACATAACAACCGTCGTCCATGCTCATAGTAAAAAAAATTAAAAAAAAGACTATGGGCGATGGTTTCTGTTATCATCGTAGAAACCGTCGCCCAAGCTTATATTTAAAAAAATTAAGTTAATAATGTATATAGGTGACGGTTATTATGGAGGAAACCGTCGCCGGAGTCTTTCGCCAATTATAGGCGACGGTTTGAACAAGAAACCGTCGCCTATGATGTACAAAAACTAAAAAAATTATGAAAGTGCCACCCGCGTCCACTATAGGCGACGGTTATTTAGGAACCGTCGAACCGTCACCGAAGGTGCCGTCGCCTATGTGTCGTTTTCTACTAGTGAATCCAACAACGTCCATCCGGTTCGTTGCCACTACACCGAGACCAATCCAAAGGACCACCATGTAAAGGTGGTGACACTTCGTAACGGGAGAGAGCTCGAGGAAGTGCAGAAAACGAAGAAGAACGTTGAAACGACGCAACCGAGCGGTGAGGCCGACAATTAAGAGGTGACTGTGTCTAAGCCACCTGTCAAGGCGTATCAACCAAAAATTCCACACCCAGCAAGGGTTAAACGGGAAATAGTTGATGATCAATTTGGTAAATTTCTCGCTATTTTTAAACAATTACATATTAATTTACCACTTGTTGATGCCCTTGCGCAGATGCCCCGTTGTGCAAAGTTTTCGAAGGATCTTATCACGAACAAGCGCAAGCTTGAAGACGTTTCCACCGTTGAGTTGCCAGGAGAGTGCTCTGCCATTCTACAGAACAAGTTACCTAAAAAGCTTAAGGACCCAGGGAATTTTACTATACCATGTTTAATAGGCGATTTAGTCGTAAGTAAGGCATTGGCCGATTAGGAGCTAGTATTAATTTGATACCTTATTCTATGTTTAAACGATTTGATTTAGGAGAGCCCAAACCCACTAGGATGAGTTTACAATTAGCGGATAGATCTGTTAAGTATCCCAGGGGTATCATCGAAGATGTGCTGGTGAAGGTCGATAAATTTATAATTCCTGCAGACTTCGTTATTCTCGATAGGGAGGAGGATGAAAATATTCCTCTATTATTGGGTAGGCCATTTCTCGCTACTTGAGGAACCATGGTCGATGTTCGTAAGAACATTGACGTTAACTACAGATGGCAAAAAAGTCACATTCAATATGACATAATCCATGAAAAATTCCGGGAAATTAGACGATAAGTGCTTTTACATTGATACATGGAATGACTTTTTATCATTGCAGGGACTATCACAACCAGAAACGTTTGCTTCGATGTCAGGATTAGCAGAGATTTAAGAGCCAAGGCATGAATGATCTTTTGAGGTTGACCAAATAGAAGCAGACAAAGACGGGAAGTACCATCGAAGTGCACCTGAACAAAGAAGAGGAAAAAGAAAAATGTTCAATTGAATATCCGCCAAAGCTCGAACTCAAACGATTGCCCGATCACTTGGAGTACGCGTTTCTGGAGGACGATTCAAAACTTCCAGTGATCATAGCATCAAATTTGGATAAGGAACAGAAAATCATGCTCCTAGACCTGTTACGGGAGCATAAGAAGACGCTCACATGGAAGATATCAGATATTTGAGGAATCAGCCCGACCTTCTGCATGCATAGGAGCCTGATAGAAAACGAGTTCAAGCCTGTGGGGCAACATCAAAGGCGTCTAAACCCGAACATGAAGGAGGTAGTAAAAGCTGAGGTAATAAAGCTACTTGATGCATGAGTCATATATCCGATCTCAGACAGCTCATGGGTATGCCCAGTTTAAGTGGTGCCGAAGAAGGGAGGAATGACGATAGTATCCAACGAGAAGAACGAACTCATTCCAACGAGGACCGTTACATGGTGGCGAGTGTGCATTGATTACCGAACATCAAACGACGCGACGCAAAAAGATCACTTTCCTTTACCATTCATTGATCAAATGCTTGAACATTTATATGGTCATGACTTTTATTGTTTTCTTGATGGTCTTTCAGGTTTCTCGCACATCCCAATCGCACCAGAAGATCAAGAGAAAACGACTTTTACGTGTCCATTTGGAACCTTTGCATATCGGCGGATGCCTTTCGGACTGTGTAATGCCCCGGTTACCTTCCAACGGTGCATGATGGCCATTTTCGACAAATTAATCGATAAAGGAATGGAGGTATTCACGGATGAGTTTTCGATTTTTGGTAATTCATTTGAAAAATGTCTTTCCAATCTTAAGGCGGTACTTAAACGATGCGAGGAAACGAACCTTGTGCTAAATTGGGAAAAATGTCATTTTATGGTCAGAGAAGGTATTGTTTTAGGTCATAAGATATCGGCTAGAGGAATTGAGGTAGATAGAGCAAAAATAGAAACTATTGAACAATTACCTCCACCCTCATCGGTAAAAGCAATTAGAAGTTTCTTAGGACATGTTGGTTTTTATCGTAGATTTGTTAAGGATTTTTCTAAAATTGCTAGACATTTAACTCGCTTGCTAGAAAAAGACGTGCCTTATGAGTTTACGACCGATTGTATGAATGCTTTTACTCTACTCAAGGATAAGCTTATTAATGCTCCTGTCATGGTAGCCCCGGATTGGAGGCTACTCTTTGAACTAATCTGTGATGCCAGTGATTTTACAGTAGGTGCCGTTTTGGGGCAGCGACGGGAAATATACTTCCAGACAATCACTACACAAGCAAGACTTTAAATGAGGCGCAATCGAATTATACTACCACTGAGAAGGAATTACTTGCAGTCGTGTTTGCAATCGACAAGTTTCGTCACGTCAATATCTTATCCTATCGAAGGTCATCATCTACACGGATCTCAGTCATTAAGAATCTCTTTGCGAAGCCGGATGCAAAGCCGAGGCTGATCCGATGGATTCAACTATTCCAAGAGTTCTACGTGGAATTTCGCGACCAAAAGGGAACAGAGAATCTTGCCGCAGACCACTTGTCGAGACTAGAAGAGACACCCTACGAGGTTACGAAAGAGGAGATGATCCGAGACTACTTTTCCGACGAACACTTTACGCTATACGTGAGCTGATGAACTTCCATGGCATGCCGATATTGCTAACTATCTTGTAGCTAGGATCTTACCAAAGGGATACACGAGACAGCAGAGGAAGAAATTCTTCTCGGACTTGAAGTATTACTTTTGGGATGATCCTTATCTATTTAGGATTTGTGCGGATAACATAATCAGGCGATGCGTAACGTTCCCCGAAATAGTCGATATCTTGGCACCTTGCCACACGGGACCGTGCGGAGGCCATTATGGAGTCAACTGAACTGCACAAAAGGTACTAGAATGTGAATTCTACTAGCCCACAATTTTCAAGGACGCGCAAAGGTATGTGGAGGAGTGTGATAGGTGCCAACGGACAGGTAATATCTCTAAGCCCAATGAAATGCCTCAGAATTTCATTCTTGCATGTGAAATCTTTGACATATTTTATGGGTCCGTTTCCGACATCTTTTAAAAATCGATATATCCTATTAGCAGTCGATTATGTGTCAAAATGGGTGGAAGTGCAAGCGCTGCCTACTAATGATGCTAGTGTAGTCGTTAAATTTTTAAAAGCTTTATTTTCACGATTTGGCTCATTTCGTTGCATTATCAGTGATAAAGGCACGCATTTTTGTAACATCCAATTTGCAAAGACGCTCGAGAAATACGGTGTTAAGCATAGTGTTACCACTGCATACCATCCTCAAACGAGCGGCCAAGTGGAGGTTGTGAACAGGGAGCTGAAGCGTTTACTCAAAAAGATCGTGGAACACCATAGGCGAGATTGGCCAAACAAGTTAAATGACGCTTTATGGGCATACCGGACAGCATATAGGACACCTATCGAATCCACGCCCTATAGACTTGTTTATGGAAAATCTTGTCATCTACCCGTCGAGCTAGAACACAAGGCATATTGGGCTCTAAAGAAACTAAACTTTGACTTGAATCTTGCAGGTGAAAAGCGAAATTGCAGATCAACGAGCTCGACGAGTGGAGGCAAATGGCTTACGAAAATATTCGCCTCTACAAGGAGCGTACGAAGCTTATCATGATCGTAAAATCATGAAATGGGAATTCCGAGAAGGTGACCAGGTCATGCTTTATAACTCGCGCCTACTGTTGTTTCCCGGTAAGCTGAAATTGAGCTGGTCTGGACCATTCACGGTGACCCGTATTGCCGTACAAAACTGTCGAGATCACACATTCGGAGAAGGGGATCTTCAAGGGGAACGGGCACCGACTTAAGCATTACTATGGCGGTGACGTCGAAGCACTCGGAAAGGAAACAATTCACCTCCTCAACGACACCCAGAGCTGAGCCACTAGACAAAGTCTAGCTAAAAGACGTTAAACTTAGCGCTACTTGGGAGGCACCCCAAGACTATCCAATTATTTTTTATTTTACTTATTTTCCTATGCTCATTTTTTTTAAGTTTTTATGTTTCCGTTTTTCGATGATCGCAGGGAACTCAAAATCTCAAGTGTGGGGAGGAGCCGTACAAAGCATGCACATTGGACTATTCAGGGAAGTTTGCTTATCTTTTTATTTTCTCTTCCTTGTGTTACATAATTGTTACGTTGAGGACAACGTAAATCTTAAGTATGGGGAGGGGACTTTCTGCGAAATTGATGCGAACATCTTATATATGCATGACTTGTTTTTTAAAATTGGTACGAATTTTTTTAAAAAAATTGTGTTTCTTATCGATCGAAAGGTGATTTCATGTTAGAAATCTCGTGAGTAATTAGGATACATAAGCGTGTTGACCTCTTTCTTACATGATAAACTTAGCGTACTTGAGAGATTTGTACACATAACCCTATTTTTTGTGAGATTTTTGAGCCTACGAGCTTTTTGCTCATTTCTTTGGTTGTGTGAATCATGCTTAATTTATTTCTCTTCAGAACTTGTTTGTGTACTACGTTTTGAAACTAGTTAAAGCGTGATTGCGTGAAAATGGGGAAAGCATTAGGAATTCAGTCCATAGCCAAAGTATCCAACCACGACTGGTCCCCGTAGTTAGCCACTTTGAGCCTGAGATTTTTTATTTGTGAAAACCGGATTATAAATTGCCGACCCTGACTAAGCCTTCAGACATAACCCATTGGAGCGATAGTAGAAGTGGAGGTTTGAATGCCGGACTCAAGACGTGCAACCCGTCCGAGTAAAAAACGAAAAAAAATATAGACGAAAAAATAAGAGAGAAGAAAAGAAAAAAAAAAGGAAAGGGAATTTTTTTTGTCAAGGCTAAGAACTCTTCCTCCGATAATCTTTCACTCTCAAAAGCATATGACCTATTTCCTTGATAGAGAGGTTGAAAGAAGCAGGGCGTAGTAAAAAAAACGACGAAAGAATGAAAAGACTTGAGAAAGGGGGCGAATCATTGTTGCGTTCGTGATGATGGCATGAGTCCGACACGACTACATCTCATATCCTTTTTTATGTTTATTCTCTACATATCTTACATATCTCAGCCATTTTATAACCCGGTAAAGACCTTCAGATTCACATTTAATCACTGAAAGTTGTATATTTACGAATTGCTTGCAAGCTTATGGTAGAGACTAGATTAAAGCATGACCCGAGAGACTTCACGGATAATTTACCCAAACCACTTAGTGATTTGAGTGAGTCCCTGCGAGGTACGGATTTGGATAAGTGTTGCTAAGGAAATCGTTTGGTTAGTCGTTTGACTTAGACATGCTTTCCGAGTTTACTTGCATTATCTCCTACGTGATTTCGTTCTTGATTGGTACGTTACACGATTTTCTCCTTTTCTATGTCTTTTCATTTTTATTTGCTTGAGGGCAAGCAAACGCTTAAGTGTGGGGAGATTTGATAAATGATTTTACGCTATAATTTTATACTCGGGCCCAAAAATAAAATGTCATTTGGGCCAAAGAGTTAAATTTCAGCCCACATATTTGATTTTTATACCAATTTAATTATTCTCCTATCTCTACCAACAGCCCACATCACAAGCACACAAATGGAGAAACAACCAACGAGCCACAAGAAGAAAAAGAAAACGCTACATCCACCCAATGCCATCATCTATAAAAAGGACTACGCTTACACTACGAAGAAAAAGAAAAGAAAAACACCGATCAGTTGTGTCGTTTGCTAGGCCGATAGGAAGAGCTGTGAGCAGCGAAGGCACCGAGCCGAGCACAACAGCGGGCGCAGTGGGCTGCGGCTGCGACTGTGAGTCGAGGGGGCTGCGGCTGATCTGTGGACTACGAAGCAAAGGCGAGGAAGAGCAGCTGCTTCGGCTGTGAAGGGCTACGGGCGTAGGAGTAGTGAAAGGGCAGTGCAATTTCTTTCAAGGTAAGGAAAAGCTGAGACGTCCACCACCAGCTCGACAAAAGTCATCCACGAAGGTCTAACCGCAGAGCCTAAATACAGAGAAGAAACGTGTATTTTTCTTTGTTATTTATGCCCTCGTTGTGTTAGTATTTCATATGAGTGGCTTAATCCCATAGTATTTGAGATTAGATGAACCCTAGCGACATCGTACGTATGTTGAACGTATTATTTATATGCTTTATTTATTATGACTCGGTTACGACCTATGCTATTGTTTTGACTATGTCAATGTGGTCGAAACAAGTGTTGGCAAATCAAACGCTACACTCGAGAGAGGGGCGACGATTAGGCCACTCGTAAACGAGCGGAATAAGCTCATCGCTAGAGATAGGTTGAACTACCCCGCCAGATTAGAGTCAAATCTAGCGGGATTCATCGTTATTTATTGCGATTAAGTAAGTTAGGGAAGTTTGCCCAGCTATTTAAGATGTAGATTAGTTGTTACGAGTCGAAGCGAGTAAGCGCAGTTTCGCCCAATCATAGAACCCTATGCATGCCAAGGAATCCTCACGGTCTGATAATTAGCTAAAAAATATATTATTTGTCGTTCGATCGAGTAAGGGGGATTTGAAATCTCAAATACGTTTTCTTCCAAAAAGTCGTCGCGTTTATTATTTTTATCAGCTTTTATTTAAGTGTTTATTTTATTTTATATTTTCCAAAAACATCAAATTTTCTACTAGATTATATAACGTGAAGTTTTCAAATTATGGTTCCCTTGGATTTTGATACTCGAATACTTGCCATTTCTATACTATTTTCGACAGATACACTTGTCTGTTGACGTAGGATATTTTGTTGATATTCGTTTTAAATTTATAACTCGATCCGCTCGATCACGTCGCTATATACAAAAAAACCCTCCCCTGTAGGTATCATTAGAACTGGGGCCGATGTCAGTCGTTTCTTTAGTTCTTGGGAGCTCTGCTTCCAAGCATCGTCCCATTTGAATGGTGTATTCTTCGTCATTAACTCCGTTAGGGTTGATGCAATCTTCGAGAAATCCTTGACTAACTTCCTCTAGTATCCAGCTAAGCCGAAAAAGCTCGAAAATTCAGTAACGTTCGTTGGTTGGGGCCAATTGTTGATAGCCTCATTTGCTATGATCGACAGAAATTCCGGCTCCTGAGATCACGTGCCCAAGAAATGCGACTTGATCGAACCAAAACTCGCATTTCTTGAACTTCGCATACAATTGCTTCTCTCGCAATATCTCCAAGATAACCCTTAGGTGTTGCTCGTGCTCCTCTCGTGTTTTTGAGTAAAGGAGAATGTCATCGATAAAAACGATGATGCATTTATCAAGAAATGATTTGAACACACAGTTCATTAAATCCATGAATGCCGATGGTGCATTAGTCAGTCCGAAATGCATGACTAGGAAATCAAAACGCCCGTAGCGGGTGCTAAAGGCAGTTTTCGGAATGTCTTCTTCTCAGATCTTCAATTGGTGATATCCTGACCTCTTATCCATTTTGGAAAATACTCCTTGTAGCTGGTCGAATAAGTCGTCAATTCGTGGGTGGGGTACTTGTTTTTAGTTGTGATCATGTTCAGATCCCTATAATCGATGCAGAGTCGCATCGATCCATCTTTCTTTTTGGCAAATAAAACGGGTGCTCCCACGGCGAGAAGCTTAGCTGAATAAATCCTTTTTTACAACAGTTCATCTATTTGTTCATTCAGTTCCTTCAATTCAGATGGAGCTAATCGGTATGACGCCTTAGAAATTGGTGCAGCTCCGGAAACTAAGTCGATCGTGAATTGAATCTCCCGATCTGGCGAAAGTCCTGGAAAGTCTTTTGAGAATACGCCAGGAAATTCTCGTACTACCAGGACTGCTTCTAACATTGGGACCCGACTTTCTTCTGAACTCATGGCGAATACGAAGTATGCTTCACATCTGGCCCTTATTAATCGTTGTGCCTTCATCGCGGAAATTTTATGAATTTTGCTCTTGCTAGTCCCCGTAATGGTGAAGGGTTCGGTATTTCGTAAGTTAAAGGTTACTTTCCTACGGTTACAATCAATAACTGCTCCGTACTTTGATAACCAGTCCATTCCAAGAATTACTTCATAATTATTCATTGGAATGACTCATGTCAACGGGTAGGGTTCTGTCGTTCACTATTATTGGGCTACCTCGTAAAATCTGGTTGGTTTTTGCAGAGGCTCCATGATGAATGGTAAGATTATATTCAAAATTGGTTTGGGTAGGTGTAACCCCGAGTCTCGCCGCGTAATTAGTAGATGCAAATGAATGCATGACTCCTGAGTCAAGTAGTATGCATGTCGGGGTGGAATGGATAAGGAGAGTACCTGCCACCACAAACGGGTTGTTCTCCGCTTCTTCTGATGTCAGCGTGCATACCCTGTCACGTACTGTGGGTAGCCTAGAATTGTTCTTGACTCCCTGAGGCAGTATCCGGGCACGCCTTGGAGAAGTGGCTTCTCTTGCCACATTTATAGCGGGTTGCATGAGAATAGCAAATGCCCAAATGTCGTCGTGTACACTGTGGGCATGGGGGTATGGTCATTTGAGGTCTCCCTTGATTAGTATGGGCAGTGCAGGTGGCGCAGGTTTATTCTAAAAATTGGGCTTGGTATTCTTGGGGATCAATTGTCTCTTCGGATTTCCTCCACCCCATTTCGGTCCTTGTACAAATTTTCTTTTTGCTTCTTGTGCCCAAATGATCCGGAGCTCAGCTTGCTCCGCCATCAATGTGCGTTTTGCTACCTGAGCATAAGTAGCTCGTAGAGACCCGCCATGTTTACGTCTCCATATAATTTGGGCTTCAAGCCTTCCATGAAACGTTCCACCTTCAACGCATCAGTGCTCACCATGTGAGCTGGAAATCGGGACAGTTGTTCGAATTTTCTGATATACTCAGCCACGGTCATTGGGCCCTGACATTGGTTGATAAATTCGTTCATTCTCTGGGCCCGTACCGGGACGGTAAAATATTTGCTCCTAAAGAGCTCCTTGAATCTATCCCGTCATTGTGAGAGGATCTTCAAAGGCGAGGATTGCATACCACCAATGGCATGCGCTTCCCCTCAGCAGGAAGGAAGCACACATCATATTCCCATCCTCAGCGGATTGCTGGCTAACAAGTTCTATCAGTTGAAGAATTGCCGTATCTCGATTATCAGTAGAAGTCGCGGGTTGCTTGCCTTTATCTGTACCCAACTACCTTCTCCTCTGGTTCTACCCATTTTCTCCTCTACCCTAAAGTCCCTAAGGCCAATAAATCATGCACATACAAAATTCAGAGAAACATGAAACTTACTAGCAAGGCAGCTTCCGTGCTTTTGAGTGTATGTGCATGGACAGTCTACAGAACTTGTATCCTGGCTCTGATACCACCTGTGCACCCCTCACTTCCACCACCCATTCTATTATTTTATGTGACTGCATGTGATATAAATGAAATTTACATATGAAAATGTGTACAAATTTCTCCTTTTATATAAAGGAAATTCTCTTGTACATTACAAAATGTTCCTAGGACATAAATAGATAGGTGAGTGCGACTGCGTGTTCAAAACTAATGTCCGCCACTCAGGTCGCATCCATATACACACTGCCACCTCAAAAGTTCTCCGTAAGCTTAAAAAATTGGCCTTGCCATAAAAAAGATCACGTACCGTGATCACGAGAACCTACAGTACATAAATACATGGAATGAGCAGCGAAAGCCATGCATGCCATGCACGTGTCCTAACTCGCAAAGGCTTCTGCGCCAATGCTTCTTAGACCTCATATAATATTGGCAATACCCACTCGTGGAAGGCTAACCCTAGGGTGCCTTTTCTGTCCCAAGGTGGTTTCATACGCCACACGGACGTTTCACACTGGTAGCCTATTCTGAGGTTGTCAACATCCGAGGTACCCTCGTTGTTGCTTATTCCCTCAGCTCGCATCCTCCAGGTTCCAAGTTCCAGCACGTGGGCATTTGCCCTAAAATCATGTCTTGCCTTGAACATGTCATGTCTTTACTGTAACGACATACGACGTCACCATGGTAGAATAGAAAAGCCGTGACTCAACTGTGAGTCGACTTCAGACACCCATATCGGCGAATATCTATCGCTCTCAGGCGATCATGTATTATGCAGGCTCTCGTATCCTGCCTTTAGTACTAGACGCGCGTGCATATGTTCATGTCATGAATATCATGTCATGTAGCATAAATAATTTAAGTAAGAAATCATGTAATATCATAGAAGCACATAACACATAATTCATGCACATACATTTATGGGTTGTAGTTGGGTCTTCCACTTACCTGTCGTCCAAGCTTAAATACTTATGGCCCTAATGCGTCTTTACCTCCTGATCCTTACATAAAATATTATAATGTTAGTACCATACTTACCTTAGGTACCTACGTCGAAATAATTTATTTTGACTCTAAATAAATTACTAAACCCTAGGTTCCAATTCCTAATCTAGGTTAAGTCGGGGTTAAGGTCATCAAATCTTCCTCCGATCATCTATAAGTCATATTCTAAATTTGGACGAACCCTAGCATGGCCTTATGAAGGATCGCCCGATTGTAGACGTGTAGAAAGATTATCCATCGCCTGATTTGATGTTGGAGTTGATTTGAACCATGCTTTTAACTTGAATCGCCCGATTGGAGGTGTCTTTAAGAAATCGTCGTCATCGTCCAACAAACTGCGCGATTTTAGATATTTTTATGCCAAAATCGTCGGACTTGTTGCATGTGTTAGCCTTATTATTATGTCGCCCGATTGAATGATATGATGGCCTCTAAAATCATTCGCTTCCATTGCCTAAAGTCGTCTGATCCTCATTTTGGAATCACTTCTCGTCCGATTGGTTGAATGCAATGTTTGATTTCGCCCGATTTGTTTGGCATGGTGACTCTCGAGTGTTGACGTCACCATTTCCTCGTTCGATTTGTTCTTCATTTATTCAAGGTTCGTCCGATTCCTTCGAAGTCCAAGATCGCCCGATTACACTCCATTTAACTTGGTTTCGCCAATGCTTGGTATATCTTCAATTGGCCGATTCCACTTTGCTTGTGTATACACTATTCGCCCGATTCTTGCATAGGATTTGTTAAATTCGAGCGAGATTCTTCAAGCTCTTCGTTCTTCAAGGACTGGTTTCGAACTTATTCAAACTTTTCCAGACATACCATACAATAATCTAAAGCTTCCATGATAGCACGATTCTTACTTAAATCCTGAAATCATTAACTAACATAGAAATCATGGTTTTCCTTAAAAACTATCCTAAACTAGGAAGGCCGTGCATCCTAGTTCTCCCTAATTCTTAAGTCACCTGAAATTTTAATTATAAAAGCTTAAACTTGTTTTATAAATTATAGTTTGAATCATTACCTCCTTACGTTGAAAGTATCGCCCTTTGTTTAGATTTTCTTTCTCTTATTCTTCTCCTCACACGTCTAGCTTGCTTTTTCTTCTTAGGATTTTCTTGCGTTCGTTGGACTGATGCTCCTTGCCTAGGGTTTTCTCATTCTACAACCTTATACTGCTTGATAAGTACTACTACCTCTGTCCCACATATTTCTTCCCATCTTTCTATTTCGGTCGTCCCACATAATTCTTCCCATTTCCATTTTTCGTAAAAAATTATTCAAATTATTAAACTAATTACACCATTTATATATATAAAAAAAGACTTCTTAATTTACGTGCCCACTAATAAGTTTTCTCTCTCCGTATCTTAAAAGTGTACTCTAATATTAAAATAATGTAGTTTCTTAATCTCCTTGCCCACTAATCTTTATGGGACGAAGGAAGTAGTTACTACAAGAAACGTTGATGGGACACAAAGTAGCGTAACTTACCTTAGGCCTAAGTTATCTCAATATTTGTCCCTAATAAATGGGCATAAATTAGGATCTTTAACAAGGCCCAATCATCATAACTCTTGTTCTATTCTTCACTCACGTTTTGGGCCTTATTTATTTTATAATTTATTACAAAATTTCTAAGACATAGTCAAATTTTCTTTATTCCTTTCTAGGTTTCAATGTCATTACCTAAATCATACCTAACACATAAGGTTGTTAGCATAGAACTTCATAACCACGATATAATGTTGTAAAGCATGTATCATGCAGTAACGTAAGTCATATAAAATGCATGCATATTTATTGGCGGGCTTACTCACGGGACTCGGGTATTATAAATTTCTCTCTTAGATTATGAAATAGGCCTGCCATATTTATACTATGCTAGAATTGAAAATCTCAAGAATATCTCAAAGATATGATTTTCGAATTTTACTCCTTAAGTGGAGAGATTCTTTTGCGTATCTTACGCTCTTTTGAATTGCAAATCCAAACTTAAGGAAACTTGCTATTATTAGAAAACCAGCTTAAATACCAAGTCAAACTAAGTATCTTGTAAAATTCGAAACTTAATCCTAGATTACTTTCGAAATTTCAACTTAAAATTAATAATATTACAAATGTATTATTTACATATTTATATTTAATTTTCGAAATTACTTCCCAAGGTATAATGTGAAAATCAGCTTAGGGTTAAATTCCAATTTTACGGTCAAGCCTTTTAAGCACTTGGCCAAGCCCAAGTCTTAAAGTTAGTTACATACGAAGTCCGACTTCGGTCCATTAAACGGCCCGAGGCCCACTAAGGCGCGGCCCAATGGCCCAAGGCCCATTAAGGCCAAAAAAACTTTCTCTCCTTATCAGTACACCTTGATGATCCTTTTTAGGCCGACTCTCTAGGTTCGACTCAATCGGCAAGGGAGGAACCCAAGAGTCTAATAATTACCTAGCCAATCCCGCAGTACCGGACCATAACCCGATTCGAGTGCGAATTTCGACCCAGTCTTTATTCCAAAACCTCACTATAGATTATAGTACTACCTATAAAAAACCTTCTGCTGTGTCCCGATCGAGTGAGAGCCATGGTATATATCGAACTCACTAAACTTGATTCTATGATAAAACGGAGACGAGACAAATTACCAAACTACCCTCCATGTCTCTCATGAGTTAGTTCAATACCTTGGGCAAGGATTTCGTAATTTCCTGTCGCCGTCCACATAGGACACTTGTCTGATTACTTACGAGACTGTGAATTCGTACTTAGCGGTCTGAGCTCGGAAACCACGAATCGTCATTAAGACCGCATCTGGCCCGCTGACCATTCAACAACAAATCGGGTCGAGGGGACCAGCGACAGTCGAGACTTCGAAGTCAACTCCATCAAAGCCCCTTTCGGTCTAAGGTTCACGTAGACTACTATAGTGTTGTCGTCGGTCATTGACACTCCTCCAGTAATAAGCCATGTTCGCCCGTACGACCCCTGAGTCAGTGTCCATGAAACGACTCAATTCCTTGATTCGATTCGTTTCACAAGTCATGACCTCCGCTTGCAAGCGGCATATCAGGCTGAAAATCCGAATCCGTATACCCTTCCACTTCCAATTCTCCATTACCATAGACCAGCATCATATCGTTAGTCCGTATGAGGTACTTGAGGATAGTCTTGACTGCTGTCCAATGTTTCTTACTAGCGTCAGCCTGAAACCGACTGACTACGCTCACAGCTTGCGCCAGGTCAGGTCGCGTGCAAAACATCGCGTACATCAAGCTACGCACTGTGGATGCATAGGGGATTCCAATCATCTCTTTCCGCTCCAACTCACTTTGAGGGTTCACAGCCTTGAAAGTTGAATCTCATGTCGCATATGCGGGAAACCTTTCTTAGAGTTATCCATATTATATCGCTTCAGGACCTTCTCTAAGTAAAGGGCCTAGCTGAGTCCTAACATATGATTCGCTCGATCTCTATAAAGGTGAATACCCAAGATGTAGGTAGCTTCTCCCAAGTCTTTCATGGAGAATTCAGTCGAAAGCCACGCTTTCACCATCCGGAGCATCCCGACATCATATCCTGTCCAAAGGATGTCATCCAAGTACTATAAGAGGAATGATATCCAACTCCCACTGCTTTTCTTTTCAGTGCAAGGATCTTCGTTCGTAGTCTTTTACTTCATCAAAACCGAGAGAGATTTGTTAGGCTTGTATTAATTTGCACACATTATGAGCATGTGATGTAAAATCGTTGGGCTATCTCTCATATATTCCCTCCTTGAGGTATTTGTTTAGGAACCTGGTGTCAGGACCCGACTTCCTAATCGCCTATTTCTAACATATCCTATGTGCCTAACGATACTTTAACTTAAAAGGGATGCGCAAATGCATATGAAATTTTTCCTTTTTCATAAAGGAAGTCGTTTCTATACATGACAAAAGAATTACAGGAACTCCTAACATCAAATGAACCCCAATTTCACGAGATGTGTACACAAGCACAGCAAAAAGAATCTCTATGCGCCCGGCCTCACAGGTCGTCATCCATGCACACACTCCCATCCCAAAAGCTGCTGGAAGCGCCAAAAGTTTGCCTTGCTATCTAAGCGATCACGTACCGTGGTTGCTCGCACCTACAACACAACGTAAGGGGGTGAGCGATATGCTCAGTAAGTGGAAATCATGCATGATGTGCACGTCATAAAATCCCGCAAAGGCAATCCGCGCCAGTGCATCCTAAGTCTCGTAGATTAGACTCAATCTCATATCTTTTATCTCAGGGCCCTTGGCAGACGTTTACCCAGGCGTACACCGTATAGAGCTCTATCCAACCACGGGCATCTGCCCAAAGTATGAGGGCATCAATCCAACCATACTAAAGCATGAGGGCGTCAACCCAACCACGCTAATCAGGGATATAAGGGCATCAACCCGACCATGGTAATCCCCCGACGCATCAACATCATTCGTATACTGGCGACGCATCAACGTCGCCGACGGCGCATCAATGCCGTCTCGGTGCCCCGGAAGCCGCCTACTATCTTAGCTTATGACATCATTGCCCACCTCGGCATTTATTTTTCGCTATTTGCGACATAATCATGCACTCTCACCATTTCATTAACCCCAAGTGTTTCGTGCATGCTCGTGCATATGCAGAATGCGTTAATGCCATAAAGCTTACTAAATTCATGAAATCATATCATACAAGTACACATAAGCACGTAAACACCTCATCACGTAATCACGTAAATTAGGCACATACACACATGTTATGTGTTGTAGTTGGATTCCCACTTACCTGGCGTCCATAGATTAGTCGCTACCTGACCCGGGTATTCTCCTAAGTCCAAACGTTAGGCATAGAATAATGTCGTTAGGGCACTATTTTAATTAATTAATTAATTCCGTAAGGACTTAAATAATTTTCTAAGTTATAAATATCCTTGAGTGTTCTAGTTATCTTTGTGCATCTCGCGTTGACTTAGGAAGTTTTATGAAGTTTGTGAAGTTTTTAAAATTTGTCCATAAGCTATTTGCTAGCCGGTCTGGTGAATTTGCTGATATTCATCCTTTAAACAGAAAAGGCTACGAGGTCTGTCTATAAATTATATTGATTGACTACGTAAATTTTCGTTCCAAAATTCTACGAAAAATGACGTTTGCCTGTACCGATGATGGATCCTAAAAATACTGATTGGCTATTTCCGATCGGGCGTTGAGAGAGACCAGGCTCATTGGATTCAGAATATTTTTCTTATTAAATGGTGAAATAATATTTTTCCTAAAAAGGTGATAGTTTTTTTTTATAACTTAAATAGTTTCAATCTAAGGGATATAATTCGTGGAGTTGCATTGAGTTCGCGGATTTCTTCTAGTTCGCAAACTGTTCTGCTTCGCGAATCCCTTTTGAACTAAGTTTGGATTCGTGATGCTCACAATTCGTGACGAGTCCGACAGGTTCGCGAAGTTTCTACTCTACTCCTGATTCGCAAAGTGTTCTTTACTCAAATTTGCGAACCCTAGCTAAATTCGCGAATTGTATCTTCTAACTTGTGGTCTGCGAGCCGACTTTACACCCTAACAGTTCGCGAATTGTTGCCTTCGAAGTTCGTGAAACGCTCTATCCCTTATTCGCAAATTCATCTAGCTCATGTTCACTTCGCGAACTCAATTCGCGACTCGTGTGGTTTTGCGAACTGCATGGACCCTCCATGTTATGGTTCGCGAACTGTACTCAATTCGCAAAACCCTCATTTTACCATCAAATCGCGAACCATCCTATTTCGCGAAATACACCACTTCGCGGGCTCGTTTAGCTTACACGGCATTCGCGAACCCCTCATGGTTCGCGAAGTGCATTATATAGCTTATGGTTCGCGACTCGTTGGGCCCGCGAAACCTTTATTAAGCGAATCCCTGCGCGTGAGATTGCTTGAGTTCGCGAACCTCATGTCACCTATGATTCGCGATCCCGAGTTCGCGAAGTTCATACTTCACGAACTCAACCACTACGAAACATTTCCTAATTCGAGATGCACTAACTTCAAAGATCAAAAAGCTACTTTTCTCAAGAACAATATCGTATGAACTCTAAAACCCTAAAATTCGAACCTATTAAGTTACGAATCTGGGCGGATTTTAAGTATACAACGTCCTAAACATGCTAAATTCGAACTTAGAGCTTAAAAACATAATAACAGTTATACCTTCTTCCCAAGCTTGAGATCGATCTCTCTCCCTTCTCTCTACCTCACGATTTCTAGTGTGAGAAGTGATGAGATATTTTGCTTATAATTTTAGGGGACTTGTTGCTAGAATTATTTTTGAGGATTTTGGGGCCTAATGTTTGATTAGCCCAATCTCAATTCCTACTAGTAATTTTGTCAGTTCTATCTCCCTTATTCCTTATTTTCGAAAATTCCTAAATAGATTAGAAGTCACGTGGCACAAATTAAATGTACCAAATTCTCAAAAATCACGCAAGCATATAATTAGCACCCAAATTTCATCTAATCGTATAAAACACGCATGCAATTTTATTTAGTTTCTTAGATCACGAATGCAAATTTATTGGCCAACTAGTTTACGGGGGCTCGGTTCTACATCCTCCCCCTTAAAGAGGATTTCGCCCCCGAAATCAATCCGTATGGAACAGTTCGGGGTAGCAATCTCCCATCTCATCCTCTCGTTCCCACGTAGCCTCGTCTGTTGACTGATTCCGCCATAACACTTTTACTAACGGGATGTCTTTATTCCTAAGCCGTTTCGTTTCATACATCAAAACCTCCACTGGCGTTTGCTCATAACTCAGATCTGGTCTTAGCTGCTCGTGGAGAACCTCATTCCTCAGCACATGAGTCGGGTCAGCGATGAACTTTCGTAATGTTGAGATGTGAAAGACATCGTGAACTTGGGATAGCGATGCTGGTAACTCTAACTGATACGCTACCTCTCCGACTTTCCTAACTATCCTGAACGGTTCAATGTATCTCGGGCTCAGCTTGCCTTTCTTTCCAAATCTCTTGACGCCCTTCATTGGCGATACTTTCACAAACACCCTGTCATCGATTTTGAATTCTAGCGGTCGGCGTCTCCGATCCGCATAGCTCTTTTGTCTGCTCTGAGCTGTCTGCATCCTTTCTCGTATCGTCGCGATAATTTCCGTCATTTCTCGTACCATGTCTGGGCCTAGCATCGCCCTTTCTACGACTTCATCCCAAGGCACTGGGGATCTGCACTTACGCCCGTACAAGGCTTCGTAAGGGGCCATTCCAATCGTGGCTTGATAACTATTGTTGTACGAGAATTCCACGAGGGGAAGGTACTTGCTCCAGTTGCCTTTGAAGTCGAGCACACAGGCTCGTAGCATATCTTCAAGTGTCTGGATCGTCCGCTCGGATTGGCCGTCCGTCTGCGGATGATAGGCCGTACTAAACGACAATTTTGTCCCCATTGCCTTTTGTAAACTTGTCCAGAGTTTGGATAAAAATCTTGAGTCCCGGTCTGAAACTATTGACAATGGTACTCCATGGAGTCGTACTATCTCTTGGATGTACAGAGCTGCATATCGCTCCATGGAAAAGGTGGTGCATATCGGTAGGAAATGAGCAGACTTGGTAAGTCGGTCGACTATTACCCATATCGCGTCGTGCCCTTTCACATTTTTCGGCAATCCGACTACGAAGTCCACTGTTATGTTGCCCGATTTCCATTCCGGGATCGCCAAGGGTTGCAGTGTCCCGGCCGGTCGTTGGTGTTCAGCCTTTATTTGCTGACAGGTCAGGCACCGACTCACAAACGTCGCTACGTCTTTCTTCATTCCTGGCCACCAGTAGTTCGTCCGTAAGTCTCTGTACAATTTTGTAGCTCCAGGATCTGCTGAGTACGGTGTGGTATGAGCTTCTGCCATTATGGTTCGTCGGAGCTCTGCATTGTCGGGTACATACAACCGGTCCTTGCAGTACAAACTCCCGCCCTCTCGGAATGCATAGTCTGTTATCGACTGTTCTGTCCGCGCTCCTTTGATTTTCATGTAAAGCTCATCCTTTTCTTGCGCCCTTCTGATCTGTTCCAGTAAGGTAGGTTGGAGGGTTAAAGCTGCCAATCTGGCTTCGACTTCACCTAATGCTACAACCTCCACTTCAAGCAATTGTAACTCTGTGCTTACTGTCTTTCGGCTTAGTGCATCTGCTACCACATTTGCTTTGCCTGAGTGGTAGTTGATTTTGCAATCATAATCTTTCACGAGTTCCAGCCATCGCCTTTGCCTCATGTTCAACTCGTTTTGCGTGAAGAAATACTTTAGGCCCTTGTGGTCCGTATAAATTTCGCATCTTTCTCCGTATAGGTAGTGCCTCCAAATCTTCAGGGCAAAGACCACTGTTGCCAATTCCAGGTCATGCGTCGGATAGTTTTTCTCGTATTCCTTCAATTGACGTGAGGCGTAGGCCACTACGTTCCCGTTCTGCATTAGCACACATCCTATTCCGTTCTTCGAAGCATTGCTGTATACTGAGAATCCCCCGGTTCCTGATGGTATCGTGAGAACTGGGGACGTAGTCAGTCGCCTTTCAGTTATTGGAAGCTCTGCTCACATTCCTCGCTCCATCGAAACGTCGTGTTCTTCCTCGTTAACTTCGTCAGCGTTGGCGATTTTCGAGAAGTCTTTGATGAACTTCCTGTAATAGCCTGCCAAGCCAAGAAAACTCCGTACCTCGATCACATTTTTTGGTGGAGGCCAGTTGCTGATGGCTTCGACTTTGCTGGGATCTACTGAAATTCCAGCTCCGGAGATAATATGTCCCAAGAAGGCTACTTGGTCTAGCCAAAACTCGCACTTCTTAAATTTGGCGTACAACTGTTTTCCTCGTAATACTCCAAGGACTATCCGCAGGTGCTGCTCATGTTCCTCATTTGTCTTTGAATAGATCAGAATGTCGTCTATGAACACTATGACGAACTTATCCAAAAACTGTTCGAACACTCGGTTCATCAGATCCATAAAAGCTGCCGGCGCGTTAGTCAGCCCGAAAGGCATGACTAGGAACTCGTAGTGTCCATAGCGCCTACTGAAGGCAGTCTTTGGGATATCTTCCTCCCGAATCTTTAGCTAGTGATAGCCTGATCGTAGGTCAATCTTTGAGAACACCGTGGTGCCTTGTAGTTGATCAAATAGATCGTCGATCCTTGGGAGGGGATACTTGTTCTTGGTCGTTATTTTGTTCAACTCCCTGTAGTCAATACACAGTCGCATGGTTCCGTCTTTCTTTCTTACGAACAGGACTGGAGCTCCCCAGGGAGAGAAACTCGGCTGAATAAATCCCTTCTGTAAGACTTCGTCTAGTTGTTCCTTCAGCTCCTTCAGCTCAGTAGGCGCTAGCCTATATGGAGCCTTGGATATTGGCGCCACTCCAGGTACTAGATCTATGGTGAATTCGATTTCTCTGTCAGGCGGTAACCCTGGTAGGTCTTCAGGAAATACGTTCGTAAAATCTCGTACTACATGTACTTCTTCCAAATTCGGGGATGAACTCTCTTCCGACTTCATTGCATAAACAAAATATGCTTTACATCCGGCTTTGATCAAGCGTTGAGTCTTTAGTGCCGTTATTCTTGAAACGCTTCTCCCTTTGGTCGTCCCCGCGAAATTAAAAGGCTCACTTCCTTCTATGTTGAGTGTGACTACTTTACTATTACAATCGATCACAGCTCCATACTTTGACAACCAGTCCATCCCTAGGATTACTTCGTAGTATTTCATCGGAATGACTATTAAGTCTATGGGTAGCTCCTTATCGCTAACTAACACCGGACAATCTCTCAAAATTTGGTTCGTTCTAGTCGGACTCCAATGTGGCATGGCTACACTATATTCGCACTCTGATTGGCGAGGTGTGACCCCGAGTCTTGTTACATACTTGATGGATGCAAATGAGTGCGTGGCCCCTGAGTCTACTAGTATGCACGTGGAAGTTTGATGGATAGATAGGATACCTGTCACCACGGACGGGTCTTCATCTGCTTCCTCTGAGGTGATTGTGTACACTCTAGCTGGTACCATCTGTGGTCTTGTCTGGCTTCCGACTTGATTCCCGTCGCCCATTCCAGGCATTGCCTCGAGAAGTGCCCCGGCTTCCCGCATTTGAAGCAGTTGCTGGTCTGGGCGTAGCAGTCACCAGAGTGTCTCTTCCCGCACGTCAGGCAGTTCGGGATAGGCGCTGGAAACCCTCGTTGATTAGGTTTCGGCGGTCGGTTTGGCATCCCCTGTGGGCGTTGTGGTGGTTTGTTCTGAAAATTTGGCTTCCCGCCTTTGGGCACAAACTGTCGTTTCTGATTAGCCCCGCTCCACTGTGGCCCTTGTACTTGTACAAATTTCCTCTTAGCCTCCTGGGCACGAACGATCCTGGCCTCGGCCTGCTCCGCCACCATGGCCCTTTCTGCCACTTGTGCATAGTTGGCTCCCTGAAGTCCAGCCATACTTACGTCCCGATACAGTTCATGCTTCAGGCCTTCAAGGAAACGTTCAATCTTCAAAGCCTCTGTGCTCACCATGTGGGCAGCGAACCTCGACAGCTGCTCAAATTTCCTAATGTATTCAGCTATGGTCATTGACCCTTGTCTGAGGTTGATGAACTCATTCAGGCGCTGAGCTCTCACTGGGGCCGTAAGGTACTTGCCTCAGAATAGTTCCTTAAATCTTTCCCAACTCATGGTCGCGGGGTTTTCGAGCACCATGATCATGTCCCACCAATGCCCCGCGCTTCCCCTCAGCAAGATGGCGCATAGAGCTTTCTTCGCTTCCGGAACTCGACTGTATACGAACATAGTTTCTAGAGTTCTTATCCAATCTTCCGCTACAGTCGGGTCGGCTGTATCCTCGAAGGTTGGTGGATTCAGCCTTCGGAACCTTTTCCCCACTATCTCTGTCCTTTCGGCCTGTGTAGGCCCAACGTTCTGGTTGTTCTGCTGGATTAACTGTTGGATTTGAGTTGACTGTTGGCGTACCAACTCCGTGAGCTGGAGTATGGTTGCATCTCGATTGTCTGTAGGGGCTGTGTTTCCCCGGTTCTGGTTATCACCTCAACTAGCTTCACCCCTAGATCTTACAAATCGTTCCTGATCTACACTGACAGTCCTATGGCCAATAAATTATGTAACACAAAAGTCCACATAAACACAACACTTACAGGCAAGGCTGCTTCCACGCTTTTGGGTGTGTGTACATGGACAGTCTACAGAACCTGTGACCGAAGCTCTGATACCACTCTGTCAGGACCCGACTTCCTAATCGCCTATTTCTAACTTATCCTATGTGCCTAACGATGCTTTAACTTAAAAGGGATGCGGAAATGCGTATGAAATTTTTCCTTTTTCATAAAGGAAGTCGTTTCTATACATGACAAAAGAATTACAGGAACTCCTAACATCAAATGAACCCCAATTTCATGAGACGTGTATACATGCACAGCAAAAAGAATCTCTATGCGCCCGGCCTCACAGGTCGTCATCCATGCACACACTCCCATCCCGAAAGCTGCTGGAAGCGCCAAAAGTTTGCCTTGCTATCCAAGCGATCACGTACCGTGGTCGCTCGCACCTACAACACATAACGTAAGGGGGTGAGCGATATGCTCAGTAAGTGGAAATCATGCATGATGTCCACGTGATAAAATCCCGCAAAGGCAATCCACACCAGTGCATCCTAAGTCTCGTAGATTAGACTTAATCTCATATCTTTTATCTCAGGGCCCTTGGCAGACTTTTACCCAGGCGTACACCGTATAGAGCTCTATCCAACCACGGGCATCAGCCCAAAGTATGAGGGCATCAACCCAACCATACTAAAGCATGAGGGCATCAACCCAACCACGCTAATCAGGGATATAAGGGCATCAACCCAACCATGGTAATCCCCCGACGCATCAACGTCGTTCGTATACTGGCGACGCATCAACGTCGCCGACGGCGCATCAACGCCGTCTCGGTGCCCCAGAAGCCGCCTACTATCTTAGCTTATGACATCATTGCCCACCTCGGCATTTATTTTTCGCTATTTGCGACATAATCATGCACTCTCACCATTTCATTAACCCCAAGTGTTTCGTGCATGCTCGTGCATATGCAGAATGCGTTAATGCCATAAAGCTTACTAAATACATGAAATCATATCATACAAGTACACATAAGCACGTAAACACCTCATCACGTAACCACGTAAATTAGGCACATACACACATGTTATGCGTTGTAGTTGGATTCCCACTTACCTGGCGTCCGTAGATTAGTCGCTACCTGATCCGGGTATTCTCCTAAGTCCAAACCTTAGGCATAGAATAATGTCGTTAGGGCACTATTTTAATTAATTAATTAATTCCGTAAGGACTTAAATAATTTCCTAAGTTATAAATATCCTTGAGAGTTCTAGTTATCTTTGTGCATCTCGCGTGACTTAGGAAGTTCTATGAAGTTCGTGAAGTTTATAAAACTTGTCCATAAGCTATTTGCTAGCCGGTCTGGTGAATTTGCTGATATTTCATCCTTTAAACACGAGAAGGCTACAAAGTCAGTCTATAAATTATATTGATTGACTACGTAAATTTTCGTTCCAAAATTCTACGAAAAATGACGTTTGCCTGTACCGAAGATGGATCCTGAAAATACTGATAGGCTATTTCCGATCGGGCATTGAGAGAGACCAGGCTCATTGGATTCAGGATATTTTTCTATTAAATAGTTTCAATCTAAGGGATTCAATTCGTGGAGTTGCATTGAGTTCACGGATTTCTCTTAGTTCGCAAACTGTTCCGCTTCGCGAATCCCTTTTGAACTAAGCTTGGATTCGTGATGCTCACAATTCGTGAAGAGTCCGACAGGTTCGCGAAGTTTCTACTCTACTCCTGATTCGCAAAGTGTTCTTTACTCAAAATTTGCGAACCCTAGCTAAATTCGCGAATTGTATCTTCTAACTTGTGGTTCGCGAGCCGACTTTACACCCTAACAGTTCGCGAATTGTTGCCTTCAAAGTTCGTGAAAAGCTCTATACCTTATTCGCAAATTCATCTAGCTCATGTTCACTTCGCGAACTCAATTCGCGACTCGTGTGGATTCGCGAACTGCACAGACCCGCCATGTTATGGTTCGCGAACTGTACTCAATTCGCAAAACCCTCACTTTACCATTAAATCGCGAACCATCCTATTTTGCGAAATGCACCACTTCGCGGGCTCGTTTAGCTTACACGGCATTCGCAAAGCCCTCATGGTTCGCGAAGTGCATTATATAGCTTGTGGTTCGCGACTCGTTGGGCCCGCGAAACCTTTATTTAGCGAATCCCTGCGCGTGAGATTGCTTGAGTTCGCCAACCTCATGTCACCTATGATTCGCGATCCCGAGTTAGCGAAGTTCATACTTCACGAACTCAACCACTACGAAACATTTCCTAATTCGAGATACACTAACTTCAAAGATCAAAAAGCTACTTTTCTCAAGAACAGTTTAAATATCATATGAACTCTAAAACCCTAAAATTCGAACCTATTAAGTTACGAATCTGGGCGGGTTTTAAGTATACAACGTCGTAAACATGCTAAATTCGAACTTAGAGCTTATGATCATAGTAACATTTATACCTTCTTCCCAAGCTTGAGATCGATCTCTCTCCCTTCTCTACCTTACGATTTCTAGTGTGAGAAGTGATGAGATATTTTGCTTATAATTTTAGGGGACTTGTTGCTAGAATTATTTTTGAGGATTTTGGGGCCTAATGTTTGATTAGCCCAATCTCAGTTCCTACTAGTAATTTTGTCAGTTCTATCTCCCTTATTCCTTATTTTCGAAAATTCCTAAATAGATTAGAAGTCACGTGGCACAAATTAAATGTACCAAATTCTCAAAAATCACGCAAGCATATAATTAGCACCCAAATTTCATATAATCGTATAAAATACGCATGCAATTTTACTTAGTCATATAGATCACAATGCAAATTTATTGGCCAACTAGCTTACGGGGGCTCGGGTTCTACACCTGGTTTTCAGATCCGTCTGCTAGACCTCATACTTATAGTGTGCTGCTATCGCAATCATGGTTGTAATCATTTGCATCTGGTGAAAGGCCTTCCTCACAGTCAATGCCCTAAGTTTGACTAAAACCTTTTGTTACGAGCCTAGCTCCGCATTCTTCAACCAGTTTGTTTGTGCATACGAATCATTTAGTCTTGCATAGCCTTAAGCCATCTCAATCTTTATCCCTGATTGCTAGGTCATGGGTAGTGGGATCTTCTCCGACGTTACCTTTCATCGCAGTAACCTCGTGCTCGATGTGGACCTCCCGTATCTCTTAACCTGGCGAGATCTATCTGACATGCGCACCTCAGGTTACGTCTCGGACCGCTCTACGGTGTCCCCTGACACTGGAGTCTGTGAAAGCACTTCTGACGACTCTCCAAGAGTTACTTCGCGACCCGCTCCACCTTCTCGAACGAACTCTTCTTCGAAATAGTGAGCCTGAAGGGCTACAATTATTCTCTGATCGCCGTGGAAGTAAAACTGGTATCCTATGGAAACCCCAGGATACCCGACAAAACGTCCTTTCACAACCTTCGATTCCAGTTTATCTGTCTTGAGCTTTTTCACAAATGCGGGGCAACCCCAAATTCAAATTTGTTTCAAGCTCGGTTTTCCTCCTATCCACGGGTCATGGCCCCACAACGATATGGGCAGGTCTTTATAGGCCAGCATAATCGAACCTTATTCAACAGAGCTCGATTTCTGCATTCGGACACACCATTCGACTGCGGTATTTCAGGCGGTGTCATCTGTGAAATGATACCGTTCTCTTTCAAGAACTCGTCAAACTCGAGGCTCATGTACTCGTCGCCTCGATCTGATCGAAAGGCTTTAATGCTCTTTCCAGTGTGATTTTCCACCAAAGCCTTGTACTCTTTGAACCATTCAAAAGTATCAGACTTGTGCTTCATGAGATACACCTTGCCGAAGCGAGAATGGTCATCATTGAAGGTAATGAAATTATGGAAGTTATCGCGAGCCGCTACCCCGAACAGTCTGCAAACATCCGTGTGGATCAAATCGAGAAGTTCTGTGGCTCTAGTGAAAGTCCCTTTCAATAGCAACTTTGTCATCTTTTCGAGGATAAAAGATTCACAAGTCAGATAGGGATCAGACCCAAGCGGCTTTATAACGCCGGTTTTCTCCACTCGAGAATCTTTTGTGCTCCAGAGTGACCGAGTCGAAGATGCCACAACAGTCTCAAGTTCGACTCGAATTTTCGTATGTTGGTGATTGTATTCACATTTTTCGTTTTATCTTCAACCATTTAGTAAACTTGCACTTCCGACGCAATTATTTCCAAAACAAATATTGCATATATTATTACAAAAATGGAACTCGTAACCGATTCCGCTCAAAACGAGAATAGAAACAATATTCTTAAGCCCCTGTAACACCTTTAAATTTTAAATACGGGACGTGGATGTAATTAATCTGTACATATTTTAAACGACTACGACATTATATTTTGTATGGATTGGCTCTCGAAATACGGAGCCATGATCGATTGCTCTAGGAAAGAGGAGAATTCATATTCTCAGGAACGATAAACAAAACTAGAGTCCCTCAAATCTCGGCTCTGAAGGCGCGACGACTTTTGAACACTGGTTGCGAATCTTTCCTAGTATTCGCGATAAAAGCCAAGGAATCATCTCCACCAAAACTCGAGGAAGTCCCAATAGTCAACGAGTACCCTGGTGTGTTTCCGGATGACCTCCCGGTTTACCACCCGACGGAAAAATCAAGTTCACAATTGATCTAGTGCCTGGGGCGACCCCAATATCAAAAGCCTCGTATCGGATTGCACCAAACAAATTGCGGGAGCTAAAAGAACAGTTACAGGAACTACTCGAGTACAATTTGTAAGGAAGAAGGACGGATCGATGAGTTTGTGTACAGATTATCGTGAATTAAGTAAGATCACGATAAAGAACAGGTACCCGTTGCCCAGAATTGACGACCTGTTTGATCAACTACGAGGGGCGACAGTGTTCTCAAAGATCGACCTGCGTTTAGGATATCACCAATTGAAAATCCGTAAGGTGGATGTTCCGAAAACAGCGTTCAGCACACGATACGGCCATTACGAGTTCTTGGTCATGCCTTTTGGGCTGACGAATGCGCTGGCTGCCTTCATGGACTTAATGAACAGAGTTTTAATTTAAGAAATGCGAATTTTGGTTGGAGAAAGTGGCAATTTTGGGTTACATCGTATCCGGGAACGGAATTTCGGTGGACCCCAGCAAACTCGAGGCGATAGAGTATTGGTCGCGACCAACTACTCCCACTGAAGTACAGAGCTTTCTTGGGCTTGCTGGATACTATCAAAAGTTCATCAAAGACTTCTCCAGCATTTCCTCAACACTCACTAACTAGACGAAGAAGAACGTACCATTCATGTGGACAAGATCATGTGAGCAAAGCTTTCGAGAATTGAGGAAAAGACTGACGACTGCCCGGCTCTGACAATCCCATTAGGGACCGGAGGATTTTCAATCTACAGTGATGCCTGTGGCTTGGGATTCGTGCTCATGCAGAATGGAAAGGTTATTGCATATACCTCCCGACAGTTAAAGAAGTATGAGAAGAATTACCCCACGTACGATTTGGAACTGGCCGCCTTGGTGTTCACTCTAAAGATATGGCGACACTACCTCTATGGAAAAAGGTGCGAGATTTACATAGATCACAAGAGCCTAAAATATTTCTTCATATATAAGGAATTAAATATAAGGCAGCGGCGATGGCTCGAACTCATCAAGGATTACGACTGCGTACCAACCTGGCAAATCTAACGTACTAGCGGACGCGTTGAGTTGTAACGCCGTAAATGTTGAATTGTGCCAGCTCGGGGTGGAAGTACTCAACTTCAGGGAGATCGAGGCTATAATGGGAGCATTACCCCTCAGGCCGACGTTGCTAGATCAAATCATTGAAGTTTAGAAGAAAGACGAGCTATATTTGCAGATTCAAGGAGAACAACACGAAGATACCCCGCCAGATTTTAAAATCCAAGGAGACGAGGGTTTAACGTACAAAGGCCGTCTGTATGTACCTGGTGATGGGGAACTCCGTCGAGGCATAATGAGGACGCACATGTTACCACTTATTCGGTGCACCCTGGTGAAATGAAGATGTATCGGGATTTACAAAACAATTTCTGGGGGCCTGGAATAAAGAACGACGTTGCTACCTTCGTGAGCTGTTGTCTGACTTGTCAGCAAATCAAGGTAGAACATCAAAGGCCAGCAGGGATGCTACAACCATTAACGACGCTTAAATGGAGATGGGATCACATCACCGTGGACTTTGTCGTCGGTCTACCGAAGACGGTGAAGGGCCACGACGCAATCTGGGTGGTTGTTGAGAGACAAACCAAGTCCACCGATTTCCTGCCAATCCATCGGAAGTATACCATGGATAACTATGCAGAACTCTATATTCGAGAAATAGTTCAGCTCTACGGGATCCCGATATCTATTTTCTCGGACCGGGATTTGAGGTTCCTGCCGAACTTCTGGATGGGCTTACAGAAGGCTTTGAGGACGAAGTTGTCTTTCAGCTCAGCCTACCACCCCCAAACGGACGGACAGTTAGAAAAGACTATTCAAACGCTCGAGGATATGCTGAGGGCGTGTGTACTAGACTTCAAGAGAAGTTGGAGTAAGTACCTCCCGCTGATTGAAGTCTCATATAACAACAGCTATCAAGCAACAATAACGATGGCGCCGTGTGATGCCTTATATGGGTGTAGATGCCGATCACCAGTTCAGTGGGATGAATTTGGCCAAAGAACATTGCTTGGACCAGAAATGATTCGAGAAATGACGGAAGCCATTGCGAAGATCCAAGAAAGAATGCAAGCGGCCAAAAGTCGTCAGAAGAGCTATGCTGATAAGAGACGGAAGCAACTAGAATTTGCGGAAGACGATTGGGTTTTCTGAAGATATTACCCATGAAGATCATGAAGAGATCGGACGAATAGGAAAGTTGAGTACGAGGTATATAGGCCCTTTCAGGATTCTTAAGCGAGTCGGTGAAGTTGCGTACCAACTTGAACTACCGGCGTCCTTGGAACAAGTCCACGATGTTTTCCATGTATCAACATTACGAAAAGACGTGGCGGACCGGAGTCGCCTGCTGAATAATGAAGGACTTCGCCAACGTTTGAAACCGGACTTGAGTTACGAAGAACAACTGGTGGAGCTCTTGATGCGAGAAGTGAGCCACTTCGGAACAAAGATATCCCATTAGTCAAAGTGTTGTGGCGAAACCAGTCGGTCGAATAAGCCACGTGGGAACGAGAGGATGGCATGAAGAATCGTTGCCCCGAGTTGTTCTCGACGGCTTAAATTTCGGGGAGGAAATTTCTGTAAGGGGGGAGGATGTAACACCCGTAAATTTTAAATACGGGATTTGGATGTAATTAAATTTACATGCTCGAAATTAAGGAAATTGGGGTTCAGACAGATCAAAAGCCGAACGATAAAGAGCAGTTCAAATTATGTCCAATAAAGAGCATTGATCCAAATTAAATATTTAAACCCAAGAAGAAGTAGCTAAATAAGAAGAAGATGGGTTCAATTGAATTTAAGGGTGAAGGAACTTTAGGGCCCAAAATTGAGCCCAAAGGAATAAAACCAAAAGACACTTCCTAATTTTAAAGGGGCATATCCATGGCTCCCATACCCTAAGCTCACCCTAAGTCAAATAATGATTAATCATCCCAAAAATGTGGGATATTTAATTGGGGCATGGTACATCACGTGGGATTCATATCCCCACTTTTAAAACCTCATTTTTGAAAGTCAGTACACATAAAAACATCACAAGGCACGAAAGTAATAAGAGAGAAAATTAAAAAAAAAAAGGAAAAGAAAGAAGAAGTGAAGGAGACGAAAGAAACAAGCTTGAGCAAAGGAGTTTCGACCAAATCAACCTCATCGCAATCATCTAACCTAACTTGGAGGATAGGTAGGTGGATTTCTTCACCTACAACACATATATAAGTTCAAAAATTTCGAACTTGGGTGCTTCGGCCATTCAAGTTTGAACCGATGAACTTTGGTCTACGTGATTTTGATACTATTTATTTGCTTGATGTTATGTGTTAAGTCTCGAACCCAATATATGGGTTTTTGGATGAATATACGTGTTTAAAATGCTTAGGAGATAATTTGGTGCATGAATTAGTTCGAGAAGATGAACTAGGCTCGGGCAATTTACTAACATTCTTTTACGAGTAGTGCTTTGTAGGGAATCGGGCGAGTTTCTAACGTTTTGGGCAAAATTTCTAATGAGCTTTGTGGACATTTCGGGCGATTTAGGGCGTAGTGTATTGAATTTTAGAAGGCTATATTTTCTACTTTTGCGCGATTTGATAAGAATTATTTCCAAGATCGGCAAAATTAGGAAGAATTCAAATCGGGCGTTTCCTTCTCAGTGTCCACAAATCGCCGAGCTTTTTGTCCAAATCGGCAAATGCCATCCTCCTTAAACGAATCCAAATCGGGCGACTGTTCTTTTTCCAGAAATCAGGCGAATCTTGTTAAGCCAAAGGTCGGGCGATTCTAGCCAATTTCGCGGAACTCTTTTTCCAAAATCGGGCGAACCTAGTGAAGGAAGAATCATGCGAAGCTGGAATCGCCGAGCTGTTTTCTCAAGTCGCAAAGTCGTCCCTCTCGAATCGAGCGAATTCAATTGAGCACTTCGCAAATCTGGCGAAACATATTGAATCAACGTCGGGCGATTCCTTGCTATAACACGTGCCGAGAGACAGTGAAATCGCTGAGCTCTGCCTCCAAAATCGGGCGAAATCTAGCAGAATGAAGAAACGGGCAAAGCTGATAATTGCCAAGCTGCTTTAGAAATCGGACGATTCAAATCATGCCAAGCTTCGGGCGACGAACGTAATCGCCGAGCTTTGATCCTGGTAGGACCCCAATTATCCAACCTATATCGAATTTAGAAAAATCGAATAGTAAATCTAGAAATTCGAAGCTAATGTATGAGATTTACCATTGAAGCTTGGGAGAGAAAATAACTTGGACCTCAAGCAAGGGTTGGCGAATTTTCCCTCTAAAATTTTCGATTCTAATTTTCCAATCTGATTTCCCTTGTACAACACACACCTTATTTCCTAAGGAGTTCCTTATATATACCACCTTGTGGTATATTTACACAAGTAGCCCTACAAAATGACTAATTATAATCTAGCCCAAGACTACTAATTTGCGTAGCAACACATGATAACTATATTAATTGAAGACAATAAATTAGTTCCAAAAATCTCCCCCTTTGTATTCAATTTTCAATATTGCTTGGTTATCTTCGTCTTGGAATGGAAAGAGTCCTCGAGTCCTCGAAATCTCCTCTATAGAATGTCTTCAAGATCACCCGGTCTTCTAGGCATCGGCTTTTTCTTGGAATCTTCTTTTTATGTGCTTCTCCTAAATGCCGTAAGATTTACGAAGTTCTTGCCGAAGTTTGGAAATTCCGCGTTCCATTTCTCCCGTTGAAAGCATACGAAACTCGAAACTCCCCCTATTTTGGTCAACTTTGTGTTGAGATCGGGAAGTCCTATGTGAGGTTTGGAGAGGTGGACACGGTTGGCAACTTCGATCGTTGATGCAGGTGGATACGGTTGGCAACTTCGGTCCTTGATGCAGTGGACACGGTTGGCAACTTCAGTCCTTGATGATGCTTGAGTCACGTGTCGTTCGGTCCTCGGTCCTTGCTTCTTCTTCCGGAAGCAAGGGGCTTGAGAAAGTCGAGGAGAGGGCTCGGGTTTAGCCATCTTCTCAATTTCGCCAGATACATCTTCTCCGAAAGGAAGTTGTCTGGTTCGTCCTCGAAGAAACGTCTCTGGTTCCAGAAGAAGGTAGGTAGGCCTTCTCTTTCTTTCGCTAAATCTTCGAGAGCAGAGTTCGAAGTGATAGTTGGATGATCTTCTTGAAAAGTGTCCACTTCACACACCTGAAATCACTAAAAAGCTCCCCCGAGGATTTAGTCGTTTAAAAAGATTCAAGGAGAGTTCATGATTCTAAGGTACACTCTAAAAGCATAAACATGAATTATAACAGTTAAAAATACTCCCCCTTAAATTCATGTTACTCCCCCTCAATTCATGCTCATTGGAAACATATAAAGGAGTAATTCCAATGCAATATAGAATACTTTTTTTCTCCCCCTTAATTCATGTTTTCGCCCACTAAGAATCATGAATCCCCCTCAAATAGTGCCCCTATAGTGTTTAACAATTTCGCAAAGATATACATATTCACCAAGATATGCATATGAGAATTTAACACATATGACACAACGAGTAGTAACGTATATTATCATTTCAGCAATATGCATGAACCCATAAGCATGCATACTAAAATTTGCGTATCCATATAAGCAATATTTCGCTTTTAAACAAGTCTGTGCCAATGCATGTGCAAATACATTTGAAAATGTGCAAAATTTTTCATGCATAAAAAAAATGTAAGTAAAATGAATCCAAAAATACAAAAAAAAAAATGCATTAAAAATACGCAAAGAAAAATAAAAGTAAAATTCAAAACATGAAAATAAAAGTCGTTTTATTTTATTTTTTTCGTTATCATATGTATCTATATATATATATAATTTTCTTTATTTTATATTTTTTTTAAGGGAGGATTTCATTCAAACATCCAAATGGATACATAGTACAATAGAGCAATAACCAAACTATTATAACAATTGACTATTTCCATTGCGGAGGAGTGATAGCACAATATTCGTTCTCAAACCCTAAAAAGGGAAAATGACCCCGAAGGGAACTCCACAAAGGGTGAAGAAACTCCCACAAAGGGAGAAGAGAAACTCCCACAAGGGGAGAAAAACTCCTACGAAGGGGAGAACCTCCAACTAGGAGGAACTCCCTCCAGGAGAAAACACGGCCCGGCGCAAACGGCCGGCCGGTGTGGGTGGCAAAAGCCGGCAGCGGCACCCGTTGGAAGTAGTCAGGGAAGGCGACGGTGGATCCCTCCCGACCCCGCTGAACCTCGGCAGACCACGGCACCCCTCGGCCGACCTCAGCGGCTAACCTCAAGGCTGGCGGAGGTGGGTCCACCTCGGGTGGCGACGGGACGGGACGGCAGGCGCGTCGGCAGTTGAAAGGCCGAGGCAGGTGGACGACGGAGGTGACGGGGAGACGGCGACGGCCAGAGGCGACGGCGGCAGGGGGAGGAGGCGAAAGCGACAGCGGTGGCAGGCGGAAGGCAGTGGCGTGCGGCAGTTGTTGAGTTAGGGTTTTCGTTTTAGAGAGAAAGGGGGAAGGAAGAGAGAGATTGGGCCCCTTTATTTTATATTTTCGCGTCAGATTATGTCACTTTGATATTGTCCAAGCAAAAATTTCACATGACACGTAGAATAATAATTTGCCGTCAAGTCATGTCGTCAAACTAAAGTCGTAAGTTCATATAGTGACCCATTTCGACAACTCTCACGAGGTTCGCTCTGGCATGCAATTACTGTTATCATGGGATTTATATATTAGATATATCACTCATGTCAACACAAGCAAAATTTTATCAATTAACCTGTTATCAAGGCGCATCAAATCAACTCACCGAGCGAGAGACCGTCGATTTTGAATCAAAGGAACTTTTGAGTGATTTAGTATTATGGTTCTGACTTAGAAGGGAAGGAAAATATTTAGGAATCGTAGACTAAAGATCTTCTTCTTCCTTTACCGGCATTATCTTTTCATCTTTTTATTTTTTTCCATAGTATTCTGCACTTGCTCAAGCTGAAGCTCCGCTTCTCTACGAGGCTGAGCGATTATCTAAGGCGAAGTTCTTTTTGTTGGTTCTCGGGTCGATACCGTGCTCCTCTTCTTTTAATCCCTTGAGAGGTTTGAAAGATTATCGATTTGGAGAAGTTCACAGTTATGGAATTCGAACCCAAGACCGTGCTCCTCTTCTCGTTGTCTCGATATAAGACCAGATTATCGTTGGAGAAGTTCACTTCACGGTGCTCCTCTTCCAGCCGTTCTGACTAGTATACGAGATTATCGAAGGAGAAGTTCACAGAAAGATCCATGCCCTCTTCTTATGATTTCTAGAAGATTTCAATAATTGGAAAGGCAGGTTCTTTTGGATTACTTATTGTGTGTTGAGCATTCCTCGTGTGCGTTTTCCACCTCCTTTTGTCATCATTTTCTTCTTTTTCTCTCGTCGCCTTTTTCTCCCCCTCCTTTTCTCGTTTATGCAACCCTCCGAAATTTATGTTGAAGGCTTGATCGGGATGCAAATGAAGAAAAGGATATCGAAGAAGGCTCAAAACGGATGACTAGAGGAATAATTTCAAGGATGATATTTTGATTTTGGCCAAGTGAGGAATTTCCTACGTGCCCTAATCATTTCCTAACAATCTAACGCAAGGCAAGTATGAGGCCAAGAAATAAAAGTTAAGACAAGCATTTGATGTGTAACTCGCTCAAGGATAAATTCCCGGAAAAATAATAAGGCTCAATCTCACATATATGATATGGCTTTGTGTCTAGTGGAACAAATGAGTGGTCTTTAGACAAAAGAATGCGACTAGACAGACAATATTAAGCAAATAACTAATCATATTTCAATGTAAGATTTTTGTGAAGAAATCAAAGTAGATTGAATAATCGTCACTCCCCCTTTTTTTGTTGTTTTTGTTTTTGTTTTTCAAAACAATGCAAAAAAAACTTTGTGTGTGTTTTTTTATTGGTTTTTTTATTAGCAAACATGAACATGATATGAAAACAAAGAAAAACATTGAGTAAACATGCATGATTATTTTTTAATATATACGTTTTATTAGAACTAAATGCGAAAAAATGCATGATAGTTTTTTTTGTTAGGAAAAATTTTGCATTTAACATTTCAGCTCAGATGCATGATGTACCAAATTATAATCCCTAGAGAATTAGTAGTGACTAATCCTAAACATTTCAGCTAGAAAAATGAGTAAGGAATTTCATCACCAAGTTTGCCGCTTAGGTAGGGAATTGTTGTAGTTGCTCTGCAGCTCGCCCTTGATCATGTATGTGGAGCAACTACCATCAGAGTACCATACATTAGGGAAACCTACCAAACTATCGGGACATCGGTACCCATTGTTGTGTGGATCCTCCCTTATTAGCAGAAAACGAGTTAGTATAAATCGTGTAAAATTAGATTGTGATCCTATTGGTCGATGAATTAGCCTCAGGAATCCATTTTTGACTAGGACTCTGTGACTTGATATCCGACATTGGAATCCATTTTTGCATGACTTTTTACACGGATATGAAAATTCAGCTTTCGAGAATGTGCTCCTGGAATGTGTAATTTTAAAGATCTTCTCATTGCCCTGTCGTAATAAATGTTTTTCGGATTTGACTGATATTTCATGCAAGAATATTAGCAAATAGAATGATAAGCATGCAAACCAGATGTATCATAATTCCTACATGGAGAATGCACATTTTTCACATAATGATTATAAGAATTTCGAAAATTATTTACAAGTCTAGGCTTTTTAAATGGAAAATTAGTAGAATCATTTGAAGCACACGATGAAGTTTGTGCGCTACAACTTGAAATATTTTCGTGAAAGATTTTCTTTTTTTGGGAACGGGAAGACTTTTGGTCTTTTTCTATTCCGTTTTGGAGCTTTTCCGTTCTCCCATTTCCGCGGGACTTGTTCCTTAACTATAGAAAGTGTGACTTTTACTTTGAATTTCAACGTTGGTCAAAATTGTAGCAGAATCAGTAGAAGTCGTTTCGATGGTATGAACGAGATCATCCGTTTGCGTCCATTATCGCGTTTTGAAATCATGGAAGCTTTAAGATTAGATATCTCATGATTTTTCCGCTTCAAAATTCTTTCTTTCCGTTTCTAGTGTAGCATTTAAATCCTCTATTTCCTTAAGAATATGATGTATATCTACGAAAGAAGAACTTTCAGAATGACGGGATTGTGCTTCCTTGGTCTTAGAAATCGCAAGAAGATTTTCTAATTGATTAATCTTAGAATAGAGCTTCCCATGTTCTTCTCTTAAGAAAGCATAATTATTTTGAGCAGTGCTCTTCTCGGCTTGACAGGTGTCTAGTCTCTTTCTTAATTCACTATTCTTAGAATTAGATTTATCTATTTCGGCTTCTAGACTAGTGACCTCTATGCTCTTACCTTCTAGTCTACATTTAAGAAGACTTTTCTCGTCTAGATTCTTAATTAGACATTTATGGTTGTAGTCTAGCCTGTCTTCTAATTCCTTTGTTATCGACCTATGCTTCTCTAAGGGAATATACTTAGTCTAGCTAATATTGGTGCTCTTAGATAATTCTTCAATTTTTGGCACTAGAGCTCCTAAGCTTATATTCGAGACTATCTATTTCCTCCTTACATTGGACTTCCCAATAAGTTCCAGGGTTCATACTGATCAGTCGGTTAATTCAAGGCTACGCTCCTCGTTCTCATGAAGCCAACTTATTTAAATGTTCCCGTTATTCTGTTTTCTATTAAATAAAGCATCAGGTAAAGGAAAGAAAGAACTAAAACACAATTCATATATTCGAAAGAAATTCTGAATTTTATTAACTAAATGTATCTAGGGTGACTTAGTTAATTTGTCCTCTAACGCTCTTGTACTTTTCCGCTCATTTTTCATGTTAGTATACCTAGTATGTAAGGATTCTAACATGTTCAACAATGTAGAGTTAGGGATCACTGCCTCCTTAGAGGATGTACTAGTTTCATCTTCGTGGTGTGTCATCAAAGCCAAGTGCGTCATTTGTTCGGAGTTCGTAGTCTTATTCTTCTTTGAGTGTGACTTGGTCTTTGTGGTCTTCTTGTTTAACTCCTTCTCAATTAATCGTAGTAGACGCCCAAACTCCTTTAGTTGTTCATCAACGTCGGAGCTAAAGTCGCCGGAGCTTGTGTCATCAGATCGAGTAATCGAGTAGGTGTCCATTCTGGTTTTTAAAGTTTTATTTATTATTTAAATTTTTGTTGGTTGGATTTTTTTAATACTGATTAAAATATTTGGCTTTTAAAATTTCAGTTTCGAAAAGATTTTGGTTTTTATAGCTTGATTTAAAATTTAATAGTATATACCAAAAGCTTTTTCTATAATGTGCAATAGAAGGTTACTGTTTTCGATCGAAAATTTTTTATTAAAAGTTTCTCAAGTGAATAGTGGAGCACTATTTTTCGATTGTTATGATTTTCTATCGGTTATTATTGTCGATTGTTAAGTTTGCGAATAGGATATTAAAAACAATTTTCTATGATAAATGATGGAAAAAATTTCGATGGCTTCAGAAAATAGTTTTCTGTGGCTTATGAAATGCAAGTCAGACTTCAATTCAATGACGAGAAAATGATGAACAAACGATTGCAAATGTTTATGCAATGATGACAATTTGCAAATGGTAACAATGATGTAATGATTACTAAGTTTTGCAAATGACCAAGTAATGAGCTAATTGCGTAAGAAAAGAAAATCAATCTTTTGTAAATTGGTATAATTTTTTCGATGATGAGCTATCCTCCTTTTTTTCGATCATTTGTTTCTCGGTCAAACTTTTTTCTTTTAATCATAAAGACAAGTCAATGTGTTTCTCGATGTGTCTTTGTCGTTAGCCGACTTTTTCGATCACAAGTAATGAACGAATTACTGTTTTCAATCATAAATGACACGTGTCTTCAATGTATGAGAGAATTGTTTTCGATGGTTGCTACAGTAAGACGAACGAAAAGTTTTGCGATCATAGAAGTGAAACTTGATCGAACCCTTTTAACGAGACCCGTAAAATATAGAATTCAATCAAAAATAATTTATAATGCAGATTAAGCATGAGTTATCAATCGAAAATCATAGAATAACAGTTTTTACACATCAAACCGGAAAAACAGCAAAACATGATGTATTTTTCAAGAAATTGATGAATTTTATCAGGAACACGAAGAACACAATTCATCACAAATCCGAACGAAAACAGTAAATCAGTCTACCAAAGTCGGGGTAATTGATCGAAATCATGAAATTGATAAGAACAGACACTCAATTCAGCTCAATCAAAGCAAAATTAGTCCAATTTTCTAAAAATCAGAATGATTATTTTGAAGAACTGTTTCGATCTAAAATTTAAAATTCGTGAAAATCAGTGGTTCGATCATCCAAAGTTTAACTCAGACAGATTAGAAACACATAATCGAACCTCGATAACAGCAAAACAATGACTATTTCCCGATGAACAGTAACTTGGGATGAACAATAACTCGCGAAAAAAAAATTTCATGTTATCCTAATTTCGATTCAAATCCTAACACGCTCAACACTGATACCAATTGTTAGGATCCCAATTATCCAACCTATATCGAATTTAGAAGAATGAATAGTAAATCTAAGAAATTCGAAGCTAACGTATGAGATTTACCATTGAAGCTTGGGAGAGAAAATAACTTGGAGCTCAAGCAAGGGTTGTCGAAGTTTCTCTCTAACATTCTCGATTCTAAATTTCAACTGATTTCCCATGTACAACACACTCCTTATTTCATATGGAGTTCACTTATATATACCACCTCGTGGTATATTTACACAAGTAGTCCTACAAAATGACTAGTTGCATAATAAGACATGATAACTATATTAATTTAATACAATAAATAGTTTCAACAGATCCAATCGGGCGAATGCCCTTCCTATAACAAAAACCATCTGACGATCCTGGCCAACTCAAAATCGAGGGAAAGTAACAAATCGCCAAGCTTAACCCTGAAGCGGGCAAATTACCCTCGTTGACCAATAGTGCGTATTGACTTAGATTAAGGCTTAGTTGGACGTTAATTTAAACTTAGGCCAATTACCCCATTTAATATATTTGAGCGATAGGAACTAAGAGACTTTACAAATTTTGGTGATACGATATGTGGTTCTTAGCTTGTTGAGTGAGTTCTATTTTATGCATTTCATGTTCACAACATGTCACGGCATTGTGGGTGATGTTGACCGCGTGGGCGGTGACACTTTATAGTGTCGATTGAGCGGGGTAGAGTGTGCCGATTTTGGCAGTCGTACTCTTAGATGCGCTGAGGTTGGACTCATGGGGCACCTGAGCGAGACAGACATGAGCGATCTGTCTACTTGGGCGTGAGCGACGCAAGGTGCAAACCGTCGGTTGAGTTTGTAGCGGAAGGGGCGACCTGACAGGAGGAAGCTGACGTGAGCGATCAGTGGACCGGTAGCGTGCGCACCGCTAGTCTGGCGTGAGCGACCAGACCATTTATTTTTATTGCGCGCGAGGTGTCGAGTCCAGCCTAGGGCTCTGATTTTGAGATAGCGTAGAACGTGGGAGGAGCGTGCATTTCATTTACCATGTGGTGAGGTGTCGGGTTTTGGGATGAGTGCACGCTGCATTGCATGAACTCACCTACTGTCAAAAAGCTCAGGCCTTTATGTGATGTAGGTAATGATGAGTCCGACGTCGGCGAACGTCGGGACTATGTTAGCGGCTGGTGGCGGTGACTCCGCGAGCTTTTGAGGGCGACAGCGGTACATGGATGCAACTTGTGGAGCGGCGATAGTATTTTGTTTAATTTTAGGGCTTCGGCGCATGTAAATATCGACTTTTGTTAAACAATATTTTTATGATATGTATAACTTTTATTTTAGAATTTCTTATTTAATTGGCTTTCTGTTACTTTCGTTGCAAAAATCCGCCAACCAATTCAATAAGAAAAGTAGGGTCGTTACAGCCCCTTGGGCAAAACTAAACATTCGGAAAGCAGTAAACGATGTCTAGTAGATAAAATGAGAGTTCTTGACCCAATGTGGGTCGCCGGTACTACGTTGATTGATCTCTCGGTCCGCCAGCTTCCTACTTCGCTCCATGTGGCGCCCCACCATTTTCACTTATATTATTACGCTAATTTACGTGACTAAAAATAAAATATTTTACATACGAAAACACTAATAAAATTTTTCATTTCACATAGTATACCACACACTGCTATTTTACAATGAAAAAGTTGTTCAAATCTTAAATACAATACACACGTATTTTACAGAAGCACAACTTAATTAAACATAGCACCCGCCATACAGGTCGCATCCATGTACACGCCATGCTCAAAAGTCGCCGGAAGTACCAGAAGGACCAGCCTCGCCTTTTATAGATTCACGTACCGTGTTTACTTCGTCTACAACACATAAAACATGGGATGAGCTATAAAGCTCAGTAAGTGGAAATATGCATGAATGCACGTGCTAAAATCGCAAAGGCATCCATGCCAGTGCTTTCTAATACTCGTATACCCATCTCATTCCCATTTCTCTCTCATTTCTCTCAGCGCCCTTAGCTAACTTACTACTCGCACCATCATATAATGAGCTCAAATCCTATACGGATAAAATATGATAGTCGGCCTACTCCGGCTTGGATAAAACTACGTTTTATCTCCAGTTTTACCATTCACTAGTTTGGCCCTCTATCTAGCGGTTGCCTTTACTGGCACTCTGGCTTACACCATGTGTTTCGTCCAGGTGACCCTCTTCCGCTACATAAATGATCATTTAAATTCATACATTGACGACTTATATCTCGTCATGGTGCCTTTTTAGAAGTAGCTACGACTCATTCGTGAGTCGACATCAAATACTAACATCATCGAACATATTTCATTCTCAGACGATCATATATTGTGAACTCATACTCCTAATCTTCCCATAATTCGTGTATGCACATGCTCATGCCAAATGCTTACCATGCAAAGCATATCAAAACATTTCACGTCATAAGCCATCACCAAATATTCACATCGCAACACTTAGTCACATAAGACAAGCACACACAAAATATTTATGTGTTGTAGGTGAAATTTTCACTTACCTGACGTCCTTAAACTATTTGTTAACCTGTCTGGTATATCATATTAAAATACTACAATCAATTCACGAATTCATGAAACCACGTAGGCACGTAATCACGCAATTTAGGCACGTAAAACAAGTTGTGTGTCGTAGTTGGATTTCTACTTACCTGTCGTCCAAGCGTAATTAGTATCCTCCCCGTTCGCTCCTAACGTACGACCTTTAAACGTAAATATTATCGTATTAGTATTACGTCTTTCTTACACTTAGGTCGAACTAAATCATCGGACTACATTAATTTTTACTGGAATCCTAAATCGTTCGATTCTAACTAGGTCAAGTCCCCACCCAAAATTTATTCTAAGGTAGGGTACTAAATTCTTGATCTATTAAGTTCGGCGAAAGTTAGAATATTGTTAGTTGTTCGATTCGCCCGATTAATGCTCAATCTATTTGGTATCGGTCGATTTGCACTGCACTTGGAATCGCCCGATTATTGGTGCCCAATTAATTTTGTTTGCTCGATTCCATGCATGGAGTGGTTACGACATTTCGCCCGATTTGGAGTCTTCAAGAGATAAAAATCGCCGAGTTGTGCAACTTGTCCGATTTAAGCTTTGCATGGAATCGTCCGATTTAAGAATCGTCGGTTTCTCGACTCACGAAATCGCCCGATTACAGTCCAGCTAGTTCCAGTTCGGTGATTTGTTCTCCTCTTGCCACGTGTGATATCCACCTAAGTCGTCCGATATAGATTTCGCATGCTATCCTCTATCGGTCGATTTGTAAATCGCCGATTGTTTTCATCGTCGTGACGTCATTTGAATTTGCCCGACTTCATGCATGTTACTCGACAAATCACCCGATCTCTTACTGCCGAAACCCTTAAATTCCCGAGGTTCTGTTGAGCTTAAATCACATGATTAATTTGTCCCTCTAAATTGTTTTCGATCAATTCCTCTCATGAAATCAATCGACCGATTTGTTGTGCATCAAAACCAAATCGCCGAGATTTGTACTGTATATGACTTAAGTTCGATCTCCCAAATTGAAATGTCTCTTCATCGAAATCACCGGGACATACTATGTGTGATTTCTATTAAGTCGCACGATTTGTCATACAACCACAATCGCCCGATTTATTCTAATTTCCCCGATTCCATCAAGCCTTATGTCATCTACTCGGAAATCACATCCATCGTTCAGTCTGCCTAGAATTTCTAGGTTCTAAGGCTTTATTCTACTTAAAAAAAACGTCGAATACTACTGTAAGATCTTTTCGTGTTGAAGTGATGACCTCTAGAACAAGTTAGATTAACCATATCCTAGTAAATTCTCAAGGAAACTTTCGGTTATAGTTCTACACTTAATCCTAGGGTTTTTGCCATCTATGGTACGCTTAAACCCTCGAATTTTTCCTTAATCCTTAGTGCATTTAAATCAAATAATCTAAGTGAGTATATTCGAAATAGCTTGGGTAGAGTTTTACTCACCAACTTCGATGTTTGAGCTATTTGGCGTGTTGGGTGCTAAATCTTCTCGGCTCCTTTACCTTCTTCTTTCTTTTCTTGATTTTCGATGGTTTTGGAGTGGTTGTGGAGTTTTGGATTTGTTTATTGGATTTTTATCTTGAGCATGGAAAAAGGGGTACTAGGGGTGTCGTGGGTTTCCCTCAATTCATGGAAGTTTTGTCCCCGATGTTGATATTTTACAATTTGGGCCTATGGTTGAGTTCTAGCCCACTAATATTTAGTATTCCTAGTCAAATTCTTATATGGCTTTTATCGTTTTCTCGCCTTTCTTCATTCTTGTTATTTTCGAGAACCCATTGTGTGAGTTTGGAGTCATCATAACACATAATTGCACATAGATCACATAAACGCACATATAGCACTAGGTCATACTTCGCTAATTTATTGGCCCTAAACACTTACGGAAAACTCGGGTGCTACACAATTTCTAGACGAAAAGCTGGCTTGCTGGTCATCCAAAAAGCAGAACTGCGTTTCAACATCGACGGATGAAGCAGAACTGCGGACTCAGCTTCGCGATTATGGGTACAATCTAAATAATATACTCATTTACAGCGATAGCCAAAGTGCCATTGTGATTACTTGCAATCCTGTTCACCACTCACGCACAAAACACATAGACATACGATACCAATTCATCAAAGATCGCGTAGAAAAGGGCACCATTTACATGTATTTTGTGAACACGGAATATTAACTAGCTGACATTTTCACCAAGGCATTGGATGAAAAACGGTTGCAATTCCTTGTCGGAAAATTAGGTATGTTGAACCTTCCGTAATTTGTGCACTACGTGATTCTACGTGCTTTCACATGTTCCATGCTATGTGTTTCTATATTTAAAACTGCTATGTCTTGCGTGAAATATCTCATTTCTTAATTAAAATATAATAATACTAAAATAATTCAAAAATACAAAAACATTATACATATAAGTATAATATTAAGGGCATGACGATACATACCTCTAGGATGCTCGATCTCCGTCACGAATGGATTTCACTGACATGAGACTGATTCATTGCTTAAATTGGTCAGTCAAATTCGCATTCTTGTGTCTAAAGGTCATTATTTTGTTCCACTAGACACAAAACCACTTTTACATAAGTGAGGATTCTGGCCATCTAATTTTCCTTTCTCTGGATTTATTCTTGAGCGAGTCACACGTCAACTGCTTGTCTCAACTAGTGATTCCTGGCTTCATACTCGCCTTTGTGTTGGATTGTTAGGGAAATGATTAGGCACGTAGGGAAATTCCTCACTTGGCTAAAAAGAAAATATCAACCTTGAAATTATTCCTCTAGTCATCCCTTTTGAGCCTTCTCCGATATCCTTTTCTTTATTTGTATCCCGATCAAGCCTTCAACCGTTATTCGTATATTTCGGAGGGTTGCATAAACGAGAAAAGGAGGGGGAGAAAAGGCGACGAACAAAAAAGAAGAAAATGATGACAAAAGGAGGTGGATAACGCACACGAGGAATGCTCAATGCACAATTAAATAGTCCAAAAGAACATGCCTTCCCTATTAATGAAATCTTCTGGAAATCATTAGAATGGGGCATGGATCTTGCTGTGAACTTCTCCATCGATAATCTCGTACACTTGTAGGAACGGCAGGAAAGAGGAGCACCACGAAGTGAACTTCACCAACAATAATCTGGTCTTATATCGAGACAACGAGAAGAGGAGCACGACCTTGGGTTCGAATTCCACAACTGCGAACTTCTTCCAATCGATATTCTCTGAAGCCTCACTAGGGATTAAGAGAAAAGGAGCACGGTGTCGGTCCAAGAACGAACGAGAAGAACTTCGCCTTAGATAATCTCTCAGCCCCGTAGAGAAGCGGAGCTTCAGCTTGAGCAAGTGCAGACTGAGAGGAAGAAAAATTAATAAAGGATAAGAATAACAAACGATAAGAGAAAAATGCCAAAAGAAGGAGATCGACGTAGAAAAGGAAGAAGATCTTTAGTCCACAATTCCAAAATTATCCTTCCCTTCTAAGTCAAGATCCAAATCAAAACCCTTTACAGTCTCTATAATTATAAATCGACGGTCTTTCGCATAGGTCAAATGATTAAAAACGCCTCGATCACAGGTAAATTGGCTTAATATTGCTTTTGTGTGGACTTGAGTGATATAAATATAAAAATCCCAATGTATCGATTGCTAGAGTGAACCTAGTGAGAGTTGTCGAAATGGACCGTTCTATGAACTTAGGACTCTTTAGTTTGACGACGTGACTTGACGGCATATGATTCGTTCAAGTGTCGTGTGAAATCTTAGGCGTGACAATGATCGTAGCAAATTAATCTGACCACATAATATTAATAATATTAATATGCTTAAAAAAACTATTATACATATAAAAGATAACTCGCACATTCTGATATGCATTTGTAATTTGCATTTATGCGGAAATGAGTAAATGCGACTTTATTTGTTTATGCTCATACCCTCGCGCAACATTTTGAATACATGATTAGGGGACCATGTATCTAAGGGAAATTGTTTAAATTGCGCTTTACTCATTTAGTACATGACAATTGATTCTATGTGTTTTCATGTTAAATCAATTTGTTTTGGAGCATCATTTGAGGTGGAGCATATACAATTATATGTCTTAAACTCCAAACATGTTTGATGTTCTTTCTCTAAGTATTGCAGAAGCAAAGAGGAGGATTTCACGAATTATTCAGGACTTGGAGTATATGGCATTGAATAAACTTTGAATGGTTGAATCATTTGATCTTTAACGTGTGTTATGATTTGGATTTAACAATTTTTTTTTCCAGAGAGGTACCGAGCCTAATTGGTAAAATTGCTTCCAAAATTAACTCAAATATTCTCGACGATTTCACTCTAAGTGTTGCAGGTTTTCAATGATCAGCCTTGGAGCAAGTTGTCACCGCTAAAAAATTACAGGGAGTTAATTACATAAAATGTTATATTTTAGGGGGAGCAATTATGTGATTTTACAATGGCATAGGGGTCAATCTGAAAATATAGGGAAAACTGCGTATTCAAGATTGGACAAAATTAGAAAAATTTCAATCGCGATTTCTCGAGCGAAAATTAAGTTGGAACCAATTGGAAATTTTCGCTGATAAGTTTCGAGCGAAAATTTAAACGGGACAAATCGAAGATTTTCGACCTGAGATTATCGAGCGAAAAAAATTTAGGTTTGGCCTGTCTAATCTGCGAGCCCAAAGACGTCTAATCTGTCATTAAAATGAAATAATCTTTTGCAGTCGAAAATCCCTAAATACACGCATAAACCCTCATTCGTGAAATTCAACAGTTTAAATCTATTCTCGCGCAAAACTCCTGTTTAAAGACGAACCTCTTAATCCACTCTAGTCTCATATCTTCAACTGAACTTCGTCTTTGTAAGGTAGATTCGACAATCTTTAGGAAAGAGCGTGTGTTTATGTAACGACCTGTCCCATACCGGGTGTCACTGTAGCATCAGTCCATACCGAGACCTGTGGGGTTGGGCCCACCACACTCCGATTGATAGTCTGGCCCCAGTGTACCACCATTTAACCTTTCAGCGTGCTCCGTCCTCGCTCACACGCACCCTGGGCAAACTTCCCTGGGGGTCACCCATCCCAAGATTGCTTCAAGTCAAGCACGCTTAACTTTGAAGTTCTTTCGGATGGACTCCCGAAAAGGTAGGTCGACCTTGGTGATATGAGTAGTACTATCAATTCTCTTATACGATTCTTAGCCTGACACGCCCATACGTTGGCAGTCTCAGGATCCCCTCTCATTCGGGTGCCGGATCGGTTCGTTCACGTACCCCTTCGCCTAGATGCTGCCAGGAGCCGCTCCTTGTCCGTGCACCTCTCTGCACCGGCGATCACTCCCCGCCCTCTTCGGCCCCGGATGTCACATGCCCACCAGCTTCCGCTTGGTTCATCCCCGAACCAGCACCGTACTGCGAGAGGTTGTGCTCTGATACCACCTGTAAGGACCTGTCCCATACCGGGTGTCACTGTACCATCAGTCCCTACCGGGACCTGTGGGGTTGGGCCCACCACACTCCGACTGATACTCTGGCCCCACTGTACCACCATTTAACCTTTCAGCGTGCTTCGTCCTCGCTCACACGCACCCTGGGCAAACTTCCCAGGGGGTCACCCATCCCAAGATTGTTTCAAGTCAAGCACACTTAACTTTGAAGTTCTTTCGGATGGACTCCCGAAAAAGGTAGGCCGACCTTGGTGATATGAGTAGTACTATCAATTCTCTCATACGTTTCTTAGCCTGACACACCCATACGTTGCCAGTATCAGGATCCCCTCTCATTCGGGTGCCGGATCGGTTCGTTCATGTACCCCTTCGCCTAGATGCTGCCAGGAGCCGCTGCTTGTCCGTGCACCTCTCTGCACCGGCGATCACTCCCCGCCCTCTTCGGCCGCGGATGTCATAGTTTAAACTCCGATTGATTCAATATTTTGAGATTTTTTCGCATGATTTGGTGTTAGATTCTCGTCTGTTTTGTAACTTGATAACTCGAATGCTGCTTTTGTAGTACTAGCGACCATTTTATATGTCTAATTTGGGTTAAATTATGTCCTTACTATGGTTTTCTGATAATTCTAGTATATACAATCGATTATCTGCGGTTTAGAGGATTGATTGAAAGCTTGACTGAAACTGGGTGTTTAAACGTTTTAAGACGTCGAAGAGCTCTATCGATCGCAAATAGTTCTAATATAATTTTAATTTGATTTTGTTACTGTTTGTCTTGAAAAAGTTACTCAATAGTTAAAATTTTGACACAGTCAACAGAACAGATAACGTAGATCGAAAAATACTTATAATCGAGAAATCTAATTGTGATTTTATGCGTGCGAAAAATTACTGAATGAAATAGCATATTAGATAAGAATAAGTTTCGAGCGAAAAACTAACTATCGCAAACAGTACCTTCGATCGATTTCTTTCGGTCGAAAATTTTAGCGGCAATAAATTTAATTTGCAAACAATAAAATTTTCGATCGTAAAATTTTACAGCGAAAATCTATTTTGGAATCGGAATAATTTTCTCTCGATAAATTTCACGTCACAAATTTTATACACGCGCGGAAAATTTTCTCCGTCGTAAGTTTACGCGAAGATTAATTTTCTCGATCGTAAAAATTTCTCGGCTACAGTATCAATCGTTGAGCTCAGACACTTAGAAATTTCTCTATGTCTTTTTCACTGTAGTCCACATTAGCGAATAATATTTTCGATAGCAAATTAAAACGGAGATTCAAAATCGCAATTCGCACTTAGGAAATCAATTTGAGAATTGTATTTCTCGAGCGAAAAAAAAAAAAGAACGGAGTGAACAGTGCTTAATTTCTCAATTGTAAACACTTAGAAAATTTTCGATGAAACCTACACGAATTTCATAACATATGTCGACAATTTTTCTCATCATAAATCTTCACTTCGCATGTCCTATGTGTGTACACTCAATAACTAGTTTATCAAACGTGCTATCATGTGATAGACTATTACGATTTGATAAATCTAACGTTCGACTGCATATTATTTTTGAACTAATAATTTGTTTTTCCAAATTGCCTTTCAGATGGATCACTATCCGGCATACAATCACATTTACGACAAAAACCTCTACCTCAAGGTGCAGGACACCAACTTCCAGCTCGACCTGACTACCTTCAGGTGCCCGGATGAGATAATTGTGTCCATATTGCAAGGCGTCAGTTCCGATGGTCTATCTCCAGCAATTATGCGGAAGAATTAAGAGTCATATAGTTGAGGGAAGCTAGCGGTTTACCACGGTGGATGGGACGAGGCACATCAGCTTTAGAAAGGATGATCTTGGCCTTGCTCACGATCTACCATTTAGCCCCAACTACGACCCTCTGCCTACCGACGCAGACATGGTGCGTGACTTTCTCCACATGGGATACATGCCACCGCTCACTAAACTTGCTGAAGTCCAGAACAATGGCATCCCTCATCCGTGGAAGACACTCTTCGGGATAATCAACAAGTGTCTGTCACCTAAGAACGCAGGGTTTGACAAAGGCAACAACAACATTCTTCGTATAATCCACGGGATAGCATTCTCCTGCAACTACGACTTCACACAACTGATAAGGAAATATTCAGCTGATAGATCAGACAAAAGGAGAACAAGCGCTCAAAGAATATTCCTTATGCCCGGTGGTTCAGCGTTATAATTGCCCACCTCTTGGAGCTCCACGACAATATTCCTTGACTGCCTACAGGAGGGAACTACCAACCACCGCGACTCAAATTCTTCCACAACCCTAAGCTCACGGAGTTGATACAACCATCGATGCCGATCCCATTCGAGCTTCTTCGTCTTGCCGACCCCGCGGGAGATGAATATCAACGATACTGCCGGGAGAATCATCTCACGGAGCACATGGTTCTAGGGCCCTCGACAGATTTCACAGAACTAGAACAGGAGCCCCCAACTCAGGACACTCAAATGTTAGATCAATATGCCACGTTGACTGATGTAGTGGCACAGGAGTTGGAACTTGAGGCTTCACTGGTGCTGAGGTGCCTATCAGTGTTGGCGTGGTCCAAAGGGTCTATTGAGGAGAACCCTCTACAGGAGACACAACCCGATTCTATAACTGGGCACAGCACACCATCACAGGCTATTACGCCTGGCCGAGGCCGTAATCCCCACGATTACTTCTCAAGAGCCTCTGGTGACAGAATAGGCCCATGAGGATGCTGAGCACAGATTATCACCTCACGCGGCCACTACATCAGACACTGAGTCCGAAGAGGAGATTCGCTTGATAAGACGGACTCCAAGGTGCCTAAGCATTCTTCGAGTCCTTCTTCACAACTGTCACCACGACATCAGACACAACGCAGCTTCACACTCCAGTGCTGAGGATTCTTCTTCACTCAATCTTGAGTAGCAGCACGAACTTGCAGCGCCTCCCGAGGTCGAGCTTCAAGTGCCTATTACTACCGACCTTGGCACTCATGTGTCTGATATACAGGTTCCCACTGAATCTATCACAACACCCTTAGATGCGGGTTGAGGTGGATAGTGTGGGTTGAGGTGGTGTGTGGATGGGTTGTGACGAAGACGTCTCCGAGACGGGTGCTTTCCCATGATCTTGGCGGGACGTCTAGATGGCATTGCGCACGCTCTCCATAATCTTGTCTTCAAAATCCTTTAGCGCGTTGGCAAGAGTGGCCTGAAGTCTGTCTTCAGTCACGTACCGAGCGGACTCCGTTGTAGATGTTCCAGGACGATTGATGCCGCATGTTAGGCTGTTATCAATCCGTGAGCTAACACCGGCTCCTCAGTGGCTCGCAGTCACTTGAGGTTGCGACTGTTGGAGACTTCCACCCAATCCTTGAGTGGAATCTTGAATATTCCCCTCTATGGGTGTTGTGACAGGTTATGATTGAACCTGTAAAACAGACACCGGGAGATTGTGCTGCGGCTCAAGATTGAGCGAAGTAGTGGCCGCAACACTTGAAGAGATGATTGGTGCGGTATCTGGTGCGGCGGTGACGGCGGTGAAGAGGGACTCGATTTGTATACTAAGTCGTCTGAGAGTCCGTCTTATCAAGCTGATCTCCTCATCGGACTCCGTGTCGGATGAGGTGGCTATATGAGGAGTAGGGTCACGTTCAACGTTCTCAAGAGCCTGATACGTCACCAGTGGAATTGAGCTGTGCCCCATTTCTGCCTCGGGCTGTGCTACTTGTTGAAGAACCTCTTCAATGGTTTCTTCGAGCACACCAACATGGACAGGCACTTCCACTTGGAATTTTTCTTCTGGAGCTTCTTGTTCCAACTCTGCCGCAACAGCATCTGTAAACGTGGCATCTATATCAGGAATTTGTTCGTCCTGAGTTGGAAGCTCCTGCTCTAGCTCCTGGGCCACTGTATCAATCATCATGGCGTCGGTGCTTGAGTGTTGTTGTTGTGGAGGGCTCACTTCGAAATCTGTCGGGGGCCCTCGAATCATTTGCTCATTAAGGTGATGTTCCCGACAGTATCTCTGATATTCGTCTCCCGCGGGGTCGGCAAGACGTAAGAGCTCAAGCGGAACGGCCATAGATGGCTGAGTTAGGTCCGCGAGCTTGGGGTTGTGGAAGAATATTAGCCTAGTTGGCTGACAGTTTCCTCCCGGAGGCAGGCGAGAATATTCTGCTCGTACATCTCCATTTGTTGTCGGATGATGACAGAGAACCATCTCGCATACGGCACGTTTTTGGATCGTTTGTTCTCTTTTTGTCTGATCTGTTCTGCGAGGTCATTCCAGATCAGTTGAGCGAAATCGTAATTCTGCGAGAACACTACTCCGTGAAATATTCGGAGGATGTGGCCGTTGCCTTTGTCCGAAAAAGTGTCTTTCACTGATGGGGAATGCCGTTGCTCTGCATCTGAGCTAACATGGTGAACGGCGGACGGTACCCCATTTAGAGGAAATCATGCACCATTTCTTCATCTGATGGGAGGGGGTCGTAATTTTGGCTGTGAGGGAGGTCGAGCATAGGTCTGAGGTCGTTGTTGCTCATACAGATGTGCCTCGTCCCTACAACTGTAGTAAAATGATACGCCCCGTCCAAGATGATGCTCTTGATAGTACCCCAGAACTGCTGGAGGTAGACCATCCGCACCGAGGCCGTCACGGTAAGAGCATGCCATAATGGATGGTCTTGCAGTATAGACACGATGATGTCGCCTGGACAACGGAAGGTGGTCAGATCTAATTGGAAGTTCGTATCGTGTACATTGAGGTACATAGCCTTCTCGTAGATGTGGTTGTATGTAGGGTAGTGATCCATTTGAAATACAAACTCAAATCGTTAGCTAGATTAAAATTTAGTCGAACTAGTTTCTATCGAACCATAATGATGAAGCTAGTAATAATATGTTTGATAAAATTGTAGTGAAGATATGAATGCACATATAGGTCTTATAGAGTGAATTTTGAAGTTGTAATTATATTTCGACATATGTATGTTAGTTCAAAGAAAATTTGATCGAAATTTTACTAAATGTTGAAAATACTATTACTCCGTGCTTTTTATCGCGCGAGAATATGAAATTCTCAATTGAATTACCTAAATCTGATTTAGAATTGAATATTTGCGATCGAAATTTTATTCGCTAAAGATAGCTACAGTAAAAAAAGACTTAGAAAATTTCTAAGTGTTCGAACTTAAGTTGTGGTACTGTAGCCGAGAAATTTTACGATCGAGAAAAATTTCCGTGTAAATTTACGATGGAGAAATTATATTTCCAAGTAAATTTACGATCAAAAATTTTTTGGCGCGTGAATAAAGTTTTTCGCTATGAATTTTATCGTCGAAAAAATTTCCGCTGCGAGAAAGAATTTCGATTTTAAAAAGGTTTTCCGCTGCGAAAGTTTACGATCGAGAAATTTTATCGTCCAAAAAATTAGTTTCTCGCCGCTAAAATTTTCGAACGAGAACAAAATTGAAATCGAAATTTGCGACTGTAAGTTTTGTGCTTGAAATTTTAAAAGGACTACTTCTATTTTAACTATTCCTCTTATTAATATTTCGCTCGCATAAATCAAATTGTATTTCTCGTTTGTAAGTAATTTTTTATCTACGTTATTAAACTTGACTAAATCAAAAGATTAGCGATCGAAAATCTTTTACGATGTAAACAGTGTGTTAATCAAATTGAGATTCAACTTTAACTGTTTGCGAGCGAGAAAGTTTTTCGACGCGTTTAAAAGTTTAAACCTTTATTCTTATCATTCAATTGAATACTAATAACGCATAAAATCGAAGTTATACTCACTCACAATGATCAAGAGACATCGAAACTATCCTATTATGCAGTTTTTAACCTAGATTATACTTAGAGAAGGTCTAAAATCCTGCAAACAAGAGTTCGAGTTCTCAGAATACGAACAGTCGAGAAATAATCACAGAATCATGCGAAATATTCCAAAATACAGATGCAAATCTAGTTTAAATGTACGATAAACCCTAACAGAAGTCAAATCTACCTTCTAAAGACGAAAACCAGATGAAAAATTGAAAGATTTTGAAGATTTTGACGTTCGTCTTTTAGGAGAAGATGTTTTTCGCTCGAGAATTTTGACTGTTGATTTTGCGATCGAGGGTTTTAGCGTGTATTTCGGGATTTTTCGACTGCAAGTAATGATGTCGTTTAATTTTGGGCTGATTAGACGTTTTTGTGAGACTCAGTGAAATTCAAGCCCATTACTATTCGCGATCAAGAAACTTATGATCGAGAAACTGTCTTTGTTTACCGTTTGAATTTTCGCTCGACAAAATTCAATCGAAAATTTTCATTTGATTCATGTGTAATTTTCGCTCGTCAATCTGTTTTTTTTAGAGCGTAATTAACACTTGGTCCCAAATCAATTTTCGCCCGAGTTTCTCGATAGTAAGTTTTCTTTAGTTTCTCAGATTGATCCTAAATTTTAAAATTAAACCACAAAATTACTTCTTCTAAGTATAAACGAAAGTGCAATTAACTCCCTATATTTCCGAAGAAATGACATCTGGCTCCAAGATTGATCTTCGATAATCTGCAGTACTTAGAGCAAAATGTCGAGAATATTAGTGTTGATTAAGAAGTAATTTTTGTAATAAGGCCCCCCTGAATTGTTTTACCAATGTCTTGAGTCCACAGTCATGAAGATTTGTGAAGTCCTCCTTATTTAAGTGTTGTCCAAAGTGAATCAAAATGTAAAATTTCTGCAACACTTGGAAGAAAGAACATCAAAATATTTGGAGCTCAAAAACATGGAGTCATTGTAGATGCTCCCCCTCAAATAGTGCACATGTATCGATTTATCACGTAATTATGCAAATCAATACAAGTAACAATCATATAACAATAAATCACTTTAGACTAGTTACATGTTTCCCTAATCATGTAATAAAGATTTGCGCGAGGGTATGAGCAAAAATAAATATTCGCATTTTAATCATGCCAATGCAAGTTAAATATGCATTCAAAATGTGCGAAATATGTATATATATATATATTGTTTTTTATTATTATCACGCAAGATAAGACAAGTGAGCTTGGAAAACACATAGAGTAGAGCATGTGATAGCATAGAAGATCAGGTAATGCATATATCACGGGAGATTCAACATGCCTAGTTTTCCGACAAGGAATTGGAATCGTTTTTCATCCAATGCCTTGGTGAAAATGTCGGCTAGTTGGCATTCCGTATTCACAAAGTACATGTCAATAGTGCCTTTTTCAACATGATCTTTGGTAAAGTGATATATAATGTGTGTTTCGTTTCGTGAATGGTGAACAGGATTGCATGTAATCGCAATGGCACTTTGGCTATCACTATGTATGGGTATATTATTTAAAATGTACCCATAGTCGCGAAGCTGAGTCCGCATCCATAGCATCTGCGAGCAACAGCTGGCGGCTGCGACGTATTCAATTTCAGCTGGCGGCCGGCTCGAAGTGAGATAGAGAAGAGATCCAATTATGCTGCGGTAGAGTGTGATGTCGACCGATTTTCCTGTGGGATCGGCATCCAACTTGCAGCTTGTTGACATAGGAGTGCTGAGAGGCCTGCTCTGATGTTGATGGAACTTTGTCAGAATGTCCTTAATATACTTTGTTTGACTGATAAATATTCCATCATTGAGCTGCCTAACTGTCCTAGAATTGCATCTCCCCCATGTGGCTCATTTTGAATTTACTCTTCGTGAGATCTCCAAACTTCTTGCAAAGCCGTGGATTTGTTGAACCGAAAATGATGTCGTCGACGTAAACTTGAACGACCATCAGATCCTTGTCTTGCCATTTGATGAAGAGGGTCGTATGGGTTGTTCCTCGTATAAATCCAGACATTACGAGGAACTCGCTCAAGACATCATACCAAGCACGTGGGGCTTGTTTTAGTCCGTGGAGAGGTTTATCCAATCGATAGACGTGATCGGGATGTTCTTGATCAACGAAGCCGTCTGGCTGAGCAACGTAGACTTCTTCTTTAAGTATGCCGTTGAGAAAGGAGGTTTTAACGTCCATTTGATAGACCTTGAAGTCTTTATGAGCCGCGTAAGCCAATAAGAGATGAATGGCTTCAATTCGGGCAACAGGAGCATACGTTTCGTCGTCGTCAATGCCTTTGCGTTGGTTGTATCCCTTAACAACTAATCGTGCCTTGTTCCGGATCACTTCGCCATCTTCATTCTTCTTGTTCTTGAATACCCATTTTGTCCCGTTGATAGTTTTCCCATGCGGACAGGGTACTAATTTCCCGCGTCTGCTACTTAGTAGGCTCGTTTTGGCTTAAGAAGCAGCTAAAAAGGCCATGTTGATGTCGTGTCCTTACTCCGCTCGAAGGATCGCTAATATCTGATCAACCGGGTGAGCTCTAGTCCACTTGCGCTCATGTGGCAAAGCTGAAGATGAAGCATCAGCCATTTGTGGGTCTAAATTTCCAATGATCTCCGATTGTTCGTTTGTGTGGGGAAGTTCCATATCTGCACTGGCAGGGTGCAACTCTGATGATTCTTCCTCAACACCCACGATAGGTTCGTCAATGTGCTGTGGCAAATCTGAATCAGGTGAGGTAGGGACTATTGAAGAACTTGGTACATAGGCCTCGTCGGGTATAGTATTGACGGTGAAAGGCTCAAAGAGGGAATCCAAGTCTTCTAACACAAGTCTTAGCGCTTCGTCTGGCGTTGATTGCTGAGTTGTTGCCCTCTTCTGTTGGTTTTGTGCCAACACACCAGTGAATACGGGTTCTTAGATGTCTTCAGAAGCCGACGGGTTAAGTACGGGTCCTGAATTGAGGTATGCAGGATCCATCTCGTTCACTTCGTGAAAAGTGACGTTATAGTTTTCCATGGTCGTGCGGTTGGACTTGATGTATACTCGGTACGCTTTTGAAGTTGAAGAATACCCGACAAAAGTTGCTTCGAATGCTTTAGGGTCGAACTTTGCACGTTGATCTCTGTCGTTCGCCACAAAGCACTTGCAGCCGAAGACTTTAAAGAATGAGATGTTGGGTACTCTCTTATTGACAACGGAGTCTTGTTGAATCGTGGGTGAACCACCGTCCTGTTTTGGGTAAAACAGGCGGTATTTACTGCTTCAGCCCAAAGAAATTGCGGAAGGCCGGAGTGGATCAGCATTCTACGGACGACTTCCATTAGGGTTTTGTTTTTTCTCTCAACAACCCCATTTTGTTGAGGTGTTTTTGTGGCTTAGAATTGTTTACTAATTCCAAGTTTCTGATAGAAAGCACTGAGATATTTATTCTTGAACTCATTGCTATTGTCTGTTCGAATAACTCGAATAGTCTGTTGCAGCAGATTCTGAGTAGTGTTCACAAAGTTGACAATCAAGTCCCCAGTCTCATCTTTGGTTCGGAGGAACTTTGTCCAAGTATAGCGAGAGAAGTCATCGACGATAACTAGCACGTACTTGCGTCCTTTGATACTCTGTGTCTGCATTGGCCCACAGAGGTCCATGTGGATTAGTTTCAATGGGCTTGTGGTAGATGCAATTTGCTTGAGATGATGAGACGCTCTCTTCATTATTCCTAATTGACATGTCGAACATTGATGCTCCTTTTGTAGTAGTATAGTTGGAAGACTGTGAGCCAACTTTTTCGTAGAAAGGCGTTGGAGAGCTTTCATATTCAGATGAGACATTCATTGATGCCATAAGCTGTTCCTCTGTATGATTCTGAGAAATGAGGCATACAGCTGTCGAGGACCGCACGGACGTAAGGTTGATCGTGTAAAGGTTCGATTTTCGAAGTCCGTAGAGGAGTTCTGTGTCCTGACTATCCAAAATTTTGCACCGATCAGCATGATAGACCACTTGAAATCCTTTATCACACAATTGGCCTATGCTGAACAAGTTATGGCGGATGCCTTCGACATAAGAGACATCTTTTATCGTCAGACTTTCCAAAATAATATCCTCGCATCCAAGAATGGGAGCTGAATCATTATTCTGAATCTGACCTTGTCGTTCGATCGGTCTTTGTAGTTGCTCTGCAGCTCTTGACTTCCGGTCATGTGTGTGGAGCAACCAGAGTCCAGGTACCACACATGATGGATCTGCAAAAAACACGTTAGAGAGCTTTAGGTACCCACTTAAGCATGGGTCCTCTCAGATTAGCAGATATGGTTTTTGGTTCAGATATGATTCCTAAATTTTTACTTGAGGGAATTTTAATAACCCATTTCACTTTCGGAGAAGTGGGTTTGGGTTTTGCCTCTTTAGGTGACTTGGCCATTTCGGCTTTTGTCGTCCTAGGCGGAGATTTAGGAACCTATTTGGGTTGAACCTTGCAGGGAAGGTTAATTTCTGCTCGTACAAATGCTTTGATAGGCTTGACAGAGGAAAAGATCTTTTCTTTTGATAATCTCATAAGGTGCTTGGTGGACTCAATATTTACGGGATACCTTAGGTTAGAACAGGCATGTACATCGCCATAGGCTTTCTTTATGGTTGGATCTTGTTTCCTACGAATCTTCCTTGCGGCATTTGTTTCAGAATTATTATGTTTATTTTGTGAAGTAGAGCCTATTTCGTAGTTATTGCTTCTGAAAGTAATAGGCTGTAGTGAACAAGTAGAAGCAACTATTTGAAGCGAAGAAATGGCTCTTTTACTTCTACGAGTGTCATTTATTTATACAAAAGGAGTAACATTCTTAGACATACTCAAATCTACTAGCTCCTTTCTAAGACTAGACACTCTCGCCTTTGGTTCTAGTGCTTATGCTACGCTCCCTGTAGACGTAGGTAAACTAGATTTAGTCTTAGAACTTTTAACAGAATTATTCATGCACTTATGATCTTTTCAAGGCGAGTTTTCATTTTTCACGCTTTTCATAATAGCGTGTTAGGTAGTTTTGGAAGACGAGGAAGTTTTGAGATTTTCCATCTCCTTTAAGAACTTTTTCTTTTCAGCTTCGAAATTCTCTCATTCTTTATCTAATTTTGCATGAGATTCCTCTATCTGGTTTATTATAGGAGGTATGTAGAGAGAATTTTTATAATTAATGTCTTTGACTTCCTCGTAGTGTGTTTGAGCGTCAGGAGGTAGAACTTGAACTAAATCACATACATGTGTTAAATATGGTTTCATATTTGTCTCTTTCATTTAGTTCTTTGTAGTCAAAGGGGATTTCATGCCCATGTGAGGCTTTTCTCATGGATGAATCGAAAGTATTTGATATGTCGGTTCCGTATAATCTCCAAGAGAGGTTAACGCTAAACCCATGTTTTTAATATCATATATTTTTTTCTTACGTACACCTCGTGGGTTAGTGAAACCTAGGCCTGCTTTTGGATTATAGAAATCTGTATCCTTGGGCTGGTTCAAAAATATTATCTGTTCAGTGTGTCCCCTACGCGTAAGAAGATCATCTGATTTCTTAATTTTCGCATATAACTTCTTACGTTCCTCACCTAGGAGAGCATAATTATTTTCTACCGTCAGTTTAGCGGCTTGACAGGCATCAAGTTCTTTACTAAGCTCACTAACCTTAGTATTAGATATTTCTATTTCAGCTTCTAAGTTAGTGGTCTTAGTGGTAGCTTCAGTTAACCTACGATTTAGGGTGGCTTTCTCATTGAGATTCCTAACCAAGCAATTGTAGTTATTTGCTAGCCTATCTTCTAGTTCCTTAATCCTTTCGCTATGTTGTCCTATCTGAGGTTGACTAGTCTCTCTAGAATGCAAGCTCTTAGTAAGTTCTTCTATTTTAGCACTAGAGCTTCTAAGTTCTGATTCGAGACTGTCTATCTTCTCCTGAGACCTCGAAAGTTTATCCTCTACTTCCTTAATACTTTTCTGCGCACGTTTCATGTTAGCATATTGTTTTTGATATGATTCTAATATGGTCAATAATGTGGAAGAAGAGACTACCTCTTGTGATGAGATGGATGCGTCGTCATCGTCCGTCTGGTTTGAAGTTTCGGCATCCAGGGTGTCGTCCAAGCGGGCCATGAGGGCTAAATTCTCCTCTTCGGAGTTGGACGTGTCTTCGAGCTAGTGGTCATGCTCTGCCATGAGGGCCAGCTTCATTCTGCTTTGAAAGTTGAAGTTTTCTGGAGTAGTAATTAGCATCTCTCTTCTTGGGACGAGTGCATTCTCTGGCAAAATGACCAGGCTTGCCACAGTTGAAGCACTTGTTGGGCTCTTTGGTGTTTTTGATTTCGGAGCTCTTAGGTGCACGTTCTTTATTCTTAGAGCTTGAGGTCTGAAGTCGGTTGGCCGAAGATGAGGACTTCTTTTTGAAGTACGTCTTGCTCATCACTTTGCCGATTAGAGCCAACTGCTTCCCACTGCTTTCATGCTTGGCTCATCATCTGTCTCTGAATCTTCTTCTGACACTGACGGGGAGGGAGGCCTAATGATCTTCTCTTTGGTAGACCTTGTTCCACGCTTCTCTGAGACAAGGGCAACAGTGTCTTCAATTTGCTTGCCCTTTTGCTCCTTCTAAATCTCGCAAATATCTCCCTCATGTTCGGCGAGATTGTCAAAGACTGCATGGATATCCAACTCCTCCAAATCTTTGTTTTGCCTAAGTTGAGTGGATATCTTTTTGAGTACACGCTAATAGATGTGGTGGTCAAGAGTTGGAATTCGAAGCTCCACAAGTATCACTTGGTGCTGAAGTGCCCATTCATGTCAGCGTGCTCGAAGTACCTATTTAAGAGGTACTATCTCAAGGAGCTTCGCTCGAGGCAGACGCGGGGCACACCTCACCAATACAGGCTACTACGCCGGAGACAGAGGCTCTAATCTCAAGGATTCAACCCTCCGAGCCTCAGATGACGGAACCAGCCAATGAGGATGTATAGCGAGAACTCTCACCTCACACGACTACCTCATCGGCCACCGAGTCAGATGAGCAGATCCAATTAATAAGAAGGACTCCGAGACGACTAAGTGTATCATTTGAGTCCATCTTCCCCGTCATCACACCATCGCATCAGAAATCTCGTCGATCTTACCGTCAAGCGTTGCGGACATACCTTTGCTCAATCCTGAGCCGCCGCACAACTTACAGATGTCTGGTTCGCAGGTTCACTCAGAACCTGCTGAAAGACCCATAGATGAGAATCTTCAAGATTCGACTCAAGGATTGGGTGGAAGTCTCGAACAGTCACAACCTCAAGTGACGGCGAGCCAACCTGAGGAGCGGGTGTTAGCCCTAGGGTTGTCAACAGGCGACAACAGACGACCTGGTACATCTACGACGATGGCATACGTCCCATTCGTGACAGAAGACCGGCTTCAAGCCGCTCTCTCCGAGGCATTCAAGTCCTTTGAATATAAGATCATGGAGAGCGTGCGTACAGCAATCGAGACGTCCCGCCAAGATCGTGGGAAAGCACCCGTCTCGGAGCCGTCTTCCTCACCAATCATCCTCACACCTGTACAGCCCACACGTAGCACACCCATCCCCACACCCATCCTCACCCACAACCTCATCAACCCCGCAACAATACCTATCAGCGACCTCCACTCCGTCTTAGTCGCCCGCCTACTAGAGCTGACCACTCGAACGGCGGAAGAAGAAGATCTCTTCCACCGTCTCGTTGACCGTCCTGACCTGACAGAAACCTGTCGAGGCCAACCTGTCAAGGCCAAAGCTCTCACTCCAAACATCGACATGACGACACAGATGATTAAGGTCGTCATGAGGGGGAGAAGAGGTGTAGCGACCTTACTTTTCTAATTAGGATTAGTGGCGGATTTCCCCAACGTAAGCCGCGGAAGGCCCGTCTAATTAAAACTTTTTCCTAAAATAATATATCTTCCTATAAATATACGTCTACATTGTCATCTCTGTCACGGCTGAAGCCCCAAAAATATCAAAAGAACAAAAATCCTACAGACGCTCCACAGGTCATCATCCATGTACGTCACCGCCCTCAAAAGTCCGTGGAGCACCGCCACCAGCCGCCTCAGCCACGACGCGTATCAGCATCGGACTCAGTACCTACAACACGTAAACACTGAGCAATTTGCCCAGTATGTGAATAAAATGCATGTATGCAAGTGTGCACTCAACCCCAAACCCAATATCTCACAACATGATATAATGCACACTCTTCTTTTTCCACATTCCTATTTCACACAACACAGGGCCCTAAGTTAGGCTCGACACCCTCGCGCGCAAAGACTACTGGGAGGCCACCCCCACCCACAAGTCTCGCGGCAGCCTACCCTGGTAGTGCACTGGACGATCACGCCAATTGCCTCCTACCGGGTCGCTCCGCACCAAAGTATACACTGAAAGTGCACTGGACGATCACGGCAATGGCTTCCTATCATGTCACATCAATATCTCATCAGGCGGTATGCACCTCGGGACGGTCACGCCCGAGTAGACAGATCGATCACGCCTGTCTACGCCAGGTGCCCAGTGAGCTCAACCTCGACTCCTCTAAGAGTCACCAATCACAAGCATCTCATTCTACCCCGTTCGTCAATATCTCATATCACCGTCTCAATACGGTACAACCATCTCTCTCCCTAACGTGGTATGCATGCGCTATGCATATACATGAAATTTCATAAAGCATGATCCACGTACAACGTAAGTAAAACAGGTAAAACATGTAAATCACATAAGCCACGTAAATCGCATAATCACATGAAAACACATAAATGTGTTTACGTATTGTAGATGGATGATCCACCCACCTGTCCTCCCGCTATAGTCGAATAGGGAATCCAGTGTAGTCCCTATATATCCATCCTCTGAATATAATAAATATTTTCATATTAATATATTTACTACGTCATATAAATTTCGAAAATGCTAAAATTATCGAAACCCTAAAATTTATGAAAACCTAAAAATAATGAAATCCCTAAAAATAAATAAACCCTAAAATACCGAAAATTTATTAAGCGTAGAACACTTTTAAACTACTGAAATTATGTTAAGTATCGAAATTCCTTGTAATTGTCGACATCCATCAATTCTCGAAATCTTACAGATGTTGAGATCTTTAGTGAATTTGTCGAGATCTTTTGAAAGGTAAATGTCGAAATCTTACTATATAAGCTTGTCGAAATCTTATGTTGGGAAACCGATGTCGAGGTCATCAAGCCATATCGACATCCTATAAATGTCGAGACCTTAGAAATGTCGAGACCTCCATATATATATACAACTAGTATCGAGATCCTACTAACTCTGTAAGGTGTCGAAATTTTACCAATGTCGAGGTCTTTAACAATATGAATGTCGAGACTATGATGTTTAAATCCTCTCTATAATGATGTCGAGATATTCACTATTATTATCAAACTTTTCGACATTCTACAAGTTATCACACTTCGACATTTTATATAATATATCTTCGAAATCATCTTAGAATTTCTTCTATGAAGCATCTCGAGATCTAGTTATTACACATATCGACATCTTCCTATTACATCTATATGCCTCGAATTCTATCTGCCATGCATTTCGACATCCTCCTACCACCTATCTCGAAAATCATGCTATTATGGTAATGCCGAAAACCCTAAAAACAGGTATTTATACTATTGAGATCAGTCTTAAAAATTATTTCTATCCCAGAAAGTGGTACACCTTAAAAGATTGAACCATCCCGAACGCTCACATGCTCGGAAATTATCAATACTCATTATCTAAACTAAACTTAAAATGACACTTAGGGTTTTCTAAACTAACATACTATTATAATTATCTTGCAAACATCATCCTACCCCAGAAATGCTTCGTCCTAATACTGATGTCTTAAAAATACCACATTAAAGATTTCAGCGATTCTAGGTTTTCTAGAGATGATATCCACGAAACTATAGTCCTTACCTAGTTATGAAATTCATTTATAACTATTGAAATGATATGAGTACATCAAGTTTAAGAATTATACTAGTTCCCGAAAATATTACACCTCAAATCATTAGGTTTCTAGACATAATATATTATGAGCCCTCAAGAACTTCTACAGAACAATGAACTTTCGATATTTACTAAGACTCTAATTATTACTTATCACGTAGGTATTCGTGGATACGAGTTCTAACAAAACTGGTTTTCCAAACATAAAACAATCGAAACCCCTCTCGTGAACACCACATCATCACGTAGAAACATCTAGTTAGTAGAACTAAATTAAATATGTTAAACAAAAGAAACAATTCATATACCTCCCTTCAAACTTTAACTTCCCAACTCACTTGTTCTTCTATATTGTGAGATTGTTGGTTTCACGTTTTGCTCAGTACTCGTATGGGTTAGTGAGGGTTTCCTTACAATGATAATCGATATATATGTTATGTATTTAGATAAATGTTGTGGTTTTATTATATTCGTGCATGATTTGACAAGGAAGTGAAAATGAGTTTTACCTCACGTTGAAGCAAGATTAATTTGTTAAGCTTATCCTATTTCCAAAAATTGGGTTGGGCCTTATTCATTAAGTATTTAGCCCAAACTTGTTAAATTTTTAATGGGATTTTCTAATATCCTAAATTTTTAAATTCGAAAATCACTAAAATTTATTTTGTTTTAACGCTTAAATTCTCAATTCACCGTTTTCAAAATTACTTACATAAAAACCCCGTATTTAAATTTTACGGGTATTACATCCTCCCCCCCTTAAAAAATTTCGTCCCCGAAATTACACCGACTGGAATAACTCGGGATAACGAACTCTGATATCATCCTCACGCTCCCACGTGGCTTCCTCAATTGATTGATTCCGCCACAACACCTTAACTAACGGAATAGACTTTTTCCGAAGTTGCTTTATCTCGTACATCAAAATCTCTACAGGCTTCTCTTCGTAACTCAAGTCAGGCTTGAGCTGTTGATAAAGAAGCTCGTTCTGAATTACATGACTCGGGTCCGCGACGTATTTTCGTAATGTTGATACGTGAAATACGTCGTGAACTTTTGATAGGGAAGCTGGCAACTCTAATTAATATGCGACTTCGCCCACTCGTTTGATGATTCTGAATGGGCCTATGTATCTGGGACTCAGTTTGCCCTTTCGTCCGAAGCGCTTTACGCCTTTCATTGGGGAAATCTTTAAAAATACTTGATCGTCTCCTGCAAACTCCAACGGCCGTCGTCGATGATCTGCATAACCCTTCTGTCGACTTTGAGCCGTTCGCATTCTTTCTCGGATTTTGATCACTGCTTCTGTTGTTTCTCGGATCATAGCGGGTCCTAATAAAGTTCGTTCGCCGGTTTCGTCCCAATGACTGGTGATCGGCATTTGCGCCCGTATAGTGCCTCGTATGGTGCCATCCCGATCGTAGCGTGAAAGCTATTGTTGTAAGAAAATTCGATCAGCGGCAAATATTTACTCCAGTTTCCCTTCAAGTCTAGCACGCACGCTCGTAACATATCCTCAAGGGTTTGGATTGTTCGCTCAGACTGCCCATCGGTCTGGGGGTGATATGCAGTACTGAACGAGAGCTTAGTTCCCATTGCTTTCTGTAAGCGCTGCCAAAAGTTGGATAGAAATCTCGAATCTCGATCCGAGACGATAGAGATTGGGATTCCATGGAGTCGAACAATTTCCTGAATATACAATTCAGCGTAGCGTTCCACTGGAAAAGTAGAGTTGATAGGAAGGAATGAGCCGATTTAGTTAGGCGGTCCAGAATCACCCAGATAGCGTCATGGCCTTTCGGCGTATTGGGTAAACCAACGACGAAGTCCGTGACTTGATCCCATTTCCATTCAGGAATTGGTAACGACTGTAGAGTTCCAGCTGGACGCTGGTGTTCCGCTTTGATTAGTTGGCATGTCATACATCTACTTATGAACGTCGCGATATCCTTCTTCATTCCCGGCCACCAATACGTGATTCGCAAGTCTTGGTACATTTTCGTCGCGCCCGAGTGTACTGAGTACGTTGTTGTGTGGGCTTCTGTCATTATTGTTCGTCGTAACTCTTCATTACTGGGTACATATAGTCGATTCTTGTATAGTAAGATTCCATCTTCTCGAATTTCGAAGTCTTCAGGTAGCGCATCTTTCATCTTCAGATAAAATTCGTCCTCTTCTTGTGCTTTTCTGATTCGTTATAGCAATGTAGGTTGTAGAGTCAACGCTGCTAGTTTCGTCTCGACTACACCCAAATTGACTATTTCCGCTCCAAGTCTGTGCAACCCCGTACTCATTACCTCACGACTAAGCGCGTCTGCGACTACGTTCGCTTTGCCCGCATGATAATTGATAACGCAGTCGTAGTCTTTTACAAGCTCCAGCCATCGTCGTTGTCTCATATTTAACTCCTTCTGTGTGAAGAAGTACTTTAAGCTTTTGTGGTCTGTGAAGATCTCATACCTTTCTCCGTAAAGGTAGTTTCTCCAGATTTTTAAGGCCAAGACGACTGCTGCAAGTTCTAAGTCGTGGGTTGGGTAGTTTTTCTCGTATTCCTTTAGTTGTCTGGAAGCGTACGCGATTACTTTACCGTTCTGCATCAACACGCATCCCAGTCCATTTTTCGAAGCGCCGCTATAGACTGAGAATCCTCCCGTTCCCGATGGGATTGTTAGAATGGGAGCAGAAGTGAGTCGCTTCTTCAATTCCTGAAAGCTTTGTTCGCAAGCTTCAGACCACTTGAAAGGTACGTTCTTCCTGGTCAAATTCGTTAGAGTCGAGGCAATGCTAGAGAAGTCAGCTATGAACTTCCGGTAATATCCCGCAAGTCCTAGGAAACTTCGGACCACGGTCGGAGTAGTCGGTCGTGCCCAACTGTTCACGGCCTCAATCTTACTCGGGTCCACAGAAATTCCATTCCAGAAATCACGTGTCCCAAGAAGGCTACTTGCTCAAGCCAAAATTCGGATTTCTTGAATTTGGCATGGAGCTGTTTCTCACGCAAGATTCCTAAGACGATTCGTAAATGATGCTCCCGTTCTTCCTTTGTCTTAGAATATATCAGAATATCGTCAATAAAGACGATTACAAAGCGGTTGAGATAGTCTTTAAAGACTCGGTTCATAAGATCCATGAACGTAGCTGGGGCATTAGTCAGTCCGAAGGGCATGACCAAAAACTCGTAATGGTCGTACCTCGTACTGAAAGCCGTTTTAGGAACATCTACCTCCCTGATCTTCAACTGATGGTATCCCGAACGGAGGTCAATTTTTGAGAATACCGTCGCTCCTTGTAGCTGGTCGAATAAGTCATCGATCCTTGGTAACGGGTATTTATTCTTGATCGTGATCATATTCAGCTCCCTATAGTCAATGCATAGTCGCATCGACCCGTCTTTCTTTCGTACGAATAGGGCTGGTGCTCCCCACGGTGAAAAACTGGGCTGAATAAATCCTTTTTGCAACAAGTCCTATAACTGGTCCTTCAATTCCTTCAGTTCGTTTGGCGCTAGGCGATAAGGAGCTTTAGAGATTGGGTCAAACCCCGGCATCAGACTTATCGTACACTTTATTTCTTGATCAGGGGGTAACCCCGGGAGATCATCGGGAAATACATCGGCATATTCATTGACTATCGGTACGTTCTTTAGTTCTGGCTGAGGTAACTCCTCCGCCTTCACCGCATATACAAGATAAGACACACAACCGGATCTCAATAGTCGTTGAGCCTTCAGCGCAGAGATTGGACTACGATTCAAAGTAGTTTTTCCCGAAAAAGTGAACACCTCCTCTTCGGGCAGTTGAAATTTTACGACCTTGTTGCAGTCTATGATGGCTCCGTATCTCGAAAGCCAATCCATCCCAAAAATAACATCATAGTCGTTCATTGGGATCACAATTAGGTCGACGCTCAGATCTCTACCTTCAATGTTAACGGAGCATCCTTCCAACACTTGGTTAGTGCGTGTCGGATCACCGTGTGGTAGGGTAATTATGTAATTGCACTCAGATAAGGTAGGAGAGATTCCCACCTTTTCCACCGACACGAACGAATTTGTGGCCCCAGATTCAATTAACACAGAAGTGGGCACGTTATAGATAGTCAACGTACCCGTTACTACAGAAGGATTTGCTTCGGCCTCCTCATTAATCAGAGTAAGAACTCGTGCTGGCACTGGAGGAGGTCGAATCAACGGTCGGTTCGGAACCTTGAGGCACATTCTCATTGCAGTTCCTAGCATAATGTCCGATCTTTCCACATCGAAAACATTGTGGGGTCGGCTTTGGTCTTGGTCCATGGCACATACCAGCATGGTAACGCCCACACTGTCGGCATTGAGTTGCAGCACCTGAGGGCCGGTTCGGAATGTTAAATGGCCCTTTGTTCGGTTTTGGCCTCCAATTCTGCTGGCCCGGTTGATTTCCACGATAGTTTGGTCCCTTGCCGAAGAATTGGCGTTTCTGGTTTCCTCCTCCTTGTTGTCCTTCTGATCTCCATTTTGCGTCCTGTGCCTTTGCAACCCTGTTCTCCGCCTGCTCAGCTAGGATTGCTCGTTCAGCGATACGGGCATAAGTCATCCCTTCCGTATCGTACATACTTACGCTCCGGAAGATCTCGGGTTTGGGACCTTCCAGAAAACGTTCGATCTTCAGCTCGTCTGTGGCCACGATATGTGGCGCAAACCTAGAGAGTTGCTCGAATTTGCGGATAGACTCCGATACTGACATCCCTCCTTGTTTAAGGTTGATAAACTCATCCAGCTTCTGTGCTCTATCAGGTGCAGTAAAGTATTTGCCCCGAAAGAGCATTTTGAATCTATCCCAAGTCATAGTAGTGGGATCCTCGAGCACCTGAATGGTGTCCGACCAGTAGCCCGCGTTCCCACGTAACATGAAGGTGGCACACGTCACCTTCTCAGTATCAGGGAGATGGCTAACGCGGAACATATTTTCGGTAGTTCTGAGCCAATCCTCCGCATAGGTAGGATCGGCGGCTTCCTCGAACGAATGGGGGTTTAACCTTCGGAACCTCTCCCCTGCAGCTTCAGCAGGTTCTAGGCCTGGGGATGAATGACGTTCCGAGGAATTTTGATGGTGGATGAGGTCGTTAATCTGATCTGACTGTCGTCGGATCAGATCGGTTAATTGATGGATAGTAGAGCGATCCTCATTCGGTGGGTATTCGAAACCCACCCTACGACTATTTTCGCCAACTTCTCTACGTGTCCTTGGCATTTTTAACTAATCTACAATCAGTCATAGAAAACACATGTATCAAATAACACATAATCACATTATCAATCTTTAAACTTACGGGCCAGGCTGGTTCTCCAGGATTTTGAGCGGCAGTACATGGACAGTCTTCAGAATCTAAAACCTACGCTCTGATACCACCTGTAGCGACCCTACTTTTCTAATTAGGATTAGTGGCGGATTTCCGCAACGTAAGGCGCGGAAGGCCCGTCTAATTAAAACTTTTTCCTAAAATAATATATCTTACTGTAAATATACGTCTACATTGTCATCTCTGTACACGGGCTGAAGCCCCAAAAATATCAAAAGAACAAAAATCCTACAAACGCTCCACAGGTCGTCATCCATGTACTGCACCGCCCTCAAAAGTCCGTGGAGCACCGCCACCAGCCGCCTCAGCCACGACGCGTGTCAGCATCGGACTCAGTACCTACAACACGTAAACACTGAGCAATTTGCCCAGTAGGTGAATAAAATGCATGTATGCAAGTGTGCACTCAACCCCAAACCCAATATCTCACAACATGATATAATGCAGACTCTTCTTTTCCCACATTCCTATTTCACACAACACAGGGCCCTAGGTCAGGCTCGATACCCTCGCGCGCAAGACTACTCGGAGGCCACCCAAGTCTCGCGGTAGCCTACCCTAGTAGTGCACTAGACGATTACACCAATGGCCTCCTACCGGGTCGCTCCGCACCAAAAGTATACACTGATAGTGCACTGGACGATCACGCCAATGGCCTCCTATCAGGTCACATCAATATCTCATCAGGCAGTATGCACCTCGGGACGGTCACGCCCGAGTTGACAGATCGATCACGCCTGTCTCCGCCAGGTGCCCAGTGAGCCCAACCTCGACTCCTCAAGAGTCACCAATCACAAGCATCTCATTCTACCCCGTACGTCAATATCTCATATCACCGTCTCAATACGGTACAACCATTTCTCTCCCAACGTGGTATGCATGCGCTATGCATATACATGAAATTTCATAAAGCATGATCCATGTACAACGTAAGTAAAACAGGTAAAACATGTAAATCACCTAAGCCACGTAAATCGCATAATCACATGAAAATACATAAATGTGTTTACGTATTGTAGATGGATGATCCACCAACCTGTCCTCCCGCTATAGTCAAACAGGGAATCCAGTGTAGTCCTTATATATCGATCCTCTGAATATAATAAATATTTTCATATTAATATTTTTACTAAGTCATATAAATTTCGAAAATGCTAAAATTATCAAAACCCTAAAATTTTTGAAAACCTAAAAATAATGAAGTCCGTAAAAATAAATAAACCCTAAAATACCGAAAATTTATTAAGTGTAGAACACTTTTAAACTACTGAAATTATGTTAAGTATCGAAATTCCTTGTAATTGTCGACATCCATCAATTCTCGAAATCTTACAGATGTTGAGATCTTTAGTGAATTTGTCGAGATCTTTTGAAAGGTAAATGTCGAAATCTTACTATATAAGCTTGTCGAAATCTTATGTTGGGAAACCGATGTCGAGGTCATCAAGCCATATCGACATCCTATAAATGTCGAGACCTTAGAAATGTCGAGACCTCCATATATATATACAACTAGTATCGAGATCCTACTAACTCTGTAAGGTGTCGAAATTTTACCAATGTCGAGGTCTTTAACAATATGAATGTCGAGACTATGATGTTTAAATCCTCTCTATAATGATGTCGAGATATTCACTATTATTATCAAACTTTTCGACATTCTACAAGTTATCACACTTCGACATTTTATATAATATATCTTCGAAATCATCTTAGAATTTCTTCTATGAAGCATCTCGAGATCTAGTTATTACACATATCGACATCTTCCTATTACATCTATATGCCTCGAATTCTATCTGCCATGCATTTCGACATCCTCCTACCACCTATCTCGAAAATCATGCTATTATGGTAATGCCGAAAACCCTAAAAACAGGTATTTATGCTATTAAGATCAGTCTTAAAAATTATTTCTATCCAGAAAGTGGTACACCTTAAAAGATTGAACCATCCCGAACGCTCACATGCTCGGAAATTATCAATACTCATTATCTAAACTAAACTTAAAATGACACTTAGGGTTTTCTAAACTAACATACTATTATAATTATCTTGCAAACATCATCCTACCCCAGAAATGCTTCGTCCTAATACTGATGTCTTAAAAATACCACATTAAAGATTTCAGCGATTCTAGGTTTTCTAGAGATGATATCCACGAAACTATAGTCCTTACCTAGTTATGAAATTCATTTATAACTATTGAAATGATATGAGTACATCAAGTTTAAGAATTATACTAGTTCCCGAAAATATTACACCTTAAATCATTAGGTTTCTAGACATAATAAACTTTCGATTTTTACTAAGACTCTAATTATTACTTATCACGTAGATATTCGTAGACACGAGTTCTAACAAAACTGGTTTTCCAAACATAAAACTATCGAAACCCCTCTCATGAACACCACATCATCACGTAGAAACATCTAGTTAGTAGAACTAAATTAAATATGTTAAACACAATAAACAATTCATATACCTCACTTCGAACTTTAACTTCCCAAGTCACTTGATCTTCTATATTGTGAGATTGTTGGTTTAACGTTTTGCTCAGTACTCGTATGGGTTAGTGAGGGTTTCCTTACAATGATAATCGATATATATGTTATGTATTTAGATAAATGTTGTGGTTTTTTTATACTCGTGCATGATTTGACAAGGAAGTGAAAATGCGTTTTACCTGACATTGAAGCAAGATTAATTTATTAAGCTTATCCTATTTCCAAAAATTGGGTTGGGCCTTATTCATTAAGTATTTAGCCCAAACTTGTTAAATTTTTAATGGTATTTTCTAATATCCTAAATTTTTAAATTCGAAAATCACTATAATTTATTTTGTTTTAACATTTAAATTCTCAATTCTCCGTTTTCAAAATTACTTACATCAAAACCTCGTATTTAAATTTTACGGGTATTACAAGAGACCTCGTATACATACACGAACCCAAGGACGAAGCTCGGGCGCGAAGTAGACAAGCGCTGGAGCCACTGAAACCACACAACCCACTACCCAAACAGCCACCGCCACGCACCACACCACTCTAACCCAAACCCAAATCGACCCACCATCCTTCACCTTAAGGACGCCTCCGCCCACACCGCCAACTTTCACAAGTCCCTTGCTTCCTGAAGAAGAAGCAAGTGCTGCCATGCTCATAGACCTAGCACAGACTAAAGCAACACCATCAACTGCTCCTGACCAATCGGGACCATCTGGAAGTGGAGTCAACCTTGACAAGTACATATTTGAAGGACAGTGGATGACCAACTCCATGCCTGAAGAGCATCAGAGACAACGACTCAAGGACGTTCTGCAGTTCCTGCAGCAACCTTCGGTAGACCTTGTGCTCATAGAAGACGCAGAACTTCAGAAAGGTGAAGATCATGAAGCAGATCTCCCAAGGCTACCCGAGCTAATTGCTCAAAGAGCGGATCCCCCTCCAAGAATGATGTCGGGAACCGTTCGACGCCATGGGAGAACATCAGAATAGAAATTCCCTTTGTTGAGATGTCCGAGAAAACATATGGAGGTCACCAAATAAAGTAAAGAAGTTGAAGGAATTCGAGCTCAGAGGGATTTGTCACTGAGATCAGCAAAAGAGAATGACATATGTTTGGATGCTGACCCATCTCGGACCAGATGTGAGGATGAAGATGACTAAAGCGCAAGTAAGGAATCATTATAAGAGTCTATCTTCGATCTGCCAGCTGCTAAGTGTCCATTGCGCCATATGAGGACTTCCAACACCATTCTATGTAATTGAGCGCGTAGCAGAACTCGAGAAGAACTCAGCGAGAGCGACCTACCCTACCTTCCTTACGAAGAGGTGTACCATCTCTACAAGCTATACGTAGGAAGTACAAGGGTCCTCAAGGCTTCATCGAGAAAGAATGACTCGAGGAACTCTACCGGTTCATGATGCGCCAAGCCAAGTACTTCGCCGCGCACGACCTTCAGATGGCTCTGGAGAGCAACATGAAGAAGTTCAACATGACTGCTCCGCTCAACAAAGGACCTAACATCGAAAGGCTTCCCCACAATCACGTGCACATCAGCTCAGTCCTAGGCATCACCTACCACAATCCAATTGCGAAGAAGAATAGGATGATGCTGAAGACTGAGATCCACAAATTCTGTGATGGGACGCTCAAGGTCATTAGAGGAATATAGAGCAGAGGCTGGAAGAAATCAATAGAGACACGATGCTGAGGATCCATCGGTTCTTAAGAGAACAACCTCTGATGCTGGAACTCCTTGATGACATAGAGGAGCACCTGGAGCAGCGAAACAGTCTAAGGAACTTTGAGCATGCACTGGGCTTGAAAAGATCGTACTTTGCCCGGCGAGGATAAATGGAACTGAAGGCAATCAAGCACAAAGGGGGAGATTGTAGAGACTATATTTTATTGTGCTTGATTTTATTTGTTGTCCTTGTAATTAGGGGCTTTATTTGTATTAGTCCATAGATTCTAGTTTGTTATTTATACCGATCTTGTTTTGTATAAGTACTTGCACAAACAATTGAGCTGAATACAGGAAATTAGAGTTCGAAAGGCTTTTGAATTAAATTCTAGAGAGAGAAACAGCAAACACTTTCTCATACTAACGGTTTCTCTCTCGTGTTCTTCGAAGAAAGATTTTCGATCGAGATTCAATTTCTATCATTATAGTCGATTACCTTAGAGTCATGCCTAGGATTGTTTGAGTTGATAATCGAGGACCTAACAGATGGCATAGGAGTGCTGAGGGGCTTACCCTGTTCTTGATGGAACTTTTGAAGAATATCCTTAATGTATTTTGTTTGACTGATGAAAATCCCATCATCGAGTTGTCTGACTTGAAGCCCTATGAAGAATTGCATTTCTCCCATGTGACTCATTTCAAACTTGCTCTTCATTAAATATCCAAATTTCTTACAAAGCCGTGGATTTGTTGATCCGAAGATGATGTCATCTACGTATACCTGGACGACCATAAGATATTTGTCCTGCCATTTGATGAAGAGAGTCGTATCGATCGTTCCTGGAATGAATCCAGACTTCATGAGGAACTCACTCGGGATATCAGACCAAGCACGTGGGGCTTGTTTTAGTCCGTAAAGAGCTTTATCCAATCGATAGACGTGATCGGGGTGTGCTTGATCAACAAAGCCTTCTGGTTGAGCGAAATAGACTTCTTCTTTTAACTCGCCGTTAAGAAAGGCGGTCTTAACATCCATTTGGTGGACTTTGAAGTCTTTATGAGCCGCATAAGCCAGGAAGAGACGAATGGCTTCGATTCGTGCAACAGGAGCATATGTCTCGTCGTAGTCAATTCCTTCTTGTTGGTTATAGCCCTTCGCAACCAATCTCGCTTTATTCCTGATCACGTCTCCATCTTCATTCTTTTTGTTCTTAAATACCCATTTTGTTCTGATTATTGGTTTCCCATTCCGACGCGGTACTATGGTCCAACTTGAAGGCGTTCGAATTGATTAATTTCGTCTTGCATGGTAATAACCCAATCCGAATCCTTAAGCGTGTTGGCTACCTTGGTTGGCTCGTTTTGTCTTAAGAAGCAGCTGAAGAGACTATGTTGATGACGTGTCCGTACTCCAGTCGAAGGATCACCAATAATCTGATGGACTGGATGTGCTCAAGTCCATTTTCGCTCACGTGGTAGAGCAGAACTAGACGCATCGGCCATTTGTCGACTGAGGCTGCCAGTAATTTGAGATTTTTCATTAGGTTGAGGTAAGTCAGATTCTGCACTTGGATTGTGTGTTTCTGGTGAGACTTCCTCATTGACTGTTGTAGGCTCTTCCGTGATCTGTGATAAGTCTGTTGATTCCATAGCTGTTGTCATCTTCTATAGGTTTTGTGCCAACACACCAGTGTATGCGGGTTCTGAACCGTCGTAAGCCATCGGGTTTGGCACAGGTCCTGAACTGAGGTGTGCAGGACCCATATCTGCCGCTTCGTGGAAAGTGACGTTATAGTTTTCTTTGATTGATAGGTTGGACTTGATGTAAACTCGGACGCCTTTGATGTTGATGAATACCCAACGAATGCGGATTCGAATGCTTTAGGGTCGAACTTAGCGCGTTGCTCTCTGTCGTTCGCCACAAAGCACTTGCATCCGAAGACCTTGAAGAATGAGATATTGGGTACCCGCTTGTTTATTATTTCGTACGGAGTCTTATCGAAGCGCTTGTGAACGACCGTCTTGTTCTGGGTGAAAGAGGCGGTATTTATTGCTTCAGGCCAAAGGAAGTGTGGGAGGCCGGAATGGATCAGCATTGCACGGGCGGCCTCCATTAGAGTCCTGATCTTCCTTCAACATCTCCGTTCTGTTGAGGAGTCTTAGCGGCTGAGAATTGCTGACTAATGCCAAGTTTCAGATAAAATACTGAGATGCTTGTTCTTGAACTCAGTGCCGTTGTCCGTTCGGATGACTTGGATGGATTGTTGTAGCAAATTCTTAGTAGTGTTCACGAAGTTAACTATCAAGCCCCCTGTCTCATCTTTAGTTTCGGAGGAACTCGTCCATGTGTAGCGGGAGTAATCATTAACTATAACTACTACGTACTTCCGCCCACTGTTACTCCGTGTATGCATAGGTCCACAGAGATCCATATGTAACAATTCCAAAGAACGTGAAGTGGAGGCAACTAGTTTTACATGATGAGATGCTCGCTTCATTTTTCCTATTTGACATGCTGAACACTGATGCTCTTTTTGTAGGATAATAGTTGGTAGACCGTGAACCAACTTTTTCGTTGATAGTCGTCGAAGAGCTTTGATATTGAGATGAGACATACGTTGATGCCATAAATTGTTCCTCTGAATTACAGTCTGAGAAATGAGGCAAACAGCTGTCGAAGGCCGCCGGACGTCAGGTTGATCGTGTAAAGATTTGATTTCCGAAATCCTTGGAGGAGTTCTTTGTCCTGACTATCCAATATTCTGCACCAGTCAGCAAGGAAGACCACCTGGAATCCTTTGTCGCAGAATTGGCCTATGCTGAACAAGTTATGGCGGAGGCCTTCGACGCAAGAGATATCTTTTATCGTTAGATTTTCCAGAACGATGTCCCCAAATCCTAGCATGGGGGCTGAGTCGTTTCCGAATCTGACATTTTCATTCGTTCGGTATTTGTAGTTGCTCAGCAGCTCTTGTATTCCCATCATGTGTGTGGAGCGACCAAAGTCGAGGTACCACACATGATGGATCTTCATAAACAATTAGAGCGCTTTAGGTACCCACTTATAAATGGGTCCTCGCAGATTAGCAGATTTAGGTGTTGGTTTAGATTTGGTTCTTAAATAACTGTTAGTAGGAGCTTTAGCGACCCAAGTCATTTTGGAAGAAGTTTATTTGGGTTTGCCCTTAATAAAAGACTTAGCCTTTACGGTTTTCGTCTTTTTAGGCGGAGATTTAGGAACCCATTTGGGTTGAACCTTGCAGGAAGATTAATTTCAGCGCAGACAAATGCTTTAGTGGGCTTGAGCGTAGAAAATATCTTTTCATTGGATAGTCTCCTAAGGTGCTTGGGGGATTCGATGTTAACGCGATACCTTAGGTGAGAACAAGCATGTATAGCGCCATATGCTTTCTTTGTGGCTGGACCTTGTTTCCTCGGTCATCCTAGAGGCATTTGTCTTAGAATGATTTTTCTTTATTTCTGAAGTAGAGCCTGTTTCGAAATTTGTACTTCTAAGTATGGTCGGTTTTAAGGAGCAAGTAGAAGCAATTATTTAAAGAGTGGAAACGGCTCTTTTATTTCTATGAGTGTCATTTATTTACTGAAGGAGATAAGTTCTTATATGCAGTCAACTCTTCGGGTTCCTTCTCTATTTTTAGTTTAGGCACTCTCGCCTTCGACTCTAATGCTGGCTCTACGCTCCCTTTAGACGTAAGCAAAGCAGGATTAGAGTTAGAATTTTTCTATTTATTTTTAATTTTGCTGATTTTTCGAAGGTGCTTTTTCTTTCTTCACGCTTTTCAGAATGATGTTTTCTTTTGGAGGAGATGCGTGAGAAATGGCTTTTGAGATGGAGGAAGCTTTGAGATTTTCCATCTCTTTTTCGAATTTTGTCTTTTCAGCTTCAAAACTCTCTCTTTCTTCATCTAAGGCAGCTCGTAATTCCTCTATCTGCTTCACGATAGGAGGTTTGTAGAGAGAATTTTAGAATGTATGTTTTTAGATTCCTCGATATCCGTTTGAGGCTCAGGAGGTAGGACTAAATCACTGACAGGCGTCAAGGGTATTTCCCTAGATTTGTAGCTATCAGTTAATTCCTTATAGTCAAAGGGCATTTGAGCCCTATGTGTGGCTCTTGTGAAGGGGAATTGAGCCCTATGTGTGGCTTTAGTGAAGTGCCTAAGAGTGTCTACACCTACGCCCATGTACTTTATGTCGTAAGCTTCCTTTTTCTTTAAGACACACGCGTTAGTGAAACCTAAGCCTTCAATGGGATTATAGAATTCTATATCCTTGGGCTGATTTAGATAAATGGTATGTTCAGAGTGTCCCCTTCACGTTAGAATATCGTCTAATTTCTTTATTTTAGCGTACAACTTCTTACGTTCTTCTCCTAAGAGAGCAAAGTTATTTTCCACCATTAATTTGGCGGCTTTACAGGCATCTAGTTCCTTCATAAGTTCACCAACCTTACTGTTAGGTTTAATTTGGTTTCTAGATGGGTGATCTTGGACGTCGCCTCGGTTATTCTACAATTGAGATTAGCTTTCTCATTGAGATTTCTAATCAAGCAGTTATAGTTATTTTCTAGCATGTCTTCCAACTCCTTAATTTTTAAATCATTTGTCTCTTTTGGAGGATTCTTAGTTTGAAGGTTGCTAGTCTCACTAAGTCTTAAGCTCTCAGTTAGTTCTTCTATTTTGTCTTGAGAGCTTCTAAGTTCTGATTCAAGACTAGTAACTTTCTCCTGAGTCTCAACTAGTTGCTTCTCTACGTCCCTAGCGCTTTTCTGCTCACGTTTCATGTTAGTGTATGCTAATTGATACGATTCTAACATGGTCAATAATGTGGAAGGAGAAACTACCTCTTGTGAAGATTTCGATGCACGGTCTTCGTCCGTCGTGTTTGAGGTTTCGGCATCAGAATGTTCGACTAGGCGGGCCATTAGGGCAAGATTCTCTTCCTCTGAGCTAGACGTGTCATCGAGCCAGTGGTCCTGTTCTGCCATAAAAGCTACTCCAGCTTCCATAAAAGCTACTCTGGCAAAGTGACCAGGTTTTCCGCAGTTAAAGCATTTGGTCGGTTCTTTGATCGTCTTGACTTCAGAAGTCTCAGGTGCACGTTCTTTGTTATTCGTGCTTGAGGTCCTAAGTCGATTGGCTGATGATGAGGACTTCTTTTTGAAGTACTGCTTGCTCGTCATTTTCCCTATTAACGCCAGCTGCGTCCCAGCACCTTCATGTTAGGCTCTATGTCTGAATCTGATTCGACTTCAGACTCTGAGGGGGTAGGAAGCTTAACGATCTTTTCTTTTCGCAATTTTGAGCTCCTCTTGTCCGAGACTAGAGAAACTGAGTCGTCGATAAGTTTGCCCTTATGCTCCTTCTAAATCTCGACGATGTCTTTCTCGTGTTGTGCGAGATTGTCAAACATGGCATGGATATCCAGCTCCTCAAGGTCTTTACTCCGTCAGATCTTAGTGGAAATCTTTTTCCATTATGAAGCCAGGGAGGAAAGAAATCTGATGTTGGTTTCCATGTTTGTCTTTGTGATTTCGATTTTCCTCATCTCATTCAAGAGGGTCAGATATCTCTGGTAGAGATCACGTAAGCACTCCTCCGGTTTAGCTCTGAATGAATCGTAAGCTGTGAGAATGTTTGGCTTCTTGGCCTTGATACCGACTTCAGTTCGTTGCATCATCTTGTGCAGTTCATCCCACATACCCTTAGCGGTTGGAATACTATCGATCTGTCGATGGATGTCATTTGGGATTCCTTGCATAAGAGTGTTCTTAGCTATTAGGTCGGTTTTAGCTCTCACTCTTTCCTCCGCAACATATTATCTGGGCTCTTTTAGTCGCCTAGAGGCAGGAATTGGAGGGTGGGCAATGTTGTCACCGGGCACATGTACCCAGAACTGAGCTGGACCTTCTTCTATTGATGAGAGAAGGTCTTCTGCCTGTTCCTTTAGCTTTACGAAGTTTAGAAATCAGCTTCTCCATACGGTATATTCACCTCTCTTTAGAATCGGAGGACGATTATCGTTTCCAAGCGAGTAAGCATCCATTTTATCTTGAGTTGACGTAGGATCTTCGTATGTTGATTTGACTATTTGACTGATGTTACGTGCTTCACAAGTAGCAAATTAGTTAGTAGCGTTTGATATTAAAGCAGTCGAGAATTATTTTCGATTCAATCTTTAAAGTTTGATAAAAAATTAATTCGACGAGAAAAATTGTCACTGTTACTATTCTCGTGCGAGAAAGTACGTCAGCGCAAAATGTTTCGAGCGAGAACAATTGCTCACAATTTTTCGGTCGAGAAAAATTCCTTAATCGTGAATTTATTTCGATCGCAAAGAAACAACACGTATAGTGAGTTTCTCGCTGAGTCAAAATATATTCGTTGACTGAAGAAGTTTCTCGGACGCAAATGATTTTCGCTTAGTCAAACTTAAAAAGTGTGACCGAAAAAGTTTTTCGACGGTAAGTTTTGCACGCACAAATGTCAAAATTGGTCTTTGTCGAAAAAGTTTTTCGCTTAGTAAGGCTCAAGAAATGTTTCTACTAAAGTCATTCTTGATAAAGACAACTTTAAGTGTGACTTTGAATTCTGATCCAAAAAAATTTTCGCGTCGAGTTTTTCGATCGAGAAATTAATCTGATCGAAGAACCTAGCGAGAAGATTGAAGTTATCGCAAAAAATCACAGAATACACTTAACATTGGTTCAAGCGAAAACGATGAATTAGACTATGAGATTGCAGGTAATTGCTCGTAATCAGATGACGAGTACGCACGAACACACAATTAAACACGTTATGAAGCAAAACATGTCGAATTCGAGCAAAATCAGAACGTGTTCAATCTGTTCTCGCATGAACAATGACCTTTCAGATTAAATTCAAACTGCTAAAATGATGTTCAAACAGCTACGAATCTAATCGCAATCAAAGTATAGCACTACAACGAGCACAGAAGCATCAAATTCAATCCAATTAAGAACAGAATTGAGCAAATCAGATCGAAAATCAGCTTGCGCCAAAACTGTTCTTCGCACGGAACAGTTTCAGAATTAGAATTTCGATTCGAAGTCTAACAATTTTGATTCAAAACAGAGCGAATCTGCTCTGATACCAATTGTTAGGTCCTCGATTATCAACTAATTTCGATCGAAAATCTTCAATGAAGAACTTGGGAGAGAACTCAAGTAGTGAAAGAATGGTTTTTGAGTTCCTCTCTCTAGAATTGTATTTGGCAGCCTTTCGGATCAATTGACTAATTTTCTCTATTAAGCTCGAAGTTTACAAGTCTATTTATATCAAACAAACTTGATATAAATAACAAGCAAGTCCTAAACTAAGGACAAATACATATAATGCCCCATTCTACGAAGACAACTAATAAATCAAAGCACAATTACAAATCGTATTCTACAGATGGTTCGATTACGAGTCAGTGTCCAAATACATATAATCCCCTGATTCATCTTGTATCATTGTCATGGGCTCCCACTTCCCAAGTTAACGGTTGGCACAACCGTATTGGACCTGTCGACAAACAAGTCGTACTTGTCAATCCAGTCACCCTACTGGAGACTTAGACTTGTGAACTATTTTAGTATTTCAGTATCTCAGCTTACTGGTGCCCCTCTCTGTCCCCACAAAATCAATAACTGAACTGCCAGTATTGGGGTTTGATTAATTTGTCTTATTCACCCAGAGTGCAAGCGAAATCTTTAGACTAACTAATAATTTGTCTTTTAATTTATTTATCGAATAATCAAGTAATTTAGAATAATATCAGTCCATTAACAGAACTAGTCAAATTACATCACTAAACACTACACAATTACCAAATTGCCCTCGTACTCCCAGTCCTCGTACTGCATCTAGGGCATATACCTCAACAATCTCCCACTTGCACTAATGCCACGCACTACATATCTTAACCCCATTCTATCGAGGTGTCGCTCGAGCACTTCCTGTGGTAGTGGCTTCGTGAACGGGTCCGCTGCATTCTCTACTGAGGCAATTTTCTCCATGGCTATCGAGCCATTTTCAACAAACCCACGTAGCACGTGGTATTTTCTCTCTATGTGTTTGGATTTACTGTGAGCACGTGGTTGTTTAGCTTGTGCAATAGCCCTGCTGTTGTCGCACCACAATGGAAGCTGTTTACGCTCGAAAAACTTATGGTCCAAAATTGCATTTCCAAACCGTTTTTCGATTGTATGTTTTCCTAAATTTCAACCCTAGGGTAATTACGAACCACAAATTTACTTCAGTAAGTATTAAAACCGAATACGATTAGCTCCCTGAATTTCCAAGAAGTGTCTTTTGGCTCCACAGCGTATTTCGAAAGAGTTGCATTACTTAGAGCGGTCCAAAATATTATTGTTAATCATCACTAGATTTTAACAAAGGCTCCCCCTTTATTTTTGTACCAATGGCGTTAGCTCCAATTCGTGAGAATTTGTGAAGTTCTTCTTGTCGAAGTGTATTGTAGCAAGGAAAATCAGATCGCAAAAAGAAAATTCCTGTAACACTTAAATAAAAACGTCAAAATATTTGGAGCTCAAGGCATAAACTTTCTAAGTGCTCCCCCTCAAATAATGCACCTAAATTGATTTATCAAGCAAGTACGTAAACCAATCCAAGCAGCAATTATGTAAAGTACGCGATTCAACAGAAGTAGCCTAGATACATGGTCCCCTAACATGTAATTAAAATTTTGCGCGAGGGTATGAGGAAGAACAAATATTCGCATTTATACAATTCAATGTCAATGCAAGCTAAATATGCATTCAAAAAATGTGCGATATCTTAAAATTTTTTATTTTATCTGTAGACCTTTTTGGTCCAAATGGCTATGAGAGTTTTGATAATTCCAAGTAATTATGTAAATTGGGGGGTACAAATTAGAAAACTCGATATGCATGTTATGTGATGTTTAAGTATGAGAAAATGTTCGATTAAGCGCTTGAATGTGGTTCAATTGTTAAGAAAATCGAATGTGTGTGATCTTGTGCTTACCTGGAATATTAATGTGATCACCTGGTTATGAACATCTTCGTATGAATGGAATCTCGTTGCATGCTATATATGAAAAATATATCATATTGAGTGATATGCAAAACTGTCTGCGAGATTAAGGTATTTTAGGAAAGGATAATGCTGTGATCATCTTGATACGAATGATTGTATGATATATATGGAAAAGATATTCTGATTAGCTGAAACGTGATTGAGTTATTTTAGGAAAGAATATCAATGTGATCACCCGGATATGAATGACTATGCTGTATATATGGAAAGGATATTCTGATTAAGTGCTTACATATGAATGATCTATTTTAGGGAAGAATATCAATGTTATATCCGTTGAGTGCGAATTATGTGACTCTTAATTCAGTGCATCATGATCCTACTTTCCTTGTGCGACTTAGGATTCATATTATGGAAAGTGATTAATTGATTGGACTTTTATATGGTAAGGTGCTGATTGAGTCTATTTATGGAATATGCTGAAATCGGATGAGATCACTATATATGGAAAATATACATTGCATTATACTCAGTAGATCAAATCTTTCTCTGTGCAAATTGGCTATCATATTTTGGGAAAGAAATCAGTTGATTGAGCTTACCGTTGATAATATGCTGAGTGGAACATATGTGGAATATGCTGACTAACGGATGAGATCACAGTGAAATGAAAGTTAATCTGTGGTATTTATGGTAAGTAATCATGCATGACCGTTGAGCTTAAATTGGTTTATTCTTGGCATGATTTCTTGAGTTAATGCACGTGATAATTGATCTGTCTCTTGCATATTTTCGTGCTTAACTTTCCTTGTGGAGTGTAGAAGCATTTCATGGTCTATATAGAAGAGAACACTTCACGATTGAAGGGTAACAAGACAACGAACACACAAGCTATCGAGTTCCTTAGAGTTATTGAGCGTTAACTTGCGAAAAATTCGTAGTTTGTGTCTGAGCTTTCATTTGCGAATCTGTACCCTTTGAGCGATCTTTAGAAACACCCTATCCAAAACCCTGTCTTCGGACGAGTTGTGTCTGCGGGCACGTTGAGCGCACAAAGGAGCATGAGTGGAGTCTTACGCACGTGGAGGGACGAATTTTGTTGATTCGGTGGCCCTTCGGTAGCAAGCTGCATCCAGTCGGGGAATAGGTTTCCTGGGTAAACGACGTGGATCGAAACTTGGCGTGCGTCAGCCTAGAGCGAGGTCTAGTGTCCATAGTGCTTCGGTTGTGTACGGGTCAATCATAGTGTAACCGGTAATACCTAGTGATTGATTGGAACTCTTGGGAGATCACATCCCAAGGACAGGATTAAACCCCAGTTGGGGATATAACCTGTATAAAAATCCCGTCTCACTTTACTTTCTGCTATTTATTTTTCTGTGAGACAAACCGGGGACGACAGCAAATAACTAGGTGATATCTTTGATACTAGTTCTGAAGATAACGTGACTTGCATTAAACAGGATTAGGGAGATAACTTGAATACTCGTACTGCTTTCTGGGAAATAACACACTCCGCAGATATCTTCTTAAAGAAAAGTATTTTTCAAAGAAATAAGCCAAAATTTTTATAGCCTAATTCACCCCCCCTCTTAGGCATATTTTATACTTCATTTGGTATCAGAGCCAGGTTACTCAACGAAAGGCCTAACACGCCTGAGTTAAGATCTAATGGCTTTTTCGAGTGATATTTTTGCAGAGGGTCGATCCCACTCCAGGTCTCCTCTCTTCGATGGAACGAACTACGCAGTATGGAAGAATCGCATGATCGAATTTCTCATTGCCGTCGACTACGAGATTTGGGAGACAATCATCAACGGACCGTACACGGCTGCGAAATCCGATGGAACTCCAAAGGATACTAAAGATTACACTGCTGATGACAAGAGGGGAATCACGCGAAACGCAAAGGCAAAAAACATGCTCGCATGCGCACTCACACGGGAAGAATACATTCGGGTCAGTTCCTGCTCATCAGCGAAGGCCATGTGGGATATGCTCCAAGTTACTCATGAAATAACTCAACGAGTTGTGCAAGAAAGACTGGCTCTGCTCACTCATCAGTACGACCTGTTCTCGATGGAATCTGACGAGAATATAAGCCAGATGTACGCCAGATTCATGGGAATCATCAACCAAATGTTCTCTCTCGGCAAGAAAGTTCCTGACAGTGAACAAGTGAGAAAGATACTGAGATCACTGCCGCGAGAGTGGAATGCCAAGGTTACCTGCCATCTACGAAGCAAAGGATCTAGAAGTACTTAGCATCTCCGAGCTGATTGGATCTCTTATATCCTATGAGATGATTCAAACATCAATGAATGAGAAGTCTCAGAACAAAAATCAGAAGTCCATTGCATTCAAATCCAACCAAGAAGAATCTGATTCTGACGACGAAGAAAAGGACCTGATAAACGATCTGGCCATGCTTACAAAAAGAATTGAAAGGTTCCAGCAGAAAAAGAAATTCAAAGGGAACTTCAACAAATTCCAGAACAAGAGCAAGGGAATATCCACGTCTGGGAAGAAAGTTCAGAAGTGCTTCCGATGTAACAAACCAGGCCACTATGCACATGAATGCCCCGCAACTAGCAATGAGAAACCAAGGAAGCAGAAGGCTATGGTGACGGAATCAAATGAATCTGAACCAGAACAAAGTGAAGACGAGGATAACGTTTACATGGCTGACGAGGATCAGGTATCTCGCTCTTCTTCTATTGAGAAAATTCATATCCTAAACAGCTTATATAACAATGATTGTGAAAGTGACTTATCTGTTTCTGATATAGAAGAAAGTAAGGAAGAATTGTGTGAGTTACTTCAGAAAGCTGAGAGAAAGATTAAGTCATTAAATTCCTTGAATAAGGCACTAATAAAACAGCGAGATCACCTAGCTAAGGAAAAAACATGAGGCCGATCTAGAGATCTCACGTTTGAAAGGAGAGTTAGTTACTGCTAAGAAAGAGGGAATTCCCTGTGACTGTGAGAAAGTAGAAAAGAAAAACAGTGACTTATCCAGAGATATTGTAGAACTCAGGAACTCCTTAGAAAAAAGAAAAACAGACAGTTGATAAACTCCTTGAGGGTGGGCAGAACCTAAATATGTTGCTGAATATTCCTAGACACATTGGTGGGTCAGGGTTAGGTTATTCCACTGATAAGAAGCATGTTAAACATTCTGTGCCTAAGTTCAAATGTTTTTGTTGTGGTAGAAATGGTCATTATGCATACAACTGTCCCTTAAAGAAGATTGATAAAGCTAAGTATGCCTGGAGACCTAAGAAGTCACCTGAAAATGCCATTGTCGTATCTGATTGTAACAGGAGATCACCATCTATGCAGAATGATATCTCGTATGTTGACAGAAGTTATTTCTCCGCTAACATGTTAGGACCCAACAGAAATTGGGTACCTCAGAAGAATACTTCTTTCTACAGGTACGAAGGAAGAATCCCAGTAAGAAAAGTAGGTGGTACCTCGACAGCGGGTGCTCCCGCCACATGACACGTGATATAGGTAATTTTGTGTCGTTGAAGGCAATAGATGGAGGATACGTTTCGTACGCCAACGACGCAAAAGCTAAAATCGTAGGAGTTGGTACTGTCGGTAACAATCTAAATATCACTATAGATAACGTACGGTTTGTTAGAAACTTAGAACATAACTTAATTAGCATTAGTCAATTATGTGATGATGGACATACCGTAGCTCTCGCCAAAGATAAGTGCCTTGTCAAAAAGGATGATGAGATTGTGTTTAGTGCATCTAGGCATGGTAATATTTACTGCATCACTCTTGATGATATTGCTAACCAAAACGTCAAGTGTCTAGCAGTTACGCAGGATATCACATGGTTATGGAATAGACGTCTGGGACATGCTAACATGGAACTAATGTCTCACATATCATGCAATGAGTTGGTGAGAGGTATTCCAGATATGAAAGCCACCAAGGACAGAACCTGTAAAGCGTGCCAAATGGGGAAACAGACCAAGACGTCCTTTAAGCCTAAGAATGTGATCTTTACGTCCAGACCACTGGAACTGCTGCATCTTGACCTTTTTGGTCCAGTACAGGTTATGTCATTGAAAGGTAAACGATATGCCTTTGTGATCGTAGTCGACTACACTAGGTACACATGGGTCTTATTTCTTGCGCACAAAAGTGAGGCTTTAGATAATCTTGCGCCACTGATTAAAAAACTAGAAAATGAGAAAGAGATGAAAGTCCGTAAGATTAGGAGTGATGATGGTCTAGAATTTGATAGCAAATCCTTTACATCTTTTTGTGATGAAAATGGTTATAGTCATAATTTTTCAGCTCCTAACAGAACGGAGTGGTCGAGAGGAAAAATAGAGTATTACAAGAAATGGCTAGGACTATGTTGAGCGAATATAATACTCCAAAACATTTTTGGGCCGAAGCTGTTAGTACGGCATGTTATGTCTCAAATAGGATCTTCCTTAGACCAATTATTAAGAGAACTCCCTATGAACTTTGGAACGACAAAACCCCTAACATAGGATATTTCCATGTATTTGGTTGCAAATGTTTCATTTTAAATGATAGGGATAAAAGAGGGAAATTCGATTCCAAGGTAGATGAAGGGATATTCCTAGGTTACAGCCTTCATTCCAAAGCTTTTAGAGTGTTTAATAATAGGAAGAAGACTGTTCAAGAATCTGTGCATGTTACCTTTGATGAATTCCCTAACGCAGATGCTAGTGAGGAAGGTATAGTTGTGTCTCCTGCAGATATACAGGTTACTGACAAAGAAGTGAACGCAATTCCGTTGGAATTAGGTGATATGTCAGAGGAACCTGAAGCTTCAGACGAGAACGCAGAAAATTCAAACATGCTTCCAGCCATCCCACTGAGCAAGTCATAGGGAATATCACTTCAGGAATCAAAACAAGAGCAACTGCACGGAACGATATTGCTGAGGAATCACATGACGTGCTGTTGTCAACCATGGAACCTAAGACAGTGAATGAAGCGCTTGACGATGAATCGTGGGTGATTGCCATGGAAGAAGAGCTGGCACAATTTGAAAAGAGCCAAGTGTGGACTCTTGTGGAAAGACCTAAGGACAAGTCCATAATAGGTTAGTTGCCAAAGGGTATTCACAAGAAGAAGGTATAGATTTTCAAGAAACCTTTGCACCCGTAGCTAGGCTCGAGTCTATACGCATTTTGCTTGCATATGCATCTTTTAAAAGATTTAAGCATTTTCAAATGGACGTGAAAAGTGCATTTTTAAATGGTTTTATAAATGAGGAAGTTTTTGTCGAGCAACCTCCCGGTTTTGAAAAAGAGGAATTTTCAAATCACGTTTTTAAATTAAACAAAGCTTTATATGGTTTGAAACAGGCCCCTAGGGCATGGTATGAAAGATTGAGTAAGTTTTTACTAGACATAGGTTTTACGACAAGAACAATAGATAACACTCTGTTTATTAAGTGCGAAGGGAATCACATATTACTTGTGCAGATATATGTCGATGATATCATATTTGGCAGCACTGACATCACTCTTTGCGAGAATTTTTCTAAGTCTATGCAACAGTAATTTGAGATGAGCCTAATGGGAGAACTTACGTACTTCCTTGGATTGCAAATCAAGCAATTGGATACGGGAACATTTATATCTCAAACGAAGTACACGAAGGAACTACTTGAAAAATTCGGAATGGCCGATTCCAAGGTACTTCCCACTCCTATGCACCAGACCGCTAAAATTGATAGTGATGAACAAGGTACGCCCTTTGACCAAACTAAATATAGAGGTATGATCGGAAGTTTGCTATACCTTACGGCAAGCAGACCCGATATCATGTTTGCTACTGGTCTATGTTTCTAGATATCAATCGAGTCCTAAGGAATCTCACTTGACGGCAGTCAAGCGGATATTTAGATATTTGAAGGGAACAATCAATCATGGTATGTGGTATCCAAATTCCAAGGAATTCCCATTAATGGGATACTCGGATGCGGATTACGCCGGTTCTAGGGAAGATAGGAAAAGCACTAGTGGTACTTGTCAAATACTAGGAAATTCCCTTGTTACTTGGTCCAGTAGGAAGCAAAATGCCGTGGCCCTATCCACAACCGAAGCGGAATATATGGCCTTAGGAAGTTGTGCTCAGCAAATCCTTTGGATGAAACAGACCTTGAATGATTACGGGTTGAGTTATGACCAAATTCCTATTTTCTGTGATAGTACTAGTGCCATTAGTATCACTAAGAATCCCGTACACCATTCTCGAACTAAGCATATAGAGGTGAAACATCATTTCATTCGAGATCATGTTCAGAAAGGGAATATCAGCGTGAACTTCGTAGGAACTAATGATCAGTTGGCTGATATCTTCACGAAACCCCTTATTGAGAGTAGATTCTGTGATATCCGTGACCGATTAGGAATTATTGAGCTCAAATAGGAAAGGTGACTAGATATGCTTAGCCTCTAGTATTTCCTTGATCTTATCCTTTAGGATCTCCGAGATTTTATTCCTTGATCTTATTAATATTTATCCGGATTCTATCTTCCTTATCCTTCCTTATTCTTCCATATGAAGATTATTTCGCTCGACATTTATGTCAATCTATTTTCAGCCAATATCTCCCTTAAAGTTCTGATCTCTTTTTATTTCCTTAATTCCCGCGAGATAACCTTCTATCTTAACTTAGTTCCGCATAACGGGCAGTTTCCTTCCTCACTAAGAATTTTTTAAAAAAATTTCAAATTTTGAAATCCCTTCCTTATCTGACACACGCCTTATCAAGATCACATCTCTCTTTAACTTCCTTCCATCCTTATCCAAAAGGGTTAGGCATTTTATAAACCGTCCCTTCCTTGTTTCTTCATTCTATTCAAACCCTAAGCTCTTCACCTCATACCTTACTCCATCAATCCTTCGATCTCAACCATGGTGAAAACCAAAGGAGCTGGTTCTAAGTCCGACAAAAAGCGAAAGGCTGCCCTAATTGAAACCCCACTCACTCCAAAAGCCACTCGCTCGAAGTCCAAAAGCAGTCCCGAAGCCACCAAATCCCCTACGAAACCGAAGAAGAAGAAGGCGAAGATCGTCAAAACTCCAACCCCTACTCCTTCTCCTGCTTCCTCTGATAATCAGTCTGCCTCTTCCGAAAAATCTGCCTCACTTGAGAAATCTGGATCTCCAGAAAAATCTGTCTCTGCTCAGATCGAGTCCCCTCCTCGAGACAAGACTCCCCCGTTGGATCATTCTGCCAAAGCCCTGTTCGATCCCGAAAATCCGGAGGAGATCACTGACGAGATCAAATTCCTGACTGATAGTGCCAAGGAACTTCACGGAAAGCTGCAGAAGCGTCGCGTTGCACGGGGAAGGTGCGTTAAGTTTGATGAGTTGGCTGACAGTCAAGTCGTAACATAGTTAACAGAATATGGCTGGGAAAATTTCCTGAGGATAGACGGGTCCTTGTATGTGGAAGCCGTGAAACTCTTTTATGCTAATCTCACGTTCGTTGAAGACGAAACGGAGATCACAGTCAAGTCTTATGTGCTTGGCAAGACCCTTGAATGGAATAGCGCTAAAGTGAATGAGATGCTGGGTGCTGAGAACGAAGGGCTCCGCTACTTTGACTTTGTCCACTGGTGCACCTCTGAAGTATCCATGCGAAACTGTGCAAAAGCCCTCTGGAATACCCCCTATAAGCCAAAGTTCTCTGAAGGAGAAGCTTTGAACCAACTTCCCGTAGATCTGTTCTTTCTCTACAAGGTCCTGCATTTTACGCTATGGAGCGCCCGAGTTGGCAGTGGAGGCCATTCCACAACGATGAACAACATGAGCATGCTGACTCTCTACATGGTATCCCAAAATAGGCCACTTAACTTAGGGTATTTCGTTCTCAAGTACATGGTCTATGCCAGCCAGAGCCCAGATAAGGAACTTCCCTATGGTATGATACTGACACATCTGTTTGAGGCCGAGGGGATCTCTCTGCCCAAGGCTTGGGAAGACAGCTCTAAGCATGCTGTGGATTTGGTCACCCTGAAGCGTGTTGGTATACGCTTTGATGAGAGGAAAGGATGGTTCAAGACAAGGGATTTGAAGGCTCCGTCAAAGAGTCCGATCAGAAAGAAAAAGGATCTAGAGAGCGACGACGAGCAGGGAATGATCGCTGATTTGAAAAAGAGTATCAAGGGGCTTAAGGGATGAAAACCGTCAGCAGTTCAAAAAGATCTCACGGAACTTCAAAAAGGTTAACAAGTATCTGAAGGAGATCTCCACCGCTCTTAATATCGCTGAATCCTCATCTGCCTCATCCGATAGCGATTCCAGCCCTTAGATCTTATTCCCAAGCAATTCCCTACCTCTTATAGGATTAGCTCTAGGATGTCCTTTTCTGTTTTTGGGTCTGAGGTCGAGTTTGGTTGGCTGCAGGTTTAGGATGTTGGTGGTGTTTAAGTCCCTCCTTTTTGATGCTGAAGGGGGAGAAGTATAGGCAAATTAATGCCTCATTTTGTTATTTTGGAATATAATATAATCGGCTTGCTTATTTTTGCTTATGTCTTAATCCTCTGTGCTTGAGTTTGTGATTTGTTAAGGATTAGGAATTCCGCACATAGGCAGGGGGAGCAAACTGATGTGATGTGATAACTTGAGACGTTCCATGATAACTTGCGACATTCCGTGGTAACTTGCGATATTCCGTGGCCTGGTAATTGCTAAATCTTTGCGACTGTGCTTTACATGGATTTATTAGCAATTAGACAGGGGGAGCAATGCTTTGAAATCTGATAAACTTATTTGCTCTGATCATGTGCACACGCTTTGATACTTAAACATGTTACGTGCTTAGATAATTTCATATCGAGTGTACTCATATGCTTAAGATAGGCATTAATTACTTGTCATCATCAAAAAGGGGGAGATTGTAGACCTTTTTGGTCCAAATGGCTATGAGAGTTTTGATAATTCCAAGTAATTATGTAAATTGGGGGGTACAAATTAGAAAACTCGATATGCATGTTATGTGATGTTTAAGTATGAGAAAATGTTCGATTAAGCGCTTGAATGTGGTTCAATTGTTAGGAAAATCGAATGTGTGTGATCTTGTGCTTACCTGGAATATTAATGTGATCACCTGGTTATGAACATCTTCGTATGAATGGAATCTCGTTGCATGCTATATATGGAAAATATATCATATTGAGTGATATGCAAAACTGTCTGCGAGATTATGGTATTTTAGGAAAGGATAATGCTGTGATCATCTTGATACGAATGATTGTATGATATATATGGAAAAGATATTCTGATTAGCTGAAACGTGATTGAGTTATTTTAGGAAAGAATATCAATGTGATCACCCGGATATGAATGACTATGCTGTATATATGGAAAGGATATTCTGATTAAGTGCTTACATATGAATGATCTATTTTAGGGAAGAATATCAATGTTATATCCGTTGAGTGCGAATTATGTGACTCTTAAATCAGTGCATCATGATCCTACTTTCCTTGTGCGACTTAGGATTCATATTATGGAAAGTGATTAATTGATTGGACTTTTATATGGTAAGGTGCTGATTGAGTCTATTTATGGAATATGCTGAAATCGGATGAGATCACTATATATGGAAAATATACTTTGCATTATACTCAGTAGATCAAATCTTTCTCTGTGCAAATTGGCTATCATATTTTGGGAAAGAAATCAGTTGATTGAGCTTACCGTTGATAATATGCTGAGTGGAACATATGTGGAATATGCTGACTAACGGATGAGATCACAGTGAAATGAAAGTTAATCTGTGGTATTTATGGTAAGTAATCATGCATGACCGTTGAGCTTAAATTGGTTTATTCTTGGCATGATTTCTTGAGTTAATGCACGTGATAATTGATCTGTCTCTTGCATATTTTCGTGCTTAACTTTCCTTGTGGAGTGTAGAAGCATTTCATGGTCTATATAGAAGAGAACACTTCACGATTGAAGGGTAACAAGACAACGAACACACAAGCTATCGAGTTCCTTAGAGTTATTGAGCGTTAACTTGCGAAAAATTCGTAGTTTGTGTCTGAGCTTTCATTTGCGAATCTGTACCCTTTGAGCGATCTTTAGATACACCCTATCCAAAACCCTGTCTTCGGACGAGTTGTGTCTGCGGGCACGTTGAGCGCACAAAGGAGCACGAGTGGAGTCTTACGCACGTGGAGGGACGAATTTTGTGGATTCGGTGGCCCTTCGGTAGCAAGCTGCATCCAGTCGGGGAATAGGTTTCCTGGGTAAACGACGTGGATCGAAACTTGGCGTGCGTCAGCCTAGAGCGAGGTCTAGTGTCCATAGTGCTTCGGTTGTGTACGGGTCAATCATAGTGTAACCGGTAATACCTAGTGATTGATTGGAACTCTTGGGAGATCACATCCCAAGGACAGGATTAAACCCCAGTTGGGGATATAACCTGTATAAAAATCCCGTCTCACTTTACTTTCTGCTATTTATTTTTCTGTGAGACAAACCGGGGACGACAGCAAATAACTAGGTGATATCGTTGATACTAGTTCTGAAGATAACGTGACTTGCATTAAACAGGATTAGGGAGATAACTTGAATACTCGTACTGCTTTCTGGGAAATAACACACTCTGCAGATATCTTCTTAAAGAAAAAAGTATTTTTTAAAGAAGAACAAGCCAAAATTTTTATAGCCTAATTCACCCCCCCTCTTAGGCATATTTTATACTTCATTATCTTATTATTTTTATTTATTTATTATTATTTTTTATTAAACAGGGGTAAATTATAGAAAACATATATATATATGTGTGTATTATATATATTTTTATTTTTAAATTTCCTTATGTATACTAATATTATTAATAGTATGGGGTCATATTGTTTTGCGTCGATCAACGTCACGCCTAAAATTTCACAAAACATGTGAAAAGATCAGCCGTCAAGTCATGTCGACAAACTAAAAGTCCTAAGTTCATAGAATGATCCATTTCGACAACTCTAACTAGGTTCCCTCTAAGTCAATTTACCTGTGATCGAGGCACTTTTAATCATTTCACCTAAGCGAAGGATCGTCGATTTGGAATCAAAGGGACTTTGAAGGATTTTAATTTGGCTCCGACTTAGAGGGGAAGGAAAATATTTGGGAGATGGGCTTAGAGTCTTCGTCTTCATTTTCTTAGTCTTTCTCCTTTATTGACATTTCTCTCGTATCTTTTGTTATTTTCATCCTTTTTACTCTCCGTATCTGTCTACACTTTCTCAAGCCGAAGCTCCGATTCGCTACGAGGCTAAGAGGTTATCTAAGGTGAAGTTCTTCTTGTTGGTTCTCGGCCGATAACGTGCTCCTTTTGTCAGTCCCTAAAGATGTTTTAGAGATTATCGATTGTACGAAGTTCACAGCTATTCCCAAGGCCGTGCTCCTCTTCTCGTTTCCCAATATAAGACTGGATCATCGTTGGAGAAGTTCACTTCGTGGTGCTCCTATTTCCAGTCATTCTGACGAGCATAAGAGATATCGATGGAGAAGTGCACAACAAGATCCATGCCCCCTTCTAATGATTTTTGCTCAATAATTGGGAGGGCGGATTCTTTTGGACTGCTTTTTGTGCGTTGAGCATTCATCGTGTGCGTTTTCCACCTTCTTTTGTCATCTTTTTCTTTGTGGCATCTTTTTCTCCCCCTCCTTCTCTCGATTGAACATCCTGCCGAGGGCCTAGATAGTCGCTTGAAGGCTTGAAGGGGTTTCAATTGAAGAAAATGTATTCGGAGAAGGCGCAAAATGGATGACTAAAGGCTATGTTGCAGAATGGAAACGTTTGTTTGGCCAAGTGAGGAATTTCCTAAGAGCCTAATCATTTTCTTTAACGTTCTAACGCAAGGTGAATATGAGGCCAAGAATCACTAGTTAAGACAAGCAATTGATGTGTGACTCGCTCAAGAGTAAATCCGAAAAAATAAGAAGGCTAGAATCCTCACTTATATGAAGTGGCTTTGTGTCTAGTGGAGCAAACTAGTGACCTTTAGACATAAGAATTCGACTTAAATTGACAAAATTAAGCCATTAACCAGCTGCATGTCAAGTGAATTCATACGTGACTAGATCGAGCATCCTAAAGATATCGTCATTCCCATAATATTACAAGTATATGTATAATATTTTTGGAATTTATAGATTGATATAGGTATTATTTTGGGGCATTTTCATTTCAGGCCCCCACATACTATCATTTATGATTCAGGCCCTCTTGGCAAAAAAATTAGTTTTAAGGTCCATTTTCTGCAAGTACCACTTCATTGCTCTTTCATACCAGTATGTTCAAATTTTATAACACAAAATCATAATTTGGTACCAGTTTATGATCATCAAATACCAGTTTATTTTCTGCAGTACCACTTCATTGCTCTGACGTACCAGTATGTTGAAATATGTAACACAAAACGATCATTCTATATCAGTTCATATATCTTTCATACCACTTTTTTACACCGCACAAAGTGGGTCCTTTAACCTAAAAAATTCTTAAACAGGGCCTGGATTCGAAATCAAACCATTAATGGGGCCTGATTTCGAATTGACCCTATTATTTTTGTCTTAAGTATCACGCAAAATATAGCATTTAAGTACGAAAAATACATAGAATAGATCAAACGAAAGCACATAGGAGCACGTAAAGTACATATTACGGAATATTCAACATGCCTAATTTTTCGACAACGAATTGGAACCAAATTTCATCCAATGCCTTGGTGATAATGTCCGCTAGTTGAGATTCCGTGTTCACAAAATACATATCAATTGTGCCTTTTCCTACGTGATCTTTAATAAAGTGTTTCTTATGTCTATGTATTTTGTGCCTGAATGGTGAACGGGATTACAGGTGACGGCAATGGCACTTTGACTATCACTATATATGGGTATATTATTTAAATTGTACCCATAGTCCCGAAGCTGAGTTCGCAGCCAAAGCATCTGCAAGCAACAACTGGCGGCCGCAACGTGTTCTGCCTCAGCCGTCGATGTTGAAACGCAATTCTTCTTCTTGGATGACCAGCAGACCAGCTTTTCGCCTAAAAATTGAGCGCCACCGGATGTGCTCTTCCTCCATACGGCAACTTGCATAATCAGCACCAGTATAGCCAATTAATTTGAAATTTGTTCCTTTAGGATACCATAGTCCTAAAGTTGAGGTGCCATTGAGGTAGCGAAACATCCTCTTGACAGCGAGCATGTGGGATTCTTTGGGGTCGGCTTGGAAACGGGCGCAGAGACATGAGGTAAACATGATATCCGGCCGGCTTGAGGTGAGATAGAGAAGAGACCCGATGATGCTGCAATAAGGGGTGATGTCAACCGCTTTTCCAGTGAAACCGACATCCAATTTGCAGCTTGTTGACGTGCTGAGAGGCTTGCTTTGATCTTGATGGAATTTCTTCAGAATGTCTCTAATATACTTGGTCTGACTTATAAAAATTCCATCTTCGAGCTTCCTGACTTATAGTCCTAGGAAAAATTGCATCTCTCCCATGTGACTCATTTCAATCTTGCTCTTCACTAAATCTCCTAACCTCTTGCAAAGCCGTGGATTTATTGACCCGAAGATGATGTCGTCTACGTAAATTTGGATGACCATCAAGTCTTTCTCTTGCCAATTGATGAAGAGTGTCGTATTGATCGTTCCTCGGATGAATCGAGACTTCACGAGGAATTCGCTCAAGACATCATACCAAGCATGTGGGGCTTGTTTTAGACCGTAGAGAACTTTTTCCAATCGATAGAGGTGATAAGTATGAGCTTGATAAACAAAGCCATCTGGCTGAGCGACATAGACTTCCTCCTTTAACACGCCATTGAGAAAGGCGGTCTTACCGTCCATTTGGTAGACTTTGAAGTCTTTATGGGCTGCATAAGCCAAGAGCAGGTGGATGGCTTCGATTTGAGCAACAGGAGCATATGTCTCGTCTTCGTCAATGCCTTCCTATTGATTGTAGCCCTTTGCGACTAATCTTGCTTTATTCCGGATCGCTTCACCATCTTCATTTTTCTTGTTCTTGAAAACCCATTTCGTCCCGATGATAGGTTTCCCATGCGGACGGGGTACTAAAGTCCACACAAGGAGACGTTCCAATTGGTTGATCTCATATTGCATAGCTATCACCCAATCCATGTTTTTGAGCACGTCTGCTACCTTTGTTGGCTTGTTTTGGCTTAAGAAGAAACTGAGCAAACCGCTCTGATGTCTTGTCTATACTCCACTCGATGGATCACCAATAATTTGATCAATTGGATGATCTCGGGTCCACTTTCACTCATGAGGTAAGGCTGATGCAAATGCATCAGCAATGGACCGAGATTTCCAATAATCTCAGACTATTCAGTTAAGTGAGGTAATTCCGTTTCTGCACTTGAAGGGAGCGACTCTGACGGTACTTCCTCACAAACCATGGTAGGTTCTTCAGCATTCCCAGGTAATTCTGAATAGGGTGAGGTGGGGACATTTGAAGAATACATCGGTTTCGACGAGTGGGGAATCCACTGTAGGTGTAGATGGTTTCTGGCGGATAGGGCTCAAAGAGAGAATCCAAGTCTTCTAGAGCAATTCTCATAGCTTCTTCTGCCGATGAATCTTGAGTTGCTGCCGTTCTCTGTTGGTTTTGTGCCAACACACCAGTGAGCACGGGTCCTGGACAGATGTGTGCAGAAGCCATCTGTACTACTTCATGAAAAGTAACATTGTAGCTTTCCTTGATTGTATGGTTGGACTTGATGTATACTCGGTACGCTTTAGAAGTTAATTAATGTAGAATATCATTTGTAATTGTGCTTGATTTCAATAGTTGTCCTTGTAATTAGGGGCTTTACTTGTATTAATCTTTAGATTAAGGACTAGTTCGATATTTATACCAAGATTGTTGGTATAAATACTTGTAAATGAATTGAGCTGAATAGAGAAAGTTTAGAGAATTGATCCGAAGGGCTTGCAATTCAATTTCTAGAGAGAGAAACAACAGTAACTTTCTCACTCTAATTGAATTCTCTCTCGTGTTCTTAACTTGAGTTTTTCGATCGAATTCAATTGATTATCAAAACGATCGAATTACTATGAATTCTAGCCTAGGATCGTAGAGTTGTTAATCTGAGGACCTAACAATTGGTATCAGAGCAGATTCGTTCTGTTTTGAATCGAAAATTGTTAGAATCGGATCGAAAATCATTTTTGTTACTGTTCATCGAAGAACAGTTCGGCGCGAAACCTATTTTTGATCCAAATAGCTTAATTATGTGCGTACTTGACTTGAATTTGATGTTTCAGTGCTAGATTAAGTGATAAACGATCATTGCGACTAGATCAGTAGCAGTTTGAACTCCGAATTTAGATTAACTTGATTCTGGAATTTTACTGTTGACGAAGAACATGAAGTACACGTTCTGATTTTGATCAAATTCGATATATTTTGCTTCATATCGTGTTTAATTGTTTGTTCATGCGTGATTAGTACTTGATTGCGAGCGATTACCTGAAATTTCACTGTCTAATTCCTTGTTTTTGCTCGAATTTGTGTTAATCGTATTCTGTGAATTTTTTTCGATTGCTCAAATTTTTCTCGCTAGGTTTTGCGATCAGATTAGTTTCTCGATCGAAAAACTTAGCGCGAGAATTTTTCTCGGTCAGAATACGAAGTCAGAGCTAGAATCGTCATCAGCAGAAACGATTCTAGTTAGAAATATTTCACGAGCATTATTCAGCGAAAAACTTTTTCGAGAGAGACCAATTTTGACCTTGCATGCGTAAAAACTTTCTCTGGAAAAACTTTTTCGGTCAACCTTTAACGTTTGACCAGATGAAAATCATTTACATGCGAGAAACTTTTCTAGTCAACAGATTTATTTTGACTTGTCGAGAAACTTACTAACGTACTGTTTCTTTACGATCGAAATAAATTCACGATCTGGAAACTTTTCTCGACTGAACGATTTTGGGCAATTTATTTCGCTCGCAAAATATTTCGCTGACAAAATTTCTCGCACGAGAACAGTAATTACATTCTATATCGACAAAATTAATTTCGATCATACTGTAAACAACTGAATCGAAAATAATTGTCGATCTAATTTTCGAATCAAACGCTACTAACTAGTTTTGTCACTTGTGAAGCATTTTACATCATTTTCAACCTTCAAAACTATCAACGAAGATCCTTCAACAACTCGACTACTATACAAACATGGATGCATACTCACTCGGAAATGACAACCGTCAGCCGATCTTGCAAAGAGGGAATACACAGTATGGAGAAGCTGCTTCCTGAATTTCATAGCACTAAAGGATCAAGCCGAAAATCTACTGCAGTCCCTTGATGAGGGACCGGCACAGTTCTGGGTTCATGTACCCGGGGACGAAAGAGCTACTCCAGTAATTCCAGCTTCTAGGCGACTAAAGGAGCCTAGAGAATACTCTCTGGAGGAAAGAGCTCGAGCCAATGCTATACGAAATCGACAGACAAATCGACAGCCTTTCATCGGCAAAGGGGATGTGGGATGAGCTGCATAGGATGATGCAAAGGACGGAAGTTGGCATAAAGGCCAAGAAGGCGAACATTCTCACTGCATACGACTTCTTCAAAGCTAAGCCGGAGGAGAGCCTATACGAAATCTACCAACGATACCTCACTCTTCGCAACGAGATGAGGAAGATAGAAATAACAAAGACAAACATGGAAACAAACATTAGATTTCTATCTTCTCTGCCCACGGAATGGAAGAAAATATCCATACAAATACGACAAAATAAAGATCTAGAAGAGTTGGATGTCCATGCCGTGTTCGATAATCTAGCTCAACATGAGGATGATATCCGAGAGATTATCAAAGAGCAGAATGGCAAACAAACCGATGACACGGTTGCCTTAGTCTCGGAGAAGAGGAGCACAAGATCAAGAAAGGAAAAGATCGTTAGGCCACCTTCATCATCAGAGTCAGAAGGAGAATCGGACTCCGACATCGAGCCGAACATGAAAGCCCTTGGAAAGCAGTTAGCTCTCATTGGACAAATGATGAGCAAGAAGTACTTCAAGAAGAAGTCTTCAACCTCAGCCAACAGATTTCGGACTACAAGCTCCAAGAACAAAGAACGTGCTCCGGAGAGTTCCGAGGTCAAGAACCCCAAAGAGACTAACAAATGCTTTAATTGTGGCAAAGCAGGTCACTTCGCCAGAGAGTGCACTCTCCCGAAGAAGAGAGATGCAAACTACTACTCCAGGAAGCTTCAATTGACAAAACAGAAAGAAGCTGGAGTAGCTTTCATGGCCGAGCAGGACCATGGCTCGAGGACACGTCGAGCTCCGAGGAAGAGAACTTAGCCCTCATGGCTCGTCTCGACAACGAAATAGACGCCGAAACATCCACTCGTACGGACGACGACAACGCATCCACATCTTCAAATGAGGTAGTCTCTCACTCCACATTATTGACCATGTTAGATTCATATCAAACACAATATGCTATCATGAAACGTGAGCAGAAAAGTATAAAGGAAGTAGAGAATAACCTTGACAGAGCTCAGGAAAAGATAAATTGTCTCGAATCAGAACTTAGAAGCTCTCGTGCAAAAATAGAAGAACTTATTAAGAGCTTACATTCTAGATAGACTAGTCGACCTCCTTTAGGACAGCATAGTGAAAAGATTAAAGAGTTAGACGACAGGCTAGCAAATAACTACAATTGTTTGGTTAGGCATCTCAATGAGAAAGCTACCTTAAATTGTAGGATACCGAAGCTACTTCTAAGATCACTGACTTAGAAACTCAATTAGAAATATCTAACACTAAGGTTAGTGAGCTTAGTAAGGATCTAGCCGCCAAAGCAACGGTAGAAAATAATTATGCCCTCCTAAGCGAGGAACGCAACAAGTTACATGCAAAATTAATCTACCTCTTGACTCTCAAGAATACCACGAGGAAGTCAAAAAGGTCAATTATCAAAATTCTCTCTAGAAAGCCCCTATCATATTACAGATAGAGGAGTCACAGGCGAAACTAGACAAAGAAAGAGAGAATTTCGAAGCTGAAAAGAAAAAATTCTTTAAAGAGATGGAAAATCTCAAGGCTTCCTCGTCCTCCCAAACTACCTCACACGCTATAAAAAGCGTGAAAATAGAAAAATCGCCTTCGAAAGATAAAAAGAGCATTAATAATTCTATTAAAAGTGCTAAGACTAATTTTACTTCACCTACGTCCACAGGGAGCGTAGAGCTAGCACCGACTACGAAGGCGAGAGTGTCTAGTCCTAAAATAAAGAAGTAGCTAGTAGATTTAAATGTTTCTGAACATGTTATTCTTTCTGTCAAAATAAAAGACACTCATAGTAATAAAAGAGCCATTTCTACGTTCAAAATAATTGCTTCTACGTGCTCACTTCAGCCCATCACCTATAGAAGTGAAAATCCCGAAATAGGCTCTACATCGAAAATTACTACTAATCATTCTGAAACAAATGCCAAAAGGAAAAATCGTAGGAAACAAGATCCAGCCATAAAGAAAGCTTATGGCGCCGTACATGACTGTACTCACCTAAGGTATCCCGTAGAAATTAAATCCCCCAAGCACCTTAGGAGACTATCACAAGAAAAGATCTTTTCCTCAGTCAAACCTTCCAAGGCATTTGTACGAGCTGAAATTAACCTTCCCTGTAAGGTTCAACCCCAAATGGGTTCCTAAATCTCCGCCTAGGAAGACAAAAGCCAAAAGGGGCAAGTCTCCTACAGAGGCAAAACCCAAACTCATTTCTCCAAAAGTGCAATGGGTTATTAAGACTCTTCCAAAGATAGATTTAGGAGTCATATCTGAACCCCAAAATTAAATCTGCTAATCTGAGAGGACCCATGCTTAAGTGGATAACTAAAGCTCTTTAAATTGTTTTTGCAAATCCATCATGTGTGGTACCTCGACTCTGGTTGCTCCACACACATGACTGGTAAACAAGAGCTGCTGAGCAACTACAAAGACTGACCAAATGGCAAAGTCAGATTTGGGAACAACGATTCAGCCCCGATTCTAGGACTTGGGGATATCATTTTGAAGAATCTGACCATCAAGATGTCTCATACGTCGAAGGCCTCCGCCATAACTTGTTCAGCATAGGCCAATTCTGTGACAAAGGCTTCCAGGTGGTCTTCCATGCTGACCGGTGCAGAATTTTGGATAGTCAGGACACAGAACTCCTTCAAGGACTTCGGAGATCCAATCTTTACACGATCAACCTGACGTCCGTGCGGCCCTCGACAGTTGTATGCCTCATTTCTCAGATTGACTTACAGAGGAACAGCCTATGGCATCAACGACTTTCTCATCTAAACATGAAAGCTCTCCAACGTCTTTCTACGAAAAAGTTGGTTCACGGTCTTCCAACTATACAACTACAAAGGGAGCATCATTGTTCGGCATGTCACCTAGGAAAAATGAAGCGAGCATCTCATCACGTCAAGCAAATTGCATCTACTTCTCGACCATTGGAACTAATTCACATGGATCTCTGTGGTCCGATGCAGACTCAGAGTATCAATGGAAGAAAGTATGTCCGAGTGATTGTAGATGACTATTCTCGCTACACGTTGACAAAGTTCCTCCGAACGAAAGATGAGACCGGTGACTTGATAATCAATTTTGTGAACACAACTCAAAATCTGCTGCAACAGACTATTCAAGTTGTTCGAACAGACAACGGCACTGAGTTCAAAAACTACCACCTCAGTGAGTTTTATCAAAAACTTGGAATAAGTCAACAATTTCAACCACCAAAACACCTCAGCAAAATGGGGTCGTCGAAAGGAAAAATCGAACACTAGTGGAAGCCGCTCGTACAATGCTGATCCAGTCAGGACTTCCACACTTTCTATGGGCTGAAGCAGTCAATACCGCTTGTTTTACTCAAAACAGGACGGTGGTTCACAAACGGTTCAACAAGACTCCGTACGAGATTGTGAATAATAGAGTGCCCAATATCTCTTTCTTTAAAGTCTTCGGGTGCAAGTGCTTTGTGGCGAACGACCGAGAACAACGTGCAAAGTTCGACCCTAAAGCATTCGAAGCTACATTTGTCGGGTATTCTTCAACTTCAAAAGCGTACCGAGTATACATCAAGTCCAACCGAACTATTAGGGAAAGCTATAATGTCACTTTTCGCGAATTGGCAGAGATGGTTCCTGCTCAATCAGTTCAGGACCCGTGCTCAACCCGATGGCTTCTGAAGACAACATTTCAGAACCCGTAATCACTGGTGTGTTGGCACAAAACCAACAGAAGATGGCAACAACATCAAAGTCAATGTCAGACGAAGCGACGAGACTTGCAATAGACGATTTGGATTCTCTCTTCGAACCAGTATATCGGTCATGCACCACTGCACCTATAGTGGATTCTCCACCGTTCGAGACCGACGTACCAAGTTCATCTCACACCTCTACCCCACGCGATTCAGATTTGCCACAGAATACCGAAGAACCTACACTGGTCCTCGAGGAAGTATCATTAGAGACGATCGATCCAAGTGCAGAATTGGAAATTCCTCAGACAAACGATCAATCGGAGACTATAGGCAATCTAGATCCACAGATGGCTGACGCGTCTGCTACAGTCTTGCCTCATGAGCGCAAGTGGACTAGAGGTCACCCGTTCGATCAGATAATTGGCGATCCTTCGGATGGTGTGAGGACACGTCGTCAACACAGTCTGTTCAGTTGCTTCCTGAGCCAAAACGAGCCTACCAAAGTAGCAGACGCACTTCGAGACCCGGATTGGACAATTGCAATGCAAGAGAAAATCAATCAATTCGAACGTCTTCAAGTGTGGACCTTGGTACCCCGTCCACATGGGAAAACAGTGGTCGGAACTAAATGGGTTTTCAAGAATAAGAAAAATGAAGATGGTGAAGTGATCCGGAACAAAGCAAGGCTAGTAGCTAAGGGATACAATCAACAGGAAGGCATCGACTACGACGAGACCTATGCTCCTGTTGCCCGTATCGAAGCTATCCGCCTCCTGCTGACTTATGCAGCTCACAAAGACTTCAAAGTCTATCAGATGGATGTTAAAACCGCTTTTCTCAACGGCGTGTTAAAAGAGGAAATCTACGTCGCTCAGCCGGAAGGTTTCGTTGATCAAGAACATCCTGATCACGTCTATCGTTTGGACAAAGCTCTCTATGGACTAAAACAAGCCCGACGTGCTTGGTACGATGTCCTGAGTGATTTCCTCGTGAAGTCTGGATTCATACGAGGATCGATAGACACAACCCTCTTCATTAAATGGCATGACAAAGATCTGATGGTCGTCCAAGTATACGTCGACAACATCATCTTCGGATCAACAAATCCTCGGCTCTGCAAGAAGTTCGGAGATCTCATGAAGAGCAAATTCGAAATGAGTCACATGGGAGAGATGCAATTTTTCTTAGGGCTTCAGGTCAGGCAGCTCAATGATGGAATTTTCATCACTCAAACAAAATAAATCAAGGATATTCTGAAGAAGTTTCATCAAAACCAGAGCAAGCCTCTCAGCACTCCTATGTCACCAAGCTGCACGTTGGATGCCGATCCCTCTGGTAAATCGGTCGACATCACACTGTATCGCAGTATCATTGCATCTCTTCTCTACCTCACTTCGAGTCGGCCGGATATCATGTTTGCCACCTGCTTGTGTGCCAGTTTTCAAGCCGAACCCAAAGAATCCCATATGCTCGCGGTCAAAAGAATTCTTCGCTACCTTAAAGGCACCTCTACCCTTGGCCTATGGTATCCAAAGGGTAGAAATTTCAAACTTATCGGCTACACTGACGCTGACTATACAGGTTGCCGAATGGACAGAAAATGCACGTCCGGTGGCGCTCAACTTATAGGCGAAAAGCTGGTCTGCTGGTCATCCAAAAAGCAGAACTGTGTGTCCACTTAGACGGCAGAAGCAGAATACGTAGCTGCCGCCAGCTGTTGCTCACAGATGCTGTGGATGCGGACAAAGCTTCGCGACTATGGGTACAATCTAACTAATATACCCATATATAGTGATAGTCAGAGTGCAGTTGCCATTACTTGCAATCATGTTCATCATTCACGCACAAAACGCATGGACATTAGATATCATTTTATCAAAGATCACGTAGAAAAAGGCACGACATAGATGTACTTTGTGAACACGGAGTTTCAACTAGCCGACATTTTCACCAAGGCGTTGGATGAGAAACGATTCCAATTCCTTGTCGGAAAATTAGGCATGTTGAATCTTCCGTAATATGTGCATTACCTGATCTTCTGTGCTATCACATGCTCTACTCTATGTGTTTTCTATGCTTATTTGTCCTTATCTTGCGTGGTATTAAAAAAAATATTATAATAAATAATAAATATATATACACATATATATATAATATAATGGGGGTTGACGAAATCCTTTAGGATGCTTTGATCTAAAGTCACCAAAAAATTTTACCCCAACATGCGATCGATTTAATTGCTTAAATTTTGTCAGTCTAAGTCGCATTCTTGTGTCTAAAAAGGTCAGTTGATTGTTCCACTAGACACAAAGTCACTCTACATGCGTGAGGATTCAAGCCTTGTTCCTTTTTTTTCTTTATTTGGATCTATTTCTCGAGTGAGTCACACATCAATTACTTGTCTTACCTAGTGATTCTTGGTGTCATACTCACCTTGCGTTAGATCGTTAGGAAAATGATAAGGGGAGTTTAGGATATTCCTCATTCGGCCTTACATAAATTCCCCCCACGTTTGCCCTTAGTCATCCACTTTGAGCCGTCCCCGACGTCCTTTTCTTCATTTTGAAACCCATTCCCAGCCTTCAACCGAACTCTATACTCTTCGATGGTTGTTCAAACGAGAAAAGAAGGAGGAGATAACAAAAGAAAAGTAGGATGATGACAGAAGAAGGCATTGCTCAACGTGCAAAGATCAAAGGAACCGGCCTTCCGACTACCTTGTAGAAAGTGGTGTGGTTCCTGCTGCGAACTTCTCCAACGATAATCTCGTACGCTCGTCAGAACGGCTGGAAGAGGAGCACCACGAAGTGAACTTCTCCAACGATAATCCGGTCTTATATCGGGAAACGAGAAGAGGAGCACAGCCTCGGGTACGAATTCCATAACCGTGAACTTTTCTAAATAGATAATCTCTGAAACCTATCTAGGGACTAAGAGAAGAGGAGCACGGTATCGGCCCGAGAATCAACAAGAAGAACTTCGCCTATGATAATCTCCTATAGCCTCATGGAGAAGCGGAGCTTCAGCTTGAGCATAGCTTATTAAGGGATAGTAAATGAGGGAGAAAAGAAGAAAGATGCCGAAAAGAAAGGAGACGGACGTGGAAATGGAAGATGACGAGAGATAAGCTCACTTTCCTCTAAATTCCTTCCCTTCTAAGTCCTAGCCAAACTAAAACCTTTACACCACTTTGATTCCAATCGACGGTCTTTTGCTTGGGTGAAATGATTAAACACGCCTCGGTCACAGGTAAATTGACTTGAAACTGCTTGTGTTGACTTGAGTGATAATAATATAAAAATCCCAAGATAGAAATTATTGAGAGCAAGAGCGAACGTAGTGAGAGTTGTCGAAATAGAACAATCCATGAAGTTAGGACTCTAGTTTGACGACATGACTTGAGTGCATTTTTTCTTTCAAATGTCTCGTAAAATTTTAGGCTTGACGATTGATCGAAGCAAAATAATCTGACCCCATACTATAATAATAGTAAAATACGAAAAAAATAATAATAATAATAAAAAATAAATAAATAATATATATATATATATATATGTTTCGCACATTTTGACATGAAATGTTATGTTTCATATGCGTTGAATTGAATAAATGCGAATTTTTTTTGTATGTCGCACATTCTAAATGCAATTTTAGATTGCATTGGTACTGAATTGTTTAAATGCGATAAGTTTTTCTATGCTCTAACCCTCGCACAATATTTTGAAGTACATGTTTTCGGGGACCATGTACACGTACTTACTTGGTAAATTTGTGTGTTTTTATGCTCGTGACTTGAATTGACTTAATATGCTTGCATAATTAGTTAATTCTTGTGCATCATTTGAGGGGGAGCAAGTATAAAAATCGTGGTTTAGCTCCAAATATTTTTGACGTTTATCTCTGAGTATTTAGCATCTTTCAAACTCAAGGAGCTAGACACAAGACCAGATATTTCAAAGATAACATTGCCAAAATTAATTGTTGATTAACTCCATTATTACTAACGTTTATCTCTAAGTGGTACAGATTTTTTTAAAAAACTACTACCAGGGGAGCTAGACGTTACTACTCGGAAAATACAGGGGGTTAATTGCATATATTTTAACTACTAAGAGGGAGCCTTATAATGGGTTTTATTTTGAAATAGGGGTCAATCTGAAATTCTTTAGAAGAACTTACTATCGAGAAACTGGATATTTGAATTGATTCGCAATCTAAAGTTTCTCGATCGTAAACAGTGTCGGGATCGATTTTGATTAACTGCGATAATTTGCGATCGAAAAATTGAATTTTTCGTGTGCAAATAGTAATGTGCCTGATCCCTTATATCGCAAAATGTCAAATCACAAGCCCGGCAACAAATTACTGCTAGTTAATAAAAGTTTAACCTTTGTCAGTCGAAAAACTTTTTCTCACGCAACCCTAATCGCAAAAAAATTTCTGTCGCGGAAAACTTTCACAGACAGCCTAAAATTCTCAAAAATCTTTCGATTTTCGATCATCAAACTGTCTGTCTAAGGTAGAAATGAGATTCTTTTAAAAATTGCGTGTGATTTACATTCGTTAGCATCTGCATTTTGAATTTTTCGCATGTTTAGACTTAGATTTTCGACTGTTCTTCAAAAATGAGAACGTAACTATTTCATGGTGTTTGAGGCTTGATTTTGAGATTTCTCTGAGTACAATGCCTGCGTTTAAGATAGTTCCGATATTCTCTATGAATCTGGTAGAATGAATCATCGGAAAATTTGAATCTTCGACTGAAAATTAGAGTTCAGATGAAACTGGGCTTTTGAATGTTTGAAGCCATCGAAGAACTTTTTCGATCGCAAACTGTCTTAATTGAATTCCGATTTAATTAAGATACTGTTGTATTGAATTAGTTTTCGATCGATAAAATTCACATTTAGTCGATAAGATAGAAGATTTTGACCGATAAATTACTTACCATCGAGAAAATCTAATCAGGATTTTGTGAGCGAAAAACTTAAGCACTGATTAGACATTTTAGATGCAAATTTTATCGAGCGAAAAACTTACTATCGCAAAATAGAATTTTCGATTTAATTTCAATTTGGTCGCAAAAATTTAGCCGCTTAGGATTTAATTGATCGAAATATTTTCTCGACGATTGACTTAGTCTTTCGTTGACTAATTTCTCGATAAAAATATTTCGCCGCGAAAAATTTTACTTACAATCGAAAATCACATATCGCTCGACAAATTTTCAAATTGAAAAATTTTATTCAATCGAAGAAAATTTCTCGACAGTAAATTTACATGAGAAATAATTTCTCGATCGTAAATTTACACGGAATTTTTCTCGATCGTAAAATTGATCGACTACAGTCTAGATTACAAATTCAACACTTAGAAATTTTTTTCTAAGTCTTTTACGCTGTAGCGAACGCTAGCGAATAAAATTTTCTCGATCGCAAAAATAGACGGAATGCTTTTCATTGAAATCAACATATAGGCAATCAAATTGCAATTCAACTTTCTCGAGCGAAAATTTTCTCGGCATGAACAGTGACTTACTGATTTAACACTTAGCGAAATTTCGAACTATTTTTCGCGCGACAAATATTTCATTCGAAATTACATTCATGCCATTACGATTGTTGAAATTGAACATACACTATGCAATTGATATGATTTCAATTCAAAATTCATCGAACATGCTGTTATTTGCAATATTACTATAGTTTGATGAAATTTATTCATATTTCGACTGAAAAATAAAATTGAACTAATGAACTTTTATATGTCTTATATGTCAGATGGATCTCTACCCAAGATACAACCACATATATGATCACAATATATACTTGAAGGTTCAGGATACGAACTTTCAGCTCGATCTGGACACACTTCGGTGCCCGGACGAGATCATCGTGTCCATCCTCAGAGGCCACCCCATTTGGCACGCGCTGACGGTCACTGCCTCAGTGCCGATGGTCTATCTCCAGCAGTTCTGGGGATGCATACAAGAAGCCGTAGCAGATGGGACATTCTCCTCCATGACCCGAATCAGGACGCGGCATATTCACATGAGAAAGAGCCAGTTCGGCATGATGCTGGACTTGCCCCACAACGACAACTAAGACCCGCTCCCGACGGACGCAGAGATGATTCAGGATTTCCTGCACTACAAACCGCCACTTACAAGATTAGCTCAGGTCCAGAGAAGCGGTATCCCTCACCCCTGGAAGACACTGTTCGGCACAGTGAACAAGTGTCTGTCACCCAAACACGCTGGATTCGACAAGGGCAACGGCAACATACTGCGGATCTTTCAGGGCCTCGCCTTCGCCAGAACTACGACTTTGCACAGCTAATCTGGAATGATCTAGCTGAAAAGATTCGGCTGAAGGAGAACCGTAGGTCGAAGAACGTGCCCTATGCTCGATGGTTCAACGTGATCATCAGAGAGTTCATGGAGCTACATGCAAGAACATCCCTCAGCTACCTCCTGATGGAAACTACCAGCCGCCAAGGCTTAAGTTTTTCCACAATCCACGGCTCACGGACCTGGATCAACCGTCGATGCCGATTCCACTCAACTTACTCAGGCTCGCCGACCCCACGGGAGCTGAGTATCAGTGGTTCTGCCGGGAACACAATGTAACGGAGGAAATTAGCAGAGGGCCCCCGGCAGATCACCATGTGAGCCCTCCCCAACACCAACCAAGCCCTGACGACGCGATGATTGACGTTGTCGCTCAGGAGCTTCAACAGGAGTCTCCTTTGATCGAAGACCGATGCCCGACGTGGAAGACCCTTTGATAGACGTCGTGGCTATAGAGATGGCGCTCGAGGCTCCTGCACTCAAATTACAAGTGGAAGTGACCGTACATGTAGGCGTGTTCGAAGAAACTTTTGAGGAAGTTCTTCCACAAGAGGCACAGTTCGAGACAGAAATGGGGCAAAGCTCTCTTCCACCGGTGATGGATCAGGCACTGGAGGACGTCAATCATGACCTTACTCCTCACACGGCCACCTCGTCTGACACAGAGTCCGACGAGGAAATAAGTCTGATCAGGAGGACTCCAGAAGACTGAGCATTCAGCTGGAGTCTCTCTTTTCGGCCGTCACCGTCGCACCAGATACTATGCTGACCACATCGACAAGTGTTGCTGGCATTTCTTCGCTCAATCTTGAGCCGCAACCAAGTCACGTGGTGTCTGGTTCGCAGGCGCAACCTGAGCCTGTCTTAACACCCATAGAGCCGAATCCCCAGGATTCGACTCGAGGATTGGGTGGAAGTCTCATACAGTCACAACCTCAAGTGACTGTGAGCCAACCCCAAGAATCGGTGTCTACTCTAGGGTTGATAACAGGCGACATCAGTCGTCCTGGTCCATCCATGGAGGCGTCCACACCCTTTGTGACGAACGAGCAGTTCCAGGCCGCTCTCTCTGCCGCTGTACAGTCTATGGAAGACAAGATCACGGAGAGAGTACTTCAAGCTATCGAGGCATCCCGAAGAGATACCGGGAAAGCACCTGCCTCTGAAGGCCCTTCGTCACAAACCCACCCCACACCTCCAAAACCCACGCCCACCGATCCTTTAGCCACTTCCTCCATCCTCATCAACCCATACACCATCCCCACACCGAGCTCCACGACATTCTCCTCGCCCGTTTGATAAGCATGTCCATCTGATCGCCTCAAGAAGAATCCTTCTATCGGCGATTGGTGGATCATCCTGAGCCACCGACTGACACCTGCCGAGGCCAAAGCTCCCACTCCCGGCGCAGACATGACGATCCTGACGATCAGGACCATCATGAGGGGGAGAAGAGGCCGAGGACATCTACATCCGGCCAAGGACAAGGCTCGGGCGCTACGCGGACAAGCGCTGGAGCTGGTGAAACCCAGACTACCCAAACCACCCATACTACCCAAACCACCCAAACTACCCAAACCACGCACCGCACAACCACTCTACCACATATCGACCCACCAACCTGTCACCTCAGGACGCCTCCGCCCACACCGTCGATCTACTCAAGCCCCTTGCTTCCGGAAGAAGAAGCAAGCGCTGCAATGCTTGTAACTCTGGCAGCTACCCAAGCTACTCCCTCCGTCGCTCTAGACCAACCGGGACCCTCTGGACATGGCGTCAATCCACACGAAGTATTAGACAAGTACATCTTCGAAGGTCAGTGGATGACTGTAATACCCGTAAATTAAATACGGGATTTTGATATAATTAAGTATTCGACTCTGTTAGTTAGAAAAGATTGATAACGAAATTTAAACCTGGGAGACGAGAAAATAAATATATATATATATAAATTTACATGTATATATGTTGGGTTAGTTTCGAAATAATTTCGAAACTTAGATTGGAATTTAGTGAAAACAATAATATTAAGATAACAAAAATTGGGCTGCATCTGTGTCGAAATTAAGGCCCAAATAACAATCTTACTTAAGCTCAAAGTAAGTTAACGATATCACCTTGTCATGTCACTCCCACTTCTCGAAACATTAGAGTATATCCACTTATCATTATACGAAAACCCTCATTGAGCAAAGAAGGAGAAAGGAACAAATAGGAGAAGAGCCGACTTTAAGCTCAAAACCTTTAACTCAAAGAAGTCGAAGCAAGGAGGTGAATATCTTATTTAAACTACGTTGCTCTTTCATACTTGATGTATGATTACACGTTTCACCCAACTTTTGTGTTTAGGAGTTAATTCACGTGAAGTTCTCCAAATGATTTTATGATTTTCATGGGAACTACTCGAAAACATGTTTAGAAATTCTAGGATCTTTGAGTTAGTATTCATATTCATTAATTAATGATTAGAAAAAAAATATATATGTATATAGAGTGCTCCTACGGTTTTGACGTTTTAGAGTGTACTACTTTCTAAGTTTAGGTTAATTCACAAAGATGATTATGATGATAGGTCTATTTGGCGTTTTGAGGGTACTCGGCATATAACAGTAGGGGATTTTAGTGGAGTTTACATAGTATTCATCTTGTAGCTAAACTTTTCGGTAGATGAATTTTGTTCTTCTAGGGTTTGTTTGGGTGACTCATGAACTCCAGAAGTTCTCGACATAGTGTAATACCACAAGAGATTTCGAGATGAATACTAAGCTGTGTTATAGATAGAACTCGGGATGTATGACAGAAAAATGTCGAAAGATATAACTAATATATGTCGAGATATGTAAAAAAATAGATATCGAGATATGTACTAACGAATGAATTCGATATAGTAGTTTCGATACTAGTAAGCTATCGACATTTCTTAAAAATCTCGACATTGTGTAAAGAATTAGACATTTACAAGACTCGACATTTAATAAAAATATATGATGATGATAGGAAAATATCGAGCTGCCTAGGTGATAAAATGTCGAGCTGCATAATACTAAATGTCGAGCTACATGGTAAATAAAAGTCGATATATATATATATGCAATAAGAAGACCTCGTTTGTGATGACTCTCGACATTTGATAGTAAGGGTTTCGACATCTCTATAGGATGTAGATATAACTTGAAGAGCTCGACATTTATTAGATATCGATCTCGACATTTTACAATGGCTTCGATTTTTTTCAAGCAATGATGGCCTCGACATTTTGATCTCGACATTTTCAATATACTCGACATTTCTATCGACATTTATAGAATGTCGATATGGTTGATGTTTTCGACAATAATTATATATATATATTTAGATCTCGACATTTATATTAAGAACCCCGATAATTGTATAAATATTTCGACATTGTGTTTTAACTAATAAATTTTCGGTATTTTAGAATTTTACTATATCTAGGGTTTTCAATATTTTAGGGTTTTTCTATAATTAGAGTTTGGGAACTTAAAACTTATACAGTTTAGCAAATATACTGATATGATAATCTTTATTATATTCAGAGGATCGAAATATAGGGACTACGCCAGACCTTCTATTTGACTGTAGCAGGAGGACAGGTAGGTGGATTATCCATCTACAATACGTAAAACACAATTATGTGTTTCATGTAATTATGTGTTTTACGTGACTTATGTGACTTATATGTTTTACGTACGGTTTATGTAAATCATGTTTTATCATATTTTTATATGCATGGCACGTGCATATCACGTTAGAGCAAGAAATGTTTATACCATGATGTGACGATAGGATATGAGATATTGATGTACGGGGTAGAATGAGATGTTTGCGATTGGCGACTCTTAGAGGAGTCGAGGTTGGGCTCACTGGGCACCTGGCGGAGACAGACGTGATCGATCTGTCTACCCGGACGTGATCGATGCGGGGTGCATACCGCCGGATGGAATTTTCTTTGTGATTGGAGCGGGAGATATACGACCTGGTAGGAGGACATTGACGTGATCGATCAGTGCACTACCGGCGTAGCTCGCCGCGAGACTTGGGGGTGGCCTCCCAGTAGTCTATTGCGCGCGGAGGTGTCGAGCCTAACCTAGGGCCCTGTGTCGTGTGAAATAGGAATGTGGGAAAAGAAAGAGTGTTCATTATATCATGTTGTGAGAAATTGGGATCGGGTTGAGTGCACACTTGCATACACGCATTTTATTCACCTACTGGGCAAATGGCTCAGTGTTTACGTGTTGTAGGTACTGAGTCCGACGCTGATACGCGTCGTGACTGAGGCGGCTGGTGGCGGTGCTCCACGGACTTTTGAGGGCGGTGCGGTACATGGATGAAGACCTGTGGAGCGTCTGTAGGACTTCGGTTCTTTTGATATTTTTGGGGCTTCAGCCCGTGTACAGAGATGACAATGTGGATGTATATTTATAGTAATGCATATTATTCTAGGAAAAAGTTATAATTAGACGGGCCTTCCGCGACTTACGTTGCGGAAATCCGCCACTAATCCTAATTAGAAAAGTAGGGTCGCCACAGGTGGTATCAGAGCTTAGGCTTTAGATTCTGAAGAATGTCCACGTACTGCCGCTCAAAAGCCTGGAAAACCAGCCCGGCCTGTAAGTTTAAAGATTGACTATGTGATTACGTGTTATTTGATTTATGTGTTTTCTATGCCTGATTGTAGAACTAGTTAAGAAATGCCAAGGACACGTAGAGAAGCGGGTGAAACTAGTCGTAGGGCGGGTTCCGAATCCCCACCGAATGAGGACCGCTCTACCATTAATCAGTTAACTGATCTGATTCGGCGGCAGTCCGATCAGATTAATGATCTCATCCATCGTCAAAATTCCTCGGAACGTCACTCATCCCCTGGCCTAGAACGTGCAGAAGCTGCGGGGGAGAGGTTCCGAAGATTAAATCCCCCCGCCTTTGAGGAAGCCGCTGATCCTACCTATGCGGAGGATTGGCTTAGAACCATCGAAAATATGTTCCGCGTTAGCCACCTCCCTGATACTGAAAAGGTGACTTGTGCCACCTTCATGCTACGTGGGAACGCGGGCTACTGGTGGGATACCGTTCAGGTGCTCGAGGATCCCACTATGATGACCTGGGAAAGGTTTAAGACACTCTTCCGAGGAAAATACTTCACGGCGCCAGATCGAGCGCAGAAATTAAATGAATTTATTAATCTGAAGCAAGGAGGGATGTCTGTAGCAGACTATATTCGCAAGTTCGAGCAGTTGTCGAGGTTTGCGCCACATATCGTGGCCACCGATGAGCTGAAGATTGAACGTTTCTTGGAGGGTCTCAAACCCGAGATCTTCCGAAGCGTTAGTATGTATGATACCGAAGGAAAAACTTATGCCCGTATCGCTGAACGAGCAATTCTGGCTGAGCAGGCAGAGGCTAGAGTTACAAAAGCTCAAGATGCAAAGCGGAGAGCGGAAGGGCAACAAATAGGAGGGAGTCAGAAACGCCCGTTCTTTGGCAAGAATCTGAACAATCGTGGAAATCAACCAGGCCAACAGAACTGGAGACCGAGGCCAAACCAAGGACCAGCTAATGTTTCAACCCGACCCCCAAACACTGTACCCCAATGTCGACAGTGTGGGCGCTACCACTACGGAGTATGCCATGGGCCGAGACCAAACTCAACTCCCCATTGTTTTCGATGTGGAAAGATTGGCCATTATGCCAGAGTCTGTAACGAGAAAATACCACAAGCTCCGAATCAGCCTTTTAATCCGACCTCCACCGGTACCAGCCCGTGTTTTTACTTTGACCAACGAGGAGGCCGAAGCGAATCCTTCCGTAGTCACGGGTACGTTGACTATCTATAACGTGCCCACCTCTGTGTTAATTGACTCTGGGGCTACACATTCATTCGTGTCGGCCAAATATGTGGAAAAGGTAGGAGTTTCTCCTACTTTATCTGAGTGCAATTATATAGTTACCCTACCACACGGTGATCCGACGCGCACTAACCAAGTGCTGGAAGGATGCTCCGTTAACATTGAGGGTAGAGATCTGAGCGTCGACCTGATTGTGATCCCAATGAACGACTATGATGTTATCTTTGGGATGGATTGGCTCTCGAGATATAGAGCCATCATAGATTGCAATAAAAAGGTCGTAAAATTTCAACTGCCCGAAGAAGAGGTGTTCACTTTTTCGGGAAAAACTACCTTGAATAGTATTCCGCGAATCTCTGCGCTGAAGGCTCAACGACTATTGAGGTCCGGCTGTGAGTCTTATCTCGTATATGCAGTAAAGGCGGAGGAATTACCTCAGCCAGAACTGAAAGACGTGCCGATAGTCAGCGAGTATGCTGATGTATTTCCCGATGATCTCCCGGGGTTACCCCCTGATCGAGAACTACAGTTTACAATAGATTTGATGCCGGGGTCCGCCCCAATTTCTAAAGCTCCTTATCGATTAGCGCCGAACGAACTGAAGGAATTGAAGGAACAGCTAGAGGACTTGTTACAGAAAGGGTTTATTCAACCCAGCTTTTCACCGTGGGGAGCACCAGTCCTATTCGTGCGAAAGAAAGACGGGTCGATGCGACTGTGTATCGACTACCGGGAATTGAACAAGATCACGATCAAGAATAAATACCCGTTACCGAGGATCGATGATCTATTCGACCAACTACAGGGTGCTACGGTATTCTCGAAAATCGATCTCCGTTCGGGATACCATCAGTTAAAGATCAGGGAGACAGATGTTCCTAAAACTGCGTTCAGTACGAGGTACGGCCATTACGAGTTTCTGGTCATGCCTTTTGGACTGACAAATGCTCCAGCTGCTTTTATGGATCTTATGAACCGAGTCTTTAAGGACTATCTTGACCGCTTCGTAATAGTCTTTATTGACGACATCCTGATCTATTCTAAGACGAAAGAAGAACATGAGAGTCACTTGCGAATCGTCTTAGGAACCTTGCGTGAGAAACAGCTCTACGCCAAATTCAAGAAATGCGAATTTTGGCTTGAGCAAGTAGCCTTCTTGGGACACGTGATTTCCGGAAGTGGAATCTCCGTGGACCCGAGTAAGATTGAGGCCGTGAACAATTGGCCACGACCGACTACTCCGACCGAAGTCCGAAGTTTTCTAGGACTTGCGGGATATTACCGTAAGTTCATAGCTGACTTCTCTAGCATTGCCTCGACTCTGACGAACTTGACCAGAAAGAACGTACCTTTCAAGTGGACTGAAGCGTGTGAAGAAAGTTTTCAGGAACTGAAGAAGCGACTCACTTCTGCTCCTATTTTAACTATACCCTCGGGAACTGGAGGATTCTCGGTCTATAGTGACGCCTCGAAAAATGGACTGGGATGCGTATTGATGCAGAATGGTAAAGTAATCGCGTATGCCTCCAGACAACTAAAGGAGTACGAGAAGAATTATCCGACCCATGATTTAGAACTTGCAGCAGTCGTCTTTGCCTTAAAAATTTGGAGACACTACCTTTACGGAGAAAGGTGCGAAATCTTTACAGACCATAAGAGTCTGAAATATTTCTTCACCCAGAAAGAGCTGAATATGAGGCAGCGACGATGGCTAGAGCTTGTAAAAGACTATGACTGCGTTATCAATTATCATCCGGGCAAAGCGAACGTACTCGCAGACGCGCTTAGTCGAAAGGCGATGAATACGGAACTACACAGGCTTGGAGTGGAAATAGTCGATTTGGGCGAAGTCGAAACGAAACTAGCAGCGCTGACTCTTCAGCCAACACTACTAGAACGAATTCAAAAAGCACAAGAAGAGGATGAATTCTACCTAAAGGCGAAAGATGCACGACCCGAAGACTCCGAAATCCGGGCAGACGGAACCTTGTTATACAAGAATCGACTATACGTACCCAACGACGAGGAGTTACGACGAATAATAATGACAGAAGCCCACACAACAACATACTCTGTGCATCCGGGAGCGACAAAGATGTACCAGGATTTGCGAATCATATATTGGTGGCCGGGAATGAAGAAGGATATCGCCACGTTCGTAAGTAGATGTATGACGTGCCAGTTGATCAAAGCGGAACACCAGCGACCAGCTGGAACTCTCCAGCCTTTACCGATTCCTGAATGGAAATGGGATCATATTGTTGGGGTGGGCCCGATTAATCGACGCCGGCCCCCGAACAGCGCAACGTGGCTATAGCGGAAGCACGGTTTGTACCGAGCGGCGTAGGGTGGCAAATTTTCGATTTTTAATATCCAAATTCAACCTTACGCCATTCGGCTTCCCCCAAGGGTCTAAAATACAGCCCTAAGCCTCGGGAGATCACGGTTAATTCGAATTATCAAAATTCGTATTTATTTCCAATTTATTCAAATTAATAATTTAGATCCAAATTAATCGAACAAAGCGGCAACCAGTCGTTTTTCGATTATTTGCATACCGAAATGATTTTTGATAAATACCAAATTTTCCAGAATAATTCTACACTTCCCAACGTTCGCAACGACAGGTCTTACGAATTATTCCGATGTCGTTTGGTATTTTTCACAAAATCAAATCTGTGGTTCGAAATTATTAATTCGAATAAATCGGCAGTCTGTTGTCTTTTAACTATATGACGACCGAAACGATTTCCGATCGACACCAAACTTTCCAGAATAATTCTGCACTTCCCGACGTTTTCAACGAGGGGTCTTTCGAATTATTCCGATACCGTTTGATATTTTTCGTAAATCAAATCGTTAGGGTTAGATGTATACCTTCGATGAACGGGATTTCTTCTGTCGTCGCCTCGGATCAACGTGGCTACACCTCGTCTGGATCCCGGGGCTTCCGGGCTAGATCGTCACGCCGGTATGACCTTGAGCGAACCTCCGAGACTGCTCCCGATGGCTAGACGCAGTTCGGTTCAGGCGTTGGGGTTCGTCGAACGATCCCGTGGCTTGTCGTACGTGGTTTAAAGGAATTCTCTTTTCCTCTTTTTCCTCTCTTGTTATACATAAAAAAAAAAAAAACAAAGTATCTCACTTCTTAAGCAACAAACGTTGCTTTTATCATTTATGTAAATATATATATATATATTTTTTTTTTTTAAATTGAGACACTTGTTGAAACAAGTGTCAAAATAAATAATAAAAAATGTTACTTAAACATTCTACACATCCCAACGTGGATGTGTAGATTTTTTCTTTTTTTTTTTTATTTATTTTGATAATTTCTTTTTGGCCCTTGAGGTTTCTAAATTCTCAATTTAGTCCCTCAATTTTAAATAATAAAATAATTAAATCCAATCTAATTATTTAATTATGATTGAGCCCACTTAGTTAATTAATTAAGAACTTAAGACAATCTCAAGTCCTAATTATTTCCGTGACTGTCACTGGAATTTAACTAAGTCGTCGACACCTCGTATCAACTATGCCACTACCTCAACGAATCTCATTCGTTAGGTTCCACATAAAAGCCCGCCGTTTTCGTTCTAGTTCATTACCATTTTTAAGCGCGACTCTCTAGGTCCGTCTCAACTGGCATGGGAGGAATCCACGAGTCCCGGTATTCGCCTAGCCAATCCCACGGTACCGGACAGATCCCAGTTGAGAACGAATTTTGATCTAATCGAAATTCGGGCGAACCGACTATAGTGTATACATTTAAATACTTCTTACGCCTTTCACTTGCGTCCCGGTTAGGTGAGAGCCATGCAAATGTCAAACTCACTAACCTAACACTATGTTATAATCGAGATCGAACTGATTATTTAAACTCCGCTCTTTATCTAATACGAGCAAGTTTTCCAAGCTTCGGCCGAAGGCTTTATAATCGTCGCTCTCCGATTACCTCATAGGACATTAACCTATACGAATATAGGCAGTGAATCCCGATAGCAGTCAAAGCCCGGCAATCACCTCCGTAAAGTCGGTTGCGCTTCGTCGCTGACCCGTGTCTCATTTATGAACACTTACGAGCCTAGCCAACTAGCGACAAACCGAAATCGCGAAAGCAAATTCGTCAATGACCCTATCGGTCTGAGGCTGCTATAGTCATTCGTTCAATCATTGACAACATCCTAGCCATGTGATTGAGACGAATACGAGCCGAATGTCCGAATACGCAATCTCTCCGATCACCGATATCTCCATCACGACCCACAACCTCTCAGGTAATCGGTGACACTACCGATACTATGTGGTCGTCAATGGATAAGTCATATTCGGATATCTAGTCACCCACCTAGAATCCTTAGACTTACGGACTTTTTATTTAATGTTGAGATTAAGGACCGTCCGGTGTCTCCTCTCTCGTCCCACGAGAATCAGACGTCCAACTCAAACATTTGGGTGTTATTTATTTATCGCACTACCGGATGCCAAGTAGACTTTAAATTCGATAAATAAATAATAATGCCTTTAATATAATGAAAATATATATTCATTAATTTATTTGACGGTATATACAATAAACCTGTCTTACAACCTATACATCATCGTGCGCCCTATACTATTCCTAGTCCCCGTATGGCATTCCGAGGGCACACTCCCTAACACATATCACGATGGATTTCGTCGTTGGTTTACCAAAGACGACGAGAGGCCATGACGCTATCTGGGTGGTAGTAGACCGCCTGACGAAATCAGCCCATTTCCTTCCAATCAGTTCTACTTTTTCCATGGAACGCTACGCTGAATTGTATATTCAGGAAATTGTTCGACTCCATGGAATTCCAATTTCTATTGTCTCGGATCGAGATTCGAGATTTCTATCCAACTTCTGGCAGAGCTTACAAAAAGCGATGGGTACTAAGCTCTCGTTCAGTACTGCATATCATCCCCAGACGGACGGGCAGTCTGAACGGACGATCCAAACCCTCGAAGACATGTTACGAGCGTGCGTGCTAGACTTCAAGGGAAATTGGAGCAAATATTTACCGTTGATAGAATTCTCCTACAATAATAGCTTCCATGCTACGATCGGGATGGCACCGTACGAAGCAGTGTACGGGCGCAAATGTCGATCTCCTATTCATTGGGACGAAATCGGCGAACAAGCTTTATTAGGACCCGATATGATTCGAGAAACAACAGAAGCAGTGACCAAAATTCGAGAACGAATGCGAACTGCTCAAAGTCGACAGAAAAGCTATGCAGATCATCGACGACGACCCTTGGAGTTCGCAGAAGACGATCAAGTATTTCTAAAGATTTCCCCAATGAAAGGAGTAAAGCGTTTTGGAAAGAAGGGCAAGCTAAGTCCCAGATACATAGGCCCCTTCAAGATAGTCAAACGAGTCGGCGAGGTTGCATATCAGTTAGAATTGCCGACTTCTCTATCACAAGTTCACGACGTATTTCACGTATCGACATTACGAAAGTACGTCGCGGACCCAAGTCATGTCATTCAGAACGAGCTTCTTTATCAACAGCTCAAGCCTGACTTGAGTTATGAAGAGAAGCCCGTGGAGATTCTGATGTACGAGTCGAAACGACTACGGAATAAGACTATTCCGTTAGTTAAGGTTTTGTGGCGGAATCAATCAGTTGAGGAAGTCACTTGGGAGCGCGAGGATGATATGAGAGCTCGTTATCCCGAATTATTCCAGTCGACGTAATTTCGGGGACGAAATTCTTTTAAGGGGAGGAGGATGTAATACCCGTAAATTAAATACGGGATTTTGATATAATTAAGTATTCGACTCTGTTAGTTAGAAAAGATTGATAACGAAATTTAAACCTGGGAGACGAGAAAATAAATATATATATATAAATTTACATGTATATATGTTGGGTTAGTTTCGAAATAATTTCGAAACTTAGATTGGAATTTAGTGAAAACAATAATATTAAGATAACTAAAATTGGGCTGCATCTGTGTCGAAATTAAGGCCCAAATAACAATCTTACTTAAGCTCAAAGTAAGTTAACGATATCACCTTGTCATGTCACTCCCACTTCTCGAAACATTAGAGTATATCCACTTATCATTATACGAAAACCCTCATTGAGCAAAGAAGGAGAAAGGAACAAATAGGAGAAGAGCCGACTTTAAGCTCAAAACCTTTAACTCAAAGAAGTCGAAGCAAGGAGGTGAATATCTTATTTAAACTACGTTGCTCTTTCATACTTGATGTATGATTACACGTTTCACCCAACTTTTGTGTTTAGGAGTTAATTCACGTGAAGTTCTCCAAATGATTTTATGATTTTCATGGGAACTACTCGAAAACATGTTTAGAAATTCTAGGATCTTTGAGTTAGTATTCATATTCATTAATTAATGATTAGAAAAAAATATATATGTATATAGAGTGCTCCTACGGTTTTGACGTTTTAGAGTGTACTACTTTCTAAGTTTAGGTTAATTCACAAAGATGATTATGATGATAGGTCTATTTGGCGTTTTGAGGGTACTCGGCATATAACAGTAGGGGATTTTAGTGGAGTTTACATAGTATTCATCTTGTAGCTAAACTTTTCGGTAGATGAATTTTGTTCTTCTAGGGTTTGTTTGGGTGACTCATGAACTCCAGAAGTTCTCGACATAGTGTAATACCACAAGAGATTTCGAGATGAATACTAAGCTGTGTTATAGATAGAACTCGGGATGTATGACAGAAAAATGTCGAAAGATATAACTAATATATGTCGAGATATGTAAAAAAATAGATATCGAGATATGTACTAACGAATGAATTCGATATAGTAGTTTCGATACTAGTAAGCTATCGACATTTCTTAAAAATCTCGACATTGTGTAAAGAATTAGACATTTACAAGACTCGACATTTAATAAAAATATATGATGATGATAGGAAAATATCGAGCTGCCTAGGTGATAAAATGTCGAGCTGCATAATACTAAATGTCGAGCTACATGGTAAATAAAAGTCGATATATATATATATGCAATAAGAAGACCTCGTTTGTGATGACTCTCGACATTTGATAGTAAGGGTTTCGACATCTCTATAGGATGTAGATATAACTTGAAGAGCTCGACATTTATTAGATATCGATCTCGACATTTTACAATGGCTTCGATTTTTTTCAAGCAATGATGGCCTCGACATTTTGATCTCGACATTTTCAATATACTCGACATTTCTATCGACATTTATAGAATGTCGATATGGTTGATGTTTTCGACAATAATTATATATATATATTTAGATCTCGACATTTATATTAAGAACCCCGATAATTGTATAAATATTTCGACATTGTGTTTTAACTAATAAATTTTCGGTATTTTAGAATTTTACTATATCTAGGGTTTTCAATATTTTAGGGTTTTTCTATAATTAGAGTTTGGGAACTTAAAACTTATACAGTTTAGCAAATATACTGATATGATAATCTTTATTATATTCAGAGGATCGAAATATAGGGACTACGCCAAACCTTCTATTTGACTGTGGCAGGAGGACAGGTAGGTGGATTATCCATCTACAATACGTAAACACAATTATGTGTTTCATGTAATTATGTGTTTTACGTGACTTATGTGACTTATATGTTTTACGTACGGTTTATGTAAATCATGTTTTATCATATTTTTATATGCATGGCACGTGCATATCACGTTAGAGCAAGAAATGTTTATACCATGATGTGACGATAGGATATGAGATATTGACGTACGGGGTAGAATGAGATGTTTGCGATTGGCGACTCTTAGAGGAGTCGAGGTTGGGCTCACTGGGCACCTGGCGGAGACAGACGTGATCGATCTGTCTACCCGGACGTGATCGATTCGGGGTGCATACCGCCGGATGGGATTTTCTTTGTGATTGGAGCGGGAGATATACGACCTGGTAGGAGGACATTGACGTGATCGATCAGTGCACTACCGGCGTAGCTCGCCGCGAGACTTGGGGGTGGCCTCCCAGTAGTCTATTGCGCGCGGAGGTGTCGAGCCTAACCTAGGGCCCTGTGTCGTGTGAAATAGGAATGTGGGAAAAGAAAGAGTGTTCATTCTATCATGTTGTGAGAAATTGGGATCGGGTTGAGTGCACACTTGCATACACGCATTTTATTCACCTACTGGGCAAATGGCTCAGTGTTTACGTGTTGTAGGTACTGAGTCCGACGCTGATACGCGTCGTGACTGAGGCGGCTGGTGGCGGTGCTCCACGGGCTTTTGAGGGCGGTGCGGTACATGGATGAAGACCTGTGGAGCGTCTGTAGGACTTCGGTTCTTTTGATATTTTTGGGGCTTCAGCCCGTGTACAGAGATGACAATGTGGATGTATATTTATAGTAATGCATATTATTCTAGGAAAAAGTTTTAATTAGACGGGCCTTCCGCGACTTACGTTGCGGAAATCCGCCACTAATCCTAATTAGAAAAGTAGGGTCGCCACAATGACCCATTCCATGCCCGAGGAGCATCAGAGACAACGGCTTCAGGACGTACGCCACTTCTTACAACAAGCATTCGTGGATCTCGTAATCATTGGAGACAACGAACTTCAAGAAGGTGTAGACTACCAAAATGAAATCCCAAGTCTACCGAAGTTGATCGCACAGCGAGCGGCCTCCCCTACAAGATAGATGCGAGGGTCCGTTCGGATCGACACGCCGTGGGAGAACATTCATATAGAGATACCTTTCCTAGAAGAAGTCAGGGAAAACGTTTGGAGGTCAGCGGAATGAATTGAGAAGCCGGATGAGCTCGAGCTGAGAGGGATCCCTCACTGGGATCAGTAGAAGAGAATGACATATCTGTGGATGCTGACCCAACTAGGACCAGATGTGAGGCTGGGGATCCCAAGGATCGACTGAAGAGTCACTTCAGGGAACTTTCCCCAATTTGCCAACTCCTCATTGTCTACTGTGCCAAAGGAGGACTTCCAACACCTCACTACGTCATCGAACGAGTGGACAGGACCCGAGAGGAACTGAGCGAGAGCGACCTGCCGTACCTCCCCGCTGATGCAGTCTACCGTCTTTATCAGCTATACCTGGAGAAGTACAAAGGTCCTCAGGGCTTCATCAAGAAAGAAGGCCTCGAAGGGCTCTACCGGTTCATGATGCGACAAGTCAAGTACTTCGCCGCTCACGACCTTCAAATGGCGCTTGAGAGCAATATGAAGTAGGTCAACATGGCCGAACCACTCTTCAAAGGACCTGAGATCGAAAGGCTTCCAAGCAATCACGTGCGTATCAGCTCTGTCATTGGCATCACCTACAACAACCAATTGCCAAGAAGAATAGGTTGATGCTGAAGACAGAAATTCACAAGTTTTGCGACGGAACCCTGAAGATCGTCAGGAGGAATATCGAATAGAGGTTGGAAGAGATAAATAGATACACGATGCTGAGGATCCACCGGTTTGTGAGAGAACAGCCACTCCTGATGGAATTATTGGATGACATCGAGGAGCGCCTGAAGCTCAGGGAGACCGTTAGGGACTACGAGCATGCGCTGGGCTTGCGCAGATCGTACTATGCCCGACAAGGACGAATAGCGCGGAGACGCAATCAAGCACAAAGGGGGAGAATGTAGAATCATTTGTAATTGTGCTTGATTTCATTAGTTGTCCTTGTAATTAGGGGCTTTACTTGTATTAGTCTTTAGATTATGGACTAGTTCGATATTTATACCAAGATTGTTGGTATAAATACTTGTAAAATGAATTGAGCTAAATAGAGAAAGTTTAGAGAATTGATCCGAAGGGCTTGCAATTCAATTTCTAGAGAGAGAAACAACAGTAACTTTCTCACTCTAATTGAATTCTCTCTCGTGTTCTTAACTTGAGTTTTTCGATCGAATTCAATTGATTATCAAAATGATCGAATTACTATGAATTCTAGCCTAGGATCGTAGAGTTGTTAATCTGAGGACCTAACAATTAATACCCGACGAATGTGGCTTCGAATGCTTTAGGGTCGAACTTTGGACGTTGCTCCTGTCGTTCACCACAAAGCACTTGCACCCGAAGACCTTGAAAAAGAGATATTGGGTGCTCACTTGTTGATGATTTTGTACGGAGTCTTGTCGAAGCGCTTGTAAACGACCGTCCTGTTTTGAGTGAAACATGCCGTATTTACTGCTTCCGCCAAAGAAAGTGTGGGAGGCCGGAGTGAATCAGCATTGTACGCGCGGCTTTTACTAGGGTTCTGTTGTTCATTTCAACCTCCATTCTGTTGAGGAGTCTTGGCGGCTGAGAATTCCTGAATAATCCGAAGTTTTTGATAAAAGTCACTGAGGTATTTTTTCTTAAACTCAGTGCCGTTGTCCGTTCGGATGACCTGGATAATCTGTTGTAGCAAATTCTGAGTAGACTTCACGAAATTTACGATCAAGTCCATGTCTCATCTTTAGTTCGGAGGAACTTCGTCCATGTGTAGCGAAAAAAGTCGTCGACAATAACTAGCACGTACTTGCGTCCGTTGATACTCTGTGTTTGCATCGGTCAACGCAGGTCCATGTGTAGTAGTTCCAGAGGACGTGAAGTAGATGAGACCAATTTAACACGATGAGATGATCGCTTCATTTTTTCCAGTTGACACATCGAACATTGACGCTCTTTTTGTAGTGTTATGGTTGGTAGACCATGAACCAACTTCTTCGTTGCGAGGCGTTGAAGAGCTATGATGTTGAGATGAGACAAAAGTCCATGCCATAAGCTGTTCCTCTGAATTGTAATCTGAGAGATAAGGCAAAGAGCTGTTGATGTCCGCACGAACGTAGGTTTATCGTGTAAAGATTTGATTTCCGAAGCCCTTGGTTCAGATATGGTTCCTAAATTTTTGCTAATAGGAGCTTTAGCGACCCAAGTTACTTTAAAAGAAGTAGCTTTGGGCTTGGCCTATGTAGAAGACTTGGCCTTTTTGGCTTTCGTCTTCCTAGGTAGATATTTAGGAACCCATGTGGGTTGAACCTGACAGGGAAGAGTAATTTCAGCACGGGCAAATGCTTTGGTAGGCTTGATCGAGGAAAAGATATTTTCATTAGGTTGTCTCCTAAGGTGCTTGGGGGATTCGATCTTTACGGGATACATTAGGCGAGAACAAGCATGAATAGCAGTATAAGCCTTCTTAATGGTTGGATCTTGGTTTCCACGAGTTTTCCTATCTGCATTTCTTTTAAAATGATTATTTATTGCTGTTGATGTTGAGCCTATTTCGAAGTTAGTGCTTCTAAAGGTGATAGGTTTTAAAGAGCATGTAGAAGCAATAATATGAAGAGAAGAAACGACTCTTTATTTCTACGAGTGTCTTTTCCTTTTACAGAAGGAGGAGATAATTTGAAGCGTTGACACCTAGAGACTCCTTTTCTATTTCTACACTAGACACTCTCGCCTTCGACTCTAGCGTTGGCACAACGCTCCCTGTAGACGTAGTGGAAACTGAGTTAGAGATAGTAGTTTTCAAACTATTCTTTTTATGTATATGATATTTGGAAGAAGATCTCTCTTTCTTCACGCTTTTCATAATGATTTTATCTTTTGAGGGAGATGCGTGAGAAACCGTTCGTGAGATGGAGGAAGTTTTGAGATTTTCCATCTCTTTTAAGAACAACTTTTTTTCAGCTTCAAAATTCTCTCATTCTTTTTCTAATGAAGCTCTTAACCCTTCTATTTTCCTAACAATGGGGGGGGGGGGGGTATGTAGAGAGAATTTTCAGAATGATGAACTTTGTTTCCTCGTTTGTAGAACGATCTTCGGGAGGATGAATTGACTCAAGGCTCCGACCCTTTGGAAGATCCCTAGTCTTGTAGCTTTGATTCCGTTCCGTGTAGGAAAAGGAGATTTCAACCCTAGTCTTGGCTTTGCTCTTGGTTTCTTCTAAAGCATTTGTTTCTTTTGCGTTAGTAAAAACCATAATACTCGTTAGTCCTAAACCCATGTACTTGGTGCATAGGTTATTTGCAGTCAACTTTCGTCAAGCAACGTGGATTCTCAAAGCCTAAGCCAAATTTATAGCCATAGAATTCTAGGTCCATGGGTTGCTTTAAGAATATTGTTTGATCGGTGGCCCTTTCTTACAAGAAGATCTTCTAATTTCTTAACTTTCGCGTATAGCTTCTTACGTTCTTCTTCTAAGAGAGCAAAATTATTTTCCACCGTTAATTTGACGGCTTTACATGCGTCAAGACCTTTCGTAAGTTTACAAAGCTTAGCATTAGATTTATCTAATTGGGCTTGTAGGTTGGTGACCTTAGTTGTTGATTCATTTAACCTACAATTGGGGCTAGCTTTCTCATTGAGATTTCTAACCAAAGAATTATAGTTATTTTCTAGCTTGTCATCTAATTCCTTAGTTTTTAAGTCATGCTTCTCTATTTGAGGATTCCAGGTTTCACTAATATTTAAGCACTCGGTAAGTTCTGCTATTTGTACGTTGGAGTTTCTAAGTTCTGTCTCGAGACTAGTTATGCTCTCCTGAGACTTAGTTAATTTCTTCTATACTTCCTTTATGCTTTTCTGTTCACGTTTCATGTTAGTGTATGCTAGTTGATACAATTCTAACATGGTCAATAATGTGGAAGAAGGATCTACATCCTGTCGTCATCGGTCTGATTTGAGGTTTCGGTGTTAGCGTTGTCGTCTAGGCGGGCCATGAGGGTGAGATTCTCTTATTCAGAACTTGACGTGTCCTCGAGCCAGTTGTCCTGTTTCTCCATGAGAGCTACTCCAGCTTCCTTCTGCTTTGGGAGTTGATGCTTCTAGATGCAGTAGTTGGCATCTCTCTTATTTGGGAGAGTGCACTCTCGGGCATAGTGACCTGGTTTGCCGTAGTTAAAGCACTTGTTTCGGCTCTTTGGCGTTCTTGGCTTTGGAGGTCTCGGGTGCACGTTCTTTGTTCTTTGAGCTTGAGGTCGGAAGTCGGTTGGCTGATGATGAGGACTTCTTGAAGTATTGCTTGCTCATCATTTTTCAAATTAGAGTCAACTGCTTCCCCAGCACTTTTATATTTTGCTCCATGTCTGAGTCTGGTTCGTCTTCCAACTCTGAATGGGTAGGAGGCCTAATGATGTTTTTTCTTGACTTTGAACTCCGCAACTCTGAGACTGGAGCAATTGTTTCGTCGTTCATCTTGCCCTTCTGCCCCTTCTGGATCTCGCTTACATTTTCCTCGTGCTGTGCGAGATTTGTCGAACATGGCATGGATATACGACTCCTAAAGGTCTTTGTTTTGTCTGGTTTGAGTGGATATCTTCTTTCATTCCGAGAGCAGAGAGGATAGAAATCGAATGTTGGTTCCATGTCCGTCTTGGTGATTTCTATTTTCCTCATCTCATTCAGAAGTGTGAGATATCTCTGATGAAGAGATCATGTAAGCTCTCCTTAGGTTTTGCAGAGTCGTAAGCCGTGAGAATGTTTGCCTTCTTGGTATTGATGCCACATCAGTTCTTTGCATTATCTTATGAAGTTCATCCCACATCCCCTTAGCCGTTGCAAGGCTGTCGATCTGTCGATAGATGTCGTTTCCGATGCCCTGCATTAGACTGTTCTTGTCTATCAGCCCAGCCTTTGCTCTACATATTTCCTCCTCTGTGTATTCCCTAAGCTCTTTGAGTCGCCTAGAGCCAGGAATTGGAGGATTAGCTGTGTTGTCGTTGGGTACATTTACCCAGAACTGAGCTGGACCTTGCTCAAGTGACAAGAGAAGGTTGTCGGCAATCCGTTTACTCGTTGAAATTCAGAAATCGGCTCGCCATACAGTGTATTCGCTTCTTTTAAGGATCGGAGGATGGTTGTCATACACTGTTTATTTTGATCGCAAAGAAACAGTAAAATTAGTAAGTTTCTCGTTGAGTCCAAATAAATCCATTGACTGAAAAGTTTCTCGAACCGAAATGATTTTCTCTTGGTCAAACTTAGAAGTCTGACCGAAAGCGTTTTTCGAGAGAAAATTACACGCGCAAAGTCAAAATAGATCTCGTCAAAAAAAAAATTTCGCTGATGCACGAGAAATGTTTCAACCAAAGTCGCTCTTAGTAATGTTTAGCACTGACTTAGTATTCTGAATCGAGAAAAATTTTCGCGCAGAGTTTCGATCGAGAAATTTAACTGATCGAGAACCTAGCGAGAAAAATTGAAATAGCACAAATAGTCCAGAATACGATCGACGCTGATTCAAGCAAAAACGACGAATTAAACAGTAAAATTGCAGGTAATTGCTCGAAATCAACTACATACTACACACAAACAGACAATTAAACACGTCACGAAGCAAAATATATCAAATTTTAGCAAAGTACGTGTTCAAGTAGTTCTTCGTGCGAACAGTGTAGCGACCCTACTTTTCTAATTACGGTTAGTGGCAGATTTCCGCAACGTAAGCCTCGGAAGGCCCGTCTAATTAAAACTTTTTCTAAAAGATATTATAATACAACAAAATATTATTTTACATGATGTATCAATACAATGGGCTGAAGCCCCTAAAATGTCTAAAGCTCAAAAACTCTAACGCCGCTCCACAGGTCTTCATCCATGTACCGCCCCGCCCTCGAAAGTCCGTGGAGCACCGCCACCAGCCGCCTCAGTCACGACGCGTATCAGCGTCAGACTCAGTAGCTACAACACGTAAGCACTGAGCGATTTGCCCAGTAGGTGAATAAAATGCGTGTATGTAAGTGTGCACTCAACCCAATCCCAATATCTCACAACATGATATAATGCACGCTCATTCCCGCATTTCTATGTATCTCAACATCAGGACCCTAGGCTGGACTCAGCGCCTCGCGCGCAATAAAATAAAATATATCATCTGGTCGCTAACGCCAGACTAGCGGTGCCCGTGCGCTGATCGATCACGTCAACGTCCTCCTATCAGGTCGCCCCTTCCGCTACACAACTCATCCGACGGTTTGCACCTCGGGTTGCTCACGCCCGAGTTGACAGATCGCTCACGTCTGTCTCCCGTCAGGTGCCCCGCGAGTCCAACCCCAACTCCGCTACGAGTCTGACTGCCAAAATCGGCACACTACCCCGCTCAATCGACACCTTAAGTCTTAAGGTGTCACTACTAATGTGGTCATTATCCCTCACCATGGCGTGCGATGTCATGCATATACGTGAAACATATGAAACGTGATGTCATATAAAACATACGTAAAACACGTAAATTACATAAGTCACGTAATCACATAATAGCGGTGTCGCGACCCTACTTCCGTATCGCCTATTCTAGCGTGCTCCTATGTGCCTAGCGAGTTGTGAGTAGTGAAGTGCATCAAAAACACGTATAAATTTTTTCATTTTCCATTTACATAATGGAATGATGTTCTGTACAAGTCAAAAGAATACATGTCGAACACTAAGTCCCAGACATGATCTAACTACAAGGGCTAAGGTGTGTCGGCACAGCAGAAGGCTCCTATGCCCCTGCCTCACAGGTCGTCATCCATACACACACGTCCACTCCAAAAGCAGTGCGAAGCTCCAAAAGATCGGCCTTGTCAACTAACGCGATCACGTACCGTGCTCGCTGGCGCCCCCACAACACATAACATGAAAGAATGAGCCACCGAGGCTCAGTAACCAGAAATCGTGCATGTATGCACGTGTCCCTTTCCCCGCAAAGGCAATCCACGCCAATGCATAAATCTCTAAGCAAGGGCAGTCCGAGCTGATGCATAATACACTCGCAAGGGCAATCCATGCCGATGCACCTAGCACTCATACTAGTATAACACAGGGCCCTCGGCTAAATCTCACTATGCACCACAAGAGCTCACGTCCCTAGGGGACTATGACAGCGGTCCACGCCGGATGGCCGAACCCTAGGATGCACATTGTTCCCCTAGGTCGCCATATGAAACCTGTCGTCCCCGACTGTCCGGCGATCGCTCACACTGGTAGCCCAAGCTGAGGTCGCCTACACCAGGGTTCCACCCTGTGTCGCTTATACCCTCAGGTCGCACCCTCCAGGTCGCACCTTACCGCCACGGGCCATGCCCAAATCCTATCTATAGGATATTAATATATATATCTACAATAACAGTACGACGACGCTAAACGCCGCCCTGGTAGCATAGTAGACAGCCCCTGACTCAACTGCGAGTCGACACACTTGCCCACATTGGCAAGTCCTCGTCGTGCGTAAGCGACATATCATTATGCACCCTCAGTCCCACGACCCTCCCCCATGAGTTCGTGCGTGCACATGAATATGCATATGCAAACAAATGCAACTTATGCTTACCACATCAAAGCACTACAAACAATTTACGAAATCACGAAATCATGTAGGCACATAGTCTCATAAAACATACAACGCACGAGTTATGTGTTGTAGTTGGATTTCTACTTACCTGGCGTCCGTGGATTTATCGCTACCTGACCCGGGTATTCTCCAAAGTCCAAACCTTAGGCATAGAATAGTATCGTTAGGGCCCTATTTTAATTAATTAATTGCGTAGGACTTGAATAATTTCCTAAGTTATAAATATCTTGGAGAGTCCTAGTTATCTCTGTGCGTCTCGCGTGACTTAGGAAGTTTTTATGAGGTTCGTGAAGTTTATAAAATTTGTCCACAAGCTATTTGCTAGCAGGTCTGGTGAATTTCCTAATATTTCATCCTTTAAACACAAAAGGCTATAAAAGTCAGTCTATAGATTATACTAATTGACTACGTAAAGTTTCGTTCCAAAATTCCATCAAACACGACGTCTGCCTATACCGAAAACTGTCCTCGAGAACACCGATAGGCAAATTATGATCGGGCGTTGAAAGAGCCTATGCTCATTGGAACCAGAATATTTTTCTGATTAAATGGTGAGAAAATATTTTTCCTAAATCGTTTCTAGTTTTAATCGTTTTAATCCACGGGGTACAATTAATGAAGTTAGCCTAATTTGTCAGATTCGTTTCTAGTTCACAAAGTCTAACGTGATTCGCGAACTCTCACACTCGGTTCGCGAATTGCTCGCTCTAGTTCGCCAAATAGGGTTTTCGCGGCTTCGCGGGCTTCGCGAATTGTTGCATGGATTCGCCAACTAGCCATGGATTCGCAGAATTCTCCGGCTCTTAATTTGCGAAGTGAGCTGATTCGCCAAATGGTTTCACCAACGTCCCGTGTGTTGGTTCATAATTCGCAAAACAAGCACGGCCCGCAAAACTCAAGAGTTCGCCAATTTCTTCCAATTCGCAAAATGCCTCCAAACTCGCCAAATGGATTCGCATACCACGACTTGCGAAGTGGATGAGTTCGCCATTCTTGAAAGGGTTCGCAAAATGGGATTCGCCAAGTTCGGTTGGCCCGCGAACTGTCTTAAATTCGCCCACTTCGCTGGGTTCGCAAAAGTCTCTAAATCGCAATTCAGGAGATTCGCGAATTGTCTAGGTTCTTAAATGGGTTCGCACTTGAGGAGTTCGCCAAACTTTGGTTCTTCAGGTGGGTTCGCGAAGTGGTTCGTGGTTTGCTCAGCTTGGATTCGCGAACTCTCAAGCTTCGCCGAACTGGTTCGCAAAACAAGTTGAATTCGCGATCCTCGTGCATTTGAGCTTTAGGATTCGCATAATATGGTTCGTGGAATCTAGTTTTCACGAATCCTATATTACAGAAACGGTTTTTAATTCGCCAACCTCTACACCTTAGGGATCAAAAAGCCGCTTCCCTCAAGAACGCTTTAGAGACCGAAATGAGCCCCTATAACCTAAAGTTCGGGTTTCGTTAAAACGCACGTCCGACCCTTATTTTTTCCTAGTGCCTAACTTTTCTAAAACGTGCTAAGATAACCTTAACGCCCTAAACTAAGATTAAAACAATTCCAAGAATTAACCTCGCACACCTCTAGCACATGATGCTCATTCCCGTGCTTAAATCCTTCGAAATAACTATGATTGGTAATGAAGGCACGAAAACTAGTGTGAAAATTCATACCTAATCCGAGCTTGATGTAGATTCACTTAGGTTTACTTCTTCTTCTCTCAGTTTCGATGACTTCTTTGCAAATGAGTTTACGGACTTGAAATATTTTTGGATTATTGTTGTTATCAAGGCATGGTAGGTGACGAAAATATCCCCTTAAATCAGGGAAGGTTTGTTCTAAAGTAATTTCTAATGCTATTGGGCCTAACTCAACCCAAGTCTAGCCCAATTAATAATTTTAGCCCAACTAGTATTTATAGTTCACCCTTAGCCTATAGTCCAAATTCTCCCTTTGCCTAATTATCGAAAATTCTAAGATAAATGGGAGGTCACTCGGCCCAAATCAATTGCACTGAATTCCCCCATCACTTAAACATTTACAGCACAAATTAATGTGAGTCATATAAGCACGAAATTTGCACACGGAACGCACGAAATTGCACCCAACATGTAAGCTAATTTATTGGCCCTAATATCATACGAAGACCCGGGTGCTACAAGCAGGTAAGCGTTTACGTGTCGTAGATGAATGATTCACCTACCTGCCCTCCTGTTAAAATTAGTCACGTACACTGGAGATTTCCCTACGCTTCGAGCCTCTGAGTATTCAAAATATTATCATGTCAATGTATTTACTAAGTCCTATAAGTTTCGAAAATGCTAAAATTATCAAAACTCTAAAATTCATGAAAGTCTAAAAATTAATTCGTAAAATTAAATAAACCCTAAAATATCAAAAACCCTAGAAATAGCAAAACCATAATTTACCGAAAATTTATTAAGTGTAGAAAACTTTTATAGACTTAATATACCATAAAGTGACCTACACCCTAAATTCTCATATTGGAATTATTATTATATAATATTGAAAAGAGAGTTCTATATTGTCACATACATATTTCGAGAACTTTTATAACTCCCATACCAAAATTGCATTAGTTAAAATACAATATCGAAATCTTACAATGTCGAGAATTATCTTATCTTGAAGTCTTACAAATGTCGAGATATCTTGTCGAGATCTTATTATATCGAAAACTATTATCTTCGAATGCTTTGTATATACATCTCGAGGTTTTTTCATGTGAAAAACTGTCAAATCTCGAGTTCTTTCCATTACATATATCTCGACATCTATCCTGTTTATTATACTATTGTATGTCGAGTTCTAATTATGTTAAATCTCGAAACCTCTTGGTAAAACATCTCGATATCTATCTACTTATCAACTTATTATTCCTTTCGAGATCTTCCAGACTCGAAATGAATAATAAGATCTCGACATCTTGGTAAAAGATCTCGACATCTATCTCAAAGTCGTGATTCTCCCAGAAAACCCGAAAATGATACTTATAAAAATTGTCTTCAAGAACTATGCTATTTCCAAAAAATGGTACGCCCTAAATCATTAATGTCCCATGAATTCATCACATATCAAAACTCATCACAGTAAATACTTCATCACGTTAGGTGCTTACAAAATATATCAGTCGACTTTTAAAGAATTAAGGTTTTCTAACCTAATCTTGCTATTATAATTACTTTGTAAAAGTCATCCTACTTCCAGAAAAGATACGTCCTACTACTAATGTCTTAAAAGAACTGAACATCAAAGATCGCTAAAGCTCGTCTCTCTTTATCCAAACATTCATGACCGTAGACTAAATTTCAGAGATTCACTAAATTTCAGAGATTCTAAGATTTCTAGACATGATATCCCATTAAACTAGTCATTTCCTAGTCATGAAATTCGTTTATCACTATTGAAATTATCTAAGTATATTAACTTCAAGAATTTTACCTTACTTGAGGTTTCGAGCTGTAATGTAATTGAGCTTCGTTTGTTTTCTTGTTCCTTCTCTTCCTATGTGTTAAAGTTTGTTTAAGTCACAAGATAAGGATATATATACTGAAATATAATTTTCGAAAGTTGATATTGATTAGACATCTTGGTAACTAATGATTCTTAGCTTAGGATTAAGAAATCTCATAGTTATCTTATTTTCATGGGCTTGTGGGCTTTAATTTCGAATTTATTAAATTAGTTATAGCGCAATCTTAAATCTTTTAGTACTATTATTTTTATTTAACTCTCCTCAGATTTCAAAATTGATTAAAACCATAAGGATTTATATATTTGTTATGCGATTATTGCCCTTCTTTCCAAAACGCTTTACTCCTTTCATCGGGGAGATCTTTAGAAACACTTGGTCATCTTCTGCGAACTCCAAAGGTCGTCGTCGTGACCTGCATAACTCTTTTGTCGACTCTGAGCCGTTCGCATTCTTTCTCGGATTTTGGTAACTGCTTTTGTTGTTTCTCGGATCATATCGGGTCCTAATAAAGCTCATTCGCCGATTTCGACCCAATGAACAGGGGATCGGCACTTATGCCCGTATAACGCCTCATACGGCGCCATTCCGATTGTAGCATGGAAACTATTGTTGTAGGAGAATTCGATCAACGGCAAATATTTGCTCCAATTTCCCTTGATGTCTAGCACGCATGCTCGTAACATGTCCTCAAGGGTTTGGATCGTTCGCTCAGACTGCCCATCGGTCTGGGGGGGATATGCAGTACTGAACGAGAGCTTAGTTCCCATCGCTTTTTGCAGGCTCTGCCAAAAGTTCGACAAAAATCTCGAATCTCGATCCGGGACAATAGAAGTTGGAATTCCATGGAGTCGAACAATTTCCTGAATATATAATTCTGCGTAGCGTTCAATGGAAAAAGTAGAGCCGATTGGAAGTAAATGAGCTGATTCGTCAGGCGGTCTACCACCACCCAGATAGCGTCATGGCCTTTCGTCATCTTTGGTAAACCAACGACGAAATCCATAGTAATGTGATCCCACTTCCATTCGGGTATCGGTAAGGACTGTAGAGTTCCAGCTGGTCGCTGGTGTTCCGCTTTGATCAGTTAGCATGTCATACATCTACTTATGAACGTGGCTATATCCTTCTTCATTCTCAGCCACAATATATGGTTCGCAAATCCTGGTACATCTTCGTAGCTCCCGGATGTATATAGTATGTTGTTGTGTGGGCTTCTGTCGTTATCATTCGTCGTAACTCCACCTCGTTGGGCACGTATAGCCGATTCTCATATAACAAGGTTCCATCTGTCCGGGTTTCGAAGTCTTCGGGTAGTGCATCCTTCGCCTTCAGGTAAAATTCATCCTCTTCTTGTGCTTTTTGAATTCGTTCTAGCAACTAAGGCTGAAGAGTTAGTGTTGCTAGTTTCATCTCGACTTCGCCTAAATCCACTACTTCCACTCCAAGTTTACTTAACTCTGTATTTACCGCTTTTCTACTTAACGCGACAGCGACTACGTTAGCCTTGCCCGGATGATAATTAATAACGCAATCGTAGTCCTTCACAAGCTCCAGCCATCGTCGTTGTCTCATGTTTAACTCCTTCTGATTGAAGAAGTACTTCAAACTTTTGTGATCTGTAAAGATTTCACACCTTTCTCCGTAAAGGTAGTGTCTCCAGATCTTTAGAGGGAAAACCACCGCTGTTAATTAGAGATCGTGGGTTGGGTAGTTCTTCTCGTATTCTTTCAGTTGTCGGGAGGCGTAAGCAATTACTTTACCTTTCTGCATCAATACGCATCCCAGTCCACTCTTCGAGGCGTCGCTGTAGACCGAGAATCCTCCAGTTCCCGAGGGTATGGTCAGAAAAGGGGCTGTAGTAGGTCGTTTCTTTAGCTCCTGAAAACTTTGTTCGCATGCTTCAGTCCACTTGAAAGATACATTCTTCCTCGTAAGATTCGTCAAGGTTGAAGCAATACTTGAGAAGTCAGCTATGAACTTACGGTAATATCCCGCAAGTCCGAGAAAACTTCAACCTCAGTAGGAGTAGTAGGACGTGGCCAGTTATTTACAGCTTCGATCTTACTCGGGTCCACAGAAATTTCATTCCCTGAAATCACGTGTCCCAAGAAAGCTACTTGCTCAAGCCAGAATTCACACTTCTTGAATTTGGCATAAAGCTGTTTCTCTCGCAGGATTTCTAAGACGGTTCGCAGATGGCTTTCGTGTTCATCTCTTGTCTTAGAGTAGATCAGGATATCGTCGATAAAGACAATAACGAACCGATCAAGGTAGTCTTTAAAGACCCGATTCATCAATTCCATAAAAGCACCTGGGGCATTTGTCAGTCCAAAAGGCATGACCAAAAACTCGTAATGGCCGTACCTCGTACTGAATGCGGTTTTAGGAACATCTACCTCCCTTATCTTCAACTGATGGTATCCCGAACGGAGGTCAATTTGCGAGAACACCGTAGCTCCTTGTAGTTGATCGAACAGATCATCGATCCTTGGCAAAGGGTATTTATTTTTTATCGTGATCTTATTCAACTCCCTGTAGTCGATGCACAGTCGCATCGACCCATCTTTCTTTCGCACAAAAAGAACGGGTGCTCCCCACGACGAAAACTCGGCTGGATAAACCCCTTAGATAGTAGGTCTTCTACTGTTCCTTCAATTCCTTTAACTCATTTGGTGCTAAACATAAGGGGCTTTAGAGATTGGGGCAGACCCCGAGATTAGATCTATTGTGAACTGTATTTCTCGATCAGGGGGTAACCCCGGAGATTATCGGGAAATACATTGTATTCGTTGACTACAGGTACGTCCTTTAGTTCCGGCTGAGGTAAATCCTCCGCCTTTACCGCATACACGAGATAAGACTCACAACCTGACCTCAAGAGTCGTTGAGCCTTTAGAGCTGATATTCTTGGAATGCTATTCTTATTTGCTTTTTCCGAAAAAGTGAATGTTTCTTCTTCGGGAAGTTGGAATTTAACGACCTTCTTGTTGCAATCTATGATGGCTCCATATCTTGAAAGCCAATCCATCCCGAAGATGACATCGTAGTCGTTCATCGGGATTACGATCAGGTCGACGCTCAAGTTCCTACCCTCAATATTTACGACGCATCCTCGCTGTACTTGGTTGGTATGCAGCGGATCCCCATGAGGTAGAGTAACTACATAGTTGCATTCGGAGGAGGTACGGGATATTCCTACCTTCGCCACGTACTTAGCCGACACAAATGAATGTGTGGCTCCAGAATCAATCAATACAGTGTCGGCACGTCGTAGATAGCATCATATCCATTACTACTGAAGGGTTTGCTTCGGCCTCATCATTTGTCAAAGTAAAAACTCGCGCGGGAACGGGTGGAGGTTGAATCGGCGGTTGAGCTGGGTTCCGTACTAGGGGTAAGTTTTCCGTACAAGCTCTAGCAAAATGACCGGTCTTTCCGCATCGAAAGCACTGCAGAATATGCCTCGCTCCGTAGCAGGCCCGAAAATGATAACGCCCGCATTGTCAACACTGGGGCGCAACGTTTTGAGGTCGATTGGGAATGTAGATCGGTCACTGGTTTGGTCTCGGGCGCCAGTTTTGCTGACCCTGACGGTTCCATTGGGTATTAGGACCTTTGTCGAAGAATTGACGTTTCCTATCTCCTCCGCTTCCTTGTTGGGCCTCTCTCCTTTTTTTCGCTTCCTGGGCCTCCACCACCACCGACTCTGCTTGTTTCGCAATTAGGGCACGTTCCGTTACTTGCATAAACTCTAGTTGTCGTGCACCCGCAATACTTAAATCCCGATAGATTTCGGGTTTAAGTCCCTTGATGAACCTGGTCACTTTCAACGAATTAGTCGCCACTAACTGCGGAGCAAATCGAGATAATTCTTCAAATCGACGGATATATTCTGCCACCGGCATGCTCCCTTGCTTCAAGCTCATGATCGTGCGCCGTGAAGTATTTATTGAAGAAGAGCTCCCTAAACCTTTCCCAAGTCATAGTAATTGGGCTCTCCAACACCTTTACGGTATTCCACCAATAGCGTGCATTCTCTCGGAAAAGGGAAACAGCACAAAGGATTTTTTCGTTGTCAGGCACTCGACTATAGATGAACATATCCTCTATGGTGCCTATCCAATCTTCAGCCACCGCAGGATTGGTGGCTTCGGTGAATATTTGGGGGGTTAGCTTTCAAAATCGTCCCCAGATTAGTTCTACTCGATCAGGCTGCGGGGAATGTTTCGACGAGCTTTGGTGATGGATCAAGTCGTTGATTTGATCCGACGATGTGATCAATTGATGAATAGTAGAGCGGTCGTCATTCGATGGGGATTCAGACCCCACACTACGACTAGAGCTACCTACCTCTCGACGTCCCATCAGCATTTTTATCTATTTCTACAATTAGTCACATAAAGCAAAAATCAAATAACACGTAATAACAAAATCAAATATTAAACTTACAGGCTAGGCTGGTTCTCCAGGCTTTTGAGCGGCAGTACATGGACAGTCCTCAGAATCTAAAGCCGAAGCTCTAATACCACCTGTAGCGACCCTACTTTTCTAATTACGGTTAGTGGCGGATTTCCGCAACGTAAGCCGCAGAAGGCCCGTCTAATTAAAACTTTTTCTAAAAGATATTATAATACAACAAAATATTATTTTACATAATAGTATCTATACAATGGGCTGAAGCACGTGGTCTTCATCCATGTACCGCCCCGCCCTCAAAAGTCCGTGGAGCACCGCCACCAGCCGCCTCAGTCACGACACGTATCACGGACTCAGTACCTACAACACGTAAACACTGAGCGATTTGCCCAGTAGGTGAATAAAATGCGTGTATGCAAGTGTGCACTCAACCCAATCCCAATATCTCACAACATGATATAATGCACGCTCGTTCCCGCATTTCTATCGTATCTCAATATCAGCGCCCTCGGCTGGACTCGGAACCTCGCGCGCAATAAAATAAAATATATCGTCTGGTCGCTAACGCCAGACTAGCGGTGCCCGTGCGCTGATCGATCACGTCAACGTCCTCCTATCAGGTCGCCCCTTCCGCTACACAACTCATCCGACGGTTTGCACCTCGGGTCGCTCACGCCCGAGTTGACAGATCGCTCACGTCTGTCTCCCGTCAGGTGCCCCGCGAGTCCAACCCCAACTCCGCTACGAGTCCGACTGCCAAAATCCGCACACTCTACCCCCTCAATCGACACCTTAAGTCTTAAGGTGTCACTACTAATGTGGTCATTATCCCTCACCATGGCGTGCGATGTCATGCATATACGTGAAACACAATAAACGTGATGTCATATAAAACATACGTAAAACACGTAAATCACATAAGTCACGTAATCACATAATAGCAGGTAAGCGTTTACGTGTCGTAGATGAATGATTCACCTACCTGCCCTCCTGTTAAAATTAGTCACGTACACTGGAGATTTCCCTACACTTCGAGCCTCTGAGTATTGAATATATTATCATGTCAATATATTTACTAAGTCCTATAAGTTTCGAAAATCCTAAAATTATCAAACTCTAAAATTCATGAAAGTCTACAAATTAATTCGTAAAATTAAATAAACCCTAAAATATCAAAAACCCTAGAAATAGCACAACCCTAAAATACCGAAAATTTATTAAGTGTAGAAAACTTTTATAGACTTAATATACCATAAAGTGACATACACCCAAAATTCTCATATTGGAATTATTATTATAATATTGAAAAGAGATTTCTATATTGTCACATACATATTTCGAGAACTTTTATAACTCCCATACCGAAATTTCATTAGTTAAAATACAATATCGAAATCTTACAATATCGAGAATTATCTTATCTTGAAGTCTTACAAATGTCGAGATATCTTGTCGAGATCTTATTATATCGAAAACTATTATCTTCGAATGCTTTGTATATACATCTCGAGGTCTTTTCATGTGAAAAACTATCAAATCTCGAGTTCTTTCTATTACATATATCTCGACATCTATCCTATTTATTGTACTATTGTATCTCGAGTTCTAATTATGTTAAATCTCGAAAACTCTTGGTAAAACATCTCGATATCTATCTACTTATCAACTTATTATTCCTTTCGAGATCTTCCAGACTCGAAATGAGTAATAAGATCTCGACATCTTCGTAAAACATCTCGACATCTATCTAAAAGTCGTGATTCTCCCAGAAAACCCTAAAATGATACTTAAAAAAATTGTCTTCAAGAACTATGCTATTTCCAAAAAATGGTACGCCCTAAATCATTAATGTCCCATGAATTCATCACATATCAAAACTCATCACAGTAAATACTTCATCACGTTAGGTGCTTACAAAATATATCAGTCGACTTTTAAAGAATTAGGGTTTTCTAAGCTAATATTGCTATTATAATTACTTTGTAAAAGTCATCCTACTTCTAGAAAAGATACGTCCTACTACTAATGTCTTGAAAGAACAGAACATCAAAGATCGCTAAAGCTCGTCTCTCTTTACCCAAACATTCATGACCGTAGACTAAATTTCAGAGATTCTAAGATTTCGACATGATATCCCATGAAACTGGTCATTTACTAGTCATGAAATTCGTTTATCACTATTGAAATGATCTAAGTATATTAACTTCAAGAATTTTACCTTACTTGAGGTTTCGAGCTGTAATGTAATTGAGCTTCGTTTGTTTTCTTGTTCCTTCTCTTCGTATGTGTTACAGTTTGTTTAAGTCACAAGATAAGGATATATATACTGAAATATAATTTTTGAAAGTTGATATTGATTAGCCATCTTGGTAACTAATGATTCTTACCTTAGGAATAAGAAATCTCATAGTTACCTTATTTTTCATGGGCTTGTGGGCTTTAATTTCGAATTTATTAAATTAGTTATAGCCCAATCTTAAATCTTTTAGTACTATCATTTCAATTTAATTCTCCTCAGATTTCGAAATTGATTAAAACCATAAGGCTTTATATATTTGTTATGCGATTAGGGTTTCTTTATTAGACTTCCTAATTCACAAAATTACATAAGTAATTACATCAAAGTCCCGTGTTAATTTTACGTGTATTACAAACAGTGACTTCACAAATTCAATCAATTTTTTTTAATCGATGTTCTAAACGCTATCGATCTAATCGTAAATGATTTCTAGCACCTAAGCTAGCACAGAAACACCAAATTCAAGTCAAATAAGCACAGAATTAGGCTATCTGATCGAATTCAACTTTCGTGCCAAAACTGTCTTCGAGCGAAAACAAGAATTTAAATTCGATCAGATTCTAACAATTTTCAATTCAAAACAGAACGAATCTGCTCTGATACCAATTGTTAGGTCTTTGATGATCAACTCTTTCGATCCTAGGTATGACTTCTAAGTAATTCGAACATAATTGTCGAGAATCTAATTTCGGTCGAAAAACTCAATTGAAGAATCGAGAGAGAATTTTACTAGTGTGAGAAAGTCCTTTGTGTTTCTCTCTCTAGAATATGAATTGGCAGCCCTTGGGATCAAATTTTAAAAACCTTCCCCTATTGATTTCGAACGGGTACATAGTATTTATACGAAATAAACCTGGTATAAATATCAAACTAGTCCTAAACTAAGGACTAATACAATGAAAGTCCCTAATTACGAAGACAACTAGTGAAATCATAGCACAATTACAGAACTATTCTACAATAAGTCATCAAATGACTAGACAATGTCCCATATGTCTAACATAAGAACAAGGAGCAAAATTGGATATGATTTGGATCATAATTGACCACTAAAGCGACGTTGATGGTCTGCAACAGACGACTTCATGGCCGCGAATGAAGGATTCACTGCCTTGAACGCACCGACAGAAAGCTTGGCCGAAGCTTATCGAGCCTTCACGGTATGGCCAACGGCCACAGAGCCAAGCTGTCACGGTCGTGAAGGCATCGGGTCGCGACTTGTTCAGCCGCAGCCCCCCATCACGGCCACGGGCGAGTGGTGTCACTGTCGTGAGCAAGGTGGTCACCACCACGTGTCTCGGCCAGCCCTTGGCCGTGACAAGGTGCTGGCAGCCGTGAGCTTGCATGCTCATGCCGTGACACATCCTTTTCGGCCTGTTTCTCCTTCTTTTCGTCCCATGATTCTTATTCTATGTTTTCACAGCTTTTAAAACTTATATTTAACATTTATTAACGTCTCCAAGCCCGTTAAATAAATACACATCTCTTATTTGTTTGGCATTGTCTCAGTGATCCTTTTTAAACTCAACCCTCTTGGTTCGCCACAACCCGACAAGGGTGGAATCCAAGAATTACATAAGCACATAGTCAATCCCTTGGTACATAATAAATCCCATGTTGAGTATGGTCATCGTCGTTTTTACGAACCGACTACAGATTATCGTCGTTGTGACAGATGACATTACTGAACACCACTCCACATCCCACATCAGCCAGTTTATTGCTCTGACCAGAGGATTTGTAGTTTCTCATCCCAGAATATGCGTAGGACATGTATCTCGATCGAGTTAGTGAATCCCTCACGACTGTCAGTGCTTGGGAGTTACCCTTCGTTATCAAGACCGCATGTCGTCACTTACAATAATTAGGACACTAACTTAAATGTAAGTCAAACAAAATATATTTAAATATGGTATGAAATTTCGAAATATATCCAGGATTAATTCCGAAATTTCCAACTAAAAAAAATATTCCTAATATTTTATTTCCATTTTCTATATATGCATTATATCTCAAGATATTTAATTTCGAAAACACCCACCAAGGTATAACTCGAAATTCGGCTTAGGGTTCAATGGGACTAGGAAGTTCTTAGGAGGGCTTGGGCCCGAGCTTTCTAAGTCGAATCAAAAGGACCTTCTGGAAGTTCATCCCCCTTTTCCTACCTCTTGGCTAGAATCCTACTAGTAGCGGTTATCCGGCTTCGCGCGACATTCAGAAGAGTTCGGCCTTTCATCAAACATAATTTTACCCTCAAGCCATTTAAGCACTTGGTCAAGCCCAAGTCTTAAAGTTAGTTTCATACGAAGTTCAACTTCAAAAGGCCTGAGGCCCACTAAGGCGTGACCCAACCCAAGGCCCGTTACTACCCAAAACACTTTCTCTCCTTATCAATACACGTTGATGATCCTTTTTAAGCCCAGCTCTATAGGTTCGACTCAATCGGCAAGGGAGGAACCTAAGACTCCGGTAGTTACCTAGCCAATTCTGTAGTACCGGGCCTAACCTGATTCGAGTGCGAATTTCGACCTAGTCTTTATTCTAGAACCTCACTATAGATTAGAGTACTTAAGTACGAACCCTTCAGCTGTGTCCCGATCGTGTGAGAGCCATGGTCTATGTCAAACTCACTGAACTCGAACCAATGATGAGACGGAGATGAGGCAAAGTCCAAACTAACCTCCATGTCTCACATGAGTTAATTCAATACCTTGGCCAAGGATTTCGTAATTTCCCATTACCATCCACAAAGGACACTTGTCTCGTTACTTACGAGACTGTGAATCCGTACATGGCGGTCTGAGCTCGGCAATTACAAATTGTCATCAAAACCGCATCTGGCCCGCTGACCCCTGCAACAGCAAATCGTCTCGAGGGGAATCAGTGACAGTTGAGACTTCGAAGTCAACTCTGTCAAAGGCACTTCCGGTCTAAGGTTCACGTAGACTACTATAGTGTTGTCGTCGGTCATTGACACTCATTGAGTAATAAGCCATGTTCGACCGTACGACCCGTGAGTTAGAGTCCATGAAACGATTCAATCCCTTGATCCGACTCGTATCACAAGTCAACCTCTGTTTCCAAGAGGGATATCAGCACAAGATAGGTCATTGACAAATAAGCACCAATTGGTTATCCAACACCCAACTGGAGCCTAAGGCTTACATACTTTTAACGTTCGAGGTTAAGAGTCCACTAGTGTCTTCCTCTCTCAGGCCCATCGAGAACAGCGACTCAACTTGACACATTGGGATTTGTTCATTTATTGCTTTATCGGATGCTAAGTAAAGAACTCATATATCCAATAAACGAACACTGCGTTTATTAAACACACGAAAATATCTTATTACATAAGTTGTTGAATGATAAATAAGCTAATGCCCTATACAATCTAATCCACGTATAGTGTTCGAGGGCATATTCCTAATAAATTAAGTTTTATTTATTAGTAGTTCAAATTTGTATTAATCAGATTTGATTTAGATGTTGAGATTTAATAGGAGTCTAAATATTTGTTTTAGTCCTTGTATGTAGGCGTCAGTCTCGTAGAAGGAAGGGAGTGTTGGAGGAAAAGGTTGAGGGCCGAAGTTTATCTCTCAGTTTGGCTATTAGGAAAGCTATTAGCAAAGCGTCTTTGTCCTTCGTTTTCTTTGTTCGGGATTAGTAAAATTATATTTAGTTATATTATCGTATATATCATCGTCTTAACTTTAATAGACGTTCAGTCACCCTATTGGAGTCTAATATCTGCGCTTCTTCTTACTAGGATTACATCCAGTCGTGCGTATATAAGTAGAAGTCTTCGGACCAATTACTCCCGAGCATGCTTTTCAGCAAAAGGGATTGAGAGAAAGTTATTGGCCGCGAAGCAGCGGGAGTATACTCTATCGGAGGCGCAAACGTCAACCCAAAACAAACTGCTACGCAGTACGTCAGATTTTACTTTTTTTCGGGCAGCAAGGAACGAGCGCAGTTTGGGGAGACCAAATAAGAAAACATCCAGAGCATGTAGTTACCACAAAGCACGGGCCCATTCTCAAGAATGTTATATGCCTCATGCTTGTAATCCAGATCTACAATCGAAGCCTTTCGGTTGTATCCCGGACAGTGAATTTCAAGAACTCCGATCGAAAGGTCTTTGCTTCCGGTGTCGCCAACCTTATCGTTCGGTGCATGTATGCTCAAATAAAGAACTTCATATGAAGATCTGTGGTGAAGATGATGGCTTCTGTGAGCGGAGATTTTCGGACAACAAGATACCGATTATCCGCCTTGAGGACAAGACTGTTTTTCGAGGGGTAGATAGTGTTAAGAGTCTTAAGTAATTATTATTATTATATTATATTATAATTATTAGTAGGTTAAATTTTAATTTTAATTAGATTTGATTTAGATTTACTAGTTGTGATTTATTAGGAGTCTAAATATTTGTTTTAGTCTTTATATCTAGGCGTCAGTTCGTAGAAGGAAAGGGGTTTTTGTCACGACCCCAAACCTCGCTACGTATTTCATCGTAGTCCTAAGTGTCTAACGTTGCACTGATTTGGAGGATACGTAAAAATGCGCATAAATTTTTTCCATTTATATAATGGAAGTCATACATAGAATTACATTAGGTTCCTACATTCATACTAGTCCTATTCACATGAGATGTGTGTACATGCACAGCAAAATAACTCTTATGCGCCCGGCCTCACAGGTCGTCATCCATGCACAGACTCCCACCTCAAAAGTAGCTGGAGCTCCAAAAGATAGGCCTTGCGTCCTGAACGATTACGTACCGTGACCGCTGGTACCTACAACACGTAACGTAAGGAGTGAGCCGCCGATGCTCAGTAAGCAGAAATGATGCATGTATACACGTGATCTAACTCGCAACGACAATCCACGTCGATGCTCTCTAGCGCTCGTACTCTTTTGTACTCTCATGTCATATGGGCCGTTGGCTTTGTATCTTACTATGCGCCATTCATAGAGCTCTAATCCTCAAGGGATTCTTAAATATGTGAAGGTTCACACACCGAGAGGTTACCCGAGGGCACCATTCTTGTGCCAGTGTGGCCCATCACGCGGGCTGCTGGTAACCAACACCCAGGTCGCTAACTCCAGAGGTTCCCTCTGTGTAGCGCATGCCTCGGGTCGCATCCTCCAGGTTGCATCTCCCGCAACGGGGTATTCCCCTACCTATCATAACAGGTAATTCGGCTTCATAACGCCATGGTCGCATAGAAGAGCCGTGACTTATCATTGAGTCGACAACAGTTGCCAATATTGGCGAATATCTATTGCGCGCAGGCGATCTTATAGCATGCACGCTCACATACCTGCCTTTCATCCTAACCATGTTCATGTGTGTATGCATTTCAAGACATCATGCATAATTACTAAATTATGTCATACAAGGTTCACATAAAGACACATAAGCATGAGATCACGTAAGTCATGCGCAGGCAAGTTGTCGTAGTTGAATTTCTATTTACTTGTCCAATCTAAACTAGCGTACTCTTCATCAAGTTCCTAATGTACGACCTTTAAGCAAAAGGTTGGAGCATTAGTACCTTATCTTCCTTAGCTAATTTATCTTATAATTAATTTTCGTTCTACTAACTATTTAGACTATATTATTTTGCTAGAACTCCAATTCACTCGATTCTTCTCTAGGCTAAGTCCCTACCCGATTGAATTCTATATTAAGTTAGTACTAAATTCCAATATATAACAAGCTCGGCGGAAGTCCTAACAGGATTCAGTTTCGGTCGAAACTCCCAACCGCTCGATTCGATTGCATGAAATTATTTCCCTTCGCCCGATTGGTATGCATGGAACCCTACTTTCGGTAGATTGTGTCTCGCAGCTTGGTTTTGCCCGATTGATCACGCAATAATGTCAACTTTCGATCGATTGGTATTGCCCCACGCGAGTTTCGCCACTTGTTGGCGTCTGCATGTCGTCATCTTGGGTTCGTTCGACACCATGCATAGTGGATAGCCACTTTCGATCGATTCCTATGTGTGTGTGAACCGCCCGATTCTTGAAGGACACATTCGAAGTTCTCTTTGAAGTCCAATTTCGACTGAATCTAATACCTCTTAAATTAATTCGCGTGATTCGATTTCATTATAACGTTGGTTTCGTCGGGTGCCACGTAAGCTTCGAATCGCTCGGGTTGTCTAATGTCTAGTGTCGGTCGAAACTGTATCTAATTTCCTAGTTTCGGTCAAAACTCCATGTTATTTGATTCAAAATTGAAAACCCCTAGTCTCCTAATCGCCCGAGACCTCAAACAATTTTCCACCTTCGATCGAAGGCTTCAAAAAAATTCATCTTAATCGAAACTAAGTTCATATATCCTCCACCCAGAATTCATAGGTTCTAAAGCCTCCTTCGACCCAAAAACGCCTAATACCCACTTAAAATCATCTCATGTTAAAGTAATAAACCCTAAAACAGATTAGATTAGTCAAAACCTAGCAAAATCTCAAGGAAACCCTCGGTTATGATTTTACACTCAATCCTAGGGTTTTTGCGGTCTATGGTACACTTAATTTCCTTAACTTTACCTTAATCCTCAATGCAATTAAGTGAAATAATTTTAATAAGGCAAATCATAATAGCTTAGGGGAATAATTTCACTTACTTCTTCGAATTTTCCAAGCTATTTTGGGTGTCCTTTGAGTGAAATCCTTTCGGCCTCTTCTCCTTGTTCTTTCACTTTGATTTTTTGATGGTTCTTTAGGGAGGTTGTGGAGTTTGGGTTGTTAGGTTAGATATTTTTCTTTAGATAGGGTTGATGGAACATGACTTGGGCGTGGGTGTTCCTTGTTTCTTCAATCTCTCTATCGGGCGATAGCCTTGGTAAATCCTCCGAAATACGTCGGGGAAGTCCTTAACTACTTCCACTTCCTCGAACTTCGGGGAAAAGTCTTCTTCAGATTTAACTGCGAACACCTGATACGCTTCACACCCCGATTTGATCAGTCGTTGGGCTTTTAACGCTGTTATCCTAAATATGCTTGCCCCTTTGCTCGTTCCTACGAACCTAAGGGGTTCATTCCTTTCCGTATTGAACGTGACTATCTTAGGGTGGCAGTCTATAACAGCTCCGTACTTCGATAGCCAATCCATCCCAAGGATGACTTCATAATCATTCATTGGGATTATGATGAAATCTATGGGCAACTCTTTGTCCTCGAATAGTACTAGGCAATCCCTTAATACTTGGTTAGTTCTAGTTGGATTCCCATTTTGGACGGTTACACTATACTCACACTTTGCCTGGTGAGGCACAACTCCTATTCTCGTGACATATGGGAGTTTGATGGATGAAGATGGTACCTGTAACTACTGTCGGGTTATTTTTTGCTTCATCGGATATGATGGTGCAAACCCGAGCTGGTACCATCGGCGACTTTTGCTTGATTTCCTGCCTGACTCCCGGATGCATTCTCCGGACATGCCTTGAGACAGTGGCCCGTCTTGCCACATTTGAAACAAGCTGCAATTCGGGAGTAACAGACCTCGGTATGCCGTCGTGTACACTTCGGGCATACTGGTATGTTCAGTTGGGGTCTCCCATGAGTTGGATTTGGCTGTTGGGGTGGTCCCGGTCGGTTCTGAAAATCTCGTTTCCCACCCATGGCGAAAAATTGCCGCTTCTGGTCGCCCCCACTCCATTGCGGCCCTTGTATGAATTTTTTCGCTTAGCTTTTTGGGCGCAGACAATTCTAGCCTCGGCCTACTCCGCCACCAATGCCTTTTCTGCCACTTGTGCATACGTGGCTCCCTGTATTCCACACCATGCTCACATCTCTATACAATTCCGGCTTTAATCCCTCCATGAATCTTACAATCTTGAGCGCGTCGCTGCTTAACATATGGGCGGCGAAACGTGATAAGTTCGAACTTTTTAATATACTCCACCACCGTCATTGCCCCCTGGCGGAGGTTGATGAACTCGTTCATCCTCTGGGCTCGGACAGGGGTGGTGTAATACTTCCCTCGAAAGAGTTCTTTAAACCGATCCCAGTTCATCGTAACTGGATTTTCGATAGCTAAGATGGTATCCCACCAATGTCCAGTGCTCCCCCTCAGTAGGTAGGCAACGCACATGACTTTCTCCGCTTCGGGGTACGGCTGTGCTGGAACATATTTTCCAGAGTCCTGAGCCAGTCTTTGGCCGAAGTAGGGTCTATGGCATCCTTGAATGATGGGGAGGTTAAGTTTTCGGAATCTCTCCCCTATCATCTCAATTCTTTCGGCCGGGGGAGGTCCGTTAGCTGATTGTCCTCCAGCATTTGATGTTGGATAAGCTGCTGGATTTGGGCCGACTGTTGACGGACCAATTCCGTGAGCTGCAGGATGGTATCATCCCAACTATCGGTAGGGTTACTAGTATCCCTAACTTGATCCGTTTCCCTACTGCCCTCACCCCTAAGTCTTGTCATTGCTTTGATCTATCCTGATAATTCCTAAGGCCAATAAATTATTCTATACAGAAAATTCACATAAACACAGTACTTACAAGCAAGGCCGCTTCCGTGCTTTTGAGTGTGTGTGCATGGACAGTCTGCAGGACCTGTGACCGAAGCTCTGATACCACTCTGTCACGACCCCAAACCTCGCTACGTATTTTACCGTAGTCCTAAGTGTCTAACGTTGCATTGATTTGGAAGATACATAAAAATGCGCATAAAATTTTTCCATTTATATAATGGAAGTCATACATACAAGTCAAAAGACTAGTCCTATTCAGACGAGATGTGTGTATATGCACAACAAAATAACTCTTATGCGCCCGGCCTCACAGGTCGTCATCCATGCACACACTCCAACCTCAAAAGTACCTGGAAGCTCCAAAAGATAGGCCTTGCGTCCTGAAAGATCACGTACCGTGACCGCTGATACCTACAACACGTAACGTAAGGAGTGAGCCGTCGTGGCTCAGTAAGTAGAATGATGCATGTATGCACGTGATATAACTCGCAGCGACAATCCACGTCGATGCTCTCTAGCGCTCGTACTCTTTTGTACTCTCATGTCATATGGGCCCTCGACATTCTATCTTACTATGCGCCATTTCATAGAGCTCTAATCCTCAAGGGATTCTTGCATATGTGAAGGTTCACACACCGAGAGGTTACCCGAGGGCACCTTTCGTGTCCTAGTGTGGCCTATCATGCGGGCGCTTCTCGTTGGTAGCCAACACCGAGGTCGCTAACCCCAGAGGTTCCTTCTGTGTAGCGCATGCCTCGGGTCGCATCCTCCAGGTTGCATCTCCCGCTACGGGGTATTCCCCTTACCTATCATAACAGGTAATTCGGCTTCATAACGCCATGGTCTCATGAAGAGCCGTGACTCATCATTGAGTCGACAACGGACACCAATATCGGTGAATATCTATCGCATGCAGGCAATCTTATAACACGAACGCTCACATACCTGCCTTTCATCCTAACTATGCGTGCTCGTGCTCATGCCATGTTCATGTGTGTATGCATTTCAAGACATCATGCATAATTACTAAATTATGTCATACAAGGTTCACATAAGCATGAGATCATGTAAGTCATGCGCAGGCAAGTTACATGTCGTAGTTTCTACTTACTTGTCGTCCAAGCTAAACTAGCGTACTCCCTCGTAAAGTTCCTAACATACGACCTTTAAACAAAAAGTTTGGAGCATTAGTACCTTATATTCCTTAGCTAATTTATCGAAATAATTAATTTTCGGTATACTAACTGTTTAGACTATATTACTTTGCTAGAACTCCAATTCACCAGATTCGTGTCTAGGCTAAGTCCCTACCCGATTGAATTCCAATTTAAAAGAAGCTCGGCGAAAGTCCTAACAGGATTCAGTTTCGTTCGAAACTCCCAACGCTCGATTCGATTGCATGAAATTATTTCCCTTCGCCCGATTGGTATGCATAGAACCCTACTTTCGGTCGATTGTGTCTCACGGCTTGGTTTCGCCCGATTGATCACGCAATAATGTCCACTTTCGATCGATTGGTTCCGCCCGACGCGAGTTTCGCCGCGTGTTGGCGTCAGTATGTCGTTATCTTTGGTTCGCTCGACACCATGCATAGTAGATAGCCACTTTCGATCGATTCCTATGTGTATGAATCGACCCGATTCTTGAAGGACACATTCGAAGCACTCTTTGAAGTCCAGTTTCGACGGAATCTAATACCTCTTAATTAATTCCGCCAATTCAATTTCATTTTAAGGTTGGTTTCGTCGGGTGCCACGTAAGCTTCGAATTGCTCGGGTTGTCTAATGTCAAGTGTCGGTCGAAACTGTATCTAATTTCCTAGTCTCGGTCGAAACTCCATGTTATTTGATTCAAATCAAAAACCCCTAGTCTCCTAATCGCCAGAGACCTCAAACAATTTTCCACCTCCGATCGAAGGCTTCAAAAAAATTAATCTTAATCGAAACTAAGTTCATATATCCTCTACCCAGAATTCATAGGTTCTAAGGCTTCCTTCGACCCAAAAACGCCTTACTTAAAATTATCTCATGTTGAAGTAATAAACCCTAAAACAGATTAGATTAATCAAAACCTAGGAAAACCTCAAGGAAACCCTCGGTTATGATTTTACACTCAATCCTAGGGTTTTTGCCGTCTATGGTACACTTAAAATTTCCTCAAGTTTCCATTAATCCTCAATGTAATTAAATGAAATAATTTTAATAAGGCAAATCATAATATCTTAGGGGAATAATTTCACTTACTTCTTCGAATTTTCCAAGCTATTTGGGGTGTCCTTTGAGTGAAATCCTTTCGGCCTCTTCTCCCTGTTCTTTCACTTTGATTTTTCGATGGTTCTTTAGGGAGCTTGTGGAGTTTGGTTTGTTAGGTTAGATAATTTTTCTTTAGATAGGGTTGACGGAACATGACTTGGGCGTGGGTGTTCCTTGTTTCAAGGAGGTTTGTCTCCCAATTTGGCTTCTCATGACGTTGGGCGTAATGTTAAATGTTTAGCCCCACATTTACTAATTCATAATTCCATGACTTCCTAGCCCAATTTGATGCTTCCTAGTCGAATGGAAATTCTAGCCCAAATTCCTATATACTATTGTCATTATCTCTTTTCTTTATTCTCCCTATTTTCGAAAATCCCCTACATAAACTAGGAGTCATCATAAATATATAATTAATTTGACATAATTGCACGTAATTCTCATAACAACATGAGCACAAAATTCATAGAGGCACGTAAGCATATATCATATACGCAAATTAGCATGTAATCACTTAGGTCATAAACGAATTTATTGGCCAACCTAGCTTGCGGGGACGCGCGTCCTACAGTTTTGGAGGAAAAGGTTGATGGCTGAAGTTTATCTCTCGGTTTGGCTATTAGTCGTTCGAGATTAGTAAATTGTAATTAGTTATGTTCTCATGTCTATCATCGTCTTAACTCTAACAGACATTCACTCACTCTACTGAAGTCTAACACTTACGGACGTATATAATATCAAAGAAGAATAGCTTAACGGTGCCCCCTCTGTCATCCCATGAGAATCGATGAATAAACTCGCAATATATGGTTTTTATTATTTACTGTCTAACTGGATGTCTAGAGAGAACTGATGGTAAATAAATAATCTGCCTATCAAGGAATAAATCAAACATATATTCGATAAATAAGTATTCGAATACAATATTCTCATACATAGCAAATAATACACCGATTAAATACGTGCCCTATTCATTACATCCTCGAATGGCTTTCTGAGGGCACATCCTAACACAAATTGCACAGACTATCCATTTAAATTAGCCATTAGATACCGATATTTACAATGCTATGGAAGGTTTAGGTTTTCTAACCCATGTAACTTAAAGAATGTTGATTGTCAACAACTTTAAGACATTAAATACATGGGGTTTAGGCCTAATCTCACTTGAAATCTTTACTTACGCATCAGAAACAAATGTGTTAGAAGAAGCTAAGCGAAAAGCTAAATCTTGGGCTGAGATCTCCTTCGACTACACCGATTGGAACCATAGATACAGAACTCGGGAGATACCCCAGGAATGTGACTATGATTCAATTTATCCTTCAGATACTTTATGCCAGTCTGAGGAAGCATATAGTTATCATTCCAAAATTCTTCTTTCATTTATATTCCTCTTGTAGTTTAGAAAATTGAGGATTTGAGCTCATCTTTAGTAATCGTAACTAAGAATTTTGAAGCAGAAAAGAAAGCATTCCTGACGGAGATGGAAAATCTCAAAGCTTCCTCCATTGAACAAAATATTTCTCACGAATCTTCCACTCCCTCACAAGAAAAATTCATTCTAAATAGCGTGAAGAAAGAAAAAGTGCCTTCTAGTTCTTTAATTTCGACAAATAATATTTCTAAACATATTGTTCCTAAACTTGTGTCTACTACATGTGCAGGTAGCGTAGTGAAGAAGTCCAAGCATAAGGCGTGGGTGTCTAGGATATATTTAAAGCAGGAGCCCATAGAATTAAAAATTCATAAATTTTCACCTCTTTCTCTAAAAACAAAGTCTGACACTTGTAAAAATGAAAGAGTCACTTCTTCTCTTAAGATCATTACTTCTAAATGTTCCTTACCGCCTATTGTCATTAGAAGCACTTAAAGCAGGCATATGGCTCTATTCACTCTTGCTCTCACCTAAGGTATCCTGTTCAGATCCAATCTCCAAAGCACCTAAGGAGATTATCGAGTGAAAAGATTCTCCTCGATCAAGCCTAAAACTGCATTTATCTCTGCTGTAATTCATTTTCCCTCATATGTTCCTAAAACCGCAACTAGGCCGAAAAAAGCCAAAAGGCCAAGTCGCCTAAAGTGATCAAACCAACTCCTAAGTTGGCTTGGGTACATAAACCTCCAACTAGCAAAAAGTTTAGGAACTAATTCTGAACAAATAAAGTTTACATCTGCTAATCAGAGAGGACCCATTTATAAGTGGGTACCTAAGCTCTCTACTTTGGTTTTGCAGATCCATCATGTGTGGTACCTCGACTCAGGTTGCTCCACACACATGACTCGGAATCAAGGTCTGTTGAGCAACTATCAAGATCGGTTTTCTGGAGGAGTCAGATTCGGCAATGACTCAGCTCCAATACTTTAATTTGGGTACATCATTCTGGACAATTTGACTATAAAGGATGTCTCATACGTCGAAGGCTGTAGAATATCATTTGTAATTGTGCTTGATTTCATTATTTGTCCTTGTAATTAGGGGCTTTACTTGTATTAGTCTTTAGATTAAGGACTAATTAGATATTTATACCAAGAGTGTTTGTATAAATACTTGTAAACGAATTGAGCTGAATTGTGGCGACCCTACTTTTCTAATTAGGACTAGTGGCGGATTTCCGCAACGTAAGTCGCGGAAGGCCCGTCTAATAAAAACATTTTCTAAAAGATATTATAATACAACAAAATATTATTTTACATAATAGTATCTATACAATGGGCTGAAGCCCCCAAAATGTCAAAAGGTCAAAAACTCTATCGCCGCTCCACAGGTCTTCATCCATGTACCGCTCCGCCCTCAAAAGTCCGTGGAGCACCGCCACCAGCCGCCTCAGTCACGACGCGTATCAGCGTCGGACTCGGTACCTACAACACGTAAACACTGAGCGATTTGCCCAGTAGGTGAATATGCAATGCAACGTGCACTCATTCCCAATCCCAATTCTCACAACATGATATAATGCACGCTCATTTCCACATTTCTATCGTATCTCAATATCAGGGCCCTAGGCTGGACTCGGCACCTCGCGCGCAATAAAATAAAATATATCGTCTGGTCGTTAACGCCAGACTAGCGGTGCCCACGCCGATAGTGCGCTGATCGATCACGTCAACGTCCTCCTATCAGGTCGCCCCTTCCGCTACACAACACATCCGACGGTTTGCACCTCGGGTCGCTCACGCCCGAGTAGACAGATCGCTCGCGTCTGTCTCCCGTCAGGTGCCCCGCGAGTCCAACCTCAACTCCGCTACGAGTCTGACTGCCAAAATCGGCACACTCTACCCCGCTCAATCGACACCTTAAGTCTTAAGGTGTCACCACTAATGTGGTCATTGTCCCTCACAATGTCATGCGATGCCATGTACATACGTGATACACATGAAACGTGATGTCACATAAAGCATACGTAAAACACGTAAATCACATAAGTCACGTAATCACATAATAGCAGGTAAGCGTTTACGTGTCGTAGATGAATGATTCACCTACCTGTCCTCCCGCTAATACCAACTACGAAGTCCCGTGAAGTCTCTATAGATCGGTCGTCTGAATATAATAATATTATTAGTATATGTGCTAGTTCTCGAAAACCCTAAAATTATTAAAATCCTAAAATTCATAAAAACCCTAAAATGATAAAAACCTTAAAATTTATGAAAACCTAAAAATAATGAAATTCCTAAAAATAAATAAACCCTAAAATATTAAAAACCCTAAATATAATGAAATTCTTAAAATACCCAAAAATTTATTAATTAAAACACCATGTCTAGCTCCTATGTAGAACAAATAATACCGAGACCCTATTATAGGTTATGAAAATGTCGAGACATATAACAATGTCGAAACTTAATAACTCGAATTCTTATCAATACAAAAGTCGAGCCTACCATTTGGTAAACAAAATAAATCTCGAGATCATTGATAGTATTACTTTTCAAGTCCTAATAAAAATCGAGCCCTTCTTAGGATAAAATATCGAGACCTATTACTCGAGAGAGCAATGTCGAGATATCATTAGCTTATCGAGGTCTTTGTACACGTCAAAGCGTTTCATACTCTATGAGGTGTCGAGTTCTTACAAATAGATAATATCGAGATCTATCTAAGCATATCAAATGTCGAGGTTTATACTAATGTCGAGATCATTCTTATCACTTGTCGACATCTTATAGCTATCAAGACCTATCGAAATCTTAATATAAATGTCGAGACTATTATTTCTGAAAAATGTCGAAACGCCTTAAAAAATGTCGAGGCGTCTAATAAAATGTCGATATCTTATACCAAATGTCGAAACCCTCTTATTACAATAAATATCGAGACCTTGGACAAATGTCGAGACATCTAAACAAATATAAATGTCGAGAACTGTTCCATAAAATGTCGGGATCTGTTTGAAATGTCGAGAACTCTTCTATACATAAAAAAAATAAATCTCGAGAGTTATAACCTTACAAATGTCGAGACCTTGTCGAGAATTTCTAATCATATCGACATCATTTACTATCGAAATTCCAGACCTAATACACCTATTGATGTATACTAAAAACAAATTGAAAACACTTATAAAAACAAAACTTCATTGTTGTTCTTGATACCAAAAGCTGATAGCATCAGTATTAACTCAATTATTTTTCGAGAATCTGGAATTTAATTCTAGCAATTACCTTACCAAAGCTATGCTTAATTGTTCTAGTACATAATCATATCATGCCAAAAACTTCCCAAAATTTTTCACTGTTAAAATATCGAAAACCATGTATGACACATCTCGAAATTTTACATTAGTATGTCTCGAAATCTTTTGGGATGTAGAAAAGAAACCCTAGTTATTTCAACAGATGAGTTAATTGTCGAAAACTGTCCAACTGAACACCAACACACGTTTAGCATAGCTACCTTGCATATTTAAAGTGCTAAACTCAACCTATGATTCATGATAAATATATCTAGCTCAAGAACACATCAAAGTCATGTAAACTTCTATAACTTTCCCGACAACTTCACTGAAGAAGTCACATGATCAAACGAAAGTAATTACTCAATAATATACTAAACATATTAAGCATTCGTGGTTTACCTTATTTCAAGGATCAAATTTTTGGAGATGCTAACCTCCTATGCTATTGATTTATTTCGATGCCCCCCCCTTTTTGTTCACGTTTCTTTCTTGATGATAAAGCTTTCTTCATAAGGCTTGTGAGATAATTAGATATACTTGATGACATCGATAAGTGTGATGATAGGACAAGGTGATATACGAGACTTAACCTTGGGCTTAAGTAATCCTATGATCATAATGTATTTTCGAAAACTTGGGCCTTGTATTAAAGTTAATTAGCCAAATTCCCATTCGTTCTATGATTACTACTTCGGTAAATTCTTAAGCTGAATTTGTTTCCAAATTATTTCGAACTATTAAGCCTTATATTTTTGCTTCGAGCAAAATTTTATTATCAAAATTTCGAGTTCACGAAATTACAAGACTATTTACAATCAACATCCCGTAAAAATTTTACGGGTATTACATCCTTCCCCCCTTAACAGAATTTCGTCCCCGAAATTACGCCGATTGGAATAACTCGGGATAACGAATTCTCATATCATCCTCACGTTCCCATGTGGCTTCCTCAACTGATTGATTCCGCCACAAAACTTTAACTAACGAAATAGTCTTATTCCGTAGTCGTTTCGACTCGTACATCAAAATTTCTACGGGCTTCTCTTCATAACTCAAGTCAGGCTTGAGCCGTTGGTAAAGAAGCTCGTTCTGAATTACATGGCTCGGGTCCGCGACGTATTTTCGTAATGTCGATACGCGAAATACGTCGTGAACTTGCGATAGTGAAGCCGGCAATTCTAATTGGTATGCAACTTCACCGACTCGTCTGATAATCTTGAACGGGCCTATGTATCTTGGACCTAGTTTGCCCTTCTTTCCAAATCGCTTCACTCCTTTCATCGGGGAGATCTTCAAAAATACTAGGTCATCTTCCGCAAATTCCAAAGATCGTCGTCGATGATCAGCGTAACTCTTCTGTCGACTCTGAGCAATTCGCATTCTTTCCCGGATCTTGGTCACTGCTTCTGTTGTTTCTCGGATTATATCGGGTCCTAGTAAAGCTTGTTCACCTATTTCGTCCCAATGGACTGGGGATCGGCACTTGCGCCCGTTTAATGCTTCGTACGGTGCCATCCCGATCGTAGCATGGAAACTATTGTTGTAAGAAAATTCGATCAGCGGCAAGTACTTACTCCAGTTTCCCTTGAAGTCTAGGACGCACGCTCGTAACATGTCCTCAAGGGTTTGGATCGTTCGTTCAGACTGCCTGTCGGTCTGGGGATGATATGCAGTACTGAACGAGAGCTTAGTACCCATCGCTTTCTGTAAGCTCTACCAAAAGTTCGACAAAAATCTCGAATCTCGATCCGAGACTATAGAAATTGGAATTCCATGGAGGCGGATGATTTCCTGAATATATAATTCCGCATAGCGTTCCATGGAAAAAGTGGAACTAATTGGAAGGAAATGAGCTGATTTTGTCAGGCGATCAACAATCACCCAAACAGCGTCGTGGCCTTTCGTCGTTTTGGGTAACCCAACGACGAAATCCATTGTGATATGATCCCACTTCCATTCCGGAATGGGTAGAGGCTGTAGGGTTCCACCGGGTCGCTGGTGTTCCGCTTTAATCAATTGGCAGGTCATACATCGGTTCACGAACGCTGCGATGTCTTTCTTCATTCCTGGCCACCAGTAGGTTATTCGCAGATCTTGATACATTTTCGTGGCTCCTGGGTGTACCGAATATGTGGTCGCGTGTGCTTCCTTCATTATCGTTTGTCGTAACTCCTCGTTGTTAGGTACATAAAGACGGTTCTTGTATAGCAAAGCTCCATCTCTCGGATGTTAAAATCTTCGGGAGATGCTTCCTTCATTTTTAAGTAAAGTTCGTCCTCTTCTTGCATTTTCTTGATTTGTTCTAGCAGCGTGGGTTGGAGAGTTAGCGCTGCTAGTCTTGCTTCAACTTCGCCCAAATTAACTATTTCTATTCCAAGCTGATGTAACTCTGTATTTACCACTTTTCGGCTTAGCGCATCGGCGACTACGTTCGCCTTGCCTGGGTGATAGCTAATAACGCAGTCGTAGTCCTTGACGAGTTCCAGCCATCTTCGCTGTCGCATATTAAGTTCCTTCTGAGTAAAGAAATACTTCAAACTTTTATGGTCTGTGAAGATCTCACATTTCTCTCCATAGAGATAATGTCTCCAGATCTTCAGAGCGAAGACCACCGCTGCTAATTCGAGGTCATGGGTTGGGTAGTTCTTCTCGTATTCCTTTAGTTGTCGTGAAGCATAGGCAATCACCTTTCCGTTTTGCATCAGCACGCATCCAAGTCCGTTTTTCGAGGCGTCGCTATAGACTGAGAATCCTCCAGTCCCCGAGGGTATAGTTAGAATAGGAGCAGAAGTGAGTCGCTTTTTCAGCTCCTGAAAGCTTTGTTCGCACGCTTCAGACCACTTGAAAGGTACGTTCTTTCTGGTCAAGTTCGTCAGTGTTGAGGCGATGCTAGAGAAGTCAGCTATAAACTTGCGGTAGTATCCCGCAAGTCCTAGGAAGCTTCGGATCTCGGTCGGAGTAGTTGGTCGTGGCCAATTGTTGACAGCCTCAATCTTACTCGGGTCCACGGAGATTCCACTCCCGGAAATCACGTGTCCCAAGAAGGCTACTTGCTCAAGCCAAAATTCGCATTTCTTGAATTTGGCGTAGAGCTGTTTCTCTCGCAGAATTCCTAAGACGATTCGTAAATGGTTCTCGTGTTCCTCCTTCGTCTTAGAATAGATCAGAATATCGTCTATAAAGACGATTACGAAATGGTCGAGATAGTCTTTAAAGACTCGGTTCATAAGATCCATAAAAGCAGCTGGGGCATTTGTCAGTCCAAAAGGCATGACCAAAAACTCGTAATGGCCGTACCTCGTACTGAATGCGGTTTTAGGAACATCTACCTCCCTGATCTTCAACTGATGGTATCCCGAACGGAGGTCAATTTTCGAGAATACCGTAGCTCCTCGTAGTTGATCGAACAGATCATCGATCCTTGGCAACGGATATTTATTCTTGATAGTGATCTTATTCAACTCCCTGTAGTCGATGCACAGTCGCATCGACCCATCTTTCTTTCGCACAAAAAGAACGGGAGCGCCCCACGGCGAAAAACTCGGCTGGATAAAACCCTTAGATAGCAGATCTTCTAACTGTTCCTTCAATTCCTTTAATTCATTTGGTGCTAAACGATAAGGGGCTTTGGAGATTGGGGCAGACCCCGGGATCAGATCTATCGTGAACTGTATTTCTCGATCAGGGGGTAACCCCGGGAGATCATCGGGAAATACATCGGCATATTCGCTAACTATCGGTACATCCTTCAGTTCAGGCTGAGGTAACTCCTCTGCCTTCACCGCATACACGAGATAAGACTCACAACCTGATCTCAAGAGTCGTTGAGCCTTTAGAGCTGATATTCTTGGAATACTATTCTTATCTACTTTACCCGAAAGAGTGAATGCGTCTTCTTCGGGCAGCTGAAATTTAACGACCTTCTTGTTGCAATCGATGATGGCTCCATATTTTGAAAGCCAATCCATCCCGAAGATGACATCGTAGTCGTTCATCGAGATTACAATCAGGTCGGCACTCAAGTTCCTACCATCAATAACTATGACGCATCCTTTCAGTACTTGGTTGGTATGCGTCGGATCCCCGTGTGGTAGAGTAACTACATAAGTGCATTCAGATGAGGTAGGAGATATTCCTACCTTCGCCACGTACTTAGCCGACACAAATGAATGTGTGGCTCCAGAATCGATAAGCACAGAAGTGGGCACGTTATAGATAGTTAACGTACCCGTCACAACAGAAGGATTCGCCTCGGCCTCCTCATTTGTCAAAGTAAAAACTCTCGCGGGAACAGGTGGAGGTCGCATCGGCGGTTGGGCCGGGTTCCGCACTGGGGGTAAATTCTCCGTACAAGCTCTAGCAAAATGACCGATTTTTCCGCATCGGAAACATTGCGGCATCTGTCTTGTTCCAAAACATGCCCCGAAATGGTAACGCCCGCATTGTCGACACTGGGGCGCAACATTTTGAGGTCGATTGGGGATATTGATCGGTCCCTGATTTGGTCTCGGGCGCCAGTTTTGTTGGCCCTGTCGATTCCATTGGGTATTAGGACCTTTGCCGAAAAATTGGCGTTTCTTATCTCTTCCGCTTCCTTGTTGGACCTCTCTTCTCCTCTTCGCTTCCTGAGCTTCCACCACCACTGATTCTGCTTGTTCCGCAATTAAGGCACGTTCCGTCACTTGCATAAACTCTAATTGGCGTGCACCCGCAATACTTAAATCCCGATAGATTTCGGGTTTAAGTCCCTTAATGAACCTAGTCACTTTCAGTGAATTAGTCGCCACTAACTGCGGAGCAAATCGGGATAATTCCTCAAATCGACGGATGTACTCTGCCACCGGCATGCTCCCTTGCTTCAAGCTCATGAACTCGTACATTCTCTGTTCTTGATCGTGGGCCGTAAAGTATTTGTTGAAGAAGAGCTCCCTAAATCTTTCCCAAGTCATAGTGATTGGGCTCTCCAACACCTTTACGGTGTTCCACCAATAGCGTGCATTCTCTCGGAAAAGGGAAACGGGACAAAGGACTTTTTCGTTGTCAAGCACTCGACTATAGATGAACATGTCCTCTATAGTGCCTATCCAATCTTCAGCCACCGCAGGATTGGTAGCTTCAGTAAATATTGGGGGGTTTAGCTTTCGAAATCGTTCCCCGATTAGTTCCACTCGATCAGGCTGCGGGGAATGTTCCGACGAGCTCCGGTGATGGATCAAGTCATTGATTTGATCCGACTTCAATTGATGTATAGTAGAGGGGTCGTCATTTGGTGGGGATTCAGACCCCGCCCTACGGCTAGAACTGCCTACATCTCGACGTCCTTTCCGCATTTTTATCTATTTCTACAATTATTCACATAGAGCACATATCAAATAACACGTAATAATGAAATTAAATATTGAACTTACAGGCCAGGCTGGTTCTCCAGGCTTTTGAGCGGCAGTACATGGATAATCTTCAGAATCTGAAGCCTAAGCTCTGATACCACCTGTGGCGACCCTACTTTTCTAATTAGGACTAGTGGCGGATTTCCGCAACGTAAGTCGCGGAAGGCCCGTCTAATAAAAACATTTTCTAAAAGATATTATAATACAACAAAATATTATTTTACATAATAGTATCTATACAATGGGCTGAAGCCCCCAAAATGTCAAAAGGTCAAAAACTCTATCGCCGCTCCACAGGTCTTCATCCATGTACCGCTCCGCCCTCAAAAGTCCGTGGAGCACCGCCACCAGCCGCCTCAGTCACGACGCGTATCAGCGTCGGACTCGATACCTACAACACGTAAACACTGAGCGATTTGCCCAGTAGGTGAATATGCAATGCAACGTGCACTCATTCCCAATCCCAATTCTCACAACATGATATAATGCACGCTCATTTCCACATTTCTATCGTAACTCAATATCAGGGCCCTAGGCTGGACTCGGCACCTCGCGCGCAATAAAATAAAATATATCGTCTGGTCGTTAACGCCAGACTAGCGGTGCCCACGCCGATAGTGCGCTGATCGATCACGTCAACGTCCTCCTATCAGGTCGCCCCTTCCGCTACACAACACATCCGACGGTTTGCACCTCGGGTCGCTCACGCCCGAGTAGACAGATCGCTCACGTCTGTCTCCCGTCAGGTGCCCCGCGAGTCCAACCTCAACTCCACTACGAGTCTGACTGCCAAAATCGGCACACTCTACCCCGCTCAATCGACACCTTAAGTCTTAAGGTGTCACCACTAATGTGGCCATTGTCCCTCACAATGTCATGCGATGCCATGTATATACGTGATACACATGAAACGTGATGTCACATAAAGCATACGTAAAACACGTAAATCACATAAGTCACGTAATCACATAATAGCAGGTAAGCGTTTACGTGTCGTAGATGAATGATTCACCTACCTGTCCTCCCGCTAATACCAACTACGAAGTCCCGTGAAGTCTCTATAGATCGGTCGTTTGAATATAATAATATTATTAGTATATGTGCTAGTTCTCGAAAACCCTAAAATTATTAAAATCCTAAAATTCATAAAAACCCTAAAATGATAAAAACCTTAAAATTTATGAAAACCTAAAAATAATGAAATTCCTAAAAATAAATAAACCCTAAAATATTAAAAACCCTAAATATAATGAAATTCTTAAAAATACCCAAAAATTTACTAATTAAAACACCATGTCTAGCTCCTATGTAGAACAAATAATACCGAGACCCTATTATAGGTTATGAAAATGTCGAGACATATAACAATGTCGAAACTTTATAACTCGAACTCTTATCAATACAAAAGTCGAGCCTACCATTTGGTAAACAAAATAAATCTCGAGATCATTGATAGTATTACTTTTCAAGTCCTAATAAAAATCGAGCCCTTCTTAGGATAAAATATCGAGACCTATTACTCGAGAGAGCAATGTCGAGATATCATTAGCTTATCGAGGTCTTTGTACACGTCAAAGCGTTTCATACTCTATGAGGTGTCGAGTTCTTACAAATAGATAATATCGAGATCTATCTAAGCATATCAAATGTCGAGGTTTATACTAATGTCGAGATCATTCTTATCACTTGTCGACATCTTATAGCTATCAAGACCTATCGAAATCTTAATATAAATGTCGAGACTATTATTTCTGAAAAGTGTCGAAACGCCTTAAAAAATGTCGAGGCGTCTAATAAAATGTCGATATCTTATACCAAATGTCGAAACCCTCTTATTACAATAAATATCGAGACCTTGGACAAAATGTCGAGACATCTAAACAAATATAAATGTCGAGAACTGTTCCATAAAATGTCGGGATCTGTTTGAAATGTCGAGAACTCTCCTATACATAAAAAAAAATAAATCTCGAGAGTTATAACCTTACAAATGGCGAGACCTTGTCGAGAATTTCTAATCATATCGACATCATTTACTATCGAAATTCCAGACCTAATACACCTATTGATGTATACTAAAAACAAATTGAAAACACTTATAAAAACAAAACTTCATTGTTGTTCTTGATACCAAAAGCTGATAGCATCAGTATTAACTCAATTATTTTTCGAGAATCTGGAATTTAATTCTAGCAATTACCTTACCAAAGCTATGCTTAATTGTTCTAGTACATAATCATATCATGCCAAAAACTTCCCAAAATTTTTCACTGTTAAAATATCGAAAACCATGTATGACACATCTCGAAATTTTACATTAGTATGTCTCGAAATCTTTTGGGATGTAGAAAAGAAACCCTAATTATTTCAACAGATGAGTTAATTGTCGAAAACTGTCCAACTGAACACCAACACACGTTTAGCATAGCTACCTTGCATATTTAAAGTGCTAAACTCAACCTATGATTCATGATAAATATATCTAGCTCAAGAACACATCAAGTCATGTAAACTTCTATAACTTTCCCGACAACTTCACTGAAGAAGTCACATGATCAAACGAAAGTAATTACTCAATAATATACTAAACATATTAAGCATTCGTGGTTTACCTTATTTCAAGGATCAAATTTTTGGAGATGCTAACCTCCTATGCTATTGATTTATTTCGATGCCCCCCCCCCCCCTTTTGTTCACGTTTCTTTCTTGATGATAAAGCTTTCTTCATAAGGCTTGTGAGATAATTAGATATACTTGATGACATCGATAAGTGTGATGATAGGACAAGGTGATATACGAGACTTTACCTTGGGCTTAAGTAATCCTATGATCATAATGTATTTTCGAAAACTTGGGCCTTGTATTAAAGTTAATTAGCCAAATTCCCATTCGTTCTATGATTACTACTTCGGTAAATTCTTAAGCTGAATTTGTTTCCAAATTATTTCGAACTATTAAGCCTTATATTTTTGCTTCGAGCAAAATTTTATTATCAAAATTTCGAGTTCACGAAATTACAAGACTATTTACAATCAACATCCCGTAAAAATTTTACGGGTATTACATGAATAGAGAAAGTTTTGAGAATTGATCCGAAGGGCTCGCAATTCAATTTCTAGAGAGAGAAACAACAGTAACTTTCTCACTCTACTCGAAATCTCTCTCTCGATCTTCATTAGAGTTTTTCGATCGATTATTAATGTCAATCATATTCATCGAACTACTTAGAATTCCTGCCTAGGATCTTAGAGTTGTTAATCTGAGGACCTAACAATTGGTATCAGAGCAGATTCGTTCTTTTTTGAAACGAAAATTGTTAGAATTGGATCGAAATTTTATTTCGAACACTGTTCCATCGAAGAACAGATTTGGTGCGAAAAGTTTTTCGATCCAATAGCTTAATTCTGTGCTTAATTGACTTGAATTTGATGTTTCAGTCTAGATTAAGTGATATATGATCATTGCGACGAGATCAGTAGAAGTTTGAGCTTCGATTGTTATTAATTTGATTCTGAAGTGTTACTGTTTGCGAAGAACATGAAGAACACATTCTGATTTTGCTCAAATTCGATATATTTTGCTTCATAACGTGTTTAATTGCTTGTTCGTGCGTGATTAATACATGATTGCGAGCAATTACCTAAAATTTCACTATCTGATTCTTTGTTTTTGCTCAAATCCGTGTTAATCATATTCTGTTAATTTTTCTCGATTGCTCAAATTTTTCTTGCTAAGTTTTGCGATCGGATTAGTTTCTCATGCGCGAGAATTTTTCTCGGTCAGAATACGAAGTCAGAGCTAGAATCGTGATCAGCAGAAACGATTCTTGTTAGAAATATTTCTAGAGCATTATTCAGCGAAAAACTTTTTCGAGTGAGACCAATTTTGACCTTGCATGCGTAATAACTTTCACTAGAAAAACATTTTCAGTCAAACCTTTTAAAGGTTGACCTGGCGAAAATCATTTACACGCGAGAAACTTTTCTAGTCAACGGATTTATTTTGACTTGTCGAGAAACTTACTAACGTACTGTTTCTTTGCGATCGAAATAAATTCACGATGAGGAAATTTATCTCGACTGAACGATTTTGGCAACTTATTTCGCTCGTAAAATATTTCGCTGACACAATTTCTCGAACGAGAACTGTAAATACATTCTGTATCGACAAAATTAATTTTGATCATACTGTAAAGATTGAATCGAAATTAATTGTCGATCTAATCTTCGAATCAAACGCTACTAACCAATTTCATCACTTGTGAAGAACTTTATATCATCTTCAACCTTCAAAACAATCAACGAAGATCCTTCAAACAACTCGACTACTATTCAAAATGGATGCTTATTCGCTCGGAAACGACAACCGTCCGCCGATCTTGCAAAGAGGCGAATACACAGTATGGAGAAGCCGCTTCCTAAATTTCATAGCACTAAAAGATCAAGCCGAAAATCTACTGCAGTCCCTTGAAGAGGGACCGACACAGTTCTGGGTCCATGTACCCGGGGACGAAACCGCTACTCCAGTAATTCCAGCTTCTAGGCGACTAAAGGAGCCTAGAGAATACTCTCTGGAGGAAAGAGCTCGAGCCAAGGCTGATCTAGTAGCCATGAATACCCTTATGCAGGATCCCCAGCAATATATACAGACAAATCGACAGCCTTACCTCGGCTAAGGGGATGTGGGATGAGCTGCATAGGATGATGCCAAGGACGGAAGTTGGCATAAAGGCCAAGAAGGCGAACATTCTCACTGCATACGACTCCTTCAGAGCTAAGCCGGAGGAGAGCCTATACGAAATCTACCAACGATACCTCACTCTTCTCAACGAGATGAGGAAGATAGAAATCACAAAGACAAACATGGAAACAAACATTAGATTTCTATCTTCTCTGCCCACGGAATGGAAGAAAATATCCACACAAATACGACAAAATAAAGATTTAGAAGAGTTGGATGTCCATGCCGTGTTCGATAATCTAGCTCAACATGAGGATGATATCCGAGATATTATCAAAGAGCAGAATGGCAAACAAACCGAAGACACGGTTGCCTTACTCTCGGAGAAGAGGAGCACAAGATCAAGAAATGAAAAGATCGTTAGGCCACCATCATCATTGGAGTCGAAAGATGAAACGGACCGACATAGAGCCGAACATGAAAGCCCTTGGAAAGCAGTTAGCTCTCATTGGACAAATGATGAGCAAGAAGTACTTCAAGAAGAAGTCTTCAACCTCAGCCAACAGACTTCGGACTACAAGCTCAAGAACAAAGAACGTGCTCCGGAGAGTTCCGAGGTCAAGAACCCCAAAGATACTAACAAATGCTATAATTGTGGCAAAGCAGGTCACTTCGCCAGGGAATGCTCTCTCCCGAAGAAGAGAGATGCAAACTACTACTCCAGGAAGCTTCAATTGACAAAACAGAAAGAAGCTGGAGTAGCTCTCATGGCCGAGCAGGACCAATGGCTCGAGGACACGTCGAGCTCCGAAGAAGAGAACTTAGCCCTCATGGCTCGTCTCGACAACGAAATGAACGCCGAAACATCCACTCGTACGGACGACAACAACGCATCCACATCTTCAAATGAGGTAGTCTCTCACTCCACATTATTGACCATGTTAGATTCATATCAAACGCAATATGCTATCATGAAACGTGAGCAGAAAAGTATAAAGGAAGTAGAGAATAACCTTGACAGAGCTCAGGAGAGGATAGATAGTCTCGAATCAGAACTTAGAAGCTCTCGTGCAAAAATAGAAGAACTTACTAAGAGCTTACATTCTAGAGAGACTAGTCAACCTCCTTTAGGACAGCATAGTGAAAAGATTAAAGAGTTAGAAGACAGGCTAGCAAATAACTACAATTGTCTGGTTAGGAATATCAATGAGAAAACTACCTTAAATTGTAGGATAACCGAAGCTACTTCTAAGATCACTGACTTAGAAACTCAATTAGAAATATCTAACGCTAAGGTTAGTGAGCTTAGTAGGGATCTAGACGCCTGTCAGGCCGCCAAACTGACGGTAGAAAATAATTATGCTCTCCTAAGTGAGGAAGGCATAAAGTTATACGCGAAAATTAAAAAATTAGATGATCTTCTTACGCGTAGGGGACATCCTGAACAGACGATATTCTTAAACAAGCCCAAGGATATTGAGTTTTATAATCCAATAGAAGGCATAGGTTTCACTAACCCACGTATTTTACGGAAGAAAGAAATGCATGACATTAAGAACATGGGTTTAGCTGCAACCTCTCTTAGGAACATTACGGAATCGACGTATGAAAATGCGTTTGATTCATCCATCAAACAAGCCTCACATGGGCCTGAGATCCCCTTTGACTACAATGAACTAATTGAAAAGGACAAAAATAGGAAACCTACTCTAACACCTGTCAGCGAGTTAGCTCAAATTCTACCTCCGGACACTAAAGAATACCACGAGGAAGTCAAAAAGGTCAATTATCAAAATTCTCTCTACAAACGCCCTATGATAAAACAGATAGAGGAGTCACAGGCGAAACTTGACAAAGAAAGAGAGAATTTCGAAGCTCAAAAGGAAAAATTCTATAAGGAGATGAAAAATCTCAAGGCTTCCTCGTCCTCTCAAACTACCTCTCACGCTATTATAAAACGTGTGAAAATAGAAAAATCGTCTTCGAAAGATCAAAAGAGCATTAATAATTCTGTTAAAGGTGCTAAGACTAATTTTACTTCACCTACGTCCACAGGGAGCGTAGAGCCAGCACCGACTACGAAGGCGAGAGCGTCTAGTCCTAAAATAAAGAAGGAGCGAGTAGATTTAAATGTTTCTGAGCATGTTATTCCTTCTGTCAAAACAAAAGACACTCGTAGTAATAAAAGAGCCATTTCTTCGTTCAAAATAATTGCTTCTACGAGCTCACTTCAGCCTATCACCTATAGAAGTAAAAATCTCGAAATAGGCTCTACATCGAAAATTACTACTAATCATTCTGAAACAAATGCCAAAAGGAAAAATCGTAGGAAAAAAGATCCAGCCATAAAGAAAGCTTATGGCGCCGCACATAACTGTACTCACCTAAGGTATCCTGTCGAAATTAAATCCCCCAAGCACCTTAGGAGACTATCACAAGAAAAGATCTTTTCCTCAGTCAAACCCCCCAAGGCATTTGTACGAGCTGAAATAACCTTCCCTGTAAGGTTCAACCCAAATGGGTTCCTAAATCTCCGCCTAGGACGACAAAAGCCAAAAGGGCCAAGTCTCCTACAGAGCCAAAACCCAAACTCACTTCTCCAAAAGTGCAATGGGTTATTAAGACTCTTCCAAAAATAGATTTAGGAGTCATATCTGAACCCAAAATTAAATCTGCTAATCTGAGAGGACCCATGCTTAAGTGGGTACCTAAAGCTCTCTAAATTGTTTTTGCAGATCCATCATGTGTGGTACCTCGACTCTGGTTGCTCCACACACATGACTGGTAAACAAGAGCTGCTGAGCAACTACAAAGACCGAGCAAACGGCAAAGTCAGATTTGGGAACAACGATTCAGCCCCGATTCTAGGACTTGGGGATATCATTTTGAAGAATCTAACCATCAAAGATGTCTCATACGTCGAAGGCATCCGCCATAACTTGTTCAGCATAGGCCAATTCTGTGACAAAGGCTTTCAGGTGGTCTTCCATGCTGACCGGTGCAGAATTTTGGATAGTCAGGACACAGAACTCCTTCAAGGACTTCGGAGATCCAATCTTTACACGATCAACCTGACGTCCGTGCGGCCCTCGACAGTTGTATGCCTCATTTCTCAGATTGACTTACAGAGGAACAGCCTATGGCATCAACGACTGTCTCATCTAAACATGAAAGCTCTCCAACGTCTTTCTACGAAAAAGTTGGTTCACGGTCTTCCAACTATACAACTACAAAGGGAGCATCATTGTTCGGCATGTCACCTAGGAAAAATGAAGCGAGCATCTCATCACGTCAAGCAAATTGCGTCTACGTCTCGACCATTGGAACTAATCCACATGGATCTCTGTGGTCCGATGCAAACTCAGAGTATCAATGGAAGAAAGTATGTCCTAGTGATTGTAGATGACTATTCTCGCTACACGTGGACAAAGTTCCTCCGAACGAAAGATGAGACCGGTGACTTGATAATCAATTTTGTGAACACAACTCAAAATCTGCTGTAACAGACTATTCAAGTTGTTCGAACAGACAACGGCGCTGAGTTCAAAAACAACCACCTCAGTGAGTTCTATCAGAAACTTGGAATAAGTCAACAATTTTCAGCCGCCAAAACACCTCAGCAAAATGGTGTCGTCGAAAGGAAAAATCGAACGCTATTGGAAGCCCCTCGTGCAATGCTGATCCAGTCAGGACTTCCACACTTTCTACGGGCTGAAGCAGTCAATACCGCTTGTTTTACTCAAAACAGGACGGTGGTTCACAAACGATTCAACAAGACTCCGTACGAGATTGTGAACAATAGAGTGCCCAATATTTCTTTCTTTAAAGTCTTCGGGTGCAAGTGCTTTGTGGCGAACGACCGAGAACAACGTGCAAAGTTCGACCTAAAGCGTTCGAAGCTACATTTGTCGGGTATTCTTCAACTTCAAAAGCGTACCGAGTATACATCAAGTCCAATCGAATTATTAGGGAAAGCTAAAATGTCACTTTTCACGAAGTGGCAGAGATGGCTTCTGGTCAAATCCGTTCAGGACGCGTGCTCAACCCGATGGCTTCTGGTCAAATCAGTTCAGGACCCGTGCTCAACCAGATGGCTTCTGGTCAAATCAGTTCAGGACCCGTGCTCAACCCAATGGCTTCTGGTCAACTCAGTCCAGGACCCGTGCCTAACCCGATGGCTTCTGGTCAAATCAGTTCAGGACCCGTGCTCAACCCGATGGCTTCTGGTCAAATCAATTCAGGACCCGTGCTCAACCCGATGGCTTCTGGTCAACTCAGTCCATGACCCGTGCCTAACCCGGTGGCTTCTGTCAAATCAGTTCAGAACCCGTGCTCAACCCGATGGCTTCTGATCAAATCAGTTCAGGACCCGTGCTCAACACGATCGCCTCTGGTCAACTCAGTCCAGGACCCGTGCCTAACCCGATGGTTCCTATTCAAATCAGTTCAGGACCCGTGCTCAACCCGATGGCTTCTGGTCAAATAAGTTCAGGACCCGTGCTCAACCCGATGTCTTCTGGTCAAATCAGTTCAGGACCCGTGCTCAACCAGATGGCTTCTAGTCAAATCAGTTCAGGACACGTGCTCAACCCAATGGCTTCTGGTCAACTCAGTCCAGGACCCGTGCCTAACCCGATGGCATCTGGTCAAATCAGTTCAGGACCCGTGCTCAACCCGATGGCTTCTGGTCAAATCAATTCAGGACCCGTGCTCAACCCGATGGCTTCTGGTCAACTCAGTCCAGGACCCGTGCCTAACCCGATGGCTTCTGTCAAATCAGTTCAGAACCCGTGCTCAACCCGATGGCTTCTGGTCAAATCAGTTCAGGACCCGTGCTCAACCCGATGGCCTCTGGTCAACTCAGTCCAGGACCCGTGCCTAACCCGATGGTTCCTGCTCCAGTTCAGGACCCGTGCTCAACCCGATGGCTTCTGGTCAAATAAGTTCAGGACCTGTGCTCAACTCGATGGCTTCTGGTCAACTCAGTCTAGGACCCGTGCCTAACCCGATGGTTCCTGCTCAAATCAGTTCAGGACCCGTGCTCAACCCGATGGCTTCTGAAGACAACATTTCAGAACCCGTAATCACAGGTGTGTTGGCACAAAACCAACAGAAGATGGCAACAACATCAAAGTCAATGTCAGACGAAGCAACGAGACTTGCAATAGACGATTTGGATTCTCTCTTTGATCAAGTATATCGGTCTTGCACCACTGCACCTACAGTGGATTCTCCACCGTTGACCGACGTACCAAGTTCATCTCACACATCTACCCCACCCGATTCAGATTTGCCACAGAATACCGAAGAACCTACAGTGGTCCTCGAGGAAGTATCATCAGAGACGATCGATCCAAGTGCAGAATTGGAACTTCCTCAGACAAATGATCAATCGGAGACTATAGGCAATCTAGATCCACAGATGGCTGACGCATCTGCTACAGCCTTGCCTCATGAGCGCAAGTGGACTAGAGGTCACCCGGTAGATCAAATAATTGGCGATCCTTCGGATGGTGTGAGGACACGTCGTCAACACAGTCTTTTCAGTTGCTTCCTGAGCCAAAACGAGCCTACCAAAGTAGCAGACGCACTTCGAGACCCGGATTGGACAATTGCAATGCAAGAGGAAATCAATCAATTCGAATGTCTTCAAGTGTGGACCTTGGTACCCCGTCCACATGGGAAAACAGTGGTCGGAACTTAATGGGTTTTCAAGAATAAGAAAAATGAAGATGGTGAAGTGATCCGGACAAAGCAAGGCTAGTAGCTAAGGGATACAATCAACAGGAAGGCATCGACTACGACGAGACTTATGCTCCTGTTGCCCGTATCGAAGCTATCCGCCTCCTGCTGGCTTATGCGGCTCACAAAGACTTCAAAGTCTATCAGATGGATGTTAAAACCGCTTTTCTCAACGGCGTGTTAAAAGAAGTTTACGTCGCTCAGCCGGAAGGTTTCGTTGATCAAGAACATCCCGATCACGTCTATCGTTTGGAAAAAGCTCTCTATGGACTAAAACAAGCCCCACGTGCTTGGTACGATGTCCTGAGTGATTTCCTCGTGAAGTCTGGATTCATACGAGGAACGATAGACACAACCCTCTTCATTAAATGGCATGATAAAGATCTGATGGTCGTCCAAGTATACGTCGACGACATCATCTTCGGATCAACAAATCCTCGGCTCTGCAAGAAGTTTGGAGATCTCGTGAAGAGCAAATTCGAAATGAGTCACATGGGAGAGATGCAATTTTTCTTAGGCCTTCAGGTCAGGCAGCTCAATGATGGAATTCTCATCAGTCAAACAAAATACATCAAGGATATTCTGAAGAAGTTTCATCAAGACCAGAGCAAGCCTCTCAGCACTCATATTTCAGCAAGCTGCAAGCTGGATGCCGATCCCTCTGGTAAATCGATCGACATCACACTGTATCGTAGTATCATTGGATCTCTTCTCTACCTCACTTCGAGCCGGCCGGATATCATGTTTGCCACCTGCTTGTGTGCCCGTTTGCAAGCCGAACCCAAAGAATCCCATATGCTCGCGGTCAAAAGAATTCTTCGCTACCTGAAGGGCACCTCTACACTTGGCCTATGGCATCCAAAGGGTACGAATTTCAAACTTATCGGCTACACTGACGCTGACTATGCAGGTTGCCGAATGGACAGGAAAAGCACGTCCGGTGGCGCTCAATTTCTAGGCGAAAAGCTGGTCTGCTGGTCATCCAAAAAGCAGAACTATGTGTCCACTTCGACGGCAGAAGCGGAATACGTAGCTGCCGCCAGCTGTTGCTCGTAGATGCTGTGGATGCGGACACAGCTTCGCGACTATGGGTACAATCTAACTAATATACCCATATATAGTGATAGTCAGAGTGCAATTGCCATTACTTGCAATCCTGTTCATCATTCACGCACAAAACACATAGACATTAGATATCATTTTATCAAAGATCACGTAGAAAAAGGTACGATAGAGATGTACTTTGTGAACATGGAGTTTCAATTAGCCGACATTTTCACCAAGGCCTTGGATGAGAAACGATTCCAATTCCTTGTCGGAAAATAAGGCATGTTGAATCTTCCGTAATATGTACATTACCTGATCTTCTGTGCTATCACATGCTCTATTCTATGTGTTTTCTATGCTTATTTGTCCTTATCTTGCGTGATATTAATAAAAAAAATATTTAATAATAAATAATAAATAACAATAATAAAATATATATAATATAATGGGGTATGACGAAGTCCTTCAGGATGCTTTGATCTAAAGTCACTTGAATTTTACCCAGACATGCGATCGATCTAATTGCTTAAATTTTGTCAGTCTAAGTCGCATTCTTGTGTCTAAAAGGTCATTTGATTGTTCCACTAGACACAAAATCACTCTGCATGCGTGAGGATTCAAGCCTTGTTCCTTTTTCCTTTCTTTGGGTCTACTTCTCGAGTGAGTCACACATTAATTACTTGTCTTACCTAGTGATTCTTGGTGTCATACTCTGCGCTAGATCGTTAGGAAAATGATAAGGGAGCAGGATATTCCTCCTTCGGCCTATATAATTTTCCCCACATTAGCTCTTAGTCATCCACTTTGAGCCTTCTCCGACGTCCTTTTCTTCTTTTGAAACCCATTCCCAGCCTTCAACCGAATACTATACTCTTCGAATGGTTGTTCAAACAAGAAAAGGAGGGGGAGATAACAAAGAAAAGTAGGATGATGACAAGAGAAGGCATTGCTCAACGCGCAAAAACCAAAGGAACCGACCTTCCGACTACCTTGTAGAAAGTGGTGTGGTTCCTGCTGCGAACTTCTCCAACGATAATCTCGTACGCTCGTCAGAACGGCTGGAAGAGGAGCACCACGAAGTGAAATTCTCCAACGATAATCCGGTCTTATATCGGGAAACGAGAAGAGGAGCGCAGCCTCGGGTACAAATTCCATAACCGTGAACTTTTCCAAACAGATAATCTCTGAAACCTATCTAGGGACTAAGAGAAGAGGAGCACGGTATCGGCCCGAGAATCAACAAGAAGAACTTCGCCTACGATAATCTCCTATAGCCTCATGGAGAAGCGGAGCTTCAGCTTGAGCATAGCTTATTAAGGGATAGTAAATGAGGGAGAAAAGAAGAAAGATGCCGAAAAGAGAGGAGACAGACATAGAAATGGAAGATGACGAAGAGGATAAGCTCACTTTCCTCTAAGTTCCTTCCCTTCTAAGTCCTAGCCAAACTAAAACCTTTACACCCCTTTGATTCCAATCGACGGTCTCTCGCTTGGGTAAACTGAGTAAACACGCCTCGATCACATGTAAATTGACTTCAAACTGCCTGTGTTGACTTGAGTGATATAAATATAAAAATCCCAGGTTAGAAATTATTGAGAGCAAGAGCGAACCTAGTGAGAGTTGTCGTAATGGAACTGTCTATGATCTTAGGACTATAGTTTGACGACATGACTTGACTGCATTTTTCTCTTTCAAATGTCTCGTAAAAATTTTAGGGTTGACGATTGATCGAACAAAATAATCTGACCCCATACTATACTAATAGTGAAAAAAATCATAAATATATATATAAATATATATTTTGCACATTTTGACATGAAATGTTATGTTTCATATGCGTTGAATTGAATAAATGCGAATTTTTTTTATGTCGCACATTCTAAATGCAATTTTAGATTGCATTGGTACAGAATTGTTTAAATGCGATAAGTTTTTCTATGCTCTAACCCTCGTACAATATTTTGAAGTACATGTTTTCGGGGACCATGTACACATACTTACTTGGTAAATTTGTGTGTTGTTATGCTCGTGACTTGAATTGACCTAATATGCTTGCATCATTAGTTAATCCTTGTGCATCATTTGAGGGGGAGCAAGTATAAAAATCGTAGTTTAGCTCCAAATATTTTTGACGTTTTTCTCTGAGTATTTCAGATGTTTCAAAATTAAGGAGTGAGACGTCGACACTACAAAGAGAGGAGCTAGACACAAGACCAGATATTTCAAAGATAACATTGCCAAAATTAATTGTTGGTTAACTCCATTATTACTAACGTTTATCTCTAAGTGGTACAGATTTTTACACTACTACCAGGGGAGCTAGACGTTACTACTCGGAAAATACAGGGAGTTAATTGCATATATTTTAATTACTAAGGGGGAGCCTTATAATAGGCTTTATTTTGAAATAGGGGTCAATCTGAAATTTTAGAAGTACTCACAATCGAGAAACTAGATAGAAGACTAAATTCACGATCATAAGTTTCTCAATCGTAAACAGTGTTGGAAACGATTTTGATTGGCCGTGATAATTTGCGATCGAAAAATTTGAATTGAGAAGCAATTTCGAATCAAAAGTTTCTCGAGCGCAAATAGTAATGAGCCTGATCCATTTAATCGCAAAACGTCCAATCGCAAACCCAACATTGACTTACAACGAGTTATTAAAAGTTCACTTTTTGTCAGTCGAAAAACGTTTTCTCACGCAACCCTAATCGAAAAAAAAATCTCTCTCGCGAAAGACTTTCTCAGACGATACAAAATTCATCAAAAATCTTCTAATTTTCACTTCAAATCGTCTGATTAAGGTAGAAATTCGGTTAACGATTGCGCATGTTATAACTTGATTTGCATTTCAATTCTGTAGTTTTTCGCATGTCTAGTCAAGATTTTTCGATTGTTCTTCAAAAAAACCATTTCAACGAATACTGTTTCTCTAAACTTAGGCATGCTTCTTTGATTTTCTGAGTTAAATGCCTGTTGTTTAAATAGATTCGATGTTTTTGATGAAACAGATAGCGTAAATTGTTGGAAAATTTCCATCTGTGATGATAAAATGAGTTCCGATGAAACTGGGTTCTTTGAAGTTTTGAAGCTGTCGAAGAACTTTGTCGATCGCAAATAGACTTAATTGAATTTCAATTCAATCAAGATACTATTTGTGTCAATTTAGTTTCGATCACAAAATTTGACTTAGTCATCATGATAAAAAGATTATAACCGCTACACTTACCATCGAAAAATCCAATTATGATTTTCTGGGAGCGAAAAACTTATGCACTGAATAGATATTTTAGATGCAAATTTTATCGAGCGAAAACTTTCTATCGCAAAATAGAATTTTCGATTTAATTTCAATTTGGTCGAAAAAAAAAAATTAGCAACGAATTTTTTTTAATGCTTTATTTTTCGATAGAAAAATTCACCGGTTAGGATTTAATTGATCGAAAAATTTCTCGACGATTGACTTAGTCTTTCGTTGACTAATTTCTCGATAAAAATATTTCGCCGCGAAAAACTTCACTTACAATCGAAAATCACATACCGCTCGACAAATTTCAAATCGAAAAATTTTATTCAATCGAAGAAAATTTCTCGACAGTAAATTTACCTGAGAATTAGTTTCTCGATCGTAAATTTACGCGGAATTTTTCTCGATCGTAAAATTGATCGACTACAGTCTAAATTTCATCGTCAACACTTAGAAAATTTTTCTCTAAGTCTTTTACACTGTAGCGACTATCAGCGAATAAAATTTCTCGATCGAAAAATTACACGGAAACATCTCAATTGAAATCAATGCATACGAAATCAAATCGCAATTCAATTTTATCGACCGAAAATTTTCTCGGTATGAACAGGGACTTACTGATTTAACACTTAGCGAAATTGCGAACCATTTTTCACGCAACAAATATTTCATTCGAAATTACATTCATGCCATCACGATTTTTGAAATTGAACATACACTATGCATTTGATATGATTCCAATTCAAAATTTATCGAACATGCTATTATTTGCAATATTATTATAGTTTGATGAAATTTATTCATATTTCGACTGAAAAATAAAATTGAACTAATGAACTTTTATATATCTTATTTCAGATGGATCGCAACCCAAGATACAACCACATCTACGATCACAACCTTTATCTAAAATAAAATTTATTCATATTTCGATCTGAGCACGTTTATGTGTCCAGACGAGATCATCGTATCAATCCTACAGGGCCACCCCATCTGGCATGCATTAACGGTCACCGCGTCAGTGCCGATAGTCTATCTCCAGCAGTTCTGGGGATGCATACAAGGAGCAGTAGCAGATGGGACCTTCTCCTTCATGAACCGAATCGGGACGCGGCACATTCACATGAGCAAGAGCCAATTCGGCATGATACTGGACCTGCCTCACAACGACAACTACGACCCGCTCCCGACGGACGTGGAGATGATTCAGGATTTCCTGCACATGGGATACCAACCGCCGCTTACTAGATTAGCTCAAGTCCAGAGCAGCGGTATCCCTCACCCCTGGAAGACACTGTTCGGCATAGTGAACAAGTGTCTGTCTCCCAAACACGTTGGATTCGACAAGGGCAACGGCAACATATTGCGGATCTTTCACGGTCTCGCCTTCGCCAGAAACTCCGACTTTGCACAGCTGATCTAGAATGATCTAGCTGAACAGATTCGGCTGAAGGAGAACAGAAGGTCGAAGAACGTGCCCTATGCTCGATGGTTCAATGTGATCATCAAGGAGTGCATGGAGCTGCATGCAGAGAACATCCCCCAGCTACCTCCTGGTGGAAACTACCAGCCGCCAAGGCTTAAGTTTTTCCACAACCCACGGCTCACGGACTTGGACCAACCGTCGATGCCGATTCCACTCAACCTACTCAGGCTCGCCGACCCCGCGGGAGCTGAGTATGAGAGGTTCTGGCAGGAACACATTTAACGGAGGATATGATCAGAGGGCCCTCGGCAGATCACCATGTGAGCCCTCCCCAACACCAACCAAGCCCTGACGACGCGATGATTGACGTTGTCGCTCAGGAGCTTCAACAGGAGTCTCCCTCGATCGAAGAGCCAATGCCCGACGTAGAAGATACCTTGATAGACGTCGAGGCTACCGAGGTGGCGCTCGAGGCTCCTGAACACGAATTCCAGGTGGAAGTGCCCGTACATGTTGGCGTGCTAGAAGAAACTTTTGAGGAGGTTCTTCAATAAGAAGCACAGCCCGAGACTGAAATGGGGCAAAGCTCTCTTCCACCGGTGACGGATCAGGCACTGGAGGACGTCAATCGTGACCTCACTCCTCACACAGCCACCCCGTCTGACATGGAGTCTGACGAGGAAATAAGCCTGATAAGGAGGACTCCCAGAAGACTAAGCATTCAGCTGGAGTCTCTCTTCCCAGCCGTCACCACCGCCCCAGATACTACGCTGACCACGACGACAAGTGTTGCTGGCACATCTTCGCTCAATCTTGAGCCGCAACCATCTCCCGTGGTATCTGGTTCGCAGGCACAACCTGAGCCTACCTTAACACCCATAGAGGCGAATCCTCAGGATTCGACTCGAGGATTGGGTGGAAGTCTCATACAGTCACAACCTCAAGTGACTGTGAGCTAGCCCCAGGAGAGTCGGTGTCCACTCTAGGGTTGATAACAAGCGACATCAGTCGTCCTGGTCCATCCATGGAGGCGTCCACACCATTTGTGACGAATGAGCAGTTCCAGGCCGCTCTCTCTGCCGCTGTACAGTCTATGGAAGACAAGATCATGGAGAGAGTACTTCAAGTAATCGAGGCATCCCGAAGAGATACCGGGAAAGCACCTGGCTCTGAAGGCCCTTCGTCACAAACCCACCCCACAACTTCACAACCCACGCCCACCGACCCTTTAGCCACTTCCTCCATCCTCATCAACCCATACACCATCCCCATCACCGAGCTCCACGACATTCTCCTCGCCCGTTTGATAGGCCTGTCCATCCGATCGCCTCAAGAAGAGTCCCTCTATCGGCGATTGGTGGATCATCCTAAGCCACCGACTGACACCTGCCGAGGCAAAAGTTCCCACTCCCGGCGCAGACATGACGATCCTGACGATCAGGACCCTCGTGAGGGGGAGAAGAGGCCGAGGACTTCTACAACTGGCCAAGGACAAGGCTCGGGCGCTACGCGGACAAGCGCTGGAGCTGGTGAAACCCATACTACCCAGACCACCCAAACTACCCAAACCACCCAAACCACCCACACCACGCACCTCACAGCCACTCTACCACATATCGATCCACCAACCTTTCACCTCAGGACGCCTCCGCCCACCCCGCCAATCTACTCAAGCCCCTTCGCTGCAATGCTTGTAGCTCTGGCAGCTACCCAAGCTACTCCCTCCGTCGCTCCAGACCAACCGGGACCCTCTGGACATGGCGTCAATCCACACGAAGTATTAGACAAGTAAATCTTCGAAGGACAGTGGATGACCCATTCCATGCCCGAGGAGCATCAGAGACAACGGCTTCAGGACGTACGCCACTTCTTACAACAAGCATCCGTGGACCTCGTGATCATTGAAGACGACGAACTTCAAGAAGGTGTAGACTACCAAACTGAAATCCCAAGGCTACCGGAGTTGATCGCACAGCGAGCAGCCTCCCCTACAAGACAGATGCCAGGGACCGTTCGGATTGACACGCCGTGGGAGAACATTCATATAGAGATACCTTTCCTTGAAGAAGTCAGGGAAAATATTTGGAGGTCACCGGATCGAATCAAGAAGCCGGATGAGTTCGAGCTGAGAGGGATCTCTCACTGGGATCAGTAGAAGAGAATGATATATCTGTGGATGCTGACCCAACTAGGACCGGACGTGAGGTTGGGATCCCGAAGGATCGACTGAAGAGTCACTTCAGGGAACTCTCCCCAATTTGCCAACTCCTCAGTGTCTACTGTGCCAAAGGAGGACTTCCAACACCTCACTACGTCATCGAACCAGTGGATAGGACCCGAGAGGAACTGAGCGAGAGCGACCTGCCGTACCTCCCCGCAGATGAAGTCTACCGTCTTTATCAGCTATACGTGGAGAAGTACAAAGGTCCTCAGGGCTTTATCAAGAAAGAAGGCCTCGAAGGGCTCTACCGGTTCATGATGCGAGAAGTCAAGTACTTCGCCGCTCACGACCTTCAAATGGCGCTTGAGAGCAATATGAAGAAGGTCAACATGGCCGAACCACTCTTCAAAGGACCTGAGATCGAGAGGCTTCCAAGCAATCACGTGCACATTAGCTCTGTCATCGGCATCACCTACAACAACCCAATTGCCAAGAAGAATAGGTTGATGCTGAAGACAGAAATTCACAAGTTTTGCGACGGAACCCTCAAGATCGTCAGGAGAAATATCGAACAGAGGTTGGAAGAGATAAATAGAGACACGATGCTGAGGATCCACCGGTTTGTGAGAGAACAGCCGCTCGTGATGGAATTATTGGATGACATCGAGGAGCGCCTGAAGCTCAGGGAGACCGTTAGGGACTACGAGCATGCACTGGGCTTGTGCAGATCGTACTCTGCCCGACAAGGACGAATAGAGCAGAGACGCAATCAAGCACAAAGGGGGAGAATGTAGAATATCATTTGTAATTGTGCTTGATTTCATTAGTTGTCCTTGTAATTAGGGGCTTTACTTGTATTAGTCTTTAGATTAAGGACTAATTAGATATTTATACCAAGATTGTTGGTATAAATACTTGTAAATGAATTGAGCTGAATAGAGAAAGTTTTGAGAATTGATCCGAAGGGCTTCCAATTCAATTTCTAGAGAGAGAAACAACAGTAACTTTCTCACTCTACTCGAAATCTCTCTCTCGATCTTCATTAGAGTTTTTCGATCGGTTATTAATGTCAATCATATTCATCGAATTACTTAGAATTCCTGCCTAGGATCTTAGAGTTGTTAATCTGAGGACCTAACAAAGGCCTCTGTCATAACTTGTTCAACATATGCCAGTTCTGCAACAAAGGTTTTCAGGTGGTCTTCCTTGCTGACCGATGCAGAATTTTAGACAGTTAGGATCAAGAACTGCTTCAGGGTTCTAGAGGATCAAATATGTTACGATCAACCTAACGTTTGTACGGCCTTCGACTGCTGGTTGCCTCATCTCTCAAAAGTTATCTACAGGTACAGCCTATGGCATCAAAGAGTGTCTTATATAAACGTCAAAGCTCGTAAAAAAACTTTTATCCATGGTCTGCAAATGATCACTACTGAACAAGAGCATCACTCTTCAGCGTGTCAGCTTGGAAAAATGAAGCGAGCATCACATCACATCAAACAAGTTGCCTCTCAATGTCCCGTCCTCTGGAATGGCTACACATGGACCTCTGTGGACCGATACGAACACAGTACATCAACGGACGTAAGAACGTCTGGTAATTGGGGATGACTATTCTCGCTATACGTGGACAAAGTTTCTCCAAACGAAAGATGAGATAGGGGACTTGATAATTAATTTCGTGCATACGACACATAATTTACTGCAGTTGACCATCCAAGTCATTCGCACAGACGATGGAACTGAGTTCAAGAACAAGCGACTCAGTGACTTCTACGAGAAAATTGGAATTAGTCAGCAGTTCTCAACCCAAAGACACCTTAGCGGTATGGGGTCGCCGAAAGGAAGAACCGAACTCTCGTAGAGCCGCACGCAATATGCTTATCCACTGAGGTCTCCAGCATTTCTTATGTGCTGAAAGAGTAAATACAGCCTGTTTCACTCAGAACAGGACGATCATTCACAAACAATTCGAAACGATGCTGTACAAAATCGTTAATGGAAGAATTCCCAATATCTCCTTCAATATGTTCGGGGGCAAGTGCATTATGGCGAACGATCGAGATCGACCAGCGAAGTTCAATAAACATTCGAAGCCGTTTCATCTGATTTTCTTCAACTTCCAAGGCAATGCAAGACGAACTCAACCCACTCGACGTCTTCGAATGTGAACTTTAGTAATAGGACAGTGTGAGGAAACGATTATTGGAACTAAATGAATGTTCAAGAACAAAAAGAACAAAGATCGAGAACTAATCAGGAACATAGCGCGACTCGTCGCCAAAGGATACAACCAACAGGAAGGCATTTTTTAGATTACCACGAGACGTATGCCCCTGTTGCTATTGTCGAAGCTATTCGCCTATTCTTGGCTAATGAGGCTCACAAGGACTTCAAAGTCTACCAATTGCATCAGAACCGCCTTTCTTAATGGCGTGTTAAAGGAAGAAGTCTATGTTGCTCAACCAGAAAGATTGGTCAATATAGAGCATCCTGATTACGTCTATCGATTGGATAAAGCTCTCTACGGACTGAAACAAGCCCCACGAGCACTGTAATGTTAGGAATATGCCCTCGAATGCTATACGAGGAATTGATTGTACCGGAATTAGCTTATTTATCATTCGACCTTTTGTGTAATATGATATTTTCATGTGTTTATTGAAAGGCATTGTTCGCTTGTTGGATATAAGAGTTCTTTACTTAGCATCCGAAAAAGCAATAACTGAACAAATCTAAATGTGTCGAGTTGATTCACTGTTCCCGATGGGCACGAAAGAGGAAGGCACCAGTGGACTCTTAACCTCAAACATTAAAAGGTCCGTAAGCCTGAGGCTCCAGTTGGGTGTTGGATAACCAATCACGGCTTATTTGTTGATGACCTATCGTGTGCCGATATCCCGCTTCGAAGTGGAGGTCATGACTTCTGATACGAATCGAATCAATGGATTGATCCGTTTCATGAGGTCTGACTCACGGGTCGTACGGTCGAACATGGCTTATTACATGAGTGTCAATGACCGACGACAACACTATAGTAGTCTACGTGAACCTTAGACCTAAAGGGGCTTTGACGGAGTTGACTTCGAATTCTCAACTTTCATTGATTCCCCTCTAGCCGATTTGCTGTGCAGGGGTCAGCGGGCCAACTGCAGTCTTAATAACGATTGGTGACTGCCGGGCTCAGACCGCCGAGTACGGATTCCCAGTCTCGTAAGTAATCGAGACAAGTGTCCTATGTGGATGGTGACGGGAAATTACGAAATCCTTGGCCAAGTTATTGAACTAAATCATGTGAGATATGGAGAGTAGTTTGGTAATTTGCCTCGTCTCCGTTTTATCATAGAATCGAGTTCAGTGAGTTTGACATAGACCATAGCTCTCGCTCGATTGGGACACAGCTGAAGGGTTTATACATAGTACTATGATCTATAGTGAGGTTCTGGAATAAAGAAAGGGGCGAAATTTGCACTCGAATCGGATTACTATCCGGTACTGCGGGATTGGATAGGTAACTACCGGACTCTTCGACTCGTCCCTTCCCAATAAGTTGAACATAGAGAGTCGGGCTTCAAAAGGATCATCAACGTGTACTGATAAGGAGAGAAAGTTCTTTGGCCTTAACGGGCCTTGGGGCATTGCACCGCGCCATAGTGTGCTTCGGGCCGTTTAATGGACGAAGTGGGACTTCGTATGAAACTAAATTTAAGACTTGGGCTTGCCCAAGTGCTTAATACGCTTGAGGGTAAAATTGGATTTCATCTTAAATTAATTTCGAAATATGCCTTTGAGGGTATTTTTGGAATTTGAATATTTGATGTAAATAAATATGGAATAAAAATATTCGAGATATTATTTAATTGGATTGTAAATTTCGAAATTTATATATTGTATAAATTCAAAATTGATTCTATATTTAAAGATATTTTACTAGATTTAAATATTAAAGTTAGTAATCTATTTATAGTATGTTTACTTGATTGAATTTTGAATTAGAAAGAGAGAAATAATTCAAGGACTTAGAACTCGAAATCCATGTTATAGATAGGCAAATTGTCGTGCTTATAGGAGGAGAAGAAGTGATTTCGAAATCTAAGAAAGCACAAAACCCACACCGAACGCACAAACTTTTCTCCAACGCGACGGCTCAGTTCTCTCTAGTCAACTTTAGAGAACTGATGCTGTGGTACATTGCAAGGTCAGCATGCCGATTTAGTGCCAACCACCACCACCGACGTAGTCTTGAGGAAAAGGACGATGAGCTGCCTCTCGCTTCAACTGGTAAATCTCACGGGTTCGACCCGCCCTATTACGTGTCAATGTGTTACTATTTTGATCCGAGCAACGGGGCGAGGAACTCGGAAAATTTTTGTTCCGCATCGTATCCGGGGACGTGGAGTCCGCGGTACACACTGGCAACCCAACAGTGGTATCAGAGAGGGCGCTCATGATCACAATCATAACGTGTTTGAATTGAAACGAGGCCCGGTGGGAGATGATCGAAACGCCGACACGGTTTGACCGTTGTTGGCCTGCTCGATGCGTCGTTTACCAACCCACGGCCACCAACTCATTCGGTATGGACTGACGAGGAACCACGAACCGGAGCGGGGACCCGTGCGACGGCGGGATTCGGGCAGCCACGCATTGCGCGTGGGCTACGCGCGGTGCAGTGACGCTGCAGCCGCGGGACCGGGCTGCTTTGAGCATGTCCGATGAGCCTCGAACTCTGGGGCCGTCGCCAACCATGGTGGCTTAGCACCGGCCCCGAGCAGGGCCGGCTCAAGGTGCGGCGGCACGACAGAGATCGTCCGAGGCTTTGCCGCATACTGCGATGGCGCGCACAGTGCGCGCTGCGCAAGACGGCTGCAGCGACTCCGGCTCGACCGGAACACTACGGCGGCGGTTCTGGCTACGGCCGGGACTCTGCGCCGGTGGCCTTCTCCGTCATGGCTATCCAGCGTGTTGACGGCTGAGCGGTTTGAGTCGCGGCAGCTGAGTTAGGGCTTCATGCTCAAAGCATTAATGGGCCTTCTAACGGGCTTGACCCGTTTGAGGTCCAATTTTCGTTTCTTTTTTAAAAAATCATCTAATTGTCAACGTGCTCATTATGAATGTGATTTAAGGCGTACTTGCGGGTTTAAGAATTTGGTTTCCGGTCCATTTGTTAAGCGTAATGTCCCCTGGGTTGTATTTGTTTTATACGGGTTGTTCGGGACTTATGATCCCCCCGTGTTGTAACTCAGTGTTTTAGTAGATTAGCTTAAATATAAACACGAGGGCCCATTTGATGGAAGGCAACCTCCGGCGGTGACAAGGTGGTGGACGTTCAGTGACTTTGAGGCCATTCGAGTGACGAAGGACGTTTGACGACTTCAAGACCCGTGTGATGACCCGAGGTCTTTTGAAGACGCATGTAATAGCGATAGACTATAAACAACCGCTTGTGTTGTCTTTTAGTTTATTTTCCTAGGGTTAATTTACTACCTACGTGCGTGTTGGTTTTTGAAATGACAGGCATGTTCTATGTGCTCTTATGTGAGATGGTTTATTCTCCCGTTTGATAAATACTAAGTGGGTAAAGGAATTGGATTCCAATCTTCTATCGTGCTTGAGATGTCTACCATTGGGGAGTTATGCGATTTGTTCCAAGTAAGTTGGCGTCGTATATCCCGCCTCAGTGTTAGCGCCTCAGGTGTGTCTTGGACTCCGCTCGTCATACCCGTCCGGCCCCACGAAGCGTATGGCTGCAAGGGGCGGTACATTCTGTGCGACTTGAGCATAGGTTGATAGGTCACAATTAGGCAGTTATACCCAATAAGCAGTGTTAGCCGTGAGGGTCAATGACTGAGACAAAGATAGTTGAAACTCGAATTTGGATAAGTTCACGTTTGACGTGACTTCGATAAGATTAGTTAAACCAAAGTTGCGTTAAAGGCTGAGGCAAGTCTAGTCGAGTCGGGGACATCAACTCCGCTTTGAAACTTTCAAAGAGGTTTCTAAAACTCTTCTCGAGGGGATAGTGTTTTCGAGAAAAATAATGGCAGTCAAGCGAAACGAAAAGTCCTTCATTGCGCTTGATGAATGATAACATAAACCTAATTAGATCTTTATTTTTTGCAGCTTTACGTTTCTTTCTATTTACTGCGTGACGAACATTATTGTAAGTCCAGATTATCAAAGAACACTTTGATAAAGATTAAAACCTTCGTTGAATACTTGAACAGTGTTTGGAGGCTTTAGAGAGTTTGCATACGTGAAGTAATTTAGCATATGGACTTCACTTAGAACGTTGTTAGGGTTTAGGTTTAAATACCTTGGAAAGGTATTAAGCCCATTGGGCCCCTAACGAGCGCATTACAACTACAACCCAAATAACTAAGAATAAACTCATTTAATACAACACAAAGAAATGAATGACTTAGAATAAATATTTGGACACTTCTAAACTATTCCAAACATTCTCTCTCTAGGTGTCAAAATTACAATGAAGCCTATCGTCTAAGTCTTCATTTCTTCTTCTTCTTCGAGCGAGGATGAGGCGGAGGTTCCCTATGAGCTATGTATGTCTTCCTGGATCCTAGGGCGTGCTTAAACTGTCTGATGTCGTTTCTATCCCCTAACGAGGCCCCAAACTAGCGAGACAGCGCAGGATTTGAGCCTTGTTGTGATTCCCCCTTAATCAACATTTCATCTTTGTTCTCCTCTACGCAGTTTGACAACTGCCTGAGCACGATTCGTTCTAGGATAGCTCCGATGAACTTATTCAGAACAGATTGTTCTGGGTGTTCTGTGCCTTCAAGTATTGTATCATCAGGAGCCGTCTCTTGTCTTAGCCTGAGTTGTTTTAGGATTATCTGCATTGTTCCTTCAGAGAACTTGGCAGCTTCTAATAATAAGAATGCTTGCATCTGATTTTCGTTCATTGTAAGTATGTGATCGCAGGTTGTGGTTAAAGGAAGATGTAACCTTCACCGAATTGATCAATATCTTTGTACCTATTATCAGGCTGTGTGAAGTTGACTTTGCTCGTATTGCTTTCCAAAGCCATTTGAAAGTCATGTGAAGCGTAGAACTTGATCTGCCTCAGCATGCATTCATTGATAGCTCTGTATCCTTCTCGTGTTTCGCGAGTGTCGAGAATGATTTGTTGCGATACAAGTTGTAAAGCTTGTACAGTTCGCCTAATGGAAAGAAGGGAAGATCAGATTCTGTAAACCTATCGATGGACCTGCCGTACCTCTCGATCACATAGACAGGGCCTATATATCTTCCCATCTCGCACACTACATTTTGAATGTCACAGGTGGCCTTTTGAGCTCTGAGATGCTTCTTGTATTGCTCTGTAGTCATTCCACTTCTTCTTGAGATTTCCTAGAGCATGACCTGATGGCGAAGACCCTTGGGCGTTCCTCTTGAGTGCTCAAGACCTCGAAGATTTAGCTCGTTGATCCCCTTTATTTCTTTCTCCTTCCGCGGGATCCTTGGATAATAGTCTTCAAGGAACGGTGGCTTGATCTTCGCGTTTCTCCAACACATTTCTATGAACTCGTAACCCGGCGTCGGTCTCTCCGGCACTTGATGTCGAAGAGGTCTAGAAGTTCTGGGAGGTCTGCTTCAGGGTTTTCTCCTTGCTCTGCCTCTTCTTGCTCGATGAAACAGAAGTCTGAAGCCGCCACTTTCAGGAAACTTCTGACGCTTTCAATCCTCAGGCTGGACTCTTCTTCTGTCTTTGTTCTCGTCAGCCATTCCTCTTCTAAGATGTATTTGTCGATATATACTTGAGGATCTTTGGGACGAGGGTTTGTAGTCGTTTGGACTAGTTGGGTGAAGATCCTTGAGGGAATAGACTCAACTTCGCCAAGGGAAGTTGTCTGGTTCGGCCCTGGAGTAGCTTGTCTGCCTCTGGAGGACCTTGGTGGTGGTGGTGGATTTGATGATCTGGAAGAACCGCCTCCACATATTTGAACTCCACATCTTCGTACTCGTACGGGGCTACCTGCTGCTGTGGTTCTTTGCCTCTTCTCCCCTTCAGGACGATCCTGGACGTCACGATCATCATGACGACACTTCTGGCTGGGGCATTCTTGATGGCAGGTACCCGATTGAGGTATAACTCCACCCGTAGTCAGCTTTCGGTACAGTTCTCTTCTTTTGGAGTCCGCTGATTTGTCGAGCTGAAGGTGCCGAGAGATTCCTATGACGAAGAGCTGGAGTAAGGGGATGTTATATGGATCGGGTTGACTGGGTGATCGTGGTGGTAAGGAGAGGATGCGAGGTTGTAACAACGGTTGTTCCGCCAAGGGGGCCTTCCCGTTGTCTGTTGAGGCTGTTTGGATGGCATCCTAATGAGTCCTCGAACCCGTGGTAGGGTGACGGTTTCAAGGAACTCAAATAGGCGATTTTCTACGTAGGCCGTCGTCACACCTGTAGGAGTTGTTGAGGTTTCTCCGACGCCACTAGGGTTAGCCGTTAGGGCCCCGATAGAGTCAGGGCGGCCCTCGACAACATAATTCCGGAGGACTTCAGCTTTCTTGGGTCTTTCGACCTCTCCTTGCGACACATCTTTAGGAGATGGTGCTTGGGTCGTTACAGCCTCGTCAGGGAGATGGGCTAATGTGGAGCTTTTACCGGGGCCACTTCTCGTTGGCACACGTCCAGAACGGTGGCTCTCGGATGGGGAGCTGCTGAGAACATCCTGATCCGTGAGACTTCCGTCCAATCCTCGAAGAGCTTCAGTTTGATCTTCTATGGGCGTTGAGGCCTGTTCGACAGGCTGAGACTTGGGCTGCGTCGTGAGAATAGGATATTTTTTGGTGGATGGACATACTAGCCGAGGTGTCTGTGATTTTGGGGGGTTCTGTGGATTTTCACAGTTGTCGGTTGGGAGACAAGTGAATGGTCGGGTTCTGTTTGTGCTTTTGCCGTTTGGTCTGGTACGGTGTCTTCTAACCTAGGGGGTGACTCGACCTTTTCTGACTGGGGTGCTTGGGATGTTGTGATCTCGGGGACGACTGGTTGCAGTTGTTCGATCCGCTCAGCTTGTTGTCGTTCCCCACTTGGTAGCAACGCCTCTTGATCTTCGTCGTCCGCTTTGTTAGCTACGTATTGCTGGGATGGTTCGGGAATAGAGTGTTGGGAGGATGATTGGTGTGGTTGTTGTGCTGTGGGTCAGAGGGTTCTCTCAGGTCTTCTCTCTCTCTCGCTCTCTCACTAACCCTTGGGTTAGACTCAGGTGGGTTTTCCTGAGTCATGGGGTTGAAGCCATTGTATTTTTGGCAATAGGAATCGACATCATCAGGGCTGGCAAGAGCTAATAAATCGTGCGGAATGGGTATGGCTGTGCACGAGTACTTATCATCTGTCTTCCCCTTCTCAAAAAATCGTAGTATAGGTGGGGTGTGGTTTTCTTCTACTGGTCTTTGTGGTATCCTCGGTGTTGTAGTCATAAAATGGCGAATCATTAGTGAGAACCACCGGAGATAGGGCAGGTTATGTGGCTTCTTCGACTTCGTCCGTTGCGTAACTTGATCGTCCAGGTCCAATATGATTAGCTTGGCGTAAGCATAATTTTTCCTGAACGCGATTTCATGGAAGATGCAGAGGATCATTATGTTGCATCGATCATGACCTAAGTGCTTTGGTGAGAAACACTTATTGACAAGTGCGAAGAGAGTCCGCCAGGGAAGTGGGATCATGGACTGTTGAAAGCGAGATACACACTCGAGTTGAGTGTAGTATCCCATCCTCATCATGTTAGCAATGAGCTACTTGGATACCTCAGGTTCATATTGGGGTTGACTTGGCAGCCGGAAGATGCTTCGAGTAATGTCCCTAGTGATGCTGACATCACGTTCGCAATTTGGGCCTCGCAGTAGATCATGTTTCCTGAGCTACTTTGGTCTTCATTGTGTCCCAGAATTGTTGAAGATAGACTGTAGGGACTTGGACCGATGCCGAGAAGGCATACCCAAGATGGTGGTTCCTCAGAATGGATAGGGTGATCTCGTCCTTGCACTTAAATGGGTTCATGTCGAGTTGGAAGTTATTGTCCTTGGTCGCTATCCACTTTGAGGTTCGGTAGACAAGATCCATAGGTGTCGTCATTTTTTTTCCTTTTCTTTTTATTTTTTTGGGGCTTTTCTTTCCTTTCTTTGCCTCCTTTTTTTGGTTGTCGGACACCGGGAATTCTGTTGAAACTGCAACACATAAGATAAACATGATTAGAATTATATCATGATAAGTAAAGCATTTGTGTGATGAATAGTATGGGCCGGTTTAAAATTCATTTGTCAAAAAAAAAAATGACTCCGTCCATTACTGTTTCACCCAAGTTCTTTTTGAAGAAAACGTTGAAATTTTGCTAAGTGAGGATTGCGGGTTAGTCTATTAACGAAAAGGGACTTCGCGAATTGTATATTGCGAGCTCAGAGGTTCGCGGGTTTCTTTATAAAATGATTTCGCGAAATGTATATTGCGTGCTCTGAGGTTGGCGAGTCTGTGAGAATGAGAGTTCGCGAGTGAATTAAAACTTTCAAAATTTTGCTAAGTGTGGTTCGCAGAGTACTTTGCGAATTTCATATCGCGAACTTGGAAGTTCGCAAACTGAACAGGTCAAACATGAAAAGCAAAACATCAGTTCGCGAATTGCAACTTGCGAGCTCTTATTCGCAAACTAGGGAAGTCAAAATGTCAAATTTGCGAAGTAAAAGAAATTTGAACAAATAGAGTTCGCGAATCGTGTGATTTGGGAATTGACCAAGTCATAACAAAAGTGGACTCGCTAAACACTTTGGAACCCGTAAAGTTCAAGTTTGAAAAATCAATAAGCACTTTTCTTTAAAATATGTTGCGAACCCTGAATCCTCTCTAAACTGAAATCGACGATTTTAAAGTCCAGATTTGAATTTTTCAGTAAAATCTTCACACAAAAAGATCTATTTTAACGAAAACAGATAGACATAAATCAACAAAAAGAAACCTGTTCTTCGAAAATTTTACCTGCAAAGTGAAAGAAATACACTGTAAGGCGGAGAAAACTGAGAATTCCTTACCCAAGTTCGATTTGTAAAGTGTGTTAGAAACGATTCTGAGCAAAAAAACCACAGAAAACCAACGAGGCAGTAAGATCTGAGAAGTTTGGTGAATGCGATTCGCAAAGAAGAGAGTGACGATTTGGGAATTTTTTGCGAATTCGGGTAAGTGGATTCAATTCTCAAATTAGGTTGAAGTTAACAAAGCTTCGCGAACCGAAAGTTTCAATCTGAGGTTGAAATTTGGGCCGCGAAATTTTGAGGTAAAGGCCCACAGATGATTCTCGAATTCAACGAAAAAGATTTGGAAGTGTAGTTCACGAATTGGAGACTGTTATCACGAACTAGGTATTGACGATTTGACTGGTCAACATTTGAGAGGGTTCGTCAACTCATATAAGGGTGACTTTGCGAAGTTGAGTTCGTGAATCAGCAATTTTAACGAGAGTGTATTTCGCGAACTAAGTTTTAGTTCGTGGAGTGAAATTAGCGAATAAAACGCTTTGAAAACATAGAATTTAATACTTAGCCCTATAAACATTAATTTGACTCGATCAAGCATCACAATAAATATCAAATCTTTGAGTTTTTCAAAATCGATTTGTCTTAGGCAAAACCCGAAAATCGACGAAGAAAGCAACGCTTTCTTTCGCGGCGATGAATCCTCAAGTCAAAAATTCGTCTGTATCATTGGTTATGTTTATCAGAGCTATAATAATGTTCTTGTTCAAATTATATCAATAAATACGAGACTCAAATCAATACCACGATATCATAATTTACAACAAACTCGTCTTGTTTTCGCGTATTTTCAGCACTCTCGCTTCCACAAATGAACTGGATGCAGCAACAAGACCAAGAAAATGAGACTGAAGAACATGCAGAGTCAGGGCGTAATCTTTAACGTAATTTGGATATGCTGGCATTCGAGCTTTTCCTTCTATTCTACTTATTCGACGCTATACTAGCTGTTCTGTATTGTATCCTTACATGTCGTACTAGCTTTTAAGAGCGTTTCATGTTGAGTGTGTTTCTCGCATTTGGGATGTTTTGAGAGTGTTCTTCGCTTTGGAAAAGTTTATGAATTGTTGAAGGATTAATTGGAGAAAAACACCTACTCCCCCTCAATATTTTTGGATTTTAGAATTGTACTCCCCCTAAATAAAATGCTTAAAAACTCCACCTAAATGAAATGCCTATCGAGAATCTGAAAATTTGTTAACTCACTTACTCCCCCTCTATGCATGGATATAACATTTCTCTTCCTCGATGTAGTGTCATTAGCATTGACTCTACATCGACTTATTGGAACCGAAGAAAAATTAATTGGTAAATAAATGAAATCCTAGAGCGGGAAAAAATTTAACTAATAAACACACACAGATCGGAAAGTTCAATGCAGAGTAGATAGGCAGGTAATGGACCGTAGGGAGGCATAATCGAAATTAGAGATTGAGATTAAACATTCACAGCTTTGCAACTAAGAATTGGAATCGTTTTTCATCCTATGCGTTTGTAAACAAATCGGCTAGTTGAACTTCTGTATTGGCAAGGTACATTTCTATTATGCCTCCTCTACATGGTCTTTATGAAGTGATATCTTAGGCTATGTGCTTAGTGCGTGAATGGTGAACAGGACTGCAAGTAATTGCCATGGCACTTTTGGAGTCACAATAAATAGGAATGCTATTTAGATCAAACCCGTAATCTTGTTGTTGTGTCCTTATCCACAAAATTCGTGAGCAACAACTTGCGGACATATTCTGCTCTGCCGTGGAAGTTGACACACAATTTTGTTTCTTAGAAGCCCAACATACGAGTTTATCTCCAAGGAATTGGATGTTGCCCGATGTGCTTTTCCTGTCGAATCTGCAGCCTGTGAAATCTGCATCAGAATACCCTATTAGTTTCAAACCTGAGTTCTTAGGATACCAAAGCCCTGAGGTCTAGTGTGCCTTTCAGATACTTTAAAATTCTATTGACAGCGTGAAGATGTGATTCCTTGGGATTAGCTTGAAACCTTGCTCAAATACATGTGGCGAATAGAATATCGGATCGGCTCGCAGTGAGATAGAGAAGAGACCCAATAATTCTTTTCTAGTGGGTAGCATCTACAGGTTGACCCAAGTGATCTGCGTCGAGTGTACATGAGGTCGCATTGGAGTACTTGAAGATTTGCTCTTGTCGATCCCATATTTCCTGAGAATGTCGTGGTTGTACTTGGACAGATTAATAAATATCCCATCCTGAAGTTGCTTGATTTGCAGTCCAAGGAAGAAAGACATTTCTCCCATCAAACTCATTTCAAACTGTGATCTTATCAAAGTGCTGAATTAGACAGAGTTTCGGGTTGGTAGAGCCGAAAATGATGTCATCCACGTAGATCTGCACAAGCATGATATCGGAATCATATTTCTTGACGAACAGTGTGGTATAAATTTTTCCTTTAGTGAGGCCTGAGTTGACGAAGAAGTTGGATAAAACCTCGTACCAAGACCTTGGAGCTTGCTTTAGCACATATAGTGCCTTGTCGAATTTGTACACGAAGTCCAGATGTTATGTATTGGGAAATCCGTCTGGATGTGAAACATATACTTCTTCCTTCAAAATCCAATTCAAGAAGGCAGTCTTTACATCCATTTGATAGACATTAAAGTCTTTGTGTGCTGTATGTGCTAGGAACAATCTGATCGCCTCAATTCTTACTACAGGGGCAAAAGTCTCATCGTAGTCGATTCCTTCTTGCTGATTGTACCCCTTAGCTACAAGCTTAGCCTTGTTACGGATTACCACACCATCCTCATCTTTCTTGTTCTTAAATAACCATTTTGTTCCGATCATTGTCTTGCATTTTGGACGAGGAACTAAGTTCCAGACCATGAGACGCTCGAACTGATTGATTTCCTCTTGCATAGCTACTATCCAGTCCGGGGTCACGTAGTGCGTCGATTACTCTGGTAGGTTCTGTTTGGCTCAAGAAACAAGTAAATTACACTCGTTTGATATCGAACCTCTAGTCTTTACTCCTGCAGTGGGATCTCCTATTATTTGATCGGTAGGATGACTTCGAGTCCATTTCTTTTCGTGAGTTAGTGTAGTTTCATCCATTTCTGATCCCTCATTAAGTGGGTACTCGATGGCAGAGGCAGTAGCGTTGCTAGCGGAAGCCGGTGAGTCTTCTATCTGTGCTGTAGGGATCGACTTATCAATGTCTGAGGGTGGAACTGTTTGTTCGGGAATGGGTTCGGATTCAGAAGTTGATGGTTAGGACTGGGATCTGTATTTGGAAGAGGATCGTCAGTTGTCCTGTTTTGGTTTGTGGAGAAGTACATTTGTTCAAAGAGTTGATCCAGATCCATTTCCTCTTGAGCTTGTTGACTGAAACATGTTGGGTTATAGTGACTTGAGTCGTCAGCTGCATGTTGTCGGTATTGCCCAACTCTCCTAATTCCATACGTGATTGAGTAGAACCTATTGATGTTGGTTCGAGTCTTGAGCTGCTTTGTCCAGAATTAATTTCTAGACCCTCATCAAAAGTGACATCTGCACTTTCAATGATCATTCTCCTTTCACAAAGATATATCCTATACGCCTTAGATTGCACAGAGTAGCCCACAAAAATTCCTTCAGTAGCCTTTGGATCTGGCTTAGATTTGTCTTCTCGATCGTTGGCAACAAAGCATTTGCATCGAAAGAACCTCGAGTGGGCAATGTTGGGTAATCTTTCGTTTATTAGTTCATAAGGCGTCTTTCCATATCTTAGATGAATGTTGATCCTGAGTATAGCAAGCAGTGTTCATTGCTTCTGCCAAAGAAAATGAGGTAGCGATGATTGTATTAGCATTGTCCGAGTAGCTTCTACAAGCGTTCGATTTCGCCTTTCTACAACTCCATTCTGTTGAGGCGTGTGGACAACGGAGAATTGTTGAGTAATCCCTAGAGATTCGTAGAAGTCACTGAGCTAGTGATTCTTGAATTCTGTTTCATTGTCAGTTCGAATTACTTTAAGACTGCGCTGTAGCAACTTCTGCATTGTCCTGATGAGATTTGTAATGTATTCAACTGTCTCTGATTTTGTCCATAAAAAGCGGACCCAAGTATAGCGTGAGTAGTCACCTACAATAACCACATGTATTGCTTTCCACTGATGCTTTCTGTTTGCATTGGGCCACATAGATCGATCTGTAATAGTTCTAGTGGATGTTGAGTCGATGCTGTGTGTTTTGTAGAGTGGGATGCCTTTTTTATTTTTCCCTTCTCACAAGCCGGGCATAGGTATTCCTTTTGGTACTTCAGTGGCGGAACTCCAATAGCCAATTTGTTGGTCGCCAGCTTGTTGAGAGTCTTGAAATTTAGATGAGATAGCCGTTGTGCCATAAATAAGTCTGAACTGTTGTTGCTCGGGAGATCAGGCAGATATTTGTCTTTGGTCTGACGGTCCTAATGTCGATGGTGTACAGATTTGTTTTGCGAGTTCAAGTGAGAAGTTGGTCACCATTGGAATTGAGAATTTAGCATGTCCTCTTTTTAAACACAACTTGGAGTCCGACGTCACTGAACTATCCTACAGATAAAACGTTGTGTGTTAGCCCTTCAACATAAGAAACTTCCTTGATTGTGAGTCGATTGCAAATAAGATCTCCATAACCAAGGATTCTGGTTCCATTATTGTTCCAAAGGCACCAGTCCACCCGGCCTATCAACGTAGTTGCTCAACAGTCCCTTCTTCCCAATCATGCATGTAGAGCAACCGAAATCTAAGTACCACACATGCGGGCCCTGCAAAAATTAAGCTAGAGGGTTTTAGGTAGCCATTTAAAAATGGGTCCACCTCTGTTGTACTTGTTAGTCCGTACAGACTCTCTACCTAGCCTAGATTATTCATTGTCAGTGGAAGAATTACTATCATGCACAGAGTCATTAAACATAGGGCTTGGATTAGGGTTTCCTCATTTATAAGCTTTTGAACCCATTTTTGTAGTACTGGAGTTCTCTTTGTCTTAGTTTTAGAAACGCTTTATGGAGACTTTTCTTGTTTTATGGGTTCCTTTCCAGTTTTTGTTTTTGATCGTTCTTTTTCTTTAATGAAGTGGCTTCTGAAATCGTCTTGTAAGCTTGTGTGTAGAAACGAATATTGAGGTATATGCCCTACATGTCGTACGAGGACTGGGAGTACGAGGGAAATTTGGTAATTGTGTAGTGTTTAGTGATGTACTTTGATTACTTCTATTAATGGAATGATATTATTCAAAATTAATATATTATTCGATAAATAGATTAAAAGGCAAATTATTAATTTGTCTAAAGATTTCACCTTGCAGTCTGGGTGAATAAGACAAATTAATAAAACCCAAATATTGGCGGTTCAGTTACTGATTCTGTGAGAACAGATATGGGCACCAGTAAGCTGAGATACTGCAATAGTCCACAAGCCTAAGTCTCCAGTAGGGTGACTGGATTGACAAGTACGACTTGTTTGTCGATGGGTCCAATACGGTTGTGCCAACCGTTCACTTGGGAAGTGGGAGCCCATGACAATGATACAAGATGAATCGGGGATTATCTGTATTTGGACACTGACTCGTAATCGAATGATCACACGCTTGGATTGTCCTTGATCGATCGATTGACTGAAGTAGTATGCGTGAACCTTAGATCGAAAGGGTTAACTTGGGGTTGGTCTTGAGGTCTTGACTTGTCACTAGCTAGGCCCGTCTTGCCGGTGGCATAGCGGCGAAATGGGGTCTTGACTTTTCGATTCAATTGCCGGTTGAACCGCGAAGCGGGATTTACGGTCTCGATTAATTTGAGGTTAACGTCATATGGCAAGTTTAATGTGCGGGGATTTATCCATGTCTCTTGCCATAGCATACATCTGACTCGCGATAGTCGTGGAGGGTAGTGTTTACGTATTTTCACGACATAAACGACATAGAGTCGAGTTCTGTAAGTTTCACTATGCGTGACTTTCACTCGACCTGGACAAACATAAAAGGTTTATACGTATGACTAAAATCTACAGTCGGTTCGTGGTCTATGATTAGATCAAATTCGTACTGAACTTGGGATCTATTCGGTACCTCGGGGCTGGGTAGGTGAATACCGAACTCCTATATACCTCCTAGGCCGGTTGAGACAAACCAAGATAGTCGAGCTTAAAAAGGGCAACCGACACAACTTCATCATTAGAGAGAGAAAAGGCTAGGTCCTATATTGAGACATTAGGGTTTCGGGCTTGGCTAAAACCCTGATCGGCCGATAATACTAAGTTTGACTAGTGAGGGGTAAAATGGTCTTTTCACCTCACGAGATATTTTTGAAATAAACTATTAGATATTAATATTTAGTGTATGATTTAAATTAGATTGAAATCTTAATTATTGTCTTAGAGAAAATAATATTATTTAATTTGGAATTAAATAATATATACCGTATATATATATATATCTAAGTTTCGAATTTTATTAGATAAAATTTCGGAAATTATTTAATATATTTATATTTGATATTATATATTTAAAAATATACTAAATGTGGTGATATTGGATATTTAATTAATTAATTAAAAGTTTGCATTTGGAATTCATTACTTGGTAAAACGAAGACTTAGTAAAAGAGGAGGTGTGAGGATTTTTCTCCTACCAGCTCAACCTATTTTGGCAACTAAGTGATATAAGTAAGGATTTTCGAGATACTAAATAAGTGGAGGCACACAATTTTCGAAATAAAAGCTAAAGAGAGGAAAAACTAAAAGTTTTCTCCTCTCACTACTTCCTCTCTCGCACTCTCTCTCGGTGGCAACAAGCTGCTCGTTCTTGGCCTAGCTGCACTTGCAAGAATAGCTGCGACGTTAGTGAGGTGTCGGCGCGACGATCTTGCGCAAAGAAGGCGTTCTGTTCGTGCGCGTTGGGCGTACGAGAGGGGCACTACGGCTCGGGGATTCGAAGCTAGCCATCGTCGAGAGATTAAAACAAGGTATCATGGCTGATCCTCTTTATGTCAATACGTTCTCGTGTTTGTAGCCGAGCGATCTTGGATAGGCGGAAAACCCCATAAAATTTTAAAATTCCACCGTTTTAGGAACGTGGGCCTGGCGACCCTCGGGCATTCCCAACAGTGGTATCAGAGCCGTAGGCTCGGTTAAAGTGACGGGACTATGACAAAAAGACCACGAAAACCTCAAAAGCCTTAGCGGTGCGCATGGAGCACAAGGCGCCCAAGCAGCCCGCACGCGGCTTGTGGGGCTGCGTCTAGTCGCATGCGGTGCAGGACTCGGGGCGGGCTGCGTGAATCGTGCAGCCTGCTCCTAGCTGTGCGCATGGGGCACGACTCAAGATGGGCTGGCCACGTTCGGAGCGCGGCGCATAGGGCTGACCGCACGCGGGGCATGCGGCACGAGAGGCACGGGCCGCGCTCGTGGGTGCACGCAGCACTCGAGAAAGCCGCGTGTGGCTGCACAGAAAGTTGGTATGACCGCGTGCGTGGGTGCGAGCAGCGCTAGGCTAAGAGCGTGCGCAGATCGGGGCTGGCCGCATGGTGCACGCGGTACGGGGCTGGCAGCGCGCATGCGCGAGCATCCCCAACATAGGCCCGTAAGGCCTGGTCCAGCCCATCCTACGGCCCAATATACATAGGGCTAGGCCCAGCCCATTTAAAAGCCAAAATTCGATTTCGGCTCGAAAATGTGTTAAATTTGTCGTAATGCATGTTATTTGAATAACGTGCTGATTGATTGGGGATTAGGTTCTGTATTTTGCCGGATGAAATGTTAAGGGTGACAAGGTCCCCCTGGGTTGTACTTTACAGTTTTTATTAGATAAGACGGATGGTTTTATTAGGGATCCCTGTCATATGCTATTGTAGTTTTGTTATGGCGACCGTACGGTGTCAATCGAGAGGAACCCGAATGAACGAGCTTCTAGTCGAGGCGCCCGTTCGAGCAAAGGCCAAAGACGTAGACTCTTATTGTTTTGTACAAATAGGATAGAACTAGAAATATTCCCGATCTTTCACATTTACTTTAATAGGCTGAAACTAGGTTACTATTAAAGTCTATTATGTGCGTGTTGGTTTCGAACGTGATAATGTGCATAATGTGCTCGTGTTAAAATTGTGAGGATTCTCCCGAGGTTAGACCTTTAATATCAAGTGAGTAAAGGCGCTAGGCTCCTGTCTTCATCAAGTCAAAAAATGTTACGACTTAGGGTACGGTTGCAGTTGACCGAGTTACAGCGCCAAAACCCTCGCCTTTGCGTGAACAGGTTCGGATGCAATTATGAATTTCCATTTACCGACCACTCTTCACCCTCTAATAAAGAGTTATCCTACGGGTATGAATTTCACGTGGAAGGTGAGCAGGACGTTGGTAGGTTGCACTTGGACAGTCATTCCAAACATGTTCCAAGTTACGGCTGAGGGACCCTGGCGGAGATGAAGACGTTGAATCTTCTGCGTGACATAACCGTATGGGACACGACCTCGGCTAACCAAACGAGCCAATAAGCTGTTAACTTCAGGCTAGTTTGTTGTGGCGCAGGGAAGTCAACGCCACTATGAAACTACTCAACAAGGTTACCGAAATGCGTACCGGGAGAAAGCACTTCGAGAAAAATACTAGGAGTCAGACAAAAATTTAAAGTCCTAATTTACTCTGATTAGACTCTACAAATCCTAACTATCTGTTTATTTTCTGCACTTTATTTTCTTCTTTATTAGTTACGATGACAAACCCATTAATTACTCTTGGAGAAACATTGTTTGGTGGGACCGAACTATGTAGACTGGCTCAGAAATTTGAGGATCATCCTCAAATTAGCGGAACTGGATTACGTCTTGGACATTAAGGAGCGAAAATTGCCCACAGCTGAATCCACGACTAAAAGATCTGAAATACTCGTAGAAAAACGTCAAAAATATTTGGAGCTAAACCACGTTTTTTAGACTTGCTCCCCCTCAAATGATGCACAAGAATTGGCTAATTATGCAAGCATATTGAATCAATTCAAGTCACGAGCATATAACACACAAATCTACCAAGTAAGTACGTATACATGGTCCCCGAAAACATGTACTTCAAAATATTGTGTGAAGGTGGAAGAAAAAAAATTATCGCATTTAAACAATTCAGTACCAATGCAATCTAAAATTGCATTTAGAATGTGCGATACACTAAAGAAATTCGCATTTATTCAATTCAACGTATATGAAACATAACATTTCAAGTCAAAATGTGCGAATTTTATTATTTATTATTTATATATATATATATTTTTTTATTATTACTTTTTATATTACTATTATTATAGTATGGGGTCAGATTATTTTGCTTCGATCAATCGTCATTCTTAAAATTTTACGAGACATTTGAAAGAAGAAAATGCCGTCAAGTCTTGTCGTCAAACTAAAGTCCTAAGTTCATAGACTGCTCCATTTCGACAACTCTCACTAGGTTCGCTCTTGCTCTCAATGATTTCTATCTTGGGATTTTTATATTTTTATCACTCAACTCAACACAAGCAGTTTCAAGTCAATTTACCTGTGATCGAGGCGTGTTTAATCATTTCACCCAAGCGAGAGACCGTCGATTGGAATCAAAGGGGTGTAAAGGTTTTAGTTTGGCTAGGACTTAGAAGGAAAGGAATTTAGAGGAAAGTGAGCTTATCTCTTCGTCATCTTTCATTTTCACGTCCGTCTCCTTTCTTTTCGGCGTCTCTTTTTATTTATTTTTTTTTCACTCTTTACTCCCTCTTTTACTATCCCTTATGAAGCTATGCTCAAGCTGAAGCTCCGCTTCTCCATGAGGCTATAGGAGATTATCGTAGGCGAAGTTCTTCTCGTTGGTTCTCGGGCCGATACCGTGCTCCTCTTCTCCTAATTCCTAGAGAGGTTTCAGAGATTATCTTTTTGGAAAAGTTCACGGTTATGGAATTCGTACCCGAGGCTGCACTCCTCTTCTCGTTTCCCGATATAAGACCGGATTATCGTTGGAGAAGTTCACTTCGTGGTGCTCCTCTTCCAGCCGTTCTGACGAGCGTACGAGATTATCGTTGGAGAAGTTCGCAGCAGGAACCACGCCACTTTTTAAGGTAGTCGGAAGGCCGGTTCCTTTGGTCTTTGCGCGTTGAGCAATGCCTTGTTTTGCCATCATCCTACTTTTCTTTTGTTATCTCCCCCTCCTTTTCTCGTTTGAACAACCATTCGAAGAGTATAGAATTCGGTTGAAGGCTGGAAATGGGTTTCAAATGAAGAAAAGGACGTCGGAGAAGGCTCAAAGTGCATGACTAACGGCAAACGTGGGGGAATTTACATAAGGCCGAATGAGGAATATCCTAAACTCTTATCATTTTCCCAACGATCTAACGCAAGATGAGTATGACACCGAGAATCACTAGGTAAGACAAGTAATTTATGTGTGACTCACTCGAGAAGTAGATCCAAAGAAAGGAAAAAGGAACAAGGCTTGAATCCTCACGCATGTAGAGTGACTTTGTGTCTAGTTGAACAATCAAATGACTTTTTAGACACAAGAATGCGACTTAGACTGACAAAATTTAAGCAATTAAATCGATCGCATGTCGGGGTAAAATTCTTGGTAACTTTAGATCAAAGCATCCTAAAGGATTTCGTCATACCACATTATAATATATATATATATATATTTTATTTTTTTTATTATTATTATTTTTATCACGCAAGATAAGGACAAATAAACATAGAAAACACATATAATAGAGCATGTGATAGCACAGAAGATCAGGTAATGCACATATTACAGAAAATTCAGCATGCCTAATTTTCCAACAAGGAATTGGAATCGTTTCTCATCCAAGGCCTTGGTGAAAATGTCGGCTAGTTGAAACTCCGTGTTCACAAAGTACATCTCTATTGTGCCTTTTTCTACGTGATCTTTGATAAAATGATATCTAATGTCTATGTGTTTTGTGCGTGAATGATGAACAGGATTGCAAGTAATGGCGATTGCACTTTGACTATCACTATATATGGGTATATTATTTAGATTGTACCCATAGTCGCGAAGCTGTGTCCGCATCCACAGCATCTGTGAGCAACAACTGGCGGCAGCTACGTATTCTGCTTCGGCCGTCGAAGTGGGCACACAGTTCTGCTTTTTGGATGACCAGCAGACCAGCTTTTCTCCTAGAAATTGAGCGCCGCTGGACGTGCTTTTCCTGTCCATTCGGCAACCTGCATAGTCAGCGTCAGTGTAGCCGATAAGTTTGAAATTCGTACCCTTTGGATACCATAGGCCAAGGGTAGAGGTGCCCTTAAGGTAGCGTAGAATTCTTTTGACCGCGAGCATATGGGATTCTTTGGGATCGGCTTGAAAACGGGCACACAGGCAGGTGGCAAACATGATATCCGGCCGACTCGAAGTGAGGTAGAGAAGAGATCCAATAATACTACGATACAGTGTGATGTCGACCGATTTACCAGAGGGATCGGCATCCAACTTGCAGCTTGGTGACTTAGGAGTGCTGAGAGGCTTGCTCTGGTTTTGATGAAACTTCTTCAGAATATCCTTGATGTATTTTGTCTGACTGATGAAAATTCCATCATTGAGCTGTCTGACTTGAAGGCCTAAGAAAAATTGCATCTCTCCCATGTGACTCATCTCGAATTTGCTCTTCATGAGATCTCCAAACGTCTTGCAGAGCCGAGGATTTGTTGATCCAAAGATGATGTCGTCGACGTATACTTGGACGACCATCAGATCTTTTTCATGCCATTTAATGAAGAGGGTTGTGTCTATAGTTCCTCGTATGAATCCAGACTTCACGAGGAAATCACTAAAGACATCGTACCAAGCATGTGGGGCTTGTTTTAGTCCATAGAGAACTTTGTCCAAGCGATAGACGTGATCGGGATGTTCTTGATCAACGAAACCTTCCGGCTGAGCAACGTAGACTTCTTCTTTTAACACGCCGTTGAGAAAGGCGGTTTTAACATCCATCTGATAGACTTTGAAGTCTTTGTGAGTCGCATAAGTCAGCAGGAGGCGGATAGCTTCGATACGGGCAACCGGAGCATAAGTCTCGTCGTAGTCGATGCCTTCCTGTTGATTGTATCCCTTCGCAACTAGCCTTGCTTTGTTCTGGATCACTTCATAAATCTTCATTTTTCTTATTCTTGAAAACCCATTTAGTTCCGACCACTGTTTCCCCTGTGGACGGGGTACCAAGGTCCACACTTGAAGACGTTCGAATGATTTCCTCTTGCATTGAAATTGTCCAATCCGGGTCTCGAAGTGCGTCTGCTACTTTGGCAGGCTCGTTTTGGCTCAGGAAGCAACTGAAAAGACTGTGTTGACGACGTGTCCTCACACCAACCGAAGGATCGCCAATTATCTGAACAACCGGGTGGCCTCTCGTCCACTTGCCTCATGAGGCAAGGCTGAAGTCGATGTGTCAGCCATCTGTGGATCTGGATTGCCTATAGTCTCCGATTGATCATTTGTCTGAGGAAGTTCCAATACTGCACTTGGATTGATCGTCTCTGATGATACTTCCTCGATGACCACTGTAGGTTCTTCGGTATTCTGTGGCAATTCTGAATCGGGTGGGGGTAGAGGTGTGAGATGAACTTGGTGCGTCATGTATGACCGATATACCGGTTCGAAGAGAGAATCCAAGTCGTCTATTGCGAGTCTCATTGCTTCGTCTGACACTGATCCCGAAGTTGTTGCCATCTTCTATTGGTTTTGTGCCAACACACTAGTGATTACGGGTTCTGAAATGTTGTCTTCAGAAGCCAACGGGTTGAGCACGGGTCCTGAACTGAATTGAGCAGGAACCAACGGGTTAGGCACGGGCCCTGGACTGAGTTGACCAGAAGCCATTTCAGCCACTTCGTGGAAAGTGACATTATAGCTTTTCTTAATAGTTCGGTTGGACTTGATGTATACTCGGTACGCTTTTGATGTTGAAGAATACCCGACAAATGTAGCTTCGAATGCTTTAAGGTCGAACTTTGCACGTTGCTCTCGGTCGTTCGCCACAAAGCACTTGCACCCGAAGACTTTAAGGAAAGAGATGTTGGGCACTCTATTATTCACAATCTCGTACGGAGTCTTGTTGAACCGTTTGTGAACCGCCGTCCTGTTTTGAGTGAAACAAGCGATATTGACTGCTTCAGCCCATAGAAAGTGTGGAAGTCCCGATTGGATCGTCATTGTACGAGCGGCTTCCACTAGTGTTCGATTTTTCCTTTCAACGACCCCATTTTGTTGAGGTGTTTTGGCGGCTGAAAATTGTTGACTTATTCCAAGTTTCCGATAAAACTCACTGAGGTGATTGTTCTTGAACTCAGTGCCGTTGTCTTTCTAACAACTTGAATAGTCTGTTGCAGCAGATTTTGAGTTGTGTTCACAAAATTGATAATCAAGTCACCGGTCTCATCTTTCGTTCGGAGGAACTTTGTCCACGTGTAGCGAGAATAGTCATCTACAATCACTAGGACATACTTTCTTCCATTGATACTCTGAGTCTGCATCGGACCACAGAGATCCATGTGAATTAGTTCTAATGGTCGAGAAGTAGACGCAATTTGCTTGACGTGATGAGATGCTCGCTTCATTTTTCCTAGGTGACATGCCGAACAATGATGCTCCCTTTGTAGTTGTATAGTTGGAAGATCGTGAACCAACTTTTTCGTAGAAAGACGTTGGAGAGCTTTCATATTTAGATGAGACAGTCGTTGATGCCATAGGCTGTTGCTCTGTAAATCAATCTGAGAAATGAGGCATACAGCGGTCGAGGGCCGCACGGACGTCAGGTTGATCGTGTAAAGATTGGATTTCCGAAGTCCTTGAAAGAGTTCTGTGTCCTGAGTATCCAAAATTCTGCACCGGTCAGCATGGAAGACCACCTGGAAGCCTTTGTCACAGAATTGGCCTATGCTGAACAAGTTATGGCGGAGGCCTCCGACGTATGAGACATCGTTGATGGTCAGATTCTTCAGAATGATATCCCCAAGTCCTAGAATCGGGGCTGAATCGTTGTTCCCAAATCTGACTTTGCCGTTTGGTCGGCCTTTGTAGTTGCTCAGCAGCTCTTGTTTAGCGGTCATGTGTGTGGAGCAACCAGAGTCGAGGTATCATACATGATGGATCTGCAAAAACAATTTAGAGAGCTTTAGGTACCCACTTAAGCATGTGTCCTCTCAGATTAGCAGATATAATTTTGGTTCAGATATGATTTCTAAATCTATTTGGAGGAGTCTTAATAACCCATTGCACTTCTGGAGAAGTGGGTTTGGGTTTTGCCTCTATAGGAGACTTGGCCTTTTGGCTTTTGTCGTCCTAGGCAGAGATTTAGGAACCCATTTGGGTTGAACCTTGCAGGGAAGGTTAATTTCAGCACGTACAAACGCTTTGGAAGGTTTGACTGAGGAAAAGATATTTTCTTGTGATAGTCTCCTAAGGTGCTTGGGGGATTTAATTTCGACAGGATACCTTAGGTGAGTACAGTCATGTACGGCGCCATAAGCTTTCTTTATGGCTGGATCTTGTTTCCTACGATTTTTCCTTTTGGCATTTGTTTCAGAATGATTAGTAGTAATTTTCGATGTAGAGCCTATTTCGGGATTTTCACTTCTATAGGTGATAGGCTGAAGTGAGCACGCAGAAGCAATTATTTTGAACGTAGAAATGGCTCTTTTATTACTACGAGTGTCTTATTTTGACAGAAGGAATAACATGTTCAGAAACATTTAAATCTACTAGCTCCTTCTTTATTTTAGGACTAGACACTCTCGCCTTCGTAGTCGGTGCTGGCTCTACGCTCCCTGTGGACGTAGGTGAAGTAGAATTAGTCTTAGAACTTGTAATAGAATTATTAATGCTCTTACGATCTTTTGAAGGCGATTTTTCTATTTTCACGCTTTTTATGATAGCGTGTGAGGAAGTTTGGGAGGACAGGGAAGCCTTGAGATTTTCCATCTCTTTAAAGATTTTTTTCTTTCAGCTTCGAAATTCTCTCTTTCTTTTGTCTACTTTCGCCTGTGACTCCCCTATCTGTTTTATGAAGGGGGTTTGTAGAGAGAATTTTGATAATTAACCTTTTTGACTTCCTCATAGTGTTCTTTAGAGTCAAGAGGTAAGACTTGAGCTAAATCACTGACAGGTGTTAAGGATGGTTTCCTATTTTTGTCCTTTTCAATTAGTTCATTGTAGTCAAAGGGGATCTCAGGCCCATGTGAGGCTTGTTTGATGGATGAATCAAACGCATTTTCATACGTCGATTCCGTAATGTTCCTAAGAGAGGTTGCAGCTAAACCCATGTTCTTAATGTCATGCATTTCTTTCTTCCGTAAAATACGTGGGTTAGTGTAACATATGCCTTCTATTGGATTATAAAACTCTATATCCTTGGGCTTGTTTAAGAATATCGTCTGTTCAGAGTGTCCCCTACGCGTAAGAAGATCATCTAATTTTTTAATTTTTGCATGCAACTTCCTGCGTTCCTCACTTGCGAGAGCATAATTATTTTCTACGGTCAGTTTGGCGGCTTGACAGGTGTTTAGATCCTTACTAAGCTCACTAACCTTAGCATTAGATGCTTCTAATTGAGCTTCTAAGTCAGTGATCTTAGAGGTAGCTTCGGTTATCCTACAATTTAAGGTAGCTTTCTCGTTGAGATGCCTAACCAAACAATTGTAGTTATTTGCTAGCCTATCTTCTCATTCTTTTCTTTTCACTATGCTGTCCTAAAGGAGGTTGACTATTCTCTCTAGAATGTAGACTCTTAGTAAGTTCTTCTATTTTTGCACTAGAGCTTCTAAGTTCTGATTCGAGACTATATATCTGAGTTTGTTATCTACTTCCTTGATACTTTTCTGCTCACGTTTCATGTTAGCATATTGCGTTTGATATGATTCTAATATGGTCAATAATGTGGAAGGAGTGACTACCTCATTTGAAGACGTGGATGCGTTGTCGTCGTCCGTATGAGTGGATGTTTCGGCGTTCAATTCGTTGTCGAGACGGGCCATCAGGGCTAAGTTCTCTTCTTCGGAGCTCGACGTGTCCTCGAGCCATTGGTCCTGTTCGGCCATGAGAGCTACTCCAGCTTCTTTCTGTTTTTGTCAATTAAGCTTCTTGGAGTAGTAGTTTGCATCTCTCTTCTTCGGGAGAGTGCACTCTCTGGCGAAGTGACCTGCTTTGCCACAGCTAAAGCATTTGTTAGTCTCTTTGGGATTCTTAAGCTTGGAAATCTCCAGAGCACGTTCTTTGTTCTTGGAGCTTGTAGTCCGAAGTCTGTTGGCTGAGGTTGAAGACTTCTTCTTGAAGTACTTCTTGCTCATCATTTATCCAATGAGAGCTAACTGCTTTCCAAGGGCTTTCATGTTTGGCTCAATTTTGGAGTCAGATTCTCCTTCTGACTCTGATGATGAAGGTGGCCTAACGATCTTTTCTTTTCTTGATCTTGTGCTCCTCTTCTCCGAGACTAAGGCAACCGTGTCATCTGATTGTTTGCCTTTCTGCTCTTTGATAATCTCGCGGATATCATCCTCATGCTGAGCGAGATTATCGAACACGGCATGGACATCCAACTCCTCTAGATCTTTATTTTGTCGTATTTGTGTGGATATTTTCTTCCATTCCGTGGGTAGAGAACATAGAAATCTTATGTTTGTTTCCATGTTTGTCTTTGTTATTTATATCATCCTCATCTCGTTGAGAAGCGTGAGGTATCATTGGTAGATTTCGTATAGACTCTCCTCCGGCTTTGCTTTGAAGGAGTCGTAAGCAGTGAGAATGTTCGCCTTCTTGGCCTTTATGCCAACTTCCGTCCTTTGCATCATCCTATGTCACGACCCGACTTCATAATCACCTATTCTAGCGTGTTCAAATGTGCATAGCGAGTTGTGAGTAGTGAAGTGCATCAAAAACACGTATAAATTTTTCTTTTTCCATTTACATAATGGAATGACGTTCTGTACAAGTCAAAAGAATACATGTCGAACACTAAGTTCCAGACATGATCTAACTACAAGGGCTAAGGTTTGTCGGCACAGCAAAAGGCTCCTATGCGCCCGGCCTCACAGGTCGTCATCCATACACACACGTCCACCCAAAAATCAGCGCGAAGCTCCAAAAGATCGGCCTTGTCAACTAACGGGATCACGTACCGTGCTCGCTGGCGCCTACAACGCATAACATGAAAGAATAAGCCACCGAGGCTTAGTAAGCAGAAATCATGCATGTATGCACGTGTCCCTTTCCCTGCAAAGGCAATCCACGCCAATGCATAAATCTCTAAGCAAAGGCAGTCCGAGCCGATGCATAATACACTCGCAAGGGCAATCCACGCCGATGCACCTAGCACTCGTAATAGTATAACACAGGGCCCTCGGCTAAATCTCACTATGCACCACAAGAGCTCACGTCCCTCGGGGACAATACGACAGCGGTCCACGCCGGATGGCCGAACCCTAGGATGCACATCATTCCTCAAGGTCGCCATATGAACCCGGTCGTCCCCGACTGTACGACGGTCGCTCACGCTGGTAGCCCATGCTGAGGTCGCCTACACCCGGGTTCCACCCTGTGTCGCTTATACCCTCAGGTCGCACCCTCCGGGTCGCACCTTACCGCCACGGGCCATGCCCAAATCCTATCTATAGGATATTACTATATATATCTACAATAATAGTACGACGACGCTAAAACGCCGCGCTGGTAGCATAGTAGACAGCCCCTGACTCAACTGCGAGTCGACACACTTGCCCACATTGGCAAGTCCTCGTCGCGTACAAGCGACATATCATTATGCACATTCAGTCCCACGACCCTCCCCCATGAGTTCGTGCGTGCACATGAATATGCATATGCAAACAAATGCAACTTATGCTTACCACATGAAAGCGCTACAAACAATTTACGAAATCACGAAATCATGTAGGCACATAGTCTCATAAAACATACAACGCACGAGTTATGTGTTGTAGTTGGAATTCTACTTACCTGGCGTTCGTGGATTTATCGCTACCTGACCCGGGTATTCTCCAAAGTCCAAACCTTAGGCATAGAATAGTATCGTTAGGGTACTATTTTAATTAATTAATTATGTAGGACTTAAATAATTTCCTAAGTTATAAATATCTTGGAGAGTCCTAGTTATCTCTGTGCATCTCGCGTGACTTAGGAAGTTTTTATGAGGTTCGTGAAGTTTATAAAATTTGTCCAGAAGCTATTTGCTAGCCGATCTGGTGAATTTCCTAATATTTCATCCTTTAAACACAAAAAGGCTATAAAGTCAGTCTATAGATTATATTAATTGACTACGTAAAGTTTCGTTCCAAAATTCCATCAAACACGACTGCCTATACCGAAAACTGTCCTCGAAAACACCGATAGGCAAATTATGATCGGGCGTTGAAAGAGCCCATGCTCATTGGAACCATAATATTTTTCTGATTAAATGGTGAGAAAATATTTTTTCCAAAAAGGCGAATTCTAGTTTACAAAGTCTAACGTGATTCGCGAAATCTACTCTCACACTCGGTTCGCGAATTGCTCGCTCTAGTTCGCCAAATAGGTTTTTCGCGGCTTCGCGGGCTCCGCGTATTGTTGCATGGATTCGCCAACTAGCCATGGATTCGCAGAATTCTCCGGCTCTTAATTTGCAAAGTGAGCTGATTCGCCAAATGGTTTCACCAACGTCCCGTGTGTTGGTTCATAATTCGCAACTCAGGAGATTCGCGAATTGTCTCTAGGTTCTTAAATGGGTTCGCACTTGAGGAGTTCGCCAAACCTTGGTTCTTCAGGTGGGTTAGCGAAGTGGTTCGTGGTTTCCTCAGCTTGGATTCGCGAACTCTCAAGCTTCGCCGAACTGGTTTGCAAAACAAGTTGAATTCGCGATCCTCATGCATTTGAGCTTTAGGATACGCATAATATGGTTCGTGGAATCTAGTTTTCGCGAATCCTATATTACAGAGACGGTTTTTAATTCGCCAATCTCTACACCTTAAGGATCAAAAAGCTGCTTCCCTCAAGAACGCTTTAGAGACCGAAATGAGCACCTAAAACCTAAAGTTCGGGTTTCGTTAAAACCCACGCCCGACCCTTATTTTTTTCTAGTGCCTAACTTTCCTAAAACGTGCTAAGATAACCTTAACGCCCTAAACTAAGATTAAAACAATTCCAAGAATTAACCTCACACACCTCTAGCACATGATGCTCATTCCCGTGCTTAAATCCTTCGAAATAACTATGATTGGTAATGAAGGCACGAAAACTAGGGTGAAAATTCATACCTAATCCGAACTTGATGTAGATTAACTTCGGTTTTCTTCTTCTTCTTCTTCTTCTTCTTCTTCTTCTTCTTCTTCTTCTTCTTCTTCTTCTTCTTCTTCTTCTTCTTCTTCTTCTTCTTCTTCTTCTTCTTCTTCTTCTTCTTCTACCTCAGTTTCGATGACTTCTTTGCAAATGAGTTTACGGACTTGAAATATTTTTGGATTATTGTTAATTATCAAGGCATGGTAGGTGACGAAAATATCCCCTTAAATCAGGGAAGGTTTGTCCTAAAGTAATTTCTAATGCTATTGGGCCTAACTCAACCCAAGTCTAGCCCAATTAATAATTTTAGCCCAACTAGTATTTTTAGTTCACCCTTAGCCTATAGTCCAAATTCTCCCTTTGCCTAATTTTCGAAAATTCTAAAATAAATGGGAGGTCACTCGGTCCAAATCAATTGCACTGAATTCCCCCATCACTTAAACATTTACCGCACAAATTTAATGTGAGTCATATAAGCACGGAATTTGCACACGGAATGCACGAAATTGCACCCAACATCTAAGCTAATTTATTGTCCTAATATCATACGAGGACCCGGGTGCTACATCCTCCCCCCTTAAAGATGATTTCGCCCCCGAAATCAGCCCGTTTGGAACAATTCAGGATAGCGGACCCTCATCTCATCCTCGCGTTCCCAAGTCGCTTCTTCTATCGACTGGTTTCGCCACAGAACTTTCACTAGAGGAATTTCTTCATTCCTAAGCCTTTTCGTTTCATTCATCAATATTTCCACAGGTACTTCCTCGTAACTCAAATCTGGCTTCAACTGTTGATGTAGAGTTTCGTTCACCAGCACGTGCTTGGGTCAGCGATATACTTTCGGAAAGTTGAAACGTGGAATACATCATGTACTTGCGACAACGATGCTGGTAGTTCCAATTGGTACGCTACTTCGCCCACTCTTTTCACTATCTTGAATGGACCAATGTACCTCGGGCTCAATTTTCCCTTCTTCCCGAACCTCTTAACGCCTTTCATCGGTGACACTTTCACGAAAACCCAATCATCAACTTCAAATTCTAATGGTCTACGTCTCCGATCCGCATAATTCTTTTGTCTGCTCTGTGCTGTTTGCATTCTTTCTCGTATCATTGCGATGATTTCTGTCATTTCTCGTACTATATCTGGGCCTAGCATCGCTCTTTCACCGACTTCATCCCAATGTACTAGGGATCTGCATTTACGCCCATATAAGGCTTCGTAAGGGGCCATTCCAATCGTGGCTTGGTAACTATTATTGTACGAGAACTCCACGAGTGGAAGGTACTTGCTCCAGTTGCCTTGGAAATCGAGTACGCAAGCTCGTAGCATATCCTCCAGAGTCTGGATAGTCCGCTAGGATTGACCGTCCGTTTGCGGATGATAGGCCGTATTAAACGACAATTTTGTCCCCATTGCCTTTTGTAAACTTGTCCAGAATTTGGATAAAAATCTTGAGTCCCGGTCTGAAACTATTGACAATGGTTGTCAGGAACCGAAACTTTATATCATAATTTCATGCATTGACATAAATTCATGCATTCATAATTAATATCATAGATATGTGCATAGATAATATGATAATTAAAATACATTAGTAGTATAAATAATTGAAATAAATGTTACTACTAACGAAGTTCTCGGCATGAAGTCTAAATGAAGTTAGTTTTTGTAGGTCTAAATAATTAGAAACTTTTATTACATAAATATGAGCTGGAAGGTTTTAACATTGTATTATACTAGGAATTGCGATTTTGATAAGTTACTTTTAAAAACAAAATAAATAATAATAATAGTAATAATAATAATAATAATAATAATAATAATAATAATAATAATAATAAAATAAAGTAAAATTCGACAATATGGATAACAACTAAATTACATTACTTAACATGGGAGGAAAACATTGTCACCTCCTTGTCAAATCAATTTTCCTTGAGATATATCTAAACATATAATTAGCAATAATAAACAGGGAACAAACTAGAGAAAGGAGGCGAAACTTGTATGCAAGAAAGAAAACTCAAGCTAAGGAAGTTAAATACAAGGGGGTATGATCTCAAACTACCATACGTAACTATCCTTATAATTTATATTATATAGTGTGTTTTATATGATCTTTTCATGTATATATGTAAATAATTCGAAATAAGAGATAGGTGGTTTGAGCTGAAGTTTAGGCTTGAGGAATTTGTGTGTAAGGTTAGAAATCGTAGGATACCAGGAAAGTTTCAATTCAGGAATATAATTAGAAGTCTTAAATACTTTCGGCTGACATGTCTAACTACATGAACAAATTAAAGATATCAAATTCGTATAAGAGCATGGAGTTTTGACATTATGTGGCTGGTCTTTAAAGAACTTTCAAAATTTTAGCAAACTAAAGCATGTGAGTGTAAAGTTTTCAATGAAACTAGGGTTTTCTAAAGATTTCGATATATATGAACAATATGAAGTTTCAGGTATTGAACGGAAATTCGACATGAAATGTCGAGAGGTTGAGCAATTTAATTGGATAGATTATTAAGTTATAATGTCGAGTGTATTATCGAGATTTTTGAAATCTAATTAGATAGGGTTTCGATATTTTATATGTATAGATAATTCTGATATCAATATAAATGTCGAAGTATAAATCTCAAAAAACTAAGTAAATGTCGAGATCTTGATAACTCGATTATATAAAATATCAGAGTATGATATCGAGTAAAATGTCGAGTATATATACATATATATATATATATATATATATATATATATATATATATATATATTCGAGATGTTGAAAAATCCAATTAGATAAGATATCGACACGTTGCATATTAAAGTTATGAAGTCAACTATATAGGATGTCGAAGCTTTAGAAAAGTTCTTCAATTTTGAATGGTTGTCGCAATCCAAATGAATACGCAGATAATAATTAAAATTATGAAGAACTTAACAAGCATGTACACGTGTTAGCCATTTCTACTATTCTCAAGTATGACTAATAAGGAGATTTCTTAACATTAAAGAAAACGACATCACCACTTGTTAACGTACCAATATAAGTGAATAAATATCTCGACAATTGGTCTCGAGTTAGGATTTCGAATTAGATATCGAAAATTCGAAATTGAACATCATCACAAAATTAATCTCGAGACATGTCGACATTTAGCAAGGAAGATGTTGAAATTTAGCAATTTAGTTAGATATAATATTGTGTTACAATTGTAAGTTATGATTCGAAATTTTTAAATCCAAGTAGATACAATGTTGAGAGATGATTTCAAAAGTTAGTAATATAATTAAATAGAATTTCGAGATAAAAAGAATTGTGATACAAATATAAAAGGAATTTCAATATCACATAAAGTGTTCGATATTTAGGGTTTTGATATAAAATAAGTTAGGGTTTCTAGTAAAGGCTGCGGATAGGAACGATTATGCATAATAAAACATGCATAGCACGCACGCATATCATTATAGGATTTCATATTTACGGATAAAATAATTGTATAGGTCAGGAGTCCGATAAGGGCAAGGACAAGGTTGCTTAAGCGAGCGGAGAAAATAGGCGAAACTTGTGAGTATGATTGCGACATGTACCTTATGTGCCTTATATGTTTACATGCTTTATATGGATTAATTGATTAGTACGTGATATATGTGCTATTTTTGAATCGACGTGAACTATGTGATCGTAACGTGCTCTCATATGACTTATGTGTAATATAAGGTATTTCATATAGTACTGCATACATATAAAATGAAGGGAGAAACCGTTATGATTGCTACGACTACAGATGGTATGATACGGATGCTACGGCATATATCCCTACAAATCGGGGGATTATTACAGAGTCCTGTACAGGTAACACGTATCCCTACAAATAGGGGGATTACGACATGGTTACAGAGTCCCATGCATGGGCACCGACTGGGCGTACAGTAAGTCTAGCTAGTCTATAACGGGAGTATCAAAATAAATGGACATATAGAAATGGCATGTGATCTACGGATCGTGTGAATGACCGTTATATGAATGATGATTATGTGATTTGCAATGGCATGGTTACGATATTGATGGAAAGGAATTGACTACTGTTTATTTTATTATTACTTGTATTAATTAACATGTTGCGATCATACTCTGAATCGGTGTCTTCACAGTTGTCTAGATAATTAGCAGGCTGCGTAGGAAACATATCATAAAGCATGGATTCAAGGTTGGCCAACTGCGCTCTCCTCCTACTCCCCTCTGGTTCATCGTTAGCATATAGAAGAGAAACGGTTTTAGACTATTACATTTTGTGACTCGTATGATAGGTACACAAATGTACATTATTGTGAAAGGAACTAGATCGGATGTACGTACCCGTTTTTGGTTAAAAGAAATGGTTATGGAAATCGCGAAAAATTTTATGCGAACATTTTATAGTTGCGTAAAAAGGTAATAGGAAACGGGGCGCTACAATGGTACTCCATGGGGTCATACTATCTCTTGGATATACAATTCCGCGTATCGCTCCATGGTGAATGTCGTACTTATTGGCAGAAAATGGGCAGATTTCGTAAGTCGATCTACAATCACCCAAATTGCGTCGTGCCCTTTCACGTTCTTCGGCAATCCGCTTACAAAATCCATCGTTATGTTGTCCCATTTCCACTCTGGGATTGGTGAAGGCTGCAGCGTCCCTGCTGGCCGTTGGTGTTCTGCGTTAATTCGTTTGACAAGTGAGGCATTGACTGACGAATTCGACTACGTCTTTCTTCATTTCTGGCCACCTGTAGTGCGCTCGTAGGTCGCTATACAGCTTCGTGGCTCCAGGATGTACTGAGTATGGTGTAGTATGTGCTTCCGCCATTATAGTTCTTCGAAGTCCTGCATCGTCCGGTACATATAATCTGCTCTTGTAGTACAAGCTCCCATCGTCTCGGAATACATGGTCTACTGCCGGCTGCTCTGTCTGGGTTCCCTTGATCTTGACATAGAACTCATCATTTTCCTGAGCCTTCTTGATTCGTTCTAACAATTGTCGGTTGAAGGGTCAAAGCTGCTAACTTCACCTCGACCTCGCCTAATGGTACGATCTCCACTTCGATTCGTTGGAGTTTCGTGCTTACTGTCTTTCGACTTAAAGCATCTGCTACCACATTCGCCTTCCCTGGGTGGTAGTTGATTGCACAATCGTAGTCCTTCACTAATTCCAGCCACCTTCTCTGTCTCATGTTTAGCTCCTTTTGGGTGAAGAAGTACTTTAAACTTTTGTGGTCGGTGTAGATTTCACATCTTTCACCATATAGATAATGCCTCCAAATCTTGAGGGCAAAGACCACAGCTGCTAGTTCCATGTCGTGCGTAGGGTAGTTCTTTTCGTATTCCTTCAGCGGCCGTGAGGCATAGGCCACTACATTTCCGTTTTGCATTAATACGCATCCTAAGCCGTTATTTGAGGCATCGCTATAAACTGAGAATCCCCCGGTTCCTGACGGTATTGTAAGGACTGGGGCTGTAGTCAGTCACCTCTTAAGCTCTTGGAAGCTCTGCTCACATTCCTTGCTCCAATGAAATGGCGTGTTCTTCCTCGTTAACTTCGTCAGTGTTGAAGCTATTTTCGAGAAGTCCTTAATAAACTTCCTATAATAGCCCGCCAAACCTAAGAAGCTCCGTAATTCTGTCACATTGGTCGGCTGTGGCCAGTTATTGATTGCCTCGATTTTGCTTGGGTCCACTGAGATTCCCGCTCCAGAGACAATGCGTCCCAAGAATGCTACTCGATCCAGCCAAAACTCACACTTTTTGAATTTGGCGTACAGCTGCTTCTCCCGCAGTGTCTCAAGCACTAGCTTCAGGTGCTCCTCATGTTCATCCTTCGTCCCTGAATAGATAACAATATCGTCTATGAACACGATCACGAACTTGTCCAGATAGGACTGGAACACCCTGTGCATCAAGTCCATGAAGGCCGCCGGCGCATTAGTCAGTCCGAAGGGCATGACTAGAAATTCAAAGTGCCCGTATCTTGCACTGAATGCCATTTTAGGGATATCCTCTTTTCGAATTTTCAGCTGATGGTATCCTGACCGCAAATCGATCTTGGACAACACTGTGGCGCCTGATCGTCGATCCTGGGCAATGGATACTTATTCTTAACTGTTAGCTTGTTCAGCTCCCTGTATTCTATGCACAGCCTCATTGAGCCATTCTTCTTTCGCACGAATACAACTGCCGCACTCCAGGGAGAAAAGCTGGTCTGAATAAACCCTTTCTGTAGGAGTTCGTCTATCTGTTCTTTCAGCTCCTTCAATTTGGTCGGTGCTAACCGGTATGGGGTCTTGGACACTGGTGCTGCTGATAAGTTAGGATTCTACGCTATTTTTATGCCCCGTAAAAGCTTATTTTCAATATTTATTTATTATAATATACTCAAATATTACCGTTCACTCTTGTTTGACAGATTCGAGCAAAATGGATCAAAAATGAGAAGATACGAACGCGCGTGGCCTATTTAGCACTATGGGTGTCTTTTGCAATTTTCAAAGTACTTGGGCAAAAACTGCAATTAGACCAGATTTTCTATTTTGAATGGAAGAGCACGTAAATACCAAGTCAAGGAAGCTTTATTTTTTGGTCCAGAGATCACGGCTATTGACGGAGGAAGATATCAATATTAAATATATGGTCAAATATTCAAAAAGAATTGGGAAACTTGAAGAATAAGTCGGCTGCCCTTACTATTATATATCCATGCGATATTTCTAGGAGAGAGGGGGGAGACGCTGAAATAGAAGGGCTGGAACGGCTGAGAATAAAAGAGAGAGGACGGCTGCGAGCGAGAAAATAAAAAGACGGCGAAAAGCGAGACAAGTAGAGACCGAAAAAGGGCGAATTTCTTACCTTCTAATATATCGTTTTCGACAATGTTTTCTTCCGATTCTTTGTCGTTTTCGTATATTAATATGCTAGGTTAATTTCTTTTGTGATTGAGGCCGTGTGAGGCCGAATTATGACTACGTATAAATGCTATTATTATTTATTTAATCGTATGATTTGAGTTATGTGTTCGCTATTTGAGTTTAATGACGTGTGTGTGATCGGCCACCGCACACACGATTATTGACCTAGTACATGAGACCGAAAAAATGATTAGAAAGGTTAGATCAAAATAGCGAGCACCACTACGTAAAACCGACCAGAGATGGAATTCGGTTTCGTATGTGTGGTTTCTGAGATCTTAGGCGCCGAAAGCGCCTAAACTCGGGGAATTTCACGAAGAATTAATGCACGTGTAGGAACTACAGTCATATAGACATATAGTTGATTGGTTCTCTATTTACGTAGGTTTGCTATTGCGGGACAAACGAGTAGCACGTATGTTAGGAAATTCCACCTTGACTTGATTCATGTTGATTAGATAGATGATATTGCATGAAGACGTAGGAGTAATTTGTGCCGAGCATGTGTCTTAATCACGCCGTCGTCAACTGCTTTATCCTCATCTATTTTATTTGTGATTATTTTATTATTTGCGTCTTTTATTTCTTTTATCAAATAATCAAAACTATTAAAATCTCGTTAGTCTAAATTAGAATTAGGAATATTTTCTTAGAATAATCGAGCTGTCTTCGTGGATCGATACTCTGACTTCGTTCGTTTTATACTACTTGCACGACCTAGTACACTTGCTAGTATTTTAGCGTGTCAAGTTTTTGGCGCCGTTGCCGGGGACAGCGGTATTATTAGTTTTAGGATTTTATTCTAGTTTTAGACTAGATTTTTTATTATTATTATTATTATTATTATTATTTTTCTGTTATTATTTTTCTCTTGTCCATTATTATTTTTATTATTATTCTATTCACTTATTTTTATTGATTTTCTTTCGCAGGAATAATGGAAAATCAAGAACGCCATGAGATTCCTCCACGACCCACTCTACTAAGTCGAGCGCTTCCAGGCCCCTTCGACGATAATGACCTGATAGTGATCCCCAAAGGACCTAACAATCAATTCGAAATCAAGCCCGTGACTTTGCATATGGTGACAGGAGCGGTCCAATTCCATGGGCTAACTAACGAGGACGCTAATGCCCACATTACCAAATTTCAACAGATTTGCAGAACTATTAAGTATCCTGGGGTATCTACTACTGTTATAAGGCTTACATTTTTTCCTTTCTCTCTCGTAGGAAAAGCGTCAGAGTGGTTTTCGTCACTGCCACACGCATCCATCACTAGTTGGGAACAGATGGTGGAGTGTTTCTTAGGCAAGTACTACCCACTCTCTAGGACTAGCGAGATAAGGAGCGAGCTTGTGAACTTCAAACAAGAAGGGGGGGAGACGTTGAGCGATGCATGGAGTCGATACAAGAGCCTTCTCAGACAATGTCCGAACCACAGCATACCTTGAGCGTTCAAATGCAATCGTTTTCTTGGGACTTAATACGCAGAACAAGCGCATCGTCGACGGAGGATGCAGCACAAACTTTATGGAGCTCGACGATGCGGATGCACTTGCAGCCATCGAGAGGATCGCGGCCTACCCTGCAAGATATACTGAGCAAGATCTGGACCATCGGATGGTTGGGGTACATGAGATTAATAGCTCACTGGAGGCGCAATTTGAGGCTATACACCGGAGACTAGACATGATGCAAGCCAAGAACTCCGAGGAAGTGAAACAAATCCAGTCAAGGCAAAAGAACTTCTACTCGAACACATACGACCCGAGCTGGAGAGGCCATCCTAATTTATCTTATGGCAACTCACACTACTTGAAGCCTCCAAAAACTCAAAGTCAACATAGCGCGCCACCACCAAAACAAAAGGCCGATTGGGAGATAGCATTTGAGAAATTAACGGACTATCAAGGCAGTCAGAATCGTAAGACAGACGAACGGCTTAACAAGATAGAGGATACAATGCATAGTCTGGTGACTACAATTGGACATTTAACAAGTTCAATGGCCGAGCGCAAGCCTGGCACACTTCCGAGTGACACCAAAAAGAACCCTCGAGAGTACGCGAATGCCATTGAACTAAGAAGTGGAAAGAAGTTTGAATCTCTCCAAGAGACCAAGGAGGTGGAGGAAGCAAAAGAGACAGAGGCATCCGAACAAAGCGGATTCACGGCAACAAACACTATGGTTCATGGCCTCGAAAAGGACAAGCGGGCCGAGAAAGTCGAGGACGGGCAAGATTCACTCTTGGAGGAAAAGAAGGTCAACCAACTCCCACCGATAAAAATCCGACCTCCATATCCAGCGGCTTTACGAAAAGGGAAGAATCATGAAGATTTTGATCGTTTCATTAATATTTTTAGAAAACTGGAAGTTAATATCCCTTTTGTTGAGGCTTTGTTGCAGATGCCTAAGTACGCCAAATGCCTGAAGGAACTACTATTCAAGAGAAACAAGTTAGAAGAAGACGAAACAATAGCCCTCACCGAGGAATGTTCAGCGGTGTTACAGAAGAAGCTTCCGCCGAAGCTTAAGGATCGAGGGAGTTTCTCTATTCCTTGTTCAATTGGATCTCTTTCATTTAATAATGTATTATGTGATCTTGGTGCCAGTATTAATTTGATGCCATTTTCATTATTTAGGAAATTGGGACTTGGCGAGCCGAAACCCACATCGACGATCCTTCAGCTCGCCGATAGATCAATCACGTATCCACGAGGAAAAATGGAAGACGTACTTGTGAAAGTAGGAGAGCACTACTTCCCGGCTGATTTTATTGTGTTAGATATGGAAGAAGACGACGACCTCCCATTGATACTCGGACGCCCGTTCCTAAACACGGCAAGAGCTATCATTGATGTCGGTAACGGTAAACTTATTTTGCAAGTAGGGGACGAGAAAGTTGAATCCGATGTTTATAAATCTATGGAACGCCCTACTGATGATTCTTGTTCCTTTATCGATCTTTTTGACCCTTGTACTTTTAAGTGTTCTGAGTCTTTCAGGTACAACTTGTCTGGAGAGAATACCAGCAAGCTGAAGGACCGCCAGAACACTAAGGCTGATGCTCGAATAGATGCGCAGAATGGGAACGCGACTAAATCTAACTATAACCTAGTCTCTTCTGTGTTGAATTTTAACAGATGGACGCCGTGGACTAAAAAGAGCAGTGGCTCTAAATCTAACAAGAAGGTGGTCCCACCAAAAAAAAAAGAAGAAGCCCCGTCCGAAAAAGACTACACAGAGGGTAGCATCTACATATGGCGAAAAAAGGAAAACCATCGACCCCACTTAATGCAGACAGTATCATTGGGAAGAGGGGTGCCCAAGGTGTACAATGATCGAGATGTTTGGAAAGAAGACTCGATCAACCTCGATCATCCATTGGAATAAGCGGTTTGTGAGTCGAGCTGACGACTATAAAAACAGCGCTTCTTGGGAGGCAACCCAAGGCTTATCGATGCATATATATTATTTTATATTAGTTCTATTACCTATTTCATTTTTTTTTCTAATAAAAATTCGCTCTCACGGTGCCGCCTAGTCACGTTTTCTCGCAGGCTCATAACCAGTTTGGGGGTTGCCCGTTCGCGATGGTTGCTCGTTTACTGTGGAGCAGCCAAGTCATCTACATCGATCAACGCTAAATTCAGGGCAGTGTCACTTTTACTCTCTCTTTTCTTTTATTTTACACATTGAGGACAATGTGCTATTTAGTTTGGGGGTGGGATGTGACACATGCTATATTTAATATCTTTACATGTTTAGGGATCTATTTCGATCATCTTAGTGGGTATAACTGATGAAGGTTGCGATTTGAACGTCGGTTGTGGAATCTCCTGTCTATGATGAAAATTTTGTCGTGATATGATTCGACGAGTTGAGTGTGATAGTCTTACATGTTGCATTGTTGTGATATTAGCATGATTATTTGGCTATATTGACTGCTTTAGGAGAGTATTGCGTATCATGAAGCACAAATCCAGTTATATATGTGAGTTTTTGAGGCTTTAGAAAAAAATTCAGAGCAACTCATTATGTCGGTGTTTATTCTTGTGTGACACGCATGGACTAAATATTTTCGAACTTGCTCTGTTATGCATGTCAATGGTTACTTTGTGGATTTTTATGTGCGAAAATGAAAAGGGCACTAGGATTGAGTCACCGGCCTAAATATTTCCCTACCTTACGTATTTACCACTTAGTGAGCCCATTTGAGCCTTATTTGACTTATTTGTTGATCTGGAGCCCAGATATTTAGCCTGATAGCCTAAATTTAGCCTATACGACCCGTATCGACGTGTTTATTTATCGAATCGTGAAAAGTGGCCTGTTGGTTGAGAAGGAGCTAATCGTCGATACATGTTACTTATGAACTCGTCCCATGATATAGATATCTCGTCGTAATATTGCAGCGGACTAGAAACCTCTCCCTTCGATAAGACGTACAAAAAAAAATAAAGGAGGGGCTGGTTCGAAAAAAAAAAGAGAAAGAAAAAAAAGAAAAGAAAAAAAAACGAGCAAGAAGAGCTAGAAAAGGATAAAGGATGAGTCGAGTGAAAAATAGGCACGGCGTTAGAAGAGCGAAATAAATGGTTAGAAGAGCGATTCGATGATTGACACGTTTGATACTTTTAGCTCACTTTCCCATATGATGCACCTCTTCAAAACCCAAGCCCCATTACAACCCTTGATGAAAGACCCTTTGATTCGTGCATGACTTCTACTATGTGACTATGATGTGATATATTTGCAAGCATAGAGTAATATATTTTCATGTCGTGAATTGAGCGTCTTTATACAGATCCCTTTGAAAAACACTTCGAGCGACTTGAGCGATCCTTGTGAGAGTTGTGGATTGATGCGTGGTATAATTCTAGAAATGTCTTTCATGCTATGATAAGATTGCGACCTATTACCTCATGCCTCGTGTTTTGACTAGATCGTGCATTAGTTGATGATCATCTCGACTTTATATTCTTTTACGTTTTCTGAGATGAAACAGGAGAATTTCATTGACTGATGTTTTATACTCCTAACTTGATTTAATTTTATTCCGCTTTTATGATCGAGGACGATCGAAGCTAGTTTGGGGGTTGTTGATAAGTTAGGATTCTACGCTATTTTTATGCCCCGTAAAAGCGTATTTTCAAAATTTATTTATTATAATATACTCAAATATTACCGTTCACTCTTGTTTGACAGATTCGAGCAAAATGGATCAAAAATGAGAAGATACGAACGCGCGTGGCCTATTTAGCACTATGGGTGTCTTTTGCAATTTTCAAAAGTACTTGGGCAAAAACTGCAATTAGACCAGATTTTCTATTTTTGAATGGAAGAGCACGTAAATACCAAGTCAAGGAAGCTTTATTTTTTGGTCCAGAGATCACGGCTATTATTGATGGAGGAAGATATCAATATTAAATATATGGTCAAATATTCAAAAGAATTGGGAAACTTGAAGAATAAGTCGGCTGCCCTTACTATTATATATCCATGCGATATTTCTAGGAGAGAGGGGGGGAGACGCTGAAATAAAAGGGCTGGAACGGCTGAGAATAAAAGAGAGAGGACGGCTGCGAGCGAGAAAATAAAAGACGGCGAAAAGCGAGACAAGTAGAGACCGAAAAAGGGCGAATTTCTTACCTTCTAATATATCGTTTTCGACAATGTTTTCTTCCGATTCTTTGTCGTTTTCGTATATTAATATGCTAGGTTAATTTCTTTTGTGATTGAGGCCGTGTGAGGCCGAATTATGACTACGTATAAATGCTATTATTATTTATTTAATCGTATGATTTGAGTTATGTGTTCGCTATTTGAGTTTAATGACGTGTGTGTGATCGGCCACCGCACACACGATTATTGACCTAGTACATGAGACCGAAAAAATGATTAGAAAGGTTAGATCAAAATAGCGAGCACCACTACGTAAAACCGACCAGAGATGGAATTCGGTTTCGTATGTGTGGTTTCTGAGATCTTAGGCGCCGAAAGCGCCTAAACTCGGGGAATTTCACGAAGAATTAATGCACGTGTAGGAACTACAGTCATATAGACATATAGTTGATTGGTTCTCTATTTACGTAGGTTTGCTATTGCGGGACAAACGAGTAGCACGTATGTTAGGAAATTCCACCTTGACTTGATTCATGTTGATTAGATAGATGATATTGCATGAAGACGTAGGAGTAATTTGTGCCGAGCATGTGTCTTAATCACGCCGTCGTCAACTGCTTTATCCTCATCTATTTTATTTGTGATTATTTTATTATTTGCGTCTTTTATTTCTTTTATCAAATAATCAAAACTATTAAAATCTCGTTAGTCTAAATTAGAATTAGGAATATTTTCTTAGAATAATCGAGCTGTCTTCGTGGATCGATACTCTGACTTCGTTCGTTTTGTACTACTTGCACGACCTAGTACACTTGCTAGTATTTTAGCGTGTCAAGTTTTTGGCGCCGTTGCCGGGGACAGCGGTATTATTAGTTTTAGGATTTTATTCTAGTTTTAGACTAGATTTATTATTATTATTATTATTATTATTATTTTTCTGTTATTATTTTTCTCTTGTCCATTATTATTTTTATTATTATTCTATTCACTTATTTTTATTGATTTTCTTTCGCAGGAATAATGGAAAATCAAGAACGCCATGAGATTCCTCCACGACCCACTCTACTAAGTCGAGCGCTTCCAGGCCCCTTCGACGATAATGACCTGATAGTGATCCCCAAAGGACCTAACAATCAATTCGAAATCAAGCCCGTGACTTTGCATATGGTGACAGGAGCGGTCCAATTCCATGGGCTAACTAACGAGGACGCTAATGCCCACATTACCAAATTTCAACAGATTTGCAGAACTATTAAGTATCCTGGGGTATCTACTACTGTTATAAGGCTTACATTTTTTCCTTTCTCTCTCGTAGGAAAAGCGTCAGAGTGGTTTTCGTCACTGCCACACGCATCCATCACTAGTTGGGAACAGATGGTGGAGTGTTTCTTAGGCAAGTACTACCCACTCTCTAGGACTAGCGAGATAAGGAGCGAGCTTGTGAACTTCAAACAAGAAGGGGGGGAGACGTTGAGCGATGCATGGAGTCGATACAAGAGCCTTCTCAGACAATGTCCGAACCACAGCATACCTTGAGCGTTCAAATGCAATCGTTTTTCTTGGGACTTAATACGCAGAACAAGCGCATCGTCGACGGAGGATGCAGCACAAACTTTATGGAGCTCGACGATGCGGATGCACTTGCAGCCATCGAGAGGATCGCGGCCTACCCTGCAAGATATACTGAGCAAGATCTGGACCATCGGACGGTTGGGGTACATGAGATTAATAGCTCACTGGAGGCGCAATTTGAGGCTATACACCGGAGACTAGACATGATGCAAGCCAAGAACTCCGAGGAAGTGAAACAAATCCAGTCAAGGCAAAAGAACTTCTACTCGAACACATACGACCCGAGCTGGAGAGGCCATCCTAATTTATCTTATGGCAACTCACACTACTTGAAGCCTCCAAAAACTCAAAGTCAACATAGCGCGCCACCACCAAAACAAAAGGCCGATTGGGAGATAGCATTTGAGAAATTAACGGACTATCAAGGCAGTCAGAATCGTAAGACAGACGAACGGCTTAACAAGATAGAGGATACAATGCATAGTCTGGTGACTACAATTGGACATTTAACAAGTTCAATGGCCGAGCGCAAGCCTGGCACACTTCCGAGTGACACCAAAAAGAACCCTCGAGAGTACGCGAATGCCATTGAACTAAGAAGTGGAAAGAAGTTTGAATCTCTCCAAGAGACCAAGGAGGTGGAGGAAGCAAAAGAGACAGAGGCATCCGAACAAAGCGGATTCACGGCAACAAACACTATGGTTCATGGCCTCGAAAAGGACAAGCGGGCCGAGAAAGTCGAGGACGGGCAAGATTCACTCTTGGAGGAAAAGAAGGTCAACCAACTCCCACCGATAAAAATCCGACCTCCATATCCAGCGGCTTTACGAAAAGGGAAGAATCATGAAGATTTTGATCGTTTCATTAATATTTTAGAAAACTGGAAGTTAATATCCCTTTTGTTGAGGCTTTGTTGCAGATGCCTAAGTACGCCAAATGCCTGAAGGAACTACTATTCAAGAGAAACAAGTTAGAAGAAGACGAAACAATAGCCCTCACCGAGGAATGTTCAGCGGTGTTACAGAAGAAGCTTCCGCCGAAGCTTAAGGATCGAGGGAGTTTCTCTATTCCTTGTTCAATTGGATCTCTTTCATTTAATAATGTATTATGTGATCTTGGTGCCAGTATTAATTTGATGCCATTTTCATTATTTAGGAAATTGGGACTTGGCGAGCCGAAACCCACATCGACGATCCTTCAGCTCGCCGATAGATCAATCACGTATCCACGAGGAAAAATGGAAGACGTACTTGTGAAAGTAGGAGAGCACTACTTCCCGGCTGATTTTATTGTGTTAGATATGGAAGAAGACGACGACCTCCCATTGATACTCGGACGCCCGTTCCTAAACACGGCAAGAGCTATCATTGATGTCGGTAACGGTAAACTTATTTTGCAAGTAGGGGACGAGAAAGTTGAATCCGATGTTTATAAATCTATGGAACGCCCTACTGATGATTCTTGTTCCTTTATCGATCTTTTTGACCCTTGTACTTTTAAGTGTTCTGAGTCTTTCAGGTACAACTTGTCTGGAGAGAATACCAGCAAGCTGAAGGACCGCCAGAACACTAAGGCTGATGCTCGAATAGATGCGCAGAATGGGAACGCGACTAAATCTAACTATAACCTAGTCTCTTCTGTGTTGAATTTTAACAGATGGACGCCGTGGACTAAAAAGAGCAGTGGCTCTAAATCTAACAAGAAGGTGGTCCCACCAAAAAAAAAGAAGAAGCCCCGTCCGAAAAAGACTACACAGAGGGTAGCATCTACATATGGCGAAAAAAGGAGAACCATCGACCCCACTTAATGCAGACAGTATCATTGGGAAGAGGGGTGCCCAAGGTGTACAATGATCGAGATGTTTGGAAAGAAGACTCGATCAACCTCGATCATCCATTGGAATAAGCGGTTTGTGAGTCGAGCTGACGACTATAAAAACAGCGCTTCTTGGGAGGCAACCCAAGGCTTATCGATGCATATATATTATTTTATATTAGTTCTATTACCTATTTCATTTTTTTTTCTAATAAAAATTCGCTCTCACGGTGCCGCCTAGTCACGTTTTCTCGCAGGCTCATAACCAGTTTGGGGGTTGCCCGTTCGCGATGGTTGCTCGTTTACTGTGGAGCAGCCAAGTCATCTACATCGATCAACGCTAAATTCAGGGCAGTGTCACTTTTACTCTCTCTTTTCTTTTATTTTACACATTGAGGACAATGTGCTATTTAGTTTGGGGGTGGGATGTGACACATGCTATATTTAATATCTTTACATGTTTAGGGATCTATTTCGATCATCTTAGTGGGTATAACTGATGAAGGTTGCGATTTGAACGTCGGTTGTGGAATCTCCTGTCTATGATGAAAATTTTGTCGTGATATGATTCGACGAGTTGAGTGTGATAGTCTTACATGTTGCATTGTTGTGATATTAGCATGATTATTTGGCTATATTGACTGCTTTAGGAGAGTATTGCGTATCATGAAGCACAAATCCAGTTATATATGTGAGTTTTTGAGGCTTTAGAAAAAAATTCAGAGCAACTCATTATGTCGGTGTTTATTCTTGTGTGACACGCATGGACTAAATATTTTCGAACTTGCTCTGTTATGCATGTCAATGGTTACTTTGTGGATTTTTATGTGCGAAAATGAAAAGGGCACTAGGATTGAGTCACCGGCCTAAATATTTCCCTACCTTACGTATTTACCACTTAGTGAGCCCATTTGAGCCTTATTTGACTTATTTGTTGATCTGGAGCCCAGATATTTAGCCTGATAGCCTAAATTTAGCCTATACGACCCGTATCGACGTGTTTATTTATCGAATCGTGAAAAGTGGCATGTTGGTTGAGAAGGAGCTAATCGTCGATACATGTTACTTATGAACTCGTCCCATGATATAGATATCTCGTCGTAATATTGCAGCGGACTAGAAACCTCTCCCTTCGATAAGACGTACAAAAAAAAATATAGGAGGGGCTGGTTCGAAAAAAAAAGAGAAAGAAAAAAAAGAAAAGAAAAAAAAACGAGCAAGAAGAGCTAGAAAAGGATAAAGGATGAGTCGAGTGAAAAATAGGCACGGCGTTAGAAGAGCGAAATAAATGGTTAGAAGAGCGATTCGATGATTGACACGTTTGATACTTTTAGCTCACTTTCCCATATGATGCACCTCTTCAAAACCCAAGCCCCATTACAACCCTTGATGAAAGACCCTTTGATTCGTGCATGACTTCTACTATGTGACTATGATGTGATATATTTGCAAGCATAGAGTAATATATTTTCATGTCGTGAATTGAGCGTCTTTATACAGATCCCTTTGAAAAACACTTCGAGCGACTTGAGCGATCCTTGTGAGAGTTGTGGATTGATGCGTGGTATAATTCTAGAAATGTCTTTCATGCTATGATAAGATTGCGACCTATTACCTCATGCCTCGTGTTTTGACTAGATCGTGCATTAGTTGATGATCATCTCGACTTTATATTCTTTTACGTTTTCTGAGATGAAACAGGAGAATTTCATTGACTGATGTTTTATACTCCTAACTTGATTTAATTTTATTCCGCTTTTATGATCGAGGACGATCGAAGCTAGTTTGGGGGTTGTTGATAAGTTAGGATTCTACGCTATTTTTATGCCCCGTAAAAGCGTATTTTCAATATTTATTTATTATAATATACTCAAATATTACCGTTCACTCTTGTTTGACAGATTCGAGCAAAATGGATCAAAAATGAGAAGATACGAACGCGCGTGGCCTATTTAGCACTATGGGTGTCTTTTGCAATTTTCAAAAGTACTTGGGCAAAAACTGCAATTAGACCAGATTTTCTATTTTTGAATGGAAGAGCACGTAAATACCAAGTCAAGGAAGCTTTATTTTTTGGTCCAGAGATCACGGCTATTGATGGAGGAAGATATCAATATTAAATATATGGTCAAATATTCAAAAAGAATTGGGAAACTTGAAGAATAAGTCGGCTGCCCTTACTATTATATATCCATGCGATATTTCTAGGAGAGAGGGGGGGAGACGCTGAAATAAAAGGGCTGGAACGGCTGAGAATAAAAGAGAGAGGACGGCTGCGAGCGAGAAAATAAAAAGACGGCGAAAAGCGAGACAAGTAGAGACCGAAAAAGGGCGAATTTCTTACCTTCTAATATATCGTTTTCGACAATGTTTTCTTCCGATTCTTTGTCGTTTTCGTATATTAATATGCTAGGTTAATTTCTTTTGTGATTGAGGCCGTGTGAGGCCGAATTATGACTACGTATAAATGCTATTATTATTTATTTAATCGTATGATTTGAGTTATGTGTTCGCTATTTGAGTTTAATGACGTGTGTGTGATCGGCCACCGCACACACGATTATTGACCTAGTACATGAGACCGAAAAGGTGATTAGAAAGGTTAGATCAAAATAGCGAGCACCACTACGTAAAACCGACCAGAGATGGAATTCGGTTTCGTATGTGTGGTTTCTGAGATCTTAGGCGCCGAAAGCGCCTAAACTCGGGGAATTTCACGAAGAATTAATGCACGTGTAGGAACTACAGTCATATAGACATATAGTTGATTGGTTTCTATTTACGTAGGTTTGCTATTGCGGGACAAACGAGTAGCACGTATGTTAGGAAATTCCACCTTGACTTGATTCATGTTGATTAGATAGATGATATTGCATGAAGACGTAGGAGTAATTTGTGCCGAGCATGTGTCTTAATCACGTCGTCGTCAACTGCTTTATCCTCATCTATTTTATTTGTGATTATTTTATTATTTGCGTCTTTTATTTCTTTTATCAAATAATCAAAACTATTAAAATCTCGTTAGTCTAAATTAGAATTAGGAATATTTTCTTAGAATTAATCGAGCTGTCTTCGTGGATCGATACTCGGACTTCGTCCGTTTTATACTACTTGCACGACCTAGTACACTTGCTAGTATTTTAGCGTGTCAAGTTTTTGGCGCCGTTGCCGGGGACAGCGGTATTATTAGTTTTAGGATTTTATTCTAGTTTTAGACTAGATTTATTATTATTATTATTTTTTTTTCTATTATTATTTTTCTCTTGTCCATTATTATTTTTATTATTATTCTATTCACTTATTTTTATTGATTTTCTTTCGCAGGAATAATGGAAAATCAAGAACGCCATGAGATTCCTCCACGACCCACTCTACTAAGTCGAGCGCTTCCAGGCCCCTTCGACGATAATGACCCGATAGTGATCCCCGAAGGACCTAACAATCAATTCGAAATCAAGCCCGTGACTTTGCATATGGTGACAGGAGCGGTCCAATTCCATGGGCTAACTAACGAGGACGCTAATGCCCACATTACCAAATTTCAACAGATTTGCAGAACTATTAAGTATCCTGGGGTATCTACTACTGTTATAAGGCTTACATTTTTTCCTTTCTCTCTCGTAGGAAAAGCGTCAGAGTGGTTTTCGTCACTGCCACACGCATCCATCACTAGTTGGGAACAGATGGTGGAGTGTTTCTTAGGCAAGTACTACCCACTCTCTAGGACTAGCGAGATAAGGAGCGAGCTTGTGAACTTCAAACAAGAAGGGGGGGAGACGTTGAGCGATGCATGGAGTCGATACAAGAGCCTTCTCAGACAATGTCCGAACCACATCATACCCTTGAGCGTTCAAATGCAATCGTTTTTCTTGGGACTTAATACGCAGAACAAGCGCATCGTCGACGGAGGATGCAGCACAAACTTTATGGAGCTCGACGATGCGGATGCACTTGCAGCCATCGAGAGGATCGCGGCCTACCCTGCAAGATATACTGAGCAAGATCTGGACCATCGGACGGTTGGGGTACATGAGATTAATAGCTCACTGGAGGCGCAATTTGAGGCTATACACCGGAGACTAGACATGATGCAAGCCAAGAACTCCGAGGAAGTGAAACAAATCCAGTCAAGGCAAAAGAACTTCTACTCGAACACATACGACCCGAGCTGGAGAGGCCATCCTAATTTATCTTATGGCAACTCACACTACTTGAAGCCTCCAAAAACTCAAAGTCAACATAGCGCGCCACCACCAAAACAAAAGGCCGATTGGGAGATAGCATTTGAGAAATTAACGGACTATCAAGGCAGTCAGAATCGTAAGACAGACGAACGGCTTAACAAGATAGAGGATACAATGCATAGTCTGGTGACTACAATTGGACATTTAACAAGTTCAATGGCCGAGCGCAAGCCTGGCACACTTCCGAGCGACACCAAAAAGAACCCTCGAGAGTACGCGAATGCCATTGAACTAAGAAGTGGAAAGAAGTTTGAATCTCTCCAAGAGACCAAGGAGGTGGAGGAAGCAAAAGAGACAGAGGCATCCGAACAAAGCGGATTCACACAACAAACACTATGGTTCATGGCCTCGAAAAGGACAAGCGGGCCGAGAAAGTCGAGGACGGGCAAGATTCACTCTTGGAGGAAAAGAAGGTCAACCAACTCCCACCGATAAAAATCCGACCTCCATATCCAGCGGCTTTAAGAAAAGGGAAGAATCATGAAGATTTTGATCGTTTCATTAATATTTTTAGAAAACTGGAAGTTAATATCCCTTTTGTTGAGGCTTTGTTGCAGATGCCTAAGTACGCCAAATGCCTGAAGGAACTACTATTCAAGAGAAACAAGTTAGAAGAAGACGAAACAATAGCCCTCACCGAGGAATGTTCAGCGGTGTTACAGAAGAAGCTTCCGCCGAAGCTTAAGGATCGAGGGAGTTTCTCTATTCCTTGTTCTATTGGATCTCTTTCATTTAATAATGTATTATGTGATCTTGGTGCCAGTATTAATTTGATGCCATTTTCATTATTTAGGAAATTGGGACTTGGCGAGCCGAAACCCACATCGACGATCCTTCAGTTCGCCGATAGATCAATCACGTATCCACGAGGAAAAATGGAAGACGTACTTGTGAAAGTAGGAGAGCACTACTTCCCGGCTGATTTTATCGTGTTGGATATGGAAGAAGACGACGACCTCCCATTGATACTCGGACGCCCGTTCCTAAACACGGCAAGAGCTATCATTGATGTCGGTAACGGTAAACTTATTTTGCAAGTAGGGGAAGAGTAAGTTGAATTCGATGTTTATAAATCTATGGAACGCCCTACTGATGATTCTTGTTCCTTTATCGATATTTTTGACCCTTGTGCTTTTAAGTGTTCTGAGTCTTTCAGGTACAACTTGTCTGGAGAGAATACCAGCAAGCTGAAGGACCGCCAGAACACTAAGGTTGATGCTCGAATAGATGCGCAGAATGGGAACGCGACTAAATCTAACTATAACCTAGTCTCTTCTGTGTTGAATTTTAACAGATGGACGCCGTGGACTAAAAAGAGCAGTGGCTCTAAATCTAACAAGAAGGTGGTCCCACCAAAGAAAAAGAAGAAGCCCCGTCCGAAAGACTACACAGAGGGTAGCATCTACATATGGCGAAAAAAGGAGAACCATCGACCCCACTCAATGCAGACAGTATCTTTGGGAAGAGGGGTGCCCAAGGTGTACAATGATCGAGATGTTTGGAAAGAAGACTCGATCAACCTCGATCATCCATTGGAATAAGCGGTTTGTGAGTCGAGCTGCCGACTATAAAAACAGCGCTTCTTGGGAGGCAACCCAAGGCTTATCGATGCATATATATTATTTTATATTAGTCCTATTACCTATTTCATTTTTTTTTCTAATAAAATTCGCTGTCACGGTGCCGCCTAGTCACGTTTTCTCGCAGGCTCATAACCAGTTTGGGGGTTGCCCGTTCGCGATGGTTGCTCGTTTACTGTGGAGCAGCCAAGTCTTCTACATCGATCAACGCTAAATTCAGGGCAGTGTCACTTTTACTCTCTTTTTTCTTTTATTTTACACATTGAGGACAATGTGCTATTTAGTTTGGGGGTGGGATGTGACACATGCTATATTTAATATCTTTACATGTTTAGGGATCTATTTCGATCATCTTAGTGGGTATAACTGATGAAGGTTGCGATTTGAACGTCGGTTGTGGAATCTCCTGTCTATGATGAAAATTTTGTCGTGATATGATTCGACGAGTTGAGTGTGATAGTCTTACATGTTGCATTGTTGTGATATTAGCATGATTATTTGGCTATATTGACTGGTTTAGGAGAGTATTGCGTATCATGAAGCACAAATCCAGTTATAGATGTGAGTTTTTGAGCCTTCAGAAAAAAATTCAGAGCAACTCATTATGCTCGGTGTTTATTCTTGTGTGACACGCATGGACTGAATATTTTCGAACTTGCTCTGTTATGCATGTCAATGGTTACTTTGTGGATTTTTATGTGCGAAAATGAAAAGGGCACTAGGATTGAGTCACCGGCCTAACTATTTCCCTACCTTACGTATTTACCACTTAGTGAGCCCATTTGAGCCTTATTTGACTTATTTGGTGATCTGGAGCCCAGATATTTAGCCTGATAGCCTAAATTTAGCCTATACGACCCGTATCGACGTGTTTATTTATCGAATCGTGAAAAGTGGCCTGTTGGTTGAGAAGGAGCTAATCGTCGATACGTGTTACTTATGAACTCGTCCCATGATATAGATATCTCGTCGTAATATTGCAGCGGACTAGAAACCTCTCCCTTCGATAAGACGTACAAAAAAAAATATAGGAGGGGCTGGTTCGAAAAAAAAAAGAGAAAGAAAAAAAAGAAAAGAAAAAAAAAACGAGCGAGAAGAGCTAGAAAAGGATAAAGGATGAGTCGAGTGAAAAATAGGCACAGCGTTAGAAGAGCGAAATAAATGGTTAGAAGAGCGATTCGATGATTGACACGTTTGATACTTTTAGCTCACTTTCCCATATGACGCACCTCTTCAAAACCCAAGCCCCATTACAACCCTTGATGAAAGACCCTTTGATTCGTGCATGACTTCTACTATGTGACGATGATGTGATATATTTGCAAGCATAGAGTAATATATTTTCATGTCGTGAATTGAGCGTCTTTATACAGATCCCTTTGAAAAACACTTCGAGCGACTTGAGCGATCCTTGTGAGAGTTGTGGATTGATGCGTGGTATAATTCTAGAAATGTCTTTCATGCTATGATAAGATTGCGACCTATTACCTCATGCCTCGTGTTTTGACTAGATCGTGCATTAGTTGATGATCATCTCGACTTTATATTCTTTTACGTTTTCTGAGATGAAACAGGAGAATTTCATTGACTGATGTTTTATAATCCTAACTTGATTTAATTTTATTCCGCTTTTATGATCGAGGACGATCGAAGCTAGTTTGGGGGTTGTTGATAAGTTAGGATTCTACGCTATTTTTATGCCCCGTAAAAGCGTATTTTCAATATTTATTTATTATAATATACTCAAATATTACCGTTCACTCTTGTTTGACAGATTCGAGCAAAATGGATCAAAAATGAGAAGATACGAACGCGCGTGGCCTATTTAGCACTATGGGTGTCTTTTGCAATTTTCAAAAGTACTTGGGCAAAAACTGCAATTAGACCAGATTTTCTATTTTTGAATGGAAGAGCACGTAAATACCAAGTCAAGGAAGCTTTATTTTTGGTCCAGAATTGATCGATCACGGCTATTGATGGAGGAAGATATCAATATTAAATATATGGTCAAATATTCAAAAAGAATTGGGAAACTTGAAGAATAAGTCGGCTGCCCTTACTATTATATATCCATGCGATATTTCTAGGAGAGAGGGGGGGAGACGCTGAAATAAAAGGGCTGGAACGGCTGAGAATAAAAGAGAGAGGACGGCTGCGAGCGAGAAAATAAAAAGACGGCGAAAAGCGAGACAAGTAGAGACCGAAAAAGGGCGAATTTCTTACCTTCTAATATATCGTTTTCGACAATGTTTTCTTCCGATTCTTTGTCGTTTTCGTATATTAATATGCTAGGTTAATTTCTTTTGTGATTGAGGCCGTGTGAGGCCGAATTATGACTACGTATAAATGCTATTATTATTTATTTAATCGTCTGATTTGAGTTATGTGTTCGCTATTTGAGTTTAATGACGTGTGTGTGATCGGCCACCGCACACACGATTATTGACCTAGTACATGAGACCGAAAAGGTGATTAGAAAGGTTAGATCAAAATAGCGAGCACCACTACGTAAAACCGACAAGAGATGGAATTCGGTTTCGTATGTGTGGTTTCTGAGATCTTAGGCGCCGAAAGCGCCTAAACTCGGGGAATTTCACGAAGAATTAATGCAGTGTAGGAACTACAGTCATATAGACATATAGTTGATTGGTTCTCTATTTACGTAGGTTTGCTATTGCGGGACAAAGGAGTAGCACGTATGTTAGGAAATTCCACCTTGACTTGATTCATGTTGATTAGATAGATGATATTGCATGAAGACGTAGGAGTAATTTGTGCCGAGCATGTGTCTTAATCACGTCGTCATCAACTGCTTTATTCTCATCTATTTTATTTGTGATTATTTTATTATTTGCGTCTTTTATTTCTTTTATCAAATAATCAAAACTATAAAAATCTCGTTAGTCTAAATTAGAATTAGGAATATTTTCTTAGAATTAATCGAGCTGTCTTCGTGGATCGATACTCGGACTTCGTCCGTTTTATACTACTTGCACGACCTAGTACACTTGCTAGTATTTTAGCGTGTCAGCTGCTCCCTGCACCAGGTCGATTTTAAACTCGATTTCTCGGTCTCGGGGTAGTCCCGGCAAGTCTTCCGAAAATACGTCTGGTAACTCCTTAATTACGGGTACGTCTTCGAGTTTTGTAGGAGTGTTTTCCTCTGTCTTCAGTGCAAACATTAAATATGCCTCGCATCCGGAATTGACTAGTCGTTGAGCTTTCAATGCCGATATTCTCGGAATGCCTCTCCCCTTCACTGTCCCCTCGAAGGTGAAAGGTTCTTCCCCTTCGATACTAAACGTAACTACCTTACGACTACAGTCTATCACCGCTCCGTACTTTGAAAGCCAGTCCATCCCGAGGATCACCTCGTAGTCGTCCATCGGGATGACTATCAGGTCTACAGGCAACTCCCTACCATCTACTACTACTGGGCAGTCCCGCATTATTTGATCAGTACGAGTTGGCATCCCGTTCGAGATCGCCACACTATACTCATAATCCACTCTTCGGGCGTTACCCCGAGGTTCGTCACGTACTTCAAAGACGCAAATGAGTGGGTTGCCCCGGAATCTACTAAGATGCATGTGAGTGTTCGGTGGATTAGGAGGGTACCTGTCACCACCGCCGGATTGTTCTCCGCTTCTTCAGATGTGATGGCGTACACTCGAGCTGGCAGCATCTGAGGTCCGGGTTGGCTCCCGGCCTGACTCCTCGAAGCACCTTCCGGGCACTGTCTCACAAAATGTCCCGGCTTCCCACATCTGAAACATGCGTTGGCCGGCGTGTTGCAATTCCCGAAGTGCCTCTTTCCGCACCTCTGCAGTTGGGAATCGGCACTGCTCCTTGATTCTGATTCGGGTTTGGGTGTCTGTTCACTGTCCCTTGAGGTTGCTGAGGAGGTCTGTTCTGAAATTTCCTCTTGCCACCTTTAGGCACAAATTGTCGTTTCTGCTCTCCCCCGCTCCACTGCGTTCCTTGCATTTGCGCGAATTTGCGCTTGGCTTCCTGTGCCCTCACTATCCGGGCTTCCGCCTGTTCTGCTACCATGGCCCTCTCCGCTACCTGCGCATAAGTAGCTCCCTGTATTCCCGCCATGCTCACATCTCTGTAGAGCTCGGGCTTCAATCCCTCCAGGAAGCATTCGATTTTCAAAGCCTCCGTGCTGACATGTGTGCCGCGAACCTGGACAGCTGCTCAAACTTCCGTATGTACTCTGCCACGGTCAGAGATCCCTGCCTGAGGTTGATGAATTCGTTCAGATGCTGGGCTCTCACTGGGGCCGTCAAGTATTTGCCCCAGAACAACTCCTTGAATCTGTCCCAGCTCATGGTGGCGGGATTCTGAATCACCATGACGGTGTCCCACCAATGTCCGGCGCTTCCTCTTAGCAGAAACGCGGCGCACACAGCCTTTTCTGCCTCTAGGACTCTACTGTAGACGAACATGCTCTCTAGTGTCCTTATCCCATCTTCGGCTGCCGTCGGGTCAGCCGTGTCCTCGAAGGTTGGTGGGTTCAACCTCCTGAACCTTTCTCCCACTATCTCAGCCCTGTCGGCCTGAGTGTTTCCAGCATTCGTGGTGTTCTGTTGGATCAGCGGTTGTATCTGTGTTGACTGCTGGTGCACCAATTCCGTAAGTTGGAAAATGGTCGCGTCGCGGTTGTCAGTAGGGGCCGTGTTTCCCCTGTTCTGGTCGTCTCCACCGCTTGTCTCACCTCTCGTCCTTACCATCTTTTATCCCTATCCTGATTGTCCTAGGCCAATAAATTATGCAACGTAGAAATCCACAAAAACTAAACACATACTTGCAAGGCCGCTTCCGCTCTTTTGGGTGTGTGTATGGACAGTCTACAAGACCTGTGACCGAAGCTCTGGTACCACCCTGTCACGACCCGACTTCCTAATCGCCTATTCTAGCGTGTTCCTATGTGCCTAGCGAGTTGTGAGTAGTGAAGTGCATCAAAAACACGTATAAATTTTTCTTTTTCCATTTACATAATGGAATGACGTTCTGTACAAGTCAAAAGAATACATGTCGAACACTAAGTTCCAGACATGATCTAACTACAAGGGCTAAGGTGTGTCGGCACAGCAAAAGGCTCCTATGCGCCCGGCCTCACAGGTCGTCATACATACACACACGTCCACCCCAAAAGCAGCGCGAAGCTCCAAAAGATCGGCCTTGTCAACTAACGCGATCACGTACCGTGCTCGCTGGCGCATACAACGCATAACATGAAAGAATGAGCCACCGAGGCTCAGTAAGCAGAAATCATGCATGTATGCACGTGTCCCTTTCCCTGCAAAGGCAATCCACGCCAATGCATAAATCTCTAAGCAAGGGCAGTCCGAGCCAATGCATAATACACTTGCAAGGGCAATCCACGCCGATGCACCTAGCACTCGTAATAGTATAACACAGGGCCCTCGGCTAAATCTCACTATGCACCACAAGAGCTCACGTCCCTCGGGGACAATACGACAGCAGTCCACGCCGGATGGCCGAACCCTAGGATGCACATCGTTCCCCCAGGTCGCCATATGAACCCGGTCGTCCCCGACTGTCCTGCGGTCGCTCACGCTGGTAGCCCACGCTGAGGTCGCCTACACCAGGGTTCCACCCTGTGTCGCTTATACCCTCAGGTCGCACCCTCAGGTCGCACCTTACCGCCACGGGCCATGCCCAAATCCTGTCTATAGGATACTACTATATATATCTAAAATAATAGTACGACGACGCTAAAACGCCGCCCTGGTAGCATAGTAGACAGCCCCCGACTCAACTGCGAGTCGACACACTTGCCCACATTGGCAAGTCCTCATCCGTACAAGCGACATATCATTATGCACACTCAGTCCAACGACCCTCCCCCATGAGTTCGTGCGTGCACATGAATATGCATATGCAAACAAATGCAACTTATGCTTACCACATGAAAGGGCTACAAACAATTTACGAAATCACGAAATCATGTAGGCACATAGTCTCATAAAACATACAACGCACGAGTTATGTGTTGTAGTTGGATTTCAACTTACCTGTGGATTTATCGCTGCCTGACCCGGGTATTCTCCAAAGTCCAAACCTTAGGCATAGAATAGTATCGTTAGGCACTATTTTAATTAATTAATTGCGGACTTAAATAATTTCCTAAGTTATAAATATCTTGGAGAGTCCTAGTTATCTCTGTGCATCTCGCGTGACTTAGGAAGTTTTTATGAGGTTCGTGAAGTTTATAAAATTTGTCCAGAAGCTATTTGCTAGCCGGTCTGGTTTTCCTAATATTTCATCCTTTAAACATAAAAAGGCTATAAAGTCAGTCTGTAGATTATATTAATTGACTACGTAAAGTTTCGTTCCAAAATTCCATCAAACACGACGTCTGCCTATACCGAAAACTGTCCTCGAACATCGATAGGCAAATTATGATCGAGCGTTGAAAGAGCCTATGCTCATTGGAACCAGAATATTTTTCTGATTAAATGGTGAGAAAATATTTTTCCTAAAAAGGCGAATTCTAGTTCACAAAGTCTAACGTGATTCGCCAAATCTACTCTCACACTCGGTTCGCGAATTGCTCGCTCTAGTTCGCCAAATAGGGTTTTCACGGCTTCGCGGGCTTCGCGAATTGTTGATGGATTCGCCAACTAGCCATGGATTCGCAGAATTCTCCGGCTCTTTAATTTGCGAAGTGAGCTGATTCGCCAAATGGTTTCACCAACGTCCCGTGTGTTGGTTCATAATTCGCAAAACAAGCACGGCCCGCAAAACTCAAGAGTTCGCAAATTTCTTCCAATTCACAAAATGCCTCCAAATTCGCCAAATGGATTCGCATACCACGACTTGCGAAGTGGATGAGTTCGCCATCCTTGAAAGGGTTCACAAAATGGGATTCGCCAAGTTCGGTTGGCCCGCGAACTGTCTTAAATTCGCCCACTTCGCCGGGTTCGCGAAAGACTCTAAATCGCAATTCAGGAGATTTGTGAATTGTCTCTAGGTTGTTAAATGGGTTCGTACTTGAGGAGTTCGCCAAACCTTGGTTCTTCAGGTGGGTTCGCGAAGTGGTTCGTGGTTTCCTCAGCTTGGATTCGCGAACTCTCAAGCTTCGCCGAACTGGTTCGCAAAACAAGTTGAATTCGCGATCCTCATGCATTTGACCTTTAGGATTCGCATAATATGGTTCGTGGAATCTAGTTTTCGCAAATCCTATATTACAGAAACGGTTTTTACTTCGCCAACCTCTACACCTTAAGGATTAAAAAGCTGATTCCCTCAAGAACGCTTTAGAGACCGAAATGAGCCCCTAAAACCTAAAGTTCGGGTTTCGTTAAAACGCACGCCCGACCCTTATTTTTTTCTAGTGCCTAACTTTCCTAAAACGTGCTAAGATAACCTTAACGCCCTAAACTAAGATTAAAACAATTCCAAGAATTAACCTCACACACCTCTAGCACATGATGCTCATTCCCGTGCCTAAATCATTCAAAAGAACTATGATGGGTAATGAAGGCACGAAAACTAGGGTGAAAATTCATACCTAATCCGAGCTTGATGTAGATTCACTTCGGTTTTCTTCTTCTTCTTCTTCTTCTTCTTCTTCTTCTATCTCAGTTTCGATGACTTCTTTGCAAATGAGTTTACGGACTTGAAATATTTTTGGATTATTGTTAATTATCAAGGCATGGTAGGTGACGAAATATCCCCTTAAATCAGGGAAGGTTTGTCCTAAAGTAATTTCTAATGCTATTGGGCCTAACTCAACTCAAGTCTAGCCCAATTAATAATTTTAGCCCAACTAGTATTTATAGTTCACCCTTAGCCTATAGTCCAAATTCTCCCTTTGCCTAATTTTCGAAAATTCTAAGATAAATGGGAGGTCACTCGGCCCAAATCAATTGCACTGAATTCCCCCATCACTTAAACATTTACCGCACAAATTAATGTGAGTCATATAAGCACGAAATTTGCACACGGAACACACGAAATTGCACCCAACATGTAAGCTAATTTATTGGTCCTAATATCATACGAGGACCTGGGTGCTACATCCTATGCAGCTCATCCCACATCCCCTTAGCCGATGTAAGGCTGTCTATTTGTCTGCATATATCGTTGGGGATGCCCTGCATAAGGGTATTCATGGCTACTAGATGAGCCTTAGCTCGAGCTCTTTCCTCCAGAGAGTATTCTCTAGGCTTCTTTTGTTGCCTAGAAGCTGGAATTACTGGAGTAGCTGATTCGTCCCCGGGTACATGAACCCAGAACTGTGTCGGTCCCTCATCAAGGGACAGCAGTAGATTTTCGGCTTGATCCCTTAGAGCTATGAAATTGAAGAAGCGGCTTCTCCACACTGTGTATTCGCCTCTTTGCAAGATCGGCGGACGGTTGCATTTCCGAGTGAGTATGCATCCATGTTTGTATTATAGTAGTCGAGTTGTTGAAGGATCTTCGTTGATTGTTTTGAGAGTTGAAGACGATGTAAAGTGCTTCACAAGTGACGAAATTTGTTAGTAGCGTTTGATTCGAAGATTAGTTCGAGAATTATTTTCGATTCAATCTTTAAAGTATGATCGAAATTAATTTCGACGATATAGATTGTATTTACTGTTCTCGTGCGAGAAATTTGTCAGCGAAATATTTTACGAGCGAGATAAATTGCCCAAAATTGTTCAGTCGAGAAAAGTTTCCTGATCGTGAATTTATTTGCATCGTAAAGAAACAGTACGTTACTAAGTTTCTCGACAAGTCAAAATAAATCCGTTGACTAGAAAAGTTTCTCGTGTATAAATTTTTTTCGCCTGGTCAAACGTTAAAAGGTTTGACTGAAAAAGTTTTTCGAGTGGAAGTTATTACGCATGCAAGGTCAAAATTGGTCTCACTCGAAAAAGTTTTTTCGCTGGATAATGCTCGAGAAATGTTTCTAACTAAAAACGTTTCTGCTGATGACGATTCTAGCGCTGACTTCGTTTTCTGACCGAGAAAAATTCTCGCACTAAGTTTATCGATCGAGAAACTAATCCGATCGCAAACCTAGCGAGAAAAATTTGAGCAATCGAGAAAAATTCACAGAATACGATTAACGCAGATTCGAGCAAAAACAAATAATCAGATAGTGAAGTTTGAGGTAATTGCTCGCAATCAAGTACTAATCACGCACGAACAAGCAATTAAACATGTTATGAAGCAAAATATATCGAATTTGATCAAAATCAGAACGTCTTCTTCATGTTCTTCGTCAACAGTAAAATTTCAGAATCAAAATAATCAAAATTCGAAGTTTATACTGCTACTGATCTAGTCGCAATGATCATTTATCACTTAATCTAGCACTGAAACATCAAATTCAAGTCAATTAAGCACAGAATTAAGCCATTGGATCGAAAAACTTTTCGCGCCAAATCTGTTCTTCGATGGAACAGTGTTCGAAATAAAATTTCGATCCAATTCCAACAATTTACGATTAAACATAACGAATCTGCTCTGATACCAATTGTTAGGTCTTCAGATTAACAACTCTACGATCCTAGGCTAGAATCCATAGTAATTCGATCGTTTAGATAATCAATTGAATTCGATCGAAAAACTCAAGTTAAGAACATGAGAGAGAATTCAATTAGAGTGAGAAAGTTACTGTTGTTTCTCTCTCTAGAAATCGAATTGCAAGCCCTTCAGATCAATTCTCTAAACTTTCTCTATTCAGCTCAATTCATTTACAAGTATTTATACCAAACAAGCTTGGTATAAGTATCAAGCCAGTCCTTAATAAAAAGACTAATACAAATAAAGCCTCTAATTACAAGGACAAGTAATGAAATCAAGCACAATTACAAATGATATTCTACACAAGGATTGGGTGGAAGTCTCGTAGAGTCACAACCTCAAGTGACTCGGAGCCAACCTGAGGAGCCGGTGTCTGCTCAAGGGTTGTTAACAGGCGACATCAGTCGTCCTAGTCCATCCACGGAGGCGTCCGCCCCGTTTGTGACTGAAGACCACCTCCAGGCCGCTCTCTCTGCCGCACTCAAGTTGTTCGAAGACAAAATTATGGAGAGCGTGCGTACTATAATCGAGACGTCCCGTCAAGATCGAGGGAAAGCACCGTCTCGGAGACAACTTCAGCTCACGACGACCTCACACCCTCACAACCCACTTCCACCGACCCTCTACACCACTCATTCATCCTTATCAATCCATACACCATCCGAATCACAGAACTCCACGATATTCTACTTGCCCGCCTCATTGGTCTCACCATCCGGTCGCCTCAGGAGGAATCGCTCTATAGGCGACTGGTGGACCATCGTGAGCCACCTACCCAAACGTGCCGAGGCCAAAGCTCTCACTTCAGACGCCGACATGACGACCCTGACAATCAGGATCCTCATGAGGGGGAGAAGAGGCCAAGGACATCTACGAGTGGCCAAGGACAAGGCTCGGGCGCGACGCAAATAGACGCTGGAGCAGGTGAAACAAAAACCACCCAAACTACCCACACCACGCAGCGCACCACCACTCTAACCCACATCGACCCACCAACCTTTCACAAAAGGACGCTTCCGCCCATACCACCGACCTTCACAAGCCCCTTGCTTCCGGAAGAAAAAGCAAGTGCCGCTATGCTCGTCGCTCTGGCGCAAACTCAGGCAACTCCCTCAATTGCTCCAGACCAACCGGGACCATCTGGACATGGCGTCAACCCACACGAGGTCCTAGACAAGTACATATTCGAAAGACAGTGGATGATCCATTCCATGCCCGATGAGCATCAGAGACAAAGGCTTCAGGATGTTCGACACTTCTTTCAACAAGCCTCGCTCGACCTCGTGCTCATAGAAGACGAAGAACTTCAAGAAAGAGAAGAGTACCAACGAGATATCCCAATGCTACCAGAGTTGATCGCACAACGACCGGATTCCCCCACAAGACAAGTGCCAGGGACCGTTCGGATAGACACACCGTTGGAGAATATTTAAATAGAGATACCCTTCCTTGAAGAGGTTCGTGAACATATTTGGAGGTCTCCGGACAAGGTAAAGAAGCCGACCGAGTTCGAGCTAAGAGGGATCTCTCATGGGATCACCAGAAGAGGATGACCTACCTCTAGATGATGACTCAACTTGGACCTGATGTAAGGCTGGGGATGACTAAAGGACAAGTCAAGAGCCACTATAAGAGTCTCTCCCCTATTTGCCAACTTCTCAGCGTCTACTGTGCTAAAGGAGGTCTTCCAACCCCAACTTATGTTATTGAGCGAGTGGACAGAACCCGAGAGGAACTAAGCGAGAGCGACCTACCATTCCTCCCTGCCGACGAGGTATATAACCTCTATCAGCTGTACGTGGAGAAGTACAAAGGTCCTCAAGGCTTCGTCAAGAAAGAAGGCCTCGAAGGCTCTACAGGTTCATGATGCGCCAAGTCAAGTACTTCGTTGCGCATGACCTTCAGATTGCTCTGGAGAGCAACATGAAGAAGGTCAACATGCCCGCACCGCTCAACAAAGGACCTGAGATCGAAGGGCTTCCAAGCAATCATGTGCACATCAGCTCCGTTATAGGCATCACCTACCACAATCCAATTATCAAGAAGAATAGGTTGATGCTGAAGACTGAATTCAGAGGTTTTGCGATCGAACGCTCAAGGTCATCAGGAGGAATATCGAGCAAAGGTTAGAAGAGATCAACCAAGAGACGATGCTGAGAATACATATGTTCGTGAGAGAACAGCACCTCGTGATGGAGTTATTAGACGACATCGAGGAGTGCCTAAAGCTGAGGGAACGCTCAGGAACTTCGAGCATGCGCTGGGCTTGCGCAAGTCGTACTACGCCCGACGAGAACAGACAGCGCGGAAGAGAAATCAAGCACAAAGGGGGGAATGTAGAATATCAAATTTAATTGTGCTGTGATTTAATTAGCTGTCCTTGTAATTAGGGGCGTTTTGTATAGTAGTCCTTAGATGAGGACTAGATTGATATTTATACCAAGTTTGTTTGGTATAAATAGATGCAAACACTTTGAGCTTACTACAGAAAATAAGAGAATTGATACAAAAGGCTGCAGAATTCAATTCTAGAGAGAGAAACACACAAAACTTTCTCTCACTAACGGTTTTCTCTCTCGAGTTCTTCATTGAAGATTTTCGATCGAATTTCATTCCATTCAATTCTAATCGATTTCCTTAGAATTCGTGCCCAATATTAATTGTGTTGACTAACGAGGACCTAACATACTTGACGCCATCGAGGAGTGCTTGGAGCTGAGAGACACTCTAAGAAACTAGGAGCATGCACTGGGCTTGCGTAGGTTATACTATGCCCGACGAGGACAGATAGCACGGAAGAGCAATCAAGCATAAAGGGGAAGAATGTAGAATACCATTTCTAATTGAGGTATGATTTCATTAGCTCTCGAGGTAATTAGGGACTTCCATTGTATTAGTCCTTAGTTTAGGGCTAGTTTGATATTTATACCAAGTTCGTTTGGTAAAAATACTATGTACACATTCGAAATCAATAGAGAGAGTTTGTAGAATTTGATCCGAAAGGGCTGCCAATTCATATTCCAGAGAGAGAAACACAAAGGACTTTCTCACTAGTAAAATTCTCACTTTATTCTTTGATTGAGTTCTCGATCGAAATTAGATTCTGGACAATTATGATCAAATTACTTAGAGTTCATGCCTAGGATCGATAGAGTTGATAATCAAGGACCTAATACTTGTTACAAGGGAATCAACGAGAATTATTTCATGTAGGACATGATTTAATTTAAAGTCATTTTCCATAGTTGAAATTGATTTTATTGTAAGACTTTGATGAATTTCGTGAATTATCATTCTAAGTTTATATTCACACTCTAGCTCTGAATTTAGAGAGAATTGAGAGCAGAAAGACTTGTTCTTTGAAAAAGGTCTATGTGAGTTTGAGTTTTAGTAAATCAAACACACACACAGACACACACACACACACACAGAGCTCTATAATCACTCAAATCACTCTTCAGCCATTCTTGGGAGGAATTTGATTTGTGGCACGTCTCGGGTTGTTGGGTTACCCGGTGTGTACAGGAGTCGCCACGTCCCCGGATATGGTGCAGAAGAAAAATTTTCCGGGTTCCCCGATTGTCCTCGTAGCTCGGATCAGAATAGTAACACATTGACACGTAATACAGGGGGTCACACACGTAGAGATTTACCAGTTGAAACGAGTGGCAGCTCCTCGTCTTTTTCTTCAACACTACGTCAATGTGGTGGATGGCACTAGATCATTCCGCCGACCTCGCGGTGCACCACATATCCAATTCTCTAAAGATGGCTAGAGAGAAATGATCCGTCGCTTCAGGAGAAGGTGTGTGCGTTCGGTGTGTTTTGTGCGTTTAACTCGTACTACTTTGGACAAGGGTTTTACCCTTTTTTTATTAGGGTAGGGCTCGAAATTTTTGGCCCATTAGCAAGCCTTAACTTCGAATTTCAAGCCATGATCAAGTGATATCTTTTTGCCATAAACATCACTTTCCTTTCGATTCCAAATAAAGTAAGGAAACAATCCATATTACCCTTACTAGCTTAAGATATTTACTCCAAATAGAATATATTAAATATGAATTAAATATTAAAAAATTTTTCCATATATATTTCGAATTTTCAGTTTAAAATAAATAATATTCCAAATAATTTATTCCATATTTATACAGGTCAAATATGTAAATTTCGGAAGTACCTTGCTAGGCATATTTCAAAATTAAGCTTAGGGTGAAATTCAAATTTTACCCTAAAGCCTTTCAAGCAACCCAAGTCTTGAAGTTAGTCTCTTATGAAGTCCGACATCGGTCCAATAAATGGCCCGCGGCCCAACGGCCCAAGGCCCTTAAGGCCCAAACCACTTTTTCTCCTTATCAGTACACGTTGATGATCCTTTTTAAGCCCGACTCTCTAGATTCGACTCAATCAGCAAGGGAGGAATCCATGAGTCTAGTAGTTACCTAGCCAATCCCGCAGTACCGGACCATAACCCGAGTCGAGGGAGTGTGTTCAACGGGGTTCAACAAATCTAGAACTATTATTCAATGTTGCAAACGATACCTATACAAGGGGAGTGTGTTCACCGGGGGAGTGTGTTCAACGCATCCAGCTGTATATTCCCCATGTGATTGCGGAGAGCCCTAAATAATGCTCTTCTCGAAATAATTGAACCCGGATCTTACGACCGCCTTAAGATCCATAAGTCAAGGGTGAAAGCATTTGCCATGTACATTTCTATGTTCCTTTTGACAGCTTCTTTGGTTGAATCAGTGCATCCACTAGGTCTTTCTTAACATCTAAATTGTAGATCCTTAAGTAACCCGACGCTAAACGACAAGTCTATCAAACAAAATGAAGTTATATGAATAATAGCGCTAAATTATGAAAAAGAATGTAAAAAAGTGTTCAATGGAGTTAAATTCGATGGAATTAAGTTTGTTCATGTCGTATGTAGAAATTCTACAACGAGCGTTCTCTTTATCCTATGTCGCGTATTAAACAACCAGCCTAGCCCTCGGCTTAACGGCAAAGAGAAGATCATTCCCCTTAAGCACGACTGGCTTCGAAGAAAAGAAAGCACCAGCTTAGAACGATCCGCTTTGGATCTAGCAGTCAAAGGTTCGAATCTGTCATTGGCCTATCTAAATGTGGAAGGTCAAGGACTGGCAAAGTCGAATTCTTTACTCCTCGGCTCACGGTAGTTCTACCTTTTTTTATGGATCATAATTTGATTCTTTCAATCAGAGCGGGATTGAAGAGATAGGGCTAGAGAAAGCCGCTTATTCGTAACCACGATCTGCAAATGATAACTCTTTGTTTAAGGAGAGCTTCTATAATTTAATTGATCAAAGGTCCTCTGACTGAGGTCGGATCGGAATATCTCTGTCTTTCTACGGGACAAAGGATGACCCGGAAACTTCCCATTGTTCCTCCCCTCCTTGACATGCCTTCTCTGACTCCCCCGTTGGAGCAGATCTTTCGGCTGCTAAGCGTGCTGAGTAAGGGCTGGTTCTATCCCGACCAAAGAAGGAAAGGAAATGCGGGAGACCATTTGTGTGCATCCAGTAGGAATAGGAGTGGAAAAGTCAATCCTCTTTATTTTTTCTTTATTGATAGGTTGCGGATTCATAGCCATTTCCATTCCAAGAAAACCATCTTTACAAAAAAAAAAAAGAGGGGCGAAGCTGAAACTGCAGGATCTCTTGTAGACGGAAGAGCTTGTCTCATCCGATACTATCTCTCTGATGATGGATCTTGCTTACAATTGGCTTTATTGCATAATATGGGTTCGCTCCAGTTCGCTATTCTTCTGATTTCGAATGTTAGCAGGTGGGCTTTCAAAGGTATGGGGTGATCAGGATGGGCTTGGCCCAGCTCCCTTGAATCTATAGATCAATCATATGCCCTCCTAAACCTTTTCAATGACCTAGGGCGATGTCTGACCTGGTCCTCTTCGTCTTAGAGTTTATAAAGCTTGCTTTTAATGGCTTACGTGGATCGCTCTATCTATCCTTATTAATGGAATGCCCTTAGCAGTTTCGGCTCTTATATATCCGTAGTTGGGATTTGTCGTTTCTTCGTAGTTGTAACAATCACTTCAAGCAGTGGAAAGAACAAAAGATATCTTCCAAGTCCTTGCACGAGCCTCAGCCTCCTATCGAGCAAGCAAGCATAGAGCCAGCCGCTAGGAAGAAGACTTAGAACACAATCCAACATTAAGTCACTAAGGTAGACATCCCCTAGGAGGTGTACCCAACCAAGAGCAAGAATGACAATGAACGGTAAAGGGCATTTGAATTGGCGAGAAGCACTTATCTTGAAACCATAAATAGAAACACGTGAAATATTAGTAGAAATAGATATTTTAGGTGCAATAGAAAGGACTGTAATCGGGATGGGCGAACCCTAATAGATATCAGGTGCCACATATATAGAGTCAAAAAAGATATTGAGTCTGTAGGACCCCAGTCCCCGTAAACTAGGTCGGCCAATAAATTGCGTATATATGACCTAAGTAATTACATGTTTAATTTCGTACACGATGTATGTTTATGTGAATTTACGAATTTTGTGCCCAAGAATTGGTATGTGAATCATGTGCGATTATGTGCTATTAACTATGTGTTAAAAGGACATAAGAAATTATCGATCACCATTACACGTGGCACACATACGAGAAATCGCCGAGCTCAAATTGAGCAAGTAGAAATCGGCCGATTCCCATATACTTAGAAGCTAAAATCATTGGATAAATCGGGTAGGAATCGGGCGATTTCACTAAGCCCTACTAGGCTTCATTTCGGGCGATTAAGATAGAAATCACACGTGGCACAAGGAGAGGAAATCGCCGAGCTTGAGCCAATATGATTGGGAATCGGGCGATTACGGAATGAAGTAGTTAAGTATTAGATGTTGAAATCGGACGATTGATAGTTGTGATGTGCAAATCGACCATGTACATATAAATCAATTTGACCAATCACCATTTAGATAGTAGAATAACTTACGTGACCATATGATTGTATGAATTATCAAATTTGGGCTCAACACTTAACCTTAGGCCCAAATCAAGGGAAAACCACTTGGGAGACAAAACCTCCTTGAATTAAGGAAACCACGACAACTCTAAGCTCCACCCTCAAAACCTATGAAAATATCTCATCTAACAAACACAAAACCTCACAACCTCACTTCAGAAAAACACACGAAAAACAAAAAGGAAAGAAGAAAGAGCCGAGAGGATTTCAACGCAAAGAACACCCCAAGCTAGCTTGGAACTTGGAAATTAGTAAGTGACGTTAACTCCCTAAGCCATTACGATTCCTTTAATAAGATTATTTAGCTAATATTTCTTGTTAGGATTAGGAAAATTCGAAGGAGTTAAAGCGTACTATAGACGGCAAAAACCCCAACTTAGGGTATAGAATCATACTTTAGGGTTCCGATGAAAGTAGCTAAGTATGGGGTAGCTTAATGTGTTTTTAAGGACTATAACCTTAGCTTTGGATGATTCTAAATCAGTTCTGGACGTTTTGGGTCGATTGAACGATGAAGGTGATTTCGGGTAGATGATTTAAAGGTTCAAACGAATCGGGGAAGTTAGGTGATTTCGGGTAGATGATTTGGGGGTCGATCAAATCAGGCGATTTGGCTTAGGTAGTATTTGATCCTTTCGAAACCTAACATAATCGTGCGATTTGGAAATAAATAACACCTAGTATAAGTTTCGACGATTCCAATCTAGACATTTCAAATCGGGCGAATTGTGCATGAGCGGAATCGATCGAAATGAATTTGAGAGTCCGATCAAATCGGGCAATGAAGATGATGACATGATGGTGAGAACAGTCGGCGATTTCCAAATCGGCCGAATTTCCTTAAGCACTCCATGCATGGAGTCGGACGATTTCAAACACCAACCAAATCGCCGAAATTGAGCAACATGCAAGAAATCGGTCGATTCCATGCAAGCCCAAATCGGACGATCTCCCACCCCGTAAAGAACTAGGCGAAATAAGGAAACAAATCTGGGGAGGTGGCAATGACGTCAACACACGGCGATTTGAGGGTTGTCATCAAGTCGGGCGATTTGAAGCGTAAAACCCAAATCGGACGACTTGAATTGAAATCCCACGTGGCATAAGGAGGACAAATCGCCGAAAGTGAGTTAATGAGATTACAATCGGGCGATTTCATGCACAATGCATAGATCATTCGGGCTGATGTCATGATGATGAAAAGGAAGGGCGATTTATAAATCTGCCGATGGAAGAGCTCATGCAAAACAAATCGGGCAACTTGCATGAATGTGAAATCGGGCAAATCCATGCTCATATAATCGAGCAACTTAAATTAAATAACATACGAATCGGCCGAATGGCTTGAACACTTCATACAAAGGAGATCGGGCGAAACCACGACCTATGTACACAAATCGGACGATTTATGGTAATCACTAACGAGGAGATTCATGAATCGGGCGATTCCAAGCTTCATATATCGAATGAATGGAACATCACTTAGATATTTCGCTGAACTCCTTGTGTTATAATTTACTGCTAACGTAACTTAGGAAGTGTGGGGCAGGGAATTAGCCTAGACTGGAAGGTAGCAACTTAGGGATTTTAGCAAAATTAATGAAGTTAGATAACTTAGTTCGACCTAATCAATTAATAGAGGCGTAATACTAATGCGATGATGCTTATGTCTAAAGGTCGAACGGTAAGAATTTCCCGAAGCAGTGAACTAGCGTAGCCCGGACGACAGGTAAGTAGAAATTCAACTACGACACGTAACTTGCCTGCGTCTGATTATGTGATTATGTGCTTATGTGACCATATGTGAAACGTGTACGTTATGGCATGATTATTTATATGCATGATAGCATGATCTGCATACTTACATGAACATGGCACGAGTATTTGCACGCATGTGTAGTACGTAAGACACGAGGAACGGACGTGCATAAGATCGCCTGTGTGCGATGTATCCTCGCCGATATTGGCGTTTGTGTCGACTCAATGAAGAGTCACAGCTCCCCTACGCGGCCATGGCGAATGAAGCCATAAGGCCTGTATAAGAGGCTGGGGGAATACCCCGTAAGCGGGAGATGCAACCTGGAGGATGCGACCCGGGGCATGCACTGAGTAAGGGAAGATACCCTCTGGTGACCTTCTAGTGTGTAAACACTACCCGGAAGGGAAGATTCCTTCGGGTGACCTCCGTGGTTAGTGGCCTCGGTGTTGGCTACCAGTGAGAAGCGTCCGCGTGGAGGCCACACCGAGTAAGGGAAGATTCCTTCGGGTGACCTTCTAGTTTGTGAACCTCCACATAAGTACGAATCCCTCGTGATTGAGATCTCTACGAAATGGCGCGTAGTGGGAGAAAGCCGACGGCCCATATGAAGTACGAGTCTAAGAAAAAGAGTATGAGCGTTAGTAAGCAACGGCGTGGATTGCCGATCGTTAGGACACGTGCATACACGCATAATTTCTACTTACTGAGCCTGGGTGGCTCATTTCTTATGTTACGTGTTGTAGGTGCTAGCGATCACGGTACGTGATCCGTTTACGGTGCGAGGCCGATCTTTTGATGCTATCCGGCTGCTTTTGAGGTGGGAGTGTGTGTATGGATGACGACCTGTGAAGGCCGGGCGCATAGGAAGCTTTTGCTATACAGACACACACACATACTTGTATTTTGTGTAGATACGACTACGATGATCTGTAGAACGATTTATGAACATTCTTTTGACTTGTATGTAAGACTTCCGCACGCATTTTAATTAGGAAAAATTTTATTCGTATTTTTATGCTTTTGCATGATAACGAAGCCGTAGGCACTTAGGATTAGAACGGGATACGACGTGGGACGGCGGGTCCTGACAGAATACGAGTTAGGACGGTGGGTCTTGACAAGAGTGGTATCAGAGCTTCGGTCATAGGTCCTGCAGACTGTCCATACACACACACTCAAAAGCGCGGAAGCGGCCTTGCTTGTAAGTATCATGTTATGTGAATTATTGGTTTGATTTATTGGCCTTAGGAAATTGTCAGGATAGGTTGAGAATAGTAAGACTTAGGGGAGAAGGAAGTAGGGAATCAGATCAAGGTAGGGATACCAATAACCCTCCCGATAGCCGGGATGCTACCATCCTGCAACTCACTGAACTGGTCCGGCAACAATCGGCCCAGATCTAGCAGCTGATCCAACAGCAAAACGCTGGGGGACAATCAGCTAGCTTACCTCCCCACCCGAGCAAATTGAGATGATCGGGGAGAGGTTCCAGAAGCTCAATCCTCCATTGTTTGAGGATGCCACGGACCCCATCTCCGCCCAGGACTGGCTAAGGACGCTGGAGAACATGTTCCAGCATAGCCGTACGCCTGAGGTGGAGAAAGTGATATGCGCTGCCTACCTTCTGAGGGGGAGCGCTGGACACTGGTGGGACACCGTCTCAGCCATCGAGAACCCACTAACGATCAGCTGGGATCGGTTTAAGGAGTTATTTCGAGGGAAGTACTACACCGCCACCGTCAGAGCCCAGAGGATGAACGAGTTCATCAACCTCCGCCAAGGGGCAATGACAGTAGCGGAGTACATCAAGAAGTTTGAGCAGCTCTCAAGGTTCGCTGCTCACATGGTTAGCACGGCCGCGCTCAAAATCGAGCGTTTTATGGAAGGATTGAAGCCCGAACTGTACCGGGACGTGAGCATGGTGGGATTACAAGGAGCCACGTCTGCTCAAGTGGCTGAGAGGGCGCTAGTGGCGGAGCAAGCTGAGGCTAGGATTGCTCGCGCCCAGGAAGCAAAGCGCAAATTCATACAAGGGCCGCAAGGGAGCGGAGGCATCCCGAAACGGCAGTTCGTAGCTAAGGATGGAAAGCCGAACTTCCAGAATCGACCTGGACCACCCCCACAATTCAACCCCAACCAGGGTAAACCCCAGCTGAATCTACCCGTATGCCCGAAGTGTGCACGGAGACACACGGGAGTCTGCAACTCCCAGAACGCCATCTGCTTCAAATGTGGCAAGACGGGCCACTACCTTAGGGCATGTCCGGAGAATGGGTCCGGAAGCCAAGCTGGGAACCACGCAGCCCCACCAAGAGTACCGGCACGGGTCTATCACATCTGAGGAAGCGGAAAACAACCCGGCCGTGGTGACAGGTACCCTCCTAGTTCACCAAACCCCCACATGCATCTTAGTCGACTTGGGGCGACGCACTCATTCGCATCCACTAAGTATGTCACGAGGATAGGAGTCACGCCTCATAGAGCTGAGTGCGAGTATAGCGTAACAGTTCCGAACGGGAATCCCACCCAAACTAACCGCATACTACGGGATTGCCCAGTAGTAATCGGGGATGAGGAACTACCCATAGACCTCATAATAATCCCTATGAATGGTTATGAGGTGATCCTCGGGATGGATTGGCTATCGAAGTACGGAGCTGTCATAGACTGCCACCGCAAGATAGTCACGTTCAATATGGACGGAGATGAATCCCTTAGGTTCGTAGGAACTAGAAAAGGGATGAGCGCCTCTAGAATATCAGCGTTAAAAGCCCAACGACTGATCAAATCAGGGTGCGAAGCCTATCTGGTGTTCGCTATCAAATCAGAAGAGAATTTCTCTTCGAAATTCGAGGAAGTGCCGGTAGTTAATGTCAGGACCCGCCTTCGGGCCCTCGTATTCCGTTCTAATATTAAATATCTAGTGCTTTGCTATCGCGCAACAACGTAAAAATGCGAATAAAATTTTTCATTTTAAAACATACGTGCGGAAGTCTTATACACATGTCAAAAGAATGATCATAATTCGTCTACATTTCATTTTCTTCCTATACGCACGATGTACGAGTGCGTGTGTGTGCGTATGCAGCCAAAAGCTTCCTGTGCGCCCGGCCTTCACAGGTCGTCATCCATACACACACTCCCACCTCAAAAGCAGCCGGATAGCTTCAAAAGATCGGCCCCGCATAAAGGTCGGATCACGTACCGTGATCGTCAGCACCTACAATACGTAACATAAAGAATGAGCCACCGAGGCTCAGTAAGCAGAAATTATGCGTGTATGCACATGTCCTAACGATCGACAATCCACGTCGTCGTTTTCTAATGCTCCTACTCTCTTTCTCACTCTCTCGTTCTTTTTCTGACTCGTACTCATTTTTCTCATACTCTTACTTCATATGGGCCCTCGGCTTTCTATCCCACTATGCGCCATTTCATAGAGATCTCATATGTGGAGGTTCTCACACGAGAAGGTCACCCGAAGGAATCTTCCCTTACTCAGCGTGGCCTCCACGCGGACGCTTCTCACTGGTAGCCAACACCGAGGCCACTAACCGCGGAGGTCACCCGAAGGAATCTTCCCTCCCGGTTAGTGCTTTACGCACTAGAAGGTCACCCGCAGGAATCTTCCCTTACTCAGTGCATGCCCCGGGCCGCATCCTCCAGGTTGCATCTCCCGCATACGGGGTACTACCCCTGCCTCTTATACAGGCCTTATGGCTTCTTTTGCCATGGTCGCATAAGGGTAGCCGTGACTCTTCATTGAGTCGACACAAACGCCAATATCGGCGAGTATACATCGCACGCAGGCGATCTTATGCACGCTCTTACCTCGCGTCATAGTTGCTACTTATGCGTGCAAGTGCTCATGACATGCTCATGTACATATGCAGATCATGCTATCATGCATATAAAATAATTCTTATCGTAACATGCACGTTTCACGTAAAATACACGAGCACGTAAATTCACATCATCGGACGCAGGCAAGTTATGTATCGTAGTTGAATTTCTACTTACCTGGAGTCCGTAGAATAGAATAGCTGCTACTGGTTCGGCGAAATTCCTAATTTTCGACATTAATCATAAAATTCTTATGTCAGTACGTTTTCTAGAATATTGGTTATCTATGTACTTGAAATGTGTTGAAATATTTTGCTTAATATTGTATGTGAAGACTTCGGTATTTTCCTAACTTCGACATTTTGAATTGTTTAAAGATCTCGACATTTTGATCCTGATTTTAATATCGACATTTGGCTCGACATTATATCTATCATTCGACATTTATCCTAACAGTTCGACATTCCCTTTTTAACGTTTCGACATTTTACTTTAGGATATCTCGACATCTTTTCTTAACACTTCGGCATTTTTAGGGTTTCGACATTTACCTCGTCATTTTAGAACATAAGATGTCGACATAAATTTCAAACATGTATTTCGACATTTCATGCTCAATTTCCACTCGACATTCCGCCTAGGTGAAAGGACTCGACATTTAAATGATTTAAGAACTCGACATTTATTTCAATTAGAGGTCTCGACATTTTGCCATAGCTTCTCGACATTTTACTCGGCCTTCTATCATTCGACATATTATTAACCCTAAATCTCGATACAACTTATGTGAAGGTCTCGACATTTATATAGTGTAAAATATCGACATGCTAAGTCGACATCTTATTCAACATGTCGACATTTTTGTCTTGGGTCTCGACATTTTTATGCATGGACTCGACATTGTACCTCGACATTTTGTGTATGTTCATGAGCTCGGCATTTAACTCAGTTAGGGTCTCGACATTTTATGAAGCTCGACATCTTGTTTTAACATCTCGACATTTTACCTTAGGATGTCTCGACATCTTTTTCCTATGAGGGTTTCGACATTTATCTCAACTTCTAGCTCGACATTTTATTCCTTTCATTTCGACATTTACCCGGATAGAGACCTCGACATTTATGCTTCGACATTTTGTACAATGGAAATGTCGACATGCATTTTAATCTCAACCTCGACATTTACTATTTGCCTCGACTTTTATATCGACATTTTTCCTAACCATTCGACATTGTGTTTTCGACATTTTCATCATCTTCGATTCTTTATCCCTACCGAACGAGATTCTTAGCCTGTTCTCCCTAGAATTTCAAGCTCTAAACCACAAACTAAGCTACTTAACCCATATTTGCTCACCCCGAAACCCTTATTGCGAACTTAAACTCGGTATTTAGGGTTTCTCGTGGTTTTCTCCAACCACTTTGCATTTAACGCCATTTAATGCTCTTAACTACTTCCAAGATAAAGAATTAATAGCTTAAGGAGGGTGTTTAACTTACTAACTTCGAATTCCAAAGCGGTTTTGAGGGTGTTGCTTTGAAGCTTGCTTCGACTTCTTCCTTTGCTTCTTTTCGTTTTTTGCTTCGTGGGTTTTCTTTTGGTGTGTGTTTTGTCGAATTTTGGGTTAATTTGATAGGATATTCTCATAGGCTTTGGGGATGGAGATTTAGAGTGGACGTGTGTTTTCCTCATTCTATGGAGGTTTGTCTCCTAATTGGGTTTCTTGCAAATTTGGGCCTATTATTAAATTATAGCCCAATACTAATTAAATTCCAAGCCCATCTATCATAAGCCATTTCTTTTATTATTTTCGAAAATCATCATTCCTAAATTAGGACCATATTGAACACACAATCCTTGGCACGTAATTGCACGTAATTCTCATAAAAGTCACGAGCATGAATTTCATGAACTCACATAAATATATAACATAGACGTAATTAACACAAAATCACGTAAGTCATAGACATAATTTATTGGCCGACCTAATTTTCAGGGACCTGGGTCCTACATACTCCCCCCCTTAAGGAGGATTTCGCCCCCGAAATCAGCCCGTGTGGAACAATTCGGGGTAACGAATTCGCATTTCGTCTTCCCGTTCCCATGTGGCTTCTTCCGCGGACTGGTTCCGCCACAACACTTTCACTAAGGGAATGTCTTTGTTCCTAAGTCTTTTGGTCTCGTACATCAATATCTCCACCGGAGTCTCTTCGTAGCTTAGATCCGGTTTCAATTGTTGATGTAGAGATTCGTTTCCTAGAACGTGGTTCGGGTCAGCTATGTATTTTCGCAGTGTCGAGACGTGGAACACGTCATGCACTTGCGATAATGACGCAGGTAGCTCCAGCTGGTATGCTACTTCGCCTACCCTCTTCAGTATCCTAAAGGGTCCTATATACCTAGGACTTAGCTTCCCTTTCTTCCCAAATCTTTTCACACCCTTCATCGGCGATACTTTCACGAACATCATATCGCCTTCTTCAAATTCCAGTGGTCGACGTCTTCGATCCGCGTAGCTTTTCTGTCGGCTCTGCGCCGTTCGCATTCTTTCTCGTATCGTGGTAATGGCTTCCGTCATTTCTCGTACTATGTCAGGGCCTAACACTGCCCGTTCGCCGACCTCGTCCCAATGTACTGGGGATCTGCACCTACGCCCGTATAGCGCTTCGTACGGTGCCATCCCAATGGTGACGTGGTAGCTATTATTATAGGAGAACTCGATCAGCGGGAGGTACTTACTCCAATTCCCTTTGAAATCGAGTACACACGCTCGGAGCATGTCCTCCAGGGTCTGGATGGTTCGCTCGGATTGACCGTCCGTCTGTGGATGGTAGGCGGTACTAAAAGATAGCTTCGTTCCCATCGCCTTTTGCAAGCTCGTCCAAAATTTCGAAAGAAATCTGGAGTCGCGATCCGAGACTATTGAGGATGGAACGCCGTGCAGTCGCACTATTTCTTGGATATAGAGCTCCGCGTACCGTTCCATGGAAAATGTCGTGCTAATCGGCAAGAAATGGGCAGACTTGGTGAGTTTGTCGACAATCACCCAAATCGCGTCGTGCCCCTTCGTGTTCTTCGGCAGTCCTACCACGAAATCCATGGTAATGTTATCCCATTTCCATTCCGGAATGGGTAACGGTTGTAGGGTTCCCGCCGGCCTTTGATGCTCGGCTTTTATTTGCTGGCACGTCAGGCACTGACTCACGAAAGTCGCGATGTCCTTTTTCATGCCTGGCCACCAGTAGTTCTCCTTCAAACCTCTGTACATCTTCGTTGCTCCTGGATGTACTGAGTATGCAGTGGCATGGGCTTCCGTCATTATCGTCCTTCTTAGCTCAGCGTTGTCTGGTACGTACAACCGATCCTTGAAATACAGTCGCCCGTCTTCCCTTATCATGAGGTCTCCGGTTGTTTGTTCCGGCTGTGCTTCCTTAGTTTTCGCGTACAGTTCGTCTGTTCCTAGCGCTGTCTTAATTTGCTCCAGCAACGTTGGTTGCAAGGTTAAGGCTGCTAGCTGCGCCTCAACTTCGCCTAACCTTACGACTTCGACTTCCAGCAGTTGCAGTTCTGCACTGACTGCTTTTCTGCTTAAGGCATCGGCTACTATGTTCGCCTTGCCTGGGTGGTAGTTGATTACGCAGTCATAATCCTTAACTAACTCTAACCACCTTCTTTGCCTCATATTCAACTCCTTTTGCGTAAAGAAGTACTTGAGGCTCTTGTGGTCGGTGTATATCTCACACCGCTCTCCGTAGAGGTAATGCCTCCATATCTTGAGAGCAAAGACCACTGCTGCCAGTTCTAAGTCGTGCGTCGGGTAGTTTTTCTCGTACTCTTTTAGTTGACGAGAGGCGTATGCTACTACATTCCCGTTCTGCATTAGCACACACCCTAACCCATTCTTCGACGCATCACTATACACCGTAAACCCTCCAGTTCCCGATGGTATTGTGAGAACTGGGGCCGTCGTAAGCCTTTCCTTCAGCTCCTGGAAACTCCGTTCGCATTCCGTGGTCCACTGAAATGGCGTATTCTTCCGGTCAACTTCGTCAGCGTAAACGCTATCTTTGAGAAGTCCTTGATGAATTTCCTGTAATAACCCGCCAGACCGAGGAAACTTCGTACTTCCGTTACATTGGTCGGTCTGGGCCAGTTGCTGATGGCTTCTATCTTGTTCGGGTCTACGGAAATTCCTGCTCCTGATACTATATGCCCCAAGAATGCGACTTGGTCAAGCCAAAATTCACACTTCTTGAACTTGGCATAGAGTTGCTTATCCCGTAGTATGCTCAGGACTATTTTCAGGTGTTCTTCATGTTCTTCCTTCGTCCTTGAGTAAATTAGAATGTCATCTATGAAGACGATGACAAACCTATCTAGATAGGGTTTGAACACCCTGTTCATTAAGTCCATGAAGGCTGCGGGCGCATTAGTCAACCCGAATGGCATCACTAGAAATTCGTAATGGCCATAACGGGTGCTAAAGGCCGTCTCCGGGACATCTTCCTTCCGAATCCTTAATTGATGATAGCCCGATCTCAAGTTGATCTTAGAGAAAACCGTTGCACCTTGCAATTGGTCGAACAGATCGTCTATCCTAGGGAGTGGGTACTTGTTCTTAATCGTTAACTTATTCAACTCCCTATAGTCTATGCATAATCGCATGGACCCATCCTTCTTTTTCACGAATAGCACCGGCGCTCCCCAGGGAGAGAAACTCGGCTGTATAAACTCTTTCTGCAGGAGTTCGTCGAGTTGGTCCTTTAACTCCTTCATCTCCGTCGGTGCTAGCCGATATGGGGTCTTAGATACTGGTGCCGCTCCAGGTACCAGATCTATAGCGAACTCTATTTCCCGTTCGGGTGGTAGTCCCGGTAACTCCTCGGGAAATACATCTTCAGGGAAGTCCTTAACTACCGGCACTTCCTCGAATTTCGGGGAGACATTCCCTTCTGACTTGATGGCGAATACTAGGTAGGCTTCGCACCCTGATCTGATCAGTCGTTGGGCTTTTAACGCTGATATCTTTGAGATCATGGTCCCCTTGCTGGTTCCTACGAACTTAAGGGGATCATCCCCGCCCGTATTGAGCGTGACTATCTTGCGGTGGCAGTCTATGACGGCTCCGTACTTCGATAGCCAATCCATTCCAAGGATCACTTCATAGTCATTCATGGGAATAATTATGAGGTCAATGGGCAGTTCCTTGTCCCCGATTACTATTGGACAATCCCGTAAAACCTGATTGGTTTGGGTGGGATTCCCGTTCGGAACTGTTACCCTAAATTCGCACTCAGCTCGGTGAGGCGTGACTCCTACTCTCATGACATACTTAGTAGACGCGAACGAGTGTGTTGCTCCTGAGTCGACTAGGATGCAAGTGGGGGTTTCGTAGACGAGGAGGGTACCTGTCACTACGGTCGGGTTATTTTCCGCTTCCTCAGAGGTTATAGTGTATACCCGGGCCGGTACTCTTGGTGGTGCTGCCTGGTTCCCAGCTTGACTTCCGGATCCACCTTCCGGACATGCCCTCACATAGTGACCCGTCTTGCCACATTTGAAGCAAACGGCATTCTGGGAGTGGCAGACTCCCGTGTGCCTCCGTGCACACTTTGGGCATACGGGTAGGTCCAACTGGGGTCTACCCTGGTTTGGGTTGAACTGTGGGGGTGGTCTAGGTCGATTCGGGAAATTTGGTTTTCCACCCTTGGCCACGAACTGCCTCTTTGGGTTGCTTCCGCTCCCTTGTGGCCCTTGTACAAACTTGCGCTTAGCTTCTTGGGCGCGAGCTATTCTAGACTCGGCCTGCTCCGCCACGAGCGCTCTCTCAGCCACTTGTGCATACGTGGCCCCTTGCACTCCCGCCATACTTACATCCCGATATAACTCGGGCTTCAGCCCTTCCATGAACCGCTCGATCTTGAGCGTGTCCGTGCTAACCATATGAGCAGCGAACCTTGAAAGCTGCTCAAACTTTCTGATGTACTCCGCCACTGTCATTGCTCCTTGGCGGAGGTTGATGAACTCATTCATCCGCTGTGCTCTGACAGGGGCGGTGTAATACTTCCCTCGGAAGATTTCTTTGAACCGATCCCAACTCATCGTTAATGGTTTCTCGATGGCCGAGACGGTGTCCCACCAGTGTCCGGCGCTCCCCCTCAGCAGGTAGGCAGCGCACATGACCTTCTCCGCCTCAGGGGTGCGGCTGTGCTGGAACATGTTCTCCAGCGTCCTCAGCCAATCCTCGGCGGACGTGGGGTCTTCAGCATCCTCAAACTGTGGAGGATTAAGTTTTCTGAACCTCTCCCCGATCATCTCAATTCGTTCGGGTGGGGGAGGTAGGTTGGCTGATTGTCCACCAGCATTTTGCTGTTGGATCAGCTGCTGGATTTGGGCCGACTGCTGTCGGACCAACTCCGTTAGTTGCAGGATGGTAGCATCCCGGCTATCAGGAGGGTTGTTGGTATCCCTACCTTGATTAGATTCTCTACTCCCTTCTCCTCTAAGTCTTACCATTTTTCAACCTACCCTGACAATTCCTAAGGCCAATAAATTAAACCATACAAGCAATTCACATAACATGGTACTTACAAGCAAGGCCGCTTCCGTGCTTTTGAGTGTGTGTGTATGGACAGTCTGCAGGACCTGTGACCGAAGCTCTGATACCACTCCTGTCAGGACCCGCCTTCGGGCCCTCGTATTCCGTTCTAATATTAAATATCTAGTGCTTTGCTATCGCGCAACAACGTAAAAATGCGAATAAAATTTTTCATTTTAAAACATACGTGCGGAAGTCTTATACACATGTCAAAAGAATGATCATAATTCGTCTACATTTCATTTTCTTCCTATACGCACGATGTACGAGTGCGTGTGTGTGCGTATGCAGCCAAAAGCTTCCTGTGCGCCCGGCCTTCACAGGTCGTCATCCATACACACACTCCCACCTCAAAAGCAGCCGGATAGCTTCAAAAGATCGGCCCCGCATAAAGGTCGGATCACGTACCGTGATCGTCAGCACCTACAATACGTAACATAAAGAATGAGCCACCGAGGCTCAGTAAGCAGAAATTATGCGTGTATGCACATGTCCTAACGATCGACAATCCACGTCGTCGTTTTCTAATGCTCCTACTCTCTTTCTCACTCTCTCGTTCTTTTTCTGACTCGTACTCATTTTTCTCATACTCTTACTTCATATGGGCCCTCGGCTTTCTATCCCACTATGCGCCATTTCATAGAGATCTCATATGTGGAGGTTCTCACACGAGAAGGTCACCCGAAGGAATCTTCCCTTACTCAGCGTGGCCTCCACGCGGACGCTTCTCACTGGTAGCCAACACCGAGGCCACTAACCGCGGAGGTCACCCGAAGGAATCTTCCCTCCCGGTTAGTGCTTTACGCACTAGAAGGTCACCCGCAGGAATCTTCCCTTACTCAGTGCATGCCCCGGGCCGCATCCTCCAGGTTGCATCTCCCGCATACGGGGTACTACCCCTGCCTCTTATACAGGCCTTATGGCTTCTTTTGCCATGGTCGCATAAGGGTAGCCGTGACTCTTCATTGAGTCGACACAAACGCCAATATCGGCGAGTATACATCGCACGCAGGCGATCTTATGCACGCTCTTACCTCGCGTCATAGTTGCTACTTATGCGTGCAAGTGCTCATGACATGCTCATGTACATATGCAGATCATGCTATCATGCATATAAAATAATTCTTATCGTAACATGCACGTTTCACGTAAAATACACGAGCACGTAAATTCACATCATCGGACGCAGGCAAGTTATGTATCGTAGTTGAATTTCTACTTACCTGGAGTCCGTAGAATAGCTGCTACTGGTTCGGCGAAATTCCTAATTTTCGACATTAATCATAAAATTCTTATGTCAGTACGTTTTCTAGAATATTGGTTATCTATGTACTTGAAATGTGTTGAAATATTTTGCTTAATATTGTATGTGAAGACTTCGGTATTTTCCTAACTTCGACATTTTGAATTGTTTAAAGATCTCGACATTTTGATCCTGATTTTAATATCGACATTTGGCTCGACATTATATCTATCATTCGACATTTATCCTAACAGTTCGACATTCCCTTTTTAACGTTTCGACATTTTACTTTAGGATATCTCGACATCTTTTCTTAACACTTCGGCATTTTTAGGGTTTCGACATTTACCTCGTCATTTTAGAACATAAGATGTCGACATAAATTTCAAACATGTATTTCGACATTTCATGCTCAATTTCCACTCGACATTCCGCCTAGGTGAAAGGACTCGACATTTAAATGATTTAAGAACTCGACATTTATTTCAATTAGAGGTCTCGACATTTTGCCATAGCTTCTCGACATTTTACTCGGCCTTCTATCATTCGACATATTATTAACCCTAAATCTCGATACAACTTATGTGAAGGTCTCGACATTTATATAGTGTAAAATATCGACATGCTAAGTCGACATCTTATTCAACATGTCGACATTTTTGTCTTGGTCTCGACATTTTTATGCATGGACTCGACATTGTACCTCGACATTTTGTGTATGTTCATGAGCTCGGCATTTAACTCAGTTAGGGGTCTCGACATTTTATGAAGCTCGACATCTTGTTTTAACATCTCGACATTTTACCTTAGGATGTCTCGACATCTTTTTCCTATGAGGGTTTCGACATTTATCTCAACTTCTAGCTCGACATTTTATTCCTTTCATTTCGACATTTACCCGGATAGAGACCTCGACATTTATGCTTCGACATTTTGTACAATGGAAATGTCGACATGCATTTTAATCTCAACCTCGACATTTACTATTTGCCTCGACTTTTATATCGACATTTTTCCTAACCATTCGACATTGTGTTTTCGACATTTTCATCATCTTCGATTCTTTATCCCTACCGAACGAGATTCTTAGCCTGTTCTCCCTAGAATTTCAAGCTCTAAACCACATACTAAGCTACTTAACCCATATTTGCTCACCCCGAAACCCTTATTGCGAACTTAAACTCGGTATTTAGGGTTTCTAGTGGTTTTCTCCAACCACTTTGCATTTAACGCCATTTAATGCTCTTAACTACTTCCAAGATAAAGAATTAATAGCTTAAGGAGGGTGTTTAACTTACTAACTTCGAATTCCCAAGCGGTTTTGAGGGTGTTGCTTTGAAGCTTGCTTCGACTTCTTCCTTTGCTTCTTTTCGTTTTTTGCTTCGTGGGTTTTCTTTTGGGTGTGTTTTGTCGAATTTTGGGTTAATTTGATAGGATATTCTCATAGGCTTTGGGGATGGAGATTTAGAGTGGACGTGGGTTTTCCTCATTCTATGGAGGTTTGTCTCCTAATTGGGTTTCTTGCAAATTTGGGCCTATTATTAAATTATAGCCCAATACTAATTAAATTCCAAGCCCATCTATCATAAGCCATTTCTTTTATTATTTTCGAAAATCATCATTCCTAAATTAGGACCATATTGAACACACAATCCTTGGCACGTAATTGCACGTAATTCTCATAAAAGTCACGAGCATGAATTTCATGAACTCACATAAATATATAACATAGACGTAATTAACACAAAATCACGTAAGTCATAGACATAATTTATTGGCCGACCTAATTTTCAGGGACCTGGGTCCTACAGTTAAGGACTTCCTGTAGCACCCGGGTCCCCGTAAGTATTAGAGGCCAATAAATTTGCATAAATGTTGAATGCAATCATGTTCTTGCAATTATTATGTTCTCGTGTGAATTTTGTGAAATCTGCATGATAAAATGTGTGCTTACTTTATTCAATGGAAATTGGCGCAATTAAATTGTGTCGTGTGACTTCCAATTTAATTAGGGACTTCCGAAATTAGGTGGTCCAAGAAGCTAAAAGTTTGGCCCAAACTAGAACCCTGATATCGTCCCAAGTCCTTAAATAAAAATCTTGGAGATATCTTGGAAGAAAGACTTGGACTAGAATGCAATTGGGCTAGTTTAAATGTAAACCTAGGCCCAAGAAGAAATTAAACATTGGCCCAAAACAACTAAGAAATATCTTGGGACAAAACTCCTTAAATCAAGGGCAATACACGATAACCTATACCACATTCCCCATGCTTTGGAAGCAAAAATATCTTGAGCTTTCTCGACACTAGAAAACGAAAGTGAGAAAAAGAGAATGAGAGAGAGAGTGAAGTACAAGGAAGAAAAAGAAGAATTGGGGCCGAGGGAAAGACTTCCAACGAAGGGCCCATAACAACTCAAGATTTTGGATATCGGTGAGTGGAATTTCTACCTCAAGCCGTCGTGATTTCCATTTCTGTGATTTATTAGTTACATTGCACTGAGAATTTTGAAGACATTTGATAAAATAAACGTATCGTGGGTGGCAAAATCCCTAGATTAGCTGTAAATTCGTAGCGAAGGAGTTCCCTGAGATTTGCTAGTATCAATTAGTCAAATCTATTTTAGGGGTTAGCACCTCGACTGTAAGGGTTTCAAGACGACATCTGGACGTTTTGGATTAAAAGACTATAGCTCTTGTGAAACCTGGAAAATGAGATAGGAATTAGTTCCGTACAGTTGAGTGTTTGAAGGTTTCGACTGAAAGAAGAAAATTACTTGGAGATTTCGGACAAATTAATTTGAGTACCGGCTTCGATCGAAACTCTAATGACATCACGCCGACGTCAGAGAACGGCGAAACCCACTCCATCTTACACCCCATCGATCGGAAGTTGTTCTGGTAAGACCAAAATTCGCAAAACACAAGTTTCGCGAACTCACCACTTCGCGGGCTGAGCTTGATTTCGCGAATCAAGCATACTTGGGCGAATTCATGAGCCCAGTTAACGTTCCGCGAACTGAGAGGGGGCTTAGAGCCTTTCGTGAACCCCATTGGCGCACGCAATTTGCAAAACGTGAAGGGGAGATTTCGAACTCTAATTCGCGAAACTCAAGTGATTTGCGGCTTCTATGGTTTTGCGGGCCGCGATAGTTCTGCGAACTCGAGACATTTCGCGGGATGTGCCAATTTTGCGAACTCAAGTTTGGCGATTCAGGGTTTTGCGGGTCCATCGTAAGCTTGCGAACCCCATGAAATGACCATTTGGCGGATTGATGTTTCGCGGGTCGACTTAGGATGACGAATCCCTACATTTTGCGGGCCGAGGGCACTTCGCGAACCACGAAGCCGCAAACCTCATTTGCGACTCCATATTCTGCGGGCCTCGTATGTTTGGCGAATCCCTCGACTTAGACGAACTCAATGAAGACTTGCGAATCCATGGAAGTTTTGCGGGCTAGAAAGGTTTGCGAACCCATTCATTTCACGGGTGGTGATCACTTCGCGAACTCATGTGGCATGGCATTTTTGCGGGCTCCATTTGACGAATCCACACAAGCCGCAAACCCTAAAATTTGGCGAGCCATCTTGCGAACCCGACATGCTTCGCGAACTTACACACTTCGTGAATCGAGAAAACCTTGCGAATTCATTTAGGAACTTAGAGACAATTCGCGAACTACACTTAACCAATTTTAGCTAGATTTCATGGGTCTAACACTTCGCGAATTCTTGGCATTTCACGGGTTCTTAGGATTCCGCGGGTTGGATACTTTGCGAACCTACATACAATTCACGAAGTAAATTTAGCTAATCGAATCCTCATGAGCTAGGTCACGAACCCCACTTAACAAAATTACTAGCCAAAATTCCCGGGGCATGTGAGACTTTTGAATCCAATCAGAGTTCTCAAATATACTTATGACTTAGGAAATTATATAAGTCCTTAAAGTATTTAATTAATTAGACTAGTGTCCTGACGATAATGTTTTATGCCTAAGGTTTGGACTTAGGGAATTTACCGGGGCAGGTAGCTAGAATTCTACGGACGCCAGGTAAGTAGAAATTAAACTACAACACCTAACTTGTGTGCGTGTGCCTGTTTTATGTGACTGCGTGCTATGTGCTTACATGTTTATGTGCTTTAATTGATATGTTTTCACGTGGTAAGCATGTTTAAGTAGTTTGTATTTCATACTCACCTGCATACACGATCATATGCGGGAGGGTTGTATGAGTCGAGTATGCATATATATAATGTATCGCTTGAAAGCGATTGATATATTGCCGATATGGGCATGTGTTGTCGACTCGCAGTTGAGTCAAGGGCTGTCCACTATGCTACCAGGGCGGTGTTTAGCGTCGTCGTACTATTACGTAAATATGTATATGTATTATGGATTATGAATAGGCGAAAGAGGCCAAATATGCATTATATATTAGGCGAATGAGGCCGTACATGTACTTATATTAGGCGAATGAGGCCGTACACGTATTATATTATTACTATTATGTATGTAATGAAATACACTAGGGCAATGCCCGTTGGCGAAAGGGCCGTATACATATACTACTATTATGTATATAATGAAATATATTAGGGCGGAGACCCGTTGGCGAAAGATCCGTATACATATAGTACTATTATGTATATAATGAAATGTGTTAGGGCGGAGACCCGTTGGCGAAAGGGCCGTATACATATACTACTATTATGTATATAATGAAATATATTAGTGCGGAGACCCATTGGCGAAAAGGGCCGTATACATATACTACTATTATGTATATAATGAAATATATTAGGGCGATGCCCGTTGGCGATAAGGCCGTATGGATGTACTTATGATATGATTGGGCAATGCCCGTGGAGGTAGGGAGCGACCTGGAGGGTGCGACCTGAGGGTATAAGCGACACAGGGTGGAATCCTGGTGTAGGCAACCTCAGCGTGGGCTACCAGCGTGAGCGACCGCCGACAGTCGAGGACGACCGGGTACATATGGCAACCTAGGGGAACGATGTGCATCCTAGGTATGGCCATCCAGTGTGGACCGCTGTCTATTTGTCCCTAGCGGACGCGAGCTCTTTGTGGTGCATAGTGAGATTAGCCGAGGGCCGTGAGTACGTTAGTATGATTGTCATATGCATCGGCGAGGATCGCCTTTGCAGGTATTATATGCATCTGCGGATTGCCTTTGCGAGTGGTGTATGCAACGGCGTGGGTTGCCTTTGCGGGAGAGTGACACGTGCATACATGCATAAATTTTTGCTTACTGAGCAACGGCGGCTCATTCCTTTATGTTATGTGTTGTAGGTACACACGATCACGCTACGTGATCGCCTAGCTGGCAAGGCCAATCCTTCGGAGCTTCCGAATGCTTTTGGGGGTGGACGTGTGTGTATGGGTGACGACCTGTGAGGCCGGGCGCATAGGACCTTTTGTTGTGCCATCGCAATCGTCCCGAGTAAATACAAATTAGGATTAGAGTGTAATTAGAACTCTAAGAATTTCTTTTGACGCAGAAGCATTTTGGCATGTATTGGACAAAGTTCCGTCATGTAAATGAAAAATGAAAAAGCTCATACGCATTTCCGCAGTTCCTTCATTTAAATACGCCGTTAGGCACTTAGGATGACGATAGAAATGGTGGCGATGGCTAGGGTCGCTACACTTCCCTAACGTATTTCCCGAGGAATTACCGGGACTACCACCCGAGCGGGAAATAGAATTCGCCACAGATCTGGTACCTGGAGCGGCGCCAGTATCTAAGACCCCATATCGGCTAGCACCGACGGAAATGAAGGAATTAAAGGATCAACTCGACGAACTCATGCAGAAGGGGTTCATACAGCCGAGTTTCTCCCCTTGGGGAGAGCCGGTGCTATTCGTGAAGAAAAAAGACGGGTCCATGCGATTATGCATCGACTACAGGGAGCTGAACATGGTAACAATCAAGAACAAGTACCCACTCCCTAGGATAGACGATCTGTTCGACCAATTACAAGGTGCGACGGTTTTCTCCAAGATTGACCTAAGATCGGGCTATCATCAGTTAAGAATTCGGAAGGAGGATGTCCCGAAGACGGCCTTTAGTACCCGTTATGGCCACTATGAGTTTCTGGTGATGCCATTCGGGTTGACTATGCGCCCGCAGCTTTTATGGATTTAATGAACCGGGTGTTCAAGCCATACCTGGATAGGTTTGTCATCGTCTTTATAGATGACATCCTGATCTATTCGAAGACAAAGAAGGAGCACGAAGAACACCTTGGAGCAGTTCTGAGCATACTCGGGACAAGCAACTATACGCCAAGTTCAAGAAGTGCGAATTCTGGCTCGACCAAGTCGCCTTCTTAGGGCATATAGTATCAGGAGCAGGAATTACCGTAGACCCGAACAAGATAGAAGCTATCAGTAATTGGCCCCGACCGACCAACGTGACGGAAGTACGAAGTTTCCTCGGTCTGGCGGGTTATTACAGGAAATTCATCAAGGATTTCTCGAAGATAACATCGACACTGACGAGGCTGACCAAGAAGAATACGCCGTTTCAGTGGACCACCGAATGCGAAGGGAGCTTCCAAGAGCTGAAGGAACGGCTTACGTCCGCCCCAGTTCTCACAATACCTACGGGAACTGGAGGGTATACCGTTTATAGCGATGCTCGAAGAGCGGGTTGGGGTGTGTGCTAATGCAGAACGGGAACGTAGTAGCATACGCCTCTCGTCAACTAAAGGAGTACGAGAAGAATTACCCGACGAACGACCTAGAGCTAGCGGCAGTGGTCTTCGCTCTCAAGATCTGGAGGCATTACCTCTATGGAGAGCCGTGTGAGATATACACCGACCACAAGAGCCTCAAGTATTTCTTCACGCAAAAGGAGCTTAACATGAGGCAAAGGAGGTGGTTGGAACTAGTTAAGGATTACGACTGTGTAATCAACTACCACCCAGGCAAGGCGAATATAGTGGCCGACGCCTTAAGCCGAAAAGCAGTGAGTACAGAACTGCAACTGCTAGAAGTAGAAGTCGTACGACTAGGCGAAGTCGAGGCTCAACTAGCAGCCTTAACTCTGCAAACGACGCTGCTCGAACGAATCAAGACGGCGCAACTAGCAGATGAACTTTATATAAAGATCAAGGAAGCGCAACCGGAACAAACGACAGGAGACCTCATGATACGGGAAGATGGACGGTGTACTTCAAGAACCGGTTGTACGTGTCAGACGATGGCGAACTACGAAGGACGATTATGGTGGAAGCACAAGCCACGGCATACTCTGTCCATCCAGGAGCCACTAAGATGTACAAAGACCTAAGGGAGAATTATTGGTGGCCAGGCATGAAAAAGGATATCGCAACATTCGTGAGCCAATGCCTGACATGCCAGCAGATAAAAGCCGAGCACCAAAGGGCAGCGGGAACTCTGCAACCGTTACCCATTTCTGAATGGAAATGGGATAACATTACCATGGATTTCGTAGTAGGGCTACCGAAGAACGCCAAAGGGCATGACGCGATTTGGGTGATCGTCGATCGATTAACCAAGTCTGCCCATTTCCTACCGATTAGTATGACGTTCTCCATGGAGCGATACGCCGAGCTCTATATCCAAGAAATAGTGCGACTGCACGGCGTTCCATCATCAATAGTCTCGGATCGCGACTCCAGATTCCTGTCGAAATTCTGGATGAGCTTGCAAAAGGCGATGGGAACGAAGCTATCTTTTAGTACCGCCCATCATCCATAGTCTCGGATCGCGACTCCAGATTCCTGTCGAAATTCTGGACGAGCTTGCAAAAGGCGATGGGAACGAAGTTATCTTTTAGTACCGCCTATCATCCGCAAACAGACGGTCAATCCGAGCAAATGATCCAGACGTTGGAGGACATGCTGCGAGCATGCGTACTCGATTGCAAAGGAAATTGGAGTAGATACCTCCCACTAATCGAGTTCTCGTACAACAACAGCTACCACGTCACCATTGGGATGGCACCGTACAAAGCGCTATACGGGCGTAGGTGCAGGTCCCCAGTACATTGGGATGAGGTCGGAGAACGAGCAATGTTAGGCCCTGATATAGTACGAGAAATGACGGAAGCCATTACCACAATACGAGAAAGAATGCGAACTGCACAGTGCCGACAGAAAAACTACGCAAACCGAAGACGTCGACCACTGGAATTCGAGGAAGGCGATATGGTGTTCGTAAAAGTATCGCCGACGAAGGGCGTGAAATGATTCGGGAAGAAAGAGAAGCTGAGCCCTAGGTATATAGGACCATTTCGGATAGTAAAAAGGGTTGGTGAGGTAGCCTATCAACTAGAGCTGCCAGCGTCATTATCGCAAGTGCATGACGTGTTCCACGTCTCAACCCTAAGGAGGTATCTAGCTGACCCGAATCACGTTCTAGGAAACGAATCTCTGCATCAACAATTGAAGCCGGATCTGAGTTACGAAGAGATTCTGGTGGAGATATTGATGTACGAGACTAAGAGGCTTAGGAATAAGGATATTCCCTTAGTGAAAGTACTGTGGCGGAACCAATCTACGGAAGAAGCCACATGGGAATGGGAAGACGAAATGAGAATTCGTTATCCTGAGTTGTTCCATACAGGTTGATTTCGGGGGCGAAATCCTCCTTAAGGGGGGAGGATGTAGGACCCCAGTCCCCGTAAACTAGGTCGGCCAATAAATTGCGTATATATGACCTAAGTAATTACGTGTTTAATTTCGTACATGATGTATGTTTATGTGGATTTACGAATTTTGTGCCCAAGAATTGGTATGTGAATCATGTGCAATTATGTGCTATTAACTATGTGTTAAAAGGACTTAAGAAATTATCGATCACCATTACATGTGGCACGCACACGAGAAATCGCCGAGCTCAAATTGAGCAAAGTAGAAATCGGCCGATTCCCATATACTTAGAAGCTAAAATCATTGGATAAATCGGGTAGGAATCGGGCGATTTCACTAAGCCCTACTAGGCTTCATTTCGTGCGATAAAGATAGAAATCACACGTGGCACAAGGAGAAGAAATCGCCGAGCTTGAGCCAACATGATTGGGAATCGGGCGATTACGGAATGAAGTAGTTAAGTATTAGATGTTGAAATCGGACGATTGATAGTTGTGATGTGCAAATCGGCCATGTACATATAAATCAATTTGACCAATCACCATTTAGATAGTAGAATAACTTATGTGACCATATGATTGTATGAATTATCAAATTTGGGCTCAACACTTAACCTTAGGCCCAAATCAAGGGAAACCACTTGCGACAAAACCTCCTTGAATTAAGGAAACCCACGACAACTCTAAGCTCCACCCTCAAAACCTATGAAAATATCTCATCTAACAAACACAAAACCTCACAACCTCACTTAAGAAAAACACACGAAAAAGAAAAAGGAAACAAGAAAGGGCCGAAAGGATTTCAACGCAAAGAACACCCCAAGCTAGCTTGGAACTTGGAAATTAGTAAGTGACGTTAACTCCCTAAGCCATTACGATCCCGTTAATAAGATTATTTAGCTAAAATTTCTAGTTAGGATTAGGAAAATTCGAAGGAGTTAAAGCGTACTATAGACGGCAAAAACCCCAACTTAGGGTATAGAATCATACTTTAGGGTTCCGATGAAAGTAGCTAAGTATGGGGTAGCTTAATGTGTTTTTAAGGACTATAACCTTAGCTTGGGATGATTCTAAATCAGTTCTGGACGTTTTGGGTAGACTGAACGATGAAGGTGATTTCGGGTAAATGATTTAATGGTTCAAACGAATCGGGGAAGTTAGGTGATTTCGGGTAGATGATTTGGGGTCGATCAAATCGGGCGATTTGGCTTAGTAGTATTTGATCCTTTCAAAACCTAACATAATCGTGCGATTTGGAAATAAATAACACCTAGTATAAGTTTCGACGATTCCAATCTAGACATTTCAAATCGGGCGAATTGTACATAGCGGAATCGATCGAAATGAATTTGAGAGTCCGATCAAATCGGGCAATGAAGAAGATGACATGATGATGAGAACAATCGGCGGTTTCCAAATCGGCCGAATTTCCTTAAGCACTCCATGCATGGAGTCGGGCGATTTCAAACACCAACCAAATCGCCGAAATTGAGCAACATGCAAGAAATCGGGCGATTCCATGCAAGCCCAAATCGAACGATCTCCCACCCCGTAAAGAACTAGGCGAAATAAGGAAACAAATCGGGGGAGGTGGCAATGACGTCAACACACGGCGATTTGAGGGTTGTCATCAAGTCGGGCGATTTGAAGCGTAAAACCCAAATCGGACGACTTGAATTGAAATCCCACGTGGCATAAGGAGAACAAATCGCCGAAAGTGAGTTAATGAGATTACAATCGGGCGATTTCATGCACAATGCATATATCAATTCGGGCTGATGTCATGATGATGAAAAGGAACGGCGATTTATAAATCGGCCGATGGAAGAGCTCATGCAAAACAAATCGGGCAACTTGCATGAATGTGAAATCGGCAAATCCATGCTCATATAATCGAGCAACTTAAATTAAATAACATAAGAATCGGCCGAATGGCCTGAACACTTCATACAAAGGAGATCGGGCGAAACCACGACCTATGTCCACAAGTCGGACGATTTATGGTAATGACTAACGAGGCGATTCATGAATCGGGTGATTCCAAGCTTCACAAATCGAATGTATGGAACCTCACTTAGATATTTCGCTGAACTCCTTGTGTTATAATTTACTACTAACGTAACTTAGGAAGTGTGGGGCAGGGAATTAGCCTAGACTGGAAGCTGGCAACTTAGGGATTTTAGCAAAATTAATGAAGTTAGATAACTTAGTTTGACCTAATCAATTAATAGAGGCGTAATACTAATGCGATGATGTTTATGTCTAAAGGTCGAATGGTAGGAATTTCCCGAAGCAGTGAACTAGCCTAGCCCGGACGACAGGTAAGTAGAAATTCAACTACGACACGTAACTTGCCTGCGTCTGATTATGTGATTATGTGCTTATGTGACCCTATGTGAAACGTGTACAATATGGCATGATTATTTATATGCATGATAGCATGATCTGCATACTTACATGAACATGGCACGAGTATTTGCACGCATGTGTAGTACGTAAGACACGAGGTACGATCGTGCATAAGATCGCCTGTGTGCGATGTATCCTCGCCGATATTGGCATTTGTGTCGACTCAATGAAGAGTCACGGCTCCTCTACGCGGCCATGGCGAATGAAGCCATAAGGCCTGTATAAGAGGCTGGGGGAATACCCCGTAAGCGGGAGATGCAACCTGGAGGATGCAACCCGGGGCATGCACTGAGTAAGGGAAGACACCTCGAGTGACCTTCTAGTGTGTAAACACTACCCGGAAGGGAAGATTCCTTCGGGTGACCTCCGTGGTTAGTGGCCTCGGTGTTGGCTACCAGTGAGAAGCGTCCGCGTGGAGGCCACACTGAGTAAGGGAAGATTCCTTCGGGTGACCTTCTAGTGTGTGAACCTCCACATAAGTACGAATCCCTCGTGGATTGAGATCTCTACGAAATGGCGCATAGTGGGATAGAAAGCCGAGGGCCCATATGAAGTACGAGTCTAAGAAAAAGAGTATGAGTCAGGAAAAGAGTACGAGTCAGGAAAAAGAGTATGAGCGTTAGTAAGCGACGGCGTGGATTGCCGATCGTTAGGACACGTGCATACACGCATAATTTCTGCTTACTGAGCCTGGGTTGCTCATTTCTTATGTTACGTGTTGTAGGCGCTAGCGATCACGGTACATGATCCGCTTACGGTGCGAGGCCGATCTTTTGATGCTATCCGGCTGCTTTTGAGATGGGAGTGTGTGTATGGATGACGACCTGTAAAGGCCGGGCGCATAGGAAGCTTTTGCTATACACACACACACACACTCACTTGTATTTTCTGTAGATACGACTACGATGATCTGTAGAACGATTTACGAACATTCTTTTGACTTGTATGTAAGACTTCCGCACGCATTTTAAAAAAGAAAAATTTTATTCGTATTTTTACGCTTTTGCATGATAACGAAGCCGTAGGCACTTAGGATTAGAACGGGATACGACGTGGTACGGCGGGTTCGGACAGAATACGAGTTAGGACGGCGGGTCCTGACAGAGTCCGCATGGGAGGGGGTTTCTTTGGGGCTCGAGAGATGGAATAGATAGGGCCCCACAAGTTTAGGATACGCCGCTAGGCAATTCACACGAAATGGAACGAGCAATTCTCGACGAAAAAAAAGTGCTCTCTGAACCGAACGTGAAAGTCATTTTCCATCAGACGACTATTCCTGTAACTCTACTCTCGACTTGGATTATATATCCAAAAAGGTCCGCTCTCAGTCATTCCACACGCTGCGTAGCAGAGGCGTGGTTATCTGAAGTGGATTCTCTATCTTTTTTGTAGTAGATGCCGAACTGATGTGCCCCACTGACTAAGACTATGAAAGGGGGCGGGCGCAGCAGCTACATGGACCCCTTCCTTTCTGTTGTTGCCAGCGCTTTTCCGGACCGAGCCGAAATCTTGTAAAGGGCAGGCAAAGCCCGAAGGCTGCTATCCCAATAGTCCAAGGGATGAGGAAAAGAGTTCGCGTTCTTGTGTTGCATTGAAACCTAAGGAGCTAAAAGAAGAGCGTCTTCCCTTAGTCTTTTAGGTTTCTTCCTCCCACGCCCGTACCTCGGCCCCCATTCGCTATAGGGGAAGATTATAAAAGCGGGAAAAGACAGAGGGAGGGGGAGCAGCATCTTATTCTCTTCGCGAGAACTTTCGGATCGGAGAAGCATGCGGAACGGGCTCCGCATTCATTTCGTTGGCAGAAACGATCCAATCTAAAAACACGAAAACTAAGTTCGTTCCCGTTCGTCAAGTAGGTAAAGTAGGCATACGAACCACTTCGCCTTAGACTCTATTGGAACAAAGCTAAGAAGGAGGCGGAGTGGAGAAAGGAAATGGACAAGGGCGGTCTTGCTTGGCGCGAAGGCTTAGGGGTGGTTCGGTACGGTATACCGTACCAAAACTGTGATACCGTATACCGTACCGAAATTTCAGTATCGAAAAAAATCATACCAATACCATACCAAAATTTCGGTATACCTTAAATTTCGATACGGTATCATACCGAAATTTCGGTATGGTATCGGTATCATACCTTTTATACCATTCACACAGAGGGTTTTTTACCATGTGTGTCTAGTAACTCGTTAATTCGTTGTTTTTGAATTTTTAGTAAATTCAAACTCCTTAGGCTCCAATAAGATGGATTATTAATACCAAATTTTTCAAAATAAAAAGATTTTTACTTCATAAAATAACCTTAAATAATTTACATATTTTAGTCAGTCTCCTTAGTAAGACAAGAGCTTACATGAACACAAAATACAACTTATATACAGATTAATTAAAATGAAACGGCTATTTAAAAAATTAGTGAAAATTAACAAAAAGTAATTGCATCAAGATTAACAAAAATTAGTGAAACAAAATATGATGGCCGTCAAGGTATAGTTAATAATTTATGGGCTAAATAAATTAATGAATATCCTTATAATATTTTTATCCATTTTATATTTTTTTTGAAATAATATATAGTGTAGTTAGGTGTGTGTATATATATACACTAAAAATTTTAGTATTTCGGTATTTCGGTATAATCGGTATCCTAATTTTTAGAATTTTCATACCATTACCGTACCGAAAATTTTCGGTACGGTATCATACCTTACCAAAAACTTCGGTATACCAAAAAATTTTCGATATTTTCGGTACGTTACGATAAGATAAGGACGGTATATCGGTATTTCGATATATTTCCCCAGCCCTACGAAGGCTACTGGTTCGGGGGTAGAGTACAGTACTAAAGGTCCTCGGACTTCCAGGCGGTTTTTATTTTTGGCTGCAGTTCACCGTTGGATCTCTGCAATACAGCCCCCTATAGTTTTCATTACCGAGATATCTTTTTTTCTTATTGTTCATAGGGATTGTTTGGGTAATCTGCTCCCATGTTGCACACAGTCAAATCTGAACTAAACCTTGTCGCTCTTCTTTCCTTGCAAGCATGAAGCACACCAGCTGCGTGCGTTGCGTGATTCTACTGTGTTTTTTGTACTTGACTGGGTGGACAGTTGGCCGGAAGAGAATTTCGATTCGCCCGGCCAGCAGGCGGGCGCGTGCTTATCTTGTGTGACAAGACTACAGATGAGTGACTCTTCTAGGCGGGCTGTTGTGTGACAAGACTACAGAGAAAGCGGCGCTTTCGTGTAACATTGGAAAATTGGCCGCAATCTAGGAAAATTGGCCCTTACGAGGTAGTGATGAGTTTCACGCGCTCTAAGCCCGCTAAGGCTAGGAAAATTGGCCGCAATCTGAGCGGTCCCACCCACCCTACCCTTCCACCTATAGGCGGTCGTCAGTCCTACAGCCGCCCGAAAGGGAACTGCAGTGATCTTGAATAGGAATCCTACAACGATAAATAGAATCCCCATAAAAGGACCACTAGATCGACCACCAGTTATTTCGTATCCGGTCAAAATCTTGGCTAATTGATCGAAGTGGGTAGCTCCAGTAGACCCATAGATCATGGAACAAATAGGGTGGGTAGGCCCAAGCACCACACTACACGTATAGACGGGCACCCCTCGTTACCGTACGTGTGATTCTCACCGCATACGGCTCGCACAAAGACTCGTAAATCTATCCCGAGCCTTTTCTTCCACCTCTCCTCTCCTCTCTCCAATCCTCGATCAAACTTGCGTTCCCCAGGCACTATGAAATGGGGATTTTTTCTTTCGCCTATCGTATGTATTGGCTTGGCTTCGTCCCGAACTGAGGAGGCATTGGACGCATGCGTGTAGGAAGGCCGACAACTACATAAGCTAAAAAACGACGACTACAAGCCAAGCCGGAAGTGACTTGCTTCTATTCTCGTTGGGATTGGTTATAGATGGGGAATCTATAGATCGTAGTAGTTCGCCAACCTCTCTAACTAACATACGAATTTCACTTCACGGCACGACAAAATCAAAAAAAGAGCTTCACTTGGTTGGCCTTCCTACGCTGACGAATGCCTCTTTTCTCTTCTCTGAAGTCTACAGAAGTGGGAGAGGCAAGATTCGAACCTACGTAGAGAAACTTCAACAGATTTACACTCTGTCGCTTTTGACCACTCGGCAACTCTCCCCATCCCCGGCCGAGGCCCCCCTCAATGGGTTCCAATTCCTCGAAGGTCAGAATCAATCAAACAATAAACGTATTGATTGAATTGAAGGGAACTCAAACTCATAGCTAACGTTCCGGGAGAATCTAGTTATTGGTCAGTTCATCAAAATTTTTGTAAAGCAAGGGCTAAAGCTTCTACGAGAGCTTCCCCCTCATGTAGTTGTCGGCCTTGCCTAGCCCCCCTTCGTCGCTTGTGGGTCGCGCCTCACCGCGGGCGCTGAATGAAATGAGTGGAGATCTTCCTTCCCCTTGCGAATTACTAAGAACTTCGTTGCCACTAGTGGAGACTAATTCCTTCTGGCTAATTAAGATAGTACTCCAGTCTTCCCAGTGAATCCTTCTTATCCCTTAGAATTGAATGAACCAAGTTCACCTATACGAGAGTGAGGAAGATAAACCAACAATCAACTTCCCACTTTTATATGCCACGATTATGCTAGCTTAGAAACTAAGGAGAAGGGCAAGGGTCCCTAGGTCAGAGTCAGAAAAGCGATCAAAAATCTCCCCAAGTAGGATTCGAACCTACGACCAATCGGTTAACAGCCGACCGCTCTACCACTAAGCTACTGAGGAACAACGGACTTAAGGAAGCCGACTCTCGTTCCAACCTATGAAAAAAAGGAGTTCGTCATTTTTTTTCACATATGCCGACCGGGATAAAAGCTTACGATAGCAAGCCCATCCCCGTCCATCGATTGATCACTCGAGCATCCATCCAGTCAGTGCATAGCGAATGAAAAAAGTGTTCATCCAGGATTCTCTTCCTCAGCTATCAATTGATCCCTATTCATTCGGTCAATGCTTCCACGGCCCTTTCACGCCCCTCCCCTCTACCAAGAGATGCACCATGTTGATAGGAATCGGCACTTCTTGTACACGTCCTCGAGGGCAGCATTCATGGCAATCATCATTAGTTTCTCCCGGGGAAAGCAGGACATAGTATGGCTTTTTTATTAGTGTTGTTTAATAGATGTCGAGTGCCATTTCTCCCCCTCCAAGAATCTCCATTTTCTAAGTGGGCACGAGCAATTCTGATTGGTTTCATTCATCCCCAACCCTAATGAATGGACTATGAAGGGTTCGGTAAAGCGATTCGGGTTTTCGGTCGGTTCCTGGTAGGTAGGGTGGTCAACTTAGTGGGCACCTACCTCTTCTTCAGACGTGTCCTCGGCAACCTGGCAGTTCTTCGATCTCCGCTTTTGGGGGCGGGAGTGCGGGTTTCCTTTTCCTCAACCAATTCGGTTTTGTTGGCCTTGGTCTAACATTTTTTATGAACTGGCTAGACAAAGATGGATTGAAGGTCAGATAGATTGGAGTGAAAGTGGCACAGGACCTTCGATCGACCACAGGACCTACTATAACCTTACTTAATTCATTCTATTGAAGCGTAACATAAAAAGCTCCTCCGCATGTTGCAGTTCTTTGATTTTGAAGTTCTCGAATGTTGTCTGTGGATTTCTAACAAAGGAAAGCCCCTTACTATGCCATTTGATTGATTAAAGTTCTGTGCTGCTCACCACTCCGTGAGGCCAAGGACGGGGTGGAACCGTCATTTCAGGATTTGCAGTCCGACACATTTCCATTATCTTACCTAGCCAAATCCCTACTACCTTATGTGCCAAAGTAAAACGGTTCTTCGTCCTTCTCCGTTCCCTTTTTTTCTATATATGTATATGTGGCGGCGACAGAGGAGAGGGTTCCAAAAACCTTTACCTTGCCTCCTTATTCTGATTTCAAGTAGCAAGCCACTCTACTACTGGTACAGAGGCCAGATAGAAGGTTACTCATCCAGCCCAGCGGGCGGATCCATTGTTTATGCGGCAGTGCAATGCAGCTGAAAAGGTAAGCCCTATATATGTTATTAGTAAGGTATAGGTTGGGGAAAACTTCAAAACTAGGGTTCTGCTTACCTTATTAGTTTGCTCTTTTTCCTTCTCTCTTCCAGTTCTCTCCCTATACTTTATTTAACAGGGGCCGAGCACTCTATCAATAATAAGAAATAAAGTAGTAATTCAGTTTTAAATGGTTTGAGCTTGGAAGCAAACTCCTATCTATCAGTAGGCGAGAACAGACTGCTTCGCCTATCTATTCTATTATGGCCGGGATGATGACATCAGAGGAAGACCACCATCTCTATCCGGGTACGATTATAGCTTCATTCATTCATTGAACCTTTGGGATAACCATTAGCATTGAGGTCAATGACCACACCACCTCTATCATACATACGACATTACACGAAGCGAGAGTGCATGGTCAACACGAACACACCTAAAGCGCCTACGTTCCGCTTGCAGCCACAACCTAACTTGCACAAGATTCTACAATCGAAGCTACTGGTAGTCCCGAGGAGGCGGCATCATAGTTAGCAGTACTGAACGAGCGAGTCATCGGTCCGGGGAAAGAAAATGATCGCCTTTGCTTATCTTACTCTGACGAGTTGCTCTATCGATTGGTACTAGCCGGGGAATTCCCTCTTAGTGAGCTACTTACTTGATAACCTCTACCGACAGATGCGCGAATTGCACTGGTTATTGCGCGAAATGTCCTCTAAGCCAGTCAGTCAATGGAGGGAGCGGGTCGCTAGGTATTTCCTTTCTTCTGGCCGTCGGTGTGACCAATGCCATTGAGCTTCGGTACTCTAAAATAGTAGTAGGAGTTCGCTTCTGAGTGAGCTTCCTTCCTTATGCTCTGGCCTGACCTTCACGAACTGTTTTCTTTCAGCTACCAACTTCAAAGCTTGATCTCATCTCTCTTCTTTTGCTTCTTTTGAAAGTCAAATACTCTACTTGTTGGCATGGAAGGAGTTCATCTTAAATTGCCAGTACAGTGATTGAGGTCTTCCTCACCTGTTCGAGTTATATAGACCCACCCATCCGATCGAGAGAAGAGCCTTGAGGCGAAGAACCGCTTTAAGCCTATAGGTTCCCTTACGTTCAGTACAGACAGAGTTCAAACGGAAATCTCTCACTCCACAGGTGCCAACGCACTGATGTAAGGACAATAAGACTTAGGACATAGGGTACCAGGCTGCTAACCTTCACTTCAGTCGGTAAAATAAGGGAATTTCTCTCCCAAAGGTCGATAGTAGCGAAAGTCAATACGAGACTTCTCGCTTACCCGAAGGTCAAAAGCAGATGAAGCAGGGAAGAAGCCCCATTCATTGAATATCTACCTCCCATTTTCGATTTACTTATTTGATAAAGGCGACACAAAGCACTACTAGTACCAAACCTGCAGGCCATTATTAATGTCATACACTACTAGTACCAAACCGGCACTACTAGTACCAAACCTGCGAGGGAAGGATCGGATGAGTGGAAATTGCCATTGCCCTATGATCTTCGTCTGGTGCACTTCAACGAATTACGGAAATCGGAGAAGAAGCTGAAGAAGAAGATCGTAGAATAGTCTTTGCAGCGAGTGTGTTATGAGTGCTGGCTAGTCTATGAGTGCATATCAGTCTATCCTCTGTCTTTGCCCTGGCCTGGCTCAGACTCGCGCGCTACAACGCCAGTGACGGGTTGGATAGCCTAACGTGCATTGCATGGGGTGGTATTAAAGTGAGTTTTTTTTGCTTTACGACAAACCTCTGGAAAAGGCTTCTCTTATGACCGTCTTCCAGTCCAATCCGAAGTGAAGAAAATACGAGAAAGCAAAGACAAAAAGACTTCCACTTTCAGAAAAGAGCTTAGTTAGACCCTTCTTCGAGAGATCAGACGATTGTAGAAGACGAGAACACCGTCTTCTTTTCTCGTCTTCCAATTGAATTGCACATGCTGCCGGAAGAGATTACCTTCTTGTTTAGTCTAATCCAATGTGAGCAGACTTCTCTATCTTCATGCCTCTTTCAGTAGAGAAGAAAGCTTTGAGGCAGAGTTTATGAGAGAAGAGGGTCAAGGGGGACTCCCCCAAAAAATAGAAGTCGTCTAACTATGTTTCTAAGCACATAACGTATAGGATAACTAAAAAGGCTTGTATGGCTGTATTGAGTGTATCGTCCATGTACGGCTAATCTAACGTAGGAGCACCTAAAGCTATGACTCGATTAATATTCTAAATGGAATGCATCTCCTCTTTTGAAGAAAGGGGTGTCCAGGACATCTTTGTCAAAGAAAAGCTAATACATTGGTTTAAAAACGTCCGTTAAGGCCCACGGGATAAGGTTTGTAGATGCGATCATGGCTCGAACCAGATCGAAAGATTCAGCTGTCGACGGACAATGCCGGAACGTCAACCGCAAACGAAGGATGGACAGGCCCCGATTCCCATGGTTAGGGTATTCCCTATTATGAGCCTACTCAGATCAAAACTAAACTAGTTGATTCTCTTTCGCCTATTGGCCGGCCGGCTTTAAGCAACCTTCGCATTTCATGCTGAGATCCCAAGTCTCCCTGTGGGCCCTCTTGACCACCCGCGACCTTGGCTTTTTAGAGAATCCCGCTCCTGTGTCGTAGGACTTGTAGCTCGGCAGCCCACCGGGCCGATTTCTTATCCTTCCAGTTTCGAGTGTCTTCTTGAATAGTTATAGCGGTCTATAGGCGCAAGATGTACCTTGTGGGGGTGTCCCTTGGACATAGTCCTTTCAGGCAGTGGCCGTTTAGTCCATGGTCCATTGGATGGTCGGTGCAAGGCCAGATGGAACACATTGATTCCGCTCGTTCTCGTCCTTCGCTTCAGGGCCTGTCCCCCAGCCAGCGAAGCTTCCACTTCTTCACCAATTACGACGGTTCACCAGGGCCTCTTTCCTCCTCCCTTTTCTGCTCACTGGTAGGGGTTCGGACCTCCACAAACGGGGAGGGAGTCAACTGAACATCTCAGTATTGGCGGGAGTTTCACCAGCATTCGATCCCCAATTCTTGTTCACCCCGGATGATCGTGCTGGGTGAATTGTGACCTCGTACTATCGTGTCGGGTGAGCAAGAGCCGCTTCGTCAAAGTACTTACTTATGGGATAATAGGTCACACTTTGGCGAAGTATCCTACAAAGAGACTCCCGAGAGCCAGAAGTATTAAAGGAATGGCCATAGGAATGGGCGGATCATGACATCGTAAGATGTCTCGCCAGAATGAATTAGTTGGTACTAGAAATGTTAGAAAAAGTGAACGAAAAGAGTAATCAAAAGTGAAAGGACAGAGACACTTCCCAACCAGAAAGCAAAGTTCCCAATGATTGTATACTTAGTGTAAGCGGACTCTAAGATCACATCTTTGGAATAAAATCCAGTTAGAAAAGGAAATCCAATTAGGGATAAGCTGCCCACGAGCATCATGGCCTAGGTAAAATGGAACGAGGAGGCAAGTCCCCCACCTTCCGCATATCTTGCTCATCCGACATGGCATAAATCACCGAACCTGGACTCAGGAATAGTAATGCTATGAAAATCGCGTGATTCATTAAGTGAAAGACGCTAACCGAATAGTTAGAGATGTCACAAGCAAAGATCATATCGCCTAATTGACTGCAAGTTGAATAAGCTATGACGCTCTTTAGATCGTTCTGTAATATTCCAGTGGTTGCCGCAAGGAATGGTGTCACCGCTCCTGCAAAAGTAATAACAATCAAAGCCGTAGGCGGGTATTCAAATAAAGGAGAGCACCTTGCTATCATGAAAACGCCAGCTGTTACCATAGTAGCTGCATGAATCAAAGCCATACTGGAGTGGGACCCTCCATAGCATCGGGTAACCAAGTATACGATCCTATCTGTGCAGATTTCCCAACAGTACCAATAAAAAGTTAAATACAAATAAGAGTTATGGCATTCAGTCTCATATTGAAAGAAATCCAAGAATTTCGGGGGGCACTAGCACAAGCAAAAATGGTTGAAAAGTGTACTGTTTGAAAGAGAGTAAAACAATCCGAAATCCCAGGAGCTAATCCGAAATCACCTACTCGTTTGACAAGCATAGATTTGATAGCTGCTTTATCTGCCTGAAGTCGTGTAAACCAGAAATGAATTAACAAATATGTAGCAAGATCTACTCCCTCCCATCCCAGGAATAATTGAAGAGAGTTATCTCCAGTCACCAACATTGGCATAAAAAATTAGAAATGGATAAATAACACATAAATCGAGGGCTATGCGGATCCTCAGACATATATGAAATAGAATAAAGATGGACCAAGCTATTTATGAATGTAACCACAATTAACATCACTACGGTCGGGCTATCGAACACGGGTTCAGAAGTGAATTACGAGTCGGACCAATCTGCTAATCAAGCGAGCTCCCCTTGCATGCAATGATGTGGTGGTGAACCTCTCATTCACATTCAGTGCTCTCCGAACCGTGCGAGAAAGGTTTCCCTTCACACGGCTCACCAACCTAACCGGTTACCTTTGCCCCTCAAGTGGACGGCAGATTCCGTGCTTAGGCCCCTTCTCCCCTTCCTTAATGAAAGAGTCCACCGCCTGCTTTAATAGTCTCAAATAAGGCTTGCAGGCGTGCCTTTTTTGAGTAGGTGATTCACTACCGAAGTGAAGAAAATGATCGATCAATAAAGGAGGTACTACGAGCCCTCTGCCCCACGCATCTAACCTGCTCGCGTGATTCACCGGGTTCCACCGACTAGACCAATTCAGTCGATACAGAGGTGCGCTTGAAGTGGGGGGTGTGCTGTCCCTATTGGAATGGGCCCTTCCCCATAAGGCCCCACCGTCGGGGCATAAGCGCCCTCTTGCTACCCATATGCGAGGCGCCGTCTTAGCCTTCCCTGACTAGGATGGCTCCCACACCTGTTGCTTTCGTGATCGACCTCCTCAACTGTGTATCGATCGAAAGGGAGAGCGGCACAGCCCCCAACCAAGGGAGTGCTTACATCCAGTATGTCCCCCTTTATTCCGGACATGCTATGGTGCCCCAGGGTGGGTAAGAGCGGGTTGAGTCCGTAGCGCCGCGGAGCAACAGCCGCGTCCGGATCTTATCTATTTACTCGGCAATTCATCCGATGACTTCACGGTCGCCAAAGAAGCCCCAAGAAGCATCAAACATTTTTGATGAGATCCATGGAGCAACTCTTTGATAGCAAGCACTAGCTCCCGGTGCGACTTCATAAAAAGCAATCAAAGATAAGATCAAAGAGAATGAAATGCACGTGGTGGTTAGCTGTTCCTTCTGATCCTAGAAAACGTCCGAAAAACCCTGCTACGGAACTACCGAGTAGGGGCAAAAATACGATAAGTAGATATATAATTTCGAGTGTAGTTTTAGATAACAAAAAATCAGACAATGACGGAACGGCCTGTGATTGACTTAGTAGGTTCGAATCAAACTTTTTTATTGCTACAAACTGGGTTCAGGGACTACTGTCAGCCGCTTCCCCTGTAGTCGTCAGCTCGTTCTTGACCGATCCGATCGGGTGTTCATAATCTGGAGTAAAAGGATTCGAACCTTTGCACGCCAGTACCAAAAACTGATGCCTTACCACTTGGCTATACTCCATAGGCCTGTTTTGGACGGTGGGAAAGGGGGAATGATTACTTGTACTAAAGGACAGGACGAGCCGATCAGAATAAGCACGGCTTAGATTACCAGATCCTGGACACAATCTTCCTAGAAAAGGAGAGCCCCTTGCCTCGCCTTTTTAGAGACTCTCTTTCTTGCTTACTTACCTAGCTTTTGCCTTAGTGACTGTAACGTAATTTCTTTTTATTCGAATATCAAATAATCAGAAAAATAGTACAAATATAATTTAATGAAGTTTAACGGGCTCTATCTCTACTTATTCCTCTGATTCTTCAAAATAAGGGTTTCCGGAAATTCTTGATCTTGAGTTTCTTGATTTGGGCTTATCTTGAAATTTCTTCGCGGGTCGTTGACTTGATCGTGGATCTTAGTAGGTGCTTCTTCGCGGGCCTTTGGGCTTGTTCACGAACCTTATCTGGGCTTCTTCGACTTCCGACAAAGAGATCTTATCGAACGTTTCGTCGTGGGCTTTTGGGCTTGATCACGACGATGTCTTGGGCTTAATACTTCGAAAGGTGCTTTGTTCGTGGGCTTTTGAGCTTGATCACGAACTTAGCGTTTTGGACTTGGACGTGTCGAACTTTGATCCGAATGCGAATGACTTCGAAAGAAAGGAATGCTTTCACAGAAAGACTTATATCGTCTTACGAAACCTCGCAATATCCTGCCTTTTATCCGAATACGAACGACTTCGAAAGAAAGGAATGCTTTCACAGAAAGACTTATATCGTCTGACGAAGCCTCGCAATATCCTGCCTTTTATCCGAATACGAACGACTTCGAAAGAAAGGAATGCTTTCACAGAAAGACTTATATCGTCTGACGAAGCCTCGCAATATCCTGCCTTCGATCCGAATACGAACGACTTCGAAAGAAAGGAATGCTTTCACAGAAAGACTTATATCGTCTCTCGAAGTTTCGTTTCGCCGTTGTCTTCTGACTTGTCCTTTCTGAACTCTGAAGCCCCGTATTTATAGGCGTAGAGAATTCTTAATTACGGAAAATATAATCCTTGTTGCGTGAATTCTTCCATATTTATGTCGCTTTTATCCATATATGATTTGATATTAATTTGACTTGATTTATTCCATATTTGATTTGATTCTCTCAATATATGTCGACTTTATGATATTTGATTTGATTTGATTTCTTTACTTATTTACAAATCTCTACACATATTACCATGTATAGGATTTTGTATAAAAGGAATATATATTATCATAAATGATAATAATTTATTAATTAAATCAACTATTTATTAGATTGAGATTAGTTTATAGACCTCAATAAATAGCAATTTAATTATATGACTTTATTTAATTTGATGGAATTAATTTATTAAATCCCAATTATCTAAATAGACAATTAATTTTAATTGTCTAGAAATGCCCCCATAGTCTTGTTGACGGACTTTCGGAGGAAACAGACTTGAAGTATCAACCCTCTGCTTCCACAGATATTTCATACGAAATGCCCCCCAATTTGACATTTCGAACTCATGTGTTTCAACGGTTTGTTGTCTCTTGTCCATACGTTCTCCTTTCCCAATTTGAATGTGCCACCTGTCTCTTCCTTTGTATGTTGAATATCTGGATTTCGCCGAAGATGATACCCACTTCTATTTTTTTTATATGACTGAACCTGGAGGATGCCCAAGCTGCCTACGTACCCTTGTGGGGATCAAGTCATTTCTCGTAGTTCAATTTTTTCCTTTTTTTTTTGGGTGGTGGTGGTGCCGTGCACAGTTTATACTCATGCGGGCCAGGAGTATCCGTTGTTTAACCACACCGAACTATGTGGGATAAGTTAGCAGTTTAGACATATGCACTTATCATTAATGCTTCCCTTTTCACAGTTTATACTCGTGCGGGCCAGGAGTATCCGTTGTTTAACCACACCGAGTTATGTGGGATAAGCTAGCAGTTTAAACATGTGCACTTATCATTGATGTTTGCCTTTTCACAGTTTCTACTCGTGCGGGCCAGGAGCAACATGCAGTTTAAGCTCGTGCGTTAAGGAGCGACATGCAGTTTAAGCTCGTGCGTTAAGGAGGAACATGCAGTTTAAGCTCGTGCGTTAAGGAGCAACATGCAGTTTAGGCTCGTCCGGTAAGGAGCAACATGCAGTTTAGGCTCGTGCGTTAAGGAGCAACATGCAGTTTAGGCTCGTGCGTTAAGGAGCAACATGCAGTTTAGGCTCGTGCGTTAAGGAGCATTTTTTTTTCTTTTTTTTTTCTTCTTCTTTTTTTTTTTTTTTTTTTTTTTTTTTTTTTTTTTTTTTTTTTTTTTTTTTTTTTTTTTTTTTTTTTTCTTTTTTTTTTTTTTCTCTTTTTTTTAGGCATACTAGCAAAACTAGCTGTTGATCCGGCCAACTCTTAATCTGTCTTCAGATACCAACTTATATACACCGTCTGTGCAGGCTTCTTTCATGACATAGAAACCGCTCCATTTTGATTCAAACTTGCTCCCAATCCGATCATTAGTAATGGTAGGCCTTCTTAGAGTAAGTACCCAATGTCCAACTTGGACGGACTTAGGTTTCACCTTTTTGTTAAATGACCGAGTCCGTGTTGATTCCAGCCTCTGTTTCGCATCAAGTTGATTATTATAGGATTTCGTAAGTCTTTATGTGGACCCAATCCTTCAGAGTCATGCCACGTCTCCTTGCAATCATTGTCAGTTGAGTATGAAACATCTTCAAATACGTAGTTTGCGCTTGCTCTCTTTAACACGATCCGAACAGGCTTTTGCGTGGTAAAACCAAGACCCTTTTTAGACATTTCGGGTTCGAGATGACTCTTACTCATATTTTCCGGTAATTCTCCTAATATTGGTCCTTCATTTGCATCATATCCAGGCTTTGTCAGGAGTTCATAAGTTTTTGGGCCGTATCCTCCACCCATTTGTATTTTTGAAGATTCATTGTGCTCGATTTCGGACCCTTGACCCGGAAGAGTAAATCTTTTGACTTCAATGGCGAGCTTTGCAGTTTCTTAGAACCAATCTGACTTAAAGGCAATGTAAACGCCTTCAATGGTTTAGATATCCCTTCGACATCCCCTTGCATGGCTTTAGGATCTTCAATTGCACGTGCCTTTCCTTTCCCGCGCGTCGTATCTTCGCTTGCTTCCTTTTCACGTTCAAGGTAAAATTTTGCGTCGGCGAAGTATGATTCGGCTTCGGTGAATGGATTAATATCTCCAAGTACCTTCTTTACGACGCCATTGTCATAATACCTGAAACACTGATGCAAAGTTGATGGTACGACTCCGTTTTCGTGTAGCCATGACGGCCTAGAAGCATGTTGTAGGATGTTTTTGCATCAATTACATGGAACAACGCTGTTGACGTCATATTCTCCATTATTAATTCCAATCTGATCATACCGATTGCATGTTGGCCTTCATGATTAAAGCCCTGGATCATTAGGCGACTCTTAGAGAGTTCTTCTGTTGGAATTTCAAGTTCTCTTAACATCCGGAGAGTCAAAATGTTCACTGCAGAGCCTCCATCGATCAATATTCTTTTTACCATCTTTTCCTGAGTAAAACCAGATACAAACAAAGGGCGGTTGTGTAATTTAGAGCCTAATAGTAAATCTTCGTCGGTGAACACTATAGCAGACATGCACATGCTGGCGATGCTGGTGGTTTTAGCTTCAACATGGTAATCATCACTTTCTTGGGTCATATAACAGGCATCGCAATCCTCCTTTGCGCTTCCAAAATCTTCGTTGCCAGCCAAGATATAATTTGAGTCTGCCGCCTCAATGTCTAACGATATCTTTCCTTGTCTATCCAATTGCATCACTTTATCCTTAAAAACAAAGCAATTGTGAATTGGATGTCCCACCAGACGATGATATTTGCAATAGTTGGGATCGTTGGTTTGTCCCGCTTCATCCGGCCGTTTCATTTCAGGGAGATCGATGAGATTTGCTTGTACTAGCTCATCAAAGATTCCTGATACTTCTGAATCTAGGAATGGGTATTCTTTTGCTTGAAGCTCTTTAAGAGTCAATTTCCTGTCTTTTAGCTCCGGCGGAGCATATTCTACCATGACCTTTTTGCCCTTTTCTTTTCCTCGAAGCTTGAGTGGTGTGACATGTACCGCCATAGACTCTTTAGTTTGAGCTTTTGCAAAAGCTTTGCCCCCTTTCTCGTAATTCATTCGCTCCCCGAATTTGGTAACATCATGTGTAGGTGCTCCATCTGCCCCACTTGTGGCCAGGCTAAATTCCATATCATGAGCACGAGTTGCCAGTTCTTCAAATGTTACGGGCCTAATTCCTTGCAGGATGTATCGTAATCCCCACACCATCCCTTGAATGCACATTTCAATGCTTGAGGCTTCAGATAAACGATCTTTACAGTTAAGACTTAGGTTCCTCCATCGATTGATATAATCAATGACAGGTTCATCTTTCCACTGACGAGCATTAGTGAGTTCGACCATGCTAACCGTGCGTCGAGTGCTGTAGAAACGGTTTAGAAACTCATGTTCCATTTGGTCCCAACTATCGATTGAACCAGCTTCCAAATCGATGTACCAATCGAAAGCATTGCCCTTCAGCGAACGGACAAATTGTTTGACGAGATGATCTCTATAGGTTCCTGCATCGTTACACGTCTCAATGAAGTGGGCCACATGCTGCTTTGGGTTTCCTTTTCCATCAAACTGCTGAAACTTTGGCGGTTGGTATCCGTTTGGCATTTTTAAGTTGTTGATTCTTGAAGTGTACGGTTTAGAATAAGTCGATGATGACTTAGAACCTCCATCTTTCATCGTCCCTATGATGAACTCCTTCAGTTGGCTAATAGGAATCATCCCGTCGTTAGAAACTTGGAAATTTCCCGAGGGCTCATTGATTTCTCTTTGTTCTTCTTTTTCAGGATCGGCAGAAGCTTGTTCTTCCCTTTCAAAAGCATTACTGTTATCAGCATTGTTGCTTTTGCTAACTAACTTTGCAATCTGAGCATCTTGTCCTTGAACTTGTTTTGTTAGCCCTGCAATTGCTCTAGTTAGACTTGCAATTTGTTCTTCTAGAGTCGTGGCATTCGTCATGTACACATATGCGTTGCTTTGCATTGAAGAACTGCCTGAAGTTGAGCGAGGGGATGACACCGAGTACTCGCTAATGGAATCTTCATTCTCACCATGGTAAGTCATATCATTTTCGTCGAACTCAACTTGGTGACTTGTTCGCTGAAACTCGTTAGTCATTTTTAACATACTTCGAGTCACAACACCGATGCTTTCAGTTGAAGAACTTAAAGCGGTGAAAATCGATGAGTAAACCGTTAATGTTCTCAATGTTTTTTTTTTAAGAGATGAGAGGTAGAGATGGTCCCACTGGGCGTGCCAAAAATTTGTAACGTAATTTCTTTTTATTCGAATATCAAATAATCAGAAAAATAGTACAAATATAATTTAATAAAGTTTAACGGGCTCTATCTCTACTTATTCATCTGATTCTTCAAAATAAGGGTTTCCGGAAATTCTTGATCTTGAGTTTCTTGATTTGGGCTTATCTTGAAATTTCTTCGCGGGTCGTTGACTTGATCGTGGATCTTAGTAGGTGCTTCTTCGCGGGCCTTTGGGCTTGTTCACGAACCTTATCTGGGCTTCTTCGACTTCCGACAAAGAGATCTTATCGAACGTTTCGTCGTGGGCTTTTGGGCTTGATCACGACGATGTCTTGGGCTTAATACTTCGAAAGGTGCTTTGTTCGTGGGCTTTTGAGCTTGATCACGAACTTAGCGTTTGGACTTGGACGTGTCGAACTTTGATCCGAATGCGAATGACTTCGAAAGAAAGGAATGCTTTCACAGAAAGACTTATATCGTCTTACGAAACCTCGCAATATCCTGCCTTTTATCCGAATACGAACGACTTCGAAAGAAAGGAATGCTTTCACAGAAAGACTTATATCGTCTGACGAAGCCTCGCAATATCCTGCCTTTTATCCGAATACGAACGACTTCGAAAGAAAGGAATGCTTTCACAGAAAGACTTATATCGTCTGACGAAGCCTCGCAATATCCTGCCTTCGATCCGAATACGAACGACTTCGAAAGAAAGGAATGCTTTCACAGAAAGACTTATATCGTCTCTCGAAGTTTCGTTTCACCGTTGTCTTCTGACTTGTCCTTTCTGAACTCTGAAGCCCCGTATTTATAGGCGTAGAGTATTCTTAATTACGGAAAATATAATCCTTGTTGGGTGAATTCTTCCATATTTATGTCGCTTTTATCCATATATGATTTGATATTAATTTGATTTGATTTATTCCATATTTGATTTGATTCTCCCAATATCTGTCGACTTTATGATATTTGATTTGATTTGATTTCTTTACTTATTTACAAATCTCGACACATATTACCATGTATAGGATTTTGTATAAAAGGAATATATATTATCATAAATGATAATAATTTATTAATTAAATCAACTATTTATTAGATTGAGATTAGTTTATAGATCTCAATAAATAGCAATTTAATTATATGACTTTATTTAATTTGATGGAATTAATTTATTAAATCCCAATGATCTAAATAGACAATTAATTTTAATTGTCTACAGTGACTCTTCCTCTTTTCTAGGTTTTTATTTCTGGGTGTTAATACGATAGATTTGGAATTAGACAATGAATGGGATCCGCCCTGATTCGATCAATAAAGGGATTTTTGGCTAGAAAAAAGGTTCCGTGACATGGGCGCCCTGCCTCGAGCGGTTGGCCCACCTAAGAGATGATGAGATTCTCGATCGATTTTATCTTTGATTGTATTCAAAGTCTTTCTCACTCTTCAGAAAAGTGGAGCTTTCGATCAAGATCTTTCCCCCGTTTGAGCTCTCGCTCGAATCGAAACCTTTATGCGATGCGTTGGTGGGCTTTCGCCTCAATCTAATAGCCTACCTATCGGGCGCCAATAAAAGATAAAGTTTTCGCATGGGCTCATCATCTGATGCAGAACCGATGCGAGAGAGAGAGAATGAATATGGGGGAAGTGGGGATTGATAGCTTTCAAGAACCAGTGGAAAGGAAAGAGCTCTTCCAGCATTCCTTCCTTTCCAAAAAGAGTAATTCCGCATAAAAGATTGGATTGAATGAACGCCCTCTTGGTTGTTTGTTTTCAAACAAATCCAATTTTGGGCCAAGCGTTGCCAGCCGGTAATAGCCGAAGGCTAAAGGGGAGAGATAGGGAATAGGGGATTAAGGATAGTCACTCCACTCCATAGATAGTGCACACTGATTCTTCTTTCATTTGAAATTCCGTGCCTCACCCTGAGATGAGAGGGAAGGTCGATTTGCCTCTAGCTCTATAATCAACCCGTCTTCCCCAGTCCCTGAAAGCCCTCCTGGGGCCTAGCCCTCTTTCTCAACTCGAGTCTGAAGTACAGCGACTTTCATCGTTGACGAACACCTGCGCTAATAAGATAAGACAAAGAAATGGGGAGTCTATGCCTTGAATGAATCAGTAACAAGGGATTAGTGGAATGAGGGATCAAGAGACAGATAGGAGGGAATAGCCTAGAAATCATTGATGGACCTTCCCCTTTCCAGTCACGGAGCTCTCAACTGAGTTCTTTAGGTTCTGGAATTGAATCTCTAGTTGGGGGTTTCGATCGAAGGAACTATAATGTGGTGCGGGTTCATCTCTCTCGACCAGTTCAGGAGGTTCAAGGGAGGGTGATCGAGGGGACCCATACTTTAGATCTCTTCTCTATGGCGGGAGGTTTCTTTCGCATCAAGAGTGTGTTGGGGAGACCAGGGAAGACGGATTTAATCGAGAGGCAATGCTTATGCCTCTTCTTTATCGATAGGATTCCCCTCATTTTCAGTCTCCGGCGAAGGAGACAAGGGCGAGGTGAAGAGTGGGAGTAGATCAGTCTATCCTAAACCTCCATCCGTTATTAGTAATCTCAATTCGCTTTTCCTATTCACTAGTACATACATTGTGCGCTGCAACTAGTAGCCACCCTTTACTAGTAAGGGAAAACGCTAGCGCGCTAGCTAGCTCGTGTTAGCACACTAGCTCTATTTATGGGATATTTGAAGAAGCCTGTTGGAAAAGCGAAGCGCGCTAGCGTGCAACGGTTGATTAAAAGCTAGCAACTTGTTAGGAGTAGGTTTTGGCTTGCCCCTTTCTTATTATTAGTAAGATTTGCTTGAACCCTCAACCTCAGCCTTGGAAAGGCTATGCTCTACCATTAAGCTATTTCCGCCAGCTATTGTTGGTGCGAGTTGTAAGGAGTCTTGGTCTCGAGTCAAGCTGGGGCCTCATTTCATTCTCGTAAGGGAAATGAGTGCACCGAAAAACCAGACCAGACTAGTAGCTCCCCCGACTCGCAGCGGGGGCATATGTTTTTTAAGTTATTATATATAAGTCATTTCCTAAGATGGGCCCTTTTATTATACGATAATCCAAGCTGGAGCTCCACGAGTCTACTCGGAACCGGTCAATTCCTAAGCCACCCGTTCTCCCCTCTCGGTTGGCCTTTGCCAGCCACTAGAACAAGTAAAAGAACCTAATGAATTAACTTAAAGAACTGCAGATTTTTGACCGGATTTGTCCGGCTATGTAGATGTGCATAAAGAAGGGACGGGACATCTCTCTCCTTTTTTTGGTTGGGGGAAGAGAGAGGGAAGTTTACTTGTTTCATCCAGCCTCACGAACTTCTTACTGGGGCAGTACTATAGGCATTTTCGAGTGTTTGGATGCACGTGTTTTGTTCATATTCCTGCGTTGTTATAGACAAACTGTCCCCAAGGCAACCACTTGTGTCTTTCTTGGATATGCTCAGTCCGGGTATAGATGCTATGACGTGAAATCCAAGAGACTCGATGTATCCTTAATGCTCTCTTTGATGGAAACGGAGACGCCTCCCCTGATTCTCGATCCCTCTCTCAGGGTCGTCCATCCTCTCAAGTTTCTTATCCTGTTGAAGGATTTTGATCGTATATATCGTTGTCCTCAAAAGATCGAGCTTACCTCATGTCAGTTCAATCTTCTCATGAACCTAAATCATTTGCTGAAGCCTCCAATCATTATTGCTGGAGAGATGCTACACAGGAAGAAAGAAATGCCCAGGAAAAAAATAATCAGACTGAGTCTCATTGCCTGCAAGGAAAGAAGCCACAGGCGGCAAGTGGATTTACAAGATCAAGCAAAAGCTGAAGTTTTCGGTTATGTCGAAGACCGAGGTTAGGTCTGCTTCGCTTCCCGCGAAGATCTTGAAAGGATTTCTTAGAGCTTAATTGCACTATCGATCTCTCGAAGCGTGAATCCCGATAGCGCCATTGCGAACAGCCCCGGGTTGCACGGCGTGGGGTGGGCATCAGTTGAGCTATTTGACGGAGTAGCTAAAGGGGATCTGAGGACAATTCCTTCCCCTCAGTTAGAGGACAGTGGACCGTATTCCTATCTACTTTTTATCGACCCGCACTTTCTCTTGCTTGTAAGAATGACATAATGGAGCAACCGGCCCGACCTCTACTCCACAATGACAGAGAGAACTAGTATCTGACGAAGGTCAATTACTAGGTGTCTGATTACTTGGCTAGTACCACAAAGTCTGATCGTTAGCTCCTCGATCCTACCCTCAGCTGCGCTTCTTTCCTGTGTTCCCATAGGTGGATCCCCCAATCGTCGGATCCTCTGGAGGTAGAACTGAGCTGGCTGAAGCTGAACCGGAGCCTACTGAGGAAGGAAAGTCAAAACCTTCGCATGTGCTATCTAGCCTAGCTGCTAGTTTCAGGAAACAACTGGCATCTAATTGAATTGATAACTTCTACCTTGAATAGAAAAAGTAGAAGCTGCTTGATCGAGACGTTCCGTAGCTGATAGCATTTTACTTTCTCGGGTCGGAATCCCATGTAGACTTGCCAAGAAGCTGCCACCTAGTAGGGAGGTTGATCATAAGATGGAGCTGGAGCCTCTAGCTAAGCCACCAGCGAAGGCGTCTTATAGAATGTAAGCACCGGAGTTGGAAGAGCTCAGAAGGGAGAAAAGCGTTTGAGCTCTCCCAAAGGGAGAGGATGGAGACCTTAGAGCGCTCTTCTCTTCTTCTCCTTCTCCTCGCTATTCTGTGATGGCCCCTTCTTCTTTTATTCTATTCTTCCAAATCTAGCTATTTATCATTCCCTTGAAAAAGCCTGACTTGTCCCTCTCTCTGCCCTCCAACCTCCATTTGAAGAGAGCTTTCTTTACCGAAGCCAGGCTTGAAGCTTCATATTTGAAGGAAGGATTGAGTTACTTAAGTATATCAACTATAGGAGATATAAGAGGAATTTGTCTAACAAGGAAGAAACCAACTTGTATAAGTAAAGTCTCCTTAAAGTGAAGGGACTAGTGACTGGCTCAGAGTATGTAAAGAGGAGAAAAGGGCAGATTACTTTAGTGATTAGGGCTGCTTCCCCACTCTGCTAATAGCTAGCTAACATTCCCTGAGAAATGTAGACATGTGACTGCCTTTGAAGTCCTACCAGAAAAAAAGATAGTATTGGATAGTACGGATCATCTTTTACCTAGTCCCAAAAAGACCCCTAACAAGATGGGTTGATCTTAAGGGGTAAAAGCTTCTTCCTGGAAAATCCAACAGGATATATTTCTTGTCGGGTATCTCTCTGCAATGAGTGTAAACTCTACTTAAAAGGAGTAAAAGAAATATGCCAGCTCATCAGTGTTAGAGGGATCAATGGGTACCAAAACAGGAGAAGATTTACCCAAGATTTAATAAAGTAATAATGATACACCATTTTGTGAACCAAATGAATTTTTGGTATAAGCAACTCTCAAATGAGAGAAATGATATTCAAATGCATACTCTTACAAAAAAGTTTGAAAAACTTTCAAGAAAGAGGTTATCGAATCGGTGATCATCTGGTTTCTTCTTTTTTTATTCCAGTCTAAAAGAAATGGGAAAGGCAAAAAAGTTGTACAAGGTTGACTTAACGTCATCATTAACTAAGGTTCCATTAAGTTTAGTCTTAGATAAGATGAAGTTGTTTGTTGGTGATGGTAAAGTTTATAAACTCATTGAGTCTTTTTTACATCTTCCAACGAGGGATATAGAGAATATCTATTTGAATTATCCATATTTGCAATTAGGCGGTATACCACCAGTGGGTGAAATCACTAGAACATTGTTTAATATTTTCTTAATGGAAACCTTCGATCGTGAGTTTCAGAAAAAAGTTTCCTGGTATTGAATTTGTTGGATTTAGAAATTCTGTTTTTATTAAAGTAAACGATGAAGTAATCTTCAACTATATAGAACTATGTGAGCTATTGACTGAACTCGGTTTCGATAAAAATATAACGTATATTGGCCCTGGTGATGATCCCGTCATGTGTTATAAAAAATGGATATGTTTGGACGCAGATGGGCAAATACGCTTTAGCCAAGAGTATGACTATTTAAATTTGGATTTATTTCAGATAGGTGATTTAGGTAGGTGGATTTGATGGTTAAAAGCAATGGGTATAAAATGCTTCCTCCTTTGTGCAAATACCCGTGTAAAGATAGGATTTAAGGCTTGAAAGCAATCTTCCTATAGCTAGACTAGTTCCCCCCCCCCCCCCCCCCCCCCCAATACTGATTAGTTGGTCGAGCCTTCTCCCATCAATAATGGCGAAGGATCAAAAGACTCTCCTTCATTTCTCCCAACATAATTATCAAAGAAAGTATGGATTGAGTAGGTCCATTCTATCTCCCAGAAGGAGGGTATAGTTAGTGTTTGGAATCCAAAGATGGTTGCTGAAACAGCTAAGAGGGAATGGCCAGCCGCAGCAATGGAAGGTTGACCACCACCATCCTTCATATCTAAAATATTATAGAATAAAATGAACTGAAACCCTATCTATTGGCCTAAAAGGTCAGCCCCTGTCAGTGCTGTCTGGATCTTTATGATTCAACTTCTATTTTCGAGCTAGTCCGGTGCCCAATAAACCATCTCTTCTCAGAACCCAGGGGAAAGACTCAAAACTGTCTCTTGATCCCCGTTATTAATTCATTGCTAAATTTGAATCGAATTTCCATGGTCTAATCAAGGAGCGACCAATGAAAATGGAGTTACAAGTTATCGATCTCCATCATGGAGGTACAACAATTCTACACCGGTATAGCAACAAAGATCAATCACAAAAAGCACTGCTGCAACGAGGTCAGCATCATCTAATCATAGGTCTTGTTTGTAGTAGTGTAGGCATAGGAGAAGACTGATTCCCAACCTTTCTCTTTTTCTTCGGCATTCAATATTTAGCTTTTTACAAGGTAGTTTACTCGCTTACTTGACTTTACTTGTTTTGTTAAAGTCAGGCTCGGCTAAATAAAATCTTCTTCCCTTTCATTTCAAGCGGTACTTCTTTCTCGGCTTTTGAAACTACTCGTTTCGCAAGCCCCTATGTGACCAAAGCTGAAAGGTAATGACTTCACCGAGAAAGGTAGCAAAGTCACCTCTATTCTCGATTTCTATTGCGACAGAGGCATGCGCTAGTAATAGAGTCAAAATCACGAAGAGTCTATCCAAATAAAAGAAAGAATCCAATCCACAGCTAGTCTTGGGATCAAGGCTTCTTTCCTTTACTGAATCAGGAATAGCCTACTCCAGGCCGTTGAGGCTTTTCCCAGCTCAAAGGCCGTAACTAGTAGATCCGGGGGAACCTAGAAAGCGAACAAAAGTTCCCATGGTCATGATTGTTGACTAAACTGCCCTTTCTCTGATTCCCCTTGCCGACTCTAAACTCACTCATGCTTGAATGTGAATAACCGATAGTACGGAAAGCAGCATTCTGTTCGACTTATTTGATTTCTTTCTTCCCTTCCAACTATGTTAGTAAGAATTCTCTCTCAAACCCTAGAACCTTTGGGCTAGGAACCCGAGAAAGGAGAAAGCCAATACATCTATCCAACTCTCTTGCCGGGAAGATGAAAGGGCAGAGGCAAGGAGTTGTTCAAGTAGAACTAAGCAGAACGATTCAACGTATCCCAACCCAAAGCCAAGGATCAATCTAAAAGGATCAAGATCATATAGTAACGAGAGTCATCTAATGAGCTCTATTTGTCGGAAGAAAGACTAGAGGGAGGTAGCAAGGTCATCAGTTATCGCCTTTAGCGGTCAACTTAGACTAATGGCGAACAATCTTCCCAAAACGCTTCTTGAAACTGGCTCGCTTGTAGAAGGAACTGGCCTTGGGCCTGCAACTCCATCGAAGTAAGCTTGTCTGGACCGCACGCATCCCATCCATAGAGAATATGCCCTACTATCGAGGGACAGAATAACTATTAACTGTAGCCTTCTTGAGGGCTTGAAATGCCTGGCCCGTCATCGAGAAGATAACTTTCCAATGGCTAAAAAGGAGTGAGCCTATCCCAGATAAAAACTCACATGCATTCCTTTCTTACTGTATTGCCTTATCCTTATTTTATTATAGTAGATTGAATCGGCATCACCGGTCGAATAAGCCCTAATTCGTTTTTTCGTAGATGTAGATGAAGAATAATGGGCTATTTCCTCGCAGATTGAACACCAGGAGCTTATGAGCGACCCCGTCGGGTCGATCCTGTCATTCTATTTCGACACAATTGTACTATCGACATCTAGAGTTTCTTTTTGTATATTATATGGATGATCCGATCCGCAAGGACCATGATTGGGAATTTTTTGATCGTCTTTCTCTGTAACGACCCTACTTTTCTAATTAATCTATTCGGCGGATTTCCGAAGCGAAAGTCACGGAAGGCCCATTTTACGAAAACTTTCTAAATAAAATATTTACATATCACAAAATAGTATTTTACAAAAGTCAGTATTTACATGGGCCGAAGCCCCAAAAATCAAAAATATCTAGAGCCGCTCCACAGGTCGCATCCATGTACCGCTCTCGCCCTCAAAAGTCCGTGGAGTCACCGCCGCCAGCCACTAGCCTAGTCCTGACGTTCGCCGACGCCGGACTCATCATTACCTACAACACATAAAGGCCTGACCGATTTGCTCAGTAGGTGAATTCGTGCTTATGCAACGTGCGCTCAGTCCCCATCCCAATGTCTCACAACGTGGAATAAATGCAATGCACTCTCATTTTCTCACAGTCCTACACATTAGGGCCCTAGGTTAGACTCGGCACCTCGCGCGCAAATCAAATCATACTCCGACGGTTTTGCACCTCGGGTTGCGCTACCACGCTCTCCCCGAGTAGACAGGTCTTCACGCCTGTCTGTCGTCGTTGAGCTAACGTATCCAGCGGTTTGCACCTCGGGCTGCTCACACCCGAGTAGACAGGTCGTTCACGCCTGTCTCCCGCTCCTGAGCAAATATCTGGCGGTTTGCACCTCGGGTTGCTCACACCCGAGTAGACAGATCGATCACGTCTGTCTCCCGCTCTGGAGCTAACGTAACCAGCGGTTTGCACCTCGGGCTGCTCACACCCGAGTTGACAGGTCGTTCACGCCTGTCTCCCGCACCTGAGCAAATATCTGGCGGTTTGCACCTCGGGTTGCTCACACCCGAGTAGACAGATCGATCACGTCTGTCTCCCGCTCTGGAGCTAATAATAAGTGGTTTGCACCCCGGGTCGCTCACACCCGAGTAGACAGGTCGTTCACGCCTGTCTCCCACCGGTGCCCTATGAGTCTAACCCTATCCTCACGATCGTCTCATTCTACCCCGCACACAGTCCCCGTAGGGTACGTGTAACCACCCATGTGGTCACCCTCTCTTCCAAAATGCTATGACCTGTCGTGATATGTAATGCCATCATATAAATCGCACAATAATTAAATCACATAGTATATATAAATCACACAATAATTAAAATCAATTAGCATATCAATAAAGTTTTCCAAAGCCTTCTAACCGATCACTTAAATAGGCCAAGGGTAAGAAAAGAATTTGGGCCTAAGTTTCATGTTAAAGCCCAATTAAGATTTAACCTAGGTCCAAACATCCAATTGGTCAACTCATCTAAATTCAACTCTCGAAATACTGGTATTCCATCGTCACTGTCAATTCATCGCTGCTAAGAGATTGCCCAATTTGGGTCGTTGCGGGAATCGCCCGATTTCCACTGACAAGGTCGATTTCCGAAAAGAGCTCGGCGATTTCCCAGCTATTCGACACGTGCCACGGTAAGGATTTCGCCCGACCTTCGCTCCAACGCATTTCGCCCGATCTGTGCAGCGATCGAAATGAAGTCGCCCGATTCTTCGCTTGGTGGATTTCGCCCGATTTCCGGCCAGGGAGCTCGGCGATTCTTGGTTAAACGACACGTGTGATAGTGAGGAAATCGCCCGACTATTGGAGATTGGTTAGAATTCAGTGATTGTTTTGATAGGACTCGGCGATTCTGCTCTTGGTAGATTTGGGCTTGACAAATCGCCCGATTTGGATGGTGAACACTGCGATTGTACTTTCATTCTTGGCTTTGCTCATTCGGAGATCGCGCGATTCTCTGTTTTGGTTGAAATCGCCCAATTCGCCCCTTGAATAGAATCGGTTGTTTTGATTTCTCTTTTTTTTTTCGATTTATTACACCCAAATCTGTATTCCAATTCGTTCCACCAGGCTGTACAAATAAATCCTCCTAAAATCGACACATCCTAAATCGCCCGATCTCTAGTGCAATACCCGATTTTCACTCTTATGTTCAAAACAATTTTCTGAATGTTCATCTAGCTCATGCGTCACTATCCGGCCTAATTCTCAAGCATGGGAACACATAAAATCATACATAAACCCATATATTAGGTTCAGAACACATCATTCAAGGCTAAGCACATTAGGACACACAATACTGATCGAAAGTCTACCATTTCCATACCGTCACCACAATACTTTATATGTTGTAGGTGAAGAATACACCTATCTTACTTCCTCAAGCTTGGTATAACAATTTGGGTGTTATGATCCTTGCCAAGAACTCCTCGTTTTCTCGTCGATCCTTCTTGCTCCTTCCTTTGTTTATTTCTATTGATCCCTCTCTCCTTTTTGTTTTTCTTTTGACCAATAGGATTTGTTTTAGACCAATTTAGAATTGAGGGGTATGGCTCTCACGTTGGTCTCCCTTGTTTTAGGGGAGATGTTTTTCCTCAAGTTTATCTTGGGCCAATGTAAGAAAATTCCATTTGGGCCTTGGAATATTTTATATTCCTTGTATAATTATTTGGACCATCCTTTTATTTTTTAGCTCCCCCTACATGGGCTCTAAGGAAATTTTGGGAATATCATTTATTGAATTCTACTATATTGTGCCCAAAATATTAGCTCATTTATTGTTTGGGCCGAATCTCTCACTCGGTTTCCGATCCGCTCGAGCATTAATTTTATTAATTCCGGACTTGTACAAAATTAGTTACATCGTAATCCCGTGTTAAATTTACGCGTGTTACATTCTCTAAGGAAGAGGCAACATAGAATCAACTTGAATTTGTGACCGCTATTCGAAATCTTAGTCAAACACCGGATTTCTTATCTCATGTCTGCTTTTCGTGAAAATTACCAATGGAAGTGGAGGGTTTCTTCATACAACAAAGGGTTGGGTCAACTATTCAATCAAATGATATTGAGCATGTTTCCCATCTCTTCTCGATAAATAAGTGGGCTGTTTCTTTTCAAAATTGTGCTCAATTTCATATGTGGCAATTCCACCAAGATCTCTTCGTTAGTTGGGGGAAGAATTCGCACGAATCGGATTTTTTGAGGAACGTATCGAGAGAGAATTTGGATTCCATTAGTAATGAGGATTCGGAATATCACATATTGATCAATAAACGAGAGATTCAACCACTAAAAGAAAGATCGGTTCTTTGGAATCCTTCCTTTCTTCAAACGAAAGGAACAGAGATAGAATCAGACCTATTCTTGAAATGCCTTTCTGGATATTCCTCAATTCCCGGCTATTCACGGAACGTGAGAAGCAGATGATCTGGAAGAAATCGGAGAATTTATTGAGAATCCTACAAGATCGATTCGTTCTTTTTCTCTGATAGATGGTCAGAACTTCATCTGGGTTTGAAACCTATTGAGAGGTCCACTAGAGATCAGAAATTGTTGAAGAAACAACAAGATCTTTCTTTTGTCCCTTCCAGGCGATCGGAAAATAAAGAACTGCTTAATATATTCAAGATAATTAAGTATTTACAAAATACTGTCTCCATTAATCCTATTTCATCAGATCCGTGGCGTGATAGGGTTCTGAAGGATGAATCGGATATGGACAGTTCCGATAAGATTTTATTCTTGAACAAAAATCCATTTTTGGATTTATTTCATCTATTCCATGACCGGAACAGGGGAGGATACAGGTTACACCACGATTTGGAGAGATTTCAAGAAATGGCGGATCTATTCACTTTATCAGTAACCGAGCTGGATCCGGTGTATCATAAGAGATTTACCTTTTCTATTGATTCCTACGGATTGGATCAAATCTTGAATGAGGCCAGGGATGAATCGAAAAAGAAACCTTTATTGGTTCTACCTCTTATTTTTTATGAAGAGAATGAATCTTTTTCTCGAAGGATCATAAAAAAATGGGGTCCAGGCAAGAATCATTGCCCGAATAAAAGGCCTTAAGGCTTTCCTTCTTAGATGCCTGTTCTCAGGTCCGAATCCAAAGTCAATTCATTCTCTTTGGCTGAAGTCAATCTTCATCAAGCCAGCTGACCGAGTCGAAACCTACTGGAATTATATACTAGATATATCACTCATGTCAACACAAGCAAAATTTTATCAATTAACCTGGTACAAGGCGCATTTAATCAACTCACCAAGTGAACGACCGTCGATTTGAATCAAAGGGACTTTTGAAGGATTTTAATTTGGCTATGACTTAGAAGGGAGGAAAATTTAGGGATTGTGGACTTAACAACTTCATCTTCCTTTTCTTAGTCACTCTTCTTCGTCGGCATTTTTCTTTCCGTTTCTTCTTTTTCCTTTTTCATCCTTTTTATTCTACACTTGCTCAAGCTGAAGCTCCACTCTCTACGAGGCTGAGAGATTATCTAAGGCGAAATACTTCTTATTGGTTCTCGGGCCGGTACTGTGCTCCTCATCTTTTTATCCCTAGATAGGTTTCAAAGATTATCGTTGGAGAAGTCACATTCGAGCCCAAGGTCGTGCCCCTCTTCTCGTTATCTCGATAAGAGAACGGATTATCGTTGGAGAAGTTCACTCCGTGGTGCTCCTCTTTCCAGCCGTTCTGACAAGTGTAGGAGATTATCGACAGAGAAATTCACAGCAAGATCCATGCCCTCTTCTTATGACTTCTAAAAGATTTCAACAATTGGGATGGAAGGTTCTTTTGGACTGTTTATTGTGCGTTGATCATTCCACGTGTGCGTCTTCACCTCCTTTTGTCATTTTCTTTTTCTTTTTAGCTTTTCTCCCCCTCCTTTTCTCGGTTGAACATCCCTCCAAAAATTATGGAATAAGGTTGAAGGCTTGAAGGGTTTCAATGAAAGAAAGGATATTGGAGAAGGCTCAAAAGGGATGACTAGAGGAATAATTTCAAGGATGATATTCTGATTTTTGTCAAGTGAGGAATTTCCTACGTGCCCTAATCATTTCGTAATGATCTAACGGAAGGCGAGTCTGAGGCCAAGAAATAAAAGTTACGACAAGCGTTTGATGTGTGACTCGCTCAAGGATAAATTCCCGAAAAAGTAGTAAGTCTCAAAATCTCACGTATATGATGTGGCTTCGTGTGTAGTGGAACAAACTAGTGACCTTTAGAAAAAAGAATGCGACTAGACAGATAATATTAAGAAATTACCAATCATAATTTGGGTTGTGATATGGACTAAAACCAGATAGGCCTGGAAAATAAGAAAAGGCCCATTAGGCCCATTGGAAAATATTTAGTAAATAATGATAAATGATAGAGATAGGGACCTCCGAGGGACCTCCGGTAGGTAGGTGATTATCCCAAGAAGAAGAAGGCTTCTTCAATATGCTACAAAGGGACTTTATGAAGCAGCAGGACGTGACTGATGGCTGTGACTGCTGCAAAAAGGAGCTCTGACAGGACTGCAAAACCTGCGGAGCACGCTGTCCCAGAGGTTCATATCACCGGGGATCTAGGGACGTACCTTCAGGCAATATCCAAGAGCTAGGGACGTACTTTTAGGTAATATCCAAGAGCCTCCTACATAAAGGGGACTTCATCATTTTCACGAGATCATTCATTCCAACACTTAAAAATACTTAAAATATTCTCTCACTAAAAGAAACGTCCCTATGTATTTTCTTATGTGTTCTTGAGAGAAAATGGTGAGGAATGTGTAGTCTGAGTGTGTAAATATCCTCAAAGTATGGCGGAAAAGGTTTCGGAGCGCCCGTGGACGTATGATCTGCAAAGATCCGAACCACGTACATCTTGTGTTATTTCTGTTTTACGTCCCCCTTTTATGTCCCTTGCAAACAAACACGTCCCGACGTCCCCAAACAGGTCCCCAACGTCCCAAGAAGATCCCCAACATCCCAAGCAGATCCCCAACGTCCCAATCAGGTCCCCCAGTACGTCCCCAAACACGTCCCGACCTCCCCAACACGTCCCAATATCCCAAATACTCCCCCAACATGTCCCAAACACCTTACGCACGTAACTTTATCGATTCTCCGGCTATATAAATTTCCCCACACATATAAAACTCGTTGATTGGGATAGCCCCATGTCAAATGGCACCGTCTGTGGGAAATTCCGAGTTGAAAGCGTGAGTAATTTTACCTATGTTGTGCGAAGTTGTGCTTAACGTTTTCTTTTTCACTTTTCTTCTTCTCATTTCTACTGGGACGAGACAAAAAAGCAAAAAAAAACTAAGGGAGAAAGACCCTCTATGCCGAAGTATTTGGACCTGTAACCCGCAGGAGCTGTCGAAGCGCAACTGAAGCTCCTGAGACGTAATGCCATGTGCACCACCTTGACCGAGAGGAGGAAATGATGAAGACCCGAAGCTCCCCCTTCGGGACCTAAGAGCCCAGCTCCGCACCGGCATGAAGACCCGAAGCTCCCCCTTCGGGGCCTAAGAGCCTAGCTCTGCGCTGGCATGAAGGCCCGAAGCTCCCCCTTCGGGACCTAAGAGCGCAGCTCTGCACTGGCATGAAGACCCAAAGCTCCCCCTTCAGGGCCTAAGAGCCCAGCTCTGTGCTGGCAAGCAGACCCGAAGCTCCCCTTCGGGACCTAAAAGCCCACCTCCGAGCTGGCACGAAGACCCGAAGCTCCGCTTTCGGGACTGCCAGCTCCCCACTGGCACGAATACCTAGAGCTCTGCCTTCGGGACCTAAAAGCCCAGCTCCACGTTGGCTCGAAGACTCGAAGCTCCGCATTCGGTACCTCCCAGCTCCGCACGGGCAACAAGACTCGGAGCTCCACCTTCAGAACCTGAAAACCAGGCTAGAGATGATGAAGACAAGCAAGATTGTACATATAAGTCTTAAGGGGAGCTCCACGAGTCCCGCTAGTGAGCCACCCAAAGAAGAGAAGGAGCTGGGAGCTCCAGAAGAAGAAAACAATAAGCCACGCTCGGGAAAAAGGGAAGCCAATGCCACGGCCTCACCACAGGGAACCCTGGGAATCTCTGCCAAGAATTCCACGGAGATTCACACCAGTATGCAAATCCGGAAGACAATCAGCCTAGGAACCTCCCGTGATGAGGAGGCCCTTAGCCAGAACTCCAGGACCATCTAAATTTCACTCTCATTTATATACCATGATAACATGACCACCATACTAACAACTGTTGTCTCTTGAAGGATAAAATTGAGTGACTCATTCTAGCGGCAAATCTGAGGGAGGTCACTGATCATGGCCTCGAGCAAGATCTGAATGTAGCTGAGGAGGAGTCTCTAGGAACTGTGCCAACTAAAGGCAAACGACGCCCACCTCCTCCAGATGGGGGCCAGTTCCAGTCAGGACTCATGTCCCTGTCATAGTAGGAGCGCGAGGCACTAGGGACTCCAATGGCCAACAGATCCCGAATCATGCACCTAAGCATTTGAAAGACTTAGAGGCCCAGCTCCACAATGGTGTACAAAGGCCATAGGGACCTCAAACCCCAGCTCCGCGCTGGCAAGAGGTTCCGAAGCTTCCCCTTCGGAACCTAAAAGTCCAGCTCCGCGCTGGCGAGAAGACCCGAAGCTCCACCTTAAAGACCTCAAAGCCCGGCTCCCCGCTAGCAAAAGGCTTAAAAAGCCCAGCTCCATGAAAACCTGAGCTCCTACATTCGAGATCTAAGAGCCAAGCGCCAAGTTGATCCGAAAACCTCAACTCCTTTATGGAGAGCCACTGGGACTTCTGAAGGCCAACTCCGATCTATGTGTTTGAGATCCCCATGTCGAGCTCCTCGCTAGTGTGCAAAGTCTGTTATAGGGGATCTCCAAATCGGCTGAAACCCAGCTCCGCATTAGAATAAAGGCAGAGAAGCACAGCTCCACGCCGGCATGCGAAGGATGTGACCAAGGGGCTTATCCAGGCGTTAGTCGTGGTTGCGATCATGATCTTCGATAGGGAGCCCCGGGGAGCTATGCCACATAAAGTAGGCCACCTCCGTGCTGGCATGTGGAAGTCCAAGGCACCTGAAAAGCCGAGCTCCCCACTGGCATTTGAAGGACATAGAAGGCAGCTCCACACTAACGTCCAAAGATCCGCAAAAGATACAAGCCAAGCTCCTCGCTAGCATGCAAAGGTCCGTAGGACCCAGAAGGCAGCTCACAACTGACGTCCAAAAATCCGCGAGACATACAAGACAAGCTCCGCACCGGCACGCGAAGTTTCGTGGAACCTAGAAGCCAGCTCCGCGCCGAAGCCTGAAGATTCGCAAGGAATGAAAACTCCGTCCCACACGCGCACATGAAAATCCACGGGAGACATCCCGCATTGATAAGGCTCTTTGCCGGGACCTCAAGGCCCCCTAGATCTCATTCTCTATTATATATTGTTTTATCGTGATAAATATATGCACCGCACTAGCAATTGCTGTTATTGAAAGATATGATCAAGTGGCTCATCCTGACGAAACATCTCCAAGTGGTGCTAAGCTGCTGTAGCAAACATGATTTGGAGGTGATCAACGATAAGCCCTGGGGACCTATACCATATAAGGGCAGACGACACCCATCCCCTCTAGACAAAGGCGCGACAGCCCCGCCATCATCTGAAAACTAAGACATGGCTTCCAAACGGATCATTGATGCTTAGGAGCTTTAAACTAGTCGAAGACCCGACCTAAGCTCGGCTCCGCACTGGTGTACGAAGATCCACATGAGATCAAAGGCAGCTCCCCACTAACGTACGAAGTCTCGATTTCTCCGTTCGGAGTTTATAAGCCCGGCTCATCACTGGCATGCAAAGATTCAATCATCTAATGGGGATCTCCAAAGACCAGCTCTGCGTTGGTAACAAAGGAAATACGTGAGAAGGACCTACCTGTCAGATCGGGACCTATGACCCTTACTCTCCATTAGCATAAGAAAATCACCAAAGCGGATTTATGAAAGACCAGCTGCCTGGAAACAAAGACACGAGTCATGAGTCAGGGATCTCCAAGTCCTGCGTCTCGGTTGCGTGTGAAGGTTCGCTTTCGGGGACCTCTGTACCAGCTCCACTATGATGGCAAAACACCAATCTTTCTGTTAGGGATCTACTGTATCAGCTCCATCAAGAATCCGAGATGCTCCTCTATGAAGATCCTTTTTGTCCCTACATCATGATGCTGAACAGTTGTTGTAGCTAGTTTCCAGTTCCATTCACATTCTAGGGAACTCCACATCGTGCTCGTTATACAAATCCACCGGATAAAAAAGATAAACCAAAAATAATATGATGTGTTAGAGGAAGAACGGAGGCCTCCGTGCATACATCAGTAGGAGGACAGGTACCTTAGCACAAACGAAGTAAAATCGCCAACGCCCATGAAGAGAAGTAGGCCACGAAACCAAACGGAAAGGAGCAAGCGAGAAGTATGATCAAAGAAAACCATTACTGCCCTAACCTCACAACAAGGAGCTGCCGGGATCTCCCCTTAGGGTCTTGTGGAACTCCATTCTGTTACACAACAACATGGAGGAGGTCATGACATCAGCTGGGAGATATCCCGTGACGAAAGTCTTTTAACTGGAGCTCCAGGACCATCTAAATCTCATTTTCATTTACATTCTCAACACCATATTAAACACATGCATCAGACTAACGATTACTATCATATGAAGGATGAAATCGAAGGGCCCGTCCTAACGGAACATCGGAGGAAGTTTGTAGACCATGGCCTCGACCAACATCTGAAGGTAGCAGAGAAAAAGTCCTGAGGATCTGTGCCGACTAAGGGCGGACAACCTCTGTCACTTCTATGGGCCAGTGCCGAGTAGGGCTCACATCTCTATCATGATAGGAGCTCCGGGCAAGATGGATCCCAACCTCCAACAGAGTCCAAAATCGTACACCTGAGCAGGCAAAGATCTCAAGCTCCGCAGATCGTGGGAGATTGTTGGCCGTGATGGCAAACATGACTCCAAGCTCACCGAGAAAAGAAGTAGGGGATATGTGCCTAATAAAGCAGACAACCTCCACTTCCTCCAAATAAGGTCACATGCATTCTATCCAGAGCCTCTATCCTCATTATTGTGGGAAGACCAAATAAAGAAGATCCGACCAGAGCCCAAGAGTTTAAACTCATACGATAAGAGATCCAAAGGCAATGGGATTTGTGCGACGTACGAGGATGCGTTGGCCGAGTTCGATTTGCTCCAGGAGATGGAGCACATGTGGCAAGACCACATAATAATTCATGGGATATCGCCAACACATGGGAAGTCTGATCTCCGGAGATACAACCAATGGAAGAAATCACGTCGCTTAAAGGACATAGAGAAAGAGCCCAGATCCTAGAGGAGGAAGTAGACAAGCTTTTCAAAGCAGGCCACATCCTAGAGATCCAGTTGCCTACATAGTTGGCTAATGTCGTCCTTAAAAAAAATAAAAAATAAAAAAAGAAATGGAAAGCGAAGGAGGTGCCATGACTTTAGGGAGCTGAGCAAAGCAGGTCCTAGGGATCATTACTCATTACCACGAAAGGATCAGCTAGTAAATGCCACCTCTGGGTGTGAGGTCCTGATCGACACGTGGTGTGTGAATGAAAAGTGCGACAAGTAATAATTTAACGAATACTAAATTACTGTCACCGACGTGCGATAGGCAGTGGACCTATCGTTTGTAGTGTAGTAAAGCGAGTAAACGAGTATCGAACACGAGGAATAAATCAAGTACTAGTAATAACCTATCGACTCGATATTTAGCCTAAATAAAATATGCCGGTGGTGTTACGGACTATCCTAACAGATTACTCCTAAATCAACGAGAGACTAAAAGAATACGCCTAAACTGGTGAAAACTTTCAGATAATAGAGATGTGCTCGAGATTCGAATCCCGCTAGGTACTCTCGGTTAAGACAATGAATTCTCGCTCCTACGTGATTCTGACTAGATCGCAGTAATTTCCTACCCGCTCACGAATTTGCTGTCGCCCTAAACGCTCGCGGGGATTTAAAATTCAATAATTACTAACGGCGAGGATCGAGTATTTGCTTTCGCCCTATACTCGAATCCTATCTTCTATGAACGGCCTAAACGTTGTTTAGCTGTCGCCCTAAACGTTTTTCCCCACAATCGCTTTAACACATAGACATATTAAAGTGACGAAACATATTCATAGAACGATAAATAGACAGAAACACAAAGTCACGATAACACACGTCTTAACTACGAATTATCCTAGCGTTCATCTAATCCCGAACACAAACGGGATTTAGCTACGCATGATTGACGGGAAAACAACGAAAGAAATAAGAAACGAAGAAGAAGAATCCATGATCTTGAATACTGATGATCTGGGATGGTGGCACAGATGAATCTTCGTTCTGCGTTTAATTTGGTGTGATTGCGTCGTTGATCCGTCTCTCGCGCGCTTCTCCAATGAAATTCTGCGTTTCTGGCGTCTGTAATTCGCCTCTTATGAGTTAGGGTTGATATCTGGTGAGAATCCCCCTTTTCTGGATCGAAATCGGGCTTTTATAGTGAAATTCGACAAGGTCACGGCCTGGGACAAGATAGGTCACGGCCGTGACACTCTCCGGGCAAAAAATGAGCTCACTGCCGTTCGTCACGGCCTGGTGCAGTAGTGTCACGGCCGTGACCCCCTCAACAGCTTTGCGGCAGTTTCGTATTTCTCTCGGATGGAGGGGTAAACGATGTCCGATTGACCTGAAATTTTAACCATAGATAGAACACTCGTCAATCTTGATTCTGACCAAAGGAATTCTCAATCCGAGGTTTGGATTGAGAGATATGAATTTTCTAATGCTGTTGCTGCTACGGGTCACGGCCTGGTGCAAGAAGTGTCACGGCCGTGACCATCTTCAGTCTAACTCTCTGCCAAGTGTCACGGCCAGGTGCACTATGTGTCACGGCCGTGACCTTCACCAGTTTTCATTGTTTTCGCGCCGTTTTGCCTCGTTTTCGCTCCTTTTCGCCCGAAACTTGTCATAAAGCCTTATAATACCAAAATAAGCAGAAATAGGGTTAATAAGTGCATAAAATGACTACGAAAACTCTATTATGAGCCAATTAAATACTATGATAAACGTACTACGATACGTTTATCAAACCTCCCCACACTTAAGCATTTGCTTGTCCACAAGTAAATTAGAGGTCAGAAAAGGCATCAGATCAAGATAACGGCACGATTGTTCGCAATTTATCAACAAAGCTAGAAAGCACAAAACGGAATCAAGCAAACAATCATGGACATCGCACTAATGACTTGCACTTGTTGACCTAAACTTCCTTCGCACTGCCAATCGAGACTCATACCTCACAGGGATTTGCTCAAATCACTCAGTGTATAGGTTATCATATAGTGAATCACTCAAACCGTGCACTAGTCCGACCCCTACCATAGGCTTGCAAGCTAATCGCATATCTACTACTTAAAGTGGCAAGCATAAATCTGAGGATCTTTCTTGGGTCTTCTCGGGTCAAATAATAATGACTTGACAAGCATAGATATTGAACACGTAATCTTAAAGCTAGGACACATAAGCGAAAATTCAAAGAATATAGCATGATCAAGTTGATTACATGCCCCAACATAAGACTCAACATTCTCGCTCCGAAATCCTAGACTTTTCTGCCCGACCCCTGTCAACTCAGTTCCCTTTCATTTTCTGCCCTTTCCCCTTAATTATGCTCTAGTGCACTGCCCTTATTCCCTAAAACATCAAGGTTCGGTTTTTGTCGCAAAGAATACATCGTCACAGCGAATGCCGTGTCCCTGGGGATACATCGTCACACCAAAACCTATATCTTGCCAAAAGGTTTATGGGCATGCTTATGAAAGGGATCAGGTCATTTCAGAAAACGGTCAAGTCAGGGGCGAGTCATTTCACGAATAGCAGAGAAGAACATCAAATCATACACTGAAATAGTAACTCTCAAATTCGACTTCTGCTCTATTCTAATGAACTTGGCTTCATATAATCTCTGGAGGCTTATATGGGTCAAGGGCATCTCATATCATATGAGGTAAGCAACGACTAGGCTCAGGCTCAAAGTGGCTAACTAGTGGGGTTAGTCATGGTGGGGAATTTTGGCTCTGGACTCAATACCTATCATCATCTTCACACTAACACACCAAAAACAGTTTCAACACGCATCAGACAGGCAAGTTCTAGAGAGATGTAGACTAGGCACGTCACGCAACCAAGAAAAATGAGCATAAGCTCGTCAGGCTCAAACTCTCACATGAAACAGGGTTATGTGTACGAATCTCTCAAAACACTGCTATATCTATTCAGGCAACATGATTCAATCAGTCATGCATATCCTAATTGCTCACAAGGATTTCATAACATGCAAACCAACTCGAGATAAACGCCAACAATCATGCCTGATTTTAATAATTCATGCCTTTCTAACAAAATTGATAGCTCACGGAAACGTCATAAAAAAATTTCACGCACATTCTCACGGACACGTCATAAAAAAAATTTCACGTACATTCTCAACCTAAATTCCCCTCCCCACACTTAAGCCGTACGTTGTCCTCAACGTAAAAATTGAATAAACGAAAGGGAAAAGTAGGTGTAAGAGAACGAAACTTCCCTGACGGAAAATATTGACGTGGTCGTGACTAGACGCATGATGGTTGTCATATCGTGACTCGTGATGCCTGACATGACCAAAAGGAAAACTAAACGTAACAGAAAAAACATGAATTGTAATAATAATAGGCATAATAAAAAAAATACTAGATAGATAAAACCTGGGTTGCCTCCCAAGAAGCGCTTCCTTTACCGTCTTTAGCCGGACGTGCTTTCATTCGCTTAGGGTGGCTGGAAGTCGAAGTACAGCATCTCTTTTCTGCTTAAGTTTTCCTCGCCTACATCCATACCTTGGCGGTGTCTCCTTTCGTCGGGCAGCGATTTCAACTCTAGTGGCGTTCGCTCCTCGACTGGGCTCTTGTCCTTAACTTCTTCGCTGCTCTCGTCGATGGTTATGATGGGTTCGTCGATCTCCTCCCCACACTTATCGATTTCCATAATCGTGTGCCTATCATGCTTGCTGACCACATTTATCATCTTGCTCGTTGCTCTTTTTCATCGAATCAGCCGTATTGAATGTAACTTTTTCGCCGTCTACTGTCAAGGTTAATGTTCCATTCCTAACATCTATCATGGTCTCGCATGTAGCTAAGAATGGTCTACCTAGAACTAATGGAACATTTTCATCCTCGTCCATGTCTAAGATCACAAAATCAGTAGGGATAACGAACTTATTGACCTTAACTAGAACATCCTCGATAACACCTAGAGGGTATTTTATCGATCTATCAGCCAGTTGAATACTCATTCAAGTGGGTCGTGGTTCACCTAATTCTAAACGCTTAAACATGGAGTACGGCATTAAATTTATACTAGCACCTAGATCAGCTAAAGCATGCTCAACAACTAAATCACCTATCAAACAAGGAATAGTAAAACTCCCTGGGTCCTTGAGCTTTATCGGTATCTTGCTCTGGAGTATCGCTGAGCACTCTCCTCGTAGGTATACCGTGGAGACGTGTTCGAGCTTCCGTCGGTTCGTCAGCAAGTCCATCAGGAACTTAACGAAACTGGGCATCTGCACAATAGCTTCAATAAACGGTAAGTTAATATGTAATTCTTTGCACATACCCATAAATCTGCCAATTAGCGCCTCGTCTTTGTCCTTCTTCAACCGTGCTGGATAGGGAATCTTCGGCTGGTACGGCATCACTGGTGGCCGCTCATTCTCCCTCTCTTTTTCTATTTCGGGTGCAGCCTCCTCCTTTTTAGGTTGAACCTTCTCTTTTTCAGGTGCAGCTCCTCTCAACCGAGCTGGGTACGGGATCTTTGGTTGATACGGCTTCACAAATGGTCGCGTCTTTCTCTCGTTATCCTTGACCTTCTCGACTCCGTCCCCCTTGCTTTCCTCCACTTCTGGCTCGTCGTGGCCCTCGAAATCGACTTTCTCCTTTAAATTCTGCTTGGTGGGAGCTTCTTGTAATCCTCTCCCGCTCCTCAGGGTTACCGCATTGCAATACTCCTTGGGGTTTGTCTCGGTGTAGCTCGGGAGTGATCCTTGATTTCGCCCCGCCATTTGCTTTGCTAATTGGCCCACTTGCTGCTCCAACTTCTTAATTGAGGCGTCAGTGTTCTGGGCACGTACAACGTTTGCTTCCATGTATTCCTCCATCTTCATCATTCGATTCTCGTGAGCTTCGGTGGTGCTGCTGAAGTTCGTGAGGAGCGCCTTCATCATATCCTTCATCTCCCTCATGTCGTCGGATCTTCCTGCGGGCGCGTTCTGGTGTTGGCGTGGCGCGCTGTTTTGGAAATCGGATTGTCTTGGCTGAAATCCTGGCGGTCCTTGCCCCTGGTGGTTCTGATTCCCGTACGCCAGGTTAGGATGCACTCGAGGCTGGAAGCTTCGCTGGCCACCTTGGTAATTCCCCATATAATCGATGTGCTCCAGCGACTGCCCGAGTTGGCATTCGGATGTTTCGTGGGCTGCACCACAGATCCCGCACAGTGGTACGTAAGGCGTATGTTGTGATGGTGCAGTGGTCATCACGGCGTTCACGGGCTGCGTCTGCCCGGCCTTGGGAAGTAGGGCTCCAATCACCGTCTGCAGCTGAGAGTTCGTCGCCGCGATCTGTTGCTGGAGCGCCTCAAATTTGGCATTTGTAGCCGTCTCCTCGCTCACGCCGAACACGCCTGGCGTCTTAATCTTCGTGTTACCTCGCATGAAGCTGTTCCTCGAGTAGTCCTCGATTAAATTCCAAGCATCTGTAGCAGAGAGCTTCACGAGCCCTCCTCCTGCGGCTCCGTCTAACATGTGAACGATCTGGTCGTTGAGCCCCTCGTGAAATTGGTTGATCTGAGCTGCCTTCGACATCCCGTGTTGTGGGCACCTCTTTAGTAGCGCTTTGTAACGCTCCCATACCTCGTATAGATTTTCTGAGTCCTTCTGGTGAAATAGTGATATCTCCGTCGTCAGCCTTAGAACCTTTGATAGTGGGAAGTAGTGGCCAATGAAGGCGGCTCGCATCTCTTCCCACGTGGTGATCGATCTGGGCGGCAACATCTCCAACCAGTCCTTCGCCCTGAACTTCAACGAGAACGGGAATAGCATCAGCTTGATCGCATCGCCCGAGACACCGTTGATCTTGATGGTGTTGGTCACCGTCAGAAAGGCCTTCAGATGGGAGTAGGGATCGTCGTCGGGATTGCCTTCAAACTGAGCCGTCTGGAAGATCATCTGAAGCCAAGAGTGCTTCAGCTCGAAATTGTTGTTCTCGATCGGCGGGATGATAATTGCCGACTCAGTACCGCCTAGCGCGGCATTCTTGAGGAGATCTTGTAGTGATGGCTCCTCCTCGTGGACGGGCACTCTGTGGTCCGCCATATCTACTTCTGTATCTGGACTAAAAGAAATCGACCCGTAAAAGAAATAACGAAAATAACAATGACTAAAAGAACAAATAACGCAAATAGTAATAAAGAAAAAAAAGGAAAACTTCAAATAAAAATGGCTAAATTACCGAACTACGGTGTTCCTAATATCAATTTATTCCCCGGCAACGGCGCCAAAAACTTGATCGACACGTGGTGTGTGAATGAAAAGTGCGACAAGTAATAATTTAACGAATACTAAATTACTGTCACCGACGTGCGATAGGCAGTGGACCTATAGTTTGTAGTGTAGTAAAGCGAGTAAACGAGTATCGAACACGAGGAATAAATCAAGTACTAGTAATAACCTATCGACTCGATATTTAGCCTAAATAAAATATGCCGGTGGTGTTACGGACTATCCTAACAGATTACTCCTAAATCAACGAGAGACTAAAAGAATACGCCTAAACTGGTGAAAACTTTCAGATAATAGAGATGTGCTCGGGATTCGAATCCCGCTAGGTACTCTCGGTTAAGACAATGAATTCTCGCTCCTACGTGATTCTGACTAGATCGCAGTAATTTCCTACCCGCTCACGAATTTGCTGTCGCCCTAAACACTCGCGGGGATCTAAAATTCAATAATTACTAACGGCGAGGATCGAGTATTTGCTTTCGCCCTATACTCGAATCCTATCTTCTATGAACGGCCTAAACGTTGTTTAGCTGTCGCCCTAAACGTTTTTCCTCACAATCGCTTTAACACATAGACATATTAAAGCGACGAAACATATTCATAGAACGATAAATAGACAGAAACACAAAGTCACGATAACACACGTCTTAACTACGAATTATCCTAGCGTTCATCTAATCCCGAACACAAACGGGATTTAGCTACGCATGATTGACGGGAAAACAACGAAAGAAATAAGAAACGAAGAAGAAGAATTCATGATCTTGAATACTGATGATCTGGGATGGTGGCACAGATGAATCTTCGTTCTGCGTTTAATTTGGTGTGATTGCGTCGTTGATCCGTCTCTCGCGCTTCTCCAATGAAATTCTGCGTTTCTGGCGTCTGTAATTCGCCTCTTATGAGTTAGGGTTGATATCTGGTGAGAATCCCCCTTTTCTGGATCGAAATCGGGCTTTTATAGTGAATTCGACAAGGTCACGGCCTGGGACAAGATAGGTCACGGCCGTGACACTCTCCGGGCAAAAAATGAGCTCACTGCCGTTCGTCACGGCCTGGTGCAGTAGCGTCACGGCCGTGACCCCCTCAACAGCTTTGCGGCAGTTTCGTATTTCTCTCGGATGGAGGGGTAAACGATGTCCGATTAACCTGAAATTTTAACCATAGATAGAACACTCGTCAATCTTGATTCCGACCAAAGGAATTTTCAATCCGAGGTCTGGATTGAGAGATATGAATTTTCTAATGCTGTTGCTGCTACGGGTCACGGCCTGGTGCAAGAAGTGTCACGGCCGTGACCATCTTCAGTCTAACTCTCTGCCAAGTGTCACGGCCAGGTGCACTATGTGTCACGGCCGTGACCTTCACCAGTTTTCATTGTTTTCGCGCCGATTTGCCTCGTTTTCGCTCCTTTTCGCCCGAAACTTGTCATAAAGCCTTATAATACCAAAGTAAGCAGAAATAGGGTTAATAAGTGCATAAAATGACTACGAAAACTCTATTATGAGCCAATTAAATACTATGATAAACGTACTACGATACGTTTATCAGGTCCCCAGAACGACGGACGCCTACCAGAGGATTTAGGAGGTCCAGAGGCCTGTAGGAAGTTAGTGGCTCTCAGCCGAGAAGAGATTCTTCGAAGTGTTACGAAATAGCAAGGAGCGTGAAGAGGCAGTTGGCGCTGTATTTCACCATAGAGGTGTTAGCTCCATCTTACTAAAGAAAGCTGGGACCTCCCAAAAGCCGACCTACTCTGTGAAGCAAGGTGATGTTGAAAGATGAAACCAGGCGATAGGTCGACCAGAGCTACACGGGAGAATAGTGAAAGGCACCATCAGGCTAGGGGAGTGCGACGTGGAATTCAGACAACGAACGACCGATAAAAAGCGCAGACCTTCTTCGACTTTGTGCTTGAGACCACCAAAGGATCGCGGAAGCAACAACGTCCCAAGAGAAGAAAGCCATAAGGTCGATTACTTGGCTAAAAGTGGCGAGCAATAATTTGACCACCCACAGGGATGATATCACCTGTCGCACTGTGAAAGACAATGGACATGGAAGTTTGTGAGAACCACATAAGGAGTTGACGATGTAGGACCTCTGTTCCGGAGGACCAGAAGGACATGGAACTGAAAGACAAGAAGGGATGGACCTACCAGAAAGATGGACCTCGAATCCACATCCCAACGGAGGTTCTGGGGGTGTGCATCCGCCTTGCCCACTCAAAAAATTGGGTATTTAATATGCTATACGGTTCCCCCAAAGCAATGGTGAACCACGGGAAAAATCAAAGAACTCACCGCTCCAAATGGCGGTAGGAGCTCCGCTAACATCAGGGAACGAGATCTCCTACCCACGAAGGTCCTAATATTCAAAAAGTATAAATCAGTCAAAGACCCGATTAATTGTTTAGGACGTGGAAGGTAGCTCCACACGATACATTAAGATCCCACCTCAAGGGATCTATAAGCATTTTCACACACGAAGAACGGATTCATCTGTGCCAAATCAATAAGCTCCGCGCTGGCATTCAAAGACTACTTATTTAGGACCTCTAAGTCCAGCCTCGTGTTGGTATGCATAAGGTCCCTTTTTTCCCCCTGAGTCTTCAAGCCTTGCTTCGTGCTGGCATGAATGACCTTTGACGTCAACGACCTTCGGGTCCGTGACGTGTAATGATGCCGAAGGCCGACGGGGCCAAGGCATACCCGACATCAAAGATTGATAGTCTGCGACGTGAGATAATGCCAAAGATCGACGGGTCGGCGGTGTACCCGACATCAAAGATAATAAGTCTGCGACGTGAAAGATGCCCATGAGGGCGTACAAGATGCCGTCGCTGATGGGCTGCGGTGTACAGGACATCAAAGGCTCTCAGTAGGCCTGCGACGTGAATGGTACCTAAAAGCGAAGCTGGGGCTATAACGGGGTAAATCGATGAGGGGATCCCCAGGGTTATAATTTTGTAGACCTAAGTGTCTACCCAGATACTGAACTCGCTAAGGACAAAGAGAGCCTAGCGCAAAGCGACACCCGAGGACAATGACGACGGTCATTGCAACCAAGGGCATGAATTCGTACTTGGCTTACGAATGGAATAAGCGAGCTGGCACTATAACCATGCCACGATAATGATATTCCCAGAAAACATCCATCAGGTCCCACAATGGCGAAAAAAAATATAATACAGGAGAAAGGGAACTCCGATGACACATGCGAACATGGGAGTTAAGCTCCCCCCACCATTATGTCTCAAAAGGAATGACAAAGTATTCTTTACAGGCTATCATTATGAAAAAATGAGAGGTCTGTACAAATAAAATGTCCCAAGGAGCTCGGAGAAACGTGCAGCAGGACCTGGGGATCTCCTTCAAAGTGCAAGGTTTGAAGAGGAGTTCCCTCCCACAAGGTCCCCGCCGGGGGAGTTAAGCTCCCCTAAAACATTGCAGGCCCTAAGATGTCCGAAAAGGCCTTGCACCAAGTTCTGAGGAGTTGGAGACGACGTTCGAGATCAGCAGCGTGCCGGGACCTCCGCATGCTTCTCTACAGCAGAGAGCCAAAATAGAAGACTGACGGGAACCTTGGGTTCTACCTTGAAGCACGCAGGATAAGGAAGGTCCTGCAGAGATGACTTGACCTCAGCTACCGAGGACCCATCACCATAACCCCAATGAAGTAATGCTGCATAAGGACAAAACCTTTCAAAGATAGGGAACCCCTTAGATAAGCTTGGCGGCAACCCTCGGTCAGATCCTCCAAGAACTTCTTCCCAGCAGCTGTGGGAAGGAGATGCTGCTGACAAGTCCTGGCATTTTTGGCCTTCGCTTTTGCCAGAGCGGCTGCCGTTTGCACCTCCACCGTGCGCGAAGTCCTCGTCACACTCAGCTTTCTCTTTAGCAAAGGAACTTCACGACGTTGCTGGAATGCTACCTGCTCCTCCAAGCTCCGCAGCTCCTCCCTGTGCCGCTCCACCAACACGGACCTCTCCTTCGCCTTTCTTCTTCTTCAGCTTCGAATTTCACTGCAGCTTCCTCAGCTACCTTCCCTTCGGCCGATGGCCCACAGATGACCACGCAACCACCTGATTTATCACCTAAGAACACAGCAAAAGAAGTTCCAGTAGCGAAAATACCACCAAGAAAGGAAAAACCAGACGGCCCAGCACTTCCATCCTTTTCCCTTCTCGAGCTGATCTACAAAAGATGGAGGTCCTCTTCTGAGGATTTCCCTTGCGAAACATTCATTGAGATCCCCCCGTTGCCGCTTCCTGACATTGGCAACTTCCGCTTAGCTCCCCTGCTTGGTTTTAGTGGCACGCCAGCCTTTCTCTTAGCTCCTGAAATAAGGAACAACGTCCTGAGCCGTTGAGATCCCCTCATCCTTGGGGGAAGGCTGAGGTGTCTCTTCCTGCTGGCTGTAGGATCTCCGAAAGCATGGGAGTTGCGACAGTGATCCGACCTGGGAACAAGTGGCTCTTTCCTCCACATCAGCCAACAGAATGTGTCCTTTCGAGAGGTAATTGCGGTACGGAGGTAAGGCCCATCTTACTATTTCACTCTAATTTACTTTTTGTCCCAAAAACAAATTAGAGTTGGGGGTGGTTGATATGGACTAAAACCAGATAGGCCTGGAAAATAAGAAAGGCCCATTAGGCCCATTGGAAAATATTTAGTAAATAATGATAAATGAGAGAGATAGGGACCTCCGGGGGACCTCCTATAGGTAGGTGATTATCCCAAGAAGAAGAAGGCTTCTTCAATACGCTACAAGGGGACTTTATGAAGAAGAAGGACGTGACTGGTGGCTGTGACTGCTGCAAAAAGGACCTCTGACAGGACTGCAAAACCTGCGGAGCACACTATCCCAGAGGGTCATATCACCAGGGATCTAGGGACGTACCTTCAGCAATATCCAAGAGCTAGGGACGTACCTTTAGATAATATCCAAGAGCCTCCTGTATAAAGGGAACTTCATCATTTTCACGAGATCATTCATTCCAACACTTAAAAATACTTAGAATATTCTCTCACTACAAGGAACGTCCCTATGTATTTTCTTATGTGTTCTTGAGAGAAAATGGTGAGGAATATGTGGTCTAAGTGTGTAAATATCCTCAAAGTATGGTGGAAAAGGTTTCAGAGCGCCCGTGGACGTAGGATCTGCAAAGATCCGACCCACGTACATCTTGTGTTATTTCTGTTTTACGTCCCCTTTGATGTCCCTTGCAAACAAACACGTCCCGACGTCCCCAACAGGTCCCAAACTTGTCCCCAAAGTCCCAAGCAGATCCCCAACGTCCCAAACAGGTCCCCCAGTACGTCCCCAAACACGTCCCGACCTCCCCAACAAGTCCCAAACACGTCCCTTGCGGTTTTCTTATAAATAAGCACCTTACGCACGTAACTTTATCTATTCTCCGGCTCTATAAATTTCCCCACACATATAAATCTCGTTGATTGGGATAGTCCCATATCAGGTTGAAAGGTTGTAATGGGCCAAGTTAGGGCCCAACGGGTTTAATACCCTAATCAAGGTATTAAACCTTAAACCCTAACGTTTGTATCAAGAGAATATTTTTCTGAACAAATCAAAGTAGATTGAGTAATCGTCATTCCCCATTTTTTGTTGTTTTTGTTTATTTTTGTTTTTCGTAGATTATCTATTAGACTTATGCTTTGATTTCATTAGCTGTCCTTATAATTTGGGGCTTTATTTAGATTTGTCCTTAGATTAGGACTTGTTTGATATGTATACCAAGTTTCTTTGGTATAAATAGGATTATAAAGAATGAGCTTAATAGTTAAGAATTTGATCCGAATGGCTGCCAATTCAATTTCTAGAGAGATAAACAGCAAGTGCTTTCTCACTCTTACGAAATTCTCTCTAGTGTTCTTCATTTGAGTTTTTCGATCGAACATCAATCATGAATCATTGTCATCGAATTACTTAGAATTGAATCCTAAGATCTTAGAGTTGATAATCAAGGGACCTAACAATTCGTATCAGAGCTGACCGTATTAGGATTTGGATTAAGATTTTAGGATTTCGTATCGAATTTTTAAATCTGACATTCACCGTTCATCTTCGATCGCACTGTTCTTCAGAATTTCAGTCTGATTCTTCAAAATCTGATATAATCTGGTGTATTTAGGCTTCGATCAATTTGTTTATACATATCTGAGCGGAATTTTGATTGATCGAAACGTGATTTGAGTGAATTTTGAAGATTTGAGCCACGTTATCCTTCGAACTGTTCTTAAGAAATTTCGGTCTGATCTTCAAAAAATCGATCTATTTTGCTGATTTTGTTGATCGATTGTGTGTTTCGCTTTGATTTGAGCTTATTTCTGATTGATCGAACCAACTTCTCTGCAAATTTTGGTGATTGATCAAACTGATCTTCGCACTGTTCTTCACTCTACTCTTCGTATTTTTCAAAATTCGACTGTTTTGCTTCGATTTCGTTAAATTGATTGTTCATCCTTGTTAACTGCTTCATTTCGATCCATAACCCATGCTGAATTTGTACGATTTTGTGTTTGGATCAAGATTTCTTTGTCTTTTTTAGCGACTAGTTTCTCGAGTCTCAGTTCTTCGTTCATCATCATCGAAAAACTATTTTGTCTCACGATCGAGAAACTGGTTCAACGCTAGAAAGGATTTCGATCGTAAAATCCATTCAAGAAAGGTTTACAATCTCAAAATCTGTGGTTTGGAATTTCCATCACAAAAATCTGTCTGAGCTTCATCTTCTTCGCGTTCTGTTTATCGTACTCCAAAAAAAAATTATGTATCAATCTCGAGAAATCAGCTCAATGCGAGAAAAATCGGTCAACGCTCGCAAAATTCGTTCGAGAAATCATTTCGATCGAAAACCGCTAGGCTTTTTTTCGATGTGAATCCCAGCTTCATCTTCTTCGTGTTAGAATATAGAGGCACATATACATACACAACAAAGTGCGCATTCCAAGTCCGAGAGATATTATTTTAGCCCATGTAGTTATAGTTTGCTCCCAAATAGTTGCCAATTCAGTCCAAAAAGTTCTGATCTAGTCCGAAATTTTTAATTTAACCCCAGAACTTTCAACTTTATTGAATTCTTACTCATTACGCGATTTTTCGTTCGCAAATTACTGTTTAGCTGCCTTTACAGGTTCCTCGTCGCAAAACCAGTTTTTCACTCGCAAAATCTTTCGCGATCGAAAAACTTGATGTTAAAGATTTAGATATTGAAGTCTTAAACCGACGACGTTTTATCAAATTGCAAAGCGTTTACGATCGTAAATCAATACATAATTGTTTGAAACTCAAAAATATTTTCTAAAACAGTACCTCTTCGAAAAACATAATAATCGAAAACAGTGCTCCACATCTTCATTCGAAAAACTTTTAATCGGGAATTATTTTCGATCGAAAATAGTGCCTTCTATTGACATTAAAATATCCAACCAAAATTTAAAAAAATAAATAAATAATAATAAATGTTTTAAAACCAAAATGGACACCTAGTCGATTACACAATCCGACGACACTAGCTCCGACATTGGCTCCGACATTGACGAACGGCTAGAGGAGGTTGGGCGCCAACTACGATTAGCTGAGAAGGAATTAAAGAAGAAGCCACAATGACCAAGTCACGCTCAAAGAAGCAAGAGACTACAAACTCCGACCAAATGATGCACTTGGCTTTGATGGCATACGACGAAGATGAAACTAACACATCCTCTACGGAGACAGTGATTCCTTCTTCCACAATATTGACCAAGAACCATATCAATTAAATTACGCTAACATGAAACGTGAGCAGAAAAGTGTAAAGGAAGTAGAAAAGAAACTATCTAGGTATCAGGAGAGAATAGCTAGTCTCGAGGCGGCACTTAGGAGCTCTAGTGCCAAAATAGAAGAACTATCTAAGAGCCCCGATATTAGCGAGATAAGAATATTCCCTTAGAGAAGCATAGTTCAATAGTAAAAGAATTAGAAGACAGGCTAGAGAATAACTGTAATTGCTTGGTTATGAATCTCAACGAGAAAGCCAGCCTCAATTGTAGGTTAACAGATGCTTCTGCTAAGGTCACTAACTTAGAAGCCCAACTAGATAAAACCAATACCAAAGAACTAGTTAAAGAACTAGATGCCTGTAAAGCCGCCAAACTGACGGTAGAAAACAACTATGCTCTTTTAGGTGACGAACATAAGAAGTTGTATGCCAAAATTAAGAAATTACACGATCTTCTTACAAGAAGTGGTCAAACAGGACAGAGCATATTCTTAAATCAGCCCAAGGACATAGAATTCTATAATCCCGTAGAAGGCTTAGGTTTCACTAACACAAGTGTATTGAAAAGAAAATAGGAGTATGTTATAAAACACATGGGATTAGGAGTAAACTCTCTCAAACATTTACTAAAAGAGACGAATTAGGTGCTTTAGAACTCTCTAAGAGAAGAGCCAAACATAGGGCTGAAATCCCTTTCGATGACAGTTACAAAACATAGAGCCAAACTCGCTAAATTGATTTTGCAGATCCATCATATGTGGTATCTCGACTCAGGTTGCTCGACACACATGATGGGAAATCAAGAGCTGGTGAGCAACTATCAAGACGATTAAACGGCAAAGTCAGATTTGGGAACAACGACTCGGCTCCTATACTCGGATTCGTTGACATCATTCTGGATAATCTGACTATCAAATATGTCTCCTACGTCGAAGACCTCCGCCATAACCTGTTCAGCATAGGCCAATTCTGTGATAAAGGATTCCAGTTGGTCGTTCTTGCTGATCGGTGCAGAATTCTGGACAGTCACGACAAAGAACTCGATCAAGGAATTCGGAAGTTAAATTTATACACTATCAACCTAACGTCCGTGTGGCCTTTTATAGCTGTCTGCCTCATCTCTCATACTACATTTCAGAGGAACAGTCTATGGCATTAAAGAGTGTCTCATCTTAACTTCAAAGCTCTACAACGCCTTTCCACCAAGAAGTTGGTTCACGGTCTACCAGCCAATTTGACGGCGCAAGAGCATCAATGTTCGGCATGTCAACTCAGAAAAATTAAGCAAGCGTCTCATCACGTTAAACAGTTGCTTCTACTTCACGTCCTTTAGAACTACTTCATATGGACCTCTGTGGACCTATGCAAACACAGAGTAGCCATGGACGTAAGTACGTACTACTCATTGTCGACGACTTCTCTCGGTACACATGGACGAAGTTCCTCCGAACAAAAGATGAGACATGATTAGTAAGCAATTCTCAGCCGCAAAGACGCCTCAACAGAACGGGGTAGTTTAATGGAAGAACAGAACTCTAGTGGATGCTGAGCGTACGATGCTGATTCATTCCGGCCTCCCACATTCCTTTGGGTTGAAGCAGTAAATACTGTCTGCTTCACTCAGAACAGGACGATAGTTCACAAGCACTTCGATAAAACTCCGTATCAGATCATCAACAAGCGAGTACCCAACATCTCTTTCTTCAAGGTCTTCGGGTGCAAGTGCTTTGTGGCGAACGACTGAGAGCAACGGGCTATGTTCGTCCCTAAAGCATTCGAAGTTAATTTCGTCGGGTATGCTTCAACCTCGAAGTTGTATAGAGTATACATCAAGTCCAACCAAACAATCAAGGAAAGCTATAATGTCACTTTCCAAGAAGTGGCAGCGATGGCTTCTGGACACATCAGTCTAGGACCCATGCCCAACCTGTTGACTCCTGTACCTATCAGTTCAGGACCCATACCTAATCCGATGGCTTCTGAATGCGACGTTTCAGAACCCGTATTCACTGGTGTGTTGGAACAAAACCAACAGAGAACGACAACTCAAGATTCATCGTCAGAAGAAGCTACGAGAATTGCTCTAGAAGACTTGGATTCTCTCTTTGAGCCCGTCTATCGGCCAGAAAACATCGATACTACACCTATAGTGGATTCCCCACTCGACGAATCCGATGTACCAAGTTCTTTAAATGTACCCGCCTCCGATTCAATATTACCTCAGAATTTTGAAGACCCTCCCATGGTTATTGAGGAAGTATCATCAGAGTCGCTCACCTCAAGTGCAGAAATGGACCTACCTCAATCAACTGAACAACCTGAGATTGTTGGAAATCTCGATCCACATATGGCTGATGCATCTACTTCGGCCTTTCCACATGAGCGAAAGTGTACTCGAGCCTATTCACTTGATCAAATTATTGGTGATCCTTCGAGTGGAGTACAGACAAGACATCGGAGTGGATTCCTTAGCTGCTTCTTAAGCCAAAATGAGCCGATAAGGTAGCAGACGCACTTAAAGACCCGCATTCGTAATAGCAATGCAAGACGACATCAACCAATTAGAACGTCTATAGGTGTAGACTTTAGTACCCCGTCCACAAGGGAAAACAATCATAGGGAGGAAATAGGTGTTCTAGAACAAAAAGAACGAAGATGGAGTAGTGATCAGAAATAAAGCAAGATTAGTTGCTAAGGGCTACAATCAACAGGAATGAATTGATTACGACGACACTCACGCTCATGTTGCCCGAGTCGAAGCCATTCTCCTTTTCTTGGCCTATGGGAGAAATGCAGTTCTTTTTAGGACTTCAAGTCAGGCAGCTCGACGGCGGAATTTTATAAGTCAGACCAAGTACATAAGAGACATCTTGAAGAAATTCCATCAAGAGCAGAGCAAGCCTCTCAGCACTCCCACGGCCACAAGCTGCAAGTTGGATGCCGATCCCTCTGGAAAAGCGATCGACATCACACTCTATCGCAGCATCATCGGGTCTCTTCTGTATCTCACCTCAAGTCGGCCGGACATCATGTTTGCGACGTGCTTGTATGCCCGTTTCCAAGCAGACCTCAAAGAATCCCACATGCTCGCAGTCAAAGCATTTTGCGCTACCTTAAGGGCACTTCTACCTTAGGATTATGGTATCCTAAAGGTAAGAATTTCAAATTTATCAGCTACACTGACGCTGATTATGCTGGTTGTCGAATGGACAGGAAAAGCACATCCGGTGGCGCTCAATTTTTAGGCGAAAAGCTCGTCTTCTGGTCCTCCAAAAAGCTCATGCTCGTTTTGTAACTATTATTCAATTCGATGTAGGAAAAGGGAACTTCAACCCTAGTCTTGGCTTACAATCAACTTTCTTCACCTAAGCCAAACCTATATCATAAAATTCTATATCCATGGGTTTGTTTAAGAAGATTGTTTGATCAGTTTGTCCCCTTTTTACAAGAAGATCTTCTAATTTCTTTATCTTGGTGTAGAGCTTCTTACGTTCGATGTCTAGAGTAGCATAGTTAACAAGAGCGGTGCTTTTCTCGGTTTGACAGGTATCTAGACTCTTACTTAATGCACTAATCTTGGAATTAGATTTTTCTAGTTGAGCTTCAAGACTAGTGACCTTTTCGCTCACAACTTCTAGTCTACATTTAAGATGACTTTTCTCGTTTTTCTAAGTAGACATTTATGGTTGTTGTCTAGTCTGTCTTCTAATTCCTTAACTACCGAACCATGATTCTCTAACAAATATGCTAAGTCTCACTAGAATTCAAGCTCGTAGTTAATTCATCTGTTTCGGCTCTAGAGCTCCTAAGGTTAGATTCGAGACTAGCTATTTATTCCTGAGACTTAGATAATTTCTCTTCAAACTCTTTTGTACTCTTCCGCTCATTTTTTCATGTTAGCATACCTAGTTTGTAAGGATTCCAACATGTTCAATAATGTGGAGTTAGGAACCACTGCCTCCATAGAGGTGTGTTAGTTTCATCTTCGTGGTATGCCATCAAGCCAAGTGTGGCGTTTGTTCGAAGTTTGTAGTCTCTTGCTTCTCTGAGCGTGCCTTGGTCTTTGTGGACTTCTTCTTTAACTCCTTCGCAATTGACCGTAGTTGACGCCCAAACTCCTTTAGCCGTTCATCAATGTCGAAGCCAATGTCGTCGGAGCTAGTGCCGTCGGATCGAGTAATCGAGTAGGTGTCCATTTTGGTTTTTACTTTATTTATTGATCGGATATTTTGATCGTTAACGTGTTTTATGGATTTGAATTTTTTTGTATGTTTTTCTAATGTCAATATAAGGCACTGTTTTCGATTGGTTAATGTTTTCTAATGTAATATCGAAATTTTTAAAAATTTTGTGTCATTTTTCAAAAATATAGACTGTTTTCGAAAAGTATTTCGGGTTTTAATACGTTTTATGAAGAAAAAGTAATCTTCTAGTGAAAATAGTTCTGAATATCAACCATTTCCGTATATATTTACGATCTTGAAAGTTTTGCAATCGTAAAACTATTTTTGTTGACTGGTTACTTTAATCGCAAAAGAATTGTAGACTTTTACTTTGAGAAGTTTGTTTTTAAGTGTAATTTGACAAAACGTCGTCGTTTTGATACTTTAGTACTAAACCTTTAAAATCATGTTTTTCATTTGCCAAAGGTTTTGCGTGCGAAAAACTGGTTTTGCAACGAGGAACCTGTAGAAACAACTAAACAGTAATTTGTGAATGAAAAATCACATAAATGAGTGAGAATTCAATGAAATTGAAAGTTCTGGGGGAGGCTTTTTAGGATGCTACAATCCAACACATATGGAAGAAACTGAGACTCCTGAAAACACCTTTTGGGCTCCTGAGACTCTTCCCCTGCATATGGTTGATGAAAACATGCCCTCATTGACCTAACTGTGGGCGATGAAAAAGTGGTGAAGTTGTCTTCATCATCCTCAATGTCGTCCACGCTAGTATTTGTTGACTGGTCACAGAGGCTTTTAGGATGCTGCAATCCAACCCATATGGAAGAAACTCTACCTGAAGTTTGCAACTACGATCATGTAAGCAAGAAACCTCGTAATACTGAGCCTCTCTCTTTGTACTCTTGCCTGGAAACTTGATAAGTTAGGATTTTACATAATTTCTTTACCCATAAAAGTGCATTTACGATCATTATTTATCAAAAACTCCTTCAAGTATCATATATTTATTACTTATTTTCGATAGATGTCCGAGCAAACCAGATCGACAAAGGGAAAATAATGGCACTTTTGGAACAATTTGAATCTTAGGGGATCTTCTTGCACTTCTATACATTAATTGGGGCAGCCCTGCAATTTACCAGATTTTCTATTATTTTGGCACTATATCACGTGAAGAGCAAATAAGGAAAGAGAAGTATCATGCCAAGAATCACTAAGACCAAAGGAAAGTATTAAAAGATTAAAGAATTGGTCAAATATTCAAAAGAAGATTCTAATCTTTGAAGATTTTAAGTCGGCTGCACTTACAAATATACAAGCTAATAAAGGGAGACGAGGAAGCTTTGGACTGGGACGAAACAGTAGAACCCGACATCAGCGAACAGAGGAAAGAATACAAGGTAGACCTATGGCCGACACGTGGCGAAAATAGAAGACGACTGACGACTTGCGAGGCGTTTCTTCCGTGATAAGCATATTATTTTGACATTGAATTTTTTGTTTTTTATTTTATTAATATGGTAGCTTTTAGTTTCTTTTGTGATTAAGGCCATGATAGGCCGGATAATGACTACGTATTAATATTTTTCTTATCCTATTTGATCATGTGAATCGAGTTACGTGTTCTTTTTTTGCGTTTAATGCTTGTGTATGCCTCATCAACCTTTGCATGTTTATTTGATTGGTTTATGAGACGGACAAAGTGATTAGACCGGTTAGAACAATAAACATCAAACATCACTACGTAAAACCGACCAGAGATGGAATCCTCGTTATCATAGAAATTGAATGCGTGCGTGGAAACTACAATCCTACAGACATATACGGGTTGGTTTTTCTATCGCATAGGATCGCTATTGCGGGACAAACGAGTAACGATTGTCTTAGGAAATTTTACCTTGGCTGAGATTCATGATGGTTAGATATGATAGATTATATGAAGACGTAGGAATTATTTGTGCCTTGGTCACTCGTCGTCAATTGATATCTTTTTTATTTGCGTCTATTATTTTAATTGCGCTTTTATCTCGTTTAATTAAATCATCAAAACTGTAAAAAGTCTCTTAGTCGAAATTAGAATTAGGTTCAATATCTTAGAGTTAATCAAGCTAACGAGGATCGATACTCGGACTTCGTCCGTTTTAATACTTGCACGACCTAGTACACTTGCTAGTATTTGAGCGTGTCAAAACTTTTCTTCATGTCAGCCTTGGTATTTCAATACGTGTGGTTAAGTAAGAAAGATACTCTCTCTCTCTCTCTCTCTCTCTCTCTCTCTCTCTCTCTATGTGTGTGTGTGTGTGTGTAATGAATGTGTTCGCGATTGATTTTGGACTGTTTTTCCATGATGGAGGTTCTGCCCTCAGTGCAAGGAGAGGAGTCGGGCGATCAAGAAGCTTGGTCTGTTTAGGCTTCACAGTTTCTAACAAACTTCTGGGACTAAATTCTTCTGATGATGAAGACTTGATCAATAAATTGACTGCACGATGTATATGAATGTAAAACTGGTTATCAGATTAAAAATCGAACGAATACAAATACATCTAATTCGTGCCTTATATACAACTAACAAGGATAAATAACTAAAAGGCCCAGAGATAACTATATTCACAATTAGACACCTTAACATTAAACGCTGATCATCATACAACCTCTTCTTTTGTGATCTTCATTTAATACGCACGCGCAAGATGGACGTTGGTAGATGTTAAGGACTGACATCTTGGATAATAAGCCTCTTTAACAGTGGCCCATGCAAAGGTTTTGTAAGAAGGTTAGCTAGTTGACATTCGCTTCTGAGAGGTAGAACATTGAGGGCACCCGAGCTGAGATGTTGTCTGATAAAATGACAATCGATCTCGATATGCTTGCTTCGCTCATGAAACTTTGGGCTTGATGCAAGTTGAATGGCTGATATATTATCGCAATAAATGATAGGAGCTTTGTCAATGAAGCAACCTAGTTCCTTGAGAAGCTGCTTTAGCCATAAGACTTCACTTGTAGTGGTTCCAAGTGCTCGATACTCTGCCTCTGTTGAGGAGCGAGTTAAGTTGTTTGTTTCTTGGCTCTCCAAGAAATCAAGGAATCCCCAAGGAAGGTGCAGAATCCGGTCACCGACTTTCTTGAATCAGGAAAGTGGCCCAATTCGAGTCCGAGAATGCCTTAGTCTGCAATCAAACGTAGATGACATAAACAAACCTTGACTAACTGTAGCTTTTAAATACCTGAGTAAATGGTGTGCGGCTGTGAGGTGTGGGCTGCGAGGGTTGCTTATGTACTGGCTTAGTTTATGTACTGCAAACGTGATATCAGGCCGAGTGAAAGTTAAATACAACAATCTCCCTATCAATCTTCGATGGTGAGTTGGATCAGCAAGTAATCCCCCAATGTTTATGGTAAGCTTAGCCTTGGATCCATTGGTGTTGAGACCGGTTTGCAAGCCGAGTATCCTGTATCTGTAAGCAACTTAATTGTATATGTTGTTGTGACACACATATGCCCTTTGAACTGCGTGCTACCTCCAAGCCAAGAAATATGTTAAAGATCCAAGGTCTTTAAGCTTGAAAGTGGACTGTGGAATCTACTTAACTGCTTCAATTTCAGCTTTTGAAGGCCCTACAAAAATCATGTCATCAACATAGACTAAGATACTAACAAGATTTGAACCTGATCCTTTAATGAAAAGAGCATGATCTGATTCTGCTTGCCTGAAACCGGACTATCGCAGAACCTGTGAAAGCTTGGAATTCCATTGTTTGGATGACTGTTTCAGACTGTATACTGATTTCCTCAGTTTGTATACAAGCTTGCGTGAACCATTATTTGGCAGTTGAGGCTGATACCCAGGAGGTAAATCTATGTATACATCTCTAGCAAATCACCGTTGAGAAACATTATTCACATCCATTTGGAATAAAAATCAGTTTTGTGAAGCTGCTAAATCTAATAGAACTTTGATCGTGCTTGACATTGCCACTGGTGAGAAAGTGTATGTATAATCAACACCTTCTTGTTGATTATATCCCTTTGCTACGAGCGAGCCTTAAATTTCTCGATTTCTCCATTGGAATGATGTTTTATCTTATATACCCAACGGAATCCTATAGAATGCTTATTGTGTGGCAGCGGAATTATTGACCATCTTTGATTGTCTTCCAAGGCTTGCAACTCTTCCTGTATTCCTTATTGCACTCTTGGTATCTGACAGCTTGATGGTAAAAGTTTGGTTCAACACTTGTGCCAACAGCAAGAGCAATCATCCTGTATGAATCTGAAAGTCTGTCATGTGCGAAGAAATCTGACAGAGGATAAAGAACCTTTGAAGTGCTGACATTCTGACAGTGATAGTCATTCAAATATGATGGTTGTCTAGTCTGCCTGGTTGATCTCCTGACTGGTTGGGAATCTGTTACTGGACCATGATCCCCATCTAAGTTGTCTTGATTGTCTGAAGGTACTCAAGGGCATCATTATAATGCTCGAGGTACTAATTATCTTCTCATGGTTCTTGAGTGTCTTCGCTATCATGATTTGAATCTTGAATGTCTTCACTACCTTAAATTGGTTCTTGAATGGTTTTCATACCACGGTCCAAATCGTCCTCAACAGACTTTGGGAGACAAAGTCTGGAAAGTGATTATCACTTTCGCTCCCTACATGAATCTTGAAAGGGAAAACATGCTCATAGAATCTGATCGTTTTAGATACATATACTACCTGTGTTTCCAAATCTAGCACCTTGAAAGACTTCATCCCATTGGGATAATCTATGAAGGCACACGCTCTTGCTCTTGGTTCAAACTTGGTTCTATTTGCTGACAATGTAGATACATAACATAAACAGCCAAAAGATCTTAAAGTAGAGTAGTCAAATGGTTTATGAAAGAGTAACTCATAAGGTGTTTTGTTTTTCAGAAGTCGAGATGGGGTTCTGTTGATCAAGAAGGCTGCTATGAGTACACATTCATTCCAATATTTCAAGGGTAGTTTAGACTAAAAATACAATGCCCTTGCCACATTAAGTAGATTATTGATGCTTCCTTTCTACGACAGAATTTTGCTGAGGAGTTTCTACACAAGACAACTGATGCAGAGTTCCTTTGCTTTTCAGAAAGTCTGTAAATCTCAACTCTTCAGCATTATGTGATCGCAACACTTTAATTCTGCTGTTAAACTGGTTTTCTATCATTCTAAAGAAGAAAGGTATCACATTGGCAACATCAGATTTCTGTTTGAGCATAGAAATCCATGTGTATCTAGTATGATCATCAACTATAGTCAAGATTATCTGTATAATGTGTGTGATTCAGTGTGAAAAGGACCCCATATGTCATAATGCACCAAATCAAAAGCAGAACAAGATTTATTATTCTGTGAATTGAAAGAAGTTTTTCTTTGTTTAGCTAAAGGACATATTTTACAAATATAATTCTTGATCATTCTGACACTTCAATCTTGATCTCAAAGAAAGTAAAACATCAGAAGAGGGGTGTCCTAGCCTCTTGTGCCACATATTGAATGACACGTTGAAAACATTAAAAGCTGATAAGGAATTGACAGAAAATGGTTCAAGCACTGATAACACATAAAGTCCTTCATCCCTGTCAATCATCAACTTCTGTTGAATCCTGAATAAGAAGTTGATCGTTGAAGAATGTTAGGACCACGTTATTCTCAGCAGTTAAGAACTTACCGACAACAAATTAAACCTGAACTGGGAATATACAAGACCTGCTCCAAAACAAGGATAGGCCCTATTCTATTGTGCCAGCCTGATCTACTGATATTGAATGATTATTAGGGAGAGTAACATAAGTGGTATGAATATAAAGTAAACACTGGAATTTCAGAATAACCACATATGTGCCATCAAGCACCCGAATCAACCAACCATATGCTCATTGATTTCAGGCTTGATATATTGAAAAGTATAGGGTTTTGTAATGAAAAGTATAGGGTTTCGTCACCTCTCCAACTAGTCTTCAACCTCCATGCTATGATTCTTGAATTAGAAGAAGTGCGATGTTATTTTTCGGATTCGCAGCAGATATTTGCAGCGCTATGATACCATAACAAACTTCTGGGACTAAATTCTTCTAATTCTGAAGACTTGATCGATGAATTGACTGAGCTAAAGTATGTGAATGTAAAACTGGTTATCCGATTAAAAATCGAATGAATACAAATACATCTAATTCGCGGCTTATATACAACTAAAAAGGAAAAATAACTAAAAAGGCCCCGAGATAATATTTACAATTAGACCCCTTAACAATAAAACGTTGATCATCATATGATCAACCTCTTCTTTTGTGATCTTCATTTAATAAGTTCTGGTCATACACTTCAAGGGATTCTCTTTCAGCAGCATTTCGACTGAGCACAAATTGGAATGTTGATTTCCCAATCCGTGACTTGGATTTGACAAACTATGTGGTGGACAACAGAAATGAATCACCCCATGTTTATGAGCTCTATGCAGTGATAAATAACTATGGAACCATGGGAAGTGGTCATTATACGGCACACATCAAGGTGGGTCTTGTTTTGACGTGATTTATTATCGGTATGATTGGCTCGAATCGAATTGCTAATATTTCTTTTTCTTTTCTGTTGGCTATACAAATTACGAAGTCCCACATCGACTAAGCAATGAAATTGGGGTTGGTTATAAGCTTGTGGGTTCACTCCCTCTATTGCCAATTGGTTTTAGAGAGGAACCCCACAAGCTTATACCGGGTTGGGTTTGGGTTGGAATTTGGTCTGAAAAAATCCCTACAGTGGTGCGGTGAGCGTGGACGAAGGCGTGAGGGGTGCCTTCAGATGAGAAAAAAAATTCTAGCCCGAATACGGTGTAAGCGGTGTGTCCCCGGCCCTTGTAAGGACGATTGGTGAATCTGCGGTGAAAAGCGCTTGGTGCAGTGATTGCGGAGAAGCGCTTGGTGCAGATAATCGTCGAAGGGTAGGCCCGTTGTGTGGTCTTGAGTTTGAGGGGAGGTTTGTTGGGTATACAAACTACAAGTCCCACGTCGACTAAGCAATGAAATTGGGGTTGGTTTATAAGCTTGTGGGTTCACTCCCTCTATTGCCAATTGGTTTTAGAGAGGAACCCTACAAGCTTACACTGCGTTGGGTTTGGGCTGGAATTTGGTCTGAAAAAATCCCTACATTTTCGATTTCGTGTCTGCAGCTTTTATGTGAAAATAGGTGGTTCAACTTTGAGGATGGTCTTGTATCGCCCATCACAGAAGATGGTGTGAAGTCCCCTGCTGCGTATGCGCTGTTCTATCGAAAGGTGCCTCGGAATGAATCTCCTTAGTGTTCTTCAGTATATGCTGTTGCTATTGATTGATTTCCCCACTAGATATTATTATCATCTTCCGTTGAATCTTGTTGGAGAGATTTTATGTATTTATTTCTTCCATTGGAAGGACTTTCTGCTTGTGGACATTATTATTACTTGAGAACAACGTTATTCTATTATACTGATTTTGTTTGATTGTGATGTGGATGTGTGTTTCCACGATGTGATTAGTAAGTTCCATCATTTGAAATTAGTTGCAATGCTTTATATCAAAGCAACGCCCTTGTAAATTGTAATGATGAATCAAGAGAAAAGATATAAATATATGATTATTTGATCTCATATGAGATTTCATTTGTGGCGGTAGATTGTATGTGTGTGAGGTCAAGATTGTAGCATCACGTCCATTGTGGAATATATATATGTACATATACGAGATTCATTTGCGGTGGTTGAGAAACACACAATTTCAAACCATAATGTAACAACTTTCTCAACAACTCTTATTTTCTAACGTTATTTTTCACCATCTTGACTATCTTGAGAGAGAGAGAGAGGAAGAAGAACAGAGATGAAAGTTTCTTCTTACTCGATCATCATCAACACCATAACTTTTCTAAGTTTGTTCTTGCAATCGTATGTTTACTCAGACATGTCCAAGTGTCCAAGGCAAGCTCCCTTTCGACACGACAAATCTCCGTTGTGTGACTGTATGGGGTTCTGAAGGCTTCGTTCTCTGAGTGAGTTTTGTTATTATCTGTTTATTCACAACGTGTTAATTGAACGAATATCATTTCCATTGATTGACCTTGTTAATTAATTTTTTCTTACAATTATAGTTTGGACAAGCTGGTCCACATGTGTGGAAGGTCTTGGTGTCAGCTCCCTACACCAACTCATACATTGCGATGGGATTTTCCTCTGACGGGAATATGGTGGGATCGAGTGCGGTCGTGGGGTGGATCAAACCCGACGGCAGTTCTTCAGGTGTAAAAAAGTACTATTTGGGAGGAAAATCGCCGAATCTCGTGACTATCCAACGGCCCGATCAAGGGTTGTTATTATCACATATGGGAATAATAGTAATAGTTCATCATCATCATCATCATCATCATCATCATCATCATCATCATCATCATCATCATCATTGCTACTGGAATCGAATCAAATTTACATGGCTTTTCAATTGATTGCTGGCAATCCGAGCAAATATCTCATATATGCCGTCGGTCCTCAGGGCGTTCTGCCATCAGCTGCCGCCGACCCTCGATTGGCTCAACATCGAGATATGATATCCACTACTTTCAACTATTATTCAGGTCAGTGTATTTATAGTAATAAACTACTCCAAATAACTCTTCACAACAACTCCTTCATGCATACATAAAAATGGACGTCATACAACTTACTTATGGAGACTACATACCTTAGTGTACCTAAGTTGCAAGCTACTGCATCAGCCACCGGGATTTACTTGGATCCATCAGTCGAGTTCTCCTTATTACCTAAATAAAATAAAACAAGTAAAATGATTGATTTGTTGCTAGCGTGATCGAATCAACCGGTGCACGATCTATGCTTTCAAATGCTAAATTGCATATAACTCATCCATTTTTCACAGATTAAGCACCAAAACCTCTTTGATTTGTAATAGCATAAAATTAAATCGGGATTTGTTAATCGTGCTCTCCTTGCATTTTCACCCCCTAACTGGGGAATACATTGCTAAGTTTTAGACGACATCATGGATATAGTGCCAAGTTTCGAGAAAATGGGGGCTACGGTGCTAAGTTTCGACGAGCATAAGAATGTTTACGGAATGATAAAGATATAATGAAACATGCATTTCCATATGACCATGTAAGTAGAGCAGTCAAAACTGCCCGGCGGGCCTGGAAATGAAGGCCCACCCTGCCCTACTGGCGGGTAGCGATCCCGGCAGGCCCGGCCTGCCCAAAAAAAAAGAAAAAGGAAAAAGATTAATAAAAAACGAAAAATCATTAAATAAAATATTTAAGTTGAGTAACTCCTAATGAAATTTAAATCTTTAGTAAAAATTTATTTAGGTTATTAAACTTGATTAAATTAAAAATTGAATCTCAAAAAATATATAAAAAAAACCTTTATAATTCATTTCTATATTAGTTTCTATAGTGTACTTAGGGGTGTTCAAATTCGGTTACCCGACAGAACCGAACCGAAACAGTACCGATACCGAACCGCAAAATTTCGTTTCGGTTTTTGGTTTTTATTTTGATAACAGAAAATAATTTGGTTCGGTTACTGCTATTACTTCGGTAAACCGAACATAACCGAAAATCGGATTCTTAATTTTTATATTTTTATACACAAATTGATTATTATATAAAATATATGATGATATTATGTCTTATTTAAAATATGTCTTATTTAATAAAATATAAAAAATATCTTGTAAATCGAAATTTTATACAAATATATAATATAAATCAAATTTATATATTTATATAAATACGGAGAGTATGAGGTAATATTTTTTTTATACAAATATATACATATATATATATGATAATATATTTTTAATTTAAATCATATCAATACTATTATTTTTATTTTTATTTAAAATTCAGATTTTTGGTCGGTTAAGAACCGAACCAAAAAACAATTCAGTAAAACTGAAATCGAACCAAAATGTTTCGGTTCGGTTTTTGGTTTATGAAATCTCGAACCGAACTTTCGGTTTACGGTTAACCGAAAGTTCGGTTCGATTCAGTTATTACCCAATGAACACCCTAGGGGTACCTTATTCATTTCAAAGTCATTGGATGACAGCTGATACTATGCATGCATTTTTCATCATTCGGTTTCAGCAGCATACCTTGGAGATAAAACTCTCGTTAAAAATTACACCTATTAATTAAAGGGCTATCGTTGATTAAAGGCATTATTAATCATTCAGATATTTTTTATTTGTTAATCAATAAAATACATTTAAATTTATAAGAAAATAATAAAAAATACTTTGTTCTGTGTATATTGGGGAGCGTGACATTTTACAAATATGAAAAATTAGGGGGTGTTAACTTTGTAAGACTATATCCGTGAAATCTTCAGCTAGTACTGTCAAAACAGGCCGGCGGGGCGGGCCGGCCCGTAGCCCGCCGAAAGCCCGCCACTAGCGGGGCGGGGGCGGGTAAGCCCGCCTACTGGAGGGCCTGGGAAATGAAGGCCTCCCCGCCTGCAGGCGGGTAGCGGGCCTGCGGGCTTAGCCCGCCAGTTATTAAAAAAATAGGAAAAAGTAAAATAAAATAATAAAAAATAGAAAAAATAATAATATAAAAATTGGAAAAATAAGAAAATGAAGGAAAATATATATAATTTAATAAACTTTTTAATATTAATCTATTTTTGTTATTAAGTATTAATTAATATTTGTAATATTATATAATAAATAATATAATTTTTTTTATTCGGGCGGGCTATCCGCGGGTAAGCCCGCCCCGCCCCGCCCCGCCAAAGCCCGCACCCGCCGCGGGCTTACCCGCCAGGCGGGCCTAAAATTTAAGAGCCCGCCCCGCAAGCGGGCCGGCGTGCGGGCCCAAGCCCGTTTTGGCAGCTCTATCTTTAGCAACTCAAGACATGTATTAAATGTGGCACTTTGAAGACAAGTTTTAAAATCTAAGAAGGTCAGTAAATTTCAAAACCGAAACAATTTGAGGACATTATGATTCAAAATTGAAGTGCAACAATAAGTTTCAAAATCGTAATCATTGTAAATTTCGACAAATTTGACACTTATTGTCCTAAAACTAAAAACATCTAGATGAGGCATTCTCAAATTTATTGGACCGCAGGCAGGCCCACCACTAAATTACATTGATATTTATGCTTTTATGCTGTGATTTGTACTTTAATAACATAAGTTAATATTAAAGAAGTTGATTAAATTAGATATATATTACAATTGGAATTCTTCATTTTTCAAATTGGTTCCTATTTTATATTAATTTTGTTATTTGTTACTTCCTCGGTCCCGACTATTTCTTCCCAAAGATTAGTGGGCACGGAGATTAAGAAATCACATTATTTTAATATTATAGTACACCTTTTGAGGTATGGAGAAAGAAAAGTTATTAGTAGACACGCAAATCAAGAAGATTTTTTTTAATATTAATGGTGTAATTAGTTTAATTAGTGGGATAATTTTTTACCAAAAATGGAAATGGGAAGAATTATGTGGGACGTCCGAAATAGAAAGATGAGAAGAAATAAGTGGAACGGAGGTAGTATTTTTTTAAAAAACGGGCGGGTTAAGCCTGCCAAGCCGGCTACCCGCGTCCAGGCGGAGCGGGCCTTCGTTTCTCAATCCCACTCCGCCGACCCGTATTGACGGCTCTACCTATAATATAACCTTTTATAGGTGTTTGGGTTTTTTTGAAACTTCAATATTTAACAAAAGCCCGCTAAAGTAAAATGGACTTTGTGATAAAGTTTGAGAGAAATGATAAGATAAAGAATAAGAAGAGTTTGATCAATAATATTGTGTTGGGCCTAATATGACCGAAGGACAAAAAATAACTATGCCACATTTTGTTCACCATTTGTCAGGACATCGTTGACCATTAGTATATATATAAGTACTTTGCGTGTGCTATAATATTTCTTATATATAAATTTATTTTAATTTAAAATACTTAATAGAGATTATAATTGTATAATTCAAATTTAATTATTTATTTTCGCAAATATATAAAAAAAACTTATTCCATATAAAAATAAAGAAGGAATGAATTAAAATGATAATTAAAATTAGTGGTAACATTTTTATCATTTACAATAGCTTAATAAGTCTATTTGGCAGTTTACATGAAGTCCCAAGGGCAATAGCAATTTGTCATTTTTTGGTAATAGTTTCAGAAGAGAAAATATTTCAATAAAGTCACAAGGTAGAGCTAATTTTCATTTTACGCATATTAAATATACATAAAAAAAACTTTCCGTTATATATAGATGAAATTGAAGGGCAAAACACGCCGGAGTCGAGTTAAAAGAGGAATCACAGAATTTTAAACATGATTGGTTGGTCAATTATGTTGACTATAGGCGCAATGGTGGCTCGTTACACGAGGAGATTCGGTCCAGTATGGTTCTATTCTCACGTTATCATTCAGTCATTTGGATTCTTATTAGGTTTGATTGGACTTATTTGTGGGTTGGTTTTGGAGAATCGTCTTCAAATCTCTGTCACCAAGCACAAAGTCCTTGGAATTTTCATCCTCGTCCTTTCTTGCATTCAGGTATTACTATAAACAATTTACTATTATCCGTTACATTTATTATAATGCGAGTATAAATATATATTTGTGTGTGTGTGTGTGCGTGTGCACGTGTTACAGATGGTTGCTTTATTTATCCGACCATCCAAGGATTCAAAGTCTAGAAAATATTGGAATTGGTACCATCACAACGTGGGGAGGTTAATACTTGTTTTAGCAGCAATCAACGTGTTTACGGGATACATTTGGGCAGGCCTGGATCAACCTGGAATAAAACTTTTGCTGTTGTGCTTGCTATTTTAATCACGGTAGTTCTTATTTTCGAGATTGGGAGGTGCTTGAGAGACTAATATGAATATTTGTTACTACTAAACCTATAGCATTAAGTGGTGCAAATTTTTTTCTTCTGCTTTAGCTTCTTTTTAATTGAGTTATCAGAAATAGCGCCCTAATGAGTGGCGCGTGAACGTGCCACTTGGAGCGGTGCTTTCTAAAAGCATCACTCTAAGTGGCGCATCATTTATTTTTTTTACTTTCATTTTCTTTTGTTTTGTGTTTGAAAAAATTTCTCAAGTAATTAAAATAGATGTCCGAAAATATTTGAAGCTTACCAAACATAAACCAAATATTACATTGCAAATAAAATTACTTAAACATGCACAAATCAGACAATGCACAAAATTTTCAAAACACTAATAATTTTACTTAGCCTTGTCGACCACTTCGTCTTGCACGCCTCTCAGAGCTATTCATCTCGTTCGCAATCCTCGTCATTCGATGCTTTCCTTCTCCCCTTCGATTTCTACTTTGCGAATTATGGAATAGTTGGAAGTCGGCATCCTTCCAATAATTCTCGTAGTCCAAAGGAACAATGCCACCCTCATATGTTCCCAAGTAAGCTTTTTTATTATAATATGCGGCAACATATTGAGCACAATTAAGCCCAAAGCTACAAGAAGCTGCTTGTGCATGTGCACATGGTATTTTGAACATACTCCACTTAACACGTGAGCACTGATGATCATTCAATAAGACGACGTATGTACTAGATCCCCTTCAACTTAAATCAGGTACAGACCTCAGCGGACCTTGTCGCATAATCAAATTCTCTCACCGTATGGCTTCTTGAGTCGTTCCCCTTTCACAGTACTTTTTCGTGGCATAATATGACCATGCAGTTTCATAATTCTCCATCGGAAGACATGCCTCTTGATACCTGTCAAAATATATGTTATAATGCGATGGAAAGTAAACTGGACAATTGGAGTTATGGGCAGACATCGAGATCCTTTTGAGACTCCACTATGATATATTGGTCCTGGTCGTCATTGTACCGCAACGACGACCCCATCATAGCGAACGTCTACTTCTCAAGTGGTATTTTAGCAAGCCACTTCTGAGCATCTTATTGATAACATTAATTTGATCCATCGTTGAATGAGATAGGTCCTTTGACTGTTGGTTTTTAAACTCCTTGCAGAAGTTAGATTTGATATGTCGAAGGTAAAAACAATGGACACCTCTAACTGAATTTCTTCATATAGCAACTCTATAGCAGATTTAATCGAAGATGGCGATCTGAGATTAATAGACTTCCTCATTTTCAACACGTGCAAATTCAATAAGTGCCAAAACCAGTACCAAGATTCACGGGTTTCTTCATCTACGACTGAGAAGGCAAGTGGAAAGACGTTCGGTTAGCATCAAGGCTCCCAACAATCAACATCTTATGCGTATATTTTCGTGTAAAGATGAGTTCCGTCGACACCTACAACCATTTGACAATGTTGAAAACCATGTATGCAAGTTTTAAAGTTCCAAAAAACGTAGCGTAAGATAATTGTTCGTGATATGTCTTCACTTCATAATCGTGCCCGACTTTTGTGCATGCGCTTTCATAATTTTGGTGGTTGTTGGACGAAACTCTCTCGCATACCATTTACGATCCTCATAGCACGCTTTTAACCCCTCCACGCTTGAAGATAAGAAATTTTGTAGCCATGACTTTCTTTGACCCTTTGTATCACATCCTTTGGAAGATATTGCGGATTAACCCGAACGATGAAAATCAACATCTCATCAATAACGTCTGGAGATATGTTTCGATGTGTGTTTGGCAATTCGTACATCAAGCACGTGTGCTCTACAGGATACCTTGTTATTAACCAGTAACCTTTCTTCTTTTTGTGGCATGCACGACATTCGTCGTTTAACGCCGACGACCACCGACGACAACATCTGTCGATCACCGACGGAACCACCACACCGGCGAAAATAGCCGCCGGTACCACCACACGCAAGCACAATGGTGGCCACCAGCGAGGACAGCCGGCGAACAAGCAGTAACTCACCGAGATGGGCGGCTATCCAGCCAATTCACCGGTAAACAAAGACTAAAATTAGGCAAAATCATGCGCACCCACCACCAACACCGGACATAGCGGTGGTGGGCCCATCCATCACGACGGGGCTCCGCACCGGAGAGCCGCGCTGGCGAGCCCTGGAGAGCCTTGTTGGCCAAATCGTTCAGAACGCTAGAAGGAGGAGGAGGAGAAGAAGAAGAAGAAGGTGGAGGGGTTAGGGCATGCTAGAACGCACCACTGTGTGACCCGTTGAGAACGCGTCACTTGTGTGGCGCGTTCTGAACGCGCCGTTCGAAGTGTTGCGTTCACCTATTTTGAAATTGTTTTAATTTTGGCATTATTTCAGACAGTACAATTAAAAACACGGTAAATTGAAGAAAAAAAGCGTTTTGATTTGAGGTAGCTTTTGTTATCTAATGTAATATTGAGTATCTTGTTTGATAGTATAAAATAAGTGATTCATTGCAGAAAAATAACTACTATTTTGATTGATACGTAAAATATTTGACAATTGGACGTATAAGATTTACCCCCAGTCTTAATTCTTCATGTTGCAAATCCGGTACTTAGACAATTTTTTTCGAAATTGCCTTCGTAATCGCACCTTCACAACCGGCTCGCGTCTAAGTCGATCCGCCCCGCGCGTTCCGTCTTAGCCGCGATAAGCCTCTCCCACACGTCGCCCTGCTTTGTGAAGTGGAAGACAAACAAGACAACGTAATTTTAAGGGACTTCGTCGAGGTTCGCTCCTCGACTTAGCCCGTTTTATTCCTCAACAAACAAAACGTACACAAAGGAAAACTCAAACCCGTGTGGAACCGAACAAGTCTCGGCCTCACCTCGCTAACCCAAACGAAGCTACTAACACGGTTATCCTAAGTGTCCCTTGGGATCTTAATCACTCGCCTAACTCGCTCGTGAAAACCTACGCGTGACCCCGTCGAATCCTTGCGCCAAAGACTCGAATGCATGACTTGGTGTGCTCTCGAAAATCGGCCCTCAAACTCGAATTTTCTGAATGCCTTGGGCTGCTCGAATGAGGTCTTATTTATAGCCATCAAGCCTTCCTTTGAATTGGTAAAAGAGATCTCCAAAGATCTCCCTAGATATGGAAAGTATCTTACCTAAAAATAAGGAAAGTATCTTTACCAAATCTAGGCCAATTCAAACTCCTTGGAAGCTTCTAGGACTCCGCGTGCCGCGCCCGCTTCGTCCTCGCCTCAGCCCTTCGCCGCGCGCAGCCTGGCCCGCGCGCGCCGTCGCACACCAGCCTGGCCCGTCGCCGTGGGCCAGGTTCGACCTTGCCTCCCAGCTCGGCCGTCGTCACTCCGGCGCCGCCGTCGACCACCGCCGTCGCCGCCGCCGCGCACGGCCGTGCTCCGCCGCCCGCCGCCGTGCACCGCCGCCGGACCTCAGCGTCCGCGCCAGCTCGCATGCGCGCGCGCACCATCGCGCGTGCTGGCCTGCCTAAGTGCCGCGCCCCATGCCGCACACGCGCGCGCGCGTTGCCTCAGCCCCGCGCGCCAAGCCTCGCAAGCCCCTGCCGAGAAGTCTCACCCCTTGCCTAAGTCCCATGCGCGCCAACTCCCGCACACCCTGCCGAGAAGTCCCCGCACGCCCTCAGCGCAAAGTGCCCACGCCGCGCGCGCGCTGCCCCCGCTGCCTCGCGCATGCGTGCGCATAGGCGCGCAGCCCGGCCAGGCCGCCTGCCTGGCCGGCCACCGTGGCTGACCTCGCCGGCTCCGATCATGCGTATTTGGGTTGAATCGTCCAAGTGTTGTTCCCCGCCAACTCGTGCACCTTGGACCCGCACATATTGCTACTTATATAGCTCGGCCATGACGAGCTGATGACGTGGCAGCTAAGGGTGTGACATTCTCCCCCCGGAGAAAGTCGACGTCCTCGTTGACACCGGCGTCCCGTAGCCAGCCCCTTTCTTCGTATGCCAATACTCGGCCACCTCATCCTCGAACTGAGCAATGTCCGTGAACTTCTCCCACGAAGTCTCGGACACATCATCGCCCTCCATTGAACCAGGAATTCGTTCATGCCCAACGAACGACGATGGTCAAGAATCCTCCTAACCTTCCTGTCGAACACCTTCGCCTGGGTGCCCGGTGGGATCCGCTTCACCTGTTCCAAAGAAGTGTCGCCTGGATGATACTTCTTAAGAAAACTTACGTGAAAGACGGGATGTATCTTCATGTGTCCCGGAAGCTTAAGTCGATAAGCCACACGCCCGACTCAGGATTCCACCTCGAACGGCCCATCGTACTTCGGCATCAGCCCCCGCGCAAGCTGCTCCTTGCCTGCTGGTGCCGGCCTCCACATGTGCGGCCGAAGCTTCAGAAGCACCAAGTCGCCTACCTGGAACTCGACCTCTCGCCTGTCTCGATCCGCGTACTCGCGCTTCTGTGCTTTGGCCAAGCTATCCCTAGCCTGGGTCCACAACTCCTGTCTGGACCACGCGAACTTATACGCCGCAGGACACTCCCCGATCATGCGCGTAGCAACCACCGCTGGTTGGTTCGGTTGAAAGCCGTAGACCATCTCAAATGGGCTGACTTTCGTAGCTGAGGCTCGGTGCAGATTGTAGCTAAACTGCGCCGCGTCGAGTAGATCGACCCAATTCGTCTGACTCGCCGTCACAAAGTGCCTCAGGTATTCTTCAAGCATTTGATTCGCCCGCTCCGTTTGGCCATCCGTTTGCGGGTGAAAAGACGTCGAGAACTTCAACTTCGTCCCAAGAAGCTTGAATAGGAACGTCCAGAACCGCCCCGTAAACCTCGCGTCCCGATCACTCACGATCGATGTTGGTACCCCATAGTACTTCACAACGTGCTTGAAGAAAATCTCCGCCGACTCCTTCGCCGGGCACTCGCATGGTTCCGGTGCGAACACTGCCATCTTCGAGAACCTGTCAACCACAACAAGAATCGAAGTGCACCCCTGTGCCTTAGGTAAAGCAGTGATAAAATCCATCGAGATCGCCTCCCACGGTCTCGTCGGTATGGGCAGCGGCTCCAATAAGCCGGCCTGCTTACGCCGTTCGGCCTTGTCTTGCTGGCATGTCAAGCAAGTGCGGACATAGGCCTCCACGTCGTCCTTCATCCTCGGCAATGAACTTGGAAGAAAGCAGCGCGTACATCCTATCCATCCCCGGATGTCCCGCCCATAATGTGTCGTGGTGCTCGCGTAGCAACTCCTGCCGCAACGCGCCTTCTGGAACGAGCACTCGCCCGCCTCTGGCCAGCAAGATCCCGTCTTCGAGCCAGTATTGTCGCACCACTCCCTCCTTGGAAGCTTCTAGGACTCCGCGTGCCGCGCCCGTTTAGTCCGCTCGCAGCCTGGCCCGCGCGCGCGCACCGCCGCGCGCGTGCCTCGTCGCACACCAGCCTGGCCCGCCGCCGTGGGCCAGGTTCGACCTTGCCTCCCAGCTCGGCCGTTGTCATTCCGGCGCCGCCGTCGACCACCGCCGTCGCCGCCGCCGTCCGCCGCCGTGCGCCGCCGTGCTCCGCCGCCCGCCGCCGTGCACCGCCGTGCACCACCGCCGCCGGCAGCGCCAGCTCGCATGCGCGCGCGCACCATCGCGCGTGCTGGCCTGCCTAAGTGCCGCGCCCCATGCCGCACTCGCGCGCGCGCGTTGCCTCAGCCCCGCGCGCCAAGCCTCGCAAGCCCCTGCCGAGAAGTCTCGCCCCTTGCCTAAGTCCCATGCGCGCCAACTCCCGCACACCCTACCGAGAAGTCCCCGCACGCCCTCAGCGCAAAGTGCCCACGCCGCGCGCGCGCTGCCCCCGCAGCCTCGCGCATGCGTGCGTGCGCGCCGCGCGCACGGCCCCGCGCCTAGTGTAGGCGCGCGGCCCAGCCAGGCCGCCTGCCTGGCCGGCCACCGTGGCTGACCTCGCCGGCTCCGATCATGCGTATTTGGGTTGAATCGTCCAATTGTTGTTCCCCGCCAACTCGTGCACCTTGGACCCGCACACATTGCTACTTATATAACTCGGCCATGACGAGCTGATGACGTGGCAGCTAAGGGTGTGACACTTCATTAGTCGGAGATAACGTGGATAAAATTTCATTTGTGTACTTGATGACTAAGATGCTTCCTTTGAAAGAAACTAAGATGCTCCTTTTGAAAATAATTTGAGTAAAGATTATTGAGAGCAGGGGATCTGATCGAGTACTCTGACAATATCCGAGCAATCAATGATAATTTGGACAACGAAATTTTAAGGTAGGAGATTCTAAAACAAATTGGGGTAGTCTTAGGATTTTGGTCATCGGGCCAATAGGGTTAACTGACAAGCATAATCGAATTTATTAAAATCTACTATGGTTTTGGGGGGAATACATCGAACAATAATTTGCTAAAAACTGACGTCCGGTAAATGAGATTAATTTTTGAAAATTGACACACTAAAGAGATGAAAAATACATTAATGCTATATGATTTGTAGCCCAATAATTGCAAGGTACAAGCCCGCAATACAATCATAAGCCGGTTTTCCTATGAAAATCATCTCTAGAAGATACTGGGAACTTTAGAAACATCATATAAATAAATACCGTCATGTTAGGTAAGTTACGAAATGTATTGCCGGCCCAAACAAAAGTTTAAAAATAGTTGTTTGACCCTTAATTGTTTTATAACCCTGATTCCTTTCTTCAATTCAAACACTGTACTTTGAGAAGCGAAAATGAGGTGAAGGAATTCAATATAACATGCACGGCTTGTTAAGAAATTACAATTTTAAAAATTTCCTCCAAAAAAAACAGTGTTCAAAATAGAAATTGAGATATATGTGGTTGAAAAAGTTAAAATACAATGGTTTTAATTCATCGATGAACCTATTATGCATTCATGCATTCATGGTGGTAGCTAGCCACTCGAAGAGTACTTATGAAATTGGTATGAGTATTAAATAATATTTTTGCACTGATGTCTTGTTGATGAGAACAAACCGACAACATGAGTAAACTGTGCAAACTCGTTTGCAAAAGCCAACGTGAAAGACAAGGTACATGAACTTTTTTATATTTTAGTCAAAGATTGGTGCACTTGATCTATGTGATGTATATCATGAATGAACATTAACGACTAATATGCGGTTTTTTTTTTTGTTTTTTTTTGGTTGTGATGGAGTTTGATAAATTATTCATTTGAGAGGAGTATCTTTATCACGAGTCCTGTCCAGAGAAACTTTCTTCACATATAAATAATTGAGGAAAAAGTTGCTGGAGAAATGATGGGTGACATGCGCGACACCTGCTAAAACCACCATCATCACATTAAAGAGGTTTGGCTTGTTATACGGTGGCCCATTTTAGTTAGAAAGTTTCCATATGCGATGGAGTCGATATATTATGTTAAACAAAATTATATAAGCGAACCGAATGTAACATGAGATGTGGAATATAACTACGTTGCTCATATACAGAAATAGATATTATGGTTTACGTTATTATTAGACAATATTTAGATAAACTAATACAACGTCGATTAGTCTTTTAGGGGAACCATTGACTAAAATATATTGGCTTCACGGTGAAACTCAATGGCCGACACAATTCAACTTATTTTACCATTTTCCACCGGTGCTTCGCAACAATAGGTATAATCTCAAGTGTCCCAACAAATCATAATGAAAAAGGTAATTTTCAGGCTGCAAATGAGATTGAGGTCTCATTGAAACCACTTATGCAACACAAAAAAAGAAACAGATGTTATGAAGAAACTTACTCTGACAGACGAAGAATAACCTGATGTAGTTGTGAAACTAGCTGCATGAGATAGTTTGATCTAATTTCTGACTATCAAAACCGAGGAGGTTTGATATCACGTGCAACGCAGTTGTTGCCTGAGACGGAAAGATTCCAATACTACATAGTCGCTCGCTAGTTACGTGGAACTGACTATTGCGGAGAATAACCATTTAGCCCTGTCACATGCATACAAGGACAATGTAATGCTTGTAGATGTGTTTGGTTCTTCATTGAAAGCCCAAGAAATGTTGTAAGCTTAACAACATCCAATGATAGACAACTAAACAAGTAGATCGAGTGACACTAACCTTGTCGTAGTCATAGTTGAGCATGCATCGTTTTGGCGATGCGAAGTATTTGGTCATTTGTTTTGGCCACTTAAGGGTTAGTAGCCGTTGGACAAGTAACATGTGTTTGCAGGTAATTCCGACCAAGTCAACGAGCGAGAGAAGCCGATATTGGTGTATCGGAGACGACACGAGAAGGGAAGAAAGACTTAGTGGACTGAGTGGAACGGGACGGGCCGTACAGAAAATTGCGACCACGAAAAACGTGGCAGACCCGTTCACCAAGCCACTATCAGAGGCAGTGCTGGATAGACATCTCGAAAAGATGGGTATTAAATATTGCAGCACATGGCATTGAGTGCAAGTGGGAGATTGTTAGGGATATGCCCTCAAATGCTATACGAAGTTTAGATTGTGTAGGGCATTAGCTTGTTTATCATTCAATTTCTTACGTAGTAAGATATTTTCATGCGTTTAATTAATGCATTGTTAGTTTATTGGATATATGAGCTCTACACTAGGAATCTGGTAAAGCAATAAATGAACAAATCCAAATGTGTCGATTTGAGTCACTGTTTTCCAACAGGGGAGACGTTGGAGATTTTGCTCCAAACTTCCAGAAACAAATTTGTGTCTTTCGCAAACACACACATGCATCACATCCGCCCGGTCTTGGTTCAAAACCGACCGGTTTACTTCCGCACAAGATGCACAAAAGAATATCAGACACCGGTATCTAACTTTAAGCGGTGCAGAACCGAAAAATATCCAGTGTTTTTTCACCCCTCTAAATACATTAATCGATCCTAACAAGTGGTATCAAAGAAGGTAGCTTGATATTCACATTTAACAAACTATGATGTCTTCAAACAAACTTCCTAACAGGGAAAACTTACTTGAATGAAAGACTTGGATAATGACTCATCTCTACGCGCAAGACGACGAGGTGATAGATGTGATAACCACGGGACATTATGAAGGTAAACTCACGACATGCGGCACATCCTGACGAGCCGGAAGAAGTCCAAAAAGAAAGGAGCGAGTTGACAACAGCCGAAAGAAGAAAGAAAAACCTTGATAATATTGCGAAGGACAGCATGTTCAAAATGTTGGACATGGGAATCTTTAGGCAGGTTATGATGTGCTCAACCGAGGAGGTATGGGCCAAACTCTACCAAATTTGCAAAGGAAACGAGCCAGAGAGAACAAACTCGTGGCCTCCATTCAAAACGACACCATCAAGTGAAGACAGAGGAGGCCATGGTAGATTTCTAGGAGTGGTTTTGCTCCGTCGTCAACGACCTCTCAACGCTGGGCAGACAACTCGAGCACAGGAACATGGTTATCAAAGTCATGAAAGCACATGCACGCTAATGGGACGTAAAAACAATGGTCATGCGAGAGTCGAAACACTTAAGCAAGCTAATGCTGCATGATCATTTTGCAGTTTGAAGGCCAACGAGTTCGAGCTCCAAACGAGACGATGAGGCGATACTAGTTCAGCCGGTCAAAGCCTTGGCTGTGGCAGAAACGTCTGCCTCAAGGAACGCTGAGGAGATATGCGAAGAAGCTATGGCCCTCTTCATCAAAAGGTTCGGGAGGTTCATGAAAGGAACCCGAACAAGACGCCACGAGGTAAGCACGCTAGCAAATATGAAGATTATGCTTGAACTATGGTAGGACCGGACACTTCATTGCTGACTGCCCCCAAAAAAGAAAGAGAAATAAAGACCAATCGAGCAAACATATTCAAGCAAGAGAAAGTTCCAGGCCCTTGTAGCTGGAAAGAGCCAGCCCAAATGGGACGATACCGACTCAGAGGAGTCGAGCTAAGAAGAAAAACTGAGCGAACATAAAAGCGAGGAGCAGATCGTGTGCCTGATGGCAGGTCAACTAACTCAGGAGGCTGATTTCATCTATGAAGAGCTAATGGATGCTCTTCAAGGAATGTCCGACGAATACTGGAAGCTTTATCTTAGGTCACCGTTTGTCAACACAATTAGTCCTAGGCTCGAATTCTAAGGAAATCGATTAGAATGTTGAAGATTGAAATTCGATCGAAAACTGTTGGTTGAAGAACACGAGAGAGAAAACCTTAAGTGTGAGAAAGTTTTGTGTGTTTCTCTCTCTAGAAATGAATTCGGCAGCCTTGCGGATCAATTCTCTAATTTTCTGTATTAAGCACAATTTGTTTACATCTATTTATACCAAACATACTTGGTATAAGTATCTAACTAGTCATAATCTATGGACTAATACAAATAAAGCCCCTAATTACAAGGACAACAAATGAAATCAAGCACAATTAAAATATATACTCTACAGTCTCTCCTTTTGTGCTTGATTTCATTTCCGCGCTGTTTGTCCTCATCGGGAGTAGTACGACCTGCAAAAGCCTAGCACATACTCGAAGTCCCTTAGCGTGTTCTCATCTCCAGTCGCTCCTCAATGTCATCACGTAGTTCCAACAGGAGCGGCTGTTCTCTCACGAACCTATGAACCCTCAGCATTGTCTCTCGATTAATCTCTTCCAATCTCTTCTCTATGTTCTGCCTGATCACCTTGAGCGTTCCGTCGCAAAACTTATGAATCTCAGTCTTCAGCATCATCCTAGTTTTCTTAGCTATTGGATTGTGGTAGGTGACGCCTAAGACTGAGCTGATATGTACGTGATTGCTTGGAAGCCCTTCGATTTCAGGTCCTTGATTGAGCGGGGCCGTCATGTTGACCTTCTTCATATTGCTCTCCAGAGCCATCTGAAGGTCGTGTGCGACGGAGTACTTGACTTGTCGCAACATGAATCGGTAGAGTCCCTCGAGTCCTTCGTTCTTGATAAAGCCTTGAGGTCCCTTGTACTTCTCTACATAGAGTTGGTAGAAGTTGTACACCTCCTTGGTAGGAAGATAGGGTAGGTCACTCTCGCTTTGTTCTTCTCGAGTTCGATCTATCCGCTCTATCACATAGTACGGTGTTGGAAGATTCCCTTTAGTGCAGTAGACGATGAGTAGCTGACAGATTGGGGATAATTCCTTGAAGTGACTCTTTAGCCGTTCCTTAGGATTCCCCAGCCTCATGTCTGGTCCGAGTTGGGTCAGCATCCAAAGATAGCTCATCCTTTTCTGCCGCTCCCAGTGAGAGATGCCTCTGAGTTCGAACTCCTTCGGCGTATTGATTTTGTCCGGTGACCTCCAAATATTTTGACGAACTTCTTCTAGAAATAGGAGCTCGATCCTTATGTTTTCCCACTGCGTATCAATGCGACGGTTCCAGGCATTGTCTTGTAGGCGAAGCCGCTCCTTGCGCAATTAACTCTGGAAGCCTTGCGGGAGTTTGTTCATGGTCTTCACCTTCCTGAAGTTCTTCGCCTTCAATTAAAACTAAGTCGACCGAAGCTGCTTGGAGGAACTGATGCGTTGTCTTTGAGCTTCATCGGGCATGCTGTGGGTCAACCACTATCCTTCGAAGATGTACTTATCTAGGAATTCGTGCGGATTGACACCATGGCCAGAAGTACCCGGATGGTCTGGAGCGATCGAGTGAGTAGCTTGAGTTGCTGCTAGGGCTACGAGCATCGCAGCACTTGCTTCTTCTTCCGAAAGCATGGGGCTTGTGAAGGTCGGTGGTGTGGGCGGAGGCGTCATTAGGGTGAAGGATGGTGGGTCGATTTGGGTTTGGGTTAGGTGGTGCGGTGCGTGGTGGTGGTTGTTTGGGTAGTGGGTTGTGAGGTTCCAGCGACTCCTTTACTTATCTGAGTCGCGCCAGGGTTCTGTCTCTCACCCCTTGTGATAATCCTTAGCCTCTTCTCCCCCTCAGGTGGGCCCTGATCGTCTGGGTCGTTATGTCGATGTTTGGAGTGGGAGCCTTGGCCCGGCACGTTTGGGATGGGTCAGGACGATCGACGAGAAGGCGGAAGAGTTCTTCTTCTTCCAGCGTCCGTGTGGTTAATTTCAATATCCTGGCGAGCAGGATTGAGTGGAGTTCGGTGATGGATACGGTGGCGGAGTTGATGAGGTTGTGGGTGAGGATGGGTGTTGGGACTTGTGTGGATAGGATGGGTTGAGTGGGTGTGAGGATGGGTTGTGATGAAGACGGCTCCGAGACGGGTGCTTTTCCACGACCTTGGCGGGACGTCTCAATGGCATTACGCACGCTCTCCATAATTTTGTCTTCAAAATCCTTTAGCGCGTTGGCGAGAGCAGCCTGAAGTCTGTCTTCAGTCACGTACGGAGTGGACGCCTCCGTTGTAGAAGCTCTAGGATGACTGATGTCGCCCGTTATCAACCCTAGGGCTAACACCCGCTCCTCAGGTTGGCTCACAGTCACTTGAGGTTGTGACTATCCGAGACTTCCACCCAATCCTTGAGTTGAATCTGGAAGATTCTCATCTATGGGTGTTTCGGCATGCTCGGTTTGGGCCTGCGAACCAGACACCGGAAGATTGTGTTGCGGCTCAAGATTGAGCTAAGTAGTGGCCGTAACACTTTAAGAGATGATCGGCGCGGTATCTGGTGCGGTGGTGACGGCGGTGAAGAGGGACTCGATTTGTATGCTAAGTCGTCTGGGAGTCCGTCTTATCAAGCTGATCTCCTCATCAGACTCCGTGTCGGATGGGGTGGTTGTATGAGGAGTAGGGTCAAGTTCCTCAAGAGCCCGATCCGTCACCAGTGGAAGTGAGTTTTCACCCTTTCTGCCTCGGGCTGTGCTACTTGTTGAAGAACCTCCTCAATGGTTTCTTCGAGCACGCCAACATGGACGAGCACTTCCACTTGTAGTGTTTCTTCTGGAGCTTCTTGTTCCAACTCTGCTGCAACAACATCAATCAACGTGGCATCTATATCAGGAACGTGTTCGTCCTGAGTTGGAAGCTCCTGCTCTAGCTCCTGGGCCACTGTATCAATCATCATGGCGCCAGTGCTTGAGTGTTGTTGTTGTGGAGGGCTCACTTGGAAATCTGCGGGGGCTCTCGACCCACTTGCTCGGTGATATGATGTTCCCGACAGCATCTCTGATATTCGTCTCCTGCGGGGTCGGCAAGACGAAGAAGGTTGAGTGGAATGGCGATAGATGGCTGAGCTAGGTCCACCAACATTGGGTTGTGGAAGAACTTGAGCCTTGGTGGCTGATAGTTTCCTCCCCGGAGGCAGGCGAGGAATGTTCTGCTCGTACATCTCCATTTGTTGGCTTATGATGACGGAGAACCATCTCGCATACGGTTCTTGGACCTTTTGTTCTCTTTTTGTCTGATCTGCTCTGCGAGGTCGTTCCGGATCAGTGGAGTGAAATCGTAATTCCGCGATAACACGACTCCATGAAATATTCGGAGGATGTGCCCATTGCCTTTGTCGAAGCCTGCGTGCTTCGGGGATAGACACTTATTGATGATCCCGAAAAGTGTCTTCCTTGGATGGAGAATCCCGTTGCTCTGCATCTGAGCTAGCTTGGTGAGCGGCGGACGGTTTCCCATCTGGAGGAAATCACGCACCAGTTCTGCATCTGATGGGAGGGGATCGTAGTTTTGGCTGTGAGGGAGGTCAAGCAGAGCTCTGAACTCGTTCTTGCTCAGCCAGATGTGCCTCGTCCCGACAACCGTGGTAAAGTGATATGCCCGTTCAAGATGAGGCTCTTGATCATCCCCCAAAACTGCTGGAGGTAGACCATCGGCATTGATGCCGTCACTGTAATTGCATGCCATAGTGGATGGCCTTGCAGGATGGACACGGTAATGTCATCTGGACACCGGAAGGTGGTCAGGTCTAACTGGAAGTTCATGTCCTGGACGTTGAGATATAAGGTCTTCTCGTAGATGTGATTGTATGTGGGGTAGTGATCCATCTGAAATCCACATAAGAAAAAAAAATCTTAGTTCAAAAATTTTGAGTCGAAATAATCTTGAAGAATGTATGGATTGGCACATAGGTATACGAAAAATGGTATTTCGACCTATGTATATTTTTCAGATGAAAGTTTAGTCGAAAAGTTTCTAAGTGTTTAAAGCCACTGTTCACTCCGTGAAATTTGTCGCTCGTAAAATTGAAATTTCAATTTTAAATCTCCAAGTGCTGATTTTTAATTAAGATATCCGTCTACTTTTGTGATCGAAAATTTTATTCGCTATAGAAGGCTACAGTGAAAAAACTTAGAAATTTTTCTAAGTTTGTTTTGACCTTTAGACACGATACTGTAGCGAGAAATTATACGATCGAGAAAACATTTCGTGTAAATTTACGATCGAGAAATTAGATTTTCGAGTAAATTTTTACGATCGAAAAATTTTTCGCGCGTGAATAAAATTTTTCGTGTGAAAATTAACGAGCGAGAACGTATTTCGATTTTAAATAAGTTTTTCGCTGTGAAATTTTACGATCGAGAAAATTTGTCATCGAGAAATTAATTTTATTGCCGCTAAAATTTTTCGACCGAGAATAAAATATGAAATCGAAATTTTCGACTGTAAGTTTTGCGCTCAAAAAATTTTTAAAGAGATTGCATCTATTTTATCTATTCCTCTCAGTAATATTTCGCTCTCATAAAATCAAAATTGCGTTTCTCGATTGTAAATAAATTTCGTTCAACGTTATTTATCTAAATGACTAACTCGAAAACATTTGCGAGAGCTTGTTTAAGTCCATATAGAGCTTTATTAAGCCTGTAGACGTTGTCTGGGAATTGTTCGCTCACAAAACCCTCAGGCTGAGATACAAAAACTTCTTCCTTCAGTATTCCGTCGAGGAATGCAGTTTGACATCCATCTGGTAGACTGTGAAGTTCTTGTGTGCTGCGAAAGCTAAGAAAATCCTGATGGCTCAATTCTGGCGACTGGAGCATATGTCTCATCATAATCGACTCCTTCATGTTGATTGTATCCTTTTGCTACCAGCCTAGCATTTACAATCCTTGCTCGTCCTTTTTGTTCTTAAAAACCCATTTAGTACCTATGATAGTTTTCCCACTCGGTCTTGGCACCAGGTTCCAGACTTCCAGCCTTTCAAACTGACTGATTTCCTCCTGCATTGAGATTATCCAATCTGGGTCGGCGAGGGCTTCGCCACTTTGCTGAGCTTCTGTTGACTATGGAAGCAGGAATAAAGGCTTTCATTCATCGTTGATGCTCGAGTTGTTACGCCAGTGGAGGGATAGCCAATTATTTGTGAGTTCGGGTGTGCACGGGTCCATTTTCTTGTATGAGCTTGTGATGGTTCAGCTACACCGGTATCTCCCATCGCTTATTCAGTGTGATCAGCCTGATGTTCCGTAGCTTCTGTAGGTTAATGTAGTACTGACTCTCCTGAGGAAATTTCTATTGTCGAATCAGTGGACTGAGGTGTTTCTGCAGCTGAGCTGGAAATGATCTCGGTATCAGTTGGAAGTTCACTGTCGTCGTCAATGTGTAGATTTTCTAATGTATGAGGTGAGTTATCATTGCAAGGTGCACTAGAGTTATCACTGTTAGGTGCTGCAGAGTCATCATTGCTATGTTCTGCAGGAGTGGTTGGGGTAGTGGGCGGCGGCGGTCTTGAGAAAAAATCCTCGAATAAGAGTTTGAGTTCCATATCGGTCAATGCGTTGAAATGTGAATGTTCGCCCACTGTGGAGGTGCTTGGTTGATATTTCGTCAACACTCGTAGAAGTCCGAGTTCTAGACTGATTTGTGCAGAAGCCACTCGGTCTACTTCATCAAGTGTCACGTTAATACTCTCAGTAACTGATCTTTTCTCTCTGAGGTATACTCGATAGGCTTTGGAGGTTGTCGAGTATCCTACCAGTATCCCTTCAAATGCTTTTGGGTCGAGTTTGCCTCTATTCTTCACAATCGTTGGCCACGTAGCACTTGCATCCACAGACTATCAAGAAAGAGACTTCTGGTACTCTGCGATTGATCAACTCGTAGGGAGTCCTATTGAACCTCTTGTGGAGGGAGGCATGATTTTGAGTGAAACAAGCTGTGTTCATTGCTTCAGCCCACAAGAAGTGAGGTAATCCAGAGTGAATAAGAAGTGTTCGTGTTGCCTCAACTAAGGTTCTTTTTTTGCGCTCAACTACACCATCTTGTTGAGGAGTTTTTGCTGCTGCGAACTGCTGGGTGATTCCAAGTGAAGCATAGAAAACACTGATCTTTTTGTTCTTGAATTCCGTCCCATTATCAGGCTGATGATTTGGACACTTAGTTGGTAGAGGTTTTGTGCGGTTTTTATAAACTCAATGATTAGACCTGGGATTTCGTCCTTGGTTCTGAGAAATTTGGTCCATGTGTAGCGCGAGAAATCATCCACAATGACCAACACATATTTTCGCCCTTTAATGGTCTGAGTCCACATAGGTGCACAAAGATCCATGTGAATGAGTTCGAGAGGTTTGGAGGTTGAGGCTATACGTTTGGTCCGGTGGGATGCTTTCTTTATCTTTCCCATTTCACACGCCGAACATAGATGCTCTTTGTGATATCTGAACGAGGGAAGTCCTTTTGACCAAATTTTCTGATCGCAATTTGTTACGGTCTTTGAAATTGAGATGAGAGAGTTGCTGATGCCAGATATCGTTCTGATGTAGAGAGGCACGGGAGTTAAGGCACGTTGGTCGGATAGTCTTGGGGTCAATGTAGTAGAGATTCATTTTTCTGTGTCCGGTTAGCAGCTCTCTTCCATTGTAATTAGTGACGCTACATTTGTTGTCTCAAAATTTACCTTGTAGCCTTTGTCACAGAAACATCCAATGCTGAATAAATTGTAGCTCAGTCCTTCGATGTAGGAGACTCCTTTAATGGTTAGTCTGTCATGAATGAGATCACCCGTTCCTAACATGGGTGCGGTTGACCGTTTCCAAAGTAAACCTTCCCGAGAAATCCTTCAGAGAAGTTGCTCAACGGCTCTTTGTTTCCAGTCATGTGTGAGGAGCAACTGAATCTAAGTACCACACATGACGGACCTGCAAAAGGAATCAAGTAAGTTTAGGTACCCATTTATAAATGGGCCCTTCTTTGATAGCAGGTGCAGAATCTAACGTAATTGTTGTTAGATTGGATTCTTTGTCAGATTGTTGGATAACTGATTTAAGAACCCAAACACGACAATTGCCTATGGGATGTAGTTGGGATTTTGGAATCCAGATTTGTTTTTGACCAGAATTCTTGTACTGCTTGATCTTGGGGGTGGTGTGTTTCTTTCTCTTAGATTTGATACTATGATTGTAGAACTTGGGAGATATGCCCTTAGAATGAGAGTTATTTGACGTGGAAGCTTTTTTGCTGAATAGATCGTCATGAGGATGTGAAAATACATCATTGTTTATATAACGATACTTAGATTTCTGGGCATAAAATAATGAAACACGGTTTGCGACATTACAAGAAGTCACTTTTGGAAATGCAAAAGATTTGGAAACATGAGAAGTAATGTTCAAGACTGGTGTCTTCTTCTTATCAGGGAGTGTTATCTTCCTTGTTGAGCCAGATTGAACCTTCTTCGCTTCCTCAGAACTCACGCCTTTGTCTGTGGGTACATGTGATACAAAGTTAGTGAGATAAAGGAGTTTTTCTCGTAGTTAGCTTGCATTTACATGTTGAGGGTTCTCGAACAGGACGAGAGGTCGAAGGTTTTTAGGCGTCAGGAAAGTTTTCAAAGGTATAGATTTTGCTCAACAAAATAGTTTTCTCTTCTTCGTGGACTTTCTTTTCTTATTCTAGAGAGGCTATTAAGTCGCCTATTTTGAGCCTGTTCGTCAATGTTTCTCTGAATTTCAGGCGCAAAAGGTGACATGTAATCATCAGAGAGCATTGTCCTTTTAGTTTTGTAGCTATTATTAAGTTCTATATAATCGCATGCAATTTGAGCCCGCTCCTTGTTCCTCCATTTCTGTTCGTCTGATTCGGTTACCTCTGTCAATCCTACGAAAGGCATTTGGTTTTCAAGCCTCAACCCGAAGCGTTTAGTGCTGTATAAAGGAAGTACTTCATCTTTCTTTGGGTTTGTTGTCACTTGAAAGCCCAATCCTTCGCGGGGATCATAGAAGTCTACATCTTTAGGTTGACTAAGAAAAATGGTTCGATCAGTTTGACCTCTTTTGTGAGAAGATCCTCTAATTCTTTGACTTTCTTATATATTCGAACGCGCTCTTCAGTGATTAGTTCGTATTGAGAAGATACATTTACTCGTTCGTCTTCACTGTCACTTAAGTTCTTACACAGTTCATTGATTTTTTTTCATTATCCTCTACTTTTTCTGTTAAGTCTTTACTTCAGATTTAGACAATGTTATATGGAAAAGTATTGCCATGTGCACCCTGATAGATGATACGAGACGTTTCTCAATCTATGATTTGGAATAAACTTGCAGTAGTGTTTGCATTAACAATATGAAGACACTACCTATGTAGCGCAATATTCCAAAATATTCACCGACTATAAGGCTTTAAAGCATTTGTTGGTGAAAAAAACTAAATGTGAGATGAAAGCGTTGGACTAAAGGAACTCGATGGAAAAATGAATGTTATCAGGGACGTTTTTAGCCAAAAGTCGTGTGATATTATTTCTTATTTATCGATGTCCTTCAGTTTGATTAATCCGAGATAAATAGATGCCGGAATGAAGGCGACTGACTACGGATATTACGTAGGCTTCGATCCTAATTGATTTTATTGTGATGTATCGAATTAAACAAGTTCAGGTAACGAATGGAAAGTGAGGCAAGATTGTAGAGAAATTGAAATAGGGACTATGGAAAAATCTTCTACCCATGATTGCTCATTGATATCAATACGAAATTTCGAGGACGAAATTTCTTTTAAGATGGGGAGAATTGTCAGGAACCGAAATTAAAACCATAAATCATTCTATGCATCATACAAATTTCTATATTTGTATAAGTAATTTCATGATATATGTATATAAGTATTACGAAAGGGACCAAGATATAATAAATAAGGATGAAATGAAATTAGTAATATGAATAAATATTAATTCGTGCAGTGATGATGTGCGAAGTATTGATTCGTGAAACTAGAGGATTCATGAAGATCATGAGGTAGTCAATTCGTGAAATGAGGAGTCGTGAAGGATGTTAGTTCGCGAGGTTGATGATTGGTGAAATTGGAAATATGTGAAGTTATGAATTAGTGAAGTGTAAGTTCACGAATAGAGAACATTTCACGAATGGGAGAAAAGTCACGAATTGAGAGATAGAAATTAAGTTGCGAATTGCAATGTTAATTTGTGAAGTTGAAAGACAAGTTGATTATTAAAAAGAATGTATAATATATATATATATATATATATATATATATATATACAAGTGATGACTCGTGAAATTGATTGCGAAGTTGAAGATCTGAAAGGTTATGGATTCGTGAAGTTTGAGAAAACAATCGTTTAGTGAATTCGCCTAGTATCAAAAGTAATGTTATAGTTCACGAATTAGAACTACTTCACTAATTGGATTAAGAATTTGGTAAGGAAGAAACCAATTTCGCAGATTGAGAATATTTTGCGAATTAGAATAATGATTCGTGAAGTGGAAGTTGATTCGTGAAAGAGACAATTGGCGAAGTGATCAATGAGTGAAATATTGATTCGTGAAGCTTATTAATTTGTGAAATTGGGGTGTAGTTAAGTTGTTGATCCTCAAGTTCGTGAACTTGGCCAAATATTTATATTAATACTGAAATCTTTTTTTTTTTTTTGGTAAGAATATTTTCATTACCACAAGGAACCAATGTTAGCTACAGTTAGGCATACCTCACATATCCAAACTGACTAGTCCTATTAGCTATGTACAATATAATTCATTCATGTATTCCACGCCTCGTTGTGTCGGTTTCACGAATCTCATTCCTCGTACTTGCTCTTTGAAGCTCTTCTTGAATATCTGATCTAGCTCCACATCACTCGCTCCACCCGATCCATGAATCCTAGCATTCCGTTCCTTCCATAATATATACGCAATGGCAGCCACGCCTGCAATTTGTATCTTCGATATGACATTCTTGTGTTTCGCCATTCTAACTAGCTTATGAGTCCAGCCATCAAAAGAAATGGGGACTTCAGTCCGTAACCATCTGCTCACCACAGCCACTAGTTCCCTGCTACACTCACAGCTGAACAGCAAATGTACCAAAACATTCCCTTGCTTCTGGCATAACACACAGTTCGCATTAGTAATAGGTATCCCGCACTGAGCTAATCTGTCCCTCGTGAGCAGCTTCTTATGCATGATAAGCCAAAGTACGAAAGCATGTTTTGGTCCAGTCCACCTGTTCCAAATTGCAGCCGCAAAAACCATGTTTTCCCCAGGTCCCTTAAACCAGTAATACCCAGAGCTGATAGTATAGCAACCATTCGTAGTTGCTAACCAGTCCCCATCCCTGTATCCCTCCCGAAGCATAATAACGAAATCTTATTGTAGCACGAACGTGATTGAAATAATATATTAAATATGGATGATTGCTAAGAGTTGCAAAGACAAAGACATTAGAGGTCAACGTCGATGTCATTCATTCTAATCTAATACTTAAAGAGATAAAGAACAAAAGTCTAATAATTACGATCATCCACGAAATTTTTAAAGTTGAAGTTAGAGAAGAAAACTTGTACGGAACTCAACCGAAAGCTTAAGAAGGGTATGATCTTTATTGTAATTTGCATGTTTTTTTTTTAAGTTATGAATTAACATGTTTTAAGGGTTAGCATACATAAAATTCATAGTTGATCATGGTTAATTAACTTGGATTTTTTTAAAAGATTTGAAGGATACTAACTTTTACTAAGAATTTATGTTTAAAGTTATTATTAAGCATATAACCACGAAAGTTGTTTAAACCCATGTTTTATGAAGTCTTTATTTTACGAGGATTTGGAATTGAATTAGGGTTTTGATGAATTTCTTTTGGTTATAATTTAATCATGAGTTTGATCGAAAGTTATAGGGTTTCTAATAAAAAGTTCATATCTACTCGTGCTCATGTAGGTTTATAAATGATCTTGAGAAATTATATTTGATCGAATGATTTGAGAATAGCGAATGAAAATAGCGTTTAAGATAGTTGAAGGAACGGTTCGCGAGTTCTTTAACGAAGTTCGCGAAGTGAAGTTTGTGCGAATTGATAAAGTTCGCGAATTGATAAAAGGTTCATAGGTTGCGTGGAGTTTGCGAAATTAGTGTGGAAGGTTAAACTTCAGGCATTAGAAGTTTCACAAATTTAAATAAGAATTTAAGGGATTCGTGAAGTTTGTGTAAGGGGTATAACTTTATTAATTGTAAAGTACTTTAAGATTACTTCGCGAATTGGAAGGTTTGCGGGTTGGACAACGAATTTCTGAATTTTGAACTATTTTAATGAAGGGTTGAAGAAGTATTAGAAAAGAATTTACATATGATAATAATATTAGGTAAAAGTCATTTTCATGGTAACTATTGCATGACAATCTATTTGACTTTGGATGGGAAATTGGAACGAAGTTTGAAACTAAATTTCCAACATTAGCTTCCAAACTAATTTCCAATTATTTTGATTAAGTAATTGCTAAATAAGGACTAATTTAGGTATACGTCGTCATCGTGGGTAACTATTAATGTCAAATAGAAGTGAGAAATTTGAACATGAAGTTTGAATTAAATTCGAACTTGAAATTCGAAATAGGTTTCGAACAACAAGTTCGAAACATGTCCATGTCAAAGCAATATAATTTCGAAATTATGCTAAAGTCATTTTAAAAAAAAAAATCTAAGTGAATTTCGAAACTTGAACACTTCAATACCTTGAGAACAATGCATACCAGCAATCAATTTAGCAAAGTTCTGAGATAAGCTAAAAATATAGCGATTCGTGGAAAGAAAAGTAAAGAATTATGAAAAGGGAACATGATCATGCATGATAAAGTATACATATCACGCACATATTTCATTTTAGGGTTTATATTTACGAAAGTACAATACCTCTATAGGTTGGGAATCTGAAAGGCAAGGGTTGAATCCTCCATACATAATTTTACGATTATTACAACTAAAAACACCTTTGCAGGGTTTTGTTCTCTCTTCCTCCGACATGGCGAAAATGAGAAAAATGACCAAACAGAGGGCTGCGCCGGTCTCGGAGACGACGCCGCCCCCTACCATCGGAGCTATAAGTGTTGATGGAGCAATGGATTCAAATGGAGAATTGAAATCGAAGGCAGAGATAAGGAATTCGAAGGCAGATACAGCGAAAACAATTACAGGTACTGTTCCATTGGTGCAATTCCCCGATTCCTATGGAGAATTGTCATCGAAGGCAGAGACAATGAAATCGAAGGCTAATAGAGTGCAAACAAGCTCAGGTACTGTTCCATTGATGCAATCATCTGCAACTCAATCTCCTAAAACTTTGGGGGATTCTGAACCACTCGTGAAGGTATGGCTGACGCTGGCGGAATCAGTTGGGCGATCAACTAAACCGATCAAGCCTCCCATGCTACCTAATCAGTGGGTAAAATTCAGTGCGAATCTTCTGCAGAATCAGGGCACATGCCTTGAATACATTGAGCCTATGACTGAGGGAGGAATTGAAATTAGCACGGTTGAGGTTGATGAAATCGAAGATGAAACGGAGCATTGGAATTCTGCTGTGGTGTGCTATGTGCTTGGATCTAATCCACTGTATAGTGTTATGCATGGGTTTTTGAGGCGCAAATGGGGCAATTTTGGGCTGGTGAATGTGTGGCAGGTGAGACAGGGTTTATTCCTGGCCAGATTTGAGAATGTGGCGGCTAGGGACAATATTCTACAAACGCAGATTCTGCACTTTGACAAGAAGCCTGTTGTCCTAGCACACTGGACTGAGAACACGCAGCTCAACAAGGTTGGTGTGGAAAGTGTTCCACTTTGGATCCAGCTTCCTCAGTTGGAGTTGAAGTACTGGGGGATAAAGATCTTAAGCAAGCAGTTAAGTCTAATTGGCAAGCCTATTATGACAGACAGCTGTACAAGGAAGAAGGAACGCATCCACTATGCTAGGGTTCTTGTAGAAGTGAATCTCATCAAACCTCTAAAAGATCGTATTCATTTTGTGAATGAGAAAGGTCAGCTCATGGAGCAAAAAATCACGTATGAGTGGAAGCCGGTGCTTTGTTCCAAATGTGAGAAGTATTGGCATGATGAGAAAGTTCGTAGGATGGGGACCAAACAGACATGGAAAACTCTACAGAAACCTGATCGAAGTGAAGATAACCCAAAGCAATCTGTCCCAAATGTAGCATTGGTCCAGCCTCCTCTGCCTCAGGCTAAGGATGGTATCCAAATGGTGTCTCCGACCAAATCCCCCCCCCCCCTTCTCAGGGTGGGGGAAGGGAGATAAATGGGACACCAGTGGTGACACAGGCCCAAGCCCCACTTGGGCAGACTGGGGATAGGAGCTTGGCTGGTGGTTCTTGGGCAGATATGGTCCAAGTGGAGGAGTATGGGAATAAGCCTGGTCCATGGGGCCCCCTTCAAAGCAGAGGGTCCATGGCCGAGATCATGGATAAAGCTGCCATATGGAACATTAGGGGTCTTAATGGCCCTGTAAAGCAGAGAGAGATTTCTCTTTTCTGCAATAAATATAGTATTAATTTGATTTGTCTGCTGGAAACAAAGCTCAAGGAAGGTCACATGGAGGGTGTCTTAAATAGGATCTTCTGTGGCTGGGAGAACTGCCACAACCTGAGCAACCATCCCAATGGCCGAATTGTGGTGTTGTGGAGATGAGGTTGGAATTGGAACTCCTTTCCAAATCGGATCAATATATGCATTTCAGAGTGGTGGAGCATCAAACACTGACTTCTTACCTTACATGTGTCTATGGGCAAAATGATCCTACTGCCAGAGCTAGACTTTGGGATAGTATTAAGCAGCTTGGATTGTCTCTGAAGGACCCCTGGCTGGTCTGGACTTTAATAACATCAGAGGGTTCGAGGATAGGTTGGGAGGAGCAGACATCCACGCAAATGAGTTTGATGGTTTCAATAAGTGTCTTCATTTTTGTCAGCTGGAGGAAATTAGAAGAGCTGGATGCCATTACACATGGTCCAACAAACAATGTCAAAACAAAAGGATTTGGAGTAGAATTGATTGGGCTCTAGCTAATTTGGCTTGGATTACCAAGTTCAATGACTATGTGGCTACTTTTCTGCAGGAAGGTGTGTCGGACCACACACCTATACTGTTGCGAGACTTGGGGAAAATAGCTGCTAAGAGGAAGCCTTTTAAGTTCTTCAATATGTGGTGCATGGCCTCTGCATTCCTGAATACTGTGGAAATATATTGGCAGAGACACACAGGTTCAAGCATGAAGAATCTAAACAGAAATCTCCGAGGCCCCCTCAAAACTCTAAACAGAGGAATGTTTGTCAACATAGTTAGAGCGGAGACTGTTAGAAGCAACCTGATAGACTGCCAAGCTGCTCTGCACTCTGATCCTATGAATGCAGAACTGATAGAGAAAGTGGCAAATATCAGAATGGAATACAAGTTCCTGAGTGAAGCTAATATAAAGTTCCTGATACAGAAAGCAAAGACGAGATGGCTAGAGAAAGGGCATCAGAACTCGGCCTATTTTCATTCTGTAATCAAGCTAAGAACTTACAGAAATAGAGTATATTCTATTTCGGACCAAAATGGGACACCTATTGTGGAGAATGAGGGTATCCAGAGGCATTTTATGGAGTATTTCAGGGACCTGCTTGGGAGGAAAAGAGCAGCAAATTGATCAGTCAGCTGTGGAGGAAGGGTACACTTTGAGCCTTGAGGAGCAGTTGTCACTTATTCAACCTTTCGCCAGGGAAGACATTAAAGCTGTGATGTTCTCTATTCATGAGGATGTGGCTCCGGGGCCGGATGGATACAATAGTGGATTCTTTAAACATGCTTGGAGTGTGGTTGGTGAGCAAATTACAGAGGCCATTTTGGAATTTTTCAACTCAGGTAAACTGCTCCCCAGCTTGAACAAAACTGTGCTCTGCCTCATACCTAAGATGTCGAATCCAAATTCAGCTCAGGACTTTAGACCCATTGCTTGCTGCAACACGGTCTATAAGTGCATTTCAAAGCTGTTATGTGCCAGAATTAAACCACTGCTGTCCAAACTCATTCTTGCAAACCAGAACGCATTTGTGGAAGGAATGTTGTCCACAATATGTGCTATATCAGGACCTTCTTCGACTCTACAACAGAAAGAATACCTCAGGGAGAGTTCTGATGAAAGTTGACATTAAAAAGGCTTATGATACTTTGGATTGGGATTTCCTCAGAAGTTGGCTTGGTCTGTTGAAATTTCCAACGAAGTTTATTTCGAGGCTTATGGAATGTGTTCAATCTACATCCTATTGCATATCTACAAATGGAACTCAGACAGATTATTTCAGAGCTGCCAGAGGGTTAAGGCAAGGGGACGCAATCTCCCCGTTGCTGTTTGTGCTCTCTATGGAATATCTAACCAGAAAGTTACAGTTGGCCACAAGAAAACCTCAGTTCAGGTTTCATCCTCTCTGTAAACATATCAAACTGGTGAATTTGTGTTTCGCAGACGACCTAATGATATTCTGTAAAGGCAAAATTGGGGCTGTTAGTGTGATTAAAGAGGAGCTGGAGCATTTTAGATTAGCTACTGGACTAGAACCTAACAGTCAGAAATCTCGCGTCTATCTTGCTGGAATATCTCCCAGTCATAGAGACCAAATTGTTCAGCTCACTGGTTTCCAAACAGGGAGTTATCCGATGCGGTACCTAGGTGTGCCTATCTCTCCCACTAAGTGGAGTCGAAGCTCCTGTCAAGCTTTGGTAGAAAAAATCACTGCTAGAATCAGATGTTGGTCCTCTCGTAATCTGTCATACACTGAAAAATTATGTCTGATCAATTCTATCCTCCTAGCCACGAACAGTTTTTGGGGTTCTATATTCCTCCTCCCCAAGACCGTATCTCAAGAAATAGACAGAATTTGTTGGGAGTATCTGTGGGGGCAGAAAAGCTGTGGCAAAGTTATTCCTCTTGTTAATTGGGATCATGTCTGCCGGCCTAAGAGTAAGGGGGATTAAACATTAGAGACTGTGTGACTTGGAATCTAGCGTTGGCAGGGAAACAGATATGGGATATCACATTGGATTCTGATTCTTTATGGATCAAATGGATCAATGCTATTTACTTGAAAGGTGTTAGCTTCTGGGACTTCAAACCAGGGATAGACTCAAATTGGCATTGGAAGAAGCTACATAGGATCAAAGAAAGGTTCCGAGAAGGCTATATGGGGCGCATATGGAAACAAGCTGTGGATGGTAAATACACGGTTAGTTCTGGCTACAAATGGCTTAAGGGGGACCTACCAACATTTCAACTAAGCAAAGCCATTTGGAGCAGTTTTAATGTACCTAAACAGGCATTTATACTCTGGGTATTGATGTAAAAGAGGCTGCTCACACTAGACAGATTAACTAATTGGGGGTGTGGTGATTGCCAACCAAACGTGCCGGCTTTGTGGTGAACCTGAGGAAACTATCGAGCATATATTTTTGACATGTCAGTTCAGCCAGCAGCTGGTCCTGAAAATGGCTGAGTGGGTAAACCTGCATGACATACTATATACCTATGATGATCTGTCTAAATGGCTCTTGCGTGTAGGAGGCAAAAAGAAAATACAACATCGTATTAGTATAGCTTGCTATGCTTCGATGGTGTACCACATTTGGAGGGAGCGGAATAGCAGAATTCATGATGTGGGGACTCAGTCTCACTCGGTGGAGCAAATTATTCAGGCGATTGTACAAGAAATGAAGGGCAGAATTGGAGCCGTCTGCTCGTTTAAGTCTTCGAGGAACGATGTTATGTTTAATCGAGTGTGTTCATATGTTGTCACTTAAAGTGATCTAGTTTGTAAGATTGGGCTTGATGTAAAAGTTTCATTGTGCTTGTTTGGTAAATGAATATAAGCATTCTACCAAAGAAAAAGAAAGGCAAGGGTAACGTCGAATGACGAAGGGGATGTTAAACCATACTGTGAGTATGATATGCAACATGTGTTCCGTTTTGTATGTGCTTTATGTGTTTATATGTTTCATATGAATTTATTAATTTATGATTATATCATATAAGTGTTATATGAAGTTGATGGGATCAATGATGCTATAAAGGGTGGCTATGTGATAAACGAGAATTGGTTATATGGAATATATGTATACAAGGTTAAAGACATGGCATGTGCATATACGTAATAAAGTACAGAGAAATTGTTATGGTTACGAAGGTTCTTTCTATGTGTATTATGTGAAATAAGGATGTCATTATAGCATTGTACACATGTAAACACGAAAGCAGTAACGGCTAATTGAATGATTTATGACTTTGTTATTTGTGTTCTATATGGAATTGATTGTAACTGTATGGATGTAACGTGATTTTATGTGATATGTGACTTGAACGGTATGGCTACAATGCGGTTTTACGAGATATGTGTGATTTGAATGGTATGGTTACAATGTGCCTTTAAGATATATGTGACTCAATGGAATTATGATATATGTTTCATATAAAGCTGCGTGTATAGTACTGCATTCATACATGAAACGAAAGGAGAAACCGTTATGACTGCTACGGCTTCGAACTACATTCTACGGTTATATCCCTACAAATCGGGGAATACTATGGTTACGTCCCTACATATCGAGGGACATATAGAGTCCTGTACAGGCACATAAAAATACTTGCATTTACAGAGTCCCATGCATGGGCTCTTACTGGGTCAGTAGTACAAGTCTAGCCGGTTCATAACGGGAGTATCAAGTGTACACGAGCATATAGCATTGCATAAGATCTACGGATCTAATTGACAGAAAATGATTATGCTATTTGCATAAGATCGACGGATTTAATTGAAAGGAATTGATTATGCTATTTTCACACGATCTACGGATCGTAGGACAATAGTTATGTGTTTGAAATGTTTACGAGCAACGGTTACGTGATTCTGTTATTGAAATGAAAGATGGAAGTGAGAAGTTTATGTGAATGTAGATGGAAAAGAATGTTTATGTGATTGGAATGTTACTCGTGAAAATGGATTGATTGATTATTACAGTTTATGAAAATTATTTATGTGAATACGGATGGAAAGAAATTACATATTTCTTCATTTTCTATGATAGAACATGCGATAAAGATGGTTTATGTGGAAAACATTTGTTTATTTGTTACGATTATTTTTTGTACTTGATCTACGGATTTCAAACGATGGTTATATGATGATTTATGAACAATGGTTATATGAATTTGTGAATGATGATTTATGGACGATGATTAAATGATTTCATGAGCAGTGGTTACATGATAAATATTATAAGAAAGAATTATTTACGTGAACATCCATGGAAAGGAGTTACAATTTTGTTTATCATATTTAAGTTACGGATTTTACGAACGACAGTTACACGATAGGACGATCTACGTAAATGTTGATATAGGAAATTGATTATTTATTATGAGAATTATAATGGTCTATTTGACGAAATTATGTACGTGAATATTGCTAGGAAGGAGATGATTGTTGATTACTGTCTTTTTTTTTACCATGGAATAACATGTTGCGATCATACTCAGTGAAGTTAGTTCCACAGCTTTGTAGATAATTTAACAGGCGTCCTAGAGGGCTTCTCTCGTAATGCATGGACTCCAGGTCGCTCGGCTACGCTCTCATCCTACTCCCCAGAGTTCATCGTATGCATGTTAAGAAACATTAGCAATTTTTGTATGTTGCTAAAATAAATACGTGTGATAGTATGTACAGTATGTGTGAAAAGGTATAGACCAGATGTAAGCCCTCGTCTATGCTAAAAAGAATGGTTACGAAATGAAAAGAAAAGCGAAAAATTTTATGTGAAAAATGTTATAGCTGCGTAAATACGGAAAAAGGAAAACGGGGCGCTACAATCCACGCCCTTCGGATTCTTCTCCCTCGTCTACATAAATAAATAATGATTTTCCATTAATTATGTAATGCCGTACCAAAAAACATGAACAAACAGTACCAATTCAATTAATATACGGTATCAAGACAACAAACTGTTAAATTACATTTGCAGTACCACTGAACAAACTCAAATGGCACTAATATACTTAATATACCAGACCCAATGATAGCATTGGAACTTACCCAAAAACAACCAAGCCTCGTACCAAGACAAGCAAAAATGCAAAATCTTTATGAGTTGGGTTGGCAGTGCGCGGAGATTCCCCGTCCCCGCAGGGATCCGCCCCCATGGGGGCGGGGACGGGGAATGATTTTTCCCCGTGGGGATTCCCGGCCCGCCCAGAACCCTGTTTATATATTATAATAAATATATAATATTAAATTATAATTTAAATAATATTAAGATAAATTACAAATATAGATTAAATAATATTAAATTAATATCAAATATAGATTAAATAATATTAAACTAATACAAATAATATATAAAACTATAATTTATATATTTACAATAAAAATATATTTAAATTTGTTTATCTTTAAAATATTAATCTTTTTTAAGATTAAATCCCCTCGGCGTGGACGGGGACACTTCCGTTCCCGGATGGATCGCTGGGACGAGGACGGGGTTAGATCTCCGCCCCGCCCCATTGCCATCACTATTTATGAGATTTCATCTAAAGCGTAATAGAAGCTAAAATCTCTAATTTGAAAGATATCAAAACACCAAATTGAACGACGAAAAATAAAACTCTAATTTCAGCCCTAAACCACAAATTCAAGCACTAATCAAAGAATTTAACATTGCCCGACATGGAATCCTTGAAGAAATGCACCTATCAAGGTCATAAGCATTACATTAACCCCAAATGCCTAAATCAAAAAATTAAAAACCAAACTTACAGTCGAAACTTGCTCGCTCGCTCTCGTTCGGCGGAGGTGTTGGAAAATGAAAGCTTGCACGTTCGCTCATTCTCTGTCTCAAAACACTAATTTGAAAGATATCAAAACTCCAAATCGAACAAGGAAAAATAAAACTCTAATTTTAGTCCTAAACCCTCAAATTCGAGCACTAATCAAAGAAAATTACATTGCCCGGCATGAATCATTGAAGAAATGCACCTATTGAAGCCCTAAGCTCTACATTAACCCCAAATGCTAGAAAATCAAAAAAAAAAAGAAACTACAGTCGAAACTTGCTCGCTCTCTCTCATTCAACAGAGGTGTTGGAAGTTCGCTCGTTCTCTGCCTCGCTCAACAAACACTGTGAAGCTCTTCGTTCTATCGTTCACTCGTTCTCTCTTGTTGAAGGTGTTCACCGATCTTTTGGCAAAATTGTTGTTTCTATAAGGCTAAAATTGTCCATTAGGTAGCTAAGTGATATAAAAGTTTGAAATGAGGTGTTGATGATAAATGAATTGGAAGGGGGGAGTTAGTTGATGGATAGTTTATGGTATGGGGATTTATGTGTAGATTAGCCTTTAAATTACTAATTAAGAATATGAAATGTTCAAAAATAAAATAATTTGATATATTTGAGTGTGCTAAAGATATTAGTAAAAAATAAGGAACACTCAGAAGACATTACAATTGAAAGGGACTAGTGAATCAAAAAATGGTGGGAAATAAGAAAAAGAAATTTTGCTAGGAGGCTTGAACCTTCGACCTTGTGGTTATTAGCCACAAGCTCTTGTTGGGGAACCTGGTATCCTTGAGATCGAATCCACATTCTCTTTATATATATATATATATATATATATATATATCTATATATATATATATTATGAATACATATATCTATAATGAGAAATTTTATGGTGTTCACCTTATGTAAGCACCTTACGTGGACACCTGTCGGTGTGGCACTGATTCGTGCCATGTCGACATGCCACATCAACTAGATGTATGTGACACTAATTAACACATTATAAGTGTCATTATTCGACATCTCGAACGATGATGTGGCATGTTTACGCATCTTTTTTGTGGCATTGTTCTGTGTGCATAAACATGCCCCCATCGTTCGAGATATCGACCAATGACGCTTTAAGGTATTAGGTAAATCAAACCCATCTTTAAATAAACCATCGAAGAAAACATCACTTTAAGTAATACTTCGAATGTCTAGCATATAGCAACGCAACTCCAAAATTCTGGTTTTTTGTTGTTTTTGTTTAATTTTGTTTTTCGTAGAATATCTATTAGACTTATGCTTTGATTTCATTAGCTGTCCTTATAATTTGGGGCTTTATTTAGATTTGTCCTTAGATTAGGACTTGTTTGATATGTATACCAAGTTTCTTTGGTATAAATAGGATTATAAAGAATGAGCTTAATAGTTAAGAATTTGATCGGAATGGCTGCCAATTCAATTTCTAGAGAGATAAACAGCAAGTGCTTTCTCACTCTTACGAAATTCTCTCTAGTGTTCTTCATTTGAGTTTTTCGATCGAACATCAATCATGAATCATTCTCATCGAATTACTTAGAATTGAAGCCTAAGATCTTAGAGTTGATAATCAAGGGACCTAACAATTCGTATCAGAGCTGACCGTATTAGGATTTGGATTAAGATTTTAGGATTTCGTATCGAATTTTTAAATCTGACATTCACCGTTCATCTTCGATCGCACTGTTCTTCAAAATTTCAATTTGATTCTTCAAAATCTGATATAATCTGGTGTATTTAGGCTTCGATCAATTTGTTTATACATATCTGAGCGGAATTTTGATTGATCGAAACGTGATTTGAGTGAATTTTGAAGATTTGAGCCACGTTATCCTTCGAACTGTTCTTAAGAAATTTCGGTCTGATCTTCAAAAAATCGATCTATTTTGCTGATTTTGTTGATTGATTGTGTGTTTCGCTTTGATTTGAGCTTATTTCTGATTGATCGAACCAACTTCTCTGCAAATTTTGGTGATTGATCAAACTGATCTTCGCACTGTTCTTCACTCTGCTCTTCGTATTTTTCAAAATTCGACTGTTTTGCATCGATTTCGTCAAATTGATTGTTCATCCTTGTTAACTGCTTCATTTCGATCCATAACCCATGCTGAATTTGTACGATTTTGTGTTTGGATCAAGATTTCTTTGTCTTTTTTAGCGACTAGTTTCTCGAGTCTCAGTTCTTCGTTCATCATCATCGAAAAACTATTTTGTCTCACGATCGAGAAACTGGTTCAACGCGAGAAAGGATTTCGATCGTAAAATCCATTCAAGAAAGGTTTACAATCTCAAAATCTGTGGTTTGGAATTTCCATCACAAAAATCTGTCTGAGCTTCGTCTTCTTCGCGTTCTGTTTATCGTACTCCAAAAAAAATTATGTATCAATCTCGAGAAATCAGCTCAATGCGAGAAAAATCGGTCAACGCTCACAAAATTCGTTCGAGAAATCATTTCGATCGAAAACCGCTAGGCTTTTTTTCGATGTGAATCCAAGCTTCATCTTCTTCGCGTTAGAATATAGAGGCACATATACATACACAACAAAGTGCGCATTCCAAGTCCGAGAGATATTATTTTAGCCCATGTAGTTATAGTTTGCTCCCAAATAGTTGCCAATTCAGTCCAAAAAGTTCTGATCTAGTCCGAAATTTTTAATTTAACCCCAGAACATTCAACTTTATTGAATTCTGACTCATTACGCGATTTTTCGTTCGCAAATTACTGTTTAGCTGTCTTTACAGGTTCCTCGTCGCAAAACCAGTTTTTCACTCGCAAAATCTTTCGCGATCGAAAAACTTGATGTTAAAGATTTAGATATTGAAGTCTTAAACGACGACGTTTTATCAAATTGCAAAGCGTTTACGATCGTAAATCAATACATAATTGTTTGAAACTCAAAAATATTTTCTAAAACAGTACCTCTTCGAAAAACATAATAATCGAAAACAGTGCTCCACATCTTCATTCGAAAAACTTTCAATCGGGAATTATGTTCGATCGAAAATAGTGCCTTCTATTGACATTAAAATATCCAACCAAAATTTAAAAAAATAAATAAATAATAATAAATTTTTTAAAACCAAAATGGACACCTAGTCGATCACACAATCCGACGACACTAGCTCCGACATTGACGAACGGCTAGAGGAGGTTGGGCGCCAACTACGATTAGTTGAGAAGGAATTAAAGAAGAAGCCACAATGACCAAGTCACGCTCAAAGAAGCAAGAGACTACAAACTCCGACCAAATGATGCACTTGGCTTTGATGGCATACGACGAAGATGAAACTAACACATCCTCTACGGAGACAGTGATTCCTTCTTCCACAATATTGACCAAGAACCATATCAATTAAATTACGCTAACATGAAACGTGAGCAGAAAAGTGTAAAGGAAGTAGAAAAGAAACTATCTAGGTATCAGGAGAGAATAGCTAGTCTCGAGGCGGCACTTAGGAGCTCTAGTGCCAAAATAGAAGAACTATCTAAGAGCCCCGATATTAGCGAGACTAAGAATATTCCCTTAGAGAAGCATAGTTCAATAGTAAAAGAATTAGAAGACAGGCTAGAGAATAACTGTAATTGCTTGGTTATGAATCTCAACGAGAAAGCCAGCCTCAATTGTAGGTTAACAGATGCTTCTGCTAAGGTCACTAACTTAGAAGCCCAACTAGATAAAACCAATACCAAAGTTAGTGAACTAGTTAAAGAACTAGATACCTGTAAAGCCGCCAAACTGACGGTAGAAAACAACTATGCTCTTTTAGGTGACGAACATAAGAAGTTGTATGCCAAAATTAAGAAATTACACGATCTTCTTACAAGAAGTGGTCAAACAGGACAGAGCATATTCTTAAATCAGCCCAAGGACATAGAATTCTATAATCCCGTAGAAGGCTTAGGTTTCACTAACACAAGTGTATTGAAAAGAAAATATGAGTATGTTATAAAACACATGGGATTAGGAGTAAACTCTCTCAACATTTACTAAAAGAGACGAATTAGGTGCTTTAGAACTCTCTAAGAGAAGAGCCAAACATAGGGCTGAAATCCTTTTCGATGACAGTTACAAAACATAGAGCCAAACTCGCTAAATTGATTTTGCAGATCCATCATATGTGGTATCTCGACTCAGGTTGCTCGACACACATGATGGGAAATCAAGAGCTGGTGAGCAACTATCAAGACGATTAAACGGCAAAGTCAGATTTGGGAACAACGACTCGGCTCCTATACTCGGATTCGTTGACATCATTCTGGATAATCTGACTATCAAATATGTCTCCTACGTCGAAGACCTCCGCCATAACCTGTTCAGCATAGGCCAATTCTGTGATAAAGGATTCCAGTTGGTCGTTCTTGCTGATCGGTGCAGAATTTTGGACAGTCACGACAAAGAACTCGATCAAGGAATTCGGAAGTTAAATTTATACACTATCAACCTAACGTCCGTGTGGCCTTTTATAGCTGTCTGCCTCATCTCTCATACTACATTTCAGAGGAACAGTCTATGGCATTAAAGAGTGTCTCATCTTAACTTCAAAGCTCTACAACGCCTTTCCACCAAGAAGTTGGTTCACGGTCTACCAGCCAATTTGACGGCGCAAGAGCATCAATGTTCGGCATGTCAACTCAGAAAAATTAAGCAAGCGTCTCATCACGTTAAACAGTTGCTTCTACTTCACGTCCTTTAGAACTACTTCATATGGACCTCTGTGGACCTATGCAAACACAGAGTAGCCATGGACGTAAGTACGTACTACTCATTGTCGACGACTTCTCTCGGTACACATGGACGAAGTTCCTCCGAACAAAAGATGAGACAGGATTAGTAAGCAATTCTCAGCCGCAAAGACGCCTCAACAGAACGGGGTAGTTTAATGGAAGAACAGAACTCTAGTGGAAGCTGAGCGTACGATGCTGATTCATTCCGGCCTCCCACATTCCTTTGGGTTGAAGCAGTAAATACCGTCTGCTTCACTCAGAACAGGACGATAGTTCACAAGCACTTCGATAAAACTCCGTATCAGATCATCAACAAGCGAGTACCCAACATCTCTTTCTTCAAGGTCTTCGGGTGCAAGTGCTTTGTGGCGAACGACTGAGAGCAACGGGCTATGTTCGACCCTAAAGCATTCGAAGTTAATTTCGTCGGGTATGCTTCAACCTCGAAGTTGTATAGAGTATACATCAAGTCCAACCAAACAATCAAGGAAAGCTATAATGTCACTTTCCAAGAAGTGGCAGCGATGGCTTCTGGACACATCAGTCTAGGACCCATGCCCAACCTGTTGACTCCTGTACCTATCAGTTCAGGACCAATACCTAACCCGATGGCTTCTGAATGCGACGGTTCAGAACCCGTATTCACTGGTGTGTTGGAACAAAACCAACAGAGAACGACAACAACTCAAGATTCACGTCAGAAGAAGCTATGAGAATTGCTCTAGAAGACTTGGATTCTCTCTTTGAGCCCGTCTATCGGCCAGAAAACATCGATACTACACCTATTGTGGATTCCCCACTCGACGAATCCGATGTACCAAGTTCTTTAAATGTACCCGCCTCCGATTCAATATTACCTCAGAATTTTGAAGACCCTCCCATGGTTATTGAGGAAGTATCATCAGAGTCGCTCACCTCAAGTGCAGAAATGGACCTACCTCAATCAACTGAACAACCTGAGATTGTTGGAAATCTCGATCCACATATGGCTGATGCATCTACTTCGGCCTTTCCACATGAGCGAAAGTGTACTCGAGCCCATCCAGTTGATCAAATTATTGGTGATCCTTCGAGTGGAGTACAGACAAGACATCGGAGTGGATTCCTTAGCTGCTTCTTAAGCCAAAATGAGCCGATAAAGGTAGCAGACGCACTTAAAGACCCGCATTCGTAATAGCAATGCAAGACGAAATCAACCAATTAGAACGTCTACAGGTGTGGACTTTAGTACCCCGTCCACAAGGGAAAACAATCATAGGGAGGAAATAGGTGTTCTGGAACAAAAAGAACGAAGATGGAGTAGTGATCAGAAATAAAGCAAGATTAGTTGCTAAGGGCTACAATCAACAGGATTGAATTGATTACGACGAGACTCACGCTCATGTTGCCCGAGTCGAAGCCATTCGCCTTTTCTTGGCCTATGGGAAAATGCAGTTCTTTTTAGGACTTCAAGTCAGGCAGCTCGACGGCGGAATTTTATAAGTCAGACCAAGTACATAAGAGACATCTTGAAGAAATTCCATCAAGAGCAGAGCAAGCCTCTCAGCACTCCCACGACCACAAGCTGCAAGTTGGATGCCGATCCCTCTGGAAAAGCGATCGACATCACACCCTATCGCAGCATCATCGGGTCTCTTCTGTATCTCACCTCAAGTCGGCCGGACATCATGTTTGCGACGTGCTTGTATGCCCGTTTCCAAGCCGACCTCAAAGAATCCCACATGCTCGCAGTCAAATCATTTTGCGCTACCTTAAGGGCACTTCTACCTTAGGATTATGGTATCCTAAAGGTACGAATTTCAAATTTATCAGCTACACTGACGCTGATTATGCTGGTTGTCGAATGGACAGGAAAAGCACATCCGGTGGCGCTCAATTTTTAGGCGAAAAGCTCGTCTTCTGGTCCTCCAAAAAGCTCATGCTCGTTTTGTAACTATTATTCAATTCGATGTAGGAGAAGGGAACTTCAACCCTAGTCTTGGCTTACAATCAACTTTCTTCACCTAAGCCAAACCTATAATCATAAAATTCTATATCCATGGGTTTGTTTAAGAAGATTGTTTGATCAGTTTGTCCCCTTTTTACAAGAAGATCTTCTAATTTCTTATCTTGGTGTAGAGCTTCTTACGTACGATGTGTAGAGTAGCATAGTTAACAAGAGCGGTGCTTTTCTCGGTTTGACAGGTATCTAGACTCTTACTTAATGCACTAATCTTGGAATTAGATTTTTCTAGTTGAGCTTCAAGACTAGTGACCTTTTCGCTCACAACTTCTAGTCTACATTTAAGATGACTTTTCTCGTTTTTCTAAGTAGACATTTATGGTTGTTGTCTAGTCTGTCTTCTAATTCCTTAACTACCGAACTATGATTCTCTAACAAATATGCTAAGTCTCACTAGAATTCAAGCTCGTAGTTAATTCATCTGTTTCGGCTCTAGAGCTCCTAAGGTTAGATTCGGGACTAGCTATTTATTCCTGAGACTTAGATAATTTCTCTTCAAACTCTTTTTGTACTCTTCCGCTCATTTTTTCATGTTAGCATACCTAGTTTGTAAGGATTCCAACATGTTCAATAATGTGGAGTTAGGAACCACTGCCTCCTTAGAGGTGTGTTAGTTTCATCTTCGTGGTATGCCATCAAGCCAAGTGTGGCGTTTGTTCGAAGTTTGTAGTCTCTTGCTTCTCTGAGCGTGACTTGGTCTTTGTGGACTTCTTCTTTAACTCCTTCGCAATTGACCGTAGTTGACGCCCAAACTCCTTTAGCCGTTCATCAATGTCGAAGCTAATGTCGTCGGAGCTAGTGTCGTCGGATCGAGTAATCGAGTAGGTGTCCATTTTGGTTTTTACTTTATTTATTGATCGGATATTTTGATCGTTAACGTGTTTTATGGATTTGAATTTTTTTGTATGTTTTTCTAATGTCAATATAAGGCACTGTTTTCGATTGGTTAATGTTTTCTAATGTAATATCGAAATTTTTAAAAATTTTGTGTCATTTTTCAAAAATATAGACTGTCTTCGAAAAGTATTTCAGGTTTTAATACGTTTTATGAAGAAAAAGTAATCTTCTAGTGAAAATAGTTCTGAATATCAACCAGTTCCGTATATATTTACGATCTTGAAAGTTTTGCAATCGTAAAACTATTTTTGTTGACTGGTTACTTTAATCGCAAAAGAATTGTAGACTTTTACTTTGAGAAGTTTGTCTTTAAGTGTAATTTGACAAAACGTCGTCGTTTTGATACTTTAGTACTAAACCTTTAAAATCATGTTTTTCATTTGCCAAAGGTTTTGCGTGCGAAAAACTGGTTTTGCAACGAGGAACCTGTAAAAACAACTAAATTTGTGAATGAAAAATCACATAAATGAGTGAGAATTCAATGAAATTGAAAGTTCTGGGGGAGGCTTTTTAGGATGCTACAATCCAACACATATGGAAGAAACTGAGACTCCTGAAAACACCTTTTGGGCTCCTGAGACTCTTCCCCTGCATATGGTTGATGAAAACATTCCCTCATTGACCTAACTGTGGGCGACGAAAAAGTGGTGAAGTTGTCTTCATCATCCTCAATGTCATCCACGCTAGTATTTGTTGACTGGTCACAGAGGCTTTTAGGATGCTGCAATCCAACCCATATGGAAGAAACTCTACCTGAAGTTTGCAACTACGATCATGTAAGCAAGAAACCTCGTAATACTGAGCCTCTCTCTTTGTACTCTTGCCTAGAAACTTGATAAGTTAGGATTTTACGTAATTTCTTTACCCATAAAAGTGCATTTACGATCATTATTTATCAAAAACTCCCTCAAGTATCATATATTTATGTTTAAACTTATTTTCGATAGATATCCGAGCAAACCAGATCGACAAAGGGAAAATAATGGCACTTTTGGAACAATTTGAATCTTAGGGGATCTTCTTGCACTTCTATACATTAATAGGGGCAGCCCTGCAATTTACCAGATATTATTTTGGCACTATATCACGTGAAGAGCAAATAAGGAAAGAGAAGTATCATGCCAAGAATCACTAAGACCAAAGGAAAGTATTAAAAGATTAAAGAATTGGTCAAATATTCAAAAGAAGATTCTAATCTTTGAAGATTTTAAGTCGGCTACACTTACAAATATACAAGCTAATAAAGGGAGACGAGGAAGCTTTGGACTGGGACGAAACAGTAGAACCTGACATCAGCGAACAGAGGAAAGAATACAAGGTAGACCTATGGCCGACTCGTGGCGAAAATAGAAGACGACTGACGACTTGCGAGGCGTTTCTTCCGTGATAAGCATATTATTTTGACATTGAATTTTTTGTTTTTTATTTTATTAATATGGTAGCTTTTAGTTTCTTTTGTGATTAAGGCCATGATAGGCCGAATAATGACTACGTATTAATATTTTTCTTATCCTATTTGATCATGTGAATCGAGTTACGTGTTCTTTTTTTGCGTTTAATGCTTGTGTACGCCTCATTAACCTATGCATGCTTATTTGATTGGTTTATGAGACGGACAAAGTGATTAGACCGGTTAGAACAATAAACATCAAACATCACTACGTAAAACCAACCAGAGATGTAATTTCGTTTCGTCTGTGTGGTTTTCGAATCCTTAAGCGCCGAAAGGGTTTAAGCTCGGGGAATTTCATAGAAATTGAATGCGTGCATGGAAACTACAATCCTACAGACATATACGGGTTGGTTTTTCTATCGCATAGGATCGCTATTGCGGGACAAACGAGTAACGATTGTCTTAGGAAACTTTACCTTGGCTGAGATTCAGGATGGTCAGTTATGATAGATTATATGAAGACGTAGGAATTATTTGTGCCTTGGTCACTCGTCGTCAATTGATATCTTTTTTATTTGCGTCTATTATTTTAATTGCGCTTTTATCTCGTTTAATTAAATCATCAAAACTGTAAAAAGTCTCTTAGTCGAAATTAGAATTAGGTTCAATATCTTAGAGTTAATCAAGCTAACGAGGATCGATACTCGGACTTCGTCCGTTTTAATACTTGCACGACCTAGTACACTTGCTAGTATTTGAGCGTGTCAAAACTTTTCTTCATGTCAGCCTTGGTATTTCAATACGTGTGGTTAAGTAAGAAAGATACTCTCTCTCTCTCTCTCTCTCTCTCTCTCTCTCTCTCTCTCTCTATCTCTCTCTCTCTCTCTCTCTCTCTGTGTGTGTGTAATGAATGTGTTCGCGATTGATTTTGGACTGTTTTTCCATGATGGAGGTTCTGCCCTCAGTGCAAGGAGAGACGTCGGGCGATCAAGAAGCTTGGTCTGTTTAGGCTTCACAGTTTCTAACAAACTTCTGGGACTAAATTCTTCTGATGATGAAGACTTGATCAATAAATTGACTGCACGATGTATATGAATGTAAAACTGGTTATCAGATTAAAAATCGAACGAATACAAATACATCTAATTCGTGCCTTATATACAACTAACAAGGATAAATAACTAAAGGCCCAGAGATAACTATATTCACAATTAGACACCTTAACATTAAAACGCTGATCATCATACAACCTCTTCTTTTGTGATCTTCATTTAATACGCACTCGCAAGATGGACGTTGGTAGATGTTAAGGACTGACATCTTGGATAATAAGCCTCTTTAACAGTGGCCCATGCAAAGGTTTTGTAAGAAGGTTAGCTAGTTGACATTCGCTTCTGAGAGGTAGAACTTTGAGGGCACCCGAGCTGAGATGTTGTCTGATAAAATGACAATCGATCTCGATATGCTTGCTTCGCTCATGAAACTTTGGGCTTGATGCAAGTTGAATGGCTGATATATTATCGCAATAAATGATAGGAGCTTTGTCAATGAAGCAACCTAGTTCCTTGAGAAGCTGCTTTAGCCATAAGACTTCACTTGTAGTGGTTCCAAGTGCGCGATACTCTGCCTCTGTTGAGGAGCGAGTTAAGTTGTTTGTTTCTTGGCTCTCCAAGAAATCAAGGAATCCCCAAGGAAGGTGCAGAATCCGGTCACCGACTTTCTTGAATCAGGAAAGTGGCCCAATTGGAGTCCGAGAATGCCTTAATCTGCAACCAAAAGTAGATGACATAAACAAACCTTGACCAACTGTAGCTTTTAAATACCTGAGTAAATGGTATGCGGCTGTGAGGTGTGGGCTGCGAGGGTTGTTATGTACTGGCTTAGTTTATGTACTGCAAACGTGATATCAGGCCGAGTGAAAGTTAAATACAACAATCTCCCTATCAATCTTCGATGGTGAGTTGGATCAGCAAGTAATCCCCCAATGTTTATGGTAAGCTTAGCCTTGGATCCATTGGTGTTGAGACCGGTTTGCAAGCCGAGTATCCTGTATCTGTAAGCAACTTAATTGTATATGTTGTTGTGACACACATATGCCCTTTGAACTGCGTGCTACCTCCAAGCCAAGAAATATGTTAAAGATCCAAGGTCTTTAAGCTTGAAAGTGGACTGTGGAATCTACTTAACTGCTTCAATTTCAGCTTTTGAAGGCCCTACAAAAATCATGTCATCAACATAGACTAAGATACTAACAAGATTTGAACCTGATCCTTTAATGAAAAGAGCATGATCTGATTCTGCTTGCCTGAAACCGGACTATCGCAGAACCTGTGAAAGCTTGGAATTCCATTGTTTGGATGACTGTTTCAGACTGTATACTGATTTCCTCAGTTTGTATACAAGCTTGCGTGAACCATTATTTGGCAGTTGAGGCTGATACCCAGGAGGTAAATCTATGTATACATCTCTAGCAAATCACCGTTGAGAAACATTATTCACATCCATTTGGAATAAAAACCAGTTTTGTGAAGCTGCTAAATCTAATAGAACTTTGATCGTGCTTGACATTGCCACTGGTGAGAAAGTGCATGTATAATCAACACCTTCTTGTTGATTATATCCCTTTGCTACGAGCGAGCCTTAAATTTCTCGATTTCTCCATTGGAATGATGTTTTATCTTATATACCCAACGGAATCCTATAGAATGCTTATTGTGTGGCAGCGGAATTATTGACCATCTTTGATTGTCTTCCAAGGCTTGCAACTCTTCCTGTATTCCTTATTGCACTCTTGGTATCTGACAGCTTGATGGTAAAAGTTTGGTTCAACACTTGTGCCAACAGCAAGAGCAATCATCCTGTATGAATCTGAAAGTCTGTCATGTGCGAAGAAATCTGGCAGAGGATAAAGAACCTTTGAAGTGCTGACATTCTGACAGTGATAGTCATTCAAATATGATGGTTGTCTAGTCTGCCTGGTTGATCTCCTGACTGGTTGGGAATCTGTTACTGGACCATGATCCCCATCTAAGTTGTCTTGATTGTCTGAAGGTACTCAAGGGCATCATTATAATTCTCGAGGTACTAATTATCTTCTCATGGTTCTTGAGTGTCTTCGCTATCATGATTTGAATCTTGAATGTCTTCACTACCTTAAATTGGTTCTTGAATGGTTTCCATACCACGGTCCAAATCGTCCTCAACAGACTTTGGGAGACAAAGTCTGGAAAGTGCTTATCACTTTCGCTCCCTACATGAATCTTGAAAGGGAAAACATGCTCATAGAATCTGATCGTTTTAGATACATATACTACCTGTGTTTCCAAATCTAGCACCTTGTAAGACTTCATCCCATTGGGATAATCTATGAAGGCACACGCTCTTGCTCTTGGTTCAAACTTGGTTCTATTTGCTGACAATGTAGATACATAACATAAACAGCCAAAAGATCTTAAAGTAGAGTAGTCAAATGGTTTATGAAAGAGTAACTCATAAGGTGTTTTGTTTTTCAGAAGTCGAGATGGGGTTCTGTTGATCAAGAAGGCTGCTATAAGTACACATTCATTCCAATATTTCAAGGGTAGTTTAGACTAAAAATACAATGCCCTTGCCACATTAAGTAGATTATTGATGCTTCCTTTATACGACAGAATTTTGCTGAGGAGTTTCTACACAAGACAACTGATGCAGAGTTCCTTTGCTTTTCAGAAAGTCTGTAAATCTCAACTCTTCAGCATTATGTGATCGCAACACTTTAATTCTGCTGTTAAACTGGTTTTCTATCATTCTAAAGAAGAAAGGTATCACATTGGCAACATCAGATTTCTGTTTGAGCATAAAAATCCATGTGTATCTAGTATGATCATCAACTATAGTCAAGATTATCTGTATAATGTGTGTGATTCAGTGTGAAAAGGACCCCATATGTCATAATGCACCAAATCAAAAGCAGAACAAGATTTATTATTCTGTGAATTGAATGTCAGGACCCGTCGTCCCGCCCTCGTATCCCGTTCTAAATCTAAGTGTTAATGCTTTGTTATCGTGCGAATACGTAAAAATGCGAACAAAATTTTTCATTTTTAAACGTGCATGCGGAAGTCATATATACATGTCAAAAGAATATTCGTTCTACAAATCATCGAAATCGTGTCTACACAAAATACAAGTGTGTGTGTGTGTGTGTGTGTGCAGCCAAAAGCTCCCTATGCGCCCGGCCTTCACAGGTCGTCATCCATACACACACTCCCACCTCAAAAGCAGCCGGATAGCTTCAAAAGATCGGCCTCGCATATGGGTCGGATCACGTACCGTGATCGTCAGTACCTACAATACGTAACATAAAGAATGAGCCACCGAGGCTCAGTAAGCAGAAATTATGCATGTATGCACGTGTCCTAACGATCGACAATCCACGTCGTCGTTATCTAATGCTCATACTCTCCTTCTCATTTTCTTGTCCTTTTTCTGACTCATACTCATTTTCTTATACTCTTACTTCGTACGGGCCCTCGGCTTTCTATCCCTCTATGCGCCATTTCATAGAGATCTCATGTGTGGAGGTTCTCACACTAGAAGGTCACCCGAAGGAATCTTCCCTTACTCAGTGTGGCCTCCATGCGGGCGCTTCTCACTGGTAGCCATCACCGAGCCACTAACCGCGGAGGTCACCCGAAGGAATCTTCCCTCCCGATTAGTGCTTTACGCACTCGAAGGTCCCCCGCAGGAATCTTCCCTTACTCAGTGCGTGCCCCGGGCCGCATCTCCAGGTTGCATCTCCCGCATACGGGGTATTTCCCCAGCCTCTTATACAGGCCTTATGGCTTCTTTTGCCATGGCTGCATAGGGGAGCCGTGACTCTTCATTGAGTCGACACAAACGCCAATATCGGCGAGTATACATCGCACACAGGCGATCTTACGCACGCTCTTACCTCGCGTCATACTTACTACTTATGCGTGCAAGTGCTCATGTCATGCTCATGTAAATATGCAGATCATGCTATCATGAACATAAAATAATCTTATCGTAACATGCACGTTTTCACGTAAAATACACGAGCACGTAAATTCACATCATCGGACGCAGGCAAGTTACGTATCGTAGTTGAATTTCTACTTACTGGTTGTCCAAGCGTAATTGCTGTCCTCCCCGTTTGCTCCTATTGTACGACCTTTTAAATAAAAAGGTTAGGGGGTTAGTACGTTGCTTCCTTAGCTAATTCGTCGAAGTAATTAAATTCCTTCTTTTAAATTATTTGAACTGGTGAAATTTCCTAGACTTGAAGTAAATTGATTCACGCCCTTTTAAATTTCCTAAGTCCCTTGATTTCTATAGCACATGACCTTATATATGGGTTTCGATCCTTAGTAAATTCCTTAAGTTAAAGGATTGGAATTTCTCTCATGAAAGGGGCTCGGCGAAAGTCACTTAATTTTACTTGGTTTCTCCTAATTCGATTTCGTCGAATTGAATTTCTAATTTACATGAGTTTCGCCCGAAACCAATCCTCTAGTTGCTTTCGATCGAAAGTCATATTCGCTAGCCACTTTCGATCGAAACTCATTTAGATCAAATCCTGATTTCAATTTGGCATTTATCACGAATTGGTTTTGCTCGAAACAATACTAGTTTCGCCGAGTTTTCCTTCGATCGAAACCTTCTCAATTATCCAGTTTCGATCGATTGATTAGAGTTTCGCCAAATTCAATTTAATTTGAGGGTTTTCGATCGATTCCACTTTCGATCGACTTGAGTTTCGCCGTGTTCTTACGTGTGCATGGCGTCACTACTTTCGCTCGAAACCATGCATGGCAGGGAGACCAATTTGATTCAATTGCATGGGCTTAGGGTTGAGTTTCGCCGAGATCTATTTCGGTCGAAACTCCCCTTCTCTAAGCTACTTTCGATCGATTACATGGATTGAACTTGAGTTTCGATCGACACTTGTGTGTTAATATGAGTTTCGATCGAAAGTCATATCTTATTGAATTTATTATTTTGCACATCAATTTGATCGAAACCTAGTTCCATTCAAGGGTCGCCCGAAACCCTAAAATCAATTTCTTAGTTTCGATCGAAACTCAACTATTCATTTGGTCGAAACTACTTTCTTCCCAAATTCACCTCATCGAAACCTCTGCATTTCATCCCTTCTTGTCACCTAAATTGCGTGATTCTCTCTTACAACAGAATATTTAAGTTCTAAGTTGTCTATAATATAGTTCCTAGCACTGAATCATTCAATCGGGACCCTATTACGAGCTTATACATTCCATTTAGGGTTTTTTCGAAATCTTCCTCAACTACTTGCCATTAATGCCATTAATAATCCCCAACTACACCTTGGGTACGAATTTAAAAGGCTTAGGGAAGGTATTTCACTTACCAATTTGAGTTCCTAAGCTTGTTGGAGTGCCCTTTGTTCGATTTTTGTCTCGGCCTTTCTTCCTCCTTCTTGGGTGTTCCGTTACTTTTTGGGGTGTGTTTGAAGTGTTGAAATGATTTAGATATTTTCCTTAGCTTTTATTGGATAGGGCATGGGCCTCTCTTGATTTTAGGAAAATTTGTCCCCAATTTGGGCCCTTTCTCATAAATTGGACCCATTTAAATCCCTTAGCCAAAAATAAAATCCCTAGTCCAACTTTAGTTAATTCCTTCCTTACTATTTCGGAAATTCCTCCTTCACAATTTTAGGGTCATCACAATTTCACGACATTAGCACTTAATTGCACATAGTTCTCAAAAATTCTCACGAGCGTAAAATTCATGAAAGTCACATACGCATAAGTCATATACGAATTCGACCTAAAATCACATAAGTCATACACGTAATTTATTGGCCGACCTAATTTCCGGGGACCGGGGTCCTACATCCTCCCCCCCTTAAGGAGGATTTCGCCCCCGAAATCAGCCCGTGTAAAACAGCTCGGGGTAACGAATTCTCATTTCATCCTCCCGTTCCCATGTGGCTTCTTCCGTGGATTGGTTCCGCCACAGTACTTTCACTAAGGGAATATTCTTATTCCTAAGCTTCTTAGTCTCGTACATCAATATTTCCACCGGAGTCTCCTCGTAACTCAGATCCGGCTTCAACTGTTGATGTAGAGACTCGTTTCCTAGCACGTGGTTCGGGTCCGCTAGATATTTCCGCAGCGTCGAGACGTGGAACACGTCATGCACTTGCGATAATGACGCAGGCAGCTCCAGTTGGTATGCTACCTCGCCTACCCTCTTCAGTATCCTAAATGGTCCTATATACCTAGGACTTAGCTTTCCTTTCTTCCCAAACCTTTTCACGCCCTTCATCGGCGATACTTTAACAAACACCATATCGTCTTCTTTGAATTCCAGTGGTCGACGTCTTCGATCAGCGTAGCTTTTCTGTCGACTTTGTGCCGTTCGCATTCTTTCTCGTATGGTGGTAATGGCTTCCGTCATTTCTCGTACTATGTCAGGGCCTAACACTGCCCGTTCGCCAACCTCGTCCCAGTGTACTGGGGATCTGCACCTACGCCCGTATAGCTCTTCGTACGGTGCCATCCCAATGGTGACGTGGTAGCTATTGTTATATGAGAACTCGATCAGTGGGAGGTACTTACTCCAATTCCCTTTGAAATCGAGTACACACGCTCGGAGCATGTCCTCTAGGGTCTGAATGGTTCGCTCGGACTGACCGTCCGTCTGCGGATGATAGGCGGTACTAAAAGATAGTTTCGTTCCCATCGCCTTTTGCAAGCTCGTCCAGAATTTCGAAAGAAATCTGGAGTCGCGATCCGAGACTATCGACGATGGAACGCCGTGCAGTCGCACTATCTCCTGAATATAAAGCTCCGCGTACCGTTCCATGGAAAACGTCGTGCTAATGGGTAGGAAGTGGGCGGACTTGGTGAGTCTGTCGACAATTACCCAAATCGCGTCGTGCCCCTTCGTGTTCCTCGGCAGTCCTACTACGAAATCCATGGTAATGTTATCCCATTTCCATTCCGGAATGGGTAACGGTTGTAGGGTTCCCGCCGGCCTTTGATGCTCGGCTTTTATCTGCTGGCACGTCAGGCACTGACTCACGAAAGTCGCGATGTCCTTTTTCATGCCTGGCCACCAGTAGTTCTCTTTGAGGTTTCTGTACATCTTCGTCGCTCCTGGATGTACCGAGTACGCCGTAGCGTGTGCTTCCGTCATTATTAGCCGTCGTAGTTCGACGTCGTCTGGCACATACAACCGATTCTTGAAGTATAACCGTCCGTCTTCCCGTATCACGAGGTCTCCGGTTGTTTGTTCCGGCTGTGCCTCCTTAATTTTTGCATACAGTTCGTCTGTCCCTAGCGCTGTCTTAATTTGCTCCAGCAGTGTTGGTTGCAAAGTTAAGGCCGCTAGCTGCGCCTCAACTTCGCCTAACCGTACGACTTCTACTTCCAGCAGTTGCAGTTCTGCACTGACTGCTTTTCGGCTTAAGGCATCGGCTACTATGTTCGCCTTGCCTGGGTGGTAGTTGATTACGCAGTCGTAATCCTTAACTAACTCTAACCACCTCCTTTGCCTCATATTTAGCTCTTTTTGCGTAAAGAAGTACTTGAGGCTCTTGTGGTCAGTGTATATCTCACACCGCTCTCCGTAGAGGTAATGCCTCCATATCTTGAGAGCAAAGACCACTGCTGCCAGTTCTAAATCGTGCGTCGGGTAGTTTTTCTCGTACTCTTTTAGTTGACGAGAGGCGTATGCTACTACATTCCCGTTCTGCATTAGCACACACCCTAACCCATTCTTCGACGCATCGCTATAAACCGTAAACCCTCCAGTTCCCGATGGTATTGTGAGAACTGGGGCCGTCGTAAGCCTTTCTTTCAGCTCCTGGAAGCTCCGTTCGCATTCCGTGGTCCACTGAAATGGCGTGTTCTTCCTGGTCAACTTCGTCAGTGTAGACGCTATCTTCGAGAAATCCTTGATAAATTTCCTGTAATGACCTGCCAGGCCGAGGAAGCTTCGTACTTCCGTTACATTGGTCGGTCTGGGCCAGTTACTGATGGCTTCTATCTTGTTCGGGTCTACGGAAATTCCTGCTCCTGATACTATATGCCCCAAGAAGGCGACTTGGTCAAGCCAAAATTCACACTTCTTGAACTTGGCATAAAGTTGCTTATCCCGTAATATACTCAGAACTATTTTCAGGTGTTCTTTATGTTCCTCCTTCGTCCTTGAGTAAATTAGGATGTCATCTATGAAGACGATGACAAACCTATCCAGATAGGGTTTGAACACCCGGTTCATTAAGTCCATAAAGGCTGCGGGCGCATTAGTCAGCCCGAATGGCATCACTAGGAACTCGTAATGGCCATAACGGGTACTAAAGGCCGTCTTCGGGACGTCTTCCTTCCGAATCTTTAATTGATGATAGCCCGATCTCAAGTCGATCTTAGAGAAAACTGTTGCACCTTGTAATTGATCGAACAGATCGTCTATCCTAGGGAGTGGGTACTAGTTTTTAATCGTTAACTTGTTCAACTCCCTATAGTCTATGCATAATCGCATGGACCCGTCCTTCTTTTTCACGAATAGCACCGGCGCTCCCCAGGGAGAGAAACTCGGCTGTATGAACTCTTTCTGCAGGAGTTCGTCGAGTTGGTCCTTTAACTCCTTCATTTCCGTCGGTGCTAGCCGATATGGTGCCTTAGATACTGGTGCCGCTCCAGGTAGCAGATCTATAGCGAACTCTACTTCCCGATCGGGTGGTAGTCCCGGTAACTCCTCGGGAAATACATCAGGGAAGTCCTTCACTACCGGCACTTCCTCGAATTTCGGGGAGACATTCCCTTCTGACTTGATGGCGAATACCATGTAGGCTTCGCACCCTGATCTGATCAGTCGTTGGGCTTTTAACGCTGATATCTTTGAGATCATGGTCCCCTTGCTGGTTCCTACGAACTTAAGGGGGTCATCCCCGCCCGTATTGAGCGTGACTATCTTGCGGTGGCAGTCTATGACAGCTCCGTACTTCGATAGCCAATCCATTCCAAGGATCACCTCATAATCATTCATGGGAATTATTATGAGGTCTATGGGCAGTTCCTTGTCCCCGATTACTATTGGACAATCCCGTAAAACCTGATTGGTTTGGGTGGGATTCCCGTTCGGAACTGTTACCCTAAACTCGCACTTAGCTCGGTGAGGCGTGACTCCTACCCTCATGACATACTTAGTAGACGCGAACGAGTGTGTCGCTCCTGAGTCGACTAGGATGCAAGTGGGGGTTTCGTAGACGAGGAGGGTACCTGTCACTACGGCCGGGTTATTCTCCGCTTCCTCAGAGGTTATAGTGTAGACCCGTGCCGGTACCCTTGGTGGTGCTGCCTGGTTCCCAGCTTGACTTCCGGATCCACCTTCCGGACATGCCCTCACATAGTGGCCCGTCTTGCCACATTTGAAGCAAACGGCATTCTGGGAGTGGCAGACTCCCGTGTGCCTCCGTGCACACTTCGGGCATACGGGTAGGTCCAACTGGGGTCTACCCTGGTCTGGGTTGAACTGTAGGGGTGGTCTCGGTCGATTCGGGAAATTCGGTTTTCCACCCTTGGCTACGGACTGCCGCTTTGGGTTACTTCCGCTCCCTTGTGGCCTTTGTACGAACTTGCGCTTTGCTTCTTGAGCGCGAGCAATCCTTGCCTCGGCTTGCTCCGCCACAAGCGCCCTCTGAGCCACTTGCGCGTACGTGGCTCCTTGTATTCCGGCCATACTCACGTCTCTGTACAGCTCGGGTTTCAACCCTTCCATGAACCGCTCAATCTTGAGCGCATCCGTACTGACCATATGAGCAGCGAACCTTGAAAGCTGCTCAAACTTCCTGATGTACTCCGCCACTGTCATTGCTCTTTGGCGGAGGTTGATGAACTCATTCATCCGCTGTGCTCTGACAGGGGCGGTGTAATACTTTCCCCTGAAGATCTCCTTAAACCTATCCCAGCTCATCGTTAGGGGGTTTTCGACGGCTGAGACGGTTTCCCACCAGTGTCCGGCGCTTCCCCTTAGCAGGTAGGCAGCGCACATGACCTTCTCCGCCTCGGGGGTGCGGCTATGCTGGAACATGTTCTCCAGCGTCCTCAGCCAGTCCTCGGCGGACGTGGGGTCTACAGCATCCTCAAATAGTGGAGGATTAAGCTTCCTGAACCTCTCCCCGATCATCTCAATTCGTTCGGGCGGGGGAGGTAGGTTGGCTGATGGTCCGCCAGCGTTTTGCTGCTGGATCAGCTGCTGAATCTGGGCCGATTGTTGCCGGACCAGTTCAGTTAGTTGCAGGATGGTAGCATCCCGGCTATCAGGAGGGTTGTTAGTATCCCTACCCTGATCAGACTCCCTACTTCCTTCACCCTTAAGTCTAACCATCTTCTCAACCTATCCTGATAATTCCTAAGGCCAATAAATTAAACCATACAAGCAATTCACATAACATAGTACTTACTAGCAAGGCCGCTTCCGCGCTTTTGAGGGTGTGAGTATGGACAGTCTACAGGACCTGTGACCGAAGCTCTGGTACCACTCTGTCAGGACCCGTCGTCCCGCCCTCGTATCCCGTTCTAAATCTAAGTGTTAATGCTTTGTTATCGTGCGAATACGTAAAAATGCGAACAAAATTTTTCATTTTTAAACGTGCATGCGGAAGTCATATATACATGTCAAAAGAATATTCGTTCTACAAATCATCGAAATCGTGTCTACACAAAATACAAGTGTGTGTGTGTGTGTGCAGCCAAAAGCTCCCTATGCGCCCGGCCTTCACAGGTCGTCATCCATACACACACTCCCACCTCAAAAGCAGCCGGATAGCTTCAAAAGATCGGCCTCGCATATGGGTCGGATCACGTACCGTGATCGTCAGTACCTACAATACGTAACATAAAGAATGAGCCACCGAGACTCAGTAAGCAGAAATTATGCATGTATGCACGTGTCCTAACGATCGACAATCCACGTCGTCGTTATCTAATGCTCATACTCTCCTTCTCATTTTCTTGTCCTTTTTCTGACTCATACTCATTTTCTTATACTCTTACTTCGTACGGGCCCTCGGCTTTCTATCCCTCTATGCGCCATTTCATAGAGATCTCATGTGTGGAGGTTCTCACACTAGAAGGTCACCCGAAGGAATCTTCCCTTACTCAGTGTGGCCTCCACGCGGACGCTTCTCACTGGTAGCCATCACCGAGGCCACTAACCGCGGAGGTCACCCGAAGGAATCTTCCCTCCCGGTTAGTGCTTTACGCACTCGAAGGTCACCCGCAGGAATCTTCCCTTACTCAGTGCGTGCCCCGGGCCGCATCCTCCAGGTTGCATCTCCCGCATACGGGGTATTTCCCCAGCCTCTTATACAGGCCTTATGCTTCTTTTGCCATGGCTGCATAGGGGAGCCGTGACTCTTCATTGAGTCGACACAAACGCCAATATCGGCGAGTATACATCGCACACAGGCGATCTTACGCACGCTCTTACCTCGCGTCATACTTACTACTTATGCGTGCAAGTGCTCATGTCATGCTCATGTAAATATGCAGATCATGCTATCATGAACATAAAATAATCTTATCGTAACATGCACGTTTTCACGTAAAATACACGAGCACGTAAATTCACATCATCGGACGCAGGCAAGTTACGTATCGTAGTTGAATTTCTACTTACTGGTTGTCCAAGCGTAATTGCTGTCCTCCCCGTTTGCTCCTATTGTAAGACCTTTTAAATAAAAAAGGTTAGGGGGTTAGTACGTTGCTTCCTTAGCTAATTCGTCGAAGTAATTAAATTCCTTCTTGTAAATTATTTGAACTGGTGAAATTTCCTAGACTTCAAGTAAATTGATTCACGCCCTTTTAAATTTCCTAAGTCCCTTGATTTCTATAGCACATGACCTTATATATGGGTTTCGATCCTTAGTAAATTCCTTAAGTTAAAGGATTGGAATTTCTCTCATAAAAGGGGCTCGGCGAAAGTCACTTAATGTTACTTGGTTTCTCCTAATTCGATTTCGTCGAATTGAATTTCTAATTTACATGAGTTTCGCCCGAAACCAATCCTCTAGTTGCTTTCGATCGAAAGTCATATTCGCTAGCCACTTTCGATCGAAACTCATTTAGATCAAATCCTGATTTCAACTTGGCATTTATCACGAATTGGTTTTGCTCGAAACAATACTAGTTTCGCCGAGTTTTCCTTCGATCGAAACCTTCTCAGTTATCCAGTTTCGAGCGATTGATTAGAGTTTCGCCGAATTCAATTTAATTTGAGGGTTTTCGATCGATTCCACTTTCGATCGACTTGAGTTTCGCCGTGTTCTTACGTGTGCATGGCGTCACTACTTTCGCTCGAAACCATGCATGGCAGGGAGACCAATTTGATTCAATTGCATGGGCTTAGGGTTGAGTTTCGCCGAGATCTATTTCGGTCGAAACTCCCCTTCTCTAAGCTACTTTCGATCGATTACATGGATTGAACTTGAGTTTCGATCGACACTTGTGTGTTAATATGAGTTTCGATCGAAACTCATATCTTATTGAATTTATTATTTTGCACATCAATTTGATCGAAACCTAGTTCCATTCAAGGGTCGCCCGAAACCCTAAAATCAATTTCTTAGTTTCGATCGAAACTCAACTATTCATTTGGTCGAAACTACTTTCTTCCCAAATTCACCTCATCGAAACCTCTGCATTTCATCCCTTCTTGTCACCTAAATTGCGTGATTCTCTCTTACAACAGAATATTTAAGTTCTAAGTTGTCTATAATATAGTTCCTAGCACTGAATCATTCAATCGGGACCCTATTACGAGCTTATACATTCCATTTAGGGTTTTTTCGAAATCTTCCTCAACTACTTGCCATTAATGCCATTAATAATCCCCAACTACACCTTGGGTACGAATTTAAAAGGCTTAGGGAAGGTATTTCACTTACCAATTTGAGTTCCTAAGCTTGTTGGAGTGCCCTTTGTTCGATTTTTGTCTCGGCCTTTCTTCCTCCTTCTTGGGTGTTTCGTTACTTTTTGGGGTGTGTTTGAAGTGTTGAAATGATTTAGATATTTTCCTTAGCTTTTATTGGATAGGGCATGGGCCTCTCTTGATTTTAGGAAAATTTGTCCCCTATTTGGGCCCTTTCTCATAAATTGGACCCATTTAAATCCCTTAGCCAAAAATAAAATCCCTAGTCCAACTTTAGTTAATTCCTTCCTTACTATTTCGGAAATTCCTCCTTCACAATTTTAGGGTCATCACAATTTCACGACATTAGCACTTAATTGCACATAGTTCTCAAAAATTCTCACGAGCGTAAAATTCATGAAAATCACATACGCATAAGTCATATACGAATTCGACCTAAAATCACATAAGTCATACACGTAATTTATTGGCCGACCTAATTTCCGGGGACCGGGGTCCTACATTGAAAGAAGTTTTTCTTTGTTTAGCTAAAGGACATATTTTACAAATATCATTCTTGATCATTCTGACACTTCAATCTTGATCTCAAAGAAAGTAAAACATCAGAAGAGGGGTGTCATAGCCTCTTGTGCCACATATTGAATGACACGTTGAAAACATCAAAAGCTGATAAGGAATTGACAGAAAATACAGGTTCAAGCACTGATAACACATAAAGTCCTTCATGCATTTCACCCCTGTGAATCATCAACTTCTGTTGAATCCTGAATAAGAAGTTGATCGTTGAAGAATGTTAGGACCACGTTATTCTCAGCAGTTAAGAACTTACCGACAACAAATTAAACCTGAACTGGGAATATACAAGACCTGCTCCAAAACAAGGATAGGCCCTATTCTATTGTGCCAGCCTGATCTACTCATATTGAATGATTATTAGGGAGAGTAACATAAGTGGTATGAATATAAAGTAAACACTGGAATTTCAGAATAACCACATATGTGCCATCAAGCACCCGAATCAACCAACCATATGCTCATTGATTTCAGGCTTGATATATTGAAAAGTATAGGGTTTTGTAATGAAAAGTATAGGGTTTCGTCGCCTCTCCAACTAGTCTACAACCTCCATGCTATGATTCTTGAATTAGAAGAAGTGCGATGTTATTTTTCGGATTCGCAGCAGATATTTGCAGCGCTATGATACCATAACAAACTCCTGGGACTAAATTCTTCTAATTCTGAAGACTTGATCGATGAATTGACTGAGCTAAAGTATGTGAATGTAAAACTGGTTATCCGATTAAAAATCGAATGAATACAAATACATCTAATTCGCGCCTTATATACAACTAAAAAGGAAAAATAACTAAAAAGGCCCCGAGATAATTATATTTACAATTAGACGCCTTAACAACAAAACGTTGATCATCATATGATCAACCTCTTCTTTTGTGATCTTCATTTAATAAGTTCTGGTCATACACTTCAAGGGATTCTCTTTCAGCAGCATTTCGACTGAGCACAAATTGGAATATTGATTTCCCAATCCATGACTTGGATTTGACAAACTATGTGGTGGACAACAGAAATGAATCACCCCATGTTTATGAGCTCTATGCAGTGATAAATAACTATGGAACCATGGGAAGTGGTCATTATACGGCACACATCAAGGTGGGTCTTGTTTTGACGTGATTTATTATCGGTATGATTGGCTCGAATCGAATTGCTAATATTTCTTTTTCTTTTCTGTTGGCTATACAAATTACGAAGTCCCACATCGACTAAGCAATGAAATTGGGGTTGGTTATAAGCTTGTGGGTTCACTCCCTCTATTGCCAATTGGTTTTAGAGAGGAACCCCACAAGCTTATACCGGGTTGGGTTTGGGCTGGAATTTGGTCTGAAAAAATCCCTACAGTGGTGCGGTGAGCGTGGACGAAGGCGTGAGGGGTGCCTTCAGATGAGAAAAAAAATTCTAGCCCGAATACGGTGTAAGCGGTGTGTCCCCGGCCCTTGTAAGGACGCTTGGTGAATCTGCGGTGAAAAGCGCTTGGTGCAGTGATTGCGGAGAAGCTCTTGGTGCAGATAATTGTCGAAGGATAGGCCCGTTGTGTGGTCTTGAGTTTGAGGGGAGGTTTGTTGGGTATACAAACTACAAGTCCCACGTCGACTAAGCAATGAAATTGGGGTTGGTTTATAAGCTTGTGGGTTCACTCCCTCTATTGCCAATTGGTTTTAGAGAGGAACCCTACAAGCTTACACCGCGTTGGGTTTGGGCTGGAATTTGGTCTGAAAAAATCCCAACATTTTCGATTTCGTGTCTGCAGCTTTTATGTGAAAATAGGTGGTTCAACTTTGAGGATGGTCTTGTATCGCCCATCACAGAAGATGGTGTGAAGTCCCCTGCTGCGTATGCGCTGTTCTATCGAAAGGTGCCTCGGAATGAATCTCCTTAGTGTTCTTCAGTATATGCTGTTGCTATTGATTGATTTCCCCACTAGATATTATTATCATCTTCCGTTGAATCTTGTTGGAGAGATTTTATGTATTTATTTCTTCCATTGGAAGGACTTTCTGCTTGTGGACATTATTATTACTTGAGAACAACGTTATTCTATTATACTGATTTTGTTTGATTGTGATGTGGATGTGTGTTTCCACGATGTGATTAGTAAGTTCCATCATTTGAAATTAGTTGCAATGCTTTATATCAAAGCAACGCCCTTGTAAATTGTAATGATGAATCAAGAGAAAAGATATAAATATATGATTATTTGATCTCATATGAGATTTCATTTGTGGCGGTAGATTGTATGTGTGTGAGGTCAAGATTGTAGCATCACGTCCATTGTGGAATATATATATGTACATATACGAGATTCATTTGCGGTGGTTGAGAAACACACAATTTCAAACCATAATGTAACAACTTTCTCAACAACTCTTATTTTCTAACGTTATTTTTCACCATCTTGACTATCTTGAGAGAGAGAGAGAGGAAGAAGAACAGAGATGAAAGTTTCTTCTTACTCGATCATCATCAACACCATAACTTTTCTAAGTTTGTTCTTGCAATCGTATGTTTACTCAGACATGTCCAAGTGTGACACCCGGGGCCGATGAGGGCGGGGAGTGATCGCCGGTGCCAGAGAAGTGCACGGACAAGGAGCGGCTCCTGGCAGGCTTCTAGGCGAAGGGGTACATGAACGAACCGATCCGACACCCGAATGAGAGGGGATCCTGAGACTGACAATGTATGGGCGTGTCAGGCTAAGAATCGTATAAAAGAATTGATAGTACTACTCATATCACCAAGGTCGACCTACCTTTTCGGGAGTCCATCCGAAAGAACTTCGAAGTTAAGCGTGCTTGACCTGAAGCAATCTTAGGATGGGTGACCCCCTGGGAAGTTTGCCCAGGGTGCGTGTGAGCGAGGACGAAGCACGCTGGAAGGTTAAATGGTGGTACAGTGGGGCCAGACTATCAGTCGGAGTGTGGTGGGCCCAACCCCACTGGTCCCGGTAGGGACGGATGCTACAGTGACACCCGGTATGGGACGGGATGTTACACCAAGTGTCCAAGGCAAGCTCCCTTTCGACACGACAAATCTCCGTTGTGTGACTGTATGGGGTTCTGAAGGTTTCGTTCTCTGAGTGAGTTTTGTTATTATCTGTTTATTCACAACGTGTTAATTGAACGAATATCATTTCCATTGATTGACCTTGTTAATTAATTTTTTCTTACAATTATAGTTTGGACAAGCTGGTCCACATGTGTGGAAGGTCTTGGTGTCAGCTCCCTACACCAACTCATACATTGCGATGGGATTTTCCTCTGACGGGAATATGGTGGGATCGAGTGCGGTCGTGGGGTGGATCAAACCCGACGGCAGTTCTTCAGGTGTAAAAAAGTACTATTTGGGAGGAAAATCGCCGAATCTCGTGACTATCCAACGGCCCGATCAAGGGTTGTTATTATCACATATGGGAATAATAGTAATAGTTCATCATCATCATCATCATCATCATCATCATCATCATCATTGCTACTGGAATCGAATCAAATTTACATGGCTTTTCAATTGATTGCTGGCAATCCGAGCAAATATCTCATATATGTCGTCGGTCCTCAGGGCGTTCTGCCATCAGCTGCCGCCGACCCTCGATTGGCTCAACATCGAGATATGATATCCACTACTTTCAACTATTATTCAGGTCAGTGTATTTATAGTAATAAACTACTCCAAATAACTCTTCACAACAACTCCTTCATGCATACATAAAAATGGACGTCATACAACTTACTTATGGAGACTACATACCTTAGTGTACCTAAGTTGCAAGCTACTGCATCACCCACCGGGATTTACTTGGATCCATCAGTCGAGTTCTCCTTATTACCTAAATAAAATAAAACAAGTAAAATGATTGATTTGTTGCTAGCGTGATCGAATCAACCGGTGCACGATCTATGCTTTCAAATGCTAAATTGCATATAACTCATCCATTTTTCACAGATTAAGCACCAAAACCTCTTTGATTTGTAATAGCATAAAATTAAATCGGGATTTGTTAATCGTGCTCTCCTTGCATTTTCACCCCCTAACTGGGGAATACATTGCTAATTTTTAGACGACATCATGGATATAGTGCCAAGTTTCGAGAAAATGGGGGCTACGGTGCTAAGTTTCGACGAGCATAAGAATGTTTACGGAATGATAAAGATATAACGAAACATGCATTTCCATATGACCATGTAAGTAGAGCAGTCAAAACTGCCCGGCGGGCCTGGAAATGAAGGCCCACCCTGCCCTACTGGCGGGTAGCGAGCCCGGCAGGCCCGGCCTGCCCAAAAAAAAAGAAAAAGGAAAAAGATTAATAAAAAACGAAAAATCATTAAATAAAATATTTAAGTTGAGTAACTCCTAATGAAATTTAAATCTTTAGTAAAAATTTATTTAGGTTATTAAACTTGATTAAATTAAAAATTGAATCTCAAAAAATATATAAAAAAACCTTTATAATTCATTTCTATATGAGTTTCTATAGTGTACTTAGGGGTGTTCAAATTCGGTTACTCGACAGAACCGAACCGAAACAGTACCGATACCGACCGCAAAATTTCGTTTCGGTTTTAGGTTTTTATTTTGATAACAGAAAATAATTTGGTTCGGTTACTGCTATTACTTCGGTAAACCGAACATAACCGAAAATCGGATTCTTAATTTTTATATTTTTATACACAAATTGATTATTATATAAAATATATGATGATATTATGTCTTATTTAAAATATGTCTTATTTAATAAAATATAAAAAATATCTTGTAAATCGAAATTTTATACAAATATATAATATAAATCAAATTTATATATTTAATAAATACGGAGAGTATGAGGTAATAATTTTTTTTATACAAATATATACATATATATATATATATATATATGATAATATATTTTTAATTTAAATCATATCAATACTATTATTTTTATTTTTATTTAAAATTCGGATTTTTGGTCGGTTAAGAACCGAACCAAAAAACAATTCGGTAAAACTGAAATCGAACCAAAATGTTTCGGTTCGGTTTTTGTTTTATGAAATCTCGAACCGAACTTTCGGTTTACGGTTAACCGAAAGTTCGGTTCGATTCAGTTATTACCCAATGAACACCCTAGGGGTACCTTATTCATTTCAAAGTCATTGGATGACAGCTGATACTATGCATGCATTTTTCATCATTCGGTTTCAGCAGCATACCTTGGAGATAAAACTCTCGTTAAAAATTACACCTATTAATTAAAGGGCTGTCGTTGATTAAAGGCATTATTAATCATTCAGATATTTTTTATTTGTTAATCAATAAAATACATTTAAATTCATAAGAAAATAATAAAAAATACTTTGTTCTGTGTATATTGGGGAGCGTGACATTTTACAAATATGAAAAATTAGGGGGTGTTAACTTTTTAAGACTATATCCGTGAAATCTTTAGCTAGTACTGTCAAAACAGGCCGGCGGGGCGGGCCGGCCCGTAGCCCGCCGAAAGCCCGCCATTAGCGGGGCGGGGGCGGGTAAGCCCGCCTACTGGAGGGCCTGGGAAATGAAGGCCTCCCCGCCTGCAGGCGGGTAGCGGGCCTGCGGGCTTAGCCCGCCAGTTATTAAAAAAATAGGAAAAAGTAAAATAAAATAATAAAAAATAGAAAAAATAATAATATAAAAATTGGAAAAATAAGAAAATGAAGGAAAATATATATAATTTAATAAACTTTTTTAATATTAATCTATTTTGTTATTAAGTATTAATTAATATTTGTAATATAATAAATAATATAATTTTTTTTATTCGGGCGGGCTATCCGCGGGTAAGCCCGCCCCGCCCCGCCCCGCCAAAGCCCGCACCCGCCGCGGGCTTACCCGCCAGGCGGGCCTAAAATTTAAGAGCCCGCCCCGCAAGCGGGCCGGCGCGCGGGCCCAAGCCCGTTTTGGCAGCTCTATCTTTAGCAACTCAAGACATGTATTAAATGTGGCACTTTGAAGACAAGTTTTCAAATCTAAGAAGGTCAGTAAATTTCAAAACCGAAACAATTTGAGGACATTATGATTCAAAATTGAAGTGCAACAATAAGTTTCAAAATGGTAATCATTTTAAATTTCGACAAATTTGACACTTATTGTCCTAAAACTAAAAACATCTAGATGAGGCATTCTCAAATTTATTGGACCGCAGGCAGGCCCACCACTAAATTACATTGATATTTATGCTTTTATGCTGTGAATTGTACTTTAATAACATAAGTTAATATTAAAGAAGTTGATTAAATTAGATATATATTACAATTGGAATTCTTCATTTTTCAAATTGGTTCCTATTTATATTAATTTTGTTATTTGTTACTTCCTCCGTCCCGACTATTTCTTCCCAAAGATTAGTGGGCACGGAGATTAAGAAATCACATTATTTTAATATTATAGTACACCTTTTGAGGTATGGAGAAAGAAAAGTTATTAGTAGACACGCAAATCAAGAAGATTTTTTTTAATATTAATGGTGTAATTAGTTTAATTAGTGGGATAATTTTTTACCAAAAATGGAAATGGGAAGAATTATGTGGGACGTCCGAAATAGAAAGATGAGAAGAAATAAGTGGAACGGAGGTAGTATTTTTTTAAAAAACGGGCGGGTTAAGCCTGCCAAGCCGGCTACCCGCGTCCAGGCGGAGCGGGCCTTCGTTTCTCAATCCCACTCCGCCGACCCGTATTGACGGCTCTACCTATAATATAACCTTTTATAGGTGTTTGGGTTTTTTTGAAACTTCAATATTTAACAAAAGCCCGCTAAAGTAAAATGGACTTTGTGATAAAGTTTGAGAGAAATGATAAGATAAAGAATAAGAAGAGTTTGATCAATAATATTGTGTTGGGCCTAATATGACCGAAGGACAAAAAATAACTATGCCACATTTTGTTCACCATTTGTCAGGACATCGTTGACCATTAGTATATATATAAGTACTTTGCGTGTGCTATAATATTTCTTATATTTAAATTTATTTTAATTTAAAATACTTAATAGAGATTATAATTGTATAATTCAAATTTAATTATTTATTTTCGCAAATATATAAAAAAAACTTATTCCATATAAAAATAAAGAAGGAATGAATTAAAATGATAATTAAAATTAGTGGTAACATTTTTATCATTTACAACAGCTTAATAAGTCTATTTGGCAGTTTACATGAAGTCCCAAGGGCAATAGCAATTTGTCATTTTTTGGTAATATTTTCAGAAGAGACAATATTTCCATAAAATCACAAGGTAGAGCTAATTTTCATTTTATGCATATTAAATATACATAAAAAAAACTTTCCGTTATATATAGGTGAAATTGAAGGGCAAAACACGCCGGAGTCGAGTTTAAAGAGGAATCACAGAATTTTAAACATGATTGGTTGGTCAATTATGTTGACTATAGGCGCAATGGTGGCTCGTTACACGAGGAGATTCGGTCCAGTATGGTTCTATTCTCACGTTATCATTCAGTCATTTGGATTCTTATTAGGTTTGATTGGACTTATTTGTGGGTTGGTTTTGGAGAATCGTCTTCAAATCTCTGTCACCAAGCACAAAGTCCTTGGAATTTTCATCCTCGTCCTTTCTTGCATTCAGGTATTACTATAAACAATTTACTATTATCCGTTACATTTATTATAATGCGAGTATAAATATATATATTTGTGTGTGTGTGTGTGCGTGTGCACGTGTTTCAGATGGTTGCTTTATTTATCCGACCATCCAAGGATTCAAAGTCTAGAAAATATTGGAATTGGTACCATCACAACGTGGGGAGGTTAATACTTGTTTTAGCAGCAATCAACGTGTTTACGGGATACATTTGGGCAGGCCTGGATCAACCTGGAATAAAACTTTTGTTGTTGTGCTTGCTATTTTAATCACGGTAGTTCTTATTTTCGAGATTGGGAGGTGCTTGAGAGACTAATATGAATATTTGTTACTACTAAACCTATAGCATTAAGTGGTGCAAATTTTTTTCTTCTACTTTAGCTTCTTTTTAATTGAGTTATCAGAAATAACGCCCTAATGAGTGGCGTGTGAATGAGCCACTTGGAGCGGTGCTTTTTAAAAGCATCACTCTAAGTGGCGCATCATTTATTTTTTTTACTTTCATTTTCTTTTGTTTTGTGTTTGAAAAAATTTCTCAAGTAATTAAAATAGATGTCCGAAAATATTTGAAGCTTACCAAACATAAACCAAACATTACATTGCAAATAAAATTACTTAAACATGCACAAATCAGACAATGCACAAAATTTTCAAAACACTAATAATTTTACTTAGCCTTGTCGACCACTTCGTCTTGCACGCCTCTCAGAGCTATTCATCTCGTTTGCAATCCTCGTCGTTCGATGCTTTCCTTCTCCCCTTCGATTTCTACTTTGCGAATTATGGAATAGTTGGAAGTCGGCATCCTTCCAATAATTCTCGTAGTCCAAAGGAACAATGCCACCCTCATATGTTCCCAAGTAAGCTTTTTTATTATAATATGCGGCAACATATTGAGCACAATTAAGCCCAAAGCTACAAGAAGCTGCTTGTGCATGTGCACATGGTATTTTGAACATACTCCACTTAACACGTGAGCACTGAAGATCATTCAATAAGACGACGTATGTACTAGTCCCTTCAACTTAAATCAGGTACAGACCTCAGCGGACCTTGTCGCATAATCAAATTCTCTCACCGTATGGCTTCTTGAGTCGTTCCCCTTTCACAGTACTTTTTCGTGGCATAATATGACCATGCAGTTTCATAATTCTCCATCGGAAGACATGCCTCTTGATACCTGTCAAAATATATGTTATAATGCGATGGAAAGTAAACTGGACAATTGGAGTTATGGGCAGACATCGAGATCCTTTTGAGACTCCACTATGATATATTGGTCCTGGTCGTCATTGTACCGCAACGACGACCCCATCATAGCGAACGTCTACTTCTCAAGTGGTATTTTAGCAAGCCACTTCTGAGCATCTTATTGATAACATTAATTTGATCCATCGTTGAATGAGATAGGTCCTTTGACTGTTGGTTTTTAAACTCCTTGCAGAAGTTAGATTTGATATGTCGAAGGTAAAAACAATGGACACCTCTAACTGAATTTCTTCATATAGCAACTCTATAGCAGATTTAATCGAAGATGGCGATCTGAGATTAATAGACTTCCTCATTTTCAACACGTGCAAATTCAATAAGTGCCAAAACCAGTACCAAGATTCACGGGTTTCTTCATCTACGACTGAGAAGGCAAGTGGAAAGACGTTCGGTTAGCATCAAGGCTCCCAACAATCAACATCTTATGCGTATATTTTCGTGTAAAGATGAGTTCCGTCCACACCTACAACCATTTGACAATGTTGAAAACCATGTATGCAAGTTTTAAAGTTCCAAAAAACGTAGCGTAAGATAATTGTTCGTGATATGTCTTCACTTCATAATCGTGCCCGACTTTTGTGCATGCGCTTTAATAATTTTGGTGGTTGTTGGACGAAACTCTCTCGCATACCATTTACGATCCTCATAGCACGCTTTTAACCCCTCCACGCTTGAAGATAAGAAATTTTGTAGCCATGACTTTCTTTGACCCTTTGTATCACATCCTTTGGAAGATATTGCGGATTAACCCGAACGACGAAAATCAACATCTCATCAATAACGTCTGGAGATATGTTTCGATGTGTGTTTGGCAATTCGTACATCAAGCACGTGTGCTCTACAGGATACCTTGTTATTAACCAGTAACCTTTCTTCTTTTTGTGGCATGCACGACATTCGTCGTTTAACGCCGACGCACGACAACATCTGTCGATCACCGACGGAACCACCACACCGGCGAAAATAGCCGCCGGTACCACCACACGCAAGCACAATGGTGGCCACCAGCGAGGACAGCCGGCGAACAAGCGGTAACTAACCGAGATGGGCGGCTATCCAGCCAATTCACCGGTAAACAAAGACTAAAATTAGGCAAAATCATGCGCACCCACCACCAACACCGGACATAGAGGTGGTGGGCCCATCCATCACGACGGGGCTCCGCACCGGAGAGCCGCGCTGGCGAGCCCTGGAGAGCCTTGTTGGCCAAATCGTTCAGAACGCTAGAAGGAGGAGGAGGAGAAGACGAAGAAGAAGGTGGAGGGGTTAGGGCATGCTAGAACGCACCACTGTGTGACCCGTTGAGAATGCGTCACTTGTGTGGCGCGTTCTGAACGCGCCGTTCGAAGTGTTGCGTTCACCTATTTTGAAATTGTTTTAATTTTGGCATTATTTCAGACAGTACAATTAGAAACACGGTAAATTGAAGAAATAAAGCGTTTTGATTTGAGGTAGCTTTTGTTATCTAATGTAATATTGAGTATCTTGTTTGATAGTATAAAATAAGTGATTCATTGCAGAAAAATAACTATTATTTTGATTGATACGTAAAATACTTGACAATTGGACGTATAAGATTTACCGCCAGTCTTAATTCTTCATGTTGCAAATCCGGTACTTAGACAATTTTTTTCGAAATTGCCTTCGTAATCATGCCTTCACAACCGGCTCGCGTCTAAGTCAATCCGCCCCGCGCGTTCCGTCTTAGCCGCGATAAGCCTCTCCCACACGTCGCCCTGCTTTGTGAAGTGGAAGACAAACAAGACAACGTAATTTTAAGGGACTTCGTCGAGGTTCGCTCCTCGACTTAGCCCGTTTTATTCCTCAACAAACAAAACGTACACAAAGGAAAAGTCAAACCCGTGTGGAACCGAACAAGTCTCGGCCTCACCTCGCTAACCCAAACGAAGCTACTAACACGGTTATCCTAAGTGTCCCTTGGGATCTTAATCACTCGCCTAACTCGCTCGTGAAAACCTACGCGTGACCCCGTCGAATCCTTGCGCCAAAGACTCGAATGCATGACTTGGTGTGCTCTCGAAAATCGGCCCTCAAACTCGAATTTTCTGAATGCCTTGGGCTGCTCGAATGAGGTCTTATTTATAGCCCTCAAGCCTTCCTTTGAATTGGTAAAAGAGATCTCCAAAGATCTCCCTAGATATGGAAAGTATCTTCCCTAAAAATAAGGAAAGTATCTTTACCAAATCTAGGCCAATTCAAACTCCTTGGAAGTTTCTAGAACTCCGCGTGCCGCGCCCGCTTCGTCCTCGCCTCAGCCCTTCGCCGCGCCGCGCGCACTCGCCGCGCGCAACCTAGCCCGTGCGCGCCGTCGCACACCAGCCTGGCCCGTCGCCGTGGGCCAGGTTCGACCTTGCCTCCCAGCTCGGCCGTCGTCACTCCGGCGCCGCCGTCGACCACCGCCGTCGCCGCCGCCGCGCATGGCCGTGCTCCGCCGCCCGCCGCCGTGCACCGCCGCCGCCGGCCGCCGCCGGACCGCCGTCCGCCGCCGCGCTGCCGCCGGACCTCAGCGTCCGCGCCAGCTCGCATGCGCGCGCGCACCATCGCGCGTGCTGGCCTGCCTAAGTGCCGCGCCCCATGCCGCACACGCGCGCGCGCGTTGCCTCAGCCCCGCGCGCCAAGCCTCGCAAGCCCCTGCCGAGAAGTCTCGCCCTTTGCCTAAGTCCCATGCGCGCCAACTCCCGCACACCCTGCCGAGAAGTCCCCGCACGCCCTCAGCGCAAAGTGCCCACGCCGCGCGCGCGCGCTGCCCCCGCTGCCTCGCGCATGCGTGCGCATAGGCGCGCGGCCCGGCCAGGCCGCCTGCCTGGCCAGCCACCGTGGCTGACCTCGCCGGCTCCGATCATGCGTATTTGGGTTGAATCGTCCAAGTGTTGTTCCCCGCCAACTCGTGCACCTTGGACCCGCACATATTGCTACTTATATAGCTCGGCCATGACGAGCTGATGACGTGGCAGCTAAGGGTGTGACATTCTCCCCCCCGGAGAAAGTCGACGTCCTCGTTGACAACGGCGTCCCGTAGCCAGCCCCTTGCTTCGTATGCCAATACTCGGCCACCTCATCCTCGAACTGAGCAATGTCCGTGAACTTCTCCCACGAAGTCTCGGACACATCATCGCCCTCCATTGAACCAGGAATTCGTTCATGCCCAACGAACGACGATGGTCATGAATCCTCCTAACCTTCCTGTCGAACACCTTCGCCTGGGTGCCCGGTGGGATCCGCTTCACCTGTTCCAAAGAAGTGTCGCCTGGATGATACTTCTTAAGAAAACTTACGTGAAAGACGGGATGTATCTTCATGTATCCCGGAAGCTTAAGTCGATAAGCCACACGCCCGACTCGGGATTCCACCTCGAACGGCCCATCGTACTTCGGCATCAGCCCCCGCGCAAGCTGCTCCTTCTTGCCTGCTGGTGCCGGCCTCCACATGTGCGGCCGAAGCTTCAGAAGCACCAAGTCGCCTACCTGGAACTCGACCTCTCGCCGGTCTCGATCCGCATACTCGCGCTTCTGTGCTTTGGCCAAGCTATCCCTAGCCTGGGTCCACAACTCCTGTCTGGACCACGCGAACTTATACGCCGCAGGACACTCCCCGATCATGCGCGTAGCAACCACCGCTGGTTGGTTCGGTTGAAAGCCGTAGACCATCTCAAATGGGCTGACTTTCGTAGCTGAGGCTCGGTGCAGATTGTAGCTAAACTGCGCCGCGTCGAGTAGATCGACCCAATTCGTCTGACTAGCCGTCACAAAGTGCCTCAGGTATTCTTCAAGCATTTGATTCGCCCGCTCCGTTTGGCCATCCGTTTGCGGGTGAAAAGACGTCGAGAACTTCAACTTCGTCCCAAGAAGCTTGAATAGGAACGTCCAGAACCGCCCCGTAAACCTCGCGTCCCGATCACTCATGATCGACGTTGGTACCCCATAGTACTTCACAACGTGCTTGAAGAAAATCTCCGCCGACTCCTTCGCCGGGCACTCGCATGGTTCCGGTGCGAACACTGCCATCTTCGAGAACCTGTCAACCACAACAAGAATCGAAGTGCACCCCTGTGCCTTAGGTAAAGCAGTGATAAAATCCATCGAGATCGCCTCCCACGGTCTCGTCGGTATGGGCAGCGGCTCCAATAAGCCGGCCTACTTACGCCGTTCGGCCTTGTCTTGCTGGCATGTCAAGCAAGTGCGGACATAGGCCTCCACGTCGTCCTTCATCCTCGGCAATGAACTTGGAAGAAAGCAGCGCGTACATCCTATCCATCCCCGGATGTCCCGCCCATAATGTGTCGTGGTGCTCACGTAGCAACTCCTGCCGCAACGCGCCTTCTGGAACGAGCACTCGCCCGCCTCTGGCCAGCAAGATCCCGTCTTCGAGCCAGTATTGTCGCACCACTCCCTCCTTGGAAGCTTCTAGGACTCCGCGTGCCGCGCCCGTTTCGTCCGCGCGCAGCCTGGCCCGCGCGCGCGCACCGCCGCGCGCGTGCCTCGTCGCACACCAGCCTGGCCCGCCGCCGTGGGCCAGGTTCGACCTTGCCTCCCAGCTCGGCCGTTGTCATTCCGGCGCCGCCATCGACCACCGCCGTCGCCGCCGCCGTCCGCCGCCGTGCGCCGCCGCGCACCGCCGCCGAGCACCGCCGTGCTCCGCCGCCCGCTGCCGTGCACCGCCGTGCACCACCGCCGCCGGCAGCGCCAGCTCGCATGCGCGCGCGCACCATCGCGCGTGCTGGCCTGCCTAAGTGTCGCGCCCCATGCCGCACTCGCGCGCGCGCTGCCTCAGCCCCGCGCGCCAAGCCTCGCAAGCCCCTGCCGAGAAGTCTCGCCCCTTGCCTAAGTCCCATGCGCGCCAACTCCCGCACACCCTGCCGAGAAGTCCCCGCACGCCCTCAGCGCAAAGTGCCCACGCCGCGCGCGCGCGGCGCGCGCACGGCCCCGCGCCTAGTGTAAGCGCGCGGCCCAGCCAGGCCGCCTGCCTGGCCGGCCACCGTGGCTGACCTCGCCGGCTCCGATCATGCGTATTTTGGTTGAATCGTCCAATTGTTGTTCCCCGCCAACTCGTGCACCTTGGACCCGCACACATTGCTACTTATATAACTCGGCCATGACGAGATGATGACGTGGCAGCTAAGGGTGTGACACTTCATTAGTCGGAGATAACGTGGATAAAATTTCATTTGTGTACTTGATGACTAAGATGCTTCCTTTGAAAGAAACTAAGATGCTCCTTTTGAAAGCAGGGGATCTGATCGAGTACTCTGACAATATCCGAGCAATCAATGATAATTTGGAGAACGAAATTTTAAGGTAGGAGATTCTAAAACAAATTGGGGTAGTCTTAGGATTTTGGTCATCGGGCCCAATAGGGTTAACTAACAAGCATAATCGATTTTATTAAAATCTACTATGGTTTTGGGGGGAATACATCGAACAATAATTTGCTAAAAACTGACGTCCGGTAAATGAGATTAATTTTTGAAAATTGACACACTAAAGAGATGAAAAATACATTAATGCTATATGATTTGTAGCCCAATAATTGCAAGGTACAAGCCCGCAATACAATCATAAGCCGGTTTTCCTATGAAAATCATCTCTAGAAGATACTGGGAACTTTAGAAACATCATATAAATAAATACCGTCATGTTAGGTAAGTTACGAAATGTATTGCCGGCCCAAACAAAAGTTTAAAAATAGTTGTTTGACCCTTAATTGTTTTATAACCCTGATTCCTTTCTTCAATTCAAACACTGTACTTTGAGAAGCGAAAATGAGGTGAAGGAATTCAATATAACATGCACGGCTTGTTAAGAAATTACAATTTTAAAAATTTCCTCCAAAAAAAACAGTGTTCAAATAGAAATTGAGATATATGTGGTTGAAAAAGTTAAAATACAATGGTTTTAATTCATCGATGAACCTATTATGCATTCATGCATTCATGGTGGTAGCTAGCAACTAGAAGAGTACTTATGAAATTGGTATGAGTATTAAATAATATTTTTGCACTGATGTCTTGTTGATGAGAACAAACCGACAACATGAGTAAACTGTGCAAACTCGTTTGCAAAAGCCAACGTGAAAGACAAGGTACATGAACTTTTTTATATTTTAGTCAAAGATTGGTGCACTTGATCTATGTGATGTATATCATGAATGAACATTAACGACTAATATGCGGTTTTTTTTTTTGTTTTTTTTTTTGGTTGTGATGGAGTTTGATAAATTATTCGTTTGAGAGGAGTATCTTTATCACGAGTCCTGTCCAGAGAAACTTTCTTCACATATAAATAATTGAGGAAAAAGTTGCTGGAGAAATGATGGGTGACATGCGCGACACCTGCTAAAACCACCATCATCACATTAAAGAGGTTTGGCTTGTTATACGGTGGCCCATTTTAGTTAGAAAGTTTCCATATGCGATGGAGTCGATATATTATCTTAAACAAAATTATATAAGCGAACCGAATGTAACATGAGATGTGGAATATAACTACGTTGCTCCTATACAGAATAGATATTATGGTTTACGTTATTATTAGACAATATTTAGATAAACTAATACAACGTCGATTAGTCTTTTAGGGGAACCATTGACTAAAATATATTGGCTTCACGGTGAAACTCAATGGCCGACACAATTCAACTTATTTTACCATTTTCCACCGGTGCTTCGCAACAATAGGTATAATCTCAAGTGTCCCAACAAATCATAATGAAAAAGGTAATTTTCAGGCTGCAAATGAGATTGAGGTCTCATTGAAACCACTTATGCAACACAAAAAAAGAAACAGATGTTATGAAGAAACTTACTCTGACAGACGAAGAATAACCTGATGTAGTTGTGAAACTAGCTGCATGAGATAGTTTGATCTAATTTCTGGTTATCAAAACCGAGGAGGTTTGATATCACGTGCAACGCAGTTTTTGCCTAAGACGGCAAGATTCCAATACTACATAGTCGCTCGCTAGTTACGTGGAACTGACTATTGCAGAGAATAACCATTTTGCCCTGTCACATGCATACAAGGACAATGTAATGCTTGTAGATGTGTTTGGTTCTTCATTGAAAGCCCAAGAAATGTTGTAAGCTTAACAACATCCAATGATAGACAGCTAAACAAGTAGATCGAGTGACACTAACCTTGTCGTAGTCATAGTTGAGCATGCATCTTTTTGGCGATGCGAAGTATTTGGTCATTTGTTTTGGCCACTTAAGGGTTAGTAGCCGTTGGACAAGTAACATGTGTTATGCAGGTAATTCCGACCAAGTGAACGAGCGAGAGAAGCCGATATTGGTGTATCGGAGGCGACACGAGAAGGGAAGAAAGACTTAGTGGACTGAGTGGAACGGGACGGGCCGTACAGAAAATTGCGACCACGAAAAACGTGGCAGACCCGTTCACCAAGCCACTATCAGAGGCAGTGCTGGATAGACATCTCGAAAAGATGGGTATTAAATATTGCAGCACATGGCATTGAGTGCAAGTGGGATGTTAGGGATATGCCCTCAAATGCTCTACGAAGTTTAGATTGTGTAGGGCATTAGCTTGTTTATCATTCAATTTCTTACGTAGTAAGATATTTTCATGCGTTTAATTAATGCATTGTTAGTTTATTGGATATATGAGCTCTATACTAGGAATCTGGTAAAGCAATAAATGAACAAATCCAAAAGTGTCGATTTGAGTCACTGTTTTCCAACAGGGGAGACGTTGGAGATTTTGCTCCGAACTTCCAGAAACAAATTTGTGTCTTTCGCAAACACACACATGCATCACATCCGCCCGGTCTTGGTTCAAAACCGACCGGTTTACTTCCGCACAAGATGCACAAAAGAATATCAGACACCGGTATCTAACTTTAACCGGTGCAGAACCGAAAAATATCCAGTGTTTTTTCACCCCTCGAAATACATTAATCGATCCTAACAAGTGGTATCAAAGAAGGTAGCTTGATATTCACATTTAACAAACTATGATGTCTTCAAACAAACTTCCTAACAGGGAAAACTTACTTGAATGAAAGACTTGGATAATGACTCATCTCTACGCGCAAGACGACGAGATGATAGATGTGATAACCACGGGACATTATGAAGGTAAACTCACGACATGCGGCACATCCTGACGAGCCGGAAGAAGTCCAAAAAGAAAGGAGCGAGTTGACAACAGCCGAAAGAAGAAAGAAAAACCTTGATAATATTGCGAAGGACAGCATGTTCAAAATGTTGGACATGGGAATCTTTAGGCAGGTTATGATGTGCTCAACCGAGGAGGTATGGGCCAAACTCTACCAAATTTGCAAAGGAAACGAGCCAGAGAGCACAAACTCGTGGCCTCCATTCAAAACGACACCATCAAGTGAAGACAGAGGAGACCATGGTAGATTTCTAGGAGTGGTTTTGCTCCGTCGTCAACGACCTCTCAACGCTGGGCAGACAACTCGAGCACAGGAACATGGTTATCAAAGTCATGAAAGCACATGCACGCTAATGGGACGTAAAAACAATGGTCATGCGAGAGTCGAAACACTTAAGCAAGCTAATGCTGCATGATCATTTTGCAGTTTGAAGGCCAACGAGTTCGAGCTCCAAACGAGACGATGAGGCGATACTGGTTCAGCCGGTCAAAGCCTTGGCTGTGGCAGAAACGTCTGCCTCAAGGAACGCTGAGGAGATATGCGAAGAAGCTATGGCCCTCTTCATCAAAAGGTTCGGGAGGTTCATGAAAGGAACCCGAACAAGACGCCACGAGGTAAGCACGCTAACAAAGATGAAGATTCTAACGCATGCTTGAACTATGGTAGGATCGGACACTTCATTGCTGACTGCCCCAAGAAAAGAAAGAGAAATAAAGACCAATCGAGCAAACATATTCAAGCAAGAGAAAGTTCCAGGCCCTTGTAGCTGGAAAGAGCCAGCCCAAATGGGACGATACCGACTCAGAGGAGTTGAGCTAAGAAGAAAAACTGAGCGAACATAAAAGCGGGGAGCAGATCGTGTGCCTGATGGCAGGTCAACTAACTCAGGAGGCTGATTTCATCTATGAAGAGCTAATGGATGCTCTTCAAGGAATGTCCGACGAATACTGGAAGCTTTATGTTAGGTCACCGTTTGTCAACACAATTAGTCCTAGGCTCGAATTCTAAGGAAATCGATTAGAATGTTGAAGATTGAAATTCGATCGAAAACTGTTGGTTGAAGAACACGAGAGAGAAAACCTTAAGTGTGAGAAAGTTTTGTGTGTTTCTCTCTCTAGAAATGAATTCGGCAGCCTTGCGGATCAATTCTCTAATTTTCTGTATTAAGCACAATTTGTTTACATCTATTTATACCAAACATACTTGGTATAAGTATCTAACTAGTCATAATCTATGGACTAATACAAATAAAGCCCCTAATTACAAGGACAACAAATGAAATCAAGCACAATTAAAATATATACTCTACAGTCTCCCCTTTTGTGCTTGATTTCATTTCCGCGCTGTTTGTCCTCATCGGGCGTAGTACTACCTGCACAAGCCCAGCACATACTCGAAGTCCCTTAGCGTGTTCTCATCTCCAGTCGCTCCTCAATGTCATCACGTAGTTCCAACAGGAGCGGCTGTTCTCTCACGAACCTGTGAATCCTCAGCATTGTCTCTCGATTAATCTCTTCCAATCTCTTCTCTATGTTCTGCCTGATCACCTTGAGCGTTCCGTCGCAAAACTTATGAATCTCAGTCTTCAGCATCATCCTAGTTTTCTTAGCTATTGGATTGTGGTAGGTGACGCCTAAGACTGAGCTGGTATGTACGTGATTGCTTGGAAGCCCTTCGATTTCAGGTCCTTGATTGAGCGGGGCCGTCATGTTGACCTTCTTCATATTGCTCTCCAGAGCCATCTGAAGGTCGTGTGCGACGGAGTACTTGACTTGTCGCAACATGAATCGGTAGAGTCCCTCGAGTCCTTCGTTCTTGATAAAGCCTTGAGGTCCCTTGTACTTCTCTACATAGAGTTGGTAGAAGTTGTACACCTCCTTGGTAGGAAGATAGGGTAGGTCACTCTCGCTTTGTTCTTCTCGAGTTCGATCTATCCGCTCTATCACATAGTACGGTGTTGGAAGATTCCCTTTAGTGCAGTAGACGATGAGTAGCTGACAGATTGGGGATAATTCCTTGAAGTGACTCTTTAGCCGTTCCTTAGGATTCCCCAGCCTCATGTCTGGTCCGAGTTGGGTCAGCATCCAAAGATAGCTCATCCTTTTCTGCCGCTCCCAGTGAGAGATGCCTCTGAGTTCGAACTCCTTCGGCGTATTGATTTTGTTCGGTGACCTCCAAATATTTTGACGATCTTCTTCTAGGAATAGGAGCTCGATCCTTATGTTTTCCCACTGCGTATCAATGCGACGGTTCCAGGCATTGTCTTGTAGGCGAAGCCGCTCCTTGCGCAATTAACTCTGGAAGCCTTGCGGGAGTTTGTTCATGGTCTTCACCTTCCTGAAGTTCTTCGTCTTCAATTAAAACTAAGTCGACCGAAGCTGCTTGGAGGAACTGATGCGTTGTCTTTGAGCTTCATCGGGCATGCTGTGGGTCAACCACTGTCCTTCGAAGATGTACTTATCTAGGAATTCGTGCGGATTGACACCATGGCCAGAATTACCCGGATGGTCTGGAGCGATCGAGTGAGTAGCTTGAGTTGCTGCTAGGGCTACGAGCATCGCAGCACTTGCTTCTTCTTCCGAAAGCATGGGGCTTGTGAAGGTCGGTGGTGTGGGCGGAGGCATCCTTAGGGTGAAGGATGGTGGGTCGATTTGGGTTTGGGTTAGGTGGTGCGGTGTGTGGTGGTGGTTGTTTGGGTAGTGGGTTGTGAGGTTCCAGCGACTCCTTTACTTATCTGAGTCGCGCCAGGGTTCTGTCTCTGACACCTTGTGATAATCCTTAGCCTCTTCTCCCCCTCAGGTGGGCCCTGATCGTCTGGGTCGTCATGTCGGTGTTTGGAGTGGGAGCCTTGGCCCGGCACGTTTGGGATGGGTCAGGACGATCGACGAGAAGGCGGAAGAGTTCTTCTTCTTCCAGCGTCCGTGTGGTTAATTTCAATATCCTGGCGAGCAGGATTGAGTGGAGTTCGGTGATGGATACGGTGGCGGAGTTGATGAGGTTGTGGGTGAGGATGGGTGTTGGGACTTGTGTGGATAGGATGGGTTGAGTGGGTGTGAGGATGGGTTGTGATGAAGACGGCTCCGAGACGGGTGCTTTTCCACGACCTTGGCGGGACGTCTCAATGGCATTACGCACGCTCTCCATAATTTTGTCTTCAAAATCTTTTAGCGCATTGGCGAGAGCAGCCTGAAGTCTGTCTTCAGTCACGTACGGAGTGGACGCCTCCGTTGTAGAAGTTCTAGGATGACTAATGTCGCCTGTTATCAACCCTAGGGCTAACACCTGCTCCTCAGGTTGGCTCACAGTCACTTGAGGTTGTGACTATCCGAGACTTCCACCCAATCCTTGAGTTGAATCTGGAAGATTCTCATCTATGGGTGTTTCGGCATGCTCGGTTTGGGCCTGCGAACCAGACACCGGAAGATTGTGTTGCGGCTCAAGATTGAGCTAAGTAGTGGCCGTAACACTTTAAGAGATGATCGGCGCGGTATCTGGTGCGGTGGTGACGACGGTGAAGAGGGACTCGATTTGTATGCTAAGTCGTCTGGGAGTCCGTCTTATCAAGCTGATCTCCTCATCAGACTCCGTGTCGGATGGGGTGGTTGTATGAGGAGTAGGGTCACGTTCCTCAAGAGCCTGATCCGTCACCAGTGGAAGTGAGCTTTGCACCCTTTCTGCCTCGGGCTGTGCTACTTGTTGAAGAACCTCCTCAATGGTTTCTTCGAGCACGCCAACATGGACGAGCACTTCCACTTGTAGTGTTTCTTCTGGAGCTTCTTGTTCCAACTCTGCTGCAACAACATCAATCAACGTGGCATCTATATCAGGAATGTGTTCGTCCTGAGTTGGAAGCTCCTGCTCTAGCTCCTGGGCCACTGTATCAATCATCATGGCGCCAGTGCTTGAGTGTTGTTGTTGTGGAGGGCTCACTTGGAAATCTGCGGGGGCTCTCTACCCATTTGCTCGGTGATATGATGTTTCCGACAGCATCTCTGATATTCGTCTCCCGCGGGGTCGGCAAGACGAAGAAGGTTGAGTGGAATGGCGATAGATGGCTGAGCTAGGTCCACCAACCTTGGGTTGTGGAAGAACTTGAGCCTTGGTGGCTGATAGTTTCCTCCCCGGAGGCAGGCGAGGAATGTTCTGCTCGTACATCTCCATTTGTTGGCTTATGATGACGGAGAACCATCTCGCATACGCCACGTTCTTGGACCTTTTGTTCTCTTTTTGTCTGATCTGCTCTGTGAGGTCGTTCCGGATCAGTTGAGTGAAATCCTAATTCCGCGATAACACGACTCCATGAAATATTCGGAGGATGTGCCCATTGCCTTTGTCGAAGCCTGCGTGCTTCGGGGATAGACACTTATTGATGATCCCGAAAAGTGTCTTCCATGGATGGAGAATCCCGTTGCTCTGCATCTGAGCTAGCTTGGTGAGCGGCGGACGGTTTCCCATCTGGAGGAAATCACGCACCAGTTCTGCATCTGATGGGAGGGGATCGTAGTTTTGGCTGTGAGGGAGGTCAAGCAGAGCTCTGAACCCGTTCTTGCTCAGCCAGATGTGCCTCGTCCCGACAACCGTGGTAAAGTGATATGCCCGTTCAAGATGAGGCTCTTGATCATCCCCCAAAACTGCTGGAGGTAGACCATCGGCATTGATGCCGTCACTGTAATTGCATGCCATAGTGGATGCGCCTTGCAGGATGGACACGGTAATGTCATCTGGACACCGGAAGGTGGTCAGGTCTAACTGGAAGTTCATGTCCTGGACGTTGAGATATAAGGTCTTCTCGTAGATGTGATTGTATGTGGGGTAGTGATCCATCTGAAATCCACATAGGAAAAAAAAAATCTTAGTTCAAAAATTTTGAGTCGAAATAATCTTGAAGAATGTATGGATTGGCACATAGGTATACGAAAAATGGTATTTCGACCAATGTATATTTTTCAGATGAAAGTTTAGTCGAAAAGTTTCTAAGTGTTTAAAGCCACTGTTCACTCCGTGAAATTTGTCGCTCGTAAAATTGAAATTTCAATTTTAAATCTCCAAGTGCTGATTTTTAATTAAGATATCCGTCTACTTTTGCGATCGAAAATTTTATTCGCTATAGAAGGCTACAGTGAAAAAACTTAGAAATTTTTCTAAGTTTGTTTTGACCTTTAGACACGATACTGTAGCGAGAAATTATACGATCGAGAAAACGTTTCGTGTAAATTTACGATCGAGAAATTAGATTTTCGAGTAAATTTTTACGATCGAAAAATTTTTCGCGCGTGAATAAAATTTTTCGTGTGAAAATTAACGAGCGAGAACGTATTTCGATTTTAAATAAGTTTTTCGCTGTGAAATTTTACGATCGAGAAAATTTGTCATCGAGAAATTAATTTTATTGCCGCTAAAATTTTTCGACCGAGAATAAAATATGAAATCGAAATTTTCGACTGTAAGTTTTGCGCTCGAAAAATTTTTAAAGAGATTGCATCTATTTTATCTATTCCTCTCAGTAATATTTCGCTCTCATAAAATCAAAATTGCGTTTCTCGATTGTAAATAAATTTCGTTCAACGTTATTTATCTAAATGACTAACTCGAAAACATTTGCGAGAGCTTGTTTAAGTCCATATAGAGCTTTATTAAGCCTGTAGACGTTGTCTGGGAATTGTTCGCTCACAAAACCCTCAGGCTGAGATACAAAAACTTCTTCCTTCAGTATTCCGTCGAGGAATGCAGTTTTGACATCCATCTGGTAGACTGTGAAGTTCTTGTGTGCTGCGAAAGCTAAGAAAATCCTGATGGCTCAATTCTGGCGACTGGAGCATATGTCTCATCATAATCGATTCCTTCATGTTGATTGTATCCTTTTGCTACCAGCCTAGCATTTACAATCCTTGCTCGTCCTTTTTGTTCTTAAAAACCCATTTAGTACCTATGATAGTTTTCCCACTCGGTCTTGGCACCAGGTTCCAGACTTCCAGCCTTTCAAACTAACTGATTTCCTCCTGCATTGAGATTATCCAATCTGGGTCGGCGAGGGCTTCAGCCACTTTGCTGGGCTTCTGTTGACTATGGAAGCAGGAATAAAGGCTTTCATTCATCGTTGATGCTCGAGTTGTTACGCCAGTGGAGGGATAGCCAATTATTTGTGAGTTCGGGTGTGCACGGGTCCATTTTCTTGTATGAGCTTGTGATGGTTCAGCTACACCGGTATCTCCCATCGCTTATTCAGTGTGATCAGCCTGATGTTCCGTAGCTTCTGTAGGTTAATGTAGTACTGACTCTCCTGAGGAAATTTCTATTGTCGAATCAGTGGACTGAGGTGTTTCTGCAGCTGAGCTGGAAATGATCTCGGTATCAGTTGGAAGTTCACTGTCGTCGTCAATGTGTAGATTTTCTAATGTATGAGGTGAGTTATCATTGCAAGGTGCACTAGAGTTATCACTGTTAGGTGCTGCAGAGTCATCATTGCTATGTTCTGCAGGAGTGGTTGGGGTAGTGGGCGGCGGCGGTCTTGAGAAAGAAATCCTCGAATAAGAGTTTGAGTTCCATATCGGTCAATGCGTTGAAATGTGAATGTTCGCCCACTGTGGAGGTGCTTGGTTGATATTTCGTCAACACTCGTAGAAGTCCGAGTTCTAGACTGATTTGTGCAGAAGCCACTCGGTCTACTTCATCAAGTGTCACGTTAATACTCTCAGTAACTGATCTTTTCTCTCTGAGGTATACTCGATAGGCTTTGGAGGTTGTCGAGTATCCTACCAGTATCCCTTCAAATGCTTTTGGGTCGAGTTTGCCTCTATTCTTCACAATCGTTGGCCACGTAGCACTTGCATCCACAGACTATCAAGAAAGAGACTTCTGGTACTCTGCGATTGATCAACTCGTAGGGAGTCCTATTGAACCTCTTGTGGAGGGAGGCATGATTTTGAGTGAAACAAGCTGTGTTCATTGCTTCAGCCCACAAGAAGTGAGGTAATCCAGAGTGAATAAGAAGTGTTCGTGTTGCCTCAACTAAGGTTCTTTTTTTGCGCTCAACTACACCATCTTGTTGAGGTTTTTTGCTGCTGCGAACTGCTGGGTGATTCCAAGTGAAGCATAGAAAACACTGATCTTTTTGTTCTTGAATTCCGTCCCATTATCAGGCTGATGATTTGGACACTTAGTTGGTAGAGGTTTTGTGCGGTTTTTATAAACTCAATGATTAGACCTGGGATTTCGTCCTTGGTTCTGAGAAATTTGGTCCATGTGTAGCGCGAGAAATCATCCACAATGACCAACACATATTTTCGCCCATTAATGGTCTGAGTCCACATAGGTGCACAAAGATCCATGTGAATGAGTTCGAGAGGTTTGGAGGTTGAGGCTATACGTTTGGTCCGGTGGGATGCTTTCTTTATCTTTCCCATTTCACACGCCGAACATAGATGCTCTTTGTGATATCTGAACGAGGGAAGTCCTTTTGACCAAATTTTCTGATCGCAATTTGTTACGGTCTTTGAAATTGAGATGAGAGAGTTGCTGATGCCAGATATCGTTCTGATGTAGAGAGGCACGGGAGTTGAGGCACATTGGTCGGATAGTCTTGGGGTCAATGTAGTAGAGATTCATTTATCTGTGTCCGGTTAGCAGCTCTCTTCCATTGTAATTAGTGACGCTACATTTGTTGTCTCAAAATTTACCTTGTAGCCTTTGTCACAGAAACATCCAATGCTGAATAAATTGTAGCTCAGTCCTTCGATGTAGGAGACTCCTTTAATGGTTAGTCTGTCATGAATGAGATCACCCGTTCCTAACATGGGTGCGGATTGACCGTTTCCAATGTAAACCTTCCCGAGAAATCCTTCAGAGAAGTTGCTCAACGGCTCTTTGTTTCCAGTCATGTGTGAGGAGCAACTGAATCTAAGTACCACACATGACGGACCTGCAAAAAGAATCAAGTAAGTTTAGGTACCCATTTATAAATGGGCCCTTCTTTGATAGCAGGTGTAGAATCTAACGTAATTGTTGTTAGATTGGATTCTTTGTCAGATTGTTGGATAACTGATTTAAGAACCCAAACACGACAATTGCCTATGGGATGTAGTTGGGATTTTGGAATCCAGATTTGTTTTTGACCAGAATTCTTGTACTGCTTGATCTTGGGGGTGGTGTGTTTCTTTCTCTTAGATTTGATACTATGATTGTAGAACTTGGGAGATATGCCCTTAGAATGAGAGTTATTTGACGTGGAAGCTTTTTTGCTGAATAGCGTCATGAGGATGTGAAAATACATCATTGTTTATATAACGATACTTAGATTTCTGGGCATAAAATAATGAAACACGGTTTGCTACATTACAAGAAGTCACTTTTGGAAATGCAAAAGATTTGGAAACATGAGAAGTAATGTTCAAGACTGGTGTCTTCTTCTTATCAGGGAGTGTTATCTTCCTTGTTGAGCCAGATTGAACCTTCTTCGCTTCCTCAGAACTCACGCCTTTGTCTGTGGGTACATGTGATACAAAGTTAGTGAGATAAAGGAGTTTTTCTCGTAGTTAGCTTGCATTTACATGTTGAGGGTTCTCGAACAGGACGAGAGGTCGAAGGTTTTTAGGCGTCAGGAAAGTTTTCAAAGGTATAGATTTTGCTCAACAAAATAGTTTTCTCTTCTTCGTGGACTTTCTTTTCTTATTCTAGAGAGGCTATTAAGTCGCCTATTTTGAGCCTGTTCGTCAATGTTTCTCTGAATTTCAGGCGCAAAAGGTGACATGTAATCATCAGAGAGCATTGTCTTTTTAGTTTTGTAGCTATTATTAAGTTCTATATAATCGCATGCAATTTGAGGCCGCTCCTTGTTCCTCCATTTCTGTTCGTCTGATTCGGTTACCTCTGTCAATCCTACGAAAGGCATTAGGTTTTCAAGGCTCAACCCGAAGCGTTTAGTGCTGTATAAAGGAAGTACTTCATCTTTCTTTGGGTTTGTTGTCACTTGAAAGCCCAATCCTTCGCGGGGATCATAGAAGTCTACATCTTTAGGTTGATTAAGAAAAATGGTTCAATCAGTTTGACCTCTTTTGTGAGAAGATCCTCTAATTCTTTGACTTTCTTATATAATCGAACGCGCTCTTCAGTGATTAGTTCGTATTGAGAAGATACATTTACTCGTTCGTCTTCACTGTCACTTAAGTTCTTACACAGTTCATTGATTTTTTTTCATTATCCTCTACTTTTTCTGTTAAGTCTTTACTTTAGATTTAGACAATGTTATATGGAAAAGTATTTCCATGTGCACCCTGATAGATGATACGAGTCGTTTCTCAATCTATGATTTGGAATAAAATTGCAGTAGTGTTTGCATTAACAATATGAAGACACTACCTATGTAGCGCAATATTCCAAAATATTCACCGACTATAAGGCTTTAAAGCATTTGTTGGTGAAAAAAACTAAATGTGAGATGAAAGCATTGGACTGAATTGTTAAAGGAACTCGATGGAAAAATGAATGTTATCAGGGACGTTTTTAGCCAAAAGTCATGTGATATTATTTCTTATTTTTCGATGTCCTTCAGTTTGATTAATCCGAGATAAATAGATGCCGGAATGAAGGCGACTGACTACGGATATTACGTATGCTTCGATCCTAATTGATTTTGTTGTGATGTATCGAATTAAACAAGTTCAGGTAACGAATGGAAAGTGAGGCAAGATTGTAGAGAAATTGAAATAGGGACTATGGAAAAATCTTCTACCCATGATTGCTCATTGATATCAATACGAAATTTCGAGGACGAAATTTCTTTTAAGATGGGGAGAATTGTCAGGAACCGAAATTAAAACCATAAATCATTCTATGCATCATACAAATTTCTATATTTGTATAAGTAATTTCATGATATATGTATATAAGTATTACGAAAGGGACCAAGATATAATAAATAAGGATGAAATGAAATTAGTAATATGAATAAATATTAATTCGTGCAGTGATGATGTGCGAAGTATTGATTCGTGAAACTAGAGGATTCATGAAGATCATGAGGTAGTCAATTCGTGAAATGAGGACTCGTGAAGGATGTTAGTTCGCGAGCTTGATGATTGGTGAAATTGGAAATATGTGAAGTTATGAATTAGTGAAGTGTAAGTTCACGAATAGAGAACATTTCACGAATGGGAGAAAAGTCACGAACTGAGAGATAGAAATTAAGTTGCGAATTGCAATGTTAATTTGTGAAGTTGAAAGACAAGTTGATTTTAAAAAGAATGTATAATATATATATATATTATATATATATATATATACAAGTGATGACTCGTGAAATTGATTGCGAAGTTGAAGATCTGAAAGGTTATGGATTCGTGAAGTTTGAGAAAACAATCGTTTAGTGAATTCGCCTAGTATCAAAAGTAATGTTATAGTTCACGAATTAGAACTACTTCACTAATTGGATTAAGAATTTGGTAAGGAAGAAACCAATTTCGCAGATTGAGAATATTTTGCGAATTAGAATAATGATTCGTGAAGTGGAAGTTGATTCGTGAAAGAGACAATTGGCGAAGTGATCAATGAGTGAAATATTGATTCGTGAAGCTTATTAATTTGTGAAATTGGGGTGTAGTTAAGTTGTTGATCCTCAAGTTCGTGAACTTGGCCAAATATTTATATTAATACTGAAATCTTTTTTTTTTTTTGGTAAGAATATTTTCATTACCACAAGGAACCAATGTTAGCTACAGTTAGGCATACCTCACATATCCAAACTGACTAGTCCTATTAGCTATGTACAATATAATTCATTCATGTATTCCACGCCTCGTTGTGTCGGTTTCACGAATCTCATTCCTCGTACTTGCTCTTTGAAGCTCTTCTTGAATATCTGATCTAGCTCCACAGCACTCGCTCCACCCGATCCATGAATCCTAGCATTCCGTTCCTTCCATAATATATACGCAATGGCAGCCACGCCTGCAATTTGTATCTTCGATATGACATTCTTGTGTTTCGCCATTCTAACTAGCTTATGAGTCCAGCCATCAAAAGAAATGGGGACTTCAGTCCGTAACCATCTGCTCACCACAGCCACCAGTTCCCTGCTACACTCACAGCTGAACAGCAAATGTACCAAAACATTCCCTTGCTTCTGGCATAACACACAGTTCGCATTAGTAATAGGTATCCCGCACTGAGCTAATCTGTCCCTCGTGAGCAGCTTCTTATGCATGATAAGCCAAAGTACGAAAGCATGTTTTGGTCCAGTCCACCTGTTCCAAATTGCAGCCGCAAAAACCATGTTTTCCCCAGGTCCCTTAAACCAGTAATACCCAGAGCTGATAGTATAGCAACCATTCGTAGTTGCTAACCAGTCCCCATCCCTGTATCCCTCCCGAAGCATAATACCGAAATCTTATTGTAGCACGAACGTGATTGAAATAATAAATTAAATATGGATGATTGCTAAGAGTTGCAAAGACAAAGACATTAGAGGTCAACGTCGATGTCATTCATTCTAATCTAATACTTAAAGAGATAAAGAACAAAAGTCTAATAATTACGATCATCAACGAAATTTTTAAAGTTGAAGTTAGAGAAGAAAACTTGTACGGAACTCAACCGAAAGCTTAAGAAGGGTATGATCTTTATTGTAATTTGCATGTTTTTTTTAAGTTATGAATTAACATGTTTTAAGGGTTAGCATACATAAAATTCATAGTTGATCATGGTTAATTAACTTGGATTTTTTTAAAAGATTTGAAGGATACGAACTTTTACTAAGAATTTATGTTTAAAGTTATTATTAAGCATATAACCACGAAAGTTGTTTAAACCCATGTTTTATGAAGTCTTTATTTTACGAGGATTTGGAATTGAATTAGGGTTTTCATGAATTTCTTTTGGTTATAATTTAATCATGAGTTTGATCGAAAGTTATAGGGTTTCTAATAAAAAGTTCATATCTACTCGTGCTCATGTAGGTTTGTAAATGATCTTGAGAAATTATATTTGATCGAATGATTTGAGAATAGCGAATGAAAATAGCGTTTAAGATAGTTGAAGGAACGGTTCGCGAGTTCTTTAACGAAGTTCGCGAAGTGAAGTTTGTGCGAATTGATAAAGTTCGCGAATTGATAAAAGGTTCATAGGTTGCGTGGAGTTTGCGAAATTAGTGTGGAAGGTTAAACTTCAGGCATTAGAAGTTTGACAAATTTAAATAAGAATTTAAGGGATTCGTGAAGTTTGTGTAAGGGGTATAACTTTATTAATTGTAAAGTACTTTAAGATTACTTCGCGAATTGGAAGGTTTGCGGGTTGGACAACGAATTCGTGAATTTTGAACTATTTTAATGAAGGGTTGAAGAAGTATTAGAAAAGAATTTACATATGATAATAATATTAGGTAAAAGTCATTTTCATGGTAACTATTGCATGACAATCTATTTGACTTTGGATGGGAAATTGGAACGAAGTTTGAAACTAAATTTCCAACATTAGCTTCCAAACTAATTTCCAATTATTTTGATTAAGTAATTGCTAAATAAGGACAAATTTAGGTATACGTCGTCATCGTGGGTAACTATTAATGTCAAATAGAAGTGAGAAATTTGAACATGAAGTTTGAATTAAATTCGAACTTGAAATTCGAAATAGGTTTCGAACAACAATTTCGAAACATGTCCATGTCAAAGCAATATAATTTCGAAATTATGCTAAAGTCATTTTTTAAAAAAAAATCTAAGTGAATTTCGAAACTTGAACACTTCAATACCTTGAGAACAATGCATACCAAGCAATCAATTTAGCAAAGTTCTGAGATAAGCTAAAAATATAGCGATTCGTGGAAAGAAAAGTAAAGAATTATGAAAAGGGAACATGATCATGCATGATAAAGTATACATATCACGCACATATTTTATTTTAGGGTTTATATTTACGAAAGTACAATATCTCTATAGGTTGGGAATCTGAAAGGCAAGGGGTGAATCCTCCATACATAATTTTACGATTATTACAACTAAAAACACCTTTGCAGGGTTTTGTTCTCTCTTCCTCCGACATGGCGAAAATGAGAAAAGTGACCAAACAGAGGGCTGCGCCGGTCTCGGAGACGACGCCGCCCCCTACCATCGGAGCTATAAGTGTTGATGGAGCAATGGATTCAAATGGAGAATTGAAATCGAAGGCAGAGATAAGGAATTCGAAGGCAGATACAGTGAAAACAATTACAGGTACTGTTCCATTGGTGCAATTCCCCGATTCCTATGGAGAATTGTCATCGAAGGCAGAGACAATGAAATCGAAGGCTAATAGAGTGCAAACAAGCTCAGGTACTGTTCCATTGATGCAATCATCTGCAACTCAATCTCCTAAAACTTTCGGGGATTCTGAACCACTCGTGAAGGTCTGGCTGACGCTGGCGGAATCAGTTGGGCGATCAACTAAACCGATCAAGCCTCCCACGCTACCTAATCAGTGGGTAAAATTCAGTGCGAATCTTCTGCAGAATCAGGGCACATGCCTTGAATACATTGAGCCTATGACTGAGGGAGGAATTGAAATTAGCACGGTTGAGGTTGATGAAATCGAAGATGAAACGGAGCATTGGAATTCTGCTGTGGTGTGCTATGTCCTTGGATCTAATCCACTGTATAGTGTTATGCATGGGTTTTTGAGGCGCAAATGGGGCAATTTTGGGCTGGTGAATGTGTGGCAGGTGAGACAGGGTTTATTCCTGGCCAGATTTGAGAATGTGGCGGCTAGGGACAATATTCTACAAACGCAGATTCTGCACTTTGACAAGAAGCCTGTTGTCCTAGCACCCTGGACTGAGAACACGCAGCTCAACAAGGTTGGTGTGGAAAGTGTTCCACTTTGGATCCAGCTTCCTCAGTTGGAGTTGAAGTACTGGGGGATAAAGATCTTAAGCAAGCTGTTAAGTCTAATTGGCAAGCCTATTATGACAGACAGCTGTACAAGGAATAAGGAACGCATCCATTATGCTAGGGTTCTTGTAGAAGTGAATCTCAGCAAACCTCTAAAAGATCGTATTCATTTTGTGAATGAGAAAGGTCAGCTCATGGAGCAGAAAATCACGTATGAGTGGAAGCCGGTGCTTTGTTCCAAATGTGAGAAGTATGGGCACGATGAGAAAGTTCGTAGGATGGGGACCAAGCAGACATGGAAAACTCTACAGAAACCTGATCGAAGTGAAGATAACCCAAAGCAATCTGTCCCAAATGTAGCATTGGTCCAGCCTCCTCTGCCTCAGGCTAAGGATGGTATCCAAATGGTGTCTCCGACCAAATCCCCCCCCCCTTCTCAGGGTGGGGGAAGGGAGATAAATGGGACACCAGTGGTGACACAGGCCCAAGCCCCACTTGGGCAGACTGGGGATAGGAGCTTGGCTGGTGGTTCTTGGGCAGATATGGTCCAAGTAGAGGAGTATGGGAATAAGCCTGGTCCATGGGGCCCCCCTTCAAAGCAGAGGGTCCATGGCCGAGATCATGGATAAAGCTGCCATATGGAACATTAGGGGTCTTAATGGCCCTGTAAAGCAGAGAGAGATTTCTCTTTTCTGCAATAAATATAGTATTAATTTGATTTGTCTGCTGGAAACAAAGCTCAAGGAAGGTCACATGGAGGGTGTCTTAAAAAGGATCTTCTGTGGCTGGGAGAACTGCCACAACCTGAGCAACCATCCCAATGGCCGAATTGTGGTGTTGTGGAGATGAGGTTGGAATTGGAACTCCTTTCCAAATCGGATCAATATATGCATTTCAGAGTGGTGGAGCATCAAACACTGACTTCTTACCTTACATGTGTCTATGGGCACAATGATCCTACTGCCAGAGCTAGACTTTGGGATAGTATTAAGCAGCTTGGATTGTCTCTGAAGGACCTCTGGCTGGTCTGGACTTTAATAACATCAGAGGGTTCGAGGATAGGTTGGGAGGAGCAGACATCCACGCAAATGAGTTTGATGGTTTCAATAAGTGTCTTCATTTTTGTCAGCTGGAGGAAATTAGAAGAGCTGGATGCCATTACACATGGTCCAACAAACAATGTCAAAACAAAAGGATTTGGAGTAGAATTGATTGGGCTCTAGCTAATTTGGCTTGGATTACCAAGTTCAATGACTATGTGGCTACTTTTCTGCAGGAAGGTGTGTCGGACCACACACCTATACTGTTGCGAGACTTGGGGAAAATAGCTGCTAAGAGGAAGCCTTTTAAGTTCTTCAATATGTGGTGCATGGCCCCTGCATTCCTGAATACTGTGGAAATGTATTGGCAGAGACACACAGGTTCAAGCATGAAGAATCTAAACAGAAATCTGATGGCACTTTTAGGCCCCCTCAAAACTCTAAACAGAGGAATGTTTGTCAACATAGTTAGAGCGGAGACTGTTAGAAGCAACCTGATAGACTGCCAAGCTGCTCTACACTCTGATCCTATGAATGCAGAACTGATAGAGAAAGTGGCAAATATCAGAATGGAATACAAGTTCCTGAGTGAAGCTAATATAAAGTTCCTGATACAGAAAGCAAAGACGAGATGGCTAGAGAAAGGGCATCAGAACTCGGCCTATTTTCATTCTGTAATCAAGCTAAGAACTTACAGAAATAGAGTATATTCTATTTCGGACCAAAATGGGACACCTATTGTGGAGAATGAGGGTATCCAGAGGCATTTTATAGAGTATTTCAGGGACCTGCTTGGGAGGAAAAGAGCAGCAAATTGATCAATCAGCTGTGGATGAAGGGTACACTTTGAGCCTTGAGGAGCAGTTGTCACTTATTCAACCTTTCGCCAGGGAAGACATTAAAGCTGTGATGTTCTCTATTCATGAGGATGTGGCTCCGGGGCCGGATGGATACAATAGTGGATTCTTTAAACATGCTTGGAGTGTGGTTGGTGAGCAAATTACAGAGGCCATTTTGGAATTTTTCAACTCAGGTAAACTGCTCCCCAGCTTGAACAAAACTGTGCTCTGCCTCATACCTAAGATGTCTAATCCAAATTCAGCTCAGGACTTTAGACCCATTGCTTGCTGCAACACGGTCTATAAGTGCATTTCAAAGCTGTTATGTGCCAGAATTAAACCACTGCTGTCCAAACTCATTCTTGCAAACCAGAACGCATTTGTGGAAGGAATGTTGTCCACAATATGTGCTATATCAGGACCTTCTTCGACTCTACAACAGAAAGAATACCTCAGCGAGAGTTCTGATGAAAGTTGACATTAAAAAGGCGTATGATACATTGGATTGGGATTTCCTCAGAAGTTGGCTTGGTCTGTTGAAATTTCCAACGAAGTTTATTTCGAGGCTTATGGAATGTGTTCAATCTACATCCTATTGCATATCTACAAATGGAACTCAGACAGATTATTTCAGAGCTGCCAGAGGGTTAAGGCAAGGGGACGCAATCTCCCCGTTGCTGTTTGTGCTCTCTATGGAATATCTAACCAGAAAGTTACAGTTGGCCACAAGAAAACCTCAGTTCAGGTTTCATCCTCTCTGTAAACATATCAAACTGGTGAATTTGTGTTTCGCAGACGACCTAATGATATTCTGTAAAGGCAAAATTGGGGCTGTTAGTGTGATTAAAGAGGAGCTGGAGCATTTTCGATTAGCTACTGGACTAGAACCTAACAGTCAGAATTCTCGCGTCTATCTTGCTGGAATATCTCCCAGTCATAGTGTAACATCCCGTCCCATACCGGGTGTCACTGTAGCATCCGTCCCTACCGGGACCAGTGGGGTTGGGCCCACCACACTCCGACTGATAGTCTGGCCCCACTGTACCACCATTTAACCTTCCAGCGTGCTTCGTCCTCGCTCACAGGCACCCTGGGCAAACTTCCCAGGGGGTCACCCATCCTAAGATTGCTTCAAGTCAAGCACGCTTAACTTCGAAGTTCTTTCGGATGGACTCCCGAAAAGGTAGGTCGACCTTGGTGATATGAGTAGTACTATCAATTCTTTTATACGATTCTTAGCCTGACACGCCCATACATTGTCAGTCTCAGGATCCCCTCTCATTCGGGTGTCGGATCGGTTCGTTCATGTACCCCTTCGCCTAGAAGCCTGCCAGGAGCCGCTCCTTGTCCGTGCACTTTTCTGGCACCGGCGATCACTCCCCGCCCTCATCGGCCCCGGGTGTCACATGCCCACCAGCTTCCGCCTGGTTCGTCCCCGAACCAGCACCGTACTGCGAGAGGTTGTGCTCTGATACCACCTGTAACAAACCGTCCCATACCGGGTGTCACTGTAGCATCCGTCCCTACCGGGACCAGTGGGGTTGGGCCCACCACACTCCGACTGATAGTCTGGCCCCACTGTACCACCATTTAACCTTCCAGCGTGCTTCGTCCTCGCTCACAGGCACCCTGGGCAAACTTCCCAGGGGGTCACCCATCCTAAGATTGCTTCAAGTCAAGCACGCTTAACTTCGAAGTTCTTTCGGATGGACTCCCGAAAAGGTAGGTCGACCTTGGTGATATGAGTAGTACTATCAATTCTTTTATACGATTCTTAGCCTGACACGCCCATACATTGTCAGTCTCAGGATCCCCTCTCATTCGGGTGTCGGATCGGTTCGTTCATGTACCCCTTCGCCTAGAAGCCTGCCAGGAGCCGCTCCTTGTCCGTGCACTTTTCTGGCACCGGCGATCACTCCCCGCCCTCATCGGCCCCGGGTGTCACAGCCATGCAGCAATCTTCATCCTTAGGCTCCTCGTCTTCTGAGGTGTCATTTACCCATTCAGCTTCTTCGGTGAGCAGGGCTTTCCCACTTTCCATCTTGCGGGTCATTCTGGCCTTTCGGTCATAGTACCCGGAGTCCTTCACGCGTGGGGCGTGGCATTCTTTGGCAAAGTGGCCTGTCTTTCCACACCGAAAGCACTTCACAGATTTTTTAGGTGCAGAGTCCTCTGCTTTCTTTGTTGGCTTAGTTTCCTCTGTGGGAGTGGTCTTTTTGGAGCCGCTATAGGTTCTTTGACGATTGGAGGAGGATGAGGATTTTTTCCCGATCTTCTTTGAGACCAGCTTAGTGAGCATTGCCAGTTGCTTGCGAATGTCACGAACATCTTCATCGGATTCTGAATCGGCTTCGGATCCTGAAGAGGTGTCAGAAACAACAGCTGGCAGCTTCCCTTTGTTCTGTTTGGCCTTAGTGATGGAAGATCGTTCATTGGTTTTGTTCGAGAGGAGTGCCAGTGGGTCGACTCGAGTGTTGGAGGACTGAGGTTGCACGTAAGGAGCATAGGCAGACAGACTGTCATAAAGAGCATGGATGGAAGTGTTGGAGAGGTCCTTACTCTGAATCATCATCACGATTGCATTGCCCCAATGTGGTTTGAGCCTACCAAGGAAGCGGTTGTTGATATCGAATTTGTCCCTCGAGATCCTAGCTTTCTTGAGTTCATTGATGACCTTCAGGTATCGGAGGTATGTGTCACGCAGTTCCTCTCCTTCATAGGCCTGGAAGAGTTCATACTGCGAGAGGCATGCTGATTTCCTCCCCTGAGCACTTTCCGTTGTGCCTGCCATAATTTCTGCAAGTTCATCCCATATCTCCTTCGCAGTTGTGCAGCACTCAACGTGAGTGTAGACCTCGTTTCCCAAAGCCTGGAAGAGGTATCCTTTGGCAGTCTCGTCGGCCTGTACGCGAGCCAGTTCATCCTCATTGATGGGACCTCTTGGTGTGCGGCGTTCATCCATGGGAGGGTTTGCGTTTGGCTGTGCAGGGATAGTTGTCCAGAACTGTGCAGGGCCGTTGAAGATGGAGTCCAGAAGATATTGAGAGAGTGGTGCGCCTTTGTTCCTGATGAACGTGAGGAAGCGGTTTGTCCATATGCTGTAGTCGCCTTGTCGCAGCATCGGAGGCCTGGTGTCGGAGCCCACTATGGAGATGTCATTCGTGGTAGACATGGTTGGTGCAGTCGAATCGTCCGTGGTTTTGATCTTGCGTAGATAAGAAAGTTAGTAACGAACGATATGAGAAAGACGAGTTTAATGAGTAGAGTTTTGAGAATAAAAATGTTTAAAGAATTTCTTAGAACTAAGTGAGCGTGTGTGATGGTCGATAATGTATGAAAGAGAAATAAATCTTGAAGTTGGGAGAAGTTCTAGAAATTTAAATTGAGACTTGGGAAGCAAAAACAAATTTTATCTCAAATGTGGTTTAGGGAGATAGTACTAAAGTGTAAGGATCAAATCTTAAAATTTTTAAGAAAAGTTTAGCCCAAGACGAATTTATCACGAGAAAAGGACTTATAAAAAAAAATTCGCAGCTCAAGAAGATGTGATAAATGAAGTGATATCCGAGAAATTTCGGTGTTTGAGGGTTTTAAAGAGAAATTCTGAAGAAAAATTCTCAAGTAAAAATTTCTCGGATTTGAAAAGTTTCGTATGTGGGAATGATTCTAAGTTGAGATTTTTAAAGTTTCACAAGAAAATTTCGCGGGCAAAAAAAATCGCATCAAGAGTTGAAGTACTGTAGATGCGAGTTTATGAAATTTTCTCGGATTTGAAAGAGACGTGGTTTTTGAAGAAGGAGAAAAAAAAAAACTTTCTCAGATGAGATAAATTTTCTCGGCTTAGAAAATTTCTCGGATTGAAAACTTTCGTGAATTTCAAAACTTTCTCGGTCAAAGAAAAGGAATTCTCAGATGTAAAATTTCAAAAATTCTCGGCTTAGAAAACTTTCTCGGATGTAAAATCTTTCATGACTTTAACAAAATTTCTCGGCCTTTAAAAGGTTTCTCGGATGTAAAATCTTCACTGAGTTCAAAACTTTCGCGGACTTGAGAAAAATTTCTCGTATGTAAAAATTTTCACTGAGTTTAAAAAAAACTTTCGCGGTCTTGAGACAAATTTCTCGGATATAAAAAATTTTCAGAAGGTTCTCGGTTGAGAAAAAAATTCGCGGCTTAGAAAGATTCGCGGGATAAGCTTTCTAGGATATGGATTTTCTGAAAATTCTCGGCTTGGTAAAATTTCTCAGTTTCTTGAAAATTTCGCGGAGTTAATCTTTCTCGGATTTTGGGCATAGGTCATTGAGAAATAATGTAGTTAAAGAGAAGTTTCGCGGCTTAAAATTCTCGGGATAAAATTTCGCGGACGTGGAAATTCGCGGACTTGAACGATCAAGCTCAAAATTTCGCGGTCAAGAACATGTTAGTACTGTTCCATTGCTTTTCATGCGATTTCCCAGAAAAACGTCTCGTTCTCGCTCAAATCTCAACCAAAATTGCTCAAACTTGATCCTAAACTTCAGAAATTCTTCCCTAAACACATAATCGACCGATTTGTGAGCTAAAAACAACAAAAAAATGGGTCAAATCGACCAAAACAGAGAATGGCCGAGATGTCTTTTTCTGAAAATTTTCTGCTTAAATCTTGCTCAAAACTCGTTAAAACTGATCCAAAAGTGTTCTAAAAACATTTTAGGCATAGACTTGATCTGGGGGAGGGTTTTAAACACAAAAACGAAGCATCAAAACCCCAAAACAAGCTCAAAATGCCGAAACCTATTTTTTTTGCTCAAAAAACACCTTTGATCTTGTTTGGAATCGAACGAAACTGGATTCAAATCAACGAAGATCGATCCACGTTTGCTCTGATACCACTTGTTGGTCCCGAAATGCACCAAACAAGGAATCAAAGAAGCTAGATGGAATGGAATGGAATGAAAAGGGAGAATTTCTCACCTTGTAGTGTGTGTAGTGTGTGAAAACGAATTTTAGCTTTTTGATCTTTGATTACCTTTCAAAGTGAGTTGGTAAAACCTTATATACCACATTAACCCTAGGTATATTAAGGCCCAATCACTAAATAATTACAATCTAGTCCAAAGCCCAAGCTAAAGATAATTACATAATTAATTCCAAGACTTAAACTATTGACACAACTAAATAAATATCCTAACAGTTTATATCTGAATACAACCTCTTCAAGTGCTCTTCATATTAATGGGGATGGTCCGTCGGTTTTGGAGTTCCGCAAACAGTAAGAATTCCTTTGTACATGTGCACATTTCCTTTATGTATTCTGTAATTCCGTATTTTTAAGTACTGATTTAACGGTTTATGTTTATTTTTTATAGGATGAATCAGATAACGGTTCTACATCTACGCCATTAGCTACCAATGTCAGACCAGTAACAAAGAGTAATCTGTCGGATATATACGCTATACTACGTTCGGATCCTGAACAGGTTTTATTCAAATATTTATACGAATGCATGCCACGTCGTTCCATTGCACTAACATTCTTTGTTCCTTAGGAGAGTGATTTTTCATGCGAAGCAAGGATAACTGAGACAATTAGCCGAAGTGGTTGAAGTTATATTTCTTGCTCCACATGTTCATCCAAGTTGAGAAAGTCTGAGGAATCGCTAATTTGCAACAAATGTGACAATTTTAATGCTTTGGGGGGGTTTTCCGGTATTGTCACTGTAATATATTAACAACTGTCACCCGGTAAAGTATTTCATTCGTATTGATTTAGCGCGTTTTGTTATATTTGACGGCCCATCTAAGAAATATACTGTAGAGTATCAATTTTAATTGTGCTTGATTTCATTAGTTGTCCTTGTATTTTGGGGCTTTTCTTATATTTGTCCTTAGATTAGGACTAGTTAGATATTTATATCAAGTGAGTTTGGTATAAATACCTTGTAATCAATCGCAATCAATAGAGAAAGTTTTGGAAATTGATCCGAAAGGCTTGCAATTCAATTCCTAGAGAGAGAAACAATAGTAACTTTCTCACTCTACTCGAATTCTCTCTCTTGTTCTTCATTTGAGTATTTCGATCGAATCTTAATGTCAATTATTATCATCGAATTACTTAGAATTCATGCCTAGGATCATAGAGTTGTTAATCGTAGGACCTAACAATTGGGTATCAGAGCCAATTCGTTCCGTTTTGAATCAAAAATTGTTGGATTTGGATATAAAATCATTTTCAGTTTACTGTTCATCGAAGAACAGTGTGGCGCAAAAATTTCTTTCGATCCAATAGCGTAATTTTTATGCTTAATTGAGTTGATTTGATGTTTCTATGCTCGTTTAAGTGTTAAATGATTGCGATCAGATTTGTAGCCGTTTTGAACTTCGTTTTTAAGGATTAAATCGATTCTGTGATTTACTGTTTGCGAAGAACATGAAGAACACGTTCTGATTTTGATCAAATTCGACATACTTTGCTTCATAACGTGTTTAATTGCTTGTTCTTGCGTAGTTAGTAAATGATTGCGAGCAATTACCTGAAATTTCACTGGCTAGTTCGTTGTTTTTGCTTGAATCTGTGTTAATCGTCTTCTGCGCTTTTTCTCGATTGTTCTAATTTTTCTCGCTAGGTTAACGATCGGATTAATTTCTCGATCGGAAAAAAAAAACTTGGTGAGAGAATTTTTCTCGGTCAGAATACGAAGTCAGCGCTAGAATCGTCAACACTAGAAACGATTTTAGTTAAAAATATTTCTCGAGCATTATTCAGTGAAAATCTTTTTCGAGGAAGACCAATTTTGACTTTGCACGCGTAAATACTTTCTCTCAAAAAACATTTTCGGTCAGACATTTAAAGTTTGACCAAGCTAAAAATCATTTACACGCGAGAAACTTTTCTAGTCAATAGATTTATTTTGATTTGTCGAGAAACATACTAACACACTGTTTCTTTACGATCGAAAAAAGTTCACGATGTGGAAATTTTTCTCGACCGAACGATTTTGGGCAATTTATTTCGCTCAAAAAATATTTAGCTGACAGACTTTCTCGCACGAGAACAGTACACATTATATTCTATTTTGACGAAATTATTTTCGATCAAACTTTAAAGATTGAATCGAAAATAATTCTCGAACTATTTTTCGAATCAAATGCTACTTACGAACTTTGTCACTTGTGAAGCACATTACATCATCTTCAAACATTCAAAACACTTAACGGAGATCCTTCAACAACTCAACTACAACGCAAAATGGATGCATACTCGCTTGGAAATGACAACCGTCCGCCGATTTTGCAACGAGGCGAATATACCATTTGTAGAAGCCGCTTTCTCAATTTCATCGCTTTAAAAGATCAAGCCGCGAATTTGCTAAGAAAAGGGATCCGCACAGTTTTGGGTGAGTGTCCCGGGTGATGAATCGGTAACCCCTCAAATTCCCGCATCTAGGCGACTGAAGGAACTAAGGAGTACTTAATCGAGGAGAGGGCTCGAGCTAAGGCTGATCTAGTAGCCATGAATACCCTCATGCACGGCATCCCCAACAACATATATAGACAGATTGATAGCCTTTCATCGGCTAAAGAAATGTGGGATGAACTGCATAGGATGATGCAGAGGATGGAAGTTGGCATAAAGGCCAAAAACGCGAAGATTCTCACTGCTTACGACTCCTTCAAAGCAAAGCCGGAGGAGAGTCTATATGAGATCTACCAAAGATACCTCACTCTTCTCAACGAGATGAGGAAGATAGAAATCAGGAAGACCAATATGGAGACAAACATCAGATTTCTCTCTTCTCTGCCCGCGGAATGGAATTCGACAGAATAAAGATGTAGAGGAGTTGGATATCCATGTCGTGTTTGACAATCTCTCACAACATTAGGATGATATAAGCGAGATCGACAAGGAGCAGAAGGGCAAACAGATCGAAGACACTGTTGTCTCAGTCTCGGAGAAGAGGAGCTCAAAAACAAGAAAAGAAAAGATCGTTAGGCCTCCTTCTCATTCAGAGTCGGAAGAAGAGTCGGACTCCGACGTTGAACCAAACTTGAAAACTCTAGGATAGCAGTTGGCTCTAATAGGAAAAATGATGAGTAAAAAGTACTTCAAGAAGAAGTCTTAAACCTCAGCCAACAGATTTTGGACTACAAGCTCTAAAAACAAAGAACGTGCACCAGGGAGCTCCGAAGGCAAGAACCCAAAGAGGCTAACAAATGCTTCAACTATGGCAAGCCAGGTCACTTTGCCAGAGAGTGCACTCTTCCGAAGAAGAGAGATGCCAACTACTACTACATGAAGCTCTAATTGAGTAAACAGAAGGAAGCTGGAGTATCTCTCATGCCCGAACAAGACCAATGGCTCGAGGACACGTGGAGTTCTGAAGAAGAGAATTTAGCCCACATGGCCCGTCTCGACAATTGAATCGAACGCCGAAATATCGAACCGGACGGACGAAGACAACGCATCCACCTCGGCAAAAGAGGTAGTCTCTTCTTCCACATTATTGACCATGTTAGATTAATATCAAAACAATATGCTAACATGAAACGTGAGCAGAAAAGCATTAAGGAAGTAGAGGATGAACTTCTGAGGTCTCAGGAGAAGATTAATAGTCTCGAATCAGAACTTAGGAGCTCTAGTGCGAAAATAGAAGAACTTACTAAGAGCCTACATTCTAGAGAGACTAGTCAACCTCAATTAGGACAGCATAGCGAAAAGATTAAGGAATTAGAAGATAGGCTAGCAAATAACTACAATTGTTTGGTTAGGAATCTCAACGAGAAAGCCACCTCAAATTGTAGGATAACCGAAGCTACCGCTAAGATCACTAACTTAGAAGCTCAATTAGAAATATCAAATGCTAATGTTAGTGAGCTTAGTAAGGATCTAGATGCCTGTCAAGCCGCTAAACTATGTGCTCTCCTAGGTGAGGAACGCAAGAAACTATACGCTAAAATTAAGAAATGAGATGATATTGTTACGCGTAGGGGACAATCCGAACAAACGATATTTCTTAATCAGCCCAAGGATGTAGATTTCTATAATCCAAAGGATGGCTTAGTTTTTCACTAACCCAAGTGTTGTACAAAAGAAAGAAATATACGATGCTAAGCACATGGGCTTAGGACTAACCTTTCTTAGAAATTTTACTGAATCGACGTATCAAAATACTTTCGATTCATCCACTAGACAAGGCTCACATGGGCCTGAAATCCACTTTGACTACAAAGAACTAATGAAAGAAACAAAAATAGGAAACCATCTTTAACACCTGTCTGCGATTTAGTTCAAGTTCTACCTCCTGACTCTCAAACGCACTACAAGGAAGTCAAAGACGTCAATTATAAAAATTCTCTATAAACCCCTATCATAAAACAGATAGAAGAGTCACAGGCAAAGCTAGATAAAGAACGAGAGAATTTCGAAGCTAAAAAGGAAAAGTTTCTTAAAGAGATGGAAAATATCAAGGCTTCCTCATCCTCCCAAACTACCTCTCACGGTATTAAGGAAAGCGTGAAAATCAAGAAATCGCCTTCAAAAGATCAGAAGTGCATTAATAATTCTGTTAAAAGTGCTACGACTAATTCTAAGAATGTCACTCCTTCTGTTTCAATAAAAGACACTCATAGTAATAAAAGAGCAATTTCTACTTTTCAAATAATTGCTTCTACTTGTTCACTTCAGCCTATCACCTTTAGAAGCAACAATTTCGAAATGGGCTCAACTTCAAAAATAAAAGTTAATCATTCTGAAGCAAATGCCACTAGGAAGAATCGTAGGAAACAAGATCCAGCCATAAAGAAAGCTTATGGCGCCGTGCATGCCTGTCCTCACCTAAGGTATCCCATAAAGATTACATCCCCCAAGCACCTTAGGAGATTATCACAAGAAAAGATCTTTTCCTCAATAAAACCTACCAAAGCATTTGTACGTGCTGAAATTAACCTTTCCTGCAAGGTTCAACCCAAATGGGTTCCTAAATCTCAGCCTAGGACGACAAAAGCCGAAAAGGCCAAGTCCTCTGAAGAGGCTGCACCCAAACCCACTTCTCCGAAAGTGAAATGGGTTATCAAGACTCCCTCAAGTAATAATATAAGAACTATATGTGAACCTGAAACCATATCTGCTAATCTGAGAGGAGCCATGTTTAAGTGGGTACCTAAAGCTCTCTAATTTGTTTTTGCAGATCCATCATGTGTGGTACCTCGATTCTGGTTCTCCACACACATGACGGGAAATCAAGAGCTGCTGAGCAACTATCAAGAATGACTGAATTGAAAAGTCAGGTTTGGAAACAACGATTCAGCCCCGATTCTAGGACTTGGGGATATCATTCTGGAGAATCTGACTATAAAAGATGTCTCCTACGTCGAAGGCCTCCGTCATAACTTGTTCTGCATAGGCCAGTTCTGTGACAAAGGGTTCCAAGTGGTCTTTCATGCTGACCGGTGCAGAATTTTGGATAGTCAGGACGTAGAACTCCTTCAAGGACTTCAGAAATCAAATCTATACACGATAAACCTGACATCCATGTGGCCCTCGACAACTGTTTGCCTCATCTCTCGGACTGTAATTCAGAGAACAGCTTATGGCATCAACGCATGTCTCATCTCAACATCAAAGCTCTTCAACCTCTCTCAACGAAAAAGTTGGTTCATGGTCTTCCAACTATAACTTTACAAAAAGAGCATCAATGTTCGGCGTGCCAGTTAGGAAAAATGAAGCGAGCATCTCATCATATCAAACAAGTGGCCTCTACTTCACGTCCTCTGGAACTGCTACATATGGACCTCTATGGCCCTATAAAGAAACAGAGTATAAATGGACGCAGGTATCTGCTGGTCATAGTCGGTGACTACTCTCGCTACACATGGACAAGGTTCCTCCGAACAAAAGATGAGAAAGGGGACTTGATCATCAATTTCGTGAACTCTACTCAAAATTTGCTGCAGCAGACTATCCAAGTCATTCGAACAGACAATGGCACTGAGTTCAAGAACAGATGTCATAGTGAATTTTATCAGAAACTTGGAATAAGTCAACAATTTTCAGCCGCCAAGACTCCTGAACAGAATGGAGTAGTCGAACGAAAGAACAGAACTCTAGTGGAAGCCGCGCATATGATGCTCATCCACTCCGGTCTTCCACATTTTCTCTGGGCGGAAGCAATAAATACCGCTTGTTTCACTCAAAATAGGACAGTGGTTCACAAGCGCTTTGACAAGATTCCGTACGAAATTATCGACAAACGAGTACCCAACATCTCATTCTTTAAAGTCTTCGGGTGCAAGTGCTTTGTGGCGAACGACCGAGAGCAACGTGCTAAGTTCGACCCTAAAGTATTCGAAGCCACTTTCATCGGGTATTCTTCAACCTCGAAAGCGTACCGAGTATACATCAAGTCCAACCACACAATCAAAGACAGCTACAATGTCACTTTCCACGAAGTGGAGATATGGCTTCTGGTCACTTCAGTCTAGGACCCGTGCTTAACCCGATGGCTCCTGCACACCTCAGTTCAGGACCCATACCTAACCAGATAGCTTCTGAATATATAACAGTTCAGAACCTATTTTCACTGGTGTGTTGGCACAAAACCAACAGAAGATGGCAACAACTCCGAATTCAACGCCAGAAGAAGCAATGAGACTTGCATTAGACGATTTGGACTCTCTCTTCGAGCCAGTATATCGGTCACACACTGCTACACCTATAGTGGATTCTCCTTACGACGAGACCGACGTACCAAGTGCTTCCCACGTCCCTACTCACCCGATTCAGAATTGCCACAGAATAACGAAGAACCTATAGTGGTTACTGAGGAAGAATCATCAGAGACAATCGTTTCAAGTGCAGAATTGGAACTTCCTCAAGCAATTGATCAATGAAAGACTACAGGAAATCTAGACCCATAGATGGCTGATGCATCGGCTTCAGCCTTGCCTCATGAGAGCAAGTGGACTAGAGGTCACCCGGTTGTCAGATAATTGGCGATCCTTCGGATGGAGTGAGGACGCGTCATCAACACAGTCTCTTCAGCTGCTTCTTAAGTAAAAATGAGCCTACCAAGGTAGCAAACGCACTTCAAGACCCGGATTGGGTAATAGCGATGCATGATGAAATTCATCAATGTTCAAGTGTGGACCTTAGTACCCCGTCCGCATGGGAAAACAATTGTCGGAACTAAATGGGTATTCAAAAACAAGAAGAATGAAGATGGTGAAGTGATACAGAACAAAGCAAGGCTAGTTGCGAAGGGATACAATCAACAGGAAGGCATCGACTACGACGAGACTTATGCTCCTGTTGCCCGAATCAAAGCTATCCGTCTTCTCCTGGCTTATGCGGCTCACAAAGACTTCAAAGTCTATCAGATGGATGTTAAGACCGCCTTTCTCAACGGCTTATTAAAATAAGAAGTCTATGTCGCTCAACTGGAAGGCTACGTTGATCAAGAACATCCCCATCACGTTTATCGATTGGACAAAGCTCTCTAGGGACTAAAACAAGCCCCACGTGCTTGGTACGATGTCCTAAGTGAATTCCTCGTGAAGTCTGGATTCATACGAGGAACGATAGACACAACCCTCTTCATCAAATGGCAAGACAAAGATCTGATGGTCGTTCAAGTATACGTCGACGACATCATCTTCGGATCAACTCATCCACGGCTTTGCACGAAGTTTGGAGATCTAATAGCAAGTTCGAGATGAGTCACATGGGAGAGATGTAGTTCTTCTTAGGACTACAAGTCAGGCAACTCGAAGATGGGATTTTCATCAGTCAGACAAAATACATCAAGGATATTCTGAAGAAATTCCATCAAGATCAGAGCAAGCCTCTCAGCACTCCTATGTCACCAAGCTGCAAGTTGGATGCCAATCCCTCTGGCAAGTCGGTCGACGTCACACTTGCAGCATCATTGGATCTCTTCTCTACCTCACTTCGAGCCGGCCGGATATCATGTTTGCCACCTGCTTATGTGCCCGTTTTCAAGCCGATCCCAAAGAATCTCATATACTCGCGGTTAAAAGGATTATGCGTTACCTTAAGGGCACTTCTACCCTTGGACTATGGTGTAATACCCGAGTCCCGTAAGTAAGTCGGCCAATAAATACGCATACTTATGACTTACGTGACTGCATGAGATATGTTTTACGAATTTATGTCAACATGATATCAAATTGGGTGCTATTAGGGTTACTAACCAAGTAGAGGAATTAACTGAAATTAGGTTAGTTATTGATTTTAGGGTTTTGGTACATGACATGATAACTTAGAAGATTTGATTTAATATATTAAGTATTAAATACCACATTTTGGGGAGTATGAATTAGTAGAAATAAGTTCGAAACATTAACAACATGAGGGTCGAAATGTCTAGTTGTTGATTGTTAGAATCAAGAATTTCGAAATTCTTAGGAACCGAAATTTATGAAGCTCAAAATTTTGGTATCATAAAATCTTGAAATCTCAAGATCTTTGAACCAATTTAAAGTTTGAAAGAACAACTTTTAATAAATAAGGATGCCGAAATCATAGAATTAACAAACTACTCGATATCCTTAAATTTTACTTTAGGATCTTGAAACTTTTCAAGATCGAGATTGGTAAAACTCGACATCTTAGGAACTCGAGTTAAAGGATATGGAAGAATTCCAAAAGTAAGATATTAGTAATTGAGATAAGTATCAATTACTTAGTTGGAAAGGAAAGTAAAGTTATTGATGTCATTTGTTTAGGGCTACACGTAATAGGTAGATAAAAAAATTAAGACAAGAAGAAAATGAAATTCATTCACAAACCTTCGACAGAAAACTGGGAGAGAGAAGTCGAACAAGAAGTTTAACAGAATTCATCACTAAGCTGAAAGGTATAGATTATTTCGATGAATTTATATGCTTGTTTCGTATTTTAACATGTTTAGGAAAAAAAATATTGGTTATTAGAGTTGGATGAAATTAGGGTTTCTAAGCATATATGACAATTACTATTCTCGAAATATAGGATTTTGATCGAATGCTTAGATGAATTCCCTAATGTGTTTTCAAGTGATATAATTTCTCCAAGTTAAGAATCTCGGAACTGTATTAAACTTGCAGGAATAATTTCAAACTCGGAAATGAAGATAAGAAAATGTCGAGATCAAACTCGAGATGAAATCTCGAGTTGGAGCTCGATATTCATCTTAAAACCCACATTTATGTCGAAATTTCATGTAGATGTGTAATGTCGAGATTGTTGTTATGAATATCAAATTCTATATAAATATCTCGAAATCTATCTCATATCGAGATTTAACCTACATAATATATTATATTAAAAACTCGATATCTTGGTTATAATCCCAATGTAAATCTCGAAACCTTTGGAATATTTGTATGTTATTTAATCTCGAAGCCGTGCATTGTATATTCAATTTCGAATTCTTGTACAGAAGCTCGACATCTATATTTTATGTCGAGATCAAGTTCGAATTTCATGTCCATTCCAAGCTCGACATCTATTTAACCCAAACATGTCGAGATTCATCTTAAAAATATGTCGAGATCTATCTTGAATTTTATTTCGAAATCCCACAGCTATGCTCAAAACCATGTCGAGATCCTTATGAATCTCGAAATATTATTTTTCAATTTAAGACGTTTCGAAATTTATAAAAGTCGAAACTAGGGTTTTCAAATTAAGCCAATTTCGGGAAATTATAACTAGACTAACAAACACTAATTTTATATGTTTCTATATTTAGGGTTCGAGGATTTACGATTTACAGTACGCTAGATAAAATAGCTAAGGAGTACCAGGTAAGTGGGAATTTCAACTACAACACATAAATTGTTTGTATTAACATGAATTACGTGGCTATCTGCTTATATGAGATTATGTGAATTATTTGCTATATATGATGATATAGCATGCATTTTAGTATTGTTTACATGAGCTCGAACACATGCATACACGGCATGCACGAGAATTTTGAGATAAGAGTATGCATGGTATAATGTCGCTTGAAAGCGATGGATATTTGCCGATATAGGCATCTGATGTCGACTCACAGTTGAGTCAGGACTGCTTCTATGACACCATGACGACCCGGTACGTCGTCGGATATATTTTTATTATTTGGGCAGAATGCCCTGAATTGCGGTAGGTGCGACCTGGAGGAGGCGATTCGAGGGTGGCAGCGACACTGAGGGTATCTCTGGTGTTGGCGACCCCGAAGTGGGCTACCTGCGTGAGCGTCTGCGGAACAACAAGTACCCATTTGGCCGAATGGCGGGCCGTCATGCATCCCAGTGCGAATTGGGCCGCAATGCGTGACTGGTATTTTATGGTTCGTCACCCTTTGTGGATTGCTGGACCAATTGTCCTTATTGGATTTGAGCTCTGAAAATGGTGCATAGTAAGTCAGTCGAGGGCCCTGAGAGATACGAGATTTAGTTTGATCCTATTAGGGTCTGAATGCATTGGCCCGGATGCCTTTGCAAATGAGACACGTGCACGGCATGCATCATTCCTACTTACTGAGCTTTATAGCTCATCCCACATTTTATGTGTTGTAGGTACGCGCGACCACGGTATGTGATCGCCTACGATGGCAAGGCTATCTTTTGAAGCTTCCAGTGACTTTTGAGGGTGGTGTGTACATGAATGCGACCCGTGGGGCGGAAGTTAGGATTCCTTTTGTTGCCATTATGAAACCATCCTATGTAATAGGTTGGGAGCGATATTTTAACTTGTACAGAACGAATTCCTTTATATAAAAGGAAAAATTTTACCCACGTTTTCGCGTATTATTTATTTTATACTGACATTAGTCACGTAAGTTAGCATTAGAAATGGTAAGTAGATGGCGGGGCGCCACAGGTGGTATCAGAGCTTCGGTTGAAGTTTCTGTAGACTGTTCATGTACACACACTCAAAAGTACGGAAGCGGCCTTGCTAGTAAGTTTCTATTACTGTGAATTTTTGTTTGTGTTGCATAATTTATTGGTCGTAGGGACTATCAGGGTAAATTAAAATGGGTAGAACAAGAGGTGATAGCAGTGGGAGTTCCAATAGAGGCAAGGAACCCGAGATACCGACTGATAATCGCGACACGGCGATTATCCAACTTACTGAATTAGTGCGTCAGCAGTCCGCCCAGATTCAAGAATTAATTCAACAGCGGGACACTAGTGGACAACCAAGCAGCGGGCTTTCTCAAGCCGAAAGAATATAGATAGTAGGAGAAAGGTTTCGAAAGTTAAATCCCCCAACTTTCGAAGATGCGATCGACCCAACTTCGGCTGAAGACTGGCTAAGGACCTTAGAGAGCATGTTCCAGTATAGCAGAATTCCCGAAGAAGAGAAGGTCCTATGCGCTGCATTCCTATTGCGAGGGAGTGCAGGTCACTGGTGGGACACAATCTTAGCCATCGAAGACCCTCTTACAATGAGTTGGGATCGTTTCAAGGAACTATTCAGGAGTAAGTACTTCACCGCTCCAGTACGGCCCAACGAATGAACGAGTTCATTAACTTACGCCAGGGCCCGATGACAGTGGCTGAGTACATCCGGAAATTTGCACAACTGTCCAGGTTTGCAGCTCATATGGTGAGCACGGATACATTAAAAGTTGAACGCTTCCTGGATGGCCTTAAGCCGGAACTTTACCGAGATGTAAATATGGCCGGACTTCAAGGAGCTACGTATGCTCAAGTTGCTGAACGTGCTTTAGTGGCTGAGCAAGCAGAAATCAGAATCATCCGAGCCCAAGAAGCAAAACGGAAGTTCGTACAAGGGCCACAGTGGAGTGGAGGAAGCCAAAAGAAGCAATTTGTCTCAAAGGGTCCAAGGCCTAATTTTCAGAACAAGCCCGGACTACCTCAGCAGTTTAACCCAAATCAGGGGAGACCCCCAATGGCACCAATCTACCCGAAGTGCACTCGACGACATACGGGCATTTGCTTCTCAGAAAATGCTAGTTGCTTTAGGTGTGTCAAATCGGGCCATTTTGCAAGAGCATGCCCTGGAAAAGCATCTGGAAGTCAAACAACTGTACATGCCAGACCACCAACAGTACCTGCCAGAGTTTACACGATAACATCAGAAGAAGGGGAGACAGACCCATCAGTAGTAGCAGGTACCCTATCTATCCATCATATCCCGACATGCATATTAATAGATTCAGGAGCCACGCATTCATTTGCATCATCTAAATACGTGACGAGACTCGGGATTACGCCTCAACAATCCGACTGTGAGTATAGTGTAACTATTCCACATGGAGCTTCTACTCGAACTAATTTAGTTTTACGAGAATGCCCAGTGCTAGTGAACGATAGAGAACTACCCGTAGACCTTATAATTATGCCTATGAATTATTACGAAGTGATCCTAGGAATGGACTGGCTGTCCAAGTATGGCGCCGTGATTGATTGTAATCGTAAGACAGTACGTTCAGTACAGAGACAAACAAACCGTTCATTTTTACGGGAACTAGCAAGAGCAAAATTCCCAAATCTCCGCGATGAAGGCACAACGCTTGATCAGGGCAGGATGTGAAGCATACCTCGTATTTGCAATGACCTTAGAAGAACGTTCACCCCCAAAGTTAGAAGAAGTCCCAATAGTACAAGAATTTCCTGATGTGTTTCCCGAAGATTTACCAGGACTCCCTCCTGATCGTGAAATCCAGTTCACGATCGATTTAGTACCCGGAGCTGCACCTATCTCAAAAGCTCCATATCGTTTAGCTCCAACAGAAATAAAAGAACTAAAAGAACAATTGGATGAGTTGCTACAAAAGGGATTCATTCAACCAAGCTTTTCACCCTGGTGAGCACCGGTTTTATTTGTCAAGAAGAAAGATAGATCGATGCGGCTATGCATCGATTACAGAGAGTTAAATAAAATCACTATCAAGAACAAATATCCCGTTCCGAGGATTGACGACCTGTTCGATCAACTACAAGAAGCCACAGTGTTCTCAAAGATAGATTTGCGATTCGCGAAGAAGATATTCCGAAGTCGGCCTTTAGTACTCGATACGGGCACTACGAGTTTTTAGTCATGCCTTTCGGGCTGACTAACGCGCCGGCAGCATTCATGGACCTGATGAACCGCATATTCAAGCCATTCCTGGATAAGTTCGTCATCGTATTCATCGATGACATCCTTATTTATTCAAAGACGAGGGAGGAGCATGAGCAACATTTGAAGATCGTCCTTGAGATACTACGCGAGAAGCAATTGTACGCTAAATTCAAGAAATGTGAGTTTTGGCTAAATCAAGTCGCGTTTCTCGGACATATCATTTCAGGAGCAGGAATTTCAGTAGACCCGAGTAAGATAGAAGCTATCAATAATTGGCCCCAACCGACGAATGTAACTGAAGTACGAAGCTTTCTTGGACTAGCTGGAAACTATAGAAAATTTATTAAAGACTTCTCGAAAATCGCATCAACGTTAACGAAGCTGACAAAGAAGGATACTCCATTCCATTGGAGCGATGAGTGCGAGCGAAGCTTTCAAGAATTAAAAAGACGACTCACTTCGGCCCCAGTCCTGACGATACCCACAAAAACAGGAGGATTTTCCGTATATAGTGATGCATCGAAGAACGGGCTGGGATGCGTTCTAATGCAAAATGGAAAGGTTGTTGCGTACGCCTCGCGACAGCTAAAGGACTACGAGAAAAACTATCCAACACACGATCTAGAACTCGCAGCAGTTGTTTTTGCTTTGAAGATTTTGAGACATTATTTGTACGGTGAACGCTGTGATATTTTCACAGATCACAAGAGCTTAAAATACTTCTTCACTCAGAAGGAGTTAAATATGAGACAGCGGCGGTGGTTAGAACTCGTTAAAGACATGACTGCGTGATCAGTTACCACCTAGGGAAAGCAAACGTCGTGGCGGATGCTTTAAGCCGGAAAACTGCAAGTGCAGAGTTGCAACAGCTCGGAGTAGAAGTTATACCAATAGGCGAAATCGAAACAATGCTAGCAGCGTTAACCCTCCGACCAACATTGATGGAGCAAATCATGAAAGCGCAACAGAACGATAAATTATATTTAAAGCTTAAAGAAACTCAAGTAGAACAAAGGTCATTAGATTACAAGATACGAGAAGACGGAAGCTTGTACTATAGGAATCGAATATACGTTCCAAATGACATGGAGCTTCGGAGAACGATTATGAAGGAAGTGCATGCCACGGTTTACTCAGTTCACCCAGGAGCGACAAAGATGTACAGGGACTTACGAACCAATTATTGGTGGCCAGTGATGAAAAGAGAAATAGCGAGCTTCGTTAGTCAACGTCTAACATGTCAGCAGATAAAGGCAGAGCACCAACGACCAGCAGGAACCTTGCAATCCCTGCCAGTACCTGAGTGGAAGTGGGACCACATTACAATGGACTTGGCTTGCCAAAGACTGTGAAGGGCCACGACGCTATCTGGGTCATCATTGACCGACTGACTAAGTCCACCCACTTTCTGCCAATCAGTTCAACGTTTTCACTAGAACGTTATGTCGAATTATACATTCAAGAGATAGTACGACTTCACGGTTCCAGTGTCAATCGTTTCTGACAGAGATTCGAGATTCATATCTAAATTTTGGATGAGCCTGCAGAAAGCAATGGGTACCAAGTTATCCTTCAGTACTGCCTATCATCCTCAGACAAACGGGCAGTCAGAACGAACCATCCAGACGCTGGTGGACATGTTGAGAGCCTGCGTGCTCGACTTCAAAGGGAATTGGATCCGGTATCTTCCACTGATTGAGTTCTCATATGATAATAGCTATCATGCGACTATCGGAATGGCTCCATACGAAGCTCTGTATGGACGCAAATGTAGATCTCCAATACATTGGGATGAAGTTGTAGAATGAGCGATATTAGGTCCCGACCTAGTACAAGAAATGACGGAAGCTATTGCAAAGGTACGAGAAAGGATGAAAACAGCCCAGAGTAGACAGAAAAGCTACGCAGATCAAAAGCGTAGCCCATTAGAATTCAAGGTCGACGATTGGGTGTTTTTGAAAGTTTCACCGATGAAAGGGGTAAAGCGATTCGGGAAGAAAGGCAAGCTGAGCCCACGTTATATAGGACCGTTCCGAATCCTCAGAAAAGTTGGAGAAGTTGCCTATCAACTGGAACTACCGAATTCGCTAGCTCAAGTACATGATATTTTTCGCGTATCGACGTTACGAAAATACGTCGCAGACCCAAGCCATGTGCTGAATACTGAAAATCTTCAGCAACAACTGAAGCCAGATTTAAGCTATGAGGAGAAACCAGTTGAAATCCTTATGTACGATATGAAACGACTACGGAATAAAGAAGTTCCGTTAGTCAAGGTATTATGGCAGAATCAATCCACCGAGGAAGCTACGTGGGAACGGGAAGATGATATGAGAAATCGCTACCCTAAGCTATTTCTCCCTACCTGATTTCGGGGGCGAAATCCCTTTTAAGGGGGGAGGATGTAATACCCGAGTCCCGTAAGTAAGTCGGCCAATAAATACGCATACTTATTATATGACTTACGTGAATGCATGAGATATGTTTTACGAATTTATGTGTCAACATGATATCAAATTGGGTGCTATTAGGGTTACTAACCAAGTAGAGGAATTAACTTTAATTAGGTTAGTTATTGATTTTAGGGTTTTGGTACATGACATGATAACTTAGGAGATTTGATTTAATATATTAAGTATTAAATACCACATTTTGGGGAGTATGATTTAGTAGAAATAAGTTCGAAACATTAACAACATGAGGGTCGAAATGTCTAGTTGTTGATTGTTAAAATCAACAATTTCGAAATTCTTAGGAACCGAAATTTATGAAGCTCAAAATTTTGGTATCATAAAATCTTGAAATCTCAAGATCTTTGAACCAATTTAAAGTTTGAAAGAACAACTTGTAATAAAAAAGGGTGCCGAAATCATAGAATTATCAAACTACTCGATATCCTTAAATTTTACTTTAGGATCGAAACTTTTCAAGATCGAGATTGGTAAAACTCGACATCTTAGGAACTCGAGTTAAAGGATATGGACGAATTCCAAAAGAAAGATATTAGTAATTGAGATAAGTATCAATTACTTAGTTGGAAAGGAAAGTAAAGTTATTGATGTCATTTGTTTAGGGCTACACGTAATAGGTAGATAAAAAAATTAAGACAAGAAGAAAATGAAATTCATTCACAAACCTTCGACAGAAAACTGGGAGAGAGAAGTCGAACAAGAAGTTTAACAGAATTCATCACTAAGCTGAAAGGTATGATTATTTCGATGAATTTATATGCTTGTTTCGTATTTTAACATGTTTAGGAAAAAAATTATTGGTTATTAGAGTTGGATGAAATTAGGGTTTCTAAGTATATATGACAATTACTATTCTCGAAATATAGGATTTTGATCGAATGCTTAGATGAATTCCCTAACGTGTTTTCAAGTGATATAATTTCTCCAAGTTAAGAATCTCGGAACTGTATTAAACTTGCAGGAATAATTTCAAACTCGGAAATGAAGATAAGAAAATGTCAAGATCAAACTCGAGATGAAATCTTGATCGAGCGGATCGAGTATTAAAATAAAACGAACACTAACGAACTATCATACGCTCAACAGGCAAGTGTACCTATTGCAATAGCATAGACGAAGCAAGTATTCGAGTATCGAATCCAAAGAGAACTATGTACCTCAGAAAAACTTTTGCTTAAATATTCTAGTAGGAATGTTTGATTGTTGAAACGCTAAATAACAATAATCGAAAATACAACTTAATAAAATAGCACGGAGAAGAAAACCCTTATGGAAACAAACGTATTTGAGATTCGAATCCCCCTAGCTGGACCAAAACAAATATCTACTATACGTAAATTAAGCTATCATTAGATCGTGGAGATTCCTACTACATGTGTACGAATTCATACGACTGACGAAACTGCGCCTTATCATACGAGACTCGCAAACAACTAGTCAAAGCATTATGTAGCCGGGCAAGCTTCCCTAACTACTTAACCGAAGATTGAATTAAACACGGTGAATCCCGCTATTAGATTTGACTCTAATCCGACGGGGTAGTTCAACCTATCTCTTGCGATGAGTTTATTCCGCTCGTTTACGAGTGGTTTAATCGTTCGCCCCTCTCTCGAGCGTAGCATACGATTTCCCGGCCTACGTTAACTTACACATAGACATGATCAAGCTAACTAGATGATTTTAATCACATAGACATAATCAAAATCATATGCTTCATAAACGAGTCGTAACAATAGTAATACAACAAAGACACGTAAACATACGATCGATCGCGCTAGGGTTCATCTCATCTCAAAGACAACAGATTTAGCTACTCATTATCATCACAACAAAGCACGTAATTAACATCGAATACAACATAAATACTTCCCTGAGTTCAACTTCGAGGTTAATCCACGTTCTTCGTGGAGGACTTTTATCGAGCACGTAATAAGCAACTAAGTGTTCTTGGATCTTGGAAAGGCAACGTATGTATATGAGAGCTTAATGGTGTATCTAATCACGTACCATCCTCCTTTTCTCTCCTCCTCCATTGGCTCTTTATATAGAAGTGCATCACTATCTCCTTTTTGCTCTTCTCTTCAACGTAGAAACCAAGGAGTTGAAATTTTAAAAGATCTTTAGCCTCCAAGCCGTATATGCAGCCCCCAAAAACTGATTTCATGTCTTATGAAATTGAATGGCTTGTCTTATGCAGAGATATGGTCACAAACGTGATATTTTCTCCCAAGTTGGTTCCAAAATTCGTCCTCAATGAGATAAAGTCATCATTTGTTGTGCTTGACTTTTAATATGGCCATGGAAACGTCCACGGCCTCGTATATGCATCCTCACGGCTGTGACAACATTAAACCTGAAGAAAAACACGTCTCCGCCCGTGTTCACGGCTTATGTAGTCACCATTCACGGCCGTGACGAATTCGGGCTTAAAAATCGACCTTCCGCCCGCATTCACGGCCTCTAGCACCCCCTTTCACGGCCATGAAGCACCTTTCACGGCCTGGTTGGTCAACGTTCATGACCGCGACATAATCGGGCAAGAAAATGGCTCTTTGGTGCGCTTCACGGCCTCGTACAAGGCATTCACGGCCGTGACTGTTTTCCTGCAAAACAGCAGCACGTTCAGAAATTCATATCTCCCAATCTAGAACTCGGATTGAAAATCCGTCCGGTCGGAATGAAGATTAACGAGTTCTCTATCTATGGTTAAAATTTTAGGTCCATCGGACATCGTCTACCCTATGATCATGGAGAAATATGAAACTGTCGCAAAACTGCCGTAAAACGTTTGATTTTGTTGTGAATCCATATTATAGCACAAAAATAATCAAAACGGCTTCACTTATCATGCAAATGACTTAAGTATAAATAATATAAACGTAAGAAATTACATTTATCAAATCTCCCCACACTTAAACGTTTGCTTGTCCTCAAGCAAATAAACGCAAATGGCATATAAAGGATAAAATCATGCAACGTATCAATCAAGAACGAAATCGCGTAGGAGATAATGCAAGTAAAGTCGGAAGGCATATTCGAAATCAACAACTAACCACACCACTTCCTTAGAAATACCTATCAAGATCCGCACCTCACAAAGATTCACTCAAATCACTAAGTGTATGGGTTAAGATGCCGGTGATATCTCTCGGGTCATGCACTAATTTAATCCCCACCATAAGCTTGCAAGTGATTCGTAAATCTACTACTTTTAATGATCAAGCGTGAATCCGATGGTCTTTACCGGGTTATGAAATTGCTGAGATATGTAAGAAATGTAAGGAATAAGCGTAAAAAGGATATGAGCTGTAGTCGTGTCGGAATAATGCCATCATTGCGAATGCGCCAAATCCGCTGTTCTTGTTCGTCGCATCCGTTCTTTTGCATTCGTATTTTTTTCTTTTTTTCACCAAGCCCTTCTTCTTTCGACTTCTCGATCTAGGAACTAGGTAATATGGTTTCGAGAGTGAAAGTTTATCGGAGGAAGGGTTCTTAGTCATATATCCTTTTTCTTCTATTTTCTTTTTCTCTCTCTCTTTTTTTTTCTTCTTCTTTGTCTCTTTTTTTTTTGACATCAGCTCGGAAATTTAGTACGGGTTGCGCTTCTTAAGTCCGGCACTCAACCTCTACTCCACTATCGCTCCAAATGGGTTTATTTCTGAAGGCTTAATCAGGGTCGGCAATTTATAATACGGTTTTTGACAAATGAAAGGCTCAGGCTCAAAGTGGCTAACCACGGTGATCAAGCGTGGTCGGATACTTTGGCTATGGACTGAATTCCTAATGCCTTCCTCATTTTCACGCAATCAGACTTTAAGTAGTTTCAAAACGTAATACACAAGCAAGTTCTGAAGAGAAATAAATTAAGCATGATTTCCACACAACCAAAGAAATGAGCAAAAAGCTCGTAGGCTCAAAAATCTCACAAAAAAAGGTTATGTGTACGAATCTATCAGGTATCGCCAAGTTCATCTATGTAAGAAAGAAGTCGACTCGCATATGTATCCTAATTACTCACAAGATTTCTAACATGAAATCACCCTTTGATTGAAGGAAACATGATTTTCGAAAAAGTTTATGCCATGCCAATTTTCGAAAAAAAAAAACTATACCAAAATCAAATCATGCACATATAAGATGTTTGCATCAATTTCGCAGAAATTCCCTCCCCACACTTAAGATTTACGTTGCCCTCAACGTAATAATTATGTAACACAAGGAAGAGGAAATAAATAGATAAGCAAACTTCCCTGAATAGTCCAGTGTGCATGCTTTTTACGACTCCTCCCCATACTTGAGATTTTGAATTCCCTGCGATCATCGAAAAACATAATCATAAAAACTGAAAAATACCCACAGAAATAACCGAAAAAAAACAAAAGATGGGCTTGGGGTGCCTCCCAAGTAGCGCTTTCTTTAATGTCTTTTAGCTAGACATAGTTCGGTGGTTCTTAGCTCTGGTGGTGTTGAGGAGGTGAATCGTTTCCTTTCCAAGCGCCTCGATCTCACCGCCATAGTAATGCTTGACACGTTGCCCGTTCACCTTGAAGGTTCCTTTTTCTGGATGTGTTATCTCAATGGTCCCGTAGGGAAACACTCGGGTCACCGTGAATGGACCAGACCGCCTCAATTTCAGCTTACCGGGAAATAGCCGAAGGCGCGAGTTATATAGCAAGACGTGGTCGCCCTCTTGGAATTCCCGCTTCATGATTTTACGATCATGGTAAAGCTTCGTACGCTCCTTGTAGTGGCGGGTAGTTTCATAAGCCATTTGCCTCCACTCGTCGAGTTCGTTGATCTGCAAGTTTCGCTTTTCACCTTCAAGATTTAAATCAAAATTTAGCTCTTTCAGAGCCCAATATGCTTTATTTTCTAGCTCGACGGGTAAATGACAAGATTTCCCGTAAACAAGTCTGTAGGGCGTGGATCCGATAGGCGTCTGTATGCTGTCCGGTACGCCCATAAAGCATCGTTCAGCTTGTCTGGCCAATCTCGCCTATGGTGCTCCACGGTCTTTTCGAGTATACGCTTTAGCTCCCTGTCTACGACTTCTGCTTGGCCGCTCGCTTGAGGATGGTACGCTGTGGTAACACTATGTTTCACGCCGCATTTTTCGAGCGTCCTTGCAAATTGAGTGTTACAAAAATGCGTACCTTTGTCCCTAATAATGCAACGAGGTGAACCAAATCGTGAAAATAAAGATTTCAAAAATTTAACGACTACCCTAGCATCATTAGTAGGTAGCGCTTGTGCTTCTACCCATTTTGAAACATAATCAACCGCAACTAGGATATATCGATTCTTGAAAGAGGTAGGAAACGGACCCATAAACTCAATGCCCCAGACGTCAAATATTTCACACACAAGAATAAAATTTTGAGGCATCTCATTTCGCTTACAAATATTACCTGTCCGCTGGCACCTATCACATTCCTCTACGTATTTTTGAGCATCTTTAAAAACCGTAGGCTAATAAAAACCACATTCGAGTACCTTTTGTGCAGTTCGATTACCTCCGTAATGTCCTCCACATGGCCCCGAATGACAATGGCTCAAGATTTTAACCGTCTCGGGAAAGGTCACGCATCGCCGGATTATCTTGTCTGCGCAAACCCTAAACAAATATGGATCATCCCAAAAATAATACTTCAAGTCTGAGAAGAATTTCTTCCTCTGGTGACTTGTGTATGCTTTTGGCATGATCCTAGCCACAAGATAATTTGCAAAATCGGCGTACCACGGGGTTTCATCGAGTACCTCACGTATAGCATATAGATGCTCGTCGGGAAAGTGGTATCGGATTATTTCCTTGTTGGTAGCCTCGTGGTTTGCGTCTTCAAGTCTTGACAAGTGATCGGCTGCGCAATTCTCCGTACCTTTCTGGTCACGAAATTCCACGTCGAACTCTTGGAGTAACAGAATCCATCGGATAAGCCTCAGTTTTGCATCCGGTTTCGCGAAGAGGTGTTTGAGGGCCGAATGATCCGTGTAGATTATGACTTTTGAGAGAACGAGATATGGACGGAATTTGTCGACGGCGAACACGACTGCGAACAACTCCTTCTCTGTGGTAGTGTAATTCGCCTGGGCCTCGTTTAGAGTTTTGCTCGCATATTGTATCGGCTGAAAATACTTTTCCCGTCGCTGCCCCAGAACTGCACCTACTGTAAAATCACTCGCATCGCACATTAGTTCGAACGGTAGGCTCCAATCGGGGGCTACCATAACAGGGGCATTAATTAGCTTATCCTTAAGTATGGTAAAAGCATTCATGCATTCGGGTGTAAATTCGTAAGGCACGTCTTTCTCAAGCAAACGAGTTAAAGGCCTAGCAATTTTAGAAAAATCCTTGATAAATCTACGATAAAAACCCGCATGTCCTAGGAAACTTCAATTGCCTTTACCGATGAAGGTGGAGGTAATCGTTCTATGGTTTCTATTTTAGCTCTATCTACTTCGATACCTCTCGACGATATTTTATGACCTAAAACAATACCCTCTCTTACCATAAAATGGCATTTCTCCCAATTTAGCACAAGGTTTGTTTCCTCGCATCGCTGGAGCACTTTCTTTAAATTAAATAAGCATACCTCGAACTAGTCACCAAAAATCGAGAAATCATCCATGAATACCTCCATACCGTCAACAATTAATTTGTCGAAGATAGCCATCATGCAAAGTTGGAAGGTGGCCGGAGCATTGCAAAGTCCAAAAGGCATCCGTCGGTAGGCGAATGTCCCAAACGGGCACGTGAACGTCGTCTTCTCTTGATCCTCGGGTGCAATGGGAATCTGCAAATAACCTGAAAGTCCATCGAGAAAACAATAAAATTCACGACCAGATAAACGTTCAAGCATTTGATCAATAAAAGGAAGAGGAAAGTGGTCTTTTCGCGTCGCGTCATTTAATTTGCGATAATAATGCAAACGCGCCATCCCGTGACAGTCCTTGTCGGAATGAGTTCATTTTTCTCGTTGGGCACAACTGCCATTCCTCCTTTTTTCCGGCACTACCTGAACTGGGCTCACCCAACCACTGTCTGAGATTCGGTAAGTCACTCCCGCCTCGAGCAGTTTAATTACTTCGGCCTTCACCACCTCCTTCATGTTGGGGTTCAAACGCCTTCGGTGTTGTACCACCGGTTTGAAGTCGTCTTCCATTAGAATTTTATGCATGCAAAAGGTCGAGCTAATTCCTCGGCTATCCGATATCTTCCATGCAAGTGCCCTCTTGTGCTCCCATAGTGTGTCTAAGAGCATGAGTTTCTGCTCCTTCTCCAGATTTGACGCGATGATTACCGGAAGCTTTGCATTCTCCTCGAGGAAAGCGTACTCCAAGTGATCGGGCAATTGCTTGAGCTCGAGCTTTAGTGGTTCCTCGACCAAAATCTTCTCATGATTTCCTTCGCTGCTCTTTTGCACCTAGATCGTTGGTTCCTCATTGACATTCTCATCTACATTTGCTTGGGCAACATCGAGGGGTAGGTCATCATTCGGCTCTTCCTTATGGAGTTCCTCATTTTCCTCTATTTCTTGCTTCGAGATGAAGGAATCAGGCTGCGAAAGTCCCTGCAGTGATAAGAATTCATTCCAAGCATCGATATAAAAACACTTATCGTCTAACTTCTCGGCATTATTCATGGACTCGGCTATATCAAATGTCACTTTCTCACTATCTATGGTTAATGTCAATGTTCCATTACGAACATCGACCATAGTCCCTCCGGTAGCGAGGAATGGCCTTCCTAAGATTAGAGGAATATTTTCATCTTCCTCCATGTCGAGAATTACAAAATCTGCAGAAATGATAAATTTATCGACTGTTAGGATATTTATAGATTGTGTCAATAGTTTAAGTCTTGGGTTATATTTTGTAATTATAAATTTAGCTTGGGCTTTGGACTAGAATGTAATTAGTTAATCTATAGTGTTTGGGCCTTAATATACCTAGGGTTAATGTGGTATATAAGGTTTTACCTTCACTATTTTCAAAGTAATCAAAGATCAAAAGGCTAAACTCATTTTTCACACAATACACACACTTGAAGGTGAGATCATCTCCCTTTTGTCATTCCATCAAAGCCTCTTTGATTCCTTGTTTGGTGCAATCGGGACCAACAAGTGGTATCAGAGCGAACGTGGATCGATCTGCATTGATTGAATCCAGTTTCGTTCGATTCCGAGAAAGATCAAAGGTGTTTTGGGCAAAATCACTTTCGGGCATTTTGAACTCGTTTTGGGGTTTTAATGCTTCGTTTTTGTGTTTAAACCTTCCCCCAGATCGATTCTATGCCTAAAATGTTTTTAGAACACTTTTGGATCACTTTTAACGAGTTTTGAGCAAGATCGAAGCAACAACTCTTTTGAAAAGGGCATCTCGGCCATTCTCTGTTTTTGGTCGATTTGATCTATTTTTTGTTGTTTTTAGCCCACAAATCGGTCGATTATGTGTTTAGGGAAGAATTTCTGAAGTTTAGGATCAAGTTTGAGCGATTTTGGTTGAGATTTGAGCAAGAACTGGACGATTTTCTGGCAAAACGCATGAAAGCAATGGAACAGTGAAAGCTCGTTCTTGACCGCGAAAATTTTTGCTTAATCGTTCAAGTCCGCGAAATTTTCAAATCTGCGAAATTTGATTCCGAGAATTTACCTAGAACTGCGAAAAAAATTTCACTTTCACTGCATTTTTTCGCAACGGCCTGTTTTCAAAATCCGAGAAACCTTATATCTGCGAAATTTGATTCCGAGAATTCTTAAACCGCGAAATTTCCTCTGTTTTCACTTCACTGTCGCTTCATTTTTTCTCAACTACTTACCCTTTAAAATCCGAGAAACTTTATATACGAGAAATTTTATTCCGAGAATGATCTAAACCGCGAAATTACCTCTGTGTAACTTCATCTTTTCTCAACTGCTCACTTTCAAAATCTGAGAAATTCTATACCCGAGAAAGTCTATTCCAAGAATTTTTCCGAGCCGCGAAATTTTCCAAAAAACCTGAGAAATATTACTAAGTCGAGAAATTTTCAGCCGAGAACTTCTCGAATTTTTTTTTATCCGAGAAAGTTTCAGACGAGAAAGTTTCTTTCCTACGAGAAATTTTTTAAATCACGATTTTCAAATCCGAGAAACTTTCTCGAATCACACTCCGACCCGCGATACTTCTTCCAACATGAAATTTTTTTTCAAATCTGAAAATTCTCAAAACTAAGAATCTTTCTCACATGCGAAATTTTAAAATCTGAGAAATTTTCAACTGAGAATTTTTCTTCCGAGAATTTCTCTTTAAAACTCACAAACACCGAAATTTCTCAACACATAATTTCTCGGATAATTCTTCATATAATCACGTCCCTTCAAACTGCGAATTTTTTTCCCTGACGTGTTAAAGTTTTTTTTTTCTCGTGTTAAAATTTTCTCGGGTTAAATTTTTCTCAAACTTATTTAAGATTTGATCCTTACACTTTAGTCCTATCACCCTAGACCACTTTTGACATAAAATTTTTTTCTCGCCTCAAATCTCGTTTTTAAATTTCTAGAACTTCTCCTAATTTCAAGATATATTTTCCCTTCATACATTATCGACCATCACACACGCTCACTTAGTTCTAAGAAATTCTTTAAACAATTTTTTCTCAAAACTCTACACGTTAAACTCATATTTCTCATCTCGTTCGTTACTAACTCTCTTATCTATACAAGATCAACACCCCGAACGATTCGACTGCACCAACCATGTCTACCACGAATGACATCTCAACAGTGGGCTCCGACACCAGGCCTCCGATGCTGCGACAAGGCGACTACAGCATATGGACAAACCGGTTCCTCACGTTCATCAGGAACAAAGGCGCACCACTCTCTCAATACCATCTGGACTCCATCTTCAATGGTCCAGCACAGTTCTGGACGATCATCCCTGCACAGCCAAACGCAAACCCTCCCATGGATGAACCCCGCACTCCAAGAGGCCCCATTAATGAGGATGAAGAGGCTCGCCTACAGGCCGATGAGACTGCCAAAGGATACCTCTTCCAGGCTATGGGAAACGAGGTCTACGCTCAAATTGAGTGCTGCACAACTGCTAAGGAAATATGGGATGAACTCGTGGAAATTATGGCAGGCACAACTGAGAGTGCTCAAGGGAGGAAATCAGCATGTCTCTCGCAGTATGAGCACTTCCAGGCCTATGAAGGAGAGGAGCTGCGTGACACATATCTCCGATACTTGAAGGTCATCAATGAACTCAAGAAAGCCAAGATCTCAAGGGACAAATTCGATATCAACAACCGCTTCCTTGGTAGCCTCAAACCACATTGGGGCAATGCAATCGTGATGATGATTCAGAGTAAGGACCTCTCCAACACTTCCATCCATGCTCTCTATGACAGTCTGTCTGCCTATGCTCCTTACGTGCAACCTCAGTCCACCAACACTCGAGTCGACCCACTGGCCCTCATCTCGAACAAGACCAATGAACGATCTTTCGCCACTAAGACCAAACAGAACAAAGGGAAGCTACCAACTGTTGTATCTGACACCTCTTCAGGATCCGAGCTGATACAGAATCTAATGAAGATGTTCGTGATCTACGCAAGCAACTGGCAATGCTCACTAAGTTGGTCTCAAAGAAGATCGGGAAAAAATCCTCATCCTCCTCTAATAGCCAAAGAACCTATATTGGCACCAAAAAGACCACCCCCACGGAGGAAGCCAAGCCGGCAAAGAAAGAGGAGGAATCAGCACCTCAGAAGTCTGTGAAGTGCTTTCGATGTGGAAAGTCAGGCCACTTCGCCAAGGAATGCCACGGCCCACGCGTGAAGGACTCTGGCTACTACGACCGTAAGGCCAGGATGACTCGCAAAATGGAAAGTGGGAAAGTTCTCCTCGCCGAAGAAGCTGAGTGGGTGAACGACACTTCCGAAGACGAGGAGCCTAAGGACGAAGATTGCTGCATGGCAAGGCTGGTCGAACATGACGAGGACGAGGAGATGGTTAACACCAGTGAGAACACGGCAAAGACTCCTGCCAACAAAGAGTCTGAGGTACGAATCTCTCAACTCGATGACGTGTTCAATCATCATCACACCATTAAGCAACCCACCGTAGACGCTAGGGATTATGATGAACTTAAGCTAAAATTTGAAAACAACTATGCCTTACTTAGCTTAAAAGTAGAAGAGCTCGCTCGTGCAAATGAACGTCTAATGGCCTCTGAAGCGTTAGTCAAACGTCTGCAAAGCAAGAATAAACAAAGTGAGACCAAAGTTAAGGAAACCACACTGACCATTAGCTCATGTGAAACATCTCGTCTCCTGACGGCCTCCCAATATGAACTGCTTACAAAGGAAAGAGTTAGGCTATACCGAAAGGTGAAAGAACTTGAAGAGCAACTTCACCTTAGAAATGAAAGCACACGCATCTTATGCTTACTAAACTAACCAGTTGAAACAGAATTCTACGACGCCCGGATGGGAATCGGTCAGGCCAGCAACTGCGAACCAACGCCGTTGATAGTAAAAAGGTATAATGTGTATAGCACTAGGTTCCTGCAAACTAGGAAGGGAACTCCCTCACAGCTCATGCCATTCGTAAGATCCTCCTCCATCGTCCTTTCGGAAGAAAAGAGGGAGCAGAACATACTTTGGGCGGAAATCGCATATGACTACGCAAAATTGAATGCTGGTTATAAGACTAAAAAATCTTCACTATCTGAGGACATCAAGACTCTATTTCCAACCGAAGAACAGGAACTCGCTGTCCAAGAAGCGCTTTCTCGCATATATATCCCAGAAAAACTTCTGGTCATAGCAGAACTAGAACGAACCCTAGAACTAGAGCGGAAAGCCTTCGTGAAGGAGCAAAATGAGCTACTTAGCAGAATTCTACCTTAGAGCAATGTCACAATACGAACAAACCCTCTACGTCGAGTCCAGTACCCGATTCTCGAACATGTAAATGTAAGAGGACGGCGAAGATGACTCCTGAAGCTGAAGCTTGGTCTAACACTAAATCTCGTATTCTTATGGATACAGGGAATGTGAGTGCGACGTCTCTGGAAGGGAGTTCGTTTGAAATAAAGGAGAACCCGCTCTTCGATGACAAGAAGAAACGACCATCTTACATTCGTCTTTCCTCTTTATGTACTGAATCCCAATCTCTTAAGGACGTAGACAATGATGTTGCCAAAACTTATCTTTCCTTTGCCAAACTTATGTCTATGTGTTGCTGCAATGACTTTATTCTTCCACGCTGTCATGAATATGAAGCACACGAACAAGCAACACTCCGACCAAGCAAGCGAACCTCTCCCACGACGCCTTCGCATTCGCCCAGTACGTCTAAGCCTACGGTTAAGCGAAAACGCCTTCCGACGTTGAATACAAAGTCCCCTACTGCTAGCAAGCAAAAGACGACTAAAACAGAGGAACGTCAGCAACAACCAAAATTCCCACGCCAATTCATGTATAAGGCGCCATACATGCAAGCACAAGTTAGGAAAATATGGGTTAGAAAAACCATAATCCCGCCTCATCAAACAAATGACAAAGGGAAAGCTAAATTAGAACCGACACAATCTGATTTAGAAACCACATTTCCCATTAAGCGCATGAAAATTTTACTTGTATCACAAGAAGGTCCCGTCCGTAAACGGGAACCTAACGTTTGTTGATGATTGCAGGTCTGTCATGTGTGGTATCTAGGCTCGGGTTGCTCCACACACATGACGGGGAACAAGGAGCTGCTGAGCAACTTCTCCGAGCGCTATCTCGGAAGGGTCTCCTTTGGAAACAGTCAAATGGCGCCAATTCTCGGAACTGGCGAACTCGTCCATGACAAACTGACGATCAAGGGCATCTCTTACGTCGAGGGTTTGAGCTACAATCTCTTCAGCATTGGTCGTTTCTGCGACAAAGGATACAAGGTTCTCTTTGAATCTGACATCCGCAGCATTATCGATGCCTCGGGACTGCCACTTCTTTCTGGAACCCGCACGTCTCACCTCTACGTACTCAATCTCACGACCTCTCGACCAGTATGCCTTCTCTCTCGTGCTGCACCCAAGTTGAATGATCTATGGCACCGACGTCTTTCACATCTCAATTTCAAGACTATCAACAAACTGCGTCAGAATAAACTCGTCAACGGTCTACCCCAACTGTCATATCATAAGGAACATCTCTGCTCTGCCTGTGAAATGGGGAAGATGAAGCGCTCGTCTCACATTTCCAAGGAAACGCCGTCCTCTAAGCTCATCCTCGAGCTCTTACACATGGATCTATGTGGCCCAATGCCTACGGCCACACTCGGAGGAAGACGGTATATTCTTGTGATTGTCGACGATTTTTCACGCTACACGTGGACGAAACTCATTCGTACAAAGGATGAAGTTCCTGATATAATCATCGAGTTTGTTGTTACGACCCAAACTCTTCATCAACAGAAGGTTCGGATTATCAGAACTGACAACAGAACTGAGTTTAAGAACAAGAAGCTCAGTGATTTCTATGCCACTCAGGGCATCACCCAGCAGTTCTCAGCTGTGAAGACACCGGAACAGAATGGTGTCGTTGAGCGTAAAAATAGGACACTAGTTGAAGCAGCTAGGACACTCCTCATCCAATCCGGCCTTCCTCACTCTCTTTGGGGCGAAGCTATTCAAACGGCTTGCTACAAGCAAAACCGGGCTTCAATCCACAAGAGATTCAACCGCACCCCATACGAGATGTTGAATAACCGTCGTATCCCAGATATATCTTATCTAAGGGTCTTCGGTTGCCGATGTTTTGTTGCCAATGATCGCCAACATCTTGGGAAGCTTGATCCAAAAGCACTAGAAGGAATCTTTGTTGGATATTCGCTGAACTCGAAGGCATACAGAGTCTATCTTAAGGAGAAACGATCTGTCATTGAGAGCACAAATGTCATCTTTGACGAAAGCGAAGGCGACCTCATGGCTCCTGCCCATATCAGTCCAGAACCAGGTCTTCTACAGTCGTTGACAAAAGGTCAACCTTCAACGGCGGGAACTTCCTCATCTGAGGGCAATTCTGGTGAACTGGATCTCGATCTGCTTTTCGAGTACTTCTATCTAGTCCCCAAGACTCCCGTCGCCACCACTCAACCTACCGCTGCACCCACTCCACCTACACCACCAGCTATCGGCAATGACGTCGTCCCTCCAAACTTGGATGCGCTCAATCTCAACGAAGACGACATTTTACCCAACCCTGGGAACATTGCTGATCCTGATGCTGAACCCTCTATTTTTCTACTACGGTTGAGATCTCTTCTTCGGACACCGGACCCCAATCTAATGAGCCTCCAATAGACACAAATGCGGCTAGCTCCTCACAGACCAACGTACCACTTTGGGCTCGCTCTCATCCTACAGACCAGATTATTGGGGATCCCACATCCTGTGTTTCGACGCGTTCGGCTACGATGAATGAAAGTCTGTTCGCTTGCTATCTCAGTCAAGCTAAACCATCACGAGTAGCTGAAGCGCTCCACGATCCTGATTGGCTGATTGCAATGCAGGAGGAAATAAATCAGTTTGAACGTTTACGAGTTTGGGAACTCGTACCACGCCCTCACAACAGATCCATTATCGGCACGAAGTGGATCTTCAAGAACAAAAAGGATGAAGACGGTGTTGTCATCCGCAATAAAGCAAGACTTGTGGCTAAAGGGTACAATCAACAAGAAGGCATCGACTACGATGAAACTTTCGCCCCCGTTGCCAGGATCGAAGCAATACGAATTTTCCTTGCCTTTGCTGCTCACAAGAACTTTAAAGTCTACCAAATGGATGTGAAGACTGCATTTCTGAATGGATTTCTCAAAGAAGAAGTGTACGTTGATCAACCTGAAGGGTTCTTGAGCGAAGAGTTTCCTCATCACGTATATCGACTCTACAAGGCTCTCTAGCGGACTAAAACAGGCTCCCCGAGCTTGGTATGACGTCCTTTCAGATTTCCTCGTTCAGTCTGGATTCAAGAAATGATCTCTGAATACAACCCTCTTCACCAAGCGGAGTGACCCGGACATCATGATTATACAGATATATGTCGATGACATCATTTTTGGATCAACTAGCCACAACTATGTGAAGAGTTCGCAGAACTGATGAAAGAGAAGTTTGAAATGAGTATGATGGGCGAGCTGAATTTCTTTCTTGGTCTACAAGTAAAGTAACTCCCCGACGGAATCTTCATGAACCAGTCCAAATACATCCATGACATCCTCGAGAAATATGGAATGAAGGATGCTAAGACTGCTGCTACACCTATGTCTCCCTCTGGCCGACCTGACGCGGACCCATCTGGTGCTCCCGTTTACCAAACCGCCTATCGTGGGATAATAGGCTCTCTTCTGTACCTCACTGCTAGTCGACCGGATATCGTTCTCTCGACAGGAATCTGCGCTCGTTTCCAGGCTACACCTAAGGAATCCTATCTCACTGCTGTCAAAAGGATTCTCCGCTATCTCAAAGGAACACCCAATCTGGGTTTGTGGTACCCCACTCGATCGGACTTCAAACTGGTTGGATTCTCTGACTCGGATTATGCAGGATGCAAGATGGATAGAAAAAGCACCTCTGGAGCTGCACACTTCTTGGGCGGTAAACTCGTGAGTTGGTCTTCTCGAAAACAAAACTGTGTCTCGACATCGTCGACGGAGGCAGGATATGTCGCCGCCGCTAGTTGTTGTTCACAGTTTTTGTGGATGAGAACCCAACTACGAGATTTTAATTTTCATGTTGATAAAATTCCCATTTATTGTGACTCAAAGGATGCGATTGCGATGACGAGTAATCCGGTACATCACTCGAGAACGAAACACATAGATATTCGTCACCACTTCATCAAAGAACATGTCGAACAAGGGACGATTGAATTGCACTACGTCACAACCGAAGATCAACTGGCCGACATTTTCACAAAACCGTTGGATGTCAAACGATTCCAACACCTAGTGACTATGTTGGGCATGTTGAATATTCAGTTGTGATCAATCGACCCTACATGAACTTTGATAAAGTGTACATATTTCCTTTTCCACTTCACTCCATTTTCTATGTGTCTTCTGAATTATGTCTCTTAAGGGGGAGTTTTCGATTAAGGGGGAGTTTCTGACTTTTTCCTTTTCTAAAAAGGGAGTTTAGATTAAGGGGGAGTTTCTGATCTTGCCTATTTAAAAAAAAATATTTGGGTTGAAATTTTAAAGTTTGGTCAAACTGAGTCAAAATTGGACCGATTAAAATGTTTTGGGTTGAATTTTTAATTTTCTGGTCAAACAGGGTCAAAATTGGACCAATTGAACTTCAATTGGACCCAATTTTGACCAAGCCCGCGAAATTCTGCTCAGGACTCAATTTTGACCAAGCCCACGAATTTCGGCCCATTTACTATAATTCTCGCATGAACAGTCACAAAACCCCAAATCACTTAACTCTTCTTCACAATCTTACAAATTCTATACCCGAGAAAAAAAATTCAAAAGTTTCGCAACCTACTTCTTCGAAAATTTCTCAACACATCGCGTCGTCGTCGTCCTCAAATCTGCCTTCAAAATCCATTTTTCTGCGTTCTCCGTCGTCAAAATCAGCTTTTATGTATAAATATATACAAAATAAACCCATTTCCGTTCGTTTAATCCAGTTTTTGCCCCGTTTTGTTAAATTTTTTAGGTTAAAATTCTCGGCTTAAAATCGGATGCATGTTAGGTTTTTGGAGTTTAAAAAACCCCAAATCTGTATTGCCCATCCAATTTCGAGTCGATTGAGTCCAGGTTATTGCATTTTGGTTAAGATTTAAATAGGTCTAAGGCAAAAATCATTGAGTCGTTTCGTACGTTTTTCACACAGTGTTCTTCGCCGAGAAAATTTTTTCAGAGAAAATACTCCAAACGATGGATTTTCGCTGCTACAGTGAGTGAGTTTCCGCGAAAGTTTTTTTATCCGAGAAATTTCTTGCGTTAAAATTTTCGCTGCTACAGTGACTAAGGTCCCGGGAAAACTTTTATCCGAGAAATTTCTTGTGCTATAAAATTTTCGCGGCTACATTGGCTGAAGTCCCACCAAAGCTTTGATCCGAGAAATTTGTTTCCCTTACGTTAAATTTTTTCTCCGCAACAGTGAAGTTATACCCCGCGAAATTTCATACACCTCACGTCATATTACATCTTTTCGCATCTTCACTATTTCGCAACCACAGTGAACCATAAAATTTCTCAATCCACAAAGCTTTTTCCCTCCGCGAAACTTTCATATAACTTGCGAAAAATTTCTCTGCTTGCGAAAAATCTTAATATCTTTTGAGAAAATATTTCAACCGACAAATTTTTGGATATCCTTTGAAATTTCATAACTTGCGAAAATTTTCCTTATATTCGAAAATTCATGGATAAACTGAATGCGAAATTTCTTTGCTACATGCGAAAATTCACTCTGAATGCGAAATCACTTCAACGTGCGAAAATTTTCCTTATATGCAAAAATTCATGGATAGACTGAGTGCGAAATTTCCTTGATATATGCGAAAATGTCTCTCGACTTGTCTATGTATGATAATTAGCGAATTTTCTCATTACATGCGAAAAATTTGGGCAACTTGCGAGATTTCTTAACTTGCGAAAAATTTCCATACTTGCGAAATTTTACTCAATCTGCGAAAATGTTCTCTCGACATGGCTTTGTGTGATAATCAGGGAAATTTCTCATTGCATGCGAAAATTTTGGACAACCTGCGAGACTTCTTAACTTGCGAAAATTTTCCCTGCATACGAAATTTTACACAATACGCGAAAACTTTCTCGACATGTCTACCTGTTATAATCTGCGAAATTTTCCATTACATGCGAAATTTTACACAAAATGCGAAAATTTTCTCGACATGTCTATGTGTTATACTTAGCGAATTTTCTCATCACATGCGAAAATTTTTGGACAACTTGAATTTACCTACGCGAAATTCTACACTAAATGTGAAAATTTTTTTTTCGGCATGCTCAAGTACCAAAATTTTCTCATCTCATATAAACATCTTCATACCTGAAAATTTTCTAAGTGTTGAATTTCGCTTAAATTCCTAAAATTGTCGAAATTCGCCATCGCATGACAATCATTCAATCTTAACAACTATTTCAAAAGGACTCTAAATTAGCTTTAATTAGAATTTTTTTTGTCTTTATAATTTTGGGCAATTCTATGTTTCGTTTTATCGTTTTCGCGACTTAGTCCGCACTAACCATGCTACAATTTCTGTCAAACACAGATATGACTAACAAAAATCAAGATACAATTGAAGCACTTGAGGCGGCAACAATCCAAAGGGACATCGCTCGCATCGAGCTCAATATGCTAACCTATGTTCCACCAATCGAGCAGGTCTTCCCAAGAAGTCAATGGGCTGCCCTGATACCGAACAACCACGTGGTGGACTTAGACAACTTCCGGTGTGATGCCCCTATTATCATAGAGATCCTCAAAGGACATCCTCTCCGACACGCTCTCACTCATGGCGAGCCAGAAGCACAAGTCTACCTCCAGCTGTTCTGGCACACACTACAGATTGCTGGACCACACAACCTCGTTAAAACAATGACCGCCATAATCGATCAAGAAACAGTGATCCTCACTCGCAAGATCGTCCAAGAAGTGCTTCATCTCCCTGTCTACTCACCCTACGATCCACTACCGACGCACGAACAACTCATTGAAGACATCGACAGACTGGGCTATCAACCAGAAAACAAGAAGAAGAAGGGCCCACTTGTCCTCAGTGAAGTCACCACCCGCAATCTACCTCAACCCTGGCGAACACTGTACCTACTGGTGAACAAATGCATGTCAGGGAAGCATGCTGGTCAGGACCGCGGAAACCATCAAATCCTCACCATCCTAACCGGCATCGCCCACAACCGCAAGTACAACTACGCCGACATCATATGGATGGATCTCGTCTCCATGATCCAACGTCGCGACCGGGAAGTCGCCAAGGGAGTCACAAACCGCTTCGTCCCTTACATGCGGTGGCTTCCAGCTCTCATCAAACATTTCCGCCTGTTCTCCATCAACATCCGCACCCGCCCGGCAAATGAACACTTCATCCTCCCCATTGTCGAGAAGTTCGCCAAGAAAAACACTCCGGCGAAGGATCGACACGCCATGATAATTCCGGACGACGTTCTCGCCTACGCAGACCAGACAAATCCACACGTCCGAGAATATCGCGCCTCAACCGCCACATTCCGCGAAAGCCCCCGACCTCTATCCATTGTCCATACGGAGCAGATCAACCCCACTGCTCCTAACCCCGGGACTAGCCAAAACCCCACCACCACCTCCAAAAAGTCATCGAGTCGTGCCGCATCCTCTTCCACCCGCGTTCCGAAAAAACGGTCGCGTGAGGATGACATAAGCCGCCCCACGGAGCGTCGATCGAAACAAAAACACGATCGACCTCCTCAGCCACAGATAAGCCGAGCCGAACCAATAGGTACAGGAGGTGATGTGTTCATCTCCCGGGTAGAAGACGTGGCATCTGGCTCAACCACGCAAACGACCCCACCAATCCACTTATCTTCCTCTCTACAGGAAGATATTTCATTCCACGTGGAGCCACGCATACCATCGACATCCCACTTGGAGATAGTCGATGTTGAAACAAGCAGTCCCTCGCCTCAGACTGCATCCTCTTCAATCACTTCGAGTCTAGTGCCCTCACTCCCCATAATTTCATACATTTCTGGGACACATACACCTTTTACCGCACTACAGAGTCTTCGTGATTCTGTCAGAACGCTCGGTGATGTCTCTGTGACTGAGAGCGGAAGACCTAGCACGGCCAACATCACAAAAACCGTCAGCCTAGGCCATCAATCGATTGAGTCTGTCTCTTCGATGATGCCAACGGGAAGTCTTAGTGACCCCGTCCTTTCCCGTCCTGTGAAAACGGGCGGCCGATCGGCGATCTTCTCCGATTCGGTGTCAGTTGGATTTCTTCGTGATTCCAACTTGTTAAACTTACCCCAGTTCGTCACCGAGACCGCGCTAGAGACTCGTCTTCAAGAGTTTGCAAAGATTCTTGAGGCGTCAATCCTCGATCAAGTCTATGCGCGTCTCGAAGCGTCCACCATCGACAAAGGCAAAGGTGTGGCCCCGGAGACGCCACCACCAAATCAAAATATGGACGCTGAAGCTGTTCTCTCCTCCATTCCCGCAAAGGAGCTCTTCTACCTCCTACGAGCAAGATTCGAATCAATGACGGAACTCGACGAGGAGGAACAGCAAATGAAGAAAATGATGACCCAACCAATGACTTGCCGAACTCAAAGCGAGTCTAGTGGGATCAGGCGCGACGATCAAGACGATGATCAAGATCGCCGCGAGGGGGAGAATAGGCAGCAAACCTTACAAACTCAAGGACCCGTACAATCGACACCGCCTTCCTCCTATGCACCTAAAACAACGCCCGCAACAGAAACCTCACACCCCACTAGCCAAAAATCCCACCCTATTAACCTCGAGTCACTAGCCAAATCACCCTCACCACAACACACTACCGTCTCAGAAACTCTAACTGTCACATCGACGTTAGAGGCCACCACCACATCTACTCCACCCGACACCCAAATCATCCAAGCCAAAACCATCACCACAAAGCCACCAGAATCTCCACCACAACCATCCCCACAATCCACAAACTCCTCCGACGCAACACCCTCGCCACCACACAGCCATACCCCTCTCAATACCGATTCCAACGTGGCTACCGAAGACGTCTACTGCGCACAGAACGAGATCGAGGCCTACATCTTTAACGATGAATGGCTGTACACACCCGCCGATGCAGTAGCAGCCAGGAAGTTGGTGCAAAATGCTCGACGTCTGCTAAAGGAAGCTTCGCTTACACTGATCAACACTGCAGACAACGAGAACGGAGAGGAGTACGACGCTGAACCTGCCGAGCTCGAGAACATCCTACAGTTCAAGCGCAGCAAGTGGAGGCTCCTGCTGCACAACCGGATGTGCCCACGGCGGATATACCGGAAGCACCGTGGGAAAACAAAAAGATCACTGCGCCATTCCAAGAAGAGATCAGGAAGAGGATCTGGCGGCGCAAGGAGCAAATCATCCCGACCTTCAACGAATATGAGCTGATGAATATTCAAAATTGGAGCGAGGAAAAGAGAAACTCTATCGATGGAGCCTTCTTTGCCGTAAATGCACAAAGAGGACGCTGTCCGATGAGGAAAACATCGCTCTGGAGATGAATTGGGCCCCCATCTGCAAAGTCACTGACCTCCGCCAAGAGTCAAAAGGACGTGTCCACTATCCAGTGTTCACGGTGATGAGGCAGGATGAGAGCTACTGTGAAGTAAGCGACGCGGACTTCAAATTTTTGCGCCTGGGTGATCTGTACAACATGCTGGAATCCTTGAAGCAGTTCAGACTCGTCCTCAGAAGTTCTGGACATCTCGTACGAGCTGAACCGGTCACTATGGGATACGTAGCTCTCAAGCGCCACATGCTCCGACAGGTCAGATTCTTCGCCACCCACGATCTGTAGATGGCGGTGGAGCACAACCTGAAGAAGGTGAACCTGACTCGCCCATCTTTCAAGAACGCGGACGACTACCTAGAAGGCGATGTGATCGACGGAGATGATCCGGCGGTCGCCTACTCGAACTACAAAGGAAAGATGAGGCTGCTGCGTTGCTCCGACGTGGCAAAGTTCTCGGATGGGACACTCACCATCATCCAAGACAAACTCATGAGGATTTGCCGCATCCTTTCGGAAGAAGATCGACTCTGTAGATCCAAGTTCGCGAAGTTTATTGACGCTATAGCAGATCGAATGGTCCTTCGAAGGAATCTCCGCGCCTTCGAGTTCAAGCTAGGACTTCGCGAAACACTCACTCGCTAACCCACCATCACAACGCCCAAGATTCAAGACTCCCAACAATTGACACAAAGGGAGAGATTGTTAGGATATTTATAGATTGTGTCAATAGTTTAAGTCTTGCGTTATATTTTGTAATTATCAATTTAGCTTGGGCTTTGGACTAGAATGTAATTAGTTAATCTACAGTGTTTGGGCCTTAATATACCTAGGGTTAATGTGGTATATAAGGTTTTACCTTCACTATTTTCAAAGTAATCAAAGATCAAAAGGCTAAACTCATTTTTCACACAGTACACACACTTGAAGGTGAGATCCTCTCCCTTTTGTCATTCCATCAAAGCCTCTTTGATTCCTTGTTTGGTGCAATCGGGACCAACATCGAGTTTAACAAGAACATCCTCGATAATACCCATAGGATATTTAACAGATCTATCCGCCAATTGTATACTCATCCTAGTAGGTTTGGGTTCCCCTAAGCCAAGTTTCTTGAACATCGAATAAGGCATTAAATTTATATTAGCACCTAAGTCAGCTATTGCCTTATGTACTACAAGATCGCCTATTAAACAAGGTATATTGAAACTCCCTGGGTCTTTTAATTTTTTTGGGATTTTGCTTTGTAATATGGCGGAGCACTCCCCTCGTAGTTCGACTGTGGACACGTCTTCGAGCTTGCGTTTGTTCGTGATAAGGTCCTTCAAGAATTTTGCCCAACGAGGCATCTGTGCAAAAGCTTCGACAAGAGGTAAATTAATATGTAATTGTTTAAAACTTGCAAGAAATTTACCAAACTGGTCGTCAATGATGTCCCTTTTAAGTCTCGCTGGATATGGAATTTTCGATTGATATGCCTTGACAGGTGGCTTAGATACGGTCTCCTCTTATTTGTCGGTCTCGATGTTTGCTTTCACGGGCTCAACATTCTTCTTCTTCAATTTATGCACCTCCTCGAGCTCTCTCCCGTTTCGAAGCGTTTCCGCCTTTACGTGGTGGTCCTTTGGGTTGGTCTCGGTGTAGCTTGGCAATGAACCGGGAGGACTTTGTAGGATTGATTCGGCAATCTGTCCAACTTGTTTCTCTAAGGCCCGCAAAGAAGACTCAGTGTAGCGACCCTAGCCATCGCCACCATTTCTAGCGTTTTCCTAAGTGCCTAACGATGCATTAACTTAAAAGAGATACGAAAATGCGGAAGAAATTTTTCCATTTCCATATTGGAAGTCGTTTCTATACAAGTCAAAAGAATACATTTTCTCAACCGAAGAGTTACTCCAACTCCTAACCACATGCTGTTCCTAATTACATGAGGTGTGTATACATTCGCAGCAAAAGTAACTTAAGCGCCCGGCCTCACAGGTCGTCGTCCACGTACACACCACCCCCAAAAGTCGCCCGAAAGCTTCAAAAGATTGCCTTGCCGGCTAGGCGATCACGTACCGTGCTCGCTTGCACCTACAACACACAACGTAAGAGTGAGCTAAAGAGCTCAGTAAGTGGAAACTATATGCATGCAGTGCACGTGTTCTAACTCGCAAGTAACCACCGCGTCAATGCATCCTAGATATCACTTTCTTTCTCATTCTCTCCACTTTCACTATTTCTTTCCTTTCATATTCGAGCCCTCGGCTTTCCTATCTAGCTATGCACCATCTTAGAGCTCATTCCTATTTAGGACAAATACATAAGTGATAGAGCACACGTTGAGAGACCACCCCGGTTCACATTTTGTATTCAACTTCACGGCGCCTTTTTAGCCCGATACCGTCCACATTTGGGAGGCTACTGACGCCTTTTCGGCCCAATGCGGTCCGCACGAGAGGCTAATCACTACTCGTTCGTGTGGTTCCTTTTCTGCCCAACGCGGTCCCCATTTGGGAGACCCATTTTACCTTTTCGGCCCAATGAGACTCGCGTTGAGAGGCAACCGTATTCGTCGCAGTGGCTCCTTTTCAGCCCAACGCGGTTCACATTTGGGAGACCCATGTTGCCTTTTCGGCCCAATGCGTCCGCCGTTTGGGAGGTAACCCCAGTACAGTCGACATTGGGAGGCTATCTATGCCTTTACAGCCCAACGCGTTTCCAAAGGTGCCTTTTCAGCTCAATGCAACCTGATACACGGGTGCTTCACACTGGTAGCCCACTCCGAGGTTGCCGACCATCGAGTTTCCCTCGGTGTCGCGTCTCGCCTCGGGTCGCACCCTCCAGGTCGCACTCCCCGTCATACAAGTATCAACCCACAGCATTCAACGGTGCATCATTATCGCCATGAATGCATAGGAGAGCCGTGACTCGACAACTGAGTCGACCACAGTTGCCCATACCGGCAACTATACATCGGTCACTGGCGATCCTGACTCGTGCACGCTCTCATGCCCTATTTTCGTACTAGCGTGCATGCACGTGATCATGTCGTGAGTCATATGAGTATCCAAGTCACGCCAGGAATCGTAAATAGAACACATCATATAAAGTTCAATCATGGAAATACATAACCACATAACTTTCATGCTTGCACGCAATCGAACATAATTTATGCACAGATTAGTTATGTGTTGCAGTTGAAGTGAAGTCTCCACTTACCTGTCGTCCGTAGATATATTGCTAGTGAAGGCTCCTGACCTTAATGCATAAAATTATAATATCAGTATACTATCTAACTTAATACATGGTCTAATTTCTCGACTTTCCTAAGTAATGAAATATTTGACCCATGAATTTATTAATAAACCTTACTTCGCGAAACTCTCTCTCAATTCGCCAACCTCAATTCAATTCGTGACTTACTATTCGCCAAGTGCCCCATTCATAAATTTCACACGGATTCGTCAAGTCACGTACGCAATTCGTGTTCATATATTTTATATGCTTTATTCCTTAGATAATTCGCCAAGTCCTCACCTCCTATAATTCGCCAAGTACATACAATATTATTATCTTATACCTACTTGCGTGATATTATTATTTTAATCCCAAATAAATTCGTGAAGTCCAATCATTTTAATCCATCAAGTCTTTATAATTATTGATATCAACACCTCACTTCGCCATGTGTCTATTCCCACGCTCATACTTCGCCATGTGTCTTATTCTCTCCATTGACTCATGAAACTTTCAATTCGTGAAATCTACTCTGTCTTGCAACTACTTTGCGAATCCACGTGCTCCCACAGTTCGCAAAATTTCTCTAATTCGCCAACATGACATTATTTTATTCTGTCCGCTTTCCAATTCGTGAAATATTTTACACTTGTGAAGTCCATGGCATGGCCCACAATTCACTAAATTCATCTCACAATTCGTGAAGATTTTTTTTTTTGCGAAGTCTACTCATTTCTATCGGGTTCGTGAACTTCTAGGGCTCGTGAAATTTATTTCGCAAAATTCGTGAAATTCGATATATATTACATACAATTCGCCAGACACTCGCACAAATCGCGAAATGTGGTATTCCTAGTCGCGAAATCTTCTTAATGTATGGTTCGCGAATTGATCTACAACTTCTCTCAATTCGCAAAAGGGTCCTAAGTTGCTAAAAGGGTTCGCCAACTAGGGTCTGTCAATTGTTCTTCGATTCGCGAATCATCACCACCCTACATCGCATCGCGAACTTATTTAGTTCGCGAATTGACCACAATTCGCGAAATTGCTGAGGTCGCCAAATTTCTGGATTCGTAAATCTTGGACCCGCAAAACTTGGATTCGCCATTGTGGGTTCGTGTGGCAGCCCCGCTTTCCACCACTACATTCTACACTAATCTATGCGACTAATGTTCTACTAATGAAATAGATAGTACGAAATTTCGTATAAAATTTTTCCTTTTATATAAAAGAATCGTAACTGTTCCTACAAAATCATCATTTGGTCCTATTTACATGGGAAAGCGCGCATGCGGGTCAAAAGAAATCTATCTACTGGGCCTCCACGAGGTCGCATCCATGCACACACTTCCATCTCAAAAGCCCACGGAAGCTTCAAAAGTTGGCCTCGCCGTAAAAATGATCACGTACCGTGATCGCGGGGTCCTACAACACATAAAAACGTGGAATGAGCTTATACAGCTCAGTAAGTGAAAATCATGCATGCAATGCACGTGACCTAAATAGCGAAGGCATCCGCGCCAATGCTATCTACTTCTCACATTCTTCCTGACCTTTCTCACATCCTTCTTGACCTTTCATAACATATTTGGGCCCTCGGCTTTCAATCTTACTATGCACCATATAGAGCTCAAACCCCTAAGGGTACAAGTGGCAGTACACACCCTGGGAGGCTAAACCCGAGTACTCAATCTGTGCGTAACCCTATGGTGCCTTTCAATCCCAATGCGGTACACACTGAGAGGCTACTAGTGCCTTTCAATCCCAATGTCATCCCATTGAGAGGCTAACCCGGGCACACAAATTTCGTTTAACCCTAAGGCGCCTTTCCATCCCAATGCGGTCTGACACGCGGGCGCTTCTCACTGGTAGCTTACTACGAGGTCGCCAACACTCGAGGTTCCCTCGGTGCCGCTCATACCCTCGAGTCGCATCCTCCAGGTTGCATCTCCCGCTACAGGGTATTCCCCCTACCTTTCGTGAATCAGGTAATTCGGCTTTGTATCGCCGTGGTAGCATAGAAGAGCCGAGACTCATCATTGAGTCGACACAAATGCCCATATCGGCAAATATACATATCGCTTTCAAGCGATCTTATACTCATGCACGCTCCCTTACCTTGACTCTTATACTAGTCATGCGTGCACGTGCTTATGCCATGAATCATATACACATGCGTGCAATATTCATGAAATAATTTACGTCACATAAATCACGTAAATTTACGTCACATAGAAAACATCGAAGTCACATAAAATCATGAAAGGCACATAGACACATAAATTACACACACATAATTATGCGTTGTAGTTGCGATTTCCACTTACCTGGTAACCTTAGCTATTAAATTTATCGTACGGTAGGTCGCTAACCTTCAAACCCTAAATATGGGAACATATAAAAATTAGGGTTTGTTAGTCTAATTTTAATTTCACGAAATTGGCTTAATTTGAAAACCTTAGTTTCGACTTCTATAATTTTGAAACTAATTTCGAACTAGATCTCGACATATTCAAGACAACTCTCGACATGTCTTAACGTGGATCTAGACCTCAGTATTAAAATAAATTTCGATATCTATGTACAAAGGTTCGACATTTGAAATGGTGCACAAAGATCTCGAGATTTAACCAAAAATGCAAATGTCGACTTGTGATTTCGATATAAATGTTGAAGTAGCATATAAGGTTTCGATATTTAATACAAAATCTCGAAGCAAATGTCGACATGAATTACAAAATAAATCTCGAGTTGTATGATATATTAGATCTCGACATTATACATCCAAGTGCTCGACATCGATTAAAGAGCACTCAAGATCTCGAGATGTGAGTACAAGGTTTAAGACTTCGACATATGTTCTGAAATAATCTCGATATTGCTTTGAAATGGATGTCGATATTTATAAACTACTTCGAAGTGTGTGTTAGAATCATAGACAAAATGTCGAGATATGTTTCGATATTTTAAATATTGCACAAAGAACTCGACATTATACAATTAAAGGTTCGACATTTACTCTTTAAAAAGATCTCGACATTTCAAATAGAAATCACGTTATGAACCTTAATATAAAATGAATTTCGACATTTAACTAGTTAATACACAATGATTTCGACATCCTTATAGTTAAATCTCGACATGATGGACAAATGTCGAGTTGTGTCTTAGTGGTTATAAAAATTTTCGATATTGATTAAATAACATCTAAAGATTTCGATATCTCACACCACACGACATTCAAACCTTAACTGCTCGAATATGGTTCTTCCTATCAGAGATAATTTTAGTCATGTTAGCATGATCTTATACTCAAAATCTAGGGTTTTCCTCAAGAACACTTTAAATACCCTAAGAGTTTTAATAATTCAAAACCTTCGAAACTTAGAATTTATCTAAATACCTAAACAGCTAACCTTTCTTGCGTTTAATAACCCTTAGACCCGTTAGTCTACAATTAAAGCATAAAATTAAGGTAAGAAGATATACCTACTCCCAAGCTTAGTAAAGCCTCAGTTCGTCTTCTTCCTTTCTTCTTTATACAAAGTTTTCGTGAGTTTAGTTTTCTTGATAAGAATGAATCCTCTCTTGCTTACTGTAGTTATGCTTTGCGTGTTAGAATTAGTAAGTGACATCGACACTAGTAAGTTCTTACCTAGATTTATGAAAATATTTATTGTTAGTTTAATTTGCCTTTCTATCTAAGTAATCGATGCCCAACCTAATCGTTATCTCCTTTCTCGAATTTATTAGTTGAATAAATACTTTCTCTCAATCATAGCTCTCGAGATTATATGTATAGTTTTAAGCTTCTCTAGTCCCATTTCTTATGACTTAGTAATAGACCTTATAATATTAATTTACTCATTTTCTTCCTTTGCTAAGTCATCGAGTCATGTGAAATTATTATATCTTAATTTCTCCCACTAAGTTATCGAAATAACTTAAATTGCTTAAGTAACGATTTTAGTCTTATAATCATTTCCTTAATGTTAAAGTAATGAACTATAATTATTCCAAATCGTAGTTTTCTGAGAACTTCTATTTTAATATTAAAATCGTTTACCCTATGCTTCGAACCTTACAAAATCATAGGTTTAAAATCTTCTAGGTTAGCATGCCCTGTACTAGAGACCCTGAATAATAACTAACCTAATTTCAATTAATTCCTCTACCTGGTTAGTAACCCTAATAACATTTAATATGTAATCGCGTTGTCATATAAAATCGTAAAACATGTTCCACGAGTCACGTAAGTCGAAATACGTGATACACATTAGAATTATAAATCACATAGCATGAGATCATATAGACACTTAAGTCACTTAAAGAATATAAAAGCATGAAAACATCATATCATCGAAAATACTAATTAATCCAATAAGGTTTCTAATTAAATACTTTCCACCATTAATTTTATTGTAAATCCCGTAATTAAATTTTACGGGTATTACATCCTCCCCCCCTTAAAAGAATTTCGCCCCCGAAATTCCGTCAGCTGGAATAATTCAGGGTGACAATTGGTAGGGAGTTGATCTGACTTAGTTAGGTGATAGAAATTCACCTTAGGAAGTTATCAAGGAATCTCCAATAATTTCGAGGATCGAAAGGAATAGAATCCTGGTGAAGTAAATACGAAGATTGTTCCAGTTAGTGGAACCTGTACTACCTCGAGGAGCTAACAAGAATTCCTAAAATTCTAACTTAGGCAGAGATTGAAAATCATTAGTATCCATTACGCTTCCGCTGCGCCACTCTGATCTCGAACGAATATGTTTTCTCAAGATAATAAAAAGATTGGGGCATAGAATTATACCCCGGATTATATTGGATCTTTGGTTTCAGGACTTCAGGTAAGGATTCCTCTTTCGAACACCTATCTACTACGATCATGGTTCAGGTCGACCCTTGAACTGGTATCAACCAAGTCGGCTCTAAGAATTCCCGAGTCTTACCACATAAGTGGTTCACTAACATGCAAGTTGAGGCTTAATCCGTTAGAAGGGTACCTTCCGTCTCGGATGGGTTGTTTTCAGCTTCTTCCGCCGTAAGCATATATACTCGAGCAGGGGCCGTCAGCGGCTTAGCCTGGTTTGCTCCCTGACTTCCAGATGCATTCTCTGGGCACACTACAGAGTAGTGTCCTGTCTTGCCACATTTAAAGCAGGTGGAGTTTTGGGAGAAACAGACGCCAAGATGACGTCGTGCACATTTTGGGCATACGGGTGCCTTTTGTTGGGGTCTCTCTAGATTCAGATTTGTTTGTTGAGGTGGTCGAGGGTGGTTTTGAAAATTGGGTTTTACATTCTGAGGAACAAACGGTTTCTTCTGATTATTTCCGTTCCCTTTGGGTCCTTGTTCGAATTTCCTCTTAACTTCATGTGCTCGTACAATTCGGATTTCGGCTTGCTCAGCCATCAGGGCTCGTTCTGCCATTTGGGCATAAGTAACCCCTTGGAGTCCGGCCATGCCAACGTCGCGATAGAGTTCTGGCTTCAAGCCTTCCATAAATCGCTCAATTTTCAGCGAGTCGGTGCTCACCATGTGGGTGGCGAATCGAGATAACTGTTCGAATTTCCTAATATACTCTGCCACCGTCATTGCTCCCTGACGGAGATTGATGAACTCGTTCATCCTCTGGGCACGGACGGGAGCAGTGAAATATTTATTGCGGAAAAGTTCTTTAAAATTCTCCCAGGTCATGGTCAAGGGATCTTCGAGAGTTAATATGGTATCCCACCAATGACCCGCGCTTCCCCTTAATAGGTACCCAGCGCACAAGGCCTTTTCGGTTTCAGGGGTGCGACTATGTTGGAACATAGTTTCTAGGGTTCGGAGCCAATCCTCAGCCGAGGTTGGGTCAACAGCATCTTCAAAGGTTGGGGGGTTAAGTTTACGAAATCTTTCTCCGACCATTTCGATTCTATCAGCCTGAGAAGATCCGTTGTTTGATTGCCCGCCAACGTTTTGTTGCTGGATCAATTGCTGGATTTGGGCAGATTGTTGGCGGACTAGTTCCGCGAGTTGGAGGATAGTCTCATCACGACTATCAGTAGAGGCTGCGGGTTCTTTACCTTTATCTGCACCCGCACTATTTTCATTTCTCGTTCTACCCATCGTTCTTTTATCCTAATGTTCCTAAAATTAATCAGTCATGTAATACAAGAAATTCATAGAAACATAAAACTTACAAGCAAGGCCGCTTCCGTGCTTTTGAGTGTGTGTACATGGACAGTCTGCAGAACCTATATCCTAGGCTCTGATACCACCTGTGGCAGCCCCGCTTTCCACCACTACATTCTACACTAATCTATGCGACTAATGTTCTACTAATGAAATAGATAGTACGAAATTTCGTATAAAATTTTTCCTTTTATATAAAAGAATCGTAACTGTTCCTACAAAATCATCATTTGGTCCTATTTACATGGGAAAGCGCGCATGCGGGTCAAAAGAAATCTATCTACTGGGCCTCCACGAGGTCGCATCCATGCACACACTTCCATCTCAAAAGCCCACGGAAGCTTCAAAAGTTGGCCTCGCCGTAAAAATGATCACGTACCGTGATCGCGGGGTCCTACAACACATAAAAACGTGGAATGAGCTTATACAGCTCAGTAAGTGAAAATCATGCATGCAATGCACGTGACCTAAATAGCGAAGGCATCCGCGCCAATGCTATCTACTTCTCACATTCTTCCTGACCTTTCTCACATCCTTCTTGACCTTTCATAACATATTTGGGCCCTCGGCTTTCAATCTTACTATGCACCATATAGAGCTCAAACCCCTAAGGGTACAAGTGGCAGTACACACCCTGGGAGGCTAAACCCGAGTACTCAATCTGTGCGTAACCCTATGGTGCCTTTCAATCCCAATGCGGTACACACTGAGAGGCTACTAGTGCCTTTCAATCCCAATGTCATCCCATTGAGAGGCTAACCCGGGCACACAAATTTCGTTTAACCCTAAGGCGCCTTTCCATCCCAATGCGGTCTGACACGCGGGCGCTTCTCACTGGTAGCTTACTACGAGGTCGCCAACACTCGAGGTTCCCTCGGTGCCGCTCATACCCTCGAGTCGCATCCTCCAGGTTGCATCTCCCGCTACAGGGTATTCCCCCTACCTTTCGTGAATCAGGTAATTCGGCTTTGTATCGCCGTGGTAGCATAGAAGAGCCGAGACTCATCATTGAGTCGACACAAATGCCCATATCGGCAAATATACATATCGCTTTCAAGCGATCTTATACTCATGCACGCTCCCTTACCTTGACTCTTATACTAGTCATGCGTGCACGTGCTTATGCCATGAATCATATACACATGCGTGCAATATTCATGAAATAATTTACGTCACATAAATCACGTAAATTTACGTCACATAGAAAACATCGAAGTCACATAAAATCATGAAAGGCACATAGACACATAAATTACACACACATAATTATGCGTTGTAGTTGCGATTTCCACTTACCTGGTAACCTTAGCTATTAAATTTATCGTACGGTAGGTCGCTAACCTTCAAACCCTAAATATGGGAACATATAAAAATTAGGGTTTGTTAGTCTAATTTTAATTTCACGAAATTGGCTTAATTTGAAAACCTTAGTTTCGACTTCTATAATTTTGAAACTAATTTCGAACTAGATCTCGACATATTCAAGACAACTCTCGACATGTCTTAACGTGGATCTAGACCTCAGTATTAAAATAAATTTCGATATCTATGTACAAAGGTTCGACATTTGAAATGGTGCACAAAGATCTCGAGATTTAACCAAAAATGCAAATGTCGACTTGTGATTTCGATATAAATGTTGAAGTAGCATATAAGGTTTCGATATTTAATACAAAATCTCGAAGCAAATGTCGACATGAATTACAAAATAAATCTCGAGTTGTATGATATATTAGATCTCGACATTATACATCCAAGTGCTCGACATCGATTAAAGAGCACTCAAGATCTCGAGATGTGAGTACAAGGTTTAAGACTTCGACATATGTTCTGAAATAATCTCGATATTGCTTTTGAAATGGATGTCGATATTTATAAACTACTTCGAAGTGTGTGTTAGAATCATAGACAAAATGTCGAGATATGTTTCGATATTTTAAATATTGCACAAAGAACTCGACATTATACAATTAAAGGTTCGACATTTACTCTTTAAAAAGATCTCGACATTTCAAATAGAAATCACGTTATGAACCTTAATATAAAATGAATTTCGACATTTAACTAGTTAATACACAATGATTTCGACATCCTTATAGTTAAATCTCGACATGATGGACAAATGTCGAGTTGTGTCTTAGTGGTTATAAAAATTTTCGATATTGATTAAATAACATCTAAAGATTTCGATATCTCACACCACACGACATTCAAACCTTAACTGCTCGAATATGGTTCTTCCTATCAGAGATAATTTTAGTCATGTTAGCATGATCTTATACTCAAAATCTAGGGTTTTCCTCAAGAACACTTTAAATACCCTAAGAGTTTTAATAATTCAAAACCTTCGAAACTTAGAATTTATCTAAATACCTAAACAGCTAACCTTTCTTGCGTTTAATAACCCTTAGACCCGTTAGTCTACAATTAAAGCATAAAATTAAGGTAAGAAGATATACCTACTCCCAAGCTTAGTAAAGCCTCAGTTCGTCTTCTTCCTTTCTTCTTTATACAAAGTTTTCGTGAGTTTAGTTTTCTTGATAAGAATGAATTCCTCTCTTGCTTACTGTAGTTATGCTTTGCGTGTTAGAATTAGTAAGTGACATCGACACTAGTAAGTTCTTACCTAGATTTATGAAAATATTTATTGTTAGTTTAATTTGCCTTTCTATCTAAGTAATCGATGCCCAACCTAATCGTTATCTCCTTTCTCGAATTTATTAGTTGAATAAATACTTTCTCTCAATCATAGCTCTCGAGATTATATGTATAGTTTTAAGCTTCTCTAGTCCCATTTCTTATGACTTAGTAATAGACCTTATAATATTAATTTACTCATTTTCTTCCTTTGCTAAGTCATCGAGTCATGTGAAATTATTATATCTTAATTTCTCCCACTAAGTTATCGAAATAACTTAAATTGCTTAAGTAACGATTTTAGTCTTATAATCATTTCCTTAATGTTAAAGTAATGAACTATAATTATTCCAAATCGTAGTTTTCTGAGAACTTCTATTTTAATATTAAAATCGTTTACCCTATGCTTCGAACCTTACAAAATCATAGGTTTAAAATCTTCTAGGTTAGCATGCCCTGTACTAGAGACCCTGAATAATAACTAACCTAATTTCAATTAATTCCTCTACCTGGTTAGTAACCCTAATAACATTTAATATGTAATCGCGTTGTCATATAAAATCGTAAAACATGTTCCACGAGTCACGTAAGTCGAAATACGTGATACACATTAGAATTATAAATCACATAGCATGAGATCATATAGACACTTAAGTCACTTAAAGAATATAAAAGCATGAAAACATCATATCATCGAAAATACTAATTAATCCAATAAGGTTTCTAATTAAATACTTTCCACCATTAATTTTATTGTAAATCCCGTAATTAAATTTTACGGGTATTACAGTTCGCCAAACTTCAGCGGTTTCGCCAACCTCTCGTTCGCGGCTTGTGTGGATTCGCGGAATTCAGTGCATGAGGAGCTTAGGGTTCGCAAACCTCATTTCACCATAGGTTCGCGACTTAGGATTCGCGAAATCCATATTTCACAATCCTATCGAGGAATAAACACTTTTTGGCCCGCGAACTCTAAGATTTTTCAATCAAAAGGAGATTTTTCTCAAGAACACGATAAAGGCTGTAAGAACTTCCACTCCCTCAAATCGACTTAGCTAAAAGAGCCGTAGACCTAATTTCGTGTGCTAATTGTCCTAAACCAGTTAAATCTGAATATAGAACTTAAAATCATAAGCTAAACGTAAATTGCTTTGGTGATATTTCGTACCTTGTCCAAGCTTAGAGTTCAAACTTCTCCTCCTTCTCTCTACCTTGCGCCCTTTTAGTATGGGAATATGGATTGGGATTTTAGAAAATATCTTAAGCTAGTGAGGTATGGGAGATGAAACCCATCTTGACGTGATGTTCCTTGATTTGAGGGGCTTTTTTTTTATATATATCAATTGGGTTGGGCTCAAATGTTAAAGTTGAATACCCTAGTCTTAGTCCATTCTATCCCAACAATTGTTATTATCTCTATTTTTGATTATTTTTCCTAAGGTAGTTATTATTTAAGCAGATCATTAGTTGCACGAAATAATTGAAATAATATAAGCACGTGATTTCATATAATCCACGTAGACACAAAATCAATGCACCAATATTCACACAATCGCACATGCACATAAACTAATTCACGAGATCCATGTAATCGCTTGAGCATGTACTTCATAGATCACATAAGCATGGAATCGTGCGCGTGGATTTACCAGTTAATTGGCCTACGGGCACGGGTGCTACGTCCTCCCCCCTTAAAAGGATTTCGCCCCCGAAATCTGTCCTTTCGGAGCAACTCGGGGTAACGACCTCTTATCTCATCCTCACGTATCTAACTCGTTTCCTCTACTAATGAGTTCCACCCTAACGGTTTCCCTAGAGGAATTTCTTAATTCCTAAGTCGCTGTATTTCCTACGTCAAACATGTCCATTAGAACTTCCTCATAACTTAGATCCGGGTCCTAGCTATCGATGGGGAACTCATTTCTAAATTTGTGGCTCGGGTCGGTGATACGTTTTCCTAAGGTTGGGGTGTGAAGGTCATTGGGAATTTGCGGCAGTGATACGGGTATCTCCAGCCGACATGTTATTTTGTTCGAGTTCTAATCACTCCTCATGAACGTTCGATCGTCTACTGAGAGCCTCGATGGTTCGTATATCTGATCTGCTTAGCTTTTATGTCTGTTGTGGGCCACACGTTTTCTTTTGTGTGTTGTCGCCGTAACCTCCGCCATCTCTCGCTCCCAAATCTGGACTTAATTTTGTCGTCTTGCCGATTTGGTTGCAATCTTCACTAAACAATCTAGCAAACTTTGATGGGCTCCGGTCGGGGTCCCGATCGGGATAATTATATCATACTCGCTCTCGGACCAACTAGGTGAGACCTCGAGTCTCGTGACATGCTTAATGGATGCAATTGCATTCCTGGCTCCGGAATCTACTGGTATGCATGTTCGAGTTTTGATGTGTAGGTGGGGTACCAGTTTCCATATGCGGGTTCTCCTCTGCTTCCTCCGATGTTATTGTGTATACCCGGGCTGGTGCGGCCGGGGGTCTTGTCTGGTTCATGTCTTGGCTTCCTGAGGCGTTCTCCGGGCACGCCCTGGAGGTATGGCCCGTCTGACCACATTTGTAGCATGTTGTATTCTGGTAAAAGCAAACTCCCAAGTGTCTCCGTGTACGTGGTATGTTCGGTTGCGGCCTCCCTGGATTTTGATTGGGTTATTGTGGTGGTCCTGGCCTGTTTCGTTTATTCTGTTTCACTTATTTGGGGACAAACCGACGCTTCTGATCACCTCCGCTCCCTTGGGCTCCTTGCACTTGTGCAATTTTCCGCTTTACTTCTTGAGCTCGAGTTATCTTGGCCTCGGCCTGTTCTTCCACTAATGCTCCTTCTGCTACTTGCGCATACGTGGTTCCTTGGAGTTCGGCCATGCTTACATCTCGGTATAGCTCCGGTTTTAGGCCCTCGAGGAATCGCTCGATCTTCAGATCATTGGTGCTCACCATATGTGCAGCGAACCTTGATAACTGTTCGAACTTCCTAATGTATTCAACCACAGTCATTCCTCCTTGTCTGGGGTTGATAAATTCGCTCATTCGCTGGGCTCGAACCGAGGCAGTGTAGTACTTGCCTCTGGACAGCTCCTTGAAATGATCCCAGCTCATGGTGGCAGGATTCTCAATCACTTGGAACGTGTCCCACCAGTATCCTGCACTCCCTCTAAGTAGAAACGTGGCACATAGCACCTTCTCCGCCTCTGGGACTCGCCTGTACTGGAACATGCTTTCAATGGTTCTGATCCAGTCATCAGCAGTGGTTGTATCAGTTGCATCCTCGAAAATGGGTGGGTTCAGTCTCCAAAATCTTTCTCCCACCAACTCGGCTCTTTCAGCCTGGGTCGGTCCAGCATTCATGTTGTTCTGCTGGATTAGTTGTTGGATTTGGGCGGATTGCTGACGGACTAGTTCTGTCAGCTGAAGGATGATTGCGTCTCGGTTATCGGTAGGGGCTGGGTTTTCTCTATCTTGGTCAGTACCCCCACCACTCTCACCCCTAGTTCTTACCATTGTTTCGATTCTATCCTGCCAGTTCCTATAGTTAATAAATTCATGCAACATTAAAATTTATAACATCTTAAAACTTACAGGCAAGGTTGCTTCCGCGCTTATGGGTGTGTGTACATGGACAGCCTACAGAACCTGTGACCGAAGCTCTGATACCAACTGTAGCGACCCTAGCCATCGCCACCATTTCTAGCGTTTTCCTAAGTGACTAACGATGCGTTAACTTAAAGGAGATACGAAAATGCGGAAGAAATTTTTCCATTTCCATATTTGAAGTCGTTTCTATACAAGTCAAAAGAATACATTTTCTCGACCGAAGAGTTACTTCAACTCCTAACCACATGCTGTTCCTAATTACATGAGGTGTGTATACATTCGCAGCTAAAGTAACTTAAGCACCCGGCCTCACAGGTCGTCGTCCACGTACATACCACCCCCAAAAGTCGCCCGGAAGCTTCAAAAGATTGCCTTGCCGGCTAGGCGATCACGTACCGTGCTCGCTTGCACCTACAACACACAACGTAAGAGTGAGCTAAAGAGCTCAGTAAGTGGAAACTATATGCATGCAGTGCACGTGTTCTAACTCGCAAGTAACCACCGCGTCAATGCATCCTAGATATCACTTTCTTTCTCATTCTCTCCCCTTTCACTATTTCTTTCCTTTCATATTCGAGCCCTCGTCTTTCCTATCTCGCTATGCACCATCTTAGAGCTCATTCCTATTTAAGACAAATACATAAGTGATAGAGCACAAACTAAGAGACCACCCTGGTTCACATTTTGTATTCAACTTCACGGCACCTTTTCAACCCGATACCGTCCACATTTGGGAGGCTACTGACGCCTTTCCGGCCCAATGCGGTCCGCACGAGAGGCTAATCACTACTCGTTCGTGTGGTTCCTTTTCTGCCCAACGCGGTCCCCATTTGGGAGACCCATTTTGCCTTTTCTGCCCAATGGGACTCGCAGTTGAGAGGCAACCCTATTCGTCGCAGTGGCTCCTTTTCAGCCCAACGCGGTTCACATTTGGGAGACCCATGTTGCCTTTTCGGCCCAGCCGTTTGGGAGGTAACCCCGGTACAGTCGACATTGGGAGGCTATCTATGCCTTTACAGCCCAACGCGTTTCCGAAGGTGCCTTTTCAGCTCAATGCAACCTGATACACGGGTGCTTCACACTGGTAGCCCACTCCGAGGTTGTCGACCACCGAGTTTCCCTCGGTGTCGCGTCTCGCCTCGGGTCGCACTCCCCATCATACAAGTATCAACCCACAGCATTCAACGGTGCATCATTATCGCCATGAATGCATAGGAGAGCCGTGACTCGCCATGATTACAGTTGCTGTGGGAGAATATCCGAATAGAGATAACATTTCTTGAAGAAGTCCGTGAAAACATTTGGAGGTCACCGGACAGGGTCAAGAAGCCGAATAAGTTCGAGCTGAGAGGGATCTCTCACTGGGATCAGCAGAAGAGGATGACATACCTCTGGATGCTGACCCAACTAGGACCAGATGTAAGGCTGGGGATACCGAAGAAACGACTGAAGAGTCACTTCAAGGAGCTATCACCAATATGCCAACTCCTCAGCGTCTACTATGCAAAAGGAGGACTTCCAACACCTCACTATGTCATCGAGCGAGTGGACAGAACCCGAGAGGAACTTCTGGAGCTTCTTTTCCCAACTCTGCCGCCACAGCATCGATCAACGTGGCATCTATATCAGGAATTTATTCGTCTTGAGTTGGAAGCTCCTGCTCTAGCTCCTAGGCAACTTTATCAATCATCATGGCATCAGGGCTTGAGTGTTGTTGTGGAGGGCTCACTTGGAAATCTGTCGGGGGCCCACGAATCATCTGCTCAGTGAGATGATGTTCCCGACAGTATTGTTGGTATTCGGCTCCCGTGGGGTCAGCGAGCCTCAATAACTCGAACGGTATGACCATTGATGGCTGGTCCAAATCCGTCAGTTTGGGTTGTGGAAGAATTTCAACCGCGGTGGTTGGCAAATCCCTCCAGGAGGCAAATGAGGAATGTTCTGCTCGTGTAGCTCCATGTATTGACGGATGATGACCGAGAACCACCGGGCGTACGACACGTTCTTTGACCTTTTATTTTCTATTGTCTGATCTGTTCTGCTAGATCATTCCAGATCAGTTGAGCGAAATCGTAATTTCATGAGAAGACGTTCCCATGGAAAATCCTCAGAATGTTGCCGTTGTCTTTGTCGAAGACGGCATGCTTCGGGGATAAACATTTGTTGATGATCCCAAACAATGTCTTCCACGGATGAGGAATCCCGTTGCTCTGCACTTATGCGAGTTTGGTGAGAGGCGGATGGTATCCTAGCTGAAGGAAGTCACGCATTAGCTCCGCATCAGTTGGAAAGGGGTCGTAGTTCGGGTTGTAGGGGAGGTCGAGGAGGAGACTGAAGTCATTCTTGTTCATATTAATGTGCCTCATCCCTATCACCGTGGTGAAGCTATAAGCCCCTTCAACAACGTGGCTCTTGATCATCCCCCAAAATTGTTGAAGGTAGACAAGACCATAGGCACTGAGGCCGTTATCGTTAGAGCATGCCACAGGGGATGTCCTTGTAATATCGACACCGTAATCTCGTTAGGACACCGGAAGGACGTCGTGTCGAGCTGGAAGTTGGTGTCATGTACGTTAAGATACAGAGCCTTCTCGTAGATGTGGTTGTAAGTAGGGTAGTGATCCAATCTGAAATACAAACCCAAATCATTGGCTAGATTAAAATTTAGTCGAAATTAGTCTTTATCAAACCATAATGATGAAGCTAGTAATAACATGTCCGATAAAATTGTAGTGGAAATATGAATTCACATATAGGTCTTATAGAGTGAATTTTTTAAGTTGTAATTTTATTTCGACATATGTATGTTAGTTCAAAGAAAATTTGATCGAAAATTTACTAAGTGTTGAAAACACTATTCACTCCGTGCTTTTTGTCGCGCGAGAATCTGAAATTCTCAATTGAATTACCTAAATGTGATTTTGAATTGAATATTTGCGATCGAAAATTTTATTCGCTAAAGATAGCTACAGTTCACGAGAAATTTTTCGCTAAAGATACCTAAATCGGAAAATTTTACCTTAAGTTGTGGTACTGTAGCCGAGAAATTTTACAATCGAGAAAAATTTCCGTTTAAATTTACGATCGAGAAAGTAGAATTCCAAGTAAATTTACGATCGAAAAAATTTTCGCGTGTGAATAAAATTTTTCGATACGAAAGTTAACGAGCGAGAAAGATTTTCGATTTTAAAAATGTTTTTCGCTGCGAAAGTTTACGATCGAGAAAATTTTCAACGAGAGACTTAGTCAACCATCGAGAAAATTTTTCGATCGATTAATTTATCAATGCGTGCTTTTACGATCGAGAAATTTTATCGTCGAAAAAAATTTAATTTCTCGCCACTAAAATTTTCGACTGAGAGCAAAATTGAAACCGAAATTTGCGACTGTAAGTTTTGCGCTCGAAATTTTAAAGGGAGTGCATCTATTTTAACTATTCATCTCATTAATATTTCGCTCGCATAAAATCAAAATTGTATTTCTCATTTGTAAGTAAGATTTGATCGACGTTATTAAACTTAATGACTAAATCAAAAGGTTAGCGATCGAAAATCTTTTACGATGCAAACAGTGACTTAATCAAATTGAGATTCGATTTTAACTGTTCGCGAGCGTGAAAGTTCTTCGACGCGTTTAGAAGTTTAAACCCCAGTTTAGTCTTATCATTCAATCGAACACTAATAACACAGAAAATCGAAGTTATACTCACTCACAATGATCAAGAAACATCGAAACTACCCTGTTATGCAGTTTTTAACCTAGATTATACTTAGAGAAGGTCTAAAATCCTGCAAACAAGAGTTCGAGTTCTCAGAATACGAACAGTCGAGAAATAATCACAAAATCATGCGAATAATTCCAAAATACAGATGCAAATCTAGTTGGAATGCACGATAAACCCTAACAGAAGTCAAATATACCTTCTAGAGACGACAAACCCTAAATACAGATGCAAATCTACATTTTTTGGAGTTAATTAAGAAGTAATTCTTCTAATAAAGCTCCCCCTGAATTGTTTTACCAATGTCTTGAGTCCACAGTCATGAAGATTTGTGAAGTCCTCCTTATTTAAGCATTGTCCAAAGCGAATCAAAATGAAAATTTTCTGCAACACTTAAAGAGAGAACATCAAAAATATTTGGAGCTAAAAAACATGGAGTCACTGTAGATGCTCCCCCTCAAATAGTGCACATGTATCGATTTATTACGTAATTATGCAAATCAATAATCATATAACACGCAATTAATCACTTTAGACTAGTTACATGTTCCCCTAATCATGTAATAAAGATTTGCGCGAGGGTATGAGCAAAAACAAATATTCGCATTCTAGTCAATAATGCCAATGCAAGTTAAATATGCATTCAAAATGTGCGAAGTATATATATATATATATATATGTATGTATTTTATTTTTTTAATATCGTTTATCTATATATATATAATTTTCATATGTATATTAATCTTATTAATAGTATGGGGTCAGATTATTTTGCTTCAAGCAATGGTCACGCCCAAGTTTCGTATGAAACTTGAAAGATACACTGCCGTCAAGTCTAGTCATCAAACTAAAGTCCTAAGATCATAAAGTGATCAATTTCGACAACTCTCACTAAGTTCACTCTAGCGCTCTTATTATTTTTGACTCGGAGATTTTATATATATCTCGCCCAAGTCAACACAAGCAATTTTAAGTCAATCTTCCTATGATCAAGGCATAATTAATAATTTCACCTAAGCTAGAGATCGTCGTTTGGAATCAAAGGGACTTTTAAGGGTTTAATTTGGCTAGGACTTAGGGAGGAAGGAAATTTATAGGAAAAGGTGAGTTTATTGGAATCGTTTTTCATCCAATGCCTTGGTGAACATGTCGACTAGTTGCTGCTCACAAAGTACATGTCAATGGTGCCTTTTGCTACGTGATCTTTAATAAAGTGATATCTATTGTTAATGTGTTTCGTGTGTGAATGATGAACATGATTGCATGTAATAGCAATGGCACTTTGACTATCACTATATATGGGTATATTATTTAAATTGTACCCATAGTCGCGAAGCTGAGTCCGCATCCATAGCATCTGGGAGCAACAGCTGGCGGCTGCGACGTATTCAGCTTCAGCCGTCGAAGTTGAGACGCAATTTTGCTTTTTGGATGACCAGCAGACTAGCTTTTCGCCCAGGAATTGAGCGCCACCGGAGGTACTTTTCCTGTCCATTCGGCAACCTGCATAATCAATGTCAGTATAGCCGATAAGTTTGAAATTCTTACCTTTAGGATACCATAGTCCTAAGGTAGATGTGCCCTTAAGGTAGCGAAGAATGCGCTTCACCGCGGCCTGTGGGATTCTGGGGATCGGCTTGGAAGCGGGCACAAAGACAAGTGGTAAACATGATATCCGGCCAGCTCGAAGTGAGATAGAGACGACAACCAATTATGCTGCGGTAGAGTGTGATGTCGACCGATTTTTCTGTGGGATCAGCATCCAACTTGCAGATTGTTGACATGGAGTGTTGAGAGGCTTGCTCTGATCTTGATGGAACGTTTTCAGAGTGTCCTTAATATACTTTTTTTGACTGATAAATATTCCATCATGAGCTGCCTGACTTGAAGTCCTAGGAAGAATTGCATCTCTCCCATGTGGCTCATTTCGAATTTACTCTTCATGAGATCTCCAAACTTCTTGCAAAGCCGTGGATTTGTTGAACCAAAAATGATGTCGTCGACGTACACTTGAACGACCATCAGATCCTTGTCTTGCCATTTGATGATGATGGTCGTATCGATTGTTCCTCGAATAAATCCAGACATTACGAGGAAGTCGCTCAAGACATCATACCAAGCACGTGGGGCTTGTTTTAGTCCGTAGAGAGCTTTATCCAATCGTCGACGAGATCGGGATGTTCTTGATTGACGAAGCCGTCTGCCTGAGCGACATAGACTTCTTTAAGTACGCCGTTGAGAAAGGCGGTTTTAACGTCCATTTGATTAGACATTGAAGTCTTTATGAGCCACATAAGCAAATAAGAGACGAATGGCTTCAATTCGGGCAACAGGAGCATATGTTTCGTCGTAGTCAATGCCTTCCCGTTGGTTGTATCCCGTGGCAACTAATCGTGCCTTGTTCAGGATCACTTCGCCATCTTCATTCTTCTTGTTCTCGAATACCCATAATAGTTTTTGGTTCATATATGATTCCTAAATTTTTACTTGAGGGAGTTTTAATAACCCATTTCACTTTCGGAGAAGTGGGTTTGGGTTTTGCCTCTTTAGGTGACTTGGCCTTTTCGGGTTTTGTCGTCCTAGGCGGAGATTTAGGAACCCATTTGGGTTGAACCTTGCAGGGAAGGTTAATTTCAGCTCGTACAAATGCATTGGAAGGTTTGACCGAGGAAAAGATCTTTTCTTTTGATAATCTCCTAAGGTGCTTGGGGGACTCAATCTTTACAGGATACATTAGGTGAGAACAGGCATGTACAGCGCCATAGGCTTTCTTTATGGCTGGATCTTGTTTCCTACGGATCTGCCATGCGGCATTTGTTTCAGAATGATTAATTTTAATTTGTGAGGTAGAGCCTATTTCGTAGTTATTGCTTCTAAAAGTAATAGGCTAAAGTGAACAAGTAGAAGCAACTATTTTAAGCGAATAAATGGCTCTTTTATTTCTACGAGTGTCATTTATTTGTACAAAAGGAGTAACTGAAGGAATTATTCTCAGAAGAATTCAATCAAGCAAAGGAATGGGGAAGGCGTGACAAGGCATGCTCCACTCAGAAGAGGTGGGAATGAAATGGTATCGACAGAGTGGAAGGGATTGTGCTCAATAAAAGAATGCACTCACCCACGGTAGGGCTAAGACGGAAAGTCACTTTTCTGATCATCCTGTCTTTCAAGGAGAGGAGTTTAAGGAGTAGTATAGGTTCGAAGAGTTGCTGTTCTTAGACATACTCAAATCTACTTGCTCCATTTTAAGACTAGACACTCTCGTCTTTGGTTCTAGTGCTTGTGCTACGCTCCCTGTAGACGTAGGTAAACTAGATTTAGTCTTAGCACTTTTAACAGAATTATTAATGCACTTATGATCTTTCGAAGACGATTTTTTCACGCTTTTCATAATAGCGTGTGAGGTAGTTGGGGAGGATGAGGAAGTTTTGAGGTTTTCCATCTCTTTTAGGAACTTTTTCTTTTCAGTTTCGAAATTCTCTCTTTCTTTATCTAATTTTGCTTGAGATTCCTCTATCTGTTTTATAGGAGGTATGTAGAGAGAATTTTTATAATTAACGTCTTTGACTTCCTCGTAGTGTGTTTGAGAGTCAGGAGGTAGAACTTGAACTAAATAACAGACAGGTGTTAAAGATGGTTTCATATTTTTGTCTTTCATTTAGTTCTTTGTAGTCAAAGGGGATTTCAGGCCCATGTGAGGCTTTTCTCATGGATGAATCGAAAGTATTTTGATATGTCGATTCGGTATAATTTCTAAGAGAGGTTAACGCTAAACCCATGTTTTTAATATCATATATTTCTTTTCGTAAACACGTGGGTTAGTGAAACCGAGGCCTTCATTTTGATTATAGAAATCTGTATCCTTGGGCTGGTTCAAAAATATTGTCTGTTCAGAGTGTCCCCTACGTTTAAGAAGATCAACTAATTTCTTAATTTTCGCATATAACTTCTTACGTTCCTCACGTAGGAGAGCATAATTATTTTCTACCGTCAGTTTAGCGGCTTGACAGACATCTACTTCTTTACTAAGCTCACTAACCTTAGTATTAGATATTTCTACTTGAGCTTCTAAGTTAGTGATCTTAGTGGTAGCTTCAGTTAACCTACAATTTAGGGTGGCTTTCTCATTGAGATTCCTAACCAAGCAATTGTAGTTATTTGCTACCTATCTTCTAATTCCTTAATCTTTTTGCTATGCTGTCCTATCTAAGGTTGACTAGTCTCTAGAATGTAGACTCTTAGTAAGTTCTTCTATTTTAACACTAGAGCTTCTAAGTTCTGATTCGAGACTATCTATCTTCTCCTGAGACCTCGAAAGTTTATCGTCTACTTCCTTAATACTTTTTTGCTCACGTTTCATGTTAGAATATTGTTTTTGATATGATTCTAACATGGTCAATAACGTGGAAGAAGAGACTACCTCTTGTGATGAGATCGATGCGTCGTCATCATCCGTCTGGTTTGAAGTTTCGGCATCCAGGGTGTCGTCCAAGCAGGCCATGACAGCTAAATTCTCCTCTTCGGAGTTGGACGTGTCTTCGAGCCAGTGGTCCTGCTCTGCCATGTGGGCTACTCCAGCTTCCTTCTGCTTTGAAAGTTTAAGCTTTTCTGGAGTAGTAATTAGCATCTCTCTTCCTGGGAAGAGTGCATTCTCTGGCAAAATGACCAGGCTTGCCACAGTTGAAGCACTTGTTGGGCTCTTTGGTGTTTTCATTTCGGAGCTCTCAAGTGCACATTCTTTATTCTTAGAGCTTGAGGTCCGAAATCGGTTGGCCGAAGATGAGGACTTCTTTTTGAAGTATGTCTTGCTCATCAATTTGCCAATTAGAGCCAACTGCTTCCCCAGTGCTTTCATGCTTGGCTCATCGTCTATCTCCGAATCTTCTTCTGAATCTGATGGGGAGGGAGGCCTAACGATCTTCTCTTTGCGAGACCTTGTTCCACGCTTCTCTGAGATAAGGGCAACAGTGTCTTCAATCTGCTTACCCTTTTGCTCCTTCTGAATCTCGCAAATATCTTCCTCATGTTGGGCGAGATTGTCAAAGACTGCATGGATATCCAACTCCTCCAAATCTTTGTTTTGCCTAAGTTGAGTGGATATCTTTTTCTAGTCTGAGGGCAGGGAGGATAGAAATCTGATGTTTGTTTCCATGTTTGTCTTAGAGATTTCTATTTCCTCATCTCATTAAAAAGGGTGAGGAACCTTTGATAGATGTCATATAGGCTCTCCTCCGGCTTTGCTTTGAATGAGTCATAAGCCGTGAGAATATTTGCCTTTTTGGCCTTGATACCCACTTCCGTCCTTTGCATCACTCTATGCAGTTCATCCCACATCCCCTTAGCCGTTGGGAGACTGTCTATCTGTCTATAGATGTCGTTGGGAATGCCTTGCATGACTGTGTTCGTGGCTATCAGATCTGCCTTAGCGCGGGCTCTTTCCTCGATGTAATATTCCCTAGGCTCCTTCAGTCGGCTAGTATCGAGAATATAAGGAGTAACCGTGTCATCGCCGGCTACAGTGACCCAGAATTGTGTGGGACCTTCTTCGAGTGACTTTAGCAGGTTTTCGGCTTGATCTTTCAAGGCTATGAAATTTAGGAAGCGGCTTCTCCAAACTGTATATTTGTCGCGTTGCAAGATCGGCGAACGATTATCGTTTCCTAAAGAGTATGCATCCACCTTTTCTTTCTTTGTGGTAGAGTTGATGAAGGATCTTCGCTAGTTTTGATGGATGGATTTTCATGTAATATGCCTCACAAGTAGCAAATTTGTTAGTAGTGTTTGATATTAAAACAGTCGAGAATAATTTTCGATTCTATCTTTAGATTTTCGATCGAAAATAATTCAGTCGAGATAAAGATGTATGTCACTGTTCTCGTGCAAGAAAGTGTATCAGCGAGAAAATTTACGAGCGAGAAAAATTTGTTCAAAAACTTTCGATCGAGAAAAATCTTTTAATCACGAATTTATTTCGATAGCAAGAAACAGTACTCAAAGTAAGTTCCTTGCTTAGTCAAAATAAAAATGTTGACTGAAAGTTTTTCGATCGTAAGTAATTTTCGTTTGGTCAAACTGTATAAGTTTTGACGGAAAAAAAATTCCGACGGTTTTGCGAGCGCAAAGGTCAAAATTAGCCTTCGTCGAAATAGTTTTTCGCTAGATAATGCTCGAGGAAATTTTTCCTACTAAAATTGTTCTTAGTAAGGACGGTTTTAGTGCTGACTTAGTGCTCTGATCGATAAAATTCTCGCGCGATGTTTTGCGATCGAGAAATTTCTGCGATCGAAGACTTTAGCGAGAAAAATTGAAGTTTCGCAAATGAAATCAGAACCCTAATTAAACCTGATTCAAACATATGAACTCGCAGGTTTCAGTTCGTAATCAGATGTCTAGTACGCACGAACACAATTAAACACATTATGAAGCAAAATATGTCAACTTTAATCAAATTCAAACTGTGTTTAAGTATGTAGATCGCGCAAACAGTGACGTTTCAAATCTGATCTATTCTGCTAAATTGATATTCAAACCGCCACGAATCTAATCGCATTTGATCTAACATTCTTATGCGAGCACAGAAGCATCAAAATCAGATCAAATAAGCACATAATTTAGGCAATTCAGATCGAAAAGAAATTTCGCGCCAAAACTGTTCTTCGCACGGAACAGTTCCAAAAAAAATTTCGATCTGATTTCTAACAATTGCGACTCAAAACAGAATGAATCTGCTCTTATACCAATTGTTAGGTCCTCAATTATCAACTCCTATGATCCTAGACTCAAATCCTAAGGAATTCGATTAGAATTGAATGGATTGAATTTCGATCGAAAACCTTCGATGAAGAACGCGAGAGAGAATTCGAGTAGTGAGACAGATTTATGAGTTTCACTCTCTAGAATTGGATTTGGCAGCCTTTCGGATCAATTCTCTAACTTTCTGTATTAATCTCAATGTTTGTACATGTATTTGTACCAAACAAACTTGGTATAAATATCAAACTAGTCCTAATCTAAGGACGATTACAAATAACGCCCCAATCTACGAGACAGCTAATAAATCAAAGCACAATTAAAAAGTGTATTCTACAAAGACAAAGCCGGATTGCAGAATTATTACCAGGTCTGCTCCTGTATTTCCATAGAATGGTTATGTATTCCTTTTGAGTGGAGGTATATTGGATCATCAAACAACCCCCTCCCCCTGGATTAGATGTCATTGCACTGGTTTCATCCATTGTTGAGCCGGATGATAGTGGTAATAGGAATTCATCGCAGACTATGGTGAATATAATTCTGGAAGGGTATGTTTTTTTCACAACAATCTTATTATTCTCATTCATAGTCTTCATTTTGTGAATTGTCGACGAGGAAATGTTTCTATCTGTAGCGGCTACCGTGCAATGTTATTGTGACGAATATCAATCCACGGATGTTTCAAGGTGTTTTGTATGTCGAAGTACGGTTTTTTTCTCAACAAATATTTGTAATCGTATTATTAATCAGGTGGTTTATATCTGAATACAACCTCTTCAAGTGCTCTTTATATTAATGGAGATGGTCCGTCGGTTCTGGAGTTCCGCAAACAGTAAGAATTCCTTTGTACATGTGCACATTTCCTTTATGTATTCTGTAATTCCGTATTTTTAAGTACTGGTTTAACGGTTTATGTTTATTTTTTATAGGATGAATCTAGACAACGGTTCTACATCTACGCCATTAGTTACCAATTTCAGACCAGTAACAAAGAGTAATCTGTCGGATATATACGGTATACTACGTTCGGATCCTGAACAGGTTTTATTCAAATATTTATACGAAAGCATCCCACGTCGTTCCATTGCACTAACATTCTTTGTTTGTTAGGAGCGTGATTTTTCATGCGAAGCAAGGATAACTGATATAATTAGCCGAAGTGGTAGGAGTTATATTTCTTGCTCCACATGTTCATCCAAGTTGAGAATCTGAGGAATCGGTAATTTGCAACAAATGTGACAACTGTCACCCGGTAAAGTATTTCATTTGTCTTGATTTAGTGCCTTTTTCTTTGCATAGTTTCCGTATTGAGGTGGCCGTTGATGATGGATTTGAATCGGGTACTTATGTTATATTTGACGGCCCAGCTAAGAAATATACGAATACAACGGTAGAAGACCTGAGGAACACTATGGAGAGTACCTATATTTATCTATATTTTGATAATAGAATTGTAGTCATATATTTTTCAATTGTCACAGAAGACTGTAATTGAAGACGCGATATTGGAGTTGAAGAGCTCCCGACTGTATTCCTTCTCTAGTTGGGAAGTCTTTTGACTTTTTTGTGAGGATCAAGCCGTTTAATTTTAAAAGTTTATATAAAAGCTTGACGGTTATCCGTATATCGGAAATTCTTGATGTTAAGGATGTGTCCGATCAACAAAAGTCAACCGAGGTAAAAGTCAGAGATAGTCTGCGAATGTTTTAATGGTGGTTGAGTGTGTTTCACTTTGTAAATGCAGGGATCGATCGGTGCTCTTGAGGTTTCGCATCCCCTGCCAGATGGGGTATACATGGTTGAACGCGTTCTTTCGGATGAATTGCGGGGTTGTATAGAAAAACCAAAGGCCCATGTGGGAAAAGGCGTGATGAGGACTCGAGCTGCTGCAAAGGATCTCAGTACAATAGAAAGCAATACAGATGATAAGAATGCTGTTTTAGCAACGTATCGGAATGGTAAACGCAAGAAAATCAGGAAGGAAACAATAGACCAGCCCTAGTAGTTTTTATGTCTGTTTCGTTATCTTAGCGTTGTTTTGGGCTTTTTACTATGTTGAGATACCTATCTCACCGTCCATCTTGAAATTCTAAGTTCATTTATGTTCAATATGATCAATATAAACAACAACAATATTGCCAATAAGAAATTGATACCCACATTATATTACTGACAATGTATTATAGAAAACTGCTATAACAATGTAAGTGTTGATGTTCTTCAAAATTGAAAACTGAAAACGCACGACTGAATATTGTATTTTATTACTATCAGACAGACAATTATACCAACCTATGTTCATGAATCTGTATGGACTCCAAAGGCGAATGTGAGTAAAATGCATAAGTTCTATTACTTAATTGTGTTGTTAAGCGTCAAATATTTTTCCAATTTCGACTATCTGACTACAATAAAAGGTTCAATTTAAAATTAGGTCGTGCCTTTTGTATTTATTTAAGTATTACTAATGGTTATTGGTTGATACCAGCATTATATTACTAAGAGTGTATTATGGAAAACTGTTAGAAAAATGTGATTGTTGACATTCTTCAAAGTTGAGGCCTGAAAGCGTACTACTGAATATTGTATTTTATTTTTATCCGACTGACAATTATTCCAACCTGTTTCGTGAATCGGCGAACGCCACAAGGACGAATGTTACCAAAATGCATAAGTTTTATTACTTAATGCGCTGTTAAAGGTCAATTATAAATTGGTTTACATTCCCGTTTCAATGCTATATTAAGGGTCATAGCATTTAAGTAATAATAAAGGTTATTGGTTGATACCAACATAAATTACATTATTAAGGGTCAATTATTTGGTCGTTTTCGACTATATAACTTTGACAATTAAAAGATCCTTTTAAAATAGAGCTACGCCTTTTACATTTATTTAGTGATTGATAAAAGTTATTGCTTATATTACGATTATTCAAAAATAAAACCACGAATGACCTTTAAAATTCCCTCCTTAAATATTTAACCACTTCATTACATACAAATTCTTTTATAATAATCCAATAAATGTTTACGAACTTTCACATAGCTCAGTTTTGCAATAGTAGTTTGCATAACGTTTATACGACTGTCGTACTATACAGTATATGATCATGTACGTAATAAATGAACAGTAATTGAAAATAAAATGTGTCAAATTGTTATAATTCTTTCCATAATAACTATTTAATTATTTAAATACATATCAATTCGTTTATAATAAAAATGAAATAAAAGGACAGCTGTTTAACTTTCACTCTTTCATTAATTCATTCATTGAGTAATTGTTTTGTGGAGTTCTGAGTGGTTTTGGGGCGAATATGTGAAGGGGTATAACTTTTTGACACGTGCTCTTCTGTGAATAGTTAACATTATTGTGCCTTTTAATCAGCTCTTAGATCCATTTCAGTCTGGTTCGTCTGATCTGTATCCTATGCAGGTCGCGCCCCTTTACCTTGATCCACCTGATTAAACTCAACTTATCTGTGGGTATTTAATCTCGCGATACTTTGAAAGAAACAAATATACCTATTGTTTTTGAAAACTTAATATGATGAATGAAATACGCAATTATGTACAGAGAAGTTTTGCAGATTTGCAAAATTCAATGTCTCAATGATCGTCCGTACCAACAGAAAGATTGATGACTATGCGCAAAGTGATGCTCAGAGGTTTGATGCATTGCAAACTAGATATGGAGTTCATGCCACTATGCCGAAGAATATGGAAGAATGATCGACCAACACTTTGAACAGATCAACTTGAAGTTGACGACGTTAGAGAACAGATAGGTATTACTGTTTTCTGACAATTTATGTAATCATTTATATGCTTTATTTTCATATTTAATAACTTGCTGATGAATTTTCCGCACAAATATTCCTACAATGTAGATGATTTGTGCGGGGCAGCGAATACTGATGTTGGAGGACGAGCAACGACGACGTCCCAAAATACAGGGAACCTCACAACTATGCCAAACAAACGGAAGCATCCGGTCATTTCGCCAACTTCAATACCAAATTCCCCCTCAGATACTGTCACAGATAGTTCCCCTAACAGTGCATTTGATAATCGTATTAGTAGAGATCTTGCTATGTTTCCACATGTATCTGTGATCGTTGAGAACATAGGCCCAGATGTGTACGTTACCAGATCTTTGTCGGAGCCAGCGTGGACAAGAGTTTCTTGCAATGCTGATGAAAAATGCTATGTGGCTGCTTGATGAGGTATGTTATGTTATATTGACGAGTGATATTTGGCATCCTATAATTGAACAAAAATTGTTTCTTGTAGCATAATGATGAATGCCTGCGCAGGTTAATTGAATTGGGATACTGGTATGTTAGTAATAAACTCTAATGCTAAAAAGCAACGTAAAGTATATTATAAACTAAATGATGTATATAACGCATAATAACTTTCTATCGGAACTCATTATAAGCTCACATACCAATACTGAAATCTGCTAACTTATTAAACCTATAAACACTTCAGAAGTAAAGGTTTAAATGATCGGCCCACAATTAATTTATTTATTTCAACATATTGGGTTATTTGATAACGAGTGGCCCAACGTTTATCTTATTACTGAATTAAATTTCCAATCCCGCTGCTCTAAACCCCTCCTTCTCAAAGAAAGGCAGTATCGAAAACAGTCAGAGTATATTGTTGTCGCAATTTTGAAAGCACAGCTTGGTGTTGCGCAATTCAGAGATCAGCAAGATTATTACTCTCTGTAGGATTGAATCTATTAATGTTTGTCGTCCGTTTTCCATGGGTGGCATGACCTTTGAGGTTAGTACTTATGGCTGCGAAATATGATATATGTGAAAATCAAAAATTTCTGGGTGTTGGTTTTTGAATGTATCATGTGATATTGTTAAATGATATGTTGTTATTGTTCTAAGTATTCAATTTGGGTTTCTGAATGTATCATGTGATATTGCTAACTGATATGCTGTTATTGTTCTGAGTATCAATTTGCGACCGTACATTGTTTTAATACAGACAGTATTAGAGACACAGTTCCCCAGAGGATCTGTGAAGCCGGAAAGAGTGGTATGCCACTTTTAAAGAGCAGAGATAGCTAAGATGGTTTCGAAAGGCCAATTTGGACTTTTAATAGTGTCTGCAGAGAATTTTCAGTTATCAGGGCAGCTGTTGTGGTATACGATGCAGTGTCAAATCAAATATGATGACACAGATGAACTGTGGATGGTTATCGAAGATAAATCCGCACGGTTTTCGTCAGTCGAATACTCGCTGCTGACAGGCCTCAAATTTGGCACTGAGGATCCAATAGATGTTACTACAGCCTTTACCACAAGACATTTTGGAAACAAAAATTATGTTGCAAGACATAAAGTATCGAATGAATACGATGAGAAGCCCTTCAGATAGTACCGTTGATGTTGAGAAACTAAAGTTAGCGAGTTTCATGTTTGTCTCCGGAGTCATTCAATTACGAAGCAATAGAGTTACCGCTTACGTCGATCCTGTAATAATGTATTTGCTGGAAGATTTTGAGAAATTCAATGCTTACCAATGGGGAAACTTAGCATTCAATGAATCCTTAACGTCACTTAAGAGGGATCTCTCCCAGTTCAGTGATGAATCGGCTGTTGAGCAAGTGAAGAAATATCCAAAATTAAGTTTATGAGGTTTTGTACATCCATTTCAGGTAATAGTATTGTGTTTATTATTTCAGTTACTGATATGTATTGTTTCACATTGACTTGGAAATAAATCCTTCATCCTTAATTAGATACTTGCTTATGAATGTATCCCTGGAATTGCAAAATCGTTTGCAAAGAGACTTGAGGGAGTGGAACCTAGAATTCGACGAATGTGTCGGTGGAAGTCGAATGATTGGAGTACTAAGTAATCACCGAGGTTGGAGTAGGTCACAAAGGCTGTTTCTTCTGAAGGTGTTGGCAGATGTATTTTGCAGCCAACTGTTGAAGAATTGGCTTCGATCTTTATTAGATCAAGTCATGCAGAACCGCACTGCACTACTGCAGAAGATCAATTTGTGTTTGGAGAGAGGAGTTACGGTTATTTGTCTTCCGGTAGCAGGAAAAGTTTCAGCTAAGCATGCAAGAGATGTAGATGCAACAGAGTTTGAGGAAGAGTGTGGCGTAGAAGAGGACAATGAACGTAACAGTTCGAAATCATCGGGTAGGAAAGATTCAGCTAGTGGTGATTCTATATCAGAAGATGTTGTTGTTGAGGGTGGGAAAATGCCTGGTAAGAAATCAGGAAATGGAAAGAAAAAAGTGATTGGTCATAAGTCCACACCAAAAAAACTTACACGACAGGCAAAACGTCTGAATGAAACTGATCCATCATGTGGGTTCGTCGATTCTATGAAGAAACCAAAGTTATAAAATAAGAAGCACGGTGTCACGGGTAATGCACAGAGCAAAAGTGACGATGAGATGGAGAATGAGGATGTTGAGCCGGGAACACAACATGCCAGAGGCAATCAGCACATGCCTGATGAAGACATTCTACAGACGGAAGGAATTTCTGGTTTGATCATTTTCCATGTCTAATTTATATGTTTTATTTGTCTCTACCTATCATTACTAACATAATGTACTCGATTTGATAATTTTCCCTGTCTAATCGCTTAACTTTTTACGTGCAGTTGTGCAGAAAATGCATGCGCTGGAATGCAAAATGCAACTTCAGTCAGAGGAAGTATCTACTATGAAAGTGTCATTTCAAGAAGCATTGGAGGGAATTCAAGAAATATTGGTTGGTGTTGAAAAGAACGGAGGAACCATTTTGGACATTAATTTCTTAACTGTCACGATGACGTCCATGGAAGAGGATTTGAAGGTGTTAGGTGAGAAGGTAGTACAGCTCAAGGCGCAGGTTGATGTATTATCTGACCCTCAATGCTCAGATGGTATTTATTTTTTTTATTCTCGATATTGATATTTTGAAATAGCATTGGTTACAAATAAATCTACCATCTGTTCACAAATTATTTTCGCAAGACCAGACGCTGACATGGGTGTCATTACCAAAAATGTCAATAATATTGTGCACAATATAACGTCATGTCCAGTTGAGGGGAATCGACAACTTCCAGCTTCTAGAAGGCTTAAGCTTGCAGAGGATGCCTTTCTACGTAACAATATGATGTTTCAAGACAAGCTTATACCTATCGTAAGCTCGGCGAGCATATCCTGTATAAGCTAACATTCTGGCCAATGGCAGAACAAGAGATTAAAACTATGCAGCATTGCCTTCAGAGTGGCCTTTCTGGAAATCCTTTGTCGCCAATTTTCTTCCGGACACTAATGACAGCAAGCCAACCACTCCAAAATAATGTAAGTCTATAACTGAATATATATAGTCATAGTAATATGAAACATCGCTGCTTACAACGATATAAAGATTTACGTATACATATGTGTATATTCATGGTTCTCTGATGAAATGTTTGATTCCTTGTTTTGAAAGCATGTTGATGAATGCATCCGTGGCTTCATTGAGATGCAATTAAAGTGCAAAATCCCGTCGAAGAATGTTGCATTCATGAGCACGCTGTTTAGAAAGATTATCGTGTCGCTGTCCGGTGTCAACGAAAGTGTTAGCTTGAGTGAATTTATGCCATACACTCTTGGAAAGTACCGAGGGTGGCCTTCGTGCCCATGGAGCAGAGCGGAGACAATAGTTTTCCCGCTGGAAATCAATAGCTGTGAATGGGTTCTGTGCGTTATTCGTCCGAATAGCGCTGAAATACAAATTTGGGACCCACAGAGGGGAGCTCATGCAGATGCCAGGTTCGTCGATAACGCAATAGACAATGTTTCTATCATAATCAGGCGTTTGCTACAAGAATTATCGCTCTTGGCAATGGAGTCCACATTATCCATTAAGCAATATGAACGCCTCCCGCAGCTAGATGACAAGCAAGTTCCAGACGTTTTTCATAAAAATTATATGTGCATTCAAAAAGTCATTGAAGATATGTGTTTTCATCGTATGCGGTGGTGATAACTGCATCCAAGTACTTTTGAGCGCATTTGCAACGATGTTTTCTAAACATATTGCCGGTGAGGTAACCAAATCCAATCTAACGGAGTTCAGAAAATATATGGCGGCAAGTGTGTTCTTCTCCTACTGGCACTGGTCGCCGTGGAATGAGTGAATCAGCGTGTATCATCGCTAATTGCTGCAGTTTCTGTTACGGACATTTCTTGACAATGGACAATTGCATTTTGTGGTGTACGGTATCATTTCTTTAGCTATCTATATGTTGACATTAGTATCTAATTATGTCTGTTCTAATGTTATATGGTATCTTGAACCTTTTCATAACCTATGCATCGACACTGTTTCATAATTATTTTATGGTTTTACTGTTATACATTAATCCACATTATACACCGACTTGATTGATTGTTCAATTATGGAGTATTTCATTTAACACTTTTAAAACTCCATAATTTATACTGAGGTATTCTAAATAAAGCATGTGTTGGACATTTCGTCAACAAAATACAGGTCCGTGTATCATATACATAATTATAATATTGCAGGATACCTTAGAAATCAATTTTAGTTGTATGGGCCATAATAATATTCCAGTCGTGTATTGTAAATATTGTCAAAATTTTATACGTGTAGTAATGTAAAAATATTGCATTGTTTTATTAACAGTTTTATAGTAATTTCGTACAGTCGCCGGTTTCTTACGGCTGTGAAGAGAATGGGTTGGATCATTTATTCTGATTTCTTTGCTGGTGTACTTATAAAAGACTTGGGTGCCTATTACAAATTTCCTGTGCAGCTTCAATAATTTCTATGTATCATGGAATTCTTAAACGTATAAAAAATATGAGTCTATGTATAATGGAATTCTTAAACATATAAAAAAATATATGAGTATACACTATTGATGAAAGCCATGTATTGTAAAGATACATAATCCATGATTAATATTCATTTAGGTTTTGTCCTGTTTCTGTACAGCGGTGATTAAAGCAGTCCTCTAATTTAAGTTTTTGTCCTATTTTTGCGCCACTGCTATTGAAACAGTTCTGTAATTTAACATACGGCGGTTCGTGCATAATTTCAAATGGATCTGAGCCATGTAAGAACGTCGTATAATGCATTATAGCATTATACAGCAGTCGTGCAGTCATATGCAACATATTACGGCCGTACTATTGATACACTACGGGTACATATTTAATAGGTACCCGTTTTGTGTATCATTATACCAATATAAAGTTGGTAAATATGATTATTACAGGGTCACCTTGAACCTTATTTAATATAGAATAAATCAATAAATCTATCAGTATACAATATTTATGAAGGTTTAAATGAACCTCTCAAAATTATTCTGCAATTTCGATTCATTTACACATTTAATTTGATATGAAAATCGAAATTTTAAAATTTGTTCGTGGATCACCCTTAAAACCCCAAAACGTAGATTTTATATGACAAAAGCTCATTTCCATTTTCCTGATAGTTTACAAGATATGCTGCTGTGTATTGCACGACTTATACTGAAGATATCGTGTAATTAAACGGTATCTTCTATTTTACGCATTTGTTATTGAATTCTTTGCAGTATTATACTAATAATAAATTTTCCAAGTATACAATTATGCTACATTGTAATGTACCTCTTTGAGGAAGTCAAAGAGACAACGTATTGACCTTATCGCACCCCCTCTTAAATATGGATGAATTTTACTGAATATCTGCCACAATCAGTGATAGCTATATGTTTCGGTAAATTGAAAAATTTCATGCAATTGTCTTACATTGTATGTATCTGAGTCCAAAGCAACGTATCTTAATTGACTCCTCAGATCTCTCCAACAGCGTTAACAACTTGCCCTTGCCGAGTATGGAATAATAAGTCAAAGTATACATGCCAAGGGGATTTGACATAATAGAAAATGAGTCCAAGTACACTTACCAAAAAGCCAACAGTCGACAATGGAAGAGGATTTTGAAGATTCCATTGACAAGATATTTCAGGAACTACGCGATGTGATTGATCATTTAGCAGGAAGAATAGCAAAACAAGTCGATTGTTATTCAAGAACTGAAAATCGACAGTGTGCGAATTTGCTAATGACTTATGATTCACTTACACTATATATGCAATACAGATCACGAATTTTCAACAATCAGTATCTATCAATATTGCAGGGAAATTCCCGAGCAGCTCTGCGACTTGGTATTACAATCTTTCCTTAATTACAAATATATTGCTATGAAAATTATCTGTTTCTTCAGTTATTATTTAATGTTGTAGATTGTAATACAGAGGTGCAGCATAGATGGAAAAGACTACTCTCTGAGGAAAATAATGTCAATGATTATAGGGATCATCACGAAACTGGTGCTACAAAGTTCCCCTACAATTATATTACATGCATGTGCTGGTATGCTCAAAGCTAATATATTTGAACATTATATCGACATATGTAGTCTGTAAATCTTCTAATACAAGCATCAAAGAGAAGCCGCATCATGCACAACAGACATACAAAAGTTGTTGGGTACAATGAAGAAAGACCTCGAACTTTGTTACAAGGTAATTGATAAACTTACTTTGTTTGGAATTTGTCATAGAATAGTTTCAAAAATGATGTTCTGATATGAATTCAGGCGTCGCTCGGAGAGCTTCATTGTTAAATAAAACGATTAGCTTAGCTTCTACAGTGATTACCACAGAGAACATTAGCCAATGTCCTCATTGTCATGCGTTGATGTGGAAATCAGAGTCAGCAAAAGCTAAAGTGAGTAGCAACAATTTAGTATTTTCGCTGTGTTGTAGCCATGGAAGAGTTTCAATCCCTCCAGTTGAACAGCCTCCGTTATATCTTGAAGAAAAGTTGTCTGATATATCTTTTCGGCAATCTATACGAGTCTATAACTCAATCCTTTCCTTCACATCAATGGGTGCAAAAATAGACTCAACGGTAAAACCAAGAACATGTTCGTACATCTACAAAATACACGGACAAAACTTTCATAATATTGGTTCATTACTTCCTGCTGAAGGCGAGTCTTCAAAATTTGTTCAACTCTATATCTACGACACATCAAATGAAGTTTCAAACCGTTTAGGTACGTTTTCAAGAAAACGTTCAGAAATTTTGGATATAGTGGTGGTTTCAGCACTCATTCAAATGATGGATACAACAATAAGCTGGCGAAAATTTTCCGAATGGCACGAGACAGTTATGAATCTGGTGAGACTGCTGAACTATCAATATTACTAATTGGACGAGGGCATAGAGGAAAGCAGTACGAACTTTCCTCCACTGATGAAATTGCTGGATTGATAGTTGGAGATCTTCCTGAAACGACTGGAGAAAGAGACATCATAGTTCAGACAAAAAATGGTCCGTTAAAGAGAATCAGTGAATCACATCCTTCATTTATGGCAATGCAATATCCTTTATTATTTCCCTTTGGAGAGTCTAGATTCCATGACTAGATACCCTAGTCAAATAGGGTCCACAGCTCTATCAAAAGAGGTTACATAACTATGCGTGAATACTACGCATATCAAATACAAACAAGATTATCGAAAGGTCAAGGTATTCTACGATCTGGACGTCTACTCCATCAGTATGTTATCGATGCTTACACCGCAATCGAACAAGAAACTACATTGGATAAGAAATAATCAAAAGACATTGAGAGCAGATATCTACTATATCATTGCTGATGCTGTATCCAGATGAGAGACTAATGCAAGATCTATTGGCAAGAAGATCATATTACCGTCTCCGTTTACTGGGTCTCCCAGATATATGTTGGAAAACTACCATGACGCTCTGGCTTTATGTAGGTGGTACAGTAATCCACATCTATTCATTACAATCACAGCAAATCCTAATTGGGACGAAATAACAGATCACTTGCAAAAGTATGGCAATGATAGCTCTAATGATAGGCCAGACTTGCAGTGTCGGGTTTTTAAAATAAAGCTGGGCAATTTGATTTCTGATATTCGAAAAGGAATATTCTTTGGCCCCGTGGTTGCAGGTATATTTTCTACACAATTCTCTCAAATATTTTATGTCATTGATGAGAACGCCATATTACAAAAAAGTATTCAACGATACAAGCATTTCTGTTTTTTTTTTGTGTTGTATACAATAGAATTTCAGAAAAGAGGTCTGCCACATGCACATATATTGATTTGGCTAACTAGGCGTGATGAACATCCAAGTCCTTCAGAAGTAGACTCAGTAGTATCCGCAGAAATTCCAGACGTAGAAGTAGACGAGGAAGGATATCATTTGGTCGAACAATTTATGATGCGTGGACCATGTGGTTTGGACAGACAAAACAATGCTTGCATGGAAAATCACAGGTGCACAAATAAGTTCCCTAAACAGTATAATGAGACAATGACAATAGATGAGACTGGTTATGTGAGATATCGGCGGAGGATAATAGACAGGATTTATGTTACAAAGAAGAAATCCGCATGGATAATAGTTATGTTGTGCCGCATAATCTGCCACTGCTGAAAAAAATATCATGCTCATATAAACGTTGAGTGGTGCAATAGAAGTAAAGCAATCAAATACCTCTTCAAGTATATTGCGAAGGGAGTCGATAAAGCAACAATAATCATACAAAGCAGAAATTCCGTAGATGCTGGAGTTGATAACTCTGCAAAAAATGGCACATAACAGTGATGAAATAAAGAAATATCTTGACTGTAGGTACTTATCTGCTTGCGAAGCTATGTGGAGAATATTTGCCTTTGACATACATTTTAGATCGCCAGCTGCTCAAAGACTTCCAGTACATCTTGAAGGACAACAGACTGCTGTTTATGACGATGCTGCTGATTCGGAGAATCTACTAGCGCAAGATGGTATTCGGAAAACTATGTTTACCGATGGAGTGGTAACAAACTCGCGTAATAGTGAATCAAGGGCTCTAACTTACATACAATTTCCATCAAAATTTGTTTGGAATAATTCCAAAAAAGCTTGGACACCACGTGAAAGAGGGATTGTTCTTGGAAGAATTGTAAATATTCATCCAGCTGCTAGTGAAATATACTACATGAAAATGTTGCTTATGTTTGTGAAAGGACCAACATCCTATGAAGATATACGAACTGTGGATGGAAATGTATTACAAAGTTTCAAGGAAGCATGTTACAGAAGAGGATTGGAAGGAGATTCTGAACGACATCAAGCCATGGAAGAAGCTGTTCACTGGGCGATTCCATATCAGTTGCGGCATATTTATTCATTACACTGTTAACATACTGTGAAATAACGGACCCTTTACGACTATGGAATAGTTTCTGGCAATCTACGTCAGAAGATATTACGAGGAAACAAAGGCGTTTGTTTACATTTTCATCTTTGGAGCATCAGACAATGAACTACAATGTTATACCTTAACAGAAGTGGAGAAGTTATTGAATCAGAATTCAAAAACACTTGGTGACTTCCCTGGAATGCCGACTCCCTCTGACAGTGTTCTTAGAGATCTTGGAAATATATTCCTAATGGAAGAATTGAACTTCAGTATTGAAAGAAGCACAGTGGAAAATGAGGAACTAATTGCTACGCTGAATGAAGATCAAAAGCGGTATTTGATGCTGTTATTGAATCCTATGCAAATGATGGTCAACTCTTTTTCCTCAATGGTCCAGGAGGAACAGGAAAGACTTATTTATACAATTTGCTAATACAAAAGCTGCGGTCAGAAAACACTATAGTAATTCCCGTAGCATCATCAGGGATTGCTTCCTTATTGCTATCGGGAGGAAGAACAGCTCATTCGAGATTTACGCTGCCAATATCCTTACGTGAAAATTCTATGTGTGATATACGTCATGGTCAGTGTTAGCAGAACTCTTACGTCGCTCAGAATTAATCATTTGGGATGAAGCACTGATGATACATAATTTTGCTTTCGAATCATTTGACAGAACAATGCGGTATCTTATGTCAATTGAAAACACAGGTACTGATAGAATGATATTCGGAGGGAAAAATGTCCTGCTTGGTAGAGACTTTAGGCAAATACTGCAGTTATTCCAAAGGGTACACGTCAAGACGTTGTTGAATTAGTTATAAATCGCTCTTACTTATAGAAGTATTGTCGTTTCTAGATCTTGAAGAAGAATATGAGAGTACATCGGTCTGAAATAGATTTTGTAAAATGGATCTTACAGGTTGGAGATGGTAATCCAACGACAACTTCAGTCAATGGTACAGAAACAATTAACTTCAAAGTGATAGGATTATTCATCCTTCCACTGATCTGGTGAAACATATTGCAGTTTACGAAGATTTTGAAGAGAAGAATACTGATCATACATATCTCAGAGAGAGGTCAATACTCACCCCAAGAAATGAGACTGTTGATGAGATTAACAGGTACATGTTATCAATGTCCTCTGGACAACCAACTGAATCTTTAAGTTCAGATAGCATGGAAATCAATTCTGGGTATGAAAGTGAAATCGAAACATGTATCCAGTTGAATTTCTTAACACTCTTGAATTTTCTGGCCTTCCAAATCATAAGCTCTTACTCAAAGATGCAGTTCCCGTAATGCTGTTGAGGAATCTAATAAGAAGGACGGATTATGTAATGGGACAAGGATGACAGTTTCGCGTATGGGCAGCATAGTCATTGAATGTGAGATTATTAGAGGATCACATGTTGGAAATAAGGTACTTATCCCAAGAATAATTCTTTCACCAACGGAGTCAACATTGCCAGTTAAGTTACGCCGCATACAGTTTCCGATACGAGTATGCTATGCAATGACTATCGACAAAAGCCAGGGACAGAGTTTAAAAAATGTTGGGGTATATCCTCCGAAACCGGTGTTTACGCATGGCCAACTGTACGTTGCATTGTCTTGGGCAACATCACAGACTGGAATAAAGATTCTCAGTTTGAAAGAAGATGAACATGAAGACGATGAAATAGTTAATATTGTTTACCATGAAGTCTACAAGAATTATGTGAGAGATTTCTACACTACAGTTTTTAATAACAGAGCTCATGGGTTTCTCACTAAGTTATCAATGCATTTACTTAACATATATCTAGCAACTGATGCTGTCTAATTTTTTAATTTTACAGATTGGCAAGCATCGAATTTCCATTCTGTTTGACTAGAGTTTTGATAGCTGTGGCGATAGTTGATGAAAAGGTACTCTTCGAATATGAAGATTAAATACATGCATATAGAGGTCATGTTTGTAATACTAATAAAAGTTTCCCTCACAGTTGTATTAGTCCTATATAGTTTAATACCAGAAAGGGGATTTTACAAATATCATATACGGGACTTCATTAACAATGGAGAAAAATCTTCAACGTTCTTATACGTGAATGGCTACTAACTTACCTTGTTGGAAAATTCCCTTGGAAAGGTCTCGCAATTTCTTTTAGAGAGAGGTATAAATAACACGACTGAAACATTAACAGCAACGTCAAAAAAGAGAAAATAAAGTTTATGGAAACAGAAATTCTTTCAGATCTATGAAGGTCGTATCAGTTGAGCCGACGTCGTTACCGACGTCACGGGACAGAAATATTCGGCTACCATTGAGAAAACAATGAATTACACGATTGATACATTACAGTCGTCTAAATTATAACATACGCTTTAATAATTGACGGCTTCGGAACGTTCCTGGAAATTAGTGCATATGCTTCAAATGAACTAGTGATTCAGTAACAGTCGTGCAAACAAAGCACACACCCTAATGAACAGTAATACAAAAGGACAGGATATCTGTAGGATACCATTTGTAATTGTGCTTGATTTCATTAGTTGTCCTTGTAATTAGGGGCTTTAATTGTATTAGTCTTTAGATTAAGGACTAATTAGATATTTACCAACGATACCTCACTCTTCTCAATGCATACGACTCCTTCAGAGCTAAGCCGAAGGAGAGCCTACACGAAATCTACCAACGATACCTCACTCTTCACAACGAGATGAGGAAGATAGAAATCACAAAGACAAACATGGAAACAAACATTAGATTTCTATCTTCTCTGCCCACGGAACGGAAGAAAATATCCACACAAATACGACAAAATAAAGATCTAGAAGAGTTGGATGTCCATGCCGTGTTCCATAATCTAACTCAACATGAGGATGATATCCGAGAGATTATCAAAGAGCAGAATGGCAAACAAACCGAAGACACGGTTGCCTTAGTCTCGGAGAAGAGGAGCACAAGATCAAGAAAGGAAAAGATCGTTAGGCAACCTTCATCATCAGAGTCGGAAGATGAATCGGACTGCGACATAGAGCCGAACATGAAAGCCCTTGGAAAGCAGTTAGCTTTCATTGGACAAACGATGAGCAAGAAGTACTTCAAGAAGAGGTCTTCAACCTCAGCCAACAGACTTCCGACTACAAGCTCCAAGAACAAAGAACGTGCTCCGGAGAGTTCCGAGGTCAAGAACCCCAAAGAGACTAACAAATGATATAATTGTGGCAAAGCAGGTCACTTCGCCAGAGAATGCACTCTCCCGAAGAAGAGAGATGCAAACTACTACTCCAGGAAGCTTCAATTGACAAAACAGAAAGAAGTTGGAGTAGCTCTCATGGCCGAGCAGGACAAATGGCTCGAGGACACGTCGAGCTCCGAAGAAGAGAACCTAGCCCATATGGCTCGTCTCGACAACGAAATGGACGCCGAAACATCCACTCGTACGGACGACGACAAAGCATCCATATCTTCAAATGAGGTAGTCTCTCACTCCACATTATTGACCATGTTAGATTCATATCAAACGCAATATGCTAACATGAAACTTGAGCACAAAAGTATAAAGGAAGTAGAGATTAAACTTGAAAAAGCTCAGGAGAGGATAGATAGTCTCGAATCAGAACTTAGAAGCTCTCGTGCAAAAATAGAAGAACTTACTAAGAGCTTACATTCTAGAGAGACTAGTCAACCTCCTTTAAGACAGCATAGTGAAAAGATTAAAGAGTTAGAAGACAGGCTAGCAAATAACTACAATTGTCTGGTTAGGAATCTCAATGAGAAAGCTACCTTAAATTGTTTAGGATAACCGAAGCTACTTCTAAGATCACTGACTTAGAAACTCAATTAGAAATATCTAACGCTAAGGTTAGTGAGCTTAGTAAGGATCTAGACGCCTGTCAGGCCGCCAAACTGAAGGTAGAAAATAATTATGCTCTCCTAAGTGAGGAACGCAGGAAGTTATACGCGAAAATTAAAAAATTAGATGATCTACGCGTAGGGGACATTCTGAACAGACGATATTCTTAAACAAGCCCAAGGATATTGAGTTTTATAATCCAATAGAAGGCATAGGTTTCACTAACCCACGTATTTTACGGAAGAAAGAAATGCATGACATTAAGAACATGGGTTTAGCTGCAACCTCTCTTAGGAACATTACGGAATCGACGTATGAAAATGCGTTTGATTCATCCATCTAACAAGCCTCACATGGGCCTGAGATCCCCTTTGACATGAACTAATTGAAAAGGACAAAAATAGGAAACCATCCTTAACACCTGTCAGTGAATTAGCTCAAGTCTTACCTCCTGACTCTAAAGAATACCACGAGGAAGTCAAAAAGGTCAATTATCAAAATTCTCTCTACAAACCCCCTATCATAAAACAGATAGAGGAGTCACAGGCGAAACTTGACAAAGAAAGAGAGAATTTCGAAGCTGAAAAGGAAAAATTCTGTAAGGAGATGAAAAATCTCAAGGCTTCCTCGTCCTCCCAAACTACCTCTCACGCTATTATAAAAAGCGTGAAAATAGAAAAATCGCCTTCGAAAGATCAAAAGAGTATTAGTAATTCTGTTAAAGGTGCTAAGACTAATTTTACTTCACCTACGTCCACAGGGAGCGTAAAGCCAGCACCGACTACGAAGGCGAGAGTGTCTAGTCCTAAAATAAAGAAGGAGCGAGTAGATTTAAATGTTTCTAAGCATGTTATTCCTTCTGTCAAAACAAAAGACACTCGTAGTAATAAAAGAGCCATTTCTTCCTTCAAAATAATTGCTTCTACGTGCTCACTTCAGCCTATCACCTATAGAAGTAAAAATCTCGAAATAGGCTCTACATCAAAAATTACTACTAATAATTCTGAAACAAATGCCAAAAGGAAAAATCGTAGGAAACAAGATCCAGCCATAAAGAAAGCTTATTGCGCCGTACATGAATGTACTCACCTAAGCTATCCAGTCGAAATTAAATCCCTCAAGCACCTTAGGAGACTATCACAAGAAAAGATCTTTTCCTCAGTAAAACCTTCCAAGGCATTTGTACGAGCTGAAACTAACCTTCTCTGTAAGGTTCAACCCAAATGGGTTCCTAAATCTCCGCCTAGGACGACAAAAGCCAAAAGGGCCAAGTCTCCTACAGAGGCAAAACCCAAACTCACTTCTCCAAAAGTGCAATGGGATATTAAGACTCTTCCAAAAATAGATTTAGGAGTCATATCTGAACCCAAAATTAAATCTGCTAATCTGAGAGGACCCATGCTTAAGTGGGTACCTAAAGCTCTCTAAATTGTTTTTGCAGATCCATCATGTGTGGTACCTCGACTCTGGTTGCTCCACACACATGACTGGTAAACAAGAGCTGCTGAGCAACTACAAAGACCGACCAAACGGCAAAGTCAGATTTGGGAACAACGATTCAACCCCGATTCTAGGACTTGGGGATATCATTTTGAAGAATCTAACCATCAAAGATGTCTCATACGTCGAAGGCCTCCGCCATAACTTGTTCAGCATAGGCCAATTCTGTGACAAAGGCTTTCAGGTGGTCTTCTATGCTAACCGGTGCAGAATTTTGGATAGTCAGGACACAGAACTCCTTCAAGGACTTCGGATATCCAATCTTTACACGATCAACCTGACGTCCGTGCGGCCCTCGACAGCTGTATGCCTCATTTCTTAGATTGACTTACAGAGGAATAGCCTATGGCATCAACGACTGTCTCATCTAAACATGAAAGCTCTCCAACGTCTTTCTACGAAAAAGTTGGTTCACGGTCTTCCAACTATACAACTACAAAGGGAGCATCATTGTTCGGCATGTCACCTAGGAAAAATGAAGCGAGCATCTCATCACGTCAAGCAAATTGCGTCTACGTCTCGACCATTGGAACTAATCCACATGGATCTCTGTGGTCCGATGCAAACTCAGAGTATCAATGGAAGAAAGTATGTCCTAGTGATTGTAGATGACTATTCTCGCTACACGTGGACAAAGTTCCTCCGAACGAAAGATGAGACCGGTGACTTGATAATCAATTTTGTGAACACAACTCAAAATCTGCTGCAACAGACTATTCAAGTTGTTCGAACAGACAACAGCACTGAGTTCAAAAACAACCACCTCAGTGAGTTCTATCAAAAACTTGGAATAAGTCAACAATTTTCAGCCGCCAAAACACCTAAGCAAAATGGGATCGTCGAAAGGAAAAATCGAACGCTAGTGGAAGCCGCTCGTACAATGCTGATCCAGTCAGGACTTCCACACTTTCTATGGGCTGAAGCAGTCAATACCGCTTGTTTTACTCAAAACAGGACGGTGGTTCACAAACGATTCAACAAGACTCCGTACGAGATTGTGAACAATAGAGTGCCCAATATCTCTTTCTTTAAAGCCTTCGGGTGCAAGTGCTTTGTGGCGAACGACCGCGTGCAAAGTTCGACCCTAAAGCATTCGAACCTACATTTGTCGGGTATTCTTCAACTTCAAAAGCGTACCGAGTATACATCAAGTCCAACAGAACTATTTGGGAAAGCTATAATGTCACTTTTCACGAAGTGGCAGAGATGGCTTCTGGTCAAATCAGTTCAGGACCCGTGCTCAACCCGATGGCTTCTGGTCAAATCAGTTCAGGACCCGTGCTCAACCCGATGGCTTCTGGTCAAATCAGTCCAGGACCTGTGCCTAACCCGATGACTCTTGGTCAAATCAGTTCAGGACCCGTGCTCAAACCCGATGGCTTCTGGTCAACTCAGTCCAGGACCCGTGCCTAACCCAATGGATGCTCAAATCAGTTCAGGACCCGTGCTCAACCCGATGGCTTCTGAAGACAACATTTCAGAACCCGTAATCAATGTCAGACGAAGCAACGAGACTTGCAATAGACGATTTGGATTCTCTCTTTGAACCAGTGTATCGGTCTTGCACCACTGCACCTACAGTGGATTCTCCACCGTTCGAGAACGACGTACCAAGTTCATCTCACACCTCTACCCACCCGATTCAGATTTGCCATAGAATACCGAAGAACCTACAGTGGTCCTCGAGGAAGTATCATCAGAGACGATCGATCCAAGTGCAGAATTGGAACTTCCTAGACAAATGATCAATCGGAGACTATAGGCGATCTAGATCCCAGATGACTGACGCGCGCAGACATGATGATCTTCACGATCAGGACCCTCATGAGGGGGAGAAGAGGCCGAGGACTTCTACAGCTGGCCAAGGACAAGGCTCGGGCGCTACGCGGACAAGCGCTGGAGCTGGTGAAACCCATACTACCCAAACCACCCAACTACCAAAACCACCCAAACTACCCAAGCCACGCACCGCATAGCCACTCTACCACACATCGACCCACCAACCTTTCACCTCAGGACGCCTCCGCCCACCCCGCCGATCTACTCAAGCCCCTTGCTTCCGGAAGAAGAAGCAAGCGCTGCAATGCTTGTAGCTCTGGCAGCTACCCAAGCTACTCCCTCCGCCGCTCCAGACCAACCGGGACCCTCTGGACATGGCGTCAATCCACACGAAGTATTAGACAAGTACATCTTCGAAGGACAGTGGATGACCCATTCCATGCCCGAGGAGCATCAGAGACAACGGCTTCAGGACGTACGCCACTTCTTACAACAAGCATCCGTGGACCTCGTGATCATTGAAGAAGACGAACTTCAAGAAGGTATAGACTACCAAAGTGAAATCCCAAGGCTACCGGAGTTGATCGCACAGCGAGCGGCCTCCCCTACAAGACAGATGTCAGGGACCGTTCGGATCGACACGCTGTGGGAGAACATTCAAAGGCAATTGGAGCAAATACCTTCCACTTGTAGAATTCTCGTACAACAACAGTTACCAGGCCACGATTGGGATGGCTCCATATGAAGCCTTGTACGGAAGGAAGTGCAGATCCCCAGTGCATTGGGATGAAGTCGGTGAACGGGCGATGTTAGGCCCAGACATGATACCTGAAATGACGAGAATTATCACAATAATCCGAGAGAGAATGCGTGCGGCGCAAAACAGGCGGAAGAGTTACGCGGATCAGAGACGTAGACCGCTAGAATTCGAGGTGAATGATTGGGTCTTTGTGAAAGTATCACCGACGAAAGGTGTTAAAAGGTTCGGAAAGAAGGGAAACTAAGTCCGAGATACATCGGTCCCTTCAAGATAATAAAGAGAGTTGGTGAAGTAGCGTACCAACTAGAACTACCAGCATCGTTGTCGCAAGTACACGATGTGTTTCATGTTTCCACGTTACGGAAGTATATGGCTGACCCAAGCCACGCGTTGATAAACGACTCACTGCACCAGCACTTGAAACCAGACCTGAGTTATGAGGAAATTCCCGTGGAAATATTGATGCACGAGACAAAGAGGCTTAGGAACAAAGAAATTCCTCTAGTAAAAGTTCTGTGGCGGAATCAGTCAGTGGAGGAAGCAACCTGGGAACGCGAAGATGAGATGAAAATCCGCTATCCTGAATTGTTCCGAACGGGCTGATTTCGGGGGCGAAATCCTCCTTAAGGGGGGAGGATGTAGCACCCGAGTTTTCCGTAAGTGTTTAGGGCCAATAAATTAGCGAAGTATGACCTAGTGCTATATGTGCATTTATGTGATCTATGTGCAATTATGTGTTATGATGACTCCAAACTCACAATGGGTTCTTGAAAATGACAAGAATGAAGAAAGGCGAGAAAACGATAAAAGCCATATAAGAATTGGACTAGGAATACTAAATATTAGTGGGCTAGAACTCAACCATAGGCCCAAATTGTAAAATATCAACATGGGGGACAAAACTTCCATGAATTGAGGGAAACCCACGACACCCCTAGTACCCCTTTTTCCATGCTCAAGATAAAAATCCAATAAACAAATCCAAAACTCCACAACCACTCCAAAACCATCGAAAATCAAGAAAAGAAAGAAGAAGGGAAAGGAGCCGAGAAGATTTAGCACCCAACACCCCAAATAGCTCAAACATCGAAGTTGGTGAGTAAAACTCTACCCAAGCTATTTCGAATATACTCACTTAGATTATTTGATTTAAATGCACTAAGGATTAAGGAAAAATTCGAGGGTTTAAGCGTACCATAGATGGCAAAAACCCTAGGATTAAGTGTAGAACTATAACCGAAAGTTTCCTTGAGAATTTACTAGGATATGGTTAATCTAACTTGTTCTAGAGGTCACCACTTCAACACGAAAAGATCTTAGAGTAGTATTCGACGTTTTTTTTTAAGTAGAATAAATCCTTAGAACCTAGAAATTCTGGGCAGACTGAACGATGGATGTGATTTCCGGGTAGATGACATAAGGCTTGATGGAATCGGGGAAATTAGAATAAATCGGGCGATTGTGGTTGTATGACAAATCGTGCGACTTAATAGAAATCACACATAGTATGTCCCGGTGATTTCGATGAAGAGACATTTCAATTTGGGCGATCGAACTTAAGTCATATACAGTACAAATCTCGGCGATTTGGTTTTGATGCACCACAAATCGGTCGATTGATTTCATGAGAGGAATTGATCGAAAACAATTTAGAGGGACAAATTAGTCATGCGATTTAAGCTCAAGAGAACCTCGGCGATTTAAGGGTTTCGGCAGTAAGAGATCGGGTGATTTGTCGAGTAACATGCATGAAGTCGGGCAAATTCAAATGACGTCACGACGATGAAAACAATCGGCGATTTACAAATCGACCGATAGAGGATAGCATGCGAAATCTAAATCGGACGACTTAGGTGGATATCACAAGTGGCAAGAGGAGAACAAATCGCCGAACTGGAACTAGCTGGACTGTAATCGGGCGATTTCGTGAGTCGAGAAACCGACGATTCTTAAATCGGACGATTCCATGCAAAGCTTAAATCGGACAAGTTGCACACTTGAAGAACTCAGCGATTTTTATCTCTTGAAGACTCCAAATCGGGCGAAATGTCGTAAGCACTCCATGCATGGAATCGACCAAACCAAATTAATTGGGCACCAATAATCGGGCGATACCAAGTGCAGTGCAAATCGACCGATACCAAATAGATTGAGCATTAATCGGGCGAATCGAACAACTAACAATATTCTAACTTTCGCCGAACTTAATAGATCAAGAATTTAGTACCTTACCTTAGAATAAATTTTGGGTGGGGACTTGACCTAGTTAGAATCGAAAGATTTAGGATTCCAGTAAAAATTAATGTAGTCCGATGATTTAGTTCGACCTAAGTGTAAGAAAGTCGTAATACTAATACGATAATATTTACGTTTAAAGGTCGTACGTTAGGAGCGAACGGGGAGGATACTAATTACGCTTGGACGACAGGTAAGTAGAAATCCAACTACGACACACAACTTGTTTTACGTGCCTAAATTGCGTGATTACGTGCCTACGTGGTTTCATGAATTCGTGAATTGATTGTAGTATTTTAATATGGTAAGTTTATGTTACGTTTACTTGCATATGCATATTCACGTGCACGCATAACTCATGAGGGAGGGTCGTGGGACTGAGTGTGCATACTATTATGTCGCTTGTATGCGACGAGGACCCGCCGATATAGGCCGGTGTGTCGACTCGCAGTTGAGTCACGGACGACTTCTATGGCACCCTATACGGCGTACGACGCCGGTTATTATGATGAGGCAGGAGGAGCGACCCAGGAAGGAGCGACCTAGCTATGCTAGCGTATGCTAACTGGCGTAGGCAACTGCCCTGTTTGCGGAAGGAGCGACCTGGAAGGAGCGACCTAGGGGGAATCCTAGCGTAGGCTACCAGCGTAGGCTACCGTATGGCAGAGGGGACGACCTGGGAGGGTGCGACCTAGGGAAACCTAGCGTAGGTTACCCAGCGTGGGTCGCTGTCACGATCCTATTGAGGATATTGAGCTCTTAGTGGTGCATAGTAAGTGCGTCGAGGGCCCTGAGTGATATTAGTATGAGTACTAGGAGCATTGGCGCGGATCGCCTTTGCGGAGTGTTATGTGCATCGGCGTGGATTGCCTTTGCGTAGTGATGTTATGCATCGGCGTGGATTGCCTTTGCAGGGGAGTGACACGTGCATACATGCATGATTTCCGCTTACGGAGCCTCGGTGGCTCATTCCTTACGTTGTGTGTTGTAGGATGACGACCTGTGAGGCCGGGCGCAACGGAGCTTTTGCTGTGCCGACGCACCTTCACCTTTGTAGTTAGACCATGTCTGGACATAATGTCCGACACGCATTCTTTTGTCATGTATAGGACGATGTTTTCGTTATGTAAATGGAAAATGAAAAATTCATACGCATTTTTGATGCACTTCACTACTCACAACTCGCTAGGCACGTAAGAATACGCTAGAATGGGCGGTTAGGAAGTCGGGTCGCGACAATTAGCACAATGAAAACAATGTGTTGAGATTTATTTATTTTTTGGTCAGTACGTAATTATATATGCCATGGGGATTCGTGACCATTCTCTATCTGAAAATTATGTTGTTTTCGTCTTATATACCTTATACATTAATATGATATGTTTCAATATGATTGGCAAAATTTTTTCGTACGAAAATTCACATGTAAAGTTAGTTTGCCAACTTCTTTTATTAGTATACTATGATTACACAACCGATACATTACCAGCCGTGTAAAATATGACAGCCTATAATAATGACTGCTCCAGTAACGTTCGTGCATTGTGGCATATCTTTAAATAGACGACTGATTCAGAAACAGTCGTCCAAAAAGAAAGTATATGTCATTACAATCGTCAAAAACCAAACCACGCAAAACAACTCAACAAATCATCAATCAAATCCACGGTGAAACAGTTGCAAAATGTCGGAGATAAATGATACGGGGTCCTCAAATCCGTTTATAGTTTATCATTCTGAATGCAATTACAAAGAATTCCTTTTGTTGGTTATGGTCTATATGTGTTGTATATCATTTATTAATATATTTTTGGTGTCTATATTCTGTATTATAGTTTCATGGAGGCGATTGGGGTTTTTAGTAATTTAATTACTAATGGTTGTTAATTATAAGATTTTGGTTTGACTTATCCGGACAACAAACATAGTAAAAAGAATGTTTTCAGATTTCTTTATTTGGTCAGTCGGTAATAGTATATGTCATTGATACTGCTGACAATTGTGTTTTTGAAATTTATGTTATTGTATTTAATTTTATAGAACTTATATGTAAATCTATTATGTTTACGAATGATTTAACAGTAATATTGCTTTTATGTGTATTAGTTCTATTTCTATTATTTAGATTGACTGTGTAATTTGAGTCAAGGGTTACTATTCTACTATTTGGTTTCAGACGACGTGAAAAGCTATTGTAGTCAATGTCGACACAAAATTGAGTTTGCCTAAACTGAACTTAGAATGCCTTCACGTTTTATACTCTACTAATAAGCGCGGCTCAAAATGTCCCTCATTTATTGTTCGCACTCTAAGAAAACAATCGCACCCTGACGAAGTTGAAGTATCGAACATGGAATCATAGAAAGGAACGTTTACTGACATTGTTGCGAGAGCAAGTTTTTCATTCTCATGTCCCAATTTACTTGCTAAATGTTTTTAAGTGTCTGCATGTTTGCGAGTTCTGTTTGGTTTCTTAGCGTGTGTGTTGTGTTATTTTATCTGCTCTGGAGATTCTTGACACGCAATTTCCTACAAACGTGGTCCCCCCGTGTAAGCTAACAATATGCGCTGATTATCAAGAGATTAGCCAGTTCATTATTGATAATTTTAGCAAGAATGAACTTCAACAGCTGATTACTAGCACGCAGTTTGGAAATCTTATTATGTGTGCCGACCATTTCCATTTATCAAGCCAACTCATCCAGTGTAGTTAACATAGAGAACTTGAAATTAGCCTGCATTATATTTATCGTTGCAGTGCTAGAACATCGTAGTTCTCGGAAAAATGTGATCATAAGTCCTAAATTATTTTCTTTAGTGGAGGACTTTGATAGATTCAACAGTCATGCATGGGGAACTATTGCGTATGGAGAAGCTCTAAAGTCGTTGAAAAAGGACTTACCACGATATGCAACTAGCAATAGAACAGATGCCGGCATTCACTCTTGGTGGATTCGTGCATCCTTTGCAGGTATCTTTTAGCAAATTGTGAAATTATGTAAGATCTTTTGTATAATTTTATCAATATGTACAGTTTCGTCTTTATTCTTTTATGATATAGTGACTAATGACGTATGTATGTTCAATTTGGTATTGCAAAGGTTCTTGCATATGAATGCATGCCTCGTGTTGCTGAAAAGTTTGCAACGCTTTTGGATAAGGGAGAACGAATAGTTCCTCGCATGTGTTTGTGGAAGACAAATCCGTGGAACACTAAAGCTTCTCCAAAAATGAAGGAAGTAATTAAAGTAGTTCGAAGTTCGGTGTGAAGACGAGCATCCTGCAGCCTGCAGTTGATGAGTCTAGAGCAGACTTCTTTGCTTCACGTAGTTTTGAACAGGCAGCCGGTTCTGAAGTTATCCAGCGGATAACAAATTTACTATTGACTGGGGTCTTCTATGTATGCCATCGGTTTTGTCTAATCTAGAGGATGATTCCTGTGGCGGCCCTACTTTTCTAACTAGGATTAGTGGCGGATTCCCGCAACGTAAGCCGCGGAAGGCCCGTCTATTTAAAACTTTTTCCTAAAATAATATACATTACTATAAAGATCTATCTACATAATCATCTCTTTACACGGGCCGAAGCCCCAAAAAGACAAAAGAACAAAAAGCCCTAACGCCGCTCCACAGGTCTTCATCCATGTACCACACCGCCCTCAAAAGTCCGTGGAGCACCACCACCAGCCGCCTCAGTCTTGACGCGTAACGGCGTCAGACTCAATACCTACAACACGTAAACACTGAGCGATTTGCCCAGTAGGTGAATAAAATGCATGTATGCAAGTGTGCACTCAACCCCGATCCTAATTTCTCACGACATGGTATAATGCACACTCTTTCTTTTCTCACATTCCTATTTCACACAACACAGGGCCCTAGGTTAGGCTCGACACCCTCGCGCGCAAAGACTACTGGGAGGCCACCCCCAAGTCTCGCGGCAGCCTACCCTGGTAGTGCACTGGACTATCACGCCAATGGCCTCTTACAGGGTCGCTCCGCACCAAAAGTATACACTGATAGTGCACTGGACGATCACGCCAATGGCCTCCTAGCAGGTCACATCAATATCTCATCCGGCGGTATGCACCTCGGGACGGTCACGCTCGAGTAGACAGATCGATCACGCTTGTCTCCGCCAGGTGCCCAGTGAGCCCAACCTCGACTCCTCTAAGAGTCAACAATCACAAGCATCTCATTCTACCCCGTACGTCAATATCTCATATCATTACCGTCACACTACGGTCCAACCATCTCTCGCCCTAACGTGCGTATGCATGTGCCACGCATATATATGAAATTTCATAAAAACATCATTTATATAAAACATACGTACACAGGTACATCACGCAAATCACGTAAGTCATGAAAATCATCGGATCACAGGAAACACATAAATTCACATATGTTTTACGTATTGTAGATGGATGATCCACCTACCTGTCCTCCTGCTAAAATCAGTAAAGAGATCTGGTGGAATCCCTAAATGTCGAACCTCTGAATAAATAAATATTATCACATCAATATTTTTGTTAAGTTATGTAAGTCTCGAATTTCCAAATCTTAAGTATCGAAAACCCTAGAAGTTATCAAAATGCTAAAAATTGTGAAAACACTAAAATAATGAAAACCCTAAAAATGCCAAAAAGTTACTTATACCTAAACTTTTGTAAATATAGGTAAAGTCGAAAATTTAGTAATTGTAGAAACTTTCTCAAATATACCGAAGATTTATATGCTTTATAGAAAACTATTAAATGACGGAACTTAGGCATGGGATGTCGAGATCTCTATAAGGTTCGAAATCTTACAAATGTTGAGATCTTGTTGTGCCTCGCAATCTTATAAATATATAGAGTTTTGTCGAGATATTGCTAATATAAGGTCGTCGAAACCTTACCAATGTCGAAATCTTTTCACAGTGAGAATAGCTGGTAATTTATTAAATGTCGAGAGCATAGCATAGTAGGTAATATCGAGATTCTTAACAATGTCGAGATCTCATTGTTGAAAAAAACAATTGTCGAGATCTTTACTTGAAAAAGCCAATGTCGAGATCATAGTATAATTGAAAATATCGAGATCCTATATCGAAATCATACTAATGTCGAGGTCTTTGGTCGAAATCTTTCTATTACACACATTTTCATATCTATTTATCATCAGGTTCTTAGATCTCGACATCTACCTAAGGTTATCATATCTCGAAATCATCTCTGTAAAACATCTCGAAATCTTCCCGTAATATATATGTTGAAATCTATATAAGATACATCTCGAGAAAAGCAATGTCGAATTCTTAAGCAATGTCGAAAACATTTAAATCTTCTCGAATAAACCCTAAAAATAAACTTCATATAGTATCAAGATCATGTTCGAAAATCATTTCTAACCCAGAAAACCGCATACTCTGAATTCAAACCTTCATATATAGTTTATACACAGAAAATTTCTTAAGGTTATATAACTAAACTAGTTCTTATCAAAATATATACCATCGAAATTAGCTTGGGTATTCAACCTGTATTAGCTCACAAACCGTAAGATTGATGATAAATGCCCTAGGGCCGGAAACTTCATATTTAATCAACAGCTAATACTTAACATGACTAGCTTGTGGGTCTGAGACTTCATCTCAATCGTAACTAGGCACATGAATTTCCTAGAACTTATTCTAATCACTTATTGAAATCACATATCTTAGGTAGAACGCATAACCACCCCGATAACATAAATATCCTAACATCTAGTTGTGCAAGTTAAACAAATATATAATAATGTTATAGATGTATGAGAGAGTATCATGACGAGACTTTACCTTCTCTATTTCGTCTCCTTTGTACTGTTTACAAGGTTTGAGCTTAAAAATTCCTATGCTGTCGTTGCTTTTTCTATTCTTGCTAAAATGAGAGTTTCATCTACTAAGGAATTGATATATACTGATGTTTCGAAAGAAAGAAAGGAAACGATGTGACAAGGTGGTTATCTTCATTTTTCCCCAAGTCCTAAGCAACTTCATATTAACGTCATATTAAGAACTCCTTTGGGCCTCATTTAGGTGTTAAGTATAGCCTATTAATTTATTGGGCCTTAGAACTAATATTAAATTTCCTCTAGCCTAAACGAATTTATCCCTATAATATTTCTTAAGATTTTTGGCTCAAATTTTCGAAAATGATTCTTACACAACTAGTACTTAAAACACATGTAAATTTCATTTAACTATATATCTAATTACATCAAAATCCCGTATTAAAATTTACGGGTATTACATCCTCCCCCCGCCCTTAAAAAAGAATTTCGTCCCTGAAATTACGCTGACCGGAATAATTCGGGATATGAACTCTCATATCATCCTCACGCTCCCAAGTGACTTGCTCAATTGATTGATTCTGCCACAAAACCTTAACTAACGGAATAGTTTGATTTCGTAATCGTTTCGATTCGTACACCAAAATATCTACAGGCCTCTCTTCGTAACTCAAATCAGGCTTGAGCTGTTGATAGAGAAGCTCATTCTGAATTACGTGGCTAGGGTCCGCGACGTACTTTCGTAATGTCGATACGTGAAATACGTCGCGAACTTGCGATAATGAAGCCGGCAGCTCTAATTGATACGCGACTTCGCCGACTCTTTTGATAATCCTGAACGGGCCTATGTATCTAGGACTCAGTTTGCCTTTCCGTCCAAGTCGCTTCACTCCTTTCATCGGGGAAATCTTTAAAAATACTTGATCATTCTCTGCAAACTCTAATGGCCGTCGTCGATGATCTGCATAACTCTTCTGTCGACTTTGAGCCGTTCGCATTCTTTCTCGAATTTTCAATACCACGTCATTTCACGAATCATATCTAGTCCTAATAGAGTTCGTTCGCCGATTTCGTCCAAATGGACTGGAGACCGGCATTGGCGCCCGTATAGTGCCTCGTGTGGCGCCATTCAGATTGTAGCGTGAAAGCTATTATTGTAGGAGCGGCAAGTATTTGCTCCAATTCCCCTTGAAGTCTAGTACACACGCTCGTAACATATCTTCCAGGGTTTGAATCGTTCGTTCAGACTGTCCGTCGGTTTGGGGATGATATGCAGTACTGAACGAGAGCTTAGTACCCATCGCTTTCTGTAAGCTCTGCCAAAAGTTCGATAGGAATCTCGAATCTCTATCTGAGACAATAGAGATTGGAATTCCATGGAGTCGATCAATTTCGTGAATATATAATTCAGCATACCTTTTTATGGAAAAAGTAGAGCTGATAGGAATGAAATGGGCTGATTTGGTTAGGCGATCCACGATCACCCAAATAGCATCGTGGCCTTTCGTCGTTTTAGGCAAACCAACGACGATGTCCATCGTGATGTGATCCCATTTCCATTCGGGTATCGGTAAGGGTTGTAGAGTTGCAGTTGGTCGCTGGTGTTCCGCTTTGATCAGTTGGCATGTCATACATCTACTTACGAACGTCGCGATATCGTTTTTCATTCCCGGCCACCAATACGTGATTCGCAAGTCTTGGTACATCTTGGTCGTGCCCGGGTGCACGGAGTACATTGTTGCGTGCGCTTCTGTCATTATTGTCCGCTGTAACTCTTCATCATTGGGTATCTATAGTCGATTCTTGTATAGTAAGATTCCATCTTCTCGAACTTTGAAGTCCTCAGGTAGCGCATCCTTCACCTTTAGGTAAAATTCGTCATCTTCTTGTGCTTCTCTGATTCGTTCTAGCAACGTAGGTTGTTGAGTCAATGTTGCTAGTCTCGCTTCAACTTCGCCTAAGTCAACCACTTCTACTCCAAGTCTGTGCAACTCTGTGTTTATCGCTTTTCAACTGAGCGCGTCTGCGACTACGTTCGCTTTGCCCGGATGATAATTGAGATCACAGTCGTAGTCTTTTACAAGCTCCAACCATCGTCGTTGTCGCATGTTTAACTCATTTTGGGTGAAGAAGTACTTTAGACTCTTATGGTCTGTAAAGATTTCGCACCTTTCTCCGTAAAGGTAGTGTCTCCAAATCTTTAAGGCAAACACGACTGCTGCAAGCTCTAGGCCGTGGGTCGGATAGTTCTTCTCGTATTCCTTCAATTGTCTGGAGGCGTATGCGATTACTTTACCGTTCTGCATCAACACGCATCCCAGTCCATTTTTCGAGGCATCGCTATAAACTGAGAATCCCCCCGTTCCTGATGGTATTGTCAAAATTGGGTAGAGGTGAGACGTTTCTTCAGCTCCTGGATACTTTGTTCGCACGCTTCAGTCCACTTGAAGGGCACATTCTTTCCAGTCAAGTGCATCAGAGTAGAGGCGATACTAGAGAAATCAGCTATGAACTTACGGTAGTATCCCGCAAGTCCTAGGAAACTTCGAACCTCGGTAGGAGTAGTTGGTCGTGGCCAATTTCTCACGGCCTCAATCTTACTCGGGTCCACAGAGATTCCATTCCCAGAAATCACGTATCCCAAGAAAGCTACTTGCTCGAGCCAAAATTCACATTTCTTAAATTTGGCGTAGAGCTGTTTCTCTCGCAAGATTCCTAAGACGATTCGTAAATGACTCTCGTGTTCTTCCTTCGTCTTGGAGTAGATAAGGATATCGTCAATAAAACGATCACAAAGCGATCGAGATAGTCTTTGAAAGACCGGTTCATAAGATCCATGAATGCAGCAGGGGCATTTGTCAGTCCAAAAGGCATGACCAGAAACTTGTAATGGCCGTACCTCGTACTGAATGCGGTTTTAGGAACATCTACCTCCTTGATCTTCAACTGATGGTATCCCGAACGGAGGTCAATTTTTGAGAATACCGTCGCTCCTTGTAGCTGGCCGAATAAATCATCGATCCTTGGTAGGGGGTATTTATTCTTCATCGTGATCTTATTTAATTCTCGGTAATCGATGCACAGTTGCATCGACCTATCCTTCTTTCGCACAAAAAGAACTGGTGCGCCCCACGGTGAAAACTTGGCTGGATAAACCCTTTAGATAGTAGGTCCTCCAGCTGTTCCTTAAATTCCTTTAACTCATTTGGCGCTAAACGGTAAGGGGCTTTAGAGATTGGGGCAGATCCCCGGGACCAGATCTATCGTGAACTGTATTTCTCGATCAGGGGGGTAACCCCAGGAGATCATCGGGAAATATATCGGCATATTCATTGACTATCGGTACGTCCTTTAGTTCTGGCTGAGGTAACTCCTCCGCTTTCACGGCATATACGAGATAAGACTCACAACCTGATCTCGATAGTCGTTGAGCCTTCAGCACAGAGATTCGGGGAATACGATTCAAAGTAGTTTTTCTCAAAAAAGTGAACACCTCTTCTTCGGCAGTTGAAATTTTACGACCTTCTTGTTGCAATCTATGATGGCTCCGTATCTTGAAAGCCAATCCATCCAAAAAATAACATCATAGTCGTTCATTGGGATCACAATCAGGTCGATGCTCAGATCTCTACCCTCAATGTTCACAGAACATCCTCCCAGCACTTGGTTAGTGCGTGTCGGATCACCGTGTGGTAGGGTAACTTTGTAATTGCACTCAGATAAGGTAGGAGAATCTCCCACCTTTTCCACATATTTGGCCGACACAAATGAATGTGTGGCCCCAGAGTCAATTAACAAAGAAGTGGGTACGTCATAGATAGTTAACGTACCCGTTACTACAGAAGGATTCGCTTCAGCCTCTTCATTAGTTAGAGTAAAAACTCGTGCTGGCACCGGAGGGACTCGAATCAACGGCCGGTTCGGAACTTGAGGCACATTCTTGTTGGAGTTCCTAGCATAGTGTCCGATCTTCCCACATTGGAAACATTGTGGGGTCGGGTTTGGTCTTGGCCCATAGCACATACCAGCATGGTAGTGCCCACACTGTCGGCATTGAGTTGCAGCACCTGAGGGTCGGTTCGGAATGTTAAATGACCCTTGATTCGGTCTTGGTCTCCAATTCTGTTGACCTTGCTGATTCCCACGATAGTTTGGCCACTTGCCGAAGAATTGGCATTTCAGGTTCCCTCCTCCTTGTTGTCCTTCTGATCTCCGCTTTGCGTCCTGTGCCTTTGCAACCCTGCTCTCCGCCTGCTCAGCTAGGATTGCTCGTTCGGCGATACGGGCATAAGTCTCCCCTTCCGTATCGTACATACTTACGTTCCGGAAGATCTAGGGTTTGAGACCTTCTAGAAAACATTCGATCTTCAGCTCGTCTGTGGCCACGATATGTGGCGCAAAGCTAGAGAGTTGCTCGAATTTACTGATGTAGTCAGCTACAGACATCCCTCCTTGTTTCAAATTGATAAATTCGTTCAACTTCTGCGCTCGATCTGGCGCCGTGAAGTACTTTCCTCGGAAGAGTGTCTTAAACCTCTCCCAGGTCATCATAGTGGGATCCCCGAGCACCTGAATGGTGTCCCACCAGTAGCCCGCGTTCCCACGTAGCATGAAGGTAGCACAAGTAACCTTCTCAGTATCGGGTAAGTGGCTAACGCGAAACATGTTCTCGATGGTCTTAAGCCAATCCTCTGCATAGGTAGGATCAGCGGCTTCCTCGAAGGCAGGGGGATTTAATCTTCGGAACCTCTCCCCGGCCGCTTCAGCACGTTTTGGGCCTGGGGATGAATGATGCTCCGAGGAATTTTGACCGTGGATGAGGTCGTTAATCTGATCTGACTGTCGGCGGACCAGATCAGTTAACTGGGGGATGGTAGAGCGGTCCTCATTAGGTGGGGACTCAGACCCCGCCCTACGACTAGTTTCACCAAGTTCTCTACGTGTTCTCGGCATTCGGAATCAAGTATTAAACTTACGAGCTAGGCTTGTTCTCCAGGCTTTTGAGCGGCAGTACATGGACAGTCTTCAGAATCTAAAGCCTAGGCTCTGATACCACCTCTGGCGACCATACTTTTCTAATTAGGATTAGTGGCGGATTTCCGCAACGTAAGCTGCGGAAGGCCCGTCTGGTAAAAACATTTTCCTAAAATAATATACATTACTATAAAGATCTGTCCACATAGTCATCTCTGTACACAGGCCGAAGCCCCAAAACGACAAAAGAACAAAAAGCCCTAACGCCGCTCCACAGGTCTTCATCCATGTACCGTACCGCCCTCAAAAGTCCGTGGAGCACAACCACCAGCCGCCTCAGTCTTGACGCGTAACGGCATCAGACTCAGTACCTACAACACGTAAACACTGAGCAATTTGCCCAGTAGGTGAATAAAATGCATGTGTGCAAGTGTGCACACAACCCCGATCCCAATTTCTCACGATATGGTATAATGCACACTCTTTCTTTTCACGCATTCCTATTTCACACAACACAGGGCCCTAGGTTAGGCTCGACACCCTCGCGTGCAAAGACTACTGGGAGGCCACCCCAAGTCTCGCGGCAGCCTTCCCGGGTAGTGCACTGGGCGATCACGCCAATGGCCTCCTACCGGGTCGCTCCGCACCAAAGGTATACACTGATAGTGCACTGGACGATCACGCCAATGGCCTCCTCTCGGGTCACATCAAAATCTCATCCGGCGGTATGCACCTCGGGATGGTCACGCCCGAGTAGACAAATCGATCACGCCTGTCTCCGCCAGGTGCCTAGTGAGCCCAACCTCGACTCCTCTAAGAGTCACCAATCAGAAGCATCTCATTCTACCCCGTACGTCAATATCTCATATCATTACAATCACACTGCGGTCCAACCATCTCTCGCCCTAACGTGAGTACGCATGTGCCATGCATATATATGTTATTTAATAAAAACATGATTTATATAAAACATTACACAGGTACATCACGCAAATCACGTAAGTCATGAAAATCATTGAATCACAGGAAACACATAAATTCACATATGTGTTTACGTATTGTAGATGGATGATCCACCTACTTGTCCTCCCGCTAAAATCAGTCAAGAGATCTGGTGGAATCCCTAAATGTCGAACCTCTGAATAAATAAACATTATAACATCAGTATTTTTGTAAAGTTATTTAAGTCTCGAATTTCCAGATCTTAAGTATCGTAAACCCTAGAAGTTATCAGAATCCTAAAAATTGTGAAAACTCTAAAATAATGAAAACCCTAAAAATGCCAAAAAGTTACTTATACCTAAGGTTTTGTAAATATAGGTAAAGCCGAAAATTTAGTAATTGTAGAAACCTTCTCAAATATACCGAAGATTTATATGCTTTATAGAAAATTATTAAATGACGGAACTTAGGCATGGGATGTCAAGATCTCTATAAGGTTCGAAATCTTACAAATGTTGAGATCTTATTATACCTCGCAATCTTATAAATATCGAGAGTTTTGTCAAGATATTGCTAATATAAGGTTGTCGAAACCTTACCAATGTCGAAATCTTTTCACAGCGAGAATAGCTGGGTAATTTATTAAATGTCGAGAGCATAGCATAATAGGTAATATCGAGATCCTTAACAATGTCGTGATCTCATTGCTGAAAAAAAAAACAATTGTCGAGATCTTTAGTTGAAAAAGCCATTGTCGAGATCATAGTATAATTGAAAATATCGAGATCCTATATCGAAATCATACTAATGTCGAGGTCTTTGGTCGAAATCTTTCTCTTACACACATTTCGAAATCTATTTATCACAAGGTTATTAGATCTCGACATCTTCCTAAGGTTATCATATCTCGAAATCATCTCGGTAGAACATCTCGAAATCTTTCCATAATATATATGTCGAAATCTATATAAGATACATCTCGAGAAAAGCAATGTCGAATTCTTAAGCAATGTTGAAAACATTTAAATCTTCTCAAATAAACCCTAAAACATATGTCAATTTCATTTAACTATATATCTAATTACATCAAAATCCCGTATTAAAATTTACGGGTATTACAATTCCGAGCAGCGTGCGTGTGCTTTAGGAAATAGTGAACAAACCAATTTCTGCGTGTGAGCCTGCTGGAAGTGACTGCAAGAAAAGTGTGCATAAAACACAAAAAAGAAAGGACAAAAGCACAGTTGGCCACCTGTCTTCTCAGCCAATGAATAACGATGAGAAGGGTCTCGTATCTTCCCCGTCGAATATTGAATTGCCTTCACCTACCGAATCTGCATCCTCTTCTGCCTCTCTTCGTGACGATGACGCTACATACTTTTTGGATTACCAGTATTCTGAAGAGAACGCTGAACAATTGCCCCGCGAGCATATGCCTAATTATAGCAGTGCTGAAAATGTACAGGCAGAAGGGAATGTTTCTAGGCATACAGACAGTGATTCTGAGGACGCCGATTTTGAGTCAAAATCATTAAATGAGTTTTTGGCGAAACTGCAATCAAGAAAGACGGAAAGAAAATTGTCTTATAACAGCCAAACTGCTGCCGTTTCTTCAGTACTATCTCTACCTACCGTATCGCAGTTGAAAATGGGAAAAGCAGAAGATAGTGCCTTTGTCGAATGCATGCCCACTTACAATAGAAGTAGGCCAGACCAGATGATTGTTCTAGACCAACAACTGCTTATTGAATATCAAGAAGGTGTTTGCCCCGGTTTGCAAGTTGAAGGAGGCATGGCCGTATCTTCTCAGAATCTTGATCAATCATTGGGTCCTGATAAAATTTGAAAGACAGAGTTGCAGAGACCTCTGAGAATTCTGTTCCACCCGTGGCAACCACAAATTGGCTGGAGGATAGTGTGCCAATAAGAGACTTGGAAGGAAATGTTGGAGAAATTCCACTAACACTAATGAAAATATTGTAACGAGTCGTCCATGTGTCGCTGATGAGGAGATGAATATAAAAGAGATCGCTAACGGTTTTGACGAAACAAGTGAAAAATGTGATTAATAACTGCAATTTATTCAAGATTCTGCTTATCGAAGAATTGATCAAGTTGAAGATGTGTGGAATGAGCTTGCTGGAGTAGGAAATGTAGAATATCATTTGTAATTGTGCTTGATTTCATTAGTTGTCCTTGTAATTAGGGGCTTTATTTGTATTAGTCTTTAGATCAAGGACTAGTTAGATATTTGTACCAAAATTGTTGGTATAAATACTTGTAAACTAATTGACCTGAATAGAGAAAGTTTAGAGAACTGATCCGAAGGGCTTGCAATTCGATTTCTAGAGAGAGAAACAACAGTAACTTTCTCACTCTAATTAAATTCTCTCTCGTGTTCTTAACTTGAGTTTTTCGATCGAATTCAATTGATTATCAAAATGATCGAATTACTATGAATTCTAGCCTAGGATCGTAGAGTTGTTAATCTGAAGACCTAACAATTGGTAGCAGAGCAGATTCGTTCTGTTTCGAATCGTAAATTGTTAGAATTGGATTGAAATTTCATTTCGACCACTGTTCCATCGAAGAACAGATTTGGCGCGAAAAGTTTTTCGATCCAATAGCTTAATTCTGTGCTTAATTGACTTGAATTTGATGTTTCAGTGCTAGATTAAGTGATAAATGATCATTGCGACTAGATCAGTAGCAGTTTGAACTTCGTATTTTGATTAATTTGTTTCTGAAATTTTACTGTTGACGAAGAATGTGAAGAACACGTTCTGATTTTGATCAAATTCGATATATTTTGCTTCATAACGTGTTTAATTGCTTGTTCTGCGTGATTAGTACTTGATTGCGAGCAATTACCTCAAACTTCACTGTCTGATTATTTGTTTTTGCTCGAATCTGTGTTAATCGTATTCTTTCAATTTTTCTCGATTGCTCAAATTTTTCTCGCTAGGTTTTGCGATCGGATTAGTTTCTCGATCGATAAACTTAATGCGAGAATTTTTCTCGGTCAGAATATGAAGTCAGCGCTAGAATCGTCATCAGCAGAAACAATTTTAGTTAGAAATATTCCTCGAGCATTATTCAGCGAAAAACTTTTTCGAGAGAGACCAATTTTGACCTTGCATGCGTAAAAACTTTCTCTCGAAAAACTTTTTCTGTCAAACCTTTAACGTTTGACTAGACGAAAATCATTTACACGCGAGAAACGTTTCTAGTCAACATATTTATTTTGACTTGTCGAGAAACTTACTAACGTACTGTTTCTTTACGATCGAAATAAATTCATGATCTGGAAACTTTTCTCGACTGAACGATTTTGGGCAATTCATTTCGCTCGTAAAATATTTCGCTGACAAAATTTCTCGCACGAGAACAGTAAATACATTCTATATCGATGAAATTAATTTCGATCATACTTTAAAGATTGAATCAAAAATAATTGTCGATCTAATTTTCGAATCAAACGCTACTGACTAATTTTGTCACTTTTGAAGCACTTTACATCATTTTCAACCTTCAAAACAATCAACGAAGATCCTTCAACAACTCGACTACTATACAAACATGGATGCATACTCACTCGGAAATGACAACTGTCCGCCGATCTTGCAAAGAGGCGAATACACGGTGTGGAGAAGCCGCTTCCTGAATTTCATAGCTCCAAAGGATCAAGCCGAAAATCTACTGCAGTCCCTTAAAGAGGGACCGGCACAGTTCTGGGTTCATGTACCCGGGCACGAATCAGCTACTCCAGTAATTCCAGCTTCTAGGCAACTAATGGAGCCTAGAGAATACTCTCTGGAGGAAAGAGCGAGCTAAGGCTGATCTAGTAGCCATGAATACCCTTATGCAAGGCATCCCCAACGATATATACAGACAAATAGACAGCCTTACATCGGCTAAGGGGATGTGGGTTGAGCTGCATAGGATGATGCAAAGGACGGAATTTGGCATAAAGGCCAAGAAGGCGAACATTCTCACTGCTTACGACTCCTTCAAAGCAAAGCCGGAGGAGAGTCTACGAAATTTACCAACGATACCTCACTCTTCTCAACGAGATGAGGAAGATAGAAATAACGAAGACAAACATGGAAACAAACATAAGATTTCTATCTTCTCTGCCCACGGAATGGAAGAAAAAATCCACACAAATACGACAAAATAAAGATCTAGAGGAGTTGGATGTCCATGCCGTGTTCGATAATCTCGCTTAGCATATCAAAGAGCAGAAAGGCAAACAAACCGATGACACGGTTGCCTTAGTCTCGGAGAAGAGGAGCACAAGATCAAGAAAAGGAAAAGATCGTTAGGCCACCTTCATCATCAGATTCAGAAGGAGAATCGGACTCCGACATCGAGCTGAACATGGAAGCCCTTGGAAAGCAGTTAGCTCTCATTAGACAAATGATGAGCAAGAAGTACTTCAAGAAGAAGTCTTCAACCTCAGCCAACAGACTTCGGACTACAAGCTCCAAGAACAAAGAACGTGCTCCGGAGAGTTCCGAGGTCAAGAATCCCAAAGAGACTAACAAATGCTTTAACTGTGGCAAAGTGGTCACTTCGCCAGAGAATGCACTCTCCCGAAGAAGAGAGATGCAAACTACTACTCCAAGAAGCTTCAATTGACAAAACAGAAAGAAGCTGGAGTAGCTCTCATGGCCGAACAGGACCAATGGCTCGAGGACACATCGAGCTCGGAAGAAGAGAACTTAGCCCTCATGGCCCGTCTCGACAACGAATTGAACGCCGAAACCTCCACTCATACGGACGACGACAACACATCCACGTCTTCAAATGAGGTAGTCACTCCTTCCACATTATTGACCATGTTAGAATCATATCAAACGCAATATGCTAACATGAAACGTGAGCAGAAAAGTATAAAGGAAGTAGAGAACAAACTTGAGAGAGCTCAGGAGAAGATAAATAGTCTCGAATCAGACCTTAGAAGCTCTAGTGCAAAAATAGAAGAACTTACTAAGAGCTTACATTGTAAAGAGACTAGTCAACCTCCTTTAGGACAGCGTAGTGAAAAGATTAAAGAATTAGAAGATAGGCTAGCAAATAACTACAATTGTTTGGTTAGGCATCTCAACGAGAAAGCTACCTTAAATTGTAGGATAACCGAAGCTACCTCTAAGATCACTGACTTAGAAGTTCAATTAGAAACATCTAACGCTAAGGTTAGTGAGCTTAGTAAGGATCTAGACACCTGTCAAGCCGCCAAACTGACGGTAGAAAATAACTATGCTCTCCTAAGTGAGGAACGCAGGAAGTTGTATGCAAAAATTAAAAAATTAGATGATTTTCTTACGCGTAGGGGACACTCTGAACAGACGATATTCTTAAACAAGCCCAAGGATATAGAGTTTTATAATCCAATAGAAGGCATAGGTTACACTAACCCACGTATTTTACGAAAGAAAGAAATGCATGACATTATGAACATGGGTTTAGCTGCAACCTCTCTTAGGAATATTACGGAATCGACGTACGAAAATGCGTTTGATTCATCCATCAAACAAGCCTCACATGGGCCTGAGATCCCCTTTGACTATAGTGAACTAATTGAAAAGGACAAAAATAGGAAACCATCCTTAACACTGTTAGTGAATTAGCTCAAGTCATACCTCCTGACTCTAAAGAACACTATGAGGAAGTCAAAAAGGTTAATTATCAATTCTCTCTACAAACCCCCTATCATAAAACAGATAGAGAAGTCCCAGGCGAAACTAGACAAAGAAAGAGAGAATTTCGAAAAGAAAAAATTCTTTAAAGAGATGGAAAACCTCAAGGCTTCCCTGTCCTTCCAACCATAAAGAAAGCTTATGGCGCCGTACATGCCTGTACTCACCTAAGGTATCCCGTAGAAATTAAATCCCCCAAGCACCTTAGGAGACTATCACAAGAAAAGATCTTTTCCTCAGTCAAACCTTCCAAGGCATTTGTACGAGCTGAAATTAACCTTCCCTATAAGGTTCAACCCAAATGGGTTCCTAAATCTCCGCCTAGGACGACAAAAGCCAAAAGGGCCAAGTCTCCTATAGAGGCAAAACCCAAACCCACTTCTCCAAAAGTGCAATGGGTTATTAAGACTCTTCCAGAAATAGATTTAGGAGTCATATCTGAACCCAAAATTAAATCTGCTAATCTGAGAGGACCCATGCTTAAGTGGGTACCTAAAGCTCTCTAAATTGTTTTTGCAGATCCATCATGTGTGGTACCTCGACTCTGGTTGCTCCACACACATGACTGGTAAACAAGAGCTGCTGAGCAACTACAAAGACCGACCAAACGGCAAAGTCAGATTTGGGAACAACGATTCAGCCCCGATTCTAGGACTTGGGGATATCATTTTGAAGAATCTAACAATCAAAGATGTCTCATACGTCGAAGGCCTTCGCCATAACTTGTTCAGCATAGGCCAATTCTGTGACAAAGGCTTTCAGGTGGTCTTCCATGCTGACCGTTGCAGAATATTGGATAGTCAGGACACAGAACTCCTTCAAGGACTTTGGAAATCCAATCTTTACACGATCAACCTGACGTCCGTGCGGCCCTCGACAGCTGTCTGCCTCATTTCTCAGATTGATTTACAGAGGAACAGCCTATGGCATCAACTACTGTCTCATCTAAATATGAAAGCTCTCCAAAGTCTTTCTACGAAAAAGTTGGTTCACGGTCTTCCAACTATACAACTACAAAGGGAGCATCATTGTTCGGCATGTCATCTAGGAAAAATGAAGCGAGCATCTCATCACGTCAAGCAAATTGCGTCTACTTCTCGACCATTGGAACTGATTCACATGGATCTCTGCGGTCCGATGCGACTCAGAGTATCAATGGAAGAAAGTATGTCCTAGTGATTGTAGATGACTATTGTCGCTACACGTGGACAAAGTTCCTCCGAACGAAAGATGAGACCGGTGACTTGATTATCAATTTTGTGAACACAACTCAAAATCTGCTGCAACAGACTATTCAAGTTGTTAAAACAGACAACGGCATTGAGTTCAAGAACAATCACCTCAGTGAGTTTTATCAGAAACTTGGATTAAGTCAACAATTTTCAGGTGCCAAAACACCTCAACAAAATGGGGTCGTTGAAAGGAAAAATCGAACACTAGTGGAAGTCGCTCGTACAATACTGATCCAATCGGGACTTCCACACTTTCTATGGGCTGAAGCAGTCAATACCGCTTGTTTCACTCAAAACAGGTCGGTGGTTCACAAACGGTTCAACAAGACTCCGTACGAGATTGTGAATAATAGAGTGCCCAACATCTCTTTCCTTAAAGTCTTCGGGTGCAAGTGCTTTGTGGCGAACGACCGAGAGCAACTTGGAAAGTTCGACCCTAAAGCATTCGAAGCTACATTTGTATGGTATTCTTCAACATCAAAAGCGTATCGAGTATACATCAAGTCCAACCGAACTATTAAGGAAAGCTATAATGTCACTTTCCACGAAGTGGCAGAAATGTCTTCTGGTCAACTCAGTCCAGGACCCGTGCCTAACCCGTTGGTTCCTGCTCAATTCAGTTCAGGACCCGTGCTCAACCCGTTGGTTTCTGAAGACAACATTTCAGAACCCGTAATCACTGGTGTGTTGGCATAAAGCCAATAGAAGATGGCAACAACTTCAGGATCAGTGTCAGACGAAGCAACGAGACTTGCAATAGACGACTTGGATTCTCACTTCGAACCGGTATATCGGTCATACACGACTACCCTACTATGGATTCTCCACCGAACGAGACCGACGTACCAAGTTCATCTCACACCTCTACCCCACCCGTTCAGAATTGCCACAGAATACCGAAGAACCTACAGTGGTCATTGAGGATGTATCATCAGAGACGATCGATCCAAGTGCAGAAATGGAACTTCCTCAGACAATTGATCAATTAGAGAATATAGGAAATCTAGACCCACAGATGCTGATGCATCAACTTCAGCTTTGCCTCACGAGCTCAAGTGGACTAGAGGTCATCCGGTTGATCAGATAATTGGCGATCCTTCGGATGGTGTGAGGACACGTCGTCAACACTGTCTTTTCAGTTGCTTCCTGAGCCAAAACGAGCCTACCAAAGTAGCCGACGCACTTCGAGACCCGGATTGGACAATTGCAATGCAAGAGGAAATCAATCAATTCGAACGTCTTCAAGTGTGGACCTTGGTACCCCGTCCTCATGGAAAAACAGTGGTCGGAACTAAATGGGTTTTCAAGAATAAAAAAATGAAGATGGTGAAGTGATCCGGAACAAAGCAAGGCTAGTTGCTAAGGGATACAATCAACAGGAAGGCATCGACTAGACGAGACTTATGCTCCTGTTGCCCGTATCGAAGCTATCCGCCTCATGTTGGCTTATGCGGCTCACAAAGACTTCAAAGTCTATCAGATGGATGTTAAAACCGCTTTTCTCAACGGCGTGTTAAAAGAAGTCTACGTCGCTCAGCCGGAAGGTTTCGTTGATCAAGAACATCCCGATCACGTCTATCGTTTGGACAAAGCTCTCTATGGACTAAAACAAGCCCCACGTGCTTGGTACGATGTCCTGAGTGATTTCCTCGTGAAGTCTGGATTCATACGAGGAACGATAGACACAACCCTCTTCATTAAATGACATGATAAAGATCTGATGGTCGTCCAAGTATACGTCGACGACATCATCTTCGGATCAACAAATCCTCGGCTCTGCAAGAAGTTTGGAGATCTCATGAAGAGCAAATTCGAAATGAGTCACATGGGAGAGATGCAATTTTTCTTAGGCCTTTAGGTCAGGCAGCTCAATGATGGAATTTTCATCAGTCAAACAAAATACATCAAGGATATTCTGAAGAAGTTTCATCAAGACCAGAGCAAGCCTCTCTGCACTCCTATTTCAGCAAGCTGCAAGCTGGATGCCGATCCCTCTGGTAAATCGGTCGACATCACACTGTATCGCAGTATTATTGGTTCTCTTCTCTACCTCACTTCGAGCCGGCCAGACATCATGTTTGCCACTTGCTTGTGTGCCCGTTTTCAAGCCGATCCCAAAGAATCCCATATGCTTGCGGTCGAAAGAATTCTGCGCTACCTTAAGGGCACCTCTACCCTTGGCCTATGGTATCCAAAGGGTACGAATTTCAAACTTATCGGCTACACTGACGCTGACTATGCAGGTTGCCGAATGGACAGGAAAAGCACGTCCGGCGGGGCTCAATTTCTAGGAGAAAAGCTGGTCTGCTGGTCATCCAAAAAGCAAAACTGTGTGTCCACTTCGATGACCGAAGCAGAATACGTGGCTGCCGCCAGTTATTGCTCACAGATGCTGTGGATGCGGACACAGCTCGCGACTATGGGTACAATCTAAATAATATACCCATATATAGTGATAGTCAAAGTGCAATCGCCATTACTTGCAATCCTGTTCATCATTCACGCACAAAACACATAGACATTTGATATCATTTTATCAAAGATCACGTAGAAAATGGCACGATAGAGATGTACTTTGTGAACACAGAGTTTCAACTAGCCGACAATTTCACCAAGGCCTTGGATGAGAAACGATTCCAATTCCTTGTCGGAAAATTAGGCATGCTGAATCTTCCGTAATATGTGCATTACCTGATCTTCTGTGCTATCACATGCTCTATTGTATGTGTTTTCTATGCTTATTTGTCCTTATCTTGCGTGATAAAAATAATAATAATAAAAAAGTATATAAATATATATATATATATATATATATATATAATATAATGGGGTATGACGAAATCCTTTAGAATGCTTTGATCTAAAGTCACCAAAAATTTTACCCCGACATGGGATCGATTTAATTGCTTAAATTTTGTCAGTCTAAGTCGCATTCTTGTGTCTAAAAGGTCATTTGATTATTCCACTAGACACAAAGTCACTCTACATACGTGAGGATTCAAGCCTTGTTCCTTTTTCCTTTCTTTGGATCTATCTCGAGTGAGTCACACATAAATTACTTGTCGTACCTAGTGATTCTTTGTGTCATACTCATCTTGCGTTAGATCGTTAGGAAAATGATAAGGGAGTTTAGGATATTCCTCATTCGGCCTTATATCAATTCCCCCACGTTTGCCCTTAGTCATCCACTTTGAGCCTTCTCCGACGTCCTTTTCTTCATTTGAAACCCATTTCCAGCCTTCAACCGAATTCTATACTCTTCGAATGGTTGTTCAAACGAGAAAAGAAGGGGGAGATAACAAAAGAAAAGTAGGTGATGACAAAAGAAGGCATTGCTCAACGCACAAAAACCAAAGGAACCGGCCTTCCCACTACCTTGTAGAAAGTGGCATGGTTCCTGCTGCGAACTTCTCCAACCATAATCTCGTACGCTCGTCAGAACGGCTGGAAGAGGAGCACCACGAAGTGAACTTCTCCAACGATAATCCGGTCTTATATCGGGAAACGAGAAGAGGAGCGCAGCCTCGGGTACGAATTCCATAACCGTGAACTTTTCCAAAAAGATAATATCTGAAACCTCTCTAAGGATTAAGATAAGAGGAGCACGGTATCGACCCGAGAACCAAAGAGAAGAACTTCGCCCACGATAATCTCCTATAGCCTCGTGGAGAAGCGGAGCTTCAGCTTGAGCATAGCATAAAAAGGGATAGTTCTTAAAAGAAAAAAGAGGGAGATAAGATTAAAAAAAAAAGATGCCGTAAGGAAAGGAGAATGGAAGATGACGAAGAGATAAGCTTACTTTCCTCTAAATTCCTTCCCTTCTAAGTCCTAGCCAAACTAAAACCTTTACATCCTTTCGATTCCAATCGACGGTCTCTCGCTTGGGTGAAATGGTTAAACACGCCTCGATCACAGGTAAATTGACTTGAAACTGCTTTATGTTGACTTGAGTGATAATAGTATTAAAATCCCAAGATAGAAATTATTGAGAGCACGAGCGAACCTAGTGAGAGTTGTCGAAATGGAACAGTCTATGAGCTTAGGACTATAGTTTGACGACATGACTTGACTGCATTTTTTCTTTCAAATGTCTCGTAAAATTTTAGGCTTGACGATTAATCGAAGCAAAATAATCTGACCCCATACTATAATGATAGTAAACTACGAAAAATAATAATAATAATAATAAAAATATATATATATATAAAAGTATATACTTCGCACATTTTGACATGAAATGTTATGTTTCATATACGTTGAATTGATTAAATGTGAATTTCTTTAGTGTATCGCACTTTCTAAATGCAATTTTAGATTGCATTGGTACTGAATTGTCTAAATGCGATAAATTTGTTTTCTTGCACCCTCACACAATATTTTAAAGTACATGTTTTCGGGGACCATGTATACGCACTTACTTGGTAGATTTGTGTGTTATATGCTCGTGACTTGAATTGATTTAATATGCTTGCATAATTAGTCAATTCTTGCTCATTATTTGAGGGGGAGCAAGTATAAAAATCGTGGTTTAGCTCCAAATATTTTTTACGTTTTCTCTGTGTATTTCAGATCTTTCACAATTAAGGAGTGAGACGTCGACACTACAAAGAGAGGAGCTAGACACAAGACCAGATATTTCAAAGATAACATTGCCAAAAATAATTGTTGATTAACTCCATTATTACTAACGGTTATCTCTAAGTGGTAGAGATTTTTAAACTTCTGCCAGGGGAGCTAGACGTTACTACACGGAAAATACATGAGTTAATTGCATTTATTTTAATTACTAAGGGGGAGCCTTACAATGGGTTTTATTTTGAAATAGGGGTCAATCTGAAATTCTTTAGAAGAACTTACTATCGAGAAACTGGATATTAGAATTATTTCGCAATCTAAAGTTTCTCGATCGTAAACAGTGTTGGGATAGATTTTGATTAACCGCGATAATTTGCGATCGAAGAATTGAATTTTTCGTGTGCAAATACTAATGGGCCTGATCCCTTATATCGCAAAATGTCAAATCACAAGCCCGACAATAAATTAATGCTAGTTAATAAAAGTTTAACTTTTGTCAGTCGAAAAACTTTTTCTCACTCAAAACCTAATCGAGAAAAAAAACTCTCGCAAAACTTTCTCAGACGATTCAAAAACCTTCAAAATCTTTCGATTTTTCACTCCAAATCGTCTGATTAAAGTAGAAATTCGATTCGGTTAACGATTGCGTATGTTATAACTTGATTTGCATTTCCATTATGCAGTTTTTCGCATGTTTAGTTATGACTTTCGACTGTTCTTCAAAGAATCATTTAAACGTATACTGTTTCTCTAAATTTAGGCATGCTTCTTGGATTTTCTGAGTTAAATGCCTGTTGTTTAGATAGATTCGATGTTTTTTGATGAAACAGATAGCGTAAATCGTTGGAAAATTTCCATCTGTGATGATAAAATGAGCTTCGATGAAACTGGGTATTTTGAAGTTTTGAAGCTGTCGAAGGACTTTGTCGATCGAAAATTATGTTAATTGGATTTCAATTCAATCGAGATACTGTTTGTGTCGATTTAGTTTTCGATTGCAAAATTTTGACTTAGTCATCACGATAAAAGATTATAACCGTTACATTTACCATCGAAAAATCCAATTATGATTTTCTGCGAGCGAAAAACTTATGCACTGAATAGATAATTTAGATGCAAATTCAAATCGAGCGTCAAACTTACTATCGCAAAATTAAATTTCGATTTCACTTTATTTCGGTGTGGCAGCCCCGCCTTCCACCACTACTTTCTACACTAGTCTATGCGACTAATGTCCTACTAATGAAATAGAAAGTACGAAATTTCGTATAAAATTTTTCCTTTTATATAAAGGAATCGTAACTGTTCCTACAAAATCATCGTTGGGTCCTATTTACATAGGAAAGCGCGCATGCGGGTCAAAAGAAATATATCTACTGGGCCTCCACGAGGTCGCATCCATGCACACACTTCCATATCAAAAGCCCCCGGAAGCTTCAAAGTTGGCCTCGCCGTGAAAATGATCACGTACCGTGATCGCGCGGTCCTACAACACATAAAAACGTGGAATGAGCTTATAGAGCTCAGTAAGTGAAAATCATGCATGCAATGCACGTGACCTAAATAGCGATGGCATCCGCGCCAATGCTATCTACTTCTCACATTCTTCCTGACCTTTCTCACATTCTTCTTGACTTTTCGTAACATATTTGGGCCCTCGGCTTTCAATCTTACTATGCACCATATAGAGCTCAAACCCCTAAGGGTACAAGTGGCAGTACACACACTGGGAGGCTAAACCCGAGTACTCAATTTGTGCGTAACCCTATGGTGCCTTTCAATCCCAATGCGGTACACACTGAGAGGCTACTAGTGCCTTTCAATCCCAATGTGATCCACACTGAGAGGCTACTAGTGCCTTTCAATCCCAATGCTGTCCCATTGAGAGGCTACCCCGGGCACACAAATTTCGTTTAACCCTAAAGCGCCTTTCCATCCCAATGCGGTCTGACACGCGGGCGCTTCTCACTGGTAGCTTATACGAGGTCGCCAACACTCGAGGTTCCCTCGGTGCCGCTCATACCCTCGAGTCGCATCCTCCAGGTTGCATCTCCCGCTACGGGGTATTCCCCCTACCTTTCGTGAATCAGGTAATTCGGCTTCGTGAATCGCCGTGGTAGCATAGAAGAGCCGTGACTCATCATTGAGTCGACACAAATGCCTATATCGGCTAATATACATCGCTCTCAAGCGATCATATACTCATGTACGCTATTTCCCTGACTCTTATACTAGTCGTGCGTGCATATGCTCATGCCATGAATATGCGTGCCATGTCATCGTACAACGCAATTAAATCACGTAAGAACTCACATAAAATCATAGAAGCACATAGACACGTCACACAAAATTATAAAAGCACATAACGCATAATTTCATGCACATAAAAATTATGTGTTGTAGTTGCGATTTCCACTTACCTGGTATCCTTAGCTATGTCGTATGGTAAATGGCTAATCTTCAAACCCTAAGTATAGAAACTATAAATTAGGGTTTGTTAGTCTAATTATTATTTTACGAAATGGGTTTAATTTGAAAACCCTAATTTTGATTTATAAATCTCAAAACCCTAAATTTCGAATTTTAACTTAATTAAAAATATTATTTTGAAGTTTATAAAAATCTTTGGTTGGGTGTTAGTTTAAATTTCGACACTTCATCTCCAAACATCTCGATACATATAGATCTCGACATTGTAGTTTAAATCTTGATATTATATACAATTTCGACATGAATTATAACATAAATTTCGATATATACATTGACATATGAACTCGACATCTTCCACAATATTTCGAGCTTCTAATCTTTTAATATTTCGACATCCACATGTTATACAAATATTTCGATATTGATTATACCACACCTAAAGAGTTCGCTAGGTTATTCTAGAACGAATCATAGTCTAAACCATACAACACTCGACATCATTCTCATTACTCAGATAAGATGTCGACATGCACTTCAATCTCAACATGTTACATATTATATATATATATATATATAATTTCGAGACTCATATCAAGAAAGATCTCGACACAATGATCTCGACTTAATTGAACAAGGGGTTTCGACATTTTCATGATAACCTTATATAGTATATAAATTTCGAGATTCAGTAATACACACAGCTTTCTTAGGTTTCGAGATATATGTTGGAATTACAAATAAAAAGTCGAGTTGCTTTATAAAAATCTCGGTATCATCTTTGAAGAAAATTTCGACATTACTAAACTGAAAACCATTTCATCACTCGATATTTTCGATCAAAGCATCACACTTTTCCAAGAACAGTTTGAAGATTTATAGACCTTATCAAAACCCTAAAATAAGTAATTAGAACTCTATTTTAAAACCTAAAATTATGTAAACTGCTATAGTAGTAAAGTTCTTAACATGCTTAAATAAAACATAAAGTTTAAACATATGAGTTACGATAGATTCATACCACTCCTAGCTTTGAAAATCTGTTCCTCCTCGTTTCTCCTCTGCTTTTAAGTCCTCGAGGCTTTTTATGTTAATGAAATGAAATTTCATTCATTCATTTTCTTTTATCCCTAAGTTAACGTGTATAGGTGAACAAATATCATTGACAACTTGTAACTTCCTTCTTAGCTAAGTAAGTAATACTTATCTTCTTGTTCGACATTTTTTTAGTGCTTATTGCTCTCGAGTTTTCAACAAGGATGTCGAGATGTATATATAAAAATATAACAAGATTACTTCGACATTATACTTTTAAAATCTCGAAATGACATAGATGAGATATATGTCGATATTATCAACGAAATTTCGAGCTACATGCCATACCTTATGCCTCGACATTATATATATTAAGGTTCGATATTTAATACATGATTTCGACATCACTCTCTTAACACTAGACATTCTAATACTTTCGATCAAAAGTCTATAGTTCTCAAGAACAGTTTGAACATAATAAAAACTTCAAATATTCTAACTAATTAAGTTTCGAAGTTAACATAACCTAACCAAAAATTCTAAAGGTTCCAAAAACCCTTATTAATTAAACTAATATAAACAAACCCTAATTAGTTCTAGATTTTCATATCTGCTGCTCCTTTTAAACATTTTAAATCTTAGACACCTAAAAATTTTATCTCATATACTCGTGTTTCATATCCTACTAATAACAGAAAAGAGATGATCAAAGACTTAGAGTAAAAGGGATAATACCGTTCGAGCACTATTACGTTTGAATCTCCTTATATGGTTTATTGTTCAAGCTCTGTTAGATGTCACCTTCATGTTCAACGTTTCTTCTTTTCTTTAATGATTTTATACCAGTAAAGAAACTCTTGATAAACACTAAACCATAGAAAGGTTTATTTGATGGGACAAGTGGCGACATGGACTTCCTCATGTCTAAGTAACTAATACTTATCTTATACTTATTGGGCCTAGGTTAGAATATAATAATCCCAAATGAATTATTATACTTTCGAATATTCCTATATCTAGCCTATTATTAATACTTTCTCTTACCAATACTTATATGTCTTGTCTTCTTAGTCCCAACTTAACTTCCCTATACGGTTAATCATCCTAGTTGCACGTAAGCATGTATATACGGTATCACACGTACATGAAATCATATATTCACATAAGTCACGTAAAGCACTAAAATAATAGTACATCTATTACAAAATAATTTGTATGCCGTAATTATTTCTCATAGTCTTAACATCTTTATCTAATAAATCTAACGAAATTTCTGATCTACTACTAATTAAATCGTAAATCCCGTAATTAAATTTTACGGGTATTACATCCTCCCCCCTTAAAAGAATTTCGCCCCCGAAATTCCGTTAGCTGGAATAATTCAGGGTGACGATAGGTAGGGAGTTGATCTGGCTTGGTTAGGTGATAGAAATTCACCCTAGGAAGTTATCAAAGAATCTCAAATAATTTTCCAGAATAGAAAGGAATAGAATTCTGATGAATCGGATATAAAGATTGTTCTAGTTAGTGGAACCTATACTACCTCGAAGAGCTAAAGAGAATAATTATAAACTTAGGCAGAAATCGAAGAGCCTAAGTACCCATCACGCTTCCGCTGCGCAACTCTGCTATCGAATAAATATGTTTCTTAGGATGAGTAAAAGATTAGGGCGTAGGAATATACCCCGGTATTATTGGTTTCAGGAATTCAGCAAAAGATTTCGGCTTCCTATTTCGAACGCCTATCTACTACGATCACGTCTCAGGTCAACACTCGAACTGGTATCAACCAAGTCGGCTAAAAGAAACCCTGAGTCTTACCATATAAGTGGTGGGTACAAAAGAAAGTGTGGCTCCTAAGTCCACTAACATGCATATTGAGGTTTAATCGGTTAGAAGGGTACCTTCCATCTCGGAGTGGTTGTTTTCAGCTTCTTCCGCTGTAAGCATGTATACCCGAGCAGGGGCCGTCAGCGGCTTAGCCTGGTTTGGTCCCTGACTCCTAGATGCATTCTCGGGGCACACTACGGAGTAGTGGCCTATCTTGCCACATTTAAAGCAGGTGGAGTTTTGGGAGAAACAGACGCCAAGATGACGTCGTGCACATTTTGGGCATACGGGTGCATTCGGTTGGGGTCTCCCTTGATTCGGATTAGGCTGTCGGGGTGGTCCGGGTCGATTTTGGAAGTTGGGTTTTACATTCTTAGGAACGAACCTTTTCTTCAAGTTATTTATGTCCTCTTTAGGTCCTTGTTCGAACTTCCTTTTTGCTTCGTGTGCTCGTACAATTCGGATTTCGGCTTGCTCAGCCATCAGGGCTCGTTCTGCCATTTGGGCATAAGTAACCCCTTGGAATCCAGCCATGCCGACGTCGCGATAGAGTTCTGGCTTCAAGCCTTCCATAAATCGTTCGATTTTCAGCGAGTCGGTGCTTACCATGTGGGTAGCGAATCGGGAAAGTTGTTCGAATTTCCTAATATACTATGCCACTGTCATTGCTCCTTGGCGGAGATTGATGAACTCGTTCATCCTTTGAGCACGGACGGGAGCAGTGAATACTTATTGCGGAAAAGTTCTTTGAAACGCTCCCAGGTCATTGTCAAGGGATCTTCTAAAGTTAGGATCGTGTCCCACCAGTGGCCGGCGCTTCCCCTTAATAGGTACCCAGCACACAAGGCTTTTTCGGTTTCAGGGGTACGGCTATGCTGGAACATAGTTTCTAAGGTTCGGAGCCAATCCTCAGCCGAGGTTGGGTCAAGAGCATCTTCAAAGGTTGGGGGTTTAAGTTTACGAAATCTCTCCCTGACCATTTCGATTCTGTCAGCCTGAGGGGGTCCGTTACTTGATTGCCCGCCAGCGTTTTGTTGCTGGATCAGTTGCTGGATTTGGGCATATTGTTGGCGGACTAATTCCGCGAGTTGGAGGATAGTCTCATCCCGACTATCAGTAGAGGGCTGTGGGTTCTTTACCTTTATCTGCACCCGCACTATTTTCATTTCTCGTTCTACCCATCGTTCTTCTATCCTAATGTTCCTAAGAGCAATCAGTCATGTAATACAAGAAATTCATAGAAACATAAAACTTACAGGAAAAGCCGCTTCCGTGCTTTTGAGTGTGTGTACATGGACAGTCTGCAGAACCTAAATCCTAAGCTCTGATACCACCTGTGGCAGCCCCGCCTTCCACCACTACTTTCTACACTAGTCTATGCGACTAATGTCCTACTAATGAAATAGAAAGTACGAAATTTCGTATAAAATTTTTCCTTTTATATAAAGGAATCGTAACTGTTCCTACAAAATCATCGTTGGGTCCTATTTACATAGGAAAGCGCGCATGCGGGTCAAAAGAAATCTATCTACTGGGCCTCCACGAGGTCGCATCCATGCACACACTTCCATATCAAAAGCCCCCGGAAGCTTCAAAGTTGGCCTTGCCGTGAAAATGATCACGTACCGTGATCGCGGGGTCCTACAACACATAAAAACGTGGAATGAGCTTATAGAGCTCAGTAAGTGAAAATCATGCATGCAATGCACGTGACCTAAATAGCGATGTCATCCGCGCCAATGCTATCTACTTCTCACATTCTTCCTGACCTTTCTCACATTCTTCTTGACTTTTCGTAACATATTTGGGCCCTCGGCTTTCAATCTTACTATGCACCATATAGAGCTCAAACCCCTAAGGGTACAAGTGGCAGTACACACACTGGGAGGCTAAACCCGAGTACTCAATTTGTGCGTAACCCTATGGTGCCTTTCAATCCCAATGCGGTACACACTGAGAGGCTACTAGTGCCTTTCAATCCCAGTGTGATCCACACTGAGAGGCTACTAGTGCCTTTCAATCCCAATGCTGTCCCATTGAGAGGCTACCCCGGGCACACAAATTTCGTTTAACCCTAAAGCGCCTTTCCATCCCAATGCGGTCTGACACGCGGGCGCTTCTCACTGGTAGCTTATACGAGGTCGCCAACACTCGAGGTTCCCTCGGTGCCGCTCATACCCTCGAGTCGCATCCTCCAGGTTGCATCTCCCGCTACGGGGTATTCCCCCTACCTTTCGTGAATCAGGTAATTCGGCTTCGTGAATCGCCGTGGTAGCATAGAAGAGCCGTGACTCATCATTGAGTCGACACAAATGCCTATATCGGCAAATATACATCGCTCTCAAGCGATCATATACTCATGTACGCTATTTCCCTGACTCTTATACTAGTCGTGCGTGCATATGCTCATGCCATGAATATGCGTGCCATGTCATCGTATAACGCAATTAAATCACGTAAGAACTCACATAAAATCATAGAAGCACATAGACACGTCACACAAAATTATAAAAGCACATAATGCATAATTTCATGCACATAAAAATTATGTGTTGTAGTTGCGATTTCCACTTACCTGGTATCCTTAGCTATGTCGTATGGTAAATGGCTAATCTTCAAACCCTAAGTATAGAAACTATAAATTAGGGTTTGTTAGTCTAATTATTATTTTACGAAATGGGTTTAATTTGAAAACCCTAATTTTGATTTATAAATCTCAAAACCCTTTCGAATTTTAACTTAATTAAAAATATTATTTTGAAGTTTATAAAAATCTTTGGTTGGGTGTTAGTTTAAATCTCGACACTTCATCTCCAAACATCTCGATACATATAGATCTCGACATTGTAGTTTAAATCTTGATATTATATACAATTTCGACATGAATTATAACATAAATTTCGATATATACATTGACATATGAACTCGACATCTTCCACAATATTTCGAGCTTCTAATCTTTTAATATTTCGACATCCACATGTTATACAAATATTTCGATATTGATTATACCACACCTAAAGAGTTCGCTAGGTTATTCTAGAACGAATCATAGTCTAAACCATACAACACTCGACATCATTCTCATTACTCAGATAAGATGTCGACATGCACTTCAATCTCAACATGTTACATATTATATATATATATATATATAATTTCGAGACTCATATCAAGAAAGATCTCGACACAATGATCTCGACTTAATTGAACAAGGGGTTTCGACATTTTCATGATAACCTTATATAGTATATAAATTTCGAGATTCAGTAATACACACAACTTTCTTAGGTTTCGAGATATATGTTGGAATTACAAATAAAAAGTCGAGTTGCTTTATAAAAATCTCGGTATCATCTTTGAAGAAAATTTCGACATTACTAAACTGAAAACCATTTCATCACTCGATATTTTCGATCAAAGCATCACACTTTTCCAAGAACAGTTTGAAGATTTATAGACCTTATCAAAACCCTAAAATAAGTAATTAGAACTCTATTTTAAAACCTAAAATTATGTAAACTGCTATAGTAGTAAAGTTCTTAACATGCTTAAATAAAACATAAAGTTTAAACATATGAGTTACGATAGATTCATACCACTCCTAGCTTTGAAAATCTGTTCCTCCTCGTTTCTCCTCTGCTTTTAAGTCCTCGAGGCTTTTTATGTTAATGAAATGAAATTTCATTCATTCATTTTCTTTTATCCCTAAGTTAACGTGTATAGGTGAACAAATATCATTGACAACTTGTAACTTCCTTCTTAGCTAAGTAAGTAATACTTATCTTCTTGTTCGACATTTTTTTAGTGCTTATTGCTCTCGAGTTTTCAACAAGGATGTCGAGATGTATATATAAAAATATAACAAGATTACTTCGACATTATACTTTTAAAATCTCGAAATGACATAGATGAGATATATGTCGATATTATCAACGAAATTTCGAGCTACATGCCATACCTTATGCCTCGACATTATATATATTAAGGTTCGATATTTAATACATGATTTCGACATCACTCTCTTAACACTAGACATTCTAATACTTTCGATCAAAAGTCTATAGTTCTCAAGAACAGTTTGAACATAATAAAAACTTCAAATATTCTAACTAATTAAGTTTCGAAGTTAACATAACCTAACCAAAAATTCTAAAGGTTCCAAAAACCCTTATTAATTAAACTAATATAAACAAACCCTAATTAGTTCTAGATTTTCATATCTGCTGCTCTTTTTAAACATTTTAAATCTTAGACACCTAAAAATTTTATCTCATATACTCGTGTTTCGTATCCTACTAATAACAGAAAAGAGATGATCAAAGACTTAGAGTAAAAGGGATAATACCTTTCGAGCACTATTACGTTTGAATCTCCTTATATGGTTTATTGTTCAAGCTCTGTTAGATGTCACCTTCATGTTCAACGTTTCTTCTTTTCTTTAATGATTTTATACCAGCAAAGAAACTCTTGATAAACACTAAACCATAGAAAGGTTTATTTGATGGGACAAGTGGCGACATGGACTTCCTCATGTCTAAGTAACTAATACTTATCTTATACTTATTGGGCCTAGGTTAGAATATAATAATCCCAAATGAATTATTATACTTTCGAACATTCCCATATCTAGCCTATTATTAATACTTTCTCTTACCAATACTTATATGTCTTGTCTTCTTAGTCCCAACTTAACTTCCCTATACGGTTAATCATCCTAGTTGCACGTAAGCATGTATATACGGTATCACACGTACATGAAATCATATATTCACATAAGTCACGTAAAGCACTAAAATAATAGTACATCTATTACAAAATAATTTGTATGCCATAATTATTTCTCATAGTCTTAACATCTTTATCTAATAAATCTAACGAAATTTCTGATCTACTACTAATTAAATCGTAAATCCCGTAATTAAATTTTACGGGTATTACATTCGGTCGCAAAAATTCTAGCAGCGAGAAATTTATTTTTCTATGCTTAACTTTTTCGATCGTAAAATTCGCCGCTTAGAATAAATTAATCGAAAATTTCTTGACGATTGACTTAGTCCTTCGTTGACTAATTTCCCGATAAAAATATTTCGCCGCGAAAAGTTTACTTACAATCGAAAATCACATATCGCTCGACAAATTTCAAATCGAAAAATTTTATTCAGTCGAAGAAAATTTCTCGACAGTAAATTTACGCGAGAAATAATTTCTCGATCGTAAATTTACACGGAATTTTTCTCGATCGAAAAATTGATCGACTACAGTTTAGATTTCAACTTCAACACTTAGAAAATTTTTCTAAGTCTTTTGCACTGTAGCGAATATTTCTCGATCGAAAAATTACACGGAGGCATTTCAATTGAAATCAATGCATAAGAAATCAAATTGAAAATCAATTTTATCGACTGAAAAATTTCTCGGCATGAACAGTGGATAAGACACTTAGCGAAATTTCGAACTATTTTTCACATGATATGTATTTCATTCGAAATTACATTCATGCCATTACTATTTTTCAAAATTGAGCATACACTATGCTTTTGATACGATTTCAATTCAAAATTCATCGAACATGATATTACTTGCAATATTACTATAGTTTGATGAAATTTATTCATATTTCGACTGAAAATAAAATTGAACTAATAAACTTTTATATATCTTATTTTTCAGATGGATCGCTACCCGAAATACAACCACATCTACGATCACAACCTTTATCTAAAGGTTCAAGATACGAACTTCCAGCTCGATCTGAGCACGTTTAGGTGTCCAGACGAGATCATCGTATCAATCCTAGAAGGCCACCCCATCTGGCATGCATTAAGGCTCCCATCGGATGCTGAGATGATCCAGGACTTCTTACACATGGGATACCAACCGCCGCTCACAAGATTAGCTCAGGTCCAGAGCAGCGGAATCCCACACCCGTGGAAGACACTATTCGGAATAGTGAATAAGTGTCTGTCGCCTAAGCACGCAGGATTTGATAAGGGCAACGGCAATATTTTGAGGATCTTCCACAGCATCGCCTTCTCAAGAAATTATGACTACGCACAGCTGATCTGGAACGACCTCGCGGACCAGATTCGGCAGAAGGAGAACCGGTGATTGAAGAACGTGCCTTATGCTCGGTGATTCAACGTCATCATCAGGGAGATCATGGCGCTGCACCAGAACATCCCCCAGCTGCCTCCTGGTGGAAATTATCAGCCACCAAGGCTTAAGTTCTTCCACAACGCACGGCTCACGGACCTGGACCAACCGTCGATGCCGATTCCACTCAACCTACTCAGGCTCGCCGACCCCGCGGGAGCTGAGTATCAGAGGTTCTGCCGGGAACACAATTTAACGGAGGAAATGATCAGAGGGCCCCCGGCAGATCACCATGTGAGCCCTCCCCAACCAGAACACCAGCCAAGCCCTGATGACACGATGATTGATGTTGTCGCACAGGAGCTTCAACAGGAGTATCTTTTGGTCGAAGAGCCAATGCCCGACGTAGAAGATACTTTGATAGACGTCGTGGCTACCGAGATGGCGCTCGAGGCTCCTGCACATGAATTACAAGTGGAAGTGCCCGTACATGTTGGCGTGCTCGAAGAAACTTTTGAGGAGGTTCTTCAACAAGAAGCACAGCCCGAGACTGAAATGGGGCAAAGCTCTCTTGCACCGGTGACGGATCAGGCACTGGAGGACGTCAATCGTGACCTCACTCCTCACACGGCCACCCCGTCTGACACGGAGTCTGACGAGGAAATAAGCCTGATAAGGAGGACTCCCAGAAGACTAAGCATTCAGCTGGAGTCCCTCTTTCCGGTCATAACTGCCGCACCAGATACTACGCTGACCACATCAACAAGTGTTGCTGGCACATCTTCGCTCAATCTTGAGCCGCAACCAACTCACGTGGTATCTGGTTCGCAGGCGCAACCTGAGCCTGCCTTAACACTCATAGAGGCGGATCTTCTGGATTCGACTCGAGGATTGGGTGGAAGTCTCATACAGTCACAACCTCAAGTGATTGTGAGTCAACCTGAAGAGTCGGTGTCTACTCTAGGGTTGATAACAGGCGACATCAGTCGTCCTAGTCCATCCACGGAGGCGTCCGCACCCTTTGTGACGAACGAGCAGTTTCATGCCGCTCTCTCTGCCGCCGTACAGTCAATGGATGACAAGATCACGGAGAGAGTATTACAAGCCATCGAGACATCCCGACGAGATACCGGGAAAGCACCTGTCTCAGAAGGGCCTTCGTCACAAACCAACCCCACACCTCCACAACCCACACCCACCGACCCTTTAGCCACTTCCTCCATCCTCATCAACCCATACACAATCCCCATCACCGAGCTCCACGACATTCTCCTCGCCCGTTTGATAGGCCTGTCCATCCGATCGCCTCAAGAAGAGTCCCTCTATCGGCGGTTGGTGGATCATCCTGAGCCACCGATTGACACCTGCGGAGGCCAAAGCTCCCACTCCCGATGCAGACATGACGATCCTGACGATCAGGACCATCATGAGGGGGAGAAGAGGCCGAGGACATCTACATCCGGCCAAGGACAAGGCTCGAGCGCTACGCAAACAAGCGCTGGAGCTGGTGAACCCAAACACAAACCCAAACCCAAACCACCCACACCACGCACCGCACCGCCACTGTACCAAATATCGACCTACCTACCTTTACCATTCGGACGCCTCCGCCCACACCGCCGATCTACTCATGCCCCTTGCTTCCGGAAGAAGAAGCAAGTGCTGCAATGCTTGTAGCTCTGGCAGCTACCCAGGCTACTCCCTCCGTCGCTCCAGACCAACCGGGACCCTCTGGACATGGAGTCAATCCACACGAAGTATTAGACAAGTACATTTTGAAGGACAGCGGATGATCCATTCCATGCCCGAGGAGTATCAGAGACAACGACTTCAGGACGTACGCCACTTCTTACAACAAGCATCCGTGGACCTCGTGATCATTGAAGAAAACGAACTTCAACAAGGTAGAGACTACCAAAGTGAAATCCCAAGGCTACCGGAGTTGAGCACAACGAGCGGCCTCCCCTACAAGACAGATGCCAGGGACCGTTCGGATCGACACGCCGTGGGAGAACATCCATATAGAGATACCTTTCCTTGAAGAAGTCAGGGAAAATATTTGGAGGTCACCGGACCGAATTAAGAAGCCGGATGAGTTCGAGCTAAGAGGGATCTCTCATTGGGATCAGCAGAAGATAATGACATATCTGTGGATGCTGACCCAACTAGGACCGGACGTGAGGCTGGGGATCCCGAAGGATCGACTGAAGAGTCGCTTCAGGGAACTCTCCCCAATTTGCCAACTCTTCAGTGTCTATTGTGCCAAAGGAGGACTTCCAACACCTCGGTACATCATCGAACGAGCGGACAGGACCCGAGAGGAACTGAGCGAGAGCGACCTGCCGTACCTCCCCGCCGATGAATTGTACCATCCTTATCAGCTATACGTGGAGAAGTACAAAGGTCCTCAGGGCTTCATCAAGAAAGAAGGCCTCGAAGGGCTCTACCGGTTAATGATGCGATAAGTCAAGTACTTCACCACTCACGACCTTCAAATGGCGCTTGAGAGCAATATGAAGAAGGTCAACATGGCCGAACCACTCTTCAAAGGACCTGAGATCGAGAGGCTTCCAAGCAATCACGTGCATATCAGCTCCGTCATCGGCATCACCTACAACAACCCAATTGCCAAGAAGAATAGGTTGATGCTGAAGACAGAAATTCACAAGTTTTGCGACGGAACCCTCAAGATCGTCAGGAGAAATATCGAACAGAGGTTGGAAGAAATAAATAGAGACACGTTGCTGAGGATCCACCGGTTTGTGAGAGAACAGCCGCTCTTGATGGAATTGTTGGATGACATCGAGGAGCGCCTGAAGCTCAGGGAGACCGTTAGGGACTACGAGCATACGCTGGGCTTGCGCAGATCGTACTATGCCCGACAAGGACGAACAGCGGAGACGCAATCAAGCACAAAGGGGGATATTGTAGAATATCATTTGTAATTGTGCTTGATTTCATTAGCTGTCCTTGTAATTAAGGGCTTTATTTGTATTAGTCTTTAGATCAAGGACTAGTTAGATATTTGTACCAAAATTGTTGGTATAAATACTTGTAAACTAATTGAGCTGAATAGAGAAAGTTTAGATAATTGATCCGAAGGGCTTGCAATTCGATTTCTAGAGAGAAACAACAGTAACTTTCTCACTCTAATTGAATTCTCTCTCGTGTTCTTAACTTGAGTTTTTCAATCGAATTCAATTGATTATCAAAACGATCGAATTACTATGAATTCTAGCCTAGGATCGTAGAGTTGTTAATCTGAGGACCTAACAGGAAATATAGTTGATTTTCATGCTGGCCAGGTTTTGCGCATGAAGAATCAAATTGAATCGTCATTCATTGATGTTAATGAAAAAATTGTGTAACATAGAAGCAAGCGAAATCGTACATATTCAAGAACAGTGGTTTGATCAGAAATTTCAGCCCATGGAGAAAACATTACAATACATTGATCGCCAGGTTCATTTTATGACTGAGGCAATGAAAAAGCTCATTGAGTCGGAGGCTGTTGTGTATATTACGTATTTGACAGACACTGTATGTGTCATTCTTATTTTTATATGTCAACTACACGTATTTTGTTTTACTTTGGTTTTATTTGAAGATAATGTCTTATGCAGTTATACATTCATTTCAGTTCAGAAAGCAGGAACATTGAAAAGATTCAGAATTCAAATAAGCGGAGGATTGAAGAGGCAACCATCACAACACCTGCAAATAGTCAGAGAGCACCATACAGAAACCATCTGATTGACGAACATGTGTTGTATATACTGTAGATGTGGCATGATGCAGCCAGATTAATTACGCAGATGTAACCAGAGCATTCTCGAAGAGGACTTTAGGTGTGTCTCTAAGATCTAAGTTTTTCACTGAGCTCATGACCCCAGGAAACAGGCTCCGTGATATTGTAAGTATATTTTTGGGATCTACCAACCATTTATTTTGATGAAAGTATATTGGCACCTAGTGAAAATATTGCCAAAAGATTTTATAACAACGTGTTGCAGCATATTGACGAGTGCCTGCGTGGATACATCGAAATGCAAGGACTGTGTTACCATGCAGTCAGGCAAATTGCATTTATGAACACCGCATTCAGCCAGTTCGTGACAAAGTTACCCGTGAAAGATGGACTTGCTGATCTGACCGATGTAATGCCATTTATTATGGGACAGGTCAGTTCATGGCCATCTTGTAGTTGGAAAACTGCTAAAGTTGTTGTTTTCCCACTGAACGTGGATGAACAACATTGGGTTCTATGTGCTGCTTCGCCTGAGCGACGATCATTCGCCATTATTGGTTCCAAGATAAGTTATGACCAAAATCTGCGTCTTACTAATCGGCACTGTGAAGAGCTGTTGATGTTACAATAGCTTTCAAGATGCTGGGAATCGTGACTGATTATAAGTTTAAAGGGGGCAGAGACACTAAAACTCCTCAACAGGAATTTGGGTAATGTTCACACGAATTCTTTTACAAATGAATATTTCTATCATTATACAGCTGAATATAGATTTCTTTGCTTAGTACAGTGGAGAGTGTGGCGTTTATGTATTGCAAAATGCATTTTCCATGATGTTACGGGGAGATGATTTCCACAACATCCTACCCTCTCAGATAAAGGAATTTCGCCAATACCTTACAGCTTCAATGTTCTACAGATAATGGCATTGGCCCCCGTGGAATGAACAAACATCCATAGTGCTGGTTGATGTGAAAAATACTAAGGCAGGCTGTACAAACTTTTCTTTCTTTTTGTTGGAAAGCTTTGAGTATGGAGAACTTATGAACAGAAACATAAGCATGCTGTGACTGTATTACTGTGATTTTGATAATTTTGTCAGACATTGTAAGCATTTTGCATCCTGTGATAACTGAGTATGCTGATTGTGGCTGTTGTTACATAGTGTTTGCATAGTAAGCATCAATTTTGCCATAAAATTCCAGAAACTCGATCTTCATTTCCAAAAATAGGACTAACACAATACATTGATAGGGAGGACTTTATAAATACAACTACTTGAGTAGCAATCCACAAATAAGAAGCAAAGCAGCGCTTGCACTGTATTTCATCACTTTTGCCGTCTTTCAAGTGACACTAATCTCTTTTCAAAATCATCGCACATAGAAAACAAGTCTCCAATATGTTGAGCCTGAATATCACATTTTCTTGGTTGGTACACTTCCATGTCTGGTATTGCTACATCTTCCTCAATATTGCTGCCTATGGGATTCAACCACATGAAAAAATCCCAATAGCCACTCTTACAGATACTAAACAACTTACCTTCTGTGTTTTCTGTAGGTCCCACGATCTTAATATCAGACTCTCTACCACATCTGCATTTGTGTTCTTTGTATCGCAGGTCAATTAATTCGCTCTTTGTCGCTGTGAGGCTCATTGTATGATAAAGGGCTGAACATTATACAGTGTAGTATACGTTCATATGCGACTGAAGACGTTAATAACTATGTTGCTATGAGATGCAATTGATTACACATAATGCATTCATAAATGAAGTTTCCTCAAGTCTTCCTTCAAATTGTAAGCTGAAAAGTCGAACATATAAACAGACTGACCTGTATTCATTCCCAATATAAAATAGACGCCATTATGTTCTTTCCCTATATTACTTGCCTGGAAAAGCGAGTCAAATTAATAATGTACTATTTTTATGGTTAAAAAAACATAGATTCATAGAAGTATTATTTTTATCATGAAATTGGTAATGTATTTCATAAATTTCCGTCGCTAGATAATATTATTTATTTTTATTTGATTCGGTTCAATAGGGTTTTTTTTATCATTAATCGAATTCACAAAATTATATACAATTGCATTATGACACTCAAAATAAATATATATCATCATTGACTGTCTTAATGGGAGGCATTACAGTCTTAGTCTCCATACGCCTATCTGCATTCTTGACGAACAACTAACAGCAAATGGGAAAGAAAAAGAGCACAGACAAGGACGACTCTACCATTGAGGTAAATCTTTGATTTACACCATGCATTATATCAATTGCTGGGTGGCAGATATATTAACTCTTTCAAGATTCGTACTAAGAACTTAGCCCTATTTAAATGCCCCAAATAATATCGCAAACGCTAGATGCTACAACGCGAATTTGGGTGTAATTTTTGTTTTTTGGGTTCAATTCGTTTAAGAATAAATGGTAGAGTAGATTCGCCCATCGACTGTATGGCTAATTTCGGGTATTTTTGTAGGATTCAACAACAAATCATGGTCAAGGAACTTCCACTTTGCTTATTCGAAAATCAGATCGTCCCAAATCTGCAACTCCTATATGCTTATTCGAAAATCAGATCGCCCCAAATCTGCAACTCCTATAAAAAGGATCAACAGGAAAAAGAATGCCCAGCGAAAACCTCTCAAATTGACGACACCAGGGACAATGGAGAAGAATTTGTTATTTACAGTTTAGAGGAACCATTGAGGAAGACGATAAAGACCAATACAAAGAACCTGCAAAGGAACCAATGGTAGACAGAGTTGACGACTTTGAGATGCAACCTGAGAATATTAGCTACAAAAATTTGTACATCAGATCACATAAGAAGGTATATTATTCTTTTTCCTGCAAATCCATTACCAACCTAGCATATATTTGAGTAAAAATGTTTTTTACCTTCTACAGATTGACATGTTAATGGAAGAAAAGTTTACGCTGCTCCAGGAGCTACAATTCGTGCGTGGCCGGATTATTGCGGTACTCTTTATCTAAGCGTGCTCTCACTTTTTAAAGATCAAAATCTCTGAATTTCACTGCTGATTTCTAATGCTATTTCTTAACCAGTTTGAGAAGATGAAGTGCATGCATACTGCTTCCAGGCAACCAGAGGTTGATGCTCCATTATCTCAGAAAAAAAAATCAAGCTTTCATCACTGAGCATTCGGCCAAAGACACCGTGGATCATAACAATGCCGCCTCAGGTGCCGTAGAAACTTAAAAAAGAATAAAGCAAGCTACTTTATATAAACCATATTAATTATTTCATATGCTGTTGCGAAATTCTTGGAGTACTTCCTCCTCTGTTAGGTATTTAGTAATGTTAGACAAGTTTTTAATGTTTCGCCAATCATGTTCTGAACTGTATTCCTCTTGAAGATGTAAATGTGCCTAAGAGAGGGGGTGAATTAGGCTTATAAAAGTTTTATGCTTATTCTTTTCACAAATCCTAACTTTAGTGACTTAGATATGCCTATTGATTCTTGTGACGAGTATGACTGATATATCCTAGTGACGACGGATGTGTGTCAGGTCTGTCTCACAGCGAAAAAGAAATAACTGTAAAGTAAATGCGGGACACGATTTTTACAGAAGATCCCCAACTGGGGTTTACTCCTCTCCTTGGGGTTTGCTCCCCAAGAGTTTAACCAATCACTATAATGCACCGTAGCTGTATACAAAACTGATTGATTAGCCCAATACACAACCAAAACAAGTCGAACACTAGCCAGTACTAGGTTACCACACGCCGAGTTTCGTTCCTCGGAATCTCTGATCCCGACAGACACAGCTCGCTACCGAAGGGCCCCCGAACTCGTCCTTTCCATCACGTGTGCGTAAACATCGACCTTGCCTCCTAGGTATTGCTCACGTCCGAATACAACACGTCCGGAGATAATATATGGTGGAGGTAGGAATAACAGGGTTGATCACTCGCTCAGTGATGGAATCTCAAGTTAAAGCTCAGTTAGGCAGAAAGCTATTGCAAATGAAGACTCAGGAATCTCTCTGTATGTTTTTTGCAAAAATCACTCGTAGGCTTATGTTCGCAAATTCTCAGTTCCTCGAAATTCAGAAGTGTGTCTCATATATAATTCTTTTCAATCAGACTTCACATGGAAAATCATATCATATGATAATCACCAAATCAAGCATAGTTTTCATGCAATTTTCGAGTCAATCATACCATATAAATCATGCTTTTAATAAATCATCACAACGGTCATATAGCACATTAAAGCATGATTATATTCCATATAAAAGCTCAATTTCGTTTTCTAGCATATTCAACCATTTCGCGTATATTTACCATATCAGAACTTTCCAAAAATGATTTCCTGCTATCAGTTTCTAGAACCAGTCAATCCAGATTTACTTTCCAAGTATAGCACACGAGATAGCAGCATATCAATTCCATATTTAGCATAGATCAATCATATTTACCATGTTTAGCACATAATATCATATCATATCACAGCTGTCACAAATTTACTTGTCATGCCACAACTTTCCATATTTCAGAGATCACATCCGCGTTTAGCATATTACGATAGCATCTTATCCACAAAGTCAATCAAACTAATTCTTTCCTAAATATAATACTCCAATCATCATAAGGAAAGATATCAATTCAATATTACGCATTAAATTCAGTGGAAAGCATGCAAAGAATCGTAGAAGTGATTTTCGTCCAGGAATAAAGTAGTATCAATCGGATATATCACTTTCCATATATAAACATCATATTTTCCTTTTATAACTCAGCATGATATCTCATGCGTTATTACCATATATAGCACAGAACGATATATCCTATCACATGGGCTGTCTATAACATGCGATCACCTAGTTTCATCAACTAATCACCAATTCATATGCGAATTAAATATTCAACACTTTAATCAATCTATAGCTCATTATCAATGAATGTGTGAATGCTTTCATATACTTTGACATTACAATTACATTGTCCATCAAAACTCTCTAACACTCATGGACCAAAATGGTCAACATTCTCCCCCTTTTGATGATGACATGTAACTGATGCCAGCACATAAGCATGTAAGTATATTAGATTATGGAAGTCCTAGCACATATGTCTAAGTGTTCCATAATCACTGAGCAGAGCATACGATATTTCCTAATCACATATGATACATATTTGCTCCCCCTGCCTAAGTGCTGACATGCAACTATATATCATGAATAAATTTGCTCCCCTGTCTAACTGCGAATATATCATTTCATTTTCAAGGTTATATCATGAGTGCAAAATTTCGGAATTTACCCGTGAGTGTGCTCCCCCTGCCTAAGTGCGCTTTTTCCAAGCATGATTCAAGCAATCAGACAATCATCGCAGCAGGCACTTAGCACTTATCAAGTAATCTTACACATATCAATTAGCACTGTTTAAGCATCAGGGTATCACGAAATCAAAGCATAAGATCAGGGCAAAGCAGTATAAAGGCAGCATTGATATATCCAGAAATCAGAGTAGAATATTAAGAACGCATAGAAGCACTAGAGATATATCATAAAAGTTAAATATTATATAGATTAGGGTTCAACGAGCTTCCCTAGACACCACCTACCTTCAAAATACCAAAACACTTAGACGCTTAATCGTTATATAGATAGGGTTCAACGAGCTTCCCTAGACACCACCTACCTTCAAAATACCAAAACACTTAGACGCTTAATCGTTATATAGATTAGGGTTCAACGAGCTTCCCTAGACACCACCTACCTTCAAAATACCAAAACACTTAGACGCTTAATCGCCTACTACTTACCTTACTACTCCCCCTTCATTATCAAAAACTGAACTTGCAAACATGGAGCAGAATGGAATATCCTAAGAGCAACTAAGAGCAGAGCGGAACAGTGGGGGCAGCCTACTGGCTTGAAGAGGTTCAGAATCGGCGGGTTTAGGAAGGGACTTCTTGATCAGCTTGGAGATCTTGGATAGTTTCAGCAACAGCTCGGTATACTGTTCTTTGAGCTTGCGGAAGCTCTTCTGATTATCAGCTTTGATATCGGAGATATCGTGGCGTATCGCTGAGATTCCTTCCTTCTCGACGCTGAGCTCATCTTCATAGTCGTCGTCGCTCTTAGCCTTCGCCTTTCTCTTCGCGGCGGACTGTTTCTGGGCACTGTCGACTGACCTGTTCTCCTTCGCCTTGAACCAACCTTGACTCTTTGAGTGATGAATTCCCGTGCGTTTCAGAGTCACAAGGTCCACAATATGGACGGCCTTATCTTCCCATGCCGGCGGCATCTTTGTAGCACCCGGATCCTCGTAAGCATATAGGGCCAATAAATGTGCATGAATGTTGAATGCAATTATATGCAATTCGTGCATAAATTTCGTGCTTATGCAACTTCGTGAAGTTTTGTGTGGTAAATTACATGCTTTGGTGATCTTGCGAAATTTGGCCAATTAAATTGTACCAAGTGACCCTAAATTTATTTGGAATATTCGAAAATAGACTAAGTTGGGATCATGGGTATTAATAGGCTGAGCTTAGAAGTTGAAGCCCAAAAAGAATTAGGTTAATGGGACTAGGTAAGGAAATAAAAGGCCCAAAACATTAGAAATGACCCTTAGAGACAAAATTCCTTAAAATAAGGGATAATTTCGTCACTTGCATCCCATTTTTATCCCTTAAAAGAATTAACTACTATCTAAAACCATTTCAAGTCCACGAGAACCCCATTGAAGCAAAACGGAGTCCGAGCAAGAGAAGGAGACGCCGAATTGATAAACCCGAAAAGTGGAAAAGGTAACGAATCTTCATCCTAATTTTACACCCCATTTAAGTTACAACAAGCTCTAGAAGTTACAACGTGCTAAACATTACATAATATGGGGTCGATCGACTTTAAGTCTGGGTAGTATGTTCTGGCCTTAGCTTAGGAATTCTGGGATTCTATATTAGCGTGCCTTAAGGGTAATATTCACGAAAACGCAAGAATTGAATGTACATCTTCAATTAGCCCTGGGTTCGAAGGTTCTGAGGGCTCGAGTCGACCCTTTAACATTTTCTAAGAAAAAGAAACCTCTTTGATCTTCATAGCTGGTGTTTTACGAATCCGAGAGCATTTCATGGGGGCTGGGTTCGTGAAAGACGGGCTTCGCGAATTCGGGGTCGCAAAACATAGGCGACCTGAGGTTTGCGCATTGAGCAGACTTAGTTGTATGAGTTTGCGAACATTTGGGGCACGGGTCGGATAATTTTGTGAACCCTGGGAAGAAATTTGCGAACTCGGGCGAAATGGGAATTCGCGGAATTGAGCAGCTCGCGAATCATAGGCGAACCAATGAAGCCACGAATTTCAATTCGCGAATTTGGAGTGATGTAGGGGTGAATGGAGACACTTCGCGAATCCTTGCAGTCTACGGCTCCATTTCGCGAGTCGAGCAGGGGAAGCTTTTTGCGGGTCTAATTTTGCAAATCCATACGACCGGCAATTCGCGAATCGGAAGAATGGCAAACTCCATTTCGCGAACTCACACCAACGAACCCGTTCTGCGAACTCAACCACTTCGCAAACCATACAGCGTTGGCGAATCAGCTCACTTCGCAAATTAAGAGCCGGAGAATTCTGCGAATCCATGGCTAGTTGGCGAATCCATGCAACAATCCGCGAAGCCGCGAAAACTCTATTTGGCGAACTAGAGCGAGCAATTCGCGAACCGAGTGTGAGAGTAGATTTCGCGAATCACGTTAGACTTTGTGAACTAGAAACGAATCTGACAAATTAGGGTAACTTCATGAATTGAACCCCGTGGATTAAAACGATTTAAGTTATAAAAAAAAAAATATCGCCTTTTTAGGAAAAATATTTTCTCACCATTTAATCAGAAAAATATTCTGGTTCCAATGAGCATAGGCTCTTTCAACGCCCGATCATAATTTGCCTATGGGTGTTTTCGAGGACAGTTTTCGGTATAGGCAGACGTCGTGTTTGATGGAATTTTGGAACGAAACTTTACGTAGTCAATTAATATAATCTATAGAGTGACTTTGTTATAGCCTTTTTGTGTTTAAAGGATTCACCAACCGGCTAGCAAATAGCTTCTGGACAAATTTTATAAACTTCACGAACCTCATAAAAACTTCCTAAGTCAAGCGAGATGCACAGAGATAACTAGGACTCTCCAAGATATCTATAACTTAGGAAATTATTTAAGTCCTACACAATTAATTAATTTAAAATAGTGCCCTAACGATACTATTCTATGCCTAAGGTTTGGACTTCGGAGAATACACGGGTCAGGTAGCGATAAATCCACGGAAGCCAGGTAAGTAGAAATCCAACTACAACACATGACTTGCGTGTTATATGTTTTGTGTGACTATGTGCCTACGTGATTTCATGATTGCGTGGATTGATCGTTACGCTTTCATGTGGTTAACATAAATTGCATTTATTTGCATATGCATATTCATGTGCACGCACGAACTCATGGGGGAGGGTCGTGGGACTGAGTGTGCATAATGATATGTCGCTTGTACGCGACGAGGACTTGCCAATGTGGGCAAGTGTGTCGACTCGCAGTTGAGTCAGGGGCTGTCTACTATGCTACCAGGGCGGCGTTTTAGCGTCGTTGTACTATTATTGTAGATATATATATTGATATCCTATGGATAGGATTTGGGCATGGCCCGTGGCGGTAAGGTGTGACCTGGAGGGTGCAACCTGAGGGTATAAGCGACACAGGGTGGAACCCTAGTGTAGGCAACCTCAGCGTGGGCTACCAGCGTGAGCGACCGCCGGACAGTCGGGGACGACCGGGTTCATATGGCTACCTAGGGGAACGATGTGCATCCTAGGGTTCGGCCACCCGGCTGGACCGCTGTCGTATTGTCCCCGAGGGACGTGAGCTCTTGGGGTGCATAGTGAGATTTAGCCGAGGGCCCTGTGTTAGACTAGTACGAGTGCTAGGGGCATCGGCGTGGATTGCCCTTGCGAGTGTATTATGCATCGGCGCGGACTGCCCTTGCTTAGAGATTTATGCATTGGCGTGGATTGCCTTTGCGGGGAAAGGGACACTTGCATACATGCATGATTTCTGCTTACTGAGCCTTGATGGCTCATTCTTTTATGTTATGTGTTGTAGGCGCCAGCGAGCACGGTACGTGAACGCGTTAGTTGACAAGGCCGATCTTTTTGGACCTTCGCGCGGCTTTTGGGGTGGACGTGTCTGTATGGATGACGACCTGCGAGGCCGGGCGCATAGGAGCCTTTTGCTGTGCCGACACACCTTAGCCCTTGTAGTTAGATCATGTCTGGAACTTAGCGTTAGACATGTATTCTTTTGACTTGTACAGAACATCATTCCATTATGTAAATGAAAAAAGAAAAATTTATACGTGTTTTTGGATGCACTTCACTACTCACAACTAGCTAGGCACATAGGAAAACGCTAGAATAGGTGATTAGGAAGTCGGGTCGTGACAATCTTAAACTCTTCGCACTCAAGGAAGTGTGTCCGCAACATCCCATAAGGCAAAGCCTTGTCTCTGTTTTCGAAGGCCTGGATCATGTCTTTCAGAATCACATACCCGAGGTTGAATTTGCGATCCTGGGATATCATGTAGACAGCAAACGTGCTCATGAAATTCATCGTCGTCGAATGGCCTCCGCTACCGATTTTTGCACTCTAGAGGGTCATGTTGAGCAGTTTGTGCAGAAGAAAAAATCGACGGAGAGCTGGTTTAGGGCTTCGCCGTCAGATAAGCGAGGCTTACTACGGGTGTTCCAGAGGGTCTGTAGAACATCGCTGAGGTTGAACTCATCAGCGTGGCACCAGTCGTTCATGTCATAATGGCCGAAAGGTTCATTGGGAACTCCGAGCATCTCATTGATTTTCTTCGTGGTCCAGAGGATTCTTCCTCCCAGCACATAGGAGCGGACGTTGATGCATCCCTCATACTCATCGTTTGTCGAGTTTGCGTAGAAAAGCTTGACAGCTTCTGGGTAGTAGGGTTTGTTGGTACTTAGGAATTCTTCCCACCGTAGTCTTGCAGCCAGGTGATAATGTTTCCAGCAGGTAACTTGTCAAAGGCAACTCCGCGACCGCGAGATATCTCTGTTGCTTAAGCTTTTGTAGGTGGTGCGGTTACTTTCCTCCAAGAACAGGGCTTCAACAGGGATATCATTTGGTTTCGATAGATCAATAGGCGGGATGTTAGAAGGTTTCGGCTGTGGAGACGGCTAGGTTTTTTCAAGTGGTGAAGGAGATTTCTGGGTTTCTTCAGTAGTTGGGGCTTGCGGAGGCTATTTCTAGGTTTCCTCGTGAACATCGTCAGGGATCTCTTGACTTGAGGCAGACTTTTCTGGTTCGGGTGATTTTGCAGGGAACGAGAAGTGAGGCTGGATCTCTTGGTCTTCTTCTTCTTCTTCTTGGCAGTTTTGGCAGGAGATGAAATCTTCTCAGTAGTTTTGGCTTTTGAACGTGTTTTTCGAGCAGAAGGCGATGAGGCCAAGGCTTGTTCCGGTGATTTGGCAGGAGATTCGAGCGGGTTCCTTGCGTTTTCGGCTGGATGATTCAGGGATGGCAGTTTTGGATCCGGAAGTTTTAGCCATTTTCAGAGGTTAGGGTTTGAGAGGAAGTTGAGAGAAGATGATTGAATTGATGAAGGATGAAGAAGGGTTCTGATTTTTGAAGGACATAAGGTCGGTTTATTTTTGGAAGTGATAAGGATGGATTTTGAAATTTGAAATTTGAATTTCAAAGTAGGAGGGAGGAAACTGACATAAATAGCAGATTGATTTGAAGGGATCTCAGAATTAAGGAAAGGATTTCACTGGGCTGAATAGGAATAATTTTTTAAATATATGAGTTTCCTAAAATAACTGATCGGCTGGAATGATATCTACGAATTCCGTCCTAAAATAACCTGATCACATTCAAAGAGCAGATCCAGAAGATCGGACATTCCTAAAATAATCTGGATAGCTGAAGGAATGTCTTGGAATGGGATAACTTCGAATTTCTACCTAAAATAGAATAATCTAGAGTAAATGGCAGAATTAGGCAGATTTACTAACCTTATTTAGCTGATGATTCACAATCTATCACGGATGTCGGAGAATCTAGCCTCAATTAGTGGTTTCGCGAAGATATCAACAAGCTAATAATTTGTTCCTACGAATTCCATACTGATATTCCCCTTCTGAACATGGTCTCGTATAAAATGATGTTTAACCTCAATATCCTTAGTACGAGAATGATGCATGGGATTCTTAGTAATACTAATGGCACTAGTGCTATCACACAGAATAGGAATTTTGTCATATCTTAACCCGAAATCACTAAGAGTTTGTTTCATCCAAAGAACTTCAACAATTTCCTAAGGCCATATATTCAGCTTCGGTTGTGGAGAGGGCGACAGCATTTTGCTTTCTAGTAGACCAAGTTACCAGGGAATTTCTAAGTAATTGGCAAGTTCCACTAGTACTTTTCCTATCTTCCCTACAGCCGGCATAGTCGGCATCGGAATATCCCAATAATAGGAAGTCATCCATATATGAATACCACAGACCAAAATTCACAGTACCCTTGATATGTCTAAGTATACGCTTGACTGCTGTCAAGTGAGATTCCCTAGGGTCAGACTGATATTTGTAACACATACCAACAGCAAACATAATATCAGGGCGACTAGCAGTTGAGTAAAGAAGGCTTGCGATCATACCTCGATATTCTGTTTGATCAACTGGTGTACCTGATTAATCACAGTCTATTTTGGTGGTCTGATGCATAGGGGTGGAAATTTCTTTGGAATCGCTCATCCCGAATTTTGTCAGTAATTCCTTGTTGTACTTTGCCTGGGATACAAAGGTTCCATTGTCAAGCTGCTTTATTTGCAACCCGAGGAAGTAGTTCAGCTCACCCATTAAGCTCATCTCAAATTCCTTCTGCATAGACTTAGAGAATTCCTCGCAAAGAAGGATATTACTACTTCCAAATATAATATCATCAACGTAGATCTTGACCAGTATCATGTGATCACCTTCATACTTAATAAAAGCGTGTTATCAATTGTTCCAGTCGAAAATCCTTTGTCAATCAGGAACTTACTTAGCCTGTCATACCATGCCCTAGGAGCCTGCTTTAAACAATATAATGCTTTATTTAATTTAAAAACATGATTTGGAAAATCTTCCCTAGCAAAGCCCGGTCGTTGTTCTACATAAACCTCCTCGTTTATAAAATAATTTAAAAATGCACTTTTTACATCCATTTGAAAAAGCTTAAAGCGTTTAAAGCATGCATATGCAAGTAAGACACGTATAAACTCTAATCTAGCTACTGGAGCAAAAGTTTCATCGAAATCAATACCTTCCTCCTCGGAATAACCTTTTACAACTAACCTCGCTTTGTTAATAGTGACTTAACCGTGTTCGTCGAGTTTGTTGCGGAAGACCCATTTGGTTCCTATGATGGATTTATCATTTGGTCTCTCTACGAGTGCCCACACACAGCTCTTTCTGAGCTGAGATAGCTCATCCTCCATGGCAGAGACCTAGGAGATTTCGTCTAGGGCTTCATGGACTGTCTTAGGTTCCATCATTGAGAGGAGTACATAATGGGATTCCATCGTATCCTGATTTCGTGCAGTATCTCGGGTTTTGATTCCACATGTAATATTTCCTATCGCTTGATCTGTTGCTGCTGCCCTGAAAGCATGCTTCCATTTTCTGTGTTGCTGCTTGTCAGCTTCTGGTTCCACTGTCTCAACGTTTTCATCCTTCGGAATAGCTTCCTCACTGTCTTTAGTACCCTGCAATTTTGCACAAGGCAAATCTATACCTTCCTCATCAGTAGATCTGCGTTAGGTATTTCATCAAAAGTAACATGTATGGATTCCTGAACAGTCAGCTTCCGTTTATTATAAACACGATATGCCTTAGAGTGAAGAATGAAACCAAGGAATATCCCTTCGTCTATCTTAGTCAAATTTTCCTCTCTTATCTCTATCGTTCAAGATAAACATTTACATCCAAACACACGAAAGTAACCTATATTTGGAGTTCTACCAAGCCAGATTACATAAGAAGTTTTCTTTAACATTGGCCTAAGGAAGACACGGTTAGACACATAACAAGCTGTACTAACAGCTTCCGCCCAAAAACTGTTTAGGAATATCATACTCATGTAGCATAGATCTAGCCATTTCCTGTAACACCCTATTTTTCCGTTCAACTACACCATTCTGTTGGGGAGTTATAGGAGCAGAGAAGTTATGACTATATCCATATTGATCACAGAATGATGCAAATGATTTACTGTCAAATTCCAACCCGTTATCGCTACGTATCCTACACATATTCATTTCTTTTTCAGTTTCTAGTCTCTTCAATAGTGATGCGAAACTATCTAGTGCCTCGTTCTTATGTGCAAGGAATATCACCCATGTATACCTGGAATAATCATCAACAATGACCATATCTTTTACCTCGCAGAGACATCGTCTGAACAGGACCAAAAAGGTCGAGATGTCGTAATTCCAGAGGTCTGGATGTGGATATCACATTCTTTGCTTTGAACGATGTCTTGGTCTGCTTGCCCATTTGGCACGCTATGTTTTGTCCTTGACGAATTTTATGTCAGGAACACCTCGTACCAGTGCATTGCTTGTAATATGAGACAGTAATTCCATATTAGCATGTCCTAAGCGTCTGTGCCATAACCTGATGTTATCCTGTGTAACTGCTAAGCACTTGACATTCTGGTCAGTGATATCATCAAGAGTTATGCAATAGATATTTCTCCGTCATACGCTTTCACCGACACAAACTTACTGATATCACCTGTCATATGGTGGGAAGACCCACTGTCGAGGTACCACCTATTTTTCTTGCTGGATTTTCCTCTTTGCACCTGCATGAATCAGTTCTTTTCTGAGGTACCCAACTTTGATTGGGTGCTAAATGGTTAGCAGCAAAAAAACTTCTGTTCACACGTGATATATCATGTACCACAGACTGTGATTTCTTGAACACTGATTGGTCAGTGTTAGAGACTTCAGGAACCTTCTTTGGCCTCCAGAAATATCTAGCTTTATTAGCTCTCTTCAGAAAACAGTGGTTAACATAATGACGGTGACGGCCGCATGAGAAACACTTATATTTTCTAACAGTAGGTGGTGCAACATGCTCATGTGTCATGGAATATCCTATCCCTGATTTTCTAACAGTAGGAATACTGAGTAACATTTCAAGATTTTGTTGTCCTTCAAGAAGTTTATTTTCAGTATGAGATTTTTCTTCTAGGAAATCCTTAAGAACAGACATGTCTCTAGACATACTATTTTGCTTCTTAGCCTTTTCACAATTACATAAAGCTTTTTCTTCCTTAAGGGTTACTAGCTCGGCTCTCAGACGTTCATTTTCTAAATCTGTTTGGTACTTCTCTCTAGCTACATCATCTCGTTGCCTAATCAGACTATTTAATTGTGAGTTGAGCGACTTAATTCTTCTTTCTGCGTTTTGAATTATTTCAGACATATCTTCCTTTTCGTCTACTTAAGGAACTGAGGAAGCGTTATCATGAGATTCATCTTGCCTAGCATATAATTGATTTAGGAATAGTATTTTCTTAATAGTTGATGAAGTAGATACCTGATCATTATCATCGGCCATGTAGGCGAGATCTTCCTCCTTTCACTTCCGGTCTCTTCCCAGTTAGTGACCATAGCTTTCTGCTTCCTTATCCTTTTGTCACCATTTTCAGCGGACAGTTTGAGGCGAAGTGGCCTAGCTTATTACACTTGAAGCATTTCTGCACATTGTTCCCAGATGACGATATTCCCTTATTCCTAGGTTGGAACTTGGAGTTTCCTTTGAACTTTCTTCTCAACCGAGACTTTTCAAACTTCCTGGTCATCATGGTGATCTGCTCCAGAAGTCTTCCTCAGTTTCTTCATCGCCCTCAGAGTCGTTGTCCTGTTCAGTGTTGAAGGCAATATTTGGCTGGTTTCGAACTGGTGGTTTCTCTTTGATGGAGATCTGAGTCATCTCGTAGGTGGTCAGAGATCCAATCAATTCTGAGATGGAAAGTCGTCCAAGTCCTTCGCTTCGTAGATGGCAGTTACTTTGGGATTCCATTCTCTTGGAAGAGATCTCAGTATTTTTCGCACTTTCTCACCGTCCGGAATTTTCTTTACCAACGAGAACATTTGATTGATGTTGTTCATGAATCTTGCGTACATGTGGCTTATGGTCTCGTTGTCCTCCATTTTGAACAGCTCGTATTGGTGAGTTAAGAGGGCTACTCTTTCTTGTACAACTCGAGTGGTTCCCTCATGTGTGACTTGAAGCATCTCCCACATATCTTTGGCAGATTCGCATGAGATCACACGATTGTATTCTTCTCTTGTAAGTGCGCAGGCAATCATGTTCTTTGCTTTGTCATTCAGGGAGATTCCTCGCTTGTCTGTTGTATCGTAGTCAGAACCTTTCTTTGGAGTTCCATCCGCCATTTTGGGATTGTAAGGTCCAGTAGTGATGATATCCCACAGGTCGTAGTCTGCAGCAATCAGGAATTCATTCATACGGTTTTTTCATATGGCGTAGTTTGTTCCATCGAAGAGTGGTGGCCAGGAATGAGATTGTCCCTCTGCAAAAAAATCAACACTCGGAGAAGCCATTAGATCCACTCAGGCTTGTTAGGCCCGTCGTTTGAGTAACCCGCTCTGATACCAAATGAAGATATAAATATGCCTAAGAAGGGGGGTGAATTAGGCTTATAAAAATTTTCTGATTCTTCTTTTCACAAATCCTAAGTGTAGTGACTTAGATATGCCTACTGATGCTTGTGACGAGTATGCCTGATATATCCTAGTAAAGACGGATGTGTGTCGGGTCTATCTCACAGCGAAAAAGAAATAACTGTAAAGTAAAAATGAGACAGGATTTTTATAGAGGTTATATACCCAACTGGGGTTTACTCCTCTCCCTAAGGTTTGCTCCCCAAGAGTTGAACCAATCACTATAATGCACCGTAGCTGATAGAAAACTGATTGATTAGCCCAATACATAACCGAAACAAGTCGAACACTAGCCACTACTAGGTTACCACACGCCGAGTTTCGTTCCTCGGAATCTCCTTATCCCGACAGACACAGCTCGCTACCGAAGGGCCCCGGAACTCGTCCTTCTCTTTACGTGTGCGTAAACGTCGACCTTGCCTCCCTGGTATTGCTCACGTCCGAAGACAACACGTCCGAAGACAGAATATATGGTGGGGGTAGGAATAACAGGGTTGATCACTCGCTCAGTGATGGAACCTCAAGTTAAAACTCAGTTAGGCAGAAAGCTCTCGCAAATGAAGACTCATGAATCTCTTAGTATGTTTGTGCTAAAAAATCACTCGTAGGCTTATGTTTACAAATTCTCAGTTCCTCGAAATTCTGAAGTGTGGCTCATATATAATCCTTTTCAATCAGCACTTCACACGGAAAATCAAATCATATGATAATCACCGAATAAAGCATAGTTTTCATGCAATTTTCGAGTCAATCGTACCATATAAATCATGCTTTTAATAAATCATCACAACGGTCATATAGCACATTAAAGCATGATTATATTCCATATAAAAGCTCAATTTCGTTCTCAAGCATATTTAACCATTTTGCACATATTTATCATATCAGAACTTTCCATAAGTGATTCCTGCTATCAGTTTCTAGAACCAGTCAATCCAGATTTACTTTCCCAGAACAGCACACGAGATAGCAGCATATCAATTCCATATTTAGCACAGATCAATCATATTTACCATGTTTAGCACATAATATCATATCATATCATAGCTGTCACGAATTTACTTGTCATGCCACAACTTTCCATATTTCAGAGATCACATCCGCGTTTAGTATATTGCCATATAATAGCATCTTATCCACAAAGTCAATCAAACTAATTCTTTTGTAAATATAATATTCCAATCACCATTAAGAAAGATATCAATTCAATATTACGCATTAAATTCGTGGAAAGCATGCGAAGAATCGTATAAGTGATTTTCGTTCAGGAATGAAGTAGTATCAATTGGATATATCACTTTTCAAAAATAAACAGCATATTTTCCTTTTATAACTCAGCAGGATATCTTATATGTTATTTCCATATATAGCATAGAACAATATGTCCTATCACATGGGCTGTCTATAACATGCGATCACCTAGTTTATCAACTAATCACCAATTCATATGCGAATTAAATATTCAACACTTCAATCAATCTATAGCTCATAATCAATGCATGTGTTAATGTTTTCATATACTTCGACATTATATTAATCATTGATCGAATTGCTTAATTTATAGACCTAACGTCATTACTATTACATTGTCCATCAAAACTCTCTAACACTCATGGACCGAAAAGGTCAACATTCTCTTTTGATGATGACATGTAATTGATGCAGCACATAAGCATGTAAGCATATTCAATTAAGCAAATTCAACACCTCTGTTATTTGACCATAACAGATTTCGTAGGTCGGATTCGTTTCGATTATGATGACATATACAAACCTGCATCCTAAAGGTTTATTGGTCTTGCCCAGCTATTATTGGTATTTCGTCTATCTGCGGCACAGAGGAGTCATAGACATAAAAATATTACTCGCTACTTCAGTGTAGTGAATCATGACGATAATGAATTATTAAGCTATATTTAATGATGTGTTGTACTAAATATATCCATAAACAATATTGAGTAATATTTAAGCAACCTGTCTGTCACGACCCGACTCCCTAACTACCTATTTTAGCGGATTCTATGTGCCTGGCGAGTTGTATACGATAATGTGCACTGAAAACGCGTATGAAATTTTTCATTTTCCATTTATATAACGGAACAATGTTCTGTACAAGTCAAAAGAATATATGTCGAAAGTTCAAGACATGATATAATTACAAGGCGAAGGTGTGTCGGCACAGCAAAAGTTCCTATGCGCCCAGCCTCGCAGGTTGTCATCCATACACACACGTCCACCCCAAAAGCAGCGCGAAGCTCTAAAAGATCGGCCTTGCCTTCAAAAGCGATCACGTACCGTGGTCGCTGGTGCCTACAATACATAACATAAAAATGAGCCGCCGAGGCTCAGTAAGCAGAAATCATGCATGTATGCACGTGTCACTCCCCCGCAACGGCAATCCACACCGATGCATAAGACACTCGCAAAGGCGATCCGCGCCGATGCATAAAACAATCGTACTACATATCAGGGCCCTCGGCTAATCTCACTATGCACCACAAGAGCTCACGTCCCTCAGGGACAGTACGACAGCGGTCCGCGCCGGATGGCCAAACCCTACGATGCACATCGTTCCCCTAGGTTGCCATATGAACCCGGTCGTCCCCGACTGTCCGACGGTTGCTCACGCTGGTAGCCCACGCTTAGGTCGCCTACACCAGGGTTCCACCCAGTGTCGCTTGCACCTCAGGTCGCACCCTCCAGGTCGCACCTCACAGCCACGGGCCATGCCCAAATCCTATCCGCAGGATATCATTATATATATATCTACAATAATAGTACGACGATGCTAAACGCCGCCCTGGTTGCATGGGAGACAGCCCCTGACTCAACTGTGAGTCGACCTACTTGCCCATATCGGCAAGTCCTCGTCGCATACAAGCGACATATCATCATGCATACTCAGACCCACGACCCTCCCCCATGAGTTAGTGCGTGCACATGAATATGCATATGCAACAACTGCAACTTACCTGTAGTCATGAATTCACGTAGGCACGTAGTCACGCAAAACATGTAACACACAAGTTATGTGTTGTAGTTGGGTTTCAACTTACCTGTCGTCCACGGTAAACTAGCTCGCTCCCTCGTGGAATTTCCTAACGTACAACCTTTAATAAAATAGTTGAAGCGTTAGTACGTAATCTCTCTTAGCCAATCTCATTAAAGTAACTAGCTTTCGTCTTTCCAATTGCATAAGCTATTTTATTTCGCTAAGACCTATTTTACTCAATTTTAGTCTACACTAAGTCCCTGCCCAATTTTCGTTCTAAGTCACGTTAGAATCCAATTTTGACCCTAATTGTTCATCTTGGTGAAAGGTTATAAGTTTTAGGGTTCGGTTTCGATCGATGGTTGTTGGATTTCCTAGTTTCGATTGAGTTATATGTTACTTAAGTCAATTCGCGCAATTAAATTCTCATTCCTCACGAGTTTCGCCCGATTCTTCACACTTAGGGTTAGTTTCGCCGCGTGATGACGTGGCCCTCGTCACTTTCGATCAATTTGCATGCATGTGAATCACTTTCGCCCGAAATCCATCGAAGGTCACTTTCGCCGATGTTAGTCAGTTAGGGTTAGTTTCGGTCGAAACTTGTAATTCAATTGATAGGGCTCACTTTCGATCGATGGGACGAATTTCAGGGAGTTTCGCCGTGTCTCACGTCATCATGGTGTCATCTACTTTCGCCCGAAACCATGCGTAGTGAAGAGGCTAAGTTCAATTGATTGCATGGGCTTGCGGTGGAATTTCGCCGAGATCTCTTTCGATCGAAAGTCCTTGTTAGTTAGTTACTTCCGATCAATTTAAGGGTTTCGCTCGATAAATTCTCCAATTGCATGAGTTTCGCCGTGTGATCTTGTCATCATGACGTCAGCCCGATTTCGTATAGGCCATGAGGGTTTCGATTAATTTTCTATAATAAGATGAGTTTCTGTCGTAACTCAAAGGTTCACTAACCTTTAGTTTCGATCGAAACTTAGTTATGCCTATGATTTAAATTGCTTCTTGGACTAATCGCCCGAAACCCTCAAATTGCTTTACTCCTTTCGACCAATTCTTATACACGTTGAGGGGAGTTTCGATCGAAACTCATAAGTTACCCAATTCACTCACTGTACCATAAAATTAATCGAAACTCATTTTTTTATCATGTCAAATTGTACTAGGTTACGATCGAAACTTATACTAAGATCGATTTTTTTTCACTTTCGATTGAAACCTTCAAATATTCATCCGCTCGAAACCACATTGCAACCCCTATTTCCAGATTTCATAAGCTCTAAGGGTTATCTTTCGACCTCAAAAACGTCTAGGGTAGCTCTAAATCACCTTAGTTTAAAGTAACGAGTCCTAAAACATTTTGGGTTAGCCAAATCCCCACAAAACTCAAGGGAACCCTACATTACAATTTCGCACCCAATCCTAGAGCTTTTTACGATTCATCATTTCCTCAAATTTCTTAAGCTTAAAACGTGAGGTGTAGGGTACCTCTTCCAAAGCACAACTCGACCTCGTGTCTCTCCTCCTTTGACTTGAGTTCACGTTAGTTCCTTGGCATGGATTTGGGTGGACTTGAAATGATTTTCTAAGTGAGGTTTAAGTGGCTAAGGCTTGGGTGCCGAAAATATCCCCTAAGTTAAGGAAGGTTGTTCCATACTCTATCTTAATTGCTTTGGGCCTAATTCTATTCAAACCTAGCCCAATCATGTTGAGAGTTCGACCTTAATCCATGACCCAATTTCTCCTTGGCCTATTTTCGAAACTTCCTAAGTAAGTTAGGGGTCACTTGGTACATATTAATTGCACCAATTTTCACAAAGTCCTCCGGGCACGCAATTTTCCACACGAAATTCCACGTAGGTCACATAAGCACATAATTAAGTTAATCGCATAGTCATGGAATTAATGCACATAATTCACATGATTGCAAATTGCTAATTTTTTTTGGCCATAAAACTTACGGGAACCCGGGTGCTACATCCTCCCCTCCTTAAGAAGGATTTCGCCCCCGAAATTTGCCCGTCCGGAACAATTCAGGGTAGCGGATTTTCATCTCATCCTCGCGTTCCCATGTGACTTCCTCCACTGACTGGTTTCACCACAGAACTTTTACTAGAGGAATTGCCTTGTTCCTAAGCCTCTTTGTTTCGTGCATCAATATTTCCACCGGCACTTCCTCGTAACTCAAATTTGGCTTTAACTGATGTTGCAGCGAGTCATTCATTAGTACGCGGCTTGGGTCAGCGATGTACTTTTGCAAAGTCGATACATGGAACACATCGTGTACTTGCGACGATGATGCTGGTAGTTCCAGTTGGTACGCTACTTCGCCAACTCTCATTACTATCTTGAAGGGACCAATGTACCTTGGGCTTAGTTTTCCCTTCTTGCCGAATCTCTTAACGCCCTTCATTTGCGACACTTTCACGAAGACCCAATCATTAACTTCAAATTCTAGCGGTCGGCGGATCCGCATAGCCCTTTTGTCTGCTCTGTGCTGTCTGCATCCTTTCTCGAATTCTCGATGTTTTCTGTTATTTCTTGTACCATGTCTGGGCCTAACATCGCCCTTTCACCGACTTCATCCCAATGTACTGGGGATCTCACTTACGTCCGTATAAGGCTTCGTAAGGGGCCATTCCAATCGTGGCTTGGTGACTATTATTATACGAGAATTTTACAAGTGGAAGGTACTTGCTCCAATTGCCTTTGAAGTCGAGTACACAGGCTCGTATCATATCCTCCAGAGTGTGGATAGTCCGCTCGGATTGACCGTCCGTTTGCGGATGATAGGCCGTACTAAATGACAATTTTGTTCCCATCGCCTTTTGTAAACTCGTCCTAAATTTAGATAAAAATCTTGAATCTCGGTCCGATACTATCGACAACGGTACTCCATGGAGTCGTACTATCTCTTGGATATACAGTTCCGCGTATCGCTCCATGGTGAATGTCGTACTTATCGACAGAAAATGGGCAGATTTTGTAAGTCGGTCTACGATTACCCATATCACATCATGTCCTTTCACATTTTTCGGTAATCCGCTCACGAAAAAATCCATCGTTATATTGTCCCATTTCCATTCCGGGATTGGCAAAGACTGCAGCATTCCTGCTGGTCGTTGGTGTTCTGCCTTAATTCGTTGACAAGTGAGGTACTGACTCACGAATTTGGCTACGACTTTCTTTATTCCTGGCCACCAGTAGTTCATCAGTAAGTCTCTATACAGCTTTGTGGCTCCAGGATGTACTGAATACAGTGTGGTATGTGCTTCCGTCTTTATAGTTCGTCGAAGCTCTGCATCGTTCGGTACATATAATCTGTTCTTGTAGTACAAACTTCTGTTGTCTCGAAATAAGTAGTTTATTGCCGGCTGTTCTGTCTGTGCTCCCTTGATCTTGAGATAGAACTCGTCGTTCTCCTGAGCCTTCTTGATGCGTTCTAGCAATGTCAGTTGAAGGGTCAAAGCCGCTAACTTCACTTCGACCTTGCCTAACGGTACGATCTCCACTTCAAGTCATTGGAGTTCCGTGCTTACTGCTTTCCGACTTAAAGCATCCGCTACCACATTCGCCTTTCCTGGGTGTTAGTTGATTGTAAAATCGTAGTCCTTCACCAATTCCAGCCACCGTCTTTGTCTCATGTTCAGCTCCCTTTGGGTGAAGAAGTACTTTAAGCTTTTGTGGTCGGTGTAGATTTCGCATCTTTCTCCGTATAGCTAATGCCTCCTGAGGGCAAAAACCACCGCAACGAGTTCTAAGTCGTGCGTAGGGTAGTTCTTTTCGTACTCCTTCAGTTGCCGTGAGGCATAGGCTATTACATTTCCGTGTTGCATCAGTATGCATCCGAGTCCATTCTTCGAGGCATCGCTGTACACGGAAAATCCACCTGTTCCTGAAGGTATTGTCAGTACTGGGGCTATAGTAAGTCGTTTCTTCAGTTATTGGAAACTTCGTTCACATTCTTCGCTCCATTGAAAAGGAGTGTTCTTTCTGGTCAGCTTCGTCAGCGTAGAGGCAATTTTGGAGAAATCCTTTATAAACTTTCTATAATATCCCACTAGGCCTAAGAAGCTCTGTACTTCTGTCACGTTGGTCGGCTGCGGCCAGTTATCAATTGCCTCGATTTTGCTTGGGTCCATTGAGATTCCTGCTCCAGAGATGATTTGCCCCAAGAATGCTACTTGGTCCAGCCAGAATTCACACTTCTTAAACTTGGCGTACAGCTGCTTTTCCTTAATACTCCAAGTACCACTCGTAGGTGTTGTTCGTGTTCCTCTTTTGTCTTAGAGTAGATGAGGATGTCGTCTATAAATACGATCACGAACTTGTCCAGATAGGCTTCGAAAACCCGGTTCAGTAGGTCCATGAAGGCCGCCGGTGCGTTCGTCAGTCCAAAGGGCATTACTAGAAATTCAAAGTGCCCGTATCTGGTACTGAACGCCGTCTTCGGAATATCATCCTTGCGGATTTTCAGTTGATGGTATCCGGACCTCAAATCTATCTTAGAAAACACTGTGGCGCCTTGTAGTTGGTCAAAGAGATCATCGATCCTGGGCAATGGATATTTATTCTTGACCGTTAGCTTGTTCAGCTCCCTGTAATCTATGCACATCCTCATTGAGCCGTCCTTCTTTCGCACGAATAGAACTGGCGCACCCCAGGGAGAAAAGCTGGTCTGAATAAACCCTTTCTGTAGGAGTTCGTCTAGCTGTTCCTTTTCAGCTCCTTCAATTCGGTCGGTGCTAACTGGTATGGAGTCTTGGACTGCTGCTCCTGCCACCAGGTCGATTGTAAACTCGATTTCTCTGTCTGGGGGTAGTCCCGGCAAGTCTTCCGGAAATACGTCTGGGAACTCCTTAATTACGGGTACGCCTTCGAATTTCGTAGGAGTGTTTTCCTCTATCTTCATTGCAAACACCAGGTATGCCTCACATCCGGAATTGATTAGTCGCTGTGCTTTTAATGCTGATATGCTCGAAATATTCCTCCCCTTTGCTGTTCCCTCAAATGTGAAAGGTTCTTCCCCCTCTATGCCAAACGTAACTACCTTACGATTACAGTCTATCACTGCTCCATATCTTGAGAGGCGGTCCATCCTGAGGATTACCTCATTGTCGTTCATCCGGATGACTATCAAGTCTACAGGCAATTCTTTATTACCGACTATTATTGGGGAATTTCTTAGTATTTGACTAGTCCTGGTTGGCGCTCCGCTCGGGATCGCTACACTGTACTCACAATCTGCCCGTTCAGGCTTTATCCATAGTTTCATCACGTATTTCACGATGCAAACGAGTGGGTCGCCCCGGAATCTACTAGGATGCATGTGGGTGTTTGGTGGATTAGGAGGGTACCTGTCACCACCGTCGGGTTATTCTCCGCTTCCTCCGATGTGATGGTGTACACTCGAGCCGGGAGCATCTGGGGCCCTGCTTGGCTCCCAGTCTGACTTTCCGAAGCACCTTTTGGGCATTACCTTACGAAATGGCCCGGCTTCCCACATCTGAAACACGCGTTGGCCACCGTGTTTCCCAAAGTCTTTTCCCGCATTTCGGGCAATTGGGGATTGGTGTTGCCCCCTGGTTCTGGTTTGGGTTTGGGGGTTTGTTCATCATCCCCTATGGTTGTTGAGGAGGCCTGTTCTGGAATTTCTTCTTGCCACCTTTCGGCACGAACTGTCGTTTTCTATCTCCTCCGTTCCATTGCGCTCCTTGCATTTGCGCAAATTTGCGCTTAGCTTCTTGAGCCCTCACGATCCGGGCTTCCGCCTGTTCTGCTACCATGGCCCTCTCCGCTACTTGAGCGTAAGTAGCTCCCTGAATTTCTGCCATGCTCATATCTCTGTAAAGCTCGGGCTTCAATCCCTCCAGGAAGCGTTCGATTTTTAAAGCATCTGTGCTGACCATGTGTGCCACGAACCTGGACAGCTGCTCAAACTTCCGTATATAATCCGCCACGGTCATAGACCCCTGCCTGAGGTTGATTCACGCGCTGGGCTCTCACTGGGGCCGTCAAGTACTTGCCCCGGAACAGCTCTTTGAATTTGTCCCAGCTCATCGTGACAGGATTCTCGATCACCATAATGGTGTCCCACCAATGTCCAGCGCTTCCCCTTAACAGAACGCAGCGCAGAGAGCTTTCTCCGCCTCTGGAACCCTACTATACGCGAACATACTCTCTAGGGTCCTAATCCAATCTTCTGCGACCTTGGGTCAGCCGTGTCTTCGAAGGTCGGTGCGTTCAACCTTCGGAACCTTTCTCCCACCAGCTCTGTCCTTTCACCTTGAGTCGGCCTGGTGTTCGCAGCGTTCTGCTGGATCAGTTGTTGAATCTGCGCCGACTGCTGGCGGACCAGTTCTGTCAATTGGAAGATTGTCGCATCTTGATTGTCTGGAGGGGCTGCGTTTCCCCGGTTCTGATCATCGCCTCTACTAGATTCTCACCTAGTTCTTACCATCGTTTCTTCTCCTATCCTGAAGGTCCTAAGGCCAATAAATCATGCAACGTAGAAATCCACATAGACTTAACATTTACTTTGCAAGGCCGCTTCCGCTCTTTTGGGTGTGTGTGTATGGATAGTCTACAGAACCTGTAACCGAAGCTCTGATACCACCCTGTTACGACCCGACTCCCTAACTACCTATTTTAGCGGATTCCTATGTGCCTGGCGAGTTGTATACGATAATGTGCACTGAAAACGCGTATGAAATTTTTCATTTTCCATTTATATAACGGAACAATGTTCTGTACAAGTCAAAAGAATACATGTCGAACACAAAATTCAAGACATGATATAATTACAAGGCGAAGGTGTGTCAGCACAGCAAAGTTCCTATGCGCCCAGCCTCGCAGGTCGTCATCCATACACACAGGTCCACCCCAAAAGCAGCGCGAAGCTCCAAAAGATCGGCCTTGCCTTCAAAAGCGATCACGTACCGTGGTCGCTGGTGCCTACAATACATAACATAAAATGAGCCGCCGAGGCTCAGTAAGCAGAAATCATGCATGTATGCACGTGCCACTCCCCCGCAACGGCAATCCACGCCGATGCATAAGACACTCGCAAAGGCGATCCTCACCGATGCATAAAACAATCGTACTACATACTCAGGGCCCTCGGCTAATCTCACTATGCACCACAAGAGCTCACGTCCCTCAGGGACAGTACGACAGCGGTCCACGCCGGATGGCCAAACCCTAGGATGCACATCATTCCCCTAGGTTGCCATATAACCCGGTCGTCCCCGACTGTCCGACGGTCGCTCACGCTAGTAGCCCACGCTGAGGTCGCCTAGACCAGGGTTCCACCCTGTGTCGCTTATACCCTCAGGTCGCACCCTCCGGGTCGCACCTTACCGCCACATGCTATGCCAAAATCCTTTCCGCAGGATATCATCATATATATATCTACAATAGTACGACGACGCTAAACGCCGCCCTGGTAGCATAGGAGACAGCCCCTGACTCAACTGTGAGTCGACACACTTGCCTATATCGGCAAGTCCTCGTCGCATACAAGCGACATATCATCATGCATACGCAGACCCACAACCCTCCTCATGAGTTAATGCGTGCACATGAATATGCATATGAACCAAATGTAACTTACACTTACTACATAAAAGCGTAACGATCAATTCACGTAGTCATGAATTCACGTAGGCACGTAGTCATGCAAAACATGTAACACACAAGTTATCTGTTGTAGTTGGGTTTCTACTTACCTGTCGTCCACGCTAAACTAGCTCGCTCCCTCGTGGAATTTCCTAACGTACAACCTTTAATAAAATAGTTGAAGCGTTAGTACGTAATCTCTCTTAGCCAATCTCATTAAAGTAACTAGCTTTCGTCTTTCCAATTGCTTAAGCTATTTTCTTTCGCTAAGACTTATTTTAGTCAATTTTAGTCTACACTAAGTCCCTGCCCAATTTTCGTTCTACATCACGTTAGAATCCAATTTTGACCCTAATTGTTCATCTTGGCGAAAGGTCATAAGTTTTAGGGTTCGGTTTCGATCGATGGTTGTTGGATTTCCTAGTTTCGATTGAGTTATATGTTACTTAAGTCAATTTGCGCAATTAAATTCTCATTCCTCACGAGTTTCGCCCGATTCTTCACACTTAGAGTTAGTTTCGCCGCGTGATGACGTCGGCCCTCGTCACTTTCGATCAATTTGCATGCATGTGAATCACTTTCGCCCGAAATCCATCGAAGGTCACTTTCGCCGATGTTAGTCAGTTAGGGTTAGTTTCGGTCGAAACTTGTAATTCAATTGATAGGGCTCACTTTCGATCGATGGGACGAATTTCAGGGGGTTTCGCCGTGTCTCACGTCATCATGGCCTCATCTACTTTCGCCCGAAACCATGCGTAGTGAAGAGACTAAGTTCAATTGATTGCATGGGCTTGGGGTGGAGTTTTGCCGAGATCTCTTTCGATCGGAAGTTCTTGTTAGTTAGTTAATTCCGATCAACTTAAGGGTTTCGCTCGATAAATTCTCCAATTGCATGAATTTCGTCGTGTGATCTTGTCATCATGACGTCAGCCCGATTTCGTATAGGCCATGAGGGTTTCGATTAATTTTGTATAATAAGATGAGTTTCGGTCGACTCAAAGGTTCACTAACCTTTAGTTTCGATCGAATTTAGTTATGCCTATGATTTAAATTGCTTCTTGGACTAATCGCCCGAAACCCTCAAATTGCTTTACTCCTTTCGATCAATTCTTATACACATTGAGGGGAGTTTCGATCGAAACTCATAAGTTACCCAATTCACTCACTGTACCATAAAATTAATCGAAACTCATTTTTTTATCATGTCAAATTGAACTAGGTTTCGATCGAAACTTATACTAAGATCGATTTTTTTCACTTTCGATCGAAACCTTCAAATATTCATCCGCTCGAAACCACATTGCAACCCCTATTTCCAGATTTCATAAGCTCTAAGGGTTATTTTCGTTCTCAAAAACGTCTAGGGTTAGCTCTAAATCACCTTAGTTCAAAGTAACGAGTCCTAAAACATTTTGGGTTAGCCAAATCCCCACAAAACTCAAGGGAACCCTACATTACAATTTCGCACCCAATCCTAGAGCTTTTTACCATTCATCATTTCCTCAAATTTCTTAAGCTTAAAACGTGAGCTGTAGGGTTAGTGTTTTCTTACGTCTTCCAAAGCACAACTCGACCTCGTGTCTCTCCTCCTTTGACTTGAGTTCACGTTAGTTACTTGGCTTGGATTTGGGTGGACTTGAAATGATTTTCTAAGTGAGGTTTAAGTGGCTAAGGCTTTGGTGGTGAAAATATCCCCTAAATTAAGGAAGGTTGTTCCATACTCTATCTTAATTGCTTTGGGCCTAATTCTATTCGAACCTAGCCCAATCATGTTGAGAGTTCAACCTTAATTCATGACCCAATTTCTCCTTGGCCTAATTTTCGAAACTTCCTAAGTAAGTTAGGGGTCACTTGGTACAAATTAATTTCACCAATTATCACAAAGTCCTCCGGGCACGTAATTTTCCACACGAAATTCCACGTAGGTCACATATGCACATAATTAAGTGAATCGCATAGTCATGGCATTAATGCACATAATTCACATGATTGCAAATTGCTAGTTTGTTTTGGCCCTAAAACTTACGGGAACCCGGGTGCTACACTGTCAAAGTTATTGATCAATTTACATTCATCCCCACCTCCCTTACAGAATTCCTAAGCGGCTGCAATAAATTACAAGATTTTACTTGCACAAAGATTTACAGTAGATTTCAGCTTCCAAATACCCGACTGAAAAATACAGTTGATATATACAACATTACTAGCTTGGGTGCTATGTAATACACGAGTGAAAACTACACGACCGAAAACTACACGGTCGAATGCTCCAATCATCATTACAACCTGTACTTAAACGAGAATTAACAATGAAAATGTTCAGAATAATGATGATTACTTTATGAAGTTGATAATATTAAATTACCCGCCATTATAAATCTCATAACCTTATTCTTCCAACAAGTAGCGGATAAATACTCTTACATTTAAATAAATATAAAACGGAATTGCATACAACAGTATAACAAAAACTCTCACACAGTTAAAATGAAATGATTTAATAAAAGCAATTTCCGACTTATTCCCAGATGTAGAGACGAATGTTACAGCTTAAAGAGTCTTGAGAAGCAACCATTTTCTTTTTACCAAGTGCACAAAATATCAAAAATTCACTACGGCATACATAATTTTCAATTTTAATATATTGTATTTCTTAGCAAAATTTAATGTTGTTGACGTGTTATGGAGCATAAAATTCGGAGATCCCGTCTTAATTTCGTCATCTTATAAACAATAATTACTGCATACCATAATTAGTGCGTACCAAAAGTCGCCTACAAATTATATGCCTCTTTGCTTTCCTTATGACTATAAATATGGGAACTTCACAGATGAAGAGCCCAAGGTGCAAAATAAATAAAAAAAGCCTATAGAATCCAGATTATCAGCCACATGCCAACGAGGATCTTTAGTGTACAATTCAACAATATGACCAACGAAACAACAGTGACCAGCGACTCAACCACTGTAACGGAATGGCTTCAGCAAGTTGACGTTTCCATCCCAACGCTGGTTGGCCTAGATGTAGAGTGTAGACCGGTTTGGGCTCGCGGCATAATCAACAGAACAGCAACTCCGCAATTGTGCATCGACCGTAAATGCATAATCATTCAGCTCACTCACCTCGACGAAATCAGTGAATCACTCAAGAATTTCATGTTAGATCCAAATGTCACCTTCGTCGGCGTTGCAGTTGCGGAAGATATGGTGAAACTAATCCGTGACAACGCGTTGTTTAACCACGGGAATGTTGTCGACGTGGCAGCTGTTGCAAAAGCAAGTTGGCCCCCAGCGTATTTCCGAGGACCGGGATTGAAAGAACTGCTTGGGTCGTTTGTGGGATGGTGATGCGTAAGCCCAAAAACATGACGTTGAGCAATTGGGAGAACAGAGTTCTTAGCTACGGTCAAATAGAGTATGCATGTATAGATGCTTTTATTTCTTACAAGATCGGGTACCATCTTCTCAAGGAGTAGTCATCACAAAGCAATCGGTCTTACGCCTTCACTCTTGCTGTTTTGCAACTTAAGTTTCAAAGGTTAACCTTCGTAAATTTGCAATTACATTGTTGCAGTCTTACACAGCCTTATAAACTTAAACACATTAACATTCCACCGACGTCTTACATAAAAAATTACGCCCATAAAATTCGGCCACAGATTTGCAATGGACTTCTCCAAAATACACGATTGAAAAATGCATTAGTTATATATAACATTCCTATTAGCTGCTATATAATACAATACTAAAAAATACACGACTGAAAGAGATACAACTGAAAAATAGACGACTGAATCCTTCAATCATCGTGACAGACCTTAGTTAAATAACAACACACAAAGAAATATTATCAACGGTATCTAATCAATTGGGTTGATATATATTCTAAAGCTAAATGGACATATTTTCCTTATTGGAACATGAGCGGGAAAACCCAATATAAATTCATTCGGTCCAACAAAATAAACAACATTATCACTCATAGTTATATATTAACTATAAACCTAGAGCATTATTGTTCGTCTGAAACAGAAGCCAAACGAGACCCTAACTAAAAGAATCGAGTATGAAGAGACGCTGGCCATCCAAAACGCATCTTCGTTCTTTCTCAATCCGTCTGATTAAGAAAATCTGGGACCTAGGCAGAGCTGTTGGGTTCATATGAAAGCCGAACAGACCTTTTTCATTCATTTTAATTTGATTTATGGACGATGTTTATTCGTTTTAATTTGATCTGTGGACATTTTTTGGCATTTCATGGTTGTTTATCGTTGCTCTGTATGAGTGTGTGTTTGTTTACTGTTGCAGATTTCAAGAGATACAGACAGGTTTATCGTTTACTGCGTAAGGTCGTGCATGTTTTTTACGGTTAAAACAATATCTCTAAGGTTGGTTGTGGGGACGTAGATTAATAATCGTTCCTCTTTACGTGCACCAATTTGAGTATTGTGATTAACTGCGTAAAGTCACTTGTGGGTTTTCTATTTTAGGCATCAAGCATATCGCCTGACAATTGCCTTCGCTCACATCAGCAGACGGGTTTCCAGCTCATGAGTCTTTGATGACTGAGTTTCATTGCACATGCGGAGAAGTAGATGGAGTCAACGGACATAACTTGAACAGGAATCGATTCCTAAATCAGTTCAGTTAGAGCCCGAGTTCGTGGGCCCCGTCTTCTTCTCGCATGTGCAACGAAGCGTGGATGTAGTTTCTACTATGACAAGCTGCCAATTAAGGGTCACCTTACGTGACTACATATATGATACAACTTCCTTTTGTACCTTTGCAGCTGCTCATTTGGGCTGCAGTGACAAGCCGTTTTACTAACGACTGTTGTCGCAAGGCTGAAGCGATTCGCTGACACCTATATATTCGATGAAATGCGTAGCTTAATCATTACCCTTAATGTGCACCATTCCAATATTGCAATGGACAGTATTTGTCAATTGGGTAACGTCACATATGGGCTTTCTATTTTCAGGCATCCTTTGCAAGCTCCAGGTATTCTGCTGCAAAGCCCCGGAAAAGAGTCTTCACTACCAGCGGAGGAGTTTTCAGCTTCGCCCAAACCAATGCAATGTCTAATGTTCTATAGGTTGGATGAATTTGTGGCTGGTTCAACACAGTGGCTTTAGAACTCAATGAAATGAATCAGGTTGTGATATCAATAGCAACGTATTAGGGACTTCTTCCGTCTCTGGTATGTATTTGTTTCAATCAGAGGGGCTATGCAATTTTGCCGTCTCTTTCTTCCACACAATCTGGGTCAAGTTCTCATAACGGCTGCAGCACACCGACTCGCAGGAGGCGGAAGTTCTTCTCACCATCTGACAACGACGGCCTTCCTCCCGTCGTAGATCGTGCCACCGACCATACAGACGATTTCGGGAAGATCAGTGACATTAAGCATTTTGAGAAAGAGAGTTTATGGACACTGATGAAGAGCTTTCCAAGATGCGCAAAGAGATGGATTTCACTAATAATCATAAGACCAAGTTACAAGAAGCTAATCTGCTGCTAATAGAATTGAAACGTGACTTACCTGCTTATATGCTGAACAAAGAAGGAGCTGGTGCTAAGATTGAGAAGAAACACACTGATGGCGATACAGAAACAGCCATTGATATGGCTCTGATATGTAATTATTGTAATTATTGTTGGAGACTCAAAGGATGGATATGCAAGCATGATAACTTATATGATGTTCTATATCTCCATGAATCTAGGAACTTTTGCTGGCAATTTATTATTTGGTCTGCTTACCGGAACTGATAACGTTCGAGATTATGCAGGATTATACCCGAAAGATCGTTTTTTGGCTTTCTCTGTATTTGTAAGATATGTCTACGCCTTGCTTGGTAGTTTTCAGTAGTGCAAATAAAATGTTTCTGATGAACGGAAAGCTCTCAACAATACAGTTATAAGTCATCTAAGTCTTCATTAGTAGCGTATACTATGTGTTTTTAGTAAGTCTAAAAATAGTCTTCATTAGTAGCCTATACTCATAGTATTTAAATAATGAGAATAAATTTACGTGTAACAATAAAAAAATATCTCATTGTACATTATAGATTCTTTTATTGGACATGCGCCGTAATATCTATGTCATGTATTGTGTACAATGCCAATGTTCATATGTTCGTATTCAGGAGTGTGAATTAAATGAAGTCTTTCATAGTAGTGGTCAATAGTGCAAATAAAATGTATGATGAGAAATCACACGACTATGATTAATTATACAACTGCTTCAATAGCAGTCATGCAAAACACAACGCAATATTATTTGATATTGTTAGGTATATAAAAAAGGGATCGCACGTCTTTCCATATTGTTACGCAGTCGTCCAAACATTTGTAATGTATAATGCTTATTTCACAGCTTTACAATGTCTTCCTTTTCATTGACACGTCATCAATAAACAACCCGTGCATCGCATGGATCTAAACCTAGTCCTTACAAAACTTTATTGAAGAGTAAAATTTAACGAGAAAACCATATACTTCCATCAATTCGGATTTCGGACCTAACCTAACTTCAATCTAATTTAGGCTGCAGTGTCTTCGGGGCTCGAAGCTGAAAAGGACTTCTTTTAATCTAATTCCTACATGAATCCCTCAATCTCAAGTTTCAAGGGTATTTTAGCTAAATGACTTTTCAGTGAATAAGTTTTTGCAAAATGACCTCGTTGACATTTAAGTTTTGGGCAAATGTCCTCCATTTAAATACATTAGTTAGTTGGACACTAATCATCGATTAATATATATAAACAAAAAAATATATAAAAAAAGAAAACCCAACGACATTTAGTGTAATTTCCGACGCAACCACCACCACCAGCACCAATCAGCACTAACGAAATGCAAGAACGATCATTTATTGCCCCAACAACCATCAACTAGAAAAACAAAATTCAGAAAAGCATAAGGCTTGCTGAAGTCGCGTGGTTCAACCAAGAAATTTGTCACATTGTCCTTGAAAGTAAGTCATCTTTTCTGGGCTTTCGTCCGGGTTTGCTATTTGTTGAGTAAACGAAGTCATTGCCGTCTTGATGAATTTCATAACCAAATTTCGGTTAGTTTTGGGTTCATTGCTGTTACTTTTACTGATAACCAGAGTGTTATGTTCTCTTTCGCGGGTGTTAAGAGTAGAGAAACCTTTTTTCACCGTCTGATATGAAGCGGTGGCCAAAATCATAGTGATATCTCGTGGTAGGGATACCATAATGTCTTCTTCAATATGGGTTCTCAGTTTTATAACGAATACCCAGCTATGAAATGATTTTCGAATACCTGTTATATATCTGAGAACACAAATATTGTGTTCCAATTCGGTTGGCAAGGACAATTAGCGATGATGATACTTCCAAATGGTGTCCCACGTGGATTGTTGGATTCGATTCATAAACTGACTGAACGTTGGTTCGCTAGTCAATCGAGCCATTTCAACTGCGTCAAGAAGGTGACTTTTATATAAAGCTATATTTATCAAAGTCCAACAAGGGTTTTCCTAGCTCGCGTTGTTTTGCTGGACAAACTTATTAGAAGGTCCTCAGGTAATCAACAGGATCTTTAGTATCTATTTCTTATCTTAGAACCCGTATAGACTCTCAGTGCCCGCCAGTCAAGAGTTAATCCACTCATGAATGATTCCTGGGAGTGATATGACATGTCTGACTTTTTTTAAAGCGACCTTTAAAATATATTTGTTAAAGGGTTATTATTGTTAAAATATATATGTTAAAGGGATATGACATGTCTGACTGTTTTTTTGAATGATTCTCGACTGTGACATGACAGGTCTAACTGTATTTGTTCGTCTGATTGTGTAATAATCTTTATTTAAAAAATATATGTTAATGGGTTATTATTGGGTACTCAGGAAAAGAAATGGTACTCAGCGTCGAAATTATGCAAGTTGTGAGGACCTTTTCAGTCAACGAACTTTGACTACAATTTTGAACCCCGAAATAGTGTAATGGAAGGAACCGCTCGCCATGAATAATATTCCACCATTAATGATAAGTCAATGTGTCGTTAATAAAAGGAACGAGGAACGTCGGTAAGAATATGAAAGTTGCAGAACATATTCACACAATCATACGTCATTATCACTCAACACAACGTGTTAACTCAAAATTTTAAATAAGCTGAGATTTCCCGACATATATTATCTCCCCCATGCAAACTACTAAACTACCGAAGATTGAACACTAAAATCGTCTCTAGACGCTAAAAATCAATCTTGATTTGCCTAGTGACAGTGAAAGAGATAGTTATGACATGTCTGACTGTTTCAGAAAGTGACATTTAACTCACTCGTGAATGATTGTGTAATAATTATGTCTTTAACATATATAGGGTTATTATTGGTACTCACGTAAACTCGCAGTAGAATCATTTTGTGAGAACATGTGTAACGTCTGAGGATCCGTCCAGTAAAACGAACTTTGACTATGGTTTTAAGATCCTAAATAGTATAATGGAAGGAAAACAATAATGAAAGAACATGTGTAAGAAAAACGAAAAAAAAAAAAAGAAAAACAAAAAGAGATTGACCGTGATTATACTATGATTTTTTTATTGAGACCCTTTATTTTATCCGAGTACTTTTTGTCCAAGAAAAGAAATTTTGAATAATAATTGATTATATATTTTTTTTGGAGCATCACAATCACAATTAAATTTCACATCGCTAAAAATTGGCAATAACAATCGTACAACCAAAATCATAATACAAGCAATCAAACATTACAAAACCTAATACCAATATATCCACACACTTGCTACTTAAAAAGTATCACAACTACCAACATAAGGCAAGACAATACCAATAGATCCACACACTTGCTACTTAAAAAGTATCACAACTACCAACATCACGATTACAACAAAGCGGACCTTCAACATCTTCTCATTGTTTTAAAGTGCATCAATTCTATCCTCAATATTCTTTTCATAGTTTTCAAATGCATCAATTCTCTTCTCAAATTTCTTCTCATTGTTTCTAATGCATCAAATCTCTTCTCAAATTTATCACATGCATCAATTAGGTCGCCCATATGTTCTACATCGATGTCGCATCGTCGTCTTGGTTGCAGAACATCATTGTCGGACAGATCATCTTCAAAGTTGCTACCAATCGGACTCAACCACATGAAAAAATCACAGTCACCATTCCTAGAACTGCAAAATAACTTACCTTTCATGGCTTTTCTAGGACCAACGACTCTAATTGCTGCAACTATCCCACATTTGCACAAATGATTTTTGTATCTCATGTCCCTTTTGACAAAATTCTTTGAACCCATAGACATAGTATCTGTTACATAAATCAGAACAACACAATAAAGAGTTCTGAACAATATGTTAAAGAAAGCATCACACTTGCAATTTGAACTGAAAATATTATGCAGCTAAATATGGTTTGACACTTAAAAACTATGCGGGATTACATGACGGAAATTACAATGCATAACACAACACATGAAAATATGCAGAAATTACGAGCGTAATTCGAAAATAGAAACACGAACCTTACTAGCTTAAATGTAGAAATTACGAGCGATATTCCTCTAACCAACCAACAATATGCAGCTTAATGTGTTGACTTAAGCTCGCGCTTCAATGTATGCTACCATCAATGATTGTGCTCGCGTTTGAAGTAAGCTCTAATTTTCCTGAGAGTCGACTATTGTTGTGTTGATGTTCTAGATGAGAGGTTGTTGTTAATGGAGGTTATTTATGTGTAGCCATGAGAGGGAATAACGTACTTTACGCCACAAAAATCTTGTAACCCATCACATCGCGAAGGTAGGTTCTCAGACCACGAACGGGTTCTCAGATCTTACATGGGTCCTCAGATGTGGATGCAAATCGGATAGCCGGTCTAACATCTGAGAACCTTTTCTCTTCTAATCGAACTAATTCTAAAACCCTTTCTTTCCACGATTTAAACTCAGCAACCCTATCTCAACAACCATCAAACACCCACGAAATCAACAAGCATATAAATGGCCGCTGTGTGAACCAGTTCCGCTGTGTGAGTACCCACGAGATCAGCACAACACCCAAATAACAGAGAAAACTACTCGGCCACGTCTCGAACAACTAAAGAAGTAACATAACTTACAATTTCAGACGTCATTAAGTGAGTTCTTAGTGTTGTAATGCTGAAAATCCTCACAGGGTTCTCACGATCTCGCTGTTTTCTTTTTTGGAAGACACGTTGTTTTCTCTCTTTTTCCGTCTCGGTTTCACATCTAGGTTACTACTTTTTATCTTTTTTTTTTTCGTTTTTAACATTTCTTATCCTTTGATTGTATTTAATGTCCACAACTACCCTTTAAGTTAGGGTATTATAGTAATTAGTAAGGGTACAATTGTATATTAAAAAGTGGTGGTTAGTTACCGAGAGAATGGCAAAAATAGTCATGTTTTTAAATTATAACTGCAAATAGTTAACTTTTTAACAATGGTGCAAAATTAGACAATTTTTTCACTTATAATTATTATTATTTTTACTTTGACCACAAAACTATTTCAGATTATTTTGCTATCTCATTACTACAAATAAGCAATGTTTCTAATAATTATATATTTCATCCCAATTAATTATTTTCAATTAAACATTTTAATTAAAATCAAACTTCCCTAGGCTAGGTCTTGCAGACTATCAAGCAGCTAACGTCTAGAAACTTTGCATTTTATTAACATTATTTTATTATAATTGAAAAGAGAATAAGAAAACCTATTCAAATGTTCCTTTGAATAGAAAGGCAATTTAAAGGCAAGAAAACTTTTAGAAACGACGTCGCGTTGAAATGGTCTTTCATAAAGTATTCAAACAACCTATCTAACAGTAATCAATTTCTATAAAGTTGTCACGCATCATCATCATTAATTTTCATTGAGCTTTTCTTGCGAGACTTTCAATAAATTTCACATGGATATCACCGTGTTCGCTTTCGTCCGACTTTTCTATCTGGACGTAGATAAAGATTTTGTACCAGATGAAAAGGAGACTTCCAATGAGACTCCTCTAATGAACACTCAAATTGATACGAATAAGTTGCCTCTAATATTTCCATTCCAAAATCATCTGGAGCATATTCACATGGATCGACTTTAAAATACTTACACACCTGAAAGAAAATATAGAGACAAGTTTCTAATAACAATAATAATAATAAAAATAACAAGATGAACTCGAGGGCACACGTACAAGAACGATCTTTGAGATTAACATGATGAACTCGAGGGCGACGGCCTGATTTTCCTGGAGTAATAATAGTTGCTGTCACAGTAACTGTGTTGTAGAGGCGAGCTGTATGTTTTGTAGCTTTCCTATCCCAACGACTATATTGGAGATGGACTTTTTCAGGCCATAAATTCATTCTTGTTTCAAGCGATCTATCTCTCTTCGATGTTCTTGGAAGTAGTCCTGACAGCGCAAAAAAGTAGCTTGTGCAATAGCCGTGGGAGGTACCGACGAGCGCTAGGGGTGGTAAACATGTCAGGTTGGGTCACCTTCGGGTTCAACCCGTTTAATAAACGGGTTGAAAGCTTCAACCCTGACCTGACCTGTTTACTTAAACAGGTTAAAAAATCAAACCCAAACCCAACCTGCTTTACCCAAACCCAACCCGCCAACCCACCAACCCCTTTAAAATTAAAAAGAAAAAAATAAAACAACAAAATTGAGAGAATTATAAATCCAAATTAAACTAAAAAAATGAGAACTAATGCAATTTTTTTCAAAAAACATCATATCTGAGTGTGAGAGTGGATAGAGAATTAGAATTAATCAATTTATATATTTTTTTATATCAACAATCTTTTAATAGTGTATCTTATCGGGTTAAATGCGTTGATGATTTTGGGTTGATTTTGGGTTGATTTCGAGTTGAAAATCAGAACCCTAACCTGACCTACTTAATAATTGGGTTGGGTTCGGGTTTACACATTTAGGTAAACAGGTCAAAAATGCTAACCCGAACCTGCTATTTTCGGGTGCGGTTCGTGTCGGGTTGGCGGGTCCGGCCGATTTTTAACAGCCCTAACGAGCACCCCTGAGTACTCTATTCATGATTTTGGACCAATTTGATGTAGCTAACCCATACCTATAATATTGATGTTAGTACATATATCAACGTGATGAAATTTAAAGAAATTATACCTAGCATCACCATCTTGAGCAAAAGTCCATCGAGCTGGGTTTATGTTTTTAACCACTGATATGCCCTTCATTTATTTTCTGAATGTTCTCCATGATGCTGTCAGACTTGCCAACATCTTATGCGTATGCAGCTGACCCAGTGTTTTAAAATGCGTATAGCGCAACGCGTCGCGTTTCAGTTCATATAGCGCATAGCGTAAATAGCGTAGCGTATTGCGTGACTATATCGAACATACCACTTATTACGTTAAGAAACATGATTTATAACAAATGCACATCATTCAGTAATCTTTATGTAAATTTGGGTTCAATAATATACATAAAATCTAATAGTATATATTCAAAACAATAAAAACCTACATAAAAATATGTTAAACAATTCATTTACATAAGATTTAACAGAATTTTTTTAAATCTAATTTCACTCTCTGGGCCATCGTTAAAATTGAAAAATATAACTAGTAAAATCTTAGGGTACCATAGACTTAAAAAATGTAGAAAATATTCTTTTAGATACCGAAATATATAAGATAGGCATGTCATTTTGATCGTCGTTACATAAAGAATAAACTAGATAAATTTTTGTTTATTTTTACGGGAATCTATACTTAAATACCTAATAGAAAACTAAAATGCCACTTCAGTCCCTTGTCAGATATGTTTCATAGCTAGGTACCCTTTTGAATAAAAATTTTACAGTTAGGTACCTAGTCACCTAAGATTACCAAAATACCCTTATTATATGATTTAAAATTTCATTTCAGTTTTTTTTTTCTCTACAAAAATCGACTTCCATTCCCATGTCGATGAAATTTCGAGCTTCATCTCTGCAATTGACGACCGCCTTCTGCTTGTGGTGGTGCGGACGACGAGCGACAAGCCTATTCCACGTTGGGTTCTCGAATTAGGATCTTGATTTTGTCATGTAAGCTTTTATTTTGCTTGGGGTTTGGTTAATCGATTGCACTCGTGAGGTCAAAGCTCAACCCAGATCCGGGAGCAGAATGCGATCTAAGAGCTCGATGTAAGGGTGGGATGTCGGTATTTGATAGTTATTGAGGCGAATCCCCAGATTAACTGTTATTACGTACCATTTGTTATGTTATTACGTACTATTTGTTTTGTTTATTACGTACCATTGTATGTGTTTGTACGGTACCAAGATGTCTGTGTACGCTGTACCATTGTAAACTAATTAGACGTACCATTTATACAGGTTATCATATTATCTGAAAATATACCTTCTACAAGTTCGCTTAGGACGTTATTTGCATTGTGTGAGTATAAAAAGGAGTCATTCTTAGTATCGATCACTGAAGCGACGACGCACGAGATGAATGCTCAAACAGATGACGGGAATTCTAATCGTCACCCGGACATTCGTGTTCTTCTTGGTTGTCGAAAGACGCGGAGCATTCCTTCTAAGGTAGATAGAAGATCCAATAAGTGCAAAATATGTGGAAAGTACGGGAATAATCGCCCTGTAAAGAGCCGTATCGACGTAGGGTCCGTATTTGCCATGTATTTTGTTACTGCTTTTGTCCCAAAAACCTTTTTTGTTGCTCTTTTGTATGGTAATGGCATATTCTTTTATCCAAATGATGCCAGTAGGTTATTCTTTTGTCCAAATGTGTCAATAGGATATGGCTCATTCTTTTTTCTAAATGATGCCAACAACGTACAGTAATATATGACAAAGTACTGTAATATATGTCAATTTCGTATTGTAATATACGCCAGTTTATACTGTAATATATGCCAGTTTGATACTATAATATATGCCAGTTTGATACCGTAATATATGTCAATTCGGTACTGTAATACATGCCAGTTTGATACCGTAATATATGCAAATTTACTACTGTAATATATGCCAGTTTGATACTGTAATATATGGCAATAGTATTGTAATATATGTCAGTTTGGTACCGTAATATATACCACTTTGGTACTGTAATATATGCCAGTTTCATAACGTATATATGGAAATTTGATATCGTAATTATGCCAGTTTGGTAATGTAATATATGAGAACAAAGAGACGGTCACATATGCTAACAAAGTACTGTAATAAAAGCCAACAAGGTACTCTAATATATGTCAGCAAAGTACTGTAATATAAGCCGGCATGGTACTGTAATATAGAAAAATAAGGTACACTAATCATACCACTGATGGTACTATATTGTTTCAGAAATAGGTACCGTATAAATTAAAGTAAGTTCGAATTTAAGACTTGGCTATATTTCGTCAGAAATTATGCATTTCAGAAGATGTTGATATGGAGAATGGAAGAGACAATTTCTGACTTTTTCTATCATGACTGGACATATTTATGACATTTTTCTGTCATGAGTGGACAGATTTCTGATGTACGAGGTATTAAATCAAAAAAGACAGCTCATCTCACATGTCGTCGGCTTTCATAAAATGTTTGATGTCATATGTAATTTTGGGTACTACAATCGTGTCTGAGACGGTATGCTTAAAATAAAAAAAATGGATACCCCTACAAAGGTAAGTAATGTACGACGTCGCTTAATATGTGATATGTCATACTATGGTTAATATTTTTCGAGGTCGTATGAATTAGTTTTTCATCTGGAACCACCCTAAAACATTAATATAGAGTATCAGTTACGTTTCACATCAAATTAGGTGCATTAGGCCTTACACGCATGAATTAAACCTTCGAACTCCAAGATTCACTAGAATATAAGGATAGAAGCAAGAACATCTGGCAACATCTCACAACATCTGGTGAGTCCTACATCTGCGATTTTTTTTTTAATTTTTTATTCGTGTTATTATTGTTAGGTATTGTCAACATCACGCAGAACAACGCAATTCGCTTAGATCGATTGTATAACAAATGGTACGGTATATTTGCATATTAGGGTACTATATATGTATACATAGTGATACGGTAAACCTGCAGATTATGGTACTATATATGTAAATGGTAAAGTACCATATTGTACACAAATGAGGTACTTCATATATTCTATTTATAGTAGGGTACATATACACATAATGGTACGGTTAACCCACATATTATGGTACTCTGTACGTAAAAGATATGGTACGGTATTATGAAAGAATGTACTTCATATCTTCTATTTATGGTACACCATATGTTTACATAATGGTACGCTTAACCTGCATATTATGGTACTCTGTATGTAAAAGATGTGGTACGGTAATATAAAAGACAAATGTACTTCATATCTTCTGTTTATGGTGAGTTATATGTTTACATAATGGTACGGTTAAAGTGCATATTATGATTCTGTATGTAAAATATAAGGTACGATCATTTAAAAACATATGGTACTGCATAAAATACAGACAGTCTCATAGAACTACACAACACAGCACAGCACCTGGCAGTAACCGTCAACACACAAAAAACAAAATAAACAACCACTGGTCTCCAAACATTCTCATCCCCAACTCAAAAAAGTTAACCAACCTAAGCAACAGAGTCTTCAAATAGTCTCACAGCATATTCAAGTTACTTAACGAAATAGATCTAGCATACAACTGTGCTCGTCACGTAAAATGCGAGCAGCCATAGAAGCACGATACACATCCATGTTGACTTCTTTGCCATATTTCTTCAACTCTGGGGTGTCTACAACGTCGTCTCTATGGTTAAACAGGCATGCACCCCGAAGTCTACTTTGCAAAATTGGGACCGGTTAAATTCTGGATCAACGGTCTTCTTACATAGATGCTTATACTTTCGTGCGTAATAATTCATCAGAAAATGAACCTGCACAATATAAAATGACATTAATGCAGAACTGCAACACAGTCGACGGAATATGCACAATGTTAAAGCTTACGAATGCTCTAGAGGCCCAGGTCAGCTTAAGCGAGACCATCGGATTCCGAACATAGATCGGAAGAGCGCGGGACGGCACCTGGAAGAAAGCTCAGATCTGTTCCGCAGAGGCATTTCCGTAAAAAAAAGTAAGACTGTTAAGAAGTAGTACCATTTTATATACACACGGTGGATGAGTTTTGGCAACATAATTGTCTACGACCTTAGGACATTGGGATTCAGTACATAGAGAGGAGGAACGAATATAGGATGGTCTTTTCTTCTTGTCATCGAAGAGCGGATTCTCCTTTATTTGGTACGAACTCCCTTCCAGAGGCGTCGAACTCACATTCCCTGTATCCATAAGAATACTAGAGTTAGTGTTAGAACATATGTCAGCTTCAGGAGTCATCTTCGCCGTCCTCTTACATTTACATGTTTGAGAATCGGGTACTTGACTTGACGTAGAAGGTTTGTTCGTATTATGAGATTGTTCTAGGGTAAAGATTTTGTAAAGTAGATCTTCTCGCTCTTTTGCAAAGGCTTTTCGCTCTACTTCTATGGTTCGTTCTAGTTCTGCTATGACCAGAAGTTTCTCTGGGACATAGATGCGAGAAAGTGCTTCTCGGAGAGCGATTTCCTGTTCTTCGGTTGGGAACTGAGATTTGATGTCTTCGGAGAGTGAGGGCTTTCTAGTCTTATCACTAGCATTCAATTCTGTGTAGTCGTATGCGATCTCTGCCCAAAGTATGTTCTGTTTCCTCTTTTCTTCTGACAGCACAGTGGAGGAGGATCTTACAAATGGCATGAGCTGTGAGGGAGTTCCTTTCCTCGTTCTTAGGAATGCTGTACTGTACATGTTATACCTTTTGACAATTAGCGGCGTTGGATCGCAGTTGCTGGCCAGTCCGATTCCCATCCGGGCGTCGTAGAATTCTGTTTCAACTGGTTGGTTTAGTAGACATAAGATGTTTGCTGCCTTTTTCCTAAGGTGAAGTTGCTCTTCAAGTTCTTTCACCTTGCGGTGTAGCCTAACTCTTTCCTTTGTAAGCAGTTCGTATTGGGCGGCCGTCAGGAGGCGAGAAGTTTCACATGAACTAATGGCTAGTGTAGTTTCCTTAACCTTAGTCTCACTTTGTTTGTTCTTACTTTGCAGACGTTTGACTAAAGCTTCAGAGGCCATTAGACGTTCGTTTGCACAGGCAAGTTCTTCTACTTTTAGACTAAGTAAGGCATAGTTATTTTCAAATTTTAGCCTAAGTTCATCATAATCCTTAGCGTCTACGGTGGGTTTCTTAATGGCGTGTCGGTGATTAAACACATCATCGAGTTGCGAGATTCGTACCTCAGACTCAGCGTTGGTAGGAGTCTTAGCTGTGTTTTCACCGGTGTGACCCATCTCCTCGTCCTCGTCATGTTCGACCAGCCTTGCCATGCAGCAATCTTCATCCTTAGGTTCCTCGTCTTCTGAAGTGTCATTCACCCATTCAGCTTCTTCGATGAGTAGGGCTTTCCCACTTTCCATCTTGCGGGTCATTCTGGCCTTTCGGTCATAGTACCCGGAGTCCTTCACGCGTGGGGCGTGGCATTCTTTGGCAAAGTGGCCTGTCTTTCCACACCGAAAGCACTTCACAGATTTTTGAGGTGCGGAGTCCTCTGCTTTCTTTGTCGGCTTAGTTTCCTCTGTGGGAGTTGTCTTTTTGGTGCCGCTGTAGGTTCTTTGGCGATTGGAGGAGGATGAGGATCTTTTTCCGATCTTCTTTGAGACCAACTTAGTGAGCATTGCCAGTTGCTTGCGTATATCACGAACATCTTCATCTGATTCTGTATTGGCTTCGGATCCTGAAGAGGTGTCAGATGCAACAGCTGGTAGCTTCCCTTTGTTCTGTTTGGTCTTAGTGGTGGAAGATCGTTCATTGGTTTTGTTTGAGAGGAGTGCCAGTGGGTCGACTCGAGTGTTGGTGGACTGAGGTTGCACGTAAGGAGCATAGGCAGACAGACTGTCATAAAGAGCATGGATGGAAGTGTTGGAGAGGTCCTTACTCTGAATCATCATCACGATTGCATTGCCCCAATGCGGTTTGAGGCTACCAAGGAAGCGGTTGTTGATATCGAATTTGTCCCTCGAGATCCTGGCTTTCTTGAGTTCATTGATGACCTTTAAGTATCGGAGGTATGTGTCACGCAGTTCCTCTCCTTCATAGGCCTGGAAGAGTTCATACTGCGAGAGACATGCTGATTTCCTCCCCTGAGCACTTTCAGTTGTGCCTGCCATAATTTCTGCAAGTTCATCCCATATCTCCTTAGCAGTTGTGCAGCACTCAACGTGAGCGTAGACCTCGTTTCCCAAAGCCTGGAAGAGGTATCCTTTTGCAGTCTCGTCGGCCTGTACGCGAGCCAGTTCATTTTCATTGATGGGACCTCTTGGAGTGCGGCGTTCATCCATGGGAGGGTTTGCGTTTGGCTGTGCAGGGATGGTTGTCCAGAACTGTGCTGGGCCGTTGAAGATGGAGTCCAGAAGGTATTGAGAGAGTGGTGCGCCTTTGTTCCTGATGAACGTGAGGAACCGGTTTGTCCATATGCTGTAGTCGCCTTGTCGCAGCATCGGAGGCCTGGTGTCGGAGCCCACTATGGAGATGTCATTCGTGGTAGACATGGTTGGTGCAGTCGAATCGTCCGTGGTTTTGATCTTTTATGGATAAGAAAGTTAGTAACGAACGATATTAGAAATACGAGTTTAATGAGTAGATTTTGAGAATAAAATTGTTTAAGGAATTTCTTAGAACTAAGTGAACGTGTGTGATGGTCGATAATGTATGAAAGAGAAATATATCTTGAAATTAGGAGAAGTTCTAGAAATTTAAATTGAGACTTGAGGAGCAAAAACAAAGTTTATCTCAAAAGTGGTCTAGGGAGATAGTTCTAAAGTGTGAGGATCAAATCTTAAAAAGTTTGAGAAAAATTTAACCCAAGAAGATTTTAACACGAGAAAGACTTAACACGAAAGAGAAAAAAATTCGCAGCTCAAGGAGACGTGATTAGTGAAATGTTATCCGAGAAATTAAGTGTTGAGGAATTTCGGTGTTTGTGAATTTTAAAAAGAAATTCAAAAAAAAAATTCACAGGTGAAAATTTTCTCGGATTTAAAAGTTTCGCGTGTGGGAATGATTCTAAGTCGAGAGTTTTAAAATCTTCACAAGAAAATTTCGCAAGTTAAAGAAAATCGCATCGAGTGGTGAAGTGTGACTTTTAGGAAATTTTCTCGGATTTGGAAGAGACGTGGTTTTGAAAAACTTTCTCAGATGAGATAAACTTTCTCGGCTTAGAAAACTTTCTCGGATGTAAAGATTTTCGTGACTTTCAAAACTTTCTCGGTCTTAAAAAAAAATTTTCGGATGTAAAAATTTTGACAGAGTTCAAAACTTTCGCGGTCTTGAAAAAAACTTCTCGGATATAAAAATTTTCAAAAAGTTCTCGGCTGAGAAAAAAAATTCGCGGCTTAGAAAAATTCTTGGAATTGACTTTCTCGTGTATAAAGTTTCTCGGATTTTAAAGAGTACGAACTTGAGAAAAATTGGGTCTTAGAGAAATTTTTCGCGGTTTTGGAAATTCTCGAATTTTAAAGAGTACGAACTTGAGAAAAATTGGGTCTTAGAGAAATTTTTCGCGGTTTTGGAAATTCTCGGATTTTAAAGAGTACGAAGTTGAGAAAAATTGGGCCTAAGAAAAACTTTCGCGGTTTCAAACTTTCTCGGATTTTGAGCATAGGTTGTTGCGAGAAACTGCAGTGAAAGTGAAATTTTCGCGGTGTAAAAATTCTCGGATTGTGAGCATAGACCGTTGCGAAAAAATGCAGTGAAAGAGAAGTTTCGCGGTTTAAAAATTCTCGGATTCAACTTCGCAGAGATGAAACTTTCGCGGATTTGAACGATTCAGCAAAATTTCGCGGGCAAGAACATCAAGTACTGTTCCATTGCTTTGTCGCGACATTTTCCAGAAAAACCGTCCGTTTTCACGCAAATCCCAACCAAAAATCGCTCAAAAGTGATCCTAAACTTCAGAAATTCTTCCCTAAACACATAATCGACCGATTTGTGAGCTAAAAACAACAAAAAATTTTTCTGAAAAGTTTTTGCAACACAAAATCGCTCAAATCGACCGAAAACAGAGAATGGCCGAGATGTCCTTTTTCTGAAAAGTTTTTGCTTCAATCTCGCTCAAAACTCGTTAAAACTGATCCAAAAGTGTTCTAGAAACATTTTAGGCATAGACTCGATCTGGGGGAAGGTTTTAAACACAAAAACGAAGCATCAAAACCCCAAAACAAGCTCAAAATGCCCGAAAACAATTTTTTGCTCAAAAACACTTTGATCTTGCTTGGAATCGAACGAAACTGGATTCAAATCAATGCAGATCGATCCAAGTTTGCTCTGATACCACTTGTTGGTCCCGAAATGCACCAAACAAGGAATCAAAGTGGCTTTATGGAATGAAAAGGGAGAGTTTCTCACCTTTGAGTGTGTGTAGTGTGTGAAAATAAGAGTAAGCCTTTTGATCTTTGATTACCTTTCAAAGTGAGTTGGTAAAACCTTATATACCACATTAACCCTAGGTATATTAATGCCCAATCACTAATAATAAAATAATTACAATCTAGTCCAAAGCCCAAGCTAAAGATAATTACATAATTAATCCCAAGACTTAAACTATTGACACAACCAATTAAATATCCTAACAAGACGACAACATGCATTTGTTATTTCCTGGACAATCACGATCCCATCAAGCCAAAATTGCAATACAGAAGCGTTTGGAAATCATGAAATCTAAATGACGATTGAGGATTACAGAGAGCAGTAAACAAAACATAGGAACATGAGATGGTATGCAAGTGAAATTTCCGTAACATATCACCAAACACAAATATTAATGCTAGTTGTTCAAATTGTTAAGCGTTGACTGTAAGAGTGATCGAAGACAACGAACAAGCATTTTACCCTCGGTACAATACTTAAAAGAGGAGCTTCTTCATTGCCATTTTGTGATGCGCTGGTTTGGAAAGCGGAGTCGACAAAAAAACAAGACCATGTAAAAACTTTGCTCTACACTATATGCTGCAACCAGGGTAGAGTGTCACTTCCCCCATCGAGGCAACCACCTCAATATTGCTCAATATGATTTCTGACAGATCATTTGACAGTATATCAGGGTTTATAATTTAATTCTTGAATTTACATCCATGGGAGCAAAAGTTGACACGTCGGTCAAACCAAAATCAGGCGCATATGTTTACAGGATCCACGGAAAAAACTATCACAACAACGGTTCTTTGCTTCCAGTTAAAGGAGATAAGCCAAGATTTGCTCAGCTATACTTTTACGACACTGCAAATGAAGTCTCCAACAGAATGAACACACTTTCTAGAGAAAGCTCTGAGAATTTAGATACAGATGTCATTGCCAAACTAGTAACAATAATAGATGGGAACAATGAGCTGGCTAAAATCTTCAGGATGGCAAGAGACATGTATGAAGCCGAAAGGGCAACTGAATTATCGATAAGGCTAATAGGTCACGGACGCCACCAAAGGCAATATGACCTACCTGCAAAAGACAAAATTGCAGGACTACTAGTCATCTGCCGGTGACTCTGGGAATGGGACACAATTGTCCAGATGAAAAATGGCCAACTTCAAAGAATCAGCGAGTCACATCCTTCTTTCATGGCAATGCAGTACCCATTGCTTTTTCTTTTTGGTGAATTTGGTTACCACGATCAGATTCCATATAACGGAGTGTTGCATGCAACGTTCAAGAGGAAATATATAACAATGAGGGAGTTTTATGCTTACCAAATACAAAGTAGATTGTCTCAAGGAAACTGTATCATTCGCGCGGGTCGTCTTTTTCACCATTATGTAGTTGATGCATATACAGCCATAGAACATGCAAGAATGCGCTGGGTCAGAAATAATCAGAAGACGTTGAGGCCAGAACTTCATAGCAACATATGCGATGCGGTATCAAGGGGAGAGATGGAAGCAAGATCACTTGGGAAAAAAACAATTTTGCCTTCGTCTTTTACGGGATCTCCTAGATATATGGTAGAAAATTATCATGATGCTCTCGCCTTATGCATATGGTATGGAAACCCACATCTATTCATAACAATAACATCAAATCCAAATTGGGAAGAGATCGCAGTCATCTTCAAACGTATGGTGATGACGTGCCCAATGAAAGACCTGCCCTGCAATGCCGAATGATCAAGATAAAGTTATAACAACTGATGGCAACATTCGCAATGGATGCTTCTTCCGATTATTAAGGCTGGTATGTCATTTACGCAATAGCTAATCACGTAAACATTTCTAACAATTCATATATTTGTCGGCAATGCAGCATGCATACTATTGAATTCCAAAAACGTGGTTTGCCACATGACCATATAGTGCTATGGCTTAATCGAGCAGCCACCGAGACTACTCCTGCAGAGGTTGATGCAATTATTTCGACAGAGATTCCGGACCGCCAAATTGATGAAAAGGGATATGCTTTGATCGAACAATTCATGATGCATGGACGGTGTGGTTTCAATGGACCAAATTCTCCATGCATGGGAAAAGACAGATGCACAAAGAACTTCCCAAAACAATATAATAATAGGACAACGATTGACGAATCCGGATATGTGGGTTATAGACGGAGGGATGATGGTAGATTTATCCTTAAAAAAGACGTCGTCCTCGACAATGGTTACGTGGTACCGCATAACCTGGCAATGTTGAAAAAATATAGGGCACATAAAGTGGAATGGTGCAACACAACAAGGGCAATAAAGTATATGTTCAAATATATCACAAAGGGAGTTGACAAGGCGGATGATAATTGTGTCCGCGAACACACAATCCAAAGGAAAACCCCCCGACATGGTGATGAAATATCAAGATTTCTAGATTGCAGATATTTATCTGCCTGTGAAGCAATGTGGAGAATACTGGCATCTGACATCCACCACCGAAAACCTGTTGTACAGAGGCTTCAAATTCATTTGGAAGACCAGCAGAGTTTGCTGTATGATGAATCTGCCAATCTGGAGAACATGATGGCTGCAAGTGGCATTCAGAAGACTATGTTCACAGAATGGATGGAAACAAACAAGTCCAATCCCGAGGCAAGGAATCTTACTTACGTGCAGTTTCCATCGAAGTTTGTATGGAATGTATCTAACATGGCATAGACACCGCGAAAGAAAGGGTTTATCATTGGCAGGATTGGGAACAGACATCCAAAGGCAGACGAAACATATTACATGCGAATGTTGCTTACTATGGTGAAAGGACCAACATCGTATTCGGTACGTACAGTAAACGGGCAAGTTATGCAGATTTTCAAGGACGCGCGCTATAAAAGGGGATTGTTAGAGGGTAATGCAGAGTGGCATCAGGCTATGGACGAGGCTGCTCAATGGGCTTCCCCAAATCAGCTTCGACAACTATTTGTTACACTATTGATTTGCTGCGAAGTCACATATCCCTTGAACCTCTGGAACTGCTGTTGGTAGAGTCTTTATGAAGACGTGCTAATACGACAACAGCGTCTTTTTGGCATAAGTGACTGCAACTTACAGGTGACCAACTAAAAAACTACACCCTTGCAGATATTGAAAAAATCATGATGCAGAGTTCCAAGACGCTTTCAGATTTCCCACCGATGCCTACGCCCTCAAAGACCTAAAAGAACTCAACAACATGATGCTCATGGAAGAAATTAATTACAGCATTGAAGAGAACACAATTGAACACCAACGTCTTATTGATACCTTGAATGAAGAGCAGCAAAGACTCTTCGATGACGTTATTCACTCAGTGCACAACAACAAATGAGGCTTATTCCTCTTATGTGGACCTGGAGGGACGGGGAAAACACACGTTTACAAGATGTTTATCACAAAATTAAGATCAGATAGTTGAATTGTCATCCCGGTTGCATCTTCAAGTACATCGGCATTATTACTCATTCCAGATCTAAGATTCCAATAACTCTAGAAGAGAACCCTATGTGATATAACGCATGGAACGATGCTGGCTAAATTACTGACACGTTTAGAGCTAATTATCTGGGATGAGGCTCCAATGACTCACAAATACGCATTTGAGGTGTTAGACAGAACACTGAGACCTTATGTCTAGGGCAAATGTCGTCGCAGATGTTGGACCTTTGGTGGCAAAACTGTCTTGCTGGGTGGTGATTTCAGGCAAATTCTGCCAGTAAGAGCTCGGGATCCAGACAAGATACTGTAGCTGCTTCCATTAATCGCCCATATTTATTGGACGACTGCCGTGTCTACACGTTGTCGCAGAACATGAACTACATCACTCTGAAATTGAGTTTGCCAAGTGGATTTTTCATGTTGAAGATGGCAATATCCGAGATCACACGGATAAATCCATGGAAACAGTTAAAAAATGCCAGAGGATATGTATATTAACACTCATGGTGACACCGTTAGCGGCATAGCTACATATGTCTACTAAGATTTTGAAGATCGTATGACAGAGCATGAGTATATCAGGGAAAGAGCAATACTGACGCCACAAAACCAAATGGTAGATGAGTAAACAGTTACATGCTATCAAAAACGTCATGCCTTCCTACTGAATATTTAAGTGCAGATAGTGTTGAGCTAGATGCTGAAGTGGAGACAACATGGACACTACGTATCCAGTTGAGTTTCTAAACACTCTTGAATTTTCTAGAATTTACCATAAAATAACATTGAAGCCGGCAATTCCTGTCATGTTAGTATCAACCAGAGGGATGATTTGTGCAACGGAACCAGAATGATTGTATCACACTTGGGGAGAAGAGTGGTTGAGGCAGAAATTTTAACAGGTACTCATATAGGGAAAAGGTTCTAATACCAAGAATCATACTTTCTCCATCAGACACAACATGGCCGTTCAAACTCCATCGTCGTCAGTTTCCACTGAAAGTTTGCTACGCAATGACAATAAACGAAAGTCAAGGACAGAGCCTAAAGAGAGTAGGGGTGTATCTTCCAAAACCTGTTTTCACGCATGGCCAGTTGTATGTTTGCGCTTCCTCACGTGACATCATCGACGGGAATTAAGGTATTATGCATGAATGAAGGCGGCGTAGCCGACGACGAGATTACCAATATAGTTTACGAGAAGTATTTTACAACATCCACCAAAATAATTAGTGTGGGAAAATTATTTTACCGCTGAAAGATGTATAATACTCTATTCAAATGCTTTATTTCTAAATTCTACTGAGTATTTTACTTTACCAATTTCAGCAATTGATTGAATCGTAAGATGCATTTTGTCCAATCACCTATAGCACGGAGCCCGTTTATGTGAACTACAATACCGAGCATGACTCCGTTGTCACATAACTTCTATGAAGAAATACGATATTAATTATCTCTGCCATTCAGAATGCAACGAACAGTCTGATAAATAACTTTACCCTTTGCATTGCACAGTTGCTAACGTCACTGCTTGCGTTTCAAAACCCTATTTTCACGCGTGGCAGTTGTAGTACTTTCTCGCGTGACATCACCAACATGAACCAAGGTATCGAGCATGAACGAAGATGGCGCAGATGATCACGAGGTTACGAACATAGTTTTCCAGGAAATATTCAGCAACATTCACCAAAATTTATCGCCATAACTACGGTGAAAATTCTTTTGTAGTTTTGGGATGTCTCCCTTACAGTTAGTGACGATAAGGCAACTGAGTTTTGCGAAGCGGTCCATTCTTCCGTCAGACAGAATACAGCTGCGGTAGTCACATAATTCCACATAGGATAAATGCATTTCATAGGATAAATGCACTAAACGATGTATAATTCTGTATAAAAAAGCATTATATTTCAATATTACTGACAAAATTAATCTACATATTTTCGTAGCACTAATTCATACAATATCAGCAACTGAATAACGAGCATAGGATGCATACATTTTTTAATTTTTTTCGGATTGTTTTCGTGTGTCAAGGTTCAATGCATGTGCCCGTTGACCTGCTATGTGATGCTAAATACTGACGTGCCATGATGTGGTTGAATTTATTTCTTTTCTGAGCAGAAAGGCATCCCAAAGTCTCCAGTATTGCGTATTATTTAGTGTTTTTAGGGCATCTGAACAGTCCCCGATGACAGTAAAGTAGTCTTGCGTAGCATTTTAAGATTTTTAGTGCGTCTGAGTTTCCGATGACAACAAAGGGTGTGCAATAAAGCAGAAACCCTTTCCCATTCTCAACACATACAAATACACATAGAATTTTCATGTAGCTGAAAAATGCAATCGACCCATCATCTCTTTCAGCAAGAGTGAAGCCAAGAACTTCGCCATCGATTAGACAAGTAATTCATTGTATATGTCATTTCTAGGTTTTAGCACAAAACGATATTAATTACGTCTGCAAACCATAATCCAACAAACAGTTAAATGAGTTAGTATAACCGTGCACCGCACGGGTCTATACCTAGTATTAATAATAATTAATTAGAAACTTTTGAAACTATGTATTTGTATTGTATTAAAATTTTGTAATATATTTCCCGATTCGTAAAATTTATTATATTTAAAATTTTATATCAAAATAGTAAAATACGAACGAAAATACATCGAATATTTATTTAAATTTGCAGTAAATTACAAAATAAAAAATATAAAAAAATAACCCTACGGTTTAACCGCCGATTAACCGTAACCGGCATTTGGCTAAACGGCAGTTAGATTAACTGCCAATCGGGGACGGCTAACCGCCAACTGCCCCCGGCCAGTTAGGTTACGGTAAGTCCATGGGACTAACCGTTAACCGCCGGTTACGGTAAACCGGCGGTTGGGCACATCTACTCTACTCACACGCTAAACCCTAGCTGTTTCATAACGATTAGCTCATCTTTACCTCATTTAACTCTAGAGTTTCTTCACTTGTAGAGCAAAAGAGAACAGCATACAAGTAGTTCCGCGATTGTGCTGTTAACTCGGAAGAAAAGAAAAAAAGAACCAAATACATAAAATTTGGTTTCTCAAACAACCACATTCATGATTTACAACAATACAGAGTTCAAGCAAATGTAGAATATTAGGAGGGATTGCACTTACAATGCAAAAATAATGGATGTGAGTCAGTGAACTATTTTGAAGTAGAGAACAAGAATGATAGCCACGATAAGCGCACCAATGATGGATCCCACAATCAGCTTATTACGGCTCATCCTTCTCAACATTGCAGTCAACACCTTCTTACTCTTATTGATTGCACTGTCCACGTCAGAAAGCTGATGAAAAGTGACGAAAGATCAGCATTTTAGGGAGGAACCAACTAAAGGACATAGAGACATGTTGTATTAGAAGATGCAATGATAAGATTGACGTGCCTTTTTGTGTGAGTTCAAGAGAGTTTCACGTTGGTTGTGCAGATCTTCAAGGACGGACACGCCAAGCTCTTCTGTCTCAAGGGCAGCTCTTCTACTCTCCCTAAGTCTGTCCGTTGACTGATTCAGCCTCTCAGTGGACATCGCCAATCTATCCCTTTGATTCTCTGAAACCTATCCACGGAAGGGCCGTGTGTCAAAAACTATATAAAGCAATAGATGCAACTATCCATGATCGTACCTAGTCACAGATGAATATACATATAGATGTACCTTTAAGGAGTTCAAAAAGTGCACACTTTGGACATACCTCATGCGATCTCGACATTCCAGATTCCAAATCGTAAGAAGCTTGATTGGTGATAGGCGAACTTACTTTCTTCACATCCTTTTTCAACTTATTCAGATCGGATTTGTACTCCCTATGCTTGGCAAGTAAAGTAGCTTTCAAGCTTGGCTGCGGACTTCTGGCTTCAAGATCCATTTTTCTTATCTGACAGATATATGGGAAAACACATATCAATAACTGCGAATTATGGGTCAGATGAATATATGACATGCAGTACCAAGACATCAGCTTCATCCAATCCACTTGTAGCTCAGAGATCTCTTGCTCCCTCTTTTCTATTAATCATAAAAGAAAAAAAAATCAACCAAATCAACTTCAATGTTGATTACAGATAAAACAGGATATGGTTTGAACATCAATTTTGACTGTAATTGCCTATTTGACAAAAATTTTCATGTAGCAAAACAGACAATTCTTACTGTTGAGAAAGATAACTTTGGCGGCAACGGAATTAACTTACTACAAAAGAGAGCTTGAACTTCAACAACCACAAACTATCATCAGGAATATCAATGCCTAATAAAAGCATTTCTTGGGAAGTTTTTCTTGGTTTATCACACCACCAACCTTTAACGAAAAACTTAGTAATCTTCCAAGTACAGACACGGTCCTAGCTGAAATACAGAAATGCCAAACCATACCTAGAAACCGCCAAATTTTAACCTCAAACACCCAATTTTTGTTGAGAACAGAAATAATTCGCAGTTATGAACCTCAAACAGCCATATACCATGCTTTCACGGAGAAAAGTAACCCAAGGTAATTACATAAACTTGTCGTTCTAAAAACAATGCTATAGAAAAGTACCTTCTACTTACAGACATGTTCATATTTGTTACAGAACTGCCATACCCTACTTAGAAACCGCCAACTATTAACCACAATCTCAAACAGCTATTCCACATAAAAGGAATCATCGTGAAGCTCAACATATGAGAGATCAAATGAGATCAGAACAACTAAAGGATAAAATTTGGGATAATTAAGTAAACAAACGACATCACATCCATAACAACTTCATTTAGTCAAATTAATTTGGGATAATCGATCAAATCCATATCGTAGGATGCAACAAGACTGGAACACTTGCCAGTTACCTCCATCAAGAAGAGCAGCAGCCTCGGACTTTTTCGATATATTTACGGATAACTCACAATACTGCCTTTCATAACCTTCGTAAACCTGACTCATCTACAAAAATTTAGGTCAATTAGCAGAGATCAAACCGATCAAATAAACGGAATCATACATGCATATACACACATGTCCAGGCGTGACGGATCGTGTAAGTTATACCTGTAACAGGTGAAATTAGGAACGGGTTGACTGAGCAGAAACGGAAAGCTAGCGTGTAGAGAGAAAATTTTGGGGCTTAATCACGAAGAAATGTGAGAGAGAGAGAGAGAGAGAGAGAGAGAGAGAGAGAGAGAGAGAGAGAGAGAGAGAGAGAGAGAGAGATGAGAGGAAAGAGGAAATTATTTTATTTGCTATAGACCCCAAATATCGTTAATATTCATTTCACTCTTCAAATTTTGGGGTTTTAAAAAACAAAACAGCCCTTCACTTGGTCTTCGTTAAAGCCATAGCCTTGTTGTCGTTTTTTTGTCAATAGCCATCATTTTAATTAACTGTTAATTGTCATCATTTTAGCTTTTTTTTTGTCAATAGTCATCATTTTATATAAAAGAAGCGAAACCCCTCTTTGAACGCACAACAGCACGTAATAAATATTACAACCACCCAGATCGATCATGTTCTATCTTCTTCATCGTCTCTAAGAAAAAACAGCCTCATTTTCGTCAATAAGTTGAATTCAAAGTCCGCAAAAGAAATGCCTAGCTTTAACTCTTTAAAGTAAGTTTTTCCGGTTCCAATTATGAAGTTTAACTTTACGTGATTGTGTCAAAGAGATGATGTGTGGCCACGAAAGTGTCGCATTTCCAGTTGGAAGGATGAAAACTCGTGGTCATCATGCTTCATGGTACCTGCACATATATTCAAGTGTCCCCATGCATTAGAGCTGGGGGCCCGCGCATCATTGATCGGCCCCGCGCATAACTGCAGGGGCACCGTGCATCTTTGCAGGGGCCCCGAGCGCTGGTTCTAGGGTCCCGCGCATCAGTGCAGGGGCCCCGAGCGCTGGTTCTAGGGTCCCGCGCATCAGTGCAGGGGCCCCGAGCACTGGTGCTGGGGTCCTGTGCATCGGTGCAGGGGCCATGCACTAGAGCAGGGTTTCACCGCATCAATGCAGGGGCCCAGAGCTCTAGTGCTGGTCTCCCACGCACATGAGCGTAGCATTAGTGCAGGCCAGCGCACTAGAGCAAGGGTCCGGCATCAGTGCAGTGGTCCTGAGCGGTGCAGGGGTCCCACACAATATGTTAGGGTTTTTTTGAGCTTTTAGGGTTTTCGAAGCTGTTAGGATTTTCGGAAGCTCTTTGCAAGCTGTTAGGGTTGAAATTACATTCTCGAACACTTTGCATTCGAAAATCACATCTTCACAAACTAGGGTTTCGTAAACTAGTGTTTCGCAAGCTGTTAGGGTTTTCGCAACCTGTTAGGGCTATAGTTCTAATGAATTTTAGTTCTATTGCAGGCGATAATCATGAGGATCACTAACATTGTATTCCAAGTCGATGGTCAGGATAATTTACGAGGACAATACCTCAAAGTGGTGTCCATATCCTACCCATGGATGGCAATCAATTTTGATCGACGAGGAAACATGCACATTAGAAGACGTGATGATGAGATTGTGAAAGTATTGTCCCTACGCAGTGATAATTCCAAACTCACGTTAGGCTCTATGCATAGCGTAGTTTATGATATTTTCCAAGACCCGTCTACATAGAGAATAACTATGCACTATGCGTGCATACATTGGTTTTGGCGGTCAAAGTCAAGGCCCGTGCTCCATGCTGAGGTTTAGTTATTTGTCAGTGCTGCACCACACAAGCTCATCCTAATGACGAATCGAATTTCAACGTCGGTCTAAGAGAGCAGTGCGATGCATATGCGGAAATCCATCATGTGGGGTTACATCAGCGACACATCTAACTACCAATCTTATTGTATTTTTTAATACGAGGGTTTTCAAGAAGATCACACCCGATAGTGCGAGAATCGAAATGAGAACGAAGATGGTTGGGTCGAACAAGCCCGAGGAACATTATGTTTTGGAAGATGATAATGACGATGTCGATGTCCCGGAGCATAACTCTCCACATGTGGCCGAACTCATGGCGGTCGATAGTACGTATGCAATTGCGGATGGTTCAAGCCTGTTGGTTAGGAATTTTGGGATAAGAAGGAAGTCAATGACGAAATCATTAAAGTCGCCTTTGATGCCTGTTTCAAGTTCAAATTGGTCAGGTCAAATAGAACTGTGTATGTAGTGAAATGCTAAAACGAGGAATACACATGGCGAGTAGGAGCTGCACAGGGCAAAGACTCACCGTTTTTCTCAATACAAACGTACTGCGGCAATCACGCATGCGAGGTTTCTTGTCGTCCCTGTTTTTGTTGGAAAATTTCGTCAGTCCTAAAGAAGTTCAGACACCCAAGTTAATCATGTCAATGATGTAGAACAAGGTAGTAGATGTTTCGTATTACAAGGCTTTGGAAAGGTAGCGACAGACGAATTAGTCGGTAACTAGGACGATTGTTACAGTTTACTTCCGGCGTACTTGGATGCGTTGAGGAAAGCTAACGTTGACAGTATCAAAGATTGGGAGATGGACGAAGGTAATAGCTTCAAATATATGTCCTTAGCATCGGCGCATGCATTAATGGATTTGCGAACATGATGTTCATAAACAACAGTGACTTTACAATTCATATCATAGCAAAATTAAGGGTTCAAGGGATGCATACCATGTCATCGAGCCACATTGTTGGCATGGCTAGCTCCTCAAACCACGCTCGCTTATCCTTGTCGAGCACACACTTGTAACATCCCGTCCCGTGACATGCGGTGTTGGGCCCACCTCACTCCGACTGATAGTCTATCTTCACAGTACCACCACTAGCCTTCCAGCGTGCTTTGTCCTCATTCGTACACACCCTTGGCAAACTTCCCAGGGAGTCACTCATCCTAGTGCTACTGCAAGTCAGGCACGCCTAACCTTGAAGTTCTTATGGATGGGTTCACGCAAAGTCAGGCAGCATCAATTCTCTTATACCATTCCTTGACTTTACACTGCCTAGACTCGCAACCTATCTTGCGGATGTGGGATCAGTTTATTTATGTACCCCATCGCCTAGAAGCCTGCCAGGAGCAGCTCCTTATCCGTGCTCCTCTTTGTCACCAGCGATCACCCCCACCCTCATTGTCCTGTGCATCACGTCACATGCCAACCAGCTTTCGCTGGTTTGCCCCTGAACCACACCGTATTGGGAGAGGTTGTGCTCTGATACCAATTGTAACATGCAGTCACGGGACCTGTGGGGTTGTGCCCATGATAAACGTAATTTCTAACGTATATTTGTTAATCTTAAGTCGTTTGCGTTCATTAATGAAGCCGTTTTGAATATCCTAGCACTTAAATGTGAGTTAATGGCAATATGACGTTTTTACAGCAGTTTAGCCGCAGTTTGGTATTTCCTGCAGATCACAAGGTAAACGATGTCCGATGGACCTGAGATTTTACCCTAGATAAAAGACTAGATGAAATTGATTTTGGCCAAAGGGATTTCTACTCCGAGTGCCAGAATGGAAGGTACGAATTTCTTTTGACACACCACTTTGCTGCGCAAAATGAGTCCGTTTTGATTGGCCAAAGCCCAATATGAATCTGCCAAAGATCTAATAGCCCTGCCGAAGAATAGATACATTATGCATACATAGGAACTCACAGGCTGCTCGAGGAAAGATGACCCACAAAGCAAACAACACACGCTAGAAACACGAAAGGAAAAGTGATGCAGGTTACGACCCCGATCAACAATATTTATGGTCCGAGAAATAAAGGTGAGGGCCGGTTCGGATGAAATCGTGGTTGAATGTATGAAGAACGAGACGAAAAAAGTAAAGAGACAATGATTTACGTGGTTTGGATACGGGTGAATCCTACGTCCACGGGCCGCCAGAGAATATTCACTATTAATCAAGGAGGATTATTACACGCTCAATCTCGCGTTCTCTCATGTTTACAAGTGATTCCAAGCCCTAAAAGATAAAGAGAAGATATAAAGAAGGGAGAGAGTTTGTGTGTGTGTTCTTAGTGTGTTAGTGTGTGTGGGGCGTGTGGAAGATATTGCAGAATGGAGAAGAGCCTCTATTTATACTGTAGGTGCGTCTAGGGTTATTTACTGCTCTCCATCGTCAGGTCTCCCCAACGCTTCCTTAGCTCTCCCGATTGCTTCCATTAACCCTTCAGGATAGTTCTGTAGCTCCCAGGGATACCTCCCTAGCTTATCCGAACGTCACCTTCGTACATCGCCTTTGGTCGGACCTCGTACCTGGTCCTTGCCTCCTTCAGACCCAACCTCCTACTCTGCTCCTTGTGAGTTGTCAGGTTAGGAGGAATGCTAGATCAAAGGTCACCCCTATCCTCCAGTCCCCCATACTCTGAGTTGCAATATGCTAAGTATTGCAGCTCGGAGTATTTTAAGAAATCATTCCTCCTCTCGTGTCCTTAAACTTCTTCCACCATTTTCTCCCATTGCCCAAGAAGTCCCAAACAGCTCAGGACTGCATATGTCTGCACAGAGATATACTCACAATCTCGGCCAGATGAGTTGTATATTTACTAACCAGGGCATTGTCGAATATACCGATTGCATAGATCGAGTCCTTCACTTGCTAGCTCGTAGTTGGGTCCTTGATCAGTTTAGCAGTTCTTCAGTTGTTGGTGAAAAGTTGATCTTTGAAATCCTGATCAGATAGATCAGGTCCTTTGCTATCAGAGAGCTGGAATTGGAATCCTGATCATATAGATCAGGTCCTTATGAGTCGGCGGAGGGTTGGCTTCACGGACTAGATAAAACAATTCTTCGTCCCTCAGTTAGATCTGGACTTAAAACGTCTGGATGGGGTGCGTCGGATCTTTACTTGCCAGCCTGGAGCCGGACTTAGGGACCTCGAATAGATGAATAGGCTCCATGCCAGCACGGAGTCGGCTTAGAAATCCCAAATAGATGAATTGTGTCTTCTCAGGCCAACATAGAGCAGATCCAACTTGTGGGTGGGAACTAACCTGGAATCCGAACCTGAAAATCTGGAGAAGGTAGATCAGGTCTTCGTTCATCAGTTCTAAGATGGGCTCCTGCTTGCATAGATCATGTTTCATTGTCGACGGAGAGCTGATTTAGAACTCCTGTTCAAGGAGCCAGGTCTTCACATGTAGCGTGGGAGCTGGGTTACAATATTGTGGACTTTGTCTCTCTCCCTTGGTAAGTTGGATGTCTGCTCCGCTGGCCAACTCCTAGTCGTGGCTCATCCCCATGGACCTAGCCGAGCTGCTGAAGTATGGAGGTGCCACAATCAGGCGGTTGAAGGATGAGTTAGCACGCTTGCAGCAGAACAGGAGCAGCTCATCGAGTGCAAGGCTGCGAATCTGTGATTTTGCTATCTTTCTATCTGAGTAAATTATCTCTTCCAAACATATGGCCGAGCCTTCCCACTGCTCCCTTACTCTGAACTGTGCTTCATGTAGTAGCACAACCATAGTACTCCAAATTAGATGGCATCTCCTTCTGCTCCTTGTACATGCCAGGCTACAGCTCGAAGCTCAACTTAGAAAACCCCATGGAGAGCTGTACTCAGATATCTTGAACACGTAATTCGAATCTCCACTCGCCGGCTCTTGCTTGAACTTAGATATCCCAAGTGAAGTAGGCCAGCCTCCGCGTGCCAACGGAGAGCCGAGCTTAGATATCCAGATGAAGTAGGTCGGGTCCTAAATGCCGGAGCAGAGTTGGACTTAGATACCCAAGAGATAAGTCAGGCCTTCGTGTGCCAGCATGGAGCTGGACTTAGATATCCCAAACAGACATGTTGGGTTTTTGGGTGCCAGCGTAAAGCTGGATTTAGACATCCCAACAGTTAGGTTGGTGTGGCTGGACCTAAATATCCCAACAGTTTGGTTAGGTGTTCCTATGCCAGCGGAGCTGCACTTAGATATCCCCACAGTTAGGTTGGGTGTTCCTGTGCCGGCGCGGAGCTGGACTTAGATATCCCAACAGTTAGGTTGTGTCTTCTGGTGCCAGTGCAAAGCTGGATTTAGATAACCCAATATTTAGGTTGGGTTTCGTATGCCAGTACAGAGCTGGACTTAGATATCCCGAACAGACGTCGGGCTTTTAGGTGCCAGTGCAAACCTGGACTTCGACATCCCAACAGTTAGGTTGGGTGTGTGACAGCGTGGAGCTAGACTTAGATATCCCAACAGTTAGGTTGGGTCTTCACGTGCCAGCCCAGAGCTGGACATAGATGTCCCAACAGTTAGGTTGGGTTTTTTGGCACCAGGCGGTATTAATATAACTTGCATCGTACTAGCTACCCTATTTGCTATCTGCTCTCCTTTTTGCACCCTCTTTTCATGGTGAGAGCTGGGAGATCTGTGTTGGCTTCGGGCGACCTGGACACTTACTGCCTTCTGTTTTATATTCTTGTCACTTGTCATCGGCAGATCCGTAGATTTATAGTAAACGCCGAAAAGTTTCCGTCTGGGCTAGGCCAGAGCTTATGATATTAGTTTGCAGCCTGGGCGACATCCCCTCCCCATGCACTCTCCCTCTAGGAGATGTCTGTCTGGGCTGGACTTGGCGCTTATCGCTTCCATTTCCGCGATTTGGGGGCTCGTGTTTACTAGGTCCGTGATCAACAGGGGAGGTGCCTATCTGGAGCTAGGCTAGGGCCTATGGACCTTGTTTCCAGTTCGGGTTGAGCCAGGACTTAGAAGAGTAGAGTGCAACTGTTCTTGCTACCAAGGAGAATGAGCTTGCGTCCCATCTCAGCTCGTGGAGGAGCGACAGGCCTTGATCGAATGTAAGGCTAAGGACTTGTTGGCAGAGAGGGAGAGACTGTGAAGGCTGTTCTCGAGCGAGCCTTCGATGCTGAAGGAAAGAAGTGCGGACGCGAATCGAGTCCATGCACCGCGAAGAGCGTTCTGGAGGCAGGCTAGAGGGAGTATAGCTCTGCCAGAAATATCTTGTGGCTACTCCTCTTGGTCGAGAATTTCTAATTTGGCTAAGCCAACGATAGCGCCAGGGCTATTTGAAGGACACCCTATCCTTGAGAGACCTTGTGTCTTACATATCGCACCACTTCCCGGGAGTTTTCACTTCAGGGCGAGGGCCAACTTCTGCTCTGGAAGAAGCTACGGCGGCTATGAGGGCTCCACCGCCCTTTAAAGAGGATCCTGAGGCGACTCTTAATCCCAACTTCTGGCTCACTAAAGTGCCTCACTACTGCACTGGCGTACGAACATACATTTGAAGAGTTAGTGTCGGATTTTAAACATGTACCTAAACGATATCTGCCTAAGTCGAACATGATACTTTTCGTTTTCGTGGATTGGATGCCCGTCATCACAAGGTCCACAAACTAAATGGGGAGGTTCCCACCTTTAGATAGGCTAGGGCCTTCGGGCCTTGTTTTCAGTCTAGGCACCGAGTCAGGTCGTGGGGGGCTTCGTGACATGTTTTCTTTGCATTTTGCTCGTCCCTTTACCTCATTCCGGAGGAATTTTTCTTCTTAAGTATTCTGGGCCCACTTTGCTGTTAATGTCCGGACCTGTACTACTACCACTCTCCACTACCCTACTTCCAATTGCGCTGATACTTGTCAGCACATTTGAAGTAAGTGAAGAGTATGCGTCCTTAATTGGCCGACCTCCATCCTTCCCTTACACACTCCCCTTTGAGCACCCACGCTGGTCATTTTCGGCAAATTGCAGTACCCTATATGTTTACTTATGGGCGATATTTCTGCCTCTTAAACTTTCCTCCCAACATCCTACTACATTCGCATCCAACACTTCCATCTGAACCCAGCGGCCCTTGCTTTCATTTTAATAGGTTGGGGGCTTGTCATTGCCAGGTCTGTAGGCTACCAGGTAAGCCTTCCACCTGGGGCCTATCTTCATCCCAGGAACATTTTCTCTTAAGTATTTGTGGCCCGCCTCTCTATCAGTGAGGGGACCTGTACTACTACCACTCACCACTCTCCACTCCCCTACTTCGGATTGTGCTGATGTTCATTAGTACATTCGAAGAACATGAAGGGTTCCTCCTGATTTGCAACCTCACTTTTCCATCGTTACCCCTTGGTAGTCTACGAGACTCCTGGCTAGACTGGATTCGACACCCCTATCTTTCGCTTTTATCAGGTCTGTTGGACACCGGTGACCCTTTCTACCATGTGCAAGGCCAGCATTGGCTGGTTCGGTCGTCCATTTGGGGTTAGGTCGGACATAGGGGCTTTCTCTCGTACCTGGAAGGATCCAGAGCCAGCAAGGTTTACCCGGGACCTCAGGGGTTGAGAGGCATATTCTCACGAGGCCAACAAGTAACCACCTTGGAATGATCCACGGCTGGGGGGTATTTTTCTCTTGAGCGCCAACATGCATCCTAGTCCGGAGTATTCCGAAACCTGGGTAACGAAATAGTTTTGAGCGCTAACAGGCATCCTAGTCCGGAGTAATCCAAAACCTGGGCATTTCATTTGAGCGCCAACAGGCATCCTAGTCCGGAGTAATCCGAAACCTGGGCAACGAAATAGTTTTGAGCGCCAACAGGCATTCTAGTCCGGAGTAATCCGAAACCTGGGCATATTTTTCATTTTGAGCGCCAACAGGCATCCTAGTCAGGAGTAAACCGAAACCTGGGCAACGAAATAGTTTTGAGCACCAACAGGCATCCTAGTCCGGAGTAATCCTAGTACGGAGCGCCAACAGGCATGCTAGTCCGTGGAGCACCGCCACCAGCCACCTCAGTCTTGACGCATGTCAGCGTCAGATTCAGTAGTTACAACACGTGAACACTGAGTGATTTGCCCAGTAGGTGAATAAAATGCGTGAATGCACGTTTACACTCAGTCCCAGTCCCAATGTCTCGCATGCAATGTACGCTCTTTTTTTTCCCACGATCATATCTCAAATCACACAACACAGGGTCCTAGGTCAGACCCGACACCTCGCGCGCCTATAATATAAAAGGAAGTTTACTTAGCAGCATTTTGACGTTCACGCAACTGCCCCGCTAGGTCGCTCTTCCGTAAGCCGGTTGCCGATGCTGACAGCGTTTTGACGTTCACAGAACTGTCTTGTCAGGTCTCCCCGCTGAAAATAAAATCACGACAGTTTTACACCTCGGGACGTTCATGCCCGAGTAGACAGGACGTTCACGTCTGTCTGCCGTCAGGTGTTATTTGAGTACCAACCTTGACTCCTCAGCGAGTCAATCAATCACAATAAACTCGAACTACCCCGCTCAGTGGTATGCCATATCATCACGTTCTATGTACGGTGTAAATACCTCACCCTGTGATAAGATATGCATATGCTATGCATATAAAAGTGATAATATATGAAATTGTGATTTCACATGAAACGCATATAAAGCACGTAAAACTCGTAAGTCACAAAAATCATCAAATCATATAAAAGCATACAAGCCACATATGTGTACGTATTGTAGATAGATTATCCACCTACCAGTCCTCCGAATACCGTAGGCTAAGTGGTCTGATGGAGTCCCTAATTGTCGATATAATATTATTAGTATATGTACTAATTCTCGAACTATACTAGTACAAAATAAGTATATTTGGATATTAGACTCGGTAGTCAACAGTCAACCTGCTAAAATCAATTCGATCGATTTGTGGTCAGAATCAAGTCAACGTCCGACTTGGAAATACCCTGAATCGCCCGAATGGTACATGGAATTAAATTATATTAAAATATTTGGAAACCCGAAAATCGCCCGATTTTAAAACTCGGAGATTTCTCCCAATCGACCGAATGTCATCTATTAAGCTTGTCGATCGAAAGTTAAATTGTTCATCTGATCGCCTGATTTTCCAAGATAATTTGAATCGCCCGAATGTAGTAAAAATTATACTTAGCTCGGCGATTCTCCAAATCGGTTGAAACTAAATTCGGCGATTCTCATCATCGGCCGAGACTGAATGTGGAAATTATTAAAATATTCTAGTACTTGAAATAAACTGAAATCTATCGAAAGTTACAATTTAACTTCATCGATCGAAAGTCCTCTTAACTTGGCAAATTTTATCATCGATCGAAACTCACATGATTTTTATCAGATCGCCCGATCCCTAGTAGAGTAGACTTAGGTTTCGATTAAACTAGTGTCGGCCGATCCTTTAAGCATCAAATCACCCGACTCGTCATACTTGGGTTTGCTTTCGCCGAACGTTTATTTAGTCAGCAAATCGCCCAATTCATCACATCCTCAAATCATCCGATTCCTTGTGGTGCTTTAAGTAACACGGCGTAGCTCTCTCGCCCGATGCTATAAGCTCTAATGTTGCCCGATTGCCATGCATGGGAACTTACTTTCACCTGATTTAAATTAAAAATATTAGACAACCTAAATCGTTCGATATATAAGGTGTTCTAAAACATGAGATAAGTTAAATCGACCGAAAGTTACTAGATTTCATCCATCGATCGAAAGTCTTATGATCTTCATCTACTCGCCCGAAGTTCAAAAATAATAATTCTTTCAAAACTCATAAAACAGAATTCACACTATCAAGATCAGTTTCTGTAATCATTTCTAGTCCAGAAAATGGTATAGTCTAAAACCTCAGATTCTCATGAGCACACACGTGTTTCGAAAATCATTAAAACGTCAAATACCATCATGCCATAATTCATAAACATTAGGGCTAACTTAAAAATCGGTTTTTCCAAGCATGATATATCCAGAAATATACCCTATGATTACAACATCAACAGTACATAGTTAATGAAACTAAGTTAAGTATGTTAAACTCAAGAGATCAATCATATACCTCAATTCTAATTTCAGCCTTCCAATTCGCTAGATCTTCTATCTTGTGGAATTCTTAGCTTTCACTCTCTACTCGATTTTCGTATGGAGGAAAATGAGGGTTTTCTCAACGTGAGCTTTGATATATGCTATGTATGTTAACTTTCGATACATGTGTAGGATTTGACAAGGAGGTGAATGATTAGTACACTCAAAATCCCGTATTAATTTCACGGGTATATGTCCTCCCCCTTAAAAGAATTTCGTCCCCGAAATTACGCCAACTGGAATAACTTGGGATAATGATTTATCACATCATCCTCACGCTCACAAGTAGCCTCCTCAATTGATTGATTCTGCCATAAAACCTTAACTAACGGAACCTTATTCCGTAACCGTTTCGACTCGTACATCAGAATTTCTACAGGTTTCTCCTCATAACTTAAGTCAGGTTTGAGTTGTTGATAGAGGAGTTCGTTCTGGATCACATGGCTTGGGTCCGCGATGTACTTTCGTAATGTACACACATGGAAAATGTCGTGAAGTTGCGATAAAGAAGGTGGCAACTCTAATTGGTACGCGAATTCGCCCACTCACTTAATGATCTTGAATGGGCCTATGTATCAAGGACTCGGCTTGCCCTTTCGTCCGAAACGCTTCACGCTTTTCGTCGGGGAAGTATTTAGAAATACTTGATCATCCCCTGCAAACTCTAAAGGTCGTCTTCTGTGGTCTGCATAACTCGTTTGACGACTCTGAGCTGTTCGCCCGTGGCGTCCCGCCTTCTAGCACTCATTTCTTAGCTAATTTACGTTACTATTTTCGTAGTATGGAAGTAGAACTTGCGAATATGCGTATAAAATTTTTCCTTTTATGTAAATGAATCGTAATATTCATACAAAACAATTTGGGATCCTAATTACATGGGAAAATGCACATGCGTGTCAAAATAATTCTGTCTATCGGCCCGCCACGAGGTAGCATCCATGTACACACTTCCACCTCAAAAGCCCCTGAAAGCTTCAAAATTTGGCCTTGCCATCGAAGGGATCACGTACTGTGATCATGTGAACCTACAACATAATGACGTGTATTAGGTCCTATGATTAACAACTCTAAGATCCGAGGCAGGAATTCAAAGTCATTCGACGATTATGATTGACATTGAAATTCGATCAAAAACCTCAAATGAAGAACGTGAGAGAGAATTCGAGTAGAGTGAGAAAGTTACTGTTGTTTCTCTCTCTAGAAATTGAATTGCAAGCCTTTCGGATCAATTTTCAAACTTTCTCTATTCAGCTCAAATTCTTTACATGTATTTATACCAAACAAGCTTGGTATAAATATCAAACTAGTCCTAATCTAAGGACTACTATACAAAACGCCCCAAAATACAAGAACGACTAATAAAATCAAGCACAATTACAAATGGTATTCTACATTCTCCCCCTTTGTGCTTGATTGCGTCTCCGCGTTGTTCGTCCTTGTCGGGCGTAGTACGATCTGTGCAAGCCCAGCGCATGCTCGTAATCTCTAACCGTTTCCCTGAGCTTCAGGCGCTCTTCGATGTCATCTAGCAATTCCATCAGGAGATGCTGTTCTCTCACGAACCAGTGGATCCTCAGCATAGTGTCTCAGTTGATTTCTTCCAACCTCTGCCCGATGTTTCTCCTGGCGACCTTGAGCTTTCCGTCGCAAAACTTATGAATCTCTGTCTTCAGCATCGTCCTAGTCTTCTTGGCAATTGGATTGTTGTAGGTGATGCCGATGACAGAGCTGATGTGAACATGATTACTTGGAAGCCCTTCGATCTCAGGTCCTTTGTTGAATGGTTCGGCCATGTTGACCTTCTTCATATTGCTCTCCAGAGCCATCTGAAGGTCGTGTGCGGCGAAGTACTTGACTTGTCGCATCATGAACCAGTAAAGCCCTTCAGGGCCTTCTTTCTTGATGAAGCCTTGAGGACCTTTGTACTTCTCCACGTACATCTGATAAAGGTGGTATACTTCATCGGCGGTGAGGTACAGCAGGTCGCTCTCGCTCAGTTCCTCTCGGGTTCAATCCACTCGCTCAGTAACGTAGTGAGGTGTTGGAAGTCCTCCTTTGGCACAGTAGACTCTGAGGAGTTGGCAAATTGGGGAGAGTTCCTTGAAATGACTCTTCAGTCGTTCCTTCGGAATCCCCAGCCTTATGTCCAGTCCTAGTTGGGTCAGCATCCATAGATACATCATTCTCTTCTGCTGATCCCAGCGAGAGATCCCTCTCAGCTCGAACTCATCCGGCTTCTTGACTCTGTCCAGTGACCTCCAAATATTTTCCCTGACTTCTTCAAGGAAGGGTATCTCTATAGAATGTTTTCCCACGGCGTGTCGATCCGGACGGTCCCTGGCACCTCTTTGGTGGAGGACACCGCTCGTAGTGCGATCAACTCTGGTAGCCTTGGGATGTCTTTTTGGTAGTCTTCACCTTCCAGAAGTTCGTCGTCTTCTACGATGATGAGGTCCACGGATGCTTGTTGTAAGAAGTGTCGGACTTTCTGAAGCCATCGTCTCTGATGCTCATCGGGCATGGAATGGGTCATCCACTGTCCTTCGAAGATATATTTGTCTAGGACCTTGTGTGGAATGACGCCATGTCCTGAGGGACCCGGTTGGTCTGGAGCGACTGAGGGAGTAGCTTGGGTAGCAGCTAGGGCCACAAGCATTGCTGCACTTGCTTCTTCTTCCCGAAGCAAGGGGCTTGAGTAGATCGGCGGTGTGGGCGGAGGCATCCGAAGGGTAAAGGTAGGTGGGTCGATATTTGGTAGAGTGGCTGTGAAGTGCGTGGTGTGGGTGGTTTGTATTTGGTTTTGGGTTTGGGTTTCACCAGCTCCAGCGCTTGTCTGCGTAGCACCCGAGCCTTGTCCTTGGCCACTTGTGGATGTCCTCGGCCTCTTCTCCACCTCATGATGGTCCTGATCGTCAGGATCGTCATGTCTGCGCCGTGAGCGGGAGCTTTTGCCTCAGCAGGTGTTCGTCGGTGGCTCTAGGTGATCCACCAATCGCCGATAGAGGGACTCTTCTTGCGGTGACCGGATGGAAATGCCTATCAAGCGGACGAGGAGTATGTCGTAGAGCTCGGTTATAGGTATTGTGTATGGGTTGATGAGGATGGAGGAAGCGGCTAAAGGTTCGGTGGGTGTGGGTTGTGGTGTGGGGTTGGTTTGTGACGAAGGCCCTTCTGAGACAGGTGCTTTCCCGCTATCTCTTCGGGATGTCTCGATGGCTTGTAGTACTCTCTCCGTGATTTTGTCTTCCATTGACTGTACGGCGGCAGAGAGAGCGGCCTGGAACTGCTCGTTCGTCACAAAAGGTGGGGACGCCTCCGTGGATGGACCAGGACGACTGATGTCGCCTGTTATCAACACTTGAGTAGACACCGACTTTTGGGGTAAGCTCACAGTCACTTGAGGTTGTGACTGTATGAGCTTCCACCCAATCCTCGAGTCGAATCTTGAAGTTTCGGCTCTATGGGTGTTATGGCAGGCTCAGGATTGGTTGCGGCTCAAGATTGAGCGATGAAGTGCCAACAATACTTGTAGTTGTGGTCAGCGTAGTATCTGGTGCGGTGGTGACGGCCGGGAAGAGCGACTCCAACTGAATGCTAAGTCTTCTGGGAGTCCTCCTAATCAGACTTATTTCCTCGTCAGACTCTGTGTCAGACGGGGTGGCGGTGTGAGGAGTAAGGTCTCTATTGACGTTCTCCAATATCTGATCCGTCACCAGTGAAAGAGAGGTTTTCCCCAATTCGACCTCGTGCTATGCTATTGTTTGAAGAACCTCCTCAATGGTTTCTTCGAGCACGCCAACATGAACGGACACTTCCACTTGGTATTTGTGTGCAGGAGCCTCGAGCGCCATCTCGGTAGCCACAATGTCGATTAGGGTATCTTCTACGTCGGGCATTGGCTCTTCGACCAAAAGAGACTCCTGTTGAAGCTCCTGAGCGACAACATCAATCATCACGTCGTCAGGGATTGGTTGGTGTTCTGGTTGGGGAGGGCTCACATGGTGATCTGCCGGGGGCCCTCTGATCATTTGCTCCGTTAAATTGTGTTCCGGGCAGAATCTCTGATACTCAGCTCCCCCGGGGTCGGCGAGACTGAGTAAGTTGAGTGGAATCGGCATCGACGGTTGGTCCAGGTCCGTGAGCTGTGGATTGTGGAAGAACTTTAGCCTTGGCGGCTGAAGTTTCCTCCGGGAGGCAACTGGGGGATGTTCTCCGCATGTAACTCCATGAACTCGCTGATGATCACGTTGAACCATCGAGCATAGGGCACGTTCTTCAACCTTCAATTCTCCTCAGCCGAATCTATTCAGCTAGATCATTCCAGATCAACTACGCGAAATGTAGTTTCTAGCGAAGGCGAGACCGTGAAAGATCCGCAGTATATTGCCGTTGCCCTTGTCGAATCCAGCGTGTTTGTGTGATAGACACTTGTTCACTATCCCGAACAATGTCTTCCAGGGGTGAGGGATACCGCTGCTCTGGACCTGAGCTAACTTTGTGAGTTGCGGTTGATATCCCATTTGCATGAAGTCGTGGACCATTTCTGCATCCGACGGGATCGGGTCGTAGTTGTCGCTGTGGGGCAAGTCAAGTATCATGCCGAACTGACTCTTGCTCATATGAATATGCCGCGGCGCGATTCTCGTCGTGAAGGAGAATGACCCATTCGCTACAGCTCCTTGTATGCATCCCCAGAATTGCTAGAGATAGACCATCGGCACTGAGGCGGTGACCGTCAGCACGTGCCAGATGGGGTGGCCTCGCAGGATAGATACGATGATCTCGTTCGGGCACCAAAATGTGCTCAGATCGAGCTGGAAGTTCGTATCTTGGAACTTCAAATACAGGTTGTGGTCGTATATGTGATTATATCAAGGATAGCGATCCATCTGAAAAGGAATAAAGAGGTACAAAAGTTCATTAGTTCATAATTTTTTATTTTAGTTGAAAATGCATTGAATTTCATCAAACTATAATATTGTATCAATTCATGACATGTTTGATGAATTTTGAATTGAAATAATATGATATGCATATAGGATACTCGATTTTGAAAACAATGTAATGTAGAATACCATTTTCAATTGTGCTCGATTTCATTAGTCGTCTTTGTCACTTGGGGCGTTTTGTATAGTAGTCCTTAGATTAGGACTAGTTTGATATTTATACCAAGCTTGTTTGCTATAAATACATGTAAAGAATTTGGCTGAATAGAGAAAGTTTTGGAAATTGATCCGAAAGGCTTGAAATTCAATTTCTAGAGAGAGAAACAACAGTAACTTTCTCACTCTACTCGAATTCTCTCTCTCGATCTTCATTAGAGTTTTTCGATTGATTATCAATGTCAATCATTATCATCGAATTACTTAGAATTCCTGCCTAGGATCTTAGAGTTGTTAATCGTAGGACCTAACAATTGGTATCAGAGCAAATTCGTTCTGTTTGAATAAAAAATTGTTAGAATTGGATCGAAATTCATTTTTTGGATACTGTTCAATGAAGAACAGTTTGGCGCGAAACTTATTTTCAATCCAATAGCATAATTCTGTGCTTAATTGACTTGAATTTGATGTTTCTGTACTCAGTTATGTTTTAAATGTTGATTACGATCAAATCTGTAGCTGTTTGAACTTCGAATTGAGGATTGAATTGATTCAGCGTGTTACTGTTTATGAAGAACATGAAGAACACGTTCTGATTTTGCTCATATTCGACATGTTTTGCTTCATAACGTGTTTAATTGCTTGTTCGTGCGTAGTTAGCTATTGATTGCGAGCGATTACCTGAAATTTCACTGTCTAATTCCTTGTTTTTGCTCGAATCTGTGTTAATCGTATTCAATGTATTTTTCTCGATTGTTCTAATTTTTCTCGCTAGGTTTACGATCGGATTAGTTTCTCGATCGAAAAACTTGGAGCGAAAAATTTTCTCGGTTAGAATACGATGTCAGCGCTAGAATCGTCATCACCAGAAACGATTTTAGTTTGAAATATTTCTCGAGCATTATTCAGCGAAAACTTTTTCGAGAGAGACTAATTTTGACTTTGCATGCGTAAAAACTTTCTCTCGAAAAACTTTATCGGTCAAACATTTAACGTTTGACCAGGCGAAAATCATTTACACGCGAGAAACTTTTCTAGTCAACAGATTTATTTTGACTTGTCGAGAAACTTACTAACGTACTGTTTCTTTACGATCCAAATAAATTCAATCAAGAAATTTTTCACGACCGAATGATTTTGAGCAATTTATCTCGCTCGTAAAATATTTCGCTGACAAAATTTCTCGCACGAGAACAGTACTCAGTACATTCTATTTCGACTTTCGATCAAACTTTAAAGATTGAATCGAAAATAATTCTCGTTCTAATTTTTCGAATCAAACGCTACTAACGAATTTTGTCACTTGTGAAGCACATTACATCATCTACAAACCTTCAAAACAAGTAAGGAAGATCCTTCAACAACTCGACTACAATACAAAAATGGATGCATACTCGCTCGGAAATGACAACCGTCCGCCGATTTAGAGGCGAATTCACGTGGGGAAGCTGCTTCCTAAATTTCATCGCTCTAAAGTATCAATGCTGCCGTCTCTTGAAGAGGGACCGGCACAATTCTGGGTCTATGTACCCGGGGACGAAACAACTACTCCTCAAATCCCACCTTCTAGGCGACCAAAGGAGCCTGGGGAATACTCTATGGTGGAAAGAGCTCGGACTAAGGCTGATCTAGTAGCCATGAATACCCTCATGCAGGGCAACCCCAACGACATATACAGACAAATTGATAGCCTTTCATCGGCCAAAGGGATGTGGGATGAGCTGCATAGATGATGTAGAGGACGGAAGTTGGCATAAAGGCCAAAAAAGCGAACATTCTCATTGCTTACGACTCCTTCAAAGCAAAGCCGGAGGAGAGTCTATGCGAAATCTACCAAAGATACCTCACTCTTCTCGACGAGATGAGGAAGATATGAATAACGAAGACCAACATGGAGACGAACATTAGATTTCTATCTTCTCAGCCGCGGAATGGAAGAAAATATCCACTCAGATTCGACAAAATAAAGATCTAGAGGAGTTGGATGTCCATGCCGTGTTCGACAATCTCGCTCAGCATGAGGATGATATCAGCGAGATTCTCAAAGAGCTGAAAGGCAAACAGACCGAAGACACTGTTGCCTTAGTCTCTGAGAAGAGGAGCTCAAGATCAAGAAAGGAAAAGATCGTTAGGCCTCCTTCACCTTCGGAGTCGGAAGAAGAGTCAGACTCAGACGTTGAGCCGAATTTGAAAGCTCTAGGAAAGCAGTTAGCTCTCATAGGACAAATGATGAGCAAGAGAAGTACTTCAAGAAGAAGTCTTCAACCTCAGCGAATAGACTTCGGACTACAAGCTCTAAAAACAAAGAACGTGCACCAGAGAGCTCCGAGGTCAAGAATCCTAAGGAAGCTAACAAATGCTTCAATTGTGGCAAGCCAGGTCACTTCGCCAGAGAGTGCACTCTTCCAAAGAAAAGAGATGCAAACTACTACTCCAGGAAGCTCCAATTGACGAAACAGAAGGAAGCTGGAGTAGCTCTTATGGCCGAACAGGACCAATGGCTCGAGGACACGTCGAGTTCTGAAGAAGAGAATCTAGCTCTCTTGGCCCGTCTCGACAATGAATCAGACGCAGAAACATCCAATCAGACGGATGACGACAACGCATCCACTTCGTCAAAAGAGGTAGTCTGTTCTTCCACATTATTGACCACGTTAGAATCATATCAAACTCAATATGCTAACATGAAACGTGAGCAGAAAAGTATAAAGGAAGTAGAGAATAAACTTGAGAGATCTCAGGAGAAGATGGATAGTCTCGAATCAGAACTTAGGAGCTCTAGAGCGAAAATAGAAGAACTTACTAAGAGCTTACATTCTAGAGAGACTAGTCAACCTCAATTACGACAGCATAGTGAAAATATTAAAGAATTAGAAGATAGGCTAGCAAATAACTACAATTGTTTGGTTAGAAATCTGAACGAGAAAGCCACCTTAAATTGTAGGATAACTAAAGCTACCACTAAGATCACTAACTTAGAGGCTGAATTAGAAATATCAAATGCTAAGGTTAGTGAGCTTAGTAAGGAACTAGATGCCTGTCAAGCCGCTAAACTAACGGTAGAAAATAACTATGCTCTCTTAAGTGAGGAACGCAGGAAGTTATATGCTAAAATTAAAAAATTAGATGATCTTCTTACGCGTAGGGGACATTCCGAACAGACAATATTCCTAAACAAGCCCAAGGATATAGAGTTCTATAATCCAATAGCAGGCATAGGTTACACTAACCCACATATCTTACGGAAGAAAGAAATGTATGATATTTAGAACATGGGTTTAGCTGCAACCTCTCTTAGAAATATCACGGAATCGACATATGAAAATGCTTTCGATTCCTCCATTAAACAAGCCTCACATGGGCCTGGGATCCCCTTTCACTACAACGAACTAAATAAATAGGACAAAAATAGGAAACCTTCCTTAACACCTGTCAGTGATTTAGTTCAAGTTCTACCTCCTGACTCTGAAGAACACTACGAGGAAGTCAAAAAGGTTAATTATCAAAATTCTTTCTACAAAACCCCTATCATAAAACAGATAGAGGAGTCACAGGCAAAACTTGACAAAGAACGAGAGAATTTCGAAGCTGAAAAGAAAAAATTCTTTAAGGAGATGGAAAATCTCAAAGCTTCCTCGTCCTCCCAAACTACCTCTCACGCTATTATAAAAAGCGTGAAATTGAAATATCGTCTTCGAAAGATCAAAACAGCATTAATAATTCTATTAAAAGTGCTAAGACTAATTCTATTTTACGTACGTCCACAGGGAGCGTAGGGCCAGCACTGACAACGAAGGCGAGAGTGTCTAGTTCTAAAATAAAGAGGGAGCCACTAGATTTGCATGTTTCTAAAAATGTTATTCCTTCTGTTAAAATAAAAGACACTCGTAGTAATAAAAAGAGCCATTTCTACGTTCAAAATAATTGCTTCTACGTGTTCACTTCAGCCTATTACCTTTAGAAGCGAAAATTTCGAATAGGCTCTACCTCGAAAATACTCTTAATCATTCTGAAACAAATGCCCCAAGGAAGACCCGTAGGAAACAAGATCCAGTCATAAAGAAAGCTTATGGCGCTGTACATGCCTGTAATCACCTAAGGTATCCCTAATGATTGAGTCCCCCAAGCACCTTAGGAGATTATCAAAAGAAAAGATCTTTTCCTCGGTCAAAACTTCCAAAGCATTTATAAGTGCTGAAATTAACCTTCCCTGCAAGGTTCAACCAAAATGGGTTCCTAAATCTCCGCCTAGGACGACAAAGCCAAAAAGGCCAAGTCTCCTATAGAGGCAAAACCCAAACCCACTTCTCCAAAAGTGAAATGTGTTATTAAAACTCCTCCGAATAAGAATTTAGGAATCATATCTGAACCCAAAATTTAATCTTCTAATCTGAGAGGACCCATGCTTAAGTGGGTACCTAAAGCTCTCTAATTTGTTTTTGTAGATCCATCATGTGTGGTACCTTGACTCTGGTTGCTCCACACACATGACTGGTAAACAAGAGCTGCTGAGCAACTACAAAGACCGACCGAACGGCAAAGTCAGATTCTGAAACAATGACTCAGCTCCAATTCTTGGATTTGGAGATATCATTCTCGAAGGCCTCCGCCATAACTTGTTCAGCATAGGGCAGTTCTGTGACAAAGGATTCCAGGCGGTCTTTCATGCTGGCCGGTGCAGAATTTTGGATAGTCAGGACATAGAACTCCTTCAAGGATTTCGGAAATCCAATCTTTACACGATTAACCTGACGTCCGTGCGGCCCTCGACAGCTGTATGCCTCATCTCTCAGACTGATACACAGAGGAACAGCCTATGGCATCAACGACTGTCTCATCTGAATATGAAAGCTCTCCAACGTCTTTCCACGAAAAAGTTGATTCACGGTCTTCCAACTATACTACTACAAAGGGAGCATCAATGTTCGGCATGTCAATTAGGAAAAATGAAGCGAGCGTCTCATCATGTCAAGCAAATTGCTTCTACTTCTCGCCGATTGGAATTAATCCACATGGACCTCTGTGGGCCAATGCAGACACAGAGTATCAATGGACGCAAGTATGTGCTAGTTATCGTCGATGACTACTCTCGCTACACGTGGACTAAGTTCCTCCAAACCAAGATGAGACCGGTGACTTGATTATCAATTTTGTGAACACAACTCAAAATCTGCTGCAACATACTATTCAAGTTATTCGAACAGACAACGGCACTGAGTTCAAAAACAACCACCTCAGTGAGTTTTATCAGAAACTTGGAATAAGTCAACAATTTTCAGCCGCCAAAACACCTCAACAAAATGGGGTCGTTGAAAGGAAAAATCGAACACTAGTGGAAGCAGCTCGTACAATGCTGATCCATTCAAGACTTCCACACTTTCTATGGGCTGAAGCAGTCAATACCGCTTGTTTTACCCAAAACATGACGGTGGTTCACAAACGGTTCAACAAGACACCGTACGAGATTGTGAATAATAGAGTGCCCAACATCTCATTCCTTAAAGTCTTCGGGTGCAAGTGCTTTGTGGCGAACGACAGAGAGCATCGTGCCAAGTTCGACCCTAAAGCATTCGAAGAAACCTTCATCGAGTATTCTTCAACATCAAAAGCGTGCCGAGTATATATCAGTCCAACCGAACAATTAAGGAAAGCTATAATGTCACTTTCCACGAAGTGGCAGATATGGCTTCTGGTCACTGTCCAGGACCCGTACCTAACCCGATGGTTCCTGCTCAATCCAGTTCAGGACCCGTGCTCAACCCGTTGGTTTCTGAAGACAACATCTCAGAACCCGTAATCACCGGTGTCTTGGCACAAAACCAACAGAAGATGGCAACAACTTCGAAGTCAATGTCAGAAGAAGCAACGAGACTTGTATTAGACGATTTGGATTCTCTCTTCGAACCAGTATATCGGTCATGCACTACTACACCTACAGTGGTTTTTCCACCCAACGAGACCGACGTACCAAGTTCATCTCACATCTCTACCCCACCCGATTCAGAATTGCCATAGAATAACGAAGAACCTACAGTGGTCCTCGAGGAAGTATCATCAGAGACGATCGATCCTAGTGCAGAATTGAAACTTCCTCAAACAATTGATAAATCAGAGACTATAGGAAATCTAGGCCCACAGATGGCTGACGCATCGACTTCAGCCTTGCCTCATGAGCGCAAGTGGACTAGAGATCACCCGGTTTATTAGATAATTGGCGATCCTTCGGATGGTGTGAGGACACGTCGTCAACACAGTCTTTTCAGTTGCTTTCTGAGCCAAAACAAGCCTAGTAAGGTAGCAGACACACTTCGAGACCCGGATTGGACAACTGCGATGCAAGAGGAAATCAATCAATTCGAACGTCTTCAAGTGTGGACCTTGGTACCCCGTCCACATGGGAAAACAATTGTCGGAACTAAATTGGTGTTCAAAAACAAGAAAAATGAAGATGGCGAAGTGATCCGAAACAAAGCAAGGCTAGTTGCGAAGGAATACAACCAACATAAAGGCATCGACTACGACGAGACATATGCTCCTGTTGTCCGAATCGAAGCTATCCGCCTTCTCCTGGCTTATGCGGCTTACAAAGACTTCAAAGTCTATCAGATGGATGTTAAGACCGCCTTTCTCAACGGCGTGTTAAGAGAAGACGTCTACGTCGCTCAGCCGGAAGGTTTCGTTGATCAAGAACATCCCGATCACGTCTATCTCTTGGACAAAGCTCTCTATGGACTAAAACAAGCCCCACGTGCTTGGTACGATGTCCTGAGTGAATTCCTCGTGAAGTCTGAATTCGTAGGAGGAACGATAGACACAACCCTCTTCATCAAATGGCAAGACAAAGATCTGATGGTCGTTCAAGTATACGTCGACGACATCATCTTCGGATCAACTAATCCGCGGGTCTGCACGAAGTTCGGAGATCTAATGAAAAGCAAGTTCGAGATGATTCACATGGGAGAGATGCAGTTCTTCTTAGGACTACAAATCAGGCAACTCGAAAATGGAATTTTTATCAGTCAGACTAAATACATGAAGGATATTCTGAAGAAATTCCATCAAGACCAGAGAAAGCCTCTCAGTACTCCTATGTGACCAAGCTGCAAGTTGGATGCCGATCCCTCTGGCAAGTCGGTCAACATCACACTATATCGAAGCATCATTGGATTTCTTCTCTACCTCACATCGAGCCGGCTGGATGTCATGTTTGCCACCTGCTTATGTGCCCGTTTTCAAGCCGATCCCAAAGAATCCTATATGCTCGCGGTTAAAAAGATCCTGTGTTACCTTAAGGGCACTTCTACCCTTGGACTTTGTATCCAAAGGTTACAAATTTCAAACTTATTGGCTACACTGACGCTGATCATGCAGGTTGCGGAGTGGACAGGAAAAGCACGTCCGGTGGCGCTCAATTTCTAGGCGAAAAGCTGGTCTGCTGGTCATCCAAAAAGCAGAATTGTGTGTCAACTTCGACAGCCGAAGCGGAATACGTGGCTGCCGCCAGTTGTTGTTCGCACATGCTGTGGATGCAGACACAGCTTCGTGACTATGGGTACAATTTAAATATTATACACATATATAGTGACAGTCAAAGCGCAATCGCCATTACTTGAAATCCTGTTCGTCACTCACGCACGAATCACATAGACATTGGATACCACTTTATCAAAGATCACGTAGAAAAAGGCACAATAGATATGTATTTTGTGAAAACAGAGTTTCAACTAGCCGACATCTTCACCAACGCTTTGGATGAGAAACGATTCCAATTCCTTGTCAGAAAATTAGGCATGTTGAATCTTCCGTAATATGTGCATTACCTGATCTTCTGTGCTATCACATGCTCTATTCTATGTGTTTTCCATGCTTATTTCTCTTTATCTTGCGTGATATCAAAAATTATATATATAATAAAATTATAATATAAAGGAGTATGATGAAATCCTTTAGGATGCTTTGATCTAAAGTCACCAAGAATTTTATCCCAACATGCGATCGATTTAATTGCTTACTTTCGTCAGTCTAAGTCGCATTCTTGTGTCTAGAGGTCATTAGGTTGCTCCACTAGACACAAAGTCACTTTACATAGGTGAGGATTCAAGCCTTGTTCCATTTTCTTCCTTTGGATCTATTTCTCGAGTGAGTCACACATCAATTACTTGTCTTACCTAGTGATTCTTGGTTTCATACTCACCTTGCTTTAGATCATTAGGAAAATGATAAGGGTGCCTAGGTTATTCCTCACTCGGCCCTATATAATTTTCCCTCACATTAGCCCTTAGTCATCCACTTTGAGCCTTCTCCGATGTCCTTTTCTTCCTTTGAAACCCATTCCAAGCCTTCACCAAATTCTATACTCTTCGAATGGTTGTTCAAACGAGAAAAGGAGGGGGAAAAACAAAAGAAATAAAGGGATGATAACAATAGAAAGCATTGCTCAACGCGCAAAAATCAAACCAAAGGAACCTGCTTTCCGACATCTCTTAGAAGGTGGCATGGATCGTGCTGTGAACTCTCCAACGATAATCTCGTAGGCTCGTCAGAACGGCTGGAAGAGGAGCACCACGAAGTGAACTTCTCCAACGATAATCTGGTCTTATATCGGGAAACGAGAAGAGGAGCGCAGCCTCGGGTACGAATTCCATAACCGTAAACTTTTCCAAGTAGATAATCTCTGAAACCTTACTAGGGATTAAGAGAAGAGGAGCGCGGTATCGGCCCGAGAACCAACAAGAAGAACTTCGCCTACGATAATCTCCTATAGCCTCGTGGAGAAGCGGAGCTTCAGCTTGAGCATAGCATAAAAAGGGATAGTCCTTAAAAGAAAAAGAGGGAGAAAAGATTGAAAAGAAGAAAGACGCCGAAAAAATAAAGGAGACGGCCGTAGAAATGGAAGATGACGAAGAGATAAGCTCACTTTCCTCTAAATTCCTTCCCTTCTATGTCCTAGCCAAACTATAACCCTTACAACCTTTTGATTCCAATCGACGATTTGTTGCTTAGATGAAATGATTAAAAAATGCCTCGATCACAGGTAAATTGACTTAAAATTGCTTGTGTTGACTTGAGTGATATAAATATAAAAATCCCAAGTTAGAAATTACTGAGAGCAAAAGCGAACCTAGTGAGAGTTGTCGAAATGGACCAGTCTATGAACTTGACTATAGTTTGACGACATGACTTGACTGCATTTTTCTCTTTCAAATGTCTCGTAAAATTTTAGGCGTGACGATTGATCGAAGCAAAATAATCTGACGCCATACTATAGTAATAGTAAAATAAAAAAATAATAATAATAAAATATATATATTTATATATATATAATAAATAAAAATAAAAAAAATTATTGTTAATTCGCACATTTTGACATGAAATGTTATGATTCATATGCGTTGAATAGAATAAATGCGAATTTCTTTAGTGTTTCGCACATTCTAAATGCAATATAAGATTGCATTGATATTGAATTGTTTAAATGCGATAAATTTTTCTATGCTCTAACCCTCACGCAATATCTTAAGTACATGTTTTCTGGGATCATGTATACGTGCTTACTTAGTAAAATTGTGTATTATATGCTCGTGACTTGAATTGATCTCATATGCTTGCATATTTAGTCAATTCTTGCGCATTATTTGAAGGGGAGCAAATATGAAAATCGTACATTAGCTCAAAAAATTCTTGACGTTTTCCTCTAAGTGATTCAGATTCCTTCAAACAAAACTACAGAGCAAGACGTCGACACTACATGAAAAGGGAGCTAGTCACACACCATATATTTCATGCCTAAAATAATTGTAGATTAACTCCATTATTTCTAACATCTTCTTTCTAAGTGGTACATATTTTTAATTTCAGCCAGGGAGTCAAGAAGTCTTTACACAGGAAATAAGGGAGTTAATTGCTTTTATTTTAATTCTAAGGGGGAGCCTTACAAAGTGATTATATTTGAAATAGGGGTCAATCTGAAAAATTTTAGAAGTACTCACAATCGAGAAACTAGATAGAAGACTTAATTCACGATCATAAGTTTCTCGATCGTAAACAGTGGTGGAAACGATTTTGATTGGCCGTGATAATTTGCGATCGAAAAATTTGAATTGAAAAGCAATTTTCGCATCTAAAGTTTCTCGAGCGCAAATAGTAATGTGCCTGATCCGTTTTAATCGCAAAACGTCCAATCGCAAACCCAACATTGATTTACAGCGAGTTGTTAAAAGTTCACTTTTGTCAGTCGAAAAACTTTTTCTCACGCAACCCTAATCGCAAAAAATCCCTCTCGCAAAAAACTTTCACAGACAGCCTAAAATTCTCAAAAATCTTTCGATTTTCAAACATCAAACTGTCTGTCTAAGGTAGAAATGAGATTCTTTTAACATTTTCGTGTGATTTACATTTGTTAGCATCTACATTCTGAAGTTTTTTGCATGATTAAGCTTAGATTTTCGACTGTTCTTCAAAAAATGAGAAAAACCGTAACTATTTCATAGTGATTTAGGCTTGCTTTTGAGTTTTATCTGCGTTTAATGCCTGCGCTTAAGATAGTTTCGATATTCTCTGTGAATCTGGTAGAATGAATCATCGGAAAATCTGAATCTTCGACTGAAATTTAAAGTTCAGATGAAACTGGGCTTTTGAATGTTTGAAGCCATCGAAGAACTTTTCGATCGCAAACTGTCTTAATTGAATTCCGATTTAATTGAGATACTGTTTGTATAGAATTAGATTTCGATCGATAAAATTCTGACTTAGTCGATAAGATAGAAGATTTTGACCGATAAATTACTTACCATCGAAAAATCTAATCAGGATTTTGTGAGAAAAAAACTTAAGCACTGATTAGACAATTTAGATGCAAATTTTATCGAGCGAAAAACTTATTATCGCAAAATAGAGTTTTCGATTTAATTTCAATTTGGTCGCAAAAATTTAGCAGCGAAAAATTAATTTTTCAACTTAATTTTTCGATCGTAAAATTCGCCGCTTAGGATTTAATTGATCGAAAAATTTCTCGACGATTGACTTAGTCTTCCGTTGACTAATTTCTCGATAAAAATATTTCGCAGCGAAAAATTTTACTTACACCGCTCGACAAATTTCAAATCGAAAATTTTATTCAATCGAAGAAAATTTCTCGACAGCAAATTTACCTGAGAAATAATTACTCGATCGTAAATTTACACGGAATTTTTTTCGATCGTAAAGTTAATGACTACAGTCTAGATTTCAACTACAACACTTAAAAATTTTTTCTCTAAGTCTTTTACACTGTAGCGAACATTAGCGAATAAAATTTCTCGATCGAAAAATTACACGAAAACATTTCAATTGAAATCAATGCATAGGAAATCAATTTGAAATCCAATTTTATCGAGTGAAGAATTTCTCTGCATGAACAGTGACTTACCCGCGATTAAACACTTAGAGAATTTTTTTAAATCGAGTATCCTATATGCATATCATATGATTTCAATTCAAAATTCATCAGACATGTCATAAATTGATACAATATTAGAGTTTGACGAAATTAAATGCATTTTCGACTATAATCAAAATTTATGAACTAATGAACTTTTATATCTATTTATTGCTTTTCAGATGGATCGCTACCCACGATACAATCATATATACGATCACAATCTATACTAGAAGTTTCAGGATACGAACTTCCAGCTCGATCTGAGCACATTTAGGTGCCCGGACGAGATCATCGTATCTATCCTGAGAGGCCACCCTATTTGGCACGCGCTGACGGTCACCACCTCAGTGCCGAGAAAGTTACTTTTGTTTCTCTCTCTAGAAATTTAATTGCAAGACTTTCGGATCAATTTCCAAAACCTTCTCTATTCAGCTCAAATTCTTTACATGTATTTATACCAAACAGGCGTGGTATAAATATCAAACTAGTCCTAATCTAAGGACTACTATACAAAGCGCCCCGAGTTACGAAGACGACTAATGAAATCGAGCACAATTGAAAATGGTATTCTACATTACATTTTTTTCAAAATCGAGTATCCTATATGCATATCATATGATTTCAATTCAAAATTCATCAAACATGTCATGAATTGATACAATATTATAGATTGATGAAATTCAATGAATTTTCAACTAAAATCAAACACTATGAACTAATGAACTTTTGTATCTCTTTATTCCTTTTCAGATGGATCGTTATCCTCGATACAATCACATATACGACCAGAACCTGTATTTGAAGTTGCAAGATATGAACTTTCAGCTCGAGCTGAGCACATTTCGGTGCCCGGACGAGATCATCGTATCTATCCTGCGTGGCCACCACATCTGGCACGCGCTGACGGTCACCGCCTCAGTGCCGATGGTCTATCTCTAGTAATACTGGGGATGCATACAAGGAGCTGTAGCGATGGGGCATTCTCCTTCACGACGAGAATCGAGATGCGGCATATTCATATGAGCAAGAGTCAGTTCGGCATGATACTGGACTTGCCCCACAGCGACAACTACGACCCGCTCCCGTCGGACGCAGAAATGGTTCACGACTTCATGCAAATGGGATATCAACCGCAACTCACAAAGTTAGCTCAGGTCCCGAGGAGCGGTATCCCTCACCCCTGGAAGACATTGTTCGGGATAGTGAACAAGTGTCTATCACCCAAGCACGCTAGATTCGACAAGGGCAACGACAATATACTACGGATCTTTCATGGTCTCGCTTTCGAGAGAAACAACGACTTCGCACAGCTGATCTGGAATGATCTAGCTGAACAGATCCGGCTGAAGGAGAACCGAAGGTCGAAGAACGTGCCATATGCTCGATGGTTCAACGTGATAATCAGGGAGTTCATAGAGTTACACGCGGAGAACATCCCCCAGCTGCCTCCCGGTGGAAAGTATCAGCCGCGAAGGCTAAAGTTCTTCCATAATCCACGGCTCACGGACCTGGACCAACCGTCGATGCCGATTCCACTCAACCTACTCAGGCTCACCGACCCCGCGGGAGCAGAGTATCAAAGGTTCTGCCGGGAACACAATTTAACGGAGGAAATGATCAGAGGGGTAGAAGAACCAGCCAAGCCCTGACGACACGATGATCGATGTTGTCGCTCAGTTGCTTCAACAGGAGTCTCCCCTGGTCGAAGAACCAATGCCCGACGTAGATGATACTTTGAAAGACGTCGTGGCTACCGAGATGGCGCTCGAGGCTCCTACACACGAATACGAAGTGGAAGTGCCCGTACATGTCGGCGTGCTCGAAAAAACATTGAGGAGGTTCTTCAAACAGTAGCACAGCCCGAGGAGGTTCTTCAAACAGTAGCACGGATCAGGGATTGGAGAACGTCGATCGAGACCTTACTCCTCACACAGCCACCCCGTCGGACACGGAGTCTGACGAAGAAATTAGCCTGAGCAGGAGGACTCCCAAAAGACTCAGCATTCAGTTGGAATCGCTCTTCCGGCCGTCACCACCGCACCAGATACTACGCTGACCACTTCGACAAGTGTTGCTGGCACTTCGTCGCTCAATCTTGAGCCGCAACCAACTCTCGTGGTGTCTGGTTCGCAGGCACAACCTGAGCCTGCCATAACACCCATAGAGGCGGATCCTCTAGATTCGCCTCGAGGATTCGGTGGAAGTCTCATACAGTCACAACCTCAAGTGACTGTGAGCTAACCCCAAGAGTCGGTGTCTACTCAAGGGTTGATAACAGGCGACATCAGTCGTCCTGGTCCATCCACGGAGGCGTCCGCACCCTTTGTGACGAACGAGCAGTTTCAGGCTGCTCTCTCTGCCGCCGTACAGTCAATGGAAGACAAGATCACGAACAGAGTATTACAAGCCATCGAGACATCCGAAGAGATACCGGGAAAGCACCTGTCTCAGAAGGGCCTTCGTCACAAACCAACCCCACACCTCCACAACCCACACCCGCCGACCCTTTAGCCACTTCCTCCATCCTCATCAACCCATACACAATACCCATCACTGAGCTCCACAACATACTCCTCAAGGAGAAACCCTCTATCGGCGATAGGGGGATCACCCTTAGCCACCGACGAACACTTGCCGAGGCCAAAGTTCCCACTCACGATGCAGACATGACGATCCTGATGATCAGGACCATCATGAGGGGGAGAAGAGGCCGAGGACATCTACATCTGGCCAAGGACAAGGCTCGGGCGCTACGCAGACAAGTGCTGGAGCTAGTGAAACCCAATCCCAAACCCAAAGCCACACACAAACCACCCACACCCCGCCACCGTATAGCCACTCTACCACATAACGACCCACCTACCTTTACCCTTCGGACGCCTCCGCCCACACCGCCGATCTACTCAAGCCCCTTGCTTCCGGAAGAAGAAGCAAGTGCAGCAATGCTCGTGGCCCTAGCTACTATCCAAGCAACTCCCTCAGTCGCTCCAGACCAACCGGGCCCCCCAGGACATGGCGTCAATCCACACGAGGTCCTAGATAAATATATTTCGAAGGACAGTGGATGACCCATTCCATGCCCGAGGAACATCAGAGACGACGGCTTCAGGACGTCCGCCACTTCTTACAACAAGTTTTCGTTGACCTCGTTATCATAGAAGACGACGAACTTCTGGAAGGTGAAGATTATCAAAGAAACATCCCAAGGGTACCAAAATTGATGGCACAACGAGCGGTGTCCCCCACCAGAGAGATGCCAGGGACCGTTCGGATCGACACGTCGTGGGAAAACATCAGAATAGAGATACCCTTTCTAGAAGAAGTCAGGGAAAATATTTGGAGGTCACCAGATAGAGTCAAGAAGCCGGATGAGTTTGAGCTGAGAGGGATCTCTCACTGGGATCAGCAGAAGAGAATGACGTATCTATGGATGCTGACCCAACTAGGACCGGACGTAAGGCTGGGGATCCCAAAGGAACGACTGAAGAGTCATTTCAAGGAACTCTCCCCAATTTGCCAATTCCTCAGTGTCTATTGTGCCAAAGGAGGACTTCCAACACCTAACTATGTTCTAGAGCGAGTGGACAGAACCCGAGAGGAACTGAGCGAGAGCGACCTACCGTACCTCCCCGCCGATGATGTATACCACCTTTCATTAGCTGTACATGGAGAAGTACAAAGGTCCTCAGGGCTTCATCAAGAAAGAAGGCCTCGAAGGGCTCTACCGGTTCATTATGCGACAAGTCAAATACTTCGCCGCGCACGACCTTCAGATGGCTCTGGAGAGCAATATGAAGAAGGTCAACATGGCCGAACCACTCAACAAAGGACCTGAGATCGAAGGGCTTCCAAGCAATCACGTGTATATCAGCTCAGTCATCGGCATCACCTACAACAATCCAATTGCCAAGAAGACTAGGATGATGCTGAAGACAGAGATTCATAGGTTTTGCGACGGAACGCTCAAGGTCGTCAGGAGAAACATTGTGCAGAGGTTGGAAGAGATCAACCGAGACACGATGCTGAGCATCCACCGGTTCGTGAGAGAACAGCCGCTCCTGATGGAAATGCTGGATGACATCGAGGAGCACCTGAAGCTCAGGGAAACGGATAGAGATTATGAGCATGCGCTGGGCCTGCACAGATCATACTAGGCCCGACAAGGACGAACAGCGCGGAGACGCAATCAAGCACATAGGGGGAGAATGTAGAATACCATTTTCAATTGTGCTCGATTTCATTAGTCGTCTTTGTAACTTGGGGCATTTTGTATAATAGTCCTTAGATTAGGACTAGTTTGATATATATACCAAGCTTGTTTGGTATAAATACATGTAAAGAATTTGAGCTGAATAGAGAAAGTTCTGGAAATTGATCCGAAAGGCTTGCGATTCAATTTCTAGAGAGAGAAACAACAGTAACTTTCTCACTCTACTCGAATTCTCTCTCTCGATCTTCATTAGAGTTTTCCGATCGATTATCAATGTCAATCATTATCATCGAATTACTTAGAATTCCTGCCTAGGATCTTAGAGTTGTTAATCGTAGGACCTAACATGTAATGGCATGATTGTAATTTCATATTAAACACTTAATGCGTGGGAAAGGGTTCGAAAATTTCCTAAGTGTTTAATCCTGGGTAATATCACTGTTCATGCCGAGAAATTTTTCGCTCGATAAAATTGGTTTTCAAATTGATTTCCTATGCATTGATTTCAATTGTAATGTCTCCATTCAATTTTTCGATCGATAAATTTTATTCGCTAATGTTCGCTACATTGTAAAAGACTTAGCGAAAAATCTTCTAAGTGTTGAAGTTGAAATCGTGACTGTAGTCGATCAATTTTACAGGTAAATTGAGAAATTATTTCTCAGGTAAATTTACGATCGAGAAATTATTTCTCAAGCAAATTTACCGTCGAGAAATTTTCTTCGATTGAATAAAATTTTTCGATTTGAAATTTGTCGAGCAGTATGTGATTTTCGATTGTAAGTAAAGTTTTTCGCTGCGATATATGTTTATCGAGAAATTAGTCAACGAAAGACTAAGTCAATCGTCGAGAAATTTTTCGATCAATTAAGTCCTAACCGGCGAATTTTACGATCGAAAAATTAAGCATTGAAAGATTAATTTTTCGTTGCTAAATTTTTGCGACCAAATTGAAATTTAATCGAAAATTCTATTTTGCGATAGTAAGTTTTTCGCTCGATGAAATTTGCATCTAAATTGTCTATTCAGTGCTTAAGTTTTTCGCTCACAAAAATCCTAATTAGATTTCTCGATGGTAAGTAATTTTTCGGTCAAAATCTTCTATCTTAGCGACTAATTCAGAATTTTAACGATCGAAAACTAATTCAATACAAACAGTATCTCAATTAAATCGGAATTCAATTAAGATAGTTTGCGATCGAAAAAGTTCTTCGATGGCTTCAAACATTCAAAAGCCCAGTTCATCTGAACTTAAATATCAGTCGAAGATTCAGATTTCCGATGATTCATTCTACCAGATTCACAAAGAATATCGAAACTACCTTAAGTGCAAAAACTCATATGAAACTCAAAATCAAGCCTTAAACACTACAAAATAGTTACTGTTTTTCTCAGTTTTGAAGAAAAGTCGAGAATCTAAGTCTAAACATGCGAAAAACTTCAAAATGCAGATGCTAACGAATGTAAATCACACGCAAATGTTAAAAGAATCTCATTTCTACCTTAAACAGACAGGTTGGTGTTTGAAAATCGAAAGATTTTTGAGAAATTTAGGTTGTGTGTGAAAGTTTTTCGCGAGAGAGATTTTTTTGCGATTAGGGTTGCGTGAGAAAAAGTTTCGACTGACAAAAGCTGAACATTTAATAACTCGCTGTAAATCAATGTTGGGTTTGCGATTGGACGTTTTGCGATTAAATGGATCAGGCCCATTGGTATTTGCGCTCGAGAAATTTTCGATTCGAAAATTGCTTCTCAATTCAAAATTTTCTATCGCAAATTATCGCGGCCAATCAAAATCGTTTGCAACACTGTTTACGATCGAGAAACTTATGATCGTGAATTAAGTGTTCTGTCCAGTTTCTCGATAGTAAGTGCTTCTTAAATTTTCGGATTAACCCCTATTTCGAGTAAAATCACATTGTGAGGCTCCCCCTTAGAACTAAAATAAATGCAATTAACTCCCTGTATTTTCCGTGTAGTAACATCTTGATTCCCTGGCAGAAATAAAAACCTGTAGCACTTAGAAAGGATATGTGAGAAATAATGGAGTTAATCAACAATTATTTTAGGCATGAAACATATGGTCTGTGACTAGTTCCTTTCCATGTAGTGTCCACGTCTTGCTCCGTAATTTTGTTTTTAGGAATCTGGAACACTTAGAGAAAAACGTCAAGATTTTTTGGAGCTAATGCACGATTTTTATATTTGCTCCCCCTCAAATAATGCGCAAGAATTGACTAAATATGCAAGCATATGAGATCAATTCAAGTCACGATCATATAACACACAAATTTACTAAGTAAGCACGTATACATGATCCACGAAAACATGTACTTAAGATATTGTGTGAGGGTAAGAGCAATGAAAAATTTCGCATTTAAACAATTCATCTCATATGAAACATAACATTTCATGTCAAAATGTGCGAATTTAATTTTTTTTTTTATTTTTAGTGTTATTTTTTTTGTTTTATATTATTTACCTATATATATTTATTTATATATATTTTTTATTATTTTTTTGTTTTATATTATTTACCTATATATATTTATATATATATTTTATTATTATTATTTTTTTATGTATTATATTTTTTTCGTATTTTACTCTTATTATAGTATGGGTCAGACTATTTTGCTTCGATCAATCATCACACCTAAAATTTTACGAGACATTTGAAAGAAGAAAATGTCTTCAAGTCATGTCGTCAAACTATAGTCCTAAGTTCATAGACTGGTCCATTTCGACACCTCTCACTAGGTTCGCTCTTGCACTCAATAATTTCTAACTTGGGATTTTTATATCACTCAAGTCAACACAAGCACTTTTAAGTCAATTTACCTGTGATCGAGGCATTTTTTAATCATTTCGACCAAGCGAGAGACCGTCGATTGGAATCAAAGGGTTTTAAGGGTTATAGTTTGGCTAGGACTTAGAAGGGAAGGAATTTAGAGGAAAGTGAGCTTATCTCGTCGTCATCTTCCATTTCTACGTCCGTCTCCTTTTTTTTCGGCGTCTTTCTTCTTTTCAATCCTTTCTCCCTCTTTTTCTTTTAAGAACTATCCCTTTTTATGCTTTGCTCAAGCTGAAGGTCCGCTTCTCCACGAGGCTATAGGAGATCGTAGGCGAAGTTCTTCTTGTTGGTTCTCGGGCCGATACCGCGCTCCTCTTCTCTTAATCCCTAGTAAGGTTTCAGAGGTTATCTACTTGGAAAAGTTTACGGTTATGGAATTCGTACCCGAGGCTGCGCTCCTCTTCTCGTTTCCCGATATAAGACCAGATTATCGTTGGAGAAGTTCACTTCGTGGTACTCCTCTTCCAGCCGTTCTGACGAGCGTACGAGAGTATCGTAGGAGAAGTTCACAGCAGGATCCATGCCACTTTGTACACGATACTCGAAAGGCAGGTTCCTTTGGTCTAATTTTTTACGCGTTGAGCAATGCCTTCTTTTGTCATCATCCCCCTTTTCTTTTGTTTTCTCCCCCTCCTTTTCTCGTTTGAACAACCATCCAAAGAATATAGAAATCGGTTGAAGGCTTGGAATGGGTTTCAAAGGAAGAAAAGGACATCGGTGAAGGCTCAAAGTGGATGACTAAGGGCTAATGTGAGGGAAAAATTATATAAGGCCGAGTGAGGAATATCCTTAGAGCCCTTATCAATTTCCTAACGATCTAAAGCAAGGTGAGTATGAAACCAGGTATCACTAGGTAAGACAAGTAATTGATGTGTGACTCACTCGAGAAATAGATCCAAAGAACAGGGCTTGAATCCTCACATATGTAAAGTGACTTTGTGTCTAGTGGCAACCTAATGACCTTTTAGACACAAGAATGCGACTTAGACTAACATAATTAAGCAATTAAATCAATCGCATGTCGGGGTAAAATTCTAAGTGACAATCAAAGCATCCTAAAGGATTTCGTCATACCCCGTTATATTATTTTCATTATTATTATTATTATTATTAATATTATTATTATTATTTATTATATTTGTTGTCATGCAAGATAAAGACAAATAAGCATGAAAAACACATAGAATAAAGCATGTGATAGCACAGAAGACCAGGTAATGCACATATTACGGAAGATTCAACATGCCCAATTTTCCGACAAGGAATTGGAATCGTTTCTCATCGAAAGCCTTGGTGAAAATGTCGGCTAGTTGAAACTCCGTGTTCACAAAATACATATCTATTTTGCCTTTTTCTACGTGATCTTTGATAAAGTGATATCAAATATCTATGTGTTTTGTGCGTGAGTGATGAACAGGATTGCAAGTAATAGCGATTGCGCTTTGACTCTCACTATATAGAGTTATATTATTTAAATTGAACCCATAGTCGCGAAGCTGTTGTTAGGGAGTGTGCCCTCGGAATGCCATACGAGGACTAGGAATAGTATAGGGCGCACAATGATGTGTATGTCCCTAGACAGTTTTATTGTATATACTATCAAAATAAAGTAGTGAATATTATTTTCATTATAATAAAGGCATTATTATTTATTTATCGAATTTAAAGTCTGCTTGGCATCTGGCGGTGCGATGAATAAATAACACCCGAATGTTTGAGTTGAACGTCTGATTCTCGTGGGGACGAGGGAGGAGACACCGGATGGTCCTTAATCTCAGCAATAAATTAGAAGTCCGTAAGTCCAAGGATTCTAGGTGGGTGACTAGATATCCGAATATGACTTATCCATTGACGACCACATAGTATCGGTAGTGTCACCGATTACCTGAGAGGTTGTGGGTCGTGATGGAGATATCGGTGATCGGAGAGAACGCGTATTCCGACATTCGGCTCGTATTCGTCCCGGTCACATGACTAGGATGTTGTCAATGATTGAACGAATGACTATAGCAGCCTTAGACCGATAGGGTCATTGACGGATTTGCTTTTGCGATTTCGATTTGTCGCTAGTTGGCTAGGCTCGCAAGTGTTTGGAAATAGAACATGGGCCAGCGGCGAAACGCAACCGACTCTACGGAGGTGATTGCCGGGTTTTGACTGCTGTCGGGATTCACTGCCTATATTCGTATAGGTTAACGTCCTATGAGGTAATTCGAGAACGACGATTGTAAAGCCTTCGACCGAAGCTTGGAAAGCTCGCTCGTATTAAATACGGAGCAGAGTTTAAATAATCGGTTGGGTCTCGATTATAACATAGAGTTGGGTTAGTGAGTTTGACATTAACATGGCTCTCACCTAACCGGGACGCAAGTGAAAGGCGTAAGATGTATTTAAATGAATACACTATAGTCGGTTCCCGAATTTCGATTATATCAAAATTCGTTCTCAACTGGGATCTGTCCGGTACCGCGGGATTGGCTAGGCGAATACCGGGACTCGCGGATTCCTCCCGTGCCAATTGAGACGGACCTAGAGAGTCGAGCTTAAAAATGGTAATGAACTTGAACGAAAACGGCGGGCTTCTCTCTGGAACCTAACGATTGGGATTCGTTGAGGAAGTGGCATAGTTGATACGAAGTGTCGACGATTTAGTTAAGCTCCGGTGAGGGTCACGGGAATAATTAGGACTTAAGATTGTCTTAAGTGCTTAATTAATTAATTAACTAAATGAGGCTCAATTGTAAATAAAATAATTCGATTGGATTTAATTATTTTATTACTTAAAATTGAGGACTAAATTGAGAACTTGGAAACCTCATGGGCCGAAGTGGAATTAATTGAAAATATGCATGTTGACTTGGTCATTGAACATGTGTCAATTCCATGCTATGCCACAATGGTTGAGGTGGCAAGTGACTCATTCATTTAATAACATGACAAGTGTTAGTGGAATTATACTACAAGCACAATGTGACACCTCATGTGCTTAGGTGTTGAAAACTAAAAAGAGACATGCATAAATGAATAAAAAGGCCAACGTGAGAAGCATGAGGGGCTAAGGTACTTGGTACTTGGTTTAACAAAATAAACTAGAGAGAAAAGAAATAAAGTGAGTTGAAGTTATAACTTGTCAAGCCACGTCAAGCTACGGGATCGTTTCACGAGTCCCGACGCCGTATCGAACTGCGCTAGCCATCGGGAGCAGTCTCGGAGGTTCGGTCAAGGTCTTACTGGCGTGACAATCTAGCCCGGAAGCCCCGGGAGCCAGATGAGGTGTTGCGACGTCCATCCGAGGTGCTTTCACGTACACCGACGGTATATTTTGAACCTTATTGATTTGATTTTACGAAAATACCAAACGATATCAGAATGATTCGAAAGACCCCTCGTTACGATCTCCGGGAAGTTTAGAATCAATTTGGAAAATTTGGTATCGATCGAATATCATTTCGGTTATCAAACTGTTGAAAGACTGCAGACTGCCGCTTTAGTCGAATTGATAATTTCGAACCAGTGATTTGATTTTACGAAAAATACCAAACTATATCGGAATGATTCGAAAGACCCTCGTTACGATCATTGGGAAGTGTAGAATCAATCTGAAAAATTTGGTATCGATCGGATATCATTTCTGTTATCAAACTGTTGAAAGACGGCAGACTGCCGCTATCGTCGAATTGATAAATTCGAACCACTGATTTGATTTTGCGAAAAATACCAAACGACATCGGAATGATTCGAAAGACCCCACAGTTACGATCTCCGGGAAGTCTAGAATCATTCTGGAGAATTTGGTATTGATCGGAAATCATTTCGGTCGCCAAACAGTCGAAACGCTGTCGGCTGCTGCTTTGTTCGAACTAGTTTGGAATGAAGTTATTAATTCGAATACAGTTGTACTAAATTCGAATTTGAGAAGTTCGAATTAGACGTGGTCTCCTGAGGCTCAGGGCAGTATCTTGAGCCCTCGGGAGAAGCCGAAGGGCGTTAGGTCGAATTTAGATGTTGAAAACAAAAAATTCGGCATCCTACGCCGCTCGGTTCAAAACGCGCTTCCGCTATTGCCACGTTGAGCTGTTCGGGGGCCGGCGTCAATTAATCGGGCCTACCCCAACAGTGGTATCAGAGCTACGGCTCATGCATGGTTCGACCGAAGGCCTCGAAAGCCGATGTGGCGAACGAACGGTCGACGTTGTTTGGAGACTATCGTCGCTCGTGACGTCGGTCGGTCACCCGGCGTCAAAATTCTGTGTTGCATGTTTATGTGGGACATTTACGCGGACTTAGGTTCACACAGCGTTATTTGTTTAAGGGCCGTTTGCTGCCCCCCGGTATGTACATGGATTACGGGTTGTTCGGGAACTAATTCCCCCTGTTGTATTTTATCGCTTTATTAGATACGTTAGATAAGCAAGGCGAGATTGGAGGGTTCGATGACACGCGTGACGACGAGTCGACGTTTGGAGATCAAAGACCCGGTCGTTTTACAACTCATGCAATAGGACCAGTTTAGAAATAGCCCGCGCATTTGTCCATTTAAATTATGCCTTTTATTTTCTGCAGCTTTCTCTCAGTGTTAATTATGTCTACCGCTTTAAACATACTGCTCAAGGAGAATAGGTTGACTGGGTCAAACTATTCAGACTGGCTTCACAACCTGAGGATTTTCCTTCAGATTGAGAACCTAGTGTATATCCTTGACTCCGAGTTGCCGCCGGCCCCAGGGGCGCGGGCAACCGAGCAGGCTCATGCCGCTTATGACAAGCGACTGTGCGACGAGCAGCTCGTAAAGGCTCATGTCCTCGGATCGATGAGTAACACGCTGCAGCGTAGCCATGAGGGTATGGCTGATGCTCGAGCGATGGTTCAGCATCTGAAAGAGCTTTACGGTGAGACGTCTAGGACAGCTCGCTATGCGACTTCGTCGCAACTCTTCCAATCGAGGATGTCTGAGGGTGAGAACGTTGGCGAACATGTTATGAACATGATCACCATAACCGAGAGATTGGAGACTCTCAATTTCCGATTTCATCGGGAATTACAAAACGATCTCATCTTGCAGTCTCTGCCTCCGTCCTTCAATGCGTTCATAGTGAACTATCATCTGAACGGAATGACGCTGACGCTTCCTGATCTGATGAATCAGTTAGCAACGGCGCAAGGTCAGATGAAGAGGGCAAAGCAGACCGCACTTGTCGCCACCTCATCGAAGCCCCAGAAAGGCAAAAAGAAGAAGGGCAACAAGCTCAAGCCAACAGGGAAGGTTCTAAGAAGAACAAATCTTCTGGGAAATCGAAGCAGGCCTGTGTAAAGCCGACGGATAGGTGTTTGCATTGCGGTCCTGGGCCACTGGAAGCGGGACTGTCCGAAGCTCAAGGGTGAGCAGGCTGCGTCAGGTAAGGAACTTAATGTTTTAGAAACAGTTTGTTCATCATCTGTATACTCTAGTTCCTGGATATTGGATTCACATTTGTGTCCACGCAGGGTCTGGGACCAAGTAGAGCGCTTGGGGAGCGGGAGATCGAGGTTAGATGGGAAGCGGGGACAGTCTCTCGGCAAGCCACGTCGGATCAAGATCTCTTGTTTTGTTATCTGGGCATGTGTTGCGTTTGTACGATTGTCTTGTACTCCCGAGGGGTTTTAAGAACACCGTCTCCATTCCTGTTTTGAGCAGGAATGGTTATGGATTTAACTTTAATAATAATACATGCCACATTATCTATCGGAGTAAACATATTGGCAACGCGACACTGTTTAATGGTTTGTACTATTTAAACACCCACAACGACAAATCTGTGAATACTGTCACAAACAAATGAAAGTCAGAAATAAACGCGAGGTACTTGTGGCATCTTCGATTAGGGCATGCTGGAGAACGCAAGATCCACAAATTGGAGAAAAACGGGATTTTGAAACCGTTGGGATCAGATCCCTATCCGACTTGTGAGTCGTGCCTCCAAGGTAAAATGACCCGATCACCCTTCACCGGGACATTTAATAGAGCCACGGAAATTCTCAGTTTGATTCGCACGGACGTTTGCGGGCCATTCAATGTGAAGGCTCGGGGTGACTTCCATTATTTTATTACCTTCACGGATGATCTCAGTCGTTACGGACTCGTGTATCTGATGAGGTATAATGCTGATGCACTTGAATGGTTCAAGGAGTATAAGGTTTTGGTGGAAAAACAAACGTCGAAACTCATTAAAGCCATTCGATCGGATCGAGGTGGCGAGTACATGAGTATCGAGTTTGACCAGTTCTTGAAGGAGAATGGTATATTATCACATATGACTCCGCCCGGCATGCCACAATTAAATGGCGTGGCCGAACATAGAAACCGAACTTTATTAGATATGGTTCGTTCTATGTTAAGCTATACAGACTTACCGATGTCATTGTGGGGATATGCGCTTTTGACAGCGGCTTATACCATAAACCGGTGTCCCTCAAAGTCTATTGTCAGGACCCGTCGTCCGACCTCGTAATTCGTCCTAATCCTAAGTGCCTAAGGCTTCGTTATTGTGCAAAGACGTAAAAACGCGAATAAAATTTTTCGTTTTAAATGTGCGCGGAAGTCTTACATACATGTCAAAAGAATGTTCATAAGTCATTTTACAGTTCATCATAGACTATCTACACAAATACAAGTGCGTGTGTGCAGCAAAAGCTTCCTATGCGCCCGGCGGTCGTCATCCATACACACACTTCCACCTCAAAAGCAGCCGGATAGCTTCAAAAGATCGGCCTCGCACCATAAAACGGATCACGTACCGTGATCGCTAGTACCTACAACACGTAACATAAGAAATGAGCCACCGAGGCTCAGTAAGCAGAAATTATGCATTTATGCACGTGTCCAAACGATCGGCAATCCACGCCATCGTTTACTATGCTCATACTCTTTTTCCTGACTCGTACTCTTTTCCCGACTCATACTCTTTCTTAGACTCGTACTTCACATGGGCCCTCGGCTTTCCATCCCACTATGCGCCATATCATAGAGATCTCAATCCACAAGGGATTCGTACATATGTGGAGGTTCTCATACTGGAAGGTCACCCGAAGGAATCTTCCCTTACTCAATGTGGCCTCCACGCGGACGCTTCTCACTGGTAGCCAACACCGAGGCCACTAACCGCTGAGGTCACCCGAAGGAATCTTCCCTCCCGGTCAGTGTTTTACGCACTAGAAGGTCACCCGAAGGAATCTTCCCTTACTCAGTGCGTGCCCCGGGCCGCATCCTCCAGGTTGCATCTCCCCGCATACGAGGTATTCCCCCAGCCTCTTATACAGGCCTTATGGCTTCATTCGCCATGGCTGCATAGGGGAGCCGTGACTCTTCGTTGAGTCGACACAAACGCCAATATCGGCGAGTATACATCGTACACAGGCGATCTTATGCACGCTCTAACCTCGCGTCTTACGTACTATGTATGCGTGCAAGTGCTCATGCCATACTCATGTACACATGCAGATCATGCTATCATGCATATAAAATAATCATGTCGTAACGTGCATGTTTCACATAGAATACACGAGCACGTAATTGACATAATTGGACGCAGGCAAGTTACGTGTCATAGTTGAATTTCTACTTACCTGTGGTCCAAGCTTAATTATTGTTCTTCCCCGTTCGCTCCTACCGTTAGACCTTTTAAATAAAAATTATTGGAGTATTAGTACATTGTTTCCTTGGCTAATTCGTCGAGATAATTAAATTGTGCCTTATTAATTATTTGGACTTGTACAAATTTTCTAGACTCCAAGTCAATTGATTTACGTCTTATTAAATTTTCTAGGTCAATTGATTTATGTAGCACATGACATTAGAGATAGGTTTCGACCCTTAATAAATTCCTAAGTTAGAGCATTGAAATTCCTTTCATGAAAGGCTCGGCGAAAGTGGTTAGGATTTGGTATCGATCGATCTCCAATTGGCTCAACTCCAATTAAGTTTCGATCCTTAAGAAATCTCTTACTTATAGCATTTCAATTCCTTACGCTCTAAGCTCGGCGGAAGTCATTTAATTTGTAGGTTTTGCCCAGTCCAATTTCGTCCAATTGAATTTCTAATTTACATGAGTTTCGCCCGAAACTCGTTCGTTCGTTGCTTTCGATCGAAAGTCCTAGTTACCAACGAGTTTAATTGAAACTCGTCTGCATCAATTTCTAATTTCAACTTGGCGATTCGCTTGTTTTAGTTTCGTGCGATTGAGGGAGTTTCGCCGAGATTTCTTTCGGTCGAAACTTGTTTGTTGTAAATTCCAATTTGATTAATAACTATCACATGTTAGTTTCGCCCGAAACTATGTGAGTTTCGCCGTGTTATTTCGTCATGACGACATCATCAATTCGCCACCTTAGTTTCGCTCGAAACCTTGCATGTGCATGGATGAGTTTCGCCAGATCGTGGGATGAGTTTCGCCGAGATCTCTTTCGGTCGAAACTCGTTTAATTAGTTGCTTTCAATTAATTTCAGGGTTTCGCTCAATTTCATTTCCAGTTGATTGGTGTTTCGCCGAGTCTTATGTTAGCATTGACATCATTTAGGTTTCCATCGAAACCATGCAAGGTGGTTATCCACTTTCGATCAATTGCATGGATTGGAATTGAGTTTCGATCGATACTCATACATTAAAATGAGTTTCGGTCGAAACTCATAACTTATGGAGTTTACTTCAAAAATAATCCAATTCGAAAACTAGATTCATGAATCCTATCGCCCGAAACCCTAAAACTAATTGTCTAATTTCTCACTTTCCGATCGAAACTCAACTGTTCAATTAATCGAGACTACTTCCTTCCTAATTCATCCCGTCGAACTTCTGCATTTCATCCCTTTGTTGCTCAAATCATAATCTCTAGGTTTTAACTCTTTTATGGAACAATCCTAACACTGATTCTCCTAAATCGAGACCTTAACATAAGCATATACCCCGCATTTAGGGTTTTCGAACTCTTCTTCAACTACCTTGCTTTTAATGCCATTAATACACCTAACAATATCTAGGATACGAAATTAAAAGCTCTAGGGGAGGTATTTCACTTACCAACTTCGAATTCCTTAGGCTAGTTGAGGAGATTTTTGGTTCGACTATCTCTCGGCCTTTCTTCCTTCTTCTTCACCTTTCGTGAGTTCTTAGGTGTGATTAATGTGTTAAGATGGTTTAGATATTTTCCTTGGCTTTTTTTGTTGGATAGAGCATGGGTTTTCCTAGCTTTAGGGAAATTGGTCTCCCCATTTGGGCCTTTCTCACAAATTGGACCCATTATAAATTTCTTAGACCAAAAATAAAATTCCTAGCACAACTATCTTTCGACTATCATTAGTCATTTTCTTTCATTATTTTCGAGAATTCCTATCAATGAATTAGGAGTCATCATAGGACCGTAATCATTGACACGCACTTACGCGTAATTCGCACATAATTTACGAGCACAAAATTCGTAACATCACCTAAGCATACAACATATACGCAATTAATATGAAATCACGTAATCATACACGTAAATTATTGGCCGACCTAATTTGCGGGGAACGGGGTCCTACATCTGTTAACGGCATTCCGTATGAGATATGGACTGGTCGTTTACCCAGCTTATCACATATTAGGATTTGGGATTGCCCGGCCTATGTGGAAAAAGTTGAAGGCAGACAAGTCTAGGTCTCTGAAAGGACGTTTCATAGGTTACCCTGAAAACTCTATGGGTTACCTATTCTACTTTCACAATGATCAGAGGATCGTTGTGGGCCTACACGCACATTTTCTCGAGGAAGAGTTCATTCGAGATTGTGGCGTTGGCTGAGAGGTCACTCTCGAGGAGCAGTCGACCGAAACTCCCTCACAGGATTTGGAATTGGATGGTCCGAGTGAAGCAGTCTTGCGACGATCTGAAAGGGTGCCACGCCAACCAGAGCGGTATGGCATGTCACACGTTGAACACGATTATGTTGCGACTAGGGGACTTCTAAGAGAAGATCCCGCTACTTTCGAGCAAGCTATATCCGATGTTGACTCAACGAGATGGATTGAAGCTACACGGGCTGGGGTAGACTCAATGTACTCAAACAAAGTCTGGACTCTTGTAGACCTACCGAGCGGTTTTAGACCAATTGGTTGTAAATGGATATACAAGAGAAAGATTGGATCTGACGGACAAGTTGAGACATACAAGGCCAGGTTGGTTGCCAAGGGCTATAACCAAAAGGAGGGAGTCGACTATGAGGAGACTTTCTCGCCTGTAGCCATGATCAAGTCTATCCGCATAATGCTCGCAATAGCTTCGCACTATGATTATGAGATTTGGCAGATGGACGTCAAAACGGTGTTCCTTAATGGATTCCTCAAGGAGGAAATTTATATGGAGCAGCCAAAAGGTTTTGAGTCGCATGCAGATGCTCACAAAGTGTGCAAACTGAATCGGTCCATTTACGGACTGAAACATATCTCGTAGTTGGAACCTACGCTTCGATGAAGTAGTTCGGAACTTCGGATTCGAGAAAAACGTAGACGAGCCATGTGTCTACAGGAAGAGCAGTGTGAGTATGGTGTCGTTCCTTGTATTGTACGTGGATGATATCCTTTTGATAGGAAACGACATCGGATGCTCTCGTCGGTGAAACCATGGCTTTCAACCAAATTCTTCATGGGTCGAGCGAACAAAACGATCGGCTTATCTCAAGCCCTTTACTTAGAGAAAATCCTGAAGAAATTCAGAATGGATGACTCTAAGAGAGGATTCTTACCTATGCGACATGGGATCCATTTTTCGAAATCAATGTCACCTCAAAGTGAGGAAGACCGACGACGGATGAGTGGGATACCCTATGCGTCGGAAGTGGGTAGTCTGATGTACGCGATGTTGTGTACACGACCGGATATTGCCTACGCTGTGAGCGTGGTTAGTCTGTTTCAGGCAAACCCAGGTGAGTGACACTGGACAGCCGTTATGAATATCTTTAAGTACCTTAGACGGACTAAAGACTTAACGCTTGTCTATGGAGGAGCGGGACCAGAAGTAGAAGGTTATACCGATTCGGACTTCCAGTCGGACGTGGATGACCGGAAATCTACTTCAGGTTTTGTATTCGTGCTCAATAGTGGGGCAGTGTCTTGGAGAAGCTCCAAGCAAAGCACGACTGCCGATTCCACGTGTGAGCAGAATACATAGCAGCCTCAGAGGCAGCTAAAGAAGCTGTTTGGATGAAAAGTTCTTGGAGGAACTTACTGTGTACCAGTAGCGGACAGACCGCTTACACTTTGGTGCGATAATAGCAGTGCAGTCGCGAAGGCAAAGGAACCACGATCCCATAGCAAATCCAAACATATTGTGAGAAAATATCACGTACTACGTGAGTTCGTTGAAAACGGAATGGTCGCTGTGCAGAAAATCGCCACCGCAGAAAACGTGGCGGACCCACTCACGAAGCCCTTGTCCCAGGCAGTTATGGAACAGCATTTGGACAAGATGGGGCTACGGTACCATTGTGACTGGCATTAGGTGCAGCACATGGCATTCGAGTGCAAGTGGGAGGCTGTTAGGGAGTGTTCCCTCGGAATGCCATACGAGGACTAGGAATAGTATAGGGCGCACAATGATGTATAGGTCGCGGGACAGTTTTATTGTATATACTATCAAAATAAAGTAGTGAATATTATTTTCATTATAATAAAGGCATTATTATTTATTTATCGAATTTAAAGTCTGCTTGGCATCTGGCGGTGCGATGAATAAATAACACCCGAATGTTTGAGTTGGACGTCTGATTCTCGTGAGGACGAGGGAGGAGACACCGGATGGTCCTTAATCTCAGCATTAAATTAAAAGTCCGTAAGTCTAAGGATTATAGGTGGGTGACTAGATATCCGAATATGACTTATCCATTGACGACCACATAGTATCGGTAGTGTCATCGATTACCTGAGAGGTTGTGGGTCGTGATGGAGATATCGGTGATCAGAGAGATCGCGTATTCGGACATTCGGCTCGTATTCGTCCCGATCACATGACTAGGATGTTGTCAATGATTGAAAGAATGACTATAGCAGCATTAGACCGATAGGGTCATTGACGGATTTGCTTTCCCGATTTCGGTTTGTCGCTAGTTGGCTAGGCTCGCAAGTGTTTGGAAATAGAAGACGGGCCAGCGGCGAAACGCAACCCACTCTACGGAGGTGATTGCCGGGTTTTGACTGCTATCGGGATTCACTGCCTATATTCGTATAGGTTAACGTCCTATGAGGTAATTGGAGAACGACGATAGTAAAGCCTTCGGCCGAAGCTTGGAAAGCTCGCTCGTATTAGATACGGAGCAGAGTTTAAATAATCGGTTGGGTCTCGATTATAACATAGAGTTGGGTTAGTGAGTTTGACATTAACATGGCTCTCACCTAACCGGGACGCAAGTGAAAGGCGTAAGATGTATTTAAATGAATACACTATAGTCGGTTCGCCCGAATTTCAATTAGATCAAAATTCGTTCTTACTTGGGATCTGTCCGGTACCGCGGGATTGGCTAGGCGAATACCGGGACTCGCGGATTCCTCCCGTGCCAGTTGAGACGGACCTAGAGAGTCGCGCTTAAAAATGGTAATGAACTTGAACGAAAACGGCGGGCTTCTCTCTGGAACCTAACGAATGGGATTTGTTGAGGAAGTGGCATAGTTGATACGAAGTGTCGACGATTTAGTTAAGCTCCGGTGAGGGTCACGGGAATAATTAGGACTTATGTTTGTCTTAAGTGCTTAATTAATTAATTAACTAAATGAGGCTCAATTGTAAATAAAATAATTCGATTGGATTTAATTATTTTATTACTTAAAATTGAGGGACTAAATTGAGAATTTGTAAACCTCATGGGCCGAAGTGGAATTAATTGAAAATATGCATGTTGACTTGGTCATTGAACATGTGTCAATTCCATGTTATGCCACAATGGTTGAGGTGGCAAGTGACTCATTCATTCAATAACATGACAAGTGTTAGTGGAATTATACTACAAGCACAATGTGACACCTCATGTGCTTAGGTGTTGAAAACTAAAAAGAGACATGCATAAATGAATAAAAAGGCCAACGTGAGAAGGATGAGGGGCTGAGGTACTTGGTACTTGGTTTAACAAAATAAACTAGAGAGAAAAGAAATAAAGTGAGTTGAAGTTATAACTTGTCAAGCCACGTCAAGCTACGGGATCGTTTGACGAGTCCCGACGCCCGAACCGAACTGCGCTAGCCATCGGGAGAGTGCATGACCGATATACTGGTTCGAAGAGAGAATCCAAACACTCTAATACAAGTCTTGTTGCTTCTTCTGACGTTGAGTTCGGAGTTGTTGCCATCTCCTGTTGGTTTTGTGCCAACACAGCCGTGAACGGGTTCTGAGATGTTGTCTTCAGAAACCAACGGGTTAAGCTCAGGTCCTGAACTGAGTTGAGCAGGAACCATCGGGTTAGGCATGGGTCCTGAACTGAGGTGACCAGAAGCAATTTCTGCCACTTCGTGGAAAGTGACATTATGGCTTTCCTCAATTGTTCTGTTGGACTTGATGTATACTCAGTACGCTTTTGATGTTGAAGAATACCCGACGAAGGTTGCTTCGAAAGCTTTAGGATCGAACTTGGCACGATGCTCTCTATCGTTCGTCACAAAGCACTTGCACCCGAAGACTTTAAGGAATGAGATGTTGGGCACTCTATTATTCACAATCTCGTAAGGAGTCTTGTTGAACCGTTTGTGAACCACCGTCCTGTGTTGGGTAAAACAAGCGGTATTGACTGCTTCAGCCCATAAAAAGTGTGGAAGTCCTGAATGGATCAGCATTGTACGAGCTGCTTCCACTAGTGTTCGATTTTTCCTTTCAACGATCCCATTTTGTTGAGGTGTTTTGGCGGCTGAAAAGTGTTGACTTATTCCAAATTTCTGATAAAACTCACTGAAGTGGTTGTTCTTGAACTCAGTGCCGTTGTCTGTTCGAATAACCTGAATAGTCTGTTGCAGCATATTTAGAGTTAATCAAGTCACCAGTCTCATCTTTGGTTCGGAGGAACTTTGTCCACGTGTAGCGAGAGTAGTCATCGACGATAACTAGCACATACTTGCGTCCATTGATACTCTGTGTCTGCATTGGCCCACAGAGGTCCATGTGGATTAATTCCAATGGGCAAGAAGTAGACACAATTTGCTTGACATGATGAGACGCTCGCTTCATTTTTCTTAATTGACATGCCGAGCATTGATGCTCCCGTTGTAGAGTATAGATGGAAGACCGTTAACCAACTTTTTCGTAGAAAGACGTTGGAGAGCTTTCATATTTAGGGAGAGAGTCGCTTATGCCATAGGCTGTTCCTCTGTAAATCAATCTGAGAGATGAGGCATACAGCTGTCGAGGGCCGCGTTGATCGTGTAAAGATTGGATTTCCGAAGTCCTTGAAGGAGTTCTGTGTCCTGACTATCAAAAATTCTGCACCGGTCAGCATGAAAGACCACTTGGAACCCTTTGTCGCAGAACTGGCCTATGCTGAACAAGTTATGGCGGAGGCCTTCGACGTACGAGACATCTTTTATTTTCAGATTCTCCAGAATGATATCTCCAAATCCAAGAATTGGAGTTGAGTCATTTTTTCCGAATCTGACTTTGCCGTTTGGTCGGTCTTTGTAGTTGCTCAGCAGCTCTTGTTACCAGTCATGTGTGTGGAGCAACCAGAGTCGAGGTACCACACATGATGGATCTGCAAAAACAAATTAGAGAGCTTTTGGTACCCACTTAAGCATGGGTCCTCTCAGATTAGCAGATTTAATTTTGGGTTCAGATATGATTCCTAAATTTTTATTCGGAGGAGTTTTAATATCCCATTCCACTTTTGGAGAAGTGGTTTTGGGTTTTGCCTCTATAGGAGACTTGGCCTTTTTGGCTTTTGTCGTCCTAGGCGGAGATTTAGGAACCCATTTTGGTTGAACCTTGCAGGGAAGGTTAATTTCAGCACGTGCAAATGCCTTGGAAGTTTTGACCGAGGAAAAGATCTTTTCTTTTGATAATCTCCAAAGGTGCTTGGGGGACTCAATCTTTACGTGATACCTTAGGTGAGAACATGTATGTAGGGCGCCATACGCTTTCTTTATGGCTGGATCTTGTTTCCTACGGGTCTTCCTTGTGGCATTTGTTTCAGAATTATTAATTTTTGAGGTAGAGCCTATTTCGAAATTTTCGCTTCTAAAGGTGATAGGCTGAAGTGAACACGTATAAGCAATTATTTTGAACGTAGAAATGGCTCTTTTATTACTATAAGTGTCTTTTGTTGTAACGGAAGGAGTAACATTTTTGGAGACATTCAAATCTACTGTCTCCTTCTTTATCTTAGAACTAGACACTCTCGCCTTCGTTTTCAGTGCCGGCCCTACGCTCCCTGTGGACGTAGGTGAAAATTAGTCTTAGCACTTTTAATAGAATTATTAATGCTCTTTTGATCTTTTGAAGACGATTTTTCGATATTTCACGCTTTTTATAATAGCGTGAAAGGTAGTTTGGGAGGACGAGGAAGCCTTGAGATCATCTCCTTAAAGAATTTTTTCTTTTCAGCTTCGAAATTCTCTCGTTCTTTGTCTAGTTTAGCCTGTGACTCCTCTATCTGTTTTATGATAGGGGGTTTGTAGAGAGAAATTTGATAATTAACCTTTTTGACTTCCTCGTAGTGTGTTTCAGAGTCAGGAGGTAGAACTTGAACTAAATCACTAACAGTGTTAGAGATGGTTTCCTATTTTTTGTCCGTTTCATTTAATTCATTGTAGTCAAAGGGGATCTCAGGCCCATGTGAGGCTTGTTTAATGGATTAATCGAAAGCATTTTCATACGTCGATTCCGCAATGTTTCTAAGAGAGGTTGCAGCTAAACCCATGTTCTTAATATCATACATTTCTTTCTTTCGTAAAGTATGTGGGTTAGTGTAACCTATGCCTTCTATTGGATTATAGAACTCTATATCCTTGGGCTTGTTTAAAAATATCGTCTGTTCTGAATGTCCCCTACACGTAAGAAGATCATCTAATTTTTTAATTTTAGCATATATAACTTCTTGCGTTCCTCACTTAGGAGATCGTAATTATTTTCTACCGTTAGTTTAGCGGCTTGACAGGCCTCTAGTTCCTTATTAAGCTCACTAACCTTAGCAATGGATATTTCTAATTCAGCCTCTAAGTTAGTGATCTTAGTGGTAGCTTCGGTTATCCTACAATTTAAGGTGGCTTTCTCCTTGAGATTCCTAACTAAACAATTGTAGTTACTTGCTAGCCTATCTTCTAATTCTTTAATCTTTTCACTATGCTGTCCTAATTGAGGTTGACTAGTCTCTCTAAAATGTAGGCTCTTTGTAAGTTCTTCTATTTTCGCATTAGAGCTCCTAAGTTCTGATTCGAGACTATCGATCTTCTCCTGAGATCTATCAAGTTTATTCTCTACTTCCTTTATACTTTTCTGCTCACGTTTCATGTAGCATATTGAGTTTGATATGACTCCAACATGGTCAATAATGTGGAAGAAGAGACTACCTCTTTTGACGAAGTGGATGCGTTGTCGTCCGTATGATTGGATGTTTCGGCGTCTGATTCATTGTCGAGACGGGCCATGAGAGCTAGATTGTCTTCTTTAGAACTCGACGTGTCGTCGAGCCATTTGTCCTGTTCGGCCAAGAGAGCTACTCCAGCTTCCTTCTGTTTCGTCAATTGGAGCTTACTGGAGTAGTAGTTGGCATCTCTCTTTCTTCAGGAGAGTGCACTCTCTGGCGAAGTGACCTGGCTTGCCACTGTTGAAGCATTTGTTAGCTTCCTTATGGTTCTTGACCTCGGAGCTCTTTGGTGCACGTTCTTTGTTTTTAGAGCATGTAGTCCGAAGTCTATTGGCTGAGGTTGAAGACTTCTTCTTGAAGTACTTCTTGCTCATCATTTGTCCTATGAGAGCTAACTTCTTTCCTAGAGCTTTCAAATTCGGCTCAACGTCAGAGTCTGACTCTTCTTCCGACTCTGAAGGTGAAGGAGGCCTAACGATCTTTTCCTTTCATGATCTTGAGCTCCTCTTCTCCGAGACTAAGGCAACAGTGTCTTCGGTCTGTTTGCCTTTCTGCTCTTTGAGAATCTCGCCGATATCATCCTCATTAGTACTGTCAATCCGGACCGCGGCCCGCGGGCCGGCCCGCCCCGCCCGGCCAAAAGGGCGGGGCGGGCTGAGATTTGTTAGGCCCGCTGAAGGGCGGGCCTGAGCAGGCCAGCCCGCACGGGCCGCGGGCTTTGGCGGGGCGGGGCGGGGAGGGCTAGCCCGTGGGCCGGCCCGCCAATTTAAGGTATTATATATAAGTTATATTTTATATACTAAATCTTTAATAAATATTAAATTAACTAGATATTTAGATAATAAATCATTAATTATGTCTAATTATTATCATGTTTATCAATTAATAAATAATTAATTGCATATTTATATGTAATTTTTTAATAAATTCAATAATTAATAAAAAACTATTAATAAATTGAAAATTTTAAATTAGATTAAATAATATTATTTTTTTACAAAAAATGGGCGGGCCTGGCCCGCCGCGGGGCGGTGCGGGCTCCTATTTTTAGGGCTCGCCGGATGGCGGGCTGGCACGCCCCGCCAAACGGCGGGCTTTGGCGGGCGGCGGGCCGGCCCGCCCCGCCCCGCCGATTTGACAGGTCTAATCCTCATGCAGTGCGAGATTGTCAAACACGGCATGGATCCAACTCCTCTAGATCTTTGTTTTGTCGAATCTGAGTGGATATTTTCTTCCATTCCCCGGGCAGTGAAGATAGAAATCGGATGTTCGTCTCCATATTGGTCTTCGTTATTTCTATCTTCCTCATCTCGTTGAGAAGAGTGAGGTATCTTTGGTAGATCTCGTATAGACTCTCCTCCGGCTTTGCTCTGAAGGAGTCGTAAGTAGTGAGAATGTTCGCCTTTTTGGCCTTTATGCCAATTCCGTCCTCTGCATCATCCTATGCAGTTCATTCCACATCCCTTTAGCCGATGAAAGGCTATCAATTTGTCTGTTTATGTCATTGTGGATGCCCTGCATGAGGGTATTCATGGCTACTAGATCAGCCTTAGCCCGAGCTCTTTCCTCCAGAGAGTATTCCGTAGGGTCCTTACAGTCGCCTAGAAGGTGGAATTGGAGGAGTAGCTGTTTCATCACCGGGTAAATGGACCCAGAATTGTGCCGGTCCCTCTTCAAGAGACTGCAGTAGATTTTCGGCTTGATCTTTTAGAGCGATGAAATTTACGAAGCGGCTTCCCCACACGGTATATTCGCCTCTTTGCAAAATCAGCGGACGGTTGTCATTTTCGAGCAAGTATGCATCCATTTTGTAATGTAGTCGAGTTGTTGAAGGATCTTCCTTAAATGTTTTGAAGGTTTGAAGATGATGTAATGTGCTTCACAAGTGACAAAATTCGTTAGTAGCGTTTGATTCGGAAAAATAGATCGAGAATTATTTTCGATTCAATCCTTAAGGTTTGATTGAAATTAATTTCTTCGAAATAGAATATTCAGTATACTGTTCTCGTGCGAGAAAGTTTGTCAGCGAAATATTTTACGAGCGAAATAAATTGCCCAAAATAGTTCGGTCGAGAAAAATTTCTTGATCGTGAATTTATTTCGATCGCAAAGAAACAGTACGTTAGTAAGTTTCTCGACAAGTCAAAATAAATCTGTTTGACTAGAAAAGTTTCTCGCGTGTAAATGATTTTCGCCTGGTCAAACGTTAAATGTTTGACCGAAAAAGTTTTTCGAGAGAAAGTTTTTACGTATGCAAAGTCAAAATTGATCTCTCTCCAAAAAGTTTTTCACTGAATAAGGCTGGAGAAATATTTCTAACTAAAATCATTTCTGGTGATGACGATTCTAGCGCTGACTTCGTGTTCTGACCGAGAAAAATTCTCGCGCCAAATTTTTCGATCGAGAAACTAATCCGATCGTAAACCTAGCGAGAAAAATTAGAACGATCGAGAAAAATTCACAGAATACGATTAACACGGATTCAAGCAAAAACAAGGAATTAGACAGTGAAATTTCAGGTAATTGCTCGCATCAGTCACTAACTACGCACGAACAACCAATTAAACACGTTATGAAGCAAAATATGTCGAATTTGAGCAAAATCAGAACGTGTTCTTCATGTTCTTCGCAAACAGTAACTCGCAGAATCGATTCAATCCAAAATCTGAAGTTCAAACAGCAATGAATTTGATTGAAATCAACATCTAGCACTTAACCGAGCACAGAAACATCAAATTCAAGTCAAATAAGCACAGAATTATGCTATTGGATCGAAAACAAGTTTCGCGCCAAACTGTTCTTCGATGAACAGTAACCAGAAAATGATTTTCGATCCAAATCTAACAATTTTTTATTCAAAAACAGAACGAATCTGCTTTGATACCAATTGTTAGGTCCTATGATTAACAACTCTAAGATCCTAGGCAGGAATTCAAAGTAATTCGACGATTATGGTTGACATTGAAATTCGATTGAAAAACTCAAATGAAGAACGTGAGAGAGAATTCGAGTAGAGTGAGAAAGTTACTGTTTCTCTCCCTAGAAATTGAACTGCAAGCCTTTCGGATCAATTTTCAAACTTCCTCTATTCAGCTCAAATTCTTTACATGTATTTATACCAAACAAGCTTGGAATAAATATCAAACTAGTCCTAATCTAAGGACTACTATACAAAACGCCCCAAAATACAAGAACGACTAAAAAAATCAAGCACAATTACAACGTGGAACGAGCTTTAAATATCCGTAAGTGACATGTTATGCACGTGTCCTAAATAGCGAAGGCATCTTCGCCAATACTTTCTAAACTTCACGTTAGTCTTGTCTTGTCTTGCCTTGGGGCCCTCGTCTTATCTACGAGGGCATTAGCACATATTAGATTCTTGTCTTGCACATGTCTTGTCTTGAAGTCGGTGACATAGATAGTCACCACGTAGCATTAGAACAGCCGTGAGTCACCTAGGGAGTCGACATCTGATACTAATATTGACAATCTATCTATCTCGCATTGGCGATTATGCATGGCGCATATTCATGTCTTATACCCTCGTGTGACTCGAGTTTGCCATGACAATGCATGTATGAAAAGTTCCGAAATACTAGTCATGAGGTTTCACATAGTGAATAATTCATGTCATGTAATAATAGATCATGTAATATCATAGGAGCATGTAGTCATGTAAATGATGCACACATTTCGATTATGTGTTGTAGTTGGAATTTCCACTTATCTGTCGTCCGAGTTAAGCTAACCTACTACTTCGGGAAATTCCTATTGTTCGACCCTTAAAACAGAAATATTGTAATAACAGGATAACTGTAGAATATCATTTCTAATTTTGCTTTCATTTATTAGATGTCCTTATAATTAGGTGCTTTTATTGTATTTGTCCTTAGTTTAGGACTTAGCTTGTTATTTATACCAAGTATGTTTGGTATTAATACTTGTACAAACGTTGAGCTTAATAGAGAATTTTAGTCAATTGATCCGAAAGGCTTGCAAATTCAATTCTACAGAGAGAAAATCAGAAAACAATCTCTCACTACAAGGATTCTCTCTCATATTCTTAATAGAACGTTTTTCGATCGAAATTCAATTTCTATAACTCTAATCGATTATCTTAGAATTCCTGCCTAGGATCATATAGTTGATAAATTAGGACCTAACAATTGGTATCAGAGCAGATTCGTTCAGTTTTGAATCGAAAATTGTCAGAATTGGATCGAAATTTTAATTCTGATACTGTTACATCGAAGAACAGTTTGGCGCGAAATTAAATTTCGATCTGATAGCTCAATTATCTGCTTATTTGGTTTGAATTTGATGTGTCTGTGCTCGTCTTAGTGTTATAAAATGATACCGATTAGATCAATAGCTGATTGAACATCGATTTAGCAGATTTGATCGGATTTGAGAAATTACTGTTCGCGCGTAGAACTGTTAGAAGACATTCTGATTTTGGTCAAAATCGACATGTTTTGCTTCATAATGTGTTTATTTGTTTGTTCGTGCGTATTCATAATCTGATTACGAGCAAATATATGTAATTTCATCGTCTAAGCCATTGTTTTTGCTTGAATCAGTGTTAATTGTATTCTGTGATTATTTCCGATTATATCAGTTTTTCCCGCTAGGTTTTTCAAGCAGGTTAATTTCTCGATCGTGAAACTCTGCGCAAAAATTTTTCTCGATCAGAATACTACGCCAGACCTAAAGTCGTCTACAAGAACGACTTTAGTAGAAAAATTTCTAGAGCATTACTTAGCGAGAAACTTTTCTGACGAGACCAATTTTGACCTTTGCGATCGCAAACTTTCCGTCGAAAAACATTTTCTTTCAAACTTTAAACTATTAAAGTTTGACCTAGCGAAAATTATTTACGGTCGAAAAACTTTTTAGTCAATGGATTTATTTTGACACAGCGAGAACCTTACTTAAACGTATTGTTTCTTGAGATCGAAATAAATTCACGATTCAGAAATTTTTCTCGATAGGAAAATTTTGAGCAATTTTCTTCGCTTACAAAATTTTTTCGATGACAAATTTTCTCGCACGAGAACAGTAACGAATACCTTTTATCTCGACAAATTATTTTTGATCAAACTCTAACGATTGAATCGAAAATAATTCTCGACTGCTTTAGAATCAAACGCTACTGACTAATTTGCTACTTGTGAAGCATATAACATCAGTCCAAACTATCAAAATAACAAACGAAGATCCTACATTAACTGCTTACTCGCTTGGTAATGGCAATCGTCTCCCGATATTTAAGAGAGGCGAATACACATTATGGCGAAGCCGTTTTCTAAACTTTATCGAGCTAAAAGATCAAGCAGATGACCTTCTCTTATCACTTGAGCAAGGTCCAACTCAGTTCTAGGTAAATGTACCAGGTGACAACACCGCTAATCCTCCAATTCCTGCCTCTAGACGACTCAAAGAGCCTAGAGAATACACCGGAAAGGAAAGAGTGAGAGCTAAGGCTGATCTAATAGCCAAGAACACTCTAATGCAGGGCATTCCAAACGACATTTATCTCCAAATCGACAGCATTCCAACATCTAAGGGAATGTGGGATGAGCTGCATAAGACGATGCAAAGAACAGAAGTCGGTATCAAGGCCAAGAAGGCAAATATTCTCACAACTTACGACACTTTCAGAGCTAAACCCCAAAATGCTTACATGATCACTATCAGAGATATCTCACACTCTTGAATGAGATGAGGAAAATAGAAATCACTAAGACGAACATGGAAACCAACATACGATTTCTTTCCTCTCTGCCCTCAGAATGGAAGAAGATATCCTCTCAAATCAGAATAAAGAATAAAGAACGTGCACCTGAGACCTCCGAAGTCAAGAACACCAAAGAACCGACCAAGTGCTTTAACTGCGGGAAACAAGGTCACTATGCCGGGGAGTGCACTCTTACAAAGAAGAGAGACGGAAACTACTACTCCAAGAAGCTTCAACTCACAAAGCAGAAGGAAGCTGGAGTAGCTATGGTGGCAGCACAAAACCACTGGCTCGAGGATATGTCTAGCTCAGAGGAAGAAAATTTAGCCATCATGGCCCGCCTGGACGAGAACTCTGACGCCGAAACCACCAACCAGACGGACGATGATCAAGCATCCGAACCATCACAGGAGGTAATTTCTCCTTCCACATTATTGACCATAGCATACACTAACATGAAACGTGAGTAGAAAGCATAAAGGAAGTAGAGAAAAAGTTATCTAAGTCTCTGGAGAAAATCGCTAGTCTCGAATCAGAACTTAGGAGCTCTAGCTCAAAAATAGAAGAACTTACTAAGAGCTTAGATTTTTCTGAGACTACAAAGCCTCAGATAGAGCAGCATAATGTAAAAATTAAGGAACTAGAAGACAGGTTAGAAAATAACTATAGTTATTTGATTAGAAATCTCAATGAGAAAGCTGATCTCAATTGTAGGTTAACGGAAGCGACTAATAAGGTCACCAACCTAGAAGTCCAATTAGATAAATCAAATGCTAAGGTTTGTGAACTTATGAAAGATCTAGATACCTTTAAAGCCACCAAATTACCGGTGGAAAATAATTTGCTCTATTAGGAGAAGAGCGTTAGAAGCTATACGCTATAGTTAAGAAAATAGAAGATCTTCTTGTAAAAATGGGACAACAGATCCAACATTATTCTTGAATCAACCCATGGACCAAGAATTCTGTGACTACAAATTTGGCTCAGGCTTCGAGAATCCACGATGCTTTTCAAATGTTGAGTGCAAACAACTTTATGATGTCAAGTACATGGGTTTAGAATTAACGGATCTGATGGTCTTTACCAACGCAAAAGAAATAGATGCATTAGAAGAAGCCAAGAGAAAAGCCAAGACTAAGGTTGAAGTCCCCTTCTCACACACCGAATTGAATCAAAGCTACAATGCTAGGGACCTTCCCAAAGGTTGGGGACTTGAGTCAGTTTATCTTCCCGTAGATCGTTCTATACCCGAGGAAGCAAAAACTCATAATTCTAAAAATTCTCTCTATTCCTCCTATAGTTAGGAAAATAGAAGAGTTAAGAGCCTTATTAGAAAAAGAAAGAGATAATTTTGAAGCTGAAAAGAAACTGCTCTTAAAAGAGATGGAAACTCTCAAGGCTTCCTCCATTTCATAAACTATTTCTCACGCTACTCCCTCAACTAACAAGATCATTCCAAAAAGCGCGAAGAAAGAAAAATCGCCTTCAAAATATTAGAAACGTATATTTTGAAAAGTTCTAACTCTAATCCTGTTCCGCTTACGTCTACGGGGAGCGTAGGGCCAGCACTAGAGTCGAAGGCGGGAGTGTCTAGTTTAAAAGTAGAGAAGGAGTCCGTTAGTTTGAATGCCTCTAAGAATATTTTTCCTTCTGTACAAATAAAAGACACTCGTAGAAACAAAAGAGTTGTTTCTTCTCTTCAGATAATCGCTTCTACATGTTCTCTTCAGCCTACCACTTTTAGAAGCACTAATTTCGAAATAGGCTCTACCTCAGCAATAAAAAGTAATCATTCTAAGAAAACTGCCTCTAGGAAGACCCGTAGGAAACAAGATCCAGCCATTAAGAAAGCATATAGCTCCATTCATGCTTGCTCTCTCACCTAAGGTATCCCGTTAAGATCCCATTCCCCAAGCACCTTAGGAGACTATCAAATGAAAAGATCTTTCTACGCTCAAGCCTACCAAAGCAGTTGTTCGAGTTGAAATTAATTTTCACTGCAAGGTTCAATCTAAATGGGTTTCTAAATTACCGCCTAAAAAGATGAAAACCAAACAGGCCAAGTCGTCTACAAAGGGCAAACCCAACTCAACTTCTTCGACATTGACTTGGGTTGTTAAAACTCCGACTAGTACTAATTTAGAAACCATATCTGAACCAACATATAAATCTGCTAATCTGGGAGGACCCATTTATAAGTGGGTACCTAAAGCTCTCTAATTTGTTTGCAGATCCATCATGTGTGGTACCTTAATTCTGGTTGCTCCACACACATGACGGGAAATCAAGAGCTGCTGAGCAACTACCAAGACCGACCAAATGGAAATGTCAGATTCGGGAACAACGATTCGGCTCCGATTCTCGGCTTCGGAGATATAACTCTGGAAAATTTGACAATGAAGGATGTCTCTTACGTCGAAGGACTCCGTCGTAACTTGTTCAGCATAGGCCAGTTCTGTGACAAAGGATTCCATGTGGTCTTTCATGCTGACCGGTACAGAATATTGGACAGTCAAGACAAAGAACTCCTCCAACGACTTCGGAAATCAAACCTTTATACGATCAACCTGACGTCTGTGTGGCCCTCAACAACTTATTATGAGGAATTCAGAGGAACAGCTTATGGCATCAACTCATGTCTCATCTCAAAAGCTCTTCAACGTCTTTCATCGAAAAAGTTGGTTCACGGTCTTCCAACTATAATATTACAGAAAGAGCATCAACGTTCGGCGTGCCAACTAGGAAAAATGAAGCGAGCGTCGCATCATATTAAACTTGTTGCTTCTATTTCACGTCCTTTGGAACTACTACATATGGACCTCTGTGGACCAATGCAGACACAGAGTATTAGGACGCTACGTGCTAGTCATCGTTGATGATTACTCTCACTACACTTGGACAAAGTTCCTATGAGATAGGGGACTTGATCATTAATTTCGTGAACTCTACACAAAATTTACTGCAGCAGACTATCCAAGTCATCCGAACGGACAGCGACACTGAATTTAAGAACAAATACCTCAGTGATTTTTATCAAAACTTGGATTTGTCAGCAATTCTCAGCCGCCAAGACACCTCAACAGAATGGGGTCGTTGAAAGGAAGAACAAAACTCTAGTGGAAGCCGCAAGTATGATGCTCATTCATTCCGGCATCCCACACTTCCTTTGGGCTGAAGCAGTAAATGCCGCCCGTTTCACTCAGAACAGGACGATGGTTCACAAGCGCTTCGATAAGACTCCGCGAGATCATTATTAAGCGAGTACCCAATATTTCCTTCTTCAAGGTCTTCGGGTGCAAGTGCTTTGTGGCAAACGACGGAGAGCAACGTGCTAAGTTCAACCCAAAAGCATTCGAAGCGATTTTCATCGGGTATTCTTCAACTTCAAAGGCGTACCGAGTATACATCAAGTCCAACCTCACTATCAAAGAAAGCTACAATGTCACTTTTCACGAAGTGGCAGAGATGGCTCCTGCACACCTCAGTTCAGGACCCATACCTAACCAGTTGGCTTCTGAGTACGACAGTTCAGAACCCATATTCACTGGTGTGTTGGCACAAAACCAACAGAAGATGGCAACAACTCAGGATTCAACGTAAGAAGACGCTATGAGACTTGCTTTAGGTGATTTGGAATCTCTCTTTGAGCCCGTATATCAGCTAGACACCATAAATAATACACATTTAGTGGATCCCCCACTTGACAAGGCCGATGTGCCAAGCTCGTCAACTGTCCCCACTTCACCCGATTCAGAGTTGCTTCAGAATACTGAAGGACCTACAATGGTTATTCAGGAATTATCCTCAGAGTCGCTCAAAAATCAAGTGCAGATATGGAACTACCTCACACAGCTGACCAATCTGATAATGTTGGAAATCTCGGTCCACAAATGGCCGATCCATCTACCTCAGCTTCGCCCCATGAGCGGATGAGAACTCGAGCACATCAAGTTGATCAGGTAATAGGCGATCCTTCGAGTGGAGTACGGACGACATCAGCACAGTCTCTTCAGCTGCTTCTTAAGCCAAAATGAGCCAACCAAGGTAGCAGACACACTTAAAGACCTGGATTGGGTAATAGCTATGCAAGATGAGATCACCCAATTCGAGCGTCTCCAAGCGTGGACTTCAGTACTCTGACCGCATGGGAAAACAATTATTGGGACAAAATGGGTGTTTAAGAACAAAAAGAATGAAGATGGGAAAGTGGTCATGAATAAAGCAAGATTGGCTGCAAATGGCTACAATCAACAGGAAGGCATTGACTACGACGAGACGTACGCTCTTGTAGCCCTTATCGAAGCCATTTGTCTTTTCTTGGCTTATTCGGCCCATAAAGACTTCAAAGTCTACCAAATGGATGTTAAGACCGCCTTCCTCAACGGCGTGTTAAAGACGGAAGTTTATGTCGCTCAGCCAGAAGGTTTTGTTGTTCAAGAACATCTCGATCACGTCTATCGATTGGATAAAGCTCTTTATAAAGTGAAACAAGCTCCACGTGTTTGGTATGATGTCTTGAGCAATTTCCTCGTAAAAGCTAGATTTATCCGAGGAACGATCGATACGACCCTCTTCATCAAATGGCAAGATAAAGATCTGATTGTCGTCCAAGTTTACGTCGACGACATCATCTTCGGATCAACTAATCCACGGCGCTGCAAGAGATTCGGAGATTAAATTAAGAGCAAGTTTGAAATGAGTCACATGGAGAGATGCAATTTTTCTTAGGACTTCAAGTCAGGCAGCTCGACGATGGGATTTTCATCAGAGACAAAATACATCAGGGATATTCTAAAGAAGTTCCATCAAGATCAGAGCAAGCCTCTCACCACTCCTATGTCAACAAGCTGCAAGTTGGATAGCGATCCCACTGGAAAATCGCTCGACATCACACTTTATCGCAGCATCATCAGCTCTTTTCTCTATCTCACCTCAAGCCGGCCGGATATCATGTTTGCCACCTACCTCTGTGCCCGTTTCCAAGCTGATCCCAAAGAGTCTCACATGCTTGCGGCCAAGCGGATTCTTACTACCTCAAGGGCACCTCAACCTTAGGTCTATGGTATCCTAAGGGCACACATTTCAAATTAATTGGCCATACTGACGCTGATTATGAAGGTTGCCGAATGGACAGGAAAGCACCTCCGGTGGCACTCAATTTCTAGGCGAAAAGCTAGTCTGCTGGTCATCCAAAAAGCAGAATTGCATTTCAATGTCGACGGCTGAGCCTGAATACGTCGCGGCTGCCAGCTGTTGCTCGCAAATGCTATGGATACAGACTCAGTTTCGCGGCTATGGGTATAACTTAAATAATATACCCATTTACAGTGATACCCAGAGTGCCATCGCGATTACATGTAGTCCTGTTCACCACTCATGCACAAAACATATAGATATTAGATATCATTTTATAAAAGATCACTTAGAAAAACGCACGATTGACATGTACTTCGTGAACACGGAGTTTCAACTAGATGATATTTTCACCGACGCATTGGATGAAAAACGATTCCAATTTCTTGTCGGAAAATTAGGCATGTTGAATATTCCGTAACATGGCTCTACGTGCCCCTATGTGCTTTCATATGTCATATTATATGTGTTTTGCGTACTTAAAATGTTATATTTTGCTTGATAATTTGAACTTAAAAATATAAATATAGAATCATTAAAATAGCAACAAAAATGTTATACATATACTTATAATATTCGGGGAATGACGGTATCTTTAGGATGCTCTATCTAGTCACGTAATAACCTGACATGCGAATGCTTAATTGCTTAATTTTGTCAAGTCTAAGTCGCATTCTTGTGTCTAACGTTCTTTAGTTGATTCCAGTAGACACAAAGCCACTTTATCAATAGTGAGGTTTCTAGACTTTTATTTCTTTCGACGGATCTATTCTCGAGCCAGTCACACAATCATTGCTTGTCTTAACTAGTGATTCATGGCCTCATACTCACCTTGCATTAGATCGTTAGGAAAATGATTAGGGAAACTGGGAAATTCCTCATTCGACCAAACATGTAATTTTCAATCCTTTTAACATAGCCTATAGTCATCCACTTTTGAACCTTCTCCGAATCCCTTTTCGTCATTTGAAACCCCTTTGAGCCTTCACCCGTCATCTAAGTCTTTTGAGGGATCTTCAAATGGGAAAAGGAGGGGGAGAAAACGAGACAACAAAGAAAAAGATGACAAAAGAAGGTGGAAAACGCACATGAGGAATGCTCAACGCACAAAAAGCAGACCAAAAGAACCTGCCTCTCAACTATCTCAATCTCAAAGTTTTAGAAGGGCACATGGATGTTGTTGTGAACTTCTCCAACGACAATCCGATCTTATGTCGAAACAACGAGAAGAGGAGCGGGGCCTTGGGTTCGAACTTCATAACTGTGAACTTCTTCAAATTGATAATCTCTGAAAGAGAAAAGGAGCACGGTATCGGCCCGAGAACCAACAAGAAGAACTTTGCCTTAGATAATCTCTCAGCCTCGTAGAGAAGCGAAGCTTCAGCTTGAGCAAGTGTACAAAAATACGAGAGATAAAAAGGATAAAAAAGACAAAATATGAATAGAAAGAGAAATGCCGACAAAACAGGTAAAGCCCCTAATTACAAGGACAACTAATGAAATCAAGCACAATTCAAAATGGTATTCTACAATCTGTTTGTCCTCGTCGGGCGTAGTACGATCTGCGCAAGCCCAACACATGCTCGTAGTCTCTAATGGTCTCACTGAGCTTCTGGCGCTCCTCGATGTCTTCTAGTAATTCGATCAGGATCGGCTGTTCTCACACGAACCGGTGGATCCTCAGCATCGTGTCTCTGCTGATCTCTTCCAACCTCTGCTCGATATTTCTCCTGACGACCTTGAGCGTTCCGTCGCAAAACTTATGAATTTCTGTCTTCAGCATCATCCTATTCTTCTTGGCAACTGGGTTGTGGTATGTGATGCCGATGACAGGGCTGATATGCACGCGATTGCTTGGAAGCCTTTCGATCTCAGGTCCTTTGAAGAGTGGTTCGGCCATGTTGACCTTCTTCGTGTTGCTCTCCAGAGCCATCTGAAGGTCGTGAACGGTGAAGTACTTGACTTGTCACATCATGAACCGGTAGAGCCCTTCGAGGCCTTCTTTCTTGATGAAGCCCTGAGGACCTTTGTACTTCTCCGCGTACAGCTGATAGAGATGGTACACCTCGTTGGTAGGGAGGTACGGTAGGTCGTTCTCGCTCAGTTCCTCTCGGGTCCTGTCCACTCGATCGATAACGTAGTGAGGTGTTGGAAGTCCTCCTTTTGCACAGTAGACACTGAGGAGTTGGCAAATTGGGGAGAGTTCCCTGAAGTGACTCTTCAGTCGTTCCTTCGGGATCCCCAGACTCACGTCCGGTCCTAGTTGGATCAGCATCCACAGATAAGTCATTCTCTTCTGCTGATCCCAGTGAGAGATCCCTCTCAGCTCGAACTCATCCGGCTTCCTGATCCGATCCGGTGACCTCCAAATGTTTTCCCTGACTTCTTCAAGGAAGGGTATCTCTATGTGGATGTTCTCCCACGGCGTGCCGATCCGAACGGTCCCTGGCATCTGTCTTGTAGGGGAAGCCGCTCTTGTGCGATGAACTCGGGTAGCCTTGGGATATCTCTTTGGTAGTCTACACCTTCCTGAAGTTCGTCGTCTTCTATGATCACGAGGTCCGCGGATGCTTGTTGTAAGAAGTGGCGGACGTCCTGAAGCCGTTGTCTCTGATGCTCCTCGGGCATGGAATGGGTCATCCACTGGCCTTCGAAAATATACTTGTCTAGGACCTCATGTGGATTGACGCCATTTCCAGAGGGTCCCGGTTGGTCTGGAGCGACGGAGGGAGTAGATTGGGTAGCTGCCAGAGTTACAAGCATCGCAACACTTGCTTCTTCTTCCGAAAGCAAGGGCTTGAGTAGATCGGTGGCGTGTGCCGGAGGCGTCCTGAGGTGAAAGGTTGGTGGGTCGATGTGGGCGGTGCGGTGTGTGGTGTGGGTGTGGGTTTGGGTGGTTTGGGTAGTTTGGGTTTCACCAGCTCCGCTCGTCTGCGTAGCACCCGAGCCTTGTCCTTGGCCAGTCGTAGATATCCTTGGCCTCTTTTCCCCTCATGATGGTCTGATCGTCAGGATCGTCATGTCTGCGCCGGGAGTGGGAGCTTTGGTGTCAGGACCCGCTTTCCTCGTTACCTAATTCTAACGTATCCTATGTGCCTAACGATGCTTTAGCTTAAAAGAGATACGGAAATGTGTATGAAATTTTTCCATTTATGTAATGGAAGTAGTTTCTATACATGACAAAAGAATGCTTCCAATTTCTGTTTACATGCGAAACGTAATTACACGGGAAGTGTCTACATATGCAGCAAAAGAATTCCTATGCGCCCGGCCTCACAGGTCGTCATCCATGCACACACTCCCACCCCAAAAGCTGCAGGAAGCGTCAAAAGGGTTTGCCTTGCCACCTAGGCGATCACGTACCGTGGTCGCTCGCACCTACAACGCATAACGTAAGGGGTGAGCGGTATGCTCAGTAAGCAGAAATCATGCATGACGTGCACGTGATATTTTCCCCGCAAAGGCAATCCACGCCAATGCATCTTACGTCTCGTAGACTTTTACCCAGGCGTACACCGTAAAGAGCTCTATCCAACCACGGGCATCAGCCCAAAGTATGAGGGCATCAACCCAACCATACTAAAGCATGAGGGCATCAACCCAACCACGAAAATCAGGGATATAAGGGCATCAACCCAACCATGAGGGCATCAACCCAACCATGGTAATCCCCCGACGCATCAACGTCGTTCGTAAACTGGCGACGCATCAACGTCACGGACGGCGCATCAACGCCGTCCCGGTGCCCCGGAAGCCGCCACCTAACTTATCTTATAATATCATTGCCCTCCTCGGCATTTATTCTTCGCTATTTGCGACGTAATCATGCACGCTCATCATCTCATTATCCCCAAGTGTTTCGTGCATGCTCGTGCAAATGCAAAATGCATCACAGTCATAATGCTTACCGAAAGCATGAAACCGTATCATACAAGTTCACATAAGCACATAAACACGTCATCACGTAATCACATAAATTAGGCACATACACATATGTTATGTGTTGTAGTTGGATTTCCACTTACCTGGCGTCCGTAGACTAACTACTACCTGCCATGGCGAATTTCCTAAGTCCCGACCTTAGGCATCAAAACATTCGTATCAGTAAGCTATTAATTAATTAAGCTAGCTAAGTACTCGAATTATTTTAAGTCATGAACCTAATTTTCGACTTCAAACTATTTGCTAGCCGGTCTAGTGAAATTCCTAAAATTTCATCCTTTAAACCTGCCAAGGCTATAAAGTCAGTCTATAAATTATATCAGTTGACTACCTAAATTTTCGTACCAAAATTATATCGATTGCAACGTCTACTTATACCGAAAATTGGCCCTAAGGACACCGATAGGCAAATTATGATCGGGCGTTGAAAGAGCCTATGTTCATTGGAACTGGAATATTTTTATAACTTAAATCGTTTTAATCTAAGGGGTTCAATTTGTGAAGTTGATTTGAGAAGTGTTTGAGTTCGCAAATCCTTTGATTCGTAAACTCGATTCGCCATCCTCATAGGACCCGCAAAGTGCACGAGGATTCGCAAAATGCCGAGTTCGCAAACCTCGGTCGGCCCGCAAAGTTGGTGAGTTCGCAATGTTGGTTCGCGACTTGTGTGGACTCGCAAACTTCTAAGGATTCGCAAAGTCCTCCATTTGCAATCCTTGTAGAGCTCGCAAAGTGTGGAGTTCGCAAACTATAATGAGTCCGCAAAGTGCTTGGATGTGAAAACTCCGGACCCGCGAAGTTGGGGTTTGCGGCTTGTGAGGATTCTCAACTTGGACGAGTTCGCAAACCTCCTCAGCCCGCAAACCTTCATGGATTCGCAAAAGGTTCCATTCGCAATGTGGGGCCGCAAAGTGCATGAGTCCGCAAACTTCCTAACCACTTGGGGTTCGCAAACCATCAACCCGCAAAGCTCTCCGGATTCGCGAAGTGTGCTCGCGTACCTCATTTCGCGAAGTAGGTTTGCGGCTTCTTCACCTCGCAGCTTCGTGGACACGGAAAATGGTTTGGAGTTCGCAAAGGATTAGGTTTGCGAAGTGAGCCAATTCGCCAATTCCTGCCTTGTCCCTCAATTCGCAAAGCTCCTCATTCACCGTTCTCATGGAGTTCGCCAAACCTTGAGCCCGCAAAGTTCCATGCCACTTGAGTTTGCCAATTTTGAGTTCGCTAAGTTCAGTTCGCGGCTCTCTACCCTTCGCACAAACGCCCCCTAATTCGCGAAGCTCCATATTTACAGATCAAATGCTGTTTTTCCTAAAGAACAAGTTGAAGACTGTTCGAGCTCCTCAACCCCAAAATCGAGCTTTAGCCCCGAACGTGATTCTCAATTTATTTTGCATGTCTAATAATCCTTAAAATGGGTTAACTTAGCCTTTAAAACATTTAAACTACAGCTCTTTATGCCCTTGAGCCCTAAAATCGTATCTTTCTTAACACGGGTTAAGTATTTCTGTGTTTAGAGCTCCTAAAGTACCATAATACCTAAACATGGCTACTAAGATTTGAGTTAGGGTTCATACCTATTCCAGTGTGTGTGTGTGACTTCCACTTCGGCTCCCCTTCTTCTTGCTCGAACTCTCGTGGCTCTCTCACACTTTGGGGTTTTGTGGACTTCAAATGGGTTTTAGACTATATTTAATTCTTTTAAGGGATGAGGATGGGACTCAATTGACGAAAATATCCCTTACTTTAAGGAAAATTTATCCCTAAGCCATTTAAATGTTTTGGGCTCAACTCTCAATTTAGCCCATTAGTACTCCTAGCAAATTTTTGGGCCTAATTTTAATTTTAGCCCAAGCCTAGTTCATAGTCCAAATTTCTCTAGCCTATATTTCAAAAATACCTAGATAAATTAAGGGTTAGTTGGTACAATTTAACTGCACCAAATTTCATAAGGTCACCTAAGCACGTAATTTACCACACGAAAATTCACGTAAGTCACATAAGCACGAAATTACTGCATGAAAAGCACATAATCGTGATCAACATTTGTGCAAATTTATTGGCCCTAATACTTACGAGGACCCGGGTGCTACATTTGGCATCGGTAGGTGTCAGTCGATGGCTCAGGATGATCCACCAATCGCCGATAGAGGGATTCCTTTTGAGGCGACCGAATGGACAGGCCGATCAAGCGGGCGAGTAATATGTCGTTGAGCTCGGTTTTGGGTATGGTGTATGGGTTGATGAGGAAGGAGGAAGTGGCTAAAGGGTCGGTGGGTGTGGGTTGTAGAGGTGTGGGATTGGTTTGTGACGAAGGGCCTTCAGAGAGAGGTGCTTTCCCGGTATCTCTTCGGGATGTCTCGGTTGCTTAAAGTACTCTCTACGTGATTTTGTCTTCCATAGACCGTACAGCGGCAGAGAGAGCGGCTTGGAACTGCGCGTTCGTCACAAAGGGTGCGGACGCCTCCTTTGATGGACCAGGACGACTGATGTCGCCTGTTATCAACCCTTGAGTAGACACCGACTCGTCAGGTTGGCTAAGAGTCACTTGAGGTTGTGACTGTATGAGACTTCCACCCAATCCTCGAGTCGAATGCAGAATATTCGTCTCTATGGGTGTTATGGCAGGCTCAGGTTGCGCCTGCGAACCATACACCACGTGAGTTGGTTGCAGCTCAAGATTGAGCGAAGAAGAGCAACACTTGTCGATGTGGTCAGCGTAGTATCTGGTGCGGTAGTGACGGCCGGGAAGATGGACTCCAGCTGAATGCTTAGTCTTCTGGGAGTCCTCCTTATCAGGCTTATTTCCTTGTCAGACTCCGTGTCAGACGAGGTGGCCGAGTGAGGAGTGAGGTCACGATTGACGTCCTCCGGTGCCTGATCCATCACCGGTGGAAGAGAGCTTTGCCCCATTTCTGTCTCGTGCTGTGCTTCTTGTTGAAGAACCTCCTCAAAAGTATCTTCGAGCACGCCAACATGTACGGGCACTTCCATTGGTAATTCATGTGCAGGAGCCTCGAGCGCCATCTCTGTAGCCACGACGTCTATCAAGGTATCATCTACGTCGGGCATTGGCTCTTCGACCAATGGAGACTCCTGTTGAAGCACCTGAGCGACAACATCTATCATCGCGTCGTCAGGGCTTGTCTGGTGTTCCGGTTGGGGAGGTCTCATATGGTAATCTGCTGGGGGCCCTCTGATCATTTCTTCCGTTAAGTTGTGTTCCCGGCTGAATCTCTGATACTCAGCTCTCGGGGGGTCGGCGAGCCTGAGTAGGTTGAGCGGAATCGGCATCGACGATTGGTGCAAGTCCGTGAGCCGTGGATTGTGGAAAAACTTTAGCCTTGGCGGCTGATAGTTTCCACCAGGAGGCAGCTGGGGGATGTTCTGGTGCAGCGCCATGATCTCCCTGATGATGACGTTGAACCACCGAGCATAAGGATTGATCGCCGGTTCTCCTTCTGCCGAATCTGGTCAGCGAGGTCGTTCTAGATCAGCTTAGTGTAGTCATAATTTCTTGAAGAGGCGATGCCGTGGAAGATCCTCAAAATATTGCTGTTGCCCTTATCGAATCCTGCGTGCTTGGGCGACAGACACTTATTCACTATTCTGAATAGTGTCTTCCACGGGTGTGGGATTCCGCTGCTTTGGACCTGAGCTAATCTTGTGAGCGGCGGTTGGTATCCCATATGCAAGAAGTCCTGAATCATCTCAGCATCCGATGGGAGCGGGTCGTAATTATTGCTGTGGGGCAAGTCCAGTACCATGCCGAACTGGTTCTTGTCCATGCTGATATGCCGCATCCCTATCCTTGTTGCGAATCTGAAGGCTCCATTGTTCACTTCTCCTTGTATGCAGCACCAGAACTGCTGGAGATATACCATCGGCACTGATGCGGTGACCATTAACGCATGCCAGATGGGGTGGCCTTGTAGGATTGATACGATGATCTCGTCTGGACACCTAAACGTGCTCAGATCGAGCTGGAAGTTCGTATCTTGAACCTTTAGATAAAGACTGTGATCGTAGATGTGGTTGGCGATCCCATCTCAAGAATAAGATATATAAAAGTTTATTAGGAGAATTTTATTTTCAGTCGAAATATGAATAGATTTCATCAAAGTATAGTAATATTGCAAGTAATAGCATGTTTGATGAATTTTGAATTGAAATCGTATCAAAAGCATAGTGTATGCTCAATTTTGAAAAATCGTAATGGCATGAATGTAATTTCGATTGAAATATATATCGCGTGAAAATAGTTCGAAATTTCGCTAAGTGTTTAATCAAAAAATATGTCACTGTTCATGCCGAGAAATTTTTGGTCGATATAATTGATTTTCAATTTGATTTCCTATACATTGATTTCAATTGAAAGAATTCCGTCTAATTTTGCGATTGAAGAAATTTATCCGCTATTGTTAGCTACAGTGTAAAAGACTTAGAGAAAAATTTTCTAAGTGTTGAAGTTGAAAGCAAGACTGTAGTCGATCTATTTTATGATCCAGAAAAATTCTGTGTAAATTTACGATCGAGATATTATTTCTCAGGTAAATTTACGATCGTAAAATTTCTTCGATTGAATAAAATTTTCAATATGAAAAATTGTCGAGCGGTAGATAGTTTTCGATTTTAAGGAAAATTTTCGCTGCTGTACTTATTTATCGAGAAATTGGTCAACGACGAAACTAAATCAACCGTCGAGAAATTTTTCGATCAATTCAATCTAAGCGGCGAATTTTAAGATCGAAAAATTAAGCATTGAAAAATTAATTTTCGCTGCTAAATTTTTGCGACCGAAATAAAATGAAATCGAAATTAATTTTGCGATAGTAAGTTTAACGCTCTATTTGAATTTGCATCTAAATTATCTATTCAGTGCATAAGTTTTTCGCTCGCGGAAAATTATAGTTGGATTTTTCGATGGTAAGTTTAGCGGTTAAAATCTTTTATCGTGATGACTAAATCAAAACTTTGCGATCGAAAACTAAATCGACACAAAGAGTATCTCAATTGAATTGGAATTCAATTACGATTATTTGCGATCGACAAAGTTCTTCGACAGCTTCAAAACTTTAAAACCCAGTTTCATCGAAACTCATTTTAACGTCACAGATGCAGATTTTTCCGAAGATTTAAACTATCTGTTTCATCAAAAACATCAAATCTATCTAAAAATCAGGCATTTAACTCAGCAAATCCAAGAAGCATGCCAATATTTAGTGAAACAGTATGCGTTTAACTATTTTTTGAAGAACAGTCGAAAAATCTTAACTAAACATGCGAAAAACTACAGAATGTAAATGGAAATCAAGTTATAGCATTCGCAATCGTTAACCGAATCGAATTTCTACCTTAAGCAGACGATTTGAAATGAAAAAATCGAAAGATTTTGAAGGTTTTTGAATCGTCTGAGAAAGTTTTGCGAGAGAGTTTTTTTTTTCGATTAGGTTTGGCGTGAGAAAAAGTTTTTCGACTGACCAAAGTTAAACTTTTATTAACTAGCATTAATTCGTTGTAGGGCTTGTGATTTGACATTTTGCGATTTAATGGATCAGGCCCATTACTATTTGCACACGAAAAATTCAATTTTTTCTCGATCGCAAATTATCGCGGTTAATCAAAATCGATCCCGACACCGTTGACGATCGAGAAACTTTAGATTGCGAATTAATTCTAATATTCACTTTCTCGATAGTAAGTTCTTCTAAAGAATTTCAGATTGACTCCTATTTCAAAATAAAAACCCTTGTAAGGCTCCCCCTTAGTAATTAAAATAAATGCAATTAACTCCATGTATTTTCAGTGTAGTAACGTCTAGCTCCCCTGGCAGAAATTTAAAAATCTGTACCACTTAGAGATAAACGTTAGTAACAATGGGGTTAATCAACAATTATTTTTTGGCAATTTATCTCTGAAATATTTGGTCCTGTGTCTAGCTCCTCTCTTTGTTGTGTCGACGTCTCACTCCTTAATTTTGTTTGAAGGAATCTGAAACACTTAGAGAAAAACGTCAAGAATTTTTGGAGCTAATGCATGATTTTTATATTTGCTCCCCCTCAAATAAATAGCAAGAATTGACTAAATATGCAAGCATATGAGATCAATTCAAGTCACGAGCATATAACACACAAATTTACTAAGTAAGCACATATACATGATCCCCGAAAACATGTACTTAAGATATTGTGTGAGGGTTAGAGCATAGAAAAATTTATCGCATTTAAACAATTCAATACCAATGCAATCTTAAATTGCATTTAGAATGTGCGAAGAATTTTTTTTTATGTATATTACTATTATTATAGTATGGGGTCAGATTATTTTGCTTCGATCAATCGTCACACCTAAAATTTGACGAGACATTTGAAAGAAAAAATGCAGTCAAGTCATGTCGATAAACTATGGTCCTAAGTTCGTAGACTGGTCCATTTCGACAATTCTCACTAGGTTCACTCTTGCTCACAATAATTTCTAACTTGGGATTTTTATATTAATATCACTCAAGTCAACACAAGCAATTTTAAGTCAATTTACCTGTGATCGAGGCAATTTTTAATCAATCCACCTAATCGGGAGGTCGTCGATTTGGAATCAAAAGGAGTCTAAGGGTTCTAATTTGGCTAGGACTTAGAAGGGAAGGAATTTAGATGAAAGTGAGCTTATCTCTTCGTTATCTTCCATCTCTACGTCCGTCTCCTTAATTTTTTCGGCGTCTTTCTGCTTTTTAATCATTTCTCCCTCCTTTTCTTTTAAGAACTATCCCTTTTCATGCTAAGCTGCTTCTCCACGAGGCTATAGGAGATTATCGTCGGCGAAATTCTTCTTGTTGGTTCTCGGGCAGATACCGCGCTCCTCTTCTTAATCCCTAGAAAGGTTTCAGAGATTATCTATTTGGAAAAGTTCACGGTTATGGAGTTCGTACCCGAGGCTGCGCTCCTCTTCTCGTTTCCCGATATAAGACCGGATTATCGTTGGAGAAGTTCACTTCGTGGTGCTCCTCTTCCAGCCGTTCTGTTGAGCGTACGAGATTATCGTTTGGAGACGTTCACAGCAGGAACCATGCCACTTTCTACAAGGTAGTCGGAAGGCCGGTTCCTTTGGTCTGATTTTTGCGCGTTGAGCAATGCCTACTTTTGTCATCATCCCCTTTTTATTTCTTTGTTTTGTCACCCTCCTTTTCTTGTTTGAACAACCATTCGAAGAATATAGGATTCGGTTGAAGGCTTGGAATGGGTTTCAAAGAAAGAAAAGACATCGGAGAAGGCTTAGAGTGGATGATTAAGGACTAATGTGAGGGAATATAAGGCCGAATGAGGAATATCCTAAGCTCCCTTATCATTTTCCTAACGATCTAACACAAGGTGAGTATGAAATCGAATCACTAGGTAAGACAAGTAATTGATGTGTGACTCACTCGAGAAGTAGATCCAAAGAAAGGAAAAAGGAACAAGGCTTGAATCCTCACGCATGTAAAGTGACTTTGTGTCTAGTGGAACAATCAAATGACCTTTTAGACACAAGAATGCGACTTAGACTGACAATATTAAGCAATTAAATCGATCATGTCGGGGTAAAATTCTAAATGACGTTAGATCAAAGCATCCTAAAGGATTTCGTCATACCCCTTTATTATTATTTATTAATTTTTTTATTAATATTGGTTATCACGCAAGATAAAGACAAATAAGCATGGAAAACACGTAGAATAGAGCATGTGATAGTACAGAAGATCAGGTAATGCACATATTATGGAAGATTCAACATGCCTAATTTTCCGACAAGGAATTGGAATTGTTTCTCATCCAAAGCCTCGGTGAAAATGTCGGCTAGTTGAAACTCCGTGTTTACAAAGTACATCTCCCCTGCCTTTTTGTACGTGATCTTTGATAAAATGATATCTAATGTCTATGTGTTTTGTGCGTGAATGATGAACAGGATTGCAAGTAATGGCGATTGCACTTTGACTATCACTATATATGGATATATTATTTAGATTGTACCCATAGTCGCGAAGCTGTGTCCGCATCCACATCATCTGTGAGCAACAACTGGCGGCAGCTACGTATTCTGCTTCGGCCGTCGAAGTGGACACACAGTTCTGCTTTTTGGATGACAAGCAGACCAGCTTTTTGCCTAGAAATTGAGCGCCACCGGACGTGCTTTTCCTGTCCATTCGGCAACCAGCATAATCTGCGTCAGTGTATCCAATAAGTTTGAAATTTGTACCCTTTGGATACCATAGTCCAAGGGTAGAAGTGCCCTTAAGGTAACATAGAATTCTTTTGACCGCGAGCATATGGGATTCTTTGGGATCGGCTTGAAAACGGGCACACAAGCAGGTGGCAAACATGATATCCGGCCGGTTCGAAGTGAGGTAGAGAAGAGATCCAATAATGCTGCGATACAGTGTGATGTCGACCGATTTACCAGAGGGATCGGCATCCAACTTGCAGCTTGGTGACATAGGAGTGCTGAGAGGCTTGCTCTGGTCTTGATGGAACTTCTTCAGAATATCCTTGATGTATTTTGTCTGACTGATGAAAATTCCATAATTGAGCTGCCTGACTTGAAGGCCTAAGAAAAATTGCATCTCTCTCATGTGAATCATCTCGAATCTGCTCCCCATGAGATCTCCAAACTTCTTGCAGAGCTGAGGATTTGTTGATCCGAAGATGATGTCGTCGACGTATACTTGGACGACCATCAGATCTTTGTCATGCCATTTAATGAAGAGGGTTGTGTCTATCGTTCCTCATATGAATCCAGACTGCACGTGGAAATCACTCAGGACATCATACCAAGCACGTGGGGCTTGTTTTAGTCCATAGAGAGCTTTGTCCTAACGATAGACGTGATCGGGATGTTCTTGATCAACGAAACCTTCCGGCTGAGCGACGTAGACTTCTTCTTTTAACACGCCGTTGAGAAAAGCGGTTTTAACATCCATCTGATAGACTTTGAAATCTTTGTGAGCCGCATAAGCCAGCAGGAGGCGAATAGCTTCGATACGGGCCACAGGAGCATAAGTCTCGTCGTAGTCGATGCCTTCCTGTTGATTGTATCCCTTAGCTACTAGCCTTGCTTTGTTCCGGATCAATTCACCATCTTCATTTTTCTTATTCTTGAAAACCCATTTAGTTCTGACCACTGTTTTCCCATATGGACGGGGTACCAAGGTCCACACTTGAAGACGTTCGAATTGATTAATTTCCTCTTGCATTGCAATTGTCCAATCCGGGTCTCGAAGTGCGTCTGCTACTTTGGTAGGCTCGTTTTGGCTCAGGAAGCAACTGAAAAGACTGTGTTGACGACGTGTCCTCACACCATCCGGAGGATCGCCAATTATCTGATCGACCGGGTGACCTATAGTCCACTTGCGCTCATGAGGCAAGGCTGTAGCAGATACGTCAGCCATCTGTGGATCTAGATTGACTATAGTCTCCGATTGATCATTTGTCTGAGGAAGTTCCAATTGTGCACTTGGATGATCGTCTCTGATGATACTTCCTCGAGGACCACTGTAGGTTCCTCGGTATTCTGTGGCAAATCTGAATCGGGTGGGGTAGAGGTGTGAGATGAACTTGGTACATCGGTCTCGAACGGTGGAGAATCCACTGTAGGTGCAGTGGTGCATGTGGCGACCCTACTTTTCTAATTAGGATTAGTGGCGGATTTCCGCAACGTAAGCCATGGAAGGCCCGTCTAATTAAAACTTTTTCCTAAAATAACATATATTACTATAAACATATGTCTACATTGTCATCTCTGTACACGGGCCGAAGCCCCAAAATTATCAAAAGAACAAAAAGCCCTAACGCCGCTCCACAGGTCTCCATCCATGTGCTGCTCTGCCCTCAAAAGTCCGTGGAGTACTGCCACCAACCGCCTCAGTCACGACGCGCATCAGCGTCGGACTCAGTACCTACAACAGGTAAACACTGAGCAATTTGCCCAGTAGGTGAATAAAAGGCGTGTATGCAAGTGTCGAGGATTTGTTGATCCGAAGATGATGTCGTCGACGTATACTTGGACGACCATCAGATCTTTGTCTTGCCATTTAATGAAGAGGGTTGTGTCTATCGTTCCTCGTATGAATCCAGACTTTACGAGGAAATCACTCAGGACATTGTACCAAGCACGTGGGGCTTGTTTTAGTCCACAGAGAGCTTTGTCCAAGCGATAGACGTGATCGGGATGTTCTTGATCAACGAAAGCTTCCGGCTGAGTGACGTAGACTTCTTCTTTTAACACGCCGTTGAGAAAGGCGGTCTTAACATCCATCTGATAACTTTGAAGTCTCTGTGAGCCGCATAAGCCAGCAGAAGCGGATAGCTTCGATTCGGGCAACAGGAGCATATGTCTCGTCGTAGTCGATGCCTTCCTGTTGATTTTATCCTTCGCAACTAGCCTTGCTTTGTTCCGGATCACTTCACCATCTTCCTTTTTCTTGTTCTTGAAAACCCATTTAGTTCCGACCACTGTTTTCCCATGTGGATTGGGTACCAAGGTCCACACTTCAAGACGTTCGAATTGATTGATTTCCTCTTGCATTGCAATTGTCCAATCCGGGTCTCGAAGTGCGTCTGCTACCTTGGTAGGCTCGTTTTGGCTCTGGAAGCAACTGAAAAGACTGTGTTGACGACGTGTCCTCACACCATCCGAAGGATCGCCAATTATCTGATCAACCGGATGACCTCTAGTCCACTTGCGCTCATGAGGCAAAGCTGAAGTTGATGTATCAGCCATCTGTGGGTCGAGATTTCCTATACTATGTGATTGTTCAATTGTCTGAGGAAGTTCCATTTCTGCACTTGGATCGATCGTCCCTGATGATACTTCCTCGAGGACCGTTGTAGGTTCTACGTTGTTATGTGGCGATTCTGAATCTGGGTAAAGGCGTGAGATGAACTTGGTACATCGGTCTCGTTGGGTGGAGAATCCACTGTAGGTGTAGTAGTGTATGACTGATATACCGGTTCGAAGAGAGAATCCAAGTCGTCTAATGCAAGTCTCGTTGCTTCTTCTGACATTGATCTCGTTGCCATCTTCTGTTGGTTTTGTGCCAACACACCAGTGATTACGGGTTCTGAAATGTTGTCTTCAGAAACCAACGGGTTGAGCACGGGTCCTGAGCTGAGTTGAGCAGGAACCATCGGGTTGGGCACGGGTTCAGGACTGAGTTCACCAGAAGCCATCGGGTTGGGCACAGGTTCTGGACTGAGTTGACCATAAGCCATTTCTGCCACTTCGTGGAAAGTGACATTATAGCTTTCCTTAATAGTTCGGCTGGACTTAATGTATACTCGGTATGCTTTTGATGTTGAATAATACCCGACAAAAGTTGCTTCGAATGCTTTAGGGTCGAACTTTGCACGTTGCTCTCTGTCGTTCGCCACAAAGCACTTGCACCCGAAGACTTTAAGGAAAGAGATGTTGGGCACTCTATTATTCACAATCTCGTACGGAGTCTTGTTGAACCGTTTGTGAACCACCGTCCTGTTTTGAGTAAAACAAGCGGTATTGACTGCTTCAGCCCATAGAAAGTGTGGAAGTCCCGAATGGATCAGCATTGTACGAGCTGCTTCCACTAGTGTTCGATTTTCCTTTCAACGACCCCATTTTGTTGAGGTGTTTTGGCGGCTGAAAATTGTTGACTTATTCCAAGTTTCTGATAAAACTCACTGAGCTGGTTGTTCTTGAACTCAGTGACGTTGTCTGTTCGAGCAACTTGAATAGTCTGTTGCAGCAGATTTTGAGTTGTGTTCACAAAGTTGATAATCAAGTCACCGGTCTCATCTTTGGTTCGGAAGAATTTTGTCCACGTGTAGCGAGAATAGTCATCAACGATCACTAGCACATACTTTCTTCCGTTGATACTCTGAGTCTGCATCGGACCACAGAGATCCATGTGTATTAGTTCCAATGGTCGAGAAGTAGACGCAATTTGCTTGACGTGATGAGATGCTCGCTTCATTTTTCCTAAGTGACATGCCGAACAATGATGCTCCCTTTGTAGTAGTATAGTTGGAAGACCGTGAACCAAATATGACATTGCCGTTTGGTCGGTCTTTGTAGTTGCTCAGCAGCTCTTCTTTACCAGTGATGTGTGTGGAGCAACCAAATTCGAGGTACCACACATGATGGATCTGCAAAAACAATTTAGAGAGCTTTAGGATGGGTCCTCTCAGATTATCAGATTTAATTTTGGGTTCAGAAATGATTCCTAAATCTATTTTTGGAGGAGTCTTAATAACCCATTGCACTTTTGGAGAACTGGGTTTGGCTTTTGCCTCTATAGGAGACTTGGCCCTTTTGGCTTTTGTCGTCCTAGGCGGAGATTTAGGAACCCATTTGGGTTGAACCTTGCAGGGAAGGTTAACTTCAGCACATACAAATGCTTTGGAAGGTTTGACTGAGGAAAAAATCTTTTCTTGTGATAGTCTCCTAAGGTGCTTGGAGGATTTAATTTCTACGGGATACCTTAGGTGAGTACAGTCATGTACGGCGCCATAAGCTTTCTTTATGGCTGGATCTTGTTTCCTACGAGTTTTCCTTGTGGCAATTGTTTCAGAATGATTAGGAGTAATTTTCGCGGTAGAGCCTATTTCGAGATTTTTAACAGAAGGAATTATTTTGAACGTAGAAATGGCTCTTTTATTACTACGAGTGTCTTTTCTTTTAACAGAAGGAATAACATGCTCAGAAACATTGAAATCTACTAGCTCCTTCTTTATCTTAGAACTAGACACTCTCGCCTTCGTAGTCAGTGCTGGCCCTACGCTCCCTGTGGACGTAGGTGAAGTAGAATTAGTCTTAGCACTTTTAATAGAATTATTAATGCTCTTTTGATCTTTCGAAGGCGATTTTTCTATATTCGCGCTTTTTATGATAGCGTCTGTGGTAGTTCGGGAGGACGAGGAAGCCTTGAGATTTTCCATCTCCTTAAAGAATTTTTTCTTTTCAGCTTCGAAATCCTCTCGTTCTTTGTCTAGTTATGCCTGTGACTCCTCTATCTGTTTTACGATAGGGGGTTTGTAGAGAGAATTTTGATAATTAACCTTTTTGACTTCCTCGTAGTGTGTTTCAGAGTCAGGAGGTAGAACTTGAACTAAATCACTGACAAGGTGTTAAGGACGCTTTCCTATTTTTGTCCTTTTCATTTAGTTCGTTGTAGTCGAGTTGTTGAAGGATCTTCGCTAATTGCTTTGAAGGTTGAAGATGATGTAATGTGCTTCACAAGTGACAAAAAATTCGTTAGTAGCGTTTGATTCCAAAATTAGATCGACAATTATTTTCGATTCAATCTTTGAAGTTTGATCGAAATTAATTTCGTCGAGATAGAATGTACTTACTGTTCTCGTGCGAGAAATTTTGTCAGCGAAATATTTTACGAGGAAAATAAATTGCCCAAAATCGTTCAGTCGAGAAAAGTTTCCAGATCGTGAATTTATTTCGATCGTAAAGAAACAGTACGTTAGTAAGTTTCTCGACAAGTCAAAATAAATCTGTTGACTTTTTCGCGTGTAAATGATTTTCGTCTGGTCAAACGTTAAAGGTTTGACCGAAAAAGTTTTTCGAGAGGAAGTTTTTACGCATGCAAGGTCAAAATTGGTTTCTCTCGAAAACGTTTTTCGCTGAATAATGCTCGAGAAATATTTCTAACTAAAATCGTTTCTGCTGATGACGATTCTAGCGCTGACTTCGTATTCTGACCGAGAAAAATTCTCGCGCCAAGTTTTTCGACGCAAAACCTAGCGAGAAAAATTAGAGCAATCGAGAAAAATTCACCGAGTAAAAACAAAGAATCAGATAGTGAAAGCTTAGGTAATTGCTCGCAATCATGTACTAATCACGCACGAACAAACAATTAAACACGTTATGTAGCAAAATATATCGAATTCGATCAAAATCAGAACGTGTTCTTCATGTTCTTCGTCAACAGTAAAATTTCAGAATCAAATTAATCAAAAATCAAAGTTCAAACAGCTACTGATCTAGTCGCAATGATCATTTAATACATAATCTAGCACATAAACATCAAATTCAAGTCAATTAAGTACAGAATTAAGCTATTGGATCGAAAAACTTTTCGCGCCAAAACTGTTCTTCGATGGAACAGTATTCGAAATAAAGTTTCGATCCAATTCTAACAATTTTTTATTCAAAACAGAACGATTCCGCTCTGATACCAATTGTTAGGTCCTCTAATGAAGAACTCTAAGATCCTAGGCAGGAATTCAAAGTAATTCAATAGTTATGATGATCAATTAAGTTCGATCGAAAAACTCAAGTTAAGAATCGAGAGAGAGAATTCAAGTAGAGTGAGAAAGTTACTATTGTTTCTCTCCTTAGAAATCGAATTGCAAGCCTTTCGCATCAATTCTCTAAACTTTCTCTATTCAGCTCAAATTCGTTACATGTATTTATACCAAACAAGCTTGGTATAAATATCAAACTAGTCCTTAATCTAAAGACTAATACAAGTAATGCCCCTAATTACAAGGACAACAAATGAAATCAAGCACAATCAAAATGGTATTCTACATTATCTATTCTTGATATGGGAGAAATATATTAGCGCTTGCATGCTCCTCTGTGAGATCATGTGCTTAAGAACCCATATTGATATATTGTGAAATTATTTACTTTCAGTTGAGGCCAATTTTCTTTTGATTATCACAAAAAGGGGGAGAAATATGTCAGTTTTATGTGCTTATATGTTAAAGTGTTGTGTTAATCAAAAGGGGGAGATTGGTGGATTTAAACATCTACGCAATCCGGTTTGATGAACACAAAACTTAGTAATTATATTACTAACATATTTGCTGAGTGTGCAGATGAGCTCGGTTCGAAAAACAGATATAAAATATGAGCTCAGGGCTAAAAACCGGTCTGTCAATACTGGTCAATGCGGTCAACCGTCGGTCAACCCCGTCTCGGTCTGGTCAGACTGGGCTGAACTGGTCCGGTCTCTATCTAGACTGATCCGATCTCACACTGACTGGTCGCGGACTGGACGGACCGATCTCGGTCTGGACTATTCCGGTCAACTACTAGTCCGGTCAATGACAGGATTGAATGGTCAACTGTTGATTGGTGTACAAGCATTACACTGCAACAGCATGTACAAGCAGTTAAAGCTCACAGCATTGACCAAGTCTAACGGCTATATCAAAGAGAGGAAGCCAATAAATACAGAGGAGCAGGGTAGAAACAAGCTAAGGATCCTAGAGCAAACAAATACACATTCAAAAAGAGATCCAAGAGAGAAGAACAAGAGCAAGGAGAAAAGAAGAAAATCAAGAGAGTTCTTCCAAGTGTGTGGGGTACAGAGAGAGCTACAACGTTCAAACCCACACACCTCGCTCATACATTAGAGAGTTGAGCCTAAGTAGATTAGTTGAGTGAGAGTCTTAGCACATAGACTATAAACAAGTGTATGTGGTCTTCGTACCGAGACAAGAAAGAATGATGTCGTCTTAGCTTAGAGACGTAAAAGACCATAGCATGTTGTGAGGTTGGGCCCTACAACGTTGGTCTTAGCTTAGAGACGTAAAAGATCAAAGCTTGTTGTAAGGTTGCGGCCTACAACGTTGTGGTGACTAGGAGTTTAGTTAGCGTGTATAGCCGGGGGGTTATACGTGTGAATCTAGTTATGTAGGTTATACGACGGGGGTTGTAGCGAACCAAACATTCTAGTATAGCCTTCCTTGCGGGGAAGGGGGAGGCGTAGGAGATCATTTTGGCTCCGAACTTCCATAACAAATCCCGTGTCTCCACTCCTACAAACCAAAAACACACACACACCAAATACCCACACTCAAGCTGTTCGACAAAATGCCTCAACCACATTCATTCTCGTAAACCGAATCAAATCACCCACATAAACAAACCGCCACACATGGTTCACTATCAAAGCCCATAATATTCCACACTTTGGCCTTGATTGAAGATTGGAAACCGGTTTCACTCTTTAACCGGACATGAAACCCACTAATGAGCGAAAAATGGTGACCGGTGTTATTCACCCCCCTCTAACACCCGGTCCACGGTCCTAACAGTTCCAGACGGGCTGATTTCGGGGGCGAAATCCTTTTTAAGGGGGGAGGATGAGTACCCGAGTCCTCGTAAGCTATTAGGACCAATAAATTTGCATTCGTGATCTATGTGACTATGTATAAATTTGCGTGCATTTTTATGCCTACGTGCCTATATGATTTTATAGATTGCATTAACTTGGTACCATGTGATATCTAACTTTCATATGAACTTTCAAAAATTAGGCCGAAGGAAAATTAGGGCAATAACGCTAGAACTTGGATTATGAGTTAATATTGGACTAAGGTTATATTGGGCTCGAATTCTCACTTAGGCCCAATTTATTAAGAGCCAAACCCTTAAGAGACAAAAGTCCCTAAATTAGGGAAAAACCCACGCCACCCTAAGCTCTTCCCATACCTACCTATGTTAAGATATTTTAAACCATTTCAAGTCCATAAACCCCATTTGTAAGAAAGCCATAGAAAATTGAGAAAAAGAAGACGAGAGGGAGTTCGAACCACATTGGAGAAAGCTTGGAGAAAGGTATAAATTTTCTTACTATAACTTCTTGTGTTCAATCAAGCAATAGAGGGAGACAGGTGTTCCTAAAACCACATTCAGTACAAGGTACGGCCATTACGAGTTTCTAGTCATGCCTTTTGGACTGACAAATGCTCCAGCTGCTTTTATGGGCTTGATGAATCGGGTCTTTAAAGACTATCTCGACCGTTCTGTAATCGTCTTTATTGACGATATCCTGATCTAGTCTAAGACGAAGGAAGAACACAAGAGACATTTACGAATAGTCTTAGGAATCTTGCGTGAGAAACAGCTCTACGCCAAATTCAAGAAATGCGAATTTTGGCTTGAGCAAGTAGCCTTCTTGGGACACGTGATTTCTGGGAATGGAATCTCTGTGGACCAGAGTAAGATTGAGGCCGTGAACAGTTGGCTACGACCGACTACTCCGACCGAGGTCCGAAGTTTCCTAGGACTTGCGGGGTACTACCGTAAGTTCATAGCTGACTTTTCTAGCATCGCTTCAACTCTGACGAACTTGACCAGGAAGAACGTACCTTTCAAATGGTCTGAGGCATGCGAACGGAGCTTTAAGGAACTGAAGAAGCGACTCACTTCTGCTCCCATTTTAACAATACCATCGGGAACGGAAGGATTCTCAGTCTATAGCGACGCTTCGAAGAATGGCCTAGGATGTGTGCTAATGCAAAACGGAAAGGTAATTGTATATGCTTCAAGACAATTGAAAGAATACGAGAAGAACTATCCGACCCACGACCTAGAGCTTGCAGCAGTCGTATTTGCCTTAAAAATATGGCGACACTATCTCTACGGAGAAAGGTGTGAGATCTTCACGGACCACAAGAGCTTGAAATACTTCTTCACTCAGAAGGAGTTAAATATGAGACAACGACGGTGGCTGGAGGTTGTAAAAGACTACGACTGCGTTATCAATTATCATCCGGGCAAAGCAAACGTAGTCGCAGACGCGCTTAGTCAAAAGGCGATGAGTACGGAGTTGCAGAGGCTTGGAGCAGAAATGGTCAATTTAGGTGAAGTCGAGACGAAACTAGCAGCGCTGACTCTACAACCCACGTTGCTAGATCGAATCAGAAAAGCACAAGGAGAAGACGAATTTTATCTGAAGGTGAAGGATGCGCTACCTGAAGACTTCAAAATCCGAAAAGATAAAACGTTGCTATACAAGAATCGATTGTACGTACCTAATGATGAAGAATTACGGCGACTAATAATGATAGAGGCGCACGCAACAACGTACTCAGTACACCCGGGCGCGACAAAGATGTACCAAGATTTACGGATCATATATTGGTGGCCGGGAATGAAGAAGGATATCGCCACATTCGTAAGTAGATGTATGACATGCCAACTGATCAAAGCGGAACACCAGCGACCAGCTGGAACTCTGCAGTCTTTACCGATTCCTGAATGGAAATGGGACCATATCACGATGGACTTCGTCGTTGGTTTGCCTAAAACAACGAAAGGCCACGATGCCATTTGGGTGATCGCTGATCGCCTAACGAAATCAGCCCATTTTTCATCCCTATCAGTTCTACCTTTTCCATGGAACGCAACGCCGAATTGTACAATCAAGAAATTATTCGACTCCATGGAATTCCAATCTCCATCGTCTCAGATCGAGATTCGAGATTTCTATCCAATTTCTGGCAGAGCCTACAGAAAGCGGTGGGTACGAAGCTCTCGTTCAGTACTGCGTACCATCCTCAGACCGACGGACAGTCTGAACGGACGATCCAAACCCTTGAGGACATGTTACGAGCCTGCGTGCTAGACTTCAAAGGGAATTGGAGCAAATACTTGCCGCTAATTGAATTTTCCTACAATAATAGCTTTCACGCTACAATCGGAATGGCGCTGTATGACGCCTTATACGGGCGCAAATGCCGTCCCAGTCCATTGGGACGAAATCGGTGAACGAGCTTTATTAGGACCCGACATGATCCGAGAAACAACAGGAGCAGTAACCAAAATACGAGAAAGAATGCGAACGGCTCAGAGTCGACATAAAAGTTATACAGATCATCGACGAAGACCCTTAGAATTTGCAGAAGATGACCAAGTGTTTCTAAAGATCTCCCCGATGAAAGGAGTAAAGCGTTTTGGAAAGAAGGGCAAGCTAAGTCCCAGATACATAGGCCCCTTTAAGATCGTCAAACGAGTCGGCAAAGTTGCGTATAAATTGGAGTTACCGGCTTCATTATCGCAAGTTCATGACGTATTTCACGTATCGACATTACGAAAATATGTCGCGGACCCAAGCCATGTGATCCAGAACGAACTTCTTTATCGACAGCTCAAGCCTGACTTGAGTTACGAAGAGAAGCCTGTAGATATTTTGATGTACGAGTCAAAACGGCTACGGAATAAGATTATTCCCTTAGTTAAAGTTTTGTGGCGGAATCAATCAATTGAGGAAGCCACTTGGGTGCGTGAGGCTGATATGAGAATTCGTTATCCCGAGTTATTCCAGTCGGCGTAATTTCGGGGACGAAATTCCTTTAAGGGGGGAGGATGTAACACCCGTAAAAAAATTTAATACGTGATTTTGGATATAATTAGCTATGTAATTCTATGAATTAGCCATGTTGACGATAAAATTAGGTTTGGAACGAAAGTATATATTGTAATAGTTCCGAATTAATCTCGAAGCTTAGCTAAGAGTGTTATGAAAATAATTAATATTATATCAATAAGGATTGGGCTGCATTTAATTTAATTAGTTATTGAATGAGGCTCAATATCGTTAGAAGCATGATAAACCATTAAGTTCCTTAATCTAAGAGGTAAAATTCGTCACCTCCTAGTCTTATCAGTTCTATTTTCGAGAACTTCATATATATCCAATACTTTATCATAAACACCAAATAAGGGAAACCTTTAACGAGAGACCTCCAGGAGTAGAGGAGCTTTCAACTTGTTCGAACTTCTTGCAAGCAAATCTCGAGTAAGGTAAATAAAGGAAATCTTCTGTACAATTAATGAATAGGTTTATAATTGTTTCTAAGTGCAATCGTTAGTAAATTATATGATACTGATCATAAGAATTCAAGATCTATTAAGGGTAGAAAACCCTAACCTGGGAAACTTAATATGCTATAGTTGTTTCCAATATTATGTGATTTCTTTGGTAATCCTATGATTTATAGCATGCTCAGAAATTCTACAATTTAGATTTAGCGCACATGAGTAGTATAAGGTGTGATATTTTAGACTGTATCATAATCATAAGAATTAATTTTTAAGGATTGTTTTTGGTTTAAAGCTCAGATTTTGAAGTTTCAATCGACGTTATTAAATGCTTGGTTAACGGTGTGCAAAGATAGGATGAATGTCGATAGGTGCTTCATGAGATCTCGACAAAAGCTGGGTTGTCTTTCTATTGTTTTGAATATGTATGTCGATATATGATTATATGTTAACTGAAGGAAGAAGTCGAAATGCATCAAATAAAGTCGAGACAGGATCATTCCTCGATAGATAGATTTCGATGTGTATGTTATAAATAGCTCTCGAGATTTTCCTATATAGATTTCGATATCATGATAAAAGTCGACATGATATCTCGACATTAGGTTAGTTATTTGGTAAGAATTGGATAAACTTATATAGGTCTCGATATTTATTTTTAACAAAGGAACTCGACATTTTCAACAAAAGAACTCGACATTTCATTTTAGAACAAAGATCTCGATACTTTCTACAGTACTATGTTCTCGACATTATGTTAGGGTCTCGACATTTTTCAGGATTTCGACATCTATGTTCTTTCGACATCCAAGTTCTCAGACATTAATATGATTTCGATATGTGATCTCGATATTGCCTATTGTAATATGATTTCGACAATGGTTTTTTCAACTAATAGGTCTCGGCATTATTTTTACCAGGTTAACAAAGGTTTCGACATTTAAATTCTTGATACATATTTAATATATAATATATAATGATAATATTCCTAAGTTTCGATATTATTATAGAAAGACTTCGAGAGGTGACAATTATATCATACAAAGATTTCGAAATATAATAGTTTTCGATATTTAGTAATTTTAACATTTTTAGGAATTTTAGGGTTTTCATTATTTTAGGGTTTTGATAATTCTAGCATTTTCGAAATTTATATGACTTAGTAAATATATTAATATGAAAATATTTTCAATACACAGAGGATCGAAGCGTAGGAAATTTACCAGATTCCGTGACTAATTTTATCAGGAGGACAGGTAGGTGGATCATCCATCTACAATACGTAAACACATTTATGTGTTTTAATGTGATTATGTGATTTACGTGGCTTATGTGATTTACATGTTTTACCTGTTTTACTTACGTTGTACGTGGATCATGCTTTATGAAATTTCATGTATATGCATAGCGCATGCATACCACGTTAGGGAGAGAGATGGTTGTACCGTATTGAGACGGTGATATGAGATATTGACGTACGGGGTAGAATGAGATGCTTGTGATTGGTGACTCTTAGAGGAGTCGAGGTTGGGCTCACTGGGCACCTGGCGGAGATAGGCGTGATCGATCTGTCTACTCGGGCGTGACCGTCCCAAGGTGCATACCGCCGGATGAGATATTAATGTGACCTGATAGGAGGCCATTGGCGTGATCGTCCAGTGCACTACTAGGTTAGGCTGCCGCGAGACTTGGGGGTGGCCTCCCAGTAGTCTTTGCACGCGAGGGTGTCGAGCCTAACCTAGGGCCGTGTGTTGTGCGAAATGGGAATGTGGGAAAAGAAGAGTGTGCATTATATCATGTTGTGAGATATTGGGTTTGGGGTTGAGTGCACACTTGCATACATGCATTTTATTCACCTACTGGGCAAATTGCTCAGCGTTTACGTGTTGTAGGTACTGAGTCCGACGCTGATACGCGTCGTGACTGAGGCGGCTGGTGGCGGTGCTCCACGGACTTTTGAGGGCGGTGCGGTACATGGATGAAGACCTGTGGAGCGTCTGTAGGACTTTTGTTCTTTTGATATATTTGGGGCTTCAGCCCGTGTACAGAGATGTCAATGTAGACATATGCTTATAATAATTTATATTATTTTAGGAAAGTTTTAATTAGACGGGCCTTCCGCGGCTTACGTTGCGGAATTCCGCCACTAATCCTAGTCAGAAAAGTAGGGTCGCCACACTGCCGACTCAATGTCTAACGATATCTTTCCTTGTCTATCCAATTGCATCACCTTATCCTTAAAGACAAAGCAATTGCGAATTGGATGTCCCACCAGACGATGATATTTGCAATAGTTGGGATCGTTGGTTTGTCCCGCTTTATCTGGCCGCTTCATTTTAGGGAGGTCGATGAGATTCGCTTGTACTAGCTCATCGAAAGATTCCTGATACTTCTGAATCTAGGAATGTGTATTCTTTTGCTTGAAGCTCTTTAAGCGTCAATTTTCTGTCTTTTAGCTCCGACGGAGTATATTCAACCATGACGCTTTTGCCCTTTTCTCTTCCTCGGAGCTTGAGTGGTGTGCCATTTACCGTCATAGACTATTTAATTCGAGCTTTTGCAAAAGCTTTGCCCCCTTTCTCCTATTCATTCGCATCCCGAATTTGGTAACATCATGTGTAGGTGCTCCATCTGCCCCACTTGTGGACCGGCCAAATCCCGTATCATGAGCACGAGTTGCCAGTTCTTCAAGGGTTACGGGCCTAATTCCTTGTAGGATGTATCGTAATCCCTACATCATCCCTTGAATGGACATTTCAATGCTTGAAACTTCAGATAAACGATATTTGCAGTTAATGCTAGGTTACTCCATCGATTGATATAGTCAATGACAGGTTCATCTTTCCATTGGCAAGCATTAGTGAGTTCGACCATGCTACGTGCGTCGTGTGCTGTAGAAACGATTTAGGAGCTCATGTTCCATTTGATCCCAACTACCGATTGAACCAGCTTCCAAATCGATGTACCAATCGAAAGCATTACCTTTCAGTGAACGGACAAATTGTTTGACGAGACGATCTCCATATGTTCCTGCATCGTTGCATGTCTCAATGAAGTGGGCCACATGCTGCTTCAGGTTTCCTTTTCCGTTAAACTGCTGAAACTCAGGAGATTGGTATCCGTTTGGCATCTTTAAGTTGTCGATTCTTGAAGTGTATGGTTTAGAATACGTCGATAATGACTTGGAACCTCCATCCTTCATCGTCCCTATGATGAACTCCTTTAGCTGGCTAATAGGAATCATCCCGACATAGAAACATGGAAATTTCTCGAGGGCTCATCGACTTCTCTTCGTTCTTGTTTTTCAGAATCGGCAGAAGCTTTTTCTTCCGTTTCAAAAGCATTACTGTTATCAGCATTGTTGCTTTTCCTAGCTAACTTTGCAATCTGAGCATCTTGTTCTTGAACTTGTTTTGTTAGCCCTGCAATTGCTCTAGTTAGACTTGCAATTTTCTATAGTCGTGACATTCGTCATGTATACATATGCGTTGCTTCGCATTGAAGAATTGCTTGAAGTTGAGCGAGAGATGACATCGACCCGCTATTGGAATCTTCATTCTCACCATGGTAAGTCATATCATTTTCGTCAAACTCAACTTGGTGACTTGTTCGTTGAGATTCAGTCATTTTTATGAAATTTAATGTGCTCTATCTCTACTTCCCCTGATTCTTCAAAATAAGGGTTTAGGGAAATTCTTGATCTTGAGTTTCTTCTTTAAATTCCTTCGTGGCCCTTTGTTCTTGATCACGAATCTTGTCGAACGTTTCGTTGTGGGCTTTGCGGCTTAATCACGGACTTAACGTTTTAACTCTACGAACGTTTTGAAGTATGGACGGTTCTTCGTGGGCTTTTGAGCTTAATCATGAAATACTTGGACTTGATGCTATCAAACGAATCGTCTTGAGCGTTGAACCCTGCGATTATGAGAAACTCGCACGGGTCATTAGCATGCAATCGTGCGACTATTAGAAACTCACACGGGTCTTGGACGTGCAGCCGTGCGATTATGAGAAAGCCGCACGGGTCTTGGGCGTGCACCCGTGCGATTATGAGAAACTCGCACGGGTCTTGGGCGTGCAACCGTGCGATTATGAGAAACTCACACGGGTCTTGGGCGTGCACCCATGCGATTATGAGAAACTCGCACTGGTCTTGGGCGTGCAACTGCGATTATGAGAAATTCCCACGGGTCTTTGGCGTGCAACGATTATGAGAAACTCACACGGGTCTTGAACCTTCAACCGCGCGATTATGAGAAACTTGCACGGGTCTTGAGCGTGCAAGCGTGCGATTATGAGAAACTCGCACGGGCCTTGAAGATCGTCTTCAAGTTTTAACTTGAGTACGAAGAACTTCGTTCAGAGAGTTTTCGAATTCTATCAAAGGCTTACTTCTAATTCTCTCGAAGTTTCGTATTATCTTCGTTGCTCTGACTTGTGATTTCTGAATTATGAAGCCCCATATTTATAGGCGTAGAGAATTCTCAATAATGGAAAATATAATCTTTTTGGGATGATTTCTTCCATATTTATGTCGATTTTATCCATATATGATTTGAATTTGATTTGATTCTGACTTGATATGATTTATTCCATATTTGACTTGATTTTCTCAATATCTGCCGATTTTATGATATTTGATTGATTTTGTATAAAAGGGATATATATTATCAGATATGATAATAATTTATTAAATAAATAAATTATTTATTAACTTGAGAGTAATTTATAGATCTCAATAAATAGCAGTTTAATTAAATGATCATATTTTATTTCTTGGAATTAACTTATTAAATCCCTATAACATAATAGACAGTTTATTTTTAATTGTCGACAGGGTTTAATAAATAGGGTTAGCCAAAAGGGTTCCCCAAATCATCCTAGTTCGCGAAGATTTATGGTTCACAAAGTGATCGTGACCCATGAAATTCTCAATTTGCCAAGCTAGTTTGATTCGTGAAGTACTCTACGGATTCGCGAAATTCCCGATCCGCGAAGCTTAGTTTATTAGGTTAATATATACCTTATACACCCACTTCGCAAACCCTAATTCGCGAAGTTCCTAGTTTGTGAAGTTTTGTTCCATAGGGTTCATCTATATTCGCCAAGTCTAATCACATCGCAAATTTACTTATAACTCGTGAAGTTACACTGCTCGAGTTCTCCTTGGCTTCGTGAATCTCAATACTTGAAATCTTTAAATACGTGAAGTTTACATGCTACATAACTTCGGCACGTGAAACCCTCACTTCACAATTCAGTTCACGAACCTATGATTCGTGAAGTTCATAATTTGTGACCCAATCAAACTAGAAATATTGTGAACACTCAAATTTTATAACTCTTCAAGAACAGTTTGAATATCATAAGAACTTTAAATATCTTCAGAACCCCCAAAATTAGGCCTCATCTAATCCTTGTGATCATATGATCCCCGAAAATAGTGTTAAGCCCAGAATTCTAATTTTCCCGAAAACTTTAAGATCATACCGAAAATTTCCATATCATGCAAACTTGATTATATCAACAACTTCATAAAATAAGAAATAGATTAGACACTTAAATTCATGTAAAATCTCTTATCCTAAAGTATTGCTATAAAGGTTGTAAAGGCCTAAAACTCTAATTCCCCGAAAGCAGGTCACTCTAATTCCAACCCTAAGCACTCAAAAACTTATAACTAAACAGACAGTAAAATCAGCCATGACCATAAACCTTGGCCTCTAGAAATCCTATACTAGCATAATTGAAACTCCAATTGCTTTATATAGGTACATAAGGTATTAAAGCAATAAAATATATTAATCTCATAAACATCACATATTTCAAATACCATAGGTTCATATATCACGTGTATATATATCTATGAACAGGGACTTTAATTCTAGCACTTAGGGTCTTTCTAAGCATAATAACTAACGTCCAAAAGTCTCTTATGCTTTGTTACCTAACTATGAAATCATTATATATCTACCAAGAGTATTCGAAGGTTATACCTGACTTAAGTTTTTGAGCTCGTTGAACTATGGAGTTAAGTTTCTTTTTCTTCCTTGCTTCGTATGATATCCTTCTTATTTTCAGAATTTAACTTACGAGTTGTGGATATATACTAAGATAGAAGGTATCGAAAGGAATAATGATTTGACATCTTCTGATCGATGGCTTTTCCTTAGGATGAAAGTAATTTACTATGTTATATATTTATCACTGGGCCTTGTTTTAAATGTCCAATAATAAAATAAATAGCCCAAAAGTTTTAGTTAATTCTTTTATTACTTATTACTTTTGGACTATTATTTGGTTAAGTTTCGAAAATTATTCGAAACTAACATAGCTTATATTTTCGCTTTCACATTTTAATTTCCGTACCAACATTCCTAATTTGCACACTTCTCATAATCCATTATATCCTAAATCACGTATTAAATTTTACGGGTAAATGAAGAGATTTTATTATTATTATTTTATATAGCTGTATGCGTAAAATGCATAATAAATTTTTAAAGAAATTGGCAATTAAAATTTCAGCTCAGATGCATAGTGCAACCAAATTGTGATCCCTAAAATATTAATTGTGACTTATCCTAAAATTTCAGCATTTTTAGAAAAAAATTGAGTAAGGAATTTTGTCACCGAGTTTTCGCGTACGTAGGGAAATGTTGTAGTTTTTCGAAGTTAGGGCTTGAAATTTACCTACTATGAAGCTTGAGAGGGAAGTTACTTTGAGAGCACACCAGGGAGGCGAATTTTCGCTCTAAAATTCCAAATCTTGTTATTTCGATATCGAATTTCCCTTGCACAACGCACTCCTTATTTCCAAGGAGTTCACTTATATATACCACCTCGTGGTATATTTACACAAGTAGTCCTATACAATTACTAAAATTTAGCCCAAGACTACTCATTTGCATAGTAAGACTAAGACAACTCTATTAATTGAATACAATAAATAGTTCCAACATTCTCCCCCTTTGTATTCAAATTTCAACATTGTACGGTTGTCTTCGTCTTGCAATGGAAAGAATCATCAAGTCCTCGAAATCTCCTATTTAAAAAATCTTCAAGCTCACCCGGTCTTCTAGGCATCGACCTTTTCTTCGAATCTTCCTTTGAAGTTCTTCTCCTAAATGTCGTAAGATGTACGAATATTCTTGCCAAATTTAGAAAGTCAGCGTTCCATTTCTCCCGTTGAAAGCACACGAAACTCGAAACTCCCCATATTGGGGTCAACCTTGTGTTGAGATCGGGGAGTACAATGTGAGGTTTGGAGAGGTGGACACGGTGGCAACTTCGGTCGTAGTGGACACAGTTTGCAACTTCCGTCCTTGATGCAGTGGACACGGTTGGCAACTTCGTTCGTTGATGATGCTTGAATCACGTGTCGTTCGGTCGAGGAGAGGACTCGGATTTAGCCATCTTCTCTGTTTCGCTAGATTCGTCTTCTCCGAATGGAAGTTGTCTGGTTCAGCCTCGAAGAAGCGTCTCTAGTTCCGGAAGAAGGTATGCTGTCTCTTTCTTTGATTTTTTCTTAAGTTGTACCGAGCTTCCTTTGAATGTGGCGTTGTGAGAGAGCGCGGTTTCAGAGTGGTACGCACGTCGGAATTTGGTGGGCGGACCGACCGATTTTGTATGCATAACCACTTATCCCCCTCATGGCGAATCGTGTTTAGCAATGTCGGCATGTCACTTTTGTTGTGGAACCCCGGGTGTCCCGAGATCGAATTTCGGGCGCAGCGGAAGTTTAAAATTTTTTCCTGGATTCCCCGTAAGGAGCCCGGATTGCTTGGTTAGGTAAAGAAAATATGCATGACACGTAATATGGGTTTTTCGAAGCTTACCCTCGTTGCGAAGATCCCAAGCTCCCGCTTTGTCATTCCGGTTGTCGTTGTCCGCTCCGAGCAATGTCGTGACCTCTCCGAGCTCCAACGTCTTGGCAAGATTGTCATGCCGACCCCGGGACGTATCCAAATTCCACCTCCTCCCAAGGATGGCTAGAGAGGAGGGGAAGATGTTTTAGAAGAGATGTGTATATGTGTGATTTACAAAAACTCACTCACAAACCTAGGTTTTTCAAAGAACAACCTAAGTTTCCTCTCAACTCTTTCTAGTACCATTCTTTAGAGTGAGAATTAGACTTGAACTCATTTACCAAGAAATTATGCAAGTCCTTAACTTAAAATCCATTTTTCAACCATGAAAATGACTTTAACTTTGATAAAATTGAATCATGTCCTACATGACTCAAGTTTGTTTGATTACCTTGTTTCATAATCATCAAATGACTACATATTGTCCCACAAATCTAACAAAAAAACAATGACGAATTTGGACTTGATTTGGACAAGTTTTGACCAAAAGACCATCGGTCCACGGCCACGCGCACGAGAGACCACGGCCGTGGGAGGCATGGGACAGGCCTTGGCTAGGCCTGCCACAGCCCCACGGCCTCATGAACTATAACCATGGCCATGGGAGGCAGGCAGTGGGCTTGGCCAGCCTCTGCCTTGCCCGCACGGTCTCTTGCATCATATCCCACAGCCGTGGCACTTTCGGCAGGTTTGCGGCCGTTTAGCGTTGCTCTCAGATCGAGGGGCAAACGATGTCCGATGAACCTGAAATTTTAACCACGAAACGATTACTCACCAATCTTGATTATGACCAAATGGATTCTCAATCCGAGGTCTAGATTGGGAGTTACATATTTCTGAATCCCTTGCTATTTTTCAGGCGGGCTTCACAACCGTGACAAGCCTTGCTCGTGGTTGTGAACCCTATCTCGTGGTCAAGCTTAATTGTTTCGTTTCGGAATCTAAGCTCATGTAAATATAGTTTCTAAAACTTCATTTGACATTTCATTAACGACTCCAAGTTCGTCAAACAATAACACATCTCACTTTATCAGACACTGTCTCAGTGATCCTTTTTAAGCGCGACTCTCTTGGTTCGTCTCAACCCGGCAAGGGAGGAATACAAGAATTCATAAGCACCTAGCCAATCCAGTGGTACCTAATAGATCCTGTGTTGAGTATGATCTTCGATCTACGAACCGACTATAGATTATCGTCATACTTATAGATTCTTCATTTATGTCCCAATCGAGTGAGAGCCATTGTAATGTCAAACTCACTAACCCGACCTATGTCTAATTCGTGACGACGAAATCACTAAACTACACTCCACGTCCCACGTGAGTTAGTTTTTATACTTTGCAAAGATTCATAATTTCTCGTCCCGAATATGCATAGGACATATACCTCGATTACTTGCGAAGTTGTGAATCGGTCACGACTGTTGCTCAACAGTTGTACTTCGTTGTCAAGACCGCATGTCGTCGCTGACCCATGTTCAACCTCGAACAAGGCGGGCCTAGCAAACTAGTGACAAGTTAGGACATCGAAGCCTACTCTGTCGATGACCCTTCGGTCTAAGGTCCACGCACGCTACTATAGTCAATCGATCGATCATTGACACTCAGCGAGTAATTAGGCATGTGTTCGTCGTTACGGGTCATGTCCATATATAAGTTAATCCCCGATTCAAGTCATATCAATTTACGACCTCCTACTTCCCAAGTGAATGGTTGGCACAACCATTTTAGAGTCGTCAACAAATAACTCATGATCGACATTCAATCACCATGTCTAAGACTTATGGACTAATTTAACATTCGAGAATAATAGCTCACCGGTGCCCCATCTCTCATCCCATGAGAATCGGTGACTAAACTAGTATATATGGGATTTATTTATTTACCATCTCACAGGACTCCTAGTAAGACTGGATATATAAATAAGTAATATGCCTTTGCAAATTCCATAAATTGAATATTTGACTACAATATCCACATATTAAAGTGTGAATAATAGGTTCATTATGCCCTATTCATTACATCCTCGAATGGCATCCCAAGGGCATATCCCCAACAATCTCCCACTTGCACTCGGTGCCATATACTGTGTGTATCTCGTCTTCTAAAGACGTTTTCAGCATTGCATGTATAAAAGGCACAGTGAACGGGATGACCACGTTTCCGCGGCGCTATCTCCTGCACAGCTAAGCAGGCACTTTTCAACGATACACGCAACATGTAATATTTCTTACTTTTCTTTTGTCTGGATTAACTGTGAGACAAAAGTTCGTTGGCTAAAGTGATCATTCTGCTATTGTCGCACCACAATCGCAGCAGTTGATGCACAATGCCTGGAACTATTTGAAGCTCCTCGAAGAAGACATCAATATCCAAACTGATGTTTTACCTCACAGGTAAGTATTTGCGCCCGTGCTTATGGTTGACTTGGGATTCGAGCTCTCGATTCCCATGTACTAACAGTAAGTGCTTCCCTGAAACCATTTCAAGGTACTGCTATATCATTGATCGTGTAGACCAAACCCTAAGTGGATTTTTGATCAACCACGCCAAACTGGAGGTTCCATAATAAGTGTAATTGTCCATCTATATTTCTCCATTCGTATAGACCAACATCAGAGTTGAGGTATATGCCCTAGATGCCGTACGAGGACTAGGAGTACGAGGGCAATTTGCTAGTTGTGTAGTGTTTAGTGATGTAATTTGATTACTTCTATCAATGGAATAACTTTATTCATCATTAATTAAATATTGGATGAATAAATTAGAAGGCAAATTATTAATTAGTCTAAAGATTTCACCTTGCAGTCTGGGTGGATAAGACAAATAATAAAATCCATTATTGGCAGTTCAGTTACTGATTCTGTGGGGACAGAGTGGGGTACCAGTAAGCTGAGATACTGCAATATTAAAATAGTCCACAAGTCTAAGTCTCCAGGAGGATGACTGGAATGACACGTACGACTTGTTTGTCGATGGGTCCAATATGGTTGCGCCAACCATTCACTTGGGAAGTGAGAGCACATGACAATGATACAATGGCTAGTTGCAAATTATTCCCAAACGATCCATTTTACGAGAATATGCATTTTTGAAAAATCCATATTAGGACCATCCTTAGGTTGGATCAAATTCATATTGTTCGGTCCCACCGAACAATAAAGCAGCATACAAATATAATGGGTTTGCCAATCATAACAGATTGGAATATTATGCAGAAGACATAACAATTATCGGGTTGAACGTATTATTCGTCAGGCTCTGATAAGGACTTTCTTCACTTGGCCTGACTCCCACTATTTTTCTCAAAATCTCATTCTCCCGATAGAGATTTCGAAAACCACGTTGATGGTTTCATACCCCGCTCCGCATAAATATGCCTCAACCTAACAATTTGTTGGCCCATTAATCGGACGGCGTCGTGTCCCACACGAATCCATAGACAGCCCCGTTTCCCACGAGCCCATCTCATGAGTGTTTCAACAACTTCGTCTCCGATCAGGAACCCTCACCCTAACAGGAATAATTAGGAAATAACCGTTCTAATTTCGACCTATCAACGTCTGGCTCAATCCTAACATTTAGAAATTCACGCCCGTAGGATAGCACTTTATAAGGCGTGAATATGTTTCGGAGAGAGGCATTTTGACAATCACCCGAAATATCCACGACAAGAGCAAAATGTTTGGCACCGATGACTCGGAACAAAACCGCACACACACTCAAGTCGTATCAATAACGGCTTGACCTTAAATGTCTTAACGCACCTGAGCTATCTACGACAAGAGCGAAATGTTTGGCGCCGATAACTCGGAACAAACCGCACACACACTCAAGCCGCAATAGTTTCGAGCTTGATAGAAGATAGGAACCAAGTCCCTTTACTCAGTATTTTGTCCAACGGGAGAATACGTCCGACATGCAAGCACTTAATAAGGCACGTAATATCAAACAATCATTCACAAATCGCGGTAAACCTAGTTTGCCTACAAGACAACCAGCACAGACTATTTCTACTCTACTACATCTATTTTACAAAAATAACATCTCTGCATCTTTGGAGTAATGCCATGTGTTCGAGCGATCTCCAAGTCCTCGAACGACTTCTTTTGTATTTTTGCCTCGTACTCGTATGGCCACCATACTTAAACTAATTTTTGTAAAACTTAATAAAGTACCACCCGAAAATTGAACCTAAGTCCACGCTGACGCCTTCAACGTACCATACATACACAACATAAACACGTGCGCAACAGCAAACGCTCAAAGAAGCCGAAACGAAATTTTGGCTTGTCTTGGGCCAGGCCCATTAGGGTTACTTATTGGGCTTAAACTATTTGTAGGCCCATTAAACTATTAACATGACCTAATAATTTGAAGTCGTAAAATGAACAGAATTGGGCCAAAACCTTATCTGCCCATCGGGATATTCAAAGCAGCCCGAAACAAAAAAACAACGCCACCGGCCCTTATCGCTACTCCACCAAAGTCGGACTTCGCCATCACCGAAGTTCAGACCCGGATCTATTGAACGTCACAGTCTCGGTAAAAGTAATGCGTAACTTAACGCACGACAAGGGGCAGCCGCTCGTTTTTTAGCTTTCGACGAGTCCTTTAAACTCGAATCGTAAGTCGTTGGCGTCATTGCTTCGCCCCAAGCCAACGAGCCTCACTTTTCAGATATTAGGTATCGCTGAAAATTTCCAATCAAAGCACGTCTAACACGTTTTTACGCGGATCGACCAAAGACCACTAGATCTATGCCACCTACACAAACTACACCCTATATCTCACCTCCAAGCGTGAAATTGTAGTCCGTGGGGAGACAACCGCTACGGTTTCTCACCACAACACTGCACTACGCCGGGTCGCTCGCAACGAGACGGTGTTCCGACCATGCGAGCGCTTGATTTGCAAACTCGAACCAAGAGCGACTCATGCTATGACGCTCGAGCAACTCGGTTATTCGCACAACCAAGATCATTTTGGGTTCGTTTATAACGTTTCTTGAAACCAAGTATGGCTCTGATACCACTGTTGGGGAACCTCGGGTTTCTCGAGATCGAATTCCGGGCGCAGCGGAAGTTTAAAATTTTTTCCTGGATTCCCCGTAAGGAGCCCCGGATCGCTTGGTTATGTAAATAAAATATGCATGACACGTAATAAGGATTTTTCGAAGCTTACCTCATTGTGAAGATCCCAAACTCTCGCTTTGTCATTCTGGTTGTCGTAGTCCGCTCCGAGCAACGTCGTGACCTCTCCGAGCTCCAACGTCTTGGCAAGATTGTCGCGCCGACTCCGTGACGTATCCAAATTCCACCTCCTCCAAATGATGGCTAGAGAGGAGGGGAAGATGTTTTAGAAGAGATGTGTATATGTGTGATTTACTAAAAACTAACTCACAAACTTTGGTTTTTCAAAGAACAACCTAAGTTTCCTCTCAACTCTCTCTAGAACTATTCTTTACAGTGAGAATTGGACTTGAACTTTACCACAAAATTATGCAAGTCCTTAACTTAAAATCCATTTTTCAACCATGAAAGTGACATTAAGTTTGATAAATTGAATCATGTCCTACATGACTCAAGTTTGTTTGATTACCTTGTTTCATAATCATCAAACGACTAGATATTGTCCCACAAAGCTAACAAAAAAACAATGGACGAACTTGGACTTGATTAGGACAAATTTTGACCAAAAAATCGTCGGTCCACGGCCACGCGCACGAGAGCCCACGTCCGTGGGAGGCATGGAACAAGCCTTGGCTAGGCCTGTCACAGCCCCACGGCCTCATGAACTAGAACCCACGGCCGTGGGAGGCAGGCAGTGGGCTTGGCCAGCCTCTGCCCTGCCCCCACGGCCTCTTGCATCATATCCCACGGCCGTGGCACTTTCGACAGGTTTGCGGCAGTTTAGCGTTGCTCTCAGATCAGGGAGTAAACGATGTCCGATGAATCTGAAATTTTAAGAACTAAAAGAAGACACAACGTTCCTGATTCTGACCATATGGATTCTCAATCCGAGGTTTAGATTAGGAGATACAAATTTCTGAATCCGTTGATATTTTTCAGGCGGGCTTCACAACCGTGACGAGCCTTGGTCGTGGTTGTGAACCTTATCTCGTGGTCAAGATTAACTGTTTCTTTTCGGAATCTAAGCTCATGTTAAATATAGTTTCTAAAACTTTATTTGACATTTCATTAAAGACTCCAAGTTCGTTAAATAATAAACATCTCACTTTATCAGACACTGTCTCAGTGATCCTTTTAAGCGCGACTCTCTTGGTTCGTCTCAACTCGGCAAGGGAGGAATCCAAGAATTCGGTAAGCACCTAGCCAATCCAGTGGTACCTAATAGATCCCGTGTTGAGTAAGATCTCCGATCTACGAACCGATTTTAGATTATCGTCATACGTATAGACCCTTCACTTATGTCCCGATCGAGAGAGAGCTATGGTAATGTCAAACTCACTAACCCGACACTATATCTAATTCGTGACGATGAAATTACTAAACTACACTCCACGTCCCACGTGAGTTAGTTTTTATACTTTGCAAAGATTCTGTAATTTCTCGCCCCGATTATGCACAGGACATATACCTCGACTACTTGCGAGGTTGTGAATCCGTCACGACTGTCAATGCCCAACAGTTGCACTTCGTTGTCAAGACAGCATGTAGCCGCTGACCCATGTTCAATCTCGAATAAGGCGGGCCTAGTAAACTAGTGTCAAGTCAGGACCCCGAAGCCAACTCTGTAAATGACCCTTCGGTCTAAGGTCCACGCACGCTACTGTAGTCCGTCGATCGATCATTGACACTCAGCGAGTAGTTAGTCATGTGATCCTCGGTTACGAGTCATGTCAAAATATAAGTTAATCCCCGATTCAACTCATATCAATGTTACGACCTCCCTCTTCCCAAGTGAATGGTTGGCACGACCAATTTAGAGTCGTCAACAAGTAAGTCATGATCGACATTCAGTCACCCTACTGAAGTCCAAGACTTATGGACTAATTTAATTCTGAGAATAATAGCTCACCGTGCCCCCTCTCTCATCCCATGAGAATCGGTGACTAAACTCGTATATATGGGATTTATTTATTTACCGTCTCCGGATGCCTAGTAAGACATGATAGGTAAATAAATAATATACCTTTGTAAATTTCATAAATTAAATATTTGAATACAATATCAAATATTAAAGTGTGAATAATAGGTTCATGTTTATGCCCTATTCATTACATCCTCGAATGGCATTTCGAGGGCATATCCCCATCAAATTTGGAGGTAGATAAGGACATACAAAATGGTCGGTGAGGGTAATAACCGAACGGAGCCGCAAAGGCGATCCGTCGAAATGAGTACCGGGGCCACATAGGCATCCTGTTGACATCAACTAGGAGCAGAGCTCGTAGAAGATGGCCGAAACCGTTGTTGCTTTGATGTTACAACGGCCGTACTTTCTTCTGATCCTTGAAGCATGTCTTCTAAAAAGAAATGTCTACGGAAGTTATAACGTAATCATAAAGAATAGGTGTATTAAAGAGTGTATTTGTCCTACAAATTTGAAAATTTAGGGGAATGACGACACACTGGACACGAGTGATCAATGAAAGCGTGGTAAATGGGCGGAATACCGCTTAGTTCAATATCTCCCGTTTCCGAGTGAAACGGTGATAGCACACGTGGTACCCCGTGATTTATGAAACACCTATCTTTTGAGAGATAGACAGTGGGTAAGGCTCGGTTGTTCATGCGTCGTTGGAACTAATGCGACGACTTCTACCCGGGAGCTAATTAAAATTAGCACCTGTACCTATGGGGGTTGCGTCCGAAAATTATGTGAGATAAGGGAGTGATGTACCTTCAAAGATTTCCGAGGCATCATCGAAATAGTCTTGCCTAGTGTGTTTGGATGATGAGAAAGCGCTGGAAAGTTGAATCGTCTCAAATGCTCGAACGCGTTCCAAGGTTAGGATCAAGTCAGATTAAACTGAACCATAGAAACATAAAATTCGTGCCTCCGGGAACGTGAGAAGGGTTGCTCTATCTGTTCTATTTTATTAATGGTCAGGGCTTTTAAGAACTGTCAAGTTTTATTTCGATTTGGTGTATCAATCACACCATAATTTCTAGCCAATTGTTTAGTTACTCACGGTCTGTCAATTTACTAACGCTCATGGAAAAACTGCCGTTAGGTTTTATATCCAATCGAATTACCTACAAAATAAAATTATTAAAATAATATAAATTTACCAACCCACGTTCTACGCTTTTGAAACGGTCCGAATTGGATAAATAATACAATATAACTGCCTGCACCTACATTGGGGGTGCACGTGTCTAGTTTGAATTACCAAGCCGGAGCCGGTCGATGAAAATCCGGAGCATTTGATCTTCATTTTGATCGTCGCCATCGCCTTGGAAATTTCTGTCCGTTTGAAAGCTCGAGACTCTCCGTGGTACGTCCATCTTTGGATGTGGGAGAATACGTTCGGGAAGCAGATCGAAAAAGGAATGGAGGAGAGAGTTTTTCATTAGTTTTTTTTTCTATTTCTTTTTTTCTCTTACTTGTTTTATCTTTTTTTTTTTATCATTTTTTATCTCTTTTTTTTTATCTCCATTTTTTCTTTTTCTTTTTTGTGGTAAAGATATATATATATTATTAATATAGTAGTATTATATTTATATCTCCGAGAAAGTGTGACGAAAAAAAAACATGTCAAGAAACTTTACGGTGAAAACTTCTCGAGTAAGTGAAGAAAAAATCGACAAACTTTTTCGGAAAGTTTTATTTTTTAAGTATAAAAGATAAAGAAAATCAAATTATTTAATTTATGCTTTCCTTCTCCCGAAGAAAAGGCTTCAAAAATAAATTTTCTCCCCCTAGAAATTTGAGTAATTAGCTTGACGAATATTACGAATCTCGTTCCTTTAAATCGCTCGTTGTAAGTTTTTCTCCCCCTCAATCAAAGCTCATTTAAAACTTATTAACCGGAAAATGGTATTATCCTTCCCGTTCGTAATACGCATTTGAAATTTTAAAAACGTTTAAAGCGATGAAATGCATATCGAAAATGTACCATTTGAAAAATTTTGAAAGAAAATAGGTATATTTTATTCGATGAAGCTCATATGCGTATGTAAATGTGAAACATACCTCGTTAAAGCTTAGTTGTAGTATCTCAAGCCTCATCCCTTATCATGTATGTGGAGCCACTACGTCGAATTCCATACATGAGGGAAAATCTACAAATAGCGGGACTTTGGTACCCATTGTAATGTGGGTCCTCCCTTATTAGTAGGTAAGAGTTAAGCATAAAAGGTGTCAAATTTAAATGTTGTCCTAAATCATCAATTAATGAAGCTTTCGGTACCCAAATTTGTCTGGGACTATCCTAAATTTCATGAAGAAATAGGAACCCATGTGGGAGCGATTTGACACGAATAAGACGTTTCATCTCGGGTGGAAGTGTGTTTGGGAGAAGGTTTAAAAATTTTCTCCCAGCTAAGCGCATAAGATATTTCTTTGAATGAACCTTGACCGGATATTGCATGTAGGAATACGAGCATATAGAATTATAAGCATCTATCGCACACAAGTTGTATCTCCTGTTGTTAGCATTCACACCTTTCAATTAGAATGAGAAAAATTATTTTCAAGTCAAGGCCTTTTAAATGAAAAATTTGTAGGACCACTTGAAGCACAAGATGAAATTTGTGCACTAGAACATGAAATATTTTCGTGAAAAATTTTCTTTTTAGGAACGGGAGAGGAAGACTTTTGGTCTTTATTATTCTGTTTTGGAGCATTGCCGTTCTCCAATTTCTGTGGGACTAGTTCCTTAACTACTGAAACTGCGGGACTTTTACTTTGAATTTCAACTTTGGTCAGAATTGACATATAATCGATGGTAGGAACGACATCATCCGTTTGCGTCCCCTTATCGTGTTTTGACATGGAGGTAGTCTTAAGGTTGTCCATTTCTAAGAAGAATGCCTTCTTTTCACCTTCAAAATTCTTCCGTTCGAGATCAAGAGTTGCATGTAACTCCTTGATTTTCTTCACTATCGGAGGGATGTAAATAGAATAATTTTCAGAATGTATGGTATTGGCATCCTCGGATTTAGAAGGAGAGTTAATTGAATCATGGTCACAACTCTTGGGAATTTCCCGCTTTTTGTAACTATTATTCAATTCGGTGTCAGAAAAGGCAATTTCAACCCTAGTTTTGGCTTTTCTCTTATTTTTTTCTAGCGCATTTATTTTTTTGCGTTAGTAAAGAGCACCTAGTCCTAACCCATGTACTTGGCATCACGAAGTTGTTTACAATCAACTTCTTCAAGTTCCGTGGATTAGTGAAGCCTAAGCCTAACCTAGCATTATCAAATTCTGTATCTATGGGCTGATTTAAGAGTATTGTCTAATCTGTTGTCCCCTTGGTGCAAGAAAATCTTCTAAATCTTGAATATGGACTTTACTTATTCTCATTCTCGTTCAAGCTCTTAGTTAAATCATCTGTTTTCATACTAGAGCTCCGAAGGTTAGATTCGAGACTAGCTATTTTCTCCTTAGACTTAGTTAATTTGTCTTCTAACTCTCTTGTACTTTTCAGCTCATTTTCATGTTAGCGTACCGAGTTTGTAAGGATTCTAACATGCTCAATTATGTGGAGTTAGGGATCACTGCCTCCTTAGAGGATGTGTTAGTTTCATCTTCGTGGTGTGTCATCAAAGCCAAGTGCGTCGTTTGTCCGGAGTATGTAATCTCTTGCTTCTTTGAGCGTGACTTGGCCTTTATGGACTTCTTCTTTAACTCCTTCTCAATTAATTGTAGTTGAAGCCCAAAATCCTTTAGCTCTTCATCAAAGTTGGAGCTAATGTCTTTAGAGCTAGTGTCGTCGGACCGAGTAATCGAGTAGATGTCCATTTGGGTTTTAAAAATTTTTAGTTATTTATTTTTTAATTTTTTTTAAAATTTGGTTGGATATTTTGATCGTTGACGTGTTTTATAGATACAAAAATTTTCTTAGTACTGATTAAAATATTTAGCTTTTATAATTTCAGTTTCGAAAAGTTTTTGGTTTATGTTTGATCTACAAATTTAATACTATATACCAAAAGCTTTTTTCTATAATGTACTAATTGAAGGTTACTGTTTTCGATCGAAAAAAGCTTTTTATCAAAAATTTTTTTTAATGTCAATTTAAGGGACTGTTTGCAATCGAAATAATTCTCGATTAAAAGTTTTTTGAATTAGGATGTGGAGCATTGTTTTCGATTGTTATGGTTTTCGATGAGGTACTGTTTTTTCAAAATAGTTTTGAATTTCAAACAGTTACGTATTGATTTACGATCGTAAAAGTTTTGCAAACACATCGTCGTTTTAGGACTTCAATATCTAAACCTTTAAAGTCAAAATATTTTCGATAGCAAAAGGTTTTACGGGCTAAAAACAGTTTTGCGACGACAAACCTGTAAAAACAACTAAACAAAAATTTGCGAACGTAAAATCACATAAATGAGTGAGAATTCAATAAAATTGAAAGTTTTGGGGTTAACTTGAAAATTTTGGGACCGGAATGTAACTACGGGGACTAAAATAATATCTTTTGTACTTGTATTGTATTTGCCCTGCAATTGTAATGTATCTATGACCTGTATGTGAACAAGCGAAGAAGATGAAGTTCTGATTTCAGTTGTTTCAATCGAAAACATCACACGATTTTCGATCGTAAATAGTTGTCGAACGAGTTTTCGATCGTTGACCCAATTTTCTCGCGTTGACTTGATTTCTCGGGCCTTTAACAGAGAATTTTCTTCGCTGATGAAGGTGATGAACAGAGACACGTAGTTGCACGCAAAAAACAGAGAAATCTCGATGTCGAAGAAGTATTTCGATCGAAAAAGATTGCGACGATGAGTTTCTCGATCGAAGAATCTTTCTAGCTCCGCGAAGATGTCGAACAAAAAAAAAACAGAGACCGAACAGAGAACTGAGACGATGCCGTGAATGGAAAAAAACGAAGAAAGGTTGATCTAAGCACAAAATCGTTCGAATTCAGCCTGGGTTATGGGCGACAAGTATAGAATTTCAGTTTTTAACACTCAATCGAACCAGAAACTACCAAAATATGTCGAATTTCTGAAGAAATTGAAGAACAGTACGAACAACGAATTTCACTCAATCTTAAAAAATTCGCAGAAATGGATCTAGATCTAGCACATGTGTTGGTCGGATCTGGATCTGATCATTGCCCATGCCATGCACATCATTTGGAATCTTGCCCATGCCATGCCAGCCTAGCACATGCACAAGCACATGCCATAATCCCGCCTTGTCTTTTAGTATGTGTCGTTGTCCTTATTCGAGCCGACTGCACCATGTCGCCTCGGCACCATGTCTCGCCCAATTCCAACTTGGTTCACCCAGCTTCGCCCCACATCGTGTGCCGTTTGCTGCCCGCCTGCCTCGGCTGGCCGCACGCCCTTGTGTGGCTTTGCTGGGGATCCAATTGCGCACATCACCCATGCGTCTCTTTTGGCCAAGGCACGTCCTCAGCTGGATGCCCCGCGTCTCATCACCCAAGCCGCGTGCATGCCCCGCTGTTGTCCGCGCCCTGCTTTGCCAACCTACAAAACAAGCACGTTAAAGTCCCAACTTAGCATACGTCCCATACCGCATACCTTGTCAGGCCTTTTCGGCGCCCCGCTCGATAGGCCGCCTCCGAGTCATAATGCTCGGTCATTTTCCAACTTCCTTTAATTTCCCTCGCACCATCCCGACGGGTCTCGTTCGTCGGGCTCAGCCGGTCGCCCTCCGGCCTCCTTTGACCATGGTTCGATCGATTGGAAATGACCTCAGATCGAGGAGAAACACACAATCGATCATCAATAACAGCAAAAAAGTCGAAATTTTGAGAAGTTAAACCGAATTATTAAGAACAATTCGACGAACAAAAAGGCTCAAATCTTCAAAATCCACTCAAAATCATGTTTCAAGCAGCAAAATTTTAGCTCAGACATGTATAAACGAATCGATCGAAGCCTAAAAATAGCAGATTATCTCAGATTTTGGAGAATCAGTGGTAATATTATTGAAGAACAGTGTCGAAGAGCAGACGTTAATATCAGTTTCAAAACGATTAAAAACTAAAGATTGTAATCCAAATCCTAACATGCTCTACTCTGATACCAATTGTTAGGACCCCAGATATCCGAACTAGATCGAATTACGAAGAATCGGATAGAAAAGCTAAGAAATTCGAAGTTACAGCTTGAGAATTTACCTACTTTGAAGCTTGAGAGAGAAGTTACTTTGAGAGCACACAAGGGAGGCGAATTTTCTCTAAAATTCCAATTCTAATTCTTTGGATCTGATTTTCCTTGTACAACACACTCCTTATCTCCTAAGGAGTTCACTTATATACCACCTCATGGTATATTTACACAAGAAGTCCTATATAATGACTAATTACAATTTAGTCCAGGAGTATTCATTTGCATAGCAAGACTAAGAGAACTCTATTAATTGAATACATAAAATAGTTCCAAAACATGCCTTGTATGGGAAATTTTGGCTCCTAAGTTAGCGTTTGCTCTCGCTCTTTCCTCCTCCATGTATTGACTAGGATTTTGAGTCTTATAGTGGTTGGGATGGGAGGTTAGGTTATCCCGGCATCACTGCGAGCGAATCAGAGATGCGTGGGTCCTTCTTGGATGGAAGCTAATAGATTAGAAGGTCGATCTTTAGTTTCTAAGAAGTTAATAAACTGGCTTCTTCGCACAGTATATTCGCCTCTTCTTAGAGTACAGGGCAGACATCGTTTCCATTGAGTACGCGTCCATTGCTGTGGTTGATTTGTGGATTTTGTGAGGGTTTGATTTGTTTGGTGAAAATGCTTGCTTCGTAAGTAACGAATTTGTTAGAAACAAATTTAATGCGTGCATAATTTCCTTTCAGGGCCTATTTTAAAGTATGGTAATTGGTGATTCTCTAGAAGTAATACTTTTTATAGTAGATATCTAAAAAATTTTCGCCAAAAGATTTAAGATTTAAACGTTTAAAAAGTTTGAGTATCTAACAAGATGAGTAAAATATTCTTCACAAGTTATTAATTTGATAAGTTGAGTTCTGAATTAAAAATATATTTCAAATCAGTGCGTCGAGATAGACTATCTGCGTTAGATATTTTCGAATAGTATAATTTTCGATTGAAAATTTTTCGAGGCTGCTTAACGATTTTTTTCAAAATAAATGTTTTTCGAGTAAACTGATTTTCGAGAGTGGTTTTTCAAAAGTGTTTATCGAAATATTTTCAAAGAAGTAGAAAAATTGTTTATCAAAACTTTGGATGATTGCAAATTGAGATTTGAAAATTTTCGATAAATTTGACTCAAATAGTTGACTAAACTTGTTCGAATGCAAAAGTTATGATGGAGGAAGAGTTTTTCGCCAAGTTTTGACTCGAGAATTTTGAGTATCGAAAAACTTGAACGAAAAAACTTGAGATTGAAACACTTGAGATCGAAAAACAGATTTGTTTTAGTTAAAAACTTGAGCGTTGCGCAAACAGTACCAGTAATATTTCACGCTTAGTTAGACTCGAAAAAGTTTTGCAGCGTGAGGACCAAAAAAGCTTATATTCAAAAATCAAGTTTTTCGAGCCAAATTCTAGTGAAAAACAAGCGATTCAAAATACATGAAGATTGCGATCGTTTAAGTGTTAAATGATGATTGCGATCATATTTGTAGCTATTTGAACTTTGTTCTTAGGATTAAATCGATTATGTAATTTACTGTTTGCGAAGAACATGAAGAACACGTTCTGATTTTGATCAATTCGACATAATTTGCTTCATAACGTCTTTAATTGCTTGTTCGTGGGTAGTTAGTAAATGATTGCGAGCAATTACCTGAAATTTCATTGTCTAATTCCTTGTTTTTGCTTGAATCTTTTTTAATCGTATTCTGTGATTTTTCTCGATCGTTCAAATTTTTCTCGTAGAATACCATTTCTAATTGTGCTTGCTTTTATTAGTCGTTCTTGTAATTTGTGGTGTTTTGTATAGTAGTCCTTAGATTAGGACTAGTTTGATATTTATACCAAGCTTGTTTGGTATAATACATGTAAAGAATTTGGGCTGAATACAGAAAGTTTAAAAATTGATCCGAAAGGCTTGAAATTCAATTTCTAGAGAGAGAAACAACAGTAACTTTCTCACCTACTCGAATTCTCTCTCACGTTCTTCATTTGAGTTTTTCGATCGAATTTCAATGTCAATCATAATCGTCGAATTACTTTGAATTCCTCCCTAGGATCTTAGAGTTGTTAATTGTAGGACCTAACAATTGGTATCAGAGCAGATTCGTTCTATTTTGAATGAAAAATTGTTAGATTTGGATCGAAAATCATTTTGCTGTTACTCTTCATCGAAGAACAGTTTGGCGCGAAACTTGTTTTCGATCCAATAGCATAATTCTGTGCTTAATTGACTTGAATTTGATGTTTCTGTGCTCGGTTAAGTGCTAAATGTTGATTTCGATCAAATTCGTAGCTGTTTGAACTTCGGATTTAGGATTGAATCAATTCTGCGAGTTACTGTTTGCGAAGAACATGAAGAACACGTTCTGATTTTGCTCAAATTCGACATATTTTGCTTCATAACGTGTTTAATTGCTTGTTCGTGCGTAGTTAGCAATTGACTGCGAGCGATTACCTGAAATTTCACTGTCTAATTCCTTATTTTTGCTCGAATCTGTGTTAATCATATTCTGTGAATTTTCCTCGATCGTTCTAATTTTTCTCGCTAGGTTTACGATCGATTAGTTTCTCGATCGAGAAACTTCGCGCGAGAATTTTTCTCCGTCAGAATACGAAGTCAGCTCTAGAATCGTCATCACCAGAAACGATTTTAGTTAGAAATATTTCTCGAGCTTTATTCGGCGAAAAACTTTTTCGAGAGAGACCAATTTTGACTTTGCATGTGTAAAAACTTTCTCTCGGAAAACTTTTTCGGTCAAACATTTAACGTTTGACCAGGCGAATATCATTTACATGCGAGAAACTTTTCTAATCAACAGATTTATTTTGACTTCGAGAAACTTACTAACGTACTGTTCTTTACGATCGAAATAAATTCACGATCAAGAAATTTTTCTCGACCGAACGATTTTAGGCAATTTATTTCGCTCGTAAAATGTTTCGCAGACAAACTTTCTCGCACGAGAACAATATACTGAATATTCTATTTCGACGAAATTATTTTCAATCAAACCTTAAGGATCGAATCGAAAATAATTCTCGATCTATTTTTCCGAATCAAACGCTACTAACGAATTTTGTCACTTGTGAAGCACATTACATCATCTTCAAACTTCAAATATTTAACGAAGCTCCTTAAACAACTCGACTACATTACAAAATGGATGCATACTCGCTCGGAAATGGCAACCGTCCGCCGATTTTGCAAAGAGGCGAATATACCGTGTGGAGAAGCCGCTTCCTAAATTTGATCGCTCTAAAAGATCAAGTTGAAAATCTACTGCAATCTCTTGAAGAGGGACCGACACAATTCTGAGTCCATGTACCGGGTGATGAAACAGCTACTCTTCAAATTCCACCCTCTGGGCCACTAAAGGAGCCTTGGGAATACTCTTTAGAGGAAAGGGCTCGAGCTAAGGCTGATCTAGTAGCCACGAATACCCTCATGCAGGGCATCCCCAACGATATATACAGATAAATTGATAGCCTTTCATCGGCTAAAGGGATGTGGGATGAACTGCATAGGATGATGCAGAGGACGGAAGTTGGCATAAAGGCCAAAAGGGCAAACATTCTCACTGCTTACGAGTCCTTCAAAGCAAAGCCGGATGGGAGTCTATACGAGATCTACCAAAGGTACCTCACTCTTCTCAATGAGATGGGGAAGATAGAAATAACAAAGACCAATATGGAGACGAACATCAGATTTCTATCTTCACTGCCCGCGGAATGGAAGAAAATATCCACTCAGGTTCGACAAAACAAAAATCTAGAGGAGTTGGATTTCCATGCCGTGTTTGACAATCTCGCACAACATGAGGATGATATCAGCGAGATTCTCAATGAGCAGAAAGGCAAACAGACCAAAGATACTGTTGCCTTAGTTTCGGAGAAGAGGAGCTCAAGATCAAGAAAGGAAAAGATCGTTAGGCCTCCTTCACCTTCAGAGTCGGAAGAAGAGTGAGACTCCGACGTTGAGCTGAATTTGAAAGCTCTAGGAAAACAGTTAGCTCTCATAGGACAATTGATGAGCAAGAAGTACTTCAAGAAGAAGTCTTCAACCTCAGCCAATAGACTTCGGACTACAAGCTCTAAAAACAAAGAACGTGCACCAGAGAGCTCCGAGATCAAGAACCCTAAGGAGGCTACAATTGCTTCAATTGTGGCAAGACCGGTTACTTCGCCAGAGAGTACACTCTTCCGAAGAAGAGAGATGCCAACTACTACTCCAGGAAGCTCCAATTGACGAAACAAAAGGAAGTTAGAGTAGCTCTCATGGCCGAACAGGACCAATGGCTTGAGGACACGTCGAGTTCTGAAGAAGAGAATCTAGCTCTCATGGCCCGTCTCGACAACGATCAGACGCCGAAACATCCAATCATACGGACGACGACAACGCATCCACTTCGTCAAAAGAGGTAGTCTCTTCTTCCACATTATTGACCATGTTAGAATCATATCAAACATAATATGCTAACATGAAACGTGAGCAGAAAAGTATAAAGGAAGTAGAGAATAAACTTGAGAAATCTCAGGAGAAGATAGATAATCTCAAATTAGAACTTAGGAGCTCTAGTGCAAAATAGAAGAACTTACGAAGAGCCTACATTCTAGAGAGACTAGTCAACCTCAATTAGGACAGCATAGTGAAAAGATTAAAGAACTAGAAGATAGGCTAGCAAATAACTACAATTGTTTGGTTAGGAATCTTAACGAGAAAGCCACCTTCAATTGTAGGATAACCGAAGCTACCTCTAAGATCACTAACTTAATGGGTGAATTAGAAATATCAAATGCTAAGGTTAGTGAGCTTAGTAAGGAACTAGATGCCTGTCAAGCCGCTAAACTAACGGTAGAAAATAATTATGCTCTCTTAAGTGAGGAACGCAAGAAGTTATACGCTAAAATTAAAAAATTAGATGATCTTCTTACGCGTAGGGGGCATTCCGAACAGACGATATTTTTTAAACAAGCCCAAGGATACAGAGTTCTATAATCCAATAGAAGGCATAGGTTACACTAACCAACATATTTTACGGAAGAAGAAATGTATGATATTAAGAACATGGGTTTAGCTGCAACCTCTCTTAGAAACATTACGGAATCGACGTATGAAAATGCGTTCAATTCATCCATTAAACAAGCCTCACATGGGCATGAGATCCCCTTTGACTACAATGAACTAAATGAAAAGGACAAAAATAGGAAACCATCCTTAACACCCGTCAGTGATTTAGTTCAAGTTTTACCTCTTGACTCTGAAACACACTACGAGGAAGTCAAAAAGGTTAATTATAAAAATTCTCTCTACAAACCCCCTATCATAAAGCAGATAGAGGAGTCACAGGCAAAGTTAGATAAAGAAAGAGAGAGTTTCGAAGTTGAAAAGAAAAAATTCTATAAGGAGATGGAAAATCTCAAGACTTCCTCATCCTCCCAAACTACCTCTCACGCTATTATAAAAAGCGTGAAAATCGAAAAAATCGCCTTCGAAAGATCAAAAGAGCATTAATAATTCTATTAAAAGTGCTAAGACTAATTTTATTTCACCTACGTCCACAGGGAGCATAGGGGCAGCACTGAAACGAAGGCGAGAGTATCTAGTTCTAAAATAAAGAAGGAGCCAGTAGATTTGCATTTCTAAAAATGTTACTCCTTCTGTTAAAATAAAGGACACTCGTAGTAATAACAGAGCCATTTCTACGTTCAAATTAATTGCTTCTACATGTTCACTTCAGCCTATCACCTTTAGAAGCGACATTTTCGAATTAGGCTCTACCTCAAAAATTAATAATCATCCTGAAACAAATGCCACAAGGAAGACCCGTAGGAAACAAGATCCAGCCATAAAGAAAGCTATGGCGCTGTACATGGCTGTACTCACCTAAGGTATCCCGTCAAGATTGAGTCCCCAAAGCACCTTAGGAGATTATCAAGAGAAAAGATCTTTTCTGCGGTCAAACCTTCCAAAGCATTTGTACGTGCTGAAATTAACCTTCCCTGCAAGGTTCAACCAAAATGGGTTCCTAAATCTCCGCCTAGGACGACAAAAGCCAAAAAGGCCACTTCTCCAAATGTGGAATGAGTTATTGAAACTCCTACGAATAAAAATTTAGGAATCATATCTGAACTCAAAATTCAATCTGCTAATCTGAGAGGACCCATGCTTAAGTGGGTACCTAAAGCTCTCTAATTTGATTTTGCAGATCCATCATGTGTGGTACCTCGACTCTGGTTGCTCCACACACATGACTGGTAAACAAGAGCTGCTGAGCAACTACAAAGACCGACCGAACGGCAAAGTCAGATTCGGAAACAAGAGAATATGACAATAAAAGATGTCTCGTGTGTCGAAGGCCTCCGCCATAACTTGTTCAGCATAGGCCAGTTCTGTGACAAAGGGTTCCATGTGGTCTTTCATGCTGACCGGTCCAGAATTTTGGATAGTCAGGACACAGAACTCCTTAAAGGACTTCAGAAATCCAATCTTTACATGCTCAACCTGACGTCCGTGCGGCCCTCGACAGATGTATGCCTCATCTCTCAGATTGATTTACAGAGGAACAGCCTAAGGCATCAAAGACTGTCTCATCTGAATATGAAAGCTCTCCAACGTCTTTCTACGAAAAAGTTGGTCCACGGTCTTCCAACTATACTATTACAAAGGGAGCATCAATGTTCGGCATGTCAATTAGGAAAAATGAAGCGAGCGTCTCATCATGTCAAGCAAATTGCGTCTACTTCTCGCCCATTGGAATTAATCCACATGGACCTCTGTGGGCCAACGCAGACACAGAGTATCCATGGATGCAAGTATGTGCTAGTTATCGTCGATGACTACTCTCGCTACACGTGGACAAAGTTCCTCCGAACCAAAGATGAGACCGGTGACTTGATTATCAACTTTGTGGACACAACTCAAAATCTGCTGCAACAGACTATTCATGTTATTCGAACAGACATCGACACTGAGTTCAAGAACAACCACCTCAGTGAGTTTTATCAGAAACTTGGAATAAGTCAACAATTTTCAGCCACCAAAAGACCTCAACGAAATGGGATCGTTGAAAGGAAAAACTGAACACTAGTGGAAGCAGCTCGTGCAATGCTGATCCATTCAGGCCTTCCACATTTTCTATGGGCTGAAGTAGTCAATACCGCCTGTTTTACCCAGAACATGACGGTGGTTCACAAACGGTTCAACAAGACTCCGTACGAGATTGTGAATAATAGAGTGCCCAACATCTCATTCCTTAAAGTCTTCGTGTGCAAGTGCTTTGTGGCGAACGACAGAGAGCAACGTGCAAAGTTCGACCCTAAAGCATTCGAAGCAACTTTCGTCGGGTATTCTTCAACATCAAAAGCGTACCGAGTATACATCAAGTCCAACCGAACAATTAAGGAAAGCTACAATGTCACTTTCAACGAAGTGGCAAAAATGGCTTCTGGTCACTTCAGTCCAGGACCCGTGCCTAACCAGATGGCTCCTGCATAACTCAGTTCAGGACCCGTACTTAACCCGTTGGTTTCTGAAGACAACATCTCAGAACCCGTAATCACTGGTGTGTTGGCACAAAACCAACAGAAGATGGCAACAACTCCGAGTTCAACGTCAGACGAAGCAACGAGACTTGTATTACACGATTTGGATTTCTCTCTTCGAACCAGTATATCGGGCAAGCACTGCTACACCTACAGTGGATTCCCCACCTAACGCGACCGACGTACCAAGTTCTTCTCACGTCTCTAACCCACTCGATTCAGAATTGCCACAGAAAAACGAAGAACCTACAGTGGTCATCGCGGAAGTATCATCAGAGACGATCGATCCAAGTGCAATATTGGAACTTCCTCAGATAAATGATCAATCGGAGACTATAGAAGATCTAGGCCCACAGATGGCTGAAGCATCGACTTCAGCCTTGCCTCATGAGCGCAAGTGGACTAGAGGTCACCCGGTCGATCAGATAATTGGCTATCCTTCGGGTGGAGCAAGGACACGTCATCAACACAGTCTTTTCAACTGCTTCATGAGCCAAAACGAGCCTACTGTAATACCCGTAAGGTTTAATTACGGGATTTACGACTTAATTAACAGTAAATTAGAAATTTCATTGAATTAATTAAATAAGAAATTAGGACTTTGGGTGATACGATGTTTTCGTACTTTAATGTTCTTAAATGACTTATGTGTTTATAGACTTCATGCTTTGTGATTTACAATTCTTATGTATGTTACAAGTAGAACTTACGTGACTGCGTGGAACATATTTTATGATTTTACGTATCAACGTGATTTCAGATTGGGCCCTATCAGGGTTACTAAACAAGTAGAAGAATTAATTGAATTTAGGTTAGTTATTGATTTTAGGGTTTTTAGTACATGACATGCTAGTCTAAGAGAAACTCGAAAAAGCTGAGGAAGAATCTCGAAATCTTAAATCTCGAAACCCTTGAAGATGTTAGAGGATGTCGAGATTTTAGAAATTCGAAAGAAGAAGGTCGCTAAATAAGAGAATCTCGGGACAAATAAATGTCGAGCAATCAAGTGTCGAAATAAATATATTTCGAAAGGTAGAATTCGAAATGATTGAATTGAATAACTAGATGTCGAAATGTTGAGGCTCGATTTCTTAGCTACTAAGAAAGGTATATAGTATATAATATTATAAGAATATTACTTAATAAATTAAACTAGATAAGTATTGATAAAATAAAAGGAGAAGCCAACGGAATTTGGCTCAAGTAACACGCAAGGGGTAATAAAAGAGGATATGCTTATCTTAAGTTCACTACCAAGCAACTAACGAAAACGCAAAAGAAGGAAAGAAGAAGTCGAAAAGAGCTCAAGCCGAACTCGTTACTCAGCTAAAAAGGTATACTATTTCGATAATTTTGTATGCTTGTCTCACATATTAACATGTCTAGGGAAAATTAGTGTTAGAGTTGGAAAGAATTAGGGTTTAACTACTACTGATTTTAGGGTTTACGACTGCTTTAGAATTTTGTAAGTGCTAAGTTTGGAAAAATAATACAGTAGGAATAAGATGATGAAGTAGGCAGCTTGATAAAATCCCGAAACCCTGCCAGTTCGTAGATATGATTTCGAGTAATGAGAGTAAGAATTCAGAGATAAATTCGAAATAAAGCCGAGATCCCTGTCGAAATTTAGTATTGAAAATGACTTCGAAAATGTGTTGTTAAATCTCGAAGACCAAGCTCGAGATTCCTTTGGAAATAATTTCGAAATCTATATTAGCCTTAATGTCAAAATTTTTGTGTGATATAGTTTTAGGTCTCGAGATCTACATTAAAAAACTTGATATCGACATCTAATTGTAATAACATCTCGACATTTGAAGTTCATTTTATGATCTATATCGAGATGTATAATTAATCGAGAACCTATGTATTTTTTTAGAAATCTTGAGAACTATTTGAAATCTACATAAAGGTATGAGAATAAATTTTTGGAAACTTCTATCTAGGTGTTAAAAGAGAATGTCGAGATCAATTATTGATATTGACCTCGAAATCCTATAATTAGTCTCGAAATCGTTGTTACAGTTTCAACATGAAGCTCGACATTTGTTTATAATATCAATATATATATATTGAAATCATATCGAGATTTAACTCGCACTGCAGCTCGAGATTTATCTTGGATATTGATATCGACATCTTATTATAATATCGACATACCATCTCGACATTTTGTTATGTTTTCGACATATAACCTCGACATTTTGTTTATAAATCTCACATACATCTCGGAATCTTACCATGTCGAAATCTAGGTGTATTGATTTATGAATCTCGACATACATATCGAGATCTATCTAATATCATATATCGAGATCTCTATTTATAATATTAGCATAGCTTCTCAAAATTATGTCGAGATCTTGGTATATTATTTAAATGCCGAGCTCCTATATGTATGATGTCGAGATCCTTATGAATCTCTGAATGGTAATTCTCAATTTAGGTCAGGAATTTTAGGATTTCGAAATTTATAGAAGTCGAAACTAGGGTTTTCAAAATAAGCCATTTTAGTTAAACTGTAATTAGACTAACAAACCCTAATCTGATATGTTTTTATACTTAGGGTTTGAAGGTTAGCGATTTACCATACGATATAGCTAAGGATACCAGGTAAGTGGAAATCGCACCTACAACACATAATTTTATGTGTATAAATTATGTGTCTATGTGCCTTTCATGATTTTATGTGACTTCTATGATCTCTATGTGACGTAAATTTACGTGGTTTATGTGACGTAAATTATTCTATGAATATTGCACGCATTACATGATTCATGGCATGAGCATATGCACGCACGACTAGTATGAGAGTCAGGGAAATAGCGTGCATGAGTATAAGATCGCTTGAGAGCGATGTATATTTGCCGATATAGGCATTTGTGTCGACTCAATGATGAGTCTCGGCTCTTCTATGCTACCACGGCGATACGAAGCCGAATTACTTGATTCACGAAAGGTAGGGGGAATACCCCGTAGTGGGAGATGCAACCTGGAGGATGCGACTCGAGGGTATGAGCGGCACCGAGGGACCTCGAGCTTTGGCGACCTCGTAGTAAGCTACCAGTGAGAAGCGCCCGCGTGTCAGACCGCATTGGGATGGAAAGGCGCCTTAGGGTTAAACGAAATTTGTGTGCCCGGGTTAGCCTCTCAATGGGACGACATTGGGATTGAAAGGCACTAGTAGCCTCTCAGTGTGTACCGCATTGGGATTGAAAGGCACCGTAGGGTTACGCACAGGTTGAGTACTCCGGTTTAGCCTCCCAGTGTGTTGACTGCCACTCGTACCCTTAGGGGTTTGATCTCTGTATGGTACATAGTAAGATTGAAAGCCGAGGGCCCAAATATGTATTGAAAAGTCAAGAAGGATGTGAGAAAGGTCAGGAAAAATGTGAGAAGCAGATAGCATTGGCGCGGATGCCTTCGCTATTTAGGTCACGTGCATTGCATGCATGATTTTCACTTACTGAGCTTTATAAGCTCATTCCACGTTTTTATGTGTTGTAGGACCCCGCGATCACGGTACGTGATCATTTTCACGGCGAGGCCAACTTTTGAAGCTTCCGGGGGCTTTTGAGATGGAAGTGTGTGCATGGATGCGACCTGGTGGAGGCCCAGTATATGGTTTTATTTTGACACGCTTGCGCACCTTCCTATGTAAATAGGACCCAGGATGATTTTGTAGGAACAGTTACGATTCCTTTATATAAAAGGAAAAATTTTATCCGAAATTTCATACGACCTATTTCATTATTAGGACATTAGTCGCATAGACTAGTTAAGAAAGTAGTGGTGGAAGGCGGGGCTGCCACAGGTGGTATCACAGCTTAGGATATAGGTTCTGCAGACTGTCCATGTACACACACTCAAAAGCACGGAAGCGGCCTTGCTCGTAAGTTTTATGTTTCTATGAATTTCTTGTATTACATGACTGATTGATTTTAGGAACATTAGGATAACAGAACAATGGGTAGAACAAGAGGTGAAAATAGTGGGGGTCCAGATAAAGGTAAAGAAACCGCAGCCCCTACTGATAGTCGTGATGCGACTATCCTTCGGCTCGCGGAACTAGTCCGCCAACAATCCGCCCAAATCCAGCAACTGATCCAGCAACAAAACGCTGGCGGGCAATCAAACAACGGATCTTCTCAGGCTGATAGAATCGAAATGGTCGGAGAAAGATTTCGTAAACTTAACCCCCCAACCTTTGAAGATGCTATTGACCCAACTTCGGCTGAGGATTTGCTCCGAACCCTAGAAACTATGTTCCAGCATAGCCGTACCCCTGAAACCGAAAAAGCTTTGTGTGCTGGGTATGTATTAAGAGGAAGCGCCGGCCACTGGTGGGACACGATCCTAACTCTTGAAGATCCGATAACAATGACTTGGGAACGCTTCAAAGAACTTTTCAGAGGCAAGTATTACACCGCTCCCGTCCGTGCCCAAAGAATGAATGAGTTCATCAATCTCCGCCAAGGAGCAATGACGGTGGCGGAGTATATTCGAAAGTTTGAACAATTGTCTCGATTTGCAACCCATATGGTGAGTACAGATGCGCTGAAGATCGAGCGATTTATGGAAGGCTTGAAGCCAGAACTTTACCGTGACGTTGGCATGGCTGGATTCCAAGGGGTTACTTATGCCCAAATGGCGGAACGAGCCCTGATGGCTGAGCAAGCTGAAAGCCGAATTGTACGAGCCCAAGAAATAAAAAGGAAGTTCCAACAAGGATCTAAAGAGGACAGAAACAACCTGAAGAAACCGTTCATTCCTAAGAATGTGAAACCCAATTTCCAAAACCGCCCTGGACCACCTCAACAAGTGAATCCAAATCAAGGGAGACCCCAACCGAACGCACCCGTATGCCCAAAATGTGCACGACGCCATCCAGGCGTCTGTTTCTCCCAAAACGCCACCTGCTTTAAATGTGGCAAGACAGGCCACTATTCCGTAGCCTGCCCAGAAAATGCATCTGGAAGTCAGGGAGCAAGCCGGACCAAGCCGCCGGCAGCACCCGCTCGGGTATACATGCTTACGGCGGAAGAAGCTGAAAACAACCCATCCAAGACGGAAGGTACCATCTTAACCAACTAAACTTCAACATACATTCCAACGGACTCATGAGCCACATTTTCTTTTGTATCCACCACTTATGTGGTAAGACTCGGGAATTCTTTTAGCCGACTTGGTTGATACCAATTCGAGTGTCGACCTGGGTCGTGATCGTAGTAGATAGGCGTTCGAAATAGGAAGCCGAAATCTTTTGCTGAATTCCTGAAACCAATAATACCGGGGTATATTTCTATGCCCTAATCTTTTGCTCACCCTAAGAAACGTATTTGTTCAATATCAGAGTTGAGCAGCGGAAGCGTGATGGATACTTATGATCTTCCATTTCTGCCTAAGTTTATAATTATTCTCGTTAGCTCTTAGAGGTAGTACAGGTTCCACTAACTTGAACAATCTTCGTATTTACTTCACCAGGATTCTATTCCTTTCGATCCTCGAAAATTATTCGATATACCTGGATAATTTCCTAGGATGAATTTCTATCACCCAACCAAGCCAGATCAACTCCCTACCAATCGTCACCCTGAATTATTCCAGCTAACGGAATTTCGGGGGCGAAATTCTTTTAAGGGGGGAGGATGTAATACCCGTAAGATTTAATTAAGGGATTTACGACTTAATTAACAGTAAATTAGAAATTTCATTGAATTAATTAAATAAGAAATTAGGACTTTGGGTGATATGATGTTTTCGTACTTTAATGTTCTTAAATGACTTATGTGTTTATAGACTTCATGCTTTGTGATTTACAATTCTTATGTATGTTACAAGTAGAACTTACGTGACTGCGTGGAACATATTTTATGATTTTACGTATCAACGTGATTTCGGATTGGGCCCTATTAGGGTTACTAAACAAGTAGAAGAATTAATTGAATTTAGGTTAGTTATTGATTTTAGGGTTTTTAGTACATGACATGCTAGTCTAAGAGAAACTCGAAAAGCTGAGGAAGAATCTCGAAATCTTAAATCTCGAAACCCTTGAAGATGTTAGAGGATGTCGAGATTTTAGAAATTCGAAAGAAGAAGGTCGCTAAATAAGAGAATCTCGGGACAAATAAATGTCGAGCAATCAAGTGTCGAAATAAATATATTTCGAAAGGTAGAATTCGAAATGATTGAATTGAATAACTAGATGTCGAAATGTTGAGGCTCGATTTCTTAGCTACTAAGAAAGGTATATAGTATATAATATTATAAGAATATTACTTAATAAATTAAACTAGATAAGTATTGATAAAATAAAAGGAGAAGCCAACGGAATTTGGCTCAAGTAACACGCAAGGGGTAATAAAAGAGGACATGCTTATCTTAAGTTCACTACCAAGCAACTAACGAAAACGCAAAAGAAGGAAAGAAGAAGTCGAAAAGAGCTCAAGCCGAACTCGTTACTCAGCTAAAAAGGTATAAACTATTTCGATAATTTTGTATGCTTGTCTCACATATTAACATGTTTAGGGAAAATTAATGTTAGAGTTGGAAAGAATTAGGGTTTAACTACTACTGATTTTAGGGTTTACGACTGCTTTAGAATTTTGTAAGTGCTATGTTTGGAAAAATAATACAGTAGGAATAAGATGATGAAGTAGGCAGCTTGATAAAATCCCGAAACCCTGCCAGTTCGTAGATATGATTTCGAGTAATGAGAGTAAGAATTCAGAGATAAATTCGAAATAAAGCCGAGATCCCTGTCGAAATTTAGTATTGAAAATGACTTCGAAAATGTGTTGTTAAATCTCGAAGACCAAGCTCGAGATTCCTTTGGAAATAATTTCGAAATCTATATTCGCCTTAATGCAAAATTTTTGTGTGATATAGTTTTAGGTCTCGAGATCTACATTAAAAAACTTGATATCGACATCTAATTGTAATAACATCTCGACATTTGAAGTTCATTTTATGATCTATATCGAGATGTATAATTAATCGAGAACCTATGTATTTTTTTAGAAATCTTGAGAACTATTTGAAATCTACATAAAGGTATGAGAATAGATTTTTGGAAACTTCTATCTAGGTGTTAAAAGAGAATGTCGAGATCAATTATTGATATTGACCTCGAAATCCTATAATTAGTCTCGAAATCGTTGTTACAGTTCCAACCTGAAGCTCGACATTTGTTTATAATATCAATATATATATTGAAATCATATCGAGATTTAACTCGCACTGCAGCTCGAGATATATCTTGGATATTGATATCGACATCTTATTATAATATCGACATACCATCTCGACATTTTGTTATGTTTTCGACATATAACCTCGACATTTTGTTTATAAATCTCACATACATCTCGGAATCTTACCATGTCGAAATCTAGGTGTATTGATTTATGAATCTCGACATACATATCGAGATCTATCTAATATCATATATCGAGATCTCTATTTATAATATTAGCATAGCTTCTCAAAATTATGTCGAGATCTTGGTATATTATTTAAATGCCGAGTTCCTATATGTATGATGTCGAGATCCTTATGAATCTCTGAATGGTAATTCTCAATTTAGGTCAAAATTCGGAATTTTAGGATTTCGAAATTTATAGAAGTCGAAACTAGGGTTTTCAAAATAAGCCATTTTAGTTAAACTGTAATTAGACTAACAAACCCTAATCTGATATGTTTTTATACTTAGGGTTTGAAGGTTAGCGATTTACCATACGATATAGCTAAGGATACCAGGTAAGTGGAAATCGCACCTACAACACATAATTTTATGTGTATAAATTATGTGTCTATGTGCCTTTCATGATTTTATGTGACTTCTATGATCTCTATGTGACGTAAATTTACGTGGTTTATGTGACGTAAATTATTCTATGAATATTGCACGCATTACATGATTTATGGCATGAGCATATGCACGCACGACTAGTATGAGAGTCAGGGAAATAGCGTGCATGAGTATAAGATCGCTTGAGAGCGATGTATATTTGCCGATATAGGCATTTGTGTCGACTCAATGATGAGTCTCGGCTCTTCTATGCTACCACGGCGATACGAAGCCGAATTACTTGATTCACGAAAGGTAGGGGAATACCCCGTAGCGGGAGATGCAACCTGGAGGATGCGACTCGAGGGTATGAGCGGCACCGAGGGACCTCGAGCTTTGGCGACCTCGTAGTAAGCTACCAGTGAGAAGCGCCCGCGTGTCAGACCGCATTGGGATGGAAAGGCGCCTTAGGGTTAAACGAAATTTGTGTGCCCGGGTTAGCCTCTCAATGGGACGACATTGGGATTGAAAGGCACTAGTAGCCTCTCAGTGTGTACCGCATTGGGATTGAAAGGCACCGTAGGGTTACGCACAGGTTGAGTACTCCGGTTTAGCCTCCCAGTGTGTTGACTGCCACTCGTACCCTTAGGGGTTTGATCTCTGTATGGTACATAGTAAGATTGAAAGCCGAGGGCCCAAATATGTATTGAAAAGTCAAGAAGGATGTGAGAAAGGTCAGGAAAAATGTGAGAAGCAGATAGCATTGGCGCGGATGCCTTCGCTATTTAGGTCACGTGCATTGCATGCATGATTTTCACTTACTGAGCTTTATAAGCTCATTCCACGTTTTTATGTGTTGTAGGACCCCGCGATCACGGTACGTGATCATTTTCACGGCGAGGCCAACTTTTGAAGCTTCCGGGGGCTTTTGAGATGGAAGTGTGTGCATGGATGCGACCTGGTGGAGGCCCAGTATATGGTTTTATTTTGACACGCTTGCGCACCTTCCTATGTAAATAGGACCCAGGATGATTTTGTAGGAACAGTTACGATTCCTTTATATAAAAGGAAAAATTTTATCCGAAATTTCATACGACCTATTTCATTATTAGGACATTAGTCGCATAGACTAGTTAAGAAAGTAGTGGTGGAAGGCGGGGCTGCCACAGGTGGTATCACAGCTTAGGATATAGGTTCTGCAGACTGTCCATGTACACACACTCAAAAGCACGGAAGCGGCCTTGCTCGTAAGTTTTATGTTTCTATGAATTTCTTGTATTACATGACTGATTGATTTTAGGAACATTAGGATAACAGAACAATGGGTAGAACAAGAGGTGAAAATAGTGGGGGTCCAGATAAAGGTAAAGAAACCGCAGCCCCTACTGATAGTCGTGATGCGACTATCCTCAAGTCAATTAAGCACAGAATTAAGCTATTTGATCGAAAAACTTTTCGCGCCAAATCTGTTCTTCGATGGAACAGTGTTCGAAATAAAATTTCGATCCAATTCTAACAATTTTCGTTTCAAAACAGAACGAATCTGCTCTGATACCAATTGTTAGGTCCTCAGATTAACAACTCTAAGATCCTAGGCAGGAATTCTAAGTAATTCGATGAATATGATTGACATTAATAATCGATCGAAAAACTCTAATGAAGATCGAGAGAGAGATTTCGAGTAAAGTGAGAAAGTTAGAGTTGTTTCTCTCTCTAGAAATTGAATTGCAAGCCCTTCGGGTCAATTCTCAAAACGTTTTCTGTTCATCTCAATTCATTTACAAGTATTTATACCAACAATCTTGGTATAAATATCTAACTAGTCCTTAATCTAAAGACTAATACAATTAAAGCCCCTAATTACAAGGACAACTAATGAAATCAAGCACAATTACAAATGATATTCTACATTCTCCCCCTTTGTGCTTGATTGCGTCTCCGCGCTGTTCGTCCTTGTCGGGCATAGTACGATCTACGCAAGCCCAGCGCATGCTCGTAGTCCCTAACGGTCTCCCTGAGCTTCAGGCACTCCTTGATATCATCCAATAATTCCATCAGGAGTGGCCGTTCTCTCACAAACCGGTGGATCCTCAGCATTGTGTCTCTGTTTATTTCTTCCAACCTCTGTTCGATATTCCTCCTAACGATCTTGAGGGTACCATCGCAAAACTTGTGAATTTTTGTCTTCAGCATCAACCTATTCTTCTTGGCTATTGGGTTGTTGTAGGTGATGCCGATGATAGAGCTGATATGCACGTGATTGCTTGGAAGCCTTTCGATCTCAGGTCCTTTGAAGAGTGGTTCGGCCATGTTGACCTTCTTCATATTGCTCTCAAGCGCCATTTGAAGGTCGTGAGCGGCGAAGTACTTGACTTGTCGCATCATGAACCGGTAGAGCCCTTCGAGGCCTTCTTTCTTGATAAAGCCCTGAGGACCTTTGTACTTCTCCACGTATAGCTGATAAAGACGGTAGACTTCATCGGCGGGGAGGTACGGCAGGTCGCTCTCGCTTAGTTCCTCTCGGGTCCTATCCACTCGTTCGATGACGTAGTGAGGTGTTGGAAGTCCTCCTTTGGCACAGTAGACACTGAGGAGTTGGCAGATTGGGGAGAGTTCCCTGAAGTGACTCTTTAGTCGATCTTTCGGGATCCCCAGCCTCACGTCCGGTCCTAGTTGGGTCAGCATCCACAAATATGTCATTCTCTTCTGCTGATCCCAGTGAGAGATTCCTCTCAGCTCGAACTCATCCGGCTTCTTAATTCGATCCGGTGACCTCCAAATGTTTTCCCTGACTTCTTCAAGGAAATGTATCTCTATATGAATGTTCTCCCACGGCTTGTCGATCCGAACGGTCCCTGGCATCTGTCTTGTAGGGGTGGCCGCTCGTTGTGCCATTAACGCCGGTAGGCTTGGGATTTCATTTTGATAGTCTACACCTTCTTGAATTTCGTCGTCTTCAATGATCACGAGGTTCACGGATGCTTGTTGTAAGAAGTGGCGTACGTCCTGAAGCCGTTGTCTCTGATGCTCCTCGGGCATGGAATGGGTCATCCACTGTCCTTCGAAGATGTACTTGTCTAACACTTCGTGTGGATTGACGCCATGCCCAGAGGGTCCCGGTTGGTCTGGAGCGACGGAGGGAGTAGCTTGGGTAGTTGCCAGAGCTACAAGCATTGCAGCGCTTGCTTCTTCTTCCGGAAGCAAGGTGCTTGAGTAGATCGGCGGGGTGGGCGGAGGCGTCCTGAGGGTAAAGGTAGGTGGGTCGATATGTGGTAGAGTGGCTGTGCGGTGTGTGGTTTGGGTAGTTTGGGTGGTATGGGTGGTTTGGATTTGGGTTTGTGTTTCACCAGCTCCAGCTCTTGTATGCGTAGCGCCCGAGCCTTGTCCTTGGCCAGATGTAGATGTCCTCGGCCTTTTCTCCCCCTCATGAGTGTCCTGATCATCAGGATCGTCATGTCTGTGCTGGGAGTGGGAGCTTTGGCCTCGGCAGGTGTCAGTCGGTGGCTCAGGATGATCCACCAATCGCCGACAGAGGGACTCTTCTTGAGGCGATCGGATGGACAGGCCGATCAGGCGGGCGAGGAGAATGTCGTGGAGCTCGGTGATGGGGATGGTGTATGGGTCGATGAGGATGGAGGAAGTGGCTAAAGGGTCGGTGGGCGTGGGTTGTGGAGGTGTGGGGTGGGTTTGTGACGAAGGGCCTTCAGAGACAGGTGCTTTCCCGGTATCTCTTCGGGATGCCTCGATTACTTGTAGTACTCTCTCCGTGATCTTGTCTTCCATAGACTGTACAGCGGCAGAGAGAGCGGCCTGGAACTGCTCGTTCGTCACAAATGGTGTGGACGCCTCCAAGGATGGACCAGGACGACTGATGTCGCCTGTTATCAACCCTAGAGTAGACACCGACTCCTGGGGCTGGCTCACAGTAACTTGAGGTTGTGACTGTATGAGACTTCCACCCAATCCTCGAGTGGAATCCTGAGGATTCGCCTCTATGGGTGTTAAGGCAGGCTCAGGTTGTGCCTGCGAACCAGACACCACGTGAGTTGGTTGTGGCTCAAGATTGAGCGAAGATGTGCCAGCAACACTTGTCGTTGTGGTCAGCGTAGGATCTGGGGCGGCAGTGACGGCCGGGAACAGGGACTCCAGCTGAATGCTTAGTCGTCTGGGAGTCCTCCTTATCAGGCTGATTTCCTCGTCAGACTCCGTGTCAGACGGGGTGGCTGTGTGAGGAGTGAGGTCACGATTGACGTCCTCCAGTGCCTGATCCGTCACCGGTGGAAGAGAGATGCCCCATTTCAGTCTCGGGCTGTACTTCTTGTTGAAGAACCTCCTCAAAAGTTTCTTCGAGCACGCCAACATGTACGGGCACTTCCACCTGGAATTCGTGTTCAGGAGCCTCGAGCGCCATCTCGGTAGCCACGACGTCTATCAAGGTATCTTCTACGTCGGGCATTGGCTCTTCGACCGAAGGAGACTCCTGTTGAAGCTAACATCAATCATCGCGTCGTCAGGGCTTGGTTGGTGTTGTGGAGGGCTCACATGGTGATTTCCCGGGGGCCCTCTGATCATATCCTCCGTTAAGTTGTGTTCCCGGCAGAACCTCTGATACTCAGCTCCCGCGGGATCAGCGAGCCTGAGTAGGTTGAGTGGAATCGGCATCGACGGTTGGTCCAGGTCCGTGTGCCGTGGGTTGTGGAAGAACTTAAGCCTAGGCGGCTGGTAGTTTCCACCAGGAGGTAGCTGGGGGATGTTATCTACATGTAGCTCCATGCACTCCCTGATGATCACGTTGAACCATCGAGCATAGGGCACGTTCTTCGACCTTCGGTTCTCCTTCAGCCGAATCTGTTCAGCTAGATCGTTCCAGATCAGCTGTGCAAAGTCGTAGTTTCTGGCGAAGGCGGGGCCGTGAAAGATCCGCAATATGTTGCCGTTGCCCTTGTCGAATCCAGCGTGTTTGGGTGACAGACACTTGTTCACCTATGCCGAACAGTGTCTTCCAGGGGTGAGGGATACCGCTGCTCTGGACCTGAGCTATAAGCGGCGGTTGGTATCCCATATGCAGGAAATCCCGAATCATCTCCGCGTCCGTCGGGAGAGGGTCGTAGTTGTCGTGGTGGGGCAGGTCCAGTATCATGCCGAACTGGCTCTTGCTCATGTGAATATGCCGCGTCCCGATTCGGGTCATGAAGAAGAAGGTCCCATCTGCTACGGCTCCTTGTATGCATCCCCAGAACTGCTGGAGATAGACCATCGGCACCGATGCGGTGACGTTAATGCATGCCAGATGGGGTGGCCCTGTAGAATTGATACGATGATCTCGTCTGGACACCTAAACGTGCTCAGATCGAGCTGGAAGTTCGTATCTTGAACCTTTAGATAAAGGTTGTGATCGTAGATGTGGTTGTATCTTGGGTAGCGATCCATCTGAAATATAAGATATATAAAAGTTCATTAGTTCAATTTTATTTTTCAGTCGAAATATGAATAAATTTCATCAAACTATAGTAATATTGCAAATAATAGCATGTTCGATGAATTTTGAATTGAAATCATATCAAATGCATAGTCTATCTTCAATTTCAAAAAATGGTGATGGCATGAATGTAATTTCGAATGAAATATGTTGCGTGAACAATAGTTCGAAATTTCGCTAAGTGTTAAGTCAGTAAGTCACTGTTCATGCCGAGAAAATTTTCGATCGATAAAATTGAATTGCTATTTGATTTCCTATGCATTGATTTCAATTGAAAGCATTCCGTCTAATTTTTCGATCGAGAAATTTTATTCGCTGATAGTCGCTACAGTGTAAAGGACTTAGTGAAAAATTTCCTAAGTGTTGACGATGAAATTTAGACTGTAGTCGATCAATTTTTCGGTCGAGAAAAATTACGCGTAAATTTACGATCGAGAAACTAATTCTCAGGTAAATTTACTGTCGAGAAATTTTCTTCGATTGAATAAAATTTTTCGATTTGAAATTTGTCGAGCGGTATGTGATTTTCGATTGTAAGTAAAATTTTTCGCTGCGACATATTTCTATCGAGAAATTGGTCAATGAAAGACTAAGTCAATCGTCGAGAAATTTTTCGATCAATTAAGACCTAAGCGGCGAATTTTACGATCGAAAAATTAAGCGTTGAAAATTAATTTTTCGCTGCTAAATTTTTGCGACCAAATTGTAATCAAATCGAAAATTCTATTTTGCGATAGTAAGTGTTACGCTCGACAATATTTGCATCTAAAGTATCTATTCAGTGCATAAGTTTTTCGCTCGCAGAAAATCATAATTGGATTTTTCGACGGTAAATGTAGCGGTTATAATCTTTTTATAGTGATGACTAAGTCAAAATTTTGCGATCGAAAACTAAATCGACACAAATAGTATCTCGATTGAATTGAAATTCAATTAAGTCTATTTGCGATCGTCAAAGTTCTTCGACAGCTTCAAAACTTCAAAATACCCCGTTTCATCGAAACTCATTTTATCATCACAGATGGAAATTTTCCAACGATTTACGCTTATCTGTTTCATCAAAAACAGCGAATCTATCTAAACAACAGGCATTTAACTCAGAAAATCCAAGAAACATGTCTAGATTTAGTGAAACAGTATACTCTTAAATCGTTTTTGAAGAACAGTCGAAAAATCTTATCCTAAACATGCGAAAAACTACAAAATGCAGATGCTAAATGAGTTAAATCGCACGCAATCGTCAATTGAATCTCATTTCTACCTTAAATAGACAATTTGTTGGTTGAAAATCGAAAGATTTTGAGAGTTTGGAACTGTCTGTGAGATTGTCGAGAGAGAAAATTTTACGAAGGTTTGCGTGAGAAAAAGTTTTTCGACTGACAAAAAGTGAACTTTTAATAACTCGCTGTAAATCAATGTTGGGTTTCCGATTGGACGTTTTGCGATTAAATGGATCAGGCCCATTACTATTTGCGCTCGAGAAACTTTTGATTCGAAAATTGCTTCTCAATTCAAATTTTTCGATCGCAAATTATCGCAATTAATCAAAATCTGTCCCAACACTGTTTACGATCGAGAAACTTTTAGATTGCGCATTAATTCTAATATCCAGTTTCTCGATAGTAAGTTCTTCTAAAGAATTTCAGATTGACCCCTATTTCAAAAGAAAACCCATTATAAGGCTCCCCCTTAGTAATTAAAATATATGCAATTAACTCCCTGGATTTTTCGTGTAGTAACGTCTAGCTCCCGTGGTAGTAGTTTTAAAAATCTGTACCACTTAGAGATAAACGTTAGTAATAATGGAGTTAATCAACAATTATTTTGGGCAGTTTTATCTTTGAAATATCTGGTCTTGTGTCTGGCTCCTCTCTTTGTAGTGTCAACGTCTCACTCCTTAATGTTGAAACATCTGAAATACTCAGAGAAAACGTCAAAAATATTTGGAGCTAAATCACAATTTTTATACTTGCTCCCCCTCAAATGATGCACAAGAATTAACTAATTATGCAAGCATATTAAATCAATTCAAGTCAGGAGCATAAAAACACACAAATTTACCAAGTAAGTATGTGTACATGGTCCCCGAAAGCATGTACTTCAAAACATTGTGTGAGGGTTGGAGCAAAAAGATTATCGCATTTAAACAATTCAGTACCAATGCAATCCAAAATTGCATTTAGAATGTGCGACATAAAAAAAATTCGCATTTATTCAATTCAACGCATATGAAACATAACATTTCATGTCAAAATGTGCGAAATATATATATATATATATATATATATATATATATATATATATATATATTCGTATTTTACTTAGTATAGTAAGGGGTCAGATTATTTTGCTTCGATCAATCGTCACGCCTAAAATTTTACGAGACATTTGAAAGAGAAAAATGCAGTCAAGTCATGTCGTCAAACTATAGTCCTAAGTTCATAGACTGCTCCATTTCGACAACTCTTACTAGGTTCGCTCTTGCTCTCAGTAATTTCTAACTTGGGATTTTTATATTTATATCACTCAAGTCAACACAAGCAATTTTAACTCAGTTTTCCTGTGATCGAGGCATGTTTAATCATTTCTCCCAAGCGAGAGACCGTCGATTGGAATCAAAGGAGTGTAAAGGTTTTAGTTTGGCTAGGACTTAGAAGGGAAGGAATTTATAGGAAAATGAGCTTATCTCTTCGTCATCTTCCATTTCTACGTCCGTCTCCTTTCTTTTCGGCATCTTTCTTCTTTTCTCCCTCATTTACAATCCCTTAATAAGCTATCTCAAGCTGAAGCTCCGCTTCTCCATGAGGCTATAGGAGATTATCGTAAGCGAAGTTCTTCTTGTTGAATCTCGGGTCGATACCGTGCTCCTCTTCTCTTAGTCCCTAGATAGGTTTCAGAGATTATCTATTTGGAAAAGTTCACGGTTATGGAATTCGTACCCGAGGCTGCGCTCCTCTTCTCGTTTCCCGATATAAGACCGGATTATCGTTGGAGAATTTCACTTCGTAGTGCTCCTCTTCCAGCGTTCTGACGAGCGTACGAGATTATCGTTGGAGAAGTTCGCAGTAGGAACCATGCCACTTTCTACAAGGTAGTCTGAAGGCCGGTTCCTTTGGTTTTTGCGCGTTGAGCAATGCCTTCTTTTGTCATAATCCTACTTTTCTTTTGTTATCTCCCCCTCCTTTTCTCGTTTGAAAAACCATTCGAAGAGTATAGAATTCGGTTGAAGGCTGGGAATGGGTTTCAAATGAAGAAAAGGACGTCAGAGAAGGCTCAAAGTGGATGACTAAGGGCAATCGTGGGGGAGTTTATATAAGGCCGAATGAGGAATATCCTAAACTCCCTTATCATTTTCCTAACGATCTAATGCAAGATTAGTATGACACCAAGTATCACTAGGTAAGACAAGTAATTGATGTGAGACTCACTCGAGAAATAGATCCAAAGAAAGAAAATAGAACAAGGCTTGAATCCTCACGCATGTAGAGTGACTTTGTGCCTAGTGGAACAATCAACTGACCTTTTAGACACAAGAATGCGACTTAGACTGACAAAATTTAAGCAATTAAATCGATCGTATGTCGGGGTAAAATTCTTGGTGACTTTAGATCAAAGCATCCTAAAGGATTTCGTCATACCCCTTTATATTATATATATATATATGTATTATATATTTTTTTTATTAGTATCATGCGAGATAAGGACAAATAAGCATAGAAAACACATAGAATAGAGCATGTGATAGCACAGAAGATCAGGTAATGCACATATTACGGAAGATTCAACATGCCTAATTTTCCGACAAGGAATTGGAATCGTTTCTCATCCAAGGCCTTGGTGAAAAATGTCGGATAGTTGAAACTCCGCGTTCACAAAGTACATCTCTATCGTGCCTTTTTCTACGTGATCTTTGATAAAATAATATCTAATGTCTATGTGTTTTGTGCGTGAATGATGAACAGGATTGCAAGTAATGGCAATTGCACTCTGACTATCACTATATATGGGTATGTTAGTTAGATTGTACCCATAGTCGCGAAGCTGTGTCCGCATCCACAGCATCTGTGAGCAACAGCTGGCGGCAGCTACGTATTCCGCTTCTGCCGTCGAAGTGGACACACAGTTCTGCTTTTTGGATGACCAGCAGACTAGCTTTTTGCCTAGAAATTGAGCGCCACCGGACGTGCTTTTCCTGTCCATTCGGCAACCTGCATAGTCAGCGTCAGTGTACCCGATAAGTTTGAAATTCGTACCCTTTGGATACCATAGGCCTAGGGTAGAGGTGCCCTTAAGGTAGCGAAGAATTCTTTTCACCGCGAGCATATGGGATTCTTTGGGTTCAGCTTGAAAACGGGCACACAAGCAAGTGGCAAACATGATGTCCGGCCGGCTCGAAGTGAGGTAGAGAAGAGATCCAATAATACTGCGATACAGTGTGATGTCGACCGATTTACCAGAGGGATCGGCATCCAACTTGCAGCTTGGTGACATAGGAGTGCTATTGCTCTGGTCTTGATGAAACTTCTTCAGAATATCCTTGATGTATTTTGTTTGACTGATGAAAATTCCATCATTGAGCTGCCTGACCTGAAGGCCTGAGAAAAATTGCATTTCTCCCATGTGACTCATTTCGAATTTGCTCTTCATCAGATCTCCAAACTTCTTGCAGAGCCGAGGATTTGTTGATCCGAAGATGATGTCGTCGACGTATACTTGGACGACCATCAGATCTTTGTCATGCCATTTAATGAAGAGTGTTGTGTCTATCGTTCCTCGTATGAATCCAGACTTCACGAGAATCACTCAGGACATCGTACCAAGCACGTGCGGCTTGTTTTAGTCCATAGAGAGCTTTGTCCAAACGATAGACGTGATCGGGATGTTCTTGATCAACGAAACTTTCCGGCTGAGCGACGTAGACTTCTTCTTTTAACACGCCGTTGAGAAAAGCGGTTTTAACATCCATCTGATGGACTTTGAAATCTTTGTGAGCCGCATAAGCCAGTAGGAGGCGGATAGCTTCGATACGGGCAACAGGAGCATAAGTCTCGTCGTAGTCGATGCCTTCCTGTTGATTGTATCACTTAGCTACTAGCCTTGCTTTGTTCCGGATCACTTCACCATCTTTATTTTTCTTATTCTTGAAAACCCATTTAGTTATGATCGACACGTGGTGTGTGAATGAAAAGTGCGACAAGTAATAATTAAAACGAATACCTAATTACTATCACCGACGTGCGATAGGCAGTGGACCTATCGTGTGTAGTGCAGTATAGTGAGTAGACGAGTATCGAACACAAGGAATAAATCAAGTACTAGTAGTGACCTATCGACTCGATATTTAGCCTAAATAAAATACGTCGGTGGTGTTACGGACTATCCTAACAGATTACTCCTAAATCAGTGAGAGACTCAAAGAATACGCCTAAACTGGTGAAAACTTTCAGATAATAGAGATGTGCTCGGGATTCGAGTCCGGCTAGGTACTATCGATTAAGACAATGAATTCTCGCTCCTACGTGATTCTGACTAGATCGCTGTAATTTCCAACCCGCTCACGAGTTTGCTGTCGCCCTAAACGCCCGCGGGGATCTAAGGTTCAGTAATTACTAAAGGCGAGGATCGAGTATTTGCTTTCGCCCTATACTCGAATCCTATCTTCTACGAATGGCCTAATCGTTGTTTAGCTGTCGCCCTAAACAATTTTACACACGATCACTTTAACACATAGACATATTAAAGCGACGAAACAATTTCATAGACAGATAAAAAGTCATAAACACGAGTCACGATTAAACATATGTTTTAATTACGAAATATCCTAGCGTTCATCTAATCCCAAACACATAGGGGATTTAGCTACGCATAATTGACGGGAAAACAACGAAAGAAATAAGAAACGAAGAAGAAGAATTCATGATCTCGAATACTGATGATCAGGAATGGTGGCACGGATGAATCTTCGTTCTGCGTTCAATTTGGCGTGATTGCGTCGTTGATCCGTCTCTCGCGCTTCTCCAATGTAATTCTGCGTTTTTGGCGTCTGTAATTCGTCTCTTATGAGTTAGGGTTGATATCTGGTCAGAATCCCCCTTTTCTGGATCGAAATCGGGCTTTTATAGTGAAATTCGACACGGTCACGACCTGGGACAAGATAGGTCACGGCCGTGATACTCTCGTGGCAAAAAATGAGCTCACTGCCGTTCGTCACGGCTTGGTGCAGTAGTGTCACGGCCGTGACCCCCTCAACAGCTTTGCGGCAGTTTCGTATTTCTGTCGGATGGAGGGGTAAACGATGTCCGATTGACCTGAAATTTTAACCATAGATAGAAGAGTCGCCAGTCCTGATTCTGACCAAAGGAATTCTCAATCCGAGGTCTGGATTGAGAGATATGAATTTTCTAATGCTGCTGCTGCTATAGGTCACGGCCTGGTGCAAGAAGTGTCACGGCCGTGACCATCTTCAGTCTAACTCTCTGCCAAGTGTCACGGCCTGATGCACTACGTGTCACGGCCGTCACCTTCACCAGTTTTCATCGTTTTCGCGCCGTTTTGCCTCGTTTTCGCTCCTTTTCGCCCGAAACTTGTCCTAAAGCCTTATAATACCAAAACAAGCAGAAATAGGGTTAAGAAGTGCATAAAATGACTATGAAAACTCTATTATGAACCAATTAAATACTATGATAAACGTACTACGATACGTTTATCAAGTTCCGACCATTGTTTTCCCATGTGGACGGGGTACCAAGGTCCACACTTGAAGACGTTCGAATTGATTGATTTCCTCTTGCATTGCAATTGTATCCGGGTCTCGAAGTGCGCCTGCTACTTTGGTAGGCTCGTTTTGGCTCAGGAAGGAACTGAAAGACTGTGTTGACGACGCGTCCTCACACCATCCGATGGATCGCCAATTATTTGATTGACCGGGTGACCTCTAGTCCACTTGCGCTCATGAGGCAAGGCTGTAGCAGATGCGTCAGCCATCTGTGGATCTAGATTGCCTATAGTCTCCGATTGATCATTTGTCTGAGGAAGTTCCAATTCTGCACTTGGATCGATCGTCTCTGATGATACTTCCTCGAGGACGACTGTAGGTTCTTTGGTATTCTGTGGCAAATCTGAATCGGGTGGGGTAGAGGTGTGAGATGAACTTGGTACGTCGGTCTCGAACGGTGGAGAATCCACTGTAGGTGCAGTGGTGCATGACCGATATACTGGTTCGATGAGAGAATCCAAATCGTCTATTGCAAGTCTCGTTGCTTCGTCTGACATTGACTTTGATGTTGTTGCCATTTTCTGTTGATTTTGTGCCAACACAACAGTGATTACGGGTTCTGAAATGTTGTCTTCAGAAGCCAACGGGTTTGAGCACGGGTCCTGAACAGATTTGAGCAGGAACCATCGGGTTAGGCACGGGTCCTGGACTGAGTTGACCAGAAGCTATTTCTGCCACTTCGTGAAAAGTGACATTATAGCTTTCCCTAATAGTTCGGTAGGACTTGATGTATACTCGGTACGCTTTTGAGGTTGAAGAATACCCGACAAATGTAGCTTCGAATGCTTTAGGGTCGAACTTTGCATGTTGTTCTCGGTCGTTCGCCACAAAGCACTTGCACCCGAAGACTTTAAAGAAAGAGATATTGGGCACTCTATTGTTCACAATCTCGTACGGAGTCTTCTTGAACCGTTTGTGAACCACCGTCCTGTTTTGAGTAAAACAAGCGGTATTGACTGCTTCAGCCCATAGAAAGTGTGGAAGTCCTGACTCGATCAGCATTGTACGAGCGGCTTCCACTAGTGTTCGGTTTTTCCTTTCGACGACCCCATTTTGCTGAGGTGTTTTGGCGGCTGAAAATTGTTGACTTATTCCAAGTTTTTGATAGAACTCACTGAGGTGGTTGAGTTTGAACTCAGTGCCGTTGTCTGTTCGAACAACTTGAATAGTCTGTTGCAGCAGATTTTTAGTTGTGTTCACAAAATTGATTATCAAGTCACCGGTCTCATCTTTCGTTCGGAGGAACTTTGTCCACGTGTAGCGAGATTAGTCATCTACAATCACTAGCACATAATTCCTTCCATTGATACTTTGAGTCTGCATCGGACCACGGAGATCCATGTGAATTAGTTCCAATGGTCGAGAAGTAGACGCAATTTGCTTGACGTGATGAGATGCTCGCTTCATTTTTCCTAGGTGACATGCCGAACAATGATGCTTCCTTTGTAGTTGTATAGTTGGAAGACCGTGAACCAACTTTTTCGTAGAAAGACGTTGGAGAGCTTTCATGTTTAGATGAGACAGTCGTTGATGCCTTAGGCTATTCCTCTGTAAGTCAATCTGAGACATGAGGCATACAGCTGTCGAGGGCCGCACGGACGTCAGGTTGATCGTATAAAGATTGGATCTCCGAAGTCCTTGAAGGAGTTCTGTGTCCTGACTATCCAAAATTCTGCACCGGTCAGCGTGGAAGACCACCTGGAAGCCTTTGTCACAGAATTGGCCTATGCTGAACAAGTTATGGCGGAGGCCTTCGACGTATGAGACATCTTTGATGGTCAGATTCTTCAAAATGATATCCCCAAGTCCTAGAATCGGGGCTGAATCGTTGTTCCCAAATCTGACTTTACCATTTGGTCGGTCTTTGTAGTTGCTCAGCAGCTCTTGTTTACCAGTCATGTGTGTGGAGCAACCAGAGTCGAGGTACCACACATGATGGATTTGCAAAAACAATTTAGAGAGCTTTAGGTACCCACTTAAGCATGGGTTCTGATATGACTCCTAAATCTATTTTTGGAAGAGTCTTAATAACCCATTGCACTTTTGGAGAAGTGCTCTGTAGGAGACTTGGCCCTTTTGGCTTTTGTCGTCCTAGGCGGAGATTTAGGAACCCATTTGGGTTGAACCTTACAGGGAAGGTTAATTTCAGCTCGTACAAATGCCTTGGAAGGTTTGACTGAGGAAAAGATCTTTTCTTGTGATAGTCTCCTAAGGTGCTTGGGGGATTTAATTTCTACGGGATAACTTAGGTGAGTACAGTCATGTACGGCGCCATAAGCTTTCTTTATGGCTGGATTTTGTTTCCTACGATTTTTCCGTTTGGCATTTGTTTCAGAATGATTAGTAGTAATTTTCGATGTAGAGCCTATTTCGGGATTTTCACTTCTATAGGTGATGGGCTGAAGTGAGCACGTGGAAGCAATTATTTTGAACGTAGAAATGGCTCCTTTATTACTACGAGTGTCTTTTATTTTGCCAGAAGGAATAACATGTTCAGAAACATTTAAATCTACTAGCTCCTTCTTTATCTTAGGACTAGACACTCTCGCCTTCGTAGTTGGTGCTGGCTCTACGCTCCCTGTGGACGTAGGTGAAGTAAAATTAGTCTTAGCACCTTCAGAATTATTAATGCTCTTTTGATCTTTCGAAGGCAATTTTTCTAGTTTCACGCTTTTTATAATAGCGTGTGAGGTAGTTTGGGAGGACGAGGAAGCCTTGAGATTTTCCATCTCCTTATAGAATTTTTTCTTTTCAGCTTCGAAATTCTCTCTTTCTTTGTCAAGTTTCGCCTGTGACTCCTCTATCTGTTTTATGATAGGGGGTTTGTAGAGAGAATTTTGATAATTAACCTTTTTGACTTCCTCGTGGTATTCCTTAGAGTCAGGAGGTAGATTAATTTTAGCATGTAACTTGTTGCGTTCCTCGCTTAGGAGTGCATAATTATTTTCTACCGTTGCTTTGGCGGCTTGACAGGCGTCTAGATCCTTACTAAGCTCACCAACCTTAGCGTTAGATATTTCTAATTGAGTTTCTAAGTCAGTGATCTTAGAAGTAGCTTCGGTTATCCTACAATTTAAGGTAGCTTTCTCATTGAGATTCCTAACCAGACAATTGTAGTTATTTGCTAGCCTGTCTTCTAACTCTTTAATCTTTTCACTATGCTGTCCTAAAGAAGGTTGACTAGTCTCTCTACTATGTAAGCTCTTAGTAAGTTCTTCTATTTTTGTACGAGAGCTTCTAAGTTTTGATTCGAGACTATCTATCCTCTCCTGAGCTTTTTCAAGTTTAATCTCTTCTTCCTTTATACTTTTCTGCTCACGTTTCATGTTAGTGTATGCTAATTGATACGAATCTAACATGGTCAATAATGTGGAGTGAGAGACTGCCTCATTTGAAGATGGGGATGCGTTGTCGTCGTCCGTACGAGTCGATGTTTCGGCGTCCATTTCGTTGTCGAGACGAGCCATGAGGGCTAAGTTCTCTTCTTCGGAGCTCGACGTGTCCTCGAGCCATTGGTCCTGCTCGGCCATGAGAGCTACTCAAGCTTCTTTCTGTTTTGTCAGTTGAAGCTTCCTGGAGTAATAGTTTGCATCTCTCTTCTTTGGGAGAGTGAATTCTCTGGCGAAGTGACCTGCTTTGCCACAATTAAAGCATTTGTTAGTCTCTTTGGGGTTCTTGACCTCGGAACTCTCCGGAGCACGTTCTTTGTTCTAGGAGCTTGTAGTCCGAAGTCTGTCGGCTGAGGTTGAAGACTTCTTCTTGAAGTACTTCTTGCTCATCATTTGTCTAATGAGAGCTAACTGCTTTCCAAGAGCTTTCATGTTCGGCTCTATGTCGCAGTCCGATTCATCTTCCGACTCCGATGATGAAGGTGGCCTAACGATCTTTTCCTTTCTTGATCTTGTGCTCCTCTTCTCCGAGACTAAGGCAACCGAGTCATCGGTTTATTTGCCATTCTGCTCTTTGATAATCTCTCGGATATCATCCTCATGTTGAGCTAGATTATCGAACACGGCATGGACATCCAACTCTTCTAGATCTTTATTTTGTCGTATTTGTGTGGATATTTTCTTCCATTCCGTGGGCAGAGAAGATAGAAATCTAATGTTTGTTTCCATGTTTGTCTTTGTGATTTCTATCTTCCTCATCTCATTGAGAAGAGTGAGGTATCGTTGGTAGATTTCGTATAGGCTCTCCTCCGGCTTAGCTCTGAAGGTGTCGTATGCAGTGAGAATGTTCGCCTTCTTGGCCTTTATGCCAACTTCCGTCCTTTGCATCATCCTATGCAGCTCATCCCACATCCCCTTAGCCGAGGTAAGGCTGTCGATTTGTCTGTATGTATCGTTGGGGATGCCCTGCATAAGGGTATTCATGGCTACTAGATTAGCCTTGGCTCGAGCTCTTCATCCAGAGAGTATTCTCTAGGCTCCTTTAGTCGCCTAGAAGCTGGAATTACTGGAGTAGCGGTTTCGTCCCCGGGTACATGGACCCAGAACTGTGCCGGTCCCTCTTCAAGGGACTGCAGTAGATTTCGGCTTGATCCTTTAGTGCTATGAAATTCAGGAAGCGGCTTCTCCATACTGTGTATTCGCCTCTTTGCAAGATCGGCGGACGGTTGTCGTTTCCGAGTGAATAAGCATCTATTTTTGAATAGTAGTCGAGTTGTTTGAAGGATCTTCGTTGATTGTTTTGAAGGTTGAAGATGATGTAAAGTGCTTCACAAGTGATGAAATCGGTTAGTAGCGTTTGATTCGAAGATTAAATCGACAATTAATTTCGATTCAATCTTTACAGTATGATCGAAATTAATTTTGTCGATACAGAATGTATTTACTATTCTCGTGCGAGAAATTGTGTCAGCGAAATATTTTACGAGCGAAATAAATTGCCAAAATCGTTCAGTCGAGATAAATTTCCTGATCGTGAATTTATTTCGATCGCAAAGAAACACTATGTTAGTAAGTTTCTCGACAAGTCAAAATAAATCCGTTGACTATAAAAGTTTCTCGCGTGTAAATGATTTTCGCCTGGTCAACCTTTAAAAGGTTGACTGAAAAAGTTTTTCGAGTGAAAGTTATTATGCATGCAAGGTCAAAATTGGTCTCACTCGAAAAAGTTTTTCGCTGAATAATGCTCGAGAAATATTTCTAACTAGAATCGTTTCTGCTGATGACGATTCTAGCGCTGACTTCGTATTCTGACCGAGAAAATCGCACCAAGTTTATCGATCGAGAAACTAATCCGATCGCAAAACTTAGCGAGAAAAATTTGAGCAATCGAGAAAAATTCACAGAATGCGATTAACACGGATTTGAGCAAAAACAAAGAATCAGATAGTGAAGTTTTAGGTAATTGCTCGCAGTCATGTACTAATCACGCACGAACAAGCAATTAAACACGTTATGAAGCAAAATATGTCGAATTTGAGCAAAATCAGAACGTGTTCTTCATGTTCTTCGCAAACAGTAACACTTTAGAATCAAATTAATCAACAATCGAAGCTCAAACTGCTACTTATCTCGTCGCAATGATCATATATCACTTAATCTAGCATTGAAACATCAAACTCAAGTCAATTAAGCACAGAATTAAGCTATTGAATCGAAAAACTTTTCGCGCCAAATCTGTTCTTCGATGGAACAGTGTTCGAAATAAAATTTCGATCCAATTCTAACAATTTTCGTTTCAAAACAGAACGAATCTGCTCTGATACCAATTGTTAGGTCCTCAGATTAACAACTCTAAGATCCTAGGCAGGAATTCTAAGTAATTCGATGAATATGATTGACATTAATAATCGATCGAAAAACTCTAATGAAGATCGAGAGAGAGATTCGAGTAAAGTGAGAAAGTTACAGTTGTTTCTCTCTCTAGAAATTGAATTGCAAGCCCTTCGGATCAATTCTCAAAACTTTCTCTGTTCAGCTCAATTCATTTACAAGTATTTATACCAACAATCTTGGTATAAATATCTAACTAGTCCTTAATCTAAAGACTAATACAATTAAAGCCCCGAATTACAAGGACAACTAATGAAATCAAGCACAATTACAAATGATATTCTACAGATCTGATGGTCGTTCAAGTATACGTCGTCGACATCATCTTCGGATCAACCAATCCGCGGCTTTGCACGAAGTTCGGAGATCTTATGAAAAGCAAATTCGAGATGAGTCACATGAGAGTGATGCAGTTCTTCTTAGGACTACAAATCAGGCAACTCGAAGATTGGATTTTCATCAGTCAGACAAAATACATCAAGGATATTCTGAAGTAATTCCATCAAGACCAGAGCAAGGCTCTTAACACTCCTATGTCACCAAGCTGCAAGTTGGATACCGACCCCTCTGGCAAGTCGATCGACATCACACTGTATCGAAGCATCATTGGATCTCATCTCTACCTCACTTCCAGCTGGCCGGATATCATGTTTGCCAACTGCCTATGTGCCCGTTTTCAAGCCGATCCCAAAGAATCCCATATGCTCGCGGTTAAAAGGATTCTACGTTACCTTACGGGCACTTCTACCCTTGGACTATGGTATCCAAAGGGTACGAATTTCAAACCTATTGGCTACACTGACGTTGATTATGCAGGTTGCCGAATGGACAGGAAAAGCACGTCCGGGTCGCTCAATTTCTAAGCGAAAAGCTGGTCTGCTGGTCATCAAAAAAGCAGAATTGTGTGTCAACTTCGATGGCCGAAGCGGAATACGTGGCTGCCGCCAGTTGTTGCTCCCAGATGCTATGGATGCGGACACAGCTTCGCGACTATGGGTACAATTTAAATTATATGCCCATATATAGTGATAGTCAAAGCGCAATCGCTATTTCTTGCAATCCTGTTCATCACTCACGCACAAAACACATAGATATTATATATCACTTTATGAAAGATCACGTAGAAAGAGGCACAATAGATATGTATTTTGTGAACACGGAGTTTAAACTAGCCGATATTTTCACCAAGGCTTTGAATGAGAAACGATTCCAATTCCTTGCCGAAAAATTAGGCATGTTGAATCTTCCGTAATATGTGCATTACCTGATCTTCTGTGCTATCACATGCTCTATTCTATGTGTTTTCCATGCTTATTTGTCTTTATCCTGTGTGATAACAAAAATAATAATATAATAAAGGGGTATGACGAAATCCTTTAGGATGCTTTGATCTAAAGTCACTTAGAATTTTACCCCGACATGCGATCGATTTAATTGCTTAATTTTGTCAGTCTAAGTCGCATTCTTGTGTCTAAAAGGTCACTAGGTTGCTTCACTAGACACAAAGTCACTTTACATAAGTGAGGATTCAAGCCTTGTTCCATTTTCTTTCTTTGGATCTATTTCTCGAGTGAGTCACACATCAACTACTTGTCTTACCTAGTGATACTTGGTTTCGTACTCACCTTGCTTGAGATCGTTGAAGAAAATGATAAGGGCTCATAGGTTATTCCTCACTCGGCCTTATATAATTTTTCCCTCACATTAGCCCTCAGTCATCCACTTTGAGCCTTCTCCAATGTCCTTTTCTTCCTTTGAAACCCATTCCCAGCCTTCAACCGAATTCTATACTCTTTGAATGGTTGTTCAAACGAGAAAAGGAGGGGGAGAAAACAAAAGAAAATGGGGATGATAACAAAACAAGGCATTGCTCAACGCGCAAAATTCAGACCAAAGGAACATTCCGACTATCTTTTAGAAGGTGGCATGGATCATGTCTCCTAAAATTTTATGTGTAACGATTGATCGAAGCAAAATAATCTGACCACATACTATAATAATAGTAAAATACGAAAAAAATAATAAAAAATAATATATATAAATATATATAGGTAAATAATATAAAACAGAAAAATAAAATAATAATAAAATTGAAAACAAATTTAAATTCGCACATTTTGACATGAAGTTTTATGTTTCATATGCATTGAATTGAATAAATCCGAATTTCTTTAGATTATCGCACATTGTAAATATATATTGGTACTGAATTGTTTAAATGCGATAAATTTTTCATTGCTCTTACCCTCACACAATATTTTAAGTACATGTTTTCGGGGACCATGTATACGTGCTTACTTAGTAAATTTTGTGTGTTATATGCTCGTGAGTTGAGTTGACCTCATTAGCTTGCATATTTAGTCAATTCTTGCGCATTATTTCAGGGGGAGCAAATATAAAAATCGTGCATTAGCTCTGAATGTTCTTGACGTTTTTCTCTAAGCGTTTCAGATTCCTTCAAACAAAATTACGGAGCAAGACGTCGACATTACAAGGAAAGGAGCTAGTTACAGACCAAATATTTCATGCCTAAAATAATTGTTGATTAACTCCATTATTTCTAACATCTTCTTTCTAAGTGGTAAAGATTCTTAATTTCTGCCAGGGAATCAAGATGTTACTACATGGAAAATACATGGAGTTAGTGCATTTACTTTAATTCTAAGGGGGAACCTTACAATGTGATTTTATTTGAAATAGGGGTCAATCTGAAAGAAGTACTTACTATCGAGAAACTAGATAGAAGACTTAATTCACGATAATAAGTTTCTCGATCGTAAACAGTGTTGGGAACGATTTTGATTGGCCGCGATAATTTGCGATCGAAAAATTTGAATTGAGAAGCAATTTTCGAATCAAAAATTTCTCGAGCGCAAATAGTAATGGGCCTGATCCTTTTAATCGCAAAACGTCCAATCGCCAACCCAACATTGATTTACAGCGAGTTATTAAAAGTTCACTTTTTGTCAGTCGAAAAACTTTTTCTCACGCAACCCTAATCGCAAAAAATCTCTCTCGCGAAACTTTCACAGACAGCTTAATTTCTCAAATATCTATCGATTTTCCACACCAAACTGTCTTTAAGGTAGAAATGGGATTCTTTTAACATTTGCGTATGATTTACATTCGTTAGCATCTGCATTTTGAAGTTTTTCGCATGTTTAGACTTAGATTTTCGACTGTTCTTCAAAACTGAGAAAAACCGTAACTATTTTGTAGTGTTTAAGACTTTGAGTTTAATGCCTGCACTTAAGATAGTTTCGATATTCTCTGTGAATTAGTAGAATGAATCATCGGAAAATCTAAATCTTCTACTGAAATTTAAGTTCAGATGAAACTGGGCTTTTGAATGTTTGAAGCCATCGATTAACTTTTTCGATCGCAAACTGTCTTAATTGAATTCCGATTTAATTGAGATACTGTTTGTATTGAATTAGTTTTCGATCGATAAAATTCTAGTCGCTAAGATAGAAGATTTTGACTGAAAAATTATTTACCATCGAGAAATCTAATTAGGATTTTTGTGAGCGAAAAACTTAAGCACTGGATAGACAATTTAGATACAAATTTTATCGAGCGAAAAACTTACTATCTCAAAACAGAATTTCGATTTAATTTCAATTTGGTCGCAAAAATTATGCAGCGAAAAATTAATTTTTCAACGCTTAATTTTTCGATCGTAAAATTCACCGCATAGGACTTAATTGATCGAAAATTTTCTCGACGATTGACTTAGTCTTTCGTTGTCTAATTTCTCGATAGAAATATATCGCAGCGAAAAATTTTACTTACAATCGAAAATCACATACCGCTCGGCAAATTTCAAATCGAAAAATTTTATTCAATCGAAGAAAATTTCTCGACAGTAAATTTACCTGAGAAATAATTTCTCGATCGTAAATTTACACAGAATTTTTCTCGATCGTAAAATTGATCGACTGCAGTCTCGTTTTCAAGTTCAACACTTAGAAAATTTTTCTCTAAGTCTTTTACACTGTAGCGAACATTAGCGAATAAAATTTTCTCGATCGAAAAAATTAAACGGAGACATTGCAATTGAAATCAATGCATAGAAAATCAATTTGAAAACCAATTTTATCGAGCGAAAAATTTCTCGGCATGAACATTGACCTTACCGCGATTAAACACTTAGAAATTTTCGAACTAATTTTCAAGAATTAAGTGTTTAATCAAAATTACGATCATGCCATCACATTTTTCAAAATCGAGTATCCTATATGCATATCATGATTTCAATTCCAAATTCATCAAACATGTCATGATTTGATACAATATTATAGTTTGATGAAATTAAATCCATTTTCGACTATAATAAAAAATTATGAACTAATGAACTTTTATATCTCTTTATTCCTTTTCAGATGGATCGCTATCCTCGATACATCACATATACGATCACAACCTATATTTGAAGGTTCAGGATACGAACTTTCAGCTCGATCTGAGCACCTTCCAATGCCCGGACGAGATTATTGTCTCTATCCTGAGAGGCCATCCCATTTGGCACGCGCTGACGGTCATCGCCTCAGTGCCGATGGTCTATCTCCAGCAATTCTGGGGCTGTATACAAGGAGCTGTAGTGAATGGGGCATTCTCCTTCACAACAAGAATCGGGATGCGGCATATTCATATGAGCAACAGCCAGTTCGGCATGATACTGGACTTGCCACACAGCGACAATTATGACCCGCTCTCGTCGGACGCAGAAATGGTCCACGACTTCATGCAAATGGGATATCAACCGCAATTTACCAAATTAGCTCAGGTCCAAAGGAGCGGTATCCCTCACCCCTGGCAACATTGTTCGGGATAGTGAACAAGTGTCTATCACCCAAGCACGCTGGCTTCGACAAGGGCAACGGCAATATACTGCGGATCTTCCACGGTCACGCTTTCTCCAGAAACTACGACTTCGCGCAGCTGATCTGGAATGATCTGGCTGAACAGATTTGGCTGAAAGAGAATCGAAGGTCAAAGAACGTGCCATATGCTTGATGGTTCAACGTCCAGGGAGTTCATCGAGTTACATGCGGAGAACATCCCCCAGCTGCCTCCCGGAGGAAAGTATCAGCCGCCAAGGCTAAAGTTCTTCCATAATCCATGGCTCACGGATGTGGACCAACCGTCGATACTGATTCCGCTCAACCTACTCAGGCTCGCCGACCCCGCGGGAGCTGAGTATCAGAGATTCTGCCGGGAACACAATTTAACGGAGCAAATGATCAGAGGGCACCCGGCAGATCACCATGTGAGCCCTCCCCATCCGGAACACCAACCAAGCCCTGACGACGTGATGATTGATGTTGTCGCTCAGGAGCTTCAACAGGAGTCTCCTTTGGTCGAAGAGCCAATGTCCGACGTAGAAGATACCCTAATCGACATCGTGGCTACTGAGATGGTAGTCGAGGCTCCTGCACATGAATACCAAGTGGAAGTGCTCGTTCATGTTGGCGTGCTCGAAGAAACCATTGAGGAGGTTGTACAGTAGCACAGCCTGAAGTCGAAATGGGGCAAACCTCTCTTCCACTGATGAGGGATTAGACATTGGAGAACGTCAATAGAAACCTTACTCCTCACACTGCCACCCCGTCTGACATAGAGTCTGACAAGGAAATAAGACTGATCAGGAGGACTCCCAGAAGACTTAGCATTCAGTTGGAGTCGCTCTTCCCAGTCGTCACCACAGCACCAGATACTACGCTGACCACAACTACAAGTGTTGCTGGCACTTCATCGCTCAATCTTGAGCCGCAACAAACTCTCGTGGTGTCTGGTTCGCAGGCGCAACCTGAGCCTGCCTTAACACCCATACGAATCCTCTAGATTCGACTCGAGGATTGGGTGGATGTCTCATACAGTCACAACCTCAAGTGACTGTGAGCCAACCGAAGAGTCGGTGTCTACTCAAGGGTTGATAACAGGCGACACAGTCGTCCTGGTCCATCCACGGAGGCGTCCGCACCCTTTGTGACGAACTTGCAGTTCCAGGCCGCTCTCTCTGCCGCTGTACTGTCCATGGAAGACAAAATAACGGAGAGAGTACTACAAGCCATCGAGACATCCCGAAGAGATACTGGGGAAGCACCAGTCTCAGAAGGGCCTTCGTCCCAAACCAACCCCACACCTCCACAACCCACACCCACCGATCCTTTAGCCACTTCCTCCATCCTCATCAACCCATACACAATACCCATAACCGAGTTCCACGACATAATCCTCGCCCGCTTGATAGGCCTTTCCATCCGATCGCCGCAAGAAGAATCCCTCGATAGGCGATTGGTGGATCACCCTGAGCCACCGACGAACACCTGCCTAGGCCAAAGCTCCCACTCACGGCGCAGATATGACGATGCTGACGATCAGGACCATCATGAGGGGGAGAAGAGGTCGAGGACATCCACAAGTGGCCAAGGACAAGGCTCGGGCGCTACACAGACAAGCGCTGGAGCTGGTGAGACCCAAACCCAAACACAAACCACCCACACCACGCACCGCGCAACCACTCTACCAAATATCGACCCACCCACCTTTACTTTTCGGACGCCTCCGCCCACACCACCGATCTACTCAAGCCCCTTGCTTCCGGAAGAAGAAGCAAGTGCAGCAATGCTTGTGGCCCTAGCTGCTACCCAAGCTACTCCCTCAGTCGCTCCCGACCAACCGGGCCCCTCAGGACATGGCGTCAATCCACACGAGGTCCTAGATAAATATATCTTCGAAGGACAGTGGATGACCCATTCCATGCTGGAGGAGCATCAGAGACGACGGCTTCAGGACTTCCGACACTTCTTACAACAAGAATCCGTGGACCTCATTATCGTTGAAGACGACGAACTTCTGGAAGGTGAAGACTACCAAAGAGACATCCCAAGGCTACCAGAGTTGATCGCACAGCAAGCGGTGTCCCCCAACAGAGAGATGCCAGGGACAGTTCGGATCGACACGCCGTGGGAAAACATTAGAATAGAGATACCCTTCCTTGAAGAAGTTAGGGAAAATATTTGGAAGTCACCGGATAGAGTCAAGAAGCCGGATGAGTTCGAGCTGAGAGGGATCTCTCACTGGGATCAGCAGAAGAGGATGACGTATCTATGGATGCTGACCCAACTAGGACCGGACGTAAGGCTGGGGATTCCGAAGGAACGACTGAAGAGTCATTTCAAGGAACTCTCCCCAATTTGCCAACTCCTCAGTGTCTACTGTTCCAAAGGAGGACTTCCAACACCTCACTACGTTATTGAATGAGTGGGAAGAACCCGAGAGGAACTGAGCGAGAGCGACCTGCCGTACCTCCCCGTCGATGAAGTATACCACCTTTATCAGCTGTACGTGGAGAAGTACAAAGGTCCTCAAGGCTTCATCAAGAAAGAAGGCCTCGAAGGGCTCTACCGGTTCATGATGCGACAAGTCAAGTACTTCGCCGCGCAAGACCTTCAGATGGCTCTGGAGAGCAATATGAAGAAGGTCAACATGGCCGAGCCACTCAACAAAGGACCTGAGATCGAAGGGCTTCCAAGCAATCATGTTCACATCAGCTCGGTCATCGGCATCACCTACAACAATCCAATTGCCAAGAAGACTAGGATGATGCTGAAGACAGAGATTCATAAGTTTTGCGAAGGAACGCTCAAGGTCGTCAGGAGAAACATCGAGTAGAGGTTGGAAGAAATCAACCGAGACACTATGCTGAGGATCCACCGGTTCGTGAGAGAACAGCCGCTCTTGATGGGATTGCTGGATGACATCGAGGAGCCTCTGAAGCTCAGGGAAACCGTTAGAGATTATGAGCATGCGCTGGGCTTGCACAGATCGTACTACGCCCGACAAGGACGAACAGCGCGAAGACACAATCAAGCACAAAGGGGGAGAATGTAGAATACCATTTCTAATTGTGCTTGATTTTATAGTCGTTCTTGTAATTTGGGGCGTTTTGTATAGTAGTCCTTAGATTAGGACTAGTTTGATATTTATACCAAGCTTGTTTGGTATAAATACATGTAAAGAATTTGGGCTGAATAGAGAAAGTTTGAAAATTGATCCGAAAGGCTTGCAATTCAATTTCTAGAGAGAGAAACAACAATAACTTTCTAACTCTACTCGAATTCTCTCTCACGTTCTTCATTTGAGTTTTTTGATCGAATTTCAATGTCAATCATGATCGTCGAATTACTTTGAATTCCTGCCTAGGATCTTAGAGTTGTTAATCGCAGGACCTAACATTTCTCGCAGGGTTTACGATCGGATTAATTTCTCGATCGAAAAACTTGGCGCGAGAATTTTTCTCGGTCAGAATACGAATCAGCGCTAGAATCGTCAACACTAGCAACGATTTTAGTTAAAATATTTCTCGAGCATTATCAGCGAAAATCTTTGTCGAGAAAGACCAATTTTGACTTTGCACGCGTAAACACTTTCTCTCGAAAAACACTTTCGGTCAGACATTTAAAGTTTGACGAAGCTTAAAATCATTTACACGCGAGAAACTTTTCTAGTCAACAGATATGTTTTGACTTGTCGAGAAACTTACTAACGTACTATTTCTTTATGATCGAAATAAATTCGAGATCAGGAAATTTATCTCGACCGAACGATTTTGGGCAATTCATTTTGCTTAAAAAATATTTCGCTGACAGACTTTCTCGCACGAGAACAGTACACATTATATTCTATTTTGACGAAATCCATCAAACTTTAATCGAAAATAATTCTCGAACTATTTTTCGAATCAAACACTACTAACGAACTTTGTCACTTGTGAAGCACCTTACATCATCTTCAAACGTTCAAAACACATAACGAAGATCCTTCAACAACTCAACTACAACACAAAATCGATGCATATTCTCTCGGAAATGACAACTGTCCGCCGACGAGGCGAATATACCGTTTGGAGAAGGCCAAAAAGGCGAACATTCTCACTGCTTACGACTCCTTCAAAGCAAAGCCGGAGGAGAGTCTATATGAGATCTACCAAAGATACCTCACTCTTCTCAATGTGATGAGGAAGATAGAAATCACGAAGACCAATATGGAAACAAACATCAGATTTCTCTCTTCTCTGCCCGCGGAATGGAAGAAAATATCCACTCATTCGACAGAATAATGATCTAGAGGAGTTGGATATCCATGCCGTGTTTGACAATCTCGCACAACATGAGGATGATATAAGTGAGATTTACAAGGAGCAGAAGGGCAAACAGATCGATGACACTATTGCCTTAGTCTCGGAGAAGAGGAGCTCAAAATCAAGAAAAGAAAAGATCGTTAGGCCTCCTTCTCCTTCAGAGTCAGAAGAAGAGTCGGACTCCGACGTTGAGCCAAACGTAAAAGCTCTAGGAAAGCGGTTGGCTCTAATTGGAAAAATGATGAGTAAGAAGAACTTCAAGAAGAAGTCTTCAACTCAGCCAATAGACTTCGGACTACAAGCTCTAAAAACAAAGAACATGCACCAGAGAGCTCCAAAGTCAAGAACCCAAAAGAGGCTAACAAATGCTTCAACTGTGGCAAGCCAGGTCACTTTGCCAGAGTGCACTCTTCCAAAGAAGAGAGATGCCAACTACTACTCCAGGAAGCTCCAATTGACTAAACAGAATGAAGCATTAGTAGCTCTCATGGCCGAACAAGACCATTGGCTCGAGGACACGTCCAGTTCTGAAAAAGAGAATTTAGCCCTCATGGCCCGTCTCGACTATCAATCGGATGCCGAAACATCCAACCGGACGGACGAGACAACGCATCCACCGCGTCAAAAGAGGTAGTCTCTTCTTCCATATTATTGACCATGTTAAAATCATATCAAACACAATATGCTAACATGAAACGCGAGCAGAAAAGTATAAAGGATGTAGAGGATAAACTTGCGAGACCTCAGGAGGAGATAGATACTTTGGAATCAGAACTTAGAAGCTCAAGTGCTAAAATAGAAGAGCTTACTAAGAGCCTACATTCTAGAGAGACTAGTTAACCTCAAATAGGACAGCATAGTGAAAAGATTAAGGAATTAGAAGATAGGCTAGCAATAACTACAATTGCCTGGTTAGGAATCTCAATCAGAAAGCTACCATAAATTGTAGGATAACCGAAGCTACCACTAAGATCACTGATTAGAAGCTCAATTAGAAATATCAAACTCCAAGGTTAGAGAGCTTAGTAAAGAACTAGATGCCTGTCAAGCCGCTAAACTAACGGTAGAAAATAATTATGCTCTCCTAGGTGAGGAACGCATGAAGTTATATGCAAAAATTAAGAAATTAGATGATCTTCTTACGCGTAGGGGACATTCTGAACAGACGATATTTTTAAACCAGCCCAAGGATATAGATTACTATAATCCAATAAAAGGCATAGGTTTCACTAACCCACGTCTTTCACTAATCCTCATGACTCTCAATCACACTACGAGGAAGTCAAAGACGTTAATTATAAAAATCCTCTCTACAAACCACCTATCATAAAACAGATAGAGGAGTCGCAGGCAAAGTTAGATAAATAACGAAAGAATTTCGAAGCTGAAAAAAGAAGTTCTTTAAGGAGATAAAAATTCTCAAGGCTTCCTCATCCTCCAAAACTACCTCTCACGCTATTATGAAAAGAGTGAAAATCAAAAAATTGCCTTCGAAAGATCAAAAGTGCATTAATAATCCTATTAAAAGTGCTAAGACTAATTCCATCTCACCTACGTCCATAGGGAGTGTAGGGCCAGCACTGAAAACGAAGGCGAGAGTGTCTAGTAATAAGATAAAGAAGGAGCCAGTAGATTTGAATGTTTCTAAGAATGATACTCCTTCTGTTACAATAAAAGACACTCGTAGTAATAAAAGAGCCATTTCTACGTTTAAATTGCTTCTACTTGTTCACTTCAGCCTATCACCTTTAGAAGCGACAATTTCGAAATAGGCTCTACCTCAAAAATTACCAATAGTCATTCTGAAACAATGCCACAAGGAAGACCTGTAGGAAACAAGATCCAGCCATAAAGAAAGTTATGGCACTGTACATGCATGTACTCACCTAGGTATACCGTAAAGATTGAGTCCCCCAAGCACCTTAGGAGATTATCAAAATAAAAGATCTTTTCCTCGGTCAAACCTTCCAAAGCATTTGTACGTGCTGAAATTAACCTTCCCTGCAAGGTTCAACCCAAATGGGTTCCTAAATCTCCGCATAGGACGACAAAATCCGAAAAGGCCAAGTCTCCTATAGAGGCAAAACCCAAACCCAGTTCTTCGAAAGTGGAATGGGTTATTGAAACTCCTCCAAATAAAATTTAGGAATCATATCTGAACCCAAAACTATATCTGCTAATCTGAGAGGACCCACGCTTAAGTGGGTACCTAAAGCTCTCTAAATCGTTTTTGCAGATCCATCAGTGTGGTACCTCGACTCTAGTTGCTCCACACACATGACTGGGAATCAAGAACTGTTGAGCAACTACAAAAACCGACCAAACGGCAAAGTCAGATTCGAAAACAATGACTCAGCTCCAATTCTTCGAAATGGAGATATCATTCTGGAGAATCTGAGAATAAAAGATGTCTCATATGTCGAAGGCCTCCGCCGTAACTTGTTAGCATAAGCCAGTTCTGTGACAAAGGGTTCTAGGTGGTCTTTCATGCTGATCGGTGCAGAATTTTGGATAGTCAGGACACAGAGCTCTTCAAGGACTTCGGAAATCAAATCTATACACGATAAACCTGACATCCGTGTGGCCCTCGACAGCTGTATGCCCCATCTCTCAGACTGTTTTACAGAGGAACAGCCTATGGCATCAACGAATGTCTCATCTGAATATGGAAGCTCTCCAACGCCTTTCTACGAAAAAGTTGGTCCGGTCTTCCAAGTATACTACTACAAAGGGAGCATCAATGTTCGGCATGTCAATTAGGAAAAATGAAGCGAGCGTCTCATCATGACAAGCAAATTGCGTCTACTTCTCGCCCATTGGAACCAATCCACATGGACCGCTGTGGGCCAATGCAGACACAGAGTATCCATGGACGCAAGTATGTGCTAGTTGTCGTCAATGACTACTCTCGCTACACGTCGACAAAGTTCCTCCAAACCAAAGATGAGACCGGTGACTTGATTATCAACTTTGTGAACACTACTCGAAATCTACTGCAACAGACAATTCAAATTATTCGAACAGACAACGGCACTGAGTTCAAGAACAATCACCTCAGTGAGTTATATCAGAAACTTGGAATAAGTCAACAATTCTCAGCCGGCGAGACTCCTCAACATAATGGGGTAGTCGAACGAAAGAACAGAACTCTAGTGGAAGTCGTGCGTATGATGCTCATCCACTCTGTTCTTCCACATTTCTCTGTGCGGAAGCAGTAAATACCGCCTGTTTCACTCAAAAGAGTACGGTGGTTCACAAGCGCTTTGACAAGACTCCGTACGAAATTATCAACAAACGAGTACCCAACATTTCATACTTTAAAGTCTTTGGGTGCAAGTACTTTGTGACGAACGACCGAGAGCAACGTGCTAAGTTCGACCCTAAAGCATTCGAAGCAACCTTCGTCGGGTATTCTTCAACATCCAAAGCGTACCAAGTATACATCAAGTCCAACCGCACAATTAAGGGAAGCTATAACATCACTTTTCACGAAGTGAACGAGATGGCTTCTGGTCACATCAGTCCAGGACCCGTGCCAAACCAGATGGCTCCTGCACACAAATGAACAATCGTAGAGCCTACCGTGAGTGTTGAGGAAGAACCATCGAGCCCAGTGCAGATATGGAACTTCCTCACACAAATGAACAATGGAAGATCGTTGGAAATCTAGACGCACAAATGGCTGATGCATCTTCCTAAGCCTTGCCACATGAGCGCAAGTGGACTAGAGCCCACTCGGTGGATCAGATAATTGGCGATCTTTCGAGCGGAGCAGGGACACGGCATCAACACAGTCTTTGCAGCTGCTTCCTGAGCCAAAACGAGCCTACTAAGATAGCATACGCACTACGAGACCCGGATTGGATAATTGCGATGCAAGAGGAAATCAACCAATTCGAACGTCTTCAAGTGTGGACCTTAGTGCCCCGTCCGCATGGGAAAACAATTGTCGGAACTAAATGGGTATTCAAAAACAAGATGAACAAAGATGGTGAAGTGATCCGGAACAAAGAAATGCTAGTTGCGAAGGGATACAATCAACAGGAAGGCATCGACTACGACGAGACATGTGCTCCTGTTGCCCGAATCGAAGCTCCGCCTTCTCCTGGCTTATGCGGCTCACAAAGACTTCAAAGTCTATCAGATGGATGTTAAGACCGCCTTTCTCAACGGCGTGTTAAAAGAAGAAGTCTACGTCGCTCAGCCGGAAGGCTTCATTGATCAAGAACATCCCGATCACGTCTATCGATTGGATAAAGCTCTCTATGGACTAAAACAAGCCCCACGTGCTTGGTACGATGTCCTGAGTGAATTCCTCGTGAAGTCTGGATTCATACGAGAAACGATAGAGACAACCCTATTCATCAAATGGCAAGATAAAGATCTGATGGTCGCTCAAGTATACGTCGACGACATCATCTTCGGATCAACTAATCCACGGCTTTGCACGAAGTTCGGAGATCTAATGAAAAGCAAGTTCGAGATGACTCACATGGGAGAGATGCAGTTCTTCTTAGGACTACAAGTCAGGCAACTCGAAGATGGGATTTTCATCAGTCAGACAAAATACATCAAGGATATTCTGAAGAAATTCCGTCAAGACCACAAGCCTCTCAGCACTCCTATGTCACCAAGCTGGAAGTTTGGATGCCGATCCCTCTGGCAAGTCGGTCGACATCACACTGTATCGCAGCATCAATGGATCTCTTCTCTACCTCACTTCGAGCCGGCCGGATATCATGTTTGCCACCTGCTTATGTGCCCGTTTTCAAGCCGATCCCAAAGAATCCCATATGCTCGCTGTTAAAAGGATTATGCGTTACCTTAAGGGCACTTCTACCCTTGGACTATGGTATCCAATGGGTACGAACTTCAAACTTATCAGCTATACTAACGCTGATTATGCAGGTTGCCGAATGGATAGGAAAAGCACGTCCGGTAGCGCTCAATTTCTAGGCGAAAAGCTGGTCTGCTGGTCATCCAAAAAGCAGAACTGTGTGTCAACTTTGACGGCCGAAGCGGAATACGTGGCTGCCGCCAGTTGTTGCTATGCTGTGGATAAGGACTCAGCTTCGCGACTATGGGTACAATTTAAATAATGAACCCATATATAGTGATAGTCAAAGTGCCATCGCTATTATAATCCTGTTCATCACTCACGCACAAAACGCATAGACATTAGATATCACTTTATCAAAGATCACGTAGAAAAAGTCACCATAGATTTGAATTTTGTGGACACGGAGTTTCAACTAGCCGACATTTTCACCAAGGCTTTGGATGAGAGACGATTCCAATTCCTTGTCGGAAAATTAGGCATGTTGAATCTTCCGTAATATGTGCATTACCTGATCTTTTGTGCTATCATATGCTCTATTCTATGTGTTTTTCATGTTTATTTGTCATTATCTTGCGTGATAAAAAAATACCTATAATATAAGGGGGATGAGGAAATCCTTTAGGATGCTTTGATCTTAAGTCACTTAGAATTTTACCCCGACATGCGATCAATTTAATTGCTTAATTTTGTCAGTCTAAATCGCATTCTTGTGTCTAAAGGTCATGAGGTTGCTCCACTAGACACAAAGCCACTATACATATGTGAGGATTCAAGCCTTGTTCCTTTTCTTTTGGATCTATTTCTCCAGTGAGTCACACATCGATTACTTGTCTTAACTAGTGATACTTGGCTTCATACTCACCTTGCCTTAGATCGTTAGGAAATGATAAGGGCGCTTAGGTTATTCCTCACTCGGCCTTATAAAATTTTTCCCTCACATTATCCCTTAATCATCCACTTTGAGCCATCTTCGATGTCCTTTTCTTCCTTTGAATCCCATTCCTAGCCTTCAACCGTATTCTATACTCTTCGGATGGTTGTTCAAACGAGAAAAGGAGGGGGATAAAACAAAAGAAAGAGGGGTCATGACAAAAGAAGGCATTGCTCAAGGCGCAAAAATCAGACCAAAGGAGCTTGCCTTCCGACTATCTCTTAGAAGGTGGCATGGATCCTGCTGTGAACTTCTCCAACGATAATCTCGTACGCTCGTCAGAACGGCTGGAAAGAGGAGCACCACGATGTGAACTTCTCCAACGATAATCCGGTCTTATATCAGGAAACGAGAAAAGGCGCGCAGCCTTGGGTACGAGTTCCATAACCGTGAACTTTTCCAAAAAGATAATCTCTGAAACCTCTCTAGGGATTAAGAGAAGAGGAGCACCGTATCGGCCCGAGAACCAACAACAAGAACTTCGCCTACGATAATCTCCTATAGCCTCGTGGAGAAAGCGGAGCTTCAGCTTGAGCATAGAATAAAAAGGGATAGTTCTTAAAAGAAAAAGAGGGAGAAAAGATTGAAAAAGGGAAAAAAAAGACGCCGAAAAAAAGGGAGACGGACGTGGAAATGGAAGACGACGTAGAGATAAGCTCACTTTCCTCTAAATTCCTTCCCTTCTAAGTCCCAGCCAAACTATAACCCTTACAACCCTTTGATTCCAGTCGACGGTCTATCGCTTAAGTGAAATGATTAAAAAATGCCTCGATCACAGGTAAATTGACTTAAAATTGCTTGTGTTGACTTGAGTGATATAAATATAAAAATCCAAGTCAGAAATAATTGAGTGCAAGAGCGAACCTAGTGAGAGTTGTCGAAATGGACCAGTCTATGAACTTAGGACTATAGTTTGACAGCATTTTCTTCTTTCAAACGTCTCGTAAAATTTTAGGTGTGACGAGTGATCGAAGCAAAATAACCTGACCCCATACTATAATAATAGTAAAATAAAAAAAATACATAAATAAAAAAATAATAAAGTTTTTATATACATATATATAGAAAAATAATATTTTTTAATTTCTGAAAAATAAAAAAAAAATCGTGACAGGAAAAATTTCGCATATTTTGACATGAAATGTTAAGTATGCGTTGAATTGAATAAATGCGAATTTTTTCAGTTTGTCGCACATTCTAAATGCAATTTTAGATTGCATTGGTACTAAATTGTTTAAAATGCGATAAATTTTTCATTTCTCTTACCCTCACGCAATATCTTCAATACAAGTTTTTGGGGACCATGTATATGTGCTTACTAGGTAAATTGCGTACTTTTTGCTTGTTACTTGAATTGATTTCATATGTTTGTTAAGTCAATTCTTGCGCATTATTTGAGGGGGAGTAAATATAAATTTCGTGCATTAGCTCCAAATATTTTTGACGCTTTTCTCTAAGTATTTTAGATGTCTTCAAACAAAATAAAAGAGTGAGACGTCGACACTACAAGACGAGGAGCTATTGTCACAGACCAAATATTTCAAAAGAAAACATGCAAAAATATTTGTTGATTAACTCCATTATTTCTAACATTTTTTTCTCTAAGTGGTACAGATTTTTTCCTGTCAGGGGAGCTAGACGTTACTACACAGAAAATCCAGGGAGTTAATTGCATTTATTTTAATTCTGAGGGGGAGCATTACAATGTGATTTTATTTGAAATAGGGATCAATCTGAAAATTTTAGAAGTACTTACAATCGAGAAATTACATATAAGAATCAATTGGAAATCATATGTTTCTCGATCGTAAACAGGGTTGGGAACGATTTTGATTGGCCGCGATAATTTGCGATTGAGAAGTTGAATTGAAGAGAAATTTTCGAATCAATATTTCTCGAGCGCAAATAGTAATGGGCCTGATCCATTTAATCGCAAAACGTTCAATCGCAAACCCAACATTGACTTACAGCGAGTTAATAAAAGTTCACTTTTTGTCAGTCGAAAAACTTTATCTCACGCAAACCTAAATCGCAAAAGTTTCTCTCTCGAAAAACTTTCACAGACAGTTTAAATATCTCACAAATCTTTCGATTTCCAACACCAAATTGTCTGTTTATGGTAGAAATGAGATGCATTTGACATTTGCGTGCGATTTAACTCCATTAGCATCTGCATTTTATAGTTTTCGCATGATTAGGATTAGATTCTCGATTGTTCTTCAAATTGAGAAAACCGTATACTATTTTATAGTGATTAGGCATGTTTACGAGTTTAATCTGGGTTAATGCCTACACTTAAGATAGTTTCGATGTTTTCTATGAATCTGGTAGTTTAAACTTTCGAAAAATCTGCATCTTAGACCACTAAGTTGAGTTTTGAAAGAAACTGGGTATTTGAATGTTTGAAGCCATCAAAGAACTATGTTGATCGCAAAGAGTCTTAATTGAATTACGATTCAATTGAGATACTGTTTGTATCGAATTAGTTTTAGATCACTAAATTCTGACTTAGTCGCTAAGAAAGAAGATTTTTGACCGAAAAATCACTTAGTCGAGAAATCTAATTAGGATTTTCTGCGAGCGAAAAATTTAAGCGCTGAATAGACAATTTAGATGCAAATTAGATCGAGCGTAAAACTTACTATCGCTCATTTTATTTCGGTCACAAAAATTTAGCAGCAAAAAATTTAATTTTTCAACGCATAGTTTTTCGATCGTAAAATTCGCCCGAGGAGCATCAAGTACAACGGCTCAAGGATCGACAAATTTTGCAACAAGCTTCGGTGGACCTCGTGCTGATAGAAGACGACGAACTTCGAGTAAACTGATTTTCGAGAGTGGTTTTTCAAAAATGTTTATCGAAATATTTTCAAAGAAGTAGAAAAATTGTTTATCAAAAATTTGGATGATTGCAAATTGAGATTTGAAAATTTCCGATAAATTTGACTCAAATAGTTGACTAAACTTATTCGAATAAAGTTATGATGGAGGAAGAGTTTTTCGCCTAGTTTTGACTCGAGAATTTTGATTATCGAAAAACTTGAACGAAAAAACTTGAGATTGAAAAACTTGAGATCGAAAAACAGATTTGTTTTAGTTAAAAATTTGAGCGTTGCACAAACAGTACCAGTAATATTTCACGCTTAGTTAGACTTGAAAAAGTTTTGCAGCGTGAGCACGAAAAAAGCTTATATTCAAAAATCAAGTTTTTCGAGTCAAATTCTAGTGAAAAACAAGCGAAGAACTCTGAGCAGGAATATTTCAGACATGATATCACGAATTCAACTGAAAATCTTCAAATCCAGCAATGCAAATATGGGCTATCAGCCAAAATCATGAACTAGGCAAGCACAAACATTCGATTAAACGGGTTTACAGCAAAATCAGCGAAATTGACTACAAACTGAGACATTAGACAATGCATTGATTTCTATAATCGAAATTGATACGCAACTTGATTCTAACAAAGAATCAAGCAGTTTCGCACATAATTAACAACGAATTTCTCACAATAATTGTAGAGTATATATTTTAATTGTGCTTGATTTTATTAGTTGTCCTTGTAATTAGGGGCATTTTGTATAGTAGTCCTTAGATTAGGACTAGTTTGATATTTATACCAAGTTTCTTTGGTATAAATATATGTAAACAAATTGTGCTGAATAGAGAAAGTTTTGGAAATTGATCCGAAAGGCTTGCAATTCAAAGATAGAGAAACAATATTAACTTTCTCACTCTACTAGAATTCTCTCTCTTGTTCTTCATTGAGTTTTTCGATCGAATTTCAATGTCGACCATTATCATCGAATTACTTAGAATTCATGCCTTGGATCATTGAGTTGTTAATCGTAGGACCTAACAATAATTTCGATCGAACAAGACGAGAGAGAAAAAGTGTTGTGTGAGAAAGTGTATTTAGTATTTCTCTCTCTAGCATGTAAACTTCAAGCCTTTCAAATCTTTTCGTCTAACGCTTTTTATTCACAATAGTGTACAACGCTATGTTTACGTATCTATTTGGTATAATTACATGTGGATCCTACACTATTGTTTAATAAGAAACGCCCTAAAATACAAACGAATAATAGAGCACAACAAAAATGTCTTCTCAGTAGGTTTACATGTCAAATGGTGAATGATTGAGGATACGTTTGGTATAATAATTTCAATGTGGGAAAATGAAAGGAGAAGTGTCATTGTATGACATTCAAAGCGCAACGTACAATGATTCGACGTGCTAAATTAGTTTTTTCTTCGTTTTTTCCAGGAATGAGTTCCGTATACCAAATGCATCCTTAGTCCCAAAATATTTTAACTCGGGGACAACGCTCATGATGATGAGAATCCAAATGTGCAACAATATGAAATTAACCTATTTTATTTTACTCAACACCATAATCTTGTTCTATCTTAACTCTTGCTTTGAACTTACCACACATTGAAGTAAAACAAAATTAATGTCCACTAAAGATACTCGTATTCGCTAATGTCCATAACATAGTTCTCAATCAATTTAAATCTAAGTAAAACTTTGAACAGTTCTACGGAACTTCCACCGGCTTAAAACTTATACAAAGCAAATTAAGTTATTCATATTGTTATATTACTAGTCTAACGACCTTCTGTTTTTCCGAACAAATAGTGCAAAAACGAGAAAAAAAGAATCGTTAAACAAACATGAAGATCAAGTCTATCTCCATCATGCTTCTTGTCATTCTCATGGTTAATGTTAAGCACACCTTAGCCATTCGATCGCTCGAGACGTGCGACCCAAGTGGGTGAGGGGTAAAGCCACCACCGGGGCAGTGCAACCAAGAGAATAACTCAGATTGCTGCAAACCTGGAGAATCTTACAAGACATATAAGTGTTCTCCGCCAGTTTCAGAGGCTACAAAAGCCGTTCTTACACAAAATAGCTTCCAAAAGGGTGGAGATGGTGGTGGCCCTTCAGAATGTGACAATCATTATCACTCTGATGATACACCAATTGTTGCACTGTCAACAGGATGGTATCATAATGGGAATAGGTGTTTTCACAACATTACAATAAGTGGTAATGGGAAAAGTGTGGTGGCTATGGTGGTCGATGAGTGTGATTCAACCATGGGATGTGACGATGAACATGACTATCAACCACCGTGTAATAACAATATTGTTGATACTTCGAAGGCTGTTTGGGAAGCTCTAGGAGTTCCAGAGAGTGATTGGGGGGAGATGGACATTACTTGGTCCGAGTAACTGATGCTTAATTTAATGGATACAACATATGATGATGTTACTTGTCTGTAAAGTTGCTGAATTAAAATCTTTACATAACAAGTTTTGTATAGAAAATATCAACACCTTAAAGCACGAAATAAAACGATAGGAGTAGAAGAGAAATGGAATAATTCAAAGTAAAACTTGAACTGCTTCATAGCATTATTTATGAAAGTACAATCCAAGCAACAATGCCATACACCTCTTGCATATATGTCAATGTGCATCTCGTCCTTGACTGTAAATAATGATAACGGTACATATTTACATATATAATCAAGTTACTAAGTCCTCAACATATACTTATTCTTGTGATAAATTAACAATATTACAAGTATACTCGAGTTACTAGTAAACGTCTAGATTAGACCTGCCAAAATGGCCCGCGGCCCGGGGCCTGGCCCGGCCCACCCTGCTATGGGCCGGGGTGGACTGGGATTTTTAAAAGCCCGCCTTCCGGCTAGCCCGGGCGGGCCGCGGGCTAGGCGGGGCGGGCCGGGCGGTCCCGCCATATATTTGATTTAATTTATTTTATACATTAAAGATGCATTTGTTAATTAATACATAATTAATGTATATTTAAACATTATAATTAATAATGAATGATGCATTTATTAATTATACACATTTAAGGTATATTTAAATATCATAATTATATAAATAATTCTTAATTAATTAAAAAGTTTAAATAAAAAAGTAAAAGAAAAAACAATGTGGGCGGGCCTGGCGGGGGTAGGCCCGCGGCCCGCTAGCGGGGTGGGCTAGGCTGCAGTTTTGAATGCCCGCCCCGCCCCCCGCGAAACAGCGGGCTTTGGTGGGCGGCGAGCCAGCACGTCCCGGTCCATTGACAGTTCTAGTCTCAGTGGAGCTGACTTAAGACATGGATACATATATCCTGAAAATGTTATATACACAACGTGCAAAAACAACATGATAGGCGGAAATTGGACGATATACATGTTTTTCAGTACTTTTTAAATAAATAAACTGAACTTAATGAAAATATTAGAATAACTAAGAGTAAGAAGTTTTCGATACAAATATCAAACTAACGAAAAGTTTTCGCACAAATATAATAGAGACAAGAAAGTTTTCGATGCGAAAACAATAATAGACCGAAGACCAAGTCTTGCAAGGAATAAAAAGTTTTCGCACACATGTAAATAAGATTAGGAAATTTTTCATAGGTCTATATATATAGCTAACTAGTTGATTCAAAGAAGGTTTCGATAGGAGTGGTCAAGTGGATAAAGTTTTCGATAGAGACAAGCAAATATAGTTTTTGATAGATAAATTTTTTCTAATAACAAAAGTTTTTGATGTTTCAACATTATCACGTTATATAAATAGTCAAAGATACATATATATGTAATAATAGTAATAATATTAATGCATTTAACAAGCAATCACACGTGGTAGTCACTTATGTTATCTTTTAGTGTGACCAATAAAGAGCTTTCTTAGTATTAAAGTAATCGACATCACACATTTAGTATAGCATCAATATAAGTGAATATAAATTTAACACACATGATAAAGAAGCTAAGAACACTTCGAAAAAAAAAAAGAAAAGAGAAAGATGTCCTTGGCCAAACTCAAATCTTCAAAAGGTTATAGGTGTGGAAATTATGATCTTCATGGTTCACATATATACACACAGGGATAATTATAATTAAGTGTACTTGTTAAGCATAAGAGGTTTTCGTAACCTTATATATATGTATATTTAAGTCTATTGATACAAATATATATATGTATATTTAAGTCTATTGAGACAAAGGGTTATATATATATGTACACATATATATATATATATATATATATTTATTGGGATGACTTTTCAATACATGAATATGTCACGGTTTGGAAGGATGACTTTTCGGGATATTAGACTACCAAGTTTTTGGCATTAAGTCTTTGTACAAAATTTTCGGCAAGTAGGTATATTTAAGGTTTTCGACATCTTCTAGACAAGATTATTGTTACCTCATATTTAGGTTTCGGTATTTCATCCAAAGTTTTCGGCAATGATAAGAAGCACAAAGTTTTCAGTATTTATTTAGGGTTTTCGATATTCGCTTGCAAATGTTTTCGACATTCAGTACTTTTCATCATTTAATAAGTTTGTATAATTGATAAGTTTTTGGTACCACATAGGGTTCTCGGTGGTATACAGATTGTCAACAGATTTCGATATATTAGGGTTTTCAATAATATTTTCGGTACAATATAATTAACAATCAATACAAGTTTCGACATAAATATATATTATCTAAGCTGAGAGTCTAACATATTCTAATTAATAACCGGAAAGGAAAAGGCTACAGATAGAAATGATCCTGCATAATAAAACATGCATATCATGCACAGAATGTCATTATAGGTTCCATGTAATTAATTTTATAGATAGGCATATAGATGGTATTAATTTTTGATTATGGTGTTATAAGTTGTTAGTATGAAAATAAATGTTATGATAAATAAATATATATGTTTAAGTCATAAAATAGTTAGATCCAAGTAATGTAATTTTAAATAAATAAACTGAACTTAATGAAAATATTAAAATAACTAAGAGTAAGAAGTTTTCGATACAAATATCAAACTAAAGAAAATTCACACAAATATATTAGGGACAAGAAAGTTTTCGACGCTAAAAGAGTAGCAGACCGAAAACCAAGTCTTGCATGGAACAAAAAGTTTCCGCAGGTCTATATGTATAGCCAACTAGTTGATTCAAAGAAGTTTTCGATAGGAGTGGTTAAGTGGATAAAGTTTTCGATAGAGACAAGCAAATATAGTTTTGATCGATAGAAGTTTTCCTAATAACCAGAGTTTCCGATGTTTAACCTTTATCACATTATATAAATAGTCAAAGATACATATATATATAATAATAGTAATATTAATGCATTTAAGCAATCACGCGTGATAGTCACTTATGTTATTCTTTAGCGTGACTGATAAAGAGTTTTCTTAGTATTAAAGTAATCGACATCACCCATTTATTTAAGCATCAATATAAGTGAATATAAATTTAACACAAAGAAGCTAAGAACACTTGGAACAAAAAAAAGAAAAGAGAAAGAAATCATTGGGCAAACTCAAATCTTCAAAAGGTTATAGGTGTGGAAATTATGATCTTTGGTTCACATATATACATATAGTGATAATTATAATTAAGTGTACTTGTTAAGCATAAGAAGTTTTTCGTAACCTTATATATATGTATATGTAAGTCTATTGAAACAAGGGGTTATATATATATACATATAAATATATATATATATATATATATATATATTGGAATGATTTTTCAATACATGAATATGTTAGGGTTGGGAGGAATTCGAGTCTCTTGAGGAAAATATGTTTGGCAGATTTCGATCTTTTGGACTAGAATTTAGTATTCTTATGTTTATATTAAGGGTTGTACAAGACTTAAAAGTTTCGATACTATAGCATGTTTGTCTTTAAAGAAGTTTTCTAATCATTAGAATAAGAACATTTGGGTATGAAGTTTCGACGAATTATTGTTTCTAAGGCTTTGAATTCTTTAAGATCTTTTCAGCATGGGGCCTGTATAACAAGTTTTCCGTATTTTAAATTAATGGCGAGTTTTCGAAGTCACCAATCCCATGAAAAATTCCATTAATTGTACGACAAAGTTTTCGAAATGCTTTGCACAAAGTTTCCGTGTGTGAGGATGTAAAGTTTTTCTATTATTTCAATGAAGTTTTCGGTATATTAGACTACCAAGTTTTTGGCATTAAGTCTTTATACAAAATTTTCGGCAAAGAGGTATATTTAAGGTTTTCGACATCTTCAAGAAAAGATTATTGTTACTTCATATTTAGGTTTTCGATATTTCACCCAAAGTTTTCGGCAATGATAAGAAGCCCAAAGTTTTCAGTATTTATTTAGGGTTTCCGATATTCACTTGCAAATGTTTACGACATTAAGTACTTTTCATCGTTTAGAAAGTTTGTATAATGGATAAGTTTTTGGTACCGCATAGGGTTTTCGGTGGTATGCAGATTTTCAGAATTTAACAGATTTTCGATATATTCGGGTTTCAATAATATTTCGGTACAATATAATTAACAATCAATACAAGTTTCGACATCAATTAGAATATATATTATCTATGCTGAGAGTTAAACATATTATAGTTAATAAACGGAAAGGAAAAGGCTACAGATCGGCATGATCCTGCATAATAAAGCATGCATATCACGCACAACATGTCATTATAGGATTTCATATCTACCAGATAAAATAATTGTATAGGTCAGGAGACTGGTAAGGGCAAGGAAAAAGCCCAGTGAAGGACAGGAAGTTACGAAACTTGTGAGCATGATTTGCAACATGTAATTTATGTGCCTTATGTGCTTTATATGAATTAATTGGTTAATACGTGATATATATGTACTATATATCATCCACGTGAATTATATGACCGTTACGTGTTCTAATATGATTTGTGGGTCATATAAGGTATTCGTAGAGTATTGCTCACATATAAAATGAAGGGAGAAACCGTTGTAACTGCTAGACTACAGATGGTATGATACTGATGCTAAGGCATACCTCTCTACAAATCAGGGGATTTTACAGAGTCCCGTACAGGTAATATGTATCCCTACAAATCGGGGGATTACGGAATGGGTACAGAGTCCCATGTATGGGCGCCGACTGGGCATATAGCACAGTCTAGCTAGTCTATAACTGGAGTATAAAAACAAATGGACATATAGAATGGCATGTGATCTACGGATCTTATGAATGACAATTATGGGAACGATGATTACGTGATCGAAAATGAATGGAGTACTGCTTATTTTATTAATTGTACATTATTAGTTAACATGTTGCGATCATACTCTGAATTGTTGTCTTCACAGCTGTTAGATAATTATCCGGCTACGTAGAACGCATCTTCCTAAGCATAGATTCAAGGTTTCCCGGATACGCTCTCCCCCCGCACCCTTCTGTTCATCGTTAGCATATAGAATAGAAATGTTCTAAACTGTTGCATTTTGTGACTCGTTATTGTCAAAGGAACTAGACCGGATGTATGCACCCGTTTTTGTTAAACGAAATATTTATGAAAACCACGAAAACTTTTATGCGAATATTTTATTAATGCGTAGAAGGTAATATAGGAACGGGGCGCTACATATTATGTCGCCAAGGTTTCCGAAGAGTAAATTGAAGGTCATTTTTTACTTAATCTAACAAATTTCGCACTTAGGTTCAGTGTCACTCTATTCTTCATCCCGAGAATGATCTTCAAATTCTCTAACAAAGTTGTCGGAAATGCTTCGTAAAAATTTTCGTGACTGGTCGAGGCTTGAAACGTACACCAGAAAAAATCTCAATTATTCGTGTGTTCTAAGATGAAGTAAAATGTTCCGTCGATGTGTTTACCTTTAGTGATGAATACGATCCTTAACTAGTTTAATAGCCGACTTGTTGTCTACTTGTATTTCTATCGGATGTACTTGTCGAACATTCAGTGCGAGGAACATGTTTCCCAACTAGATCGTGTGGTAGACGCACCAGGATGTTGCTTCGGCTTTGCATGCGGTTAATGTCATGGCTGCTTTGTTGAGATCCAAGTAAATCCCATGTTTCCCAAATAAAACACATATCCTCATGTACTCTTCTGACCGCACATCTCCACAACAGTTATCGTCCAAGTATCATATATTATAGTCGTTCACCTATGAATAAAACAGCTTAAGCGACTGTGTTCCTCGGATGTAGTGCAGAATACTATTGAATGCTTTGAGGTGTGACTGTGTTGGCTCTTATAAGCAGCCGCAAACGATACCCACAATATAGGCCATCTGGTTGTGTCCAAGTGAGATACTCGAACTATCCACCATGCTTCTATAATTATTTGGACTTACATGCTTTTTTCCGTCAAGTTTGGATAACTTTTCCCAAGTTCCATCAGTGTCGTCACGGACTTGCTATCTCCAATCTTTCTTTTGTCAAAAATCTAGTTCGTATAGGCTTCTTGCCAAACGAAAATATTCATACTTCTATACTAGACTTCATGACATAGGAAGTATTTCATTAGACCCAAGTCCGACATAGAGGGCGATGATCACTTTTGTTTCCTTTCATTTTCACGTGCAAAGAAGGCTCAAACAGGCACTGCGCAGACTTATTTTATTTGAAGTAATTATGCTCAAGGTTCTTGTTTTAATCCGCCAAACATCTTTCCCATCTTCAACACCTTTCTCTTTTCTCCTTGTTTCAGGTATCCTGGTGGTTGTTCGACATCTTCTTCTCGAGCATTTCATCTAGAAATGCAGACTTCAAGCTTTGATATATTTGCCACTCGTGTTAAGAATCTTGAGCCAGAAGAATTGTTTCCATTATTAGCCACCCATCCACCAGATATAGTGGCCACATTGAATATTACAGCTCTTGTAAGCTTCACATTGTCGGTTATCTCGGCTTATTCGCTTTGTTCTTTTTCGTGTGTTGATGTTGTAGCGATTGTTGGTACAAGGCTTCGTGATTATGCTTGCTGCCATCCCTTTCCCTTTCCAGTTACATGAGATGCTTTTGCCCACTAGGAATCAATGCATAGGAATCAATTTGAAAATCAAACTTTTCGAGCGCAAAATATCTTGGCATGAACAGTGACATTTTCCACGATCAAACACTTCGAAAATTTCAAAGATTTTTTTCACGCGTTATATGTTTCATTCAAAATTACGAACATGCCATTACAATTTTCAAAATCAATTATACTATATGCATACTACACGATTTCAATTCAAAATTCATGAAACATGTCATGACTTGATACAATATTATAGTTTGATGAAATTAAATCAATTTCCGACTAAAATTAAATTTTGAACTAATGAACTTTTTATCTTTTATGCTTCAGATGGATCGCTACCTACGATACAATCACATCCACGACCATAATTTGTACCAGAAGGTCCAGGATACAAATTTTCAACACGATCTCACCACCTTTTGGTGTCCAGATGATATCATCATATCAATTCTGCAAGGCCACCCCATCTGGCATGCATTGACGGTTCCCGCCTCGGTGCCAATGGTCTATCTCCAGCAATTCTGGGGATGCATTCAAGGAGCAGTGGAAAGTGGGGCCTTCTCCTTCTCAACCGTAATTGGGACGCGACACATTACTATGAACAAGAACCAGTTCGGGATGATTCTGGACTTGCCATGCAGTACAAACTATGACCCGCTCCCATCAGACGCAGAAATGGTGCATGATTTCATGCAGATGGATATCAACCGCAGCTCACCAAGCTAGCTCAGGTCCAGAGCAGCGGTATACCTCATCCCTGGAAGACACTGTTCGGGATCGTGAACAAGTGTTTATCGCCCAAGCATACAGGCTTCGATAAGGGCAATGGCAACATACTACGGATCTTTCACGGACTCGCATTCTCCGGAAAATTACGATTTCACGCAGCTGATCTGGAATGATCTTGCAGACCAGATTAGGCAAAAGGAGAATCGAAGATCGAAGAATGTGCGCTACGCTCGGTGGTTTAATGTCATCATCCGCCAATATATGGAGATGCACGAGCAGAACATTCCTCGCCTGCCTCCGGGAGGAAATTATCAACCACCCAAGCTTAAATTCTTTCACAATCCACGGCTCACGGACTTGGACCAACGGTCGATGCCGATTTCTTTTGAGCTGCTACGTCTCGCCGACCCCCCGGGAGACGTGTATCGAGCTTACTGCCGGGAGAATCACCTCACCGAGGAGATGATTCGAGGGCCCCCGACAGATTTTGGAGTTAGCTTTCCCAACCGCAACACAACCAAGCCCTGACGACACGATGATAGATGTTGTCGCTCAGGAGCTTCAACAGGAGTCTCCATTGGTCGAAGTGCAAATGCCCGACATAGATGATACACTAATAGACGTCGTGGCTACTGAGATGGCGCTCGAGGCTCCTGAACATAAATATCAGGTGGAGGTGCCCGTCCATGTAGGCGTGCTCCAAGAGCCTATTGAGGAGGTTCTACTTCAGGAGGCACAGCCCGAGGGGAAAACGGGGCACAGCTCACCACCTGAGACAACGAAACACGCCGGTGAGGAAGCAGCACGTGAACCGACACCTCACATGGCTTTCTCATCAGACACTGAGTCTGATGAGGAGATCCAACTTATAAGACGGACTCCGCGTCGACTGAGCCTTCAAATCGAGTCCCTCTTCACCGTCATCTCCACCACGTCAGACACGCCGCAGGTCATACCTTCTAGGGCTGAGGACCCTTCGTCGCTCAATCTAGAGCCGCAGCCCACTATCACAGCGGCGGTCGGGGCCGAGGACCAGACTATCACTACCGGCCTTGACGTCGAAATGTCTAACGTACAGGTTCAATCTGAGCCTGTCACAACATCCATAGACGCAAATCTTCTAGATTCAAGTCGAGGATTGGATGAAAGTCTCATACAGTCACAACCTCAAGTGACTGTGAGCTAACCTGAGGAGCCGGTGTCTGCTCAAGGGTTGATATCAGGCGACATTAGTCGTCCTGGAGCATCCAAGGAGTCGCACCGTTTGTGACGAATGAGCAATTCGAAGCCGCTCTCTCCGCTGCTGTTCAGTCGCTTGAAGACAAAATAATGGAGTTCTTACTGCCATAGAGATATCCCGCAGAGACACCGGGAAAGCACCTGTATCCGAAGGCACCTCGTCACAGCCCAACCTCACACCTCCACAACCCACACCCATCGACCCTTTATCCACTTCATTCATCCTCATCAATCCATACACCATACCCATAAACGAGCTCCACGACGTCCTACTCGCCCGCCTGATCGCCGTCCATCCGGTCGCCTCAAGAAGAGTCTCTTTATAGGCGACTGATGGATCATCATGAGCCACCTACTAAAACATGCCGAGGCCAAAGCTCCCACTCAAGACGCAGACATGACGATCCTGACAATCCGAATCCTCATGAGGGGGAGAAGAGGCCACGGACATCTACGAGTGACCAAGGACAAGGCTCGGGCGCGACGCAAACAAGCGCTGGAGCAGGTGAAACCCAAACCCAAACACAAACCATCCACACCATGCACCGCACCACCAATCTAACCCATATCGACCCACCAACCTTTCACCTCCGGACGCCTCCGCCCACACCACCGACTCTGACAAGCCCCTTGCTTCCGGAAGAAGAAAGTGTGGCCATGCTCGTAGCTCTGCACAAACCCAAGCTACTCCCTCAACAGCTCCAGAACAACCGGGCCCTTCAGGACACGGCGTCAACCCGCATGAATATCTCGACAAATTCATGTTTGAAGAACAGTGGGCGACCCATTATATGCCCGAGGAGCATCAAGTACAACGGCTCAAGGAGGGTCGACAAATTTTGCAACAAGCTTTGGTGGACCTCGTGCTGATAGACGACGAACTACAGGAAGGTGTAGACCACGAACAAGATCCCACAGGGCTTTTAGAGCAGATCACGCAACGAGTGGTTTCCCCCACAAGACAAATGCCAGGGACCGTTTCGATCGACACGCCGTGGGAGAATATCCGAATAGAGATACCCTTCCTCGAAGAAGTCCGTGTGAATATTTGGATGTCGCCTTCCAACCCCAACCTACATTATCGAGCCAGTGGCCAGAACTCGAGACGAACTAAGCGAGAGCGACCTACCGTACCTCCCTTCCTCAAGGCTTCGTAAAGAAAGAAGGACTCGAGGGACTCTACCTGTTCATGATGCGCCAAGTCAAGTACTTCGCCGCACACGACCTACAGATAGCTCTGGAGAGCAACATGAAGAAGGTCAACATGACCGCTCCACTCAACAAAGGACCTGAGATCGAAGGGCTTCCCAACAATCACGTGCACATCAGCTCAGTTCTAGGCGTCACCTACAACAATCCAATCGCGAAGAAGACTAGGATGATGCTGAAGACTGAGATACACAAATTTTGTGATGGGACGCTCAAGGTCATCAGGAAAAACATCGAAAAGAGATTGGAAGAGATCAACAGAGACACGATGCTGAGAATCCACAGGTTCGTGAGAAAACAGCCGCTCCTGATGGAATTGCCAGATGATGTCGAGGAGCGTCTGAAGCTGCGGGAAACAGTCAGAAACTATGAGCATGCGCTGGGCTTGCGCAGATCGTATTACGCCCGACAAGGACAAACAGCGCAGAAACGCAATCAAGCACAAAGGGGGAGATTGTAGAGTATCTATTTTAGTTGTGCTTGATTTTATTAGTTGTCCTTGTAATTAGGGGCGTTTTGTATAGTAGTCCTTAGATTAGAACAAGTTTGATATTTTATACCAAGTTTGTTTGGTATAAATACATGTAAACAAATTGTGCTGAATAGAGAAAGTTTTGGAAATTGATCCGAAAGGCTTGCAATTCAATTTCTAGAGAGAGAAACAGTAGTAACTTTCTCACTCTACTCGATATCTCTCTCTTGTTCTTCATTTGAGTTTTTCGATCGAATTTCAATGTCGACCATTATCATCGAATTACTCAGAATTCATGCCTAGGATTATTGAGTTGTTAATCGTAGGACCTAACAATAATTTCGATCGAACAACACGAGAGAGAAAAAGTATAGTGTGAGAAAGTGTATTTAGTATTTCTCTCTCTAGCATGTAAACTTCAAGACTTTCAAATCTTTTCGTCTAACTCTTTTTATTCACAATAGTGTACAATGCTATTTATACGTATCTATTTGGTATGATTACATGTGGATCCTACACTATTGTTTAATAAGAAACGCCCTAAAATACAAAAGAATAATAGCGGACAACAAAAATGTCTTCACAGTAGGTTTACATGTCAAATAGTGAATGATGCGTTTGGTATAATATTTTCAATGTGGAAAGATGAAAGGAGAAGTGTCATTGTATGACATTCAAAGCGCAACGTACAATGATTCGACGTGCTAAATTAGTTTTTTCTTCATTTTCTCCACGTATGAATTCCGTATACCAAATGCATCCTTAGTCCCAAAATATTTTAACTCGGGGACAACGCTCATGATGATGAGATCCAAATGTGCAACAATATGAAATTAACCTATTTTATTTTACTCAACACCATATTCTTGTTCTATCTTAACTCTTGCTTTGAACTTATCACACATTGAAGTAAAACAAAGTTAATGTCCACTAATGATAGTCGTATTCGCTAATGTCCATAATATAGTTCTCAATCAATTTAAATTTAATTAAAACTTTGAACAATTCTATGGAACTTCCACCGGCTTAAAACTTATATAAAGCAAATTAAGTTATTCATATTGTTATATTACTAGTCGAACGACCTTCTCTTTTTCCGAACAAATAGACGAGAAAAAAGAACCGTTAAACAAACATGAAGATCAAGTCTATCTTCATCATGATTCTTGTCATTCTCATGGTTAATGTTAAGCACACCTTAGCCATTCGTTTGCTCGAGACGTGCGACCCAAGTGGGCGAATTATAGGGGTAAAGCCACCACCAGGGCAGTGCAACCAAGAGAATAACTCAGATTGCTGCAAACCTGGAGAATCTTACAAGACATATAAGTGTTCTCCGCCAGTTTCAGAGGCTACAAAAGCCGTTCTTACACAAAATAGCTTCCAAAAGGGTGGAGATGGTGGTGGCCCTTCAGAATGTGACAATCATTATCACTCTGATGATACACCAATTGTTGCACTGTCAACAGGATGGTATCATAATGGGAATAGGTGTTTTCACAACATTACAATAATTGGTAATGGGAAAAGTGTGGTGGCTATGGTGGTCGATGAGTGTGATTCAACCATGGGATGTGACGATGAACATGACTATCAACCACCGTGTAATAACAATATTGTTGATGCTTCGAAGGCTGTTTGGAAAGCTCTAGGAGTTCCAGAGAGTGATTGGGGGGAGATGGACGTTACTTGGTCAGAGTAACTGAAGCTTAATTTAATGGATACAACATATGATGATGTTTTACATTTTACATGTGCATGTGATATTTGTACTTGTCTGTAAAGTTGCTGAATTAAAATCTTTACATAACAAGTTTTGTATAGAAAATATCAACACCTTAAAGCACGAAATAAAAAGATAGGAGTAGAAGAGAAATGGAATAATTCAAAGTAAAACTTGAACTGCTTCGTAGCGTTATTATGAAAGTACAATCCAAGCAACAATGCCATACACCTCTTGCATATATGTCAATGTGCATCAAGTCCTTGACGGTAAATAATGATAACGTTACATATGTACATATATAATCAAGTTACTAAGTCCTCAATATATACTTATTCTTGTGATAAATTAACAATATTACAAGTATACTCGAGTTACTTGTAAACGTCTAAATTGGACCTGTCAAAATGGCCCGCGGCCCGGGGCCTTGCCTGGCCCGCCCTGCCTATGGGGCGGAGTGGGCTGGGATATTTAAGGCCCGCCTTTTGGCTAGCCCGGGCGGGCCGCGGGCTAGGCGGGGCGGGCTCGGCCGGCCCGCCAAATATTTGATTTAATTTATTTTACACATTAAATATATATTTTTTTAAATAAAGGAATTAACTAATGACTTTATTGATAAGTAATGATGTATTTATTAATTAATACATAATTAATGTATTAAAAAGTTTAAATAAAAAAGTAGAAGAAAAAAGAATGTGGGCGGCCTGGCGGGGCAGGTCCGCAGCCCGCTAGCGGCGTGGGCTGGGCTTCAGTTTTGAATGCCAGCCACATGGCGGGCCAGCCCGTCCCGGCCCATTGACAGTTCTAGTCTCAGTGGAGCTGACTTAAGACATGGATACATATATCCTGAAAATGTTGTATACACAACGTGCAAAAACAACATGCTAGGCGGAAATTGGACGATATACATGTTTTTAAGTACTTTTTAAATAAATAAACTGAACTTAATGAAATATTAGAATAACTAAGAGTAAGAAGTTTTTGATACAAATATCAAACTAACGACAGGTTTTCGCACAAATATAATAGAGACAAGAAAGTTTTCGATGCCAAAAGAATAATAGACCGAAGACCAAGTCTTGCAAGGAATAAAAAGTTTTCGCACACATGTAAATAAGATTAGGAAAGTTTTCATAGGTCTTTATTTATAGCTAACTAGTTGATTCAAAGAAGGTTTCGATAGGAGTGGTCAAGTGGATAAAGTTTTCGATAGAGACAAGCAAATATAGTTTTCGATAGATAAACGTTTTTCTAATAACCAAAATTTTTGATGTTTCAACTTTCACGTTATATAAATAGTCAAAGATACATATATATGTAATAATAATAATATTAATGCATTTAACAAGCAATCACACGTGGTAGTCACTTATGTTATCTTTTAGTTTGACCAATAAAGAGCTTTCTTAGTATTAAAGCAATCCACATCACCCATTTATTAAAGCATCAATATAAGTGAATATAAATTTAACACAAAGAAGCTAAGAACACTTCGAACAAAAAAAAAGAAAAGAGAAAGAAATCCTTGGGCAAACTCAAATATTCAAAAGGTTATAGGTGTGGAAATTCTGATCTTCGTGGTTCACATATATACATATAGGGATAATTATAATTAAGTGTACTTGTTAAGCATAAGAGGTTTTCGTAACCTTATATATATGTATATTTAAGTCTATTGATACAAATATATATATGTACATATATATATATATATAGAGGAATTTTATAGAGCTCCCCTTATGTGAGCACCTTATGTGGGCACCTGTCGATGTGCCACTGATTCGTGCCATGTCGACATGCCACATCGACGTTAGATGACACGTAACACTAATTAATACATTCTAGGGGTCACTGATCGACATATCGGATGATGATGTGGCATGTTTACGCTTTGTGTGGCACCCGTTATGGGGTATTGATTTGTGGGCATAAACATGTCACATAATCGTCCGATATGTTGATCAATGACCCCTAGAAAGTACTAATTAGTGTTATGTGTCATCTAACGTTGATGTGGCATGTCGACATGGCACGAATCAGTGCCACATTGTCCCACGCAAGGTGCTCACGTAAGGTGAGCACCATAAAATTCCTCTGAGGAATTTTTTGGTGCTCACCTTACGTGAGCACCTTACGTGGGCACCTGTCGATGTGGCACTGTTTGTGCCATGTCGACATGCCACATCAACGTTAGATGATACATAACAATAATTACCACATTCTAGGGGTCATTGATCGACATATAGGACGATGATGTGGCACGTTTACGCTTTATGTGGCACCCGTTATGGGGTATTGATCTGTGGGCATAAACATGCCACATCATCGTCCGATATGTTGGTCAATGACCCCTAGAAAGTACTAATTAGTGTTATGTGTCATCTAACTTTGATGTGGCATGTCGACATGGCACGAATCAGTGCCACATCGACAGGTGCCCACGTAAGGTGCTCACATAAGTTGAGCACGATAGAATTCCTCTCTTTCTCTCTCTCTCTCTCTCTCTCTCTCTCTATATATATATATATATATATATATATATATATATATATTTTTGGGATGACTTTTCAATACATGAATATGTTACGGTTTGGAAGGATGACTTTTCGGTATATTAGATTACCAAGTTTTGGCATTAAGTCTTTGTGCAAAATTTTCGGCAAGGAGGTATATTTAAGGTTTTCGACACCTTCTAGAAAAGATTATTGTTACCTCATATTTAGGTTTCGGTATTTCATCCAAAGTTTTCGGCAATGATAAGAAGCACAACTGTTTTCAGTATTTATTTAGGGTTTTCGATATTCGCTTGCTAATGTTTTCGACATTAAGTACTTTTCATCATTTAATAAGTTTGTATAATTGATAAGTTTTTGGTACCACATAGGGTTTTCGGTGGTATACAGATTTTCAACAGATTTTCGATATATTAGGGTTTTCAATAATATTTTCGGTACAATATAATTAACAATCAATACAAGTTTCGACATAAATATATTTTATCTAAGCTTAGAGTCTAACATATTATAATTAATAACCGGAAAGGAAAATGCTACAGATAGGAATGATCCTGCATAATAAAACATGCATATCAAGCAAAGAATGTCATTATAGGTTCCATGTAATTAATTTTATAGATAGCCATATAGATGGTATTAATATTTGATTATGGTGTTATAAGTTGTTTGTATGAAAATAAATGTTAAGATAAATAAATATATATGTTTAAGTCATAAAATAGTTTGACCCAAGTAATGTAATTTTAAATAAATAAACTAACTTAATGAAAATATTAAAATAACTAAGAGTAAGAAGTTTTCGATACAAATATCAATCTGAAGAAAATTCACACAAATATAATAGGGACAAGAAAGTTTTCGACGCTAAAAGAATAACAGACCGAAAACCAAGTCTTGCATGGAACAAAAAGTATTTGCACACATGTAAATAAGATTAGGAAAGTTTTCGCAGGGCTATATGTATAGCCAACTAGTTGATTCAAAGAAGTTTTCGATAGGAGTTGTTAAGTGGATAAAGTTTTCGATAGAGACAAGCAAATATAGTTTTGATCGATAGAAGTTTTTAATAACCAGAGTTTTCGATGTTTAACCTTTATCACATTATATAAATAGTCAAAGATACATATATATATAATAATAATAATAATATTAATGCATTTAAGCAATCACGCGTGATAGCCACTTATGTTATTCTTTAGCGTGACTGATAAAGAGTTTTCTTAGTATTAAAGTAATCGACATCACCCATTTATTAAAGCATCACTATAAGTGAATATAAATTTAACACATATGATAAAGAAGCTAAGAACACTTTGAAAAAAAAAAGAGAAAAGAGAAAGAAATCATTGGGCAAACTCAAATCTTTAAACGGCTATAGGTGAGGAAATTATGATCTTCGTACTTCACATATACACATATAGGGATAATTATAATTAAAAGCATAAGAACTTTTCGTAACCTTATATATATGTATATGTAAGTCTATTGAAACAAGGGGTTATATATGTAGATATGAATATATATATATATATATTTATTTATTTATTGGAATGATTTTTCAATACATGTAAATGTTAGGGTCGGGAGGAATGCAATTCTCTTGAGGAAAATATGTTTTGGCAGATTTCGATCTTTTGGACTAGAATTTAATATTCTTATGTTAAAATTAAGGGTTATACAAGACTTAAAAGTTTCGATACTATAACATGTTTGTCTTTAAAGAAGTGTTAGGTCCTACGATTAACAACTCTAAGATCATAGGCAAGAATTCGAAGTAATTCGACAATGATAATCAATAAGATTCGATCGAAAAACTCATTTGAAGAACGAGAGAGAATTCGAGTAGAGTGAGAAAGTTACTGTTGTTTCTCTCTCTAGAAATTGAATTGCAAGCCTTTCGGATCAATTTTCAAAACTTTCTCTATTCAGCACAATTTCTTTACATGTATTTATACCAAACAATCTTGGTTTAAATATCAAACTAGTCCTAATCTAAGGACTACTATACAAAACACCCCAAATTACAAGGACAACTAATAAAATCAAGCACAATTCAAATGTATACTCTACAATCTCCCCCTTTGTGCTTGATTGCGTCTCCGCGCTGTTCGTCCTTGTTGGGCGTAGTACTGTTAGGACCCCAAATATCCAACCTAGATCGAATTTAGAAGAATCGAATCGTCTAAGAAATTCGAAGCTTAAGTATGACATTTACCTTTCTTGAAGATTGGGAGAGAAAACTTGTAGCACAAGTAAGGGTTGGCGAATTTTTCTCTCCAAAATTTTTCGATTCTAATTTTCAATCTGTAAAACCCTACTAAGCGCACTCCTAATTTTCTAAGGAGTTCACTTATATATACCACCTCGTGGTATATTTACACAAGTAGTCCTACAAAATGACTAATTGCAATTTAGCCCAAGACTACTAATTTGCATAGCAAGACTAAGACAACTATATTAACTAAATACAATTAAATAGTTCCAACAATCTCCCCCTTTGTATTCAATTTCCAATATAGCGCAGGTTGTCTTCGTCTTGCAATGGAAAGAGTCCTCGAGTCCTTGAAATCTCCTCTTTAGAAAATCTTCAAGCTCACCTAGTCTTCTAGGCATCGGCTTTTTCTTTGAATCTTCTTTTGATGTTCTTCTCCTAAATGCTGTAAGATGTACGAAGTTCTTGCCGGATTTTGGAAAGTCAGTGCTCCATCTCTCCCGTTGAAAGCACACGAAACTCCCCCTATTTGGGTCAACCTTGTGCTGAGATCGGGGAGTCCGATGTGAGGTTTGGAGAGGTAAACACGGTTGGCAACTTCGATCATTGATGCAGTCCTTGATGATGCTTGAGTCACGTGTCGTTCGATCCTCAGTCCTTGCTTCTTCTTCCGGAAGCAGGGGCATGAGAGAGTCAAGGAGAGGGCTCTGTGGGTTTTAGCCATCTTCTCCGTTTCGCCAGATTCGTCTTCTCCGAATGGAAGTTGTCTGGTTCGGCCTCGAAGAAGCGTCTCTAGTTCCAAAAGAAGATAGGCCGTCTCTTTCTTTGACTTTTTTTTTTTAAGTTGTACCAAGCTTTCTTTGAATGTGGCGTTGTGAGAGAGCCCAGTTTCAGAGTGGTACGCGCGGCGGAATTTAGTGGGTGGACCGACCGATTGTGTATGCATAACCCCTTCTCCCCCTCATGGCGAATCGTGTCAACGACTTCGGCATGTTAATTTTGAGGTAGAAAGGACATACAAAAAGGTCGGTGAGGGTAATAACCGGATGGAGCCACAAAGGCAATCCGTCGAAATGAGTACCGGGGCCACATAGGCGTCCCGTTGACATCAACTAGGAGCAAAGCTCGTAGAAGATGGCCGAAACCGTTGTTGCTTTGATGTTGCAACGGTCGGACTTTCTTCCGATCCTAGAAGCATGCGTTTAAAAGAACATGTCTACGGAAGTTCTAACATATCACAAAGATTAGGTGTATTAAAAAGTGTATGTGTCCTAAAAAAATTGAAAATTTTGGGGAGTGAGGTCACAGTAGACACGAGTGATCAATAAAAGCGTGGTACGGGGCGGAATACCACTTGGTTCAATATCTCCAGTTTCCGAGTGAAACGGTGATAGCATACGTGGCTCCCCGTGATTATGAAACACCTATCTTTTGAGAGATAGACGAGCGGGTAAGGCTCGGTTGTGCATGCGCTGCTGGACCTAATGCGACGACTTCTACCCCCGAGCTAATTAAAATTAGCACCTGGACCTATGGGGGTTGGTCTGAAAATTATGTGAGATAAGGGAGTGATGTATCTTCAAAGACTTCCTTGGCATCATCGAAATAATCTTGCTTGGTCTCAAATGCTCGAACGCGTTCCGGAGTTAGGATCAAGTCGGATTAGACTGAATCATAGGAACTTGAAATCCGTGCTTCCGGGGTACGTGAAAAGTGTTGCTCTAGTTGAATTAGCCAGCCGGAGCCGGTCGACGAAAATACGGAGCATATGATCTTCACATAGATCGTCACCGTCGTCTTTGCAAAATTGTGTCCGTTTGAAAGCTCGAGATTCTTCGTGGTACGTCCATCTTTGGATGTGGGAGAATATATCCGAGAAGCATATCGAAGAGAATTTTTTTTTCATATTCCTTTTATTTCTTCTTCCCTTTTTTTTTATATCTCACTTATTTTTTTTTATATCTTTTTTTTTATATTTTCCTTTTTTTGGATATATGTATATGTATACATATATATATGTACATTATTAATATTGTAGTATTATATTTATATCTCCCCAAAAACAATGCTTCGAAAACAAATTTTCTCCCCCTAGAAATTTGCGTAGTTAGCTCGATGAATATTAAGAATCTCGTTCCCTTAAATCGCTCATTGTAAGTTTTCTCCCCCTCAAGATTTAAAAATTCTGCTTCCTTAAAAATATAAAGGTTGCTCCTCATTAAAATAATGAGTAGCTCCCCTCAATTAAAGCTCATTTAAAAGTAATAATCGAAAAATGATATTTACCGTTTCCGTTCATAATATGCATTTGGAATTTTTAAAACCATTTAAAGCGATGAAATGCATATCGAAAATGTATCATTTGAAAAGTTTTGAAACAAACAGGTATATTTATTTTTGACGAATGCATAAGTAAATTTGAAATATACCTCATTGAAGCTTAGTTGTAGTAGCTCACGCCTCATCCCATTATCATGTACGTGGAGCCACTACGTCGAATTCCATACATGAGGGAAATTTGCAAAACTATCGGGACTTTGGTACCCATTGTCGTATGGGTCCTCCCTTATTAGCAGAAAAAGATTTAAGCATAAAAGGTGTCAAATTTAAATGTTGTCCTAAATCATCCATTAATGAACCTTTCGGTACCCAAATTTGTTTGGGACTACCTAAATTTTGTGAAGAAATAGGAACCCATGTGGGAGTGATTTGACACGGATAAGGCATTTCCGCTCGGGTGAAAGTGTGTTTCGGAGAAGGTTAAAAAATTTTCTCCGAGGCCAAGCGCACAAGATGTTTCTTTGAATGAACCTTCACCGGATATTGCGTGTAGGAAAACGAGCATATAGAATTGTAAACATCTATCGCACATAAGTCGTATTTCCTATGGTTACCCAATATTTAGAAGAATTTCGGAAATTATTTTCAAGTTTAGGCTTTTTAAATGAAAAATTAGTAGAAGCATTTGAAGCACACGATGAAGCTTGTGCGCTAGAGCTTGAAATATTTTCATGAAAAGTTTTCTTTTCAGGATCAAGAGAGGAAGGCTTTTGGTCTTTATCACTCCGTTTTGGAGCTTTACCGTTCTCCCATTTCCGTGGGACTTGTTCCTTGACTATAGAAAGTGTGGGACTTTTACTTTGAAGTTCAACTTTGGTCAAAATTGAAGTAGAATTAGTAAAAGTCGTTTCGATGGTAGGAACGAGATCATCCGTTTGCGTCCCTTTGTCGAGCTTTAACATGGAGGAAGCTTTGAGATTAGATATCTCCGTTAGAAGTGTATTCTTTTCTGCTTCAAAATTCTGTTGTTCCGTTTCTAATGTAGAATATAAATCCTCGATGTTCTTACGAATAGAAGGTACATTAACGGAAGAAGAATTTTCAGAATGATGAGATTTTGCTTCCTCGGTCTTAGAAGTCGCAAGAAGATTTTCTAAAATTTTAATCTTAGAATAGAGCTTCTTACGTTCTTCACCTAAGAAAGCCTAGTTAGCTTGAGCGGTGCTCTTTTCGATTTCGCAGGCATTTAAACTCTTGGTCAATTCACTAATCTTAGCATTAGAATTTTCTAATTGAGATTCAAAGACTAGTGATCTTAGAGTTGGCATTTGTTAATCTACAATTGAGGCTAGCTTTCTCGTCGAGGTTCCTAACCAAACAATTGTAATTATTTTCTAGCCTGACTTCTAATTCCTTAATTTTTGAGCTATGCGTCTCAAGCTGTGGCGTCTTAGTCTCACTAATTCTCAAGCTCTTAGTTTGTTCATCTATTTTCGCGTTAGAGCTTCTAAGTTCTAACTCGAGACTAGCTAATTTCTCCTCAGACTTAGATAATTTTTCTTCTAACTCTTTTGTACTTTTCTGCTCATTTTTCATGTTAGCCTACCTAATTTGTAAGGATTCTAACATGTTAAACAATGTAGAATTAGGAATAACTACCTCCGGAGAAGATGTGTCTGCCTCTTTATCGCTCGTTCGCTTCGATGGGCTTGCTTTAGAGGTATCCTCAACTCGAGCCATGAGAGCTAGATGGTTTGATTTATCTTCGTGATAGGCCATCAAGTTGTAGCTCTCCTTTGGCGTAAGACTACATGTCTTTTCTTTGTTCTCCGAATTGGATGAGGACTTCGGCTTTGACACCTGTTTTCTTAGTATTTTTGTAATTAATTTTAATTGTTGTTCAAAGTCTTTTAAATCTTGATCCATTTTATTTTTCCTTTTAATTTTTGTTGGTTGGATATTCTGGATCGTAACGTGTTTTATGGATTTGAATTTTTTTTATTGTTTAATGCTGATCAAAATATTTGGCTTTTTAAAATTTCAGTTTCGAAAAGATTTTGGTTTATAAAGTTTGATTTAAAAATTAAATAGTATATACCAAAAGCTTTCTCTATAATGTGCCAGTTTGAAGGTTACTGTTTTCGATCGAAAAAAAATTCTCGAGTAAAAGTTTTTCGAGTCAAAATGTAGAGCACTGTTTTCGATCGAAAATAATTCTCAAATATAAGTTTTTCGAGTGAAGATATGGAGCACTGTTTTTCGATTGATACGTTTTTCGACAAGGTACTGTTTCTAGAAAATAGCTTTGAATTTCAAACAGTTATGTATAGATTTACGATCGTAAAAGTTTTGCGATTTGATAAAACGTCGTCGTTTTGAGATTTTAATATCTAAACCTTTAAAACCAAATTTTTCGATTGCAAAAAGTTTTGCGGGCGAAAAATAAGTTTTGTGACGACGAACTTGTAAAAGCAACTAAACAAAAATTTGCGATCATAAAATCACGTAAATGAGTGAGAATTGAATAAAATTGAAAGTTCTGGGGTTAATTTGAAAATTTTGCACTATATCAGAACTTTCTGGACTAAATTGAAAACTATTAGAGACTGTAATATAACTGCAGGGACTAAAATAATATTTCTGGGTTCGAATTGTAAATAGCCCTGCAAATTAGATGTATGCGACGCGAAGACGATGAAGTTTCAGATTTCTTGATCGAAAAAAATCCAAACACTTTTTCGATCAAAAAAAATTTCTCGAAAGAATTGCGAGCTTGACCAGAATTTCTCGCGTTGACCTGAATTCTCGATCGCAAAACATCAATTTTTTTTCGATGAATGCGATGAACAGATCTCTCAAGCGGATTTGCGGTCGAAGTATTTCGATCGAAACAAAAAAATTATGACGAGAATTTCTCGATCGAAGAACGTTTGACGATGCAGCGGCAAAGAAGATCGCATCGACGAGTTTCTCGATCAAAGAAGCTTTCCAGCTCAGCGAAGAGCAGAGACACGAAGAGCAGAGATGCGAAGAACAAAGACGTAATTGCAGACTCAGACGCAAGTGAAGAGCAAAGAAAATCTCGACCCAAACTTAAAATTGACCGTATTCACTCCGGGTTATGGATCGAAATCATGCACTTAACAAGAACGAACAATCGACTGGACACAAACAGAGCACAATCAATCGAATTTTCAGAAAATCAGACGAACAGTTCTAAGAACAATGTGAAGAACAGTTTTGATTAATCAGCAAAAAATTCGCAGAAAGGTTGATTCGATCAATCAGAAATAAGATCAGATGTGATAGAAACACTCGATCGAACAACAAAAACAGCTAAACATGTCGAATTTTTGAGAATCTGCTCGAAAATGTTAAGAGCAGTTCAAAATTTTTAGAAAAGTTCGACGAAAATATTGGCTCAAATCTTCAAAATTCACTCAAAATCATGTTTCAGTCAATCAAAATTCGGCTTAGGCATGTACAAACGGATCGATCAAAGCCTTAACACAGCAAACTAAACCAAATTTTGAAAAGTCAGATTCTACTTCATCGAAGAACAGTATAAAAAAAATCAGTTTCGAACAAAATCAGTCCAAATTTAATCCAAATCCTAACACGTTTGGCTCTGATACCAATTGTTAGGACCCCAAATATCCAACCTAGATCGAATTTAGAAGAATCGAATCGTAAATCTAAGAAATTCGAAGCTTACGTATGAGATTTACCTTTGTTGAAGATTGTGAGAGAAAACTTGTAGCACAAGTAATGGTTGGCGAATTTTTCTCTCCAAAATTTTTCGATTCTAATTTTCAATCTGTAAAACCTTACTAAGCGCACTCCTAATTTTCTTAGGAGTTCACTTATATATACCACCTCGTGGTATATTTACACAAGTAGTCCTACAAAATGACTAATTACAATTTAGCCCAAGACTACTAATTTGCATAGCAAGACTAAGACAACTACATTAATTGAATACAATTAAATAGTTCCAACAAGTACGATTGCACAAGCCCAGCGCATGCTCATAATCTCTAACCGTTTCCCTTAGCTTCAGGCGCTCCTCGATGTCATCCAGCAATTCCATCAGGAGCGGCTGTTCTCCACGAATCGGTGGATCCTCAGCATAGTGTCTTGGTTGATTTCTTCCAACCTCTGCTCGATGTTCCTGCTGACGACCTTGAGCGTTCCGCAAAACTTACGAATCTCTGTCTTCAGCATCATCCTAGTCTTCTCGGAAGCCCTTCGATCTCAAGTCCTTTGTTGAGTGGTTCGGCCATGTTGACCTTCTTCATGTTGCTCTCCAGAGCCATCTGAAGGTCGTGAGCGGCGAAGTATTTGACTTGTCGCATCATGAACCGGTAGAGCCCTTCAATACCTTCTTTCTTGATGAATCCTTGAGGACCTTTGTACTTCTCCACGTACAGCTGATAGAGGTTGTATTCCTCGTTGACGGGGAGGTACGGTAGGTCGCTCTCGCTCAGTTCCTCTCGGGTTCTGTCCACTCGCTCAGTGACGTAGTGAGGTGTTGGAAGTCCTTTTGCACAGTAGTCACTGAGGAGTTGGCATATCGGTGAGAGTTCCTTGAACTGACTCTTCAGACGTTCCTTCGGAATCCCCAGCCTTAGGTCCAGTCCTAGTTGGGTCAGCATCCATATATATGTCATCCTCTTCTGCTGATCCCAGTGAGTGATCCCTCTCAGCTCCAACTCATCCGGCTTCTTGACTTTATCCGATGACCTCCAAATGTTTTCCCTGACTTCTTCAAGGAAATGTATCTCTATTCGGATGTTCTCCCACGGCGTGTCGATCCGTACGGTCCCTGGCATCTGTCTGGTGGGGGAAACCGCTCGTTGTGCGATCAACTCTGGTAGCCTTGGGATATCTATTTGGTAGTCTTCACCTACCTGAAGTTCGTCGTCATCAATGATTACAACATCCACGGATGCTTGTTGTAAGAAGTGTCGGACGTCCTGAAGCCGTTGTCTCTGATGCTCCTCGGGCATGGAATGGGTCATCCACTATCCTTCGAAGATGTATTTGTCTAGGACCTCGTGTGGATTGACGCCATGTCCTGAGGGGCCCGGTTGGTCTAGAGCGACTGAGGGAGTAGCTTGGGTAGCTGTTAGGGCCACGAGCATTGCTGCACTTGCTTCTTCTTCCGGAAGCAAATGGCTTGAGTAGATCGGCGGTGTGGACGGAGGTGCCGTAGGGTAAAGGTTGGTGGGTCAATACGTGGTAGTGTGCGGTGCGTGGTGTGGGTGGTTTGTGTTTGTGTTTAGGTTTCACCAGCTCCAGCGCTTGTCTGCGTAGCGCCCGAGCCTTGTCTTGGCCAGTTGTAGATGTCCTTGGCCTCTTCTCCCCCTCATGATGGTCCTGATCGTCAGGATCGTCATGTCTGCACCGTGATTGGGAGCTTTGGCCTCGGCAAGTGTTAGTAGGTGGCTCAGAATGATCCACCAATTGCCGATAAAGGGATTCTTCTTACGGCGACTGGATGGAAAGGCCGATCAAGCGGGCGAGTAATATGTCGTGGAGCTCGGTTATAGGTATAGTGTATGTGTTGATGAGGATGGAGAAAGTGGCTAAAGGGTTGGTCGGTGTGGGTTGTTGAGGTGTGGGATTGGTTTGTGATGAAGGGCCTTCAGAGACAGGTGCTTTCCCGGTATCTCTTCAGGATGTCTCGATGGCTTGGAGTACTCTCTCCATGATTTTGTCTTCCATGGACTGTACAGCGGCAGAGAGCGGCCTGGAACTGCTTGTTCGTCACAAAGGGTGCGGACGCCTCATTGGATAGACCAGGACGACTGATGTCGCCTGTTATCAACCCTTGAGTAGACACCGACTCTTCAATTTGGCTCACAGTCACTTGAGGTTGTGACTGTATGAGACTTCCACCCAATCCTCAAGTTGAATCTTGAAGATTCGCCTCTATGGGTGTTATGGCAGGCTCAGGTTGCGCCTGCGAACCAAACAGCACGAGATTTGGTTGCGGCTCGAGATTGAGCGAAGACGTGGCAGCAACACTTGTAGATGTGGTCAGCGTAGTATCTGGTGCGGTGGTGACGGCCGGGAAGAAGGACTCCAGATGAATGCTAAGTCTCCTGGGAGTCCTCCTTATCAGGCTTATTTCCTCGTCAGACTCCATGTCAGACGGGGTGGCTATGTGAGGAGTGGGGTCACGATCGACGTCCTCCAGTGCCTGATCCGTCACCAGTGGAAGAGAGCTTTGCCCCATTTCAACCTCGGGCTGTGCTACTGGTTGAAGAACCTCCTCAATGGTTTCTTCGAGCACGCCTACATGTACGGGCAATTCCATATGGTATTCATGTTCAGGAGCCTCGAGCGCCATCTCAGTAGCCACGACGTCTATTAGGGTATCATCTACGTTGGGCATTGGCTCTTCGACCAATGGAGACTCTTGTTGAAGCTCCTGAGCGACAACATCTATCATCGTGTCGTCAGGGCTTGGTTGGTGTTCCGGTTGGGGAGGGCTCACATGGTAATCTGTCGGGAGCCCTCTGATCATTTGCTCGGTTAGATTGTGTTCCCGACAGAATCTCTGATACTCAGCTCCCGCGGGGTCGGTGAGCCTGAGTAGGTTGAGCGGAATCGGCATCGAAGGTTGGTTCAAGTCCGTGAGCCGTGGATTATGGAAGAACTTTGTCCTTGACGGCTGACAGTTTCCTCCGGGAGGCAGCTGAGGAATATTCTCCGTGCGTAACTCCATGAACTCCTGATGATCACGTTGAACCATCGAGCATAGGGCACGTTTTTCGGTCTTCGATCTCCTTCAGCCGAATCTGTTCAGCCAGACCATTCCAGATCAGCTGCGCGAAATCGTAGTTTCTGGGGAAAGCGAGTCCGTGAAAGATCCGCAGCATATTGCCATTGCCCTTGTCGAAGCCATCATGCTTGGGTGATAGAAACTTGTTCACGATCACGAACAGTGTCTTCCAAGGATGAGGGATACCGCTGCTCCGGACCTGAGCTACCTTGGTGAGCTGCGATTGATATCCCATTTGCATGAAGTCGTGGACCATTTCTTCGTCCGACGGGAGCGGGACGTAGTTTTCGCTGTGTGGCAAGTCCAGTATCATCCCGAACTGGTTCTGGTCCATATGAATGTGCCTCGTCCTGATTCTCGTTGTGAAGGAGAATGCTCCATTCGCCACAGCTCCTTGTATACATCCCCAGAATTGCTGGAGATAGACCATTGGCACAGAGGCGGTGACCGTCAGTGCGTGCCAGATGGGGTGGCCTCGCAGGATACAGACAATGATCTCGTCCGGGATTGGTTTGTGATTGACTCGAAAGCTATATGGAAAATATGCTTGATTTGGTGATTATTGCTTGATATGACTTTCCATGTGAAGTGCTATTTGAAAAGGATTATATATGAGCTGCACTTCAGATTTTCGGAGAACTGAGAATTTGCGAGTTTGAGCCTACGAGAGATTTTCGAGCAGGAAGATACTAAGAGATTCCTGAGCCATTCACTTGCGATAGCTTTCTGCCTACCTGAGCGTAAATTTGCACATCCATCATGAGCGAGTGATTAATCCCGATATTCCACCCACTGCCATATATTCTGTCTTCGGACGTGTTGTCTTCGGACGTGAGCAATACCAAGGAGGCAAGGTCGACGTTTACGCACACGTGAAGGGAAGGACAAGTCTGGGGGCCCTTCGATAGCGAGCTGTGTCTGTCGGGATCAAGGAGATTCCTAGGAACGAAATTCGACGTGTGGTAACCTAGTAGTGGCTAGTGTTCGACTTGTTTTGGTTGTGTATTGGGCTAACCAATCAGATTTCTAGCCAGCTACGGTGCATTATAGTGATTGGTTAAACTCATGGGAAGCAAATCCCAAGGAGAGGAGTAAACCCCAGTTGGGGATATAACCTCTATAAAAATCCTGTCTCGCATTTACTTTTACGTTATTTCGTTATCGCTGTGGGACAGACCCGACACACATCCGACGGTACTAGGATATATCGGGCATACTCGTCACAAACATCATTAGGCATATCTAAGTCACTACACTTAGGATTTGTGAAAAGAAGCATAAAATTTTATAAGCCTAATTCACCCCCCTCCGCCCCTCTTAGGCACATTTATATCTTTATTTGGTATCAGAGAGGGTTACTCAAACGACGGGCCTAACAAGCCTGAGTTAAAGATCTAATGGCTTCTTCGAGTTTTGATGTTTTTGCAGAGGGACAATCCCATTCTAGGCCACCACTCTTCGATGGAACAAACTATGCTATATGGAAAAACCGTATGAAGGAATTCCTGCTTGCTACTGACTATGACCTGTGGGATATCATCACGACTGGACTTTACAATCCCAAGGAGACGGATGGAACTCCAAAGAAAGGATCCGAGTACGATGCAACAGACAAACGAGGAATATCCTTGAATGCCAAAGCTAAGAACATGATCGCCCGCGCGCTTACAAGAGAAGAATACAATCGTGTGAGTTCATGCGAATCTGCCAAGGATATGTGAGAGATGCTTCGAGTCACACATGAGGGAACCACTCGAGTTGTACAAGTAAGAATAGCCTTGCTAACCCACCAATACGAGCTGTTCAAAATTGAGGACAACGAGACGATAAGCCACATGTATGCAAGATTCATGGACATCATCAACCAAATGTTCTCGTTGGGAAAGAAAATACCGGACGATGAGAAAGTGCGAGAAATACTGAGATCTCTTCCAAGAGAATGGAATCCCAAAGTAACAGCCATCTACGAAGCTAAGGATCTGGACGAGTTATCTGTCTCGGACGGATCACTAACCACGTACGAGATGACTCAGATCTCCATGGAAGAAAAACCACAAATCAGGAATACCATTGCTTTCAACGTTGAACAGAAGGAATCTGATTCTGACGACGAAGAGACTGAGGAAGACATACTGGAGCAGATCGCCATGCTGACCAGAAAATTTGAAAGGTTTCGGCTGAGAGGAAAGTTCAAAGGAAACTCCAAGTTCCAACCTAGGAACAAGGGAATATCATCATCCGGGAACAATGTGCAGAAATGCTTCAAGTGCAACAAGCCAGGCCACTTCGCCTCAAACTGCCCAATGGAAAATGGTGACAAAAAGATAAAGAAGCAGAAAGCCATGGTCACTAACTGGGAAGAGGCCGGAAGTGAAGAAGAGGAAGATCTCGCCTACATGGCCGATGATGATGATCAGGTATCAAATTCATCTACTATTAAGAAAATATTATTTCTAAACGAATTATATGCTAGGCAAGATGAATCTCATGATAACGCTTCCTCAGTCCCTGAAGTAGATGAAAAGGAAGAGATGTTTGAAATAATCCAAAACGCAGAAAGAAGGATTAAGTCGCTCAACCACAAGTAAAGAGTCTAATTAGGCAACGAGATGACGTAGCTAGAGAGAAGCACCAAACAGATCTAGAAAATGAGCGCCTAAGAGCCGAGCTAGAAACTCTTAAGGAAGAGAAAGGCCTTGTGTAATTGCGATAAGCTTAGGACGAAAGAAAAGATATCTAGAGACATGACTGTTCTTAAGGAATTCCTAGAAGAAAAATCTCGTACTGATAATAAGCTTCTTGAAGGACAACAAAATCTTGAAATGTTACTTAGTATTCCTAGAAATGTAGGAAAATCAGGGATAGGATATTCCATGACACATAAGCATGTTACACCACCTACTGTTAAACCTAAGTGTTTCTCATGCGGCCGTCACGGTCATTATGCTAACCACTGTTTTCTGAAGAGAGTTGATAAAGCTAGATATGTCTGGAGGCCCAAGAAGGTTCCTGACACTGACCATCCAGTGTTCAAGAGATCACAGTCTGTGACACATGATATATCACGTGTGAACAGTTGCTACTAACCATTTATGACCCAATCAAAGTTGGCCACCTCAGAAAAGAAACGATTCATGCAGGTACAAAGAAGAAAATCCAGTAAGAAGAACAAGTGGTACCTCGAGTGGGTGTTCCCACCATATGACAGGTGATATTAGTAAGTTTGTGTCGGTGAAAGCCTATGATGGAGGATATGTCTCCTACGCCGACAACACAAAAGCTAAGATTATTGGGGTTGGAACTGTTGCTAACACTTTACATACTACTATAGATGACGTATGGTTAGTTAGGAATCTAGAACATAACCTCATTAGCATTAGTCAATTATGTGATAAGGGTCACACGGTAACCTTTGAAAATGATAAGTGTGTTGTTAGAAATGATGATAAGGTATTATTTAGTGCATCTAGGGATAGAAATATTTATTGCATAACCCTTGATGATATCACTAACCAGAACGTCAGTGCTTAGCAGTTACACAGGATAACACCTGGTTACGGCATAAATGCCTAGGACATGCCAACATGGAATTACTGTCTCACATTACAAGCAATGCACTGGTACGAGGTGTTCCTGACATAAAGTTCGTCAAAGAGAAAACATGCAAGGAATGCCAAATGGGCAAGCAGACCAAGACATCGTTCAAAGCAAAGAATGTGATATCCACATCCAGACCTCTGGAACTGCTACATCTCGACCTTTTTGGTCCTGTTCAGACGATGTCTCTGCGAGGTAAAATATATGCCTTTGTCATCGTTGATGATTATTCCAGGTATACATGGGTGATATTTCTTGCACATAAGAATGAGGCATTAGATAACTTTGCATCACTAGTAAAGAGACTTGAAAATGAAAAAGAAATGAACTTATGTAGGATACGTAGTGATAAAGGGCTGGAATTTGATAGTAAGTCATTTGCATCATTCTGTGATCAGTATAGATATAGTCATAACTTCTCTGCCACTATAACTCCCCAACAAAATGGCGTAGTTGAACGTAAAAATAGGGTACTACAGGAAATGGCTAGATCTATGTTACATGAGTATGATATTCCTAAACAGTTCTGGGCGGAAGCTGTTAGTACAGCCTGTTATGTGTCAAATCGTGTGTTCCTTAGGCCGATATTAAAGAAAACATCTTATGAAATTTCGCATGGTAGAACTCAATATAGGTTACTTTCGTGTGTTTGGATGTAAATGTTTTATCTTGAACGATAGAAATAAGAGAGGAAAATTTGGCTCTAAGGTTGATGAAGGGATATTCCTTGGTTACAGTCTTCATTCTAAGGCATATCGTGTTTATAATAAAAGAAAGCTGACTGTTCAGGAATCCATACATGTTACTTTTGATGAGATACCTAACGCAGATGCTACTGATGAGGAAGGTATAGATTTGCCTTGTGCAGGATTACAGGATACTAAAGACAGTGAGGAAGATATTCCCAAAGACGAAAATGTTGAGACACTGGAACCAGAAGCTCATAAGCTGCAACCTAGAAAATGGAAGCATGCTTCAAGTCATCCAACAGATCAAGTAATAGGAAACATCAGATCTGGAATCAAAACTCGAGCGACAACACGAAATCAAGATACGGAGGAATCTCATGATGTACTGCTCTCAATGATGGAACCAAAGACAGTCCATGAAGCTCTAGATGATATATCATGGGTCGCTGCCATGGAAGATGAGCTATCCCAGTTCGAAAAGAGCGAAGTATGGACACTCGTAAGATCAGACGATAAATCCATTATAGGAACAAAATGGGTATTCCGGAACAAACTGGACGAAATGGTAAAGTCACCAGAAATAAAGCGAGGTTAGTCGCAAAAGGATATTTCCAGGAGGAATGTATTGATTTCGATGAAACCTTTGCACCCGTAGCTAGATTAGAATCTATACGTGTCTTACTTGCATATGCATGCTTTAAACGTTTTAAGCTTTTTCAAATGGACGTAAAAAACGCATTTTTAAATGGTTTTATAAATGAGGAGGTCTATGTAGAACAACCACCGGGTTTTGCTAGGAAAGATTTTCCAAATCATGTTTTTAAATTAAATAAAACATTATATGGTTTAAAGCAGGCTCCTAGGGCATGGTATGAAAGGCTAAGTAAGTTCTTGATTGACCTAGGATTCTGGAACTATTGATAACACGCTGTTTATTAAGTATGAAGGAGATAACATGATACTGGTACAAATATACGTTGATGATATCATATTTGGAAGTACTGACATCCTTCTTTGCGAGGAATTCTCTAAGTCTATGCAGAAGGAATTTGAGATGAGCTTAATGGACGAGCTGAACTACTTCCTTGGTTTGCAGATAAAGCAACTTGACGGTGGAACTTTTATATCCCAGACTAAGTACAGCAAGGAATTACTGATGAAATTCGGGATGAACAATTCCAAAGCGATTTCCACTCCCATGCATCAGACCACCAAAATAGACAGTGACGAATCAGGTACTCCAGTTGATCAAACGGAATATCGAGGTATGATCGGAAGCCTTCTTTACTTAACTGCCAGTCGTCCTGATATCATGTTCGCTGTTGGTATGTGTTCGAGATATCAGTCTGGCCCTAGGGAATCCCACTTGACCGCAGTTAAGCGTATACTTAGATATATCAAGGGTACTGTCGATTTTGGTCTGCGGTACTCTCATTCGGATGAATTCCCGTTAATGGGATATTCCGATGCCGACTATGCCGGCTGTAGGGAAGATAGGAAAAGTACTAGTGGAACTTGCCAATTACTTGGAAATTCCCTGGTAACTTGGTCTATTAGAAAGAAAAACGCTGTCGCCCTCTCCACAACCGAAGCTGAATATATGGCCTTAGGAAATTGTTGTCAACAAGTTCTTTGGATGTAACAAACCGTTAGTGATTTTGGGTTAGGCTATGACAAAATTCCTATTATGTGTGATAGCTAGCGCTATTAGTATTACTAAGAATCCCGTGCATCACTCTCGTACGAAGCATATTGAGGTTAAACATCATTTCATACGAGACCATGTTCAGAAGGGGAATATCAGTGTGGAATTCGTTTGAACAAATTATCAGCTTGCTGATATCTTCACGAAACCCTTAATTGAGGCAAGATTCTGCGACATCCGTGATCGATTGGGAATTCTCGAGCTAAATAAGGTTAGTAAATCTGCCTAATTCTATCATTTACTCTAAGTTATTCTACATTAGATAGAAATTCATAGTTATCCTATCTTAAGATATTCAGCCCTTAGAATATTTCCGTGGATCTTATAGATCTTTTCCTTAAGTGTGATTCTCGTATTTTAGGAAGAAATTCATAGTTATCCCTTCCAAGACATTTATTCAGCCATCTAGTTTATATTAGGAATGCCCGATCTTCTAGATCTGCTCTTCGAATGTGATCAGGTTATTTTAGGAAGGAATTCGTAGATATCATTCCAGCCTGCTCAGTTATTTAAGGAAACTCGGATATTTCAAAAAACCCTTCCCACTCAGCTCAGTCAAATCCTTTCCATTATTTATGAGATCCCATCAATTCACTCCGAGATCCCTGGCGCACAGATTGACAGATTTCACTTTCCTTTTGAAATTTAAAATCCGGTTTGAAAACCATATCTTCTTAATTCCATTTACGCCGAGTTTATCCTATCTCATTTTGAAAAACTATATCTCTTGGATAAATGCCGATTTCTAGATCACTCGATACTTCTTCCTACGAAGCGAAGGACTTGGACAAACTCTCCGTCTCGGAACAGATTGGATCACTAACCACGTACGAGACGACTCAGATCTCCATCCAAGAGAACCAGTCCGAAATCAACCAAACATTGCCTTCAACACTGAACAAGAAAATAACTAAGATGGCGAAGAAGATGAGGGAAGAGATACTGGAGCAGATCGTCATGCTAACATGAAGGTTTGAGAAATCTCGGCTGAGAAGAAAATTCAAAGGAAATCACAAGTTCCAACAAAAAAATAAAGGAATATCCTCATCCGGTAACAGCGTTCAGAAATGCTTCAAGTGCAATAAGCCAGGCCACTTCACCTCAAACTTCCCGATGGAAAACAGTGACAAAAAGGCCAAGAAGCAGAAAGCCATGGTCACAAACTGGGAAGAGGCCGAAAGTGAAGAAGAGGAAGATCTCGCCCGCATGGCCGACGATCGTCCACTATTAAGAAAATACTAAAATTCAATATTGATAATTACAATATTTTTGCCTACTACCCAATATCTCACGTATTCCACATCTAGCATGTTTTTTCAGAAATGGACTCATGCAGCATGGGAACCGACATGTGACCACATGTCATTAAATAAGGAGAATATTCAAATTGGAAGGATAGGCTCGTCACTTTCATCAAGATGAAAGGTCGAGCTGAAAATCTCTCGAATCAATCTATAACGGTCCAGTTGAGTTTAAGAATGTTGTCGAAGCAGCACCAAAGAACAATCCGCCTATGGAAGGGGCCTGCACACCGAAAACACCGGATTAACTCACATCAGAAGAGCCTCGTTGTAAGCAGACCAACTAGCCAAGTCCTATCTAATGTAGGCCATTCCTAATGAGATCTACATCCAAATTAACGGCGATAAAACAGCTAATGAAATGTGGGATGCTCTTGCCGTGCTTATGCAAGGAACTGATGTTAGTGTTACGACTAGGTCACTAACACCTACATTGCTTATGATCTGTTCATGGCACAAATATGAGAGACCTTACTGAAGAACTATCAGAGATTTATCACAATTCTAAACGAGCTGAATATTGCAGGGTTGACTAAAGGACAACTTGAAATAAACGTCAAGTTCCTGAACTCTCGCTACTTGCAGGAGGATCAAACTGCCATTCTTATGAGGAAAATGAAAGACCTGATTCGGAATAACATCCACAGACTCTTTGATCACCTCAACCAGCATGCCCGATGCATCCCAGGAGAAGAGAAGTGACTAGAGATATGAGGATAGAATCCACAGCAGTCATTTCTAATGGTCCGTCCAAGAAACTGACTAAGGACAAAACGGTTATGCAACCCACTACTGAAAAGGAAGGAAGATCAGAATCTGACCATGAAGATGAAAAACAAGAATTCATTAAACACATGGCTTTCGTCATTAACTCTATGGCAAAGAAGTTCTTTAAAAAGAGAGGTTCTTCATCAAACTCTCAACGCACAACCGCAGTCCCTAAGCAATGAGACCATGCCATTGACACCTCAGAGCAGAAAAATGCACAAGTTGCTCCTAAATGCTTCAACTGCGGCAAGCCCGACCACGTTGCTTGAGACAGTCGAGCCCCAAAGAAGAATAATGCCAATTACTACATGAGAAGAGCCAAGTTGGCTAAGCAAAAGGAAGCAGGAGTTGTACTAATAGCAGAACAGGATCACTAGCTCCACAACACTTCTGAGAGTGAGGTGACATGGCATTGATGGCGCACATTGAAGATGACTCTAGAGCAGAAGGCTCAGGGGAACACTCAGACGCATAATGCCTTGCTGCGACAAACACCGTTGAGGTAACCAAAGTATAACTCGAATCTTTCATAAGATTAAAGAATGAACTAATTTCCCTAAGTTAATCTAGAATAATACAAGAATAGGATCGAAGAACTAGAAGCCATATTTGATAATAATCAACAAATCCTACAAGAAACCTTAGGAGAAAAGGCAAATGAGATAATTCGTGAGGAGCTCACAAATGAAAAGATCACTGATATGAAAAAGCGAATACTACAATTTGAAAGTAAAATCAGCACTCTAACCCTTGAGAAACATAAGACAAGGCGAAGATTAGCTTAGGAAAATATGATGTCCTAGCAAAGCAAAGACTAAAACTATATGCTAAAATTAAGAAATTGGAGGACCTTCAACCAAGATGGGTCAAACGGATTAAACCGTTTTCTGAAGCCAACATGCCGATACAGAATTCTACAATTCTCGTCTTGGCATTGGTTTTCACAATCCCCACAATCTAAAGAAAATTAATTGTCTACAAATCTATGACATAAAGTAAATGGGATTGGGTCTCACTCAACTGATGTACTTTGTCGATCACGATGAAGTCTTATGATTAGAATAGGAAAAACAAAAACGAGCACTATGCGAAATTCAGAATGATTACACAGAATTTAACAATAGCTATAAGACTAGATATTGTCCTGCAATAACTGAATTTGAGTCTGACGTACATCGTCCTCCTGAAAGTGAAACCATGGGACAATCCTCTAGTGAATCTGCTACAATAGAACAACCATACTGGTCCTGGTATATGCCTCCATGTGTAAAGAAAATAGCAGAACTTCACTCCTCTTTAGAGAACGAAAGAAACAACTTTGAAAGCGAGAAACTAAAGCTTTTAAAAGAAATCGAACTTCTAAAGAATAACCAACTAGCATTGAGAGCGAAAGAGAAACTTCCGAAAGCAGAACAAAAAAATTCTTGAAAGAAATAACGTTTCTCAAAAACTACCTTGTTGTTTCTAAATGAAAAGTCCTAATTTCACTTTTGAGTCTTCTCATATTAACTCAATGCATTTGAAATCCACATGCCCCGTAAGGCAATCATGGGTTAAGAAAGGAGACGAAAGAAAGGAAACTCGAGATTTCACTGATGTTTTGCATTTAAAATTTTTCCTTCCAAAAACAAGTTATTAAATCAGGTTGTGCTAAACTCTTTTTGACAATGTCAGTTTTAGTATTTCCAAATTCGATAATCTATTATATTCCGGTTCAGAATCAATTTTCTAAATCTGCACACTCTAAAAAAATAAAACAATAAATACATAAAAGCAGAAATAAACCTGCAAAAACAACGACAACTCAAAAATGGTTTCCCAAGGTGAAACCTACAAGAACCATGAGCCCTACCACGACAAAAATATGGTTACCTAAGCCTATATACAATTATTCCGCTGTAGCTCAACAAAAACTAGGCTAGGTCGTTCATCCTTGAAAAATAACAATGATAAAAGAGGCGGACCCATTTTCAAATGGGTACCTAAAACCCTCTATTTCCTGTTTTGCAGGTCTCTCATGTGTGGAACTTAGATCCTGGTTGCTCCACACACATGACGGAAACAAGGAGTTGCTGAGCAACTACACCGAAAAATACGGTGGAATAGCTCGTTTCGGGAATAGTGATGGAGCCACAATACGTGGTTATGAATAACCTAAAATCAAAGGAATTTCCTATGTGGAAGGATCGATGCACAACCTCTTTTCAATCGGACAATTCTGTGAGCGAGGTATTCAAGTCTTGTTCCGTCAAAAGCGGTGCTCTCCCGTCAAAGAGATAGGGGAAGAACTTCTATTCGTTACTCGAAGGACAAATCTTTACACCATCGACGTGCGATCAATCAAATTATCAACGCTGATCTGTCTCATTGGCAAAGCTTCAGTTTCACAAAATGAGTTATGGCATCGTCGATTGTCTCATCTAAACTTCAAGACCATTGAAGTGTAAAATAAAATATGCCTAAGAGAGGCCGGAGGGAGGGTGAATTACGCTAAAAAAATGTTGGCTTGTTCTTCTTTGAAAAATACTTTTCTTTAAGATATCAAGTTATTTTCAGAAATCGTTTCACAGATATCACCTAGTTTTTTGCACGCGTTCCGGGTTTGTCTCACGGAAAGTAAATAGCAGAAAGTAAAGTGAGACGGGATTTTTATTCATGTTATATTCCCAACTGGGGTTTAATCATGTCCTTGGGGTGTGATCTCCCAAGAGTTCCAATATTACCCGTTCTGGTTACAAAATGATTGACCCTTACACAAACGAAGCACTTTGGAAACTAGACCTTCACCTAGGCTATCGCACGCCAGTTTCGATCCACGTCTTTTACCTAGGAAACCAATTCCCCGACAGGATGGAGCTTGCAACCAAAGGGCCACCGAATCCACCAAATTCGTCCCTCCACGTGCGAAAGACTCCAACCGTGCTTCTTTGTGCGTTCAACACGTCCGAAGACACAACACGTCCGAAGACTAGGGTTTAGGGTATGGTGTTGCTAAAGATCTCTCAAGGGTACAGAATTCGCAAATGAAAGCTCAACACAAACTACGAATGAATCGCAAATTTTAGCTCAAAAACTCTAAGGGATTCGTTTGCTTGTGTGTTCGTTGTTGTACCCATCAACATGAAGTGTTTTCTTCTATATAGTCCCAATAATCGCTTCTACACTTCCAAAAAAAGTTAAGCACAAAAATATGCAAGAGACAGCTCAATTATCACGTGCATTAACTCAAAAAATCATGCCAAGAATAAACCAATTAAGCTCAACGGTCAAGATGAATTCTTACCATAAATACCACAGTCTTACTTTCCTTTCAATGTGATCTCATTCGTCTGTCAACACATTCCATATATAGACTCAATCAGCATATTACCACATATAATCCCAATCAATTAATCACTTTCCAAAATATAAAATTCCAATTCGCATAAGGAAAGATAAATTATTGATTCACTGATTTTAGAGTCAAATAATATCGCACTCAACGGATAAATCATTGATATGCTTTCCTAAAATATATCAATCACATGTAAGCACTTAATCAGAATATCCTTTCCATATATAAAGCATAGTCATTCATATCCGGGTGATCACATCGATATTCTTTCCTAAAAATAACTCAAAGCACGTTTTTAGCTCAACCAGAATATCTTTTCCATATATAACATACAGTCATTAATATCATGGTGATCACAGCGATATCTTTCCTAAAATAACTCAATCACGTTTTCAGCCCAATCAGAATATCATTTCCATATATAACATACAGTCATTCATATCAGGGTGATCACATAAATATTCCAGTTAAGCACAAGATCAGTCAAATTCGATTTTCTTAACAGTTAATCCCATTTAAGCGCTTAATCGAACATTTCACATACTTAAGCATCATATAACATGCATATCGAGTTTTTTAATTTTTACCCACCAATTTACATAATTACATGGAATAATCAAAACTCTCATAGTCATTTGGACCAAAAAATGTCTACAACCATCAATAAACTGGCAAGCAACAAGCTGGTTCTTGGACTTCCATCCTTGACGTATCAAAAGGAACATCTTTGCTCAGCTCGTGAAAGAGGCAAAAAGAAGAAGCATCTCATTCCTCTAAGCCAATTCATTCGTCATCAAGGCCCGTCATCAAGACCCGTCATCAAGGCCACTGGAGCTGTTCACATTTATCTGTGCAACCCTATGAGAACAGAAAGCTTAAGTGGACGAAAGTATATGATGGTTATAGTTGACAACTTGTCAAGATTTACATGGGTTCACTTGTTAAGAACTAAAGATGAGACGTCCACTCAAATTCCAATCTTCGTAAAAGCAACGTGAAATCTACTCAAGTGTTCAGCATCCAACCTCATGACGGGACAGCGTTCAAACATTAAACACTCAGCGAATTCTATGAAACTCTTGGGATCACTCAACAATTTGCTGCCGTACGAACTCCTAAGAAAAATGGTGTAGTCGAGCGACGAAATCGAACTCTAGTCGAAGCTGCAAGAAGTATGCTATTGCAATACAAACTACCTCATTTCCGTTGGGCAGAAGCTACAAATATCGCATGCTATACACAAAACCACACAATTATTCATCGAAGATTCCGGAAACCCGTTATGATATTCTCTTCAAAAGAATGCCAAACATTAGCCACTTCAAAATCTTTGGATGCAACTATTTCGTAGCCGACGATCGAGATGAGAGATCAAAACTGGACCGAAAGCAATCGAAGGAACATTTGTGGTTTATTCTTCTTTTATTGTTTTGGTAGAAGGAATTTCCATTTACCACAGACAAAATTGGACAAACTGTACATCACAAACCTCTACAAATGTGACTTAACCCACAGAGGTCAGACAAATATTCTGAAACAACACTGAATTAGCAAATCTCTTTCGTTGCCTGAAGGACTGAAGTCTCCCTTTCATTTCTTGTTTGATCATAAGACCGATCTGTTGCTCCTGCTTCACACCCACACCATGCACCGTCCGATTCCGTTCACACCAAATGTGGTACAAAGAGGAAGTATAACATGCCACTGATATACACTGCTTCACATTTCTGTGTCTACACATATCCTCCATCCACCAGCACAGTTCCTCAAAGGTATTGATCTGCCGTTCATAACTCAACCATGCATTTACCCTTGCAATCACTTGCTGGCTAAAGGAACATGACAAGAAAATATGCTCCACATATTTGTTAGCCTCCCCACATAGTCTGGTTTGTTGTTATCAATAAGCACACCCCAAGCAATCAGTCTATCTGCAGTGACAACTCTTTTTTGCAGAATTAACCAAAGAATAAAATGGTTTATTCTTCTCAATCTAAGGCATATCGAATATACCTGAAGATAGTATAGAACATGAGTACACACCTAACATGGATTTCCTACAATATGGTACAGATACCAGGCAGTCGACCAGTTCATCTACAGTTCCTGAAATGGTAGTTATAATCTTGGCCCACAACCAAAGAACAGCCAATCAAACTCATAATGCTCAACTGCTTAGAACCTACTAAGAAACTCAAAAGGATCTGGAATTGGAACTATTGTTCGAAAACACGAACCTAAATCCTTCACCAACTCAATAGTCCAATAACCAAATTCCCATCCATACGGAATCTTTAGCTGACATAGAACAAAACATCGAAACAACTGACCCTGGTCCATGTAATCAACCCACTGAGCCCCACTCCGTCGCACAGGAAATCATCGACCTATCAGACACTGACAAATTTGTTCTCCCTCGCGAAAGAAAATGGACTCGAAGTCACCCCTCAACCCAAATAATTGGCAACCCCTCAGATGGTGTTCAGACCAGGGCTTCTACATCAAATGAATGTAAGTTCACCAGTTTCTTGTGTCAAACAAAATATACGAAGACCGCGGAGGCACTTAGCGATCCTGACTGGAATTAACCAATTCGAACGTCTCAAGGTTTGGAATCTTGTCTCGACCCGAAGGAAATGCTGTAATTGGCACCAAATGGAAATTCATGAAAAAGAAAGGATGAGATGGTATTGTTATTCGAAATGAAGCGAGACTTGTCGCTAAGGGGTACAACCAACACGAAGGAATCGATTATGATGAGACGCTTGCCCTCGTAGCAAGAATCGAGGCTATTCGCCTATTTCAAGACTTTGCAGCTCATAGGGACTTTACTATTTATCAAATGGATGTCAAGACGGCCTTCTTGAATGGAGTTCTGAAATACGAAGTGTATGTCTCTCAGCCAGACGGTTTAATAGTGATGAGCATCCCGACTTTGTGTATTGACTTGACAAAGCACTCTACGGCCTTAGCAAGCCCCTAGAGCTGGTACGAAGTGTTGTTGGAATTTCTCACAAATGCCGGCTCCATAACAGGAACAATCGATACCACTCACTTCGTCAGACACCTTGGTTTTGACATCATGCTCGTACAAATATACGTGGATGACATCATCTTCGGATCATCAAACCAGAAGCTCTGCATGGAATCCAGTGAACTCGTGAAGGCAAACTTTGAAATGAGCATGATGGGAGAAATGCCATTCTTCCTTGGACTGCAAATAAGACAACTCCAAGATGGGATTTTAATCAATCAGTATAAATACATCCATGACATTCTCAAGAAATACGGCATGGAATCCAGCACACCAATGTCTACAACGTGCAAACTGGACTCTGACCCTACAAACAAACCAATTAATGTCACCTACTATCGAGGAATTAGCATGTCTCTTCTCTATCTTACAGCTAGTAGGTCAGATATTGTCTTCTCAAGCAAATCCGAAATAGACGCATCTATTTCCGGCCAAACGTCTCCTTAAATATCTCAAGGGAACACGTAACTCAGGTATGAAGCTAGTAGGATACACTGACGCAGATTTCGCCAGCTGTCGTACGGGCAGATGAAGCACCTCTAGGAGCGCTCATTTCTTGGGAGATAAACTTGCCTGCTGGTCTTCCAAGAAGCAGAACTGCATCTCAGAATCGACAGCAGAAGCTGATATGTCGCTGCTATCAGTTGTTGTTCGCAAATTCTGTGGATGAGAGCGCAGCTAAGGGACTATGGATTTGATTTACATCAAATTCCTATTTATAGTGACTCCAAAAGTGCGAATATAATTACATGCAATCCTGTCCATCATTCCCGCACAAAAGCACATAGATTTACGATATCACTTCATAGAAGATCATGTTGAAAAAGGGTGTTAAGAATATTTTGCAGCATCCTTTAATTTATGTAATCTTGGGTTTATATGTGTTTATTTAATGGTTTGTTGTAGTTAGAGGTGACATATGATACTTAGTAAGAGTTTTGTATTGGGCTTTAATATACCAAATACATGTGGTATATAAAGCCCCTCTTATCCTAATTAGGGTTTTATCAAAAGAATCAAAAAGGTAAGCCACCTTGTACTTTTCCCTTAGAAAAGCACACACTAACACGCACTCAAGGTGTTCTTCACGTTTTACACATTCAATCTTTTCTTTTTGATTCTTGTTTGGTAATAAAAGGGCCAAGAAGTGGTATCAGAGCCTAACGCGGATCAATATCTTCGATTTGAATCCAGTTTCGCTCGATTCCGACGTGATTTGAGAAAGAATTTTCTTGAAAACTCATTTTTGATTTTTTTCACTGTTTTTGGGTTTTTTCTAATCGTTCTTAGTGATTTCTTCTCTCTAAGACATTAGAAAACTGAAAATGAGTAATGGTCTTTCACGTCGATTTCCGTCAAGTTTAAGTAGGATTTAAGCAAAAACGAGTCTGAAAATCTGAGTTTTGCTGAACTGTTCATCACTTTCGGGCAACCTATAGAACAGTACCATCGAATTTGAAGGTTTCGACCAAAACTCACTGAGAGGAGTTTCGATCGATTTGAATATCGGCAAATCACAGGTTTCGATCGAAACCAAATCAATGTGAGGAGTTTCGTCCGATTGAAATCTCGACGATTCTCAGTCAATTTCACTCAATCGACCGACAGGTGTCTCGCCCGAAAGGCTACAGTACCAAATTCATTGTTTCGATCGATTAATTACTCGGCAGTTATAGTTCATTTTAGACTTTCGTCCGATACGCAATCCCAATTCGCCACGCCCAATTTCTATCGATCGAAACTCAATCTTCTTGGATCAAAATCGACCGAAACTCAAAAATTTTTATATATTGAGTCAATTTAACTGTATCGCCCAATACTCATTCATCCAGTCAGCCTTGTTCAATTTCAATCTATCGAAAGTCATTCTAATTGGACCAAAGTCACCCGAAACCAGCCAAATTCAAATTCTTTCGTCCAATCAGCCTTGTTCAATTCAGTTGATCGCAAGTCATTCTAATTGGACCAATCGGTCGAAAGTCATTCTAGACTTCAAATTGGATCTCCATTGACCGATTTTATAATCTTAGAATCTCAGTCGCCCGATTATCAGCACTTAGATCAAAATCGCCGAGCTTACTTCTATAGGAGTAGAATCGATCATCACAAATAATTAAGTCAACCAAATCTCAATTTTGTAGCACTCAAATCGTCCGATTCTCAAGCTTACACAAAATCATCCAAATTCAAAATACGGATAGAATGCATTAAGTGAACTTGTTCATTTATACTCCACTCAAAGCTCTTCAAGCTTACGGACAGAATGCAAAATGATGGTTGGGACAGAAGTTAGCAATCTGTCTAAGAAGTCCAGCATCCTCACTGCCTATGACTCCTTCAAAGCTAAGGAGGGGGAAGAACTTCGAGATGTTTACTTCGCTTCCTGACCATCATCAACAAAATGAGAAAGATCAACATCCAATGCTCCAATCTCGAACACAACATCAAGTTCCTTTCCACACTTCAACCTGAGTGTGGACGTATTGCAATTCTGGTTAAGCAACAGAACAAAGATCTAGATGCTATGGATATTCACTCCCTACACGATAACCTCTCACAATACTCCCAGTATGCCAAAGAAATCAAGAACGAAGGAAAAACAAATGTCGACATGGAACCAATTGCACTCGTGACCTCTAAGACAAGCAACAGAAGCTCGAGAAATTCTAAATGAAAGCAGGTCGTACAATCTGACACTTCTGACAATGCCGAATCTGACCAAGAATCTGATGACAAACTCGAATCAATCAGAAAGAAACTGGCAATGATCTCAGAAACTGTCAATAAGAAGAGCGCCAAGAAATCATCTTCTTCCTTCAACAAACAATGAACCTCGAGCGGGAAACAGAAGTTCGCTGCCCCTGAAGAGGCTGAAACTAAGAAATCTGAAGTATTGAAGAAGTGCTTCAACTGTGGTAAGCCGGGTCACTTCGCTTCTGAATGCTTCAGACCCAAAAAGAAAAATATTGAATACTACAAGAAAAAATTTCATCTCTCACAGCGCAAGGAGGCGAGAATTGTCTTGGTAGCTGAGGAAGAAGAATGGCTGGAGGACACATCTGACGAGGAGGAAGATGAGATGGCTTTCATGGTGAAAAGCACTGATGATGATTCTGACGAGGATGAGCCAGCCATAGGGTCAGACAGGACGGATGTCTATTCATCCGACCTGGAGGTAAACACTCCATCCCTAAATGATTTCGTTAAACTTGACCGTAGGATAGCCGAACTCTCCACGCATCGTAAAGACTACTCAGAACTCCGAAGCAATTTTGACAAAAATTATGCCTTATTAAACAAACAATAGGAATAGATAGCCATTCTAAATGAATCCTTGACCTTGTCTGAAACTAAAGCAAAGACTTTAGAAGATCTTATAGAAAACAAGGAAAAGCAAATTAGCAATATGAGTAGAAGCTTGAAAGACAGCGAAGAAGAACGAGCAAATTTATTGTCTCAATACGAACTAATCACGAACGAACGTGTTCGTACAAGAAATTCAAGGAGTTAGAGGACATTATCACCAAAAGAGGTCACGTCTTTCTTAGCCAACCTAAGATGTAGAATTCTATGATCCCCGCGGTGGGTTGGGATTTGAACCCACCACTAACCCAGACACAGATAAAGTACTCTCTCTGTACAACATTAAACGTTTTTGGTTAAGCATTGAACAACTAAGGCCCTTCGTAGGATCAAGTAAGGTGACTGAATCTGAAGAATAGAAACGGAGGAATAAAGAATGGGCTCAAATCGTGTGTGACTACACAGAACTCAATAATAGCTACAAAACTAGAGAGATAACGCTCTCTGACGGGTCACCATTTGGACCCGAAAATCAGGAAGGCATTGACGAACAGGCTAAACCTATTTATTCATCTATCTATATTCCAGAGATTATACGCAAAATAGATGCATTGACAGCCTCTCTAGAATCAGAAAAAAAAAAGCCCACGAAGAAGAGAGAACTACTCTGTTGAGCAAAATTTATACGCTTTAACGCTTACAAACCCTCAACCTCCCGTCCTGTTCCAGAATCCTCTACATATAAATGCAAGAAAACTACAAGAAAAATTCCTTTATCTCACACTAACTTTGTATCACATGTACCGACAGACAAAGGCGTGAGATCAGAGGAAGCGAAGAAGGTTCGACCTGGCGCAGCAAAGAAGACATCAGTCCCTGATAAGAAGAAGAGACCAGTCTCAAACCTTTCTTCTCATGTTTCGAAATCTTTTGCATTTCCAAAAGTGACTTCTTGTAATGTCGCAGAACGTGTTTCCTTATTTCATGCCCTAAAATCAAAATACTGTCATGTAAACAATGATGTATGTTCTCATCCTCATGACAGTCATTTCAGCAAAAACGCTTCCACGTCAAATAGCACTCGTTCTAAGGGCATATCTCCCACGCTGTCCAATCATACTACCAAATCTAAGATAAAGCAACATACCACCTTGAAGACCAAGCCAAACAAGAAACTAAGTCAAAAACAAATTTGGATTTCGAGATCCCAATTGCATCCCGTAGGAAATCGTCATGCTTGGATTCCTAAACCAATTATCCAACAATCCAGCAAAGAATTTAATCTAGCAACAAGCGCGTTAGCTTCTACACCTGCTATCAGGGAAGGGCCCATCTATAAATGGTTACCTAAGCTTACTTGATTCTTTTTTGCAGGTGCGTCATGTGTGGTACTTAGATTCAGGTTGCTCCTCACACATGACTGGAAACAAAGAGCTGTTGAGCAACTTCTCTGAGTGATTTCTAGGAAAGGTCTACTTCGGAAACGGTCAATCTGCATCCATGTTAGGAACGGGTGATCTCATCCATGACAGGCTAACCATCAAATGGGTGTCCTACGTCGAAGGACTGAGCTACAACTTATTCAGCATTGGACGTTTCTGTGACAAAGGCTACAAGGTGAATTTCGACCAACAGATGTAGCGTCACAGATACAATGGAAGAGAACTACTCACTGGCCACAGGAAGACAAATCTTTACTCCATTGACCTCAAAACTGTTCGACCGACGTGCCTCATCTCCCGAGCCTCTCTACATCAGAACGATCTCTGGCATCAGCGACTTTCTCATCTCAACTTGAAAGACCTTAACAAATTGCGATCAGAAAACTTGGTCAAAGGACTTCCCTCTTTCAGATATCACAAAGATCATCTTTGTTCGGCATGTGAAATGAGAAAGATAAGGAAAGCATCACATCGGACCAAACACATTACCTCAACCTCGAAACCTCTGGAACTCATTCATATGGATTTGTGTGGACCTATGCGCACTCAGACCATCAATGGGCGAAGATTTTTGTTGGTTACTGTAGATGATTTCTCGCGCTACACATGGACCAAATTTCTCAGAACCAAGGACGCAACTCCAGGTCTAATCATTAAGTTTATCAAAACCGCACAAAACTCTACCAACTAAGTGTACAAATCATCAGAACAGACAATGGGACAGAATTCAAGAACAGAAAATGCATCACTTGGAATCACCCAACAGTTTGCAGCGGCAGAAACACCTCAACAAAACGGTGTGGTTGAGCGCAAGAACAGAACCTTAGTTGAAGCAACTCGTACACTCCTTATTCACTTCGGACTACCTCACTTCTTGTGGGCCGAAGCAATGAACACAGCCTGCTTCACTCAAAATCGTGGCTCTCTCCACAAGAGGTTCAATAGGACCCCCTACGAGTTGATAAATCGCAGAGTGCCGGACGTCTCTTTCCTGAGAATCTTTGGATGCAAGTGCTATTTAGCAAACGTTCGTGAAGATAGAGGCAAACTCGACCCAAAAGCATTTGAAGGGATACTGGTGGGATTCTCAACAACATCAAAAGCATATCGAGTATACCTCAAGGAGAAAAGATCTGTTATGGAAAGCATTAACGTAACGTTTGATGAAGTAGGTCGAGTAGCTTCTGCACAAATCAGTCCCGAACCCGGACTTCTATGAGAATTGACAAAAGATCAACCAAGCACCTCCTCCATGGGCGAACCTTCAAAATCTAATATCTTGAGCGACATGGAACTCGATCTATTATTCGAGTATCTCTTCTCTCGGCCGTCGCCACCCACTGCTCCAAAAACATATGTAGCGCCAGGAAATAATGATCCTGCAGAGACTAGCAATGACAATTCCCCTCCTACGATGGAAAATCTTCACATTGATGACGACAATGAACCCCCAACTGATACGGAGATCATCTCCAGCTCAGCCGCTGAAACTCCTCAGCCCTCGGATACAACAATAGAAATCTCTTTAGGAGAGTCAGTAATACCTCAATCTGGAGAAGAATCGGAACATCAGGCTGATCAGAGTGAAGAAGCAATACACGATACAAATGCAGCTGGATCATCACAACCTGGTACAGGAAAGTGGACCCGAGCACACCCAAACTCACAAATAATTGGGGACCCTTCCACCGGTGTAACGACTCGAGCATCAACGATAAATGAAAGCCTCTATTCCTGTTTTCTCAGTCAAAAAGAGCCCAACAAAGTAGCTGAAGCACTCGTCGACCCAAATTGGATAATCACAATGCAGGATGAAATTAATCAGTTTGAGAGGTTGAAAGTTTGGAACCTAGTACGTAGACGGCTGGGAAAACAGTCATAGGGACTAAATGGGTGTTGAAGAACAAAAAGGACGAGCAAGGAGTTGTTATCCGAAATAAAGCAAGGCTGGTTGCAAAAGGATACAATCAACATGAAGGAATCGACTATGACGAGACATATGCTCTAGTCAGACGAATTGAAGCCATCAGGATTTTCTTAGCTTTCGCTGCACTCAAGAACTTCACAGTCTACCAGATGGATGTCAAAACTGCATTCCTTGGAATACTGAAGGAAGAAGTTTTTGTATCTCAGCCTGAAGGTTTTGTAAGCGAACAACTCCCAGACCACGTCTATAGACTCGATAAAGCTCTCTATGGACTTAAACAAGCTCCCAGAGCGTTGTACGAGGTCCTCTCGGACTTCCTCATCTTCTCCAGCTTCACAAAAGGGAAGATCGACACGACTCACTTTATCAAGAAGGATGGCTCAGACATTATGTTGGTACAAATTTACGTCGACGACATCATCTTCGCGTCGACGGGCTGAAGAATGTGCAGGAACTTTGGATATCTAATGAAGCAGAAATTTGAAATGAGTATGATGGGCGAACTAAGCTTCTTCTTACGCCTTTACGTTAAGCAGCTTCACGATGGAATCTTTATCAGTCAATCCAAGTACATTCACGACATACTCAAGAAGTACAACCTGGACAACTCAAATGATGCCATCACTCCCATGTCTACCTCATGCAAACTTGATACAGATTCATCAGGAAAATCTGTTAACCAGACGATCTATCGAGGCATGATAGGATCCTTGCTTTACTTACGTCCAGTCGGCCTGACATCATGTTCGCCACGCGTCTCTGTGCTCGCTTTCAAGCTGATCCAAAGGAGTCTCACATGCTCGCTGTCAAGAGAATTTTGAAATACCTCAAGGGAACTCCAAATCTAGGTCTATGGTACCCAATGGAGTCAAGTTTCGAACTCGTAGGATACACCGACGCCGACTACGCGGGATGCAAGCTGGATAGAAAGAGCACTTCTGGAGTCGCTCAATTTCTCGGTGGTGAACTCGTAAGCTGGTCGTCTCGAAAACAAAATTGTGTCTCAACCTCGACAGCAGAGGCAGAATCGTCGCTGCTGCGAGTTGTTGTTCACGACCCAGCTGCGAGATTTTGGCATAACGTTAAATCGTATTCCAATTTTTAGTGACTCAAAAAGTGCTATAGCTATAACAAGCAATCCAGTACATCACTCGCACACATAACATATAGACATTAGATATCACTTCATCAAGGAACATATAGAACAAGGTACAATCGAAATGCATTTTGTTCACACATACCTTCAACTTGCTGACTTATTCACTAAGACATTGGATGAAAAGCGATTTCAAATCTTGGTATCTGTGTTAGGCATGTTGTACCATAAGACATGATCGATTGTCCCTGCATGAACCTGATATTGTGTAAATAGGTCACCTATTATTTTTCTCTATATGTTTTTCATATGCATGTTGAAAGTCCCACCATCGTATCTAGGGGGAGTCTCAATAAACATTTATGCACGGATCTAGGGGGAGTCTTGGAAAATTATGCACTAATCTGGGGGGGGGGTCATTGAACACTTTGCACAAATTAAGGGGGACTTATTATGATCTTTCATCAAATTTTATTTTCAAGTCGACTTATGGGGTAAACTTATGAGATAATCATTTCTATAACCTTAAGACAAAATTTTTCTCGGCGAAACTCAAAATTTGATCGAAACTGGAATATACAAATATTTAAAATCTTTTCTCGGCGAAACTGACTATCGCCCGAAACTCAGCTCAAATTCGATTGAAACTGAACATTCAAGTATGTTAAATCTTTTCTCGGTGAAACTACGTATCGCCCGAAACTCCTTTAAATTGAATGGACAATCGCCCGAAACACGCTTCGATGGAAACTGAAAATTTTCTTAAATCTTTTATAATTTTCTCGGCGAAACTGACTATCGCCCGAAACACGTTTCTATTGAAACTGAAAATTTTATTAAATCCTTTTATAATGTTACACGGTGAAACAGAGCATCAGACGAAACTAAATCAAATCGATCGAAACTAAAAATTAATCCCTTTGTAATTTTTCTCGGCGAAACTTCGCCCGAAGTCAGTTTCGATCGAAACTCTACTTATATATATAGGGTTTCGCCCGAAACACAGTCTTTCTTCATCGATTCCCAAATTCACTCTCAAACTCTTTCTGCAATCGCACACGAATCTCATCACCATCACTGACGAACTCTATTTTTCCGATTATTGCAGCTCCAAATCCATTATTGGTAAGGAAAAACATACAATCTGCAGTTTTTAATTGATATCCTTCTCGTTTTTGCGGGGATCGCAGAATTGGGGTTTATGCAATTTCGCTCGAACCGCTCTTCAGTTACGTTTTGATTCAGTTTTTCAAAAGCAGTGAAGATGTTAAGGACAAGAGGTCAGTCGAGGACCAACTGGCACTCGAGTTGAAACCGCTGTCCGACGGAGAGTGACAACTCGAAAGTATGGATGGAGGCGAGGGAGATTTAAGTGAAAAGGAGGTATTAGATCTAGAATTCCAACTATCCTAGGAAAAAAAGGGGGTACGTCCCGTTAAAGACGTTAAAAGAAGCGCTTCTTGTGAGGCAACCTAGGTTTTATCTATCTAGTACTTTCTTTAGTTATGTCTATCATTATGCCTATTATTATCATAATCAGTGCCTTTTCCTTTTTGCATATCACGAGTCACGATACTACGACCTTCACGCGGTCAGTCACGACCACGTCACTTATTCGTCAGGGGAGTCCCGTTCTTTTTAACCCTCTTTCCCTTTCCTTTATTCATTTTTTACGATGAGGGCAACGTACGTCTTCAGTGTCGGGAGGGAAAAGTAGGTTGAGAATCTACGTGAAATTTTTTTTTGATGTGTCTGTGAGCTATTAATTTCGTTGGAAAGGCATGATTTAATGAAATCGGGCATGATTGTTTCGTTTATCTCGAGTTGGTTTGCATTTTATGAAATTTTATGAGCGATTAGGACATGCATGATTGATTGAATCGTATCTCCTTGAATAGTCATAGCGATACTTTGAGGGATTCGTACACATAACCCGTTTACGTTGCGAGAGTTTGACCTTAACGAGCATATGCTCATTTTTCTTGGTTGTGTGACGTGCCTAGTCCATATCTCTCTAGGACTTGCCTGATACGTGTTGAAAATTTTTTTGGTGCGTTAGTGTGGAAACGACGAGGGAAATAGGAAATAAGTCCATAGCCAAATATCCCAATCACGACTAATCCCCTTAGTTAGCCACTTTGAGCCAGAGCCTATTCGTTTCTCACCTCGTAAAGTATAAAAGCCACTGTCGACCTTTTTGGTCCAAATGATTATGAGAGTTTTGATTATTCCAAGTAATTATGTAAATTGGGGGGCAAATTAGAAAACTCGATGCATGTTATATGATGTTTATGTATGTGAAAATGTTCGACTAAGCCCTTAAATTTGATTAAGTTGTTAAGAAAATCAAATTTGTGTGATCTTGTGCTTAACTGGAATATTTATGTGATCACCTGGTTATGAAAGTCATCGTATGAATGGAATCTCATTGCGTGCTATATATGGAAAGTGTATCATGTTAAGCGATATGTGAACTGAAAACGTGATCGAGTTATTTCAGGAAAGAATATCGATGTGATCACCCTGATATGAATGACTGTATGTTATGTATGGAAAAGATATTCTGATTGAGCTGAAAACATGATTGAGTTATTTTAGGAAAGACTATATATGTGATCACCCGAACATGAATAACTGTGTGCTTATATATGGATAGGATATTCTGTCGAGCTGTACATGTGATCGATTTATTTTAGGAAGGAATATCAATAATATATCCGTTTGAGTGCTATCTTATTTGACTCTCAAATCAGTTAATCGTGATCTATCATTCCTTATGCGACTTATGATTTCTGTTTTGGTAAGTGATTAATTGATTGGGTTTATATGTGGTAAGATGCTGATTGAGTCTATTTCTGGAATGTGCTGAAATCGAATGAGATCACCATACGTGGAAAGTATTGCATCAAATCATTCTCTGTGCGAATTGGCTATCATATTGTGGGAAAGAAATCAGTTGATTGAGCTTACCATTGAAAATATGCTGAGTGGAATTGTATATGGAATATGCTGACAAACGGATGAGATTACAGTGGAATGAAAGTTAACTGTGGTATTTATGGTAAGTGATCATGCGTGAACATTGAGCTTGATTGGTTTATTCTTGGCATGATTCTTTGAGTTAGTGCACGTGATTATTGAGCTTTCTCTTGCATATTATGTGCTTAACTTTCCTTGTGAAGTGTAGAAGCTATTCGTGGGTGTGTATAGAAGAAAAACAGTTCATGTTGAAGGGTACACAACGAACACACAAGCAAATGAATCCCTTCACATTGTTTATATCGTACTGATGAGTGAGCAGAGTCAGACTTTCCTGCACAACTCGTTGAGTTCCTTCATGAGTAACTCGGAGCATATCCCACATAGCCTTTGCCGATGAGCAGGAACTAACCCGAATGTATTCTTCTCGTGTGAGTGCGCATGCGAGCATGTGACTAAACAACGAATTCGCAAAAGGGATTCGTTTGCTTGTGTGTCGTTGTGTACCCTTCAACGCGAAGTGCTTTTCTTCTATATACACCCCCGAATAGCTTCTACACTTCACAAGGAAAGTTAAGCACAGAATATGCAAGAGAAAGATCAATAATCGCGTGCATTAACTCAAAGAGTCATGCCAAGAATAAACCAATCAAGCTCAACCTTCACGCATGATCACTTACCATAAATACCACAGATTAACTTTCATTCCACTGTAATCTCATCCGTTTGTCAGCATTTTCCACATATAGTTCCACTCAGCATATTGTCAATGGTCAGCTCAATCAACTGATTTCGTTGCCAAAATATGGTAGCCAAATCGCACAGAGAAATATTTGATTTACTGGGGATATCAGTTCCATGTTGGCATGACCAAGACGCCGATGCCATAACCATGAGGTATCCTGAGTGACGGCTAAGCACTTAACATTTTGGTTAGTGATATCATCTAGTGTGATATAATATATATTCCCCTACCTAGATGCACTAATGATTACATGATCATCTTTCCTAACTATGCACTTATTATTTTCAAAAAACACAGAATGACACTTATCACATAGTTGACTTATACTGATTAAGTTGTGCTCAAGATCCTTCACTAGCCAAAATCATCTATAGTGGTATTAAGAGTGTTACATACTGTTCCAATACCAATTATCTTAGGTTTTGTATTATCAGCATGTGATACAAACCCACCGTCGCATGCTTTCAGGGAGACAAAATTAATTATATCACCTGTCATATGTCGAGAGCATCCACTGTCAAGATACCACCTCTTTTTTCTTGCTGGTACTCTTCTCTGTACCTGTAAACATTTGTATTTTTCTGAGGTACCCAATTTTTGTTGGGTCCTAACACATTAGCAGCTAATTCTTGTTCACATGTGACAAGTTATTGTTTTCAACAGATGATTCCACTACATTAGCATGCATGGGTGCAGCCACACAGGCGTATGTTTAGGTTTCCAAACATATTTAGACCTGTCAGCATGTTTCAGAAAGCAGTTATAAGAATGATAACCATTTCTACCATAAGTAAAGCACTTAGTTTTTGAAACCTTTGGAACTCCCTGTTTTTTACGGTGGAGTATCCTATCCCTGATCTTTCAGCGTACCTAGGAATATTTAGTAGGAGATCTAGATTTTGTTTCCCTTGAAATAATCTATCAACAGTACGCTCTTTCTCACTTAGGGATACTCTAAGTGCAGTGATATCACTGGTCAACTCCTTATTCGATTTTTCTAGTACATCACATGTACATGTTCTCTTATCATCCCTCAAAGTTTCTACTTCACTCTTTAGGCTTGTAATCTCTAGATCAGCTTGATGTTTCTCCTGACTAAGGTTATCTCTTTGCTTCATAATTTCTTTCACTAAAGCATTAAGAGACTTGATTTTTCCATAGGCATTTTGAATCAGTTCGCATAACTCTTCTTGCTCTCATCTACATCAAACACTGAAAATGCACTTTCATCGGGATCGTTAGCATAGATTTCATTCAAGATATTAATTTTCTCAATACTTGATGAATATGATACCTGATCATAGTCGGCCATGTATCCATGATTCCCGTCCTCTCATTGTTCGTTCACTGACTCATCACAGTTGCTTACCATGGCTTTTCCTTTCTTTTGTTTCTTGATCGCTCGCTTGAGGACAGTTCTGAGCGAACCGGGCTTATTGCCGTTGAAGAACCGAGAAGTGTTGCGCTTATAATTATTGGCTCTCTTCGATTGAAACTTGTTGAAGTTGCCCTTGAATTTCTTTCGATGAAATTTTTCGAACCTCTTACTAAGCATGGCGAGTAGTTGCATCATGCTTTCCTCACTTTCTTCTCCTTCTTCAGATTGTTCCGCATTAAAGGCGATGAACTTGTGATTCCGAGGCTGTGTTATCTCGTTGAGGGACGTCTGAGTCATCTCGTAAGAAGTAAGGGATCTTATCAGTTCTGGAATCGTCAGTTTCTCCAAGTCTTTGGCCTCATAGATAGAAGTCACTTTGGCGTTCCAGTCTCTGGGGAGTGATCTCAGTATCTTTCGAACTTTTTCACATCCTGGTATCTTTTTCCCAAGAGAGAACATTTGGTTGATGATATCAATGAATCTGGCATACATTTGGTTGATCGTCTCAGTGGGTCCCATAGAGAATAGCTCATACTAGTGGGTGAGAAGATCGATTCTTTCTTGTACCACTCTGGAAGTGCCTTCATGAGTTACTTGTAATATGTCCCACATATCCTTTGCAGGCTCACATGAGCTGATGCGGTTGTACTCTTCTTTCGTTAGTGCACATGCGATTAAGTTCTTTGCTTTGGCATTTCGAGAGAGCCCTTGTTTCTCAACAGCAGTGTATTCAGTAGGGATCTTGCTGGTTCCATCGGTTTTTGTAGTGGGACTGTATGATCCAATTTTGACAATCTCCCAGATGTCGTAGTCAACAGCGATGAAGAACTCATTCATTATGTTATTCCAGAAAGCGTAGTTGGTACCATCGAACAGTGGAGGCCTGGTATGAGACTGACCTTCTGCAAACACATCAAAACTCAAAGAAGCCATTAGATCTTTTACTCAGGCTTGTTAGGCCCGTCGTATGAGTAACCTCTCTTTGATACCAATTGAAGTAAAATATGTGCCTAAGAGGGAGGTGAATTAGGCTACTAAAAACTTTTTGCTTCTTTGATCAAATGTATCTTTGAAATGAGAAAAGCGGAATTAAGATGTTATGATGGTTATTCCCTTAACTGTTGGTCGAGTGAATCTGCGTGAGTGCAAGTGAATAGAAAAGTAAATAACACCTGGATTTAAAGAGGTTGTATCCCCAAGTGGGGTTTAGTCCTATTCTTGAGGTTTGCTCCTCAAGAGTTTCATCAATCCACTATGTTACTGTAGTTGGTTACAGAAGTGACAGATCGCCCTAACACAACCAAGACCAAGATGAACAGTAGACCGCGGCTAGGGTGCCTAACGCCGAGTTTCGTTCCACGTCGTTCCCTGAGAATCCCTATTCTCCGACTGCGAACAGCTCACTCCCGAAGGTCAGCTGGATCTCAAATCCTCCCTTCACGAAGGCACGCTTCACTCTTGTCTCCTTGTGAGGCTCACTCACGCTCAGACTGGGATGGTAGTTTTCTAGCTTAGGGTGCACTCAAACAACGCAAATGAAAGCACAAAGCACAAACAGAGAATAATAATTCGCAAATCAAACGCTCTAATTCTCAGATCTCTGTTCTTGCTTTTTCGTGTGTATGTTCGTTCGTTATCTGCACCCGATGTTGAAGTGTTGACTTATATAATCCTGTTAGTATCACACACTTCATATGGAACTTCAGTCGCAATCACCAGTTCAGTACATCATTCCATTATCATGCCAAATTAAACTACAAGTATCACAACGGTCATATTCATTAATTTGCATGAAAACTTATTCTAAATACCTTTTCCTTACCATATAGGCAGATCTTATCAATATTAGCACTGTGGTACTTACGAAGATACCATAAATGTATCCACTCAGCATCTTATCAATTATGCAGCACATAAATTAGAATTTCAATTTACATGAATACCATTTTCGCACAGGGAAAGAATTCGTTTGAGTCTAGCATTTTAGATGCAATATCTGCATGATTTCTTCCTAAAGATAGACAAGTTCTAGTGGATGACGTTCCATGTATAGCACATATCCTTTCCATGTATAGCACATGTAACATCCCGTCCCATACCGGGTGTCACTGTAGCATCCGTCCCTACCGGGACCAGTGGGGTTGGGCCCACCACACTCCGACTGATAGTCTGGCCCCACTGTACCACCATTTAACCTTCCAGCGTGCTTCGTCCTCGCTCACACGCACCCTGGGCAAACTTCCCAGGGGGTCACCCATCCTAAGATTGCTTCAGGTCAAGCACGCTTAACTTCGAAGTTCTTTCGGATGGACTCCCGAAAAGGTAGGTCGACCTTGGTAATATGAGTAGTACTATCAATTCTTTTATACGATTCTTAGCCTGACAAGCCCATACATTGTCAGTCTCAGGATCCCCTCTCATTCGGTTGTCGGATCGGTTCGTTCATGTACCCCTTCGCCTAGAAGCCTGCCAGGAGCCGCTCCTTGTCCGTGCACTTCTCTGCCACCGGCGATCACTCCCCGCCCTCATCGGCCCCGGGTGTCACAACACAAGTGCAATTACTTAAACAGATAAGCTCAAATTAAATGCATCCGTATCATATAATTCCTATTTCAGCATACCTAAACTGATAACATTCATGCAATTATATCCTCAGTATATAATATTCATATTTAGCACATTCAAGGATATTGAAGATCTCATTCCATATATAGACAGATTCCAGCAGTAATATCATTACCATGTATATCATATTGATCCTTTCTCAAATTAACGCATAATCCTTACTCTAATTAACATGGCGCAGCACATCAAGGATTAATAGCGTCACTTTACACAAAGATCAGCCACTTATCATTCGATTTATGCATGCTTTCCAAATTTACGTAACAATGAATATCATGACGGTGGAATCAACGATCACAGTGGTATCACATAAGTCACATTGTAACGGAATCACAGTGTCAAAGTGCAATGCACTCAAATATAAGTACATGATACATACACATTTCGAATTGCTAAATTTGTAGTGCCTATCTCATCTTAAGTACATGGAATCATCAAAACTCAAATATAGTGCACGCACAAAAAAGGTCAACACTTAGCTTTTGTGTTGTCGGCGTATGAGACATATCCTCCGTCATACGCTTTTACCGACACAGACTTAGCCATATCACTTGTCATATGGTTGGACCCACTGTCGAGATACCACATGTTTTTCTTGTTGGACTTTCTTCTCTGTACCTGCATGAATCAATTCTTTTCTTCCTGGATTTCTTCTCTGTACCTGCATGAATCATTTCTTTTCTGAGGTACTCAACATGATCATCAGGAACCTTCTTTGGCCTCCAGACATATCTAGACTGATCAGTTCTCTTCAGAGAACAGTTGTTAGCATAATGACCGTGACGACCGCATGAAAAACATTTAGACTTTCTAATAGTTTGTGGTGCAGCATGTTCATGTGTCATGGAATATCTATCCATTCTTGAGCGTTTCCCGCAGGTTCAGGCGCTCCTCGATGTCATCTAGCAATTCCACAAGAGCGGTTGTTCTCTCACGAACCGATGAATCCTCAACATCGTCTCTCGGTTGATTTCTTCCAACCTCTGCTCTATGTTCCTCCTGATGAGCTTGAGTGTCCCATCACAGAACATGTGAATCTCAGTCTTGAGCATCATTCTAGTCTTCTTCGCAATCGGATTGTGGTAGGTGATGCCAATGACTGAACTGATGTGCACGTGATTGTTGGGAAGCCTCCGACTGTCCGGCGGTCGCTCACGCTGGTAGCCCACGCTAAGGTCGCCTACACCAGGGTTCCACCCTGTGTCGCTTATACCCCTAGGTCGCACCCTCCAGGTCGTTACGTTACCGCCAAGGGCTATGCCCAAATCATATCCATAGGATATCTATATATATATATATATATTTACATAATATTACGACGACGCTAGCCGCCCTCCTGGTAGCATATGAGACAGCCCTTGACTCAACTGCGAGTCGCCACACTTGCGCATCGGCAAGTCTTCGTCGCGTACAAGCGACATATTATCATGCACACTCAGTCCCACGACCCTCCCTCATGAGTTCGTGCATGCACATGAATATGCATATGCAAATAAATACAACATAAGTTTATCACATGAGAGCGCTATGAACAATTCACGTGGTCATAAAGGCACGTAGTCACATAGTCACAAAAAACATGTAACACAGGTTATGTGTTGTAGTTGGATTTCTACTTTCCTGGCGTCCGTAGACTAGCTGCTACCTGACCCGGCGAATTTCCTAAGTCCAGACCTTAGGCATAAAATATGAAGGTTAGTACCTTAATTAATACTTAAGTGTCGCTATGTTATAGCTAGTATCATTTCTAAGGATTATTTAATTGGAAAGAGTTCGCAAAATATTTTTGCTAAGTTATAAACACGTTTTAAGAATTCTAGTTGAATTCGTGAAGTCTAGCTAAATTTCGCTAAGTATGGTTCGCAGATTGTCACTTAAACAATCATGGAATTCGCCAAATCGTTCTTCCTAAGTTCCTAAGATTTGCGAATTGTATCTTGGTTCGCCAAATTAATCGACCCGTGAAATGGATGGGTTCATGAATTCCTTCTATGATTCGCGAGGTACATGTTGTACACACTACCCGCGAATCGTGGCACGTTACTTGATTTGCGAACTTGAGTTTGCAACCCTCTCCTTTGCCAAGTTCGCGAATTGGGGTTTGCCAAAGGCTAGGGTTCGGGGAAATGAACTCGCCATTCTCAGTTCGCGGTCTTTGTTTTGGCTGAGAATTTGCAATGTTGAAAACGCGAAACTTCGATTCGCCAACTGTTAGGATTCACAAGTCTTAAATGAGTTCGCCAACTTCGCCGGGTTCGCAAAGTCTTCAATTCGCCAAACGCTCGTTGCATGGGATTCGCAATCTTGGCATGGGTTCGTCACTTATCTCATTTTGCGAAACGAGTTCGACAACTATCCAACTCGCGAAGTGCTGGGCTCGCCAGCTCCACTTGATTCGAAAAACGCCGATTTGCCGAGGTTGAGTTCGCCAATTAGGTTCGGTCCATGAAAAGCATGTTTCTCGAATTCTTTTCATGGTTCTAGGAGTTCGCGAAGTTTTCCCATTTCACGAATCCACTCTTACAAAAACAATTTCCAATTCGCAATACTCCAACTTTAAAGATCAAAAATTAATTTTTTTCCCAGAACTTGTTGAAGGTCGTCATAAACGATTAAAACCCTAGAAATCGAATTTTAACCCCGCATACACCTAAATGTATTTTTACTGCCTAATAATTTCTAAACATGATATTATCGAACTAGAAGCACTACTCCAAGGTGAAAAACATGTCATTCGAGGATTAAAACTTACTCAAATCCTAACATGCCGGCATTCTTGAGTTCGTAACCACCTAATTCGCGCGATGTCTTGGACAAAATATAAACACTATGGTTAGAGAACTATACCTTACTCCAACTTGTGTGATTTCCAACTCGACTCCTCTTCTCTTCCTTGCTTAAGTCTCGTTGGTTTCTAATAAGTGGGTGCCGTGGTCTTGGAAAGGGTTTTTAGTGGACTTGAAAGGATTTTAGGTGTGGTTTAAGTGAGTAAGGCTTTGGGTAACAAAAATATCCCTTGATTTATGGAAGGTTTGTCTCAAAATTATTTCTATTATCTTGGGCCTTCTATTTCCATGCCTAACCCAATTAATTCTTTTAACTGTAACCTCTAAGCTAAGCCTATTAATACCCATGACCCAAATCTTAGTTTGGCCCAATATTAAACCTTCAGCCCACTAGTGTCCCTAGCCCACTAGTGTCCCTAGCCCACTTGTAGACTTAATTCTAGTCCTAGTTCATAGGCCCAAACTCGCCCTTAACCCGATTTCTGAAATTTCCTAGTTGAATTTTGGAAGTCACACAGCCCAAATTAATTGCATCTACTTTGACTTAATAATGAAGACTTAATGAACATATACGACTTCAAGGTGACTTTGAAAGGTTTTCTTTTGGTGTAATGTCCCGCGTATATATATAGCGAAAAAGGTATGTACAAATGAGCAGGAGATATACTCCACAACCTACCAGTAACAGACTACTGGGCACACAAGAAAGGAATAAACCAATCAACCATCATAGATCAATCCTACCAAGCAACACGCCATAGTCGGCGTATGGCCGCCCGCTGAAGCTCGTATGATGACTTTGAAAGGTTTTTGATGACTTCAATATGATCAAGGACGTCATGAGGGGCAGAAGAGGCTTCGAATACAAACACGAAGTCAAGGACGAAGCTCGGGCGTGCTGCAGACAAGCGCTGAAGCCGCTGAAACCACACAACACACTACCCAAACAACCACCACCGCGCACCGCATCTCTCTAACCCAAACCCAAAGCGACCCACCATCCTTCACCCTGACCTTCTTCATGTTGCTCTCCACAGCCATCTGAATGTCGTGTGCGGCGAAGTGCTTGACTTGGCGCATCATGAACCGGTAGAGTACCTCGAGACTTTCTTTCTTGATGAAGCCTTGAGGACCTTTGTACTTCTCCACATATAGCTGGTATAGGTTGTACACCTCTTCAGCGGGGAGATACGGTAGGTCGCTCTCGCTTAGTTCTTCTCGAGTTCTATCTACTCGCTCAATGGAGTAGTGAGGTGTTGGAAGACCGCCTTTTGCACAGTAGACGCTGAGTAGCTGGGAGTTACAGAGGCTTGAAGTAGTTATGATACAGATGGGCTAAGTCGAAACGAGATTAGCGGCACTAACACTCCGATCCACCATGATGGAACAAATTATGAAAGAGCAAGAAAAGGACGAGCTATACATAAAGATTAAGGAGACGCAAGAGGAACAAAGGTCGTCGGATTTTGAAATACTAGAAGTTGGAAGCCTGTACTACAGAAATCGATTGTACGTCCCTAATGACACGGAACTCCGGAAGATAGTTATGACAGAAGCACATGCCACGGTATACTCTATCCATCCTGGAGCAACAAAGATGTACAGAGACGTACTAAGCCATTATTGGTGACCAGGGATGAAACGAGGAATAGCAATATTTGTAAGCCAATGCCTGACGTGTCAGCAAATTAAGGCAGATAGGGAGCCTGAGAAACGGCTACCACATCCAAGGGAGGCAGCAGGCGTGCAAATTACCCAATCCCGATACGGGTGTGTGGATGACGACCTGCGAGGCCGGGCGCATAGGAGACTTTTGTTGTGCCGACACACATTCACCATTGTAGTTAGAACATGTGTCGAATTGTAGTGTTCGACATTTACACTTTTGGCTTGTACAGAATGTTGTTCCATTATATAACTGAAAAAGAAAAAAATTTATACGCATTCTCGGTGTACTTTACTACTCACAACTCGCTAGGCACATAGGAATACGCTAGAATATGCAAGTTAGGGAGTTCGGGTCCTGACATCCACACTTGAAGACGCTTGAATTGGTTGATCTCATCTTGCATTGCTAGTATCCAATCCGGGTCCTTGGGTGGCTCATTTTGGTTTAAGAAGCAACTAAAGAGACTGTGTTGATGACGCATCCGTACTCCACTCGAAGGATCACCAATAATCTGATCAACTGGATGTGCTCGAGTCCATTTTCACTCATGTCGTAGAGCAGAACTAGACGCATTGGCCATTTGTGGACTGAGACTTCCAATGATTTCAGATTGTTCATTAGGTTGAGGAAGTCAGATTCTGCACTTGGATTGAGTGTTTTTTATGAGGCTTCCTCATTGAACCCTAGGCCCAATCTGCCCCCCTCCGTAGTTGGGCCCGATTGTGTCCTAGCCGCATCCTCAAGCGATCCGGCGCGGCTTCCACCAAATCAGATTGATTGTCCATCATTACAGGTATGGTAGATCGACCCTCCCTATCAGACGTGCCCACTGTTGGTCCATGAACCTTGGTCATCAAAGATCGAAACCTGCCACCATCAAAGCATGACGCGAATTCATGGTAGGTCGCGGCGAGTGCATCTAAATCAGGCAGCAGCGCCAACCGGGGGAGTGAGGAAGCGTTATCATGAGATTCATCTCTCCTAGCATATAATTCATTCAGAATAAGTATTTTCTTAATAGTGGATGGAAAAATAAGATAAGGAGATGGCAGGAAGATACCTAATCATCATCATCGGCCATGTAGGCGAGATCTTCCTCCTCTTCACTTCCGGCCTCTTCCCAGTTTGTGACCATGACTTTCTGCTTCTTTATCTTTTTGTCACCATTTTCCATCGGGCAGTTAGAGGCAAAGTGGCATGGCTTGTTGCACTTGAAGCATTTCTGCACATGTTCTCGAATGTTGATATTCCCTTGTTTCCTGGCTGGAACTTGGAGGTTCCTTTGAATTTTCTTCTCACCCGAGATTTTTCAAAGTTTCTGGTCAGCATGGCGATCTGCTCCGGTATGTCTTGCTCAGTTTCCTCTTCGCCCTCAGAGTCATTTTCTTATTCAGTGTTGAAGGAAATGTTTGGTTGATTTCTGAGTTGGGGTTTTTCTTTTGATGGAGATCTGAGCCATTGTAGGTGGTCAGACATCCGATCAGTTCCGAGACGGAGAGTTCGTCTAAGTCCTTCGCTTCGTAGATGGCAGTTACTTTGTGATTTCATTCTCTTGGAATAGATCTCAAGATTTTTTGCACCTTCTCCTCGTCTGGTTTTTTCTTTCCCAACGAGAACATTTGATTGATGATGTTCATGAATCTTGCATACATGTGGCATATAGTCTCGTTGTCCTCCATTTTGAGTAGCTCGTATTTGTGAGATGGCTATCCTTTATTGTACAACTCTACTGGTTCCCTCATGTGTGACTTGAAGCATGTCCTACATATCTTTGGCAGATTCACATGAGCTCGCACGATTGTCTTCATTTCTTGTAAGCGCACAGGCAATCATGTTCTTTGCTTTGGCATTTAGGGAGATTCCTCGCTTGTCTGTTGGATCTTATTCAGCACCTTTCTTTGGAGTTCCATCCCCCTTTTTTGGAATGTATTTTCCAGTAGTGATGATATCCCACAGATCATAGTCAGTAGCAAGCAGGAATTCTTTCATACGGTTTTACCATATGGAGTAGTTAGTTCGATCGAAGAGTCGTGGCCTGGAATGGGATTGACCCTCTGCAAAAAAGATTAAAACTCAAAGAAGCCATTAGATCTTTAACACATGCTTGTTAGGCCCGTCATTTGAGTAACCTGCTCTGATACCAAATGATGTTAAAAACGTGCCTAAGAGAATGGGGTGAATTAGGCTTATAAAAAATTGATGCTTCTTCTCACAAATCCTAAGATGTAATGACTTAGAAATGCCTAGTGATGCTTGTGATGAGTATGCCTGATATATCCTAGTAAAGTCGAATGTTTGTCGGGTCTGTCTCACAGCGAAAAGGATATAACCGTAAAGTAAATGCGAGACAGGATTTTTATAGAGGTTATATCCCCAACTGAGATTTACTTTTCTCTTTGCGTTTTTCTCCCCAAGAGTTTAACCAATCACTATAATGCACTGTAGCTGGATACAAAACTGATTGATAAGCACAATACACAACCGAAAATAGTCGAACACTAGACACACTAGGTCACTACACGCCGAGTTTCGTTCCTCGGAATCTCCTGATCCCGACAGACACAACTCGCTACCGAAGGACCCCCAGAACTCGTCCTTCCCTTCATGTGTGCGTAAACGTCGACCTTGCCTCCTTGGTATTGCTCAGGTCCGAAGACAACACATCCGATGATAGAATATATGGTGGGAGGTTAGAATAACTTAGTACGTTCAGTACTTCGCAAGTGATCGCTCAGGTAGGCAGAAAGCTATCGCAAATGATTGCTCAGGAATCTCTCACTGGTATTTCTGCTCAAAACTCTCGCAGTCGTATGTTCGTAAATTCTTAGTCACTCGAAATTATGAAGTATTGCTCATATATGAACCTTTTTCACTCAATACCTTACTTCGAAAATCAGTTCAAGATATTAATCATCAAATCAAGCACATAATCCATGTAATTTTCATGTAGTAAATATGCCATGTACATCATGCTCACAATAAATGCTCAGATTCGTTCTCAAATCATATTCAATTATTTCGAATTATATTTACCATAACAGAACTTTCCATATGTGTTCCCTGCTATCAATTTATAGAATAACTCAGTCCAGGCCATGTTTAGCACACAAGATAGCAGCGTATCAATACATTTTCCATATTTAGCACATAGTACAGATCAATATATTTAATATGTTTAGCACGTAAATCAGATCAGATCACAGCTATCACGAATTAACATGTCATGCCACAACTTTCCGTATTTCAGAGATAACATCCGTTTATAGCACATACCATATAATAGCACATTATCCACAAAGTCAATAAATCAATCTTTCCTAATTATAATATCCTAATCAGTACAAGGAAAGATATCAATCGATTTCGCATAATTAATGTTGACCTTTTAAAAGTCAACAATTAATTTAGTGGGATGCATTCTAATAGATGCAAGTTTCACTCAGGAATAAACGATTCTCAGCGGATATATCACTTCCATATATAGACAGCATATTTTCTTTATATAATCCGGTAGAATATCTCACACGTTTTTCCCATAAATAGCACATAACGATATATCCTAGCATGTGAGGCGTCTATAACATGCGATCACATAGTTTCACAGATAAATCACAGAATCACATGCGAATCAAATATTTGACACTTTAACCATTTTATAGCTCATAATTCGTGCATAGTCAAATTTTATCATGTACTTAGAAATTATATTGACCATTCATCGAATTGCTTAATTTGTAGACCTAACATCATTATAATTACATAGTTCATCAAAACTCTCTAACGCTCATGGACCAAAAAGGTCAACATTCTCCCCCTTTTTTATGATAGCATGTAACTGATAGAGCACGGAAGCATATATATTTGATCATTTAAGTCCTAGTGCATATGCCTAAGTGTTCCATAACCACAAAGCAGAGCATATGATATTTCCTAATCACATATGATGCATATTTGCTCCCCTACCGAAGTGCAATTATCTGTATGACATGCAGAGATATATCATTAACGAATTTGCTCCCTCTTTCTAAGTGCAGATTTCTCGTATCATACTCGATGATATATCGTGAATGCAAAATTTTAAGTTACCGTAAGTGTGCTTCCCCCGCCTATGTGCGCATTTCCAAACATGATTCAAGCGGCAGATAACCATCACAGCAGGCACTTATCACTTATCAATAAATCTCCCAAACGTTTTGGGTAGCATACCAATTTTGATCTTCCTCTTGGCACCTTTGTCCATACCAGTTGCATGTAGTTATTATAGGAAACAAACTGTTATTGTTTTTTTATTATTTGTTATACATGAGACAACACTTGTTACCGTTATTAGTAATCGGTTACAATTTTTTAAGGTAGAGTTTTGGAACTTGCAGAAAATGTACCCAGATAAGGTGATGTGTTACTGAAATTGGAAGCGTTTCCATCTCAGTTTGCAGCAAAAATCGTTGTTATTTCATGTCGCTTGCTAAGAGCCACATCCGAATTGGTGTAAATACTCATTATCAGAGCATAGAGTTTTGGGTCGTTCAAATTTTTTATCTTCCTCTTGACGCCCTAGTCCGTACTAGTTGCATGTAGTTATTAAAGGAAACGTACTGTTATTGTCTTCTCATTATTTATTATAACTGAGGCAACATTTATTCCTCAATGTTTGGAATCGGTTATTATTTTTTAGGGTAGGGTTTCCAAAATAATAGAAAGTGGTACCTAGATGAAGTGACATGTTACTGAAATTATTTCTTATTACTGAGGCAACATTTATTCCTCAATGTTAACAATCTATTATTGGTTTTGATGCTAGAGTTTCCGTACGAGCAGAAAATGGTACCAAGATAAAGTAATCTGTTACTGAAAGTAGAAATGTTTGGATCTCAGGTCGCGGCAAAATTCGTTGTTATTTCGTGTCGATTACTCAAACCCACATCGAATTGGTGTGAATCCACATTATTCGAGCACAAAAATCAAGATTTGACTCGTGTCTGTAGCAAAATTTTCGAATTTAGTTTGAAGCATTATTCCAACATAACATCGAAAATTTTCATTGGTTACGAGGACCCCTGAGAAATTGAGCTCGATTTTACTTATTTTCGCTCAATAACGTCGAAGATTTATGAGATTTCAGCGCGTTTTTGGTGTTGTAAGAATCGTCGATCTACTCTAACTCGAACATGAGGATGATGGCATAGATATGTAATTTTTTGCAACAATTGAGCGCAAATGGGTCTTTTCGCACAAATGGGTCCTTAACTCTAAGGCAAACTTGGGATGGGTCATTTAAACAAAATTTAGAGCAATGGGGCCTGAATTCAAATGAAAATAGCTAAAAAGGGCCTGAAACATAATTAACCTTAAATTTAGGGTCCTTCACACTCTACACCCCTTATACCACTCTTTTCACCCAAGCATTTGATATGTGTAATGATTATTTCAATAACCACATGATTCAACAAAATTTATCGTATTAACTTATTATTCATTAAATCAGTAAAATTAATTTCATTGAGTATTCCAAAACTTTTAATTAAGTAACTTTAACTAGAGCTGTAGATTTGGCGGGCAGGGCGGGCCGACTCACAGCCTACCAAAGCCCACAGCCCGCTGTGGTGATTCGCCTGACGAGTCTTAAAATGCAGCCCGCACTACCCTTTTTGACGAGTCCAAAAATGCAGCCCGGATTGAGGGCTCTAATTTTAACCAATGACACATTGATATAGTATTAATTATTTTTCACTGTATTGCTCCTTATATTAATTACTATACTTTCGTATTAACTTAAAAAATATTATATTATAAATTCATCAATAATAATCCCCGTCGTAGAGGGGAATCTTTTAAATATAAAATACTATTAAAATGCATATTTAAAATAATAATATTTTTAATGATAATACGAATAATATTTTTTAAGGAAACTAAATACTATATACTCTTTTCAAATTTTCAAGAGTTTATTACCTATCAAAATGCCCATGGCCGGGGGCTTTGGCGGGCCGCGGCAGGCCAATCGTTATTCAGAATAGTAATATTTATATTACAAATATATGTATAAATAAATTATGTAGGTTTTTTTTTTTGTATTTTTAAGTACAATTTCATGTGAAATCAAGTTCAATAAAATAAAGTGTTAGGATTAAATTACTCATAGTTTCGAAATAATATTCTTTTTTTCCTCTTTTTATAATTTGTTTTTTATTTCTGCCGGGTAAGCTAGGCGGGCCAGCCCCGCCCGTGCCTCCCAATTGGCGGGCTTCCGCGGGTACAGGGCCGGCTCGCCCCACAGGCCCGCTCGACAGACCTAGTTTTGACTTATGCAAGCTTTCTAACTAAATAAGTTTTTATTTCAAAGTTAAAATATAATTAAATACTTATTAAAATTAAATCATCTTTTTTAACTAGGAAGTATTTATTTAATATTACTTTACTTATTAATTAACTTATTGTCATTTTAACTCTTCTTTTTTTCTAGATGGGGTAAATTTGTAACAGTTAATGTTTATTCTACATATTAATTATGGGTGATAGAAAAAATGGGGGTGCAATAGAATTAGCCTTAAATTTATAAGACGATTTTCGAAATATCACAAGGTTATATGGTTTGTTTATTCATTCACGCAATGCTTGTGTCATAAAGCTTTGTATTATTATCTTTTGATTAATCTGGTAAACACTTTTTTTTATCTGTTCTTCCGCACTAGATATAAGGAACTAATATAAGTAGTTTGTTTAGTACATTCAATATATTTGCAAAATATATTTTGTATTTTGATTAAATTATTTAAAAATATTTAAAATATCGCAATAAACTAAATATTAAGGGTAAAACCATTTGACGAACCAATTGATAGTTTTTAGCCGAGAGAATAACAAAACTAGTGAAGTTTTTAAAATAGAAATGCAAATGTAGTTAACTTTTTAACAATATTGCAAAAAAACTCGACTTTTTTAGTTTTAATGATTAATATTTTAATTTCCACCACTAAACTATTCAAAAGTAATCTTTACTCTCATTATTTCATATAAGCATTAACATAACGATAATTATATTTTCGCCCCAATTTATTTAAATTATCACCCCAATATAGCATCAACATTAACTAAATTTGACATCATGTGTAAATTGAAAACCGAACTTCTAGGAAAAAGGTGAATGCCACGGACAAACGAACTATCGTTTCTTGAAATAAAATAAGTGAATCAATTACATGCAATACAGAGAAACTAACTTGCTAAAAGATGATATTGTTTGCAGGGATATAGTAGATCTTTATGCGATTGTCCGTCAATGACAACACTTCAACTGTAGTGTTCGCCCGGTTTCTTATTCTTTTGCTTTCCTTTTTATTCTTTTTTTATGTAGTAAAATAATCATGATAAAATATGGAATTTGTCACTCTTTTGCTAAAAGAGCTCATGTGAGACGTCTGCATGCAATACTACAAAAAAGGTTTTTTTTTTTAAAATTAATTCAAACTAAGTAAAATAAATTTGGGCTAAAAAATATAATTATCATTAAATAATGCTTATCTCAATGAGAATAAAGAATGAATGGTTTTGTGGTGAAAATAAAAACAATTATAATTAAAATTAAGAAAGTTGTCTAGTTTTGCAATATTGTAAAAGTTAACTACATTGGCAATTCTATTTTAAAAACTTCACCATGCCATTCTCTCGTTTTTAGACCCCCATGCTTTTATATAAGGGCCTGTTTGGTTGGGGTATTAGAGGGTATTGAGTTGGTTAGTTTTAGCTAAAGTTATATTTGGTTGACTGGTTTAGTTAATGGTGCAATTTAGCTACTACCCCCTTAATACCATCAATAACGTATTAACCGAAGGTGTCTTCCCCTACATTTATCTAATCTCAATCCTTTTACATAAATATAAAATTTTTTTGATGTAATACCCATAAAATTTAATACTGGATTTTGGTGTAATTAGCAGTATAATTGTGTCATTTAGAAATTGTAATAGTGAAAATGCAAATTTTAGAAGTTCGAATATATCTGAACGCGTTAGTAGAAAGTACTCGAAAATAGAATCAAGTAACACTTTCGCTAAGTGTAAAATTTTCGGATATCGGGTAAGATTTGGACTAATCAAGTGAGGTAAAAATCGGGTAGTAGTAAAGTTAATTTGCGGATGACATGGGAAGATATTTTCGGGCAGCTTATTCAAGGATCTTACTTAGCCTAAGAGGAAAATACCTCGTCACCTGCTAGTCATTTCGTCACAATTTTCCAAGCCTCCATGTATACCAAGACATCATTAAGTAGAAAACCCTCATTCTAACAAGAAAGAAGAATACGAAAGAAAACCACGAGAAAGAGAGAAACTTCATCAAGCACAAATTTCGGCCAGCTTAGGAATCTTGAGTAAATCGAATTTTCGAACGTGAGGTAGCTGAAATCTTTCATCTACAACACGTAAAAATCTTGAGTTTGATATAATTATGTACTTTTGTGTTCTTACGTGGTTTGTATGATGATTTCAGGTATTTTTGGGTGTTATATGTGCTTGAGAAACTCAGATCTACGGGTTTAATCTGTGCTAACGTTTCTGGTTTTATTTGCACATGCAAATTTATGAAAATTCGTAGGGAAAGATGTGATTTTCGGGCACAAGAACAATTTTCGGGTAGATGAGTTAACTTCCGGGTGAATAAATTTCGGATAGATGAAATTTTCGGGCTTGCTATATTCGGGTAGTCTGATGATTTTTCGGGTGCATAGGAAGCTTGGCGAAAATTAGTATTTTCGAATAACTATGAAATTCACCTAGAATTTTCGGGTACCATAGTGAAACTTCGGGCAGGGAAAATTTTCAGGCTCATAAGCAATTTTCGGATAAGGTCATTTTCGCCGTGATAGGATTTTTTGGGTATTGACCTTGACCAAAATTTTTGGGTAGTTCAATAGAATTTTCAAGTTAAGAATTTTCGGGCTAGTTAATAATTTTCGGGTCAGGAACTTTTGCCTTCCCAACTGATTCTCAGGCCTTGACTGAGTCCTATTTTCGGGTTGACTCAATTTTTGGGCAGATAATTTTCGAGCATCAAGGTTTTCATCTAAATGTCACTGTCAAATGAGCCATATAGATAACCAGTGACAACATCCATTAGACGCATATCGAGTCATTCATGTACTGCCAGACTAATAAATAACAAACTTCTTGCGTCCACCACAGTGTTAGGGATATGCCCTCGAATGCTAGACGAGGATTGGATTGTATAGGCATTAGCTTCTTTATCTTTCGACTTCTTATGTAATAAGATATTTTCGTGTGTTTAATAAAGGCAATGCATTGTTCGTTTATGAGTTATTTACTTAGCATCCAGTAAAGCAATAAATGAAGAAATCCAAATGTGTCAAGTTGAGTCACTGTTCTCGATGGGCACGAGAGAGGAAGGCACAAGTGAACTCATAACCTCGAACATTAAAAGTCCATAAGCCTTAGGCTCCAGTTGGGTGCTGGATAATCGATTACGGCTTATTTGTCGATGACCTATCGTGTGCCGAGAACCCGCTTGGAAGCGGTCATGACTTCTGATAAGATGCGAATCAAGGGATTGAATCGTTTCATGTACAATGACTCGCAGGTCGTACGGTCGACATGGCTTATTACTCAATGAGTGTCAATGATCGACGACAACACTATAGTAGTCTGCGTGAACCTTAGACCAAAAGGGGCTTTGACGAACTTGAATTTGAGGTCTCGACTGTCAGTGGTTCCCCTCGACCCGATTTGTTGTTGCATGGGTCAGCGGCCCGGATGCGGTCTTGATGACGAATTGTGATTGCCGGCTGCCGGGGTCAAACCGTTGAGTACGGACTCACAGTCTCGTAAGTAATAAATACAAGTGTCCTACGAGAATGGTGACGGGAAACTACGAAATCCTTGTTCAAGGTATTGAACTAACTCATATTAGACATGGCGGGTAGTTTGGTAATTTGCATCGTCTCCATTTATCATAGAATCGAGTTCAGTGAATTTGGCATAGACCATGGCTCTAACTCGATCGAGACACAACTGAAGAGTTTATACGTAGTACTATATTATATAATGTGGTTCTGGAATAAAGACTGGATCGAAATTCGCACTCGAATCCGGTTACGGTCTGGTACTGCGGGATTGGCTAGGTAACTACCGGACTCTTGGATGACCCTTGCCGATTGAGTCGAACCTTGAGAGTGGGCTTGTAAAGGATCATCAACGTGTACCGATGAGGAGAACGGGTCTTGGGCCGTTGGGCTGCGCATTAATGGGCCTCAGGCCGTTTATTGGACCAAAATGGACTTCGTATGATACTAACTTTTAAGACTCGGGTTTGTCCAAGTGCTTAATAGGCTTGAGGGTAAAATTGGATTTCAACTTAAGCTAATTTCGAAATATGTCTTTGAGGGTATTTTTCGTAATTTGCATATTTGATATAAATAATATGGAACAAAAATATGCGGAATATTGGATTAGAAATTTCGAAAATTATATAGTATAAAATTCAAAATTTGATTCCATAATACAAATTTGGAATTCAAAAGAGAGAGATAAATATGGCAAAAATCTCTCACACTTTAAGGACTTCGAAATCGAAGTCCAAGACTTAAAATATGCTAAAAATTTCGTGCTCCATACCCATACCATTAGAAGAGAGCTGGTTTTTCTTAAATAGCTAAGGCGAAAAACACACACCAAACGCACACACCATCCTCCCACGCGATGGATCAATTCTCTCTAGTCATCTTTAGAGAATTGACTACGTGGTACACTACGAGGCCGGCGTGAAGATCTAGTCCCATCTACCACCGTCGGCGTAGTCTTGAAGAAAAAGACGAGGAGCTGCCACTAGCTTCAACTAGCAAATCTCTACGGGTTTGACCCGTCCTATTACATGTCAATGTGTGTTACTATTCCGATATGAGTTACGAGGGCAATCGAGAAACCCGAAAATTTTGTTCCACACCATATCCATGGATGTGGCGTCTCCGGAACAAAACAAATAACCCAATAGTGGTATCAGAGCGGGTGCTCGTAATTGGAATCATAACGTGTTTAAATTGAAACGAAGCGGTGGGAGACGTTCGAAACGCCGACACGGTTCCAGCTTGTTGGGCTGCTCGATACGTCGTTTGCCAACCCACCGCCACCGACTCGTGCGGTGCAGATCGACGAGGAACCACGAGCCGGACACAAACCTGCGCGGCGAGGGGACCGGGCAGCCGCACGTTGCAGATGAATTTCGGGCGATATCCAATTCAATTGAAACTGGCAGATTAATTTTGTCGTCAGTTTCGATCGAAATTGTGAGATAGTTTCGGCCGAAAGGGTAAAGTCAAAACAATTAAAATTATGTTGAAAATTGAAATGCCCTGCTTCGATCGAAAGTAGTAACAGTTTCGATAGAAAGTAGTAAAACCCTCGAATCCGTCGATTTGAACACACAAAATAAGTAAAATTTTTCAGTAACAATCGATCGATTGTGATGTGAAATTGAAACTAGAGTTTAGTTTCGAGCGAATCTAGACGAGATGAAAACATGTTTTAACAGTGATTCGCTCGAACTCACGCAACCCTAATCTGCGTAACCTGCAAGAATGAGAAAATTATCAGTTAAAGGCTGTAGATTAAATGTTTTTCCTTACCAATGAGGGATTTGGAATTGCAATAATCGGTAAAGCAGAGTGAGACTGTGATAAATTTGTGTGCGATTGCAGAGAGGGTTTAAGAGTGAATTTGAAAATCGATGAAGAAGAACCGTGTTTCGGGCGAAACTCTATTTAAATAAGCAGAGTCTCAGTTTCACCGAGAATAATTTCAAAGAGTTAATTTTGAATTTCGATCGATTGAATTGAGTTTCGGGCGAAAGTCAGTTGCGCCGAGAGAAATTTCAAAGGATGTAATAAAGATAATCAATTTCAATCGAAATGCGTTTCGAGCGAAAGTCAGTTTCGCCGATAAAATTATGAAAGTGTTTAATCAAATTTTCAATTGTCAATTAAAGTTCAGTTTCGATCGAAACTTGTTTAGTGCGATTGGCAAATCAATTTGAAAGGGTTTCGGGCGATATGTAGTTTCGCCGAGACAGGTTTTGAGTAATTGAAAATTCATTGTCAATTAAATTGGAGATAAATTTCGGGCGATATCCAATTCAATTGAATTAACTTTCGAGCGATATGTAGTTTCGCCGAGTAAACTTTAAAAAGAATTTCAAGAAGTTTTGCCGAGAAAAATTTGTGATATTTGAAATATTTGAATAATTTAATTTCGAAAGAAATTTAAGAAGTTTCACCATCCTATATTATTTAAATTTGATGAGAAATTTTTTTAAAAAAAATCCTTACGTGAACTGTTTAGTGCATAATTTGAGAGACTCCCCCTAGATTTGTGCGAACCGTTCAATGACTCCCCTAAATTAGTGCATAATAATGAAAGACTTCCCCTAGATGCATGCATAAATTTTTTATTAGTCTCCCCTATATAAAATAGTAGGATTTTTTTTTTTTTAACATTCATAACATATAGAGAAAAATTAAATGATCTATTTACACAATATCAGGTTCATGTAGGGACAATCGATCATGTCTTATGGTTCAACATGCCTAACCTAGATACCAAGAATTGGAATCGCTTTTCATCCAATGCCTTAGTAAATAAGTCAGGAAGTTGAAGATCTGTGTGAACAAAATGCATTTCGATTGTACCTTGTTCCACATGTTCCATGATAAAGTGATATCTAATGTCTATATGTTTTGTGCGTGAATGATGTACTGGATTACTTGTTATAGCTATAGCACTTTTAGAGTCACTAAAAATTGGGATATGATTTAACGTTATGCCATAATCTCGCAGCTGGGTTCTCATCCACAAAATTTGTGAGCAGTAACTCGCAGCAGCGACTTATTCTGTCTCTGCTGTCGATGTTTTTGCTTTCGAGACGACCAGCTTACGAGTTTACCCTCGAGAAATTGAGCGGCTCCAGAAGTGCTCTTTCTGTCCAGCTTGCATCCCGCGTAGTCAGCGTCGGTGTATCCTACGAGTTCAAAACTTGATTCCATCGGGTACCATAGACCTAGATTCGGAGTTCCCTTGAGATATTTGAAAATCCGCTTGACGGCGAGCATGTGAGATTCCTTTGGATCAGCTTGAAAGCGTGCACAGAGACACGTGGCGAACATGATATCAGACCTACTGGATGTAAGATAGAGCAAGGATCCTATCATGCCTCGATAAGTTGTCTGGTTAACAGATTTTCCTGAGGAATCTGCGTCAAGTTTGCATGACGTAGACATGGGAGTCATGGCAGTATTTGAGTTGTCCAAGTTGTACTTCTTGAGTATGTCGTGAATGTACTTGGATTGACTGATGAAGATTCCATCGTGAAGCTGTTTAACCTGAAGTCCTAAGAAGAAACGTAATTCGCCCATCATGCTCATTTCGAATTTCTGTTTCGTCAGATCCCAAAGTTCCTGCACATTCGTGAGTCTGTTGACCCGAATATGATGTCGTCAACGTAGATCTGCACTAGCATAATGTCTGATTCGTCCTTCTTGATAAAAAGAGCCGTATCAATCTTCCCTTTTGTGAAATCAGATGAGATGAGAAAATCCGAGAGGACCTCGTACCAGGCTCTGGGAGCTTGTTTAAGTCCATGGAGAGCTTTATCGAGTCTGTAGACGTGGTCTGGGAGTTGTTCATTTACAAAACCTTCAGGCTGGGATACAAAAACTTCTTCTTTTAGTATTCCGTTGAGAAATGCAGTTTTGACATCCTTCAGGATGGCTTCAATTCTTGCAACTGGGGCATATGTCTCGTCATAGTCGATTCCTTCCTGTTGATTGTAACCTTTTGCTACCAGCCTTGCTTTATTCCGGATTACAACTCCTTGCTCGTCCTTTTTGTTTTTAAACACCCATTTAGTCCCTATGATAGTTTTCCCAGCCGGTCTAGGTACTAGGTTCCAAACTTTCAACCTCTCAAACTGATTGATTTCTTCCTGCATTGCAATTATCCAGTCTGGATCGGCGAGTGCTTCAGTTACTTTGCTGGGTTCCTCTTGACTGAGAAAACAGGAATAGAGGCATTCATTCATTGTTGATGCTCGAGTGGTTACTCCAGTGGAGGGATCTCCAATTATTTGTGAGTTTGGGTGGGCCCGGGTCCACTTTCTGGTACTAGGTTGTGTTGATCCAGCTGTGTTTGTATCGTGTATTGTTTCTCCACCTTGATCAGCCTGATGTTCCATTTCTTCTCCAGGTTGTGGCATTACTGACTCTCCTGAAGAAATTTCTATTGTTATATCATAAGGCTGAGGTGTTTCAGCGCCTGAGCTGGATATGATCTCTGTATCTGTTGGGGGTTCACTATTATCATCAAGGTGAAGATTTTCCAATGTAGGAGGGGTATTGTTGTTGCCAGTCTCTGCAGTATCAATATTTTCTGGTGCTGCTGAAGTTGTTGGAGCAGTGGGTGGCGACGGCTTTGAGAAGAGATCCTCGAATAAGAGATCGAGTTCCATGTCACTCAATGCACTTGAATTTGAAGTTTCGCTTACAGAGGAAGTGCCAGGTTGATCCTTTGTCAATTCTCTTAGAAGTCCTGGTCTGGACTGATTTGTGCCGAAACAACTCGGTCTACTTCATCAAACGTTACATTAATGCTTTCCATAACAGATCTTTTCTCCTTGAGATATATGCGATAGGCTTTTGATGTTGTTGAGTATCCCACCAGTATTCCTTCAAATGCTTTTGGGTCAAGTTTGCCTCTATCTTCACGATCATTTGCAACATAGCACTTGCACCCAAAAACTCTCAGGAAAGAGACGTCTGGTTGGTAGAGGTGTTTCAACTAAGGTTCTGTTCTTGCGCTCGACTACCCCATTTTGTTGAGGTGTTTTAGCTGCTGCGAACTGTTGGGTGATTCCAAGTGATGGATAGAAGTCACTGAGTTTTCTGTTCTTGAATTCTGTCCCATTATCAGTTCTGATGATTTGTACACTTAGTTGGTAGAGGTTTTGAGCGGTTTTGATGAACTCAATGATTAGACTTGGTGTTTCATCCTTGGTTCTCAGAAATTTGGTTCATGTATAGCGTGAGAAATCATCCACAATTACTAACACATATCTTCGCCCATTAATGGTCTGAGTGCGCATGGGTCCACACAGATCCATATGAATGAGTTCGAGAGGTTTGGAAGTTGAGGCTATGTGTTTGGTCCGGTGTGATGCCTTCCTTATCTTTCCCATTTCACACGCCGAGCAAAGATGCTCTTTGTGATATCTGAACGAGGGAAGTCCTTTGACCAAGTTTTTTGATCGCAGTTTATTCAGGTCTTTGAAATTGCGATGGGAAAGTCGCTGATGCCAGAGATCGTTCTGATGAAGAGAGGCTCGAGAGATAAGGCATGTCGGTCAGACAGTCTTGAGGTCAATTGAGTAGAGATTCGTCTTCCTGTGTCCAGTGAGTAGCTCTCTTCCATTGTTATCTGTGACACTACATTTGTTGGTCTCGAAGTTCACCTTGTAGCCTTTGTCGCAGAAACGTCCTATGCTGAATAAATTGTAGCTCAGTCATTCGACGTAGGACACTCCTTTGATGGTTAGCCTGTCATGGATGAGATCACCCGTTCCTAGCATGGATGCAGATTGACCATTTCCGAAGTAGACCTTCCCGAGAAATCCTTCAGAGAAGTTGCTTAACAGCTCTTTGTTTCCAGTCATGTGTGAGGAGCAACCTGAATCTAAGTACCACACATGACGGACCTGCAAAACGAATCAAGTAAGTTCTGGCACCCATTTATAGATGGGTCCCCTTTTGATAACAGGTGAAGTAGCTTTCTTGTTCGTTGCTAGATTTAATTCTTTGCTAGGTTGTTGGGTAGCCGGATTAAGAATCCAAGCGCGATGATTTCCTATAGGATGCAGTTGAGATTTCGGAATCCAAATTTGTTTTGGACTTAATTTCTTGTTCGGCTTGGTCTTGGTGGTGTTGTGTTTCTTTACTTTAAATCTGATAGTATGATTGGACGGCGTGGGAGATATGTCCTTAGAACGAGTGCTATGCGATTTGGAAACGCAATTGCTGAAATGACTGTCACGAGGATGAGAAAGTACATCATTGCTGACAGATAGAATTTTGATTTTAGGGAATGGAATAACGAAACACGTTCTGCGACATTACAAGAAGTCACTTTTGGAAACGCGAAAGATTTTGAAACATGAGAAGAAAGGTTGGAGACTGGTCTCTTCTTCTTATCAGGGACTATTGTCTTCTTAGCTGAGCCAGGTTGAACCTTCTTCGCTTCCTTAGATCTCACGCCTTTGTCTGTGAGCACATGCGATACCAATTTAGTGTGAGATAAAGGTATTTTCTTTGTAGTTTGCTTGCATTTACATGTAGATGATTCTGGAATAGGACGGGAGGTGGAAGGTTTGTAGGCGTCAGGAAAGTTTTCAAGAGTATAAATTTTGCTCAACAAAATAGTTCTCTCTTCTTCGTGGGCTTTCTTTTTCGATACTAGAGCGGCTGTCAAAGCACCTATTTTGCGATTAATCTCTGAAATATAGATACATGAATAATTAGGTTTAGCTTGTTCGTCAGTGCCTTCTTGAATTTCGGGTCCAAATGGTGACATGTAGTCTTTTGAGAGTGGTATCTCCCTAGTTTTATAACTATTATTGAGTATTATGTAGTCACACTCAATTTGGGCCCATTCTTCATTTCTCCGTTTCTGTTCGTCAGTTTCAGACACCTCGCCTGATTCAATGAACGGCCTTAGTTGTTCAAGGCTCAACCCAAAGCGTTTAATGTTGTACATAGAAAGTACTTTATCTGCTTCAGGGTTAGTGGTGTATTCAAATCCCAGTCCTACGCGGGGATCATAGAATTCAACATCTTTGGGTTGGCCAAGAAACATGGTTCGTTCACTTTGACCTCTTTTGGTGTTGATGTCCTCTAATTCCTTGACGTTCTTGTATAGACGTACACGTTCGTTGGTGATTAGTTCGTATTGACACAATACATTTTCACGTTCTTCCTCGCTATCTTTCAAGCTTCTACGCATATCGCTAATTTGTTTTTCCTTGCTTTCTATAAGATTTTCTAAAGTCTTTGCTTTAGTTTTAGACAAGTTCAAGGATTCATTAAGAATAGCTATCTCTTCATGTTGTTTGTTTAACAGGGCATAATTTTTGTCGAAATTGCTTTGGAGTTCTGAGTAATCTTTACGATGCATGGAGAGTTCGGCTATCCTACGTTCTAGTTCAACGAAATTATGTAGGGATAGGGTGTATACCTCCGGGTCGGATGATGAAACATCCGTCCTGTCTGATCCGATGGCTGGCTCATCCTCGTCGGAGTCATCCTCGATGCTTTTCACCATGAAGGCCATCTCTTCTTCCTCCTCGTCAGATGTGTCCTCCAGCCATTCCTCTTCCTCAGCTACCAAGACTATTCCCGCTTCCTTGCGCTGTGAGAGCTGAAATTTTTTCTTGTAGTATTCAGTGTTTTTCTTCTTGGGTCTGAAGCATTCCGAAGCAAAGTGACCCGGCTTGCCACAGTTGAAGCACTTCTTCACTATTTCAGATTTCTTAGTTTCAGTCTCTTCAGGGGCAATGTACTTCTGTTTCCCGCCCGAGGTTCGTTGTTTGTTGAAGGAAGAAGATGATTTCTTGGCGCTCATCTTATTGACCGTATCTGAGATCATTGCCAGTTTATTTCCTGTCTGATTCGAGTTCGTCCTCTGATTCTTGGTCAGATTCGGTGTTGTCAGATGTGTCCGATAGTACGACCTGCTTTCCTTTAGAAGTCTTCGAGCTCCAGTTGCTTGACTTAGAAGTTACGAGTGCAATTGGTTCCATTTCAACGTTTGGTTTTCCTTCGTTCTTAATTTCTTTGGCATACTGCGAGTATTGTGAGAGATTATCGTGTAGGGAGTGAATATCCATCGCGTCCAGATCTTTGTTCTGTTGCTTAACCAGAACTGTAATTCGTCCCCACTCAGGTTGAAGTGTGGAGAGGAACTTGATGTTGTGTTCGAGACTGGAGCGCTGGATGTTAATCTTTCTCATCTCGTTGATGATGGTCACGAAGCGAAGGTAAACATCTCGAAGTTCTTCCCCCTCCTTAGCTTTGAAGGAGTCATAGGCAGTAAGGATGCTGGATTTCTTAGACAAATTACTAACTTCTGTTCCAACCATCATCTTGCAGACTTCGTCCCAAATTTCCTTTGCAGTGACCATTGCATCGACTTGCTTGTAGACATCATTTGGTAGAGCCTGAAGTACATAGTGTCGAGCAAGTTTGTCCGCTCTGGCTCGTGCTTTCTCAGCATCGTTGTATCGACTAGGGTCCTTATGAGTTCTCCTTTCTGGAATTGCAGGAACTGCATCGGGTTGAGCAGGACAATGGTCCAAAATTGGGCAGGTCCTTCAAAAATGGAGGAAAGCATATCATTTGCGAGGTCTCCATCCTTGATTTCTATGAAATTTATGAATCGTTGCTTCCATATGCCGTACTCTCCCCATCTCAGTAGTGGTGCACGGTTGTCAGATCCAATAGCAAGACCGTCCATGTTTATGTTTGGTAATGATCGTTAACGCGAGATATATCTGCGAAATGAAACGCTTTAGTTTTGAAAGAAATATAGTCAAGTTTGAGTAATTTCTAGTGTTGAGTCTAAGTAGGTAAATTCACTTAGTGAATTCTGTCGAGATATAAGAGTTTGATGAATTTAGTGTACTGCTCGAGGATGGAACGATTGGTGTTAAGTGAGATTGAGAATTTTGTTCTACTCAATATGAGTGCTTGATCGATTCTAGTATGATATGAAAATAAGCTCAACGATTGCTCCAAGTGTTGAGAATCGGGCAATCGAAACTGAGTTTAGATTTCAAGATTCGGGCGAAAGTGTGAATTGGGCGAAAGAGTTTTGAAAATGTTAGTTTCGATCGAAAGATGGAATTCGATTTTGATTTGAATAAATAGTTTCGGTCGTCTGAGATTGAAATTGACTAAGTGGGGAATTAAGTTTCGGGCGAAACAGTTAGTATATTGGACTTTCGCCGAGATGTGTATCTATCGAAACTGTGAAATTGTGCACTGTAGCGTTTCGGGCGAAAAAGATTGGGCTTTCGCCGAGAATTGTATCAATCGAAACTTGTGAAATTGGTGGAAAATTCGTCGAAACTCAAATCGATCGACTTTCGGCCGAAATAATTGGACTTTCGCCATTCGAGCGAAACTGTGAAAAAAACGAAAAAATTCCCCGAAGTTCAAATTGATTCAATCTCCTCACAGTGAGTTTCGGTCGAAACCTTCAAACTCAATGATACTGTTCAATTTCTTGCTCGAAAGTGATGCCCAGTTCAGTGAAAAACAGATTTTCAGACTCGTTTTTGCTTAAATCCGACTCAAACTTGACTGGAATCGACGTGAAAGAACCTAAATGTACTCAATATCAGTTTTCTAATGTCCTAGGAGTAAGGAATCACTGAAAACGATTTGAAAACATCCAAAAACATTGAAAAACAGAGAATGAGTTTCAAGCAAAAATCTTCGTCAAATCACGTCGAAATCGAGCAAAACTGAATTCAAATGGAAGATATTGATCCGCGTTAGGCTCTGATACCACTTGTTGGCCCGTTTATTACCAAACAAGGATCAAAAGAAGGGTTTGAATGTGTAAAACGTGAAGAACACCTTGAGTGTGTGTTAGTGTGTGTTTTCTTAATGTAACGTACAAGGTGGCTTACCTTTCAATTCTTTTGATAAAACCCTAATTAGGGTAAATGGGGCTTTATATACCACAAGTATTTGATATATTAAACCCAATACAAAACTATGACTTAATTCCATAAGTCACCCCAAACTACTAACAACCCACTGAATAAACATATTAAACCAAGATTACATAAATTAAAAGATGCTACAAAATATTCCTAACATATGCTTGGATATTCAGTCAATTCTTGCGCATTATTTGAGGGGGAGTAAGTATAAGAATTGTGTATTAGCTCTAAATATTTTTGACGTTTTTCTCTAAGTATTTCAGATCTTTCAAAATTAAGGAATGAGACGTCGACACTACAAAGAGAGGAGCTAGACACAAGACCAAATATTTCAAAGATAAATTGCCAAATTTCCATTATTACTAACGTTTATCTCTAAGTGGTACAGATTTTTAAATTTCTGCCAGGGGAGCTAGACGTTACTACACAGAAAATACAGGGAGTTAATTGTATTTATTTTAATTACTAGGTGGGAGCCTTACAATGGGTTTTCACTGTTGAAATAGGGGTCAATCTGAAATTCTTTAGAAGAACTTTCTATCGAGAAACTGGATATTCGAATTAATTCGCAATCTAAAGTTTCTCGATCGTAAACAGTGTCAGGATCGATTTTGATTAACCGCGATAATTTGCGATAAAAAAATTGAATTTTTCGTGTGCAAATAGTAATGAGACTGATCCATTAAATCGCAAAATGTCAAATCACAAGCCCTACAACGAATTAATGCTAGTTAATAAAAGTTCAACTTTTGTCAGTCGAAAAACTTTTTCTCACGCCAAACCTAATCGAAAAAAACTCTCTCGCAAAACTTTCTCAGACGATTCAAAAACCTTCAAAATCTTTCGATTTTTTCACTTCAAATCGTCTGATTAAGGTAGAAAAATTCGATTCGGTTAACGATTGCGAATGTTGTTAACTTGATTTGGATTTACATTCTGTAGTTTTCGCATGTTTAGTTATGATTTTTCGACTGTTCTTCAAATAGTAAAACGCATACTGTTTCACTAAATTTTGGCATGCTTCTTGGATTTTCTGAGTTAAATGCCTGATTTTTAGATAGATTTGATGTTTTTGATGAAACAGATAGTTTAAATCTTCGGAAAAATCTTCATCTGTGACGTTAAAATGAGTTTCGATGAAACTGAGTTTTAAAGTTCTGAAGCTGTCGAAGAACTTTGTCGATCGCAAATAATCTTAATTGAATTCCAATTCAATTGAGATACTATTTGTGTCGATTTAGTTTTCGACCGTAAAATTTTGATTTAGTCATCACGATAAAAGATTTTAACCGTTAAACTTACCATCGAAAAATCCATTATAATTTTCTGCGAGCGAAAAACTTGTGCACTGAATAGATAATTTAGATGCAATTCAAATCGAGCGTTAAACTTACTATCGCAAAATTAAAATTTCGATTTCATTTTATTTCGGTCGCAAAAAATTAGCAGCGAAAAAGTAATTTTTCAATGCTAAATTTTTCGATCGTAAAATTCGCCGCTTAGATTAAATGATCGAAAAATTTCTCGACGATTGACTTAGTTTCGTCGTTGACCAATTTCTCGATAAATAAGTACAGCAGCGAAAATTTCCCTTAAAATGGAAAACTATCTGCCGCTCGACAATTTTTCATATCGAAAATTTTATTCAATCGCAGAAAATTTTACGATAGTAAATTTACCTGAGAAATAGTATCTCGATCGTAAATCTGCACGGAATTTTTCTCGATCATAAAAGTGATCGACTACAGTCTCGCTTTCAACTTCAACACTTAGAAAATTTTTCTCCAAGTCTTTTACACTGTAGCTAACAATAGCGGATAAAATTCTTCGATCGCAAAATTAGACGGAATTCTTTCAATTGAAATCAATGTATAGGAAATCAAATTGAAAATCAATTTTATCGACCAAAAAAAAATTTCTCGGCATGACCAGTGACATATTTTTTGATTAAACACTTACCGAAATTTCGAACTATTTTTCACGCGATATATATTCATTCGAAATTACATTCATGCCATTACGATTTTTCAAAATTGAGCATACACTATGCTATTGATACGATTTCAATTCAAAATTCATCGAACATGCTATTACTTGCAAATATTACTATAGTTTGATGAAATTTATTCATATTTCGACTGAAAATAAAATTGACCTAATAAACTTTTATATATCTTATTTTTCAGATGGATCGCTACCCGAAAAACAACTACATCTACGGTCACAACCTTTATCTAAAAGTTCAAGATACGAACTTTCAGCTCGATCTGAGCACGTTTAGGTGTCCAGACGAGATCATCGTATCAATCCTACAAGGCCACCCCATCTGGCATGCGTTAACGGTCACCGCATCAGTGCCGATGGTCTATCTCCAGCAGTTCTGGGGCTGCACACAAGGAGAAGTGAACAATGGAGCCTTCAGATTCGCAACAAGGACAGGGACGCAGCATATCAGCATGGACAAGAACCAGTTCGGCATGGTACTGGACTTGCCCCACAACAATAATAACGACCCGCTCCCATCGGATGGTGAGATGATTCAGGACTTCTTGCACATGGGATACCAACCACCGCTCACAAGATTAGCTCAGGTCAAGAGCAGCGGAATCCCACACCCGTGGAAGACACTATTCGGAATAGTGAATAAGTGTCTGTCGCCCAAGCATGCAGGATTCGATAAGGGCAACAGCAATATTTTGAGGATCTTCCACGGCATCACCTTCTCAAGAAATTATGACTACACTCAGCTGATCTGGAACGACCTCGCGGACCAGATTCGGCAGAAGGAGAACCGGCGATCAAAGAACGTGCCTCATGCTCGGTGGTTCAACGTCATCATCAGGGAGATCATGGCGCTGCACCAGAACATCCCCCAGCTGCCTCCTGGTGGAAACTATCAGCCGCCAAGGCTAAAGTTTTTCCACAATCCACGGCTCACGGACCTGGACCACCGTCGATGCCGATTCCGCTCAACCTACTCAGGCTCGCCGACCCCGCGGGAGCTGAGTATCACAGATTCTGCCGGGAACACAACGTAACGGAAGAAATGAGCAGAGGGCCCCCGGCAGATTACCATATGAGCCCTCCCCAACCGGAACACCAGACAAGCCCTGGCGACGCGATGATAGATGTTGCGCTCAGGAGCTTCAGCAGGAGTCTCCCTTGGTCGAAGAGCCAATGCCCGACGTAGATGATATCTTGATAGACGTCGTGGCTACAGAGATGGCGCTTGAGGCTCCTGCACATGAATTACAAGTGGAAGTGCCCGTACATGTTGGCGTGCTCGAAGAAACTTTTGAGGAGGTTCTTCAACAAGAAGCACAGCACGAGACAGAAATGGGGCAAAGCTCTCTTCCACCGGTGATGGATCAGGCACTGGAGGACGTCAATCGTGACCTCACTCCTCACACGGCCACCCCGTCTGACACGGAGTCTGACGAGGAAATAAGCCTGATAAGGAGGACTCCCAGAAGACTAAGCATTCAGCTGGAGTCCCTCTTCCCGGCCGTCACTACCACACCAGATACTACGCTGACCACATCGACAAGTGTTGCTGACACTTCTTTGCTCAATCTTGAGCCGCAACCAACTCACGTGGTGTCTGGTTCGCATGCGCAACTTGAGCCTGCCTTAACACCCATAGAGACAAATCTCTGGATTCGACTCGAGGATTGGGTGGAAGTCTCATACAGTCACAACCTCAAGTGCCTGTGAGCCAACCTGACGAGTCGGTGTCTACTCAAGGGTTGATAACAGGCGAGATCAGTCGTCCTGGTCCATCAAAGGAGGCGTCCGCACCCTTTGTGACGAACGAGCAGTTCCAAGCCGCTCTCTCTTCCGCTGTACGGTCTATGGAAGACAAAATCACAGAGAGAGTACTTCAAGCAATCGAGACATCCCGAAGAGATACCGGGAAAGCACCTGTCTCTGAAGGCCCTTCGTCACAAACCAATCACACACCTCCACAATCCACACCCACCGACCCTTTAGCCACTTTCTCCATCCTCATCAACCCATACACCATACCCATAACCGAGCTCCACGACATATTACTCGCCCGCTTGATCGGCCTGTCTATTCGGTCGCCTCAAGAGGAATCCCTCTAGCGGCGATTGATGGATCATCCTGAGCCATCGACTGACACCTGCCGAGGCCAAAGCTCCCACTCCCGGCGCAGACATGACAATCCTGATTATCAGGACCATCATGAGGGGGAGAAGAGGCCAAGGACAACTACGACTGGCCAAGGACAAGGCTCGGGTGCTACGCAGACGAGCGCTGGAGTTGGTGAAACCCAAACTACCCAAACCACCCAAACCCACACTGACACCACGCACCGCACCGCCCACCCCAAACCCACACCCATACCACGCACCCCACCGCGCACATCGACCCACCAACCTTTCACCTCAGGACGCCTCCGCACACGCCACCGATCTACTCAAGCCCCTCGCTTCCGGAAGAAGAAGCAAGTGTTGCGATGCTTGTAGCTCTGGCAGCTACCCAAGCTACTCCCTCCGTCGCTCCAGACTAATCGGGACCCTCTGGACATGGCGTCAATCCACATGAGGTCCTAGACAAGTATATTTTCGAAGGCCAATGGATGACCCATTCCATGCCCGAGGAGCATCAGAGACAACGGCTTCAGGACGTCCGCCACTTCTTACAACAAGCATCCGTGGACCTCGTGATCATAGAAGACGACGAACTTCAGGAAGGTATAGACTACCAAAGAGATATCCCAAGGCTACCAGAGTTGATCGCACAACGAGCGGCTTCCCCTACAAGACAGATGCCAGGGACCGTTCGGATCGACACGCCGTGGGAGAACATCCACATAGAGATACCCTTCCTTGAGAAGTCAGGGAAAACATTTGGAGGTCACCGGATCGGATCAGGAAGCCGGATGAGTTCGAGCTGAGAGGGATCTCTCACTGGGATCAGCAGAAGAGAATGACTTATCTGTGGATGCTGACCCAACTATGACCGAACGTGAGGCTGGGGATCCCGAAGGAACGACTGAAGAGTCACTTCAGGGAACTCTCCCCAATTTGCCAACTCCTCAGTGTCTACTGTGCAAAAGGAGGACTTCCAACACCTCACTACGTTATCGAACGAGTGGACAGGACCCGAGAAGAACTGAACGAGAGCGACCTGCCGTACCTCCCTGCCAACGAGGTGTACCACCTCTATCAGCTGTACGTGGAGAAGTACAAAGGTCCTCAGGGCTTCATCAAGAAAGAAGGCCTCGAAGGGCTCTACCGGTTCATGATGCGACAAGTCAAGTACTTCGCCGCTCACGACCTTCAGATGGCTCTGGAGAGCAACATGAAGAAGGTCAACATGGCCGAACCACTCTTAAAAGGACCTGAGATCGAAAGGCTTCCAAGCAATCACGTGCATATCAGCTCTGTCATCGGCATCACCTACAACAACCCAATTGCCAAGAAGAATAGGATGATGCTGAAGACAGAAATTCATAAGTTTTGCGACGGAACGCTCAAGGTCGTCAGGAGAAATATCGAGCAGAGGTTGGAAGAGATCAACAGAGACACGATGCTGAGGATCCACCGCGTTCGTGAGAGAACAGCCGCTCCTGATGGAATTACTAGAAGACATCGAGGAGCGCCTGAAGCTCAGGGAGACCGTTAGAGACTACGAGCATGCGCTGGGCTTGCGCAGATCATACTACGCATGACGAGGACAAACAGCGCGGATACGCAATCAAGCACAAAGGGGCAGATTGTAGAATACCATTTTGAATTCTGCTTGATTTCATTAGTTGTCCTTGTAATTAGGGGCTTTACTTGTATTAGTCTTTAGATCAAGGACTAGTTTGATATTTATACCAAGCTTGTTTGGTATAAATATATGTAAAGAATTTGAGCTGATAGAGAAAGTTTAGAGTATTGATCTGAAAGGCTTGCAATTCGATTTCTAGAGAGAGAAACAACAGTAACTTTCTCACTCTACTTGAATTCTCTCTCTCGATTCTTAACTTGAGTTTTTCGATCGAACTTAATTGATCATGATAACTGTCGAATTACTTTGAATTCCTACCTAGGATCTTAGAGTTTTTAATCAGAGGACCTAACAGAATTCAAAGATTTTTACTGTAAAATCGAACATTCGAGACCTGAGTAACACGATGAACAGTCCAGGACACACCCAACTTGGTTTGGTGCAGGATGTGTGTTCGTGTAAATGGAAATAATATATACGATTGATTGTTTCGATCGAGTTTCCACTGTTATAGTGATACCAATAATATGCATTAGGCAACAAATCCAGCTTACTGTTACCTTTGAATCAGTATATATACCTTATGCCGGCTTATTAATACCTATTAACTGTTTTACGATGACAGATGCATGACCATCCATACGACGTTCCTGGAACAGTTGTTTAGGCAACAATCCGACGATTTTAAATTTCGTCAAACCATGAGCAACGAACAATAGAGGCAATACTGTGTTTCAGAGATTTGTTCAGGTTATGGGTCCTCGACTTTGTACAGAATATCTTCAATTTCGACCGGATCGGGATTCGATTTCATCATGTTTTATTATTTGCGTCAAAATAGTTCGAAAAATATACCCGTAAAATCGAACACTTCGAGACCTGAATATCGAAATAAACCCACGTGGATAGATCGAGTTTCTTTTTCGAGGATCGTTCGAAGAAAATAGAAATCTGCGAGATTTTTCTATTGTCAAACATTTTAATATTTACTTAAATATGGTTAACGATGGTAACAGAAAATATGTTCTGATACTCTTTATTATACAGCTTTTGTAAGGGTAGTTTGGTCAGATTAAGTATTTGGTCCTTTTCTCTAAAGCTGAAAGATATTGGATCCTTTATTCTGAAATTAATACTGACAGGGCTGAATTCTATTATTAAACTTAAAAAGTGCCCTAGATTAAATCAATACAACATACTCCCTCCGTCCCGCTAATTTATTACATTTTTCCACTCCAGGCGTCCCACTAACTTTATCACATTCCCTTTTTGGATAAATAACACACAATCAATATAATAATTAAATATTCTTAAAAGACGTGTCAAAATATATACTTTTTTAACTTTTTATTGTACGATATTATTATAATAATGCCACCTTAATATCCGTGCCCACCAAGAAAAATCGTGGGAGGGAGGGAGTATTAATTTCCGTTTCATACATAAGTTCCGATACCGACGGGCAAATAATATTCATCATTACAAAAGAAATTCAATAAGCCCCTCTCTCTCTCTCTCTCCATTTATTCCTTCGCTCGTTTCTCAACCAAAACTTTCTCAATCCTTCTTCCATCATCCCACCGGCGGCGGGTGTCATCGAACATTCGCCGCGCCGCCATGGGCCAGACCACCTCAGCCCAAATGCGTACCCACAACCACGACGTCAATTTCCTCACGCGCCACCAATACCACCCACCGCGTTCATCGTCGTCCCACGATTTTGAATCGGACCTGCCCGACGAGATACTTGCGCTGATCTTCTCCACCCTCTCCTACGCCGACCGAAATCGCTGCTCCGTCGTCTGCCGCAGATGGTTCTCCGTCGAGGGCCAGTCGCGCCAGCGCGTCTCCGTCAACGCCTCCGCGGACGTGGCACCGCACCTCCCTTCTCTGCTAAAGCGCTTCGATTCCATCACCAAGCTGGCCCTGAGATGCGATCGGAGGTCGATCTCCATAAGCGACGCGGATTTGGAATTTATCTCCATCAAATGCCCTAATCTCACGCGCCTCAAGCTCCGATCTTGCCGCGAGATCACCCACATCGGTATGCTCTCTCTCGCTAAGAACTGTAAATCCTTGCGCAAGTTTTCGTGCGGTTCGTGTACTTTTGGAGCGATAGGCTTAAATGCTTTGTTGGGTAACTGCTCGAGCTTGGAAGAACTGTCCGTAAAAAGATTGAGAGGCAATAGCGAAGGATTCTCGGCCGAGCCCATCGGGCTCAGCTACGCATCCAACTCGTTGAAATCGATTACCCTGAAGGAGCTCTACAACGGTCAGTCCTTTGGCCCATTGATAAAGGGCTCAAAGAATTTGAAGAGCTTGAAGATCATCAAGTGCTTGGGCGATTGGGATAGATTGCTGGAGAGCGTTGTTTTGGAGAAGAGGAACAATGGTAGTGCTCGTTGCCAGTTGACAGAAGTGCATTTGGAGAGGTTGCAAGTGAGTGATTTGGGATTAATGGCTGTAGCCAAGTGTTCTGATTTGGAGGTTTTTCACCTGATGAAAGCCCCTGATTGTTCGGACGAAGGTGTTGCTGCAATTGGTGAAAACTGTAAGCTCTTGAGGAAGCTGCACATCGATGCCTGGAAAACAAACAGGATTGGGGATGAGGGCTTAATCTCCGTGGCTAGAAATTGTTCGAATATTGTTGAGTTGGTGCTTATCGGTGTGAACCCAAGCACATCGAGCTTGACAGCACTAGCAAATGGATGTAGTAAGCTGGAAAGATTGGCATTTTGCGGAAGCGAAACCATTGGGGATTGTGAGATATCGTGCGTGGCAGCAAAGTGCATGGCTTTGAAGAAGCTATGCATAAAGGGTTGTCGTATAACAGATGCTGGGATCGAAGCATTTGCCTATGGCTGTCCAAATCTGGTGAAGATGAAGGTTAAGAGGTGCAAAGACGTATCTGAAGAGGCTGTGGATTGGTTAAGGGCAAGAAGGGCTTCGTTATCTGTAATTCTTGATTCTGAGAAAGCTGCAGGAGAAGCTAAGGATGGCAACACAAGTGAAGATGTTGATTCCTCTGTGGCTGCTCCTTCTAGTCAAGCAATTGTTGGTGATTTGGAGGCTCCTTCGACGAGTGGTGGGATGACGTCGTCGAACAAATCAAGGTTTGGCCTTTTTGCTGGGAGAAGTATTGTTCTGTGTGCTTTTCGTAGGTTGTCTAATGGCGGTGGTGCTGCTGCTGATGATGATGGCAATAGCTCTGGTGAGAGGATGTGAAGGAAATAGGAAAATTAATGGCGAATTCAAGGTAATATGTCTGTTTCTGTATTAAAGCACTTTGATGGTTCAATTGTGTGTCTGCTCTTGTTTCCTTAAGTTATGCTGGGAACAAATATTAGCGAACAAGGTATTGTGAGGCCAATAGTGCTTCTATATCTGATTTCTGAATAGAGGCTTTTCTTGTCCTTCATCCGTCACTTGTGAAAATGCGATCTTATATCGCCGATCTTCACTGAAGAATTTCTCGACCATTCTAAAAGTTTTTCTGACTTATGTCTGCGTGAGGGGCGGATCTGTCTAGTGCACTCCTTAGGGCTTGGCTAATATTGTACTACGCAATTTATAGGCTTACGAAAAATGATGCAAAATGCGATTGGTTGGTCGGGAGAGAGCTATTCTATTGTTTCAGAATATATGTTGGAGTTCATGTAAGAGTAAGATGGTCAATGGATGATCTTTGTTTCTCTCACTCAGCTCACGGATTTATCAGGTATCATCATCACGTCAGCCATAGACTGGTTCTTACACATATACCTCTAGTTCATCTTCATAAACAAAAAACTCTACTTACATTGATCCATCGACAGATGTACTCTATGACTGAATGCGTGTGTGTATATTTTCTTCGGTCAGATCAAAAGGTAGCTTTCCATCAATCAAGAACCCAGCGAGAGTTAGTATTCTTGTGAAATTTCACGGATATTCAACGAAAAACATTAAAAGTAAATTAAAAGCCCATTGTTAAAAATAGCAATAAAAGAAAAAGATGGACACGCCCAGTGGGATTCGAACCCACAATCGCTTGATTAGAAGTCAAGCGCCTTATCCATTAGGCCATGGGCGCTATGCACAAACTTAATATAACATTTATGATATTGGTATAACATTTATGATGGCCTTCTATTGGTAGTATTGGAATATTCCGATAACATACTTTTATATTTGAAATAAATATTTAGTAGTTGGAGAATAGTTACAACATTTTATTAGTTAAAGTGAATATTTCAAGAACATGGATTGTACTCATTGCATCATCATCAATGGCATAGGAAATTAGGTGATTTAGGTTTTTCTAATATATATTTGAGCAATCTACACATAAAACTCCCTACCCCAAACTATACATCAACTTACTTCCCCCTGCCAATTCATTTATCACCAAACTCCCCCTTTCAAACTTTTATATCACATGGCTACCTAATGGACAAATATACCCCAGTAAAATATAAATATTCCAAAATAACCTAGTGAATTCATTACAGAGAGAACAACGACGAAGAAAAAACAGACGACGAAAAGCAGAAGAATGAAAATGAGTACAGAGAAGTCGGCCGATTATCAGCTTCACCTCCACAACGAGCAGCGTAGGACTTCACACCTTTATTCGACTTGGCATCATCTCAACGGTCTACTGTAAGAACGGCCGCTTGACACCTTCATTTTTCGACTTTAGTTTTTCGTTTTTTGTGGCATTTTGGGTTAATGTAGAATTTAGGGCTTTCATGGTTGCATTTCTGAAGGATTTCATGTCGGGCTATGTTTAATTTTGTGATTACGGCTCGAATTTGGGGTTTATGGCAAAATTAGGGTTAATTATTTTATTTTTCGAATTGGGAACTTGGTATCATTTAAATTAGGATTTGTTAGCTTCTAATTTCCCTGGAACTGCATCTTTTACTGTCTTGATACGAGTCTTGGTTGTTTTTGGGTACGATAATTGAGTTGGTGCTTGTATATGTTTTTTTGTTACCGTATTACATAGTTAATTGGTACCGTAAAGACGATTTTACCTACGAGATTCGCTGAAGCACAATCACATGAAATGGGCGACAAGATCATTTGTAAGTTTGAATTTTATTAAGTTAAACGCGTTATCATGTTCTTAACTTGTTATATTGTTACAGGCTCGTTTTCCGTCGACCTATTGGACTTGGAGGTGGGACTATAGCCCAAGTCAATCATGTCAGAGTCTGAGTCCACGAGGGAGCAGAGTCCATATGGCGTGGATTGCAGCGTACATACTGCAATCCATGGATCGATACATCGTTGGACCGGTGGCTCGTGGGAGGTATCTTGACGAAGTTGACGTCGAATTGTATCGTGGCTTCATGGCTGCCACGATACTTACAGACGATCTTAGTTGCATGCTCCACTTGTTTGAGTGATATTTATCTGTGTTTGGAGAACGATATGTTGTTGATCCTCATAGCTTTGTGACTTGTTTATGTTTTTGTTCCAGGTATTTTTGTAGTACCTGAACAAACAGATACGCAGTACCAATGGTTTCATTATTGTACTATCATACGTAGGTACTACAAACAACCCAATTATGGTACTACAAAAGCATATAACACTGTACTGCAACTGTCCAAATGTAGGTACTACAAACGTCTTCATATTGAACCACAAATTAGTTGGCCTATTTCGACGCCTTTCGGATTATTTTTTGGTCTGCGAGTGCGTTCAATAGTTAAACATACTAAGTTTATCATTTTTATCAAAAAAGGCGGGTTAATATTTAGAATCAAGGATTGTTGCATTGAAATGCCAACTTTCTTTCTACTTGCACGATGCTAGTGCCAATATCTTACCACATAGTCAAGATTTTACGTTGCCATATATTTAATTTTTGTTGATAGCGGCATTATGTAAGCTTTAAAGCCTTAATGCTCAAGAATCTACGTGTTTTCGACAGACAAATGAAGGGTACGGCAAATTTACTACAAACAACCTAATTATGGTACTTAAGAAGCATATAAATGGTACCGCAATATATTTATATTGGTACTACAAATTAGAGTCGGCGTATTTCGAAGCCGCTAGCACGGTACGTAAAAGATACTACAAACAACCCAACTATGGTACTACAAAAGCATGTAGTGTTGGTACCGCAACAATCCACATATAGGTACCACAAACGTCTTTACATTGGTACCACAAATTAGAGTAAGCATATTTCGAATCCGCTAGTACGGTACGTAAAGATACAAACAACCCAATTATGGTACTACAAAAAAGCATATAATATGGTACTGCACCTGTCCACATGTAGATACTGCAAACGTCTTTATATTGGTACCACACATTAGAGTCGGCGTATTTCCAAGCCGCTCGCACGGTACGTAAAAGGTACTACAAACAACCTAATTATAGTACTACAGAAACATATAACATGGTACTGAAATTGTCCACATGTAAGTACTACAAATGTCTTTATATTGGTACCACAAATTAGAATCGGCATATTTCGACTCCGGGCACAATACGTAAAAGATAATACAAATAACCTTATTATGGTACTACGAAGCATATAATATGATACCGCAACTGTCCACATCTAGGTACTACAAAAGTCTATATATCGGTACCACAAATAAGAGCGGCGTATTTCGAAGTCGCTCGCATGGTACGTAAAAGATACTACAAATGACCTTTTACGTACCGTGCGAGCGGCTTGGAAATACGTCGACTTTAATTTGTGGTACCAATATAAAGATGTTTGTAGTACCTAGATGTGGACAGTAGCAGCACCTTACTTTATGCTTTTGTAGTACCATAGTTGGGTTGTTTGTAGTATCTTTTACGTACCGTGCTAGCGGCTTCGAAATACGCCGACTCTAATTTGTGGTACCAATATTGAGATATTTGCAGTACCTCTAAGTCGGTAGTTGCAGAACCATATCATACGCTTTTGCAGTACCATACTTGGGTTGTTTGTAGTACCTCATACCCTTGACTGTCGAAAACACGTAGATGCTTGAGCATTAAGGATTTAGAGCTTACATAATGCTGCAAATAACAAAATTATATATACACGGTAGCATAAATTATAAACACTAACTTCCAATCGATCAAAAATCTTGACTATGTAGTAAGATGTTCTTACTAGTATCATAACAAGCTAAAAGAAAGTTGGGGTTTCAACATAATAATCCCTAATTCGAAATATTCACCCACCAATATTGATACCAAATCATCAGTAAAGTATTTATAACTATGGTAACACAGTCAAGGACAAAATATAACTCGGACGGCGTCGAAAAATTGCTACCCATATTTGTAGTACTAATATACTATGTTTGTAGTTTCAATATTTAGATGTCCGTAGTACCACGCCCTACCATAGTGTAGTACCATATGTATGTTTCTTGTAGTATCTTTTTCGTATCACGTTTCTAGCAATCGAAATTCCTACCCAAATTTGTAGTACCAGTATACTTACGTTTGTAGTTCCAATATATAGATGTTCGTAGTACCATAACCCACCATAGCGTAGTACCATACGTATGTTACTTGTAGTATCTTTCCGTACTACGTTTCTAACAATCGAAATGCCTACCCCAAATTTGTTGTACAAATATACATATATTTGTAGTTCTACTGTATAGACGTTTGCGGTACCATAAAATAAGCTAGTGTAGTACCACAAGTAGGTTACTTGTAGTATCTTTTTCGTACCATGTTTTTAATTATCGAAAATGCATAGAATACTATGCAAATAAGGCATGTGAACTTCCAAATTACGGTACATAATTACATTAAACACAGGTAACACGAAATATAGAAACTAACTTTCAATTGATGAAAAATCGTGACTATGTAGTAAGATGTTCTTACTAGTATCATATTAAGTAGAACGAATGTTGGGGTTTCAACGTAATAATACCTAATTCTAAATATTAACCACCATTGTTGATACCAGATCATCAGTAAAGTATTTATAACTATGGTAACATAATCAAGGACAAAAAATAACTCGGACGGCGTCGAAAAATTCCTACCCAAATTTGTAGTACCAATATAGATATGTTTGTAGTTCCAATATAGATGTTCGTAGTATCATACTTCACCATACGTAGTACCATACGTATGTTTCTTGTAGTATCTTTTTTGTATCACGTTTCTAATAATCAAAATTCCTACCCCAAATTTGTAGTACCAATATACATATATTTGTAGTTCCAATACATAGATTTTGCGGTACCATAACATAAGCTAGTGTAGTACCACGAGTAAGTTACTTGTAGTATCTTTTCTGTACCACGTTTCTAGCAATCAAAATTCCTACCCAAATTTGTAGTACCAATACATATATGTTTGTAATTCCAATATATAAATGTTCGTAGTACCGTACCCTACGATAATGTAGTACCATACGTATGTTACTTGTAGTATCTTTTTCGTACCACGTTTCTAGCAATCGAAATTCCTACACAAATTTGTAGTACCAATATACATATGTTTGTAGTTCAAATATATAGATGTTCGTGGTACCATACTCTGCCATAGTGTAGTACCATACGTATGTTGCTTGTAGTATCTTTTTCATACCACGTTTCTAGCAATCGAAATTCCTACCAAATTTGTAGTACCAATATAAATATGTTTGTAATTTCAATATATAAATACCGTAGTACCATAACCTACCATAGTGTAGTACCCTACGTATGTTACTTGTGGTATCTTTTTCGTACAAGTTTATAGCAATCGAAATAACTACCCAAATTTGTAGTACCGATATACGTGTTTGTAGTTCCAATATATAGATGTGCGTAGTACCATACCCTACCATAGTGTAGTACCGTACATATGTTACTTGTAGTATCTTTTTCGTACCACGTTTCTAGCAATCGAAATTCCTGCCCAAATTTGTAGTATCAATATACATACGTTTGTAGTTTCAATATATAGATGTCCATAGTACCATACCCTACGAAGTGTAGTAATATACGTATGTTACTTATAGTATTTTTTTTTTCGTACCACGTTTCTAGCAATCGAAATTCCTGCCCCAATTTGTAGTACCAATATACATATATTTATAGTGACAATATATGGATGTTCGTGGTACCATGTCGTTAACGAGTGTTGTACCATACATAGGATACTTGTAGTATCTTCCTGTACCACGTTTCTAACTATCGAAACTCCTACCCTAATCTGTAGTACCAATATACATATTGGAACACCGGCAATAACACGACATCATCATTAATATTAGTCATCCAAAAATAGTATTGATATCTACATATCGACAATACTAATATCATCATCAACCAACAATATTACTATCACACATCGACAATATTAATATCATTTGTCCACCAACATCGCAACAAAAACATATCGACTTAAGAATGTGCGATCACCTATCGGCAACATACTGAGAAAAGAATGTGTTGTGTTCTTCTTGTATTCACATATGGAAACGTGAGCCCACCAAAGACATCCCTAGACAACATCGCTTCGTAAATAGGACCTGTAAAACAAGAAACCATTACCATATGATACTGCTAGGGAGCTTCAAAATATACTTCATCGAATAAATGTGGATGCTGTAATTCAACATATTTTGTACTCCATATAATAAATTGCTTTTAGCCAAATTCTAACCAAATACTAACCTCCGTTGCCACCCACAGTATGCTAATTTGTAGAAAACATGAGGAAAATTCAATTTTTTTTTACATCTAGATACCCAAATCGCAACACCCACACCTCATCACACAAATCCCGATACCCACAACTCGGTACCCAATTTAGGTCGATGCAACTGCCGGTAACGTCATTGTAAAACCAACCGGAGTGTGCCCTAACTCAAAATCGTTCGACCGAGGTCAAGAATCTCGAAGGGGGTAACCCACAATGAAAAACCAACAAAAACCTATCTCAACTTGCCTAGATCGAGAAGCCCACGGTAGATTAGACAAGCTCTGAGCTTTTCCAGTGCGGGCATACGTCGCCGGCGAGAGCTTAGCAGGTGAGGGCTGAAATTACAGAGCTCGTGGGTGAGATTTAGTGTTTTGCAGAAGAAAGATGTAAAGGATAATAAAGGGGTAAAATCGTCCTTGGGGAGTTATGTATAGGATTGTTTTGATTTAAGGAGTTTGTTAATAATTTAGGGAAGATTCTGTTCAGGCCCCCCTAAAGTTTTCATTTACCTGTCAGACCCTGTCAGAAAATGAATAAGTTTAGGAGGCCCACTTTTTGTAAAAATCGAGTGAAGGACCCAAAAATAGAATTTGACGAAAATACCCTTTGCTCTTTTTTTTTCCAGCGAAAGTCACGACGTGCTTTTTTGGTCTTATATGAACGTTACTTTTACTTCATTATATGTTATACAGTTACAGCATAGTATTACTATACAAAATAAATACGTTATGTTTCAACAACATTGTGTTACTTAGCTACTGCGAAACGTTATCAACATAATTTTTTTCGAACTCATTTTTCTTACACTGAGACGAGCACAAAAAAATCGAATTGACCAATCCAACCGATTCGACATGTCATGATAAATCCGATTATGATATTGACGATGCACGAGGTAGAATTTGCTTGTCTAATTAGGGTGCAAATTCGAAAAATAATGGTAAATCGAATCTAGATGTCGACATAAATTGCAAGTAATCGGTATAAATTCGAGGTACCCATGAGAAATCGAGGTCTATTTTACCTTATTGAGTCAATAACGCCGAGATTTATGCAGTTTTCATCCGTTTTTAGGTGTCGTTTGTGACTTTCGTTATATTTCCCCCGATCCATTGGTTGAATACAGAATGTGTTATTTACGACAAACATAGCGTTATTACCTTTCAGCGACGTGTTACTTCTAAGTCTACGTTTGTTATTAACCATAAGATATTTGTTATTTTTTGCTATGTTGTAAGTATTTCTTTTTTACACGATTTAGGGAAAATATAATATCCGTTTCTTGCAACTAATCGGTATAAATTCGAGGTACCCATGAGAAATCGAGGTCTATTTTACCTTATTGAGTCAATAACGACGTGATTTATGCAGTTTTCGTCTGCTTTTTAGTGTCGTTTGTGATTTCAGTTCTTTCTATCCCGGTTCATATTTGTATATAGAATGTGTTATTTACGACAAACGAGGCGTTATTACCATTCAGCGACGTGTTACTTCTAAGTCTACATTTGTTATGAACCATAAGATATTTGTTATTTTTGCTATGTTATAAGTAATTCTTTTTTACAAGATTTAGGGAAAAATAAATATCCCTTTCTTGCAACAAATCGGTATAAATTCGAGGTACCCATGAGAAATTGGGGTCTATTTTACCTTATTTAGTCAATAACGACGTGATTTATGCAGTTTTATCTGTTTTTTAGTGTCCTTTGTGATTTTTGTTCTTTTTATCCCGATCCATTATTTGTATACAGAATGTGTTATTTATGACAAACAAGACGTTATTAACTTTCAGCGATGTATTATTTTTGAGTCAACATTTGTTATTAACCTGAAGACATTTGTTATTTTTGTGAAACTTATCAACATTCATATGAAATTGATGATAATTTCAACATATACGGTCATAGCATTTGCAATCTTAGCAATTTCTTTGATTTGGGTTTATCACATGTAATAATATCGATAGTTGTCTTGGTTAAACCCATTTATAAATTAATATTGATTTCTCTGTTGCGGATCTCATGAGCGCGACGGTGTCGGGACGGAATCTTAAAATTTTGTCGACGCAAGCAATAAAAATATCTGTAGATCGAAGCATGATTCTAGTTGAAATTGAAGGTAGTACACGTAGATTCGAGAGACCCATAGCGTTAAAGTTTCTCGCGCCACCGTAGAATTTATGAACTGTTCGGCGGGATATTACAAAAATTTTTATGGATAGTTTAATGTGGTACCTTAAGGGTTTAATTGTTGCCAATAGAGTGTTATTTGTTATAAAATTGCCGTCTATGCACTACGGTTTCTGGATAATTTGTTATCGTCTATGCGCTAGGGTTTTTAGGTAGTTTTTAGGGTTTAGGACGTACGGGTTCGAGGTTAGATTAAGGGTTTACGACATGAAATTTTGGAACGATCCACGACTTGTGCAGGTATTTCTACAATCTTAAAAAAATTTTGGGGTTCGGGGTTTAGGATTTAGGGTTTAGGGTTTCGGGCCTCAGATTTAGGGTTTTTAGCTTAGTATTTTGTGTTTGTGGTCTATAAGTGTTATTAGTACTTTAATGTTGATGTTTGAACATGTTCGTGGTGCAATTCATAATGTTATGTTCCATTGAAAGATGTGATAGTCTGTGTTTTGCAATGGAGGACTATATATTTATATATCTATTGAGATCAATTTTCGTCTATTGACATCAAATTTCGCTTATTGTGTCTTTCAAAGGAATGTGGTGATTAAACTTCATCAAATTATATATTTACATGAACATCCATATTAACCATCCAAAATAAAAGTGTATTTTTGTAAGAATTAACCGAATTATTGACGTTGTACTGAACATCATTTATGAGGTATCAGTATTGATCAATGTGTTCTTAGTTGAGTTCTTGTTGTTTTTCTTTACCTAACATGTGTTATTATTTCCAATTAATGTAGTACAATTTTGAGGAAGTCCCGTAAATATTCTCTGACAATTCTGTTAAATTCTCTGACGGTCAAGAAGCTTCTAGAATATTCTCAATGAAGTGTTTTTTTTACATGTATATGTGTTATATTTGTTGGGTAAACTGTTCCTCACTTAAAAAAGGTTTTAGTCTTAGAGAAAGCTAAATATTCTCAATTTCACGGTTACCGACTTATTTTTTTCTTTTAATATTAAGACTCGTTTGATTCGATTTTATCCTATTCAGTCGCTTTTACCTTGTTCGGCAGTTGAAGTCGATATTGAATTGGTTTCTGAATGAAATTTTTTATTTGGGGGTGGAAGCACGAATTCATTCTACACATAAAAAATGTCTTTATTAGTAAGACCCATCTGAAATCAAGGACGGAAAAACTTTATTCAGTCACAAACGCTGAGATTATGCAGTTTTCATCTGTGTTTTAGTGTTGTTTGTGATTTTCATTTATTCCGTTCGATCCATTACTTGTATACAGAATGTGTTATTATCTTTCAGTGATGTGTTACTTATGAGTCATGATTTGTTATTATCCATAAGACAATTTGTTATTTTTTGCTATGTTATAAGTATTTTTTTTTACACGATTTAGGAAAAATATAATATCCATTTCTTTTAACTAATCGGTATAAATTCGAGGTACCCATGAGAAATTGAGTTCTATTTTACCTTATTGAGTTAATAACACGGAGATTTATGCCGTTTTTCATCTTTTTTTAGTGTCGTTTGTGATTTTCGTTTTATCCCTTTCGATCCATTACCTGTATGCAGAATGTGTTATTTACGACAAAGAAGGCGTTATTACCTTTCAGCGACGTGTTACTTCTAAGTCAACATTTGTTATTAACCATAAAACATTTGTTTGGCTACGTTATAAGTATTTCTTTATACACGATTTAGGGAAAATATAATATCCGTTTCTTGCAACTAATCGGTATAAATTCGAGGTACCCATTAGAAATTGAGGTCTATTTTACCTTATTGAGTTAATAACGCGGAGATTTATGCAGTTTTCATCTGTTTTCTAGTGTCGTTTGTGATTTTCGTTTTATTCCTTTTGATCCATTACTTGTATACACAATGTGTTATTTACGACACACAAGGCGTACCTTTCAGCGATGTGTTACTTCTAAGTCAACATTTGTTATTATCTATAATGCATTTGTTATTTTTTGCTATATTCGTTATTTCTGACGATTAAAGCTGCAAATTAGATATACAAATCATACCCATGATCAAATTAACAATAATTCAACATATTAGGTCATAAACTTTGATATTTTTGGCTACAGTCTCAACGATTTCTGTTATTTGTATATATCAGTTTTTTTTCTAGCTTCCATAAATCTTTTGAAGATTTTTTTCAATCTCAACGATTTATGTTTATCATTTTCGGCTCAAATGTCAACGATTTCTGAGGATTAAAGCTGCAAATTAGCAATACAAATGAGCTTGAAGTTTTTTAAGAGGATTCGAGCTTGCAGCGAAAATCGCTCGTTGGAGAAGACGATGCAAAGGCTTGTAAATTTCGCATCTGTTAGAGGGTATATATGTCATATCGCATAGTTTGGGTCTTTTTCTCTAAGAGTTTCGAAAAGTAGGTCCTTAATGCTAAATGGAACTTTATTGGGGCCTGAACAATACTTAAACATCTTACAGGGCCTGACTGATAATTAACCCAATAATTTATATGTAATGGGGAGTTAGTTGATAGAAAATACGGAAATGGGGATTTAATTGAGGCTGCCCCTACATATTTTTGTTGTGTCTAAAACTAATTAAACGTGTAGTTAAAATCAAAGTCATTGTCGAACAACCCCAGGGTTCATTAGAGAATGATTTCCAAATCATGTTTTTAAACCGAGTAAGGAATTATATGGTTTAAAGCAGGCTCCTAGGGCATGGTATGAAATGTTAACTAAGTTTCTGATTGACATGTGATTTTCGACTGGAAATATTGATGACACACTGTTTATTAAGTGTGTGAAGGTGATCACATGTTACCGGTCAAAACCTATGTTGATGATATCATATTTGGAAGTACTAATATCCTTCTTTGGGAGGAATTCTCTAAGTCTATGCAGAAGGAATTTGAGATGAGCTTAATGGGTGAGCTGAACTACTTCCTGTGGTTGCAAATAAGCAACTTGACAATGGAACTTTTGTATCACAGACAAAGTACAACAAGAAATTACTCATAAAATTCGGGATGAGTGATTCCAAAGCAATCTCTACTCCTACGCATCAGACCACCAAAATAGACAGTGATGAATCAGGTACGCCAGTTGATCGAACACAATATCGGGTATGATCGGAAGCCTTATTTACTTAACTGCTAGTCGGCCTGACATTATGTTTGCTGTTGGTATGTGTTCGAGATATCAGTCTGATCCTAGGGAATCCCACCTGATAGCAGTCAAGCGTATACTTAGATATATCAAGGGTACTGTTAATTTTGGTTTGTGGTACTCTCATACGGATGAATTCCAATTAATGGGATATTCTGATGCCGACTATGCCGGTTGTAGGGAAGATAGGAAAACTACTAGTGGAACTTGCCAATTACTTGGAAATTCCCTGGTAACTTGGTCTAGTAGAAAGTAAAATGTTGTCGTCCTCTCCACAACCGAGCGGAATATATGGCCTTAGGAAATTATTGTCAAGTTCTTTGGATGAAGCATAGTGATTCTGGGTTAGGACACCATTCCTATGATGTGTGACACTAGCGCCATTAGTATTACTAAGAATCACGTGCATCATTCTCGTACTAAGCACATGGATGTTAAACATAATTTTATACGAGACCATGTTCAGAAGGGGATCATCATTTTGTGACATCCGTGATCGCTTAAGAGTCATCGAGCTAAATAAGCTTAGCAAATCAGCCTAATTCTGTCATTTACTCTAGAATATGTTATCTTAGGTAAATTCGTATTCATCATACTCTGAGATATTCTTTCAGCTTTTAGGTTATCTTATCCATTAATTGCGATCTTATTATTTTTGGAAAAGATTAGTAGTTATCCGATACTAAGATCTTCTTTAAGCCATCCATATTATTTTTCGGAATTCACTGGCGCACTAATTGACAGTTTTCACTTTCCTTTGAAATTCAAAATTCGGTTGAAAATCAAATCTTCTTAATTCTATTTATGTCGAGTTTATCCTATCTCATTTTTTAAAGACCATATCCTTTGGATATTTGCCTGTTCTAAGATCACTCGATTCTTCCTTCCTTACCTCAGAATTCGAACTTCACAGTTTCTCTTCTTGAAAATTCATCTAAGTATACTCCAGCTTTTGAGAGTTCTGTAAGATCACAAAGGAACTGAACAAATTTGCGATATTTACTAGATCGAATAGTGATCCCTGCCTTGAGAACATTTTTTCTCATAAGTCATTGCTCCACCAATCTTTTTAGTTATTTTGCGCTAAGTTTTCAGCCTTAAAGCCTTAGTATATCCGTTTTTTATGCTGAGGGGGAGAAGTCTGAGTAATTGATGGTATGAGGTGTCTAAGAACTGTCTTTGATATTCGAAATGATGTGCGTGCGATATTCCTTTTATGCCCCTATGATATACCTTAGTGCTTACATGTGCTGACGAATTTGCATGTAAATATCTGAGTAATTGATGGTATAAGGGGTCTAAGAACTGTATTTGATATTCGAAATGATGTGCGTGTGATATTCTTTTTATGCGCCTATGATATATCTTAGTGCTTATATGTGCTGACTGAATTTGCATGAAAATATCTGCACATGTGCAAAGGGAGCATAATTGCATGTGAATTCTGACTTTTGCATATATTATATCTATCTGTGCTCTAAATGGAACGTTAAATTTGTGCTCTGGACAGTTGGAATAACATCATTTAGACAGGGGGAGCAAACTAATGTAGCTTGGTAAAATTTCTAAACTTCACTGGTAGGTTTGCTCTGATGCTTAAGCGCCTTACATGGAATATCTGCATAAATGATATGGAATATGTGCACTCATGAATGGAATAACTGCACTTTTGATATATCTTGATGTTCTTATGCGATGTTTGAAATTATGCTATGACTCTATGATATATCTGTGATGCTTTTATACTGTGATGCATAATCTTATGCTCTGATGCCGTGATGCTCTGATACTTATCTGCATTATTAACTTTTGTGAGATTTATCGATAAGTGATAAGTGCCTGCTGCGATGATTATTCCGCTTGAATCATGTTTGGAAAATGCGCACTTAGGCAGGGGAGCACACTTACGGGTAACTTAAAATTTTGCATTCATGATATATCATCGAGTATGACACGAGATATCTGCACTTACAAATAGGGAGCAAATTCATTCATGATATATCTCTGCGTGTCATATAGATAACTGCACTTCGGCAGGGGGAACAAATATGTATCATATGTGATTAGGAAATATCATATGCTCTGCTTCGTGGTTATGGAACACTTAGACATATGCACTAGGACTTAAGTGATCAAATATGATTACACGCTTCTGTGCTGCATGAATTACATGTCATCATCAAAAAGGGGGAGAATCATTTTTGGTCCATGAGCGTTAGAGGGTTTTGATGAACTATGTAACTGTAATGAGGTTAGGTCTATTAACTAAGCAATTCGATGAATGATCAATATAATGTCTAAGTACATGATAATATTTGACTATGCATGAAATACGAGCTATAAAATGGTTAAAGGGTCAAATATTTGATTCGCATGCAATTATGTGATTTATCGGTGAAACTATGTGATGGCATGTTATAGACGCCTCACATGCTGTGATATATCGTTATGTGCTATTTATGGGAAAAACGCGTGAGATATCCTACTGTATTATATAAGGAATATATGCTGTCTATATATGGAAAGTGATATATCCATTGAGAAGCGTTTATTCCTTAATGAAACTTGCATTTACGGTTTCTGAATGCATCCCACTAAATAATTGTGCGTAATCAAATTGATTTCTTTTCTTATACTGATTAGGATATAATTAGGAAAGATTTGATTGACTGACTTTGTGGATAAAGTGATATTATATGGTATGTACTATAAACGGATGTGATCTCTCATGTGGCATGACATGTTAATTAGTGATAGACGTGATCTGATCCGGTTTGTGTGCTAAACATGGTCAATATATTGATATGATACTATGTGCCAAATATGGAAAATGTATTGATACGCTGCTATCTCGTGTGCTAAACATGGAAAGTAAATCTGTACTGACTTATTCTATAAACTGGTAGCAAGGAATCACATATGGAAAGTTCTGTTATGGTAAATATAATTTGAAATAATTGAATATGCTTTGAGAACAAATCTGAGCCTTTATATGGAAGAAAATCATGCTTAAATGAGCTTGTGACCGCTGTGAACATTTATTGTGAGCACGACCTACATGGCATATTTAATACTCAAAAATTGCATGGATTATGTTCTTGATTTGGTGATTAATATCTTCATCTGATTTTCCACGTAAAGTGTTGAGTGGAAAGGTTTATATATGAGCAACACTTCACAATTTCGAGTGACTTAGAATTTGCGAACCTACGATTGCGAGAGTTTTGAGCAGAACACCACTGAGAGATTCCTGAGCGATCACTTGCGATAGCTTTCTGCCTAACTGAGCAGTTGCGAAGTACTAAACGTAGTGAGTTATTCCAACCTCCCACCATATATTCTGTCTTCTGAGCAATACCAAGAGACAAGGTCGACGTTTATGCACACGTGAAGGGAAGGACGAGTTCTGGGGGCCCTTCGATAGCAAGTTGTGTGTGTCGGTATTAGGAGAATTCGAAGAACGAAACTCGGCATATGGTAACCTAGTGGGTCTAGTGTTCGACTTGTTTCGGTTGTGTATTGGGCTAGTCAATCAGTTTTGTATCCAGCTACGGTGCATTATAGTGATTGGTTAAACTCTTGGGGAGCAAACCCCAAGGAGGGGAGTGAACCCCACTTGGGGATATAACCTCTATAAAAATCTTGTCTCACATTTACTTTACAGTTATTTTCTTTTTGCTGTGAGATAGACCCGACACACATCCGACGTTACAAGAATATATCAGGCATACTCATCACAGGCATCAGTAGGCATCTCTAAGTCACTACATCTTAGGATTTGTGAAAAGAATAATCATAATTTCTTTATAAGCCTAATTCAACCCCCTCTTAGGCACGTTTTATCTTCACTACTCTTGTCCGCAAAATCACTGTTTCCCGAATGTATAAGATTTATGTTCATGTAAGTATGTGAGTTCACTAATTTAACAAACCAAATTCCATTAAAAAAACATGTTATGCGAATGTTGATATCAATATGTGAAAGTTTAGATCAAAAGTCATGTAAACACATGGCTCTTCTTTCAAAAAATATACTACTATCTATTTTGATGAGACATAACGTTACCCAGTAGTCTTATGCGATCGGGGCTGCCGACTCCAACCTAGGGACCTAATATTGAGATAGAGTAGAGTTTGGGAACGAGCGTTCACTGCATTCTATCATGCGGTGATGTGTCGGGATTTTGGATTGAGTACCACGCAGCATTTGCATACATTCACCTACTGAGCGTATTGCTCAGGCCTTTATGTGTTGTAGGTAATGATGAGTCCAACGTCGCGCGAATGTTAGGACTAGGTTAGCGGCTGGTGGCGGTGACTCCACAGGCTTTCGAGGTCGAGAGCGGTACATGGATGCGACCTGTGGATCGGCTATAGTATTTTGTTTATTTTGGGGCTTCGACCCATGTAAATAATGACTTCTGTAAACAATATTTTTATGATATTATAACTTTTGTTGTAAAAGTTTTTGTTTAATAGGCTTTCCGCGGCTTTCGTTGTGGAAATCCGCCAAATATTTTAGAAAAGTAGGATCGTTACAGGTGGTATCAGAGCTTCAGCTCTAGATTCTAAACTGTACCGCCGCTCAAAAGCCGGGAGAACCAGCCTCGCCTATAAGTTCTAACGCTTGAAAGGAATTTCAGATTGATTGATACTCGTTTACTTGTATTATTTAGTTGAGAATGCCGAGAACGCGTAGAGTGATAGGCGAAACTAGTCATAGGTCGGGGACGGAATCCCCACCGAACGACGAACATTCCACCATTTCCCAACTGACGGACCTAATCCGACGACAGTCGGAGAAAATTAATGAGCTCATTCATCTTCAGAGCTCGTCTGAACGCCACACATCGCCGGGATTAGAGCGAATAGAAGTTGCAGGGGAGAGATTCCGGAGGTTAAATCCCCCGACTTTTGAGGAAGCCGCTGATCCGACCATGGCAGAGGATTGGCTTAGGACAATAGAGAATATGTTTCGTGTGAGCCACCTACCCGAGGCAGAGAAGCTAACATGTGCTACGTTCATGCTACGAGGAAGTGCGGGCTACTGGTGGGACACCGTTCAGGTGCTCGAAGAGCCGGCTACCATGACCTGGGAAAGATTCAAGACACTATTTCGGGGGAAGTACTTCACGGCACCGGATAGAGGGCAGGTGATGAACGAATTCACTCAAGCAGGAGGGATGTCGGTGGCAGAGTACATTCGTAGGTTTGAGCAGCTATCAAGATTTGCATCACACATGGTGGCCACGGATGAGCTGAAAGTTGAGCGTTTCATGGAAGGGCTCAACCCCGAAATTTTTCGGAGCGTCAGTATGTACGATACAGAAGGGAAGACCTATGCTCGTATCACTGAACGAGCAATCTTGGTTGAACAGGGGGAGGCCAGAGTCACAAAGGCGCATGAAGCAAGGAAGAGAGTTGAGGTACAACAAGGAGGAGGAAACTAGAAACTCCAGTTCTTTGGCAAGGGTCCAAACAACAGATGGAACCAATATGGCCAGCAGAATTGGCGTCCGAGACCGAATCAAGGGCCGGGATATATTCCAAACCGACCCCCTAATGCCGCGCCCAATGTCAGCAGTGCGGACGCTACCACCACAGAGCATGCTTGGGAGCGAGACCAAACCCTCATCTACAATGTTTCCGTTGTGGAAAGATGGGGCATTATGCCAGAACTTGCCAGGAGAGTGTTCCCCAAGCTCCGAACCAACCACTCCTCCGACCTCCACCGGTGCCAGCGCGGGTCTTCACCCTTACTAACGAAGAGGTGGAAGCAAACCGGGTTGTGGTTACGTGTACGTTGAAAATTCTTCACGTGTCCACTTCAATTCTGATCGACTCTGGTGCCACACATTCCTTTGTATCGGCCAACTACGTGACTATGGCGGGAATTCACCCCACCCAATCTCGATGTAATTTCGTACTATCTCTACCTCACGGAGATCCAACTAGGACCAACTTGATAGTAGAAAACTGCTCGGTCAATATAGAGGGTAGATATCTAAACGCTGACTTGATGGTAATCCCGATGAATGATTACGACATCATTTTCGGGATGGACTGGCTCTCGAAATTCAGGGCCATGATCTATTGTTTTAGGAAGATTGTGACGTTCCAATTACCCGAGGGGAATGAGTTTGTATTTTGAGGAAAAGCAAATAGGAATAAAGCCACTCAAATATCAACTCGTAAGGCTCAACGACTCCTGAATACGGGCTGCGAGTCTTTCCTAGTGTTCGCTGTAAAAGCTGAGGAATTATCACGACCAAAACTCAAAGAAATCCCAATAGTCAACGAGTACCCCGATGTGTTGCCTGACGACCTTCCGGGTTTGCCGCCTGATCGAGAAATTGAGTTTACAATCGATCTAGTGCCTGCGGCGGTCCCAATATATCAAAAGTCCCGTATCGGTTAGCGCCAAATGAATTACGGGAGCTAAAAGAACAGTTAGAAGAACTCCTCAAGAAGGGATCCATTCAACCAAGCTTCTTACCTTGGGGAGAGCCGGTTTTGTTTGTAAGGAAGAGGACGGATCGATGAGATTGTGCATCAAATGTCGGTAATTACATAAGATCACGATTAAGAATAAGTAACCGTTGCCCAGAATTGATGACCTATTTGATCAACTACAAGGGGCGACGATATCTCCGAAGATCGACTTGCATTCTGGATATCACCAACTGAAAATCCGTAAGGAGGACGCTCCGAATGTAGCGTTCAGCACAGGTACGACCATTACGAATTCCTGGTCATGCCTTTCGGGCTGACAAATGCGCTGACTGCCGTCATGGATTTGATGAATAGAGTTTTCAAGAGATTCTTGGACCAGTTTGTCATCGCCTTTATAGACGACATTCTCATTTACTCTAAGACGAAGGAGGAACATGAAGAGCATTTGAGAACGGTCCTAGGGATTTTAGGGAGAAACAATTGTTCGTGAAGTGCGAATTTTGGTTGGAACAAATGGCATTTCTGGGTCACATCGTTTCGGGGGATGGGATTTCGGTGGACCCCAGCAAGATCGAAGCGGTAGAGAATTGGCCACGACCGACCACTCCAACGGAAGTACGGAGCTTTCTCGGGCTTGCTGGGTATTATCGAAAATTCATCGAAGATTTTTCCAGCATTGCCTCAACACTCACCAACCTGACGAAGAAGAACGTATCGTTCAAATGGACTGAGTCATGTGAAGAAAAGCTTTCAGGAGCTGAAGAAAAGACTGACGACTGCTCCGGTGTTGACCATACCAACCGAACAGGAGAATTCTCAGTCTGCTATGCCTCGAAGAATGGTCTGGGATGTGCACTCATGCAGAATGAGAAGGTTATGCCTCCCGACAGTTAAAAGAGTACGAGAAGAATTATCCCACGCACGATCTGGAACTGGCTGCCGTAGCGTTCGCTCTCAAAATATGGCGTCATTACCTCTACGGAGAGAGGTGCGACATCTACACTGATGACAAGAGTCTGAAGTATTTCTTCACCGAGAAGGAACTGGATATGAGGCAACGGCGATGGCTTGAACTTGTAAAGGACTATGACTGCGTAATCAACTATCACCCAGGTAAAGCCAACGTGGTTGCAGACGCGTTGAGTCGTAAGGCCGTGAATGTGGAATTGTGCCAGCTCGGAGTGGAAGTACTCAACTACGGGGAAGTCGAAGCAAAAATGGCCGGCGTTAGCTCTCAAACCAACGCTACTAGATCAGATAGCCGAAGCTCAAAGGACCGTCGAACTGTCTGAAAATTCAAGGAGAACAGAATGAAGATGTTCCGTCAGATTTCAAATCCGAGAGGATGGAAGTTTAACGTATAGAGATCGACTTATGTGCCTAAAATGAGGAATTACGTCGAATCGTGATTGCAGAAGCACATGCTACAACCTATTCAGTGCACCCAGGTGCGACGAAGATGTACCGGGATTTACGAAGTAACTATTGGTGGCCAGGAACGAAGAAAGACATTGCTGCTTTGTGAATCAATGTTTGACCTGCCAGCAAGTAAAGGCAGAGCACCAACAACCAGCGGGAATGTTGCAGCCGTTGACGACCCCCGAGTGGAAATGGGACCACATCACAATGGACTTTGTAGTCGGTCTTCCGAAAACCTTAAGGGGACACGATGCCATTTAGGTAATCTTAGATCGGCGGACTAAGTCTGCGCATTTCCTACTAATTAGCGTGACATTCACCACGGCGGTTGAGAAAATTCGAGAAAGGATGCGAACTGCCCAGAGCCATCAGAAAAGCTACGTTAATAAAAGACGAAGGCCATTAGAGTTTGCGGAAGATGATTGGGTGTTTCAGAAGACATCACCCATGAAAGGCGTGAAGAGATTTGGAAGGAAAGGGAAGCTGAGTCCGAGGTATATAGGACCTTTCAAAATTCTGAAACGAATCGGCGAGGTTGCGTATCAACTACAACTGTCGGCATCCTTAGAATAAATCCACAATGTCTTCCACGTGTCAACACTTCAGAAATACGTTGCGGACCCGAATCATGTGCTACGAAGTGAAGGGGTTCACCAACGGTTGAAACTAGATCTGAGCTACGAAGAGCAACCTGTGGAGATATTGAAGCGGGAAGTAAAGCGACTTTGAAATAAAGAAATTCCGTTACTCAAAGTGCTGTCAAAAAAGCCACGTGGGAGCGAGAGGATGACATGATGAATCGTTACCCCGAGTTGTTCCCAACGGCCTAAATTTCGGGGACGAAATTCCTATAAAGGGGCGGGCGAGGATGTAACACACGTACTCTTAATACGGATTAGGATGTAATTAATTTTGCACAAGTTCCATATGAATCTAATGTTCGAGCAGACCGAAGATTCGGGTGAGGAATTCGGTCAACTAACTTTCGGCCTAACTATTTTGGGCCCAATTCAATATAATACAACAAATAAAGTTTCCCAAACTTAGTTAGAGCCCAAGTGGAAATAACCAAGTAATAAAATAAGGGCCCAATTGATTCTAAATGAATGGAAAATATCTTAAGGCTCAAAAAACCTTGACCCAAAAGAAAAGATAAACAAAAGAGCTTGTTAACCTTTTTGGTCCATGAATGTTAGAGAGTTTTGACGAAAAATGTAATTGTAATGACTCTAGGTCTATATTAAGCAATTCGATTTGTGATCAATATAATGTCTAAGAGCATGATAATATTCGACCATGCATTGATTATGAGCTATGAATCGTTAAAGTGTTGAATATTTGAGTTGCATGTGATTCTGTGATGATTTCGTGAAACTAGGTGATCGCATGTTATAGATAGTCCATGAGATAGGATATATAGTTCTGTGCTATATATGGAAATAATGCATGAGATAACCTACTGATTTATAAAAGGAAAATATGCTGTTTATATACGGAAAGTGATATATCTGTTGAAAATCAGTTATTCCTGGACGAAAATCACATGTACGATTCTTGCATGCTTTCCACTGAATTTATATATGCAATATTGAATTAATATATTTCCTTAGACTGATTGGATATTATATATAGGAAAGATTTGATTTGATTGACTTAGTGGATAAGAGGCTATTATATGGTATGTCCTATAAACGGATGTGATCTCTGAAATAAGGGAAGTTCTGCCATGATATGATAAATCGAATTAAATATGCTCTGATATGATTTGTGTGCTAAACATGGTAAATATATTATGAGCTGTACATGGAAAAGGTGCTGATGTGATGCTATCTCGTGTGCTATAATTGGAAAGTTAATCTGGATTGATATATACTAGAAACAGATAGTTGGGAATCACTTATGGAAAGTTCTGACATGGTAAATATATACGAAATAATTGAATATGCATGAGAACGGAATTGGGTCTTTATGTGGAATATATTCATGCTTAAATGAGCTCTTATATGGAAAATAATCATGCTTTAATGTGGTATATGACCGTTGTGATGATTTATTAAAAGCATGATTTATATGGTATGATTGACTCCAAAATTGCATGGAAACTATGCTTGATTTGGTGATTCTTATATGATATGATTTTCCATGTGAAGTGCTGATTGAAAAGGATTATATATGAGCCACATTTCAGAATTTCGAGCAACTAAGAATTTGCGAATATAAGCCTACGAGAGATATTTGAGCAGAAAGATACAGAGAGATTCCTGGGCCTCCATTTGCGATAGCTTTCTGCCATACTGAGCTTTAACTTGCGATTCCATCATTGCGCGACTGATTCATCCCGTTATTCCTACCTCCCATCATATATCCTGTCTTCGTACGTGTTGTCTCCGGACGTGAGCAATACCAAAGAGGCAAGGTCGACGTTTACGCACACGTGAAGGGAAGGAGAGTTCCGGAGGCCCTTCGGTAGCGAGCTGTGTCTGTCGGGATCAGGAGATTTCGAGGAATGAAACTCGGCGTGTGGTACCCTAGTGTGTCTAGTGTTTGACTTGTTTCGGTTGTGTATTGGGCTAATCAATCAGTTTTGTATCCAGCTACCGTGCATTATAGTGATTGGTTAAACTCTTGGGGAGCAAACCCCAAAGAGAGGAGTAAACCCCAGTTGGGGATATAACCTCTATAAAGATCCTGTCTCGCATTTACTTTTCAGTTATTTCCTTATAACTGTGAGACATGCCCGACACACATCCGACGTAACTAGGATATATCAGGCATACTCGTCACAAGCATCAGTAGGCATATCTAAGTCACTACATTTAGGATTTGTGAAAAGAAGAAGCATAAAATTTTTATAAGCCTAATTCACCCCCTTCTTAGGCACATTTATATCTTCATTTGGTATCAGAGCGGGTTACTCAAACGATGGGCCTAACAAGCTTGAGTTAAAGATCTAATGGCTTCTTCGAGTTTTGATGTTTTCGCAGAGGGACAATCTCATTCCAGGCCACGCTCTTCGATGGAACCAACTACGCCATATGGAAAAACTGGATGAACGAATTCCTGGTTGCTACTGACTATGATCTGTGGGATATCATCACGACAGGACCGTATACTCCTAAGAAGGTGGATGGAATTCCAAAGAAAGGTTCTGACTAAGACAAGCGAGGAATCTCCTTGAATGCCAAAGCAAAGAACATGATCGCCTGCGCGCTTACAAGAGAAGAATACAATCGTGTGAGTTCATGCGAATCTGCCAAAGATATATGGGACATGCTTCAAGTCACACATGAGGGAACCACTCGAGTTGTACAAGAAAGAATAGCCCTGCTAACCCACCAATACGAGCTGTTCAAAATGGAGGACAACGAGACTATAAGCCACATGTACGCAAGATTCATGAACATCATCAACCAAATGTTCTCGTTGGGAAAAAAATACGGGACGACGAGAAAGTGCAAAAAATACTGATATCTCATCCAAGAGAATGGCATCCCAAAGTAACAGCCATCTACGAAGCTAAGGATCTGGACGAGTTATCTGTCTCAGAGCTGATCGGATCTCTAACCACGTATGAGATGACTCAGATCTCCATGGAAGAAAAACCACAAGTTAGGAATACCATTGCTTTCAACGCTGAACATAAGCAATCTGACGGCGAAGAGACTGAGGAAGACATACTAGAGCAGATCGCCATGCTGACCAGAAAATTTGGAAGGTCCCGACTGAGAGGAAAGTTCAAAGGAAAATTCAAGTTCCAACCTAGGAACAAAGGAATATCGTCATCCGGGAACAATGTGCAGAAATGCTTCAAGTGCAACAAGGCAGGCCACTTCGCCTCAAATTGCCCGATGGAAAATGGTGACAAAAAGATAAAGAAGCAGAAAGCCATGGTCACCAACTGGGAAGAGGCCGGAAGTGAAGAGGAGGAAGATCTCGCCTACATGGCCGATGATGATCAGGTATCTTCTTCATCCACTATTAAGAAAATACTCTTTCTAAATGAATTATATGCTAGGCAAGATGAATCTCATGATAACGCTTCCTCAGTTCCTGAAGTAGATTAAAAGGAAGAAATGTTTGAAATAATTCAAATCGCAGAAATAAGGATTAAGACGCTCAACTCACAAGTTAAGAGTCTGATTAGACAACGAGATGATGTGGCTAGAGAGAAGCATCAAACATATCTAGAAAATGAGCGTATGAGAGCCGAGTTAGAAACTCTTAAGGAAGAGAAAGTCTTGTGTAATTGCGAAAAGCTTAGGAAGCAAGAAAATATATCTAGAGACATGTCTGTTCTTAAGGATTTCTTAGAAGAAAAATCTCGTACTAATGATAGACTTCTTGTCGGACAACTAAATCTTAACATGATACTTAGTCTTCCTAGACATGTTGGAAAAACAGGGATAGGATATTCCACGACACCTAAGCATGCTGCACATTTCACAAGATATTAGAAAGCCTAAATGTTTTTCATGCGGCCGTCACTGTCATTATGCTAACAACTGTTTTCTGAAGAGAGCTGATAAATCTAGATATATCTGGAGGCCAAAGCAGGTTCCTAAGAATCAAAGTTCTAACACTGGTCCGCCTGCGTTTGTGAGATCACAATATGTGACAGATGATATATCATGTGTTAACAGGAGTTATTTTGCACTAACCATTTAGGACCCAATCGAAGTTGGCCACCTCAAAAAAGAATTGATTCATGCAGGTACAAAGAAGAAAATCCAGCAAGAAAAACAAGCGGTACCTCGACAGTGGGTGTTTCCACCATATGACAGGTGATATCAGTAAGTTTGTGTCGGTGAAAGCGTATGACGGAGGATGTGTCTCCTATGCCGACAACACAAAAGCTAAGATTATTGCAATTGGAACTGTTGGAAACACTTTACATACTACTATAGATGACGTATGGTTGGTTAAGAATCTAGAACATAACCTCATTAGCATTAGTCAATTATGCGATAAGGGTCAAACGGTTACTTTTGAAAATGATAAGTGTGTAGTTAGAAATGATGATAAGGTATTATTCAGTGCATCTAGGGATAGAAATATCTATTGCATAACTCTTGATGATATCACTGACCTGAATGTCAAGTATTTAGCAATTACACAGGATAACACCTGGTTATGGCACAAATGCCTAGGACTTGCCAATACGAAATTACTGTATCATATTACAAGCAATGCACTGGTACGAGGTGTTCCTGACATAAAGTTCGTCAAGGACAAAACATGCAAGGCGTGCCAAATGGGCAAGCAGATCAAGACATCATTCAAAGCAATGAATCTGATATCCACATCCAGACCTCTGGTATTACTACATCTCGACCTTTTTGATCCTGTTCAAACGATGTCTCTGCGAGGTAAAAGATATGCTTTTGTCATTGTTGATGATTATTTCAGGTATACTTGGGTGATATTCCTTGCACATAACAATGAGGCAATAGAAAACTTTGCATCACTGGTGAAGAGACTAGAAATGAAAAAGAAACGAATTTGTGTAGGATACGTAGTGATAACGGACTGGAATTTGATAGTAAGTCATTTGCATCATTCTGTGATCAATACGGATATAGTCATAACTTCTCTGCCCCTATAACTCCCCAACAGAATGACGTAGTTGAACGTAAAAATAGGGTATTACAGGAAATGGCTAGATCTATGTTACATGAGTATGATATTCCTAAACAATTCTGGGCGGAAGCTGTCAGTACAGCTTGTTATGTGTCTGACCGTGTCTTCCTTAGGCCGATATTAAAGAAGACTTCTTATGAAATCTGGCATGGTAGAACTCCAAATATAGGTAACTTTCGTGTGTTTGGATGCAAATGCTTTATCTTGAACGATAGAGATAAGAGAGGAAAATTTGACTCTAAGGTTGATGAAGGGATAATCCTTGGTGACAGTCTCACTCTAAGGCATATCGTGTTTATAATAAGAGGAAGCTGACTGTTCAGGAATCCATACATGTTACTTTTGATGAGATACCTAACGCAGATGCTATTGATGAGGAAGGTATAGATTTGCCTTGTGCAGAATTATAGGATACTAAAGACAGTGAGGAAGATATTCCAAAAGATGAAAATGTTGAGCCACTGGAACCAGAAGCAAATGAACAACAATGGAGAAAATGGAAACATGCTTCCAGTCATCCAACAGATCAAGTGATAGGGAATATCACATCAGGAATCAAAACTGAGCTACTGCACGAAATCAGGACACAGTGGAATCCCATGGTGTGCTGCTCTCAATGATGGAACCTAAGACAATCCATGAAGCCCTAGACGATGTCTCCTGGGTCTCTGCCATGGAGGATGAGCTATCTCAGTTTGAAAAGAGTCCTGTGTGGACACTCGTAGAGAGACCAGATGAAAAATCTATCATAGGAACCAAATGGGTCTTCCGCAACAAACTCGACGAACACGGTAAAGTCATTAGAAATAAAGCGAGGTTAGTTGCAAAAGGTTATTCCCAGGAGGAAGGTATTGACTTCGATGAAACTTTTGCTCCAGTAGCTAGATTAGAGTCTATACGTGTTATACTTGCATACGCATGCTTTAAACGCTTTAAACTTATTCAAATGGACGTAAAAAGTGCATTTTTTTAAATGGTTTTATAAATGAGGAGGTTAATGTAGAACAACCACCGGGCTTTGCTAAGGAAGATTTTCCAAATCATGTTTTTAAATTAAATAAAGCATTATATGGTAAGCTCCTAGGGCATGGTATGCGAGGATAAGAAGTTCTTAATTGACATAGGATTTTCGACTGGAACTATTGATAACACGCCGTTGATTAAGTATGATGGTGATCACATGATACTGGTCCAGATCTATGTTGATGATATTATATTTGGAAGTACTAATATCATTCTTTGCGAGGAATTCTCTAAGTCTATGCAGAAGGAATTTGGATGAGCTTAATGGGTGAGCTGAACTACTTCCTCGGGTTACAAATGAAGCAACTTGACAATGGAACCTTTGTATCCCATACGAAGTACGGCAAGGAATTACTGACAAAATTCGGGATGAGCGATTCCAAAGAAATTTCCACCCCTATGCATCAGACCACCAAAATAGATTGTGATGAATCAGGTACACCAGCGGATCAAACAGAATACCGAGGTATGATGGGAAGCCTTCTCTACTTAACTGCTAGTCGCCCGATATAATGTTTGCTGTTGGTATATGTTCGAGATATCGGTCTGACCCTAGGGAATCTCACTTGACAGCAGTGAAGCGTATACTTAGATATATCAAGGGTACTGTGAATTCCTATTAATGGGATATTCCGATGCCGACTATGCCAGCTGTAGGCAAGATAGGAAAAGTACTAGTGGAACTTGCCAATTACTTGAAAATTCCTTGGTAACTTGGTCTAGTTTGAAAGCAAAATACTGTCGCCCTCTCCACAACTGAAGCTAAATATATGGCCTTAGGAAAGTGTTGTCAATAAGTTCTTTGGATGAAACAAACCCTTAGTAATTTTGGTTAGGTTATGACCAAATTCCTATTCTGTGTGAAAGCACTAGTGCCATTAGTATTACTAAGAATCCGGTACATCACTCTCGTACTAAGCATATAGAAGTTAAACATAATTTTATATGAGACCATATTCAGAAGGGGAATATCAGTGTGGAATTCGTAGGAACAAATGATCAGCTTGCTGATATCTTCACAAAACCCCTAATCGAGGCAAGATTCTATGACATCCGTGATCGATTGGGAATCATCGAGCTAAATAAGGTTAGTAAATCTGCCTAATTATGCCATTTACTCTAGGATATGCTATCTTAGGTAGAACTTCGGTATTCATTCAGCCCTTAGAATAAATTCCTTGGATCTTATAGATCTTTTCCTTAAGTATGATTTTAGTATTTTTGGGAGGAAATTCATAGTTATCACGTTCCAAGACATTTCTTCAGCTATCTAGATTATTTTAGGAATGCCCGATCTTCTGGATCTACTCCTTGAATGTGATTAGGTTATTGTAGGAAGAAATTCGTAGATATCATTCCAGCCTGCTCAGTTATTTAAGGAAACTCGGATATTTCAAAAACCCTTCCCACTCAGCTCAGTCAAATCCTTTCCATAATTATGAGATCCCCTCAAATCAGTCTAATATTTCTGACAATCCTTAGAACATTGATTAAGTTATTTTAGAAAGAAATTCCAAATTATTCTATTATGAGATACTCCTTTCATCTCCTAGAGCACTTTAGGAATTTCAGATATTATCTTAAGTGTGATCGCGTTGTTTTAGGTACAAATTCATAGTTATCCATTTCTGAGATCACCTCTTAGCTATCCAGATTATTTTAGGAATTCCGGTCATTTAGATCTTATATCTGAAGTGTGATTATATTAGGTTGTAATTCGTAATTATCCTACCTTGAGATCTCTTTTCAGCCGATAAGTTATTTTAGGAAATTCGGATATTTAAAATATAACTTATTCAGCCTTTGTTAATATTTTCCTTATTTAAAATGATACCACATCAGATAAGTCTGCAGTCTCTGACCGGCGGTTCACCTTGTTGTGAAATTCAAATTCGGTTTGGAAACCAAATCTTCTTAATTCTATTTAATCTGAGCTTATCCTATCTCATTTTATCTCTTGGATAGTAGCCCATTTTTAAATGAGATCACTCGATACTTCTTCCTTTCTTACCTCAGAATTCGAACTTCACAGTTTCTCTTCTTGAAAATCATCTAAGTTATACTCCAGCTTTTAAGAGTTCCGATAAGATCACAGGGACCTGAACAAATATGCGATATCTGCCAGATCAAATAGTGATTCTAGCCTTGAGAACGTTTTTCTAATAAGTTATTCCTTCGTCTTCTAGTTATTTTGCGCCAAGTTTTAAGCCCTAAAACCTTATTATATCCCTTTTTGATGCTGAATGGGGAGAAGTCTGAGCAATTAATCATATAAGGGGTCTAAGAACTGTCTTTCATTTTCGAAATGATTTGTGTGTGATATTCCTTTTATGCGCCTATAATATATCTTAGTGCCTATATGTCCTGACTGAATTTGCATGAAAATATCTGCACATATGCAAGGGGAACTTCATTGTGTGTGCATTCTGACTTTTGCCTATATGATATCTACCTATGCTCTATGTGGAACTTTGACTTTATGCTTTGAACAGTTGGAATAACCTCATTTAGATGGGGAGCAAACTAATGTAGCTTGGTAAAAATTCTGAACTTCATTAATATATTTGCTCTGATGCTCGAACGCTTTACATAGAATATCTGCATAAATGATATGGAACATGTGCACTCACAATGGAATAACTGCACTTTTGATATATCTGTGATGCTCTTATGCGATGCTTGATATTATGCTCTGATCTTATGATATATATCTGATGCCGCTATACTGCAATGCGTGATCTTATGCTTTGTTACAGTGATGCTCTGGTACTTATCTGTGCTAATTAACGTTTGTGAGATCTCTTGATAAGTGATAAGTGCCTGATGCAATGATTATCTGCTGCTTGAAATCATGTTTGGAAAATGCGTACTTAGGTAGGGGGCACACCTACGGGTAACTTAAACATTCGTAATCACGATATATCATTGAGTCTGAAATGAGATATCTGCACTGAGACAGGGGAGCAAATTCATCCAAGATATGTCTTTGCATGTCATATAGATAAATGAACTTAGGCAGGGGAGCAAATATGCATCATCTGTGATTAGGAAATATCGTATGCTCTGCTTTGTGATTACGGAACACTTAGACATATGCGCTAGGACTTGTGTAATCGAATATGCTTACATGCTTTCATGTAGCATCAATTACATGTCATCATCAAAAAGGGGGAGATGTTGACCTTTTTGGTCCATGAGTGTTAGACAGTTTTGATGAACAATGTAATTGTAATGACGCTAGGTCTATAAATTAAGCAATTCGATTTTTGATCAATATAATGTCTAAGAACATGATAATATTCGACCATGCATTGATTATGAGCTATGAATCGTTAAAGTTTTGAATATTTGAGTTGCATGGGATTCTGTGATGATTTCGTGAAACTAGGTGATCGCATGTTATAGACAGTCCATGAGATAGGATATATCGTTCTGTGCTATATATGGAAATAATGTATGAGATATCCTACTGAGTTATAAAAGTAAAATATGCTGTTTATATATGGAAGTGATATATCTGTTGATTCCTGGATGAAAATCACATGTAGATTCTTGCATGCTTTCCACTGAATTTAAATATGCAATGTTGAATTAATATCTTTCCTTGGACTGATTGGATATTATATTTAGGAAAGATTTGATTTGATTGACCTAGTGGATAAGTTGCTATTATATGGTATGTGCTATAAATAGATGTGATCTCTGAAATAAGGAAAGTTCTGCCATGATATGATAAATCGAATTAAGTATGCTCTGATATGATTTGTGTACTAAACATGGTAAATATATTGTTAGGTCCTCAAATTAACAACTCTAAGATCCTAGGCATGAATTCTAAGTAATTCGATTACTATGATTGACATTAAATAATCGATCGAAAAACTCTAATGAAGATCGAGAGAGAGATTTCGAGTAGAGTGAGAAAGTTACTGTTGTTTCTCTCTCTAGAAATTGAATTGCAAGCCCTTCGGATCAATTCTCAAAACTTTCCCTATTCAGCTCAATTCATTTACAAGTATTTATACAAAACAAGCATGGTATAAATATCAAACTAGTCCTTAATAAAAAGACTAATATAAGTAAAGCCCCTAATTACAAGGACAACTAATGAAATCAAGCACAATTACAAATGATATTCTACATTCTCCCCCTTTGTGCTTGATTGCGTCTCCGCGCTATTCGTCGTTGTCGGGCATAGTACGATCTGCGCAAGCCCAGCGCATGCTCGTAGTCTCTTACCGTTTCCCTGAGCTTCAGGCGCTCCTCGATGTCATCCAATAATTCCATCAGGAGTGGCCGTTCTCTCACAAACCGGTGGATCCTCAGCATTGTGTCTCTGTTTATTTCTTCCAACCTCTATTCGATATTTCTCCTGACGATCTTGAGAGTTCCATCGCAAAACTTGTGAATTTCTGTCTTCAGCATCAACCTATTCTTCTTGGCAATTGGGTTGTTGTAGGTGATGCCGATGACAGAGCTAATGTGCACGTGATTGCTTGGAAGCCTCTCGATCTCAGGTCCTCTGAGGAGTGGTTCGGCCATGTTGACCTTCTTCATATTGCTCTCAAGCGCCATTTGAAGGTCGTGAGCGGCGAAGTACTTGACTTGTCGCATCATGAACCGGTAGAGCCCTTCGAGGCCTTATTTCTTGATAAAGCCCTGAGGACCTTTGTACTTCTCCACGTATAGCTGATAAAGACGGTAGACTTCATCGGTGGGAGGTAAGGTAGGTCGCTCTCGCTTAGTTCCTCTCGGGTCCTATCCACTCGTTCGATGACGTAGTGAGGTGTTGGAAGTCCTCCTTTGGCACAGTAGACACTGAGGAGTTGGAAAATTGGGGAGAGTTCCCAGAAGTGACTCTTTAGTCGATCCTTCGGGATCCCCAGCCTCACGTCCGGTCCTAGTTGGGTCAGCATCCACAAATATGTCATTCTCTGCTGTTTTACAAAGGTATCTCTATATGAATGTTCTCCCACGGCGTGTCGATCCGAACGGTCCCTGGCATCTGTCTTGTAGGGGAGGCTGCTCGTTGTGCGATCAACTCCGGTAGCCTTGGGATTTCATTTTGATAGTCTACACCTTCTTGAATTTCATCGTCTTCAATGATCACGAGGTCCACGGATGCTTGTTGTAAGAAGTGGCGTACGTCCTGAAGCCGTTGTCTCTGATGCTCCTCGGGCATGGAATGGGTCATCCACTGTCCTTCGAAGATGTACTTGTCCAACACTTCGTGTGGATTGACGCCATGTCCAGAGGGTCCCGGTTGGTCTGGAGCAACGGAGGGAGTAGCTTGGGTAGCTGCCAGAGCTACAAGCATTGCAGGGCTTGCTTCTTCTTCCGGAAGCAAGGGGCTTGAGTAGATCGGCGGTGTGGGCGGAGGCATCCTGAGGGTAAAGGTAGGTGGGTCGATATGTGGTAGAGTGGCTGTGCGGTGCATGGTTTGGGTTGGTATGGGTGGTTTGGGTTTGGGTTTGTGTTTCACCAGCTCCAGCGCTTGTATGCGTAGCGCACGGGCCTTGTCCTTGGCCAGATGTAGATGTCCTCGGCCTCTTCTCCCCCTCATGAGGGTCCTGATCATCAGGATCGTCATGTCTGCGCCGGGTGTGGGAGCTTTGGCCTCGGCAGGTGTCAGTCGGTGGCTCAGGATCACCAATCGCCGATAGAGGGACTCTTCTTGAGGCGATCGGATGGACAGGCCTATCAGGCGGGCGAGGAGAATATCGTGGAGCTCGGTGATGGGGATGGTATATGGGTTGATGATGATGGAGGAAGTGGCTAAAGGGTCGGTGGGCGTGGGTTGTGGAGGTGTGGGGTGGGTTTGTGACGAAGGGCCTTCAGAGGCAGGTGCTTTCCCGGTATCTCTTCGGGATGCCTCGATTACTTGTAGTACTCTCTCCGTGATCTTGTGTTCCATAGACTGTACAGCGGCTGAGAGAGCGGCATGGAACTGCTCGTTCGTCACAAATGGTGTGGACGCCTCCAAGGATGGACCAGGACGACTGATGTCGCCTGTTATCAACCCTAGAGTAGACACCGACTCTTGGGGTTGGCTCACAGTCGCTTGAGGTTGTGACTGTATGAGACTTCCACCCAATCCTCGAGTCGAATTCTGAGGATTCGCCTCTATGGGTGTTAAGGCAGGCTCAGGTTGTGCCTGCGAACCAGATACCACGTGAGTTGGTTGCGGCTCAAGATTGAGCGAAGATGTGCCAGCAACACTTGTCGTCGTGGTCAGCGTAGTATCTGGGGCGGCAGTGACGGCCGGGAAGAGTGACTCCAACTGAATACTGAGTCTTCTGGGAGTCCTCCTGATCAGACTAATTTCCTCGTCAGACTCTGTGTCAGACGGGTGGCGGTGCGAGGAGTAAGGTCTCGATCGACGTTCTCCAAGGTCTGATCCGTCACTGGTGGAAGTGAAGTTTGCCCCATTTCAGTCTCGGGCTGTGCTTCTTGTTGAAGAACCTCCTCAAAAGTTTCTTCGAGCACGCCAACATGTACGGGCACTTCCACCTGGAATTCATGTTCAGGAGCCTCGAGCGCCATCTCGGTAGCCACGACGTCTATCAAGGTGTCTTCTACGTCGGGCATTGGCTCTTCGATCGAAGGAGACTCCTGTTGAAGCTCCTGAGCGACTACATCAATCATCGCGTCGTCAGGGCTTGGTTGGTGTTGGGGAGGGCTCACATGGTGATTTGCCGGGGGCCCTCTGATCATATCCTCCCTTAAGTTGTGTTCCCGGCAGAATCTCTGATACTCAGCTCCCGCGGGGTCGGCGAGCCTGAGTAGGTTGACTGGAATCGGCATCGACGGTTGGTCCAGGTCCGTCAGCCGTGGGTTGTGGAAGAACTTAAGCCTTGGCGACTGGTAGTTTCCACCAGGAGGTAGCTGGGGGATGTTCTCTGCATGTAGCTCCATGCACTCCCTGATGATCTCGTTGAACCATCGAGCATAGGGCACGTTCTTCGACCTACGGTTCTCCTTCAGCCGAATCTGTTCAGCTAGATCGTTCCAGATCAGCTGTGCAAAGTCGTAGTTTCTTGCGAAGGCGAGGCCGTGAAAGATCCGCAATATGTTGCTGTTGCCCTTGTTGAATCCGGCGTGTTTGGGTGACAGACACTTGTTCACTATGCTGAACAGTGTCTTCCAGGGGTGAAGGATACCGCTGCTCTGGACCTGAGCTAATCTGGTAAGCGGCGGTTGGTATCCCATATGCAGGAAATCCTGAATCATCTCCGCGCCCGTCGGGAGTGGGTCGTAGTTGTCGTGATGAGGCAGGTCCAGTATCATGCCGAACTGGCTCTTGCTCATGTGTATGTGCCGCGTCCCGATTCGGGTCATGAAGGAGAAGGTCCCATCCGCTACTGCTCCTTGTATGCATCCCCAGAACTGCTGGAGATAGACCATCGGCCCGATGCGGTGACCGTTAATGCATGCCAGATGGGGTGGCCCTGTAGGATTGATACGATGATCTCGTCTGGACACCTAAACGTGCTCAGATCAAGCTGGAAATTCGTATCTTGAACCTTTAGATAAAGGTTGTGATCGTAGATGTGGTTGTATCTTGGGTAGCGATCCATCTGAAATATAAGATATATAAAAGTTCACTAGTTCAATTTTATTTTTAGTCGAAATATGAATAAATTTCATCAAACTATAATAATATTGCAAATAATAGCATGTTCGATGAATTTTGAATTGAAATCTTATCAAATGCATAATCTATGTTCAATTTCAAAAATCTTGATGGCATGAATGTAATTTCGAACGAAATATGTCGCGTGAAAAATAGTTCGAAATTTCGCTAACTGTGAAATCAGTAAGTCACTGTTCATGCCGAGTAAATTTTCGGTCGATAAAATTGAATTGCGATTTGACTTCCTATGCATTGATTTCAATTGAAAGCATTCCGTCTAATTTTCGATCGAGAAATTTTATTCGTTGATAGTCGCTACAGTGTAAAGGACTTAGTGAAAAATTTCCTAAGTGTTGACGATGAAATTTATACTGTAGTCGATCAATTTTACGATCGAGAAAAATTCCTCGTAAATTTACGATCGAGAAACTAATTCTCAGGTAAATTTACTGTCGAGAAATTTTCTTCGATTGAATAAAATTTTTCGAATTGAAATTTGTCGAGCGGTATGTGATTTTCGATTGTAAGTAAAATTTTCGCTGCGAAATATTTCTATGGAGAAATTGGTAAACAAAAGACTAAGTCAATCGTCGAGAAATTTTTCGATCAATTAAGACCTAAGCGGCGAATTTTACGATCGAAAAATTAAGCGTTGAAAAATTAATTTTTCGCTGCTAAATTTTTGCGACCAAATTGTCATCAAATCGAAAATTCTATTTTGCGATAGTAAGTTTTACGCTCGATAAAATTTGCATCTAAACTATCTATTCAGTGCGTAAGTTTTTCGCTCGCAGAAAATCATAATTGGATTTTTCTTGACGGTAAATAATCTTTTTATAGTGATGACTAAGTCGAAATTTTGCGATCGAAAACTAAATCGACGCAAATAGTATCTCGATTGAATTGAAATTCAATTAAGTCTATTTGCGATCGACAAAGTTCTTCGATGGCTTCAAAACTTCAAATAACCCAGTTTCATCGAAACTCTTTTTATCATCACAGATGGAAATTTTCCAACGATTTACGCTATCTGTTTTATGAGAAACAGCGAATCTATCTAAACAACAGGCATTTAACTCAGAAATCCAAGAAGCATGCCTAGATTTAGTGAAACAGTATACTCTTAAATCGTTTTTTTGAAGAACCGTCGAAAGATCTTATCCTAAACATGCGAAAAACTACAAAATGCAGATGCTAAATGAGTTAAATCGCACGCAATCGTCAAATGAATCTCATTTCTACCTTAAACAGACAATTTGTTGGTTGAAAATCGAAAGATTTTGAGAGTTTGGAACTGTTTGTGAGAGTTTGTCGAGAGAGAAAATTTTACGATTAGGTTTGCGTGAGAAAAAGTTTTTCGACTGACAAAATGTGAACTTTTAATAACTCGCTGTAAGTCAATGTTGGGTTTGGGATTGGACGTTTTGCGATTAAATGGATCAGGCCCATTACTATCTGCGCTCGAGAAACTTTTGATTCGAAAATTGTTTCTCAATTCAATTTTTTTTTCGATCGCAAATTATCGCAATTAATCAAAATATGTCCCAACACTGTTTACGATCGAGAAACTTTTAGATTGCGAATTAATTCTAATATCCAGTTTCTCGATGGTAAGTTCTTCTAAAGAATTTTAGATTGACCCCAATTTCAAAATAAAACCCATTACAAGGCTCCCCCTTAGTAATTAAAATATATGCAATTAACTCCCTGGATTTTTAGTGTAGTAACGTCTAGCTCCCCTGGTAGTAGTTTTAAAAATCTGTACCACTTAGAGATAAACGTTAGTAACAATGGAGTTAATCAACAATTATTTTGGGCAATTTTATCTTTGAAATATCTGGTCTTGTGTTTAGCTCATCTCTTTGTAGTGTCGACGTCTCACTCCTTAATTTTGAAACATCTGAAATACTCAGAGAAAAACGTCAAAAATATTTGGAGCTAAATCACAATTTTTATACTCGCTCCCCCTCAATTGATGCACAAGAATTAACTAATTATGCAAGCATATTAAATCAATTCAATTCACGAGCATAAAAACACACAAATTTACCAAGTAAGTATGTGTACATGGTCCCCGAAAACATGTACTTCAAAATATTGTGTGAGGGTTAGAGCATAGAAAAACTTATCGCATTTAAACAATTCAGTACCAATGCAATCTAAAATTGCATTTAGAATGTGCGACTTAAAAAAAATTCGCATTTATTCAATTTAATGCATATGAAACATAACATTTCATGTCAAAATGTGCAAAATTTATTATTTAATATTTATATATATAATTTTTTTTCGTATTGTACTATTATTATAGTATGGGGTCAGATTATTTTGCTTCAATCAATCGTCAAGCCTAAAATTTTACAAGACATTTGAAAGAGAAAAATGCAGTCAAGTCATGTCATCAAAGTATAGTCCTAAGTTCATAGGTTGCTCCATTTCGACAACTCTTACTAGGTTCGCTCTTGCTCTTTCTAACTTGGGATTTTTATATTTATATCATTCAAGTCAACACAAGCAATTTTAACTCAGTTTACCTGTGATCGAGGCATGTTTAATCATTTCTCCCAAGCGAGAGACCGTCGATTGGAATCAATAGGAGTGTAAAGGTTTTAGTTTGGCTAGGACTTAGAAGGGAAGGAATTTATAGGAAAGTGAGCTTATCTCTTCGTCATCTTCCATTCTACGTCCGTCTCCTTTCTTTTCGGCATCTTTCTTCTTTTCGCCCTCATTTACTATCCCTTAATAAGCTATGCTCAAGCTGAAGCTCCGCTTCTCCATGAGGCTATAGGAGATTATCGTAGGCGAAGTTCTTCTTGTTGATTCTGGGGTTGATACCGTGCTCCTCTTCTCTTAGTCCCTAGATAGGTTTCAGAGATTATCTATTTGGAAAAGTTCACGGTTATGGAATTCGTACCAGAGGCTGCGCTCCTCTTCTCGTTTCCCGATATAAGACCGGATTATCGTTGGAGAAGTTCACTTCGTGGTGCTCCTCTTCCAGCCGTTCTGACGATCGTACGAGATTATCGTTGGAGAAGTTCGTAGCAGGAACCACACCACTTTTTGCAAAGTAGTTGGATGGTTTGTTCCTTTGGTATTTGCGCGTTGAGCGATGCCTTCTTTTGTCATCATCCTAATTTTCTTTTGTTATCTCCCCCTCCTATTCTCGTTTGAACAACCATTCGAAGAGTATAGAATTCGGTTGAAGGCCGGGAATGGGTTTCAAATGAAGAAAAGGACGTCGGAGAAGGCTCAAAGTGGATGACTAGGGGCAAACGTGGGAAGTTTATATAAGGCCGAATGAGGATATCCTAAACTCCCTTATCATTTTCCTAACGATCTAACGCAAGGTGAGTATGACACCAAGAATCACTAGGTAAAACAAGTAAGTGATGTGTGACTCACTCGAGAAGTAGATCCAAAGAAAGAAAAAAGGAACAAGGCTTGAATCCTCACGCATGTAGAGTGACTTTGTGCCTAGTGGAACAATCAACTGACCTTTTAGACGCAAGAATGCGACTTAGACTAACAAAATTTAAGCAAATAAATCGATCGCATGTCGGGGTAAAATTCTTGGTGACTTTAGATCAAAGCATCCTAAAGGATTTCGTCATACCCCATTATATTATATATATGTATTATTTTTTTTAATATCACGCAAGATAAGAACAAATAAGCATAGAAAACACAAAGAATAGAGCATGTGATAGCACAGAAGATCAGGTAATGCACATATTACGGAAGATTCAACATGTCTAATTTTCCGACAAGGAATTGGAATCGTTTTCCATCCAAGGCCTTGGTGAAAATGTCGGCTAGTTGAAACTCCATGTTCACAAAGTACATCTCTATCGTTTTTCTACGTGATCTTTGATAAAATGATATCTAATGTCTATGTGTTTTGTGCGTGAATGATGAACAGGATTGCAAGTAATGGCAATTGCACTCTGACTATCACTAGATATGGGTATGTTAGTTAGATTGTACCCATAGTCGCGAAGCTGTGTCCGCATCCACAGCATCTGTGAGCAACAGCTGGCGGCAGCTACGTATTCCGCTTCTGCCGTCGAAGTGGACACACAGTTCTGCTTTTTGGATGACCAGCAGACCAGCTTTTCGCCTAGAAATTGAGCGCCGCCTGACGTGCTTTTCCTGTCCATTCGGCAACCTGCATAGTCAGCGTCAGTGTAGCAGATAAGTTTGAAATTCGTACCCTTTGGATACCATAGGCCTAGGGTAGAGGTGCCCTTAAGGTAGCGAAGAATTCTTTTCACCGCGAGCATATGGGATTCTTTGAGTTCGGGTTGAAAACGGGCACACAAGCAAGTGGCAAACATGATGTCCGGCCAGCTCGAAGTGAGGTAGAGAAGAGATCCAATAATACTGCGATACAGTGTGATGTCGACCGATTTACCAGAGGGATCGGCATCCAACTTGCAGCTTGGTGACATAGGAGTGCTAACAGGCTTGCTCTGGTCTTGATGAAACTTTTTCAGAATGTCATTGATGTATTTGTTCGACTGATGAAAATTCCATCATTGAGCTGCCTGACCTGAAGGCCTAAGAAAAATTGCATCTCTCCCATATGACTCATTTCGAATTTGCTCTTCATAAGATCTCCAAACTTCTTGCAGAGCCGAGGATTTGTTGATCCGAAGATGATGTCGTCGACGTATACTTGGACGACCATCAGATCTTTGTCATGCCATTTAATGAAGAGGGTTTGTGTCTATCGTTCCTCGTATGAATCCAGACTTCACGAGGAAATCAATCAGGACATCGTACCAAGCACGTGGGGCTTGTTTTAGTCCATCGAGAGCTTTGTCCAAACGATAGACGTGATCGGGATGTTCTTGATCAACGAAACCTTCCGGCTGAGCGACGTAGACTTCTCCTTTTAACACGCCGTTGAGAAAAGCGGTTTTAACATCCATCTGATAGACTTTGAAATCTTTGTGAGCCGCATAAGCCAGTAGGAGGCGGATAGCTTCGATACGGGCAACAGGAGCATAAGTCTCGTCGTAGTCGATGCCTTCCTGTTGATTGTATCCCTTAGCTACTAGCCTTGCTTTGTTCCGGATCACTTCACCATCTTCATTTTTCTTATTCTTGAAAACCCGTTTAGTTTCGACCACTGTTTTCCCATGTGGACGGGGTACCAAGGTCCACACTTGAAGACGTTCGAATTGATTGATTTCCTCTTGCATTGCAATTGTCCAATCCGGGTCTCGAAGTGCGTCTGCTACTTTGGTAGGCTCGTTTTGGCTCAGGAAGCAACTGAAAAGACTGTGTTGACGACGCGTCCTCACACCATCTGAAGGATTGCCAATTATTTGATCGACAGGGTGACCTCTAGTCCACTTGCGCTCATGAGGCAAGGCTGTAGCAGATGCGTCATCCATCTGTGGATCTAGATTGCCTAGAGTCTCCGATTGATCATTTGTCTGAGGAAGTTCCAATTCTGCACTTGGATCGATCGTCTCTGATGATACTTCCTCGAGGACCACTGTAGGTACTTCGATATTCTGTGGCAAATCTGAAACGGGTGGGGTAGAGGTATGAGATGAACTTGGTACGTCGGTCTCGAACGGTGGAGAATCCACTGTAGGTAGTGGTGCATGACCGATATACTGGTTCGAAGAGAGAATCCAAATCGTCTATTGCAAGTCTCGTTGCTTCGTCTGACACTGATCCTGAAGTTGTTGCCATCTTCTGTTGGTTTTGTGCCAACACACCAGTGATTACGGGTTCTAAAATGTTGCCTTCAGAAGCCAACGGGTATAGCACGGGTCCTGAACTGATTTGAGTAAGAACCATCGGGTTAGGCACGGGTCCTGGACTGAGTTGACCAGAAGCCATTTCTGCCACTTCGTGAAAAGTGAAATTATTGCCTTCCGTAATAGTTCGGTTGGACTTGATGTATACTCGGTACGCTTTTGAGGTTGAAGAATACCCGACAAATGTAGCTTCGAATGCTTCAGGGTCGAACTTTGCACGTTGTTCTCGGTCGTTCGCCACAAAGCACATGCACCCGAAGACTTTAAAGAAAGAGATATTGGGCACTCTATTGTTCACAATCTCGTACGGAGTTCTGTTGAACCGTTTGTGAACCACCGTCCTGTTTTGAGTAAAACAAGCGGTATTGACTGCTTCAGCCCATAGGAAGTGTGGAAGTCCCGAGTGGATCATCATTGTACGAGCGGCTTCCACTAGTGTTCGGTTTTTCCTTTCGACGACCCCATTTTGCTGAGGTGTTTTGGCGGCTGAAAATTGTTGACTTATTCCAAGTTTTTGATAGAACTCACTGAGGTGGTTGTTTTTGAACTCGGTGCCGTTCTCAGTTCGAACAACTTGAATAGTCTGTTGCAGCAGATTTTGAGTTGTGTTGACAAAATTGATTATCAAGTCACCAGTCTCATCCTTCGTTCGGAGGAACTTTGTCCACGTGTAGCGAGAATAGTCATCTACAATCACTAGCACATACTTTCTTCTATTGATACTCTGAGTCTGCATCGGACCACAGAGATCCACGTGAATTAGTTCCAATGGTCGAGAAGTAGACGCAATTTGCTTGACGTGATGAGATGCTCGCTTCATTTTTCCTAGGTGACATGCCGAACAATGATGCTCCCTTTGTAGTTGTATAGTTGGAAGACCGTGAACCAACTTTTTCGTAGAAAGACGTTGGAGAGCTTTCATGTTTAGATGAGACAGTCGTTGATGCCATAGGCTGTTCCTCTGTAAGTCAATCGGAGAAATGAGACATACAGCTGTCGAGGGCCGCACGGACGTCAGGTTGATCATATAAAGATTGGATCTCCGAAGTCCTTGAAAGAGTTCTGTGTCCTGACTATCCAAAATTCTGCACCGGTCAGCATGGAAGACCACCTGGAAGCCTTTGTCACAGATTGGCGTATGAGACATCTTTGATGGTCAGATTCTTCAAAATGATATCCCCAAGTCCAAGAATCGGGGCGGAACCGTTGTTCTCGAATCTGACTTTACCATTTGGTCGGTCTTTGTAGTTGCTCAGCAGCTCTTGTTTACCAGTCATGTGTGTGGAGCAACCAGAGTCAAGGTACCACACATGATGGATCTGCAAAAACAATTTAGAGAGCTTTAGGTACCCACTTAAGCATGGGTCCTCTCAGATTAGCAGATTTAATTTTGGATTCTGATATGACTCCTAAATCTATTTTTGGAAGAGTCTTAATAACCCATTGCACTTTTGGAGAAGTGTGTTTGGGTTTTGCCTCTGTAGGAGACTTGGCCCTTTTGGCTTTTGTCGTCCTAGGCGGAGATTTAGGAACCCATTTGGGTTGAACCTTACGGGGAAGGTTAATTTCAGCTCGTACAAATGCCTTGGAAGGTTTGACTGAGGAAAAGATCTTTTCTTGTGATAGTCTCCTAAGGTGCTTGGGGATTTAATTTCGACAGGATACCTTAGGTGAGTACAGTCATGTACGGCGCCATAAGCTTTCTTTATGACTGGATCTTGTTTCCTACTATTTTTCCTTTTGGCATTTGTTCCATAATGATTAGTAGTAATTTTCGATGTAGAGCCTATTTCGAGATTTGTACTTCTATAGGTGATAGGCTGAAGTGAGCACGTAGAAGCAATTATTTTGAACGAAGAAATGGCTCTTTTATTACTACGAGTGTCTTTTGTTTTGACAGAAGGAATAACATGTTCAGAAACATTTAAATCTACTCGCTCCTTCTTTATATTAAGACTAGACACTCTCGCCTTCGTAGTTGGTGCTCGCTCTACGCTCCCTGTGGACGTAGGTAAAGTAAAATTAGTCTTAGCACCTTTAACAGAATTATTAATGCTCTTTTGATCTTCCGAAGGCGATTTTTCTATTTTCACGCTTTTTGTAATAGCGTGTGAGGTAGTTTGGGAGGACGAGGAAGCCTTGACATTTTCCATCTCCTTATAGAATTTTTCTTTTCAGCTTCGAAATTCTCTCTTTCTTTGTCTAGTTTCGCCTGTGACTCCTCTATCTGTTTTATGATAGGGGGTTTGTAGAGAGAATTTTGATAATTTACCTTTTTGACTTCCTTGTGGTATTCTTTAGAGTTAGGAGGTAAGACGTGAGCTAATTCACTGACAGGTGTTAAGGATGGTTTCCTGTTTTTGTCCTTTTCAATTTGTTCATTGTAGTCAAAGGGGATCTCAGGCCCATGTGAGGCTTGTTTGATGGATGAATCAAACGCATTTTCATACGTCGATTCCGTAATGTTCCTAAGGGAGGTTGCAGCTAAACCCATGTTCTTAATGTCATGCATTTCTTTCTTTCTTAAAATACGTGGGTTAGTGAAACCTATGAGTAGCATCCCGTCCCATACCGGGTGTCACTGTAACATCCGTCCCTACCGGGACCAGTGGGGTTGGGCCCACCACACTCCGACTGATAGTCTGGCCCCACTGTACCACCATTTAACCTTCCAGCGTGCTTCGTCCTCGCTCACACGCGCACTGGGCAAACTTCCCAGGGGGTCACCCATCCTAAGATTGCTTCAAGTCAAGCACGCTTAACTTCGAAGTTCTTTCGGATGGACTCCCGAAAAGGTAGGTCGACCTTGGTGATATGAGTAGTACTATCAATTCTTTTATACGATTCTTAGCCTGACACGCCCATACATTGTCAGTCTCAGAATCCCCTCTCATTCGGGTGTCGGATCAGTTCGTTCATGTACCCCTTCGCCTAGAAGCCTGCCAGGAGCCGCTCCTTGTCCGTGCACTTCTCTAGCACCGGCGATCACTCCCCGCCCTCATCGGCCCCGGGTGTCACACTATGCCTTCTATTGGATTATAAAACTCAATATCCTTGGGCTTGTTTAGGAATACCGTCTGTTCAGAATGTCCCATATGCGTAAGAAGTTCATCTAATTTTTTAACTTTCGCGTATAACTTCCTGCGTTCCTCACTTAGGAGAGCATAATTATTTTCTACCGTTGCTTTGGCGGCTTGACAGGCGTCTAGATCCTTACTAAGCTCACTAACCTTAGCGTTAGATATTTCTAGTTGAGTTTCTAAGGCAGTGATCTTAGAAGTAGCTTCGGTTATCCTATAATTTAAGGTAGCTTTCTCATTGAGATTCCTAACCAGACAATTGTAGTTATTTGCTAGCCTGTCTTCTAGCTCTTTAATCTTTTCACTATGCTGTCCTAAAGGAGGTTGACTAGTCTCTCTAGAACGTAAGCTCTCAGTAAGTTCTTCTATTTTTGCACGAGAGCTACTAAGTTCTGATTCGAGACTATCTATCCTCTCCTGAGCTTTTTCAAGTTTAGTCTCTACTTCCTTTATGCTTTTCTGCTCACGTTTCACGTTAGCGTATGCTAATTGATACAAATCTAACATGGTCAATAATGTGGATGAGAGAGTACCTCATTTGAAGATGTGGATGCGTTGTCGTTGTCCGAACGAGTGGATGTTTCGGCGTCCATTTCGTTTTTGAGACGGGCCATGAGGGCTAAGTTCTCTTCTTCGGAGCTCGACGTGTCCTCGAGCCATTGGTCCTGCTCGGCCATGAGAGCTACTCCAGCTTCTTTTTGTTTTGTCAATTGAAGCTTCCTGGAGTAGTGGTTTGCATCTCTCTTCTTCGGGAGAGTGCATTCTCTGGCGAAGTGACCTGTTTTGCCACAATTAAAGCATTTGTTAGTCTCTTTGGGGTTCTTGACCTCGGAACTCTCCGGAGCACGTTCTTTGTTCTTGGAGCTTGTAGTCCGAAGTCTGTTGGCTGAGGTTGAAGACTTCTTCTTGAAGTACTTCTTGCTCATCATTTGTCCAATGAGAGCTAACTGCTTTCCAAGGGCTTTCATGTTCGGCTCGATGTCGCACTCCGATTCGCCTTCTGACTCTGATGATGAGCGTGGCCTAACGATCTTTTCCTTTCTTGATCTTGTGCTCCTCTTCTCCGAGACTAGGGCAACCATGTCATTGGTTTGTTTGCCATTCTGCTATTTGATAATCTCTCGTATATCATCCTCATGTTGAGCTAGATTATCGAACACGGCATGGACATCCAACTCTTCTAGATCTTTATTTTGTCGTATTGTTGTGGATATTTTCTTCCATTCCGTGGGCAGAGAAGATAGAAATTGAATGTTTGTTTTCATGTTTGTCTTTGTGATTTCTATCTTCCTCATCTCGTTGAGAAGAGTGAGGTATCGTTGGTAGATCTCGTATAGGATCTCATCCGGCTTAGCTCTGAAGGAGTCGTATGCAGTGAGAATGTTCGCCTTCTTGGCTTTTATGCCAACTTCCGTCCTTTGCATCATCCTATGCAGCTCATCCCACATCCCCTTAGCCGATGTAAGGCTGTCGATTTGTCTGTATATATCGTAGGGGATGCCCTGCATAAGGGTATTCATGGCTACTAGATCAGCCTTGGCTCGAGCTCTTTCCTCCAGAGAATATTCTCTAGGCTCCTTTAGTCGCCTAGAAGCTGGGATTACTGGAGTAGCGGTTTCGTCCCCGGGTACATGGACCCAGAACTGTGCCGGTCCCTCTTCAAGGGACTGCAGTAGATTTTCGGCTTGATCCTTCAGTGCTATGAAGTTCAGGAAGCGGCTTCTCCATACTGTGTATTCGCCTCTTTGCAAGATCGGCGGACGGTTGTCGTTTCCGAGCGAATAAGCATCCATTTTTGAATAGTAGTTGAGTTGTTTGAAGGATCTTCGTTGATTGTTTTGAAGGTTAAAGATGATGTAAAGTGCTTCACAAGTGATGAAATCGGTTAGTAGCGTTTGATTCGAAGATTAGATCGACAATTAATTTCGATTCAATCTTTACAGTATGATCGAAACTAATTTTGTCGATACAGAATGTATTTACTGTCCACGGAATAAATTGCCAAAATCGTTCGATCGAGATAAATTTCCTGATCGTGAATTTATTTCGATCGCAAAGAAACAGTACCTTAGTAAGTTTCTCGACAAGTCAAAATAAATCGATTAGAAAAGTTTCTCGCATGTAAATGATTTTCGCCTGGTCAACCTTTAAAAGGTTTGACTTAAAATGTTTTTCGAGTGAAAGTTATTACGCATATAAGGTCAAAATTGGTCTCACTCGAAAAAAATTTCGCTGAATAATGCTCGAAAAATATTTCTAACTAGAATCGTTTCTGCTGATGACGATTCTAGCGCTGACTTCGTATTCTGACCGAGAAAAATTCTCGCACTAAGTTTATCGATCAAGAAACTAATCCGATCGCAAAACTTAGCGAGAAATTTTTGAGCAATCGAGAAAAATTCACAGAATACGATTAACACGGATTTGAGCAAAAACAAAGAATCAGATAGTGAAATTTTAGGTAATTGCTCGCAATCATGTACTAATCACGCACGAACAAGCAATTAAACACGTTATGAAGCAAAATATGTCGAATTTGAGGAAAATCAGAACGTGTTCTTCATGTTCTTCGCAAACAGTAACACTTCAGAATCAAATTAATCAACAATCGAAGCTCAAACTGCTACTTATCTCGTCGCAGCGATTGTATATCACTTAATCTAGCACTGAAACATCAAATTCAAGTCAATTAAGCACAGAATTGAGCTATTGGATCGAAAAACTTTTCGCGCTAAATCTGTTCTTCGATGGAACAGTGTTCGAAATAAAATTTCGATCCAATTCTAACAATTTACGATTCAAAACAGAACGAATCTGCTCTGATACCAATTGTTAGGTCCTCAGGTTAACAACTCTAAGATCCTAGGCATGAATTCTAAGTAATTCGATGAATATGACTGACATTAATAATCGATCGAAAAACTCTAATGAAGATCGAGAGAGAGATTTCGAGTAGAGTGAGAAAGTTACTATTGTTTCTCTCTCTACAAATTGAATTGCAAGCCCTTCGGATCAATTCTCAAAACTTTCTCTATTCGGCTCAATTCATTTACAAGTATTTATACCAAACAAGCTTGCTATAAATATCAAACTAGTCCTTAATAAAAAGACTAATATAAGTAAAGCCCCTAATCACAAGGACAACTAATGAAATCAAGCACAATTACAAATTATATTCTACATATATTATGAGCTGAACATGGAAAACGTGCTGATGTGATGCTATCTCGTGTGCTATAATTGGAAAGTTAATCTGGATTGATTTATACTAGAAACAGATAGCAGCGAATCACTTATGGAAAGTTATGACATGGTAAATATATGCGGAATGATTGAATATGCATGAGAACGAAATTGAGTCTTTATGTGGAATATATTCATGCTTAAATGAGATCTTATATGGAAAATAATCATGCTTTAATGTGGTATATGACCGTTGTGATGATTTATTAAAAGCATGATTTATATGGTATGATTGACTCGAAAATTGCATGGAAACTATGCTTGACTTGGTGATTATTGTATGATATGATTTCCCATGTGAAGTGCTGATTGAAAAGGATTATATATGAGCCACAATTCAGAATTTCAAGCAACTAAGAATTTGCGAATATAAGCTTACGAGAGATACTTGAGCAGAAAGATACAGAGAGATTCCTGAGCTTCCATTTGCGATAGCTTTCTGCCATACTGAGCTTTAACTTGCGATTCCATCACTGCACGAGTGATTCATCCCGTTATTCCTACCTCCCATCATATATTCTGTCTTCGGACGTGAGCAATACCAAGGAGGCAAGGTCGACGTTTACGCACACGTGAAGGGAAGGACGAGTTCGGGGGGCCCTCCGGTAGCGAGCTGTGTGTGTCTGGATCAGGAGATTCCAAGGAACGAAACTCGGCGTTTGGTAACCTAGTGTGCCTAGTGTTCGACTTATTTCGATTGTGTATTGGTCTAATAAATCAGTTTTGTATCCAGCTACTGTGCATTATAGTGACTGGTTAAACTCTTGGGGAGCAAACCCCAAGGAGAGGAGTAAACCCTAGTTGGGGATATGACCTCTACAAAAATCCTGTCTCGCATTTACTTTTCAGTTATTTCCTTATCGCTGTGAGACAGACCCGACACATATCCGACGTAACTAGGATATATCAGGCATACTCTTCACAAGCATCAGTAGGCATATCTAAGTCACTACATTTAGGATTTGTGAAAAGAAGAAGCATAAAATTTTTATAAGCATAATTCACCCCCCCTCTTAGGCACATTTATATCTTCATTTGGTATCAGAGCGGGTTACTCAAACAACGGGCCTAACAAGCCTGAGTTAAAGATCTAATGGCTTCTTCGAGTTTTGATGTTTTTGCAGAGGGACAGTTCATTCCAAGCTACCACTCTTCGATGGAACCAACTACGCCATATGGAAAAACCGGATGAAGAAATTCGTGGTTGCTACTGACTATGATCTGTGGGATATCATCACGACAGGACCTTATACTCCTAAGAAGGTGGATGGAACTCCAAAGAAGGGATCTGACTACGATGCAACAGACAAGCGAGGACTTTCCTTGAATGCCAAAGCAAAGACATGATCGCCTGCGCGCTTACAAGAGAAGAATACAATCATGTGAGTTCATGCGAATCTGCCAAAGATATGTGGGACATGCTTCAAGTCACGCATGAGGGAACCACTCGAGTTGTACAAGAAAGAATGGCCCTGCTAACCCACCAATACGAGCTGTTCAAAATGGAGGACAACGAGACTATAAGCCATATGTACGTGAGATTCATGAACTACCGAAAAACGTTAACCCCAGTTTGAAGAAGTTGCGGGGGGTGATCTAGTGGGACGAGCCGCCACCCCGGCACCTATTCCTGGTGTGATAGCTCGTGAGACACCAATCACCCTGACCGCCGCACAGTTGGACCTACTGGTACGTAACACTGTCACCAGCGCCCTAGCCGAGAGGCGGAAGAAACGGAGGCAACGAAAAAAGGCCTAGCCATGCGCCGAGGCTGAGCAGGTGGATGGTCGATACACGGAAGAGACTAGGGAAAATGGGACACATGCTCAACCCCAGGCGACGCCCCTAGAACACAGCAGGCGATTGTCCGAGTCTGAGAATGAGTCAAGGAGGGAAGCGGAGCCTCCCAAGCACCCCGACGGTCATGGGGGATCTGGGGAGCAAGTCCGGGGAAGGAAGAGAAGCAATATAAGGCAGACCAGTCATAAAAGGACGTGAGGACCCCCATGCTGATCTCCATTGAGTCTGTCAGCAAAGCCCCGGATCGTGCTAATGATTAGGGAGCTCTAAAAGAAAGAAAAAGGTCACGCTGCGCCCAGAAGGAAGGGAGGAAGTTTGGACCAAAAAAGAGAAAGAGCTGCGGGATCAACTTGCGGACCTCAAGCAAGTGGTAGACGGTGTCAGAAGCAGAACCATGCCACCAAGTATAGGAGAAGGAATGGTAGCAGGAACGCCCTTTGCGAAGGGCTACTGGTGGGGGAAGTCTCTTCCAACTTTAAACAGCTACCGTACGAGTACGATGGGACGACGGACCCTGTAGAGCACGTCCTACGTTAGCAAAACACCATCCTGCTTCACGATTTCTCGGATGAGGTCAAATGTAGGGTGTTCTTAACCACCTTGGTGAGGGCGGCCCAGCAATGGTTCAGCCAGTTAGCGCCAGGATCCATCAAGTCATTTAAGGAATTTCAGCTGATATTCATCACCCAGTTTGCCAGTGCTAGAAAGCAGCCCAAGTCCGACATGTCGCTCTTTCAAGTGCTGCAAGGGGAAAACGAGAGTCTCCGAGCGTACATAAGCAGATTCAATATCGCCGCCTTAGAAGTACGAACAGCTACGCCCTCCGTCAAGGTCAGTGCCTTGATATATGGACTCCGGGACGGGAACTTCTTCGCTTCCCTCTCCAAGAGACCACCGCCAACTTTCGAAGACCTACTACTGGGGACGGACAAGTATATCAACTTAGAGGAAAGCAAGATGGCCAAAGCAGAGGAGGAGAAGCAGAATAACCAGGCTAAAGAAGGAAGGAGTCGTGAGGAGCCAAGGACAGGGGAGGCCACCTTTGCGACTACCCCCTAAGAACCTTGGGGATCTCCACCCAGAGTCCTACGAAGGTTCACACCGCTCCGCACCAACCCAGAATAGGTCCTCGCTGTAGCAGGACGACTACCCTGCCTTAAGGAAGCCTCTCGCAGGATCTTTAGGACCTTCTAGACCCTACTCTAATTTATATTGTCGTTTCCATAGTGAGTACGAACATCACACTAACAATTGCTATCATTTGAAGGATGAGATAGAAGACTTATACAAGCCGGACACCTGAAGGATTTCGTCCACCACGGAGTAAGGGCGCCCCAGGTCCACCCAGGGCCCCCATCCTGATCATCATCGGAGGTTCCAGCGGTGGAGACTCCAAATGCGCTAGGAAATCCTACGCTAGGGCAACTGGGGAGCTTCTACCATGGAGATTGGTAGGACATATGGAGGTCGTCGCAAACGTACAGTTCGGACTGGAAGACGAGGCACACGTCACTAGGCCACACAACGATGCCCTAGTCGTCACAGCAGACATTGCAAGATATGATGTGTCCCGGGTCTTCATAGACGGAGGTATCTCGGCCGTCATCATATTCCTGGACTGCTTCAAGAAAATGAACCTGGGAATGGAGCTCCGACCAGTCTCCACCGCCTTATACGGATTCAGGGGACCTGCGATACAGCCCGTGGGAGAAATAACGTTGCCCGTCAGAATGGGAAGAGAACCAGTTCGAGTTGTAAAAATGATCAACTTTATCGTGGTCGACATCACCTCCTCCTATAATGTCATCCTGGGATGACCCACTATCAACGAATTCAGGGCTATCCCCTCTACTTATCACTTAAAAATCAAGTTCCCCGTGGTGGAGCATGTTGGGGAAATCTTGTTGGACAAGCAGAGCTCCCGCCGATGTTATGCCAACGAGGTCAAGGCGGTGGCCAAAGAGAAGGAGGTTATCACATACGGGAGCGGTCGTGACAAGAGGATCAAAATCGAAGGAGGGGGACCTACGACCTTACAGCCTGAGCCAGACGAAGAGCTGGTCAACGTGGAGTTGTACCCTGGCCAACTGGGAGGACTACCAAGATAGCAACATACTTAGGGGAACAAGCCACAAAGGAGCTAGTAGGATGCCTACAGAGGAACGCGGACCTATTTGCGTTTTCTCCAAAGGATATAACAGGGATCCACCCCAATATAACAAATATAACCTGAACGTCCTGTCGGGTGCTAAGCCCGTTAAACAGAGGCTCCCAATGTGTGGGGCCGAGAGGGCACAGACTCTGAAAGGGGAAGTAGACAAATTATTCCAAGCGCGCCATATCCAGGAGACCCAGTTCCACGCATGGTTGGCCAATGCCGTCCTGGTGAAAAAAGAAATGGACAGTGGAGGATGTGCATCGACTTCAGGGATCTCAACAAGGCCTGCCCCAAGGATCACTACCCGCTGCCAAGAATAGACCAACTCATGGACTCTACCTCAGGGTGTGAGGTCCTTAGCATGATGGATGCCTACCAGGGTTACCATCATGTAAGTCTTGATTCAAACGATTTTGATAAAGTTTGTTTTGTGACACCAGGGGGAACATATGGGTACGTCGGAATGCGCTTCGCACTTAAAAACGCTGGAGCTACATACCAACGGATGGTGGATAAGGTCTTCAAGCAACAACTAAGCAGGAACATGGAGGAGTACATGGATGATATGCTCGTAAAATCCATACACCTCCCAGATCATACGAAGGACCTCGAAGAGGCGTTCAGGGCAATTAGAGGAAGCGGAATGAAGCTCAACCCTGAAAAGTGTGCGTTCGGAGTAAGTGCGGAAAGTTCCTCGGTTATATAGTGACCCAGTGAGGCATCAAAGTCAACCCCACGAAAGTAAAAGCTATCCTGGAGATGCAACCTCCCCAGGGCGTCAAAGAAGTCCAAAGGCTCACGGGGCGACTGGCGGCCCTTAGTCGGTTCATTTCCCACTCAGCGAAAAGGAGCCTGCCTTTCTTCAGGGTGCTGCGAAGAAAAAGCAGTTCGAGTGGACCAAGGAATGCCAACAAGCCTTTGAAGAACTTAAGGAGTACCTCCACAACACGCCCCTTTTGACTAAACCCTTGAGGGGGACGTGTTGGTACTATATTTCTCCGTGGGGGACCATGCGGTGAGCTCCGTCCTGTTAAAGGAAGAGGGGACCCCCCAAAGGCCCATCTACTTTGTAAGGAAGGTGCTCCTAGACGCTGAAACTAGGTACTCGGAGATCGAGAAGGCGGCCCAGGCAGTAATGGTCTCCGTCCGCAGACTTCGACCCTATTTCCTGTCACACAAAGTGAACGTGCGGACTAACTTCCCGCTGAAGCAGAGACTAAACAGGCCAAACCTATCAGGGAGGATGGTAAAGTGGGCCATTGAGTTAGGGGAGTATGATGTTGAGTTTGAGCGAAGGGCGGCCATAAAGGCCCAGGCCCTCTCAGACTTCATACATGAAATAATTAAGGGCCCATCAAAGCGCCAGTGGAAAGTGTATGTGGATGGATCCGCTACTTCTCAAAGGTCGGGAGTCTCATCATCAACCCAGACGGAGAGGAGCTCCGCTTTGCTATCACACTCCATATTCAAGCCTCAAACAACGAGTCGGAACATGAAGCCCTCATTCACGGCTTACAAATCGCGATGGGAGCACGAGACATCACCTAGTTCTCAAACTTGCAGCTGGTAGTGCAGCAAGTGAAAGGGAACTACGGAGCCAGAGATGAAAAGATGGTCGAATATGGTAAGAGAGTCGAGGAGCTAACAAAAACTTTCGATTATTGTGAGATTGTGCAGGTCCCCAGGGAGGAAAACCACAAGGCCGATTATTTAGCAAAAGCGGCGAGCTCAGGACCAGCTCTTAAGGAAGAGTGTATTACAAACCTCGCTGCAGACAAGGAGGAAATATGGAAGTTTGTGGCGGACATAGAAGAGAGGGACGATCGGAGGGTCCCCATCATAGCCATCCTAAGGGATGCCAGCCAGGAGGACAAGCGGGGATACCGGCGGAAATTTCGCATAATAGGAGGATGTCTGTTCAAGAAATCTTTGGTGCACGCATACGCCCAATGTCTCTCCAGAGAAGAAGGCACGAAGGTACTCGAGGAAATTCACGGAGGATGCGCTGGGAATCACGCAGGATACAAAGCCCTGACCAGGAAGGTAGTAAGAGCTGGATACTTCTGGCCTAATCTCATCAAGGATGCAAGAGATCTGGTCAGAAGGTGCAGTAACTGCCAGAAATACGGCTCCAGAATCCACGTCCCCGCCGAAGCTTTGGGGACAATACACTCCCCGTGTCCTTTCGATAAATAGGGAGTTGACATCATCGGCCTGTTCCCTCGAGGAAAGGCGCAAAGAAGTTCATTATCGTAGCAGTAGACTACTTCAGCAAATGGATCGAAGCTAAAGAAGTGCCGCGAATCGACGAAGAAAAGGTGATTGAATTCCTGTGGAAAAATATCTGCTGCCGCTACGGAGCTCCCATGATCCTCATTTCAGATAACGGAACTCAATTTTGTGGAGCTAAAACGCGAATATTCTGTTAAGGCATGAGGATAACCCAGAGGTTTGTAGCGGTAGGGCATCCTCAGGCGAACGGGCAAGCCGAGGTTTCCAATCGAACAATTCTCAGGGGGATCAAGGCCCAGCTCGAGAAAGATGCAATTGGGTAGAGGCACTGGACACGGTCCTTTGGGCGTACAGAACTAACCCCCGGCCATTTGAACTAGTGTATGGATCGTCCGCCGTGATACCTGCGGAGATTGGCATTAACACATCGAATGATGGCGTATGACGAGCGGGAGAATACACAGTTAAGGAAAGAGGACCTGGACCTTGTTGAAGGAATGCGAGAAGAGGCCCATGTGAGAACGGAGGGATATAAAAGCCGTATAAAGGCGATGTACGATAGGAGGATTCCACCCAGGGGATTCCAACAAGGGGACCTAGTGCTCCGAAGAGCCGATGTCCTACGGCCCCTGAAGAAAATGCAAGCGCCCTAGGAAGGGCCCTACCGAGTGACAAAGGTGCTAGGAGATGGGGCTTACGAATTAGAAGATGCCAAAGGAACGTCCCTGCCTCGTCCTTGGAACATCTCCAACTTGAAAAAGTTTTACGTGTAATACCACTACGTAAGATAGGGAGGGCACGCACTCTTTTTCCTTCATCTGGGATTTTCGCCTCAAAGGGAGGTTTTGCCCAGATAAGGTTTTAATGAGGCGTACCTCCCCAACAGAATATAAACGTTTTATTGTAACGAACAGTGCACTTATATTTGATACCAAGGGTCGACGGACCTGTGGCGTACAAATACATCATCGACTGATAGTCTGCGACGTGAGATGATGCCAAAGACCGACGGGTCAGCGGTGTACCCGACATCAAAGGCCACAAGTCTGCGATGTGACAGATGCCCATGAGGGCGTACAAGATACCACCGCCGACGGGCTGTGGTGTACAGGACATCAAAGGTCCTCACTAAGGCCTGCGACGTGAATAGGTACCTAAGAGGAGCTGGCGCTATAACCAGGGTAAAACAATGGGGGATCTCATCTGATGTGGGGCTATCCCAATCAAAAGAATTTATAAGGTTCGGGGAAATTTATATAGCCGGAGAATCGATTATCTCAAAGTTTAAGGACGTGCATAAGGTGCTTATTTGTAAGGGAACTGAAAGGGAAGTGTTTGGGACGTGTTGGGACGTATTTAGGACTGTTTGGACGCGTTGGGAGGTACTGAGACGTGTTGGGGCATAAAGGGACGTATTGGGACTTAAAGGGATGTAGTGGGACTTAAAGGGACGTGTCTGGGATGTTGAGAAGTGCTCGGGACCTGCTTGGGACGTGAAAGGGACGTAACAGAAAGGACACAAGATATACGTGGTTCGGATCTTTGCAGATCCTACGTCCACGGACGCTCGAGAACTCTCTTTCACTATACTTTGGTAAATTGCACATTCAACTAAGCTCACTCTCACTCATGAATACTAAAAGTGGAAAGAAAATACTTAATACATCGAAAGAGAGAGAATGTGGAGTGTTTTCGTGTGTTGAATGGATCCTCCCACAAAAATGATGAAGTCCTCCTTATATAGGAGCTCTCAACGGCCAGATTAGGAGATGGGACGCGTTCAGTCATTTCAGGGACATCAGACTGGGACTTGACCTTCTGGGACAACGTGAGGTGCAGTGTAGCTGTCTGTCAGGAGCAGGGAGCTGGCAACAGCTTTTCTGTACTATCAGGGACATCAGGCGGCTGGAGATGGGACAGGGTCTGCGCTGTCAGGGACAGCAGACGGCTGTCAGCTTTTCATGTACTGTCAACTCAACCGTCCTTTCAGACTTGACCATTTGGTGAAGCTTCCTCACGATGCTATGATCTGCTTAGCACAATAGGTCCCAAAATAGTTCCCTAGTATGGGCGTTAGGTCCTTAAAGTCTCTTGGAGGTCCCTAAAACCATTATTTCCTGTCGTTAGATCCCTAAAGTGTGCTGGAGGTCCCTAAAACCTGTCGGAGGTCCTAAAAGTCTCCTTCACAATCTAACCTTATATTTTTTAAGGGAACTCATATTTTTACTAAGTTCTCTTAATAAGTATCATAAGCTAATTATATGCTTAATTAGCCTGCCTAATTATTGTTCCACATCAACCACTCCCCTACTCTAATTTGCATTTGGGACAAAGTGAATTAGAGTAAGAAAATCGTAAGGCAGGCTATAATTAAAATATATAATCGCAAGGTAGGTCTTACCAGGACTCACCCAAAACCCTTACTCTATTTCTGGAAAGATGTGTATTATGAGCGTGAACAGTTCCCAAGTTCCTCAGCGCACCCTCTGTAGCTCCCTTGCTCCTTTATGTCTTGGTGGCTAGGGACGTTCGCGAGGAGATTCGTCCTTCTGAAGGAACGGAGGATGTTCCCTCAATTCCTTCTCCTATTATGGGATCTAAAGAAGTTCCCGTCATAGCCCCTGCCTCTGGTGTTAGAAGGAAAATAACTTCATCCAAAATAGGTAGAAGGAAAATTAAAAAAGAAATTCCGTCATTCTTCCCAAGAGGTAAAGTGGGCCTCTTCCGGGACCTATAGGGACCTCAACGGGCACCCCCTTCTGTGGACCAGTTGAATCGAGGCATCTTGACATCTTAGGACATGCATGGCACGGTCCTGGCACGGACCTGAAATGGACCTGACACAGACCTGGATACTCTAAAATGCTAGGTTAGTACCTACTTCTGCGGAAGAAGTTGACTTTCTGCCACCCAGAGGGAGCTGTGTTGAAGCCTTGTACTTCCGTGATTTCTTCAAAGGAGATCCTTGAGCTTCCGAGACTCCTAAGTTCTGGATTCTTGCTGTGGATAAATACGCAGGGGTCTTGGCCCACGCTAACATTTTTGATCTCCCCGAAGCCACCTTTAGTTCCTCAGGAAGGCCTGCCCCTTGATTTCTCATTGCTGTTTTCGAACATCCTAGGACCTGCAACGTTTTACGGGGGCTTAACTCCCCTATGTTCACTTGTCTCCACAGGGGGATTTTTCCCTGCGCCATGCACGCTTCGTATATTGTATCCGCCGTCTTGGGATCTGATAGCGGAGCTCCTCTTCGACCCTCGCACTTTTGAAGGAAATCCCCAAGTCCTACTGCGCATTCCTCCTAGCTCCTGGGACATCCTATTTGTATAGACCTCTCCTTTTTCATCATGGTGATAGCCTGTGAAAAATACATTTTTTTTTCGGGACATAGTGATATCGGGAGCTTAACTCCCCATGTTTGCATGTTTCACCGAAGTTTCCGTTCTCCTGTGTTTCATGTTTTTCTGCTTTGCATTCTTTTGGGACCTGATGAATGTTCCTGGGAACATCATTATCGTGGCATGGTTATAGCGCCAGCTTGCTTAGATGCATGGTTATAGCGCCAGCTCGCCTAGTAATTCGTAAGCCAAGTACGAATTCACGCTTGGGTTGCAATGACCGTCGTCATTGTCCTCAGGTGTCATTTGCGCTAGGCTCTCTATGTCCTTAGCGATTTCAGTATTTGTGTAGACCCTTAGGTCTATAAAATTCACGCCGGGGATCCCCACTCATTTGTTTACCCTGGATATAGCGCCAGCTTCGCTTTGGTACCATTCACGTCGCAGGCTTACTGAGAGCCTTTGATGTCCTGTACACCGCAGCCCGTCAGCGGCGGCATTTTGTACACCCTTATGTGCATCATTCACCTCGTAGATGGATTATCTTTAACGTCCTGTACACCGCAGGTCCGTCGACCTTCGGCATCAAATCACACCGCAGATATATTATCTTTGGCGTCCTGTACACCGCAGGTCCGTCGACCTTTGGCATCAATTATATATACGGTGCACCGTTTATAATATAAAATATTTATATTCCGACAAGGCGGTATTTCCTTAGGGATGTCATTAATTTATCCTGGTTATAGCGACAGCTTCGCTTAAATGCGTGGTTATAGCGCCCGCTCGCTTACATGCGTAGTTAAAGCGCCATCTCGCTTAAATGCGTGATCATAGTGCCAGCTCGCTTAGTATCCGAGCTCCTTGTCGGAGGCCTTGAATTTGAAGTAATAGCGAAATGGAGCTCCGTTCTTCTCGGTTAATGATAAGGTCCCTGGCTCTGGATCTCCGGAGGTTCGGATGTCAGCCTGGGGCTATTTTCTAGGCCCCTGGGACCTTCACGTGTCAGTGCGGAGCTTGCTCCGAGGTCCAATGGACCTTCTCGTGCCAATGCGGAGCTGGGCATTAAAGTCCCGCAGATCTTTGACTGCTCGGGTGTATGATTTTGGACCCTGCTGGAAGTTGGAATCTCCTATGCCTGGAGCTCCTAATATGACAAGGTTATGATCCTTAAATGGAGATAGCTCCTATCCGGAAGATGCGGGGGTTGTCTGCCTTTAGCCGGCACAGATCCCCCGGACTCCTTCTCGGCTACCTCCAGACCTTGGTCGAGGCCATGGTCGATGAACTTCCTCAGATCCCGTTAGGATGGGCCTTTCAAATCCTTCAAATGATAATAGTTATATGATGCATGTATTTAGTATGATATCGATAATGTAAATGAAAATGAGATTCGGAAGTCCCTGGGGTTCCGGCTAAGAGCCTTCCCATCACGGGATATCTCCTGTGGATCTTCATGTTTATCTCCCGCAGATCTCCAGCCATTGGTGCGGAGTTGGGGAGATCCCGAATACAGAGTTCCGAGTCTTCGTGCCAGCGAAACTGAGCTTTAGGCCCCGCGGATCTTCACACGCCAGCGCGGAGCTGGCCTTTAAGTTCTTCCGAGGACTCATTTTCGATCATCTTCGAATCACGTTTGCTACTGGGCAGGTCCTATGGATTTTGCTCCGGGGCCTGGAATGGGACCTTGGCGGACAGACTATTTTGAGGCAACTATCTGGATGAGCCTCCCTGTTCCGTCCTTCAAACGATAGCAATTGTTAGTGTGATAAACATTTATTAATTATAATATAGATGATAATGATATTTAGAGGGCCCTGGAGTTCTGGCTAACATCCTTTTAAACACGGAATGTCTCCCGTCTGATGTTACGATCTCTCATGGATTATTGCACAGTGGTGTGAATCTTTGCGGGGCCCTCTTGCTCCCTCATTTTTGCGTGACAACTCGCCTTTCCTCCGTTTGAGGTCTGTGAGTTGGTCTCGAAGTTCATCTCCTTTTTAGCCCTAGTGTCTTTTTTTTCCCGAGCATGGCTCAGTTCTTTCGGGAGCTCCCAGCTCCCTTTGAAACTCGTGGAGGTCCGCCTGGGTGTTCTGGGATCCCTTTATGACTTATCTGTACCGTCTTGCTTATCTTCATAATCTCCGACTTGTGTTTCAGGTCCTGGCCTTTCCTCAGTTTGGCAGTTTTCGGAGGTCCTCCCCCACGGTCACTTTCTAATTTCAACTGCTCTGGGTGGATCTTGGCCATATCTGGAGGAGGTACCTTCAGCCTTGTTCGAGGCCTTGATCAGTGAACCCCCCACATCTCCTACCTGTGGAGTCCTTTTCCATCCTTCAAAAGATAATCATGGTTAGCGTGGTAAACATGTTTATTTCGATAACCATAATATATAATAGTGAATGAAATTTTAGAAAGTCCTGAGGTCCCGGCTAAGAAGAGCCTTATCAACGCGGGATGCCTTCCGTGGATCTTCATGTGTCCGCATGGAACTGGGCTTTTATCTCCCACTAATTGTCGGCGCGGAGCTGACTTCTAGGTCCCAGGATCTTCGTGTGCCCGCGTGGAGACTCCTTCTAGGTCCCATGGACCTTCGCATTCTAGTGAGGAGCTGGAGGGTCCCGAATGTGGCTTCGGGTCTTCGTGCCAGCACAGAACTTGGAGGTCCCGAAGGCGGAGCTCGTGGTCTTCTTGCCAGCGCGGAGCTGGGCTTTTAGGTCCCGAAGGGGGAGCTTCGGGTCTTCGTCCTTTGCTCCTCTCAGTCAAGGTGGTGCACACGACATTATGTCCCAAAAGTTTCAGTTGCACTTCGGCAGCTCCTGTGGGTTATAGGTCCAAACTCTTCGGTAGAGAGGATCTTCTCCCCTCGATTTTTGGTGGTCACCTCCAGCAGACTCAACAAACGGTGGGCATAGGTTTTGTACAGGATGACCTCCTTCTATCGACATTTATGTGTCTTTCGTCTCGTCCAAAAAAAAAGAAAAAAGGAATAAAAAACGTTAAGCACAGGTTCGCACAATATAGGCAAAACTACTCATGCCTTCAACTCCGAATTTTCCCACAGACGGCGCCATTCGATGTGGGGCTATCCCAATCAAAAGAATTTATAAGGTTCAGGGAAATTTATATAGCCGGAGAATCGATTGTCTCAAAGTTTAAGGACGTGCATAAGGTGCTTATTTGTAAGGGAACTGAAAGGGATGTGTTTGGGACGTGTTGGGACGTATTTGGGAATGTTTGGACGTGTTGGGAGGTACTGAGACGTGTTGGGGCACAAAGGGACGTATTGGGACTTAAAGGGATGTAGTGGGACTTAAAGGGACGTGTCTGGGATGTTGAGAAGTGCTCGGGACCTGCTTGGGACGTGAAAGGGACGTAACAGAAAGGACACAAGATATACGTGGTTCGGATCTTTGCAGATCCTACGTCCACGGACGCTCGAGAACTCTCTTTCACTATACTTTGGTAAATTACACACTCAACCAAGCTCACTCTCACTCATGAATACTAAAAGTGGTAAGAGACTTAATACATCGAAAGAGAGAGAATGTGGAGTGTTTTTCGTGTGTTGAATGGATCCTCTCACAAAAATGATGAAGTCCTCCTTATATAGGAGCTCTCAACGGCCAGATTAGGAGATGGGACGCATTCAGTCATTTCAGGGACATCAGACTGGGACTTGACCTTCTGGGACAACGTGAGGTGCAGTGTAGCTGTCTATCAGGAGCAGGGAGCTGGCAGCAGCTTTTCTGTGCTATCACGGACATCAGGCGGCTGGAGATGGGACAGGGTCTGCGCTGTCAGGGACAGCAGACGGCTGTCAACTTTTCATGTACTGTCAACTCAGCCGTCCTTTCAGACTTCTGACCATTTGGTGAAGCTTCCTCACGATGCTATGACCTGCTTAGCACAATGGGTCCCAAAATAGTTCCCTAGTATGGGCGTTAGGTCCTTAAAGTCTCTTGGAGGTCCCTAAAACCATTATTTCCTGTCGTTAGATCCCTAAGTGTGCTGGAGGTCCCTAAAACCTGTCGGAGGTCCTAGAAGTCTCCTTCACAATCTAACCTTATATTTTTTAAGGGAACTCATATTTTTACTAAGTTCTCTTAATAATTATCATAAGCTAATTATTTCCTTAATTAGCCTGCCTAATTATTGTTCCACATCATCCTCTATTCGTATTCGGGACCTTCGGTCCTACATTACTGAATTCGCTAAGGACGAGGAGAGCCTGGCGCATAAATAACACCTTAGGATAAGGACGACGGTCCTTACAACCAAAGGCGTATACAATTCGTACTTGGTTTATGAATTAATTAAGGTGCTTACGAAGGCATGATAAAGCTTAAAACAAGAATAGTAGGATACTTAAATAAGGAGGTCCTATATTACATAGGGAAAATGAGGGACCTCAGCGAGAACATACAGAAACAGGGGAGTTAAGCTCCCCCGAGCAAAATCCTAAAAATGTTCGCAAAAGCATAAAGGAAAAAGGTTCATTAACACAACACAGAAAGAGAAAAACGAAACAGAAGGATCCGCAGGAGGATGAAATACAACGCCAGGAAGGTCGGAGATATCTGCCTGGGCCAGAGCCGCCATATGCTTCTCTGAGGAGGGGCGCCAAAACAAAGTGTTCTCCTCAGCCATCGGATCCCCTTTGAAGGATGCAGGAGGAGGAAGGTCCTTGAGGGCAATGGCTGCTCCAATGCCAGCAGATCCTGCGTGGTGGCCCCCAGAAAGTAATGCTGCATAAAATGGACAAAGTCCCTGAGGGAAACGGGGTCCTCCAGATACGCCAAACGCCAATCTTCCGCTAGGTCCCCCACGAACTTCTGACCGGCCGCTGTTGACAGGATGTGGCGCTGGCAGATTTGGGTGCCCTCAGCTTTCATAACCTCTAGCTCGGCTTTTGTATGGACCTCTGTCATGCGGATGAAGTCCTCATCCCATTTTGCTTTTTCCTTGCCAAAGGAGCTCTTAAGCTCCTCCTCACGTTGCTTCAAAAGGGCCGCATGATCTTCCCTCTCCTTCTCTGAAGAAATGCGCAATTCTTCATACTGCCTGGCCAACTCAGCTTTCTCCTTCTCCAAGCCTTCCTTCTCAAGCTCAAACTTGGCCTGAGTTTCCTCGGCCACCTTTTCCCGAGCGGCCAAAATGGCCTGAACATTCTCCAGCTGCTCCTGAAGGGACCGATTGCGTTCCTCCAAATCTTGCACTGATAAACTTGCAGAGGGCCGTACAGATACCAAGCCTATAACATGGACAAACAGGGAAAGCATCAACTAGAGGGTAGTAGGAAGTATACCTTAAGGATGTGGTGGGCAAGCTCCACCTCATTCTCCGCGGTGGATCTCTGGGAGAAGACCTCCTTGTCCTCTGGGAAATAGATGGCTCAGCACCTCCATCCCTCCTTTAGCCAATAGGTCCCAGAAGGGGTGCCACCTTGCTGTAGTGCCTCTTGAGAATCCTCCATCTGAGTCTCGTCGCTCTCTCCCTCAAACAAGGGTAGCCACCTTGGGGGAAGAGGCAGCCTGAGGTTACTCGGAGGTCCCCGAATCCTTAGAAGAATATTGATGAACTTCTGCACGAATATCTTGAGCACCCAAAAGCAAGGGAGGATCGGGAATTAGGGCAGACCCCTCGGCCCCAGGGGGTGGGGCAGCAGTCCCTTTTCCTATATTCGCCAGCAGATTGAGCCACGGGCCTGTCATCCCTACACCAAAAATCCACAAACAAAAAGTCAACATAGAGGCAATCCCAGAAAAATACAGAATCACAGCAACAACTGTAAATACCCTCAAGAGAAAAGCTGGCAAATGAAGGCGAAAACCCAAAACGATACATGACTCCGGGAAACTTGACTAAGGAAAAAGGATTTAAAGGGCCATGCTCCACGGCATGAGCATTCAGAAAAGACAAGGCCTTTAGGTTCCTCTTCGAACACTTGCCAGAACTGCGAGGAGGAGCAGCACTGTAATACCCATAAAATTAAACTACGGGATTTGCAAGATAATTAGCAGTGAAATGGTTTAAATAGGAATTTGGGTAGATTATTTAAATAAAGAAATTGGGACTTTAGGTGAAATATGTTTGTGACATGTAAATTGTTTTGTATTTTATATGTTAATATTTCTTGGGTGTCTTTGTTACCAATAATGTGCGTGCATAATATGTGTTAATATGATGTGCAAGTTATATGGCTATATGAATAGGTGTTTATGTGTTAAGTTGTTTTATTCGAAAATATTATGAATTGAAGGAGTTATGAAATCGGGAGATCTTGATATATATTTGTTTAAATAATCAATTTAAGGCTAGAATCGGCCGACTTGATACATAGGAGAATTCAGTTTCACCGAGAGGATGAGGTTGGCATTGGCCGATTGTAGTATGATTTATGATTAGCTAATTAGCAAGACTAAGATCGGACGATTTGTGTGTGTGGGTATAAAAGAATAATTAACATATGGCTTTAAGAGTTAAGTAGTTGGTAAGTGTCTCTATCGCACCTAGAAACTTTTATTTATGGGATGAATACAAAGTTCCAAAACCTAAAGTTAAGATAGTAAGTAATATAAAGTTAAACTAATAATAAGAATTGAGCTAGATAAGTACGTGATTAAGGCCAAAACATTGAAAATGAAGTTACTTCCATTTGAGGGAATTCATGTCATTACATATGTTCTATTAATTTTCTGAGTTCGATAGTAAATACCTAGAGGTTTCGACTAGGTCTCAAAAACGGGAAACTTAATGTAAAGGAAAGGTAACTATAATGATATTATAATAGGTGAAGTATGAAAGCGTGTCTTAGGAAGTTATTAAGTATGATAATTTGTATTGAGAAACCCTAGCTTTTGTAAAGCATGCTACATGGTTAATTAGATTCATATAAGGTGTTTGGAAATTTATCAAGTTTTAGAATAAAAAGAATTTATTTTGGGCATTATAATAAGTTTTAGAAATTCCTTAATGATAAGTTTCGAACTTATCTACTGATAGTATTAAAATAACGTTGAACTAAGGCTAACACTTGTTAAGGGAGTAGGTAATGTCAATATTCATTAGGAACTAATACGCAAAAATCTCAGGAGATAAATACAATCACTTGGACCAATAAGTTAAAGGAAGAAAACAAACCTTAAGCTAAAATAATAAATAATGGATTACTTAAGTCTAAGGAAAAACCACCATCGATCAAGTTGTTAATTAATCATCACTACTCTCGAAAACTCTACCTTACTACATATCTGTAGCTCATAAGTGAAACAAATCTGACTACCACAAGAAATATTATACGAAGAAAGGAGGAGAAAAAACGAAAGAAACCCCAACCCCATAAGCTTAACAGTTCGAAGCTCTGAAAATTCAAGAAAGGTATATTTCTTTGACTTAAACTTAATATAGTTAGGTTATTTTCAACAATGATATAATGATTTTAAGAGTGGTTCGAGGGTTACCATGCTTACAAATTTTAGAATTCTCAAGTTAGAGTTCATGTTCATAAGTATTGACTAGATAAGCTTTAAATGATTTTGAAGTATGTGGTTTTAATTTTCTTAGGGCGTATCATTTTCTAAGGCTAGCAAAAATAAGATTATAGTAGAGAAATTTAGTATCTAAGGGTTTGATGTTCTTAAAGAGTACCATGTTTGGGATTTCAAGGTGTTGTGATCGGACGAATTAAAGTCTAGTGGAACTCGGCGATTGTGAATGACTAATGCAACCAATTGGGCGATTCTTAGGTGATATGAGTTTCGACCGAAGCTAGAGATATTATGCATTTTCGCTGCGTTGCATGTGATGTATAACCAATCATGTATCGATCGATTTAGAGTTAGCATATATAATCGGTGAATGTAGACTTCAACATGTTATATAAATTAGTGTAGTTTCGGTCGAAAGTTTGAAGATTTAAAATCTAAGAATCGATTGATTGAAAGGATAGGAAAAACTCGGCGATTCTAACTTTCGATTGAATCTAGGTTGAATAAGGATCAATCGAGCGAAACTTATTTCCATGCATGGTACAAACGGATGATTGAAAGGTATAGTTAACGTTCAGCGATAGTGAAGATTTCAATCAAGTGTTGACTTACCTTAGATATGAAATCGAGCGAGTGACTTAGGGTTCTATTAAATTAGTATAGTTGAAATAATTTATTTCGGCTTAGTCATTTAATTTAGATATGACACTGATATTATGATATTTCTATTTAAGGGACGAAAAATAAAGATTATGCAGGGCAGTAAGTGTACTTAGCTCGGATGACAGGTAAGTGGAAATCTCAACTACAATACATAAACTAATTTATGTGCGTATTTTATGTGACTATGTGCTTTGATTATAATATGTAATGTGTTATCTGTGTTGAATGATCCTACGTGATAAAAATTATATGGAAATACGTGATTAAGTGGCAAGTTATGTTGGTTGTTTTATGTGAGGTGCTTATCGGCGATAATGAAATCGCACGGTGAGCTATTAATTATGATTTTGCGATGACATGGGAAACCATTTGGTACACCATATCATGGTATATTATGTGCTTGTTCGGATTTACTTTTATTTTGGGGAAGCGAACGTGCTTTTATTTATCGCCTGTAGGCAAGCATGGTATGTATGCATGGCACTATTTATGTTGCATTAGCATGTGCATACACGCATTTTGGGAGGATTATTAGTATCAGTATGCATGGTATATGATCGTGTGAGAACAAAATATGTTTGACGATATTCGTATTTGATGTAGACTCACGAATGAGTCATAGCTACTTCTACGACGACACCATGACGGGGGTAAAACCGTCGAATATATTTACCTAAATTATTTAGGTAATGGGAAGGCACATAGTATAACTTTAGTGCCAGGAAAGTGGTTTGATAGAGGGGCAACCTGGTGAATGATAAGACTGGAGATAAACCCTAGTTTTATCCTAGCCAGTGTGGGCCACTATCGTATTTTATCCGTATAGGATTTGAGCTCATGATATGATGGTGTGCGTAGTAAGTAGCTAAGGGCCCTGAGAGAATGAGAAAAATGAGAGAAATGAGGAAAGAATGAGAATGATACGAGAATACGAGTGTTAGTAAGCATTGGCGCGGATGCCTTTGCGTTTTACGACACGTGCATGTCATGCATATTTCCACTTACTGAGCTTTATAGCTCATTCCATGTTTTATGTGTTGTAGGTACGAATGAGTCGGACGTTGAGACACGTCACGACTAAGGCAGGTTGATGGCGGTGACTCCACGTACTTTTGAGGGCTGGGCGTAGATGGATGTGACCTGAGGGTGTTATTAGTGTGTTCGAAATATTTTAATGTGTGAGATTAAGATAATTGTAAGATAAGACGTCTGCGAAATAAATGTTGAGTGTATAATATTAAATTACTAAATAAGAGTGTTTTTTTTTAAATCGGGTCTTCCGCAGCTTACGTTGTGAAAAATCCGCCAAACTAGTTATAGGAAAAGTGGGGTGTTACAACCATTCACCCACCTATCGCAAGGGAAGTCCCACAAACCATCCGGGGACTCCACAAAGAAATAAGGACCTTGCCAGTCCTTGTCCATCTTATGGTTCTTGCCGAAAAAGTGAGTTTCCCCTCCTAGGCGAGAGGAAATGGAGGAAAGGTAGAAGAAGGCTCCATGAGGCTTAAGCGAAGACTGGGAAAGCACTAGATCAGGGGAAGGGACGCCGCTCGCAGCCCGCACCGCCACAAAAAACGATATGAGAAGGGGATAGTGGAGGGTTGGAACTGGTTTAGTGGAACTTTGAAAGCCCTAGATACTTCAAAAAGAAAAAAGAGGAATGGGAAACCGCACCCAGCCTTGATTTGGGCTTCCCAGAACGCCAAACACGAAGCCCTTTGATCCGACGAATGAGGCGGACAATCGGCCCTTTGATCCGGCGAAGGCACCTTCACCATAAAGCCATCAAAGACGAAGCCACCCTCCACCAAAACATCCAGACCCATCGGCGGACACGTGGAGGCCGTAACACGCTAGGAGGGGTCCGAATAGAGGAAGACGGGACGGATCTAGGGTTAGGAAGCGGCGGAGGCTCAGAGAACACGACCAAATCCTAGGAACCGGCCGGTGAATCCACAGACCTAGCCTCACCCAAAGAAAGAGAAGCCATGGCAGAAGCGATGGCGGAACGAGTTCGCGGTCGATTGCTGGTTTGCGGCACACTGGTGCGCTGGGTGCAAACACCTGGCTGAGAAATGGGCTGTGAGGTTGGAGGGGTGGATGATGTAGTAGATCGAGTCGATTGGAGGGGATTAGCAGTGGGAGACGAAGGGTTTGCCGATTCAGGAACTGTGGAAGCCATAAAGACGAAAGGGAAAGAAGAAATAAAGAGAAGGAAAAAGGAAGGGGCGTACCTGTTAAGTGACAAAGTTCTTTTCAAAAATAGACTGACGAACTTCCAGAAGTCACCCTTAAAACGAAGCAGTTCCCGAGGCATTGAGAGGGTGTAGTAAAAACACGTCCTTAATGGGAATCGTGATGGTAGGCTCTTAGGGGGAGGTAAGATCTAACTTATACTCTAATTCACTTTTGTCCCCAAAAATTATTTAGAGTAGGGGAGTGGTTGATGTGTACTCAACTGAGATGGGCCGAGAAAACAAAAAGAAACCCAATAAGCCCATGAAGAAGGAAAGCCCATGATGAGGTACGAAATCAGATCTAGGAAAAAGGACCCGCGAAGATCCCCTGGATATAAGTATTATCTGGACAAAGGAGGTAGGACCTCCGAATAATACAGGACGAAAGAACATTAGAAGAGAAGGAATGAAATCATAGAGATGCGTGTCAACTTATTTAGGGAAGTACTACTGATCACGTTACTGTAGCGGCCGCCAGGAGTCATTCAATCAAGCAGCCTCCATTTTTCCTAGTACCCTAGTCAGTACGTCCCCCAAAAAAACTGGGACCTAGCATCATGCAGGCGGCTGGGAGCTACTATAAAATGGAGACTTAGCCATATTTTCTAACATATCTCAATTTTCTAGATAGAAGTTCATATAGCATTTTCTCTCTATATTTTTCCAATATATTTGCCACGTTTTAAGAGTGAAAGTGAGGGTCACTTGAGTGTGTAAAGCATCATAACTTAGTGAAAGGAAGTTCCCAGCGCCCCGTGGACGTATAATCCAATAGGATTCGAACCACGTAGATCCTCGTGTTATTTCCATTTACGTCCCCTTCACGTCCCCCCATCAACAACACCTCGCGTACTTAAAAAATTGCATAACGATTGATCTACCGTTAACTAAACTTCCAGAGCCCCCATACTTAAAAACCTTGTTGATTGGGAGAGCCCCATATCAAGATGTGAACTTGTAACTTGTGGAAGCATTATTAAGTCCAAATAATATATCGTTGGAAAGATAAATATAATAACTCACATATAATAATATTTGCTATTTGGGAACTAGCTTTTAGAATTATCATATAACTCGATTACCTAACTAGGAGGGAAGTGATTAAATTAATATCATATAGGTATTACTTAGAGGTTTTGATAGGAATGAAAAAAGTAGAAAAAGTAACGTCATTTAGTAAATATCAATATATCATTTTCATAAGCATTATTAAGTAAAAAAAATTATGAGATAAGGAAGGAGATCGACTAAGGCTGATGTGGACTAAAGAAGATGAGCCTAAAAATAAAAAAGCCCAGCAAACCCATAAACAAAATAAGGCCCACACTTAGTCAAAAATATCTGGGAAGGGAGTCACTGGGACCTCTGGACAAAAGGAATATCCAGATAAAAGAGAAGCATCCTCTGAATGCCCTAGGTGAAAAGACAACAAAAAGGAAAAGAAGAAGCTACCGGGACGCGTGTCAGATCGTTATAGGGCAGCGCCATTGTTGGAAAAGCTGTGGCTGTCACAGGGGTCATTCAACGTGCAGCTTTTTACTGTTCATGGTACTGCAGAGATCATGTCCCCCTTAAATCCTGGGATATTATTTGGGCTGCTGGAAGGTGCTATAACAGGAGGGACTTAGCCATTTTTCAGAACAACGATCGTCATTCTAACATTTCCCACACACGAAAAACTCCTAGTAATCTCACTTTCTCACTGTAATAATTCTCTTCCATTAGATCTTTAACAGATATGAGCGAAAGTGAGTTATGAGCATGTAAATCTTCCAAGTTTAGTGAAAACCAGTTCTAGCGTGCCCGTGGACGTAGGATCTACAAAGGTCCGGACCACGTAATTCTTGTGTTATCTCATTTACGTTCAACAGGTCCCCCATGTTCCAAACACGTTCAAACAGGTCCCTCATGTTCCAAACACGTTCAAACAGCTCCCTCACGTTCCAAACATGTCCAGACAGGTCCCCGACGAACCAAATATGCCCCCAACAGGTCCCCATCACGTCCCCATCGTAAAGACAGCACCTTACGCCCTCAAAAACTTCACAATATTCGGTCTACCGCTATTTAAATGTCTCAAACCCCGTAAATAAATCTTGTTGATTGGGAGAGCCCCATATCAAATGGCGTCGTCTGTGGGAAACTTCGAGTTGAAGGCGTGAGTAATTTTTACTGCTACTGTGCGAAGTTGGGCTGAGGATTTACTGCTTTTCCCCTCTTCTATTCTGTTGTGGCAAAACAAAATGCACGAGACGTCAATGGAGGAAGATTTGTCCATATCGAAGAACCTAGCCGACAATTCGCAGAGGATGACCTTCAGAAACTGCCAAACGTGTTGAGGAACGGCCAGGACCTGAGACACAGTCCTGAGATGATGAAGACATGCAGATGGTACATATAAATTGTAGAGGAATCTCAGAACACCCAGATGGACCTCCACGAGTTCCGCTAGTGAGCCACCCAAAAAAGCAAAGGGAGTTGGGAGCTCCAGTAAAAGGAAAAGAGCTGCCACGTTTGGAAAAAAGGAAAGCCACTGCCACGACCTCACCACAAGAAACTAGGAATCTTTGCCAAGAATCCCACGAAGATTCACACCACTATGCAAATCCAGAAAGACATCCTGACATCAGCCTGAGGACCTCCCGTGATAAGGAAGCCCTTAGCCGGAACTCAAGGACCCTCTAAATTTCATTCTCATTTATATACCATGATAATATGAATACCATACTAACAATTATTGTCTCTTGAAGGATAAAATTGAATGACTCATTCTAGCAGCAAATCTGAGGAAGGTCACTGATCGTAGCCTCGAGCAAGATCCGAAGGTGGCTGAAAAGGAGTCTGTAGGAACTGTGCCAACTAAAGGCAGACGACGTCCACCTCCCCCAGATGGGGGCCAATTCCAATCAGGACACATGTCCCTGTCATAGCAGCAGCGCGAGGCACTAGGGACTCAATGGTCAACAGAGCCCGAATCATGCACCTAAGCATTTGAAGGACCTAAAAGCCCAGCTCCTCGCAGGCAAGATGACCCGAAGCTCCCCCTTCGGGGACCTAAAAGCCCAGCTCCCCGCTTGCGAGAAGACCCGAAGCTCCCCCTTTGGAACCTAAAAGTCCAGCTCCCTGCAGGTAAGAGACCTGAAGCTCCGTCTTCGGAGACCTGAAGCTCCGTCTTCGGGACCTCCCAGCTCCGCTGGCACGAAGACCTGGACTTTGCTTTGGGGAGCCAAGAGTCCAGATCCATGCTGGCGTCTGAAGATCCATGGAAAATACAAGCCAAGCTCCTCGCTAGCACACGGAGGTCCGTTGGACCTAGAAGGCAGCTCCACGCCGACGTCCGAAGATCCACGGGGGAAAGAAGCCAAGCTCCTCGCTAGCACACTAAAGTCCATGGGACCTAGAAGCCAATCCACACGCTGATGTACGAAGATCCGCGGGAGATCAGAGTCCAGCTCCTCACGGGCATACGAAGGTCTGTGGACCTAGAAGTCAGCTCCGCACCGACACTCGAAGACCAGTGGGAGATAAAGCCCAGTTCCATGAAGGAACATGAAGATCCACAGAAGACATCCACGTTCACAAGGCCCTTGGCCAGAATTTCGGGGCCCTCTACATCCCCTTTTCAATTGTATAATATTGTTATCGTAATAAATATGTGCACCACACTAACAAGTATTGTAATTCCAGTTGCCTTAAAGGAATTTGTCAGGGTTTCCGTCCTAGACCCCAGAGCAAAACCGTAGCTCCCCCGAACAAGTGAAGACCATCTCCACCACCTCCAGACAAAACGCTCCACCACCACTTAGGGCCCCTATGCTCATTACAGTTGGAAGTCCTAATGGAGAAAATTCCAAACGAGCTAGGAAGACATGCGCTAGAGCGATCGAAGTAAAGCCTCAGCTCCGCGCTGGCACATGAAGCTCCGCGGAAGGTCAAAGCTCAGCTCAGTGCTGGCGTACGAGGACCTCCGTGCGTGCATTAGCAGGTCCCATATTGCGTTCCTGGGAGCACCTGCCACTGTTTCCTCTATCAAATACGAGTGCACCAACCAAAGGCCTCCACAACAGGGAGCTGTCGAGATCTCTCCTTAGGGCCTTACGGAACCTTCACCACTACGCAACAGCATGGTGGAAATCCGACATTAGCCGGGAGGTATCCCGCGATAAGAAGGCTCTTAGCCGAAACTCCAAGACCCTCTAAATCTCATTTTCATTTACATTATCGATACCACATTAAATAAATGCATCGTACTAACACTATCATTCGAAGGATCGAAACATTCAAAAGACGAGATCGAATGGCCCCCCTACTGAGGAAGTTCGTAAAACATGGCCCCGACCGAGGTCTGAAGGCGGCCGAGAAGGAGCCAGGGGGATCTGTGCCGACTAAAGACAGACAACCCCCGCCTCCTCTGAAGGACCAGCTCCATTTAAGGCTCAGTCTCAAGCCGAGCTCCGCGCCGGCAAAGGTTCGCAGGACCTCAAAGCCCAGCTCCGGGCTGACATTCAGAGATCCCCGGGTGGTCGAAGTCCTCCTCTGCACGGGCATATGGAAAGCACATGGGTTTAGAAGTCCAGCTCCCCGCTGGTACAAAGACGTAAAAGCTTAGGTCCACCTGGCATGATGGTCGAATTCCCCGGAACCTAAAGACCAGCTCCGTGCTGAAAACGAAGATATGATCACGTTTGAGATCTCCATGGCGAGCTCCTCTCCAGCATGCGAAGTCCGTTATAAGGGATCTCCATACCAGCTGAAACCTAGCTAATTGCTGGTTGAAGGCAAAGAAGTCAAGCTCTGCGCTGACACGTGAAGGTCCAGGGGACCTAGAAGATAGCTCCATGCTGACATCCGAACCTCCGAAGATCTGGGGCCAGGGACCTCGTTATTAACCGAGGAGAAAGGGGGCTCATCACTTTCAAATCCCAGGCCTCCAATAAAGAGCCCTGATACTAAGCGAGCGGGCGCTATAACCACGCATGTAAGCGAGCGGGCGCTATAACCATGCATTGAAGCGAAGCTGGCGCTATAACCAGGGTAAACTAATGATGCTCCCAAAAGAAAAATAATACCGCCTGGCCGGAAGATATACAGTTTATGATATAATAAACAGTGCACTCGTGAAAACACTCGATACCAAAGGTCGACGGACCTGCGGCGTACAATGACATCAAAGACTGATAGTCTACGACGTGATGATGCCAAAGACCTACGGGTCGGCGGTGTACCCGACATCAAAGGCCACAGGTCTGCGACGTGAAAGATGCCCATGAGGGCGTACAAGATGCCGCCGCTGACGGGCTGCTGTGTACAGGATATCAAAGGCTCTCAGTAAGCCTGCGACGTGAATGGTACCAAAAAGCAAAGCTGGCGCTATAACCAGGGTAAATCGATGAGGGGATCCCCGGGGTTATAATTTTGTAGACCTAAGTGTCTACCCAGATAGTGAACTCACTAAGTACAAAGAGAGCCTAGCGCAAAGCGACACCCGAGGACAATTACGACGGTCATTGCAACCAAGGGCATGAATTCGTACTTGGCTTACGAATTGAATAAGCGAGCTAGCGCCATACCATGCCATGATACTGATGTTCCAAGAAACATCCATCAGGTCCCGTAAAAGAAAATATAATACGAGGAGAAAGGGAACTCCAACGAAACTTACGAACATGGGGAGTTAAGCTCCCCAAGTCCTTATCATCGTATCTCGAAAGCACAAAATGACAGAGAATTTCTTACAGGCTATCACCACGTGAAAGTGGCAAAAAGAGGATGCCCCAGGGAGCTAGAAGCAATGTGCAGCAACCTGAGGATCTCCTCCAAGGCTCGTGGAGGAGCTCCACCATCAAGTCCCCGACAGGTCCCTCCAAGGACGACGGACGACTATAAAACACAAGGAAAAAGGGGCCCAATGGAGACAATAAACACAGGGGAGTTGCGCTCCCTAAAACATTGCAGTGGCAGGGCTCTCCGAGGAGATGAAGGCGATGCATGGGAGTTCGGAGATATCGGCGCTGCAGGGAGCTAGAGCTGAGGGTTCATGTGGACCTGCGGATCCCCGAGAAGTACTCGAGAGAAAGAAGGCCTCGGCGAGCGGACATGGCTCCAGCACACTATCGTCCCCTAATATAATGTGGCGTTAAAGGTGCAAATTCCCCTGAAAAAGGGAGTCCTTCAGGTACGCTTGGTGCCGGTCCTCAGCTAGGTCCTCTAGGAACTCCTTTCCAACCACCTTGGATGGGAGATGCTGCTGAGAGAAGCAGGTACCTTTAGCCTCTGCCCCCACCAAGTAGGCATCCCACTCTTCCTTCTCCTTAGCGAAAGAGCTCCGCAGCCCCTCTCGCATTGTTCCACGAGTAGGGTGTGCTCCGGCCTTTCTTTGTTCGTGGGAGCTCCGTAGTTCCCTCTCGTGCTACTCCACTAACTCGACACATCCCAACTCCACCTTTTTGCGACCCATATTCAATTCCCAGGCTACCTCCGTTTTGCTGCCAATAGCCCGGCCTAAGCTTGTCCAATTGGGTCCTCAAGATTTGATTAACTAGCTCCAACTCCTGAACTGAGGACCGTGCGGACGATACGGCAGCTACGTAGCCCACCACCTGGAAGAAAAAGCCAAACTTACGAAAAGAACGCCAGAATAGACTAGAAGACAGCGGAGGATGGAACGCCAATTGCTCTTCGTGCACCTCCGTAGATCCCTGCGAGATGGCCCCCCAATCATCTGGGAGCACCAAACGACTCACCATGATCATCTCTCCAGCTATGTTCGGATGACCCACGGAAGCGGGAGGCTCGGCCGCTGAGGTCCCTACAGATCCCGATAAGGGCTCAGCACTTCGCCTCTTGTGGAAGAATGAAGGAATCCCTTTTTTGCTTATCCTTCCTAAACTTTTTGACGAAGTTGTTTTCCTTTTGACACCCGAGGCCAGGCGGTAATGAGAACTTCTTGAGCTCACATAACAGGAGAAGGAACTAAAGGAACGTCCTCCGTTTCTACCGAAGGAGGAATCTCCTCACGAACGTCCCTAGCCACCAGGACGTAAAGGAGCAATGGAGCATAGAGGGTGCACTGAGGAATTTGGGAACTGATTCCTTCTCCACATTGGCCAACAGACATATCCTGAAGACGTCATACCTGCGCCAGAAACCCAAGACACTGACTGAACCTTTAACCACTCACAAGGCGCGTCCCCTTCGAGGAATAGTTACTGAAAGGAGGTAAGGCCCACCTTACTATCTTACTTTAATTCACTTTTTGTCCCAAAAATTAAATTAGAGTAGGGGAGTGGTTGATGTGGACTAAAGAACATGGGCCTAAAAATAAAAAAGCGCCAGCAAACCCATAAACAAAAGAAGGCCCACACTTAGTCAAAAATATCTGGGAAGGGAGTCGCTGGGACCTCTGGACAAAAGGAATATCCGTATAAAAGAGAAGCATCCTCTGAAGGCCCTAGGTGAAAAGATAACAAAAAGGAAAAGAAAAAGCTATCGGGACGTGTGTCAGATCGTTATAGGGCAACGCCATTGTTGGAAAAGCTGTGGCTGTCACAGGGGTCATTCAACGTGCAACTTTTTACTGTTCATAGTACTGCAGAGGTCATGTCCCCCTAAAATCCTGGGATATTATTTGGGTTGCTGGGAGGTGCTATAAAAGGAGGGTCTTAGCCATTTTTCAGAATAACGATCATCATTCTAACATTTCCCACACAGAAAAAACACCTAGAAATCTCACTTTCTCACTGTAATAATTCTCTTCCATTAGATCTTTAACAGATATGAGCGAAAGTGAGTTTTGAGCGTGTAAATCTTCCAAGTTTACTGAAAACCAGTTTTAGAGCGCCCGTGGACGTAGGATCTACAAAGATCCGAACCACGTAATCCTTGTGTTATCTCATTTACGTTCAAACAGGCCCCCCATATTCCAAACACGTTCAAACAGGTCCCCCACGTTCCAAACACGTTCAAACAGGTCCCCCACGTTCCAAACATGTCCAGACAGGTCCCCAACGTACCAAATATGCCACCAACAGGTCCCCATCACGTACCCATCGTAAGGACAGCACCTTACGCCCTTATAAACTTCACAATATTCGGTCTACTGCTATTTAAATTTCTTAAACCTCACAAACAAATCTTGTTGATTGGGAGAGCCCCATATCAAAGGCAAACTCTTACTTAGCATGGGAATGATTAGTCACAACTAGTGAATTCAAATGAAGTTTTAAGCGTTGTACATATTTAAACATGTCATTAGGCTAAAATTATTGTAACCGAAAAGGAGAAGGAGCGGAGAGAATAAACGAAGAGAGGAAACCAGAAAGAATGATGACATAACACAAGTTAACTGAATAAGGACAAGAACTAGTAAGACATCAACTTATACTTATTACACGATAAGATCTATTTAAGTACCAACATAACTTTTGAAAGAATTGGTCAATGAAAGAAATTAACATAAATCTTAAATAAGGACAATCATGTAATAAGCTAAGGAGGGATAATGATAAGAACGAGTTTTACTTAGATGGGACAAAAGATTGGGTACTAATTAAATATGCAAACACAAAACGAAAGTTCATTTACTAATTTGAAAAGCTAAGTCTATAGAGAGAAGGGAGAGTTCCAAGGTGAATCAAACCAAGCTTAAAGGGGTATGAATTTCAATATGATTTTTACATTTTAAATTCATAACTTCGAATGTATGCTGTTAGTGTGGTAATTTGCATAAATCTATGTTTCAAGTAGGTTTTGGTGTTGAAGTGTTAAGTAGATTCTGAGATATGTAAACTTTTTGAGGATTGTGAACTTTAAAGAAGTTTAGTTTGGATATTTAGTTGTGTGCTTACAAGTTACTTAAATCTTAGGTTTTTAGGGTTTTAATAATATTTGAGTGGATGAAGTTCTTCAACTTTATGTTGTTCTTGGGGTGTGTTTAACCGTAGGTTTTGATTAATCTTTGAATGAAATGTTTTCATTAATAATGATTTTCGAAAGTTTGAATTATAGTTATAAGGTAATTTTCGAAAGTGAGTTAGGAGATTTTTGAAATGGCATTTCGAAATTGTAACATATAATGTTATCTTCGGAAGCTAGCTAATTTCTTAACTTAGGTTCGATATTATAATTTGAATTATACTAACCTTCGAAACTATTATTTTATGAGCCAAGTCATTGTCGTATTATATGAGAATTTCGAGACAAGTCAAAAGTTCGAAACCAAGTGATTTATGAAACTTATATTCAGAAACATGTATGATCTTCTAAATGCAATCGTTATATGTTCTTAGTTTAAAACTCTTGTAAACACTGACTTTTATAATTATCTTGTACACAGAGGTCTAAAACAGTAGGGAGTTATCAATTGCGAAATTAAGGACGACAGGTAGGTGGAAACTTCACCTACGACACGTAGACTTGTTTGTGCTTAGCATATTTCTGGATGTCTATGTGATTTACATCACTTACATGATAATTTTGTGAACTTTATGTCACGTGCTTTACGTGTACTACGTATTTTGTATTATATATGTATGTCATATGCACTGCATTTTCATATTTAGTCAAAAGAGATGGTTGATGTATCAATGAGTACGGTAGAAAGAGCGAGCTACTTGTGAGGGTTGGTGCGTAGAGCAGAGGGGAAACTCAGGTGCTTGCTAACTCTAACGTGACCTGATTTGGCAGCCCGAGCATACGAAGGGTCGAGTGACGGGACGTGTTGCGACATTATAGGACACTTCGAGTATAGGGCAACTCTAACGAGACCTGAGTAGCTTACCCGCTCTAACGAGACCTGAGCGGGATATGCGACTCTAACGAGACCTGAGTAGCCACCCACTCTAACGAGACCTGAATGGGGACCTATTCTAACGTGACCTGAGTGGGGACCTATTCTAACGAGACTTGAGTGGGATATTATAAATGTACTTAGTGTCGAGTAGTGTGGAGTGTTGAGACGTGTTAGTGTTGAGATGAGGAGGGTCGAGTCGGAGCGTGCATTTGTGAGGTGTTTGGGATATGGGTTGAACGTACACTTGCATCATGCATATTTTCACCTACTGGGCAAGGAGCTCAGTTTACGTGTTGTAGGTACGTTTGAGTCCGGTGCTGATGAGCATTTCGATTGAGGCGGGCTGACGGCGGTGGTCCACGGACTTTTGAGGGCAAGGCTGTAATGGATGCGACCTGTGGAGCGACATTTATGGTTTGTCGTGTGTCAGGCTTCTAGTCTTTTTAAAATAAAAATAATGGATGATGACTTTGTATTATATGACGTCTGCGAATCATCTGTGTGCTTGTAACATATTATTTTTTAATAAAAAGTTTTCGTTAGATGGGTCTTCCGCGACTTACGTTGCGAAATTCGCCAAAATATTTATTAGAAATTGAGGGTCATTACAGTTATAACATCCCGTCCCATACCGGTGTCACTGTAGCATCGGTCCCTACCGGGACCTGTGTGGTTGGGCCCACCACACTCCGACTGATAGTCTGGCCCCACTATACCACCATTTAACCTTTCAACGTGCTTCGTCCTCGCTCACACGCACCCTTGCAAACTTCCCATGGGGTCACCCGTCCCTAGATTGCCCCGAGTCAAGCACGCTAAACTTCGGAGTTTCTATAGATGGACTCCCGAAAAGGTAGGTCGACCATGGTGACATGAGTAGTACTATCAATTATGATTCTTAGCCTGACACGCCCATGTATTGTCAGCCTCAGGATCCTCTCTCCTTCGGGTGTCGGATCGGTTCGTTCATGTACCCCTATGCCTAGAAGCCTACTAGGAGCCGCTCCTTGTCCGTGCACCTCTCTGGCACCGGTGATCACTCCCTGCCCTCATCGGCCCCGGGCGTCACGTGCCCACTAGCTTCCACCTGGTTTGTCCCCGACCCAGCACCGTACTGTGAGAGGTTGTGCTACCCGCCATATCACTAAAATATCAAAATATTAAAAATCCTAACATCACTCCACAGGTCGCATCCATGTACCGCCATGCCCTCAAAAGTCCGTGGAGTCACCGCCGTCAGCCCGCCTAATCGTGATGTACTCCAACGTCAGACTCGGATGTACCTACAACACGTAAACTAAGCTCCTTGCCCAGTAGGTGAAAAGATGCATGATGCAAGTGTACGTTCAACCCATATCCCAAACACCTCACAAATGCACACTCGACTCGACTCGACTCTACTCATCTCAACACTAACACATCTCAACACCCCACACTACTCGACACTAAGTAGATTTCTAATATCCCACTCAGGTCCCGTTAGAATGGGTTCCCACCATGTCACGTTAGAGTGGAATATCCCATTCAAGTCTCGTTAGAGTGAGTGACTACTCAGGTCTCGTTAGAGTCGCATATCCCGCTCAGGTCTCGTTAGAACGGGTAAGCTACTCAGATCTCGTTTAATCTGCCTATACTCGAAATGTCTTATAATGTCACAACACATCCCATCACTCGACACCGCGTACACTCGGGGGGCCAAATCAGGTCACGTCAGAGTTTGCAGGCACCCGAGTTTCCCCTCTGCTATACGCGCCAACCCTCACAAGTAACTCGCTCTTTTTACCCAACTCCCTGACACATCAAACACAAGTCTTCTCGTACTGACTTAATATGCAAATGCAGTGCATATGACATACATATATAATGCAACATACACCGTGTATACATAAAGGACGTAACAAACTTCACAAAATCTTCATATAAATCACGTAATCACATAGACACCCGTACGCTCAGGAGGCTCAACCCCCTCGCACTGACATGATATGCAAGTGTAGTACACATGACATGTATATAAGACATGCAAGATATTTAATACATGAAAAGCATGTAATTCACCATATCACCTGAAAATTCACAAAATCATATATCCCCTAATATAAACATAATGTTTACGCGTCGTAGGTGAGTTTCACCTACCCGTTGTCCTTAATATTGCAAGCGATAAATCTTTAATGTTCTGTACCTCTGGACCTTTTAAACGTAAAAAAATATAATCATGTAAGTATATCTACGAAGTCAAGTCAATATGAATGTTTTCGAACCCTAATTGTCGAAAACCCTAAAATACCTACCGTAAACGTACTGAATATCGAAAGCCTGTGTGAAATATCGAAATTACTCCTATAAGTATCAGTACGCAAATAAAATGGCTTATTTAAGTCTTAAAATATCCATAACCCATAAGGTTACGAAAATATAATATATTTCACCTTAATCATTTTAGCACACAAAGTTACTTTAAATCACATAAACATATTTTCCAACATAAAACAAAACGTAATTCACATGTTATTAATTCACCTACCTATTCTAAAAATACGGTTTTTCAAACATATGAAATATTCAAGGAACTAACGTAAATTATAGAATCCTCATATGATTCAATGTAACACATAACCAAGCCATGCAAACCCAATAATACTTCGAAAACTTCCCAGAATTAATCACATAAAATATTAAACAACAATTAGCACAATAACCACATAGCACTCCTGCTCAAAAACCTAAATAAATCACATAGCTCCCTTCCAACACATATACGTCACCAATAACATATATAAAACATTAAATCATAAAGATATTTACGTGTGTAGATAGCTCATATTAAACATGATGACCTTCGAAATCCAATAGTTCATATACCTTACTTCAAATCGAATTTACTTATTTTTGGATATTGAGTTTTTCTAAGATCTCCACTCTCGTTTTTCTCCTCTTCCTTGGATACTATTTCATCCATTTTTCTTGTTTTTCGTTTCATGATCCTTTACTTAATATTATAGATATTTCATAAGAGCAAGTAGATGACAATGACATGGTGTTTACGTTGATTAGGCATTGGTAAATGACCAATTCTTCCTTTGCTCTTAGCCTTTCCTAACTAACTCTCTTTACTTTAGTACCTAATGCTTGTCTTTTATTACGTATTATTAGTAATATCCCTACATATTTAATAGTACCTAATCTTTGGTCCCATTCTAACAAAACCTCGTTCCTATCATTATATATCCCTCGTTAGCTTATTACATGATTGTCCTTATTTAATTAACTTATACAATGCCATCATAAACGACTCGTCCCATGCCTGGTGTCACTGTAGCATCCGTGTAGGACCCCGGTCTCCGGAAATTAGGTCGGCCAATAAATTATGTGTACGACTTATGTGATTTTACGTTAATTTCCTATATGACATATGCGTATGTGATGTTATGAATCTGATACTCGTGAAGGCTGCGAGAAATTATGTGCAATTAAGTGCCAAGGACTTTGGGTCCATTATGGCCCTAACTTAGGAAGAGTAATTTTCGAAAATGCCCAAGGAAAATGGTTAAGGATAAGTTGGGCTAGGAATTCAATTACTAATGGGCTAGAACTTAACAAGTAGGCCCAATTTATGATAAAGGGCAAATAGGAGACAAGTATCCCTAAAACTAGGAAAAACCCACGCCACCCATGTCCTATCCAACAAAATGCAATAAAATATCTAGCTAAACCTTCCAAAACCCCATAACCTTACCTAAGAACCCACGAAAAGAAAAGACGAAAGAAGAAAGAACCGAGAGAAGAAAAACGCAAAGGACACCTCAAGCTAGCTTGGAAATTCGAAATTAGTAAGCGACGAAAATCCCCTAAGCCATTTCGATTTCTTATACTAAAGATTATTTAGCTAAACTTGTGACTAAACTAGGAATTTACATGTATTATTGACGGCAAAAGCACTAACTTAGGGTGTGAACTTAGATTTAGGGTTTTAATGAAAGAAACTAAGAAATGAGATAGCTTAACGTGTTTTCTATGGTTCCTAACTTAGCTTGGGATGATTCTAAGTCGGTGTTGGATGATTTTGGGAAGAAGGGAACCTTAGAACTTAGAAATTCTGGAACGATGAATGCGATTTCGGGTAGATGATTTAGATATCAATCGAATCGGGGAAATTAGGTGATTTCGGGCGATCTTAGTTTGGTGACAAATCGGCCGATTGAAAGGAATAGAAAATAGTATGGAGACGAAGTAATTAATTTGGTGAAATCGAACGAGTGAAATGCTCTAACAAATCGGGCGATTTGTCGTGCACAACAAATCGATCAAATTAAGAATCGAACGAAACCCTCATGGCATAAATGAAATCGGGCGACCTCGTGCGAAACCTAAATCGGACAACTTAAGTGAATACTACACGTGGCGTTAGGAGGACAAATCGCCGAAGAACAAGCATAACAAACCCTAAATCGGGCGACTTGAAAGCTGGAAGAGAATTCGGTGATTTCCATCCCTTGAAGACCCCAAATCGGACGAAATGCATGGGGAACTCCACGTATGAAATCGGGCAAATTACCATGATGACATGCACGATTTTGGGATGACGTCATGATGATGAAAAAGCACGGCGATTTACAAATCGACCGATGGAACTTCATGCAATCGAATCGGACCATTTTGCATGCAAGGGAAATCGGGCGAAACCATGACCCACGTCTACACAAATCGGGCAATCTCACGCACATGCAAATCGATCGGAGTCTAGTCCATGAGAGATCAAATCAGGTAGAACCTAGTACGAACCCTATCAAATCGACGAAGGGATATCTCGTGGAATCGGGCGATTTCAAACTCCACAAATTGAATGAATCGAACAACTAACAGCTATCTAACTTTCGCTGAACTTAATAGATCAAGAATTTAGTACCATACCTTAGAATAAATTTCGAGTGAGGACTTGACCTAATTAGAATCGAACAATTTAGGACTCTAGCAAAATTAATGTAGTCCGATAATTTAGTTCGACCTAAGTGTAATAAAGGCGTAATACTAATACGATAATATCTATGTTTAAGGGTCGTACGTTAGGAGCGAACGGGGAGGATACTAACTACACTTGGACGACAGGTAAGTAGAAATTCAACTACGACACGTAACCTGCCTGCGTCTGATTATGTGAACTTACGTGCTCGTGTATTTTACGTGAAACGTGCATGTTACGATATGATTATTTTATATGCATGATAGCATGATCTGCATATTTACATGAGCATGGCATGAGCACTTGCACGCATAAGTAGTACGTACGACGCGAGGTAAGAGCGTGCATAAAATCGCCTGTGTGCGGTGTATACTCGCCAATATTGGCGTTGGTGTCGACTCGAATGAAGACGGCTTCCCCCTATGCAGCCAGTAAGGCGAATGAAGCTATAAGGCCTGCATAAGAGGCTGGGGGAATACCCCGTATGCGGGAGATGCAACCTGAAGGATGCGGCCCGGGGCACACGCTGAGTAAGGGAAGATTCCTTCGGGTGACCTTCTAGCGTGTAAAGCACTACCCGGAGGGAAGATTCCTTCGGGTGACCTCCGCGGTTAGTGGCCTCGGTGTTGGCTACCAGTGAGAAGCGTCCGCGTGGAGGCCACACTGAGAAAGGGAAGATTCCTTCGGGTGACCTTCTAGTGTGTGAACCTCCACACTTGAGATCTCTATGAGATGGCGCATAGTGGGATAGAAAGCCGAGGGCCCGTACGAATTAAGAGTACAAGAAAAAGAGTATGAGTCAGAAAAAGAGTAAGAGTATGGGGAAAAGAGTATGAGCGTTAGAAAACGACGACGTGGATTGTCGATCGTTAGGACATGTGCATACATGCGTAATTTCTGCTTACTAAGCCTCGGTGGCTCATTCTTTATGTTACGTGTTGTAGGTACCGACGATCACGGTACGTGATCCGACCTTTATGCGAGGTCAATCTTTTGAAGCTATCCGGCTGCTTTGAGGTGGGAGTGTGTGTATGGATGACGACCTGTGAAGGCCGGGCGCATAGGGAGCTTTTGGCTGCACACACACACACACACACTTGTATATCGTGTGGATAGGGATACGATGGAATGTAGACGGGTTATGAATATTCTTTTGACATGTGTATAAGACTTCCGCACGCAATTTTAAAATGAAAAATTTTATTCGCATTTTTACGCTGTTGCGCGATAACAAGGCATTAGATACTTAGGATTAGAACGAAATACGAGGGCGGGACGACGGGTCATGACAATCCGTCCCTACCGGGACTAGTGGGGTTGGGCCCACCACACTCCGACTGATAGTCTGGCCACACTGTATCACCATTTAACCTTTCAGCGTGCTTTGTCCTCACTCACACGCACCATGAGCTACTTCCCAGGGGGTCACCCATCCCATGATTTCCCAAGTCAAGCATGCTTAACTTTGAAGTTCTTATGGATGGACTCAGGAATAGGTAGGTCGACCTTGGTGATATGAGTAGTACTATCAATTGTCTTATACGATTCTTAGCCTGACATGCCCATACATTGTCAGTCTCAGGATCCCCTCCCATTCGGGTGTTGGATTGGTTCGATCATGTACCCCTTCGCCTAGAAGCCTGCCAGGTGCCGCTCCTTGTCCGTGCACCTCTCTGGTACCGGGGATCACTCCCCACCCTCTTTGGCCCCGAGTGTCACATGCCCACCAGCTTCCGCCTGGTTCGTCCCCAAACCCAGCACCGTACAGCGAGAGGTTGTGCTTTGATACACCTGCCTGTAACATCCCGTCCCATACCGGGTGTCACTGTAGCATCGGTTCCTACCGGGACCAGTGGGGTTGGACCCACCACACTCCGACTGATATTCTGGCCCCACTGTACCACCATTTAACCTTTCAGCGTGCTTCGTCCTCGCTGACACGCACCCTGGGCAAACTTCCCTAGCGCCCATCCCTAGATTTCCCCGAGTCAAGCACGCTTAACTTTGGAGTTTCTATAGATGGACTCCCGAAAAGGTACGTCGACCTCGGTGATATGAGTAGTACTATCAATTCTCTTATACGATTCTTAGCCTGACACGCTTATACGTTGCCAGTCTCAGGATCCCCTGTCATTCGGTGTCGGATCAGTTCGTTCATGTGGCCCTTTGCCTAGAAGCCTACCAGGAGCCTCTCCTTGTCCGTGCACCTCTCTGGCACCGGTGATCACTCCCCGTCCTCATCGGCGAGGTGTGAGAGAGGTGCACGAACAAGGAGCGGCTCTTGGCAGGCTTCTAGACGAAGGGGTACATGAACGAACCGATCCGACACCGAATGAGAGCGGATCCTGAGACTGACAATGTATGGGCGTGTCCGGCCAAGAATTGTATAAGAAAATTGATAGTACTTCTCGTATCACCGAGGTCGACCTAACTTTTCGGGAGTCCATCTATAGAAACTCCGAAGTTAAGCGTGCTTGACTTGGGGCAATCTAGGGATGAGTGACCCCCTGGGAAGTTTGCATAGGGTGCGTGTGAGCGAGGACGAAGCACGCTGAAAGGTTAAATGGTGGTGCAGTGGGGCCAGACTATCAGTCGGGGTGTGGTGGGCCCAACCCCACAGGTCCCGGTAGGTACCGATGCTACAGTGACACCCGGTATGGGACGATATGTTACAGAAGGCGAAGCATCTTTGGCTTCAGGAGTTTCAAACGAAAAATCTACTATGTTGTGGCATCCGAAGCTTGGGTATATGTCGGAACAAGGAATGAAAATTCTTGCGGGCCAAAATCTACTTGCGGGTCTCACGAAGGTGTCACCACCATTCTGTGAGCATTGCGTAGCAAACAAACAGCATCGGCTACAGTTCAACACATCAAGTTCTAGAAGCAGCATTCTAGAATTGGTTAACTCTGATGTATGGCAGTCACCGGGTTTCATCCCGATGAGGAGGGAAATATTTTGTGTCATTCATCGACGATTACTCTCGGAGATGTTGGTGTATATCATCAAGAGTAAGGGGATGTGTTCGCTACCTTGAAAAATTTTAAGGTGAGGTCGAACTTGATAAAGGAAAGAAGATCAAATGATTGAGGACGACGGGTAATGGAGGAGAATATACTGGCAAGGAATTTGATAGCTTTTGCAAAAGGAAAGGCATCAAAAGGCACTTCACTACGGCGTATACTCCACAACAAAATGGAGTGGCGGAGCGCATGAACATGACTCTGTTCGAGAGAACAAGAGCCATGTTGGGAGCTGCAGGTCTGGATAAATCATACTGGGCAGAAGCAGTCAACACCGCCTGCTACGTAATCAGTCGATCACCTTCAACGTTAATTGATCAGAAGACGCCGATGGAGATGTGGAACAAGAAGCCAAATGGATTATTCCAAACTCCATGTATTTGGAAGTCCTGTGTACAACGCCCAAGAAACTACAAAGCTCGATCCGAAGTCCAGAAAGTGTTTGTTCTTGGCGTATGCTGATGGTGTGAAGGGGTATCGCCTGTGGGATCCCACTACCCACAAGGTTGTCATCAGCGGGGAAGTTATCTTTTTAGAAGATAAACTAATCGATGGAAGTGATAGCACTACAAAAGCCCTGAGACTACGACGATTCAGGTGAAAGGGAAGTCCGTGGAACAAGACTCTTTTGAAGCAGTACCAGAGCACGAGGACGTGCCAAGCGAATCTTTAGAGCCAGAACTTAGAAGAGGCACGTGTACAAGAGCTGCACCATCATGGCATGAAGATTGCGATATGGACAGCAACGTTTCATACTGTCTTTTAACTGATAAGGAGAGGCATCAACTCTTCAAGAAGCACTGAACAGTTCAAATGCACATCAGTGGTTGGCGACAACGCAAGAAGAATGGAAGATCTACGAAAAAGATAAGAATTGGGAGCTGGTGCCACTACCAAATGGTAGAAGGGCAATTGGCAATAAGTGGGTCTTTAAGATCAAGCGGAACAGCGATGATCAAGTAGAGCGCCTTGGTGCACGACTAGTGGTAAAAGGCTATGCTAAAAAAGGTATCGATTTCAATTAGATATTTTCATCGGTGGTTCGACTGATGACTGTTCGGGTACTCCTGGCAATGTGTGCTACATTCGACCTACATCTAGAGCAACTAGATGTGAAGACTGATTTTCTCCATGGGGATCTTGAAGAAGAGCTTTATATGCTCCAACCGGAAGGTTTTGAAGACCACGAAAAATGGAACTTGGTTTGCAGGTTGAACAAACCTATATACGGTCTCAAACAGGTACCGAGGTGTTGGTATAAGAGACTTGATTATTTCATCATGAGCCTTGGATACAACAGGTTGAATTAAGACCCTTGTGCATATTTCAAGAGGTTTGGTGAAAATGATTTTATCATACTACTGTTGTATGTTGACGACATGTTGGTAGCAGGCCCCAACAAAGATCGTGTTGAAGAACTCATGGTACAATCAGCTAGGGAATTTGAAATGAAGGCTTGGGACCAGCAAACAAGATTCTAGGGATGTAAATTTACCGAGACAGAAATAACATGAAGATTAGGCTTTCGTAGAAGAATTATTTGAGGAAGGTCTAGCGACGCTTCAATATGCAAGATTGTAAGTCAATTTCTACACCACTTCTTGTCAATTTCAAATTATCCTCAAGTATGAGTCCTAGCAGTGAAGAAGGGAGGATGGAGATGTTTCGAGTACCGTATGCATCAGCAGTGGGAAGTCTGTTAGTTCCTAATTTATCAACTCAACGATCTTAGACTTGAATCCTAAGGAAATCGATTAGAATTATGACAATTGAATTTCGATGGAAAACCTTTCTATGAAGAACACGAGAGAGAATCCTTGTAGTGAGATAACATTTTCTGATTTTCTCTCTCTAGAATTGGATTTGCAAGTCTTTCGGATCAACTGATTAAAATTCTCCATTAAGCTCAACGTTTGTACAAGTATTTATACCAAATATACTTGGTATAAATAACAAGCAAAGTCCTAAACTAAGGACAAGTACAATAAATGCCCCAATCTATGAAGACAGCTAATAAATCAAAGCACAATTGAAAATGATATTCTACATTCTCCCCCTTTGTGCTTGATTTATCTTCCGTGCTATCTGTCCTCATCGGGCATAGTACGACCTGAGCAAGCCCAGCGTATGCTCATAGTTCCTGAGCGTATTCTCTCAGCTCCAGTCGCTCCTCGATGTCATCAAGTAGTTCCATCAGAAGTGGTTGTTCTCTCACGAACCTATGAAGCTTCAGCATCGTCTCTCTGTTGATCTCTTCCACCCTCTGCTCTATGTTCTTCCCGATAACCTTGAGCGTCCCGCCACAGAATTTATGAATCTCAGTATTCAGCATCAAACTAGTCTTCTTTGCAATTTGGTTGCGGTAGGTGACGCCTAAGACTGAGCTGACGTGGACGATTGTTGGGAAGCCCTTCGATCTCAGGTCTTTTATTGACCGGAACGGTCATGTTAACCTTGTTCATGTTGCTCTATAGAGCCATCTGAAGGTCGTGTGAGGCGAAGTACTTGACTTGGCGCACCATGAACGGGTAGAGTCCCTCGAGTCCTTCTTTCTTGATGAAGCCTTGAGGACCCTTGTACTTCTCTACGTATAGCTGATAGAGATTGTACACCTCCTCGGCAGGGAGATACGGTAGGTCGCTCTCGCTTAATTTTCTCGAGCTCTGTCTACTCGATCGATGGCGTAGTATGGTGTCGGAAGACCTCCTTTAGCACAGAAGACGCTTAGTAGCTGACATATGGGGGATAGACTTGTAATGACTCTTTGCTTGTCCTTTAGAGAGATATGTCATTCTCTTTTGCTGATCCCACTGAGAGATCCCTCTGAGCTCAAACTCGTTAAACTTCTTGACTTTGTCAGGTGACCTCCATATATGTTCTCGAACTTCTTCAAGGAAGGCAATTTCAATTATGATAATTTCCCAAGGCGTGTCGACTCGAACAGTCCCTGGCATTTGCCTTGTATGGGAATCTGCTCGTTGCACAATCAGTTCTGGAATCCCTTGGGGAATCTGTTCATGGTCTTCACATTCCTGAAGTTCCTTATCTTCTATTAGGACTAGGTCAACCGAAGCAGCTTGAAGGAAATGTCGAACGTCCTTGAGTCATTGACTCTTAACCTCTTCGGGCATGGTGCTAGTCATCCACTGTCCTTACGAGCATGGCGACACTTGCTTCTTCTCCCGGAAGCAAGGGGTTTGTAAAGTTCGTTGGTAGGAAGCGTCATTAGGTGAAAGGTTGATGGGTCGATTTGGTCGATTTGGGTTGTATGAGTGGTGCGGTGCGTGGTGGTGGTTGTTTGGGTAGTAGGTTGTGAGATTTCAGCGGCTCCAGCGCTTGTCTGCGTTGCGCCCGAGCTTCGTCCTTGACTTCGAGTTTGTATCCTAGACCTCTTCTCCCCCTCATGATGGCCTTGATCATCTGGGTCGTCATGTCTGCGTTCGGAGCGGGAGCCTTGGCCTCGACATGTATCGGTCGGGTCAGGACGGTCGACGAGACGGCGAAAGAGATCTTCTTCTTCCAGCGTTCGTGTGGTCAGCTCAAGTAAGCGGGCGACTAAGATGGAATGGAGGTCGCTAATGGGTACGGTAGCTGGGTTTATGAGGTTGTGTGTGAGGATGGGTGTGACAATGGGTAAGGGTTGTGCGGGTTGAGTGGGTGTGAGGGTCAGTTGTGATGAAGATGGCTCCGAGACGGGTGCTTTCTCTCGATCTTGGCGGGACTTCTCGATGGCATTTTGCACGCTCTCCATGATTTTATCTTCGAAAGATCGCAATGTTTCGGAGAGAGCGGCCTGTAGACGATCTTCAGTCACAAATGGCAAGGATGCCTCCGACGTTGATGGGCAAGGTCGACAGTTGTCGCCTGTTATCAATCCTTGAGCAGACACCGACTTCTCATGCTTGCTCGTAGTCACTTGAGGTTGTGACTCAAGACTCCTTCATGGGTATTGGGACATGCTCTGATTGAACCTGTGAACCAGACACGGGAATGTCGTGTTGCGGCTCAAGATGAGCGATAAGGGTCCTCGGCACTTGGAAGGTTGAGCGGCATAATGTCTGAAGTGGTGGTGACAATGGTGAAGATAGACTTGAATGGGATGCTCAGTCGCCTTGGAGTCCGTCTTATCAATCGAAGTTCCTCGTCAGACTCGGTGTCGGACGGGGTAGCCATGTGAGGTGATAGGTCGTGTGCAACATCCTCAAGTGCCTATTCTGTCGGTGGGCTGAAACGTTCAAGAGCCGTGGTTTCTGGCGTTGTAGCCAGTGGTGGAGTTTTATGCCCCGTTTCTGCTTCAGACTATGTTTTCTGTTGCAGGATCTCCGCAATAGACCCTTGGAACAAGCCAACAGTAATGGGCACTTCAGCACCGAGTGGTTCTGGTGGAGCCTCTTGTTCTAACTCTTGTGCCACAACGTCAATCAACGTGGCATCTGGATCTGGAAGTTGAGTATCTTGAGTTGGAGGCTCCTTTTCTAGTTCTTGGGCCACCTGGTCTATCATCTCGGCCTCAGGTCTTGGTTGTTATTGTTGAGGGCTCGCTGCGAAGCCTGTCGGGGGCCCTCGAATCATCTGTTCCGTTAGATGATGTTCCCAGCAGTATCGTTAGTATTTGTCTCCCGAGGGGTCGGCAAGACGAAGCAGCTCGAACGGAATCGGCATGGATGGCTGAATTAAATCCGTGAGCTTGGGGTTGTGGAAAAAGTTTAGGCGTGGCGGTTGGTAGTTTCCTCCATGAGGCCATCGAGGGATGCTCTCGTGTATCTCCATGAGTTGTCTGATGATAATCGAGAACCACCTCGCATACGGCACGTTCTTCGACTTTTTGTTCTCTTTCTGTCTGATCTGCTCTGCTAAGTCGTTCCAGATCAGGTGAGCGAAGTCATAATTCCACGAGAACACGACGCCATGGAAGATTCTGAGAATGTTCCCGCTGCCATTGTCAAACCCCGGCGTGCTTGGCGGCAGACATTTGTTGACAATACCAAACAATGTCTTCTATGGATGAGGAATTCCATTGCTCTGCATTGGGCAAGTTTGGTGAGCGGCGGACGGTATCCCATTTGGAGGAAGTCTTGTACCAAGTCAGCATCCGTTGGCAAGGGGTCATAGTTGTGGCTGAATGGAAGGTCGAGAACGTGTCCAAAGTCATTCTTGTTCATGCTGATGTGTCTCGTCGCGATCACAGAGGTGAAGCTGTATGCTCCTAAAACAACATGACATTTGATCATCCCCAAAACTACTGGAGATAGACCATTGGCATTGAGGCTGTCACCATTAGTGCGTGCCAGAGGGGGTGGCCTTGTAAGATGGATACCATGATTTCGTCAGGACATCGAAACATAGTCAAATCTAGCTGAAAGTTCGTGTCCTGAACTTTGAGGTATAGGATAAGGTCATAAATGTGATTGTATTGAGGGTAACGATCCATCTGAAATGATAAGAAATCAGGAAACTCATTAGTTCAGAAATAATTGAGTCGGAATGAATTATAATATCAAACTATAATTGTCTATCATTTTATAGCAAGTTTGATAAGATTTTAAAATTTGAGATATGCATGGTGCACATAGGTTGTAAGAAGTGAAGATTTAAAGTCATGATTAAATTTCGACATTTACATATAAGGCAAATAACATTTCTGTCGAAAATATTGTAAGTGTTAAAGCCACTATTCACTCCGCTAAAGTTTGCGATCGAAAATTGGAAAACCAATTTTAATTTCCTAAGTGCTACTTTTTTGAATTCAAGTCTCGTTTAATTTTGCGATCGAAAATTTTATTCGCTAAGGTCCGTTACTGTGGAAAAGACTTGGAGATAATTTTATAAGTGTTCGTAAGGCGTGGTACTGTAGCCGAGAAATTTTACGTTCGAGAAAAATTTTCGTGTAAATTTACGATCGAGAAAATTGATTTCAGCGTAAATTTACAATCGAGAAATTTTTCGCTCGTGAATAAAATTTTTGGTCGTGTGAGTTATCGAGCGAGAAATTTCTCGATATAAAAATGGTTTTCGCTGCGAAGTTTGTCGATCGAGAAAGCAGTCAGCAAGAAATAAAGTTAATCACCGAGCAAATTTTCGATCGAACAAAATTATCGCTGCGTTTTTGCGATCGAGAAATTTTAGCTTCGAAAAATTATTTTTAACACCGCTAAAATTTGTGACCGAATTAAAAATTGAAATCGGAGATACTATTTGCGATGGTAAGTTTTTCGCTCGTAAAAGAATTGTATCTTCTTATCTATTTCACTTAATAATTTTTCGCTCGCGTAAAATCAATATTAGATTTCTCGATGGTAAGTGATTTTGCGTCCTACGTCAACTATCTTAACGACTAAGTCATATTTTAGTGATTGAAAATCTTTTACGCTGCAAACAGTATCTCAATCCAATTGAAATTTGATTGAAACTGTTTGCGATTGAAAAAGTTCTTCGACTGCTTCAAACATTCAAAAGCCCAGTTTTTAGTCGAAACTTAAATTTAGCTCTAAAACGTAGAAAATCAAAGATTACACCATCAGAATGACCTCAAACACAAAGACTATCTTAACTTGAAAATCTAAATCGCAGAAACAGGTCTAAATCGTTAGAAAATAGCCTTCGAGGCTTCACAGTTAGAGATAGAGGAAATCTAACATAAAATGCGGCAAAAAAATTACAGAATGTAGATAGAAACTGAAAACAAAATGGATGTTGATTCTACCTTTGAAAGACGAAAATAGTTTGAGATGTATAGATTTTGAGTGAGATTTTTAGTTCATATGTCGTTTTAGTGTTTTTCGCTCAAGAAATTTTAATTGACACTATTATGAGGGTTTTGTGTGAGAAATAGTTTTTCGACTGTAACAAGTTACTTTTTCTAATTGGGCTGATTAGATGTTATTCAAAACCTAGCGATTTCTAAGCCCATTAATGTTTACGATCAAGAAACTTAAGATCAAAAATAACCTTTTCTATCCAGTTTCTCGATGGTAAGTATTCTGATATTCAGATAGACCCCTATTTGATTTAAAATCACATTCTCATGCAGTAAAACTAAAATGCAATTAACTCCCTAAAATTCTGAGCAGTGACATTTGGCTCCAAATCCGATTTTCGAAAGATCTACATTACTTGGAACAAAATGTCCAGAATGTTAGAGTTAATCAACAAGTAGTTTTAACAGTGGCTCCCCCTAAATTTTTGTATTGATAAAATTGGTAAATTCAAATCCATAAAATACGTTAACGATCAAAAAGTTTTAACCAACCAAAATCTAAACCAAATGTCGTGTGCTCCAACTCGTGAGAACGCGTGACATCCTCCTCATTGAAGTGCGTTGTTTCAAGAATCAGAACTCAATTTTCTGCACCACTTAGAGAAAGATCATAAAAAATGTTTGGAGCTCAAGACATAAATTTTGTAAATGCTCCCCCTCAAATAATGCACCAAAAATTGATTTAGCATGAAAGCATATAGAATCAATTTCAAGTATACGCAATTTTAGACAATTTCTCCTAGATACATGGTCCCCTAATCATGTATTCAAAATGTCGTGTGAGGGTATGGGCAAGTAATTCGCATTTAATCAATTCCGCATAGAAGCAATTTAAAATTGCATATGAGAATGTGAGATTTATATTTTTTTAATGTTTCCTGTAATAAAAAGAAAAATAATCCAAGAAAAATTTATTTATCTTTTTATTATTATATATCTTTATTGTATGAATATTAGTATTAATAGTATGTGGTTAGATTATTCTGCTTCGATCATTGTCACGCCTAATAATTCACAAGACACTTGAATGATGTTATGCCGTCAAGTCACGTCAGCAAACTTAAAGTCCTAGGTTCAAAGTATGATCCATTTCAACAACTCTCACTAGGTTCGCTCTAGTGCTCATTTCTTTTTAACTATGGATTTTTATATTTATATCACTCAAGTCAACACAAGTCATATTAGGTCAATTTACCTGTAATCGAGGCACTTTTAATCATTTCACCTATACGAGAGAGCGTCGTTTTGGAATTAAAGGGACTTCGAAGGCTTCAATTTGGCTATGACTAAGAAGGGAAGGAAAATTTTGGGAAAAGTGAGCTTTATGTTATCTTCCATTTCGTCATTCTCCTCTCCGGCATTTTTCCCTTTCATCTTTTTGTCTTTTTCATCCCTTTATCTTTTGTAATTTTCTGCACTTGCTCAAGGCGAAGCTCCGCTTCTCTACGAGGCTGAGAGACTATTTAAGGTGATGTTCTTCTTGTTGGTTCTCGGGCCGATACCGTGCTTCATTTCCCTAATCCCTAGAGAGGTTTCAGAGATTATCGATTTGAAGAAGTTCACAGTTATATAATTCGAGCCCAAGGCCGTGCTCCTCTTCTTGTTGTCTCGATATAAGACCGAATTATCGTTGGAGAAGTTCACTTCGTGGTGCTCCTCTTTCCAGCCGTTCTGACGGGTGCACGAGATTATCGATGGAGAAGTTCACAGCAAGATCCATGCCCCCTATTTAATAATTTGAGAGGCAGGTTCTTTTGGTCTGCTTTTTGTGCGTTGAGCATTTCTCGTGTGCATTTCCACCTTCATTTGTCATCTTTTTCTTTGCCGTCTCGTTTTTCTCCCCCTCCGTTTCTTGGTTGAACATCTCGCTGAAAGTTCAGATAGTCGGTTGAAGGCTCAAAGGGTTTTCAAATGAAGAAAAGGAATTCGGGGAAGGCTCAAAATAGATGACTATGGGCTATGTTAAAGGATTGAAAAGTATATATTTGGCCGCGTGAGGAATTTCCTAAGTGCCCTAATCATTTTACTAACGATCTAACGCAAGACGAGTATGTGGCGGCCCTACTTTTCTAATTAGGATTAGTGGCGGATTTCCGCAACGTAAGCCGCGGAAGGCCCGTCAAATTTAAAACTTTCTCCTAAAATAATATACATTATTATAAACATATGTCTACATTGTCATCTCTGTACACGGGCTGAAGCCCCAAAAATATCAAAAGAACAAATATCCTACAGAAGCTCCACAGGTCTTCATCCATGTACTGCACCGCCCTCAAAAGTCCATGGAGCACCGCCACCAGCCGCCTCAGTCACGACGCGTATCAGCGTCGGACTCAGTACCTACAACACGTAAACACTGAGCAATTCGCCCAGTAGGTGAATAAAATGCATGTATGCAAGTGTGCGCTCAATCCCAAACCCAATATCTCACAACGTGACATAATGCACACTCTTCTTTTCCCACATTCCTATTTCACACAACACAGGGCCCTAGGTTAGGCTCGACACCCTCGCGCGCAAAGACTACTGGGAGGCCACCCCAACGTCTCGCGGCAGCTTACCCTGGTAGTGCACTGGACGATCACGCCAATGGCCACCTACCGGGTCGCTCCGCACCAAAAGTATACACTGATAGTGCACTGGACGATCACGCCAATGGCCTTCTATCAGGTCACATCAATATCTCATCCGGCGGTATGCACCTCGGGACGGTCACGCTCGAGTAGACAGATCGATCATGCCTGTCTCCGCCGGTGCCCAGTGAGCCCAACCTTGACTCCTCTAGGAGTCACCAGTCACAAGCATCTCATTCTACCCCGTACGTCAATATCTCATATCGTTACCGTCTCACTACGGTACAACACGCTCTTCCTGACGTAATATGCACGTGCCATGCATGTTCACAAAATCTCATGGAAGCATGATTTTAATAAAATGTAAGTAAAGCATATAGACACGTAAATCACATAAGTCACGTGAAAACACATAAATTCACAGTTGTGTTTACGTGTCGTAGATGGATGATCCACCTACCTGTCCTCCCGCTATAGTCAAATAAGAGATTTGGAGGAATCTCTATACGTCGATCCTCTGAATAAATAAATATTATCATATTAATAAATTTACTAAGTCATATAAATTTCGAAAATGCAAAAATTATCAAAACCCTAAAATTTATGAAAACCAAAAAAAAAAATGAAATCCCTAAAAATAAATAAAACCTAAAATATCGGAAACCCTAGAAATGTCGAAAACCCTAAAATACCAAAAATATATTAACTGTAGAAAACTTTTACAAAGTCGAAATTATTTGAAGTGCCGAAACCCTCTTATTCACAATATCGAAAACTACTCAACAAACCCTGAATAATTCATGCCGAAAACTTCTCATAATACACATAGAGAAACTTCAAAGCAATAATGTGGAAAACTTTCGTACTGATCATGCCGAAATCATTTGCATAATCATAATTCCAACGCTTGTTCTTCAACTTCAATCACGAAAGTTATACATAACTCAAGCATGCAAATATTTTATATTCAATACTTATGCAAACATAACAGCACCTATATCCAATGTTTATGATTTATAAATAAGTCTCTATCTACACCCCAACACTATTATCTATCTAATAATCAGCCTAACGCCAAAAACTATACTAACAATGTCCCTTTATTATTCCAACAATTGTTCCTTCATCGAAAACTTTCAAATTCACATGCCACCCATGATATATGATTGAAATCATATATTCACGCTGAACACTTAGTTACCCCTCGTTGATAAAACGTGAAGTTTATAAAAGCTACCTAATATTAATATCACATTCTAGGAATTCCTAAATCTCTAAAATAGAATATCTAAAAGTTCACAGCTCATACCGAAGTCTTCTGAAAGCTAATATTATAATATGCCGAAATCTTCTAAATAGTTGTACCGAGAACTAAGTGATATTGCCGAAGGTTCTTACCTAAGAATGAAACACTGAAAACTTGCCCTACTTTAAAGAACTACACGACACTTTCTTATATCCAAAACTAACTTGTACTTTCATTAGTCATTTAATCTCCCATAATTTATGACTATTCTTTAAATATCCCATAATGATTATGTTGAAAATGATTCCTATAATCACCTACTCAATCATGTCAAAAATTGTGAAAGAAACCCTAGTAAAGTCACGTTAAGTTCTCATATAGTTCACATGACACATGAATTAAATCACTCAAACCACATAAGAACTTCAAATACTTCATATAAATAGTATTTAAATCACACAAAACATTAAAACATCATTAACATAGGAAGCACATGGAAAGTTACGTGTTGTAGGTGAGGATTTTCACCTACCTAACCTCCCAAATTCTGATTTATCTAGCTTGCCCAAGTTAATCTTCGTCTTTGTTTTAAAGTTCCTCTTTTCTCTAAGTGTTTACGTGTCGTAGATGGATGATCCACCTACCTGTCCTCCCGCTATAGTCAAATAAGAGATTTGGAGGAAACCCTATACGTCGATCCTCTGAATAAATAAATATTATCATATTAATAAATTTACTAAGTCATATAAATTTCGAAAATGCAAAAATTATCAAAACCCTAAAATTTATGAAAACCAAAAAAAAATAATGAAATCCGTAAAAATAAATAAACCCTAAAATATCGGAAACCCTAGAAATGTCGAAAACCCTAAAATACCAAAAAAACTACTCAACAAACCCTAAATAATTCATGCCGAAAACTTCTCATAATACACATAGAGAAACTTCAAAGCAATAATGTGGAAAAATTTCGTACTAATCATGCCGAAATCAATTGCATAATCATAATTCCAACGCTTGTTCTTCAACTTCTACATAAAATCACGAAAGTTATACATAACTCAAGCATGCAAATATTTTATATTCAATACTTATGCAAACATAACAGCACCTATATCCAATGTTTATGATTTATAAATAAGTCTCTATCTACACCCCAACACTATTATCTATCTAATAATCAGCCTAACGCCAAAAACTATACTAACAATGACCCTTTATTATTCCAACAATTGTTCCTTCATCGAAAACTTTCAAATTCACATGCCACCCATGATATATGATTGAAATCATATATTCACGCTGAACACTTAGTTACCCCTCGTTGATAAAACGTGAAGTTTATAAAAGCTACCTAATATTAATATCACATTCTAGGAATTCCTAAATCTCTAAAATAGAATATCTAAAAGTTCACAGCTCATACCGAAGTCTTCTGAAAGCTAATATTATAGTATGCCGAAATCTTCTAAATAGTTGTACCGAGAACTAAGTGATATTGCCGAAGGTTCTTACCTAAGAATGAAACACTGAAAACTTGCCCTACTTTAAAGAACTGGATTGCTATTCACCGCCCCCTTTTCCTAGTCACCGCCCCCTAAAGGACTTGAAAATGACCTTTTTGCCCTTATGATATTTAAATTAATTAAAAAAGAGAAAATTATAATAAACAATATAAATATCTATTTAAAGCTCTGTCCAAACAACACTTTTCAAATCACATATCGAAAATCAGAGAAAAACAAAAAAAATATTGAAATCGCAATGGATCGTCGACAGGGACAAAAAAAAATATCTATAATAAATATCGTACGAATTTCGGCTCGACCGAACATGATTTTAAAAAAAAAAAAACCGACCGAAATGAATTTTCGGTCGGTTAAAGTACTGATCGAAACATAATTTCGGTCAGTACTGTAACCGACCGAAAATTCATTTCGGTCGGTAATTGTACCGACCGAAATCATGCTTCGGTCAGTACAGTACCGACCGAAATCATGCTTCGGTCTGTACAGCATCGACCGAAATCCGATTTCGGTCGATACTGTACCGACCGAAATCCGATTTCGGTCGATACTGTACCGACCGAAATCAATTTTCGGTCGGTGCAGTATTGACCGAAATCTGATTTCGGTCAATAATTTTTTTTTCTTTATATTATTTATTTATATTATTTATTTAGATTATTTATTTGTATATTTTATTTATATTATTTATTTGGATTATGTATTTATATTATTTATTTGGTTTATTTATTCGTATTATTTATTTGTATTATTTATTTGTATATTTTGTTTATATTATTTATTTGGATTATTTATTTTTATTATTTATTTGGATTATTTATTTGTATATTTATTTTCGAAACGGAATAAATATGCAAACAAATATTGAAAACATATAGAAAATCCGTCCGATACAATAAAAGATAAAAAAACAATAGCAACAGCGTCAAGGGGCCTGGCGCCACCGGTCGTTGATCTCATTCAGCCTGGCTCGGAACTCGTCCGTACGCGTCGTTTCACCACGATCCAGACTGGCTAGCATGTCCATACTCACGCTGTACATCGTGCTGTACCACTGCACATAGCAATAATACGTACGATTACACATATAAATATAAAAAATCGACATAAGATTTAATTACGTACGTAGTCGGCGTGGCTGCGCGGGGGTATGCATGCCGATGAGGATCCCTGCTCCGTCGAAAGCAGGCGAGGATGAGAATGCATCTCATACCAGTCCATGTACCCTCCAACGGTTTCACCAAGGTGCTCCACGGCAGCACGATTGAGGGCCGAGAGGTTGAGGATGGAGGCGTACGGGAACTGACTCCAAGCATGTTCTGCTGCATCCACAGAATGATGCACCTTATACCTCGCCGGGTCTGCTGGCATGACCGCCTTCCGTGGCGGTTTCATCGGCGGCGGGATGACCTGCACGTACCCCAGCTGGCGCAACACTCTCGAGGGCGAGTAGGGCTCAACGATGTCGCGATACATAACCCATCCCATGAAAATCGTCCTCTGCTGTTGCGACATTGGATCGGGACCGTACGGCAGCCAAGCAACCTGAAAACATTTAAAAAATTGTATATCATCCCGCGAAAATAGAGACTTAAATTGTTAAGATACCTCGCTTGCAGACATGACATCTATCTGACGGCGGATAGCAATCAAGCGGTGGACCGTCCGCTCGGGCTGAACTACAGACCACATGCGTGATCGTGCCTCGCCAGGCTTCACATGATGGGGGAGACGGTGTGGGCGGAAGCATGGGAAGTACTCGTAGATCCACGCCTGCAGTAACGAGAGGCACCCGGATAATCCCCTCGCATCCGCCCTGCTTGCCATGCCAAGCCGGCGATAAAAGTAAGCGAGAACGGCCGAACCCCACGAGTAACCACTGGCAGAGGGCAACGAGCGGTAGAACTCGTGCATGATGTCCGGCTTCACCCGGCTGCCGGTCGTGTCGACGAACAGCGTAGACCCCAACAGAATCCACAACCAAGCGATGGCCTGCAACCCCGCCGGCCGCCTCTCCCGCATATGTTGCATCACGTCATTCATCAGAAGCCCACCGCATCTCCAACCCCTGCTGAGCGCGTCCGCGCTGATGCCCATAATCTCCCTCGCCGCAATCTGCTGGTCGCCGGCGTCTGGTGTCCCCGATACCGTCATCCCGTCGATCGGGATACGCAGGATCTGCTCGACGTCGTGGAGCATGATCGTCATCTCCCCCCACGGCATGTGGAAGGTGTTCGTGTCTGGATGCCAGCGCTCCACAAAAGCGCTGAGTAGAGGCTGGTCCAATTGACCCAACATAGCATCCACGAGGTGCCCAAGCCCCGTGCCATCGATCTGGCTCTGTGTCTCCGGCGGGAATTGGGAGTACCAATTCTTCAGCTTCCCAAGCACTAACGCCCGCTGCTCGCACTTCAGCAGGGGTCTCTCCTCCTCACCCGTCCAGATGCGGGGCGCGATGTGCCCCAGATAACTACCGATCACCTCGTCATCATATGGACCACCGGCTGTGGCCCCTGCACCCTCCACGAATCGTCATCTGTGACCCTGGAGCGCTTGCTCCCTATTTCATTTTCACGAATAACGCAAAAATAAATTTAATTTCTTTTACGTATTTTAAGACACGACATCACACGTCAGTTTCTAGAGGAGAATGGAATTACCTGAGGAGGCCGGTGGCAGATCGTCGTCGGATGACTCAAACGGAGGGGGTCTACTGCTTCCTCTGGGTAGGGTCTTTCCACCCATGGTCTGTAATTAAAAAGATTTTTTCCAAAAAAATTAATAATACAAATAAATAATACAAATAAAATAAACGAAATAAATAATATAAATAAACTATACAAATTAAATATACAATATAAATAATACAAATAAATAACACACATAAATAACCCAAAAAAATAATATAAATAAAATATACAAATAAATAATACAAATAAATAATCCAAATAAATAATACAAATACATAATCCAAATAAATAATATAAATAAAATATACAAATAAATAATACACATAAATAACCCAAATAAATAATACAAATAAAATATACAAATAAATAATACAAATAAATAACCTAAATAAATAATATAAATAAATAATATAAATAAATAATATTAAAAAAAATGATGACCGAAATCAGATTTCGGTCTGTACTATAACCGACCGAAACTGATTTCGGTCGGTACAGTATCGACCGAAATCAGATTTCGGTCGGTGCTGTACCGACCGAAGCATGATTTCGGTCGGTACTGTACCGACCGAAATCTATTTTCGGTCGCTTATAGTACGGACCGAAATTATGTTTCGGTCGGTACTGTAACCGACCGAAAATTCATTTCGGTCGGTTTTTTTTTTTTTTTCGCCGAACGGAAATACGAACGATGTTTTACGTTAATTTGGCTTACCGGTCGTGAAAAAAAAGCCATTTCCCTTTCCTAATCCCCGTCGGCGATCCATTGCGATTTCAGTTTTTTTTTTTTGTCTGATTTGGATATGCGATTTGAAAAGTGTTGTCCGGAGAGAGCTTTAAATAGATATTTTTTCTTGTTTATTATAATTTTCTCCTTTTAAATTAATTTAAATATCATAAGGGCAAAATCGTCTTTTTCTAGCCCTTAAGGAGGCGGTAACAAGTAAAAAGGGGACGGTAAATAGTAACTCCCAAAAAGAACTACACGACACTTTCTTATATCCAAAATTAACTTGTACTTTCATTAGTCATTTAATCTCCCATAATTTATGACTATTCTTTAAATATCCCATAATGATTATGTTGAAAATGATTCCTATAATCACCTACTCAATCATGTCAAAAATTGTGAAAGAAACCCTAGTAAAGTCACGTTAAGTTCTCATATAGTTCACATGACACATGAATTAAATCACTCAAACCACATAAGAACTTCAAATACTTCATATAAATAGTATTTAAATCACACAAAACATTAAAACATCATTAACATAGGAAGCACATGGAAAGTTACGTGTTGTAGGTGAGGATTTTCACCTACCTAACCTCCCAAATTCTGATTTATCTAGCTTGCCCAAGTTAATCTTCGTCTTTGTTTTAAAGTTCCTCTTTTCTCTAATTGTGTTCTCTGTTCTTTAGACTTCGTTGCTCATAAATGTTTCTCGTTGACCACATACTAAATCTATGTGTCTATATATATATATATATATATATATATCTCGTATCATACATAACACATAGTTGTATCTATATATTATATATTGGTGCTTTATATAGTTGATGATATCGATTGCCTTAAGATTAAGAAACCTAGTATTAGTCATACTTATCGACAAACTATCTAATCACACGTGTCCTTTGGATGTTTTGATGGTTAATAGCTTATATGTATGTATATTACGTATATATGTAGAAACAAATATAGGGTTGACTTGTGATAAGTGTTTTTCGTGGCTTCCCTTGCCATGAAGTAAGGTCCTTGGGCCCAACTTTGGGCTTTAATATTTTTCCATCTATTTATAATTAGTTGGGCCAGGCTTGTATTCTATTACTTATTTTGGAATTCATAATTCTGGCCCTAAACTCTTAAGTATAAATTTCAAACTTCCAATAATTACAACACCAACTAAATTTAAATCCCGTATTGAAATTTACGGATATTACATTCTCCTCCCCTTAAAAAGAATTTCGTCCCCGAAATTCAGTGGTAGGAGATTCAAGTTTGGCTCTACGACTAGACTCGCCCACCTATTACGTCTTCTAGTCGAACATATTCTATTCCCACTACGCTTTCACTGCGCACTCTAGCTAGTCATACTTATTCCTATTAATTACAATTAGTCACATAGACATGCACAAATCACAAGTACGTAATATAAAACGTTCAGGCAAGGCTGATCCTCCAGGCTTTTGAGCGGCCGTACATGGACAGTCTACAGAATCTATCTCCTAAGCTCTGATACCACATGTGGCGACCCTACTTTTCTAATTAGGATTAGTGGCGGATTTCCGCAACGTAAGCCGCGGAAGGCCCGTCAAATTTAAAACTTTCTCCGAAAATAATATACATTATTATAAACATATGTCTACATTGTCATCTCTGTACACGGGCTGAAGCCCCAAAAATATCAAAAGAACAAAAATCCTACAGATGCTCCACAGGTCTTCATCCATGTACTGCACCGCCCTCAAAAGTCCGTGGAGCACCGCCACCAGCCGCCTCAGTCACGACGCGTATCAGCGTCGGACTCAGTACCTATAACACGTAAACACTGATCAATTTGCCCAGTAGGTGAATAAAATGCATGTATGCAAGTGTGCGCTCAATCCCAAACCCAATATCTCACAACGTGACATAATGCACACTCTTCTTTTCTCACATTCCTATTTCACACAACACAGGGCCCTAGGTTAGGCTCGACACCCTCGCGCACAAAGACTACTGGGAGGCCACCCCCAAGTCTCGCGGCAGCCTACCCTGGTAGTGCACTGGACGATCACGCCAATGGCCTCCTACCGGGTCGCTCCAAAAGTATACACTGATAGTGCACTGGACGATCACGCCAATGGCCTCCTATCAGGTCACATTAATATCTCATCCGGCGGTATGCACCTCGGGACGATCACGCCCGAGTAGACAGATCGATCACGCCTGTCTCCGCCAGGTGCCCAGTGAGCCCAACCTCGACTCCTCTAGGAGTCACCAGTCACAAGCATCTCATTCTACCTCGTACGTCAATATCTCATATCATTACCACCTCACTACGGTACAACACGCTCTTCCTGACGTGATATGCACGTGCCATGCATGTTCACAAAATCTCATGGAAGCATGATTTTAATAAAATGTACGTAAAGCATATAGACACGTAAATCACATAAGTCACGTGAAAACACATAAATTCACAGTTGTGTTTACGTATCGTAGATGGATGATCCACCTACCTGTCCTCCCGCTATAGTCAAATACGAGATTTGGAGGAATCCCTATAAGTCGATCCTCTGAATAAATACATATTACCATATTAATAAATTTACTAAGTCATATAAATTTCGAAAATGCAAAAATTATCAAAACCCTAAAATTTATGAAAACCTAAAAAAAAATAATGAAATCCGTAAAAATAAATAAACCCTAAAATATCTGAAACCCTAGAAATGTCGACCCTAAAATACCAAAAATATATTAACTGTAGAAAACTTTTAAAAAGCCGAAATTATTTGAAGTGCCGAAACCCTCTTATTCACAATATCGAAAACTACTCAACAAACCCTAAATAATTCATGCCGAAAACTTCTCATAATACACATAGAGAAACTTCAAAGCAATAATGTGGAAAACTTTCGTACTAATGATGCGGAAATCAATTGCATAATCATAATTTCAACGCTTGTTCTTCAACTTCTACATAAAATCACGAAAGTTATACATAACTCAAGCATGCAAATATTTTATATTCAATACTTATGCAAACATAACAGCACCTATATCCAACGTTTATGATTTATAAATAAGTCTCTATCTACACCCCAACACTATTATCTATCTAATAATCAGCCTAACGCCAAAAACTATACTAACAATGATCCTTTATTAGTCCAACAATTGTTCCTTCATCGAAAACTTTTAAATTCACATGCCACCCATGATATATGATTAAAATCATGTATTCACGCTGAACACTTAGTTACCCCTCGTTGATAAAACGTGGAAGTTTATAAAAGCTACCTAATATTAATATCACATTCTAGGAATTCCTAAATATCTAAAATAGAATATCTAAAAGTTCACAGCTCATACCGAAGTCTTCTGAAAGCTAATATTATAATATGCCGAAATCTTCTAAATAGTGGTACCGAGAACTAAGTGATATTGCCGAAGGTTCTTACCTAAGAATGAAACACTGAAAACTTGCCCTACTTTAAAGAACTACACGACACTTTCTTATATCCCAAACTAACTTGTACTTTTATTAGTCATTTAATCTCCCATAATTTATAACTATTCTTTAAATATCCCATAATGATTATGTTGAAAATGATTCCTATAATCACCTACTCAATCATCTCAAAAATTGTGAAAGAAACCCTAGTAAAGTCACGTTAAGTTGTCATATAATTCACATAACACATGAATTAAATCACTCAAACCACATAAGAACTTCAAATACTTCATATAAATAGTACTTAAATCACACAAAACATTAAAACATCATTAACATAGGAAGCACATGGAAAGTTACGTGTTGTAGGTGAGGATTTTCACCTACCTAACCTCCCAAATTCTGATTTATCTAGCTTGCCCAAGTTAATCTTCGTCTTTGTTTTAAAGTTCCTCTTTTCTCTAATTTTCGTTCTCTGTTCTTTAGACTTCGTTGCTCATAAAAGTTTCTCGCTTATTTGACCACATACTAAATCTATGTGTGTATATATATATATATATATATATACCTATATCTCTCGTATCATACATAACACATAGTTGTATCTATATATTATATATTGGTGCTTTATATAGTTGATGATATCGATTGCCTTAAGATTAAGAAACCTAGTATTAGTCATACTTATCAACAAACTATCTAATCACCACGTGTCCTTTGGATGTTTTGATGGTTAATAGCTTATATGTATGTTATATTACGTGTGTATGTAGAAACAAATATAGGGTTGACTTGTGATGAGTGTTTTTCTGTGGCTTCCCTTGCCATGAAGTAAGGTCCTTGGGCCCAACTTTGGGCTTTAATATTTTTCCATCTATTTAAAATTAGTTGGGCCAGGCTTGTATTCTATTAATTATTTTTGAATTCATAATTCTGGCCCTAAACTCTAAGTATAAATTTCAAACTACCAATAATTACAACACCAACTAAATTTAAATCCCGCGGGTATTACAGAGTATGAGGCCAAGAATAACTAGTTAAGACAAGCAATGATTGTGTGACTCGCTCAAGAATAGATCTGTCGAAAGAAATAAAAGTCTAGAAACCTCACTAATATAAAGTGACTTTGTGTCTAGTGGAGTCTACTAAAGAGCTATAGACAGAAGAATGCGACTGAGACCGACAAAATTAAGCATTTAATCTGTCGCATGTCAGGGAAATTCATATGTGACTACATCGAGCATCCTAAAGATATCGTCATTCTCCTAATATTACAAGTATATGTGTAAAATGTTTGGATTTTTTAAGTTTATAATATTATTATTAAATTTCACGCAAGATATAGCATTTGAGTATAGCAAGCACATAAGAGCACGCAAGCACATATTACGGAAGATGCAACATGCCTAATTTTCCGACAAGAAATTGAAATCGTTTTTCATCCAATGCTTTGGTGAAAATATCAGCAAGTTGAAACTCCTTGTTCATGAAATACATGTCAATCGTGCCTTTCTTCTACGTGATCTTTATAAAATGATATCTAATAAATATGTGTTTAGTGCGTGAGTGGTGAACAGGATTGCACGTAATCGCAATGGCACTTTGGCTATCACTATAAATGGGTATATTATTTAAATTGTACCCATAATCACGAAGCTGAGTCTGCATCTATAGCATTTATGAGCAACAGCTGGCGGCCGCGGCGTATTCAGCCTCAGCCGTCGACGTGGAGACGCAGTTCTGCTTCTTGGATGACCAGCAGACTAGCTTTTTGCCAAGAAATTGAGCACCACCGGAGGTGCTTTTTCCTATCCATTCGGCAACCTGCATAATCAGCGTCAGTGTAGCCAACTAATTTGAATTGTGCCCTTGGGATACCATAAATCTAAGGTTGAGGTGCCCTTGAGGTAGCGCAGAATCCGCTTGGCCGCAAGCATGTGAGACTCTTTGGGATCGGCTTGGAAACGGGCACAGAGGCAGGTGGCAAACATAATATCTGGCCGGCTTGAGGTAGATAGATAAGAGAGCCGATGATGCTGCGATAACGTGTGATGTCGACCGATTTTCCAGTGGATCGGCATCCAACTTGCAGCTTGTTGACATAGGAGTGCTGAGAGGCTTGCTCTGATCTTGATGGAACTTTTTCAGTATGTCGTTGATGTATTTTGACTGACTTATGAAGATGCCATCTTCGAGCTGCCCGACTTGAAGTCCTAAGAAGAATTGCATCTCCCCCATGTGACTCATTTCGAACATTCTCTTAATTAAATATCCAAATCGCTTGCATAGCCGTGGATTTGTTGATCCGAAGATGATGTCGTCCACATAAACTTGGACGACCATCAAGTCTTTCTCTTGCCATTTTATGAAGAGGGTCGTATGGATTCTTACTCGGATGAATCCAAACTTCACGAGCCGCTAAGGATATCACACAAAGCACGTGGAGCTTGTTTCAGTCCTTAGAGAGCTTTGTCCAATCGATAGACGTAATTCGGATGTTCTTGATCAACAATGCCTTCTGGTCGAGCGACATAGACTTCCTCCTTTAACGCGCCATTGAGGAAGGCGGTCTTAACATCCATTTGGTAGACTTTGAAGTCTTTATGGGCCGCATAATCCAAGAAAAGACAAATGGCTTCGATTCGGGAACCGGGGCATACGTCTCGTCATAGTCGATGCCTTCCTGTTTGTTGTAGCCTTTCGCAACCAATCTAGCTTTGTTCCCGATCACTTCCCTATCTTCATCCTGTTGTTCTAATGCACCCATTTCGTTCCGATAATTGTCTTCCCATGCGGACGGGGAATTAATGTCCACACTTGGAGTAGCTCGAATTGGTTGATTTCGTCTTGCATTGGTATTGTTCCAATTCGGATCTTTAAGTGCGTCTGCTACCTAGGTTGGCTCATTTTGGCTTAAGAAACAACTGAAGAGACTGTGTTGATGTCTTGTCCGTACTCCACTTGAAGGATCACCTAGTATCTGATCAATCGGTGTGCTCGAGTCCACTTGTGCTCATGGGGTGAAGCTGAGGTAGATGGATCAGTCATTTGTGGACCAAGATTTCAACATTATCAGATTGGTCAGTCGTGTGAGGTAGTTCCATATCTGCACTTGAGTTGAGCGAATCGGATGATACTTCCTCAATAACCATTGTAGGTTGTTCAGTATTTTGAGGCAATTCTGAATCGGGTGAAGTGGGGACAGTTGATGAACTTGGTACATCGACCTCGTCAAGTGGGGGATCCACTACATGTGTGTTATTTATGGTGTCTGGCCGACATACGGGCTCAAAGAGAGAGTCAAAATCATCTAAAGCAAGTCTCGTAGCGCCTTCTGACGTTAAATCCTTAGTAGTTGCCCATCTTTTGTTGGTTTTTTGCCAACACACAAGTGAAAACGGGTTCGGAACTGTCGTGTGTAGAAGCAAACTGGTTAGGTACGGGTGCTGGACTGATGTGACCAGAAATCATCGGGTTTGGCACGGGTCCTGAACTGAGGCGTGCAGGAGCCATCTCTGCCACTTCGTGGAAAGTGACATTGTAGCTTTCTTTGATGGCGCGGTTGGACTTGATGTATACTCGGTATGCCTTCGAAGTTGAAGAATACCCGACGAAGATTGCTTCGAATTCTTTTGGGTCGAACTTAGCACGTTGCTCTCTGTCGTTCGCCACAAAGCACTTGCACCAGAAGACCTTGAAGAAGGAAATGTCAGGTACTCGCTTATTAATGATACGGAGTCTTATCGAAGCGCTTGTGAAACATCGTCCTGTTTTGAGTGAAACAGGCGGTATTTACTGCTTTAGCCCAAAGGAAGTGTGGGAGGCCGGAATGAATCAGCATCGTACTTGCGACTTCCACTAGAGTTCTATTCTTCATTTCAACGACCCATTCTGTTGAGGTGTCTTGGCGGCTGAGAATTGCTGACTAATCCCAAGTTTTGATAAAAGTCACTGAGGTATTTGTTCTTAAATTCAGTGCCGTTGTCCGTTAAGATGACTTGGATAGTCTGCTGTAGTAAATTCTGAGTAGGGTTCACGAAGTTCACAATCAAGTCCCCTGTCTCATCTTTAGTTCGGAGGAACTTCGTCCATGTGTAGCGAGAATAGTCGTAAATAATCACTAGCACATACTTGCGTCCGTTGATACTCTGTGTCTGCATTGGTCCACAGAGGTCCATATGTAGCAATTCCAAAGGACGTGAAGTAGACGCAACTAGTTTGACGTGATGAGATGTTCGCTTCATTTTTCCTAGTTGACATGCCGAACGTTGATACTCTTTTTGTAGAATTATGGTTGGTAGACCGTGAACCAACTTTTTCGTTGAAAGTCGTTGAAGAGCTTTAATGTTTAGATAAGACACACGTTGATGTCATAAGTTGTTCCTCTGAATTGTAATCAGGGAGATGAGGCAAACAGCTATCGTGGTCCACGTGGACGTCAGATTAATCGTGGAAAGATTTGATTTTGCCAAGTATAGAGCCGAGTCATTTTCCCAAATCTGACTTTGCCATTGGCCGGTCGTGGTAGTTGCTCAGCAGCTCTTGATTTTCCGTCATGTGTGTGGAGCAACCAGAGTCGAGGTAACACACATGATGCATCTGCAAAAACAATTAGAGAGCTTTAGGTACCCACTTATAAATGGGTCCTCTCAGAGTAGCCGATTTAGATGTTGGTTCAGATATGGTTCCTAGATTAGTGCTAGTAGGAGTTTTAACAATCCAAGTCAACCGCGAAGAATTTGAGTTGGGTTTGCCCTTTGTAGACGGCTTGGCCTTTTTGGCTTTCGTCTTTTTAGGCGGAGTTTAGGAACCCATTCAGGTTGAACTTTGAAGGGAAGATTAATTTCAGCACGGACAAATGCTTTAGCAGGCTTGAGCGTGGAAAAGATCTTTTCATTGGATAGTCTCCTAAGGTGCTCGGGTGATTCGATCTTAACAGGATACCTTAGGTGAGAACAAGCATAAATAGCACCGTACGCTTTCTTTATGGCTGGATTTTGTTTCCGACGGCTCTTCCTGGAGGCATTTGTCTTAGAATGATTATTTTTATTGCTGATGTAGAGCCTATTTCGAAATTAATGCTTCTAAAAGTGGTAAGCTAAAGAGAACATGTAGAAGCAATTACTTGCGAGAAGAACAGCTCTTTTACTTCTACGATGTCTTATCTGTACAGAAGGAGATATATTCTTAGAAGCATTCAATTCCACAGACCCCTTCTCTATTTTTAAACTAGACACTCCTGCCTTCGACTCTATTACTGGCCCTACGCTCCCTGTAGACGTAAGCGAAACGAGATTAGAGTTAGAATTTTATAAAAAAATTTTTTACGTTTTTGATCTTTTGAAGGAAATTTTTCTTTCTTCACGCTTTTTAGATTGGTCTTATTAGTTGAGGGAGTAGCATGAGAAACAGTTTGTGAAATGGATGAAGCTTTGTGAGTTTCCATTTCCTTTAAGAATAATTTCTTTTCAGCTTCAAAATTCTCTCTTTCTTTTTCTAAAGAGGCTCTTAACTCTTCTATTTTCCTAACTATAGGAGAGAAGTAAAGAGAATTTTCAGAATTATGAGTTTTGCTTCCTCGAGTGTAGAACGTTCTTCGGTAAGATAAACTGATCGAAGGCTCCAACCTTTGGGAAGGTCCCTAGCGTTGTAGCTTTGATTCAATCCGGTGTATGAGAAGGGGATTTCAACCCTAGTCTTGCCTTTTCTCTTGGCTTCTTCTAATGCATCTATTTCTTTTGCGTTAGTAAAGACATGAGATCCATTAATCCTAAACCCATGTACTTGACATCGTAAAGTTGTTTGCAATCAACTTTTGACATCCATCGTGGATTCTCAAAGCCTAAGCCAAATTTATAGTCATAAAATTCTTGGTCCATGGGATGATTCAAGAATATTGTTTGATCTGTTTGTCCCCTTTTTATAAGAAGATCTTCTAATTTCCTATCTTTAGCGTATAGTTTCTTACTCTGTTCTCCTAATAGAGCAAAATTATTTTCCGCCGTTAATTTGGAGGCTTTATAGGTATCTAAATCTTTCATAAGTTCACAAACCTTAGCATTTGATTTATCTAATTGGGCTTCTAGGTTGGTGACCTTATTAGTCGCTTCCGTTAACCTACAATTGAGATCAACTTTCTCATTGAGATTTCTAATCAAACAATTGTAGTTATTTTCTAACCTGTCTTCTAGTTCCTTGATTTTACATTATGCTGCTCTATCTGAGGCTTTGTAGTCTCACTAAAATGTAAGTTCTTAGTAAGTTCTTCTATTTTTGAACTAGAGCTCCTAAGTTTTGATTCGACACTAGAGATTTCTCCTGAGACTTTGATAGCTTTTCTCTACTTCCTTTATGCTTTTCTGGTTACGATTCATGTTAGGGTATGCTAGTTGATACGATTCTAACATGGTCCATAATGTGGAAGGAGAAATTACCTCCTGTGATGGCTCGGATGCTTGGTCATCGACCATCTGGTTGGTGGTTTCGGCGTCAGAGTTCTCGTCCAGATTGGCCATGGGGGCTATATTCTCTTCCTCTGAGCTAGACGTATCCTCGAGCTAGTGGTCTTGTTCTGCCATCCGAGCTACTCCAGCTTTCTTCTGCTTTGTGAGTTGAAGCTTATTGGAGTAGTAATTGGCATCTCTCTTTCTTGGGAGAGTGCACTTTCTGGCATAGTGACCTAGTTTTCTGCAGTTAAAGCACTTAGTTGGTTCTTTGGTGTTCTTTACATCGGAGGTCTCAGAACTACGTTATTTGTTCTTTGAGATTGAGGACCGAAGTCGATTGGATGATGATGAGGACTTCTTCTTGAAGTATTGCTTGCTCATCATTTTTTCAATGAGAGCCAACTGCTTTCCCAGAGATTTCATGTTTGGCTCCATGTCCGAGTCTGATTCGTCTTCAGACTTTGAGGGGGTAGGAGGCTTATGATTTTCTCTTTTCGTGATTTTGAGCTTCTCTTCTTTGAGACTAGGGCAACCTTGTCTTCGATATGTTTGCCCTTCTACTCCTTCTGAATCTCGCTTATATCCTCCTCGAGTTAAGCGAGATTTTCGAACATTTCGTGGATATCCAACTCCTCAAGGTCTTTGTTTTGTCTGATTTGAGTGTATATCTTCGTCCATTATGAGCGCAGAGAGGAAAGAAATCGTATGTTTGTTTCCATGTTCGTCTTAGTGATTTCTATTTTCCTCATCTCATTCAAGAGTGTGAGATATCTCTGATAGAGATCATGTAAGTATTCTTCGGGTTTGGCTCTGAAAGAGTCGTAAGCTGTGAGAATATTTGCCTTGTTGGTCTTGATACCGACTTCTGTTCTTTGCATCATCTTATGCAGCTCATCCCACATTCCCTTAGCTATTGGAATGCTGTCGATTTGGCGATAAATGTCATTCGGAATGCCCTGCATTAGAGTGTTCTTGGCTATTAGATCAGCCTTAGCTCTCACTCTTTCCTCTGCGGTGTATTCTCTAGGCTCTTTGAGTCACCTAGAGGCAGGAATTGGAGGATTAGCAGTGTTGTCATCAAGTACATTTACCTAGAACTGAGTTGGACGTTGCTCAAGTGATGAAAGAAGGTCTTCTGCCTGTTCCTTTAGCTCGATGAAGTTCAGAAAACGACTTCGTCATACTGTGTATTTGCATCTCTTAAGTATCGGGGGACGGTTGTCATTACCAAGCGAGTAAGCATCCATGTTGTTTTCTTGAGTTGATGTAGGATCTTCGTTTGTTGTTTTGATAGTCTGGACGGATGTTATGTGCTTCACAAGTAGCACATAGTTAGTAACGTTTGATTCTAAAGCAGCCCAGAATTATTTTCGATTTAATCTTTAAAGTTTGATCGAAAATAGTTTTGTTGAGATAAAATGTATTTGTTACTGTTCTCGTGAGAGAAAATCTGTTAGCGAAAAATTTTGCGAGCGACAAAAATTGCTCAAAATCTTCCGATCGAGAAAAAATATTTGGATAGTGAATTTATTTCGAGTGCAAGAAACAATACGTAAAGTAGGTTTCTCGCTGGGTCAAAATAAATCCGTTGACTGTTTTTCGACCATAAATGATTTTAGGTCAAACTTTAATAGTTTGACTGAAAATGTTTTTCGACGGAAAGTTTTGTGATCGTAAAGGTCAATATTGGTCTCGTCGAAAATGATTTTCGCTAAGTAATGCTTGAGAAATTTTTCTACTAAAGTCGTTCTTGGTAAAGGCGACTTTAGGTCTGACGTAGTATTATGATTAAGAAAAATTTTCGCGCGTAGTTTTTCGATCGAGAAATTAACCTGATTGAAAACCTATTGAGATAACCGCAAAAATCACAGAATACAATTAACACTGATTCAAGCAAAAACGATGAGTTAGACGATGAAATTACAGATATGTGCTCGTAATCAGATTATGAATACGCACGAACAAATGATTAAACACATGATGAAGCAAAACATGTCGATTTTGACCAAAATCAAAATGTGTTCTAACAGTTCTACGCGCGAACAGTAGTTTCTCAAATCCGATCAAATCTGCTGAATCGATGTTCAAACATCTACTGATCTAATCGTAATCAATTTATACCACTGAAAAGAGCACATAAGCATCAAATTCAAACCAAATAAGCACAGAATTGAGCTATCATATCGAATTTGAATTTCGCGCCAAACTGTTCTTCGATGGAACAGTATCAGAATTAAAATTTCGATCCAATTCTAACAATTTTTTATTCAAAACAGAACGAATCTGCTCTGTTACCAATTATTAGGTCCAAACTTACCAACTCAACGATATTAGACTTGAATCCTAAGGTAATCGACTAGAGTTATGAAAGTTGAACTTTGATCGAAAACCTTTCTATAAAAAACACGAGAGAGAATCCTCGTAGTGAGAGAATGTTTTCTGATTTTCTCTCTCTAGAATTGGATATGTAAGCCTTTCGGATCGATTGACAAAAATTCTCTATTAAGCTCAATGTTTGTACATGTATTTATATCAAACATACTTGGTATAAACAACAAGCAAAGTCCTAAACAAAGGACAAATACAATAAAAGCCTCAGTCTACGAAGAAAGCTAATAAATCAAAGCACAGTTGAAAATGATATTCTACATAGTCTTATGTTCGTGATGATTTGTACACGACCAGACATTGCACATGCAGTGGTAGTAGTGAATCGGTACATGGCGAATCCGGGCAAAGAGTATTGGAGCGCGGTGAAGATCAGAGGAACTCAGATGTTGCATTATGTTACGAGGGAGCAGACTTTATTGTCAGAAGGTACGTCGACTCTGATTATGCAGGTGATCTTTACAAGAGCAAATCTACAACAGGATATGTGTTCTCTCTTACTGGCGGAGCCGTAAGTTGGGTATCAAAGCTTCAGTCCGTTGTCGCGACGACTGAAACTGAATATGTTGCCGCTACGCAGGCAAGTAAAGAGGCGGTATGGTTGAAAATGATCATGGAGGAACTTGGGCAAGAACATGAGAATATTCCTCTGTTCTGTGATAGTCAGTGGGCCTTGCATCTCGCAAGGAGTCCAGCTTTTCGTTCCAGGTCAAAGCACATATGAGTCCAGTATCACTACATTCGTGAGAAAGTGGAAGAGGGCACGGTTGAAATGCAGAAAATTCATACGAAAGACAATCTAGCAGATTATTTGACGAAGGCGGTCAACACTGATAAGTTCATTTGGTAGCGGAGACGTAAGCAACATGAATGGCAGGGAAGAAAGAAAGGTGTGAAGATCCGATTGATCCTCAATCAAATCTTCAAGTGGGAGATTGTCGGTTTGAAAAGTCAAAAAAGAAAAATAAAATAACTTTTCCTTCATGTGGCAATTCGTATTTCAAAGGGGTGCGCCTCATTACATTTTCTTCTATTCACATTAAATGAGGTAATGGGTGACGTGATGTTTTTTGTCCTTGTACATGAAATTTCCTCTATAAAAGGGGAACGAACAAGAGATTTCATGTCCCACAGAAGGGAAGAGTAGAGAGAATAGAGAGAAATAAAATAGAGAATTTGTCGGGTATTTTCTCCGACTATAAAGAGAGATATTGAGGATTTTCTCCTTTATAGATTGAGAAGTTGTAACTCGTATTTTTCCTCTACAGTGGATTCTTCTTCCTTGCCGTGGTTTTTACCCCGATTTGTTTGGGAGTTTTCCACGTTAAATCTCGGTGTTCACTTTTATCTTTAATTTCTCAAATATTAGCCGCGGTATTATTCGATGAGTTCCGCTGCCACGCCAGTAGTTGTGTGTATTTTTTAATGTGAGGTGTTGATGTGAGGGTTATATTGAGTACTTTTATTAATTTACGTATTCAATTTTCTATTCTTTAATGAGAGTTATATTTCAGCGCTTTGATTATCCAAGAATGCATGCCTATGTGTGTCCATGTGTGCGTGTTCGACTGCTATATTGCAGCGCTTTGATCATCCAAGAATATGTTGAGTGCATTTATTATTAATTTATCTAGATTAATTGTGCGTATCCTTTAATGTGAGTGTGTGTGTGCGTGTATTCTGTTTAATAGGAGTATTATGTTGCAGCTCTTTGATCGTAAAACGTGTGTTGGAAATCGCATAACTTTCTTCTTCCTCTTCAAAACTAAAAAGCCACATAGGTACCTTGTCAGACATAATTTATAGCTAGCTACCCAATGGAATAAAAATTCTACACTTGGGTACCTAATCATCTAAGATTACCAAAATACCCTTATTAAATGAATTAGAATTTCATTTCAGTTTTATTTTTTCTCTGCAAAAATCGATCTCCAGCCCGCCGTCGACGACATTCTTCTTGCCGACCGCCTCCTTCTGCTCGTGCCGGCGTCGGACAAGGATCGAAGAGCCTCTTGAACGTTGGGTTCTCGATTTTGGGCGTTGATTTTGTCAGGTAAGCTTTTCTTTTAGTTTGGATTTGGTTAATCGATTTCACGCGTTTGTTCAAGGTTCAGCCCTAATCCAGGAGCTCAATGCGATCCAAGAGCTCCATATAAGAGAGGAATGTTAAGATTTGATAGTTATTGAGGCTAATCCATCGAGATTTCTTATGAATATTACGTACCATTGTATGTTGTTTTACAGTACCTAAATATATTATGCGACACAGTCTGATTGGACATTTATGTTATGTAGTATCTTTGTGCATTTAAAGTACGTAACGAGTAACATGTCTATACGGTACCAAAATGTCCTGTTATGCAGTACCAATCTAAACTATACACCGTACCATTTCTACAGGTTGCCATATTATCTGATAATATGGCGTCTACAAATTCGGTTGGTGGCGGGACGTTATTTGCAATGTGTGAGTATAAAAGGGAGTCTTCCTTACTATTAATCAAAGAACCAACGACGCATATCGATAGATACGTATCCCTCCAAAGAAGGTGGTCGGATATCGATTCCAGGCATGACTCAATAAAGTATCAAGTTCCGTTCCAAAGTTTGTACTCGACATTGAAGGAAAATGCGGATGTTTTCAATATATATCAGCTGTTTATTCGATACAAATTTTCGTGACCCGGACATGCATGTTCTCCCCGGTCGCCGAAAGACACGGAGGATTCCTTCTCAGGTTGATAGAAGATCCAACAAGTGTAAAATACGTGGGAAATATGGACATAATCGTCGCACTTGTACAGAAGCCGTAACGACGTAGCGTTCGTATTTTCCATGTATTTTCATATTTGCTTTTGTCCCATAACCTTTTTCGGTGCTCTTTTCTATGGTAATGGCTCATCCTTTTTGTCTAAATGATGCCAGTAGGTCATTGTTTTGTTCAAATGTGTCAATAGGATATGGCTCATTGTTTTTGTCTAAATCTGGTACTGTAATGACTGCCAGTTTGGTACAGTAATATATGCATAATTGGCACCGTAATATATGTAAATTTGGTACTGTAATGACTGCCAGTTTGGTAATGTAGTATATGCCAGTTTGGTACCCTAAGATGTGCATATTTGGTACCGTAACCTATGCTAGTTTGGTAATGTATGCACATTTGGCACCGTAATATATGTACATTTGGTACTGTAATATACGCCAGTTTCGTACCCTATGATATGCAAATTAGGTACCGTATTATATGCCGGTTTGGACTGCAGTAACTGCCAGTTTGGTACCGTAATATACTAGTGATACCGTAAGATATGCCAACATAGTACTAATATAAGCGAACTTGGTACTGTAATATATGCCAATTTGGTACGTTAATATACGCAAGTTTGGTACCGTAATACATGCATATTTTGGTACTGTTACCAGTCATACCCTATAAATATGCAAATTTGGTACTGTAATATGCATATTTGGTACTGTAATATACCATTGATACCGTAAGATATGCCAACATAGTAGTAATATAAGCGAACTTGGTAATGTAACATATGCCAATTTGGTACGTTAATACACGCAATTTTGGTACTGTAATATACGCCTGTTTGGTACTCTAAGTATAAAACATAGGGTTGTATCGTTTCAGAAGTAGGTACCGTATAAATTAAAGTAAGACATCGAATTTAAGACTTGGATATTTTTCGAGGCGGATGTTGATGTGGAGAAAGGAAGAGACAATTTCTGACATTTTCTGTAATGATTGAACACTTTTATGACGTTTTTCTGTCATGAGTGGACAGATTTCTGACGTTTTCTCTGTTATGACTGGACAGATTCTAACATACGAGGTATTTAATCAAAAAAGACAGCATTATCTGACATGTCGGTGGCTTTCTTATGATGTTTCATGTCATATGTAATTTATGGTACTGCAACCGTGTCTGAGTTGGGACGCTTCAAACAAACCATTTGGTACACCCAAAGCGATATTTGGTACGGCATCCCTTAAATATATGATACGTTTTCGAGGTCGTACGAATTACTTTTTCATCTCGAACCACCGTAGGACAGTAATATATAGTATTAAATACGTTTAGATCAAATTCGGTGCATTAGGCCCCGCATGCATGAATTAAATCTTAGAATACCAAGATTCATTATAGTACAAGGATAGAAGCAAGAACCTCTACAACATAATTTGAATAATTTGTTGAGTGCTACATTTGCGAATTCGGTGCATTAGGCTTTCATATTTTTTTTTTTATTTCGTTATTGTTCGGTATTTTCAAAATCACGCAGGTTAACGCGATTCAATTAGGAATGTATTTATTTATCATATAACAAATGGTAAGATATACTTTCATATCTGGGCATTGTATATGTATAATTCTGGATATGGTAAACCTGCATGTTATGGTACTATATATGTAAATGATAAGGTACCTTCTGTAAAACACAAGGTACCTTAGTGTACAACAGATAAGGTACTTCATGTGCGATATAGAAGGTACGGTATATATTTACGTAATGGTATGGTTAACCTGCATATTACGGTACTCTATATGTAAGCGATATAGTACGATAATATGAAGACAAGGTACTTTATGTCTTTTGTTTGTGGTACGCCATATATTTACATAATGGTACTGTTAACCTGCATATTCTGGTACTCTGTACGTAAAGGATAAGATACGGTCATACAATAACATATGTTAACGTGCATAAATTACGGACAGTCATAGAACAACACAACACAGCACACGCTTGGCAATAACCGTCCATGCACAAAAGAAAAAACAACATAACCAACCAAAAGGTCTCCAAACAGTCCCATCCCCAACTCAAGTAAAGTTAACCAAACTAAACAACAGTCTCCAAAGAGTCTAACAGCATACCCAAGAAACTTAGTGAAAAAGATCTAGCATACAACTACGCTCGTCACGTAAAATGCCCCCAGTCTACGTCGCCAAATTGGGGCCGGTTAAACTCTGGATCCACGGTCTTCTTACATAGATAATCGTACTTCAAAGCCCAATACTTCGTCAGAAAATCAGCCTGCACAATATAAAAATGACATTAACGCAGAACTGCAACATAGTCGACGGAATATGCTCATGTTAAGACTTACGAAGGCTCTAGCAGCCCAAGTCATCTTATGCGAGGCGCTTGGTCTCCCGGGGATCCCCGCGGATAGCCGTGTCAAACAATCGACAAAAGCGTCGATAACATTTGACTTAACCAAATCCCGGAAGAGCAGCATATACAATCCTTGTGCATCGACGGTGGCAAGGTCGCTTTGCCAAACGACGTCGCTGCATAAGGTTTAATCGCACATTTAAAAGTAATCAAATGAAAACCACCGAAACATTGAAGAAAAGGTACCTAAGCTTCTTTGCTTTAAGGTACGCGTCGATGCACTGACGCTGTTCCGCAGGGATCTCGAGCAAACAATGGCTCATCTTAGGCATATCTAAAAAAATGAGACGGGGACCTTCTTAGAGCTTCTTTTTTATCTGGGGTCATGCTACCCTACAAATTATTTATGGTAGACCGAAGCAGCGCAGGATGGCACCGGGAAGCCAGCTCAAATCTGTTCTGTGGAGGCATTTTTGCAAAAAAATACACTGTCAGCAAGCAGTACCATTTTATTCACACAATGGGTGCCAATTTGACCAAACAGAGGGTAACAAATGTAGTGATAATGTAGTACCAAAACAAATTGACCCCAGTCGATAAACCAACGTTAACAAGCAGTACCATTTTACTCACATAAGGGGTACCAATTTGCCTAAACAGAAAGTACCTAATGCAGTGATAATGTAGTACCAAAAAATTGCCCCATTCGACCACTTTTGGCAAGCAGTACCATTTTATCCACACAAGGGGTACCAATATGCCAAAACAGAGGGTACCAAATGCAGTTATAATGTAGAACCACAACAAATTGACCCCATTCGGAAAAATCAAAATCAACCAATTCCAAAAAAACCCCAAATCAAGCAGCCACGACGAATTACATGCATAAAAAACCCTAATCGACCAACAAATCAATGTTATTCAAAAACACGCACAGAAAACCCTAATCGTGACGAAATGCGACCACTAACGGTGATACTGTGAATGACTTACCATACGATTTCAGAAGGGAATACAACGACGAACGAATTGACAGACGACGTAGAATCTGAAGCCAAAAACCCGGGTCGATTTCTGGCAAGCAATCGCGCGATTTGGTTTGGGACTGTGCGGTTTTTTCTTTTTTTTTTTTATGAGCGATCGAACGTGAAATAAGAAACAAGGTAAGAGATGTAAAAAAACCAATTCTAGTAGGGGTAAATTCGTCAGCTAGGTACTTATCAGTAAAATAAAATTCAACTAGGTACCTAGGTTAAAAATTACACTGACAGGGGACTGAACTGTTTTATTTTTATTGATGTTGGTATTTAAGTGTTGAATCCCCACTAAAAAGAATCGAATAAGGACGTTGATTTTAAAATTTGGAGAGCTCGTAGTAGGAGACGTTTGCCGTTATATATTGGGAAAACGATTTTTTCATTACCTAATCACCGTGAGTGGAATATCTTTTTATAAAGGTACGTTCCATCTTTATCTCAACAATAAAAATTAGTTCTATCTCGCTTAGGTCTTCTCCAATGCTTGGTTTTTTGGAGTTTTTATGAGTAGGAGAGGGAAACAACCTGTCGATAAAGGATTTTTGCATTGTGAGATGTTGTAGGTTTTTTGAGAGGTTTAGTAGAATAAACCTGGGTGTTTTAGGTGTTCGGGTCAGCTTTTAATATATGTTTATAAAGGTTTATGAGAAAATAGACATTGGAAATAAAATTAATATATAAATAAAATTTAACGTAATTGAATGCATTCCCAAAAAACCTGAGGTTTATTGTTGGGGAGAAATTCTATTGTGGAGATATAGAATTTTTGTATGTGATGTGGCATTGAGTTGGCACCAAAAAAACATGCTTTTTAGGTTTATGCATTGAGGAAGACCTTATGCGATTGTTATATGGGAAAAACTTACCCAATAGTCAAACTCTCCTTCCATTGGAATTCCCAATCGGCGCCCATGTGTATAAGGTAATCTGAATTGTACTAGACCTCCCACTAATGTCGGAGCTTATGTCAATGCAAGCATAATCGGTTATATTTATCGAAGAGCGCCTAATAACCAATCTTTTCTTACTTTCTTGGTAATTAAGAGACGCTCTATAATTACATTCCTAATGGAAAATAATCTCCGGGACGCCCTGCAAAATTTAAAGTTACGACAGTGTTATTACGAAAAAGACCCGATTATGGACTATTGAACTCGGAAGCCGATTTACTAAAATCAAATCGTTGAACCTTACAATATAACTTCACTTACAGATGTAGAGAAGATTAACATTATCTGTTACTTATTAAAGCGAACAAACAATTACGGATTAGCTATTGATTTTCTACCTAGATGTCGTAAACACTAGCCACTATTTATTTAACCTAATATCATCGATATAATTAACTCCCAGTAAACGAATACTTACGCTTTCAAAGGTAGGCTGTTTAATCTCACAGTTCCAACAAAACTAGGCTTAGAATAATCCTTCGATTATGGAAGTTAGCCGCTAAACATACTAATTAAACCGCAACTAAAATTAACAAAACCTAATGAAATAACGAGACAAATAGGGATAAAATTACGACCATGTGAATGAAAACTTAGTTCTTGCTGGTCTTCGCCAACAGCGCACAACCACTGAAACGCCCGGATAATTTGCATTATAATAATACTACGAGCATATCAGGTATTTTTATCTTTTTTTTTCTCAGCTATGCCTAATCGAAGACTCAATGATAAAATAATGTAAAAAACATGTGATATGTGCATGATCGTGCAATTGAAATAATGACAAAAAAATCAGAGTTTGATTTCTCCTCTAACTAATTCTCGCACTAATAAAATTCGAAGGCAAAGCCATGATATCTCCTCAATGATGTTAGAGCTGCTTTTATATGACTCGATTGAAGAATTGTCGTAAAGCTCAGTGGGTCAATATGTGATATGTGCGTGATCGTGCAGCCAAATGCATGATTATTTCTTGAATATAAAATGCCTTGAGCCCCGCGTGTGTTTGTTTTAGATGGTTGGCTGATTTCTCTTTCTCGTATGATGGCAACCTTTCACATTTCAAGATTTTGGCCCTTGTACCAAGGTCTTGCAAAGTACTAGAAATTTTTTATCGTTTTTTGGGCTTCGAAACGTCATTTATATGATCAACGTTATATTAACGTGAACTAAAAAAATACAGGAGGGAATAACACAAATCATATGTTGTGTGTAGGTGAGTTGCAGTACTTCTTGTTTGATATTGTTTTATGACAAATGATTGTCTTAATTTTAAATAGGCTCAAAATTAAAATGTTGGAAGTCCATGACGGATATAGATTACGAAGGTCGTGCATTGATTATATTAATAATAAGAAATATTTATTTTATCTTGTTAAAATAAAATTTTTAAATAATTTCTATCATTTGTAAAAGCTATGGCTTTTATTTCTAGGGTTCTAGAGACAATTATTTATTTATTGTTAATTTTACTATAATGATATGTTAAATAATTAGAATAAACAACAAAAAGTGAAAAAGGAAGTTAAACAAATACATTCAATTTAGTCCACAACAAACAATTAATTCAAATAGATAAATCAGTAAAAAGGTGTGTGTTGTGAGAGAGAGTTAGACCGAGTATTAAATAAATATTGTTATTTAATATACCATTAGTTAAAAGAAAAAATTTAAAGCAATACTACAAGGAGTGGCGGAAGGATCCGAACCAGGGTATGGCTAGTGGAAGGCAACGAACTGACCGCTAGACTTCATGCAATACTTGGTATAATTTATTGGAAAAGTTATACACACCTTTTATAGGTATACAAGCACATTACGTGCAAATACTTTATAGGCCCTGTATATAGATACCGATTATAAAGGTGGGTTTGTCAATACATATGTTCTTAATACCTAACGCCTTCATCTCTATCGCATCTTCATTTCATCTCTCCATAAAGCCTCTTGAATTAAGATGAAGAATATTTGATGGGAGAGGTTGTTCTTATTGTAGAACTTAAGCTATGAATGTAAGATACTTGACATTATTTAATAAAAAAATACATTATTGTTTTCTCACTGATTTGCACTAGTTGTGGAGGGGTTCTCAACTGTAAGCTAAAATCAATATAAACTATAGACCGGTGATGTTGTGAATTATCTACTCTCAGCTTTGTTGCTATATGTCCTAGTTTATTCGTCTCTCTTGAAGGCTATTAACTCTTGTAACTTATGAGATTTCTTTATTTTATTAATTTCCTTGCAGAGATATGTCCATAGAAGATGACGGAGGTGTACTTTGTGCCATTGCTTATGTGATAGCAGTGCATTTGTGTTCTTGTATTTATTTTGTGGAAGAATGTTCATGAGCGACATATGAGAAGATGTAACTGGTCTATGAAAGAAAAGATTCCGAATCTGAATAGTCTTATTTCTGATGTTAGTTATGCTGCACTGGACAACTTGAGGTTTAACAAGAATGCATTTGGGAGGTTGTGCAATATTCTTCGAATGTATTCGGGTTTGAAACCATCCAAATATGTACATGAGATGGTGGACATGATCCTTGGGATCTTGTCCCATCACAAAAAGGCTTACGTTCAGAAACATTCTTTCAAAAGGTCAACCGAGACGGTGTCTAGATACTTTAATAAGGTACTCAGCGCAGTTTTAACCCTTCATAAAATCCTTCTAGTGAAGCCTATTTCCGACAACAGCGGTTCCCCTTCTTTTAGATTCAGGTTTTTCCAGGTAAAAGCAATTCTTTTGAAGATTAATTTAATGCTTTTAACTTATTTCATTTATTTGTATTTTTTCAAAAGAATTGTGCAGGGGCTTTGGATGGTACATACATTTGCAAGGGGTACGTGCAGACGAATAAGCAAGGTATAGAAATCGCAAATCCAAAATATCCACCAACGAGATAGGGGTGTGTGATGAAACTATGAATTCATATACGTATTGGCTGGATGGGAGGGCTCAGCAGCAGATAGTAGAGTATTGCAGGATGCTCTATCACGCCAAGATGGATTCCATGATCGTAAACGTATGTATCCCAATGTTAATGCACAATATTATGTCGTGTTTCAAATTATATTGTATATTCATAGTGTATTTGAATTTATCCTTATAGGTACCTATTATTTGTTTGACAACATATGCTAATTCTGACGGTTTTGTAGCACCATATCAGGGTGTACGATAGCACTAGTCTGAATAATTGGGAGCCGAACTCCTCAAAATGCAAAGGAGTAATTTAATACGAGACACGCTTCAGCTATAAATGTAATTGAGCGAGCATGGGGTCTCATGAAAATGAGGTGGAATATTTTGGGTACTGCGTGTTTCAATCCAGTGAAGACTCAAAATCGTATAGTGTTGGTATGTGCGCTTCTCCATAACTTTCTACAAAGGGAGATACCGGTTGACCCACTCGAAGAATTGGTTCCGGAAGATTATGTTAATGAGAATGCTGATAATGCTTATGCAGAAGATCACATTCGCACGATTGAGAGCACAACAATTTTGGAATGCGTAGCGTGATAAATAGGCAATAACCATGTACGACGAGTTGAGGCGATCTAGAAGATACCTATGAGTTATACAATGTTGGCTGATAACATTTTCACTCAATTAGATTTCATGTATACATTTTTTTATGCTTAAGTGTATTAGACAACATGCTTAATCTCTGTTGTATTTTAAGTCTAGTTTTCGAAATTCATTGTGTGAACTATTGTTGTTCTCTGGACTTTCTTTAAGTGGGCTATTATCAGTTTCTTCTTTTATTGAATGAAAAGGAATCAGATGGTAATAAGGTTATCAGATGGTCCATGCGAATTCATACTTTCTTCAGTATACTAACAGAACATAAACTAACTGATTAATTCAAAACACATAATCCATTCCCGAAACAACATAATCGAGACCAATACACCAAGAAGAGTACAACTTGCAGTGGCAAAAGTTAAAGCAATACATGTCAAAATGCTACATAAGCGAGACCAATCAACCAAACAAAATACAACTTAAAGTGACAAAATTGAAGTATATACATTGCCAAAACACAACATAATCGAGACCCAAACAAAATAGAACATGAATGAACCAAAGTTTGCCAAAGACAGTGGTAACATTCACCTTTCATGTGTCTAAGTGTCATGACTATAGACCCCCGATCGCGTCGTTGGATCTTAGAAATAATTAAGCCGCACCGGATTAGATGCAATCGCTTCGCCTATTGAAAACGTATGACGAGGTCAAGTTAACCGACGTGGTTCGAATAATTTCAGTAGCCATAATCTGTTTCTCCTCCATGTCACAAGCCACTCCAAGCTTCGTACTAAGGCCTTCCAGTCGAGCACATGTCTTTGCATTAAACTCAGTCATGTGATTTAATACCATCTCTATGGAAGTATTAAACTTCTTTGGCCTCTTTCCCGATTTATTACCAATAGAATCTGGTTCAGGTACTTTCGATCGATCTTTGTTACACCTTGTTTCATGATTAGAGTTTTCTTCGGAAGTATCAGGATTGAAGTTTCCTTCGGAAGTATCACCACCACAAAAGGTAGACTCTTCGTATGCCTGGTTTGGGATCAATTTATAATTTCCTTCTAAATACAATGTTGTCTCATCTATCTCTAATGTTCTTTTATTAGATCCAGCCGTATACCCTTCTGTTCCCCCAAATCCTTCTATCTCCACGAAATGATCATCTACTTTTCTCATTTTAGGTAATGCATCTGTGAAACTCATAGAAGCCGTTGCAGTAGCTCTGTCTTTTCCAAATGTTTGTTGCCAATCATAATAGAAAGGCCATGTTTTGTATTGCAAAGCATATAATCTTGGTGAGGCCTATAAATTCACGTACGACATGAATAGAATTTGAACAGAATAACAAGAAAAACGAAACCACTACCTTCTGCAATTCATCCCAAACCTCATCAAATGCATCTAACATGTTGGTAAGGTTATTAAATCATGTACCAGATATAGACAAATCAACCAATTGATAATACTCCCATTTCCAACGGTGAACCTTTGAGTGGATGCGCAGTTGCGCTCTAAATATCAGATTCCGATTTCCATTTCTTGAAAACTGAGTCAATAGCATTGTGGTAGCCTGCTCTAAATCCGTTCTATATTCTCCATCCTTCTTCGACTACCCGCTTCAATGCGATAATGAAGAATAATCACTTGCTTCCCGGAAGAAATCGAAGAATTTCTTGGGAATCCTACAAGATCGGTTCGTTCTTTATTCTATGATAGATGGTCAGAACTTCATCTGAGTTCGAATCCTACTATGAGGTCAACTAGAGTTCAGAAATTGTCGAAGAAACAACAAGTTCTAACTTTTGTCCCTTCCAGGCGATCGGAAAATAAAGAACTGGTTAATATATTCAAGATAATTACATATTTGCTCTCCTTGTCTGGCCTCCATAAGCGCTTCGATTTTTTCTCATCATTTTCTCCACTGGTTCCTTGTTTTTTTCTCATTCTCTCGTTTCAATTGGCCCAAAGATTTATTGGGGGAGAAGACTAGGGTTTGCTCCTTCTTTTCTCCGATTGTTGATGGTTGCTCTATTTCCCAAATGAAACTGTGGAATGGAACGATGGGTAGAAAGCAAAAATAATGAAGGGCAAAAATGTCATTTAAGCATTTTAACAAACCATATACCCAGCTGCAACAATCGTATCAAACACCCTTTATATACCCATTAATATCAAACATAAAAACTTATATCAACAAACCCTTGTATAGCCAAAAACATCGATAGCAAACGACCCCTAGGTTGAAATACCCATAATAAACCCACTTAAATAATATGAATATATAGGCATATTTCTCATCACACGAAAGACGGCAGATACTCAGTCAAACTAGGCTAAAAAGTTGCACTGCAACTGCGACAAGATAGCTCGAGTGGGTCATCTTCGGAGTCCCCTACATGGAAGTTCATTAGCAAGAGTAACCCCTAGGGTGTAGAATTTTACTTGGGGACTTTGTCATAATTGCCTTGGAGGATGCAAAGTGTCGAGGATCAACAAACACATTGAAGACAATTACCACTTGTTAATTCAGTGCCAAAGTTCAAAAGAAATCTGACAAGGATCGTATATACCATACTCGTTGCTGCGTATTTGGCTCAGAATTAAAAAGTTAGGACTTGCGTGGATTTTATACTCATAAACTTGCAATTCTCGATCATCACACACTTAAATATCCTTGCATGCCCTTTCTTTAGGTACTAAGGCAATACGAACCGAAAAAGACAAGTTATGAATGGAGATTAGCCCGAAAACCTCCCTTATGGCCAAATGCACACATACCCACGGCCACGGACAGAACTCATGGCGGTGAATGTCCTAACAAGTTGTCATGGCCATTACAGACCCACGGCCGCGGCCGCCATGGAAAAAGTCTGCGGGGAACTTCGTAGATGCGGCAGAATCACCCCGACATACGCACGACCGTGGAGATCTGTGCTAGAGGCCGAGGCACACTCTCTTCCCAATTTCAAGACGTCGACACGACCATGGGAGAGAGAGGAAGAAGCCTTAGATGATCTAAATGATCTTTTGCTCGCGATTCACGTCCGTGGAGAGACCATCGCAAGCCGTGTCAACCCTAGGTACTCACGGTCTTTGAGGATCGAAGATGAGGCCGTGGAGGACTTACGCGAAATCTCACAAGTCCCACGGCTGTGTGTCCCTTGCAAGAGGCCGTTTTCAGAGCGTATCTTCCATTTTTTTACACCGAATCTCCTTAATTTTTGGCCGAATTGGTTGAGATAGAATGGGGTTTCGATATCTTTCGAATCCTAGTATAAATAGGGACGAAAGAAGACATTACAGAGAATTTTGACAGCTAAGAGGACAAGAGAAAGCTAAGAGTGATACCGAGCGTCTTCACAACATTTCTCCATCGTTTGCACATGGAGAGATGGCGGGCGACGCATGACGATTCAAGCATTGCGACAAATTCTGTACCTTTATCATATCATTTTCAACAATTTATTACTTAGATTCATTGTTGATTTCGTATATCTCCATGTTAGCTTAAATTTATTTTGTGATTAAGGTCGTGTTAGGCCGGATAGTGACTATGTGTTAATGTTATTCATATTTATCTAATTGTATGTTAACTTATGTGTTCCTTGTTTGTGTTTAATGACGTGTGTGTGATAGGCCACGACTCACACGATTCTTGAACTAGTACATGAGATGGAAGAGGTAATTAGAATGGTTGAACAAGGCATTGAACATCACGATATAATTTTGAGCAACGATGGAATTCGGTTTCGTATATCACTAGTGCATAAAAGGTCATGAGCGATAGTTGTTATGGGTTATAGGTGACGCCTAGAGCCCCAACGTCCATAATCGATTATTGGCCATGGTTGTTGCAACAACCATCACATTCTTGTACGTTTTTCTTTCCTTTACAAATTTTAGTTCGCTATTCTATATTTAAATCATGCAATGATACATACCCATCAATTCATCCAACGATCAAACTAACAACTCAATCAAACAAACCACATTAATGACCAATTCAATATACGTTCAACAATGTATATATTATGAGTAAATAAAGTTCAACTAGACAATTTCCGTAGACAAAACTCAAGTCTAACAATTGGCCTTCAAGATCAGTTTCCTCCGTACCATGCAGCCTAAGTTTAGCTACATAGTGTAATGTACTTAAGGATCGTGAGCTTGAGCCTTTACTTAGGGGCCTAATGCTCCAGAAAGTATTTCTTCCTAAGCTTAATCACCCTCACAATATCAACAATAAGAATCGTCATGTTTCTCCATTGTTCTATAAAATTCAAAGAAACAAATAAACACTACTGACATGTCTTAAACTAAAATTCGGAGTAAAGAGAACAGAATCAACAATAATTAATTAATGCAGGAGAGACATATATATCCCAAAGACACAAGCTAAAGATCTTACACAGAAATTTGCACTGATATCGCTGCCATCTTCAAGAAGGTTGGCAAGCTCAAGAACCAGAATGGTGAAATCCTTCACAAGCTTCCAAGCTTGGGAAGAAACTGAGGAAGCGCGCCTCGTCTAACAGCGAGTCCGATAGCGTTTAGTGCGATCGCTGATCTTCCCATCCCTTTTGCTTTCTGCAGTTCCTTTCGCGTCTAGTGATCACGTCTCGTGTCTAAGAGTCTAGGAGTCTAAGTGACTATGTGTCTTAGTAGCTTTTGTCCTCACCCTTTTTGATGCTGGAGGGGGAGAGAATTATGGACTAAGTGTGTAATAAGATAGGTACCTGCGTGTGATCCCTGCTGTTGGGATGTGACTATGCTCATGCTTATGGTTATGACTATTTATTTTTGCTCTGATTTAATTCCTTAACTAACTCTTGTGTGTGCTAACTTATGCTTTGAGAATTTTTTGAATATCTAAGTCAGAGGGAGTGCAACAGTCATGATACCTATGTGTGTTGTTTCTGCTGGAATCATTATGTGATATCATGGAATCATGCTACATCATATCTGCACATAGTCAGGGGGAGAAAATCATGAAAGTCTGGTAACTTATGTGTGATACTTTGCATATATATCCGCAATGATTAGTGAACATGCTATGAATCTCGACATGAAGTACTTGCAGATAAATAGGGGGAGCATGCACATCTTATGTGAAACTTGATATCTTTCATGCTCTGTCCATGACTAAATTAGGCTCACATGTTACATGTCTACATGTTCGAATATGCTAATTACATTAGTAACATGTCATCATCAAAGAGGGGGATAATGTTGACCTTTTTTGGTCGTGCACTGTATTTGAGTTTTGATGATTCCATGTACTTAAAATGAGATAGGCACTACAAATTTAGCAATAAAATGTGTATGTATCATGTATTTATATTTGAGTGAATTGCACTTTGACACTGTGATTCTATTGCAATGTGACTTATGTGGTACCACTGTGATCGTTGATTCCACCGTCATGATATCATTGTTAGGTAAATTTGGAAAGTATGCATAAATCGAATGATAAGTGACTATGATCTTTGTGTAAAGTGACGTGATTAATCCTTAATGTGTTGAGCCATGTCAATTAGAGTAAGGATCATGCATTAATTTGAGAAAGGATCAATATGACATACATGGTAATGATATTACCGCTGGAATCTGTCTATATATTGAATGAGATCTTCTATATCCTTGAATGTGCTAAATATGTATATTATATACTGAGGATATAATTGCATGAATGTTATCCGTTTTTAAGGTATCCCGAAATATGAATTATATGATATGGATGCAATTAGTTCGAGCTTATCTGTTTAAGTAATTGAACTTGCGCTATACATGGAAAGGATATGTGCTATACATGGAAAACACGTCATCCACTGGAACTTGTCTATCTTTAGGAAGAAATCATGCAGATATTGCATCTAAAATGTTAGAGTCAAACGAGTTCTTTTCCTTGTGCGAATATGGTATTCATGTAAATGGAAATTCGTGACTTATGTGCTGCATAATTGATAAGATGCTGAGTGGAACCATTTATGGTATCTTCGTAAGTACCAAAGTGGTAATATGGATAAGATCTGCCTATATGGTAAGGAGAAGGTCTTTAGAGTTAGTTTTCACGCAAATTAATGAATATGACCGTTGTGATACTTGTAGCTTAATTTGGCATGATAATGGAATGATGTGCTGAACTTGTGATTGCGATTTACATTCCATATGAAGTGTGTGATACTAACAGGATTATATAAGTCAACACTTCAACGTCGGGTGCAGACAACAAACGAACATACATACGAAAAAGCAAGAACAGAGATCTGAGAATTAGAGCGTTTGATTTGCGAATTATTATTCTCTATTTGTGATTTGTGCTTTTATTTGCGATTGTTTGAGTGCACCCTAAGCTAGAAAAACTACCATCCCAATCTGAGTGTGAGTGAGCCTCACAAGGAGACAAGAGTGAAGCATGCCTTTCGTGAAGGGAGGATTTGAGATCCAGCTGACCTTCAGAAGCGAGCTGTTTCCAGTCGGAGAATAGGGATTCTCAACGACGTGGAACGAAACTCGGCGTTAGCACCCTAGCCGCGGTCTAGTGTTCATCTTGGTCTTGGTTGTGTTAGGGCGATCGGTCACTTCTGTAACCAACTACGGTAACATAGTGGATTGATCAAACTCTTGAGAAGCAAACCTCAAGGAGAGGACTAAACCCCACTTTTCTGTTCACTTGCACTCACGCAGATTCATTCGACCAACAGTTAAGGGAATAACCATCATAACATCTTAATTCCGTTCTCATTTCAAAGATACATTTGATCAAAGAAGCAATAAGTTTTTAGTAGTCTTATTCACCCCCCCCCCCCCCTCTTAGGCACATATTTTACTTCACTAAGATTATTGGAGTTGGAACTGTCGGTAACACTTTACATACTACTATAGATGACGTATGGTTAGTTAAGAATCTAGAACATAACCTCATTAGCATTAGTCAATTATGTGATAAGGGTCATACGATAACTTTCCAAAATGATAAGTGTGTTGTTAGAAATGATGATAAGGTGGAAGTCCTCAGTTCGAGCCTGATTATCCCTAAACCCAATGTGAGAACTCAATAAAATCCTATTCGCATCATTATGTTCAATTAAAGGAATGAGAGAAGATCCAATAGAAAAATATTGAAAATACTTCTAAGATGAACCCATTCCCATGCAATAGTCGGGATTCTTGACGGTATTGAGCTGGAACAACCTGCTCTTCCTGAATATCCTGATTGAATGCCAAAGAATTTCCTGCCACGAATCCTGTATGTGTTCTTAAGAAAAGGAATTTGTCTATTTTTCAGGGTCTCAAAGAGGCGTGGAAAAACATAAGAACCCTTGAAAGTCAGCTTGAGTAACGCAAAATGGTGAGAATCCAATGACGAAAACCTAAGGGTTCCTCCGCAAGGTTCGTCCACGGGTGTATTACACTTGATGATATCACTGACCAGAATGTCAAGTGCTTAGCAGTTACATAGGATAACACCTGGTTATGACATAGACGCTTAGGACATGCTAACATGGAACTACTGTCTCGCATTACAAGTAAATAACTGGTAAGAAGTGTTCTTGACATAAATTTCGTCAAGGACAAAACGTGCAAGGCATGCCCAATGCATTAGCAGACCAAGACATCGTTCAAGGTAAAGAGTTCGATATCCACATCCAGAGCACTGGAACTGCTTCATCTCGACCTTTTTGGTCATGTTCAGACGATGTCTCTAAGTGGTAAAAGATATGCCTTTGTCATAGTTGATGATTATTCAAGTTATACATGGGTGATATTCCTTGCACATAAAATTGAGGCATTTGATAACTTTGCATCGCTAGTAAAGAGACTTGAAAATGAAAAAGAAATGAACTTATGCAGGATACGTAGTGATAATTGATTAGACTTTGATAGTAAGTCATTTGCGTCATTCTGTGATCAATTTGGATGTAGTCTTGACTTCTCTGCCCCCATAACTCCCCAACAGAACATCGTAGTTGAAGGAAAAATAGAGTGTTACAAGAAATGACTAGATCTATGTTACATGAGTATGATATTCCTAAACGGAAGCTGCTAGTACAGCTTGTTATGTGTCCAATCGCGTTTTCCTTAGGTCGCTATTAAAGAAAACCTCTTATGAAATCCGACATGGTAGAACTCCAAATATAGGATACTTTCGTGTGTTTTGGTGTAAGTGTTTTATCTTGAATGATATAGATAAGAGAGGAAAATTTGACTCTATAGTAGATGAAGAGATATTACTTGGTTACAGTTTTCATTCTAAAGCCTATCATGTCTATAATAAAAGGAAGCTAACTGTTCAGGAATCCATACATGTAACTTTCGATGAGACTAAAGCAGATGCTACTGATGAGGAAGGTATAGATGTTCCACGTGCAGAATTACAGGGTACTGAAGAAATAAAGGAAGATATTCCAAAAGACGAGAACACTGATACACTAGAACCAGAAACTGTTGAGCAACAACGCGGAAAATTCAAACATGCTTCCAGTCATCAAACAGATCAAGTTATAGGGAATATCACATCTGGAATCAAAATTCGAGCAACTGGTCGAAATCTGTAATACCCGCAAAAAAAATTAAAGAGGGATTATGATTGAAGATATAGACAATTAGCGAAGAAAATGTTAGGAATAATATTCCTGATAAATATTTATTAAAGAAAAGTCGGATGAAGCTAAAATAAGTTTGGGCTTGAATAAAAGGATCGCCCAAATATCTATTAAAGATTATGTTAGAAATATAAGACCCAAATCAAATATTTAAAGGGATGGCTTAGTTCTAGCGGCATTTTCATTTCAGGCCCCTACATAAGTATAATTTAGAGTTCAGACCCTCTTCGGAAAATATTTAGTTTTAAGGACCCATTTCTATACAGTACCACTTTATTGCTCTTACATACCAATATGTTGAAATTTTGTACCACAAAACCATAATTCGGTACCGATTTATGATCATCTCATACCAATTTATTTTCTGCAGTACCACTTTATTTGTAATACCCGCAAATTTTAAAACGGGGATTACGACAGAAAATTTCAGGTTAATTAGCGGAGGAAATATTAGGAATAAAATTCCTAGTAATATTTATGAGCGAAAATTCGGACGAAACTAAAGTAATCAAATATTCCCGGAAAATATTCGAACGGGCCCAAATGATTTAGAAACAATAATAATAATAATATTAATAATAATAATAATAATATTAATAATAATAATAATAATATAAGGAGTTACAATATTGGGCTATATTTTATACATCAATGAGGCCCAATAAATTGATGGGCTTTATTTAGTTTAACACATAAGCCATTATCAAGGCCCAATTAGTAACATTACTTAAAGCTTAAAGTAAGGTAACGATATTAGTCTAAAGAAGTTTTCAAGTCACTCATGCATATGTGTATAAATATAATTATAACCCTAAAGGACTAGAGTAATACGTGGTGGCCCCTTGAATTTATAGTTAGTATGACTCATAAACGTTTTCTTAACCTCAAGGTAACAGAAATAGGTATCATCATTTACAAAGTATCTACGTGTATAATACAATACAGCCATACATGGATATATATATTTTCATGACTTGAAACAAGGATAAGAAGCAACGAACACAGTACAATCAAGAACGAGAGTTGCTCGAGAACCAACAAAGCCTTTAAACTAGGAAATTATAGCTGGAGGTTAGGTAGGTGAAATCATCACCTACAACACGTGAATTATTTCGTGATATATGTTTGTTATCATTTTTCGATGGATTTATATGATTTATATGTTAGTATATGGAATTTTGGGTGTATTACGCTAAAAACCCTAGATTTTTGGGTTATGAACGTGCGTATGTACATACTTGTACTTACTGTGCTTATTACAATTGTGTGTAAGTAACTTCGGGCATATGAATATTCTTAGGTAGATAGGAATTACTTTTAAATCCATGACAAAGTTCGGGTAGCATAGAGGAGAACAATTTTAGATTGTATGAGTAGAATTTCGGATAACAGTATTTAAACCTTACTTGGGGATTGTAATTTTCCAGTAGTGGCCAATTTCGGGTATCTTAAAGTAATTGTTAGATAGCTTAGGTGTTGGTACCAAATGGAAATTTTAGCGTTTAATTCTCTGAGTGGTTTCGGACATCTTATGCAATTTCGTTGTAGTTGGTTTAATCTGGGGTAGATATTTAGATTAAGTATTAGTATATGAGTTAGCCAAAATTATTAATAACTTTCAACAGAAAGTAGAGCACGGCTGAATTGCATAGGAATAAAGCGAATTCGGCAGCTTAAGTATTTGTATATGAGTTAGCTTACAATTTTGAGTAGCTCAAGTTAGAAATTCAGGTGGCAAGAAACTAGCGGTGAAATTCATTTTCAGGTATTCATATTAGGGTTTTCGTTATTTTATGATTTCGGGATTTTTAGGGTGTTGGTATGTTTAGTATTCTGATGCTTATTTAAGTTAACTGATGTAGTTATGTGATAATATTATCGTACTCAGAGGTTCGACACGTTAGGAAACTCACCAGGCGTTTAGACTGATTTTTATCAGGAGGATAGGTAGGTGAAATCCACCTACGACACGTGGACGTTATGTGCTAAGGTGATATTTATGTGAATCGGTGAATTATGTGATTTGGTGAATTACGTGCGTTACATGTATTAAATATTTTGCACATTATACATTTGTTATTTGTACTGCACTTGCATATCATGAGCACGACATATTGATGTGAGCGGATGATCGCGTTGAGACGGTGACACCTGACGGTGTAGGCGCGAGGCGCGATTGGGTAGATGTGACCGATTTCGGTCGTCGACTCGGAGTCGAGTTGAGGTTGGTACCAGTGCACCTGACGGTTGGTGCCGTCGAGACGGGTGGTTGGTGCCGCCTGGCTTTATATGACCGGTTGGTGCCGGTATGATCCGTGGTTGGTGCCGCTGATGACGGTTGGTGCCGTCGAGATGAGTGGTTGGTGCCGCTCGGACACTACGGTTGGTACCGAAGGTTCAGTTATGAGGTTCATAGTCCGACCTAGGGCCCTAATATTGAGATAGGGTAGAGATGGGAAACGAACGTGTAAGGTAAGACCGAGATGTGGAAAGAGCGTGCATTGCATTTGTGAAATGTTGGGGTTGGGATGTGAGTGCACGTTGCATGTCATGCATATTTCACCTACTGAGCGATAGCTCAGGGTTTTAGTGTTGTAGGTACCGAGCCCGACGCTAATGCGTGTCGCGGCTGAGGCGGGCTGACGGCAGTGCTCCACGGACTTTTGAGGGCGAGGCTGTACGTGGATGCGACCTGTGGAGCGACGTTAGGATTTGGGATTTTGTTATTTTGGGGCTACGGCCCGTGTATAGTAATGACGGTGTAGACGATATATCGTAATATATTTTATTCCAAAATTTTTTATTAGACGGGTCTTCCGCGACTTACGTTGCGAAAATCCTCCAGAATTAGTATTAGAATGTAAGGGTCGCCACAGGTGGTATCAGAGTTTAGGATATAGATTCTGTAGACTATTCATGTACGGCCGCTCAAAAGCGTGGAGGATCAGCCCTGCCTGTAAGTTTTAAGTTTTGATGTGATTAAATGTTTACGATAATGTGCCTCTTTATGTGCTAATTATAGATCATAAGATGACGAAAGAGCGTAGAGAAGTGGGCGGGACTAGTCGTAGAACCAGACCTGAGTCCCCTACCATTGAACGGGACTCAGTCATTCTGCGACTTACCGAGCTGATCCAACGGCAGTCGGATCAGATTAGTGATCTTATCCAACATCGTAATTCATCCGAACACCAGCCTTATCCCCAGCCTGAACGTGTAGAGATCATCGGGGAACGGTTTCGGAAGTTGAATCCCCCCACTTTTGACGATGCCATCGATCCTACGGTGGCAGACGACTGGTTATGCACTGTAGAGGACATGTTCTTATACAGTCGAGTTTCAGAAAATGAACGAGTGCTCTGTGCTGCCTCGATGCTCCGAGGGAATGCCAGATTTTGGTGGGACACCATCGAAATTTTAGAGGACCCAATGACCATGTCATGGGAAAGATTTAGGGAGCTATTTTGGGGTAAGTATTTTACAACCCACGACCGAACTCGGAAGATGAACGAGTTCATCAATCTTAAGCAAGGCGAGAAGACTATTGCGGAATATATCCGCAAGTTTGAGGAACTGTCGCGCTTTGCCCCGCATATGGTGGCGACCAACGAGCTAAATGTAGAACGCTTTCAAGTGGGTCTCAAACCCAAAATTTACCGAGACGTTAGTATAGCCGGGAGCCGGGAGCTAGCATTTGCCCAAGTAGCAGAACGAGCACTAATACCGGAACAAGCGGAGGCACAGATCGTAGAGGCGCAAGAGGCGAAGAAGAGGAAAGAGGGTCAGAATGGTAACGAAGGCGAGCGGAAGCGTCAAAACATCGAAATGGGCCCCAACAACAATCTAGCTCACCATCGGCGACAACAGATTGGGCAACAAAGGCCAATTAGGGAATTGATCAATGCTTCTGCTCAAATTAGAAAACCCGCCCCACAGTGTCAGCAGTGTGGGCGTTACCATTTTGGAGTGTGCTTTGGGATGAATCCAAATCCGAACCCCAAAGTGCAATGCTTTCGATGTGGACGGTCCGGCCACTATGCCAAGAATTGTCGAGCGAACCTAGCTGTGGCGACCCTACTTTTCTAATTAGGATTAGTGGCGGATTTCCGCAACGTAAGTCGCGGAAGGCCCGTCTAATTAAAACTTTTTCCTAGAATAATATGCATTACTATAAATATACATCCACATTGTCATCTCTGTACACGGGCTGAAGCCCCAAAAATATCAAAAGAACCGAAGTCCTACAGACGCTCCACAGGTCTTCATCCATGTACCGCACCGCCCTCAAAAGTACGTGGAGCACCGCCACCAGCCGCCTCAGTCACGACGCGTATCAGCGTCGGACTCAGTACCTACAACACGTAAACACTGAGCCATTTGCCCAGTAGGTGAATAAAATGCGTGTATGCAAGTGTGCACTCAACCCGATCCCAATTTCTCACAACATGATATAATGAACACTCTTTCTTTTCCCACATTCCTATTTCACACGACACAGGGCCCTAGGTTAGGCTCGACACCTCCGCGCGCAATAGACTACTGGGAGGCCACCCCCAAGTCTCGCGGCGAGCTACGCCGGTAGTGCACTGATCGATCACGTCAATGTCCTCCTATCAGGTCGTATATCTCCCGCTCCAATCACAAAGAAAATCCCATCCGGCGGTATGCACCCCGAATCGATCACGTCCGGGTAGACAGATCGATCACGTCTGTCTCCGCCAGGTGCCCAGTGAGCCCAACCTCGACTCCTCTAAGAGTCGCCAATCGCAAACATCTCATTCTACCCCGTACGTCAATATCTCATATCCTATCGTCACATCATGGTATAAACATTTCTTGCTCTAACGTGATATGCACGTGCCATGCATATAAAATATGATAAAACATGATTTACATAAACCGTACGTAAAACATATAAGTCACATAAGTCACGTAAAACACATAATTACATGAAACACATAATTGTGTTTACGTATTGTAGATGGATAATCCACCTACCTGTCCTCCTGCTACAGTCAAATAGAAGGTCTGGCGTAGTCCCTATATTTCGATCCTCTGAATATAATAAAGATTATCATATCAGTATATTTGCTAAACTGTATAAGTTTTAAGTTCCCAAACTCTAATTATAGAAAAACCGTAAAATATTGAAAACCCTAGATATAGTAAAATTCTAAAATACCGAAAATTTATTAGTTAAAACACAATGTCGAAATATTTATACAATTATCGGGGTTCTTAATATAAATGTCGAGATCTAAATATATATATATAATTATTGTCGAAAACATCAACCATATCGACATTCTATAAATGTCGATAGAAATGTCGAGTATATTGAAAATGTCGAGATCAAAATGTCGAGGCCATCATTGCTTGAAAAAAAATCGAAGCCATTGTAAAATGTCGAGATCGATATCTAATAAATGTCGAGCTCTTCAAGTTATATCGACATCCTATAGAGATGTCGAAACCCTTACTATCAAATGTCGAGAGTCGTCACAAACGAGGTCTTCTTATTGCATATATATATATATATCGACTTTTATTTACCATGTAGCTCGACATTTAGTATTATGCAGCTCGACATTTTATCACCTAGGCAGCTCGATATTTTCCTATCATCATCATATATTTTTATTAAATGTCGAGTCTTGTAAATGTCTAATTCTTTACACAATGTCGAGATTTTTAAGAAATGTCGATAGCTTACTAGTATCGAAACTACTATATCGAATTCATTCGTTAGTACATATCTCGATATCTATTTTTTTATATATCTCGACATATATTAATTATATCTTTCGACATTTTTCTGTCATACATCCCGAGTTCTATCTATAACACAGCTTAGTATTCATCTCGAAATCTCTTGTGGTATTACACTATGTCGAGAACTTCTGGAGTTCATGAGTCACCCAAACAAACCCTAGAAGAACAAAATTCATCTACCGAAAAGTTTAGCTACAAGATGAATACTATGTAAACTCCACTAAAATCCCCTACTGTTATATGCCGAGTACCCTCAAAACGCCAAATAGACCTATCATCATAATCATCTTTGTGAATTAACCTAAACTTAGAAAGTAGTACACTCTAAAACGTCAAAACCGTAGGAGCACTCTATATACATATATATTTTTTTTCTAATCATTAATTAATGAATATGAATACTAACTCAAAGATCCTAGAATTTCTAAACATGTTTTCGAGTAGTTCCCATGAAAATCATAAAATCATTTGGAGAACTTCACGTGAATTAACTCCTAAACACAAAAGTTGGGTGAAACGTGTAATCATACATCAAGTATGAAAGAGCAACGTAGTTTAAATAAGATATTCACCTCCTTGCTTCGACTTCTTTGAGTTAAAGGTTTTGAGCTTAAAGTCGGCTCTTCTCCTATTTGTTCCTTTCTCCTTCTTTGCTCAATGAGGGTTTTCGTATAATGATAAGTGGATATACTCTAATGTTTCGAGAAGTGGGAGTGACATGACAAGGTGATATCGTTAACTTACTTTGAGCTTAAGTAAGATTGTTATTTGGGCCTTAATTTCGACACAGATGCAGCCCAATTTTAGTTATCTTAATATTATTGTTTTCACTAAATTCCAATCTAAGTTTCGAAATTATTTCGAAACTAACCCAACATATATACATGTAAATTTGTATATATATATATATTTATTTTCTCGTCTCCCAGGTTTAAATTTCGTTATCAATCTTTTCTAACTAACAGAGTCGAATACTTAATTATATCAAAATCCCGTATTTAATTTACGGGTATTACATCCTCCTCCCCTTAAAAGAATTTCGTCCCCGAAATTACGTCGACTGGAATAATTCGGGATAACGAGCTCTCATATCATCCTCACGCTCCCAAGTGGCTTCCTCAACTGATTGATTCCGCCACAAAACCTTAACTAACGGAATAGTCTTATTCCGTAGTCGTTTCGACTCGTACATCAGAATCTCCACGGGCTTCTCTTCATAACTCAAGTCAGGCTTGAGCTGTTGATAAAGAAGCTCGTTCTGAATGACATGACTTGGGTCCGCGACGTACTTTCGTAATGTCGATACGTGAAATACGTCGTGAACTTGTGATAGAGAAGTCGGCAATTCTAACTGATATGCAACCTCGCCGACTCGTTTGACTATCTTGAAGGGGCCTATGTATCTGGGACTTAGCTTGCCCTTCTTTCCAAAACGCTTTACTCCTTTCATTGGGGAAATCTTTAGAAATACTTGATCGTCTTCTGCGAACTCCAAGGGTCGTCGTCGATGATCTGCATAGCTTTTCTGTCGACTTTGAGCAGTTCGCATTCGTTCTCGAATTTTGGTCACTGCTTCTGTTGTTTCTCGAATCATATCGGGTCCTAATAAAGCTTGTTCGCCGATTTCGTCCCAATGAATAGGGGATCGACATTTGCGCCCGTACAATGCTTCGTACGGTGCCATCCCGATCGTAGCATGGAAGCTATTATTGTAGGAGAATTCTATCAACGGTAAATATTTGCTCCAATTTCCCTTGAAGTCTAGCACGCACGCTCGTAACATGTCTTCGAGGGTTTGGATCGTCCGTTCAGACTGCCCGTCCGTCTGGGGATGATATGCAGTACCGAACGAGAGCTTAGTACCCATCGCTTTTTGTAAGCTCTGCCAGAAGTTGGATAGAAATCTCGAATCTCGATCCGAGACAATAGAAATTGGAATTCCATGGAGTCGAACAATTTCCTGAATATACAATTCAGCGTAGCGTTCCATGGAAAAAGTAGAACTGATTGGAAGGAAATGGGCTGATTTCGTCAGGCGGTCTACTACCACCCAGATAGCGTCATGGCCTTTCGTCGTCTTTGGTAAACCAACGACGAAATCCATCGTGATATGATCCCATTTCCATTCAGGAATCGGTAAAGGCTGGAGAGTTCCAGCTGGTCGCTGGTGTTCCGCTTTGATCAACTGGCACGTCATACATCTACTTACGAACGTGGCGATATCCTTCTTCATTCCCGGCCACCAATATATGATTCGCAAATCCTGATACATCTTTGTCGCTCCCGGATGCACAGAGTATGTTGTTGTGTGGGCTTCTGTCATTATTGTTCGTCGTAACTCCTCGTCGTTGGGTACGTATAGTCGATTCTTGTATAACAAGGTTCGGTCTGCCCGGATTTCGGAGTCTTCGGGTCGTGCATCTTTCGCCTTTAGGTAGAATTCATCCTCTTCTTGTGCTTTTTGAATTCGTTCTAGTAGCGTTGGCTGAAGAGTCAGCGCTGCTAGTTTCGTTTCGACTTCGCCCAAATCGACTATTTCCACTCCAAGCCTGTGTAGTTCCGTATTCATCGCCTTTCGACTAAGCGCGTCTGCGACTACGTTCGCTTTGCCCGGATGATAATTGATAACGCAGTCATAGTCTTTTACAAGCTCTAGCCATCGTCGCTGCCTCATATTCAGCTCTTTCTGGGTGAAGAAATATTTCAGACTCTTATGGTCTGTAAAGATTTCGCACCTTTCTCCGTAAAGGTAGTGTCTCCAAATTTTTAAGGCAAAGACGACTGCTGCAAGTTCTAAATCATGGGTCGGATAATTCTTCTCGTACTCCTTTAGTTGTCTGGAGGCATACGCGATTACTTTACCATTCTGCATCAATACGCATCCCAGTCCATTTTTCGAGGCGTCACTATAGACCGAGAATCCTCCAGTTCCCGAGGGTATAGTTAAAATAGGAGCAGAAGTGAGTCGCTTCTTCAGTTCCTGAAAACTTTCTTCACACGCTTCAGTCCACTTGAAAGGTACGTTCTTTCTGGTCAAGTTCGTCAGAGTCGAGGCAATGCTAGAGAAGTCAGCTATGAACTTACGGTAATATCCCGCAAGTCCTAGAAAACTTCGGACTTCGGTTGGAGTAGTCGGTCGTGGCCAATTGTTCACGGCCTCAATCTTACTCGGGTCCACGGAGATTCCACTTCCGGAAATCACGTGTCCCAAGAAGGCTACTTGCTCAAGCCAAAATTCGCATTTCTTGAATTTGGCGTAGAGCTGTTTCTCACGCAAGGTTCCTAAGACGATTCGCAAGTGACTCTCATGTTCTTCTTTCGTCTTAGAATAGATCAGGATGTCGTCAATAAAGACTATTACGAAGCGGTCAAGATAGTCCTTAAAGACTCGGTTCATAAGATCCATAAAAGCAGCTGGAGCATTTGTCAGTCCAAAAGGCATGACCAGAAACTCGTAATGGCCGTACCTCGTACTGAACGCAGTTTTAGGAACATCTGTCTCCCTAATCTTTAACTGATGGTATCCCGAACGGAGATCGATTTTCGAGAATACCGTAGCACCCTGTAGTTGGTCGAATAGATCATCGATCCTCGGTAACGGGTATTTATTCTTGATCGTGATCTTGTTCAATTCCCGGTAGTCGATACACAGTCGCATCGACCCGTCTTTCTTTCGCACGAATAGGACTGGTGCTCCCCACGGTGAAAAGCTGGGTTGAATAAACCCTTTCTGTAACAAGTCCTCTAGCTGTTCCTTCAATTCCTTCAGTTCGTTCGGCGCTAATCGATAAGGAGCTTTAGAAATTGGGGCGGACCCCGGCATCAAATCTATTGTAAACTGTATTTCTCGATCAGGGGGTAACCCCGGGAGATCATCGGGAAATACATCAGCATACTCGCTGACTATCGGCACGTCTTTCAGTTCTAGAGGTAATTCCTCCGCCTTTACTGCATATACGAGATAAGACTCACAGCCGGACCTCAATAGTCGTTGAGCCTTCAGCGCAGAGATTCGCGGAATACTATTCAAAGTAGTTTTTCCCGAAAAAGTGAACACCTCTTCTTCGGGCAGTTGAAATTTTACGACCTTTTTATTGCAATCTATGATGGCTCTATATCTCGAGAGCCAATCCATCCCAAAGATAACATCATAGTCGTTCATTGGGATCACAATCAGGTCGACGCTCAGATCTCTACCCTCAATGTTAACGGAGCATCCTTCCAGCACTTGGTTAGTGCGCGTCGGATCACCGTGTGGTAGGGTAACTATATAATTGCACTCAGATAAGGTAGGAGAAACTCCTACCTTTTCCACATATTTGGCCGACACGAATGAATGTGTAGCCCCAGAGTCAATTAACACAGAGGTGGGCACGTTATAGATAGTCAACGTACCCGTGACTACGGAAGGATTCGCTTCGGCCTCCTCGTTGGTCAAAGTAAAAACACGGGCTGGTACCGGTGGAGGTCGGATTAAAGGCTGATTCGGAGTTTGTGGTATTTTCTCGTTACAGACTCTGGCATAATGGCCAATCTTTCCACATCGAAAACAATGGGGAGTTGAGTTTGGTCTCGGCCCATGGCATACTCCGTAGTGGTAGCGCCCACACTGTCGACATTGGGGTACAGTGTTTGGGGGTCGGGTTGAAACATTAGCTGGTCCTTGGTTTGGCCTCGGTCTCCAGTTCTGTTGGCCTGGTTGATTTCCACGATTGTTCAGATTCTTGCCAAAGAACGGGCGTTTCTGACTCCCTCCTATTTGTTGCCCTTCCGCTCTCCGCTTTGCATCTTGAGCTTTTGTAACTCTAGCCTCTGCCTGCTCAGCCAGAATTGCTCGTTCAGCGATACGGGCATAAGTTTTTCCTTCGGTATCATACATACTAACGCTTCGGAAGATCTCGGGTTTGAGACCCTCCAAGAAACGTTCAATCTTCAGCTCATCGGTGGCCACGATATGTGGCGCAAACCTCGACAACTGCTCGAACTTGCGAATATAGTCTGCTACAGACATCCCTCCTTGCTTCAGATTAATAAATTCATTTAACTTCTGCGCTCGATCTGGCGCCGTGAAGTATTTTCCTCGGAAGAGTGTCTTAAACCTTTCCCAGGTCATCATAGTGGGATCCTCGAGCACCTGAACGGTATCCCACCAGTAGCCCGCGTTCCCACGTAACATGAAGGTGGCACAAGTCACCTTTTCAGTATCAGGGAGGTGGCTAACGCGGAACATATTTTCGATGGTTCTAAGCCAATCCTCCGCATAGGTAGGATCAGCGGCTTCCTCAAAGGCGGGGGGATTTAATCTTCGGAACCTCTCCCCGGCAGCTTCTGCACGTTCTAGGCCAGGGGATGAGTGACGTTCCGAGGAATTTTGACGATGGATGAGATCATTAATCTGATCGGACTGCCGCCGAATCAGATCAGTTAACTGATTAATGGTAGAGCGGTCCTCATTCGGTGGGGATTCGGAACCCGCCCTACGACTAGTTTCACCCGCTTCTCTACGTGTCCTTGGCATTTCTTAACTAGTTCTACAATCAGGCATAGAAAACACATAAATCAAATAACACGTAATCACATAGTCAATCTTTAAACTTACAGGCCGGGCTGGTTTTCCAGGCTTTTGGGCGGCAGTACATGGACATTCTTCAGAATCTAAAGCCTAAGCTCTGATACCACCTGTGGCGACCCTACTTTTCTAATTAGGATTAGTGGCGGATTTGTAACAGCCCGTCCCATACCGGGTGTCACTATAGCATCCGTCCCTACCGGGACTTGTGGGGTTGGGCCCACCACACTCCGTCTGATAGTCTGGCCCCACTGTATCACCATTTAACCTTTCAGCGTGCTTCGTCCTCGCTCACACGCACCCTGGGCAAACTTCCCAGGGGGTCACCCATCCCAAGATTACTTCAAGTCAAGCACGCTTAACTTTGGAGTTCTTTCGGATGGACTCCCGAAAAGGTAGGTCGACCTTGGTGATATGAGTAGTACTATCATTTCTCTTATACGATTCATAGCCTGACACGCCCATACATTGTCAGTCTCAGGATCCCCTCTCATTCGGGTGTCGGATCGGTTCGTTCATGTACCCCTTCGCCTAGAAGCCTGCCAGGAGCCGCTCCTTGTCCGTGCACTTCTCTGGCACCGGCGATCACTCCCCGCCCTCATCGGCCCTGGGTGTCACAGGATTTCCGCAACGTAAGTCGCGGAAGGCCCATCTAATTAAAACTTTTTCCTAGAATAATATGCATTACTATAAATATACATCCACATTGTCATCTCTGTACACGGGCTGAAGCCCCAAAAATATCAAAAGAACCGAAGTCCTACAGACGCTCCACAGGTCTTCATCCATGTACCGCACCGCCCTCAAAAGTCCGTGGAGCACCGCCACCAGCCGCCTCAGTCACGACGCGTATCAGCGTCGGACTCAGTACCTACAACACGTAAACACTGAGCCATTTGCCCAGTAGGTGAATAAAATGCGTGTATGCAAGTGTGCACTCAACCCGATCCCAATTTCTCACAACATGATATAATGAACACTCTTTCTTTTCCCACATTCCTATTTCACACGACACAGGGCCTAGGTTAGGCTCGACACCTCCGCGCGCAATAGACTACTGGGAGGCCACCCCCAAGTCTCGCGGCGAGCTACGCGGTAGTGCACTGATCGATCACGTCAATGTCCTCCTACCAGGTCGTATATCTCCCGCTCCAATCACAAAGAAAATCCCATCCGGCGGTATGCACCCCGAATCGATCACGTCCGGGTAGACAGATCGATCACGTCTGTCTCCGCCAGGTGCCCAGTGAGCCCAACCTCGACTCCTCTAAGAGTCGCCAATCGCAAACATCTCATTCTACCCCGTACGTCAATATCTCATATCCTATCGTCACATCATGGTATAAACATTTCTTGCTCTAACGTGATATGCACGTGCCATGCATATAAAAATATGATAAAACATGATTTACATAAACCGTACGTAAAACATATAAGTCACATAAGTCACGTAAAACACATAATTACATGAAACACATAATTGTGTTTACGTATTGTAGATGGATAATCCACCTACCTGTCCTCCTGCTACAGTCAAATAGAAGGTCTGGCGTAGTCCCTATATTTCGATCCTCTGAATATAATAAAGATTATCATATCAGTATATTTGCTAAACTGTATAAGTTTTAAGTTCCCAAACTCTAATTATAGAAAAACCCTAAAATATTGAAAACCCTAGATATAGTAAAATTCTAAAATACCGAAAATTTATTAGTTAAAACACAATGTCGAAATATTTATACAATTATCGGGGTTCTTAATATAAATGTCGAGATCTAAATATATATATATATAATTATTGTCGAAAACATCAACCATATCGACATTCTATAAATGTCGATAGAAATGTCGAGTATATTGAAAATGTCGAGATCAAAATGTCGAGGCCATCATTGCTTGAAAAAAAATCGAAGCCATTGTAAAATGTCGAGATCGATATCTAATAAATGTCGAGCTCTTCAAGTTATATCGACATCCTATAGAGATGTCGAAACCCTTACTATCAAATGTCGAGAGTCATCACAAACGAGGTCTTCTTATTGCATATATATATATATCGACTTTTATTTACCATGTAGCTCGACATTTAGTATTATGCAGCTCGACATTTTATCACCTAGGCAGCTCGATATTTTCCTATCATCATCATATATTTTTATTAAATGTCGAGTCTTGTAAATGTCTAATTCTTTACACAATGTCGAGATTTTTAAGAAATGTCGATAGCTTACTAGTATCGAAACTACTATATCGAATTCATTCGTTAGTACATATCTCGATATCTATTTTTTTATATATCTCGACATATATTAATTATATCTTTCGACATTTTTCTGTCATACATCCCGAGTTCTATCTATAACACAGCTTAGTATTCATCTCGAAATCTCTTGTGGTATTACACTATGTCGAGAACTTCTGGAGTTCATGAGTCACCCAAACAAACCCTAGAAGAACAAAATTCATCTACCGAAAAGTTTAGCTACAAGATGAATACTATGTAAACTCCACTAAAATCCCCTACTGTTATATGCCGAGTACCCTCAAAACGCCAAATAGACCTATCATCATAATCATCTTTGTGAATTAACCTAAACTTAGAAAGTAGTACACTCTAAAACGTCAAAACCGTAGGAGCACTCTATATACATATATATTTTTTTTCTAATCATTAATTAATGAATATGAATACTAACTCAAAGATCCTAGAATTTCTAAACATGTTTTCGAGTAGTTCCCATGAAAATCATAAAATCATTTGGAGAACTTCACGTGAATTAACTCCTAAACACAAAAGTTGGGTGAAACGTGTAATCATACATCAAGTATGAAAGAGCAACGTAGTTTAAATAAGATATTCACCTCCTTGCTTCGACTTCTTTGAGTTAAAGGTTTTGAGCTTAAAGTCGGCTCTTCTCCTATTTGTTCCTTTCTCCTTCTTTGCTCAATGAGGGTTTTCGTATAATGATAAGTGGATATACTCTAATGTTTCGAGAAGTGGGAGTGACATGACAAGGTGATATCGTTAACTTACTTTGAGCTTAAGTAAGATTGTTATTTGGGCCTTAATTTCGACACAGATGCAGCCCAATTTTAGTTATCTTAATATTATTGTTTTCACTAAATTCCAATCTAAGTTTCGAAATTATTTCGAAACTAACCCAACATATATACATGTAAATTTATATATATATATATATTTATTTTCTCGTCTCCCAGGTTTAAATTTCGTTATCAATCTTTTCTAACTAACAGAGTCGAATACTTAATTATATCAAAATCCCGTATTTAATTTACGGGTATTACACTAGCCCCACCACAAGAACGACCACGATTGGTTCCCGCCCAAGTTTATGCGCTAACCAACGAAGAGGCGGAGCCAATCCTACTTTTCCCACGGGTACGTTATTTATACTGCGCCCCTTTCCCATCAGCTTGATCTTCAAAGTGGAGCAACATGTTTTGATGTGTTGACTAGTTGCGTGACATAGGTAAAAATTAATCCCATCACTGAAGGATAGAAATTTATCTTAAGTATTGGGACATTAGAATTGCGCAGTGGAAACATGATGGGAATAGGAATAACTACGCTTAGAGAATGTAGAAAATTTGTGGGCCAGTCTAGTCGTAGAGCCGAAATCGAATCCCCAACCACTGAATTTCGGGGCGAAATTCTTTTAAGGGGGGAGGATGTAATACCCGCAAATTTTTAAACGGGATTACGACAGAAAATTTCAAGTTAATTAGCGGAGGAAATATTAGGAATAAAATTCCTAGTAACATTTATGAGCGAAAATTCGGACGAAACTAAAGTAATCAAATATTCCCGGAAAATATTCGAACGGGCCCAAATGATTTAGAAACAATAATAATAACAATAACAATAATAATAATAATAATAATAATAATAATAATAATATAAGGAGTTACAATATTGGGCTATATTTTATACATCAATGAGGCCCAATAAATTGATGGGCTTTATTTAGTTTAACACATAAGCCATTATCAAGGCCCAATTAGTAACATTACTTAAAGCTTAAAGTAAGGTAACGATATTAGTCCAAAGAAGTTTTCAAGTCACTCATGCATATGTGTATAAATATAATTATAACCCTAAAGGGCTAGAGTAACACGTGGTGGCCCCTTGAATTTATAGTTAGTATGACTCACAAACGTTTTCTTAACCTCAAGGTAATTGAAATAGATATCATCATTTACAAAGTATGTACGTGTATAATACAATACAGCCATACATGGATATATATATTTTCATGACTTGAAATAAGGATAAGAGGCAACGAACACAGTACAGTCAAGAACGAGAGTTGATCGAGAACCAACAAAGCCTTTAAACTAGGAAATTATAGCTGGAGGTTAGGTAGGTGAAATCATCACCTACAACACGTGAATTATTTCGTGATATATGTTTGTTATCATGTTTCGACGGATTTATATGATTTATATGTTAAGTATATGGAATTTTGGTGTATTACGTGTTTAAAAACCCTAGATTTTTGGGTTATGAACGTGCGTATGTACATACTTGTACTTACTGTGCTTATTACAATTGTGTGTAAGTAATTTCGGACATATGAATATTCTTAGGTAGATAGGAATTACTTTTAAATCCGTGACGAAGTTCGGGTAGCATAGAGGAGAACAATTTTAGATTGTATGAGTAGAATTTCGGATAACAGTATTTAAACCTTACTTGGGGATTGTAATTTTCCAGTAGTGGCCAATTTCGGGTATCTTAAAGTAATTGTTAGATAGCTTAGGTGTTGGTACCAAATGGAAATTTTAGCGTTTAATTCCCTGAGTGGTTTCGGACAACTTATGCAATTTCTTTGTAGTTGGTTTAATCTGGGGTAGATATTTAGATTATACATTAGTATATGAGTTAGCCTAAATTATTAATAACTTTCAGCATAAAGTAGAGCACGGCTGAATTGCATAGGAATAAAGCGAATTCGGGCAGCCTAAGTATTTGTATATGAGTTAGCTTACAATTTTGAGTAGCTCAAGTTAGAAATTCGGGTGGCAAGATACTAGCGGTGAAATTCATTTTCGGGTATTCTAATTTCGGGTCTTGAGTGACTGTCTGCCATATTAGGGTTAAATTTTAGCGTTTTCGTTATTTTATGATTTTGGGATTTTTAGGGTGTTGGTATGTTTACTATTCTGATGCTTATTTAAGTTAACTGATGTAGTTACGTGATAATATTATCGTACTCAGAGGTTCGATACGTTAGGAAACTCACCAGACGTTTAGGCTGATTTTTATCAGGAGGATAGGTAGGCGAAATCCACATACGACACGTGAACGTTATGTGCTAAGGTGATATTTATGTGAATCGGTGAATTATGTGATTTGGTGAATTACGTGCTTTACATGTATTAAATATTTTGCACATTATACATTTGTTATTTGTACTGCACTTGCATATCATGAGCACGACATATTGATGTGAGCGGATGACCGTGTTGAGACGGTGACACCTGACGGTGTCGGTGCGAGGCGCGACTGGGTAGATGTGACCGATTTCGGTCGTCGACTCGGAGTCGAGTTGAGGTTGGTACCAGTGCACCTGACGGTTGGTGCCGTCGAGACGGGTGGTTGGTGCCGCCTGGCTTTATATGACCGGTTGGTGCCGGCAAGATCAGTGGTTGGTGCCGCTGATGACGGTTGGTGCCGTCGAGATGAGTGGTTGGTGCCGCTCGGACTCTACGGTTGGTACCGTAGGTTCAGTTATGAGGTGCATAGTCCGACCTAGGGCCCTAATATTGAGATAGGGTAGAGATGGGAAACGAACGTGTGAGGTAAGACCGAGATGTGGAAAGAGCGTGCATTGCATTTGTGAAATGTTGGGGTTGGGATGTGAGTGCATGTTGCATGTCATGCATATTTCCCCTACTGAGCGATAGCTCAGGGTTTTACGTGTTGTAGGTACCGAGCCCGACGCTAATGCGTGTCGCGGCTGAGGCGGGCTGACGGCAGTGCTCCACGGATTTTTGAGGGCGAGGCTGTACATGGATGTGACCCGTGGAGCGACGTTAGGGTTTGGGATTTTGTAATTTTGGGGCTACGGCCCGTGTATAGTAATGACGGTGTAGACGATATATCGTAATATATTTTATTCCGAAATTTTTAATTAGACTGGTCTTCCGCGACTTACGTTGCGAAAATCCGCCAGAATTAGTATTAGAATGTAAGGGTCGCCACATTATTGCTCTGACATACCAGTATGTTGAAAATTTGTAACACAAAACAATCATTCTATACCAGATCATATATTTTTCAATCCACTTTTTACACCACACAAAATGGGTCCTTTAACCTAAAAAATTCTTAAAGAGGGTCTGAATACGAAATCAAACCCTTAAAGGGGCCTGATTTCGAATTGACCCTTAATTCTAAGGGAAATAAATACACGTTAGATCTTTAGTACCATCTTGTCACCTTATATAAAAACAAAGATGTGTGAATAAATTTAATTGAAAGATCTAGAATTAACACATAAATAAAAGGCCCAAATAATACATAAGGCCCAAAACACAAATAAAGTAAGATTTGATTGCTTAGCTCCAAGGGAAATAACGTCATCTAGTTGTCCCATCAGCAATATGATCGAAATCTTAATACCTATCCAACATATAACGAGATTGTTAGTAGAGAACAAAAGTGAGGCACTAAAGGAAGTAAGAAACATAAGAAAGATCATTTGGAACAAAAGACTAACTTGGAGCTAAGAACAAGGATTTGTAGGAGCTTCATCAAATTACAAAGAGAGGTATACGAAACTCCCTATACTTAAATTAATTTCGATAGCTATACACTGTTTCATGGTTAAGTAATGATTGTAAGGACCTTTTCGAGAATGATCACGCTTACAGAACCCAAAACTTCCGAAGGTTAATGATTGTATATTTATGTATGGATATGAGTGTTAGTCATTTTCGAATCATGTGGGTGTCCATGGGAAGTTAGTGATTTTTAGACCGTAACATTTTCTAGGATAGGAATAATTTTCGAAGAATAATCATGATAATATATGGATGGATTATGGTAGTTTTAAAATATTCCTTTCTTAAGAATTATTGCAGATTTGCGAGAGAATTAATTTTTTGGACTTAATATGATTTTCGAAAGATGAAGGTTCATAAGGGTTTGATGTTTATAAGGCATTAATTTCCGGGTTTAGGATTTTACTTGAAATAGGATTTCACGAGTTCTAAATGTTTCGCGGGTCGCGGGTAAGTAAAAGGTTCGCGAACTGAGTTTCGCGAATCTTTAGGTGTAAAGTCTTTACGGGCAGAAATCTGACTTTTGCAAACTGGAAGGGTTCGCGAATGTGAGACAGATTCGGGCCAAAAGTTTGAATTCGCGGGCCATAGAGGTTCGCGAATTGGGATGGGTTCTCGCGGGTCAGCTTCTCGCTGGACAAACGGATTTCGCGGGCCAGGCAAGTTGGCGAATTGAGAAAAGGATAAGGTTCACGGCCAGTTCATTTCATGAGTTACTTCGCGGGTCTAAGGGTTTCACGAGGCATGAATACTTTGCGAACCCTAAAGCTTTCGCGAACCCTAAGGCTTCCGCGAACTAGGAACGCTTCGCGAATCAAACGAAGTTCGCGAACCGTTAAGGTTTCGCGAGTTGACCCTTGAATTCAAATTTAATTTCGAAAGTTAATATTTTAAATCTGTATAGTTCTAGAATTAGTACATATACTGACAATATTTATTTATTTAGAGGATTAATATATAGGGACTCCACCAGACCTCTTATTCGACTGTAGCTGGAGGACATGTAAGTGGAATATCCATCTACAACACGTAAACTATTTGTGCTTATTTCAAATATATGTGCTATGTTAGTAATGTGAATAGGACGTACTAAATGATTTACATGATATATGTGCTCATATGTGCTATCGTGTGATCATGCGATTATGTGTCTCCGTAAGTTCCGTCTGGCATCATGCTACCATATAATATCTTGTTAAGTACCCGCATGTGCATTACACGGCATTTCACGGAGTGTACCGTGGTGGAACGGTGGTACTGCATTGTACCTAGGGAGCGATTAGCCGATATTGGCTGTCGACCAGTAGAGGAGTCATGTGAGTGTGGGCATCTGTTGTGCATCAGCGCCTGTGACGGTGAGCCATTGGCCCGTTGGACATTATGCGTCAGACTGCGGGCGGCCTAGAAAGGAACGACTTGGAACATCCCCAAGTAGACTGGCTAGTGTAGGCCACGCTGTCGCATGCGGGAGGAGGCGACCTGGAGATGCGACCTGGGTACCCTTACGGGACCTGGTGTAGGCTACCAGCGTAGCACCGCATTGGGCAGAAGAGGCGACCTGAGAGTGTGACCTGATACGGCTCAGGGAGGCTGCTCGGTGTAGGCCACTGTCGTAGTTTTGTGATTGTGTTGTGGTTATGTTCGTGATCGTGGTTGTGATTTCATGTGATGGCGCACAGTATGGAGCCCAGGGCCCGTGTGAGGTGGTGAGCGTATCCCGGTTGTGATGAGTGATAGTGAGTGGCATTGCATTGGTGAGAATTGGGGGTGAGTGAACGTGAGCGAGTCATACGTGCATGCATTATTTCACCTACTGGGCAATAGCTCAGTGTTTGCGTGTTATAGGTAATCGACGATCGAGGCTGGCTATCGGAGTTTCCATGGGCTTTTGAGGGCGGATTGTACATGGATGACGATCTGTGGGCGAGTGATAGGGTGTTTTGGGCTAAGGCCCGCTTGTATTAATTTTATATGAACAATTGTTTTTGTAAAATGCGTTCTACGCGGCTTTCGCTGCTAAACCCGATGCGATTTATTGCTAACTAGCGATTAGAAAGTGACGGTCGCTATAGGTCGTATCGGAGCTTAGGATATAGATTTTGTAGACTGTCCATGTACGGCCGCTCAAAAGCATGGAATCCCAGCTTCGTCTGTAAGTGTTTATGTCTCTGTGATAATTCTTATGTGCTGATGTGAAACTTTGATTATAATTAGTAGGATAAAATGGTACGAACTAGGAGTGAGTTTAATGGCAAATCAAGCCGACAACACCACGAGGAACGGGAATCTAGTCCCGACGAACATGACTCAAACCGTACAATTTCCCAGCTTGCTGATCTTGTTCAGCTCCAATCCGAACAAATTAATGCCTTGATCCGTAACCAGAGTTCGACGGAGCGACATATGTCGCCCCAGATCGACCGAACTGAAACCATTGGGCACAGGTTTCGTAAACTCAATCCGCCTATTTTCGAAGACATCGTGGATCCAATTGCGGTGGGTGAGTGGCTTAGGTCCATTGAATCTACATTCCAATATAGCCGAACTCCCGAAGGCGAGAAAGTTCTATGTGCCGCCTTTTAACTCCTGGGAAATGCCGGATACTGCTGGGATACCATCACAGTGATGGAAGATCCGAGCACAATGACCTGGGAGCGCTTTAAAGAGCTCTTCGAGGAAAATTATTTTATCATTTCTGCCCGTGACACAAAAATGGAGGAATTCATCAATCTACGCAGGTCGGAATGTCTGTTGCGGAGTACATCCGCAAATTTGAGCAACTTTCTCGCTTTGCTCCCCACGTAGTAGCGATAGACAACCTTAAAGTGGGACGTTTTCTAATCGGCCTGAAGTCTGAACTGTACCGAGATGTCGCGGTGACGAGATCTCCAGATATGACCTATGGTAAGGCTGCCGAACAAGCTTTGGTGGCCGGAGAAGCCGAAGCGAGGTCTAAAGGTCGAGAAGCAAAGAGGAAGATGGAGCAGGGACAATATGGTCGCGAAGGAAAAGAAAAGAACCAATTGATCGTCCATGCTCCTAATCAGCCGAACCGAGGGAGGCCAAATGAACCCAGATCGGAACAAATGCCAAATGCAAGACCTAACAATGCTCTGGCCAAACAACCGGTGCCGACTTGCCAACAATGTGGACGTGGACATGTCGGTGTCTGTTTTGGTCCTAATCCCAATATTAAGTGCTTCAACTGTGGAAAGGTGGGCCATATCTCGTGATTTTGTCGTGAGAATCCGCCGGTCAATCCGACCCCTGCAAAGAATCAACAACCTGTGCAGAACCAACCTCCGAGGGTACCTGCTAGCGTATTTACCCTCACTGCTGAAGAAGATGAAATACAACCTAGGGTAGGATAGAACAAGATATGTAAGATAAGATGCCATCATTTTGTGAACTTATGAACTTAGGAGCGGTAATATTTTGTACTCGAAGATAAGATAATATAAATATTTTGTCTAATGGTTATTAAATTAAGTAACGGGAAAAAACCTGAAAATCATAGAATAATGATGACAAATAAGAATTGCAGGAAGGGTAGTGATCATTGCATTTCCCCAATACAAGAACTGCGACAACGAATACATCCAAAACCACTGAGTGCTCGTTTGGTTGAATAGGTTTATATTTAGGAGGGTTTAATTAAGTAAGGGTTTATATAGAACAAATTAATTGGTATAAATAAAATGCGTGTGTGGTTAGTGGGTTTAAATAAACACATGTGAGGAGGTGTGTTTATTTAAACCTGTCTGCATGGGTTTAGTATGGTTTTATATAAACCCGTGGTTTAGATAAAACCATGAACCAAACAGTCTGACATGTCTTAAACTCACCTTTAAAATTACTAAACCCCCAAACCAAACAATCACTGAAAGAGTAAAAGAAATCGATTCTCCGAGTTACTCCAATCGGCATAACTTCGGGGGCGAAATTCTTTTAAGTGGGAGAGGATGTAATACCCTCAAAAAAAATTAAAGCGGGATTATGATTGAAGATTTAGACAATTAGCGAAGAAAATATTAGGAATAATTTTCCTAATAAATATTAATTAAAGAAAAGTCGGATGAAGCTAAAATAAGTTTGGGCTTGAATAAAAGGATCACCCAAATATCTATTAAAGATTATGTTAGAAATATAAGACCCAAATCAAACATTTAAAGGGATGGCTTAACTCTAAGGGAAATAAATAAACGTTAGATCTTTATTACCATCTTGTCACCTTATATGAAAACAAAGATGTGTGAATAAATTTAGTTGAATGATCTTGAATTAACGCTTAAATAATAGGCCCAAATAATACATAAGGCCCAAAACACAAATAAAGTAAGATTTGATTGCTTAGCTCCAGGGGAAATAACGTCATCTAGTTGTCCCATCAGCACTATGATCGAAATCTTAATACCTATCCAACATATAACGAGATTGTTAGTAGAGAAGCATTCATTTTAGTAAGTAAAGAACAAAGAACAAAAGTGAGGCACTAAAGGAAGTAAGAAACATAAGAAAGATCATTTGGAACGAAAGAATAACTTGGAGCTAAGAACAAGGATTTGAAGGAGCTTCATCAAATTACAAAGAGAGGTATACGAAACTCCCTAAGCTTAGTGTACTTAAATTAATTTCGATAGCCATACACTGTTTCATGGTTAAGTAATGATTGTAAGGACCTTTTCGAGAATGATCACGCTTACAGAACCCAAAACTTCCGAAGGTTAATGTTTGTATATTTATGTATGGATATGAGAGTGTTAGTCATTTTCGAATCATGTGGGTGTCCATGGGAAGTTAGTGATTTTTAGACCGTAACATTTTCTAGGATAGGAATAATTTTCGAAGAATAATCATGATAATATATGGATGGATTATGGTAGTTTTAAAATATTCCTTTCTTAAGAATTATTGCAGATTTGCGAGAGAATTAATTTTTTGGACTTAATATGATTTTCGAAAGATGAAGGTTCATAAGGGTTTGATGTTTATAAGGCATTAATTTCCGGGTTTAGGATTTTACTTGAAATAGGATTTCACGAGTTCTAAATGTTTCGCGGGTCGTGGGTAAGTAAAAGGTTCGCGAACTGAGTTTCGCGAATCTTTAGGTGTAAAGTCTTTACGGGCAGAAATCTGACTTTTGCAAACTGGAAGGGTTCGCGAATGTGAGACAGATTCGGGCCAAAAGTTTGAATTCGCGGGCCATAGAGGTTCGCGAATTGGGATGGGTTCTCGCGGGACAGCTTTTCGCGGGCCAAATGGATTTCGCGGGCCAGGGAAGTTCGCGAATTGGGCAAAAGATAAGGTTCGCGGACCATTTCATTTCACTAGTTACTCCGCGGGTCTAAGGGTTTCGCGAGGCATGAATACATGGCGAACCCTAAAGCTTTCGCGAACCCTAAGGCTTTCGCGAACTAGGAACGCTTCACGAATCAAACGAAGTTCGCATACCGGTAGGGGTTTCGCGAGTTGACCGTTGACTTCGAATAATTTCGAATTAATTATTTTAAATCAGTATAGTTCTAGAATTAGTACATATACTGATAATATTTGTTTATTCAGAGGATTAATATATAGGGACTCCACCAGACCTCTTATTCGACTGTAGCGGGAGGACAGGTAGGTGGAATATCCATCTACAACACGTAAACTATTTGTGCTTATTTCAAATATATGTGCTATGTGAGCAATGTGAATAGGACGTACTAAATGATTACATGATATATGTGCTCTTATGTGCTAATCGTGTGATCATGCGATTATGTGTTTTCGAAAGTTTCATCTGGCATCATGCTACCATATATTATCATGTTAAGTACCTGCATGTGCATTACACGGCATTTCATGGAGTGTATCGTGGTGAAACGGTGGTACTGTATTGTACCTAGTCACCGATTAGCCGATATTGGCTGTCGACCCGTAGAGGAGTCACCTGAGTGTGGGCATCTGATGTGCATCTGCGCCTGTGACGGTAAGCCATTGGCCCGTTGGACATTATGCGGCAGACTGCGGGCAACCTAGAAAGGAACAACTTGGGACATCCCCAAGTAGACTGGCTAGTGTTGGCCACGCTGTCGCATGCGGGAGGAGGGCGACCTGGATGTTGCGACCTGGGTACCCTTACGGGACCTGTTGTAGGCTACCAGCGTAGGCCCCCATTGGGCAGAAGAGGCGACCTGAGAGTGTGACCTGATACGGCTCAGGGAGGCTGCTCGGTGTAGGCCACTGCCGTGTGTTGTGATCGTGTTGTGGTTGTGTTCGTGATCGTGGTAGTAATTTCACGTAATGGTGCCCAGGGCCCGTTGTGAGGTGGTGAGTGTATCCCGGTTGTGATGAGTAATAGTGAGTGGCATTGCATTCTTGAGAATTGGGGGTGAGTGAACGTGAGCGAGTCGCATATGCATGCATTATTTCACCTACTGGGCAATAGCTCAGTGTTTGCATGTTGTAGGTAATCGACGATCGAGGCTGGCTATCAGAGTTTCCATGGACTTTTGAGGGCGGGGCTGTACATGGATGACGACCTGTGGGCGAGTGATAGGGTGGTTTGGGCTAAGGCCCGCTTGTATTACCATTTTATATGAACAAATGTTTTTGTAAAATGGGTTCTCCGCGGCTTTTGCTGCTAAACCCGATGCGATTTATCGCTAACTAGCGATTAGAAAGTGAGGGTCGCTACAAAATCAGGTTACGGAGGAATCACACAATGTACTGCTTTCAATGACGGAACCAAAAACTGTCCATGAAGCCCTGGACGATATATCATGGGTCACTGCCATGGAGGACGAGTTATCACAGTTTTAAAAGAGCCAAGTGCCGACACTCGTGGAGCGACCAGACAAAAAATCCATCATAGGAACAAAATGGGTCTTCCGCAACAAACTCGACGAACACGGTAATATACCAGAAACAAAGCGAGGTTAGGTGTAAAAGGTTATTCTCAGGAGGAATGTATTGATTTCGATTAAACTTTAGCTCCGGTAGCTAGATTAGAGTCTAAACATGTCTTACTTGTATATGCACGAAATGGTTTAATAAATGAGGAAGTTTATGTAGCACTTGTTCGTGAATTCAGTTTGAACAAAGTTTCCAATTCAGCTGGGCTAAGCAAGTTGAAGCATGTCGCAATACCACTTACTTCGCCTTACGATCAAGCGATAAAAAAAACGTATCAATCATTTTATTGTTAAATTCATTGTACGTTCATGGTAACTCGTTATGATCTCTCTGTATTTTTAGCTAGTAACTCGATGATTCCTCAGGCTTTTGTGCGCTATATTGTCGACGTAGTTTGGGCTTTTGCCCATTTAGTTGATTTGTTGGTTACCTTAAGGTGTTCTCGATAAGTGTTGGTTCCGAGCGCAAACTATTTATGGAAATCATTGAAATAGTAGTCTATGCAACCTTTATGCTGATAAGGTGGCAAATCAACTCGAATATGATCAGTATACCTTGTCCTAGTAAATATCTCATTTTTCCATTTAGCTGCGGCTTCCACCGTGATTCTTGTACTGATATCGCTCCAACTTCTTGTCGAGAGATGTATATGTCTAATATCCACTACTAAAATTTTATGAACCAATCCAATTATGTTGAGAAATATAAATAAGAATTAAGAAGAAGAAATGTCGGGAAGTAGAGAAGACATTAGAAAGATCATATTAGATAAGATTGAAGAAGAAGAAACAACTGAACATGTAGGGATTTTTCAGGCCCAAATTCAGACCAAACCCAAGCCCATATAAGCTTGTGGGGTTCCTCTCTAAAACCAATTGGCAATAGAGGGAGTTAGCCCACACGCTTATAAGGCACTCATATAATTATCCGATGTGGGACTTGAATTTAATCAACAGAACAAATGAAGAAGAGATGAAGATTATTGATTAGATTCTTCATCAGTTACTGGCGATACATCTCAATTAGAGTATATTACAATTGCAGAAAATGGGCGAAAAATGTATCATAGCTCGTCTCGTTCGATTAATGCTCTTTTAGTTTAATTTAATCGTGTAGAGAGGGGAAAGAACGAGAGCAGATTTGATATCCCACAGAAGAAAAGAGTAGAGATAATACAGAGAAATAAAATAGAGAATTTGCCGGGTATTTTCTCCGACTATAAAGAGAGATATTGAGGGTTTTCTCCTTTATAGATTGAGAGGTTATAACTCCTATATTTTTCCTCTATAGTGGATTATTCTTCCTTGCCTGTGGTTTTTACCACGATTTGGTTGGGGTTTTACCACGTTAAATCTCGGTGTTCACTTTATCTTTAATTTCTCAAATATTAGCCGCTGTATTATTCGACCGGTCCGCTGCCACGCCAACAATTGGTATCAGAGCCGAGCTTGGGTTTATATATCTATCTATCGTATACTCTGTGGTTGCGACTAACATGGACCCTCCACATAAAAAAATAGATGTTATATTGCCTTTGTAACAGTAACATAAAGCTGGTACGAGTTCAATAATTATCTGCTGCAACCCCGTCGGAGTTATCATTCACGACTGAGCAAAAATTATGGTGGTGAAATTCGATATTGAAAGTTAAACGGGAGAAATTTCTCACTGTGGAAATTAAGATAAAGGCGATCTTGCGGAAAGACGGCTGTTTGGAGGCAAAGGAGATTTGGGACCACCTAACCAATCTGTACGAGCCGACGTCGTTACACAAAAAAAATTTCTTGAAGAGAAAATTGTTCACTTGAGAGTGTCTGAATCTACTTCGGTGACGGAGCATCTCAACGTCTTGAATACTCTATTTTCCCAGGTAACATCATTGGGGTATACAACGGAGGCTGAAGAACGTGCGAAAATTCTACTTCAAAGTCTGGCTGATTCGTATGATCAACTCATCATCAACTTGACAAACAAAGATCTTATCTTCAATAACATCACAGGTGCTATTCTTGAAGAAGAAAATCGACGAAAGAACAAGGAGGAGCAGCAAGCAGGCTCGCAACAGGTCGAAGCTTTGACGATGATGAGAGGGAGATCGACGGAACGTAGTTCAAGTGGGAGTCACACTCAAGGCAGGGAGAAGTAAATAGAAGGATATGAAATGCTAGCACTGTGGAAAGAAGGGTCACCTGGAAAAGGATTGTTGGAGCCTGAAGAATTCCAATCCTCAAGGAAACCTGGCAAACGCAACAGGTGGAGACGTATTGTGTAGCGAAACAGCTATCTCAACGAAGAGGCGTATGATGAGATATGGATTCTTGACTCGGGCGCAACTTATCATATGACCTCTCGAAGAACTGGTTCAACCACTACGAACCTATCACGAGAGGATCTGTATATAGTTGCGAAGATAATGCCTTAAAGATCGTAGACGTTGGAACCGTGAGGTTGAAGTTGTACGATGGTACAGTTCGCACTATTCAAGGAGTGCGACACGTGGAAGGTCTGAAGAAGAATTTATTATCTGTGGGACAGCTCGATGATCTTTGCTGTGAAATCAAAGTTCGGGGAGGAATAATGAAAATAATCCGCGGAGCACTTGTAGTCATGAAAGGTGAAAATGTTGCTGCAAATTTATTTATGCTGTTGGGAGAGACGGTGCAAGAAGGTGTAACGACCCTCACTCTAATAAATATTTTGGCGGATTTTCACAATGTAAGTCGCGGAAAACCCGTCTAATTGAAACTTTTTCTAAAATAAAATACATTAAATTAAACATCGTCTACACAGCAATATATTTATACACGCCATATCACTAAAATATCAAAAAATTAAAAATCCTAACATCACTCCACAAGTCGCATCCATGTACTGCTCTACCCTCAAAAGTCCGTTGAGGCACCGCCGTCAGCCCGCCTAGTATGACGTACTCCAACGTCAGGCTCGGATGTACCTACAACAGGTAGACTGGGCTCCTTGCCCAGTAGGTGAAAATATGCATGATGCAAGTGTACGTTCTACCCATATCCCAAACACCTCACAAATGCACGCTCGACTCGACTCTACTCATCTCAACACTAACACGTCTCAACACCCCACACTACTCGACGCTATGTACATTTCTGATATCCCACTCAGGTCTAGTTAGAATGGGTTCCACTCAGTTCACGTTAGAGTGGAATATCCCATTCAAGTCTGGTTAGAGTGAGTGGCTACTCAGGTCTCGTTAGAGTCGCATATCCCGCTCATGTCTCGCTAGAACGGGTAAGCTACTCAGGTCTCGTTATAGTTGCCCTATACTCGAAATGTCTTATAATGTCACAACACATCCCATCACTCAATACCTCGTACACTCGGGCGGCCAAATCAGGTCACGTTAGAGTTAGCACGCACCCGAGTTTCCCCTCTGCTCTACGCGCCAACCCTCACAAGTAACTCGCTCTTTTTACCCAACTCCCTGACACATCAAACATCACTCTTCTCGTACTGACTTAATATGCAAACGCAGTGCATATGACATACGTATAGAATGCAACATACACAGTACACATAGAGGACGTGACAAAGTTCACAAAATCATCATATAAATCACGTGATCACATCGACATCCAAAAACATACTAAGCACAAGCACGTCTACGTGTTGTATTGAGAACCCTAATTGTCGAAACCCTAAAATACCTTCAACATACTGAATATCTAAAGCCTATGTGAAATATCGAAATTACTCCTATAAGTATCAGTACGCAAATAAAATGGCTTATTTAAATATGAAAATATCCATAACCCTTAGGTGAGAACATGAATGAATCGCACTATTCGCTTTCTTGATAGCTGGATCTTGCTTCCTGTGAGTCATCCTATAGGAATTTGTCTTAGAATGATTGTTTTTAATGTTGGAGGAAGAGCCTATTTCGAAATTTGTGCTTCTAAATTTGTAGGCTGAAGGGAACATGTGGAATTAATGATTTTGAGTGAGGAAATGGTTCTTTTATTTCTGCGAGTGTCTTTATTACAGAAGGAGTGGATAAGTTTGGAACATTAACATCTAAGAGCTCCTTCTTTATTTCTACTCTAGACACTATCGCCTTGGATTTCTCTAGCTCCTTTACTACGTTCCCTGTAGACATAGTAGAAACAGGGTTAGATGTAACATTTTTCAATATATTGATCTTAGATATCGAGTTAGTGGAAGGCGATTTTTGTTTCTTCACGCTTTTATAATGATAGTTTCCTTAGAGGATGATGCGTGAGAAACAGTTTGTGCTTTGGAGGGAGCTTTGAAATTTTCCATTTCCTTTAGGAACTTTTTCTTTTCATCTTTGAAATTCTTCTTTTCGATGTCAAATGACGAACGCATTTCCTCAATTTCCTTAACCATAGGAGGAATATAAAGATTAGAAGAATTCCCAGAATAGTAAGTGGTAGATTCCTTGGACTGACTCGTATGTTGTAAAGAATAAATTGAATCACTGTTACACTCATGGGGTATATCCCGAGTTTTGCAACTGTTATTCAATTCGTAGTCAAAGGGGATCTCAACCCTAGTTTTGGCTTTACGCTTTTCTTCTTCTAACGCATTTGTCTCAGACGCGCTAGTAAAAGTCATTAGGGAGGTTAGACCCAATCCCATGTATCTTATATCATAAAGTTGAATGCAATCAACTTTTCTTAAATTGTGTGGGTTTGAAAGTCCTAAACCTTCCTTATCATTATAAATGTCAGTTTCTAAGGGCTGGTTCAAATGAATCATTTGATCGGTTTGTCCCCTAGAAGTCAGCATTTCGTCTAAGAGTTTGATCCTAGAATACAGTCTTTTTCTTTCCTCAGATAGTGCTATATAGTCATTTTTAGATGTGGCCAACTCTCTGCTGCTTTCGCCCAGGGCTTCATCTAGGTCGATATTTTTAGTCTCTAAGGAGGTGACTCTAGACTACCTATTTTTTCATGCATTTGACAAGAGAACTTCTACGTGAAATTTTTCGCCAAATAACATTGATAGTTACGCTCACTTATAGCTAGTCTCTCATCTAGTTTTACTTTTCTGCTCACATTGCATGTTAGCCTCGTCTACTTCGTATGATTCTAACATGGTCAATAATGTGGAATTTAAGGAATTTACCTCCTGAGATAACGTAGATGCTTGGTCATCATCCGTCTGGTTTGAGGGTTCAACGTCGGAATCTTCGTCTAGGCGGCCATGAGTGTTAGGTTCTCCTCTTGTGAACTCGACGTATCCTCGAGCCAATGGTCTTGCTCTGCCATGAGAGCTACTCCAGCTTCCTTCTGTTTGGTGAGTTGAAGCTTCTTGGAGTAGTAATTGGCATCTCTCTTCTTTGGGAGAGTGCATTCACGGGAGAAGTGCCCTGATTTGCCGCAATTAAAGCACTTGTTTGACTCTTTAGCGTTCTTGACTTCAGCGATCTCCGGTGTTCTTTCCTTGTTCTTTGAGCTAGTGTTCCGAAGTTTGTTGGCTGATGATAAGGACTTCTTCTTGAAGTACTGTTTGCTTTTCATCTTTCCAATTAGAGCCAGTTGCTTTACTAGGGCTCGGATATTTGGCTCGACATCGGAGTCCGATTCAGCTTCCGACCCTGATGGGGTGGGAGGCCTGATGGTCTTGTCTTTGCAAGATCTAGAGCTTCTCTTTCTCTGAGACTAAGGCAACTGAGTCTTCGGTTTGTCTGCCCTTTTGCTCCTTCTGAATCTCGAAGATGTCTTCCTCGTGTTGTGCGAGATTGTCGAAGATAGCGTGAATATCCAGCTCCTCCAAGTCTTTGTTCTGTCGAATTTGAGTGGATATTTTCTTCCATTCCGAGGTCAGAGAAGATAGAAATCGAATGTTGGTCTCCATGTTCGTCTTTTAGATTTTTATCTTCCTCATCTCGTTGAGAATTGTTAGGTATCTTTGATAAATATCTTCTAGGCTCTCTTCTGGTTTGGCCTTGAAAGGGTTGTAGGCCGTTAGTATGTTGGCCTTTTTGGCTTTGACTCCGACTTCGGTACGCTGCATCATGCGATAAATTTATTCCCCCAATCCTTTTGTCGTAGGAATGTTGTCGATCTGTCTATATATGGCGTTTGGGATGCCTTGCATGAACCAAGTTTTGTAGTCGATATCAGCCTTTGCTCGCAGCCTCTCTGCATTGTTATACTCACTAGGAGTTTTAAGTCTTCTTTGTACCGCAGGTAAAGGCGGATTGTTCATTGTATTGGTGCTTGTTCAACCCGAGCTGGACCTTCTTCGAGAGAAGCAAGAAGGTACTCAGCATGCTCTTTGAGTTCTAGGAAATTCAAGAAACGGCTGCGCCAGAATGTATGTTCTCCGCTTTTCAAAATAGGTGGACGGTTGTCATTTCCAAGTGTATAAGCATCCATTTTGTCTCGAGTTGATTTGTAGATATCTTCGTAAGTTGTTCGAAGAATGGATTTCGGTGTAGTGTGCTTCACAAGTAGCAAATTTGTAAGTAGCATTTGATTTGAAGGTGATCGAGAATTATTTTGATTCAATTTTTGAAGTTTTATGGACCCTGGAGCTAGATGGCTGAACCACTGTTGGACTGCCCTGACTAAGGTGGTTAGGAACACCCGGCATTTGACTCCGTCGGAGAAATCATGTAACAAGACTGTGTTTTGGAAGCGCAAGACATGCTCCACAGGGTTTGTGGTCCCATCTTACTCGTAGGGTAGTTGCTTAAAGTTAATGGAGACTTCCCCCACCAACAGTTCCTTGGCAAAGGGAGTTCGTGCCACGAGCCCTTCTCTCAACCTTGGCTGCATGGTGCGGCTTCGTACTCCGTCCACAACCTGTTTGAGATCCACCAGTTGGTCTCGTAGCTTCTTTTCTTTCTCCGCCCACGTGTCTTCCTTCCTTCCCGACCGTCACCCGATGTTCTTCCTTTTTGAGCTCCCAACCCCCTTCGCCTGTTCGTGAGCTTCATTTGACGGAACTGATAGAGCTCCGTATCGGTGTCCTGACCTTTCCTTCCAATTTGCCCACTCCGTCTTGCTCTACTTCCTCGTTTTGGGCCGGCTTTCAGGTCCAATACGCTCTAGGGCGTGCCTGGTAGCCGTTGACGGTACCTCTTCCCTCCATGACTAGTTTACGGATTCTGACTGCCTTCTAGGTGTTTCCGCACATAAGCATGGGGAGCAAACTGATGTGATGTGATAACTTGAGACATTCCATGATAACTTGCAACATTCCGTTGTAACTTGTGACATTCCATGTGATATGATCTGGTAATTGCTAAATCTTTGCTACTGTGCTTTACATAGGAATATAAGCAATTAGACAGGGGGATCATGCTATGAAATTTGATAAATTTGTTTTCTTTGATCGTATGTCACATGCTTTGATACTTAAACATGCCACGTTCGTAAATGGCTTCATATCGAGTGTACTCATATGCTTAAGATAGCCATTAATTACTTGTCATCATCAAAAAGGGGGAGATTGGAGACCTTTTTGGTCCAAATGATTATGAGAGTTTTGATTATCAAAGTAATTATGTAAGTTGGGGGTTACAAATTCGAACTTGATATGCATGTTATATGATGTTTGTGTATGTGAAAATGTTTGATTACGCACTTAAATGTGATTAAGTTGTTAAGAAAATCAAATTTGTGTGATGTTGTGCTTAACTGGAATATTTATATGATCACGTGGTTATGAACGTCTTCGTATGAATGAAATCTCATTGCGTGCTATATATGGAAAGTATATCATGTTGAGCGATATGTGAATTGAAAACGCGATCGAGTTATTTTATGAAAGAATATCGCTATGATCACCCTGATATGAATGATTGTATGTTATGTATGGAAAAGATTTTATGATTGAGCTGAAAACGTGATTGAGTTATTTTAGGAAAGAATATCTATCTGATCACCCGGATATGAATAACTGTGTGCTTCTATATGGAAAGGATATTCAGTCGAGCTGTACATGTGATCGATTTATTTTAGGAAAGAATATCAATAATATATCCGTTTGAAGTGCTATCTTATTTGACTCTCAAATCAGTGAATCAGGATCTATCTTTCCTTATGCGACTTAGGATTTCTATTTTGGAAAGTGATTAATTGATGGGCTTATATGTTGTAGATGTTGATTGAGTCTATTTATGGAATGTGCTGAAATCGGATGAGATCAGCATACATGGAAAGTATGCTTTGCGTTATACTATATCACTGACAAAGACTTGGTGCGTGGAGTTCCGATTGGTAAGTTCTCAAAGGACAGAACATGTCAGGCATGTCAAATGGGTATACAAACCAAATCATCTTTTAAGAGTAACAACACTATCTCTACATCTAGACCTCTCGAGCTATTCATCTTGACCTTTTTGGTCCCGTTCAAATCATGTCTTTACGAGGTAAGAAATGTGCATTTGTGATTGTAGATGACTACTCTAGGTACTCGTGGGTGATATTTCTTGCACATAAGAGTGAACCACTAGAAAATTTCATATCACTAGTGAAAAATTAGAAAATGAGCAGGATACCACTCTATGCAAAATTCGTAGTGACAATGGATTAGAATTTGATAGTGGTTCATTCATATCCTTCTGTGATCAGCATAGTTATACACATAATTTTTCAACTCCTATTACTCCTCAACAAAACGGCGTAGTTGAGAGAAAGATCCGAGTGCTATAGGAAATAGCGAGAACCATGTTACACGAGTATGATCTCCCTAAGAAATTTTCGGCAGAAGCTGTTAGACAGGTAGCTATGTTTCAAACCGTGTTTTTCTTAGACTTATTCTGAAAAAGACTCCCTATGAACTGTGGGATGTTAGAACACCCAACATAGGATACTTTCGTATTTTTGGTTGCAAATGTTTTATCTTGAAAGATAGGGATAAGAGAGGAAAATTCGACTAAAAGGTGGGACGAAGGCATATTCTTAGGTTATAGTCTCCATTATAAGGCATATCGTGTATTCAACAAAGGAAAAGAGACTGTACAGGAATCAGTGCATGTAACCTTTGATGAGTTTCTAACATCAGGTGCTACTAATGAGGAAGGTTTAGATATGACCCTTGCAGATTCACAGATACCACAAGTGCCAACTGATGAGTCTCCTCAGGATAAAGTGGTGATGCCACTGCTGAACCAGAACCCATTGAAGTTCCACCTCAAAGAAAGTTCAAGCATGCATCCAGCCATCCCACTGATCAAGTCATTGGGAACATCACCTCTTGGATCAAAACTAGAGCCACTGCACGAAACAATTTTCAGAGGATACCCCAAATGCTCTACTATCCTTGGTGGAACCCAGGTTAGTAAATGAAGCACTCACCGAAAACTCATGGGTATATGGTATGCAGGAAGAACTAGCTCAGTTTGACGAGAGCCATGTGTGGACACTTGTGGAACGACCTCACCTCATGACAAATCTGTCATTGGTACCAAGTGGGTCTTCCGCAACAAACTAGATGGAAATGGTAAGGTTATCCGCAACAAAGCAAGGTTAGTCGCTAAAGGTTATTTCCAAGAAGAAGGTATAGATTATGAGGAAACGTTTACCCCCGTAGCAAGGCTTGAATCCATCCGTATACTACTTGCCTATGCATGCTGTAAAAGGTTCAAGTTATCTCAAATGGATGTAGAAAATGCTTTCTTAAATGGCTTTCTAAATGAGGAAGTTTACGTCGAACAACCCCCGGATTTTCAAAGGAAGAATTTTCAGACCATGATTTCAAATTAAATAAGGCTCTATATGGTTTAAACAAGCACCTAGGGCATGGTACGAGAGACAGTAAATTTCTGATAGATATGCGATTTACTACTGGAACTATTGATAACACCCTATTTATCAAAGATGATGGTGATCACATGTTACTGGTACAAATCATTTTTGGAAGTACCAATAACCTGCTCTGTGAAGAGTTTTCTAAGTCTATGCAGCTAGAATTTGAAATGAGTCACATGGGCGAGCTAAATTACTTCTTGGGTCTCCAAATCAAGCAACAGTGCAATGGAACATTCATTTCTCAGATCAAATATACTAAAGAGTTATTGGAGAAGTTCGGAATGGCTGACTCCAAGTTGGGATGGCAGTGGGCGCGGGGATTCCCCGTCCCCGCGGGGATCCGCCCCGAACGGGGCGGGGAATCTCCGAGTTTTTATCCCCGCGCAGCGGGGACGGGGAAAGATTTTCCCCGTGGGGATCCCCGCCCCGTTCCCCGCCCCGCCTTCCATATATATATTATAATATATATATAATATATATTGAATCCCCACGGGGAATCCGATCCCCACGGGGATCCGGCGGGGACGGGGACGGGGACAATTTTGTCCCCGAAAGCCTCGTAGGGCGGGGACGGGGATTAGGTCCCCGCCCCGCCCCGCCCCAAGGCACTGCCCACTCCTATGCACCAAACAGCTAAAATTGACGGTGACTAATCATGTACACAAGTAGATCAAACAAAGTATCGTGCCATTATAGGTAGTCTACTTTATCTCAGTGCAAGTAGGCCAGATATCATATTTGCCGTTGGTATGTGCTCTAGATATCAATCGAACCCTAAGGAATCTCGCTTGACTGCTATTAAACGTATACTTAGATACCTTAAGGGAACCATGAATCTAGGTTTATGGTATGGAACTAGCAAAGAATTTTCTTTAGTAGGATACTCTGTTGTAGACTATGCGGGTTGTAGGGATGATAGAAAAAGTACCAGTGGAACTTGCCAATTACTTGGTACTTCCCTTGTAACTTGGTCAAGTAAGAAACAGAATGCGGTCGCCCTTTCCACAACCGAAGCCGAGTATATGGCTCTAGGAAATTGTTGTCAACAACTGTTATGGTTAAGAAAAACACTTAGTGATTACGGTCTAAGCTATGATGCGATCCCTGTTCTCTGTGACAGTACACAGTGCTTTTAGTATCACTAAGAATTCCGTCCATCACTCTCAACTAAGCACATAGAAATAAAACACCATTTTATTCGAGATCATGTTCAAAAAGGAAACATTAGCATTGATTTCGTGGCTACCATAGATCAATTGGCTGATATCTTCACTAAGCCTCTCATAGAAAGCAGATTCTGTGATATCCGTCAGCGTTTAGGAATCTTAGAGCTAATTAAGGAAAGATGATCCCCTCCTTCAGCCTATTATCTCACAGCCTTATATAGACGATATCCTTCAGTAGAAATCTCAAATTAGGAAATAAAATCCTTGATCTCCTCAATCTTCCTTCAAAATAAGTTCTCTTAGCATCTCGATTTAAGAGCCAAAATCTTCTCATCTCTCTCACACGATTTCTTTTGAATTTTAAATCATCACATCCATCAACCGTCTACATCTACCTATCTCTCTCTCATTTACTTCATCTTCTACCTTTCATCGTCCTTTACTTCCCTTTCCTCTGAAAACCCTAAAACAATGGTGAGAACGGCTGAATCTAAGCAAGTCGACGCAGGCTCCAGCGCGAAGAATCGAAAAGAACCATCATCTAAGGAATCACCCTCACCCACTTCGTCGCCTGCCTCCATAACCACCCGCTCAAAAACTAAACCCTCAGTGAAATCCTCAAAGTCCTCGAAACCATCCAAGAAAGCCAAAACTGTTCACAAAGACCCTTCTCCTAAGCCTTCACCATCTCCTAATCACAGCACTCTTCGTGAACCCATTCCCCATGTCTCTCAAGCTCGTGAGCCCACTACAAAATCATCTCCTGTCCGTGAATATTCTCCACAGCCTTCTCCAGTACGTGAATCTTCTCCACATCCTTCTCCAATCCATGCAATCTTCTCCACAGCCTTCTCCAGTTCATGAACCTCTTCCACAGCCCTCTCCTGCTCGAGATCCCAGTCCACCTAAGCAAAGCTCTCCACCTAAGGAATCTTCAGCCTCTAAAGAAGGGCATTCCAATGCAGATGCGACAAAGGCAGATATCTATAAAGCAACCTTCGACATCAACAAGCCCGATGAGATCCCTTTTGAGGTAAAATTTCTGGATCCCACTGCTGAAGAAAACTTTCAGAACCTGTTGAATCGTGATATCGCTAGGGGTCGTGGAATCTTGTTCATGAGATCCCTTCCTGTACTGCTCTTACGTAGTTAGTTAGATTTGGATGGGAGAAATTTCTTAGTATCAATCGGACCGACTTCCCTGAAGCTATGAAGCTCTTTTATTCCAACCTAGACAATGAAGAAACCGACTAACATTGTGATAACCTCCTATGTTCTGGGTAAGAAATGAGTGGAACTGTGAGAAGCTCAATGAGATGCCCGGGGTGAGTAACATTGGGATTAGGCATTTCAGTATGAGTGAGTGGTGTGAGTCTGATGAGTTCAGTCTGTCTCAGTGCACTAGAGCCCTGTGGAATAACAATAGGAGACCTAAGTTCGCTAAAGGGGTAGCTATTAAGAAACTGGGGATAGGTCACTATATTCCTCACAAAGTCCTGAACATGACCCTACGGAGCGCTAAGAATGGTAGCGGCGGACATTCCACCAACATGAATGCTATGAGCACCTTCACCGTCTTCATGATCTCTAAGAACAGAAAGTTCAATCTAGCCTATGCTCTTATGAAGTATATGATATATGCCTTTGAAAGCCCTGAGAAGCTGCTTCCCTATGGAATGATTCTGTCCCATCGTTTCGAACTCGAAGGAGTTCAGCTGCCACCTAGTTGGGAGAACAGTGCACAGCACGCAGTCGACCTTAAGACCCTCAAAGGCATGGTAATCTACTATGAGAAGCAAGTTGGTTGGTTCAATGCCCAGGATAAGAAGGCCGTTATGAATTCTTTGAAAAAGGGGCCAGTTGGTAAGGGCAAGGCCAAGGTTGTTGAACTAACTGAGAGTGACGAGGAACCTGCTGAAGAAAACCAAGATGACGATGATGTGATCACAGAAATTTGCACTGATATCGCGGCCATCTTCAAGAAGGTTGGCAAGCTCAAGCACCAGAATGGTGAAATCCTTCACAAGCTGTCCAAGCTTGGGAAGAAACTGAGGAAGCGCGCCTCATCTGACAGCGAGTCCGATAGCGTTTAGTGCGATCTCTGATCTTCCCATCCCTTTTGCTTTCTGCAGTTCCTTTCGCGTCTATTGATTTCGTCCCGTGTCTAAGTGTCTAGGAGTCTAAGTGACTATGTGTCTTAGTAGCTTTTGTCCTCACCCTTTTTGATGCTGGAGGGGGAGAGAATTATGGGCTAAGTGTGTAATAAGATAGGTACATGCGTGTGATCCCTGCTGTTGGCATATGACTATGCTCATGCTTATGGTTAGGACTATTTATTTTTGCTCTGATTTAATTCCTTAACTAACTCTTGTGTGTGCTGACTTATGCTTTGAGAATTTTTGGATATCTAAGTCAGGGGGAGTGCAATAGTCATGATACCTATGTGTGTTGTTTCTACTGGAATCATTATGTGATATCATGGAATCATGCTACATCATATCTGCACATAGTCAGGGGGAGCAAATCATGAAAGTCTGGTAACTTATGTGTGATACTTTGCATATATATCCGCAATGATTAGTGAACATGCTATGAATCTCGACATGAAGTACTTGCAGTTAGATAGGGGGAGCATGCACATCTTATGTGAAACTTGATATCTTTCATGCTCTGTCCCTGACTAAATTAGGCTCACATGTTACATGTCTACATGTTCTAATATGCTAATTACATTAGTAACATGTCATCAAAAAGGGGGAGAATGTTGACCTTTCTTGGTCGTGCACTATATTTGAGTTTTGATGATTCCATGTACTTAAATTGAGATAGGCACTACAAATTTAGCAATTCGAAATGTGTACGTATCATGTATTTATATTTGAGTGAATTGCACTTTGACACTGTGATTCCATTGCAATGTGACTTATGTGGTACCACTGTGATCGTTGATTCCACCATCATGATATCATTGTTAGGTAAATTTGGAAAGTATGCATAAATCGAATGATAAGTGACTATGATCTTTGTGTAAAGTGACGTGATTAATCCTTAATGTGTTGCGCCATGTTAAACAGAGTAAGGATTATGCGTTAATTTGAGAAAGGATCAATATGACATACATGGTAATGATATTACTGCTGGAATCTGTCTATATATTGAATGAGATCTTATATATCCTTGAATGTGCTAAATATATATATTATATACTGAGGATATAATTGCATGAATGTTATCCGTTTTTAAGGTATGCTGAAATAGGAATTATATGATATGGATGCAATTAATTCGAGCTTATATGTTTAAGTAATTGCACTTGTGCTATACATGGAAAGGATATGTGCTATACATGGAAAACACGCCATCCACTGGAACTTGTCTATCTTTAGGAAGGAATCATGCAGATATTGCATCTAAAATGTTGGAGTCAAACGAATTCTTTCCATGTGCGAATATGGTATTCATGTAAATGGAAATTCGTGATTTATGTGCTGCATAATTGATAAGATGCTGAGTGGAACCATTTATGGTATCTTCGTAAGTACCACAGTGCTAATATGGATAAGATCTGCCTATATGGTAAGGAAAAGGTCTTTAGAGTAAGTTTTCACGCAAATTAATGAATATGACCGTTGTGATACTTGTAGCTTAATTTGTCATGATAATGGAATGATGTGTTGAACTGGTGATTGCGATTGACATTCCATATGAAGTGTGTGATACTAACAGGATTATATAAGTCAACACTTCCAACGTCGGGTGCAGATAACAAACGAACATACATACGAAAAAGCAAGAACAGATATCTGAGAATTAGAGCGTTTGATTTGCGAATTATTATTCTCTATTTGTGCTTTGTGCTTTCATTTGCGATTGTTTGAGTGCACCCTAAGCTACAAAAACTACCATCCCAATCTGAGTGTGAGTGAGCCTCAAGGAGACAAGAGTGCAGCGTGCCTTTCGTGAAGGAAGGATTTGAGATCCAGCTGACCTTCAGAAGCGAGCTGTTTCCAGTTGGAGAATAGGTATTCTCAAGGTACGACGTGGAACGAAACTCGGCGTTAGCACCCTAGCCGCGGTCTAGTGTTCATCTTGGTCTTGGTTGTGTTAGGGCGATCGGTCACTTCTGTAACCAACTACGGTAACATAGTGGATTGATCAAACTCTTGAGAAGCAAACCTCAAGGAGAGGACTAAACCCCACTTTTCTGTTCACTTGCACTCACGCAGATTCATTCGACCAACAGTTAAGGGAATAACCATCATAACATCTTAATTCCGTTCTCATTTCAAAGATACATTTGATCAAAGAAGCAATAAGTTTTTAGTAGCCTTATTCACCCCTCCTCTTAGGCACATATTTTACTTCACTAAGATTATTGGAGTTGGAACTGTCGGTAACACTTTACATACTACTATAGATGACGTATGGTTAGTTAAGAATCTAGAACATAACCTCATTAGCATTAGTCAATTATGTGACAAGGGTCATACGATAACATTCCAAAATGATAAGTGTGTTGTTAGAAATGATGATAAGGTGGAAGTCCTCAGTTCGAGCCTGATTATCCCTAAACCCAATGTGAGAACTCATTAAAGCCCTATTCGCATCATTATGTTCAATTAAAGGAATGAGAGAAGATCCAATAGAAAATATTGAAAATACTTCTAAGATGAACCCATTCCCATGCAATAGTCAGGAATTCTTGATGGTATTGAGCTGGAACAACCTGCTCTTCCTGAATATCCTGATTCAGTGCCAAAGAATTTCCTGCCACGAATCATGTATGTGTTCTTAAGAAAAGGAATTTGTCTATTTTTCGGGGTCTCAAAGAGGCGTGGAAACACATAAGAACCCTTGAAAGTCAGCTTGAGTAACGCAAATGGTGAGAATCCAGTGACGAAAACCTAAGGGTTCCTCCGCAAGGTTCGTCCACGGGTGTATTAGACTTGATGATATCACTGACCAGAATGTCAAGTGCTTAGCAGTTACATAGGATAACACCTGGTTATGACATAGACGCTTAGGACATGCTAACATGGAACTACTGTCTCGCATTACAAGTAAATGACTGGTAAGAAGTGTTCTTGACATAAATTTCGTCAAGGACAAAACGTGCAAGGCATGCCCAATGCGTAAGCAGACCAAGACGTCTTCAAGGTAAAGATTTCGATATCCACATCCAGACCACTGGAACTGCTTCATCTCGACCTTTTTGGTCATGTTCAGACGATGTCTCTAAGTGGTAAAAGATATGCCTTTGTCATAGTTGATGATTATTCCAGTTATACATGGGTGATATTCCTTGCACATAAAAATGAGGCATTAGATAACTTTGCATCGCTAGTAAAGAGACTTGAAAATGAAAAAGAAATGAACTTATGCAGGATACGTAGTGATAACTGATTAGAATTTGGTAGTAAGTCATTTGCGTCATTCTGTGATCAATTTGGATATAGTCATAACTTCTCTGCCCCCATAACTCCCCAACAGAACATCGTAGTTGAACGAAAAACAGAGTGTTACAAGAAATGACTAGATCTATGTTACATGAGTATGATATTCCTAAACGGAAGCTGCTAGTACAGCTCGTTATGTGTCCAATCGCGTTTTAGGTCGTTAGTAAAGAAAACCTCTTATGAAATCTGACATGCTAGAACTCCAAATATAGGATACTTTCGTGTGTTTTGATGTAAGTGTTTTATCTTGAATGATAGAGATAAGAGAGGAAAATTTGACTCTATAGTAGATGAAGAGATATTACTTAGTTACAGTTTTCATTCTAAAGCCTATCATGTCTATAATAAAAGGAAGTCTGTTCAGGAATTCATACATGTAACTTTCGACGAGACTAAAGCAGATGCTACTGATGAGGAAGCTATAGATGTTCCGCGTGCAGAATTACAGGGTACTGAAGAAATAAAGGAAGATATTCCAAAAGACGAGAACACTGATACACTAGAACTAGAAACTGTTGAGCAACAACGCGGAAAATTCAAACATGCTTCCAGTAATCAAACAGATCAAGTTATAGGGAATTCTGGAATCAAAATTCGAGCAATTGGTCGAAATCTGTAATACCCGCAAAAAAAAAAAAATAAAGAGGGATTATGATTGAAGATTTAGACAATTAGCGAAGAAAATATTAGGAATAATATTCCTAATAAATATTTATTAAAGAAAAGTTGGATGAAGCTAAAATAAGTTTGGGCTTGAATAAAAGGATCGCCCAAATATCTATTAAAGATTATGTTAGAAATATAAGACCCAAATCAAATATTAAAAAGGGATGGCATAGTTCTAGGGGCATTTTCATTTCAGGCCCCTACATAAGTATAATTTAGAGTTCAGACCCTCTTCGGAAAATATTTAGTTTTATTGACCCATTTCTATACAGTACCACTTTATTGCTCTTACATACCAATATGTTGAAATTTTGTACCACAAAACCATAATTCGGTACCAGTTTATGATCATCTCATACCAATTTATTTTCTGCAGTACCACTTTATTGCTCTGACATACCAGTATGTTGAATAACAATCATTCTATACCAGATCATAAAGAGGGTCTGAATACGATATCAAACCCTTAAAGGGCCTGATTTCGAATTGACCCTTAATTCTAAGTGAAATAAATACACGTTAGATCTTTAGTACCATCTTGTCACCTTATATGAAAACAAAGATGTGTGAATAAATTTAATTGAAAGATCTAGAATTAACACATAAATAAAAGGCCCAAATAAATACATAAGGCCCAAAACACAAATAAAGTAAGATTCGATTGCTTAGCTCCAAGGAAAATAACGGGATCTTGTTGTCCCATCAGCACTATGATCGAAATCTTAATACCTATCCAACATATAACGAGATTGTTAGTAGAGAAGCATTCATTTTAGTAAGTAAAGAACAAAGAACAAAAGTGAGGCACTAAAGGAAGTAAGAAACATAAGAAAGATCATTTGGAACGAAAGAATAACTTTGAGCTAAGAACAAGGATTTGTAGGAGCTTCATCAAATTACAAAGAGAGGTATACGAAACTCCCTATACTTAAATTAATTTCGATAGCTATACACTGTTTCATGGTTAAGTAATGGTTGTAAGGACCTTTTCGAGAATGATCACGCTTACAGAACCCAAATTCCGAAGGTTAATGATTGTATATTTATGTATGGATATGAAAGTGTTAGTCATTTTCGAATCATGTGGGTGTCCATGGGAAGTTAGTGAATTTTAGACCTTAACATTTTCTAGGATAGGAATAATTTTCGAAGAATAATCATGATAATATATGGATGGATTATGGTAGTTTTAAAATTTTCCATGTTCTTAAGAATTATTGCAGATTTGCGAGAGAATTAATTTTTTGGACTTAATATGATTTTCGAAAGATGAAGGTTCGTAAGGGTTTGATGTTTATAAGGCATTAATTTCTGGGTCTAGGATTTTAATTGAAATAGGATGTCACGAGTTCTAAATGATTCGCGGGTCGTGCGGAAGTAAAAGGTTCGCGAACTGAGTTTCGCGAATCTTTAGGTGTAAAGTCTTTACGGGCCGAAATCTAACTTCTGCAAACTGGAAGGGTTCGCGAATGTGAGACAGATTCGGGCCAAAAGTTTGAACTCGCGGGCCATAGAGGTTCACGAATTGGGATGGGTTCTCGCGGGACAGCTTCTCGCGGGACAAAAGGATTTCGCGGGCCAGGGAACTTCGCGAATTGGGAAAAAGATAAGGTTCACGGGCCAGTTCATTTCACGAGTTACTTCGCGGGTCTAAGGGTTTCACGAGGCATGAATACTTTGCGAACACTAAAGCTTTCGTGAACCCTAAGGCTTCCGCGAACTAGGAACGCTTCGCGAATCAAACGAAGTTCGCGAACCGGTAAGGGTTTCGCGAGTTGACCGTTGACTTCGAATTTAATTTCGAATGTTAATATTTTAAATCTGTATAGTTCTAGAATTAGTACATATACTGATAATATTTATTCCAATGGTTAATATATAGGGACTCCACCAGACCTCTTATTCGACTGTAGCGGGAGGACATGTAGGTGGAATATCCATCTACAACACGTAAACTATTTGTGCTTATTTCAAATATATGTGCTATATGAGTATTGTGAATAGGACGTACTAAATGAGTCACATGATATATGTGCTCATATGTGCTATCGTGTGATCATGCGATTATGTGTTTCCGTAAGTTTCGTCTGGCATCATGCTACCATATATTATCTTGTTAAGTACCCGCATGTGCATTACACGGCATTTCACGGAGTGTACCGTGGTGGAACGGTGGTACTGTATTGTACCTAGTGAGCGATTAGCCGATATTGGCTGTCGACCCGTAGAGAAGTCACGTGAGTGTGGGCATCTGTTGTGCATCAGCGCCTGTGACGGTAAGCCATTGGCCCATTGGACATTATGCGACAGACTGCGGGCGACCTAGAAACGAACGACTTGGAACATCCCCAAGTAGACCGGCTAGTGTAGGCCACGCTGTCGCATGCGGGAGGAGGCGACCTGGGTATCCTTATGGGACCTGGTGTAGGCTACCAGCGTAGCACCGCATTGCGCAGAAGAGGCGACCTGAGAGTGTGACCTGATACGGCTCATGGAGGCTGCTCGGTGTAGGCCATTGCCATAGTTTTGTGATCGTGTTTTGGTTATGTTCGTGATCGTGGTTGTGATTTCGCGTGATGGCGCACAATATGGAGCCCAGGGCCCGTGTGAGGTGGTGAGTGTATCCCGGTTGTGATGAGTGACAGTGAGTGGCATTGCATTGGTGAGAATTGGGGGTGAGTGAACGTGAGCGAGTGATACGTGCATGCATTATTCACCTACTGGGCAATAGCTCAGTGTTTGCGTGTTATAGGTAATCGACGATCGAGGTTGGCTATCGGAGCTTCCATGGGCTTTTGAGGGCGGATTGTACATGGATGACGATCTGTGGGCGAGTGATAGGGTGTTTTGGGCTACGGCCCGCTTGTATTAACATTTTATATGAACAAATGTTTTTGTAAAATGCATTCTACGCGGCTTTCGCTGCTAAACCCGACGCGATTTATCGCTAACTAGCGATTAGAAAGTGAGGGTCGCTACAGGTGGTATCGGAGCTTAGGATATAGATTTTGTAGACTGTCCATGTACGGCCGCTCAAAAGCATGGAAGCCCAGCCTCGTCTGTAAGTGTTTATGTCTCTGTGATAATTCTTATGTGCTGATGTGAAACTTTGATTATAATTAGTAGGATAAAATGGTACGAACTAGGAGTGAGTTTAATGGCGAATCAAGCCGACAACACCACAAGGAACGGGAATCTAGTCCCGATGAACATGACCTAAACCGTACAATTTCCCAGCTTGCTGATCTTGTTCGGCTCCAATCTGAACAAATTAATGCCTTGATCCGTAACCAGAGTTCGACGGAGCGACATATGTCGCCCCAGATCGACCGAACTGAAACCATCGGGCACAGGTTTCGTAAACTCAATCCGCCTATTTTCGAAGACATCGTGGATCCAATTGCGGCTTGTGAGTGGCTTAGGTCCATTGAATCTACATTCCAATATAGCCAAACTCCCGAAGGCGAGAAAGTTCTATGTGCCGCCTTTCAACTCCGGGAAATGCCGGATACTGCTGGGATACCATCATAGTGATGGAAGATCCGAGCACAATGACCTGGGAGCGCTTTAAAGAGCTCTTCGAGGAAAAGTATTTTAGCATTTCTGTCCGTGACACGAAAATGGAGGAATTCATCAATCTACGCAGGTCGGAATGTCTGTTGCGGAGTACATCCGCAAATTTGAGCAACTTTTGTTCCCCATGTAGTAGCGACAGACAACCTTAAAGTGGGACGTTTTCTAATCGGCCTGAAGTCTGAACTGTACCGAGATGTCGCGGTGACGAGATCTCCAGATATGACATATGGTAAGGCTGCCGAACAAGCTTTGGTGGCCGAAGAAGCCGAAGCGAGGCTATCTAAAGGTCGAGTAGCAAAGAGAAAGATGGAGCAGGGACAATACGGTCGCGAAGGAAAAGAAAAGAAACAATTGGTCGTCCATGCTCCTAATCAGCCAAACCGAGGGAGGCCAAATGAACCCAGATGGGAACAAAGGCCAAATGCAAGACCTAACGATGCTCTGGCCAAACAACCAAAGCCGACTTGCCAACAATGTGGACGTCGACATGTCGGTGTCTGTTTTGGTCCTAACCCAATATTAAGTGCTTCAATTGTGGGAAGGTGGGCCATATCTCACGATTTTGTCGTGAGAATCCGCCGGTCAATCCGACCCCTGCAAAGAATCAACAACCTGTGCAGAACCAACCTCCGTGGGTACCTGCTAGCGTATTTACCCTCACTGCTGAAGAAGATGAAATACAACCTAGGGTAGGATAGAACAAGATATGTAAGATAAGATGCCATCATTTTGTGAACTTATGAACTTAGGAGCGGTAATATTTTGTACTCGAAGATAAGATAATATAAATATTTTGTCTAATGGTTATTAAATTAAGTAACGGGAAAAAACCTGAAAATCATAGAATAATGATTACAAATAAGAATTGCAGGAAGGGTAGTGATAATTGCCTTTCCCCAATCGGCATAACTTCGGGGGCGAAACTATTTTAAGTGGGAGAGGATGTAATACCCGCAAAATTAAAGCGGGATTATGATTGAAGATTTAGACAAGTAGCGAAGAAAATAATAGGAATAATATTCCTAATAAATATTAATTAAAGAAAAGCCGGATGAAGCTAAAATAATTTTGGGCTTGAATAAAAGGATCGCCCAAATATCTATTAAAGATTATGTTAGAAATATAAGACCCAAATCAAATATTTAAAGGGACGGCTTAACTCTAAGGGAAATAAATAAACGTTAGATCTTTATTACCATCTTGTCACCTTATATGAAAACAAAGATGTGTGAATAAATTTAATTGAATGATCTTGAATTAACACTTAAATAGTAGGCCCAAATAATACATAAGGCCCAATAAAGTAAGATTTGATTGCTTAGCTCCAAAAGAACGTCATCTGGTTGTCCCATCAGCACTATGATCGAAATCTTAATACCTACCCAACATATAACGAGATTGTTAGTAAGAACAAAAGTGAGGCGCTAAAGGAAGTAAGAAACATAAGAAAGATCATTTGGAACGAAAGAATAACTTGGAGTTAAAAACAAGGATTTGAAGGAGCTTCATCAAATTACAAAGAGAGGTATTCGAAACTCCCTAAGCTTAGTGTACTTAAATTAATTTCGATAGCTATACACTGTTCATGGTTAAGTAATGATTGTAAGGACCTTTTCGAGAATGATCACGCTTACAGAACCCAAAACTTCCGAAGGTTAATGATTGTATATTTATGTATGGATATGAGAGTGTTAGTCATTTTCGAATCATGTGGGAGTCCATGGGAAGTTAATGATTTTTAGACCGTGACATTTTCTAGGATAGGAATAATTTTCGAAGAATATTCATGATAATAAATGGATGGATTGTGGTAGTTTTAAAATATTCCTTGTTCTTAAGGATTATTGCAGATTTGCGAGAGAATTAATTGTTTTGGACTTAAGATGATTTTCGAAAGATGAAAGTTCATAAGGGTTTGATGTTTATAAGGCATTAATTTCTGGGTTTAGGATTTTACTTGGAATAGGATTTCACGAGTTCTAAATGTTTCGCGGGTCGTGGGCAAGTAAAAGATTCGCGAACTGAGTTTCGCGAATCTTTAGGTGTAAAGTCTTTACGGGCCGAAATCTGACTTTTGCGAACTGGAAGGGTTTGCGAATGTGAGACAGATTCGGGCCAAAAGTTAGAATTCGCGGGCCATGGAGGTTCGCGATTTGGGATGGGTTCTCGCGGGACAGCTTTTCGCGGGCTGGATTTCGCGGGCCAGGGAAGTTCGCGAATTGGGAAAAAGATAGGGTCCGCGGACCAGTTCTTTTCACGAGTTACTTCGCGGGTGTAAGGGTTTCGCGAGGCATGAATACATTGCGAACCTAAAGCTTTCGCGAACCCTAAGGCTTCCGCGAACTAGGAACGCTTCGCGAATCAAACGAAGTTCGCGAACCGGTAAGTGTTTCGCGAGTTGCCCGTTGACTTCGAATTTAATTTCGAAAGTTAATATTTTAAATCAGTATAGTTCTAGAATTAGTACATATACTGATAATATTTATTTATTCAGAGGATTAATATATAGGGACTCCACCAGACCTCTTATGCGACTGTAGCGGAAGGACAGGTAGGTGGAATATCCATCTACAAACACATAAACTATTTGTGCTTATTTCAAATATATGTGCTATGTGAGTAATGTCAATAGGACGTACTAAATGATTACATGATATATGTGCTCTTATGTGCTATCGTGTGATCATGCGATTATGTGTTTCCGTAAGTTTCGTTCTGGCACCATGCTACCATATATTATCATGTTAAGTACCCGCATGGGCATTACACGGCATTTCATGGAGTGTACCATGGTGAAACGGTGGTATTGTATTGTACCTAGTGAGCGAGTAGCCGATATTGGCTGTCGACCCGTTGAGGAGTCACGTGAGTGTGGGCATCTGATGTGCATCAGCGCCTGTCACGGTGAGCCATTGGCCCGATGGACATTATGCGGCAGACTGCGGGCAACCTAAGGAACAACTTGGGACATCCCCAAGTAGACTGGCTAGTGTAAGCCACGCTGTCGCATGCGGGAGGAGGCGACCTGGATGTTGCGACCTCGGTACCCTTACGGGACCTGGTGTATGCCACCAGCGTAGGCCCCCATTGGGCAGAAGAGGCGACCTGAGAGTGTGACCTGATACGGCTCAGGGAGGCTGCTCGGTGTAGGCCACTGCCGTGTGTTGTGATCGTGTTGTGGTTGTGTTCGTGATCGTGGTAGTAATTTCAAGTAATGGTGCGCGGTATGGAGCCCAGGGCCCGTTGTGAGGTGGTGAGTGTATCCCTGTTGTGATGAGTAATAGTGAATGGCATTGCATTCTTGAGAATTGGGGGTGAGTGAACGTGAGCGAGTCGTATATGCATGCATTATTTCACCTACCGGGCAATAGCTCAGTGCTTGCATGTTGTAGGTAATCGATGATGGAGGCTGGCTATCGGAGTTTCCATTGGCTTTTGAGGGCGGGGCTGTACATGGATGACGACCTGTGGGCGAGTGATAGGGTGTTTTGGGCTAAGGCCCGCTTGTATTAACATTTTATATGAACAAATGTTTTTGTAAAATGGGTTCTCCGGGGCTTTTGCTGCTAAACCCGACGCGATTTATCGCTAACTAGCGATTAGAAAGTGAGGGTCGCTACAAAATCAGGTTAGGGAGGAATCACACAAGCTGCTTTCAATGATGGAACCAAAAACCGTTCATGAAGCCCTAAACGTATATCATGGGTCACTGCCATGGAGGACGAGTTATCACAGTTTTAAAAGAGCCAAGTGCCGACACTCGTGGAGAGACCAGACAAAAAATCCATCATAGGAACAAAATGGGTCTTCCGCAACAAACTCGACGAACACGGTAATATACCAGAAACAAAGCGAGGTTAGGTGAAAAGGTTATTCTCAGGAGGAATGTATTGATTTCGATTAAACTTTCGCTCCGGTAGCTAGATTAGAGTCTATACATGTCTTACTTGTATATGCACGAAATGGTTTAATAAATGAGGAAGTTTATGTAGCACTTGTTCGCGAATTCAGTTTGAACGAAGTTTCCAATTCAGCTGGGCTAAGCAAGTTGAAGCATGTCGCAATACCACTTACTTCGCCTTACGATCAAGCGATAAAAATACGTATCAATCAATTTGTTGTTAAATTCATTGTACGTTCATGGTAACTCGTTATGATCTCTCTGTATTTTTAGTTAGTAACTCGATGATTCCTCAGGCTTATGTGGGCTATATTGTCGACGTAGTTTTGGGCATTTGCCCATTTAGTTGATTTGTTGGTTACCTTAAGGCGTTCTCGATAAGTGTTGGTTCTGAGCTCAAACTATTTATGGAAATCATTGAAATAGTAGTCTATGCAACTGTGGCGACCCTCGCTTTCTAATACTAATGGTGGCGGATTTCCGCAACGTAAGTCGCGGAAGGCCCGTCTAATTAAAACTTTTCTAAAATAAAATATATTAATATACACGGGCCGTAGCCCCAAGATATAAAAATATTAAAAATCCTAACGTCGCTCCACAGGTCGCATCCATGTACAGCCCCGCCCTCAAAAGTCCGTGGAGCACCGCCGTCAGCCCGCCTCAGCCACGACGCGCATCAGCGCCAGGCTCGGTACCTACAACACGTAAACTGAGCTCCTTGCCCAGTAGGTGAAACATGCATGTATGCAACGTGCGCTCGATCCCATCCCATAAACCTCACGACATGCACGCTCGACGCACATCACGACCTGTCTCACAACTCGTGACTCGACAACACACACTCGGACGGCCAACTCAGGTCGCGCTAGAGTGGCACTCAACCGACGCTCGGGCGGCCATAGTTAGCTCTCACCCAACGCTCGGGCGGCCAACTCAGGTCTCGCTAGAGTGGCACTCACCCAAGTAACGTCCTAACGCTCACTTCCGTCTCTACCCTACCTTAGCTCCTAGGTCGGACTATGCACCTCATAACTGAACCTACGGCACCAACCGTAGAGTCCGAGCGGCACCAACCACTCATCTCGACGGCACCAACCGTCACCAGCGGCACCAACCACTGGTCATACCGGCACCAACCGGTCACATAAAAATCGGGCGGCACCAACCACCCGCTCGACGGCACCAACCGTCAGGTGCACTAGTACCAACCTCAACTCGACTCCGAGTCGACAACCGAAATCGGTTACATCTACCCACTCGCACCGACACCGTAAGGTGTTACCGTGCCAACACGGTCTACATCTCTCACAATGACGTGTCATGCACATGCTATGCGGTGCAAATAACCGGCATGTAATATACAAAAATATTTAATACACGTGAAGCACATAATTCACCCAATTCACATAATCACATAATAATTCACACAAAACGTTTACGTGCCGTAGGTGAGTTTCACCTACCTCACGTCCGAAGTTATCATCGTGCTCTCGATGGATACTCTCCGATCCTATGCACTGCCGGAATACTGCCTCAAGTACTTCCGCCTTTGATCGTCTTATACCAAGGTCGTAAACTCTATTTTCAGCTGGGAATGACTTACTTAACCATATACCTACGAAACAATGTTTTCTAAGTAGTCTTACAAACTATTCATGACCCAACGAAATATTAAGCTAATATGATGGCATCTTTCCTTGGCTGCAAGAAATATATTAGATAAAATTAACTTTGACATGGAGTATATTCATTATACATGAGTTAGCATATATAATTTTTCTTCAACAATGCATTAACATTAAAATTTAACTCAAGGGTGACTTACGTCTCAATTGCGAGAGGGCTGCTCACGTGTATGGAAGAACAATGATAACTAAGGTCTAGTGTGTGTATATATATATATAGTACTAAGAGAGAACATAAGACCCATGAAAGCGTATGTATGTGAGAGTGGTAGTAAACATTTTGTGAAAGGGCATTAAGTAAATCGAGTGACTATGGCATATATCCATCCCATGCTATGACCGTATAAAATTAGTTTAACAAAGCACTTAACCTCAAAGCTTGACATAAGGGAGACTTGCAGATTTTTGGCTACGGTGAAGCTCCTCAAGGTGAGAGATTATCATGACAATGAACAGACTTAGTATAAAAATGAAGACTAAGGCGGTTTTAGGGTTTCCTTTCTTATTAAGCAATACTTCATTATTTTATTAATTTATATGGTAAAGGAATAACAATAAGAAATTTTTAATCCTTATTAGATAATAAGATTTAGAATATTGAAGTACTTCGATCGAAATAAATTATATTTTTATTATTATTATATTACTATTATTTTACTTAACTAAGCTAGGAAATTACTTAAGCGTTCCTAATTAATAACTAATGAAGGTCTTTAAATATGCTTTTATTAAACTTATTTATATTTATTTACCCACATACTTTGGATTAACATTTCGAAACATCTAAGTTACACATTCACGCTGCTAAATTATATTAAAACCCCGTATTAAATTTTACGGGTATTACAATCCCCCCCCCCCCTTAAAAAGAATTTCGTCCCCGAAATTCAGTGGTAGGGAGCTCGAGTTCTGCTCTACAACTAGACTCACCAACTATTTTCTACGTTCTCTAAGCATTATTCCTATTCCCATCAAACTTCCGCAGCGCATTCTAACTAAAATTAGCTAGGCACACTTATTCCTATTATATACAAATAGCCACGTAAGCAAATAAATAATTTTAAGCAAATAATCACATCGTACCGTAAAACTTATAGGCATGGCTGATCCTCCAGGCTTTTGAGCGGCCGTACATGGACAGTCTACAGAATCTATATCCTAAGCTCTGATACCACCTGTGGCGACCCTCGCTTTCTAATACTAATGGTGGCGGATTTCCGCAACGTAAGTCGCGGAAGGCCCGTCTAATTAAAACTTTTCTAAAATAAAATATATTAATATACACGGGCCGTAGCCCCAAGATATAAAAATATTAAAAATCCTAACGTCGCTCCACAGGTCGCATCCATGTACAGCCCCGCCCTCAAAAGTCCGTGGAGCACCGCCGTCAGCCCGCCTCAGCCACGACGCGCATCAGCGCCAGGCTCGGTACCTACAACACGTAAACTGAGCTCCTTGCCCAGTAGGTGAAACATGCATGTATGAAACGTGCGCTCGATCCCATCCCATAAACCTCACGACATGCACGCTCGACGCACATCACGACCTATCTCACAACTCGTGACTCGACAACACACACTCGGACGGCCAACTCAGGTCGCGCTAGAGTGGCACTCAACCGACGCTCGGGCGGCCAGAGTTAGCTCTCACCCAACGCTCGGGCGGCCAACTCAGGTCTCGCTAGAGTGGCACTCACCCAAGTAACGTCCTAACGCTCACTTCCGTCTCTACCCTACCTTAGCTCCCTAGGTCGGACTATGCACCTCATAACTGAACCTACGGCACCAACCGTAGAGTCCGAGCGGCTCCAACCACTCATCTCGACGGCACCAACCGTCACCAGCGGCACCAACCGCTGGTCATACCGGCACCAACCAGTCACATAAAATTCGGGCGGCACCAACCACCCGCTCGACGGCACCAACCGTCAGGTGCACTAGTACCAACCTCAACTCGACTCCGAGTCGACAACCGAAATCGGTTACATCTACCCACTCGCACCGACACCGTAAGGTGTCACCGTGCCAACACGGTCTACATCTCTCACAATGACGTGTCATGCACATGCTATGCAGTGCAAATAACCGGCATGTAATATACAAAAATATTTAATACACGTGAAGCACATAATTCACCCAACACATAATAATTCACACAAAACGTTTACGTGCCGTAGGTGAGTTTCACCTACCTCACGTCCGAAGTTATCATCGTGCTCTCGATGGATACTCTCGATCCTATGCACTGCCGGAATACTGCCTCAAGTACTTCCGCCTTTGATCGTCTTATACCAAGGTCGTAAACTCTATTTTCAGCTAGGAATGAGTTACTTAACCATATACCTACGAAACAATGTTTTCTAAGTAGTCTTACAAACTATTCATGACCCAACAAAATATTAAGCTAATATGATGGCATCTTTCCTTGGCTGCAAGAAATATATTAGATAAAATTAACTTTGACCATGGAGTATATTCATTATACATGAGATAGCATATATAATTTTTCTTTAACAATGCATTAACATTAAAATTTAACTCAAGGGTGACTTACGTCTCAATTGCGAGAGGGCTGCTCACGTGTATGGAAGAACAATGATAACTAAGGTCTAGTGTGTGTATATATATATATATATATAGTACTAAGAGAGAACATAAGACCCATGAAAGCGTGGCTTGTATGTGAGAGTGGTAGTAAACATTTTGTGAAAGGGCATTAAGTAAATCGAGTGACTATGGCATATATCCATCCCATGCTATGACCGTATAAAATTAGTTTAACAAAGCACTTAACCTCAAAGCATGACATAAGGGAAACTTGCAGATTTTTGGCTACGGTGAAGCTCCTCAAGGTGAGAGATTATCATGATAATGAACAGACTTAGTATAAAAATGAAGACTAAGGCGGTTTTAGGGTTTCCTTTCTTATTAAGCAATACTTCATTATTTTTTTAATTTATATGGTAAAGGAATAACAATAAGAAATTTTTAATCCTTATTAGATAATAAGATTTAGAATATTGAAGTACTTCGATCGAAATAAATTATATTTTTATTATTATTATATTACTATTATTTTACTTAACTAAGCTAGGAAATTACTTAAGCGTTCCTAATTAATAACTAATGAAGGTCTTTAAATATGCTTTTATTAAACTTATTTATATTTATTTACCCACATACTTTGGATTAACATTTCGAAACATCTAAGTTACACATTCACGCTGCTAAATTATATCAAAACCCCGTATTAAATTTTACGGGTATTACAGCAACCTTTATGCTGATAAGGTGGAAAACCAACTCGAATATGTTCAGTATGCCTTGTCCTAGTATATATCTCATTTTTCCATTTAGCTGCGGATTCCACCGTGATTCTTGTACTGATATCGCTCCAACTTCTTGTCGAGAGATGTATATGTCTAATATCCACTACTAAAATTTTATGAACCAATCCAATTATGTTGAGAAATATAAATAAGAGTTAAGAAGAAGAAATGTCGGGAAGTAGAGAAGACATTAAAAAGATCATATTAAATAAGATTGAAGAAGAAGAAACAACTGAACATGTAGGGATTTTTCAGGCCCAAATTCAGACCAAACCCAAGCCCATATAAGCTTGTGGGGTTCCTCTCTAAAACCAATTGGCAATAGAGGGAGTTAGCCCACAAGCTTATAAGGCACTCATATTCTTTCTAATTATCCGATGTGGGACTTGAATTTGACCCAACAGAACCAATGAAGAAGAGATGAAGATTATTGATTAGGTTCTTCATCAGTTACTGGCGATACATCTCAATTTGAGTATATGACAATTGCAGTAAATGGGCGAAAAATGTATCATAGCTCGTCTTATTCGATTAATGTTCTTTTAGTTTAATTTAATCGTGTAGAGAGGGGAACGAACGAGAGCAGATTTGATATCCCACAGAAGAAAATAGTAGAGATAATACAGAGAAATAAAATAGAGAGTTTGTCGGGTATTTTCTCCGACTATAAAGAGAGATATTGAGGGTTTTCTCCTTTATAGATTGAGAGCTTGTAACTCCTATATTTTTCCTCTATAGTGGATTATTCTTCCTTGCCTGTGGTTTTTACCACGATTTGGTTGGGGTTTAACCACGTTAAATCTCGGTGTTCACTTTTATATTTAATTTCTCAAATATTAGCCGCTGTATCATTCGACCGGTCCGCTGCCACACCAACAATTGGTATCAGAGCCGAGCTTGGGTTTATATATCTATCTATCGTGTACTCTGTGGTTGCGACTAACATGGACCCTCCACATCAAAAAATAATAGATGTTATATTGCCTTTGTAACGGTAACGATAAAGCCGGTACGAGTTCAATAATTATCTGCTGCAACCCCATCGGAGTTATCATTCACGACTGAGCAGAAATTATGGCGGTGAAACTCGATATTGAAAGTTAAACGGGAGAAATTTCTCACTGTGGAAATTAAAGCTAAAGGCGATCTTGCGGAAAGACGGCTGTTTGGAGGCAAAGGAGATTTGGGACCACCTAACCAATCTGTACGAGCCGACGTCGTTACACAAAAAACTTTTCCTGAAGAGAAAATTGTTCACCTTGAGAGTGTCTGAATCTACTTCGGTGACAGAGCATCTCAACTTCTTGAATACTCTATTATCCCAGGTAACATCATTGGGGTATACAACGGAGGCTGAAGAACGTGCTAAAATTCTACTTCAAAGTCTGGCTGATTCGTATGATCAACTCATCATCAACTTGACAAACAAAGATCTTGTCTTCAATAACATCGCAGGTGCTATTCTTGAAGAAGAAAATCGGCGAAAGAACAAGGAGGACCAGCAAGCAGGCTCGCAACAGGTCGAAGCTTTGACGGTGATGAGAGGGAGATCGACGGAACGTAGTTCAAGTGGGAGTCACACTCAAGGCAGGGAGAAGTAAATAGAAGGATATGAAAGCTAGCACTGTGGAAAGAAAGGGTCACCTGAAGAAGGATTGTTGGAGCCTGAAGAATTCCAATCATCAAGGAAACCTGGCAAACGTGACAGGTGGAGACGTGTTGTGTAGCGAAACAGCTATCTCAACGAAGAGCAGGAAGGCGTACGATGAGATATGGATTCTTGACTCGGGCGCAACTTATCATATGACCTCTCGAAGAACTGGTTCAACCACTGCGAACCTATCACGGGAGGATCTGTGTATAGTTGCGAAGATAATGCCTTAAAGATCGTAGACGTTGGAACCGTGAGGTTGAAGTTGTACGATGGTACAGTTCGCACTATTCAAGGAGTGCGACACGTGGAAGGTCTGAAGAAGAATTTATTATCTGTGGGACAGCTCGATGATCTTTGCTGTGAAATCAAAGTTCGTGGAGGAATAATGAAAATAATCCGCGGAGCACTTGTAGTCATGAAAGGTGAAAATGTTGCTGCAAATTTGTATATGCTGTTGGGAGAGACGGTACAAGAAGGTTTAACGACCCTCACTCTAATAAATATTTTGGCGGATTTTCGCAATGTAAGTCGCGGAAAACCCATCTAATTGAAACTTTTTCTAAAATAAAATACATTAAATTAAACATCGTCTACACAGCAATATATTTATACACGCCATATCACTAAAATATCAAAAAATTAAAAATCCTAACATCACTCCACAAGTCGCATCCATGTACTGCTCTACCCTCAAAAGTCTGTGGATTAAAATTGGTTTCGCAATTGGTTCAAAAAGATTTCGAAACTCCTCGAATTAAGGCTTCGAGATCTATTCAATGAAGAGTTCGAGATTCTTCAATTAAAGATCTCGAGATTTTGTATGTGGAGATTGCGAGAACATTAATTCTCAATATGATGTAGTGATATAAACAATTCTTAGTAAATATCGAAACCTTAGTTATAAAGAATGGTTAATACATAAAATAGTTCATGTTAGAAGAAATCAGGATAAACTAACGAAACAATCGATGTCAATTAGTTACAATAACACGCAAACTTGAGATAACTGATAAAAAGGAAGAGCTTTTGTTAACTTCATAACCTACGAAGGCTAAGAACAGAAGAGAGAAGAACTCAACTTTGATTAAACCAGCTAAGCAAGTATGAATTTCATCGTAGTTTTCATGTATTAAATTATGAATTAATCAGTTCTAGTTACTAAATATGTATAAATTCATGGGAGTAATCACGATGGTTCAGGATATTTAAAATAGGAAATTTCGTAACCTTATCAATATTATGGTTTCTTATAATGATTCAAAAGTTAGGATTTTTATGACAAGTTGGATTTTTAATAGCTTGAGGATGTTTGGAATTTGCATGAAGGTAGTATTAATTTCTGATGAACTTCATCATGTTCTTAAGAGCTTGAAGAGAAATTCGATCTGAGATGTCGAGTGTAGGTTGAGACTTAGCTATTCACTTAGAGAGAGTATCGAGTAGAATGTCGACATGGGGTTATGATATCGAGATTTAGGTAGAAGATGTCGAGATATGTGTGTCGAAATCCCTCAGGTTATATCTTAAATATTTCGACATGTATTATATATTGAAGATATCGACATATTGCATATTGCATATTAAAGATCTCGGCATATTATAATTTAGAGATCTCGACATATTAGGTTTTAAAGACCTCGATATCATATTAAAGTTAGGTCTCGAAATTAATTCAGGTAATGTCGTGATCTTCTATAGTGCGTTTTGACATGTAAATCTCGAGATAGATTAAAAAGGACTTCGAGTTATAATGTCTGACTTAGGATAAATGTCGAGTTGTAAAATGTCGAGTATGATGTCGAATAGAATGTCGAGATACTTGAAATCTAATTAGATAGAAAGAATGCCGACTTAGGTATGATATTGAGATTTACAAATAGGGTATTGAGTTAGAATTTCGAGTTATTTATGTAGAATATCGAGATATATATAAAAATGATTACTTAGATATCGAGATGTGAATTTGATATCTAATTAAAGATCTCGAAATTTTCCTCAACTGATGACTCGAGATTGCTTAATAAAAGATTTCGACATTTTCCAAATTGAGATCTCGAGACCAATAAGTGGAACAGTATCTCGACATGTGACCTCGAGTTAGATGAATATCGAGGTGTGATATCGGAATAGATTAGAAAGATTTTCAATGTGCAATTTTGAAATAAAGAGAATTGTGATACAGATATAAGAAATTTTAATATAACATAAAATATTCAATATTTAGGGTTTTGATATAAAATAAGTTAGGGTTTCTAGTAAAGGCTACGGATAAGGAACGAACATGCATAATAATAAAGCATGCATATCATATACGCATATCATTATAGGAATTTCATATTTACGGATAAAATAATTGTATAGGTCAGGAGTCCGATAAGGGCAAGGACAAGGTCGCCTAAGCGGACGAAGAAATAGGCGAAACTTGTCAGTATGATTTGCAACATGTACCTTATGTGCTTTATGTGCTTACATGATTTATACGGATTAATTGATTGATATGTGATATATGTACTATTTAAGAATCGACGTGAACTATGTGACCGTCACGTGCTCTTATATGATTTATGTGTATATAAGGTATTTTATATAGCACTGCATACATATAAAATGAAGGGAGAAGCCGTTATGACTGCTACGACTACAGATGGCATGATACGGATGCTATGGCATACTTCCCTCCAAATCAGGGGGATGACAGTTACTTCCCTTCAAATCGGGGGATGACAGAGTCCTGTACAGGCACATACATATATTTACAGTATTGACAGAGTCCCATGCATGGGCGCCGACTTGGCTTACAGAATACGAGTCTAGCTAGTCTATAACGGGAGTATCAAAATAAACGGACATATAGAATGGCATGTGATCTACGGATCGTATGAATGACGATTATGTGAACAATGATTTCATGATTGAAAATGGCTACTGCTTACTTTATTACTTGTATGTTTTTAGTTAACATGTTGCGATCATACTCTGAATCGTTGTCTGCACAGTTGCTGTAGATAATTGGCAGACTGCGTAGAAAGCATCAACATAAAGCATGGATTCAAGGTTGGCCGACTACACTCTCCTCCTGCTCCCCTCTGGTTCATCGTTAGCATATAGAATAGAAACGTATTTAGACTATCGCATTTTGTGACTCATATGATAGGTACATATATGTACATTATTGTGGAAGGAACTAGACCAGATGTACGCACCCGTTTTTGTTAAAGGAAATGGTTATGGGAATCGCGAAAAATTTTATACGAATATTTTATAGCTGCGTAAAAAGGTAATAGGAAACGGGGCGCTACATGTAGTGGTATCAGAGCCTAGGTTTTAGGTTCTGTAGACAATTGCATAGTAGGTACATGTTATGAATTGCCCTTAAAATTTTCTTGCATATATAGGCAAAGGGCAATAGGTGATCCGATACCTGTAGAATGGGATGAACCTGCTATAGAGGAGGAGGAAGAACGGCCGTACCTGAATCCCATTCATCGCATACACTTAGACAGTATGAATCCGAACACCCCCTGACAACTCCCCGAGAACGACGATACGATAAATTAAGAAAGATGGGTGATGTGGACTTCATGGGTACGACAGATCCTGCTGAGGCAGAAACGTGGTTGAAAAGAACAGAACGGGTGTTCAATATGATGCAATGTACACCGGAAGAGAGATTCGATTATGCAGTCTCACTCCTTCAAAGGCATGCATATGAATGGTGGGAAACAGTCCCTGATAGTATGACCCAACCTCCGGTACTGACCTGGGAAGATTTTCTAAGGGAATTTAATGATGCGTACATGCCTGAAGTTTACAAGGATCAGAAAGAGAAAGAATTTCTAGAATTGAAACAAGGTAACAGGTCCGTAGGCGAGTATGAGGTGCTGTTTAATCAGTTATCCCGTTATGCACCGCATATGGTTGCTAGTGAAAGAAATAAGTGTCGAAGATTTGAAGCAGGACTTTGCTATGTGATTAGAAATCGCATCACGCCATCAGATATGGAGTCCTATGGGAAATTGAGGGCGGCAGCTATTCGCGCCGAAAGATTAGAAACTGAGTCTCGGAATTTTCAAAGTAGTAAACGAAGGTTAGGCGAAGAGTCGTCTAGTGGAAAAATGAAAAAGGCGTATAGTTCGCCTAGACCAATGAGTGTTCAAAGTGGCTCTGCAAAGGGCAGTACAGGCGGGCCAAGAAATACAGGACGGGGTATAGAGACTTCGCAGCAAATACCAACATGTGAACACTGTGGGAAGAACCACATGGGCGTATGTAGATGGCTCACAGGTAAATGTTTTAATGTGGACAACCAGGGCATATTGCTAGGAATTGCCCGACATTACGAGCGGAATCTACAGTCGATCAATCAAGGGTCAGCGGAACTTATGCGAATCGCGGAAGAGGAAGGGGCCGATGATCGTTTAGCACAAGTTCGGGAAGAGGAGGCTCAGGAGGCCAAACTTATAGGCCGCCAGCACAAGCAAGGATTTTCACCATGACTCGTGAGGAGGCCAAGGAAGGATCACACGTGATTACGGGTAAATTATCTATACGTGATATTGATGCATATGTTTTATTCGATCCAGGTGCCACGCATTCATTCATATCACGAACATTTGCATCTTTATTACCTGATAAATCCGAACCCCTAGAAGAGGAATTTGCATGTTCGATTCCCAACGGGCGAAATAGTTACAGTAAATACAGTGTACTTAGAATGCAAAATGGTCAGTAGAGGGACAGAGATGCGAGCAACCCTATTTGTCATTCCTTTAACGGATTTCGACGTAATATTAGGCATGGACTGGTTGTCAAGATATTGGGCGAAGCTTGATTGTTTCAAAAAGGAAATTGAATTGTCCCCTACGGATCAAACCCATATAACACTCAAGGGAGAAAATAGCGTACGGATGGCGTATCAGATATCAAGTTTAGAAGCTTCTAAGACGACTAGTAAGGGATGCGAAGGATATATAGCCTATGTGATAGATGCACAGTTAAGTGGATTAAAAATAGAAGATATTCCGGTAGTCAGCGAATATCCTGATGTCTTTCCTGAAGAGTTACCGGGGTTACTACCTGATCGAGATACGGAGTTCACTATTGAACTTCAACCAGGCACGGCGCAAATATCTATTCCACCATATTAATGGCTCCGATCGAATTGAATGAGTTGAAGGTACAGTTGAAGGAATTACTCCATAAGGGTTATATACGGCCAAGTGCATCGCCTCGGGGAGCACCCGTTCTTTTCGTTAAAAAGAAAGATGGGACACTCAGATTATGCATAGACTACCGGCAATTAAATAAAGTAAGGTGAAAAATAAATATCCGTTGCCTAGGATTGATGATCTATTTGATCAGTTGCAAGGTGCTAGGGTCTTCTCAAAAATCGATCTGAGATCAGGATATCATCAATTGAAGATTGCGGATGGTGATACTCCAAAGACGGCCTTTAGAACAAGATATGGGCACTATGAATTTCTAGTTATGCCCTTTGGATTAACGAATGCTCCTGCAGTCTCTATGGCATTGATGAATAATATATTCCGGCCCTACTTAGACCAGTTCGTGATCGTCTTTATTGACAATATTCATATATACTCTAAGTCAAAAGAGGAACACGAACAACATCTGAAGATTGTACTCCAAACCCTACGGGAAAAGAACTTGTATGCGAAACTTTCAAAGTGCGAGTTCTGGTTAGATCAAGTAGTATTCCTGGGGTACGTAGTCTCTGGTAAAGGTATTCAAGTCGATCCCAGTAAAATTTGAAGCGGTAGTTAAGTGGGAAAGCCCTAAAAATGTAGCAGAAGTTCGTAGTTTTCTGGGATTGGCCGGCTATTATCGGCGATTCGTTGAGAATTTGTCACTGATAGCAGCCCCAATGACGAAGTTATTACGTAAAGGAGTTGTATGTAAGTGGACTGATGAATGCCAAAGGAGTTTTGAAGAATTGAAAGAATGATTAACGACAGCTCATGTACTGACTATTCAATCAGGTACTGAAGATTTTGTGATTTATAACGACGCGTCATATCAAGGACTAGGATGTGTGCTAATGCAACACGGGAAAGTAGTGGCGTGTGCATCTCGACAACTGAAGCCATACGAAACATCCTACCCAACCCACGACTTAGAGCTAGCAGCCGTGGTATTCGCACTAAAGATATGGCGACACTACTTATACGGAACAACATTTCAGATATTTACTGATCATAAGAACCTAAAGTATTTGTTGAGCCAGAAGGAGCTAAACATGAGATAGAGATGGTGGATTGAACTACTAAAGGATTACGACTGTATTATAGAGTTTTGGTCCCGAATGCACCAAACAAGGAATCAAAGAGGCTTTGATGGAATGAAAAGGGAGAATTTCTCACCTTTGAGTGTGTGTAGTGTGTGAAAACTTGGGTTAGCCTTTTGATCTTTGATTACCTTTCAAATGGTGTTGGTAATACCTTATATACCACATTAACCCTAGGTATATTAAGGCCCAAACACCAAAAATTAAATTATTACATTCTAGTCCAAAGCCCAAAGTCAAAGGATAATAACAATATTAATCACAAGACTTAAACTATTGACACAATCACTAAATATCCTAACGATCTCCCCCTTTGTGTCAATTGTTGGGGAGTCTTGGATCTTGGACGTTGGGATGGTGGATTAGCGTGTGAGTGTTTCGCGAAGTCCCAGCTTGAACTCGAAGGCGCGGAGATTCCTTCGAAGTACCATTCGATCTGCTATAGCGTCAATGAGCTTCGCGAACTTGGATCGGCAGAGTGGATCTTCTTCCGAAAGGATGCTGCAAATCCTCATGAGTTTGTCTTGGATGATGGTGAGCGTCCCATCCGAGAATTTTGCCACTTCGGAGCAGCGCAGGAGCCTCATCTTTCCCTTGTAGTTCGAGTAGGCGACCGCCGGATCATCTCCGTCGATCACATCGCCCTCTCGATAGTCGTCTGCGTTCTTGAAAGATGGGCGAGTCAAGTTCACCTTCTTCAGGTTGTGCTCCACCGCCATCTGCAGATCGTGGGTAGCGTAGAATCTGACCTGTCGAAGCGTGTGGCGCTTGAGAGCCACATATCCCATGGTGACAGGTTCAGCACGTACGAGATGTCCAGAACTTCTGAGGACAAGTCTGAACTGTTTCATGGATTCCAGCATACTGTATAGGTCACCCAGGCGCAGAAACTTGAAGTCCGCCTCACTGACTTCACTGTAGCTCTCATCCTGCCTCATTACTGTGAAGACTGGATAGTGGACAGGTCCTTTCGACTCGTGGCGGAGGTCAGTGACTTTGCAGATGGGGGCCCGATTCATTTCCAGAGCGATGTTTTCCTCATCGGATAGCGTCCTCTTTGTGCACTTGTTGCAAAGAAGGCTCCATCGATAGAGCTTCTTCTTTATCTCGCTCTAATTTTGGATGTTCATCAGCTCATATTCGTCGAAGGTTGTGATGATCTGCTCCTTGTGCCGCCAGATCCTCTTCCTGATCTCTTCTTGAAATGGCGCGGTGATCTTTTTGTTTTCCCACGGTGCTTCCGGTATATCCACCGTGGGCACATCCGTTTGAGCAGCAGGAGCCTCAGTTTGCTGTGCTTGGAATTGTAGGATGTTGTCGAGCTCGGCAGGTTCAGCGTCGTACTCCTCTCCGTTCTCGTTGTCTGCGGTGTTGATCAGCGTGAGCGAGGCTTCCTTTAGTAGACGTCGAGCGTTTTCCACCAACTTCCTGGCTGCTACTGCATCGGCGGGTGTGTACAGCCATTCATCGTTGAAGATGTAGGCCTCGATCTCGTTTTGTGCGCAGTAGACGTCCTCGGAAGCCAGGTTGGAATCGATATCGAGAGGGGTATGGGTATGTGGTGGCGAGGGTGTTGCGTCGGAGGAGTTTGTGGATTGTGGGGATAGTTGTGGTGGAGATTCAGGTGGTTCGGTTGAGGTGATGGTTTTGGCGAGGATGATTTGGGTAACGAGTGGTGTAGATGTGGTGGTAGCCGCTAACGTCGATGTGACAGTTAGAGGTTCCGAGTTGGTGGGTGGAGACGGTGTGGAGGTGGTCTCTAACGTCGATGTGACGATTAGAGTTTCGGAGACGGTAGTGGGTGGTGGTGAGGGTAATTTGGCTAGTGGCTCAGGGTAAATAAGGTGGGTTTGTTGGCTAGTGAGGTGTGAGGTTTCTGTTACGGGTGTCGTTTCAGGTCCAGAGTAGGAGGGCGGCGTCGATTGTACGAGTCCTTGGGATTGTGCGCCTGGCTGCCTATTCTCCCCCTCGCGGCGATCTTGATCATCGTCTTGATCGTCGCGCCTGATCCCGCTGGATTCGCCTTGAGCACGGCAGGTCATCGGTTGAGTGATAATAGTCTTCATTTGCCGTTCCTCCTCGTCAAGTTCCGTCATGGATTCGAATCGGGCTCTGAGGATGTAGAAGAGCTCCTTGGCGGAAATGGATGAAAGAACGGCTTCGGCGTCCACATTTGGCCTTGGTAGTGGCGTCTCCGGGGCCACACCTTTGCCTTTGTCGATCGTGGATGCTTCGAGACGCGCGTAGACTTTATCGAGAATCGACGCCTCAAGAGTCTTTGCAAACTCTTGGAGACGTGTCTCTAGCACGGTCTCGGTGACGAATTGGGGTAAATCTAACAAGTTGGAATCACGAAGAAATCCAACTGACACCGAATCGGAGAATATAGCCGATCGGCCGCCCGTTTGCACAGGACGAGAAAAGACGGGGTCACTCAGACTTTCCGTTGGCATCATCGATGAGACAGACTCACTCGAATGATGGCCTAGGCTCACGGTTGTTGTGATGTTGGCCGTGCTAGGTCTTCCGCTCTCAGTCACAGAGACATCACCGAGCGTTCTGACAGAATCACGAAGGCTCTGTAGTGCGGTAGAAGGTGTATGTGTCCTAGAAACGTATGAAACTATGGGGAGTGAGGGCACTGTACTCGATGTGCATGATGAGGATGCAGTCTGAGGCGAGGGACTGCTTGTTTCAACATCGATCATCTCCAAGTGGGATGTCGATGGTATACGTGGCTCCTCGTGGAATGAAATATCTTCCTGTAGAGAGGAAGATAAGTGGGTTGGTGGGGTCGTTTGCGTGGTTAAGCCAGATGCCACGTCTTCTACTCGGGAGGTGAACACATCACCTCCTGTACCTATTGGTTCGGCTCGGCTTATCTGTGGCTGAGGAGGTCGATCGTGTTTTTGTTTCAATTGACGCTCCGTGGGACGGCTTACGTCATCCTTACGCGACCGTTTTATCGGAACGCGGATGGTAGAGGATGCGGCGTGACTCGATGACTTTTTGGAGGTGGTGGAGGGGTTTTGGCTAGTCCCTGGGTTAGGAGCAGTGGGGTTGATCTGCTCCGTAGGGACAGTGGATAGTGGGTGAGGGCTTTTGCGGAAAGATGCTGTGGAGGCACGGTATTCTCGGACGTGCAGGTTGGTCGGGTCGGCGTAGGCGAGCACATCGTCCGGGATTATCATGGCGTGTCGATCTTTCGCCGGAGTGTTTTTCTTGGCGAACTTCTCGACAGTGGGGATTTGGAAGTGTTCCGCTGCCGGGCGGATGCGGATGTTGGTGGAGTGCAAGCGGAAGTGTTTGATGAGAGCTGGGAGCCACCGCATGTAAGGGACGAAGCGGTTTGTGACTCCCTTGGCGACTTCCCGGTCGCGACGTTGGATCATGGAGACGAGATCCATCCAGATGATGTCGGCGTAGTTGTACTTGCGGTTGTGGGCGATGCCGGTTAGGATGGTGAGGATTTGAAAGTTTCCGCGGTCCTGACCAGCATGCTTTCCTGACATGCATTTGTTCACTAGCAGGTACAGTGTTCGCCAGGGTTGAGGTAGATTGCGGGTGGTGACTTCACTGAGGACAGGTGGGCCTTTCTTCTTCTTGTTATCTGGTTGATAGCCCAGTCTGTCAATGTCTTCAATGAGTTGGTCGTGCGTCGGTAGTGGATCGTAGGGTGAGTAGACAGGGAGTTGAAGCACTTCTTGGACTATCTTGCAAGTGAGAACCACCGTTTCTTGATCGATTTGGGCGGATAAGGTTTTAGCAAGGTGGAGTGTCCAGCTATCTGCAGCGTATGCCAGAATTGTTGAAGATACACTTGTGCTTCTGGCTCGCCATGAGTGAGGGCGTGGCGAAGTGGGTGCCCTTTGAGGATTTCTATAATGACGGGGGCATCGCATCGAAAGCTGTCCAAGTCCACCATGTAGTTGTTGCGAATCAGGGCCGCCCATTGACTTAGTGGGAAGATCTGCTCGGGTGGTGGGACATAGGTACGCGCGTTGAGTTCGATGCGACCGACGTCCCTTTGAATTGCAGCCGCCTCAAGTGCTTCAAGTGTAGCTTGATCTTTGTTGGTCATATCTGTGCTCGACAGTAATTGTAATATGATTAGTGCTGACTAAGTAGCGAAAATGATAAAACAAGACATAGGATTGCCCAAATTTATAAAGGCTATATATAGGAAAAATAAAATAGAATCCAAATTAAAGCTAACTAAGAGTCCTTTTGAAATATTTGTTAAGATTGAATTCCTACACTTAGGAAATTTTCAGGTATGAAGATGTTCATGTGATATGCGAAAATTTGGGTGCTCTAGCATGCCGAGAAAAAAAATTCGCATTCAATGTGAAATTTCGCATGTAATGGAAAATTTCGCAGATTATAACACGTAGACATGCAGATTATAACATATAGATATGTCTCGTATATTGTGGAAAATTCGCATATCAAGGAAAAGTTGCGGAGATAGAGAAAATTTTCGCAAGTATTAGGAAATTTTCGCAAGTGATAGCACATAGACATGTCGTGAGAAATTTTCGCAGACTGAGTAAAATTTCGCAAGTATGGAAAGTTTTCGCATATGAATTTTCGCACATAAGGAAATTTTCGCACGTTAAAGCGATTTTTCACTCAGAGTTAATATTCGCATATATTAAGGAAATTTCGCAATCAGAGAAAATCTTCGCATGTAGTTGTAAATTTTCGCAAGTGATAGCACATAGATATGTCGGGAGAAATTTTCGCAGACTGAGTAAAATTTCGCAAGTATGGAAAGTTTTCGCATATGAATTTTCGCACATAAGGAAATTTTCGCACGTTGAAGCGATTTTTCACTCAGAGTTATTATTCGCATATATCATGGAAATTTCGCAATCAGAGAAAATCTTCGCATGTAGTTGGAAATTTTCGCGTTGAAATATTCTCTCAATAAGTATTAACATTTTTCGCAAGCAGTGAAACTTTTCGCAAGTGATATGAAATTTTCGCGGAGTGAACAGGCTTTGAGGATTGAGAAATTTTGGGTTCACTGTTGTTGCGAATGTGGTGAAGATGCGAAAAGTTGTAGTGTGACGTGAGGTGTATGAAATTTTGCGGGTCAAGACTTCACTGTAGCAGAGAAAGTATTTTAACAAAAAGAAAAACAAATTGTCGGATGAAACTTTCTCGGGTCCTCACTCACTGTAGCGCAAGAAATTTCTCGGAAAAACTAAAAGTTTCGCGGAGCTTAGATCACTGTAGCAGCGAAATTTAATGATTATAGCATTTTCTGAGAATTTTCTCGGTGAAGAACTCAGTGCAAAAACGTGCGAAACGACGCAATGATTTTTTGCCTTAGACCTACTCAAATCTTAACCAAAATGCAATAATCTGGACTCAATTGACTCGAAATTGGATGGGAAATGCATATTTGGGGTTTTAAACATTATAAATCTAACATGCGTTCGATTCAGAGCCGAGAAAAATTAATTCTAACCTAACAGATTTAATAAAAACGGGGCAAAAACAGGATAAAACGAACAGAAAGTGGGTTATTAGAGGTGTATTCATACCGAAAAGCTGATTTGTGACAATGGAGTTAGCAGGAAACGGTTTTTGAATGCAGATTTGACGACGACGACGATGCGAGGAGTTGCGAAATTTTTGAGAAGGGGTTGCGAAATTTTGAATTTTCTCGGGAATTTTAGGATTATGAAAAGCGTTAAGGGTTTTGGGGTTTTAGGGGTTTTGTGACTGTACATGCGAAATTGAGTTAATGGGCCGAAATTTCGTGGGCTTGGTCAAAACCTCGATTGAGCTGAATTTCGCGGGCTTGGTCAAAATTGGGTCCAATTGAAGTTCAATTGGTCCAATTTTGACCCTTTTTGACCAGAAAATTAAAAATTCAACCCAAAAAATTTTAATTGGTCCAACTTTGACTCAGTTTGACCAAACTTTAAAATTTCCACCCAATTTTTTTTTTTTGAATAATTGGAAAAACAGAAGCTCCCCCTTAATCGATAAACTTCCCGTTTAAAATAATGGAAAGACGCTCCCCTTAATCGAAAACTCCCCCTCAAAAGACATAATTCAGAAGACAGATAGAAAATGGAGTGAAGTGGAAAAGGAAATATGTACACTAAAGTTCATGTAGGGTCGATTGATCACAACTGAATATTCAACATGCCCAACATAGTCACTAGGTGTTGGAATCGTTTGACATCCAACGGTTTTGTGAAAATGTCGGCCAGTTGATCTTCGGTTGTGATGTAGTGCAATTCAATCGTCCCTTGTACGACATGTTGTTTGATGAAGTGGTGACGAATATCTATGTGTTTCCTTCTCGAGTGATGTACCGGATTACTCGTCATCGCAATGGCACTTTTTGAGTCACAATAAATGGGAATTTTATCAACATGAAATTAAAATCTCGTAGTTGGGTTCTCATCCACAAAAGTTGTGAACAGCAACTAGCGGCGGCGACATATTCTGCCTCCGTCGACGAAGTTGAGACACAGTTTTGTTTTCGAGACGACCAACTTACGAGTTTACCGCCCAAGAAGTGTGCAGCTCCAGAGGTGCTTTTTCGGTCCATATTGCATCCTGCATAGTCCGAGTCAGTGAATCCAACCAGTTTGAAGTCCGATCGAGTGGGGTACCACAGACCCAGATTGGGTGTTCCTTTGAGATAGCGGAGAATCCTTTTGACTGCAGTGAGATGGGATTCCTTAGGTGTAGCCTGGAAGCGAGCACAGATTCCTGTTGAGAGAACTATATCCGGTTGACTGGCAGTGAGGTACAGAAGAGAGCCTATTATCCCACGATAGACGGTTTGGTCAATGGGAACACCAGATGGGTCCGCGTCGGGTCGGCCAGAGGGTGACATAGGTGTAGCAGCAGTCTTTGCATCCTTCATTCCATATTTCTCAAGGATGTCATGTATGTATTTGGACTGGTTGATGAAGATTCCGTCGGGAAGTTGCTTTACTTGAAGACCAAGAAAGAAATTCAGCTCCCCCATCATACTCATTTCGAATTTTTCTTTCATCAATTCTGCAAACTCTTCACACAGTTGTGGTTTAGTCGATCCAAAGATGATGTCATAAACATAATCTGTACAACTATGATGTCCGGGCCACTCCGCTTGGTGAAGAGAGTTGTATCCAGAGATCCTTTCTTGAATCCAGACTGAACAAGGAAGTCTGAAAGGACAACATACCAAGCTCGGGGAGCCTGTTTTAGTCCGTAGAGAGCCTTGTAGAGTCGATATACATGATGAGGAAACTCTTCGCTCAAGAACCCTTCAGGTTGATCAACGTATACTTCTTCTTTGAGAAATCCATTCAGAAATGCAGTCTTCACGTCCATTTGGTAGATTTTAAAGTTCTTGTGAGCAGCAAAGGCAAGAAAAATTCGTATGGCTTCGATCCTGGCGACTGGGGCGAACGTTTCATCGTAGTCGATGCCTTCTTGTTGGTTGTACCCCTTAGCCACAAGTCTTGCTTTATTGCGGATAACAACACGTCTTCATCCTTTTTGTTCTTGAAGATCCATTTTGTGCCGATAATGGATCTATTGTGAGGTCGTGGTACGAGTTCCCAAACTTGTAAGCGTTCAAACTGATTTATTTCCTCCTGCATTGCAATCAGCCAATCAGGATCGTTGAGAGCTTCAGCTACTCGTGATGGTTCGACTTGACTGAGATAGCAAGCAAACAGACTTTCATTCGTCGTAGCCGAACGTGTAGAGACACCAGATGTGGGATCCCCAATAATCTGATCTGTAGGATGAGGGCGAGCCCAAAGTGGTATATTGGTCTGAGATGAGCTGCCCGCATTTGTATCGGTTTGAGGTTCATTGGATTGGGGTCCGGTGTCCGAAGAAGAGATCTCAACCGTAGTAGATTGAGAGGGTTCAGCATCAGGATCAGCAATGTTCCCAGGGTTGGGTAAATTGTCGTCTTCGTTGAGATTGAGCGCATCCAAGTTTGGAGGGACCACGTCATTGCCGGTAGCTGGTGGTGTAGGTGGAGTGGGTGCAGCGGTAGGTTGAGTGGTGGCGGCGGGAGTCTTGGGAACTGGATAGAAGTACTCGAAAAGCAGATCGAGATCCAGTTCACCAGAGTTGCCCTCAGATGAGGAAGTTCCCGCCATTGAAGGTTGACCTTTTGCCAACGACTGTAGAAGACCTGGTTCTGGACTGATATGAGCAGAAGCCATGAAGTCGCCTTCGCTTTCGTCAAAGGCGACATTTGTGCTCTCTATTACTGATCGTCTCTCCCTAAGATAGACTCTGTATGCCTTCGAGTTCAGCGAATATCCAACTAAGATGCCTTCAAGTGCTTTTGGATCAAGCTTCCCAAGATGTTGGCGATCATTGGCCACAAAACATCGGCAACCGAAGACCCTTAGATAAGATATATCGGGGATACGGCGGTTATTCAGCATCTCGTATGGGGTGCGGTTGAATCTCTTGTGGATGGAAGCCCGGTTCTGTGTGTAACAAGCCGTTTGAATAGCTTCGCCCCAAAGAGAATGAGGAAGTCCGGATTGGATGAGGAGAGTCCTGGCTGCTTCAACTAGTGTCCTGTTCTTACGCTCAACAACACCATTCTGTTCCCGGGTCTTCACAGCTGAGAACTGCTGAGTGATGCCCTGAGTGGCATAGAAATTACTGAGCTTCTTGTTCTTAAACTCAGTTCCGTTGTCAGTTCTGATAATCCGAACCTTCTGTTGATGAAGAGTTTGGGACGTAACAACAAACTCGATGATTATATCAGGAACTTCATCCTTTGTACGAATGAGTTTCGTCCACGTGTAGCGTGAAAAATCGTCGACAATCACGAGAATATACCGTCTTCCTCCGAGTGTGGCCGTAGGCGTTGGGCCACATAGATCCATATGTAAGAGCTCGAGGATGAGCTTAGAGGACGGTGTTTCCTTAGAGATGTGAGACGATCGCTTCATCTTCCCCAATTCACAGGCAGAGCAGAGGTGTTCGTTATGATATGTCAGTTGAGGTAGACCGTTGACGAGTTTATTCTGACGCAGTTTGTTGATAATCTTAAAATTGAGATGTGAAAGACGCCGGTGCCATAAATCGTTCAACTTGGGTGCGGCTCGAGAGAGAAGGCATATTAGTCGAGAGGTCGTAAGATTGAGTACGTAGAGGTGAGACGTGCGTGTTCCAGAAAGAAGAGATTGTCCTGAGGCATCTATAATGCTGCAGATGTCAGATTCGAAGAGAACCTTGTATCCTTTGTCGCAGAAACGACCAATGCTGAAGAGATTGTAGCTCAAACCCTCGACGTAAGAGATGCCCTTAATCGTCAGTTTGTCGTGGACGAGATCACCAGTTCCGAGAATTGGCGCCATTTGACTGTTTCCGAAGGAGACCCTTCCGAGATAGCGCTCGGAGAAGTTGCTCAACGGCTCCTTATTCCCTGTCATTTGTGTGGAGCAACCCGAGTCTAGATACCACACATGACAGACCTGCAAACATTAGCAAACGTTGGGTCCCCGTTTTCGGACGGGACATTCTTGTGATATATGTAAAATTTTTATGCGCTTAATGGGGAATGTGGTTTCAAAATCAGATTGTGTTGTTTCTAATTTAGCTTTCCCTTTGTCATTTGTTTGATGAGGCGGGATTATGGTTTTTCTAACCCATATTTTCCTAACTTGTGCTTGCATGTATGGCGCCTTATACATGAATTGGCGTGGGGGATGTGGTTGTTGTTTTCGTGCTTCGGTTTTGGTCGCCTTTGGCTTGGGAGTAGTAGGTGAGTTTGCGTTTGACGGCGAGAGACGTTTTCGCTTGACCTTAGGTTTAGCCGAGATGGGAGAATTCAACGACGTCGTAGAGGAGGTTCGCTTGCGTGGTCGAAGTGTTGCGTGTTTATGTGTTTCATATTCATGAAAGCGTGGGAGAACAAAGTCATTGCAGCAGCACATAGACATAAGCTTGGTAAAAGAAAGATAAGTTTTGGCAACATAATTGTCTACGACCTTAGGATATTGGGATTCAGTACATAGAGAGGAAAGACGAATATAGGATGGTCTTTTCTTCTTGTCATCGAAGAGCGGGTTCTCCTTTATTTGATACGAACTCCCTTCCAGAGACGTCGAACTCACATTCCCTGTATCCATAAGAATACTAGAGTTAGTGTTAGAACATATGTCAGCTTCAGGAGTCATCTTCGCCGTCCTCTTATATTTGCATGTTTGAGAATCGGGTACTTGACTCGACGTAGAGGGTTTGTTCGTATTATGAGATTGTTCTAGGGTAAAGATTTTGCCAAGTAGATCTTCTCGCTCATTTGCAAAGGCTTTTCGCTCTACTTTTTCGTTCTAGTTCTGCTATGACCAGAAGTTTCTCTGGGACATAGATGCGAGAAAGTGCTTCTCGGAAAGCGATTTCCTGTTCTTCGGTTGGTAACTGAGACTTGATGTCTTCAAGGAGTGAGGGCTTTCTAATCTCATTACTAGCATTCAATTCTGTGTAGTCGTATGCGATTTATGCCCAAAGTATGTTCTGTTCCCTCTTTTCTTCTGACAGCACAGTGGATGAGGATCTTACAAATGGCATGAGTTGTGAGGAAGTCCCTTTCCTCGTTTTTAGGAATGTTGTACTGTACATGTTATATCTTTTAACCATTAGCGGTGTTGGATCGCAGTTGCTGGCCAGGCCGATTCCCATCCGGGCGTCGTAGAATTCTGTTTCAACTGGTTGGTTCAGTAGGCATAGGATGAGTGTGCTTTTGTTTCTAAGATGAAGTTGTTCTTCAAGTTCCTTCACCTTTCGATACAGCCTGACTCTTTCCTTTGTAAGCAGTTCATATTGAGAGGCCGTCAGGAGACGAGATGTTCCACATGAACTAATGGCCAGTGTGGTTTCCTTAACCTTAGTCTCACTTTGTTTATTCTTGCTTTGCAGACGTTTGACTAATGCTTCAGAGGCCATTAGACGTTCGTTTGCACGAGCGAGCTCTTCTACTTTTAAACTAAGTAAGGCATAGTTGTTTTCAAATTTTAGCTTAAGTTCAGCAGAATCCCTAGTGTCTACGGTGGGTTTCTTAATGGTGTGTCGGTGATTAAACACATCATCGAGTTGCGAGATTCGTACCTCAGACTCAGCGTTGGTAGGAGTCTTAGCTGTGTTTTCACCGGTGTGACCCATCTCCTCGTCCTCGTCATGTTCGACCAGCCTTGCCATGCAGCAATCTTCATCCTTAGGCTCCTCGTCTTTTGAAGTGTCATTCACCCATTCAGCTTCTTCGGTGAGTAGAACTTTCCCAATTTCCATCTTGCGGGTCATTTTGGCCTTACGGTCGTAGTAGCCGGAGTCCTTCACGCGTGGAGCGTGGCATTCTTTGGCAAAGTGGCCCGACTTTCCACACCGAAAGCACTTCACAGACTTTTGAGGCGCGGAGTCCTCTTCTTTCTTTGTCGGCTTAGCTTCCTCTGTGGGAGTGGTCTTTTTGGTGCCGCTATAGGTTTTTTGGCGACTGGAAGAGGATGAGGATTTTTCCCGATCTTCTTTGAGACCAACTTAGTGAGCATTGCTAGTTGCTTGCGTAGATCACGAACATCTTCGTCAGATTCTGTATCAGCTTCGGATCCTGAAGAGGTGTAAGATACAACAGCTGGCAGCTTCCCTCTGTTCTGTTTGGTCTTAGTGGTGGAAGATCGTTCATTGGTTTTGTTCGAGAGGAGGGCCAGTGGGTCGACTCGAGTGTTGGTGGACTGAGGTTGCACGTAAGAAGCATAGGCAGACAGACTGTCATAAAGAGCATGGATGGAAGTGTTGGAGAGGTCCTTACTCTGAATCATCATCACAGTTGCATTGCCCCAATGTGGTTTGAGGCTACCAAGGAAGCGGTTGTTGATATCGAATTTGTCCCTCGAGATCCTGGCTTTCTTGAGTTCATTGATGACCTTCAACTATCGGAGGTATGTCTCACGCAGTTCCTCTCCTTCATAGGCCTGGAAGTGTTCATACTGCGAGAGACATGCTGATTTCCTCCCCTGAGCACTCTCAGTTGTGCCTGCCATAATTTCCACGAGTTCATCCCATATTTCCTTAGGAGTTGTGCAGCACTCAATGTGAGCGTAGACCTCGTTTTCCATAGCCTGGAAGAGATATCCTTTAGCAGTCTCATCGGCCTGTAGGCGAGCCTCTTCATCCTCATTGATGGGACCTCTTGGAGTGCGGCGTTCATCCATGGGAGGGTTTGCGTTTGGCTGTGCAGGGATGATTGTCCAGAACTGTGCTGGGCCGTTGAAGACCTTAGGTGAAGACAGGCATGTACGGTGCCATAAGCTTTCTTTATGGCTGGATCTTGTTTCCTACGATTCTTCCTAGTGGAATTAGCTTCAGAATGATTAACTTTTATTTTTGAAGTTGAGCATATTTCGAAATTGTTGCTTCTAAAGGTGATAGGCTGAAGTGAACAAGTAGAAGCAATTATTTGAAAAGTAGAAATGGCTCTTTTATTACTACGAGTGTCTTTTATTAAAACAGAAGGAGTGACATTCTTGGAAACGTTCAAATCTACTGGCTCCTTCTTTATCTTAACACTAGACACTCTCGCCTTCGTTTTCAGTGCTGGCCCTACGCTCCCTGTGGACGTAGGTGAAATAGAATTAGTCGTAGCACTTTTAATAGAATTATTAATTCACTTTGATCTTTTGAAGGCGATTTTTTGATTTTCGCGCTTTTCACAATAGCGTGAGAGGTAGTTTGGGAGGATGAGGAAGCCTTGACATTTTCCATCTCTTTAAGAAACTTTTTCTTTTCAGCTTCGAAATTCTCTCGTTCTTTATCTAGCTTTGCCTGTGACTCTCTATCTGTTTTATGATAGGGGGTTTGTAGAGAGAATTTTTATAATTGACGTCTTTGACTTCCTCGTAGTGCGTTTGAGAGTCAGGAGGTAGAACTTGAACTATCGCAGACAGGTGTTAAAGATGGTTCTCTATTTTTGTCTATTTCATTTAGTTCTTTGTAGTCAAATGGGATTTCAGGCCCATGTAGAAAGTATTTTGATACGTCGATTTAAATTTCTAAGAAAGGTTAGTCATTAGCCCATGTGCTCAGCATCGTATATTTATTTCTTTTGTAGAACACGTGGGTTAGTGAAACCTAAGCCATCCTTTGGATTATAGAAATCTACATCCTTGGGCTGATTAAGAAATATGGTTTGTTCGGATTGTCCCCTTCGCGTAACTATATCACCTAATTCTTAATTTTAGCATATAGTTTGTTGCTTTCCTCACCTAGGAGAGCATAATTATTTTCAACCGTTAGTTAAGCGGCTTGACAGGCATCTTGTTCCTTACTAAGCTCACTAACCTTAGCATTTGATATTTCTAATTGAACTTCTAAGTTAGTGATCGTAGAGGTAGCTTCGGTTATCCTACAATTTAAGGTGGCTTTCTCGTTGAGATTCCTAACCAAACAATTGTAGTTATTTGTTAGCCTATCTTCTAATTCGTTAATCTTTTTGCTATGCTGTCCTAATTGAGGTTGACTAGTCTCTCTAGAATGTAGGCTCCTAGTAAGTTCTTCTATTTTCTCACTATAGCTCCTAAGTTCTGATTCGAGACTATTAATCTTCTCCTGAGACCTCAGAAGTTCATCCTCTACTTCCTTAATGCTTTTCTGCTCACGTTTCATAATAGCATATTGTTTTTTATATGAATCTAACATGGTTAATAATGTGGAAGAAGAGACTACCTCTTTTGACTAGGATGCGTTGTCTTCGTCCGTCCGGTTGGATGTTTCGGCGTCCGATTCGTTGTCGAGACGGGCCATGAGGGCTACATTCTCTTGTTCAGAACTCGACGTGTCCTCGAGCCATTGGTCTTGTTCGGCCATGAGAGCTACTCCAGCTTCCTTCTGTTTAGTCAATTGGAGCTTCCTGGAGTAGTAGTTGTCATCTCTCTTCTTCGGAAGAGTGCACTCTCTGGCAAAGTGACCTGGCTTGCCACAGTTGAAGCATTTGTTAGCCTCTTTTGGGTTCTTGACTTCGGAGCTCTTTGGTGCACGTTCTTTGTTTTTAGAGCTTGTAGTCCGAAGTCTGTTGGCTGAGGTTGAAGACTTCTTCTTGAAGTACTTCTTACTCATCATTTTTCCTATTAGAGCCAACTGCTTTCCTAGAGCATTCAAGTTCGGCGCAACGTCGGAGTCCGACTCTTCTTCCGACTCTGAATGAGAAGGAGGCCTAACGATCTTTTCTTTTCTTGATTTTGAGCTCCTCTTCTCCGAGACAAAGGCAACAGTGTCTTCGATCTGTTTGCCCTTCTGCTCCTTGTGAATCTCGCTTATATCATCCTCATATTGTGCGAGATTGTCAAACACGGTATGGATATCCAACTACTCTAGATCTTTATTCTGTCGAATTTGAGTGGATATTTTCTTCCATTCCGCGGGCAGAGAAGAGAGAAATCTGATCTTTGTCTCCATATTGGTCTTCGTGATTTCTATCTTCCTCATCTCGTTGAGAAGAGTGAGGTATCTTTGGTAGATCTCATATAGACTCTCCTCCGGCTCTGCTTTGAGTCGTAGGCAGTGAGAATGTTCGCATTTTTAGCCTTTATGCCAACTTCTGTCCTCTGCATCATCCTATGCAGTTCATCCCACATTCCTTTAGCCGATAAAAGGCTATCAATCTGTCTATATATGTCGTTGGGGATGCCCTGCATGAGGGTATTCATGGCTACTAGACCAGCCATAGCTAGAGCCCTCTCCTCGATTGAGTACTCCCTAGGTTCCTTCAGTCGCCCAGATGCGGGAATTTGAGGGGTTACCGGTTCATCACCGGGGACATTCACCCAAAACTGTGCGGGTCCCTCTTCTAGTGATCTCAGCAAATTCTCGGGTTGATCTTTTAAAGCGATAATTGAGGAAGCAGCTTCTCCAAAAGGTATATTCGCCTCGTTGCAAAATCAGCGGACGATTGTCACTTCCGAGCGAGTATGCATCCATTTTTTTGTTGTAGTTGAGTTGTTGAAGGATCTTCTCTAAGTGTTTTGAACGTTTGAAGATGATGTAATGTGCTTCACAAGTGACAAAGTTCGTAAGTAGCGTTTGGTTCGAAAAATAGTTCGAGAATTATTTTCGATTCAATCTTTAAAGTTTGATCAAAAATAATTTCGTCGAAATAGAATATAATGTGTACTGTTCTCGTGCGAGAAATCTGTCAGCGAAATATTTTTCGAGCGAAATAAATTGCCCAAAATCTTTCGGTCGAGAAAAATTTCCAGACCGTGAATTTATTTCGAACGTAAAGAAACAGTACGTTAGTAAGTTTCTCGAAAAGTCAAAATAAATCTGTTGACTAGAAAAGTTTTTCACGAGTAAATGATTTTTAGCTTGGTCAAACTTTAAATGTCTGACCGAAAATGTTTTTCGAGACAAAGTGTTTACGCGTGCAAAGTCAAAATTGGTCTTCCTCGAAAAAGATTTTCGCTGCTCGACAAATATTTTGAACTAAAATCGTTCCTAGTGTTGACGATTCTAGCGCTGACTTTGTATTCTGACCGAGAAAAATTCTCGCGCCAAGTTTTTTTTCGATCGAGAAATTAATCCGATCTAAATCTAGCGAGAAAAATTAGAACGATCGAGAATCGCAGAATACGATTAACATAGATTCAAGCAAAAGCAACGAATTAGACAGTGAAATTTCAGGTAATTGCTCGCAATCATTTAATGACTACGCACGAACAAAATTAAACACGTTATGAAGCAAAGTATGTCGAACTTGATCAAAATCAGAACGTGTTCTTCATGTTCTTCGCAAAGAGTAAATCACAGGATCGATTTAATCCTAAAAAATGAAGTTCAAAACGGCTACAAATCTGATCGCAATCATCATTTAACACTTAAACGAGCACAGAAATATCAAATTCAACTCAATTAAGCACAGAATTAAGCTATAGGATCGAAAAATTTCGCGCCAAACTGTTCTTCGATCAGTAAACTGAAAATGATTTCCGATCCAAATCCAACAATTTTTGATTCAAAACAAGACGAATTGGCTCTGATACCAATTGTTAGGTCCTACCATTAACAACTCTATGATCCTAGGCATGAATTCTAAGTAATTCGATGATAATGATTGACATTAAGATTCGATCGAAAAACTCAAATGAAGAACAAGAGAGAGAATTCGAGTAGAGTGAGAAAGTTACTATTGTTTCTCTCTCTAGGAATTGAATTGCAAGCCCTTCAGATCAATTTCCAAAACTTTCTCTATTGATTGCGTTTGATTACAAAGTATTTATACCAAACACACTTGGTATAAATATGTAACTAGTCCTAATCTAAGGACAAATACAAGGAAAGCCCAAAATTACGAGGACAACTAATGAAATCAAGCACAATCTAAACTGTATACTCTTAGTGTTGCAGAAATTTTCGTTTTGATTCGCTTTGGACAATGCTTAAATAGGAGGACTTCGCAAATTTTCATGATCGTGAACTCAAGACATTGGTAAAGCAATTCAGGGGGAGCCTTATTAAAAAATTACTTCCTAATTAACTCTAACATTCTCGACATTTTGCTCTAAGTACTGCAGAATTTCGAATATCAATTTTGGAGCTAGATATCATTCCTTAAAAAATACAGGGAGTTAATTGCACTTTCTTTAAAACTTAGGGGGAGTAATTTTGTGGTTTTATATTGAAACCGTGGTCAATCTGAAAACTTAAGAGAAACTTACGATCGAGAAATTTGATAGAAGAGTAATTTTCAATTCCAATTTTCTCGTGCGTAAATAGTGATGGTCCTGAATTTTACCTCAATCGCAAAACTTATGGTCGAGAAATTGACTAGGAGATAAATTTTTCAATTCAAAGTTTCTCGAGCGTAAACAGTAGTGGGCCTCATCTATAGTTTCTCGAGAGAAAACAGTGTTGGGCCGGATCTATTTCAGTAGCGAAAATGTCCCATTGAAAACCCAACACATCAAATCCACTCATTAATTAAAATTCTCTTTTGTAGTCGAAATTTTTTTACGCAAAACACTTGCATGAATACCAACAGTCGAACATTTTTCTCTCATGCAAAACTCATTCGAAAGACAGAATCTCAAAATCAAACAACTTGTTCTTTGATTTTCAACTCTTAACTGTCTTTCAGAGGTAGATTCGACTATTTTGATGTGTTTGCGTATTGATTTTCTTCATTAGCATCCACATTCTTGAATTTTTCGTTCGACTTGTGATTTTTTTTCTCGACTGTGATAGATTTGAAAAACCGTAGGTTATTTTGCAGGATTTAGAGCTTGTTTTGTGATTATTTGATACAATCTCTGCTTAAAGTGACTATCTTAAGGTTTTTCGATCAATCTGGTAGGATAAAATTTTGATTATCTGCGTTTTAGAGTTCAAATTCTAAGCCTCGACTATCTGGGTTTTTGAACACATGAAGAGATCGAAGAACTTTCTCGATCGCAAATCGTTCCAGTTGGATTTAAATTTAATTGGAGTACTGTTTGTGTCGTAAAAGATCTTCGTTCACTGAATTTTGACTTAGTCGACAAGTTAAGTAACGCAGTTTGCTAATTCACTTACCATCGAGAAATTCAATTAGAATTTTATGCAAGCGAAAAATTAACGCGTAGAATAGGTAGAAGGATGCAATTTAATTTGAGCGCAAAACTTAATACCGCAAAATAATTTTCGATTTCATTTCAATTTTGATCGACACTTTTAGCGGCGATAAAATTAATTTTATCGACGATAAAATTTCTCGATCGTCGAACTTTGCAGCGAAAAACTTACAATCGAAAAACTTTCTGCTCGACTAAAATTGTACGAAAATTTTATTCTAAGCGAGAAAAATTTCTCAATCGTAAATTTGCGTGGATTTCAATCTTCACAATCGCAAATTTACACAGAATTTATCTCGAGCGTGAAATTTTCTCGGCTACAGTGACATAAGTAGCGTTCCAACACTTAGTAAAACTTTCTAGGTCTTTTTCACTGTTGCAAAATCTAGCGAATAAAATTCTCAATCGTAAATTGAATTGAGAAGTTTTAATTCTCGCACGATAAAAAGAAGGGAGTGAATAGTGACTTCAAACACATAGAATATTTTTCAATTGCACTAAACTATATCATATATACTTACGTCGAAAAAAAATTCTCTTCAAATCATCACTCACTTCGTATGACATATGTGCCTCATATCTGTTTTCGAATTGCCAAATTATAAAACATACTATCACATGCTGGAACATTATGGTTTGATACAAATAATATTTTCGATGCAAATTGTGTATTTTGAACTAATGATCTGTGATTTCCCATTAATTTTCAGATGGATCGCAATCCTACATACAACCACATTTGTAAGCGAAACATGTACCTGAATGTACAAGACACAAATTTTCAGCTCGATCTGACAACTTTCAGATGCCCGGACGAGATAATTGTGTCTATCCTACAAGGCCATCCCCTCTGGCATGCTCTCACGACAACTGCCTCTGTACCAATGGTCTACCTTCAGCAGTTTTGGGGGAGGATCACAAGTGATGTGATTGCGGAAGCGTACAACTTCATTTCGGTGCTCGGGACAAGGCATATCACCATTACTGAGAACAATTTCGGCCTCGTTCTCGACCTCCCTTACAGTCACACTTATGACCCACTACCATCGGACGCTGAGAAGATTCACGATTTCCTCCAGATGGGGTACCGTCCGCCGCTCACCAAGCTAGCTCAGATGCAGAGCAACGGGATTCCCATCCGTGGAAGACACTTTTTGGAATAATCAATAAGTGTCTGTCTCCGAGGCATACAGGCTTCGACAAAGGCAACGGCAACATTCTGCGGATATTTCATGGAGTAATGTTCTCACGAAATTACGATTTCATTCAACTGATCTGGAACGACCTCGCTGAACAAATCAGACAGAAAGAGAACAAACGGTCCAAAACTGTGCCGTATGCGAGATGGTTCTCCGTTATCATCGACAATTCATGAAAGTACATGAGGACATCCCTCGCTTGCCTCCTGAAGGAAATTACCAGCCCCCACGTCTGAAGTTCTTCCATCAGCCGAAGCTCACGGATCTGGACCAACCGTCGATGGCAATTCCGTTTGAGCTGTTTCTTCTCGTCGAACCCTCGAGAGACACCTATAAGCTCTACTGTCGGGAAAATCATCTCACTGAGCAGATGATTCGAGGCCTCCGACAGATTTCAACGTCAGCCCTCCACAGCCACAACAGCCGCATGCTAGTCCTGAAGCACGATGATTGATGAAGTGGCTCAGGAACTAGAGATGGAGCCCCCAACTCGCGAGGAAACAATGTCAGATGTTGAGTCCACGTTAATAGATGTTGTGGCTCAAGAGTTGGAACTCGAAGCTCCACAAGTATCACTTGGTGCTGAAGTTTCCATTCATGTCAGCGCTCGAAGTACTTATTGAGGAGGTACATCTCAAGGAGCTTCGCTCGAGGCAGATGCAGGGCACACCTCATGTGACACCCGGGGCCGATGAGGGCGGGGAGTGATCGCCGGTGCCAGAAAAGTGCACGGACAAGGAGCGGCTCCTGGCAGGCTTCTAGGCGAAGGGGTACATGAACGAACCGATCCGACACCCGAATGAGAGGGGATCCTGAGACTGACAATGTATGGGCGTGTCAGGCTAAGAATCGTATAAAAGAATTGATAGTACTACTCATATCACCAAGGTCGACCTACCTTTTCGGGAGTCCATCCGAAAGAACTTCGAAGTTAAGCGTGCTTGACTTGAAGCAATCTTAGGATGGGTGACCCCCTGGGAAGTTTGCCCAGGGTGCCTGTGAGCGAGGACGAAGCACGCTGGAAGGTTAAATGGTGGTACAGTGGGGCCAGACTATCAGTCGGAGTGTGGTGGGCCCAACCCCACTGGTCCCGGTAGGGACGGATGCTACAGTGACACCCGGTATGGGACGGGATGTTACAGGTGGTATCAGAGCACAACCTCTCGCAGTACGGTGCTGGTTCGGGGACGAACCAGGCGGAAGCTGGTGGGCATGTGACACCCGGGGCCGATGAGGGCAGGGAGTGATCGCCGGTGCCAGAAAAGTGCACGGACAAGGAGCGGCTCCTGGCAGGCTTCTAGGCGAAGGGGTACATGAACGAACCGATCCGACACCCGAATGAGAGGGGATCCTGAGACTGACAATGTATGGGCGTGTCAGGCTAAGAATCGTATAAAAGAATTGATAGTACTACTCATATCACCAAGGTCGACCTACCTTTTCGGGAGTCCATCCGAAAGAACTTCGAAGTTAAGCGTGCTTGACTTGAAGCAATCTTAGGATGGGTGACCCCCTGGGAAGTTTGCCCAGGGTGCCTGTGAGCGAGGACGAAGCACGCTGGAAGGTTAAATGGTGGTACAGTGGGGCCAGACTATCAGTCGGAGTGTGGTGGGCCCAACCCCACTGGTCCCGGTAGGGACGGATGCTACAGTGACACCCGGAGACAGAGGCTCTAATCTGAAAGATTCAGCCCTCCGAGCCTCAGATGACGGAACCAGCCAATGAGGATGTAGTACGAGAACTCTCACCTCACACGGCTACCTCATCAGCCACCGAGTCAGATGAGGAGATCCAATTAATAAGAAGGACTCCGAGACGACTAAGTGTATAACTTGAGTCCATCTTCCCCGTCGTCACCACCACACCAGACATCGCGTCGATCTTACCGTCAAGTGCTGTGGACATACCTTCGCTCAATCTTGAGCCGCTGCACAACTTACCGATGTCTGGTTCGCACCATCGAGGAGAATCTTCAAGATTCGACTCGAGGATTGGGTGGAAGTCTCGAACAGTCACAACCTCAAGTGACTGCCAGCCAACCTGAGGAGCCGGTGTCTGCTCAAGGGTTGCTAACAGGCGACATCAGTCGACCTGGTCCATCATCGACGGAGGCGTCCATCTAGTTCGTGATTGAAGCCCAGTTTCAGACCGCGCTCTCTGCAGCCATCAAATCTCTAGAAGACAAAATGATGGAGAGAGTGCTCGTCTGCTATCGAGACGTCCCAGCGTGACACTGGCAAAGCACTCGTCTCTGAGAGCCCTTCAGCACCAACACACCCAATGCCACAACCCACTCACACCGACCCACTCGCAGACTCCTCTATCCTAATCAACCCATAAACCATTCCCATAACCCAGCTCCACGACATCCTTCTCGCCCGCCTCATCGGCCTTCCCACCAGAACGCCTCAGGAAGGATCCCTCTACAGGCGTCTCGTGGACCACCATGAGCCACCCACTCAAACTTGCCAAGGTTAAAGCTCCCGCACCCGGCGTCGACATGACGATCCAGATGATCAAGATCGTCATGAGGGGGAGAAACGGCCTAGGACCTCATCAAGTGGCCAAGGCGAAGGTCAAGGACAAGGCGCAGGTGCAACTCAGACAAGTGCTGGAGCCGGACAAACCCAAACCACCACCCAAACCACACAAACAACCCATACCACACACCATGTCGCTCATCCAAGCCACCGAACCCAAATCGACCCACCAACCTTTCACCTAAGGACGCCTCCGCCCACACCACCAACTTTCACAAGCCTCTTGCTTCCGGAAGAAGAAGCAAGTGCTGCCATGCTCATAGACCTAGCACGGACTCAAGCAACTCCATCAACTGCTCCTGACCAATCGGGACCATCTGGAAGTTGAGTCAACACACATGAGATCCTTGACAAGTACATATTCGAAGGACAGTGGATGAGCCACTCCATGCCCGAAGAGCATCAGATACAACGGCTCAAGGACGTTCGACAGTTCCTACAGCAAGCTTCGGTAGACCTTGTGCTCATAGAAGACGCATAACTTAGGAAGGTGAAGATCATGAAGCAAATCTCCCAAGGCTACCCGAGCTGATTGCTCAAAGAGCGGATCCCCCTCCAAGAATGATGCCGGGAACCGTTCGAATAGATACGCCATGGGAGAACATCAGCATAGAATTCCCTTTCTTGAAGAATTCAGGAAAACATATGGGGCTCACCAAATAAAGTAAAGAAGTTGAACGAATTCGAGCTCAGAGGTATTTCTCACTGGGATCAGCAAAAGAGAATGACATATCTTTGGATGCTAACCCATCTCGGACCAGATGTGAGGATGAAGATGACTAAAGCGCAAGCAAGGAATCATTATAAGAGTCTATCTTCTATCTGCCAGCTGCTAAATGTCTAATGCGCCAAAGGAGGATTTCCAACACCATTCTATGCAATTGAGCGAGTAGACAGAACTCGAGAAGAACTCAGCGAGAGCGACCTACCCTACCTTCCTTACGAGGAGGTGTACCGTCTCTACCAGCTCTACATAGAGAATTACAAGGGTCCTCAAGGCTTCATCAAGAAAGAATGACTCGAGGGACTTTACCGGTTCATGATGCGCCAAGTCAAGTACTTCGCCGCACACGACCTTCAGATGGCTCTGGAGAGCAACATGAAGAAGGTTAACATGACCTCTCCGCTCAACAAAGGACCTGAGATCGAAAGGCTTTCCAACAATCACGTGCACGTCAGCTCAGTCCTAGGCATCACCTACCACAATCCAATCGCGACGAATAATAGGATGATGCCGAAGACTAAGATCCACAAATTCTGTGATGGGATGCTCAAGGTCATCAGGAGGAATATAGAGCAGAGGCTGGAAAAAATCAATAGAGACACGATGCTGAGGATCTATCGGTTCGTAAGAGAACAACCTCTCATGCTGGAACTCCTTGATGACATCGAGGAGCGCCTGGAGCTGCGAAACAGTGTAAGGAACTTTGAGCTTGTGCTGGGCTTGAGAAGATCGTACTTTGCCCGATGAGGACAAATGGAACTGAAGAGCAATCTAGCACAAATGGGGAGATTGTAGAGACTATACTTTATTGTGCTTGATTTCATTAGTTGTCCTTGTAATTAGGGGCTTTATTTGTATTAGTCCATAGATTAGGACTAGTTTGTTATTTAAGCTTGTTTGGTATAAATACTTGTACAAACAATTGAGCTGAATACAGAAATTAGAGAATCAATCCGAAAGGCTTTTGAATTAAATTCTAGAGAGAGAAACAGCATTTCTCACACTAAAAGTTTCTCTCTCGAGTTCTACAAAGAAAGGTTTTCGATCGAGATTCAATTTCTGTCATTCTAGTCGATTACCTTAGAATTCATGCCTAGGATTGTTTGAGTTGATAGTCGAGGACCTAACAGATACCATATGGACAATCTTTCGATTTAGTGCGTTCGTTAGCATGTTGCACATACTCTTGGTTTACAGCTACGAAAACTGACCTCTGATGAACCATTTCTCTTATTTTTGTTTCAGTAGGTTTTCTGCTGCGTATTTCTTGGTTTACGGCAGCGAAAAACGACCTATGATGAACCATTTCTCCTATTTTGTTTCAATGAGTTTTCTGCTGCGTATTTATTACATTCATGAGATGATTCTCTGTGAAAATAGTAGCGGGTGTGATCGCATAGACTTCTGATCAGTTGTACCGTTTTCGTCCTCCAATTTTCTGTTGGGCGTTCCATTAACAGCGCCGGCGACGGCGACGGTCGTCGATTTTCTCACTGGCTCAGATCTGAACAAGTCGATCTTTGATCGAACGAAAAAGGGTTTCTTCCTCTGAGGTACCTCTGGCGTCACCGACCTGAAATCGACAAATCGTGCGATCGAACGAAAAGGGTTTCTCCTGCGTATTTATTACGTGATGATTCTCTGTGAAAACAGTAGCAGCAGTGTGATCGCCTTGACAGATTAGGTGATTGATAGATTGTTAAAATAACTTTGTTTAATGCTAACTGTAGTCTTTCTTGTGCTCTTTCCTCAGCGTTCTCTTCTTCTTTTCAATTGTCACGACGACCGATTTCTCTGCGAGGACTGCAGAAATAGTTCCGTGGAGGAAGGACGAGGAATAGGGCTTCGGAGTTGATCTGAGCACTTACAATGGAAAAGTCCTTTTGATCGTCAGCGTTGCATCAAAATGGTGGGTTGTGTAATGTTTTCATTTAACAACTGCTAATCGTCACTTGAAGATATTTGACTTAATTGACATTGATTTTGTACTAGGAAAAATGAGAGCCCAGATAGTTCGTTCGCCCGTGCGGGGATAGAAAACCACCAGCGTGTTTCATTTCCACTCGGGGGAGCCAAACATTGGAGGTGATTCCAATCGATTATGTGGCGGGTACGTCGAGCCTTTGATTAAATTTGTAACACCTATTTTGCTGTTATTCTGTTTATGGGCAAGAAATTGCTGGGGCATTTGTGTTTAGTTGTGTGTGATTGTGTGAAATCGTATGACAATGAAATTATAGGTGATCATTGGCAAGAGTGTTGTGTAGAGAAAGAAGGATTATGTTTCCTGCCGAGGGCTTAAAATATTGAAGCTTTTACCCCGTTTTCGTTCGTTCATGACCGGACAGGATAATATATCCCTTCCGATGGATTTTGTAAGCTTCAGTCTTATTTGGTTCGTCGTTTTCATAATATATGCTCCCCTGATATTTAATTTAGATTTTTTGTCATTTTCTTTTCTGTTTAGAGGGAACGATTCGCACTCAAGCATACTGAAGGATGAGGCAGTGCAAGACTCGCTGAGCTTGGAATCGGAATTGTAAGCACTTTGTGTATAGCAATGGATATCTATGTTCAATATGAAAGTTGATTTTGGCTTTGCAAGTGACACGTAAGGTTTTAGAGTTAAAACTTTTGTTTTTATAAGATTGAAAGTTTTGCCCCGTTTGCGTTCGTTCATGGCCGGGCAGGATGATCTATCCCTTCATTTACCGATGGATTTTGTAAGCTTCAGTATTATTTGGTTCGTCGTTTTAATAAAATATGCTCCCTTGATATTTAATTTGAAGGATTAGATTATTAAGGAATTTGTTTGGTTGCAGATAAAAAGGAAAATGATAGGGCAGCAAAAGACGGAAGAACTGGAAAGAGAGGTAGTATATCCTTTTTTTAAACTCTTAGACTCAGCTATTACAAGTTCACGTCAAGCAGGGACCCGTGCTCGAAAGTTTAGGTCTCCCTCTTGGCTTGGTAAAGGGTATTGCAGGGCAAATTCGATTGAAGATATGATAACTCTTGGGTTCTGATTCCTGACAATTTCTTTATTGTGAAGACAAAGACATACATGCTGCTGTGCATCGACCTTTTCCTCCTTTCTTTCAACGAAGTTTTCGTACTTTCTTTAAGGTAACGATGAAAGGCTCACAAGGGCACGCATGAACAGTTCCCCCATGGCCATGCGAAAGGGTCCCATGGCTGCAGCAGCTGAGCTAATCGTGTCATTGGAAAGCCTTTGCAAAAAGCCTGAGGAATACTTATCCTATGACAGCCATTATAGAACTTCCTCGCTAGAATCTCTTCTGGGGGGAAAGCAAGCGTGAATAAGTAGATTTGAAGGTAATAATGGGGAGTAGACGCAATGTCTCAATATGATTTGGTTGATGGATACAAAGGAAAGAGATGGAGTTGAAGCTTGGCTTACTAAGAATTACAAGTAACATGGTTGAGGTTGACGACGAAATGTTTAACGAGGAGGATGAGATTAATAAGGAATTTGTTTGTTTGCAGATAAAAAGGAAAATAATGGGGTAGCAAAAGAAGGAAGAACTGGAAAGAGAGGTAAGAGTATACCCTTTTTTAATCTTAAGATCTATAGAGGAAACCTAATGCCTAACATTTTAGATAGTAAATAATGCTTATGAAGATATTCTTATATAATAAGAATCAGAGAATGGTGATATGGTGTAGATAAATTTGAGAATTTTGTCTAATTATTCCATTTTTTTTAGTTTGTTGTCCTGATTGTCAATCGTTTTATTCTTCTAGATATGCATTATTTATGTCCTTTATGCTAGCTTAATCTTGGATTTCACGGGTTCAACTATTTTTCTTCCACAAAATGCAAGTAAGTATCCGTGGGGGTATCTGTTTTTGTATTGGGTTCATATTGTGATGTGGTGGAATGGCCTTGCCGAAGCTCGATGATCATGGACACGATGATGGTTTGAAGGAGAGCGTTGGTAAAAAGAGTATCTCTGTGGATGCTGATGAAACCAACAAAGCAGCAGAAGAGCGTAGGCGGAAGAACTGTAATAGAAGCAGAGAGAAAGATCATCGTACAGAGGGTGGAGTGATGAAGAATCATGTGAGCGTTCTGCTATGGTGATGTTGAGGCGTTGATTGATGAGATTAAAGAGGAATCTCAGTCTTCAGTGAGGTTTTGAGGATCAAAGGCATCATCGATAAGGGTGAAGAAATGGTAGGCTCGCCTTTTCTTTCATGATTCATTCGAGAAATAAAATGCTTGATTTTTCTTCAGCATTCAATCATCATTTTCGAACATCGTCGCTGTTTGATTTCTTTACAGTCTGATGAGTTGATTGATTCTCTGAGGAGGCTTGAGCTCATGCCTTTATCTGTGGAGACTCTCGTGGTTTTTTTCAGTTGCATTGATTGATTGATTGATTGTTGGATTTTGCGATATTCGATTACATCGCTGTAATGAATTCTGAAACCTGCTATGTTTCCATTTCAGGCCACAAAGATTGGGAAATCTGTTAACTGTCTCAGGGGCAAAGATCGAAGGAGATTCGAAGTATCTCCAAGAAGTTAATTGCGTATGGATTTCGGTCACATGCCTATTTTTTTTAGTTTTTTGTCCGATCAAATTGCAACTGTTAGGTCCTCGATTATCAATTCCTATGATCCTAGACTCAAATCCTAAGGAAACCGATTAGAATTGTATGAAATGAATTTCGATCGAAAACCTTCCAATGAAGACCAGGAGAGAGAATTCGCGTAGTAAGAGAATGATTTCTGACTTTCTCTCTCTAGAATTGGATCTGGCAGCCTTTCGATCAATAGACTAATTTTCTCTATTAGGCTCGATGTTTACAAGTCTATTTATACCAAACAAACTTGGTATAAATAACAAGTAAGTCCTAAACTAAGGACAAATACATATAACGCCCCAATCTACGAAGACAACTAATAAATCAAAGCACAATTACAAATCTTATTCTACAATCTCCCCCATTGTGCTTGATTGCCCTTCCGTGCTCTTTGTCTTCGTTGGGCGTAGTAAGACCTGCGCAAGCCCTGTGCATGCTCGAAATTCCTGAGCGTTTCCCTCAACTTCAAGCGCTCCTCGATGTCATCTAGTAATTCCATCAGGTGTGGTTGTTCTCTCACGAACCGATGGATCCTAAGCATTGCCTCTCGGTTGATTTCCTCCAACCTCTGCTCTATGTTCTTTCAGATGACCTTGAGCGTCCGATGACAGAACTTGTGGATCTCGGTCTTCAGCATCATCCTCTTCGCGATCGATTTGGTAGGTGATGCCAATGACTGAATTGATGTACACGTGATTGTTGGGAAGTTCTTCGATCTCAGGTCCTTTTTTGAGCGGGGCGGTCATGTTGACCTTCTTCATGTTGCTCTCCAGAGCCATCTGAAGGTGGTGTGCGGCGAAGTACTTGTCTTGTCGCATCATGAACCGGTAGTCCCTCGAGACCTTCTTTCTTGATGAAGCCTTGAGGACCTTTGTACTTCTCCACATATAGCTGGCATAGGTTGTACACCTCTTCAGCGGGGAGATACGACAGATCGCTCTCGCTTAGTTCCTCTCCAGTTCTATCTACTCGCTCGATGACATAGAACGGAGTTGGAAGTCCGCTTTTTGCACAGTAGACGCTGAGTAGCTGGCATATCAGGGATAACTCCTTGAAGTGACTCTTCAGTCGTTCCTTCGGGATCCCCAGCCTCACATCTGGTCCTAGTTGGGTCAGCATCCAAAGGTAAGTCATCTTTTTCAGCTGATCCCAGTGAGAGATACCTCTTAGCCCGAACTCATTCGGCTCTTGACCTTATTCGGCGACCTCCAAATCTGTTCACGAACTTGTTCGAGGAAGGGGATTTCGATACTGATATTTTCCCATGGCGTGTCGATCCGAACGGTCCCTGGCATTTGTCTTCTGGGGGAAGTTGCTCGTTGCGCGATCAATTAGGGAAGCCCTGTGGGATCTTGTTCGTGATCTTCTCATTCCTGAAGCTCTTCGTCTTCTAGCAAAACAGGTCCACCGAAGCTTGCTGTAGGAACTGCTGAACGTCCTTAAGCCGTTGTCTCTGATGCTCCTTGGGCATGGAATGGGTCATCCATAGTCCTTCGAATATGTACTTGTCGACGAACTCATGTGGATTGAAGCCGTGTCTTGATGAACCCGGTTGGTCTGGAGCTATTGAGGGTGTAGCTTGGTTCTGCGCCAAGGCCACGAGCATAGCGGCACTTGCATCTTCTTCCGGGAGCAAGGAGCTTGTGAGGGTCACTGTGTGGGCGGAGGCGTCCTTAGGGTGAAGGATGGTAGGTCGATTTAGGTTTGGGTTAGATTGGTGCGGTGCGTGGTGGTGGTTGTTTGGGTAGTGGTGTGTGGTTTCAGCGGCTCCGGCGCTTGTCTGCATCACGCCCGAGCTTCGTCCTTTACTCGTGTTTGTATTCGAGGCCTCTTCTCCCCCTCATGACGTCCTTGATCATCTGGGTCGTCATGTCGGCGTTTGGAGCGAGAGGATTGGCCTCGACAGGTTTTGGTCGGGTCAGGACGGTCGACGAGACAGCGGAAGAGGTCTTCTTCTTCCGGCTTCGAGTGGTCAGCTCTAAGCGAGCGACTAGATGGAGGGGAGGTCGCTGATAGGTACTGTTGTGGGGTTGACTAGGTTGTGGGTGAAGATGGGCGTGGCAAGTGGGAAGGGTTGTGTGGGTTGAGAGGGTGTGAGGATAAGTTGTGAGGAAGACGGCTCCGAGACGGGTGCTTTCCCACGATCTTGGTGGGACGTCTCAATAGTTGTACGCACGCTCTCCATGATTTTATCTTCAAAGGGCTTTAATGCCTCGGAGAGAGCGGCCTGAAGCCGGTCTTCAGACACGAACTGGACGGGCACCTCCATCGTAGATGGACCAGGTCGACTGATGTCGCCTGTTGACAACCCTTGCGCTAACACCTGCTCCTCAGGTTGGCTCGGAGTCACTTGTTGTGACTGTTCGAGACTTCCACCCAATCCTTGAGTCAAATCTTGGAGATTCTCCTCTATGGGTGTTTCGGCAGGCTCGATTTGGACCTGCAAACCAGACACCGGTAGTCTGTGTTGCGGCTCAAGATTGAGCGAAGAAGTGGCCGCAGCACTTGAAGAGATGATTGGCGCGGTGTTCGATGTGGTGGTGAGAGTGGTGAAGAGGGGCTCGAGTTGTATGCTTAGTCTTCTGGGAGTCCGTCCTATCAATCTGATCTCCTCATCGAACTCCGTGTCGGATGAGGTAGCTGTGTGAGGAGAAGGTTCACGCTCAACCTCACGAGCGTCAAATATGGAAGTGAGCTTTGCCCCATTTCTGCCTCGGGCTGTGCTATTTGTTGAAGAACCTCCTCAATGGGCTCTTCGAGCACGCAAACATGGACGGGCACTTCCACTTGGAGTGTTTCTGCTGGAGCCTCTTGTTTCAACTCTACTGCCACAACATCGATCAACGTGGCATCTACATTAGGCATTTGTATGTCCTGAGTTGGAAGCTCCTGCTCAAGCTCCTGGGCCACTACATCAACCATCGTGTCCTCAGGGATTGAGTGTTGTTGTTGTTGAGGGATCACTTCGAAATCCGTCGGGGCCCTCGTATCATCTGCTCAGTGAGATGGTGTTCCCGATAGTATCTCTGGTATTCGTCTCCCGCGGGGTCGGCAAGACGAAGAAGCGCAAACGGGATCGGCATTGATGGTTGTATCAGATCCGTCAGCCTGGGGTTGGGGAAGAATTTGAGTCGTGGTGGTTGATAGTTCCCTCCTGGAGGCAGTCGTGGAGCTCCATGAGGTTGGCAATGATCACATTGATCCACCGGGCATAGGGAACATTCTTTGATCGCTTGTTCTCATTTTGTCTGATCTGCTCAGCTAAATCGTTCCAGCTCAGTTACGTGTAGTCGTAGTTGCAGGAGTGCTATTCCGTGAAAAATACGGAGAATGTTGCTATTCCCTTTGTCGAACCCTGCGTGCTTTGGTGACAGACACTTATTGATTATCCCGAAAAGTGTCTTCCACGGATGAGGGATGCCATTGCGCTGAACTTGAACAAGCTTGGTGAGAGGTGGCTGGTATCCCATGTGGAGAAAATCTTGCACCATTTGTGCCTCGGTAGGCAAAGGGTTGTAGGTAGGGCTGAATGGTAGGTCAAGAACGAGACCGAGATCATCTTTGCTGAAGCAGACGTGTCTTGTACCGACTATTGTGGTGAATCTGTAGCTGCCCTCAACTATAAGACTCTTAATTCTTCCCAAAAATTATTGGAGATAAACCATCGGTACTGACGCCGTCATCGTCAGTGCGCTGCAAAGAGGATGGCCTTGCAAAATGGACACGATTATCTCGTCCGGACACCTGAAGGTAGTCAGGTCGAGTTGAAAGTTGGTGTCCTGCACCTTGAGGTATAGATTTTTGTCGTATATGTGATTGTAGGCAGGATAGTGATCCATCTGAAATACAAATGTAAGTCATTAGCTAAGTTTAAATTGAGTCGAAAGTCGAATTCATCAAACCATAATGATGAAGCATTTTAGAGCATGTTTGATAAAATTGTAATGGAAATATATATTCACATATAGGTCATATAGGGTGAACTTTGAAGAAATAATTTCATTTCGACATTAGCTTGTAAGTGCTATAAAGTTTCAGTCAAATTTTTTCTAAGTCTTTAAGCACTGTCCACTCCGTGCCTTTTGTCGCGCGAGAATTGAAATTCTCAATTAAATTGCCTATGTGTGACTATGAATTAAATCTGTGTGTGAATTTGCGATCGAAAAAGTTTTATTCGCTAATGAAAGCTACAGGGAAAAGGACTTAGAAAATTTTCTATGTTTCTGAACTTAAGATACGATACTGTAGCCGAGAAATTTTACGATCGAGAAAAGTTTCCGTGTAAATTTACGATCGAGAAATTTTTCGCGCTTCAATAAATTTTTTGTAGTGAAAGTTATCGAGCGAGAAATTATTTCGATTCTAAAAATGATTTTGCGCTATGGAATTTTATGATCGAGAAAATTGACAGCGAGAAACTTGGTGACTCGCCGAGAAAATTTTCGATCGATAAAAATCATCACTGTGCATGTTTGCGATCGAGAAATTTTTATCGCCGAAAAATTAGTTTTGTCGCCGCTAAAATTCTCGACCGAGAATGAAATTGAAATCGAAATTACTGTTTGCGACTGTAAGTTTTGCGCTCGAAACTTATTTTGCCTATTATATCTATTTCGTTCATTAATCTTTTCGCTCGCATAAAATCCTAAATTCAATTTCTCGATTGCAATTATTTTTTAATATACGTTATCTTTCTTAACGACTAAGTCACAAATTTTGCGATCGAAAAACTTTGACATTGCAAACAGAAGAACAATTGAAATCCAATTGACACTGTTAGAGAGCGAAAAAGTTCTTCGACGCCTTCAAACGGTGATATCCCAGATTTAGTCTTACTTTCAATTGAATTCAAATAACGCAGAGAATCAAAATAATCTACCTTAAAATGATCAAGAAACTCCGAAACTATAATAATGTGCAGTATTTAACCTAGATTATGCTAACAGATCAGTCTTTAAACACTGCAAACAAGCATTCGAGTTCTCAGAATATGAACGGACGAGAAATGAACACAAGATCATGCGAAATACATCACAATACTGATGCAAATGAAGTTGATACAGGATACTCCCTAAACGAAGTCAAATCTACCTTCTAAAGACGAAAGTCAGAGGAAAAATCGAAAGATTTGAAGAGTTTTGACGTTCGTCTTCTGAGAGAAAAAGGTTTTCCACACGAAAATTTGACTGTTGAATTTTGCGATCGAGGGTTCTAGCGTGTATTTAAGGATTTTCGACTGCAAGCAATGATTTCGTTTAATTGGGCTGATTAGACGTTTTGCGAGACGTAGTGCATTTAAGCCCACTACCGTTTACGATCGAGAAACTTACGATCGAGAAATTTTCTTTGGTTACTATTTAATTTCCGCTCGACGATTCCGATCGAAAATCATTTGGTTCCTGTTTGATTTTCGCTCGTCAATATGAAGGCAAAAATTACAACTTGGTCCCAAAATCAATTTTCGCTCGAGAAGCTGACAATGAAAATTGAAAAATTCGCCCAAATTTCTCGATGGTAAGTTTTTCTATGTATTTCAGATTGATCCTAAGTTTCAGAGTAAACCACATAATTGGTCCCCCTATATAGGAAAATAAATGCAATTAACTCCCTATAATTCCGGTTGGTGACATCTGGCTCCGTCTTCACATTTTAGAAATCTGCAATGCTTAAAGCAACAGATGTCGAGAATATTGGAGTTAATTTTGGAAGCAATTTTAGCAAATAGGGTCATTGCCTTTCTGAAAGAAAAACTGTTAAATCAACAAAACATAAATCACGTTAACGATTCAAAGATTTAACCATTCAAAATCTTATTTAATGCCGTGTACTCCAAGTCATTAGTAATTCGCGAAGGCTTCCTTATTGCCTCTGCAGAGATTGAAGAAAGATCATAACAAAAATGTTTGGATATTAAGGCATAGCTTTTGTAAATGCTACCCCAAAAAAATGCACCAAAAATTGATTAATCACTAAAGCACATGGAATCAATTTCCAAGTAATGCGCAAAACAAGTTTCCCTTAGATACATGGTCCCCTAATCATGTATTCAAGATGTTGCGCGAGGGTATGAGCATAAACAAGTAAAATCGCACTTAATCATTTCAGCGTAAATGCAAATTAAACTTGCATATCACAATGTGCGATATTCTTTTATATGTGTAATAATTTTTTTCGTAAGTATATTAAAATTATTTATATTATGGGGTCAGATTATTTTGTTACGATCATTGTCACGCCTAAAATTTCACACGACACTTGAAAAGATCATATGCCGTCAAGTCCCGTCGTCAAAATAAAGAGTCCTAAGTTCACAGAATGCTCCATTTCGACAACCTCACTAGGTTCACTCTAGCACTCAATTATTTTTACCTTGAGATTTTTATATTTATATCACGAACGTCAACACAAGCAATATTAAGTCAATTTACCTGTGATCGAGGCATTTTTAATCTTTCACCTATGCGCAAGACCGTCGATTTGGAATTGTAGAGACTGTAAAGGGTTTTAATTTGGCTCTTGACTTAGAAGGGAAGGATAATTTGGAATTGTGGGCTAAAGATCTTCTTCCTTTTCTTCGTCGTCCTCTTTACCGGCATTTTCTTTTCCATCCTTAAACTTTTTCATATTATTCTACACTTGGTCAAGCTGAAGTTCCGCTTCTCTACGAGGCTGAGAGATTATCTAAGGCGATGTTCTTCTCGTTCGTTCTTGGGCTGACACTGCGCTCCTTTTGTCTTAATCCCTAGTGAGGTTTCAGAGATTATCGATTTGAAGAAGTTCGTAGTTGTGGAATTCGAACCTGAGGCCGTGCTCCTCTTCTCATTGTCTCGATATAAGACCGGATTATCGTTGGAGAAGTTCACTTCGTTGTGCTCCTCTTTCCAGCCGTTCTGATGAGTGTACGAGATTATCAAAGAAGAAGTGCACAGCAAGATCCATGCCCCCTTCTAATGCTTTCTAGAAGATTTCAATAATTAGGAATGCGGGTTCTTTTGGACTATGTATTGTGCGTTGTGCATTCCTCGTGTGCGTTTTCCACCTTCTTTTGTCATATTTTTCTTTGTCATATCATTTTCTCCCGCTCCTTTTCTCGATTGACCATCCCTTCGAAAACTTAGTTGTTCGGTTTGAAGGTTCAAAGGATTTTCAAGTGAAGAAAAGGATGTCAGAGAAAGCTCAAAATGGATGACTAGCTATTTAAAGGATTGGAATTTTTTATATGTAAGGCCAAGTGAGGAATTTCCTAAGTGCTCTAATCATTTTCCTATGGAATTAACGCAAGGTGAGTATGAAGCCAAGAATCACTAGTTAAGACAAGCAATTGATGTGTGACTCGCTCAAGGATAAAGCCATAGAAAGGAAAAATGAAAGGCCAGAATCCTCACTTATGTAAAAGTGGCTTTGTGTCCAATGGAACAAACTAATGACCTTTAAACACAAGAATGTGACTTAGACTGACCAATTTAAGCAACGAATGAGTCTCATGTCACTGAAATCTATTCGTGACGTAGATCGAGCATCCTTAAGGTATCGTCGTGCCCCTAATATTATACTTATATGTATACTATTTTTGTATTTTTGTATTATTTAGAATTATTATATTTTTACTAAAAATGAAATTTTTCACGCAAGATATAGCAGTTTTAATTATAGAAAACACATAGCATAGAACATGTGAAAGCACGTAGAATCACATAGTGCACAAATTACGGAAGGTTTAACATGCCTAATTTTCCGACAAGGAATTGGAACCATTTTTCATCCAATGCCTTGGTGAACATGTCAGCTAGTTGACATTCCGTGTTCACAAAATACATGTCAATGATGCCCTTTTTCTACGTGATCTTTGATGAAGTGATACCGTATGTTTATGTGTTTTGTGCGTGAGTGGTGAACAGCATTGCACGTAATCGCAATGGCACTTTGGCTACCGCTATAAATGGGTATATTATTTAGATTGTACCCATAATCGCAAAGCAGAGTCCGCATCCATAACATCTGCGAGCAACAGCTGGCGGCCGCGACATATTCTGCTTCAGCCGTCGATGTTGAAACACAGTTCTGCTTTTTGGATGACCAGCAAACCAGCTTTTCGCCTAGAAGTTGTGCGCTACCGGATGTGCTTTTCCTGTCCATTCGGCAATCTGCATAGACAGTGCCAGTGTAGCCTATTAGTTTGAAATTCGTACGTTTAGGATACCATAATCCTAAGGTAGATGTGCCCTTAAGGTAGCACAAGATTCGCTTCACCGCAAGCATGTGAGATTCCTTAGGATCTGCTTGAAAACGGGCGGATAAACAGGTGGTAAACATGATGTCCGGCCGACTTGATGTGGGATATAGAAGAGATCCAATGATGCTGCGATAAAGGGTGATGTCGACCGCTTTTCCAGTGGGATCCGCATCCAACTTGCAGCTTGGTGACATAGGAGTGCTGAGGAGCTTACCCTAATCTTGATGGAACTTTTCCAGAATATCCTTAATGTATTTTGTCTGGCTGATGAAAATCCCATCATCGAGTTGTCTGACTTGAAGCCCTAAGAAGAATTGCATTTCTCCCATGTGACTCATTTCAAACTTGCTCTTCATTAAATCCCCAAATTTCTTGCAAAGCCGTGGATTTGTTGATCCGAAGATGATGTCATCTACGTATACTTGGACGACCATCAGATCTTTGTCTTACCATTTGATGAAGAATGTAGTACCGATGGTCCCTCGAATGAATCCAGACTTCAGGAGGAATTCACTCAGGACATCATACAAAGCACGTGGGGCTTGTTTTAGTCTGTAAAGAGCCTTATCGAAGCGATAGACGTGATCGAGGTGTGCTTGATCAACAAAGCCTTGTGGTTGAGCGACGAAGACATCTTCTTTTAACACACAATTGAGAAAGGCAGTCTTAACATCGATTCGGTAGACTTTGAAGTCTTTATGGGCCGCGTAAGCCAGAAGAGATGAATGGCTTCAATTCGGGCAACAGGAGCATATGTCTCGTCGTAGTCGATTCCTTCCTGTTGGTTATAGCTCTTCGGAACCAATCTCTCTTTATTCCGGATCATTTCTCCATCTTCATTCTTTTTGTTCTCAAATACCCATTTTGTTCAGATGATTGTTTTCCCATGCGGACGCAGTACTAGTGTCCACACTTTAATGCGTTCGAATTGATTAATTTCATCTTGCATGGCAATAACCCAATCCGAATCCTTAAGCGCGTCGGCTACCTTGGTTGGCTCATTATAGCTTACGAAGCAGCTGAAGAGACTGTGTTGATGACGTGTCCGTACTCCACTCGAAGAATCACCAATAATCTGATCGATTGGATGTGCTCGAGTCCATTTTCGCTCATGTGGTAGAGCAGAAGTAGACGCATCGTCCATTTGTGGACTGAGACTGCCAACGATTTCAGATTGTTCATTAGGTTGAGGTAAGTTAGATTCTACACTTGGATTGAGTGTTTCGGATGAGATCTCCTCATTGACTGTTGTAGGCTATTCAGTGATCTGTGGTAAGCCTGAATCGGGTGAGGTAGGGACATTTGAAGAGCTTGGTATGTCGGCCTCATTGAGTGTGGAATCCACTAAAGGTGTAGCAATGACAGTTTCTGGCCGACATACGGGCTCAAAGAGAGAGTCCAGGTCTTCCAACACAAGTCTCAGAGCTTCTTCAGACGTTGAATCCATAGTTATTGCCATCTTCTGTTGGTTTTGTGCCAACACACCAGTGTATACGGGTTCTGAACTGTCGTATTCAGAAGCCATCGGGTTTGGCACGGGTCCTGAGCTGAGGTGTGCAGGAGCCATCTCTGCCACTTCGTGGAAAGTGACATTATAACTTTCTTTGATTGATCGGTTAGACTTGATGTAAACTCGGTATGCCTTTGATGTATGATGAATACCCAATGAATGCTACCACACATGATGGATCTGCAAAAACAATTAGAGCGCTTTAGGTACCCACTTATAAATGGGTCCTCGCAGATTAGCAAATTATGGTGCTGGTTCAGATTTGGTTCCTAAATTACTGTTAGTAGGAGCTTTAGTGACCCAAGTCATCTTCGAAGAAGTTGATTTGGGTTTGTCCTTAATAAAAGACTTGGCCTTTACGGTTTTCGTGTTTTTAGGCGGAGATTTAGGAACCCATTTGGGTTGAACTTTGCAGGGAAGATTAATTACTGCGCGGACAAATGCTTTAGTAGGCTTGAGCGTGGAAAAGATCTTTTCAATGGATAGTCTCCTAAGGTGTTTAGGGGATTCGATCATAACGGGATACCTTAGGTGAGAACAAGTATTTATAGCGCCATATGCTTTCTTTATGGCTGGATCTTGTTTCCTACGGGTCATCCTAGAAGCGTTTGTCTTAGACTGATTTTTCTTTATTTCTGAAGTAGAGACCGTTTCGAAATTTGTACTTCTAAATATGGTCGGTTTTAAGGAGCAGGTAGAAGCAATTATTTTAAGAGTGGAAACATCTCATTTATTTCTACGGGAGTCATTTATTTTTACAGAAGGAGATAAATTCTTGAAAGCAGTCAACTCGTGGGCTCCTTATCTATTTTTAGTTTAGACACACTCACCTTCGACACTAATGCTGGCTCTACGCTCCCTGTAGAGGTAGGCAAAGCAGGATTAGAGTTAGAATTTTTCTGTTTATTTTTAATTTTCTTATTTTTCGAAGGCGTTTTTTCTTTCTTCACGCTTTTCGGAACGATGTTTTCTTTTGGAGGAGATGCGTGAGAAATGGCTTTTGAGATGGAGGAAGCTTTGAGATTTTCCATCTCTTTTTGGAATTTTGTCTTTTCAGCTTCAAAATTCTCTCTTTTTTATCTAAGGCAGCTCGTAATTCCTCTATCTGCTTCACGATATGAGGTTTGTAGAGAGAATTTTTAGAATGTACGTTTTTATCTTCCTCGATATCCATTTGAGGCTCAGGAGGTAGGACTAAATCACTGACAGGCGTCATGGGTATTTCCCTAGATTTGTAGCTGTCAGTTAATTCTTTATAGTCGAAGGGGATTTGAGCCCTATGTGTGGCTTTTCTCTTACCTAATTCTAAAGCCTCCAGATCGTCTGCTTTAGTGAAGTGCCTAAGCCCATGTACTTTATATCGTAAGTTTCTTTTTTCTTTAAGACACACGGATTAGTGAAACCTAAGCCTTCAATGGGATTATAGAATTGTATATCCCTGGGCTGATTTAGATAGATAGTCTGTTCAGAGTGTCCCCTTCTTGTAAGAATATCGTCTAATTTCTTTATTTTAGCGTACAACTTCTTACGTTCTTCTCCTAAGAGAGCAAAGTTATTTTCTACCGTTAATTTGGCGGCTTTACAGGCATCTAGTTCCTTCACAAGTTCACCAACCTTAGTGTTAGATTTATCTAATTCGGTTTCTAGATGGGTGATCTTGGAAGTCGCTTAGGTTAATCTACAATTGAGATTAGCTTTCTCAATGAGATTTCTAACCAAGCAATTATAGATATTTTCTAGCCTGTCTTCTGACTCCTTATTTTTTAATCATGTGTCTCTTTGGAGAATTCTTAATTTGAAGGTTGCTAGTCTCACTAAGTCTTAAGCTCTCAGTTAGTTCTTCTATTTTGTCACTAGAGCTTCTAAGTTCTGATTGAAGACTAGTAACTTTCACCTGAGTCTCAACTAGTTGCTTCCCTACATTCCTAACGCTTTTCTGCTCACGTTTCATGATAGTGAATACTAATTGGTACGATTCTAACATGGTCAATAATGTGGAAGGAGAAACTACCTCTTGCGAAGATTTGGATGCACGATCTTCGTCCGTCGTGTTTGAGGTTTCGGCGTCAGAATGTTCGTCTAGGTGGGCCATTAGGGCAAGATTCTCTTCCTCTGAGCTAGACGTGTCCTCGAGCTAGTGGTCTTGTTCTGCCATAAGAGCTACTCCAGCTTCCTTTTTTGTGAGTTGAAGCTTCCTACAGTAGTAATTAGCATCTCTCTTCTTCGGGAGAGTGCATTCTCTGGCAAAGTGACCAGGTTTTCCGCAGTTAAAGCATTTGGTCGGTTCTTTGATCGTCTTGACTTCGGAATTCTTAGGTGCCCGTTCTTTGTGCTGAGGTCCTAAGTCGATTGGCTGATGATGAGGACTTCTTTCTGAAGTACTGCTTGCTTATCATTTTCCCTATTAACGCCAGCTGCTTTCCCAGCACCTTCATGTTAGGCTCCATGTCTGAATCTGATTCGACTTCAGACTCTGTGGGGGTAGGAGGCTTAACGATCATTTCTTTTCACAGTTTTGAGCTCCTCTTGGCCTTGATACCGACTTCAGTTTGTTGCATCATCTTGTGCAGTTCATCCCACATACCCTTAGCAGTTGGAATGCTATCGATCTGTCGATAGATATCATTTGGGATTCCTTGCATAAGAGTGTTCTTGGCTATTATGTCGGCTTTAGCTCTCAATCTTTCCTCCGCAGTATATTCTCTAGGCTCTTTCAGTCGCCTAGAGGCAGGAATTGGAGGGTTGGCAGAGTTGTCACAGGGCACGTTTATCCAGACCTGAGCTGGACCTTCCTCAATTAATGAGAGAAGGTCTTCTGCATGTTACTTTAGCTCTATGAAGTTTAGAAATCGGCTTCTCCATATTGTGTATTCGCCTCTCTTTAGAATCGGGGGACGATTATCATTTCCAAGTGAGTAGGCATCCATTTTATATTTGAGTTGATGTAGGATCTTCGTTTGTTGTTTTGATTATTTGAACTGATATTGCGTGCTTCAGAAGTAGCAAATTAGTTAGTAGCGTTTGATATAAAAGCGTCGAGAATTATTTTCGATTCAATCTTTAAAGTTTGATCAAAAATTATTTCATCGAGAAAAATTTTCATTGTTACTGTTCGCGTGCGAGAAAGTATTTCGTCGAAAAATTTTTCGAGCGAGAAAAATTGCTCACAATCTTTTGGTCGAGAAAAATTCCTTAATCGTGAATTTATTTCGATCGCAAAGAAACAACACGCATAGTGATTTTCTCGTTGAGTCAAAATAAATTCGTTGACTGAAGAAGTTTCTCGGACGCAAATGATTTTCACTTAGTCCAACTTAAAAAGTCTGACCGAAAAAGTTTTTTGTAAGTTTTGCGCGCGCAGAGGTCAAAATTGGGCTTCATCGAAAAAGTTTTCGCTTAGTAATGCTCGAGAAATTTTTCTACTGAAGTCGTTCTTGATAAAGACGACTTTAATTCTGACTTTCTATTCTGATCGAGAAAAATTTTCGCCCCGAGTTTTTTGATCGAGAAATTAACCTGATCGAAGAACCTAGCGAGAAAAATTGAAGTTATCGCAAAAAATCACAGATTACACTTAACATTGATTCAAGCAAAAACGATGAATTAGACTATGAGATTGCAGGTAACTGCTCGTAATCAGATGATGAATACGCACGAACACACAATTAAACACATTACGAAGCAAAACATGTCGAATTTAAGCGAAATAAGAACGTGTTCAAACTGTTCTTCGCATGAAGAACGACTTTTCAGATTAAATTCAATCTGCTAAAATGATGTTCAAACGGCTACGAATCTAATCGCAATCAAAGTATAAACACTGCAACGAGTACAAAAACATCAAACTCAAACCAATTAAGCACAGAATTGAGCAAATCAGATCGAAAATCAGCTTTCGCGCCAAAACTGTTCTTCGCACGGAACAGTTTCGGAATTAGATTTTCGATCCGAATTCTAACAATTTTGATTCAAAATAGAAAGAATCTGCTCTGATACCAATTGTTAGGTCCTCGATTATCAATTCCTATGATCCTAGACTCAAATCCTGAAGAAATCGATTAGAATTGTATGAAATGAATTTCGATCGAAAACCTTCCAATAAAGAACACGAGACAGAATTCGCGTAGCGAGAGAATGATTTCTGACTTTCTCTCTCTAGAATTGGATATGGCAACCTTTCGGATCAATTGACTAACTTTCTCTATTAAGCTCGATGTTTACAAGTCTATTTATACCAAACAAACTTGGTATAAATAACAAGTAAGTCCTAAACTAAGGACAAATACATATAACGCCCCAATCTACGAAGACAACTAATAAATCAAAGCACAATTACAAATCTTATTCTACAGCAACCCATGATCAAATTCTTAGGAATTGATGCTGTACAGATTGGAAAACCATGGTTGACGAACGGGTTAGTTCTATGCAAGCAATTATAGGTATACGTTCTCAAAAATTTCTCGAAAAGCTTCATCATTTTCGTAGCATAGAATCGAAGATTAACGATGATTAATCACAGCAGGTGCTGAATTGGCCTCTGCACAGAAAACAAATCTGTTCAAGCAAAAGACGACGAAGAAGATGAAGGTGGATTACCATCTCCACCCCTCGACGACGGAGCGTTCTTCGCCACGCCTTCTTCAATAGAATTCTCGCAGGTATATACACCATAAAACATTCTTGAGATTAGGGGAAAGAAACTGACTGAAACTCTGCTTTTCTCCAATCAAGTTCTTCGATGGCATGGATGATGATATAAGCGAGTTCGAAAGAACATCGGAGGCGAAAGGGTCCAAGCTCGAGAGAAAGAATACATTTGTACTACGAAAAATGCGAGCTAGATAGTCCGTTCACCCGTGCGAGGGATAGAAAACCACCAGTGTTGAAGAAACAAGTGGCTTCTTCTTCCTCGAAACTGAACGATAATGTTCGAACTAAACCTATGGCTATGGCTATTCCTCCTCCTCCTCAAAGAGAGGTGAGTGTTTCGAACATAAAGACAATCATCTTTCCTATTCTCTCCATTGTTTTTTATCTTATGTGTAATGATTGATTGACTCTATCAGAAGGTGAACTATGATAATGAGGCTTCTGTTCAAGATAAGCTAGAAGTTGGTAAGAGGAAACTTCAAGATCGATACCAAGAAGCTGAGAAAGGTTTTCTCCTCCTCCTCCTCCTCCTCCTCCTCCTCTGTTTTTTTCTTTTTCATAATTTTATTACAGCATAGTTAGCTTAAGTGTGATTTTCTGACTAGAGTTTTAACTTGTGTAATTTAAGGAACAAGAGGTCTTGCATAATTTCAAATGGATGACCATGTAAGAACTTTGCAATAGTGCATTACAGCAGTAGTGCATCATATGCAAAATGTTACGACCGTAAGTAAACATAATGCATGCTTATGTAATACTCTATTGGATGAAGATAGGAAACTGTAGACGGAAAGGAAGTGAAAAAATGTTTGACACTGACTTTGGCAGGTTTCGTACATCCATTCAAACATGTTTTTACAGGTTTGACATGTAATTATAACATCTCATGGGAAACATTATATTGAACCAAATTTAAGAACATATTGATAGAGTTATTTACTTTGCACGAAACAGTTTGTCTTATGGTATAGAATAACATTGAAAATATATGAGAATACACTACCGATGAAGACTTAAAATACTCTTACAAAATTATTCGCCCACTGCAATACATTAGAACACTATATTCGCACCACTGACAAATATTCAAACATGTCACATATATATTCAAACATATCATGTCCTATCTATCTAAATTGCTTTTATCTACGCAGGCCAAGGATTGTGTTTAATCCCAAGGATGTGAAGAATGTTCAGCGAAAGGAAATCTTCGGCGAAGGCCAACGTAGATTGGCGAACATATTTTCCAACAAGGTGTACTTTTTTCAGATCCTCCTCTTTGCACATGATAAGTCAAACCAACATTATATTTTCATTCCTCTAGATTTTGAATATTACTTACTATACCAGATTCTTAAATGATATGTGGAATCCCTAATATTTTGATTCAATTGTTCTTTATTCATTAACTGTGATTCAATCCATTCAGAATTTGAAACCCCTATTTTATTCGAAACTGCCCACCAAGGTGAAAAAATACAGATGCAGGTTTCTGCAGTGAACCTTCCGCTTCATAAGATGCAGGTTCGAAAGTGACAACGGGCGATGATGCCATTCCACTATATCTAACTCGATCATTTCGATCTTCACCGACTAAAAGGGTAATGCCATCTAATTTCAATTCACCTTTAAATGTGATCGCTTTTGTGATCGATTGCATCACTAATTCATTATTTGCCTTTGCTATATTTGTCGATGACTAAATCGTATTGGAAAAACTAAATTTTGATTGTCCATTATTCTCTTTTTGCGTGAAATCTGAATTTATGGATGACATTCAAGTACAGTGTAGGCATCTCTCCCACTTACAGAGTCGACGTCTTCAACTTTGACAACAACTTAAATATCCTTCCATTCGGCCAAGAATACAAACTTTACGAATAAGTCAGTGATTGGCGTAGGAATGAAGTCTTGGTTTTGTGTTTGGTGTTTATGTTATGTGGTTTGTTTGATGGATTGCGTTTGCTGTGTGGGTGGGTTTGATGGAACTCTAATTAAGGACTAAATAATGGCTTTGCTTATCAGAATTGGTATGTTCCACATACGAAAAAACATTGCTGCTCGGAAATCTTTAACAATCTCATCTCTCTCTCTCTCTCTCTCTCTCTCTCTCTATCTCTCTCTCTCTATCTCTCTCTCTCCAAATATATATATACTATATGATTGTTGTTTAGGAAAAAGATCCCATGGCTGCTGCACGTTCCTTGAAACCACTACTGCTGGAAGTGAAGAGGTTATCCCAAAGCAGGTCCGTCCAAAAACGCCTCTTAAGCTTGGGGTTAGTGCGAATATAAAAATGCTATGTTTTCTCTTGGATGCTTCAGATTTGCTTCGTCCAGTAGCACCAGAGTGTTTACATTATAAAGATATGTTTTTTTTCTTAGCTAGATATTCAGTTTCTTTTTCCCTTTCGATATTATTAGTATTATGCTGGAAGAAATTGGTTGTAGTTGATGCAAGTTCTATAGAACGTCAGCGATCAATTTAGAGGGAGAAAATGATGGGTTCGATATCGGGAACGGTGATGAGGATGTTGTTTGGGATCGCTCTGATGGCGGGTTGGAAGCGTATGATGACCTATGAAGTAGCAAACGTGTAGCCAAGGTATTTTCACCCCTGTTTTGTTATCAATTTTGCGTTAATGATTTTGTGTGCTACAACTAAATTGATTGATTGGGTTTTTTGTTCGTTAATTTTTGAATCGTCGAGTTATTTGGTGCTACTGTGGACAGGCTATTGATATTAAGCTATTGAGCTCAATGAGTAGGAATGATTTGAAGAAAGTCTGAGGTGAGAACTTCCCTGAGGGGATATCATTTCCAATTTACGAGCAAGTGTGAGCCTTTTCTGGTATTTCTAGGGTATAGGATTTTGGCTATCCTTTCATTTTACAGTAATACCTTAATATTTGACTCATCAATCGTTTCCTTGATGGTTTAGTCACAACTGCAAGATTTTGGGTTTCCTATATATGCTTCTGATTTTTGACTATATGGTCTTTGGGCATATCCTATTGAATCGTGTAATGAGCAGTTGTTCCTTCTCAATATATCAGTTCAGAATGATAGTGATTGCTGAGGATTATCCACATTACGAATTCCTGATTTGTCTACCTGGATACTGCCCCAATACGAAGATAATATACATTGTCCTTTTATTTCATTTTTCATCTTTTGCTTATCACTCACACTGTATAACACTTTCTCTCCATTCGATACCTTGGTCAGTAGGGAAAATGTGGCTATATACTCGCTGAAGAAAAGATAAAGAATTTTACTGTTGAAGTGACGCGTCAAAATTTATTTTACTGATCCACCTAAGATGGCCATACATTTGGAGATTGCATCCAAGTGTTATTCTAGGGTAAGGACCAAGATTATTTCTCGATGAACTTACCAATATCAATCGTCTAAGGCACATGCATCTGTTTCGATTAATCTGTTAGTCTTTACCATTTTAATTAATTATTTTTTGTTGTTAATTATGTTTTTTTTTTGAGTTTGCTTTTATGTTTTTATTTTTTTAATTGATACATTTACTGAGTTTATTGCCTGTTGTATCAAATACGCTAGAATGCTTATTTTAACATGCAAAAGATGATTGGTTTTGAAATTCATATACATAATCTTTATATTTTTCTTCAGCGAGTACTTAGCGTAGTGAACATTTAATTTATTATGGCATTCTTCACAATACATGACTGCAGATTTATTATGGCCAGACCAGATCAATCAAAATTTGTAATTTATAATGCAATATTCTTATATTGTTACATGTATAAAAAATATATTGGACATTCTTTACAATACACGACTGAAATATTACTATGACGTCAATTAAAAATAATTTCTCATGTATCATGCAAAATTATGATTGTTCGTATCGTAGAATGCATTACACCTTATGACTCCTATAAATATATTTAGCGGCTGACATTCGTTAGACACATTTAATTTGCACTACCGATACATCTGAATGTTGGGATTCTTCACAATACACGACTGAAATAATATAATGGTGAATGCCAAATAAAATTATTTGTAATGTATAATGCAATAGTTTTTATATGGGAAATGTATATTGAATAAATAGTTATGGGTTCGAGATATTGTCATATAAACATATAACTTCATTACTCTGTTTTGCATCTCGGTTTCTTTCATCTTCAACGGGTCGAAGTATGAGGAAGAGAACTCAAGTCCACTCTACCCACCTTCAAGCTAAGGAATCGGAGAATGGTAAGAATTTTTTTAGCATTAATATTGCAAGACTGCTCAATTGATCTACTATTATTCCATATAATATAAACTTGAAGTTGTTGCTAATAACAAGTTATAAAATTGCTTCACGGGTTGACATTATATTAGGTTATGATAAAATTAGCTTTGTAAGACGGCAGGCAACTAAAAGACTACTTAATGTAACAATCGCCCCAGAGTCAAATTTCTCTGCCTCAAACGGGTCAAATCTCAAGTTGTTTGAACATTGGTCTACACTACTTAAACATTGTATAACTGTAAGACTGCACAACTAATACTTAAACATTGTAAAATACGATCACATTTATCAACTGCACTACTTAGACATTGTAAGACTGTAAGAGTATATGACTGAGAGACTGTAGAATATGACTTATTATAATTTTTATAAAAAGATATGGATAATCCTACAATGATTTTATAGTACATAAAAAAGATTGATCTGTGTGACAAAACCTGGCTAATGAAAGCATTTTGGTATTGGATTCAGATAGAAGGTGGACGAAGAAAGAAGATGAACTTGAACATGATGCAATAGTCAATATTGTTTGCCATGAATTCTACAACAATTAGGTGAGAGATTGCTTAACTGAACGTATGTAATAAGAATATGATACTACTATACACTATTATAATGCACTACTGCGTCGTTCCACGACTGTTTCAATAACAGTCGTGCAATAGTTTCGTACAATGGTGCAATTTCTTGCAGATGTAAAGAGTATTTAGTCTACAATAATTAGGCGAGAGATTACTTAACTAACGGTACAAAATAAGAACATAATGCACTACTGATGTATACCTCTAGCCCACTTGCGCTCATGAGGCAAGGCTGAAGTCGATGCGTCAGCCATCTGTGGGTCTAGATTTCCTATAGTCTCCGATTGATCACTTGTCTAAGGAAGTTCCAATACTGCACTTGGATCGATCGTCTCTGATGATACTTCCTCGATGACCACTGTAGGTTCTTCGTTATTCTGTAGCAATTCTGAATCGGGTGGGGTAGAGATTTGAGATGATCTTGGTACGTCAGTCTCGTCGGGTGGGGAATCCACTGTAGGTGTAGCAGTGCATGACTGATATACTGGTTCGAAGAGAGAATCCAAATCGTCTAATACAAGTCTCGTTGCTTCTTCTGACGTTGAATTCGGAGTTGTTGCCATCTTCTGTTGGTTTTGGGCCAACACACCAGTGATTACGGGTTCTTAGATGTTGTCTTCAGAAACCAACGAGTCCTGAACTGAGTTGTGCACGAACCATCTGGTTAGGCACGGGTCCTGGACTGAAGTGACCAGAAGCCATATCTGCCACTTCGTGGAAAGTGACATTATAGCTTTCCTTAATAGTTCAGTCTGACTTGATATATACTCGGTACGCTTTTGATGTTGAAGAATACCCGACGAAAGTTGCTTCGAATGCTTTAGGGTCAAACTTTGCACGTTGCTCTCTGTCGTTCGCCACAAAGCACTTGCACCCGAAGACTTTAAGGAATGAGATGTTGGGCACTCTATTATTTACAATCTCGTATGGAGTCTTGTTGAAGCGTTTGTGAACCACCGTCCTGTTTTGGGTAAAACAAGCGGTATTGACTGCTTCAGCCCATAGAAAATGTGGAAGTCCTGAATGGATCAGCATTGTACGAGCTGTTTCCACTAGTGTCCGGTTTTTCCTTTCAACGACCCCATTTTGTTGAGGTGTTTTGGCGGCTGAGAATTATTGACTTATTCCAGGTTTCTGATAAAACTCACTGAGGTGGTTGTTCTTGAACTCAGTGCCGTTGTCTGTTCGAATAACTTGAATAGTCTGTTGTAGCAGATTTTGAGTTGTGTTCACAAAGTTGATAATCACGTCACCGGTCTCATCTTTGGTTCGGAGGAACTTTGTCCACGTGTAGCGAGAGTAGTTGTCAACGATCACTAGCACATACTTTCTTCCATTAATACTCTGAGTCTGCATCGGCCCATAGAGATCCATGTGTATGAGTTCCAGTGGTCGAGAAGTAGACGCAATTTGCTTGACGTGATGAGATGCTAGCTTCATTTTTCCTAATTGACATGCCGAACACTTATGCTCCCTTTGTAGTAGTGTAGTTGGAAGACCGTGAACCAACTTTTTCGTGGAAAAGCGTTGGAGAGCTTTCATATTTAGATGAGACAGTCGTTGATGCCATAGGCTGTTCCTCTGTAAGTCAATCTGAGAGATGAGGCATACAGCTGTCGAGGGCCGCACGGACGTCAGGTTGATCGTGTAAAGATTGGATTTCCGAAGTCCTTGAAGGACTTCTGTGTCCCGACTATCGAAATTCTGCACCGATCAGCACGAAAGACCACCTGGAACCCTTTGTCACAGAACTGACCTATGCTGAACAAGTTATGGCGGGAGGCCTTCGACATACGAGACATGTTTTATTGTCAGATTCTCCAGAATGATATCTCCAAATCCAAGAATTGGAGCTGAGTCATTGTTTCCGAATCTGACTTTGCCGTTTGGTCGGTGTTTGTGGTTACTCAGCAGCTCTTGTTTACCAGTCATGTGTGTGGAGCAACCAAAGTCGAGGTACCACACATGATGGATCTGCAAAAACAAATTAGAGAGCTTTAGGTACCCACTTAAGCATGGGTCCTCTCAGATTAGCAGATTTAATTTTGGGTTCAGATATGATTCCTAAATTTTTATTTGGAGGAGTTTTAATAACCCATTCCACTTTTGGAGAAGTGGGTTTGGGTTTTGCCTCTATAGGAGACTTGGCCTTTTTGGCTTTTATCGTCCTAGGCGGAGATTTAGGAACCCATTTGGGTTGAACCTTGCAGGGAAGGTTAATTTCAGCACGTACAAATGCTTTGTAAGGTTTGAACGTGGAAAAGATCTTTTCTTTTGATAATCTCCTAAGGTGCTTGGGTGACTCAATATTTACGAGATACCTTAGGTGAGTACAGGCATGTACAGCGCCATAAGCTTTCTTTATGGCTGGATCTTGTTTCCTACGGGTCTTCCTCGTGGCATTTGTTTCAAAATTATTATTGGTAATTTTTGAGGTAGAGCCTATGTCGAAATTGTCGCTTCTAAAGGTGATAGGCTGTAATGAACAAGTAGAAGCAATTATTTTAAACGTAGAAATGACTCTTTTATTACTTTGAGTGTCTTTTATTTTAACAGAAGGAGTAACATTTTAGAAACATTCAAATCTACTGGCTCATTCTTTATCTTAGAACTGGACACTCTCGCCTTCGTTTTCAGTGCTGGCCCTACGCTCCCTGTGGACGCAGGTGAAATGGAATTAGTCTTAACACTTTTAATAGAATTATTGATGCATTTTTTTATCTTTCGAAGGCGATTTTTCGATTTTCACGCTTTTCATAATAGCGTGAGAGGTAGTTTGGGAGGATGAGGTGTTAGGATATTTAATTGGTTGTGTCAATAGTTTAAGTCTTGGGATTAATTATGTAATTATCTTTAGCTTGGGCTTTGGACTAGATTGTAATTATTTTATTATTAGTGATTGGGTCTTAATATACCTAGGGTTAATGTGGTATATAAGGTTTTACCAACTCACTTTGAAAGGTAATCAAAGATCAAAAGGCTTACTCTTATTTTCACACACTACACACACTCAAAGGTGAGAAACTCTCCCTTTTCATTCCATAAAGCCACTTTGATTCCTTGTTTGGTGCATTTCGGGACCAACAAGTGGTATCAGAGCAAACGTGGATCGATCTGCATTGATTTGAATCCAGATTCGTTCGATTCCAATCAAGATCAAAGGTGTTTTTGAGCAAAAAATTGTTTTCGGGCATTTTGAGCTTGTTTTTGGGTTTTGATGCTTCGTTTTTGTGTTTAAAACCTTCCCCCAGATCGAGTCTATGCCTAAAATGTTTTTAGAACACTTTTGGATCAGTTTTAACGAGTTTTGAGCGAGATTGAAGCAAAAACTTTTCAGAAAAAGGACATCTCGGCCATTCTCTGTTTTCGGTCGATTTGACCCACTTTTTGTTGTTTTTAGCTCACATATCGGTCGATTATGTGTTTAGGGAAGAATTTCTAAAGTTTAGGATCAAGTTTGAGCAATTTTGGTTGAGATTTGGGTGAAAACGGACGGTTTTTCTGGAAAATGTCGCGACAAAGCAATGGAACAGTACTTGATGTTCTTGCCCGCGAAATTTTACTGAATCGTTCAATTCCGCGAAAGTTTCATCTCTGCGAAGTTGAATCCGAGAATTTTTAAACCGCGAAACTTCTCTTTCACTGCATTTTTTCGCAACGGTCTATGCTCACAATCCGAGAATTTTTACACCGCGAAAATTTCACTTTCACTGCAGTTTCTCGCAACAACCTATGCTCAAAATCCGAGAAAGTTTGAAACCGCGAAAATTTTTCTTAGGCCCAATTTTTCTCAACTTCGTACTCTTTAAAATCCGAGAATTTCCAAAACCGCGAAAAATTTCTCTAAGACCCAATTTTTCTCAAGTTCGTACTCTTTAAAATCCGAGAAACTTTATACACGAGAAAGTCAATTCCAAGAATTTTTCTGAGCCGCGAAATTTTCAAAAATCTGAGAAATTTTACTAAGAAATTAACAGCCGAGAATTTTCAGAAATTCCATATCCTAGAAAGCTTATCCCGCGAATCTTTCTAAGCCGCGAATTTTTTTTCTCAGCCGAGAACTTTTTGAAAATTTTATATCCGAGAATTTTTTTTCAAGACCGCGAAAGTTTTGAACTCTGTGAAAATTTTTACATCCGAGAAATTTTTTAAGACCGAGAAAGTTTTGAAAGTCACGAAAATCTTTACATCCGAGAAAGTTTTCTAAGCCGAGAAAGTTTATCTCATCTGAGAAAGTTTTTCAAAACCACGTCTCTTCCAAATCCGAGAAAATTTCCTAAAAATCACACTTCACCACTCGATGCGATTTTCTTTAACTTGCGAAATTTTCTTGTGAAGATTTTAAAACTCTCGACTTAGAATCATTCCCACACGCGAAACTTTTAAATCCGAGAAAATTTTCACCTGTGAATTTTTTTTTTTTTTGAATTTCTCTTTAAAATTCACAAACACCGAAATTCCTCAACACTTAATTTCTCGGATAACATTTCACTAATCACGTCTCCTTGAGCTGCGAATTTTTTTTTTCTCTTTCGTGTTAAGTCTTTCTCGTGTTAAAATCTTCTTGGGTTAAATTTTTCTCAAACTTTGAAGAATCGATCCTCACACTTTAGAACTATCTCCCTAGACCACTTTTGAGATAAACTTTGTTTTTGCTCCTCAAGTCTCAATTTAAATTTCTAGAACTTCTCCTAATTTCAAGATATATTTCTCTTTCATACATTATCGACCATCACACACGTTCACTTAGTTCTAAGAAATTCCTTAAACAATTTATTCTCAAAACTCTACTCATTAAACTCGTATTTCTAATATCGTTCGTTACTAACTTTCTTATCCATAAAAGATCAAAACCACGGACGATTCGACTGCACCAACCATGTCTACCACGAATGACATCTCCATAGTGGGCTCCGACACCAGGCCTCCGATGCTGCGACAAGGCGACTACAGCATATGGACAAACCGGTTCCTCACGTTCATCAGGAACAAAGGCGCACCACTCTCTCAATACCTTCTGGACTCCATCTTCAACGGCCCAGCACAGTTCTGGACAACCATCCCTGCACAGCCAAACGCAAACCCTCCCATGGATGAATGCCGCACTCCAAGAGGTCCCATCAATGAGGATGAACTGGCTCGCGTACAGGCCGACGAGACTGCCAAAGGATACCTCTTCCAGGCTTTGGGAAACGAGGTCTACGCTCACGTTGAGTGCTGCACAACTGCTAAGGAGATATGGGATGAACTTGCAGAAATTATGGCAGGCACAACTGAAAGTGCTCAGGGGAGGAAATCAGCATGTCTCTCGCAGTATGAACTCTTCCAGGCCTATGAAGGAGAGGAACTGCGTGACACATACCTCCGATACTTGAAGGTCATCAATGAACTCAAGAAAGCCAGGATCTCAAGGGACAAATTCGATATCAACAACCGCTTCCTTGGTAGCCTCAAACCGCATTGGGGCAATGCAATCGTGATGATGATTCAGAGTAAGGACCTCTCCAACACTTCCATCCATGCTCTTTATGACAGTCTGTCTGCCTATGCTCCTTACGTGCAACCTCAGTCCACCAACACTCGAGTCGACCCACTGGCACTCCTCTCAAACAAAACCAATGAACGATCTTCCACCACTAAGACCAAACAGAACAAAGGGAAGCTACCAGCTGTTGCATCTGACACCTCTTCAGGATCCGAAGCCGATACAGAATCAGATGAAGATGTTCGTGATATACGCAAGCAACTGGCAATGCTCACTAAGTTGGTCTCAAAGAAGATCGGAAAAAGATCCTCATCCTCCTCCAATCGCCAAAGCACCTACAGCGGCACCAAAAAGACCACTCCCACAGAGGAAACTAAGCCGACAAAGAAAGCAGAGGGCTCCGCACCTCAAAAATCTGTGAAGTGCTTTCGGTGTGGAAAGACAGGCCACTTTGCCAAAGAATGCCACGCCCCACGCGTGAAGGACTCCGGGTACTATGACCGAAAGGCCAGAATGACCCGCAAGATGGAAAGTGGGAAAGCCCTACTCACCGAAGAAGCTGAATGGGTGAATGACACTTCAGAAGACGAGGAACCTAAGGATGAAGATTGCTACATGGCAAGGCTGGTCGAACATGACGAGGACGAGTAGATGGGTCACACCGGTGAAAACACAGCTAAGACTCCTACCAACGCTGAGTCTGAGGTACGAATCTCGCAACTCGATGATGTGTTTAATCACCGACACGCCATTAAGAAACCCACCGTAGACGCTAAGGATTATGATGAACTTAGGCTAAAATTTGAAAATAACTATGCCTTACTTAGTCTAAAAGTAGAAGAACTTGCCTGTGCAAACGAACGTCTAATGGCCTCTGAAGCTTTAGTCAAACGTCTGCAAAGTAAGAACAAACAAAGTGAGACTAAGGTTAAGGAAACTACACTAGCCATTAGTTCATGTGAAACTTCTCGCCTCCTGACGGCCGCCCAATACGAACTGCTTATAAAGGAAAGAGTTAGGCTACACCGCAAGGTGAAAGAACTTGAAGAGCAACTTCACCTTAGGAAAAAGGCAGCAAACATCTTATGTCTATTAAACCAACCAGTTGAAACAGAATTCTACGACGCCGGATGGAATCGGACTGGCCAGCAACTGCGATCCAAAGCCGCTAATTGTCAAAAGGTATAACATGTACAGTACAGCATTCCTAAGAACGAGGAAAGGAACTCCCTCACAGCTCATGCCATTTGTAAGATCCTCCTCCACTGTGCTGTCAGAAGAAAAGAGGAAACAGAACATACTTTGGGCAGAGATCGCATACGACTACACAGAATTGAATGCTAGTGATAAGACTAGAAAGCCCTCACTCTCTGAAGACATCAAATCTCAGTTCCCAACCGAAGAACAGGAAATCGCTCTCCGAGAAGCACTTTCTCGCATCTATGTCCCAGAGAAACTTCTGGTCATAGCAGAACTAGAACGAACCAGAGAAGTAGAGCGAAAAGCCTTTGCAAAAGAGCGAGAAGATCTACTTTACAAAATCTTTACCCTAGAACAATCTCATAATACGAACAAACCTTCTACGTCAAGTCAAGTACCCGATTCTCAAACATGTAAATGTAAGAGGACGGCGAAGATAACTCCTGAAGCTGACATATGTTCTAACACTAACTCTAGTATTCTTATGGATACAGGGAATGTGAGTTCGTACCAAATAAAGGAGAATCCGCTCTTCGATGACAAGAAGAAAAGACCATCCTATATTCGTTCCTCCTCTCTATGTACTGAATCCCAATGTCCTAAGGTCGTAGACAATTATGTTGCCAAAACTCATCTTTCTTTTACCAAGCTTATGTCTATGTGCTGCTGCAATGAATTTGTTCTCCCACGCTTCCATGAATATGAAACACATGAACACGCAACACTCCGACCACGCAAGAGAACCTCATCTACGACGTCTTTGAACTCTCCCATCTCGCCTAAACCTAAGGTCAAGCGAAAACGCCTCTCGCCGTCAAACGCAAACTCACCTACTACTCGCAAGCCAAAGGCGACCAAAACCGAAGCGCGAAAACGACAACCATATTCCCCACACCATTACATGAATAAGGCGCCACACATGCAAGCACAAGTTAGGAAAATATGGGTTAGAAAAACCATAAATCCACCTAATCAAACTGACTACAAAGGGAAAGCTAAATTAGAAACAACACAATCTGATTTAACCACATTTTCCATTAAGCGCATAAAAACTTCACATATATCACAAGAATGCCCCGTTCGAAAACGGGGACCCAACGTTTGCTAAATGTTTGCAGGTCTGTCATGTGTGGTATCTAGACTCGGGTTGCTCCACACACATGACAGGGAATAAGGAGCTGTTGAGCAACTTCTCCGAGCGCTATCTCGGAAGGGTCTCCTTCGGAAACGGTCAAATGGCGCCAATTCTAGGAACTGGCGATCTCGTGCACGATAAACTGACAATCAAGGGCATCTCCTATGTCGAGGGTTTGAGCTACAATCTCTTCAGCATTGGTCGATTCTGCGACAAAGGATACAAGGTTCTCTTCGAATCTGACATCTGCAGCATTATGGATGCCTCAGGACAATCTCTTCTTTCTGGAACGCGCACGTCCCACCTCTATGTACTCAACCTTACGACCTCTCGACCAATATGCCTTCTCTCTCGAGCCGCACCCAGGTTGAATGATCTATGGCACCGGCGTCTTTCACATCTCAACTTCAAGACCATCAACAAACTGCGTCAGAATAAACTCGTCAACGGTCTACCCCAACTGACATATCATAAGGAACACCTCTGCTCTGCTTGTGAATTGGGGAAGATGAAGCGATCGTCTAATGTCTCTAAAGAAACACAGTCGTCTAAGCTCATCCTCGAGCTCTTACATATGGATCTATGTGGCCCAATGCCTACGGCCACACTCGGAGGAAGACGGTATATTCTGGTGATAGTCGACGATTTTTCACGCTACACATGGACGAAACTCATTCGCACAAAGGATGAAGTTCCTGATATAATCATCGAGTTTGTTGTTACGACCCAAACTCTTCATCAATAGAAGGTTCGGATTATCAGAACTGACAACGGAACTGAGTTTAAGAACAAGAAGCTCAGTGATTTCTATGCCACTCAGGGCATCACTCAACAGTTCTCAGCTGTGAAGACACCGGAACAGAATGGTGTCGTAGAGCGCAAAAACAGGACACTAGTTGAAGCAGCCAGGACTCTTCTCATCCAATCCGGACTTCCTCATTCTCTTTGGGGCGAAGCTATTCAAACGGCTTGCTACACACAGAACCGGGCTTCCATCCACAAGAGATTCAACCGCACCCCATACGAGATGCTGAATAACCGTCGTATCCCCGATATATCTTATCTAAGGGTCTTCGGTTGCCGATGTTTTGTGGCCAATGATCGCCAACATCTTGGGAAGCTTGATCCAAAAGCTCTTGAAGGCATCTTTGTTGGATATTCACTGAATTCAAAGGCATACAGAGTCTATCTTAAGGAGAAACGGTCAGTAATAGAAAGCACGAATGTCTCTTTTGACAAAAGCGAAGGCGATCTCATAGCTTCTGGCCATATCAGTCCATAACCAGGTCTTCTACAGACGTTGACAAAAGGTCAACATTCAACGGCGGGAACTTCCTCATCTGAGGGCAATTGTAGCGAACTGGATCTCGATCTGCTCTTCGAGTACTTCTACCCAGTTCACAAGACTCCCGTCGCCACCACTCAACCTACCGCTGCACCCACTCCACCTACACCACCAGCTACCGGCAATAACGTCGTCCCTCCAAACTTGGATGCACTCAATCTCAACGAAAACGACATATTGCCCAACCCTGGGAATATTGCTGATCCTGATGCAGAACCCTCTCAATTTAATACGATTGAGATCTCTTCTTCGGACACCGGGCCCCAATCTAATGAGTTTCAAATCGATACAAATGCGGCCAGCTCCTCACAAACCAACGTACCACTTTGGGCTCGCTCTCACCCTACCGATCAGATTATTGGGGACCCCACATCCGGTGTTTCGACACGATCGGCTACGATGAATGAAAGTTTGTTTGCTTGCTATCTCAGTCAAGTCGAACCATCACGAGTTGCAGAAGCTCTCAATGATCCTGATTGACTGATTGCAATGCAGGAGGAAATAAATCTGTTTGAACGCTTACAAGTTTGGGAACTCGTACCACGACCTCACAGTAGATCCATTATCGGCACAAAATGGATCTTTAAGAACAAAAAGGATGAAGATGGTGTTGTTATTCGCAATAAAGCAAGACTTGTGGCTAAGGGGTATAACCAACAAGAAGGCATCGACTACGATGAAACCTTCGCCCCAGTTGCCAGGATCGAAGCCATACGAATGTTTCTTGCCTTTGCTGCTCACAAGAACTTTAAAGTCTACCAAATGGACGTGAAGACTGCATTTCTGAATGGATTTCTCAAAGAAGAAGTGTACGTTGATCAACCTGAGGGGTTCTTGAGCGAAGAGTTTCCTCATCACGTATATCGACTCTACAAGGCCCTCTACGGACTAAAACAGGCTCCCCGAGCTTGGTATGACGTCCTTTCAGACTTCCTTGTTCAGTCTGGATTCAAGAAAGGATCTCTGGATACAACTCTCTTCACAAAGCGGAGTGGCCTGGACATCATGATCGTACAGATTTATGTCGATGACATCATTTTTGGATCGACTAAACCTCAACTGTGCGAAGAGTTCGCAGAATTGATGAAAGAGAAATTCGAAATGAGTATGATGGGTGAGCTGAATTTCTTTCTTGGTCTTCAAGTAAAGCAACTCCCCAACGGAATCTTCATCAATCAGTCCAAATACATCCATGACATCCTCGAGAAGTATGGAATGAAGGATGCTAAGACTGCTGCTACACCTATGTCACCCTCTGGCCGACCCGACGCAGACCCATCTGGTGCTCCCGTTGACCAAACCGTCTATCGAGGGATCATAGGCTCTCTTTTGTATCTTACTGCTAGTCGACCGGATATCGTTCTCTCGACAGGAATCTGCGCTCGTTTTCAGGCAACACCAAAGGAATCTCATCTCACTGCTGTCAAAAGGATTCTCCGCTATCTCAAAGGAACACCCAATCTGCGTTTGTGGTACCCCACTCTATCGGACTTCAAACTGGTTGGATTCTCTGACTCGGATTATGCAGGATGCAAGATGGACCGAAAAAGCACCTCTGGAGCTGCACACTTCTTGGGCGGTAAACTCGTAAGTTGGTCGTCTCGAAAACAAAACTGTGTCTCAACTTCGTCGACGGAGGCAGAATATGTCGCCGCCGCTAGTTGCTGTTCACAGCTTTTGTGGATGAGAACCCAACTACGAGATTTTAACTTTCACGTTGATAAAATTCCCATTTATTGTGACTCAAAAAGTGCTATTGCGATGACAAGTAATCCTGTACATCACTCAAGAACAAAACACATAGATATTCGTCACCACTTCATCAAAGAACATGTCGAACAAGGCACGATTGAATTACACTACATAACAACCGAAGATCAACTGGCCGACATTTTCACAAAACCGTTGGATGTCAAACGATTCCAACACCTAGTGACTATGTTGGGCATGTTGAATATTCAGTTGTGATCAATCGACCCTACATGAACTTTGATAAAGGGTACATACTTCATTTTCCCTTCACTTCATTTTCTATGTGTCTTATGGATTATGTCTTTTGAGGGGGAGTTTTTCGATTAAGGGGGAGCATCTGATATTTCGTTATTTAAAACGGGAATTTTTTGATTAAGGGGGAGCGTCTGATATTTCATTATTTAAAACGAGGAGTTTTACGATTAAGGGGGAGCTTCTTATTTTTTATTATTTAAAAAAAAATAAAAAAAAAGGTTTGGGTTGAAATTTTAAAGTTTGGTCAAACTGAGTCAAAATCGGACCAATTAAAATATTTTGGGTTGAATTTCTAATTTTTCTGGTCAAAAAGGGTCAAAATTGGACCAATCCAAATCCGCGAAATTCAGCTAAGTTGAGATTTTGACCAAGCCCGCGAAATTTCGGCCCATTTTCTCGAAAATTCGCATGTACAGTGCCTACAATCGTAAAACCCCAAAACCCTTAACATTTTTTCACTGTTCTAAAAATCCCGAGAAAATTCAAAAAATTCGCAACCCTTCTTTCAAAATTTCGCAACTCCCCGCATCGTCGTCGTCGTCAAATATGCTTTCAAACTTCGTTTCCTGCTAACTCCATTATCGCAAATCAGCTTTTCGGTATGAATACATCTCAAATAACCCAATTTCTGTTCGCTTTTACGCTGTTTTGCCCGTTTTAATTAAATCTGTTAAGTTAGGGTTAATCTTTCTCGGCTCTGAATCGAACGCATGTTAGGTTTTTATTGTTTAAATCCACCAAATATGCATTTCCCATCCTATTTCGAGTCGATTGAGTCCATAATATTGCATTTTGGTTAAGATTTGAGTAGGTCTAAGGCAAAAATTCATTGCGTTGTCTCGTACTTTTCACACTGTGTTCTTCACCGCGAAAAAAAAATTCTCAGAAAAATTGCTTTAATTGTTAAATTTCGCTGCTACAGTGAGTAACGCCCCGCGAAATTTTTAATTTACCCGAGAAAATTCCTGCGCTACAGTGAGTGTAGCCCCGCGAAATTTTATTTCACCGAGAAAAATTCTCAGATAAATTGATTTAATAGTTAAATCTCGCTGCTACAGTAAGATAAGCCCCGCGAACCTTTTATTTTACCCGAGAAAATTCTTGAGCTACAGTGAGTAAGGTCCCGCGAAATTTTATCTGAGAAAGTTTCTTACGAGAATTTACATATGTTAAAAATTCGCTGCTACAGCACGTAAGGTCCCGCGAAATTTTATCTGAGAAAGTTTCTTACGAGAATTTACATTTGTTAAAACTTCGCTGCTACAGCACGTGAAGCCCCGCGAAAATCTCTTGCACTTCACCTCATTATACATTTTTTCGCATCCTCACTTTCTCGCACCTACAGTGAACAAAAATTTTCTCAATCCACAAAGACTTTTCAATCCGCGAAATTTTCATTATATGCTGAGTGCGAATTTCCTTGAAACATGAGAAAATTTCTTAACGTGCGAGATTTTTGTGGCTGAGTGCGAAATTTCTTGAAACATGAGAAAATTCCTTGAAACAAAGATAAGTTGCGAATTTTTCTCATTGCATACGAAAATTTTGACAACGTGCGAGATTTCTTAACTTACGAAAATTTTCCATACTCGCCATCACATGACAAATTTCAAATCTTAACAACTATGTCAAAGGGACCCTAAATTAGCTTAAATGTGAATTTTTCTTATATATAATTTTGGGCAATTCTATGTCTATTTTTATCATTTTCGTGACTTAGTCAGTACTAATCTTATTACGATTACTGTAAAGCACAGATATGACTGACAAAGATCAAAATACACTTGAAGCACTTGAGGCGGCTGCAATCCAAAGGGAGGTCGCTCGCATCGAACTCCACGCGCGTACCTATGTCCCACCACCCGAGGAGATCTTTCCACTAAGTCAATGGGCGGCCCTGATTCCCAACAACTATATGGTGGACTTGGACAGTTTTCCGTGCGATGCCCCCGTTATTATAGAAATTCTCAAAGGGCACCCACTTCGCCACGTCCTCACTCATGGCGAACCAGAAGCACAGGTGTACCTTCAACAATTTTGGCATACGCTGCAGATAGCTGGACCACTACGCCTTGCCAAGACCTTATCCGCCCAAATCGATCAAGAAACGGTGGTCCTGACTCCCAAAATACTCCAAGATGTTCTTCAACTCCCGGTCTACTCACCCTACGATCCACCACCAACACACGACCAACTCATTGAAGACATCGACAGACTGGGCTATCAACCAGATACCAAGAAGAAGAAAGGCCCACTTGTCCTCAGTGAAGTCACCACCCGCAATCTACCACAACCCTGGCGGACACTGTACCTGCTGGTGAACAAGTGTATGTCAGGAAAGCATGCTGGTCAGGACCGCGGAAACATTCAAATCCTCACAATCATGACCGGCATCGCTCACAACCGCAAGTACAACTACGCCGACATCATCTGGGTGGACCTAGTCTCGATGATCCAGCGACGCGACCGGGAAGTCGCCAAGGGAGTCACGAACCGCTTCGTCCCATACATGCGATGGCTCCCAGCTCTGATCAAGCACTTCCGCCTGCACTCAACCAACATCCGCATCCGTCCGGCAGCAGAACCCTTTCAAATCCCAACTGTCGAGAAGTTCGCCAAGAAGAACACACCGGCGAAGGATCGACACGCAATGGTGATCTCGGACGACGTGCTCGCCTACGTCGACCAGACCAACCCGCACGTCCAAGAATACTGTGCCTCAACCGCATCCTTCCGTGAAACCCCGCACCCTCTATCCACTGTCCATACGGAGCAGATCAACCCCCCTGCTCCTAACCTCGGGACTAGCCAACCCCCCACCACCACCTCCAAAAAGTCATCGAGTCACGCCGCATCCTCCTCCACCCGCGTTCCGAAAAAACGGCCGCGTAAGGATGACGTAAGCCGTCCCACGGAGCGTCGATCGAAACAAAAACACGATCGACCTCCTCAGCCACAAATAAGCCGAGCCGAACCAATAGGTACAGGAGGTGATGTGTTCACCTCCCGAGTAGAAGACGTGGCATCTGGCTCAACCACGCAAACGTCCCCACCAATCCACTTATCTTCCTCTCTACAGGAAGATATTTCATTCCACGAGGAGCCACTTATGCCATCGACATCCCACTTGGAGGTGATCGATGTTGAAACAAGCAGTCCCTCGCCTCAGACTGCATCCTCTTCATGCACATCGAGTCTAGTGCCCTCACTCCCATAATTTCTTACGTTTCTAGGCCACATACACCTCTTACCGCACCACAGAGTCTTCGTGACTCTGTCAGAACGCTCGCTGATGTCTCTGTGACTGAGAGCGGAAGACCTAGCACGGCCAACATCACAACAACCGTGAGCCTAGGCCATCATTCGACTGAGTCTGTCTCATCGATGATGCTAACGGGAAGTCTGAGTGACCCCGTCTTTTCCAGTCCTGTGCAAACCGGCGGCCGATCGGCTATACTCACCGAGTCGGTGTCAGTTGGAGTTCTTCGTGATTCCAACTTGTTAGATTTACCCCACTTCGTCACCGAGACCGCGCTAGAGACACGTCTTCAAGAGTTTGCAAAGACTCTTGAGGCGTCGATTTTAGATAAAGTCTACGCGCGTCTCGAAGCGTCAACGATCGACAAAGGCAAAGGTGTGGCCCCGGAGACGCCACCACCGAAGCAAAATGAGGACGCGGACGCTGTTCTCTCCTCCATTTCCGCCAAGGAGCTCTTCTACATCCTCAGAGCTAGATTTGAGTCAATGACGGAACTCGACGAGGAGGAACAGCAGATGAAGAAGATAATGCTGCAACCAATGTCTTGCCGCACTCTAGGCGAGACGAGCGGGATCAGGCGCGACGATCAAGACGATGATCAAGATCGCCGCGAGGGGGAGATAAATAGGCAGCTTGGCGCACAACCTCAAGGACTCGTACAATCGACGCCGCCCTCCTCCTCTGGACCTGAAACGACACCCGCAACAGAAACCTCACACCCCACTAGCCAAAAATCCCATCCCATCAACCCCGAGTCATTAACCAAATCACCCTCACCACTACCCATCACCGTCTCCGAAACTCTAATCGTCACATCGACATTAGAGACCACCTCCACACCGTCTCCACCCACCAACACAGAACCTCTAACTGTCACATCGACGTTAGAGGCCACCACCACATCTACGCCACCAATTACCCAAATCATCCTTGCCAAAACCATCACCTCAACCGAACCACCTGAATCTCCACCACAACCATCCCCACAATCCACAAACTCCTCCGAAGCAACACCCTCGCCATCACATAGCCATACCCCTCTCGACATCGATTCCAACCTGGCTTCCGAGGACGTCTACTGCACACAAAACGAGATCGAGGCCTACATCTTCAACGATGAATGGCTGTACACACCCGCCGATGCAGTAGCAGCCAGGAAGTTGGTGGAAAACGCTCGACGTCTGCTAAAGGAAGCCTCGCTCACGCTGATCAACACCGCAGACGACGAGAACGGAGAGGAGTACGACGCTGAACCGGCCGAGCTCGAGAACATCCTTCAATTCCAAGCGCAGCAAACTGAGGCCCCTGCTGCTCAAACGGATGTGCCCACGGCGGATATACCGGAAGCACCGTGGGAAAACAAAAAGATCACCGCGCCATTTCAGGAAGAGATCAGGAAGAGGATCTGGCGGCGCAAGGAGAAGATCGTCACAACCTTCGACGAGTATGAGCTGATGAACATCCAAAATTGGAGCGAGAAAAAGAAGCAGCTCTATCGATGGAGCCTTCTTTGCAACAAATGCACAAAGAGGACGCTATCCGATGAGGAAAACATCGCTCTGGAAATGAATCGGGCCCCCATCTGCACCCACTGACCTCCGCCACGAGTCGAAAGGACCTGTCCACTACCCAGTCTTCACAATAATGAGGCAGGATGAGAGCTACAGTGAAGTCAGTGAGGCGGACTTCAAGTTTCTGTGCCTGGGTGACCTATACAGCATGCTGGAATCCTTGAAACAGTTCAGACTCGTCCTCAGAAGCTCTGGACATCTCGTACGTGCTGAACCGGTCACCATGGGATATGTGGCTATCAAGCGCCACATGCTCCGACAGGTCAGATTCTACGCCACCCACGATCTGCAGATGGCGGTGGAACATAATCTGAAGAAGGTGAACCTGACTCGCCCATCTTTCAAGAACGCAGACGACTATCGAGAGGGCGATGTGATCGACGGAGATGATCCGGTGGTCGCCTACTCGAACTACAAGGGAAAGATGAGGCTCATGCGCTGCTCCGAGGTGGCAAAATTCTCAGATGGAACGCTCACCATCATCCAAGACAAACTCATGAGAATTTGCCGTATCCTTTCGGAAGAAGATCCCCTCTGCCGATCCAAGTTCGCGAAGCTCATTGACGCTATAGCTGATAGAATGGTTCTTCGGAGGAATCTCCGCGCCTTCGAGTTCAAACTAGGGCTTCGCGAAACACTCACGCGCTAATCCACCATCCCAACGCCCAAGATTCAAGACTCCCAACAATTGACACAAAGGGGGAGATTGTTAGGATATTTAATTGGTTGTGTCAATAGTTTAAGTCTTGGGATTAATTATGTAATTATCTTTAGCTTGGGCTTTGGACTAGATTGTAATTATTTTATTATTAGTGATTGGGCCTTAATATACCTAGGGTTAATGTGGTATATAAGGTTTTACCAACTCACTTTGAAAGGTAATCAAAGATCAAAAGGCTTACTCTTATTTTCACACACTACACACACTCAAAGGTGAGAAACTCTCCCTTTTCATTCCATAAAGCCACTTTGATTCCTTGTTTGGTGCATTTCGGGACCAACATGAGGAAGCCTTGAGATTTTCCATCTCCTTAAAGAATTTTTTCTTTTCAACTTCGAAATTTCTCTCGTTCTTTATCTATTTTTGCCTGTGACTCCTCTATCTGTTTTATGATAGGGGGTTTGTAGAGAGAACTTTGATATTTAACCTTTTTGACTTCCTCGTAGTGTGTTTCAGAGTCAAGAGGTAGAACTTGAACTAAATCACTGACAGGTGTTAAGGACGCTTTCCTATTTTTGTCCGTTCGTTGTAGTCAAAGGGGATCTCAGGCCCATGTGAGGCTTGTTTAGTGGATGAATCGAAAGCATTTTCATATGTCGATCCCGTAATATTTCTAAGAGTGGTTGCAGCTAAACCCATGTTCTTAATGTCATACATTTCTTTCTTCCGTAAAACATGTGGGTTAGTGTAACCTATGCCTTCTATTGGATTATAGAACTCTATATCCTTGGGCTTGTTTAAGAATATCGTCTGTTCAGAATGTCCCCTAAGCGTAAGAAGATCATCTAATTTTTTAATTTTTGCATATAACTTCTTTCGTTCCTCAGTTAGGAGAGCATAATTATTTTCTACCGTTAGTTTAGCGGCTTGACAGGCATCTAGCCTCACTAAGTTCACTAACATTAGCATTTGATATTTATTGAGCTTCTAAGTTAGTGATCGTAGAGGTAGCTTCGGTTATCCTGCAATTTAAGGTGGCTTTCTCGTTGAGATTCATAACCAAACAATTGTAGTTTTTTCTAGCATATCTTCTAATTCTTTGATCTTTTCACTATGCTGTCCTAATTGAGGTTGACTAGTCTCTCTAGAATGTAGGCTTTTAGTAAGTTCTTCTACTTTCGCACTACAGCTCCTAAGTTCTGAATCGAAACTATCTATCTTCTCCTGAGATCTCTCAAGTTTATTCTCTACTTCCTTTATTCTTTTCTGCTCACGTTTCATGTTAGCATATCTAATATTGTCAATAATGTGGAAGAAGAGACTACCTCTTTTGACGAAGTGCATGCGTTGTCGTCGTCCGTAAGATTGGATGTTTCGGCGTCTGATTCATTGTCGAGACGGGCCATGAGAGCTAAATTATCTTCTTCAGAACTCGACGTGTCCTCGAGCCATTGGTCCTGTTCGGCCATAAGAGCTACTCCAGCTTCCTTCTATTTCGTCAATTGGAGGTTCCTGGAGTAGTAGCTGCCATCTCTCTTCTTCGGAAGAGTGCACTCTTTGGCGAAGTGACCTGGCTTGCCACAGTTGAAGCATTTGTTAGCCTCCTTAGGGTTCTTGATTTCGGAGCTCTCTGGTGCACGTTCTTTGTTTTTAGAGCTTGTAGTCAGAAGTCTGTTGGCTGAGGTTGAAGACTTCTTCTTGAATTACTTCTTGCTCATCATTTGACCTATGAGAGCTAACTGCTTTCCTAGAGCTTTTAAATTTGGCTCAACGTCGGAGTCTGACTCTTCTTCCGACTCAGAAGGTGAAGGAGGCCTAACCATCTTTTCCTTTCTTGATCTTGAGCTCCTTTTCTCCGAGACTAAGGCAACAGTGTCTTCGGTCTGTTTGCCTTTCTACTCTTTGAGAATCTCGCTGATATCATCCTCATGCTGTGCGAGATTGTCAAACACGACATGGACATCCAACTCCTCTAGATGTTTATTTTGTCGAATCTGAGTGGATATTTTCTTCCATTCCGCGGGCAGAGATGATAGAAATCTGATGTTTGTCTCCATATTGGTCTTCGTGATTTCTATCTTTCTCATGTCGTTGAGAAGAGTGAGGTATCTTAGGTAGATCTCATATAGAGTTTCTTCCGGCTTTGCTTTGAAGGAGTCGTAAGCAGTTAGAATGTTCGCCTTTTTGGCCTTTATGCCAACTTCCGTCCTCTGCATCATCCTATGCAGTTCATCCCACATTCCATTAGCCGATGAAAGGCAATCAATTTGTCTATATATGTCGTTGGGGATGCCCTGCATGAGGGTATTCATGGCTACTAGATCAGCCTTAGCTCGAGCCCTTTCCTCTAAAGAGTATTCCCTAGGCTCCTTTAGTCGCCTAGAAGATGGAATTGGAGGAGTAGCTGTTTCATCTCCGGGTACCTGGACCCAAAATTGTACCGGTCCCTCTTCAAGACACTGCAGTAGATTTTCAGCATGTTCTTTTAGAGCGATAAAATTTAGGAAGCGGCTTCTCCACACGGTATATTCGCCTCGTTGCAAAATCGGCGGACGGTTGTCATTTTCGCCTCGTTGCAAAATCGTAAACTCTTTCCCTCGAAAAACATTTTTGGTCAGACATTTAAAGTTTGACCAATCTAAAAATCATTTACACGCGAGAAACTTTTCTAGTCAACAGACTTATTTTGACTTGTCGAGAAACTTACAAACGTACTGTTTCTTTACGATCGAAATAAATTCACGATCTGGAAATTTTTCTCGACCGAACGATTTTGGGCAATTTATTTCGCTCGAAAAATATTTCGCTGACAAACTTTCTCGCACGAGAACAGTACACATTATATTCTATTTCGACGAAATTATTTTCGATCAAACTTTAAAGATCGAATCGAAAATAATTCTCGAACTATTTTTCGAATCAAACGCCACTACGAACTTTATCACTTGTGAAGCACATTACATCATCTTCAAACGTTCAACACACTTAATGAAGATCCTTCAACAACTCAACTACAACACAAAATGGATGCATACTCGCTTGGTAATGACAACCGTCCGCCGATTTTGCAACGAGGTACCGTGTGGAGAAGTCGCTTCCTCAATTTCATGGCTTTAAAAGATCAAGCCGAGAATTTACTGAAATCACTAGAAGAAGGACCCGCACAGTTTTGGGTGCATGTCCCCGGTGATGAAACGGCAACCCCTCAAATTCCCCCTCAAATTTAGGCAGTTGGCTCTAATAGGAAAAATGATGAGTAAGAAGTACTTCAAGAAGAAGTCTTCAACCTCACCCAACAGACTTCGGACTACAAGCTCTAAAAACAAAGAACGTGCACCAGAGAGCTCCGAAGTCAAGAACCCAAAAGAGGCTAACAAATTCTTCAACTGTGGCAAGTCAGTTCACTTTGCCAGAGAGTGCACTCTTCCAAAGAAGAGAGATGCCAACTACTACTCCATGAAGCTCCAAATGACTAAACAGAAGGAAGCTGGAGTAGCTCTCATGGCCGAACAAGACCAATGGCTCGAGGACACGTCGAGTTCTGAAGAAGAGAATTTAGCCCTCATCGCCCGTCTCGACAAATCAATATTGACCATGTTAGAATCATATCAAACACAGTATGCTAACATGAAACGTGAGCAGAAAAGTATTAAGGAAGTAGAGGTGGGAGATCTCAGGAGAAGATAGATATTCTCGAATCAGAGAAGCTCTACTGCTAAAATAGAAGAACTTACTAAGAGCCTACATTCTAGAGAGACTAGTCTACCTCAAATAGGACAACATAGTGAAAAGATTAAGGAATTAGAAGATAAGCTAACAAATAACTACAATTGCCTGGTTAGGAATCTCAATGGGAAAGCTACCCTAAATTGTAGGATAACTGAAGCTACCTCTAAGATAACTAACTTAGAAGCTGAATTAGAAATATCAAATGCTAAGGTTAGAGAGCTTAATAAGGATCTAGATGCCTGTCAAACCACCAAACTGACGGTAGAAAATAATTATGCTCTCCTAAGTGAGGAACGCAAGAAATTATATGCAAAAATTAAGAAATTAGATGATCTTCTTACGCATAGGGGACAATCCGAACATACGATATTTTTTAACAAGCCCAGGGATACAGAGTTCTATAATCCTATAGAAGGCATAGGTTTTACTAACCCACGTGTCCTTCAGAAGAAAGAAATATACGATATTAAGCACATGGGTTTAGGAGTAACCTCTCTTAGAGAATTCACTGAATCGACGTACCAAAATAATTATGATTCATCTATGAGAAAAGCCTCACATGGGCCTGAGATCCCCTTTGACTACATGAACTAAATAAAAGAGACAGAAATATGAAACCTTCCTTAACACCTGTCTGTGATTTAGTTCAAGTTCTACCTCCTGAATCTCAAGCACACAACGAGGAAGTCAAAGACGTTAATTACCAAAATTCTCTCTACAAACCTCCTATCATAAAACAGATAGAGGAGTCATAGGCAAAGTTAGATAAAGAACGAGAGAATTTCGAAGCTGAAATGAAAAAGTTCTTTAAGGAGATGGAAAATCTCAAGGCTTCCTCATCCTCCCAAACTATCTCTCACGCTATTATGGAAAGCGTGAAAATCGAAAACTCGGCTTCGAAAGATCAAAAGTGCATTAATAATTCTATTAAAAGTGCTAAGACTAATTCCATTTCACCTGTGTCCACAGGGAGCGTAGGGCCAGCACTGAAAACGAAGGCGAGAGTGTCTAGTACTAAGACAAAGAAGGAGCCAGTAGATTTGAATGTTTCTAAGAATGTTACTCCTTCTGTTACAATAAAAGACACTCGTAGTAATAAAAGAGCCATTTCTACGTTCAAAATAATTGCTTCTACTTGTTCACTTCAGCCTATCACCTTTAGAAGCGACAATTTCGAAATAGGCTCTACCACAAAAATTACCATTAATCATTCTGAAACAAATGCCACTAGGAAACCTCGTAGGAAACAAGATCCAGCCATAAAGAAAGCTTATGGCTTGGTACATACCTGTACTTACCTAAGGTATCCCGTAAAGATTGAGTCCCCCAAGCACCTTAGGAGATTATCAAAGGAAAAGATCTTTTCCTCGGTCAAACCTTTCAAAGCATTTGTACGTGCTGAATTGACCTTTCCTGCAAGGTTCAACCCAAATGGGTTCCTAAATCTCCGCCTAGGACGACAAAAGCCGAAAAGGCCAAGTCTCCTATAGAGGCAAAACCCAAACCCACTTCTCCCGAAGTGGAATGGGTTATTAAAACTCCTCCAAATAAAAATTTAGGAATCATATCTGAACCCAAAACTAAATCTGCTAATCTGAGAGGACCCATGCTTAAGTGGGTACCTAAAGCTCTCTAAATTGTTTTTGCATATCCGTCATGTGTGGTACCTCGACTCTGGTTGCACCACACACATGGCTGGTAACCAAGAGCTGCTGAGCAACTACAAAGACCGACCAAACGGCAAAGTCAGATCCGGAAATAATGACACAGCTCCAATTCTTGGATTTGGAGATATCATTCTGGAGAATCTAACATAAAGGATGTCTCGTATGTCGAAGGCCTCCGCCATAACTTGTTCAGCATAGGCCAGTTCTGTGACAAAGGGTTTCAGGTGGTCTTTCATGCTGACCGGTGCAGAATTTTGGATAGTCAGGACACAGAACTCCTTCAAGGACTTCGGAAATCCAATCTTTACACGATCAACCTGACATCCGTGCGGCCCTCGACAGCTGTATGCCTCATCTCTCAGATTGATTTACAGAGGAACAGCCAATGGCATCAACGACTGTCTCATCTTAATATGAAAGCTCTCCAACGTCTTTCTACGAAAAAGTTGGTTCACGGTCTTCCAACTATACTGCTACAAAGGGAGCATCAGTGTTCGGCATGTCAATTAGGAAAAATAAAGCGAGCATCTCATCACGTCAAGCAAATTGCGTCTACTTCTCGACCATTGGAACTAATACACATGGATCTCTGTGGGCCGATGCAGACTCAGAGTATCAATGGAAGAAAGTACGTGCTAGTGAGCATCGTTGACTACTCTCGCTACACATGGACAAAGTTCCTCCGAACCAAAGATGAGACCGGTGACTTGATAACCAACTTTGTGAACACGACTCAGAATCTGCTACAACAGACCATTCAAGTTATTCGAACAGACAACGGCACTGAGTTTAAAAATAATCACCTCAGTGAGTTTATCAAAAACTTGGAATTAGTCAACAATTCTCAGCCGCAAAAGCACCTCAACAAGATGGGGTCGTTGAAAGGAAAAACCGAACCCTAGTGGAAGCAGCTCGTACAATGCTGATCCATTCAGGACTTCCACACTTTCTATGGGCTGAAGCAGTCAATACCGCTTGTTTTACCCAAAATAGGACGGTGGTTCACAAATGGTTCAACAAGACTCCGTACGAGATTGTGAATAATAGAGTGCCCAACATCTCATTCCTTAAAGTCTTCGGGTGCAAGTGCTCTGTGGCGAACGACAGCCCTGAAGCATTCGAAGCAACTTTCGTCGGGTATTCTTCAACATCAAAAGCGGACCGAGAATACATCAAGTCCAACCGAACAATTAACAAAAGCTATAAAGTCACTTTCCACGAAGTGGCAGAGATGGCTTCTGGTCACTTCAGTCCCGTACCCGTACTTAACCCGATGGCTTCTGCACAACTCAGTTCAGGACCCGTGCTCTTGGCTTCTGAAGGCAACATCTCAGAACCAGTACTCACTGGTGTGTTGGCACAAAACCAACAGAAGATGGCAACAAATCAGCAATCACCGCCAGACGAAGCCCGGAGACTTGTGCTAGAAGACTTGGATTCCCTTTTTGAGCCTTTACATCGGTTAGTCACCATCAATCCTACCCCCGACGAGGCCAATGTTCCAAGCTCTTCAACTGTCCCTACCTCACCCGATTCAGATTTGCCTCAGAATAATGAAGAACCTATTATGAGTGTCGATGAAGAATCATCAGAGTCTCTCTCTCCAAATGCTAGTTTTGAAATTCCTCAAACAAATGAACAATCGGAGATCGTTGGAAATCTAGTCCCACAAATGGCTGATGCATCTTCCTCAGCTTTGCCACATGAGCAAGTGGACTAGAGCCCACCCGGTTGATCAGATAATTGGCGAACTTTCCAGCGGAGTAAGGACATGGCATCAACACAGTCTTTTCAGCTGCTTTCTGAGCCAAAACGAGCCTACTAAGGTAGCAGACGCACTACAAGACCCGGATTGGATAATTGCAATGCAAGAGAAAATCAACCAATTCGAACGTCTTTAAGTGTGGACCTTGGTACCCCGTCCGCATGGGAAAACAATTATCGGAACTAAATGGGTATTCAAAAACAAGAAGAATGAAGATGGTGAAGTGATCCGGAAGAAAGCAAGGCTAGTTGCGAAGGGATGCAATCAACAGGAACGCATCGACTACGATGAGACATATGCTCATGTTGCCCGAATCGAAGCTACCCGTCTTCTCCTAGCTTATGCGGCTCACAAAGACTTCAAAGTCTTTCAAATGGATGTTAAGACCGCCTTTCTCAACGGCGTGTTAAAAGAAGAAGTCTACGTCGCTCAGCCGGAAGGCTTCGTTGATCAAGAACATCCTGATCACGTCTATCGACTGGACAAAGCTCTCTATGAACTAAAACAACCCCCACGTGCTGAGCGACATCATCTTCGGATCAACTAATACACGACTTTGCACGAGGTTTGGAGATCTAATGAAAAGCGAGTTCGAGATGAGTCACATGGGAGAGATGCAGTTCTTCTTAGGACTACAAGTCAGGCAACTCGAACATGGGATTTTCATCAGTCAGACAAAATACATCAAGGATATTCTGAATAAATTACATCAAGATCAGAGCAAGCCTCTCAACACTCCTATGTCACCAAGCTGCAAGTTGGATGTCGATCCCTCTGGCAAGTCGGTAGACGTCGCACTGTATCGCAGCATCATTGGATCTCTTCTCTACCTCACTTCGTGCCGGTCGGATATCATGTTTGCCACTTTCTTATGTTCCCGTTTTCAAGCTGATCCCAAAGAATCCCATATGCTCGCGGTTAAAAGGATTCTGCGTTACCTTAAGGGCACTTCTACCCTTGGACTATGGTATCTAAAGGGTACGAACTTCAAACTTATTGCCTATACTGACGCTGATTATGCAGGTTGCTGAATGGACAAGAAAAGCACGTCCGGTGGGCTCAATTTCTAGGCGAAAAAGCTGGTTAGCTGGTCATCCAAAAAGCAGAATTGTGTGGCTACTTCGACGGCCGAAGCGGAATACGTGGCTGTCGCCAGTTGTTGCTCCCAGATGCTGTGGATACGGACACAGCTTCGCGACTATGGGTACAATTTAAATAACATACCCATATATAGTGATAGTCAAAGTGCCATCGGTATTACTTGCCATCCTGTTCATCACCACGCACAAAACACATAGACATTAGATATCACTTTATCAAAGATCACGTAGAAAAAGGCACCATAGATATGTATTTTGTGAACACGGAGTTTCAACTAGCCGACATATTCACCAAGGCTTTGGATGAGAAACGATTCCAATTTCTTGTCGAAAAATTAGGCATGTTGAATCTTCCGTGATATGTGCTTTACCTAATCTCTGTGCTAATGCTCTATTCTATGTGCTTCCATGCTTATTTGTCTTTATCTTGTGTGATAAAAAAATAATAATAACAATAATAAAAAAAATTAATTATATACCTATAATATAAGGGGGATGACGAAATCCTTTAGGATGCTTTGATCTAAAGTCACTCAGAATTTTACCCCGACATGCGATCGATTTAATTGCTTAATTTTGTCAGTCTAAGTCGCATTCTTGTGTCTAAAGGTCATTAGGTTGCTCCACTAGACACAAAGCCACTTTACATATGTCAGGATTCAAGCCTCGTTCCTTTTTCTTTCTTTGGATCTATTTCTCGAGTGAGTCACACATCAATTACTTGTCTTACCTAGTAATACTTGGCTTCATACTCACCTTGCCTTAGATCGTTAGGAAAATGATAAGGGCGCTTAGGTTATTCCTCACTCGACCCTATAAAATTTTTCCCTCTCATTAGCCCGTAGTCATCGACTTTGAGCCTTCTCTGACGTCCTTTTCTTCCTATGAATCCCATTCCCAGCCTTCAACCGTATTCTATACTCTTCGGATGGTTGTTCAGAAAGAAAATGGGGGGAGAACATAAGGAGGATGATGACAAAAGAAGACATTGCTCAACGCGCACAAATCAGGACAAAGGAACCTGCTTTCCGACTATCTCTTAGAAGGTGGCATGGATCCTGCTGTGAACTTCTCCAACGATAGTCTCGTACGCTCGTCAGAACGGCTGGAAAGAGGAGCACCACGAAGTGAACTTCTCCAATGATAATCCGGTCTTATATCGGGAAACGCGAAGAGGAGCGCAGCCTTGGGTACGAATTCCATAACCTTGAACTTTTCCAAAAAAAGATAATCTCTGAAACCTCTCTAGGGATTAAGAGAAGAGGAGCGCGGTATCGGCCCGAGAACTAACAAGAAGAACTTCGCCTACGATAATCTCCTATAGCCTCGTGGAGAGGCGGAGCTTCAGCTTGAGCATAACATAAAAAGGGATAGTTCTTAAAAGAAAAAAAGGGAGAAAAGATTGAAAAGAAGAAAAATGCCGAAAAAAGGAGATGGACGTAGAAATGGAAGATGACGAAGAGATAAGCTCACTTTCCTCTAAATTTCTTCCCTTCTATGTCCTAGCCAAACTAAAACCCTTACACCCCTTTGATTCCAATCGACGGTCTATCGCTTAGGTGAATGATTAAAAAATGCCTCGATCACAGGTAAATTGACTTAAAATTGCTTGTGTTGACTTGAGTTATATAAATATAATAATCCCAAGTTAGAAATAGAGTGCAAAGCAAACCTAGTGAGAGATGTCGAAATGGACCAGTCTATGAACTTATGACTATAGTTTGACGACATGACTTGACGGCATTTTCTTCTTTCAAATGTCTCGAAAAATTTTAGGTGTGACGATCGATCGAAGCGAAATAATCTGACCCCATACTATAATAATAGTAAAATAAAAAAAAATATAATAAAATAAAATTTTTTTATATACATATATATATATATAGAAAATAAATTCTTTTAAAATTTCTGAAAGGAAAAATTTCGCACATTTGACATGAAATGTTATGTTCCATATGCGTTGAATTGAATAAATGCGAATTTCTTTAGTGTGTCGCGCATTCTATATGTAATTTTAGATTGCATTGATACTGAATTGTTTAAAGGCGATATATTTTTCATTGCTCTTACCATCACACAATATCTTATTACATGTTTTCGGGGACCATGTATATGTGCTTACTGGGTAAATTTGCATGTTATATGCTAGTGACATGAATTGATTTCATATGCTTGCATATTCAGTCAATTCTTGCGCATTATTTGATGGGGAGCAAATATAAAAATCGTGCATTAGCTCCAAATATTCTTGAAGTTTTTTCTAAGCGTTTCGGATTCCTTCAAACAAAATTAAGGAGCAAGACGTCGACACTACAGAGAAAGTAGCTAGTCACAGACCAAATATTTCATGCCTAAAATAATTGTTGATTAACTCCATTATTTCTAATTAGGCTTTTTTTTAGCGAAAAACTTTAGCACTGAATAGACAATTTAGATGCAAATTAGATCGAGCGTAAAACTTACTATCGCAAAATAGAATTTTCGATTTAATTTCATTTCGGTCGCAAAAATTTAGCAGCGAAAAATTAATTTTTCAACGCTTAATTTTTCGATCGTAAAATTCGCCACTTAAGATTTAATAGATCGAAAAAAAAATTTCTCGACGATTGACTTAGAATTTCGTTGGCTAATTTCTCAATAGAAAAATAACGCAACGAAAAATTTTCCTTACGATCGAAAATCACGTACCGCTCGACAAATTTCAAATCGAAAAATTTTATTCAATCGAAGAAAATTTCTCGATGGTTACCTGAGGAATAATTTTTAGATCGTAAATTTACGCGGAATTTTTCTCGATCGTAAAATTGATCGGCTACAGTCTCACGATTTCAACTTCAACACTTAGAAGATTTTTTTCTAAGTCTTTTACCCTGTAGCGAACATTAGCGAATAAAATTTTCTCGATCGCAAAATTAAATGGGGTTATTTCAATTGAAATCAATGCATATGAAATCAATTTCAAAACCAAATTTCTCGAGCGAAAAATTTCTCGGCATGAACAGTAACATTTCTCTCGATCAAATACTTGGAAATTTTCGAATTGTTTTCACGCATTACATGTTTAATTCGAAATTACAATCATGCAGTTACATTTTTTTCAAAATCAAGGATCCTATATGCATGCTACATGATTTCAATTCAAAATTCATCAAACATGTCATGACTTGATACAATATTATAGTTTGATGAAATTAAATCATTTTTCGACTAAAATCAAATTTATGAACTAATGAACTATTATATCTCTAATTTTTCAGATGGATCACTACCCTCGTTATTATCACATCTACGAGCACAACCTTTATCCGAAGGTTCAGGATACGAACTTCCAGCTCGATCTGAGCACCTTTCGGTGTCCGGACGAGATCATTGTATCTATCCTGCAAGGGCACCCCATCTGGCATGCATTGACGGTCACCGCATCCGTGCCAATGTCTATCTCCAGCAATTCTGGGGACGTATACAAGGAGTAGTGGCAAATGGAGCATTCTCCTTCTCAACAATAATTGGGGCCCGGCACATACATATGGACAAGAACCAGTTCGGGATGATTCTGGACTTGCCAAACAGCGAAAATTACGACCCGCTCCCATCAGACGCAAAAATGGTGCATGACTTCATGCAGATGGATATCAACTGCAGCTCACCAAGCTAGCTCAGGTCCAGAGCAGCGGTATCCCTCATCCTTGGAAGACACTGTTCGGGATTGTGAACAAGTGTCTATCACCCAAGCATGCTGGCTTCGACAAGGGCAATGGCAATATACTGCGGATCTTTCATGGACTCGCATTCTCCAGAAATTACGATTTCACACAGCTAATCTGGAATGATCTTGCAGACCAGATACGGCTAAAGGAGAATCGAAGATCAAAGAATGTGCCCTATGCTTGATGGTTTAATATGATCATCGGGGAATTCATGGAGTTACACGCACAGAACATTCCTCACCTGCCCCCGGGAGGAGACTATCAACCACCCCGGCTCAAATTCTTCCACAATCCATGGCTCACGGACTTGGACCAATAGTCGATGCCGATTCCGCTCAACCTTCTTCGGCTCTCTGACCCCGAGTGAGATGAATATCAGAGATTCTATCGGGAACATAATCTCACCGAGCAAATGATCAGAGTGCCCCCGGTAGATTTCCAAGTGAGCCCTCCCCAACAACAACAACAGCCCAGCCCTGAAGACATGATGATTGATGAAGTCGCTCAGGAGCTAGAGCAGGAGCCTCCAATTCAGGACCAGATTCATGATGTAGATGCCACTTTGATCGACGTTGTGGCTGCTGAGTTGGAACAAGAGGCTCCAACAGAAGAATTTCAAGTGGAAGTGCCCGTCCATATTGGCGTGCTCGAAGAATCCATTGAGGAGGTTCTTCAACCAATAGCACAGCCCGAGGTTGAAATGGGGCAAAGCTCGCTTCCACGGGTGACAGATCAGGCACTGGAGGACGTCGATCGTGACCCTACTCCTCATACAGCCACCCCGTCTGACACGGTGTCTGATGAGGAAATCAGCCTGATAAGAAGGACTGCTAGGAGACTTAGCATTCAGTTGGAGTCCCTTTTCCCGGCAGTCACCGCCGCACCAGACACCATGTGACCACTTCTACGAGTGTTGCCGGCACTTCTTCGCTCAATCTTGAGCCGCAACCAAATGTACCAGTGTCTGGTTCGCAGGCACAACCCGAGCCTACCATAACACCCATAGAGGCGAATCTTCAAGATTCGACTCGAGGATTGGGTGGAAGTCTCATACAGTCACAACCTCAAGTGACTGTGAGCCAACCTGAGGAGTCGGTGCATACTCAAGGGTTGATAACATGGGAGATCAGTCGTCCTGGAACATCCAAGGAGGCGTCCGCACCGTTTGTGACGAATGAGCAATTCCAAGCCGCTCTCTCCGCTGCTGTTCAATCGCTTGAAGACAAGATATTGGAGATAGTTCTTACTGCCGTAGAGGCATCCCGCAGAGACACCGGGAAGCACCTGCCTCCGAAGGCAACTCGTCACGACCCAATCCCACACCTCCACAACCCACACCCACCGACCCTTTAGCCAATTCATCCATCCTCATCAATCCATACACCATACCCATAACCGAGCTCCACGACATCCTACTCGCCCGCCTGACCGGCCTTTCCATCCGGTCGCCTCAAGAAAAATCTCTTTATAGGCGATTGGTGGATCATCCTGTGCCACCTACAGAAACTTGCCGAGGCCAAAGCTCTCACTCAAGATGCAGACATGACGATCCTGACCATCAGGACCCTCATGAGGGGGAGAAGAGGCCACGGACATCTACAAGTGGCCAAAGACCAGGCTCGGGCGCAACGCAAACAAGCATTGGAGCAGGTGAAACCAAACCCAAACCCAAACACAAACCACCCACACCACGCACTGCACCACCACTCTAACCCATATAGACCCACCAACCTTTAACCTACGGACGCCTCCGCCCACACCACTGATACGCCTCCGCCCACACCACCGATCTACTCAAGCCCCTTGCTACTGGAAGAAGAAGCAAGTGCTGCGATGCTCGTAGATCTGGCACAAACCCAAGCTACTCCCTCAACAACTCCAGAACAACCGGGCCCTTCAGGACACGGCGTCAACGCACATGAATATCTCTACAAATTCATATTTGAAAAACAGTGGGCGACCCATTATATGCCCGAGGAGCATCAAGTACAACGGCTCAATGAAGTTCGACAAATTTTGCAACAAGCTTCGGCGGACCTTGTGCTGTAGAAGACGACGAACTTCAGGAAGGGGTAGACCACGAACAAGATCCCGCAGGGCTTTCAGAACTGATCACGCAACAAGCGGTTTCCCCACAAGACAAATGCCAGGGACCGTTCGGATTGACACGCCGTGGGAGAATATCCGAATAGAGATACCCTTCCTCGAAGAAGTCCGTGAGAATAGTCGGAGGTCTCGGACAGAATAAAGAAGCCGAAGGAATTTGAGCTGAGAGGGATCTGTCACTGGGATCAGCAGAAGAGGATGACCTACCTCTGGATGCTGACTCAACTTGGACCAGATGTAAGGCTGGGGATCCCGAATGAACGACTGAAGAGTCACTTCAAGGAGCTATCCCCAATATGCCAACTCTTCAGCGTCTACTGTGTAAAAGGAGGACTTCCAACACCTCACTATGTCATCGAGCGAATAGACAGAACCCGAGAGGATCTGAGCAAGAGCGACCTACCGTACCTCCCTGCCGACGAGGTATACAACCTCTATCAGTTGTACGTGGAGAAGTACAAGGGTCCTCAAGGCTATCGAAAAAGAAGGCCTCGAAGGGCTCTACAGCTCATGATGCGCCAAGTCAATTACTTTGCAGCTGATGACCTTCAGATGGCTCTGGAGAGTAACATGAAGAATGTCAATGTGGCCAAACCGCTCAACAAATGACCTGAGTTCGAAGGGCTTCCAAGCAACCACGTGAACATCAGCTCAGTCATAGGCATCACCTACAACAATCCAATCGCAAAGAAGACTAGGTTGATGCTGAAGACTGAGATTCAGAAGTTTTGCGATGGAACGCTCAAAGTCATCAGGAGAATATCGAGCAGAGGTTGGAAGAAATCAACCGAGAGACGATGCTGAGAATCCACAGGTTCGTGAGAGAACAGCCGCTCCTGATGGAATTGCTAGATGATGTCGAGGAGCGTCTGAAGCTTAGGGAAACAGTAAGAAACTATCAGTATGCGCTGGGCTTGCGCAGATCGTATTACGCCCGACGAGGACAAACAACGAGGAAACGCAATCAAGCACAAAGGGTGGAGATTGTAGAGTATATATTTTAATTGTGCTTGATTTTATTAGTTGTCCTTGTTATAGGGGCGTTTTGTATACTAGTCCTTAGATTAGGACTAGTTTGATATTTATACCAAGTTTGTTCGGTATAAATACATGTAAACGAATTGTGCTGAATAGAAAAAGCTTTGGAAATTGATCCGAAAGGCTTGCAATTCAATTTCTAGAGAGAGAAACAATAGTAACTCACTCTACACGAATTCTCTCTCTCAATCTTCATTAGAGTTTTTCGAATTCTAAATGTCAATCGTTATCATCGAAGTACTTAGAATTCATGCCTAGGATCATAGAGTTGTTAATCGTAGGACCTAACAGATACGCACAGAATTAGCAATTTAGATCGAAAAACTTTTCGCGCCAAAACTGTTCTTCGTGCGAATAGTTCAGCTCCAGAATGTAAAATTCGATCTGAATTCTAACAATTTTGATTCAAAACAGAACGAATCTGCTCTGGTACCAATTGTTAGGTTCTCGTTTGTCAACTCAATCAATCCTATGCATGAATTCTAAGGAAATCGATTAGAATTGTTGAACTTCGAATTTCGATCGAAAACCCTTGAAGAACACGAGAGGGAAATCCTTTAGTGTGAGAAGCTTTTGATGTTTCTCTCTCTAGAATTGAATTCGGCAGCCTTTCGGATTGATTCTCTGATTTTCTGTATTAAGCTCAATATTTGTACAACTATTTATACCAAACAGACTTTGTATAAATATCAAACTAGTCCTAATCTAAGGATTACTACACATAAAGCCCCTAATTACAAGGACAACTAATGAAATCAAGCACAATTAAATTGATACTCTACAATATCTATTTTTCGAACCGAGCTTATCTGCGCACTCAGTAAATATGTTACTATACATTACTAAGTTTTGTGTTCATCAAACCGGATTACTTAGATACTTAATTCCAACAATCACAATTTTCTCTTTTACGAGATGATAACTATCCAACCTTGACGTGTCCTCGTTATTTACCTGTGAGATTAACAAGTCTCTATAATCATAACATAGAACCTTTTAATATGAATTTTACGTTAGCAGTTGTATTCTTTTGCAATGATATTCCGATATTGGTTGGCTTTTTGACTTCTTTATGGCATGCTCTTGTCCGCTTTTGACTCTTTTTCCAGATTTGACCCGCGAAGGTTTCTGTTTCCACCCTTTTATCGTACCAACTAGTTCTTCGTGACCAATAATTTTCGTCAAAACTTCATCTTTTTTCTCGTCAAAATTTCTTTTCCATCACTTTCTAAAATCTGAGGTAACAAATCTGTACCTGACAAATCATTTTTGAAAAGAAATTTTTTTCAAAATGCAAAGGTAACAAATTCATCTTGTAGCCAACATACCTTTTTAAGGAACTATTTATGCTCTCGCTGCGTTGAGTATTATTGATCATGTCTGCACAAAACACTTGTTTCCCGTAAACTAACGCCCATTTTTCTTTTACGTGGAACAATCTTTCAAGCCACTCATTAGTTTCTAGCTCGTACTTCTTCGACATTTCCTTCCACGCACTGACAAAATCATCTTCTTCTTCCCAATCATACATACAACTGGTAAAATATTAAGCAAACTCGCTGAACCTTAACAAAACACTAGCAAGGTGTTCGCCGCATTTTGATAAATGTGCCAAAACAAACGACGGCATGTTTAGGCCATTTATCTCTCCCTCCAGTTTGATTGGCTAAGTATTGAAGTCCAGCCTTCGGTGGATGTCAGATTTATATAAGTTTTTGTAGAATATCAATTTTAATTGTGCTGTAATTTAATTAGTTGTCCTTATAATTAGGGGCGTTTTGTATAGTAGCCCTTAGATTATGACTATATTGATATTTGTACCAAGTTTGTTTGGTATAAATAGATGTAAACACTTTGATCTTAATAAAGAAAATTAGAGAATTGATCCGAAAGGCTGCAGAATTCAATTCTAGAGAGAGAAACACACAAAACTTTCTCTCACTAACGGTTTTCTCTCTCGAGTTCTTCATTGAAGGTTTTCGATCGAATTCCATTCCATTCAATTCTAATCGATTTCCTTAGAATTCGTGCCTAGGATTAATTGTGTTGACTAACGAGGACCTAACAACTGGTATTAGAGCATATTCGTTCTGTTTGAATCGAAATTGTTAGAATTCGGATCGAAATTCATTTTCTGGAACTGTTCACACGAAGAACAGTTTGGCGCGAAAAAGTTTTTCGATCTGAAGTGCCTAATTTTGTGCTTATCTGATTTGATTTTGATGTTTTTGTGCTCGTATAAGTATTTCAGATCAATTGCGATTAGATTCGTATCAGTTTGAATGTCAATTAAGCAGTAGATCAGATTTTAATCATCACTGTTTGCGTGAAGAACATGCTTAAACACAGTTTGAATTTGATTAAAATTGACATATTTTGCTTCATAATGTGTTTAATTGTTTATTCGTGCGTACTAAGCATCTGATTACGATAAAAAACCTGCAATTTCATAATCTAATTCATTGTTTTTGGTTGAATCAGTGTTAATTAGGGTTCTGATTTTACTCGGGGAAATTCAATTTTTCTCGCTAAAGTTTTCGATCGCAGAAATTTCCCGATCACAAAACTCCGCGCGAGAAATTTTTTTATCGATCAGACCACTAAGTCAGTGCTAAAATCGTCTGGACTAAGAACGATTTTAGTAGAAAGAGTTTCCGACTGCCATCTAGCGAAAAACGTTCTCGACGAAGACCTATTTTGAAATTTGCGCTCGCAAAAATTACCGTCGAAAATTTTTTTTGGGTCAAAACTAATACAGTTTGACCAAGCGAAAATTACTTACCATCGAAAAACTTTTCAAGTCAACGGATTTATTTAGACTAAGCAAGAAACCTACTCTAAGTACTATTTCTTGCGATCGAAATAAATTCACGATTAAAAGAATCTTCTCGATCGAAAGTATTGAACGATTTTTTCTCGCTCCTAAATTTTCTCGCTGACACACTTTCTCGCACGAGAACAGTGACGTACATTCTAGTTTCGACTGAATTATTTTCGATCGAAAATCTAAAGATAGATTCGAAAATAATTCTCGACCGCTTTAATATCAAACGCTACTAATTAATTCGCTACGTGTGAAGCACATAACATCATTCAAATTTATCAAAACAACAAAGGAAGATCCTTTGTCAACAACAAAAAGAAGAGATGGATGCTTACTCAGTAGGAAATGACAACCGTCCACCGATCTTGCAACGCGGCGAATACACAGTATGGAGAAGCCGCTTCCTAAGCTTTATAGCTCTAAAAGATCAAGATGAAAATCTACTGCAGTCTCTCGAAGAGGGACCGGCACAATTTTGGGTCAACGTAGCCGGTGATGACATGGCTACTCCTCCAATTCCCCACACTAGGCGACTTAAGGAGCCTAGGGAATACTCTATCGAGGAAAGAGCCCGCGCTAAGACTTATCAGATAGCCATGAACACACTTATGCAATGTATCCCAACGACATCTATAGACAGATAGACAGCCTCCCAACGGCTAAAGGAATGTGGGATGAGTTGCATAGGATGATGCAAAGGACGGAAGTTGGCATCAAGGCCAAAATGGCGAATATTCTCACTGCCTAGACTCCTTCAAAGCAAAGCCGGAGGAGAACCTATATGACGTATACCAAAGATACCTCACTATTCTCAATGAGATGGGGAAGACAGAAATCTCGAAAACGAACATGGAGACAAATATCAGATTTCTATCTTCACTGCCGTTGGACTGAAAAAAGATATCCACCCAATTAAGACAAAACAAAGATCTAGAAGAGTTGGATATCCATGCCGTCTTCGATAATCTCCCCAACATGAGGAAGATGTTAGCGAGATTCAGAGAGCAGAAGGGCAAGCTAATTGAAGACATAGTCGCCCTAGTCTCAGAGAAGCGTGGGACAAAGCCTCGCAAAGAAAAGATCGTTAGGCCTCCTTCTTCATCCGAGTCAGAAAGATTCAGAATCCGATGCCGAGCCAAGCATGAAGGCACTGGGGAAACAGTTGGCATTAATCGGAAAAATGATGAGTAAGAAATACTTCAAAAAGAAGTCCTCATCTTCGGCCAACAGACTTCGAACCGCAAGCTCTAAGAACAAGGAACGTGTACCCGAGAGCTCCGAAGTCAAGAACACTAAAGAGCCCAACAAGTGCTTCAACTGCGGCAAGCCTAGTCATTTTGCCAGAGAATGCACTCTTCCCAAGAAAAGAGATGCTAATTACTACTCCAGGAAGCTACAACTAACGAAGCAGAAGGAAGCTAGAGTAGCACTTATGGCAGAGCAGGACCACTGGCTCGAAGACACATCCGATTCTGGAGAAGAGAGTCTAGCCTCATGGCCCGCCTGGATAACACATCGGACACCGAAACATCCAACCGAACGGACGAAGACGACGTGTCCACCTCATCACAAGAGGTAGTCTCTTCTTCCACATTATTGACCATGTTAGACTCATATCAAACACAATATGCTAACATGAAACGTGAGCAGAAAAGTATTAAGGAAGTAGAGGATAAACTTGCGAGATCTCAGGAGAAGATAGATAGTCTCGAATCAGAACTTAGAAGCTCTAGTGCTAAAATAGAAGAACTTACTAAGAGCCTACATTCTAGAGAGACTAGTCAACCTCAGATAGGACAGCATAGCGAAAAATTAAGGAATTAGAAGATAGGCTAGCAAATTACTACAATTGCTTGGTTAGGAATCTCAATGAGAAAGCTACCCTAAATTGTAGGAGAACTGAGCTACCACTATGATCACTGACCTAGAAGCTCAACCAGAAATATCAAATGCTAAGGTTAGTGAGATTAGTAAGAACTAGATGCCTAACAAGCCGCTAAACTAACGGTAGAAAATAATTATGCTCTCCTAGGTGAGGAATGCATGAAGTTATATGCAAAAATTAAGAAATTAGATGATCTTCTTACGCGTAGGGGACATTCTGAACAGACGATATTTTTAAACCAGCCCAAGGATATAGAGTTCTATAATCCAAAAGAAGGCATAGGTTTCACAAACCCACGTGTCTTACGGAAGAAAGAAATATATGAAATTAAGAACATGGGTTTAGCGGTAACCTCTCTTAGAAATTATACAGAATCGACATGTCAAAATGCTTTCGATTCATCCATAAGACAAGCCTCATATGGGCCTGAAATCCCCTTTGACTACAACGAACTAAATGAAGAGACAAAAATATGAACCCATCTTTAACACCTGTCAGTCATTTAGTTCAAGTTCTACCTCCTGACTCTCAAACACACTACGAGGAAGTCAAAGTCGTTTATTATAAAAATTCTCTCGACATACCTCCTATCATAAAACAAATAGAGGAGTCACAAGCGAAGTTAGATAAAGAACGAGATAATTTCGAAGCTGAAAAGAAAAAGTTTCTCAAAGAGATGGAAAATCTCAAAACTTCCTCATCCTCCCAAGCTACCTCACACGCTATTATGAAAAGTGTGAAAATCGAAAAATTTCCTTCTAAAGATAAAAATGTAAAGATAATTTTGTCAAAAGTGATAAGACTAATTCGATTTCACCTACGTCTACAGGGAGCGTAGGGCCAGCACTGAAATCGAAGGCGAGAGTGTTTAGTATTAAGATAAAGAAGGAGCCAGTAGAATTGACTGTTTCTAAGAAAGTTACTCCTTCTGTGACAATAAAGGACACTCGTAGTAATAAAAGAGACATTTCTACTTTTAAGATAATTGGTTCTACTTGTTGACTTCAGCCTATCACCTTTAGAAACGACAATTTCGAAATAGGCTCTACTTCAAAAATTAACAATAATAATTCTGAAGAAAAGAAAGCTTATGGCGTTGTACTCACCTAAGGTATCCCATAAAGATTGAGTCCCCCAAGCACCTTAGGAGATTATCAATAGAAAAGATCTTTTCAAGCCTTCCAAAGCATTTGTACCTGCTGAAATTAACCTTCCCTGCAAGGTTCACCCAAATGGGTTCCTAAATCTCCGCGTAGGACGACAAAAGCCGAAAAGACCAAGTCTCCATAGAGTTAAAACCCAAACCCACTTCTCCGAAAGTGAAATAGGTTATTAACACTCCTCCAAGTAAAAACTTAGGAATCATATCTGAACCTAAAACGATATCTGCTAATCTGAGATGACCCATGCTTAAGTGGGTACCTAAAGCTCTCTAACTTGTTTTTGCAGATCCATCATGTGTGGTACCTCGACTCTTGTTGCTCCACACACATGACTTGGAATCAAGAACTGCTGAGCAACTACAAAGACCGACTAAACGGGAAAGTCAGATTCGGAAACAACGACCCAGCTCACATTCTTGGATGTGGGGATATCATTTCGGAAAATCTAACGATAAAAGATGTCTCTTATGTCGAAGGCCTCCGCCATAACTTGTTCAGCATAGGCCAATTCTGTGATAAAGGATTTCAAGTGGTCCTTTACGCTGAACGGTGCTGAATTTTGGACAGTCAGGACACAGAACTCCACTACGGACTTCGGAAATCCAATCTTTACACGATCAACCTGACATCCGTGCGGCCCTCGACAGCTGTATGCCTCATCTCTCAGACTGTTTTACAGAGGAACAGCTTATGGCATCAACGACTGTCTCATCTCAATATGAAAGCTCTCCGATGCCTTTCTATGAAAAAGTTGGTCTACGGTCTTCCAACAATACTACTACAAAGGGAGCATCAATGTTCGGCGTGTCAATTAGGAAAAATGAAGCGAGCGTCTCATCATGTCAAGCAAATTGCGTCCACTTCTAGACCATTGGAACTAATCCACATGGATCTCTATGGACCGATGCACAGAGTATCAATGGAAAAAAGTACTTATTAGTGATCGCGATGACTACTCTCGCTACACTTGGACAAAGTTCCTCCGAACCAAAGATGAGACAGCGACTTGATAATCAACTTTGTGAATACTACTCAGAATCTGCTACAACATACTATTCAAGTTATTTGAACAGAAAACGGCACTGAGTTCAAGAATAATCACCTCAGTGACTTTTATTAGAAACTTGGAATTAGTCAACAATTCTCAGCCGCAAAAACACCTCAACAAAATGGGGTCGTTGAAAGGAAAAATAGAACTCTAGTGGAAGCTGCTCGTACAATGTTGATCCATTCCGGTCTTCCACACTTTCTTTGGGCTGAAGCGGTAAATACCGCCTGTTTTACCCGAAACAGGACGGTGGTTCACAAACGGTTCAACAAGACTCCGCACGAGATCGTAAACGAGAGAGTACCCAACATCTCATTTTTTAAGGTCTTCGGGTGCAAGAGCTTTATGGCGAACGACAGAGAGCAGCGTGCAAAGTTCGACCCTAAAGCATTCGAAGCAACCTTCGTCGGGTATTCTTCAATATCAAAAGCGTACCGAGTATCCATCAAGTCCAACCGCGCGATTAAGGAAAGCTATAACGTCACTTTTCACGAAGTGAACGACATGGCTTCTGAGCACATCAGTCCAGGACCCGAGCCTAACCAGATGGCTCCTGTTCAAATCAGTTCAGGACCCATGCTCAAATCGTTAGCTTCTGAAGACAACATCTTAGAACCTGTATTCACTGGTGTGTTGGTACAAAACCAACAGAAGATGGCAACAACTCAGCAATCAACGCCAGACGAAGCACTAAGACTTGTGTCAGAAGACTTGGATTCCCTCTTTGAGCCTGTCACCGTCAATTACCGATGTACCAAGTTCTTCAACAGTCCCTACCTCATCGATTCAGATTTGCCTCAGAATAATGAAGAACCCACCATGAGTGTTGAAGAAGAATCATCAGAGTTGCTCCCTCCCAATGATGATATGGAACTTCCTCACTCAAATGAACAATCGGACATCATTGGAAATCTAGACCCACAAATGGCTGACGCATCGTCTTCAGCCTTGCCACATGAGTGCAAGTGGACTAGAGCTCATCCGGTTGATCAGATAATCGGCGATCCTTCGCGTGGAGTAAGGACACGACATCACACAGTCCTTTCAGCTACTTCTTAACCAAAACGAGCCTACTAAGGTAGCGGACGCACTGCGAGACTCGGATTGGATAATTGAGATGCAAGAGGAAATCAACCAATTCGAACGTCTTCAAGTGTGGAAATTAGTACCCCGCCCGCATGGAAAGACTATCATCGGAGCAAAATGGGTATTTAAGAACAAGAAGAATGAAGATGGCGAAGTGATCAGGAACAAGGCAAGATTAGTTACAAAGGGATACAACCAACAAGAAGGCATTGACTACGATGAAATGTGTGCTCCTGTTGCCCGAATTGAAGCCATTCGTCTCTTATTGGCTTACGCGGCTCATAAAGACTTCAAGGTCTATCAAATGGACGTTAGACCGTCTTTCTCAATGGCGTACTTAAAGAAGAAGTCTATGTCGCTCAAACGGACGGCTTCGTTGATCAGGAACATCCCGATCACGTCTATCGATTGGGTCTAAAACAAGCCCCACGTGCTTGGTATGATGTCTTGAGCGACTTCCTTGTAATGTCTGGATTTATTCGAGGAACAATCGATACGACCCTCTTCATCAAATGGCAAGACAAGGATCTGATGGTCGTTCAAGTTTACGTCGACGACATCATTTTCGGTTCAACAAATCCACGGCTTTGCAAGAAGTTTGGAGATCTCATGAAGAGTAAATTCGAAATGAGCCGCATGGGAGAGATGCAATTCTTCCTAGGACTTTCAGGTCAAACAAAGTATATTAAGGACATTATGAAAAAGTTCCATCAAGATCAGAGCAAGCCTCTAAGCCCTCCCATGTCAACAAGCTGCAAGTTGGATGCCGATCCCACAGGAAAATCGGTTGACATCACACTCTACCGCAGCATGATTGGATCTCTTCTCTACCTCACTTCTAGCAGGCCAGATATCATGTTTGCCACTTGTCTTTGTGCCCGCTTCCAAGTCATCCCAAAGAATCCCACATGCTCGCGGTGAAGCGCATTCTTGCTATCCTAAGGGCATAGCTACCTTGGGACTTTGGTATCCTAAAGGTACGAATTTCAAACTTATCGGCTACACTGACGCTGATTATGCAGGTTGCCGAATGGACAGGAAAAGCACCTCCGGTGGCGCTCAATTTCTAGGCGAAAAGCTAGTCTGCTGGTCATCCAAAAAGCAAAATTGTATCTCAACTTCGACAGGTGAAGCTGAATACGTCGCAGTCGCCAGCTGTTGCTCACAAATGCTATGGATGCGGACACAGCTTCACGATTATGGATACAATCCAAATAATATACCCATATATAGTGATAGCCAAAGTGTCATTGCAATTACGTGCAATCCTGTTCACCACTCACGCACGAAACACACATTAGATATCACTTTATCAAAAATCACGTAGAAAAAGGCACCATTGGAATGTATTTTGTGAGTACGGAACATCAACTAGCTGATATTTTCACCAAGGCATTGGATGAGAAACGATTCCAATTCCTTGTCGGAAAATTAGGCATGTTGAATCTTCCGTGATAGGTGCATTACCTGATCTTTTGTGCTATCACATGCTCTATTCTATGTGCTTTCCATGCTTATTTGTCTTTATCTTGCGTGATAAAAAAAAAACTATAAATATACCTATGATATAGGGGAATGACGAGATCCTTTACGATGCTTCCGTCTAAGTCACGTAGAATTTTTACCGACGTACGACTGATTCAACTGGTTAATTCTGTCAGTCTAATTCACATTCTCTTGTCTCAAGGTCTTAAGTTTGCTCACACAAAGCCACCTTTCAAATGTGAGGACTCTAGCCCTTCAATTTTTCTCTCCTTGGACCTATCTCTTGAGTGAAGTCACACTTCAATTGAATGTCTTTTCTAGTGATACTCGGCTTCATACTCGCCCTTCTTTAGATCGTCAGGAAAATATTTGGGGCGTTTAGGCAATTCCTCACTCGGCCTGTTATAATCCTTTTCCATATCATAGCCCTTAGTCATCCACTTTGGACCTTCTCCGACTTCATTTTCTTCATTTGAAACCCATTTCAACCTACAACCGATCATATTTTCGTCAAATGGCTGTTCAAATAAGAAAAGTAGGGGGAGAAAAGTAAAAGTAAACTACAAGATGACTAAAGAAGGCAATGCTCAACGCACAAAAACAGACTAAAGGAACCTGCTTTTCAAACTGTCAAAAGAATGCATGGATCCTGCTGTGAACTTCTCCGTTGATAATCTCGTACGCTCGTCAGAACGGCTGGAAAGAGGAGTACCTCGAAGTGAACTTCTCCAACGATAATCCGTTCTTATATCGGAAACGAGAAGAGGAGCACAGCCTTGGGTGCAAATTCCATAACCGTGAACTTCTCCAAATTGATAATCTCTGAAACCTCTCTAGGGATTAAGAGAGGAGGAGCACGGTATCGGCCCATGAACCAACAGGAAGAACTTCGCCTACGATAATCTCCTAGAGCCTCGTGGAGAAGCGGAGCTTCAGCTTGAGCATAAATGGGATAACATATGGGACGGGATTGAAAAGATCAAAATATTTTCTTTGCCGAAAGAAAAGAAGGAGACGGACGTAGAAATGGAAGACGATAAAGATAAGCTCACATTTTCCTATAAATTTCCTTCCTCCCTAACTCCTAGCCAAATTAAACCCTTAAAAGTCCTTTCGATTCCAAACGACGATCTCTAGCTTATGTGAAAATGATTCAATATGTCTTGATCATAGGAAAATTAACTTAAAATTGCTTGTGTTGACTTGAGCGATATATATATATATATAAAATCCCCGAGTCAAAAATAATAAGAGCGCTAGAGAGAACTTAGTGAGAGTTGTCGAAATGGATCACTCTATGATCTTAGGACTTCAGTTTGATGACTAGACTTGACGGCAGTGTGTCTTTAAAGTGACATATGAAATTTTAGGCGTGACAATGATCGTAGCAAAACAATCTGACCCCATACTATTAATAATATTAATATACATATGAAAATTATACTTATATATATAAAAACTATATATATATGTTTCGCACATTCTGAATGCATGTTTAACTTGCATTGGCATTGAATTGTTTAAAATGCGAATATTTGTTTTTGCTCATACCCTCGCGCAAATCCTTATTACATGATTAGGGGAACATGTAACGTGTCTAAAGTGATTAATTGCATGGTATATGATTGTTACTTGTATTGATTTGCATAATTACGTGATAAATCGATACTTGTACACTATTTGAGGGGGAGCATCTACAATGACTCCATGTGTTGAGCTCCAAATATTTTTGATGTTCCTTCTTTAAGTATGCAGAAATTTTTCATTTTGATTCGCTTTGGACAACGCTTAAATAAGAAGGACTTCACAAATCTTCATGACTGTGGACTCAAGACATTGGTGAAACAATTCAAGGGGGGCCTTATTAAAAAAATTATTATTATTACTTCCCTATTAACTTTCATATTATCGACATTTTGCTCTAGGTATTGCAGACTTTCAAAGATCGATTTTGGAGCCAGATGTCAATTCTTCGAAAATACAGGTAGTTAAATTGCATTACTGCTTACACGTAGGGGGAGTAATTCTGTGGTTTATTCTTAAAATTTAGGGTCAATTTGAAATATTAAGGTAAACTTATTATCGAGAAATTCGGGCGAATTTGTAATTTTCAATCGCAGTTTCTCGAGGGGACCAAATTGTAATTTCCGCTCTTATACTGACGAGCGAAAATTAAACAGGAAAAAGGATTTTCCATCGGAATTGTCGAGCGAAAATTCAAATAGTAACCAAATCAAATTTCTCGATCGAAAGTTTCTCGATCATAAACAGTAATGGGCTTAATTCTCTAAGTACTGTTAACGTCTAATCAGCCCAAATTAAACAAAATCACTAGTTTGCCGTCGAAAATCCGTAAATACATGCAAAACCCTCGATCTGTCAAATTATCTCGCAAAAAGCTTTTCTCTCAAAAGACGAAAGTAAAATCCTCAAAATCCATCAATCTTTCAACTATTTTTCGTCTTTTGAAGGTGTATTTGACTTTCTATAGGGGTTTCCGTGAATTTTAAGTAGATTTGCGTCTGTATTTTGGAATATTGCGCATGATTCTGTGATTATTTCTCGACTGTTCGTATTCTGAGAACTCGAACTCTTGCTTGCAGTAGTTTAGACCATCTATGAGTATAATTTAGGTTAAAAACTGCATAATAGGCTAGTTTAGATGGTTCTTGATCATGCTGACTGAATATAACTTCGATTTTCTGTGTTATTTGTGTTCGACAGAAAGATAGAACTAAACTGGAATATAAAGTTTTAAATGCATCGAAGAACTTTCTCGCTCCCAAACAGTGAAAATTGAATTTCAATTTGATTAAGTCACTGTTTGCATCGTAAAAGATTTTCGATCGCAAATATTTTCGAGTTAGTAATTAAAGATAAATAACGTTGATCGACTTTTAATTACAATCGAGAAACCCAATTTTGATTTTATGCGAGTGAAATATTACTGAGAGGAATAGATAAAATAGATGCAATCTATTCTCGAGCGAAACAAAAAACTTACAGTCGAAGAAAATTTCGATTTCAATTTTATTTCCGGTCGAAAACTTTTAGCGGCGATAAAATTAATTTTTCGAAGCTAAAATTTTCTCGATCGCAAAATTTCACAGCGAAAAACTTATATCGAAATACCTTCTCGCTCGTTAATTTTCATAGCGAAAATTTTATTCACGCGCGAAAAATTTCTCGATCGTAAATTTACTTGGAAATCTAATTTCTCGATCGTAAATTTACACGAAAATTTTTCTCAATCGTAAAATTTCTCGGCTACAGTATCGTGCCTAAGATCAAAACAAACTTAGAAAAATTTCTAAGTCTTTTTCACTGTAGCTTTAAATAGCGAATAAAATTTTCGATCGCAAAATAAAACCGCACTTAGGAAATCAAAATTGAAATTTCAATTCTATGAGCGAAAAATTTCACAGAGTGAACAATGCCTTTCAACACTTAGATAAAATTTTCGACTAAAGTTTCACATGACTCTTATTCATAGATCGAAATATCATTTTTTTCACTGTCGTATACCTATGTGCCAACCCATACATTCTTCAAGATAATTTCGACTCAAAATTTTTGAACTAATGATTTACATTTCTTGTGTGGATTTCAGATGGATCACTACCCTACATACAACCACATTTACGATAAGGCTTTATATCTCAACGTCCACGACACAAACTTCCAGTTAGACCTGACCACCTTCCCGTGTCCAGATGACATTATCGTGTCCATTCTGCAAGGCCATCCACTATGGCATGCACTTACAGTGACGGCATCAGTGCCGATGGTCTACCTCCAACAGTTTTGGGGGATGATCAAGAGCCTCATCTTGAACGGAGCATACCACTTTACCACGGTTGTCGGGACGAAGCACATCTGCATGAGCAAGAACGAGTTCAGAGTTCTACTTGACCTCCCTCACAGCCACGACCCCCTTCCATCAGATGCAGAACTGGTGCATTTTCCTCCAGATGGGTACCGTCCGCCGCTCACCAAGCTTGCTCAGATGCAGAGCAACGGGATTCCCCATCCATGGAAGACACTTTTCGGGATCATCAATAAGTGTCTATCCTCGAAGCACGCAGGCTTCGACAAAGGCAACGGCCACATCCTCCGGATATTTCACGGAGTCGTGTTCTCGCGGAATTACAATTTCGCTCAACTGATCTGGGACGACCTCGCAGAGCAGATCAGACAAAAGGAGAACAAAGGTCCAAGAACGTGCCGTATGCGAGATGATTCTCCGTCATCATCCGCCAACAAATGGAGATGCACGAGCAAAACATTCCTCGCCTGCCTCCGGGAGGAAACTATCAGCCACCAAGGCTCAAGTTCTTCCACAACCCAAGGCTGGTGGACCTAGCTCAGCCATCGATGGCTATTCCACTCAACCTTCTTCTTCTTGCCGACCCCACGGGAGACGAATTCTAGAGATACTGTCGGGAAAATCATCGAGCAAATGATTCGAGGGCCTCCGACAGATTTCCAAGTGAGCCCTCCACAACAACAACTCTCAAGCCCTGACGCCATAATGATTGATGCAGTGACCCAGGAGCTAGATCAGGAGCTTCCAACTCAGGACGAACACATTCCTGATATAGATGCCACGTTGATTGATGCTGTACGGCGGAGTTGGAACACGAAGCTCCAGATGAAACATTCCAAGTGGAAGTGCCCGTTCATGTTGGCGTTCTCGAAGAAACCATTGAGGAGGTTCTTCAACAAGTAGCACAGCCCGAGGCAGAATGGGGCAAAGCTCTCTTCCACTGGTGACGGATCAGGCTCCTGAGGACATAGACCGTGATCTCACTCCTCACAAAGCCACCCCATCCGACACGGAGTCAGATGAGGAGATCAGCCTTATAAGACGGACTCCCAGACGACTTAGCATACAAATCGAGTCTGTGGCGACCCTACTTTTCTAATTAGGATTAGTGGCGGATTTCCGCAACGTAAGCCGCGGAAGGCCCGTCTAATTAAAACTTTTTCCTAAAATAATATACACTAATATAAAAATGCGTCTACATTGTTATCTCTGTACACGGGCCGAAGCCCCAAAATATCAAAAGAACAAAATCCTCCAGACGCTCCACAGGTCTTCATCCATGTACCGCACCGCCCTCAAAAGTCCGTGGAGCACCGCCACCAGCCGCCTCAGTCCCGACGCGTATCAGCGTCGGACTCAGTACCTACAACACGTAAACACTGAGCAATTTGCCCAGTAGGTGAATAAAATGCGTGTATGCAAGTGTGCACTCAACCCAATCCCAGTTTCTCACGATATGATATAATGCACACTCTTTCTTTTCCCACATTCCTATTTCGCACAACAAGGGCCCTAGGTTAGGCTCGACACCTCCGCGCGCAATAGACTACTGGGAGGCCACCCCCAAGTCTCGCGGCGAGTTACGCCGGTAGTGCACTGATCGATCACGTCAATGTCCTCCTACCAGGTCGTATACCTCCCGCACTAATCACAAAGAAAATCCCATCCGGCGGTATGCACCCCGAATCGATCACGTCCGGGTAGACAGATCGATCACGTCTGTCTCCGCCAGGTGCCCAGTGAGCCCAACCTCGACTCCTCTAAGAGTCGCCAATCACAAACATCTCATTCTACCCCGTACGTCAATATCTCATATCCTATCGTCACATTATGGTATAAACATTTCTCGCTCTAACGTGATATGCACGTGCCATGCATATAAAAATATGATAAAACATGATTTACATAAACCGTACGTAAACATATAAGTCACATAAAACACATAATTACATGAAACACATAATTGTGTTTACGTATTGTAGATGGATAATCCACCTACCTGTCCTCCTGCTACACTCAAATAAGAAACCTGTCGACGTCCCTAACTGTCGATCCTCTGAATATAATAATAATATTATTAGTATATATGCTAGTTCTCGAAAACCCTAAAATTTATGAAACCATAAAATAATGAAATTCCTAAAAATAAATAAACCCTAAAATACCGTAAATTTATTAACTAAAACCAGACGTCGAAATCATTTAATAAAATGTCGAGGTCTAGATTGAAAATGAAATGTCGGGTTTTAACATACTAGCAAATGTCGAGATGTGAGTGATAGGAAAATGTCGAATTGGCATAGCTTGTAAAAGTCGAGATATTACAAATAAAAATGTCGAGGACTTGGTTAGTTAAAATAACATGGAAAATGTCGAGGCTACTCAAACTGTCGAGACATCTGATCTGAAAATGTCGAGTTCTCATGGTGAAATCCTATAAATGTCGAAGTATCGAAAATGTCGAGACATTACCAATAAAATGTCGAGACAACTAACAATGTCGAAATCAATTCCTATAAAATGTCGAAACCTAGCCTTAATAATAATGTCGAGACTTTATACTCATGTCAAGTCCTAATGTCGAAATCCTCTAAAATGTCGAGACACATATAATATAAATGTCGAATACATTTCTATGTCAAGCTAAAAATGTCGATATCACATGAATGTCGATATGATCTAATAATGTCGGGACTTAGCTTAATAAATAATGTCGGGCTTAAGATGTCGAGGCACCTAAAAATATCGAGCTTAAAATATCGAGACATACAAAATGTCGAGTTCTTTTATACAACAAATGTCGAGCCCTTCCACATATCGACATCTTCATCCCACTATCATGCATCGACATTTATGTACCTCTCGATATATTCAAAACATTTGAAGACACACGTATTTGTCGAGATTGTTCTAAAAATCGAGATCTTCCCTCAAAAACCCTAAACCAGGGATACATATTCTATCGAAATCAGCTACAAAATTCATTCCTAACTCCCAGTACGATGCACCTGAAGAGTATTAAGATTCACCCAACAACTCAGACTGTTTTCTACAATTATTCCACGGCTAAACTCTTCGATTCCAACTTATCGAAACTATATTATAAATCTGAGACTTATTCTTAACCTATGGCTTAACTCCCCACCATCATATAATAACTTCTCGTTATACCCTATAAGAACTGAGATGTATTAATTAAAACACATCTACATGTAAATTCCATACCTCTTTTGAAGCTTAGTTCTTGGAGAGCTCCAACGTGTGTTTTATTTATCTTACTAAGGGTTTCTTACTTAACTATCCAAGCTTATGGATATATATATGTGCTAGTCATGTCATTAGGTTGGGAAATGAGAAAGTAAAGCCACGTTATTTACCTCCTTGTTAAGCAATGTTGATCATTATCCTATTTCTCCTTGAAACTAAAATGAATTATTACTATGGTGATATAGAAAGATTTTTGGTCCTAAGTAACCTCATTGTTAACGTAGGTTTTGAGTATTTGGGCCTTGATTCCAAAAGGTGAAATATATCTCAATTTAATTTAGCCCAATCTAATATAGTTTAACTTTATAAATTCCACTTAGTTTTTATAGCTTTCGAATTCAAAGTTGAAGCTATAAATTTATATTTTCATTTCACAACTTAATTTTAATTGCCAACTTCCTAATTCACATAACTATATAATTACTTATGTCAAAAATCCCGTATTAAAATTACGGGTATTACATCCTCCCCCCCTTAAAAGAATTTCGTCCCCGAAATTACGCCGACTGGAATAACTCGGGATAACGAATTCTCATATCATCCTCACGTTCCCATGTGGCTTCCTCAACTGATTGATTCCGCCACAGAACTTTAACTAGCGGAATAGTCTTATTCCGTAGTCGTTTCGACTCGTACATTAAAATCCCTACAGGCTTCTCTTCGTAACTCAAGTCAGGCTTGAGCTGTCGATAAAGAAGTTCATTCTGAACGACATGACTCGGGTCCGCGACGTATTTTCGTAATGTCGATACGTGAAATACGTCGTGAACTTGCGACAGGGAAGTCGGCAATTCTAACTGATACGCAACCTCGCCGACTCGTTTGGCTATTTTGAACGGGCCTATGTATCTTGGACTTAGTTTGCCCTTCTTTCCAAATCGCTTCACTCCTTTCATCGGGGAGATCTTCAAAAATACTTCGTCATCTTCCGCAAATTCCAAAGGTCGTCGTCGACGATCAGCGTAACTCTTCTGTCGGCTTTGAGCCGTTCGCATTCTTTCCCGGATCTTGGTCACTGCTTCTGTTGTTTCTCGGATCATATCGGGTCCTAATAGAGCTCGTTCGCCGATTTCGTCCCAATGAATAGGGGATCGACATTTGCGCCCGTACAATGCTTCGTACGGTGCCATCCCGATCGTAGCATGGAAGCTATTATTGTAGGAGAATTCTATCAACGGTAGATATTTGCTCCAATTTCCCTTGAAGTCTAGCACGCACGCTCGTAACATGTCTTCGAGGGTTTGGATCGTCCGTTCAGACTGCCCGTCCGTCTGGGGATGATATGCAGTACTGAACGAGAGCTTAGTACCCATTGCTTTTTGTAAGCTCTGCCAGAAGTTGGATAGAAATCTCGAATCTCGATCCGAGACGATGGAGATTGGGATTCCATGGAGTCGAACAATTTCCTGAATGTACAATTCGGCATATCGTTCCATGGAAAAAGTAGAACTGATTGGAATGAAATGGGCTGATTTTGTTAGGCGGTCTACTACCACCCAGATAGCGTCATGACCTTTCGTCGTCTTTGGTAAACCAACGACGAAATCCATCGTGATATGATCCCATTTCCATTCAGGAATCGGTAAAGACTGGAGAGTTCCAGCTGGTCGCTGGTGTTCCGCTTTGATCAACTGGCACGTCATACATCTACTTACGAACGTGGCGATATCCTTCTTCATTCCCGGCCACCAATATATGATTCGCAAATCTTGGTACATCTTTGTCGCTCCCGGATGCACAGAGTATGTTGTTGTGTGGGCTTCTGTCATTATCGTTCGTCGTAACTCCTCGTCGTTGGGTACGTATAGCCGATTCTTGTATAACAAGGTTCCCTCTGCACGAATTTCGAAGTCTTCGGGTAGGGTATCCTTCGTCTTTTGATAGAATTCATCCTCTTCTTGTGCTCTCTGAATTCGCTCTAGCAACGTCGGCTGAAGTGTCAGCGCTGCTAGCTTCGTTTCGACTTCGCCCAAACTGACTATTTCCACTCCAAGCCTGTGCAATTCTGTACTCATCGTCTTTCGACTAAGCGCATCTGCGACTACGTTCGCTTTGCCCGGATGATAATTGATAACGCAGTCGTAATCCTTTACAAGTTCCAGCCATCGTCGTTGTCTCATATTCAGCTCTTTCTGGGTGAAGAAATATTTCAGACTCTTATGGTCTGTAAATATTTCGCACCTTTCTCCGTAAAGGTAGTGCCTCCAAATCTTTAGGGCAAAGACCACTGCTGCTAGTTCTAGATCATGGGTCGGATAATTCTTCTCGTACTCCTTTAATTGTCTGGAGGCATACGCGATTACTTTACCATTCTGCATCAATACGCATCCCAGTCCATTTTTCGAGGCGTCACTATAGACCGAGAATCCTCCAGTTCCCGAGGGTATAGTTAAAATAGGAGCAGAAGTGAGTCGCTTCTTCAGTTCCTGAAAACTTTCTTCACACGCTTCAGTCCACTTGAAAGGTACGTTCTTTCTGGTCAAGTTCGTCAGAGTCGAGGCAATGCTAGAGAAGTCAGCTATGAACTTACGGTAATATCCCGCAAGTCCTAGAAAACTTCGGACCTCTGTCGGAGTAGTTGGTCGTGGCCAATTGTTCACGGCCTCAATCTTACTCGGGTCCACGGAGATTCCACTTCCGGAAATCACGTGTCCCAAGAAGGCTACTTGCTCAAGCCAAAATTCGCATTTCTTGAATTTGGCGTAGAGCTGTTTCTCACGCAAGGTTCCTAAGACGATTCGTAAGTGACTCTCGTGTTCCTCCTTCGTCTTAGAATAGATCAGGATGTCGTCAATAAAGACTATTACGAAGCGGTCGAGATAGTCCTTAAAGACTCGGTTCATAAGATCCATAAAAGCAGCAGGGGCATTAGTCAGTCCGAAGGGCATGACCAAAAACTCGTAATGGCCGTACCTCGTACTGAACGCCGTTTTAGGAACATCTGTCTCCCTGATCTTTAACTGATGGTATCCCGAACGGAGATCGATTTTCGAGAATACCGTAGCACCCTGTAGTTGGTCGAATAGATCATCGATCCTCGGTAACGGGTATTTATTCTTGATCGTGATCTTATTCAGCTCCCTATAGTCGATGCATAGTCGCATCGACCCGTCTTTCTTCCGTACGAATAAAACCGGCGCACCCCATGGCGAAAAGCTGGGTTGAATAAACCCCTTCTGCAACAAGTCCTCCAGTTGTTCCTTCAATTCTTTCAGTTCATTCGGTGCTAGTCGATAAGGAGCCTTAGAAATAGGGGCAGACCCCGGCATCAGATCTATCGTAAACTGTATTTCTCGATCAGGGGGTAACCCCGGGAGATCATCGGGAAATACATCAGCATACTCGTTAACTATTGGCACGTCTTTCAGTTCTGGCTGAGGTAACTCCTCCGCCTTCACCACATATACGAGATAAGACTCACAACCGGATCTCAATAGTCGTTGAGCTTTCAACGCAGAGATTTGCGGAATACGATTCATAGTAGTTTTTCCCGAAAAAGTGAACACCTCTTTTTCGGGCAATTGAAATTTAACGACCTTTTTGTGACAATCTATAATGGCTCCATATCTCGAAAGCCAATCCATCCCAAAGATAACGTCATAGTCGTTCATTGGGATCACAATCAGGTCGACGCTCAGATCTCTACCCTCAATGTTAACGGAGCATCCTTCCAGCACTTGGTTAGTGCGCGTTGGATCACCGTGTGGTAGGGTAACTATATAGTTGCACTCAGATAAGGTAGGAGGAACTCCTACCTTTTCCACATATTTGGCCGACACGAATGAATGTGTAGCCCCAGAGTCAACTAACACAGAAGTGGGCACGTCATAGATAGTCAACGTACCCGTTACTACGGAAGGATTTGCTTCGGCCTCCTCATTTGTCAGAGTAAAAACTCGTGCTGGCACCGGAGGGGGTCGAATCAACGGTCGGTTCGGAATCTGAGGCACATTTTCGTTGCAGTTCCTAGCGTAGTGTCCTATTTTCCCACATCGGAAGCATTGTGGGGTCGGGTTTGGTCTTGGTCCATAGCACGGACCAGAATGGAAACGCCCACATTGTTGGCATTGCGTTGCCGCACCTGAGGGCCGGTTCGGAATGTTAAATGACCCTTGGTTCGGTCTTGGCCTCCAATTCTGCTGGGCCGGTTGATTCCCGCGAAAATTTGGTCCCTTGCCGAAAAATTGGCGTTTCTGGTTCCCTCCTCCTTGTTGTCCTTCTGTTCTCCGCTTAGCATCTTGCGCCTTTGTAACTCTGCTCTCCGCCTGCTCCGCTAGGATTGCCCGTTCAGCGATACGGGCATAAGTCTTCCCTTCCGTATCGTACATACTTACACTCCGGAAGATTTCAGGTTTGAGACCTTCCAGAAAACGTTCTATCTTTAGCTCGTCTGTGGCCACGATATGTGGCGCAAACCTAGACAACTGCTCGAATTTGCGGATATAGTCTGCTACAGACATCCCTCCTTGCTTCAGATTAATAAATTCATTTAGCTTCTGCGCTCGATCTGGCGCCGTGAAGTATTTTCCTCGGAAGAGAGTCTTAAATCTCTCCCAGGTCATCACAGTGGGGTCCTCGAGCACCTGGATGGTGTCCCACCAGTAGCCCGCGTTCCCACGTAACATGAAAGTGGCACAAGTCACCTTCTCAGTATCAGGGAGATGACTGACGCGGAACATATTTTCGATAGTTCGGAGCCAATCCTCCGCATAGGTAGGATCGGCAGCTTCCTCAAATGAAGGGGGGTTTAGTCTTCGGAACCTCTCCCCGGCCGCTTCAACACGTTCTAGGCCTGGGGATGAATGACGCTCCGAGGAGTTTTGACGGTGAATGAGGTCGTTAATCTGATCTGACTGTCGTCGGATCAGATCGGTTAATTGATGAATGGTAGAGCGGTCCTCATTCGGTGGGGATTCGGAACCCGCCCTACGACTAGTTTCACCCACTTCTCTACGTGTCCTCGGCATTTTCAACTAGTTCTACAATCAGTCATAGAGAATACATGTATCAAATCACACGAAATCACATAATCAATCTTTAAACTTACAGGCCAGACTGGTTCTCCAGGCTTTTGAGCGGCAGTACATGGACAGTCTTCAGAATCTAAAACCGAAGCTCTGATACCACCTGTGGCGACCCTACTTTTCTAATTAGGATTAGTGGCGGATTTCCGCAACGTAAGCCGCGGAAGGCCCGTCTAATTAAAACTTTTTCCTAAAATAATATACACTAATATAAAAATGCGTCTACATTGTTATCTCTGTACACGGGCCGAAGCCCCAAAATATCAAAAGAACAAAATCCTCCAGACGCTCCACAGGTCTTCATCCATGTACCGCACCGCCCTCAAAAGTCCGTGGAGCACCGCCACCAGCCGCCTCAGTCCCGACGCGTATCAGCGTCGGACTCAGTACCTACAACACGTAAACACTGAGCAATTTGCCCAGTAGGTGAATAAAATGCGTGTATGCAAGTGTGCACTCAACCCAATCCCAGTTTCTCACGATATGATATAATGCACACTCTTTCTTTTCCCACATTCCTATTTCGCACAACAAGGGCCCTAGGTTAGGCTCGACACCTCCGCGCGCAATAGACTACTGGGAGGCCACCCCCAAGTCTCGCGGCGAGTTACGCCGGTAGTGCACTGATCGATCACGTCAATGTCCTCCTACCAGGTCGTATACCTCCCGCACTAATCACAAAGAAAATCCCATCCGGCGGTATGCACCCCGAATCGATCACGTCCGGGTAGACAGATCGATCACGTCTGTCTCCGCCAGGTGCCCAGTGAGCCCAACCTCGACTCCTCTAAGAGTCGCCAATCACAAACATCTCATTCTACCCCGTACGTCAATATCTCATATCCTATCGTCACATTATGGTATAAACATTTCTCGCTCTAACGTGATATGCACGTGCCATGCATATAAAAATATGATAAAACATGATTTACATAAACCGTACGTAAACATATAAGTCACATAAAACACATAATTACATGAAACACATAATTGTGTTTACGTATTGTAGATGGATAATCCACCTACCTGTCCTCCTGCTACACTCAAATAAGAAACCTGTCGACGTCCCTAACTGTCGATCCTCTGAATATAATATAATATTATTAGTATATATGCTAGTTCTCGAAAACCCTAAAATTTATGAAACCATAAAATAATGAAATTCCTAAAAATAAATAAACCCTAAAATACCGTAAATTTATTAACTAAAACCAGACGTCGAAATCATTTAATAAAATGTCGAGGTCTAGATTGAAAATGAAATGTCGGGTTTTAACATACTAGCAAATGTCGAGATGTGAGTGATAGGAAAATGTCGAATTGGCATAGCTTGTAAAAGTCGAGATATTACAAATAAAATGTCGAGGACTTGGTTAGTTAAAATAACATGGAAAATGTCGAGGCTACTCAAACTGTCGAGACATCTGATCTGAAAATGTCGAGTTCTCATGGTGAAATCCTATAAATGTCGAAGTATCGAAAATGTCGAGACATTACCAATAAAATGTCGAGACAACTAACAATGTCGAAATCAATTCCTATAAAATGTCGAAACCTAGCCTTAATAATAATGTCGAGACTTTATACTCATGTCAAGTCCTAATGTCGAAATCCTCTAAAATGTCGAGACACATATAATATAAAATGTCGAATACATTTCTATGTCAAGCTAAAAATGTCGATATCACATGAATGTCGATATGATCTAATAATGTCGGGACTTAGCTTAATAAATAATGTCGGGCTTAAGATGTCGAGGCACCTAAAAATATCGAGCTTAAAATATCGAGACATACAAAATGTCGAGTTCTTTTATACAACAAATGTCGAGCCCTTCCACATATTGACATCTTCATCCCACTATCATGCATCGACATTTATGTACCTCTCGATATATTCAAAACATTGAAGACACACGTATTTGTCGAGATTGTTCTAAAAATCGAGATCTTCCCTCAAAAACCCTAAACCAGGGATACATATTCTATCGAAATCAGCTACAAAATTCATTCCTAACTCCCAGTACGATGCACCTGAAGAGTATTAAGATTCACCCAACAACTCAGACTGTTTTCTACAATTATTCCACGGCTAAACTCTTCGATTCCAACTTATCGAAACTATATTATAAATCTGAGACTTATTCTTAACCTATGGCTTAACTCCCCACCATCATATAATAACTTCTCGTTATATCCTATAAGAACTGAGATGTATTAATTAAAACACATCTACATGTAAATTCCATACCTCTTTTGAAGCTTAGTTCTTGGAGAGCTCCAACGTGTGTTTTATTTATCTTACTAAGGGTTTCTTACTTAACTATCCAAGCTTATGGATATATATATGTGCTAGTCATGTCATTAGGTTGGGAAATGAGAAAGTAAAGCCACGTTATTTACCTCCTTGTTAAGCAATGTTGATCATTATCCTATTTCTCCTTGAAACTAAAATGAATTATTACTATGGTGATATAGAAAGATTTTTGGTCCTAAGTAACCTCATTGTTAACGTAGGTTTTGAGTATTTGGGCCTTGATTCCAAAAGGTGAAATATATCTCAATTTAATTTAGCCCAATCTAATATAGTTTAACTTTATAAATTCCACTTAGTTTTTATAGCTTTCGAATTCAAAGTTGAAGCTATAAATTTATATTTTCATTTCACAACTTAATTTTAATTGCCAACTTCCTAATTCACATAACTATATAATTACTTATGTCAAAAATCCCGTATTAAAATTACGGGTATTACAGAGTCCCTCTTCACCGCCGTCACCACCGCACCAGATACCGCGCCGATAGTCTCTTCAAGTGGTGCTGCGGCCACCACTTCGCTCAATCTTCAGCCGCACCACCGGTGTCTAGTTCGCAGGCCCACACCGAGCCTGCCGAAACACCCATAGAGGAGAATCTTCCAGATTCGACTCAAGGATTGGGTGGAAGTCTCGTAGAGTCACACCTCAAGTGACTCGGAGCCAGCCTGAGGAGCCGGTGGCTTCTCAAGGGTTGTTAACAGGCGACATCAGTCGTCCTGGTCCATCCACGGAGGCGTCCGCCCCGTTTGTGACTGAAGACCATCTCCAGGCCGCTCTCTCCGCCGCATTCAAGTCGTTCGAAGACAAAATCATGGAGAGCGTGCGTACTACAATCGATACGTCCCGTCAAGATCGAGGAAAGCACCCGTCTCGGAGACAACTTCAGCTCACGACGACCTCACACCCTCACAGCCCACTTCCACCGACCCTCTACAACACTCATCCATACTTATCAACCCATACACCATCCCAATCGCCGACCTCCACGACATTCTACTAGCCCGCCTCATTGGTCTTACCATCCGGTCGCCTCAGAAAGAATCGCTCTATAGGCGACTAGTGGACCATCCCGAGTCACCTACCCAAACGTGCCGAGGCCAAAGCTCTCACTCCAGATGCCGACATGACGACCCTGACAATCAGAATCCTCATGAGGGGGAGAAGAGGCCAAGGACATCTACGAGTGGCCATGGACAAGGCTCGGGCATGACGCAAATAGGCGCTAGAGCAGGTGAAACACAAACCACCCAAACTACCCAAACCACCCAAACTACCCACACCACGCACCGCACCACCACTCTAACCCACATCGACCCACCAACCTTTCACCAACGGACGCCGCCGCCCACACCACCGACCTTCACAAGCCGATTGCTTCCGGAAGAAGAAACAAGTGCCACTATGCCCGTCGCTCTGGCGCAAACTCAGACGACTCCCTCAACTGCTCCAGACCAACCGGGACCATCTGGACATGGCGTCAACCCACACGAGGTCCTAGACAAGTACATATTCGAAGGACAGTGGATGACCGATTAAATGCCCGATGAGCATCAGAGACAAAGGCTTCAGGACGTTTGACACTTCTTACAACAAGCCTCGGTCGACCTCGTGCTCATAGAAGACGAAGAACTTCAGGAAGGAGAAGACTACCAGCAAGATATCCCAAGGCTACCACAGTTGATCGCACAACGAGCGGCTTCCCCCACAAGACAAATGCCAGGGACCGTTCGGTGCGACACGCTGTGGGAGAATATTCGAATAGGAATACCCTTCCTTGAAGAGGTTCGTGAACATATTTGGAGGTCTTCGGACAAGGTCAAAAAGCCGACCGAGTTCGAGCTAAGAGGGATCTCTCACTGGGATCAGCAGAAGAGGATGACCTACCTCTGGATGCTGACTCAACTTGGACCTGATGTAAGGCTGGGGATGACTAAAGGACAAGTCAAGAGCCACTATAAGAGTCTCTCCCCTATTTGCCAACTTCTCAGCGTGTACTGTGCTAAAAGAGGACTTCCAACCCCAACCTATGTTATTGAGCGAGGGGACAGAACCCGAGAGGAACTAAGCGAGAGCGACCTACCGTACCTCCTTGCCGACGAGGTATACAACCTCTATCGGCTGTATGTGGAGAAGTACAAAGGTCCTCAAGGTTTCGTCAAGAAAGAAGGCCTCGTTAAGTACTTCATTTCGCATGACCTTCATATGGCTCTGGAGAGCAACATGAAGAAGGTCAACATGACCGCACCGCTCAACAAAGGACCTGGGATCGAAGGGCTTTCCAGGCAATCATGTGCGCATCAGCTCAGTCATAGGCATCACCTACCACAATCCAATCATCAAGAAAAATAGGTTGATGCTGAAGACTGCGATTCAGAAGTTTTGCGATGGAACGCTCAAGGTCATCAGGAGGAATATCGAGCAGAGGTTGGAAGAGATCAACCGAGAGACGATGCTGAGAATACATCTGTTCGTGAGAGAACAGCTTCCTGATGGAGAGACGACATCGAGGAGTGCCTGAAGCTGAGGAAAATGCTCAGGAACTTCGAGCATGCGCTGGGCTTGCGCAGGTCGTACTACGCCCCGACGAGGACAGACAGCGCGGAAGAGAAGTCAAGCACAAAGGGGAGAATGTAGAATATCGATTTTAGTTGTGCTGTGATTTAATTAGCTGTCCTTGTAATTAGGGGCGTTTTTGTGTTGTAGTTCTTAGATTAGGACTAGATTGATATTTATACCAAGTTTGTTTGGTATAAATAGATGTAAACACTTTGAGCTTAATACAGAAAATTAGAGAATTGATCCGAAAGGCTGCATAATTCAATTGTAGAGAGAGAAACACACAAAACTTTCCCTCACTAACGGTTTTCTCTCTCGAGTTCTTCATTGAAGGTTTTCGATCGAATTTCATTCCATTCAATTCTAATGAATTTCCTTAGAATTCGTGCCTAGGATTAATTGTGTTGACTAACGAGGACCTAACAGTTTTCCACCTGCGATGCTTGCTATGAATGACCAGTTCATGCCCGCTGTGTGCAACGTCCCGTCCCATACCGGGTCTCACTATAGCATCGGTCCTACCAGGACCTGTGGGGTTGGGCCCACCACACTCCGACCGGTAGTCTGGCCCCACTGTACCACCATTTAACCTTTCAGAGTGCTTAGTGCACTAGCTCACATCCACCCTGAGAAATTTCCCAGGGGGTCACCCATATTTAGATTGCACCAAGTCAAGCACGCTTAACTTCAGAGTTTCTATAGATGGACTCCCTAAACGGTAGGTCGACCTTGGTGATATGACTAGTACTATTAATTTTCTTATATGATTCTTAGTCTGACGCCCATACATTGTCAGCCTCAGGATCCCCTCTCATTCGGGTGTGGGATCGGATCGTTCATGTACCCCTTCACCTAGAATCGTGCCAGAATCCGCTCCTTGTCCGTGCACCTCTCTGGACTGGCGATCACTCCCCGCCCTCTTCGGCCCCGGGCGTCACACTGTGTTCAGCATTGACCAACTTTCCTGATTCACGTGCGGTTATCTTCATTTTTGCACCGCAACCACTTCTACTCTGAAGACGACGTGATTTGACGTCCATGTCTCGTCTGTCGTTTCGTTTATGACCCTCACTAGAACAACAGAATACCCGATCCAAAAGTTTTCCGCCATTCTTGTCGTAGTGAACAGTATGCCTCCTAATTCCAAATCCAACTCTACGTGCATAATCGTTGTAAAACTCGTATGCATCTTCTTCGGTCTCAAATTCCATGTTCAGCGTCGGGATTTTGTTTCTGGTATGGAGGAATGTTGTTCTTTAATCCCACTTGTTGTACTGTTCTACTCGCCAGATTCATTTATTTTTAGTTGTCAAACGTTTCAAAATAAAGCTTGCAATGCGAAGTGACAACTGCTTCATCCTTCAGGCACAGTAATTAAACATTAACATACAAATATTATAACAGATATACAATGGATAATCAAACCTTAATTAAATCATAAACAAATACAAAAATAACAACAGAATAAATACCGTGAGATTTTGACACATGGTATTATGATCACTCATAATGATCTGTCCAGGGGGGTATTTTTATTCAAAGTCCAACGGATTAGAATTAATAAAGCTTTAAAAGTGATACTGAAAGAAGAGGAAGAGAGAAATAGTACACGGTAGAAGATGAAATAGAAGATGAATGGTCTGGTGTGAGAGAATAAAAGAATTTACGTGAAAAGAAAGAGATTGGGAAGGAGGAGAATGAAAATGATTTTTATTTATTTAGAGTGGATTGTAGTGTGGTAGAGAGGTTAGAGAAATTGATGAGGAGGATAATGTTTATATATTATTAATTATTAATTGGGTGGAATATTTAGTTGAATAAGAACTTGGAATAGAGGACCCCATGCATATATTAGGGGTGCTACTATTCGGCTTGAGATTCTCTATTCCATTTATTCCCAATCAATGTTATATGTATTTCTCTCTCATATTCATAAAAAAATATATATATGTTTTAGTGTGTAAAACTCAGTGTAATGATATATATGTAACGATATTTAAAGGTGTTTAAACACTTTGTAGGGGGAGTTGTAAAGATTTTTTAAAAGTTGGAATAACTAGTAGAACACCGTTGGAGCAGAGGATCTTATATCATACTGTTCCACCCCCTTCAATAATAAAAAAAATTATTTAGACCACCTAACACATTAAATACTTTAGATATAGAGTACAACATGACCTTAATACATTAAATACTTTACAAACAAGACATACACGATTTGTGTAAATTTTTAACAATTGTCAATTTATTTTTCAAATTAATTACAATCTTACACTTTATTTAAAAACTACAATTTAAATTTATAATATCACTAATTAACTTATAATAGTAATCATAAACATATTTCTTATAACTTGTACAATTGAAAAAGATAATTCATATGACAACTCAGTTATGGAGAATACAAACACAATTATTAATATATACATACACACAGCGCCTTAATTTTTCTAAAAAAAAGACAACTTCAATTTGTTCTCACACAAACTCAATTCAACTCAATTTCTGTTAAACTTCGAACAGTCGAACCGAATATTACCGCTCCGCCCCGTCTTGACCCCGACCCGCCCAAGCTTGGTAATGGCCTGAACGAAAGCGCTGTTAAAGACCCGTGGATTCGAAGACATGGAAGTCACGGTGTTCCTCGATCTCGTGTCCGTGAAAAGAACTTGGTCGGAAGTGAACATCCCTTTTCCCTGCACCAAATTCCGGTAATAAGCGTTATCGAACGCCCTCGGAGTGTCCGGGTCCATGTTCACCGCGATCCTCGGATCAACATTTGCGGGGCACATCTGCTTCAGCTGCGTCGCGTACTGCGGGTTTAGGGTCGGGTCGACCCGATTCGGGCTATTGAACCTGTAGATACGGTTCGAGAATTTATTGCAATGCGAAAACCCCAGCGTATGCGCGCCTGCATACACCGATAAACTACTTGTAAGAACAAAGATCGAAAAAATCTTGGATTTTGTTGCCGTTCATGTTTATTAAAGGTGTTGGGATTTAAAATCCCCTTTTAGCGCAGATTCACAAATACATGGAGTTTCTTTCGAAAACCAATTGACAATAGAAAAGAGTATCACACAAGCTTATCATGAGGTAACTAATATTCTAATCATTGGATGTGAGACTTCATATTGACACCCAACTAGGGCTGGGGATACCGAAATACCGTCCTTATCATATCGAAAATATCGAAAAGGTATATCGAAGTTTTTGGTAAGGTATAATACCGTACCGAAAATTTCGGTACGGTAATGGTATGGAAGTTTTTAAAATTAGGTATACCAATTATACCGAATACCGAAATACTAAAATTTTTAATATCTTTTATATATATACACACCTACATATATTATATTCAAAAAATATAAAATTAAGGATCTTCATAAACTTATTTAGCCCCTATAACTTACACACAACTTTCTAAGATTAGGCCCACCATATTTTACTTATGTAACTCGAGTAACGTTTGATTTTTGCCTTTTTAATGTATTTTTTTCGATTTTGAAAGCGTGAAGATGCAATGCAATTACTTTTTGTTAATCTTCACTAATTTTTTAAATATAGCCGCTTCGTTCTAATTAATCTGTATATAAAGTTGTATTTTGTTGTTAAGTAAAGTTTTTTGTCTTACTAAGAATACTGGCTAAAATATGTAAATTATTTAAGGTTAAAGAATCTTTTTATTTTGAAAATTTTGGTATTAATAATCTATCTTATTAGGTCCTAAGGAGTATGAATTGATTAAAAATTCTAAAATAACGAATTAACGAGTTACGAGACATGAATGGTATAGAAGGTATGATACCGATACCATACCGAAATTTAGATATGATACCGTATCGAAATTTAAGGTATACCGAAATTTTGGTATGGTATTGGTATGATTTTTTTGGATACCGAAATTTCGTTACGGTATAAGGTATCACAGTTTTGGTACGGTAAACCGTACCGAACCACCCCTACACCCAACAAAAGGGGTACTATTAACCTGATAAAGCCACCATATCGGTCTGAGAAAGGCCTTTCGAGGCAAACATTGCGTTGAGCTGATCCAAATTAAAAGTCGGCTGAGGCAAGTTTACACTCGAAGCCGTCGAGCTCAGCCCGTCTAGTCTTCCCAACTCCACCGCATACGAAGGCCCGCCAGCCTATAAACATCCAGAGAAGCAAAAAGATTATTGCTAAATGACCACTTAACATGAAAGGTTATTATTGAACTTAAGGAGTATCTCATATTTTAATTTATATTATTTCCAATACGGCACCTCATGTGCAGGCTGACTTATTTCTTATCCGACCTTCTTAGACGTCTAATTTTTCACTTAATGGATGCACCGACCTCTTTAAGTAGAAAGAGAAGTTTAAGCTAAGGGAGTATATCATATTCTTAAATTGATATCATTTTCAACAATTATCGAGACTGATAAATCATATAAGAAGAGTTTAGAGAATTATATAAAGAATCGTCGAGTGCTCTAGCTGATTTGTGTATGACTACTGACCAGGACGATGGCGTCACGAGTGGCCAACGCAAGAATATCGGCACAAGAGACCTTATTCTTACAGCTCGGGACGGCATCGACGGCCGCCTTGGCCTTCATCACCGTGTCGAATCCATCTCCGGCTAACGATAGGTTGTCTGGGTGGTCTTTCTCCGCCGTGTTCCCAGGAGTCGAGGCAATCATTATCGATGCATCGCAACCCTATTAACAAAAAAAAAAAGTAATAGTTTTCCTTCGTCAGTCCAAAATAGAAAAGAAAATAAGAAAAAGAAATGAAGGCGCCTTTGAAATATTACCGAAACGATACAGTCGTGGAAGAAGAGACGAATAGTCGCCGGGACGGTCACGAAGGTCTGCCTGAACTTTGCAGCGACGGCTTGCCTGACTATGTTTTCTACGTTGGGACATACATTTGCGTAAAAGTTTTGTCTGAGCTGAGCCGAGGCGATAGAGCTCGTGCTTAGAATAACACCCAACGAAAGTGCTAACACAGTCAGCAGCCTAGTAATAAAGCTTGATTGGCCCATGGCTTTTTCTTTATTATTTATTGAGAAAGATGATGGTATAGCTTTTTATAGCAGGTGAAGCCATTTTTATATTTGCCGGTTGGCTTCTAAGCATCTCTGTCCAACCAATCTTTAGTAGGAAAATCGATCGAATATGTCTCTGTTTTGGTGTGTAGTCATATATAATTGATTTGAAAGAGACATGTTTCGTGTAGGATTTTGCCAAATGGGCGCAGGCTTTGTTTTCATGCATCTGTATTGTAATAATGCGCTGTTATTCGTTGACTGTAAATTAATCACAGATGCTATGCTCGTACATGGGATAATATTTCTTATGTGTCCAGTAACATAATGGAAAAAAAATAATACAAAATAAAATCGATTTGAGGACATTGACATTTCGCATTATTATCTGAATTGATTTTGTATATGAATTATTGCTTGTCATGTGGCGATAATGCAAATTAGTTGGCGTATCCCTTTTGATTGAAATGAAAAATTTGGCAATCTATATTTTTAAGAGAATTCAAATTTGTCGTAGCATATATGTTAGACAGGTGACATCCTGATATTTTCATATGAATATCGATGGTTCGATTCCACTTATAATGCCTTTACATAGTATTCATTTTTATATGGAGATTAATGGTTCGATTTCTCTTGAATATATTGACATAGTATTCAGTGTGAAAGTAGGGACGATAGACCATATGGATTTGTCCTGAAACCCGCAGTAGCCGATAATAAAGTTTAGATTTGTCACGGATGTAATTTAATTAGAGTGATGAAACTAAATTGAGATTTTCTTATGGTATTTCTTGACATGGGGAGAAGATGATAGAGATTCTTAGTGATGATTGAGGGTTGGTGCTAGATTTTTTTTTTTTTTTTTTTTCGCTCATTGGTTTGTGATTGTTGAGTGGTATATGGAAATGATTGAATGCCAGCTAACACGAGTCTATTTCAATGGGATTGGTTCAATAATGAAGTATCGTCATTATCTAGAAAGAGCAAACATTAGTATGTAAAATTACATTTACAAAATCATCTCGTACTACAAACATCAATTTGTAAGACCAGCTACATGTACTGCAAACCATAATTTCTTCTTTGTTTTTGTTGACGAATAATATTTACTCTTTTTAGTTTGAAATTGTTCATTCCAGAAAATAACGTTATAATTTTTATTATTTTTAGCATGTTTTATGATATAATTTATGTTGATTATATCTAAAGTATTTTATATTGGTAAAATAAAATGAACATATAGACATTACTTAGTCATTATTTATATTTCTTAATTAAAGCTATATTTTTAGGGTCAATTCGAAATCAGGCCCCTTTAAGGGTTTGATTTCGAATTCAGACTCTGTTTAAGAATTTTTTAGGTTAAAGGACCCATTTTATGTTGTGTAAAAAAGTGGTATGAAAAATATATGAAATGGTATAGAATGATTGTTTTGTGTTACAAACTTTCAACATACTGGTATGTCAAAGCAATAAAGTGGCACTGCAGAAAATAAACTGGTATCAGATGATCATAAACTGGTACCGTATTATGGTTTTGTGGTACAGGATTTCAACATACTGGTATGTAAGAGCAATAAAGTGGTACTGCATAAAAATGGGTCCTTAAAACTAAATATTTTTCGAAGAGGGTCTGAACCCTAAATTATACTGCCCATATTTGTATACTTTATGTTCTTTTTTTCTTTGTTTATTTACACGTGTTCCCAAGTTTTTCTTTGTACCATTTTATTTCATTGTATTTCGTATGAATGTTTTTATGTTATACACAGGATACAAATATAAGTATTTAGAAAAAAAAAGTAATCCAACTTGACAATTAGTATGCCTAATATAACAAAATATTATTAGCTATCTTTGAAAATACATATAATAGATACTTAGGTATAATTTTAATCGAAATTATGTAGTTTTCATTTTTATAAATTAATTGTAATAATACAAAATTTGACTCGAGCATGTTTTCGAACTGGTGAAGAAAATAAAGTTAATAGGTTGGAACAAAACTTACTTAAATAACTTAACATTTTTGTAAAATTAGTTGTATTTTTTTGTATGTCCGTTTGAGATTAACTAACAAGAAAGTATGCTATATCACTTGAAAAAAAAGAAGATATCCTTAATGTCGGAAAATTAATTTCTAACCCAAATATATCAAATGATATTAATCAAAATGTCATATTCTCAAAAATTTATCGTTATAGATATTGAAAATTTGGGAAAGTTATCATAATTTTTATCGATGTGTCCAATTCCAACCTTGTCAATGATTGAAAAAACGTTAAATTTGATGTATATTGTACTGGCCACAAAAAATTATAAAATATGAAAATAAACGATTTGTTTTTTGGATGGATTTCTAATGTATATTTAGTACACCCAATATTATTAACTAAGTAAACAATAAATTGAAATTTAAGAGTAAAATTGTAATTAGACAGTTAAGGTTGAAACTGTAATTAACAGCTAAGGGTAAAACTGTAATTACATAAGAAGGCCCAATAACGTCAGCCCAAAATCTGGCAAGTTCAATCTAAGGTGGACTTGCGTTCTGATTCTCCTGAGGGCATCTCCAACCGAGTACCAAAACACAAAATTTGGAGTAAATTTACTCCTACCGAAACCAAAACGAAACTCAAAATGCGTTGACTACGTTCTCTCTCCTCGTGTGCACGCATATTTGCGTTTCGGAAAGTTAAGATGCGATGATCTCTTTAATTTGCATGCAAAGTCCTTAATGTCTTTTCTCACGTGTGTTGTGTCAGAAAAGGCTTTTACTAGAAGAAGTGTCAGAAAAAACTGAAAGAAAAAGCTGAAAGAGGACATGTTAAAAAATGGGAAGATTTCTGTTCAGGCCGACCTAAAGTTTCAATTTATCCGTCAGGCCCTGTCAGAAATTGAATAAGTTTAAGAGACCCGCTTTTTGTAAAAATCGAGTAAAGGACCCAAAAATAGAATATGGCAAAAATACCCTTTGCTCTTTTTTTTTCCAGCGAAAGTCACGACATGCTTTTTGATATTATATGAAACGTTACTTTTACTTCATTATATGTTATACAGTTACAGCATATTGTTACTGTAGGAAACAGATACGTTATTTTTCAACAATATTGTGTTACTTTGCTACTGCAAACGTTATCAACAGAAATTTTTTTCGAACTCATTTTTCTTACACTGAATCGAGCACAAAAAAATTCGACCCATCCAACCGATTCGACAAGTCATGTTGGATTCAATATTGACGATGCACGAGGTAGAATTTGCTTTCTAATTAGGGTGCAAATTCGAAAACATTATGATAACCGTATCTAGATGTCGACATAAATTGCAAGTAATCGGTATAAATTCGAGGTACCCATGAGAAATCGAGGTCTATTTTACCTTATTGAGTCAATAACGCCGAGATTTATGCAGTTTTCATCGGTTTTTTAGTGTCGTTTGTGATTTTCGTTTTATTCATTTCGATCCATTACTTGTATACGTAATGTGTTATTTACGGCAAACAATGTGTTATTACCTTTCAGCGACGTGTTACTTCTAAGTCAACATTTGTTATTAACCATGTTATTTTTTGCTATGTTATAGTATTTCTTTTTTACACGATTTAGGGAAAATATAATATCCGTTTCTTGCAAGTAATCGGTATCAATTCGAGCTACCCATGAGAAATTGAGGTCTATTTTACCTTATTGAGTCAATAACGACGTGATTTATGGAGTTTTCATCAATTTTTTATTGTCGTTTGTGATTTTCGTTGTTTTTCTCCCGATCCATTGGTTGTATACAGAATGTGTTATTTACGACTAACTAGGCGTTATTACATTTCAGCGACGTGTCACTTCTAAGTCTACATTTGTTATTAACCAGAAGACATTTGTTATTTTTTGCTATGTTATAAATATTTCCTTTTTACACGGTTTAGGGAAAATATAATATCCGTTTCTTGCAACTAATCGGTTTAAATTCGAGGTACCCATGAGAAATTGAGGTCTCTTTTACCTTATTGAGTCAATAACGACGTGATTTATGCAGATTTCATCTATTTTTTAGTGTCGTTTGTGATTTTCATTCTTTTTATCCCGATCCATTATTTGTACAGAATGTGTTATATACGAGAAACAAGTCGTTATTACCTTTCAGTGATGTGTTATTTCTGAGACAACATTTGTTATTACCCTGAAGACGTTTGTTATTTTTGTGAAACTTATCAACATTCATATGAAATTGATGATAATTTCAACAAATCCGGTCATAGCAACTGCAATCTTAGCAAATTCTTTGATTTGGGTTTATCACATTTAATAATATCGATAGTTGCCTTGGTTAAACCCATTTACAAATTAGTATTGATTTCTCTGTTGTAGATCTCACGAGCGCGACGGTGTCGGGAAGGAATCTTAAAATTTCGTCGACGCAAACAATAAAAATATCTGGACAGTTTAATGTGTTACCCTAAGGGTTTAATTGTTACCAATAGAGTGTTATTTGTTATAAAATTGCCGTCTATACACTAGGGTTTCTGGATAATTTGTTATCGTCTATGCGCTAGGGTTTTTGGGTAGTTTTGGGGTTTAGGACTTAAGGGTTCGAGGTTAAGATTAAGGGTTTACGACATGAAATTTTGGGAGAACGATCCACGACTTGTGCAGTATAAGATACAACCTTAAAAAAATTGGTTTTCGGGGTTTAGGGTTTAGGGTTTAGGGTTTCGGGCCTCGGATTAGGGTTTTGAGCTTAGTATTTTGTGTTTGTGGTCTATAAATGTTATTAGTACTTAATGTTGACGTTTGAACATGTTCGTGGTGCAAGTTATAATGTTATGTTCCATTGAAAGAAGTGATAGTCTATGTTTTGCAATGGAGGACTACATGTTTATATATCTATTGAGATCAACATTCATCTATTGACATCAAATTTCGCCTAATGTGCCTTTTAAAAGAATGTGGTGATTAAATTTCATCAACTTATATAATTACATGAACATCCATATTAAACATCCAAAATAAAAGTGTATTTTTGTACGAATTAATCGAATTATTGATGTGGTACTGAACAACATTCATGAGGTATCAGTATTGATCAACGTGTTATTAATTGAGTTCGAGTTGTTTTTTTTAACCTAACGTGTGTTATATTTCCAATTAGTGTAGTACAATTTTGAGAAAGTCCTGTAAATATTATCTGACAATTCTGTTAAATTCTTTGACGGTAGAACCTTCTAGAATATCTCAATGAAGTGTTTTTTATACATGTATGTGTTATATTTGTTGTGTAAACTGTTACTCATTTAAAAAACGTTTTAGTCTTAGAGAAAGCTAAAATTTTCTCAATTTCATGGTTACGGACTTACTTTTTCTTTTAATATTAAGACTCATTTGATTCGATTTTATCTTATTCAGTCGCTTTTACCTTGTTTAGCCGTTATAGTTGATATTGAATCGATTTCGGAACGACATTTTTGATTTGGGGGTGGAAGCACGAATTCATTCGATATATAAAAAATTCGTCTTTATTAGTAAGACCCATCTCAAATTGAGGACGGAAAAACTTTATTTAGTCACAAACACTAAGATTTATGCAGCTTTCCATCTGTTTTTAGTGTCGTTTGCGATTTTCATTTTATTCCTTTCGATCCATTACTTGTATACATAATGTGTTATTTACGACAAATAATGCGTTATTACCGTTCAGTGACGTGTTACTTCTGAGTCAACATTTGTTATTATCCATAGGACATCTGTTATTTTTTACTATGCTCTTTTATACAATTTAGCGAAAATTAATATCGGTTTCTTGCAAGTAATCGGTATAAATTTGAGATACCCATGAGAAATCGAGGTCTATTTACCTTATTGAGTCAATAACGCCGAGATTTATGCAGTTTTCATCCTTTTTAGTGTCGTTTGTGATTTTCGTTATATTCTCCCCGATCCATTGCTTGTATACAGAATGTTTTATTGACGACAAACATAGCGTTATTACCTTTCATTGACGTGTCACTTCTAAGTCAACATTAGTTATTAATCATAAGACATTTGTTATTTAGTTCTATGTTATAAGTATTTCTTTTTTACACAATTTAGGGCAAATATAATATCCGTTTCTTGCAACTAATCGGTCTAAATTTGAGGTACTCAAGAGAAATTAAGGTCTATTTTACCTTATTGAGTCAATAACGACGTGATTTATGCAGTTTTCATCTGTTTTTTAGTGACGTTTGCGATTTTCGTTTTATTCATTTCGATCCATTACTTGTATACAGAATGTGTTCTTTTCGACAAACAATGCGTTATTACCGTTCAGTGACGTGTTACTTCTGAGTCAACATTTGTTATTATCCATAAGACATCTGTTATTTTTTACTATATTATAAGTATTTCTCTTTTATACAATTTAGCGAAAATGTAATATCGGTTTCTTGCAAGTAATCGGTATAAATTTGAGATACCCATGAGAAATCGAGGTCTATTTTACCTTATTGAGTCAATAACGCCGAGATTTATGCAGTTTTCATCCTTTTTAGCGTCGTTTGTGATTTTCGTTATATTCTCCCCGATCCATTGCTTGTATAAGAATGTTTTATTGACGACAACATAGCGTTATTACCTTTCATTGACGTGTTACTTCTAAGTCAACATTAGTTATTAATCATAAGACATTTGTTATTTAGTTTTGTGTTATAAGTATTTCTCTTTTACACAATTTATGGCAAATATAATATCCGTTTCTTGCAACTAATCGGTCTAAATTCGAGGTACTCATGAGAAATTAAGGTCTATTTTACCTTATTGAGTCAATAACGACGTGATTTATGCAGTTTTCATCTGTTTTTTAGTGTCGTTTGTGATTTTCGTTTTATTCATTTCGATCCATTACTTGTATACAGAATGTGTTATTTACGACAAACAAGGCGTTATTACCTTTCAGCGACGTGTTACTTCTAAGTCAACATTTGTTATTAACCATAAGATATTTGTTATTTTTGTCTATGGTATAAGTATTTCTTTTTACACGATTTAGAGAAAATATAATATCCGTTTCCTGTAACTAATCGGTATAAATTCAAGGTACACATGAGAAATTGAGATCTATTTTACCTTATTGAGTCAATGACGACGTAATTTATGCATTTTTCATCTGTTTTTGGTGTCGTTTTGTGATTTCGTTCTTTTTCTCCCGATCTATTTGTTGTATACAGACCTTGTTATTAACAATATATGGATCGTTATTTCTAATGTAGGATGTGGTAATTTTGTGTGACGATTTGTTAGTTACTAGAAGAGATGTGTCATACGTCGCTAAGTGATTTGGAGAAACAAAAAAATTAAGTTCAGCTCCGGCAGCCTGTCGCCTCGCCTGTGGCCTCCTTCGAGCTCTACTACGACGACGGGTCAGGGTCGGATCTCGTCTGCTTACGAATGTCGAGATTATAAGTGGAAATCGAGCTTGAAGATTAGCTCGCTCGTTTGGGAAGACGATGGCAAAAGTTTGTAAATTTCGCATATGTTAGGGGATAAATATGTTATATAGCATAGTTTGGGTATTTTTCTCTAAGAATTATGAAAAGCAGGTCCTTCATACTAAATGGAATTTATTGGGGCCTGAACACTAGTTAAAAATATTACTAAGGCCTGACGTCTTATTAACCCTTAAAAAATAGACTAGACGACATATCATTTTTTATTATTACCTGGCAAGAAAAAGCTGACATTTTTCTATCTCACATCACACGACTTCTTTACTTTTCGATCGAATTTTATATTCATGTAGTTGTTTAATAAATACGAATAAATATATTTTTATTATTAACCATATTAATTATTTGTGATTAACCTGAAATAATATTTGTAGCCTAATAAGTAAAGTTGCAAATATATGTGGGTCTTATTGAAATTTGTAAAAATTGGTGTGAAAATGAATATTATAAAATAGTCTATTAAGTTTGAGAGATGAGTTTATCGATTGGAGAAAAATTGCTGCATTTTGAGTTTGAGAATGCGATTGAGTTTGGGAATGCGTTTCTCGATTGAAGATGGTCTCACTAGAAACGAATCCGCCATTTTTTGTCTCGATGTTTGCTGATACAGACAAAGATCTGAGCATAGTTTACAAAAATATAACCTCTGTTCGAAATGGAGTTGTTGTTCTTGCCCTTGTAGCTATCATTTGTTTTGCTCGAGGTCGGAACGAAAACGAATCACCCCAAATAAGTCACCCGTGAAGGAGTATGTGATTAAACTTTGCAAGCATATTGTCAGCGGTATGTGTTGTGGACTGTGGAGCTTGGCACTAATCTATTATAGTATATTAATTTCCATGCAAAGAAATAATTTCTTACGCCAACTTTTATTTTGCACCAATGTTTCATGAACGCTTCACATACAAGAGAATGTGGCTGGTGTGCTGTGCACAAGCCTGTGTGCACTTTTCTGTTCTAACATTTTGGATTCTGTGGGCTCCAACTGTAGTGGCACGATTTTGATGAACTCTATACTATATCTGTAATTCTCGAGCCTTTTCACGTCTTTTCAGAATGTTCTTGAGCCTAAAATATTGTGAACCTCCATTTATCCTTTTTTATGAACTAGGCCGATGGACGTGAGGTCACTCTGGGACTGATATATCCTTGTTTGTTGGGTTCGAAGACGCTTGGAAGCACTATGTTCCCATGGTTCTCCCATGGTCCACTAGTAATTCGAACTGAAGAATATCTAGCTTATGCATTGTTTGCAATGGGTGCTGCTTTATCTATTGTTGCCTATGATTATCAGGTGTGCATATTTCTCAGTAATCCATTACTTTGGTCTCATCTCTTGAGTTATTCTAGTCGTAAGATTTTGCGATACACTTAACATACAGGAAATAGCGGTGCTCCTATCGCTGTTTTGCTTGTTTCAAGCTGGCTTGTGTATTGCTTTACCATCTCTCGCCAAATTGCGAACCATGTAATGAAACTGTTTACCGTTCTGACGGTTTTCTGTTTGACTTCCAAAGACACTGAGTGAGATATGACTGACTTAGCATTGATAAAATGCATCGCCCAACTCCATAAAACGTTAGATATGTTCCTGTCGAAGTTCGTGGAGGAATGATGAGCCTCTCTCTCATGCCAGCATATGCAGCTGCGCTCTTCTTTATGCTTCTGGTACTTTTCTCAAATCCATGTTTGCTTACTATTCAAACTCATGCAATAACTGTTGGGAGAGAATTTTATATTCGAATTAGCTTTGTTGGTGTGGTGATGTTATTGCAGAGATGGTACCACTACGTAGAGAGTTCGACCATCATTGCCTTTTCGAGTATAGTCTCTTCTCGGCAGCTTATTGCTTGTATTTACTAAGGAAATGGGGAAAGCCCCATCAAACCAGACACTTGTGAATGTTCTTCCCAAGGCGTCGCTTGATTTGTGTTTTTTTGTTTTTGTTATTTATATTGCCAAGTTATGTTAGGCTTCTTTTTCTTTTAAACAATGGTTGATTTATTGTAGAGATTTAATCTTACATTGCAACTTAACAAGAAGCATCATTAAGGTTGCAGAAAAAGAAAAATATGAGGGTTTCAAATGCAAGATCAATTTATTTATGACGGGAAAATGAAAATAATGGAGAAATATTGGTAGAAAGACAATTACATGCGAACATTTCAAACTAATACTAGGTTGTATTTTCAAGATTCTGATGCGTCCCGAAAAATCGCCCCCGCGTTGGCGCGTAGATCAGTCGTTTACCCCCGTCGCCGCCATAGAATGCCTGAAGCGCCAAAGAAAATGAGCTAGAAAGGCGCCGTTTCGGCGACGCCCCTCCGCCGCTCAAGTCAGATAAATCATCATCATCAAGAAAGAGGTGATCGCAGTGCTAGGCGTAAAAGTAGTTTTTCGTTTTGGGGTGTGTACCTGAAATGTTTTAACCGTTACCTTTTATACTGATCTTCTCTTCCCTTGCCTTGACCCGTTCATCACCCCAGTCCGCTTCTTCCGCGGACTTCTCGTGGCGACGTGGTCTTCCCCACGTTCTTTCCCACGTTCTCTTTGAGAAGCGCGACTTGCTCGACGCACCCATTTCACGTCTTAGATTGATTCGTTGGGCCCGTCCTTCGCCAATCTGCTCGGCTCGTTCCTGATTTTCCCTTCTCGAGGTCCCTCGGGCCATCCTCCCGAAGCTATTTTCTCCTTCGAGTCGGATTCTCTGCGGGCTACTTCCTCGTTCTCATGCTCGCCTTCGGGGTTGCTCGCTCTTTTTTTCCCGGTTCTCTTTCTTCATCTCCTTTATTTATCAAGTGTAGTTTTTTAATTGTTGGGATGGCTGTAGTAGAAGAATAAAAACGCCCCTCTTGTCCCAACTTATTCTACACATATATTATGTACAGCAAAGTACCCCATGGCTTGGGTTAGTGGACGTTTTGTAACCACCCATCCCCTGATTAGTGTAAGACTTGGTCTACTCTGCTTGAATTGGTCTTCTTTGCTTATTCCTTAGTGGGGTGCTCGAGCCCTATTCACATCATTCCATGCCCGATAGCCTAATTTAGCTCCCCTCTCGGGCCCTCCCTTAGCATATGCGATCTCAATCATTTAATCTCGAGCCTCTCGGGTAGCGGTCTTTCGGGCCTTAATCACTTCGGGAGGTATTTTCGCGGGGTTGTCGTCTCAGGATATCTTTCACGCGGAGAAGCTCCCTCGGCAGATTTTTGGCGGGGGGAAAGTTTTTCGCGGGGAATGTTTCCGCATCCTTCGGTGAAACTCGAATATTAGACCGGTTAAATCCGGGGATAACAATAGCCCCCCCCCCAAATAGTCCAAAAGGAGTGTAGTGAGTTTTGGACGTAGTAGGTAAAATATTCGAGTTTGTGGAAGAAGAGAATCTTGTCTTGGAAAGATCTTTGTCAAGCTGTGCTCGGGGATATCCAACCCGCGCGGGTCACATTCGAGGACTTAAATTTTTATGCTAATTCATTGAGGAACTTAGGGATTTTCGTGCCTCCTTCATCGAGGATTTCAGAATTTTCACGCCTCATTCATCGAGGGCTTCAGGGATTTTCGTGCCTGATTCGTCAAGGACTTTAGGAATTTTCGTGCCTCATTCGTCGAGGACTTCGGAATTTCCGTGCCTCATTCATCCAGGACTTCTCTTCATCTTCGATCGAGCTTCATTTGGAGATTTTATTCACCCTTACGGGGGCCTCATCCGAGGACTTTTCTTCATTTTCCCTCGAGCTTCATTTGGAGATTTTATTCACCCTTACGGGTGATCGGGCCTCATCCGAGGACTTTTCTTCATTTTCCCTCGAGCTTCATTTGGAGATTTTATTCACCCTTACGGGTGATGGGGTCTCATCCGAGGACTTTTCTTCATTTTACCTCGAGCTTCATTTGGAGATTTTATTCACCCTTAAGGGTGATCGGGCCTCATCCGATGACTTTTCTCCATTTTCCCTCGAGCTTCTGTTGGAGATTTTATTCACCCTTACGGGTGATCGGGGCTCATCCGAGGACTTTTCTTCATCTTCGATCGAGCTTCTTTTGGAGATTTTATTCACCCTTACGGGTGATCGGGCGTCATCCGAGGACTTTTCTCGCTCTCTTGAGACTTGCACCTCACTCGCCGGCTTGTTCCCCGAGAGGAATGAAAGATCGCTCGTCGGATAGGATTTTTCATTTGCGCATTGTTTAGAGTGAATCGTCGACTCGAACCCGACGTTGATCTGTTATCGGTGTTTAAAGTAATATATCAGATTAAATATTATGTACCTTCAGGCTGCGTGGTGTGTTGTCCCAGTTTTCTCAGGTCATGACTCTAATCATCGAATTGTGTTTCCTCTGGTTGTTAAGCTGGGTCGTCCGTGGCGTGATGGCATTCCACTTTGTTGCTCGAGGTGGTCATGGAGAGAGTTTCGGGCGAGTCCGGCAATGCCTCAGTATTTGTCGATTGTGATGTTTCGGCTAAGAGATACGACCACAAACACGAACTCTTCTAATCGGCCCGATGTACTTTTTATCCTCGACTAGTGTGGGCGAAACATCCGTTCGAGCGTAAGACCTTGACTAACTTGTCCTCGTGACCTCGGAATTTTATTTTATATAACATTTCCCTCAACAATAACATCAACAATTCCCGAGCAAAATATCAGCTTTCAAAATAATCTTCGAAATATCATTATTAACGTTAACATCAGCTTTCGCCTATCTCACGTTACATATGAATAATAACCGGCCCAAGTAAATTTCACTAGCCCATATAGTAATTTCCCAAATAAGTTTAGTGGTTTCACATAGATAATGTTAAGCCCAAGAAGTCTCAGGAGGTAGTCGACCCACATAATATTCAGAGCTCAACAGGAATAAACAGCCCGATAATAACAGTTTGGTCGAAATAATATTCCCGGACCAAAAAGTCTCGTTAAATGAATCTTACTAGCATGTTTTCGATACTTGAAGTAGTCAGCTCTAACGTAAATAATGGTCCCATAGTTTAATGATTTCAGATTTACCCACGTAAATTAACAAGACTTACAGCCGGGTCCGAAGTCGCAAATAACGGCGAATCTGCCATTGTGGAGTGGAGGAGTGGCCATGTTCGTCACAATTATAGCCATGGTCGTTGCCTTCGTAATGCACATGTTTCAATCGTTCGGGAGTCTCCGCTTCTGTTTGTTTTCTCTATTTTTAGTCGAGCTCCATGGTTCTTCGAACGGATCGTCGTCGAGTCGGGGCCGAGAAGCCTGGTGCATAAAGAAGATAAAGTAAAAACATTAGATACACAGTTGATATCTTCAGTGGGGCGCGGATCATGCCGATTCTCCGACTCTTCGAGATAGCCCGACTAGGATTTTATGTTGGTGACATGACTTCGATCGTCGATTTCTGCGGTTGTAACTAGTGTTGAATTCTTCGACATCGGCGGGTTATCGATCTCGAATGATGACCGCCTCAGCCGCGAATAATTAATTTTCTCAAGATCTGCGAATTTTTATCACGGCGACATGGACGATGCCTACCAGCAATATTCTCGTATCCCGTAAGCACCAGAGAATTCCTGTACTCACATAGCTCAAAGGAAGTGGTGAATGCGCAACTAAGTCTGTACATGCGGATATTTTTAGCCCCTCGAGCATCCAGGTTAGCTTTTTGGAGCCATACAATGAAACTTAGAGTCTCAGACAAATTTTTATTGAGATGAAAACACTTATCGGCCCATATATTTCAGCAACAGCAAATTAGGTACGAGGCTAAATGAAAGATAATTCCAGCAACTAAAATCAGGAATACAAGGCATATATAATCTATCCAATCATTATCGGCCCAAGTATTTACTATTCAGCAGCACAATATAATTAATTCTAGAAGGCTAAGCGAAAAATTTGTAAAGGCTGGCCCATATAATTTTAGTTCAGCAGTTCATGGAGAAAAACAATAGGCTCGAAGGAATTTTCAGCGCCCAACAAATGCATATTAAGCCCAATAAGTAGCCCAACGTTATCCATAAAAAATTTAGCTCATGTATCTACACAATTCGTAATTTAACCCCAGGTTTTAAAATCTCACCATATGCGCTCCCCAAAGAAATATCTAAATTCACCCACTAGATTACGTAATTTCAAATCAACCCCAACACATAAGAAAAGCTTACAACCGGGTCCGAGCCGTGAACGATGGTGGATCTGTCGCCGGTGGCCGAAAGGGGTGGCCATGGTGGCGACCGTCGTACGTATCTGGATTGATCTCGTGGTGGTTACGCCGCACAAAATTCGGCCGTCAGGATTTCTAGGAGTATTTTGAGTCGATCGTTCTTCTCATTTCTTCAGAGTTCAGACGTAGTCGCCAACGATTTGGCTTCGAAAGATCTGGGCCACGTAGGAGAGAAAGTTAGGCATCACTGATACGTTCGGGTTACCTTTAATTTCACGAGAATCAAGAGACGATTCGCTCAATTTGTCGAGGTTGGGTGGTTCGGGTTTTCTGGGTTCGATGTGAGTTCGACCCTCGACTGCAGCGACTGCCGTAAATTCTGGGCGCAACAGATGGTTTCATGACAAGTCTTTTCGGCGTGGCGTGTTTGATCGGAGGTGGAACAGAGATAGCGACGAAGATTAAGTAGTGGTCGTGGACGTTGCCAGCAAAATTTCACTTCGCCGGTGTGATTTTGCCTAAGATCCGTAATATCATCGCTGAGGTCGCGTCGTGTTTCTTTTGCTTGGTGTCGATGATGAAGGCGAATGATCCTTTTGAGCCTCGATGGTGCATTCTTCGTTGTTGTGCTCGAGCTGTCGGTACCGACGCAAGGACGTCTGCTCGCGGGGGTGATGCGAGTGTGTCTTGCTGGGGCAACCTTGCTCGGGTTTGTTTCGTAACCGCTCGAGGGTCTGATTTGTAATGATTTGGTGGCTTGGTTCTTCGTTTACAATGGCTGATTTTCGATTCGCTCATGGTGGTGTCTTGGTCGGCGGCGACGGGGAGGCCACGATCGATGGCTAACGACTTCGGAGAGGACATATTTCATCGAAACGCATCGTATTTTTCCTATACGTTCCCACAGGTGGCGCCAATTGATGCGTCCCGAAAAATCGCCCCCCGCGTTGGCGCGTAGATCAGTCGTTTACCCCCGTTGCCGCCATATAATGCCTGAAGCGCCAAAGAAAATGAGCTAGAAAGGCGCTGTTTCGCTGACACCCCTCCGACGCTCAAGTCAGATAAATCATCATCATCAAGAAAGAGGTGATCGCGGATGCTAGGCGTAAAAGTAGTTTTTTGTTTTGGGGTGCGTACCTGAAATGTTTTAACCGTTACCTTTTATACTGATCTTGTCTTCCCTTGCCTTGACCCGTTCATCACCCCAGTCCGCTTCTTCCGCGGACTTCTCGTGGCGACGTGGTCTTCCCCACGTTCTTTTCCACGTTCTCTTTGAGAAGCGCGACTTGCTCGACGCACCCATTTCATGTCGTAGGATTGATTCGTTGGGCCCGTTATTCGCCAATCTGCTCGGCTCATTCCTGATTTTCCCTTCTCGAGGTCCCTCGGGCCATCCTACCGAAGCTATTTTCTCCTTCGAGTCGGATTCTCTGCGGGCTACTTCCTCGTTCTCATGCTCGCCTTCGGGGTTGCTCACTTTTTTTTCCGGTTCTCTTTCTTCCTCTCCTTTATTTATCAAGTGTAGTTTTTTAATTGTTGGGATGGCTGTAGTAGAAAGAATAAAAACGTCCATCTTCTCCCAACTTATTGTGCACATATATTATGTACAGCAAAGTACCCCACGACTTGGGTTAGTGGACGTTTTGTAACCACCCATGTCCCCTGATTAGTGTAAGACTTGGTCTACGTTGCTTGAATTGGTCTTCTTTGCTTATTCCTTAGTGGGGTGCTCGAGCCTTATTCATATCATTCCATGCTCGATAGCCTAATTTAGCTCCCCTCTCGGGCCCTCCCTTAGCATATGCGATCTCAATCATTTAATCTCGAGCCTCTCGGGTAGCGGTCTTTCGGGCCTTAATCACTTCGGTAGGTATTTTTGCGGGGTTGTCGTCTCAGGATATCTTTCACGCGGAGAAGCTCCCTCGGCAGATTTTTGGCGGGGGGGAAGTTTTTCGCGGGGAATGTTTCCCGCGTCCTTCTATTAAACTCGAATATTAGACCGGTTAAATCCGGGAATAACAGATTCCAAGTTTTTATGTTGATTCCTGAAAATACATGCGTTGAAGAAAATCTAACGCAAAAGGTTGTATTTTCAAGAAAAGCAAAGACGGTTGATTTCACGGAGATCGAACTAAACTAACTGCAACGACATTTTTCGCTGTATACCTTCACCGCAACGGTCATTATTTTTTTTACTTTAATATAATCTCCCACTTACCATTTCTAATGAATTAAACGGAAACATACCTTAATAAAATCTCCCGAAACCTATAAATAAGACGAAAACCACAGCAGCACTTGTCAACATTTTCAATTAATTCGATTTAATATTTCGTAGGAGAAGCTTTAGTTCGTTCGTCATCAAATCATCGATCTCAGTCGCCCACCACCAATATGTCTTCGTTCTACTACCAACCTCGTAGTCATTACCTTCATTTTCCATTTCATTACCACCACCGCCGACTACCAATTCCTCCACCACCACCACCACCCACCTACTTCCGTGAAGAAGAAGAAGAATATTTCACGGCCGCCAATCATCATCAACAACTCTATCACTATCAACCACCATCTTCTCCACCACAGCGCAAAGTCGTCTCTTTCCACGGCGAGATTCTCACGATCACAGTCACCAAAACTCCCTTCGACGTCTACCAATGGCTCCACGGCGTCTGCAGCAACAAAAACTACGGCCAGAAACTCACCGTGGGCCTTGTTGAAATTAGGCCCTAAATGGGTCGTCACGATTATGGGCTAAAAATGTTTACTATGGCCCGCAGGTCTATTTGCAGCCCAGTTTTATATAACTGGGGTGCAAATGATCAATAAAACAAAATCGTGGGCTAAAATAAAAGCATTAGTAGTTTCGATACCCACTGTAGTTTACTGGGGACTAAAAAATAATTTTAAACCCTTCTTCTTTTAATTAAAACCCCAGAACATTCTAATAAATTTTTTTAACAAAAATTCGTCCCCTAATTCTCCCCGTCTTCGTCTTCACCAAGAAACCCTCTCTGATTTCTGCGCATAGTTCGCATCTTTCCTTCGTTGTTCTGGGTTAACCTCTAAAAGATTTCTCTATATAGCTTGAAGCCGACCTTTTGTCGTCTTCGCGCGCTGATTGTCCTCGTCTGTGGCCGAAACTCTAGTGCGACATTTTCAAGAGCTACGCACGCCTCAAGATAAGTTTCCTTGAGTTTATCTGTTTGTCATTACAAAATACTACTGGATCTGTATTTCGATTGTTCATAGAAGATTGCGATTGCGTTGTATGCTTCTTAACATGGTATCAAAGCCTTCTAGGCATAGTTTCTCGATTTTTTGCGCACTGATCTTTCAAAGATACTACTATTACTAGTTCAGATCTGAGCTGAGAAACACTTCCTTGCTAGATCTAGTCATTTTGTTTCGCCTTGATTTGATCTGTTTACAGTCTACAAGGTTTCTAATCATTTCCGCTTGCTTAAAGTGCAGTTGCAGCTCCTGCTTCCTGTAACAAGCTGACATTGAGTTACAACTGCAAGAGCTTGCGGTGCTGAAGTCCTACAACATACGGTGAACTCGCTCCTTAATCTCTCCTAAAATGCATTCTGTGAATTCTCTTACCTAAAATTCTCTGACTGTGCCTAAGTATAACATACTAACTAAAGCAAAACATAAAACTACTAAGCCATTGATCTTTTCAAATCTGACAGTGAAACTGAAGAACCTCAACCTGAAACCTCTAAACAAAACAATCCAGAACTAAAGCTCAACTCTAGAAATCCACTCTTTATAAGCCAAGCTGATCTCTCTGTAACCAATATAACTAATGTGACTCTCTCAGGATCTGAGAATTACTCATACTGGAGTAACTCAGTCCTTCTTGCTCTTACTGCAAAAAACAAAGTAGGTTTTGTTCATGGTACTGTCCCAATTCCTGATGATTCTGACTTAGTTAATGACTGGGAGAGATGCAATGCTATATACTCTCCTGGCTCTTGAATTCTATTAGTAATGACCTTAGGATTAGGTATACATGTGCCAAGTTTGCCTCGAAAGTGTGGGAATATCTAGAGAAAACTTTCAGAAATGTAGGTGGCTCTAGGAAATTCAGCCTCCAACAGTCAATATACAATTTAAAACAAGGAAATGATAACATATCCATATATTTCTCAAAGCTTCAGCACTTGTGGGATGAGCTGGAAGCTCTAACCGCAGGACCCGTCTGCACTTGCAATGCAAGTGCACATCTGCACAATATAGGTGAAGAACAAAAACTCATGCAGTTTCTGATGGGACTCAATGAAACATACAATCACACGAGAAGTAAGATATTATTACAACAACCCCTTCCTAATGTCTTGCATGCATACAGTCTAGTTAGTAGAGAAGAGTCTCATAGAGGGATATTACAAGTATCTGATAATAATACTTCAATATTTTTAAATAAAAGCTTCAACAAACCAAATCAAAACAATTTTAACCAAAATACCATAATCTGCAAAAACTGTGGCATTAAAGGACACCCCATAAAAAGATGTTATAATCTTATAGGTAATCCAACCAATGCCCAATACAACACTGCCATCAATACCAGTAATAACTACCCCAACAATAACCCTGTCATCAGTAAGCACTATGGTATTAAGGGTCACCCTATTGAAAAGTGTTTCAAGCTGTTTGGTAGGCCAAATAGAAACAATTTCAACACTTCCAATACTAAAAGAAATCATAACTGAAACACTAAGAAAGCTGTAAATACAATATAAATGAATCAAAGCACTGCAGAAACTATTACTCCTAACCTGTCCATAATGCAATACGGTAAACTAATGAAACTACTTGAAAAGGAGAGTCAAGCTGAAGCTAACCCAGACATTATGGCAGGTGCTTTCATTAATACTATGTCCTCTGATTTTAATAGGGGGTGGATAATAGATTCTGGTGCTACTGATCATGTTGTGTGTTATGGTGAAAATCTGTTTAATGTAAAGAATGTGAAGTCTGATAGTATCTATATAAAACTCCAATGGTGCTTGCTTGTCTATCAATATGATTGGAGACTACTTGCTGAATGATAATATAACTCTGAGGAATGTACTACTTGTTCCCGCCTTTAGGCGTAACCTGTTATCTGTTTCTAAGTTGGCTGTCACTAATCAGTGTATTGTGAGTTTTAAAAATATTGCATGCACCTTTAAGGACCCACTGTCCCTGAATATAATGGCGACTGGTGAGTTAAAAGAAGGGTTGTACTACTTCAACAATTGTCTAACTGATAATCATAGGACTGCTAGTACAATGCATATAGCTTCTTGTGATCTGTGGCATAAAAGATTAGGACATCCCTCACATGCTGTGCTTGATGTGTTGAAACCCCTTTTAAAATTTAAAGATGGCTATTCTGCTGAGCCTTGTGACATGTGTCACAAAGCAAAGCAGACTAGAGAACCTTTTTCCTTTGAGTGATCATAAATCTGCTTCCATTTTTGAACTTGTTCACCTTGATGTGTGGGGCCCTTTCAAACAAGCTAGTCATAATAATTGCAGAGTTTTTCTCACTATAGTGGATGATTTTTCAAGGGCAAACTGGGTGTTTTTACTACAAGCAAAATCTGATGTTTTTCAGTATGTTAAATTCTTTTTCAGCTTGGTTAGGACTCAGTTTGAGAAGAGAATTAAAACTTTTAGGTCTGACAATGGCATTGAATTCATAAATACTCAGTTCAAAGAATTTACTAATGTAGAGGTAATACTGCACCAAACTACTGTTGTAGATACACCACAGCAGAATGGGATAGCTGAAAGAAAACATAGGCATTTATTGAATGTTGCTCGAGCTCTTTTCTTTCAGTCAGGTGTTCCCTTGGTTTACTGGTCTGAATGCATCTTGAGTGCTGTATTTCTGATTAATAGAACTCCCACTGCTGTGCTCAAGGGTAGATCACCATATGAAGTTGTATTTGGAAAATCTGTGAAATATGACAATCTGAAATCTTTTGGCTGCCTCTGTTATGCAACTGTGCTAAATGCTAATTCCAAATTTGATGCTCGTGCTAAGTAATGTGTCATGCTAGGGTACTATGAAAACAAGAAGGCATACAAACTACTTGATTTAGACACCAGAACCATATTTGCTGCTAGAGATGTGAAGTTTTATGAAACTGTGTTTCCTTTTAAAAACAATGTGACTGATGCTAGTGGTAAAACTCATGATTCATATATTTTGTTTGATAAACTGTTTGAGAACAATAATGCCAATTTAGAACAACCTTGCAGTAATGTACCTATAGGACATGACAATTTGCCTACTGATGTGCATAATCATGATAGCTGGGTTAATAATGACACAGCTCCTAGTACTGATGATCAGATTGACAATGGCTGTGATTTTAGTGATGCTGATGAAGTCTCTGACTTTGTTCATGATTCTGCCACTGACTCACCCACTGTTTTGAATGATAATGTTTTGAGTAGGCCTAAGAGAAATGTTAGGAGACCAAATTACTTGAATGATTATGATTGTACTATACATACTGCTAAGTATAAAGTATTGTATTCTCTAGCTAGTGTTATGAATCTTTCAAAACTTGAAATGGGGGACAGAAAATTTTGTAGCAACATAAATAGAATAGTAATACCTAAGACAGTTGCTGAGGCCTTAGATATTCTTGATTGGAAAGCAGCTATGGACCTAGAAATGAGGGCTTTGATTGGAAATGGAACATGGGATTTGGTAAAATTTCCTAACAATAGAAAACCTAGGTAGCAAGTGCATTTTCAAAGTTAAGTATAAGTCAAATGGTGAGGTAGAGAGATTCAAGGCTAGATTAGTAGCAAAGGGGTTATAGTCAAAGAGAGGGGGGTAGACTTTAATGAGATCTTTGCTCCTTTAGTTAAAATGGTCTAGAATTCTGTTGGCAGTGGCTGTTATGAATAATTGGAATGTATACCAACTTGATATTGATAATGCTTTTTTGCATGGAGAACTTGAAGAAGAAGTGTATATGTGTCTGCCTGAAGGTTTCTATGCTAATGATCATAGAGTATGTAGATTAAGAAAGCCCGTTTTTGGCTTGAAACAAGCCCCTCGAAAGTGGAATGAAAAACTGACTGAGGTGCTAACCCTAAATGGATATAGACAAAGCCTAAGTGACTATTCACTGTTTTGTAAATCTGAGAATGATTTGTGTGTTTGCCATCGTCTTCTCCAACGAGCGATTCTCGCTGCAAGCTCGAATCCTCTTAAAAAAATCTTCAAGCTCGATTTGTATTGCCAATTTGCATCTTTAATCGTTAGAAATCGTTGACGTTGTAGCCGAAAATGATAAACATAAATCGTTGAGATTGAAAAAAATCCTTTGCAATAAATTGTGGAAGCTAATTACAAAAAAAAACTGATAAACACAAATAACAGAAATCGTTGAGACTGTAGCCTAAAATATCAAAGTTACGACCTAATATGTTGAAATTGTTGTTAATTTGATCGTGGGTATGGATTGTATATCTAATTTGCAGCTTTAATCGTCAGAAATAACGAATATAGCAAAAAATAACAAATGACTTATAGATAATAACAAATGTTGACTTAGAAGTAACACATCGCTGAAAGGTAATAGCGCCTTGTTTGTCTTCAATAAACACATTCTGTATACAAATAATAGATCGAAAAAAACGAAAATCACAAATGACACTAAAAAACAGATGAAAACTGCATAAATCTCCGCGGTATTGACTCAATAAGGTAAAATAGGCCTCGATTTCTCATGGGTACCTCGAATTTATACCGATTACTTGTAAAAATACTTATAATATAGCAAAAAATAACAAATGTCTTATAGATAATAACAAATGTTGACTCAGAAGTAACACATCGCTGAAAGGTAATAACGCCTTGTTTGTCGTCCATAACACATTCTGTATACAAGTAATGGATCGAAAGGAATAAAATGAAAATTACTAAGAACACTAAAAAACAGATGAAAACTGCATAAATGTCAGTGTTTGTGACTGAATAAAATTTTCCGTCCTCAATTTCAGATGGTTCATACTAATAAAGACGAATTTTTTATGTATCGAATGAATTCGTGCTTCCACCCCCAAATCAAAAATTTCGTTCAGAAACCGACGCAATATCGACTTCAACAGGCGAACAAGGTAAAAGCGACTGAATAGGATAAAATCGAATCAAACGAGTCTTAATATTAAAAGAAAAAGTAAGTCGGTAACCATGAAATTGAGAAAATTTAACTTTCTCTAAGACTAAAACGTTTTTTAGGTGAGTAACAGTTTACCCAACAAATATAACACATATACATGTAAAAAAACACTTCATTGAGAATATTCTAGAAGGTTCTGGACCATCAGAGAATTTAACAGAATTGTCAGATAATATTTACAGGACTTTCTCAAAATTATACTACATTAATTGGAAATAATAACACATGTTAGGTCAAAAAAACACAAACTCAATTAATAACACATCGATCAATACTGATACCTCATAAATGTTGTTCAGTACCACGTCAATAATTCGATTAATTCGTAGAAAAGATACACTTTTAATTTGGATGTTTAATATGGACGTTCATGTAAATATATAATTTGATGAAGTTTAATCACCACATTCCTTTAAAAGACACATTAGGCGAAATTTGATGTCAATAGACGAATGTTGATCTCAATAGATATATAAACATATAGTCCTCCATTGCAAGACATAGACTATCACCTCTTTCAATGGAACATAACATTATGAATTGCACCACGAACATGTTCAAACATCAACATTAAAGTACTAATAACTTTATAGACAACAAACACAAAATACTAACCTCATAATCCTAAATCCGAGGCCAAAAACCCTAAACCCTAAACCCGAACCCCAAATTTTTTTAAGGTTGTATCTTATACTGCACAAGTCGTGGATCGTTCTCCCAAAATTTCATGTCGTAAACCCTTGATCTTAACCTCGAACCCGTAAGTCGTAAACACAAAAACTACCCTAGCGCATAGACGATAACAAATGTCTTATGTTTAATAACCTATGTTAACTCAGAAGTAACAGATCACTCAAGTTTAACAACGATGTGCTAGTCGCGAATACGCACTCTGTATACAAGCAATCGATTAGAGGAATATAACGAAACTGCAAACGACGCAAAAGACGATGAAAACTGCATAAATCTCGGCTTTATTGACTCACTAAGGTAAAATAGACCTCGACATCTCATGGGTACCTTGAGTTTATACCGATTACTTTGCAAGAAACGGATATTATATTTTCCCTAAATTGTCTAAAAGAAATAATATAACAAAAAATAACAAATGTCTTATGTTTAATAACAAATGTTAACTCAGAAGTAACAGACCACTAAAGTTTAACAACGATATGCTAGTCGCGAATAACGCACTCTGTATACAAGCAATGGATCGGAGGTATATAACGAGCTCACAAACGACACAAAAGACGATGAAAACTGCGTAAGTCTCGGCGTTATTGACTCATTACGGTAAAATAGACCTCAATTTCTCATGGCCACCTTGAATTTACACCGATTACTTGTAATTTATGTCGAAATCTAGATTCGATTTACTATTATTGTCTCGAATTTGCACCCCAATTAGACAAGCAAATTCTACCTCGTGCATATATCATAGTGAATCCAACATGATTGTCGAATCGGTTGGATGGGTCAGTCGAATTTTTTTGTGCTCGATTCAGTGTAAGAAAAATGAGTTCGATCATTAAATAAAACAAATCTGTTGATAACGTTTTGCATTAGCAAAGTAACACAATATTATATCTGTTTTCTAACATAACAATATGTTGTAACTGTGTAACATAAAATGAAGTAAAAATATCGTTTCATATTAAGACCAAAAAAGCATGTCGTGACTTTCGCTGGAAAAAATAGAGCAAAGGGTATCTTCGTCAAATTCTATTCTTGGGTCCTTCATTCGAAATTTACAAAAAGTAGGTCTCTTATACTTGTTCATTTTCTGACAGGGTCTGACGGGTAAATGTAAACTTTGGGGGGCCTGAACAGAAATCTTCCCATAAAAAGAAATGATTTAGTTTACCAACCTCTTTCATGTACCGTCTACATATCAGCAGTTTCTCAGATTTGTCAATTCAATTATGTTGTTGCTTAAAAGAAAGAGGTAATTACACGTCAGGCCCAAACATTGATTTCATGCCCTATTTAAGTTTCATATAGATAGATGTACCTATATTTAAGTTTCATTTAGAAATAAGAACCTAATCCATGACAAAAGACATATTTGCCCATAATAAACCAAAAAATTTACGAACCACGCCATCGTTTTATTCAAACGTGGAAAGCAACCATAAAGAAGTGGTATACAGTGTACATGAAGTGGTACTGTAGATCCGTGATGTGGTACTGTAGACCAATGTAAGTGGTGCAGGTGAACAGTGAAGTGGTACTGTAGACCCATGAAGTGGTACTGGTGAACAATGAGTGGTACCATAGACCCATGAAGTGGTACTGTTGAACAGAGAAGTGGTACAGCACTGTAGACCCATAAAATGGTAATGTCGAACAGAGAAGAAGTGGTACTGTAGACCCATGAAGTGGTACTGCTGAAATGTTTGGGAATTCATGGGTCTACAAACGCTGTACCACTTCTCTGTTCAATAGTACACTTCATGGTTCTACAATACCACTTCTTCTCTGTTGAACCTTAGCACTTCATGGTTTACAGATGATGTACCACTTCACTGTTCACCAGTACCACTTCATGGGTCTACGGTACCACTTCACTGTTCACCAGTACTACTTCATGGATCTACAGTACCACTTCATGTAACACTTCCTGTTATGTGATAACTGATAAGAGTATACTGGAATTTGATAACAGCACTGTGGTGCTGGATACCACTTCATAACTACTCTTTATAAAGGGTATTTTCGTCCAACAACCTTAATTCTAACTTAAATTCTAGAATGGGTCTTTCAAATAATATTTTTCTGACAAGGGCCTGGGCCCTATTTAAAAAATGGAAGGGGGCTGAACCCCAATCGCCCCTAAAAGAAATGCACCTCAATAGTAGATTATTCTTGGATTTCAGGTTTGTTGCTCATCATTGATTGGGAGTTAATTGAAGAAATAGGCAATTTATCAACTTTTGAATTACAAAAATAGCATTAGGTTATGTGTATTGTATTATGAGAGTATACATTCATTCTTTATTTTTTTAAATGCACAAATTTATTACAAATGTAGACATCCTTTTAATATATTTACATGAATTAATTTATATTATGCACAAATTAAATAAAATAGAAATTATTTGATCCGTAAAAATATGAAGACGAACACATGATTCACACAAATAAAAGAAACATAGTGCACGATTAAAAAGAGCTGCAATCGGAGTAATCATCACTACAATTTTATTAGACGATGAAATTTTTTAGGGTTCGTTTTCGTGTGTTTGAACGGAATCGGATGATTTGGAATTTAAAATCGTTATCTCAAATAAAAATCTACTATTTGGCAAACTTTGGGATTTTAAATTTTGCATTTCAAGGTGAAGTTCGAGCTCGAGCTCGAGAAGCTCGTCGAATTCGACTTCTAACATTTTCTTGAAAAATTAAAAGGTAGAAAAACAAAATAAATATAATAAATGAAAAACAAGCTTTTGAGCACCCACGAGTGACCTCGAGCCGGCTCATTCGCAAGCCCGTAACGAGTTCAAGCCGGCTCATCGAGCTTGCGAGTCAGGTCGTCTCATCTTTCACCCCCTCAGTGTTATTGTTATTTTTGTTATTTATTATTATTAGTGTCATTATTATTACTACCACTATTATTATTATTTACAAAAAACTCATTACGGTTCAATTTGAAAACACACCATTTGCACCGAATTTCAAATCTGCAAATAGCAAGCATTTAATTAACCTCGGATTTTGGACGAATCTAAATCCAAATCCGCTCCATTGCCAAAAACGAAATATTTGGGGGAAAATCGGATTTCAGGAAATACAGCGGGCCATTACGGATCCGATCCACGTATCTGTGTTGATAGAACGGGACATCACGTCGTTTTTCACAAACTAGTTTTTATACCCGTGCAAATGCACGGTATTAAATATATATAATTATTATTTAATGGTAGAAATATTAAATTATATATTTAGAGTGGGTAGTTATTGTACAACATGGGATAATGGGTAGTTTTTATTGTTTATATTTTATTTATTATAATTAATTATATTTGCACGTGTCGCAATGAGAGCACTCCTACATTTCTATTCTTATATAAGATGGTTCATGAACCAGACCATACAAGAAATAATCCTAGAATCCGTGAACTAGCAGTTAAAAATAAAATAACAGAAGTCCGATTTTCAACGATTCGAACAAGTACTGTTATAAAATTAAACCAAATATCGAATTGAAAAATTTGATTCTATAATCGACATAAACGATTTCGATTTCGGTTTAATTCTGTCGATAAACTGAACTATGAGGAACCCTATAGTTTATAGAATAAATTTACGTTACAGATAAATAAAAATATACTAACAATAAAAAACTATGAAAATAAATTATTAAAAAAGCTGTGTCGCTTTCTATAACATTCGCACAATGCCAATATTTATCACTTTCAAGAAGGTGCCTAGAAATTACTCTTGAAACACCCTTGATTACTAATTTGAGGGCCTCGTAACTTTCTTCTCTAGTATACGTACTGATCATCATTAGAGCTGTCAAAATGACGGGCCGGGCCGGGTTGGCCCGCCGCCCGCCAAAGCCCGCCACTTGGCGGGGCGGGGCGGGCTGGCCCGCCATCTGGCGGGCCTAAAAAATCTGGGACCGGCCCGCCCCGCAGCGGGCCGCGGGCCAGGCGGGCCAGGCCCGCCCGCTTATAAATAATTATATATATTTTTTTTTATTTTCATTTTATAAGTTAATTTATTAATTAGTTTTAGTTAATTAAGGTATTAATAATAAATTATGGATAAACAACCTATTAATTATATATTTATAAATATATATGTTATTAATTATTGTATAATTAATGAATCATTAACTATTAAATTAATATATTTAAACATAATATATAATATAAAATATATATATAATTATATTAAACTGGCGGGCTGGCCCGCGGGCCAGCCCGCCCCGCCCCGCCAAGCCCGCGGCCCGCGCGGGCTGGCCCGTTTAGGCCCGCCTCTGGGCGGGCCCAAAATATCCCAGCCCAGCCCGCCCTTTTTGGGGGGCGGGGCGGGCCGGCCCGCGGGCCACGGGCCCAATTGACAGCTCTAATCATCATATCATATTATCATATATATATAATATATATATATATAGAATTCCGTAGAGGGCTTAGGCCTATAGGTGGATTTAATTACGAAAATTGTCATTCTCCTTTAAACAATCCTATGTGCCACGTCATCATTATGTGAGGGTTTTTATGGAATTAAAAAAATAGTAAATATAATGACCATTTTAGCCCTATATGTGACTTGAATTACATGGTGCCATTAATTATTATCAATTATGAAAAGGGTTAATTACGCGTCAGGCCCTAGTAATATTTTCAACTAGTGTTCAGGCCCCAATCAAATTCCATTTAGTATGAAGGACCTGCTTTTCAAAATTCTTAGAGAAAAATACCCAAACTACACGATATGACATATTTACCCCTAACAGATGCGAAATTTACAAACTTTCGCCATCATCTTCTCCAACGAGCGAGCTAATCTTCAAGCTCGATTTCCACCTATAATCTCGATATTCGTGAGCAGACAAGGTCCGACCCTGACCAGTCGTCGTAGTAGAGCTCGAAGGAGGCCACAGGCGAGGCGACAGGCTGCCGGAGCTTAACTTAATTTTTTTTGTTTTTCCAAATCACTTGGCGACGTATGACACATCTCTTCTAGTAAATAACAAATCGTCACACAAAAATACCACATCTTACATTAGAAATAACGATCCATATATTGTTAATAACACAGTCCGTATACAACCCATAGATCGGGAGAAAAAGAACGACATCACAAAACGACACTAAAAACAGATGAAAACTGCATAAATCACGTCGTTATTGACTCAGTAAGGTAAAATAGACCTCAATTTCTCATGGGTACCTGGAATTTATACCGATTAGTTGCAAGAAACGGATATTATATTTTTCCTAAATCGTATAAAAAAGAAATACATATAACATAAAAAAAATAACAAATATCTTATGGTTAATAACTGATATTGACTTAGAAGTAACACGTCGCTGAAAGGTTGTAACGACCCTACATCTTAAATACGTATTTTGGCGGGTTTTACGCAGCGTATGCAGCGGAAAGCCCATTTAATAGAAACTTTTTATTACATAATAATATTCAAGTACTGGGCCGAAGCCCAAAAGTCTAAACCCGTAAATAAAAAATGTTTTACAATACAAACATTATTGTATTAGACCGAAGCCCGAAACATGACTGAAAATACTCCACAGGTCTCGTTCCATGTACTGCCCCGCACTCAAAAGACCGTGGAGTCACCGCCATCAGCCGCCTCACCTACATACGCAAACCCTGAGCTTTTGCCTAGTAGATGAAAACATGCAATGCAAATGCTCTCACACCCCAATCCCGACATAACTCACAATATACACGCTCGACTCTTTTCTCATATCTCATTTCATCACATCACATCAGGGCCCGAGGCTTAGGTACTAAAGGCAACACGCGCGCACAGGGGTCCGTAGCTCGGGAGGCCCCACTCCCCACAAGGGTCAGTAGCTCGGGAGGCCCACTCCCCACATCTCAATCATGTAGTGTGCCTTAGTCCTAACCTCAACTCATACCATTCGACAATCATCACTCGGTCATAAACTACCTCACTCATCAACACTATACAATGTCACCGTGACTACACACGATTCTCTTCCCTCGTAACACGTGTATGCAAATGTCATGCAAGTAAAATGCAATACATAAAAATGCAAATCTTCATATCACGTATCGGCCCGAGGTATCAGCTTGGCCCGATCCGAAAACTATCGTACGCTAAATAATCGGGCCCAAAGCCCGCATTCCGAATTACTGGGCCCGAAACCTTACTCATCGATCTCTCCCCGAAATTTCACTAAGTGTTCCCAAAATTTAATCCTTTTCACTTTGATAGCCTAATTTCAAAATTGGTCCCTAATTTAATATTTTAAAATTCTATTATTCAACTTTCAAAATATCATTTAAGTTTCTAATTTAAAAATATCTTTCTAAATTTTTGCATTTAAAACCCCAAGATTTCATAGTTTTACTTTTAAGGATCCGAACATTTTCCTAAGTTCCAGATCTGCCCTGAATCTTTAAAAATTCCAGATCTGCCCCGAAAGATTTATATTTCGTTAAAAATCTCCCCTGTTGGGATTTTACATTCTCAGCTCCCAGATTTAAAACTTTTCAATCTAGTCCCCGAATTTTTGAAAATTACACAAAGGACCCCAATTATTTATTCCGAATTTTAAATATGTCCTAAAAACTTTATATTTCTTTAAAAATATCCCCTATTAGGAATTTTACAACACAGACTCCCTGGATTTTGTAAAATTTCAATCAAGTTCCAAAATTTTAAAAATAATTATTTTATACGCTGTTTTGCGATAGTTTTGGATTTCTCAATGATCACACGGTAAACGATGTCCGATGGACCTGAAATTTTAACCACAGATAAAGGACTTGCAAATCTTAATTCTGTTCAAAGGCATTTTTAATCTGATGTCTAGATTGTGAGATATGAATTTTTAAACCTCTTGGCCGAAATGGATAAAGAAAACCCTAGAAAACCCTAATTCTCCCCAAGTTTTGCTCTATCCTCTTAATCTAAAGTCCTCTATCCCTATTTCCAAATATTCGTAGATCTAAAAATACTCAATCTCGTGCTCCCTAAGATAACCAACGAAAAATTCATGCAAGCATTATTATTATCACATAAACACGAAGAATTCGACGAATAACATGCAAAACACGTAAAATTCACAAATCCTATATTGTTTACGTATGTAGGTGATCTTCACCTACCTTACGTCCGTAGAAACTACGTTACGGGTTATTTTGTTGCGTGATCCCGACCCACGAACTTCAATCCCGAGCTCCTCCACGTGTTCGCGGTTTTTTTTTTCTCCTCCCTTTTTTTTTTTCCTTCCCTTCTTTCTCCCTTTTTCTTTCTTTCTCTCTCTCCCTCTCTCTCTCGGCCTCTCCCTCTCTTTTCCTCTCTCCTCCTAACTCTTCCTCTCTTCCTCTATTTATAGATGTCCTCATGGAGTATTAGGTGATTATGTTTTGATTTTAGGTATTTAGTTGGTTTTTTTTTTTAATTTACATTAGGTGATTAGGTTTTGTTTTTAGAGGATTTGGTTGGTGTGTTGTTTAGGTGATGATGAGGCCATTTTAATTATATATTATTATTATTTCAAATTATTTATTTATTTGGGCTTTCACTCCTTGTTTTTTGGCCCAATTTAAAATTTATTAAAGGACCCAACTCCAAACCTTTTATTTTGGGCCATTATTTTCTTCAATTGGCCCATAAATAAATTTTTGGTCCATTTAAATTTTTCGGGCCCAATTGTAAATTTTGGGCTCGTTTCGAAAAGAAATCGTTTCTTGTTCGAAATTCGATTCCGTACATTTCGAATATTATTGAAGTAATCCCGTATGAATTTTACGGGTATTACATCCTCCCCCCCTTATAAGAATTTCGTCCCCGAAATTACAGTATGGGAAATAACTTGGGGTACTTCTCTCTCATTTCGTCTTCTCGTTCCCAAGTGGTTTCTTCCAATACTTGGTTCTGTCACAAGACCTTTACGAGGGGTATAATTTCACCTCGTACATCAAAATTTCCACCGGCCTTTCTCCGTAGCTGAAGTCCGGCTTCAATTGTTGATGAAATGATTTGCGCTGCACTACATGGCTCGGGTCTAGGACGTACTTCCATAATGTGGACACATGGAAGACATCATGTATTTGTGCGAGCTATGTGGACAACTCGAATTGATACGTCACTTCTCCAACTCGTTTCACAATTATGAAAGGTCCGATATATCTCAGAATCAACTTCCCTTTCTTTCCGAAACGTTTTACGCCTTTGATTGGCGAAATTTTCAGAAAGGCTTAATCGCGCTGTTTGAATTCCAACAGCCTTCGTCTTTTGACTGTGTAATTTTTCTGACGACTTTAGGCCGTTTGCATCCTTTCCCTGAAATTTTTGTTGTCACAGCTTCAGTCATTTCACGAACCATTTAGGGACCTAACAACGCATTCTCGCCAATTTCATCCCAATGAACTGGGGATCAACATTTACGCCGGTATAAGGCTTCGTAAGGCATCACCCCGATCGTGGCTTGATAGCTGTCGACCATTATCCAAATTGCATCATGACCCTTTTCGTTTTTTTTTTAATAACCCGACGACGAAGTCCATAGTGATATGGTCCCAGTTCCACTTGAGAGTCATCAAAGTTTGCAACATTTCCGCAGGCCTTTGATGTTCTGCCTTAATTTGTTGGCAGGTGAAGCACCGTTGTACAAAAGGCAACTATATCTTTCTTCATTCTTGGCCACCAATAGTTCATTCGTAAATCTCGATACGTTTTTGTTGTTCTGGGATGCATCGAGTAGTTTGTCGTATGCACCTCCGTCATTACAGTTCGACGAATCTCTTCATTGGGTGGCACATATAAACGACCCTGGGATTGTATGTTTTCGTCGTCTCGAAATTCGAACTCCGACGGAACATTCCCGCCTTGTTTCGCCTGGATTTTCTTTTACATATAGTTTATCTTTCTTTGTGCCTCAACGATTTGTTCTAACAGCATTGTTTCAAAGTCAATGCTGCCAGCTTCGTTTTGATCTCCCGAAGTTGATTATTTTCACTCCGAGTTGACACATGTCTGTATTTACTGATTTACGGCTAAAAGCATCTGCAACTACGTTCGTTTTGCCTGAGTGATTATTTATCACACAGTCGTAGTGTTTTACTAACTTGAGCCCTCGCCTTGGCCTCATGTTTAACTTCTTCTGCATGAAGAAGTAGTTTAGGCTTTTGTGACCGTAAAGAATTTCACATCGTTCCTCATACAGATAGTGTCGCTAGATTTGTTTTTATTTTATTTTTTATTTTATTTTTTTTAGGGCAAACACCACGGCTGCGAGTTCCAGATCATGCGTGGGATAATTCTTCTCGTATGGTTTGAGTTGTCGGAAGGTTTATGCATTTACCTTTCCATTCTGTATCGACACGCATCTCCAAGCCATTCTTTTAGAGGTGTCACTGTATACCGAGAATCCTTCGGTACAAGAGGGGATTGCAAGAACAGGAGCTGTTGTCAGCCTTTTCTTCAACTCTTGGAAACTCTCTTCACAAGCTTCCGTCCACTTAATTGGAACGTTCTTCATAAGTTAAGTCTAGCTTCCTTCACCGTTATTGTCGTGATGAGTAGCTGTCGTTGGATCTAAGAGGGCGCGCGATCAAATGGCCATAATTTGAAAACTAAAGATTTAATTATGTTCGTAGGATATCGCGCGAATAGGTCAACGGCTGAAATGCTTAGGAAGTGAATGAAGAGGTTAGTGAATTATGAGCGTCGGATCAAAGATCGGGTGGATGATAGTGAAGGTGCTATTTCACTTATAGAGTCGCTTGCGATTCTTGCTCTAACACGCGGAAATGTAAGACCACGTGGAAACTTGTGGAGTGTTCGATCGGATAAAATGCACGGTGAAGATAGATCGCGGACTCTCACTTAAAACATGATTCCTGGTTTATCAAATTTTCCAGTTCACTTTCTCGAGCATGTAACTCCTTTTAGAGCGAAAATCACCGTGAGGTGAAAACACAAGAGTTGTAGAAGGGATGGAGATCTGTAACTTTCGTGTGGTGATCAATAAGAAAGGAAGCTCGGTTGATGCGGGGACATAGGCTGAAGTTCAGCAGTGTTTGTTCTTTAGCTCGCCGTATTTTTTTTATTGATGCAACAACGTAGTCTAAGCTGTGCATGTAATTACAGTACTGATTTAGACGTGAGCAAAATTTCTTTGTCATAATGGACATCAACATCTTTCCTCGAGATTTTGGATTGGATTTTTGTGATAATAGTCAATGTGATTTTCTTCCTGCGCGTGATCTCTCAAACCGAGATTACGACGTTCGAAGAAAATTTGATCTCGAATTATGAATGTTTATCTTTATAGAGCGTTCGAAGAGAACTCGAAATTAATGCTGCTTATCCTTCGCTTCACTCACGCCTATAAATAGGTACTCGATGCGCGTTATTTTGCACCACAACACAATTCTCTCCAACCACATCATTTAATCTCGCAATGTATAATCTTGGAGGAAATGCGGATCATGAGGATGTTCCTCAGGAACCTTTTTGGAGGGAAAATCTCGAAAAGCTTAAATTTGAGTTATTCCTTCTTTTGGGATTGCTCTTCGCTGCAATCGCCATTTTTATGATGTGGGTTGCCACCCACTGCACTTGCATTTAATTTGTGAAAGGTTAAGTCATGGGAAGCCGCATCTTGTTCAGCATATTGGAAGAAGACGCAGGCAAAACTTCCCAAAACGTCGTCGATGTTTTATCTTCTAAGTTTTTTTTTTATTCGAGCTGTAATATGATTTTCAGTTATGTAATCGTTATGCATCGACTCTATCATGTTTTCTCTACGTCCTCGTCTCTCTTCCTAAATTTCTACAAATAACCCACGCTTCTCTACGTCCTCGCCTCATTTTCAAAATACAAGCCCCGTATTTTAAAAATTTTATATCGTTCGACTCTCTTTCATTTCGCCGTTTATTTATTTTAACTTCCCGAATTTTAGCTTGGTCCAATTCGGTCAAGCCCAAATTGACAAAGCCCAGATTTTAAAAAAGGCCAAAAATTTAAATTTCGCCGAATTTCAAATTGACCCGAATTTTTACCCGAATTTCAAAGCAACCCCAAATTCGATCGAAGGTCCATTTTTTTTTATTTTTTTATTTTTATTTTTTTTTCATTCTCTATCTACCTTAATTTAACCGAGATTCGCCTACCAATGTAAGTGTAAAAGTACGAAATTTCTAACTTTCGAACACATCAAGGAGTACATAAAATCACTCAAATATTCACGTAAAGCATATACCAGAGAATCGTAAATCACATAATTACGTATTAAACTTACAGGCATAGGCTGATTCTCCAGGCTTTTGAGCGGCAGTACATGGACAGTCTACAGAACCTAAAACCTAGCGATCTGATACCACCTGTAACATCCCGTCCCATACCGGGTGTCACTGTAGCATCCGTCCCTACCGGGACCACTGGGGTTGGGCCCACCACACTCCGACCGATAGTCTGGCCCCACTGTACCACCATTTAACCTTCCAGCGTGCTTTGTCCTCACTCACACGCACCCTGGGCAAACTTCCCAGGGGGTCACCCATCCTAAGATTTCCCCAAGTCAAGCACGCTTAACTTCGGAGTTCTTATGGATGGACTCCCGAAAAGGTAGGTCGACCTTGGTGATATGAGTAGTACTATCAATTCTTTTAAACGATTCTTAGCCTGACACGCCCATACATTGTCAGTCTCAGGATCCCCTCTCATTCGGGTGTCGGATCGGTTCGTTCATGTACCCCTTCGCCTAGAAGCCTGCCAGGAGCCGCTCCTTGTCCGTGCACTTCTCTGGCACCGGCGATCACTCCCCGCCCTCATTGGCCCCGGGTGTCACAAAGGTAATAACGCATTGTCTGTCGTAAATAAGACATTCTGTATACAACCAATGAATCGGGAGAAAAAGAACGAAGATCACAAACGACACTAAAAAACAGATGAAAACTGCGTAAATCACGTAGTTATTGACTCAATAAGATAAAATAGACCTCAATTTCTCATGGGTACCTCGAATTTATACCGATTAGTTGCAAGAAACCGATATTATATTTCCCTAAATCGTGTAAAAAATAAATACTTATAACATAGCAAAAAATAACAAATGTCTTACGGTTAATAACAAATTTTGACTTAGAAGTAACACGTCGCTGAAAGGTAATAACGCATTGTTTGTCGTAAATAACACAGTCTGTATACAAGTAATGGATCGAAAGGAATAAAACGAAAATCACAAACGACACTAAAAATAGATGGAAAACTGCATAAATCTCATTGTTTGTGACTAAGTAAAGTTTTCCCGTCTTCAATTTCAGATGGGTCTTACTAATAAAGACGAATTTTTTATGTATCGAATGAATTCGTGCTTCCATCCCCAAATCAAAAATTTCGTCCAGAAATCGATTCAATATCAACTTTGAGGGCCGAACAAGGTAAAAGCAACTGAATAAGATAAAATCGAATCAAACGAGTCTTAATATTAAAAGAAAAAGTAAGTCGGTAACCATGAAATTGAGAAAATTTTAGCTTTCTCTAAGACTAAAACGTTTTTTAAGTGAGTAACAGTTTACACAACAAATGTAACACATATGCATGTAAAAAAAACACTTCATTGAGAATATTCTAGAAGTTTATACCGTCAGAGAATTTAACAGAATTGTCAGAGCATATTTACAGGACTTTCTCAAAATTGTACTACATTAATTGGAAATAATACACACGTTAGGTTAAAAAAAAAAACAACTTGAACTCAATTAATAACACACTGATCAATACTGATACCTCATAAATGTTATTTAGTACCACGTCAATAATTCGATTAATTCGTACAAAAATGCACTTTTATTTTGGATGTTTAATATGGATGTTCATGTAAATATATAATTTGATGAAGTTTAATCACCACATTCCTTTAAAATACACATTAGGTGAAATTTGATGTCAATACACGAATGTTGATCTCAATAGATATATAAACATGTAGTCCTCCATTGCAAAATATAGACTATCACCTCTTTCAATGGAACATAACATTATAAATTGCACCACAAACATGTTCAAACGTCAACATTAAGACTAATAACATTTATAGACGACAAATAGAAAATACTAAACTCAAAACCCTAAATCCGAGGCCCGAAACCCTAAACGCTAAACCCAAAACCTCGAACCCCAAATTTCTTTTGAGGTTGTATCTTATACTGCACAAGTCGTGGATCGTTCTCCCAAAATTTCATATCGTAAACCCTTAATCTTAACCTCGAACCCGTAAGTCCTAAACCCCAAAAACTACCCAAAAACCCTAGCGCATAGAAGATAACAAATTATCCAGAAAATAACAAATGTCTTCAGGATAATAACAAATGTTTACTCAGAAATAACACATCACTGAAAAATAATAACGCATTGTTTGTCGTAAATAACACATTCTGTATACAAATAATGGATCGAGATAAAAACAACGAAAATCACAAACGGCACTAAAAACAGATGAAAACTGCATAAATCACGTCGTTATTGACTCAATAAGGTAAAATAGACCTCAATTTCTCATGGGTACCTCGAATTTATAGCGACTAGTTGCAAGAAATGTATATTATGTTTTCCCTAAATCGTGTAAAAAAGAAATACCTATAACATAGCAAAAAATAACAAATGTCTTATGGTTATAACAAATTTTGACTTAGAAGTAACACGTCGCTGAAAGGTAATAACACATTGTTTGTCGTAAATAACAAAGTCTGTATACAAGTAATGGATTGAATAAAACGAAAGTCACAAACGACACTAAAAAACAAGATGAAAAGTGCATTAATCACGTCGTCATTGACTCAGTAAGGTCAAATAGACCTCAATTTCTCATGGGTACCTCTAATTTATACCGATTAGTTGCAAGAAACGTATATTATATTTTTCCTAAATCGTGTAAAAAAGAAATACTTATAACGTAGCAAAAAATAACTAATGTCTTATGGTTAATAATAAATTTTGACTTAGAAGTAACACGTCGCTGAAAGGTAATAACGCATTGTCTGTCGTAAATAACACATTCTGTATACAAGTAATGGATTGAAAGGATAAAACGAAAATTACAAACGACACTAAAAAACAGATGAAAACTGCATAAATCACGTCGTTATTGAATTAATAAGGTCAAATAAACCTCAATTTCTCATGGGTACCTCGAATTTATGTCGAAATCTAGATTCGATTTACTAATTTTCGAATGTGCACCCTAATTAGACAAGCAAATTCAACATCGTGCATCGTTAATATCATAATGAATCCAACATGACATGTCAAATCGTTTGGATGGGTCAATCGAATTATTTTGTGCTCGATTCAGTGTAAGAAAAATGAGTTCGAAAAAAAATCCTGTTGATAACGTTTTGCAATAACAAAGTAACACAATATTATTGAAAGTAACGTTCCTGTTTTCTAAAGTAACAATATGATGTAACTGTGTAACATAAACTGAAGGAAAAATACCGCTTTATATTTAGACAAAAAAGCACGTCATGAGTTTCGCTGGAAAAAATAAAGCAAATGGTATTTTCGTCAAATTCTTTTTTTGGGTCCTTTACTCCGAATTTTACAAAAGTAGGTCCCTTAAACTTATTTAATTTGTGAGAGGGTCTGACGGGTAAATCAAAATATTAGGGGGCCTGAACAAAAATCTTCCCTTATGAAAAATTCTTTTTTATGCACGTTGGAAGATCAAGGAAGATGAATAGACAAAAGACCAACAGTCACGTCTCAAAAGTTTCTTTCCATTTTCATTTTCTTCATCACCCGAATTTTCGCCGTAAAAGCAATACAGTGAATTAAACCCTTCTTGCCCGTTCACGGAGATGACATTGAAGAGCTCAGATTTGAGGACTTCGATGTACCTTTGCAAGCCTGGATCTTTATGCCGTCTTTGTCGATAGCAGCAGTTACCGCAAGCCATCCAAGGAAGATGTAGAGACTCTTGGCTTCTTATCTTTTCAGAGAGACAGACATCGATTACTCTTCGTATGGGGGGGCTAACGCGATCTCTAAGAAAAGGGCAAGGTTGAAGTGCTTGCCGTGGGACATAGCTGGCGCCTCCTTGATTATCGGCAGTGGGGCGTCGGGCAACAGCTGAAGAGGCGGCGGATCCTTGCAAACTTGGTCGCAGAAGTTTGTGCACAGAGGAGGGCAGAGTCTTAGAGGGTTTTGCTGGGCGTCGCAGAAGGCTTTACACGGTTTGGGTATTACGGCAGCGGCCGGTGGCTGGTCATCCTCGGCGGCGTTGAGGAGTTTTCGGTGAAGATTATGATATCCCATCATCATCGTGGTCGGCAAGAGAAAGAAGAGAGCGATGAACTGATCATTTTTTAGGTTTGCTTGTTGGGTTGCGCTTGCGTATGAATCTTTGTTTTTCCACTTTTCTTCCTTTGGCTTATAATTGTTGTGTCTTCTCTTTGTGAGGGCTAACTCAGACTTTGTCAGCAAAGTCTTGTTGGGCGTGGACTTTGTAAAGGTGCAGTGCAGAGGTGCATACGAGGAAGATTTTTGAGATCTTCGATGGTATAATCAATCGAAGGCTACAGTCGAGAAAAAGCTTCAGCCTTGACAATAGGTTCGTTATCAATTTTTCCTTGGTCTAAATGATTGGGTTACTTTTCGCGTGTGCTCCGCCTCCATCTTCGTCGCATCGCTGCTCCGTTGTCGTCGCTCGCCTGTGTGCTCGCCATCATCTTCTGTAGTCGTCTGCGCCGTCTGCTCCGCCGTTGCTGCTCCACCCCCGCGATTAGCTTCATTTTAATGATTAGGCATATCGATCGATTTTCGCAGCACCACGTGCTGTTCTCGAGGTACGGGATTCTCTCGATTATTATGTTTTCCCGTTCGGTTCTCTGATGCCAATTGTTTTTCTGTAGCGTCGCGACTTTTCAGTTCTGGATGTACGATTGCCTTCGTCTATGAATTAGTAGAGATTTTGTCGTTTCTTTAAGATTTATAGCGCAATTTCACGGTATTTGAGCATCTCCCATGCTCCCATTGTTTTAAAACGCGTTGCATCGCGCGCGTCGAGGTGCGCGATCGCGTTATTTTTCATCAAAACGCGTCGAAGCGTTTTTTATTTAGCGTTTATTTTTTTTTTTGAATTTTTTACTTAGCGACGGTACATCCGTCGCAAAATCCGTCGAAAACTGAAATAATTTGTTAGAAGAAGACACGTTTGCAGAGTTCATGTGGGCTATTGCATAATTTTTTTTATTTTTAATTCCTTTTTATTTAAACTTCCACCGAATAATTAAAGCGTCCTTAGTTTGAGTAGTTCATATGGTAAAAATACATAAGCATATCCAATTTATTCCTTATTTCATGACGATCATAATGACATGCATATCATATATTTTTTATATCAATATAATTTTCGATTATTATAAGAATTAACCAATTTATTCCCTATTTTATTGTTGGGATTCTATAAACTTTTTAATACAATGTTCATATATATTTGAACTTTAGATTTTAATCAATTACTTGTACCTTATTTTTTATTTCATTGAATTTCTAGAGAAAATATTGATTATTTAGTCTCGTAACTACAATAATGAGATAAAAAGTGACAATATTTATATTTATTATAGATTATATATAATTTATTTTATTATACCTAGCTTATCTGAAATACTCACGCAATGCGATACGCTATTTATGCTATGCGCTACCGGCACTAAAACGCGACACACTACGCTTTGCGCTTTTTAAAACATTGCATGCTCCTCATCATGGACGTCGTCACTCCAGAGCAGGCCCCGATGGTGTAGGAGGTCGGAGAGTGCGCCGTCATGGACTTCGAGGAACGACTCACTGGCCACGGCAACGCCGCCTCTTCGTTCGATGGAGATTTGTCTCCTGCTGCAAAAGCTGTCTGCTTTCGATTTTTTTTCGGCTTTTATTAATTTTCTACTTTAAGCAGGAACCTTAAGCAGTGTAAGCAACGGCGATAGCCTAACGACGCCAAGAACCGAAGCAGAGATCATTTCATCTCGACACGTTAACTCAGGAGCGCCACCAGAAATTTCCGACCGGATAGTTTTCTCGAGGAAGGATGTTTCAGTTGCGTCTTCATGGCATGAATCGATCAGCAAACCCTGGAATTGCAGCTTCATCTTGCTGCACAATTTCAGGTCTTTTTCCTCGAAAAAGAGCGCCTTCGTGGGATCGTCGTATAGGCTGTAGCTGCATTTCTTAGGCTGCTGCAGGTATACGAACGGGTTCGCCCCGACGTATACAGGCTTGCCCCTTTTGGTGCGTGTTCCGACGGCTACGTCGCCCTTTCTAACGTCTACGTTGGTTTGTTTTGTGCTATTAGGGTATGTGGGTGTTAGTTTATTGTGGGATCGTCATGTAACTGCGTTTCTGAGGCTGCTTACAGTGAACGGGTTCGGGCCGGGCGTGACCCCGACGTAAACGGGCTTGCCCTTTTGGTGCATGTTCCGACGGTTACGCCGCCGTTTGACATATACGTTGGTTCGTTTTGTGCTATTAGGGTATGAGTGTGAGGTTTTCCATGAGATCTAATTGTTGTTCTCAGGACGTTCAGTGAAGATACAGTTCCTGCGAAAACTATTTTGATGGCTAAGTAATGAAAATGATATTGTTTCCCTCTCCCTCGGTTTTTTCTTGAATCATAGTTTCATCAGTTCTTTGCTCACCATCCATGGCTTCATTTTTTTCAGGAGACTTCATCTGCGCAAGACATACTGCAGGTATACACAGCTTCATTGATCGAGAACGCCTACGCAATGGGCAAACTACGAGTGGTGGCTTTCGAGTTCGAAACCGCCACGAAGGTCGTCAAAAACAGGAACATCAAAGCGGCTGACTTAGGTGGGTTCGTTCTTTGGCAGATGAATTCTGACAAGTGGTATGTCGAGCTAGCCGTCGGAGGCATCAAGGTCCACGCGGGCAGCAAGTCCTCCACGAGTTGAGGAGTAATGCGCCGCAAATGGAGAGGGGTACTGAATACCAGTAGGAGATCTCTGTTTCGCACTCGATAGGGTATTCACGTTCGACAAGGTAAAGTGAGAATTTTAGCTTTTTGTTTGCTGGAGGAAGTATGCTAATTTTGTGGATTAACTGTGTGATTATGTTTGTGATTTGAGTTTTTATTGCAGAGTGCATTTATAGTTGTGATCTTGAGAATCCTATGTGATCGTTTTCAGACTAATGAGCAAATAAGGACCATTACGAGCAGGCAATTGTTTTTGTAATTAATGAGGTTCTGGATGGTTTTAGTTGTACGATTTTTTCTTATGGATAGATTGGAACAAGGGAGACGTACCCGATTGAAGGGGAATATAAGAGGTCAAAGGTATTGGAAGTAGTTCTTAGAAGTTTTGGCATATTTATATGATCTTATATTTCTGTTATTGCATTCTTTTGTAGGCTGGCCCAAATTGAGAATTGCCAAATGAAGCTAGAGTAATTCCACTAGCCGTAGAACAAATTTTTGATACGTTAAAGGGCCAGAATGCTGAATATATCGTCAAGTCACGTGCGTCGAGCTTAATATTGAAGAAATCATCGTATTTATAGCTCCTGAAGATTTGTCAAAAGATGCTAGAGGACTGGAAGAGGAAAATATGACGAGTGCTAGAGAAATTTTCACTTTACTTAACGAGGCTCTGCTAGGTGTCGAACTATTTTATTAACTGAGATTTATTTTCCTTTTATGGAACGTTGAAACCTTTTAATCGCACTTCCAGTTAAAGCGTCTTTTAGGCTTCGGCTATGCGGTTCGAGCTGAGAGGAGGAGAGAGTTGGTGTCCTTGTTGGAATCGCTACAGTGAGTGTTCTGACACCTTTTATCACAATTTTTTTTTTCCAGATTTGTATTAGTTTTTTCCGCGGTGAATGCTAATCGATTATGTTATTTCTGTGTCATAGATTTACCGAGGATGGTGGCCGCAGAACTAACCTCATAAATCGGAGAAGAATTATCCGAATTATGAGGTTGTCGCTGACAATGGCGAAACTTTCCAGTATCGGTGTTGATTCCCAGCATCTGCAGTGAAGAAGAAGGTTGTTACCTTTTCAATTTTAAAATAATCATTGCGCTCCAACTTCCATTTGCAGAATTAAAATGTACTTCGTTGGCTGTAGCACATTCGGGTGATGCTGGAGAGTTCGGCAGTTAGGTAAAGATAGTTCTTTTGTAATTATTTTCGGAAGCGATAAAAAAGATTGTGGTCCATTACTGTGGAATATCCTTGAGTGAAGAATAGCACTGACGTTCTTCTGCGGCATGTGGGGTAAAGTAGATGCTCAGATTTTTTTACTTTATTATATTGTCTATAAATAGTTTTACATCATTAACATTACTAAGAGTCTTACTGATATAAAATTCAAGAGTCTGCAATTTCAGTTATGTCTTTATTATATAACATGTGTAGTTGCTCCACATTAACCGACAGTCCTTCCTTTCAGATGATCATTGTCCCGAAGTATGTGATTTCCTTGCTACTTATTTGAGTTTGTATATGCGTCACATGTTTGAGGACAAACTGAAGTCATATTCATGCTTATTGTTTATTTTTTTCCAGCTAATGGTAGCAGGAAACGGTGTCTAAGCCACACAAGAAATGTACGCCCCATTCTCAGGATTTGTTGCTGTGTCACAAACGTGAAGTGCCACGTAAGCAAGCCTGAGTCTTCGCCAGGCAAATAGCGAGGGCGTGCGAGTCTAAGGCATGGAGTTGAGGCTTCAACACTTAGACAAGGCTCGATGTTCGGGGCGACATGGCCAAGCCGGGTGGCGCGGCCGACTTGGATGCACGCGGGCCAACCCATGGGTCGAGTCGGATCGGGTCAAAGCGGGTCGGATCGGGTCAGACGGAGCGGGTCGGAAGAAGGAGCGGGTCGGTGAAGGGTCGGGTCGGGTCGGGCCATCCAGGCCGCGGCCGGGGCCGAGACCAGGCCAGGGCCACCCAGGCGGACCAGCTGGCCGAGATGAACCCCCCATGGCGGGGCCTGGCTGCGAGGGCTAGGCCAGATGTGCGGGCGCGGCACTTGGCGCGGGGCTGGGCGGCACGATGCGCGCGCGGCACTGACCATGGACGCGGGCGGAGCTGCGGCTTGCTAAGTCCATGGAAGCTTTCGAAGGAAGGTTGACTTGGTTCAAAAGGTTTGAGATCTTTGAGGAGGATCTTGTTTGAATACTTACTATATTTAGAAGATAGAAAAACAAGATATGAAGATCTTTTGGGAAGATCTTTACCAAGTCACAAAAGGAACCTTGAGGCCTATAAATAGGACCTCATTTGCCCAAGCCAAGGAATCGAGAGTTCAAGCATCTGAGAGCACTTCATAGCGAGCGAGAGAGCGTCAAAGTGAAGTTGCGTCGTGTTCGTTTGGGGCGAATTCGGCTAACGGGTCGCGAGAGTTTTCACGAGCGCGTAGGTTTGTGATTAAGATCCCGCGAAGAAGGGACACTAGGAAACGTGAGGCGGGTAGTTTAGGCTTGTGTTTTATCAAGTTTAGACGCGAGGCCGAGGTTTGTTCGGTACCGTGTTTCCTTGTGTATTTCTTTGTTCGTAATAAAGAACGGCCAATCGGGGAGGCTTATTCCCGTTGGTCCCCTTCGACTAAGTCTTGTCTTGTTTACGTTTCCGTGTGCAAAGCAGGGCGAGGCGTGTGAGGCGTGTTCCAATTTGAGCGAGCATCGTAGGGGCGACGCGCATTCAAAGGGGAAGCCGGTCACGGGCGCATTTGGGGTTGGGAAGTTTCGAAAAAAAAAAATTTCTAAGTCCTTTACGGCGTGACAGCTGCTGCGGTTTCATAGTTTATCTGTTTTTGATTCCTCTAAAAGTATGTTGCAGGGCCTGTTGAATTTTCTTATACTAACATAACATCACTGCCCTCTATCTTGCAATATTCAGTTCTTCCTCATCAACGTCGTTATGCATGATTTTGAGATTGCGTAACTGCGAGAGATAGCAGTATCGCAATTATGCAGTGTGAGTCTTACAATCTCGAAGTAGTGAAGTTTTATAGTCGTTGAAGTCTTGCATTCTTACAATCCTACAATGTTTTCAAGTTGTTGTTTCAGTCCTATAGTTGTGTAGTATCATTCTTACAATCCTACAATGTTTCAAGTTGTTGTTTCAGTCCTATAGTTGTGTAGTATCGCAGTCATGCAGTCTTACAACTTTGAAAGTCTCACATTCTTATCCAAGTAATGAAGACTCTCGATTGTTCTACAAGTTGTTCTTACAGTTGTGATCGCCTAGTTGTTACTTTTCCCAACCATATCATTATAACCCAAAAAATAAAACAGTACATTGATTAATATCTATGGATCGATACAAAACCTAACCATTCATACACTTCGTCAGGTCCATGCACGTTTTAAACAACTATTCTGGTTATTTTTTTCAATCAAATACGCTCTATTGACTCCTGCTCCCAATTCTAATGTACCATCGTTTTCGAAGCCGGCTAGGAATAATAGTTATTATTATATTATTATTATTATTATTATTATTATTATTATTATTATTATTATTATTATTATTGTATTCCAAAATTATTTTGTTATGAACGAATGAGTGAAACAAGAGAAAATTTCTCCGTATCGAGAAAGATAGATCCTCAGCACTACAGCTGATCCATCGGGCTGATTTGCACAGCTATTCAACAATCATGATAAACAAAGAATCTGCCCGACATTTAGAGGAAAACCACGGTACTTTTGAAAGGAAATCATTAAAGAACTCGAACTCAGCAATCAGTATCTAACATGTTTTTCGATTACAGATTCCATGCAACTCTTTGTTAAAAATACGATAAAGTACATCATTATTTTTTCATGTGATATCAGTAAGGTCCCAACGTATAGATTAGGGATCAGGATAAACTCTAAAACAATTGGATTGAGATCCAATCATTGAGGAAGATCCATGTACCTAAATGGAACTTAAGAATTAACATACCTGTAATGGAACTTAAGAATTAATAATGCAATACCGAATGATATTCAAGAGATAAACTCCATGGTGCAACTAACTAAAAATATGTATTTCTGCACAATTGCACAATTGATACTAAGGCACCAACTTAATCCCGTAAAACCGCTCAAATCTTTGGTTCTCTTATTTTAAATATTATTATTAATTTTATTCATTTGTTTTGTTTCTCATCGAGAAACGACCAAATAACATATCCACGGGTATGGAAGATGTTAAGGCCCTTGATGCTAAAGTAAAGGGAATTAGTTTTGTAATCTGGCTAGCAATCACAAGTTTGTTTTTATGAAAACTTTATATGTCATTGGTTTTGTAATCTGCATTACATTTTATGGTATTCCTTATTTTTTGGTAGTGCAACGCAAAGCCTCAGTTAGTGACTACCCAATCACTCATGCTACCCAGATTTCGAATCCGTTTCTCGGGTTGCTTGGACAGTGTGAAAGTGTGTTGCACATAGCTGCTCAAATAGTTATCTTATGATCTTCAATATAATTATTCTGAATAACGTACATGGCATTTCGAGTATGTGGAGGAGCAGATGAGGCAAGCTGGTGATGTGGCTAGCAATCGCAAGGCCGTCAGCTAAAATTTTGCAGCACCCAGCATCTTCATTTGAGAAGAAAATGCCTAGGTTAACAGGTGGCGGTGCAAGAATCTATAAACCAGTGGATGTCGAAGACTCATAGCTTCATCAGCGATCCCATTTCCATTCCAGTGAGTGCTCTAATTCTATTTCATATTTGCGCTGTTTTGATTATATTCATTTTCTTTCACAGCTTTGGTGAGATCATCGCCGGCAGTCGCTATTACTTCCAGTGTCGGTGGTGATTTCACAACGTCTTCATTTGAGAAGAAGATGGTTACCTTAATTTCAATTTTGTATTGAAGTTTAATTTCTTTTGTCATCAAACTATTACTTTTTTATTTCTTCTTTTTTTCCCCTTCAGAAATGCTTGGTAGAGGAGAGGGGTCACGTATCGACCAGCGGATCAAATTCAACACCTTCTTCGACGACTCAAGAAGATATTGAGATGGAGGTCACTGAAGCGCTTCGATCTACAGCAATCGCATCCATCCAAGTCTGGTAGAGAAAAGTCAGCCGTCCAAGTCTGGTAGAGAAAAGTCAGTCAGCCGTCCAAGTCTGGAAGAGAAAAGTCAGTCGCTGCAAAATATATCTGCTTTTGATTTTCCTTTTTCGGATATTGTTAATTTTTTTAGCTATTCGTTGTATATGAGTTAAAAAGGATTGTGAGCTTTTGCTTATGCTATGTGTTAGTAGCATTGGAGCTTTTGTCTGTTGTACAATTCTTGGTAACAGAGTGTAATCAATACTATGGTGTAAGCACTCTCTTTTTTGGTAGGCATACAGACATACATACATATACAGTAACGAGACTAAGGAAGATGCACGTTAAAATCTATGTTCGGAGAGGCAAGCCATAGTATGGAACGTGTTTATAGAACATTTCAATGAGCCGTCACAAACACAAGGAATGCATAGTAAAATGAAAAGTCATTATGCATAGAAAAATGAAAAGTCCGCTGGGAGATGGAATAACTCATGAAGTATGCTTATATAGTTTATTTCCCCGTTTTTTTCCTCCTTTGGTCAGATCGCTTTGATAAATTTGGTAAGGAAGAATGAATTTTGTTGCCGTTAAGACAGTTTTATCACCAAAAATACCGACGCTTTACTTCGCTAATGAAGGTAGCTTCATTCGCAGAGGTAGTTCTGTGGCACAAGATGAAACCGGTGCTGGTGTTATGCTTACACTAAAGTAACATTGATTTATTATATCGTTCCTTACATCTACTATATAGCTTTTCAGAGATTATATTAGGAAATATTTTAAACGAGTTATGTTGTTACCATTCTTTATGTACAAGTTGATTTTTAAAACTAACAGACTAAGACATGCCGGAATCGGCGAGGAACGGGATTGGGCTAAGGATGGGATTGGTGCTCGGACACATTCAGGTGTATTTTTTTTTTGATTTAATTACAACCATTTTTAGTTTTAACTCAATGTGGACCGATCGTATCACTATGGGTATAGCTGTGTAGACTTGATGGAAAGCCAGTTGCGTTAAGAGCGAGCAACGGGATTCAGCAAATGATGGGATTGGTGCTCGGACACATTCAGGTGTACTTTTTTCTTAATTGATTTATTTACATCCATTTTTAGTTTTAACTCAATTTGGACAGATCGTATCACTATGGGTATAGCTGTGTAGACTTGATTGAAAGCCAGTTGTGTTAATTTAATTTTTAACTCTTGCAAAGCCAATTTGGAACGTCGTGCAAAGCCTCTGATGTGATGTTTGTATGTGTATTAGCTTCTCACATCAAAATATCAGCTCTTGCAAGAAGCAGAGAGACGGCAAAGTTTTTAGTGAGCAAGCGATTATGACACAAGCCACAAGGGGACGAGGCATAAAAAGGTTGTAAGTCCCTGAGAAAATCTCTTGCATTATCCTAATATTTATATCAATGGCTGATTGATGGTTTATATCTATTGATTAACAGCGTATTCCAAGGTAGTGTGAGCGAGTATTGCTTCCATCATTGAAAACAACACCAGTCGTCATTGTCCCAGGAATAGGTACTGTGCATTTGCATTTAGAGAAACTCTAATCTCGATCCCATACTCGAGTTACTAACGTAACTGTTAGATCCTTAAGCATGGCGCCGTAAGGTAATCTCGTTTTCGTAAGCGAGATTACGGCCATCTGTGCGGAAGCGCACGGCGATAATAACGTGGTCTCGTATCGTAAGCGAGATCACCAGCGTGAAGTGGATCTTCTCTAACACATGATCGAAATGAGCTTATACTAATAAATTACCTGTGTTGATCGCAGACATCGTTGATGACCGTCAGGACGCGACCTTCGCCTCTTTCGCTCTACGGAGGTTGATGGAAACCCGTGTACTTCTGTTAGAGCTCCCACGTTATAATGACAGCGTACCGTTCGATCGTTAGGAACATTTACGCTATAGTGTGTGTGTGTGTGTGTGTGTATATATGTGTTTTAGTGTGTGTTAATAGGCTTATATGATAGCCTATATATAAAGAGTCACTAGGGAGCCGGGCTTTAATTATGTAGAGCAAGAGACGGGACCGGCCCAATAAGTGTAAGGGTTATTAGTCTGTCCATCAAAGATTAATAACCGGGCAATAAATAATAAATTATTAAGGATCAAAATATCCCAACTAATTATTTCTGTAGGCCAACAATAACGGGAATGGATCAAAATCATTCCAACATTCTCCCACTTGGCCAAAGAACATAATTAATTAGTTTTTCATGATGGAATTATGTCGGCAAAATTACATCCTTAATAATAACCATATATCTAAATATCGAATCAGATATAGGTCGAATCTAAAACAATCACGAAATAGATTCGTTTCTAAGTCACAAACTCGACATCTCCGACATTAGGCCCATAACATAAGTGGTCCTCGACGTGATTTTATATAATAATGCTTAACATTAGTGTACATATTATAAGCTATAAGTCACATCGTCATACATAAGTAGGATACATTATATTACAGAATGTGATCACAAAATTAATATCCATTCAAACTAATGACCTCTCCAAATCAAAGTTCGCATAAAGTCCCAAGTTACATACGTGCTCGCGAAACACCTTGGGAGGTAAGCTTTCGTCAACGGGTCAGCTACCATAGCACTAGTGCTGATGTGCTCAATGGATATTAACTCATTTTGGATCCTTTCTTTCACAACAAGATACTTAATATCAATGTGCTTTGAAGCACTACTTGACTTGTTGTTCTTAGAAAAGAATACTGCAGCCTGATTATCGCAGTAAATTTTGAGTGGTTTTGGTATCGAGTTCACGACTTGAAGCCCAGCGATGAAGTTCCTAATCCAGATCGCGTGACATGATGCTTCATAACATGCAATGAACTCTGCTTCCATGGTAGAAGAAGCTGTAATCGTTTGCTTTGTGCTTTTCCATGAAACAGGTGCACCAGATAACATAATTACGTATCCAGACGTTGATTATCTAGTGTCAACGCACCCCGCATAATCGGAATCAGAGTACCCAATAGCCTCAAGAGTATCCGATTTTCTATAAACGAGCATATAATCTTTGGTACCCTGTAAGTATCGCATAACCTTTTTGGCATTCTTCCAGTGATTCATTCCCGGGTTAATCTGGTAACGTCCAAGCATGCCAACAATATAGGCGATATCTGGGCGCGTACAAACTTGAGCATACATAAGGCTCCCTACAGCAGAGGCATAAGGGATTTTATCCATTTCTGCTAGCGCCGATTGGGTCCTGGGACACTGTGATAAACTGAATTTTTCGCCTTTAGAGCTGGTGCAACTGTGGAAGAGCAATTATGCATGTTGTATCTTTTAAGGACCTTTTCAATATAAGCTTTCTGAGAAAGGCCTAACATGCCACGAGCTCGATCAAGGTGAATTTCTATGCCAATAACATAAGAGGCTTCACCAAGATCTTTCATATCGAAATTACTCGATAAAAATTCTTTAGTCTCGTGTAACATGCCTAAATCATTACAAGCAAGTAATATGTCATCCACATAAAGTACAAGGATGATAAATTTGCTCCCACAGATTTTCATAAATATGCACTGATCGACGAAATTTTCTTTGAAACCGAATTGACTGATCACCTTTAGGAATTTTAAATACCACTGTCAAGATGACTGTTTAAGGCCATAAATGGACTTTTTAAGCTTGCATACCATGTGTTCCTTGCCCTCAACCAGAAAACCTTCTGGTTGCATCATATAAACATTCTCATGCAAGTCACCGTTCAGGAATGCTGTTTTAACGTCCATTTGATGTAGCTCTAAATCATAATGAGCTACAAGGGCCATAACAATGCGGAATGAATCCTTTTTAGAAACAGGATAAAAGGTTTCATTATAATCAATACCTTCTCTTTGCGTAAACCCTTTAGCGACCAACCGGGCCTTGTATCGTTCGACATCACCTTGAGGATTCATTTTGGTTTTGAATACCCATTTACAACCTATCGGTTTGAATCCTTTAGGCAAGTCTACAAGGTCCCAAACCTTATTCAACTTCATTGAGTTTAACTCTTCGTTCATGGCTTCAATCCATTGAGTTCTTTGGTCCCGCGTCATAGCATCATCAAATGACGCAGGATCATTCCCAATAGAATTATCACAGTCATCTCAATAGATATAATCATCATGAAATGTCGGCCTTCTCACTCGTTCAGACCTCCATGAAGACGGTTCTGGAACAACTAATGGAGAAGGTTCATTATCGTGATCCGAGATAGTAGGCATATTCTCGTTATTTAGCGATCCTCCCACAGATTCAGGGATTGATAAGTCTCTTGACATAATGGGAACATTTAAGAATTTAGGTTCCTCTTCAAGAGTTATTTTACGAGATATGCTATGATCACAAGTACCGACATTTTCTAAAAATACGGCATGTCGAGTTTCGACAATTCTTGTAGTATGAGATGGGCAATAAAATCGAAAACCCTTAGATCGTTCAGGGTAACCGATAAAATAGCAACTTATGGTTTTTGAATCAAGCTTTCGTAAGTTCGGGTTGAAAATTTTAGCTTCAGCGGGACAGCCCCATACACGTAAATAATGAATACTCGGTTTCCTATTCGCCCATAATTCATAAGGGGTTTTAGGCGTCGCTTTAGTAGGAACCCGATTAAGTATATGCATGGCTGTTTTAAGTGCCTCAACCCAAAGATATTCAGGTAAAGATGATTGGCATATCATACTCCGTACCATATCCATAAGGGTACGGTTTCGCCTTTCAGCAACACCGTTCTGCTGAGGCGTCCCGGGCATGGAAACCTGATGGACTATGCCGCACTCTTGTAAGAACAAGGCAAAAACTCCAGGATTATGACCCGAGTCGGAGAATTTTCCGTAATATTCTCCTCCTCTATCAGATCTTACAACTTTGATTTTGCAATCGAGTTGGTTTTCGACTTCAGCTTTATAAGTCTTGAAAACCTGGAGCGCTTCGGATTTTTCATGAAGGAGATAAATATATCCATAACGAGAGTGGTCATCAATAAACGTAATGAAGTATCGGTGGCCATTAATTCCAGCAGTGTATGGACCACTGATATCTGTGTGAATCAGTTCTAATAGTCCATTACTTCTGGTGGCACTATGTTTATTTCCTTGTGTAAATTAGAGAAATCTAATTGATGAAGAATTCCATCTTTAATAAGACGTTCCATTCTGTCTCGAGATATGTGGCCTAAGCGTTCGTGCCACAATATCGCAGAATTCTCATCGATTATCTTTCTTTTGCCACTGGTTTGACTTGTACTAATTTTATATGCGGATTCCGTTAAGTAAGCAGAAGAAACATTTAAACATAATTTATAGAGGTTTCCCTCCAAATTTCCGGAGCCAACAACGTGAGAGTTTAACGAAATGGTAAAACCTTTATTCTCAAACTTAAACGAGAAACCATAAGCGTCAAGTTGAGATACAGAAATAAGGTTTCTCGTGATACTGGGTACATAAGCAGTATTAAACAAGTCCAAAATGAAACCACTCTCCAAAATTAATCGGAGAGTTCCTACGGCTTCAATCGGAACATTATTTCCATTTCCAACCACAATGTTGCGTACTCCTTTATTTAGCTTCCTCACGGAACGGAATCCCTGCAATGAACAAGTTATATGCATAGAAGCACAGTGTCAATCCACCATGTATCAGTAGAAACATTAGCAAGGAAAGATTCATAACAAACGTAATTAAATATTTTACCCTTCTTAGCCAACCACTCCTTGAATTTTGGACATTCCTTCTGAAAATGATTAGTCTCGCGGCAAAACTTACATTTGCGAGACTTTAAGCCCGAAGGACCAGCCTTGTTAACATCATTAATTTTCTTTACCTGTTGCTTCTTTTTACCCTGCCATTTACGTTTCTTGCCCTGACCTTGAGTAGTGAAATAGGCACGTTCAGGAGCCTCCGCTTTAAGTCTTTCTTCTTCCTGATCACACATACTGATCAGTTCGCTCATTTTCCATTTCTCCTTCTGGGTATTATAATTGATCTTAAATGGACCAAACGCAGAAGGGAGAGATGTCATAATGAAATGAACGAGAAAGCCCTCAGAGATCTCCATATCCATAGCCTTAAGCTGATTGGCCATGTCATTCATTTTGAGAATGTGCCCACGAACACCACCAACGCCATTATATTTAAGAGTTACCATTTGGTATCAGAGCAAGTTTATTTGATGCATGGATCGAATGAGTTTCGTAATTACCTTTAGAAAATCTGACGAAGTAGCATCATTATTCGACGTTCTTCGTCGTTGAGCAATGGTCCTTTGAGATCGTTTATATTGCATCGATCTTTTGGCTTTAGGTTGAACCAAAGCCATAGATCCATGTGGAGCCGTGTGGGAAATTCTGTCTCCTAACTATTGCTGAAACTCTCGTAAGAACTTCGAGCATAAATTTGGCTTGATGAAGAGAGAAATGAAGCTAGAGATGGATTTCTTGCGGGATATAAGGAAAACTCATAAGCAAAATCGTGATTTTTCCTTACCTTGCAGTCACGGCTATCCCATCAAGCCGTAATAAAAGCATGTTCTTAATGACTTGAACAATATCTTAATTTTTGGATGTCTTTACGTGTGATCTTGTGACTTCAAAGTCATGAGATAAAGTTGATGCATTATTCAAGCATTACTAAAAGGTTTTCATATGCTGATGGGTTCTTGATCGATGCGTTGCTCATTTTAATAATGTTGATTGGTGATGAATAATTGAGTTATTTGGGACATTAGTTGTATGATGTGTTATTATTGATAAGTTGAGTAAACATGGCCCAATGATGAAATAATGTGATAGTTGTCGGCCACCTTTCATGTTATTTAGTGTATTAGACAACTTTAATGATAATGACTTCTTATCACTTAGTGTATAATATTACTAGCATGATAATAACTAATTAAAGTGCCTTCATTATTAATTTCTTTTTGTTGAAAGGCATGGCCCATCACTTGAATTCATGTGAAGATTAATAAGCTTATGTCACTCTAACACTTTAATAATGTTTAGCAAGGTGGCATACTTAAAATTGTGTCGATTAGTAAGTAGATGACTATGACGTGAATTAGTTAAATGCCTTTATTACTTGAACTGTATATACTAAATAATGTCTTAATTATTATAAAGATCTCTTATAGGTATTAACGTGACGATAATTTATTATGTATATACTAACCAAATTGCGCATTAAGTCTGAACGCAAAATATATACATAATTAACGTCAAGTGATTCTTATTTATTCTTTTGGCATATCGGCCCAACGGAAGATTGCCAATTGAATAGATATGACTAATGAAATCACACTTACGTTTTATTCTTCGAATCAAGCCATATTAAGCTAACGAAAATTTTGGCGATTCATAAAAATTAATTTATTTAATTATAGTTTGAATTCATCTTCTGCCCAACGGTGATGTGGATTAAAATTATAATTAATGCTAAAGTTAACGGAGAAATGAATGTGCTTTTTATTATAATCGGCCCAACGGAAGGTTGTAGTAATATGCTATTTCTTAATGGAAATTTATTATTATTTTCCATACTTTAGCACTTATGTTTAAAGGAGAAAAGCTTATTTATATTTTTGTAAGCGGCCCAACGGAAGTTTGCATTTATATTTCTTTTCTCAATGGAAAGCTTACGTATTTACTTTCATAAATAAAGTGTACTTCTTAAGTGGTTGAGTTCAAAATTATGATTTGTGCTTTTCCTGATGAGCTTAATTGATTCTGTGATTACAGCCACGATTATGAGCCAAATTGCATCAATTGAAACGCTAACGGGTAGCAACTTCAAGAAATGGAAAGAACAAGTTCTCCTCGTCCTTGGAATTATGGACCTTGATTATGCCTTGCGGACTGAAATGCCTAACCCACTTACAGGTGTAGATTCCCAGAAAGGGCAGAAGGTAATTCACCCTACAATGTCCATCAATGGTTGCTTCCCTTGGCTTGGAATAGAAGAAATTTAGAAGAAGTAATGGAATTTTGAAATATTAAAGCCCTCGGGTAATTTACCCACAATGTTCATCAATGGTTTCTTCCCTTGCCTTGAAATAGAAGCTAGAAAAGTAACGGAATTTTGAAACTGACACATAAATAAGCCCTCGATATGTTTTGTGTGGATCTTAGCACCCGTGCAAGCAGCGGTTTAATAGATCCCGTGATTGGTCGTGAGACCGAAGTGGAGAGAGTGGATCAGATTCGTACGAAGAACGAAAAGTAATTCTATCTCGGCGAGGCTGAGGTTGGTAAGACAGCCATTGCTGAGGGAAAAGTACCATACATTCTCATGGTGAGTTCTACTACTTTTAATTAATTTTATTTTGGCCGTGAGATTGAGAGTTATGATTATGTTATGTTTAAATTGTGCAGAAAAAGTGCGTTATGGCGTTACACATAGGCCTGCTTCTTGCGGGTTGCTGAAAGAGTTGCGGAGCGTGGTGAGTAAATAGGAGAATCTGTATGTCTCTTGATAGTTTTTTCTTCTTAGGGTATGAAAGGGAGAGATACCTGCCTCATCTTTTGCACGACTGGTATACTTAAAGAGACTACTGGTGTACAGGAACTTAAAAGGTGTAACTCATCTTATTGTCGATGAGATTCATGAACGTGGATGAATGAAGGTCTGCGTTAAACTATGAACTTTCAGTTTTTATGTTTTGCTTTCTCATTTACCTTTTTTTTTCTAACTTTTCATGCTCACTTCTGCCATCTATCCATGGCAGACTTTCTTTTATTGTTTTAGAGGATTTTCTCCCTCACCGACCTGAACTCAAATCACAATACAGAGCAACCATTACTTTACTTCGTGGACAAGACTAGCTTTTCTCCATCTTGCTTCTTATACCCATAGAATCGATCCTATGTTTGTCTACGACTTGCAAAAAGTTCAAGTCCTTGACTTTTTCACGACACTCTTTGGAAAGACTATGCTCTTTGAAAAGCGCAGGAATCTGTTATTGCATCGAAGGAAGTCGAAAGGTCTGTCGAGGAGCTGACCGTTGAGCTCATTACAGCGAATCGACCCTGGAATCTGCTCACTCATCTCACATTGAGGCCGAGGAGCAAAGGATGGGTGCCATTTGCTCACTCAGCTCACAAGACGGGCTTGACTGGGAAAGGGAGTTTAAGGACTCACTAATGATCTTAAGACGAAGTTGCAAGAGGCAAATGGGCTGCTCAGATATTTGAAAGCTGAGCTAGCTGCTTATATGCTGAACACCGAAGGAGTTGGCGCTAAGATTGAGAATCAACAGACTCACGGCGATATAGAAGAAGCCATTGATATGGCTATGAAAGTAGTCGAACAAGTGAAGCTAAGCATCGGAAGTCACTCAATAAGTTTGTAAGATATGTCTAAGTGTTGCTTAGTAGTTTTCAGTAGTGCAACTATGAATGGCAAGCGCTCAATACATTCATAAGTCATCTAAGTCTTCATTAGTAGCGTATTACTATGATTTTTTTATAAGTCTAAAAATAGTCTTCATTAGTACTACCTCCATTTCTTCCCATCTTTCTATTTCGGGCGTCCCACATAATTCTTCTCATTTCCATTTTTGGTAAAAAATTATCCCACTAATTAAACTAATTACACAATTAATATTAAAAAAAGTCTTCTTGATTTAAAGTCTTCTTCATTTGCGTGTCTACTAATAACTTCTCTCTCTCCATACCTCAAAAGTTGTACTATAAAATTAAAATAATGTGGTTTCTTAATCTCCGTGCCCACTAATCTTTGGGAAGAATTAAATGGGACGGAGGAAGTAATATATACTCATATATTGCATGACACATTAGAAATCATTTTCAGTTGATCTGAGCCATAATAATATTTCTGTCGTGTATTGTAAATAATGTCAATATAATTTTTATACGTGTAACAATGAAAAAAATATTGAACTATACAAAATTACCATTATTTATTTTATTTGACATGCGCCATAATAATATCTCAGTCGTGTAGTGTGAAGAATGCCAACATTCAGATGTTCGTACTCAGTAGTGCAAATTAAATGAGGTCATCCATAGTAGTTGTCAGTAGCGCAAATAAAATGGAAATCGCACCACTATGAGCCTTACAAGATGTCTGGGCCTAAAGTTCTAGGACAAATTTAATTACACGACTGCTTCAGTAACACTCATGCAAAAATAAGACTCACAAAGATCACGATTAAATGATGCCGTTCACAAGTTGACATACAATGCAATATTATTTTATATTGTTACACGTATAAAATAATATATTTGACATTCTTTACAATACACGACTGAAATATTATTATGGGCAAGTCAGTAAAAAATAATATCTAATATATGTTGGCATTCCTCACATAGCATAACATAAATATTATTATGGTGCACGTCAAATAAAAATGGTTTGTAATGTATAATGCAATATTTTTTATATCGTTATACGTAGAAAAAAATATATTTTGACACTCTTTACGATACATGACCAAAAAAGTATTATGGCGCACGTCAAGTAAAAAAGAAATTGTAATGCAATATTTTTTATATTGTTACACGTATAAAAAATATATTTGACATTCTATAAAATACACGAGTGAAATAATTTTAGGTATTTTTAATTAAATAAACCAAAAAAATTATCATTAAGAAAATAAACGTAATAGAAAAACCATTAATAGAATAGCGACATTCGTACTCCCAGAATACGAGTTAGTAATTCGTATTCTGGGAATACGAATTACTCTGGTCCGCGGACCAGTTGACCAGACGTGGCAAAATAACTCGTATCCTGGAGATACGAGTTACTAACTCGCCTTCCCAGGATACGAGTTACGGTGGAGTGGTCAACTGTTGACATGGATGCTGACTTGGCGCCGTAGCTCGTATCCTGGGAAGGCGAGTTAGTAACTCGTATCTCCAGGATACGAGTTACGTTGTGGCCGACCAACCTGCATGGCCATGCAGCGTGTCGGCAATAATACGAGTAATTCGTAATCTGGGAGTACGAGTTACTCTAAGTCGTACTTCCATTTTACGAGTTTTGTTAAATCGTAACTCCACCATACGATTTAAATTTCTATATAAACTCCCCCCGCTGATATCAACATATCCCTCGTCGATATTTTTTAATAACTAAAACAATGGTGTCGAGTCGAGTACAAGTCGTTGTATATTTCGGCGGCGAAATAATTCAGTCATCCGATTCTTCCATTAAATATAGTATGCCCTGTTGGGTATAGGCGAATTCGTCGCAATACCAGTTTTTCCGACTTTATATCGTTGTTGTTCGAAATTACGGGTGCTGATAGCAGTCGTTGTTCCTTGATTGTCCATGGCAAAAATGAATACTACCAACATTCCCACCACTTTCATCAGCTATTTCAAATCTCCAATGACAACGATCTACAATTTTCATACACCCCGACTCAGAGAACAATTGTGTTGAGGTTTTTGTTGAAATAGTTGAAAATTCAAACTTTGATTTGAACGAAGAGCCTCATCGGAATTTTGAAGTTGGTTCTTCGAGTTATACATGTCCGGATTTACCCGACGTTTTCTCAGTTACGGCAGGGTTCAGCAATGTTTCTCTGGAGATGCCGACGCTTGGTGTTCCATTCAATATGCCAGAATCCATGTCAGAACCCGTGCCAGACTTCGTGCCTGAACCCGACGAAGACGTCGATGTTAGTGACTCAGAAGCGGACGATGAGGATCCACTGTCCGAGTTACCCAATCCCAACGACGACGACGACGAGAAGAACAACGATGATAATGCCCCAGATGATACCACTCCGCTGGACTCTGCTGCTCATATGCTGTTTCAGCCCGTCCCATTTTTCCAAACGTACCAAATGCCACCTCCTGGTGGTGACGACTACGGTGGTTACGGGGAGTTTTACGACAGAGAAAACCCTATATTCTGTCGAGGTATGATTTTTCAAACTAAGAAACACCTACAACGTGCCGTCGACGATTTTTCAATCAGGGTTGCTAGACGCGAGTACAACGTCAACGAGAGCAGCGGTACACGTTGGAGTGTTCAATGTGATCACACGACTGATTGCCCATGGCGACTGAGGGCATCCTTTAAGCCTAAGAAGGGTTACTGGTCTATTACAAAAGTTGAAGGACCACACACCTGCTATATGAATGAGCTGGCGAGCACACACCGTAATATTTCTAAAAATTTTATTGCCGATATGTTGGTTGGAACGGTGAGAATCGATCCGCAGTTCCTACCGAAGAATGTCCAACAACTCGTGAAAGATAACTATGGCTACGACATTTCGTATTTTCAAGCTTGGCATGGTCTGAAAAGAGCGATGGAAAATGATTACGGTACGTGGGAAGATTCTGTTACCAAACTCCCAATATTTATGAAGGCGTTGCAGCATTATAATCCAGGGACAATCGTGAGGTGGCTGAATCTGCAAACAGGGAGACCTGGACATTTGATGCTCGGGTATGTCTTTTGGGCTTTTAAACCGAGCATCGATGGCTTCAAACATTGTCGAAAAGTTGTTTGTGTCGATGGTACGCATTTATACTCGAAATTTAGACACAAATTACTGATTGCTACGTCGCTGGACGCCAACCAAAACGTCTTCCCCCTGGCGTTTGCCATTGTCACTGAAGAAAGTACGCACTCATGGACTTGGTTCCTTACTAATCTGAACGACTATGTTCTAGAGAATCAACCGGTTTGCCTTATCTCGGATCGTCACCCAGGTATTCGATTTTAATAATCTAATTTACCCGTTATTTTCATAGAATCAGTTACTTTTACCGGAGTATATGGTGTGCACAGGTCTTACGGGAACAGTAGAAGCAACCGGATTCTTTCGTCCACCAAATGGAGTGCATCGCTTCTGTCTTCGTCATGTAAAGTCAAATTTCTACAAAAAATTCAAGGATCAACAATTGAAGGATCTATGTTATAGAGCCGGGACTGCGCCAACACTGGATAAATTCGATTGCATCATGGCTCAGATTTCGCAAATTAATGAACAGGCGAAGCCCTGGTTAGAAAAGGTAGGAGCCGAGCAATGGACGCTGGCACACGACGGCGGTTATCGATGTGGTGTCATGACTAATATTTCAGAAGGGCTCAACGGGGTATTAAAAGGCGCTCGAATGCTACCCGCAAGAGCAATCGTCGATTTCACTTTTCATCGGTAAGCCTTAGTTCCGATGGTCTGTCTGTTATTCTAATTTTGTGGTTATGAAATTACTTTTATTCTTTCAAATTCTTAGGTGCGTACAATATTTTCGCTATCGCTTTCAAGAAGCATCGTCACTGATGGCGAATAATGAAACGGATTGGTCACGTTATGCAACGAGACTGTTTCAAAGTTGGACGGCCGAATCTTGGGATCACGTTGTATATCGTTTTGATGTCCGACAACATACAGCCGAAGTCATAACATCTGGAATTCATCAGCGCACATATGTCGTCAGAATCAATGATCGAACATGCACGTGTGGAAATTGGAGCAGGTATAACATCCCATGTTCTCACGCACAAGCGGCTTGTCGTCAGTGGTTAAATTCACTCCGGTAATTTAGTGGCGCAGTATTACAGTAAGGAAGAGTATTTGAAAACATATGAAGGTACATTTGAACCAATGCACGATGAACGGTACTGGACCCCCGAAAATTGGACTCTTATTCATAACGAGGCTCGTCGAGAGAGAACTGGTCCCGGCAGATATAGTCGAAATCGTATCAGGAATGAGATGGATAGGGGTGAAACTCGTGCTAGACAACGCGGTAGGCGTTGAAAATAATATCTAAGTTTGTTTTCACCGTTTTGGTATTATATATGTAATGTGGGTTCGAAGTTGGTTTATCAATAGTAAATTAACAATAATAATAATAATAATAGAATAATAATAATACGGGAAAATATTAATAATAATACTAATTGAATAATAATAATAATACAGAAAAATATTAATAATAATAATAATAATAGAATAATACTAATAATACGGACAAAAAATGTTAATAATAATAATATGGGAAAATATTAACAACAATAATAACAATAGAATAATCACAATAGGGAAAATAATAATAACAATGATAGTAATAATAGAAAAATAATAATACGGAAAAATATTAGAAAATAGAATAATAGTCATTACAAAACAAGTAACATTTTAATACGGTGAAGCCATAATACTCGTTACAAAATTTTAATATAATATTTGACATAACGACTATCGACCATGATGAGCCAAATGACCGCCGCTCCCACAACGAGCTGGCCTACGTACTCGATTTCCTCGACGGTTTCCTTGCTCAGCATCATCATCCGGACTTCGAGGTCGTCGCGGTCGTGGGGAAGGTGTCGTAAACGCCTAAAATGTGATAACGAAATCTTAGTTTTACTAAATAATTTGATTGCTTTAAATGCAAATTAAATGAATATACCTGATGATCCATATAAGGCGACTGAGAGCTGTGCTGGGTTGCAGACGGTGGAAAAAATGGCGACAAGTCGAAAAAGAAGGACGAGTTCACAGTTTCTTGCTCCTCGTGCGCGTGAGATGGTCCGGCCCCATATGACTGAGATGGTACACACTCGTGTGTGTGACATGCTCCGGCCCCATATGAGTGAGATGGTTCCTCCTCGTGTACTTCTGATGATCCGGCCTCGTGCGCATGAGACGGTCCGCTGCTTCCTCGAGTTTGGCGTCGCGAGATAAACATGTTGTCCATCTGCCGCAGTAAACTGATGGACTGTTCATGGTCACCAGTTTCCGCGTAGTGAAGGCTGTTGTGAACACCGTGTTCCTAAAAATTGAAATGTAAATTATATAATTTATAATATTAATCAAAAAACATTATCACATAAATTAAACTTACGATGGTCGACATAAACACGGCATCCCCCATCTGGAAGCCCTGTGTCATCTCCCTCGAATGAGGAGATATGTAGAGCCGAGTGATCCGATGAAACCACTGGTAATATCCATCCTCCACCGAGTTGAAGGCAGTAGCGGGAGGACCATCCACGACCGTGTCCTCTCGATCATCCCATAGTTGACGCCACACTGCGTGATGAGCTCTCCAATCCATACCCGACCGCTGTCGACGCTCCTACGTGTGAAGATTGTTATCTCGATACGGCGGATTAATTGGAATTTCTTGAATAATTCCAAACTGCCGAAGTACTCGCTCGGGGTAGTGAAACTCCACGATATTGAAGAATATAAGTGGACACCTCGATCGACAAGCGATCGGTAAGCACGCTGGAGGAAGAGCGGCAATCTCTGGGGCCGCCATGTTGTACGGAGTCCACGCAAATTGATGAAGCTGCATGCGATCAATGCACTCGCGGATCGTGTGTACGTTCGAATTCGTCGACGGAGTAAAATCGAAGAATGAGTTCCAACTGTCAAAAATTTATCCAACATTTGTAAAAGTACGTATGTAAAATATTTCGCAACTTTCGGAAGAAGTACCAGACCTCGCAGCATGTGGCGGGGCCGGTAAGAGTATTCCGTCGACGACCTGGGGCTCCATCGTGATGCGAAGATCACCCCGTACTGGCTGTAATGGCAAAATCCTCACATATGCCCATGCCTAAAACAAATCACTTGTTGTAAATAAATATTTAATACCATTCAAATAAAATAACGTTTTCTATATAATTACCTGCAACAGCCGTAGGGGTCCGCCTATATTTTGCTTTTTCGGCTCGCATGCCGAACAAAGCTCTCTGTATAGGAACGCCAGCACCGCACTGCCCCAACTATATGTGTCTGCTTCGTCAATATCCTCCAACAGCTGAAGGTAACTCAATGATACGGTGCTGGCGCTACAATCGGGGAACATCACCGCACCGAATAGCAGCATCGCATAACCACGCGCTGATTGCTCGACCTCTTCCTCATCGCTCTCATCAGTTATCGGATGGTTCAACAACCAACTCGATAACGACTTCATCGAAAGCGATGAACCCCTAATTTTTTCCGCAGGCGGTCTAAACCCTAGCAACTCCTCGCACTCATCCATCCACTGTGTTTGTGTCCTAGTATGGATGATCCCAGAGACAGCGCTACCATCTACAGGCAACCCCCACAAGATACCTACGTCCTGTAAGGTAACGGTCGCCTCCCCAACCCAAAAATGAAACGTATGGGTCTCTTTCCTCCAACGCTCTACCAACGCTGTAATCAAATGAGGGTCAACCCTCTGCGACATACAGCTGTAGACGTGGTACAGACCCATAACATTCAACTTTCCTAGTACGCGACCGTGAAGCACGTTCGGTGCTTCTCTAGTACCCCACTACATTCTCTAACGACCTAATCTTAATAGTTTTATCTAACGCTGTCGCATCTAACAACAAATCCCTACTACGGTGATTTGACTGCATAGTCAACACCGAACTATCAATAGGCCCGTAAGTAGAATCGAAATCCATTCTACATTTAAAAACAACAAACAAAACGAATCAACAATCAATAAACAAGTATTTGATAATAATGAAATTAACGTAAAAAAAATATATTTCGGATCGTAACGGGCTAACCTAATTATTCACGCGGACGTCGTCTGGGCAGTGGGCCAGCGGGTCGCAGCGGGGCGGTGGGTCGCAGCGTTCGGGCAGTGGTGCAACGCGGGGCGGCGAGCCGGGCGGCGGGGCAGGGCGGGGCGGCGACAGATCCCGAGCGGGAACGTAACTCCGGTGGCCGGGCAGTGGGACGGTGCGGCGCGGCGGGGCAGGGCGGCGCGGCGGGGCCGGACGTCGAGGCGCGGCGGGGCGGCGGGAAGGAGCACCGTCTCGGCTTGGGAAGGGCGGCGCGACGGGGCAGTGTCGTGGCAGGCGGCAGGCGGCGGAGCAGAGAGCTCGGAAGCACGTTCGTCGTCTTCGTCGTCGCTTCGTCGTCGTCGTCGTCGGGGGGGTCGCGTCGTCTCTTCTTGGTCGCGAGGTAGGGTTTTATTCAAAACCAGATCTAACTCGTAATCCCAGATTACGAGTTACGTAACTCGTACTCTGGGGTTACGAGTTAGTCCACGTATGACGCACGCGCCAGCACGGACAGTAACTCGTAATCCCAGATTACGACTTATGTAACTCGTATTCTGGGATTACGATTATTCCTGTTTTATTAATACTTTTCAATTCCTGTTTATTTTCTTAATGATAATTTTTTTTTGGTTTATTTAATTAAAAATACCAATAATTTTATGGCCCAGATCATGTAAAAATGATTTCTAACGTATGTTGGCATTCTTCACAACACGCGACTAAAATATTATTATGGTGCACGTTAAATCAAAATGATTTCTAATGTATAGTGCAATTTATATTGTTACACGTATAAAATATATATTTGACATTCTTTACAATACATGAGTAGAATATTATTATGATGCATGTCTATTAAAAATAATTTCTCATGTATCATGCAAAATTATGATTATTTATTTTATTTGACATTCGCCAATTTAATATCTCAGTCGTGTATTTTGAAGAATGCCAACATTCAGATGGTCGTATTTAGTATTGCAAATTAAATGAGGTCATTTATAGTAGTTGTCAGTAGTACAAATAAAATGTATGATGAGAAATCCCACGACTATGAGCCTTACAAGATGTCTGGTCCTAAAGTTCTTGGACAAATCCTTTAATTACACGACTGCTTCAGTAACAGTTGTGCACAAATAAGAGTCACAAAGATCATGATTAAATGATGCCGTTCACAAGTTGACAATATTGTTACAAGTGTAAAATAATATATCTGACATTCTTTACAATAGACAACTGAAAATATTATTATGGCCCAAATGAAGTAAAAAATAACTATTAATATATGTTGGCATTCTTGACATAGCATGACTGAAATATTCTTATGGTGCACGTCAAATAAAAATGATTTGTAATGTATAGTGCAATATTTTTTATATCGTTACACGTAGAAAAAAATATATTTGACACTCTTTACAAATACATGACTGAAAAAGTATTATGGCGCAACGTCAAGTAAAAAATATATTTGACATTCTGTACAATACACGACTGAAATATTGTTATGGCCCAGATCAAGTAAAAATTTCTAACTCATGTTAGCATTCTTACAATAGGCGACTGAAATATTATTATAGCGAACGTTAAATCAAAATGATTTCTAATGTATAGTGCAATTTATGTTGTTACATGTATAAGATCATGATTAAATGACACCGTTCACAAGTTGACATATAATGAAATATTATTTTATATTGTTACACGTTAAAAAAATATATTTGACATTAGTTACTATACACGATATTATTATGGCCCAGATCAAGTAAAAAATAATTTTTAATATATGTTGGCATTCTTCACATATCATGACTAAAATATTATTATGGTGCACGTCAAATAAAAATGATTTGTAATGTATAATGAATATTATTTTTTCGAGTTTGAGTTTTTTGTTTGGCTGTTCTCGACTCCACTATGTAATAAATGCGCGAGTCTCGGGTCACTATGAAATAAATGTCCCGGTCACGGATGAAGTTTGTGGATCAAGATGAAGACGATAATCAGATTTGACCACTGGTTTAATAGTTTATGTAAATTTTTTATAGGATGTTGCCAACCCCGGCCCGAAACCCGCATCGCAATATTAAAAATATATTGAACGTTCTTTACAATACACGACTGAAATATTATTATGACACATGTCAATTAAAAATAATTTCTCATGTATCATGCAAAATTATGATTATTTATATTGTATAATGCATTACACCTTATGACCTTATAAATTTATTTACCAACCGACCGCTTTATTGATACATCTGAATGTTGGCATTCTTCACAATATACAACTGAAATATTATTATGGTGAACGCCAAATAAAAGCTATTTGTAATGTATAATTAGTTTTTATATTGTTACACGTATAAAAAAATATATTGACATTCTTTACAATTCATGACTGAAATATTATTATGACCCAGATCATGTAAAATAATTTCTAGTTAATGTTTGCATTTTTCACAATACACGACTGGAATATTATTACGGCGCACGTCTAATAAAATAATTGTAATGTCTAATGTAATATTTTTTAAGTTGCTACACATATAAAAAAATATATTCGACATTCTTTGCAATGCACGACTGAAATATTATTATGGCACAGATAAAGAAATAATTTCTAATGTAGCATGCTATAATTATTTATATTGTAATAATTCACTACACCTTGTGACTTATAATTTATTTAGCCAGTGCCATTCATTAGAAACATTTAATTAGCATTACTGCACACGAACATCTGAATGTTGTCAGTCTTCACAATACACGACTAAATATGCATGTCAAACATAGATAATTTGTAATGTATAATGCAATATTTTCATATTGCTACACGTATAAAATTTATATTTGACATTATTTACAATATGAAATATTATTATGGCTGATATCAACTCAAAATGATTTCTAATGTATCATGCAATATTATAATTATTTCTCTGATACACGTAAAAGAACGTATATTTGACATTCTTTACAATACACGACCTTCATTTGTAGTGTATACTCATTTATTTCTCTGTTAACAATAAAATAATTATACTGCATGACACATAGAAATTATTGAAGGCGCACAAGAAATTTGTAAGAGGCGTCTAAGTCTTTATAAGTAGTTGTCAGTAGTTCAAATTAAATGTGTATAATGAATAGAAGTCGTTCAATAAGAACCCATTATTTGGCACTTCTACGACTTCCTGTGTTTTGTTGTCTCTCATTGATATCTTCAGTTATCAATAAAGGACATATATGAGCAAGCCATGATGAAAGAATAAACGACATGATAGAAGAAGAAAGAGCAAAGAGTGTTGATCCATCGAGTGCCATACAGTATCGTTTGGATGAGAGATCTATCAGCTTCCACGTCCGCATCAAAACCCGCCATGTAGTATTCTCCGACAAGATAATCCTAAACCCTAACAGAAGGGCTTAAAGTTTTCTTCTAACGCCCTCTATGTATCCTCTTAAAGAAATAATAATGAATGTATGAATGAAAAAAGAACCTAAAGGCAAACTGGGGAAAAATCAACAACATCAAAAAATTACTTAAAATGTTAAAAGACTCGCCGAGTAATTAACATATGCATATGCCTTAGACGTTTGATTTAATAGATTGTTTTACATACCCAAATCCATCTCGAGCGATATGAAGGACGTTTGCTGCCAGCTTGGTGACCATTGAACATATAAACAATTGTCTGAAACTTGAACGAGCAGCACCTTATAAAGATGTGGATCGTATGACATTGCGGGTGCAAAAGCAGTATATGAAAAAAAAGCTACACCTGAATATGCCACACATTTGAAACAAATATAATCTACAGTGAATCCGAACAGTACTATTCAGGCACTGCTATTATATATATAGGAAATTTATACTGAGTAATAGTTATGGGATCGAGATATTGTCATATAAACATATAACTTCATTACTCAAACATATATGTTTTACAGTTATTTAATGGTTAAATAGCTATAATCGTATATGATTTAGGGTTTTCATATATGCTTTATCTTGAGACACTAATAATCAATATATGCATACAATGTAACAATGTTTTCCAAAGGGCGTCAGTCAAGCAACAAAGAGCATTACCTACATTATTTGGAATTTGGTTGTCATGCATGGTCAGTTGTTCGTGTATTGAGATGTTTGTCCAGTTGGTATCAAGATTTTAATCATCAAAGGAAATTATATGGGGATACCACGTTCTTCAAACATTCAGAAATTATAGACATATTATACCACAAAACCTTTAACACCATATAGTATAGTATCTTACCGTACTTTTTATTGAATATTGTGTATGAATATATTTGATGAGTATCAGTCTCATAGTACTTATATATCATGTTTTATAATACTCCGTTTTGCATATCCACTTCTTGGATCTTCAACGGGTCGAAGTATGAGAAAGAGATCGCAAAACCACTCGCTAAGGAATCAGAGACTGGTAAGAATTTTTTTAACATCAATAATTGCAAGACTGCTCCATTGATCGACTATAATTCTATATAGCTCATGATGCGGCATACTTGTTTACAATTGATCCCCTGGTAAGAGAAAGAATGTCGACTTCTTGGAATGCTATTCGCTCCTACCTGAAGACCAGGCAGGAGAGAAAGAAGGAGAGAGAAAGATGTGGGGGATCCTTTTCTTTGACCTCAATCGTTTGGCTTACTTGGGGTGCGATATTTGTCTTTTGAGGTGAATGGGTCGTCCTCTTAGAAAACGTTTCTTGCTGGATGAAATAGTTTTCGTACAGTCGTGCAATTTCTTGCGGGTGTAAAGAGTATAAAGTCTATAACAATTAGGTGAGAGATTGCTTAACTAACGCTTGTAAATTATAATGCACTACTGATGTATATTGTTATAATGCAGTACTGCATCGTTCTTACTCCTGTTTCCTAAGTTACATGATTGTTCACTAACAGTCGTGCAATAGTTTTCGTACAGTCGTCCAGTTTCTTGCGGGTGTAAAGAGTATGTATTGGAACATTTGTTCTGATTTCTTTGTTTGAAGTTCTAAATAATTATGTTTCATTTCACAATCCATGATTAACATATATGTAGGGTTTGTACTGTTTTTGCATAACTGTTATTGAAGCAGTCGCGTAATTTAAAGGTTTGTCCTATTTTGCACGACTATTATTGAAGCAGTCGTGTAATTTAACAAACAGGAGGTTGTGCAAAATTTAAAATGGATCTGAACCACGTAAGAACGTCGTAATAGTGCATTATAACATTATACAACAGTCGTGCATTCATATGCAAAATGTTACGGCCGTAAGTGAACATAATGCATGCTTATCTAATAATTATTGTATGAAGGTAGGGAAACTATAGACAGAAAAGAAGTAAAAAAAAATGTTTGACATCGAGTTTAGGAGGTTTTATACATCCATTCAGATATGTTTTTACAGATTTGACATGTAATTGTAACATCTTATCGGAAACACTATATTGGACCAAATTTAAGAACATATTAATAGATTTACTTACTTTGCGCGAAACAGTTTGTCTTATGAATGCATAGGAAAACATTGGAAATCTACGAGAATACACTATCGATGAAGACTTAAAAGACTCTTACAAAATTGTTCGCTCACCACAATACATCAGAACATTATATTCGCACCATTGACAAATATTGTCATAGAAAAATGTAAAACAATGACACGATTAATAAAAAAGATATCATTACAAAAGTTATATGAAGTACTTAATCACATGAACTTTAATTCATATAACATATTAATATTGACCATAAAATTTTTAACCGTGATTACAATTTTTAAGATTCAAAAATGAGAAGTAACAGTTATAAAAAACTCTGCCACAAGTATATTATTTTTTGCCATTTAGTTGTATAAATGATTAACTATTTTTTGCTCCCGGCTGGGTTCGGGCGGGTCCGGATGTTGCCAACCCGACCCAAAACAGCACCGAGACCCGCTGCTTATAATTTTTATATAAATATTAATATATATTTATATAACATAGAAACATATTTTTAATAAATAATAATTATATAGAAAAAATTTATAAATGCGGGGCAGTCTTTTCTGAGGCGAATCTCGTGTCCACTATAAAATAAATGTGTGGATCTCGGTCCACTATAAAATAGATGGCTCGATCGCGAATCTCGGGTGTTTCCGATAGCAATAGATCTAATAAACTAAAAAATCTCTTAAAAATAAACCGTGCATCGCACGGGTCTGAAACTAGTTATTATAAGTTTCCAAGAATCTTGTTGGTAGATTTGGCTTTATATATGACACTTCCGATCATATCATATCATATATATCCTGATTAAAATATGTAATTATCTCAACTAAAAAATTTTCATGCATGTCTTGATGAATTTTTTATTCAATTTCATGAGATGGAAGTGGAAACAGGGTGTAGCGATCCTAGCGCCATGGGCATTGCCCAATCATATCATGAACATACATATACACGGCCCTTTCGCCAACGGGCTTTGCCCTAATATATCTCATTGCATATACAATAATAGTAATATATGTATACGACCCTTTCGCTAACGGGTCTCCGCCCTATTATATTTCATTGCATGTACAATAGTAATATATGTATACGGCCCTTTCGCCAACGGGACTCCGCCCTACTATATTTCATTGCATGTACAGTAATAGTAATACATGTATACGGCCCTTTCGCCAACGGGACTCCGCCCTACTATATTTCACTGCATATACAATAATAGTTATATATGTATGCGGCCCATTCGCCAACGGGACTCCGCCCTAATCGTAATACATATAGGTGTACATATTTACATAATATTACGACAACGCTAAACGCCCCTGGTAACATAGTGGACAGCCCTTGACTCAACTGCGAGTCGACAACACATGCCCATATCGGCAATGTATCAATCGCTTTCAAGCGATACATCATACACGCACACTCGACTCATATAACCCTCCCGCATATGATCGTGTATGCACGTGAGTATGACATGCAACTAATGCCGAATATGCTTACCACGTGAAAACATACAATTATGGCATGTAAACACGTAATCACTCAGGCACGTAGTCACATAAAGCAAGTACACGCAAACAGGTTATGTGTTGTAGTTGGATTTCTACTTACCTGGCGTCCGTCGACTAATGCTAATGACCCGGTGAATTTTCTAAGTCCCGACCTTAGTCATAAAATATTAATGTTAGTACACTATTTTAATTAATTAATTAATTATTTAAGGACTTGACATTCTAAAATGTTGCTATATTATGTTTACCATTATTTTTAAAAGATTGTATATCGAAAAGAGTTCGTAACATATTATACTTAAGTTATAAACGTATTTCGAAAACTCTAGTTGGATTCGCATCTCTCACATGGCTCGTGAAGTTCATAAAATTCGTGAAGTTTTAACTCGTGAAGTCTCGCTAAAATTCGCCAAGTGTGGTTCGCTCTCAATTCGCCAATATTCTACCTAAGTTTGCGAATTGTACTACGTAGTCTAAAGCATTGCTCTTACTTCGCGAAGCAACCTAGTTCGTGAAATATACTATCTATGTTTGTTAGGCTCGCCAATTTTAAGTTCCTATAATTCGCGAAATGCATCTTGGTTCTTGGTTCGCGAAGTTCGCCGATTCGCCAAATTGGGTCGCAAAGTGTGGAGTTCACCATGCATGTCGGGTTCGCAAAAGGCTTGGGTTCGCAACTACTGGATTCGCCAAATGGACCCCGTCACATTGGGCCCGCAAAATGCACTTTCGCGAACTAGGGTTCGCAATTCTCCACTTCGGGTTCGCGGAATGGATTCGCCGAGTAGGGTTTTCGCGAATCGCATGAGTTCGCCAAATGGCCCGCCATCCTTGTTTCGCGAAGTCTACCAATTCGCAAAGCGGCTCGCCAAGCTTTGAGCCCGCAAAACACCCGAGTTCGCCAACTTTGGTATCGCGAACTGCCTTCACCCCATGATTTGCGAAATCCTTCCGCACCACGAGTTTGCAAAGTGGGTTCGCAAAACCCTCGATTCGCCAACTATTAGGGTTCGTGTATTTCATCTTTAATTTGCAAACTATTTTACTTCGTGAAGTCCCATTTCGCGAATCCTATCTCCTTCCCTTATTAGTTCGCGGTCTATACTACTTCGCGAACTCCTTATATCTAACACCGAATTCGCAATCCCCTTAGAGTTCGCGAAATACATTTCATGGCTTATGGTTCGCCAAATATGCGTATAGTTCGCGATCTTGTTTAACTTGGTGTCACATGAGATTCGCTAACTATCATGGTGTACAATTCATCAAATATTTTACTCTGCATACCCTAATAATTCGGAAGTCAGGCCCTAGAAGGATTTGGGAACCTCGTATCGCGACCTCATGCGCGAAATATATAGGTTTCGCGAACTTCCTTTGCGAATTGTCACGTTGCCGATTGAGTTCCCCAATCTAGCTTAGTTCGCGAAACGTTCATTTTGCTATCAATTCGCGAATCTCTTCAGTCCGTGACCCTCGCACCTCGCGGCCTTTTAAACCACTTTTAACAACTAAAATTCTGGGGAACTTCGATCTAAAAGTACCTTTTTAAGATCGATATGAAGATTATATGAGTTTTTAAACATTTTCTAAGCTCCCGTGAACTACTTATGTAACCCTAGCCCTATTTCATTTTTAATGTCCTAGAAACTTTTTAAAGCATGTTAATATAAGCTTAAAAACATTGGATTAAGATGGGAGGACACACCCTCGATAATTAAAATTTGCATAACTCTAGCAATGATATTCTAATGCTTGTAACCCTTACCGTATGCTATTACTCGAGTAAAAACATAAAGTTATGGTAAGAAAAATTGTACCTATTCCGAGCTTAGGTGTGATCTTTGTTCGGCTTCTTCTTCCTCGCCTCTTTTCAAGCTTTCGATGGTTTTTACTAAAATGGTTTTGAAGAGACTAAAGGGTTTTTGGGTAGATATTTTAGGGATTTTTTAAGTAAATAGCCCTTGAGTTGGTCTTCTTTTAAAAAATAGCACCCAAAATCGGATTTTACCTTTGTACCCTTACTAACTCTGCTCTAAAGACTATTTTACCCTTATTTAATGTCAATCAACAACCTCAACAACACTTAACGAAAAAATTAATTAAAGGGTTTACATGTACACTGTAGCGAACATGAAACATCGAACCCGTTATAGAAGAGTGGGGTAAAAGTAAAAAAAGCAACCACTTTCACTTCCAGTAAAAAAAGCAAGCGTGTGCTCTCCCGCCCCTGCACTGCAAATCGTCTCCACTTCCAGTAAAAAAAGCAAGCGTGTGCTCTCCCGCCCCTGCACTGCAAATCGTCGTCTTCTCTGCAAATCGACTCATTCGAAATGGCATTCAACGCGAACACCAAACAGTGGAGGTATGTGTTCTACTCTTCGTATTCTTCAATTTAACGCGAGAGGGGATCTGGGAACGACCCATCGGAACCCTAATTTGGTACGGACCCGTGCTTGCAAGCATAGGACAGAGCTTCGTATCATAGGACCCGTGCTTGGTAGCATAGGACTCGCGCTTGCAAGCATAGGACCTTTACTTGCAAGCATAGGACCTGTGCTTGCAAGCATAGGACCTGTGCTTGCGCAGCGTACGTCGATTTTTAATGCATGGGTCCCCCGTGTATTAGCGCGGTTCCCCTGCTTAAACGCTCGGGTCCTCTTACCTTAACGGGCGGGTCCTGTGCCACTGCGCGCGCGCAAGTTCGGGGGACCCGCGCGTATAATCAGGGGACCCGCGCGCTATGACCAGGGGACCCGCGCTTATACGCAGGGGACCTTTGCTGGGACCGCGCCGATGCGCAGGGGTCTCATGCGCATCTGTGCTTGAATCTCAGCATATGCGATGCGATGCGGTCCCCTGCGCATCTGTGCATAAGGGTTTTCTATTTTCATTATTTCATACCACGTAATTTAGCTAAAATGTGTTTTGCGCATAAATTAGGTTGTGATGCAGAAGCAGTTCGACACAGTGGACGAAGTTCCGCGTTTGAGTGTAAAACTGAGCTCGTTATACGCGGATGCCAGCGAGCTGATAAGACAATGTCTGAACCACCACGAGTGGGAGATTTTTAGGAATGAGAGTCCATTCGGCCGCCTTGTTATGGCTGAGCCTGATTTTAACCTCTCGGGGCAGTTGCTGTGGTACCTCATCCAGAGCCAGACGATGCTGCACAACCGGGAAGAGCTGTGGATGATTTTTGGCGGAAAACCACTCCGCTTTTCAAAGTGGGATTATTGCCTAATCACCGGGCTGAAGTTCGCCGCCGAGCTACCACCGGTAAACGGCGGCTCACAATTCCAAGCAAGACATTTTAGCAACAGCTCAAAAGTCCGCATGTCGCACGTCAAGCGTGCATTGGAGCGGTTGTCTGGCGACGAGGACAATGTGAACTTCGAGAAGCTGAAGTTGGCGGACGTGTACTTCGCCACCGCCGTGTTGATGCCTCGACCGTCGAAGAAGGACACCGTGGTCAGTACGACGGTCCTTAGTCTCGTCGAAGATCGGTTTGCATTCTCCCAGTATCCTTGGGGCACGGTGGCTTTCCGTGAGGTGATACGAACTGTGAAGGTAAATCTACGGGAGAGGCCACGGGACTGGCTGATCAGTGGGTTCGTACAACCACTTCAGGTGAATTATAACTAAGCTTCTTGCATACCATGTTTTGAGGGACCTTTCTAAGATTTTTTGCGTTATTTGTATTCAGATACTAGCATACGAGGTGCATGCCGGGGGTTGCAGAGCAGTTTGCGGTTCGCAAGGAAGAAGATTTCACGCCACGCATGCTCAGATGGGCGACGAACAATTGGGGTCGCAAAGCATGCCCGACTCTTAGGACGGTCGCAGATGCCGTCGACGGTGATTTTGTACGAGGGTTGTTAGTGCCGTCAGCGGAAGAGTTGGAGGCGTCGTACTTTAGGGACAGCGTTTTCGACGTTGGGGCGGCACACGACCTATTCGACCGTGTGACGGGCCTACTCATGCGGGGAGTGGAGGTTAGGTGTTCCCTTGTCCACCGCGATCGTGGTGACGACGATCATTTGGCGATCGTACCTTTGCCAGTTTTTCCCACGCCTGTGGCGGTGGTTGAGGCGGGAGAAGTTGGTGCTTCGTCGAGTGCCCGAGGAGGTCGAAGAAGAGGCAAATCGCCCGTAGAGTTTGTTGATCTAAGTGATGAGGATTCTGGCTCAGATAGAAATGAGAAGTGGAGCAAGAAGTACCTCGGGCGACTGGACTTCTCCGGGCGTTTGTTGATTCATGAGCATGATCGCGTGCTCATTGACATGTACCTTCAAGCGGCAAGGTTTAGGTAAGTGTTTACTTTCGATGTCAATCTCAGTTATCGTACCTAAACACGTAATAATTTTTCTTTTTATGCAGTGATAACGTTTGGTCGTCTGACATGTGCGACGTGGATGCCCAAGGCTTCTACATGTTGCTCTTCCATGATATACTCAAGTCCAATTGTCTTGACGCATATCTAGAGTGCTTGAGGCGAATCTATGCGGACAACGACAATTATCCTCGCGTCTTCGTCTTTCCAAGTTACGTGCAAGACGAGCACTTTAGGAAGGCGCAGAAGCTGAATAGGAAGGCGAAAGTACGGGTGGATGATATGGAGAGCTTCGTGAATGGATTGTCGAGAAGCAGTCGGAGCTGGTTGGAGCGTCTCACGGAGGATGAATTGCTACGATGCAAGTACATCATCTCTCCTGTTTGCGCACGGGCCCACTGGGCAGTGCTTATTTTTGACGCGTCCACGCAGACCTTCGTCCTTCACGATTCATTGGGCGCGCATGGTGTGCAATTCGCCGGGAGAGTGTTCGTAAGTAGCTGAAATCCGTTTGTCTATCATTTTTATTTATTTAGTAACTTGTTCGACGTATGCTATATTTTGCAGGCGGAGTTTCTGTCTGCATATTGGCGTTTCAAGTTCGACATCGTCACAAAGCCGAAGTTGAATAATAAAATGAATTGCCAGCAGAAGGCTGGCAGCTTGGATTGCGGGGTTCATGCGGCGCTGACGGTGGAGAAGCTTATGGTTGACACGCCCGAGTTTGATGAATATCAAAGGCAGATTGATATTTCAGCGTATCGAGCCACTATGGCTGCACGGATATTGCGTGACCCAAATAGCTGTTTGAATTGATTTGTTTGGCTGAATTTGGAAGTGTTAACTGTAGGTGGCTTTGTAGGTTGTTGGACTTGTTGTAGTTAAAGGGTTTATGGACAGATGCTTGTAGTTTTATTTGACTAAAACTTTTAGATATTATCTAATGAATTGATTCTCTGTATGAAACGAAAGTACGTGATGGGTGATTTGACTTGTTACTGAGGAGAAGAATATTTTGACCAAATTCTCGGTAACTGTTCAATTATAATTGGTATGACTAAAGCGAACGGGACAAACCCTAAAGTGGCAGCGACCCGTTCATATACACATATACGCTTGGGACCCCTGATTTTACGTTTGGGTCCCCTGATTTTACGTTCGAGTTCCCTGATTTTACGTGCAGGTCCCATGGTTTCAAGTTACGGTCCCTTCAGCAAGTATCCCACCATATGACTTGATTTTTCCGTTTTTCCGTTGTTGAATAATTGATTCTCTGTATGAAACGAAAGTACGTGATGGGTGATTTGACTTGTTACTGAGGAGAAGAATATTTTGACCAAATTCTCGGTAACTGTTCAATTATAATTGGTATGACTAAAGCGAACGTGACAAACCCTAAATTGGCAGCGACCCGTTCATATACACATATACGCTTGGGACCCCTGATTTTACGTGCGGATCTCTTGATTTCACGTTACGGTCCCCTGAAGTGAAATATGGTCCCCTTATCTTATTAAAAAGGAAAAGTAAATCAAATTAATTAAAAAGAACGCATGCATGTATTAAATTAATGCACGACCATTTTATGTCCAGAAAGCATACATTCCACGCTCGTCATTCTCGGTAACTGTTCAATTATAATTGGTATGACTAAGCGAACGTGACAAACCCTAAATTGGCAGCGACCCGTTCATATACACATATACGCTTGGGACCCTTGATTTTACGTGCGGATCTCTTGATTTCACGTTACGGTCCCCTGAAGTGAAATATGGTCCCCTTATCTTATTAAAAAGAAAAAGTAAATCAAATTAATTGAAAAGAACGCATGCATGTATTAAATTAATGCACGACCATTTTATGTCCAGAAAGGATACATTCCACGCTCGTCATTCTCGGTAACTGTTCAATTATAATTGGTATGACTAAAGCGAACGTGACAAACCCTAAATTGGCAGCGACCCGTTCATTTACACATATACGCTTGGGACCCCTGATTTTACGTTTGGGTCCCCTGATTTTACGTTCGGGTTCCCTGATTTTACGTGCAGGTCCCATGGTTTCAAGTTACGGTCCCTTCAGCAAGTATCCCACCATATGACTTGATTTTTCCGTTTTTCCGTTGTTGAATAATTGATTCTCTGTATGAAACGAAGTACGTGATGGGTGATTTGACTTGTTACTGAGGAGAAGAATATTTTGACCAAATTCTCGGTAACTGTTCAATTATAATTGGTATGACTAAAGCGAACGTGACAAACCCTAAATTGGCAGCGACCCGTTCATATACACATATACGCTTGGGACCCCTGATTTTACGTGCGGATCTCTTGATTTCACGTTACGGTCCCCTGAAGTGAAATATGGTCCCCTTATCTTATTAAAAAGAAAAAGTAAATCAAATTAATTAAAAAGAACGCATGCATGTATTAAATTAATGCACGACCATTTTATGTCCAGAAAGCATACATTCCACGCTCGTCATTCTCTTTTGGAGATAATCATGACGATCACCAGCATTGTTTTCCAAGTCGATGGTCAGTGGGTAATTCGCGAGGACAATACGTCGAACTGGGTTCCCGATCCAACTTGCCGGTGGCAATCAATCTTGGTCGACGACAGTTCATGCACGTTAGTGGATCTCACTAACGAGATATTGAATGCATTGTCGTTACGCAATGACAATACCAAACTACGGATAAGCTACATGCCTTGCATAGACTACAATTATGTGCGCCCCATCTACATCGAGAACGATTACGGCGTACGTGCGTACGTTGGAGGTGGTTGCCCACGATCAAGACCACCTCTTCACGTGGAACTTCAATTATCCGTGGAGGCGGCACCACCACATCAACCTCATGATAATGATTTGTCGGGTTTCGACGTCGGCCTTATAGCGCTTTGCGATACAAACGCAGAAATCCAACCATTTGAGGGTTTTCCCAGCACATCTTACAACCCTTCTTACCAAAGTAATGAAAGCAGTGGCTACGTAGGCGATTACACCGGAATGGGCGGCCAAGGATATGATAATGAGAACGAGCAAGTCGGACGGGAAGACGAAAATGAGAACGAGGAAGGTGCTATACATGACGATGATGATGATGACGATGATGATGACGATTTTGACGTCGATGAGCACGACGACGCAACTGATGCGGCCGACGATGGTACCTATTCGTTTACGGATGGTTCGACCCTATATGTTGGACAAGAATTTCGTTCCAAGAAAGAAATGAAGGACGAAATCACTAAAATCGCTGTCGCTGCATGCTTTGAATTCCAAGTGGATAGGTCAAACAAAACCCTGTACGTAGTGAAATGTGCGAAGGAGAACTGCGAATGGCGAATACGAGGTGCACAGGACAAGGACTCCCCCTTTTTCTCAATCCGAAAGTACGTCAACACGCACATGTGCGGCGTGTCTCATCGACGCCGTAGACATCGCCAGGGAAGTTCCTCGCTCGTATCGAGCACGTTGTTGGAAAATTTCAGGGCTCCTAAAGACATCCCCACTCCCAGCTCCATACAGTCGATGATGCAGAGTAGGGGTGTAGAAGTTTCGTACTACAAGGCTTGGAGAGGAAAACAGATTGCGACCGACGAACTAGTTGGTAACATGGACGATTGCTACGTTTTACTACCGGCTTACTTAGATGCGGTGAGGCAAGCCAACGAGGGCAGTGTCACTGATTGGGAGATGGACGAGGAAAATCGGTTCAAGTACCTGTTCTTGGCATACGGCGCATGCGTCAGAGGCTTTACGTTCATGAGGAAAGTCGTTTCCATCGACGCCATCCATTTGAAGGGGAAGTATAAGGGTCTCATGATGATTGCCACTGCACAAGACGGCGATTACCATCAATATCCTTTAGCATGGGGTCTTGCCGCCGGGTCCGAGGGAACCGAGTGCTGGACGTGGTTTCTCTCGAGATTAAGACGTTTTGTTGCGGATGGCGACGATCTCGTAATAATTTCTGATCGGAACCCTGGAATAAAGAATGCAGTTCCGGCCGTTTTCCCGAACGCGTTTCATGGTTTCTGTGCGTGGCACATTCTACAAAACGTGAAGACGAAAATGAAGAAGAAAGGTGCTTCCCGATTTTTTGGCGTGTCTCTACTGCCTATACAAAGAGCGAGTCCGACGATAATTTTAAGTTGCTTGAAAAAAAATATGGGGACGTTGCTAAATATCTTGACGAAGTCCCAAAGGAAACGTGGACTCGAGCATATTGCCCTAGATCAAGATACAACATAATGACGACCAACGGATCCGAGTCTATCAATGCAGCTCTGCGTAAGGACAGAGAGCTTCCAATTATTGGACTGTTGGGCTCGATTCACCGACTAACATCATCATGGTTCAGTAAGCATCGGCGATCTGCGAAGCTTCAATCACCGCGGACATGACTAGGTTTACGCCGAAGGTGGAGTCGATCATACGAGAGAATTTCACCGAGTCGCAAAAATTTCATGCGTCGGAAGTCGGGAATCTAACATATAACGTGTACGGGCAGCATGTGAACGAGGTGGTCGATTTGGGGCTGCGCAAATGCACGTGCATGATGTTTGACATCGATCGTATCCCATGTCCTCATGCGATTGCGGCTTGTGGTTCTGCCCAAGTGCCGGTGTATTCATTAGTGCACGATTATTATACCTTGGAGATTTGGAAGCTGGCATACGAAGGTACTATACGTCCGGTAACGGACCGCATTGAAAGAAGTATGGACATGTTGCCGCCTCGTGTTGGTTCACAACGTGGACGACCCCAGAAAAATCGGTTTCCTTCGGTGGGTGAATTTTTTAGGAGATAACGTTGTAATATGTGTGTATCGTCGTATTCAGAGTGGCTCTACGATGCCATTTGTGCTATGTTACGTAAGGTTGTGTTACGTGCGTCTGCATGAATATGGTAGTACAAAACCCTCATGCACAAATGCGCATATTTGTCTTTCCCGCCGGGTCCCCTGCCAATGCACGTAAGGTCCCCTGCGTTTAACGTTTGGGTCCCGTGCATATTTATAAGGTCCCCTGCCTTGCGTGCGGGGTCCAATTACGTTTGGTCACTTTCGCTTACTAAGTGGGTCCAATAATTGTTCAATTACTGAGGAAAAGTGACATGTTAGAGTACTGCTTCATTTATTGGTCAAAAGTGACATGTCAGAGCAGTGTCATTATACAGTATGTACAGGACAGGTGACTTGACATTTGATTTTCGATTTGCGGCTTTCGTCCCAGCGAAAATCTAATATTATTAAATTCCTTAATTATGAAATTAATTAATTAAAAATTATCGCGCGATTTAAAAAAATGAAAAAAATAACAAGCAGGTTAACAATATCCGACTCCAAGATTGAAACCCAAAAAATATATATTCCAACAAGTATTTCAAGTTGAACGATTTTTGACGTGAAAATAGTAAGAGAGCACACAGAAAACATACTCGTGTTTGTGATTTCTGTTGGATGTAACAATCTTATAGACTTAACGTAATTCTAGTGTTTTTATCCAATTTGTTTGAACTCTGCTATTGTATGATGACTTTATATTGTATTGAACGATAAACAAATTATAAATACGCACAATTAATCGCTTACTTCCATGAATTAACATTGCAAAAATCGCACATGAACGCATCGGACCCACATGTTCCGGACAGGGGACCCAATCGTCAAAACAGGGGACCCGACCAGATTGCTTAGGACCCATACTGAGACCGCCGGGTCGTCGTTGGTCCCCGATAAATTTATGCGCATTTAAGGCCGGGTCCCGTCAGGTCCCGTCAAATTGTTGCGCGACATAAGAAAGGGACCTGCGCGTTAACAGGCAGTGGACCTGCGCGTTATGAGCAGTGTCCCCGCACTTATATTCAGGGTACCCGCGTATTTCAAGCGCGTAGCAAACAGCTGAAAAGTTATAATCATATCAACCAAGTGAAATTATGTCAAATCACTTAAAATTCAGTTAATTTTATGTCAGAGGACTGCTTCATTTATTGGTCAAAAGTGACATGTCAGAGCAGTGTCTACAGTATGTACAGGACAGGTGACTTGACATTTGATTCTCGATTTGGGGCTTTCGTCCCCGGCGAAAATCTAATATTATTAAATTCCTTAATTATGAAATTAATTAATTAAAAATTATCGCGCGATTTAAAAAAATTATAAAAATAACAAGTAGGTTAACAATATCCGACTCCAAGATTGAAACCCAAAAAATATATCTTCCAACAAGTATTTCAAGTTGAACGATTTTTGACGTGAAAATAGTAAGAGAGCACACTCAGAAAACATACTTGTGTTTGTGATTTCTGTTGGATGTTACAATCTTATAGACTTAACGTAATTCTAGTGTTTTTATCCAATTTTTTTGAACTCTGCTATTGTATGATGAGTTTATATTGTATTGAACGATAAACAAATTATAAATACGCACAATTAATCGCTTACTTCCATGAATTAACATTGCAAAAATCACACATGAACGCATCGGACCCACATGTTACGGACAGGGGACCCAATCGTCAAAACAGGGGACCCGACCAGATTGCTTAGGACCCATACTGAGACCGCCGGGTCGTCATTGGTCCCCGATAAATTTATGCGCATGTTAAGGCCGGGTCCCGTCAGGTCCCGTCAAATTGTTGCGCGACATAAGAAAGGGACCCGCGCGTTAACAGGCAGGGGACCTCCGCGTTATGAGCAGTGTCCCCGCACTTATATTCAGGGGACCCGCGTATTTCAAGCGCGTAGCAAACAGCTGAAAAGTTATAATCATATCAACCAAGTGAAATTATGTCAAATCACTTAAAATTCAGTTAATTTTATGTCAGATCACACATCAATCTCACTGACAAAAAGTGCGACAACACAGAAAAACTCAATCTTTCACAATTCTAAACCCTAAATTCATATCCAACAAACGATAAATTATTAATCTGACTGACACATCAGTCTCACCGACAAAAAGTTGGACAACACCGAAAAACTCAATCTTTCACAATTCTAAACCCTAAATTCATATCCAACAAACGATAAGTTATTAAGTCTGACTGACACATCAGTCTCACCGACAAAAAGTTGGACAACACCGAAAAACTCACTCTTTCACAATTATAAACCCTAAATTCATATCCAACAAACGATAAGTTAATATTCAACAACTAAAATTAAATTTCAACAAAAAAAAGGGTTGTTTAAAAACTGTCCCAATCATTATTGAAAATAGAAGATGCGAGGTATTTTCTAAACTCCTTCATATGAGTTTGATTGAGGCGGGAGACGTCGTCCTTCTTCATCATAAGCGACGTTGCCGCCTGCAACATCGCCACGCCATCTTCTCCCCTGAAAATTCCATCGAAAAAGACACTTATTTTTAAACACGACGACAAATTAATAAAACGCAACATAACTGAAAACTTACTGATTTTGTCTCCTGAAGTCGCGACACCACTTAGCCGGCCAGCGTTTAGTTTTGCTAGGCATGCGTTTTATCAGCCCCATGTCCTTGAAAATAGTCGGGATTACAATCAGAAGTTTGTTGACATCATCGGCGATAAAGCGCCACTCGAACTCAGGAGGCGCATCGGAGTCGTAAATCGTGAAATCCTTTTCCCGCACATCAACAACCAACAACACCCACCGGCCTGACGTACGCATGGGGATGGCAACTTTCTTCGCGATTGTGCAGAGTGGTCTGCCTCTGGATGAGGTACCACAACAACTGAAGCGAGAGCTTACCGGCTCCGCCATAACAAGGCGGCCGAACGGACTCGAGGCACAAAAGCTCTCAAACTCCTCCTGGTTAAGACACCGTCTTATCAACTCGCTGGCGTCGCTGTATAACGAGGTCACCACAGGACGGCAATCAGGAAATTCGTCCACTAAACCCAACTGCTTCTTCATCACAACCTAATTTATACGTAAAACACATCGTAGCCAATTACTTGGTATGAATATTGACAATAGGAAACCCTTATGCACATATGGGCAGGGGACCGCATCGCATATGCTGTGCGTATTTACCCGGGACCTGTGCGAATTAACACGGGACCTGTGCGTATTTTCGCGGGACCCGCCCATAAGATGATGTTCCAGGCATGGGTCCCCTGCGTATAAGCGGGGTCCCCTGCTCGTAGCGCGCGGGTCCCGTGTTCTTCGCGGGCGCAAGGTCACGGGACACACGCTACGCAGTGGACCCGTGCTGGGACCATCATACGGGACCATCATCTTATGGGCGGGTGCCGTGAAAACGGGTCCCCTGATTCTAAGCACGGTCCTATGCTTGCAACGGTCCTATGCTTGCAAGCACGGGTCCGATTTTGAAAATTAGGGTTCGATTGGTTAAATTGAAGACGAAGAGTAGAACAAATACCTTCACTCTCTGGGTGTTCCCGCTGATTGCCATTGTAGATTGATGTTCTGCTTTGGGTTTTACTTGCAGAGAATCGATTTGCAAAACGTTTGGTGTGCAGGAGAAAAGAGGATTGAATGGAATTGAACGTTAAAGTGGTGGTTGCTTTTTTACTTTTACTGTTCTGTCACGGGTTGTGTTGTTTGCTAATCGCTACAGTAAAACCTGTAAACTCTTAAACCTTTATAGTTATTACCCGGGTTCTATCAGGGGTTATGTCGTTTGCCAATCGATACAGTAAAACCAGTAAATTCTTAAACCTTTATGTTTATTACGCCAAATCTATCACGGGTTGTGTTGTTTGCCAATGGCTACAAATACCCCTTTATGTTTATTACATAACTAACCTAATTAAATACAACTATCTATCTATATATTTTTAAACCTAATTAAATATTATAAAATAGTTCATTTAATTTAAAATACAATACTAATTAGATCAGGTTCATAATATAATATATAATGCTTCAAATTAAATATAAATACTTAGATTCACGTACAATACAATAACATAAAATTATTAAGTAATTTACTATTCTACCCTTCTCGCCCTTCTCCAACCGGACCTTGGTCGACATCCTTCTGCACGGCTTCGTTTCGGACAACCTCGATCCAACCTGGGCCGAGGAAAACTTCGCTCTCAGCGTCGTCGTCGTCGTCTCGGACAGCCTCGGGTGCTTGTCCTTGGATCACTTCGCTCATACCATTGCAGATGCCGTCGCCGTCGAGTTCGATAGGAGGGTCGTCGGGGTTTAAGAATCTGTCTATCTCAAACACGACGAACAGCCTCCTTTGGGAGAGGTCGACGCCGAGGTCTGCCTCTAGACGGCGGCGGACGTCGTCGGCCGTGGTAGTCCGGGGGTCCGAGTTACGGACGATTTCCTGGAGGCGGGCGACGATTTTGGACGTCCGTCAGCATTCTTGGTCGATTTGTTTCTGGGATTAACAAAAATGTTATTTTCGGATGTTGTGTGTTTTTATAATGTAGACGTAATTAATTAATGGAAGCCCTACAGCTTGCAAAACCGTAAGACCTTTGGAAAACCCTAACATATATCGCGGGACCCAGGCTCTAGTGCACGGGACCCAAGCTCTCTTTCGCGGGACCCAAGCTCTTGTGCACGGGACCCAAGCTCTAGTGTATGGGGGCATGGGACCTATCAATAAGAAGCGATTATGCGCGGGGCCCTTTCTTTTGCGCGCAGGTCCCCTGAATTTATGTGCAGGTCCCATTATCTAATGCGCCGGCACTAATTTGCGGGAACCGTGCACTGATGCGCGGGTCCCATGAATTTATGCGCGGGTCCCATAAATTTATCCGCGGGTCCCGTGAATTTATGTGCGGGTCCTGTATATTTATGTGCGGGACTCATGCTTCTATGTAGGGTCCCATGATCTAACGCGCGGGTTGCCTGCTTTCAAGCAGGGTCCCCTGATCAACTGGACGTTTTAAAAAGCGAAAATTGAACATGTTCGCCAGTCCAAACCGGAATTTCGAAGCTTGGGGAACCCATTACCTTCGAAACAGGGATTAGGACTGAGAGTTACAAATTTAGATGGTTGTATTCAAAATACGACCAGTAAAAATACTTACAGTGAAGCGTGAGGTTCGAATTCGTTCACTGAGGACTTTCGAGTGTTCCTTCGCCTGTGAAGAAGCTGATATGAAGTCGGGACGTAGAAATTGTAGGTGATTTCTATTAAGGACGAGGACGAAGAAGAAGAAGAATAATTCGGTGAGGTGGGGTGGAGTGGAATTAATGCTTTCTGCTGCAAAATGGACGTGCAGCTTTTAATTCATTTCAGGCGTTGTATTTTATTTTTGTTTTTCTCTTTTGTTTTTATTAATAATAAGGGATTACGAGAAGATGATTAAGTGTTAATTAAAAAGAGTGCTATTGACAAAAAAAAAAGTCAAGAGTGCTATTTTTTTAAACTTGACCGCGTCAAAGGCTATTTTTTAAAAAGACCCGATATTTTAGTGAGGGTATGGTGATGAGACATTAGGCCAACGTGACTTTCCCCTCGATTTAAGGATCTTGTCTCTAAGGGTTTGGGCTTAAATTCAATTCTAACTCCAACATTGTTGTAGCCCAACATTCTTAACTATTCATTCATTATTTGGACCAAGGGAGTGATTTAATTTGGGCCATAAAATTTTTATCACTTTCTCCTCAATTAGATTCTATTAAGTTGGGCCAAGTTGTAGTTCGGGCCTTAATAAATTTTATTTGAGCTAATCTGTTTAATTCAATATAGATTATTTATTTTTTTTTTATATTTTCCACTTAATTGGGCCGAGATTATGTGAATCAAATATTAACTGGGCCGAGTTCCTCGTTCGGCATTTAATCCGTTTGAATACCAACTTCATCTATCAGATTTATACAAAATAAATCACGCCCTAATCCCGTATTTTAATTACGGATATTAATCCTCGTAAACTTGTTTGAAATTTATTGGCTGTTTTAGCTTACGAGGACTCGAGTTCTACACAGGGCGGCAAAAATCTGATTCTAGCCAACGTTGAAAAGTTCAGTTACATTGCCTATTTATATACAGGTAAAAAGTTAAAGCAACTTATCGATTACAGAAACGTTAGCAACTCATACAATAAAAGTTACGGCGTTTATTTTTAATTTCTGTATTTTTCAGTCCATCCTCAAGATGAGCAAAATTTTGCAAAAAATGCTCATCTTGGACAATAGTGACTGGAAACACATGAGGACAAGGGCTTGGTTAAAATGTCAGCAAGATTCTGAGCAGAAGAAACATGTTTGGGGAGTAGAAAACCATTCTTGTATTCATTGGCGGAGTCAGCCAGTTAAATAAGTAGGGTCCACTTTAATTGGACCCCATACCCACTACTTTTAAAGTTTTCAGTGGGATCCCTTTAGTATACTTTTTCTAAAAATTTTACCCCTAATATTAATTATGTCACCTTATATTATTAAGAAAAAAATTTCCCAGTGGGGTCCAGTGACCCCACTGGGTCTCATGTGGCTCCGCCACGGCTTGTATTGATTTCGAACATGGCCGTCGATATCGATATGGTGCGGCTCATCGAAACTTGATTGGAGGCATGGGCGGAGCTGGCATATGGCGAGGGTAGGCAATAATCTATATTTACATATATATTAATACAATAAATTGATCGTATCTATGTTAATAGAGAAAAAAAAAATATCTCTTCAACACCATCTTTAACTTTAATAGAACATGAGATAGTTTACTAATATATATGTATAAATATAGTTAACGTGTTGTGATTACTTTAGATTACTTGGCATGATCAAGATTGCCATCTTTATTAATTCAATTCTCTTTGTTATTATAATATCTGACATTATTAAATTTTCTTTCCAACTTTTGTGTGTTATTATTTAACCACCATTTTATTGCTTTTATTTTATATTTTGTTTGAACCTATCCATAAGGTTATTGTTTTATTTTTTAACTATTCCAATTCGCATTTTCTACATCAACAAACTCAAGTAAAAACAATTTGCAATGCAATATTTTTTATATTGTTACACGTATAAAAAATATATATTTGACATTCTATACAATACATGAGTGAAATAATTTTATGGCCCAGATCATGTAAAAATGATTTCTAACGTATGTTGGCATTCTTCACAACACGCGACTGAAATATTATTATGGCGCACGTTAAATCAAAATGATTTCTAATGTATAGTGCAATTTATATTGTTATACGTATAAAATATATATCTGACATTCTTTACAATACATGAGTAGAATATTATTATGATGCATGTCTATTAAAAATAATTTCTCATGTATCATGCAAAAGTATGATTATTTATTTTACTTGACATGCGCCATAATAATATCTCAGTCGTGTATTTTGAAGAATGACAACATTCAGATGGTCGTATTTAGTAGTGCAAATTAAATGAGGTCATTCATAGTAGTTGTCAGTAGTACAAATAAAATGTATGATGAGAAATCCCACGACTATGAGTCTTACAAGATGTCTGGACCTAAAGTTCTTGGACAAATCCTTTAATTACACGACTGCTTCAGTAACAGTTGTGCACAAATAAGACTCACAAAGATCATGATTAAATGATGCCGTTCACAAGTTGATAATATTGTTACAAGTGTAAAATAATATATCTGAAATTTTTTGCAATAGACGACTCAAATAGTATTATGGCCCAAATGAAGTGAAAAAATAACTGTTAATATATGTTGGCATTCTTCACATAGCATGACTGAAATATTCTTATGGTGCACGTCAAATAAAAATGATTTGTAATGTATAGTGCAATATTTTTTATATCGTTACAAGTAGAAAAAAACATATTTGACACTCTTTACAATACATGACTGAGAAAGTATTATGGCGCACGTCAAGTATAATATATTTGACATTCTATACAATACACGACTGAAATATTGTTATGGCCCAGATCCAGTAAAAATAATTTCTAACTCATGTTAGCATTCTTCACGATAGGCGACTGAAATATTATTATGGCGAACGTTAAATCAAAATGATTTCTAATGTATAGTGCAATTTATGTTGTTACATGTATAAAATATATATTTGACATTCTTTACAATACACGACCAGAATATTATTATGATGCATGTCTATTAGAAATAAATTCTCATGTATCCTGCAAAATTATGATTATTTATTTTATTTGACATGCGCCACAATAATATCTCAGTCGTGTATTTTGAAGAATGCCAACATTTAGATGTTCGCCTTCAGTAGTGCAAATTAAATGAAGTCTTGCATAGTAGTTGTCAGTAGTGCACATAAAATGTATGATGAGAAATCACACGACTATGAGCCTTACAAGATATCTGGACCTAAAGTTCTAGGACAAATTCTTTAATTTCACGGCTGCTTCAGTAATAGTCGTGCAAAAATAAGACTCACAAAGATCATGATTAGATGACACCGTTCACAAGTTGACATATAATGCAATATTATTTTATATTGTTACACGTATAAAAAAATATATTTGACATTATTTACTATACACGATATTATTATGGTCCAGATCAAGTAAAAATAATTTTTAATATTTGTTGGCATTCTTCACATATCATGACTAAAATATTATTATGGTGCACGTCAAATAAAAATGATTTGTAATGTATAATGCAATATTATTTATTCGAGTTTGAGTTTTTTGTTTTGCTGGTCTCAACTCCACTATGAAATAAATGCGCGGGTCTCGGGTGCACTATGAAATAAATGTCCCGGTCACGGATGAAGTTTGTGGATCAAGATGAAGACGATAATCAGATTTGACCACTGATTTAATAGTTTATGTTTATTTTTTATGGGATGTTGCCAACCCCGGCCCGCAACCCGCATCGTAATATTAAAAATATATTGAACATTCTTTACAATACACGACTGAAATATTATTATGACACATGTCAATTAAAAATAATTTCTCATGTTTCATGCAAAATTATGATTATTCATATTGTATAATGCATTACACCTTATGACCTTATAAATTTATTACCAACTGACCGCTCTAATGATACGTCTGAATGTTGTCATTCTTCACAATACACAACTGAAATATTATTATGGTGAGTTTTATATTGTTACACGTATAAAAAAATATATTGACATTCTTTACAATTCATGACTGAAATATTAATATGACCCAGATCATGTAAAATAATTTCTAATTAATGTTTGCATTCTTCACATTACACGATAGGAATATTATTATGGCGCACGTCTAATAAAATAATTGTAATGTATGATGCAATATTTTTTAAGTTGCTACACGTATAAAAAAAATATATTCGATATTCTCTGCAATCCACGACTGAAATATTATTATGGCACAAATAAAGAAATAATTTCTAATGTAGCATGCTATAATTATTTATATTGTAATAATTCACTACACCTTATGACTTATAAATTTATTTAGCCAGTGCCATTCATTAGAAACATTTAATTAGCATTACTGCACACGAACGTCTGAATGTTGTCAGTCTTCACAATACACGACTGAATATGCATGTCAAATATAGATAATTTGTAATCTATAATGCAATATTTTTATATTGTTACACGTTATAAAATTTATATTTGACATTATTTACAATATGAAATATTATTATGGCTGATATCAACAAAATGATTTCTGATATATCATGCAATATTATAGTTATTTCTATGATACACGTAAAAGAACGTATATTTGACATTCTTTACAATACACGACCTTCATTAGTAGTGTATACTCATATATTTTTTTGTTAACAATAAAATAATTATACTGCATGATACATAGAAATTATTGAAGGCGCACAAGAAATTTGTAAGAGGCGTCTAAGTCTATAAGTAGTTGTCAGTAGTTCAAATTAAATGTGTATAATGAATAGAAGTCGTTCAATAAGAACCCATTATTTGGCACTTCTACGACTTCCTGTGTTTTGTTGTCTCTCATTGATATCTTCAGTTATCAATAAAGGACATACAGTAGAAACTCTATAAATTAATACTCGATAATTTAATAAACTCTTTAATATAATATTTTTGGCCGGTTCCGACTCGGGGATAACGTACTAAATTAATAATTCTCTAAATTTATAAGATAATAGACTTTTGATAATTTCTATAGGTCCCGCATAAATTATAAATTAATAATTCCATATGTAAAAACATTCCCATTTTACATTAACGAAGATTACTTGAAAAATGACTCAATGGTCATTTGCTTTTTATTGATATATTTATTAATATTACTTAAATATACCTTAACACTATATGGATTACGATAAACTTGGGAGATTGAAGGTTTGATCCTTAATTTGACGTTAATAAGGACGTAGGAGATTTAAGATTATTTGATGTTTGAGAAGTTTGAAAGGTAATATACACTATAAGTTAATAAAATATTAATTTATCGATAAATTGATAATTATTAATTTATCGATTAATTAATAATTCTTTTAATTGATAAATGTAGCCGGTCCCAACTGTATTAATTTATAGAGTTTCAACTGTATATGAGCAAGCCATGATGAAAGAATAAACGACATGATAGAAGAAGAAAGAGCAAAGAGTGTTGATCCATCGAGTGCCATACAGTATCGTTTGGATGAGAGATCTATCAGCTTCCACGTCCGCATCAAAACCCGCCATGTAGTATTCTCCGACAAGATAACCCTAAACCCTAACAGAAGGGCTTACAGTTTTCTTCTAACGCTCCCTATGTATCCTCTTAAAGAAATAATAATGAATGTATGAATGAAAAAAAAATAAACCTAAAGGCAAACTGGGGAAAAATCAACAACAACATCAAAAAATTACTTAAAATGTTAAAAGACTCGCCGAGTAATTAACATATGCATATGCCTTAGATGTTTGATTTAATAGATTGTTTTACATACCAAAATCCATCTCGAGCGATATGAAGGACGTTTGCTGCCAGCTTGGTGACCATTGAACATATAAATAATTGTCTGAAATTTGAACGAGCAGCACCTTATAAAGATGTGGATCAAATGACATTGCGGGTGCAAAAGCAGTAATGAGAAAAAAAAGGTACACCTGAATATGCCACACATTTGAAACAAATAATCTACAGTGGATCCGAACACTACTATTCAGGCACTGCTATTATATATATAGGAAATTTATACTGAGTAATAGTTATGGGATTGAGATATTGTCATATAAACGTATAACTTCATTACTCAAACATATATGTTTTACAGTTATTTAATTGTTAAATAGCTATAATCATATATAATTTAGGGTTTTCATATATGATTTATCTTGAGACACTAATAATCAATATATGCATACAATGTAACAATGTTTTACAAAGGGCATCAATCAAGCAACAAAGAGCATTACATACATTATTTGGAACTTCGTAACAATCTTTCAACATTTGGCAGCAGCCACATGCCTATTCATGAAGAGTCGGCACAATCTTTTTTCCATTACATTAGGGTTTACAAGTTATTTTTGCCTTCACATCATTGGTAAGTAATGTCAATTAATAAGATTCAGTTGTTGAACCTAAAGAGAGTTGACATATACCTTCCGAAGTTAGTTGTCATGCATGGTCAGTTGTCCGTGTATTGAGATGTTTGTCCAGTTGGTATCAAGATTTTAATCATCAAAGGAAATTATATGGGGATACCAAGTTCTTCAAACATTCAGACATTATAGACATATTATACCACAAAACCTTTAACACCATATAGTATAATATCTTACAGTACTTTTTATTGAATATTGTGTATGAACGTATTTGATGAGTATCAGTCTCATAGTACTTATACATCATGTTTTATATTACTCTGTTTTGCATCTCGACTTCTTGGATCTTCAACGGGTCGAAGTATGAGAAGGATATCTCAAGTCCACTCGATAAGGAATCAGAGACTGGTAAGAATTTTTTTAACATCAATAATTGCAAGACTGCTCCATTGATCGACTATAATTCTATATAATAAAAAGTTTCTTGCGGGATGAAATAGTTTTCGTACAATCATGCAATTTCTTGCGGGTGTAAAGAGTATAAAGTCTATAACAATTAGGTGAGAGATTGCTTAACTAACGCTTGTAATAAGAACATAATGCACTACTGATGTATATTGTTATAATGCAGTACTGCATCGTTCTTACTCCTGTTTCCTAAGTTACATGATTGTTCACTAACAGTCGTGCAATAGTTTTCGTACAGTTGTCCAGTTACTTGCGGGTGTAAAGAGTATGTATTGGAACATTTATTCTGATTTCTTTGTTTGAAGTTCTACATAATTATGTTTCTAATTTCACAATCCATGATTAACATATATGTAGGGTTTGTACTGTTTTTGCACAACTGTTATTGAAGTAGTCGCGTAATTTAAGGATTTGTCCTATTTTGCACGACTATTATTGAAGCAGTCGTGTAATTTAACAAACAGGAGGTTGTGCATAATTTCAAATGGACCTGAACCACGTAAGAACGTCGTAATAGTGCATTATAACATTATACAGCAGTCGTGCATTCATATGCAAAATGTTACGGCCGTAAGTGAACATAATGCATGCTTATCTAATAATTTATTGTATGAAGGTAGGAAATTATAGATAGAAAAGAAGTAAAAAAAATGTTTGACGTCGACTTTAGGAGGTTTCATACATCCATTCAGATATGTTTTTTACAGGTTTGACATGTAATTGTAACATCTTATCGGAAACACTATATTGAACCAAATTTAAGAACATATTAATAGATTTATTTACTTTGCGCGAAACAGTTTGTCTTTGAATGCATAGGAAAACATTGGAAATCTACGAGAATACACTACCGATGAAGACTTAAAAGACTCTTACAAAATTGTTTGCCCACCACAATACATCTGAACATTATATTCGCACCACTGACAAATATTGTCACACAAAAATGTAAAACAATGACACGATTAATAAAAAAGATATCATTACAAAAGTTATATGAATTACTTAATCACATGAACTTTAATTCATATAACATATTAATATTGACCATATAATTTTTAACCGTGAAAATTGAAAAATGAGAAGTAACAGTTATAAAAAAAAACTCTGCCACAATATATTATTTTTTGCCATTTAGTTGTATAAATGATTAACTATTGTTTGCTCCTGGCTGGGTTCGGGCGGGTCCGGATGTTGTCACCCCGACCAGAAACAGCACCGAGACCCGCTCCTTATAATTTTTTATATAAATATTAATATATATTTATATAACATAGAAACATATATTTACTAAATAATAATTATATAGAAAAAATTTATAAATGCGGGCCAGTTTTTCTAAGGCGAATCTCGGGTCCACTATAAAATAAATGTGTGGATCTCGATCCACTATAAAATAGATGGCTCGATCGCGAATCTCGGGTCTTTCCGATAGCAATAGATCTAATAAACGAAAAAATCTCTTAAAAATAACCCGTGCATCGCACGGGTCTGAAACTAGTTATTATAAGTTTTCAAGAATGGTAGATTAGGCTTTATATATGACACATCTGATCATATCATATCATATATATCCTGACAAAAATATGTAATTATCTCAACTGAAAAATTTTCATGCATGTCTTGATGAATTTTTTATTCAATTTCATGAGGTGGAAGTGGAAACATGGCGGCGAAAATCTGATTCTGTTAAAGTTGAGCCAACGTTGAAAAGTTATGTTACATTGCCTATTTATATACAGTTAAAAAGTTAAAGCAACTTATCGATTACAGAAACGTTAGCAACTCATACAATAAAAGTTACGGCGTTTGTTTTTAATTTCTGTATTTTTCAGTCCATCCTTAAGATGAGCATAATTTTGCAAAAAATGCTCATCTTGGACAATAGTGACTGAAAACACATGAGGACAAGGGCTTGGTTAAAATGTCATCAAGGTTCTGAGCAGAAGAAACATGAAAGCAGAAAACCATTCTTATATTCAGTGGCGGAGTCAGACAGTTCAATAAGTAGGGTCCATTTTAATTGGACCACATACCCACTACTTTTAAAGTTTTCAGTGGGATCCCTTTAGTATACTTTTTCTAAAAATTTTACCCCTAATATTAATTATTTTACCTTATATTATTAAGAAAAAAAATTTCCCTGTGGGGTCCAGTGAACCCACTGGGTCTCATGTGGCTCCGCCACGGCTTGTATTGATTTCGAACGTGGCCGTCGATATCGATATGGTGCGGCTCATGGAAAACTTGATTGGAGGCATGGGCGGAGCTGACATATGGCGAGGGTAGGCACTTGCCTACCCTGAGATCTTATTCAAGTCTATATTTACATATATATTAATACAATAAATTGATCGTATCTATGTTAATAGAGAAAAAAATCTCTTCATCACCATCTTTAACTTTAATAGAACATGAGATAGTTTACTAATATATATGTATAAATATAGTTAACGTGTTGTGATTCCTTTAGATTACTTGGCATGATCAAGATGGCCATCTTTATTAATGCAATCCTCTTTGTTATTATAATATCTGACATCGTTAAATTTTCTTTGCTACTTTTCTGTGTTATTATTTAACCACCATTTTATTGCTTTTATTTTATATTTTGTTTGAACCTATCCATAAGGTTATTGTTTTATTTGTTAACTATTCCAATTCGCATTTTCTACATCAACAAACTCAATATAGTGGAATTAATAAGTTTCATGTATATATATACAAATATATATATGTTAATGTTGACTAGCTCAATGATGACAATAATGTTGATCTCACATTCCAGTCGACATTGTTTGTTGAGAACTGGTCAACCTTCAGTTTTATCTTTCATGCCCAAAACCTACTTAAATTAATTACGGGGTATTTTTTTAGTATTGTCCAGGTCTTGAATAAGGATAGGAAGGGTTCAAACCGTGTTGAAACCGCGTGGATAAGCTGGACCGAAAATAGGAGTGCACTTACTAAAAATAGAAGATTTGAAGATCAAAGAGAATTAGTCTCAAGGAGATATTTTGGGAGATTATCCAGGGATCTCATATCAATTCAAGAGGCAGCCAAGACCTATAAAATAAGAAGATTTCGAGCTGCCATTATGACGACTTTCGAGAGAGCTTTCATGGAGTAAAGTTGAGCGACATATTGAGTGAAAATATGAGCGAAACACATATCGAGCTTGAGCGAGTTTTATATATTACAAGAGTCGTCTTTTAGCCTAGTATTGAGCTTTTAGAAGTCGTAGTACTTCGTAGGTTTTTCGGATCTTGTTGATTCGTAGATTTTCTAGGCTTGTTTTTTACTATCTTAGGATAGTTGTTTTGCATCCATTGCTATAGTGGAATTTTGCCCTTTGAGGCACGCAGCAAGTTTTTATAACTTGCTGCACAGATTTACATCTCGTTTTCACCATCTTTCTTTTCTAAGTTCGTTAAATATTCCGCTGTGCGTTCTGTGTTGGCGTCAGTGTTGACCCAACATTTGTTCCAACATTTAGTCACCAGTTTTAGAACTTAGTGTTTTACATCCATATCGTACCGGGACCACTTCAAAGTGGTATCAGAGCCTCCGCTTGACGTGACTAAGCGTTTTTGATCCTTTATAATGGATGTTACAAGCTCAAACTATCTCGGCAAGGTTCCTGTGTTAGACGGTTCCAATTATGCCTATTGGAAGGTTCGTGTGCGCCAATGCATCAAGTCCATAGATGTGCGAGCGTGGGAAGCAGTCCTCAACGGATACACTCCACCTCGATCTCCTCCAGATGCTGATGGGGAAGTAGTCGACAAGCCTATCGAACAGTGGACTATTGCTGAAAAGAATGCGGCCGAGTATAACGACAAAGCTCTTAATGCCATCTTCTCTTCGGTGGATATTTTCATGTTCAAGATTATTCAGAATTGCTCGACGGCAAAGAACGCATGGGATCTACTTCAGAGGTACTGCGAAGGCGATGCGAGTGTGAGGGAAACCAAGCTACGATACCTCCCCAATCAGTTCGAAAATCTCAGAATGAAGGAAGACGAGGATATCACCACATACTTTGGGAAGATCCTGACGATTTCAAGCGAGTGTGCTAGCCTCGGAGATCCGATTGCAAATAAGGTACTTGTTTCTAAAGCTTTACGTACTTTAACTGAAAAGTTTAATGTGAAGGTAGCAGCGGTCGAGGAAGCACACAACTTGGCCAATATGGAGTTCAACAAGTTGATGAATATCATGAAGAATTACGAGATCAATCTTGACGTTCAAAAGAGGGCATCACGCGGTAAAAGTATTGCTCTAGTCAGTCAGTCATCCAAGGTGCAAACTGATGAAGTTGACTCTGACAATGATGAGGATATGGCTATGTTCGTGAAGAAGTTTACAAAGTTCCTTCAGAAGAAGAATGTTGAGCAGAATGTTGGCCCAACATTCAGGAAGGACCAGAATGCCAAAACAGAATCTTCGTCTGCGCCTCCATACTTCAAACGCAATACTGACGGAAAGAAGAAGATTGACTTGGATTCAGTGAGATGCCATGCATGCGCGGGTTGGGGTCATTATGCCAATGAATGCGCGAACACCCTTCGCAAGCGTGGGAAATCACTTCGGGTCGACCTCTTCGATGATGAAGAGGAAGAACAGGGTGCAAAGGAGACTAAGCAATCATCAGTGACCATTCAATCCTTCTCGGATGATGAAGATCATCAAATCGGCTTCACTGCGGTAACTGATGTTGAGCCAACATCTGACTTAACATCTGGAAAACATATTATTTTTGATTATGATGATTCAAACTGTTTTGATGGGTATTCTAGTTTTGATGATGCAGAGTTAGAAGCCGATGCTTGTGTAGAAATTCAAGTTAATGAAACCGTCAAGATGATGTCCGCACAATATGAAAAGGAAAAGGCGAAGAATGCGGAACTCAAAGCCAAGCTGAAGACCCTGTCCGAGGAGAATGCTAAGAACGAAAAGATGATTGAAAGCATGCTAGATGGAATGAACAAAATGGAAGCCTTACTAACACGCAAGGACAAGGAGATTGACAAGCTTCAAAAGCGAGTCGACGAAGACGACGAGACGTTCACAAAGATGAACAAGGGTAAAGCGACCCTTGATGAGGTATTATCCGTAGGCATTTTTGATAAGCAAGGTTTAGGATTTAATACCCTGCCTAACAATGCTTCAGATTTTGTTGTGCATGATAGACCTAAGATAGTCTCTGTTAAGGAGAATGCCGAGCATGTTGCGAACGTGAGTAATGAGATATTAGTCGTTAAAAAGGGTCCTAAACATGCTGCTAGTAGGGATAGACAATTTAAATGCAAGCATTGCATGCAATCTGGTCATATTAAGTCATACTGCTGGAAGTTGAAGGGGGAGATTTCTGCCAAGAAATCGATGTCGGCTGGAATGTCACCCAACATCTCGCTCAACATTGAGAAATCAGTGTTGAAAGATATGTATGGAGAAGACTCGGCTGGCTCACCTTCAAATTCTGGAAATTCAAATGCTGTTTTGTCATCTAAGAAAGTTTGGGTAGCGAAGTCTGTGCACAAATGCAATGTTGTATATACCTCTTTGCGAGCTAACGTGACAGGTTCTTGGTACTTCGATAGCGGGTGTTCCCGACATATGACGGGTACCAAAGATTATCTAAGTGATTACATGCCTTTATGGAGTGGATCTGTGACGTTCGGAGGAGGTGCTAAAGGGCGGATTCTTGGTCGAGGCAGATTGAATGTTCCCGATTTCCCTAAGCTAAGCAACGTACTCCATGTCGACGGACTTGTAGCTAACTTGATTAGCATAAGCCAACTTTGCGACGACGACTTGGAGGTAAGATTTAATAAGGGATGTTGTGAGGTTTTTAACAGCAATGGTGTTCGAGTTATGGCAGGTAAACGATCGAGCGATAACTGCTACTTAGTCGGAGACAAATCCAATTCGAAGGACGTGTGCCAACTATCGAAGGCCGAAGACGATGTCATTCTTTGGCATCACAAACTGGGGCACGTCAATTACCGAACTCTGGAGCAGCTTATCAAACACGAAGCAATCAGAGGCATACCAAAGCTGAAGGAATTTGGTAAGGCTGTATGTGAGTCATGCTTGAAGGGTAAGCAAGTGCATGCCAGTCATAATGCTGACCCACATTCTGTTCAACATTTTAAAACTGCTCATTGCTTTCAACTTATTCACATGGATTTGATGGGTCCGATGGAAGTAGATAGCATTGGTGGTAGGAAATATGCTTACGTACTTGTTGATGATTACTCTAGATATGCATGGATTTTCTTTCTTAAGGAAAAATCTGAGTCGTTCGATTTTTTCAAAACGTTTTGCGCTATGATTAAGAATAATTTCAGGGCTTCGATTTCTCGTATTAGGTCTGATCATGGTAGGGAATTTGAGAATCAATTGTTTGACAAATTTTGTGATAGAAAAGGCATTATTCATGAGTATTCTTCTCCTAAGACACCCCAACAAAATGGGGTGGCCGAAAGGAAGAATAGGACATTGCAGGAAATGGCACGTGTTATGTTGCATTCTAAGAGTCTTTCTAAAAGATTTTGGGCTGAAGCGTTGCATACCGCATGTCATATATCTAATCGTGTTTTCTTTCGTCATGGTACTAAAATGACTTCGTATGAATTGTTGAATGGGAAAAAGCCGACTGTCAAGTATTTCCATGTCTTTGGATGTTATTGTTATATGTTAAATGTTCGTGAGTACTTGACCAAGTTTGATTCGAAAAGTGACAAGTGTATTTTTCTTGGATACTCACCTAATAGTCGTGCTTATCGTGTGTATAACTTGCGCTTAAAGTCTGTTCAGGAATCGGCAAATATTGTGTTTGATGATGCTACTGATCTTGGCAAAGTGTCTCCTCAAGTTGATATTTCAGATGTTATACAAGCTGTGGATGAAACAGAGGACAATGTCGAGGACGATGTTGACCCAACATTTGACTCAACATCTGTGCCAGAACAGAACAGCGAGGCTGGACCCAGTGAAGTTCGTAGAGACCCGCCAGCTAAGATTCAGAAAGATCATCCCACAGACTTAATTATTGGAAATGTGAACGAAGGTAGGAAAACCAGAGATAAGCCGCGCAAGGATTATAAGTCTATGGTAAGAAACGTATGCATGAACACGGTATACGCTGAGGTGCGCTTTAATTGTTTTGTTTCTGAGATAGAACCAAAGAATGTCCTTGAAGCTCTCAAGGATAATTTCTGGATAAATGCGATGCAAGAGGAACTCTTGCAGTTTGAGAAAAACCAAATATGGACCTTAGTCCCACGGCCGAAGGACATTAATGTCATAGGCACGAAGTGGATCTTTAAGAATAAATCTGATGAATTTGGTAGAGTTGTTAGGAACAAAGCACGTCTAGTAGCTCAGGGTTATACGCAAGTTGAGGGCATAGATTTTGATGAGACTTTCGCTCCCGTGGCTAGGTTAGAATCAATCAGGTTGTTATTAGCTATTGCATGTTGGCTTAACATCACGTTACACCAAATGGATGTTAAGGCTGCGTTTTTATATGGATATATTGATAAAGAAATCTATGTTGAACAGCCTAAGGGATTTGAGGATCCACATTTTCCTAACCATGTTTTTAAGCTGCAGAAAGCCTTATATGGACTGAAGCAAGCGCCTCGAGCTTGGTATGGTAGGTTAACTACATTTTTACTCGATTTTGGGTTTACTCGAGGTGAGGCAGACCGCACTCTTTTTATAAAAAGGATCGGTTCTGATATTTTAATTGCCCAAGTTTATGTTGATGATATTGTTTTTGGCTCGAGCTCACAATCTATGCTAGATCAATTTGTACAGGCCATGAACTCCACCTTCGAAATGAGCATGATCGGGGAACTAACTTATTTTTTAGGCTTGCAGATTAAGCAAAGCAGCGACGGGATCTTTATGTCTCAAGAGAAATACGCGAAGAACACAGTCAAGAAGTTCGGACTTGACACGGCAAAGGTAATGAAAACTCCAATGGGGTCATCGCAAAAGGTATGTAAGGACAATGTTGGACAGAATGTTGACCCAACATTATATCGATCCATGATAGGCAGTTTGCTTTATCTTTCAGCTAGTAGACCCGACATCATGTATAGCGTATGTGTATGTGCTAGATATCAGTCTGAGCCTAAGGTCTCCCATCTTAATGCCGTTAAGCGTATTCTTCGTTATGTGAGTGGTTCGTGTAGCCTAGGATTGTGGTTCTCTAAAGATACTAATATGAGTCTTGTAGGCTACAGCGATGCTGATTGGGCAGGTGACGAGGATGATCGCAAGAGTACAAGTGGCGGCTGTTTCTTCTTAGGTAACAATTTAGTTGCATGGTACACTAAGAAACAGAATTGTGTGTCTTTATCTACTGCTGAGTCTGAGTATGTTGCTGCTGGTAGTTGCTGTACGCAATTAATATTGTTGAATAGCATGTTGTGTGACTATGGTTTAGAGTGCGAGTCAGTTCTCATGTATTGTGATAACCTTAGTGCCATCAACATATCTAAGAACCCTATCCAGCATTCACGCACGAAGCATATAGATATAAGGCATCATTTTCTGAGAGATATGGTAGAGAAAGAATTAGTGCGCATTGAGCATATAGACACGAAACATCAGTTAGCTGACATTTTCACGAAAGCATTGGATTTTGAAAGGTTTTCGGACCTGAAAAAGTCCATAGGTTTGCATCAGTCTGTCTGAATGTTGGTCCAACATTTGGATCAACATAGCAGAAGTCGAACTTGATTGTTACTGCTTTGATATTTGATTTAATGTTCTCTCTGTTATTCTTTGAAATGATTTGACTCACCTAGAACGTTCCCTGAAATGACCCTCTTTCAAAAAAAAAAAAAATCGTGATCCTTTTTCAAGATACAGGTTCAGGTAATAAGCTTCCCTAGGTGCACGGCATTCGCGGTGACGATGCACTCTTTGCGACAAAAATCCTAACCTTGATGATAAGGATCTTATTAGGGCTGTGCATAATATTACGAGTCTATATTGAAGTATGTAGGGCAGAAAATGAAAGGGAATTGATTTTAGGGTGTTGAACAGAAAAGTCTCGAATTTCAGAGTAGAATGTTGAGTCTTATGTTGGGGCAACATATGTGACTGTCAGTTTGATCATGCTATATTTTTTTTTTTTTTTTTTGCTTTCGTTTATGTGGATTAGTTTTTAAGTCAGCATGTGTCAGTTTCGTGTGTCTAGTTTAGATATCTCTCAGAATTGCATTAGAAATCCTCGAAGAACAGTTCGTTACGCTTGTCTCAAGTGCTCATCAGTGTCGCTTAAACGGTTAGTCTCACTCGATCCTATTATGAATTTTGACTTGGTATTTTTGGTTGAATCATGATCTGAATTGCTCCTATATTTTCACATGACGATTCCTTCATATACTATTTTTAGCTCCATGTTTACTTAGACAGGTTTGACCTAATTCGACCACATCCTCAAACTGTCTAAATGCTCTTCATTCCAACGATTAGTTTACTTCACTCACTTACACCACGATTTATCCCTATTCTGAGTGACCGTTTTATTTGTGCCGTTGGATATTTTTTGGTTCGACTTGAGCTCTCATCACTTTCGCATATCCTATTTCATAATTCGAACTTGACACTGAAATTAATCTCTGTTCTTGATTGTGGTTGATATAATAGAGGGTTACACATTCTGTTCTCATTTTATTATTTTTGGATTTATCCTTGATTACTTTATGGCGAACTAACTTGTTTCTGAGTCTCAGAATGTTGGACCAGATGTTAGTCCCACATTTGCCTCGACATCTGCAAGTTGGCTAACAGAGAAGTTCTCTGAGTTTTTTTTTCTTTCTTCCCAAAAAGGGGGAGAAGGTTGTGCAGATAAAAAGGGGGAGATTGGTGTCAGGGGGAGCATAATAAGGAGCCGAACAAACAGGGGGAGCTGACCAAGAAGGAGAAGCAGCCGAGAAAGCATCAAAAGGAAACTCCATACTTCATTGAGAGTGAAGCTCTGATCCTTTCTATTTTTTGCATGCATAATTGATTCTCTGATTTTTTGTTTTTACTATGTGCATGCTGATTTGTTTTCTCCGGTATGTTTACATGTTTGCCTGCTTACTTGCCGAATATATTTTGCAGATGTTTAACTTTAGACCTTGTTATGGCTATGTGCTATTTTCGTAGTACTTTGAATAGTTCAATCGCTATTCTATTTTCTTTACTCTAACCATCTTTTAATATTTGTGGTTGAGTAGATTTTGCCTTCAGGGGAGTTTTGGAACTTTTAATTCTGCACGGGTTTTGGGAAGAAAGATAAAAAGGGGGAGATTGTTAATGTTGACTAGCTCAATGATGACAATAATGTTGATCTCACATTCCAGTCGACATTGTTTGTTGAGAACTGGTCAACCTTCAGTTTTATCTTTCATGCCCAAAACCTACTTAAATTAATTACGGGGTATTTTTTTAGTATTGTCCAGGTCTTGAATAAGGATAGGAAGGGTTCAAACCGTGTTGAAACCGCGTGGATAAGCTGGAGCGAAAATAGGAGTGCACTTACTAAAAATAGAAGATTTGAAGATCAAAAGAGAATTAGTCTCAAGGAGATATTTTGGGAGATTATCCAGGGATCTCATATCAATTCAAGAGGCAGCCAAGACCTATAAAATAAGAAGATTTCGAGCTGCCATTATGACGACTTTCGAGAGAGCTTTCATGGAGTAAAGTTGAGCGACATATTGAGTGAAAATATGAGCGAAACACATATCGAGCTTGAGCGAGTTTTATATATTACGAGAGTCGTCTTTTAGCCTAGTATTGAGCTTTTAGAAGTCGTAGTACTTCGTAGGTTTTTCGGATCTTGTTGATTCGTAGATTTTCTAGGCTTGTTTTTTACTATCTTAGGATAGTTGTTTTGCATCCATTGCTATAGTGGAATTTTGCCCTTTGAGGCACGCAGCAAGTTTTTATAACTTGCTGCACAGATTTACATCTCGTTTTCACCATCTTTCTTTTCTAAGTTCGTTAAATATTCCGCTGTGCGTTCTGTGTTGGCGTCAGTGTTGACCCAACATTTGTTCCAACATTTAGTCACCAGTTTTAGAACTTAGTGTTTTACATCCATATCGTACCGGGACCACTTCAATATATTATAACACAAACGTACTACATATTTTATCAAGACAAAATGGCAAAAAGAAATATTGATTTTTCGAAAGTTTGAAGCTGAAGACGGTTTTAACTATGCTGTCAAATCAAAAGTTCTGAAAAAAACAATTATATGTTTTATTTTTTTTTTTGCCTACCCTCAAGTGATTTTCTGGCTCCGCCCTGATTCGAGGTGATATGAAGGGAACTTTTGTCGTCTCAATGTAATGAGATAGGAGTATGTTACCCTCGGGATTCTCAGCTAACGGTACCGCGGGTTCAAAATAGACTGCGAGAGGAAAGGCGGGAGGCGAAAGAGTAGGGCACGCGGAAAATTCCCTCGCGACAAGGGGCTCAGGAACGCCCAAGTATTGGGGGATACGAGGAGACGTCGAAGGTGGAGAGTGAGAAGAGCCTGGGCGGACTGCTCGAGGGAGGCCTGAGGACCCGGACGGGTGATCTTTCTCGAGGAAATAACGGATAATCCGAACAGGTCGAGTTAAGAAGGGACGAAACTGAACAGAATGAGTACGCCCGAAGGGGAAAGAAAGAACACGACCAGAGTAAATACATGCCAGGGAGGAGGTCAAGACAGGGGTCGAAAGAAAGAGGAGGAAAAGGAGAATGTGGGTGAGGAGGGAAACCCACGATCTCTACACTCGATGTCCGTGAGAAAGGCGGGCCGGGGGAAGACCAGGTCACAGCAATGAAATTCGAACCTAGTATGAAAAGGTAACGGTTAGGTCATTTCCCAGGTACGCACACTTAAACAAAAACCGTTCTTACTAAGCCTAGCACCTGTCTTACTCCTTTTACAAGCGAAAACTGACTTAAGCATTGGATGGGTGTAATACCCGTGAAATTTATTACGGGATTTTGATATAATCAACTACGTAATTTTAGGAATTAGGAATATTGATAAATAAATTGTAAGTTTGAAACAAAAATATAAACTCTAATGGTTCGAATTATTTTTGAAACATAATTAAAGAATTTACCATAAATTAATAATATTATAACCAATTTACTTGGGGCCTTATTTAACTTGGCTGAATTTGTATTAATTAGAACCCAAACCTTCGAGATAAATATAGAAGTTTACTTAAGGTTAAAGAAAACCTTATCACCTCCTATGTCAAATCATGCACGAAATTTCAAGCTCCTTCATGTATAGCAAGTAAATTCCATTAAGAGAAAACACACAAAAAGCAACGAAAGATATAGAAAGAAACCAAGGGAGAGAAGAGAAAGGTTCTTAGCAAGCTCAAACCCTTAAAACTAACTCTCAAAGAAGTCGAAAACAAAGGAGGTGAGAATTATGCTATTATCACGTAACTTTTTATAGTTAATATATTGGTTTTTATGCTCTTACCTTGCATAATCATGTGTGAATTATAGGAAGTGTCGATTATACCAGGGATGGTTGAGAGTATAAATCCTTAGGTTTCATTCGTGCTTAGTAAGTCTTAGCATGCTTAATACTAAATATAAGGTTATACACGACTTTATGCTTATCAAAGGAGGTTGGATATTTATCAGCTTTAGAAAACCCTAATGTTCGGTTTAAGTGCATAGGTATTTAGGTGATTAATGTCGAAGCATGTCTTCTAAGATTTATTGTGTTCTTCAGAAATTAGTGTGCTTCTTAAAATTACTGGAATTAGGGTGTACGACTTTCTGGGATAGAATTGAATTTCGAAGATAAACATGATGATATATGAATGTCAGTTTTAGGTTTTTTGAAGAAATCGGGCGATCTCACTTCATTTGAGAATCGCCCGATTTATGATGATAAGCTTCGACTGATTGCTAGGGTTCGCTGAGCTTAGATTTCTTATTAGTTTTGGACGAATAGAATTAAGTTAGGTCTCGAAAATGAATATTTAATCGGTATCGATCGATTATAAACTAGAATCGCCGAAATGTATAGAATATTTGTCTACTTGGAGAAATCAGGCGATTTAAGGGATGGAAAATCGGGCGATTTGGGTGGCTTGGGGACATTGCAAATCGGACGATTTGATGACTATACAAATCGGGCGATTTGCAGCTAAGATGGAAAGCTCGGCGTTTTAAGTTAAAAGAACCTCAAATCGGGCGATTTGTGAGAAGTTGAACATTCGGCGATTTTAAAATCGGGCGACTTGGATCTCTCAAATCGGGCGATTCGAAAGTAATTGAAGCTCGGCATTTTGGCATGTGATAATCGGGCGATTTCATGACATGAAATCAGGCGATTTGTTAAGCGGATAACTCGGCGATTCTTAGAATCGGACAACACATGCTATCGGGTGATTAAATGTTTCGATAGGAACTTGGCGAAGGAGAAATCGGGCAAACTAACTTCAATGCAAATTTGGCGAAACACGTAGAAACAAAATCGGGCGAATCTCTTTTTCTGAAATTAAATTGAACAACCTAGGTTATCCCGGACATAGAATATTTTGATAGTTTCTAATGTCCTTATTTTAAAGTATACAGTCCACGAGTTATTACGGACACTAATAATATTTATTTATTCAGAGGTTCGACGTATAGGGATTACATCAGACTTTTTATTTGATTCTAGCGGGAGGACAGGTAGGTGAATTTTCATCTACAACGCGTAAACACCAACGTGACATTTATGTGATTTTATGTGCTTCGGTGTATAATGTGTTTTATGTGTTCACGTACGTTTTTATGTGGCATCACGATATCATGTATTATCGCGTTAAATGACTGCATGTGCACTTCAAGTCATTTCACGGAGTGTACCGCGGTGGAACGGTGGTACTGTATTGTACCTAGTGACCGAGTAGCCGATATTGGCTGTCGACCCGTAGAAAGGTCACGTGAGTGGGGTATCTGCTGTGCACCTAGCGCCTGTGACGGTGAGCCATTGGCCCATTGGACATTATGCGGCAGACTGCGGGCGACCTAGAAAGGAGCGACTTGGGACATCCCCAAGTAGGCTAGCTAGTGTAGGCCACGCTGCCGCATGTGGGAGGAGGCGACCTGGAGGTTGCGACCTGGGCACCCTTACGGGACCTGGTGTAGGCTACCAGCGTGGGCACCGCATTGGCAGAAGAGGCGACCTGAGAGTGTGACCTGATACGGCTCAGGGAGGCTGCTCAGTGTAGGCCACTGTCGTAGTGTAGTGATCGTGTTGTGGTTGTGTTCGTGATCGTGGTAGTGATTTCGCGAGATGCTGCACAGTATGAAGCCCGGGGCCCGTTGTGAGGTGGTGAGTGTATCTCGGTTGTGATGAGTGAAAGTGAGTGGCATTGCATTGGTAAGAATTGGGGGTGAGTGAGCGTGAGCGAGTCACACGTGCATGCATTATTTCACCTATTGGGCGATAGCTCAGTGTTTGCGTGTTGTAGGTAATCGACGATCGAGGCCGGCTATCGGAGCTTCCATGGGCTTTTGAGGGCGGGGCTGTACATGGATGACGACCTGTGGGCGAGTATAGGGTGTTTTGGGCCTTCGGCCCGCTCGTAGTAGCATTTTGTGTAAACAAATGTTTTTGTAAAATGGGTTCTCCGCGGCTTTCGCTGCTAAACCCGACGTGAGTTATCGCTAATTAGCGATTAGAAAGGTGAGGGTCGCCACAATGGGGAGTCGCCGGCAACCACCCCGGCCGCCTCTAACCTATTTCTGTTGGCTTTGAGTGTTAGGTTTAAGCATTCACCGTCGTTGGTTCAAGAAGACGCACGAGTTCGTCGTCAAGCAAAGGTCTTTTTCCGCGGAACACATCAATGGTGCCGTCTGTGGGAAGACGTGAAAACACATATCCCCAGAAACAAAACATGGTGGATTCTGCAAACGACCCCCAATCGCCGCTGTTAAGAGGTGCTCACGGAAGAGGAAATGGAGAGAAGACCGAGGGAGACATTTAATGCCGAGCTAGGAGATCTGATAGCAGAAGTCAGATGTTAAGGGTGGAGCGAGCGTGAAAAGCCCGGCACGAGTCGCCGCAACGGCCAGAGACTGAGGAAGAGGAGCCGAACGACTACGTAAAGAAGCGGAAGTTCCGCACACTGAAGGACCAGACAGTGAAATCGGGAGAAAAAACACTGAGGGCGGAGATCAACACCCTGCGAGCTGAAATGAGGAAAGTAACGGCCAAAAGGCAAAGCACTGAGTTGGAACGAATGAAGGAAGAGATTCAAGCTCTGAAGGAATTAACTATCCAATACCCCTCTCGGTGCAGAGGGATCCCCGTTCTCTGACGAGGTTGCTCGGGCTCCTTTGCCGAGCAATTTCAGGTTTCCTGATGAACAAGTACGATGGTTCGGGACCGCAGGTGGATCATCTGGCCAGCTTTGAAGGTAACGCCGCGCTTTACCAGTCGGGAGACGAGATCAAATGCGGGTATTCGCTACGACCCTTGCCCGGGGAGCCCAGCAATGGTTCACCATGCTACCCGTAGGGGAAATCCGCAGCTTTGCGGACTTCACCCGCTCTTTCTTAAGGCAATTCTCTAGCAGCCGAAGGATGCCTTGCTCGGCGGTTAATTTATTGAACATACAGAGACAAAGAGAATCTGCGAGATTACCTGAAAAGATTCAATAAGGTTATGATGGAAGTACCCTCGGCAACTCCGGATCTTCTAATTGGGGCTTTCCATAATGTGTTGAAAGAGGGAGATCTCTTCATATCATTAGTAAAAAAATACCCGACCACGGTGGAGGAGCTGATAGTCCGGGTCGAAAAGTACGTGAGAGTGGAGGAGGCACACGGCTTCACAAAGGGGGACAAAAAGTGGGCGATTGGGACAGTAGAGATCGCCCGAGAACCGGTACTCCTTCTGGGCCCCAAGGAAGAGAATCCCCGACAAGAACCCCCGAGAGAACCCCTGACCAGTAATACTCGATGGAAGATAAATAAAGCAAGAGCGCTGGAGATGTGCAGAGGACGGTACATCATAAAGAGACATTTACGAAGTAGAAATGGACCGAGGAAACGCGTCTCGAAGGAATACTGCGAGTTCCATCGCGAGTACGGCCACAGCACGGACACCTGAATGATGAGCTCGAGAGACTGGTGGATGCCAACCCCGAAGCTCGAGCAGAATTTGTGGATGAGGAAGGAGGAAATGCTCCACGCAAGTACCCTAGGAGAGAATTCGAACAAGATGTTAGGTAGTGTGCCATCGGAATGCCATACGAGGACTAGGAATAGTATAGGGCGCACAATGATGTATAGGTCGACAAACGGTTTTATTGTATATACTGTTAAAATAAAGTAGTGAATATTATTTCATTATAATAAAGACATTATTATTTATTTATTGAATTTAAAGTCTGTTGGCATCTGGCGGTGCGATAAATAAATAACTCCCAAATGTTTGAGTTGGACGTCTGATTCTCGAGGGGATGAGGGAGGAGACACCGGACGGTCCTTAATCTCAGCATTAAATAAAAAGTCCGTAAGTCTAAGGTTTCTATGTGGGTGACTAGATATCCGAATATGACTTATCCATTGACGGCCACATAGTATCGGTAGTGTCACCGATTACCTGAGAGGTTGTGGGTCGTGATTGAGATATGGGTGATCGGAGAGATCGCGTATTCGGACATACGGCTCGCTCGATCACATGACTAGGATATTGTCAATGATTGAACAAATAACTATAGCAGCCTCAGACCTACAGGGTCACTGAAGGATTTGCTTTCGCGATTTCGGTTTGTCGCTAGTTGGCTAGGTTCGCAAGTGTTCGAAACTGGGACACGGGCCAACGACGAAACGCAACTGACTTATGGAGGTGATTGCCGGGCTTTGACTGCTATTGAAATTCACTGCCTACATTCGTATAGGTTAACGTCCTATGAGGTAATCGGAGAACAACGATTATAAAGCCTTCGTCCGAAGCTTAGAAAGCTCGCTCGTATTAGATACGGAGCAGAGTTTGAATAATCGGTGGGTCTCGATTATAACATAGTGTTGGGTTACTGAGTTTGACATTTACATGGCTCTCCTCTAACAGGGACGCAAGTGAAAGGCGTAAGAGTTATTTAAATGTATACACTATAGTCGGTTCGCCCGAATTTAGATTAGAACAAAATTCGTTCTCAATTGGGATCTGTCCGGTACCGCGGGATTGGCTTGGCGAATACCGGGACTCGCGGATTCCTCCCGTGCCAGTTGAAACTGACCTAGGGAGTCGCGCTTAAAAATGGTAATGACCTCGAACGAAATCGGTGGGCTTTTCTCTAGAACCTAACGAATGGGATTTGTTGAGGTAGTGCAAAGTTGATACAGGTGTCGACGATTTAGTTAACTTCCGGTGACGGTCACGGGAATAATTAGGACTTAAGATTGTCTTAAGTGCTTAATTAATTAACTAAATGAGGCTCAATTATAATTAAAATAATTAGATGGGATTTAATTATTTTATTACTTAAAATTTAGGGACTAAATTGAGAATTTAGAAACCTAAAGGGCCGAAATGGAATAATTGCATGTTGACATGGCCTTTGACATGTGTATAATTTCTAGCATGCCATATAAGTTGAGGTGGCATATGAGTCACATTGTGGGAGCATGACAAGTGTTTTAGAAATATAATAAAAACAACCATAGTGGAATTTTACTACACTCATGGGCTTAGGTGTGAAAATAAGAAAAAAGGAGATACATGCATAAATGAAGTAGATGATAAGCATGCAATGGGAATTAGTTTCTAAACCTCAGAACTTGGTACATGCTCTCAACAACTCAACTCATACTAGAGAATTAGAACAAAAGTGAGCTTAAGTTTTGAACTTCTCAAGCCACGTCAAGCCACGGGATCGTTCAACGAAGCCCGACGCCCGAACCGAACTGCGTCTAACCATCGGGAGCAGTTTCGGAGGTTCGATCAAGGACATACCGGCGTGACAATCTAGTCCGGAGGCCCCCGGGAACCAGACGAGGCGTTGCGACGTTCATCCAAGGTGTAATCACCTACGCCGGAGGTATATTTCGAACCCTACTGATTTGATTTTACGAAAACTACCAAACGACATCGGAATGATTCAAAAGACCCCACGTTCGATCGTTGGAAAGTGTAGAATCATTCTGGAAAATTTGATATCGATCGGAAATCATTTTCGGTTGCCAAATATCAAAAAGTTGTCGGCTGCCGCTTTGTTCGAACTAGTTTGGAATGAAATTGTTAATTCGAATTAATTTGTATTAAGATCTAATTTGAGAAGTACGAATTAGACGTGGTCTCCTGAGGCTCTGGGCAGTATCTTGAGCCCTTGGGAGAAGCCGAAGGGCGCTTGGTCGAATTTAGATGTTGAAAATCGAAAATTCGGCACCCTACGCCGTTCGGTTCAAAACGAGCTTCCGCTATCGCCACGTTGCGTAGTTTGAGGGCCGGCGTCGATTAATTGGGCCCACCCTAATAGTGGTATCAGAGCTACAGCTCATGCATGGTTCGACCGAAGGCCTCGGAAGCCGATGTGGCGAACGAACGGTCGACGTAGTTTGGAAACTATCGTCGCTCGTGAAATCGGTCGGGCACCCGGCCTCAAAATTCCGTGTTGCATGTTTACGTGGGACATTTATGCGGGCTTAGGTTATAACCGGGTTATTTGTTTAAGGGCCGTTTGGTGCCCCCGGTATGTACATGAATTACGGGTTGTTCGTGAAATAATTCCCCCCGTGTTGTATTTTATCGCTTTATTAGATACTTTAGATAAATGACAGCCGTTCGACGCAAGGTGAGATTGGAGGGTTCGACGACCCACGTGACGACGAGTCGACGTTTGGAAATCAAAGACCCCGGTCGTTTTACGACCCATGTAATAGGACTAGTTTAGAAATAGCCCGCATATTTGTCCATTTAAATTGCTTTCCCTAGGGTTAGGAATTTAATTAACGCATTATGTGCTCGTGCCTAATTTTTGATTTGCTATGAGAACACAAAAGTATCTCCCAATGAAATAGTGAGTAAAGGGATTGGATGCCCTGTCTTCTATCAAGCTCGGGTTTAGTTGTTACGAAACTAAATGACAAGGTTTGGTTCCGGGTATGCCGGCGCCTTGCATTTGCTTTCGTTTCCGCTTGCTCGAGTGCGTTAGCGCCGCTCGCCAAGACCACACTGTGCGGTAAAACGTACGGTTCAAGTGTGCGGTTTTGAGCAAAGTTGATAGGTCGCACTTAGACAGTCACACCGCCTTGTTCCGGGTTTGTCGGGGGGGGGGGTCTCTGATTGAGACAAAGACAGTTGAGACATTCGACGAGGTCTGATTCATGCGGAGCAGGACTTCGTGGGCCGCTGCGAACCAAAACGACAGAGGTTGAGGTTTGCATCCGCCCACGGGGACATCAACTCCACTATCGAAGTTATCAACGAAACTTCCAAAACATCCAATGGGAGAAAATAGTGTTTATGAAAAGATAGTGGGAGTCAAACGGAATAGAAGTCCTTGTTCGCGTTTGATGATCTATACAAACGACTTAATATGCCTTTTATTTTTTGCAGCTTTTTTCTCTCAGTGTTAATTATGTCTACCGCTTTAAACATATTGCTCAAGGAGAATAGGTTGACTGGGTCGAACTATTCAGACTGGCTTCGCAACCTGAGGATTTTCCTTCAGATTGAGAACCTAGTGTATATCCTTGACTCCGAGTTGCCGCCAGCCCCAAGGGCACGGGCAACCGAGCAGGCTTGTGCCGCTTATGACAAGCGACTACGCGACGAGCAGCTCGTAAAGGCTCATGTCCTCGGATCGATGAGTAACACGCTGCAGCGTAGCCATGAGGGTATGGCTGATGCTCGAGCAATGGTTCACAATCTGAAAGAGCTTTATGGCGAGACGTCGAGGACAGCTAGCTATGCGGCTTCGTCGGAGCTCTTCCGATCGAGGATGTCTGAGGGTGAGACGTCGGCGAACATGTTATGAACATGATCACCATGATCGAGATGTTGGAGACTCTCAATTTCCGAGTTGATCGGGAATTACAAAACGATCTCAGCTTGCGTCTCTCCCTCCGTCCTTCAACGCGTTCATTGTGAACTATCATCTGAACGGTACGACGCTGACGCTTCCTGATCTGATGAATCAGTTAGCAACAGAGCAAAGTCAAATGAAGAGGGCAAAGCAACCAGCAATTGTCGCCACCTCTTCGAAGCCCCAGAAAGGCAAAAAGAAGAAGGGCAACAAGCTCAAGCCAACAGGGAAGGTTTCTAAGAAGAACAAATCTTCTGGGAAATCGAAGCAGACCGGTGTAAAGCCGACGGATAGGTGCATGCATTGCGGTGCGCTGGGCCACTGGAAGCCGGATTGTCCGAAGCTCAAAGGTCACCAGGCTGCGTCAGGTAAGGAACTTAATGTTTTAGATATAGTTTGTTCTACATCTGTATATTCTACTTCATGGATACTGGATTCTGAAGCTAGTACTCATATTTGTGTGTCCACGCAGGGTCTGGGAGGGATTTTAAGAACATCGGGATCGTTCGACGAAGCCGGACGCCCGAACCGAACTGCGTCTAGCCATCGGGAGCAGTTTCGAAGGTTCGGTCAAGGACATACCGGCGTGAAAATCTTGTCTGGAGGCCCCGGGAACAAGACGAGGCGTTGCGACGCTCATCCGAGGTGTAATCACGTACGCCGAAGGTATATTTCGAACCCTACTGATTTGATTTTACGAAAAATACCAAATGAATCGGAATGATTCAAAAGACCCCTCGTTGCGATAGTCGGGAAGTATAGAATCAATTCGGAAAATTTGGTATTAACTGGAAATCATTTCGGTTGTCAAACTGTCGAAAGTTGGCAGACTGCCACTTTAGTCGAATTGATAATTTCGAACCACTGATTTGATTTTGCGAAAAATATCAAACGACATCGTAATGATTCAAAAGACCCCACGTTGCGATCACTGGAAAGTGTAGAATAATTCAGGAAAATTTGGTATCGACGAAAATCTTTTCCGGTTGCCAAATAGTCGAAAAGATGTCGGCTGCCGCTTTGTTCGAACTAGTTTGGAATCAAGTTATAATTCGAATAAAGTTGTATTAAAATTGAATTTGAGAAGTTCGAATTAGACGTGGTCTCCTGAGGCTCAGGGCAGTATCCTGAGCCCTCGGGAGAAGTCGAAGGGCGCGAGGTCGAATTTAGATGTTGAAAATCGAAAATTCGGCACCCTACGCCGCTCGGTTCAAAACGCGCTTCCGCTATCGCCACGTTGCGTAGTTCGGGGGCCGGCGTCGATTAATCGGGCCCACCCCAACACAAGAGATGGGAAGAAACAACCGTACACGAACGACAGACGTCCAGAGAGATACCGGCGATCTCCGAAACGACACCAACGATCCCCCGAGCGAACGCAGGTTGAACCGCAAAGGGAAGCCAAAGTCGATCGAGGACGAGACAATAACCGACATACTCCTCAGCGCGCTCGAGCACCCAAAAAACCCTAGGTGCCTCCACGAAGGATTAACCTGATAACGGATGGACCCGCAGTGGGCGACTCAAACGGAGCTAGGAAAGCAGGGGCCAGCCATATCGTTTGGACCCGAGCGCCCATGAGGATGCCCTCGTTGTTCGGGCAGAGATGGCTAACCATGATGTAGGGAGGGTGTTTGTCGACAACGGGAGCTCGGCGAACATCATCTTTAAAGAGACGATGAATCAGATGGAGCTAGGGGAGTATCATATGGATTCGATGGAGACGGCTTTGTTTGGATTCACGGGACATGCTATAGAGGTCATGGGGCTGATACGACTACCCTTGACCCTCGGGTCGGGAGAGTTGAAGAAAACAAGGATCACTTCCTTCATGGTGGTCGATATGTCTTCGTCTTACAACGTCATACTAGAGCGGCCAGCACTAAGTTCGTTAGCGGCCATCGCCTCAGCCCTACATCAATAAATGAAATTCCCCGTCGGAAACCAAGTGGGGGAGGTACTCGGAGATCGGAAGGTAGCGTGCAAATGCTATGTGGAAGAAGTAAGAGTCAAATTGAAGTCCTTGAAGAGTCGTCGAAACAGCCACACGCGGAGCTACGATGCTTTCTTCGTCATACATACGATTCAAGGATTGACGGCCGAGGAAGAGTTGGAAGAGATTCTGATCCGACCCCCCCCCCCCAGGGACGGTCAAGATAGCGCGAGACCTGCCACCAAACTTGAAGGAAGGCCTCATCAAACAACTGAAGAGGAATAAAGACGTGTTTGGTTGGAGGGCGAACGAACTAACGGTGATACCCCAAAACGTGATGGAACACCGATTGAACATCTCCCACACAATCCTCCACGTCTTTGAAAAGAAGAGACACTTGGGAGCCCAAAAGGATGCGATAGTGAAGGAACAAGTTGGAGAACTCCTTAAGGCGGGGTACATTCGGGAGGTCAAGTTCCCGACCTGGCTTTCGGACGTCGTTCTAGTTCCCAAATCCAGGGGACGTGACCCACGTGCGTTGATTCTAGGGATCTAAACAAAGCCTGCCCAAAGGACTGTTACCCCCTGCCGCAAATCGACCAGCTGGTAGATTCCACGGCTGAACACGAGTTGCAGTGCTTTGTAGACGCCTTCCAGGGTTACCATCAGATCGGGCTAGCAGAAGAGGACCAAGACAAAGTTAGCTTCATCACCCGAGGGGACTTTTGTTACGTGGTCATGACGTTCGAGTTAAAAACGGCGGGGCCACCTATCAAAGATTGATGGATCGAGTGTTTAAGCCCAGATAGGGAGGAATGTGGAGGTTTACGTGGACAATATCTTTTTCAAATCCAAGACTTAGAGCAGTTTCTCGGGGGATATTCAGGAAACCTTCTCCACGGCCAGGAGATATGGGCTGAAGCTGAATCCCGCCAAGTGTACGTTCGAGGTCAGATCGAGAAAATTCTTGGGGTTTACGTGACCAGATCGGGCATAGAAGTTAATCCAAACAAGGTGAAGGCAAACACGGACATGGAATCACCGAAGACCCTCAATGATGTTCAACGGTTGACCGGGAGGATCACAGTGTTGTTCCGATTCATTTCTCTATCAGTCAAACGAAGTATGCCGTTCTTCAAAGTGCTACAGAAAGTGAAACACTTCGAGTGGATGCCCGAATGCGAAAAGGCCTTTCAGGAACTGAAGGAATACTTGAAGGAGCTACCAGTGCTGAATAAACCGAAGCCCGCGGAGGAGTTAACAATCACCTCTCCACTACTCCTCGGGAAATCAGCTCTGTTTTGTTCAGGGAGGAAGACAAAGTGCAGAAACCAGTGTATTTCATCAGTCACATCTTGAAAGGAGACCCGATATTCTTCTCAAGAAAAGTTGCTCCTAGCCCTGGTGATCACGGCATGAAAACGACGGCCTTACTTTCTCTCGTACGCGATTATGGTGTTGACCAACAGTCTGTTGGGAACAATCGGGACTCGACCCGACGTATCTGGAAGGTCGACGTATCTATGTGGATGGATCCTCTTGCCAACAAGGAATGGCATCAGGCTTGTGTTAGTCTCACCGAGGGGAGAAGAGACCAGCTTGGGTATTAGACTAGATTTCTGAGCATCCAATAATGAGGCCAAGTATGAAGCATTATTGCTTGGGATGAGGACGGCCGTGAGAATGGGGTTGAGTCGAATAACCCTACACTCCGACTAGCAGCTGGTAGTCCAGCAAACTGAAGGAATTTCGCCATTAAGGAAGACAGACTAGCTGACTACGCCAGGACCTTTGTGAAGTTGAAAGAAAAGTTCGAGGAGTTTAAGTTGGTGCTCATAAATAGTAAGGAGAATAAGAAAGCAGACGGCAAATGGGCCAGAGCCTAAAACCTGCCTGAGGAGGGAATTAAAATGAAAGGGCTCCATAAATCCACCAGATAGGAGAAAGAGAGAATTAAGTCCTGAGGATTGGCGATATGACCTCTACCGATATCTCGAAGAGCAAATTCTTCCCGATGACAGAGTCTGGGCTCGGACAACCCACCAAAGGGCAAGTCACTTCACGATCATTGACGGGATTTTATTTAAAAGGTCCTACGTAGCCCCGTCTATCTAAGGAAGAACCAAGAAGGCCCTGGTGGATGAAGGAAGTTGCGGGAACCACATCGGGGGAATGGCGCTGGCACGCAAGGCCATGTTGGTAGTTTCTTCTGGCCGACAATGAAGGCAGACTCAATCAGGATGGTAAGGAGGTGCTATAGATGTCAAAAACACGTAAACCTACAAACAGCCCCCGCGGAGATGATGAAGGCAATCGTGTCAACCTGCCCATTTGATCAATGGGGTTTGGATATCGTCGAGCCATTTGAGGGTAATGCCGCGCAGAAGAAGTTCCTTCTGGTGGCCGTTGATTATTTCTCTAAGTGGGTAGAAGCTGAAGCACTGGTTCGCATCACGGAAGTGTCAGTAATCTGGTTCCTCTGGAAGAACATACTGTGGCGATTCGGCATCCCGAGAAGGTTAATAAGCGATTTTATATATTCTGTAGTTTTCGTGAATCAAGAGAAATATCACAACTATTTAAACTCATCCTGTATGTTGTCTTTTTTGTTTCGTGTTGGAATAGAACCTTAATTTATTAGTTTTAATACGGAAGGCAGTTTAGTGGAGGCAAGCTAAGAGTTGTGCACCAACTACGGAATCCAGCAAGTATTTACCTTGGTGGCCCATCTACAGAGCAACGGCCAAGTGGAGGTAACGAATCGAACCATCGTTCAGGCGCTCAAAGTTCGATTGGATGGATTAAATAGGGTTTTCTTCAATGAATTGAAAAGTGTGCTCTGATCCTAACGAACCACGCCCCGGTCGGGACTAAGAAGACCCCATTCAGCCTAGTATATGGAAGTGAAGCGGTTTTGCCAGTCGAGATAGGTCAAGGAAGCGTTGGGTGATGGGATACTCAGAAATGACTAACTCCCCGCGGATGAACTCGACCTTATCGAGGAGGAAAGGGCAAAAGCCGCGTTGAGGATGGCCACGTACCAGTGAAAGATCACGTACCTCATCAGAAGGTATGCTTGAAAAGTTTTGAAGAAGGCGATCTCGTCATGAAAGAGATACAACACAAAGGAAAAAGAGGAAAGCTCGATCCGAAGTACGAAGGACCTTACAACGTGATCAGGAAAACCGGGGAAGCTACCTATTACCTGGAAGATATGGGAGGAAAGAAGCTGGAAAGGCCGCATAACGCTCGGCACTTGAGGAAATACTACCCCTGAAGGGCCGAGCTCCTATCGTTTTCATACTTTACATTGTTTGCTTTGATTCTCAGTTCGCACAATTCCGTTTGGTTGTTTTTATTTTCGAACACACTATTGAATGAAGTTATCTATTTTTGTAAAGTACGATGCAAGGCCCTGGGAGAAACAAGGTTAATGAATTTTGCCAATTAATGATTTCGGCATTTCGCCCTGCAGAGAATAGCTTGAGCAAGGCCTTGGGAGAAACAAGGTTATTTCGCCATTTCGCCCTGGAGAGAATAGCTCGAGCAAGGCCTTGGGAGAAACAAGGTTAATGAATTTCGCCAATTAATGATTTCGCTATTTCACCCTCGAGAAAATAGCTCGAGCAAGGCCTTGGGAGAAACAAGGTTAATGAATTTCGCCAGTTAATGATTTTGCCATTTCGTCCTCGAGAGAATAGCTCGAGCAAGGCCTTGGGAAAAACAAGGTTAATGAATTTCGCCAATTAATGATTTGGCCATTTCGCCCTCGACAAAGGAGCTTGAGCAAGACCGTGGGAAAAACAGGGTTCACGAGTCTTCGCTTTGGAGGAAAAGGCCCGACAAGGCCTCGATACAAATAAGGGAATGATTCGAGGAAGAGAACGATATTAGCGCCGATCGCCGAGGGAACGAAACAAAGATTATAACCAAGAGCGTTGAGAGACGAAAGTGATGAAGGAATAATCAATAAAATCTTTCAATTGGTAACATCAGCTAAAGCGAGAAAAAACATATAATAATAAAATGAAATGCCAACGAATGATAAAACACAGAAGATTTATGGCCCAAGTCCCGGAGCGTAGGGAGTGCCCGAGTGCCTCACTCATGAAGAAGGGAAAACTTCTCGGCCACCAGAGGTTTTCTTTCGCCGCAATTTAAAAATCCCGCTCAGACAAGGAGAGAAAACCCGCCGCGCATGTCTCGAAATTCTTGCTCGGGTCCCTGTTTCGCGGGGTCCCGTACGAAGCTCCTGAATCTCTGCTCGGGATTCAGCCAGTAACTCCTTCAGCCTCGCAATTGCATGGTCCTTCTCACCTAACAAAGTCGTCAATTGGGAACAGGCATCCTCGTAATATCAAATCAAGCTGTGTTGTTTGGAGTGACGTCGATCGCAGGAAAAGGAATAAGACTAGAGGGAAGTTTAAAAGGAAGAAAAAAGACGAAAAGTAAAAACTAAGGTAACCCACTTGGCTTTGAGGCAGTGCCCACCATCCCAAAAGTCGGGATCGGGAAATTTTGCCAGACGCTGCTTCTCGCCTGGAGTCAAGAAACCTTCCATAAACTGAAAACGGACACGGGCTCCAACAAGAAATTAGGGCGCCATCTGCTTGACCTCGATGGGAATACTGCTCGGGGAGGAAGGCGCAGGCTAGTGGGACCCTCCTCACGGAAAAATCATGCATCTGAAGTAAAACCAGTAGCCTGTTCCCATAAATCCCAAAGTGGACGGGCCGAACGATCTCCCCCATGAGTTTGGTCCTGGGTTTGGGGGTGAGAATTCCTCCCAAGTTGATGGTGAGACGCCCTCGCATCCATTAGTAAACAGCTTTATAAGGAGTAAGGGATATGATGGTGGAAATGCAAACGCCCAGAAAGGACAAAAACAAAGGATGATAGATAGATAAACCTATAGCAAAAGAATAATAATAGAACGGAGAAATGATGAGTGAGCTTGGAGAGTGTCAGTCTTATAAAGAAATTCTAGAAACCTGACTGGGTGATCACCGATTTTGTAGTGAGTTGTTGAAATTCAAAAGTTTAAAATGTGTAAGTCGACCGTTGGTCCGCGGGAAGGGTGTTTAAAGCAACTGTAAGCCCGAGGCAAGGTACTGATCCTTAATAACTGGGAGATTTGAATTTGGGGACGGGGTGCGAAGCAAGCAAGCTGAACGACCCTCAAGACCCTGGAATTGCCCTCAGGAAACACAACAACGGAGGGACCTCATACGGAATTTGATGGTAAAGAATTACGAGATCGCAAAAGGAAAGCATATGCGGGGACGCCGCCGAGGCGCAAAGAAAATGAAGACAAGCATAAGAGGCCGAGGGAAAACACATGATTAACATCATCTGAAAGGAAAGACATACTACGCTATTGTCCGGAAAATAAGAAAACATATTAAGATAAGATTCGCAAAAAGAAAACAGGAAATATGGTTCACAAATAGATAGAACATTTTAAAGCGAAGCGGCCGAACCGGCCTGATCAAACTCCGATGTACGTTTCTTCACCCCAGTCGTCACCGACTCGACCAAGGACTCCAACTGCTCCTCTTGCAAGGGGACCTCTATGACTTCTTCACGAGTTTGCTGGGGAGTCTATTCACCGACCACGGATTCGGGGTTTTCAACGGGCTTCTAGGGACTCTTGGCGGGAGATGGAAGAGCTCCTTCGCCTCCTTTGCTCGAGGAAGTGGCCGCCGCATCCTCAGATAGGATGTCCTCTGAACCTCCTTGAGCCACGGATTCAGGCTTGTAGCCCTCGGCAGGGCACTCAACAGACGCCCGATCAGCATTCACGAAATCGAGCTTGAACTTGTAGCGAACGAAGTCGGCCTCTTGAAATAGCCGCAAGCATCCCCAGAAGCCATATTTAAAGTAGGTGATGACTTGGGCTCCAGAGGCCTCTCGAGGCAGGTAGTCCGAGCGATGCTTTTCTAGAGTTCTTGGAGGGTTTTCTCCAACTCAGCCCGAGCGTCCTTCTCACTATTGACAGCCCGCTTCACCCTTTCCAACTCGGCCCGAGCACCCCTCGCCTGCTTTTTCAGCTCGTTTTCCTTAAGTTCAGCCTCCCTCTTCGCCTCCACATCCTCCTGAAGTTTCTCCCTAATCTGAGCAAAGTCAACACAGTCCTTATGCATGTCGAGCATCCTATCCATGGCCTCGGCAGCACAAGCGAAGCCCAATAAAGATAAAAAGGAGGAAAATAGGGTAAATAAAGTACCTTCAAAAGAAACGAATAAGAACGGAGATAAGAAAAGGGATACCTGACCCATGCGCTGAGCAAAAGTGGAGAAGAATTCCCGAGGGGTCATTTTCTGAAAATGATCCCGATTGGCCTCATTCGGGAATTCCCGAAGAAATTCCACGCATTGGGCCCCGCGGGGGCGGTGAAAGTAATCCGGTTGCTCAACCGAGTTGCCCACAGTAGGAAAACCCTCGGGGGTGCTCGAACTCACCTTAGAGCTCACCTTGACCTTCTTGGTCGAAGAACTACCAGGCGGCCGACGCCATTCGCTTCGGAGCCAACTTTGGGGCCGCCGAGGAGGTGGCGGCGACTTTGCCCTTTCCCTTAATTAAGGCCTGGGTGACAAAAGCAGATGGAAGAGCCTGAGAAGGGCCGCCCTTTCTTCATTTGCTCTGAGATTTTCAGTAGGTCGGCATGGTCCATCCGGGAATCTGATGCAAAAAGGAAAGAGCACCGATCAGAAGTAGAATGAGAGGGAGAGCAAGATCCGTAGAATATACCTAGGTCGTCTACCACAACCCCCTTGGAACAAAAGTCGAAGTGGCAAAGTAAGTCATCTTTGACGAGCTCGGATGCACTGAATTGACGACGCCCGAGAACCTCTTGAAATGCTTCTATCTCTGAATCTGAGGCAGGAGGAAGAGGGGTGATATGGAGATGGCCTTAGGCCAGGAGGCAATTGTATCGTTCTCAGGACACCCCTCGGGAGACCGAACGTAGAAGAACTTACTCATCCATCTCTTATGGGATGAGGGTTTTTCGAGGAGGAATTCCTCAGGGGCGGTGGAAGAGATGAAGAATTTGCCAGGTTTTTCTTGTTTATCTTTAGAAAAGATAGAAGTAAAGAGAGGGAGAAAGGAACCTGAACTTACTTGATGAGAATGGTTAAAGAAATAAGGAGGCCGTAAGAGTTTGGGGTTAGTTGGCTCAGGCATATCTAGAAATAATTGAAGAGATCAGCTAAGAATGGTGAAGAGGCAGACGAAGGCCCATGTCGAGCTGATCGAAAAAAGGTGTGAAAGCCACCGGGAGGTCCACTAGCTACCTCCCGATGGGCGGGAATCCTGACTTTGAAATCGGGGGTCAAGCCGGCCCGATCGATTATGGCCTAGATGTGAGATGCTCGAAGGGTGGACATGTTTACTTCGTGCCATGAAAGCTTAACTCGCTCGCGAAAATCCTCCTTTCGAGAAATCCAGGTGTTCAAAGCTTGAAGGTATGCTTTTTCGCATACCCAACAATATGAGGGGGATGGAAAATATCTTGGTCAGGGAGGTGGTCTAAGGTTTGGATCGCGTCAAGAAAGGAGTCTAAAAATGCAAAGGGCGAAGAGAATTCTGGAAAATCTTGGCTTGAAAGAGAAACTGATAAAGACAAGGAAGAAGAGAAAGCGACGTTGCTCGCAATTGGGAGGCACATTAACCCTAAAAGACTTAACGATGTCAAGAGAGACGAGGACGGAAGAAAAACTAAGGAAAAGCAAAATGTGAACGGTGCCCATGATCAAAAATCACAAAACCCAGACACACTAAAACAAACTGAATATGTCGGTTGAAGAGGAGAAGAAAGGATGAACCTACCGAGTTAAGGAGAAAGGAGGTGAGGAGATCTTGGAAGCGGAGCGCCGAGTTGAGTTGAAAACCGCCGTGCTCTCAGAAATTTTTGGGAAGAAGAAGAAAAGAGTGAGTATTGAAAATAGGAAAGGAAACCCATATAAAAAGGTAACGGTTGGGTCGAAAGAAAGAGAAGGAAAGGAGAACGTGGTGAGGAGGGAAACCCACGATCTATACACGATGTCCGTGAAAAAGGCGGGCCGGGGGAAGACCAGGTCCCGGCAACGAAATTCGAAACTAGTATAAATGGGTAACGGTTGGGTCATTTCCAAGGTACGCACACTTAAACAAAAACCGTTCTTACTAAGCCTAGCACATGTCTTACTCCTTTTACGAGCGAAAACTGACTTAAGCATTGGAGGGGCGTCGTCCGCAACCACCCCGGCCCCCTCTAACTTGTTTCTGTTCGGTTTTTAGTGTTAGGTTTAAGCATTTACCGTCGTTGGTTCAAGAAGACGCGCGAGTTCGTCATCAAGCAAATGTCGTTTTCCGCTGAACACATCAGAGTACAAACGGATACCTAAAGACTTGTAAGTATGTAGAGCCACAGTAACTCACGATATAGTTGAGGCCATTGATCTATATTCGGATTCGGCTTTAGAACAAGCAATTGTGGTTTGCTTCTTCGTCCTCCATGAAATGAGACTTGTTCCAGGAAAAAATAATACCCAATCAATAGTGCCACTGGGATTTGCAGGCTTCCTAGGTTGGCATCACTAAAGGCATGCAATACCAAAGATGAAGTGCTTGACTGGAAAAACCACTGAAGCTAGCGGCATTCAAGTATATAAAAATTTGTCGCACTGCCTTCCAATGTGAGAGATGAAGAGTACGAAATAAATAACTTAGTTGCTGAACTGCATGTGTAAGACACACCTATAAATCAACCTTCGAAACAGAGATCGGTCATGAAGGAGTGGAGTTGGATCAGTGGTTTCTGAGCTGAATACCATACCACTTGGCAGAGGTGTGGCCGAAGGAATTTTGTCAAGCATACGGGCTCTCTGAGTATGTCAATAATATATTTCTGATGTGTAATACAGATCCCTTCTTTAGATCTTGCTATTTACATGCCAAGAAAGTATCTAGCCAGGCCTAAATCCTTGATGGTGAGGCTTTGTTGAGGAAATCCTTTACGACCAGAGTAGTAAGATCTCATGTGTCATTGTCTTCAAGACTTGTCAGCTCATCACGCATGACTTCAATCCACCTCTCATTAGTTTTGACTGATTATAAGAATGAGGCTCATTATGTGTTGACAAATTTGCCACAAAAGTGTCACGTGCTGGGAAAAATAGTTTAGGTAGGGAGTAAGAGGGTGGTTGTGAGCAATCATTAATTCAAATGACGTCTTTTAGCCATGTAGGCCATTGTCTACATCTGGTGCTTTGCCTGCGGGGAACGTGTGAGGATGGCCGAATAGGGGTCTGAGCTGGCAATAGGTGTATTAGTAGTTAAAATAAGGACATAATGTAATGTTTAATTAGCATTGTTATGAGTTGAAGTCACTGATTCCTCATGGTTGGGATCACTTGATTCATTTGATGTATTTAGCTGACCATGGGAAAGGTCTAAGGCAGACGAGTCGTCGACTCAAAAGGATCTCCAAGTGTGATAGTGGGAAGAACAATGCCATTATTTGATGGTGGTTAATAGGGAAAAACTGGTTTCAAAGAACTTGACAGCTCGAGAAACTATAGTTTCGTGTAAGGAGGACAATATATTTTGTACCCTTTTGGCCAATAAAATATCCCATAAAGAATCCTTGTAGTGAACGAGGATCAAACTTACCATCGGAAGAAGCATTATTTATTGCAAAAGCAAGCCAGTCAAAGTTTCTGAACTATGAATAGTTTGGTAGTTTGCTTGTAAGAATCTCAACTGGTGTTTTCCACCTGCGAGTTTTGGAAGGTAGTCTAATTATTACGTGGACTGATGTGAACAGATTCTCCCCAAACGTATTTGGTCAGTTTTGACTGAAGCAAAGGGTTTAGACAACTTTAAGAATGTATTTGTGTTTCCTCATTACCAATTTTGGTGTCTAGTGTAGGGACATGACTTTTGATGCATAATACCCTGAGAAAGTAAAAAGTTTTGATTGGTAGAACTAAGGAACTCACTGCCATTGTCAGTCCTAATGATCTTGACATTGCCATTGTATTGAGTTTGGATGTAAGTAAGGAGCTGATGTATCAGGGACTCGTGACTTGTATTTGAGCAAAAATATTGAGTTGAATCGACTGTGGTCATCAAACTATAGTTTGAAACTATGACTTACATTAGAGTGTGTTGCTTATATGAACCCCAAACATCCATATGCAGCGAATCAAAACAGACAACAATCTTGTATGGCTGGGGAAATGAATCTTTGGCTGTTTTGCAAGAGGGCAAATATGAAATTTGTTATGGTTCGAAGCATCATCTATAACAACATTTGATAAATGCTTCACAACATGAAGAGAGGGCCAATATAAAAATTTGTTATGGTTCGAAGTATTATCTATATTCTGGGATTCTTAAATGGCCCGATCAGTAAAAGAACGTATATCAACAGTATATAGCTCTTTTAGGATACTTCCAACTACAATCACTTGATCACTCAGCAACTGAAGCAGTAGGCAAAAGTCAATATAGAACTTGAAGGTAATTGGGTGGAGAGTTAACATCAGATTTTGGGTGGAGAGTTAACATCAGATTTTGGGTGGAGATACATCTCCTCGCAAATGACATGTTTGACGGATCCATCAGGAAGACACACGAGTAAAATTGGTTACTGGTTTTGGTTCAAGAAGTAGGCTAAAAGTTGACGCTTGTGATCAGTGGCTCCAGTATCCACAAACCAATAGCCCTCAATCAATGAATCAGATATACCAATATTAAAAGAGGGAAGGACAGTGCTACCTGCAAAGTCTTCAAGATGGGTAAAATTCACCAGGTTTTGACCTCCCTCTTCAGCTCCTTTTCCTTTCATGATCTTCGTTACCTCAATTTACACTATCTCCAGCTTCATAGATTGCAAAGACTACATGTTCGCATCGTCACGTTTTTCACCTTTAGGAACTGTTTCAGTTACTGAATTTGTGTTGAAAGTTTAAGCATTACTATTCTTTTTTTTAGTTATAGCTTAGACCGGCCTAAAACACTACAGTAAACTTGACTCTTCAACTAAATCAAACTGTGCTGCTAATCAACACATGCAGTACTACTTCGATTGTTAAGGCTGTATATGGAGGCTCGCCAAGCTTTAGTCCTTGCTAGATAGAACGTCAATGGAAAAATGTTGTCATTGAAGGTGATAATAGTACAGTCATCTCTCTATTGCAAAAGAGGTCTGCGGATTTGTCCAAAGCATGTACATTTGCTTTGTTTTTTTTTTTTTAATAATCTCTCTTTTCATTAGTTAAGAATTTTGCTAATTGTGTTGCCCATTGTCTAGCTAATAAATCTTTGGGTTTCTTTTCACGGGGAGAGTTTGACTTGACCAACCCCACAATTGGCAAACATTTTGTTATCAAATTATCATTAATGAAGTCCATTGTATTCACAAAAAAAAAAAAAACATGTGTAGTACTTGAATTATTTTTTGTATAATTAAATGATACGAAACATCAATACTCTATATTTATCATGATACAAAGGAAGACTGTGTAATATACTCCAATTGTTTTGTTATGATTGACGGCCAAGATAATATTTATCCTGTACAATTTTGCGAACTAAATATATATTGTCTTATATCAGCCTAGCATTGAGAAAAAATGTTTATTGGATTATGTTTGGTCTGTCAGTTACATATTTAATATAATTTTAAATAGTAAATTTCAACAGAAACCACCAACTAACTATTGATGCTAGGTTAGTGTGTAACTATTGATGCTGGGGCCAAGAAATAGGTATGATTCTGCGGCCTCAGATCTGTTGCGCAAAGCCGAATCAACATGATAGGCATTAACAAACTGAGTTAAATCATTCGAAATTACCTTGAAATCGGCATGTTCAGAAGCAAATAACAAAGTAGGAATTCGAACTAGAAAGGTCAGCCAAACTCTCTTTCGTCAAATGATTGCAGCTAGGGTTATCAATTCAGGGGTATTACGGTCTTTTTCCAATTAGTAGCATGGGTTCGACAACTGACCCAGAACTATTGGATGAATTGTAGGGGAATTTCCGGTTTATAGTAGTGGTCGCCCATTTATAGCGGGCTAAATATCTTCATATTTGTAAGTGAAATTATTAAAGATTGAAAGGCCTCTATCTTGAATTTGATTGAATAAAGTGAACGGGTCCTGAGCGAATGGCTGGAGAACTTACACCTACCCCTTTTTTGAATTATGGCGTACCATTGGAGATGGTCCTAGGAATAAAAGCCAAAACGCAATTCTACTACTCCATCCGTCCCAAACCATTTAATACATTTTATTAAATCGGGCGTCCCACATCTTTTGTCCCTTTCCTTATTTAGCAAAAAAACTATCACAAACAATCAATATAATAATATTAAATATTCTTAAAAAAGACGTGTCAAAATATACACTTTTTTACCTTTTAATTGTACTATATTATTAAAATATTCAGTTTCTTAATTCCCGTACCAACTCCCAAATGTCCACAAAGGTTTGGGACAGAGGGAAAGCAGTGGCATTTGTCCACGCAGGAGAAGTAAACCTCAACAACAAAATGGATTTCTAGGTGATTTCTCGCTACCTATATAAATATAAACCCGGCACATTATTAGCTCAGATTCGAAACAAAATCCAATCATTAATTATTGTCAGCGTCAACTATAATTGTCCCGACAAAATCAAATCTGCGGATTTGCTGCTCTAAGTGAACAAAGTGAAAGAAAAGGCACGCTAGATTGAATGATCAAGTGTGAAGAATAAAAGAAATTGCACGCAAGCAATTTTTAGAAATAATATCTCCCTTTAGCCCAAATCCTGAAACCTAAATGCGTAAGCTCATGAGATTCTACTTTAAAATTGGCAATAGAGAAAGTAGTAGCCCACAAGCTTATACACTGGTCGCAATTTTTTTATTATCCAATGCGGGACTTGAGATTGCTACCCAACAAAAATCAACACATAAAGACGTTTTTGAGCAAGCTAAATATGATGGACGAGCTTTCTTGTTAGTCTATAACTCTTATGTCAGATTTTCAAAGTTAAACGGAATTTTCTTGGCACCTCGTGGACGTAGATCGAAACTTGAACTATGTGAATGTTCTTGTTCATCGCTTTTATTGTTCTGATATCAATACAAATACAAAATTAAAAAAATAAACACATAAATCATCAAGAACTTGATTGGTCTTATTCTACACTTCACCAATCTATTGAGACTTAGATATGTAGTTTTTTTAATACGGGAACGAAACCGCTCGAGTTAACACAAGAGCTGATTCTCTTTTGTTCTCTCACTCACGTTTTTACATTAACGGAGAGCAGTATGATTTCATTTTTCTTTTGCTAACTTTCTTTATCGTATAGTACTCACATAATCAACAACCATTGCTATTCGTACATCGATATTTTTTCTCTAACTCTCTGACTCTTTTTTCTTCCCATTTCCTTTACCACTCATTTATACAGTCACATGAAGTTATCTTTTTTTTTCTCGTTGCTACCAATTTTCAACAAAACATAAAGTTGTTTGTCTTTTCCTTCCTAAGATCTTCAAGCATGGTTCAACAATCTTTGTCTTTATTTTTTATATTATTTTTACTTCCACATGCATAATCATTTTTTCGGCGTAGGATCTTATATCTTGACCAATTGAGCTTATCCAACAAATTCCCCCTTAAGGTCAATCTTCTTTCGGTCTTTTAATCCTCCTTAAACTTAACTCTTTTTTGTGTATCATACGTTGGGGTTCACCACTTGGAGTCTCTAAATGCCTTCGTAATTCTCTCCATATTTGTTGTCCAGCCGTACTTGCTAGTTACCAGATAGCTCGGTGAGTCGACGACCTTATCGTAGACCATCTATTCTACTCTATCGCCCAAGATATCTTTATTATCCTTATAGAGATTCTCTCATTAGACTCATTAATATAGCCGTCGGAAGCCTTTGTTGACTTGGTCAATGCTGTCAGCTCAGCTGCTTGTACCTGTTGTTGCAGTGATATGCTTGTACACCAGTCAATAATTGACCAGTCCAGTTCACTGTCTGACCGGACCAATCTCAGACCATTCAGTCAAGACCCAAATCAGACTGTCAAGGCAATACCGAGACCGGATAGTCTAGTCAAGACCGAGACCGGAACGGAGACCGGGTTGACCACCAGTTGACCAGCTGGTCTTTTGCCTAAAGGCCCGTTTGGTTGAGTGGATGGGTTTAAGCAGTATTAGTTTAAGTTGGGTTTAAATAATGGAGGATATGAAATTTTTCACTGTTTTGGTTAATGCGTTTAAATAATAATTTTGTATGTGTTTGGTAAATGGATTTAGATGGTATTAACTTTAGTAAAATGGATTTAGATGGTATTAACTTTAGTTAAATACAATCACAAATTTACCCTTGTATCATGAACAGATGATTAGCTAATAATCCAAGAACCATCATTGCGCCGATACATCGACATGAAATGACGATGCCCAGAATCTCCCTGTCCTCGCAGAAGCAAAGTATTCTTGAATGGAAACATTTTCTGATCTATAAACACCTGAAGTCAAAAGATTGATGGAAGGAGACGATCTAAAGACTGTAATAACACGTTACCTTGCTACAGGCGAAGTCAAGACCTTCCCCAAGGTATGGTTACTGACCTACGCATCACTGTACTACTGTTACTTAGCCACCAAAATCCTCCATCGAAACAAGCTCATAAAGCTCGCAGCTTTTTCTCCAGTTATCTCTCTCTTTCTATACCTTCCATTACAGTTAATTCCCTGCAGTTTGTGGGGATAACCTGGCTTTGCACCTTGAAGCTCTTCATGCTAGCCGCCGATAAGGGACCTCTTTCAGATCCTTCGATCTCCTTAAACAGATTCGTATGCTTAGCTTCCTTGCCTATCAAGCCCATATCGAAAGACGCTCGAAATGATAACCAAGATCTTCACAAATTCATGCTAAAGTACGCAGTAAAAGGGGTTATATTGGAAAAAATAATGGAATTAATGAAAATTCCCCAAATTCAAATATTTAGGTTTAAAAAAGAATCACACCTTTCAAGCTTAGTCAAGGTAAGAATTGTTGTATGGAAGCTTATTCTCGTCACGGGGATGCTCCCCTATGGTTGAATTCGTCGGAAAATTTTAGGCGGTGGATTGTCGATGATTGCGTGGGATGATGTTATTTTTTTTCTAAAGCAGACGTACGTGATGGTGGGTTGTCGATGATGGCTGTAGAACAACAATTGGGTTAGTATAGGAAATAGAATTTTTTATAAAGGATAATTTAGTCATAAAACGAAAGTATTAGATAAAGTTAGGGGGTTAGGCTGATTTAATTAACACCTTACTAGAGGTATTAAGAGGGTATTAATTTAATCTTACCTTTAAAATAACCCTCCAACCAAACACAGCATTAATTAATACTAACCCCCCTAAACCCTCCTATTACCCCCAACCAAACGGCCCTAAGTTCATGTTTAATATCCATTTTCCAACTGAGCTCATCTGCACATTCAATATATGTTAGTAATACAATTACTAATTTTTATGTTCATCAAATCGGATTGCTTAGATATTTAAATCCAACATCATTTCTTATGCAGGAGGCTACGTCTTCCAATGCGATCTTGTATACCCTGTCGTATCCGGTAGGGTATATCTGTCTTCGATGTTTTTCCATAAACGTTGCGATTTCAGCAAAGCTTTTGTTTCGACGTCCACCGTACGCAGTTCATTTCGACACCTTGTATTTTCACCATCATAATCGGCTCGGATACCATTTTGTTGCTTTTTGGATATGAGAACGAAACAGCTCCGATTGAACACAAGAGCTGATTCTCTTTTGTTGTCTCACTCACGTTCTTTTACGGGGAAGGAGAGCATATATAGATTTGGTTTTATGGTATAGTACTCACATAATCAACAACAATTGCTACTCGCACATTGATATTTTTCTCTTACTCTCTGACTATTTTTTCTTCCCATTTTCTTACATGTACATACCACTCATTTATATAGTCACAAAAAGTTATCTCTTTTTTTTTCTCGTTGCTACCAATTTTCAGCAAAACATAAAGTTGTTTGTCTTTTCCTTCTCTAAGATTTTCAAGCGTGGTTCAGCAGCCTTTGTCTTTATTTTTTTATATTATTTTAACTTCCACATGAGTGATCATGTTTCGGTGTGGAATCTTATCTTTGCTTTTATCTTGACCAATTGAGCTTATTCAACATTCGCATACATGATATATTGAGCATCAGTATATAATCATTACCCAATCTAAACTCTCTTGTAATAAAATTGTTTCTGCAAACACGGAACATATGAGGACAATGGAAGAACAAGTACACCACTCGATGATGTCCTTCGCTGCGTACACTGGTCGTCTGTGCTCGTTAGGTGCTGTGCAGAATCTGCCATCAACTATATATTGCAATAAACTTTGCTATATACATGAAGTGGTCCCTATACGATATGGATGCGACCTAACTAAGTTTTAAAGCTGGTGACCTAAATGTTGGAACTAATGTTGGGCCAACATGCAATAGGTAACAACAACCTAATTGATTCAACTAGCCACAGAAGCAAACATCTAATCAAAATCTATATTGAACAGCCTAAGGGATTTGAGGATCCATATTTTTCTAACCACGTGTTTAAGTTGCAGAAAGCTTTGTATGGACTGAAGCAAGCGCCTCAAGCTTGGTATGGTAGGTTACTCGAATTTGGGTTCGTGCGAGGTGAGGCTGATCGCACTCTCTTTGTAAAAAGAGTCGGTCCTGATATTCTTATTGCCCAGATTTATGTAGAGGATATAGTTTTTGGCTCTAGTTCGCAATCTATGCTAGATAATTTTGTCCATGCGATGAACTCCACTTTCGAAATGAGCATGATAGGAGAACTAACCTTTTTCTTTGGTTTACAGATTAAGCAAAGCAGTGACGATGTCTCAGGAAAAGTATGCTAAGGACAGTTCGGATTGGACGCGGCTAAGGTATTGCAAACTCCTATGGGTTCGACACAAAAGGTTAGCAAGGATAATGTTGGACAGAATGTTGACCCCACTTATATCGATCCATGATATGCAGATTATTGTATCTTTCAGCTAGTAGACCGATATTATGTACAACATTTGTGTGTGTGCTAGATATCAGTCTGAGCCTAAAGTTTTCCACTTAAATGCTGTTAAACGTGTACTTCGATATGTGAGTGGTTCGTGTAGCCTAGGGTTGTGGTTCTCTAAAGATACTAATACGAGTCTTGTAGGCTACAGCGGTGCTGATTGGGCAGGTGTCGAGGATGATCACAAGAACACAAGTGGCAGCTGTTTCTTCTTAGGTAACAATTTAGTTACATGGTATACGCTAACCTTTCCTAACGTGCTACTGTAAGGGAGTCTAGAAAATATGGTAGGATTTTCTTGAGGGGGAGGTTGTACGACTATTCTGCGCGGGCTATAAATCAGTTTTTGGAACCCCCGATGGTGAGATGGGGCAATTATATTGCAATGATGAGGTTGTGAGGTTGATAACTAGGGTTAGGCTAACGGTTTGGATGGGAATTTTTCGGTGAGCTATTTAACGTCTCTCTACTCAGTATTGTTTAAAATTGAGATTTGTAGTTGGTTACAAACTATGAATGATACAAGAGTGACCGAGAATATGGCTCATCTGCTTTTTGCGCTTGGACAAAATCTGCCGCTGAATTGGGGGTAGATCATCCTCAACCAAATATCCAATGAGGCCTAAAGGATTGGGAAAGGAATCCTTACTTACCCACCCATCATCTAGGGTGTTCTTCAAAGCGGGTTTCAACAAACTCGGCGAGACAACATCATCACTCAAAGGTTTCCCTATGCCATCCAACACTACCATCTGGTGGGGCCGAATAAGGTGATTGATCTCCCATGACGAACCCTAGAATAGGTCACTCAAAATGTTGATCAGGATGTTGGGTCAACATCAGTCTAACATCTGGAGCAAGCAGTTAAGTGCCACGACGAGTCCATCACTTCTTTGGTGGATCACCGAGATGTGTTAAAGAGTCTTCTTTCTTCCCAAAATGGGGGAGAAGCAGAAGGAGTTGAACAAGAAGCTGGACCAAGTGGAACGGCGGGACAATCAGGGGGAGTACATGAAGAAGCCGATGGAGCTGGAACAAGTGCTGGAGATGAAGCTGGAGAACAGGAAGCAGGAGCTGGCAATGAGGAAGCGGAAGACTCAATTGAGACTCTGAATATTTAGGCTTCGGCCTAATGTGTTTGTGCATGCAGTCTTTGTTTTTTGTTTGAATGCCTGACCTGTTTTGATTTTATGTTGCTGCGTTTGGATCATTTCTATTTTTTGCAGATGTTAAGCTTCAGACCTTAATGGCTATGTACTTCTTCGTAGTATTTTGAATAGTTTATAGCTATTCTATTTGCGTTTACTCTAACCATCGTTTTGTGCTTTATGGTTGAGTAGATTTTGCCTTCACGGGGAGTTTCACTACGTCTAACTTCTACAATGGTTTAAGAAGAAAGATAAAAAGGGGGAGATTGTAAGTGTTGAGACTTCAACATTGACAATGTTGGGATAACATTCTAGTCAACATTTGTTGACTGAGAATGTGTCATATCTCAGTTTTATCTTTCATACCCAAAACGTTATTAATTCGGTTACGTGGTTTTTGTGCAGGTCTTGGTTAAGGATTGGAATGGATCAGACCGTATGGAAGAAGCGTGCAGCAGCTGGAGCTAAAATGGGAAAGGAGCTTACTAAAAATAGGAGTATGGAATCTTGATTGAAAACCAAGTCAATTGAGATTATCCAATAACGGTCACTAACGGATTAAGTCAATAGAAGGACGTTAGTGGAAGGTATGGGACTTTGTGAAGTCTTGCCCAAGTCGAAGACATATATAAAATGACTTCACTTTACCGTTTGAAGGATGACGATTAGACAAGAGATTTTACAAGCGAACCTTGAGCGAGTTTGAGCTATTTTGAGAGTTCAGTTTAGCCTACTTTTTCAGTTTGCAAAAATCGAAAGACTTGTAGTTTGGTAGGATCACTTTGATTCGTTTTCTAGGCTTGATTTTTTGTAATCCATTTGATATAGTGGAATTTCGTCATGAGGCACACAACAAGTTTCTAACTTGCTGCAAAATTTACATTGTGTGTCAATCGTGTCCTTACTAAGCATTTTACATATTCCGCCGTGCACTTGAGTGTTCGATCGAGTGTTCTTTCGACATTACATCCAACATTTAGGTTACATTTTACTACTTACTTTTACATCCATATCGGGACCCTGCTTCAATACAAATATGTTAATAGTCATCTATAGGTTTGTTGATTCTCAATAATTATTGGGAGGTCTATAATTTGTTGATTAATACTGGAGTGTAATAATTGTTGTTAGCACGTAACTGTTGTGGCTTGGCTTGGCTTGTATGACGCACTTGGAACAATTGCACTTGATTCTTTCCTTAATCAATACAAGGTGTCCAAGTGACTCTGTATAAGATAATGCAATTCATGATTATATGGATACATATTAAAAAAGTCTCAGTATCTATCACCAAGGTTACTGAGTATATACATACGTTAGGTTATCAATACTGATAACAAAGTACAAGGATCATAAATTATAGATATTTTTATAATGATATATTTTTTATTTTATATATCTGCGTTTTCTTTCATACCCAATGAGTTGGAAGCCAACTTTGTTAGATGGTTGACAGCGTTAAAAAAAATAAATTTTCTATAACGTGTCGCAATCATCTAACGGAGGTTTATTTGTAAAGAACTAGTCGTCGATTAAGCTTCGTTTTTTCATCAACAAGATTTGGTTAATTATTGAACAATAACAATAAAATTTTCAAACCGAAATCACGATTTTATTATACTTTGGATCGCATATAAATAACGGATGGATTGATATAAGAACCAGGAACATGATACTCTGTGTTAGTTAGGGGTGGCAAAATTTCCACGGTGAACCATCCCCGTCGGGACCCGAGGCCATTGGGATGGGGAATCTTCGATCAAAACGAGGATGGGGAGCTGGCGGTGATTCCCCGCCGGGAGAAAGAGCGGGGACGGGTCGGGGATGGTAATCATATTTTTCACCCATCCCCGAACCCGAACCCGGCCCCGCTTGAGTCAAATGGTGAATCACCATTCACCGATTAGATTTGTTAATAAATAATATGAAAACCGTCAAGAATTTTCAAAGATCATTCTTTCATGTTCAAAATCGTATTTTGAAGAAAAAATTTATACTCTCAATATATATTCTTCGTAATACACGTATATTTCAACATATTGTATCAATTGTTTATACTCCAATATCATATTGTACATATTAGTTTGTCTATATAACTGAGTTTATTATTATTTTTTTTGCAGAAAATTCAATTAATCGATATACGTGAATATGGGGAACCGGAATTCCCCACGGGGAACTCATCCCCGAACGGTGATTATCCATCCCCCAATTATTTCACCATGGTATTAGTGGGGATGGTATTTAGAACGTGAATTTGGTATGGGGATGGTATGTGCACTACCAGCCCCGAACCCGCCCATTGCCACCCCTAGTATTAGTGAAGCCAAGACCTTTGGTACCTTCCACTATTCACGAAAGTTAATGAATATAATCTCTTCTTGATCTTTAGGGATTCTTGAATTTGAAGCCTAAAGATTGATTCTCCTTCAATTCATACATTTCTTGATCCATCTAAATCTTTCATTCTCTTACTTGAGATTAATATTATCAGACGGAACTATTTTTTGTATCCTATGACTTCTCAAAGACAAGTCCTTAGGACTATATTATTACTATGAGTCTTGTCTATGATTTTTCATAGCAACTAGTTTGACCCCCGTGCGTTGCACGGGTTATTTTTAAGAGATTTTTTAAAATCTATTGTTATCGGAAAGACCCGAGATCTGTGGTCGGGCCATCTATTTTATAGTGGACCCAAGATCCTCCCATTTATTTTATAGTGGACCCGAGACCCGCCCATTTATTTTGTAGTGGACCCGAGACCCGCCAATTACGCGACAATTCAATAACAGTCGTGCTAAAACAGTACAACCCCGAAATAAATGTTAATCATAGATTATGAAATTAGAAACATGATTGTGTAGAACTTCAAACAAAGAAATCAGAATAAATGTTCCAATACAGACTCTTTACACCCGCAAGAAACTGGACGACTGTACGAAAACTATTGCACAACTGTTATTGAAACAATAACGTAATTTAGGAAACAGGAGTACGAACCATGCAGTAGTGCGTTATAACAATCACCCGGTTGATCAGAAAATTGGCGATCCTTCGGATGGAGTGAGGATACGTCGTCAACACAGTCTTTTCAGCTGCTTCCTGAGCCAAAACGAGCCTACTAAGGTAGCAGACGCACTACGAGACCCGGATTGGATAATTGCAATGCAAGAGGACATCAACCAATTCGAACGTCTTCAAGTGTGGACCTTGGTACCCCGTCCACATGGGAAAGCAATAGTCGGTACTAAATGGGTATTCAAAAACAAGAAAAATGAAGATGGTGAAGTGATCCGGAACAAAGCAAGGTTAGTTGCGAAGGGATACAATCAACAGGAAGGCATCGACTACGACGAGACATATGCTCCTGTTGCCCGATTCGAAGCTATCCGCCTTCTCCTGGCTTATGCGGCTCACAAAGACTTCAAAGTCTTTTAGATGGATGTTAAGACCTCCTTTCTCAACGGCGCGTTAAAAGAAGAAGTCTGCGTCGCTCAGCCGGAAGGCTTCGTTGATCAAGAACATCCCGATCACGTCTATCGCTTGGATAAAGCTCTCTATGGACTAAAACAAGTCCCACGTGCTTGGTACGATGTCCTGAGTGAATTCCTCGTGAAGTCTGGATTCATACGAGGAACGATAGACACAACTCTCTTCATCAAATGGCAAGACAAAGATCTGATGGTCGTTCAAGTATACGTCGACGACATCATCTTCGGATCAACTAATCCGCGGCTTGCACGAAGTTCGGAGATCTAATGAAAAGCAAGTTCGAGATGAGTCACATGGGAGAGATGCAGTTCTTTTTAGGACTACAGATCAGGCAACTCGAAGATGGGATTTTCATCATCAGACAAAATACATCAAGGATATTCTGAAGAAATTTCATCAAGACCAGAGCAAGCCTCTTAGCACTCCTATGTCACCAAGCTGCAGGTTGGATGCCGATCCCTCTGGCAAGTCGGTCGACATCACACTGTATCGCAGCATCATTGGATCTCTTCTCTACCTCACTTCGAGCCGACCGGATATCATGTTTGCCACCTGCTTATGTGCCCATTTTCAAGCAGATCCGGAAGAATCCCATATGCTCGCGGTTAAAAGGATCCTGCGTTACTTAAGGGCACTTCTACCCTCGGACTATGTTGAATGGTACGAATTTCAAACTTATTGGCTATACTGACGCTGATCTGCTGGTCATCCAAAATGCATAATTGTGTGTCAACTTCGACGGCCGAAGCGGAATACGTAGCTGTCGCCAGTTGTTGCTCCCAGATGCTGTGGATGCGGACACAGCTTCGCGACTATTGGTAAAATTTAAATAATATACCCATATATAGTGATAGTCAAAGTGCCATCGCTATTACTTGCAATCCTGTTCATCACTCACGCACAAAACACATAGATATAAGATATCACTTTATCAAAGATCACGTAGAAAAAGGCACTATAGATATGTATTTTGTGAACACGGAATTCCAACTAGTCGATATTTTCACCAAGGCTTTGGATGAGAAACGATTCCAATTCCTTCTCGGAAAATTAGGCATGTTGAATCTTCCGTAATATGTGCATTACCTGATCTTTTGTGCTATCACATGCTCTATTCTATGTGTTTTCCATGCTTATTTGTCTTTATCTCGCGTGATATCAAATATAAAAATATAATAAAAATATATAATAGATATACCTTTAATATAAAGGGGTAGGACAAAATCCTTTAGGATGCTTCGATCTAAAGTCACTTAGAATTTTACCCCGACATGCGATCGATTTAATTGCTTAATTTTGTCAGTCTAAGTCACATTCTTCTGTCTAAAAGGTCATTAGGTTGCTCCACTAGACACAAAGTCACTTTACATATGTGAAGAATCAAGCCTTGTTCCTTTTTCTTTCTTTTGATCTATTTCTCGAGTGAGTCACACAATTACTTGTCTTACCTAGTGATACATGGTTTCAAACTCACCTTGCTTTAGATCGTTAGGAAAATGATAAGGGCGCTTAGGATATTCCTCACTCGGCCTTATATAATTTTTCCCTCACATTAGCCCTTAGTCATCCACTTTGAGCCTTCTTCAATGTCCTTTTCTTCCTTTGAAACCCATTCCCAGCCTTCAACCGAATTCTATACTCTTCGGATGGTTGTTCAAACGAGAAAAGGAGGGGGAGAAAACAAAAGAAAAGTGGGATGATCTTGTAGAAAGTGGCATGGTTCCTGTTGTGAAGTTCTCCAACGATAATCTCGTACGCTCGTCAGAACGGCTGGAAGAGGAGCACCACGAAGTGAACTTCTCCAACGATAATCCGGTATTATATCAGGAAACGAGAAGAGGAGCTTAGCCTCAAGGTACGAATTCCATAACCGTGAACTTCTCGAAATAGATAATCTCTGAAACCTCTCTAGGGATTAAGAGAAGAGGAGCGCGGTATCGCCCGAGAACTAACAAGAAGAACTTCGCCTACGATAATCTCCTATAGCCTCGTGGAGATGCGGAGCTTCAGCTTGAGCATAACATAAAAAGGGATAGTTCTTAAAAGAAAAAGAGGGAGAAAAGATTGAAAAGAAGAAAGACGCCGAAAAAATAAAGGAGACGGACGTAGAAATGGAAGATGACGAAGAGATAAGCTCACTTTCCTCTAAATTCCTTCCCTTCTAAGTCCTAGCCGAATTATAACCCTTACAACCCTTTGATTCCAATCTACGATCTCTCGCTTAGGTGAAATGATTAAAAAATGCCTCGATCACAGGTAAATTGACTTAAAATTGCTTGTGTTGACTTGAGTGATATAAATATAAAAATCCAAGTTAGAAATTATTGAGTGCAAGAGCGAACCTAGTGAGAGTTGTCGAAATGGACCATTCTATGAACTTAGGATTTTAGTTTGATGACATGACTTAACGGCATTTTCTTTTTTTCAAATGTTTCTTAAAATTTTAGGTGTGACGATTAATCTGACCCCATACTATAATAATAGTAAAATAAAAAAAATTTAAAAAATTAGTATATAATAAAATAAATATAATAATATATATAAATAAAACAATTATTATGAAAAAAATTAAATAAACCTGAAAAAGATTTGCACATTTTGAAATGAAATGTTATGTTTCATATGCATTGAATTGAATAAATGCGAATTTCTTTAGTATATCGCACATTCTAAATGCAACGTTTAGATTGCATTGGTACTGAAATGTTTAAATGCGATAAATTTTTCATTGCTCTTATCCTCACACAATATTATAAGTACATGTTTTCGGGGACCATGTATATGTGCTTAATGAGTAAATTTGAGTGTTTATGTTCGCGACTTGAATTGATTTCATATGCTTGCATACTTGGTAATTCTTGCGCATTATTTGAGGGGGAGCAAATATAAAAATCGTGCATTAGCTCCAAATATTCTTGACGTTTTTCTCTAAGCGTTTCAGATTCCTTCAATCAAAATTATGGAGCAAGACGTCGACACTACAAGGAAAGGAGCTAATCACAGACCAAATATTCATCCCGAAAATAATTGCTGATTAACTCCATTATTTCTAACGTCTTCTTTCTAAGTGGTACAGATTTTTGATTTCTGCCAGGGGAGTTAATTGCATTTATTTTAATTCTAAGGGGGAGCGTTACAATGTGATTTTATTAAACATAGGGGTCAATCTGATAAGATTAGAAGTACTTACCATCGAGAAACTGGATAGAAAACTTAATTCTCGATCATAAGTTTCACGATCGTAAACAGTGTTGGGAACAATTTTGAACAGCCGCAATAATTTGCGATCGGAAAAAAAATTGAAATGAGGAGCAATTCTCGAATCAAAAGTTTCTCGAGCGCAAATAGTAATGAGCCTGATCCATTTAATCACAAAACGTCCAACAGCAAATCCAACATTGATTTACAGCGAGTCATTAGAAGTTCACCTTTTGTCAGTCGAAAAACATTTTCTCACGCAACCGTAATCGCAAAAAATTTCTCTCGCGAAAAACTTTCACAAACAGCTAAAATTTCTCAAAAATCTTTCGATTTTCTACACCAAACTGTCTATTTAAGGAAGAAACGAGATTCCTTTGACATTTCCGTGTGATTTACCTTCATTAGCATCTGCATTTTGAAGTTTTTCGCATGTTTAGGCTTAGATTTTCGACTGTTCTTCAAACCTGAGAAAAATCGTAACTATTTTATAGTGTTTGAGGCTTGATTATGAGTTTTATCAGAGTTTTATGCCTGCACTTAAGATAGTTTCAATATTCTTTGAGATCTGGTAGAATGAATCATCGGAAAATCTGCATCCTCGACTGAAATTTGAGTTTGGATGAAACTAATCTTTTGAATGTTTGAAGCCATCGAAGAACTTTGTCGATCGCAAACAGTCTTAATTGAATTCCGATTTAATTGAGATACTGGTTGTATTGAATTGGTTTTTCGATCGATAAAATTCTGATTTAGCCGCTAAGATAGAAGATTTTGACCGAAAACTGATCAGAACATTGTCGAGCATATCATCCAACCAATGAAGCTGTTGTCGAAATCGAGTGGTGTGAGAGTTTCAAAGTTGTTGACTGCGTAGTTCACCAAGAAAATATTGGGGAACGACAAAAAGCGAGGAATTCGCATTATATGATTTTGCGGAGAAGAGAAAGATGGAACATGAGAGTTTCGATCCGTTTCTACGTGCGGCTACGAATTCATTTGATCATCCGAAGGTATGTTCACGAAAGAATTCACTAAGACGTTGATGATTGTGAATTTTAACATTATTTAGGATCCGAACATCGACCTGTTGAGGGAGTTTAAGGATTGCAATCACACGAAGCTATACCATTCCAAGATTAAACTTCTCTTGAAAAAGCTTAAATCGAGATGTTCAGTGCTGAAACTGAACATGCAGGATCATGGACGATCTACACGAACATGAGTCGAGCTATCGACTATAAAAGGAGCGCTTCTTGGAAGGCAACCCAAGTACTATCTACGCATTACTATTTTTTCGTATCGAAGTCTTATATATTTCATCGTATCCTATTAAGTGTGTTTCACTTTATAATTTATTTTTTAAAAAAATCGTATCACGGCGTCGTCTAGTTTTGTTCACTCGCAGGCTCATAGTCAGTTTGGGGGTGGTTTGTTCGCAGAGCTAGCTCGATCTATGAAGGAACCAAAATCTTCTCACGATGCGTCCACATTGATCAACACATTATTCAGGGCAGCGTCACTTAAACTCTTTCTTTATGGGGACAATGTGATAATTAGTTTGGGGATGGGGTGACACATGCTAGATTTTATTTGATCTCTTCGATTTTATTAGTTGGTTTAACTGGTCAAGGTTATGATTTGAACATCACTTGTGAAAACTCCTGTCGATGATGAAAACTTTTAAAAATTTTTCTGGTGTCGAGATAAGATTTAGATAATTGTGTGTGAAAGTCTTGCATGTTACGTGTTTTGGTATTAGCATTGACTATCTGATCACATTGATTGCTTCAAAAGAATAGTACGTATCATGAGACACAAACCCGGAATATAGTGAGTTTTCGAGCCGATAAAGATTTTTTTTAGAGCAACTCACCACTTGTTCGATGTGTTTTCATGAGTGACACACATAGTCTGATTATTCTCGAACTTGCTCTGCTATGCTTGTCAATATCATGGTGTGGATTTTTGTGTACGAAAATGATAAAGGCACTAGGATGAGTCACTGGTCTAATATCTCCGTACCAACGTAGTTATCAATTAGTGAGCCCCTTTTGAGCCTAGCCTTATCTGTTGATTTGGAGCCACGATATTTAGCCACGTTATCCATTTATTTTATCCTTCATCTTCAAACCATTATCAGCAGGTTAGCTTACTAGTCGCTTCAGAGTATTGAGTCTGTTAATTTAAAGGAAACTATTACGGATGTATCTAGTTGTGGTATTCTATTTTATTATTATTTTTTTTAAAAAATGAAGAGAAAAAAAAAAGAGAAAGATCGAAAAAAACTGAGAAAAAAGTATCGGAAAAAAGAGAGAAAAAATTATTGTATTTGCAAAAAAAAAAAAAAAGAGAAAAGAAAGAGGGATTGCAGTAGATTTTCAGAATTATTTTCTTGAGTTCGTAGTAATAGTTTTGAGTGTGTTTTTATAGTAGTATGATTTTCCGTTATTTGATGTCGTACTTTGTTGGTAGGCGAAGAAAGCGATTTAGTGACTAACATGTTTGACTATATTAGCTCACTCATCCCATATATCACACCATTATTACCGTGAGCCCCATTACAACCATTTTTAAAGACCTATTGATTCGTGTATGAGATTCACTATGCAATTGACGTGATATATTTGCAAGGTTAGAGTAACATCATTCTATGTCGTGAGTTGGGCGTTGTTATATAGATCCCATTAAACACTTCGAGCGACTTTAGAGATCCATGTGAGAGTTTTCACTTGATACGTATTAGGAACTGGAAATATTTTTGTGCTCTGATATGATTGCGAACTATCATTTCATGTCTCGTGTTTAGCTGGAACATTCATTAGTTGATGACGATATCGACCAACTGTGCTTTTGCTTTTCTGAGAATAAACATGAGAGTTCATTTAGTGACGTCGTAAAATCCTAACTTGATTTAATTTATTCCGCTTTTATGATCGAGGACGATCGAAGCTAGTTTGGGGTTGTTGATAAGTTATGATTTTACGTAATATTACAACCCCGTAAACAGATGTTATCGATCTTTATTTGTTCAAATCAGTTTACATTTCTATTTCATATTTGACAGGTTTTGAGCAAAATGAAGGAAAATATTAAAATAATGTCGCAAGCCAAATGAGTCACACCACAAGATTTGTATCATGAAAGCTACGTGACCATTATGATTAAAAGAACAAGGCCCACGAGAGAAAATAGCTTTTTGACTATGCTTGATTCCACATGAGACAAAAAGAAAGGCAACAATGGGGTGCTATACACAAATGCCCAAGGAATAAAGTCAAGATCGAATCATGCACCACCAAAAAGAAATCTCATGCAATGACTGCTCATGTGAATTAAGACGGCTCATTGAATTTCTTTGTTGGACATCAAGGCTTTATTTAAGCCACCTCATGCTCACAAAAGGGGGAGCTGAAAAACAGAGAATACGCTGCCAAGAAAATAGAGAGAGCTGATGCTCAAAGGCCACTTAAACGAAGAATTTGGCAGAGCAGGCAATATATCACGCAGCCTCCTCTTAAGCAAGCTGCTCACAAATTGCTGAACATCCATAGCAGCTCTGACCCACTTATATCGTCGAACCCTCACGGCTTAATCACCTCACCAAGCTCCATCTTATGCTCTAACCTCTGAACAGCACAACTGACGACCAAGAACCTCCTTTTAGCCCTCTACTCACGTAAATCACTAAGCCACGAAGCAACCACGTCTCGATATCTCACACGGCTGAGAACGGAGCAGAGGCACAAGGCCACCACAGACGAATATTTGCAGCAAGAGGACAGTAGAAAGGTGTTGCTCGCTCACGACACGGGAGACACCAGGGCGAGACTTGACGACCGAGCATTGTGAGGGTGTATTCTATCTTATCTATTACTATTTTATTATGTGTTTGCTTGAACCTTTTGTTGTTTTCCTCATTTAATATGCTAGCATAAATTTTGTGTGATTAAGGCCATGTGAAGCCGGATTATGAGTTCGTCTTAATGTTATTCGCATCGTATTTAATTGCATGAGTTGAGTTATGTGTTCTATATTTGAATTTAATGCTTGCGTGTGTCCGATCAACATATGCATGATATTTGACTGGTTTATGAGACGGACAAAGTAATTAGACCGGTTAGAACGATAAATATAAAGCACCACGACGTAAAACTGACCAGAAATGGAATTCGGTTTCGTTTGTGTGGTTTCCAAGGTCTTAAGCGCCGAAAGCGTTTAAACTCGGGGAGTTTCATAAATGTTAGGTCCTCAGTTTAACAACTCTAAGATCCTAGGCATGAATTCTAAGTAATTCGATGAAATATGATTGACATTAATAATCGATCGAAAAACTCTAATGAAGATCGAGAGAGATTTCGAGTAGAGTGAGAAAGTTACTATTGTCTCTCTCTCTAGAAATTGAATTGCAAGCGATTCGGATCAATTCTCAAAACTTTCTCTATTCAGCTCAGTTCATTTACAAGTATTTATACCAAACAAGCTTGGTATAAATATCAAACTAGTCCTTAATAAAAAGACTAATATAGGTAAAGCCCCTAATTACAAGGACAACTGATGAAATCAAGCACAATTACAAATGATATTCTACATTCTCCCCCTTTGTGCTTGATTGCGTCTCCGCGCTATTCGTCCTTGTCGGGCATAGTACGATCTGCGCAAGCCCAGCGCATGCTCATAGTCTCTAACCGTTTCCCTGAGCTTCAGGCGCTCCTCGATGTCATCCAATAATTCCATCAGGAGTGGCCGTTCTCTCACAAACCGGTGGATCCTCAGCATTGTGTCTCTGTTTATTTCTTCCAACCTCTGTTCGATATTGGGTTGTTGTAGGTGATGCCGATGACAGAGCTGATGTGCACGTGATTGCTTGGAAGCCTCTCGATCTCAGGTCCTTTGAGGAGTGGTTCGGCCATGTTGACCTTCTTCATATTGCTCTCAAGCGCCATTTGAAGGTCGTGAGCGGCGAAGTACTTGACTTGTCGCATCATGAACCGGTAGAGCCTTCGAGGCCTTCTTTCTTGATAAAGCCCTGGGGACCTTTGTACTTCTCCACGTATAGCTGATAAAGTCGGTAGACTTCATCGGCTGGGAGGTACGGCAGGTCGCTCTTGCTTAGTTCCTCTCGGGTCCTATCCACTCGTTCTATGATGTAGTGAGGTGTTGGAAGTCCTCCTTTGGCACAGTAGACACTGAGGAGTTGGCAAATTGGGGAGAGTCCCTGAAGTGACTCTTTAGTCGATCCTTCGGGATCCCCAGCCTCACGTCCGGTCCTAGTTGGGTCAGCATCCACAAATATGTCATTCTCTTCTGCTGATCCCAATGAGAGATCCCTCTCAGCTCGAACTCATCCGGCTTCTTAATTCGATCCGGTGACCTCCAAATGTTTTCCCTGACTTCTTCAAGGAAAGGTATCTCTATATGAATGTTCTCCCACGGCGTGGCGATCCGAACGGTCCCTGGCATCTGTCTTGTAGGGGAGGCCGCTCGTTGTGCGATCAACTCCGGTAGCCTTGGGATTTCATTTTGATAGTCTACACCTTCTTGAATTTCGTCGTCTTCAATGATCACGAGGTCCACGGATGCTTGTTGTAAGAAGTGGCGTGCGTCCTGAAGCCGTTGTCTCTGATGCTCCTCGGGCATGGAATGGGTCATCCACTGTCCTTCGAAGATGTACTTGTCCAACACTTCGTGTGGATGGACGCCATGTCCAGAGGGTCCCGGTTGGTCTGGAGCGACGGAGGGAGTAGCTTGGGTAGCTGCCAGAGCTACAAGCATTGCAGCGCTTGCTTCTTCTTCCGGAAGCAAGGGGCTTGAGTAGATCGGCGGTGTGGGCGGAGGCGTCCTGAGGGTAAAGGTAGGTGGGTCGATATGTGGTAGAGTGGCTGTGCGGTGCGTGGTTTGGGTAGTTTGGGTGGTATGGGTGGTTTGGGTTTGGGCTTGTGTTTCACCAGCTCCAGCGCTTGTATGCGTAGCGCCCGAGCCTTGTCCTTGGCCAGATGTAGATGTCCTCGGCCTCTTCTCCCACTCATGAGGGTCCTGATCATCAGGATCGTCATGTCTGCGCCGGGAGTGGGAGCTTTGGCCTCGGCAGGTGTCAGACGGTGGCTCAGGATGATCCACCAATCGCCGATAGAGGGACTCTTCTTGAGGCGATCGGATGGACAGGCCTATCAGGTGATGGGGATGGTGTATGGGATGATGAGGATGGAGGAAGTGGCTAAAGGGTCGGTGGGCGTGGGTTGTGGAGGTGTGGGGTGGGTTTGTGACGAAGGGCCTTCAGAGGCAGGTGCTTTCCCGGTATCACTTCGGGATGCCTCGATTACTTGTAGTACTCTCTCCGTGATCTGGTCTTCCATAGACTGTACAGCGGCAGAGAGAGCGGCCTGGAACTGCTCGTTCGTCACAAATGGTGTGGACGCCTCCAAGGATGGACCAGGACAACTGATGTCGCCTGTTATCAACCCTAGACACCGACTCCTGGGGCTGGCTCACAGTCACTTGAGGTTGTGACTGTATGAGACTTTCACCCAATCCTCGAGTCGAATCCTGAGGATTCGCCTCTATGGGTGTTAAGGCAGGCTCAGGTTGTGCCTGCGAACCAGATACCACGTGAGTTGGTTGCGGCTCAAGATTGAGCGAAGATGTGCCAGCAACACTTGTCGTCGTGGTCAGCGTAGTATCTGGGGCGGCAGTGACGGCTGGAAAGAGTGACTCCAACTGAATACTGAGTCTTCTGGGAGTCCTCCTGATCAGAATAATTTCCTCGTCAGACTCTGTGTCAGACGGGGTGGCGGTGTGAGGAGTAAGGTCTCGATCGACGTTCTCCAATGTCTGATCCGTCACCGGTGGAAGTGAAGTTTGCCCCATTTCAGTCTCGGGCTGTGCTTCTTGTTGAAGAACCTCCTGAAAAGTTTCTTCGAGCACGCCAACATGTACGGGCACTTCCACCTGGAATTCTTGTTCAGGAGCCTCGAGCGCCATCTCGGTAGCCACGACGTCTATCAAGGTGTCTACTACGTCGGGCATTGGCTCTTCGATCGAAGGAGACTCCTGTTGAAGCTCCTGAGCGACGACGCCAATCATCGCGTCGTCAGGGCTTGGTTGGTGTTGGGGAGGGCTCACATGGTGATATGCCGGGGGCCTTCTGATCATATCCTCCGGTAAGTTGTATTCGCGGCAGAACCTCTGATATTCAGCTCCCGCGGGGTCGGCGAGCCTGAGTAGGTTGACTGGAATCGGCATCGACGGTTGGTCCAGGTCCGTCAGCCGTGGGTTGTGGAAGAACTTAAGCCTTGGCGGCTTGTAGTTTCCACCAGGAGGTAGCTGGGGGATGTTCTCTGCATGTAGCTCCATGCACTCCCTGATGATCAAGTTGAACCATCGAGCATAGGGCATGTTCTTCGACCTTCGGTTCTCCTTCAGTCGAATCTGTTCAGCTAGATCGTTCCAGATCAGCTGTGCAAAGTCGTAGTTTCTGGCGAAGGCGAGGTCGTGAAAGATCCGCAATATGTTGCCGTTGCCCTTGTCGAATCCAGCATGTTTGGGTGACAGACACTTGTTCACTATGCCGAACAGTGTCTTCCAGGGGTGAGGGATACCGCTGCTATGGACCTGAGCTAATCTAGTAAGCGGCGGTTGGTATCCCATATGCAGGAAATCCTGAATCATCTCCGCGTCCGTCGGGAGCGGGTCGTAGTTGTCGTGGTGAGGCAGGTCCAGTATCATGCCGAACTGGCTCTTGCTCATGTGAATGTGCCGCTTCCCGATGCGGGTCATGAAGGAGAAGGTCCCATCTGCTACTGCTCCTTGTATGCATCCCCAGAACTGCTGGAGATAGACCATCGGCACCGATGCGGTGACCGTTAATGCATGGCAGATGGGGTGGCGCTGTAGGATTGATACGATGATCTCGTCTGGACACCTAAACGTGCTCAGATCGAGCTGGAAATTCGTATCTTGAACCTTTAGATAAAGGTTGTGATCGTAGATGTGGTTGTATCTTGGGTAGCGATCCATCTGAAATATAAGATATATAAAAGTTCATTAGTTCAATTTTATTTTTAGTCGAAATACGAATAAATTTCATCAAACTATAATAATATTGCAAATAATAGCATGTTCGATGAATTTTGAATTGATATCATATCAAATGCATAATCTATGTTCAATTTCAAAAATCGTGATGGCATGAATGTAATTTCGAATGAAATATTTGTCGCATGAAAATTGGTTCGAAATTTCGCTAAATGTTAAATCAGTAAGTCACTGTTCATGCCGAGAAAATTTTCGGTCGATAAAATTGAATTGCGATTTGATGTCCTATGCATTGATTTCAATTGAAAGCATTCCGTCTGATTTTTTCGATCGAGAAATTTTATTCGCTGATAGGCGCTGCAGTGTAAAAGACTTAGTGAAAAATTTCCTAAGTGTTGACGATGAAATTTAGACTGTAGTCGATCAATTTTACGGTCGAGAAAAATTCCGCGTAAATTTACGATCGAGAAACAAATCTTATATAAATTTACTGTCGAGAAATTTTCTTCGATTGAATAAAATTTTTCGATTTGAAATTTCTCGAGCGGTATGTGATTTCGATTGTAAGTAAAATTTTTCGCTGCGAAATATTTCTATCGAGAAATTGGTCAACGAAAGACTAAGTCAATCGTCGAGAAATTTTTCGATCCATTAAGACCTAAGCGGCGAATTTTACGATCGAAAAATTAAGCATAGAAAAATTAATTTTTCGCTGCTAAATTTTTGCGACCAAATTGTAATCAAATCGAAAATTCTATTTTGCGATAGTAAGTTTTACGCTCGATAAAATTTGCATCTAAAATATCTATTCAGTGCATAAGTTTTTCGCTCGCAGAAAATCATAATTGGATTTTTCGACGGTAAATGTAGCGGTTATAATCTTTTTATAGTGATGACTAAGACAAAATTTTGCGATCGAAAACTAAATCGACACAAATAGTATCTCGATTGAATAGAAATTCAATTAAGTCTATTTGCGATCGACAAAGTTATTCGACAGCTTCAAAACTTCAAAATACCCAGTTTCATCGGAACTCATTTTATCATCACAGATGAAAATTTTCCAACGATTTACGCTTATCTGTTTCATAAAAAACAGCGAATCTATCTAAACAACAGGCATTGAACTCAGAAACTCCAAGAAACATGCCTAGATTTAGTGAAACAGTATACTCTTAAATCGTTTTTGAAGAACAGTCGAAAAATCTTATCCTAAACATGCGAAAAACTACAAAATACAGATGCTAAATGAGTTAAATCGCACGCAGTCGTCAAATGAATCTCATTTCTACCTTAAACAGACAATATGTTGGTTGAAAATCGAAAGATTTTGAGAATTTGGAACTGTCTGTGAGAGTTTGTCGAGAGAGAAAATTTTACGATTAGGTTTGCGTGAGAAAAAGTTTTTCGACTGACAAAAAGTGAACTTTTAATAACTCGCTGTAAATCAATGTTGGGTTTGTGATTGGACGTTTTGCGATTAAATGGATCAGGCCCATTACTATTTACGCTCGAGAAACTTTTGATTCGAAAATTGCTTCTCAATTCAAATTTTTCGATCGCAAATTATCGCAATTAATCAAAATCTATCCCAACACTGTTTACGATCGAGAAACTTTTAGATTGCGAATTAATTCTAATATCCAGTTTCTCGATAGTAAGTTCTTCTGAAGAATTTCAGATTGACCCCTATTTCAAAATAAAACCCATTACAAGGCTCCCCCTTAGTAATTAAAATATATGCAATTAACTCCCTGGATTTTCCGTGTAGTAACGTCTAGCTCCCCTGGTAGTAGTTTTAAAAATCTGTACCACTTATTGATAAACGTTAACGTTAGTAATAATGGAGTTAATCAACAATTATTTTGGGCAATTTTATCTTTGAAATATCTGGTCTTGTGTCTAGCTCCTCTCTTTGTAGTGTCGACGTCTCACTCCTTAATTTTGAAACATCTGAAATACTCAGCGAAAAACGTAAAAAATATTTGGAGCTAAACCACGATTTTTATACTTGCTCCCCCTCAAATGATGCACAAGAATTAACTAATCATGCAAGCATATTAAATCAATTCAAGTCACGAGCATAAAAACACACAAATTTACCAACTAAGTATGTGTACATGGTCACCGAAAACATGTACTTTAAAATATTGTGTGAGGGTTAGAGCATAGAAAAACTTATCGCATTTAAACAATTCAGTACCAATGCAATCTAAAATTGCATTTAGAATGTGCGACAAAAAAAATTCGCATTTATTCAATTCAACGCATATGAAACGTAATATTTCATGTCAAAATGTGCGAAATTTATTAATTAATATTTATATATATAATTTTTTTCATATTTTACTACTATTATAGTATGGGATCAGATTATTTTGCTTCGATCAATCGTCAAGCCTAATTTTACGAGACATTTGAAAGAGAAAAATGCAGTCAAGTGATGTCGTCAAACTATAGTCCTAAGTTCATAGGCTGCTCCATTTCGACAACTCTCACTAGGTTCGCTCTTGCTCTCAATAATTTCTAACTTGGGATTTTTATATTTATATCACTCAAGTCAACACAAGCAATTTCAACTCAGTTTACCTGTGATCGAGGCATGTTTAATCATTTCACCCAACGAGAGACCGTCGATTGGAATCAAAGGGGTGTAAAGGTTTTAGTTTGGCTAGGACTTAGAAGGGAAGGAATTTAGAGGAAAGTGAGCTTATCTCTTCGTCATCTTCCATTTCTAAGTCTGTCTCCTTTCTTTTCGGCATCTTTCTTCTCTTCTCCATCATTTACTATCCCTTAATAAGCTATGCTCAAGCTGAAGCTCCGCTTCTCCATGAGGCTATAGGAGATTATCGAAGGCGAAGTTCTTCTCGTTGATTCTCGGGCCGATACCGTGCTCCTCTTCTCTTTATCCCGAGGCTGCGCTCCTCTTCTCGTTTCCCGATATAAGACCGGATTATCGTTGGAGAAGTTCACTTCGTGGTGCTCCTCTTCCAGACGTTCTGACGAGCGTACGAGATTATCGTTGGAGAAGTTCGCAGCAGGAACCACACCACTTTTTGCAAAGTAGTTGGATGGCCGGTTCCTTTGGTCTTTGCGCGTTGAGCAATGCCTTCTTTTGTCATCATCCTACTTTTCTTTTGTTATCTCCCCCTCCTTTTCTCGTTTGAAAAGCCATTCGAAGAGTATAGAATTCGGTTGAAGGCTGGGAATGTGTTTCAAATGAAGAAAAGGACGTCGGAGAAGGCTCAAAGTGGATGACTAAGGGCAAACGTGGGGGAGTTTATCTAAGGCCGAATGAGGAATATCCTAAACTCCCTTATCATTTTCCTAACGATCTAATGCAAGGTGAGTATGACACCAAGAATCACTAGGTAAAACAAGTAAGTGATGTGTGACTCACTCGAGAAGTAGATCCAAAGAAAGGAAAAAGGAACAAGGCTTGAATCCTCACGCATGCAGAGTGACTTTGTGCCTAGTGGAACAATCAACTGACCTTTTAGACACAAGAATGCGACTTAGACTGACAAAATTTAAGCAATTAAATCGATCGCATGTCGGGGTAAAATTCTTGGTGACTTTAGATCAAAGCATCCTAAAGGATTTCGTCATACCCCATTATATTATATATATATGTATATATATTTATTATTGTTCTTCTTCTTCTTTTTTTTTAATATCACGCAAGATAAGAACAAATAAGCATAGAAAACACATAGAATAGAGCATGTGATAGCACAGAAGATCAGGTAATGCACATATTACGGAAGATTCAACATACCTAATTTTCCGACAAGGAATTGGAATCGTTTCTCATCCAAGGCCTTGGTGAAAATGTCGGCTAGTTGAAACTCCGTGTTCACAAAGTACATCTCTATCGTGCCTTTTTCTACGTGATCTTTGATAAAATGATATCTAATATCTATGTGTTTTGTGCGTGAATGATGAACAGGATTGCAAGTAATGGCAATTGAACTCTGCCTATCACTATATATGGGTATGTTAGTTAGATTGTACCCATAGTCGCGAATCTGTGTCCGCATCCACAGCAGCTGTGAGCAACAGCTGGCGGCAGCTACGTATTCCGCTTCTGCCGTCGAAGTGGACACACAGTTCTGCTTTTTGGATGACCAGCAGACCAGCTTTTCGCCTAGAAATTGAGCGCCACCGGACGTGCTTTTCCTGTCCATTCGGCAACCTGCATAGTCAGCATCAGTGTACCCGATAAGTTGGAACTTTGGATACTATAGTCCTAGGGTAGAGGTGCCCTTAAGGTAGCGAAGAATTCTTTTGACCGCGAGCATATGGGATTCTTTGGGTTCGGCTTGAAAACGGGCACACAAGCAAGTGGCAAACATGATGTCCGGCCGGCTCGAAGTGAGGTAGAGAAGAGATCCAATAATACTGCGATACAGTGTGATGTCGACCGATTTACCAGAGGGATCGGCATCCAACTTGCAACTTGGTGACATAGGAGTGCTAAGAGGCTTGCGCTGGTCTTGATGAAACTTCTTCAGAATATCCTTGATGTATTTTGTTTGACTGATGAAAATTCCATCATTGAACTGCCTGACCTGAAGGCCTAAGAAAAATTGCATCTCTCCCATGTGACTCAGTTCGAATTTGCTCTTCATGAGATCTCCAAACTTCTTGCAGAGCTGAGGATTTGTTGATCCGAAGATGATGTCGTCGACGTATACTTGGACGACCATCAGATCTTTGTCATGCCATTTAATGAAGAGGGTTGTGTCTATCGTTCCTCGTATGAATCCAGACTTCACGAGGAAATCACTCGGGACATCGTGCCAAGCACGTGGGGCTTGTTTTAGTCCATAGAGAGCTTTGTCCAAACGATAGACGTGATTGGGATGTTCTTGATCAACGAAACCTTCCGGCTGAGCGACGTAGACTTCTTCTTTTAACACGCCGTTGAGAAAAGCGGTTTTAACATCCATCTGATAGACTTTGAAGTCTTTGTGAGCCGCATAAGCCAGTATGAGGCGGATAGCTTCGATACGGGCAACAAGAGCATAGGTCTCGTCGTAGTCGATGCCTTCCTGTTGATTGTATCCCTTAGCTACTAACCTTGCTTTGTTCCAGATCACTTCACCATCTTCATTTTTCTTATTCTTAAAAACCCATTTAGTTCCGACCACTGTTTTCCCATGTGGACGGGGTACCAAGGTCCACACTTGAAGACGTTCGAATTGATTGATTTTCTCTTGCATTGCAATTGTCCAATCTGGGTCTCGAAGTGTGTCTGCTACTTTGGTAGGCTCGTTTTGGCTCAGGAAGCAACTGAAAAGACTGTGTTGACGACGCGTCCTCACACCATCCGAAGGATCGCCAATTATTTGATCGACCGGGTGACCTCTAGTCCACTTATGCTCATGAGGCAAGACTGTAGCAGATGCGTCAGCCATCTGTGGATCTAGATTGCCTATAGTCTCCGATTGATCATTTGTCTGAGGAAGTTCCAATTCTGCACTTGGATCGATCGTCTCTAATAATACTTCCTCGAGGACCACTGTAGGTTCTTCGGTATTCTGTGGCAAATCTGAATCGGGGGGGTAGAGGTATGTTATGAACTTGGTAAGTCGGTCTCGAACGGTGGAGAATCCACTGTAGGTGCAGTGGTGCATGATCGATATACTGGTTCGAAGAGAGAATCCAAATCGTCAATTGCAAGTCTCGTTGCTTCGTCTGACATTGACTTTGATGTTGTTGCTATATTCTGTTGGTTTTTTGCCAACACACCAGTGATTACGGGTTCTGAAATGTTGTCTTCAGAAGCCAACGGGTTGAGCACGGGTCGTGAACTGATTTGAGCAGGAACCATCGGGTTAGGCACGGGTCCTGGACTGAGTTGACCAGAAGCCATTTCTGCCACTTCGTGAAAAGTGACATTATAGCTTTCTCTAATAGTTCGGTTGGACTTGATGTATACTCGGTACGCTTTTGAGGTTGAAGAATACCCGACAAATGTAGCTTCGAATGCTTTAGGGTCGAACTTTGCACGTTTTTCTCGGTCGTTCGCCACAAAGCACATGCACCCGAAGACTTTAAAGAAAGAGATATTGGGCACTCTATTGTTCACAATCTCGTACGGAGTCTTGTTGAATCGTTTGTGAACCACCGTCCTGTTTTGAGTAAAACAAGCGGTATTGACTGCTTCAGCCCATAGAAAGTGTGGAAGTCCTGACTGGATCAGCACTGTACGAGCTGCTTCCACTAGTGTTCGATTTTTCCTTTCGACGACCCCATTTTGCTGAGGTGTTTTGGCGGCTGAAAATTGTTGACTTATTCCAAGTTTTTGATAAAACTCACTGAGGTGGTTGTTTTTGAACTCAGTGCCGTTGTCCGTTCGAACAACTTGAATAGTCTGTTGCAGCAGATTTTGAGTTGTGTTCACAAAATTGATTATCAAGTCACCGGTCTCATCTTTCGTTCGGAGCAACTTTGTCCACGTGTAGCGAGAATAGTCATCTACAATCACTAGCACATACTTTCTTCCATTGATACTCTGAGTCTGCATCGGACCACAGAGATCCATGTGAATTAGTTCCAGTGGTTGGGAAGTAGACGCAATTTGCTTGACGTGATGAGATGCTCGCTTCATTTTTCGTAGGTGACATGCCGACCAATGATGCTCCCTTTGTAGTTGTATAGTTGGAAGATCGTGAACCAACTTTTTCGTAGAAAGACGTTGGAGAGCTTTCATGTTTAGATGAGACAGTCGTTGATGCCATAGGCTGTTCCTCTACAAGTCAATCTGAGAAATGAGGCATACAGCTGTCGAGGGCCGCACGGATGTCAGGTTGATCGTATAAAGATTGGATCTCCGAAGTCCTTGAAGGAGTTCTGTGTCCTGACTATTCAAAATTCTGCACCGGTCAACATGGAAGACCACCTGGAAGCCTTTGTCACAGAATTGGACTATGCTGAACAAGTTATGGCGGAGTCCTTCGACGTATGAGACATCTTTGATGGTCAGATTCTTCAAAATGATATCGCCAAGTCCTAGAATCGGGGCTGAATCGTTGTTCCCAAATCTGACTTTGCCATTTGGTCGGTCTTTGTAGTTGCTCAGCAGCTCTTGTTTACCAGTCATGTGTGTGGAGCAACAAGAGTCGAGGTACCACACATGATGGATCTGCAAAAACAATTTAGAGAGCTTTAGGTACCCACTTAAGCATGGGTCCTCTCAGATTTGCAGATTTAATTTTGGGTTCTGATATGACTCCTAAATCTATTTTTGGAAGAGTCTTAATAACCCATTGCACTTTTGGAGAAGTGTGTTTGGGTTTTGCCTCTGTAGGAGACTTGGCCCTTTTGGCTTTTGTCGTCCTAGGCGGAGATTTAGGAACCCATTTGGGTTGAACATTACAGGGAAGGTTAATTTCAGCTCGTACAAATGCCTTGGAAGGTTTGACTGAGGAAAAGATCTTTTCTTGTGATAGTTTCCTAAGATGCTTGGGGGATTTAATTTCGACAGGATACCTTAGGTGAGTACAGTCATGTACGGCGCCATAAGCTTTCTTTATGGCTGGATCTTGTTTCCTACGATTTTTCCTTTTGGCATTTGTTTCATAATGATTAGTAGTAATTTTCGATGTAGAGCCTATTTCGAGATTTTTACTTCTATAGGTGATAGGCTGAAGTGAGCACGTAGAAGCAATTATTTTGAACGAAGAAATGGCTCTTTTATTACTACGAGTGTCTTTTGTTTTGACAGAAGGAATAACATGTTCAGAAACATTTAAATCTACTCGCTCCTTCTTTATATTAGGACTAGACACTCTCGCCTTCGTAGTTGGTGCTGGCTCTACGCTCCCTGTGGACGTAGGTGAAGTAAAATTAGTCTTAGCACCTTTAACAGAATTATTAATGCTCTTTTGATCTTTCGAAGGCGATTTTTCTATTTTCACGCTTTTTATAATAGTGTGAGAGGTTGTTTGGGAGGACGAGGAAGCCTTGAGATTTTCCATCTCCTTATAGAATTTTTTCTTTTCAGCTTCGAAATTCTCTCTTTCTTTGTCAAGTTTCGCCTGTGACTCCTCTATCTGTTTTATGATAGGGGGTTTGTAGAGAGAATTTTGATAATTGGCCTTTTCGACTTCCTCATGGTGTGTTTGTGATTAAAGAAGCAGATTAATTTTAGCATGTAACTTGTTGCGTTCCTCGCTTAGGAGTGCATAATTATTTTCTACCGTCACTTTGGCGGCTTGACAGGCGTCTAGATCCTTACTAAGCTCACTAACCTTAGCGATAGATTTTTCTAATTCAGCCTCTAAGTTAGTGATCTTAGTGGTAGCTTCGGTTATCCTACAATTTAAGGTAGCTTTCTCATTGAGATTCCTAACCAGACAATTGTAGTTATTTGCTAGCCCGTCTTCTAACTTTTTAATCTTTTCACTATGCTGTCCTAAAGGAGGTTGACTAGTCTCTCTACAATGTAAGCTCTTAGTAAGTTCTTCTATTTTTGCACGAGAGCTTCTAAGTTCTGATTCGAGACTATATATCCTCTCCTGAGCTCTCTCAAGTTTAATCTCTACTTCCTTTATACTTTTCTGCTCACGTTTCATGTTAGCGTATGCTGATTGAAACGAATCTAACATGGTCAATAATGTGGAGTGAGAGACTACCTCATTTGAAGATGTGGATGCGTTATCGTCGTCCGTACGAGTGGATGTTTTGGCGTCCATTTCGTTGTCGAGACGAGCCATGAGGGCTAAGTTCTCTTCTTCGGAGCACAACGTGTCCTCGAGTCATTGGTCCTGCTCGACCATGAGAGCTACTCCAGCTTCTTTCTGTTTTGCCAATTGAAGCTTCGTGGAGTAGTAGTTTGCATCTCTCTTCTTCGGGAGAGTGCATTCTCTGGCGAAGTGACCTGTTTTGCCACAATTAAAGCATTTGTTAGTCTCTTTGGGGTTCTTGACCTCGGAACTCTCCGGAGCACGTTCTTTGTTTTTGGAGCTTGTAGTCCGAAGTCTGTTGGCTGAGGTTGAAGACTTCTTCTTGAAGTACTTCTTGCTCATCATTTGTCCAATGAGAGCTAACTGCTTTCCAAGGGCTTTCATGTTCGGCTCGATGTCGCAGTCCGGTTCGCCTTCTGACTCTGATGATGAGGGTGGCCAAACGATCTTTTCCTTTCTTGATCTTGTGCTCCTCTTCTCCGAGACTAGGGCAACCGTGTCATCGGTTTGTTTGCCATTTGCTCTTTGATAATCTCTCGGATATCATCCTCATGTTGAGCTAGATTATCGAACACGGCATGGACATCCAACTCTTCTAGATCTTTATATTGTCGTATTTGTGTGGATATTTTCTTCCATTCCGTGGGCAGAGAAGATAGAAATCTAATGTTTGTTTCCATGTTTGTTTTTATGATTTCTATCTTCCTCATCTCGTTGAGAAGCGTGAGGTATCGTTGGTAGATTTCGTATAGGCTCTCCTCCGGCTTAGCTCTGAAGGAGTCGTATGCAGTGAGAATGTTCGCCTTCTTGGCCTTTATGCCAAATTCCGTTCTTTGCATCATCCTATGCAGCTCATCCCACATCCCCTTAGCCGATGTAAGGCTGTCGATTTGTCTGTATATATCGTTGGGGATGCCCTGCATAAGGGTATTCATGGCTACTAGATCAGCCTTGGCTCGAGCTCTTTCCTCCAGAGAGTATTCTCTAGGCTCCTTTAGTCACCTAGAAGCTGGAATTACTGGAGTAGCGGTTTCGTCCCCGGGTACATGGACCCAGAACTGTGCCGTTCCCTCTTCAAGGGACTGCAGTAGATTTTCGGCTTGATCCTTTAGTGCTATGAAATTCAGGAAGCGGCTTCTCCATACCGTGTATTCGCCTCTTTGCAAGATCGGCGGACGGTTGTCGTTTCCGAGAGAATAAGCATCCATTTTTGAATAGTAGTTGAGTTGTTTGAAGGATCTTCGTTGATTGTTTTGAAGGTTGAAGATGATGTAAAGTGCTTCACAAGTGATGAGATCGGTTAGTAGCGTTTGATTCGAAGATTAGATCGACAATTAATTTCGATTCAATCTTTACTGTATGATCGAAATTAATTTTGTCGATACAGAATGTATTTACTGTTCTCGTGCGAGAAATTGTGTCAGCGAAATATTTTACGAGCGAAATAAATTGCCAAAATCGTTCAATCGAGATAAATTTCCTGATCGTGAATTTATTTTGATCGCAAAGAAACAGGACGTTAGTAAGTTTCTCGACAAGTCAAAATAAATCCGTTGACTAGAAAAGTTTCTCGCGTGTAAATGATTTTCGCCTGGTCAACCTTTAAAGGTTTGACTGAAAAAGTTTTTCGAGTGAAGGTTATTACGCATGCAAGGTCAAAATTGGTCTCACTCGAAAAAGTTTTTCGCTAAATAATGCTCGAGAAATATTTCTAACTAGAATCGTTTCTGCTGATGACGATTCTAGCGCTGACTTCGTATTCTGACCGAGAAAAATTCTCGCACCAAGTTTATCGATCGAGAAACTAATCCGATCGCAAAACTTAGCGAGAAAAATTTGAGCAATCGAGAAAAATTCACAGAATACGATTAACACGGATTTGAGCAAAAAAAAAGAATCAGATAGTGAAATTTAGGTAATTGCTCGCAATCATGTACTAATCACGCACGAACAAGCAATTAAACATGTTATGAAGCAAAATATGTCGAATTTGAGCAAAATCAGAACGTGTTCTTCATGTTCTTCGCAAACAGTAACACTTCATAATCAAATTAATCCACAATCGAAGCTCAAACTGCTACTTATCTCGTCGCAATGATCATATATCACTTAGTCAAGCACTGAAACATCAAATTCAAGTAAATTAAGCACAGAATTAAGCTATTGGATCGAAAAACTTTTCGCGCCAAATCTGTTCTTCGATGGAACAGTGTTCGAAATAAAATTTCGATCCAATTCTAACAATTTTCGTTTCAAAACAGAACGAATCTGCTCTGATACCAATTGTTAGGTCCTCAGATTAACAATTCTAAGATCCTAGGCATGAATTCCAAGTAATTCGACGAATATGATTGACATTAATAATCGATCGAAAAACTCTAATGAAAATCGAGAGAGAGATTTCGAGTAGAGTGAGAAAGTTACTGTTGTTTCTCTCTCTAGAAATTGAACTGCAAGCCCTTCGGATCAATTCTCAAAACTTTCTCTATTCAGCTCAATTCATTTACAAGTATTTATACCAAACAAGCTTGGTATAAATATCAAACTAGTCCTTAATAAAAAGACTAATATAAGTAAAGCCCCTAATTACAAGGACAACTAATGAAATCAAGCACAATTACAAATGATATTCTACAATAAATATTAAATGCGTGTGTAGAAACTACAGTCATATAGACATATAGGGATCGGTTCTCTATCGCATAGGGTCGTTATTGCGGGACAAACGAATAGCGATTATTTTAGGAAATTCTACCTTGACTGAGACTCATTTTGGTTATTTATGATTGATTGCATGTAGACGTAGGAATAATTCGTGCCGAGCTTACGCCTTGATTACATTATCGTTAATTGATTTTAAATCGTCAGTCGTCTATTTGCTTTAGTTGTTTATTTGCGCTTTTATCTGGTTTGCTTATTTTTAATATCGAAAATCATAAAAAATACCATATTTAAAATTTGTATTAGTCTAAATTAAATTTCAGAATAATATTTTAAAATTAATCGAGCTGTCCTCGTGGATCGATACTTGGACGTGTCCATTATATACTACTTGCACGACCTAGTACACTTGCTAGTATTCGAGCGTGTCAAGGAACCCATTGAGGAAGACGATAAAGTTCAATACAAAGAACCTGCAAAGGAACCAATGGAAACTTAAAAAAGAAGAAAGCAAGCTACTTAATATAAACCCTATTAATGATTTTATATGCTGTTGCGAAATTCTTGGCGTACTTCTTCATCTGTTAGGTATTTAGTAATGTTAGACAATGTTTCTAATGTTTCGCCAATCATGTTCTGAACTATATTCCTCCGTTATTTGACCATATCAGATTCATAGGTCGGATTCGTTTTGATTATGATGACATATACAAACCTGCATCCTAAAGGTTTATCGGTCTTGCCAAGCTATTATTGGTATTTCGTCTATCTGCGGCACAGAGGAGTAATAGACATAAAAAAATTACTCACATATTTATCTAAGCCTGAATTAAATGTTCTTCAATGTAGTGAACTTCATGACAATAACGAATTATTAAGCTATATTTAATGATGTGCTATACTAAATATATCCATATACAATATTGAGTAATATTTAAACAACCTGTCAAAGTTATTGAACTTACATTCATCGTCACCTCCCTTACAGAATTCCTAAACGGTTGCAATACATTACAAGATTTTACTTGACAAAGCTCACAAATATTTATAGTAGATTTCTGCTTCCAAATACCTGATTGAAAAATACAGTTGATAACATTACTAGCTTGGGTGCTATGTAATACAAGACTGAAAACTCCACGAATGAAAACTACATGGCCGAATGCTCCAATCATCATTACAACCTGTACTTAAACGAGAATTAACAATGAAAATGTTCAGAATAACGATGATTACTTTATGAAGTTCATAATATTAAATTACCGACCATTATAAATCTCGTAACCTTATTCTTCCAACAAATAGAGGATAATACTCTTACATTTACATAAATAAAAAACGGAATTGTATACAACAGTATAACAAAAACTACTCACATAGTTAAAATGAAATTGATTTAATAAAAGCAATTTCCTACTTATTCCCAGATATAGAGACGAATGTTACAGCTCAAAGAGTCTTGAGAAGCAACCATTTTCTTTTTATCAAGTGCACAAAATATCAAAAAATCACTACGACATACATAATTTCCAAATTAAAAATATTATATTTCTTAGCAAAATTTAATGTTGCTGACGTGTTATAGAGCATCAAATGAGAAGACTATTTAAATTCTTACTCACCAAAATCAAATTACGAACACTCATGTATCCAATACTCGATAAGGAATATTCGGAGATCCCGTCTTAATTTCGTCATTCCATAAACATTAATTAGTGCATACCAAAAGTCGCTTACAAATTTTATGCCTCTTTGCTTTCCTTTGCACATGACTATAAATTGTTGGGAATCCCCGAGGGTCCCTGAACCCATGTTCCTAGAACGGCGGAATTTTAAAATCTTACGGGGTTTCGGCCTGTCCAAGATAGCTCGGCTACAAACACGAGAACGTATCGACATAAAGAGATAAGAGATCAACCATTATACCTTGTTGAAATCTCTTAACGATGGCTAGCTTCGAACACTTCGAATCCCCGAGGCGTAGTGCCCCTCTCCTATGCCAAAAGCACACGAACGGGACGCCTTCTTTGCGCAAGATCGTCACGCCAGCACCTTACTAACGTCGCAGCTGTTCTTGCATGTGCGGCTAGGCCACGAAGAACTGCTTGCTGCCCCCGAGAGAGAGAGTGCGAGAGAGAAAGTGGTGAGAGGAGAAAACTCTTAGGTTTTACCCTTTTGCTTGTTTTTCGAAATTTAGCTTCCACCAACTTTAGGATCTCGAAAATCCTTCTTTATACCTCTTAGGATTAGCCAAAAATAGGTTAAAGTGGGTGGAGAAAAATCCTCAAACCTCCCCTTTTACCAAGTCTTCGTTTTACCAAGTAATGAAATCAAAATTCAAACTTTTTATTTAATTAATTAAATATCCAATACCTTAATTAATTAACATACCATATTTAGTATATTTTAAATATATAATGTCCAATATAAATATATTTAATAATTTTCGAAATTTTATCTAATAAAAATTCGAAACTTATATATATATATCCGATATACATTACTTCCAAATTAAACAATATTATTTCTCTAAGAAAATAATAAAGATTTAAATCTAATTCAAATCATATACTAAATATTCAATATCAAATATTTTATTTCAAAAATATATCGTGAGGTGAAAAGACCATTTTACCCCTCACTAGTCAAACTTAGTATTTTCGGCCGGTCAAGGCTTTGGCCAAGCCCCAAACCCTAATGTCACAATCAAGGACATAGCCCTGTCTCTCTCTCTCTGATGACGACGTTGTATTGGTTGCCCTTTTTAAGCCCGACTCTCTTGGTTCGTCTCAACCGGCCCAGGAGGTAACTAGGAATTCGGTATTCACCTAGCCAGCCCCGTGGTACCGAACAGATCCCAAGTTGAGTACGAATTTGATCTAATCATAATTCACGAACCGACTGTAGATTTTCGTCATACCTATAAACCCTTTACGTTTGTCCCGGTCGAGTGAAAGTCACACATAGTCAAACTTACAGAACTCTACTCTATGTCGTTTATGTCGGTGAAAGTTCTGAAACTGCACTCCACGACTATCATGAGTCAGTTATATGCTCTGGCCAGAGACTTGGATAAATTACCGCACATTAAACTTGCCATAGAACGTTAACCTCGAATTTAATCAAGACGTAAATCCCGCTCCGTGGTTCAACCGACAATCACATCGAAAAGTCAAGACCGCATTTCGCCGCTGACCCATGCGACCGGTAAGACGGGCCTAGCAAACTAGTGACAAGTCAAGACCTCAAGAGCAACTCCAAGTTAACCCTTTCGGTCTAAGGTTCACGCTTACTACTACAATCAATCGTTCGATCAAGGACAATCCAAGCGTGTGATCGTTCGATTACGAGTCGGTTTCCAAATACAGATAATCCCCTGATTCGTCTTGTATCATTGTCATGGGCTCCCACTTCCCAAGTGAACGGTTGGCACAACCATATTGGACCCATCGACAAACAAGTCGTACGTGTCATTCCAGTCACCCTACTGGAGACTTAGACTTGTGGACTATTTTAATATTGCAGTATCTCAGGTTACTGGTGGCCCTCTCTATCCCCACAGAATCAGTAACTAAACTGCCAATATTTGGGTTTTATTAATTTGTCTTATCCACCCAGACTGCAAGGTGAAATCTTTAGACTAACTAATAATTGCCTTCTAATTTATTCATCCATTAATTAGTTAATGATTAATAAAGTCATTCCATTAATAGAATTAATCAAATTACATCACTAAACACTACACATTAGAAAATTGCCCTCGTACTCCCAGTCCTCGTACGGCCTCTAGGGCATATACCTCAACAATCTCCCAGTTGCACTAATGCCACGTGTTATTCTATCGAGGTGTCGATCGAGCACTGCCTGTGGTAGTGGCTTCGTGAACGGGTCCGCTGCATTCTCTACAGAGGCAATTTTCTGCATGGCTATTGAGCCATTTTCAACAAACCCACGCAGCACGTGGTATTTTCTCTATGTGTTTGGATTTACTGTGAGCACGTGGTTCCTTGTGCAATAGCCCCGCTGCTGTCGCACCACCATGGCAGTGGGCGATCCACAATGCTAGGTACCACCTGTAGTTCCTCTAGAAACTTGCGTATCCAAACACCCTCCTTGGCAGCTTCTGAAGCTGCGCTATACTCTGCCTCAGTGGTGGAATCTTCAGTCGTGCTTTGCTTGGAACTTTTCCAAGACACTGCCCACCATTGAGCTTAAAGACAAAACCCGAAGTAGACTTTCGGTCATCCACATCTGATTGGAGGTCCGAATCTGTATATCCATCTACTTCTAATTCTCCTGGGCCATAAATCAGTATCAAGCTCTTAGTCCGTCTAAGGTACTTCAGAACTGTCTTTACTGCCGCCCAATGTTCCTTACCAGGGTTAGCCTGAAACCTACTCAATACGCCCACAGCGTACGCTATGTCTGGTCGTGTGCAAAGCATCGCGTACATCAGGCTACCCACAGCTGAAGCATAGGGGACTCCACTCATCTCTTGTCTTTGTACCTCATTCTGAGGAGACAAAGCCTTTGAGAGATGAATCCCATGCCTCATAGGTAGGAAGCCTTTCTTAGACTCGTCCATTTTAAACCTTTTAAGGACTTTATCTAAGTAAAGGGTCGGGGACAAGCCTATTGACCTTTTCGCCCTATCTCTAAATAGGCAAATTCCTAAAATATAGTTCGCTTCTCCGAGGTCTTTCATAGAGAATTCGTTTTAAAGCCAAGCTTTAATCTCTGAGAGCATCCCAATGTCGTTTCCTATCAAAAGGATATCATCTACGTACAATACTAGAAACGACACCTTACTCCCACTGGCCTTTCTGTAAACACAGGGCTCATCTTCATTCTTGATGAATCCGTAGTTCTTAACTACTTCATCGAACCGATGATTCCAACTCCTTGAAGCCCGTTTTAGCCCATAAATGGACCGGTTCAGTTTGCACACTTTTCGAGCATCTGATTCTGACGTAAAAACCTTGGGCTGCTCCATATAGATTTTCTCCTGGAGGAATCCATTCAGGAAAGCGGTCTTTACGTCCATCTGCCAGATCTCATAGTCGTAGTGTGCTGCTATCACAAGCATGATTCGAATGGACTTTATCATTGCGACAAGTGAGAAGGTTTCCTCATAGTCAATTCCCTCTTTCTGGCTACACCCTTTCGTTACGAGCCTATCTTTGTACGTCTCCACCTGTCCGTCAGATCTAATCTTTTTCTTGTAGATCCATTTATTGCCAATTGGTCTAAAAAAATTAGGCAGGACAAGAGTCCAAACCTCTTTTGTGTGCATCGAGTCCATTTCGGCCTGCATAGCCTCAAGCCACTTGAGGAGTCTGTACCAGCAATTGCCTGGTCGTATGTGACGGGATCGTCCCCGACGCATCCTTCAGTCGCAGCATCCCCGTGCTCGACATATACCATACCATATCTCTCAGGCATATAAGATATCCTACTTGACCTATGCAATTGTGGCCGAGCCGAGTTTTCTGGAACGTCGTCCAACGACTCTAGAATAGGAGTCGATTCGTCCTCTAACTCTCTTAGAGTTATTTCTCATCCTTTACCGCCTTCGCCTACGAATTCTTTCTCCAAGAAAGTAGCGCCTAAAGCGACGAACACCCTGTGTTCATCTGGGACGAAGAAGCAATACCCCATTGAGTCCTCGGGATATCCGACGAATCTTGCCATTAATGATCTTGATTCAAGCTTATCTGCGATCAACTTTTTCACAAAGGCGTGGCAACCCCAGACCCTGATGTGATTCAGACTAGCCTTACGATTATGCCAAGCCTCGTAAGGAATCTTGTCGGCAGAGCGGGTAGGTATCCTGTAAGGATATAGGCCGCTGTTTCTAAGGCATATCCCCACAACGAAATGGGAAGATCTGTGTAACTCATCATCGACCGAACCATATCTAAAAGCGTTCGGTTTCTCCGTTTGGCCATGCCATTCAATTGCGGCGTGCCTGGCGGGGAAAACTGTATGATGATGCCATTTTCTCTAAGAAATGCATCAAACTTAAGGCTCATATATTCACCGCCTCGATCTGACCGAACGGCTTTAATGAACTTGCCAGTTTGCTTCTCTACTAATGCTTTATACTCTTTGAACATTTCAAGAGCTTCGGACTTTTGTCTCATCAAATAGACATTCCCGTAGCTGGAGAAATCGTCTGTGAACGTTATGAAGTAGCGTCAATTACCTCGGGCCGTTACTTTAAATGGTCCGCATACGTCAGTGTGGATCAAACCCAACACTTCCGTGGCCCTAGTGAAAGTCCCTCTGAAGGGCGACTTGGTCATTTTCCCTAAGATGCAAGTCTGACAGGTAGAAATCGGGCCTGTTCGCACTATGCTAATCAGACTGTCCTTTTCCATCTGTGCAATCTTTGCTTGTGCTGCGTGACCTAGTCGTAAGTGCCACATGTATCAGTCGTTCGACCCAGTCGATGATTTGGTGATTGCATTTACAGCTTTAACATTGTCTTTTAAGTTGACGTAATATAAACCATTTATTAATGTTGCACTTCCAACATTTTCATTTCTAAAATAAATATGGAATACATTATCAACGAATCGAAATTCATAACCTAGTCTGCTCAAAACAGGAATCAAAATAATGTTTTTAAGCCCCTTGGGTAAAACCAAAACGTCGGAAAGTTCTAAACAATGTAATGACGATAAGACTAAGGTCTTCGATCCCATGTGTGTAGCTGGTACACTATGTCCACTACCTACGTTAATCAAGACCTCGCCAGCTCGAAGCTTCCTACTTCGTTCTAGACCTTGGTTCAAAACACAAATGTGGGAACTAGCCCCTGAGTCAGGTATCCACGAAGTAGAATACACAGAACAATTAGCTTCAGAAACTAATTGTTTTCCTGAGGCATCAGGCGCCTTCAGCTTCGGACATTCACGCTTCCAATGGCGCAGCTGCTGGCAAAGGAGGCACTTATCCGTGGGCTTTACGCCCGACCTTTCGACCTTGGTGGTCTTCGTCTTCTTGTCTTCTCTACCCTTGGTCACGCCTGTCTTGTTCGACTTATTCTTCGATCCCTTGGACGTAGAAGTCGCAACAAGCATGTAGACGTTCACCTTCGCTGAATCTTCAACCCACTCATCGTGGAGTACAATCTCCTCATTAGTGGATTCAGTTGTGGGCAATTTTGGCTCCTTAATGTCCAAGACATAATCCAGTTTTGCTAATTTAAGGACGATCCTCAAATTTCTGAGCCTGTCTACATAGTTCGGTCCCACCAAACAATGTTTCTACAAGAGTGTAATTAATGTGTTTGTCATCGTAACCAATAGAGAAGAAAATAAAGTGCAGAAAATAAACAGATAGTTAGGATTTGTAGTGTTTAATCAGACTAAATTAGGACTTTAAATTTTTGTCTGACTCCCACTATTTTTCTCGAAACCCTTTCTCCCGCTAGACATTTCGGAAACCTTGTTGAGTGGTTTCATAGTGGCGTTGAGTTCCCCGCGCTACTACAAACTAGCCTCAACTTAACAGCTTATTGGCTCGTTTGGTTAGCCGAGGTCGTGCCCCACACGTTTTTGTCACACAGAAGATTTCACGTCTTCATCTCAGCCAGGGTCCCTCAGCCATAACTCGGATCATATTGGGAATGACTGTCCAAGTGCAACCTATCAACGTCCTGCTCACCTTCCACTTTTCCGTGAACTTCATCCCCCGTTGGATAACTCTTTATTAGAGGATGAAGAGTGGTCTGTGAGCAGCAATTCATAATTGCATCCAAACCCTTCACGCAAAGGCGAGGGTTTCGGCCCCGTAACTCGTTCAACCGCAACCGTACTCCTAAGTCATAACATTTTTGGACTTGATAGAAGACAGGAGCCTAGCCCCTTTACTCACTTGATATTAAAGGTCTAACCTCGGGAGAATCCTCACAGTTTTAACACGAGCACATTATGCACATTATCACGTTCGAAACCAGCAATCACATAATGGACTTTAATAGTAAACCTAGTTTCAACCTATTAAAGTATATGTGAAAGATCGGGGATATTTCTAGTTCTATCCTAATTGTACAAGAATAAGACTCTATGTCTTCGAGCTTTGCTCTAACGGACGCCTCGGCTATCAGCTCGTTCATCCGGGTTCCTCTCGATCGCACTCGTACGGCCGTCATAACATAACTACAATAGCCTATGACGGGGAATCTATCCCTAATAAAACCGTCCGTCTTATCTAATAAAAACTGTTAAGTACAACCCGGGGGGGATCTTGTCACCCTTAACATATCATCCGGCAAAAACCAAAACCTAATCCCCAATCAATCACCACGTTATTCAAATAACATGCATCACGACAAATTCAACACATTTCCGAGCCGAAATCGAATTTTGGCTTTTAAATGGCCCGGGCCTAGCCCAATGTATATCGGGTCGTAGGATGGGCTAGACCAGGCCCATCGGGCCTATGTCGAGGATGCTCGCACCATGCGAGCTGCCAGCCTCGTGCCGCGCACACCATGCGGCCAGCCCCGATCCCTGTGCGCTCTTAGCCTAGCACAGCTCGCACACACGCGCACAGTCATACATACCTTCCGCGTCGCGCGGCTTTCCCGAGCGCTGCGTGCACCCATGTGTGCAGCCCGTGCATCTTGTGCCGCATGCCCCGCGTGCGGTCAGCCCTATGCGCCGCGGTACGCCCGCGGGCAGCCCGTCTTGAGTCGCGCACCCCACGTGCGTTGCGCGTCGGTTGCTCGTGTGTCGTGCGCACCATGCGCACGGCTAGGAGCAGGCCTCAAGCTGCGTGCAGCCCACCCCGAGTCGCGCTTCGCACGGGACTAGACGCAGCCCCGCTCGCCCCGCGCGCGGGCTGCTCGGGCGCCGTGTGCGCCATGCGCACTGCTAAGGCTTTCGGGTTTTTCGGAGCGTTTTGTCATAGTCCCGTGACTTTAGCCGAGCCTATTGCTCTGATACCACTCTTTGGAATCCCCGAGGGTCCCTGGACCCACGTTCCTAGAACGGCGGAATTTTAAAATCTTACGGGGTTTCCCGCCTATCCAAGATCGCTCGGCTACAAACACGAGAACGTATTGACATAAGAGATCAGCCATGATACCTTGTTTAAATCTCTTAACGATGGCTAGCTTCGAATCCTTCGAATCCCCGAGGCGTAGTGCCCCTCTCCTACACCAAAAGCACACGAACGAGACGCCTTCTTTGCGCAAGATTGTCACGCCGGCACCTTATTAACGTCGCATTTGTTCTTGCATGTGCGGCTAGGCCAGAACGAACTACTTGCTGCCCCCGAGAGAGAGAGTGCGAGAGAGAAAGTGGTGAGAGGAGATAACTCTTAGGTTTTACTCTCTTTTGCCTGTTTTTCGAAAATTTAGCTTCCACCAACTTTAGGATCTCGAAAATCCTTCTTTATACCTCTTAGGATTAGCCAAAAATAGGTTAAGGTGGGTGGAGAAAAATCCTCAAACCTCCCCTTTTACCAAGTCTTCGTTTTACCAAGTAATGAATTCAAAATTCAAACTTTATATTTAATTAATTAAATATCCAATACCATAACTAATTAAAATAGCATATTTAGTATATTTTAAATATATAATGTCCAATATAAATATATTTAATAATTTTCGAAATTTTATCTAATAAAAATTCGAAACTTATATATATATATCCGATATACATTATTTAATTCCAAATTAAACAATATTATTTCTCTAAGAAAATAATAAAGATCTAAACTTAATTTAAATCATTTACTAAATATTCAATATCAATATTTTATTTCAAAAATATATCGTGAGGTGAAAAGACCATTTTACCCCTCACTAGTCAAACTTAGTATTTTCGGCCGATCAAGGCTTTGGCCAAGCCCCAAACCCTAATGTCACTAACTAGGACCTAGCCTTGTCTCTCTCTGATGACGACGTTGTATCGGTTGCCATTTTTAAGCCCGACTCTCTTGGTTCGTCTCAACCGGCCCAGAAGGTATCTAGGAGTTCGGTATTCACCTAGCCAGCCCCGTGGTACCGAACAGATACCAAGTTGAGTATGAATTTGATCTAATCATAATCCATGAACCGACTGTAGATTTTCGTCATACGTATAAACCCTTTAGGTTTGTCCCGGTCGAGTGAAAGTCACGCATAGTCAAACTTACAGAACTCGACTCTATGTCGTTTATGTCAGTGAAAGTTCTAAAACTGCACTCCACGACTATCATGAGTCAGTTATATGCTCTGGCCAGAGACTAGGATAAATTCTCGCACATTAAACTTGCCATAGTACGTTAACATCGAATTTAATCGAGACCGTAAATCCCGCACCGCGGTTCAACCGGAAATCAAATCGAAAAGCCAAGACCGCATTTCGCCGCTGACCCATGCCACCGGCAAGACGGGCCTAGCAAACTAGTGACAAGTCAAGACCTCAAGATCAACCCCAAGTTAACCCTTTCGGTCTAAGGTTCACGCATACTACTACAATCAATCGTTCGATCATGGAGAATCCAAGCGTGTGATCGTTCGATTACGAGTCAATGTCCAAATACAGATAATCCCCTGATTCGTCTTTTATCATTGTCATGGGCTCCCACTTCCCAAGTGAACGGTTGGCACAACCATATTGGACCCACCTACAAACAAGTCGTACGTGTAATTCCAGTCACCCTACTGGAGACTTAGACTTATGGACTATTTTAATATTGCAGTATCTCAGCTTACTGGTGCTCTTCTTTGTCCCCACAGAATCAGTAACTGAACTGCCAATATTTGGGTTTTATTAATTTGTCTTATCCACCCACTGCAAGGTGAAATCTTTAGACTAATTAGTGATTTGCCTCTTAATTTATTCATCCAATAATTAATTAATAATAAATAAAGTCATTCCATTAATAGAAGTAATCAAATTACATCACTAAACACTACACATTAGCAAATTGCCCTCGTACTCCCAGTCCTCGTACGACATCTAGGGCATATACCTCAACATAAATATGGGAACTTCACAGATGAAGTGCCCAATGTGCTAAATAAAAAAAAAACCTATAGAATCCAGATTATCAGCCACAATGCCAACGGGGATCTTTAGTGTACATTCAGGAATATGACCATCGAAACAACAATGACCAGAGACTCAACCACTGTAATGGAATGGCATCAGCAAGTTGACTTTTCCACCCCAACGATGGTTGGCCTAGACGCAGAGTGCAGACCGGTTTGGGCTCGTGGCATAGTCAACAGAACAGCAACTCTGCAATTGTGCATCGACCGTAAATGCATAATCTTTCCACTAACTCATCTCGACGAAATCAGTGAAGCACTCAAGAATTTCATGTTAAATCCAAATGTCACCATCGTCGGCGTTGCAGTTGCAGAAGATATGGCGAAACTAATCCGTGACAATGCGTTGTTTAACAACGGGAATGTTGTCGACGTGGCAGCTGTTGCAAAAGCGCGTTGGCCCCCAGGGTATTTCCGAGGATCGGGACTGAAAGAACTAGCCTGGGTCGTTTGTGGGATGGTGATGCGTAAGCCCAAAAACGTGACTTTGAGCAATTGGGAGAACAGAGTTCTTAGCTACGGTCAGATAGAGTATGCATGTATAGATGCTTTTGTTTCTTACAAGATCGAGTACCATCTTCTCGAGGAGTAGTCATCACAAAGCAATCGGTCTTGCGCCTTCTCTCTTACTGTTTTGCAGCTTAAGTTTCAATGGTTAACCTTCGTATATTTGCAATTACATTGTTGCAGTCTTACGCAGCCTTATAAACTTAAACACATTAGCATTCCACCAACGTCTTGCATAAAATTATGCCCATAAAGTTCGGCCACAGATTTGCAATGGACTTCACATTCTTCCAAAATACACGACTGAAAACTGCATTAGTTATATATAACATTCCTATTAGTTGCTATATATTACAATACTAAAAAATACACGACTGAAAGAGATACGACTGAAAAATAGACGACTGGATCCTCCAATCATCGTGACAGAACTTAGTTAAATAGCAACACACAAAGAAATATTATCATCGGTATCTAATCAATATTGGGTTGATATATATTCTAAAGCTAAATGGACTTATTTTCCTTACTGGATCATGAACAAAAAACCCCAATATAAATTCATTCCGTCCAACAAAATAAATAACAATATCACTCATAGCTATATATTAACTATAAACGTGGAGAATTATTGTTCGTCTGAAACAGAAGCCAAACGAGACCCTAAAAAGAACCAAAAGAGTACGAAGAGACGCTGGCCATCCAAAACGCATCTTCATTCTTTCTCAATCAGTCTGATGAAGAAGATCTGGGACCTAGGCAGAGCAGTTGGGTTCATATGAAAGCGGAACAGACCCAGTTGGCAGGTACGATTATCATGATGCCTTTTTAATTCATTTTAATTGATTTAGGGAGGATGTAATTTGATCTGTGGACGTTTTTTAGCATTTCATGATTGTTTATCGTTGCTTTGTATGTGTGTTTGTTTGTTTACTGTGGGTTCAAGAGATACAGAAAGGTTTATCGTTTACTACGTAAGGTCGTGCATGTTTTTACGGTTAAAACAATATAGGTTGGTTATGGGGACGTAGATTAATAATCGTTCCTCTTGACATGCACCGTTTGAGTATTGTGATTAACAACCTTTGTCCACTGCGCAAAGTAACTTATGGGTTTTCTATTTTAGGCATCAAGCATATCGCCTGAAAATTGCCTTCGCTCACATCAGCAGACGGGTTTCCAGATCATGAGTCTTTGATGACTGAGTTTCAGCGCACATGCGGAGAAGTAGATGGAGTCAACATACATAACTTGAACAAGAATCGATGCCTAAATCAGTTCAGTTAGAGCCCGAGTTCGTGGGCCCCGTCCTCTTCCCGCATGTGCAACGAAGCGTGGATGCAGTTTTTACTGTGACAGCTGCCAATGAAGGGTCACCTTACGTGACTACATATATGATACAACTTCCTTTTATACCTTTGCAGCTGCTCATTTGGGCTGCAGTGACAACCCGTTTTTCTAACGACTGTTGTCGCAAGGCTGAACCGATTCACTGACAACTATATATCCGATGAAATGCGTAGCTTAATCATTACCCTTAATGTGCACCATTCCAATATTGCGATGGACAGTATTTGTCAATTGGGTAAAGTCACTTATGGGCTTTCTATTTTTAGGCATCCTTTGCAAGCTCTAGGCATTCTGCTGCAAAGCCCCAGAAAAGAGTCTTCACTACCAGCGGAGGAGTTTTCAGCTTTGCCCAAACTGATGCAATTTCTAATGTTCTATAGGTTGGATGAATTTATGGCTGATTTCAACACAATGTCTTTAAAACTCAATGAAATGAATTACGTTGTGAGATCAATAGCAACGTATCAGAGACTTCTTCCGTCTCTGGTATGTATTTGTTTCAATCAGAGGGGCTATGCAATTTGGCCATCTCTTTCTTCCACACAATCTGGTTCAAGTTCTCATAACAGCTGCAGCACACCAACTCGCATGAGACGGAAATTCTTCTCACCGTCTGACAACGACGGTCTTCCTCCCGTCGTAGATCGTGCCACCAACCATACATACGATTTCGAGGAGATCAGTGACATTAAGCATTTTGAGAAAGAGAGTTTAAGGACACTGATGAAGAGCTTTCCAAGATGCGCAAAGAGATGGATTTCACTAATAATCATAAGACTGAGTTACAAGAAGCGAATCGGCTGCTCATATAATTGAAAGGTGACTTACCTGCTTATATGCTGAACAAAGAAGGAGCTGGTGCTAAGATTGAGAAGAAACTGACGGCGATATAGAAACAGCCATTGATATGGCTCTGATATGTAATTATTGGAATAATTGTTGGAGACTCAAATGATGGATATGCAAGCATGATAACTTATATGATGTTCTATATCTCCATGAACCTAGGAACTTTGCTGGCATTTTATTATTTGGTTACATACCGGAACTGATAACATTCGAGATTATGCAGGATTATACACGAAAGATCCTTTTTTGGCTTTCTCTTTATTTGTAAGATATGTCTACGCCTTGCTTGGTAGTTTTCAGTAGTGCAAATAAAATGTTTCTGATGAAAGGAAAGCTCTCAACAATACACTTATAAGTCATCTAAGTCTTCATTAGTAGCGTATGCTATGTTTTTTAGTAAGTCTAGACTCATAGTATTCTAAATAATGAGAATAAATTTTTACGTGTAACAATAAAAAAATATCTCATTATACATTACAGATTCTTTTATTGGACATGCGCCATAATATCTAAGTCATGTATTGTGTACAATGCCAACGTTCATATGTTCGTATTCAGGAGCGCGAATTAAATGAAGTCTTCCATAGTAGTGGTCAAAGTGCAAATAAAATGTATGATGAGAAATCGCACGACTATGCTTTATTACACGACTGCTTCAATAGCAGTCATGCCAAAATAACACAACGCAATATTATTTGATATTGTTAGGCATATAAAAAAGGGATCGCACGTCTTTCCATATTGTTACGCAGTCGTCCAATCATTTGTAATGTATTATGCTTATTTCACAGTCTTTACTAATGTCTTCTTTTCATTGACACGTCATCAATAAACAACCCGTGCATCGCACGGGTCTAAACCTAGTAATATATAATTTCTTTATCATATGTATCACATTCTCTCTCCTAGAAAATATTTTCTCTTTCATATCAAATCGTATATTCTCTCGCCCCTATTCCAATTTGGAAAATTATAAAAAAAAAATATATAGGATAAAATACAATTATTGAATATTTATCAATCATACTATTTTGACAATCAAATATTTGATAATTATTTTCCTGCAATTGAACTTTTAATTAGATAAGAAAATAACAGTAGGAGTTAATGATGCGAGTTCGACATAATGATTGACGTAATGCTAAAAAAATCATTTGACAAAAATAAAACTATAGCACAACCAAATATTTCGAAAACCAAATATATATAAAACGAGAACAAAGTTGTTCGTGTGTCAACTAATTGTAACGAACTTCATTTCATCGATCACTTGTTTGATCCTTTTTCTTCTGCAATTTGATTTGCTTGAGCATCATCCGCAAATATTTTCTCGCGATACTGCATCTGTGCCCGAAATTCGTTTACAAAAATCATATCGATTTCTATTCACCAACAAAAAAATATTGGAGGTATTTAACCTGTAGTAACTCAGTCAAACTTGAGCTATTTTGACGAGACTGTGAAGGATACCACCCATGAGAAATTTGATGATGAATGGATGAAGTCGCCATATGTTACAATTGAACTTATGAAAGTTAGATATTAACTTTATATGTGAAAGACGAAAAATCCACACATTCAATCTGAAACACATATCTGTGACGATTTAGAAGTCGGTAATGGAACAATGAAGATCTCGACATTATAGGAGGAGTGATATCTAAACAAGATATATCACTGTTAGGATCGTGATCGGGTGTTAGAGGAGAGTGAATAATACCGGTCACCATTTTTCGCTCTCTACACGTCTGGTTAGAGAGTGAAAACGGGTTCCAATCTTCAACCAAAGGCAAGTACACAACACGTTTGAAAATTTTTCGCGCATGAATAAAATTTTTCGCTATGAAAGTTATTGAGCGAGAAAGATTTTCGATTTTAAAAAGGTTTTTCGCTGCGAAAGTTTACGATCGAGAAAATTGTCAACGAGAGACTAAGTCAACCATCGAGAAACTTTTCGATCGATCAAATTATCGTTGTGTGCTTTTACGATCGAGAAATTTATCGTTGAACAATTAATTTTAAAGGGATTGCATATGTTTTATCTATTCCGTTCAGTAATCTTTTCGATTGTAATTATTTTTCGATCTGCGTTATTATGTTAACGACCCAAAAAAAATTTAGCGCTCGAAAATCTTGTACGGTGCAAATAGTAAATCAATCAAATTGAAATTCAATTGACACTGTTTACGAACGAGAAAGTTCTTCGACGCGTTTAAACATTTGAAAACCCAGTTTAGTCGAACGCTAAATCAACCTTTAAGAACGCAGATAATCAAAACGATATGTTCCCAGAATGCTTAGGAAACACCAATACTATCTTAAATGCAGATTTAACCCAGATTATACACCTAGAATGCTCGTAAATGCTGCAAAATATCACTCGAGTTTTCACTTTCTGAACAATCGAGATTTTAACACAGAATCATGCGAAAGATCACAGAATACAGATGCAAATCTAGTTTAAATGCACGATAACCCCTAAAGGAAGTCAAATCTACCTTCAAAAGACGAAAAAGTTAATTTTTCGATTGAAAAATTAGTTAATTTTTTGAGAGAAAAAGTTTTGCACGAGAGAATTTGACTGTTGATTGTACAGATGCAAATCTAGTTTTATTCGACACTTGATATTCAAGGCCCATTATTTGCGATCGAAAATTTGCGATTGAGAAATTTGGTAGCTATTTTGATTTTTGCTCGAGAAATTGAAGCGGAAATTGCCATTTGGTCCCTAGTTAATTTTCGATCGATAATTTGTGATCGGAAACTACAAATTTCGCCCAAATTTTTTTCGATTGGAAAAAAAAATTTTCAAAGTATTTCAGACAGACCCTAAGTTTAAGTATTCAACCACATAATTGCTCCCCCTAGATATGAAAATAAATGCAATTAACTCCCTGAAATTTCGAACTATGACATTTGGCTCCAAAATCAAATTTCGCGAATCTGCAAAACTTTAGAGCAAAATGTTCGAGAATGATTAGAGTTAATTATGGAAGCAATACTTGTTTTAATGAGGCTCCCCCTTAATAAGAAAACATTGGATAAATTCAAAACCATAGAAGGACGTTAGCAATCAAAAATTTTAACCAACCAACAGTCTATGATGAATACTCCAAGTCTTGAAGAATTCTTAACCTCCGCATTGTTTCTGCAACACTTAGTGGAAGATCATTAAAAATATCTAGAGCTTTTAAGGCATAAGTTTGTAAATGCTCCGCCTCAAATAATGCAACAAATTTGAGATATGCGAATTCAACACATTTAGCCTAGATACATGTTCCCTTATACATGTAACTGTCTTTTTCGCGCGAGGGTATGAGCAAAAACAGATAGTCGCATTTAAGCAAGCCAATGCATATGAAATATAAAATTTCATTTCAAATAAGAGTTTTTCTGCACATCATCCCCAGACCGATGGGCAGTCTGAACGGACGATCCAAACCCTTGAGGACATGTTACGAGCGTGCGTGGTAGACTTCAAGGGAAATTGGAGCAAATATTTGCCGCTGATCGAATTTTCTTATAACAATAGCTTCCACGCTACGATCGGGATGGCACCGTACGAAGCATTGTACGGGCGCAAATGTCGATCCCCTGTTCATTGGTACGAAATCGGTTAACGAGCCTTATTGGGACCCGATATAATCCGTGAAACAACAGAAGCGGTAACAAAAATCCGAGAAAGAATGCGAACGGCTCAGAGTCGACAGAAAAGTTACGCAGATCATAGGAGACGACCATTGGAATTCGCGGAGAACGACCAAGTATTTTTGAAGATTTCCCCGATGAAAGGAGTGAGGCGATTTGGAAAGAAGGGCAAGCTAAGTCCAAGATACATAGGCCCGTTCAAGATTATCAGACGAGTCGGTGAAGTTGCATACCAGTTGAAATTACCAACTTCCCTGTCACAAGTTCACGACGTATTCCACGTATCGATGTTACGAAAATACGTCGCGAACCCGAGCCATATTATTCAGAACGAGCTTCTTCATCAACAGCTCAAGCCTAACTTGAGTTACGAAGTGAAGCCCGTAGAGATTTTGATGTACGAGTCGAAACGACTACGGAATAAGACTATTCCGTTAGTCAAGGTATTGTGGCGGAATCAAACAATTGAGGAAGCCACTTGGGAGCGTGAGGATGAAATGAGAGTTCGTTATCCCGAGTTATTCCAGTCGGCGTAATTTCGGGGACGAAATTCTTTTAAGGGGGGAAGGATGTAAAACCTGTAAATTTTAATACGGGATTTTCAAGATTAGAATATATATCAATTATGTAATGTTGCAAGTTAGGAGGTTTAATAAAAAAATATTTAGGTTGCCGGACGAGATTACAAATTTACTAATTTCAGAATTACTTCAACATTTACCAAAGGCTTAAATGAACTTTATATAATTAAGAACCAATTAACTCGGGCCATATTTAATTGGGTAATGTTTCGAGTTAAAGCCCACAAGCCCAAAATTTGAGATAAGTATAAGATTACTTAGTTCCTAGGTAAAAACTCGTCATCTTCTAAGCTGTCTAATCAACGTCGTTCCTTTTTAGAACCTAACTTAGTATATATCCTTAACTTAGTAAATCAAACTCTCATTTAGCAAAGCAACGAAAAATAGGAGAAGAACAAAGAGCTACAACTCCATACACCCAACAAATCGAAAGGACCTAAAGAGAAGTGAGGTATAATTCATTTAACTTAGCATTGATTGACCAATCTCCATGTATTATATACATAAATCCACGAGTTATTGTAGTCAAGTTGATAATCATAAGAGAATCTCACCTGAAAACCCGTGAGTGTGATTCACAATCATAGGTATAATTTATGTGGTTGATTAAGTGTTTAAAATAAATAAGATGATGTTCGTAAACTTGTATGTTAAGATTCAGACATCAGATTTCGAAACAGTTGAGTATTAATAAATTTCGAATCCTGTTCTCTAAGATTTATTGTATTCTTCAGAAGTTATTGTGTTTCCTAGAATTATTTGTTTTAGATCGTATCATTGTCTGGGTTAAGAATAACTTTCGAAAATGAACATGACAATGTGTGAATCTCGATCTTTAGGGTTTTCAGCATTACTAGGTTTGCAAAGGTCTCGACATTTATAAAGATATCGTAGTTGATAATAGATAAATGTCGAGAGGCTTTAGAGAAAGATTTCGAGATGTCGATAGTTATAATAACTAGACTTCGATATGTATAACAACTATATGTCGATATTAGGAAGCTCTCGACATTCATATGATTTCGATATGGGAAAGTGTCGAAGAAATCGAGACATGTAATAGCTTTCGACATTTGTATGATTTCAACATGAGGTCTCGACATTATTAGATGATCTCGACATTTATATGATATCGGCATTACTTAAGGATATTGATATAGAAGGTCTTGACATTCTATAAGGGTTTCGACATCTAAAAGGAATAAGCCTCGACATTTTTCTTTAAGCATGATTGTAAAAGCTCGACATTTATTAGATATAGATCTCGACAATTGGTAAAGAATGAGCTCGACAAAAGTCCCTAATAATTATAGGACTTCGAAATGTCTAAAAACCTTCGACATTAGTATGATTCCCATAAAAGATCTCGAGAGGTGTTGATAATAATAATAGTAAAGAGCTCGACATTATATGGAAAAGATTTCGACACTGTTTAAAGTTTCGACATTTAATAAATTTCGTTATTTTAGGATTTTACCATTTCTAGGGTTTTCGATATTTTAAGGATATTATTTATTTATTGGGAATTTCATTATTTTTAGGTTTTTATAAATTTTAGGGTTTTCGAGAACTAGCATATATACTAATAATATTTATTTATTTAGATGTTCGACATTTACGGATTCCACCAGATTTCTTGACTGACAATAGCAGGAGGACAGGTAGGTGGATCATCCATCTACAATACGTGAACACAATTATGTGTTTTCATATGATTATGTGATTTACGTGACTTATGTGATTTATGTGTTATACGTACATCATGTTTTATGACATTTTTATATGCATGTCACGTGCATATCACGTTAGGACGAAAAAAAATGGTTATACCATGATGTGACGATAGGATATGAGATATTGACGTACGGGGTAGAATGAGATGTTTGTGATTGGAGACTCTTAGAAGAGTCGAGGTTGGGCTCACCGGGCACCTGGCGGAGACAGACGTGATCGATTCGGGGTGCATACCGCCGGATGGGATTTTCTTTGGGATTAGTGCGGGAGGTATACGACCTGGTGGGAGTGTTAGGGAGTGTGCCCTCGGAATGCCATACGAGGACTAGGAATAGTATAGGGCGCACGATGATGTATAGGTTGTAAGACAGGTTTATTGTATATACTGTCAAATAAATTAATGAATATATATTTTCATTATAATAAAGGCATTATTATTTATTTATCGAATTTAAAGTCTACTTGGCATCCGGTAGTGCGATAAATAAATAACACCCAAATATTTGAGTTGGACGTCTGATTCTCGTGGGACGAGAGAGGAGACACCGGACGGTCCTTAATCTCAACATTAAATAAAAAGTCCGTAAGTCTAAGGATTCTAGGTGGGTGACTAGATATCCGAATATGACTTATCCATTGACGACCACATAGTATCGGTAGTGTCACCGATTACCTGAGAGGTTGTGGGTCGTGATGGAGATATTGGTGATCGGAGAGATTGCGTATTCGGACATTCGGCTCGTATTCGTCTCAATCACATGGCTAGGATGTTGTCAATGATTGAACGAATGACTATAGCAGCCTTAGCCGATAGGGTCATTGACGGATTTGCTTTCGCGATTTCGGTTTTGTCGCTAGTTGGCTAGACTCGCAAGTGTTCATAAATGAGACACGGGTCAGCAACGAAACGCAACCGACTTTACGGAGGTGATTGCCGGGCTTTGACTGCTATCAGGATTCACTGCCTATATTCGTATAGGTTAATGTCCTATGAGATAATAGGAGAGCGACGATTATAAAGCCTTCGGCCGATGCTTGGAAAACTTGCTTGTATTAGATACTGAGCGGAGTTTAAATAATCAATTCGATCTCGATTATAACATAGTGTTAGGTTAGTGAGTTTGACATTTGCATGGCTCTCACCTAACCGGGACGCAAGTGAAAGGTGTAAGAAGTATTTAAATGTATACACTATAGTCGGTTCGCCCGAATTTCGATTAGATCAAAATTCGTTCTCAACTGGGATCTGTCCGGTACCGTGGGATTGGCTAGGCGAATACCGGGACTCGTGGATTCCTCCCATGCCAGTTGAGACGAACCTAGAGAGTCGCGCTTAAAAATGGTAATGAACTTGAACGAAAACGGCGGGCTTTTATGTGGAACCTAACGAATGAGATTCGTTGAGGTAGTGGCATAGTTGATACGAGGTGTCGACGACTTAGTTAAATTCCAGTGACAGTCACGGAAATAATTAGGACTTGAGATTGTCTTAAGTGCTTAATTAATTAACTAAGTGGGCTCAATTATAATTAAATAATTAGATTGGATTTAATTATTTTATTATTTAAAATTCAGGGGACTAAATTGAGAATTTAGAAACCTCAAGGGTCAAAAAGAAATTATCAAAATTAATAAATAAATAAATAAATAAGAAAAAGAAAAAATCTACACATCCACGTTGGGATGTGTAGAATGTTTAAGTAACATTTTTTATTATTTATTTTGACACTTGTTTCAACAAGTGTCTCAATAAAAAAAAAAAAAAAAAAATTGATAAAGCAACGTGAGTTGCTTAAGGAAAGGAGAGTGAGAAACTTTGTTTTTTTTTAAGTATAACAAGAGAGGAAAAAGAGGAAAAGAGAATTCCTTTAAAAACCACGTACGACAAGCCACGGGATCGTTCGACGAACCCCAACGCCTGAACCGAACTGCGTCTAGCCATCGGGAGCAGTCTCGGAGGTTCGCTCAAGGTCATACCGGCGTGACGATCTAGCCCGGAAGCCCCGGGATCCAGACGAGGTGTAGCCACGTTGATCCGAGGCGACGACAGAAATAATCCCGTTCATCAAAGGTATACATCGAACACTAACGATTTGATTTACGAAAAATACCAAACGGTATCGGAATAATTCGAAAGACCCCTCGTTGGAAACGTCGGGAAGTGTAGAATTATTCTGGAAAGTTTGGTGTCGATCGGAAATCATTTCGGTCGTCAAATAGTTAAAAGACGACAGACTGCCGTTTTATTCGAATTAATGGTTTCGAACCACAGATTTGATTTTGAGAAAAATATCAAATGATGTCGGAATAATTCGAAAGACCTATCGTTGTGAACGTTAGGAAGTGTAGAATAATTCTGGAAAGTTTGGTATTGATCAAAAATCATTTCCGTCTCCAAATAATCGAAAAAGTCTGATTGCCGCTTTATTCGATTTATTTGGATCTAAATTATTAATTTGAATAAATTGGAAATAAATTCGAATTTTGATAATTCGAATTAACTGCGATCTCCCGAGGCTTAGGGAAGTATTTCATACCCTTGGGAGAAGCTGAATGGCGTAAGGTTAAATCTAGATATTAAAAATCGAAAATTCACCACCGTACGCCGTTCGGTACAAATCGCGCTTCCGCTATAGCCACGTTGCGCTGTTCGGGGGCTGGCGTCGATTAATCGGGCCCACCCCAACAGTGGTATCAGAGCCAAGGGTCATGAATGGTTCGACCGAAGGCCTCGAAAGCCGATGTGGCGAACGAACGGTCGACGTAGTTTGGAGACTATCGTCGCTCGTGACGTCGGTTGGACACCCGACGTTAAAATTCTGTGTTGCATGTTTATGTGGGACATTTACGCGGGCTTAGGTTCAACCGGGTTATTTGTTTAAGGGTCGTTTGCCGCCCCCCGGTATGTACATGGATTACGGGTTGTTTGGGAATTAATTCCCCCCGTGTTGTATTTTATTGCTTTATTAGATAGGTTAGATAAAATGATGGCCATTCGACGCAAGGCGAGATTGGAGGATTCGACAACCATCGTAACGATGACTCGACGTTGGAAGATCGAAGACCCCGGCCGTTTTACGACCCATGTAATAGGACCAGTCTAGAAATAGCCCGCATATTTGTCCATTTAAATTGCCTTCCTAGGGTTAGGAATTTATTTAATGCATTTACGTGCTCGTGCTTAATTTTAATATGCTATGAGTTGCAAAAATCTCCCGTACGAATACTAAGTGAGTAAAGGGATTGGATGCCCTGTCTTCTATCAAGCTCGGGCCTAGTTGTTACAAAACCTAAATGCAAGGTTTGGTTTCGGGTATGCCGGCGCCTTGCATTTGCTTTTGTCTCGGCTTGCTCGGGTGCATTTGTGCCGCTCGCCAAGACCACACTGTGCGGTAAGACGTACGGTTCAAGTGTGCGGTTTTGAGCAAAGTTGATAGGTCGCACTTAGACAGTCAAACTGCCTTGTTCCGGATTTGCCGGCGGGGGTCCCTGACTGAGACAAAGATAGTTGAGACATTCGACAAGGTCGGATTCGTGCGGAGCATGACTTCGTGGGCTGCTGCAAACCAATAAAACGACAGAGGTTGAGGTTTGCATCCGTCCATGGGGACATCAACTCCACTATCGAAGTTATCAACGAAACTTCCATAACATCCGTAGGGAGAATGGAGTTTATGAAAAGATAGTGGGAGTCAAACGGAATAAAAAGTCCTTGTTCGCGTTTGATAACATATACAATCGACTTAATATGCCTTTTATTTTTCTGCAGCATTTTCTCTCTTTGTGAAATTATGTCGACCGCTTTAAATGTACTGCTCAAGGAGAATAGGTTGACTGGGCCAAACTATTCAGACTGGCTTCGCAACTTGAGGATTTTCCTCGAGATTGAGAATCTAGTTTATATCCTTGACTCCGAAATGCTGCCAGCCCCAGGGGCGCGGGCATCCGAGCAGGCTCGTGCAGCTTATGACAAGCGACTGCGCGACGAGAAGCTCGTAAAGGCTCATGTCCTCGGATCGATGAGTAACGCACTGCAGCGTAGTCATGAAAATATGGCTGATGCTCGGGTGATGGTTCAACATTTGAAAGAGCTTTACGGTGAGACGTCTAGGACGGCTCGTTATGCGACTTCGTCGCAGCTCTTCCGATCGAGGATGTCTGAGGTGAGAATGTTGGCGAACATGTTATGAACATGATCACCATGATCGAGAGGTTGGAAACTCTCAATTTTCGATTTGATCGGGAATTTCAAAATGATCTCATCTTGCAGTCCCTGCCTCCGTCCTTCAATGCGTTCATTGTGAATTATCATCTGAATGGTATGACGTTGTTGCTTCCTGAACTGATGAATCAGTTAGCAACGGCGCAAGGTCAGATGAAGAGGGCAAAGCAGACTGCACTTGTCGCCACTTCTTCGAAACCCCAAAAAGGCAAAAAGAAGAAGGGCAACAAGCTCAAGCCGACAGGGAAGGTTTCCAAGAAGAAACTATCTTCTGGGAAATCGAAACAAACCGGTGTAAAGCCGACGGATAAGTGTCTGCATTGCGGTGCGCTGGGCCACTGGAAGCGTGACTGTCCGAAGCTCAAGGGTGAGCAGGCTGCGTCAGGTATGGAACTTAATGTTTTAGAAACAGTTTGTTCTTCATCTGTATACTCTACTTCCTGGATATTGGATTCGGGGGCTAGTACTCACATTTGTGTTTCCACGCAGGGTCTGGGACCAAGTAGAGCGCTTGGGGAGCGTGAGATCGAGGTCAGAGTGGGAAGCGGGGATAGTATCTCGGCAAGCCACGTCGGATCAAGATCTCTTGTATTATCTTCTGGGCATGTGTTGCGTTTGTACGATTGTCTTGTACTCCCGAGGGGATTTAAGAACATCGTCTCCATTCCTGTTTTGAGCAGGAATGGTTATGTATTTAGTTTTAATAATAATACATGCCACATTATGTATAGAAATAAAAATGTTGGCAGCGCGACACTATTTAATGGTTTGTACTATTTAAATACCCAGAACGATATATCTGTGAATACTGTCACAAATAAACTAAAGTCGGGAATAAATGCGAGATACTTGTGGCATCTTCGATTAGGTCATGCTGGAGAACGTAAGATCCACGAGTTGGAGAAAAATGGGATATTAACACCGTTGGGATCAGATCCCTATCCGACTTGTGAGTCATGCCTCAAAGGTAAAATGACCCGATCACCCTTCACCGGGACTTTTAATAGAGCCACGGAAATTCTCGGTTTAATTCACACAGATGTTTGCGGGCCTTTCAATGTGAAAGCTCGAGGTGACTTCCACTATTTTATTACCTTTACGGATGATCACAGTCGTTACGGACTAGTGTATCTGATGAGGTATAAAGCTGATGCTCTTGAAAGGTTCAAGGAGTATAAGGCGTTGGTGGAAAACCAAACTTCGAAAGTCATTAAAGTCATTCAATCGGATCGAGGTGGTGAGTACATGAGCGTCGAGTTTGACCAGTTCTTAAAGGAGAATGGTATAATATCACAGATGACTCCGCCCGGTACGCCACAATTGAATGGCGTGGCTGAACGTAGAAACCGAACTTTATTAGATATGGTTCGTTCTATGTTAAGCTATACAGATTTACCAATGTCATTGTGGGGATACGCGCTTTTGACAGCGGCGTATACCATTAACCGGTGTCCCTCGAAGTCTATTAACGGCATTCCGTATGAGATATGGACTGGTCGTTTACCAAGCTTATCACATATTAGGATTTGGGGTTGCCCCGCCTATGTGAAAAAGCTGAAAACAGATAAATTGGAGTCTAGGTCAGTAAAAGGACGTTTCATAGGTTACCCCGAAGACTCTATGGGGTACCTATTCTATTTTCACGATGATCAAAGGATCGTTGTTGGCCTACATGCACATTTTCTCGAGGAAGAGTTCATTCGAGATTTTGGCATTGGCCGTGAGGTCACTCTCGAGGAGCAGTCGACCGAAACGCCCACACAAGATTCGGATGGTACGAGCGAACCAGTCATGCGACGATCTGAAAGGGTGCCTCGCCAACCACAGCGGTATGGCATGTCACATGTCGAACAAGGTTATGTTGCGACTAGGGGACTTCTAAGAGAAGATCCCGCTACTTTCGATCAAGCTATATCCGATGTTGACTCAGCGAGATGGATTGAGGCTATGCGAGCTGAGATGGACTCAATGTACTCCAACAAAGTCTGGACTCTTGTAGACCTACCGAGTGGTTTTAGACCAATCGGTTGTAAATGGATTTACAAGAGGAAGATTGGATCTGACGGACAAGTTGAGACGTACAAGGCCAGGTTGGTTGCCAAGGGCTATAACCAAAAAGAGGGAGTTGACTATGAGGAGACTTTCTCACCTGTAGCCATGATCAAGTCTATCCGGATAATGCTCGCGATAGCTGCGCACTATGATTATGAGATTTGGCAGATGGACGTTAAAACGGCGTTCCTTAATGGATTCCTCAAGGAGGAGATCTATATGGAGCAGCCAAAAGGTTTTGAGTCGCATGCAGATGCTCACAAAGTGTGCAAACTGAATCGGTCTATTTACGGACTGAAACAGGCCTCTCGCAGCTGGAATCTACGTTTTGATGAAGCAGTTCGGAACTTTGGATTCATGAAAAACGTAGATGAGCCATGTGTCTACAGAAAGAGCAGTGGGAGTATGGTGTCGTTCCTTGTATTGTACGTGGATGATATCCTTTTGATAGGAAACGACATCGGGATGCTCTCATCGGTGAAAGCATGGCTTTCAACCGAATTCTCCATGAAAGACCTGGGAGAAGCGACGTATATACTAGGTATTCGCTTGTTCAGGGATCGAGCGAACCATACGATCGGCTTATCTCAGGCCCTTTACTTAGAGAAAATCCTAAAGAAATTTAGAATGGATGACTCTAAGAGAGGGATCTTACCAATGCGACATGGGATCCATTTGTCAAAGTCAATGTCACCTCAAAGTGAGGAAGACAGACGACGGATGAGTGGGATACCGTATGCGTCTGCAGTGGGTAGTCTGATGTACGCGATGTTGTGTACACGACCGGACATTGCCTACGCTGTGAGCGTGGTTAGTCGGTTTCAGACAAACCCAGGGGAAGAACATTGGACAGCTGTTAAGAATATCTTTAAAAACCTTAGACGGACTAAAGACTTAACGCTGATTTATGGAGGAGCGGGACCAGAAGTAGTTGGTTATACCGATTCGGACTTCCAGTCGGACGTGGATGACCGAAAATCTACTTCAGGTTTTGTATTCGTGCTCAACGGTGGGGCAGTGTGTTGGAGAAGCTCCAAGCAAAGCACAACTGCCGATTCCACGTGCGAGGAAGAATACATAGCAGCCTCAGAGGCAGCTAAAGAAGCTGTTTGGATGAAAAAGTTCTTGGAGGAACTTACTGTGGTACCAGTTGCTGACAGACCGCTTACACTTTGGTGCGATAATAGCGGTGCAGTCGCACAAGCAAAGGAACCACGATCTCATAGCAAGTCCAAACATATTGAGAGAAAATATCACGTATTACGTGAGTTCGTTGAAAACGGGATGGTCGCCGTGCAGAAAATCGCCACCGCAGAAAACGTGGCGGACCCGCTCACGAAGCCCTTGTCCCAAGCAGTTATGGAACAGCATTTGGACAAGATGGGGCTACGATACCATTGCGACTGGCATTAGGTGCATCGCATGGCATTCGAGTGCAAGTGGGAGGCTGTTAGGGAGTGTGCCCTCGGAATGCCATACGAGGACTAGGAATAGTATAGGGCGCACGATGATGTATAGGTTGTAAGACAGGTTTATTGTATATACTGTCAAATAAATTAATGAATATATATTTTCATTATAATAAAGGCATTATTATTTATTTATCGAATTTAAAGTCTACTTGGCATCCGGTAGTGCGATAAATAAATAACACCCAAATATTTGAGTTGGACGTCTGATTCTCGTGGGACGAGAGAGGAGACACCGGACGGTCATTAATCTCAACATTAAATAAAAAGTCCGTAAGTCTAAGGATTCTAGGTGGGTGACTAGATATCCGAATATGACTTATCCATTGACGACCACATAGTATCGGTAGTGTCACCGATTACCTGAGAGGTTGTGGGTCGTGATGGAGATATTGGTGATCGGAGAGATTGCGTATTCGACATTCGGCTCGTATTCGTCTCAATCACATGGCTAGGATGTTGTCAATGATTGAACGAATGACTATAGCAGCCTTAGACCGATAGGGTCATTGACGGATTTGCTTTCGTGATTTCGGTTTTGTCGCTAGTTGGCTAGACTCGCAAGTGTTCATAAATGAGACACGGGTCAGCAACGAAACGCAACCGACTTTACGGAGGTGATTGCCGGGCTTTGACTGCTATCAGGATTCACTGCCTATATTCGTATAGGTTAATGTCCTATGAGATAATAGGAGAGCGACGATTATAAAGCCTTCGGCCGAAGCTTGGAAAACTTGCTTGTATTAGATACTGAGCGGAGTTTAAATAATCAATTCGATCTCGATTATAACATAGTGTTAGGTTAGTGAGTTTGACATTTGCATGGCTCTCACCTAACCGGGACGCAAGTGAAAGGTGTAAGAAGTATTTAAATGTATACACTATAGTCGGTTCGCCCGAATTTCGATTAGATCAAAATTCGTTCTCAACTGGGATCTGTCCGGTACCGTGGGATTGGCTAGGCGAATACCGGGACTCGTGGATTCCTCCCATGCCAGTTGAGACGAACCTAGAGAGTCGCGCTTAAAAATGGTAATGAACTTGAACGAAAACGGCGGGCTTTTATGTGGAACCTAACGAATGAGATTCGTTGAGGTAGTGGCATAGTTGATACGAGGTGTCGACGACTTAGTTAAATTCCAGTGACAGTCACGGAAATAATTAGGACTTGAGATTGTCTTAAATGCTTAATTAATTAACTAAGTGGGCTCAATTATAATTAAATAATTAGATTGGATTTAATTATTTTATTATTTAAAATTCAGGGGACTAAATTGAGAATTTAGAAACCTCAAGGGTCAAAAAGAAATTATCAAAATTAATAAATAAAAAAAAAAAAGAAAAAATCTACACATCCACGTTGGGATGTGTTGAATGTTTAAGTAACATTTTTTATTATTTATTTTGACACTTGTTTGAAACAAGTGTCTCAATAAAAAAAAAAAAAAAATTGATAAAGCAACGTGAGTTGCTTAAGGAAAGGAGAGTGAGAAACTTTGTTTTTTTTTAAGTATAACAAGAGAGGAAAAAGAGGAAAAGAGAATTCCTTTAAAAACCACGTACGACAAGCCACGGGATCGTTCGACGAACCCCAACGCCTGAACCGAACTGCGTCTAGCCATCGGGAGCAGTCTCGGAGGTTCGCTCAAGGTCATACCGGCGTGACGATCTAGCCCGGAAGCCCCGGGATCCAGACGAGGTGTAGCCACGTTGATCCGAGGCGACGACAGAAATAATCCCGTTCATCAAAGGTATACATCGAACACTAACGATTTGATTTACGAAAAATACCAAACGGTATCGGAATAATTTGAAAGACCCCTCGTTCGAAACGTCGGGAAGTGTAGAATTATTCTGGAAAGTTTGGTGTCGATCGGAAATCATTTCGGTCGTCAAATAGTTAAAAGACGACAGACTGCCGTTTTATTCGAATTAATGGTTTCGAACCACAGATTTGATTTTGAGAAAAATATCAAATGATGTCGGAATAATTCGAAAGACCTATCGTTGTGAACGTTAGGAAGTGTAGAATAATTCTGGAAAGTTTGGTATTGATCAAAAATCATTTCAGTCTCCAAATAATCGAAAAAGTCTGATTGCCGCTTTATTCGATTTATTTGGATCTAAATTATTAATTTGAATAAATTGGAAATAAATTCGAATTTTGATAATTCGAATTAACTGCGATCTCTCGAGGCTTAGGGAAGTATTTCATACCCTTGGAGAAGCCGAATGGCGTAAGGTTAAATCTAGATATTAAAAATCGAAAATTGACCACCGTACGCCGTTCGGTACAAATCGCGCTTCCGCTATAGCCACGTTGCGCTGTTCGGGGGCTGGCGTCGATTAATCGGGCCCACCCCAACAGGGAGGACATAGACGTGATCGATCAGTGCACTACCGGCGTAGCTCGCCGCGAGACTTGGGGGTGGCCGCCCAGTAGTCTATTGCGCGCGGAGGTGTCGAGCCTAACCTAGGGCCCTGTGTTGTGTGAAATAGAAATGTGGGAAAAGAAGAGTGTGCATTATATCATGTTGTGAGGTATTGGGTTTGGGGTTGAGTGCACACTTGCATACATGCATTTTATTCACCTACTGGGCAAATTGCTCAGTGTTTACGTGTTGTAGGTACTGAGTCCGACGCTGATACGCGTCGTGACTGAGGCGGCTGGTGGCAGTGCTCCACGGACTTTTGAGGGCGGTGCGGTACATGGATGAAGACCTGTGGAGCGTCTGTAGGACTTTTGTTCTGATATTTTTGGGGCTTCAGCCCGTCTACAGAGATGACGGTGTAGACGGATGTTTATAATACTGTATATTATTTTAGGAAAAAGTTTTAATTAGACGGGCCTTCTGCGGCTTACGCTGCGGAAATCCGCCAATAATCCTAATTAGAAAAGTATGGTCGCCACGGGTGGTATCAGAGCGTAGGTTATAGATTCTGAAGACTGTCCACGTACTGCCGCTCAAAAGTCTGGAGAACCAGCCTGGCCTGTAAGTTTAAAGATTGACTATGTGATTACGTGTTATTTGATTTATGTGTTTTCTATGTCTGATTGTAGAACTAGTTAAAATGCCGAGGACACGTAGAGAAGTGGGTGAAACTAGTCGTAGGGCGGGTTCCGAATCCCCACCGAATGAGGACCGCTCTACCATTCATCAGTTAACTGATTTGATTCTGCGGCAGTCCGATCAAATTAACGACCTCATTCATCGTCAAAATTCCTCGGAAAGTGACTCATCCCTGGCCTAGAACGGGCAGAAGCTGCAGGGGAAAGGTTCCGAAGGTTAAACCCCCTTCATTCGAGGAAGCCGCTGATCCTACCTTTGCGGAGGATTGGCTTAGAACCATCGAAAATATGTTTCGCGTTAGCCATCTACCCGATACCGAGAAGGTGACTTGTGCCACCTTCATGTTACGTGGGAACGCGGGCTACAGGTGGGATACCATTCAGGTGCTCGAGGATCCCACTACGATGACCTGGGAAAGGTTCAAAACGCTCTTTCGGGGCAAATACTTTACCGCACCTGATAGAGCACAGAAGCTGAATGAATTCATAAACCTGAAACAAGGAGGGATGTCCGTAGCCGACTACATCCGTAAATTTGAGCAGCTCTCAAGATTTGCGCCACATATAGTGGCTACAGACGAGCTGAAGATCGAGCGTTTTCTGGAAGGTCTCAAACCTGAGATCTTCCGAAGCGTCAGTATGTATGATACCAAAGGAAAAACTTATGCCCGTATCGTTGAACGAGCAATTCTAGCTGAGCAGGCAGAGGCTAGAGTTACAAAAGCTCAAGATGCAAAGCGGAGAGCGGAAGGGCAACAAGTAGGAGGGAGTCAGAAACGCCCGTTCTTTGGCAAGAATATAAATAATCGTGGAAATCAACCAGGCCAGCAGAACTGAAGACCGAGACCAAACCAAGGACCAGCTAACATTTCAACCCGACCCCCAAACACTGTACCTCAATGTCGACAGTGTGGGCGCTACCACTACGGAGTATGCCATGGGCCGAGATCAAACCCAGCTCCCAAATGTTTTCGGTGTGGAAAGATTGCCACTATGCCAAGGTCTGTAACGAGAAAATACCGCAAGTTCCAAACCATCCTTTAATCAGACCTCCACCGGTACCAGCGCGAGTTTTTACTTTGACCAACGAGGAGGCCGAAGCGAATCCTTCCGTAGTCACGGGTACGTCGACTATCTATAACGTGCCCACCTCTGTGTTAATTGACTCTGGGGCCACACATTCATTCGTGTCGGCCAAGTATGTGGAAAAGGTGGGAGTTTCTCCTACCTTATCTGAGTGCAACTACATAGTTACCCTACCACACGGTGATCCGACACGCACTAACCAAGTGCTGGGTGGATGTTCTGTGAACATTGAGGGTAGCGATCTGAGTGTCGACCTGATTGTGATCCCAATGAACGACTATGATGTTATTTTTGGGATGGATTGGCTTTCGGAATACGGAGCCATCGTAGATTGCAACAAGAAGGTCGTAAAAATTTCAACTTCCCGAAGAAGAGGTGTTCACTTTTTCGGGAAAAACTACTATAAATCGTATTCCTCATCTCTGTGTTGAAGGCTAAACGACTATTGAGATCTGGTTGTGAGTCTTATCTCGGGTACGCGGTGAAGGCGGAGGAGTTACCTCAGCCAGAACTGAAAGACGTGCCGATAGTCAACGAGTATGCTGATGTATTTCCCGATGATCTCCCGGGGTTACCCCCTGATGGAGAAATACAGTTCACGATAGATCTGGTGCCGGGGTCCGCCCCAATCTCTAAAGCTCCTTATCGACTAGCGCCGAATGAACTGAAGGAATTGAAGGAACAGCTAGAGGACTTGTTGCAGAAAGGGTTTATTCAGCCCAGCTTTTCACCGTGGGGAGCACCAGTCCTATTCGTGCGAAAGAAAGAAGGGTCGATGCGACTGTGTATCGACTATCGGGAATTGAACAAGATCACGATCAAGAATAAATACCCGTTACCGAGGATCGATGATCTATTCGACCAACTACAGGGTGCTACGGTATTCTCGAAAATCGATCTCCGTTCGCGATACCATCAGTTAAAGATCAGGGAGACAGATGTTCCTAAAACGGCGTTCAGTATGAGGTACGGCCATTACGAGTTTTTGGTCATGCCCTTCGGACTGACTAATGCCCCTGCTGCTTTTATGGACTTGATGAATCGAGTCTTTAAAGACTGTCTCGATCGTTTCGTAATCGTCTTTATTGACAATATCCTGATTATTCTAAGACAAAGGAGGAACACGAGAACCATTTACGAATCGTCTTAGGAATCCTGCGAGAGAAACAATTCTACGCCAAATTCAAGAAATGCGAATTTTGGCTTGAGCAAGTTGCCTTCTTGGGACACGTGATTTCCGGGAGTGGAACCTCCGTGGACTCGAGTAAGATTGAGGCCATGAACAATTGGCCACGACCAACTACTCCGACCGAGGTCCGAAGTTTTCTAAGACTTGCGGGATATTACCGTAAGTTCATAGCTGACTTCTCTAGCATTGCCTCGACTCTGACGAACTTGACTAGGAAGAACGTACCTTTTAAGTGGTCTGAAGCTTGTGAACAAAACTTTCAGGAACTTAAGAAACGACTCACTTCTGCTCCCATTCTAACGATACCATCGGGAACGGGAGGATTCTCAGTCTATAGCGACGCTTCGAAAAACGGCCTAGGATGCGTACTAATGCGAATGGAAAGGTAATCGCCTATGCTTCAAGACAGTTGAAAGAATACGGGAAGAACTACCCAACCCATGACCTCGAATTAGCAGTAGTGGTCTTCGCCTTAAAATTCTGGAGCACTACCTTTACGGAGAAAGGTGTGAGATCTTCACAGACCACAAAAGCTTGAAATACTTCTTCACTCAGAAGGAGTTAAACATGAGACAACGACGATGGCTGGAACTTGTAAAAGACTACGACTGTGTTATCAATTATCATCCGGGCAAAACAAACGTAGTCGCAGACGCGCTCAGTCGAAAGGCGATGAGTACGGAATTGCACAGACTAGGAGTTGAAATAGTTAGTTTGGGCAAAGCCGAAACGAAACTAGCAGCGCTGACTCTTCAGCGGACGTTACTAGATCGAATTCAAAAAGCACAAGAAGAGGATGAATTTTACCTAAAGGCGAAGGATACACTACCCGAAGACTTCGAAATCCGGGCAGACGGAACCTTGTTATACAAGAATCGGCTATACGTGCCCAACGACGAGGAGTTACGACGAACGATGACGACAGAGGCGCACGCAACAACGTACTCAGTACACCCGGGTGCGACAAAGATGTACCAAGATTTGCGGATCATATATTGGTGGCCGGGAATGAAGAAGGATATCGCCACATTCGTAAGTAGATGTATGACGTGCCAGCTGATCAAAGCGGAACACCAGCGACCAGCTGGAACTCTACAGCCTTTACCGATTCCCGAATGGAAATGGGACCATATCACGATGGATTTCGTCGTTGGTTTACCAAAGACGACGAAAGGCCATGACGCTATGTGGGTGGTAGTAGACCGCCTGACGAAATCAGCCCATTTCATTCCAATCAGTTCTACTTTTTCTATGGAACGATATGCCGAATTGTACATTCAGGAAATTGTTCGACTCTATGGAATCCCAATCTCCATCGTCTCGGATCGAGATTCGAGATTTCTATCCAACTTTTGGCAGAGCTTACAGAAAGCGATGGGAACTAAGCTCTCGTTCAGTACTGCATATCATCCCTAGACCGATGGGCAGTCTGAACGGACGATCCAAACCCTTGAGGACATGTTACGAGCGTGCGTGCTAGACTTCAAGGGAAATTGGAGCAAATATTTGCCGCTGATCGAATTTTCTTATAACAATAGCTTCCACGCTACGATGGGGATGGCACCGTACGAAGCATCGTACGGGCGCAAATGTCGATCCCCTGTTCATTGGTACGAAATCGGTTAACGAGCCTTATTGGGACCCGATATAATCCGTGAAACAACAGAAGCGGTAACAAAAATCCGAGAAAGAATGCGAACGGCTCAGAGTCGACAGAAAAGTTACGCAGATCATAGGAGACGACCATTGGAATTCGCGGAGAACGTCCAAGTATTTTTGAAGATTTCCCCGATGAAAGGAGTGAAGCGATTTGGAAAGAAGGGCAAGCTAAGTCCAAGATACATAGGCCCGTTCAAGATTATCAGACGAGTCGGTGAAGTTGCATACCAGTTGAAATTACCAACTTCCCTGTCACAAGTTCACGACGTATTCCACGTATCGACGTTACGAAAATACGTCGCGGACCCGAGCCATATTATTCAGAACGAGCTTCTTCATCAACAGCTCAAGCCTAACTTGAGTTACGAAGTGAAGCCCGTAGAGATTTTGATGTACGAGTCGAAACGACTACGGAATAAGACTATTCCGTTAGTCAAGGTATTGTGGCGGAATCAAACAATTGAGGAAGCCACTTGGGAGCGTGAGGATGAAATGAGAGTTCGTTATCCCGAGTTATTCCAGTCGGCGTAATTTCGGGGACGAAATTCTTTTAAGGGGGGAAGGATGTAAAACCTGTAAATTTTAATACGGGATTTTCAAGATTAGAATATAAATCAATTATGTAATGTTGCAAGTTAGGAGGTTTAATAAAAAAAATTTTAGGTTGCCGGACGAGATTACAAATTTACTAATTTCAGAATTACTTCAACATTTACCAAAGGCTTAAATGAACTTTATATAATTAAGAACCAATTAACTCGGGCCATATTTAATTGGGTAATGTTTCGAGTTAAAGCCCACAAGCCCAAAATTTGAGATAAGTATAAGATTACTTAGTTCCTAGCTAAAAACTCGTCATCTTCTAAGCTGTCTAATCAACGTCGTTCCTTTTTAGAACCTAACTTAGTATATATCCTTAACTTAGTAAATGAAACTCTCATTTAGCAAAGCAACGAAAAATAGGAGGAGAACAAAGAGCTACAACTCCATACACCCAACTTCGAAAGGACCTAAAGAGAAGTGAGGTATAATTCATTTAACTTAGCATTGATTGACCAATCTCCATGTATTATATACATAAATCCACGAGTTATTGTAGTCAAGTTGATAATCATAAGAGAATCTCACCTGAAAACCCGTGAGTGTGACTCACAATCATAGGTATAATTTATGTGGTTGATTAAGTGTTTAAAATAAATAAGATGATGTTCGTAAACTTGTATGTTAAGATTCAGACATCAGATTTTCGAAACAGTTGAGTATTAATAAATTTCGAATCCTGTTCTCTAAGATTTATTGTATTCTTCAGAAGTTATTGTGTTTCCTAGAATTATTTGTTTTAGATCGTATCATTGTCTGGGTTAAGAATAACTTTCGAAAATGAACATGACAATGTGTGAATCTCGATCTTTAGGGTTTTCAGCATTACTAGGTTTGCAAAGGTCTCGACATTTATAAAGATATCGTAGTGTATAATAGATAAATGTCGAGAGGCTTTAGAGAAAGATTTCGAGATGTCGATAGTTATAATAACTAGACTTCGATATGTATAACAACTATATGTCGATATTAGGAAGCTCTCGACATTCATATGATTTCGATATAGGAAAGTGTCAGAGAAATCGAGACATGTAATAGCTTTCGACATTTGTATGATTTCAACATGAGGTCTCGACATTATTAGATGATCTCGACATTTATATGATATCGGCATTACTTAAGGATATTGATATAGAAGGTCTCGACATTCTATAAGGGTTTCGACATCTTCAAGGAATAAGCCTCGACATTTTTCTTTAAGCATGATTGTAAAAGCTCGACATTTATTAGATATAGATCTCGACAATTGGTAAAGAATGAGCTCGACAAAAGTCCCTAATAATTATAGGACTTCAAATGTCTAAAAACCTTCGACATTAGTATGATTCCCATAAAAGATCTCGAGAGGTGTTGATAATAATAATAGTAAAGAGCTCGACATTATATGGAAAAGATTTCGACACTGTTTAAAGTTTCGACATTTAATAAATTTCGGTATTTTAGGATTTTACCATTTCTAGGGTTTTCGATATTTTAAGGATATTATTTATTTATTGGGAATTTCATTATTTTTAGGTTTTTATAAATTTTAGGGTTTTCGAGAACTAGCACATATACTAATAATATTTATTTATTTAGAGGTTCGACATTTACGGATTCCACCAGATCTCTTGACTGACAATAGCAGGAGACAGGTAGGTGGATCATCCATCTACAATACGTAAACACAATTATGAGTTTTCATATGATTATGCGATTTACGTGACTTATGTGATTTATGTGTTTTACGTACATCATGTTTTATGACATTTTCATATGCATGTCACGTGCATATCACGTTAGGACGAAAAAAAAATGGTTATACCATGATGTGACGATAGGATATGAGATATTGACGTACGGGGTAGAATGAGATGTTTGTGATTGGCGACTCTTAAAAGAGTCGAGGTTGGGCTCACTGGGCACCTGGCGGAGACAGACGTGATCGATCTGTCTACCCGGACGTGATTGATTCGGGGTGCATACCGCCGGATGGGATTTTCTTTGGTATTAGTGCGGGAGGTATAAGACCTGGTAGGAGGACATAGACGTGATCGATCAGTGCACTACCGGCGTAGCTCGCCGCGAGACTTGGGGGTGGCCTCCCAGTAGTCTATTGCGCGCGGAGGTGTCGAGCCTAACCTAGGGCCCTGTGTTGTGTGAAATAGGAATGTGGAAAAAGAAGAGTGTGCATTATACATGTTGTGAGATATTGGATTTGGGGTTGAGTGCACACTTGCATACATGCATTTTATTCACCTACTGGGCAAATTGCTCAGTGTTTACGTGTTGTAGGTACTGAGTCCGACGCTGATACGCGTCGTGACTGAGGCGGCTGGTGGCGGTGCTCCACGGACTTTTGAGGGCGGTGCGGTACATGGATGAAGACCTGTGGAGCGTCTGTAGGACTTTTGTTCTTTTGATATTTTTGGGGCTTCAGCCCGTGTACAGAGATGACGATGTAGACGGATGTTTATAATACTGTATATTATTTTAGGAAAAAGTTTTAATTAGACGGGCCTTCTGCGGCTTACGCTGCGGAAATCCGCCAATAATCCTAATTAGAAAAGTAGGGTCGCCACAATTGTCACGCCTAAAATTTCACGAGTCACTTGAAAAGATCACATACCGTCAGTCGTCAAACTAAAGAGTCCTAAGTTCATAGAATGCTCAATTTCGACAACTCTCAATGGGTTCACTCTAGCACTCGATTTTACCGTGGGATGATTATATTTATATCACTCTAGTCATCACAAGCAATCTTAAGTCAATTTACCTGTGATCTAGGCGTTTTTAATCATTTCACCTTTGCGAAAGATGGTCGATGTGGAATCATAGAGACTGTGGAAGGTTTTAATTTGGCTCTGACTAATAAAGGAAGGATAGTTTTGGAATTGTGGACTAAGGATCTTCTTCCTTTTCTTCGTCGTTCTCCTCCTTTTTGTCATTTTTCTCTTGTTGTTTATCTTTCTCATCCTTTAACGATTTTTCTTTGACTCAGTCTGTACTTGCTCAAGCTGAAGCTCCGCTTCTCTACGAGGCTGAGAATTATCTAAGGCGAAGATCTTCTTGTTCGTTCTCGGGCCGATACCGCGCTCCTTTTCTCTTAATCCCTAGTGAGGTTTCAGAGATTATCGATTTGAAGAAGTTCGCAGTTGTGGAATCCAAACCCAAGGTCGCGCTCCTCTTCTCGTTGTCTCGTATATAAGACCGGATTATTGTTGGAGAAGTTCACTTTGTGGTGCTTTCTCTTTCCAGCCGTTCTGACGAGTGTACGAGATTATCGATGGATAAGTTCACAGCAAGATCCGTGCCCCCTTCTAATGATATGAGATGTGATAGTCGAGGGGCGGGTTCTTTTGGACTGCTTTTTGTGCGTTGAGCATTCCTCGTGTGCGTTTTCCACCTTCTTTTGTCATCTTTTTCTTTGTCGTCTCGTTTTCTCCCCACCTTTTCTCGATTGAATATCCCGTCGAAGACTTAGCTGTTCGGTTGAAGGCTCAAAGGATTTTCAAGGGAAGAAAAGGATATCGGAGAAGGCTCAAGATGGATAAAGGCTGTATTAAAGGATTGAAATTTTATATATGTAAGGCCAAGTGAGGAATTTCCTAAGTTCTCTAATCATTTTCCTGAGGATCTAACGAAAGGTGAGTACGAAGCCAAGATTCGCTAGTTAAGACAAGCAATTGATGTGCGACTCGCTCAAGAATAAATCAATAGAAAGGAAAAATAACAGGCCAGAATCCTTACTTATGTAAAATGGCTTTGTGTCTAGTGGAGCAAACTAAATGAGCTTTAGACACAAGAATGCGACTTAGACTGACAAAATTAAGCAAGCAATCGGTCGCATGCCAGGAAAATCTAATTGTGACGTAGATCGAGCATCCTAAAGATTTCTTCATTCCCCTATATTATAGGTATATGTATAGTTTATTTTTTTTGTTATTTAGTTTAGTAATTTTATTATCACGCAAGATAATACAAATGAGCATGGAAAACACATAGAATAGAGCATGTAATAGCACAGAAGATCAGGTAATGCACATATCACGGAAGATTCAACATGCCTAATTTTCCGACAAGGAATTGGAATTGTTTTTCATCCAATGCCTTGGTGAAAATGTCGGCTAGTTGATATTCCGTGTTCACAAAGTACATGTCAATTGTGCATTTTTCTACATGATCTTTGATAAAGTGATATCTAATGTCTATGTGTTTTGTGCGTGAATGGTGAAACAGGATTGCACTCGCAATGGCACTTTGGCTATCACTATATATGAGTATATTATTTAAATTGTACCCATAATCGTGAAGCTGATTCCGCATCCATAGCATCTGGGAGCAACAGCTGGCGGCTGCGACGTATTCAGCTTCAGCCGTCGAAGTTGAGACGCAATTTTGCTTTTTTGATGACCAGCAGACTAGCTTTTCGCCTAGAAATTGAGCGCCACCGGAGGTGCTTTTCCTGTCCATTCGGCAACTGCATAATCAGCGTCAGTACAGCCGATATGTTTGAAGTTCGTACCTTTAGGATACCATAGTCCAAAGGTAGTTGTGCCCTTAAGGTAGCGAAGAATACGCTTCACCGCGAGCATGTGGGATTCTTTGGGTCGGCTTGGAAGCGGGCACAAAGACAAGTGGCAAACATTATATCCGGCCGACTAGAAGTGAGGTAGAGAAGAGATCCAATTATGCTGCAATAGAGTGTGATGTCGACCGATTTCCTGTGGGATCGGCATCCAACTTGCATCTTGTTGACATGAGAGTGCTGAGAGGCTTGCTCTGATTTTGATGGAACTTTTTCATATGTCCTTAATGTATTTTGTTTGACTGATAAATATATCATCATCGAGCTGCCTGACTTGAAGTCCTAGGAAGAATTGTATCTCTCCCATGTGGCTCATTTCGAATTTACTCTTCATGAGATCTCCAAACGTCTTCCAAAGCCGTGGATTTGTTGAACCGAAAATGATGTCGTCGATGTAAACTTGAACGACCATCAGATCCTTGTCTTACCATTTGATGAAGAGGTTCTCACCGATTGTTCCTTGAATAAATCCAGACATTACGAGGAAGTCACTCAAGACATCATACCAAGCACGTGGGACTTGTTTTAGTCCGTAGAGAGCTTTATCTAATCGATAGACGTGATCGGGATGTTCTTGATCAACGAGGCCATCTGGCTGAGCGACATAGACTTCTTCTTTAAGTACGCCGTTGAGAAAGGAGGTTTTAACGTCTTTATGAGCCGCGTAAGCCAATAAGAGATGAATGGCTTCAATTCGGGCAACAGGAGCATACGTTTTGTCGTATTCAATGCCTTCCTGTTGGTTGTATCCCTTTGCAACTAATCGTGCCTTGTTCCTGATCACTTTGCCATTTTCATTCTTTTTGTTCTTAAATACACATTTTGTTCCGATGATAGTTTTCCCATGCGGACGGGGCACTAATTTCCACACTTGAAGACATTCGACTTGGTTCATTTCCTCTTGCACTGCAATTATCCAATCCGGGTCTTGTAGTGCGCCTGCTACCTTAGTAGGCTCGTTTTGGCTTAAGAAGCAGCTGAAAAGACTGTGTTGAGGTCGTGCCCTTACTCCGCTCGAAGGATCGGCAATTATCTGATCAACCGGGTGAGCTCTAGTCCACTTGCGCTCATGTGGCAAAGCTGAAGATGATGCATTAGCCATTTGTGGGTCTAGATTTCCAATGATATCTGATTGTTCATCTGTGTGAGGATTCCAATCTGCACTAGGGTGGAGCGACTCTGATGATTCTTCCTCAACACCCATGGTAGGTTTTTCATTGTTCTGTGGCAAATCTGAATTGGGTGAGGTAGGGACTGTTGAAGAACTTGGTACATCGGTCTCGTCGGGTGTATGATTGACGATGTGTGGCGGATGTAGAGGCTCAAAGAGGGAATCCAAGTCTTCTAACACAAGTCTTAGAGCTTCGTCTGGCGGTGATTGCTGAGTTGTTGTCATCTTCTGTTGGTTTTGTGCCAACACACCAGTGAATACGGGTTCTGAGATGTTGTCTTCAGAAGCCAAAGGGTTGAGCATGGGTCCTGAACTGTTTTGTTCAGAAGCCATCTCATTCACTTCGTGAAAAGTGACGTTATAGCTTTCGTTAATCATGCGGTTGGACTTGATATATACTCGGTACGCTTTTGATGTTGAAGAATAACCGACGAAAGTTGCTTCGAATGCTTTAGGGTCGAACTTTGCACGTTGCTCTCTCGTTCGCCACAAAGCACTTGCACCCGAAGACTTTAAAGAATGAGATGTTGGGTACTCTCTTATTTACAATCTCGTACGGAGTTTTGTTGAACTGTTTGTGAACCACCGTCCTGTTTTGGGTAAAACAGGCGGTATTTACTGCTTCAGCCCAAAAAAGTGTGGAAGGCCAGAATGGATCAGCATTGTACGAGCGGCTTCCACTAGGGTTCTATTTTTCCTTTCAACGACCCCATTTTGTTGAGGTATTTTTGCGGCTGAGAATCGTTGACTAATTCCAAGTTTCTGATAAAACTAACTGAGATATTTATTCTTGAACTTAGTGCCGTTGTCTGTTCGAATAACTTGAATAGTCTGTTGCAGCAGATTCTGAGTAGTGTTCACAAAGTTGATAATCAAGTCCTGTCTCATCTTTGGTTCGAAGGAACTTTGTCCAAGTGTAGCGAGAGAAGTCATCGACGATCACTAGCGCGTACTTGCGTTTATTGATATTATGTGTCTGCATCGGCCACAGAGGTCCATGTGGATTAGTTCCAATGGTCGAGAGGTGGACGCAATTTGCTTGACATGATGAGACACTCGCTTCATTGGATTAGTTCCAATGCTCCTTTTGTAGTAGTATAGTTGGAAGACCGTGAACAAACTTTTTCGTAGAAAGGCGTTGGAGAGCTTTCATATTGATGAGACATACGTTGATGCCATAAGTTGTTCCTTTGTAAAACAGTCTAAGCGATGAGGCATACAGCTGTCGAGGGCCGCACGGACGTCAGATTGATCGTGTAAAGATTGTATTTCCGAAGTCCGTAAAGGAGTTCTATGTCCTAAACTGTCCAAAGTTCTGCACCGGTCAGCGTGAAAGACCACTTGAAATCCTTTATCACAGAGCTGGCCTATGCTGAACAAGTTATGGCAGAGGCCTTCGACATAAGAGACATCTTTTATCGTTAGATTTTCCAAAATAATATCCCCATATCCAAGAATGATAGCTGAGTCATTGTTTCTGAATCTGATTTTGTGTTAGGTCCTACGATTAACAACTCTAGGATCCTAGGCAATAATTCAAAGTAATTCGACGATAATGATAATCAATAAGATTCGATCAAAAAACTCATTTGAAGAACGAGAGAGAGAATTCGAGTAGAGTGAGAAAGTTAATGTTGTTTCTCTCTCTAGAAATTGAATTGCAAGCCTTTCGGATCAATTTTCAAACTTTCTCTATTCAGCACAATTTCTTTACATGTATTTACACCAAACAAGCTTGGTATAAATATCAAACTAGTCCTAATCTAAGGACTACTACACAAAACGCCCCAAATTACAAGGACAACTAATAAAATCAAGCACAATTAGGAATGGTATTCTACATTCTCCCCATTTGTGCTTGACTGCGTCTCCGCGCTCTTCATCCTTGTCAGGCGTAGTACGATCTGCGCAAGCCCAGCGCATGCTCATAATCTCTAACCGTTTCCTTGAGCTTCAGACGCTCCTCGATGTCATCCAGCAATTCCATCAGGAGCGGCTGTTCTCTCACGAACCGGTGGATCCTCAGCATAGTGTCTCGGTTGATCTCTTCCAACCTCTGCTCGATGTTCCTCCTGACGACCTTGAGCATTCCGTCGCAAAACTTATGAATCTCTGTCTTCAGCATCATCCTAGTCTTCTTGGCAATTGAATTGTTGTAGGTGATGCCGATGACCAAGCCGATATGCACATGATTGCTTGGAAGACATTCGATCTCAGGTCCTTTGTTGAGTGGTTCGGCCATGTTGACCTTCTTCATATTGCTAGCCATCTGAAGGTCGTGCGCGGCGAAGTATTTGACTTGTCGCATCATGAACCGGTAGAGCCCTTCGAGGCCTTCTTTCTTGATGAAGCCTTGAGGACCTTTGTACTTCTCCACGTACAGTTGATAGAGGCGGTATCCTCATCGGCAGGGAGGTACGAAAGCTCGCTCTCGCTCAGTTCCTCTCGGGTTTTGTCCACTCGCTCAATAACGTAGTGAGGTGTTGGAAGTCCTCCTTTCGCACAGCAGACACTGAGGAGTTGGCATATCGAGGAGAGTTCCTTGAAGTGACTCTTCAGTCGTTCCTTCGGGATCCCCAGCCTTACGTCCGGTCCTAGTTGGGTCAGCATCCATAGATACGTTATCCTCTTCTGCTGATCCCACTGAGAGATTCCTCTCAGATCGAAATCATTCGGCTTCTTGACTCTATCCCGTGAACTCCAAGTATTTTCCCTGACTTCTTCAAGGAAGGGTATCTCTATTCGAATGTTTTCCCATGGCGTGTCGATCCGAACGGTCCCTGGCATCTATCTGATGGGGGACACCGCTCGTTGTGCGATCAACTCTGGTAGCCTTGGGATGTCTCTTTGGTAGTCTTCACCTTTCTGAAGTTCGTCTTCGTCTATGATTACGAGGTCCACGGATGCTTGTTGTAAGAAGTGTCGTACGTCCTGAAGCCGTTGTCTCTGATGCTCCTCGGGCATGGAATGGGTCATCCACTTCCCTCGAAGATGTATTTATCTAGGACCTCGTGTGGATTGACGCCATGAGGGAGTAGCTTGGGTAGCTGCTCGAGCCACGAGCATTGCTGCACTTGCTTCTTCTTTCGTAAGTAAGGGGCTTGAGTAGATCGGCGGTTTTGGCGGAGGCGTCTGTAGGGTAAAGGTAGGTGGGTCGATATGTGGTAGGGTGGCGGTGCGGTGCGTGGTGTGGGTGGTTTGTGTTTGGGCTTGGGTTTGGGGTTCACCAGCTCCAGCACTTGTCTGCGTAGCGCCCGAGCCATGTCCTTGGCCAGTTGTAGATGTCCTTGGCCTCTTCTCCCCCTCATGACGGTCCTGATCGTCAGGATCGTCATGTCTGCGCCGTGAGTGGGAGCTTCGGCCTCGGCAGGTGTCAGTCCGTGGCTCAGGATGATCCACCAATCGCCGATAAAGGGATTCTTCTTGCGGCGACCGAACGGAAAGGCCGATCAAGCGGGCGAGTATTATGTCATGGAGCTCGGTTATGGGTATAATATATGGGTTGCTGAGGATGGAGGAAGTGGCTAAAAGGTCGGTGGGTGTGGGTTGTGGAGGAGTGGGATTGGTTCGTGATGAAGGGCTTGAGTAGACACCGACTCTTCGGGTTGGCTCACAGTCACTTGAGGTTGTGACTGTATGAGACTTTCACCCAATCCTCGAGTCGAATCTTGAAGATTAGCCTCTATGGGTGTTATGGCAGGCTCAGGTTGCGCCTGCGAACCAGACACCACGAGAGTTGGTTGCGGCTCAAGATTGAGCGAAGAAGTGCCAGCAACACTTGTAGATGTGGTCAGCGTAGTATCTGGTGCGGTGGTGACGGCCGGGAAGAGGGACTCCAGCTGAATGCTAAGTCTCCTGGGAGTCCTCCTTATCAAGCTTATTTCCTCGTCAGACTCCGTGTCAGACGGGGTGGCCGTGTGAGGAGTGAGGTCACAATCGACGTCCTCCAGTGCCTGATCCGTCACCAGTGGAAGAGAGTTTAGCCCCATTTCGACCTCGGGCTGTGCTACTGGTTGAAGAACCTCCTCAATGGTTTCTTCTAGCACGCCGACATGTACGGGCACTTCCACTTGTATTCATGTTCAGGAGCCTCGAGCGCCATCTCGGTAGCCACGACGTCTATCAAGGTATCACCTACATCGGGCATTGGCTCTTCGACCAAGCGAGACTCCTGTTGAAGCTCCTGAGTGACAACATCTATCATCGGGTTGTCAGGGCTTGGTTGGTGTTTTGGTTGGGGAGGGCTCACATGGTAATCTGCCGGGGGCCCTCTGATCATTTGCTCGGTTAGATTGTGTTCCTGGCAGAATCTCTGATACTCAGCTCTCGCGGGGGTCGGCGAGCCTGAGTAGGTTGAGCGGAATCAGCATCGACGGTTGGTCCAAGTCCGTGAGCCTGGGATTATGGATGAACTTTAGCCTCGGCGGCTGAGGGATGTTCTCTGCGTGTAACTCCATGAACTCCCCGATGATCACGTTGAACCCATCAAGCATAGGGCACGTTCTTCGATCTTCGATTCTCCTTCAGCCGAATCTGTTCAGCCAGATCACTCCAAAGCGCTGCGCGAAACCGTAATTTCTGAAGAAAGGGAGTCCGTGAAAGATCCGCAGTATATTGCCGTTGCCCTTGTCGAAGCCAGCATGCTTGGGAGATAGACACTTGTTCACAATCCCGAACAATGTCTTCCAGGGGTGAGGGATACCGCTGCTTTGGACCTGAGCTAACTTGGTGAGCTGCGGTTGATAGTCGTGGACCATTTCTGCGTCCGACGGGAGCGGGTCGTAGTTGTCGCTGTGTGGCAAGTCCAATCCCGAACTGGCTCTTGTTCATATGAATATGCCGCGTCCCGGTTCTCGTTGTCAAGGAGAATGCCTCAATCGCTACAGCTCCTTGTATACATCCCCAGAATTTTTGGAAATAGACCATGGGCACCGAGGCGGTGACCGTCAACGCGTGCCAGATGGGGTGGCCTCTCAGGATAGAGACAATAATCTCGTCCGGACATCGAAGGTGCTCAGATCGAGCTGGAAGTTTGTATCAGATATAGATTGTGATCGTATATGTGATTGTATCGGGGGTAGAAATGTCACTGTTCATGCCGAGAAACTTTTCGCTCGATAAAATTGGTAAAATGCATTGATTTCAATTGTAATGACTCCGTTTAATTTTTCGATCGAGAAAATTTTATTCGCTAATGTTCGCTACAGTGTAAAAGACTTAGAGAAAAAATCTTCTAAGTGTTGAAGTTGAAATCGTGACTGTAGTCGATCAATTTTAAGATCGAGAAAAATTCCGCATAAATTTTACGATCGAGAAATTATTTCTCAGGTAAATTTACTGTCGAGAAATTTTCTTCTATTCAATAAAATTTTTCGATTGAAATTGGTCGAGCGGTATGTGATTTTCGATTGTAAGTAAAATTTTTCGCTGCGATATATTTCTGTCGAGAAATTAGTCAACGAAAGACTAAGTCAATCGTCGAGAAATTTTTCGATCAATTAAGTCCTAAACGGCGAATTTTACGATCGAAAAATTAAGCGTTGAAAAATTAATTTTTCGCTGCTAAATATTTGCGACCAAATTTAAATTAGATCGAAAATTCTATTTTGCGATAGTAAGTTTTTCGATCTATAAAATTTGCATCTAAATTGTCTATTCAGTGCTTAAGTCTTTCGCTCACAAAATCCTAATTAGATTTTTTGATGGTAAATAATTTCGGCTTCTTCTTTCAACATCGCATGACTAAGAATGTTCTCGAGGACTTCCGGAAGGCTCGGCTTTGTTGGAACGGAATATACAGTAGCCTCTGCGGGTTGATCGGCTTTTTCTGGCTCGATCTCATCGTCATTTTCATTTAGTTCCAACATTGGTTCTAGTGATGTTTCATAGCCCAGCCGAATGACTTATGTGTCCTGTTTTGAATTTGTCGTTGTGTCGCTCGTGAGTGCAAAAACTGCATTCTTAAGCTTTTCCACTTGGAACGCCAAACTCTTCATTGTCGCTTCTAAACTTTTAGAGCTTGTATTGACAAAGCTGTTTGAAATCCAGTATCGCCCTTCAGCCTGTCGGCCCTGGTCAGCCAGTCTCTCGAGCGCTTTCTCCCAGATGGGTTTCTCTTTCGGAGGCGATGAACTATAATTAGCCGAAAAATAATCTGAGCAGTCGCCTTCGTCTGAGTAGTGCATGTCGTTATAACATGTTTGTGGATAATTTTGGTTGAATTGTGGTACATGGTCTGCAGAATATGACGCTTTGGTAGAATCTTCGTACCGATAATCTCAATATTTTTTGTTGCCAGGTGCTTCAAATTGATTATTCTCCCCTCGCCGGACATACCATCCGAGAGGTTTATACTTGCATTGACTAGTGAGATGTGAACATCCACAACAGTCGCATTCTAGTTCATCATCAGATGTCTCATAGGATTCGGGAGAATATCGTGAATATCGCTCCATCTGCAAAATAGAAACGAGAAGATGAGAGTATCACTATAATAATAATAATAACAATAATAATAATAATAATCATAATAATAATAAAAAGGATGACGATGATGACGATGATGATGATAATATATTAAAAATAAAAATAAAAATGTCTAAACTAAAATAATCAGAATAAATCTTAAAACTAATAATACCGCTGTCCCCGGCAAAGGCGCCAAAAACTTGACACGCTCGAATACTAGCAAGTGTACTAGGTCGTGCAAGTAGTATAAAATGGGCACGTCCAAGTATCGATCCACGAGGACAGCTCGATTAATTTTGAAATATTATTCTGAAATTTAATTTAGACTAATGCAAATTTTAAATATGGTATTTTTATGATTTTTGATATTAAAAATAAGCAAACCAGATAAAAGCGCAAATAAACAACTAAAGCAAATTGACGATTGACAATTTAAAATCAATTAACGATAATGTGATCAAGGCGTAAGCTCGGCACGAATTATTCCTACGCTACATGCAATCAATCATAAATAACCAAAATGAGTTCCAATCAAGTTAGAATTTCCTAAAATAATCGCTACTTGTTTGTCCCGCAATAACGATCCTATGCGATAGAGAACCAATCCCTATATGTCTATATGACTGTAGTTTCTACGCACGCATTTAATATTTATGAAACTCCCCGAGTTTAAACGCTTTCGGCGCCTAAGACCTCGGAAACCACACGAACGAAACCGAATTCCATTTCTGGTCAGTTTTACGTCGTGGTGCTTTATATTATCGTTCTAACCGGTCTAATTACTTTGTCCGTCTCATAAACAAATCAAATATCATGCATATGTTGATCAGACACACGCAAGCATTAAATTCAAATATAAAACACATAACTCGACTCATGCGAATAACATTAAGACGAACTCATAATCCGGCTTCACATGGCCTTAATCACACAAAATTTATGCTAGCATATTAAATGATGAAAACAACAAAGGTTCAAGCAAACAGATAATAAAATAGTAAAAGATAAGATAGAATACACCCTCACAATGCTCGGTCGTCAAGTCTGGCCCTGGTGTCTCCCGTGTCGTGAGCGAGCATCACCTTTCTACTGTCCTCTTGCCGCAAATATTCGTCTGTGGTGGCCTTGTGCCTCTGCTCCGTTCTCAGTCGTGGGAGATATCGAGACGTGGTTGCTTCGTGGCTTAGTGATTTACGTGACTAGAGGGCTAAAAGGAGGTGCTTGGTCGTCAGTTGTGCGGTTCAGAGGTTAGAGCATAAGATGAGCTTGGTGAGGTGATTAAGCCGTGAGGGTTCAACGATATAAGTGGGTGAGAGCTGCTATGGATGTTCAACAATTTGTGAGCTGCTTGCTTAAGAGGAGGCTGCGTGATATATTGCCGGCTCTGCCAAATTCTTCGTCTAAGTGGCCTTTGAGCATCAGCTCTCTCTATTTTCTTGGCAGCGTATTCTCTGTTTTTCAGCTCCCCCTTGTTGCGAGCATGAGGTGGCTTAAGTAAAGCCTTGATGTCCAACAAAGAAATTCAATGAGCCGTCTTAATTCACGTGAGCAGTCATTGCATGAGATTTTTTTTTGGTGGTGCATGATTCGATCTTGACTTTATTCCTTGGGCGTTTGTGTATAGCACCTTCATTGTTGCCTTTCTTTTTGTCTCATGTGTAATCAAGCATAGTCAAAAAGCTATTTTCTCTCGTGGGCCTTGTTCTTTTAATCATAATGGTCACGTAGCTTTCATGATACAAATCTTATGGTGTGAGTCTTTTGGCTTGCGACATTATTTTAATATTTTCCTTCATTTTGCTCAAAACCTGTCAAATATGAAATAGAAATGTAAACTAAGGATATTTGAACAAATAAAGATTGATAACATCTGTTTACGGGGTTGTAATATTACGTAAAATCATAACTTATCATTCCTCTGAACTGTAAATAACAAATTCTTCTCCATTGTCACTTGTGTCGCCCATTTGAGAGGTTTTCATTGGGCATTCTTTTTCCTGTTTGATCCTTTTTATGGGAGTTGCAGATTTGCCGACGATTTGATTTTCGAATAAGCACAATAGAAGTTCCTTAACAAAGATTTGTTGTTGAATCCTACAAAAATTCCCAAAATTAGCCATACAGCACGGGCGAATCTACTCTACCATTTATTCTTAAACGAATTGAACCCAAAAAACAACAATTACACCCAAATTCGCGTTGTAGCATCTAGGGTTTGCGATACTATTTGGGGCATTTAAATAGGGCTAAGTTCTTAGTACGAATCTTGAAAGAGTTAATTTATTTTGCCCACCCACCAATTGAAATAACGCATGGTGTAAATCGAAGATATTATCGTGGTTACCTCAATGGTAGAGTCGTCCTTGTCTGTGCTCTTTTTCTTCCCATTTGCTGTTAGTTGTTCGTGAAGTATGCAGATAAGCGTATGGAGACTAAGATTGTAATGCCTCCCATTAAGACAGTCAATGATGATATATATTTATTTCGAGTGTCTTAATGCAATTGTATATAAAAGAATCCTATTGAACCAAATCAAATAAAAATAAATAATATTATCTAGCGATGGAAATTTATAAAATACATTACCAGTTTCATGATAAAAATAGTAATTCTATGAATATTTGTTTTTTACCATAAAAATAGTACATTATTAATTTGACTCTCTTTCCAGGCAAGTAATATAGGGAAAGAACATAATGGCGTCTATTTTATATTGGGAATGAATACAGGTTAGTCTGTTTATATGTTCGACTTTTCAGCTTACAATTTGAAGGAAGAGTTGAGGAAACTCATTATGAACGCATTATGTGTAATTAATTGCATCTCATAGCAACATAGTTATTAACGTCTCCAGTCGTGTATGAATATATACTACACGGTATAATGTTCAGCCCTTTATCATACAATGAGCCTCACAGCGACAAAGAGCGAAATAATTGACCTGCGATACAAAGAACACAAATGCAAATGTGGTAGAGAGTCTGATATTAAGATCGCGGGACCGACAGAAAACACAGAAGGTAAGTTGTTCTGTATCTGCAAGAGTGGCTACTGCGATTTTTTCATGTGGTTGAACCCCATAGGCAGCAATATTGAGGAAGATATAGCAATACAAGACTTGGAAGTGTTCCAACCAAGAAAATGTGATACTCAGGCTCAACATATTGGAGACTTGTTTTCCATGTGCGATGATTTTGAAAAGAGATTAGTGCACTTGAGAAGACGGCAAAAGTGAGGAAATACAGTGCAAGCGCTGCTTTGCTTCTTATTTGTGGATTGCTACTCAAGTAGTTGTCGTATTTATGAAGTCCTTCCTATCAATGTATTGTGTTAGTCCTATTTTTGGAAATGAAGATCGAGTTTTCTGGAATTCTATGGCAAAATTGATGCATACTATGCAAATACTATGTAACAACAGTCGCAGTCGGCATACTCAGTTATAATAGGATGCAAAATGCTAACAATATGTCTGACAAAATTATCAAAATCACAGTAATACAGTCACAGCTATGCTTATGTTTCTGTTCATATGTTTTCCCTACTCAAAGCTTTCCAACAAAAAGAAAGAAACGTTTGTACAACAGTCTGCCTTAGTATTTTTTACATCAACCAAGCACTATGGATGTTTGTTCATTCCACGGGGGCCAAGGCCAGTATCTGTAGAACACAGAAGCTGTAAGGTATTGGCGAAATTCCTTTATCTGAGAGGGTAGGAAGTTGTGGAAATCATCTCCGCGTAACATCATGGAAAATGCATTTCGCAATACTCAAATGCCGCACTCTCCACTATACAAAGCAAACAAATCTATATTCAGCTGTATAATGATAGAAATGTTCATTTGTAAAAGAATTCGTGTGAACATTACCCAAAATCCTGCTGAGGAGTTTTAGTGTCCCTGCCCACTTTAAACTTAAAATCAGACTTAACGATTCCCAGCATCTTGAAAGCTATTGTAATAACATCAACAGCTCTTCCCAGTGCCGAATTAGTAAGATGTAGATTTTGGTCATAACTTATTTTTGGAATCAATAATGGCGAATGATTATCGCTCAGGTGAAGCAGCATATAGAACCCAATGTTGTTCATCCACGTTCAGTGGAAAAACAACAACTTTAGCAATTTTCCAACTACACGATGGCCATGAACTGACTTGTCCCATAATAAATGGCATTACATAGGTCAAATCAGCAAGTCCATCTTTCACGGGTAACTTTGTCACGAACTGGCTGAATGCGCTGTTCATAAATGCAATTTGCCTGACTACATGGTAACACAGTCCTTGCATTTCGATGTATCCACGCAGGCACTCTAAATATGCTGCAACACATTGTTATAAAATCATCTGGCAATATTTTCACCAGGTGCCAATATACTTTCATCAAAATAAATGGTTGGTGGATCCCAAAATAATACTTACAATATCACGGAGCCAGATTCCTAGGGTCATGAGTTCAGTGAAAAACTCAGATCTTAGAGACACACTTTAACAGTCCTCTTCAAGAATGCTCTGGTTTCATCTGCCTAATTAATCTGGCTGCATCGGGCCACATCTGCAGCTTATACAACACATGTTCGTCAATCAGATGGTTTCTGTAAGGCACTTTCTGACTGTTTGCAGGTGTATTGATGGCTGCCTCTTCAATTCTCCGCTTCTTTGCATTCTGAATGTTTTCAATATTCTGCCTTTCTGAATTGAAATGAATGTACAACTGTATAAGACATTATCTTCAAATAAAACCAAAGTAAAATAAAATGCGTGTAGTGGACATATAAAAATAAGAATGACACATGCAGTGTCTGTCAAACACGACACACCAGCCTCCGACTCAATGAGCTTCTTCATTGCCTGAGTCATAAAATGAATTTGGCGATCAACGTATTGTAATGTTTTCTCCTTGGGCTGAAATTTCTGATCAAACCACTGTTCTTGAATATGTATGCTTTCACTTGCTTCTATATTAAACAATCTTTCATTAACTTCAATAAAAGACGATTCAATTTGATTCTTCATGCGCAAAACTGGGCCAGCATGAAAATCAACTATATTTCCTACTCCAGCAAGCTTATTCCACACATCTTCAATGCCTTGATCAATTATTCGATAAGCAGAACCTTGAATACATTGCAGTTCGGTCTTTGATTTATCACACTTTTCACTTATTTCATCAAAACCTTTAGCAATCTCTTTTATATTCATCTCCTCATCAGCGACACATGGACGACTCGTTACAATATCTTCATTATTGTCAGCGGAATGATTAGAAGAGACCTCAACAGTCTCAGTTATAGCAAACACCGTGCAGTTAATTTTCTCAGCCAAATGTTCATTTACCAAATGATGCAAGTGCATTGGCTGATCAGTTTGTTGAATGTCGTGACAATGGAATTCTTTCTGATAAGAGCATTGCCCAACAGCAAGTGGAATTTCTGCAACATTTCCTTCCAAGTCTCTTACTGGCACACTATCCTCTAGGCAATTTGCGGTTGCCACGGGTGGAACAGAATTCTCAGCGGTCTCTGCAACTCTGTCTTTCAATATTTTATCAGGACCCAATGATTGATCAAGATTCTTGGAAGATACGGCCATGCCTCCTTCAACTTGCAAATCGGGGCAAACATCTTCTTGATTTTGTAGAATACCATTTTCAATTGTGCTTGATTCCATTAGTCGTCTTTGTAACTTGGGGCGTTTTGTATAGTAGTCCTTAGATTAGGACTAGTTTGAAATTTATACCAAGCTTGTTTGGTATAAATACATGTAAAGAATTTGAGCTGAATAGAGAAAGTTTTGGAAATTGATCCGAAAGGCTTGCAATTCAATTTCTAGAGAGAAACAACAGTAACCTTCTCACTCTACTCGAATTCTCTCTCTCTCTCTCTCGGTCTTCATTAGAGTTTTTCGATCGATTATCAATGTCAATCATTATCATCGAATTACTTAGAATTCCTCCCTAGGATCTTAGAGTTGTTAATCGTAGGACCTAGCAATTGGTATCATAGCAGATTCGTTTTGTTTTGAATCAGAAATTGTTAGAATTGGATCGAAAATCATTTTCTGGATACTGTTCATCGAAGAACAGTTTGGCGTGAAACTTGTTTTCGATCCAATAGCATAATTCTGTGCTTAATTGACTTGAATTTGATGTTTTTGTACTCAGTTAAGTGCTAAATGTTGATTACGATCAAATCTGTAGCTGTTTGAACTTCGAATTGAGGATTGAATTGATTCTGTGCGTTACTGTTTGCGAAGAACACGAAGAACACGTTCTGATTTTGCTCAAATTCGACAAATTTTGCTTCATAACGTGTTTAATTGCTTGTTCGTGCGTAGTTAGCTATTGATTGCAAGCGATTACCTGAAATTTCACTGTCTAATTCCTTGTTTTTGCTCAAATCTGTGTTAATCGTATTCTGTGAATTTTTCTCGATTGTTCTAATTTTTCTCGCTAGGTTTACGATCGGTTCTCGATCGAAAAACTTGGCGCGAAAATTTTTCTCGGTCAGAATACGAAGTCACCGCTAGAATCGTCATCACCAGAAACGATTTTAGTTAGAAATATTTGTCGAGCATTATTCAGCGAAAAACTTTTTCGAGAGAGACTAAATTTGACTTTGCATGCGTAAAACCTTTCTCTCGAAAGACTTTTTCGGTGAAACATTTAACGTTTGACCAGGCGAAGATCATTTACACGCGAGAAACTTTTCTAGTCAACAGATTTATTTTGACTTGTCGAGAAACTTACTAACGTACTGTTTCTTTACGATCGAAATAAATTCACTATCAAGAATTTTTTCTCGACAGCAATTTATCTCGCTCGTAAATTATTTCGCTGACAAAATTTCTCGCACTAGAACAGTACTCAGTACATTTTATTTCGACGAAATTAATTTCGATCAAACTTTAAAGATTGAATCGAAAATAATTCTCGTTCTAATTTTTCGAATCAAACACTACTAACGAATTTTGTCACTTGTGAAGCACATTACATCATCTTCAAACCTTCAAAACAATTCATGAAGATCCTTCAACAACTCGACTACAATACAAAAATGGATGCATACTCGCTCGGAAATGACAACCTTCCGCCGATTTGCAAAGAGGCGAATACACCGTGTGGAGAAGCCGCTTCCTAAATTTCATCGCTCTAAAGGATCAAGCCGAAAATCTGCTGCAGTTTCTTGAAGAGGGACTGGCATAATTCTGGGTCCATGTACCCGGGGACGAAACAGCTACTCCTCAAATCCCACCTTCTAGGAGACTAAAGGAGCCTAGGGAATACTCTCTGGAGGAAAGAGCTCGAGCTAAGGCTGATCTAGTAGCCATGAATAACCTCATGCAGGGCATCCCCAACGACATATACAGACAAATTGATAGCCTTTCATCGGCCAAAAGGAATTTGGGATGAGCCGCATAGGATGATGCAGAGGACGGAAGTTGGCATAAAGGCCAAAAAGGCGAACATTCTTACTGCTTACGATTCCTTCAAAGCAAAGCCGGAGGAGAGTCTGTACGAAATCTACCAAAGATACCTCACTATTCTAAACGAGATGAGGAAGATAGAAATAACGAAGACCAACATGGAGACGAACATCAGATTTCTATCTTCTCTGCCCGCGGAACGGAAGAAAATATCCACTCAGATTCGACAAAATAAAGATATAGAGGAGTTGGATGTCCATGCCTTGTTCGATAATCTCGCTCAGCATAAGTATGATATCAACGAGATTCTCAAAGAAAGGCAAACAGATCGAAGACACTGTTGACTTAGTCTCTGAGAAGAGGAGCTCAAGATCAAGAAAGGAAAAGATCGTTAGGCCTCCTTCACCTTCAAAGTCGGAAGATGAGTCAGACTCAGACGTTGAGCCGAATTTGAAAGCTCTAGGAAAGCAGTTAGCTCTCATAGGACAAATGATGAGCAAGAAGTACTTCAAGAAGAAGTCTTCAACCTCAGCCAATAGACTTTGGACTACAAGCTAAAGAAATGCTTCAATTGTGGCAAGCCAGGTCACTTCGCCAGAGAGTGCACTCTTCCAAAGAAGAGAGATGCAAACTACTACTCCAGAAAGCTCCAATTGACGAAACAGAAGGAAGCTGGAGTAGCTCTCGTGGCCGAACAGGACCAATGGCTCGATGACACGTCGAGTTCTGAAGAAGAGAATCTAGCTCTCATGGCCCGTCTCGACAATGAGTCAGACGCCGAAACATCCAATCAGACGGACGACGACAATGCTTCCACTTCGTCAAAAGAGGTAGTCTCTTCTTCTATATTATTGACCATGTTAGAATCATATCAAACTCAATATGCTAACATGAAACGTGAGCAGAAAGTATAAAGGAAGTAGAGAATAAACTTGAGAGATCTCTGGAGAAGATAGATAGTCTCGAATTAGAACTTAGGAGCTCTAGAGCGAAAATAGAAGAACTTACTAAGAGCTTACATTCTAGAGAGACTAGTCAACCTCAATTACGACAGCATAGTGAAAAGATTAAAGAATTAGAAGATAGGCTAGCAAATAACTACAATTGTTTGGTTAGGAATCTCAACGAGAAAGCCACCTTAAATTGTAGGATAACTGAAGCTACCACTAAGATCACTAACTTAGAGGCTGAATTAGAAATATCAAATGCTAAAGTTAATGAGCTTAGTAAGGAACTAGATGCCTGTCAAGCCGCTAAACTAACGGTAGAAAATAACTATGCTCTCTTAAGTGAGGAACGCGAGAAGTTATATGCTAAAATTAAAAAATTAGATGATCTTCTTAAGCGTACGGGATATTCCGAAGAGAAAATATTCCTAAACAAGCCCAAGGATATAGAGTTCTATAATCCAATAGAAGGCATATGTTACACTAACCCACATATCTTACGGAAGAAAGAAATGTATGATATTAAGAACAGGGGTTTAGCTGCAACCTCTCTTAGAAATATCACGGAATCGACGTATGAAAATGCTTTCGATTCCTCCATTAAACAAGCCTCACATGGCCTGAGATCCCCTTTGACTATAACAAACTAAATAAAGAGGACAAAAATAGGAAACCTTCCTTAACACCTGTCAGTGATTTAGTTCAAGTTCTACCTCCTGACTCTGAAGAACACTACGAGGAAGTCAAAAAGGTTAATTATCAAAATTCTCTCTATAAACCCCTATCATAAACAGATAGAGGAGTCACAGGCAAAACTAGACAAAGAACGAGAGAATTTCGAAGCTGAAAAGAAAAAATTCTTTGAGGAGATGGAAAATCTCAAAGCTTCCTCGTCCTCCCAAACTACCTCTCACGCTATTATGAAAAGAGTGAAAATCGAAAAATCGCCTTCGAAAGCTCAAAAGAGCATTAATAATTCTATTAAAAGTGCTTAGACTAATTCTATTTCACCTACGTCCACAGGGAGCGTAGGGCCAGCACTGACAACGAAGGCGAGAGTGTCTAGTTCTAAAATAAAGAGTGAGCCAGTAGATTTGCATGTTTCTAAAAATGCTACTCCTTCTGTTAAAATACAAGACACTCGTAGTAATAAAAGAGCCATTTCTACGTTCAATATAATTGCTTCTACGTGTTTACTTCAGCCTATCACCTTTAGAAGCGAAAATTTCGAAATAGGCTCTACCTCAAAAATTACTCTTAATCATTCTGAAACAAATGCCACAAGGAAGACCCGTAGGAAATAAGAACCAGCCACAAAGAAAGCTTATGGCGCTGTACATGCCTGTAATCACCTATGGTATCCCGTAAAGATTGGGTCCCCCAAGCACCTTAGGAGATTATCAAAAGAAAAGATCTTTCCTCGGTCAAAACTTCCAAAGCATTGTACGTGCTGAAATTAACCTTCCCTGCAAGGTTCAACCAAAATGGGTTCCTAAATCTCCGCCTAGGACGACAAAAGCCAAAAAGGCCAAGTCTCCTATAGAGGCAAAACCCAAACCCACTTCTCCAAAAGGGGAATGGGTTATTAAAACTCCTCCCAATAAGAATTTAGGAATCATATCTGAAACCAAAATTAAATCTGCTAATCTGAGAGGACCCATGCTTAAGTGGGTACCTAAAGCTTTCTAATTTGTTTTTGCAGATCCATCAGGTGTGGTACCTCGACTCTAGTTGCTCCACACACATGACTGGTAAACAAGAGCTGCTGAGCAACTACAAAAACCGACCGAACGGCAAAGTCAGATTCGAAAACAATGACTCAGCTCCAATTCTTTGATTTGGAGATATCATTCTGGAGAATCTGACAATAAAAGATGTCTCGTACGTCGAAGGCCTCTGCCATAACTTGTTCAGCATAGGCCAGTTCTGTGACAAAGGATTCCAGGTGGTCTTTCATGCTGACCGGTGCAGAATTTTGGATAGTCAGGACATAGAACTCCTTCAACTGTATGTCTCATCTCTCAGATTGATTTACAGAGGAACAGCCTATGGCATCAACGACTGTCTCATCTGAATATGAAAGCTCTCCAATGTCTTTCCATGAAAAAGTTGGTTCACGGTCTTCCAACTATACTACTACAAAGGGAGCATCAATGTCCGGCATGTCAATTAGGAAAAATGAAGCGAGTGTCTCATCATGTCAAGCAAATTGCTTCTACTTTTCACCCATTGGAATTAATCCACATGGACCTCTATGGCCAATGCAGACACAGAGTATCAATGGACACAAGTATGTGCTAGTTATCGTCGATGACTACTCTCGCTACACGTGGACTAAGTTCCTCCGAACCAAAGATGAGACCGGTGACTTGATTATCAATTTTGTGAACACAACTCAAAATCTGCTGCAACATACTATTCAAGTTATTCGAACAGACAACGGTACTGAGTTCAAAAACAACCACCTCAGTGAGTTTTATCAGAAACTTGGAATAAGTCAACAATTTTCAGCCGCCAAAACACCTCAACAAAATGGGGTCGTTGAAAGGAAAAATCGAACACTAGTGGAAGCAGCTCGTACAATGCTGATCCATTCAAGAGTTCCACACTTTCTATGGGCTGAAGCAGTCAATACCGCTTGTTTTACCCAAAACAGGACGGTGGTTCACAAACGGTTCAACAAGACTCCGTACGAGATTGTGAATAATAGAGTGCCCAACACCTCATTCCTTAAAGTCTTCGGGTGCAAGTGCTTTGTGGCGAACGACAGAGAGCATCGTGCCAAGTTCGACCCTAAAGCATTCGAAGCAACCTTCGTCGGGTATTCTTCAACATCAAAAGCGTACCGAGTATATATCAAGTCCAACGAACAATTAGGAAAGCTATAATGTCACTTTCCACGAAGTGGCAGATATGACTTCTGGTCACTTCAGTCCAGGACCCGTACTAACCCGATAGTTCCTGCTCAATCAAGTTCAGGACCCGTGCTCAACCCGTTGGTTTCTGAAGACAACATCTCAGAACCCGTAAGTGTTGGCACAAAACCAACAGGAGATGGCAACAACTTCGAAGTCAATGTCAGAAGAAGTAACGAGACTTGTATTAGACGATTTGGATTCTCTCTTCAAACCAGTATATCGTCATGCACTACTACACCTACAGTGGTTTTTCCACCCAACGAGACCGACGTACCAAGTTCATCTCACGTCCCTAGCCCACCCGATTCAGAATTGCCATAGAATAACGAAGAACCTACAGTGGTCCTCGAGGAAGTATCATCAGAGACGATCGATCCAAGTGCAGAATTGTAACTTCCTCAGACAATTGATCGATCAGAGACTATAGGAAATCTAGGCCCACAGATGGCTGACGCATCGACTTCAGCCTTGCCTCATGAGCGCAAGTGGACTAGAGGTCACCGGTTGATCAGATAATTGGCGATCCTTCGGATGGTTATCTTGTAAACTATCAGGAAAATGGAAATGATCTATTATCATATAAAATCTACGTTTTGGAGTTTTAAGGGTGATCCACAGATAAATGTTAAAATTTCGATTTTCATATCAAATTAAATGTGTCAATTAATCGAAATTGCTAGATAATTTTGAGAGGTTCGTTTAAACCTTCATAAATATTGTATACTGATAGATTTATTGATTTATTCTATGTTAAAGAAGGTTCAAGGCGACCCTGTAATAATCATACTTACCAACTTTATATTGGTATAATGATACACAAAACGGTACCTAATTAAATATGTACCCGTAGTGTATCAATGATACGGCCGTAATATGTTGCATATGAATGCACGACTGCTGTATAATGCTATAATGCACTATTACGACTTTCTTACATGGCTCAGATCCATTGGAAATTATGCAGAAACCCCCGTATGTTAAATTACATAACTGTTTCAATAGCAGTGGCGCAAAAATAGGACAAAACCTTAAATTAGAGGACTGCTTTAATAATCGCTGTACAAAAACAGGACAAAAGCTAAATAAATGTTAATCATGGATTATGTATCTTTACAACACATGACTTCCATCAATAGTGTATACTCATATATTTTTTATATGTTTAAGAATTCCATTATACATAGACTCGTATATTTTATATGTTTAAGAATTCCATGATACATAGAAATTATTGAAGCTGCAGGAAATTTGTAAAAGGCGAAGTCGTTATAAGTACTTCAAGCAAAGAAATCAGAATAAATGATCCAACCCATACTCTTTACAGCCGTAAGAAACTGGACGACTGTACGAAAATTACTACAAAACTGTTAATAAAACAATGCAATATTTTTACATTATTACACGTATAAATTTTATATTTGACAATATTTACAATACACGACTGGAATATTATTATGGCCCATATCAACTAAAAATGATTCTAAGGTATCCTGCAATATTATAGTTATGTATATGATACACGGACCCGTATTTTGTTGACGGAATGTCCAACACATGCTTTATTTAGAATACCCCAGTATAAATTACGGGAGTTTTAAATGTGTTAAATGAAATACTCCGTAATTCAACAATCAATCAAGTCGGTGTATAATGTGGATTAATGTATAACAGTAAAACCAGAAAATAATTATGAAACAGTGTCGATGCATAGATTATGAAAAGGCTCAAGATACCACATAACATTAGAACAGACATAATTAGATACTAATGTCAACATATAGATAGCTAAAGAAATGATACCATACACCACAGAATGCAATTATCTATTGTCAAGAAACATCCATAACAGAAACTGCAGCAACTAACGATGATACACGCTCATTCACTCGTTCCACGGCGGCCAGTGCCAGTAGGAGAAGAACACATTTGCCGCCAAATATTTTTTGAACTCCGTTAAATGGGACTTGGTTACCTCACCGGCAATATGTTAAGAAAACATCGTTGCAAATGCGCTCAAAAGTACTTGGACGCAGTTATCACCACTGCATACGATGAAAACACATACCTTCAATGACTTTTTGAATGCACATATAATTTTATGAAAAACGTCTGGAACTTGCCTGTCATCTAGCTGCGAGAGGCGTTCATATTGCTTAATGGATAATGTGGACTCCATTGCCAAGAGCAATAATTCCTGTAAGATTATGATAGAAACATTGTCTATTGCGTTATCGACGAACCTGGCATCTGCGTGAGCTCCCCTCTGTGGGTCCCAAATTTGTATTTCAACGCTATTCAGTCGAGTAACGCACAAAACCCATTCGCAGCTATTGACTTCCAGCGGGAAAACTATTGTCTCCGCTCTGCTCCATGGGCGCGAACGCCACCCTGGGTACTTTCCAAGTATATGGCGTAAATTCACTCAAGCTAACACTTTCGTTGACACCGGATAACGACAGCGTGCTCATGAATGCGACATTCTTCGACGGGATTTTGCACTTTAATTGCATCTCAATGAAGCCACGGATGCATTCATCAACATGCTTTATCAGAGAACCATGAATATACACGTATATATACGTAAATCTTTATATCGTTGTAAACAGCGGTGTTTCATATTAATATGACTATATATATTCAATTATAGACTTACATCATTTTGGAGTGGTTGGCTTGCTGTCATTAGTGTCCGGAAGAAAGTTGGCGACAAAGGATTTCCAGAAAGGCCACTCTGACGGCACTGCTGCATAGTTTTAATCTCTTGTTCTGCCATTAGCCAGAATGTTAGCTTATACAGGATATGCTCGTCAAGCTTACGAAGGGTGTAAGCTTGTCTCGAAACAACAGAATTGTTACGTAGAAATGCATCCTCTGCAAGCTTAAGACTTCTAGAAGCTGGAAGTTGTCGATTCCCTCAACTAGACATGACGTTATATTGTGCACAATATTATTGACATTTTTGGTAATGACACCCATGTCAGCGTCTGGTCTTGCGAAAATAATTTGTGAACAGATGGTAGATTTATTTGTAACCAATGCTATTTCAAAATATCAATATCGAGAATAAAAATAATAAATACCACCTTTGCATTGAGGGTCTGATAATACATCAACATGCGGCTTGAGCTGTACTACCTCCTCGCCTAACACCTTCAAATCCTCTTCGATGGACGTCATCTTGACAGTTAAGAAATTAATGTCCAAAAAGGTTCCATGATTCTTTCAACACCAACCAATCTTTCTTGAATTCGTATTTGACTTTCAAAAGAAGCAAAAGAAGAGGACCTTAGAGAACAGACCCTTGCCCTTCTCTCCTTCGGACCCTCGCTCTTTCATTCCGGTAGGAAAAGACAATGTCTTTTTTTCTGAGTTCGAATTATATATAGTGCACTAAAGAAGATTCCGGAATTAAGAAAAGGAAAGAAAAATGAAGTCCTGAGGTGCTAGCCGCCCTCTCGGGCTACACTTATATAGCCAGGCCAAACATACTGTGATTCGCCTAGCTGGGTGAGCTAGGCCTTACAATAGACATTGTTGAACGCTCCCCAAGGTCTTCCTCGGATAGGGGCAGACAAGGGGCTTGACTATCTGCTCTTTCGCCTTCTCTCGGCTCCTAACAGCCTTACAGAATGAAGTCCATGTTAATAAAGGATCAAAGATGAAAGGCTTAAAGCCAGGTCTTCACTTCAGTCTTCAGCCGGATATTGCGGTTGGGTGAAATCCAATCCCTCCTCCAATGCTTCTTGAAATGACACTTTCATAGTAGATACTTCCTCTGACTGAAGTTACATTTTGCATTCCAGCGCCTGCATTTTCTGCACAACTGTACGGAAAAAGTTAAGCGATTAGACAGGGAAAATTATCAAATCGAGTACATAATGTTAGTAATGATAGGTAGAGACATATAAAACATATAAATAAATCAGAATAAATCTAACAAACCCGAAATTCCTTCCGGCTGTGGAACGTCTCATTAGGCATGTTGTGTTCCCGGCTCAACATCCTCATTCTCCATCTCATTGTCTCTTTCGCTCTATGCATTACCCGTGACGTCGTGCTTCTTATTTGATAACTTGGTTTCTTCACAGAATCGGCGAACCCACTTGATGGATCAGTTCCATTCAGATGTTTTGCCTGTCGTGTAAGTTTTTTCGGTGTGGACTTATGACCAATCACCTTTTTCTTTCCCTTTCCTGATTTCTTACCACATTTTCCTACTCTCAACAACAACAACATCTTCTGATATACAATCACCACTAGCTGAATCTTTCCCACCCGATGATTTCGAACTGTTACGTTCATTGTCCTTTTCTACACCACTCTCTTCCTTAAACTCTATTGCATTTACATTTCTTGCATGCTTAGCTGAAACTTTTCCTGCTACTGGAGGACAACTAACCGTAACTCCTCCCTCCAAACACAAATTGATCTTCTGCAGTAATGGAGTGCGGTTCTGGAGTGCGAAGTGACTTGATCTAATAAAGAGCGAAGTCGATTCTTCAACAGTTGGCTGCAAAATACATCTGCCAACACCTTCAGAAGAACAGCCTCTGTGACCTGCTCCAACCTCGGCGAGTACTTAGTACTCCAATCATTTGTCTTCCACCGACACATTCGTGGAATGCCAGGTTCCACTCCCTCAAGTCTCTTCGCAAACGATTTTGCAACTCCAGGGATACATTCATAAGCAAATATCTAAATAAGGATGAATGATTTATTTCCAAGTCAATGTGAAACAATCAGTAACTGAAATAATAAACACTATTACCTGAAATGGATGTACAAAGCCTCCTAAACTTAAGTTTGGATATTTCTTCACTTGCTCAACAGTCGATCCATCACTGAACTGGGAAAGATCCCTCTTAAGTGACGTTAGGGCTCCATTGAATGCTAAGGTTCCCCATTGGTAAGCATTGAATTTCTCAAAATTATCCACCAAATACATTATTGCAGGATCGACGTAAGTGGTATCTCTATTACTTCGTAATTGAATGACTCCACAGACAAACATCAAACTCGCCAACTTTAGTTTCTCAACATCAACGATACTATCTGAAGGGCTTCTCATCGTATTCAGTCGATTCTTTTTGTCTTGCAACATAATTTTTTTTTGTTTCCAAAATGTCTTGTAATAAAGGTTGTATTAACATCTATTGGATCCTCAGTGCCAAATTTGAGGCCTGCCAGCAGCGAGTATTCGACTCACGAAAACCGTACGGGTCTATCTTCAATAACCATTCACAGCTCATCTCTGTCATCATACTTGATTTGACACTGCATCATATACCAACAACTGCCCTGATAACTGAAAATTCTCTGCAGGCACTATTAATGTCTAAATTGGCTTTTTGAAACCATCTCAGCTATCTCTGCTCTATTCAAGATTTCCATTAGATACGTGCATATATCTTTAAAAGCGGCAAATATTACCATTCTTCCTGGCTTCACAGATCCTCCGGGGAACTGTTTTTCTAATATTGTCTGTATTAAAACAATATACGGCCGCAAATTGATACTCAGGACAATAACAGCATATCATTAGCAATATCACATGATACATTCAGAAAACCAAATTGATACTTAGAACAGTAACAGCATATCATTTAACAATATCACATGATACATTCAAAAACCCACACCCAGAAATTTTCGATTTTCACATATATTATATTTCACAGCCATAAATACGACATAGTGCTAACCTCAAAGATCTTGCTACCCATGGCAAACGGACGACAAATATTAATAGATTCAATCCTACAGAGAGTAATAATCTTGCTGATCTCTCAATTGCGCAACATCAAGCTGTGCTTTCAAAATTCCGACAACAATATACTCTAACATTTTTCGATACTGCCTTTCTTTGTGAGGGAGGGGTTTAGAGGAGCGGGATTGGAAATTTAATTCAGTAATAAGATAAACGTTGGGCCACTCGTTATCAAATAACCAAGTATGCTGAAATAAATAAATTAATTGTGGGGCGATCATTTAAACCTTTACTTCTGAAGTGTTTATAGGTTTAATAAGTTAGCAGCTTTCAGTATCGGTATGTGAGCTTATATGAGTTCAATAGAAAGTTATGAGTTATATACATCATTTAGAATATAATAATTTACTTTACGTTGCTTTTTAGCATTAGAGTTTATTAATAACATACCTGTATCCGAACTCAATATGTAATTATGCGATATATTATGACTGTATGGCTTTTGTGTCATTAAAAAACTTGTGATATATAATTGACTATTATTAATTGGTCGTGTAAACTTCAGTTGTATATATTGGACAGCATGAACTTTTCCAATTCAACGTGACGTGTAAATACTGGTCGCTACTGCAAATTAAATTATTATATTGAAAATAAATGCAACGTTTAATATTTTTGGGCAAGAGGAATACCATCAAATAAGATAGTAAATGCTTACTAATATCGTAAGGAACAGAACACCACAAAGAAATGTATACTGCAAACTTAAGCATTCATATCCATCTATTGCAGGTAAGAGCAACTGCGACCTGAAATCTTCTATTTGTTTTTTGGTGATTCCGTAGATAGAATCGTCCGAAATCAAGGCAAACGCCGAACGCAAGACGTGTACACCGTATTCACCCCTGTCAGCAAATTAGAGGAAACGAACAATTTTCAAAAAATGGTACCTAAATTGTATGCATACATATGGATGAAATAAAAAGTGACGCCTTACGCTGTAGCTTGGCGGGGGTAATTTTCATCTCTTGTAATGGTGAACTCAGTACACCCATTCGTCAAATGAAGATGGTCAAGTAGAAATTGCATGGTATGCAATGTCCTACCGAAAGCCTGCTTGAAAAATCTCATATCCATATCGCATGTTTTGTCTGGGTCATGTACAATGACACTCCATGCTCTGTAGTCTACTATTGCAAGAACCCAATGACATTGATAACGTTTACTGGGACAACGATGATATCAGATGCATTCCACGGCGTTGCAGGCCAGCCGAGTACGGTTCCGTCGGCATAAGGCTTGATTACAGAAAGGTCGTACTCACCTTCCAATCTGTATTCTGCTGCAAATACCTGACTGAATGCAGTATTCATGAATGCAATGGAAGGGCGTGCGATGTTTGTTTTTCTCGGGAGTTCAGTAAACCCGCGCAGGAATTCATCAATAGCTACAAAAAAACAATTTTTATTCAATTATAGGATGCCAAATATCAGTCGTCAATATAATATAACATACCTCATCAAGCAGCCACGCAGCATTTTTCATCAGCGTTGCAAGAATCTGTTGTCCACGCTGGCTCCGCAAAGATCTGGTAACGTACACATCTGGGCCCATGTTCTCAACGATCACAACATACATGTGGAAACATAGCAAGAACTCTACTAATACGATTATCAAATGCACTGTTAGGGGAACTATCTGTGACAGTATCTGAGGGGGAATTTGGTATTGAAGTTGGCGAAATGACCGGATGCTTCCGTTTGTTTGCCATAGTTGTGAGAGTTCGTTGTATTGTGGGACGTCGTCTTTGCTCGTCCTCCGCATGAACATCAGTATCCGCTGCCCCGCGCAAATCATCTACATGTGTAGGAATATTTATGCGGAAAATTCATCAGCAAGTTATTTATTATGAAAACAAAGCATATAAATGATTGCATAAATTGTCAGAAAACAGTAATACCTAATCTGTTCTCTAACGTCGTCAACTTCAAGTTGATATGTTCAAAGTGTTGGTTGATCGTTCTTCCCATATTCTTCAGCATAGTGGCATGAACATCATATCTAGTTTGCAATGCATCAAACCTCTGAGCAGCACTGTGTGCATAGTCATCAATCTTTCTGCCGATACGGACGATCATTTCATTTATTGAATTTTGCAAATCTACAAAACTTCTCTGTAAATAATTGCGTATTTCATTCATCATATTAAGTTTTCAAAAACAGTAGGTATATTTATTTCTTTCAAAGTATCGCGAGATTAAATACCCACAGATAAGTTGAATGGTTGCATAGAATTTAATCCGTGGGTCAAGGTGAAGGGGCGCAACATGCATAGTAGGATACATATCAGACGAACCAGACTGAAATGGATCTAAGAGCTTATTAAAAGGCACAATAATGTTAACTATTCACAGAATAGCACGTGTCCAAAAGTTATACCCCTTCACATATTCGCCCCAAAACCACTCAGAACCCCCACGAAGCAATTACTCAATGAATGAATTAATGAAAGGCTGGAAGTTAAACAGCTGTTCTTTTATTTCATTGTTATTATAAAAGATTGATATGTATTTAAGTAATTAAATAGTTATATGGAAAGAATTATAAGAATTTGACACATTTTATTTTCAATTACTCTTCATTTATTACGCGCATGATCATATACTGTATAGTCATATCTTCTGATAGTGGACAGTCGTATAAACGTTATGCAAACTACTATTGCAAAACTGAGCAATGTGAAAGTTCGTAAACATTATTGGATTATTGTAAAAGAATTTATATGTAATTAAGTATGTTAAATATTTAAACATGGAATTTTAAAGGTCAGTCGTGGTTTTATTTTTGAATAACGGTAATATAAGCAATAACCTTTATCAGTAACTAAATAAATATAAAAGGCATAGCTCAATTTTAAAAGGGTCTTTTAATTGTCAATAGTTATATAGTCGAAAACGACCAAATAATTGACCTTTAATAATGCAATTAATGTTGGTACAGCCGATAACCTGTATTATTACTTAAATGCTATGACCCTTAATATAGCATTGAAACGGGAATGTAAACAAATTTATAATTGACCTTTAACAGCGCAATTAAGTAATACAACTTATGCATTTTAGTCACATTTGTCCTTGTGGCGTTCGCTGATTCACGAACACAGGTTGGAATAATTGTCAGTCGGATAAAAATAAAATACAATATTCAGTAGTACGCTTTCAGGCCTCAACTTTGAAGAATGTCAATAATATCATTTTTCTAACAGTTTTCCGTAATACACTCTCAATAATATAATGCTGGTATCAACCAATAACCATTATTAATACTTAAATAAATACAAAAGGCACGACCTAATTTTAAAATTAACCTTTTATTGTGAATAGTTAGATAGTCGTTGAATAAATATTTGACCCTTAACAACACATTAAGTAATAGAACTTATGCATTTTACTCACATTCGCCTTTGGAGTCCATACGGATTCATGAACATAGATTGGTATAATTGTCTGTCTGATATTAATAAAATAGAATATTCAGTGTTGCGTTTTCAGTTTTCAATTTTGAAGAACATCAACACTTACATTATTATAACAGTTTTCTATAATACATTGTCAGAATATAATGTTGGTATCAATTTCTTATTGGCAATATTATTGTTGTATATATTGTAATACCCATAAAATTTAATGCGGAATTTTGATGTAATTAATTATGTACTTTTGGCAGTTAAGACTAGAGAAAATTAATTAGCAGTCTTGAAACTATTACAGTTTCAAAGTGGTATAAAAAAGAAAAAAAAGTTCGGGCCAAAAATATCTGAAAATAATTACAAAGACGTACAATATAGAATTTGTTTGATAAAAAAATAATGTAGGGATTTATAATATTAGGTTAAATCTAGCCTTGAACTTAAGCCCAAAAAGCCCAAATTATGTTGGTATGATATGAGCTAAGTGTTGGTCCCTATTACACCAAAGAATCTAACCTAGGATGGATTTACCACACAAATAATCAAGAAATCAATGCAAATGGTGTGGGGTGCTTGAGAGGATAAGATGGAGGCTCAAAATATTCTCTCTAGAATAAAAACACACACAAGCACACCTAACTATGTGTTAGGGTTTTAGTATTTATACCACATGTTGGTATATAATACTTGGGCCCTTGTAAGCCCATTACAAGAATAAAATCACTGGGCTCTGAAACATTAAAGCCCAGTTCACATAAATTAATTACAAGATTTAGATAACTAATTTAATTGAACACAATAAAATAATCCTAACAATCTCCCCCTTTGTGTTCAATTTACAATTTGGCGCTTGTCATCTTGGTCTTGTGATAATCCTGAGTCCTCAAAGAATACGTACCAAAGGATATGTGGTGAAAACGTGTGTGTGCGTGTTCTTCCTCAATCTCCTCCTCCTTTATCTTGTCTTGTGACATCTTCTTTAGGAGATCGAAGCTCACCATGTTCTGAACTCGAAGCTGCTTGTCGGATCGTCTCTTTGTATTCGATCTCTCCCTTCAATAGTTACAACTCCCCCTACATTTGGTCAACCTTTAGTTGGAATTGGGGAGTTCTCTTAAAAATCTGGAGAGGCGTAACAGTCTCTTCTTGTGTTCCAGCTCTCCCTTCGATAGTCGCGGCTCCCCCTACGTTTGTTCAACCTTGTGTTGGGATTGGGGAGTTTTCTTTAAATGGGGAGAGCTGTACACGAGGCGCAACTTTGATCTTTGAAGTCTGTGGTGTTTGCGTGATTATCTGATAGCGCTTGAGATTCAGCATCTTCTGACCTATCTTGCACTTTCGTCGTAGTATGCTCCCATTTTGCTTTAGCGCTACTCCCCGCATGATGATCGAGTCGGGGGGGTCGTCATGCGATGGGTCAGATTGATCTTCTTCGAAGGAGGTTGTCTGACTCGGCATCGAGGAAACTTGTTCGGCTCCAGAAGAAGGTGCGTGGGGTGCGTTTTTCCAAAAAATGTGCTTGGGCTCCTTCGGATTTTTCCACTAATTGCATGAGAGCCCGTCTTCAATGTGGTAGCGCGGAGGATGGTGGGTGCTCAGGTTGGATAATAACCTGACGGAGCCACTAAGGCAATCCGTCGACAGTGTTCAGAGTTAAACTCTGAGACACGGCCTGTGAGAACAGGGCTTAGAACCGGATCTACATAGGCGTTCCGTTAACATCAATCCAGGAGCATAGCTCACAGACGATGGCCTGAAACCGTTGTTGTTTTGATATTGCAACGGTAGGACTTCCTTCCGATCATTGAAGCATGTCTTAGAATGACATGTCTACGGAAGGTCAGATCTGGTCACAAAGTCCAGATGAGAAAAGGTATATGTGTCCTAAAAAAAGATAAAACTTTTAGGAAGTGAGGACACCTAGACTCGATGTGTTCAAGAAAGTTTAGTGGTGTGGGGCTAGCTACCACTAAATTCAATATCTCCCGTTTCCAAGTGAAACGGTGATAGATTACGCGGCTCCCCGTGATTTGATGAAACATCGGTCTATTGGGAGATCGATGAGTGGGTAAGGCTCGGTTGTGCATGCGCCGTTGGACCAAATGAGGCGACTTCTACCACGGAGCTGATAAAAATCAGCTCCTGCACCTATGTGGGATGGCCCGAATGTTTTGTGAGTTGAGGGATATATGAAAGTCTGCTCTTCGGTCTTGTCAAGAATTACCAAATGGCAATGTGGCTCATGGACATGAAATCTTCACCAACACTCGGCTACTTTCCGGGGTTAGGTTCAGTTTGGTCTGACTGAACCATGGGAACTTAGAAGCCATGCGTCCGTCAATTTTAGTGAGTGCTGCTTCATCAGTAAGTCGGAGCAGGGCGGTTGAGATCATCTTCGTGTTTGTGAATGGATGTCACCCTTTTGTAATTCTCGAACTTTTGAGGGTCGAGTTTTCAAGTGAAGTCCGTCTTGGGATGTAGAAGCATCTGAGAGGATTTTTCTTTCTTTTTCCCTTTTTTTTTGCTTTTCTTTTCCCTTTTTTTTGCTTTTCTTTCTTTTTTTTTGGTTTTTCTTTTCCCCGTTTTTTTTTACGTATGCATATATATATTATCGTAATAGTAGTAGATAAATAGGTAGATGTATACGTATATGTATATGGGTTAAATGAAGTTTCTCCCCCTCAAATCGTGCACATAAAGTGTACTCCCCCTAAAAATGTACTCTCCCCTCGTAAATATGGAGTTATACTCCCTCAAAGCATGCACGCTTAAACATGTAAGTTCTCTCCCAATTAAACAAGCGTGAACTTATTCATCTATTTTCAGAGCAGATGCAAACTGAAGAATTGTTGTTCTTAAAAATGCATTATAATGTACGTTTTTCGCTTTTTATCGCTCTAAGTCAAAATAGGTATTTTGCGCTTTAGCTCATGTGCATGCAGAAAAATTTAAGCTCGAAAATTCTTTAAGATGCATGCATAATGAAAATGTACCTATCATGGGGTATTAGACATTTCAGCTCATCTGCATGCGAAAATTTAACATTTAAAGTACATTTGAGTCATGCATACCCTATTCTTTTCAAAGTAGGTATATTGTCTTTTCAGCTCAAGATTCATGCTAAGCTTCTTCTGGGATGCATATAGAATTTACCTACGTAGTTGCTCGCATCCCTGACCAGTCGTGTATGTGGAGCATTACACGCTGGGATGTTTGGCTGTCCTCGTCGCATACCAGTCATGAGCGTGGAGCAGCTCTCTTAGTACCTACCCATGCTGGGATTCTACAAAAACTTTATCGGGACTTTGGTACCCATTTTTGGATAGGTCCTCCCTTGTTAGCAGAAAACAAGTTAAGCACATTTGGTTCAGATAATGATCCTAAATCATCCTTTAAAGTCCTATTCAATTTGATTTGTGATTTAGGAACCCAGGTTTGGTGAACCTTAGAGGGAAATGACATATCAGTGCCAGTGAACGTGTGCCTAGGTCTAGAAGATCTAAAGATTTTCTCCCTAGCCAGTCGCAGAAGGTGTCTTTCAGACTTAATCTGAACTGGATATTGCATGTAAGAATACGAGCATAAAGCATTATAAGCATCAGTAACAGGAGAACTAGTATTCCTACGACAATAACGCACGTCATTCACATTACAATGATAATTGTGCGGATTTGAGAAGTTCGTTTGCTTAAGCTTAAAACTTCTTCTTTGCACGCTTCGCTTTTGATAGGAACGGGAGTGGAAAAGTCTTGAACATTTCCAACTTTAGTTTTCGAAGATAATATTGATTTTCCTTGCTCCTTCCTCATTTTAATTTGTTCCTTAGCTAATTTTAAAGTTCTACTTTTACTTAACGTTTCAGCTTCAATCAAAGTTGACTTAGAATGATTATTAGCAAAAGCCTTCTCAGTTTTAGGAACAAGGATGTTTCTTTTAGTTTTTGTTTTCTTTTGTTTTGAGCAAGATGTATTATTTGACAAATCATTTGAGACATATAAAGATGGGGAATTTTTGAGATATAAAATCTCCTTTAAAAGCTTTTCCTTTTCAGCGAAACCTATCCTTTCAGAGTTCAAAGTATCTTGAAAATCTTTCAATTTACGAAGAGTCTCTGGAGTGTCACATTGGGTCGGTTTATGATCATGTAAAATTTTTCCCCGACAGAAGTTAAGTTAGAAGGAGGGTTTTTGTCTGTTGGACCTAAATTTGAAATATCAGTCTCCAACCGTTTAATCGTAGAGTAAAGCATACGTTGTTCCTCTAAGACAGTCACATATTTTGATGAGACTTCATTTCGCTCAGCTTCGCAAGAACGTAAACTGTTACTCATCTCGCAGACCCTCTTTTCACTATCTTCTAACTTAGTTTCTAAGCTAATGATCTTGGACTTTGCAATGTCAAATCTTCATTAGCATATGCTAGGCTTTCTTGTTGCTTAAGCAACACGGAGTAATTATTAGCAAGTCTTGCTTCTAATTCCTCAATTTCCTAGCTTGAGCATCCATTTTAATTAATATAATATTATTAAATTTTTTTTTGTTTAAAAAAAATGGCTTTTGGAAGTTCTGTTTCAAAAAGTTTGGTTTACTTGAGAAGTACCGTGAAGTATCGAAGAAAGTCAGTGTCAAAAATTTTTTGGTCTGCACCTAAAAATTTTGAGATAATTTCGAAACCTTCGTAAACTTACCAAAACATTTTCTAATATGCCAAGGATGTCCTAAGTTGATTGTTGGATATAAATGATCGTTGACACGTTTTATGGTTTTGATTAATTTATTTTTTTATTTTTGATGTTTTGCTCGGCGAAAGCAGTTTCGGGCTGTTGATTGAAATTGCTACAGTGTTTCGGGCGCTATAGTAGAATGCTACAGTGTTTCGGGCGAAACTGCTACAGTGGATTTGCTACAGTGTTTCGGGCTCTATAGTGAAAATTCTACAGTGTTTCGGGCGCTAAAGTGAATTTGCTACAGTGTTTTCGGGTGGAACTGCTACAGTGAATTTGCTACATTGTTTCAGGAAACTGCTACAGTGAATTCGAGAAATTGCTACAGTGTCAACGCAAACTGATTTTTCACGCACGAATACCACAAAAGCGATCTCGAAACCCAGAAAATTGTTCAAGAATGGTTTGAGAAATGATCTTTAAAACTTATATCATCCAAAAAACCAGAGATATCAAAATTTTCGAAATCAGTGAAGAAACACCCAAAAAAATTTCAAATTTTCCCAAATCGAGTGCATTTGGCTCTGATACCACTTGTTGGTCCCTATTACACCAAACAATCTAACCTAGGATGGATTTACGACATAAATAATCAAGAAATCAATGCAAATGGTGTGGGGTGCTTGAGAGGATAAGATGGAGGCTCAAAATATTATCTCTCTAGAATAAAAACACACACAAGCACACCTAACTATGTGTTAGGGTTTTAGTATTTATACCACATGTTGGTATATAATACTTGGGCCCTGGTAAGCCCATTACAAGAATAAAATCACTGGGCTCTAAAACATTAAAGCCTAGTTCACTTAAATTAATTACAAGATTAAGATGACCTAATTTAATTGAATACCAATAAAATAATCCTAACACTAAGCTTCCTTAAGCTTAAAGCAAAAAGAATCGTTATCATACAAACAAAACACCTTCAAATAAATAATCTTTTGAAAGGGTCTTATATTTATTTATGACCTATGAGGAGCCGTATGAGGTGAAAATCTCATGTACGATTCTGTAATAGCGATGGTAATAGTGATGTTATCATCGACTATGATTATCTAACAGTTCAAGTACAGTTGATATAGTTGAAGCTCAGTCAAAATATGGTTTTTTAGGATAAAGTCCCATCATTGATAATCTCAAGAATTCGACACTTATCTATTCTATTATTCCTGCCAAAGGCCAGTTAGTTACAAAAGCCTTGAAGAATCGTTGAACAGGAGGTGAATTCAAAAGGAAACTAAGAACTTTGCAACACAAGGTGTGTAACCACTCGAAACTTATAATATCAAGGTAAGTTACACTACAGTTTCTCGTATTAAAATGTTTCAAGTTATATAAATATTACGCGTTTTTATATTAATCATAGGGAAGACAGAATTCGAAATAGGTCATGAATTAAAAACCATAAGTTCATAGACTTTGGTTAATATTCATGTATGTTTAGGAAAGGCAAGCTTTAATAACTTTCGAAGCATGCAACGACTTGAGATTTTATTATGTCCTTTAGAAACTTAACAATTCGAGGTGTAAGATTTTCTGGGTTTGAAATAATATTTAAAGTCGAACTAAATAGTATATGAAAATTTTTAGGGTTTTTGAAAGAATCACTATTTATGGACTTCGGATAAATTTTAAGTGGGTTTCGCGAATTGAGCTTTGCGAACGGAGTTTCGCGAATGGTGAGAATGTAAAGTTTTTACGGGCCAAACACCGAATTTGCGAACTGGAAGAGTTCGCGAACGTGAGACAGATTCGGGCCAAAAGTCCGATTTCGCGGGCCAGATCATTTCGCGGGCCGGCCTACTTTGCGGGTCAACGAATTTCGCGAGCCTTAAGGCTTTCGCGAACTGGGAGCACTTCGCGAATCAGGTGAAGTTTGCGAATCAGAAATGGATTTCGCGGGTCTGAGAGTTTCGCGAATCATAAGCCTTTCACGGGCCGAATGAACTTCGCGAGCTCTAAAGCTTTTGCGAACTGTGAACCCTTCGCGAATCAGGTCACACTCTCAGGTTGCCTCTTCTGCCAATGCGGTGCCCACGCTGGTAGTCCCGTAAGGGTGCCCAGGTCGCAACCTCCAGGTCGCCTCCTCCCTCATGCGACAGCGTGGCCTACACTAGCTACCCTACTTGGGGATGTCCCAAGTCGCTCCTTTCTAAGTCGCCCGCAGTCTGCCGCATAATGTCCACGGGCCAATGGCTCACCGTCACAGGCGCTGGCGCACAGCAGATGCCCACACTCACGTGACTCCTCTACTGGTCGACAGCCAATATCGGCTACTCGCTCACTAGGTACAATACAGTACCACCGTTCCACCACGGTACACTCCGTGAAATGACGTGTAATGGACATGCATGCAATTAACGTGATACGACATGAAACGTGATATCAGATGAAACGTACATATACATGTAAATCACGAAACCATACGATAGCACGTAGAAGCACGCAATCATGTGAATCACGTTAAAACACATACTAGTCACGTTATTCACATAAGGCATCTATTCGATTAACACAAATAAGTTTACGTGTTGTAGATGGATATTCCACCTACCTGTCCTCCTGCTACTGTCGGCTAAGAAGTCCGCTAGAATCCCTAAAGGTCAAACCTCTGAGCAAATAAATATTATTAGTGTGTATTCTAATTTCTCGAACTGTACTTGTATAAAGTAATTATATTGTAATACTAGTTTAACTTAAGTCCACGCTCGACTTAATATCTAAATTAAGTTTCCTTCGAAGATTTATCTAAAATATTGGTCAAGGTCGGGTCAACCCTAATTTACATAAATCCTCGGCGAAAGTTAGTCATGCGTATATTATCAGATTCGCCCAATTATCCACCTTAAATCGCCCGATTTGTTATGCTTACAACTTGGTTTCGCCAAAGGCTCAAATCGCCCGATTTGAGGTATTCGCATGCCAAAATCGCCGAGCGGTCACAAATCGTCCGATTTGTCAAACTCAAGGCTTGGTTTCTCCCGATTCTTCCTAGCATTCAAATCGCCCGATTGCATGGCATTATCGTCCTTAAATCGCCGAGTTCTCCTTCCCGTAGAATCGTCCGATTTGGTATGTGCCGTGGCTTGCTTTTATTCGATCATCACAATCCAAATCGCCCGATTGCTTAGTCTCTATGTCGCCCGATTTGCCATGCATCGATGTCCACGTTAAGCATCGGCCGATTTAGCATATATCGAAGTCCACTTTCGCCCGATCATTTGCGTTCCATCATCGCCCGGTTTGTTAGGCACCAAAACTCACGTTCGCCGAGATTTATATTTAATATTCGACTATCTCTTTCATGTTCCGTCCGATTTCTAGGGTTTTTGAATCGCCCGAAAGTTCATTCAAATTTCTTAAGGACACTTAATATCCTATCGCCCGATTCACTCAAAACCCTACAGAACACAACAATTTCTAAAGAACATCAAATGCATCGAATCCATTAAACTTCATCTAACATGGCTTGTAACTGAAACTGAAAGGATTTTAGGGTTTTCTAGCCATGATATTATATATAATTCTCGTATGGTTAACATAAGGTCCCGTAATGACATATACATATTGAAAACTCGTTAAACACGCTAACACGAAAAATAAACTTGACAGACCTTGCGTCAAGATTGTAAATTCGAATTGTTAAACTTCTTTGGTTTTCGTTGGAGACCTCTTCCTATTCAACCTTCCTCTTTCTTTTCTTGGGGTATCTCCTTACTCGATGACTTATGATAATTAGACCTGTTTGATAAGTACTACAATCTCAAAACACAATTCGATGGGACAAGGAGGTGAATGGTGGTAACGTGTTTTCCCTTAAGGCTTAAGTAATCTCTATTACCAAGGTCTATCTCCAATAACTTGGGCCTTGCATAATATTGGACTTTATATTTTAGGTAACATTATTGATATAATGATAAATAGGTGATGAAAGCTAGCCGTGTGTTACCTCATACTTAGGAACGTCATGCTTTAATATCTAATTAGGCTCTAATAAGTTAATTTAACATTTGGGGCCTTTAATTGCTTCCAAATTTATTTGGGCCATACTTTTATTCACACCCAGAATCTTATTATTATTTCATCAAAATTTTCGTTCGTAAGTATTTCTTAGGAATTTTATTCCCGATATTTCCTTCGCTAATTATCTTGAAATTTCTTATCATAATCCCGCTTTAAAATTTGTGGGTATTACAACATTCTTCCAGCCGAAAAAAACATGCACGACCTTATGCATTCGAGAGATAACTGCACGTATGTATCTCTTGGAACCTGCAACAGCAAACAAACACACACACGTACAGGGCAACGATGAACAACCATGAAATGCAAAAAAATCTCAACAACACCATTAGAACTCTTCAAACCCGTAGGACGCTGCGCGACTGCACATGCCTTGAAACCTGCAACAATAAACAGAAAACACACATACAGAGGAACAATAACAACCATGAAATGCAAAACAACCTCACTAACACCAAACCGTCAGACAGAGCATATAAATAAGATTTTCATCCGACCTGATTCTTCGTCCTAAAACCCGTAGGACGTCGCACGACTGTATCATAGCTTGAAACCTGCAACAATAAACAAACACACGCTTATACAGAGGATCGACAAACAACCATGAAATGCAAAATAACCTCAGCAACACCAAACCGTCAGGTAGAGCATATAAACAAGACCTTCATCCGAGACGACCTTTGGTCTTCCGACCTATGATATTCCACGCACCACATATTAAATAAAAATGTATAAAAAACGCATAATAAAGAAAAAAGAGGAAATTAGATAAAAATACCTAACCAGAGTTTAAACACGGGGATCAGTCCCTACGAAATTAATCTTTTGAATAGGTACTGCCATTGGGCGGAAATTTAGTTTTAACTCCCTACATACAAAGTTACAATTATACCCTTTATCTTTCCCAAATAAAATAATTCAAAAAAACAAACTAAAATGTCTACAAAGATGGAGCAGAGAGAATTCATCCAACGTCATTGGGGAAAGTATGATTTAGGGTTTTGACACTGGACAACAATAGGGTCTACAAGAACTGCTACTCAATCGGTGATTCTAATCTGGCACGAACTGAGGACAATAGAAGAGGTTGTGCTGACGGTTTGATGGGTTTGCTCAGTCTGAGCCGCCACCGAGTCTGGAGGTCGTGCACTACATGATGGGCTCGTGGCGGGTCGCTGGTCTTGGCGGGTTCTCCTAGGCAGTAGGGCTGGCAAAATGGTTGGATTGCGTTCGGAGGTGGATGAGCCCCGTGACGACGGTGTTGGTTCACGTTCTCTACCTCATCCTCGTTTGATATTCTGATTTGCCAGAGATTTAGACATCACACAGCATACACATTGGAACTCTTTGGAGTCTGGATTGTAACAGGCCATTAGGAAGGACTAAACCTGAAAGCGTAATTTTGAACAACTGTAGTACCTTCAACCATGCATCGGAGCGCTGTCCGTTAAGAGAGTAATCGGGATTGCGCGAGGCACACTAGCTTGAAGCTTCTTTTTAGGCATGATGACATTGTACTGCTTTTTATTGAAGTGAAATCTTTTTTCTTTATGTGAATGTTATGACAACTTCTTGTAAGAAACATGATGTGCCCGCTAGATTATATGTGTTTGTGGACTAGACTGTTTTGTATAAAGTGGAGAAGGTCTACTATTCCTTGTGACAATTTCGGTGTATCTGGCAGCTTAAAAAGGAGCCTCACAACTCCAAATTTAAACTGTACTTATATAAAGGTGATGTTAGGAGAGAGCTTATTTTATGGTTTTGGTGATTGCCACGTTCTTATTACGTTAGATATGTGCTTAAAATTTATGATTTTAGTCTTAAATGATTCGTTCTATCAACACGATTATCGCATAAATATTGGTACTTCAGGTCTAAATTCTAGTACTTTTCACTCGATTTCAGGTATTTTATTATTCAATTCAAGTATTTGCTTTTGTATGAAGGTGAAGTTAGAAGGGAACTTGTTTTATGATTTTGTGATAAACGCGTTCTTATTACGTTAGATATGTGCTTAAAATCTATGATTTGAGTCTTAAATGATTCGTTTTATCCACACGTATTTTTTGCACGAATATTGGTACTTTAAGGCAAGAAATACCGATTTTTATGAATAAAATACTTGTGTATATGGTCTAGTTATCCAAGTCTAGAATTGTGGGTTTTAATCAACATCTTACATATTAAGGACATTTCTCATCATCACCAACATAAAATGAGTTTTCTAGCAACTTCACATTCATTCAAGGTCAAATACTTGAATTGAGCATCAAAATACCTAGATCGAGACAAAAAGTACCCAATTTAAGGCGACAAATACAGATTTTTATTACTAAAATACTTATGTATATGGTCGAGTTATCCAAGTCTAACATGATGGTTTAAATCAACATCTTACATATTAAGGAAGTTTCTCATCACAAACAACATAAAATAAGTTTTCTAGCAAATTCACATTCATTCAAGGTCAAATACTTGAATAGAGCATCAAAATACCTGGATCGAGACTCAAAGTATCTAATTTTAGGCGACAAATACCTACTTTTAAGACTAAAATACTTTTGTATATGGTCGAATTATCCAAGTCTAAAATGATGGTTTTTAATCAACATCTTACATATTAAGGACATTTCTCATCATAAACAACATAAAACGAGTTTTCTAGCAACTTCACATTCATTCAAGGTCAAATACTCGAATTTAGCATCGAAATACCTAAATCGAGTACCAAAGTACATAATTTTAGGCATCAAATACCTATTTTTATGAGTAAAATACTTGTGTATATGGTCGAGTTATCCAAGTCTAAAATTATGGTTTTTAATCAACATCTTACATATTAAGGACATTTCTCATCATCAACAACATAAAATGAGTTTTCTAGCAAATTCACATTCATTCAAGGTCAAATACTTGAATTGAGCACCAAAATACCTAGATCGAGACTCAAAGTACCTAACTACTAAGCGACAAGTACCTATTTTTAAGACTAAAATACTTTTGTATATGGTCGAGTTATCCAAGTCTAAAATGATGGTTTTTAATCAACATCTTACATATTAAGGACATTTCTCATCACAAACAACATAAAACGAGTTTTCTAGCAACTTCACATTCATTCAAGGTCTAATACTCGAATTTAGCATCGAAATACCTAAATCCAGAATCAAAGTACCTAATTTTAGGCGACAAATACCTATTTTTATGAGTAAAATACTTGTGTATATGGTCGAGTTATCCAAGTCTAAAATTATGGTAAATCAACATCTTACATATTAAGGACATTTCTCATCATCAGCAACATAAAATGAGTTTTCTAGCAAATTCACATTCATTCAAGGTCAAATACTTGAATTGAGCACCAAAATACCTAGATCGAGACTCAAAGTACCTAACTTTAAGCTACAAATACCTATTCTTAAGACTAAAATACTTTTGTATATGGTCGAGTTATCCAAGTCAAAAATGATGGTTTTTAATCAACATCTTACATATTAAGGACATTTCTCATCACAAACAACATAAAACGAGTTTTCTAGCAACTTCACATTCATTCAAGGTCTAATACTCGAATTTAGCATCGAAATACCTAAATCCAGAAACAAAGTACCTAATTTTAGGTGACAAATACCTATTTTTATGAGTAAAATACTTGTGTATATGGTCGAGTTATCCAAGTCTAGAATTATGGTTTTTAATCAACATCTTACATATTAAGGACATTTCTCATCATCAACAACATAAAATGAGTTTTCTAGCAACTTCACATTCATTCAACGTCAAATATGAGCAATAAAATACCTAAATCGAGACTGGAAGTACCCAATTTAAGGCGACAAAAACCGATTTTTACGATAAAATACTTGTGTATATGGTCGAGTTATCCATGTCTAAAATCATAGTTTTTAATCAACATCTTACATATTAAGGACATTTCTCATCATAAACAATATAAAATGAGTTTTCTAGCAACTTCATATTCATTCACGGTCAAATGCTTGAATTCAGCAATAATATACCTAAATCGAGTCTGAAAGTACCTAATTTAAGGCTTCAAATACTGATTTATATGCATAAAATACTTGTGTATATGGTCGAGTTGTCTAAATAAAAAATGAATGTTTTTAATCAACACCTTACAAACTAAGGACATTACTCATCATAAACAACATAAAATGAGTTTTCTAGCAACTTCACATTCATTCACGGTCAAATACGTGAATTCAGCAATAAATACCTAAATCGAGTCTTAGATGTTCCCCCCCAATTCGAAAGTATTTTCTACATGAATATCAGTATTTATTTCATGGAATTAAGTACTTTAGTCATTGATTTAGGTATTTTATTAATGAATTCAAGTATTTGACAGTAAACGAAAGTGAAGTGGCTAGAAAACTAATTTTGTGGTGTTGATAAGGGCCAATGTTCTTATGATATGGAATGCTTGATAAAACCAACTATTTTAGTCTTACATGTTCTCCCCAAATTTGCAAGTATTTATTTACTGAAGTTAAGTATTTAAACCAGGAGGTCAAGTATTTGACACATGTTGAATGTGAAGTAGGGATCAAGCTCGTTTTCATGTAGTTGATTATCAATGTCATTACCATGTGAAATTTATAAGAAAAGAAACAATTTTCTACCAGATAACTCGCTCCAATTAGCAAATATCTGAATATTGGTATTTCTTGCTAAAAATTAAGTATTTTTATCCATGATTTAAGTATTTAAGCACCGAGTTCAAGTACTTGGAAGATGGTGAAAATGTAGTTTTGTCTGTCACAATACACGTACGATACCAAAATACAACGGTGTACAACACAGCATACTAAATTACCAACCCAATGACAAAACAAAGATGGTTACAATCACGTCTAATCCCTGCAAACCTTTATACAAACCTCATTTGTGAGATCGTGGGGTTGTCTCGAGCAAACACAGGATATAAACATGAACACCACAATCAACATGAGATCGTGCGGTTGTCTCGTGCACCTGACCCAATTGCAAAATCCTTTCCAATAGCACAGTGGTATTTCCAGCAGCCTCAAGTCATTTGGCTCATGTCTGTCATCTTGATTCTTGGCTCACGCTCGCGAATCAAATCGATTTATATAAAAAAAAACGAGTTTAAAAAAATACGAAGGGGGATAAATCTGAACCCTAGTTGGGGAAATAAAGTGCCTAGTCTTTCTAAACCTTTCTTTATTAGATAAGAATGTGACCTGAACAGCAGTGGAGCAGCGTTAGCAGAGACCATGACAATCGAGAGGAAGAAAATGGCTGAGAATTTATTTTCATGATTCTGTTCCGAGTGTTCCATCGTGGCTCTCTTCTCTCTCCTACAGTTTCTACTTTCTGAATCATACAAGGGACATTATAGTAATTTACACTTGAGGGAGTTAAAATTAAATTTTTGCCTAATGGCAATACCTATTCACAAAACTAAACTAGTGGGTACTGACACCTAAATGTAATCTTTGATTAGGTATTTATCTATAAAATCCCCAAGAAAAAATGCATAATAACGATCGTCTATGATCAAATTAAAATGAATACAAATCGCATTTATGATGCCACACACATAAGGCTAAAATGAACATTATTTTTACTACTTTTTAATGGCATAAGGACCTTCGTGAAAATGGCATAAGGACCCTCGTGAACAGCCGACGTGTCACAGAGCAGCCGGCTATATGGGGTGGCATGTTTCGTAATAAATTCAACATATAAGCCTAGATTCAAAGCTCTCTACGAACTTTTTTATATATATATGATTAATTAATAGTTGGGTGGAATATTTGGTGATACAAAGCTAATATATTGTTATAAAACATTCAAGTAGTGAATGTTTCCATGATCCTCGTGCTTAAACTACACATGCTCGGCGAAACTCAGAACACAAATATTACAATGGACATCATTTTTCTTGAATTTGACCAGAAAATAATAGACAAGAGGAACGAATCCTCGTCAGTTTTACATCCATCATCTTTCCCTTAATAACCTACCAAGAGACTTAACATCCTCTTCTTCACTTTGTCGTCCATACAATCTCTTTAGCATCTGACGATGCATCATCACTTGTGCTACCTTCTTCTTCACTTCCAAGCCACCGCTCTCAGATGCTGCATCAGAGCTGCTGCTGCTGCCACCATTCTCGCCCTCTTTTTCTTTCCCCGACCAAATTCTCGACGGCAACTTCTTACCTTTCTTGCCATTGAAATTTTCTGCTTTACACTTGGAATCGCTAATCTTTTTACACTTGCGATCACCGCCATCCCAATCCTCTTCAGAGCTCGTAGCACCAGCTGAACTAGTAGAGCTTCCATGAGAAGACCCAAAATTAGGAACTAAAGCCTCCAAATTTAGTACCCCATTATTATTATTATTATTACCGCCGCCAATATTTCCAATTCTTGCTTGTTCGAAGAAAAGAATCTGCACAATTAGACGCAATGGGAGCCTCTCGTTCTGCACGGCGTGCGCGCACGCTTCGCTCGAAAGCTTTCTGCAATCCATTAAGCGGCATATCTTTTTCTTGTCACCTTTGGACAGACCCGAATGCTCCTTTTTTTTTGTAATAAAAAGAAAAAGAAAGATTGTTAGATATGTCGACGAAGGTAAAAAAACATAAAGGAATTCTTTATATCGAGATATTAGAAACCTTGAGATACATGTCGATAGCTCGGTAGATGGCATCATGGTTCCGTCTGGGAAAGGTGGAGACCATTTGAGATAGGTCGAAAAACTTGTCCAAAGGAAGAGATGAATCTCTTCTTGCAGCTTCTGCTAGGTATCCGTCGACTAATCTAGCAACCTTCTTAGCCTTGGAAGAAGAATCTATGGAAAATCTCGTCCCATTTGAATCTCGTTCTTGAATAACAAACTGTTCGACCAAGCTATAAACCATATCAATGTCAAGTAGGGTCGTCGCTTCATCGCTCTTCGAATTGGCTGAAAAATCAGAAGCATTTGCCTCGTTGAGCTGCTGGCCAATTCTTCTGACGAGCTCTGCTTTAACCTTCTCTCCACATCCTAACACTATGGATGACTGTAATAACTTGAGGAGAAAATTACAAGGGACACAGCCCTTTTCCTTTGGAAGCAAACGAACGATGGTATCTACCAAGTAACGATACTTTGCGTAATCGCTTTGTAAAGGGTTAAAGTAATCGAGCCTTCTTAACGTATATGCAGCCAAAGACTCTCCTATTACATCACAATCCTCGGCTCTGCCCTTGTCTTTTATTGCTTCGATGGCCTTCTTAAATAGATCGATCGAAAGCTCACAGAGGCCTTCGACCCACCAATCTTTCGGCACAGCATTTTGTTTGTCTGATAGCAACTTCTCGCGCTTATCGTTGTAAGTATAAGACCAGTCGACCTTTGACGGATCCATGGAAGCTTTGGAAGATATGGAATCCACGCAGAGGTCTATCAGCTTAAGTTCTTCAGACCATGGAAGAAAAGACATTGTCGTCTGAAGTGTTACGATGGAATCTTTCCAGCCACGGAGGATGCTAGAACTGAGGAAGACGTCGATTTTGCGTATTATGTTCCCTTTCTCAACGGTTTCGTACATTTCGAGGTACTCTGCAGCGCAGCGAGCTGCTACTACGTTGTATGGGTTGAGTACGGCGAGCATTCCATAGCAAAACTTGGCGCAGATTTCGAACGAGGTGGGTCCCCCTGGGATGTCGTGGATTTCGATTTCGGCGTCGTTTTCTTCTTGGTCCTCCTCTTTAGCTGCTGCTGCTGCTGCTGATATCAGCTTCTGAAGCTTAGAGCACTTGGAGAGGAGAGGGAACTGCGATGATGATCGTGAGAATATGTTATTGCATCACAGTCAATCATCATATGAATCATCTTAGCAAATGGAGAACAACATCATCAGTTCATAGTTACCTTATGGAGATAGAATTTTACGTCGCCAACGGTTATTATTAGGTCAGCAGCTAACTCAGTTGCCACATATCTGAAAATTGAAGACAAGCTTCTTCATATGATACTAAAAATGTGTAAATGGATGGAAGAATCAAAGATTATCAGACCTCATATTTCCTTCACCTGTCTGAAACTGGTCAGGCTTGGATCCAAGCTTCATAAACTTCATGTCTTTGCAGCTTAATGCTACTTTTCTCTGCCTTTTTCTTATTACTAAGCAGCAAACAAGAATATGTCCGATTTCCAGAAATCAAGGGCAAAGAATTCACGCGCAAGAAACCTGTCAAATCAGAAATATCGAACAAAGGAACCAAAGAACAAACACATGGTGCCCATCACAAGTAGTTGGTCAACATTCATTCACCTGGGCAACGATAAGGAATCTCTAATTTCGTGCTAAGCAGGCAATTAACTTAACGCCCGTATTATTATTTTACTTGTATGAGGAACAAAGAACAAGAAAGAAAACGCAGGCACCACCACACCACCACCACCACTAGTTAAAAGAAAGGAAAATCATTGAAAAAGAAGAGTTGTCTTTTCCTGACCTATGCCGCCCACAATCAAAACATCATGTTTCAGAAAAAGGCCAAAGTCGAGAATGTATATCAGCACACCACAGCAGCACAGGCCCACCACGTAGCATGGATACCCACGCTATGTTATGGCTTCCTTTTCCCAAGATAAAGAAAATTGGCTTGATAACTTTTTCTTTTTACTATTAAAATAGGTTTATTGCTTTATAATGTAGTCTGAACATTTTACATTTTTTAGTGTTTCGTTATGTATCCATTTATTCTTCTTGCGATTTTAACTTGGTTTCTTAACCATCTTTAACAGTTAAAACACCGTCTTTCTAATGAGAAATGGACTCATCATATCATTCACGTAAAAAATAGGGCATATAACATATAAGGCTGCACCTTCACGTGCGGATTTTGTTTGATTATGTGGACTTTTGCTCTTCATGACAATATTATTGCAAACTTTCTCGAGGGATTTTATTTTATTCTCTCGACATGTATAACTAAAAAAATGAATTATTAACACAGCTTTTGACGTGGTATTGCGATGTACCATATACATTGAGTGGTTATTTTCATGGATAATTATATAAATAATAAATAATAGACATTCCTCCTGGTACTCAATGAAGAAACTGTCCACGTTATAGCTCTCTTTTATCTGAATTTTTAGTCCCTCGTACATTATCATAAGATGCCCTCTTCAGCTCTATCTCATTCAGATGTCGCATAAATTTCGTTAAAATAGTTATTATTGTTTCTAAAAGGGAATGTAAACGGTACGTTTCTCTATAATCACAATTTTATTTCGTCACTCTCTTGGATTAATATTATATCTATTTCACTAACATACATGCAATAGGGCGACGAAATAAATCTTAACGTTATTTTGTAGTTTAATTCTTAGTCTGATCTGACGTAAATCGGCGACAGGATCTTGCATAAGGTTTCCTTGTAATTTGTCGGATTATATTTTTACTATATATATATTCTTAAAAATTAACGTGTTAGAGATGGTGATTGAGGTTAGCAATGATATGAGATTGTCTACGGAGGTGTTGGAGGCGTTGAGAATCGAAAAAACGCCAGAAAATGAGAGATTTTCTTATGGTGCTCACGGTAGGTGGGCAACATAGCAAGCACCATATGCAAATCTCTCAATATTTTGCGTTTTTCGATTTCCAATGTTGCCAACACCTCCGTAGACCCCCTCATATCCATTGCTAACCTAAATCACCCTCTCCAACACGATAATTTTTTAAGAAAATCATCACATTGGTACGTCGTCCACATGTGAACAATAAATAATGAATATCCTAAAAAATTATCGTGTTATAGAGGGCGATTTAGGTTAGCAATGTATATGAGAGGTCTAAGTAGGTGTTGGCGACGTTAGGAATCGGGAAAACACAAAATATTGAGAGATTTGCTTATGGTGCTCAAGGTGGTTGCTCAAGATAGGTGGGCACCATAACAAATCTCTCTCTCTCTCTCTCTCTCTCTCTCTCTCTCTATATATATATATATATATATATATATATATATAATTTTCTTTCTGGACCGAACGGAACCGAGTGACGGAGCCACGGGCCGGTTTTGGTTCTGATTCGACCCATAAATTTTTTCAAATTTTTAATATTTTTTCGTACTTAAAAACAGTTCCAAAAATTATATTTCAAGAAGCACAAACACCAAGTAGCACTTAGAAATTACAAAAAAAAAAGTAACATAAGTCAATACATTTATTCAACGACTATTAATTAAAAATATGTTCGAGGCCTCTTTGTCGGAGTTCGAACTTGAAGACTTGAACTTGGCGATTGCGTTCTCCCTTCAATTCTTCTATTGGGCCAAAAACCAATCCTTAACTATGTAAGCATTGCGAGGAAAGTCGTGTCAAGGCTTGCACGCCAATGTCCGATAATCCGACCGGATGTGGAGAATGCGGACTCAGAGGCGAAAGAGGCCAATCGAAGTCTCGTATAACATAGCATTGAGGCCGACTGTCCAGTTGTTCCAGATATTTCTAACCCAATATTTCTTTAACTTCTTTTCCATATTGTCGACAAAACCGCCCAAACATAAATTACTCCTAAATTGAACGAACTTGTAACACATGGCGAAGAGGTTCGGTATAAACAACAGGGATGTCGGGTAATGAACCCTCGAAAAATTTTCCGTTGCCTCCTTGAGTATTTCAAGTAAGGATACAACCAGACCAGAATTATCCCAATCGAGGTCTCGTAACTCATATGGAGCACTGAGCCCCACTGTGAAGTTGTTCCAAATTGGCATCACCAAATTCGTGTAGCGTATAAAAGTACTAAGGAGGTGGTAAGGAGTTCCACCTAGTAGGTACAGTGAATGGAAACTCCCAAGATTTCATCGAAAGCGCATTGCACACATGTGGCAAGCTAAGATGTTTACGAAGGATCTCTATTGCTACAAAGTAAGAACTTGCATTATCTAAGGTGATACACATAGGCTTATCTTGAATCTGACATTTTTCACTATGTTAAATGACATACATCGATATTGAGGTATGCTGTGAAACTAGAGGGTCTAGGGAAACAATACGCTTTTGCATCGTCCAAGTTAGATTGGTATTCTTGAAAACTTTCTAAAACAAGTTTCCTAAGGGTCTTACGGGTTACATGGAATTCGAGTTGTATCGTACTGTTAAATTCGATAAACCATTCACTTTCCGCAATTCAAAAGGGTTTCACAACTTACTACGAATTTCACTTACGTTTTCCTATAAATTTTTCTAGTAATAACAAAATTCATACCCGTACTAATGTTTATTTGTTGTCTAGGTTCAGCTCCTATTGCTTCTAGCGTAATCTTATCGAAATTATGTTCTCAAGATGTTTTTTCATTTAACCCGTCCCACCTTGATTGGGCCGGTATTAAATTGGTATAGACGACAACACATTTACAATAAGCTGCTCCAAGCTCGGGATCATCTTTCCTAATTCTAAGTCGAAATAATTTCATACCTTAGACCGCCTACCACGCGGGCGTTGCCTTCTTCTCGTTGTCACCGTAGAAGTTTGACCTAAGCGCATAAACAAATCGTAGCTCAGCTTCATGTTTCTCGGTGATATAAGTGAGTGTGTAGTGTAAATAAAAATATTAGTAAGATTAATATTAAATATAATGATGATTTAATATTATGAGGGAGGGAGAGAGAGAGAGAGAGAGAGAGAGAGAGAGAGAGAGAGAGAGAGAGAGAGAGAGAGAGAGAAAAGGTTAAAGTGACGTGATATTTATAGATGCTTTTAGGGGAAAAGTGGTAATTAGATCAAATATTTTCGTTAAAGTAAAATATAGAACGAAGATCACCGAAGCACAGTCATTTGACCATTGCCGGTTCTATCCGGGCCGAGGCGCAGAACCGGGGAAACACTGGGCCTAGTGCTGTAACCAGCACGGCCCAGTCTAAATGCTCGGGTAGTGGGCTCGAAATCCGGGCTAATTTCTTGGACCGGCTTCAGTTCTACACGGCCCATTACCCACCTCTACACTTGGTCATGTCCGCTCGATTTTGCCTTTTCTCATTGATTTTCCAACACCTATTTTACTTGCAAGTATGAATAGAATATCAGAAACTTTAAATAACACAAATTTTTGATTAAATTTGAAATATTTATAGGGAGAACATAAATCCTATCAGGCTAAAAATCTATCACTTAACTCCCTACTAACACTAATCTATCTTTCAAGGACCATCTAGAAACATTTCTTACAAGTAAGGACCAATCGGACAAACATAGCCCTCTTAACTTATATAACTACAATTTTACCAAGCTTTTTAGTTTAAATAACAAAAGAAGACAGATCTCGTTCTGAACGAATAATGAGCAACAAATATCACGAAATTACCTCAAATTGAATGCCCACGAACACCCTCAAAAAATTTCCTCTCCAATGAACGGCTTACGATCTCCTTTCTCGCTCGATCCCGGTATGTATCGTTTTCGTTTCAAATCGTTTAACCAAATCATTCGAACGAAATTATCCTCGCCGTCTAGAAATCGACAATGTAATTGTTATATCATTCATTTACTTACCACATTTTGGTTATTAGATCTTGAGTTATGTTATTAGTCTCGATTATTGCATTTTAAGCTCAATTTGGGGCTTTAGTTGTTGCTCGAAGGACTGTATGAAGCTTAAATTGGGTCTTCACTCTCGTTTCATTTGAGTTCTTTAGGTTTTTAATTAAGAATTATGATTCTTGTTTTGGTACCTTATGTGTTTATTTTTGGGGTAACTTCAACTAAATCTCCATTCCCTTATTTTCTATCAACTAACTCCCCATTCCATACTATTTACTAGCAAACTCCCTAAATCAAACAATCTTACACATAGCTCCCCATGGACGAGTTTGCCCCTCTTAATTTCCACACCCTTACCCAAACTTGTAGTACCAATATACGTGTTTGTAGTACCAATGTACAGATGTTTGTGGTACTATTCCGTGAGGTCATGGATGATTTTGCCGCTCTACTAATTTCCACGCCATTCTCTTTCCTTACCCAAACTTGCAGTACCAATATATGTATGTTTGTAGTACGAATGTGTGGATGTTCGTGGTACCATTCCGTGAGCTAGTTTAGTACTAACGTAGGTTACTTGTAGTATCTTTTTTCGTACCATGTGCTTAACTATTGCAACTCCTACCCTAAATTGTACCAAAATACATATATTTGTAGTACCAATATATAGACGTTTGTGGTACCGTATCGTATGCTAGTGTGGTACCATGAGTGGGTTACTTGTAGTACCAATATCTATGGTAATAGTCACTGACTCAAATAATTCAGATGGCGTGGAAAAATTCCTTACCCAAACTTGAAGTACTAATATACGTATGTTTGTAGAACCAGTGTGTAGATATTCGTTGTACCATACTGAGAGCTACTCTAGTACCATACCGTAGCCTACTTGTGGTAAACACACGGTACGGAAAAAGATACCACAAGTAACCCATGTATTGTACCACACTAGCTCACGTTATGGTACCGCGGACATCTATACATTGATACTACAACCATACGTATATTGGTACTTCAAGTATGGGTAAGGAATTTTTTGACGCCATCTGAATTATTTTTGGTCCGTGACTGTTACCGTAGACATTGGTACTACAAGTAACCTACTCTTGGTACCACACTAGCATACGATACAGTACCACGAACATCTATATATTGGTACCACAAATATATGTATTTTGGTACTACAATTTAGGTATGCGTTGCGATAGTTAAGCACATGGTACGGAAAAGATACTACATGTAACCTATGTATGGTACTACACTAGCTCACGGAATGGTACAAACATCCGTACATTCGTACTACAAACATACGTATGTTGGTACTGCAAATTTGGGAAAGGAAAGAGAAAAGTTTGGAAATTAGTTGAGGGGCACAATCGTCCATGGGCTCACGGAATGGTACCACGAAGATCTATACATTGATACCACAAACATACGTATAATGGTACTGCAATTGTCCGTGGGTGTTGACAGGTTTTTTGGTAATATTGTCATCTTTATAAGGCTAAAATTGTCCATTATGGAGGTATTAGGGAGTTACGTGATTTAAAAGTTTGAAATGGGAAGTTTAATGATAAATGAATGGGGGGTGGGGGGGGTTAGTTGATTAATAGTTTGGGAATAGGGAATTATATGTAGATTTGCCTTTATTTTCTGTACACGTTGGGTGAAAAATTTAGAACAGTATGCATTATAATGGTAAGATATGAATATAAAAAATATAAATTATGCATATAAATATGATCGTAACGAAACAATAAATAAATTACTTCCTCTGTCCATATATTACCCCAAAAATTAGTGGGCACGCAAATTAAGAAGTGTCTAATTAATTCACTAATTATTCCACCAAAACTTCCTCCAACACAATTCAAATTATAAATTTCATCTCTCTCCTCATTTAATACTCATTTAGTTTAATTATTTGAGTAATATTTTTACAAAAAATAGGAACGGGAAGAATTATGTGGGACATACGAAATAGAAAGATGGGAAGAAATAAGTGAGACGGAGGAAGTAGATATGTTTATTTGCTTATATAAATATAACGAAACAGAGATGATTTCGGGATTTGTTGGAATATGTAACAAGAAAAGAGAAAACAACAAATAAGCTTTAATCATATTATTCGATTTTTTGGGAGCCCGACCTTGTAAATGTTCTTTTGGGAAAAAATAGGTTTAATCATTCAAATTCAGCAATTCTATTTCAATTCCTAGCGAAGCTCCTTCTTTAAGGCTGTGTTTGCTTTAATAGAAAAGCCCAGAAAATGGGTTGTAATATTATTAATAACATATTATCTCATGTTTGCTTTTAGTACTGAAGCCCAAGAAAAACCAAAAAGCCCGCAGTATATTAACGGGCTCTTTTATTATTTATCCAACACAAATACTTGATATTATTTTATCATGTGTTTTCAGATAAATTGGCCCGCCATATACTAGACGGGCTTAGAACATACTACTGGCCCAGCTACAAAGCAAACACAGCCTAAGACAAGCTTTTTTGTCTGGGTTATGTCAAGTTATATTCTCCAAGCCTAAAACTAGTACTACAAAAACGGGCCGGCAGGGCAAACGGCCCGTAGCCCGCCAAAGCCCGACACTGGCGGGGCGGGGGTGGGCAAAGCCACCTACTGGCGGGCCTGGGAAATGAAAGCCTGCCCCGCCTGCAGGCGGGTAGCGGGCCTGGCGGGCCTAGCCCGCCACTTATTAAAAAAAAGAAAAATAAGAAAAAATTATTAAAAAATAGGAAAAAGTAAAAAATTAATAAAAAAATCGGAAAAAAATAATATAAAAATAGAAAAAATAAGAAAATGAAGGAAAATATATCTAATTTAATAAACTTTTTTATTATTAATCTATTCATGTTATTAAGCACCAATTATTATTGTATATTTGTAATATTATAAATAATATAATTTTTTTTTAGTAATTCAGAGCCCGCGGGCCCAGGCCCGTTTTGACAGCTCTACCTAAAACGATAGAAATATGCAGTGAAGAATTATATTCCAGCCTTCTGCAAAAGTAAAGTTAGAAACTGAAATATAGCATTTCGTGAGAGATCTGTTTGGCAGTAAGCGACGTTACGTTGTCAAAAATCCTAATTTATTAAAATATTTGTTACGATGTACCAGTTTTATTATATGTCGCACCAATTAAGCACACTATTATGGTATCTAATTACTTAATACGTAATTGTAGTAGTCCCGTTTTAATTAGAATTTGTAAGTTTGAGATATTCATATTTGGTACTAAGCAAGTTGATATGCCTAAAACCCTAATATTTTAGATATTGTTATGTTATATCAATTTCAAATATTGTGTACATTGGAGTTATTTTTATGGAACTTAATTATTTAGAATATAACACCTTATAGAAGATGTAGCAGTAATCATATATATATATATAAAAGTTCGTAGAGGGCTTTGAATCTAGGCTTATATGTTGAATTTGTTACGAAACATGCCACCCCCTATGGCCGGCTGCTATGTGAGACGTCAGCTGTTCATGAGGGTCTTTATGTAATTAAAATCTTACGAACCCCTACAGTCGTGCAGGGTCCTACGGGTTTGAAGACCAAGAATCAGGTCGGAAGAAAATCTTATTTATATGCTCTGTCTGACGGTTTGGTGCTGGTGAGGTTATTTTGCATTTCATGGTTGTTTGTCGTTCCTCTGTATGTGTCTGTTTCTGTTTATTGTTGCAGGTTTCAAGGCATGATACAGTCGTGCAGCGTCCTACGGGTTTGAAGAGTATCTAATGGTGTTGTTGAGACTGTTTTGCATTTCATGGTTCTTTATCGCTGCTCTGTATGTGTGTGTGTTTGTTTACTGTTGCAGGTTTCAGGAGATACAGACGTGTAGTTAACTCTCCACTGCCTAAGGTCTTGCATGTTTTTTTTTAGGTTGAAAGAATATCTCTAAGGTTGGTTGGATCATTTTTTGCTTATCATCATTGGTGTTTTGTAAGATACAGTCGTGCAGTTATCATCCCATTTGTGGGATCCGTGAGGTGTTTTGAAGGTGTGGCAGGTACGATTTTTATGATGCCTTTTTTATTCATTTTAATTTGATTAATGGAGGATGTTTATTCGTTAATTTGATCTGTGGACGTTTTTTATTATGCCTTTTTTATTTATATGCTATGTCTCACAGTTTGGTGTTGTTGAGGTTGTTTTGCATTCCGGTTTGTTTATCGACCCTCTGTATGTTTGTATTTGTTTATTGTCGCATGTTCAAATCTATTTTGTAGTCGTGCAGCTACCTAGGGCTTTGAATATTGTCTACTGGAGTTGTAATAGAATTTGATACAGTCGTGTAGATATCTCTCACCTGCTTGTTTACTATTGCAGGTTTCAAGATATACAGCGTGTAGTTATCTCTCCACTGCGTAAGGTTGGGTACGTTTTTTGCGGTTGAAAGAATATCTCCAAGGTTGGTTGGATCATTTTTTGGTTATCGTCATTGGTGTTTTGTAATGATACAGTCGTGCAGTTATCATCCCATTGCGTAGGATCTGTGAGGTGTTTTGAAGGTGTGGCATGTACGATTTTATGATGCCTTTTTTTATTCATTTAAATTTGATTTATGGAGGATGTTTATTCGTCAAAATAATGTCCAATTTAGCCTTATGTATGAAGTTGTAGTACATCAGTGGCATCATAAGTGCGATTTATATTCATTTTAATGTCATCTATAGACGATCTTTATTATGCATTTTTTAATCATTTTAATTTAATATGTGGTGCTTGGAATATCATAGCTCGGAAGACCAAGGGTCCTCTCAGATGAAAGTCTTATTTACATGCTCGTGACGGTTTGGTGTTGGTGAGGTTGTTTTGCATGGTTGTTTATCAATCCTCTGTATGTGTGTCTGTATGTTAATTGTTGTTGGTTTAAAGCTATGATACAGTCGTGCAGCGTCCTACGGGTTTGAAGACCAAAAATCAGGTCGGATGAAAATGTTATTTATATGCTCTGTCTGACGGTTTGGTGTTGGTGAGGTTGTTTTGCATTTCATGGTTGTTTATCGTTCCTTTGTTGTAGCGACCCTAGCCATCGCTATCATTTCTAGTCTTGTCCTAGGTTCCTAACTACGTATTTAGTTGGAAGGGGTACGAAAATGCGGAACAAAATTTTCCTTTTTCCTAAAGGTGTTCATTTCATGTACAAGACAAAGGATTACATCTTTACGACAAAACAGTGCTTCCGAACTTTCTAATTACATTCGAGTTTATCTTCATGTGTCGTGTACATATATGCAGCAAAAGATCCTATGCGCTCGGCCTCACAGGTCGTCGTCCCCGTACACACCACCCCCCAAAAGACGTTCGGAAGCTTCAAAAGATGCCTTGCCGGTTAGGCGATCACGTACGGTTATCAGACGAACCTACAAAACATAAAACGTGGGATGAGCTTATGTAGCCCAGTAAGTGAAAACATATGCATGCGGTGCCCGTGTCATGACTTGCATAGGCGCATGCGCCAATGTTCGCTAATCCTCCCAAAATCATGTCATGTCATGTCTTGTCTTATCTTGTTAAGTCTTATAGGATCCCTAACACACGTCTTGTCTTGCACGTTTCTTGACTTGTAGGGTCCTCGGCAAATCTTCCTACGAGGGCATTCGCCCGATTTACACGTCTTGTCTTGCACGTGTCTTGTCTTGACATCGGTGACATATAAGTCACCTCGTAGCATTAGAAGAGCCGTATCACACGTCTTGTCTTGCATGTGTGTTGTTTGATAACTAGTAATAAACTAATGTTAGAAGCTATTTGTCGCGCCTCGGCGATCATGCATAACTCATGTCGTGTCTTAAAAACTCGTGAGACTCGTGCATGCTCATGAGATGCATGTATGAAATGCCAAATGACTCGTCGTGCCATGTCATGTAAGGATCATTCATGCCATGTCATGCAATGGGTAATTCATGCCATGAAATAAATCACATAGTCACATAGAACACGTAATCACGTAAGAAATGCGCAAATAACTTATGTGTTGTAGTTGAAATGAGGTCCCACTTACCTGTCGTCCGAGCTATTCTAGCGTACTTCCTCGTGAACTTCCTAACGTACAACCTTTTTCATAAAAGGGTTGAAGTATTAGTACTTTATCCTCTTTAACCTATCTTAGTTAAATAATCAGCTTTAAGCATGTTAATTAATTAGGTTATACTAGGTTGCTCTTATTCCACGTCGCTCGATTTACCTTGCTACATTTTGTAAGTCCTTTAATTTATGTTCTAAGTCACATTAAAATTCATTTTCGATCTTAGCTATACTCGTCGGCGCAAATTCGCTAATTCAGGTTTCAGTTTCGATCGGAACCTTTATTACTCAATTCCACCTAACAAATTCACTACCCACGACAAGTTCCAAGTTAAAGTATTCCAATTCCTAACATGAGAAGCTCGGCAAAAGTTAGAAACTATTAGTATTGCATTTCGCCCGATTTAGATTCCTAATTTCCATGGGTTTCGCCCGATTGAGTGAGTTTCAACGCGTTTCGACGTCATCATTTCATCATCCCAGTTTCGCCCGAAACCTTGCATGGTAGGGTATCATTTTCGATCGACTTGTGGGTTTCTCCGTGCTCTTTCGTCAGCATGACGTCATCCAGATCACATTTATGCCATGGGTTTCGCCGAGATCTCTTTCGATCGAAAGCCCTTTTCACTTAGCTACTTTCGATCGAAAGTCTAAATTAGTTACCCTACTTTCGATTGATTTTTCGTGGTATGGATGGAGTTTCGCCGAAAATCTCATCGCCCGAAACTCTTAAACAATTTTCTACTTTCGATCAATTGCATGGGCTTGGTTTCGATCGATTTAAGTTCGTTAAAATGAGTTTCGCCGCGTGTTTTCATCACCGTGACGTCAGCCCGAGTTTCGATCGACACCATGTGTGTTGAGGAGTGGGTTTCGCCCGATTCTTATGTGAATTAGGTTGTGTGATTGTATCGGCGAAAGTTCAATTGATTTCTGTCGTTTCGATCGAAACTCAATCGAAACCCTAATTTTGCCCGAAACTCCCTTCCTTAGTATCTTTCGATCGATTAATTCTATCCCTTCCTAGTTTCTCCGAGATTTCTATCGCTCGATTGTCACATTTAAATCTTACTTTCGGTCGAAAGTCACGTTATTTATTTTAAAATTGATGATCCCTACTGATTTTCTCAATTCCCTCGATTGATTAAGTTAAATACTTAGTTTCGATCGAAAGTCTCATTCTCCCAGTTTCAATTGGTCAATTCCTATCTATTCCTTCCAATCGATCGAAACTTAAATTAACTAGCTACAATTTCCGGACTTACTAACCTAGAAATTAATTTGATCGAAACTTACGTTATCACGTTCAAGTATCGCCCGAAACCTTCAAATGTTCATCTATCCGGAACTTAAATCCTAAAATCATCTTACCCAAAATTCACGAGTTCTACAATTCTTTGTGCCTTAGAAATTGTTACTTCTATACCAAGGGTTATATTCTATCAACTTACAAACCCCCAAATAATTTACTTCACCCTAGGACATTCCATACTACCCACAGCTTACCTCATTGTAAAATTATAAGCCCTAACACATACGAGGTTACCCCCATTTTTCGTAAATTCTCAGAATTTCGATATTTAAACAATCTAAACTAGTACGAATTTCGTCGAGATCATAAGGAATAATCACTTACCAACTCGAAACCTTAAGCTACTTGTAGTGTCCTTGGCTTAGAGTCTTCCCGTCTCCTTCTCCTTTCCTTTTCTTCATGTCGAAGGCTTCTTAAATGGAGGGGTTTCGTAAATTGTGAAGGTTCGATAGTTTATCCTTCTTTTTGATGAGTTTGAGTGGAAAGGAGATATTTTAACAAATGAGTGGTTGATGGGACCTTTCTAGGCGTGGGTTTCCCATGGTTTAAGGAGACCTTGTCTCAAATGCTTGTCACAAATGGATTGAGTTAAAAATTGAGGCTCTACTTGGGCTTAAGGCTAATCATCTAGTTGGGCCATCTTATTTTATTGCTTTAATAAATTTCTATTAAGTTGGACCAATCATTATTTTGGGCCAATTGTATTGGTTTAGTTGGCCATGATCGTTTGGGTCTAATAGTAGTTCTCTCAATCCGAAGGCTAACAATATCATAAATTTTATACGAAATTATTTCTAAATCCTAATAACATCTCAGATGTCGTAACGCACGTAAAACACCTATATCATGTAGCACATAATCATATACTTACTGTGCATAAAATTCACATAAAACCTCCTACGCCCATAATTAGCGCATGAAATTAATAAAATCACCTAATCACGAAATCAGCGTGCAATTACTCACAAAATCTCTTAGCCACATAGTTCCATGCACGGAATTCATGACGTGATACGGACATGTATTTTATCCCTGAAGTTCGTGTAGGTCACATAAAACACATACTAAACATGCAAATTCATGTAGTTGCGTAACCGCTAAATCCGTGGACCACATAGGCATAGAATATGCACACAACATTTATTTGCCATACTAGCTTTCGGGGACCCGGGCATTACATCTGTATGTGTGTGTTTTTATTGTTGCAGGTTTCAAGGCATGATACAGTCGTGCATCGTCCTACGGGTTTGAAGAGTATCTAATGGTGTTGTTGAGATTGTTTTGCATTTCATGGTTGTTTATCGTTGCTCTGTATGTGTGTGTTTTTGTTTACTGTTGCAGGTTTCAAGAGATACAGACGTGTAGTTATCTCTCCACTGCGTAAGGTCGTGCATGTTTATTGTGGTTGAAAGAATATCTCTAAGGTTGGTTGGATCTTTATTTTGTTATCATCATTGGTGTTTTGTAATGACACAGTCGTGCAGTTATCATCCCATTGCGTGGGATCTGTGAGGTGTTTTAAAGGTGTGGCAGGTACGATTTTTATGATGCCTTTTCTATTATTTCAATTTGATTTATGGAGGATGTTTATTCATTTTAACTTGATCTGTGGACGTTTTTTTATTATGCCTTTTTATTTATATGCTATGTCTCACAGTTTGGTGTTTCGAGGTTGTTTTGCTTCCGGTTTGTTTATCGACCCTCTGTATGTTTGTATTTGTTTATTGTCGCATGTTCCAAGCTATTTTGCAGTCGTGCAGCTACCTACGGGTTTGAATAGTGTCTACTGGAGTTGTAATAGAATTTGATACGGTCGTGTAGTTATCTCTCCCCATCTCATGGCGGTTGGATCATTTTTGAGTTATCATTGTTGTTTTGTAATGATACGGTCGTTTCAATTATATTTCCATTGCATGTGGTCCTGCGGGTATTTGCGGTTGAAACGGGATCTGTGAAGTCGATTTGAACGTCTTTGAGGTACGCTTTTTTCTTTCAGATCTTAAGGGTTGATTGTCGGCATTCTGTTTTGTTTATATTTTTATCTATCATGGGGGGTGCAACAGGTACGCATTGATCTCTTAGATTTCAAGTTTGTTTGTATTTGTTTATCGTTTTGTTTTTCGCTGGACTAATTTTTGGTTTTTAACAGCTTCCCAGATTCCTACCTAACTACTCTTGAATTTGTTCTTCGAGGGTCCAGTGTTGTTTATATGATCTAGCTTAGACTTCGGGTTGGATCATTGACGGGCTTTCGTCTTCTAACGTAAAGGGTAACGAGATATATGGTAAAGAGACTTCGAGATTTATAATAGAATTTGACATAAGATCTCGACATTATAAGATCTCGAGATGATAGATCTCGATATTAATAAGAATTCGACATCACCTAGATTTCGACATTGTTTGAAGATCTCGACATTATCATAGAAAGAGTTTCGACATCATATGATCTTCGACATTGTATAAAGATTTCAGCATTTTAAAAGTTTTCTACACTTAAGAAATTTTTGGCATTTTAGGGTTTTGCTATTTTTAGGGTTTTCATATTTTAGGATTTATTTATTTTTAGGAATTTCATTATTTTTAGGTTTTCATTATTTTAGGGTTTTAATAATTCTAGTATTTTCAAAATTTATATGACTTAGTAAATATATTAATATGAAAATATTTATTATATTCAGAGGATCGATATATAGGGACTACACAGGATTTCCTATTTGACTATAGCGGGAGGACTGGTAGGTGGATCATCCATCTACAATACGTAAACACATACGTGAATTATGTGTTTTCATGTGATTCGATGATTTTCTTGACTTACGTGAATTATCTGTTGTACGTACGTTTTATATAAATCATGTTTTATGATGTTTTTATATGCATGGCACGTGCATGTCACTTTAGGCGAGAGATGGTTATACCATGATGTGACGATAGGATATGAGATATTGACGTACGGGGTAGAATGAGATGTTTGTGATTGGCGACTCTTAGAGGAGTCGAGGTTGGGCTCACTGGGCACCTGGCGGAGAGAGACGTGATCGATCTGTCTACTCGGACGTGATCGATTCGAGGTGCATACCGCCGGATGGGATTTTTGATTTGTGCGGGAGATATACGACCTGGTAGGAGGACATTGACGTGATCGATCAGTGCACTACCTGCGTAGCTCGCCGCGAGACTTGGGGGTGGCCTCCCAATAGTCTATTGCGCGCGGAGGTGTCGAGCCTAACCTAGGGCCCTGTGTTGTGTGAAATAGGAATGTGGGAAAAGAAAGAGTGTGTATTATATCATGTTGTGAGATACTGGGATCGGGGTTGAGTGCACACTTGCATACAGGCATTTTATTCACCTACTGGGCAAATTGCTTAGTGTTTACGTATTGTAGGTACAGAGTGCGACGCTGATGCGCGTCGTGACTGAGGCGGCTGGTGGCGGTGCTCCACGGACTTTTGAGGGCGGAGCGGTATATGGATGAAGACCTGTGGAGCGGCGTTAGGGTTTTTTGTTCTTTTGTAATTTTGGAGCTCCGGTCCGTGTACAGAGATAACGATGTAGACCGATTTTTATAGTAATATATATTATTTTAGGGAAAGTTTTAATTAGACGGGCCTTCCGCGGCTTACGTTGCGGAAATCCGCCAATAATCCTAATTAGAAAAGTAGGGTCGCCATACTTTCTGAAATCTTCTATTTGTTTTTTGGTGATTGCGTAGACAGAATCGTCCAAAAACATTAAGGCAAACGCCGAACGCAAGACGTGTACACCGCATTCACCCCTGTCAGCAAATTAGAGGAGACGAACAATTTTCAAAAAATGGTGCGTAAATTGGATGCATAAATATGTATAAAATAAACATTGACGCCTTACGCTGTATCTTGGCGGGGGTTATTTTCATCTCTTGTAATGGTGAACTCAGTACGCCCATTCGTCAAATGAAGATGGTCAAGTAGAAATTGCATGGTATGCAATGTCCTACCAAAAGCCTGATTGAAAAATCTCATATCCATATCGCATGTTTTGTCTGAATCATGTACAGTGACACTCCCTGCTCTGTAGTCTACTATTGCAAGAACCCAATGACATTGATTAACGTTTACTGGAATAACGATGATATTAGACGCATCCCAAGGCGTTGCAGGCCAGTCGAGTACGGTTCCGTCGGCATAAGGCTTGATTACAGAAAGGTCGTGTTCACCTTCCAATCTGTATTCTGCTGCAAATACCTGATTGAATGCAATATTCATGAATGCAATGGAAGAGCGGGCGATGTTTGTTTTTCTCTGGAGTTCAATAAACCCGCGCAGGCATTCATCAATATGCTACAAAAAAACAATTTTTTTTTCAATTATAGGATCGCAAATATCACTCGTCAATATAACATAACATACCTCATCAAGCAGCCACGCAGCATTTTTTATCAGCGTTGAAAGAAACTGTTGTCCACGCTGGCCACGCGAGGAGCCGGTTACTTACACATCTGGGCCCATGTTCTCAACGATCACAGATACATGTGGAAACATAGCAAGAATCCTACTAATATGATTATCAAATGGCGCTGTTAGAGGAACTATCTGTGACAGTATCTGAGGGGGAGTTTGGTATTGAAGTTGGCGAAATGACCGGGTGCTTCCACTTTTTTGCCATAGTTGTGAGGGTGCGCTGTATTTTGCGCCGTTGTCGTTGCTCGTCCTCCGCATGAACATCAGTATTTGCTGTCTCGCGCAAATCATCTGCATGTGTAGGAATATTAGTGCGGATTTAATGAGACCCGAGATATTTAATATGAAAACAAAGCATATAAATGATTACATAAATTGTCAGAAAACAGTAATACCTAATCTGTTCTCTAACGTCGTCAACTTCAAGTTGACCTGTTCAAAGTGTTGGTCGATCGTTCTTCCCATATCCTTCAGCATAGTGGCATGGACATCATATCTACTTTGCAATGCATCAAACCTCTGAATAGCACTTTGCGCATAGTCATCAATCATTCTGTCGATACGGACAATCATTTGAGATATTGAATTTTGCAAATCTGCAAGACTTCTCTGTAAATAGTTGCGTATTTCATTCATCATATTAAGTTTTCATAACAATAGGTATATTTATTTTTTTTTCAAAACAACGCGAGGTTAAATACCCACAGATAAGTTAAACAGTTGCATAGAATTTAATCAGGTGCGTCAAGGCGAAGGGGCGCGACTTGCCGTAGGATACAGATCAGACGAACAAGACTGAAATGGATCTAAAAGCTGACTAAATGGCACAATTATTTTAACTGTTCGCAGAACAGCACGTGTCCAAAAGTTACACCCCTTCACATATTCGCCCCAAAACCCTTCAGAACCCCCGCGAGACAATTACTCATTGAATGAATTAATGAAAGACTGGAAGCTAAACAGCTATCCTATTTCATTGTTATTATAAACGAATTCATATGTATTTAAGTAATCAAATAGTTATTATGGAAAGACTTATAAGAGTCTGACACATTTTATTTTCAATTACTATGCATTTATTACGCACATAATCATATATTGCGTAGTTATATCTTCTGATAGCATACAGTCATATAAACGTTATGCAAACTACTATTGCAAAACTGAGCTATGTGAAAGTTCACAAACACTTGTTGGGAGAACTTTTATGTAATTAGGTAGTTAAATATTTAAACAGGGAATTTTAAAGGTCAGTCGTAGTTCTATTTTCGTATAATGGTAATATATAAGCAATAACCTTTATCAATAACTAAATAAATAGAAAAAGCATAGCTTAAAAAGGATCTTTTAACAGCGCAATTAAGTAATGCAACTTATGCATTTTAGTCACATTCGTCCTTGCGGCGTTCGCCGATTCACGAACACAGGTTGGAATAAGTGTCACTTGGATAAAAATAAAATACAATATTAAGTAGTACGCTTTCAGTCCTTAATTCTGAACTATGTCAGCAATTACATTTTTTTTACAGTTTCCCATAACACACTCTCAATAACATAATGTTGGTATCGACCACTAAACATTATTAATACTTAAATAAATACAAAACTCACGACTTAATTTTAAAAGGAACATTTAATTGTGAATAGTTAGATAGTCGAAATTGAACAAATATTTGACCTTTAACAACACAATTAAGTAATAGAACTTACGCACTTTACTGACATTCGCCTTTGCAGTCTATGCGGATTCATGAACATAGGTTGGTATAATTGTATGTCTGATAGTAACAAAATACAATATTCAGTCATGCGTTTCCAGTTTTCGAGTTTGACGAACATCAAACTTACATTATTATAACAGCTTTCTATAATACCACGTCAGTAATATAATGTTGGTATCAATTTATTATTGGCAATATTAATATTGTATATATTGATCATATTGAACGATAAATGAACTTAGAATTTCAAGATAGACAATGCGAAGATAAGAAAACAGTCAGAAAAACTAGTGGGCGCTGGTCTACTGCTTCCTTCTTGATTTTCTTTCGTTTACCCTTCTGAAACGTTGCTAAAACAGCATACTCATCATCTGTATTGCTTTCTATTGTACTGAGATCCTTTGCAGCAGCTTGAGTCCTCATCACGCTTTTTCCCACATGAGCCTTTGGTTTTTCTATACAATCCTGCAACTCACCTGAAAGAACGCGGTCAACCATGGTTACCCCATCCGACTGGGGAGGCGAAACCTGAAGAGCACCAATCGATCCCTGCATTTAGAAAGTGAAACACAATCAACCACCATTAAAACATTCGCAGACTATCTCTAACTTTTACCTCGGTTGACTTAGGCTGATCGGACACGTCCTTAACATCAAGGATTTCCGATATACGGGTAACCGTCAAGCTTTTATATAAACTATTAAAATCAAACGGCTTGATCCTCACAAAAAAGTTAAAAGACTTCCCCATTAAAGAACGAATACAATCAAGAAGCTCCTCAACTCCAATACCGTCGTCTTCATGTTTTCTGTAACAATTGAAAAATACGTGACGACCATTCTATCATGAAAATATAGGTTAGCGTTCCTCAGGTCTTCCGCTGTTGTATTCGTATATTTCTTAGCTGGCCCGTCAAATATAACAAAAGTACCCGATTCAGAGCCATCATCAACGGCCATCTCAATACGGAAACTATGCAAAGAAAAACGCACTAAATAAATACGAATGAATTACTTCACCGGGTGATAGTTGTTAATATATTACAGTGAACAATACCGCAAAAGTCCCAAAGCATTAAAATTGTCACATTTATAGCAAATTAGCGATCCCTCAGACATTCTCAGCTTGGATGAACATATGGAGCAAGAAATATAGCTCCAACCACTTCGGCTAATTATATAGTTATCTTGCTTCGCATGAAAAATCACGCTCCTAACGAACAGAGAAAGTTAGTGCAATAGAACGACGTAGGATGCTGTCGTATAAATATATGAACAAACCTGTTCAGGATCCGAACGTAGTATAGCGTATATATCCGATAGACTGATCTTTGTTACTGGCCTGGCATTGGTAACTAATGGCGTATACGCAGAAACGTTTTCTAGATTCATCCTATAAAAATAAAACATAAACTGTTAAGTCAGAACTAAAAAAATGGAATTACAGAATAGATAAAGGAACTGTACACATGAAAAGAGGAATTCTCACTGTTTGCGGAACTCCAAAACCGACGGGCTATCTCCATTAATATAAAGAGCACTTGAGGAGGTTGTATTCAGATATAAACCACCTGATTAAATAATATGATTAAAAATATTTGTTGAGCAGAAAACAGTACGTCGACATACAAAACACCTTGAAACATCCGTGGATTGATATTCGTCACAATAATCGCAGTATCGTCCCTGACAATTCCTTTCAGTCTCTTATAAAACTCGCCGACTTCTCATCCCAAGCAGTAACAGTTGCACGGCAGCCGCTACAGATAAAAACAGTTCCTTATCGACAATTGACAAAATGAAGACTATGAATGAGAATAATAAGATTGTTGGGAAAAAAGCATACCCTTCCAGAATTACCATAGTCCGCGATGAATTCCCATTACCACTGTCATCCGGCTCAACAATGGATGAAACCAGTGCAATGACATCTAATGGGTGGGGGTGTGTGAAATTTCTTTGTTGAACCAATATAACTCCACTCCAAGCAAAAGGAATACATAACCATTCTATAGAGATAGGGGTTGGGGAATTGCATATAAAGTAAAAATTTAGTACCTCTTCATCTAGTAACATTAAGCCAACTAACATCAGTTCTCCATTTCTTCTAAAATTAGTAGCTCTCCAGGACCGCAACAGCGGAACAATTATTGTAGTGTTTCCCATCATCGTGGTTAAAGAATTAAGTATAGAATAATTACTCGGTAGAACCATGATGATTTAAAAACTGCACAACTAATACTGTTTCTTAATCATAGTAGAATTGGACGAAGGATTCTCTCTATATATAAGAAAAATATGAAGCGATTTATTGTCATAGGATTAAAAGAAAAACCGTTCAACTACAATAAGATAAGATTAAGCGAATGTACTTGAAACGGGCATAGAACATGTATTTGTCATGAGTAAACGAAAAGTTATTTCTACACCGTGTTATACATATAATATTTCAGAAAACAGTACATTATTCAGTAGGCTCTTTTTCAATCGCCTAAATAATTATAAATTTAAATGCCGTAGTGCATTACAAACGATTGAGACGTCATCAATTAATGAAGACAACCATATCAACTTCAGCAGTAGTGCATTCTAATCGGGCCACAACATTAGCGACGGCTATGTTATCTTAATACGGATAATGAAATTATAGTAATCTAATGATAATGCGAAATTATTTACGTTCAGAATTAAAAGCATTGAACTACAATACGATTTTCAACGATATTGTATTCTCATCTATTGGCAAGCCATGTCAATAGCCCTACTATGTTAAATACGGTTAATGTAATTATAGCATCTTTAGTAATCAATTTCATTAGGATACGAAACGATTTGTTGTCATAATTAAAATCCAAACCTTTGAAACACAATAAGATAATCTACAGACAAACCTGTGAAATTCAGCAGTAGTATATTCTTATCCGATTCCAAACCTTGGCTATAACTATCCTACTACAATACGACTCAATAGCTCTGTAGTCTCATCGATTTTCGAGACATGTCTATCTCCAAGCTATGTTAATATGCTAATAGCAATTATAGTAACTTCAATAAATCAATATAATAGGAATAAGAATGATCTTGTTGTCATAATTAAAAAACAACGCTTTCGTTCCATTAAAATGCGTATCATTAATGATAAGACACTAATTAAGAAACGCACCAACGTTTAGATTCCGTCAACGATCTCATTTAATCACCTGTTTTCAGTAGCCCAAACATTTTCCATGAACGACCTCATTCAGTCAGTCAACTGTTTTTTCACCCGGGCAAGTATTTGTCAATAATATACTTTTAAATGGCGAAGTGTATTACAGTCGCTCATTCTTTAATATATTTAATGCAATTATAATAATGTTAGTAAACAATTTTATCATAATATGAAATGATATATTGTCAGAGATCAAACAAAACCTTTGAAATATAATAAGTTTTCAACAGTATTGTATTCTAATCGACTTCCAAGCCCTGTCTGTCACCATGCTATGTTGATGCGGGTAATGCAACATAGCAAGTCCATTACATTACGAATACCTAATGATTTGTTGCCATAATTAAAATCACTAACTTCAGCATCACTCTATTCTTATCCGATTCCACACTACAATAGTTATGTCATCTTAATGCGTATAATGCAATTATAGAAACTTTAGAAAATCCCTATAATGATGAGAATGAAAAGCCAAATCTTTCAATTACAATAGGATGATATCAAGGCAATGTAGTTGGAACCGGTATAAAACAGACTGAAAACACCCCACAAATCCCACGCAATGGGATGATAAGTGCACGACTGTATCATTACAAAACACCAACGATGATAACCCAAAAATGATCCAACCAAACTTAGAGATACGCTTTCAACAGCAAAAAACGTGCACGACCTTACGTAATGGAGAGATAACTACACGGCTGTATCGCTTGAAACCTGAAACAGTAAACAAACAGGGGTGAGATAATTACACGACTGCTTCGAATTCTATCACAACTCCAGTACACACTATTCAAACCGGAGGTAGAGGACCGACTGCAACATAGCTTGATACATGCAACACCAAACAAATACATAGAGGGTCCGGTCCATAAACAAACCGGAAGGCAAAACAACCTATAAACAACACCAAACTGCGATACATAGCATATAAATAAAAATGCACAATAAAAAATGGCCAAATGAATAAAAATGCATCATAAAAAAGCACCTTACACACCTTCAAAACACCTCACAGATCACACGCAATGGGTTGATAACTGCACGACTATATCATTACAAAACACCTAAGATGATATCCAAAAAATGATCCAACCAACTTTAGAGATATTCTTTCAACCGCAAAAACATGCACGACCTCACGCAGTCGGGGGATAACTGCACAGCTGTATCTCTTCAAACATGCAACAGTAAACAAACACATAGACATACAGAGCAACGATAAACAATCATGAAATGCTGAAAAACACCGACAGATCAAATTAAAACGAATAAACATGCTCCATAGATCATTCGTTAATACGTTTAATGCAATTACAGTAAGTTAATCTCTGAACTACAAAACCCTTTGAACGTTCATTTAATGAAATTATATCAACTTTACCAAAACAATTACATATAATAATAAGAAAACAGTACATTATTCAGTAGGCTCTTTTTCAATCGCCTAAATAATTGTAAATTTAAAATGCCGTATTGCATTACAAAGGATTGAGACGTCATCAATTAATAAAGACAACCATATCAACTTAAGCAGCAGTGCATTCTAATCGGACCCCAACATTAGCCACAGCTATGTTATCTTAATACGGATAATGAAATTATAGTAATCTAATGGAGAAAAAAAATACATTCGGGGTCCATAAACAAACTGGAAGGCAAAACAACCTAAACAAAACCAAACAGTGAGACATAGCATATAAATAAAGAGGCACGACAAAAAACAGCCAAATGAATAAATGCATCATAAAAATCGCACCTGCCACACCTTCAAAACACCTCACATATCACACGCAATGGGATGATAAATGCACGACTGTATCATTACAAAACACCTATTATGATAACCAAAAAATGATCCAACCAATACGCCACGATTATAGCATTGTTGTTAAATAAACACATGTATCATTAAGGAACTCGATCTACCTATTTAAACGGCCTTTTATCAATAAAATGATAATACGAAACGTATAGAAAAACCTATGAACTACAAAATCATCTGAAAGGTCGTTTAATGCAATTATAGTAACTTTAATAAACCAACACAAAACGATTATAGCATTGATGTTAAATAAAAACATGTGTCATTAAACAACCCGTATCAAACAACCTTTTATGAATCAGCTAAATCAATACGGAACTATTATAGCATTGTTGTTAAATAAACACATGTATCATTAAACAAACCGTTCTACGTATTAAATGACCTTTTATATACGATTAATGACAAACTTATTGGAACTAAAATGGCTCGAATTTTATTCGTCCATGTATTTTTTAAACAAATCGAACAAAAATTAAAAGAACAAATACATCATTAAACATTAAAAAGCACAGATATCTTCAAACAACCTATCCCATCTTCAAACGACCCTTTACGTTAGAACATGAAATGCCGTCAATGATCTAAACCCGAACTCTAGTGTTGAAACCTGCAACAATAAACAAACACACACACATACAGAGGATTCATAAACAAAAATGAAATGCAAAACAACATCAAAGACATCAAACAATCAGTCAGAGCATATAAATAAGAGCTTCAACCGAGATGACCCTGGTCTTTCGACCTATGATATTCCAACCACCACATATTAAATTAAAATGAATAAAAAATGCATAATAAAAATCGTCCATAGATCAAATAAATGAATACAAATCGCATTTATTTATCATAAAAATCGTACAGGCCACACCTTCAAAACACCCCACGAATCACACGCAATGGGATGATAAGTTCACTCTGATCATTACAAAACACCAATGATGATAACCAAAAAATGATCCAGCCAACCTTAGAGATGTGCTTTCAACAGCAAAAACATGCACGACCTTACGCAGTGGAGAGATAACTACACGACTGTATCGCTTGATACCTGAAGGGGAGAGATAATTACACGATTGTATCGAATTCTATCACAACTCCAGTAGCCACTATTCAAACCCTTAGGTAGAAAAACGACTGCAAACTAGCTTAAAACACCAAACTGTGAGACACAGCATATAAATAAAAAGGCATAATAAAAAATGGCTAAAGATCAAATTATAACGAATAAACATCCTCCATAAATCAAATTAAAATGAATGAAAAAGGCATCATAAAAATCGCACCTGCCACACCTTCAAAACAACTCACAGATTGCACGCAATGGGATGACAACTCTGTATCATTACAAAACACCTATAATGATAACCAATACAAAACACAAATGATGATAACCAAAAAATGATCCAACCAAACCTCAGTGATGTGCTTTCAACAGCAAAAAACATGCATGACCTTACGTAGTGGAGGGATAACTACACGACTGTATTGCTTGATACCTGAAACAGTAAACAAACATGGGAGTGGTAATTACACGACTGTATCGAATTCTATCACAACTCCAGTAGCCGCTATTCAAACCCGTAGGTAGAGGAACGACTGTAAAATAGCTTAACAACACCAAACCGTGAGACACAACATATAAATAAAAAGGCATAATAAAAAAATGGCTCAAGATCAAATTATAACGAATAAACATCCTCCATATATCAAATTAAAATGAATAACAAAGGCATCATAAAAATCGCACATGCCACACCTTCAAAACAACCCACAGATCGCACGCAATGGGATGACAACTGCACGACTGTATCATTACAAAACACCTATAATGATAGCCAAAAAATGATCTAACCAACCTTAGAGATATTCCTTCAATCGCAAAAACATGCACGACCTTACGCAGTAGGGAGATAACTGCACGGCTGTATCTCTTCAAACCTGCAACAGTAAACAAACACCCACACATACAGAGCAATGATAAACAACCATGAAATGCTGAAAAACGTCCATAAATCAAATTAAAACGAATAAATATGCTCCATAAAAGGCATCATAATAATCGTACATGCCACACCTTCAAATTGCACGACTGTATCATAGCTTGAAACCTGCAACAATAAACAAACACACACACACACACACACATACAGAGGATCAATAAACAACCATGAAATGCAAAACAACCCCAGCAACACCAAAGCTTCAATTAGACATATAAATAAGACTTCTATCCGAGATGACCTTTGGTCTAACGACCTACGATATTCCAAACACCACATATAAATTAAAACGAATTAAAAATGCATAATAAATATCATCTATAGATCAAATATAAATCGCATTAATGATGCCACCGATGTAATACAACCCACACATAAAGCTAAAGTGGACATTATTTTTACTACTTTTTTAATGGCATGAATACCCTCATGAACAGCTGACGTGGCACATAGCAGCCGGCTATAGGCGGTGGCATGTTTCGTAATAAATTCAAAATATAAGCCTAGATTCAAAACCCTCTACGACCTTTTATATATATATATGATTATATCCATAATCACCTACTAAGCAAGTGGGAAATCATCGATCATGTCAGGGCAACTAAGCTATGAATGCACGGCGATTGGAATCGATTTGGGAACGACTTATTCTTTGCGTAGCGGTTTGGCGCCAGGATCGTGTTGAAGTCATACCTAACGATCAGGGGAATCGAATTACACATTCTTACGTTTCTTCACTGAAAGCGAACGTCTCATAGGCGATGCTGCCAAGAATATAGCAGCCGTCAACCCAATCAACACTGTCTTTGGCAATATTTATATATTAGTTTGTAGTTTTAATTTATTTTTCAAGTACTGTCGGCTAACACTGTTTATTTCGAGAATATTACACCCTTAAACCCAGCTAACACTGTTTGTGGTATGCTGCTGCTCTATAATTTAATTTTTCTGGGTTTAATTCCTTTTTTCAAATAACATGTATCTGTGTTTTTTTTTTTCGTGTGGTTTGTTTGATTTATTATGCCTGCTTTTACAACTATACCTTACAGATGCAAAGAGGTTGATTGGTTGAAGATTCAGGGACCCTTTGGTCCAGAAAGATATCATGCTTTGGCCATTCAGAGTGGTCCCTCAAGATGATGATAAGCCATCTGCTGGGGTTACATACAGAGGCCAAGAGAAGCATTTTGCTGCCGAAGAGATTTCTTCGATGGTACTCGCTAAGATGAAGGAGATTGCAGAAGCTTACATTGGTTCTACAGTAAAGAAAGCAGTTATTGCAGTACCGGCCTACTTCAACGATTCCCAAAGGCGGGCGACTATGGACGCTGGAAGAATTGCGGGGCTCGAAGTGTTGCGTATAATTGTTGAGCCAACCGCTGTGGCTGTTGCCTATGGCCTTGACAAGAAAATGTCGTCTGCTGCAAAGAACGTGCTTATCTTCGATCTTGGCGGTGGCACTTTTGATGTATCTGTTCTAACGATGACTGATAATAATTTCAAGGTTAAGGTGACTGCTGGCGACACCCACCTTGGAGGAGAGGATTTCGACAACAGAATGGTCAATCATTTCCTCAAAGGATTGAAGAGGAAGCACGATAATGACATAAGCGACAACCATCAGGCACTAAGAAGGTTGAGGACAGCATGCGAGACGGCAAAGAGGAATCTATCTTTTATGGCACAAACAACTATCGCAATCGATAGTCTGTGCGCTGGAGTCGATTTTCAGTCTACGATAGCACGTGCCAAATTCGAAGAGCTCAATGCTGACTTGTTCAGGAATGCATCGTACACGTTGATAAGGTTGTGCTTGTCAGTGGTTCGACTCAAACACCAAAGGTGCAGAAGTTGCTTGGATTTCTTCGATGGAGAGCAGCTTAACATGAGCATTCACCCAGACGAAGTAGTAGCGTGCGGCGCTGCTGTTCAGGCAGTTATTCTGAGTGGCTGCGGAAGTCGTATGATTAGAGACATTGTCTTGTGGGATGTCACACCACTTTCTCTTGGTATATCGAATTACATAGGTAAGATATGCGTAGTGGTTCCCAAAAATACAACTGTTCCTACTAAGAGGGTGTACTACAATTGGACCACCACAAAGGATAACCAGACGAGTATGTTGTTCTCAGTGTATGAGGGTGAGAGGCCTAAAGCAAGCGACAACATTCTTTTAGGCCAATTTACTATGTACGGTATTTTTCATTGAGAAGTGTTCCAAAGCTTACAGTGTTCTTCGAAATCGATGCGAATGGAATCCTAAACGTGTCTTCCCAAGATGTGGGAACTGGCATTAGGAACGAAATCACCATTAGCAATGTTAAAGGCGTACTGACAGATGATGAGATCAATAGAATGCTGGAGGAGGCCGAGCGGTTTAAGGCAGATGATGAGGAGCTTAAGAACAGATTCGAGGCCAAGTGTTCGCTTGAGAGTTACGTCTATGGAACACGAGCTAATTTCTCAACCAAGAAACCTGCTCTGAACATCTCCTTAGCCTACGTTAAGGAAATCGAAGATGAGTTCAAAGCCGCCACGGAGTGTTTGGATGAGAATCAAAATGCTGAAGCTCATGTTTTACAGACCAAAAGGATGGTGCTGATGAGCGTCTGTGATCCAATTGTTGCTACTTTTGCCCCGTTCTAAACCTAGCAAGAAATTAACAACCGAGCATGTCGTTAATAAGCCTTTTCTTCATATTTTTGCTGTTCTTCTTTCTATGCGCTTTCCGTTTCACTTTCACTGCTTTATATTTCTATTTACTATATGTTTATGTTTTTACTACTCATCTCTTCTATTTTGATCATATTTTTATCCATCCCCCAGAGGTCTGAATATATGTGCTTGAAATGGAGTAATATCGGCCTATTGGACCTCAGCTGTGTGTAAAGCGTCGTTTATGTGGCATATTGTGTTTCGGTCAACCAACCATTTTGTGGGCCCTCACTCAAGTTTCTTCAATAAGCCACTCATGTTTTTAAAGTTTATGGGACCATCTGTAATACCCGAGTCCCGTAAGTAAGCCGGCCAATAAATATGCATACATATTATATGACTTACGTGACTGCATGAGACATGTTTTGTGACTTTTTATGTGCCTAACTAATTTCATGCTATACGTTAACATGACATGTACGAATGGAAAGTAGACCTTGGATTTAGGTTAGTTATTGATTTAGGATTCCGAAACAAGGAATCTCGAGATCTTCGGATCTCGAAATTTATTATTCTCAAGAGATAGTTGATTTCGAGCTTAAGTACCATGAATGTCGAAATTATAAGGGGTCAAAATGAGGATGTTGCTAAATTAGAAATCTTGAAATCAATAGATATTGAAAGCTCGACATCCTTAAACTCAAAAGCTCTAAATCTCGAGACCTATAATTTCGAGAGGTAGGATTTCGAAATGAGTAGATGTTGAAACAAATAGATTTTGAAACTTTGGAGTTCTAAATTCTAGAATACAAATAAGATAGGAATTGGAAAGGAAGATAACGAAATTGACATACACATCTTTAACGAACTTCAGAACAAGGAGGCAACAAGATGAAGCAACCATAAGGAATTAAGTGGCAAAGGAATTCAAATCAAACATCTGATTTTCGACTAAGGAAGGTAAGACTTTGTGATTAGTACATATTTTTCTCTTAAACGCATGACACAATATTTGGTTTTTGTATTGTTAAATATGCTAATTTGGTAAATTCAACGTGAGAAAGAGGGCGAAAACCCTAGGATAGGATAAGAGTTCTTACTAACATGTCTGATGTTTTTACCAAGCAGTAACATGCTTTAAAGATAATAAGCACAAACGCGCCAATTTCTAAGGTTTTATAAGAAGTTTAGGTGCTTAAGTGCTTTAGGATCCTTTTCAGTATTAAAATAAATTTTGGGCGTTCAATTAGCAAACTTACTAGTCTAGATGTTCTTGAAGATGAATCTCGAGAAACTATGTTTAGAAATCTCGAAACCATGTAATTCGGTAGGAATAATGTCGAGATCTATCTTCATTATTAATATCGTAATCCTTATAAAACATCTCGACATTTAGGTTATAAATTTTGAAATACATCTCGAAGAAACATATCGAAATCTTTGTTTAAAATGTCGAAGTCTATGTTGAGAGCTATTTGGAGAATGAGTCGAAATCTTTAAATGTACACCTCGAAATCTTTAGAGATACTAGGTCGAAATCTTGATGTGATATCGAATCATACATCTCGACATTTCACTTATAAGGTCGACATCCATCTCAAAGTTTTGTATGATCTAATACCGAAATCTTATATAGGTCGAGGTCCACTAATAACACATCTCGAGATTAATGCCTAACCCATGTTGAGATATATCTTTATCCCACAATAAGATTTGAAATCCATATCAAAATCCAATTTAGAGAGTAATCTCTAAATGTTATATACAAGGTTTTAAATTTTGAAGTTTTAATTTCGAAATTTATAAAAGTCGAAACTAGGGTTTTCAAATTAAGTCAATTTGTGAAATTATAATTAAACTGACAAACCCTAATTTTATATGTTTCTATACTTAGGATTCGGTGATTAACGACATACAGTACGATAGACTAAATAGCTAAGGATACCAGGTAAGTGGAAGTCCCATCTAACACATAATTGTATGTGCACGAAATCGTGTGTTAGGTGTTTCTATGATATTACGTGACTTCCTATGTGAATTATCTGCGTTACATGACATGCATGATTTAATTACATGATACGATGGCATGACACGCATATTAATGGCATGAGCATATGCACGCACGTTTAGTACAAAAGGCATGATATGAGAGCGTGCATAATATATGATCGCCTGAGAGCGATTAAAATTCGCCGATATGGGCGTCAGATGTCGACTCACAGTTGAGTCACGGCTCTTCTATGCTACCATGGTGACGTCGTATGGCGTTACCGTCACAACATGACATGTACACGGCAAGACATGATTTTAGGGCTAATGCCCTCATGGCGGGTCGCGAAACCTGGAGGGTGCGAGCTGAGGGAGTAAGCGACACCGAGAGTACTTCTGGTGTCGACTACCTCAGATTAGGCTACCAGTGTGAAGAGTCCGCGTGGCGTATGAAACCACCTTGGGACAGAAAAGGCGCCCTGGGGTTAGCCTCCCCTTGAGTGGGTATTGCCACTTATATCTATTTATCCCTTGCGGATTCGAGCTCAATGATGGTGCATAGCAAGATACCCAAGGGCCCTACATGACAAGACAAGACAAGGAAAAATATGAGGTCTAGGGAGCATTGGCGCGGATGCCTTTGCGAATTAGGGTACGTGCATGGCATGCATGGCTTTCACTTACTGAGCTTTATAAGCTCATTCCACGTATTTATGTGTTGTAGGTTCATGAGATCACAATATATGATCTTTACGAGGGCGAGGCCAAATTTTGAAGCTTCCGGAGGATTTTTGTGGTGGCAGTGTGTACATGGATGCGACCTGAGTGGCGGGCCGTTAGATTATTTTGAACACGCATGGGCGCTCACCTTGTATTTATGTCCTAGGAACATTTTGATTTGTACAGAACAATTTCCTTTATATAAACAGGAAAAATTTTGTACGCATTTTCGTATATAGATTTTATATATATCACATGCAGTCACACGAATTAGTAATAAGAACGAGTGATCGAAGTCAGGGGCGCCGCAGGTGGTATCAAAGCTTTCCGTTACAAGTTCTGTAGACCGTTCATGTATACACACTAAAAAGCACGGAAGCGGCCTTGCTAGTAAGTTTTATGTTTCTATGAATGTTGTATGTGCGTCATTTATTGGCCTTAGGGACTATTAGGGTATAGGAAAATAATTGGTAGAACACGAGGTGATAGCAGTGGGAGTGCGGACAAAGGCAAGCAACCCGCAACTCCTGTCGATAATCGTGATACGTCGATTTTCTCCAACTCACGGAGCTCGTTCGCCAGCAGTCCGCTCAAATACAAGAAATGATGCAACAGCAAAATACGGGCGGACAATCTAGCAGTGGACTTTCTCAAGCACATAGGTTTGAAATAGTGGGGGAAAGGTTTCGTAAGCTTTATCCCCCAACGTTTGAAGACACCGTTGACCCTACAGCGGCTGAAGATTGTCTTCGAACGCTGGAAAGCATGTTCCAATATAGCCGCATTCCTGAGGAAGAAAAGGTGTTGTGTGCTGGCTTCCTACTGAGGGGAAGTGCAGGTCATTGGTGGGATACCATCCTCGCCTTCGAAGACCCTATGACAATGGCATGGGAACGGTTCAAGGAGCTCTTTAGGAGCAAATACTTCACCGCCCCAGTCAGAGCTCAAAGGATGAATGAATTCATCAATTTACGCCAGGGCCCGATGACCTAGCAGAGTACATTAAGAAATTTGAACAGTTATCTCGGTTTGCAGCTCACATGGTGAGCACAGATGCGTTAACAGTGGAACGCTTCCTGGAAGGCCTGAAGCCCGAATTATACTGAGATGTGAACATGGCCGGATTTCAAGGAGCCACCTATGCTCAAGTGGCAGAACGCATGTTCATGGCGGAGCAAGCTGAGCTCCGAATTATGCGAGCCCATGAAGCGAAAAGAAAGTGCGTTCAAGGACCGAAGTGGAGTGGTGTAATCCGAAGAAGCCCTTTAATCCCAAGAATACCCGACCTAATTTTCAGAACCGACCTGGACCTCCACAACAATTCAGTCCTAATCAGGGAAGACCTCCAATGACTATACCCCCGTGTCCCGGGTGCACACGACGCATCTGGGCGTGTGCTATTCTCAGAATGCAGTCTGCTATAAGTGTAGCAAGACAGACCACTTTTCGAAGGCATGCACGGAAACTGTGTCTGGAAGTCAAGCACCTGTTCAAACTAGGCCACCTACGATACCTGCTAGAGTTTACACGTTGACTTCTGAGGAGGCAGCGAACAACCCGTCTGTGGTGGCAGGTACTCTCTTTATCCATTCAACCCCGACATGCATATTAGTTGATTCAGGAGCCACGCATTCATTTGCATTTACTAACTATGTGGCGAGACTCGGGGTTACGCCTAACCTAGTTAACTACGAATACAATGTTACCATCCCACAAGGAACCTCTACGAGAACCAACCAAATCTTACGAGATAGCCCAGTAATAGTAAACGATAGGACCTTACCCGTTCACCTGATAGTCATTCCAATGAACGATTATGAAGTAATCCTAGGAATGGACTGGCTATCGAAGTACGGAGCGGTTATTGACTGTAACCGTAAGCAAGTGACCTTTAACCTAGGAAACACCGAACCGTTCACATTCACGGGAAGTAGCAAGCGTAGTAAGATTTCCAAGATTTCAGCAATGAAGGTACATCGTTCGCTCAAGACAGGATGTGAAGCTTACCTGATATTCAAGGTGAGAAAGAGGGTGAAAACCCTAGGATAGGATAAGAGTTCTTACTAACATGTCTGATGTTTTTACCAAGCAGTAACATGCTTTAAAGATAATAAGCACAAACGCGCCAATTTCTAAGGTTTTATAAGAAGTTTAGGTGCTTAAGTGCTTTAGGATCCTTTTCAGTATTAAGATAAATTTCGGGCGTTCAATTAGCAAACTTACTAGTCTAGATGTTCTTGAAGATGAATCTCGAGAAACTATGTTTAGAAATCTCGAAACCATGTAATTCGGTAGGAATAATGTCGAGATCTATCTTCATTATTAATATCGTAATCCTTAGAAAACATCTCGACATTTAGGTTATAAATTTTGAAATACATCTCGAAGAAACATTTCGAAATCTTTGTTTAAAATGTCGAAGTCTATGTTGAGAGCTATTTGGAGAATGAGTCGAAATCTTTAAATGTACACCTCGAAATCTTTAGAGATACTAGGTCGAAATCTTGATGTGATATCGAATCATACATCTCGACATTTCACTTATAAGGTCGACATCCATCTCAAAGTTTTGATCTAATACCGAAATCTTATATAGGTCGAGGTCCACTAATAACACATCTCGAGATTAATGCCTAACCCATGTTGAGATATATCTTTATCCCACAATAAGATTTGAAATCCATATCAAAATCCAATTTAGAGAGTAATCTCTAAATGTTATATACACGGTTTTAAATTTTGAAGTTTTAATTTCGAAATTTATAAAAGTCAAAACTAGGGTTTTCAAATTAAGTCAATTTGTGAAATTATAATTAAACTAACAAACCCTAATTTTATATGTTTCTATACTTAGGATTCGGTGATTAACGACATACAGTACGATAGACTAAATAGCTAAGGATACCAGGTAAGTGGAAGTCCCATCTACAACACATAATTGTATGTGCACGAAATCGTGTGTTAGGTGTTTCTATGATATTACGTGACTTCCTATGTGAATTATCTGCGTTACATGACATGCATGATTTAATTACATGATACGATGGCATGACACGCATATTAATGGCATGAGCATATGCACGCACGTTTAGTACAAAAGGCATGATATGAGAGCGTGCATAATATATGATCGCCTGAGAGCGATTAAAATTCGCCGATATGCGCGTCAGATGTCGACTCACAGTTGAGTCACGGCTCTTCTATGCTACCATGGTGACGTCGTATGGCGTTACCGTCACGACATGACATGTACACGGCAAGACATGATTTTAGGGCTAATGCCCTCATGGCGGGTCGCGAAACCTGGAGGGTGCGAGCTGAGGGAGTAAGCGACACCGAGGGTACTTCTGGTGTCGACTACCTCAGATTAGGCTACCAGTGTGAAGCGTCCGCGTGGCGTATGAAACCACCTTGGGACAGAAAAGGCGCCCTGGGGTTAGCCTCCCCTGAGTGGGTATTGCCACTTATATCTATTTATCCCTTGCGGATTCGCGCTCAATGATGGTGCATAGCAAGATACCCAAGGGCCCTACATGACAAGACAAGACAAGGAAAAATATGAGGTCTAGGGAGCATTGGCGCGGATGCCTTTGCGAATTAGGGTACGTGCATGGCATGCATGGCTTTCACTTACTGAGCTTTATAAGCTCATTCCACGTATTTATGTGTTGTAGGTTCATGAGATCACAATATATGATCTTTACGAGGGCGAGACCAAATTTTGAAGCTTCCGGAGGATTTTTGTGGTGGCAGTGTGTACATGGATGCGACCTGAGTGGCGGGCCGTTAGATTATTTTGAACACGCATGGGCGCTCACCTTGTATTTATGTCCTAGGAACATTTTGATTTGTACAGAACAATTTCCTTTATATAAACAGGAAAAATTTTGTACGCATTTTCGTATATAGATTTTATATATATCACATGCAGTCACACGAATTAGTAATAAGAACGAGTGGTGGAAGTCAGGGGCGCCGCAGGTGGTATCAAAGCTTTCCGTTACAAGTTCTGTAGACCGTTCATGTACACACACTAAAAAGCACGGAAGCGGCCTTGCTAGTAAGTTTTATGTTTCTATGAATGTTGTATGTGCGTAATTTATTGGCCTTAGGGACTATTAGGGTATAGGAAAATAATTGGTAGAACACGAGGTGATAGCAGTGGGAGTGCGGACAAAGGCAAGCAACCCGCAACTCCTGTCGATAATCGTGATACGTCGATTTTCTCCAACTCACGGAGCTCGTTCGCCAGCAGTCCGCTCAAATACAAGAAATGATGCAACAGCGAAATACGGGCGGACAATCTAGCAGTGGACTTTCTCAAGCACATAGGTTTGAAATAGTGGGGGAAAGGTTTCGTAAGCTTTATCCCCCAACGTTTGAAGACACCGTTGACCCTACAGCGGCTGAAGATTGTCTTCGAACGCTGGAAAGCATGTTCCAATATAGCCGCATTCCTGAGGAAGAAAAGGTGTTGTGTGCTGGCTTCCTACTGAGGGGAAGTGCAGGTCATTGGTGGGATACCATCCTCGCCTTCGAAGACCCTATGACAATGGCATGGGAACGGTTCAAGGAGCTCTTTAGGAGCAAATACTTCACCGCCCCAGTCAGAGCTCAAAGGATGAATGAATTCATCAATTTACGCCAGGGCCCGATGACCTAGCAGAGTACATTAAGAAATTTGAACAGTTATCTCGGTTTGCAGCTCACATGGTGAGCACAGATGCGTTAAAAGTGGAACGCTTCCTGGAAGGCCTGAAGCCCGAATTATACTGAGATGTGAACATGGCCGGATTTCAAGGAGCCACCTATGCTCAAGTGGCAGAACGCATGTTCATGGCGGAGCAAGCTGAGCTCCGAATTATGCGAGCCCATGAAGCGAAAAGAAAGTGCGTTCAAGGACCGAAGTGGAGTGGTGTAATCCGAAGAAGCCCTTTAATCCCAAGAATACCCGACCTAATTTTCAGAACCGACGTGGACCTCCACAACAATTCAGTCCTAATCAGGGAAGACCTCCAATGACTATACCCCCGTGTCCCGGGTGAACACGACGCATCTGGGCGTGTGCTATTCTCAGAATGCAGTCTGCTATAAGTGTAGCAAGACAGACCACTTCTCGAAGGCATGCACGGAGACTGTGTCTGGAAGTCAAGCACCTGTTCAAACTAGGCCACCTACGATACCTGCTAGAGTTTACACGTTGACTTCTGAGGAGGCAGCGAACAACCCGTCTGTGGTGGCAGGTACTCTCTTTATCCATTCAACCCCGACATGCATATTAGTTGATTCAGGAGCCACGCATTCATTTGCATTTACTAACTATGTGGCGAGACTCGGGGTTACGCCTAACCTAGTTAACTACGAATACAATGTTACCATCCCACAAGGAACCTCTACGAGAACCAACCAAATCTTACGAGATAGCCCAGTAATAGTAAACGATAGGACCTTACCCGTTCACCTGATAGTCATTCCAATGAATGATTATGAAGTAATCCTAGGAATGGACTGGCTATCGAAGTACGGAGCGGTTATTGACTGTAACCGTAAGCAAGTGACCTTTAACCTAGGAAACACCGAACCGTTCACATTCACGGGAACTAGCAAGCGTAGTAAGATTTCCAAGATTTCAGCAATGAAGGTACATCGTTCGCTCAAGACAGGATGTGAAGCTTACCTGATATTCAAGGTGAGAAAGAGGGTGAAAACCCTAGGATAGGATAAGAGTTCTTACTAACATGTCTGATGTTTTTACCAAGCAGTAACATGCTTTAAAGATAATAAGCACAAACGCGCCAATTTCTAAGGTTTTATAAGAAGTTTAGGTGCTTAAGTGCTTTAGGATCCTTTTCAGTATTAAGTTAAATTTCGGGCGTTCAATTAGCAAACTTACTAGTCTAGATGTTCTTGAAGATGAATCTCGAGAAACTATGTTTAGAAATCTCGAAACCATGTAATTCGGTAGGAATAATGTCGAGATCTATCTTCATTATTAATATCGTAATCCTTATAAAACATCTCGACATTTAGGTTATAAATTTTGAAATACATCTCGAAGAAACATATCGAAATCTTTGTTTAAAATGTCGAAGTCTATGTTGAGAGCTATTTGGAGAATGAGTCGAAATCTTTAAATGTACACCTCGAAATCTTTAGAGATACTAGGTCGAAATCTTGATGTGATATCGAATCATACATCTCGACATTTCACTTATAAGGTCGACATCCATCTCAAAGTTTTGTATGATCTAATACCGAAATCTTATATAGGTCGAGGTCCACTAATAACACATCTCGAGATTAATGCCTAACCCATGTTGAGATATATCTTTATCCCACAATAAGATTTGAAATCCATATCAAAATCCAATTTAGAGAGTAATCTCTAAATGTTATATACACGGTTTTAAATTTTGAAGTTTTAATTTCGAAATTTATAAAAGTCGAAACTAGGGTTTTCAAATTAAGTCAATTTGTGAAATTATAATTAAACTAACAAACCCTAATTTTATATGTTTCTATACTTAGGATTAACACATCTCGAGATTAATGCCTAACCCATGTCGAGATATATCTTTATCCCACAATAAGATTTGAAATCCATATCGAAATCCAATTCAGAGAGTAATCTCTAAATGTTATATACACGGTTTCAAATTTTGAAATTTTAAGTTCGAAATTTGTAAAAGTCGAAACTAGGGTTTTCAAATTAAGCCAATTGTGTGAAATTATAACTAAACTAACAAACCCTAATTTTATATGTTTCTATACTTAGGATTCGGAGATTAACGACTTACAGTACGATAGACTAAATAGCTAAGGATCCAGGTAAGTGGAAGTCCCATCTACAACACATAACTGTATGGAGCACGAAATCGTGTGTTAGGTGTTTCTATTATATTACGTGACTTCCTATGTGAATTATCTGCGTTACAGGACATGCATGATTTAATTACATGATATGATGGCGTGACACGCATATTCATGGCATGAGCATATGCATGCACGTTAGTACCAAAGGCATGATATGAGAGCATGCATAATATATGCTCGCCTGAGAGCGATAAAGATTCGCCGATATGGGCGTCTGATGTCGACTCACAGTTGAGTCACGGCTCTTCTATGCTACCATGGTGACGTCGTATGGCGTTAAAGTCAAGACATGACATGTACAGGGCAAGACATGATTTTAGGGCTAATGCCCTCATGGCGGGTCGTGAGACCTGGAGGGTGCGAGCTGAGGGAGTAGGCGACACCGAGGGTACCTCTAGTGTCGACTACCTCAGATTAGGCTAGCAGTGTGAAGCGTCCGCGTGGCGTATGAAACCACCTTGGGACAGAAAAGGCGCCCTAGGGTTAGCCTTCCTTTGAGTGGGTATTGCCACTTATATTTATTTATCCCTTGTGGATTCGAGCTCCATGATGGTGCATAGCAAGATAGCCACAGGCCCTACATGACAAGACAAGACAAGGAAAAATATGAGGTCTAGGGAGCATTGGCGCGGATTCCTTTGCGAATTAGGGCACGTGCATGGCATGCATGGCTTCCACATATTTAGTGTTGTTGGTTCACGAGATCACGGTACGTGATCTTTACGAGGGCGAGGCCAAATTTTGAAGCTTCCGGAGGACTTTTGAGGTGGCAGTGTGTACATGGATGCGACCTGAGTGGCGGGCCGTTAGATTATTTTGAACACGCATGCGCGCTCACCTTGTATTTATGTCCTAGGAACATTTTGATTTGTACAGAAGAATTTCCTTCATATAAAAGGAGTAATTTTGTACGTATTTTCGTATATAGATTTCATATATATCACATGCAGTCACACGAATTAGTAATAAGAACGAGTGGTGGAAGTCAGGGGCGCCGCACCATCGAATATAGAAAGATTTATCCCATTTTCACTGGTAAGGGAGCGCAAGATTTCTGGCCAATAGAGTAGCTCTAGTTCCGTAGGCATATTGGTTTCTTGTTGGGCTCGAAAACAGTATTCTGCTGGCCAGAAATCTTTGCGCTCCCTGACCAGTTCTACTACTACTAACAACAGTTAGAGCTTTCAAAACGGGCTGGCATGGCGGACTGCCCTTAGGCCACTAAAGCCCACCATTTGACGGGGTGGCCGACAGACAGAGGGTTTCTCGACGTGGCTGGTGGCGACGATCAATGGCGAATGGTGATGGAAAATTTTTCTATCTTTAAAATTTAGGTTAGTTTACCAATATTGGTATATTTAAGTTAATGCAATTAACGATGAATAAGAGAGAAAACATCTAGAATATTTTCTATGTGTTGAAATCTGTAGTTGAATACCAAAGTGAAATAGAGACCCAACTAGGAGTGTTCATCGCCGGTTCGGTTCGATGTTTCGAAGATTCGGTGCGGTTTTTCGGTTTACGGTTTTACATATGTCTAATCCGATATCCGAACTGTTTTAAATTGGTCCGGTTCAGTTTTTTACAATTTGGTTCGGATTTCGGTTAAAAGCTTAATTTATTAAGAAAAATACATAGTTTATATTTAATGGTATAACAAGCATGATAAATAGATGTAGTTTTCGAAGATGAAGGATGGAGACTCGGTGAAAGATTACTCTTCCAAGCTTTTAGACCTTGTTAACAAAATAAGGATGACGGGAGAAGAGTTCAACGATGGAAAAGGTGGTGGAAAAGATGATGATAAGCCTAACATCGAAATTTGAGGCGAATATTTCGGCTATCGAATAATTATGTGACCTCAAGGCTCTATCCGTTGCGGAGCTCATTAGCAAGCTTCAAACTCAAGAGCAACGAGCAAACATGAGAGAAGAAGATACCACCCAAGGAGCTTTTCCGGCCTTTAAAGTGTAGATTAAAAGAAAACAACTAGTAAAAGAAGGCACAAGCCAAGATGAAGTGTTAGGAATATTTTGTAGCATCCTTTAATTTATGTAATCTTGGGTAAATATGTTTATTTAGTGGGTTGTTAGTAGTTTGGGGTGACTTATGGAATTAAGTCATAGTTTTGTATTGGGCTTTAATATACCAAATAGCCAAGATGAAGGCACGGATGATGAAGATCAAGGTGCTCAAAATTACAAATACAAAGCAAATCCGACCCGATCGTGCAAAATATGCTTTTGAAACAACCACGTTGAAGTGATTGTTGGTACAAGGAAAAAGGTGCAATCCGGTGCAACTATTGTAAGAAAATGGGGCATCCTGAAATGAGTTGTCGGCTAAAAAATCAAGGCAACATTCAAGCACAACAAGCCAATGTTTCCGATGAGCAAGAAGAGGCTAAAGAATGGCCCTTTATGGTGATGCCTGAGGAGAAAAGTGAGCAAATATGGCTCATTTATTGGTTGTACAAGCCACATGTGCAAAGATGAGAAAGATGTTTGTGAGCTTGGACAAATCCATCAAGACGAAGGTTCTACTAGGAAATGGCAAGGTAATTCAAGCTGAAGAGAAGGGATTGATACCTGTCAAAACAAAACGAGGTACAAAGTATATTCCCGATGTTCTCTTTGTTCCTCATCTAACTCACAATCTTTTGAGTGTGTCAAGAATGATTGAAAAGGATACTCTCTTTTATTCAAAGATAACGCGTGTGTTGCCTACGATCCGAATGATGTAATTTTAGCTAATGTGGCTATGGTTGGAAAATGCTTTCCTATAAAGTTCAACGAAATGTGCGAAGATGTTAACTACGTTTCACATGATGAAGACGACTCATCTCTCGACTCGTCGATGGCGTATGAAAAATGTATGTATACTATGTAGGAAACTTTCTAGCTAAACGAAGTAACGGATGAATGGAGACATGCGATGAAGGAGGAGACGACGATGGTCGAAAAAAAACAGCTTCGAGATTTATCTACCGAACCGTCGAAGAAGACTAAAATGAGGAGGAGCAAGCCAAAGTCAAAACCTCTCGTTCGTGAAAAGAAACGACCGAATGAAGATGAAGACCCCGCTGCAAATGGACGAGCGAAAATTGCCGAGATCAAGTACGAAGTCGTTCGACAAGCTAAAGAGGACGATAAGGTAAAATTTGATCAATGTTGTTCCCACGATAAACATACCAATATGATGATGAAGCCACTGCCCAAAGGAAGGCTCAAACGTCTAAGTGTTGTTTAAGCATCATGAAGAAACTTGAGGAGGAGGTGTTAAAATTATTAAGTTTCTTTCATTATATAATATATTTCATAAATGAGTTGGATGTATGTTATACCTAACTCATATGATTATGTCGTTGGTTGAGATATAATGTTCTCATCTATGTTTGTCATGTTGTAATAATGTGTTTGTATAATATGTGTTTGTATAATATGTGTTTTATTGTCTTCATGTAATTATTGTGATGTGGGATATGTGTATATGATGATGAATGTATGAATTGTTTTATTGTCTTACGAAGCCATCGTATGATCTTAAAAACTAATGCAACTATTTTTCTCTTCTCATCATAAATCATAATCTATCCTTTATTCAAGCTAAACCTCTTATATCTTTATCAAAATTCCAACAGTTTTCTCACGTTAAAAACTGTCATTCAATTTTGTATCTACATTTATCTATAATTAAAAATTATTACAGAAACAAAATAAAAGAAAAGTAACCCACGTTTTCGTATAAACTGTCATCGGAAGACAATTCAATGAATTTGTTGCTTGGATTTCGTGTGATTATTGGGGTGTGGTTCTTCTCTCTTTTTTGTTATGTTCATGTTTTGTTCATTTTATTTGAAGCTTGATTATGGTGCACACACTGTGCACAAATTACTAGTGTTGACCTTTTTGGTCCATGAGTGTTAGAGAGTTTTGATGGACAATGTAATTGTAATAATGTTAGGTCTATAAATTAAGCAATTCGATCTATGATCAATATAATGTCTAAATATATGAAAATATTCACACATACATTGTTATGAGCTATAGATTGATTAAAGTGTTGAATAATTGATTCGCATATGATTTGGTGATTAGTTGATGGGCTAGGTGATCGCATGTTATAGACAGCCCATGTGATAGGATGTATCGTTCTGTGCTATATATGGAAATAATGCATGAGATATCCTACTGAGTTATAAAAGGAAAATATGCTGTTTATATGGAAAGTGATATATCCGTTGATACTTGTTTATTCCTGAATGAAATCGAGTAGAAAATCGTTTGCATGTTTTCCACTGAATTAATGTGCCATATTGAATTAATATCTTTCCTTATGCTGATTGGAATATCATATTTAGGAAAGATTTGATTTGATTGACTTTGTGGATAAGGTGCTATTATATGGTATATGCTATAAACGGATGTGATCTCTGAACTAAGGAAAGTTCTGCCATGATTTATAAATCGAATGAAGTATGCTCTGATCTGATTAATAGACATGTATGTTCTTAAGGAATCCTTAGAAGAAAGAACACGAACTGTTAATAGACTTCTTGAAGGGAAACGAAATCTTGTCATCATACTTAGTCTTCCTAGACATGTTGGAAAAATAGGGATAGGATGTTCCACGATACCTAAGCATGCTGCACCTTCACAAGATATTAGAAAGCCTAAATATTTTCACGCGTCCGTTACGGTCATTATGCTAACCACTGTTTTTTGAAGAGAGCTGATAAATCTAGATATATCTGGAGGCCAAAGCAGGTACCTAAGAATCTAGATATATCACGCCTTAACAGGAGTTATTTGCCACTGACCTTTTAGGACCCAATCGAAGTTGGGCACCTCAGAAAAGAACTGATTCATGCAGGTAGAAAGAAGAAAATCCAGCAACAAAAACAAGTGGTACCTCGACAGTGGGTGTTCCCACCATATGACAGGTGATATCAGTAAGTTTGTGTCGGTAAAAGCGTATGACGGAGGTTATGTCTCCTATGCCGATAACACAAAAGCTTAGATTATTGAGGTTGGAACTGTTGGTAACACTTTACATACTAATATAGATGACGTATGGTTGGTTAAAAATGATAAGTGTGTTGTTAAAAATGACAATAAGGTGTTATTTAGTGCGTCTAGGGATAGAAATATCTATTGTATTACTCTTGATGATATCACTGACCAGAATGTCAAGTGCTTAACAGTTACACAGGATAACACCTGGTTATGGCACAGATGTTTAGGACATGCCAACATGGAATTACTCTCATATTACAAGTAATGCACTGGTACGAGGTATTCCTGACATGAAGTTCGCCAAGGACAGAACATGCAAAGCGTGCCAAATGGGTAAGTAGATCAAAACATCATTCAAAGCAAAGAATGTGATATCCACATCCAGACCGCTGGAACTGCTTCATCTCGACCTTTTTGGTTCGGTTTAAACAATGTCTCTGAGAGGTAAAAGATATGCCTTCGTCATTGTTGATGATTATTCCAGGTATACATGGGTGATATTCCTTGCACATAACAATGAGGCATTAGATAGTTTTGCATCACTAGTGAAGAGACTAGAAATTGAAAAAGAAATGAATCTGTGTAGGATACGTAGTGATAACAGGTTAGAATTTGACAATAAGTCATTTGCATCGTTCTGTGATCAATATGGATATAGGCATAACTTCTCTGCTCCTATAACTCCCCAACAGAACGGTGTAGTTGAACTGAAAAATAGGGTGTTACAGGAAATGGCTAGATCTATGCTACGTGAGTATAATATTCCTAAACAGTTTTGGGCGGAAGCTGTTAGTACAGCTTGCTATGTGTCTAACCGTGTCTTCCTTAGGCCGATATTAAAGAAGACTTCTTATTAAATCTGGCATGGTAGAACTCAAAATATAGGTGTGTTTGGATGTAAATGTTATATCTTGGACGATAGAGATAAGAGAGGAAAACTTGACTCTAAGGTAGACGAAGGGATATTCCTTGGTTATAGTCTTCACTCTAAAGCATATCGTGTTTATAATAAAAGAAAGCTGACTGTTCAGGAATCCATACATGTTACTTTTGATGAGGTACCTAACGCAGATGCTACTGATGAGGAAGGTATAGATTTGCCTTGTGCAGAATTACAGGATACTAAAGACAGTGAGGAAGATATTCAAAACGACGAAAATGTGGAGACACTGGAACCAGAAACAAATGAACAATGGAGAAAATGGAAACATGCTTCTAGTCATCCAACAGATCAAGTGATAGGGAATATCACATATGGAATCAAAACTCGAGCAACTGCACGAAATCAGGATAAAGTGGAATTCCATGATGTACTGCTCTCAATGATGGAACCTAAGACATTCCATGAAGCCCTAGACGATATCTCCTGGGTCTCTGTCATGGAGGATGAGCTATCTCAGTTTGAAAAGAGCCATGTGTGGACACCCGTAGAGAGACCAGATAAAAAATCCATCATAGGAACGAGGGTCTTCCGCAATAAACTCGACGAACACAGTAAAGTCATTAGAAATAAAGCGAGGTTAGTTGCAAAATGTTATTCCCAGGAGGAAGGTATTGATTACGATGAAACGTTTGCTCCAGTAGCTAGATTAGAGTCTATACGTGTCTTACTTGCATATGCATGCTTTAAACGCTTTAAACGTTTTCAAATGGACGTAAAAAGTGCATTTTTAAATGATTTTTATAAATGAGGAGGTTTATGTAGAACAACCACCGGGCTTTGCTAGGGAAGATTTTCCAAATCATGTTTTTAAATTAAATAAAGCATTATATGGTTTAAAGCAGGCTCCTAGGGCATGGTATGTGTAACGACCCTACTTCTTAAATACGTACTTTGGCGGGTGTTACGCAGCGTAAGCAGCGGAAAGCCCATTTAATAAAAACTTTTTATTACATAATAATATTCAACTACTGGGTCGGAGCCAACAGCCTAAAGCCGTAATAAAAAAATGTTTTACAACACACATATTATTGTATTAGACCGAAGCCCAAATAGTAACAATACGAAACATAAATGAAAATACTCCACAGGTCGCGTTCCATGTACTGCCCCGCACTCAAAAGACCGTGGAGTCACCACAATGAGCCGCCTCACCTACATACGTAAACCTGAGCTTTTGCCCAATAGATGAAAACATGCAATGCAAATGCTCTCACACCCCAACCACGACATAACTCACAAAATACACACTCGACTCTTTTCTCATATCTCATTTCATCACATCACATCAGGGCCCGAGGCTCAGGTACTAAAGGCAACACGCGCGCGCAGGGGTCCGTAGCTCGGGAGGCCCCACTCCCTCCATATAAAGTGCGCCTTAGTCCTAACCTCACTCATACAACTCATCTACCATTTCTCATTCAGAAACCATCTCACTCACTTCTCCGTACAATACTCTCATGACTCCGCAGTCCCCTCGTAACACGTGTATGCAAATGCCGTGCAAATAAAATGCAACATATAACATATCCTTTCCACATTTCTATATTACATATCGGCCCGAAGTATCAGCTCGGCCCGATTCCAAGAAACAACACTCAACAAATAATTCGGGCCCAAAGCCCGCGTTCCGATTTTTAATCGGCCCGAAACCGTAACCACCGAACTCCCTCTCGATCTTATACTAAAAGTTCTAAGTTTAGTTCTTTATACCTTACGACTCTGATTTACCCCAACGCCAGCTTTAGTTTAAGTTCCCAAAATATTTTAGAAATTATCAATCTTTCCCAAATTTAAAAATTATTTTCAGCTCTATATCAAATTTTTAGAAATTACAATTTTTGCTCCGAAACGTTTGAAAATTTACCATTAACCTCATCCGGATATTTTTAATAATTTAGTCCCAAAAATTTCTAAATATTTAATTTTGACCCCAACTAAATTGAATGATTATTTATTTATACTCAATAGTCTTTTTTTTTAAATCTTTGACCCCAACCGAGTTTCTTACATATTTTTTTAGGATCGGAATTTATTAAAGATTTGCATTTTAGCTCCATTCGAAAATTTTACAATTACTTAATCCCGAAAAGATTTTAAAGAAACTTCATAAAGACCCCAATTTAAGTTTTAAACTTTATTTAAATGTTTCCGGGGGTTTTGATAATTTACAAAAAGGTCCCTAGTCTATTGCTTAATATTTACCAAGTATCTCAAAACTTCTGAAAATTGCTATTAAGTCCTTAGCCGAGTTTTTAGTATTATTTTAATCCTCCGAAAATTCCCAAAATTGTATAACCCCTACTAAGCTTTAATTCATTTATTTAAAACCCAAACGTTTTAGAAATTTTCATTTTTACCCCAGTCGAAATCTAACATGTTTATTTAGTACCCAAACCTTTCGACAATTCTAATTTGATCCTAGCCGATATTTAATATATTTATATAGTTCCCAAAACTTCTGAAAAATTTCAATTTAACCTTAGCTGAAAGTTTAGTATGTTCAATAAAATAGCCCCTGTTTCGGATTTTACATTTACAGTCCCCAGATTTTTTAAACATTTCAATTTAGTACTCGAATTTTTCTGAAAATTCCACAAAGAACCCTAATTATTTATTCCAAATTTTAAATCTGTCCTAAAAGCTTTTTATATTTCTTTAAAAATATACCCTAATTCGGAATTTTACAACACAGACTACTTGGATTTTGTAAAATTTCGATTCAAGTCCCAAAATTTAAAAAAAATAACTATTTTATACGACTGTTTGGCGACAGTTTCGGATTTCTCAATGATCACAAGGTAAACAATGTCCGATGGACCTGAAATTTTAACCATAGATAAAGGACTTGCAAATCTTAATTCTATCCAAATGAATTTTTAGTCGGAGGTCTAGATTGTGAGATATGAATTTTTGAACCTCTTGGCCGAAAGGGATAAAGGAAACCCTAGAAAACCCTAATTCTCCCCAAGTTTTGCTCAATCCTCTGTTCTCTATCCCTACTTCCAAATATTCATAGTTCTAAAAACTCTCAATCTCATGCTCCCTAAGCTAACCAACGAAAAATTCATGCAAGCAAATTATTATTATCACATAAACACGAAGAATTCGATGAGTAACATGCAAAACCCGTAAAATTCACAAATCCTACTATTGTTTACGTAAGAAGGTGATCTTCACCTACCTTACGTCCGTATAGTGCGACATTACGGGTTATTTTTACGTGATCCCCACCCTAAGATTTCAATCTGGAGCTCCTCCACGTGTCCGCGGGTTTTTCTCCTCCTCCCTTTCTTTCCTTCTCTTCTTCTCCCCCTTTTTCTTTCTTTTTTTTTCTTCTCTCCTTTCTTTCCTTCTCCCTCGGCCCCTCCCTCTTCTTTCTTTCCTTTCTTTCTTTTTCCCTTCTTTTCTCTTTCTTTCCTTCCCTCTCTCACGTTTTCCCTCCCTCCCTTCTATTTTCTCTTTGGTTTATTAGTTATCATTTTGTCCTCATGTAAAGAGATGAGATATATTAGATGGGGATGCCCTGTTCCTATTCTAGTAATGGTAGGACCCCTAATATCCAACCTAGATCGAAACTTAGAAGAATCGGATAGTAAATCTAAATAATTCGAACATTTACGCTTAAGATTTACCTAAGTTGAAAGCCGAGAGAGAAACGACGTTGAAGAACACAAATGCGCTTGAAGTTTTCTCTCTAAAATACCAATTCCAATTTTTCGATCCCAAAATCATACAAAGCGCACTCCTAATTTTCTTTGGAGTTCACTTATATATACCACCTCGTGGTATATTTACACAAGCAGTCCTACAAAATGACTAATTACAATTTAGCCCAAGACTACTAAATTGCATAGCAAGACTAAGACAACTATATTAATTGAATACAATTAAATAGTTCCAACAATCTCCCCCTTTGTATTCAATTTCCAATATAGCACGGGTTGTCTTCGTCTTGCAAATGAAAGAGTCCTCTAGTCCTTGAAATCTCCTCTTTAGAAAATCTTTGCTCACCTGGTTTTCTAGGCATCGGCTTTTTCTTCAAATCTTCTTTTGAAGTTCTTCTCCCAGATGCCGTAAGATATACGAAGTTCTTGCCGAATTTTGGAAAGTTCGCGTTCCATTTCTCCCGTTGAAAGCCACAAACTCGAAACTCCCTCTATTTGGGTCAACCTTGTGTTGAGATCGGGGAATCCGATGTGAGGTTTGGAGAGGTGAACACGGTTGGCAACTTCGATCATTGATGCAGTGGACTCAGTTGGCAACTTAGGTCCTTGATGCAGTGGACACGGTTGGCAACTTCAGTCCTTGATGATGCTTGAGTCTCGTGTCGTTCGGTCCTCGGTCCTTGCTTCTTCTTCCGGAAGCAAGGGGTTTGAGAAAGTCGAGGAGAGGACTCGGGATTTAGCCATCTTCTCCGTTTTGCCAGATTCGTCTTCTCCGAATGGAAGTTGTCTGGTTCGGCCTCGAAGAAGCGTCTCTAGTTCCAGAAGAAGGTAGGCCGTCTCTTTCTTTCGCTAAATCATCGAGAGCAGAGTTAGAAGTGGTGGTTGGAAGTTCTTCTTGAGAAGTGTCCACTTCACACACCTGAAATCACTATAAAGCTCCCTCGAGGATTTAGTCCTTTAAAAAGATTCAAGGAGAGTTCATGATTCTAAAGTACAGTCTAAAAGCGTAAACATGAATTATGATTGTTAAAATTATTCCCCCTTAAATTCATATTACTCCCCCTCAATTCATTGCTCAGCGGAAAATATAACGGAGTAATTTCAAAATAATAGAGTAATTTTTCATTCTCCCCCTTAATTCATGTTTCTCCTAGTACGAATCATGACTCCCCCTCAAATAGTGTGCATATAGTTGTTAACATTTATGCAAAGATATACATATTCACCAAGATATGCATATGAGAATTTAACACTTATGACACAACGAGTAGTAACGCATATAATCATTTCAGCATATATGCATGAGCTCCTAAGCATGCATATGAAAATTTGCGAAACCATTTAAGCAAGAAATATTTCGCTTTTAAACAGGTCTGTGCCAATGAATGTCCAAATGCATTTGAAAATGTGCGAAATTTTTTCATGCATAAGAAAAAAAATGCAAGTAAAATAATACAAAATATAATAGAAAAATGCATGAAAAATATGCAAAGAAAATATGCAAAGAAGAAAAAAAATCGAAACAATATACTATACTTTTTTTTAAAGTTTTTTTTTTATTTGGCATCAGATTACATCACTTTGATCATGTCCACGCAAAAATTTCACACGACACATAGAATAATAGTTTGCCGTCATGTCATGTCGTCAAACTAAAGTCCTAAGTTCATAGAGTGATCCATTTTGACTACTGTCACGAGGTTTGTTGGTCCAGATTGCACCAAACAAGGAATCAAAGAAGCTTTGATGGAATGACAAAAGGGAGAGGATCTCACCTTCAAGTGTGTGTATTGTGTGAAAAATGAGTTTAGCCTTTTGATCTTTGATTACTTTGAAAATAGTGAAGGTAAAACCTTATATACCACATTAACACTAGGTATATTAAGGCCCAAACACTATAGATTAACTAATTACATTCTAGTCCAAAGCCCAAGCTAAATTGATAATTACAAATATAACCCAAGACTTAAACTATTGACACAATCTATAAATATCCTAACAATCTCCTCCTTTGTGTCAATTGTTGGGAGTCTTGAATCTTGGGCGTTGTGATGGTGGGTTAGCGAGTGAGGGTTTCGCGAAGTCCTAGCTTGAACTCGAAGGCGCGGAGATTCCTTCGAAGGACCATTCGATCTGCTATAGAGTCAATGAACTTCGCGAACTTGGATCTACATAGTGGATCTTCTTCCGAAAGGATGCGGCAAATCCTCATGAGTTTGTCTTGGATGATGGTGAGTGTCCCATCCGAGAACTCTGCCACTTCGGAGCAGCGCAGCAGCCTCATCTTTCCTTTGTAGTTCGAGTAGGCGACCGCCGGATCATCTCCGCCGATAACATCGCCTTCTCGGTAGTCGTCCGCGTTCTTGAAAGATGGGCGAGTCAGGTTCACCTTCTTCAGGTTGTGCTCCACCGCCATCTGCAGATCGTGGGTGGCGAACAATCTGACCTGTCGGAGCACGTGTTGCTTGAAAGCTACGTATCCCATAGTGACCGGTTTAGCTCGTACGAGATGTCCAGAACTTCTGAGGACGAGTCTGAACTGCTTCAAGGATTCCAGCATGTTGTACAGATCACCTAGGCGCAAAAATTTGAAGTCCGCCTCGCTTACTTCACAGTAGCTCTCATCCTGCCTCATCACCGTGAACACTGGATAGTGGACACGTCCTTTTGACTCTTGGCGGAGGTCAGTGACTTTGCAGATGGGGGCCCGATTCATCTCCAGAGCGATGTTTTCCTCATCGGACAGCGTCCTCTTTGTGCATTTATGGCAAAGAAGGCTCCATCGATAGAGTTTCTTCTTTTCTTCGCTCCAATTTTGAATGTTCATCATCTCATATTCGTTGAAGGTCGTGATGATTTGCTCCTTGCGCCGCCAGATCCTCTTCCTGATCTCTTCTTGGAATGGCGCGGTGATCTTTTTGTTTTCCCACGGTGCTTCCGGTATATCTGCCGTGGGCACATCCGGTTGTGCAGCAGGAGCCTCCACTTGCTGCGCTTGAAACTGTAGGATGTTCTCGAGCTCGGCAGGTTCAGCGTCATACTCCTCTCCGTTCTCGTTGTCTGCAGTGTTGATCAATGTAAGCGAAGCTTCCTTTAGCAGACGTCGAGCATTTTCCACCAACTTCCTGGCTTCTACTGCATCGGCGGGTGTGTACAGCCATTCATCGTTAAAGATTTAGGCCTTGATCTCGTTCTGTGCGCAGTAGACGTCTTCGGTAGCCAGGTTGGAATCGGTATTGAGAGGGGTATGGCTGTGTGGTGGCGAGGGTGTTGCGTCGGAGGAGTTTGTGTATTGTGGGGATGGTTCTGGTGGAGATTCTGGTGGCTCGGTTGTGGTGATGGTTTTGACTAGGATGATTTGGGTGTCGGGTGGTGTAGATGTGGTGGTGGCCTCTAACGTCGATGTGGCAGTTAGAGTTTCGGAGACGGTAGTGTGTTGTGGTGAGGGTGATTTGGCTAGTGACTCAAGGTTAATAGGGTGGGATTTTTGGCTAGTGGGGTGTGAGGTTTCTGTTGCGGGCGTTGTTTCAGGTGCAGAGGAGGAAGGCGGTGTCGATTGTACGGGTCCTTGAGTTTGTAAGGTTTGCTGCCTATTCTCCCCATCGCGGCGATCTTGATCATCGTCTTGATCGTCGCGCCTGATCCCGCTAGATTCGCCTTGAGTTCGGCAAGTCATTGGTTGGGTCATCATTTTCTTTATTTGCTGTTCCTCCTCGTCGAGTTCCGTCACTGATTCGAATCTTGCTCGTAGGAGGTAGAAGAGCTCCTTTGCGGGAATGGAGGAGAGAACAGCTTCAGCATCCACATTTTGATTTGGTGGTGGCGTCTCCGGGGCCACACCTTTGCCTTTGTCGATGGTGGACGCTTCGAGACGCGCATATACTTGATCGAGGATTGACGCCTCAAGAGTCTTTGCAAACTCTTGAAGACGAGTCTCTAGCGCGGTCTCGGTGATGAACTGGGGTAAGTTTAACAAGTTGGAATCACGAAGAAATCCAACTAACACCGAATCGGAGAAGATCGTCGATCGGCCGCCCGTTTTCACAGGACGGGAAAGGACGGGGTCACTAAGACTTCCTGTTGGCATCATCGAAGAGACAGACTCAATCGATTGATGGCCTAGGCTCACGGTTGTTGTGATGTTGGCCGTGCTAGGTCTTCCGCTCTCAGTCACAGAGACATCACCGAGCGTTCTGACAGAATCACGAAGACTCTGTAGTGCGGTAAAAGGTGTATGTGTCCTAGAAATGTATGAAATTATGGGGAGTGAGGGCACTAGACTCGAAGTGATTGAAGAGGATGCAGTCTGAGGCGAGGGACTGCTTGTTTCAACATCGACTACCTCCAAGTGGGATGTCGATGGTATACGTGGCTCCTCGTGGAATGAAATATCTTCCTGTAGAGAGGAAGATAAGTGGATTGGTGGGGTTGTTTGTGTGGTTGAGCCAGATGCCACGTCTTCTACTCGGGAGGTGAACACATCACCTCCTGTACCTATTGGTTCGGCTCGGCTTATCTGTGGCTGAGGAGGTCGATCGTGTTTTTGTTTCGATCGACATTCCGTGGGGCGGCTTACGTCATTCTCACGCGACCGTTTTTTCGGAACGCGGGTGGAAGAGGATGCGGCGCGACTCGATGACTTTTTGGAGGTGGTGGTGGGGTTTTGGCTAGTCCCGGGTTTAGGAGCAGTGGGGTTGATCTGCTCCGTATGGACAATGGATAGAGGTCGGGGGCTTTCGCGGAATGTGGCGGTTGAGGCGCGATATTCTCGGACGTGCGGATTTGTCTGGTCTGCGTAGGCGAGAACGTCGTCCGGAATTATCATCGCGTGTCGATCCTTCGCCGGAGTGTTTTTCTTGGCGAACTTCTCGACAATGGGGAGGATGAAGTGTTCAGTTGCCGGGCGGGTGCGGATGTTGATGGAGAACAGGCGGAAATGATTGATGAGAGCTGGGAGCCACCACATGTAAGGGACGAAGCGGTTTGTGACTCCCTTGGCGGCTTCCCGGTCGCGACGTTGGATCATGGAGACGAGATCCATCCATATGATGTCGGCGTAGTTGTACTTGCGGTTGTGGGCTATGCCGGTTAGGATGGTGAGGATTTGATGGTTTCCGCGGTCCTGAGCAGCATGCTTCCCTGACATGCATTTGTTCACCAGCAGGTACAGTGTTCGCCAGGGTTGAGGTAGATTGCGGGTGGTGACTTCACTGAGGACAAGTGGGCCCTTCTTCTTCTTGTTTTCTGGTTGATAGCCCAGTCTGTCGATGTCTTCAATGAGTTGTTCGTGCGTCGGTAGTGGATCGTAGGGTGAGTAGACAAGGAGTTGAAGCACTTCTTGGACGATCTTGCGAGTGAGGATCACTGTTTCTTGATCGATTATGGTGGTCATTGTTTTAGCGAGGTGGTGTGGTCCAGCAATCTGTAGTGTGTGCCAGAACTGCTGGAGGTAGACTTGTGCTTCCGGCTAGCCATGAGTGAGAGCGTGTCGGAGAGGATGTCCTTTGAGGATCTCTATGATAATGGGGGCATCACACCGGAAGTTTTCTAAGTCCACCATGTGGTTGTTCGGTATCAGGGCAGCCCATTGACTTCTTGGGAAGACCTGCTCGATTGGTGGAACATAGGTTAGCGTATTGAGCTCGATGCGAGCGATGTCCTTTTGGATTGCTGCCGCCTCAAGTGCTTCAATTGTATCTTGATTTTTGTTAGTCATATCTGTGTTTGACAGAAATTGTAGTATGGTTAGTATGGACTAAGTCGCGAAAACGATAAATGAAACATAGAATTGCCCAAAATTATAAAGACAAAAAAAAATAAAATTCAAATTAAAGCTAATTTAGAGTCCTTTTGAAATAGTTGTTAAGATTGAGTGATTGTCATGCGATGGCGAGTTTCGACAATTTTAGGAATTTAAGCGAAATTTTTCAACACTTAGAAAATTTTCAGGTATGAAGATGTTTATATGAGATGAGAAAATTTTGGTACTTGAGCATGCCGGAAGAAAAAAAAAATTTCACATTTAGTGTAGAATTTCGCGTAGGTAAATTCAAGTTGTCCAAAAATTTTCGCATGTGATGAGAAAATTCGCTAAGTAAAACACATAGACATGTCGAGAAAATTTTCGCATTTTGTGTAAAATTTCGCATGTAATGGAAATTTCGTAGATTATAACACATAGACATGTCGAGAAAGTTTTCGCATATTGTGTAAAATTTCGTATGCAGGGAAAATTTTCGCAAGTTAAGAAGTCTCACAAGTTGTCCAAAATTTTCGCATGCAATGAGAAATTTCCCTGATTTTCACACAAAGCCATGTCGAGAGAACATTTTCGCAGATTGAGCAAAATTTCGCAAGTATGGAAAATTTTCGCAAGTTAAGAAATCTCGCAAGTTGTCCAAATTTTTCGCATGTAATGAGAAAATTCGCTAATTATCATACATAGACAAGTCGAGAGACATTTTCGCATATATCAAGGAAATTTCGCACTTAGTCTATCCATGAATTTTTGCATATAAGGAAAATTTTCGCAAGTTATGAAATTTCAAAGGATATCCAAAAATTTCTCGATTGAAATATTTTCTCAAAAGATATTAAGATTTTTCGCAAGCAGAGAAATTTTTCGCAAGTTATATGAACGTTTCGCGGAGGGAAAAAGCTTTGTGGATTGAGAAATTTTTTGGTTCACTGTGGTTGCGAAATAGTGAAGATGCGAAAAGATGTAATATGACGTGAGGTGTATGAAATTTCGCGGGGGTAAACTTCACTGTTGTGGAGAAAAAAATTTAACGTAAGGAAAACAAATTTCTCGGATGAAAGCTTTCGCGGGACTTCAGCCAATGTAGCAGCGAAAATTTTATAGCGCAAGAAATTTCTCGGATAAAAGTTTTCGTGGGACCTTAGTCACTGTAGCAGCGAAAATTTTAACGCAAGAAATTTCTCAGATAAAAACTTTCGCGGAAACTCACTCACTGTAGCAGCGAAAATCCATCGTTTGGAGTATTTTCTCTGAAAAAATTTTCTAGGCGAAGAACACTGTGTGAAAAACGTACGAAACGACTCAATGATTTTTGCCTTAGACCTATTTAAATCTTAACCAAAATGCAATAATCTGGACTCAATCGACTCGAAATTGGATGGGCAATACAGATTTGGGGTTTTTAAACTCCAAAAACCTAACATGCATCCGATTTTAAGCCGAGAAAAAATTAATTTTAACCTAAAAAATTAAACAAAACGGGGCAAAAACTGGATTAAACGAACGGAAATGGGTTTATTTTGGATGTATTCATACCGAAAAGCTGATTTTGACGACGGAGAACGCAGAAAAATGGATTTTGAAGGCAGATTTGAGGACGACGACGACGCGATGTGTTGAGAAATTTTCGAAGAAGTAGGTTGCGAAACTTTTGAATTTTTTTCTCGGGTATAGAATTTGTAAGATTGTGAAGAAGAGTTAAGTGATTTGGGGTTTTGTGACTGTTCACGCGAGAACTATAGTAAATGGGCCGAAATTCGTGGGCTTGGTCAAAATTGAGTCCTGAGCAGAATTTCGCGGGCTTGGTCAAAATTGGGTCCAATTAAAGTTCAATTGGTCCAATTTTGACCCGTTTGACCAGAAAATTAAAAATTCAACCCAAAACATTTTAATCGGTCCAATTTTGACTCAGTTTGACCAAACTTTAAAATTTCAACCCAATTTTTTTTTTTTAAATAGGCAAGATCAGAAACTCCCCCTTAATCTAAACTCCCTTTTTAGAAAAGGAAAAAGTCAGAAACTCCCCCTTAATCAAAAACTCCCCCTTAAGAGACATAATTCAAAAGACACATAGAAAATGGAGTGAAGTGGAAAAGGAAATATGTACACTTTATCAAAGTTCATGTAAGGTCGCTTGATCACAACTGAATATTCAACATGCCCAACATAGTCAGTAGGTGTTGGAATCGTTTGACATCCAACGGTTTTGTGAAAATGTCGGCCAGTTGATCTTCGGTTGTGACGTAGTGCAATTCAATCGTCCCTTGTTCGACATGTTCTTTGATGAAGTGGTGACGAATATCTATGTGTTTCGTTCTCGAGTGATGTACCGTATTACTCGTCATCACAATCGCACTCTTTGAGTCACAATGAATGGGAATTTTATCAACATGAAAATTAAAATCTCGTAGTTGGGTTCTCATCCACAAAAGCTGTGAACAACAACTAGCGGCGGCGACATATTCTGCCTCCGTCGACGATGTTGAGACACAGTTTTGTTTTCAAGAAGACCAACTCACGAGTTTACCGCCCAAGAAGTGTGCAGCTCCAGAGGTGTTTTTCTATCCATCTTGCATCCTGCATAATCCGAGTCAGAGAATCCAACCAGTTTGAAGTCCGATCGAGTGGGGTACCACAAACCCAGATTGGGTGTTCCTTTGAGATAGCGGAGAATCCTTTTGACAGCAGTGAGATGGGATTCCTTAGGTGTAGCCTGGAAACGAGCGCAGATTCCTGTCGAGAGAACGATATTCGGTCGACTAGTAGTGAGGTACAGAAGAGAGCCTATTGTCCCACGATAGACGGTTTGGTCAACGGGAGCACCAGATGGGTCCGCGTCAGGTCGGCCAGAGGGAGACATAGGTGTGGCAGCAGTCTTAGCATCCTTCATTCCATATTTCTCGAGGATGTCATGGATGTATTTGGACTGGTTGATGAAGATTCCGTCGGGGAGTTGCTTTACTTGTAGACCAAGAAAGAAATTCAGCTCGCCCATCATACTCATTTCAAACTTCTCTTTCATCAGTTCTGCGAACTCTTCACATAGTTGTGGTTTAGTTGATCCAAAAATGATGTCATCGACATATATCTGTACAATCATGATGTCCGGGTCACTCCGCTTGGTGAAGAGGGTTGTATCCAGAGATCCTTTCTTGAATCCAGACTGAACGAGGAAATCTGAAAGGACGTCATACCAAGCTCGGGGAGCCTGTTTTAGTCCTTAGAGAGCCTTGTAGAGTCGATATACGTGATGAGGAAACTCTTCGCTGAAGAACCCTTCAGGTTGATCAACGTACACTTCTTCTTTGAGAAATCCATTCGGAAATGCAGTCTTCACATCCATTTGGTAGACTTTAAAGTTCTTGTGAGCAGGAAAGGCAAGGAATATTCGTATTGCTTCGATCCTGGCAACGGGGGCGAAAGTTTCATCGTAGTCGATGCCTTCTTGTTGGTTGTACCCCTTAGCCACAAGTCTTGCTTTATTGCGAATGACAACACCGTCTTCATCCTTTTTGTTCTTGAAGATCCACTTTGTGCGGATAATGGATCTGTTGTGAGGGCGTGGCACGAGTTTTCAAACTTGTAAACGTTCAAACTGATTTATTTCCTCATGCATTGCAATCAGCCAATCAGGATCGTTGAGAGCTTCAGCTACTCGTGATGGTTCTGCTTGACTGAGATAGCAAGCAAAATGACTTTCATTCATCGTAGCCGAACGCGTCAAAACACCGGATGTGGGATCCCCAATAATCTGGTCTGCAGGATGGAGCGAGCCCAAAGTGGTACATTGGTCTGTGAGGAGCTAGCCGCATTTTTGTCTATTGGAGGCTCATTAGATTGGGGTCCGGTGTCCGAAGAAGAGATCTCAACCGTAGTAGATTAAGAGGGTTCAGCATCAGGATCAGCAATGTTCCCAGGGTTGGGTAAAATGTCGTCTTCGTTGAGATTGAGCGCATCCAAGTTTGGAGGGACGACGTCATTGCCGATAGCTGGTGGTGTAGGTGGAGTGGGTGCAGTGGTAGGTTGAGTGGTGGCGACGGGAGTCTTGGGGACTGGATAGAAGTACTCGAAGAGCAGATCGAGATCCAGTTCACCAGAATTGCCCTCAGATGAGGAAGTTCCCGCCGTTGAAGGTTGACCTTTTGTCAACGACTGTAGAAGACCTGGTTCTGGACTGATATGGGCCGAAGCCATGAGGTCACCTTCGCTTTCGTCAAAGGTGACATTTGTGCTCTCAATGACAGATCGTTTCTCCTTAAGTTAGACTCTGTATGCCTTCGAGTTCAGCGAATATCCAACAAAGATTTTTTCGAGTGCTTTTGGATCAAGCTTCCCAAGATGTTGGCGATCATTGGCAACAAAACATCGGCAACCGAAGACCCTTAGATAAGATATATCTGGGATACGACGGTTATTCAACATCTCGTATGGGGTGCGGTTGAATCTCTTGTGGATTGAAGCCTGGTTTTGCGTGTAGCAAGCCGTTTGAATAGCTTCGCCCCAAAGAGAGTGAGGAAGGCCGAATTGGATGAGGAGAGTCCTAGCTGCTTCAACTAGTGTCCTATTTTTACGCTCAACGACACCATTCTGTTCCGGTGTCTTCACAGCTGAGAACTGCTGGGTGATGCCCTGAGTGGCATAGAAATCACTGAGCTTCTTGTTCTTAAACTCAGTTCCGTTGTCAGTTCTGATAATCCGAACCTTCTGTTGATGAAGAGTTTGGGTCGTAAAAACAAACTCGATGATTATATCAGGAACTTCATCCTTTGTACGAATGAGTTTCGTCCACGTGTAGCGTGAAAAATCATCGACAATCACAAGAATATACCGTCTTCCTCCGAGTGTGGCCGTAGGCATTGGGCCACATAGATCCATGTGTAAGAGCTCGAGGATGAGCTTAGAGGACGGCGTTTCCTTGGAAATGTGAGACGAGCGCTTCATCTTCCCCATATCACAGGCAGAGCAGAGATGTTCCTTATGATATGACAGTTGGGGTAGACCGTTGACGAGTTTATTCTGACGCAGTTTGTTGATAGTCTTGAGATTGAGATGTGAAAGACGTCGGTGCCATAGATCATTCAACTTGGGTGCAGCCCGAGAGAGAAGGCATACTGGTCGAGAGGTCGGAGATTGAGTACGTAGAGGTGAGACGTGCGTGTTCCAGAAAAAGTGACAGTCCCGAGGCATCGATAATGCTGCAGATGTCAGATTCGAAGAGAACCTTGTATCCTTTGTCGCAGAAACGACCAATGCTGAAGAGATTGTAGCTCAACCCTCGACGTAAGAGATGTCCTTGATCGTCAGTTTGTCATGGACGAGTCCGCCAGTTCCGAGAATTGGCGCCATTTGACTGTTTCCGAAGCAGACCCTTCCGAGATAGCGCTCGGAGAAGTTGCTCAACAGCTCCTTGTTCCCCGTCATGTGTGTGGAGCAACCCGAGTCTAGATACCACACATGACAGACCTGCAATCATCAACAAACGTTGGGTCCCCGTTTACGGACGGGACCTTCTTGTGATACAAGTAAAATTTTCATGCGCTTAATGGGAAAAATGGGGTCTATATCAGGTTGTGTTGGATCTAATTTAGATTTCCATTTGTGATTTGTTTGAGGGGGCGGGATTATGGTTTTTCTAACCCATATTTGCCTAACTTGTGTTTGCATGTACGGTGCCTTATTCATGAATTGGCGTGGGAATTTTGGTTGTTGCTGACGTTCCTCTGTTTTAGTCGTCTTTTGCTTGCTAGCAGTAGGGGACTTTATATTCAATGTGTGAAGGCGTTTTCGCTTAACCGTAGGCTTAGACGTACTGGGCGAATACGAAGGCGTCGTGGGAGAGGTTCGCTTGCTTGGTCAGAGTGTTGCTTGTTCGTGTGCTTACATATTCATGAAAGCGTGGAAGAATAAAGTCATTGCAGCAACACATAGACATAAGTTTGGCAAAGGAAAGATAAGTTTTGGCAACATCATTGTCTACGTCCTTAAGAGATTGGGATTCAGTACATAAAGAGGAAAGACGAATGTAAGATGGTCGTTTCTTCTTGTCATCGAAGAGCGGGTTCTCCTTTATTTCCAATGAACTCCCTCCAGAGACGTCGCACTCACATTCCCTGCATCCATAAGAATACGAGAGTTAGTGTTACAACAAGCTTCAGCTTCAGGAGTCATCTTCGCCGTCCTCTTACATTTACATGTGCGAGAATCGGATACTAGACTCGACGTAGAGGGTTTGTTCGTACTGTGACATTGCTCTAGGATAGAAATTCTGCTAAGTAGCTCATTTCGCTCCTTCGCGAAGGCTTTCCGCTCTAGTTCTAGGGTTCGTTCTAGTTCTGCTATGACCAGAAGTTTTTCTGGGATATATATGCGAGAAAGCGCTTCTTGGACAGCGAGTTCCTGTTCTTCGGTTGGAAATAGAGTCTTGATGTCCTCAGATAGTGAAGATTTTTTAGTCTTATAACCAGCATTCAATTCTGCGTAGTCATATGCGATTTCCGCCCAAAGTATGTTCTGCTCCCTCTTTTCTTCCGAAAGGACGATGGAGGAGGATCTTACGAATGGCATGAGCTGTGAGGGAGTTCCCTTCCTAGTTTGCAGGAACCTAGTGCTATACACATTATACCTTTTTACTATCAACGGCGTTGGTTCGCAGTTGCTGGCCTGACCGATTCCCATCCGGGCGTCGTAGAATTCTGTTTCAACTGGTTGGTTTAGTAGGCATAAGATGCGTGTGCTTTCATTTCTAAGATGAAGTTGCTCTTCAAGTTCTTTCACCTTTCGGTATAGCCTAACTCTTTCCTTTGTAAGCAGTTCATATTGGGAGGCCGTCAGGAGACGAGATGTTTCACATGAGCTAACGGCCAGTGTGGTTTCCTTAACTTTGGTCTCACTCTTGCTTTGCAAACGTTTGACTAACGCTTCAGAGGCCATTAGACGTTCATTTGCACGAGCGAGCTCTTCTACTTTTAAGCTAAGTAAGGCATAGTTGTTTTCAAATTTTAGCTTAAGTTCATCATAATCCCTAGCGTCTACGGTGGGTTGCTTAATGGTGTGACGATGATTGAACACGTCATCGAGTTGAGAGATTCGTACCTCAAACTCTTTGTTGGCAGGAGTCTTTGCCGTATTCTCACTGGTGTTAACCATCTCCTCGTCCTCGTCATGTTCGACCAGCCTTGCCATGCAGCAATCTTCGTCCTTAGGCTCCTCGTTTTCGGAAGTGTCGTTCACCCACTCAGCTTCTTCGGTGAGGAGAACTTTCCCACTTTCCATTTGCGAGTCATCCTGGCCTTACGGTCGTAGTAGCCAGAGTCCTTCAGGCGTGGGGCGTGGCATTTCTTGGCGAAGTGGCCTGACTTTCCATATCGAAAGCACTTCACAAACTTCTGAGGTGCTGATTCCTCCTCTTTCTTTGTTGGCTTGGCTTCCTCCGTGGAGGTGGTCTTTTTGGTGCCGCTAAAGGTTCTTTGGCGATTGGAGGAGGATGAGGATTTTTTCCCGATCTTCTTTGAGACCAACTTAGTGAGCATTGCCAGTTGCTTGCGTAGATCACGAACATCTTCATCAGATTCTGTATCAGCTTCGGATCCTGAAGAGGTGTCAGATACAACAGCTGGTAGCTTCCCTTTGTTCTGTTTGGTCTTAGTGGTGGAAGATCGTTCATTGGTCTTGTTCGAGAGGAGGGCCAGTGGGTCGACTCGAGTGTTGGTGGACTGAGGTTGCGCGTAAGGTGCATAGGCAGACAGACTGTCATAGAGAGCATGGATGGAAGTGTTGGAGAGGTCCTTACTCTGAATCATCATCACGATTGCATTGCCCCAATGTGGTTTGAGGCTACCAAGGAAGCGGTTGTTGATATCGAATTTGTCCCTTGAGATCTTGGCTTTCTTGAGTTCATTGATGACCTTCAAGTATCGGAGATATGTGTCACGCAGCTCCTCTCCTTCATAGGCCTGGAAGTGTTCATACTGCGAGAGACATGCTGATTTCCTCCCTTGAGCACTCTCAGTTGTGCCTGCCGTAATTTCCACGAGTTCATCCCATATTTCCTTAGCAGTTGTGCAGCACTCAATGTGAGCGTAGACCTCGTTTCCCATAGCCTGGAAGAGGTATCCTTTGGCAGTCTCATCGACCTGTAGGCGAGCCTCTTCATCCTCATTAATGGGGCCTCTTGGAGTGCGGCGTTCATCCATGGGAGGGTTTGCGTTTGGCTGTGCAGGGATGATCGTCCAGAACTGTGCTGGACCATTGAAGATGGAGTCCAAAGGCATTGAGAGAGTGGTGCGCCTTTGTTCCTGATGAACGTGAGGAACCGGTTTGTCCATATGCTGTAGTCGCCTTGTCGCAGCATCGGAGGCCTGGTGTCGGAGCCCACTGTTGAGATGTCATTCGTGGTAGACATGGTTGGTGCAGTCGAATCGTCCGTGGTTTTGATCTTGTATAGATAAGAGAGTTAGTAACGAACGAGATGAGAAATATGAGTTTAACGTGTAGATTTTTGAGAAAAAAATTTTTAAAGAACTTCTTAGAACTAAGTGAGCGTGTGTGATGGTCGATAATGTATGAAGGGAAAATATATCTTGAAATTAGGAGAAGGTCTAGAAATTTAAAAACGAGATTTGAGGCGAGAAAAAAATTTTATGTCAAAAGTGGTCTAGGGTGATAGGACTAAAGTGTAAGGATCAAATCTTAACTAAGTTTGAGAAAAATTTAACCTGAGAAAATTTTAACACGAAAAAAAAAAAACCTTAACACGTCAGGGAAAAAAATTCGCAGTTTGAAGGGAAGTGATTATATGAAGAATTATCCGAGAAATTATGTGTTGAGAAATTTCGGTGTTTGTGAGTTTTAAAGAGAAATTCTCGGAAGAAAAATTCTCAGTTGAAAATTTCTCGGTTTTAAAATTCCGCATGTGAGAAAGATTCTTAGTTTTGAGAATTTTCAGATTTGAAAAAAAATTTCATGTTGGAAGAAGTATCGCGGGTCGGAGTGTGATTTGAGAAAGTTTCTCGGATTTGAAAATCGTGATTTAAAATAAATTCTCGTAGGAAAGAAACTTTCTCGTCTGAAACTTTCTCGGAAAAAAAATTTCGAAAAGTTCTCGGCTGAAAATTTCTCGACTTAGTAATATTTCTCAGGTTTTTGGAAAATTTCGCGGCTCAGAAAAATTCTTGGAATAGACTTTCTCGGGCATAGAGTTTCTCAGATTTTGAAAGTGAGCAGTTGAGAAAAGATGAAGTTACACAGAGGTAATTTCGCGGTTTAGATCATTCTCGGAATAAAATTTCTCGTATATAAAGTTTCTCGGATTTTAAAGGGTAAGTAGTTGAGAAAAAATGCAGTGAAAGTGAAATTTTTCGCGGTTCTAGGTAAATTCTCGGAATCAAATTTCGCAGATGTGAAAATTTCGCGGACTTGAACTATTAAGCAAAAATTTTCGCGGTCAAGAACGAGCTTTCACTGTTCCATTGCTTTCATGCATTTTGCCAGAAAATCGTCCAGTTCTTGCTCAAATCTCAACCAAAATCGCTCAAACTTGATCCTAAACTTCAGAAATTCTTCCCTAAACACATAATCGACCGAAACAGAGAATGGCCGAGATGTCCTTTTCTGAAGAGTTTTTGCTTCGATCTTGCTCAAAACTTGTTAAAACTGATCCAAAAGTGTTCTAAAAACATTTTAGGCATAGAATCAATCTGGGGGAAGGTTTTAAACACAAAAACGAAGCATTAAAACCCCAAAACGAGTTCAAAATGCCCGAAAGTGATTTTTGCCCAAAACGCCTTTGATCTTTCTCGGAATCGAACGAAACTGGATTCAAATCAATGCAGATCGATCCACGTTCGCTCTGATACCACTTGTTGGTCCCGATTGCACCAAACAAGGAATCAAAGAGGCTTTGATGGAATGACAAAAGGGAGAGGATCTCACCTTCAAGTGTGTGTATTGTGTGAAAAATGAGTTTAGCCTTTTGATCTTTGATTACTTTGAAAATAGTGAAGGTAAAACCTTATATACCACATTAACCATAGGTATATTAAGGCCCAAACACTATAGATTAACTAATTACATTCTAGTCCAAAGCCCAAGCTAAACTGATAATTACAAAATATAACCCAAGACTTAAACTATTGACACAATCTATAAATATCCTGACAAGGTTCGCTCTATCGCTCAATTATTTTTATCATGGGAGTTATATACTATATCACTCATGTCAACACAAGCAAAATTATATCAATTAACCTGCTATCAAGGCACTTTTAATCATTTCACCTAGCGAGAGACCGTGGATTCGGAATCAAAGGGACTTAGGGATTTAGTATTTTGGTTCTGACTTAGAAGGGAAGGAAAATATTTAGGAATTGTGGACTAAAGATCTTCTTCCTTTTCTTCGTCGTCCTCTTCACCGGCATTTTCTTTTCCATCCTTAAAACTTTTTCATATTATTCTACACTTGCTCAACCTGAAGCTCCGCTTCTCTACGAGGCTGAGAGATTATCTAAGGCGAAGTTCTTCTTGTTTGTTATTGGGCCGATACCGCGCTCCTTTTCTCTTAATCCCTAGTGAGGTTTCAGAGATTATCGATTTGAAGAAGTTCGCAGTTGTGGAATTCGAACCCAAGGCCGTGCTCCTCTTCTCGTTGTCTCGATATACAACCAGATTATCATTGGAGAAGTTCACTTCGTGGTGCTCCTCTTCCAGCCGTTCTGACGAGTATACGAGATTATCGAAGGAGAAGTTCACAGCAAGATCCATGCCCTCTTCTTATGATTTCTAGAGGATTTCAATAATTGGGAAGGCAAGTTCGTTTGGACTATTTAATTGTGCGTTGAGCATTCCTCGTGCGCGTTTTCCACCTCCTTTTGTCATCATTTTCTTCTTTTTCGTTCGTCGCCTTTTTCTCCCCCTCATTTTCTCGTTTATGCAACCCTCCGAAATTTATTATGGTTGAAGGCTTGATCGGGATACAAATGAAGAAAAGAATATCGGAGAAGGCTCAAAAGGGATGACTAGAGGAATAATTTCAAGGATGATATTTTGATTTGGCCAAGTGAGGAATTTTCCTTCATGCCCTAATCATTTGCCCAACAATCTAACACAAGGCGAGTATGAGGCCAAGAAATACAAGATAAGACAAGCGTTTGATGTGTGACTCGCTCAAGGATAAATTCCAGAAAAAATAATAAGGCTCAAAATCTCACATATATGATGTGGCTTTGTGTCTAGTGGAACAAACGAGTGACCTTTGGACAAAAGAATGCGACTAGACAGACAATATTAAGCAAATAACCAGTCATATATCAAGGAAGGATTTTTGTGAACAAATCAAAGTAGATCGAGTAATCGTCACTCCCCATATTCTTCGTTGTTTTTGTGTTAGTTTAATTTTGTTTTTCAAAACAAAAAAAACTTTGTTTGTCTGTGTGTATGTTTTTTTTTTAAATTGGAGACATGAACATGATATGAAAGAAAGAAAAAAATAAAAATGCATGATGATTTTTTTTTAAATTTTTTTTATTATTATTATCATTATTTTTTTTTTTATTTTAGAAAAGGAAGATGCATGAGAGAAAAAAAACGAAAAAATGCATGAAGAGTGTTTTTTTTATTAGAACTAAATGCGAAAATATGTAAGAAAACCTTTTTCTTTTTTTAAAAAAAAAATTTGGCATTTAATCATTTCAGCTCAGATGCATAATGTACCAAATTGTAATCCCTAGAAAATTAATAGTGACTCATCCTAAATTTTAGCAGTTTTAGAAAAAAATGGTAAGGAATTTTGTCACCGAGTTTGTCGCTTAGGTAGGGATTTGTTGTAGTTGCTCTGCCGCTCGCCCTTGATCATGTATGTGGAGCAACCATCATCGGAGTACCGTACATGAGGGAAATCTGCAAAACTATCGGGATTTTGGTACCCATTGTCGTATGGGTCCTCCCTTATTAGCAGAAAATGAGTTAGTTGTAAATCGTGTAAAATTAGATTGTGAGCCTAAGTTGGTCGAAGATGTAGTCTTAAGAGTACATATTTGACTAGGACTTTGTGACTTGATATTCGACTTAGGAATCCATTATTGCTTGATTTTACAGGGATAAGTAATTCTAGCATGTGAATATGTGCTCCTAGAATGTGTACTTTTAAAAGTCTTCTCAGTACCTAGTCGTAATAAATGCTTTTCGGAACGAATATTGACTGGATACTTCATGTAAGAATACGAGCAAATAGAGTGTTAAGTATGTAAAGTAGAAGTGTCGTAATTCCTACGTGGAGAATGCACATTTTTCACATGAGAATAAGGATTTCGAAAATTATTTTCAAGTCTAGGCTTTTTAAGTGGAAAGTTAGTAGAATCATTTGAAACACAAGATGAAGTTTGTGCGCTAGAACTTGAATTATTTTCGTGAAAAAATTTCTTGGCGGAGGAAGAGCCACTTGCAAAGTTTGTACTTCTAAAATTGATGGGCTTTAACGAACATGTAGAAGTAACGGCTTTAGAAATTGGAGTATTTGATCTATTGGCGCTCAAAGGCTCTTTCTCTTTCTTAACCTGCTTAAAGATTAACTTTTCTTGTGAGGAAGCTTTGAGATTAGATATTTCCACTAAAAGCGCATTCTTTTCCGCTTCAAAATTCCTTCTTTCCGTTTCTAATGTAGAATTTAAATCCTCTATTTTCTTAAGAATAGGAGGTATATCAACGGAAGAAGAATTTTCAGAATGACGAGATTTTGCTTCCTCGGTCTTAGAAGTCGCAAGAAGATTTTCTAAATTGTTAATCTTAGAATATAGCTTCATACGTTCTTCACCTAAGAAAGTATAGTTATTTTTAGCAGTGCTCTTTTCGATTTCACAGGCATTTAAACTCTTGGTCAATTCACTAATCTTAGCAATAGAATTTTCTAGTTGAGATTCAAGACCAGTGATCTTAGAGTTGGCATTTGTTAATCTACAATTGAAGCTAGCTTTCTCGTCGAGGTTCCTAACCAAACAATTGTAATTATTTTCTAGCCTGACTTCTAATTCCTTAACTTTTGAGCTATGCGTCTCAAGCTTTGGCGTCTTAGTCTCACTAATTCTCAAGCTCTTAGTTAGTTCATCTATTTTCGTAGAGCTTCTAAGTTCTGACTCGAGACTAGCTATTTTCTCCTCAGACTTAGATAATTTTTCTTCTAACTCTTGTGTACTTTTCTGCTCATTTTTCATGTTAGCATACCTAATTTGTAAGTATTCTAACATGCTAAATAATGTAGAGTTAGAAATAACTACCTCCGGAGATGATGTGTTTGCCCGTCCGTTCGCTTAGATGCGATTGCTTCAGATGTATCATCAATTCGAGCCATGAGAGCTTAATGATTTGATTTATCTTCGTGATAGGCCATCAAGTCGTAGCTCTCCTTTGGGTTAAGACTAGGATTCTTTTCTTTGTTCTCCAAACTGGATGAGGACTTAGTCTTTGACACCCGTTTTCTTAGTATTTTTGTAACTAATTTTAATTGTTGTTCAAAGTCTTTTAAATCTTGATCCATTTTATTTTTCCTTTTAATTTTTGTTGGTTGGATATTCTGGATCGTAACGTGTTTTATGGATTTGAATTTTTTTTTGTTTAATTCTGATTAAAATATTTGGCTTTTAAAATTTCAGTTTCGAAAAAATTTTGGTGTATAAAGTTTGATTTAAAAATTTAATAGTATATACCAAAAGCTTTCTCTATAATGTGCCAATTTAAAGGTTACTGTTTTCGATCGAAAAAAAATTCTCGACTAAAAGTTTTTCGAGTGAAAATGTAGACCACTGTTTTCGATCGAAAATAATTCTCGAGTATAAGTTTTTCGAGTGAAGATATGGAGCACTGTTTTTCGATTGATAAGTTTTTCGATGAGGTACTGTTTTCAGAAAAAGTTTTGAATTTCAAACAGCTACGTATTGATTTTCGATCGTAAAAGTTTTGCGATTTGATTAAAACGTCGTCGTTTTGAGATGTTTAATATCTAAACCTTTAAAATCAAGTTTTTCGATCGCAAAAGATTTTGCGAACGAAAAACTGGTTTTGCGACGACGACCTGTAAAAGTACCTAAACAGTAATTTGTGAACGAAATATCATGTAAATGAGTGAGAAATCAATAAAATTGAAAGCTTTGGGGTTAAATAGAAATTTTGGGAATAGATCAGAACCTTTCAGGACTAAATCGAAAACTATTAGGACCAAAATATAACTACAGGGATTGATATAATATTTCTGGGTTCAAAATGTAATTAGCCCTGCAAATAAGATGTAAGTATCGTGTATCTAAGGGTAATCAACGACGAAGAGGATGAAGAGCAAATTTCACGATCGAAAAAAAATTCCAGTTTTTCGACTGAAAGATTTCACGAACGAGATTTGCGACCTTGACCAAGGTTTCTCGCATTGACCCGAATTCTCGATAGCAACCAATTTTTTTTCGATGAATGCAATGAAATAGACCTTTATAGAATAGCACGGCGACGATGAAATTGGTTTCACGATCTAAAGAAAAGCAGAAGAAATTCGAAACGATTTTTCGATCGAGAATCTTTCACGAATGAATTTTGCGATCGTTGACTGACGTTTTCACGTTGAATGAATTTTCGAGGGTCAGAACATATAATTTTCTTCGCTGTGGACGACGAAACGAAGAACAGAGAAACGATCGCGAAACAGACGCAAGAAAAAAAAAACAAAATCTCGATCCAAACACAAAATTTTTCGAATTTAGCTTGGGTTATGGATCGAAATCGAGCAACTAACAAGAAAGAACAATCAATTTAACAAAATCAAAGCAAAAGCAGTCGATTTTGAAAAGTTTTCACGATGAACAGTGCAAAGAAGAAACATTCGATCAATCTTCAAAGCGCAGAAAAGTTGGTTCGATCGATCAGAAGTAATCCCATATCAACTAGAAACACATAATCGAACATCCAATTTTGACGAAAAGCAGTGCACGGCAAATGAAAAAAAAAACAGTTTCGAAAATTCAAAATTCAGTCCAAATTTAATCCAAATCCTAACACGTTTGGCTCTGATACCAATTGTTAGGACCCCTAATATCCAACCTAGATCGAACTTAGAAGAATCGGATAGTAAATCTAAAGAATTCGAACACTTACGCTTAAGATTTACCTACGTTGAAAGCCGAGAAAGAAACGACGTTGAAGAACACAAATGCGCTTGAAGTTTTCTCTCTAAAATTCCAATTCCAATTTTTCGATCCCAAAATCATACAAAGCGCACTCCTAACTTTCTTAGGAGTTCACTTATATATACCACCTCGTGGTATATTTACACAAGTAGTCATACAAAATGACTAATTACAATTTAGCCCAAGACTAATAAATTGCATAGCAAGACTAAGACAACTATATTAATTGAATACAACTAAATAGTTCCAACAAGTGATTAGGTGATTTTATTCTCTTTTGGTTAAGAAATATCCAAGCTCATGGATGTGCATTAGGTATTATATTTTCTTTTTTTTTTAATTTCATTTCTCCCTCTCTCTCGCCAACTCCCCCTCTCTTCTCCCCTCTCTTCTTGTCTCTTTCTCTCTTTCCTTATTTGATTAACTAGGTCTTGTCTTTGTGGTTTAAAGTGTTGTATTAGGTTTATTTTATTTTGTTTGTTTTATTTTATTTTGTTTTGTTTTGTTTTGTTTCTTATTCCATTAATAATATAAGAATATGGGACAAGGTGATGAGGTGGGGTGTTTTTGGTTTTATTACCTCATTATGTAAAGAAATTTATTGTATAGTTATTATTTTATTTTATTGTACCAACCTCACATGGAGGTACATATTTATTTATTTTTCTCTTAATTTATTTCAGCCATAATTAAATATTATTATTACTATTATTATTTTTAAAATATTTTTTTTATTTGGGCTTTCACTTCTTGTTTTCGGCCCAATTAAATTTTATTAAAGGACCCAACTCCCATCCTTTTATTTTGGGCCATTATTTTCTTCATTTGGCCCATAAATAAATTTTTTGGTCCATTTAAATTTTTCGGGCCCAATTGTAAATTTTGGGCTCGTTTCGAGAAGAAATCGTTACTTGTTCGAAACTCGATTTCGTACTTTTCGAATATTATTGAAGTAATCCCGTAAAAATTTTGCGGGTATTACAGTGTGAGAGGCTAAGTAAGTTCTTGATTGACATAGGATTTTCGACTGCAAATATTGATAACAAGCTGCTTATTAAGTATGAAGGTGATCACATGATACTGGTCTACATCTACGTTGACGATATTATATTTGGAAGTACTAATATCCTTCTTTACGATGAATTCTCTAAGTCTATGCAGAAGGAATTTGAGATGAGCTTAATGGGTGAGCTGAACTACTTCCTCGGGTTGCAAATAAAGCAGCTTGACAATGGAAGATTTGTATCCCAGACAAAGTACAGCAAGGAATTACTAATGAAATTCGGGATGAGCGATTCTAAAGAAATTTCCACCCCTATACATCAGACCACAAAAATAGACTGTGATGAATCAGGTACACCAGTGGATCAAACAGAATATCGAGGTATGATTGGAAGCCTTCTTTACTTAACTGCTAGTCGTCCTGATATTATGTTTGCAGTTGGTATATGTTCGAGATATCAGTCCGACCCTAGGGAATATCATTTGACAGCAGTCAAGCGTATACTTGGATATATCAAGGGTACTGTGAATTTTGGTTTGTGGTATTCATATACAGATGAATTCCCATCAATGGGATATTCCGATGCCGACTATGCCGGCTGTAGGGAAGATAGGAAAAGTACTAGTGAAACTTGCCAATTACTTGGAAATTCCCTGGTAACTTGGTCTAGTAGAAAGCAAAATGTTGTCGCCCTCTCCACAACCGAAGCTGAATATATGGCCTTAGGAAATTGTTGTCATCAAGTTATTTGGATGAAACAACCCTTAGTGATTCGGGTTAGGATATGACAAAATTCCTGTTCTTTGTGATAGCACTAGTGCCATTAGTATTACTAAGAATCCCATGCATCAGTCACGTACTATGCATATTGAGGTTAAACATCATTTTATACGAGACCATGTTCAGAAGTGAAATATCGGTGTGGAATTCGTAGGAGCAAATGATCAGCTTGCTGATATCTTCACGAAACCCCTAATTAAGGCAAGATTCTGCGACATCCGTGATCGATTGGGAATCTTCGAGTTAAATAAGGTTAGTAAATCTGCCTAATTCTGCCATTTACTCTATATTTATTCTATTTCGGGTAGAAATTTGTAGTTATCCTATCTTAAGATATCGTTCAGCCCTTATTATATTTCCGTGGATCTTATAGATTTTTCCTTAAGTGTGATCTTCGTATTTAGGAAGAAATTCATAGTTATCCCATTCCGAGACCAGGTCTCTATGTTATTTTAGGAATGCCCGGTCTTCTGGATCCGCTCTTTGAATGTGATCAGGTTATTCTAGGAAGGAACTCATAGATAACACTCCAGCCGATCAGTTATTTTAGGGAACTCATATATTTAAAAATTATTCCTATTCAGGCCAGTCACATCCCTTCCTTAATTATGAGATCCCGTCAAATCAGTCTGATATTTCTGGCAGTTTTCCACCTCCCTACTTTGAAATTTCAAATTTTAAATTTCGAAATCCATCCTTATCTCTTCAAAAAATAAACAGACCCCATCACTTTAAAATTTCAGAACCGTTCTTTAGTCTTCATCGGTTCAATCATCTTCTCCAAACTTCCTCTAAAACCCTAATATCTGAAAATGGCTAACACATCCGGATCCAATGCTGCCGCCACTGAAGCCTCCAGCCGAAAGCGCAAGGAACCCATGTCTGATGAATCCCTGCTCGATTCTCTTGCCAAATCAACGGAACAAGCCTCAACCTCATCGCCTTATGCTCGGAAACACGTTCCAAAGCCAATCTGCTGAGAAGGTATCATCTCCTGCCAAAGCTGCCAAAAAGAAGAAGAAGAAGACCAAGAGATCCAGCCTCACTTCTCGATCCCCCGCAAAATCACCCGAACCACAAAAGTCTGCCTCAAGTCAGGAGATCCCTGAGATGTTCATGAGGAAACTCAAAAATCGCCTCCTCGTTCCCCAACTCTTGAGAAACATCCCTCACCGCTTGAACAAGCCTCGCCATCTCCAAATCAGACCCCAAAAAACCTCAAGTACCACCGATTGATATTTCTAAACCCAACAAAATCCCTGTTGAAGCCCTCTTTTTAGAGGAAAGTAACCGAACCACCTACAAAAGTTTCAGCAACTGGGATATTGCCAGCGGACGGGGCGTTGCGTTCGACAACTTGCCGGACGCAACAGTCATCACTTGGTTAAAGGATTTTGGATGGGAGCAATTCCGCAGTATCAAAACGCCCTACTACCCTGAAGTCGTCAAGCTGTTCTATGCCAACTTCGACTATGAAAAGCTCGAAGCGCATATAAACATTCACTCCTATGTTCTCGGCCACAAAATCACCTAGACCACTCAGAAAATGAATGCCATGCTAGGAGTTGCTGATGAGGGCCTCTTCACCACGACATGAATGACAGGTGCCACGCTGATGAGTTTGATCTCAGTGATGTCCTTCGTACCCTCTGGAATACCCGCACAAAACCTCATTTCTCTGACGGTGATGCACTGAACCAGCTTCCTATTGACAGCTTCTTCCTACACAAACTGCTCAACATGACTATGTGGAGTGGAAAGATAGGCAGTGGAGGCCACTCAACGACCATGAACATGATGAGAACCTTCGCGGTCTACATGATTTCCCAGAACTGCAAGTTCAATTTGGGATATATCATCATGAAGCACATGATCCAAGCCTTCGAGAGCAGAGACAAGGCACTGCCTTACGGGATGCTACTCATTTGTTTGAGTGCGAGGGTATTATTCTGCCGTCGGGATGGGAAGATAAGGGCATCCACGTTGTGGATCTTGTGACTCTAAAGCGCATGGGAATTCATCACTCAAAGAGTCAAGGTTGGTTCAAGGCAGAGGAGAACAAGTTAGTCGAAGTGCCCAGAAACGGTCCGCCGCAGAGGGAAAGGCAAAGGTTAAGAGTGACGACGACGACTATGAGGACGAGCTCAGCATTGGGAAGGAAGGAATCTCAGTGCTACGCCGTGATATCTCCGATATCAAGGCTGATAATCAGAAGCGCTTCCGCAAGCTCAAAAACAGTATACCGAGCTGTCGCTGAAACTGCCAAGATCTCCAAGCTGATCAAGAAGCCCCTTCCAAAACCCGCCGATTCTGAAACCTCTTCAAGCCAGTAGGCTGCCCCCGCTTAGCTGCTCTTAGGATATTCCATTCTGCTCCATGTTTGCAAGTTCAGTTTTAGGTGTCCCTCCCGCCTTTTTGATAATGAAGGGGGAGTAGTAAGGTAAGTATTAGGCGATTAAGGGTCTAAGTGTTTTGGTATTTTGAAGGTAGGTGGTGCATAGGGAAGCTTGTTGAACCCTAATCTATATATATTTGCTTTTACGATATATCTCTGGTGCCTCTGTGCGTGCTTAATATTTTGCTCTGATCTCTGGATATATCTTTGCTGCCTTTATACTGCTCTGCCCTGATTTCATGCTTTAATTTTATGATACTATGGTGCTTAACAGTGCTAATTGGTATGTGTAAGATTTCTTGATGAGTGCTAAGTGCCTGCTGCGATGATTGTCTAATTGCTTGGAAAATGCGCACTTAGGCAGGGGGGAGCACAGTCACGGGTAAATCTCGAAATTCTGCACTCATTAACATTGAAAGACATGATATATCCTCACTTATACAGGGGGAGAAAATTCATTCATGATATATCTTTGCATATAATATACATAGCTGCACTTAGGCAGGGGGCAAATATGTATCATATGTGATTATGAGATATTGTATGCTCTGCTTAGTGATTATGCAAAACTTAGACATGTGCGCTAGGACTTGCGTGATCGAATATGCTTACATACTTATGTGCTGCATCAATTACATGTCATCATAAAAAAGGGGGAGAATGTTGACCTTTTTGGTCCATGAGTGTTACAGAGTTTTGATGGACAATGTAATTGTAATAACGTTAGGCCTATAAATTAAGCAATTCGATCTATGATCAGTATAATGTCTATGTATATGAAAATATTCACACATGCATTGATTATGAACTATAGATTTATTAAAGTGTTGAATATTTGATTCGCATATGATTTGGTGATTCGTAGATGAGACTAGGTGATCGCATGTTATAGACAGCCCATGGTATTGGATATATTGTTCTGTGCTTATATGGAAATAATGCATGAGATATCCTACTGAGTTATAAAAGGAAAATATGCTGTTTATATATGAAAAGTGATATATCCGTTGATACTTGTTTATTCTTGAATGAAATCTAGTAGGAACGTTCGCATGCTTTCCATTGAATTTAATGTGCCATATTGAATTAATATCTTTCCTTATGCTGACTTGAATATTATATTTAGGAAAGAGTTGATTTGATTGACTTTGTGGATAAGGTGCTATTATATGGTATGTGCTATAAACGGATGTGATCTCTGAAATAAGGAAAGTTCTGCCATGATTTATAAATCGAATGAAGTATGCTCTGATCTGATTTATGTGCTAAACATGGTAAATGTATTGATCTAATACTATGAGCTATATATGGAAAACGTGCTGATATGATGCTATCTCGTGTGCTATAATTGGAAAGTTAATTTGGATTGATTTATACTAGAAACACATAGCAGGGAATCACTTATGGAAAGTTCTGACTTGGTAAATATATGCGAAATGATTGAATATGCATGAGAACGAATTTGAGTCTTTATATGAACTTAGAATTTGCGAGCATAAGCCTACGAGAGATTCTTGAGCAGAAACATACTGAGATATTCCTGAGTCTTCATTTGCGACAGCTTTCTGCCATACTGAGCTTTAACTTTCGATTCCATCACTGAGCGAGTGACTCATTCTGATATTCCAACCTCCCGCAATATATTCTGTCTTCGGACGTGTTGTCTTCGGACGTGAGCAATACCAAGGGAAGGACGAGTTCTTGGGGTCCTTCGGTAGCGAGCTGTGTCTGTCGGGATCATGAGATTCCGAGGAAAGAAACTTGGCGTGTGGTAACCTAGTGTCTCTAGTGTTCGACTTGTTTCAGTTGTGTATTGGGCTAATCAACCAGTTTTGTATCCAGCTACAGTGCACGGGGAGCAAAGCCCAAGGAGAGGAGTAAACCCCAGTTGGGGATATAACCTCTATAAAAATCTTGTCTCGCATTTACTTTTCAATTATTTCCTTATTACTGTGAGACAGACCCGACACAAATCCGACGTAACTAGGATATATCAGGCACACTCGTCACAAGCATCAGTAGGCATATCTAAGCCACTGCACTTAGGATTTATTAAAAGAAAAAGCATAAAATTTTATAAGCCTAATTCAACCCTCCTCTTAGGCACATTTATATCTTCAACTAGTATACTTTATGCATCTTTGGAAGAAAAATGGTTTTTTAATTTATCATTTTCTTGCTTTTTGATCGGGTCAATCGACAGTTTAGACAGTTTATATCTTCAGTAATATAACTTCATTAACACTAATTATATTCTCAAGATAATTAAAACAGTATCTTGACATATTTTTGAATATTTGTGCGTGTCATGTTTTAATTAGATTATAACTTATATTATTATATTTTATCACGTAAAAAGATAATGTTCTAGTTCTTTTCTATCGATACCGTTGAGGAAGTTTTATTAATAGTTAATCGCTGATGTCGTTATACATTATGATGTTAATATAACAATACAACTGCCAATTTCTTGGGACTGAATTGTTTTCTAATCAAACGACATCATGTATTAATGAAATAAAGTCATAACAAAGAACATTCGCTAGTGATTTTGCTAGGTAGTGGACCGCTTCGTTATAATGGCACTTCAGTAAAGAGAATCTATATATATAAAAGTTGGAGGGCGACTCTCCTGTTCTGACACGTGTGCAACGGAGTCCCCCCATCCAATCACAGCGCGCGGAAGCAACTCTGATTAATATTCTGATTAAACGTTGGTAGATTCCGAGTTTTATTTGTATGAAAGTGCTGACGTGGCAGCGTAGGAATGATTCTATATTTTATTTGCGGCGATTGCACTAGATAATACGATGTTCTCTCGCCGGAGATATTAATGATAGTGTATTAATTTCCCACCAATCGTGGTTCATTAATGGGTCGTATGTGGTCTTCCTATTAATGTCTCGATCAATATTCCTTATTTCCATTATGACCGATCGTGAATTTTAACAGTCTTTCAATACTGATGAATGATGAATCGTATGGGATGTCTTTATTGATCAGTTAATAGCTCATTTCATCATAGGTTTCTATGGGTGTAGTAGTTGAACAGACTTTGAGGTCGGCTATATAGTGGTCTATCTGTCATGTTGACTTTAACGAACTGCGATTTCTATGAAATGGGTGACGTAACGAAATATTCTGCTCTAGATGAATAAAATGCTAGAACCAAATGTGGAACTGTTATTGCGCGCCTTCTCCGTTCATGGACGGCTATAAACATCAAGAAAAAATGGAGAGCCCATGAGCCTAGATATGCTGTTGTTGGATGAGAGGGTGATTGTTCAATGTGTTTGCTATGTTGTATGTTTATTGTCATTTATTTCATTTGTTGGGGTTTGTAGGATACTGTGATGCAGGCGTCTATTCATGTCCAAAAGGGCTGATCGATTTGCATCAAAGCTTAAGGTTGGCCATGTTTATTCAATATCTGACTTTGAGGTTGTTGATTCTCCCAGAAGCTATAGTATGACTGATGTTGACCGTATGGTGAGATTCACTGATTGTACTGCCGTGGATGAGGTGGATGACCAGCGCGCTCAATAGATCTCGACAAATTTATATTCATGACTTATGAGGTTTTAATGCAGTTGGCCAACCGCAATAAGGAATTACCGGGTATTCTGTGGGGTTACGTACATTACTATTACGTTTAAATCTGTTGTCTCCGTGGTACATCCTTCCGTTTACATCCGTGACGTTCCCTAACATGATATTTTTACAGTCATGCATTTAATTGCCTGAGATTTTCAGGTGCATATACAGTTACCCCACGTTAGTGTTCATTGCCGTCTTTTTTACAGTCATAAAAGATTACTTGATGAGTGCTAAGTGCCTGCTGCGATGATTGTCTAATTGCTTGGAAAATGCGCACTTAGGCAGGGGAGCACACTCACGGGTAAATCTCGAAATTTTGCACTCATTAACATTGAAAGACATGATATATCCGCACTTATACAGGGGGAGAAAATTCATTCATGATATATCTTTGCATATAATATATGTAACTGCACTTTTGCAGGGGGGCAAATATGTATCATATGTGATTAGGAAATATCGTATGCGTGATTATACAAACTTAGACATGTGTGCTAGGACTTGCGTGATCGAATATGCTTACTTACTTATGTGCTGCATCAATTATATGTCATCATAAAAAGGGGGAGAATGTTGACCTTTTTGTTCCATGAGTGTTACAGAGTTTTGATGGACAATGTAATTGTAATAACGTTAGGCCTATAAATTGAGTAATTCGATCTATGATCAGTATAATGTCTGTAGAATATCATTTGTAATTGTGCTTGATTTCATTAGTTGTCTTTGTAATTAGGGGCTTTACTTGTATTAGTCTTTAGATTAAGGACTAGTTCGATGTTTATACCAAGATTGATGGTATAAATACTTGTAAATGAATTGAGTTGAATAGAGAAAGTTTAGAGAATTGATCCGAAGGGCTTGCAATTCGATTTCTAGAGAGAAACAACAGTAACGTTCTCACTCTAATTGAATTCTCTTTCGTGTTCTTAACTTGAGTCTTTCGATCGAATTCAATTGATTATCAAAACGATCGAATTACTATGAATTCTAGCCTAGGATCGTAGAGTTGTTAATCTGAGGACCTAACAATTGGTATCAGAGCAGACTCGTTCTGTTTTAAATCGAAAATTGTTAGAATCGGATCGAAAATCATTTTTTTGTTACTGTTCATCGAAGAATAGTTTGGCGCGAAACCTATTTTCGATCCAAATAGCTTAATTCTGTGCGTATTTGACTTGAATTTGATGTTTCAGTCTAGATTAAGTGATAAACGATCATTGCGACTAGATCAGTAGCAGTTTGAACTCCGAATTTCGATTAACTTGATTCTGGAATTTTATTGTTGATGAAGAACATGAAGAACACGTTCTGATTTTGATCAAATTCGATATATTTTGCTTCATATCGTGTTTAATTGTTTGTTCGTGCGTGATTAGTACTTGATTGCGAGCGATTACCTGAAATTTCACTGTCTAGTTCCTTGTTTTTGCTCGAATTTGTGTTAATCGTATTCTGTGAATTTTTCTCGATTGCTCAAATTTTTCTCGCTAGGTTTTGCGATCGGATTAGTTTCGCGATCGATAAACTTAGCGCGAGAATTTTTCTCGGTCAGAATACGAAGTCAGAGCTAGAATCGTCATCAACAGAAACGATTCTAGTTTCACGAGCATTATTCAGCGAAAAACTTTTTCGAGAGAGACCAATTTGGACATTGCATGCGTAAAATTTTCTCTCGAAAAACTTTTTCGGTCAAACCTTTAACGTTTGACCAGACGAAAATCATTTACACGCGAGAAACTTTTCTAGTCAACAGATTTATTTTGACTTGTCGAGAAACTTACTAACGTACCGTTTCTTTACGATCGAAATAAATTCACGATCTGGAAATTTTTCTCGACTGAACGATTTTGGGCAATTTATTTCGCTCGTAAAATATTACGCTGACAAAATTTCTCGCACGAGAACAGTAAATACATTCTATATCGACAAAATTAATTTCGATCATACTGTAAAGATTGAATCGAAAATAATTGTCGACCTAATTTTCGAATCAAACGCTATTAACTAATTTTGTCACTTGTGAAGCACTTTACATCATTTTCATCCTTCAAAACAATCAACGAAGATCCTTCAACAACTCGAACACTACAATACAAACATGGATGCATACTCACTCGGAAATGACAACCGTCCGCCGATCTTGCAAAGAGGCGAATACATAGTATGGAGAAGCCGCTTCCTGAATTTCATAGCACTAAAGGATCAAGTCGAAAACCTACTGCAGTCCCTTGAAGAGGGACCGGCACAGTTCTGGGTTCATGTACCCGGGGACGAAACAGCTACTCCAGTAATCCAGCTTCTAGGCGACTAAAGGAGCCTAGAGAATACTCTCTGGAGGAAAGAGCTCGAGCCAAGGCTGATCTAGTAGCCATGAATACCCTTATGCAGGGGATCCCCAACGATATATACAGACAAATCGACAGCCTTTCATCGGCAAAGGGGATGTGGGATGAGCTGCATAGGATGATGCAAAGGACGGAAGTTGGCATAAAGGCCAAGAAGGCGAACATTCTCACTGCATACGACTCCTTCAAAGCTAAGCCGGAGGACAGCCTATACGAAATCTACCAACGATACCTCACTCTTCTCAACGAGATAAGGAAGATAGAAATAACAAAGACAAACATGGAAACAAATATTAGATTTCTATCTTCTCTGCCCACGGAATGGAAGAAAATATCCACACAAATACGACAAAATAAAGATCTGAAAGAGTTTGATGTCCATGCTGTGTTCGATAATCTAGCTCAACATGAGGATGATATCCGAGAGATTATCAAAGAGCAGAATGGCAAACAAACCGATGACACGGTTGCCTTAGTCTCGGAGAAGATGAGCACAAGATCAAGAAAGGAAAAGATCGTTAGGCCACCTTCATCATCAGAGTCAGAAGGAGAATCGGACTCCGACATCGAGCCGAACATGAAAGCCCTTGGAAAGCAGTTAGCTCTCATTGGACAAATGACGAGCAAGAAGTACTTCAAGAAGAAGTCTTCAACCTCAGCCAACAGATTTCGGACAAGCTCCAGGAACAAAGAACGTGCTCCGGAGAGTTCCGAGGTCAAGAACCCCAAAGAGACTAACAAATGCTTTAATTGTGGCAAAGCAGGTCACTTCGCCAGAGAGTGCACTCTCCCGAAGAAGAGAAATGCAAACTACTACTCCAGGAAGCTTCAATTGACAAAACAGAAAGAAGCTGGAGTAGCTCTCATGGCCGAGCAGGACCAATGGCTCGAGGACACGTCGAGCTCCGAAGAAGAGAACATAGCCCTCATGGCTCGTCTCGACTATGAAATGGACGCCGAAACATCCACTCGTACGGACGACGACAACGCATCCACGTCTTCAAATGAGGTAGTCTCTCACTCCACATTATTGACCATATTAGATTCATATCAAACGCAATATGCTAACATGAAACGTGAGCATAAAAGTATAAAGGAAGTAGAGAATAACCTTGACAGAGCTCAGGAGAAGATAAATAGTCTCGAATCAGAACTTAGAAGCTCTCGTGCAAAAATAGAAGAACTTATTAAGAGCTTACATTCTAGAGAGACTAGTCAACCTCCTTTAGGACAGCATAGTGAAAAGATTAAAGAGTTAGAAGACAGGCTAGCAAATAACTACAATTGTCTGGTTAGGAATCTCAATGAGAAAGCTACCTTAAATTGTAGGATAACCGAAGCTACTTCTAAGATCACTGACTTAGAAACTCAATTAGAAATATCTAACGCTAAGGTTAGTGAGCTTAGTAGGGATCTAGACGCCTGTCCAAGCCGCCAAAGCAACGGCAGAAAATAATTATGCCCTCCTAAGCGAGGAACGCAACAAGTTACATGCAAAAACTAATCTACCTCTTGACTCTCAAGAATACCACGAGGAAGTCAAAAAGGTCAATTATCAAAATTCTCTCTACAAACCTCCTATCATAAAACAGATAGAGGAGTCACAGGCAAAACTAGACAAAGAAAGAGAGGATTTAGAAGCTGAAAAGAAAAAATTCGTTAAAGAGATGGAAAATGTCAAGGCTTTCCTCGTCCTCCCAAACTACCTCACACGCTACAAAAAGCGTGAAAATAGAAAAATCGCCTTCGAAAGATCAAAAGAGCATTAATAGTTCTATTAAAAGTGCTAAGACTAATTTTACTTCACCTTCGTTCACAGGGAGCGTAGAGCCAGCACCGACTACAAAGGCGAGTGTGTCTAGTCCTAAAATAAAGAAGGAGCTAGTAGATTTAAATGTCTCTGAACATGTTTTTCCTTTTGTCAAAACAAAAGACACTCGTAGTAATAAAATAGCCATTTCTACGTTCAAAATAATTGCTTATACGTGCTCACTTCAGCCTATCACCTATAGAAGTAAAAATCTCGAAATAGGCTCTACCTCGAAAATTACTACTAATCATTCTGAAACAAATGCCAAAAGAAAAAATCATAGGAAACAAGATCCAGCCATAAAGAAAGCTTATGGCGCCATACATGACTGTACTCACCTAAGGTATCCCGTAGAAATTAAATCCCCAAGCACCTTAGGAGACTATCACAAGAAAAGATCTTTTCCTCAGTCAAACCTTCCAAGGCATTTGTACGAGCTGAAATTAACCTTCCCTGTAAGGTTCAACCAAAATGGGTTCCTAAATCTCCGCCTAGGACGACAAAAGCCAAAAGGGCCAAGTCTCCTACAGAGGCAAAACCCAAACTCACTTCTCCAAAAGTGCAATGGGTTATTAAGACTCTTCCAAAAATAGATTTAGGAGTCATATCTGAACCCAAAATTAAATCTGCTAATCTGAGAGGACCCATGCTTAAGTGGGTACCTAAAGCTCTCTAAATTGTTTTTGCAGATCTATCATGTGTGGTACCTCGACTCTGGTTGCTCCACACACATGACTGGTAAACAAGAGCTGCTGAGCAACTACAAGACCGACCAAATGGCAAAGTCAGATTTGGGAACAACGATTCAGCCTCGATTCTAGGACTTGGGGATATCATTTTGAAGAATCTGACCATCAAAGATGTCTCATACGTCGAAGGCCTCCGCCATAACTTGTTCAGCATAGGCCAATTCTGTAACAAAGGCTTCCAGGTGGTCTTCCATACAGACCAGTGCAGAATTTTGGATAGTCAGGACACAGAACTCCTTCAAGGACTTCGGAGATCCAATCTTTACACGATCAACCTGACGTCCGTGCGGCCCTCGACAGCTGTATGCCTCATTTCTCAGATTGACTTACAGAGGAACAGCCTATGGCATCAACGACTGTCTCATCTAAACAAGAAAGCTCTCCAACGTCTTTCTATGAAAAAGTTGGTTAACTGTCTTCCAACTATACAACTACAAAGGGAGCATCATTGTTCGGCATGTCACCTAGGAAAAATGAAGCGAGCATCTCATCACGTCAAGCAAATTGCGTCTACTTCTCGACCATTGGAACTAATTCACATGGATCTCTGTGGTCCGATGCAGACTCAGAGTATCAATGGAAGAAAGTATGTCCTAGTGATTGTAGATGACTATTCTCGCTACACATGGACAAAGTTCCTCCGAACGAAAGATGAGACCGGTGACTTGATAATCAATTTTGTGAACACAACTCAAAATCTGCTGCAACAGACTATTCAAGTTGTTCGAACAGACAACGGCACTGAGTTCAAAAACAACCACCTCAGTGAGTTTTATCAAAAACTTGGAATAAGTCAACAATTTTTAGCCGCCAAAACACCTCAGCAAAATGGGGTCGTCGAAAGGAAAAATCGAACACTAGTGGAAGCCGCTCGTACAATGCTGATCCAGTCAGGACTTCCACACTTTCTATGAGCTGAAGCAGTCAATACCGCTTGTTTTACTCAAAACAGGACGGTGGTTCACAAACGGTTCAACAAGACTCCGTACGAGATTTTGAATAATAGAGTGCCCAATATCTCTTTCTTTAAAGTCTTCGTGTGCAAGTGCTCTGTGGCGAACGACCGAGAACAACGTGCAAAGTTCGACCCTAAAGCATTCGAAGCTACATTTGTCGGGTATTCTTCAACTTCAAAAGCGTACCGAGTATACATCAAGTCCAACCGAACTATTAGGGAAAGCTATAATGTCACTTTTCACGAAGTGGCAGAAATGGCTTCTGGTCAACTCAGTCCAGGACCCGTGCCTAACCCGATGGTTCCTGCTCAAATCAGTTCAGGACCCGTGCTCAACCCGATGGCTTCTGAAGACAACATTTCAGAACCCGTAATCACTGGTGTGTTGGCACAAAACCAACAGAAGATGGCAACAACATCAAAGTCAATGTCAAACGAAGCAACGAGACTTGCAATAGACGATTTGGATTCTCTCTTCGAACCAGTATATCGGTCATGCACCACTGCACCTACAGTGGATTCTCCACCGTTTGAGACCGACGTACCAAGTTCATCTCATACCTCTACCCCACCCGATTCAGATTTGCCACAGAATACCGAAGAACCTACAGTGGTCCTCGAGGAAGTATCATCAGAGGCGATCGATCCAAGTGCAGAATTGGAACTTCCTCAGACAAATGATCAATCGGAGACTATAGGCAATCTAGATCCACAGATGGCTGACGCATCTGCTACAGCCTTGCCTCATGAGCGCAAGTGGACTAGAGGTCACCCGGTCGATCAAATAATTGGCGATCCTTCGGATGGTGTGAGGACACGTCGTCAACACAGTCTGTTCAGTTGCTTCTTGAGCCAAAACGAGCCTACCAAAGTAGCAGACGCACTTCGAGACCCGGATTGGACAATTGCAATGCAAGAGGAAATCAATCAATTCGAACGTCTTCAATTGTGGACCTTGGTACCCCGTCCACATGGGAAAAAAGTGGTCGGAACTAAATGGGTTTTCAAGAATAAGAAAAATGAAGATGGTGAAGTGATCCGGAACAAAGCAAGGCTAGTAACTAAGAGATACAATCAACAGGAAGGCATCGACTACGACGAGACCTATGCTCCTGTTGCCCGTATCGAAGCTATCCGCCTCTTGCTGGCTTATGCGGCTCACAAAGACTTCAAAGTCTATCAGATGGATGTTAAAACCGCTTTTCTCAACGGCGTGTTAAAAGAAGAAGTCTACGTCGCTCAGCCGGAAGGTTTCGTTGATCAAGAACATCCCGATCACGTCTATCGTTTGGACAAAGCTCTCTATGGACTAAAACAAGCCCCACGTGTTTGGTGCGATGTCCTGAGTGATTTCCTCGTGAAGTCTGGATTCATACGAGGAACGATAGACACAACCCTCTTCATTAAATGGCATGACAAAGATCTGATGGTCGTCCAAGTATACGTCGACGACATCATCTTCGGATCAACAAATCCTCGGCTCTGCAAGAAGTTTGGAGATCTCATGAAGAGCAAATTCGAAATGAGTCACATGGGAGAGATGCAATTTTTCTTAGGCCTTCAGGTCAGGCAGCTCAATGATGGAATTTTCATCAGTCAAACAAATTACATCAAGGATATTCTGAAGATGTTTCATCAAGACCAGAGCAAGCCTCTCAGCACTCCTATGTCACCAAGCTGCAAGTTGGATGCCGATCCCTCTGGTAAATCGGTCGACATCACGCTGTATACCAGTATCATTGGATCTCTTCTCTATCTCACTTCGAGCCGGCCGGATATCATGTTTGCCACCTGCTTGTGTGCCCGTTTTCAAGCCGAACCCAAAGAATCCCATATGCTCGCGGTCAAAAGAATTCTTCGCTACCTTAAAGGCACCTCTACCCTTGGCCTATGCTATCCAAAGGGTACGAATTTCAAACTTATCGGCTACACTGACGCTGACTATGCAGGTTGCCGAATGGACAGGAAAAGCACGTCCGGTGGCGCTCAATTTCTAGGCGAAAAGCTGGTCTGCTGGTTATCCGAAAAGCAGAACTGTGTGTCAACTTCGACGGCAGAAGCAGAATACGTAGTTGCCGCCAGCTGTTGCTCACAGATGCTGTGGATGCGGACACAGCTTCGCGACTATGGGTACAATCTAACTAATGTACCCATATATAGTGATAGTTGGAGTGCAATTGCCATTACTTGCAATCCTGTTCATCATTCACACACAAAACACATAGACATTAAATATCATTTTATCAAAGATCACGTAGAAAAAGGCACGATAGAGATGTACTTTGTGAACACGGAGTTTCAACTAGCCGACATTTTCACCAAGGCCTTGGATGAGAAACGATTCCAATTCCTTATCGGAAAATTAGGCAAATTGAATCTTCCGTAATATATGCATTACCTGATCTTATGTGCTATCACATGCTTCTATGTGTTTTCTATGCTTATTTGTCCTTATCTTGCGTGATATTAAAAAAAATAATAATAAATATAATAGTAAATAATAAATAACAATAATAAACATGTATACATATATATATATATATAATATAATGGGGTATGACGAAATCCTTTAGGATACTTTGATCTAAAGTCACCAAAAATTTTACCCCGACATGCGATCGATTTAATTGCTTAAATTTTGTCAGTCTAAGTCGCATTCTTGTGTCTAAAAAGGTCAGTTGATTGTTCACTAGACACAAAGTCACTCTACATGCGTGAGGATTCAAGCCTTGTTCCTTTTTTTTCTTTATTTGGATCTATTTCTCGAGTGAGTCAGACATCAATTACTTGTCTTACCTAGTGATTCTTGGTGTCATACTCACCTTGCGTTAGATCGTTAGGAAAATGATAAGGGAGTTGAGGGTATTCCTCATTCGGCCTTATATAAATTCCCCCACGTTTGCCCTTAGTCATCCAGTTTGAGCCGTCCCCGACGTCGTTTTCTTCATTTAGAAACCCATTCCCAGCCTTCAGCTGAACTCTATACTCTTCGAATGGTTGTTCAAACGAGAAAAGAAGGGGGAGATAACAAAAGAAAAGTAGGATGATGACAAAAGAAGGCATTGCTCAACGCGCAAAGACCAAAAGAACCGGCCTTCCGACCACCTTGTGGAAAGTGGTGTGGTTCCTGCTGCGAACTTCTCCAACGATAATCTCGTACGCTCGTCAGAACGGCTGGAAGAGGAGCACCACGAAGTGAACTTCTGCAACGTTAATCCGGTCTTATATCGGGAAACGAGAAGAGGAGCGCAGCCTCGGGTACGAATTCCATAACCGTGAACTTTTCCAAATAGATAATCTCTGAAACCTATCTACGGGCTAAGAGAATAGGAGCACGGTATCGGCCCGAGAATCAACAAGAAGAACTTCGCCTACGATAATCTCCTATAGCCTCGTGGAGAAGCGGAGCTTCAGCTTGAGCATAGCTTATCAAGGGATAGTAAATGAGGGAGAAAAGAAGAAAGATGGCGAAAAGAAAGGAGAGGGATCCCTTCTAAGTCCTAGCCAAACTAAAACCTTTACACCCCTTTGATTCCAATCGACGGTCTTTTGCTTGGGTGAAATGATTAAACACGCCTCGATCACAGGTAAATTGACTTGAAACTGCTTGTGTTGACTTGAGTGATAATAATATAAAAATCCCAAGATAGAAATTATTGAGAGCAAGAGAGAACCTAGTGAGAGTTGTCGAAATAGAACAATCCATGAACTTAGGACTCTAGTTTGGCGACATGACTTGACTGCATTTTTTCTTTCAAATGTCTCGTAAAATTTTAGGCTTGACGATTGATCGAAGCAAAATAATCTGACCCCATACTACAATAATAGTAAAATACGGAAAAAAAATAAAATAATGATAATAATAAAATATATATATATATACATATAAATATATGTTTCGCACATTTTGACATGCAAGTTATGTTTCATATGCGTTGAATTGAATAAATGCGAATTTTTTTTGTATGTCGCACATTCTAAATGCAATTTTAGATTGCATTGGTACGGAATTGTTTAAATGCGATAAGTTTTTTTATGCTCTAAACCTCGCACAATATTTTGAAGTACATGTTTTCGGGGACCATGTACACGTACTTGGTAAATTTATGTGTTTTTATGCTCGTGACTTGAATTGATTTAATATGCTTGCATAATTAGTTAATTCTTGTGCATCATTTGAGGGGGAGCAAGTATAAAAATCGTGGTTTAGCTCCAAATATTTTTGACGTTTATCTCTGAGTATTTCAGATCTTTCAAACTCAAGGAGTGAGACGTCGACACTACAAAGAGAGGAGCTAGACACAAGACCATATATTTCAAAGACAACATTGCAAAATTAATTGTAACTCCATTATTACTAACGTTTATCTCTAAGTGGTACAAATTTTTTTTTAAACACTACTACCAGGGGAGCTAGACGTTACTACTCGGAAAATACAGGGAGTTAATTGCATATATTTTAATTACTAAGGGGGAGCCTTATAATGGGTTTTATTTTGAAATAGGGGTCAATCTGAAATTCTTTAGAAGAAGTTACTATCGAGAAACTGGATATTTGAATTAATTCGCAATCTAAAGTTTCTCGATCGTAAACAGTGTTGGGATCGATTTTGATTAACTGCGATAATTTGCGATCGAAAAATTTAATTTTTCGTGTGCAAATAGTAATGGGCCTGATCCCTTATATCGCAAAATGTCAAATCACAAGCCCAGCAACAAATTAATGCTAGTTAATAAAAGTTTAACCTTTGTCAGTCGAAAAACTTTTTCTCACGCAACCCTAATCGCAAAAATTTCTCTCGCGAAAAACTTTCACAGACAGCCTAAAATTCTAAAAAATCTTTCCATTTTCGATCATCAAACTGTCTGTCTAAGGTAGAAATGAGATTCTTTTAACATTTGCGTGTGATTTACATTCGTTAGCATCTGCATTTTGAAGTTTTTTCGCATGTTTAGACTTTGATTTTCGACTGTTCTTCACAAATGAGAAAACCGTAATTATTTCATAGTGTTTGAGCCTTGATTTTGAGATTTCTCTGAGTTCAATGCCCGCGCTTAAGACAGTTCTGATATTCTCTATGAAACTGGTAGAATGAATCATCGGAAAATTTGAATCTTCGACTGAAACTTAAAGTTCAGATGAAACTGGGCTTTTGAATGTTTGAAGCCACCGAAGAACTTTTTCGATCGCAAACTGTCTTAATTTAATTAAGATCCTGTTTGAATTGAATTAGTTTTCGATCGATAAAATTTTGATTTAGTCGATAAGGTGGAAGATTTTGACCGATAAATTACTTACCATCGAGAAATCTAATCAGGATTTTGTGAGCGAAAAACTTAAGCACTGATTAGACATTTTAGATGCAAATTTTATCGAGCGAAAAACTCACTATCGCAAAATAGAATTTTCGATTTAATTTCAATTTGGTCGCAAAAAAAAAAAATTTAGTAACGAATAATTAATTTTTTTAAAGCTTTATTTTTCGACCGAAAAATTCGCCGCTTAGGATTTAGTTGATCGAAAAATTTCTCGACGATTGACTTGGTCTTTCGTTGACTAAGTTCTCGATAAAAATATTTCGCCGCGAAAAATTTTAATTACAATCGAAAATACATATCGCTCGACAAATTTTCAAATCGAAAAATTTTAGTCAATCGAAGAAAATTTCTCGACAGTAAATTTACCTGAGAAATAATTTCTCGATCGCAAAAATTTACACGGAATTTTTGTCGATCGTAAAATTGATCGACTACAGTCTAGATTTCAACTTCAACACTTAGAAAAATTTTCTCTAAGTCTTTTACACTATAGCGTATATTAGCGAATAAAATTTCTCGATCGAAAAATTACACGGAAACGTTTCAATTGAAATCCGTGTATAAGAAATCAAATTGCAATTCAATTTTCTCGAGCGAAAATTTTCTCGGCATGAACAGTGACTTACTGATTTAACATTTAGCGAAATTTCGAACCATTCTCCACGCGACAAATATTTCATTCGAAATTACATTCATGCCATCACGATTTTTGAAATTGAACATACACTATGCATTTGATATAATTTCAATTCAAAATCCATCGAACATGCTATTATTTGCAATATTACTATAGTTGGATGAAAGTTATTCATATTTCGACTGAAAAATAAAATTGAACTAATGAACTTTTATATATCTTATATTCCAGATGGATCGCTACCAAAGATACAACCACATATATGATCACAATACGTACTTGAAGGTTTAGGATACGAACTTTCAGCTCGATCTGGACACATTTCGGTGCCCGGACGAGATCATCGTGTCCATCCTCAGAGGCCACCCCATTTGGCACGCGCTGACGGTCACTGCCTCAGTGCCGATGGTCCATCTCCAGCAGTTCTGGGGATGCATACAAGGAGCCGTAGCAGATGGGACATTCTCCTTCATGACCCGAATCGGGACGCGGAATATTCACATGAGCAAGAGCCAGTTCGGCATGATATTGGATTTGCCCCACAACGACAACTACGACCCGCTCCCGACGGACGCAGAGATGATTCAGGATTTCCTGCACATGGGATACCAACCGCAGCTTACAAGATTAGCTTAGGTCCAGAGCAGCGGTATCCCTCAACCCTGGAAGACACTGTTCGGCATAGTGAACAAGTGTCTGTCACCCAAACATGCTGGATTCGGCAAGGGCAACGGCAACATACTGCGGATCTTTCACGGCCTCGCCTTCGCCAGAAACTATGACTTTACACAGGTAATCTGGAATGATCTAGCTGAACAGATTCGGCTGAAGGAGAACCGTAGGTCTAAGAACGTGCCCTATGCTCGATGGTTCAACGTGATCATCAGGGAGTTCATGGAGCTACATGCAGAGAACATCCCTTAGCTACCTCCTGGTGGAAACTACCAGCCGCCAAGGCTAAAGTTTTTCCACAACCCACGGCTCACGGACCTGGACCAACCGTCGATGCCGATTCCACTCAACTTACTCAGGCTCGCCGACCCCGCGAGAGCTGAGTATCAGAGGTTCTGCTGGGAACACAATTTAACGGAGGAAATGATCAGAGGGCCCCCGGCAGATCACCGTGTGAGCCCTCCCCAACACCAACCAAGCCCTGACGACGCGATGATTGACGTTGTCGCTCAAGAGCTTCAACAGGAGTCTCCTTTGATCGAAGAGCCGATGCCCGACGTGGAAGATGCTTTGATAGACGTCGTGGCTACAGAGATGGCGCTTGAGGCTCCTGCACTCGAATTACAAGTGGAAGTGCCCGTACATGTTGGCGTGCTCGAAGAAACTTTTGAGGAAGTTCTTCCGCAAGAGGCACAGTCCGAGACAGAAATGGGGCAAAGCTCTCTTCCACCGGTGACGGATCAGGCACTGGAGGACGTCAATCGTGACCTTACTCCTCACTCGGCCACCTCGTCTGACACAGAGTCCGACGAGGAAATAGGTCTAATCAGGAGGACTCCCAGAAGACTGAGCATTGAGCTGGAGTCTCTCTTTCCGGCCGTCACCGTCGCACCAGATACTATGCTGACCACATCGACAAGTGCTGCTGGTTCCCAGGCGCAACCTGAGCCTGCCTTAACACCCATAGAGCCGAATCCTCAGGATTCGACTCGAGGATTGGGTGGAAGTCTCATACAGTGACAACCTCAAGTGACTGCGAGCCAACCCCAAGAGTCGGTGTCTACTCTAGGGTTGATAACAGGCGACATCAGTCGTCCTGGTCCATCCATGGAGGCGTCCACACCCCTTGTGATGAACGAGCAGTTCCAGGCCGCTCTCTCTGCCGCTGTACAGTCTATGGAAGACAAGATCACGGAGAGAGTACTTCAAGCTATCGAGGCATCCCGAAGAGATACCGGAAAAGCACCTGCCTCTGAAGGCCCTTCGTCACAAACCCACCCCACACCTCCACAACCCACGCCCACCGACCCTTTAGCCACTTCCTCCATCCTCATCAACCCATACACCATCCTATCACCGAGCTCCACGACATTCTCCTCGCCCGTTTGATAAGCCTGTCCATCCGATCGCCTCAAGAAGAATCCCTCTATCGGCAATTGGTGGACAATCATGAGCCACCGACTGACACTGCCGAGGCCAAAGCTCCCACTCCCGGCACAGACATGACGATCCTGACGATCAGGACCATCATGAGGTGGTGAAGAGGCTGAGGACATCTACATCCGGCCAAGGACAAGGCTCGGGCGTTACGCGAACAAGCGCTGGAGCTGGTGAAACCCAGACTACGCAAACCACCCAATACTACCCAAACCACGCACCGCACAGCCACTCTACCACATATCGACCCACCAACCTGTCACCTCAGGACGCCTCCGCCCACACCGCCGATCTACTCAAGCCTCTTGCTTCCGGAAGAAGAAGCAAGCGCTGCAATGCTTGTAGCTCTGGCAGCTACCCAAGCTACTCCCTCCGTCGCTCTAGACCAACCGGGACCCTCTGGACATGGCGTCAATCCACACGAAGTATTAGACAAGTACATCTTCGAAGGCCAGTGGATGACCCATTCCATGCCCGAGGAGCATCAGAGACAACGGCTTCAGGACGTACGCCACTTCTTACAACAAGCATCCGTGGATCTCGTGATCATTGAAGACGACGAACTTCAAGAAGGTGTAGACTACCAAAATGAAATCCCAAGGCTACCGGAGTTGATCACACAGCGAGCGGCTCCCCTACAAGACAGATGCCAGGGACCGTTCGGATCGACACGCCGTGGGAGAACATCCATATGAGATACCTTTCCTTGAAGAAGTCAGGGAAAACATTTGGAGGTCACCGGATCAGCAGAAGAGAATGACATATCTGTGGATGCTGACCCAACTAGGACCGGATGTGAGGCAGGGGATCCCGAAGGATCGACTGAGGACTCACTTCAGGGAACTCTCCCCAATTTGCCAACTCCTCAGTGTCTACTGTGCCAAAGGAGGACTTCCAACACCTCACTACGTCATCAAACGAGTGGACAGGACCCGAGAGGAACTGAGCGAGAGCGACCCGCCTTACCTCACCGTCGATGAAGGCTACCGTCTTTATCAGCTATACGTGGAGAAGTGCAAAGGTCCTCAGGGCTTCATCAAGAAAGAAGGCCTCGAAGGGCTCTACCGGTTCATGATGCGACAAGTCAAGTACTTCGTCGCTCACGACCTTCAAATGGCGCTTGAGAGCAATATGAAGAAGGTCAACATGGCCGAACCACTCTTCAAAGGACCTGAGATCGAAAGGATTCCAAGCAATCACGTGCATATCAGCTCTGTCATCGGCATCACCTACAACAACCCAATTGCCAAGAAGAATAGGTTGATGCTGAAGACAGAAATTCACAAGTTTTGCGACGGAACCCTGAAGATCGTCAGGAGGAATATCGAACAGAGATTGGAAGAAATAAATAGAGACACGATGCTGAGGATCCACCGGTTTGTGAGAGAACAGCCACTCCTGATGGAATTATTGGATGACATCGAGGAGCGCCTGAAGCTCAGGGAGACCGTTAGGGACTACGAGCATGCGTTGGGCTTGCGCAGATCGTACTATGCCCGACAAGGACGAACAGCGCGGAGACGCAACCAAGCACAAAGGGGGAGAATGTAGAATATCATTTGTAACTGTGCTTGATTTCATTAGTTGTCCTTGTAATTAGGGGCTTTACTTGATTAGTCTTTAGATTAAGGACTAGTTCGATATTTATACCAAGATTGTTGGTATAAATACTTGTAAATGAATTGAGCTGAATAGAGAAAGTTTAGAGAATTGATCCGAGGGGCTTGCAATTCGATTTCTAGAGAGAGAAACAACCGTAACTTTCTCACTCTATTTGAATTCTCTCTCGTGTTCTTAACTTGAGTTTTTCGATCGAATTCAATTGATTATCAAAACGATCGAATTACTATGAATGCTAACCTAGGATCGTAGAGTTGTTAACTGAGGACCTAACAATGTCTATGTATATGAAAATATTCACACATGCATTGATGAGACTAGGTGATCGCATGTTATACACAGCCCATGGGATAGCATATATTGTTCTGTGCTTATATGGAAATAATGCATGAGATATCCTACTGAGTTATAAAAGGAAAATATGCTGTTTATATATGAAAAGCGACATATCCGTTGATACTTGTTTATTCTTGAATGAAATCGAGTAGAAACGTTCGCATGCTTTCCATTGAATTTAATGTGCCATATTGAATTAATATCTTTCCTTATGCTGACTTGAATATTATATTTAGGAAAGAGTTGATTTGATTGACTTTGTGGATAAGGTGCTATTATATGGTATGTGCTATAAACGGATGTGATCTCTGAAATAAGGAAAGTTCTGCCATGATTGATAAATCAAATGAAGTATGCTCTGATCTGATTTATGTGCTAAACATGGTAAATATATTGATCTAATACTATGAGCTATATATGGAAAACGTGCTGATGTGATGCTATCTCGTGTGCTATAATTGGAAAGTTAATTTGGATTGATTTATACTAGAAACACATAGCAGGGAATCACTTACGGAAAGTTCTGACTTGGTAAATATATGCGAAATGATTGAATATGCATGAGAACGAATTTGAGTCTTTATTTGGAATATATTCATGCTTAAATGAGCTCTTATATGGAAAATAATCATGCTTTAATGTGCTATATGACCGTTGTGATGATTTAGTAAGAGCATGATTTATATGGAATGATTGACTCGAAAATTGCATGGAAACTATGCTTGATTTGGTGATTATTAAATGATATGATTTTCCATGTGAAGTGTTGATTGAAAAGGATTATATATGAGCTACACTTCAGAATTTCGATGAACTTAGAATTTGCGAGCATAAGCCTACGAGAGATTCTTGAGCAGAAATATACTGAGATATTCCTGAGTCTTCATTTGCGATAGCTTTCTGCCATACTGAGCTTTAACTTTCGATTCCATCAATGAGCGAGTGATTCATTCTGATATTCCAACCCCCCGCAATATATTCTGTCTTCGGACGTGTTGTCTACATGAGCAATACCAAGGAGGCAAGGTCGACGATTACGCACACGTGAAGGGAAGGACGAGTTCCTGGGGTCCTTCGGTAGCGAGCTGTGTCTGTCGGGATCATGAGATTCCGAGGAAAGAAACTCGGCCTGTGGTAACCTAGTGTCTCTAGTGTTCGACTTGTTTCAGTTGTGTATTGGGCTAATCAACCAGTTTTGTATCCAGCTACGGTGCATGGGGAGCAAAGCCCAAGGAGAGGAGTAAACCCCAGTTGGGGATATAACCTCTATAAAAATCTTGTCTCGCATTTACTTTTCAATTATTTCCTTATCACTGTGAGACAGACCCGACACACATCCGACGTAACTAGGATATATCAGGCACACTCGTCACAAGCATCAGTAGGCATATCTAAGCCATTGCACTTAGGATTTGTGAAAAGAAGAAGCATAAAATTTTATAAGCCTAATTCAACCCTCCTCTTAGGCACATTTATATCTTCAACTAGTATACCTTATGCATCTTTGGAAGAAAAATGGTTTTTTAATTTATCATTTTCTTGCTTTTTGGTCGGGTCAATCGACAGTTTAGACAGTTTATATCTTCAGTAATATAACTTCTTTAACACTAATTATATTCTCGAGATAATTAAAACAGTATCGTGACATATTTTTCAATATTTGTGCGTGCCATGTTTTAATTAGATTATAACTTATATTATTTTATTTTATCACGTAAAAAGATAATGTTCTAGTTCTTTTCTATTGATACCGTTGAGGAAGTTTTATTAATAGTTAATCGTTGATGTCGTTATACATTATGATGTTAATATAACTATACAACTGTCAATTTCTTGGGACTGAATTGTTTTTCTAATCAAACGACATCATGTATCAATGAAATAGTCATAACAAAGAACAATCGCTAGTGATTTTGCTAGGCAGTGGACCGCTTCGTTATAATGGCACTTCAGTAAAGAGAATCTATATATATAAAAGTTGGAGGGCGACTCTCCTGTTCTGACACGTGTGCAACGGAGTCCCCCCATCCAATCACAGCGCGCGGAAGCAACTCCGATTAATATTCTGATTAAATGTTGGTAGATTCCGAGTTTTATTTGTATGAAAGTGCTGACGTGGCAGCGTAAGAATGATTCTATATTTTATTTGCGGCGATTGCACTAGATAATACGATGTTCTCTCGCAGGAGATATTAATGATAGTATATTAATTTCCCACTAATCGTGGTTCATTAGTGGGTCGTATGTGGTCTTCCTATTAATGTCTCGATCAATATTCCTTATTTCCATTATGACCGACCGTGAATTTTAACAGTCTTTCAATATTGATGAATGATGAATTGTATGGGATGTCTTTATTGATCAGTTAATTGCTCATTTCATCATAGGTTTCTATGGGTGTAGTAGTTGAACAGACTTTGAGGTCGGCTATATAATGGTCTGTCTGTCATGTTGACTTTAACAAACTGCGATTTCTATGAAATGGGTGACGTAACGAAATATTCTGCTCTAGATGAATAAAAGGCTAAAACCAAATGTGGAACTATTATTGCGCGCCTTCTCCGTTCATGGACGGCTATAAACATCAAGAAAAATGGAGAGCCCATGAGCCTATATATGCTGTTGTTGGATGAGAGGGTGATTGTTCAATTGTTTGCTATGTTGTATGTTTATTGTCATTTATTTCATTAGTTGGGGTTTGTAGGATACTGTGATGCAGGCGTCTGTCCAAAAGGGCTGATCGATTTGCATCAAAGCTTAAGGTTGGACATGTTTATTCAATATCTGACTTTGAGGTTGTTGATTCTCCCAGAAGCTATAGTATGACTGATGTTGACTGTATGGTGAGATTCACTGATCGTACTGCCGTGGATGAGGTGGATGACCAGCGCGCTCAATAGGTCTCGACAAATTTATATTCATGACTTATGAGGTTTTAATGTAGTTGGCAAACCGCAATAAGGAATTACCGGGTATTCTGTGGGGTTGCTTATATTACTATTACGTATAAATCTGTTGTCTCCGTGGTACATCCTTCCGTTTACATCCGTGACGTTCCCTAACATGATATTTTTACAGTCATGCATTTAATTGCCTGAGATTTTCAGGTGCATATACAGTTAGCCCACGTTAGTGTTCATTGCCGTCTTTTTTACAATCATAAAAGATAGACTGTGATATTTCAATTTGTTTTCTCGTGGTACAGTCTTCAATTTTTTTGTTGCTGTATAGATCTTTTACCAGCCGTGCCTACAGCGATAAATTTCTTTAGCATAGTATTTTAGCAGTCTTGCACTCCAATTCCATTGCATTTTCAGATACATATACAGTTAGACTACGTTGGTGTTCACTACCATGCCCTTTTTTTCAGTTATACAATTGAAGTTCCATACATTTTCGGCTGCATCTATAGTTTAGCCTACTTTATTGTTCACTGTCATGCCATTTTTACAACAATACAACTGAATTTCCATATGTTGTTATCTACATATATAGTTAGCCTACGGACTTGCGGTTCTCATCGGGTGTGGTTTTCTGAGCATGTATTTGCTGGTGATACTGTTCCTGACATTTTTGTTTGCTTCCCCATATAGATGTTATTGGTTTACTATCTCAAGTAGTTGATCCGGATGTTTCCGACGGTGGTGGTGCAAGGCGTGCTGAGTTGAGGATTTTCTTGCAGGGGTATTTGTCTCTGCCTGTTTCGTATGAAGCTGTCCCAATCCCATATTTTTCGACCTTTCAAGACATAAGTATATTTTGATCATTCGCGATATTGCAGTTATCTGAACGCCACTGTTACTGTGTGGGCAGAGAAGGCGGACGAGTTTTGCGACGCTGTTCGGTCCAGCATTGGGAAACAAGTAGTTGTTTTTGTGACAGGTGTTAACCCCGGATTTTTTGGTCGTAAGTGATTTAGTTTATTTTACTTCAGATATTCGACTGTCTATCTTTATGTAAACTGTTCTTGCAGAAACCCTTTTACTTGAACACCACATCCACGTCGAAACTGTATGTCGACCTTGAGGTTGATGAAGTTTGGCAATTCCGCAAGAGGTGGTCTCACGGTTGTTAACCTTATTTTCCTTTTTAGTTAATATAGTTGCCTGATGTCGTTATTTGCCGCGTGAAGTATGAGTATATTGGAAAGGCCCGTCGCATTGTCCCTCGGCACAAAAATGCCTGACATGCAATTGTGCCGTATTGCTGATATCTATGCATTCTTGCATAAGGAAAATGAGCAGGTATGGACTCATATGTTTCCATTTGCGTGTAAAAGATGATTGGTGACTGATTGGAGATGGTTGATTTGCATGTCAAGGACTTGTTTGTGTGGCTAAAATAACTGAGATCCTGACAAGGAATGGTTGACATTATATCTCATGCTCAAAGTGTTCCAGTAAGGTGGAGAAAACGGATTCGTCATTGATATGTAATAGGTGTTCGGACCCGAAAGCTATTGGCATTCGACGGTATTGTACATTGGTTCATTGACCATTACATATTTTCCCCTGAACACATTTATTGAAAGCCGTTTTACCTGTCTCATCTCAGATTCCGAATTGATGTATAGTTGCTGATGACGTTGATACAGCGACGTTCGTTATATTCAATGGGCCTGCAACAAAGTGTATAAACAACAGCTGAGGAGATTCGCGGTGGCCTGGTATGGTATGTGTATATTAATTATGTTGAGACTCAATTCTTACAATCGCGGTGAATTTTCAGGGGCGTGTTGACTCTGGTGTTGGGCCGGGGGGTGTTGAAATACCGATTGCATATCAAGTTTGGTTGGCAGAACCTTTAAGTTCTGCATAAAGGTTAAGCCTTTTGATTTTCGCAGCATGTTTCGGAGTTTTGCTGTGTCCCGTATGGTGGAGCAGACTCCACACAAGCCCGGCGACATCTTCGTGGATGGGTCAAAGGTAATTTACTTTTACCCTAAGCCTGGGTATTGTGTTGACCTATTTTATTTGGCTGGGGATTTTTAGGGCACCGCTAGCAATGGTAATGTGGCAATTGTGAGAGACGCGCTTGATGGATTGGGACGTTTTGGTGCGGATTGTGCAGCAATCGTTGTTGAAAACGTTGATGTTGCTGTCTAAGGAGATAAGCGTTCGCCTAAAAATTCATTTCCGGATGCCTCTGAGCAAGCTGCAGACAATTGTATCACGAACATCGGCGTGCGAAACGGTGGTGGTAGTGAGCCTGTTACTTACAAGAAACAGAAGATGAGTCTCAACTAAGCCGTTTGTATAGAACTGCTTATAGTCCATGTGTCTTGGCTTGCATGCTGAATAAATCTTAAAGAGATTAGATTTAGTGCATCTAATCTTTATTAAGTCTCTTTATACTATGCAATTTTGCCCTCTATGGTCTTTCGAGCTTATTTTGCCTCCTTATCTAATAGATTTGAACCTTCCATATAAGGCCATGGAATATTAACATTATATTTAGTTCTTACTTTCTCCAAAGTTTTGGGATGCTACGAAGCCGTGCATAGTTTCCCATTCTCATATCATAAACGTCGAAATCCAACTCCATACTGTAGGGGCACGTTTTCCCAATAGTCAAAGTTGAAATTGTATGACTGTCCATTTATTATGCAATACTGTCTTTGTGGATTCCTGAATAATTAAGCTACTGAAGACCCTATTCATTACATTTTTATTTGAACATGACAACGTGTAATAATGGTTTTGTCGAGGCGTGAAGAATTTATTACCTGAATAACTTATTAAGAGTGGATAATATAATGTTATATAATACAACATAACGTATATAATATAATAATATAGTATAATTCCATATTTGTGTAATAATATTAATAGAGCGGGCTAAGCATGTTTTATACTAATAATATACCATGCTAAATTTTTTATCTGCTTTTTGACACATCGTATGTTTTTTTTTGCATTTTTTAATTTTTATTTCGTACTCATGTTTACAGGAAGGTCAATTCATACTGTGTATTTTTCCCTTACATTGGACCTAATTATGTGCATTTTTAATTGTTGGGCCAGCCCATTTCAACATTTCAATTGTTTGCCTTTGTGGCATTGTACCCTAAATAATTATGAGTTATGTAATTGATGGCCCAGCCAACCCATCGAAAAAGCATATTCATCAACGAAGAAAAAAATTAGAAAATTCCTTTTCCTTTGTTTCACTTGATTTCAAAGTTCGCATAATCGAACCTGTTTATTCCGTGGTCATACAGTCCAGAGGTCACGACTATTCCATCGGATACTAATTTGAAGTTGTTTATGGACGACTATCTGGAGCCTCTAGAATTTGTCTGTGTGGTATTTTCCAACCAGTCTCCACTGATCAAAGAAACTGGAATGGCTGAAACTGGCTCAGAGGAATTCTCTGTGTTTTAATAGTTTGCATTAAGATAGTCAATTGGCGAATGGCCATTTTTTCCTCTTTTACATGATTACTCAGTATGAATCATTTAGTCTACATATTTCGAGCTATACTGGGTGAACGGATTGGGTCTTTTGCATTAAGATAGTCAATTGGCAAATGGCCATTTTTTCCTCTTTTACAAGTGAGATATAGTTTTTTTCGTGGGTATGCTATGCCATCTGGTCGAGATGTTCTTGCAGGCTTTTCTATAGTCCAGTGTATATTCGTGGTATATTTCTGTGTATATTTCTTATGCAATCTGTTGGAGAAGAACAGATGTTGTTGCATACTATTGTTGGATATTGTTCTATATTTTGTGTAACAGCATTGGTTTTCCGTTTCAGATGTTGTTTGACACTCAGCTTCCACAAGTAATATTCTGCCCTTCAAATTAACCTTATGTGCTGACTATAAGGGGGTTAGTGAACTTATACGGGACAGCCTAAACGCAGCAGAGATTGCAGAAATTCTTGCACGATCTCCATTTGGGCATCTCATAGCCTGTGCAGAAAGGTTCTATCTGTCCAGCCAGCTAATTTGGTACATGATGCAAGCACAGACTCCACTATGAAGTAGGGATGAACTGTGGATGATTATCAATTCCAGGCCTATACGGTTTTCGCCTCGGGAATTCTATTTGATTACTGGTCTGAGATTTTCTACTGATCCAGAGGTGGACGAAAATAATTCGTTTATTACAAGGCACTTTGCACTCGAGGAAAAGGTTACGCTGCAGGACGCGATTGATAGGTTGACGGAAACAGGATTTACTCAACGTCTGCTGTTGACGTTGAAAGATTAAAAATGGCCAGTGTGGTGTTCGTCCTGGAGTTCTTGATCAGCGTGCATGCGAATGAATGTGAGGATAAACCCAATGATACTTCACTTAGTAGAGAATTTCGACGAGTTCAACAACTATCCTTTTGGAAAGTATACCCACACCACCGTTCTGACGTCACTGAAAAGGAACCTCTCACCTTTCAAAAGCAGTCATGGAACAAGCAGTTCAAAAAGGTACAAGACGTTGTGCTTGGTGGCTTCGTGCACCCAATTCAGGTAATCTTGCACGACTCTACACGCACGATTCGTATCCTTGCATTTTTACACTAAAATATCGTGTAACCCACTGTTGTTTTAAAAACAGATTCTTGCTTATGAATGCTTGCCAGGCATTGCAAGTAAATATTCAACGTACTTGGCCGATATAGCCGAGCCGGTCCCGAGAATGTGCAGATGGAAGACAAATGCATGGCCACAAAACAAGTTCCAAGGTTGCAGGACGTTGCAGATGCTGCTAGGAACTCAGCAGTTAAAAATAATAAAGTTTTTTTCCCTACAGGTCAAGAGGTTGTTGCAGACTATTTTTCCAATAGCAACTTCGATGCACCTCCCCAGAACGAATGCCTTCAGCATGACAGGTAGCCGTCGTCGAGAAGCACCAGTTCGCCGAATTCCCCCTATTGGACGATGAAGACACCCAAATTCAGGGCGAAGATAGCAATGAGAGAGTTTTGCCTTCTCCAACATTACAAAGTTTCGTGGACAATCTCCGGGGCAGTCATAAGGGTATGCATTAGAGCCCAAATGTTGTTATCGAGGATAATGCCAACATCGAATCAAATCATGAAGGACGTATACAATCACCTCCTCAGTCGCATGTAGATGTAGTGGCTGATATGAACGATGCGTCGCCCGTAATTGGCAAAAGGCTGCAACAGACAACTAATTTGGACGACCGTGCAAATGTGTGTTGGGCTGATGGAAATGATCGTATAGATAACCATGATGAGTTTGTCAACGTCGTGGAAAATGAGGTGGGTGGAACTTCTCATGTTCAGGAACCGTTAGTTGAGGACGAGTTGGACATGGAGCGAGAGACAGGGAAGGTTAATTCTCAGTCGTTGCGTGGTAGGTCGAAAGCAGCTAAGAAGGTCTTGCGACAACTTGGAAATCTTAGTACTATAGTCGAGCACCACACTCAGCAGGTCGTGAATATGACCAGCCCAAGTTAAAGCAGGTTTTGATGGTTTGAACGTGAGGATGTCTGATATTGAACGTGCTCAACCGCTAGAAAATATATTGAGAATCACTGATGACCAATTACAACATTTGAAAGAAAAGAAAGGGACGATACAAGGCATGGAGGCTGGTAAAATACTTTTTCTTCCAGCTAAATTTTGCAATATCTTTCCTCTAATTATCTCACATCATATTTGTCTTATAGAGTTAATTGGGCGAGACGCAATAGACGACGGAAATGAAATTCCACCAGCGAAAAAGCAAAAAGCACTAGGGCAAAGTGCCCAACCCTCTTCTACCGCTGGCAGAATTCCACACGGGAAGCAGAATATTGATAAGCGCGTTCTGTACAAGCTGCAAATATGGCCAAAAGCAGTTGAGTCCATAGAACGCATGGCCACCAATCAATTCGTACCAGGGCTTTGCGGGACAGAGCTTAAACAGGAATTCTTCATTGAACTGAAGACCGGCAGCACCTGCATTCGATCTGTTGTAAGTTTACGTTTGAACATTAAATCATGAGGTATTCCCCAATGAATTCGTGTGTGCCAGGCATTTATGAATATCCATTGTTTTTACTGACTTTGCCTACGCAGCACGTCGATGAATGTTTGCGCGGATTCGTTGAAATGCAAATGAGGGGTGCCAGCCCTGTGAAAACGGCCGCATTCATGAACATAATGTTCGGCCAGTTGGTGAATCGCTCCTAATTGTTGGTGGAAAGGCTGATCTGACGAAAGTGATGCCGTTTGTTCTTGGAAAGTGATGTGTCGGTGATTGTGCTACCAGTGAACGTCAACAACAATTATTGGGTATTGGCCACCATTCACCCCATTCATGATTCAGAAATATCAGCTGATACAAGGTTCACAGCGACACGTGCGGCGATGGGCAAAACAGTCCATATCACCAAATTCCTGCTACGACACCGAGGCATTGAACGTTCGAATTTTCAGTTCTACTATAGTCGTGACGGGCGAATTGCGCAGCAGCGTTACAGGTGACGTTATACAAAAGAATTGATTCGCATACGTCATGGCCTTCTTTATTAGTTAACCATGAGACATAGTTTTTGTTGCATCGGAGAATGTGGCGTCCACATGTTGCGGAATGCATTCGGCATATTGTTCTCAGGCGACAATCTATCTCGCATTAAACCCTGCCAAATAGAAGAATTTAGAAAATATTTGGCAGCATCTGTCTACCTTAACTTATTGGCATTGGCCTCCATATAATGAATAGGCATGTTGAAGAACATTGAACTTATTTGCGTAGTATTTGCGATGGGTCTTTGAGGCTTATGTTGGTGCCTCTAGACATGCTTTTGTGGTTGTTTTTATCGTTTCTGTCCTTGACAATATTAGATGACTCAACAATCCTAGACATGATGGTAGCCGTTGTTGTATGAAAGGTTGGAAGAAATTTTCAACATTATCAGATACCATTTAGTACAATTAATTAAGCTGATTACTGTATGACTGACCCTATAACAAGTATTCCACCCCATTATTTGGCTGGCTGGGGCACCGCACACAACCATTCTTACTATCAACATGCATGGTTGTTAACTTATTGTGAAGGATAGGAATTCAGTTAATCAAATAAAACATACTTTATAAACCAATCAATAGGCGTCTCTGTGTCATAATCGATGTGTCGTAATAGATAATTATGCCAATTTGTGTCGCCAGCCTACCGGGATTGGGCAATAGTCTGGTGCGTTCAATGTATAACTGTAAAACAATGTAAAACTATAGACTGGATAAAACTAATAATGCAGAATATGTTTTGCAATTTTTGTGTTTACAAATGGTAAGGATAATAATGCATTAATTTTATATTACAAAGTAAAAAGACTAATGTGTCTGGCACGCGTTACTGTAAGATAATCATGTATATCATAGTATCATGGTGTAGATTTCCGACTTATTTTTATTATTGCTTAGTCGCGATTTTTACAAGAAATTAAACAATTTTCCTGTATTAATTTTCTTGCATTGATTTGGGGGAAAAAACCTTCAACTAGGCCGTCACTAATTATGTGAAAAATTTTATTTCTGGCCCAGCCCATTTCGAAATTTCCATTGATTTCATTGGGCGCAGTGTGGCCTAAATAATTATGTCTACCATGAAATTGACGGCCCAACCCATCCGAGGAGAAAATTATAGTGCTTATCAGCGAATTAAAAACATAGAAATTTCATCATCCTTCGCTTAACCTGATTTGAAAATTCCCAGCATCGTAGCCTATTTATTCCTTGGTCATACAGTCCACAGGATCGCGGTATTTCACCTAATACTATTTAGAAGTTGGTGAAGGTTGATCATTTGAAGTCTGAAACAACTTGCCTGTGCGATATTTTACAACGAACATACAACGATCAGAGAACCTGCAACGGCGGCAACTGACTCAGAGGTATTGTGTGTGTTTTAATAGGTTAAAGAATGCTTACTGTCTGTGCTTCACTTAGCCAGCTTATGTCGACTTCTTCTGTCAAAATTGATTCTGTCTTCTCCATCAAGATAGTGAAATGTTGGTTGCCGCTCGGTTCTCCCTTTTATAAGTGGGCTACAGATGTTTTATAGAAGTATTATGAGGACTGTTGTAGATAGATGGTCTCAAGATGTTGTTGCATGGTGTTCAATCTTTTTGTGTATGTGCGTAGTATATTTCTGGTATCTTTGTTATGTAGGTTTTTATGAAATCTGTTGCAGATGAATGGTTATCAAATGTTCTGCAAACTGCTCTTAAATACTGTTATATGTTTTCTCTAACACTATGATTATTAAATTTTCAGACATTATTAGACACATAGCTTCCACAAGACAATATTCTGCCCTGCAAATGAACCTTATGTGCTGACTATAAGGGAATTAGCAAACTTATACGAGACGTGCTAAACGCAGCGAAAATTGCGGATGGCACGATCTCCGTTTGGACATCTCATAGGCTGTGCAGATATGTTCTATCTGTCGAGCCAGCTAATTTGGTACATGATGCAAGCGCGGACTCCACTACTTCGTAGGGACTAACTGTGGATGGTTATCAACTCCAAGCCTATACGATTTTCGCCAACAGAATTCTGTTTGATTACTGGGCTGTGATTCTCTGCCGAGCCAGAGGTCGCCAAGAATCATGCTTTTGCTCAGAGGCACTTTCCAGGCGCACAAAAGGTTACGCTGCAGGATGCTATTGCAAATTAAGTGAGATGGGATGTAACTCATCGTCTGCTGTTGATGTTGTACGATTAAAAATGCCAGTGTGGTGTTTGTCGCGGGAGTATTTGATCAGCATGGTTGCAGATCGGATGTGAAGATAAATCCAATGATACTTCACTTAGTGGAGGATTTCGACAGCTTCAACGCCTATCCCTTTGGAAAGTATGCTTTCAACACTGTTATGGCCTCACTGAGAAGGGACCTCTCTTCGTTTAAAAATATTTTGGGAACAGGAAGGTCAAGAAAGTATCATACCTTATGCTTGGGTGGGTTCGTCCACCCAATTCAGGTAATCTTACCAGCCCCAAAATGCATGATCCGTAACCTTGCATATTCACAGTGTAATGTCAAACTAACCACTTTTATTTTGAAGCAGATCATTGCTTACGAATGCTTGCCACGGAAATATGCAACGCGCTTCAGCGGTATGGTCGACGCGCTACCCCGTATGTGCCGACGGAAGACAACGCCTTGGTCAACAAAGCGAGCACCACGATTACAAGACATTGATGACGCTGTAAGGAAGTCAGAGGTTGTGAATAATTTCTTTATTGCTACAGCACAAGAGGCAACTGCAGACTATTTTGCCAATAGTAACTTGGATGCCATTCCAGCAAACCATGGTCTTCAACAAGCCCCCTCGCCATCATTGAGAACTATCGACGAAAGTGATTCACCACAGACACCCGTGTCGGACGATGACGATGTCACAAATATGGGGGGAAAAACCAATGAGGAAGCTTTACCTATTACAGGATTTTGGGAGCGAACTCCTGCCCAGGCGCAAGGCCCTGCATGAAACGCCAATTGTTGCCCTGATGGTAATGACAATATCGAATCCAATGCCGTAGAACAGATCCAATCACCTCCGTATCCACACGTAGATGTTGTGCCCACTATTTGACGAGTGCCACCACCAGACCACTAATCTTGAGACAATGCTAATGCGACGGGCCATGCTGCAAAGGATGATATGGGCACGCATCATGAGTTCCTCAACATAGTGGAAATTGAGGCAGCTAAGTCTTCTCATGTCCAGGATCCGTCTGCTGTACATGGGCTTCAAATGCAGCGAGGAATGAGCCAGGTTGATCACCAGACCAGCAATCTTGAAGACAATGCCAATGCATCGCGGGATGCTGGAAATGATGGTATGGATGCGCATTACGAGTTTTTCAACATTGTGGAAAATGAGCCGGGTAGGTCTTCTCATGTCCAGGAGCCGTGTGTTGTACATGGGTTGGAAACGCAGCGAGGAATGAGCCAGTTTGATTTTGAGGTGCCGCGCGTTGTGTTGGCGGGAACTGAGCAGGTCTTGCAACAACTGCAAAATTTCGGTACAGCAATCGAACACCACACTGACCATGCCTTCCATATGACCAATTAAATAAAAGAAGGCTTTCTTGGATTGAACGTGCGGCTGACTGATATTGAGCATGCTAAACCACTTGAAGATGTTTTCAGCTCCTTTGGTGACCAGCTACATCAGCTGACAGAAAGGATAGGGAAGAAACAATCCTCGAAGCCTGGTAAAAATAGCCTTTTCTGCTGTTACGATTTGCATTCTCAATCTTCTAAACGTCTGCCATCATATTTCACTTATAGAGTCAGCTGACGCCAAGGCAATTGGTGAAGGGACTCAGATTCCAACCGCAAAATGGCAGAAAACATTGAAAAAATGTGTTGCTCCATCTCCTCTCACAACCAGACTTCCATACGGAAAGGCCAATGTTGATGAGCATGTTTTGTACAAACTGAAAATGTGGCCAAAAGCAGCCGAGTCCATAGAACGGATGAGCGCGAGGCACTGCGTCATAGGCCTTGTGGGACAGAGCTGAAGCAAGATTTCTTCAATGAACTAAAGACTCGCAGCATTTGCCTACGAGATGTTGTAATTTTACGTTTGAGTGTTAAATTATGACATATTTCCCACAAATTTACGAATAACCATGTTTTTCTCAAATTGGTAACGTAGCATGTCGATAAATGTATCCGCGGATTCATCGAAATGCAACTAAGGTGCGCCACCCCTCTGAAGACGATTGCCTTCATGAATACAGTTTTCAGCCAGTTCATCAAGTCACTTCCGGTTGTGAATAAAACGGCTGACCTGACGGACTTGATGCCCTATGTTTTTGGAAAGGCTACCAATTGGCCATCGTGCAGTTGCAAAGATGCGTCAGAAATTGTCCTGCCTGTCAACGTGAACAACAATCATTGGGTGTTGGCGTTATCTTTCTTAGGCAACTGACACGCTCGAATACTAGCAAGTATACTAGGTCGGGCAAGTGTATAAAACGGACGTAAATTCGAATATCGATCCACGAAGATAGCTCGATTAATTTTAAAAGACAATTCTAACTTATATAAATAATTATATATTTTTTTTCTTGAATTAAAAACACAAATAAACAGCTATAAAACGATTACGATATTAATTGATGACAAACGTGGTTAAAGCACATATTTCGGCACGGATTATTCTATGTCTTCATGCAATGGACTTTATCTAATCAATACGATTTTAAGTTAAGGTAGAAACTCCTAATATACGTGCTACCCGCTCTCGCGTGTATAGTAACCCTATGCAAGAGTGAATCAATCAACTATATCCCTATATGACTGTAGTTACTCCGCACGCATTCGGCTATATGAATTTCCCCGAGTCTAAGCGTTTTCGACGCCTAAAGTCTCGGAAACCTCACGGACGAAACCGATTCCATCTCCTGTCAGCTTTACGTCGTGGTGTTCAACCCTTTAGTTCTAACCGGTCTAATCTCCTCTCTGTTTCATAAACCAATCAACAAAACAAGCACATGGCGAGCAATCATCCGCAGGCATTGAACTCAGCGAAGAACACATAACTTTCACATACGATTAAATAAAGCACGGTAACATTAATACGAGTTCATAATACGGCCTAATAAGGCCTTAACCACAAAATGACTTACGCTAAAATATTAATTAGCGAAAACAACGAATAAACAAACACATAATTAAAACACATAAAAAGGAAAGACAGAATAAAACGCCCCTCACAGTACATTCGTCGAACGTGTGGTGGACGACTTCTCACATAGCTAGACGTCGAAGGTTCTTAGTTGCCGACTTCACTTCCACCCTCGCAAAGTGCCTTAGTGCTTCGATGGATGCTCAAAAACAGCTCAACCTCTCGGCCTCCAAGCTAGACGTCGAAGCTTGCCTAAGTTTCAAGATTAGGCTCGTGGATGTTTCTATTTTTTTTTCTTTCTTTCCACCAAACGCACCTTAACTTCGACATTGAAGCCTCCCATCTGCCCTTTCTTGGTAAATCGTTTATAGATATGAGGAGGACAAAAGCGGCCAAACATCCCCAATTTCCTCGAGCTGGGTTTCCCTTAATTCATGCTCCCTTTTTTTCCTTTGCCTGCTCTTTTGCGTTGCTTGTCGTGTGTCCTCAGCCGTAAAGATTGGCCTTCTTTTCTTCCGTTGTCTCCGCGTTGTGTCGTGGTCATTTTCTTCAATAATGATGAGCTCGATTGTTCCTCTCTCCCTCTTTGTATCTATTATATTGTATTCTATGTGTGTTGGGCTGCATTCATGGGTTGAGGTTGGGCTAATGGGCCTGAAATATTTGGGCTGATTTTGTTTGTTTTTCTTGGCTTTGGGCTAGCAAAATTTGGGACGATTTCTGACTCAAGTTCGTTACGGATTTTGGCCTTTCCCGTTACCTGTTAAATATGAAAAGTAGCATTCGATAGGATATTTCTGGACATTTAGACATATAACTATGGAATTACGCAATTTTTTGGGTCTAAAATGTTCGTAAAATCGTAACTTATCAACAACCCCCAAACTAGCTTCGATCGTCGTCGATCATAAGAGCGGATAAAAACTAAATCATGTTAGGATTTTACGTCACTAAATGAATTCTTCTGTTTATTCTCAGAAAAGCAAAAGCACAATCTGTCAACATCGTCATCAACTAATGAATAATCTAGCTAAACAGGAGATGAAATGATAGTTCGCAATCATATTCATAGCACAAAATATTTCTAGATCGTAACACGTATCAAGTGACAACTCTCACATGGATCACTCAATTCGCTCGAAGTGTTTAATGGGATCTGTATAAAAGCGCCCAATGCACAATATGGAAAGATATTATTCTAAGCTTGGAAATATATCACATCATATCCACATAGTAGATATCGTGAACGAATCAAAAGGTCTTTATCAAGGGTGTAATGGGACTCGGGGTAATAAGGGAGTGACATATGAGATAAGTGGTCTAATAAAGTCAAGCATGTCAGTCACTAAATCGCTTCCCTGTTTATACTTTCTACCAATAAAATACGACTCAAATAACGAAAACTCAAACTGCCATGGAAACACACTCAAAATTATAACTAAGAACTCAAGAAAATATTCTAAAAATCTATTTTTACCCTTTTTTTTTCAAATAATATTTATTTCTAATATATATTTTTCTCTTTTTTTCTCGATACTTATTTTCTTTCTTTTCTTTTTTTCGCTCTATTTTTTCTTTTTGTTTTTTGTTTTTTTCGATCTTTTTTTCTCAAATTTTCAAATAAATAAAATATACTACCACAACAAGATATAACACACCGTAATCGTCTTTCCTCTAAATTAATAGACTCAATACTCTGAAGCGATTAGTAAGCCAACATGCTGACAATGGTTCAAGGATGAAGGATAAAATAACATGATAAGCGGCTAAATATCGTGGCTCCAAATCAATAAATAAGGCTAATAATGCTCAAATGGGCTTACTAATTGATAGATTTGTTGGGTACGGAGATATTTAGGCCAGTGACTCATCCTAAGCGCCTTTATCATATTCGTACACAAAATCCACAAAGTGATATTGACATGCATAACAAAGCAAGTTCGAAAATAATCAGACTACGCGTGCCACTCATGAAAAACACATTGAGCAAGTATTGTGTTGCTCTTTGCTCAGAACTCACAATATTTTCTGGGTGTCTCATGATACGTACTATTTTTCTGAAGCAATCAATGTGGTCAGATAATCATACTAATATCAAAACACGTAACATGCAGAACTTTCACACACAAATAGCTGAATCTTATCCCGACACAAGCAAAATTTCAAAAATTTTCATCATTGGTAGGAGTTTTTATAAGTGACGTTCAATTCATAACATTGATCAGTTAAACCAACTAATAAATAGAATAGATCAATATCATATATAATCTAGCACGTGTCACCCCACCCCCAAACTAATTATCACATTCTCCCCAGTGCGTAGAATTTAAAGTAAAGAGAGAGTTTAAGTGACACTAACCTGAATAATGCATAGATCGATGTGGGCGAGTTGTGAGAAGACTTCATTTCCTTTAGGATAGAGCTACTTCTGCGGTCGAACCACCCCCAAACTGACTATGAGCCTGCGAGGAAACATAACTAGACGACACCGTGATACGAATTTTGTGAAAATAAATTCAAATGCAAGACACACTTATAAGATGCGATATAACTAATATAGACTCCTACGAAATAAAAACAGAATGCATAGATAGTACTTGGGTTGCCTCCTAAGAAGCGCTGCTTTTATAGTCGTTAGCTCGACTATCAATCAAACTGATCAAGGAGGATCATTGTCTCGGCTTCCGTCGTTGTTCTGGAGGTCCTTCAGATCACTGGTATTCTCTCCAGGCAATATGGCCCTGGAAGACACAGAATAACGACAAGCACTTGCATTAGTAACATTAGGTTCAACAAGATTAATCGATGTAGTTTCCTCTACTTCTCGATCATCGTACAACTTGAGGCGTTGAGCATTGACAATAATTCTTTTCCATATTTAAGGATTTGTACGGCTCCGGAAGGAAACACGTTCGCCACTTCATAGGGTCCACTCCACTTACTCTTTAAATTTCCTGCGAATAAACGTAGTCACAAGTTGAAGAGTAGGACTCGATCACCGATTTTGAACTCTAATTGTACGATTCTCTTGTCATGCCATTTTTTGTCCGATCCTTGTAGAGTTTCGCATTTTCGTACGCTTGCTGACGAAATTCTTCCATCTCATTTAGTTGTAGCAACCTATTTTTACCTGCCTCAGAATACTCAAAACTAAGTTTTTTAACAGCCCAATATGCACGATGTTCTAACCGACAGGTAAATGACACGCTTTCCCAAATATAGTCTAAAAGGCGAAGTTCCTATAGGGGTTTTAAAAGCAGTACGATATGCCCATAATGCGTCATCTAACTTTAAAGACCAATCCTTTTTGGCATTTACTGTCTTTTCGAAGATCTGTTTTAGCTCCCTATTGGACACTTCTACCTGTCCACTGGTCTGGGGATAGTATGGGGTAGATACTTTATGCTTGACACCATACTTTGATAATAAATTGTCAAATAATTTGTTACAAAAATGAGTGCCACCATCACTAATTACTGCACGAGGTGTACCAAAACGAGTAAAGATATGTTTTTTCACTACACGTGCATCATTAGTCCTGCATGCTTCGGCCTCTACCCACTTAGATATATAATCAACTGCAACCAGATGTACTTATTAGAGCATGAAGTAGGAAAAGGCCCCATAAAATCTATACCCCAAACATCAAAGAGCTCAACTTCTTACATGCTATTCAAAGGAATTTCATGTTTTCTAGATATATTACCCGTACGTTGACAACGATCACATAAAGCCACAAATGTATGAGCATCTTAAAATAAAGTAGGCCAGAATAAACCTGATTGTAGTCCTTTTAATGCAGTTCTCGTCGGACCCTGGTGTCCACCCGTCAAACCAGAATGACAATGAGATAGGACAGAGTTTACCTGTTCAACGGGAAAACATCGCCGAATTACTTGGTCAGAGCAAATCTTGTACAGAATGGATCATCCCACAGGTAATGCTTTGCATCAGAAAGAAATTTCTTCTTCTGATGAAAAGTCAAGCCCGTATGAATATCACCTGTAGCAGCATAATTTGCAAAATCCGCATACCAAGGCAACGATGTATTAAGTAAAGCATATAATTGTTCGTCAGGAAAGCATTCATCAATCGGTACGTTCTTATCAAGCTCATGTGAATTGCCTAGCCTAGATAAGTGATCAGCTACCACATTCTCGACACCTTTCTTATCACGAATTTGTAAATCATACTTTTGAAGCTGTAAAATCTGACGAATCAACCTAGGCTTAGCATCTTTCTTAGCAAATAAGTGTCGCAATGCAGCATGATCAGTATATATGATTACTTTATTTAACACAAGAAAAGAATGAAATTTGTCTACCGCAAATACCACAGCTAATAGCTCTTTCTCGGTGGTAGCATAATTTCTCTGTGCGTCATCGAGAGTCTTACTAGCATAATATATGGTCTGGAATATCTTTTTATTTGCGTTGTCCTAAAACAGCACCAACTGCACCGTCGCTAGCGTCGCACATCAGTATAAATGGAAGCGTCCAATCTGGCGCGACTATCACCGGGGTAGTGGTGAGTTTCTCCTTCAAAGTTCGAAAGGACTATAAACGTTCATCAGTAAAAGTAAAAGCAACATCTTTAACAAATAAATTAGATAAAGGCTTAGCTATCTTCGAAAAATCTTTTATGAAGCGTCGGTAAAATCCTGCGTGGCCTAGAAAGCTCCGAACTGCCTTCACCGACGTGGGTGGTGGTAGTTGCTCAATTGCATCGATTTTTGCTCGATCCACCTCGATTCCTTTGTGTGATATCTTATGACCAAGAACTATCCCTTCTTGTATCATAAAATGACATTTCTCCCAATTCAAGACAAGATTAGTCTCCTCACATCGTTTCAGAATGAAAGCAAAATTCTCGAGGCATGCATCAATTGAAGAACCAAACACAGAAAAATCATCCATGAAAATCTCCATAAACTTTTCTACTAACATCATGGAAAATAGCTAACATGCATCTCTGAAAAGTAGCTGGTGCATTACATAATTCAAATGGCATACGTCTATATGCAAAAGTACCGTAAGGACAAGTAGAAGTAGTCTTTTCTTGATCCTCTAGTGCTATCGATATTTGATTATATCCTGAGTAGCTATCTAGAAAGCAATAAAACTCATGTCCAACTATTCTTTCTAACATTTTATCAATAAAGGGGAGTGGGAAGTGATCCTTACGAGTTGCGTCATTTAATTTTCTATAGTCTATGCACACTCGCCAACCCGTAACTATCCTAGTGGGAATTAACTCATTAGAATCATTTTTAACTACAGACATGCCTCCCTTTTTAGCAACCACCTGTTTTGGACTTACCCATGCACTATCGGAGATAGGATAGATGGTACCTGCGTCCAAAAGCTTGATTACCTCCTTTTTCACCACTTCTTGCATCATTGGGTTTAAAGGTGCTGCGGTTGTACAACTGGTTTGCATGCGTCTTGCATCAAAATTTTGTGTACACAAATGGTTGGACTAACTCCTCTTATGTCCGCCACTTTCCATGCAAAAGCTCGTTTATGTTCTCTTAGCACTCGTAAAAGCTTTTCTTCCATAGTATCTATAAAAGAAGAAGAAATAATCACTGGCAAAGTATCAGATGCGCCAAGGAAAACATATCTTAAATGATTCGATAAGGGCTTAAGATCTAAAATTGGAGGGTCTTCGATTGAGGGTCGTGGCTGGGGTTCCGGTGGTCGATCGAGCGGTTCAATTTTCTTTTTGGCCATCCTCTTGTGAGGTGGATTTTCGTCTAGACTCGCCACGATAAACGCTAAATCGTGCTGATTCTAGATATCCACTCCAATTAGACATGCATCCAACTCATCATTGTTTCTGAAAACTTTGACATACTCAAAAGCGCACTTGTCAATAGTATCAATAAAGGAACACGAATTATCATCCATAGCATGTTTCATCACCTTGTAGACATCAAATTCCACCTTATCATCCCTACCTGTAGGATAAGCTTACCATTACCGACATCAATAAGAGCTCTCGCCGTATTTAAAAACGGTCTTCCTAATATCAATGGCGTGTGTCTTCTTCCAATATCCAACACTACGAAATCTGCAGGAAAGTAGTGTTCTCCCACCTTAACTAGCACATCTTAAATTATTCCTCATGGGTATGTAATCGATCTGTCCGCTAACTGAAGGATTGTAGATGTGGGTTTCGGCTCGCGAACACCAAGCTTTCTAAGAAGAGAAAATGGTAATAGATTAATGCTACCCAAATCACATAAAACATTGGTAAACTAAAGTGAGCCTATTGAACAAGGGATAGAGAAACTCCCTCTGTCTTTAATATTTGGTGGTAACTTTCTTTTTAGCACAACCGAGCATTCATCATTAAGCGCTATCGTACCGTGTTCTTCAAGTTTATTTCGATTCGATAATATTTCCTTCATGAACTTCGCGTACTTCGGAATCTGCAAAAGTGCTTCACAAAAAGGGATATTAAGTTCAAGTTTTTTTAAATATGTCAATAAAACGTTCGAAATGTTTATCCTGTTTTCCCTTTCGTAGTGCTGCGGGAAATGGAGGTAGAATCTTGATAGGAGGCAGTGGTTCGGCCTTCTTTTCCGTTAGTGAGCTGCCCGATACATTTTCCGCGTTTTGCTTTCCCTCATGGGCGTGAATGTTCTCGTCCTTGGTCGCGGCTTTGTTCTGATCGGCCTTTTCTGATCCGATCTCCATTGTCGCCTTCTTCTTTTTCGGAGCTGGCTCGAGCGTCTTTCCATTTCTTAGTTGAATGGCTTTGGCGTACTCTCCAGGGTTCTCCTCTGTATCGCTCGGGAGTGTCTCCTGCTTGCGTTCGGACAAAGAGCTCATCAAATGGTTCATCGAGATTGCCAAACTTTTGCAATGTATTCTCTAACTTGTCGAGCCTCTCATCCTTCTTGCGATTTTGGTCGTTTTGATAGTGATCTTCTCGAATGCTAGCTCCCAGTCGGCTTTCTGTTTTGGTGGTGGAGGTGCATTATGTTGATTCTGAGCTTCTGAAGGCTTTAGGTAGTGGGAATTTCCGTACGACAAATTCGGATGATTCCTCCAGCTCGAATCGTACGTGTTTGAGTGTGCATTTCTCGGCCTATTGTGAATGTGGTTTACTGTTTCGGAATCCTTGCCTTGCATCTCGTCTAACCTCCTATGTATAGCTTCAAATTGAGCCTCTATAGAACTGCTTATCTCGTTTACCCCAACCGCTCGTCGGTCTAGTCTTGTTCAGTACACCTTGCGGAATAAGCTGCGATACGCTCGATGGCTTGGAGTGCATCTTCGTCGGCTAGCTCCATGAAATTCCGTGTACACCCACCATCGACGATTCTCTTATTTTGTGTAATCAGTCCCAGGAAAAATGACTGCATCTGAACGCTCAAGGGTATACTATGGTTTGGGCATCGCCTGAGAAGACTCTTATATCTATGCCATGCATCCCTCAGGGTCTCGCCACCTTCCTGCTTAAAATTTACCAATTGGCTTCTGATCTCTCTAGTTCTCGATAAAGGGTAGTAATTCCCTAGAAAGCACTCCGTCATTTCCTCCCAACTAGTGACGGAGGCGTGTGGAAGTGATGACAACCACTCTGACGCCTTTCCTGTCAAAGAAAATGGGAGAAACGTTAATCGTATAACTTCCGATGAAACAACGGGGTATTTAATTGTTTCACATTCTGCGAAAACTTTAAAAGGTGAGTGTTTGCGTCCTCATTTGTCAGTCCATGGAATTGGACCGAACTAGTCACCATTTGTAGTGTAACCAGTTTAATCTCAAAATGGTTATTCTGCCCTCCGGGAATGACAATCGGATCATTGTCATCGAACAGTCCTGAAAGTGCACGACTAAGCAGCATGGGACGAGGAGGAATTGCCCCGTGTTATGTTGTCCATCATGGTCGTGGACCTCCTCCTGGTTGTCGTGGTCGTGATTATCCATCCTTTGTCTACGATCTCGGTTGTTACGTCGGCACGTTGCTTCTATTTCACTGTCGAATAATAACTGTCCTGTATTTGAGCTACGTGTCGTACACCAAGTAGAATTCTGCCATAGATGGAACAATTAACATAAATAAGTGCCGTGAATGAAAAAAAATTAATAATAATAATAAAGTAGTGATGTGTTCAAAAAAATATAGTAATAAATACTAAAGTAAATATATATATATATATATATCTAAACGATGATTATAATATTAGTAATGCTAATAATATACTACAAATAGTAATATTTATATAGAAAAAAAATAATACTTCTACTGCAAAATATAAAATAATATAAAATAATGATAATAATAATAATTTTTTTTAGAGTTATACATATATATATAAAGTAGTAGTGACGTAAGGAAAATAATAATAATAATAATAATAATAATAATAATAATAATAATAATAATAATAATAATAATAATCAGATAAAATATATTTTTTATATATGTTTTTTTTAAAATGTTTTTTTTTTTATTTTTAGAAAATACTAATAATAGAAATAAAAAATTTTTAAACACAGAATATATTTTAAATATAATAGTACTGCAATCCCCGGCAACGGCGCCCACGCTCGAATACTAGCAAGTAAACTAGGTCGTGCAAGTAGTATATAATGGACGTAAATCCGAGTATTGATCCACGAAGATAGCTCGATTAATTTTAAAATACAATTCTAACTTATATAAATAATTATATATTTTTTTTCTTGAATTAAGAACACAAATAAAAAGCTATAAAACGATTACGATATTAATTGATGACAAACGTGGTTAAAGCACATATTTTAAATACGATTTTATCTAGTCAATACTATTTCAAATTAAGGTAGAAACTCCTAAAATACGTGCTACCCGCTCTCGCGTGTATAGCAACCCTATGCGAGAGTGAACCAATCAACTATATCCCTATATGACTGTAGTTACTCCGCACGCATTTGGCTTTATGAATTCCCCCGAGTCTAAGCGTTTTCGACGCCTAAAGTCTCGGAAACCTCACGGACGAAACCGATTCCATCTCTGGTCGGTTTTACGTCGTGGTGTTCAACCCTTTAATTCTAACCGGTCTAATCTCCTCTCGGTTTCATAAACCAATCAACAAAACAAGCATATGGCGATCAATCATACGCAGGCATTAAACTCAGCGAAGAACAATAACTTTCACATACGATTAAATAAAGCACGGTAACATTAATACGAGTTCATAATCCGGCATAATAAGGCCTTAACTACAAAATGACTTACGCTAACATATTAATTAGCGAAAGCAACGAATGTTCAAACAAACTCATATTTAAAACACAGAAAAAGGAAAGATAGAATAAAACGCCCCTCACAATACTTTTGTCGAACGGGTGGTGGACGACTTCTCACATAGCTAGACGTCGAAGCTTCTTAGTTGCCGACTTCACTTCCACCCTCGCAAAGTGCCTTAGTGCTTCGATGGATGCTCAAAAACAGCTCAACCTCTCAGCCTGCAAGCTAGACGTCGAAGCTTGCCTAACTCTCAAGATTAGGCGCGTGGGTGTTTCTATTTTTTTTCTTTCTTCCCCCCCACCTCACAAGTACGCACCTTAACTTCGATATTGAAGCCTCCCATCTTCCTTTTCTTGGTAAATCGTTTTTATAGATATGAGGAGAATAAAAGCGACCAAACATTCCCAATTTCCTCGAGCTGGGTTCCCTTAATTCATGCGTCCCTTTTTTTACTTTGCCTGCTCTTTTTGCGTTGCTTGTCCTGTGTCCTCAGCCGTAAAGATTGGCCTTCTTTTCTTCCGTTGTCTCCGCGTTGTGTCGTGGTCATTTTCATCAATAATGATGAGCTCGATAGTTCCTCTCTCCCTCTTTGTATCTATTATATTGTATTCTATGTGTGTTGGGCTGCATTCATGGGCTGAGGTTGGGCTAATGGGCCTGAAATATTTGGGCTGATTTTGTTTGTTTTTTCTTGGCTTTGGGCTCAAGAAGTTTGGGCCGATTTCTGACTCAAGTTCGTTCCGAATTTTGGCCTCTTTCCCGTTACCTGTTAAATATGAAAAGTAGCATTCGATAGGATATTTCTGGACATTTAGACCTATAACTATGGAATTACGCAATTTTTCGGGTCAAAAATGTTCGTAAAATCCTAACTTATCAGCAACGAGTATTCTTGATGATGGATTCTGAAAGATCAGCCGTAAACAATTTACACAGACACGTGTTGCGCTGGGCAACACATTCATTATACCAAGATGTTGCTACAAGAACCAGGCATCAAACGGTCTGATTTTCAGTTTGACTTTAGGCGTGACGGGAGAATCCCACATCAAGGTTACAGGTGACATTATACAAATAAATCAATAAAAAACTTTATGGTGCTAGTTATTTTACATAATCATATAGATTGGGTTCCAATGCAATGGAGAATGTGGTGTACACATGTTGCGGAATGCATTTGGAATGATGTTTCCTGGCGACAATTTATATGCCGTAAAACCATGTCAGATAGAAGAATTCCGAAAGTATTTGACGGCGTCTATCTACTTTAATTTTTGGCATTGGCCTCCATATAATGAATAGACATGTTTAAGACCATTGACGATGTAACATCCCGTCCCATACCGGGTGTCACGTAGCATCGGTCCCTACTGGGACCAGTGGGGTTGGGCCCACCACACTCCGACTGATAGTCTGGCCCCACTGTACCACCATTTAACCTTCCAGCGTGCTTCGTCCTCGCTCACACGCACCCTGGGCAAACTTCCCAGGGGGTCACCCATCCTAAGATTGCTTCAAGTCAAGCACGCTTAACTTCGAAGTTCTTTCGGATGGACTCCCGAAAAGGTAGGTCGACCTTGGTGATATGAGTAGTACTATCAATTCTTTTATACGACTCTTAGCCTGACACGCCCATACATTGTCAGTCCCAGGATCCCCTCTCATTCGGGTGTCGGATCGGTTCGTTCATGTACCCCTTCGCCTAGAAGCCTGCCAGGAGCCGCTCCTTGTCCGTGCACTTCTCTGGCACCGGCGATCACTCCCCGCCCTCATCGGCCCCGGGTGTCACATGCCCACCAGCTTCCGCCTGGTTCGTCCCCGAACCAGCACCGTACTGCGAGAGGTTGTGCTCTGATACCACCTGTAACATCCCGTCCCATACCGGGTGTCACGTAGCATCGGTCCCTACTGGGACCAGTGGGGTTGGGCCCACCACACTCCGACTGATAGTCTGGCCCCACTGTACCACCATTTAACCTTCCAGCGTGCTTCGTCCTCGCTCACACGCACCCTGGGCAAACTTCCCAGGGGGTCACCCATCCTAAGATTGCTTCAAGTCAAGCACGCTTAACTTCGAAGTTCTTTCGGATGGACTCCCGAAAAGGTAGGTCGACCTTGGTGATATGAGTAGTACTATCAATTCTTTTATACGACTCTTAGCCTGACACGCCCATACATTGTCAGTCCCAGGATCCCCTCTCATTCGGGTGTCGGATCGGTTCGTTCATGTACCCCTTCGCCTAGAAGCCTGCCAGGAGCCGCTCCTTGTCCGTGCACTTCTCTGGCACCGGCGATCACTCCCCGCCCTCATCGGCCCCGGGTGTCACAGACGACATCTGCGTACTACGTTTTTGATGGATATTTGTGCCCGATGTATGAAAACGCTGATATAATATTGTTGTTATTTTACTGTTTTGGTTGCTGAGAATATTACATTACTCGCCAATACTAATTCCTAGCAATGATGTTAGTCGTACCCCGCAGAAAGGCTTTAACAAAATTGCTCGGCTTAGCAAATTGAAATTACTACAAATAGTTAGTGTTTTATGTCTGATTGATCCTATAACCAATATTTCGTAACATCGCTCGGTAGACCGTTGCCAACTTTGCATGACTGTTGACTTATTGTCAAGGATACGACTTAAGCCAAACATATATTATAATATAAAATAAAACATACAGTCTAAGATGAATATACATGTAAAATATAATTTATTACAGTCGAATATGACATTATAAAATGTAGTATAGCCTCATAAAGTATAATGTAATATATTAATTGGGCTTATCAAATAATAGGATATAACATAATATGAAATAATATATTACAGTTTAATATAATATTATATAATACAACATAATATAATACAATATAACAACACGTCATACAATAGGGTTGAAGAATTAAGAATTAATTCTGAAAATATTGTTCATGGAGTTTCTAAAAATAAAGACGAGGAAACATTAGAAGTAATAACTTCTCAAAAATGGTTAGTGAAAATATCACTATTAATCGACGGAAAGTTTCAAAAAAATCTTATCGCTTTAATAGATAGCGGTGCAGACTTAAACTGTATCCAAGAAGGAATAATTCCTACCCAATATTTTCATAAAACGACTCATTCTCTTAGCTCTGCAAGCGGAGAAAAATTGCAAATAAATTATAAAATTCCTAAAGCCTTTATTTGTAAAAATAAGGTCTGTATTCCTACATCATTCTTGCTCGTCAAGAATATTACAAACCAAGTAATTCTTGGTACTCCGTTCCTTAGGAAAATATTTCCTATCCAAAATATCAATGAATATGGATTTAAAGGTAACTTCGATAACAAAGAACTATATATGAAGTTGTTATGCATTGATGTGCCATCACATGCCATACGACACATTACTATTTTATTGGCAACAAATTTTCATTCAATACAATTTAATACTGGACTATGGAACAAATATTTGCATATGCATACATTGAATTTGGGAGCGCCTCTTCAACTGTTCCTTCGTTTTCGAGCCAACATATATTAACCAGCTGATATGTGGACTCGCTTTTCTTTGCAAGGTGTTTGCACGAACGTTTTCTGAACGCCAAAGATCATTTCACTCTCCCAACGCCTCAGCCTTGCCACCAAATAAAAATTAGTTGTTATGGACGCAAATCTCACAATTTTTTAAAAAAACATTTCGACAATCTTTGTAGGACAATTGCCGAGCTGACAGAAAGGATTGATCAGAAGATAATTTATTGCGCAAGCTAAGCAGGAGTGCAGAACGTCACAGTACAATTGTGAGAGGCTTACATATCACCTTCAAAGAACTGTGCCGGGTTTTGACAAACAATGTGATGATGTGAGCACAAGCCTTCACAGAATAAGTACAACAGTTGGTAATGAAACTACTACGCAATTATTTTACGGGCCTACTCAAACAGAATAAGTACAACAGTTGGTAATGAAACTACTACGCAATTATTTTACGGGCCTACTCAACCCCTACGCCAGCACGGGAACATTATATTGCCATTTTGTACTGTTTATTTTCAGGAAACATTGTGGATAACCAGTACAAAACCACATACGTTGATCTACAGACGCATACAGCTTTAGAAGTTTTGCAGTAGGACCAATATAGTGAGCATAATCAAGTTCAGAATAAGCGAAATGAGGAAGGCACCCCACATTGTTCATCAAACAAGACAGATATGGGTAGGTTACTTCAAGCTTAACGTTCTTCCCTTTACGGTTTCCAATTTCATTTTGCAAAATCTATTTAGTATTCATAAGAAGAGGACATTTAATCATTCTGAGCTGTTTTCCAGGTAAATTGCTACGCGATCAAGCTAAACACGCAAGGCACATCCGCATCAAAATTTCAGAGAGAAAGCGTCGTTTAAACAACAAAGGCCATGCACATGCAACTATGAGGGAAGGTTAGCCAACATATTTGATTTGCAAAGCTGAGTCAGCAAAGGGACAGGACAACTTAATAGTTGCCAATTTTCTATTTTTGTGGACAGGGTCGGGTGTCATTACCTCCACTACGCCAGGCGCCTCACTACCTATTCAACAAGTTCTCGGAACATAATTTCCGATAATATATTAGGGTTTATAACTCAATATTGGCATTCACGTCTATGGGAGCAAAAGTTGACTCATCTGTGAAACAGAAGTCAGGCGCATACGTTTATCGAATTCACGGGCAAAGCTATCATAACACAGGTTCCTTGCTACCGGCTGAGGGCGACAAACTGAGATTCGCTCAGTTATACATTTACGACACTACAAATACCGCATGAATACACTGACACGTGGAAGTTCTGAGAATTTAGACGCAGGCGTTGTTGCACAGCTAATCAAGATTATGGATGAAAATAACGAGCTTGCGAAAGTGTTTAGGATTGCAAGAGACAGATACGAAGCAGGAGGGGCAACAGAATTTTCGATAAGGCTGGTTGGTTGTGCGCGCCAAGAAAGGCGGTACGATCTTCAAACTTCTGAAGAAATAGCTGGACTTATTCTTGGCGACTTGCTTATGACAAATGGGCAACGCGATGTAATTATATGAAGACATGTCAACTTCAGAGAGTAAGCGAGTTACATCCGTCATTCATGGCAATGCAATACCCACTGTTATTCCCATTTGGCGAGATTGGATTCCACAGTCAGATTCACAGTGAAAGAGTTCATTTGTCATTAAAACGGAAGTTCGTAACCATGCGTGAGTTTTGCGCATACCAGATACAAACGAGGTTGACTGCAGGGAGAGGAATAATTCAAGGTGGTCGGTTATTTCATCAATACGTCGTTGACGCATACACGGCTGTCGAACAAGAACGGTTGCGTTGGGTAAGAAATAACCAACAACATTGAGGGCAGACGTTTACAGCAATATATGGGGCGCAGTTTCGAGAGGAGAAACGAGTGCAAAAACTGTTGGAAAAACAATATCCTGCCATCGTCTTTTACGTGATCTCCGGGGTTTATGGTAGAAAATTATCATGACGTACTTGCTTTGTGCAGATGGTATGGCAATCCTCATTTTTCATCACAAATACCGCGAATCCAAAGTGGGATGAAATTGGTCAGCGTCTACAGAGAAATATGGAAACGACATTTCAAATGATAGGTCAGACCTACAATGCAGATTATTCAAAATAAAACTGGAACAGTTAATAGATGATATTAGGTGAGGACGTTTTTCAAAAGTTGTAAAGCAGGTATGTTATGTTTCAGACTTATCGCATCTTGACTCATACCAGCATTTTCACAAACTTTAAATAGTAGTTGTGTAGGACCCCGGTCCTCGAAAATTAGGTCGGCCAATAAATTATGTCTATGACTTGCGTGACTTTGTGTTAATTACGTATATGTTATATATTTATGCGATAAACATGAAGTTTATGCACGCAAAATGTTATGAGAATTATGTGCAATTTCGTGTCGATAAATACGTACTATGACGATTCCCGAATTAAGTGAGTAATTTTCGAAAATAATGCTAATGAAGGAAATGACTAATGATAGCCAAATGAGAGTTGGGCTAGGATTTTATTTGGGTCATGAACCTATTAAGATAGGAATTATCAAGTGGGCTAGAATTTAATAATAGGCCCAAATTTACAAGAAACCAACTAGGAGACAAGTTCCCCAAAATAAGTAAAAACCCACGTTAACTTGTCTTCTCCCACTTGAATATGAATGAAATATCTAAACCTAGAAATCCCATAACTTTACTAACCACAAAAGAAAAACCAACGAAATAAGAAAGAAGAAACCAAGAAGAAGTCGAAGCAAGAAAAAGAAAAGGAGAAGAAGCCGAGCCAAATTCGAACCAAGAAGCTTGAGAATTCGAAAGTTGGTAAGCAAACAACCTCTCTAAGCTTTTAATTTCGTGCTATAGGAGTAGATGAAGAGCATTAATGGCGATTAAATGTAAATGGTAGGAGAAAGCCACGAAAAAAAAAAACCCTAAAAACCGAATTTAGGCTCGAACTAGGGTTTAGATAGGTGCAAATGTGAAGTCAAGTGGCTTGGTATGTGATTTAGAGCTTGAAATTCTAGGAAGAACAAGCTGCGAGGCGAGCTTGGGGGATGATGAACGTCGAAGATGAAGGAAATGATAAGATGTCGATATGTTAGGAAATGTCGAAACAAATGATAAATGTCGAGATGCATGTCGAAAGTCATGTCGACATTTTCTAATTCAAATGTCGATACAAAATGTCGAGGTTCATGTGAAATGCATGTCGACATTTTCTAATTCAAATGTCGAAATATAATGTCGAGTGATAGATAAGATGTCGGCTTAATATATATGTATCGAGATCTATGAAATGTCGAGATGTACATTAAAATTCATATCGACATTTTGTTGAAATGTCGAGACAATGTCGAGTAAGAAGTCGAGATTCACGTGGAGTTCATGTCGACATTTTTAGTCCAAAATGTCGAGATACAATGTGGATAGATCAAGGTAAATGTCGAAAGGATGGATATGATGCCGAGTAAGATGTCGAGATGTAAGGTAAAATGTCGAGAACCAAAAATGTCGAACTAGTTGCAAATGTCGAGACTCATGTTGAGTCATGTCGACATTTTCTTCAAATGTCGGAATAAAATGTCGAGTTTAGATAGTTGAAAATGTCGAATCCATACACATACAAATGCCGAATTCATACACATAAAAATGTCGAGACCCATTAGCTAAATGTCGAAACGCGACACCAAAACGTCTCACTAATGTCGAGATTAATCCAAAACATAGCTCGAGATTTTTGGGAAATGTCGAGGCTTTCAACCCATGTCGCGGTTTAATAAAATGTCGAACCCGCATATTATGTCGAGATCTTTAAATACAATATTAAGCAAAATATTTCAACACTTTTCAAGAACATAGATAACAAATATTTCAGATAACGTACTGATATAATAATTTTATGATTAAGGTCGAAAAATTAGGAATTTCGCCGAACCAGTGGCAGCTAGTCTACGGATTCCAGGTAAGTAGAAATTCAACTACGATACGTAACTTACCTGCGTCCGTTAATGTGAAATTTACGTGCTCGTGTATTTTACGTGAAACGCGCATGATAAGATTAGATTATTTTATATGCGTGATAAACATGATCTGCATATTTACATGAGCATGTCATGAGCATTTGCACGCATGAGTAGTAAGTATGACACGAGGTAAGAGCGTGCGTAAGATCGCCTGTGCGCGATGTATACTCGCCGATATTGGCGTTTGTGTCGACTCAATGAAGAGTCACGGCTACCCCTATGCAGCCATGGCAAAAGAAGCCGTAAGAGCCTGTATAAGAGGCTGGGGGAATGCCCCGTATGCGGGAGATGCAACCTGGAGGATGCGGCCCGGGGCACGCACTGAGTAAGGGAAGATTCCTGCGGGTGACCTTCTAGTGCGTAAAGCACTAACCGGGAGGGAAGATTCCTTCGGGTGACCTCCGCGGTTAGTGGCCTCGGTGTTGGCTACCAGTGAGAAGCGTCCGCGTGGAGGCCACGCTGAGTAAGGGAAGATTCCTTCGGGTGACCTTCTCGTGTGAGAACCTCCACATATGAGATCTCTATGAAATGGCGCATAGTGGGAAAGAAAGCCGAGGGCCCATATGAAGTGAGAGTATGAGAAGAATGAGTGCGAGTCAGAAGAAGAACGAGAAAATGAGAAAGAGAGTATGAGCATTAGAAAACGACGACGTGGATTGTCGATCGTTAGGACACGTGCATTCATGCATAATTTCTGCTTACTGAGCCTCGGTGGCTCATTTTTATGTTACGTATTGTAGGTACCGACGATCACGGTACGTGATCAGTCTTTTATGCGAGGCCGATCTTTTGAAGCTTTCCGGCTGCTTTTGAGGTGGGAGTGTGTGTATGGATGACGACCTGTGAAGGCCGGGCGCACAGGAGGCTTTTGGCTGCACACGCACACACACGCACTCGTACATCGTGTGTATAGGAAGAAAATGAAATGTAGACGAATTATGAAACATTCTTTTGACATGTGTATAAAACTTCCGCACGTATATCTTTTAAAATGAAAAATTTTATTCGCATTTTTACGTAGTTGCGCGATAGTAAAGCACTAAATAATTAATATTAAGACGGAATTACGAGGGCGGGACGACGGGTCCTGACATAGTGGTATCAGAGCTTCGGTCACAGGTCCTGCAGACTGTCCATACACACACACTCAAAAGCGCGGAAGCGGCCTTGCTTGTAAGTACGATGTTATGTGAATTGCTTGTATGGTTTAATTTATTGGCCTTAGGAATTGTCAAGGTAGGTTGAATATGGTAAGACTGAGAGGAGAAGGAAGCAGGGAGTCTGATCAGGGTAGGGATACTAATAACCCTCCTGATAGCCGGGATGCTACCATCCTGCAACTGACTGAATTGGTCCGGCAACAGTCGGCCCAGATTCAGCAGCTGATCCAGCAGCAAAATGCTGGCGGGCAATCAGCTAATCTACCTCCCCCACCCGAACGAATTGAGATGATCGGGGAGAGGTTCAGGAAGCTAAATCCTCCACTGTTTGAGGATGCTGTAGACCCCACGTCCGCCGAGGACTGGCTGAGGACGCTGGAGAATATGTTCCAGCACAGCCGTACCCCTGAGGCGGAAAAGGTCATGTGCGCTGCCTATCTTCTGAGGGGGAGCGCGGGACATTGGTGGGAAACCGTCTCGGCCATCGAGAACCCGTTAACGATGAGTTGGGATCGGTTCAAGGAGATCTTTAGGGGAAAGTACTACACCGCCCCTGTCAGAGCTCAAAGGATGAACGAGTTCATCAACCTCCGCCAAGGAGCAATGACAGTGGCGGAGTACATCAGGAAGTTCGAGCAGCTATCAAGATTTGCTGCTCATATGGTCAGTACGGACGCGCTCAAGATAGAGCGGTTCATGGAAGGGTTGAAGCCCGAATTATACCGGGACGTGAGTATGGCTGGTGTACAAGGAGCCACGTATGCACAAGTGGCTGAGAGAGCGCTCGTGGCGGAGCAGGCCGAGTCTAGAATTGCTCGCGCCCAAGAAGCTAAGCGCAAGTTTGTACAAGGGCCACAAGGGAGCGGAAGCAACCCAAAGAGGCAGTTCGTAGCCAAGGGTGGAAAACCAAATTTCCCGAATCGGCCGGGACCACCCCCACAGTTCAACCCAAACCAGGGAAGACCCCAGTTGGACTTACCCGTATGCCCGAAGTGTGCACGGAGGCACACGGGAGTCTGCAACTCCCAAAATGCCGTCTGTTTCAAATGTGGCAAGACGGGTCATTACCTGAGGGCATGTCCGGAAGGTGGATCCGGAAGCCAAGCTGGGAACCAGGCAGCACCACCCAGGGTACCGGCACGGGTCTACACAATAACATCTGAGGAAGCGGAGAATAACCCGGCCGTAGTGACAGGTACCCTCCTCGTCTACGAAACCCCCACTTGTATCCTAGTCGACTCAGGAGCGACACATTCGTTCGCGTCCACTAAGTACGTTACGAGGGTAGGAGTCACGCCTCACCAAGCTGAGTGCGAATTTAGGGTAACAGTTCCGAACGGGAATCCCACCCAAACTAATCAAGTCTTACGGGATTGCCCAATAATAATCGGGGATAGGGAGCTGCCCATAGACCTCATAATAATCCCCATGAATGACTATGAGGTAATCCTTGGAATGGATTGGCTATCGAAGTACGGAGCCGTCATCGACTGCCACCGCAAGATAGTCACGCTCAATACGGGCGGGGATGATCCCCTTAAGTTCGTAGGAACCAGCAAGGGGACCATGATCTCAAAGATATCAGCGTTAAAAGCCCAACGACTGATTAGATCAGGGTGCGAAGCCTACCTGGTATTCGCCATCAAGTCAGAAGGGAATGCCTCCCCGAAATTCGAGGAAGTGCCGGTAGTAAAGGACTTCCCTGATGTATTTCCCGAGGAGTTACCGGGACTACCACCCGATCGGGAAATAGAGTTCGCTATAGATCTGGTACCTGGAGCGGCACCAGTATCTAAGGCACCATATCGGCTAGCACCGACGGAAATGAAGGAGTTAAAGGATCAACTCGACGAACTCTTGCAGAAAGAGTTCATACAGCCGAGTTTCTCTCCCTGGGGAGCGCCAGTGCTATTCGTGAAGAAGAAGGACGGGTCCATGCGACTATGCATAGACTATAGGGAGTTGAACAAGCTGACGATTAAGAACAAGTACCCACTCCCTAGGATAGACGATCTGTTCGATCAACTACAAGGTGCAACGGTCTTCTCTAAGATCGACTTAAGATCGGGCTATCACCAACTAAGGATCCGGAAGGAAGATGTCCCGAAGACGGCCTTTAGTACCCGTTATGGCCACTACGAGTTTCTGGTGATGCCATTCGGGCTAACTAATGCGCCCGCAGCGTTTATGGACTTAATGAACCGGGTGTTCAAGCCATACCTAGATAGGTTTGTCATCGTCTTTATAGATGACATCCTAATTTACTCAAGGACGAAGGAGGAGCATGAAGAACACCTGAAAATAGTCCTGAGTATATTACGGGATAAGCAACTCTATGCCAAGTTCAAGAAATGCGAATTTTGGCTTGACCAAGTCGCATTCTTGGGGCATATCGTATCGGGAGCAGGAATTTCCGTAGACCCGAACAAAATAGAAGCCATCAGCAACTGGCCCGGACCGACCAATGTAACGGAAGTACGAAGTTTCCTCGGTCTGGCGGGTTATTTTAGGAAATTCATCAAGGACTTCTCAAAAATAGCGTCTACGCTGACGAAGTTAACCAGAAAGAACACGCCATTTCAGTGGACCACGGAATGTGAACGGAGCTTCCAGGAGCTGAAGGAAAGACTTACGACGGCCCCAGTTCTCACAATACCATCGGGAACTGGAGGGTTCACTGTGTATAGTGATGCGTCGAAGAATGGGTTAGGGTGTGTGCTAATGCAGAACGGGAATGTAGTAGCATACGCCTCTCGTCAACTGAAAGAGTACGAGAAAAACTACCCGACGCACGACTTAGAGCTGGCAGCAGTGGTCTTTGCTCTCAAGATATGGAGGCATTACCTCTACGGAGAGCGGTGTGAGATATACACCGACCACAAGAGCCTCAAGTACTTCTTTACGCAAAAGGAGTTGAATATGAGGCAAAGAAGGTGGTTAGAGTTAGTTAAGGATTACGACTGCGTAATCAACTACCACCCAGGCAAGGCGAACATAGTAGCCGATGCCTTAAGCCGAAAAGCAGTCAGTGCAGAACTGCAACTGCTGGAAGTCGAAGTCGTAAGGTTAGGCGAAGTTGAGGCGCAGCTAGCAGCCTTAACTTTGCAACCAACCCTGCTGGAGCAAATTAAGACAGCGCTAGAAATAGACGAATTGTACACGAAGATTAAGGAAGCGCAGTCGGAACAAACGACCGGAGACCTCATGATAAGGGAAGACGGGCGACTGTATTTCAAGGATCGGTTGTACGTACCAGACAACGCTGAGCTAAGAAGGACGATAATGACGGAAGCCCATGCTACTGCATACTCAGTACATCCAGGAGCAACGAAGATGTACAGGGGTTTAAAGGAGAACTACTGGTGGCCAGGCATGAAAAAGGACATCGCGACTTTCGTGAGTCAGTGCCTGACGTGCCAGCAAATAAAGGCCGAGCATCAAAGGCCGGCTGGAACCCTACAACCGTTACCCATTCCGGAATGGAAATGGGATAACATTACCATGGATTTTGTGGTAGGACTGCCGAAGAACACGAAGGGGCACGACGCAATTTGGGTGATTGTCGACAGACTCACCAAGTCTGCCCATTTCCTGCCGATTAGTACGACTTTTTCCATGGAACGGTACGCCGAGCTTTACATCCAAGAGATAGTACGACTGCACGGCGTTCCATCCTCAATAGTCTCGGATCGCGACTCCAGATTTCTGTCGAAATTCTGGACGAGCTTGCAAAAGGCGATGGGAACGAAGCTATCTTTTAGTACCGCCTACCACCCGCAGACTGATGGTCAATCCGAACGGACGATACAAACGTTGGAGGACATGCTCCGGGCGTGCGTACTCGATTTCAAGGGGAATTGGAGTAAGTACCTCCCACTGATCGAGTTCTCCTATAATAATAGCTACCACGTCACCATTGGGATGGCACCGTACGAAGCGCTATACGGGCGTAGGTGCAGATCCCCAGTACATTGGGACGAGGTTGGCGAACGGGCAGTGTTAGGCCCTGACATAGTACGAGAAATGACGGAAGCCATTACCACCATACGAGAAAGAATGCGAACGGCACAGAGTCGACAGAAAAGCTACGCAGACCGAAAACGTCGATCATTGGAATTTGAAGAGGGAGATATGGTGTTCGTTAAAGTATCGCCGATGAAAGGCGTGAAAAGGTTTGGGAAGAAAGGAAAGCTAAGTCCTAGGTATATAGGACCATTTAGAATACTGAAGAGGGTAGGCGAGGCAGCATACCAACTGGAGCTACCTGCCTCATTGTCGCAAGTGCATGACGTGTTCCACGTCTCGACCCTGCGAAAGTACATAGCTGACCCGAACCACGTTCTAGGAAACGAATCTCTACATCAACAATTGAAGCCGGATCTAAGTTACGAAGAGATTCCGGTGGAAATATTGATGTACGAGACTAAAAGACTAAGGAATAAAGACATTCCTTTAGTGAAAGTGTTGTGGCGGAACCAGTCCACGGAAGAAGCCACATGGGAACGGGAGGACGAAATGAGAATTCGTTACCCCGACTTGTTTCACACGGGCTGATTTCGGGGGCGAAATCCTCCTTAAGGGGGGGAGGATGTAGGACCCCGGTCCTCGAAAATTAGGTCGGCCAATAAATTATGTCTATGACTTGCGTGACTTTGTGTTAATTACGTATATGTTATATATTTATGCGATAAACATGAAGTTTATGCACGCAAAATGTTATGAGAATTATGTGCAATTTCGTGTCGATAAATACGTACTATGACGATTCCCGAATTAAGTGAGTAATTTTCGAAAATAATGCTAATGAAGGAAATGACTAATGATAGCCAAATGAGAGTTGGGCTAGGATTTTATTTGGGTCATGAACCTATTAAGATAGGAATTATCAAGTGGGCTAGAATTTAATAATAGGCCCAAATTTACAAGAAACCAACTAGGAGACAAGTTCCCCAAAATAAGTAAAAACCCACGTTAACTTGTCTTCTCCCACTTGAATATGAATGAAATATCTAAACCTAGAAATCCCATAACTTTACTAACCACAAAAGAAAAACCAACGAAATAAGAAAGAAGAAACCAAGAAGAAGTCGAAGCAAGAAAAAGAAAAGGAGAAGAAGCCGAGCCAAATTCGAACCAAGAAGCTTGAGAATTCGAAAGTTGGTAAGCAAACAACCTCTCTAAGCTTTTAATTTCGTGCTATAGGAGTAGATGAAGAGCATTAATGGCGATTAAATGTAAATGGTAGGAGAAAGCCACGAAAAAAAAACCCTAAAAACCGAATTTAGGCTCGAACTAGGGTTTAGATAGGTGCAAATGTGAAGTCAAGTGGCTTGGTATGTGATTTAGAGCTTGAAATTCTAGGAAGAACAAGCTGCGAGGCGAGCTTGGGGGATGATGAACGTCGAAGATGAAGGAAATGATAAGATGTCGATATGTTAGGAAATGTCGAAACAAATGATAAATGTCGAGATGCATGTCGAAAGTCATGTCGACATTTTCTAATTCAAATGTCGATACAAAATGTCGAGGTTCATGTGAAATGCATGTCGACATTTTCTAATTCAAATGTCGAAATATAATGTCGAGTGATAGATAAGATGTCGGCTTAATATATATGTATCGAGATCTATGAAATGTCGAGATGTACATTAAAATTCATATCGACATTTTGTTGAAATGTCGAGACAATGTCGAGTAAGAAGTCGAGATTCACGTGGAGTTCATGTCGACATTTTTAGTCCAAAATGTCGAGATACAATGTGGATAGATCAAGGTAAATGTCGAAAGGATGGATATGATGCCGAGTAAGATGTCGAGATGTAAGGTAAAATGTCGAGAACCAAAAATGTCGAACTAGTTGCAAATGTCGAGACTCATGTTGAGTCATGTCGACATTTTCTTCAAATGTCGGAATAAAATGTCGAGTTTAGATAGTTGAAAATGTCGAATCCATACACATACAAATGCCGAATTCATACACATAAAAATGTCGAGACCCATTAGCTAAATGTCGAAACGCGACACCAAAACGTCTCACTAATGTCGAGATTAATCCAAAACATAGCTCGAGATTTTTGGGAAATGTCGAGGCTTTCAACCCATGTCGCGGTTTAATAAAATGTCGAACCCGCATATTATGTCGAGATCTTTAAATACAATATTAAGCAAAATATTTCAACACTTTTCAAGAACATAGATAACAAATATTTCAGATAACGTACTGATATAATAATTTTATGATTAAGGTCGAAAAATTAGGAATTTCGCCGAACCAGTGGCAGCTAGTCTACGGATTCCAGGTAAGTAGAAATTCAACTACGATACGTAACTTACCTGCGTCCGTTAATGTGAAATTTACGTGCTCGTGTATTTTACGTGAAACGCGCATGATAAGATTAGATTATTTTATATGCGTGATAAACATGATCTGCATATTTACATGAGCATGTCATGAGCATTTGCACGCATGAGTAGTAAGTATGACACGAGGTAAGAGCGTGCGTAAGATCGCCTGTGCGCGATGTATACTCGCCGATATTGGCGTTTGTGTGGACTCAATGAAGAGTCACGGCTACCCCTATGCAGCCATGGCAAAAGAAGCCGTAAGAGCCTGTATAAGAGGCTGGGGGAATGCCCCGTATGCGGGAGATGCAACCTGGAGGATGCGGCCCGGGGCACGCACTGAGTAAGGGAAGATTCCTGCGGGTGACCTTCTAGTGCGTAAAGCACTAACCGGGAGGGAAGATTCCTTCGGGTGACCTCCGCGGTTAGTGGCCTCGGTGTTGGCTACCAGTGAGAAGCGTCCGCGTGGAGGCCACGCTGAGTAAGGGAAGATTCCTTCGGGTGACCTTCTCGTGTGAGAACCTCCACATATGAGATCTCTATGAAATGGCGCATAGTGGGAAAGAAAGCCGAGGGCCCATATGAAGTGAGAGTATGAGAAGAATGAGTGCGAGTCAGAAGAAGAACGAGAAAATGAGAAAGAGAGTATGAGCATTAGAAAACGACGACGTGGATTGTCGATCGTTAGGACACGTGCATTCATGCATAATTTCTGCTTACTGAGCCTCGGTGGCTCATTTTTATGTTACGTATTGTAGGTACCGACGATCACGGTACGTGATCAGTCTTTTATGCGAGGCCGATCTTTTGAAGCTTTCCGGCTGCTTTTGAGGTGGGAGTGTGTGTATGGATGACGACCTGTGAAGGCCGGGCGCACAGGAGGCTTTTGGCTGCACACGCACACACACGCACTCGTACATCGTGTGTATAGGAAGAAAATGAAATGTAGACGAATTATGAAACATTCTTTTGACATGTGTATAAAACTTCCGCACGTATATCTTTTAAAATGAAAAATTTTATTCGCATTTTTACGTAGTTGCGCGATAGTAAAGCACTAAATAATTAATATTAAGATGGAATTACGAGGGCGGGACGACGGGTCCTGACAAGTTGTGCAGTCTTACACTCTTGCAATGTTAAATAGTGCGGTCTCATTGCTGGCTGCAACCTCATGACTGTGTGTTCATTAACACAATCTTGCAGTCCGTAAAGCCATTGTATATTATTGAATAAGCATTGCCATATATTTTCCCACTCATGCAGTTTTAGCTGTGCTGTTTGGTTACATGGCAGCTTAATGCAATTTTATTGTTGGTTTTTTCATCACCAGTTTCTTTGCTTATTAAGCGCTGACGACAACGGTGTTCTTTTTTCCCAAAACAATGCAGTTTTATACACAATTGAATTCCAGAAACGAGGATTACCCCATGAACATATATTGGTTTGGCTGAATCGAACTAGGATGGAACCAACTCCAGCGGAGGTCGATGAAATAATTTCCGTCGAAATCCCTGACCGTCAAACTGATGAAGAAGGATATGCCTTAATTGAACAATTTATAATGCATGGCCTGTGTGGGTTTGAAGGGGTGAACTCACCTTGCATGGAAAATAATAAATGCAAAAACACTTCCCAAAACAATACAGCAACCGCACGGCAATTGATGACGCTGGGCACATCTGGTACATGCGAAGGAGGACTGAAAACAGGTTTGTAATTAAAAAGAATATTGTCATGGACAACAGATACGCCGTCCCTCATAATGTACAGTTGCTGAAGAAATACAAGGCGCACATTAATGGAGAATGGTGCAACACGAGTAGGGCTATTAAATATCTGTTCAAGTACATCACAAAAGGTGTAGACAAGGCCACAATAATAATTGAAAATCTGGCTAATCAATCTCAGACTTCTGCTGAACAAGATGCCCAAAAATGGGATGAAATCGCAAGATATCTTGATTGTAGATATCTGTCGGCCTGTGAAGCTATGTGGAGAATATTTGCATTTGACGTGCACTACAGAATGCCGGGAGTACAGAGGTTGCACTTCATTTGGAGGGACAAACAAGCTTAATATATGATGAGTCTGTAGACCTCGGCAATATGTTGAATAGGGATGGCATCCACAAGACTATAATGACGGAATGGATGAAAACAAACAAACAAAGTCAAGAGGCAAAAGACCTTACTTATATTCAGTTCCCCTCAGGATTTGTATGGAACGCCTCAAAGAAGAGTTGGACACCACGGAAGAAAGGATTTGTCATTGGTAGGGTGGTTAACATTCATCCAACGGCAGGTGAGATATATTACATGAAGATGTTATTGACAATCGTTAGGGGGCCCACGTCATATGAAGACATACGCACAGTCAATGGTGAAGTTCTCCCAACATTCACTGAAGCATGTTATAAAATGGGATTAGTAGATGCAGACTTAGAGTGGCATCATGCAATTGATGAAGCTGCGCAATGGGCGACTCCATCTCAGCTTCGCCAGCTCTTTGTCACATTGCTGATCTTCTGCGAAGTAGCCAACCCCCTCAATTTGTGGAATAGCTTCTGGAAAACTCTATCCGAAGACATACCAATGCGTCAAAGGCAACTATTTGGCTTCACAGAACGCATCATACAGACGAACATGTGAAAAACTATGCGTTGGCTGAGATCGAAAAACTAATGATACAGAACTCAAAGTCACTCTCAGACTACAGCCCAATGCCACTGCCATCAAATAACATACTCAAGGATCTGAACAACAGATTGCTAATGGAAGAAAGTTATTACAATGGAGAGGAGAACGACGTTGGGTATCAACGCCTAATTGCAACCTTGAATGAAGAGCAACACAACATACTCAACGAAGTCATCAGCTCAGTTGCAAACAACAATGGCCACTTGTTCTTTCTGTATGGTCCTGGACGAACAAGGAAGACCCATGTCTACAAAACAATCATTACAAAATTAAGGTCAGAAAACCAAATTGTAATACCAGTTGCATCATCAGGTATTGCAGCTTTGCTGCTTCCAGGTAGAAGAACTGCACATTCAAGGTTCAAGATCCCTTTTATACTACAATAGAACTCCATGTGCGACATGAAGCAAGGGACGATGTTAGCTGAAAGATTCGTTTGAGGCATCGGATAGAACTATGAGGGACCTGATGTCCAACACGATTGAAAAATGCGAGGACAAGCCCTTTGGTGGAAAGACGGTGCTGTTGGGAGGCGATTTCAGACAGTTACTCCCAGTTATACGAAATGGTCGCAGACAAGATAGGCTGGAGTCAGCCATAAACAGGTCCTATTTATGGCAACATTATCGTGTACAAAACTCACTCAGAACATGAGATTACATCATTCGGAAATAGAATTTGCAAATTGGATTTTGCAAGCTGGCAATGAAATGCAAAGGTTGCTGCAGATACAGACATGGAGACGATTAAGGTACCAGAAAATATGTCTATTGATTGTCAGGGCGATACGATTCGTAGCATATGCAACTACGTATATGTTGATTTTGAAGACAATATGACTAATCAACGTTATATTAAGGAAAGAGCTATCCTCACACCCAGGAACAAAACAGTGGACGAAGTGAATGACTTTATGCTATCCATAGTACCAGGCCATGAGACGGAATATTTAAGTTCAGGCAGCGTGGAACTGGAGGCGGAAGTGGAAATCAGCGCAAGTACGATGTATCCGGTTGACTTTTTGAACATGCTTGAGATTTCAGGTGTTCCAAACCACAAACTCGTCCTTAAGCATGGAATTCCAGTAATGTTATTGCGGACTTAAATCAGAGGGACGGACTATGCAATGGAACAAGACTCAATTGTATCGCGTCTTGGAACAAACGTTGTCGAGGCAGAAATCTTAACTGGAACGCATGTTGGCAATAAGTTTCTAATACCGGAGACAATCCTCGCTTAAAGTCTGCTACGCAATAACAATAAATAAGAGTCAAGGCTATGTGTATCTTCCCAGTCCAGTTTTCACCCATGGCAACTTTATGTGGCACTGTCTAGAGTGACATCACCCGTGGGAATCAGAATATTGAGCATGAACGAAGACAATATGGAGGACAACGAGGTCATAAACACGGTTTTCCTTGAAGTTTTCAGCAACATTTAAACACATGGAAATTGTTGTATGACATTAGGGTTTAGCATAAGTTGTTACAAATTTATTCACTACAGTATTGTTGTGGTAGCCGCTCACATTCTACCAATACAACAGACATACAGCTTAACAATCGTTAACATCAACAGTCATGCAATTGTGTAAGACAAGACCACGGTAACAATCTACTGGCCATGCCAGATGACTGAACTAATAACAACTGCACCGAACACGTGACTGTAGTATAATAAGTAATTATTACCAACATAAATAACCATATAACACAAAACATATCACATTTTGCCACTTTAACAAGCATACCAGCAAACAAACGGTAATTATTACATTCATACTATTCAATACGTTAATGTAATGGTGTTAACTTCTGTGATACTTTTACAGTCATACAGTTCATTTCCTGACATTTTCAAATTCATACACTGGTAGCCTACGTTAATGTTCACTGGTATTCTATTCTTTACAGTCGTACAAAATGGGCTGTTATATTTTAGTTTGTTGTATCCGTTGTACAGCGATAGTGTTCACTAGCATGATATTTTTACAGTCATGCATTTTAATTTCCTGCCATCTTCAACCATGTGTACAGTTAGTCTAGAGCGAGAAAGTTGTTTGGGGAACATGCGAACGTATGGTGGCAAGGAAATTATACAAAACATAAATAACACTCTAATGCAAACTAATTAAACTACAACTGTTGAATAAGCAGGAATTATAGCTATAATAAAAGAAAATATAAGGCATCGACCCCTTTGCTACATACTTCAGTAATAAAATTACTATTACTATTATATAAAAAGAATAACAAATATATTATCTATTGGCAAACATAAATACAATCCCATTATATATTGACTTATACAAGAAATTGTTGCATTAAAACCGCATGATAATGCAATTACGGGTGGCAAACCAACGAGCAGGTATCAATGAAAAATAAATATACAGTAATGGTTAATTACGACTTTTTGAAACAGCCCAATACTATTCACGCAAAACAACAACCCTTATTAAGAAAACCTTTCCAATAGTCAAATACTTATTAAATAATTCATTCATTACTTGGTACTCCATAATAATTGGGACCTTTGAACAGGCCCCAAGCATAAATTAAATACACGAAACGACGCACCTTATGCAACCAAAGCAACACACCATTTTAGAGAAACATTCCTTTGCAATGAGTTGTGCCTTTACGGTTTGTACACATGTTTTACATTATATAAGGCCTCCAAGCTCGATTTCATAAACGATTAACTACACAACAATTCCAGAGAAAAAATGACGAATGAAATGAGAAATTATTTTGACAACATTGTTGCGGATATTCGGCGAGCGGCTACCCAATTTGCTGACAAGATAGAACTTAAGATAGATACCTATGTGGAATCTGCTGCCCAAAGGTTCAATGATCTACATTCAAGGCACAATCGGCAGATTACTGTCCTAAATGAATTGACAACGAAGATCAACAGGAATTACTCCGAAATGCAACCGAGGCTATCACATATAGAGCAGACGCTTGGTACGTCCACAGTATTTTCCAAAACAGTCTTACATAACCATTACTACATATAAAGCGCCATGCAATTTTTTTGGCAGGAAATATCAGCACAACACTAGGCGGTAATTAGTCGGCAGAAAACGTAACAACCATTCATTCAAATAACGAAACGACGCCTTCCGGGAAAAGAAAGCGTTCCAACATTCCCAGAGATCCTACACAGACTCAATTGCTAAAAAAGCCCAACAGCAAAGTTTCCACTATTAGACCAAGAACATTCAAAGTTAAAAAAGGTTCTGAAAGACAAAACCCTCGCGACAATTATCAAGAAACTCTCAAAATTGTTTCCCCGCATAGCAGCATCAATAGGGACTATGACCCAAGACGACTCTATCAGTACCATATTAGGAGAAGAGCGTGGCTACAAATTCTTCTAAGATCTCATGACAAAGGGAACTTGGCTAAGTGATGAGGTACAACATCATATTATTTAATGTGAACTATGTAAACAAATTTTTACAATGTATTGTTGTCTGAAACAGCACATAGACGAATGCATACGTGGGTTTATCGAGAAACAGAGTCATACCAAGTTTCCCAAGTCAAGGGTCGCTTTCATGAACATGACGTTCAACTAGATAATTGCAACGGAATTTTGAAGTGACGGTCATACTGACCTAACGGCCATACGCCCATATGTTCAGGGTATTGTTGACAATTGGCCATCTATTCCATGGCAGGATTCGGACCCGGTTAACATTAATTAGTGTCATTGGGTACTATGCATTGTGGACTATAGAAAATGATCCATAACAGTGCATGACTGTGACCTTTCGGTTGATAAGGATATGAGGTTTTTTGAGGAGCCGTTTAATAAAACACGGCTTACAATCCCCTATATTCTTCAGGACCTGCGAATGACTGACTCCATCGTAGACTTCACTGTTTATAGGGATCCTGACTTCCCCCGTCAAGCCCTCAGGTAATACTAATGTCTCCATGTATTGAATCTGTACTATAACCATTTGGTAAAATAATAATTCATAACATTTTCTCACCTGTGCACTACCGGGGAATGCGGCGTATACATGATGCGATCAGCATTTTCACTCATGTTTGCAGAGGACGATGTCCACGATGTTTTGCCTGAGATGATTCAAGAATTTCGAGAATATCTTACTGCATCGATATTCTTCAATAACTGGTTGTAGCTCTTGGAAACTGTTCCAATCACTCTTTCATGAATAGCCAATGCCGAATTTTGATTTGGACCTGCTGCTACCTCCAAATTCTTTGGCGTGGAACCTTCCTCTACGATTCTCCCCATGAATAGCCAATGTCGAATTGTGGCTATCCCCAAAATTTGATCGTCTTCTCTTTTCATGCGCCACAATAGTTGATTGCACATCCACCATTTTCAATGTTGTCTTTCCGTATAAGATGGTTGTGACCAAATTATCGTAAAAATCAGGAAGTGAGGTAAGAAGTAAAAGGGCCTTATCTTCTTCCTCTAACTTTACATCAACTTTTATAAGTTGATTCACAAGTCCGTTGGACACGCTAATATAATCCATGAGATTTCCACTTTCCTCCATCTTCAGCCGGTACAGCTCCCGCTTCAGATCTAACTTTTTGGTTAAGTTTTTCTCGAGATACAGCTCCTCCAACTTCGCCGACAAGTCTGGTGCAAAATCCTTGATCGAGCGGATCGAGTAATAAAATAAAACGAATAACGACGAACTAACTACGCTCAACAGGCATGTGTACCTATCGAAAATAGTATAGAAATGGCAAATATTCGAGTATCGAACCCAAAGGAACTATATATTATAGAAAACGTCGTTTAAATATCCTAGTAGATAATTCTATGTTTTTGTTTTGAAGAATAGAATGTTGGGGATGTGCCCTCGGAATGCCATTCGAGGATGTAATGAATAGGGCACGTATTGTATATTCGATGTATTTTCGCCTGTATTTGAATATTGTATTCTTATACTTGATCATGGAATTTATATTTTTATATTAATTCTTTAAAGGCATGTTATTTATTTAACTATTAAGTCTCATTAGGCATCCGGTGAGATGGTAAATAAATAAAACCCATATATCATAAGTATAGTCACTGATTCTCATGGGATGAGAGAGGGGCACCAGTGAGCTATTATTCTTCGATATTAAATTAGTCCATAAGTCTTAGACCTCAGTGTAACGTCCCGACTTCCTAGATACGTATTTTGGCGGATTTTTTTCGCAGCGTAAGCAGCGGAAAGCCCATTTAATTAAAAACTTTTAAAGCATTATAATACAAATACGTTCAATGTTTAAATCCATAAGTCCAACCCAAACACATTATTTATTGCGCCAAAGCCCAAGAAGTCCAAATCCAAATTTAAAAACACGAAACATAAACTCATTCCACAGGTCGCGTCTCATGTACTGCACCGCCCTCAAAAGTCCGTGGAGTCACCACCATCAGCCGCCTTACCTACACACGTAAACTCTGAGCTTTTGCCCAGTAGATGAATATATGCATGGATGCAAATGCTCTCACATCCCAAACCTGACACCTCACCAATGCACTCTCGACAACTTTCGAGCATACGCTCATTCCTACAACAACTCTCAACTCCTAAAATAGGGCCCTAGGCTAGACTCGGAATCCACGCATAAATGACATATAATACCATGATAGTACGGCACCATCTCGGTCTCAACCGTAACTATAACAATGACATGTGGTAACGGCCCCATCTCGGTCTCAACCGCACCTAAAATAGTAACAAGCGGCCCCATCTCGGTCTCAACCGCAAGCGCTTCATCGAGTCGTAGCCTGACAACTAACATCGATCACTTTACCCCGCTCATCAACACTATACCGTGCTACCGTAACCCCGCACGGTTATAACTCCCCTCGAAATACATGTATGCAAATGAAATGCAAGTAAAATGCAACATATCACAACGCAACATATAAATTGCAATGTATCGGACCGATGTATTAGCTCGGCCCGATCTAAAAATCCTCATACACTAAAATAATTCGGGCCCGAAGCCTGCGTTCCGATTTGATCGGCCCGAAACCTTAACCACCGAACTCTCCCCCGAATTTATACTAAAAGTTCTAAGATTTATTTATTTATTTATTTTTTTATTTTTTTAAGACCCTAATTTCACAATTGGTTCATAATTTTTTGAAAATATATTTTAAAACACTAACGCTCGAGTTTCAAAATATCTCATAAATTCCTTATTTATATATATATATATATATATATATTTCAAACTTGTATTTAGAATCCCCATAAATTTTAAAATTTTAGTTTAGTCCCAAAAGATTTCAGAATTTTCAAATCTGCCCCAAATTTCAAAATTTTCAGTTTAGTCCCGAAAATTTTCAGAATTTATAGTTAACTCCAACCAAAATATTTAATATTCATTAACCCCTCAGAATTCCAGAAAATTTCACAAAGGTCCCAATCGACTAAAAATATTTATTTAACACTTCGGAATTTCTGAATATTTGTCCAAGGCCCCAATCGACTTTAAAAATATTTATTTAACTCCTCGAAAATTCTGAAAATTGCTTCACGGCCACAATCGACTTTAGAAATATTTATTTAACTCCTCGGAAATTTTGAAAATTACATAGAGGCCCGTAGTCGAGATTTAATTGTTTATTTGACACTATATCTTTCGAAAATTACACACACACCAATCTCTAATATTTATTTTAGATTCTTAAATTTTAAAGAAACCCTAGAAAACCCTAATTTGCACTAATACTCAAATTCTCCAAATCTAATCAAATTCACCCTTAAAATTTCTATTCTACTTTTCTAACCCTAATATATTTTATCTCCCTAAACCTCTCAATTTTGTAGAGATTGCCGAAATCACACGTAAATCATATATCAAAAAGATCATACAAATAAATTATTAGCATATAAACGTGAACAATTCAAAAGATCATGTATCACGTAAAAATTCACAACTCCTATTTTGTTTACGTATGTAGGTGATCTTCACCTACCTTAATCCGTAAAGAGCTACGTAACGGGTTGTGTCGTGTGATCCCGACCCGAGAGCTTCGATCCCGTGCTTTCGGACAGTTTTCTACTCCTCCTCCTTTTCCTTTCCTTCCTTTTCTCTTCTTCTTCTTCTCTCCCACTCTCTCTCGGCCTCTTCCCCTTCTTTCTTTCCTTTCTTTTTTTTTTTTTTGTTTTTTCTCTTTCTTCTCTTCTTTCTCTCGGCCACCCTCCCCTTCTCTTTTCAACTCTCTCTTATTTATTTATTTTGCTCCATGTGTATTAGTTGTTGTAGAGTACTTGTTTATTTCAAAGAGACCCTACCTCACATGCATGGAAGAAACATTGAACATGCCATGTGGGTTCTTAGTCATCATGAAAGAATCTTTCTACCCACCTCAATTATTTTCGTTCTCTCCCTCTTTTTATTTTTATTATTATTATTTTTTTATTTTTTTATATAGATTTGGGCTTTAATTTCTCATTTTCAGCCCATTTAAAAATTTGGTCCGAATTGTAAATTCTTGGCCCAATTCAAAAAGAAATTTGATCTTGTTCGAAAATGAAGTTTGTAATTTCGAAAATTATTGAAATAATCCCGTATTAAATTTTTACGGGTATTACACTTAGTAGGGTGACTAAGCGTCAATTACGACTTATTTCTTGACGACTCTTAAATGGTTGTGCCAACCATTCGCTTGGGAAGCGGGAGGTCATAACATTTGTATGAGTTGAATCAGGGGATTAACTTGTACTTGGACACGACTCGTAATCGACAATCACATGGGCCTTATCGTTGCTCTGGGTAGCGTCAATGATTGATTGATTGACTATAGTAGTGTGCGTGGATCTTAGACTGAAAGGTCTTTGACGGAGTTGACTTCGGGGTCTTGACTTGTCACTAGTTTGCTAGGCCCGCCTTGTTCGGTGATGAACATGGGTCGGCGGCGACATGCGGTCTTGACAACGAAGGGTAACTGCCGTGCTTAGACTAACGTGAGGGATTCACTGTCTCGTTCGTAACCGAGATATATGTCTTATGCATATTTGGGGACGGGAAATTAGAAAGTCTTCGGCCGAAGCAATAAACTGACTCACGTGGGACGTGGAGAACAGTTTAGTAATTTCGCCAGTCACGAATTCGTCATAGTGTCGAGTCTAGTGAGTTTGACGTAACCATGACTCTCACTCGACCGGGACATTAGTGAAGGGCCTATACGTACGACGATAATCTATAGTCGGTTCGTAGATTGAAGATCGTACTCAACACGGGATCTATTCGGTGCCGCGGGATTGCCTAGGAGCTTACCGAATTCTTGGATTCCTCCCTTGCCGGGTTGAGACGAACCAAGAGAGTCGGGCTTAAAAATGATCACTGTGATAGTGCCTAACTAATATGAGATGTAAATTAATTTAACGGTCTTAGAGACGTTAATAAAATATTAAATATATGTCTTAGAAACTATATTTACATGGATGGATATTTACGGAACGAAAATGGTAATAGTTGAAGCGTAAATAGGGTTCACAATGACAAGCAAGGCTTGTCACGGTTGTGAAGCCCATCTGCAAAGTTGCAGTAGCTTCAAAAATTCATGTCTCACAATCTAGACCTTGGATTGAGAATCCCTTTGGTCAGAATCAAGATTGATGAGTCTTTTAACTATGGTTAAAATTTCAGGTCAATCGGACATCGTTTACCCCTCGATCGAAATACGAATCTGCCGCAAAGCTGTCAAAGTGTCACGGCCGTGAACACATTGCACGTGGCCGTGACGCACAGCGGAGGCTGATTTTTGGCCTCGACATGGTCACGGCCATGACCATTATGACTCAGGCCGTGAACGGTGTTGTCACGGCCGTGAATAGGCTTGTTTCAGGCCGTGACGGGCGTCGGTTTGGCCAAATTTAATCCAAATCAAGTCCAAATTCATTCTTTGTTCTTATGTTAGACATATGGGACATTATTAGGCCATTTAGTGACATAATAAAAGGGAATCTAACACCTTTTGAGTCATGTAGGACATGATCTTATTTGGATTAAGTTAAAAGTCATTTTCTTGGTTTGGAAATGGACTTTTAATATATTTTCTTAGAGAATTTCGTCCATAACTTGAATTAAGCTCTTTCTCACTCTATCTTTGAGTTTTAGAGAGAAGTGAGAGCATTTAGGGTGATCTTTGAGAAATCCCTAAGTGTTTGTGAGTTTTAGAAATCACACACATACATATACATCTCTACACAACACTCCACACCATCTCTAGCCATCCTTGGGGTGGTGTTGGTTTGTGGTACTTCACGGGGTCGGCGTGACTCTCTTCGGCGCAGTTCGTGAGCTAGGGAGCTAAGGGTCTTCGCGACGAGGGTAATGTTCTAAACCTTAATACGTGTATACATGCGTGTTTTTCTTTATACCGAGTTTGATCTTGTGGCGGGAACGAGGAAATTTTTGAAATTCACTCGTTCCAACGGGGAACCTGGGAGACCCTTTCAATACTTCCCCTGTGTTCGGGGAGAGGCCTCGAGTCACCCGGGGTTTCCCAACACTGGTATCAGAGCAATAGGCTCGGTTCTAAGAAACGACATAAACGAGTCCGAAACGAACTTGGTTGTGCAAGTCACTAAGTTGCTCGAGCGTCGTAGCATGAGTTGTACTTAGTTCGAGTTTGTATACCGAGCGCTCGCTTGGTTGAAAGTCGCCTAGTTGCGAACGGTCTAACGTAGCGAAGCAACGTGGGGAGAAAACCCTAGTGGAGTCTCCTCACGGTTCGTAATTGACACTGGGTCCGTAAGTATAGGACTAGCCCAAATTTCGTTTTGGTTTCTTTGAGCGTTTTGTTGTCGTGAACGTGTTTATGTTGTATGTATATATATGTATGACACGTATTAAGACGTCGGCGTGGACTTAGGCTCTATTTCCGGGTGATATGTTAAGGGTGACAAGGTCCCCCCCGGTTTGTAATTTATTCGTTAATATACGGGTTGTTTGGGACAGCTGCTCCCCCCGTCTTGTACCTTATTAATTTTTAGAAAATTAGTTTAGCACGATGGCTGTACGAGTATGAGGAGGAATCATGAGATGGCCGTTCGAAGCCTTGGAGGTCGTTCGAGAACACGGTTTGAAGCCGACGGCGTAGAGATGTGTATTTTTATCAATATAAATGTAGTAGAGTAGAAATAGTCCACGCAGACGGTCTTATAGGCAAACTAGGTTTACTGCAATTACGTGCATGTTTGTTTGACGTTACGTGCGTGTATTTAAGTGCTTTTGTGTGTGAGACGTATTCTCCCGGTTGGACAAAATACTAAGTGGGTAAAGGACTGGGTCCTGTCTTCTATCAAGCTCGAAACCATTGCGCTTGAGTGTCATGTGCGGTTTGTTCCGAGTTATCGGCGCCAATCATCTCGCTCTTGTCGTAGTTGGCTCGGGTGCGTTAAGACAATAAAGTCAAGCTCGTTATTGAAACGACTTGGGTGTATGTGCGGTTTGTTCCGAGTTATCGGCGCCAAACATTTCGCTCTCGTTGTTGATATTTCGGGTGAGTGTCTAAACGCCGCTCTCCGAAACATATTCACGTCCTATAAAGAGTTATCCTACGGGTGGAATTTCTAAATATCAGGATTGAGCCAGACGTTGATAGGTTACACTTAGACGGTTATTTCCCAATTACTCCTGTTAGGGTGAGGGTTCCTGACCGGAGACAAAGTAGTTGAAATACTCATGAGATGGATTCATGTTGGACACGGGTACGTCTATGGGTTCGTGTGGGACACGGCCGCCCGAGTAATGGGCCAATAAACTGTTAGGTTGAGGTTCATTTCTGCGGAGCGGGGAAATCAACTCCACTATGAAACTATCAACGAGGTTTCCGAAATCTCTATCGGGAGAATGAGATTTTGAGAAAAATAGTGGGAGCAAGCCAAATTGTTAAAGTCCTTATTTGTGCTTGTAGAATAATACGTTGACCCCTTCAATGCTTTATTTTCTGCAGATTGTTTTCTTTCTTGTTTGTATACAAAATGACGTCACCATTCAATTTACTGATCACGCAAAATCGTTTGGAGGGTGCAAACCTTGCGGACTGGCTCCGTAACTTGAGGATAGTCCTCACTCTTGAACGCCTAGAGTATGTCCTTGAGGGACCCATACCACTCGAACCCCAAGAGGGTGCGAGTGATGATGACAGGGAATATTATGCCAATTGGATGGCTGATAGTGCCCGTGTCAAGGCTTATATGTTAGCTGGGATGAATAATGATCTGCAGCGCCAGCATGAGGGTATGCAAATGCGCGAGATATTGATTCATCTGAAGGACTTGTACGGCGAGCAGTCAAGATCGTCTCGATACCGTGCTGCCGACAATCTCTTTCATACCAAGATGCCTGAGGGTGCAGATGTTGCGGCACATGTGCGTAAGCTCATTGGGTACATCGAGGAACTAAGTTCTCTCGGTTGTCCCATTCATAACGAGCTTCAGATTGACCTGATCCTTCAGTCACTCCCAGCTTCATTTGCTCAGTTTATTATAAACTATAATCTGAGCGATAGGCGATTTTCGCTTCCTGAACTCATGAACACGCTGGTTCAGACTCAGCGTGAGCTAAAGAAAGGAAAGGGAAAAGAGGTTGCGCTTGTTGTGACTACAAGGTCTAAGAGATCTAAGTCGAACAAGCCCAAGCCCAAGCCCAAGCCTAATAAGCCAAAAGGAGGAATTAAGAAAAAGGGCAAGGCCAAAATGAACGTGCCTAATGTTCCGAAGGCAACTGATCGGTGCCTTCACTGTCAAGAGCTGGGCCATTGGAAAAGGGACTGCCCCAAGCTTCGAGCTTCTGGGGCTTCAGGTAAAGTTTCAGAAACTTATTGTTCATTTACTGTATTTTCCACTTCGTGGATTCTTGACTCGGGAGCTAGTGCTCACATTTGTGTTTTGAACCAGGGTCTGGAACGAAGTAGGAAGCTGGCGGAACGAGAAGTCTTGATCAACGTATGTAGCGGACATTGTGTGCCTGCTAGTCATGTTGGATCGAAGACTCTTGTACTAAGTTCTGGACATGTATTATATCTATCCGATGTACTTGTATTGCCCAAGGGGCTGAAAATATTATTTCTATTCCTGCTTCGAGTAAGAATGGTTATGAATTTCGATTCAATAATAATATTTGTGAGATTTATTTTGGAAATAAATGCGTCGGAAATGCAACGTTAATAAATGGTTTATATTACGTTAACGTCCAAGAACATGCGAATGTAGTTACCGACAAACATAACTTAGAGTTAAATAAAAAGTATTTGTGGCATCTTAGACTAGGTCATGCCGGAGTGCGAAAGATTCAAGAGTTGGAGAAATTTGGCATAATTAAGCCAAAGGAATCAGATTCCTATCCAACGTGCGAGTCTTGTATCTTAGGCAAAATGACTAAGTCTCCCTTTACAGGGATTTTTCAAAGAGCCGCAAATATTTTGGATTTGATCCATACAGATGTTTGTGGACCGTTTAGTGTAGCGGCCCGAGGTAACTTCCACTATTTCGTGACTTTTACAGATGATCACGCTCGCTATGGCTTGGTGTATCTGTTAAAGCACAAGTATGAAACGCTTGAAAAGTTCAAGGAATTCAAAACAATGGTGGAAAATCAAACTGGGAGACAAATTAAAGTTGTTCGATCAGATCGAGGCGGCGAATTTATGAGTTTTGAGTTTGATGATTTCGTGAAAGAAAATGGAATCATTTCGCAGTTTACACCGCCCGGAACACCACAGTTGAATGGTGTTGCCGAACGCAGAAATCGAACATTATTAGATAAAGTTCGATCTATGCTAAGCTATACAGATCTTCCCATATCGTTATGGGGATATGCTTTGCAAATTGCAGTCTATGTTTTGAACAGAACTCCTTCGAAGTAAGTTGACAGGGTACCTTACGAAATTTGGAACGGTAAGATACCCAGCTTGAATCACTTAAAAGTTTGGGGTTGCCCCGCCTGTGTGAAAAAGCTTATGACAGACAAACTTGAATCAAGGTCCACGAAAGGACGTTTCGTAGGATATCCCGATGATAGCATGGGATATTATTTCTACTTCCATGATGATCAGAGGATCATCGTAGCTGTACATGCTCACTTTCTCGAGGAACAGTTCATTCAAGAGGGTGGAGCTAGCAGAGAAGTAACTCTTGGAGAGTTAGAAGAAATGCCTCCAGAGCCATCAGTGCCTAAGGTCACAGATGAGCAGTCCGAGACACGCCCAGAATTGCGCAGGTCGGGTAGAGTATCTCGCGAGCCTGAGAGATATGGTATGGTACACGTCGAGCACGGGGTTGCTGCGACGGAGGGAATCATTGGTGATGATCCCACTACCTATGACCAGGCAATGATGGATGTCGACTCAAAGAAATGGGTCGAAGCTATGAAAGCAGAGATAGACTCTATGCACAGCAACCAAGTCTGGACTCTAGTAGATTTGCCCCAAGGTTTTAGACCGATAGGGTGCAAATGGATCTACAAAAGAAAGATTGGATCTGACGGACAGGTTGAAACCTACAAAGCTAGGCTAGTAGCGAAAGGGTATAATCAGAAAGAGGGCATTGATTATGAGGAAACCTTTTCACCTGTAGCAATGATTAAGTCTATCAGGATTCTGCTTGCCATAGCAGCATACTATGATTACGAGATCTGGCAGGTGGATGTGAAAACTGCTTTCCTAAATGGATTCCTCCAGGAGGAAATCTATATGGAGCAGCCCAAGGGTTCTACATCGCAAGCAGATGCTTACAAAGTGTGCAAGCTTAATAGGTCAATTTATGGACTTAAGCAAGCGTCTAGAAGCTGGAATCGTCGACTTGATGAAGTAGTTAGGAACTACGGATTCTTAAAGAATGAAGATGAGCCTTGCGTTTACAAGAAGGTCAGTGGGAGTAAGATATCGTTCCTCATATTGTACGTGGATGACATCCTTTTGATGGGAAACGATATCGGGATGCTCTCGGAGGTGAAAGCTTGGCTTTCAACCGAATTCTCCATGAAAGACCTGGGAGAAGCAACCTATATTCTTGGAATTCGCCTTTTTAGAGATCGAGCGAATCGAATGATAGGTTTATCTCAGGCCCTTTACTTAGAAAAGATTCTGAAAAGGTTTCGAATGGATGAATCTAAGAAAGGGTTCATGCCAATTCGACATGGGATTCATCTCTCGAAATCCATGTGTCCTCAAAATGAGGAAGCAAGGAAGGAAATGAGTGAAATTCCTTATGCATCAGCAATAGGTAGCCTAATGTATGCGATGCTATGTACGCGGCCTGACATTGCGTATGCTTTGAGCATAGTAAGTCGGTACCAGTCTAATCCTGGTAAAGAACATTGGAATGCAGTAAAGAATATCTTTAAGTACCTTAGAAGGACTAAAGATATGATATTGATTTATGGAAATGGAGAATTAGAGGTGGATGGTTATACCGATTCGGATTTCCAGTCAGACGTGGATGACCGAAAATCTACTTCTGGTTTCGTCTATACGCTCAATGGTGGAGCAGTGTCTTGGAAAAGTTCCAAGCAAAGCACTACTGCCGATTCCACCACTGAGGCGGAGTATATAGCGGCCTCTGAGGCAGCAAAGGAAGGTGTTTGGATGAGGAAGTTCTTAGAAGAACTTCAAGTAGTTCCAGGCATAGTGGACAGCCCACTGCCATTGTGGTGCGACAATAGTGGGGCAGTAGCACAAGCCAAGGAACCTAGGTCTCACTCAAAGTCCAAACATATAGAAAGAAAATACCACGTGTTGCGTGGGTTCGTTGAGAATGGCTACATAGCTGTGCAGAAAATAGCTAATGCGCATAACGTGGCGGACCCGTTCACCAAGCCTCTCTCACAGGCAGTGCTTGATCGACACCTCTATAAAATGGGGTTACGATATCATAGCGCATGGCATTGAGTGCAAGTGGGAGATTGTTGGGGATGTGCCCTCGGAATGCCATTCGAGGATGTAATGAATAGGGCACGTATTGTATATTCGATGTATTTTCGCCTGTATTTGAATATTGTATTCTTATACTTGATAATGGAATTTATATTTTTATATTAATTCTTTAAAGGCATATTATTTATTTACCTATTAAGTCTCATTTGGCATCCGGTGAGATGGTAAATAAATAAAACCCATATAACGTAAGTATAGTCACTGATTATCATGGGATGAGAGAGGGGCACCAGTGAGCTATTATTCTTCGATATTAAATTAGTCCATAAGTCTTAGACCTCAGTAGGGTGACTAAGCGTCAATTACGACTTATTTGTTGACGACTCTTAAATGGTTGTGCCAACCATTCGCTTGGGAAGCGGGAGGTCATAACATTGGTATGAGTTGATTAGGGGATTAACTTGTACTTGGACACGACTCGTAATCGACAATCACATGGGCCTTATCGTTACTCTGGGTAGCGTCAATGATTGATTGATTGACTATAGTAGTGTGCGTGGACCTTAGACTGAAAGGTCTTTGACGGAGTTGACTTCGGGGTCTTGACTTGTCACTAGTTTGCTAGGCCCGCCTTGTTCGGTGATGAACATGGGTCGGCGGCGACATGCGGTCTTGACAACGAAGGGTAACTGCCGTGCTTAGACTAACGTGAGCACTGTCTCGTTAGTAACCGAGATATATGTCTTATGCATATTTGGGGACGGGAAATTACAAAGTCTTCGGCCGAAGCAATAAACTGACTCACGTGGGACGTGGAGAACAGTTTAGTAATTTCGCCAGTCACGAATTCGTCATAGTGTCGAGTCTAGTGAGTTTGACGTAACCATGACTCTCACCCGACCGGGACATTAGTGAAGGGTCTATACGTACGACGATAATCTATAGTCGGTTCGTAGATTGAAGATCGTACTCAACACGGGATCTATTCGGTGCCGCGGGATTGGCTAGGCGCTTACCGAATTCTTGGATTCCTCCCTTGCCGGGTTGAGACGAACCAAGAGAGTCGGGCTTAAAAATGATCACTGTGATAGTGCCTACCTAATATGAGATGTAAATTAATTTAACGGTCTTAGATACGTTAATAAAATATTAAATATATGTCTTAGAAACTATATTTACATGGACGGATATTTACCGAACGAAAATGGTAATAGTTGAAGCGTAAATAGGGTTCACAATGACAAGCAAGGCTTGTCACGGTTGTGAAGCCCATCTGCAAAGTTGCAGTAGCTTCAAAAATTCATATCTCACAATCTAGACCTTGGATTGAGAATCCCTTTGGTCAGAATCAATATTGATGAGTCTTTTAACTATGGTTAGAATTTCAGGTCAATCGGACATCGTTTACCCCTCGATCGAAATACGAATCTGCCGCAAAGCTGTCAAAGTGTCACGGCCGTGAACACATTGCACGTGGCCGTGACGCACAGCAGAGGCTGAGTTTTTGCCTCGACATGGTCACGGCCGTGACCATTATGACTCAGGCCGTGAAGGGTGTTGTCACGGCCGTGAATAGGCTTGTTTCAGGCCGTGACGGGCGTCGGTTTGACCAAATTTAATCCAAATCAAGTCCAAATTCATTCTTTGTTCTTATGTTAGACATATGGGACATTATTAGGTCATTTAGTGACATAATAAAAGGGAATCTAACACCTTTTGAGTCATGTAGGACATGATCTCATTTGGATTAAGTTAAAAGTCATTTTCTTGGTTTGGAAATGGACTTTTAATATATTTTTTTAGAGAATTTCGTCCATAACTTGAATTAAGCGCTTTCTCACTCTATCTTTGAGTTTTAGAGAGAAGTGAGAGCATTTAGGGTGGTCTTTGAGAAATCCCTAAGTGTTTGTGAGTTTTAGAAATCACACACATACATATACATCTCTACACAACACTCCACACCATCTCTAGCCATCCTTGGGGTGGTGTTGGTTTGTGGTACTTCACGGGTCGGCGTGACTCTCTTCGGCGCAGTTCGTGAGCTAGGGAGCTAAGGATCTTCGCGACGAGGGTAATGTTCTAAACCTTAATAGTGTATACATGCGTGTTTTTCTTTATACCGAGTTTGATCTTGTGGCGGGAACGAGGAAATTTTTGAAATTCACTCGTTCCAACGGGGAACCTGGGAGACCCTTTCAATACTTCCCCTGTGTTCGGGGAGAGGCCTCGGGTCACCCGGGGTTTCCCAACATAGAACACAGTAAACACTTAAATAAAAGCTAATAATAATAATAATAAACGCGACGACTTGGTGAAGAAAACGTATTTGAGACTTCGAATCCCCCTAGCTCAATCGAACGACAAACAGGTTATATATTTTAGCTAATTATTATACCGTGATAATTCCTAATGCATGCGTACGAATTTATTCGACTGACGAAACTGCGCCTTATCACATAAAAGTCGTAAACAACTAATCTATGAATTAAATAGCTGGGCAAGCTTCCCTAACTAGTCAACCACAGATCGCATTAAAACATGATGAATCCCACTATTAGATTTGACTCTAATCCGGCGGGGTAGTTCAACCTATCTCTAGCGATGAGTTTATTCCGCTTGTTTACGAGTGGTCTAATCGTTCGCCCCTCTCTCGAGCGTAGCGTACGATTTTCCGACAATTATTTCGACCACATAGACATAATCGAAACAATAACATAAATCGTAACGAGTCATAATAAAAAGCATATTAATGATATGTTCAACATACGTACGATCTCGCTAGGGTTCATCTAATCTCAAATACTACGGGATTCCGCCACTCATATTAAACCTTAACACAACGACGAGCGTAAATAACAACGAGAAAAACATGTTTCTTCCCTGAATTTCGGCTCCGCGTTTAATCCTTCGTTGAGGCGTTTTGTCGAACAGGTGGTGGGCGTCTCAGCTTCTCCTTTTCTTACGCGACCTCTGCACTGCTCGCTCGCTTCTCCTCCTACGCCCGCAGCCCGTCGCAGCCCAATCGTAACCGAAATTTAACTTGTTACCTCGCTCGTGAACCCGCCTCGGATCAGCCCTTCGTCAGTACCGTGCACCCGGCTCGTAGCTATTGCTCACACGCACCGCTAACAGCCCAAGGGTCAGCCCCGTGCTTCCATCGCCGATCAGCCCTGCCGCGTTGTACGTGTATATGGCTTCGTCCCCCGGCTTTGCTCTTCACGTCGATTGCCTCTCTCCTCTCCTCTCCTTCTTTGCAATTCATTCGCTCTATTTATAGATGAGAGGGGAGACACCAAAATCTTCATGTCTACTTCAAGAACGGCGTTGCAATATTTTCTTCCTTGAGCCTTGCGCTTTGTATTCGTCGATCGTATTTTTGGGGATGTCGTGTGTGCTTGTGGGTCTAAGTTGATCCTTCTCCTTTGACTTTCTTTAAAGAACGTTTGTTATCATCCCAGCTTGATAAAAGGCATTTTTAGAGGGATTTAAGGTGATGGGCTTGGGCTGATTTCAGTATGGGCTCAATCGGTTTTCTTTTGGGCTGAGTTCAAACCATTTCTGCACAACAAAGTAGTAATGAGTTCAAAAATTCATATCTTCCAATCCAGACATCAAAATGAAAATCCATTCGGTCACAATCACGAACAATGAATCTTATATATTCTATTAAAATTTCAGGTCCATCGGACATCGTTTACCCCATAATCCGCGAAGAATACGAAGATGCCTCAAAACTACCAGTACAAGTGTGAAATCTTAAGTACTAAAATTATTGAAACGACTTCATTTCTCATGCAAACGACTTAAATTTAACAGATATAAACGTAAGAAATTACGTTTATCAAAATTCCCCACACTTAAGCGTTTGCTTGTCCTCAAGTAAATAAAATAGAAAGGCATAGAAAAAGGATAAAATCATGTAACGTACCAATCAAGAGCGAAATTACGTATGAAAAAAAATGCAAGTAAAGTCGGAAGCATATTTGAAATCAACGACTGACTACACGATTTTCTTTAGCGATACCGTCGAAATCCGCACCTCACAGATTTTCACTCAAATCACTCAGTGTATGGGTTAAGATGTCGGTGATATCTCTCGAGTCATGCACTAATCTTCCCTACCATAAGCTTGCAAGTAATTCGTAAATCTACCACTTTCAATGGTCAAGCGTGAATCGGAAGGTCTTTATCGGGTTATAATATGTGAGAGATGTAGAAAATAAGCGTAAAAAGGATATGAGCCGTAGTCGTGTCGGAATTATGCCATCATCTCGAATACGCCAAAATACGTCGTTCTTGTTCATCACTTCCTTTCTTTTGCATTCGTTTTTTTTTTTTTACCAAGCCCTTCTTCTCTCATCTCCTCGATCTAGGGAATAGATAATATGCTTTTGAGAGTGAAAGATTATCTGAGGAAGGGTTCTTAGTCAATATATAAGTCTCTCTCTATTTTTTTTTCTCGGTTTTTTTTTATTCTTCGTTCTTTTTTTTTCTCTCTCTTTTTTTTTCGGCACTCAGCTCGGAAATTTAGCACGGGTTGCGCTTCTTAAGTCCGGCATTCAACTTTCACTTCTACTATCGCTCCGATGGATTTATGTCTGAAGGCTTAATCAGGGTCGGCAATTTATAATCGGGTTTTTTTTTCAAATAAAAGGCTCAGGCTCCAAGTGGCTAACTACGGGGTCAGTCGTGGTTGGGTACTTTGGCCATGGACTAATTCCTAATGCCTTCCTCATTTTCACGCAATCACACATTAAGTAGTTTAAAAACGCAATAACAAGCAAGTTCTGAAGAGAAATAAACTTAGCATGATTCACACAACCAAAGAAATGAGCAAAAAGCTCGTACGCTCAAAAATCTCACAAAATCGGGATATGAGTACGAATCTTTCGAGTATCGCCAAGTTCATCATGTAAGAAAGAAGTAGACTACGCATATGTATCCTAATTACTCACAAAATTCCAAACATAAAGTCATCCCTTCATGATAAGAAACATAATTTTCGGGAAAAACATGTTATGCCAATTTTCGAAAAAATTTGTACTGAAAATCAAGATATGCATATATATAACATGTTCGCCTAAATTTCATTGAAATTCCCCTCCCCACACTTAAGATTTACGTTGTCCTTAACATAACAGTCATGTAACATAAGGAAAAGGAAATAGAAAGATAAGCGAACTTCCCTGAATAGTCCGATATGCATGCTTTATACGGCTCCTCCCCACACTTGAGATTTTGAATTCCCTGCGATCGTTTGAAAAACGAAATCATAAAACTAAAAATGCGCATAGAAATAAAGTAAAGACATAGGATAGGCTTGGGGTGCCTCCCAAGTAGCGCTTTCTTTAATGTCTTTTAGGTAGACATTGTTCGGTGATATTAGCGTTGGGTGGTGTTGAGGACGTGGATGGTTTCTTTTTCGAGCGCCTCGATGTCACCGCCATAGTAATGCTTGAGTCGGTGCCCGTTCACCTTGAAGGTCCCCTTCTCCGGATGTGTGATCTCGACAGTTCCGTACGGAAATGCTCGGTTCACCGTAAATGGTCCAGACCATCTAGATTTCAATTTACCGGGAAATAGCCGCAGGCGCGAGTTGTAGAGCAAGACCAGGTCGCCTTCTTGAAATTCTCGTTTCATGATTTTACGATCATGATACAACTTCGTACGCTCCTTGTAGAGGCGAGTATTCTCGTAAGCCATTTGCCTCCACTCGTCGAGCTCGTTGATCTGCAAGTTACGCTTTTCACCTGCAAGATTCAAATTAAAATTTAGCTTCTTTAGAGCCCAATACGCTTTGTGTTCTAGCTCGACAGGTAAATGACAAGATTTTCCGTAAACAAGGCGATAAGGTGTAGATCCGATAGGTGTCTTGTATGCTGTCCGGTATGCCCATAATGCGTCGTTTAACTTGTTTGGCCAATCTCGCCTATGGTGTTCCACGGTCTTCTCTAGTATGCGCATCAGCTCCCTGTTCACGACCTCCACTTGTCCGCTCGCTTGAGGATGGTACGCAGTTGTAACACTATGTTTTACGCAGTATTTCTCGAGCGTCTTTGCAAATTGGGTGTTACAGAAGTGCGTACCTTTATCGCTAATAATGCAACGAGGTGAACCAAATCGTTAAAATAAAGATTTCAGAAATTTAACAACTACCCTAGCATCATTAGTAGGTAGCGCTTGCGCTTCTACCCATTTTGATACATAATCAACCGCAACTAGGATATATCGATTTTTAAAAGATGTCGGAAACGGACCCATAAAATCAATGCCCCATACATCAAATATTTCACAAACGAGTATAAAATTCTGAGGCATTTCATTGCGCTTAGAGATATTACCTGTTCGTTGGCACCTATCGCACATTTCTACATACCTTTGCGCGTCCTTAAAAATTGTGGGCCAGTAGAATCCACATTCTAGTACCATTTGTGCGGTTCGATTGCCTCCATAATGGCCTCCGCACGGTCCCGTGTGGCAATGCCCCAAGATATCGATTGTTTCAGGGAAGATTACGCATCGCCTGATTATATTATCCGCACAAATCGTAAATACGTAAGGATCATCCCAAAAGTAATACTTCAAGTGCGAGAAGAATTTCTTCCTCTGGTGACTCGTGTATCCCTTTGGTAAGATCCTAGATACAAGATAGTTAGCAATATCGGCATACCATGGAAGTTCGTCAGGTACCTCATGTATAGCGTAAAGGTGTTCGTCGGGAAAGTAGTCTCGAATAGTCTCCTCTTTTGTAACCTCGCATGGTGTGTCTTCTAGTCTCAACAAGTGGTCTGCGGCAAGATTCTCCGTTCCCTTTTGGTCGCGGAACTCCACGTCGAACTCTTGGAGTAGTAGAATCCATCGATTAGCCTCGGCTTTGCATCCGGCTTCGCAAAGAGATGCTTAATGGCTGAATGATCCGTGTAGATGATGACCTTCGATAGGATAAGATATTTACGGAACTTGTCGATTGCAAACACGACTGCAAGCAATTCCTTCTCGGTGGTAGTATAATTTGATTGTGCCTCATTTAGAGTCTTGCTTGCGTAGTGTATCGGTTGGAAATATTTTTCCCGTCGTTGCCCCAAAACTGCACCTACCGCAAAATCACTAACATCGCACATTAGTTCGAATGGTAGCCTCTGTTGGTCCGAGATTACACCAACAATACGACTTAGGACGGATTAAACACGCCGAATGATCTAGATTTGAGGTTAGGGGCGTGGGGGCTTGGTGGTGGAAAAGGAGGCTCTCTCAATCTAAAATTGTTTATTTGATCTACACACACAAGCCTTCCTAACTATGTGTTAGGGTTTTCCTATTTATACCACAAGTTGGTATATAATAGGTGGGCTTCTTGTGAAGGCCCATTACATGAATAACTAAGAACTAACCCAACTAAGGACTAGCCCAAAGTTTAATATAGCAAATCAACAAAGATAATACAATGAAATTGAACACTACAAAATATTTCCTAACAATCTCCCCCTTAGTGTTCAATCTTCAGTTCAGCGCGGGATATCTTTGTTGGGCGTATTGGAAATCTCGATTCCTAGCAAACTCCCCCTACAAGGGATATCTCCTCTTCTTGCGGAGGCATTGATGGCTCGGCTAGGACTCACTTGTTAAGATTCTCCAATCTTCTTCTTCTTGGCGCCGGATTGTCGTCTTCGAATGGAAGTTGTCTGGTCGGCCTCGAAGCTGACTCGTCTGGCTCCAGAAGAAGGTAGGCGTGGGGCGAAAAAAAAATGTGCCAAGGCTCCATTGAAATGTGACTTTCAAGAGCAGGGAGCCCGGTCTTCAGAGTGGTCAGCGCAGTAGTGGCGGAATGTGGTGGGTGAGATGTGCCATGACTCCTTCGAGTGTTCCATTATGAACATAATAGCCTGACACATAAGAATGTGCGCGGAGGCAGTGGAAGCCTCCGGCGGGGCGTAGTTGGTGGAGGTGGCGTGGATGATGGTTGCTGCTGATGCTGCTTTACGATCTTCAACTCATTTCTTCTCCTTTACTCCCCCTTGAGATGATCTCCGTCTTCGGGATCGTCACGTCGTCCGAGGGACGAGTCTGCCTCTGGTGTTGATGGTGGTGATGATGGTGTGGTGTGGTGTTGAGTGAGACAATCAAGTGGGATTCTCAGGAGTAGCAGCAATTGGTGTTCCTCCGGGTTCAGTTTTGAACACTGGAGAGACGGAGCAGCATGTGGTGGCGTAGGCGTAGGCGTGGTGGAGTGGTGTCGGTGATGGGACCTTTTCCTTCATAGATCCTCGTTGAGCGCGGCATGGAATGTGTAAGTTCCTCGCTGATTGCTATGAGTCGGGGCTCCATCACGAACGGGGTAACTAACCAGACGGGGGTCACAAAGACGCTCCGACGTCACAACACCGAAACATGTGTCCGATGTGCCGCCTGTTTGCACAGGACAGAAAGAACCAGAGAGCCACAAAGGCTTTCCGTTCGCACGGACAATGAGACAAGCTCGTATCCGTGGCCCATCGACAGTTGTGGTGAGGGTGGCTGTCGTGGGTCTTCCGCTCTCAGTCACAAGGACGTCATCAAGCGTTCGGGCAAGTTCGCGAAGAACCTGCGGTGCGTAAAGAGTGTTTGTGTCCTAGAAATTGGAAAATTTTGGTGGGTGAGGACACTAGACTCGACGTGGGTGGAAGAGGTGCAGTGAGAGGAGGGGCACTGCATGTTCAACATCAACCGTCTCCAAGTGGGGCGGTGATGGCTAACGTGGTTCCTCTTGTGGAAATGAAACAGCTATCTGCGAAAGGATAGCTGAGTGGTTGGGAGGGGTTAATTGCGCGGTTGGACCAGATGCCGCGACTTCTACTCGGGAAACGAACGAGTCGTCTCCTGTACCTATGGGCGAGGTCCGGGTTGTGGTGAGATATGACAGAGGAGTGCGATCATGTCGTCGTTGGTTCGCAACTCCTGCAAGCGACTTACGTCATCCTCCCGAGATCGTTGATTGGATCTTTGCGTGGAGGAGGATGTCGCGCGACCTAGACCTAGACTAGAGAGGCTAGGGTAGGCTCGTTCCTGGGTTAGGATCAGGGGGGTTTCACTGATCCATGGGAACTATGGTGGCGTGGCGTGATCGCGTTGAAAGGCAACCACGAGTGATGTCGACGAGGGTGACCCAAAACTGTTGATCAGACACTTCTGAGACTCGTCAGGTGGTGGTGGTGGTGATGGCGTAAAGAGGATCACGGTGGCTTAGGACGTCTCCATGTAGCGCACCATGGTGGAATGGATGGCAGTGGGTGGACAGTGGAGTCTGGTACATGAGATCCACATCGCCTAAGCATCGAGATTGGATGGCGCGCCCACTGATGGTTGGTTGATCTCTTGTCAACCCTTCTTTGTAGGTCCAGGTTCTGCACGGATTTGTACAGAAGCCATGATGATTGCTCGCTTCTCTGACATCCCTTCATGCACGTGGAGCAATCCGTGTAACGTGCATGATGGGGTTGGTTTCTCGCAGTGCATACCGGTCATGAATGTGGAGCAACCCATGTACCATTCATGCCGGGGGGTGGTTGTTCACTTCTTGTACCGGTCATGTATGTGGAGCAACCCGGGTACCATACATGCTGGGAGGTTTGGCTGCCCTCGTCGCATACCAGTCATGAGTGTGGAGCAGCTCTCTTAGTACCTACCCATGCTGGGAATCTGCAAAAACTTTATCGAGACTTTGGTACCCATTTTTGGATGGGTCCTCCCTTGTTAGCAGAAAACAAGTTAAGCACATTTGGTTCAGATATTGATCCTAAATCATCCTTTAAAGTCCAATCCAATTTGATTTGTGATTTAGGAATCCAAGTTTGGTGAACCTTAGAGGGAAATGACAGTTCAACGCAGGTGAATGTGTGCCTAGGTGTAGAAGACCTAAAGATTTTCTCCCTAGCCAGTCGCATAAGATGCTTTCTAGAATAAATCTGGACTGGGTATTTCAAGTAGGAATATGAGCTTATGCCGCTATATGCGTCATTGGATGATGAGTCGTATTGCCTACAAGAGTTCACATCATTCACTCTATAATGATGAAGGGGTGTAGTTTGAGAAGTTCGCTTGCTTGAGCTTTGAACTTCTTTGCATGCTCTCCTTTTAATAGGAGTCGAAGAGGGGAAATCATTAAGATTTTTGTTCAGCTTTTTCTGTCGATTTTCCTCTCTTTATTTTTTCTTTTAATTGTTCCTTTGAAAATTTAAGCGCTTTGCACATTTCAGTATCAGTCAAAGGTGACTCAGAATTTGTAGAAAAAGCAGTTTTATTTTTTGGAACAAAGATGCTTGACTTTCTTTTCTTTACCTGTTTCGAGGAAGATGTATCTTTTAAAAGATCATTGGAGACGGGTAAAGACGGGGAATTTTTAAGATTTGAAATCTCATTTAAAAGTATTTCCTTTTCAGACTCAAACGAATTTTCGAGATTAGAAATCTTCTCTAAAAGCTTTTTCTTTTCCGCGCCAAAACTTATTCTTTCGAATTCCAGAGTTTCTTGCAAATCTTTCAATTTACGAAGAGTCTACGGGATATCACGTGGAATAGGTTTTTCAGAATGTAAATTATTTTCCCCATTCGAATCTAAGGTTGAAGATGTATTGCGTTCCTCTAAGAGCATTCGATATTGCAAAGAGAGGCAATCTCGCTCACCTTTGCAAATATCTAAGCTTTTAGTTAGATCGAAGACTCTCTTTTCACTAATTGCTACCTTAGATTCCAAGCTAGTCAAAATTGACTTGAATGATACTAATGTTCCTTTAGCGGAAGCCAAAGCGTCATTAGCTACAGCTAGCTCCGTCAATTTTGTATCTAACAATACGTAATTATTAGCATATTGTGCTTCTAATTTCGCGATTGTCCTAGCTTGAGCATCCATTTTTGTTTTCAAAAATATTTTAAATAAAGAAGAAAAAATGGCTTTGGAAAATTTTTACTCCAAAAAGTTTGGTTCGTCGAGAAATATCGTGAAGTTTCGAATAACGTGAGTGTCGAAAATTTTGGTGGATACTGAAAAATTTTATAAAATGATTTCGAAAACTTCGTGAGTATTACCAAAACTTTTTCTATAATGTGCCAAATACCGTCCTAGGTCGATCGTTGGGTACGGTGATCGTTGCCGCGTTTTGGATTTGCCTTAAAAAATTTCACAAAAACGTCGTCTATACCGAAAATTTTGGCCCAGAAAAATTTATTTCGGAAAATTTTAAAAGTGTAAAAATAGACAAAGTCCAAAGGGCTTAGAAATTTTTTTTTTTTGCTCCTTAAAACCTTATTTAATCCGAGGGGGGGCCAGAAATTTTGGTGGTCAAAAACGTTTGAGTGTAATTTTAAAGAGTGATTTTTTTTTTTCTCTCAACTAAAATTGTTTATTTGATCTACACACACAAGCCCTCCTAACTATGTGTTAGGGTTTTCCTATTTATACCACAAGTTGGTATATAATAGGTGGGCTTCTTGTGAAGGCCCATTACATGATTAACTAAGAACTAACCCAACTAAGGACTAGCCCAAAGTTTAATATAGCAAATCAACAAAGATAATACAATGAAATTGAACACTACAAAATATTTCCTAACAGCCTCCAATTCGGGCCTACCATGACAGGGGCATTAATAAGCTTATCCTTGAGTAGAGTAAACGCATTCATACAATCGGTTGTAAACTCATAAGGTACATCTTTTTCTAGCAAACGAGTCAAAGGTCTAGCAATTTTAGAAAAATCTTTAATAAATCTACGATAAAAACCAACATGTCATAAGAAACTTCTAATTGCTTTTACCGACGAGGCTGGAGGTAATCGTTCAATAGTTTCTATTTTTGCTCTATCTACCTCGATTCCTCTAGCCGATATCTTATGACCTAAAACGATACCTTCTCTAACCATAAAATGACATTTTTCCCAGTTTAGCACAAGGTTCGTTTCCTCGCATCGTTTAAGTACCGCCTTAAGATTGGTAAGACATACTTCAAATGAGTTACCAAAAATCGGAAAGTCATCCATGAATTCCTCCATTCCTTTACCAATTAATTTGTCGAAAATGGCCATCATGCATCGTTGGAAGGTGGCCGGGGCATTACACAGTCCGAAAGGCATCCTCCGATATGCAAAGGTTCCGAATGGGCATGTAAAAGTCATTTTCTCTTGATCTTCTGGTGCGATCGGGATCTGCAAATAACCTGAAAGACCATCAAGAAAACAATAAAATTCATGACCGGATAAACGCTCAAGCATTTGATCAATGAACGGTAAAGGAAAGTGATCTTTTCGTGTCGCGTTTAATTTTCGGTAGTCGATGCACACTCGCCACCATGTAACGGTCCTTGTTGGAATGAGTTCGTTTTTCTCATTGGTCACCACCGTCATTCCTCCCTTCTTCGGCACCACTTGGACTGGGCTTACCCATGCGCTGTCTGAGATCGGGTATATGACTCCCGCATCAAGTAGCTTTATTACCTCTGCTTTTACTACCTCCTTCATGTTCGGGTTTAGACGCCTCTGATGTAGCACCAGAGGCTTGAACTCGGCTTCCATCAGGATCCTATGCATGCAGAAGGTCGGGCTGATTCCTCGAATACGAGCGCCTTCTTATGCTCCCGTAACAGGTCTAGGAGCATGATTTTCTGTTCCTTCTCCAAATTTGATGCTATGATCACTGGAAGTTTTGAATCGTCCTCCAAAAATGCGTACTCCAAGTGATCGGGCAACTGTTTGAGTTCCAGCTTTGGTGGATCTTCAGTTGAACATTTTTCTTTTTCTTCTTCTTTGCTCGGGTGTACCTTGATGATAGGTTTCGCCTCGTCTTCGTCTGCGCCTATTTGGCCAACCTCAAAAGATTGGCTCTTCAATCTCTGCTAATCCTGACATCGAAGCAAAAGTTTCTGGTTGTGATAGTCCCTGCAATGATAAAAAGTCATTCCATGCATCAATGAAAAGCACTTATCGTCTAATTTCTCAGAATTTTTCATGGATTCGGTCATATCGAATGTGACTTTTTCGCCATCTATAGTTAACGTCAATGTTCCGTTACGAACATCGACCATGGTTCCTCCAGTAGCGAGAAATGGCCTACCCAATATTAGAGGAATACTTTCATCCTCCTCCATATCGAGAATAACAAAGTCTGCAAGAATTATAAATTTATCGACTTTAACCAACACATCTTCTATGATACCCCTAGGATACTTAACAGATCTATCCGCTAATTGTAAACTCATTCTAGTGGGTTTGGGCTCTCCTAAACCGAGTTGTTTAAACATAGAATAAGGCATCAAATTAATACTTGCTCCTAAATCGGCCAATGCCTTACTTACGACTAAATTGCCTATTAAACATGGTATAGTAAAACTCCCTGGATCCTTAAGCTTTTTCGGTAGCTTGTTCTGTAGAATGGCAGAGCACTCTCCTCGCAACTCAACGGTAGAAACGTCTTCAAGCTTGCGCTTGTTCGTGATAAGATCCTTCAAAAACTTTGCCCAACGAGGCATCTGCGCAAGGGCATCAACGAGTGGTAAATTAATATGTAATTGTTTAAAAATAGAGAGAAATTTACCAAATTGATCATCAACGATTTCCCGTTTAAGCCTTGCTGGGTATGGAATTTTTGGTTGATACGCCTTGACAGGTGGCTTAGACACAGTCTCCTCTTGTTTGTCGGCCTCGCTGCTTGGTTGCGTGGGTTCAACGTTCTTCTTCGTTTTCCGCACTTCCTGGAGCTCTCTCCCATTACGAAGTGTCACCGCCTTTACATGGTGGTCCTTTGGATTGCTCTCGGTGTAACTTGGCAACGAACCGGAAGGACGTTGTTGGATTGATTCGGCAATCTGCCCAACTTGCTTCTCTAAGGCCCGTAGGGAAGACTCGGTGTTTTGCAACCGTGCTTCTTGATTATCCAAGCGAGAGTCGAGCTTTCCCATTAGTTTCTCGAGCATTGAGCTTATCAACACGACTATACGAGGTGGGCTCAGCATTCGCACTATGCTATCCTTGCTTTCTTTGGTTTTGAAATCCTGGTGGAGCTTGTTGTTGATTACCGTAGGCCAAGTTCGGATGAACTCGGTTCGGGACGTAGCTTCGTTGGCCTTGGTAGTTACCCATGTAGTCGACGTGCTCCATCGGAATAGTGGATGGACAACGGGTTGCGTCGTGACTTTCGCCGCATGTAGCGCATGGCGGAGTATAATTTGGGTATGCATGAGGCGGAGCGGCTGTGGGAGTCTTCGGGAAAGATTGTACCTGCACAGCATTAACAACCGGCTTTGTTGTTAGCGTGGGTAATAGTGTATTCATCAACGTTTGCATTTGGAGGTTGTTAGCTGCGATTTGTTGTTGGAGTGTGTCAAACTTGCCATTTATCGCAGTTGCATTATCGACATCGTACATTCCCGGTGGTTTGCCTCTATTGCTGGAGTTCCCGCGCCGGAAGCTATTTGCGCTATATTCTTCTATCAGATTCCAGCCTTCCGTTGCGCTTAAATTGCATAAGCCTCCATTGCATGCCCCGTCAAGTAGTTGCACGGTAATATCGTTCAACGATTCATGGAACCGCTGTATCAATTCGCTCTTCGTCATACCATGTTGTGGGAAGCGATTCAGAAGCGTCTTGAAACGTGTCCATACGTCGTATAAATTCTCGCCTTCCTTCTGCTTGAATGCCGTAAGGTCCATTTTGAGTTTCAGCACCTTTGACGGTGGAAAGAAGTGCGTAATGAAGGTGGCGTGCATCTCGTCCCAAGTGGTGATGGACCGTTCGGGTAGTAGATTATACCACTCCTTAGCGTTACCTCGTAGGGAGAACGGAAATAAGTAGAGCCGGATCGTTTCAGGGCTTACTCCTTGTACTCGTATTGTGTCGGTGATGGACAAGAAGTCTCGTATGTGTCGGTAAGCGTCTTCTTCGGAGAGTCCGTCGTGTTGAGCTGTCGTCTGAAGCATTTGAAGCCGATGATGTTTCAGCTCAAAGTTGTTCGGGACTTGAGGAAGGATTATCGCTGAGCCGACCGATCCTACGGCGTTGTTTCTCCACAGCTCTCTCATTGGAGGTTCTCTAGCTTCTAGAGGCATCTCGTCACGATTTTGAGTCGCCATTTCGACCCGCCTTACGTTTTCTTGTAGGTTGTGTCTTAACGTTCTTTCGATCTCCGGGTCTCCTTAAACGATTGGTCGCAAGGGATTCCTTCGGGTCATGCACGAGCGTTCACGTACCTAGACAACAAAATAAAGATAACAATAGCATAAAAGACTTTGAAATAAAAACCAATAAAACAAAATATATTGCTAAATATAAAAATAAAAAATAAGAGAGTGCTAATAATAATAGGGATATAATAATAACTATAATAATAATTTTTTTTAATAGTGATGATAAAAATAAAATAGATAGTTTGAAGAAATAATAACAATAATACTAATAATATTAATAAACGTACCTAGACCAAAAGAAATCCGATTAAGCAAATATATATATATATAATAAAAAATAACAGCAAATAATAATAATAAAAATAAGGAAAATAACGGGAAAAAAATAAGTAAAAATAATAAGCGTAGAAATAATAATAATAAAAATAATAATAATAAAGCTAGAATAATAAACCAAAGTTCTCCAATATCAATAGTTCGCCGGCAACGGCGCCAAGAACTTGATCGAGCGGATCGAGTAATAAAATAAAACGAATATCGACGAATTAACTACGCTCAACAGGCAAGTGTACCTATCGAAAATAGTATAGAAATGGCAAATATTCTAGTATCGAACCCAAAGGAACTATATATTATAGAAAACGTCGTTTAAATATCCTAGTAGATAATTCTACGTTTTTGTTTTGAAGAATAGAAAACACAGTAAACACTTAAATAAAAGCTAATAATAATAATAAACGCGACGACTTGGTGAAGAAAATGTATTTGAGACTTCGAATCCCCCTAGCTCAATCGAACGACAAACAGGTTATATATTTTAGCTAATTATTATACCGTGAGAATTCCTAAATCATGCGTACGAATTTATTCGACTGACGAAACTGCTCCTTATCACATAAAAATCGTAAACAACTAAACTATGAATTAAATAGCTGGGCAAGCTTCCCTAACTAGTCAACCACAGATCGCACTAAAACATGATGAATCCCACTATTAGATTTGACTCTAATCCGGCGGGGTAGTTCAACCTATCTCTAGCGATGAGTTTATTCCGCTTGTTTACGAGTGGTCTAATCGTTCGCCCCTCTCTCGAGCGTAGCGTACGATTTCCCGACAATTATTTCTACCACATAGACATAATCGAAACCATAACATAAATCATAACCGAGTCATAATAAAAAGCATATTAATTATATGTTCAACATACGTACGATCTCGCTAGGGTTCATCTAATCTCAAATACTACGGGATTCAGCCACTCATATTAAACCTTAACACAATGACGAGCGTAAATAACAACGAGAAAAACATGTTTCTTCCCTGAATTTCGGCTCCGCGTTTAATCCTTCGTTGAGGCATTTTGTCGAACAGGTGGTGGGCGTCTCAGCTTCTCCTTTTCTTACGCGACCTCTGCACTGCTCGCTCGCTCTCCTCCTACGCCCGCAGCCCGTCGCAGCCAAATCGTAACCGAAATTTAGCTTGTTACCTCGCTCGTGAACCCGGCTCGGATCAGCCCTTCGTCAGTACCGTGCACCCGGCTCGTAGCTATTGCTCACACGCACCGCTAACAGCCCAAGGGTCAGCCCCGTGCTTCCGTCGCCGATCAGCCCTGCCGCGTTGTACGTGTATATGGCTTCGTCTCCCGGCTTTGCTCTTCACGTTGATTGCCTCTCTCCTCTCCTCTCCTTCTTTGCAATTCTTTCGCTCTATTTATAGATGAGAGGGGAGACACCAAAATCTTCATGTCTACTTCAAGAACGGCGTTGCAATATTTTCTTCCTTGAGCCTTGCGCTTTGTATTCGTCGATCGTATTTTTGGGGATGTCGTGTGTGCTTGTGGGTCTAAGTTGATCCTTCTCCTTTGACTTTCTTTAAAGAACGTTTGTTATCATCCCAGCTTGATAAAAGGCATTTCCAGAGGGATTTAAGGTGATGGGCTTGGTCTGATTTCAGTATGGGCTCAATCGGTTTTCTTTTGGGCCGAGTTCAAACCATTTCTGCACAACAAAGTAGTAATGAGTTCAAAAATTCATATCTTCCAATCCAGACATCAAAATGAAACTCCCTTTGGTCACAATCACTAACAATGAATCTTATAGATTCTATTAAAATTTCAGGTCCATCGGACATCGTTTACCCCATAATCCGCGAAGAATACGAAGATGCCGCAAAACTACCAGTACAAGTGTGATAAGTACTAAAATTATCGAAACGACTTCATTTCTCATGCAAACGACTTAAATTTAACAGATATAAACGTAAGAAATTACTTTTATCAATCCTCATTAACAACATTTTTGATAATGTAATCCGCAATGTACAAACGGATTGTGCTAACTCATCTTAATCCCAAATACTCCCAGTCTTCTTTCGTCATTTTCTCCGGCTTTGTTGTGTCCTCTTTCAAAGCCCTAGCCAAACCTTGATAAACAAGTATGTCCTTCACTCGTCTCTGCCATAGATTGAAACTTCCCGTACCATCAAATTGCCACACTTTGAAATCGCTTTCCGTCGCCATTATCCTTGCAAAGATTCAACAGCTTTGGCCCGACACTGGCTCTTCATAGTGAAACCTTCTTGATATCTTTTCTGATGTGGAAGATCAGACAAAGCATACACAGAATATCAATTAGGCTTGGCCTTGATACCACTTGTTGGGCTTGAGCGATATTTTTCGGGCCCAACAGAAGGTTTATATTGTCCCGATAAAATTGTCGCGGGGTCAGCTCAACTTTCCGCTGGGCGTGAAAAGTTACAGCTCAACCCCAACAACACCGAGGCAATGCGTAATGCCTTGTATCATAAGGCGGATTTTTTGTAATATTATTTAGACGTTTGAAACGGTGCTTTTGTTAAAAATTAAAGAGTAGCAAAATATGTCCCACAATCAAACTATAACAGCCTCAAACTCCAAAATCAATGAGATTACAATCCAGCACCAATACACAAAACACAAACAAATATGAAAACACTTATCTGTTTCACAAATAAAAATGTTGCTTCGCGTTGTCGGGCCGGAAACCGGGACTAAGACTCACATAGAAGACGAGAGGTCAAGTTGTGATTATAAGATCTGAGAATGAAACTTTGAAGAAAGAGGATCTACAGTAAAAAAGCAACAATGCTTCGAAGAAAATTAGAAATTAAGCGCAACTCTCAGAGATGAAGAAGCTAAGAGTAAGAGCGATAATCAATCTTTTTTGTGTATCTTAAGAAAGAAGACTTATCAAAACAGAATTAGTTGTGAATCAGCTCAAACACACGGTTCATTTTCTGGGGATGGAAGAGGTAATTTCATTTTAGTCCCAGGAAATTATAACGAATTCCACAAACCTTGAAAGCTTTCTTATTAACCCATAATCTTTTCAGGTTTGAAGATTTCGTCCCAGCTATAAGCAAGCTGGGTCGAAACTTCGATGGGCTTGAAAAACAGTTTTGGCACAAATCCCGACTGGGTTATTTTTAGCATCCGCCCTCACGAGGACGGGCCGAAAATGTTTTCCATACACAGTTTACTTCTGGGCCTGACATGACTTTCTTTTCCCACCGCTTTAGTGAACATGTCTGCGACCTGTTCCTGAGATTTCACAAACAGAGTTCTAATCAGTTTTTGTGATATATGTTCCCGAATGAAACGACAATCTATTTCTATATGCTTAGTTCGTTCGTCCAACACGGGATTATTGACAATCTGAATAGCCGCACTATTATCACAATATAACTTTGCAGCACCCTCAACTGGAATTTTCAGGTCTGCCAATAAACCTCTGATCCAAATTATTTCACACGTGACTAGAGCCATTGCTCGATATTGAGCTTAAGCTGAAGATCGAGCCCAGTTTTTTGTTTTTCGCTCTTCCAGGAGACTAACGTATTCCCTAAGAAGATGCAAAAACCAGAGAATGATCTTCGTGTGACAGCACACGAAGCCCATTCAGAGTCACAGAAAGCTGCAAGTTGATGAACTGAACCCTTTGAACCTAGTATTCCAAAACCAGGTGCTGCTTTTAAGTATCTTAACACACGAAAGGTAGCTTCAATGTGTGACTTCTTTGGGCAGTGCATATACTAACTAAGATTCTGAAATTCAAAAGTAACATCAGATCTAGTATTGCACAGATAGATGAGTCTACCCATTAGCCGCTGAAAGAAATTAATGTCCACATCATTACAACAACTGTCAAATATTAAGTTTTGTTGCATAGGGGTGAACTTAGGCTTGCTATCTGACACTGTGAGTTCCTCTAGTAGATCCACAATATATTTTCTTTGATGTAGGATCAATCCTCTGTCACCCATCATAACTTCTATTCCTACAAAGTATCTAAGCTCACCTAGATCTTTTATCCCAAAAATCATCAAGAACATGCTTAATTCTAACTATTTCCTTCTGATCATTCCCAGATAATAGGATGTCATCTACATAGACAAGTAAAAACATGCAAATTTATTTTGGACAAATCCATTATTTTTCAGCACCTCAGTTAGGTTTTCATTCCACATTCTAGGTGCCTGTGTCAGCCCATAAAGAGATTTATTCAATTTGCATACACGATGATCATTATCGTAGTAACCTTCAGGCAAGCACATAAATACCTCTTCATCAACTTCCCCATGTAAAAAAGCATTGTTAATGTCAAGTTGGAACACAGTCCAATCATTAGCAACAGACACAACAAACAAAATCCTGACGGTAACCATCTTTACAAGTGGTGCAAAAATTTCATTATAATCTATTCCTTCATTTTGATTATAGCCCTTAGCTACTAACCTAGCCTTGTACCTTTCTACCTCCCCACTAGGTTTATACTTAATCTTAAAAATCAACTTACAACCTATGGCTTTTTTATTAGAAGGTAGCTGAACTAAGTCCCATGTCCTGTTCTCAATTAAAGCTTTCATTTCTGAGTCCATTGCCTCTATCCATTCCGGTATTCTAGCAGCCTCCCTAGCAGTTGTTGGTATAGAGGGTTTATCAATGTTATTACAGTACATCATATCATGCATGTTCATATTTGACAATGTCATAACAGAAGATAAAGGATATAACACATTCACTTTGGCTTTATTTAGGAACATACATAATCATCTAGATAAGATGGTTTCCTAATGGTTCTTCTAGGTCTGTTTAAGTCTGTAGCACTAGACACAACAACATTATTATCATTACCGCAATTATCCATAGTCATGAAGTTCACTTTCACTAGTAGCACCAAGATTGTCATGTAGCATGTCAGGAATATACATATCAGCAAGAGAGCTAGGAACATTATTATCATGCACATTTATGTCTGAGACTGGCTCGTCATGTAAGGACGCGGAAGTGTAGTCACAACTTTCAGAACTTGAAGCATTGGTTTTGAGAAAATCATCAAAGAGAACATGCACAGTTTCAACTTGATTATCTATTTTGACATATAGTTTTAAAAGGAAATACAGTCTCATAGAACTTCACATCTCTAGCTGCGAAAATATCCTTACCTTCTAGGTCAAGCAGTTTGTATGCCTTCTTATTTTCATAGTACCCTAACATAACACATTGCCTATCACGAGGTTGGAAACTTGGACTTATTACTTAACACTGCAGCAACCCGAAAATTTTTTAAACTATCTTAATTCACATATTTACCAAATAAGATTTCATATGGTGATTTTCCTTTGAGGACAGAGGAAGGGGCTTATTTTATCAAATACACTGCACTAAGAATGCAATCTGACCAGTACATTAGGGACACCCTGATTGAAAAAACAAAGCTCGTGCTACATTTAGAAGATGCCTATGTTTTCTTTCATCTATGCCATTTTGCTGAGGGGTATCTACTACACTGGTTTGATGCAACATGCCTTCTGCCCTAGTGAATCTAAAAACTGATCATTAACAAATTCTGTATTATTGTCTGTCCTAATTGTTTTTAATTTTTAATTGAACTGAGTGCTAACCATGTTAACAAATGTCCTAAAGCATTGCAACACCTAAGACTTATGCTTCAACAAAAAAAAAATCCAAGTGGCTCTAGAGAAATCATCTACCAAAGTCAAAACATATCTGCAGTTGTCATAGCTAGTTGTTCTAAAGGGGCCCCACACATCACCATGAACCAGTTCAAAGATAGAGAGAGTTTTGTGTTCACTCAATGGGAAAGGTTCTCTGTCTGCTTTGCCTTGTGGCATATATCACAAGACTGAGCAGTTTGAGAATCTCTGAATTTCAAAACAGGTTTTAGCACATCCGTCACTATAGGAGATGGATGTCCCAATCTCCTGTGCCGCACATCAAATGAAGCAGCATGAATAATGGAAACAATTTCACTAGTATTACCACTCATGTCAGCACTAAAGTAGTATAATCCTGCTTTCAGCTCACCAATCCACAGTATATCTAGGGACTGTTGGTCCTGAAATATGCATGCATTATTTTTAACACACAGCACATGTATTGTTGCTTACTAGTCAAGACACTGACAGCAAGTTACACTTAAAATCATGAACTACCAGCACATTATTTATACTACTAGTCTAGACACTGACAGCAAGTTACACTTAAAATCAGGAACTACTGCTGCAGCGGCCTTACTTCCTAATTGGAATAATTTGGCGGATTTTCGCAACAAATGCCGCGAAGGACCCGAGTCATCGAAAGCTTTTAAGAAAGGTAATACACATATATAATCTGAATGGGGTTTACAAAACACGTCACTATAATACAACGGGCCGAGGCCACAAAATCTAAATCCGACTACCCTACGCCTCTCCACAGGTCGCATCGTCCCATGTACTGCGCCGTCCTCAAAAGCTCGTGGAGTCACCGCCGCCAGCCAGCCCATAGCCCACCCTAACACTCACTAGTGTCGGGTTCGGTATTACCTACAAAAATAAAACCTGAGTAAAATTGCCCTGTAGGTGGTTGTAGAAACATGCAATGCGTGCGTGCACTCAACCCAATCTCAAATCCTCACATCATAATAAAATGCACGCTCGGTCGTATGTCACATCTCAACACATAAAAGGGCCCTCGGCTAGACTCGGCACCCTCGCGCGCAACGGCAAAGTACACCATAAATCATACGGTAGCCCTCGCCGGCCGCGCCGGGTCGCTCCTTCCGCACACAATCTCAACCCGACGGTTTTTCCCCGAGTAGTATACCACTAACACAGGTAGACAGGAATCTCACATTTTTCTGCCGTTGAGCCAAATATATTTCCGATGGTATACACCTCGGGTGGCTCAATCCCGAGTAGACATGTGTCGCAAACCCTATCTCCCATCAGGTGCCACGCGAGTCTAAACCTGACGACCAATAATGGTCACTCTACCCAACTCGTCTGACATCGTAAGCAGTCACCGTACAAATACAGTACCATCACCTCTCTCGTGCATGTCGTGAAATGCACACATAATTTATCACATGTAACACGTACACCGAAATTACATAATTCGCAGAAGTACTAGAATCCAATACTAGGCCGAAGGTTTTAAAATCCCAAAATTAATCTTAAAATATTATAATATGGATTGACCCGGAATTTCTACTCAAAATATGAAACTATTCCAATTTAAAACTAGGGGAAAAGCCCAAAAATTAAAACTGTCGGTCAAACTCACTGTTTTCGGTCAAAATCAAATTCGCTAAAACCCAGTTGGAAATGCTTGTCAACCCGAGAAACTTTCGAGCCAACGCTCGAGTTCGCGAAAAGCTTGTGCCGAATTCGCGAAATTGCCTGATCTGCGAAGCCCGAATAAAGCCCGCGAGAAACCCGACTCATTTCACAGGAATCACCCCGAGAAATCTGAAATCGGCCCGCGAGAACTAAAATCGGCCCTCGCTATCTCACAGTTCGCAAAAGGCTCCAGCCCACGAGAACCGAACTCTGACCCGCGAAAACCTGTTGCACTCACACATCGAAAACCTTTGGGCCCGCTAAGCAGTTTCGCGACCCGAAATCACATTCGGCCGAATCTCCTTTTTAATTAAAACCTTTTTCACTCAATTCGCGAAGTAACATGCAGCCCGCGAAACTCTTTTTCACTCACAACTCGCAACATATATTGACCCGTGAAATAAAATCAGCCCGCGAAACTTAAATCCTCTAAGTTAAAATCGTACGAACGATTCATGCGAAAACCGTAATTTTCCCACAAACCTTAGCATGATCATCACACTGAATCACATAAGATCAGCAATAAAACACAGAACTCATATATTGAGCTCGAGAAGCACGTAATAGCACACCAAGAACACCATTGAAATTCCGAAAATTGCAAAATACATATTCGGACAACTTTTCATCCGAATTTCGGACATTTCTAGGGGTTTAAAAAACCACCTACCTATCTTCCAAGCTAAATTAACTAGTTGTTGATGGTGTTGAACTAGCCGAACTCTATTGCTCCGTAGTTTTGCTCACCACTCATTGTGCTCTAACTTCGGCTATACCAACAAACCATCTAAATATTTGATAAATAAACTTGTAGAAGAGTTATAGGTTATAAATAAGGTTCGTTCTTACCTCCTAGCCATACTTAAACGTTTTTATGGTGCGGTGCTTGAGAACAATTCATTTCTACTCCTTTCGTCACCTTCGTTCTACTTTCTTCTTTCTATTTGTTCTTAACGTATTGTATGTGCATAGAGATAATTGTTCTTAGCTTAAGTAATAAGGAAATGACTTAGCTCCTACGTGTCTTTCCCCTTTTCCTAAGTAATTTTCATGCTTATCTCTACTCATTTTGGGCCTCAATAGTTAACCTAGGCCATATCTAATTTTCGGCCATTCAAACAAGTTGGGCCTTGTCATTTCTATTATCTCTCTTGCATATTTTAATCCTTATTTCCCTTTTGGGCACTTGAATATTGTCGGCCCATCTTAGTTCATTCACTCTCGGGGCCCATTATTTATTCTCGGCTCGACTCCGAAAAATCGTTTTGTTCGAAAACCAACTTCATTAATTTCGAATACTACAAAAATAATCCCGTATTAATTTCACGGCAATTACATCCTTCCCCCTTAAAGAAATTTCGCCGCCGAAATTTAAGTCGCCGCAAACAGCTCGGGGTATTTCTCTCCCATTTCATCCTCTAGCTCCCAAGTGGATTCTTCCATTGCCTGGTTCCACCGCAAGACTTTCACTAGGGGGATATTCTTATTCTGAAGTCGCTTCACGTCGTACATTAAAATCTCTTCCGGCCTTTCTTCGTAACTCAAGTCCGGTTTCAATTGCTGGTGAAGTGCTTCACTTCGTAGCACATGACTTGGATCCTGAACGTACTTCCGTAATGTAGACACTTTGGAGACGTCACGGACTTGTTCTAGCGATGTCGGCAATTCTAGTTGATAAGCTACTCCACCGATTCTTTTCAAAATCTTGAAGGATCCTATATATCTTGGACTCAGCTTTCCTTTTCGTCCGAAACGTTTTTCACCCTTCATTGGCGATATTTTTAAAAAGACTTGATCACCTTCTTCGAATTCCAACGGCCTTCATCTTTTGTCTGCGTACCTTTCTGAGGACTTTGTGCCGTTAGCATTCTCTCCCGAATTTTACCAACAACTTCAGTCATTTCACGAACCATCTAGGGACCTAACAGCGCCTTCTAGCCGATTTCATCCCATGAACTGGGGATCGACATTTACGCCCGTACACCGCTTCATAAGGCACCATCCCAATCGTCGCTTGATAGATGTTGTACGAAATTCCATCAGCTGAAGATACTTACTCCAGCTTCCGCAGAAATCCAGAACACACGCCCTCAACATGTCTTCGAGCATCTGGATCATTCTTTCCGACTGTCCGTCATCTGGGGATGATATGCTGAGCTAAAGGACAATTTAGTCACCATAGCTTTCTTTAAGCTCACCCAGAACTGGGACAGAAACCTCGAATCTCGAACTGAAACGACCGACATTGGGATTCCATGGAGTCTCACTGTCTCTTGAATGTACAGTTCAGCGTACTTCTCCATGGAATAGGTCTGACTGATAGGCAGAAAATGGGCGGACTTGGTCAATCTGTCGACAATCACCCAAATTGCATCGTGACCTTTTACGGTTTTCAGTAACCCAACGACGAAATCCATTGTTACGTGGTCCCTTCAATAGTTGTAACATTCCTGTCGGTCTTCGATGTTCTGCCGTAATCTGTTGACAGGTCAGACATCGGCTTACGAAAATAGCAACATCTCTCTTCATTCCTGGCCACCAATAATTCATTCGCAGATGTCGAAATCTGATGGGACATCTTCATCTCGTTCATCTAGAATCTTCAAATATAATTCATCTTCTTTTTGCGCTTCGAGAATTCGATCTATCAACGTAGGCTTAAGTGTCAGCTCTGCTAATTTTACTTCGATCTCCCCAAAGTTGATTACCTCAACTCCGGGTTGGCACAATTCGGCACTTATGGCTTTCCTGCTCAACGCGTCTGTGAGCATGCTAGCTTTTCCAGGGTGATAGTTTATCACGCAATCGTAGTCATTTATTAGTTCGAGCCATCATCTCTGCCTCATATTCAACTCCTTCTGGATGAAAAAGTTTTCAAGCTCTTATGATCCGTAAAGATCTCGCACCTTTCTTCGTACAGATAGTGTCGCCATATTGTAAGAGCAAACACTACTGCAGCGAGTTCAAGATCATGGGTGGGGTAATTCTTCTGATACGACTTCAATTGTCTGGAGGCATATGCAATTACCTTCCCGTTCTGTATTAACACGCACCCCAAGCCATTCTTCGATGCATCATCGTACACTGAAAATCGTCCAGTACCTGAAGGTATTGCTAACACTGGAGCGGTCGTCAGTATTTTCTTAGCTCCGAAAAACTCTGTCACATTTTTCTGTCCACTTGATGGGACATTCTTCTTCGTCATTAGTGAGCGTTGGGGCTACGTTGGAAAATTCCTTGATGAACTTTCGATGATATCCAGAGCCCGAGAAAACTTCTAACTTCAGTGGGAATCGGTCGTGGCCACTTATCTATCGCTTCAATCTTGCTGGGGTCTACTGAAATTCCGCTTTCCGAAATAATATGTCCCAGAAACGCCACTTGTTCCAACCATAATTCGCACTTCTTAAATTTGGCGAATAATTGTTTCTCCCGAAGAATTTCAAGGACCGTACTCAGGTGTTTTTCACGTTTCTCCTTCGTCTTAAAGTAGATGAGAATATCGTCAATAAAAACGATAAAGAAACAATTCAGACTCTCCTTAAACACCCGGTTCATCAAATCCATGAAGGCAGCTGGGGCGTTCGTTAGTCTGAAAGGCATGACCAGGAATTCGTAGTGGCCGTACCCCGTGCTGAACGCGGTTTTAGAAATATCGGCCTCACGAATCTTCAACTGATGATAACTGGAACGTATGTCGATCTTCGAGAACTTCGTCGCCAGTTGTAGTTGGTCAAATAAATCGTCTATTCTAGGCAACAGATACTTATTCTTAATTGTGATTATTGAGCTCACAATAATCGATACACATTCTCATCGACCCGTCTTTCTTCTTAACAAATAAGACTTGGGCTCCCCACGGCGAGAGACTGGGTTGAATAAAACCCTTTTGTAACAAATCTTCCAATTGCTCATTTAGTTCTCGTAATAGTTCGGTACTAACTGATACGGACATTTGGAGATCGGGGTAGCTCCAGGTACAAGGTTGATAACAAATTCAATTTCCCGATCCGGAGGTAATCCCTGGAGATCTTCGGAAAATACATCGGGATATTAATTTACTATTGGAACCTCCTCCAGCTTTGGCTGGGAAGATTCCTCAGCTTTCACCGCAAAAACTAGGAACGATTCGCAACCCGTGTTAACGAGTCGCTGAGCTTTCAAAGCAGATATCGGAGGGATTGTCTTACCATTATTCTTTCCCGAAAATTCAAATTTTTCTCCCTCGGGTGATCTGAACCTAACTACCCTCTTCGAACAATCAATGATGGCCCCGTATTTCGAGAGCCAATCCATCCCGAATATGATGTCATAATCATTCATCGGGATTACTATTAGGTCTACATTCAACTTCCTACCCTCAATACTAACGGGACAATTTTCTACCACTAAATTTGTCCGAGTTGGATCTCCGTGTGGTAGGGATACTACGAAATTGCATGAAGAATGGGTGGCATAAATTCCCGCCCTAGTCACGAAATCAGCCGACACAAACGAAAGTGTGGCTCCAGAATCAACGAGGATTAAAGACGGTACGTGGAAAATATTCAATGTACCTGTAACTACGGCTAAGTTCGCCTCTGCCTCTTCGTTCGTCAGTGTGAAAACACGTGCAGGCACAAGTGGAGGTCGGATCAAATTCTGCGGCTGATTCTGCAGCAGAGGCTGAGCTCTCGGGCAAGTCCGTGCAACGTGTCTGGTCTCCCCACACCGGAAGCATTGCAGAGTCTGCACTGGTCGGGGTCCGTAACAGATACCACAATGTTTCCGCCCGTAATGCTGGCATCGGGGCTCTGGCACCGATGGTCGATATGGGACGTTAGCGGGTCCCTGATAAACGTTCGGGCACCAACTTTGCTGACCCGGTCGGTTGCCTTTATTCTTCGGCCCTTGCCGAAGAACCTGTCGTTTCTGACTGCTTCCTCCTTGTTGGCTCTCTCGTTTTCGGTTTGCCTCCTGGGCTTCCCTCACCACTACTTCCGCTTGCTCTGCTATTAGTGCACGCTCTGTTGCTTGGTGAAATTCTAACTCTCGTACGGCAGCCACACTCAAGTCCGGATAAAATTTGGGTTTTAGCCCCCGACGAAATTTCGTCACCTTCAACGTGTTTGTCGCAAGGAGATGAGGGGCAAAACGAGACAATTCCTCAATTCGGCGGATATATTCCGCAACTGGCATCCGCCCTTGCTTCAGGTTCATGAACTCATTCCGCTGCTCTTGGTCGTGAGCAGTGAAATACTTACCGTAGGAAAGTTCTCTGAAGCGCTCCCAAGTCATGGTGGCAAGATTCTCCAACACCTTTCACAGTGTTCCACCAGAAAGGCGCGCTTCCCCGAAGGAGGAAAACGGCGCACATCACCTTTTCGTTGTCTGGCACGCGGCTATAGATGAAAATGTCTCAATTTTGCCGATCCATTCTTCGGCCACCGCAGGGTTAGTGGCCTAGGCAAAAGTTGGGTGGTTTAGCTTATAGAATCTCTCCCCAATGATCTCCACACGATCAGGCTACGGGGAGGAACGATGCTCGGATAAGCTACGATGATTGATCAGGTCGTTGATCTGGTCTGACTGTCGTTGAATCAGTTCGATCAGATGATGTATAGTATCGCTCTCACGAGTCGGGGACTCAGGTTCATCCCGCCGACTCGTTCCTCCTACGAACTCTCGTCTAGGTCGTCCTCTCGACGTTTCCAACTACTATAAATACACAAACGAGCACATAAGAACACATAATCACATTAGCACGAAACACTTAGAGGCAAGGCTGGTTCTCCCGGCTTTTGAGTTGCAGTACATGGACAGTCTTCAGAATCTAAAACCTGGCTCAGATACCATCTGTGGCGATCCTACTTCGTAATTGGAATAATTTGGCGGATTTTGGCAATGGAAGTCGTGGAGGACCTGAGTTAACGAAAGCTTTTAAGAAAAGTGATATACATATATAATCTAAAGTCGGGTTTAAAAAACACGTCACTAAAATATAATGGGCCGAAGCCCCAAAAATCTATACACGACTACCTTACGCCTCTTCACAGGTCGCATCCCATGTACTGTGCCACCGTCAAGAGCCCGTGGAGTCACCGCCGTCAGCCAGCCTACAGACCACACTGACACTCACCAGTGTCGGGTTCGGTATTACCTACAAAAATAAAACCCTGAGCAAAATTGCCCAGTAGGTGGTAGTAAAAACACGCAATGCATGCATGCACTCAACCCAATCCCAAATCCTCACATCATAACAAAATGCACGCTCGATCCAACGCATCTCAACACATAACATGCCCTCGGCTAGACTCGTCATCCACGCGCGCAATGGCATTGTACGCCATAAATCATGAGGTAGCCCACACCTGCTGCGCCGGGTCGCTCCTTCCGCACACAATCTAAACCGGACAGTTTTTCCCCGAGTAGTATACCACTAACCCGGGTAGATAGGAATCTCACATGTGTCTGCCGTCCCTGAGCCAAATATATATCCGGTGGTATACACCTCGGGTGGCTCAATCCCGAGTAGACAGGTGTCGCAAACCCTATCTCCTGCCAGGTGCCCCGAGAGTCTAAACCTGACGACCAATAATGGTCACTCTATCCAACTCATCCGACACCGTAAGGCGTCACCGTACCAATACGGTACCAACACCTCTCACATGCGTGTCGTGAAATGCACACATATTTTATCACATGTAACACACACCAAAATTACGTAACTCGCAAAAGTACTAAAATCCAATACTAGGCCGAAGGTTTTAAAATCCCAAAAATAATCTTAAAATATTAAAATATGGATTGACCCGAGATTTCTAGTCAAAATATGAAACTAGTTTAATTTAAAACTAATTTGGAATGGAAATAATTTTATTTAAAAGAATTGGGCCGAAAATAGGGCAAAAGCCCAAAAATTAAAACTGTCGGTCAAACTCGCTGTTTTAGGTTAAAATCAAATTCGCTAAAACCCAATTTTAAATGCTTGTCAACCCGAGAAACTTTCGAGTCAACGCTCTAGTTCGCGAAAAATTGAGCCAAATTCGCGAAATTGCCTGATCCGCAAAGCCCGAATTAAGGCCACGAGAAACCCGACTCATTTCACAGGAATCACCCCGAGAAGTTTGAAATCGGGCCGCGAGAACTCAAAATCGGCCCGCGCTATCTCAGATTTCGCAAAAGGCTCCAGCTCGCGAGAACCCGAACTCTGGCCCGCGAAAACCTGTTGAACTCACACATCAAAAACCTTTGTGCCCGTGAAGCAATTTCGCGACCCGAAATCACATTCGGCCGAATCTCCTTTTCAATTATAACCTTTTTCGCTCGGTTCGCAAAGTAACATGCGGCCTGTGAAACTCGTTTTTTCACTCACAACTCGCAACGTATATTGGCCCGCGGAATAAAATCAGCCCGCTCGTGAAACTTAAATCATCCTAAATTAAAATCGTACGAACTATTCATGTGAAAACCCTAATTTTCCCAGAAGACTTAGCATGATCATTACACCGAATCACATAAGATCAGCAATAAATCACAGAACTCATATATTGAGCTTGAGAAGCACGTAATAACACACCAAGAACACCATTGAAATTCCGAAAATTTGCAAAATACATATTCGGATAACCTTTCATCCGAATTTTGAACATTTCTAGGAAAGCAATATGGGTTGTAGGGGTTAAAAAACCACCTACCTATCTTCCAAGCTAAATTAACTAGTTGTTGACGGTGTTGTGTTAGGATATTTAATTGATTGTGTCAATAGTTTAAGTCTTGGGATTAATTCTGTAATTATCCTTTAGCTTGGGCTTTAGACTAGAATGTAATTAGTTAATTTGTAGTGTTTGGGCCTTAATATACCTAGGGTTAATGTGGTATATAAGGTTTTACCAACACACTTTTGAAAGTAATCAAAGATCAAAGGCTAAACCTAGTTTTTCACACAATACACACACTTGAAGGTGAGAAATACTCCCTTTTCATTCCATCTAAACCTCTTTGATTCCTCGTTTGGTGCTATCAGGGGGACGTGACGATCCCGAAGATGGAGATCATCTCAAGGGGGAGTAAAGGAGAAGAAATGAGTTGAAGATCGTACAGCAGCATTAGCAGCAACCATCATCCACGCCACCTCCACCAACTACGCCCCGCCGGAGGCTTCCGCTACCTCCGCGCACATTCTTATGTGTCAGGCTATTATGTTCATAATGGAACACTTGAAGGAGCCACGGCACATCTCACCCACCACATTCCGCCACTACTACGCTGACCACTCTGAAGACCGGGCTCCCTGCTCTTGAAAGTTACATTTCGATGGAGCCTTGGCACATTTTTTTACGCCCCATGCCTACCTTCTTCTGGAGCCAGACAAGTCATCTTCAAGGCTGAACCAGACTACTTCCATTCGAAGACGACAAATCCGGCGCCAAGAAGAAGAAGATTGGAGAATCTTAACAAGTGAGTCCTAGCCGAGTCATCAATGCCTCCGCAAGAAGAGGAGATATCCCTTGTAGGAGGAGATTGCTAGGAATCGAGATCTCCAATATGCCCAACAAAGATATCCCGCGCTGAACTGAAGATTGAACACTAAGGGGGAGATTGTTAGGAAATTTTTTGTAGTGTTCAATTTCATTATATTATCTTTGTTGGTTAGCTTTATTAAACTTTGGGCTAGCTCTTAGTTGGGTTAGTTCTTAGTTATTCATGTAATGGGCCTTCACAAGAGGCCCACCTATTATATACCAACTTGTGGTATAAATAGGAAAACCCTAACACATAGTTATGTGTGCTTGTGTGTGTTCTATTCTAGAGAGAGAATATTTTGAGCCTCCATCTTATCTAGTGACATAGTCTCCTCAAGAACACCACCAAGCCCCACACGCCCCGAACCCAAATCTCGATCATTCGGCGTGTTTAATCCGTCCTCCGTCGTATTGTTGGTGAAATCTCGGACCAACAACTTGTAAACTAATTTAGCTGAATAGAGAAAGTTTAGAGAATTGATCCGAATGGCTTGCAATTCGATTTCTAGAGAGAGGAACAACAGTAACTTTCTCACTCTGATTGAATTCTCTCTCGTGTTCTTAACTTGAGTTTTTCGATCGAATTCAATTGATTATCAAAATGATCGAATTACTATGAATTCTTGCCTAGGATCGTAAAGTTGTTAATCTGAGGACCTAAAAGAAAGAGAAAAAATAGGAAACCATCTGTAACACCTGTCAGTGATTTAGTTCAAGTTCTACCTCCTTACTCTCAAACACACTACGAGGAAGTCAAAAACGTTAATTATAAAAATTCTCTCTACAAACCCCCTATCATAAAACAGATAGAGGAGTCACAGGCAAAGTTAGATATGGAACGAGAGAATTTCGAAGCTGAAAAGAAAAAGTTCTTTAAGGAGATGGAAAGTCTCAAGGCTTCCTCATCCTCCCAAACTACCTCTCACGCTATTATGAAAAGCGTGAAAAAAGAAAAATCGCCTTCGAAAGATCAAAATTGCATTAATAATTCTATTAAAAGTGCTAAGTCTAATTCCGTTTCACCTACGTCCACATGGAGCGTAGGGCCAGTACTGAATAGAAGGCGAGAGTGTCTAGTACTAAGAATTTGAATGTTTCTAAGAATGTTACACCTTCTGTTTCAATAAAAGACACTCGTAGCAATAAAAGAGCCATTTTTAATTTTAAAATAATTGCTTCTACTTGTTCACTTCAGCCTATCACCTTTAGAAGCAACAATTTCGAATTAGGCTCTATCTCAAAATTTACTATTAATCATTCTGAAACAAATGCCAGATGAAAGACCCGTAGGAAACAAGATCCAGCCATAGAGAAAGCTTATGGCGCTGTACATTCTTGTACTCACCTAAGGTATCCCGTAAAGATTGAGTCCCCCAAGCACTTAGGAGATTATCAAAAGAAAAGATCTCCTCGGTCAAACCTTCCAAAGCATTTGTACGTGCTGAAATTAACCTTCCCTACAAGGTTCATCCCAAATGGGTTCCTAAATCTCCGCTTAGGACGACAAAAGCTGAAAAGGCCAAGTCTCCTATAGAGGCAAAACCTAAACCCACTTCTCCGAAAGTGGAATGGGTTATTAAAACTCCTCCAAATAAAAATTTAGGAATCATATCTGAACCCAAAACTATATCTGCTGATCTGAGAGGACCCATGCTTAAGTGGGTACCTAAAGCTCTCTAAATTGTTATTGCAGATCCAACATGTGTGGTACCTCGACTCTGGTTGCTCCATACATATGACTGGGAATCAAGAACTGTTGAGCAACTATAACGACCGACCAAACGGCAAAGTCAGATTCGGAAACAATGACTCAGCTCTAATTCGTAGATATGGAGATATCATTCTGGAGAATCTAACAATAAAAGATGTCTCATATGTCGAAGGCCTCCACCATAACTTGTTCAGCATATGCCAATTCTGTGACAAAGGGTTCCAGGTTGTCTTTCATGCTGACCGGTGTAGAATTTTGGATAGTCAGGACACATAACTCCTTCAAGGACTTCGGAAATCAAATCTATACTTGATAAACCTGATATCCGTGAGGCCCTCGACAGCTGTATGCCTCATCTCTCGGACTGTTTTACAGAGGAACTGCTTATGGCATCAACGAATGTCTCATCTGAATGTGAAAGCTCTCCAACGCCTTTCTACGAAAAAGTTAATCCACGGTCTTCCAACTATACTACTACAAAGGGAGCATCAATGTTCGGCATGTCAATTAGGAAAATAAAGTGAGGGTCTCATCATGTCAAACCAATTGCGTCAACTTCTCGCCCATTGGAACTAATCCACATGGACCTCTGTGGGCCAATGCAGACACAGAGTATCAACGGACGTAACTATAAGCTTGTTATCGTCAATGACTACTCTCGCTACACGTGGACAAAGTTCCTCCAAACCAAAGATGAGACCGGTGACTTGATTATCAACTTTGTGAACACTACTCAAAATCTGCTACAACAGCTATTCAAGTTATTCGAACAGATAATGGCACTGAGTTCAAGAACAACCACCTCAGTGAGTTTTATCAGAAACTTGGAATAAGTCAACAATTTTCAGCCGCCAAGACTCCTCAAAAGAATGGGGTACTCGAACGAAAGAACAGAACTCTAGTGGAAGCCGCGCGCACGATGCTCATCCACCCTGGTCTTCCACATTTTCTCTGGGCAGAACAGTAAATACTGCATGTTTCACTCAAAATAGGACGGTGGTTCACAAGCGCTTTGACAAGACTCCATACGAAATTATCAACAAACGAGTACCCAACATTTCATTCCTTAAAGTCTTCGGGTGCAAGTGCTTTGTGGCGAACGACCGAGAGCAACGTGCTAAGTTCGACCCTAAAGCATTCGAAGCAACCTTCGTCGGGTATTCTTCCACATCCAAAGCGTACCGAGTATACATCAAGTCCAACCGTACAATTAAGGAAATCTATAACGTCACTTTTCATGAAGTGAACCCTATGGCTTCTGGTCACTTCAGTCCAGGACCCGCGTCTACCCAGATGGCTCCTGCACAACTCAGTTCAGGACCGTGCTCAACCCGTTGGCTTCTAAAGACAACATCTCAGAACCCGTACTCACTGGTGTGTTGGCACAAAACCAACAGGCGATGGCAACAAATCAGCAATCACAACCAGATGAAGCACTGAGACTTGTGTTAGAAGACTTGGATTTACTTTTTGAGCCCTTACATCCGCCAGTCACCGTTACTCCTACAACCCACCAGGCCGATGTTCTTCAACAATCCCTACCTCAACCGATTCAGATTTGAAGAACCTAACGTGTGTGTTGAGGAAGAATCATCGGAGCCCAGTGCAGATATGGAACTTCCTCACACAAATGAACAATCGGAGATCGTTGGAAATCTAGACCCACAAATGGCTGATGCATCTTCCTCAGCCTTGCCACATGAGCGCAAGTGGACTAGAGCCCACTCGGTTGATCAGATAATTGGCGATCTTTCGAGCGGAGTAAGGACACGGCATCAACATAGTCTCTTCAGCTGCTTCCTGAGCCAAAACGAGCCTACTAAGGTAGCAGACGCACCACGAGACCTAGATTGGATAATTGCGATGCGAGAGGAAATCAACCAATTCGAACGTCTTCAAGTGTGGACCTTAGTACCCTGTCAGCATGGGAAAACAATTGTCGGAACTAAATGGGTATTCAAAAACAAGAAGAATGAAGATGGTGAAGCGATCCGGAACAAAGCAATGCTAGTTGCGAAGGGATACAATCAACAGGAAGGCATCGACTACAACGAGACATATGAGATCTGTTGCCCGAATCGAAGCTATCCGCCTTCTCCTGGCTTATGCGGCTCACAAAGACTTCAAAGTCTATCAGATGGATGTTAAGACCGCCTTTCTCAATGGCGTGTTAAAAGAAAAAGTCTACGTCGCTCAGCCGGAAGGCTTCGTTGATCAAGAACGTCCGATCACGTCTATCGCTTGGACAAAGCTCTCTATGGACTAAAACAAGCCCCACGTGCTTGGTACGATTTCCTGAGTGAATTCCTCGTGAGTTCTGGATTCATACGAGGAATGATAGACACAACCCTCTTCATCAAATGGCAAGACAAAGATCTGATGGTCGTCCAAGTATACGTCGACGACATCATCTTCGAATCAACTAACCCACAGCTTTGCACGAAGTTCGGAGATCTAACGAAAAGCAAGTTCGAGATGAGTCACATGGGAGAGATGCAGTTATTCTTAGGACTACAAATCAGGCAACTCGAAGATGGGATTTTCATCAGTCAGACAAAATACATCAAAGATATTCTGAAGAAATTCCATCAAGACCAGAGCAAGCCTCTCAGCACTCCTATGTCATCAAGCTGCAAGTTGGATGCCGATCCCTCTGGCAAGTCGGTCGACATCACACTGTATCGCAGCATCATTGGATCTCTTCTCTACCTCACTTCGAGCCGGCCGGATATCATGTCTGCCACCTGCTTATGTGCCCGTTTTCAAGCCGATCCCAAAGAATCCCATATGCCCGCGGTTAAAAGGATTCTGCGTTACCTTAAGGGCACTTCTACCCTGGACTATGGTATCCTAAGGGTACGAACTTCAAACTTATCGGCTAGACTGACGCTGATTATGCAGGTTGCCGAATGGACAGGAAAAGCACGTCCGGTGGCGCTCAATTTCTAGGCGAAAAGCTGGTCTGCTGGTCATCCCAAAAGCAGAACTGTGTGTCAACTTCGACAGTCGAAGCGGAATACGTGGCTCCCGCCAGTTGTCGCTCCAAGATGCTGTGGATGAGGACTCAGCTTCGCGACTATGGGTACAATTTAAATAATATACCCATATATAGTGATAGTCAAAGTGCCATCGCTATTACTTGCAATCCTGTTCATCCTCACGCACAAAACACATAGACATTAGATATCACTTTATCAAAGATCACGTAGAAAAAGGCACCATAGATATGTATTTTGTGAGCAGGGAGTTTCAACTAGCCGACATTTTACTAAGGCTTTGGATTAGAAACGATTCCAATTCCTTGACAGAAAATTAGGCATGTTGAATCTTCCGTAATATGTGCATTACCTGATCTTCTGTGCTACCACATGCTCTATTCTATGTGTTTTCCATGCTTATTTGTCTTTATCTTGCGTGACTATAAATATACCTACAATATAAGAGGGGATGACGAAATCCTTTAGGATGCTTTGATCTAAAGTCACTTAGAATTTTACCCCGAAATGCGATCAATTTAATTGCTTAATTTAAGTCTAAGTCGCATTCTTGTGTCTAAACGTCATTGGGTTGCTCAACTAGACACAAAGGCACTTACATATGTGAGGATTAAAGCTTTGTTCCTTTTTCCTTCTTTGGATCTATTTCTCGAGTGAGTCACACATCAGTTACTTGTCTTACCTAGTGATACTTGGCTTTATACTCACCTTTCCATAGATCGTTAGGAAAATTACTTGTCTTATCTAGTGATACTTGGCTTCATACTCACATTTCTCGAGTGAGTCACACATCTATTTCTCGAGTGAGTCACACATCAATTAATTGTCGGCCTTATAAAATTTATCCCTCACCTTAGCCCTTAGTCATCCACTTTGAGCCTTCTCCGATGTCCTTTTCTTCCTTTGAATCCCATTCCTAGCCTTCAACCGTATTCTATTCGGATGGTTGTTCAAACGAGAAAAAGAGGGGGAGAAAACAAAAGAAAAGAGAGATAATGACAGAAGAAGGCATTGCTCAACGCGCAAAAATCAGACCAAAGGAACGTGCTTTCGGACTATTTCTTAGAAGGTGGCATGGATCCTGCTGTGAACTTCTCCAACGATAATCTCGTACGCTCGTCAGAACGGCTGGAAAGAGGAGCACTACGAAGTGAACCTCTACAACGATAATCCGGTCATATATCGAGAAACGAGAAGAGGAGCGCAGCCTTGGGTCTGAATTCCATAACCGTGAACTTCTCCAAAAAGATAATCTCTGAAACCTCTCTAGGGATTAAGAGAAGAAGAGCATGGTATCGGCCCGAGAACCAACAAGAAGAACTTCGCCTACGATAATCTCCTATAGCCCCGTGGAGAAGCGGAGCTTCAGCTTGAGCATAGCATAAAAAGGGATAGTTCTTAAAAAAAGGGGGAGAAAAGATTGAAAGAAGAAAGACACCGAAAAAAAGGGAGACAGACGTAGGAATGGAAGATGACGAAGAGATAAGCTCATTTCCTCTAAATTCCTTCCCTTCTAAGTCCTAGCCAAACTAAAACCCTTACACCCCTTTGATTCCAATCGACGGTCTCTCGCTTAGGTGAAATGATTAAAAAATGTCTCGATCACAGGTAAATTGACTTAAAATTGGTTGTGTTGACTTGAGTGATATAAATATAAAAATCCCAAGTTAGAAATAATGGAGTGAAAGATCGAACCTAGTGAGAGTTGTCGAAATGGACCATTCTATGAACTTAGGACTTTAGCTTGACGACATGACTTGATGGCATTTTCTTCTTTCAAATGTCTCGTAAAAGTTTAGGTGTGACGATTGATCGAAGCAAAATAATCCGACCCCATACTATAATAATAGTAAAATAAAAACAAATAATAATAATAAAAAATAAAAAAATAAAAAAATAAAAATAATAAAATAAAAATATAAATAAAATTTTGAAAGGAAAATTTCGCACATTTTGACATGAAATGTTATGTTTCATATGCGTTGAATTGAATAAATGCGAATTTCTTTAGTGTGTCGCACATTCTAAATGTAATTTTAGATTGCATTGGTACTGAATTGTTTAAATGCGATAAATTTTTCATTGCTCTTACCATCACACAATATCTTAAATACATGTTTTCGGGGACCATGTATATGTGCTTACTGGGTAAATTTGTGTGTTATATGCTAGTGACTTGAATTGATTTCATATGCTTGCATATTCAGTAAATTTTGCACATTATTTGAGGGGGAGCAAATATGAAAATCGTGCATTAGCTCCAAATATTCTTGACGTTTTTCTCAAAGCGTTTCAGATTCCTTCAAACAAAATTAAGGAGCAAGACGTCGACACTACAAGGAAAGGAGCTAGTCACAGACCAAATATTTCATGCCTAAAACAATTGTTGATTAACTCCATTATTTCTAACGTTTTCTTTCTAAGTGGTACAGACTTTTTAATTTCTGCCAGGGAAGCTAGACGATACTACACGGAAAATACAGGGAGTTAATTGCATTTATTTTAATTCCGAGGGGGAGCTTTACAATGTGATTTTACTCGAAATAGGGGTCAATTTGAAAAGTTCAGAAGTACTTACTATCGAGAAACTGGATATAAGACTTAATTCACGATCATAAGTTTCTCGATCGTAAACAGTGTTGGGAACAATTTTGATTAGCCGCGATAATTTGCAATCGAAAAAAATTGAATTGAGGAGAAACTTTCGAATCAAAAATTTCTTGAGCGCAAATAGTAATGGGCCTGTTCCATTTAATCGCAAAAATGTAAAATCTGTAGAGTATACATTTGAATTGTGCTTGATTTTATTAGTTGTCCTTGTAATTTGGGGCGTTTTGTATAGTAGTCCTTAGATTAGGACTAGTTTGATATCTATACCAAGATTGTTTGGTATAAATACATGTAAAGAAATTGTGCTGAATAGAGAAAGTTTTGAAAATTGATCCGAAAGGCTTGCAATTCAATTTCTAGAGAGAGAAACAACAGTAACTTTCTCACTCTAATCGAATTCTCTCTCTCTCTCGTTCTTCATTTGAGTTTTTCGATCGAATTTCAATGTCAATCATTATCATCGAATTACTTAGAATTCTTGCCTAGGATCTTAGAGTTGTTAATCGTAGGACCTAACAATTGGTATCAGAGCAGATTTGTTATATTTTGAATCAAAAACTGTTAGATTTGGATCGAAAATCATTTTGTGGTTATTGTTCATCGAAGAACAGTTTGGCGCGAAATTTTTTTCGATCCAATGACTTGAATTTGATGTTTCTGTGCTCGGTTAAGTGCTAAATGTTGATTTCGATCAAATTTGTAGCTGTTTGAACTTCGGATTTAGGATTAAATCGATTATGTGAGCTACTGTTTGCGAAGAACGTGAAGAACACGTTCTGATTTTGATCAAATTCGACATATTTTGCTTCATAACGTGTTTAATTGCTTGTTCGTGCGTAGTTAGTAATTGATTGCGAGAAATTACCTGAAATTTCACTGTCCAATTCCTTGTTTTTGCTTGAATCTGATTTTGATTAAAATTCGACATATTTTTCTCGCTAGGTTTACGATCGGATTAGTTTCTCGATCGAAAAACTTCGCGCGAGAATTTTTCTTGGTCAGAATACGAAGTCAGCTCTAGAATCGTCATCACTAGAAACGATTTTAATTAGAAATATTTCTCGAGCTTTATTCAGCGAAAAACTCTTTCGAGAGAGACCAATTTTGACTTCGCAAAACTTTCTCGAAAAACTTTTTCGGTCAACCTTTAACGTTTGACCAGGCGAAATCATTTACACGCGAGAAACTTTTCTAGTCAACAGATTTATTTTGACTTGTCGAGAAACTTACTAACATACTGTTTCTTTACGATCGAATAAATTCACAATCAGGAAATTTTTCTCGACCGGACGATTTTGAGCAATTTATTTCGCTCGTAAAATATTTCGCTGACAAACTTTCTCACACGAGAACAGTACACAGTATATTCTATTTCGACAAAATTATTTTCAATCAAACTAAAGATTCAATCGAAAATAATTCTCGAACTAGTTTTCGAATCAAACGCTACTAACGAACTTTGTCACTTTTGAAGCACATTACATCATCTTCAAAAGTTCAAAACACCTAACGAAGATCCTTCAACAACTCAACTACAACACAAAATGGATGCAAACTCGCTCGAAAATGACAACCGTCCACCGATTTTGCAACGAAGCGAATATACCGTGTGGAGAAGCCGCTTCCTAAATTTCATCGCTCTAAAAGCTCAAGCTGAAAATCTACTGCAGTCTCTTGAAGAGGGACCGGCACAATTCTGGGTCCATGATGAAACAGCTACTCCTCCAATTCCACCTTCTAGGCGTCTAAAGGAGCCTAGGGAATACTCTCTAAAGGAAAGGGCTCGAGCTAAAGCTGATCTAGTATCCATGAATACCCTCATGCAGGGCATCCCCAACGACATACACACACAGATTGATAGCCTTTCATCTGCTAAAGGAATGTGGGATGAACTGCATAGGATGATGCAGAGGACGGAAGTTGGCATAAAGGCCAAAAAGGCGAACATTCTTACTACTTACGACTCCTTCAAAGCAAAGCCGGAGGTCTATTCGAGATATACCAAAGGTACCTCACTCTTCTCAACGAGATGAGGAAGATAGAAATCACGAAGACCAATACGGAGAGGAACATCAGATTTCTATCTTCTCTGCCCGCGGAATGGAAGAAAATATCCACTCGGATTCGACAAAATAAAGATCCAGAGGAGTTGGATGTCCATTCCGTGTTTGACAATCTCGCGCAGCATGAGGATGATGTAAGCGAGATTCTCAAAGAGCAGAAGACACTGTTGCCTTAGTCTCGGAGAAGAGGAGCTCAAGATCAAGAAAGGAAAAGATCGTTAGGCCTCCTTCACCTTCAAAGTCGGAAGAAGAGTCGGACTCGATGTTGAGCCAAAATTTGAAAGCTTCAGGAAATCAGTTAGCTCTCATAGGACAAACGATGAGCAAGAAGTACTTCAAGAAGAAGTCTTCAACCCTCAGCCAAGAGACTTCGGACTACAAGCTCTAAAAACAAAGAACGTGCACCAGAGAGCTCCGAAGTCAAGAACCCTAAGGAGGCTAACAAATGCTTCAACTGTGGCAAGCTAGGTCACTTCGCCAGAGAGTGCACTCTTCCGAAGAAGAGAGATGCCAACTACTACTCCAGGAAGCTCCAATTGACGAAATAGAAGAAAGCTGGAGTAGCTCTCATGGCCGAACAGGACCACTGGCTCAAGGACACGTCGAGTTCTAAAGAAGAGAATTTAGCTCTAATGGCCCGTCTCGACAATGAATCGGACGCCGAAGCATCCAACGTACGGACGACGACAACGCATCCACTTCGTCAAAAGAGATAGTCTCTTCTTCCACATTAATGACCATGTTAGAATCATATCAAACACAATATGCTAACATGAAACGTGAGCAGAAAAGTATAAGGAAGTAGAGAATAAACTTGAGAGATCTCAGGAGAAGATAGATAGTCTCGAATCAGAACTTAGGAGCTCTAGTGCTAAAATAGAAGAACTTACAAAGAGCCTACATTCTAGAGAGACTAGTCATCCTTCATTAGGACAGCATAGTGAAAGGATTAAGGAATTAGAAGATAGGCTAGCAAATAACTACAATTGTTTGGTTAGGAGTCTCAACGAGAAAGCCACCTTAAATTGTAGGAACCGAACCTACCTCTACGATCACTAACTTAGAAGCTCAATTAGAAATATCAAATGCTAAGGTTAGTGAGCTTAGTAAGGAACTAGATGCCTGTTAAGCCGCTAAACTAACGGTAGAAAATAATTATGCTCTCCTTATTGAGGAACGCAAGAAGTTATATGCAAAAATTATAAAACTAGATGATCTTCTTACACGTAGGGGACAGTCTGAAAAGACGATATTCTTAAACAAGCCCAAGGATATAGAGTTCTATAATCCAATAGAAGGCATAGTTACACTAACGCACATGTTTTATGGAAGAAAGAAGTATATGATATTAAGAACATGGGTTTAGCTGCAACCTCTCTTAGAAACATTACGGAATCGACATATGAAAACGCTTTCGAATCATCCATTAAACAAGCCTCACATGGGCCTGAGATCCCCTTGGACTACAATGAACTAAATGAAAGAGACAAAAACAGGAAACCATCTCTAACACCCGTTAGTGATTTAGTTCAAGTTCTACCTCCTAATTCTCAAACACACTACGAGGAAGTCAAAAAGGTTAATTATCAAAATCATCTCTACAAACCCCTATCATAAAACAGATAGAGGAGTAACAGGCAAAGTTAGATAAAGAACGGGAGAATTTCAAAGCTGAAAAGAAAAGTTCTTTAAGGAGATGGAAAATCTCAAGGCTTCCTCATCCTCCCAAACTACCTCTCACGCTATTATAAAAAGCGTGAAAATCGAAAAATCTCCTTCGAAAGATCAAAAGAGCATTAATAATTCTATTAAAAGTGCTAAGACTAATTCTAGTCCACCCGCGTCCACGGGAAGCATAGGGCCAGCACTGGAAACAAAGGCGAGAGTGTCTAGTTCTAAGATAAATAAGGAGCCAGTAGATTTGAATGTTTCTAAAAATGTTACTCCTTCTGTTACAATAAAAGACACTCGTAGTAATGAAAGAGCCATTTCTACGTTCAAAATAATTGCTTCTACTTGTTCACTTCAGCCTATCACCTTTAGAAGCAACAATTCCGAAATAGTCTCTACCTCAAAAATTACCTATAATCATTCTGAAATAAATGCTACAAGGAAAACTCGTAGGAAACAAGATCCAGCCATAAAGAAAGCTATGGCGCTGTACATGCCTGTACTCACCTAATGTATCCCGTAAAGATTGAGTCCCCCAAGAACCTTAGGAGATTATCAAAAAAAAAGATCTTTTCCTCGGTCAAACCTTCCAAAGCATTTGTACGTGCTGAAATTAACCTTCCCTGCAAGGTTTAACCCAAATGGGTTCCTAAATCTCCGCCTAGGACGACAAAAGCCAAAAAGGCCAAGTCTCCTATAGAGGCAAAACCCAAACCCACTTCTCCAAAAGTGCAATGGGTTATTAAAACTCCTCCAAATAAAAATTTAGGAATCATATCTAAACCCAAAACTAAATCTGCTAATCTGAGAGGACCCATCATACCTAAAGCTCTCTAATTTGCTTTTGCAGATCCATCATGTGTGGTACCTCGACTCTGGTTGCTCCATACACATGAATGGTAATCAAGAGCTGCTGAGCAACTACAAAGACCGACCAAACGGCAAAGTCAGATTCGGAAACAATGACTCAGCTCTTTCTTGGATTTGGGAATATCATTCTGGAGAATCTGACAATAAAGGATGTCACGTATGTCGAAGGCCTCCGCCATAACTTGTTCAGCATAGGCCAATTCTGTGACAAAGGATTCCAGGTGGTCTTTCATGCTGATTGGTGCAGAATTTTGGATAGTCAGGACATAGAACTTCTTCAAGGACTTCGAAAATCCAATCTTTACACGATCAACCTGACGTCCGTGCGGCCCTCGACAGCTGTATGCTTCACTTCTCAGATTGATTTACAGAGGAACAGCCTATGGCATCAACGACTGTCTCATATGAATATGAAAGCTCTCCAACGTCTTTCTACGAAAAAGTTGGTTCACGGTCTTCCAACTATACTACTACAAAGGGAGCATCAGTGTTCGGCATGTCAATTAGGAAAAATGAAGCGAGCATCTCATCACGTCAAGTAAATTGCGTCTACTTCTCGACCATTGGAACTAATACTCATGGATCTCTGTGGGCCGATGCAGACTCAGAGTATCAATGGAAGAAAGTATGTGCTAGTGATCGTTGATGACTACTCTCGCTACACGTGGACAAAGTTCCTCCGAAGCAAAGATGAGACCGGTGACTTGATTATCAACTTTTTGAACACTACTCAAAATCTTCTGCACAGACTATTCAAGTTATTCGAACAGACGATGGCAACAACTCCGAATTCAACGTCAGAAGAAGTAACGAGACTTGTATTAAACGATTTGGATTTTATCTTCGAACCAGTATATCGGTCATGCACTGCTACACCTACAGAGGATTCCCCACCCGACGAGACCGACGCACCAAGTTCTTCTCACATCTCTACCCCACCCGATTCAGAATTGCCGCAGAGTAACGAAGAACCTATAGTGGTCACTGAGGAAGTATCATCAGAGACGATCGATCCAAGTGCAGTATTGGAACTTCCTCAAACAAATGATGAATCGGAGACTATAGGAAATCTAGACCCACAGATGGCTGACGTATCGACTTCAGCTTTGCCCCCATGAGCGCAAGTGGACTAGAGGTCACACGGTTGATCAGATAATTGGCGATCCTTCGGATGGAGTGAGGACACGTCGTCAACACAGTCTTTTCAGCTGCTTCCCGAGCCAAAAAAGCGAGCCTACTGTTACACCCCTAACTTTGGGGATGGCGTGCCCGTGCGTTGTCTTGGGGCTAAGAATGCACGGGCCATGCATATGGGGCATTTGCTTGGTGGAATGCCCTGTCTGGCCAGGGTCCGGCCAGAGCTTTGTGAAGCATAAGGCTCGCGTCGCATGCGGCGCGCGGGCAGGAACCGAGCAGCGCATGCGAGGCGAGCTGACGCAACCTCGGTGGGCGAGGTAGCGGTGCGCGAGGGGGCGCGCACATGAGGGCATTTGCTTGGTGGAGTGCCCTGTCTGGCCAGGGTCCGGCCAGAGCCTTGCGAAGCACAAAGGCTCGCGTCGTATGCGGCGCACGGGCAGGACCGAGGAGCGCGTGCGGGGCGCGCTTACGCAACCTCGGTGGGCGAGGTATGCAATGCGCGAGAGGATCGCGCACATGGGGGCATTTGCTTGGTGGAATGTCCCGCCTGGCCATCGACTTCAGGCAAACGGGCGCGCACATGGGGGCATTGGTGGAATGTCCCGCCTAGCCATCGGCTGAGGCGAACGGGCGCGCACATGTGGGCATCTGCTTGGTGGGGTGCCCGGGCATTTGCTTGGTGGAATGACCTGCCTGGACAGGGTCTGGCCAGATCTTGCGAAGAACATGGCCCGCGTCACATGCGGCGGGCGGGCAGGACAGAGCAGCGGAAGGCGTGCTGACTCAACCTCGGTGGGCGAGGTATGCGGTGCGCGAGGTGAGGCGCACGGCACTGGGCAACAGCGCGCGAACAAGACGGGAACTACGCACGGCTCTCAGGCACAAATTGGCATGATGTGCGCGCACGGGGCGCGACACATGGGCAGGACGCGCACGACATTGGGGCATGGCGTGCGCGAATCGGGGCGGAACATGTGCGACCCTTGGGCGGGACACGGGCGGCATAGGCCATAGTGTGCGGACATTGGCGCTGGCTTGGTGCAGTGCCTAATCTGGGCGATCTTCTGGGCCAAGTCCCGACGTGACTCGGCCGGCTTGGCGCGGCAAGCAGTTGTGGCGGTTTCAGAGCGGTTTTGGCCTGGTGAGAAGTTACCAGGGCAGTTAAGCCTGGGCTGGCGAGCAGTTCCAGGTGGCCTGGCAGGAAAACTCCCCTGAGCTGGCAAGCAAGAAAACTGCCTGCGCGGCTAGGCAGTTACGGTCCGCAAGGAAACTTCCCCGCAGCGGTTTCGGCCCATTTGAACTTATCCAACTGTTGGCTTGATTATGTCTTTATGTAGATAATGTTGCCTAGTATTTTAGGCATCCGGAAAGTGCTGTAGTGTGTTCTTTTTGAGTCCTTGTATCTTTTAGTGGGAAAAAGAAAAGGTTGGGCGTTGCCCGTAAATCTTGTTTGCTTTTCGTTCGTTCAAACTAAAGTAAACAACACAAACACGCTAGCACAAAACATGCGAATTCTGTGGGAAGGATTCGAGCGAACGGATCAACCGAAGGGCTGACTAACTTGCGAGGAGTTAGGCCGCACGAACCTCGGAACACTTAGAAAAATTCTAAGTCGCTTGGGAGTTCCTCCCTGGCAACACGTCGTGGATTGCGATGGAGTCCTTGCGTAAACTGAGTCACACAGGGACTATAAGGTCGTATGTGATGGAGTTTCACTCGCTCTTGTTGGACATATGGGAAATGTCCGAAGAAGACAAGCTGTTCAATTTCATGTCGGGATTACAGCCCTGGGCGAAGGCGGAGCTGCGTCGGCAAGGTGTCCAGGACGTGAATGCTGTGACGGGCGCGGCAGAACGCTTGGTGGACTTCCAGACAGTTACGGAACCTGAGGCAAGGCGTGATCGTTGGAAGAAGAAAGACGTGTCCGAGGGGAAGGACAGGTCTGGTGAAGTCACCAAAATCAGGGATGTGATGGTTACTAAGTCGAAAGAGAAGCAACCTCTGATGATGGAGAGGACCAACAGGGATGCTTCATCTGTGATGGTGATCACCTAATGCGGAACTGCCCAAAGCGTACGAAGTTGGCTGCTATGGTTGCTGCGGAGCAATCAAGCGATGAGGAGGCGGAACCCTCAAGAGTCAGTTCGTTGCAATTGGTTGCGGCAGATCCGACCACGGGCCTTTGTCTTGGCGAGAAGGTCCGCCCCACGGCCTCGATGAGGGCGTCGAGCACTTTGAGTGGGGGTGGTTTGTTACAGCCCTAACTTTGGGGATGGCGTGGCCGTGCGTTGTCTTGGGCTAAGAATGCACGGGCCATGCATATGGGGCATTTGCTTGGTGGAATGCCCTGTCTGGCCAGGGTCCGGCCAGAGCTTTGCGAAGCATAAAGGCTCGCGTCGCATGCGGCACGCGGGCAGGAACCGAGCAGCGCGTGCGAGGCGCGCTAACGCAACCTCGGTGGGCGAGGTAGCGGTGCGCGAGGGGGCGCGCACATGAGGGCATTTGCTTGGTGGAATGCCCTGTCTGGCCAGGGTCCGGCCAGAGCCTTGCGAGGCACAAAGGCTCGCGTCGCATGCGGCGCGTGGGCAGGACCGAGCAGCGCGTGCGGGGCGCGCTTACGCAACCTCGGTGGGCGAGGTATGCAATGCGCGAGAGGATCACGCACATGGGGGCATTTGCTTGGTGGAATGTCCCGCCTGCCCATCGGCTTCAGGCAAATGGCCGCGCACATGGGGGCATGGTGGAATGTCCCGCCTAGCCATCGGCTGAGGCGAACGGGCGCGCACATGTGGGCATCTGCTTGGGGGGTGCCCGGGCATTTGTTCGTTCAAACTAAAGTAAACAACACAAACACGCTAGCACAAAACACGCGAATTCTATGGGAAGGATTCGAGCGACTGATCAACGGAAGGGCTGACTAACTTGCGAGGAGTTAGGCTGCACGAACCTCGGAACACTTAGAAAAATTCTAAGTCACTTGGGAGGGGCGTGACACCTACTAAGGTAGCAGACGCACTACGAGACCCGGATTGGATAATTGCGATGCAAGAGGAAATCAACCAATTCGAACGTCTTCAAGTGTGGACCTTGGCACCCCGTCCACATGGGAAAACAATAGTCGGAACTAAATGGGTATTCAAAACAAGAAAAATGAAGATGGTGAAGTGATTCGGAACAAAGAAAGGCTAGTTGCGAAGGGATACAATCAACAGGAAGGCATCGACTACGACGAGACATATGCTCCTGTTGCTCGAACCCGAAGCTATTCGCCTTCTCCTGGCTTATGCGGCTCACAAAGACTTCAAAGTCTATCAGATGGATGTTAAGACTGCCTTTTTCAATGGGGTGTTAAAAGAAGAAGGCTACGTCGCTCAGCCGAAAGGCTTCATTGATCAAGAACATCCCGATCACGTTTATCGCTTGGACAAAGCTCTCTTGGACTAAAACAAGCTCGACGTGCTTGGTACGATGTCCTGATTGAATACCTCATGTGGTCTGGATTCATACGAGGAACGATAGATACAACCCTCTTCATCAACTGGCAAGACAAAGATCTGATGGTCGTTCAAGTATACGTCGACGACATTATCTTCGGATCAACTAATCCACGGTTTTGCACGAAGTTCGGAGATCTAATGAAAAGCAAGTTCGAGATGAGTCACATGGGAGAGATGCAGTTCTTTTTAGGATTACAAATCAGGCAACTCGAAGATGGGATTTTCATCAGTCAGACAAAATACATAAAGGATATTCTGAAGAAATTCCATCAAGACCAGAGCAAGCCTCTCAGCAAATGTCACCAAGTTGCAAGTTGGATTGCCATCCCTCTGGAAAGTCGGTCGACATCACACTGTATCGCAGCATCATTGGATCTCTCTACATCACTTCGAGCCGGCCGAATATCATGTTTGCCACCTGCTTATGTGCCCGTTTTCAAGCCGATCCCAAAGAATCCCATATGCTCGCGGTTAAAGGATTCTACGTTACCTTAAGGGCACTTCTACCCTTGGATTATGGTATCCAAAATGTACGAACTTCAAACTTATTGGCTACACTTCTACCCTTGGATTATGGTATCCAAAGTGTACGAACCTCAATTTCTAGGCAAAAAGCTGGTCTGCTGGTCATCCAAAAAGCAGAATTGTGTGTCAACTTCGACGGTCGAAGCGGAATACGTGGCTGCCGCCAGTTGTTGCTCCCAGATGCTGTGGATGCGGACACAGCTTCACGACTATGGGTACAATTTAAATAATATACCCATATTTAGTGATAGTCAAAGTTTCATCGCTATTACTTGCAATCCTGCTCAGCACTCACGCACAAAACACATAGATATAAGATATCACTTTATCAAAGATCACGTAGAAACCGCATAATAGATATGTATTTTTGTGAACACGGAGTTTCAACTTGCCGACATTGTCACGAAGGCTTTCGATGAGAAACGATTCCAATTCCTTGTCGGAAAATTAGGCATGTTGAATCTTCCGTAATATGTGCATTACCTGATCTTCTGTGCTATCACATGCTTTATTCTATGCTTATTTGTCTTTATCTTGCGTGATACCAAAAACAAATAAAAAAATTATTATATATATAAAAATATAATAAAAATCTATATAATATATATACCTATAATATAAAGGGGAATGACGAAATCCTTTAGGATGCTTTGATCTAAAGTCACTTGGAATTTTACCCCGACATGCAATCGATTTAATTGCTTAATTTTGTCAGTCTAAGTCGCATTCCTGTGTCTAAAGGTCATTAGGTTGCTCCACTAGACACAAAGTCACTTTACATATGTGAGGATTCAAGCCTTGTTCATTTTTCTCTCTTTGGATCTATTTCTCGAGTGAGTCACATATCAATTACTTGTCTTACCTAGTGATACTTTGTTTCATACTCACCTTACTTTAGATAGTTAGGATATTTCTCACTCGGCCTTATATAATTTTTCCCTCACATTAGCCCGTTGTCATCCACTTTGAGTCTCCTCCGATGTCCTTTTCTTCCTTTGAATCCCATTCCTAGCCTTCATTCGTATTCTATACTATTCGGATGGCTGTTCAAATGAGATAAGGAGGGGGAGAAAACAAAAGAAAAAGGGGGATGATGACAAAGAAAGCACTGCTCAACGCACAAAAATCAGACCAAAGGAACCTGCTTTCCGACTATCTCTTAGAAGGTGGCATGGATCCTGCTGTGAACTTCTCCACCGATAATCTAATACGCTCGTCAGAACGGCTGGAAGAGGAGCACCACGAAGTGAACTTCTCCAACGATAATCCGGTCTTATATCGGGAAACGAAAAGAGGAGCACAGCCTCGCGTACGAATTCCATAACCGTGAACTTTTCAAAAAAGATAATCTCTGAAACCTCTCTAGGGATTATGAGAAGAGGAGCGCGGTATCAACCCGAGAACCAAGAACTTCGCCAATGATAATCTCCTACAGCCTCGTGGAGAAGCGGAGCTTCAGCTTGAGCATAGCATAAAAAGGGATAGTTCTTAAAAGAAAAAGAGGGAGAAAAGATTGAAAAGAAGAAAGACACCGAAAAAAAGGAGACGGACGTAGAAATGGAAGATGACGAAGAGATAAGCTCACTTTCCTCTAAATTCCTTCCCTTCTAAGTCCTAGCCAAAGTAAAACCCTTACACCCCTTAGATTCCAATCGACGATCTCTCGCTTGGGTGAAATGATTAAAAATGCCTCGATCACAGGTAAATTGACTTAAAATTACTTGTGTTGACTTGAGTGATATAAATATAAAAATTCCAAAATAGAAATAATTGAGTGTAAGAGCGAACCTAGTGAGGGTTGTCATGGACCAGTCTATGAACTTAGGACTATAGTTTGACGACATGACTTGACGGCATTTTCTTCTTTCGAATGTCTCGTAAAATTCTAGGTGTGACGATTGATCGAAACATTTTGACATGAAATGTTATGTTTCATATGCGTTGAATTGAATAAATGCGAATTTCTTTAGTGTGTCACACATTCTGAATGTAATTTTAAATTGCATTGGTACTGAACTGATTAAACGGGATAAAATTTTTTATTGCTCTTACCCTCACACAATATTTTAGGTACATGTTTCGCGGACCATGTATATGTGCTTACTGAGTAAATTTGTGCGTTATATGCTCGTGACTTGAGTTGATTTCATATGCTTGCATATTTAGTCAATTCTTGCGTATTATTTGAGGGGGAGCAAATATAAAGTTGTGCATTAGCTGCAAATATTCTTGACGTTTTTCTCTATCAGATCCCTTCAAACAAAATTAAGGAGCAAGACGTCGACACTACAAGGAAAGGAGCTAGTCACAGACCAAAATATTTCATCCCTAAAAGAATTGCTGATTAACTCCATTATTTCTAACGTCTTCTGTCTAACTGGTACAGATTTTTAATTTCTGCCAGGGAATCAAAATGTTACTACACGGAAAATACAGGGAGTCAATTGCATTTATTTGAATTCTAAGGGGGAGCTTTTACAATGTGATTTTACTCGAAATAGGGTTCAATCTGAATTTTTTAGAAGTACTTACTATCGAGAAACTGGATAGAAGACTTAATTCTCGATCATAAGTTTCTCGATCGTAAACAGTGTTGAACAATTTTGATTGGCCGCGATAATTTGCGATCGAAAAAAATTGAATTGAGAGCAATTCTCGAATCAAAAGTTTCTCGAGCGCAAATAGTAATGGGCCTGACCCATTTAATCGCAAAATGTCAAATCGCAAAACCCAACAGTGATCTGCAGCGAATTAACAAAAGTTCACTTTCTTGTCAGTCGAAAAACTTTTTCTCACGCAACCCTATATCGAAAAATTTTCTCTCGCGCAAAACTTTCACAGACAGTTTTATCTTCGCAAAAGTCTTACGATTTTTCAACAACAAATTCTCTGATTAAGGTAGAAATGAGATTCTTTTGACATTTGCGTGTGATTTACCTTCGTTAGCTTCTGTATTTTGAAGTTTTTCGCATGTTTAGGCTTAGATTTTTGGCTGATCTTCGAAACGAGAAAAACCGTAACTATTTTATAGTGATTGAGGCTTGATTATGAGTTTTATCTGAGATAAATGCCTGCACTTAAGATAGTTTCGATATTCTTTAAGAATCTGGTAGAATGAATCTTCGGAAAGTCTGCATCTACGACTGAAATTTGAGTTTAGATGAAACTGGGCATTTGAATGTTTGAAGCCATCGAAGAACTTTGTCGATCGCAAGCAGTCTTAATTAAATTCCGATTTAATTGAGATACTATTTGTATCGAATTAGTTTCTCGATCGATAAAATTATTATTTAGTCGCTAAGATAGAAGATTTTGACCGAAAAATTATTTACCATCGAGAAATCTGATTATGGAGAAATCTGATTTTGTCTACGAGGAGTTCCAGGCTGCTCTCTCTGCTGCTGTACAATCCATGGAAGACAAAATCATGGAGAGAGTACTTCAAGCCATCGAGACATCCCGAAGAGATACCGGGAAAGCTCCTGTCTCTGAAGGCCATTCGTCACAAACCAATCTCACACCTCCAAAACCCACACCCACATATCCTTTAGCCACTTCCTCCATCCTCATCAACCCATACACTATACCTATAACCGAGCTCCACGACATATTACTCGCCCGTTTGACTGGGCTTTCCATCCGGTCGCCGCAAGAAGAATCCCTTTATCGGCGATTGGTGGATCATCCTGAGCCACCGACTAACACATGCCGAGGCCAAAGCTCCCACTCACGGCGAAGACATGACGATCCTGACGATCAGGACCATCATGAGGGGGAGAAGAGGCCAAGGACATCTACAACTGGCCAAGGACAAGGCTCGGGCGCTACGCAAACAAGCGCTGGAGCTCGCGAAACCCAAACCCAAATCCAAACACAAACCACCACACCACGCACCGCACCGCCACTCTACCACATATCGACCCACCAACCTTTACCCAACGGACGCCTCCGCCCACACCGCCAATCTTCTCAAGCCCCTTGCTTCCAAAAGAAGAAGCAAGTACAGCAATGCTCGTGGTCCTAGCAGCTACCCAAGCTACTCCCTCAGTCGCTCCAGACCAACCGGGCCCCTCAGCACATGGCGTCAATCCACACGAGGTCCTAGATTATACATCTTCGAAGGACAGTGCCCGAGGAGCATCAGACACAAAGGCTTCAGGACGTCCGACACTTCTTACAACAAGCATCCGTGGACCTCGTAATCATAGAAGACGACGAACTCCTGGAAGGGTGAAGACTACCAAAGAGACATCCCAAGGCTACCAGAGTTGATCGCACAACGAGCGGTTTCCCCCAGCAGACAGATGCCAGGGACCGTTCGGATCGACACGCCGTGGGAGAACATCCGAATAGGGATACCCTGCCTTGAAGAAGTCAGGAAAACATTTGGAGGTCACCAGATAGAGTCAAGAAGCCGAATGAGTTCGAGCTGAGAGGAGTCTCTCACTGGGATCAGCAAAAGAGGATGACATATCTATAGATGCTGACCCAACTAGGACCGGTCGTAAGGCTGGGAATTCCGAAGGAACGACTGGAGAGTCACTTCAAGGAACTCTCTCCGATATGCCAACTCCTCTGTGTCTACTGTGCAAAAGAAGGACATTCAACACCTCACTACGTCAATGAGCGAGTGGACAGAATCCGAGAGGAACTAAGCGAGAGCGACCTATCGTACCTCCCTGCCGATGAGGTATACCGCCTTTATCAGCTGTACGTGGAGAAGTACAAAGGTCTTCAAGGCTTCATCAAGAAAGAAGGCCTCGAAGGGCTCTACCGGTCCATGATGCGACAAGTCAAATACTTCGCCGCGCACGACCTTCAGATGGCTCTGGAGAGCAACATGAAGAAGGTCAACATGGCCGAACCACTCAACAAAGAACCTATCGAAGGACTTCCAAGCAATCATGTGCACATCAGCTCGGTCATCGGCATCACCTACAACAATCCAATCGCCAAGAAGACTAGGATGATGCTGAAGACAGAGATTCATAAGTTTTGCGACGGAACGCTCAAGGTCATCAGGAGGAACATCGAGCAGAGGTTGGAAGAAATCAATCGAGACACGATGCCGAGGATCCACCGGTTCGTGAGAGAACAGCCGCTCCTGATGGAATTGTTGGATGATATCGAGGAGCGCCTGAAGCTAAGGGAAATGGTTAGAGATTATGAGCATGCGCTGCGCTTGCGCAGATCGTACTACACTTGACAAGGACGAACAGCGCGGAGATGCAATCAAGCACAAAGGGGGAGATTGTGGAGTATACATTGAATTGTGTTTGATTTTATTAGTTGTCCTTGTAATTTGGGGCGTTTTGTATAGTAGTCCTTAGATTAGGACTAGTTTGATATTTATACCAAGATTTAAAGAAATTGTGCTAAATAGAGAAAGTTTTGAAAATTGATCCGAAAGGCTTGCAATTCAATTTCTAGAGAGATAAACAACAGTAACTTTCTCACTCTAATCGAATTCTCTCTCTCATTCTACATTTGAGTTTTTCGATCGAATTTCAATGTCAATCATTATCATCGAATTACTTAGAATTCTTGCCTAGGATTATAGAATTGTTAATCGTAGGACCTAACAAAATCGGAAACCCAACATTGACTTACAGCGAGTTAATAAAAGTTCACTTTCTTGTCAGTCGAAAAACTTTTTCTCACGCGACCCTATATCACAAAAATTTCTCTCTCGCAAAACTTTCACAGACAGTTTCATTTTCTCAAAAATCTTTCGATTTCTACAACAAATTGTCTGGTTATGGTAGAAACGAGATTCTTTTGACATTTGCGTGTGATTTACCTTTGTTAGCATCTGCATTTTGAAGTTTTACGCATGTTTAAGATTAGATTCTCGACTGTTCTTCAAAAATGGGAAAACCGTATACTATTTTATAGTGATTCATGCTTGATTATGAGTTTTATCTGAGATTAATGCCTGCACTTTTTATAGTTTCGATGTTCTTTATGAATCTGATAGTATGGATCTTCGGAAAATCTGCATTTTCGGCTCTAATTTGAGTTTAGATGAAACTGGGCATTTGAATGTTTGAAGCCATCGAACAACTTTGTCGATCGCAAACAGTCTTAATTGAATTCTGATTTAATTGAGATACTGATTGTATCGAATTAGTTTTTTCGATCGATAAAATTCTGATTTAGTCGCTAAGATAGAAGATTTTGACCGAAAAATTAATTACCATCGAGAAATCTAATTTGGATTTTTTTTTGAGCGAAATACTTAAGCACTGAATAGCCATTTAGATGTCGAGCGTAAAACTTACTATCGCAAAATAGAATTTTCGATTTAATTTAATTTCGGTCGCAAAAATTTAGCAACGAAAATTTAATTTTTCAACGCTTAATTTTTCGATCATAAAATTCGCCGCTTAGGATTTAATTGATCGAAAAAAAATTTCTCGACGATTGACTTAGTTTTCGTTGACTAATTTCTCGATAGAAAAATAACGCAGCGAAAAATTTTCCTTACGATCGAAAATCACGTACCGCTTGACAAATTTCAAATCGAAAAATTTTATTCAATCGAGGAAATTTCTTGATAGTAAATTTACCTGAAGAATAATTTCTCGATCGTAAATTTACGTGGAATTTTTCTCGATCGTAAGATTGATCGGCTACAGCCTCACGATTTCAACTTCAACACTTAGAAGATTTTTTTCTAAGTCTTTTACCTTGTAGCGAACATTAGCGAATAAAATTTTCTCGATCACAAAATTAAACGGGGTTATTTCAATTGAAATCAGTGCATAGGAAATCAAATTTCAAAACCAAAATTTCTCGAGCGAAAAATTTCTCGGCATGAACAGTAACATTTCTCTCGATCAAATACATAGAAAATTCCGAATTCTTTTCACGCATTACATGTTAAATTCGAAATTACAATCATGCCATTACATTTTTTATTCAAAATCAAGGATCCTATATGCATGCTACACGATTTCAATTCAAAATTCATCAAACATGTCATGACTTGATACAATATTATAGTTTGATGAAATTAAATCAATTTTCGACTAAAATCAAACTTATGAACTAATGAACTATTATATCTCTTATTTTCAGATGGATCTCTACCATCGTTGTAATTACATCTACGAGCACAACCTTTATCTGAAGGTTCAGGATACGAACTTCCAGCTCGATCTGAGCACCTTTCGGTGTCCGGACGAGATCATTGTATCTATCCTGCAAGGGCACCCCATCTGGCATGCATTGACGGTCATCGCATCCGTGCCAATGGTCTATCTCCAGCAAATCTGGGGATGTATACAAGGAGTAGTGGCAAATGTGGCATTATCCTTCTCAACAATAATTGGGACGCGGCACATACATATGGGCAAGAACCAGTACGGGATGATTCTGGACTTGCCATACAGTGAAAACTACGACCCGCTCCCATCAGACGCAGAAATGGTGCATGACTTCATGCAGGTGGGATATCAACCGCAGCTCACCAAGCTAGCTCAGGTCCAGAGCAGCGGTATCCCTCATCTCCGGAAGACACTTTTCGGGATTATGAACAAGTGTCTATCACCCAAGCATGCTGGCTTCGACAAGGGCAATGGCAACATACTGCGGATCTTTCATGGACTCGCATTATCCAGAAATTAAGATTTCACGCAGCTGATCTGTAATGATCTTGCAGACCTGATACGGCTAAGAGATCGGAGATCAAAGAATGTGCCCTACGCTCGATGGTTTAACGTGATCATCAGGGAATTCATGGAGTTACACGCACATAACATTCCTCACCTGCCCGCGGGAGGAGACTATCAAACACCCCGCTCAAATTCTTCCACAATCCACGGCTCACGGACTTGGACCAACAGTCGGTGCCGATTCCGCTCAACCTTCTTCGGCTCGTCGACCCTGCGGGAGCTAAATATCAAAGATTCTGTCGGGAACATAATCTCGCCGAACAAATGATCATAGGGCCACCGGCAGATTTCCAAGTGAGCCCTCCCCAACAACAACAACAGCCCAGTCCTGAGGACATGATGATTGATGAAGTCGCTCAGGAGCTAGAGCAGGAGCCTCCAACTCAGGACGAACATATTCATGATGTAGATACCACTTTGATCGACATTGTGGCTACTGAGTTGGAACAAGAGGCTCCAACAGAAGAATTTCAAGTGGAAGTGCCCCTCCATGTTGGCGTGCTCGGAGAATCCACTGAGGAGGTTCTTCAACCAATAGCACAGCCTGAGGTTGAAATAGGGCAATGTTCGCTTTCACGGGTGACGGATCAGGCACTGGAGGATCGATACTGACCTTACTCCTCATACAGCCACCCCGTCTGACACGGAGTCTGATGAGGAAATCAGCCTGATAAGAAGGACTCCCACGAGACTTAGCATTTAGTTGGAGTCCCTCTTCCCGGCCATCACCACCGCGCCAGACACCATGCTGACCACTTCTACCAGTGTTGCCGGCACTTCTTCGCTCATTCTTGAGCTGTAACCAAATTTACCAGTGTCTGGTTTGTAGGCACAACCGGAGCCTGCCAGAATACCCATAGAGGCGAATCATCAAGATTCGACTCGAAGATTGGGTGGAAGTCTCATGTAGTCAAAACCTGATGTGACTGCGAGCCAACCTGAGGAGTCGGTGCCTACTCAAGGTTGATAATAGGCGACATCAGTCGTCCTGGAACATCCAAGGATGCGTCCGGACCGTTTGTGACGAATGAGCAATTCCAAGCCGCTCTCTCGGCTGCTGTTCAATCTCTTGAAGACAAGATATTGGAGAGAGTTCTTACTGCCGTAGAGGCACCCTGTAGAGACACTGGGAAAGCACCTGCCTCCGAAGGCACCTCGTCACGACCCAATCCCACACCTCCACAATCCACACCCACCGACCCTTTGCCCACTTCATCCATCCCCATCAATCCATATACCATACTCATAACCGAGCTCCACGACATACTACTTTCCCGCTTGATCGGCCTCTTACTCAAGAAGAATCTCTTTATAGGCGATTGGTGGATCATCCTGAGCCACCTACTGACACTTGACGAGGCCAAAGCTCCCACTCAAGGCGCAGACAAGACGATCCTAACGATCAGGACCATCACGAGGGGGAGAAGAGGCCACGGACATCTACAAGTGGCCAAGGACAAGGCTCGGGTGCGACGCAGAAGCGCTGGAGCAGGTGAAACCCAAACCCAAATCCAAACCCAAACACAAACCACCCACACCACACACCGCACCAACACTTTAACCCATATCGACCCACCAACCTTTCACCTTCGGACGCCTCCGCCCACACCACCGATCTACTCAAGCCCCTTGCTTCCGGAAGAAGAGCAAGTGCTGCGATGCTCGTAGCTCTGGCACAAACCCTCAACAGCTCCAGAACAACCGGGCACTCCAGTACACGGCGTCAACCGACATGAATATCTCGACAAATTCATATTTGAAGAATAGTGGCCGACCCATTATATGCCCGAGGAGCATCAAGTACAACGGATCAAGGAAGTTCGACAAACTTTGCAACAAGCTTCGGTGGACCTCGTGCTGATAGAAGACGACGAACTTCAGGAACGTGTAGACCACGAACAAGATCCCATAGGGCTTTCAGAACTGATCATGCAACGAGCGGTCTCCCACAAGACAAATGCCAGGGACCGTTCGGATCGACACGCCGTGGGAGAATATCCGAATAGAGATACCTTCCTCGAAGAAGTCCGTGAGAATATTTGGAGGTCGCCAGACAAAATCAAGAAGCCGAACAAATTTGAGCTGAGAGGGATCTCTCACTGGGATCAGCAGAAGAGGATCACCTACATCTGGATGCTGACTCAACTTGGACCTGATGTAAGGCTGGGGATCCCAAAGGAACGACTGAAGAGTCACTTCAAGGAGCTATCCCCAATATGCCAACTCCTCAGCGTCTACTGTGGAAAAGGAGGACTTCCAACACCTCACTATGTCATCGAGCGAATAGACAGAACCGGAGAGGGTCTAAGCGAGAGCGACCTACGTACCTCCCTGCCGACGAGGTATACAACCTCTATCAGCTGTACGTGGAGAAGTAGAAGGGTCCTCAAGGCTTCATAAAAAAGGAAGGCCTTGGAGGGCTCTATCGGTTCATGATGCGCCAAGTCAAATACTTTGCAGCGCATGACCTTCAGTTGGCTCTGGAGAACACCATGAAGAAGGTCAACATGGCCGAGCCGCTTAACAAAGGACCTAAGATCGAATGGCTTACAAGCTATCATGTGCACATCAGCTCGGTCATCGGCATCACCTACAATAATCCAATTGCCAAGAAGACTAGGATGATGCTGAAGACAGAGATTCATAAGTTTTGTGACGGAACGCTCAAGGTCATCTAGAGGAATATCGAGCGAGGTTGGAAGAATCAACCGATAGAGGATGTTGAGAATCCATAGGTTCGTAAGAGAACAGCCGCTCCTGATGGAATTGCTAGATGATGTCGATGAGCGTCTGAAGCTGAGACAAACAGCGGGGAAACGCAATCAAGAGAAAGGGCGAGATTGTAGAGTATATATTTTGATTGTGCTTGATTTTATTAGTTGTCCTTCTATTAGGGGCGTTTTGTATAGTAGTCCTTAGATTAGGACTACTTTGATATTTATACAAAGTTTGTTTGGTATAAATACATGTAAAGGAATTGTGCTGAATAGAGAAAGTTTTGGAAATTGATCCGAAAGGCTTGCAATTCAATTTCTAGAAGAGAAACAATAGTAACTTTCTCACTCTACTCGAATTCTCTCTCTTGTTCTTCATTTGAGTTTTTCAATCGAAATTCAGTGTCTTCCATAATCATCGGAGATGCTTTCCCAAGGTCGAGTCGGAACCGGCAAAGGCTGACGCCGATATGAACGTGCTATTTTCAAATCTAAGAATTCATGCCTAGGGTCGTTGAGTTGTTAATCATAGGACATAACAGACAGCACCCTTGCTTCATCTGCTGTTCTTGGTGTGCCTTCTTGAAGAATGGTCTATCAAATGAAACCTTATTCCCTCTTAAACCCTTAAGCTTGAGGCCTTGTCTGAAACCTGGTGGGTAACCATGGAGATGATAGCAGGTCTCCACAGTATGCCCCTTCCTATTACAGTGAGTGCAAACAGACTTTGGAACATCCTTTCTTTGACTGTAAACACTCTTCTTGGATGCATCCTGGTAACTGTTAGGAGCCATCATTGCCATGGTATTGTAAGCACCCTTCTTGGGTGCATCTTGGTGACTGTTCGCAGCCATCATAGCCATGGTGTGCATCTTATTATCATCAGATCATATGGTTCCAGACATCATAGACCTCTGTCTTTCTTCTTGAACCAACAAAGCGACACCTTGTTGATTGATGGCAGATCCATGAGTAATATCTGCCCTCTTACCTGCGAATATGAATCGTTCAAGCCCATAAGGAATGCAAGCACATATTCTTCATCGAGATAGTCGTTTTTACAGCCTTTATTCCACCACATGTGCATACACAAGCTGGTTGGTGACTGATCAGTTCGTCCCACAAAGTCTTGGGCCTGGTGAAATAGACCCCGATAGAGTTTGATCCTTGGGCAAGATTTACCAACTCCTTTTTCAGCTGAAAGAGTCTGGGCCGATTGGATTGCCCGAACCTTTCTTGGAGGTCTAGCCACACCTCTCACACCGAAGAGTTGTAGAGTACGCTGGCAGAAATATCCCTTGAAACTAGGTTGAGAATCCATGAGATAACAATTTTATTGTTCCTCTTCCACGCAATGAGCTTGGGCTGATCATCTGCTGCTGGTGCTCAAAGATCTCATTGATGAATCCTTCCTTATTTCTTCGCGTGAGTGAGATCATCACGGATCGACTACATGTTGCATAGTTGTCGCCATTGAGAGTTTCATGTACTAGTTGTTGCCCTGATGCCTCGGTATTATTCAAGAAGTAAGGATCATTCAAGAGATTGGATGCTGAAGAATTCGACACCACTGATGCGTTTGTTGTTGGTGGAGGATTTGGGATTGAATCTGCCATGATTTTCCTGGAAAGGAGATTGCGATGCAGAAACTTTCAAGAGTTGTTGATGAATCTTGATGATCACAGCTTCAAGATTAGCTCTGATACCATATATTAAATTGGAGACTTTCTTGGAGATTATAGATGTAAATAAAAAATTCTTCTGTGAAATTGATGATTAATAATACAGTACAAGCCCGTCTATATAAACAGTGGGCACATCAACGGCTACTAACTGTGATGGTCCCGAATGCACCAAACAAGGAATCAAAGAGGCTTTGATGGAATGAAAAGGGAGAATTTCTCACCTTTGAGTGTGTGTAGTGTGTGAAAACTTGGGTTAGCCTTTTGATCTTTGATTACCTTTTCAAATGGTGTTGGTAATACCTTATATACCACATTAACCCTAGGTAAATTAAGGCCCAAACACCAAAAATTAAATTATTACATTCTAGTCCAAAGCCCAAAGTCAAAGGATAATAACAATATTAATCACAAGACTTAAACTATTGACACAATCACTAAATATCCTAACAATCTCCCCCCTTTGTGTCAATTGTTGGGGAGTCTTGAATCTTGGACGTTGGGATGGTGGATTAGCGTGTGAGTGTTTCGCGAAGTCCCAGCTTGAACTCGAAGGCGCGGAGATTCCTTCGAAGTACCATTCTATCTGCTATAGCGTCAATGAGCTTCGCGAACTTGGATCGGCAGAGTGGATCTTCTTCCGAAAGGATGCGGCAAATCCTCATGAGTTTGTCTTGGATGATGGTGAGCGTCCCATCCCAGAATTTTGCCACTTCGGAGCAGCGCAGGAGCCTCATCTTTCCCTTGTAGTTCGAGTAGGCGACCGCCGGATCATCTCCGTCGATCACATCGCCCTCTCGATAGTCGTCTGCGTTCTTGAAAGATGGGCGAGTCAATCCACCGCCATCTGCAGATCGTGGGTGGCGTAGAATCTGACCTGTCGGAGCATGTGTTGCTTGAGAGCCACATATCCCATGGTGACCGGTTCAGCACGTACGAGATGTCCAGAACTTCTGAGGACAAGTCTGAACTGTTTCATGGATTCCAGCATGCTGTATAGGTCACCCAGGCGCAGAAACTTGAAGTCCGCCTCACTGACTTCACTGTAGCTCTCATCCTGCCTCATTACTGTGAAGACTGGATAGTGGACAGGTCCTTTCGACTCGTGGCGGAGGTCAGTGACTTTGCAGATGGGGGCCCGATTCATTTCCAGAGCGATGTTTTCCTCATCGGATAGCGTCCTCTTTGTGCACTTGTTGCAAAGAAGGCTCCATCGATAGAGCTTCTTCTTTACCTCGCTCCAATTTTGGATGTTCATCAGCTCATATTCGTCGAAGGTTGTGATGATCTGCTCCTTGCGCCGCCAGATCCTCTTCCTGATCTCTTCTTGAAATGGCGCGGTGATTTTTTTGTTTTCCCACGGTGCTTCCGGTATATCCACCGTGGGCACATCCGTTTGAGCAGCAGGAGCCTCAGTTTGCTGTGCTTGGAATTGTAGGATGTTGTCGAGCTCGGCAGGTTCAGCGTCGTACTCCTCTCCGTTCTCGTCGTCTGCGGTGTTGATCAGCGTGAGCAAGGCTTCCTTTAGTAGACGTCGAGCGTTTTCCACCAACTTCCTGGCTGCTACTGCATCGGCGGGTGTGTACATCCATTCATCGTTGAAGATGTAGGCCTCGATCTCGTTTTGTGCGCAGTCGACGTCCTCGGAAGCCAGGTTGGAATCGATATCGAGAGGGGTATGGGTATGTGGTGGCGAGGGTGTTGCGTCGGAGGAGTTTGTGGATTGTGGGGATAGTTGTGGTGGAGATTCAGGTGGTTCGGTTGAGGTGATGGTTTTGGCGAGGATGATTTGGGTAACGAGTGGTGTAGATGTGGTGGTAGCCGCTAACGTCGATGTGACAGTTAGAGGTTCCGAGTTGGTGGGTGGAGACGGTGTGGAGGTGGTCTCTAACGTTGATGTTACGATTAGAGTTTCGGAGACGGTAGTGGGTGGTGGTGAGGGTAATTTGGCTAGTGGCTCAGGGTAAATAAGGTGGGTTTGTTGGCTAGTGAGGTGTGAGGTTTCTGTTACGGGTGTCGTTTCAGGTCCAGAGGATGAGGGCGGCGTCGATTGTACGAGTCCTTGGGATTGTGCGCCTGACTGCCTATTCTCCCCCTCGCGGCGATCTTGATCATCGTCTTGATCGTCGCGCCTGATCCCGCTTGATTCGCCTTGAGCACGGCAGGTCATCGGTTGAGTGATAATAGTCTTCATTTGCCGTTCCTCCTCGTCAAGTTCCGTCATGGATTCGAATCGGGCTCTGAGGATGTAGAAGAGCTCCTTGGCGGAAATGGATGAAAGAACGGCTTTGGTGTCAACATTTGGCCTTGGTAGTGGCGTCTCCGGGGCCACACCTTTGCCTTTGTCGATCGTGGACGCTTCGAGACGCGCGTAGACTTTATCGAGAATCGACGCCTCAAGAGTCTTTGCAAACTCTTGGAGACGTGTCTCTAGCACGGTCTCGGTGACGAATTGGGGTAAATCTAACAAGTTGGAATCACGAAGAAATCCAACTGACACCGAATCGGAGAATATAGCCGATCGGCCGCCCGTTTGCACAGGACGGGAAAAGACGGGGTCACTCAGACTTCCCGTTGGCATCATCGAAGAGACAGACTCAATCGATTGATGGCCTAGGCCCACGGTTGTTGTGATGTTGGCCGTGCTAGGTCTTCCGCTCTCAGTCACAGAGACATCACCGAGCGTTCTGACAGAGTCACGAAGGCTCTGTAGTGCGGTAAAAGGTGTATGTGTCCTAGAAACGTATGAAACTATGGGAGTGAGGGCACTATACTCGATGTGCATGAAGAGGATGGAGTCTGAGGCGAGGGACTGCTTGTTCCAACATCGATCATCTCCAAGTGGGATGTCGATGGTATACGTGGCTCCTCGTGGAATGAAATATCTTCCTGTAGAGAGGAAGATAAGTGGGTTGGTGGGGTCGTTTGCGTGGTTGAGCCAGATGCCACGTCTTCTACTCGGGAGGTGAACACAGCACCTCCTGTACCTATTGGTTCGGCTCGGCTTATCTGTGGCTGAGGAGGTCGATCGTGTTTTTGTTTCAAGACGCTCCGTGGGACGGCTTACGTCATCCTTACGCGATCGTTTTTCGGAACGCGGGTGGAAGAGGATGCAGCGTGACTCGATGACTTTTTGGAGGTGGTGGAGGGGTTTTGGCTAGTCCCGGGGTTAGGAGCAGTGGGGTTGATCTGCTACGTAGGGACAGTGGATAGTGGGTGAGGGCTTTCGCGGAAAGGTGCTGTGGAGGCACGGTATTCTCGGACGTGCAGGTTGGTCGGGTCGGCGTAGGCGAGCACATCGTCCGGGATTATCATGGCGTGTCGATCTTTCGCCGGAGTGTTTTTCTTGGCGAACTTCTCAACAGTGGGGATTTGGAAGTGTTCCGCTGCCGGGCGGATGCGGATGTTGGTGGAGTGCAAGCGGAAGTGTTTGATGAGAGCTGGGAGCCACCGCATGTAAGGGACGAAGCGGTTTGTGACTCCCTTGGCGACTTCCCGGTCGCGACGTTGGATCATGGAGACGAGATCCATCCAGATGATGTCGGCGTAGTTGTACTTGCGGTTGTGGGCGATGCCGGTTAGGATGGTGAGGATTTGAAAGTTTCCGCGGTCCTGACCAGCATGCTTTCCTGACATGCATTTGTTCACTAGCAGGTACAGTGTTCGCCAGGGTTGAGGTAGATTGCGGGTGGTGACTTCACTGAGGACAAGTGGGCCTTTCTTCTTCTTGTTATCTGGTTGATAGCCCAGTCTGTCAATGTCTTCAATGAGTTGGTCCTGCGTCGGTAGTGGATCGTAGGGTGACGAGTCAGGGAGTTAAAGCACTTCTTGGACTATCTTGCGAGTGAGGACCACCGTTTCTTGATCGATTTGGGCGGATAAGGTTTTAGCAAGGTGGAGTGGTCCAGCTATCTGCAACGTATGCCAGAATTGTTGAAGATACACTTGTGCTTCTGGCTCGCCATGAGTGAGGGCGTGGCGAAGTGGGTGCCCTTTGAGGATTTCTATAATGACGGGGGCATCGCATCGAAAGCTGTCCAAGTCCACCATGTAGTTATTGGGAATCAGGGCCGCCCATTGACTTAGTGGGAAGATCTGCTCGGGTGGTGGGACATAGGTACGCGCGTTGAGTTCGATGCGAGCGACGTCCCTTTGAATTACAGCCGCCTCAAGTGCTTCAAGTGTAGCTTGATCTTTGTTGGTCATATCTGTGCTCGACAGTAATTGTAATATGATTAGTGCTGACTAAGTAGCGAAAATGATAAAACAAGACATAGGAATGCCCAAATTTATAAAGGCTATATATATAGGAAAAATAAAATAAAATTCAAATTAAATCTAACTAAGAGTCCTTTTGAAATATTTGTTAAGATTGAATTCCTACACTTAGGAAATTTTCAGGTATGAAGATGTTCATGTGATATGCGAAAATTTGGGTGCTTGAGCATGCCGAGAAAAAAAAAACAAATTCGCATTCAATGTGAAATTTCGCATGTAATGGAAAATTTCGCAGATTATAACACGTAGACATGCAGATTATAACATATAGATATGTCTCGTATATTGTGGAAAATTCGCATATCAAGGAAAAGTTGCGGAGATAGAGAAAATTTTCGCAAGTATTAGGAAATTTTCGCAAGTGATAGCACATAGACATGTCGTGAGAAATTTTCGCAGACTGAGTAAAATTTCGCAAGTATGGAAAGTTTTCGCATATGAATTTTCGCACATAAGGAAATTTTTTGCACGTTAAAGCGATTTCTCACTCAGAGTTAATATTCGCATATATCAAGGAAATTTCGCAATCAGAGAAAATCTTCGCATGTAGTTGGAAATTTTCGCAAGTGATAGCACATAGATATGTCGTGAGAAATTTTCGCAGACTGAGTAAAATTTCGCAAGTATGGAAAGTTTTTGCATATGAATTTTCGCACATAAGGAAATTTTCGCACGTTGAAGCGATTTTTCACTCAGAGTTATTATTCGCATATATCATGGAAATTTCGCAATCAGAGAAATCTTCGCATGTAGTTGGAAATTTTCGCGTTGAAATATTCTCTCAATAAGTATTTCGCAAGCAGTGAAACTTTTCGCAAGTGATATGAAATTTTCGCGGAGTGAACAGGCTTTGAGGATTGAGAAATTTTGGGTTCACTGTTGTTGCGAATGTGGTGAAGATGCGAAAAGTTGTAGTGTGACGTGAGGTGTATGAAATTTCGCGGGTCAAGATTTCACTGTAGCAGAGAAAGAATTTTAACAAAAGGAAAAACAAATTCTCGGATGAAACTTTCTCGGGTCCTCACTCACTGTAGCGCAAGAAATTTCTCGGAAAAACTAAAAGTTTCGCGGAGCTTAGCTCACTGTAGCAGCGAAATTTAACGATTATAGCATTTTCTGAGAATTTTCTCTATGAAGAACTCAGTGCGAAAACGTGCGAAACGACGCAATGATTTTTTGCCTTAGACCTACTCAAATCTTAACCAAAATGCAATAACATGGACTCAATTGACCCGAAATAGGATGGGAAATGCATATTTGGGGGTTTTAAACATTATAAATCTAACATGTGTTCGATTCAGAGTCGAGAAAAATTAATTCTAACCTAACAGATTTAATAAAAACGGGGCAAAAACAGGATAAAACGAACAGAAATTGGGTTATTAGAGGTGTATTCATACCGAAAAGCTGATTTGTGACAATGGAGTTAGCAGGAAACGGTTTTTGAATGCAGATTTGACGACGACGACGATGCGAGGAGTTGCGAAATTTTTGAGAAGGGGTTGCGAAATTTTTGAGAAGGGGTTGCGAAATTTTGAATTTTTCTCGGGAATTTTAGGATTATGAAAAGCGTTAAGGGTTTTGGGGTTTTAGGGGTTTTGTGACTGTACATGCGAAATTTTGAGTTAATGGGCCGAAATTTCGTGGGCTTGGTCAAAACCTCGATTGAGCTGAATTTCGCGGGCTTGGTCAAAATTGGGCCCAATTGAAGTTCAATTGGTCCAATTTTGACCCTTTTGACCAGAAAATTAAAAATTCAACCCAAAAAATTTTAATTGGTCCAACTTTGTCTCAGTTTGACCAAACTTTAAAATTTCAACCCAAATTTTTTTTTTTAAATAATGGGAAAAACAGAAGCTCCCCCTTAATCGAGAAACTTCCCGTTTTAAATAATGGAAAAATCAGACGCTCCCCCTTAATCGAAAACTCCCCCTCAAAAGACATAATTCAGAAGACACATAGAAAATGGAGTGAAGTGGAAAAGGAAATATGTACACTTTATCAAAGTTCATGTAGGGTCGATTGATCACAACTGAATATTCAACATGCCCAACATAGTCACTAGGTGTTGGAATCGTTTGACATCCAACGGTTTTGTGAAAATGTCGGCAAGTTGATCTTCGGTTGTGATGTAGTGCAATTCAATCGTCCCTTGTTCGACATGTTCTTTGATGAAGTGGTGACGAATATATATGTGTTTCGTTCTCGAGTGATGTACCGGATTACTCGTCATCGCAATAGCACTTTTTGAGTCACAATAAATGGGAATTTTATCAACATAAAAATTAAAATCTCGTAGTTGGGTTCTCATCCACAAAACTTGTGAACAGCAACTAGCGGCGGCGACATATTCTGCCTCCGTCGACGAAGTTGAGACACAATTTTGTTTTCGAGACGACCAACTTACGAGTTTACCGCCCAAGAAGTGTGCAACTCCAGAGGTGCTTTTTCGGTCCATCTTGCATACTGCATAGTCCGAGTCAGTGAATCCAACCAGTTTGAAGTCCGATCGAGTGGGGTACCACAGACCTAGATTGGGTGTTCCTTTGAGATAGCGGAGAATCCTTTTGACTGCAGTGAGATGGGATTCCTTAGGTGTAGCCTGGAAGCGAGCACAGATTCCTGTTGAGAGAACTATATCCGGTCGACTGGTAGTGAGGTACAGAAGAGAGCCTATTATCTCAGGATAGACGGTTTGGTCAACGGGAACACCAGATGGGTCCGCGTCGGGTCGGCCAGAGGGTGACATAGGTGTAGCAGCAGTCTTTGCATCCTTCGTTCCATATTTCTCGAGGATGTCATGGATGTATTTGGACTGGTTGATGAAGATTCCGTCGGGGAGTTGCTTTACTTGAAGACCAAGAAAGAAATTCAGCTCCCCCATCATACTCATTTCGAATTTTTCTTTCATCAATTCCGCGAACTCTTCACACAGTTGTGGTTTAGTCGATCCAAAGATGATGTCATCAACATAAATCTGTACAATCGTGATGTCCGGGCCACTCCGCTTGGTGAAGAGAGTTGTATCCAGAGATCCTTTCTTGAATCCAGACTGAACAAGGAAGTCTGAAAGGACATCATACCAAGCTCGGGGAGCCTGTTTTAGTCCGTAGAGAGCCTTGTAGAGTCGATATACATGATAAGGAAACTCTTCGCTCAAGAACCCTTCAGGTTGATCAACGTATACTTCTTCTTTGAGAAATCCATTCAGAAATGCAGTCTTCACGTCCATTTGGTAGACTTTAAAGTTCTTGTGAGTAGCAAAGGCAAGAAAAATTCGTATGGCTTCGATCCTGGCGACTGGGGCGAACGTTTCATCGTAGTCGATGCCTTCTTGTTGGTTGTACCCCTTAGCCACAAGTCTTGCTTTATTGCGGATAACAACACCGTCTTCATCCTTTTTGTTCTTGAAGATCCATTTTGTGCCGATAATGGATCTATTGTGAGGTCGTGGCACGAGTTCCCAAACTTGTAAGCGTTCAAACTGATTTATTTCCTCCTGCATTGCAATCAGCCAATCAGGATCTTTGAGAGCTTCAGCTACTCGTGATGGTTCGACTTGACTAAGATAGCAAGCAAACAGACTTTCATTCATCGTAGCTGAACGTGTAGAGACACCAGATGTGGGATACCCAATAATCTGATCTGTAGGATGAGAGCGAGCCCAAAGTGGTATATTGGTCTGAGATGAGCTGCCCGCATTTGTATCGGTTTGAGGTTCATTGGATTGGGGTCCGGTGCCCGAAGAAGAGATCTCAACCGTAGTAGATTGAGAGGGTTCAGCATCAGGATCAGCAATGTTCCCAGGGTTGGGTAAAATGTCGTCTTCGTTGAGATGAGCGCATCCAAGTTTGGAGGGACGACGTCATTGCGGTAGCTGGTGGTGTAGGTGGAGTGGGTGCAGCGGTAGGTTGAGTGGTGGCGGTGGGAGTCTTGGGAACTGGATAGAAGTACTCGAAAAGCAGATCGAGATCCAGTTCACCAGAGTTGCCCTCAGATGAGGAAGTTCCCGCCATTGAACGTTGACCTTTTGTCAACGACTGTAGAAGACCTGGTTCTGGACTGATATGAGCAGAAGCCATGAGGTCGCCTTCGCTTTCGTCAAAGGTGACATTTGTGATCTCTATTACTGATCGTCTCTCCCTAAGATAGACTCTGCATGCCTTCGAGTTCAGCAAATATCCAACAAAGATGCCTTCAAGTGCTTTTGGATCAAGCTTCCCAAGATGTTGGCGATCATTGGCCACAAAACATCGGCAACCGAAGACCCTTAGATAAGATATATCGGGGATACGACGGTTATTCAGCATCTCGTATGGGGTGCGGTTGAATCTCTTGTGGATGGAAGCCCGGTTCTGTGTGTAACAAGCCGTTTGAATAGCTTCGCCCCAAAGAGAATGAGGAAGTCCGGATTGGATGAGGAGAGTCCTGGCTGCTTCAACTAGTGTCCTGTTCTTACGCTCAACGACACCATTCTGTTCCGGGGTCTTCACAGCTGAGAACTGCTGAGTGATGCCCTGAGTGGCATAGAAATCACTGAGCTTCTTGTTCTTAAACTCAGTTCCGTTGTCAGTTCTGATAATCCGAACCTTCTGTTGATGAAGAGTTTGGGACGTAACAACAAACTCGATGATTATATCAGGAACTTCATCCTTTGCACGAATGAGTTTCGTCCACGTGTAGCGTGAAAAATCGTCGACAATCACGAGAATATACCGTCTTCCTCCGAGTGTGGCCGTAGGCATTGGGCCACATAGATCCATATGTAAGAGCTCGAGGATGAGCTTAGAGGACGGTGTTTCCTTAGAGATGTGAGACGATCGCTTCATCTTCGCCAATTCACAGGAAGAGCAGAGGTGTTCCTTATGATATGTCAGTTGAGGTAGACCGTTGACGAGTTTATTCTGACGCAGTTTGTTGATAGTCTTAAAATTGTGATGTGAAAGACGCCGGTGCCATAAATCGTTCAACTTGGGTGCGGCTCGAGAGAGAAGGCATATTGGTCGAGAGGTCGTAAGATTGAGTACGTAGAGGTGAGACGTGCGCGTTCCAGAAAGAAGAGATTGTCCTGAGGCATCTATAATGCTGCAGATGTCAGATTCGAAGAGAACCTTGTATCCTTTGTCGCAGAAACGACCAATGCTGAAGAGATTGTAGCTCAAACCCTCGACGTAAGAGATGCCCTTAATCGTCAGTTTGTCGTGGACGAGATCACCAGTTCCGAGAATTGGCGCCATTTGACTGTTTCCGAAGGAGACCCTTCCGAGATAGCGCTCGGAGAAGTTGCTCAACAACTCCTTATTCCCTGTCATGTGTGTGGAGCAACCCGAGTCTAGATACCCCACATGACAGACCTGCAAACATTAGCAAACATTGGGTCCCCGTTTTCGGAGGGGACATTCTTGTGATATATGTAAAATTTTTATGCGCTTAATGGGAAATGTGGTTTCTAAATCAGATTGTGTTGTTTCTAATTTAGCTTTCCCTTTGTCATTTGTTTGATGAGGCGGGATTATGGTTTTTCTAACCCATATTTTCCTAACTTGTGCTTGCATGTATGGCGCCTTATACATGAATTGGCGTGGGGGATGTGGTTGTTGTTTTCGTGCTTTGGTTTTGGTCGCCTTTGGCTTGCGAGTAGTAGGTGAGTTTGCATTTAACGGCGAGAGACGTTTTCGCTTGACCTTAGGTTTAGCCGAGATGGGAGAATTCAACGACGTCGTAGAGGAGGTTCGCTTGCGTGGTCGGAGTGTTGCGTGTTTATGTGTTTCATATTCATGAAAGCGTGGGAGAACAAAGTCATTGCAGCAGCACATAGACATAAGCTTGGTAAAAGAAAGATAAGTTTTGGCAACATAATTGTCTACGACCTTAGGATATTGGGATTCAGTACATAGAGAGGAAAGACGAATATAGGATGGTCTTTTCTTCTTGTCATCGAAGAGCGGGTTCTCCTTTAATTGATACGAACTCCCTTCCAGAGACGTCGAACTCACATTCCCTGTATCCATAAGAATACTAGGGTAATGATTTTGCCAAGTAGATCTTCTCGCTCTTTTGCAAAGGCTTTTCGCTCTACTTCTATGGTTCGTTCTAGTTCTGCTATGACCAGAAGTTTCTCTGGGACATAGATGCGAGAAAGTGCTTCTCGGAAAGCGATTTCCTGTTCTTCGGTTGGGAACTGAGACTTGATGTCTTCAGAGAGTGAGGGCTTTCTAATCTCATTACTAGCATTCAATTCTGTGTAGTCGTATGCGATTTCTGCCCAAAGTATGTTCTGTTCCCTCTTTTCTTCTGACAGCACACCGGAGGAGGATCTTACAAATGGCATGAGTTGTGAGGGAGTCCCTTTCCTCGTTTTTAGGAATGCTGTACTGTACATGTTATATCTTTTAACCATTAGCGGCATTGGATCGCAGTTGCTGGCCAGGCCGATTCCCATCCGGGCGTCGTAGAATTCTGTTTCAACTGGTTGGTTCAGTAGGCATAGGATGCGTGTGCTTTTGTTTCTAAGATGCAGTTGTTCTTCAAGTTCCTTCACCTTTCAATACAGCCTGACTCTTTCCTTTGTAAGCAGTTCATATTGAGAGGCCGTCAGGAGACGAGATGTTTCACATGAACTAATGGCCAGTGTGATTTCCTTAACCTTAGTCTCACTTTGTTTATTCTTGCTTTGCAGACGTTTGACTAACGCTTCAGAGGCCATTAGACGTTCGTTTGCACGAGCGAGCTCTTCTACTTTTAAACTAAGTAAGGCATAGATGTTTTCAAATTTTAGCTTAACTTCAGCATAATCCCTAGCGTCTACGGTGGGTTTCTTAATGGTGTGTCGGTGATTAAACACATCATCGAGTTGCGAGATTCGTACCTCAGACTCAGCGTTGGTAGGAGTCTTAGTGTGTTTTCACCGGTGTGACCCATCTCCTCGTCCTCGTCATGTTCGACCAGCCTTGCCATGCAGCAATCTTCATCCTTAGGCTCCTCGTCTTCTGAAGTGTCATTCACCCATTCAGCTTCTTCGGTGAGTAGAACTTTCCCACTTTCCATCTTGCGGGTCATTTTGGCCTTACGGTCGTAGTAGCCGGAGTCCTTCACGCGTGGAGCGTGGCATTCTTTGGCAAAGTGGCCTGACTTTCCACACCGAAAGCACTTCACAGACTTTTGAGGCGCAGAGTCCTCTTCTTTCTTTGTCGGCTTAGCTTCCTCTGTGGGAGTGGTCTTTTTGGTGCCGCTATAGGTTCTTTGGCGATTGGAAGTGGATGAGGATTTTTTCCCGATCTTCTTTGAGACCAACTTAGTGAGCATTGCCAGTTGCTTGCGTAGATCACGAACATCTTCGTCAGATTCTGTATCAGCTTCGGATCCTGAAGAGGTGTCAGATACAACAGCTGGTAGCTTCCCTCTGTTCTGTTTGGTCTTAGTGGTGGAAGATCGTTCATTGGTTTTGTTCGAGAGGAGGGCCAGTGGGTCGACTCGAGTGTTGGTGAACTGAGGTTGCACGTAAGGAGCATAGGCAGACAGACTGTCATAAAGAGCATGGATGGAAGTGTTGGAGAGGTCCTTACTCTGAATCATCATCACAGTTGCATTGCCCCAATGTGGTTTGAGGCTACCAAGGAAGCGGTTGTTGATATCGAATTTGTCCCTCGAGATCCTGGCTTTCTTGAGTTCATTGATGACCTTCAAGTATCGGAGGTATGTGTCACGCAGTTCCTCTCCTTCATAGGCCTGGAAGTGTTCATACTGCGAGAGACATGCTGATTTCCTCCCTTGAGCACTCTCAGTTGTGCCTGCCATAATTTCCACGAGTTCATCCCATATTTCCTTAGCAGTTGTGCAGCACTCAATGTGAGCGTAGACCTCGTTTCCCATAGCCTGGAAGAGATATCCTTTAGCAGTCTCATCGGCCTGTAGGCGAGCCTGTTCATCCTCATTGATGGGACCTCTTGGAGTGCGGCGTTCATCCATGGGAGGCTTTGCGTTTGGCTGTGCAGGGATGATTGTCCAGAACTGTGCTGGGCCGTTGAAGATGGAGTCCAGAAGGTATTGAGAGAGTGGTGCGCTTTTGTTCCTGATGAACGTGAGGAACCGGTTTGTCCATATGCTGTAGTCGCCTTGTCGCAGCATCGGAGGCCTGGTGTCGGAGCCCACTGTTGAGATGTCATTCGTGGTAGACATGGTTGGTGCAGTCGAATCGTCCGTGGTTTTGATATTGTATAGATAAGAGAGTTAGTACGAACGAGATGAGAAATATGAGTTTAACGAGTAGAGTTTTGAAAAAAAAATTGTTTAAAGAATTTCTTAGAACTAAGTGAGCGTGTGTGATGGTCGATAATGTATGAAAGAGAAATATATCTTGAAATTAGGACAAGTTCTAGAAATTTAAATCGAGACTTGAGGAGCAAAATAAATTTTATGTCAAAAGTGGTCTAGGGTGATAGGACTGAAGTGTAACGATCAAGACTTTGTAGAGTTCGACTAAAAATTTCAACACGAGAAAAAAATTGAACCCGAGAAAAAAAATTTAACACATCAGAAAAATTCGCATTTTGAAGTGACGTTTTATGTGTTGTGAAAATTTTCAACTTAACTGAGATTGTATGAAGAATTACCCAAGAAATTATGTGTTGAGAAATTTCGGTGTTTGTGAGTTTTAAAGAGAAATTCTCGGAAGAAGAAAAAAAAATTCTCAGTTGAAAATTTCTCGGATTTTAAAATTTCGCATTTGAGAATGATTCTCAGTTGAGAATTTTAAAGCTTCGCAAGAAAATTTCGCAAGTTATAAAAATTTCGCATCGGGAGTTGAAGTGTGGTTTTAGGAAATTTTCTCGGACTTGAAAGAGTCGTGGTTTTGAAAAACTTTCTCAGATGAAATAAACTTTCTCGACTTTGAAAAATTTCTCGGATATAAAAATTTCAAAAAGTTCTTGGCTGAAGAATTTCGCGGCTCAGAAAAATTCGCGGAATAAGCTTTCTTGGATATGGAATTTCTCGGGTTGTGAAGAGTAAGCAAATTTCGCAGATGAAAGTTTCTCGGATTATGAAGAGTAAGCAAATTTCGCAGATGAAAGTTTCTCGGATTTTGAAAGTAGGCAGTTGCGAAAAAGTGCAGTGTAAGTGAAATTTTCGTGATTTAAAAATTCTCGGAATAAAATTTCGCGGATATGAAATTTTCGCGGACTTGAACGATTCAGCAAAAAGTTTCGCGGGCAAGAACGAGCTTTCACTGTTCCATTGTTTCCATGCGTTTTGCCAGAAAATCGTCCCGTTCTTGCTCAAATCTCAACCAAAATCGCTCAAACTTGATCCTAAACTTCAGAAATTCTTCCCTAAACACATAATCGACCGATTTGTGAGCTAAAAACAACAAAAAATAGGTCAAATCGACCAAAAACAGAGAATGGCCGAGATGTCCTTTTCTGAAGAGGGATCTTGCTCAAAACTCGTTAAAACTGATCCAAAAGTGTTCTAAAGACATTTTAGGCATAGAATCGATCTTGGGAAAGGTTTTAAAAACAAAAACAAAGCATTAAAACCCCAAAACGAGTTCAAAATGCCCGAAAGTGATTTTTTGCCCAAAACACCTTTGATCTTTCTCGGAATCGAACGAAACTGGATTCAAATCAATGCAGATCGATCCACGTTTGCTCTGATACCACTTGATGGTCCCGAATGCACCAAACAAGGAATCAAAGAGGCTTTGATGGAATGAAAAGGGAGAATTTCTAACCTTTGAGTGTGTGTAGTGTGTGAAAACTTGGGTTAGCCTTTTGATCTTTGATTACCTTTCAAATGGTGTTGGTAATACCTTATATACCACATTAACCCTAGGTATATTAAGGCCCAAACACCAAAAAGTAAATTATTACATTCTAGTCCAAAGCCCAAAGTCAAAGGATAATAACAATATTAATTACAAGACTTAAACTATTGACACAATCACTAAATATCCTAACAAACTGCCTTATTAATAAAAACGCTACTGACACATGCGATATTACTTAAACATACTAAATACTAAAACATTATAAATCGTATAAAACGTTTAAAAAACTGATTCGCACCTTTAGTCTCCTCATTCTTACTTCAGCTATTTCAGCTCGCCACCACTGTTTTCCTGCACCATCTTGTTTTCATGTCTTGATTCTAACAAGAACGTGAGTTTCCTAGTTTTTCTATTTTGATATATTCAGCCCAAATAACACCCTCTTTTGTGATGAAAAGATGCTAGAAGTTCAACCATTAATCTGTCAAGCAAATGACCATTAAGATAAATGCTAGGGGGCCAACCGTAGTTCCCACATACGGTGCTGACGTGTCAAGCAAGGGATGTGACATGTTCGAATACTAGCAAGAGTACTAGGTCATGCAAGTAGTTAAACGAACGAAGTGAGTATAATCATGAAGATAAAATACAAATAAAAGCAAATGAAGATAAAATAAATTAGGTAAAGATAATTGACGATGAGTGACTAAGGTACAAGCTCCGCACGGATCAATCATGCGTCTTCATGCATCCTATCTAATCGACATGAACATAGTAATGGTACAATTTTTTAAATACGTGCTACTCATTTGTTCCGCAATAGCAACCCTACGTGAATAGAGAAGAGAAGAAATCAACTATATGTCTATATGACTGTTGTTCCTACATATGCACTCAATCTTTATGAAACCATATAGAAGAAATCAACTATATGTCCATATGACTTTTCTTCCTACATATGCGCTCAATCTTTATGAAACCCTCTGAGTTTAAGGTCTCGAAAACCACACCTACGAATTCGAATTCCATCTTTGTTCCGTTTTACTTAGTGATATTCTATATTTTGTTCTAACCGGTGTAATCACTTAAGTCTCACAACCAATTAAGGATCAGACATATGAGGCCAATCACACGCATGCACATGAAGCACAAACAAATAATACAGTACTTGACTAAACGGATGAAATAGAATAAGAAAAGATACATAATCATAATCCGGCCCGATACGGCCATAGTCACATAAGGAATTAAGCTAACACGGGGATAAACGAAGTCAACAAGGAATCTAAGGAAACATTGTTGAAAACGGGGAAATAAAGGTATAGAATTTTCCCTCAATATTTCAGTAAGTAGAAAACCAAAGAACCTCACAAGAATCAAGCTCGGAGAAGTGGACAACGGCGATGGAGGAGGAGTTTGATGCACAAGAGACAATCAGACTTGGTCGATTATCCATTTACCAGAAGGAAGAAAATCAATAGAAAGTCCATGGGTTTACAAGCTCAAATACAATTCAGCTAGTCAAGTAGAGAAGCACAACACAAGGCTCGCCTAGTTGCAAAGGGATATAACCAGAGAGAATACGCGAACTTTATAGAAACCTTCGCACCAGCGGCTAAGCCAAATACAATCAAGATTATCCTATGCTTCTGCAAAACTTAAATGGCACCTCGTGCAGATGAATGTTGATAATGCTCAATGAAGACTTAGTATCCTCAATAAAGACTTAGTAGATGAGGCATACATGGATTTGCCGCAGGGATTTTACATGAATTACCCAAGGATAGGACTAGGGAAAATGGTCTGCAAGCTGCACAAATCGATCTATGGTCTTAAGCAGTCTTCCATACAGTGGAACAGAAAGTTCACCGAGTTCGTGAGAAGCTTTTGCTTTCTACACACTCAGATCAAACATTGTTTTTGAGAGGTGAAGGTAATAATTTACTTGTGCTCTTAGTGTATGTAGATGACATTATCCTTGCAGGTCCATCAATCGAAGAAATAGGCAAAGAAATTCCGGAAGGATTGATTTCAAAGGACCTGGGTGACCTAAAGTACTTCCTTGAGATTTTGATAGCTAGAAGTAATGAAGGAATCTACATTACACAGAGAGAGTATACCTTGCAACTACTAGAAGACACTGGATACGTGGAAGTCAAGCCTCTCTCAACCCCTATGAGCCCAGGTGAAAAACTCACTCTTAACAATGGTGAACTGTTGCCTGATCCTTCCAAGTATAGAAGGCTGGTTGGTCGTCTTCTATATCTCACCTTTACCAAACCTGATATTTCCCTTGCAGTGCACAAGCTAAGCCAATTCCTTTCAGCACCAAGGACTGATCATCTCATGGTAGTGCACGACTTACTTAGGTATTTGAAATGATCACCAGGGCAAGGTATTCTCATGGATTCTGTTTCCAATCTACAGGTTAAGGGATTTTCAGACGCTGACCGGGTTGTATGCAAGGACACTAGAAAGTCTGTCACGGGGTATTGCACTTTTCTAGGTTACACCTTGATACATGGAAGGGAAAGAAGCAAGCTACGGTGTCAAATCCTCCACTGAAGCCGAGGACCGCGCACTAGGGTAGAGTCTTGTTGATTAAACAACTACTAACGGAATTAAAGATAGCTGCTATTCTAATCATCTATTGTGGCAACCAGTCGGCCCTGAAGCTGGCTTCAAACTCGAAGTTCCATGAGAGGTCGTAGCATATAGATATCGACTTCCATTTCATTCGGCACCGGGTCATGAACGGAACAATCAGACTCTTACCAGTTCGGTCAACAAATCAAGTGGTTGGTGCGTTTACCGAGCCTCTCACAGGTTCGTTACTGCATCTGTTCTTGGTCAAGATGTCCGTCATAAATCTATGTCGTCCATCTTACGGGAGGATGTTGAAATCAAAGCAAGGAAATCAGATACGAGATGATGACATGAAGATTCGTGTTCGAACGAAGCCTTTTAATATGTATATAGCATTTCTGTTCATTTTTAGCTCATTAAGTAGTAGCCGCTGTCACCAGTGATGGCTTTATTAGTCAGGTGGTTAAGTAGCCGTTAAGAATAGCTCTCTGTATATGACAATTGTAACACAGTTCTAGATATGAAAAGCACACTTCAACTACTCGCCTTTATCTTCACTATATCTCATTATTTCATAGTATAAACTAATATTAATAAGATATACAATCCAATTATGTGGAATATTATTTATTTCCAGCAGAAAATTCCATGTGGCTTCCCGTGGAGTTCCTTTTGGGTTAAAGATGTTCGGACAAAACTTCTATATTAATTATTGAGAAGTTCGATTGGAGTAAAAATGTTCGGCGGAATTTTTTTTTTGAAAAAAGTTCGTAAAAGTACGATTGAGGGGGAAGTGTCCGGAAGATCATTGAGGTCTAGTTGGAGTGAAAAGGTTAGGTACTCGAGGAGCTTGGTTTTCGTGATAATTTTCCGATTCCCTAGGAGTCCGGTTGCAGTGAAAATGTTGGGGAAATATTCCGACAAATTCTCGAGTATGTCGTTATGGGTGAGAAGAGTTTACAGAAAGATCTTTGGTATATTCTTGAGGATTTCGGTTGGGTGAAATTTTTCGGTGCAAAATTCCAGCTAAATTTATGACAAGCTCGGTTGGGGTGAAATATGATTTAACGAAAAATTCCGGGTAAATTCCCTTTGGATGGGGTGATAAAATGTTCGGTGGTAAAATTTGAGGTAAACAATGAAGGAGATTGGGAGGAAAGTGAAGCCAGCGACATGGCAAAAATTCTTGACCAAATTCTTCTAAGTAAGGAGAAGTGATTCGGTGCAGTAGGAATTAAAGTTCACTTCACGTGGCAACTTTAAAATTAAGAATATTATATCTATCTTACATTAGAAAAAAGTCATTACACAGAACTACAACCGCGCAACGGCTTATCGGATTGGCATGCGCGAGTGTTTTCCTGAAGACCCAAAGAATAAGAACTGCCCAAGGAAGAGTAGGTCCCCAGGAAGACCTTTGGGCAAAAGAAATGTGTCTAAGGAGATCGAGAAGTTACTGAGGAGAGTCTGACTGGAAAAATGCCCAAGGAGCCCGAGGAGCTCCAGGACGGTGTTGTAACATGTAAGAACACCTTAAGAGCGTAAGGAGATCGTGACTGGAAATGGACAGGAATCCAGAGAATATCACAATAAGAAGGTCGTCAATCTCAATAGAATCGGTTTGTCATCTGGTGGATATCTGTAGAATATCATTTGTAATTGTGCTTGATTTCATTAGTTGTCCTTGTAATTAGGGGCTTTACTTGTATTAGTCTTTAGATTAAGGACTAGTTCGATATTTATACCAAGATTGTTGGTATAAATACTTGTAAATGAATTGAGCTGAATAGAGAAAGTTTAGAGAATTGATCCGAAGGTATTGCAATTCGATTTCTAGAGAGAGAAACAACAGTAACTTTCTCACTCTAATTGAATTATCTCTCGTGTTCTTAACTTGAGTTTTTCGATCGAATTCAATTGTTTATCAAACGATCGAATTACTATGAATTCTAGCCTAGGATCGTAGAGTTGTTAATGAGAGGACCTAACAATTGGTATCAGAGCAGATTCGTTCTGGTTTGAAACGAAAATTGTTAGAATTGGATCGAAATTTTATTTCGTTCCATCGAAGAACAGTTTTGGCGCGAAAAGTTTTTCGATCCAATAACTTAATTCTGTGCTTAGTTGACTTGAATTTGATGTTTCAGTGCTAGATTAAGTGATATATGATCATTGCGACGAGATCTGTAGCAGTTTGAGCTTCGATTGTTGATTAATTTGATTCTGAAGTGTTACTATTTGCGAAGAACATAAAGAACACGTTCTAATTTTGCTCAAATTCGACATATTTTGCTTCATAACGTGTTTAATTGCTTGTTCGTGCGTGATTAGTACATGATTGCGAGCAATTACCTAAAATTTCACTATCTGATTCTTTGTTTTTGCTCAAATCCGTGTTAATCGTATTCTGTGAATTTTTCTCGATTGCTCAAATTTTTCTCGCTAAGTTTTGCGATCGGATTAGTTTCTCGATCGATAAACTTGGTGCGAGAATTTTCGTAGGTCAGAATACGAAGTCAGCGCTAGAATCGTCATCAGCAGAAACGATTTTAGTTATAAATATTTATCGAGCATTATTCAACGAAAAACTTTTTCGAGTGAGACCAATTTTGACCTTGCATGCGTAATAACTTTCACTCGAATAACTTTTTCAGTCAAACCTTTTAAAGGTTGACCAGGCGAAAATCATTTACACGCGAGAAACTTTTCTAGTCAACGGATTTATTTTGACTTGTCGAGAAACTTCCTAACGTACTGTTTCTTTGCGATCGAAATAAATTCACGATCAGGAAATTTATCTCGACTGAACGATTTTGGCAATTTATTTCGCTCGTAAAATATTTCGCTGACACAATTTCTCGCACGAGAACAGTAAATACATTCTATATCGACAAAATTAATTTCGATCATACCGTAAAGATTGAATCGAAATTTAGTTGTCGATCTAATCATCGAATCAAACGCTACTAACCGATTTCATCACTTGTGAAGTACTTTACATCATCTTCAACCTTCAAAACAATCAACGAAGATCCTTCAAACAACTCGACTACTATACAAAAATGGATGCTTATTCGCTCGGAAAAGACAACCGTCCGCAGATCTTGCAAAGAGGTGAATACACAGTATGGAGAAGCCGCTTCCTAAATTTCGTCGCTCTAAAGGATCAAGCCGAAAACCTACTGCACTCCCTTGAAGAGGGACCGACACAGTTCTGGGTTCATGTACCCGGGGACGAAACAGCTACTCCAGTAATTCCAGCTTCTAGACGACTAAAGGAGCCTAGAGAATACTCTCTGGAGGAAAGAGCTCGAGCCAAGGCTGATCTAGTAGCCATGAATACCCTTATGCAGGGGATCCCCAACGATATATACAGACAAATCGACAGCCTTTCATTGGCTAAGGGGATGTGGGATGAGCTGCATAGGATGATGCAAAGGACAGAAGTTGGCATAAAGGCCAAGAAGGCGAACATTCTCACTGCATACGACTCCTTCAAAGCTAAGCCGGAGGAAAGCCTATACGAAATCTACCAACGATACCTCACTCTTCTCAACGAGATGAGGAAGATAGAAATAACAAAGACAAACATGGAAACAAACATTAGATTTCTATCTTCTCTGCCCACGGAATGGAAGAAGATATCCACACAAATACGACAAAATAAAGATCTAGAAGAGTTGGATATCCATGCCGTGTTCGATAATCTAGCTCAACATGAGGATGATATCCGAGAGATTATCAAAGAGCAGAATGGCAAACAAACCGATGACACGGTTGCCTTAGTCTCGGAGAAGAGGAGCACAAGATCAAGAAAAGACAAGATCGTTAGGCCACCTTCATCATCGGAGTCGGAAGATGAATCGGACTGCGACATAGAGCCGAACATGAAAGCCCTTGGAAAGCAGTTAGCTCTCATTGGACAAATGATGAGCAAGAAGTACTTCAGGAAGAAGTCTTCAACCTCAGCCAACAGACATCGGACTACAAGCTCCAAGAACAAAGAACGTGCTCCGGAGAGTTCCGAGGTCAAGAACCCCAAAGAGACTAACAAATGCTTTAATTGTGGCAAAGCATGTCACTTCGCCAGAGAGTGCACTCTCCCGAAGAAGAGAGATGCAAACTACTACTCCAAGAAGCTTCAATTGACAAAACAAAAAGAAGCTGGAGTAGCTCTCATGGCCGAGCAGAACCAATGGCTCGAGGACACGTCGAGCTCCGAAGAAGAGAACTTAGTCCTCATGTCTCGTCTCGACAACGAAATGGACGCCGAAACATCCACTCGTACGGACGACGACAACGCATCCACATCTTCAAATGAGGTAGTCTCTCACTCCACATTATTGACCATGTTAGATTCATATCAAACGCAATATGCTAACATGAAACGTGAGCAGAAAAGTATAAAGGAAGTAGAGAATAACCTTGAGAGAGCTCAGGAGAGGATAGATAGTCTCGAATCAGACCTTAGAAGCTCTAGTGCAAAAGTAGAAGAACTTACTAAGAGCTTACATTGTAGAGAGACTAGTCAACCTCCTTTAGGACAGCATAGTGAAAAGATTAAAGAGTTAGAAGACATGCTAGCAAATAACTACAATTGTCTGGTTAGGAATCTCAATGAGAAAGCTACCTTAAATTGTAGGATAACCGAAGCTACTTCTAAGATCACTAACTTAGAAACTCAATTAGAAATATTTAACGCTAAGGTTAGTGAGCTTAGTAAGGATATAGACGCCTGTCAAGCTGCCAAAGCAACGGTAGAAAATAATTAAAGCCCTCCTAAGCGAGGAACGCAACAAGTTACATGCAAAAATTAATCTACCTCTTGACTCTAAAGAATACCACGAGGAAGTCAGAAAGATCAATTATCAAAATTCTCTCTACAAACCCCCTACCATAAAACAGATAGAGGAGTCACAGGCGAAACTAGACAAAGAAAGAGAGAATTTCGAAGCTGAAAAGAAAAAATTCTATAAGGAGATGGAAAATCTCAAGGCTTCCCTGTCCCCCCAAACTACCTCACACGCTATCGTAAAAAGCGTGAAAATAGAAAAATCACCTTCGAAAGATCAAAAGAGCATTAATAATTCTGTTAAAAGTGCTAAGACTAATTTTACTTCACCTACGTCCACAGGGAGCGTAGAGCCAGCACCGACTACGAAGGTGAGAGTGTCTAGTCCTAAAATAAAGAAGGAGCGAGTAGATTTAAATGTTTCTGAACATGTTATTCCTTCTGTCAAAACAAAAGACACTCGTAGTAATAAAAGAGCCATTTCTTCGTTCACAATAACTGCTTCTACGTGCTCACTTCAGCCTATCACCTATAGAAGTAAAAATCTCGAAATAGGCTCTACATCGAAAATTACTACTAATCATTCTGAAACAAATGCCAAAAGAAAAAATCGTAGGAAACAAGATCCAGCCATAAAGAAAGCTTATGGCGCCGTACATGACTGTACTCACCTAAGGTATCCCGTAGAAATTAAATCCCTCAAGCACCTTAGGAGACTATCACAAGAAAAGATCTTTTCCTCAGTCAAACCTTCCAAGGCATTTGTACGAGCTGAAATTAACCTTCCCTGTATGGTTCAACCCAAATGGGTTCCTAAATCTCCGCCTAGGACGACAAAAGCCAAAAGGGCCAAGTCTCCTACAGAGGCAAAACCCAAACTCCAAAAGTGCAATGGGTTATTAAGACTCTTCCAAAAATAGATATAGGAGTCATATCTGAACCCAAAATTAAATCTGCTAATCTGAGAGGACCCATGCTTAAGTGGGTACCTAAAGCTCTCTAAATTGTTTTTGCAGATCCATCATGTGTGGTACCTCGACTCTGGTTGCTCCACACACATGACAGGTAAACAAGAGCTGCTGAGCAACTACAAAGACCGACCAAATGGCAAAGTCAGATTTGGGAACAACGATTCAGCCCCGATTCTAGGACTTGGGGATATCATTTTGAAGAATCTGACCATCAAAGATGTCTCATAGGTCGAAGGCCTCCGCCATAACTTGTTCAGCATAGGCCAATTCTGTGACAAAGGCTTCCAGGTGGTCTTCCATGCTGACCGGGCCAGAATTTTGGATAGCCAGGACACAGAACTCCTTCAAGGACTTCGGAGATCCAATCTTTACACGATCAACCTGATGTCCGTGCGGCCCTCGACAGCTGTATGCCTCATTTCACCGATTGACTTACAGAGGAACAGCCTATGGCATCAACGACTGTCTCATCTAAACATGGGAGCTCTCCAACGTCTTTCTACGAAAAAGTTGGTTCACGGTCTTCCAACTATACAACTACAAAGGGAGCATCATTGTTCGGCATGTCACCTAGGAAAAATGAAGCGAGCATCTCATCACGTCAAATGCGTCTACTTCTCGACCATTAGAACTAATTCACATGGATCTCTGTGGTCCGATGCAGACTCAGAGTATCAATGGAAGAAAGTATGTCCTAGTGATTGTAGATGACTATTCTCGCTACACGTGGACAAAGTTCCTCCGAACGAAAGATGAGACCGGTGACTTGATAATCAATTTTGTGAACACAACTCAAAATCTGCTGCAACAGACTATTCAAGTTGTTCGAATAGACAACGGCACTGAGTTCAAAAACAACCACCTCAGTGAGTTTTATAAAAAACTTGGAATAAGTCAACAATTTTCAGCCGCCAAAACACCTCAGCAAAATGGGGTCGTCGAAGGGAAAAATCGAACACTAGTGGAAGCCGCTCGTACAATGCTGATCCAGTCAGGACTTCCACACTTTCTATGGGCTGAAGCAGTCAATACCGCTTGTTTTACACAAAACAGGACAGTGGTTCACAAACGGTTCAACAAGACTCCGTACGAGATTGTGAATAATATAGTGCCCAATATCTTTTTCTTTAAAGTGTTCGGGTGCAAGTGCTTTGTGGCGAACGACCGAGAACAACGTGCAAAGTTCGACCCTAAAGCATTCGAAGCTACATTTGTCGGGTATTCTTCAACTTCAAAAGCGTACCGAGTATACATCAAGTCCAACGAACTATTAGGGAAAGCTATAATGTCACTTTTCACGAAGTGGCAGAAATGGCTTCTGGTCAACTCAGTCCAGGACCCGTGCCTAACCCGATGGTTCCTGCTCAAATCAGTTCAGGACCCGTGCTCAATCCGATGGCTTCTGAAGACAACATTTCAGAACCCGTAATCACTGGTGTGTTGGCACAAAACCAACAGAAGATGGCAACAACATCAAAGTCAATGTCAGACGAAGCAACGAGACTTGCAATAGACGATTTTGATTCTCTATTCGAACCAGTATCGGTCATGCACCACTGCACCTACAGTGGATTCTCCACCGTTCGAGACCGACGTACCAAGTTCATCTCACACCTCTACCCCACCGATTAGATTTGCCACAGAATACCGATGAACCTACAGTGGCCTTCGAGGAAGTATCATCAGAGACGATCGATCCAAGTGCAGAATTGGAACTTCCTCAGACAAATGATCAATCGGAGACTATAGGCAATCTAGATCCACAGATGGCTGACGCATCTGCTACAGCCTTGCCTCATGAGCGCAAGTGGACTAGAGGTCACCCGGTCGATCAGATAATTGGCGATCCTTCGGATGGTGTGAGGACACGTCGTCAACACAGTCTTTTCAGTTGCTTCCTGAGCCAAAACGAGCCTACCAAAGTAGCAGACGCACTTCGAGACCCGGATTGGACAATTGCAAAGCAAGAGGAAATCAATCAATTCGAACGTCTTCAAGTGTGGACCTTGGTACCCCGTCCACATGGGAAAACAGTGGTCGGAACTAAATGGGTTTTCAAGAATAAGAAAAATGAAGATGGTGAAGTGATCCGGAACAAAGCAAGGTTAGTAGCTAAGGGATACAATCAACAGGAAGGCATCGACTACGACGAGACTTATGCTCCTGTAGCCCGTATCGAAGCTATCCGCCTCCTGCTGGCTTATGCAGCTCACAAAGACTTCAAAGTCTATCAGATGGATGTTAAAATCACTTTTCTCAACGGCGTGTTAAAAGAAGAAGTCCGTCGCTCAGTCGGAAGGTTTCGTTGATCAAGAACATCCCGATCACGTCTATCGTTTGGACAAAGCTCTCTATGGACTAAAACAAGCCCCACGTGCTTGGTACGATGTCCTGAGTGATTTCCTCGTGAAGTCTGTATTCATACGAGGAACGATAGACACAACCCTCTTCATTAAATGGCATGAGAAAGATCTGATGGTCGTCCAAGTATACGTCGACGACATCATCTTCGGATCAACAAATCCTCGGCTCTGCAAGAAGTTTGGAGATCTCATGAAGAGCAAATTCGAAATGAGTCACATGGGAGAGATGCAATTTTTCTTAGGCCTTCAGGTCAGGCAGCTCAATGATGGAATTTTCATCAGTCAAACAAAATACATCAAGGATATTCTGAAGAAGTTTCATCAAGACCAGAGCAAGCCTCTCAGCACTCTTATGTCACCAAGCTGCAAGTTGGATGCCGACCTCTGATAAATCGGTCGACATCAGACTGTATCGCAGTATCATTGGATCTCCTCTCTACCTCACTTCGAGCCGGCCGGATATCATATTTGCCACCTGCTTGTGTGCTCGTTTTCAAGCCGAACCCAAAGAATCCCATATGCTCGCGGTCAAAAGAATTCTTCGCTACCTTAAGGGCACCTCTACCCTTGGCCTATGGTATCCAAAAGGTACGAATTTCAAACTTATCGGCTACACTGACGCTGGCTATGCAGGTTGCCTAATGGACAGGAAAAGCACGTCCGGTGGCGCTCAATTTCTAGGTGAAAAGCTGGTCTGCTGGTCATCCAAAGAGCAGAACTGTATGTCCACTTCGACGGCAGAAGCAGAATAAGTAGCTGCCGCCAGCTGTTGCTCACAGATGCTGTGGATGCGGTCACAGCTTCGCGACTATGTGTACAATCTAACTAATATACCCATATATAGTGATAGTCAGAGTGCAATTGCCATTACTTGCAATCCTGTTCATCATTCACGCACAAAACACATAGACATTAGATATCATTTTATCAAAGACCACGTAGAAAGAGGCACGATAGAAATGTACTTTGTGAGCACGGAGTTTCAATTAGCCGACATTTTCACCAAGGCCTTGGATGAGAAACGATTCCAATTCCTTGTTGGAAAATTAGGCATGTTGAATCTTCCGTAATATGTGCATTACCTGATCTTCTGTGCTATCACATGCTCTATTCTATGTGTTTTCTATGCTTATTTGTCCTTATCTTGCGTGATATTAAAAAAATAATAATAATAAATAATAATAATTAACAATAATAAATATATATACATATATAATATAACGGGGTATGACGAAATCCTTTAGGATGCTTTGATCTAAAGCCACCAAGAATTTTACCCCGACATGCGATCGATTTAATTGCTCAAATTTTGTCAGTCTAAGTCGCATTCTTGTGTCTAAAAAGGTCAGTTGATTGTTCCACTAGATACAAAGTCACTCTACATACGTGAGGATTCAAGCCTTGTTCCTTTTCTTCTTTATTTGGATCTATTTCTCGAGTGAGTCACACATCAATTACTTATCTTACCTAGTGATTCTTGGTGTCATACTCACCTTGCGTTAGATCGTAAGGAAAATGATAAGGGAGTTTAGGATATTCCTCATTCGGCCTTATATAAATTCCCCCACGTTTGCCCTTAGTCATCCACTTTGAGCCGTCTCCGACGTCCTTTCTTCATTTGAAACCCATTCCCAGCCTTCAACCGAATTCTATACTCTTCGAATGGTTGTGCAAACGAGAAAAGGAGGGGGAGATAACAAAAGAAAAGTAGGATGATGACAAAAGAAGGCATTGCTCAACGCGCAAAGACCAAAGGAACCGGCCTTCCGACTACCTTGTAGAAAGTGGTGTGGTTCCTGCTGCGAACTTCTCCAACGATAATCTCGTACGCTCGTCAGAACGGCTGGAAGAGGAGCACCACGAAGTGAACTTCTCCAACGATAATCCGGTCTTATATCGGGAAACGAGAAGAGGAGCGCAGCCTCGGGTACGAATTCCATAACCGTGAACTTTTCCAAATAGATAATCTCTGAAACCTATCCGGGGACTAAGAGAAGAGGAGCACGGTATCGGCCCGAGAATCAACAAGAAGAACTTCGCCTAGGATAATCTCCTATAGCCTCATGGAGAAGCGGAGCTTCAGCTTGAGCATAGCTTATTAAGGGATAGTAAATGAGGGAGAAAAGAAGAAATATGCCGAAAAGAAAGGAGACAGACATAGAAATGGAAGATGACGAAGAGATAAGCTCACTTTCCTCTAAATTCCTTCCATTCTAAGTCCTAGCCAAACTAAACCTCTACACCCCATTGATTCCAATCGACGGTCTTTTGCTTGGGTGAAATGATTAAACATGCCTCGATCACAGGTAAACTGACTTCAAATTGCTTGTGTTGACTTGAGTGATAATAATATAAAAATCCCAAGATAGAAACTATTGAGAGCAAGAGCGAACCTAGTGAGAGTTGTCGAAATGGAACAATCTATGAACTTAGGACTCTAGTTTGACGACATGACTTGACTGCATTTTTTCTTTCATATACGTTGAATTGAATAAATGCGACTTTTTTTTGTATGTCGCACATTCTAAATGCAATTTTAGATTGCATTGGTACTGAGTTGTTTAAATGCGATAGGTTTTTCTATGCTCTAACCCTCGCACAATATTTTGAAGTACATGTTTTCGGGGACCATGTACACGTACTTACTTGGTAAATTTGTGTGTTTTTATGCTCGTGACTTGAATTGATTTAATATGATTGCATAATTAGTTAATTCTTGTGCATCATTTGAGCGGGAGCAAGTATAAGAATCGTAGTTTAGCTCCAAATATTTTTGACGTTTATCTCTGAGTATTTCAGATCTTTCAAACTCAAGGAGTGAGACGTCGACACTACAAAGAGAGAGCTAGACACGAAACCAGATATTTCAAAGATAACATTGCCAAAATTAATTGTTGATTAACTCCATTATTACTAACGTTTATCTCTAAGTGGTATAGATTTTTTAAAAAACTACTACCAGGGGAGCTAGACGTTACTACTCGAAAAATACAGGGAGTTAATTGCATATATTTTAAGTACTAAGGGGAGCCTTATAATGGGTTTTATTTCGAAATAGGGGTCAATCTGAAATACTTTAGAAGAACTAACTATCGAGAAACTGGACATTTGAATTAATTCGCAATCTAAAGTTTCTCGATCGTAAACAGTGTCGGGATCGATTTTGATTAACTGCGATAATTTGGATCGAAAAATTAGAATTTTTCGTGTGCAAATAGTAATGGGCCTGATCCCTTATATCGCAAAATGTCAAATCACAAGCCCGGCAACAATTTAATGCTAGTTAATAAAAGTTTAACTTCTGTCAGTCGAAAAACTTTTTCTCACGCAAAACCTAATCGACAGAAATTCTCTCACGCAAAACTTTCTCGGACGATACAAAATTCTTCAAAATCTTCTAATTTTCACTTCAAATCGTCTGATTAATGTAGAAATTCGATTCGGTTAACGATTGCGTATGTTATAACTTGATTTGCATTTCAATTCTGTAGTTTTTCGCATGTTTAGTTAAGATTTTTCGACTGTTCTTCAAAAACCATTTAAACGTATATTGTTTCACTAAACTTAGGCATGCTTCTTGGATTTTCTGAGTTAAATGCCCGTTGTTTAGATAGATTCGATGTTTTTGATGAAACAGATAGCGTAAACCGTTGGAAAATTTCCATCTGTGATGATAAATGAGTTTCGAGGAAACTGGGTATTTTGAAGTTTTGAAGCTGTCGAAGAACTTTGTCGATCACAAATTATCTTAATTGGATTACAATTCAATCGAGATACTATTTGTGTCGATTTAGTTTTCGATCGCAAAATTTTGACTTAGTCATCACGATAAAAAGATTATAACCGCTACACTTACCATCGAAAAATCCAATTATGATTTTCTGCGAGCGAAAAACTTATGCACTGAATAGATATTTTAGATGCAAATTTTATCGAGCGAAAAACTTACTAACGCAAAATAGAATTTTCGATTTAATTTCAATTTGGTCGCAAAAAATTTAGCAACGAATAATTATTTTTATCAATGCTTTATTTTTGAATCGAAAAATTCGCCACTTAGGATTTAATTGATCGAAAAATTTCTCGACGATTGACTTAGTCTTTCGTTGCCTAATTTCTCGATAACAATGTTTCGCCGCGAAAAATATTACTTACAATCGAAAATCACATACCGCTCGACAAATTTCAAATCGATAAATTTTATTCAATCGAAGAAAATTTCTCGACAGTAAATTTACCTGAGAATTAGTTTCTCGATTGTAAATTTACACGGAATTTTTCTCGATAGTAAAATTGATCGACTACAGTCTAAATTTCATCTTCAACACTTTTCTCTAAGTCTTTTACTCTGCAGCGACTATTAGCGAATAAAATTTCTCGATCGAAAAAATACACGAAAACGTTTCAATTGAAGTCAGTGTATAGGCAATTAAATTGCAATTCAATTTTATCGACCGAAAATTTTCTCGGCATGAACAGTGACTTACTGATTTAACACTTAGCGAAATTTCGAACTGTTTTTCACGCGACAAATATTTCATTCGAAATTACATTCATGCCATCACGATTTTTGGAATTGAACATACACTATGCATTTGATATGATTTCAATTCAAATTCATCAAACATGCTATTATTTGCAATATTACTATTGTTTGATGAAATTTATTCATATTTCGACTGAAAAATAAAATTGAGCTAATGAACTTTTTTATGTACCTTATATTTCAAATGGATCGCTACCCAAGATACAACCACATATATGATCACAATATGTACTTGAAGGTTCATGATACAAACTTTCAGCTGGATCTTGACACATTTCGGTGCCCGGACGAGATCGTCGTATCCATCCTCAGGGGCCACCCCATTTGGCACGCGCTGACGGTCACTGCCTCAGTGCCGATGGTCTATCTCCAGCAGTTCTGGGGATGCATACAAGGAGCCGTAGCAGATGGGACATTCTCTTTCATGACCCGAATCGGGACGCGGCATATTCACATGAGCAAGAGCCAGTTCGGCATGATACTGGACCTGCCTCACAACGACAACTACGACCCACTCCCGACGGACGCAGAGATGATTCAGGATTTCCTGCACATGGATACCAACCGGCGCTTACAAGATTAGCTCAGGTCCAGAGCAGCGGTATCCCTCACCCCTGGAAGACACTGTTCGGCATAGTGAACAAGTGTCTGTCACCCAAACACGCTGGATTCGACAAGGGCAACGACAACATACTGCGGATCTTTCACGGCCTCGCCTTCGCCAGAAACTACGACTTTGCACAGCTGATCTGGAACAATCTAGCTGAACAGATTCGGCTGAAGGAGAACCGAAGGTCAAAGAACGTGCCCTATGCTCGATGGTTCAACGTGATCATCAGGGAATTAATGGAGCTACATGCAGCGAACATCCATCAGCTACCTCCTGGTGGAAACTACCAGCTGCCAAGGCTTAAGTTTTTCCACAACCCACGGCTCACGGACCTGGACCAACCGTCGATGCCGATTCCACTCAACTTACTCAGGCTTGCCGACCCCGCGGGAGCTGAGTATCAGAGGTTCTGCCGGGAACACAATTTAACGGAGGAAATGATCAGAGGGTCCCCGGCAGATCACCTGTGAGCCCTCCCCAACACCAACCAAGCCCTGACGACGCGATGATTGACGTTGTCGCTCAGGAGCTTCAACAGGAGTCTCCTATGATCGAAGAGCCGATGCCCGACGTGGAAGATGCTTTGATAGACGTCGTGGCTACAGAGATGGCGCTCGAGGCTCCTGCACTCGAATCACAAGTGGAAGTGCCCGTACATGTTGGCGTGCTTGAAGAACCTCCAACAAGAAGCACAGCCCGAAACGGAAATGGGGCACACTTCACTTCTACTAGTGACAGATCAGACAATGGAGATCGTCGGTCGAGACCTTACTCCTCACACCGCACCCCTTCTGACACAGAGTCTGACGAGGAAATCAGTCTGATCAGGCGGACTCCCAGAAGACTCAGTATTCAGTTGGAGTCGCTCTTTCCAGCAGTCACCACCGCCCCAGATACTACGCTGACCACAACGACAAGTGTTGTCGGCACCTCATTGCTCGATCTTGAGCCGCAACCATCTCACGTGGTGTCTGGTTCGCAGGCACAACCTGAGCCTGCCTTAACACCGTAGAAGCGAATCCTCAGGATTCGACTCGAGGATTGGGTGTAAGTCTCATACAGTCACAACCTCAAGTGACTGTGAGCCAACCTGCAGAGTCGGTGTCTACTCTAGGGTTGATAACAGGCGACATCAGTCGTCCTGGTCCATCCATGGAGGCGTCCACTCCATTTGTGACGAACGAGCAGTTCCACGCCGCTCTCTCTGCCGCTGTACAGTCAATGGAAGACAAGATCACGGAGAGAGTACTTCAAGCAATCGAGGCATCCCGAAGAGATACCGGGAAAGCACCTGCCTCTGAAGGCCTTCGTCACAAACCCACCCCACACCTCCACAACCCACGCCCACCGACCCTTTAGCCACTTCCTCCATCCTCATCAACCCATACACCATCCCCATCATCGAGCTCCACCACATTCTCCTCGCCCGCCTGATAGGCCTGTCCATCCAATCGCCTCAAGAAGAATCCCTCTATCGGCGATTGGTGGATCATCCTGAGCCACCGACTGACACCTGTCGAGGCCAAAGCTCCCACTCCCGGCGCAGACACGACGATCCTGACGATCAGGACCATCATGAGGGGGAGAAGGGGCCGAGGACATCTGCATCCGGCCAAGGACAAGGCTCGGGCGCTACGCAGACAAGCGCTGGAGCTGGTGAAACCCAAACTACCCAAACCACCCATACTACCCAAACCACCCAAACTACCCAAACCACACACCGCACAGCCACTCTACCACATAACGACCCGCCAACCTTTCACCTCAGGACGCCTCCGCCCACACCGCTGATCTACTCAAGCCCCTTGCTTCCGAAAGAAGAAGCAAGCGCTGCAATGCTTGTAGCTCTGGCAGCTACCCAAGCTACTCCCTCCGTCGCTCTAGACCAACCGGGACCCTCTGGACATGGCGTCAATCGACACGAAGTATTAGACAAGTACATCTTCGAAGGCCAGTGGATGACCCATTCCATGCCCGAGGAGCATCAGAGACAACGGCTTCGGACGTACGCCACTTCTTACAACAAGCGTCTGTGGATCTCGTGATCATTGAAGACGACGAACTTCAAGAAGGTATAGACTACCAAAGTGAAATCCCAAGGCTACCGGAGTTGATCGCACAACGAGCGGCCTCCCCTACAAGACAGATGCTAGGGACCGTTCGGATCGACACGCCGTGGGAGAACATTCATATAGAGATACCTTTCCTTGAAGAAGTGAGGGAAAACATTTGGAGGTCACCGGATCGAATTAAGAAGCCGGATGAGTTCGAGCTGAGAGGGATCTCTCACTGGGATCAGCAGAAGAGAATGACATATCTGTGGATGCTGACCCAACTAGGACCGGATGTGAGGCTGGGGATCCTGGAGGATCGACTGAAGAGTCACTTCAGGGAACTCTCCCCAATTTGCCAAGTCCTCAGTGTCTACTGTGCCAAAGGAGGACTTCCAACACCGCACTACGTCATCGAACGAGTGGACAGGACCCGAGAGGAACTGAGCGAGAGCGACCTGCCGTACCTCCCCGCCGATGAAGTCTACCGTCTTTATCAGCTATACGTGGAGAAGTACAAAGGTCCTCAGGGCTTCATCAAGAAAGAAGGCCTCGAAGGGCTCTACTGGTTCATGATGCGACAAGTCAAGTACTTTGCCGCTCACGACCTTCAAATGGCGCTTGAGAGCAATATGAAGAAGGTCAACATGGCCGAACCACTCTTCAAAGGACCTGAGATCGAAAGGCTTCCAAGCAATCATGTGCATATCAGCTCTGTCATCGGCATCACCTACAACAACGCAATTGCCAAGAAGAATAGGTTGATGCTGAAGACAGAATTCACAAATTTTGCGACGGAACCCTGAAGATCGTCAGAAGGAATATCGAACAGAGGTTGGAAGAAATAAATAGAGACACGATACTGAGGATCCACCGACTTGTGAGAGAACAGCCACTCCTGATGGAATTATTGGATGACATCGAGGAGCGCCTGAAGCTCAGAGAGACCGTTAGGGACTACGAGCATGAGCTGGGCTTGCGCAGATCGTACTATGCCCGACAAGGAGGAACAGCGCGGAGACGCAATCATGCACAAAGGGGGAGAATGTAGAATATCATTTGTATTGTGCTTGATTTCATTAGTTGTCCTTGTAATTAGGGGCTTTATTTGTATTAGTCTTTAGATTAAGGACTAGTTCGATATTTATACCAAGATTGTTGGTATAAATACTTGTAAATGAATTGAGCTGAATAGAGAAAGTTTAGAGAATTGATCCGAAGGGCTTGCAATTCGATTTCTAGAGAGAGAAACAACAATAACTTTCTCACTCTAATTGAATTCTCTCTCGTGTTCCTAACTTGAGTTTTTCGATCGAATTCAATTGATTATCAAAACGATCGAATTACTATGAATTCTAGCCTAGGATCGTAGAGTTGTTAATCAGAGGACCTAACAATATCCGATTCAGCGGTACATTCAGAATGTTATGCTCGGATGTAAAAAAAGGAAAGGCGAAGATCATGGTAGTTCAAGGTTAAAAGCGGAAATCATGGAACAATTCTTTTCGCATGATGTAAATGCAAAGTATTGGTAAGTACTCATGTATCCTTTTACGTCATAATACTTGGCCAACGAACGAAGGAGGCTTAAAGAATTGAGTTAAGCGTCGTGGGAGGTTCTGAGCCCCTGGCGCCAGTTTAGCATTACATTTTGCAGATTACTTGTGGACAATGACGTGCACTTTGTGACGAAAGAAGTTATCCAACGTACCATAGTAAGATTAATTTGTTGCAGATGTTTCACATGAAACAATTTAGTCCTCAGTGTTGTCAATTTTGGACCAATATGCTCATTCGTTAGTATGACCATCAATTTGGATGGCAAGGAGACGCGTCAACATGAAATTAGTCGGACCCACAGATAATTAACATTTAAAAAGAAAAATAATAAATAAACTAAAGAAATAGATAATAAATTAAAATGTTACAGAAAAAAAAAAGAGAGAGGGAAGAGATAAAAATATAGAAAAAATAACTATAATAAATTAAAGGTTATAAAAATGCTATTGGAAGTTTATGAGGATTGGATGCGGATGAGATTCTGCATAAACTTCCAATGGCATTACTCTTTTTGGTCATTTTCGTTTTCTAATGAATAAATAAAATGATAAATAAATACATTTTCTTGATTTTTTATTATGGGTAATTTAGAGTTAAATACCGAATCAAAGTTTACTAGTATGATTTAGACGCTATACATTTGACTTTGTGATCTTATACCTAAAAATTAGTTTTAGCACCCCACGTGAGGAGTTACTATAATGCCCTTCTAAAGTACATAATCTACCAAATGACAGAATCAATTTTATTTCATGTAATCTCTATGATAGAAACAAATAAATATATTTTTATTATTCTTTGTTTCATGCCGATCAAAATGATATCAATATCTTATATTTTTGGAATTCATAAGAATTATTATTATTTTTTCAAAATTTCTTGCAACATGGGACAAAGAATACTTAAATTTGTGGACCGAATACTTAAAATCGAAACGGAAGTACCTAAAGTTAAGCAAGTAATACCCATATTTACACAAAAGTACACACTAATTAAGCGAGAAAAAAAACGGGAGATTAAAATCGAATCAAATACTTGAATTTATGTGCCTTAATTCAGACGAAAGTACCTAAATTTGATTTCAAATACTGATATTTATGCAAAATGATAATTTGCATTGCACCGAGACATCAAAAACTAAAAAAGTAGTTTGTTCGCAAACTTAATCTTAAACTAACTCAAGTACTTGAATTCGATATCAGAATACCTTTAATGAAATTAAAGTACCTAATTTGGTAAAAACTACTGATATTTATGAAAAAAGATACATCCATATTGAAAAGAGTGATTTACGATTAAAATTGTCATTTCCGTAACATATCTTACATCGTACTGACATTTATCATAGAAATACAAGTATTTAACCGCCTCATCAAGTATTCTATGTACGGTGTATGATTAAAAGCAATCATTTTAGTCTTAAATAACTCGTTGCATTTTGGATGTATTTTTTCCTCATAGATATCTGTATTATTTCCAGAGAAATAAGTAAATTTCCCCCCAGCTTAGGTATTTATCCCATGAATTCAAGTACTTACAGTGGAATTGGGAGCAAGCTCATTTGTTTATGTTGTGATGATCAATCATTTCTATGGATAATGCATGATTAAAAGCAACCATTTAGTCTTACATAACTCGACGTAACTCATGTAAGTCTAAAATGACACCATTTCCTCAGGTATCTTAAATGGTAATAACACTCATCATCCACAAAACAATTTAGTTAGTTTGATTAGAATTACAATTTTAGTCTTAGGTATCTCGCCCCCAATTTGCAAGTACTTTGTAGATGAATAACAGTATTTACTTCCCGAAAGTAAGTACTTCAATCCTTGCTTTGGGTATTTTACTAATGAATTCAAGTACATGACCGTATACGAAACTGAAGTGGCTAGAAAACTAATTTTGTGGTGTTGATGAGGATCAATGTGTTTACTATGTAGAATGCTTGATAAAACCAACCATTCTAGGCTTTCCCCAATTTGCAAGTATTTTCTATATGAATATCGGTATTTATCTCCTGAAGTTAAGTACTTTAGTCCTTGATATAGGTATTTTCTAATGAATTCAAGTACTTGACCGTATACGAAAGTGAAGTGGCTAAAACCAATTTTGTGGTGTTGATGAGGATCATTGTTCTTACTGTGTAGAATGCCTGATAAAACCAACCATTCTAGGCTTAGATGTTCTCCCCCAATTCGCAAGTATTTTGTACATGAATAACAGTATTTATCTCCTGAAATTAAGTACTTTAGTCCTTGATTTAGGTATTTTACTGATGAATTCAAGTACTTGACTGTATACAAAAGTGAAGTGGCTAGAAAACTAGTTTTTGGTGTTGATGAGGATCAATGTTCTTACTATGTAGAATGCTTGATAAAACCGACCATTCTAGAATTAGATGTTCTCCCCCAGTTCGCAAGTATTTTCTACGTCAATATCAGTATTTATCTCCTGAAATTAAATACTTTAGTCCTTGATTCATGTATTTCACTAATGAATTCAAGTACTTGACGGTATACGAAAGTGAAGCGGCTAGAAAACCAATTTTGTGGTGTTGATCTGTTCTTACTGTGTAGAATGCTTGATAAAACCAACCATTCTAGTCTCCCCCAATTCGCAAGTATTTTCTACATGAATATCAGTATTTATCTCCTGAGATTAATTGTTAGTCCTTGATTCATGTATTTCACTAATGAATTCAAGTACTTATACGAAAGTGAAGAGGCTAGAAAACTAATTTTGTGGTGTTGATGAGGATCAATGTTCTTACTAAGTCGAATGCTTGATAAAACCAACCATTCTAGGCTTAGATGTTATGCCCAAATTCGCAACTATTTTCTACATGAATATCAGTATTTATTTCCTGATATTAAGTACTTTAGTCCTTGACTTAGGTATTTTATTATTGGACTCAAGTACTTCTTATATGAAAGTGGAGTGGCTAGGAAACTAATTTTGTGGTGCTAATGTGGATCAATTTCCCTGTTATGTATATATTTATTAAAACACTACCGACAATCAGAATTATAAAAATTTTCAGATCTCATCAAACAGTGTAAACCCACAGGACACCAGACATGATGAAAACAGTCTCGCAAAAAATCATGTCTGTTTGCATAGAAACAAACTGAGCTCTCTTCCATCGGACCTACACAAGAGAAGATACGAGATATAAACAGGAAAGAAACAATCAATCATAAAACTCTCGTGAATGTCCAAAACATCTTAACTAATTGCACTGCACGAATGACTTAGAGCTGTTGATGCCACGCCAACAGTTCTGAACAATTTTGGTTGCTAAATTAAAACACAAAGACAAATGAAATCAAGCTTCATAATCTTCAAATCAAAATTCATTTAATATTGGAAAAGTGATTCAATAAGTAACCAACTTGTCAACATGTCGGATGCGTCCAATCTGTGGAGAAGCAACTCTAGCTAGCGTAGCTGTTTTGGGCTTTTGAAGTGTGTGAGAAATATATGGTAAAGTGAGGGTAATTGACTGAAGAATCAAAGTGGGTTTCGTCCTCTGCTCTCATGGCCGACGAGTACGGGAATTAGGATGGCTGCCCGCCAGACGATATATACAGACCGGCATGCTCTCATGTGTTTTTAGGCTTTGAACTGTCGAATTTCCCATTCAACGCAGCCTTCGAAGAAAGAAGAGAGGTTAAATTAGTAATTAGCACATAAGAAAGTGGAAACAAATTTTCTGCCTAATGTCACTACCTAACTACAAAAGCAAACTTTGGACCGATTCATAAGATAAATGTTAGGTCCTAATTTATCAACTCTATGATCCTAGGCATGAATTCTAAATGAATCAATAAGAATTATAAATTGAGATTTGATCAAAAACCTTCTTTGGAGAGCTCGAGAGAGAATTTCGAGTAGAGTGAGAAGATTTTGTGTGTTTCTCTCTCTAGAAATTAAACTGCAAGTCTTTCGGATCAATTTTCTAAATCTCCTCATTAAGCTCAATGTTTGGACATCTATTTATACCAAACATGGTATAAATTACAAACCAAGTCCTAAACTAAGGACAAATACAATCAACGCCCCTAATTACAAGGCCAGCTAATTAAATCAAAGCATAACTAAAATTGATATTCTACAATCTCTCCCTTTGTGTTTGATTACTCTTCCGCACTGTCTGTGTTCGTCGGGCGTAGTATGACCTGCGCAAGCCCAGCACATGCTCGAAATTCCTGAGCGATTCCCTCAGCTTCAGGCGCTCCTCGATGTCATCTAACAATTCCGTCAGGAGCGGTTGTTCTCTCACAGACCGATGAATCCTCAGCATCGTCTCTCGGTTGATTTCTTCCAACCTCTGCTCTATATTCTTCATAATGACCCTGAGCGTCCCGTCACAGAACTTGTCGATATCGATCTTCAGCATCATCCTAATCTTTTTTGCGGTCGGATTTTGGTAGGTAATGCCAATGACTGAACTGATGTGCACGTGATTGTTGGGAAGCCCTTCGATCTCAGGTCCTTTGTTGAGCGGGGCGGTCATGTTGACCTTCTTCGTGTTGCTCTCCAGAGCCATCCGAAGGTCGTGTGCGGCGAAGTACTTGACTTGGCGCATCATGAACTGGTAGAGTCCCTCGAGACCTTCTTTCTTGATGAAGCCTTGAGGACCTTTGTACTTCTCCACATAAAACTGGTAGAGGTTGTACACTTTCTCGGCAGGGAGATACGGTTGGTCGCTCTCGCTCAATTCTTCTCGAGTTCTATCTACTCGCTCGATGGAGTAGTGAGGTGTTGGAAGACCTCCTTTCGCACAATAAACGCTGAGTAGCTGGCATATTGGGGATAACTCTTTGAAGTGACTCTTCAGTCATTCCTTCAGGATCCCCAGCCTCACATCTGGTCCTAGTTGGGTTAGCATCCAAAGGTAAGTCATCCTTTTCTACTGATCATAGTGAGAGATCCCTCTTAGCTCGAACTAATTCGGCTTCTTGACTTTATTCGGTGACCTCCAAATCTGTTCACGAACTTCTTCGAGGAAGGGGATTTCGATTCTGATATTTTCCCATGGCGTGTCGAGCCGAACAACCGCCCTGTGGGGTATTGTTTGTGATCTTATCCTTCCTGAAGCTCTTCGTCTTCTAGAAAAACGAGGTCTACCGAAGCTTCCTGTAGGAACTGCCGAACGTCCTTAAGTCGTTGTCTCTGATGCTCCTCGGGCATGGAAATGGGTCATCCACTGTCCTTCGAATATGTACTTGTCGAGGAACTCATGTGGATTGACACCATGTCCTGATGATCCCAGTTGGTCTAGAGCTATTGAGGGACTGGCTTGGGTCTGCGCCAAGGCCACGAGCACAGCGGCACTTGCTTCTTCTTCCTGAAGCAAAGGGCTTGTGAGGGTCAGTGGTGTGGGCGAAGGCGTCCTTAATGTGAATGATGGTGGGTATTTGGGTTAGAGTGGTGGTGCGGTGCATGGTATGGGTTGTTTGGGTAGTTTGGGTGGTGGTTTGAGTTTGGCCTGCTCCAGCGCCTGTCTGTGCTGCGCCTGCGCCTTGTCCTTGACCTTCGCCTTGGCCACTTGATGAGGTCCTAGGCCGTTTCTCCTCCTCATGACGATCCTGATCGTCTGGATCGTCATCTCGACGCTGGGTACGGGAGCTTTGACCTTGGCAAGTTTGAGTGGGTGGCTCAGGTTGGTGCATGAGACGCCCGTAGAGGGATTCATTCTGAGGCGTTCTGGTGGGAAGGCCAATGAGGCGGCTAGAAGCATATCGTGGAGCTGGGTGATGGGAATGGTATATGGGTTGATGAGGATAGAGGAGTCTGCGAGTGGGTCGGTGTGAGTGGGTTGTGGGGTTGGGTGTGTTGGTGCTGAAGGGCCCTCGGAGACGGGTGCTTTCCCAGTGTCGCGCGGGGACGTCTCGATGGCAGAGAGCACTCTCCCCATCATTTTGTCTTCTAGAGATTTGATGGATGCAGAGAGCGCGGCTGGAACTGGGCTTCAGTCACGAATTGGACGGTCGCCTCCGTCGAGGATGGACCGGTCGACTGATGTCGCCTGTTAGCAACCCTTGAGCAGACACCGGCTCCTCAGGTGGCTCACAGTCACTTGAGGTTGTGACTGTTCGAGACTTCCACCCAATCCTTGAGTCGAATCTTGAAGATTCTCCTCTATGGGTGTTTCGGCAAACTCAGTTGAACCTGCAAACCAGACACCGGTAGACTGTTTTGCGGCTCAAGATTGAGCGAAGAAGTGTCCGCAGCACTTGAAGAGATGATCGGCACGTTGTCTGATGCAGTGGTGTCGGTGGTGAAGAGGGACTCTAGTTGTATGTTTAGACTTTTGGGAGTCCGTCTTATTAAGCTGATCTCCTCATCGGACTCCGTGTCGGATGAGGTGGCTGTGTAAGGAGAAGGTTCACGCTCAACGTCCTCACGAGCCTGTTCCGTCACCTGTGGAAGCGAGCTTTGCCCCATTTGTGCCTCGGGCTGTGCTTCTTGTTGAAGAACCTTCTCAATGGGCTCTTCGAGCACGGCTACATGGACGGGCACTTCCATTTGGAGCTCCTGATTCTGTTCTTTAGCTTCCATTTCTAGAGCCACTTCATCGATCATCGTGACATCAGGATCTGGTAGCTGAGTGTCTTGGACTGGGGGCTCCTGCTCATGCTCCTGGGCCACTGTATCAATCATAGTGTCCTCGGGGATTTGTTGGTGAGGGCTGACTGCGAAATCTGTTGGGGGCCATCTGATCATCTGTTCCGTCAGATGATTCTCCCGGCAGAACCGTTAGTATTCGGCTCCCGTGGGGTCGGCGAGCCGCAACAACTCGAACGGTATGGCCATTGACGGATGGTCCAAGTCCGTTAGTTTCGAGTTGTGGAAAAATTTTAGTCGTGGTGGTTGGTAATTTCCTTTCAGGAGGTAGACGAGGGATATTCTGCTCGTGCAACTCCATGTATTGTCGGATGATGAAGGAGAACCACCGGGCGTACGGCACATTCTTTGATCGTTTGTTCTCCCTCTTCGGATTTGGTCGGCGAGGTTATTCATATCAATTGAGCAAAATCGTAGTTGCGGGACAAGGCGGTTCCATGGAAAATCCTCAGAATGTTGCAGTTGCCTTTGTCGAAACCAGCGTGCTTCGGGGATAGACATTTGTTGATGATTCCAAACAATGTCTTCCAAGGGTGTGGAATTCCGTTGCTCTGAACTTGAGCAAGCTTGGTCAGCGGAGGACAGTATCCCATCTGAAGGAAGTCATACACGAGCTCCGCGTCAGTAGGAAGGGGGTCGTAATTGGGGCTGTAGGGGAGGTCGAGGATAAGACCAAAGTCATTTGTGCCTCGTCCCTATCACCGTTGTCAAGCTGTATGCCCCTTCAATGACGTGGCTCTTGATCATCACCAGGAAATGTTGGAGGTACACCATCGGTACTGAGGCCGTCACCGTGAGAGCATGCCACAAGGGATGACCTTGTACTATAGACACCATGATATCGTTCCGACGCCTAAAGGTTGTCAGGTCGAGTTGGAAATTGGTGTCGTGTACGTTGAGGTACAGAGCCTTCTCGTATATGTGATTGTAAGTAGGATAATGATCCATCTGAAATACAAATAAGAAAAGTAACCACTAGTTCAAGATTTTTAATTTGAGTCAAAATTCGAATCATCAAACCATAATGATGGATCAAGTCATAGCATTTTTGATTATATGTGTAATTGATAATATGAAATTTGCACAAAGATAATTTTTTCGACACATGTTAGTCTCATAGAGGTTCGTCGAATTTTTTTTAAGTGTTTAAGCATTGTTCACTCCGTGCCTTTTGTCGTGCGAGAATTAAAGCTCTCAATTAAATTGCCTTAGTGCAAATTCTAAATGCAATTCTCCGTTTTAATTTGCGATCGTTATTCGCTAAGGTCTGCAACAGTGGAAAAGGACTTAGAAATTTTTCTAAGCTTTTGAACTTAAGATACGGTACTGTAGCCGAGAAATTTCAAGATCGAGAAAAATTTCCGTGTAAATTTACGGTCGAAAAATGAGATTTCTGAATGAATTTACGATCGAGCGCGTGAATAAAATTTTTCGCAGTGAAAGTTATCTAGCGTGAAGTATTTCGATTTGGAAAATAGTTTTTCGCTATGGAATTTTACGATCGAGAAAATTGACAACGAGAAACTTGGTGACTTGCCGAGAAAATTTTCGATCGATAAAATCATCACTGTGCATGTTTGCGATCGAGAAATTTTGTCGTCGAAAAATTAGCTTTATCGCCGCTAAAATTCTCGACCGAGAATGAAATTGAAATCGAAATTACTGTTTGCGATTGGAAGTTTTGCGCTCGAAATTATTTTGCACCTATTGTATCTATTTCGTTCAGTAAGCTTTTCGCTCGCATAAAATCCAAGTTTAATTTCTCGATTGTAACTATTTTTCAGCCTACGTTATCTTTCCTAATGACTAAGTCAAATATTAGCGATCGAAAAATTTTTACAGTGCAAACAGTAGAACAATTGATATTCAATTGACACTGTTTTGCGAGCGAATAAGTTCTTTGACGCCTTCAAATGGTAAAATCCCAGTTTTAGTGTTTCCTGTCAATCAAACTCAAATAACGCAGACGATCAAAATAATCTACCTTAAAACGATCACGAAACTTCGAAACTATCCTAATATGCAGTTTTTAACCTAGATTATACAGATTGGTCTTTAAACACTGCAAACTAGCATTCGAGTTCTCAGAATATGAACTGTCAAGAAATTTTCATGAAATCGTGCGAAAGATTACATAAAATAGATGCAAACGGAGTTTAGACACAATCTATACCCTAAAGGAAGTCGATTCTACCTTATAAAGAAGAAAATCACAGAATAAATGCAAGGTTTGATGGAATTTGACTTTCGTCTTTTGTTTTTCGCGAGAGGAAAAGTTTTTCGACTGTTGATTTGGCGATCAAGTGTCTTTTGCGTGTATTTAGGGATTTTCGGTTGCAAGCATTAATTGCTTTAGATGGGCTGATCAGACGTATACTATACTTAACAATTTATAGGCCCATAACTTTTTACGATCGAGAAACTTACGATCGAGAAATTTCCTTTGGTTACTATATAATATTCGCTCGACGATTCCGATCGGGAACCATTTGGTTCCTGTTTAATTTTCGCTCGTCAATATGAAGGCGAAAATTTCAACTTGGTCCCAAAATCAATTTTTGCTCGAGAAGCCACGAATGAAAATTGCAAAATTCGCCCGAATTGCTAGATATTAAGTTCATCTGTTTTCAGATTGACCCTGAGTTTAAGAGTAAACCACATAATTGCTCTCCCTATCTATATGAAAATAAACCCCGTAATTCTGGTTGATGACATCTGTCTCCGTCTTCACATTTTATAAATCCGCAATGCTTAAAGCAACAGATGTCGAAAATATTAGAGTTAATTTTGGAAGCAATTTTTCTATTTGATTCCCCTTGAAAAATATTTTTGAGATAAATTGGTTAAATTCAAATTTATAAAACACGTAAACCATCCAAATATTTAACCAAACAACAGTTGAACCACTGCCGTGTACTCCAACTCGAGATAAACTCGTTAAATCCTCTTCATTATTTCTGCAACACTTAGAGAAAGATCATCAAAATAATTTGGAGTTCAAGGCATAACTTTGGTAAATGTTCCCCCTCAAATAGTGCACCTCAATTGATTTATCAAACAAGTACATAAATCAATCTAAGGACCAATTATTCAACATATGCGATTTATCATGATTAGTCTAGATACATGGTCCCCTAAACATGTAACTATAATTTCGCACGACGGTATGAGCATCAACAAATATCGCATTTAATCAATTCAGTGTAAACGCAAATTACCATTGCATATTAAAATGTGCGATTCATCTTTTATATGTATAATTTTTATTTTATTTTTTTCCTTCTTATGTATATTAATATTATGGGGTCAGATTATTTTGCTACGATCATTGTCACGCCTAAAATTTCACGCGACACTTGAGGAGAATATATGCCGTCAAATCATGTTGTCAAACCAAAGAGTCCTAAGTTCATAGAATGATCCATTTCGACAACTCTCACTAGGTTCACTCTAGCACTCGATTATTTGTACCTTGGGATTTTTTCATATTTGTATCATTCAAGTCAACACAAGCAATATTAAGTCAGTTTACCTGTGATCCAGGGGTTTTTAGTCATTTCACCTATGCGAAAGACCGTCGATTTGGAATCATAGAGACTGTAAAGGGTTTTAATTTGGCTCTTGACTTAGAAGGAGGATAATTTTAAAATTGTGGACTAAGGATCGTATTCCTTTTCTACGCCGATCTCCTTCTTTTTGGCATTTTTCTCTTATCGTTTGTTATTCTCATCCTTTATTAATTTTTCTTCGTCTCAGTCTGCACTTGCTCAAGCTTGAAGCTACGCTTCTCTGCGAGGCTGAGATATTATCTAGGGCGAACTTCTTTTTGTTTGTCCTCGGGCCGAATACCGCGGTCCTTTCTCTTAATCCCTAGTGAGGTTTCAGAGATTATCCATTTGAAGAAGTTCACAGTTGTGGAATTCGAACCCAAGGCCGAGCTCCTCTTCTCGTTGTCTCGATATAAGATCGGATTATCATTGGAGAAGTTCACTACGTGGTGCTCCTCTTTCCAATCGTTCTGACGAGTGTACGAGATTATCGAAGGAGAAGTTCACAGGAAGATCCATGCCCCCTTCTAGTGATTTCTAGAAGATTTCAATAATTAGGAAGACGGGTTCTTTTGGACTATTTATTGTGCGTTGAGCATTCCTCGCGTGCGTTTTCCACCTTCTTTTGTCATCATTTTCTTTGTGATATCATTTTCTCCCACTCCTTTTCTTGATTGAACATCCCGTCGAAAACTTAGTTGTTCGTTTGAAGGCTCAAGGGATTGTCAAGTGAAGAAAAGGATATCAGAGAAAGCTCAAAATGGATGACTAAAGGCTATATTTAAAGGATTGAGATTTTCTCTATGTAAGGCCAAGTGAGGAATTTCCTAAGTGCTCTAATCATTTTCCTAAGGAAATAACGCAAGGCGAGTATGAAGCCAAGAATCACTAGTTAAGATAAGCAATTGATGTGTGACTCGCTCAGGAATAAATCCATAGAAAGGAAAAATAAAAGGTTGGGATCCTCACTTATGTAAAGTGGCTTTTTGTCTAGTGGAACAAATTAATGACCTTTACACACAAGAATGCGACTTAGACTGACCAAATTAAGCAATAAATCAGTCTCATGTCATTGAATCTATTCGTGTAGATCGAGCATCCTAAAGGTATCGTCATGCCCCTAATATATGTGTATAATATTTTTGTACTTTTGAAGTATTATAGTATTTATATTTTTAATAAAATGAAATATTTCACGCAAGATATTGTATTTTTAAGTATAGAAAACACATAGCATAGAACATGTGAAATCACGTAGGATCACATAGTACAAATTATGGAAGCTTAAACATGCCTAATTTTCTGACAAGGAATTGGAACCGTTTTTCATCCAATGCCTTAGTGAAAATGTCAGCTAGTTGATATTCCGTGTTCACAAAATACATGTCAGTGGTGCCTTTTTCTACGTGATCTTTGATGAAGTGATATCGTATGTCTATGTGTTTTGTGCGTGAGTGGTGAACAGGATTTCACGTAATCGCAATGGCACTTTGGCTATCGCTATAAATGGATATATTATTTAGATTGTACGCAAAATCGCGAAGCTGAGTCCTTATCCATAGCATTTGTCAGCAACGTATTCTGCCTCGGCCGTCAATGTTGAAACGTAGTTCTATTTCTTCGATGACCAGCAGACTAGCTTTTCGCCTAGAAATTGAGCGCCACCGGATGTGCTTTTCCTGTCCATTCGGCAACCTGCATAATCAGCGTCAGTGTAGGCAATCATTTTGAAATTTGTGCCTTTAGGGTACCAAAAACCTAAGTTCGAGGTGCCCTGTAGATAGCGAAGAATTCGCTTGACCGCGAGCATGTTAGATTGGGGTCGGCATGGAAACGGGCGCAGAGACATGTGGCAAACATGATGTTCGATCGGCTCGAGGTGAGATAAAGAAGAGAGCCGATGATGCTGCAATATAATGTAATGTCTTTGATGTATTTTGTCTGACTGATGAATATCCCATCATCGAGCTGGGCTTGAAGTCCTAAGAAGAACTGCATCTCTCCCCTGGCTCATTTCAAATTTGCTCTTCATCAATTCTCCAAATCTCTTGCATATTGATCCGAAGATGATGTCGTCTACGTAAACTTGGACAACCATCAAATGCCATTTTATGAAGAGGGTCGTATAGATTGTTCCTCGGATAAATCCAGATTTACAAGGAAATCACTTAAGATGTCATACCAATCATATGGGGCTTGTTTCAGTCCGTAGAGAGCTTTGTCCAATCGATAGACGTGATCGGGATGTTCTTGATCAACGAAACCTTCTGGCTGAGCGACGTAGACTTCCTAGTTTAACACGGCGTTAAGAAAGGCGGTCTTAACATCCATCTAGTAGACTTTGAAGTCTTTATGAGCCGCATAAGCCAGGAAGAGATGAATGGCTTCAATTCGGGCAACAGGAGCATATGTCTCGTCGTAGTCAATTCCTTCCTGTTGGTTATAGCCCTTCGCAACCAATCTTGCTTTATTCCTAATCACGTGGCCATCTTCATTCTTCTTGTTCTTAAATACCCATTTCGTCCCGATGATTGTTTTCCCATGCGGATGGGGAACTAGGGTCCACACTTGAAGACGCTCGAATTGGTTGATCTCATCTTGCATTGTCAGTATCCAATCCGGGTCCTTTAGTGCGTCTGCTACCTTGGTTGGCTCATTTTGGCTTAAGAAGTAGCTGAAGAGACTATGTTGATGACGTGTTCGTACTCCACTCGAAGGATCACCAATAATCTGATCAACTGGATGTGCTCGAGTCTATTTTTGCTCATGTGGTAGAGCAGAACTAGACGCATCAGCCATTTGTGGATTGAGACTTCCAATGATTTCAGATTGTTCATTAGGTTGAGGTAAGTCAGATTCTGCATTTGAATTGAGTGATTCTGATGAGACTTCCTCATTGACAGTTGTAGGATCTTCGGTGATCTGTGGTAAGTCTGAATCGGGTGAGGTAGGGACATTTGAAGAGCTTGGTACGTCGGCCTCGTCGAGTGGGGGATCCACTAAAGGTGTAGCAATAATGGTTTTTGGCCGATATACGGGCTCAAAGAGAGAGTCCAAGTCTTCCAATGCAAGTTTCAGATCTTCTTTAGACGTTGAATCCGGAATTGTTGCCATCCTCTGTTGGTTTTGTGCCAACACACCAGTGTATACGGCTTCTGAACTATCGTATTCAGAAGCCATCGGGTTTGGCACGGGTCCTGAACTGAGGTGTGCAGGAGCCATTTCTGCCACTTCGTGGAAAGTGACATTGTAGCTTTCTCTGATTGAGCGGTTGGACTTGATGTAAACTCGGTACACCTTTGACGTTGATGAATACCCAACGAATGCGGCTTCGAATGCTTTAGGGTTGAACTTAGCACGTTGCTCTCTGTCGTTCGCCACAAAGCACTTGCACCCGAAGACCTTGAAGAATAAGATATTGGGTACTCGCTTGTTTATTATTTCGTACGGAGTCTTATCGAAGCGCTTGTGAACCACCGTCTTGTTCGGAGTAAAACAGACGGTATTTACTGCTTCAATCCAAAGGAAGTGTGGGAGGCCGGAATGGATCAACATTGTACGGGAGGCCTCCACTAGCGTCCTGTTCTTTCTTTCAACAACCCAGTCTGTTGAAGAGTCTTAGCTGCTGAGAATTGCTGACTTGCCAAGTTTCTGATAAAATTCACTGAGATACTTGTTCGTGAACTCAGTGTCGTTGTCCGTTCGGATGACTTGGTGGATTATTGCAACAAATTCTGAGTAGTGTTCACGAAATTAATTATCAAGTCCCCTGTCTCATCTTTAGTTCGGAGGAACTCCGTCCATGTGTAGCGGGAGTAATCATCAACGATAACTAGTACGTACCTCCACCCACTAATACTCTATGTCTGCATAGGTCCACATAGTTGGTAGACCGTGAACCAACTTTTCGTTGATAGTCGTTGAAGAGCTTTGATATTGAGATGAGAACTACGTTGATGCCGTAAGTTGTTCCTCTGAATTACAGTATGAGAAATGAGGCAAACAGCTATTGAAGGCCGCACGGATTCAGGTTGATTATGTGAAGATTTGATTTCCGAAATCCTTAAAGGAGTTCTTTGTCCTGACTGTCCCATATTCTGCACCGGTCAGCAAGAAAGACCACCTGGAATCCTTTGTCGCAGAATTGGCCTATGCTGAACAAGTTATGGCGGAGAACTTCGACGTAAGAGACATCCTTTATCGCAGATTTTCCAGAATGATGTCCCCAAATCCTAATATGGGGGCTGAGTTGTTGTTTCCGAATCGGACTTTTTCATTCGGTCGGTCTTTGTAGTTGCTCAGCAGCTCTTGTATTACCGTCATGTGTGTGGAGCAACCAGAGTCGAGGTACCACACATGATGGATCTATAAAAACAATTAGAGCACTTTAGGTACCCACTTATAAATAGGTTCTCGTAGATTGGCAGATTTTAGGTGTCGGTTCAGATTTGGTTCCTAAATTATTGTTAGTTGGAGCTTTAGCGACCCAAGTCATCTTCAAAGAAGTTGATTAGGTTTTGCCCTTTGTAAAAGACTTGGCCTTTACGGCTTTTATCCTTTTACGCGGAGATTAGGAACCCATTTGGGTTGAACCTTACAGGGAAGATTAATTTCAACGCGGACAAATGCTTTAGTAGGCTTGAGCGTGGAAAGGATCTTTTCATTGGATAGTCTCCTAAGGTGCTCGGGGGATTCGATCTAAACGGGATACCTTAGGTGAGAACAAGCATGTATAGCACCATATGCTTTCTTTAAGGCTGGAACGTGTTTCCTACGGGTCATCCTAGAAGCGTTCGTCTTAGAATGAATGTTCTTTATTGCTAAAGTAGAGCCTTTTTCAAAATTTGTGCTTCTAAATGTGGTAGGCTTTAAGGAGCACTAGAAGTAATTATTTTGAGAGTAGAAACAGCTCTTTTATTTCTACGAGTGTCTTTTATTTTTACAGAAGGAGATAATTCTTATAAGCAGTCAAATCTACGAGCTCCTTCTTTATTTTTAGACTAGACACTCTCGCCTTCGACTCTAGTGCTGACTCTACGCTCCCTGTAGACGTAAGCAACGCAGGATTAGAGTTAGAATTTTTCTGATTATTTTTAATTTTCTGATCTTATGACGGCGCTTTTCTTTCTTCACGTTTTTCAGAATGATATTTTCTTCTGAAGGAGATGCGTGAAAAATGGCTTTTGAGATGAAGGAAGCTTTGAGATTTTCCATCTCTTTTTGGAATTTTGTCATTTCAGCTTCAAAATTCTCTCTTTCTTTATCTAAGGCAGCTCGTAATTCCTCTATCTGCTTCACGATAGGAGGTTTGTAGAGAGAATTTTTAGAATGTGTGTTTCTAGCTTCCACGATTTTCATTTGAGGCTCAGGAGGTAGAACTAAATCACAGACTGGCGTCAAGGGTATTTCCCTAGATTTGTTGATGTCATTTAATTCTTTATAGACGAAGGGGATTTGGGCCCTATGTCTGGCTCTTCTCTTAGATAACTCTAAAGCCTCTAGATCATCTGCTTTATAGAAGTTCCTAAGAGTGTCTACGCCTAAACCCATGTATTTTGTATCGTAAGCTTCTTTCTTCTTTAAGACACAAGGGTTAGTGAAACCTAAGCCTTCAATGGGATTGTAGAATTCTATATTCTTGGGCTGATTTAGAAAAATAGCTTGTTCAGAGTGTCCCCATCGCGTAAGAATATCGTCTAATTTCTTTATTTTAGCGTACAACTTCTTACGTTCTTCTCCTAAGAGAGCAAAGTTATTTTCCACCATTAATTTGGCAGCTTTACAGGCATCTAGGTCCTTCACAAGTTCACAAACCTTAGTATTAGATTATCTAATTCAGGTTCTAGATGGGTGCTTGGAAGTCGCTTCTGTTAATCTACAATTGAGATTAGCTTTCTCATTGAGATTTCTCAAGCAACTATAGTTATTTTCTATCCTGTCTTCTAACTCCTTAACTTTTAAATCATGTGTCTCTTTTGGAGGATTCTTAATTTGAAGGTTGCTAGTCTCACTAAGTCTTAAGCTCTCAGTTAGCTCTTCTATTTTGTCACAAGAGCTTCTAAGTTCTGATTCAAGACTAGTAACTTTCTCCTGAGTCACACTAGTTTCTTCTCTACTTCCCTTACGCTTTTCTGCTCACGTTTCATGTTAGTGTATGCTAATTGATACGATTCTAATGTAGCTCCCGGGGTCCCCGTAAGCTTATAGGGCCAATAAATTTGCACAAGTGTTAAAATAGGTGTATTTCGTGTGCTAATTTCGTGCCTATGTGACTTAGGTAAAATTTCGAGCTGAAGAATTATATACTTATGCGAATTCTATGAACTTTGTGCATAAACAATGTACCTTGTGATATTTAACTCAGTTAGGAATTTTCAAAAAAAAAATGAAGAGAAAAGATATAGATGGAGGTAAATAATATTGGAAAAACATTGAACTACAATGAGGACACATCCTTAGTGGGCTAGAATTAAGTATTAGGCCCAATAAGCATAGAATAGGCTTTTAGAGACAATAATCCTTGAAATAGGGGATATTTTCGTTACGTGAGATTGTACCCCTTAAACCCCTCCTAAAAATCACTTGAAGTCCACGAACTCCATTGGCATAAGAACTCGCGAAGGTTTGAGCAACCAAGGTGCATAAGATAAGCGGAAAATCACGAGGGCTTGGACTAGGTACGAATCTCTACCATGGTCTTACCTCCCTATCTAAATAAATAAGGCATTTTTTAAGAATTCTAGAAACGAAGATACTCAATTGCTAGGGCTTGAGTGAATTGAACTCCCTGAGGTGTGTTCTAACCTTGATTTGGTAATTTTAATCCCATGATAACGTGTTTTAGGGGATTTTGGGGCATGAAAAATAAGTTAAGTTGGCCTTTTTAGCTACGCTTGAAATTTAGGGTTTTAGAAGTTCGAACGGCCTTCAACTTGTTCTTGAGGAAAAATAGCTTTTTGATCCGTAACCATTGAGTTCTGCGAATTGGGAGATGTTTATGCAAAGTGAAGGAGCCGCAAAAACATACTTCGCGAATTAAGGAAAGAGATTTGCGAACTCAACAAAGCTTCGCGGGTCCATGAAGTCGCGAACCCTATTTCGCGAGTCCGGGGTTTTGCGAATCCATTTCGCAAACCCGTTGAAGCTTGGTGAATTGAAGGTTTGCGGGTTGTGTTCTGCGAACGCATACAAGCCGCGAAGTTAGAGTCTGGCGAATCCATGCTTTTTGCGGGTCGAAACATCACGAACCTTAGCTCTACAAAGTGGTGTTCGCGAATTGAAGATGGCGAATGGGAGTTTTGCGGGCTCAGAGATTTGCGAATCTGATGCAATAATATTTCGCGAACTATGCACGATTGGCCAACCCGAGACACGTGACCAAGCTTTGCAAACTCATCAGAATTTTTGCGAACTCCTTAGGATGCAATTCGCAAATCATTAGAAGCTTAGATGGCGAGCTTAGATTGGCGAATCCACGATGCCGCGAAGGTAACGAGCCGCGAAACACACTTTGCTAATCGAGCTAGGATTGCGAACTCTGCGAGTTGCGAACTCCAACTTCGCGAACCGAGCAAAATTGGAGAACTAAGGATGGTTTGCGAACCCTAATGCATATGTTGCATTTCGCGAATCAATACCAAGTCGGCGAATTCAAGTGTTCGACACTTTGCGAACCGAGAGCTTCGCGGGCCAAATGAGTTTTGCGAACCCATGCAAACCCTATTTCGCGAATTGAGAGATGGGGCTGAGTGTTCTGCGAACCCGGCAGTTTCGCGTGTTGGGGAACTTTGCGAACCCACACAATTCGCGAAATGTAGTTAGAGAATTAAGCCATCATGTGCTAAGTCGCGAACCTTAGAAAATTATAAGTACAATTCGTGAACCATACTTAGTAAAATTTAACTAGACTTCACGAATTTAACTAGCATTCTTAGAATGTGCTCACAGCTTAGGAATTTTCAAGCCCTTAAGTAATTAACTAAATTTAATTAAGCACTTACCTTAGTGTCTATGCCTAAGGTCGACAATTAGGAGAATCCACGGGGCAAGTAGCTAAAATTCGACGGACGACAGGTAAGTGGAAATCCAACTACAACACATAACACGTTTATATGTGCCTAATTTATGTGGTTATGTGATGAGGCACTTACGTGCTTATGTGAACTTCTATGACGTGATTTCCTGATTTTAGTAAGCATTTGGCATTAATGCATTATGGATATGCATGAGCATGCACGAAACATTTGGGGGTAATAAGATGATGATCGTGTATCATTATGTCGCAAATAGCGAAAAATAAATGTCGTGGTGGGCAATGATGTTATCCCTGATTAGCGTGGTTGGGTTGATGCCCCCATGCTTTAGTATGGTTGGGTTGATGCCCTCATACTTTGGGCAGATGCCCCGTGGATGGATTAGAGCTCTTTACGGTGTACGCCTCGGTAAGAGTCTGCTAAGGGCCGTAAGATAAAAGATATGAGATTGAGTCTAATCAATAAGACGTAAGATGCACTGGCCGGGGTTGCCTTTGTAGGGTTTTATCACGTGCATGTCATGCATGATTTCTACTTACTGGGCACATCGCTCATCTCTTATGTTATGTGTTGTAGGTACACGCGACCACGCTACGTGATCGCGTAGGTGGCAAGGCAAATATTTTGAAGCTTCCAGCACCTTTTGGGGTGGAAGTGTGTGCATGATGACGACCTGTGAGGCCGGGCGCATAGGAATTCTTTTGCTGCACATGTAGACACTACCCGTGTAATTAAGATTTACATGTAACTAGGAATCGGAAGCATTCTTTTGACGTGTAAAGAATGATGTTCCATTATATAAATGGAAAAGAAATTACGCATTTCCGCATGTCTTTCAAACAAATCATCGTTAGGCACCTAGGATAACGTTAGAATAGGTAGCTAGGACATTGGGTCCTGACATCTAACATGGTCAATAATTGTGGAAGGAGAACCTACCTCCTGCGAAGATTTGGATGCACGGTCTTCGTCCGTCGTGCTTGAGGTTTCGACGTCAGAATGTTCGTCTAGGCGGGCCATTAGGGCGAGATTCTCTTCCTCTGAGCTAGACATGTGCTCGAGCCAGTGGTCTTGTTCTGCCATTATAGCTACTCCAGCTTCCTTTTGTTTTGTGAGTTGAAGCTTCCTGGAGTAGTAACTAGCGTCTCTCTTCTTCGGGAGGGTGCATTCTCTGGCAAAGTGACCAGGTTTTCCGCAGTTAAAGCATTTGGTCGGTTCTTTGATAGTCTTGACTTCGGAAGTCTCAGGTGCACGTTCTTTGTTCTTCGTGCTTGAGGTCCTAAGTTGATTGGCTGATAATGAGGACTTCATTCTGAAGTATTGCTTGCTCATCATTTTCCCAATTAATGACAGCTGCTTTACCAGCACTTTCATGTTAGGCTCCATGTCTGAAGCTGATTCGACTTCAGACTCTGAGGGGTTGGAGATTAATAATCTTTTCTTTTCGCAATTTTGAGCTCCTCTTTCGGAGACTAGGGCAACTGAGTTGTCGATAAGTTTGCCCTTTCGCTCCTTCTGAATCTCGCTAATATCTTCCTCGTGCTGTGCAAGATTGTTAAACATGGCATGGATAACCAGCTCCTCAAGGTCTTTATTCTGTCGGATCTGAGTGGATATCTTTTTCCATTCTGAGGGCATAGAGGAAAGAAATCTGATCTTGGTTTCCATGTTTGTCTTGGTGATTTCGATTTTCCTCATCTCATTAAAGAGGGTGAGATATCTCTGGTAGAGATCATGTAAGCAATCCTCCGGTTAGCTCTGAATGAATTGTAGGCTGTGAGAATATTAGCCTTCTTGGCCTTGAGACCGACTTCTGTTCGTTGCATCATCTTGTGCAGATCATCCCACATACCCTTAGCGCTTGGAATACTATCGATCTGTCGATAGATATCATTTGGGATTCCTTGCATTAGAGTGTTCTTGGATATTAGATCAGCTTTAGCCCTCACTCTTTCCTCCGCAGTATATTCCCCAGACTCTTTCAGTCTCCTAAAGGAAGGAATTGGAGGGTTTGTAGTGTTGTCACCGGGTACATTTACCCAAAGAGCTGGACCTTGCTCAATTGACGAGAGAATGTCTTCTGCCTGTTCCTTTAGCTCTATAAATTTTAGAAATCGGCTTCTCCAAACTGTACATTCACCTCTCATGAGAATCGGAGGACGATTATCATTTCCTAGAGAATAGGCATCCATTTCTTTTCCGAGTTGATGTAGGATCTTCGTTTGTTGTTTTGATGTCTTGAACTGATGTTACGTACTTTACAAGTAGCAGAGTAGCGTTTGATTCTAGAGCAGTTTCGAGAATAATTTTTAATTAAATCTTTAAAGTTTGATCAAAAATTAATTCATCGAAAAAAAATGTCGCTGTTACTGTTCTCGTGCGAGAAAGTACGTCAGCGAAAAATTTACGAGCGAGAAACATTGCTCAAAATCTTTCGGTCGAGAAAAAATTTGGATTGGGAATTTATTTCGAGCGCGGAGAAACAATATGTTTGATAAGTTTCTCGCTGAGTCAAAATAAATTCGTTGACTGGAAAAGTTTCTCGTACGCAAATGATTTTCGCTTAGTCAAACTGAGAAGTCTGATCGAAAAAGTTTCTCGACGGTAAGTTTTGCACGCGCAAATGTCAAAATTGGTCTTCGTTGAAAAGGATTTTTGCTTAGTAATGCTCGAGAAATTTTTCTACTAAAGTCGTTCTTGATAAAGACGACTTTAACTCTGACTTTGTATTCTGATCGAGAAAAACGTTTCTCACCGTTTTTCGATCGAGAAATTAACCTGATCGAAGAACCTAGCGAGAAAAATTGAAATTATCGCAAAAAATCACAGAATACACTTTAACACTGATTCAAGCAAAAACGATGAATTAGACTATGAAATTACAGGTAATTGCTCGTAATCATATGATGAATATGCACGAACACACAATTAAACACGTTATCAAGCAAAACATGTCGAATTTAATCAAAATCAGAACGTGTTCAAACTGTTCTTTGTATGAACAGTAACTTCTGGATTAAATCCAATCTGCTAAAATGATGTTCAAATAGCTACGAATCTAATCGCAATCAATGTATATCACTACAATAAGCACAGGAACATCAATTCAAACCAATTAAGCACAGAATTAAGCAAATGAGATCGAAAATCAATTTTCGCGCCAAAACTGTTCTTCGCACGGAACAGTTTCAGAATAAAATTTTCGATCCGAATTCTAACATATTTGATTCAAAACAGAACGAATCTACTCTGATACCAATTGTTAGGTCCTAATTTATCAACTCTATGATCCTAGGCATGTGTCATTTACCATCCAACTTTTCCTTCGAAAACTATAGCTTTGATTCAAAAATAACAAATACAAATGATAAATAGCCCAATGCGTCTCTCCGGATAATATCACCCAAACCGCTAAAGAACAACGGCTCATGGAGTAAACTGTTACCTAGAAAAAGCCGACAGAAATACAAAAGACGTAGACCTAAACACGAGAACTAAATATATCACAAAAAAGGCGGTATAGCCTATCCACGACACTCTTCCTTTTGCTCGGACCACTGACGACGAATCTTGCCTTCTTCGAAAAGGGCTCCACAAAGGAAGAAGGAGGCTCCAACCAAGGGAGGAAGAGCTCCCGGTTCGGAGGCTGGGAGAAAGAGCTCCCGACCCAAAAGTCGGAGACACAGGGGATGACAGTGCAGCAACTGCGGCCGCGAAGGTGGGTGAACGGCAGTGGCGGCGAGGGCGGGGAACGGCAGCGGCAACAATGGCGAGGGTGGGTGAACGGCGGCGGCAACAAGGGTGGGTGAACGACAGCGACAGATCAAATTGGTCTAAATTCGAAAAATGAGGAGCTAAATTGGTGTACACACAATATTGGGAACTAAAATGCTTTATCACTAAATATCGTAGATTGTATGAGTTTTCTCGAGTAAATATTGGATAATTCTATAGAAAATAGATCATGTGCGTGGCACGTGATGTATTTTGGGAGAAAATCAGGTATTATGTCTATGAATTGCTCAATTTTAAAACTTACTGTCCCTACAATACCACACCCTAAATTAGCGTCCCTATAGTGCCATACCCCCTAAATTACTTGACCAAAAAAATAACTAAGCCATAAATATGAATCATATTATAAAATTAAAGTTAGAATAGTGATTAACTAAAAAGATAGTGAGTAGTTTTTCCTTTTTAAATTTAACAATTAATTTAGGTATCATCAGATTATAAAGTCATAATAGTATTAGCTACAAACAGTAATTAAGGATAGTGGGTAGTTTCCTTTCAAATTTATTATTTAATTTTATCTTAACTAGTTTGAAGGTTTATATAGACCTGATCCTTAATAAATAGTATAGAAAATATAGATAATAATCGTGTTGAATATAAAGTCCGATTGTATTGTATAATCAAGATATACTCAAATTTTGTATTAAATAGAATGACAGTCGGATATGCGCTAGTTTTATTAGAACTGGAAAACTATTCTTTCAGATTAGGTATAGGAGATATTTTGTTTGAATTTCGACATTATGGGCGAAACTAAGTTTGAGCCATATACGGTGGGGTCTAAATTTCCCCAACATTTAGATATCTTCAAATTTTAAAACTATGACTCTTCTCGTTTGCTCGGCTCCAAAAACCTAAAACTGCTTACGCTCTTCCTCTACTACATTGCACGATCCATTTTATAGCGCGTTGTAACGTTATATCTATATGGTCCGCTACTAAGCAACTGCAATCCACTACTAAGCAAGTGCAGTGCAGTAGATAATTATCAATGATGTCTTAGCAAAGTAATGAATGCACGGCTATTGGAATTGATTTGCGAACGACTTATTCTTGAGTAATAGTTTGGCAACACGATCGTGTTGAAGTCATACCCAATGATCTGGCAATCGAATTACGCCTTCTTACGTGTCCTTCAGCGAAAACGAACGTCTTATAGGCGATGCTGCCAAGAATCTTGCGCCGCTAAACCCAGATAACACTGTTTACGGTGATATATACGTTTTCTTTTTCTGGGTTTAATTCTTTTCTCATAATATATCATGCATTTTCTCCTCGTTTTAGGGGATTTATTTGCATAATTTCTATCTGATTTTCCTATGAGAGATTTATGCAGAAAGTAATACTGTAATGCATTTACTGTATAACTTACGTTACAGATGCAAACAGGTTGATTGGTAGAAGATTTAGCGACCCTTTGGTTCAGAATGATATCATGCTTTGGCCATTCAGAGTGGTCTCTCAAGATGATGATAGGCCAATGATTGGGGTTACATACAGAGGCCAAGAGAAGCATCTTTCTGCTGAAGAGATTTCCTCGATGGGACTCACTAAGATGAAGAAGATTGCAGAAGCTTATCTTAGTTCTACAGTAAAAAAAAAACCGTTATTACTGTGCCAGCCTACTTCAAAGATACAGAAAGGTGGGCGACTATGGCGCTGGAAGAATTGCTGGGCTCGAAGTATTGCGTAATCGTGGAGCCAGCTGCTGCCGCCGTTGCCTATGGCCTTCACAAGAAAATGTATGTCTGCTGCAAAGAATGTGCTTATCTTCGACCATGGAGGTGGCATTTTTGATGTGTATCTTCTCACAATGACTAATAATAATCTCACGGTATAGGCGATTGCGGGCGACACCCACCTTGGCGTAGAGGATTTCGACAACAGAATGGTCAATCATTTCGTCAAAGAACTGAAGAGGAAGCACGATGAGGACATAAGCGACAACCCCTATGCATTGAGAAGATTGAGGACAGCCTGCGAGACAGCAAAGAGGAACCTTTCTTTCATGACACCTGCAATAGTCGCAATTGATAGTTTGTGCCCGGGAGTTGATTTTCGTTCGATGGTAACACGCGCAAAGTTCGAAAAGCTTAATGGGGATTTGTTTCAAGTATGCATTGTGCACGTGGAGAAGTGTTTGATTGACGCCAAGATGGAGAAGAAGCATATCGATGAGGTGGTGCTTGTCGGTTGTTCGACTCGAATCCCAAAGGTGCAGAAATTGCTCGAAGATTTCTTCGATGGAAAAAAGCTCTGCAAGAGCATTCACCCCAACGAAGCTGTAGCATACGGGGCTGCTGTTGAAGCAGCTATCCTTAGTGGCAATGGAAGTCGTATGATTAGAGACATTGTCTTGTTGGATGTCACGCCACTATCTCTTGGTGTTTCGGTTGTTGACTAAGCTCAATAGCTTAATGTCAAATGAAATATAAAGGAGAACAAAAACAAAAGGAAGGCACACAAATCAAACAACTTGGGCTGCTCCCACAAGACCTTATTAGCACTCAAATCTTTGAATAAATCAAAGTCTAAGATATGAAATAGCACACGCATGCATAGAAGATTTAGATATGATTTAGTTATAGCTTATCTTTATCATATGTGTACTATATATATATATATATGTTTTTGCATGTAGTTTAAAAAAACAAGAAAAAAGACCTGTGAGTGTCATGTATTATCATCGATAGAGTGGAAAAGAAAGAAAAAGAAAAGGCTCGTTGGTGTATGTATCATTAGTAAAAAAAACTTTTGTTCCTCTGTTAAAAGAAATCGTTTCTCCTCATTCATTCTTGCTACTTCATACTCACACCCACATATAAAGACTTGTCACCCTCTCATAAGTCGATCTAAAATAACAAATTGGTATCAGAGCCACGTTTGGCAATATGCCCGTTCCACGCCTCACAAAGTCCAATTATGATAATTGGAGTATTTGGATGAAAGCACTGCTCGGTTTGCAAGGCGTATGGAATATCGTTAAAGTTGGGTACACCAAACCCGAAAATTAAATAACGCTGTGCTCACCACGGCCTAGAAGATGCCGACTTCGAAAAAATCAATGGCGTGAAGAAATCGAAAGAAGCATGAGAAAAACTAGAGATAACGCACAAAGGCGCCGACCGAGTAAAAGAAGTACGACTGCAAACTCTTCGTGGCGAATTCGAAATGGCGAGAATGTAGAACGGCGAAGGCTTGTCCGATTATATAACGAGAATACAAACCATCGCGAATCAGTTAATGAGTAACGGTGAGGCTCTAACGGAAGCCCGGGTCGTCGAGAAAATCCTCCTCCCCGACGGACGAGTACGAGAATGTGGTATGTGCAATCGAAGAATCCAAAGATCTTGAAGAAATGACGGTCGACGAACTCTCCGGTTCGCTCGAAGCTCACGAGCAACGGAAGAAAAAGAAGAGGCAGGAATCGTTGGACGAGGCTCTATAGACAAAGTTATCGTTGAAAGAAGACATGGCGTTATATATGCATCACGGCCTAGGACGAGGACGAGGTCAACGAGGACGAGGCTTCGGCCAAAATTCAGGCCGAGGACGAGGATACAATCCGGAACAATGACAAACAAGCAATCAAAATTGGAGAGGACGAGGTCGAGCTCATGGACTAGGTGGTCGCTCGAATCGATCGAGCGTTGAATGCTACAACTGCGAGAAGCTCGAGCATTTTGCAAAGGACTGTTGGTTCGAAAAGAAGGTGGACGAAAATGCGAATCTAATCACACAAGAAGAGCCAAAAGATGAAGGCGTTGTCTTGATGGCGCTCGAGGATACAAGTCCAGGCGACGATATGGTGTGGTATCTTGACACCGGTGCCAGCAATCATATGAGCGGGCACAAACATCTCTTCACGGATCAAAGAAGATCGATGACGGCCACGTGTCTTTTGGAGACGCATCAAATATAGAAGTCAAAGGCCGAGAGAAAATCTGTTTTCTCTCAAAATGATGGCAAACAGGGATCGGTCGAGAACGTTTATTTCGTACCCGACTTGAAGACGAACATCTTAAGTATGGGGCAGTTGCTTGAAAAAGGATGTTCAGTGTTCATGAAGGAGCGCTCATTACAACTAAGGAACAAAGACGGAAGAATGATCGCTCTGGTCGAGATGGAAAGGAACCGAATGTTCAGACTCAACCTGAAGGCGATTCAAGAAAAATATTTGCAAGTTGACGTGGAGGACAAAGGCCATTTGTGACATATGCGGTTTGGTCAGTTGTATTACGGTGGCCTAAAGGAGCTCTCCAAAAGAGGCATGGTCCATTGAATGCCGGTGATAGAAGGCGGAAAAAAACCATTATTCGGCGAAGCAGGCAGAAAGTTGCGTAATCGAGAAGCATACGAGGACGACATTCCAGAAGCAGGCAGAATGTCAAGCGCGCAAACAACTCGAGCTCATACATACAGACATATGTGGGCCGATCACACCAGAATCATTCGGCGGAACGAGATACTTTATCACTTTCATCGACGACTACTCAAGAAAAACGTGGTTGTATTTTCTAAAGGAAAAATCAGAAGCGTTCGAGGCGTTTAAAAAATTCAAGGCTATGGTCGAAAAAGCAAGAAGCTCCAACGTCAAGGCGCTCCGATCAGACAGAGGTGGCAGATACATGTCAGGTGCTTTCGCTAATTTTTGCGAAGAACAAGGCGTCAGGAGGTTCCTCACCGCGCCTTACTCACCACGACGTGATCCGAACGGTCCCTGGCATCTGTCTGGTGGGGGAACCGCTCGTTGTGCGATCAACTCTGGTAGCCTTGGGATATCTCTTTGGTAGTCTTCACCTTCCTGAAGTTCGTCGTCGTCTATGATTACGATGTCCACGGATGCTTGTTGTAAGAAGTGTCGGACGTCCTGAAGCCGTTGTCTCTGATGCTCCTCGGGCATGGAATGGGTCATCCACTGTCCTTCGAAGATGTATTTATCTAGGACCTCGTGTGGATTGACGCCATGTCCTGAGGGGCCCGGTTGGTCTGGAGCGACTAAGGGAGTAGCTTGGGTAGCTGCTGGGGCCACGAGCATTGCTGCACTTGCTTCTTCTTCCGGAAGCAAGGGGCTTGAGTACATCGGCGGTGTGGGCGGAGGCATCTGTAGGGTAAAGGTTGGTGGGTCGATATGTGGTAGAGTGGCGGTGCAGTGCGTGGTGTGGGTGGTTTGTGTTGGGTTTGGGTTTGGGTTTCACCAGCTCCAGCGCTTGTCTGCGTAGCGCCCGAGCCTTGTCCTTGGCCAGTTGTAGATGTCCTTGGCCTCTTCTCTCCCTCATGATGGTCCTGATCGTTAGGATCGTCATGTCTGTGCCGTGAGTGGGAGCTTTGGCCTCGGCAAGTGTTAGTTGGTGGCTCAGGATGATCCACCAATCGCCATAAAGGGATTCTTCTTGCGGCGACCGGATGGAAAGGTCGATCAAGCGGGCAAAGAGTATGTCGTGAGCTCGGATATAGGTATAGTGTATGGGTTGATGAGGATGGAGGAAATGGCTAAAGGGTCGGTGGGTGTGGATTGTGGAGGTGTGGGATTGGTTTGTAACGAACGGCCTTCAGAGACAGGTGCTTTCCCAGTATCTCTTCGGGATGTCTCGATTGCTCGGAGTACTCTCTCCATGATTTTGTCTTCCATGGACTGTACAGCGGCAGAGAGAGCGGCCTGGAACTGCTCGTTCCTCACAAAGGGTGCGGACGCCTCCTTGGATGGACCAGGACGACTGGTGTCGCCTGTTGTCAACCCTTGAGTAGACACAGACTCTTCAGGTGGGCCACAGTCACTTGAGGTTGTGACTGTATGAGACTTCCACCCAATCCTCGAGTCGAATCTTGAAGATTCGCCTATATGGGTGTTATGGCAGGCTCAGGTTGCGGCTGCGAACCAGACACCACGAGATTTGGTTGCGGCTGAGGATTGAGCGAAGAAGTGCCAACAAACACTTGTAGATGTGCTCAGTGTAGTATCTGGTGCGGTGGTGATGGCCGGGAAGAGGGACTCCAGCTGAATGCTAAGTCTCCTAGGAGTCCTCCTTATCAGACTTATTTCCTCGTCAGACTCCATGTCAGACGGGGTGGCCGTGTCAGGAGTGGGGTCACGGTCGACGTCCTCTAGTGCCTGATCCGTCACCAGTGGAAGAGAGCTTTGCCCCATTTCAACCTTGGGTTGTGCTACTGGTTGAAGAACCTCCTCAATGGTTTCTTCGAGCACCCCGACGTGTACGGGCACTTCCACTTAATATTCATGTGCAGAAGCCTCGAGGCCATCTCAGTAGCCACGACGTCTAATAGGGTGTCATCTACGTCGGGCATTGGCTTTTCGACCAGTGGAGACTCCTGTTGAAGCTCCTGAGCGACAACATCAATCATCGTGTCGTCAGGGCTTGGTTGGTGTTCCGGTTGAGGATGGCTCACATGGTAATCTGCTGGGGGCCCTCTGATCATTTGCTCGGTTAGACTGTGTTCCCGGCAGAATCTCTGATACTCAGCTCCCGCAGGGTCGGCGAGCCTGAGTAGGTTGAGCGGAACATCGACCGTTGGTCGGCGGCTGATAGTTTCCTCCGGGAGGCAGCTGAGGGATGTTCTCCGCGTGTAACTCCATGATTCCCTGATGATCACGTTGGACCATCGAGCATAGGGCACGTTCTTCGATCTTCGATTCTCCTTTAGCCGAATTTGTTCAGCTAGATCATTCCAGATCAGCTGCGCGAAATCGTAATTTCTGGAGAAAGCGAGTCCGTGAAAGATCCGCAGTATATTGTCGTTGCCCTTGTCGAAGCCAGTATGCTTGGGTGATAGACACTTGTTCATGATCCCGAACAATGTCTTCCAGGGATGAGGGATACCGCTGCGCTGGACCTGAGCTAACTTTGTGAGCTGCGGTTGATATCCCATCTACATGAAGTCGTGGACCATTTCTGCGTCCGACGGGAGCGGGTCGTAATTTGCGCTGTATGGAAAGTCCAGTATCATCCCGAACTGGTTCTTGTCCATATGAATATGCCGCGTCCCGATTCTCGTTGTGAAGCAGAATGCTCCATTCGCCACAGCACCTTGTATACATCCCCAGAATTGCTGGAGATAGACCATTGGCACAGAGGCGGTGACCGTCAATGCGTGCCAGATTGGGTGGCCTCTCGGGATACAGAAAATGATCTCGTCCGGGCATCAAAAGGTGCTCAGATCAAGCTGGAAGTTTGTATCCTGGACCTTCAGATACAAGTTGTGGTCGTATATGTGATTGTATCGAGGGTAGCAATCCATCTGAAAAGAAATAAAGAGATATAAAAGTTCACTAGTCATAATTTTTGATTTTAGTCGAAGTTTAATTTCATCAAAACTATAATATTGTATCAAGTCTAAATCGCTATAAAATAGTATACGGTTTTTCTCAGTTTGAAAAACAGTCGAGAATCTAATCCTAAACATGCAAAAAACTATCAAATGCAGATGCTAACGAAGGTAAATCACACGCAGATGTCAAAAAAATCTCATTTCTACCTTAAACAAACAGTTTGGTGTTGAGAATCGAAAGATTTTTGAGAAATTTGAGCTGTCTTTGAAAGTTTTTCGCGAGAGAAATTTTTTGCGATTAGGGTTGCGCGAGAAAAGTTTTTTGACTGACAAAAAGTAAACTTTTATTAACTCACTGTAGATCAAAGTTGGGTTTGTCGATTGGACGTTTTGCGATTGAATGGATCAAGCCCATTACTATTTGCGCTCGAGAAACTTTTGATTCGAGAATTGCTCATCAATTCAAATTTTTCGATCGCAAATTATCGCGGCCAATCAAAATCGTTTCCAACACTGTTTACGATCAAGAAACTTATGATCGTGAATTAAGTCTTCTATCTAGTTTCTTGATAGTATGTACTTCTAAAATTTTCAGATTGACCCCTATTTCAAATAAAATCACATTGTAAAGCTCCCCCTTAGAATTAAAATAAATGCAATTAACTCCCTTTATTTTCCGTGTAGTAACGTCTAGCTCCCCTGGCAGAAATAAAAAAATCTCTTCCAGGACGTTAGAAATAATGGAGTTAATCAGCAATTCTTTTAGGGATGAGATATTTGATCTGTGACTAGCTCCTTTCCTTGGAGTGTCAACGTCTTGCTCCTTAATTTTATTCGAAGAAATCTGAAGCGCTTAGAGAAAAACGTCAAGTATATTTGGAGCTAATGCACGATTTTTATATTTGCTCCCACTCAAATAATGCGCAAGAATTGACTAAATATGCAAGCATAAGAAATCAATTCAAGTCACGAGCATATAACACACAAATTTACTCAGTAAGCACATATACATGGTCCCCGAAAATATGTACTCAACATAATGTGTGAGGGTAAGAGCAATGAAAAATTTATCGCATTTAAACAATTCAGTATCAATGCAATTTTAAAATTACATTTAGAATGTGCGATACACTAACGAAATTCGCATTTATTCAACTCAACTCATTTGAAACATAACATTTCATGTCAAAATGTGCGAAATTTTTTTTTTCGTATTGTACTATTATTATAGTATGGAGGTCAGATTATTTTGCTTCGATCAATCGTCACACCTAAAATTTTACGAAAAATTTGAAAGAAGAAAATGCCGTCAAGTCATGTCGTCAAACTAAAGTCCTAAGTTCATAGACTGGTCCATTTCGACAACTCTCACTAGGTTCACTCTTCCACTCAATAATTTCTAACTTGGGATTTTTATATTTATATCACTCAAGTCAACACAAGCAATTTTAAGTCAATTTACCTGTGATTGAGGCATTTTTTAATCATTTCTCCTAAGCGAGAGACCGTCGATTGGAATCAAAGGGGTGTAAGGGTTTTAGTTTGGCTAGGACTTAGAAGGGAGGGTTAATTAGAGGAAAGTGAGCTTACCTCTTCGTCATCTTCCATTTCTACGTCCATCTCCTTTTTTTTCGGCGTCTTTCTTCTTTTCAATCTCTTCCCCCTCTTTCTCTTTTAAGAACTATCCCTTTTTACGTTATGCTCAAACTGAAGCTCCGGTTCTCCACGATGCTAGGCGAAGTTCTTCTTGTTGGTTCTCGGGTCGATACCGCACTCCTCTTCTCTTAATCCCTAGAGAGGTTTCAGAGATTATCTTTTTGGAAAATTTCACGGTTATGGGATTCGTACCGCGAGGCTGCGCTCCTCTTCTCGTTTCCCGATATAAGACTGGATTATCGTCGTAGAAGTTCACTTCGTGGTGCTCCTTTTACAGCCGTTCCGACGAGCGTACGAGATTATCTTTGGAGAAGTTCACAACAGGATCCATGACACCTTCTAAGAGATAGTCGGAAGGCAGGTTCCTTTGGTCTGATTTTTGCGCGTTGAGCAATGCCTTCTTTTGTCATCAATCCCCCTTTTCTTTTGTTTTCTCCCCCTCATTTTCTCGTTTGAACAACCATCCGAAGAGTATAGAATTCGGTTGAAAGCTGGGAATGGGTTTCAAAGGAAGAAAAGGACATCGGAGAAGGCTCAAAGTAATTGATGTGTGACTCACTCGAGAAATAGATCCAAAGAAAGAAAAAGGAACAAGGCTTGAATCCTCACATAGGTAAAGTGACTTTGTGTCTAGTGGAGCAACCTAATGACCTTTTAGACACAAGAATGCGACTTAGACTGACAAAATTTAAGCAATTAAATCGATCGCATGTCGGGATAAAATTCTAAGTGACTTTAGATCAAATCATCCTAAAGGATTTCGTCATTCCCCGTTTTATTATATATATATTTTTTTGTTATCACGCAAGATAGAGCATATAGGCAAGGAAAACACATATCATAGAACAATAAAATCACAGAAGATCAGGTAATGCACATGTTGGTCCCGAAATGCACCAAACAAGGAATCAAAGAAGCTAGATGGAATGGAATGGAATGAAAAGGGAGAATTTCTCACCTTGTAGTGTGTGTAGTGTGTGAAAACGAATTTTAGCTTTTTGATCTTTGATTACCTTTCAAAGTGAGTTGGTAAAACCTTATATACCACATTAACCCTAGGTATATTAAGGCCCAATCACTAAATAATTACAATCTAGTCCAAAGCCCAAGCTAAAGATAATTACATAATTAATTCCAAGACTTAAACTATTGACACAACTAATTAAATATCCTAACAATCTCCCCCTTTGTGTCAATTGTTGGGAGTCTTGAATCTTGGGCGTTGGGATGGTGGATTAGCGTGTGAGTGTTTCGCGAAGCCCTAGCTTGAACTCGAAGGCGCGGAGATTCCTTCGAAGTACCATTCGATCGGCTATAGCGTCAATGAGCTTCGCGAACTTGGATCGGCAGAGAGGATCTTCTTCCGAAAGGATGCGGCATATCTTCATTAGTTTGTCTTGGATGATGGTGAGAGTACCATCCGAGAACTTTGCCACTTCGGAGCATCGCAGCAGCCTCATCTTTCCCTTGTAGTTCGAGTAGGCGACCGCTGGATCATCTCCGTCGATCACATCGCCTTCTCGGTAGTCGTCCGCGTTCTTGAAAGATGGGCGAGTCAGATTCACCTTCTTCAGGTTGTGTTCCACCGCCATCTGCAGATCGTGGGTGGCGTAGAATCTGACCTGTCGGAGCATGTGGCGCTTGATAGCCACATATCCCATGGTGACCGGCTCAGCACGTACGAGATGTCCAGAGCTCCTGAGGACGAGTCTGAACTGTTTCAGGGATTCCAGCATGCTGTATAGGTCACCCAGGCGCAGAAACTTGAAGTCCGCCTCACTGACTTCACTGTAGCTCTCATCCTGCCTCATTACTGTGAAGACTGGGTAGTGGACAGGTCCTTTTGACTCGTGGCGGAGGTCAGTGACTTTGCAGATGGGGGCTCGACTCATTTCTTGAGCGATGTTTTCCTCATCGGATAGCGTCCTCTTTGTGCATTTGTTGCAAAGAAGGCTCCATCGATAGAGCTGCTTCTTTTTCTCGCTCCAATTCTGGATGTTCATCAGCTCATACTCGTCGAAGGTTGTGATGATCTGCTCCTTGCGCCGCCAGATCCTCTTCCTGATCTCTTCTTGAAACGGCGCGGTTATCTTTTGTTTTCCCACGGTGCTTCCGGTATATCCACCGTGGGCACATTCGTCTGAGCAGCAGGGGCCTCAGTTTGTTGCGCTTGGAATTGCAGGATGTTCTCGAGCTCGGCTGGTTCAGCGTCGTATTCCTCTCCGTTCTCGTCGTCTGCGGTGTTGATCAGCGTAAGTGAGGCCTCCATGAGCAGACGTCGAGCATTTTCCACCAACTTCCTAGCTGCTACTGCATCGGCGGGCGTGTATAGCCATTCATCATTGAAGATGTAGGCTTCGATCTCGTTCTGAGCGCAGTAGACATCCTCGGAAGCCAGGTTGGGATCGATGTTGAGAGGGGTATGGCTGTGTTGTGGCGAGGGTGTAACGTCGGAGGAGTTAGTGGATTGTGGGGATGGAATTGGTGGAGATTCTGGTGGTTCGGTTGAGGTGATGGTTTTGGCAAGGATGATTTGGGTGACGAGTGGTGTGGATGTGGTGGTGGCCTCTAACGTCGATGTGACAGCTAGAGGTTCCGAGGTGGGTGGAGATGGTATGGAGGTGGTCTCTAACGTCGATGTGACGATTAGAGTCTCGGAGACGGTGATGGGTGTCGGTGAGGGTGATTTGGCTGGTGACTCGGGGTTGATGGGATGGGATTTATGGCTAGTGGGTTGTGAGGTTTCTGGTGCGGGCGTCGTTTTAGGTCCAGAGGAGGAGGGCGGCGTCAATTGTGTGAATCCTTGTGAGATCAGCTGCCTGTTGTCTCCCCCTCGCGGCGATCTTGATCATCATCTTGATCGTCGCGCCTGGTCCTGCTGGTCTCGCCTTGAGTACGGCAAGACAGTGGTTGTGTCATGATGCGCTTCATCTCCTGTTCTTCCTCGTCAGGTTCAATCATCGATTCGAAGCGAGCTCGGAGGATGTAGAAGAGCTCCTTGGCAGAGATGGAGGAGAGAAGAGCATCTGCGTCCTCATATTGCTTTGGTGGTGGCGTCTCCGGGGCCACACCTTTGCCTTTGTCGACCGTGGACGCTTCGAGACGCGCGTAGACTTTATCCAAGATCGACGCCTCAAGAGTCTTTGCAAACTCTTGAAGGCGTGTCTCTAGCGCGGTCTCGGTGACGAAATGGGGTAAATCTAACAAGTTGGAGTCACGAAGAACTCCAACTGACACCGACTCGGTGAATATCGCCGAGCGGCCGCCCGTTTGCACAGGACTGGAAAAGACGGGGTCACGCAGACTTCCCGTTGACATCATCGATGAGACAGACTCAATCGACTGATGGCCTAGGCTCACGGTTGTTGTGATGTTGGCCGTGCTAGGTCTTCCGCTCTCAGTCACAGAGACTTCACCGAGCGTTCTGACAGAATCACGAAGACTCTGTAGTGCGGTAGAAGGTGTATGTGTCCTAGAAACGTAAGGAATTATGGGGAGTGAGGGCACTAGACTCGATGTGCATGAAGAGGATGCAGTCTGAGGCGAGGGACTGCTTGTTTCAACATCGATCACCTCCAAGTGGGGTGTCGATGGTATACGTGGCTCCTCGTGGAATGAAATAACTTCCTGTAGAGAGGAAGATAAGTGGATTGGTGGGGTTGTTTGCGTGGTTGAGCCAGATGCCCCGACTTCTACTCGGGAGGTGAACACATCACCTCCTGTACCTATTGGTTCGGCTCGGCTTATTTGTGGCGGAGGAGGTCGATCGTGTTTTTGTTTCGATCGACGCTCCTTGGGGCGGCTTACGTCATCCTCACGCGACCGTTTTTTCGGAGCGCGGGTGGAGGAGGATGCAGCGCGACCTGAAGAATTTTTGGAGGTGGCGGGGGGGGGTGTGGCTAGTCCCGGGGGTAGGAGCAGTGGGGTTGATCTGCGCCATAGGGACAGTGGAGAGAGGTCGGGGGCTCTCGCGGAATGTTGCGGTTGCGGCACGGTATTCGCGGACGTGCGGATTTGTCTGATCTGCATAGGCGAGCACTTCGTCCGGAATGATCATGGCATGTCGATCCTTCGCCGGAGTGTTCTTCTTGGCGAACTTCTCGACAGTTGGTATTTGGAAATGTTCCGCTGCAGGACGGATGCGGATGTTGGTTGAGTGTAGGCGGAAGTGCTTGATCAGCGCTGGGAGCCATCGCATGTATGGGACGAACCGGTTCGTGACTCCCTTAACGACTTCCCGGTCGCGTCGCTGGATCATTGAGACTAGGTCCACCCAGATGATGTCGGCGTAGTTGTACTTGCGGTTGTGAGCGATGCCGGTCATGATTGTGAGAATTTGGATGTTTTCGCGGTCCTGACCAGCATGCTTTCCTGACATGCACTTATTCACCAGCAGGTACAGTGTCCGCCAGGGCTGTGGTAGATTGCGGGTGGTGACTTCACTGAGGACCAGTGGGCCTTTCTTCTTCTTGGTATCTGGTTGATAGCCCAGTCTGTCGATGTCGTCGATGAGTTGGTCGTGTGTTGGTGGTGGATCGTAGGGTGAGTACACCGGGAGTTGAAGAACTTCTTGGAGTATTTTGGGAGTGAGGACGACCGTTTCTTGATCGATTTGAGCGGATAGGCGCTTGGCGAGGTGTAGTGGTCCAGCTATCTGCAGCGTGTGCCAGAATTGTTGAAGGTACACCTGAGCTTCTGGTTCGCCATGTGTGAGGGCGTGGCGAAGTGGGTGTCCTTTGAGAATCTCTATAATTACAGGGGCATCGCACCGAAAACTGTCCAAATCCACTTTGTAGTTGTTGGGAACCAGGGCCGCCCATTGACTTAGTGGAAAGATCTCCTCCGGTGGTGGGACATAGGTATGTGCGTGGAGTTCGATACGAGCGACCTCTCTTTGGATTGCAGCTGCCTCAAGTGCCTCGAGTGTATTCTGGTCTTTGTCCGTCATTTCTGTGCTTGACAATATTTATAAGATGATTTTTGAGGTCTAAGTCAAGAGAATGATAGAACTTAGACATAGAATTGCCCAAAATTATACATAAGAAAAATTCACATTTAAGCTAATTTAGGGTCCCTTTGACATAGTTGTTAAGATTTGAAATTTGAAAATTTTCGCATTTTGTGCAAGTATGAAAATTTTCGCAAGTTAAGAGGTCTCGCACATTGTAACAATTTTTCGCATGCAGTGAAAGAAGGAAAAAATCGCAACTTATCTTACATAGAAATTTTCTCAAGTTAAGAAAAAATCGCACTTAGTCACACAAATCTCGCACGTTAAGAAATTTATCTCAAGTTTCAAAATTTCGCACTCAGCTACACTTTCAAAATTTCAAAGTCTCGCATGTAATGAGAAAATCTTTGTTCACTGTGGATGCGAGCATATAAAATTTTCGCAGGTAGAAAAATTTAGTGGATTGAGAAAATTTTGTTCACTGTAGATGCGAGTATATGAGATTTTCGCGGGTTGAAAAATCATTGTGGATTGAGAGAAATTTTGTTCACTGTAGAGGCGAGTTTATGAAATTTTCGCGGGTTGAAACATCTTTGTGGATTGAGAAAATTTTTGTTCATTGTAGGTGCGAGAAAGTGAAATTTTCGCGGGTTGAAACCTCTTTGTGGATTGAGAAAATTTTTGGTTCACTGTGGATGCGAGAAAAATAGAGATGCGAAAATTTGGATTATGAAGTGAAGTGAATGAAATTTTCGCGGGACTTCACGTGCTGTAGCAGCGAGGTTTTAACAAAGGTAAATTCTCATACTAAAGTTTCTCAGATAAAATTTCGCGGGGCGACACTCACTGTAGCGCAGAATTTTTCTCGGGTACATTAAAAATTTCGCGGGCTACACTCACTGTAGTGCAAGAGTTTTAAAATTTCGCGGGGCTACACTCTCAGTAGTGCAAGAATTTTCTCGGGTAAAAATGAGAATTTCGCGGGGCTTATCTCACTGTAGCAGCGAATTTAACAATTTAAAGCACTTTAAGAAAATTTCTCGGTGATTAAAAAAAGATTCGCGGGGCTTATGGTACTGTAGCAGCGAAAATTTAACAATTTAAAGCACTTTATCTGAGAAAGTTTCGCGGTGAAGAACACAGTTGAAAAACAGTGAAGCGACGTAATATATTTTAGCCCTAGGTCTACTCAAATCTCAACCAAAATGCTGTATTCTGGGCTCAATCGACTCGTAATTGAATGGGCAATGCATATTTGGGGATATTAAACATAATGAACGAAGCATGCATTTGATTCAGAGCCGAGAAAATTTAAACCCTAACCTAACAGATTTAAATAAAATGGGCAAAACAGGGTAAACTTGAACAGAAATTGGGTTATTTAAAGTGTATTCATACCGAAAAGCTGAATTGCGATGATTGAGTTAGCAGGAAACGAAGATTGAATGCAGATTTTGACGACAACGACGATCTGAGGAGTTGCGAATTTTTTGAAAGAGGGGTTGCGAATTTTTTAAATTTTCTCGGGATTTTTTGGAATAGTGAAAAACGTTAAGGGTTTTGGGATTTTAGAGGTTATAGTCACTGTTCATGCGAATTTTGTGAGAATGGGCCGAAATTCATGGGCTTGGTCAGATATGACTTTCGCGGGCCGAAATTCATGGGCTTCAATTGGACCAATTTTGACCATTTTTGACCAGAAATTTTAGAATTCAACCCAAAACATTTTAATCAGTCCAATTTTGGCTCATTTTGACCAAACTTTTAAAATTTCAACCCCCAAAAAAAAATTATTATTTTTATAAAGGTATAATCAGAAACTCCCCCTTAATCTAAAGCTTTCCTTTTTAAGTAATGGAATAATCAGAAGCTCCCCCTTAAAAAAAAATTCCTTTTAGAAAAATCAGACGCTCCCCCTTAATCGAAAAAATCCCGTTTTAGATGATGAAATTTCAGACACTCCCCCTTAATCGAAAAACTCCCCCTCAACAGATATAATCCAGAAGACACATGAAAATTCAGAAGACACATAGATAATGGAGTGAAGTGGAAAGGAAGTATGTACACTTAATCAAAGTTCATGTAGAGATGATTGATCACAACTGAATATTCAACATGCCCAACATAGTCACTAGGTGTTGGAATCGTTTGACATCCAACGGTTTTGTGAAAATGTCGGCCAGTTGATCTTCGTTGTGACGTATGCAATTCAATTGTCCCTTGTTCTACATGTTCTTTGATGAAGTGGTGACGAATATCTATGTGTTTTGTTCTAGAGTGATGTACCGGATTACTCGTCATTGCTATCGCACTCTTTGAGTCACAATAAATGGGAATTTTATCGACATGAATATTAAAATCTCGTAGTTGGGTTCTCATCCACAAAAGCTGTGAACAACAACTAGCAGCGGCGACATATTCTGCCTCCGTTGACGAAGTTGAGACACAGTTTTGTTTTCGAGACGACCAACTTACGAGTTTACCGCCCAAGAAGTGTGCAGCTCCAGAGGTGCTTTTCCGATCCATTTTGCATCCAGCATAATCCGAGTCAGAGAATCCAACCAGCTTGATGTCCGATTGAGTGGGGTACCACAAGCCCAGATTGGGTGTTCCTTTGAGATAGCGGAGAATCCTTTTGACAGCAGTGAGGTGGGATTCTTTTGGTGTTGCCTGAAAACGAGCGCAGATTCCTGTCGAGAGAACGATATCTGGTCGACTAGCAGTGAGGTACAGAAGAGATCCTATTATCCCTCGATAGATGGTTTGATCAACAGGAGCACCAGATGGGTCCGCATCGGGTCGGCCAGAGGGAGACATAGGTGTTGCAGCAGTCTTAGCATCCTTCATTCCATATTTCTCGAGGATGTCATGGATGTATTTGGACTGGTTGATGAAGATTCCGTCGGGGAGTTGCTTCACTTGGAGACCAAGGAAGAAATTCAGCTCGCCCATCATACTCATTTCAAACTTCTCCTTCATCAGTTCTGCGAACTCTTCACATAGTTGTGGTTTTGTCGATCCGAAAATGATGTCATCGACATATATCTGTACGATCATGATGTCCGGGCCACTCCGCTTGGTGAAGAGAGTTGTATCCAGAGATCCTTTCCTGAATCCAGACTGAACGAGGAAATCTGAAAGGACGTCATACCAAGCTCGGGGAGCCTGTTTTAGTCCGTAGAGAGCCTTGTAGAGTCGATATACGTGATGAGGAAACTCTTCGCTCAAGAACCCTTCAGGTTGGTCAACGTACACTTCTTCTTTGAGAAATCCATTCAGAAATGCAGTCTTCACGTCCATTTGGTAGACTTTGAAGTTCTTGTGAGCAGCAAAGGCAAGAAACATTCGTATTGCTTCGATCCTGGCGACAGGGGCAAAAGTTTCATCGTAGTCGATGCCCTCTTGTTGGTTATACCCTTAGCCACTAGTCTTGCTTTATTGCGAATAACAACACCGTCTTCATCCTTTTTGTTTTTGAAATCCATTTTGTGCCGATAATGGATCTATTGTGTGGTCGTGGTACGAGTTCCCAAACTTGTAAACGCTCAAACTGATTTATTTCCTCCTGCATTGCAATCAGCCAATCAGGATCGTTGAGAGCTTCAGCTACTCGTGATGGTTCGACTTGACTGAGATAGCAAGCAAACAAACTTTCATTCATCGTGGCCGAACGTGTTGAAACACCAGATGTGGGATCCCCAATAATCTGATCTGTAGGATGTGAGCGAGCCCAGAGAGGTACATTGGTCTGAGAGGAGCTGGCCACATTTGTATCGGTTGGAGGTTCATGGGATTGGGGTCCGGTGTCCGAAGAAGAGATCTCGATTGTAGTAGACTGAGAAGATTCAGCATCAGGATCAGCAATGTTCCCAGGGTTGGGTAGTACGTCGTCTTCGTTGAGATTAAGTGTATCCATGGTTGGAGGGACGACGTTATTGCCGGTAGCTGGTGGTGTAGGTGGAGTGGGTGCAGCGGTAGGTTGAGTGGTGGCGACGGGAGTCTTGTGAACAGGGTAAAAATACTCGAAGAGTAGATCGAGATCCAGTTCCCCACAATTGCCCTCAGATGAGGAAGTTCCCGCCGTTGAAGATTGACCTTTTGTCAACGTCTGTAGAAGACCTGGTTCTGGACTGATATGGCCAGAAGCTATAAGATCGCCTTCGCTTTCGTCAAAAGTGACATTCGTGCTTTCTATTACTGACCGTTTCTCCTTAAGATAGACTCTGTATGCCTTCGAGTTCAGTGAGTATCCAACAAAGATGCCTTCAATTGCTTTTGGATCAAGCTTCCCAAGATGTTGGCGATCATTGGCCACAAAACATCGGCAACCGAAGACCCTCAGATAAGATATATCGGGGATACGTCGGTTATTCAGCATCTCGTATGGGGTGCGGTTGAATCTCTTGTGGATGGAAGCCCGGTTCTGTGTGTAGCAAGCCGTTTGAATAGCTTCGCCCCAAAGAGAATGAGGAAGTCCGGATTGGATGAGAAGAGTCCTGGCAGCTTCAACTAGTGTCCTGTTTTTGCGCTCAACGACACCATTCTGTTCAGGTGTCTTCACAGCTGAGAACTGCTGAGTGATGCCCTGAGTGGCATAGAAATCACTGAGCTTCTTGTTTTTAAACTCAGTTCCGTTGTCTGTTCTGATAATCCGAACCTTCTGTTGGTGAAGAGTTTGGGACGCAACAACAAACTCGATGATTATATCAGGAACTTCATCCTTTGTGCGAATGAGTTTCGTCCACGTGTAGCGTGAAAAATCGTCGACAATTACAAGGATATACCGTCTTCCTCCGAGTGTGGCCGTAGGCATTGGTCCACATAGATCCATGTGTATGAGCTCGAGGATGAGCTTAGAGGACGGTGTTTCCTTAGAGATATGAGACGATCGCTTCATCTTCCCCAATTCACATGCAGAGCAGAGGTGTTCCTTATGATATGTCAGTTGGGGTAGACCGTTGACGAGTTTATTCTGACGCAGTTTGTTGATGGTCTTGAAGTTGAGATGTGAAAGACGTCGGTGCCACAAATCGTTCAACTTGGGAGCGGCTCGAGAGAGAAGGCATACTGGTCGAGAGGTCGTGAGGTTGAGTACGTAAAGGTGAGACGTGCGCGTTCCAGAGAGAAGAGATTGTCCTGAGGCATCTATAATGCTACAGATGTCTGATTCGAAGAGAACCTTGTATCCTTTGTCACAGAAACGTCCAATGCTGAAGAGATTGTAGCTCAAACCCTCGACGTAGGAGATTCCTTTGATTGTCAATTTGTCATGCACGAGATCGCCAGTTCCGAGAATTGGCGCCATTTGACTGTTTCCGAAGGAGACCCTTCCGAGATAGCGCTCGGAGAAGTTGCTCAACAGCTCCGTATTCCCTGTCATGTGTGTGGAGCAACCCGAGTCTAGATACCACACATGACAGACCTGCAAGCATTAGCAAACGTTGGGACCCCGTTTTCGAACGGGACATTCTTGTGATATATGTAAAGTTTTTACGCGCTTAATGGGAAATGTGGTTTCTAAATTAGATTGTGTTGTTTCTAATTTAGCTTTCCCCTTGTCATTTGTTTGATTAGGCGGGATTATGGTTTTTCTAACCCATATTTTCCTAACTTGTGCTTGCATGTGTGGTGCCTTATACATGAATTGGCGTGTAGAATGTGGTTGTCGTTTTTGTGCTTCGGTGTTGGTCGCCTGTGGCTTGTGAGTAGTAGGTGAGTTTGCTTTTGACGACGAGAGGCGTGTTCGCTTGACCTTAGGTTTAGGCGAGATGGGCGAATTCAAAGGCGTCGTAGATGAACTTCGCTTGCGTGGTCGGAGTGTTGCGTGTTCATGTGATTCGTATTCGTGGAAGCGGGGGAGAACAAATTCGTTGCAGCAGCACATAGACATAAGTTTGGTAAACGAAAGATGAGTTTTGGCAACATAATTGTCTACGACCTTAGGACATTGGGATTCAGTACATAGAGAGGTAGAACGAATATAGGATGGTCTTCTCTTCTTGTCATCGAAGAGCGGGTTCTCCTTTATTTGGTACGAACTCCCTTCCTGAGACGTCGAGCTCACATTCCCTGTATCCATAAGAATACTAGAGTTAGTGTTAGGACATATGTCGGCTTCAGGAGTCATCTTCGCCGTCCTCTTACATTTACATGTTTGAGAATCGGGTACTTGACTTGACGTAGAAGGTTTGGTCGTATTAAGAGATTGTTCTAGGGTAAAGATTTTGTAAAGTAGATCTTCACGCTCTTTGGCAAAGGCATTTCGCTCTACTTCTATGGTTCGTTCTAGTTCTGCTATGACTAGAAGTTTCTCTGGGACATAGATGCGAGAAAGTGCTTCTCGGAGAGCGATTTCCTGTTCTTCAGTTGGGAACTGAGATTTGATGTCTTCAGAGAGTGAGGGCTTTCTAGTCTTATCACTGGCATTGAGTTCTGTGTAGTCGTATGCGATCTCTGTCCAAAGTATGTTCTGTTTCCTCTTTTCTTCTGACAGCACAGTGGAGGAGGATCGTACAAATGGCATGAGCTGTGAGGGAGTCCATGTCTTTGTTTTTAGGAATGCTGTACTGTACATGTTATACCGTTTGACAATTAGCGGCGTTGGATCGCAGTTGCTGGCCAGTCCTATTCCCATCCGGGCGTCGTAGAATTCTGTTTCAGCTGGTTGGTTTAATAGACATAAGATGTTTGCTGCCTTTTTCCTAAGGTGAAGTTGCTCTTCAAGTTCTTTCACCTTGCGGTAAAGCCTGACTCTCTCCTTTGTAAGCAGTTCGTATTGGGCGGCCGTCAGGAGGCGAGAAGTTTCACATGAACTAATGGCTAGTGTAGTTTCCTTAACCTTAGTCTCACTTTGTTTGTTCCTACTTTGCAGACGTTTGACTAACGCTTCTGAGGCCATTAGACGTTCGTTTGTGCAGGCAAGTTCTTCTACTTTTAGACTAAGTAAGGCATAGTTATTTTCATATTTTAGCCTAAGTTCATCATAATCCCTAGCGTCTACGGTGGGTTTCTTAGTGGCGTGTCGGTGATTAAACACATCATCGAGTTGCGAGATTCGTACCTCAGACTCAGCGTTGGTAGGAGTCTTAGCTGTGTTTTCACCGGTGTGACCCATCTCCTCGTCCTCGTCATGTTCGACCAGCCTAGCCATGCAGCAATCTTCATCCTTGGGCTCCTCGTCTTCTGAGGTGTCATTCACCCATTCAGCTTCTTCGGTGAGTAGGGCTTTCCCACTTTCCATCTTGCGGGTCATTCTGGCCTTTCGGTCATAGTACCCGGAGTCCTTCACGCGTGGGGCATGGCATTCTTTGGCAAAGTGGCCCGTCTTCCCACACCGAAAGCACTTCACAGATTTTTGAGGTGCGGAGTACTCTGCTTTCTTTGTCGGCTTAGTTTCATCTGTGGGAGTGGTCTTTTTGGAGCCGCTATAGGTTCTTTGACGATTGGAGGAGGATGAGGATTTTTTCCCGATCTTCTTTGAGACCAGCTTAGTGAGCATTGCCAGTTGCTTGCGAATGTCACAAACATCTTCATCGGATTCTGAATCGGCTTCGGATCCTGAAGAGGTGTCAGAAACAACAGCTGGCAGCTTCCCTTTGTTCTGTTTGGCCTTAGTGATGGAAGATCGTTCATTGGTTTTGTTCGAGAGGAGTGCCAGTGGGTCGACTCGAGTGTTGGAGGACTGAGGTTGCACGTAAGGAGCATAGGCAGACAGACTGTCATAAAGAGCATGGATGGAAGTGTTGGAGAGGTCCTTACTCTGAATCATCATCACGATTGCATTGCCCCAATGTGGTTTGAGGCTACCAAGGAAGCGGTTGTTGATATCGAATTTGTCCCTCGAGATCCTAGCTTTCTTGAGTTCATTGATGACCTTCAGGTATCGGAGGTATGTGTCACGCAGTTCCTCTCCTTCATAGGCCTGGAAGAGTTCATACTGCGAGAGGCATGCTGATTTCCTCCCCTGAGCACTTTCCGTTGTGCCTGCCATAATTTCTGCAAGTTCATCCCATATCTCCTTCGCAGTTGTGCAGCACTCAACGTGAGCGTAGACCTCATTTCCCAGAGCCTGGAAGAGGTATCCTTTGGCAGTCTCGTCGGCCTGTGCGCGAGCCAGTTCATCCTCATTGATGGGACCTCTTGGTGTGCGGCGTTCATCCATGGGAGGGTTTGCGTTTGGCTGTGCAGGGATAGTTGTCCAGAACTGTGCAGGGCCGTTGAAGATGGAGTCCAGAAGATATTGAGAGAGTGGTGCGCCTTTGTTCCTGATGAACGTGAGGAAGCGGTTTGTCCATATGCTGTAGTCGCCTTGTCGCAGCATCGGAGGCCTGGTGTCGGAGCCCACTATGGAGATGTCATTCGTGGTAGACATGGTTGGTGCAGTCGAATCGTCCGTGGTTTTGATCTTGCGTAGATAAGAAAGTTAGTAACGAACGATATGAGAAATACGAGTTTAATGAGTAGAGTTTTGAGAATAAAAATGTTTAAAGAATTTCTTAGAACTAAGTGAGCGTGTGTGATGGTCGATAATGTATGAAAGAGAAATAAATCTTGAAGTTGGGAGAAGTTCTAGAAATTTAAATTGAGACTTGGGAAGCAAAAACAAATTTTATCTCAAATGTGGTTTAGGGAGATAGTACTAAAGTGTAAGGATCAAATCTTAAAATTTTTAAGAAAAGTTTAGCCCAAGACGAATTTATCACGAGAAAAGGACTTATAGAAAAAATTCGCAGCTCAAGAAGATGTGATAAATGAAGTGATATCCGAGAAATTTCGGTGTTTGAGGGTTTTAAAGAGAAATTCTGAAGAAAAATTCTCAAGTAAAAATTTCTCGGATTTGAAAAGTTTCGTATGTGGGAATGATTCTAAGTTGAGATTTTTTGAAGTTTCACAAGAAAATTTCGCGGGCAAAAAAATCGCATCAAGAGTTGAAGTACTGTAGATGCGAGTTTATGAAATTTTCTCGGATTTGAAAGAGACGTGGTTTTTGAAGAAGGAAAAAAAACTTTCTCAGATGAGATAAATTTTCTCGGCTTAGAAAATTTCTCGGATTGAAAACTTTCGTGAATTTCAAAACTTTCTCGGTCAAAGAAAAGGAATTCTCAGATGTAAAATTTCAAAAATTCTCGGCTTAGAAAACTTTCTCGGATGTAAAATCTTTCATGACTTTAACAAAATTTCTCGGCCTTTAAAAGGTTTCTCGGATGTAAAATCTTCACTGAGTTCAAAACTTTCGCGGACTTGAGAAAAATTTCTCGTATGTAAAAAATTTTCACTGAGTTTAAAAAAAACTTTCGCGGTCTTGAGACAAATTTCTCGGATATAAAAATTTTCAGAAGGTTCTCGGTTGAGAAAAAAAATTCGCGGCTTAGAGAGATTCGCGGGATAAGCTTTCTAGGATATGGATTTTCTGAAAATTCTCGGCTTGGTAAAATTTCTCAGTTTCTTGAAAATTTCGCGGAGTTAATCTTTCTCGGATTTTGGGCATAGGTCATTGAGAAATAATGTAGTTAAAGAGAAGTTTCGCGGCTTAAAATTCTCGGGATAAAATTTCGCGGACGTGGAAATTCGCGGACTTGAACGATCAAGCTCAAAATTTCGCGGTCAAGAACATGTTAGTACTGTTCCATTGCTTTTCACGCGATTTCCCAGAAAAACGTCTCGTTCTCGCTCAAATCTCAACCAAAATCGCTCAAACTTGATCCTAAACTTCAGAAATTCTTCCCTAAACACATAATCGACCGATTTGTGAGCTAAAAACAACAAAAAAATGGGTCAAATCGACCAAAACAGAGAATGGCCGAGATGTCTTTTTCTGAAAATTTTCTGCTTAAATCTTGCTCAAAACTCGTTAAAACTGATCCAAAAGTGTTCTAAAAACATTTTAGGCATAGACTTGATCTGGGGGAGGGTTTTAAACACAAAAACGAAGCATCAAAACCCCAAAACAAGCTCAAAATGCCGAAACCTATTTTTTGCTCAAAAAACACCTTTGATCTTGTTTGGAATCGAACGAAACTGGATTCAAATCAACGAAGATCGATCCACGTTTGCTCTGATACCACTTGTTGGTCCCGAAATGCACCAAACAAGGAATCAAAGAAGCTAGATGGAATGGAATGGAATGAAAAGGGAGAATTTCTCACCTTGTAGTGTGTGTAGTGTGTGAAAACGAATTTTTGCTTTTTGATCTTTGATTACCTTTCAAAGTGAGTTGGTAAAACCTTATATACCACATTAACCCTAGGTATATTAAGGCCCAATCACTAAATAATTACAATCTAGTCCAAAGCCCAAGCTAAAGATAATTACATAATTAATTCCAAGACTTAAACTATTGACACAACTAATTAAATATCCTAACAGCACATATTACGGAGGATTCAACATGCCTAATTTTCCGACAAGGAATTGGAATCGTTTCTCATCCAAAGCCTTGGTGAAAGTGTCGGCTAGTTGAAACTCCGTGTTCACAAAATACATATCTATGGTGCATTTTCTACGTGATCTTTGATAAAGTGATATCTAATATCTATGTGTCTTGTGCGTGATGATGAACAGGATTGCAAGTAATGGCGATGGCACTTTGACTATCACTATAAATGGGTATATTATTTAAATTGTACTCATAGTCGCGAAGCTGTGTCCGCATCCACGGCATCTGGGAGCAACAACTGGCGGCAGCCACGTATTCCGCTTCGGTCGTCGAGGTTGACACACAATTCTGCTTTTTGGATGACCAGCAGACCAGCTTTTCGCCTGGAAATTGAGCGCCACCAGATGTGCGTTTCCTGTCCATTCGACAACCTGCATAATCAGCATCAGTATAGCCAATAAATTTGAAGTTCGTACCCTTTGGATACCATAGTCCAAGGGTAGAAGTGCCCTTAAGGTAACGCAGAATCCTTTTAACCGCGAACATATGGGATTCTTTGGGATCGGCTTGAAAACGGGCACATAAGCAGGTGGCAACATGATATCTGGCCGGCTCGAAGTGAGGTAGAGAAGAGATCCAATGATGCTGCGGTACAGTGTGATGTCGACCGACTTGCCTGAGGAATCGGCATCCAACTTGCAGCTTGGTGACATAGGAGTGCTGAGAGGCTTGCTCTGGTCTTAATGGAATTTCTTCAGACTATCCTTGATGTATTTTGTTTGACTGATGAAAATCCCATCTTCGAGTTGCCTGGTTTGTAGTCCTAAAAAGAACTGCATCTCTCCCATGTGACTCATCTCGAACTTGCTTTTCATTAGATCTCCGAACTTCTTGCAAAGCCGTGGATTAGTTGATCTGAAGATGATGTCATCGACGTATACTTGAACGACCATCAGATCTTTGTCTTGCCATTTGATGAAGGGGTTGTGTCTATCATTCCTCGTATGAATCCTGACTTCACGAGGAATTCACTCAGGACATCGTACCAAGCACGTGGGGCTTGTTCTAGGCCATTGAGAGCTTTATCCAAGCGATAGACGTGATCGAGATGTTCTTGATCAACGAAGCCTTTCGGCTGAGCGACGTAGACTTCTTCTTTTAACACACCGTTGAGAAAGGCGGTTTTAACATCCATCTGATAGACTCTGAAGTCTTTGTGAGCCGCATAAGCCATGAGAAGGCGGATAGCTTCGATTCGGGCAACAGGAGCATATGTCTCGTCGTAGTCGATGCCTTCCTGTTGATTGTATCCCTTCGCAACTAGCTTTACTTTGTTTCGGATCACTTCACCATCTTCATTTTTCTTGTTTTTGAATACCCATTTAGTTCTGACTATTGTTTTCCCATGTGGACGGGGTACCAAGGTCCACACTTGAATACGTTCGAATTGGTTGATTTCCTCTTGCATTGCAATTATCCAATCCGGGTTTCGTAGTGCGTCTGCTACCTTAGTAGGCTCGTTTTGGCTTAGGAAGCAGCTGAAAAGACTGTGTCGACGACGTGTTTTCACTCCATCCGAAGGACCGCCAATTATCTGATCGACCGGGTGACCACTAGTCCACTTGCGCTCATGAGGCAAGGCTGAAGTCGAGCGTCAGTCATCTGCGGGTCTAGATTTCCTATAGTCTCCGATTGATCATTTGTTTGAGGAAGTTCCAATAGTGCACTTCAATCGATCGTCTCTGATGATACTTCCTCGATGACCACTATGTGTTCTTCGTTATTCTATGGCAATTCTGAATCGGGTGGGGTAGAGATGTGAGAAGAACTTGGTAGGTCGGTCTCGTCGGGTCGGGGATCCACTGTAGGTGTAGTAGTGCATGACCGATATACTGGTTCAAAGAAAGAATCCAAATCGTCTAATACAAGTCTCGTTGCTTCTTCTGACATACAATTTGGAGTTGTTGCCATCTTATGTTGGTTTTGTGCCAACAAACCAGTGATTACGGGTTCTGAGATATTGTCTTCAGAAACCAACGGGTTGAGCACGGGTCCTGAACTGAGTTGTGCAGGAGCCATCTGGTTGGGAACGGCTCCTGGACTGAAGTGACCAGAAGCCATATCTGCCACTTCGTGGAAAGTGACATTATAGCTTTCCTTAATTATTCGGTTGGACTTGATGTATACTCGGTACGCTTTTGATGTTGAAGAATACCCGACGAAAGTTGCTTCGAATGCTTTAGGGTCGAACTTTGCACGTTGCTCTCTATCGTTCGCCACAAAGCACTTGCACCCGAAGATTTTAAGGAATGAGATGTTGGGCACTCTATTATTCACAATCTCGTACGGAGTCTTGTTGAACCGTTTGTGTACCCCCGTCCTATTTTGGGTAAAACAAGCAGTATTGACTACTTCAGCCCATAGAAAATGTGGAAGTCCTCAATGGATCAGTATTGTACGAGCTGCTTCCACTAGTGTTCGATTTTTCCTTTCAACGACCCCATTTTGTTGAGGTGTTTTGGCGGCTGAAAATTGTTGACTTATTCAAAGTTTCTGATAGAACTCACTGAGATGGTTGTTCTTGAACTCAGTGCCGTTGTCTGTTCGTATAACTTGAATAGTCCGTTGCAGCCATAGGCTGTTCCTCTGTAAGTCAATCTGAGAGATGAGGCATACATCTGTCGAGGGCCGCACGGACGTCAGGTTGATTGTGTAAAGATTGGATTTCCGAAGTCCTTGAAGGAGTTCTGTGTCCTGACTATCCAAAATTCTGCACCGGTCAGCATGAAAGACCACTTGGAACCCTTTGTCACAGAACTGGCATATGCTGAACAAGTATGGCGGAGGCCTTCGACATACGAGACATCCTTTATTGTCAGATTCTCCAAAATGATATCTCCGAATCCAAGAATTGGAGCTGAGTCATTGTTTTCGAATCTGACTTTGCCTATTGGTCGGTCTTTGTAGTTGCTCAGCAGCTATTGATTACCAGTCATGTGTGTGGAGCAACCAGAGTCGAGGTACCACACATGATGGATCTGCAAAAACAAATTAGAGAGCTTTAGGTACCCACTTAAGCATGGGTCCTCTCAGATTAGCAGATTTAACTTTGGGTTCAGATATGATTTCTAAACTTTTATTTGGAGGAGTTTTAATAACCCATTCCACTTTTGGATAAGTGGGTTTGGGTTTTGCCTCTATAGGAGACTTGGCCTTTTTGGCTTTTGTCGTCCCAGGCGGAGATTTAGGAACCCATTTGGGCTGAACCTTGCAGGGAAGGTTAATTTCAGCACGTACAAATGCTTTGGAAGGTTTGACCGAGGAAAAGATCTTTTCTTTTAATAATCTCCTAAGGTGCTTGGGGGACTCAATCTTTACGGGATACCTTAGGTGAGTACAGGCATGTACAGCGCCATAAGCTTTCTTTATGGCTGGATCTTGTTTCCTACGGGTTTTCGTTGTGGCATTTGTTTCAGTATGATTAATGGAAATTTTTGAGGTAGAGCCTATTTCGAATTTGTCGCTTCTAAAGGTGATAGGCTGAAGTGAACAAGTGAAAGCAATTATTTTGAACGTAGAAATGGCTCTTTTATTACCACGAGTGTCTTTTATTGTAACAGAAGGAGTATCATTTTTAGAGACATTCAAGTCTGCTGGCTCCTTCTTTATCTTCTAGACGCTCTCGCCTTCGTTTTCAATGCTGGCTCTACGCTCCCTGTGGACGCAGGTGAAATAGAATTAGTCTTAGCACTTTTAATAGAATTATTAATGCTGTTTTGATCTTTCGAAGGCGATTTTTCGATTTTCACATTTTTTATAATAGCGTGAGAGGTAGTTTGGGAGGGTGAGGAAGCCTTGAGATATTCCATCTCCTTAAAGAACCATTTCTTTGCTGCTTCGAAATCCTCTCGTTCTTTATCTAATTTTGCCTGTGACTCCTCTATCTGCTTTATGATAGGGGGTTTCTAGAGAGAATTTTGATAATTAACCTTTTGGACTTCCTCGTAGTGTGTTTCAGATTCAGGAGGTAGAACTTGAACTAAATCACTGACAGGTGTTAAGGATGGTTTCCTATTTTTGTCTCTTTCATTTAGTTCATTGTAGTCAAAGGGGATCTGAGGCCCATGTGGGGCTTGTTTAATGGATGAATCAAAAGCATTTTCATATGTCGATTCCATAATGTTTCTAAGAGAGGTTGCAGCTAAACCCATGTTCTTAATATCATATATTTCTTTCTTCCGTAAAACATGTGGGTTAGTGCAACCTATGCCTTCTATTGGATTATAGAACTCTATATCCTTGGGCTTGTTTAAGAATATCGTCTGTTCAGAATGTCCCCTACGCGTAAGAAGGTCATCTAATTTTTTAATTTTTGCATATAGCTTCTTGCGTTCCTCAGCGAGCATAATTATTTTCTACTGTTAGTTTAGTGGCTTGACAGACATCTAGTTCCTTACTAAGCTCACTAACCTTAGCATTTGATATTTCTAATTGAGCTTCTAAGTTAGTGATCGTAGAGGTAGCTTCGGTTATCCTACAATTTAAGGTGGATTTCTCGTTGAGATTCCTAACCAAACAATTGTAGTTATTTGCTAGCCTATCTTCTAATTCCTTAATCCTTTCACTATGCTGTCCTAATGGAGGTTGACTAGTCTCTCTAGAATGTAGGCTCTTGAAAAGTTCTTCTATTTTCGCACTAGAGCTCCTAAGTTCTGATTGGAGACTATCTATCTTCTCCTGAGATCTCTCAAGTTTATTCTCTACTTCCTTAATACTTGTCTGCTCACCTTTCATGTTAGCATATTGTGTTTGATATGATTCTAACATGGTCAATAATGTGGAAGAAGAGACTACCTCTTTTGACGAAGTGGATGCGTTGTCGTCGTCCGTACGATTAGATGTTTCGGCGTCTGATTCATTGTCAAACGGGCCATGAGAGCTAGATTCTCTTCTTCAGAACTCGATGTGTCCTCGAGCCATTGGTCCTGTTCGGCCATGAGAGCTACTCCAGCTTCCTTCTGTTTCGTCAATTGGAGCTTCCTGGAGTAGTAGTTGGCATCTCTCTTCTTCAGAAGAGTGCACTCTCTAACGGAGTGATCTGGCTTGCCACAGTTGAAGCATTTGTTAGCAGGGTTCTTGACTTCAGAGCTCTTCGGTGCACGTCCTTTGTTTTTAGAGCTTGTAGTCCGAAGTCTGTTAGCTGAGGTTGAAGGCTTCTTCTTGAAATACTTCTTGCTCATCATTTGTCCTATGAGAGCTAACTGCTTTCCTAGAGCTTTCAAATTTGGCTCAACGTCGGAGTCTGACTCTTCTTCCGACTCTGAAGGTGAAGGAGGGAGGCCTAACGATCTTTTCCTTTCTTGATCTCGAGCTCCTCTTCTCCGAGACTAAGGCAACAGTCTCTTCAGTCTGTTTGCCTTTCTGCTCTTTGAGAATCTCACTTATATCATCCTCATGCTGTGCGAGATTGTCAAACACGGCATGGACATCCAACTCCTCTAGATCTTTATTTTGTCGAATCTGAGTGGATATTTTCTTTCATTCCGCAGGCATAGAAGATAGAAATCTGATGTTTTTCTCCATATTGGTCTTTGTGATTTCTATCCTCCTCATCTCGTTGAGAAGAGTGAGGTATCTTTGGTAGATCTCGTATAGACTCTCCTCCGTCTTTGCTTTGAAGGAGTCGTAAGCAGTGAGAATGTTTGCCTTTTTGGCCTTTATGCCAACTTCCGTCCTCTTCATCATCCTATGCAGTTCATCCCACACTCCTTTAGCCGATCAAAGGCTATCAATTTGTCTGTATATATCGTTGGGGATGCCCTGCATGAGGGTATTCATGGCTACTAGATCAGCCTTAGCTCGAACCCTTTCCTCTAGAGTATTCCCTAGACTCCTTTAGTCGCCTAGAAGGTGGAATTGGAGGAGTAGCTGTTTCATCACCGGGTACATGGACCCAGAATTGTGTCGGTCCCTCTTGAAGAGACTGCAGTAGATTTTCAGCTTGATCTTTCAGAGCGATGAAATTTAGGAAGCGGCTTCTCCACACGGTATATTCGCTTCGTTGCAAAATCGACGGACGGTTGTCATTCCGAGCGAGTATGCATCCATTTTGTATTGTAGTCGAGTTGTTGAAGGATCTTCGTTAAGTGTTTTGAAGGTTTGAAGATGATGTAATGTGCTTCACAAGTGACAAAGTCCGTTAGCAGCGTTTGATTCGAAAAATTAGTTCGTGAATTATTTTCGATTCAATCTTTGAAGTTTGATTGAAAATAATTTCGTTGAAATAGAATATACTGTGTACTGTTCTCGTGCAAGAAAGTTTGTCAGCGAAATATTTTACCAGCGAAATAAATTGCTCAAAATCGTTCGGTCGAGAAAAATTTCCTGATCGTGAATTTATTTCGATCGTAACAGTACGTTAGTAAGTTTCTCGAAAAGTCAAAATAAATCTGTTGACTAGAAAAGTTTCTCGCGTGTAAATGATTTTTGCCTGGTCAAACGTTAAAGGTTTGACCGAAAAAGTTTTTCGAGAGAAAGTTTTTACGCATGCAAGTCAAAATTGGTCTCTCTCGAAAAAGTTTTTCGCTGAATAAAGCTCGAGAAATATTTCTAACTAAAATCGTTTCTAGTGATGACGATTATAGCTCTGACTTCGTATTCTGACCGAGAAAAATTCTCGCGCCATGTTTTTCGATCGAGAAACTAATCCGATCGTAAACCTAGCTAGAAAAATTAGAACGATCGAGAAAAATTAACAGAATACGATTAACACGGATTCAAGCAAAAACAAGGAATTAGACAGTGAAATTTCAGGTAATTGCTCGCAATCAATTACTAACTACGCACGAACAAGCAATTAAACACGTTATGAAGCAAAATATGTCGAATTTGAGCAAAATCAGAACGTGTTCTTCATGTTCTTCGCAAACAGTAACTCACAGAATCGATTTAAATCCGAAGTTCAAACATCTACGAATTTGATCGAAATCAACATTTAGCACTTACTCGAGCACAGAAACATCAAATTCAAGTCAATTAAGCACAGAATTATGCTACTGGATCGAAAAAAATTGCGCCAAACTGTTCTTCGATGAACAGTATCCAGAAAATGATTTTCGATCCAATTCTAACAATTTTTGATTCAAAACAGAACGAATCTGCTCTGATACCAATTGTTAGGTCCTACGATTAACAACCCTAAGATCCCAGGCAAGAATTCAAAGTAATTCGACGATAATGATAATCAGTAGGATTCGATGGAAAAACTCATTTGAAGAACGAGAGAGAGAATTCGAGTAGAGTGAGAAAGTTACTGTTGTTTCTCTCTCTTGAAATTGAATTGCAAGCCTTTCGGATCAATTTTCAAACATTCTCTATTCAGCACAATTTCTTTACATGTATTTATACCAAACAATCTTGGTATAAATATCAAACTAGTCCTAATATAAGGACTACTATACAAAACACCCCAAATTACAAGGACAACTAATAAAATCAAGTACAATTAGAAATGGTATTCTACTGGAATTCTGGGCCAAAGCGGTACGATATGCTATATATATTCAGAAACGATGTCCACATCACAGCCACAAAAATCGAACACCACAGAAAGCATGGACTGGCCGAAAATCGACGGTAGCGCACTTCAAAATATTTTGGAGCGTGGCGTATGCACATGTGCCCGATCAGAAGAGGACCAAGCTTGACGACAAAAGCAAGAAGCTCGTGTTTATTAGGTACGATGAGAAGACAAAAGCGTACCGGCTCTATGATCCAGAAATAAAAAGGTCATATTGAGTCGAGATGTCCGAGTAGACGAAGAACACTCGTGGAACTGGAGCGATGAAGAAAATACAACGAAGGGAGAACCACTGACTGTTGCACCAATACCCGTTCCGGTTTCATCTCAAGAAAATGACGAGGAGGATGAAGCAAGGCAGCCGAGGATACGAAGCATGCAAGATCTGTACAGATCGACCGAACAGGTTCACCTAGTCTGCTTACTGGCCAACTCGGAACAAATTAGTTTCGAAGAAGCCATAAGAGATAAGAGATGGAAAATGGCGATGGACGAGGAAATAAATGCGATCGAAAAGAACTACACATGGAAACTTGTGGAGTTGCCAAACGGGCATAAACCAATTAGAGTCAAATGGGTTTATAAAAGGAAGATGAACGCTCAAGGAAAAGTTGAACGTTACAAGGCGAGACTGGTTGCGAAAGGCTATCGACAACAAGCGGGAATAGATTATGACGAAGTTTTTACTCCCGTTGCAAGAATGGAGACAATCCGTTTGCTCCTAGCTCAAGCTGCACAACTCAACTGGCCAATCTACCAGATGGACGTGAAGTCCGCTTTTCTGAACGGGGAACTTGAGGAGGAAGTTTACGTGGAGCAGCCCTCATGATATTCAAAATCGGGAGAAGAAGGCAAAAGTGCTGAAGTTAAAAAAGGCGCTTTACGGGCTAAGGCAAGCACCACGTGCATACATCCGTATCGACGGATATTTCAAAAAAGAACAAGTTCGAGCAATGTCCGTAGCACGCCCTCTACGTCAAACGAGAAGGAAAGGAAATGATCATCGTCGCTCTTTATGTCGATGACATTATTTTCATGGGAAGCAGTGAGAAAATAGTCAACGACTTCAAGAAGGCGATGACGAAGGAATTCGAGATGACGGACTTGGGACTGATGAAATATTTTCTCGGTCTCGAAGTCGAGCAAAGAAGCACGGGAATTTTTGTGTCGCAAGACGCGTATGCGAAGGCTATATTAAAGAAAAATAAAATGGAGGAAAGCAACCCGGTAGCGACACCGATGGAACTTGGAACAAAACTGTCCAAGTTTGAGGGAGGACAAGGAGTGAATGCGACTGATTATAGAAGTCTCATGGGCAGTCTGCGATACTTGACCTGCACGAGACCCGATATCGCTTATAGCGTTGGAGTCGTTAGCCGGTATATGGAAGATCCGAGCCACTCGCATCTAAAAGCGATTAAGAGGATTTTAAACGATACAGCCGAGGAACGCAATCACTTGGACTATTTTATCCAAAGGCGAGCGACGGCAAATTAGTCGGATATTCTGACAGCGATTGGTGCGGAGATATCGATGATCGAAGAAGCACTGGCGGCTACGTATTTTATTTAGGGAATACGACATTCACATGGTTATCGAAAAAGCAACCGATCGTAACTCTATCAACCTGCGAAGCAGAATATGTGACAGCATTGTGGTGTGTCTGTCATGCAATCTGGCTGAGGAACTTACTGCTCGAGTTGAATCTTCGACAAGATGAGCCAACTGAAATTCGAGTCGACAATAAGTCAGCAATCGAGTTAGCAAAAAATCCAGTTCATCACGATAGAAGCAAACATATTGATGCTCGTTTTCATTTTATCAGAACACACATAATAAATGGAGAAGTGAAGATGGTACACGTCGCGAGTTCGGATCAAGTTGCGGATGTTTTCACGAAGCCTTTGCCGACAAGCACATTCGAAAACCTAAAAAGAATGCTCGGGATGAAAGACAGGAAAACATTGAGCTTAAGGGAGGAATTTGTCGACTAAGCTCAATAGCTTAATGTCAAAAGAAATACAAAGGAGAACAAAAACAAAAGAAAGGCACACAAATCAAACAAATTGGGCTGCTCCCACAAGACCTTATTAGCACTCTATTCTTTGAATAAATCAAAGTCTAAGATATGAAATATCACACGCATGCATAGAATATTTAGATAAGATTTAGTTATAGCTTATCTTTATCATATGTGTACTATATATATGTGTGTTTGCATGTAGTTTAAAACACAAGAGAAAAAACATGTGAGTGTCATGTATTATCATCGATAGAGTGGAAAAGAAAGAAAAAGAAAAGGCTCGCTGGTGTATGTATCATTAGTAAAAAAAACTTTTGTTCCTCTGTTAAAAAAAATCATTTCTCCTCATTCATTCTTGCTACTTCATACTCACACCCACATATAAAGACTTGTCACCCTCTCGTAAGTCGATCTAAAATAACATAGGTTAGAGTGGATCAAATGTGCTTAGTAGCTAGTCCCGAGGAATACGACAATTCCCACCAGGAAAGAACACGTTTCACCACAAAATTTGATAACCAACTAGTGTGTCGTTCCCGGTGTATGAGGGCGAAAGGCCTAAAGCGAGCGACAACATTCTTTCGGGAAATTTTCTTTGGATGGCATTGCTCCCGCTTTAAGGTGTGTTCCAAAGCTTATGGTGTGCTTTGATATCGATGCGAATGGAATCCTAAACGTGGCTGCCAAAAGATAGAGGAAGTGGGCAGAAGAATGGGATCACCATCAGCAATGTTGAAGGCGTGCTTACCAGTGATGAGATCAATAAAATGCTAGGGGAAGCAGAGAGGTCTAAGGCACATGATGAGGAGCTTAAGAAGAGATTCGAGGCCAAGAATAGGCTTGAAACTTACGTCTACGGGACCAGCGCCACTTTCTATACCAAAAGGTCTGCTATGAATATCTATTCTGCCGATATTGAGAAAATAAAAGATAAGATCAGATCAGCCATGAAGTGGTTGAATGAGCACCAAAATGCTGAAGCACATGATTTCGAGGCCAAAAGGAAGAAGCTGATGAGCCTCTGGGATCCAATTGTTGCTAAGTTCGTCGCTGATCGACACGTGGTGTAATATGCAAGTGCTACAAGTGATAAAATAAAACGTATACCTAATTACTATCACCAACGTGCGATAGGCAGTGGACCTATCGTGTGTAGTGCAGTAAAGTGAGTAAACGAGTATCGAACACGAGGAATAAATTGACTACTAGTATTAACCTATCGACTCGATATCTAGCCTAAATAAAGAGCGCAGATTTTTGTACGAACTATCCTAACAGATTACCCCTAGATCAATGAGAAATTCAAAGAACACGCCTAAACTGATAATAGAACTTTCGGATGATAAATATGTGCTCGGGATTCGAATCCCGCTAGGTATTATCGCCTAAGACAATGAAATATCGTTCCTACGTGGTAAGACTAAATCGCAGCAATTTCCTACCTGCTCGCGAATTTGCTGTCGCCCTAGACGCTTGCGTGGATCTAAGACTTAAGAATTACTAACAGCGAGGATCGAGTATTTGCTTTCGCCCTATACTCGAATCCTATCATCTACGAAAGGCATAATCGTTATTTAGATGTCGCCCTAAACGATTTTCCATACATGCACTTTAACACATAGACATATTAAAGCGAAGAAGCAATTTCATATAACGATAAATAGTCTAACACGAGTTACGATAAACATATGTCTTAAATACGAAGTAACCTAGCGTTCATCTAATCCCAAGCACACAGGGAATTTAGCTACTCATAATTGAAGGAAAACAACGAAAGAAATAAGGAACGGGGAAAAAAGATCCATGATCATGGTGTACTGATGATTTGCGATGGTAGCGTGGATGAATCTTCGTTCTTCGTTTAATTCGGTGTGATTGCATCGTTGATCTGTCTCTGGCGCTCCGGGACGTGTTTCTGCATTCCTTTGTGCTCTTTTTTGTCTCTTGAAAGATTAGGGTTGATATCTCGTGGGAATTCCTTTTTCTGCGTCGAATTTGGGCTTTTATGCTGATTTTCGTAAGTGTCACGGCCTGGGACATGATCACACACGGCCGTGACACTATCGGGGCGCAAAATGTAGCTCACTGCCGTTCGTCACAGCCTCGTGCAGAAGCGTCACGGTCTTGACGCTTTACAGCCTTGCGACAGTTAAGTATTTCTCTCAAATGGAGGGGTAAACGATGTCTGATTGACCTGTAAGTTTAACCATAGATAGAAGACTCGCCATTATTGATTCTGACCAAAGCGATTCTCAATCTGAGGTCTGGATTGAGGGATATGAATTTTCTAATGCTGCTGCTGCTATGGGTCACAGCCTGGTGCAAGAAGTGTCACGGCCGTTACTTGCTTCAGCTTTCGGCCTCTGGTGGTTGTTACGCCACGTGCACAAGGTGTCACGGCCGTGACACTTGGCAGTGTTCGTCATCTTTGCGCCGTTTTGCCTCGTTTTCGCTCATTCTCGCCCGAAACGCGTCCTAAGCTCCTTCAATATCAAAATAAGTGTAAATATGGCAAATAAACGCATAAAATGATTGCTAGAGCTCTATTATATCCCAGATAAGTACTACAATAAACGTATTGAACTACGTTTACCAAACCTCCCCACACTTAAGCATTTGCTTGTCCTCAAGTAAATTAGAAGTCAGAGAAGGCACAAATCAAGATAACGGCACAACTGTTCGCAACTTAGCATCATAGCTGGAACGCAAAAAATAGAATCAAGCAACAATCATGAATAATGCACTAATGATCGGCACCTACCGACCCGAGTTTCCTTAGCACTGCTAAACCAAGAATCGTACCTCACAAGGATTCCCTCAAGTCACTCTGTGTATAGGCTAATATATCTTGCATCACTCAAATTGTGCACTAGTCCGAACCCTACCATAAGCTTGCAAGCTAATCGCATATCTACTACTTAAAGTGGCAAGCATAAATCGGAGGGTCTTTTCGTCGAAATGGGTCAAATAGTAATGAGGCGACAAGCATAGATATACTGAACACGTAATCTTAAGGCTAGACACATAAGCAAAAATTCACAGAATATAGCATGATCAAACTGACGCACCAACATACGACTCAACACTCTCGCTCTGAAATCCTAGACTTTTCTGCTGGACCCTCTCATCTCAGTTCCCTTTCATTTTCTGCCCTTTCACCTTGGTTACGCTCTAATTTTGTGCACTGCCCTAATTCCCTAAACATCAAGGTTTGGCTTTTGTCGCAAAGAATACATCGTCACAGCGAATCCCGTGTACTTAGGGATACTTATTACCAAAACCTATATCTTGCCAAAGGGTTATGGGCAGGCTTATGCAAGGGATCGGGTCATTTCTGAAAACGGTCAACTCAGGGACGAGTCATTTCACGAATAGCAGAGAAGAACATCGAATCATACACTGAAAAAGTAACTCTCAAATTCGACTTCTGCTCTGTTCTAATCAACTCAGGTTCATAAAATCTATGGCGGCTTATTCGGGTCAGGGGCATTTCACAACATACGAGGTAAGCAACGAATAGGCTCAGGCTCAAAATGGCTAACTAATAGGATTAGTCATGGTGGAGAAATCTGGCCCTGGACTTAATTCCTAATGCCCTCATCATGTTCAAATTAACGCACCAAAACAGTTTCAACACGTATCAGACAGACAAGTTCTAGAGAGACACAGACTAGGCACGTCACACAATCAATAAAAATGAGCATAAGCTCGTCAGGCTCAAACTCTCACAACGTAACAGGGTTATGTGTACGAGTCCCTCAAAACAGTGCTATATCGATTCAGGCAAACATGATTCAATCAGTCATGCATATCCTAATTGCTCACAAAATTTCATAAAATGCAGACCAACTCGAGATAAATGCAAACAATCATGCCTGAATTCAGTAATTCATGCCTTTCCAGCGATCTTATCGACTCACGGACACGTCCTAAAAAAGAATTTGACGCATGCCTTCATAACTTAAATTCCCCTCCCCACACTTAAGTCTGACGTTGTCCTCAACGTAAAAAGGATAAAAGGAAGGAAAAAGTAAGGTTGAAAAGAATGTGACTCCCCTGACAAATAGATGCCGTGGTCGTGAAGTAGTTGTGACTGAACACGTGAAGGTCGTGGATCGTGACTCGTGGTATCCTGACATAACTAAAAAGAAAATGAAACGTAAAAAGGAACTAGACATAGATAATAATAATAATAGAAGATTTATTCATATGCATCATAGTCATGGGCAAATAAAAGAAAGTACTAGAAAGATAAAACATGGGTTGCCTCCCAAGAAGCGCTTCATTTACCGTCTTTAGCCGGACGTGCTTTCGTTCGCTTAGGGTGGCTGGAAGTCAAGGTACAACACCTTTTTTCTGATTAAATCTCCCTCGCCTACATCCATACATTGGAGTTGTCGCTTTTCGCCGGGCAGCGGTCTCAGCTTTACCGGCGGTTGCTCCTCGATTGGGCTCTTGTCCTTAACTTCTTTGCTGTTTTCGCCGATGATCATCGTGGGCTCGTCGACTTCCTCTTTGCTCAAAACCTGTGATAAACCTAGTACGGAATACGAGAAATCATGCTCACAAGCATCTAAGTAATAACACTTATCATCATGACTCTTTTTCATTGAATCAGACATATTAAACATAACCTTTTCACCATCTACCGTCAAAGTTAACGTCCCATTCCTAACATCTATCATGGTCTCGCCTGTAGCGAGAATGGCCTACCTAGAATCAATGGAACATTATCGTCCTTGTCCATCTCTAGGATAACAAAATCAGCAGGAATATTGAACTTATCGACCTTAACTAGAACATCTTCGGTAACACCTAGAGGGTATATTGATCTATCTGCCAATTGAATACTCATCCTAGTGGGTCGTGGTTCACCTAATCCTAAGCGCGTAAACATAGAATACGGCATCAAATTTATACTAGCGCCTAGATCAGCTAAAGCATGCTAAACTACTAAGTCACATATATGACAAGGAATAGTAAAACTCCCTGGGTCCTTGAGCTTTTTCGGTATCTTGCTCTGGAGTATCACCGAGCACTCTCCACGTAGGTGTACAGTGGAGACGTGTTCGAGCTTCCGTCGATTCGTCAGCAAGTCCTTCAGGCACTTCACGAAACTGGGCATCTGCATAATAGCTTCAACAAATGGTAAGTTAATATGTAATTCTTTGCACATATCCATAAATCTGCTAAATAGCGCCTCGTCTTTGTCCTTCTTCAGTCGTGCTGGATAGGGAACCTTCGTCTGGTATGAGCTCACTGGTGGTCGCTCGATCTCCCTCGCTTTTTCTATTTCGGGTGCAGCCTCCTCCTTTTTAGGTTGAACCTTATCTTTTTCAGGTGCAGCTTCCCTCAACCGAGCTGGGTACGGAATCTTTGGTTGATACGGCTTCACGAATGGTCGCGTCTTTCCCTTGTCATCCTCTACCTTCTCGACTCCGTCGCCCTTGCTTTCCTCCACTTCTGGCTCGTCGTGACCCTCGAAATCGACTTTCTCCTTTGAATTCTGCTTGGCGTGAGCTTCTTGTAATCCTCTCCCGCTCCTCAGGGTTACGCATTGCAATACTCCTTGGGGTTTGTCTCGGTGTAGCTCGGGAGTGATCCTTGATTTTGCCCCTCCAGTTGCTTTGCTAATTGCCCCACTTGCTGCTCCAACCTCTTGATCGAGGCGTCTGTATTTATGAGCACGGATGTCATTCGCCTTCATGTACTCATCCATCTTTGTCATCCGATTCTCGTGGGCTGCGGTGGTGCTGCTGAAGTTCGTGAGGAGCATCTTCATCATATCCTTCATCTCCTTCATATCATCGGATCCTCCGGCAGGTGGGTTCTGATATTGGCGTGGCGCCCCATTTCGGAAACTAGACGGTCTGGGCTGAAATTCTGGCGGTCCTTGCCCTTGATGATTCTGATTCCCATACGCCAGATTGGGATGCACTCGAGGCTGGTAGCGTCTGCCCGAGTTGGCATTCAGACGTTTCGTGGGCTGCGCCACAGATCCCGCACAGTGGTACATAAGGCGTATGCTGCGTCGGTGCGATGTTGGCCACGGCGTTCACAGGCTGAGTCTGCCCGGATTTCGGGAGTAGTGCGCTGATGACTGTCTGCAACTGAGAGTTCATCACATCGATTTGTTGTTGAAGCGCCTCGAATTTGGCATTTGTGGCCGTCTCCTCGCTTACTCCGAATACGCCTGGTGTTTTCATCCTCGTATTGCCCCTCATGAAGCTGTTCCTCGAGTAGTCCTCAATCATATTCCAAGCGTCGGTCGCGTTGAGCTTCACGAGTCCTCCTCCTGCGGCTCCATCTAGCATGTGAACGGTCTGATCATTGAGCCCCTCGTGGAATCAGTTGATCTGAGCTGCCTTTGACATTCCGTGTTGCGGGCACCTCTTCAATAACGCCTTGTATCGCTCCCACAGCTCGTCGAGGTTTTCTGAGTCCTTCTGGTGGAAAAGAGAGATCTACGTCTTCAACCTCAGCACCTTAGATAGTGGAAAATAATGATTGATGAAGGCGGCTCGCATCTCCTCCCAAGTAGTAATCGATCTGGGCGGCAACATATCCAACCAATCCTTCGCCCAGAACTTGAGCGAGAATGGGAACAACATCAACTTAATCGCATCGCCCGTGATCTCGTTGATCTTGATGGTGTCAATCACCATCAAGAAAGCCTTCAGATGGGAGTAGGGATCGTCGTCGGGATTGCCCTCAAACTGGGCCGTCTGGAAAATCATTTGAAGCCAAGAGTGCTTCAGCTCAAAGTTGTTGTTCTCGATCGGCGGGATGACAATCGCCGACTCAGTACCGCCTAGCGCGGCATTCTTGAGGATATCTTGTAGTGATGGCTCCTCCTCGTGGACGGGTACTCTATGGTCCGCCATATCTACTTCTGTATTTGGACTAAAAGAAATCGACCGGTAGAAGAAATAACGAAAATAACAATGACTAGAAGAACAAATAATGCAAATAGTAATAAAGAAAAAAAAGGAAAACTTCAAATAAAAATGGCTAAATTACCGAACTACGGTGTTCTTAATATCAATCTATCCCCGGCAACGGCGCCAAAAACTTGATCGACACGTGGTGTAATGTGCAAGTGCGACAAGTGATAAAATAAAACGTATACCTATTTACTATCACCAACGTGCGATAGGCAGTGGACCTATCGTGTGTAGTGCAGTAAAGTGAGTAAACGAGTATCAAACACGAGGAATAAATTGACTACTAGTATTAACCTATCGACTCAATATCTAGCCTAAATAAAGTGCGCAGATTTTTGTACGAACTACCTAACAGATTACCCCTAGATCAACGAGAAATTTAAAGAACATGCCTAAACTGATAACAGAGCTTTCGGATGATAAATATATGCTCGGGATTCGAATCCCGCTAGGTATTATCGACTAAGACAATGAAATATCGTTCCTACGTGGTAAGACTAGGTCGCAATAATTTCCTACCCACTCGCGAATTTGCTGTCGCCCTAGACGCTTGTGGGGATCTAAGAATTAAGAATTACTAACAGCGAGGATCGAGTATTCGCTTTCGCCCTATACTCAAATCCTTTTATCTACGAAAGGCATAATCATTTCCATACATGCAATTTAACACATAGACATTAAAGCAAAGAAGCAATTTCATAGAACGATAAATAGTCCAAACACGGTTACGATAAACATATGTCTTAAATACGAAGTAACCTAGCGTTCATCTAATTCCAAACTCACAGGGAATTTAGCTACTCATAATTGAAGGAAAAACAACGAAAGAAATAAGGAACGGGGAAGAAAGATCCATGATCTTGGTGTACTGATGATTTGCGATGGTAGCGTGGATGAATCTTCGTTCTTCGTTCAATTCGGGCGTGATTGCATCGTTGATCCGTCTCTCGCGCTCCGGGACGTGTTTCTGCGTTCCTTTGTGCTCTTCTTCGTCTCTAGAAAGATTAGGGTTGATATCTCGTGGGAATTCCTTTTTCTGCGTCGAATTTGGGCTTTTATGCTGATTTTCGTAAGTGTCACGGCCTAGGACATGATCAATCATGGCCATGACACTATCGGGGCGCAAAATGGAGCTCACTGCCGTTCGTGACGGCCTCGTGCAGAAGCGTCACGGCCGTGACGCTTTACAGCCTTGCGACAGTTTCATATTTCTCTCAGATGGAGGGGTAAACGATGTCCGATTGACATGAAATTTTAACCATAGATAGCAAACTCGCCAATATTGGTTCTGACCCGAAGGGATTCTCAATCGACGTTTGAATTGGGAGATATGAATTTTCTAATGCTGCTGCTGCTATGGGTCACTGCCTGGTGCAAGAAGTGTCACGGCCGTGACTTGCTTCAGCTTTCGCCCACTGGTGGTTGTCACGGCCACGTGCACAAGGTGTCACGGCCGTGACACTTGGCAGTGTTCGTCATCTTTGCGCCGTTTTGCCTCGTTTTCGCTCCTTTTCGCCCGGAACGCGTCCTAAGCTCCTTCAATATCAAAATAAGTGTAAATATGGCGAATACACGCATAAAATGATTGCTAGAGCTCTATTATATCCCAATTAAGTACTACAATAAACGTAGTGAAATACGTTTATCAGTCGCATTTTAAAATTTAGCAAGAAATTAACACTTGCTAGCCTTTTGTTCATGATTTTCGTTTCGGACTTATTTAAGCTTGGGATGCGCAGCATGTTTTCTTCGTATAAATATACTTTGTCGGCGCTTACTGAACATTGCCAGCTTTTTAATTGCACGGTTTTACTAATGTGTCCTAGAACTTTTCCTTTCTCTGAGTTTAGTTAAGGCTTTTAAATAAAATAATGCAATTTTAGTCAAAACATTTTAATAAAATGGGGTTATTTCGTCCGAAATTAATATGAATGCGTTTGTATTCGCGTATTTGAATGAAATCGCTTGATTTTAATTATGAAATTCAAAATCGTAATTTCAAATCAAAATTCACTGTTTAGCGAACCTTAGGATTTCAAAATTCGGATTTCAAAATAGAGCTCGACTCGAGCTCGTGAAGCTCATCGAACTCGATTTCTAACCATTTCTAATATAATTTTAAAAATAAAATAAAAATCATAATTAATATAAAAAGCCAAGCTCGTGAGCCAGCTAGCGAGCTTTCGAGTGCCCACGAGTGAGCTCGAGCTCGAGCCGGCTCATTCGCGAATTCGTAACGAGCTCGAGTCGGCTCATCGAGCTTGCAAATCTGCCCGACTCATCGTCCACCTCCTTATTATTATTATTATTATTATTATTATTATTATTATTATTATTATTATTATTATTATTATTATTATTATTATTATTATTATTATTATTATTGTTGTTGTTATTATTGTTATTATTATTATTATTATTATTATTAAAACACACTAAAACCGCTCCACAGGTCACATCCATGAACAGCCTTGCCCTCAAGAGACTGTGGAGCGGTTTTAGTTTTTTTTGGTATCAATATATTTGAATTGAGTGTGAATGTAAAGTATGATGTGTGTGAACCGTGTGCGCATAAAAGATATTTTGTTTCGCTGTATTGTCTTTCGCAAGGAAACTTTTTATTAATTGGGTCTTCCACGGTTTTCGTTGCGGAAAATCCGCCAACATTTTTACTTGAAACGTGATGTTCGTTACAGGTGGTATCAGAGCACAACCTCTCGCAGTACGATGCTGGTTTGGTGACGAACCAGGCGGAAGCTGGTGGGCATGTGTCGACCGGGGCCGAAGAGGGTGGGGAGTGATCGCCGGTGCTAGAGAGGTGCACGGACCAGGAGCGGCTCCTGACAGGCTTCTAGGCAAAGGGGTACATGAACGAACCGATCCCACACCCGAATGAGAGGAGATCCTGAGGCTGACACCGTATGGGCGTGTGAGGCTAAGAATAGTATAAGAGAATTGATAGTACTACTCATATCACCAAGGTCGACCAACCGAGCGAGTGCATGAAGCACCGAAAGGTTAAATGGTGGTACAGTGGGGCCAGACTATCTGTCGGAGTGTGGTGGGCCCAACCCCACAGGTCCCGGTAGGGACCGATGCTACAGTGACACCCGGTATGGGACGGGACGTTACAGACATAACTTCTATTCATATAAAAAACGACTACAACTAACCCTACGAATTTAATAGCCGAGCAAGCTTCCCTAACTATAAATCGTAAGATTGCATTAATCGTAATGAATTCTAGCATTAGCTTGTCCCTCTTTCTAGTGCAACTCACGATTTCCCAACAATTGTCTTGTTCACATAGACATGATGAAGACAATATTAAAGACTTCAATTATATAGACCTGCAATCAATTTTATTCATGAACGAATTCAAGTAACAAGAAGAAAATACTGGGTCTTTTTAAAAAATAGCCGTTGACGTGGTCAAGTTTAAAAAAATAGCACTCTTGACTTATTTTTTTGGTCAATAGCACTCTTTTTAATTAACACTTAATCATTTTCTTCTAATCCCTTAATATTAATAAAAAATAAGAAAAACAAAAATATAATACAACAACGCCTAAAATGAATTAAAAACTGCACGTTCATTTTGTGGCCCAAAGCATTCATTCCACCTCCTAATTATTCTTCTTCTTCATCATCGTCCTTAAGAAAAATTAACCGACCTCGTATCAGCTTCTTCACAGGCGAAGGAACACTGGAAAGTCCTCGGCGAACGAAAGATTCGAACCTCACGCTTCAGTGTAAGTATTTTTCCGGGTCGTATTATGAATATAACCATCTAAATTTGTAACTCTCAGTCCTAAACCCTTCCAATGGGTTCTCAAAGCTTCGAAGTTCCGGTTTGGAAGGCCGAACATGTTCATTTTTTTACTTCCAGTTGATCCGAGGACCCTGCTTGAAAGCAGGCAATCCGCGCGTTACACCATGGGACCCCACATTAGTGCGGCGAATAAATTCACGGGATCCGCACTTAAATTCACGGGACCCGCACATAAATTCACGGGATCCGCGCATCAGTGCATGGTCCCCGCACATTAGTGCCGGCCCATTAGATCATGGGACCCGCGCATAAGAGCTTGGGCCCCGCGCACAGGAGCTTGGGTCCCGTGCACAAGAGCTTGGGCCCCGCGCACAGGAGCTTGGGTCCCGTGAACAAGAGCTTGGGTCCTGCGCACTAGAGCTTGGGTCGCGTGTAGTAGAGCTTGGTCCCGCGCTATATGTTAGGGTTTTGGGAAGCTCTTACGGAATTTTGCAAGCTATATAAGGCTTGGATCTATCAAACACACAGCATCTAACATTTTTAAATAATCCCCGAAACAAAACAGGAAGAATGCTGACGGACGCCCAAATCGTCGCCCGCCTCCACGAAATCGTCTGTCACTCGGACCCCTGGACTACAACGGCCGCCGCCGTCCGCCGCCGTCTAGAGGCCGACCTCGGCGTCGACCTTTCCCAAAGGAGGGTGTGGATCGTGGCCGAGATCGACAGATTCCTAAACAGCGATGACGATGCTCTCGAGGTCGACGGCGACGACGATGATGGTATGAGCGAAGTCATCGAAGGACAAGCACCCGAGGCTGTCCGAAACGACGACGACGAGGCTGAGAGCGAAGTGATCCAAGGCCCAGGTTGGATCGAGGTTGTCCGAAATGACGCCGTGCAGAAGGATGTCGACCAAGCTACGGTTGGTGGAGAAGGGCGAGAAGGGTAGAATAAATTATTTAATAATTTTATCAAGATATGCTATTATTGATGTACGTGACCCTGACAATATAATTAGTTGTATTTTAAATTAACTATGTTTTATAATATAATATTTAGTTCCGTTGAAAAATATAGATAGTGCTATGGTATTTAATTATTTAATTAGGTTAGTTATGTAATCAACCTAAAGGGGTATTACATTAAAGGGTTTTCAGGTTTAACTGCAAGTAAGTGACCCGTGATGGAATAGTAAAAGTAAAAAAGCATTTCAAAACCACCACTTTAACTTTCAATTCAATTCAATCGTTTTTCTTCTGCACACAAAAAATGCCCTGCAAATCGTTTCTCTGCAAGTCCAACTATTCTCTGCAAGTAAAACCCAGTCCTAGAGCGTAAATCGACAATGGCAATCAGCGCGAACACCCAGAATGTATTTTTTCTACTCTGCGTCTTCTTCAATTTAACGCAGCAAACCCTAATTCGGTGCGGACTCGTGCTGATAAGCATAGGACCGCGCATAGAATTGAACTGAACAGGACCGTTTTCACGGGACCCGCCCATAAAATGATGGTCCCAGCACGGGTCTACTGCGTATAAGCGTGGTACCCTGGTTATAACGAGCGGGTTCCCTGGTCGTAGCGCGTGGGTCCCGTGACCTTGCGCCTATGAAGAACAACACGGGACACGCGCGGTACGATCAGGGGACCCACACGTAAAATCAAGGGACCCGCTCTTATAGCCAGGGGACCCGTGCCTAGTCCATCATCTTATGTGCGGGCCCTGTGAAAATACGCACAGGTCCCGTGAAAGTAGACACAGGTCCCGTGAAAATACGGCACAGGTCCCCTGCTCATGCGCTGGGGTCTCATTCGAATCTGTGCTTGGCTGTCAGCATATGCGATGCGGTCCCCTGCCCATATGTGCATAAGGGTTTTCGATTTTCAATATTCATACCAAGTAATTGGCTAAACTGTGTTTTATGTACAAATTAGGTTGTGATGAAGAAGCAGTTGGGCACAAGTGCCAAAGTTCCTGATTGTCGTCCTACGGTGACCTCGCTATACGGCGAGGCCATCCAGCTGATAAGACAGCGCCTTAACGATGAGGAGTGCACGTTTATTATGCCCAGAGTCCGTTCGGCCGCCTTGTCATGGCCGAGCCGGACTTCCGCCTCTCGATTCAGTTGCTGTGGTACCTCATTTAGAGGCAGACGGCGCTGCGCACCCGCGAAGAGCTATGGATGGTTGTTGAAAAAAACCACTTCGATTTTCAAAATCAGAGTATTGCCTAATCACCGGGCTCAAGTTCGCAGCCGCGATAACGGTGGTGAACCACGATGAAGCATTCACGAGGAGGCATTTTGGCGCTAGATCAACAATTCGCCTGTCGAACGTCAAGCAGGCGTTGGAGGAGTTGGCCGGCGACGAGGAACGTGTGGACTTCGAGAAGCTCAAGTTGGCGGACGTCTACTTCGCCACTGCGGTGTTGCTGCCTCGATAGTCCAAGAAGGACACCGTCGTCAGTTCCTGGGTGCGTCACCTCGCTGAAGACCGATTGCTTTCTCGCAGTATCCTTGGGGCGGCGAGGCTTCCAAGGAGGTCATACGCGCTGTTAAGAAAAATCTACGGGAGAACCCATGGGAGTGGCTGATAAGAGGGTTCGTACAGCCACTTCATGTGATTTATTGTTAAGCTTCTTTGCATACCTTGTTTTTACATATAAGTAATTGCTAATATTTTTTGTGTTATTTGTATTCAGATACTAGCTTATGAGTGCATCCCGGGCGTTGCAGACGCCTATGCGGTGCGCAAAGAAGAAGATTTCACGCCACGCATGCTCAGGTGGCGGACGAAGGAGTGGGGTCGCAAGAATTGCCTGACTTTGACGAGCGTCGCAGATGCCGCTGACAAGTCCTACCATGTACTAGGGTTGATAGTGCCGACAGCAGACGAGCTGGAGGCGGCGTACTATATGGACAGCGTCTTGGACGCTGGGCCGGCACACGAGTCATTCGATGCGACCTTTCCACTCCTGCAGGGAGTGGAGGTTAGGTGCTCCCGGGGACACCGCCATCACGGCAAGGGCCATAGCCGGCAGAATGTCGAAGCTGAGGTAGTCCACCAGATCGAGCACAGCCTTCGCGACGACGACATCCCCGAACAGCCGCACGAGCACGGCTTTCATGCAACTCCAGGGACGGGTCCATCGAGTGGACATGGTTTCGCCTCGGAGGCACGCTTCGAGGACAGGTCGAGTCATGTGGATCAAAACTTCACCAACATGTTTGGGCGATTCGACGCACTTGACATGCAATTCCAACAGTTACGAGAGGACGAGGGTCGACATTGGTCGACGAACGAGAGAAGGTAGGATGCGTACGAGGAACATTGGAGCCAAATGCGATTGTGGGGCGACAGCCTCAGGGAGTTGGGGAACTCGGTTGAGTCCTTGGCGAGCAGATTTAGGTTTGGACCGCGCACTCCGCCTACCGAACCTCGTTATAGTAAGTTTTTTCTAATTATATTTTTAATTAGTTATGTAGATTACTGAAAAGTTACTATTTACGATATAGATGTCGAAACAAGCGAGTCTGGAGGTGGATCGCACGATACACACGCCGAACGAGGTTACGGTAAGTTTTTATACTTAAGGACGTGAAAAGTAATATCTATTCGAATTTTCTTGTATAGATTACGATGAGAGATGGTCACAGTCCGTCGAAATGGGCGCATTCCCGTTACGGAGACTATGTCCAGTCGGAATGGACCGGCGGAGAGGCAGAGAGAAGAGAAGAGGTGGTCCCATCGTCGTGGATAGGCGCTTATGGTCTCGGGGTTCACGAGGTCGCGCATTGGGAGGTCGAGACGCACGCCGATGTTCAGGAGGACGACGCTCAGGTCGAGATGCACGACGAGCCTCAAGAGGACGACGCTCAGTTGGAGACGCACGCCGAGGCTTGGGTTTCTGACCAAGCGCCCGACAAAGGAAAAGGCGTCGTGAGAGAGAAGACTCCTGAGCGGACGAAGAAGCCATCTCGGTACCGCATGACGCCGTTCACCGATTTCCCCTCGACGAATACAGTAAAAGCTCCAAAGCTTTCGGCGTTCGAGCGGCATATCCAGTACAAGGCAACCAAACTCTGGCCAAAAGTCGAGAGTACTCTTTTGACGCTCATGAAGATTACCGGCGCCAAACTATGGCCAAAAGTCGAGAGTACTCTTTTGACCCTCATGAAGATTACCGGCGCCAAAATTGACGGAAAGCCACAACAACACGACCCTGGATGGCTCCTGAACCTTGCGACTGAGGGTATTCCACTCGATGAGATGGTACATATGAATTACCAAATACCTTTCGTCACCTTTTACTCAAAATGTGTTGAAAAACGGTCTATATCTTATTGCAGCACGTCGATGAATGCCTCGCTGGGATTGTCAACTTGCAGAAAGTTAGCAAATAGGTTGCGAGTTCAGTCGCGTACATGCCCACTAGGTTTAAGACGCTCGTCGATGAGCGATGGGTGCTAAACCTAGTCGGGAAGCCATGTGTGAAAGGCTTCAAGAGATTGCTCCCGTTCGCGCAGGGAGAACAGGAAGATTGGATGAGCAGGTCGTGGGATCTAGCGCCCAAGTTGCCATCCCCATGCGTGTACGCGAGGCCGATGGGCGTTGTTCGTTGTTGATGTATCAAAAAGGGAGTTCACGATTTACGACTCCGATGCGCCTGCTGGCTTCGAGTGGCGCTATATCGCCGACGACGTCAACAAACTTCGGATCGTAATCCCCGCTATTTTCAAGAAGCTGGGACTGATAAAACACATTCCTAACAAGGGCAATAGCTGGCCAACTGGTTGGTGTCGCGAGTTCAGAAGACAAAATCAGTAAGTTTTCATGAATGTTGCGTTTTATTTATCGGTCGTCAGTGTTTAGAAATAAGTGTCATGTTGGATATGATTTTTAGGGGAGAAGCTGGCGTGGCGATGTTACGGGCGGCAATGTCGCTTATGATGAAGAAGGACGACGTCCTCCGGCTCAATCAAACTCATATGAAGGAGTTTAGAAAATACCTCGCATGTTCTATTTTGAATAAAGATTGGGACAGTTTTTAGTAATTTTGTTTGTTGATTAAAATTTCCTGTGATGAGTCTAAATTTCATGTGTTGAGGAATCTCTGTTGAATTTTAATTTTACTTGTTTGATATTAACTTTACGTGTGTTGGATATGAATTTAGGGTTTAGAATTGTGAAAGATTGTGTTTTTCTGTGTTTTCCAACTTTTTGTCAGTGAGACTGATGTGTGATTTGACATAAAAATCAAAAGCACTTAATTTTAAGTGATTTGACATCTTTCTAGTTTCTTCTGTTGTTGAATAAATGTTCATGTGTTGTTTGTGATCTCTGTTTAATTTAATTTTAGTTGTTTGATATTAACTTTACGTGTGTTTGATATCAATATAGGGTTTAGAAATTGTGAAAGGTGATTTTGTCAGTGTTTTCCAACTTTTTGTCAGTCTGAGAGTGATGTGTGATTTGACATAAAAATAACGCGATTGGCAGTGATTTGACATAACTTAACTATTTTTATATTAACTTTTCCGTGTTATCTACGAACGCTCCCTGCGCGGGGCCCCTGAATACAAGCGCTGGACCCATGCTTATAATGCACAGGTCCCCTGCCCTTTACGCGCGGGTCTTCTGCTTAAATCAAGCGACATTTTGAAGGGACCGGTCGGACCCGGCAATGACATGCCCATACTTTTGACAGGACAACGTCCGACCCGGACATCTCAGTGTTGGGACTATGCAATATGCGCGGGTCCCCTGTTTTGAAGAGTGGGTCCGCTGTCCAAAAAATGTGGGTCCCCTATGTTCATGTGCGCTTTTTGCAATGTTAATTCATGGAAGTAAGCGATTAATTGAGCGTATTTATACTTTGTTTATCGTAGACTACAATATAAAGTCATCATAAAATAGCACAGAACAAAAAAATTGGATTAAATCACAAGAATTACGTTCAGTTTATAAAATTGTTACAGCCTACATAAATCACAAACATGAGTATGTTTTCTCGGTGTGCTCTCTTACTAGATTCACGTCAGTGATCGTAAGACTTGAAATACATGTTGTAAAATATATTCTCTTTGTTTTAAACTTGGAGTTATATATTGTTATCGAGTGGTTATTTTATTTTATTTTTTTAACGCGCACTTAATTTTTATTAATTATTATCTTATTAAGGAATTTCATAATATTAGATTTTCTCAACATTTCAAGCAAATCGGGAATAAAATGTCAAGTCATCTGTCCTGTACATACTCTATAGTGACACTGCTCTGACATGTCACTTTTGACCAAAAATGAAGACACTGCTCTGACATGTCACTTTTGACCAATAATTGAGCAATTATTGGTCCCACTCAATAACGAACATGACTAACCCTAATGTGCGGGTACCTGTGGTAATCGGCAGGTCCCCCTTTTAAGTTTGGATTCCATGCTCGCACGCGCCCTCCCTACGCGCAAGACTCATGGGACCCCCGCGTTACTATCATGGACCCAAACCCTAATCTCAGGGGACCATCACGTTATGGGCAGGGGACCCGGTGGGAACCACAAAGATGCACAGGGGTCTCATGCGCATCCGTGCGGGATTCGCTGCATATGCGATGCGGACCCCTGCGCATCTTTGCATAAGGGTTTTCTAATTCCATATTCGTACCGTAATTTTCTAAATTGTGTTACGTAAGCGAAGCATAACATGGCAAAGCAACACAGAAAGCAGACGCACACGTATCAATACCTAACATAACAGAACACAAATGGCAACGTATAAACGTACGTAATACAAATATGCGCAAACACTACAACCGTATCTCCTACCAAATTCACCAACCGAAGGAAACCTATTTTCTGGGGTCGTCACGTTGTGAACCAACAAGAGGCGGTAACATGTCCATAGTACTTTCAATGCGATCCGTTACCGGCCATGTAGTACCTTCGTAGGCCAACCTCCAGATCTCCAAGGTATAATAATCGTGCACTGATTAATACACTGAAACTTGGGCGCAACCACAAGCTGCAATCACATGTGGACATTTCGCAGCTCTCTTTCAAACATCATGCACGTGCATTTTCGCGGCCCCAAATCGACCACCTCGTTCACATGCTGCCCGAACACGTTATATGTTAGATGCCCGACTTCCGACTCATGAAATTTTTGCGACTCGGCGAAACACTCTCGTATGATAGACTCCACCTTCGGCGTAAACCTAGTCATGTCCGCGGCGATTGAAGCCTCCGCAGATCGCCGATACTTGCTAAACCATAATGACGTTAGTCGATGAATTGAGTCCAACAGTCCACTAATTGGAAGCTCTCTGTCCTTACATAGAGCCGCATTTATAGACTCCGATCCATGGTCGTCATTATGTTGTATCTTGATCTAGGGCAATATGCTCCCCTCCACATTTCCTTCGAAACTTCGTCAAGATACTTTACCACGTCCTTGTACTTTGCTTCAAGCTGCTTAAAAGCACTGTCGGACTCGCTCTTTGTGTAGCCAGTCGCGACACGCCAAAAAATCGGGCAAGCACCTTTCTTCTTCATTTTTGTCTTCACGTTTTGTTGAAGGTGCCACGCACAGAAACCATGAAATGCATTCGAGAAAACTATCGGGACTGCATTCTTGATTCCATTGTTCCGATCAGAAATTATTACAAGATCGTCGCTATCCGCGACAAAACGTCGCAATCTCAAGAGAAACCACGTCCATGACTCCGTTCCCTCCCCCCGTCGGCAAGACCCCATGCTACAGGATATTGATGGTAATCACCGTCTTGGGCAGTGGCAATCATCAGAACACCCTTATACTTCTCCTTCAAAAAATTCGCGTCGATAGAAATGACATTCCTCATGTACGTAAAGCCTTTGACGCATGCACCGTATGCCAAGAACATGTACTTGAACCGACTGTCTTCGTCCATCTCCCAATCGGTGATACTGCCCTCGTTGGCTTGCCTCACCGCATCTAAGTACGCCGGCAGTTAACCGTAGCAAGAGTCCCTGTTACCAACTAGTTCATCGGTCGCAATTTGTTTCCCTCTCCAAACCTTGTATGTATGAAACGGGAACTCCCTGCTCTGATCATCGACTGTATGGAACTGGGTGTCGGGATGTCTTTAGGAGCCCTGAAACTTTTCAACAACGTGCTCGATACGAGCGACGAACTTCCTTGGCGATTTCTCCGGCGTCGATGAGGCACGCCACACGTGTGCCTGTTGTTGTACTTTCGGATCGAGGAAAAGGGGGAGTTCTTGTCCTGTGCAGCTCGTACTCGCCATTCGCAGTTCTCAATCGCATATTTGACTACGTACAGGTTTTGTTTGACCTATCCACTTGGAGGCCGAAGTATGCAGCGAGTGCAATTTTAGTGATTTCGTCCTTGAATTCTTGCTTGCTACGAAATTCTTGTCCAACGTAGGGTCGAACCATCCGTAAACGAATAGGTACCATCTTCGGCCACATTTATAGCGTCGTCGTGCTCATCGACATCAAACTCGTCATCATCACCACCATCATCGTCATCATCATTATCATCTGTAGCACCTTGGTCGTTTTCATTTTCAGTTTCCCGTCCGAGTTGCTCGTTCTCATTATCATATTCTTGGCTGCCCGTTCCGGAGTAATCACCTAAATAGCCACTGCTTTCATTACTTTGGTAAGGAGGGTTGTAAGATGTGCTGGGAAAACCCTCTAATGGTTGGATTTCTGCGTTTGTATCGCACTGCGCTATAAGGCCGATGTCGAAACCCGACAAATCATTATCATGAGGTTGAGGTGGCAGTGCAGCAATGACGGATAACTCAAGTTGCACGTGAAGAGGTGTTCTTGATCGTGGACAAGCATAACCAAGGTACGCACGTACGCCGTAATCATTTTCGATGTATATGGGGCGCACATAATTGTAGTCTATGCAAGGCATATAGCTTAACCTAACTTTGGTATTGTCGTTGCGTAACGACAACGCATTCAATATCTCGTTAGTGAGATCCACTAACGGGCATGAACCGTCGTCTACCAAGATTGATTGCCATCGGCAACTTGGATCAGGAACCCAGTTTGACATATTGTCCTCGCGAATTATCCACTGACCATCGACTTGCAAAAAAATGCTCGTGATCGTCATGATTATCACCTGTAGAAGAAGAATAATTTGGTGAGCTTGTTTTGGTCGAATGAGTGCTCGGAGTTGCGAAATCCTCGCGCAGCTTTTAATACATTCACGCGTTGTTTTTAATTAATTTGTTATTCTATTTCTATTTTATTAAAATCAAGGGTGATGCATGTAAGGTAAGGTAGGGTCTGTGCGATACACAAGGGACTGGGGCTTTTGGATCTGGGGACCAAAGCTGCTTAAACACGGGACCCGCACGTAAGGTAAGCTAAGGTCCCTGCGCATATACACAAGGGATCGGCGTTTTTTGATCTGGGGACCATAACGTTATAACAGAGGACCCGCACATGAGGTAAGGTAAGGTCCGTGCGCGCATAAGTACATGGGACCGGCGCTTTTTGATCTGGGGACCATAACGTGATAATAGGGGATCCGCACATGAGGTAAGGTAAGGTCCGTGCGCGCATACGTACATGGGACCGGCGCTTTTTGATCTGGGGACCATAACGTGATAACAGGGGACCCGCACGTAAGATCGGGGGACCCGCGCATATTGAATTGGCGCTGACAATCGGGTCCCAAGCGCGGATGAGCGGGTCGTCTACCAATCTAGGGTTGGTCACCTGCCATTATTGAGTCGTACCAATAATAATTGAACAATTATGAGCATTGGGTCAAAACTGTTTTCTCAGTCACCTGTCAAATCACCCATCACGTTGCGTTTCATACACACAATCAATTATTCAACAATGAAAGAAATTTTACTCTACTAACCCTACAAACTAACATCCATAAAGACTTCAACATGTCCAAAATGTACAAAAATGTCCAAAACCACCTAGGCACCTACAAATGGAGCATACAGCTATGCTGGTCACGCAATATCCGGGAGCGATACGCTGAAATATCTAACTACATTTGATATTCATTAAATGCTAGCGTGTCAACCATAATCATCTCCACCGTCAAGGCTGCATGAACCCCGCAATCCAAGCTACCAGCCTTCTGGTTCCGATTCTTTCTATTATTCAACTATATTGAACTTGAAACGCAATATGCAGAAAGAAACTCCGCCTGCAAAATATAGCAAATGTTACGAACATGTTACTAAATAAATTAAAATGATAGACAGACGGATTTCAGCTACTTATGAACACTCTCCCGGCGAATGAAACCTGATGCACGCCCAACGAATCGTTAAGGACGAATGTTTGCGTTGACGCATCAAAAATAAGCACTGCCCAGTGACGTTTTGCGAAAACAGGAGAGATGATGTACTTGCATCGCACCAACGCATCATCTGTGAGACGCTTCAACCATATCCGACAGCTTGTCGACAATCCACTAAGGAATTCATCCATATCATCCACCGTCACTTTCGCCTTCCTATTCAACTTTTGCGCCTTTCTAAAGTGCTCGTCTTGCACGTAACTTGGAAAGACGAACACGCGGGATAATGGTCGGAGTTCGCATAGATTCGCCTCAAGCAATCCAGGTATGCGTCAAGACAATTGGACTTGAGCATATCATCGAAGAGCAACATGTAGAAGACTTCGGCATCCACGTCGAACATGTCACTTTCCCAAACCTTATCACTGCCAAAAAAATTATTACGTGTTTATGTACGATAAATGAGTTTGACATCGAAAGCAAAATCTTGCCGCTTAAGGTACTTGATAATGAGCTTGCGATCAGATGCATGAATCAATTGACGCCAGGAGAAGTCAAGTCGCTCGAGGTACTTCTTGCTCCATTGCTCGTTTATATCTTCTTTGGAATCCTCATCACTTAGATCAACAACTTCTACGGTCGACTTGCCTCTTCTTCGAAATCCTCGGGCCCTCGACGAAGCACCAAAATCTCTAGCCTCAACCACCGCCACAGATGTGGGGAACTCTTGAACATGTACAATCGCTAAATCATCCTCTTCCCGAAAGCAACTGCTCTCGATCTGGAGGACTACCTCAGCTTCGAATTTCTGCCTGCTAGGGCCCTCGCCGCCATCGCGGTGTCCGCTGGAACACCTAACTTCCACTCCGTGTGCTAGTAGAAAGGTCACACGATCGAATAGCTCGTGTGCCGGTCCAACGTCAAAGACGCTGTCCCTATAGTACGCCGCCTCCTGCTCGGCCACTGACGGCACTAACAACCCTCGTACATGGGACCCGTTAGCGGCATCTGCGACGCTATTTGAAGTCGGGCAATTGTTGCGACCCCAATTGTTACTCACCCATATTAGCATGTGTGGCGTCAAATCTTCATCCCTGCGCACCGCAAAGGCGTCTTGAACGCCCGGTATGCACTCGTAAGCGAGTATCTGAATACAAATAACGCAATAAATATTAGCAATTATTTATATGTCAAAAAATGGTATGCAAAGAAACTTAATTATAAATCACCTGAAGTGGTTGTACGAACCCACTGATCAGCCACTCTCGTTTCCTCTCCGGTATATTTACCTTTAAAGTGCGTATGACCTCATCGAACGCCAAGCTTCCCCAAGGATATTGGGAGAATGCAAACCGATCTTCAATGAGACTCAGGACACACTGATCCACGACGGTGTCCTTCTTCGACGGTCGACTCATCAGCAGGCGGTGGCGAAGTAGACGTCCGCCAACTTCAGCTTCTCGAAGTTCGCATCTTCCTCGTCGCCAGATAACGCCTCCAACGCATGCTTGACGTGCGACATGCGGACTTTCCTGTTGCCAAAATGTCTCGCGGTGAATTGTGAGTCGCCATTGACCGGCGGTATCTCGGCTGCGAACTTCAGCCCGGTGATTAGGCAATACTCCGTTGAAAATCGGAGTGGCCTGTCGCCCACAATCATCCACTCCTCATCGCGGTTGTTCAGACTCGTCTGACTCTAGATGAGGTACCACAGCAACTGGCCGAGGTGTTAAAAGTGGGCTTCGCACTAATAAGGCGGCCGAACGGACTCTCGTTCCTAAAAATCTCCTACTCGTGGTGGTTCAGACATTATCTTATCAGCTGGCTGGCCTCGCCGTATAACGAGTTCAGCTTTACACGGCAATAAGGAACTTCGTCATCTGTGCCCCACTGCTTGTTCATCACAACCTAATTTATACGTAAAACACATTTGAGCTAATTACGTGGTATGAAGATTGAAAAATAGAATACGCTTATGAGCAGATGCGCAGGGGACCGCATCGCATATGCTGAGATTCAAGCACGGATGCGCATGAGACCCCAGCGCATCGCCGACGTCCCAGCAAGGGTCCCCTGGTCATAGCGCGCGGGTCCCCTGGTTATAATGCGCGGGTCCCGTGAACATTGCGCGCGCACAATGACACGGACGCGCCCGTTAAGGTCAGGAGACCCGAGCGTTTAAGCAGGGGACCCGCGCTAAAACGCAGGGGACCGTGCTGGCGACCAACATGTTATGGGCGGGTCCCATGAAATACGCGCAGGTCCCCTGCTCAGAAGCGGGTGCTTGCAAGCACGGGACCCATGCATTAAAAATCGACGTACGCTTGCAAGCAAAGTACTGTTCTTGCAAGCACGGGTCCCCACCAAATTAGGGATCGATGGGTCGTTCCCAGGTCCCCTTATCGCGTTAAATTGAAGAAGATGAAGAGTACACATACCTCCACTCTTTGAGTGTTCGCGTTGAATGCCATTGTCAATTGAGTAGATTGAGTTTCAGATTTCGGTTTGAGTTGCAGACAAAACGATTTGCAGGATAAGGGTGGGAGAGAACGCTTGCTTTTTTTACTAAAAGTGCAGTGAAAGTTGAAAGTGGTTGCTTTTTTCTTTTTTTTTTACTTTTATCCTTCCGTTCTTCTATCACGGGTCCGATGTTTCAGATTCGCTACAGTGTAACATGTAAACCCTTTAATTAATTTTTTCGTTAAGTGTTGTTGAGGTTGTTGATTGACATTAAATGAGGGTAAAATAGACTTTAGCGCAGAATTAGTAAGGGTTCAAAGGTAACATCCGATTTTGGGTGCTATTTTTTAAATGATGACCAACTTAAAGGCTATCTACTTAAAAAAACCCAGAAAATACTACGATAAATCATTTGAATCAAAGGATTAATCGCTAGGGTTCATCTAATATCAAATACAAAGAATTAGCTACTCATAGAAGATAGAAGAACAAGAGAACGAGATTGATGATAGAAGAAACATTATCTCCCCTACGATTCGGCTCCCGTGCGTTTCACACGTTCTTCCCTTATTTGCCTTCGAATTCTCCAATCACCTCTAAAGTGTGTTGTAGGGTTCTTGTGTCGTCTCTAAGTCCCTTTCCTTCGTCCCGCAAAGGTTATATTTATAATAATCGAAATGTCCTTTTTTGGTAAGGATCCGTGGAGATTGGCTTAAGTGTGGCTCTAGCTAGTTCGATAGATTATTGCTTTTTCCTCGAGTTTCTTGTCTGAAGACTCAACTCAAGGGAATGCAACAACCTCAAAACTCCGCTACTCTAAAAAGTTATCATCACCACCAAAACAGTATCGTCACTTGGTTTCTCGTTTGTTGCTACATAGAATCACCACAATTTGCCCAGAACAAATGAAAACATGAACAATTAAAGAGAGTGTGAATAAGGGCTTAGCATTCGTCTCTTCCTTCTACGAACCACATTTTGTCCGTGGCTGTACCTTGAGTTGAGACTCGGAGAGAGTGGCGTAGATTTTTTAAATCTTGATCGTTGTGTTTATGTCATATGTGGATTCAAGTAAAACAACAAGCAACAAAGACCTTACGAACCTCTGTTGTAAAACTAGGCCTAAGTGGTTCGGCCGCCTAGGCACTAGGTTTTTTTGGGAAATTTTTTTTTCTAAATGCAAAAAAAATAGTAGTGGGATTGACAATATTTATTTAGATGGATAAGTATTGATACAAATTTACTTTGCAGTATTAGCATAAAAGATAATAACAAAATCGGGTATTGACTAATTTCTGCCACCGCCTAGCTGTCTAGGTGCACGCCCTTCGGACACCCGACTAGTTGTCTAGGCGCTATGCCCCACGGACGCCTGGCAAACGAATTTTATAATATACGAATAGAATACAAGCAAGAAGTTGTGAACATGTAAAATGTTTCTACCCCCAGTTTGACTCTTCTCCCAAGCATAAAGGTAGTAAGAAAAAAAGGGAGAAATCCAAAATGGTTTCCGATGTCTACTACATGGACTAATTTAGTCTCCGATATTTCGGTGCCAGTTTAGTCCCCAGTGTTATCGATTATTGTCCCGCCGTTAGACGGTTGTTAATTTGGATGGAAAATTAACACTTGTCGACATGCGATTGGCCAAACTTAAAAAATCATGAGTAAACAATAAAAAGGTGAAATTGCAAAAAAGAATTTTTTTTTTAGAAAAAAGGAAAAGCCTAATATATTAAGATAAAATAAAAAAGAGATAATAAGAATATTTTAATGAATAAATGTAAAAACAGAAAAAAATACAAAATTAAAATAAATTAAGTAGAAATAAAACAAAAAGAAGAGAGAATTGTTAAAACTAAAAAATAATAAAAAGAAAAACTGAGAACAAAATGTAAATCAAAATTAGATTTATTTAAAAAATAATAAATTTGATAAAAACGAAATAAGGAAATTAATGGGGGTGCATCCGTCCCAGTATTTTCGTAAAATTTCATTGCACTTTTTTATCCTTATTTTTGTCTTATTCTTTCATATTTAGTTTCATAAATTAATTTTTACTTTTTATTTCATTTTTCATTTATAATTTCTATTTATTATGTTGTTAATTTTACTCTCTATTTTTATTTGGTTTTATATATTTTTTTTAATTTTTATATTTGTTTATTATATCATTTAATACATTATTTTTCTCTCTTTCTTTTTTATTTGATTTTAATTTTTATTGTATTTAATTTACTAGTGCCTCTCTCTCTCTCTCTCTCTCTCTCTCTCTCTCTCTCTCTCTCTCTCTCTCTTTTAATTTTTAATCTATTTTTTATTTTTTCCTTTTTTTCTATCTTGCTTTTCTTTAATGCTAATTTATTATTTTCTTAAGTCTCGGCAGGACCAATTTGGTTGAAATCGACAACATCGGCGACTAAATTAGTCCACGCGAAACCTCGGAGACTAATTTGGTCCATGTGTAGATCGAAGACCATTTTGGGTTTTCTCCTGGAAAAAAAATTAAGGAAAAGGCATTCCCTGAATTTAGCGTATTTTATTCTTAAGAAATATGGATGGACTGACACTATAATCGATACAGTCATTCTTATTACGTTGAATAATCAACTCATCTCAATTCTTTACAAATATTCACCAGCATGGATCTCCTTAGTTTCAATCACCAAGCTTTGTTTGAGAAACTTCACCTAACCGACACTAGACACAAACTCTTCAATATTTGCATCAGAACTTCCACCTTCGCCTATGGATTCTTTAGCCATTTCTTTCCACTTTCTGACGTTCTTCATGATCGCTTCTGTCACCTTCTAAAACCTCGCTGATGCACCGAGCAATCTCATGACGGTCAACAATCCCACGATCGATATTATTTGAAGCCTTAATTCCATTTTTCCAAATATCCATAACGAACTTTGCGTTCGTGCTTTGATCTGTTCATTGAGGCATGGCCACCATCGGTATGCCCACACACAGTGCTTCTAACGTCGAATTCCATCCACAATGAGTGATAAAACAACAGATCGCCTCATGCGCTAATACGTCTAATTGTGGACACCACGAGATAATTAATCCCTTTCCGAAGGTCTCTTCTGCAAAATCTTTAGGGAGTTTGGATTGCCCTGACAACCCAAAGGAAATTCTTGTTGCTTAATTTGAGACCCCATGCGAGTTCGTGCATTTGATCATCTTCTAATTGCGCCATACTACCGAAGGAAACATATATGGTAGACTTGGGCTGACGTTCGTTTAGCCAATTCATGCAGGCCTCGGACATGGGCGTGAAGACACTAACCCCATATTCCTTGTCCTCGGGAAGCCTCTTGTCCAAATACATGGATGGTATGGTCGGCCCGATTTCTTTCAGGGGAGAAAGTTTCGCCATGTGATCTATCAACTGCATGGTTCAATACATATATAGTTACCAATTTATTATAGTATGAGACGACAAACTATCCATTAGGATGTGTTTAGTTTAAAGTGTTACTAGATCCAAACACAGGTGTTACTGTTTTACAGTATAGATTGAACCACTAAGAAATAATTAAATCAATATAGGAAAATATAGTGTTGTATACTTGCCTCTTCCTCCAACTTGTAGAATGTGTTAACTAAGAGCCAATCCGCTTTCTCAATGTTCCGAAACTGCTGATTCACAACCATGTCGAAAAGTTGTGGATATGAGCCATGCACGTATACAAATGAAGGCATGTTCATGGGTTCCATAAAGGGTAACCCTTCAAGAATAACATCCTCATCTTCCTTGAGTGGAAGTTTCAACAATCGTTTGGACACACAATGATATATATGATCCACCGCACAAGATTGTGTGAAGAATGCTGCAACCATTAGACCCATCTCTTTCGCAACGTCCAATCCCCATGGAAGGAAAGAGTCGTAAATGAGACATTCCACCGGGTCGACACAATTCAGCTAGCCTTACTATAGCAGGAGAACATCATTAGGGAGAATAAATAATTAATTTATAAATTTGATGCTCTTATCATCATGAATGTATAAATAAATAGTAGTGCTTACGTATGACTTCTTTTAGGGTTTTTGATCCTACTGTCTCGAAGTTCCTTACATATTCTTCGACATTTTGAGAACTCGGGACAAAGCCTTCGTTTGACCCATCGGAGAAGATTTCGGTGGGTATGTTGGTTGATGAAAACTGGGAACTTTTTGCCTGATATTCTGTGATTAATATCGTGATAGTAGTCTTCTTCTGAAGCAGTCTTTTGGCGAATTGTAGCATAGGGTTTATGTGGCCTTGGACTGGATATGGCAGGATTAGACAATGACGTCGCATTTCTAATTGTTTCTCTTCCATTGATCCAGTTGCAATCTTCTCCATAGTTGTCTGACTATTCTTCTAACTTGCCACAAGACAAATGCTTATTTATATAGATGTCTATACATGTGCATATGGATAGATAAGATAAAATCGATATATGGCTTATGATAGAAATTCTTATTATAGCAATTCAAAAGAAGACATGAGTATGGATCTTTTACATTATGTAATATGATTTTACTATGTTGCTTTTATTTGAAATATATCAATAACAATTCAAAGTAATCTAAGGATTACGAGCGATCAACATATAGCATGAACAGGAGAGGGTCAATCAGCTTTTGCTAAGATTACGAATAAGATATTTCTCAAAAAATAAAAATAAATAAAAAAATAAGCATACAATACAATAGAACGATTGAGTGCTATGATGATCTATTCTATGTATTCTATTATATAAAGGGTGTAGGGTGCATATAAACTGCCAATTTGGTATGTCATATTTGTTAGGACCCAAATATCCAACCTAGATCGAATTTAGAAGAATCGAATCGTAAATCTAAGAGATTCGAAGCTTACATATGAGATTTACCTTCGTTGAAGATTGGGAGAGAAAACTTGTAGGACAAGTAAGGGTTGGCGAATTTTTCTCTCCAAAATTTTTCGATTCTAATTTTCGATCTGTAAAACCCTACAAAACGCACTCCTAATTTTCTTAGGAGTTCACTTATATATACCACCTCGTGGTATATTTACACAAGTAGTCCTACAAAATGACTAATTACAATTTAGCCCAAGACTACTAATTTGCATAGCAAGACTAAGACAACTATATTAATTGAATACAATTAAATAGTTCCAACAATCTCCCCCTTTGTATTCAATTTCCAATATAGCGCAGGTTGTCTTCGTCTTGCAATGGAAAGAGTCCTCGAGTCCTTGAAATCTCCTCTTTAGAAAATCTTCAAGCTCACCTGGCCTTCTAGGCATCGGCTTTTTCTTCGAAACTTCTTTTGATGTTCTTCTCCTAAATGCTGTAAGATGTACGAAGTTCTTGCCGGAGTTTGGAAAGTCAGTGCTCCATCTCTCCCGTTGAAAGCACACGAAACTCCCCCTATTTGGGTCAACCTTGTGTTGAGATCGGGGAGTCCGATATGAGGTTTGGAGAGGTAAACACGGTTGGCAACTTCGATCATTGATCCAGTCCTTGATGATGCTTGAGTCACGTGTCGTTCGATCCTCAGTCCTTGCTTCTTCTTCCGGAAGCAAAGGGCTTGAGAAAGTCGAGGAGAGGGCTCGGGGTTTAGCCATCTTCTCCGTTTCACTAGATTCGTCTTCTCCGAATGGAAGTTGTCTGGTTCAGCCTCGAAGAAGCGTCTCTAGTTCCAGAAGAAGGTAGGCCGTCTCTTTCTTTGTTTTTTTTTTTTAAGTTGTACAGAGCTTCCTTTGAATGTGGCGTTGTGATAGAGCCCGGTTTCAGAGTGGTACGCGCAGCGGAATTTGGTGGGTGGACCGACCGATTGTGTATGCATAACTAATAACCCCTTCTCCCCCTCATGGTGAATCGTATCAACGATTTCGGCATGTTAATTTTGGAGGTAGAAAAGGACATACAAAAAGGTCGGTGAGGGTAATAACCGGACGGAGCCACAAAGACAATCCGTCAAAATGAGTACCGGGGCACATAGGCGTCCCGTTGACATCAACTAGGAGCAGAGCTCGTAGAAGATGGCCGAAACCGTTGTTGCTTTGATGTTGCAACGGTTGGGCTTCCTTCCGATCCTTGAAGCATGTCTTTAAAAGAACATGTCTACTGAAGTTCTAACGTAATCACAAAGATTTGGTGTATTAAAAAGTGTATGTGTCCTAAAAAAAATTGAAACCTTTGGGGAGTGAGGACACACTAGACGCGAGTGATCAATAAAAGCGTGGTACGGGGCGGAATACCACTTAGTTCAATATCTCTCGTTTCCGAGTGAAACGGTGATAGCATACGTGGCTCCCCGTGATTTATGAAACACCTATCTTTTAAGAGATAGACGAGTGGGTAAGGCTCGGTTGTGCATGCGTCGTTGGACCTAATGCGTCGACTTCTACCCGGGAGCTAATTAAAATTAGCACCTGTACCTATTGGGGTTGGTCCGAAAATTATGTGAGATAAGGAAGTGATGTGTCTTCGCAAACTTCCTTGGCATCATCGAAATAATCTTGCTTAGTGTTTTCGGATGATGAGAAAGCGGTGGAAAGTTGAACCGTCTCAAATGCTCAAACGCGTTCCGGGGTTAGGATCAAGTCGGATTAGACTGAACCATAGGAACATGAAATCCGTGCCTCCGGGTATGTGAGAAGTGTTGCTCTAGTTGAATTAGCAAGCCGGAGCCGGTCGATGAAAATCTGAGCATTTGATCTTCATTTAGATCGTCACCGTCGTCTTTGAAAAATTTTGTCCGTTTGAAAGCTCGAGATTCTTCGTGGTACGTCCATCTTTGGATGTGGGAGAGTAAAACTGGGAAGCATATCAAACAAATTTGAATTTTGTTTTCATATTTCCCTTTTTTTTCATATCTCCGTATCTCTTTTTTTTTTCATGTTCCCTCTTTTTTTTTGGATATATGTATATTATATATATATATATATAATTACATATTAATATAGTAGTATTATATTTATATCTCCCCAAAAACAATGCTTCGAAAACTAATTTTCTCTCCCTAGAAATTTGCATAGTTAGCTGATGAATATTAAGAATCTCATTCCCTTAAATCGCTCATTGTAAGTTTTCTCCCCCTCAAGATTTAAAATTTGTGCTTCCTTAAAATATAAAGGTTGCTCCTCATTAAAATAATGAGTAGCTCCCCCTCAATTAAAGCTCACTTAAAAGTAATAATCGAAAAATGATATTTACCGTTTCCGTTCATAATATGCATTTGAAATTTTTAAAACCGTTTAAAGTGATGAAATGCATATCGAAAATGTATCATTTGAAAAGTTTTGAAAGAAAAAAGGTATATTTATTTTTTGACGAAACTCTATGCATATGTAAATTTGAAATATACCTCCTTGAAGTTTAGTTGTAGTAGCTCACGCCTCATCCCTTTATCATGTACGTGGAGCCACTACGTCGAATTCCATACATGAGGGAAATCTGCAAAACTATCGGGACTTTCGTACTCATTGTCGTATCTTGTTAGCAGAAAACGAGTTAGTCGTAAATCGTGTAAAATTAAATTGTGAGCCTAAGTTGGTCAAAGATGTAGTCTTAGGAGTCCATATTTGACTAGGACTTTGTGACTTGATATCCGACTTAGGTATCCATTTTGGCTTGATTTTACACGGATAAGTAATTCTAGCATGTGAATATGTGCTCCTAAAATGTGTACTTGCAAAGGTTCTCTCAGTACCTAGTCGTAGTAAATGCTTTTTGGAACGAATATTGACTGGGTACTTCATGTAAGAATACGAGCAAATAGAGTGATGAGCATGTAAAGTAGAAGTGTCGTAATTCCTACGTGGAGAATGCACATTTTTCACATGAGAATAAGAATTTCGAAAATTATTTTCAAGTCCAGGCTTTTTAAGTGAAAATTTAGTAGAATCATTTGAAACACACGATGAAGTTTGTGCGCTAGAACTTGAATTATTTTCGTGAAAAAATTCCTTGGTGGAGGAAGAGCCACTTTCAAAGTTTGTACTTCTAAAATGGATAGGCTTGAACATGTAGAAGTAACGGCTTTAGAAATTGGAGTATTTGATCTATTGACGCTCAAAGGCTCTTTCTCTTTCTTGACCTGCTTAAAGATTAACTTTTCTTGTGAGGAAGCTTTGAGATTAGATATTTCCAATAAAAGCGCATTCTTTTCTGCTTCAAAGTTCTTTCTTTCCGTTTCTAATATAGCATTTAAATCCTCTAATTTCTTAAGAATATGAGATATATCGGCGGAAGAGGAATTTTCAGAATGATGAGATTTTTCTTCCTCTGTCTTAGAAGTCGCAAGAAGATTTTCTAAATTTTTAATCTTAGAATAGAGCTTCTTACGTTCTTCACCTAAGAAAGCATAGTTAGCTTGAGCGGTGCTCTTTTCGATTTCACAAACATTTAAACTCTTGGTCAATTCACTAATCTTAGCATTAGAATTTTCTAATTGAGATTCAAGACTAGTGATCTTAGAGTTGGCATTTGTTAATCTACAATTGAGGCTAGCTTTCTCGTCGAGGTTCCTAACCAAACAATTGTAATTATTTTCTAGTCTGACTTCTAATTCCTTAATTTTTGAGCTATGCGTCTCAAGCTGTGGCGTCTTAGTCTCACTAATTCTCAAGCTCTTAGTTAGTTCATCTATTTTCGCATTAGAGCTTCTAAGTTCTAACTCGAGACTAGCTATTTTCTCCTCAGACTTGGATAATTTTTCTTCTAATTCTTTTGTACTTTTCTGATCATTTTGCATGTTAGCATACCTAATTTGTAAGGATTCTAACATGTTAAACAATGTAGAGTTAGGATAACTACCTCCGGAGAAGATGTGTCTGCCTCTTTATCGCTCGTTCGCTTCGATGGGCTTGCTTTAGATGTATCCTCAACTCGAGCCATGAGAGCTAGATGGTTTGATTTATCTTCGTGATAGGCCATCAAGTTGTCGCTCTCCTTTGGTTTAAGGCTAGACTTCTGTTCTTTGTCCCGATTTGGATGAGGACTTAGTCTTTGACACCTGTTTTCTTAACATTTTTGTAATTAACTTTAATTGTTGTTCGAAGTCTTTTAAATTTTGATCCATTTTAATTTTCCTTTGATTTTTTTTGGTTGGATATTTTGATCGTTTACGTGTTTTGTGGATTTGAATTTTTAATATTGATTAAAATATTTGGCTTTTAAAATTTCAGTTTCGAAAAGTTTTTGGTTTAATAAGGTTTGATTAAAAATTCTTAGAGTCATACCAAAAGCTTTTTCTATAATGTGCCAAATAGAAGGTTTTCCGATCGGAATTTTTTTTATTATGTTTTAAGTTTTTTTTAATATAAAGCACTGTTTTCGATCGAAAATAATTCTCGAGTAAAAGTTTCTAATGAAAAAGTAGAGCACTGTTTTCGATAGTTAAGTTTTTCGATGTATTATTTTTAGACAGAAGTTTTGAATTTCAAACAGTTAAATTTACGATCGTAAAAGTTTTGCACTTTGATAAAACGTAGTCATTTTGAGATTTTAATATCTTAATCTTTAAAATCAAATTGTCGATCGCAAAAAGTTCTGGGATTAAATTGAAAATTTAGGACTAGATGAGAACTTTCTGGACTGAATTGAAAAATATTAGGACCAAATTGTAACTTCAGGGACTTCAATAATATTTCTGGGTTCGAATAGTAAATAGCCCTGTAAATCATGTGTTCGTAATGTGTATCTATATGTCTTACGAAGAAGATGAACTCTGATATCTCGATCGAAAAAAAATTTCGAACGATTTTAGACCGTAAAATTATCTCGAACTAGTTTTTCGATCGTTGACCCTATTCCGCGAGCATGAAACAGAGTTTTTCGATGACGAACTCGAAGAATAGAGACAAAAGAGAAACCCGATGCAAGGGACAAATCAAATAATTCTCGATCAAAAGATAAAATTGTTCAAACTCACTCTGGGTTATTGATGGAAACGAGTAGATTAACAAATCCGAGCAGGCAATTCAACACATTATAAGCGAAATCAATCGAATTTCTCGAAATTTCACCAAGAACACTCAACAGGGGGTTTCGATTAATTTTTCAAATTGGCACAAGATATTGTTTCGATTGAGCAGATTTTAGCACAAAGATGTTAGAGACCCTCAATCGAAGCCTAGAAACATCATGTTAAGTGGGTAGCTTCTTGTTCTAAGTATTTAATTAGTCACAAATGTATTATAGCCGAGGATAAAAAATGAAATGAACATCTTCTTCTAACACTTCCTTATGTTTTTCTCCTATCTTCTAAACGTATCAGTGGTATCAGAGCCGACCTCTTTTCTTCTACGGATTCTCGCAACAAAACCAATTCCGAGTTTCGAGCCGAGGTTATCAAAATCTTAGCGGGCTGCGAGGCAAGTATCTCATATGAGTTTTGCACACTCCGACGAGTACCGAAACGGTATTTCCAATGAACCTTCGTATACGCATATGAAGATAACTTTCCTAATTTGGAAGGGGGTTGGATGAATAAGGCTGACCATTGTTTTCAACTAAAAAATATTGCATCAGATTAGCAAGTGCACCTTGCCTCCTTTCACCTGGAAGGAATTACCCACCAACGGCATCATTGGTTGACAAAGTTCTGCGGACCATCACTTGGTATGAATTAACCAAAACCGTACTCGCTGGAGTCGGCAGTGTTGGCATTTGATCAATGGCTAAAATCTGACATAATATATGCATGAGTTTTGTGAAGTCGATGCACGTACTACGTACGCTTTCCGTAAAATGATTTCCCCCCGATATTACGTGCTCACTCGGACGGCAATCATCCCCAAGATACAACGACTTCTGAAACTTCGGAATCGCAGCACTACGACTCAACGAAGTTATCCGCGAAGTCACTCGAAACTCGAGAGCTTTCTTGCTTTACGAACTTAGGATGCAATTCCAGCATGCCTTTGAATGCGACTTTATTCGATCTATCTTTCCTATGATGTGGGGAAACCTATTTATAGATATAGGAACATTATCAAAGGCTATAAGACCAAAGGATACCTTTTCCTAGATGTATCTCTTAACAAGGAGAGACATGCCTTTAATACTATACCCTTTTCAATTGTACCTCTTTTATTTAATTCATTCAAAGATTTCCAAAAATCCGCAACATGAATGACATTAATGCACGTTGACTCTGGCAAAATAGCACCCGGGATTGTGAAATAATATATTCTATTCACTGTTAAAGAAGATACATAAGCTAGCTAATAATATATATAAAATGAATAAATTAATATTTTGCCTCTAATCTAGCACGTAAGAATTACAAGTAAATGAAATGGATAAGCACAAATCAATTTAGCTTGATTGAGGAACTGGTTACCCGGGATTTATGCTATTACTCCCCCTCAAGCGTGGAGCATGAAAATTATGAATGCCGACCTTGCCAAGTAGGTAATAGAAGTGAGTTTTGCCTAATGCCTTCGTAAGGATATCAGCTGGTTGATGAGCACTTGATATAGGGCGGAGCTGAATCAGACCTGCTTGATGCTTTTCACGAACGACGTGACAATCAATCTCTATATGTTTAGCTCGCTCGTGAAATACGGGACTGACCGCAAGTGTCGAGCTGCTTGATTGTCGCAAAACAAAGGAATTGGTGAAGGCGTAGAGATACGAAAATCTGCAAGTAAAAACCGAAGCCAAACAAGTTCACGAGTGGTTGTAGCTAACGCTCGATATTCAGCTTCAGCGGATGAATGAGACACGGTGGTTTGCTTCTTGCTTTTCCATGAAATAGGACTCCCACCAGGAAATATGTAATAGCCGGTAGTAGAGCGACGGGTGGTGGTACAACTGCCCCAATCCGAGTCACAATATGCAACTAAATTGAAAGAACTGGAAGAGGTGAGGAGGATACCCTGCCCAGGAGTCCTTTTGAGATAGCGCAAAAGGCGATGAGCGGCGTCAATGTGCGGTTGTCTGGGTCGATGCATAAATTGGCTGAGGGCATTTACCGTATATGTTATGTCAGGCCGAGTAATTGTAAGATAAATAAGTCGGCCAACCAATCGACGATACATGAAAGGATCATCTAGAAGAACGCCTTCATCAGCAGATAGTTTAAGGTGTTGTTCCATAGGCGTATCAGCAGTGCGAGCACCTAGAAAACCAGAATCATTGAGAAGATCCAAAACATATTTATGTTGGCTTAAATAGATACCTTTAGGGGAGCACGCCACCTCGATACCAAGGAAATATTTTAGAAAACCAAGGTCTTTGATTCGAAAGCGACGAAACAAAAGTTCCTTAGTATAAGTAATGAAAGCAGGGGCATTGCCAGTAAGCACAATGTCATCAACATATACCAAAACAAAAACAGATGAAGTTCCACGATGAAGAAAAAATAGTGAATGATCTGCATGAGATTGGCAAAGCCAGCATCCAAAAGAGTGTGAGAGAATGTAAAATTCCAATTTCGTCCGGCTTGTTTAAGCCGTAAAGCGACTTATGGAGCTTACGAACCAGTTTAGTCTCCCCCTTTCTAGGATGACCAGGCGGCAATGACATATAGATATCTTCTGCAAGAGCCCCATGTAAAATGCATTCTGAACATCTAGCTGGTATAAGGGCCAATTTTGAACAGCAGCAATAGCTAGAAGTACTCGAACAGTGACCAAATTTGCAACGGGGGCAAAGGTGTCAGTGTAATCAATTCCTTCTACTTGTGTATAGCCTTTTGCAACGAGACGTGCCTTGTAGCGCTCAATGCTACCATCGGAGCGTCGTTTGATCTTGTAGACCCATTTACAACCAATAGGGCGTTTATCAGTTGGCAAATTGACAAGAGACCACGTGTGAGCTGTTTCTAGAGCATGCAATTCAGCTTTCATAGCTTGACGCACTCATGTATCTTAGCAGCTTGTGAGTAACATGTAGGCTCGACAGTGTTTGAAAGAGAACTTAGAAAAGCACAGTGAGAAGATGAAAAATGATGGTAAGATATAAAATCATTGATAGGAAAATGTGTACCTGACGAAGTAGTGACAGCTTGTGCTCGAGAGCAATCATAGTCCCTGTACTTGCTTGGGAATTGGGTGACTCGAGAAGAGCGACGCAAGGGTAGAGATGTTTGATTTGAGGGACTTTCAGGAGCATGGACATTTTCAGAAGTGGGAAAACTAGTAACAGTAGCATCAAAATTTGGAATCGGCAAAGGGATGTGATGACTTGCATTAGTTGGGGATGGTCTGCATGGAAAGATGTCCTCATGAAAAATAACATCCCTGCGAACAAATATTTTCTGAGCAACCACATCAAAGAGCTTGTAGACTTTGTGCCCAAATGGATAACCTATGAAGATAGACGGAGTGGCTGTAGAATCAAATTTATGTTTTACAGTAAGATTTTTGGCAAAACAAAGGCAACCAAAAACTCGTAAATGGTGGTAAGTGGGCACTTTCTGAAATAACAATTCATGTGGAGTTTTTCCTTGCAAAACATCTGTTGGGGTACGGTTAGAGATATGCAGCGGTAAGAATACAATCACCCCAAAATTGAATAGGCAAGTTTGCTTGAAAACGTAAGGCTCGTGCAACGCTAAGAAGATGACGGTGTTTTGCGTTCCACTACGCCATTTTGCTGAGGAGTATAAGCACAACTATGTTGGTGAATGACACCCCGATAATTAAAGAACGAATTTATCTCGGCGCTGAAAAACTCTGTAGCATTATCGCTACGAATTTGACGAATGGAAGTATTGAATTGGGTGTTAACCATGGCAAAAAAATATTGGATAATGGATAGAGCCAGTGATTTCGATTGCTTAAGAAAAACACAAGTGTTTCGAGAAAAGTCATCTACAATTGTGAAGAAATAACGAGCACCACTTAGGCTTGGAGTAGAATATGGGCCCCAAGTGTCTATGTGAATTAAGTCAAAACAAGACTTAGAGCTAATACTACAGGGAAAGGTAGACGAATTTGTTTGGCCATTGGACAAATGGTACAAGTGGCACATTTATTTGGAAACTGGATTTGAGAATCTAACTTACAAAATCTCGAGTTAACGCCTTTCCCTGGCTGACCGAGGCGATAATGCCATAGATCAAGTGTTGGGGCTGGTTGTTGAGCAGAAACAGATGCCAAGGATTTTGGTGGAACATCAAGCACGTAGAGACCATTATGATCCCTGCCAAACCAATCACCTTCTTCGTCTTGAGGTCCTAAAAAATACAAAGTTTAGGAAAAAATGCAACACAACAGTTTAAGGATCTCGTAATTCGACTGACAGATAAAAGATTGAACATGAAGGAAGGAACATGAAGACCATTGTCTAATCGAAAGTCGGGAGAAAATGTATGAGATCCTGAGTGTGTGACTGTCGCAGTTGAACTATCGGGCAATCTCACTGATGGACCAATATGTTCCCGTGACTTTTCCAAAGAATTTAAATCATGAGTCATATTGTCAGTACAGCCGGAATCTATGGCCCAAGGTGATGAGGAAAGACATGATAAACAAGTCGTTGTACCCGCAAAATTTGCCAAGGGATTAGATGTAGCAATGGAAGGAGATGGTATTAAGGCCAAGAGTTGTTGAATTTGTTCTTGGGAGAATGGAAACTGAGACTGGGAAGGTGATGGATTTTGATCCACTGCTGCAGCTATATGTCCGGATGGATGTCCACTTTGCGTAGGTTGGTATGAGTGTTGTAACTCGATGATGGTGGCAGAAAATTAGGATCTTTCTTTGCTGGAATTTGTTGTTGTCCATTCTTGTTATGACACCAAGCTTCAAGAAGCCCATTTCTCCCGCAAAAATTACAGCGCCAGTTGTTTCTGTTGCGCTTGTTGTTGTTGGCTTGCCCTTGTCGACTATTATTCTGCTGTAACGAATTTTTAACTGCTGCTAGAGCTGATTGATCATGAGCATTATGATGAAATGAAATGATTGGTCTTTGTGCTCTTCCTGTTTAACCAACGAGTATGCTTTTCTCACTGATGGTAGAGGATTCATAAGCAAAATTTGACTATGAACTGAGGCGTACGAATCATTGAGACCCATAAGAAACTGAATAAGTTGATCTCTTTGCTGGCGCGAGTTTATTTGCTCCTTCAAGGCACAACTACATGCTGATAAATAATCATAGATTGTGAGCTCATCCCACATTGCCTTCAGAACAGTGTAGTAAGAAGCAATCGAATCATTTTGCTGTGTGTGATTTGATATGGCCCGTTGAATCTCGAAAATTCGCGAGGCATTTTGCTGAGAGTATCTGTCATGCAGATCTTCCCATACTTCATGTGCTGTCTTCATGAAGATGACGCTGTTGGCGATCTGCTTTGAAATCGAGTTGAGAAGCCATGATAAGACCATACTATTGCAGCGACTCCACATAGAAAATTCTGTTGTATTTTCTGCCGGCGACTGCTTTATTGTTCCATCAACAAAGCCTAATTTGTTTTTCGCTTCAAAAGCCATGGTTATGGCGCGACACCAAATAGCATAATTATCTCCGTTGAGAGGCTGAGAAACAAAAGGTACACCAGGATTGTCTGAATGATGTAGAAAATATGCTGATGTTGGGTCTGTATCAGCATTTTTAGGTGGTGGAGTAATACTCGGTTCTGCCATGAAGAAGATGGTGTGATGGTCCTACAGGTTTGGATAATAGGATCGATGCTCTGATACCATAATAAGAAAAGATATTGTGAAATAATATATTCTATTCACTGTTAGAGAAGATACATAAGCTAGCTAATAATATATATACAATGAATAAACTAATATTTTGCCTCTAATCTAGCACGTTATAATTACAAGTAAATGAAATGGATAAGCACAAATCAATTTAGCTTGATTGAGGAACTGATCACCCGGGATTTATGCTATTAAATGACCCATCATTGCACCGAGATAGATATCTTGTGGCTTTGAACATTCCCTAGTGAAATGCTATCCGATTTACTTGCTGCTCAGTAAGTGATGTCTTGAACTGACGGCTTTTTGTGTAAACCAAGACAACAACATACACTGAATAATGAATTTGATTTCTTTCGAATCTCACGTTATGTCCATTTCGGCTTGGACCATATCTCGGATTCATAAGTGTTTCCATTGAAGAGGCCCCACTTCCCACGTATATAGGTGAACGACAGGACTTAATCCAGGAGTAGCCCGAAATACTCCACCGATTTGGTATAGTCATCATTAAAGGCATAAAAAATGCTTACCCTTTACCACACTTCATCGGGAAATTACTCGGGCAGCTGAGACTGAGCCTTTTAGAAATATATGCCAAGTAAACTACTGACTGGTCTCAGCTTAGTTGTCTCATTGAATCAAGCTAGTGGCATCTTCACTCATCAAGGTTGCGTTACCACCGAGGCCTTTCTTTGGTGTGTGGGTTTTTAACTCCATTCCCCTAAATGCGTTTATATAACTAATCTCTATGATACCTTTCGTCAAAGGATCCTCTATGTTCTCTTACATCACATAGTCACTAGAGATTTATGCCGCTTGAGATTGCATTTCTGACGGTTTTATGTCTCCGACGAATGTGTCTAGAGTTACCGTTATACATGCAACTTTGTGCCCATCGAATAGTTGTCTAGTTTAGAGGCACGTATAATATCCTCTAAGAGATTCATATTCCAATCGGCTTCCTCACCGAATTTATTTAGTGTTTATAAACCCTAATTCCACCGTGGATCGAGTTGTACTGTTTGCTTAGAGGATTTCCAAGACACTACTGCTCCACCACCACTCGTGCGTTTGGAGTCTTGTTCGTCAGATATCCAATTTATATCGCACCATCCTTAACAACTGTCGGATATTCGAGTATTATATTCTAATCAGGAGTGAGCTTTAGATATGTACTCTCTTTAGTGCTACTACTACATGAGTTGCTCGTAAACCTGCTAAGGTTTCGGTACTTCGACCTTATTAAGCACCCCCACACTTTGAGACATCCTCGGTGAAATATATTTATATAACAGCGTGCATGGTATTGAAGCGCTCAGCCATGAACCCTTGAGTTCCATGCAAAATCCGACGACACACATCTACAGATCCGTTCGTAGCTGATGACTCTTCGCGGCCATGAATTCTCATGTACTATCTAACGGTGCCGCCCAACGTTGGCACATCTGACGTTATATTACCAGCCTTGCAATGTGAACAGTATGTACAACCATGCTGCTTCAGCCGCCTACAGCCCTTCGCCGCTACACAGGTCCGAGCCCCAGCATCGAGATATTGCCATCAACGTCACTGGGTGCTCTTTTTCTTTTTTCTTCTTAAATTCGTAGCCTCGATGTTACTGTTCTGTGGACAGTCGCACAACGTCAACGCTGCTGCTCTATGCACAGCCACACAGTGCCCGACGAGCTGCTCAGTAAATAGCCGCAACTGCCACAACGCCGTATGACACGCTGCCCCGATGCAGCAAACGAACATCATGTACGACGCTCTCTGAGGAGCAGTAGAACAGCATTTGACGATGCTTCCCCGTGCACAGCCCACCCACAACGATCATCAGTTTGCCTCCGTGCACAGCCACTGCAATAACCACGCAGCCACTGCGCTCGACAGCGCTCTCAGTGCAGCAGCCCGCGACCACTGTCGCTGCAGGGACGTTGCCTTGGCAGCACTGCACTGGCTTTCAGAGCCATGCATCATGCATAGCCCCGAAGTCCACGATAGCGCTGATGCTGCCCGTGCAACAGGCACAAAGATATCATGTCCCATTGTAGAGTATGGTTCGATGAGTTGAGATTCTAGCAAGCAGTCGGAGCATCATTGCTAGTCCGCCGCGTCTGTCTCAACACGGTCTCTGGAAAGTTACCAGCTCACTACGCGGACCACTTCTCCAGGTGCAGCAGCAGCCCTCAGGCATCGTATCGTCTTCAGCCGCTGCAGCGCGCGACGATACTCGCAGCCCCTAAATTATTTTGTTAGTTATTTATTATATTTTTAATAGTCAGCTGCTCGCGACTGGTCCCGCTGTACTACCCACGCTCCACCACAACGCCTAACGATGCGTTCTACATGCACAGCCGCGAAAAAGTCCGATGTTGCAGGTCTCGCCAAATCCCGACTACTCTGCCCCGTGCATCACCATGCAACCTCGACATTATCAGCTACCTCCACAGTGCCACAGCCCGACAACACTCCTGGCGTAGAAGCAACGCAGCATCCACAATGCTCAATGGCTGCTTACATGATATCCGAGCAGCCACATGCCATTCCCCAGCGTCCTCGCCATCAGCAGACTTTGCGCGGGCCTCTTTCCCGTTTTTTATATTGCAGGTCATGGGCCCGGCTCTAGGGTGCTACCTCGGTGCATAACATGCAGCCCCCACAATGCCCGACAAGCTCCTTCGATCGTCGAAGTTAATCTTCTTAAGTCATGAGTTCCTTTATTTGACCAGTGGTTTCTTGCCGCTCCGGGCAGGGCACCAACCTACGTCCCACCTTCGACTGAGCACCTCACGCCACCGCATCCTCGCTTCCAAACTCTTGGTCCGTTGTAAAAAATAATCCCTTCAGCGTAGATGCATTTTGCTTCACAAGGTACTTTTCAAGATGAGACATGAATGTTCTGTTGAAGGCATGATTTTGGGGCAAAATTGAAAGAAAATTGGAGTATTTGAGGGACTACAGCTGAAGGGAGCAAGAAGAAGAAAAGGAGTAAAGACAAAAGAAAAATATACCGGAGGGACTAAAGCGAAATATAGAGAAAATAAAGATTATTGATAGGATCCTATATGTACAATCAAATGTAGTTTTGTTGTAGAAGCGGCACGTGTCCCCAAAATAAAATGTCTATTCTGTCCTTGGCACAGTTTGTTTCGATTGCGACAATTAATCTATATAAACCGACGTGTTTGTCTACAACTTCCCACTAACACAAAGTTCCATTTAAAAAGTCAAACTAATTCTAATTTATTCTCCCCTCAATACATAAGTTATCAAAACTGAGCAACAAAAAAAGCGGGCATTTTAGTATCGACAAGGCTAAATAGGAATAGAAATACGATACGAACGCTTGGTTAAATCTTCATCAACACCTGCGCTCCAGCGAGTTACGTTCTTCTTCAATCTCTTATATGCCACTCACTGTATATTTCATATTAATCGATTCCTTGTCCATTTTCCAATGTGCAAATTGTAACTGTACTTTATTTAATGATTTGATTTATCAGCGTAACTGGCTAAACTTAGTGAATTATTTTCATTTTATCAAATCTTAAAGGTATAATAAAGTTGTTGTTTTGGCAAAATCTTGGGCGAACCCTAAAAAAGTATGGACTTTTGTGCTCACTGTCATTGTGCGTTGTTTATCATATCCTACAATTTTGTCCTCTTTTCTACCAATTATGCAATTTGTATTTGAAATATAAAGTTATAATTTAGTTGTTGTTTTCGTATGATCTCTGGTGGGTGTGTTAGACAATCGAACCATAAAAGAGTATGGACTTTTTTGCTTACTGTGTTTGTACTTCATTTATCATCCTACAAACATCAAACTACTACCTCTCTTCACGTGTGATATATTAGATAATCGATATATAAATTTTGGGTTTGAATATCATATTTGATTGAATCGATTGATTGTCTCTTAGTTTAAATTTAATATGTATGCAGTAAAATTCCATCATTTGCAGAGATATTGACAATACGTATATCTTTCCATCACTTAGTGGAAGGTTTTTGGGTCCATAAACAGTCCGCGAGCCGTATCTTTTAAAAGGTATGTTTTCTTCCTCAATGTGTATGTGCGTCATCTCTTTCCTAAATATTTTTTTTTTCTTTTTGATACTAATCAACTAATACCTATCTGTCTTTTTGAGTTTAACTCATTTATACTTATATATCTATAATGGTACATCAAACTACTACCTTTATTATGTAAATTGAGCACCATTACAACGTCGTTATTTCACATAGTTTCATTTCTTCACAATAATGCTGAAGCTGTTCATAATAAAACGACGACTATGTTTTTTCCTTTACAAGTTGCTCATTGATATCTTTTCACTTTTTTCAATTAGGTATAGGTTTATATCTGCTTCATCAGGATAATTCAATCATAATCTCATTACATTTTTTTTCTTGATAATATTTCAGGGTGGAGACGATGGACCATTTTTAATACAAGATTATATAAATAGTGTGTTGACGACCGAATTCGTTTTTATTATCCGTGCCCCCGACACAAACGATGATGAAGTTAAAGTGTCTTACGTTTTTCAAGTCGAATGTGAGGAATAGTACAATTATTTATACTTAAGAAAATGACAATTATTTATCACAACATTTTATAACGTACCTATTTTTCTTTTAGTTTTTCATATAATTTACTTAGTTTATATATTAGATTCGATGTTTAAAATTTTATATTATAATTGGTATGCAAACAAAATACAATCCTTATGTCTCAGGAAGTCAATTGTTTTTATATGATTATAGATTTGTAATCATAATACTATTTTTCTAAAGTATAATGAAATTGAATAATCGACTTAAAATAATTATAGATAATATTACTCGTGCAATGCACGGGCAAAAAACTAGTATATATATTGTACTGTTTTGGTTTTTGGGTTTCTTATTAGTTTTCTCAATTACTTACTCTCACAGGTGTTTAATATTTCTAGGGTTGACAAGTCGTCATCTTCTTCACATTTTTATTTTCTGCTTATGGTCTGTGAGTTGGTTGTATAAATCTGCAACCTTGTGATGAGATATAAGATCAAAATTAATTTTTTACATGGTATCATAGCGGACACTTGTGAAATAGCTATTCTACATCAATCCTGAAATCTAATCGCAGGGGAAGGAAGTTGCATTGGAAGTATTCAAGATCTTGATACCTCAATCGATCTGCAGACATATGGTGATATCTACTCTTTATTCTATCATTCTGACGAATCTATTGCTTGAACTACTTTTATCTTGGAAAGTAATCTTGCCTCAGTTATACATATGGCTTCTGGAGTGGTAATTGTTTATTGCCGATATGTCTGCAATAAACATAACAAATGTAGTTCTCACTAGCTTTGAGAACTATGCTGCTTCTCTATTATTTTGAGTTTAACCAGTGATAATCAACTAGGATTATTGATAATTCCGAACCTCGGCCTGTAGATAAAGAGTCGGGTAGAATGGACATGTGTAATGCTATAGTACTTTCTTGAATTCATTATCTATTGAATGAAGGACTAGGTTTGTATATGCTAAGTCACCTTCAAAAGTTGGGAGACATTGGAGAAGACTTTTAAGTAGATGGTTCAAGGAAATTTAGTATAATTCAGGAAATACCTACTGCTAAGCAAGGTTTGAATAGTGTTTCAGTTTATTTCTCTAAACTTCAACAGTTACGGGATGAGTATGAAGCCTTTACTGTTGGTCCTATGTGCACTTGTGATGCACATGGTCACCTAGTTAAACAAACATAAGCTTTTTCAATTTCTTATGGGATTAAATGAGCAATATCAGTTTGTTAGAAACAATATTTTAATGCATAATCCGTTGCCAAATGTGGATCAAGCTTATAATTTTGTGGGGCAAATGACACTTCTCCAATGTTTGAAGTATAGGCGTTTTTGGTCCCCCATGTTCTGAGTTGTCACTTTTAATCCCCAATGTTATCGATTTTGGTAATTTAACACGTGAGAGCATATGATCTCCTTTTACTCGAATTGAAACCTCATAACACTTCTTCTTCTTCGGCTTAAATGAACATGACATCATTACACATCACATTTAGGGAAGGATTGACGACCTTTAAGTTGAGTTGAATGTGATGCGTCATAATGTTCACGTGCGTTAAGTCGAAGAAGGTGATGAGTTATGAGGTGTTAAGTCGAGTAAAAGGAGATCATGTGCTCTGACGTGTTAATCCCCGTCTAAAATAGTGACTAAGTTAATCGGGAGACCAAAACGGTTCAAAATCGGTAACATTGGGTACTAAAAGTGACATCTCGGAACATCGTGGAACGGAAATGCTCATGCCCCAAACATCGGGGACTGAAAATGTCGCTATCTTTGATTTTTGTGTCTAGAGAAGAGTCTCACAAGATGATAACATCTAATTTTGAAGACAACTCTATAATTTTCTTCAATAAAAGTACAAGTAGGTCAAATTCACATATCAGCTGTAATCACTGTGGTATGAAAGTACATACCATTGACAGATGCTTCAAGCTGTACCTGACTGGTTATCCAAATAAATCAAATAATAATAGTAATACCTCAAGTTTAGCAGCTTCAATAAAATATGACAAACTGGAACAAAAATCTTACAAAGAAAACTAATTGTGTTGAATCTGATAGTTGTTTCACAGAATATTAGTGCTTCATCTTTGTTGCCAATCTATCCGCAACGTATAACAAATTGCTAAACCTGCTGGATTCCAACAACTTGAGGAAGATATTTCAGAGATGATTGCAGGTGTGACTATTAATAATTATTGTTCTTCAGACTATACCTCTGATTGGATTATAGATTCAGGAGCAATCAATCATGTTGTTAGTAATCCAAAACTAACCATGTCCATTACACCTTTAAAGAGCAAAAAAGTTCAAATAAAGCTGATGGAGATTTGGTATAAGTATAGTTCATAGGTGAAGTTAAACTACTGGACAACTTGATTCTAGAAGATGTCCTAATAGTTCCCGGATTCAAGTGTAATCTTTTATCTGTTTCCTGGATTATTGTAGATAGCAATTGTTCCATCATATTTGTTACAAATGTCTGTATATTTCAGGAGCATCAATCCAAAAGGTTGATGGGGACTGGTAGGCTTAAAGGTAGTTTATATTACTTGTTTTATATTACTTGTCAAATGATGTGAATTGTGTACATAATGTAGAAATTGGTGCACCATCTAGGAAATCAGAATCACATGAAGCATCACATAAGCTATGGCATGCTAGACTAGGGCATCATGTCGATATAGTGTTGAAACTGCTAAAGACTAGATTAAAGACAAGAGATGAGATAAATTCAAAGCCTTGTGATATATGCCACAGGGCTACACAAACTAGAGATCCTCTTCTCTTAGTGATCATAAAACAAAAGATCTATTTGAGTTAGTTCACCTTAATGTTTGGGGTCCTTTTAGATTTTTGATAAATGGAATTTATATCGTGTTTTATACCCCGTAAAAGCGTAACATCGGTTGTTATTTATTTGAATTTTCCTCGAATATCATATGTATACGTTCTATTTGATTTTTGACAGATGTTCGAAAAAAGAAGTAAAACCGAGATTATTCGGGCTTGAATTAATTTGAGGAACCGACGAACCAAATATCGGCCCAAAAACAATTGGGCCGAAGAATAAAATTTAGCCCATCAGTTCCTACCCAATAAAAGCCCAAGCCCATCTATAATAGATACATATACATACACAAGCACGCGCGGGAGACAAAGCCATTAAGCGCAGCCATCGATTCCAACACCATGTCACCGAATTCAATGCTAAGATAAGAGAGAATCTGATTTTAAGAGTTCAAAGATTTCAGGCCGTTCTCGAGCAGCCAAGGGAAGATTGTGTCTCCCCTCTGCCATCTTTAAATAGGGGACGACGTGAAGAGCAAAAAAGAGTGGTGTGGCTAACTGGACACACGACTCAGACATACAAACATCCTCAGAGCTCACGTTCGAGGCCACCAGAAACAATATTTGGCAGAACATTGGAAAACGACAGTTGATGAACCAAGCTTGCTGCTCTAGGTGCTGCTCGTTTCATCACAGAGGAACGGTCGCGGTGAAGCAGCAACGAGCGAGGTAACAAGCTAAGTTGGGTTACGATTGGGCTGCGAGTGTTAGGAGCCAGAGAAGGGGCAGCAGACGCGATTGTGGTGTGCATTCGCAACTCGCCCACCAACTACTCGTAAAAGTCCTCAACGAAGGATCAACCACTTAGGCGAAATTCAGGGAAGAAATGGCTTTCTCGTTGTTATTTACGATTCTCGTCGTGTTGATGTTTCGTATGAGTAGCTAAGCTCGTAGTATTTGAGATATAGATGAACCCTAGCGATATCGTACATGTTTAAAAGTATTATTGTTTTTGCTATTATTTACGACTCGGTTACGAATTACGATATTGTTTTGATTATGTCTATGTGATTAAGATACTATTTTGGGAAATCGTAAGCTGCGCTCGAGAGAGGGCCAGACGATTAGACCACTCGTAAACGAGCGGAATAAACTCACCGCTAGGGTTAGGTTGAACTACCCTGCCGGATTAGAGTAAAATTTAATAGCGGGATTCATCGTTATTTATTGCGGTCTGCGATTAAGTAAGTTAGGGAAGCTTGCTCAGCTATTTAAGACGCAGATTAGTTGTTACGAGTCGAAGCGAGTAAGGCAGTTTCGCCCAATCGTAGAAACCCGTATACATACCATAGGAATCTCACGGTCTAATAATTAGCTAAAATATATAGCTTGTTTGTCGTTCAATCGAGCTAGGGGGAATCGAAGTATCAAATACGTTCGCTCTTATAAATCGTCCCAACTCCGTTATCGCTCTTTTATCAAATTTTTATTTTTATGTTTATCGTTTATTTAGTTTATTGTTACTTATATTTTTATCAAATAAAAAATATTTACTAGGATATTTAAATGACGTTTTTCTAAGGTATATGGTTCCTTTGGGTTCGATACTCGAATACTCGTCATTTTTATATTATTTTCGATAGGTACACTTGCCTGTTGAGCGTAGGACAATTTGTATTCGCTTAAATTTTTATTACTCGATCTGCTCGATCAAGTTTCTAGTCATAATGTCTGCAGATTCTTTCTTACAGTTGTTGATGATTATTCAAGAGCATGTTGGACATACTTAATGAAAAATAAAACTAAAGTATCAAGTTTTTTGTTTACTTTCTGAATTTAGTTAAAAATCACTTTTGCAAAAAATTGAAAACTATATAAGACAATGGGAGCGAGTTCATTAATGCTGATTTTCCCAAATAATTAGAGCTGAAGATAAAAATGTGCCTAAGAGAGGGGGGTGAATTAGGCTTACAAAAAATTATGCTTCTTGTTATCACAAATCCTAAGATTTAGTGACTTAGAGATGCCTACCAATGCTTGTGATGAGTATGCCTGATATATCCTAGTTACGTCTGATGTGTGCCGGGTCTGTCTCACTGCAAAAAGGAAATAACTGTAAAGTAAATGCGGGACAGGATTTATAGAGGTTATATCCCCAACTGGGGTTTACTCCTCTCGTTGAGGTTTGCTCCTCAAGAGTTTAACCAATCACTATAATGCACCGTAGGTGGATACAAAACTGATTGATTTGCCCAATACACAACCGAAACAAGTCGAACACTAGACATACTAGGTTACCACACGCCGAGTTTCGTTCCTCAGAATCTCCAGATTCTTACAGGACACAGCTTGCTACTGAAGGGCCCCCGGAACTCGTCATTCCCTTCGCTTGTTCATAAACGTCGACCTTCCCTCCTTGGTATTGCTCGCGTCCGAAGACATAATATATGGTGGGAGGTTGGAATATCGCAGTATAGTCAGTACTTCGCAAGTGATCGCTCAGGTAGGCAGAAAGCTATCGTAAATGAACGCTCAGGAATCTCTCGACAATGTTTCTGCTCAAAACTCTTGTAGTCTTATGTTCGCAAATTCTAAAATCTCCAAATAATGAAGTGTTGCTCATATATATATAGACCTTTTCGCTCAACACTTTACATGGAAAATTAGATCATAGATGAATCATAAAATCAAGCATATAGTCCATGTAATTTTCGAGAATTCAGACATGCCATGTAGTTATGCCCACAACAAATATTGACAAACGGTCATAGGCTTATTAAAGCATGATTTTATTCCATATATAAAGCTCAATTTCGAAGTCAAGCCATATTCAGTTATTTCGAATTATATTTACCATAACAGAACTTTACATATGTGATTCCCTGCTATCAGTTTTTAAACGAAGTCAATCCAGATTTACTTTCCATGATTAGCACACGAGATATCAGTTTTTAAACTAAGTCAATTCGTTTCTCGTAATCAGCACATAGTATCAGATCAATAAATTTACCAAGTTTAGCACATAAATCAGATCAGAATATATATTCAAATTTCTTAACATTCTAAAGATCATATCCGTTTTTAGCGCATACCATATGATAGCATCTTACCCACAAAGTCAATCAATAAGATCTTTCCTAATTATAATATCCTAATCAGTTTACAGAAAGATGTCAAATCGATTTTGCACAATTAATTCAGTAGAAAGTGTAGGATATGAATTGTAATTGTGCTTTGATTTATTAGTTGTCTTCGTAGATTGGGGCATTATATGTATTTGTCCTTAGTTTAGGACTTGTTATTTATACCAAGTTTGTTTGGTATAAATAGACTTGTAAACATCGAGCTTAATAGAGAAAATTAGTCATTGATCTGAAAGGCTGACAAATCCAATTCTAGAGAAAGAAACTCAGAAATCATTCTCTCATTACTCGAATTCTCTCTCGTGTTCTTCATTGAAGGTTTTCGATCGAAAATAATTTCATACAATTCTAATCGAATTTCTTAGAATTTGAGTCTAGGATCATGAAACGCCGGATTATCCCCGGGATTTTAAAAATTTCCTGCGATCCCCGTTTCTCATAAATGCTCGGTTTAGCACAAACAATAATAACGTCGAGGGGGTTCGTCGAAATGTATCTTGTAGTTTGAAGAACCAAAACAGAGAAAAGGCGGTCGAGGATTGCGGAAAGATTCATCATGCCGATCCTTTTCGGTGGTCAAGTTCGATCGTCTCCCGTGGATAGCTAGAGAAGTCGATAGAGAATTCGCCCGGCGAAGAGAGAGAGGTCCAAGCTTTTCTTTTGATGTGTGTGTGGCTTGTTCTCTGTGTTTCTAATGAGTAAATTTCGTCCTACCTGCTCTATATAAGGTGGGTGGTTGAGCGTTTTACTCCCATATCTTAAAAGATCTTATCTTTCAAAGATTCAACTTACAAAATCGTTTCAAAAAAAGAATCTTTAGTATATTTCGAAAATCACGCTATTTAATTCCATACCATAGCTAATATGTTATTTTTGAAAATCTCATGAGGTAAAATTCCCAATTTGCCCTTCTTAGTAAGTTATTTGTAGCACCATTTATACCGGCGGAAATAAATATTTATTTTAACTATCAAATTATAAAATAAACATTCTCACACACAAATATTAATTTTGGGCCAAGCCTAGATTAAATATATTAAATTCGGCCAAGCCCAAATTTAATTCTGGAAAGAGCTCATTTGCTACTCTAAGTCCGATGTCTATTTAATTTGACCCGTACTTAGTGATCCTTTTTAAGCCCGACTCCTCTGGTTCGTCTCAACTCGGCATTGGGAGGAATCCAAGAGCTCGGTAAGCGCCTAGCTAATCTTGCAGTACTGAGCCGACCCCGTGTCGAGTCCGAATTCGAAATTCACAAACGACTATAGATTATCGCCATACGTATAAACCCTTCACATGTGTCTCGGTCGAGTGATAGTCATGTAATGTTAAACTAACAGGACGCGACTCTATGATGAATCGTGACAGGCTTACGAAACTACCCTCCACATCCAAGTGAGTCAGTTTCAATGCTTTCGCCAAAGACTTTGTAATTTTCCGTCCCCGAAACTCTCATAGGACATGTATCTCTTTCGAGACCGTGAATCTCGTAGTTGACAATCGCGCCCCATTGTCAAGACCGCACGTCGCCGCCCACTCTAGCGAAAGCACGTTGAGCCTAGCAAAGCTAGTGAAAGGTCAGGACCACAACGCCAACTCCAACGTTGACCCTTTCGGTCTAAGGTTCACGTATGCTACTATAGTCGATTCGATCTTTGACATTGCAAGCATGCGAAGGATTCGACTATGAGTCAGCGTCCAAATACAGAGAATCCCAGATTCGTCTTGTATCAAAGTCACGAGCTCCCACTCCCCTGAGTGAGCGATTGGCACTGTCACATCGGACTCGTCGACATATCAAGCTTATGTGATCAATCCGGTCACTCTACCGGAACTTGTGGACTATTTTAACCCCAGAGAGTAATAGTCTATCGGTGCCCCTCTCTGCCAAGCAGAATCGATAACTAAACTCTGACGTTTGGATTTTAGTCAATCTATCTTCGTAAACAGAATGCCTTGTAAGAAAATATGACAAAAAGAACAACATGTCTTTATCAATCGAAATATCATACAATCTAGATACAAAAAATAATTGTGAATATTACATAGATTAAATAGCCTTTATTCATCAAATCCTCGAATATCGGCATATCGAGGGCATATTCTAGGCACCCACCCGCTCATTTGTAGAAAGTGATTGTTGGAAGTGGAATTGTATGATTCAGTCATTTTCCTCAATTCAGCAAAGATGATTAGCAATTGGGACAGATGTATTGGAGGTGTCAGCTGGAGATAACTTGCAAGGTAATTTTCCGATCTTCAATGCTCTCAAGTGCCCTGCAGAGGTGTCTACCTTTTGATCTGGCTGCTGAAATGGCACAGTCGATGATGTGTTGCATCCAGTGGATATGACATGCTCGCTAATAAACTTGACACTCTGCTTTTTACGCAATTGCTGACTTACCTGAGTGGTTTCATTTCCCTGATAATATCGGAGAATTCATACCACTTCGTGGAGTTTCCAGCTCCTCATGAGTAGCAGCTTGATGACGTTTTGTCGATGTCTCCGCTTCAATGATTGCTTGGAAAGATAACGGATTTTGAACTATTTTGATAGGAGCGTTGTGGTCCTTGTCTCTACTTGCTCGATTCAATAGACGCTTAATTACTAACCTGTGGGACAGTTAACATGACAAATTCGTATGCTGATCAGCATCGTCCACGTGCAATGGCTTCATCATCCACGATCTTTGAGCCAGATGATTCAGATGCGTGAAGTAAGATTTGACCCCGCGTTAGGTTTCTGGCTACGCACGGGAGACGGTAGTTTCGGTGTATCTGTATGAACACCCAGTGCTGGGGTCAGTATTTTTTTGGTGTATCATGCTGCGTTGGATCTGCGGCGTCTGATGTGTCACTAAATTCAGTAGGAGGTTGTTCTGACTGTCTCAGATGGGGCACATGTCACTGTAACCCACTCAATAAAAGCGAGATTATTTTTCGGAGGACTTCATTGTCATTAGCAGATTGAAACTGACTGGACATATGGAACAACGACGCATATTCTTCAACTGCAGGTTATAACAGGCTCCTTGTGATGCATGAGGAAGAAGCTGGTTTCACAATGTCATTCGTCGATGGGGATCTCTTCGCCTTCCAATCATTTGTGTTCCAATTACACATGCGGGGTTTTGCAGCACCTTTAAGTTGTCACCGTTGCGCAAAGTTATGAGCAATCGCAGGTATACACTCATATTCAAGCACCTGAGCCAACGCAGACAATAATGTCGTTTGAAATGAGTTGAATAAATTTGCATGAATAAATTATTACCTGGAGTGGCTGTAAGAAACCACCAATGCCCATACCACGATATTTGTTTCGCTGAGCACTTGAAATCTTCAACTAAGTAAAGCAAAGCAATATCCACCATAGCGCTAGCTCTTCTTTGCAATACTTCTACAATGAACATCAAGCTAGCAATCTTTAATTTCCCACCATTGACATGGGTTGATGATTTTGCAGAAATTTTTGTAATGCTTCGCTCAGGTCATCCAGCGTAATCTGTTTATTCTTTCAAAAGTGCCACTTAATAAAGGCTTCATTCGGCTTAACGGGAGGATTTCTGCAAATTTCAGGCCAGTCAAATTACAATATTCTACAAGTTAGAGACGCAATGGTTTACCCTCTATCACCTCAGAATCATCAGTTTCTGCTTATGAGTGAATGAAAAACCATATCAACTGGCTTGATGGTTGGAATTGTGCTGCACACTGAATGAGATTTCCAAACTGATTTTTTTTAACCATAACCTCTACTTCTTTAGCATTCAACATTTCTAAAATGAGCTTGCTCATCTTCTTGTACTCACCAACTATTGACAATTTATACGGAACAATTTCCTCAAGCTGAAGTTGGGGTTCCAGCACTATCTGTTTTTGCATGAGAAATATATCATTACTTTCTGGCAAACTAACATGTATAGTAATAGATTTGAAACTAAATTTTGCAGTACAAACCAGTGATACGAAACAGGGCAATTATTCATAAAAAAAATAAACAGTTACTTTACAGTTCATAGAAGATTACACATGAAAAACAACCACAAGAATGTATTAGTTCTACAGTATTATGTATTATTTGAAATCATATGAAAGCTTTGATAATCAGATAAGGAAATCAGAGTTTTCAATGCACGATGGTTCATTTTTCAAAAGTGTTGATATAGTTCACTGCTGAAAACCCTGAAGATAATGATGGCCACAAAAGTTCCAGCCACATATATGTATATAGAGATGCCAGAATAGTTGGAAAGAGCTCTTTTTGCACAAACTATCACAAAATCCGAAGACATCATGCAAGAAAGCAAGAAAACGGGTCAATAACATGAGATTTGTCTACATTCATTCAAATTGCCATCAAAATATTAATACTGGCTATAAAAATTCCAGACACAAATATTTTCATAGACTTGCCAATACAGTGAGACAGAGCTCGTTTGCAGAAGGCCGTGCAATTGTACGGAAATTTTAGTCACGAGCATATAAGTCCGAACATATCATTCAAGTAAAAAGATAAGATTGACAACGCCAAAACTTAGCACGTTCTGCTGCCATGAAATCGTTCTGAGAAATCCTTGTGAATCCGTCTGAGAGGACAACAAATGACTTGACTGGGTGAGCACGATGTTGATGAGGAAAGGTCGTTGAAAGTCATCTTGAAATTTTATGTTTTCTATCCTACAGAAGAACTCGTGCAGTGGACATTTATTAAATAAGAAAAACTTGATTGAGCCAATTCTAGGTTACGAATTTATAACAAGTAAAAGAATTTAATATGATGAAGACATTCAATATATGACACAGCGTGGACTAACTTAAATACATAATTATCAGTAATAAAATAAGTTGGAAAAAGGGAAGCGTGGGAAAAATAAAACCCATCCACTTCCTCATTATTATTCTAGGGTGCTTTTGCCTTCTTATATTTCCCTTAGAAAAGACATCTATAATATATAGGCAATTCATCTTAAAAAGACACACAATGGCAGTGTTTTGCGGCTGTATTGTAATTTAAAGTTTCGAAAAATCAATGTTATAAAGACTAATGCTGCACAGATGCCTTTATTCACATTCATATAAACGACGCTATGTAATTAAATTAGAAATTCCATAATGTATGAAAAACAAAATACATATTCTAATACACCAAGAATATTTTTTGGGCATAAGCCCATGTGATATATTGCAACATTCAGCTCCAGGCATTAAAGGATATGACACGGCAAGGTACTTCCGGAATCGCTCAATTTGATCAGGAAAATCGTACATTGAGTCATCTCAAATAGTAAAGAAGCGCAGCACGGAGCACACACACGCCACATCACCTTTGGTTCGAAACATCAAAACAGATGTCAAAATAATATTGTATAAACAATATGGAATACCTATGATACTTATTATATGCATTACCCCACAATATGTTGCGGAATTTTCGGGTCTCGGTATATATTAAATTTTATTAGCGAGTCTATCATTCACAGATCACGAAGCAAATAGGGAATAGTTAGCTGAATTTTTCTAAATGCTATGTCGAAGACCGTCATACCGAAGGGCATTTCCTATTTGCTTGATTCATTATTCTAATACCTAGTTTCGACCGAATGTCCTTTTATTATTGGACGCCCGATTTGAGGTATCCACAACTCAAGAATCGCCGAGTTTCCACTTGTAATGCAAATTGGCCGATTGTCATATTTAAACCCCACTTTCGATCGAACCCTATATCCCTCAATTTTAGAATCACCAAATTTATCTAGGTCCCTAATCGCCCGAAACTTCATGTGTTCTTCAACAATCTTCCGAAAGCTTCAAATCTTCAAACATTCAGCCGACTCCAAACTTCACTCTTTTAATTATTCTGGCCTGAACTTAGGGTTCTAGGGTCTTTTCATTCTAAACGTTGTTAGTTCTAGCCAAAAATTAAAGTTATAAACCCTACGACAAGCCTTAAGCTACTCGAATATTTCCCCCAAGTAAATTCCTTCATTCGATTCTACACTCCAAACTAGGTTTTTTGGTGTCTTTCTTACACCTTGATTCCTAAATTTTCTTATACGTTATGAAACCCTTGTAAAATTCTCTAGTCAATCGAGTGTTGACCTAGGTTCTTATCTCTCCATCGCCCGATTCCAAATTTTCATTCGCACCGCCCGATTCCTTATCCATTCACTCGGCGATTTCATCATTTATTAGCACGGAAATAGATTATCTCATACACCTCAATCGCCTAATTCTACTCTCATTTGATCGGCCATTTTAATTACTCATATACATGGAAATCGGTCGATTACAATACTTATACTCATACAAGGATCGATCGATTCTCACTTGCTCATGCTCGGCGATTTCTACATTTATTTGTATCGAAATTGGCCGAAACCAAATGGAACCTACAATTGGCCGATTCCTACTCATTCCAATCTTAATTGCTCGGTGATTTTTCATTTTAAGTATTGGAAATCGATCAATTGCTATCCTTGTCATTCGCCGAACCTCAGTCTTCATCATCACCATTCGAAATTTATTCTCAATTTTCCTAAGTCCTAACATCATCACATAAGTCACAGTTCATGTAACACATAGAGGGTTAAAAATCTTGCGTCAAAAGTCCTATATTCGCAAAGCACATGCGTGAGACTACAAAACATGTGTCACGTAGTCACATATTAGGCACGTAAATATATTGCCAGGCGTACTTACGGGGCTCGAGTATTACAGATTTGGGCACAAAATACGGGTCGGGGCCTATAATGTCCTAAAAAAGGCTTACTTTTCGGAAGTTATTGTCCCTATAATGCACCGCTAAGTTATCTGTCCCTATAATGCCACATCCCCTAAGTTATGGGATCAAAAAATAATTAAGTCGTAAAAATATTATAACTATTAAGTATTTTACTAACTAAGTAATACTGGAGAGATAAATACAGAGATATTTTTTACTCAAAACTTCTTAAACATTTTTACATAACCCAAATCACCTATTTATAGACAAATCTATCAAATTACATCCTCAAAATAAAATATTCATCAACACAATAGTCATATCTATCATTCTAATCAATAAAGTAACCATATCTAACTTTGTCATCGTATTAAATAATATGCATCCACATATATATTTTAATATTTTATAACACTCCCCTTGGATGTATATTAAGGAATATGTCTCCTTAAAACCTTACTAGGAAAAACCGATAAAAACCTAGTGAAGGAAAAAAATTATACCATTTCATACGCTTTCATATGTTGACTCATTAAAAACCTTACTGGGAAAACCCAAATGGAAACCCCTCAGTGAAGGAAAAAAGTGCAACGCGTCTCCCCTGATGATAACATCACTTCAAATCTCGAAGTCTTCGAATGCCGATTGAATATACCAATTTTCTAAAAATTATAGGGGAAGTGTTTTTCTAAATAAATCTGCGGGACTTTTGCTAGATCGCACTTGTTGTACATCAATATCACCATTTTTCTCTAAATCATGTGTGAAAAAAGTTTTGGTGAAATATATTTTGTTCTATCACCTTTGACATATCCTTCATTTAATTGGGCGATACATGCTGCATTATCTTCATATAAGGTCATCAGAAGCAGCTTGTTCGATAACAACCCACAAGTTCGTTGTGTATGTTTAATCACCGATCGCAACCAAACGCATTCTCGTCTAGCTTCATGAATAGCGAAAACGACGCGGCAAGCTCTAAGTCGTGCGTTGGATAATTCTTCTCATAATCCTTTGGCTGTCGGGAAGCATATGCGACAACGTTTTCGTTTTGCATTAGAACGCACCTAGACCATTCTTAGACGCATCACTGTAAATAGAAAATCCTCCAGTTCATGTGGGAATAGTTAGCAGTGGGGCCGTAGTGAGTCGTCGCTTAAGTTCCTGAAAGCTCTTCTCGCAAGCGTTGTTCCATTGACATGGAGTATTCTTCTTTGTTAGCTTCGTCAGAGTTGATGCAAAATTTTGGAGAAATCCTTGATAAATTTTTGGTTGTATCCGGCTAGTCCAAGAAAACTTCGTATCTCTGTCACGTTCATCGGTTGAGGCCAGTAATTAATTGCCTCGACCTTGCTGGGGTCAACAGAACTTCCAGCTCCCGAGATTACGTGTCCAAGAAATGCGACTTGATTGAGCCAGACTCGCATTTCTTGAATTTTGCATATAACTGCTTTTCTGGTAATATTTCCAAGACAATCCTGAAGTGTTGTTCACGCTCTTCTTTGGTCTTCGAATAGATGAGAATGTCATCGATGAATACGATGACGTATTTGTCTAGGAATGGCTTGAATAATCGGTTCATTAATGCTGCTGGCGCATTAGTTAGCATAAAAAGGCATGAATAGAAATTCGTAGTGCCCGTAGCGGGTACTAAAAGCTGTTTTCGGGACATCCTCTTCTCGAATCTTTAACTGGTGATACCCTGATCTTAAGTCTATTTTCGAAAAGACGTGCGCCTTGTAGTTGATCAAATAAGTCGTCAATTCGAGGGAGGGGGTATTTGTTCTTGATTATAGTCCCGCTCCCTATAGTCGATGCAAAGTAGCATCAACCCATCTTTTTTCTTAACGAACAAATCTGGTGCTCCCCATGGTGAGAAGCTCGGCTGAATGAACCCTTTTTGCAATACTTCATCCAGTTGCTCCCTCAATTCCTTCAGCTCCGCTGGAGCGAGTCGGTACGGTGCCTTAGAGATTGATGCAGCTCTAGGTACTAGGTCAATTGTGAATTGTATCTCATGATCCGGCGGAAGTCCGGGTAAGTCTTCAGGAAACACATCAGGATAGTCCTGTACTACTGGAACGTCTTCTAACTTCGGTGGTGAACGTTCTTCGGATGATATTGCAAATAAGGTAAGCTTCGCATCCTGTCTTGATCAAACGATGTGCCTTCATTGCTGAAATCTTGGAAACCTTACTACTCTTGCTAATTCCCGTGAATGTGAATGGTTCGGTGTCTTCTAGGTTGAAAGTCACTTTCTTATGGTTGCAGTCAATAACTGCTCCGTATTTTGATAGCCAGTCCATTCCTATGATTACTTCATAATCGTTCATTGGAATGACTCTCAGGTCAACGGGTAAGGTCCTATCGGTCACTATTACTGTGCTATCTCGTAAGATTTGGTTGGTTCTCGTAGGAGTTCCATGAGGGATGTACTCGTAGCTAACTAGGTCAGGGGTAACCCCGAGTCTTGCCACATAGTTAGTAGATGCAAATGAATGCGTGGCTCCTAAATCAACTAATATGCATGTCGCGGTTGAGTGGATAAGAAGAGTACCTGCCACCACAGACGGGTTGTTTTCCGCCTCCTCGGAAGTTAGCGTGTATACTCTAGCAGGTACTGTAGATGGTCTAGTTTGAACAGGTGCTTGACTCCGAGACGCAATTTCCGTGCATGCCTTGGAAAAGTGACATGTCCTGCCACACTTATAGCAGGTTGCAGTTTGATAGTAGCAGACGCCCAGATGTCGCCGTGTGCACCTGGGACATGGGTGTATGGTCATCGGAGGTCTTCCCTGATTAGGACTAAATTGTTGTGGTGGTCCAGGTCTGTTTTGGAAATTAGGCCTGGCATTCTTGGTGTTAAATGGCATCTTCGGGTTACCTCTGCTCCACTTTGGTCCCTGCACAAATTTTCTCTTCGCTTCATGGGCTCGCAAAATTCGAAGTTCAGCTTGTTCTGCCATTAGAGCGCGTTCCGGAACTTGAGCATAGGTAGCTCCTTGAGACCCGGCCATATACACATCTCTATATAATTCGAGCTTTAATCCCTCCAGAAAACGTTCCACCTTCAACGTATCTGTGCTCACCATATGAGCTGCGAATCGAGATAATTATTCGAACTTCCTGATATACTCTGCCACGGTCATCGAGCCCTGGCGTAAGTTGATAAATTTATTCATTCGTTGAGCCCGTACTAGGGCGCTGAAATTTTGCTCCTAAAGAGCTCCTTGAACCGATCCCATGTCATCGTCATCGGATCTTCAAAGGCGAGAATGGTATCCCACCAATGGCCTGCACTTCCCCTCAGTAGGAAGGCAGCACATAAGACTTTCTCATCCTCTGGATCCTATTATAATAGAACATGCTTTCCAGTGTTCTCAGCCACTCTTCAGCTGCGGTCGGAGCAATGGCATCTCCGAACGTTGGGGGATTGAGTTTACGGGACCGCTCCCCAACTATCTCGACCCTTTCTACCTGAGAGGGTCCTCCACTTGATTGTCCGTTCATATTGCGTTGTTGCATCATTTCCTGAATTTGAGCTGATTGTTGACGAACGAGTTCTGTCAATTGAAGGATTGCCGTATCTCGGTTATCTGCAGGAGTTGCGGGTTGCTTGCCTTAATTCGCACCCCCACTACCTTCTCCTCTTGTTCTACCCATTTCCCTTATACCCTAATAGTCCCTAAGGCCAATAAATCATGCATATACAACATTCATGGAAACATAAAACTTACTCGCAAGGCCACTTCCGTGCTTTTGAGTGTGTGTACATGGACAGTCTACAGAACTTGTAACCGAAAGCTCTGATACCACCTGTGACGCCCCTGACTTCTACTGCCCATTCTTATTACTATTTTATGTGACTGCATGTGATATAAATGAAATCTATATATGAAAATGTGGCGACCCACACTTTCTAACTAAGGTTAGTGGCGGATTTCCGCAACGTAAGCCGCGGAAGACCCGATTTACAAAAAACTTTTTCCTAACATAAATACGACAAGACGTAATTCACATTGTATAATTATACAAAGGGCCGATGCCCTCAAAACTATTTACAATAGCTAAAACATCCTAACATCGCTCCACAGGTCGTCATCCATGTGCAGCTTTGCCCTCAAAAGACCGTGGAGTACCGCCGACAGCCTGCCTTAGTCGTGACGTTTCTCAACGTCCGACTCTGTCGTACCTACAACACATAAATATCGGGAATGAGCTATAAAGCTCAGTAAGTAGGAACGGTGCATGCTATGCAAGTGCCCAATAACCTCGCAAAGGCATCCGCGCCAATGCATTAATACTCGTACTACTTTCACTCAGGGCCCTCGGCTAATCTTACTATGCACCATAAATGAGCTCAAATCCAATATGGATAAATATGGCAGCGACCCACGCCGGGTGGCTTACGCTAGGATGCACCACGTTTCCCCTAGGTCGCCATTTCCCAGGTCGTCCCCTCTGCCAGGCGGTCGCTCACGCTGGTAGCCCACGCCGAGGTTGCCGACATCAGGGTTACCCCCTGTGTTGCTTATTCCCTCAGGTCGCACCCTCCAGGTCACCCCCTACCGCCAACAGGGCATTTGCCCAAATAAATAAACAGGGCCGCAGCCCAATATCTATATAATATAACCGACGATGCACCACGCCGTCATGGTGCCATAGAAGTAGCCATGACTCAACTGTGAGTCGACATCAGATGCCTATATCGGCAAATACCATCGCTCTCAGGCGATAGACACGGTGCACGCTCACACCTCGAATCCCCCAAATGAAACGTGCGTGCATATGAAGATGCCATGCGATAAAATAAATTACTTTACTAACCATGCATCGACATGTCGCAAATAATTCATATCACATAAAAGCACTGAAGCAGACAGTCACATAAATCAATGGCATATAATACATTTATGTGTTGTAGTTGAAGTTCCCACCTACCTGTCGTCCGTAGATTACCCGCTAGTAATCCTGTGAGATTCCTTGTTCTCGACCCTTAAGCCTAAAGAGTTTTAATAGTCAGTGTACTAGCGAAATTAATTGACTATCTAAAACTCTCGAACTCCTTAAGTATATAAAAGAAATCATGCTTATAAACTACATTTGAAAAGTAGTCTTTTGAAAAGAGTTCGCTAAGTCAAGTTAACTCGTAAAATACCAAGCTAGGCCGAAGGTTTTAAATCCCAAAATAACCTTTAAACTTTAAAATATAGGTTGACCCGAATATATTAGTCAACATACGAATATACTTTACTTTAAAACTGATTTGGGCCAAAAATAATTTTATTTAGACTATTGGGCCTCGAATAGGGCAAAAGCCCAAAAATTTAAATCATCAGTCAAATACACACATCCGGTCAAAGCCCAAATCTTAAATCGCCCGATTCCAATTTCAAAAGCTGGTCAACCCGAAACACTTGCGGGTCAAGGCTCGAATTCACCGGACTTTTGCCGCGTTCGCAGAATTGCCCGACTGGACGCACGAAGCCCAATTTAAGCCCGCGAATCGGCCGATTTCTCTCACAGGAATCACCCTGTGAAAATCAATCGGCCTGCAAAACCTAAAGTCGGCCCGTGATGTCCTTCACAGGAATCACCCCGCGAAAGTCCATCGGCCCTCGAAACTGAAATTGGTCCTCGACGCCTCTAACAGGAATCACCCTTCAAGTCGGCCTGCGAAAGACTATAGCCCGCGAGAATTCAAAGTTTGGCCCGCGAAACATGTTTTACTCACACATCGAAACAACCCTTTGGGCCCGCGAAACACTTTCGCGACCCTAAACCCATTCGGCCGATTTTCCTACTAGTTCGAAATTCTATTTCAAGCAAAGCTTACAAAATAAAATGGCCCGCAAAGTAAAACCGATAGAACCTCAAAATCGCTCGAAATCTAGAATCGGTCGAAACCTTCAAATCTTCCTATATTACCAAAGAATATCCTAAACCAGAAATCGTACGCCCTAACATTTATCAGACCTTCACAAACATCATATCCTTTCTGAAATAATAGACTCACATTCTTAACTTGACAACAACCACAATTAAAGATTTATTATGAAAAATCCGAGTTTCCTAAATACTAAACATCCGAAAATAACTTGTGTACCAACTCCGTATTGACCCGCGAAATAACAATTCTATCTCACAACACGAGAACCCCTAGCCCGCGAACTACCTTGCGATCCGAGCACGCCTCTCATTTCACGAAGCCTTCGGCTCGTGAACTAATTTCAGCCTGCCCTATCTCAAGATTCGTGAACGTCCCTAGCCCGCAAAATCTAATTCCCTCTCTCAAATCTAACCCACAAATAAATTCTATTAGCCCGATGAGTCCCCCAAGTCGCGAAAGTCTCTAACCCGCCTAACTACTTTACAACCCAAGAATCATCCCCCGACTAGTGAACTAACCCCAACTCGGGAACTAATTTCTATTGGCCCGATAAATCCCCCAATTCAAGAAACTCCCAAGCCCGTGAACTAATTATACTTACCTAATAAGTCCCGTGATCAGCGAAAACACCTCAGCCCGCAAACCCGAGGTCCACACGTCACCCAAAATTCGCTATTTCCACTCGAAAACCCCTAACACTCACACATTAAATTCTCCTAACCCCCAAACAGTTTCAGACCCTCATATCATCAAAGACAACTCAAAAATACAGATTTGAACTCATATTTTGGGTTCTAACCCTAACATATCAACACATAAACATCACATAGATAAGTATGATGCGATAATTCGACCCAAACAATCAACCACTCAAATCTGAAACTTTTAAGAGACTTCCACGGGTTGTAGATGAATAAAATTCACCTACAATTCACTATTTCCACTTGTCCAACCTTCAAAAATTCCCAGGACTCTCAAGCATTAGAACACGTTAAATACACAGTTAGAAATCCATATTTTGGGTTTGAACGTGGCACCTAACACATGAAAATAACATAACCAAACCCAACATTATACAAACCGAACCCTCAAATAATCCTCACATAATTCCGAGAATTTCAGATTATTTTCACGGGTGGTAGGTGGAAAAATTTGCCTACCTCACTTTCCTTAAGCTAGATTAAACGGTTTGTGGTGGATGGAGCTTGCCGAAATCATTTCTCCACTTCGCCTTCTTCGCTTCTTCTTCCTTCGGTTTTCTTCTTTCTCGTCTCTCTCTCTCTCTCTCTCTCTCTCTCTCTCTCTCTCTCTCTCTCCCTCTTTCGTTTTCTCCTTTACCAACAATGGTGGGTTGTTTTGGCTAAATAGTAAATAGGGTTAGGCCTTGACGTGGGTTTCCTTAAGAGTTGGGGAAAGTCATCTTACCTTTTAATTGCTTTGGGCCAATATAATTTAGTTGGTTGGGCCTTACTATTCTTATATTACTAACCATTACCTTACTTAAATAATACATTATTTTGGGCCCACCTATAAATCCACTTAGGCCTTTTTAGATTTATTTAGTTGGGCCTCAATATTATTTAATTCCTTTATAAAATCTCTTTTATTGGGCCGAATATCTTGCTACTAGTGGACCAGTTCGGATAATAATTTCGTTAATTCAAACATTTACCACACTAATTCATTCGAAATCCCGTATTTGAAATTTACGGGTATTACAGAAAATGCGTACAAAATATTTCCTTTTATATAAAGGAAACTCTTCTGTACAATACAAAATATTCCTAGGACATAAACACAAGGTGAGCGCGCATGCGTGTTCAAAATGATCTATCGGCCCGTCACTCAGGTCGCATCCATGTACACACTGCCACCTCAAAAGTCCTCCGGAAGCTTGAAAAATTGGCCTCGCATTCGTAAAGACCACATACCGTGATCCCGTGAACCTACAACACATAAATACGTGGAATGAGCTTATAAAGCTCAGTAAGTGAAAGCCATGCATGCCATGCACGTGTCCTAACTTGCAAAGGCATCTGCGCCAATGCTCCCTAGGCCTCACATTTTTCCTTGTCTTGTCTTGTCATGTAGGGCCCTCAGCTATCTTGCTATGCACCATCATGGAGCTCGAATCCACAAGGAATAAAAAATATATAAGTGGCAATACCCACTGATGGGAGGCTAACCCTAGGGCGCCTTTTCTGTCCCAAGGTGGTTTCATACGCCACGCTGACGCTTCACACTGGTAGCCTATTCTGAGGTAGTCAACACCACAGGTACCATCGGTGTCGCTTACTCCCTCAGCTTGCATCCTCCAGGTTCCACGTTCCGCCATGAGGGCATTAGCCCTAAAATCATGTCTTGCCTTGAACATGTCATATCTTGACGGTAACGACATACGACGTCACCATGGTAGCATAGAAGAGTCGTGACTCAACTGTGAGTCGACATACGATCGTATATTATGCACGCTCTTGTATCCTGTCTTTCATACTAATCGTGCGTGCATATGATCATGTCCTGAATATGCATGTCGTGTAACTTAAATAATAGTAGGAAGTCACATAATATCACAGAAGCACGTAACACATAATTTTCATGCACATATAATTATCTGTTGTAGTTGGGACTTCCACTTACCTGGTATCCTTAGCTACTTAGCTCATCGTACTGTAAGTTACTAATTTCGAATCCTAAGTACAGAAATATATAAGATTAGGGTAGTCTAATTATAGTTTCACGAAAGTGGCCTAGTTTAAAAACCCTAGTTTCGACTTATAAATTTCGAAACCCTAATGTTTTGAATGCCTTGGTCTCAAAATTGTCCTTTGACCTAAGTATCTAATTTTAACATGTTTCGAAATTATAACTTTAGAATTGAAAGTAGTATATATCTATTGATTTCGAGATATGTCTCGAGATTATAATCTTAAAATCTCGAAATAGCATATACTAGAGTTCAAGGTCGATAATACACAATGATTTTGAGATGTATGTTGAAATCATAAACAAGATTTCGAGGTAAATTTTGAGAATGAATCTCGACATGGTTTTGAGCTTGATCTCGAGATCCCTTACTAAATTTCAAAGTTGATACCAAATAGATCTCAATATGAATCTCGAGATGAATCTCCAGCTTGATTGCTAAATTCAATTAAACATATATCTTGAGCTTTATCTCGAGATATTACACAAAGTTTCAACGCAAATCTTTGAAATGGATTTCGAGCTTCACTTCGAAATTCCATCTCGAGTTTTGTTTCGACATTTTCCTATCTTCATTTTCAACCTCGAAATCATTCCTGCAAAACTAATATAGCTTCGAAATTTATCAAACTGGAAATCATATCACTCGAAAACATCTTTTTGGTATGGAAATCATTTAAACTTCGATCGAAAGGCCTATTTTTCAAGAACACAAATAACTTCTACATATTTAGGTTTTTCAAAAATTAAAACTTCATGTAAACGTGAATAAATGCAAATTTTTGTGTTCTCTAATCTTCCTAACATGCTAGGATATGAGTAAAATATAAAATCACGGTAAGGAATTATAGCCTCTCCTAGCTTATGGATGAATGCTTTGTTCAAGTCCTTCGTTTCCTCTTTACTGCTAGGTTTTCGAAAGTTTGTAAGTGAAATGTTTTAATTCCTTTTTCGTTCCTTATCTAGGTTTTTTTGCATGTGATAATAGGTAACTGACATCGACATTCAATCGATCCTTATCTTGAGTATGTAATAAGCATTATTCTATTATTACTTTAATGTTTCCGTCCTAGTTAAGAAGCGAAACCTATCTCAATCGTTAGTAATTCTCTTTCGAAGTCCTCTGACATTCTTTGATCTCGAGTTCACTAATTAAGTGAACAGCTTTGTTCTCGAAAATCATAGATTTCGAGATTTAACGATTTCGAGTTCTAAGGATTTCGAGCTTTATAATTTCGAGCTTCAAAGGTTTCAAGATCCTAATTGTTCGAAATTCTCTTATCTCACAATTCTTCTATTTCGTAATTCTTAATGTATCGAGATTCTCTAACTTTGACATTCATGCTACTTAATTTTCGAAGTCGACCTTCTACCAAAACTATAAATCTCGAGACATCAAGATTTCGAGATCCAAAGATCTCGAGATTTATGGTTTTGAAATTGCTTTCTCTTATCTCATATGAAACCTTTCTAGGTTCAATTAGTTCTTCTACTTGGTTAGTAACCCTAATAGCACCTAATATGTATCACATTAACACATAAAATCATAGAATACGTTCCATGCAGTCACGTAAGTCATTTAATATGTATGCATATTTATGCTTACTTACGGGATTCGGGTATTACAAAAACCATATCAACTGGCTTGATAGTTGGATTTGTGCTGCACACTGAATGAGATTTCCAAACTGACTTTTTTTAACCATAACCTCTACTTCTTTAGCATTCAACATTTCTAAAAATTAGCTCGCTCATCTTCTTGTATTCACCAACTATTGAAAATTTATACGGAACAATTTCTTAACGCTGAAGTTGAGGTTCCAGCACTATCTGTTTTTGCATGAGAAATATATCATTAGTTGTTGGCACGCTAACATACTAAATTTTGCAGTACAAACCAGTGATACGAAACAGGGTAATTATTCATAAAAACAAGAAACAATTACTTTACAGTTCATAGAAGATTACACATGAAAAACAACCACAAGAATGTATTAGTTCTACAGTGTAATGTATTATTCGAAAAGATAAGGAAATCAGAGTTTTCACTGCACGATGGTTCATTTTTCAAAAGTGTTGATATAGTTCACTGCTGAAAACCGTGGAGATAATGATGGTCACAAAAGTTCCAGCCACAGATATGTATATAGAGATGCCAAAATAGTTGGAAAGAGCTCGGTTTGCACAAACTATCACAAAATCCGAACACAGCATGCAAGAAAGCAAGAAAATGTGTCAATAACATGAGATTTGTCTACATTCATTCAAACTGCCATAAAAAAATTAACACTGGCTATGAAAATTCCACACACAAATATGTTTACATACATGCCAATACAGAGAGACAGAGCTCGTTTGCATAAGACCCGTGCAAACATACGGAAATTTTGGTCACGACCATACAAGTCCGAACACATCATTCAAGTAAAAAGATAAGATTGACAACGCAAACCTTAGCACGTTTTGCTGCCTTGGAATCGCTATGAGAAATCCTTGCAAATCCGTCTGGGAGGACAACAAATGACCTGACTGGGTGAGCACGATGTTGATGAGGAAAGTTCATTGCAATGAACTCGTCAACTTGAAAATTTAGGATTTCTACCCTACAGAAGAACTCGTGCAGAAGAAAAAACCTGATTGGGCCAATTCTAGGTTACGAATTTATATATCAAGAAAAAAGTTTAATGTGATGAAGACATTCAATATATGACACAGTGTGGACTAACTTAAATACATAATTATCAATAATAAAATAAGTTGGAAAAAGGGAAGCGTGGGAAAAATGAAACCCATCCACTTCCTCATTATTATTCTAGGGTGCTTTCCCCTTCTTAAATTTCCCTTAGAAAGACATCTATAATGTATAGGCAATTCATCTTAAAAAGACACACAATGGCAGTGTTTTGCAGCTGTATTGTAATTTAAAGTTTCGAAAAATCAATGTTATAAAGACTAATGATGCACAGATGCCTTTATTCACATTCATATATAAACGACGCTATGTAATTAAATTAGAAATTCCACAATGTATGAAAAATAAAAACATATTCGAATACACCAAGAATATTTTTTGGGCATAAGCGCATGCAATATATGTCAACATTCAGCCCCAGGCATTAAAGAATACTGACACGGTAAGGTATTGCCCGAATCGCTCAATTTGATTGGGAACAAAATCGTACATTGAGCATCTGCAAATAGTAAAGAAAGCGCAGCATGGAGCACATACGCTCCACATCACTATTGGTTGGAAACATCAAAACAGATGTCAAAATAATGTTGTATAAACAATCTAGAATACCTATGATACTGATTATATGAATTACCCCACAATATGTTGTGGGATTTCCGGGTCTCGGTATGTTAGGTCCACGTTTATCAACACAATCAATCCTAGACATGAATTCTAAGGAAATCGAATAGAATTATTGAACTTTGAATTTCGATCGAAAACTTCACTTGAAGAACACGAGAGAGAATTCCTTTAGTGTGAGAAAGTTTTGCTGTTTCTCTCTCTAGAATTGAATTCGGCAGCCTTTCGGATTGATTCTCTAATTTTCTGTATTCAGCTCAGTGTGTGTACAACTATTTATACAAAACAAACTTGGTATAAATATCAAACTAGTCCGATTCTAAGGACTATTATACATAAAGCCCCTAATTACAAGGACAACTAATAAAATCAAGCACAATTAAAATTGATACTCTACAATCTCCCCCTTTGTGCTTGATTGCCCTTTCGCTCCATTTGCCCTCGTCGGGCACAGTACGACATGCGCAAGCCCAGCGCATGCTCATAATTCCTGAGTGTTTCCCTCAGCTTCAGGCGCTCCTCGATGTCATATAGCAATTCCATCAGGAGCGGCTGTTCTCTCACGAACCGATGAATTCTCAGCATCGTCTCTCGGTTGATTTCTTCCAACCTTTGCTCTATATTCCTCCTGATGACCTTGAGCATTCTGTCGCAAAACTTATGAATCTCAGTCTTCAGCATCAACCTTGTTTTCTTGGTGATTGTGATTATGCTAGGTGACGGCTAGGACTGAGCTGATGTGTACATGATTGCATGGAATCCCTTCGATTTCCGGTCCTTTGTTGAACGGTGTGGTCATGTTGACCTTCTTGATGTTGCTCTCCAGAGCCATCTGAAGGTCATGCGCAGCGATGTACTTGACTTGGCGCATCATGAACCGGTAGAGTCCCTCGAGACCATCTTTCTTGACGCAGCCTTGAGGACCTTTGTACTTCTCCACGTACAGCTGATAGAGGTTGTATACCTCGTCGGCAGGGAGGTACGGTAGGTCGCTCTCACTTAATTCCTCTCGGGTTCTGTCCACTCGCTCGATAACGTAGATTGGGGTTGGAAGACCTCCTTTGGTATCGTAAACGCAGAGAAGCTTGCAAATTAGGGAGAGACTCGTATAGTGGCTCTTGACTTGTCCTTTAGTCATCCCCAACCTTGCATCAGGTCCAAGTTGAGTCAGCATCCAGATGTAGGTCATCCTCTTCTGCAGATCCCAGTGAGAGATCCCTCTTAGCTCGAACTCGTTCGGCTTCTTGACCCTGTACGTTGACCTCCAGTTGTGTTCACGAACTTCTTCAAGGAAGGGGATTTCGATACTGATGTTCTCCCATGGCGTGTCGATCCGAACGGTCCCTGGCATTTGTCTTGTGGGGGAAACCGCTCGTTGCGCGATCAACTCTGGTAGCCTTGGTATATCTTGCTGGTAATATTCACCTTCCTGAAGTTCTTCATCTTCTATGAGCACGAGGTCTACCGAGGTTTGTTGTAGGAAGTGTCGAACGTCCTGAAGCCATTGTCTTTGATGCTCATCGGGTATGGTATGGGTCATCCACTGTCCTTCGAATATGTATTTATCTAGGACCTCGTGTGGGTTGAAGCCATGTCCTGATGGTCCCGGTTGGTCTGAAGCAGTTGAGGGAGTCGCCTGAGTCTGCGCTAGGGCGATAAAGGGGCTTGAGAAGGTCGGTGGTATGGGAGGAGGCGTCCTTAACTGAAAGGTTGGTGGGTCGATGTTGGTTTGGGTTTGGGTTTGAGTGGTGCGGCGCATGGTGGTGGTTGTTTGGGTAGTGGGTTGTGAAGTTCCAGCGACTCCTTTACTTGTCTGAGTCACGCCAGGGTTCTGTCTCTGACTCCTTGTGATTATCCTTAGCCTCTTCTACCCCTCAGGACGGCCCTGATCGTCTGGGTCGTCATGTCGGTGTTTGGAGTGGGAGCCTTGGCCGCGGCACGTTTCGGATGGGTCAGGACGATCAAACCGACGGCGGAAGAGATCTTCTTCTTCCGGCGTTCGTGTGGTCAATTCCAACAGCCTGGCGACCAGAATTGAGTGGACTTCGCTGATGGGTACTGTGGCAAGATTTATTAGGTTGTGGGTGAGGATGGGTGTTGGGGCTTGCGAGGTTAATATGGGTTGAGTGGGTGTGAGGATGGGTTGTGATGAGGACGGCTCCGAGACGGGTGCTTTCCCACGATCTTGGCGGGACGTCTCGATGGCATTGCGCACGCTCTCCATAATTTTGTCTTCAAAATCCTTCAGCGCGTTAGCGAGAGCAGCCTTAATTCTGTCTTCAGTCACGTATGGAGCGGAAGCCTCCGTTGTGGATGGTCCAGGACGACTGATGTCGCCTGTCATCAACCCTTGAGATAACACCGGCTCCTCAGGTTGGCTCGCAGTCACTTGAGTTTGTGATTGTTGGAGACTTCCACCCAATTGAGTCGAATCTTGAAGATTCTCCTCTATGGGTGTTTCGACGGGTTCTGATTGAACCTGAGAACCAGACACCGGTATGTCGTGCAGCGGCTCAAGATTGAGCGAAAGAATGTCCGCAGCACTTGACGGTAAGATCGACACGATGTCTGGTGCGGTGGTGAGGATGGTGAAGATGGACTCAAGTGATACACTTAGTCATCTCGTGTCCTTCTTATCAACTGAGTCTCCTCATCTGACTTCGTGTCTGATGGGGTAGCCATGTAAGGTGAGAGTCCTCGTGCTGCATCCTCACTGGCTGGTTCCGTCACCGGAGGTTCGATAGGTTGTATTGTTGTAATTAGAGCCTCTGTTTATGGCGTAGTAGCCAGTGGTGGTGAGATGTGTCCGTTTATGCCTCGGGCTGTGCTGCTAGAATACCTTCCTCAATAGGTTCTTCGAGCACGCCGACAATGATGGGCACTTCAGCACCAAGTGATACTTGTGGAGCTTCGAGTTCCAACTCTTGAGCCACGCATCTATCAGCATGGACTCAACATTTGGCACTGTTTCCTCATTAGTTGGGGGCTCCATCTCTAGTTCCTAAGCCACTTCATCAATCATCATGTCTTCAGGACTAGGCTGTGGTTGGGGAGGGCTCATTTGGAACTCTGTCGGGAGCCCTCGAATAATCTGCTCAGTCAAATGATGTTCTCGATAGTATCTCTGATGTTCATCTCCCGCGGGGTCGGTGAGACGTAGCAGCTCGAGCGGAATGGCCATTGATGGCTGAGCTAGGTCCGCGAGCCTGGGGTTGTGGAAGAACTTGCGCCTAGGTGGCTGATAGTTTCCTCCCGGAGGCAGGCGAGGAATGTTCTGCTCGTACATCTCCATTTGTTGTCGGATGATGACGGAGAACCGTCTCGCATACGGCACATTTTTGGACCGTTTGTTCTCTTTCTGTCTGATTTGTTCGGCGAGGTCGTTCTAGATCAGTTGAGCGAAATCGTAATTCGCGAGAACATTACTCCGTGAAATATCCGAAGGTAGTGGCCTTTGTCTTTGTCGAAGCCTGCGTGCTTTGGGGACAAACACTTATTGATTATACCAAAAAAGTGTCTTCCACGGATGGGGAATCCCGTTGCTCTACATCTGAGCTAGCTTGGTGAGCGGCGACGGTACCCCATCTGTAGGAAATCATGCACCAATTCTACATCTGATGGGAGGGGGTCGTAATTTTGGCTGTGAGGGAGGTCGAGCAGAAGTCTGAGATCGTTCTTGCTCATACAGATGTGCCTCGTCCCTACAACTGTGGTGAAGTGATACGCCCCGTTCATGATGAGGCTCTGATCATACCCCAAAACTGCTGGAGGTAGACCATCGGCACTAAGGCCGTCACGGTAAGAGCATGCCATAGTGGATGGCCTTGCAGTATGACACGATGATGTCGTCTGGACACAGGAAGGTGGTCAGATCTAGTTGGAAGTTCGTGTCGTGTACGTTAAGGTATAGAGCCTTCTCGTAGATGTGGTTGTCGGTAGGGTAGTGATCCATCTCAAATACATATTCAAGTCATTAGCTAGATTAAAATTTAGTCGAAGTTCGAATTTATCACATGATAATGATGAAGCTATTTATAACATGTTGATAAAATTGTAGTGGAAAAGTCAATGCACATATAGGTCATATAGAGTGAGTTTTGAAGAAATAATTTTATTTCGGCATATACATGTAAGTTCAATAAAAATTGGTCGAATATTTTACTAAGTGTTAAAGAACTACTATTCACTCCGTGCTTTTTATTGCGCGAGAGTTTGAAATTCTCAATTGAATTGCCTAAATGTGATTTTGAAGTGTATATTTGTGATCGAAAATGTTATTCGCTAATGATAGCTACAGTTGAAAAAGGACTTAGAGAATTTCTAAGTGTTTGAACTTAAGTTGTGGTACTGTATCCGAGAAATTTTACGATCGAGAAAAATTTTTGTGTAAGTTTTACGATCGAGAAATTAGATTTCCATGTAAATTTACGATCGAAAAATTTTCTCGCGTGAATAAAATTTTTCGCTATGAAATTTATTGAGCGAGAAAGATTTTCGATATTAAAAGGTTTTCCGCTGCGAAATTTTACGATCGAGAAAATTATCAGCGAGAGACTAAGTCAACCATCGAGAAAATTTTCGATCGATCAAATTATCGCTGCGTGCTTTTACGATCGAGAAATTTTATGGTCGAAAAAATTAATTTTCGCCGCTAAAATTTTCGACTGTAAGTTTTGCGCTGGCAAATTTAAAAAAGGAGTTGCGTATATTTTATCCATTCAGTTCAGTAATCTTTTCGGTCGCATAAAATCAAAAATCAATTTCTCGATTGTAATTATTTTTCGATCAGCGTTGTTATGTGAACGACCAAAAAGAAATTTAGCGTTCGAAAATCTTTTACGACGGAAAAGTAAATCAATCAAATTGAAATTCAATTGACACTGCTTGCGATCGAGAAAGTTCTCCGGCGCCTTTAAACACTTTAAAAACCTAGTTTAGTCGAACTCAAAATCAACCTTTAAGAACGCTAATGATCGAAGCGATATGTTCCCAGAATGCTTAATACTATCTTAGATGCAGATTTAACCCAGATTATAAACCTAGAATGCTCGTAAATACTGCAAAATATCATTCGATTTTTCACGTTCTGTACAATCGAGATTTTAACACAGAATCAGGAGAAAGATCACAAAATACAGATGCAAATCTAGTTTAAATGCACGATAACCCCTAAAGTAAGTCAAATTTACCTTCAAAAGACGAAAATTAGATGAAAAATCGAAAGATTTTGAAGATTTTTGACGTTCATCTTTTGAGAGAAAAAGTTTTGCGCGAGAGAATTTGACTGTTGAATTTTTCGAATGAGGGTTTTGCGTGTATTGGGAATTTTGACTTCAAGAATTAAATTCGTTAAATGGGCTGATTAGGCGTTTATTTGACACTTGTAATTCAAGGCCCATTATTGTTTGCGATCGAAATACTTGCGATCGAAAAACTCGGTACCTATTTTGGTTTTCACTCGAGAAATTGAAGCGATGCCATTTAGTCCCAAGTTAATTTTGGATCGATAATTTGTGATCGGAAACTACAAATTTAGCCCAAATTTCTCGATTGGAAATTTTTTTTTCAAGATATTTCAGACAGACCCTAAGTTTAAGTATTCAAGCACCTGGAAAACTTTAGAGCAAAATGTTCGAGCATGATTAGAGTTAATTATGGAAGCAATACTTGTTTTAGTGAGGCTCCCCCTTAACAAGAAAAAATTGGTTAAATTCAAAACCATAGAAAGACATTAGCTATCACAAATTTTAACCAACCAACAAGTTTTATGCCGAATACTCCAAGTCTTGAAGAATTCTTGCCCTCCACATTGTTTATGCAACACTTAGAGGAAGATCATTAAAAATATCTGCAGCTTTTAAGGCATAAGCTTGTAAATGCTCCCCCTCGAATAATGCACCAAAATTTGAGATACGCGAATTCAACACATTTAGCCTTGGTACATGTTCCCCTATACATGTAACTTTCATTTTCGCGCGAGGGTATGAGCACAAACAGATAATCGCATTTAAACAAGTCAATGCATATGAAATATAAAATCTCATTTCAAAATATGCGAGGTTTTTTTTAAGTGAAATAAATTTTCAGAAAAAAAGTATCATATATCTATATAAATATATATATATATATTTCATATGCATATCCTATATATACAAGGAAATGTAGTTTCTTTGTAAAGCTGCCACGTGTCCTCCATTAAATTTAATATTAAAATCAATTATTAATGCATAAAAAATTTCATCAAACTACACACGTCGATAACAAGCAACAAGTGAAACTATACAGGCTACAACGTGTCCACTGATTAATTTAAATAATAATAAATAAATAAAACCCACGTTTTTAATTCACTCACTTTGAAATATACTCATTAGCGATTCAAATAAAAAAAATTCCTCTAAATAACCGATCCAGTGCGCGGGGAGAACAAAGGCGAAAGTGTTTGAATATTATGTTCGCGATTGGTTGGTTTTCAGGCATTGATCATGATTCGGTACGTGTCACTCACTAAAAAGACACCGTCAAGCTTGAGATTCATATTAATGTGCCGTTTGTAACAATTTTGCTCTCAAAAGTTTGTGCGGTCACATTTTTAAGTCCAAACCCAATGCACTAAAACCCAACAGAATTAACAAAAACATTAATTAAAATTACCCAGGAGGGACTTCTTGCCAATGTTCTAAAAAAACAAAAAACAACCATAAAAAATTTTAGACTCCGCAGAATTTCAGCGTCCCTGTTGTTTACAATGCCAAAGTCGTTGTCAGCATCATCCCCTTCATCATTGATCGGAGTATAACTATTGATCTAGCTAGCAGACAAACATGTTCTGACTGAATACTTCATATGAGTTGTTTCAATGCTTCCAAATAGCCCCGAAATTGAAATGGAAGTAACAACCCACAAGCCCCATAATACCGTACGCAACCAACGCCCCAAAAGCCATACGATAGTAAGCCGTCGTCACAAGCCGTGTAAGAAGTGTGCACAAGCACTCAATAAAGCAACATGATACCCGAAGCACAATGCATCCCATGCACAGCCCTGCAGTCGCCCAAAGGCGTCTATGTGCCCATGTGCAGCCCAACCTAGAGGCGACGACAGGGATCTGTAACATTAAATGTAGCGCCCACGGCAATGTCCAATGCAACACAGAACAAAGATATGTCTTATGATATTAAGCAGAGAATTTGGTGATCAGTTATCATACAACAACACTTGCAAATACTTCAGACAGACATAATCAAAATAAAAGCTCAAAGGACACAACCGTAATCACCACACCTAGAAAACAAATCCAAGGTCCCTGACCATAAAGAGACATAGATAGAAGAAAGTTCGGCCATACAACAACCTAAGTACAGCAACAGCAAGCAATCTCAAATCACATTTTTTGAAGCTTAATAAAATTCCCCGCAATCACGCATAGAAAAACATCATAAACAAAGTAAAGATGATGAGCGACATTACCTCTTGTGGTATGCCCAAACACGAAGTAATAATCTCAATCGCACAGAGGGAAATGATCGGCATTACCACTTGTGGTATGCTCAAACACGTTATGGGCTCCGGCTTCAGCTCGTACAATGATCTATCGTACACCTAATGCGAAAAAGCAATATCAGATTTATCATCAAAAAACAAATTCAACTGGTGTTAATTATGCAGGCAATCCAACCTCTCATCGGACTGGCAATAATCAAACGGAAGATGATCGTGGAACATACCGCAACCAATGATGCATCAGAAGCTGTTTATGCGAAAGAACATCACGCCTTCCTTTCTGCAAAACCAAATGAGGAATACAAAAAGAAATTAAACTCGCAGTAGTGAAGCGAAGAAAAAGACGCATGTGAAAAGATATCACAGAGGGTAAAAAAGCGGCATCGATATTAATTGCTCGACCTCAGTCGAAGATGTAAAGGACCAGAAACACCTCTATTCAACTGCAAAAACAATGGAAGAAGTATTATGAAAGACGAAGCGAACAATTTTACGAATAATAAATATTGAATATGAATCAAAATATCGCTCAGATAAGACACCAATAAAGTTAGACAACAAACATGGATCAACATGAGTTGAATCTGAACATGCCGGCGGAGAAATAATTGCTATATTGAAAAAAAGTCCAAATACAGTCACAACAAAAGCACTTGCCGATTCCTTCTAAGGCGTGAAAGGAATATAACGGTGCGAAATAACTTTATCGGCCCCATCTCAATTTCTCAATCGACTGAGACACGGAGATGCAGAATCAAATCATCCATGAAATAACATTATATTATCAGATGTTCCAAGAAACAATTATGATTCCGATCCCTTCATTCCTTAAAACCTTGCATATGTAAAATAAATCTTTGATTTCGTACCTTTCTTGGCTCCATTCCTTCATTGCCTGCATATCACGGAAGTCCACCAAAATAGTTATATTATGGCATAATCTCTAAGAAACTGTTTTTCTTTTTTCTTTTTTACTTTAATGAGCAACAGATTTAGCAACCAGTTATGCAAAGTAGTCCTCGAATCCCAGATCAGATATCGACAGCACCATTCGAGATCCCCAAACATCATAGCAAAAGCCCATATGCAAATGCCATCTAAGAAATGAAATTAGATATGATACGTGTCACCAATATGATGTACTTGAAGAGGTAAGAATACGACATATTGCTTTTCCTTTATTTACTTCTGGAATCATAGATTTTTCGCGAGCCCTTACATTCAACGTGTTGCGTAGTTGTTTATTTAACACATCAAACAATAAGCAGTCAAAACAAATGCGTTGTTCATCCAAGTAGAAGAGATTAAAATGAATTAGTGCAATTCTCGCATAAGAAAAATGAAAGGGCTAACTACCTTCATCTTCCTCTTAATTGTCGCTGACCACTGGACTTGTGAAAAAAATTAGATCCTTAATTATTAGTGTCTCTCCCAACCTCTTTCATCACAGCCTCAACCTTAATCTTCGTCATCGTCGTCATCTTCTTCGTCATCGTCTTCCTCGGCGTAGTCAGCGACAAACAATGATTTGCATCGTCAACCGTTGATTTTCCTCTGTCGCCATAATCCTCGTATCGTATTCCCCTTTGTTCTCCCCGCGCACTGGATCGGTTATTTAGAGGAATTTTTTTTTATTTGAATCGCTAATGAGTATATTTCAAAGTGAGTGAATTAAAAACGTGGGTTTTATTTATTTATTATTATTTAAATTAATCAGTGGACACGTTGCAGCCTGTATAGTTTCAATTGTTGCTTGTTATCGACGTGTGTAGTTTGATGAAATTTTTTATGCATTAATAATTGATTTTAATATTAAATTAAATGGAGGACACGTGGCAGCTTTACAAAGAAACTACATTTCCTTGTATATATAGGATGTAGTGCGTGTTGTTTGCTAATGATGGCGAAAGTGTTTGAATATTATGTTCGCGATTGGTTGATTTTCAGGCATTGATCATGATTCGGTTCGTGTCACTCACTAAAAAGACACCGTCAAGCTTGAGATTCATATTATTGTGCCGTTTGTAACAATTTTGCTCTCAAAAGTATCTTTTTGTGCTAGCATAACTTATGTGTTGGGCTTCTGAGTTAGATGATTACTTTAGAGAAATTAAACTTCAATGGATCAGTTCATTATAGCTGTTATGTAACTTATTTTAAGAAGGTTTGTGCGGTCACATGTTGCAAGAATGAATTTAGATAAGGTTTAGCGCCGTGACGGCAAGACCCGTGCATTGCACGGGCAAAATACTAGTTAATATTATTAATAGTATGGGGTCAGATTATTTTACTACGATCATTGTCACGCCTAAAATTTCACAAGACACTTGAAAAGATCACATACCGTCAAGTCATGTCGTCAACTAAAGAGTCCTAAGTTCATAGAATGATCCATTTCGACAACTCTCACTGGGTTCACTCTAACACTCGATTGTTTTTACTTTCGGATGATTACATTTATATCACTCTAGTCAACACAAGCAATCTTAAGTCAATTTACCTGTGATCGAGGCATTTTTAATCATCTCACCTTTGCGAAAGATCGTCGATGTGGAATCATAGACTTTGAAACGTTTTAATTTGGCTCTGACTAAGAAGGGAAGGATAGATTTTGGAATTGTGGACTAAGGATCTTATTCCTTTTCTTCGTCGTTCTCCTCCTTTTTGCCATTTTTCTTCTTATTGTTTATCTTTCTCATCCTTTAACGATTTTTCTTTGACTCAGTCTGCACTTGCTCAAGCTGAAGCTCCGCTTCCCTACGAGGCTGAGAGATTATCTAAGGCGAAGATCTTCTTGTTCGTTCTCGGGCCGATACCGCGCTCCTTTTCTCTTAATCCCTGGTGAGGTTTCAGAGATTATTGATTTGAAGAAGTTCACAGTTGTGGAATTCGAACCCAGGGCCGTGCTCCTCTTCTCGTTGTCTCGATATAAGACCAGATTATCGTTGGAGAAGTTCACTTCGTGGTGCTCCTCTTTCCAGCCGTTCTGACGAGTGTACGAGATTGTCAATGGAGAAGTTCACAACAAGATCCATACCCCCTTCTAGTGATATGAGATTGTGATAGTCAAGGGGCAGGTTCTTTTGGACTGTTTTTTGTGCGTTGAGCATTCCTCGTGTGCGTTTTCCACCTTCTTTTGTCATATTTTTCTTTGTCGTCTCGTTTTGTCCCCCTCCTTTTCTCGATTGAATATCCCATCGAAGACTTAGTTGTTCGGTTGAAGGCTCAAAGGGTGCTCAAGTGAAGAAAATGATATCGGAGAAGGCTCAAAAGGATGACTAAAGGCTATATTAAAGGATTGAAATTTTCTATATGTAAGGCCAAGTGAGGAATTTCCTAAGAGCTCTAATCATTTTCCTAAGGATCTAACAAAAGGTGACTATGAAGCCAAGAATCACTGGTTAAGACAAGCAATTGATGTGTGACTCACTCAAGAATAAATAAAAAGAAAGGAAAAATAACATGCCAGAATTCTTACTTATGTAAAGTGGCTTTGTGTAGTGGAGCAAAATGAGCTTTGGGCACAAGAATGCGACTTAGACTGACAAAATTAAGCAAGTAATCAGTCTTATGCCAGGGAAATCTAATTGTGACGTAGATCGAGCATCTTAACGATTTCTTCATTCCCTATATTATAGGTATATGTATATTTATATATATATATATATATTGTTGTTGTTTTTTTTAATTATCACGCAAGATAGGACAAATGAGCATGGAAAACACATAGAATAGAGCATGTGGTAGCACAGAAGATCAGGTAATGCACATAACACGGAAGATTCAACATGCCTAATTTTCCGACAAGGAATTGGAATCGTTTTTCATCCAATGCCTTGGTGAAAATGTCGGCTAGTTGATATTCCGTGTTCACAAAGTACATGTCAATGGTGCCTTTTTCTACGTGATCTTTAATGAAGTGATATAAAATGTCTATGTGTTTTGTGCGTGAATGGTGAACAGGATTGCACGTAATCGCGATGGCACTTTGGCTATCACTATATATGAGTATATAATTTAAATTATACCCATAATCGCGTAGCTGAGTCCGCATCCCAGCATCTGGGAGCAACAGCTGCAGCTGCGACGTTTCAGCTTCAGCCGTCGAAGTTGAGATGCAATTTTGCTTTTTGAATGACCTGTAGACTAGCTTTTCGCCTAGAAATTGAGCGCCACCAGAGTTGCTTTTCCTGTCTATTCAGCAACCTGCATAATCAGCATCAGTGTAGCCGGTAAGTTTGAAGTTCGTACCTTTAGGATACCATAGTCCTAAGGTAGTTGTGCCCTTAAGGTAGCGAAGAATACGCCTCACGGCGAGCATGTGGGATTCTTTGGGATCGGCTTGGAAGCGGGCACAAAGACAAGTGGCAAACATGATATCCGACCGACTAGAAGTGAGGTAGAGAAGAGATCCAATTATGCTGCGATGGAGTGTGATGTCGACCGATTTTCCTGTGGGATCGGCATCCAACTTGCAACTTGTTGATATGGGAGTGCTGAGAGGCTTGCTCTGATCTTGATGGAACTTTTTCAGGATGTCCTTAATATATTTTGTTTGACTGATAAATATCCCATCATCGAGCTGCCTGACTTCAAGTCCTACGAAGAATTGCATCTCTCCCATGTGGCTCATTTCGAATTTACTCTTCATGAGATCTCCGAACTTCTTGAAAAGCTGTGGATTTGTTGAACCGAAAATAATGTCGTCGACGTAAACTTGAACGACCATCAGGTTCTTGTCTTGCCATTTGATGAAAAGGGTCGTATCGACTGTTCCTCGAATAAATCCAGACATTACGAGGAAGTCACTCAGGACATCATACAAAGCACGTGGGGCTTGTTATGTTTGGTATAAATACCTTGTACACATTTGAGCTTAATAGAGAGTTTTAGTCAATTTATCCGAAAGGCTTGCAAATTAAATTCTAGAGAGAGAAAGTTATAAGTCACTCTCTCACTAAGTGAATCTCTCTCAAAGTTCTTCACGAAAGGTTTTTCGATCGAAATATATTTCTTGAAAATTTTAATCGATTGCCTTAGATTTCAAGTCTAGGATCTAGGAGTTGATAATCGAGGACCTAACAATTGGTATCAGAGTAGATTAGTTCTGTTTCGAATCATAATTGTTAGAATTCGGAGCGAATTTAATTATGAAACTGTTCCATGCGAAGAAAAATTTAATTCCGATCTGATAGCTTTAATTCTGTGCTTATCTGAGTTGATTGATGTTTCTGTGCTCGTCCAACTGTATAAATCAATTAGGATTTGATCGGTAGCAATCAGAATCATGATTTAGGCTAAATTTTTTAGTCTGAGATTCCACTGTTCGCGCGAAGAACAGCTCGTGACTTTTGCCTAATTGAACATTATTTGCTTCAACGTGTTTGATCTTCTGTTTGTGAGTGATCAGTAGCTGTTTTCGAGCATATACATGAAGTTTCATCGAGTAATTTTCAGTATCTGCTTGAATTCAGTGTTAATTCGTAATCTATGACTATTTGCTTGATTTCAATTTTTCTCGCTAAGTTCTTCGATCAAGTTTAATTTCACGATCGAAAAACTACGTGCGGAAATTTTTCAATAAAGAATTCTGATTTACTACTGAATTCGCTGCTGTCAAGAACGTCTTTAGCAGAAAATTATTCGAGTGTTAAACTTTTCGACGAGAGTTGACCATTTTGACCCCGCGCAAAACATTTTCTCTCGAGAAACTTTCTCGGTCAGACCTTCCTTGTTTGACTTTGAGATAAAGATAACTTTCGCTCGTAAATGTTTTTTGGTCAGCCTATTAATTTGACTCGGCGAGAAACTCCATTGAGTACTGCTTCACGACGACCAAAATCAATTATCGCATTGTAAAACTTTGTGACCGCTAGGCTTCGAGTCAATAACTTGAAAAAGTTTACATTTTGAATTCTGTTCTAACAAAATTTTTTGTTTAAAATTTCCGATCCCAAAACTTCTCAAAACAATTTATCGATTGAATTCACGGTTTAAATAGGTTCTCATCGCAAAATTACATACAAGTCGAAATTTTTTCTGCTCGAAAAATTTTTCGCGAATAGTACTTGGCGCGCAAAACAGTAACACTATTCTAAACTGATGAAATTATTTATTGATCAAACTTTAAAGATTGAAGCAAAAATAATTCTCGATCATTCTCTTGCAATCAAACGCTACTAACAATTTTGCTACTTGTGAAGCACATAACATCAGTTCAAATTACACCAACAGAAGATCCTTCATCAACTCAACAAATGAAAATGGATGCTTACTCTCTTGCAAACGACAATCGCTCCTCGATGACTTCAAATAGTTCTATCAGGAGGGGTTGCTCTCTCACGAACCTGTGAATATGCAGCATCGTATCTTTGTTGATTTCTTTCAATCTCTTCTCTATATTCTACCTGATGACCTTGAGCATCCCGTCACAAAACTTACGAACTTCAGTCTTCAGCATCAACAAGACTGAGCTGATGACATGATTGTTGTGAAGCACTTCGACCTCAGGTAATTTGTTGAGGGGATCGATCATGTTGACCTTCTTCATATTGCTCTATAGAGCCATCTGAAGGTCGTGTGTGGCATGTTACTTGACCTGGCGTATCATGAACTAGTAGAGCCCCTCGAGTCCTTCCTTCTTTATGAAGCCTTGAGGACCTTTGTACTTCTCTACGTACAACTGGTAGAGATGGTACACGTCCTCGGCAGGGAGATAAGGTAAGTCGCTCTCGCTTAGCTCTTCTCGAGTTCTGCTATCCGCTCTATGACGTAAAATGGAGTTGGAAGACTGCCTTTCGTACAGTAGACGCTCTGCAGTTGACAGATCGGGGATAGGTCCTTGAAATAACTCTCCAGCCGATCTTTTGGAATCCCCATCCTCATATCGGGGATCGTCATGTCGACGTCGTGTGGGCGAACTTTGGCCTCGGCAGAATTGATAGGTGGCTCAGGATGATCCACGAGACGCCTGTATAAGGATTCTCCCTGGGGCGTCCGAGTGGTAAGGCCTATAAGGCGAGCGAGTAGGATATCGTGGAGTTCTGTGATGGGTATGGTGTACGGGTTAATGAGGATGGTTGAGTTTATGAGAGTGGGTGTGGGTTGTGGGGATGTGTGGTTAGCTTTTGCTGAAGTGCCCTCTGAGACGGGTGCTTTCCCAGCATCTCGACGGGACATCTCGATGGCTGCCAGCACTCTCTCTATCATTTTGTCTGCAAGGGATCTGATGGCCGCAGAGAGGCTTCCTGGAAATGCGCTTCAGTCGCAAATGGGCCAGAAGCCTCCGTAAATGGACCAGGTCGACTGATGTCGCCTGTTTCAACCCTTGAGCTAACAGCGGCTCCTTAGGCTGGCTCGTAGTCACTTGAGGTTGTGACTGTCCCGGGCTTCCATCCAATCCTTGACTCAAATCTGGAAGAGTCTCATCTATGGATGTTGGGGCAGGTTCAGATTGACCCTGCGTATCAGACGCCGGTTGGACTGGGCCGGTAATGAGTGGATTCTGGGCTTCGGCCTCAGCACTTGGATTGATAACTGGTATCGTGTCTGATATAGAAGCGACAAATGTGATGACGGGCTCGGAGATAGGGAGTTGACGTCGTGGAACCCATCTGGTCAGTTGAACCTCCTCGTCAGAATCCGTGGCTTCGGACGAGGTAGCCGTATGAGGAGTCAGTTCCCTTTCAGCGTCCTCATGAGCTTGGGATGTCAGTTGAGGCTCGTGAGGAGTGATTGTGGGGATCACGGCCTCTGGTTCAGGCGTAGGAGCCTGTGGCGATGGACTGTGCCACGTTTCTGCTTCGGGCTGTGCTTCGTGTTGACGTCTCCTCAATAGACCATTGGAACACGCCAACATTGATGGGCTCTTCAGCGCCGAGTGCTTGTTGTGGAGCCTCGAGTTCCATTTCTTGGGCCACTGCATCAATCAACATGCTATCTAGATCAGGTACTTGAGTTTCTTGAGTTGGAGGCTCCTGTCCTAGCTCCTGGGCCACTTGATCTATCAACTCGGACTCAGGGCTGTGTTGTTGTTGTTGTTGTTGTTGTTGTTGTTGTTGTTGAGGCTCGCTGCGAAATCTGCCGGAGGCCCTCGAATCATTTGCTGTGTGAGATGTTTTCCCGACTGTAGCGTTGGTATTCGTCTCCCGAGGGGTCGTCAAGACGGAGTAGCTCGAACGAGATCGGCATCGACGGCTGATCAAGATCCGTGAACCTAGGATTGTGAAAGAACTTGAGTCCTGTGGGTTCGTAGTTCCCTCCAGGAGGTAGACGAGGGATGTTCTCGTGCATCTCCATGAGTTGTCTGATGATGACGTTGAACCACCGGGCATACGGGACATTCTTCGATCTCTTGTTCTCTTTATGTCTGATCTGTTCTGCTAGATCGTTACAGATCAGTTGAGCGAAATCGTAATTTCGCAGAACGCTATGCCGTGGCAAATGCGGAGAATGTTGCCGTTGCCTTTGTCGAAACCGGCGTGCTTTGCCGACAGACACCTGTTGATAATTCCAAACAGTGTCTTCCATGGATGCGGGATGCCGTTGCTCTAGACTTGTGCGAGCTTGGTGAGCGGTGGACGGTATCCCATTTGGAGAAAGTCACGAACCATCTCTGCATCCGAAGGCAGAGGGTCATAGTTGAGGCTGAAGGGTAGGTCTAGGACGAGCCAAAAATCATCCTTACCGAAGCTGATGTGTCTCGTCCAGGAGACGGTGGTGAATTGGTAGGTGCCATAAACTAAGAGACTCTTTATTCTTCACTAAATTGCTGAACATAGACCATCGGCACTGATGTCGTCACCGTGAGCGCATCCCAGAGGGGATGGCCTTGTAGTATGGACACAATTATCTCGTCCGTACACCTAAAGGTAGTCAGGTCGAGTTGAAAATTGGTGTCCTGAACCTTGTGGTACAGGTTCTTATCGTAAATCTGGTTGTAAGCGGGATAGTGATCCATCTGAAAGACAATTTAGAAAGCCAAAACATTAGTTCAAAAATTAGATTGAGTCGAAATTTAATTTCATCAACCATAATGGTATATCATTTCATAGCATGTTTGATGAATATGTAATTCGGCACATAGGTATACGGAAGAGAACGAATTAATTGGTATTTACTAATGGAATATTCGAAAGTTGAAGATAAAGTATATAAAGTTCCCTTAGAAATTATTCTAAGTGTTGAATCGCAAAATCAAGCACTGTTCACTCCGCTCTTTTTATCTTCGAGAACTGAAATCCTCAATTTAATTTCCGAAGTACGAATATTAAATTCAAATATCCGTCGAATTTGCGATCAAGAAAATTTTATTCGCTAAGGTCCTCTAAACTAGAAAAGACTTAGAGAAAATTTTACTAAGTGTTGAACGTTATTGTTATATGTGTCACTGTAGCCGAGAACTTTTACGATCGAGAAAAATTTCCGTGTAAATTTACGATCGAGAAAATTGATTTCTGTGTAAATTTACCATCGAGATTTTTTTTCGCACGTGATAAAATCTTTTGTCGTGAAAGTTACGAGCGAGAAAGATTTTCGATTTTAAAAATGATTTTCGCTGCGAAGTTTGTCGATCGAGAAAGTAGTCAACGGGAAACTAAGTCAACCGTCGAGAAAATTTTCGATCGAACAAAATTATCGCTGCGTTTTTACGACCGAGAAATTATAGCGTCCAAAATTTAATTTCTTAACCTCTAAAATTTGCGACCGAAATAAAATGAAATCGAAGATACTGTTTGCGACTGTAAGTTTTGCGCTCGGATTAATTTGCAACTTTTTAACTAGTCCACTCGCTAATTTTTCGCTCGCATAAAATTCTAATTAGAATTCTCGATGGTAAGTAATTATTCAATCTACGTTGTCTAACTTGTTGACTAAGTAAAAATTTAGCGATCGAAAATCTTTTACGCTGCACACAGTATCTTTATTAAATCGAAATTCAATTAAGACTGTTTGCGATCGTAAAAGTTCTTCGACGCTTCAAACGTTCAAAAACCCAGTTTACGACGAACCTTAGATTCGACTCTTAGACGCAGATTATCGAAAATTCCTACTCTCAGAATGATCGAAAACACTTGAACTATGATAAAACACAGAAATTAACCAAATAAACACATCTGAAGGTCTTAGATTTCTGAAAGTCGCATACTGTTTTCAAATGTTTCACAAACGTGAAACTTAACATCAAATCTAGCGAAAAATCACAGAATGCAGATGCAAACAAAGTGTAAATGCACGTAAATGCCTAAAGAATGTCGAATCTACCTTAAGAAGACGAAAATCTGTTAGAAAATGAAAGATTTGAAGGATTTTTACTTTTGTTAATTCAAGTTTTGCGCGAAAGAAACTTTTCGACTGTTGAATTTTGCGATTAAGGGTTTTCAATTTGGGATTTATGCATGCGATAAAAGTTTTCGACTGCAAACATTAACTTTATTTAAGTGGGCTGATTAAACGCTATCGAGACTTATCAATTTTAAGCCCGTTACTGTTTACTATCGAAAAACTTAGAGTAAAAAATTACATTTCCACACCAGTTTTTCGATTGTAAGTTTTCCTAAGTTTTCATATTGACCCTTATTTTTAATTAAAAATCACATAATTGCTCCCCTTAAATATGAAAATAAATGCAATTAACTCCATGGAATTCTGAATGGTGACATCTGGCTCTACAATCGAATTTTGAAATGTCAAGAATATTCAAAGTCGGTTAAATTCAAGTCCATAAAACACGTTATTGATCAAAATATTTAACCTACCAAAATTTAAACCAATGCCGTCCGCTCCAAATCGGAAAATTCGTGAAGTCCTCCTCATTGCGTTATACACGGATCAGAACAATATTTTCTGCAACACTTTAGATAGGAACCAAATGGGTCTTCCGCAACAAACTCGACGAACACGGTAGTGTCACTAGAAACATAGCGAGGTTAGTTGCAAAAGGTTATTCCTTGGAGGAAGGTATTGATTTCGATGAAACTTTTGGTCCGGTAGCTAGATTAGAATCTATACGTGTCTTACTTGCATATGCATGCTTTAAACGTTTTAAACTTTTTCAAATGTACTTAAAAAGTGCATTTTTAAATGGTTTTATAAATGAGGAGGTCTATGTAGAACAACCGCCAGGTTTCGCTAGGAAAAATTTTCCAAATCATGTTTTTAAACTGAATAAAGCATTATATGGTTTAAAGCAGGCCTCCTAGGGCATGGTATGAAAGACTGAGTGTTTTTGATTGACATATGATTTTCGACTGGAACTATTCATAATACACTGTTTATTAAGTATGAAGGTGATCACATGATACTGGTCCAAATCAACGTTGATGATATTATATTTGGAAGTACTAATATCCTTCTTTGCGAGGACTTCTCTAAGTCAATGCAGAAGGAATTTGACATGAGCTTATGGGTGAGCTGAACTACTTCATCGAGTTGCAAATAAAGAAACTTGACAATGGAACCTTCGTATCCCAGACAAAGTACAGCAAGGAATTACTGACAAAATTCGGGATGAGCGATTCCAAAGCTATTTCCACCCCAATGCATCAGACCACCAAAATAGACTGTGATGAATCAGGTACACCAGTTGATCAAACAGAATATCGAGGTATGATCGGAAGCCTTCTTTACTTACTGCTAGTCGCCCTGATATTATGTTTGCCGTTGGTATGTGTTCGAGATATCAGTCTGACCCTAGGGAATCTCACTTGACACCAGTCAAGCGTATAGTTAAATATATCAAGGGTACTGTCGATTTTGGTCTGTGCAACTCTCATATGGATGAATTCCCATTAACGGGATATTCCGATGCCGAGTATGCCGTAGGGAAGATAGGAAAAGTACTAGCGGAACTTGCCAAGTACTTGGGAATTCCCTGGTAACTTGGTCTAGTAGAAAGCAAAATTTTGTCGCCCTCTCCACAACCGAAGCTGAATATATGGCCTTAGGAAATTGTTGTCAACAAGGTTTTTAGATGAAACAAACCCTTACTGAGTTTGGGTTAGGTTATGACAAAATTCCTATTCTGTGTGATAGCACAAGTGCCATTAGCATTACTAAGAATCCCGTGCATCATTCTCGTACTAAGCATATGGAGGTTAAACATCATGTTATACGGACCATGTTCAGAAGGGGAATATTGGTGTGGAATTCGTAGGAACAAACGATCAGCTTGCTGATATCTTCACGATACCCCTAATTGAGGCAAGATTTTGCGACATCCGTGATCGATTGGGAATCATCGAGCTAAATAAGGTTACTAAATCTGTCTAATTCTGCCATTTACTCTAGGATATGCTATATTAAGTAGAAATTCATATTTATCTTAATCTAAGATATTCTTTCGGCCCTCGATTTTTTTCGGATCGTATAGCCTAATCATTAAGTGCGATTTTGGTATTTTAGGAAAAGATTCATAGTGAATTCCAGCATGAGATTGCTCCTTTATCACCAATGTTACTTTAGGAATCTTGAATCTCCAAATCCTTCCTTAGAATGTGATTGCGATATTTTGGGAAGAAATTCATAGAGATATCATTCCAGCCGCTCAGTAATTTTAAGACACTAGGATATATAAATCCTTCCTATTTAGCTCTGCCCAGTCCATTCCATAATTATGAGATCCCGTCAAATCACGCTGAGATTTCTGACAATCTATCTATTAGTTTCCCTCTTTCCATTTGAATTTCAAAATTCGAATTTTAAAATCCATCCTTATCTCTTCGTAAAATAAACCGACTCTCCTTCTTTAAAAGATCCAAAACCGACTTCACTCTTCACACATCATCCAAATTATCTTATCTTCGTTCTTTAAGCCCTCAAACATGGTGAAAACTACTGTACTAAAGTCTGCCATCACTGAATCATCCACCCGCAAGCGCAAAGAATCTATGTCCGATGAAATCTTGCTCGATTCTCCTCCCAAATCACCAGAACCAGCCTCACCCTCATCATCCTCTGTTCGGAAAACTCACTCCAAAGTCAAACCTGGTGAAAAGATCTCCTCTTCTACCAAGACTGTCAAGAAAAAGAAAAAAGAAAATCAAGAAGTCCAGCTTCACTCCTACTCGAACCACTGCTAAATCGCCCAAACCTGAAAAATTTGCTGCAAGCCAAGAAATTCCTGATGAAGTTCCTGATGGAACCCAAAAACAGCCATCACCAACACATCCTCTTCGGAAATCCCCATCTCCTCTTGAGGAAATTCCTCCATCTCCAAAACAAGACCCCAAAGGAACCTGAAATACCTCATACTGATCTTTCCAAACCAAATATTTACATTATGTCGAATATCTTCACTCTCAATAGTTACATACAGGTTTATAGAACATAGAAATGCGGGATGTCCATGGCGTGTACGTGTCGGATGAACCAAATCCTCATTGAATTTTATTTTTCCATTAGAAGGGGCTCGCACATGTTCTGCAGTACCCCCCGTATGAGATCCCCGTTGAAGCCCTCTTTTTGGAAGAAAGCGCCCGAATCAACTAAAAATTTTCAGCAACAGAGATATCGCCAGAGGGCGCGGTGTTGCTTTTGACAAGCTACCTACCGGAACAGTTATCACCTGGCTAAAGGGCTTCGCTGGGAGGAATTTCTTAGTATCAACAAGCCCTATCACCAAGAGGCCGTTAAGTAGTTCTATGCAAACTTCGACTACGAGGAGCACGAATAGCACATTTGCGTCCACTCCTATGTGTTGGGAGGAAGAATCAATTGGACCACTAAGAAAATCAATGAGATGCTAGGAGTTCCCGATGAACCCTTCTGCCACTACGACATGAATGACTGGTGGCACACAGATGGTTTCGACCCTAGTGATGTCTTTCAAACACTCTAGAATACTCGTAGTAAGCCCTGTTTCTCTGACGGAGAAGCCCTCAACCAGCTCCCCATCGATTTCTTCTTTCTGCACAAACTGGTCAACACGACCCTGTGGAGTGCAAAGATCGGCATTGGAGGCCACTCAACAACGATGAACTTCATGAGCACTTTTGCTATCTACATGATATCTTAGAATCGCAAGTTCAATCCGGGTACTTCATCCGGAAACACATGATCCAGGCCTTCGAAAGCAGAGACAAAGCATTGCCCTACGGGATGTTGGTCATGCACTTCCTTGAGTGCGAAGAAATAATGATGCCGTTGTCGGAAGAAAAGGCCATAAATTTGTGGATCTAGTGACTTTGAAACGCATGGGCATTCATTACTCAAAAAGCCAAGGTTGGTTCAAGGCCAAGGAGAATAGGTCAATGGATAGTGCCCAGAAAAGGTCCGCTTCAAAAGGAAAGGCGAAGTTTAAGAGCGACGACAGTGACTATGAAGACGAGCTCAGCATCAGGAAGGAAGGAATCTCAGCGATACACTGCGATATCTCCGATATCAAGGCTGACAACCTGGAGCGATTCAGAAAGATCAAAGAGCAGTACACAGAAATGTCGCTTAAGTTGTCCAAGCTCTCCAAGATGATGAAGAAATCCCTTCCAAAATCCGCTGATTTCGAAAGCTCTTCAAGCCAGTAAGCTCCCTTCCGCTCTATTCTTAGGATATTCCTAGTTCCCTTAGGATATTTCTATCTACTCCGTTCTGCTACTATGGTTTTTAGGTGCCACTCCATTTTTGATGATGCAGGGGGAGTAAGGTTAAGGTAAGTTTATGCGTTTAGCGTCTAAATGTGTGTTGGAGTTGCTCGTTTTGTAGGGAAGGTTGTGGAACCCTAATTTTATAATATTTGCGTTTATGATGTATCCCTATCTCTATTATGCGATACATCTCTGATGCCTCCACACTGTGATGCTTGATATTTAACTTTGATACAATGATGCTCTGATACTTATCTACGCTTGTTTAATTTTGTAAGATTTCTTGATAAGTGAATAGTGACTGCTGCGATGATTACCTGTCGCTTGAATCATACCTGGAAAATGTGCACTTAGGCAGGGGGAGTATTAGGAATTACTTGTAGTGTCCTCTAATTATTTAAGTCTTGGGTCTAATTTCTTATTTATGGATTGTAGTAGTTTGGGGAGACAATTTGTATTTAGTGGAAGTTTTGGACTTGGGCTCTAATTTACCAAATAAATGTGGTATACAAAGCCCATAATAACCCTTGTTAGGGTTTATCAAAAGAGTTTACCTATGAAGCCACTCTCGAAAACACACACACGAACACACAATAAAAGGTGCTTCGTAAGCTTTAATATTTCTAACTATCCTTTAATACTTGTTTGGTAACAAGTGGACCAACAAGTGGTATCATAGCCAAACGTGGATCGATCTTAACGATTTGAATCCAGTTTCGTTCGATTCCGACAAGATTTGAAGGAACAACCGCTCAAAAACTATTTTTAATATTTCAGAAGTTTTTGGATGTTTTAAATTGCTTTTAGCTGCATTTTGGTGAGAAAAATCATAAATGATAGCATTTCTGGTCTTTTACATCGTTTTCAGTCAAGTTTGACTTAGATTTGAACAAAAAAAAGGAGTGCGAAATTTTTTCTGGGTCTGTTCTTCACTTTCGGGTAAAATTATCACACAGCTTTTCATATTTGAAGGATTCGACGAAATGTTTTGATTTTGTAGGGAATCGCCCGATTAAAGGCTCGACGAATTTCAGTCTCTAAGACTAAATCGCCCGATCTTCCTTCCTTAGAGAAAATCGCTCGATTTCGTAAAATCGTCCAACTACATTGTAGCTAACACGAATTTCTCTTCAAAATCATTGAGCATCAATTTCATGCAAATCGCCCGATTCTCAGAACCACCAATTGAATATGATCGATTTCGCTTAACCGCCCGATTGACTCATCTCTTTTCAAGTTGCCTGATTTCAATTTCAAGGTTTAGTCCATCGAATCGTCCGATTTGTCCTTCGAACCAAAGTCGCTCGAATCAAACCTATTAATTTTCAATTGCCCAAAAGCTTGTGTCGCCCGATTAAAATTTTTGAAGATTTTGATCAATTTTATAGTTTAAGGACCAAATAGAACGAAATCATCTGTTACCCGATTTCAACCACGATTCGACAAATTATATTTGAAAGTTCCTATCGGCCTATTTCAGTATTAGACTCATCCGATTAATTTAAAACCTTAAATTACCGATCATCAGTCTATCTGTTAGGACCCCAACCTATATCGAATCTACGAAGAACATATTGTAAATCTAACGAGTTAGAAAGCTAAAGATCGAGATTACCAATTAAGCTTTGGAGAGAAATGACTTGGAGCTCAAGCAAGGGTTTGGTGCTAATTTCTCTCTAAAAATTATGATTCTTGTATGTTGATTGTGATTCCTTAGTACATCACACTCCTAACTTTCTTAGGAGTTCACTTATATATACCACCTATTGTGGTATATTTACACAAGTAGTCCTATAATATGATTAATTACAATTCAGTCCAAGACTACTAATTTGCATAGCAAGACACGATAACTATATTAATTGAATACAATAAAATAGCTCCAGCAATCTCCCCCTTTGTATTCAATTTCCAATATAGTGCGGGTTATCTTCGTCTTGCAAATGAAAGAGTCCTCGAGTCCTTGAAATCTCCTCTTTAGAAAATCTTCAAGCTCACCTAGTCTTCTAGGCATTGGCTTTTTCTTCGATTCTTCTTCTGAAGTTCTTCTCCTAAATGGCGTAAGATGTACGAAGTTCTTGCCGGACTTTGGAAAATCCGTGCTCCATCTCTCCCGTTGAAAGCGCACGAAACTCGAAACTCCCCCTATTTGGTTCAACCTTGTGTTGAGATCGGGGCGTCCGATGTGAGGTTTGGAGACGTGAACACGGTTGGCAACATCGATCATTGATTTTTTGGACACAGTTGCCAACGGTCCTTGATGCACTGGACACGGTTGGCAACTTCAGTCCTTGATGATGCTTGAGTCACGTGTCGTTTGGTCCTCAGTCCCTGCTTCTTCTTCCGGAAGCAAGGGGCATGAGAGAGTCGATGAGAGGGCTCGAGGTTTAGCCATCTTCTCCGTTTTGCTAGATTCGTCTTCTCCGAATGGAAGTTGTCTGGTTCGGCCTTGAAGAAGAGTCTCTAGTTCCGAAAGAAGGTAGGCCGTTCTCTTTCTTTGATTGTTTTAAGTTGTACCGAGCCTCCTTTGAATGTGGCATTGGGAGAGAGCCCGGTTCGCGTGGAATTTGGTGGATTGACCGACTTGTTTTCATATGCTAAATCTTCAAGGGTAAGCTTATGAGAAGTGGTTAGAGGATCTTCTTGAAATGCATCCACTTCATATACCTGAAAATCATTAAAAGGCTCCCTCGAGGATTTAGTCGTTTATGCTTTTCATACTAAATGAGAGTAGTGAGTCAAGAGTAACCGTTAAAGTTAAATATAGACATGAATTACAAAAAAAGTTACTCCCCCGTAAAAGCATATTACTCCTCCTCAGATAATGCTCAGCGGGAATTTACTATAGGAGTAATTTTAAAATAGAGTAATTTTTCACTATCTAAGTAAACTCGCGCGAACCTGAAATTATTTACTGAAGTCGACCGATATTGATCACATTGGATCACCCGAACCATAAATTATTTAAAGTTTCTTTTTGTTTCCAAACTTGACTATAATTGTTTGGAGCTAACTTTTCATTTCACGGATCACGTCCACATAACGATCATTAACAAACAACAAATGGACTCCTTAGCTATGGGAAGCGATGTTCATGAGCTAGTATTGAGACGTGGCAATTCGGAGTCTGGAGAAGCAGATTCCTCAACTTTCTTGAAATAAAAGACAACGGCGAGGACATCATCGAGTCCCTTGAGAAAGGACCACTAGAAGTCTAGGTCACAGTCCGTGGTGATGATACAGTCACCCCAGCAGTTCAGGGAGGCAGAATGCTCAAATCTCCTTTGCTACGCTGAGGCAGAAAAAAACGAGCTAAAGCAGATCTTCTGGCAAGAAACTATTTGATGCAAGCATTGCCTAATGACATACTAATCAAAGTCGATAGCTTTCCAACTGCTAAAGCAATGTGGGATGAAGTCGCAAAATTAATGCATGGAACAGAGAGTGGACTAAGAGCTAAGAAACCAATACCCTAGCAGCATATGATTCCTTCAAGGCTAAGCCCGATGAGCAAATTGGTGAGACCTACAGCAGATTCATGGTCCTCGTGAACGAATTAAGGAGGATAAGCATCATAGAGACGAACACGGAACTCAATGTCAAATTCCTCACCTCCTTACATCCAGAATGGAAGAGAGTCACTACACACTTAAGACTTAACAAAGACCTCGATCAGATTGACATTTACAGCCACTTTTAAGAAAAGCACAAAAGCTGCAAATAGTAAGTCTACTAAGTCTTCCAGTCCATTAGACAGTGAAGATTCTGAATCGGAATTAGACCCCAAATTCAAAGGCTCCGAGAAGCATGTGGCTTATGTAACGAAAAGAACGACAGAACAGTAGTTCAAAAAGTCATCATCATCCGCCAATCGACAAAGGGTCTCGTCAAGTTCTAAACAGCCACCAAAACCTTTTCAACAACCCGACACTAGAAACGACTCTGATCCTAGCAAGTGTTTCAATTGTGGAAAGCCTGGGCACTTTGATAGCGACTGCTACCTTCCCAAGAAGAAGGCTGAAGAGTACTACACCAGAAAACTTCAGTTGCTCAAACAAAAGAAATCTGGAGTTGCATTGATGGCTGAACAGGACCACTGGCTGGATGACACGTCTGAAAGTGAGTCAAAGAAGGTAGCCCTGATGGCTCTGGTGGAACAAAGTGACTATGAAAAGAAGAATCTGGAAGCCAATGCTAGTGAAGAGGACATGGAGCTGTCTTCAGGAAAGAAGGTATAATCTCTTAACCATAGACTGCATTCTGAACTTCAAGATAATATTCAATACTTCAAAATGAACTTAAGTATTTTAGGTCAATAGAAGTGAAATTAGCTGACACATTAGAGGTTCTAGAAACAACACGTGAAGAAGTTAGTAGATTAGAAACTAGACTAGCCAACTTGAGAGCCAACTTAGCTGAATCTGAATCAGAAGTCAATTACTTACAAGCTCGTTTTGACAATAATTCTACTTAAGCAATTACGAGATAATAGCAATTTAGATTGTCTGCTAGAAGTAGCTCAGTCGAAAATCGATAGTCGTGATTTAGAAGGATTGAAAATACGGGTTAGTGAGCTAAAGGACAAATGGACAACGAGCGAAGATGAGCAGATTACTGAAACATGCGAATTTGAGATTTTAAACAAAGAGCGTGTAAAGTTGCATGCTAAGAAAAAGAAGCTAGATGACCTATTTATTAAGAGGGGACAAACAGATAGAACGATCCTTATGAATATGCCTAGAGATATAGTATTTTATGTCCCAAGTGCAGGATTAGGTTTCAATCCAGACTCAATTCCAGTTGTGAAGAAACGCCTACCTCTGTATGACATTAGCTTCCTAGGATTAAATATCTATCTAGTCTTATGCCCTTCACGAGCTCATCCACACTTGATGTGTTGGAAAAGAATAAGAAAAATAGAGAGGACTAGGCTGAAATCCCGCTTGACTATGAGGAACTAAACAATAGTTATAGGACAAGGGAAATACCTTTATCTGATGACTATTTTCCTATTTATACACCCTCTTCTGAAGAAGCAAGTGTCGAAAAACTGAAAACCACTAATGCATATATACCAGCTGTAATCAGAGAAATATCAGATTTGCGATCAAATCTAGAGTCGGAAAGGATAACCTCTCAGTTAGAGAATGAAATACTACTTAGTATAATTTTCTCACTAAAGAAACAAATCGACACTAGCAAAACTACAGCCTCAACTCTAGAGTCAGAGAGGATAGCTTTCCAAGTAGAGAATGTAGTCCTATTAACTATAGTTTCCTCACTCGAGAATCAAATTGACATCAGCATAGCTTCAGCCTCTCTACAAACTCCTTTAGTCAAATCTCAAATATCCATCAGCATAGCTTCAGCATAGCTTACTAACTCATCCTTGCATGTGCTCACAGGCATTTCTCTAAATAAGAAAGGGAAGAAGAAAGCCACAGGAGACAGTCTACCAAAGAACGATGTTGCTTACTCCCCTAGAAAGAAGCAACCCGTTAATTTTGAAGCGTCTAGTTCTAATTTGTGTAATAGACATCAAGTGTGTGCTAATAATTATCATGTTGAACCTCCATCTATTATTCTTAAGCCTATAACGACTACTAAGCATCGTAACTTTTATTCCAGCTATAATGATGCTCTTATCTTAAATGCTCAATACCAATCAGCAAATGCCAAAATGACTAAGGGACATCACCACCTTCTCTTAAGTCAGGATTCAAACCTGACAAAGAAAAGGAAACATTGACAAAATAAAGTCCCACAAAACTGAAACGAAAGCCAAAGTTATATGAATGCGTAGCATATGGGTTACAAAACAAGAACTTAGAGCATGGACAGATCTATGATCCTCTAGGAATTAGGAAGATCTGGGTCCCTAAGCAACCATCTAGATTCATAAATAAATATAGCGCTGACCATAGAAATAGACCCGTAAGAAAAGGAATACGTAGACTACAAAACTAATAAGGGAGGAAATGTCCTTAAATGGGTACCTAAATCCCATTAATTCGTTTTGCAGATTCTTCATGTGTGGATACTTGATTATGGTTGCTCTACAGACATGACTGGAGAAAAGAGCTATTGAGCAACTACACCGAACGCTTCGGTGGAAATGTGCGCTTCAGGAACAATCACGTGGCTCCTATCTTAGGACATGGATACCTAATACCTAACAACCTAACGATCAAGGAGGTTTCATACGTCGAGGGTCTCAGCCACAAGCTCTTCAGCATAGTTCAATTTTGCGACAGGTGACTAAAAGTTCACTTCCATTCCGAGGGGTGCAGCATTACTGATGAGGGTGGTAGAAAACTTCTCACTATAACAAGGAAGACAAATCTCAACACCATCAATTTAAAAACTACTCGGCCTTCGTCAAGAGTCTGTCTCATGAGAAAGAGCTGAATTCAGCAAAGTGACCTTTGGCATCAAATACTGTCCCACCTCAACTTCAAAATGTTGAATAAGCAGCACACTGACAAACTAGTAAATGGACTACCAGCCTTGAAGTATCACAAGGAACACCTTTGAGTGCTTGTGAATTGGGGAAAATGACAAGAGCATCACATAAGGCAAAGCTCGTAGCTTCGACTTCTCGACCACTAGAACTATTACACATGGTTCTATGTGGACCCATGAGAATACGAAGCATCAGCGGACGAGAATACATTCTGGTGATCGTGGATGATTTCTCTAGATATATATGGAAAAGATTCCTTAGGACGAAAGATGAGACCCCAGTATTGATCATAGACTTTGTGAAGAAAACTCATAACTCACTAGAATGCAATGTTCAGGTGATTAGAATTGACAATGGTACCGAGTTCAAGAATCAACTGCTTGACAACTTCCACTCATCACTTGGAATCTCTCAGCAATTCTCAGCAGCTAGGACACCTCCACAGAATGGAGTCGTGGAAGGAGGAATCGTTGTCTGGTTGAAGCGGCTCGCACAATGCTAAACTTCCTCATTTTCTCAGAGCCGAAGCAGTAAACACGGCGTGTTTTACCCAAATTAGAACAAGCATTCAAAAACGATTCGGGAAAACTCCATACGAGCTCATCAACAAAAAAGAATACCCATTATCAGATTTCTTCGAGTTTTTGGCTGCAAATGCTTTGTTCTAAATGATGATCGAGGAAAATTCGATCCTAAAGTAGTCGAAGGAATATTCATTGGATATTCTACTGAGTCCAAGGCATACAGAGTTTACCTGCCACATAAACGAACCGTCATGGAAAGTGCAAATGTTACGTTCGATGAAGCGCCATCTATCACTTCTGGACAGATAAGTCCAGAACCAGGATTCTTAAGAGTGTTAACAAAAGATCAACATAACTCTCCAACCGAGGTAAGACCGTCCACTTCTCAGACATTTGATGAAGACGAACTTAATCTCCTTTTTCATCAATTATATCTATGCCCTCGTCCACAATTGAATCATCCTCAAAACTACGACAATAGTAATACATCAATTCCATCTATACACAATTCAACTGAGACTGACGGGATGACTTCAACTACTCAACCTCTAGTTACCACTAACCCTCAGCAAATTAACAATGAAGACGTAGAGAATACTCCATTGGATAATATAGGAAACGAAGATCAGAACCCCATTGAGATCTCGAGTACCGATGAAACTAAAACTGGTGAGGAACTTGACGATGCGGAATTGATTCAACCACTTCCTCACACAAGGAAATGTACGAGAGCTCACCCAATATCTCAAATTATCGGAGATCTAAATCAAGGAATAAGCACCCGCTCCTCAACAATAAATGAGAATCTATATGCCTGCTTTCTAAGTCAACACGAACCAAGTAAGATTGAAGATGCATTAGTCGATCCAGACTGGATACATGCCATGCAGGAAGAAATCAATCAATTTGAGAAACTCGAAGTGTGGAACTAGTCACAAGACCACCAGGCAAAACAATTATGGGAACAAACTGGGTTTTCAAGAACAAAAGAGATGAAGATGGAATCGTCATTCGGAACTAGGCTCGATTGGTGGCAAAGGGCTACAATAAGCAAGAAGGAATTGACTACAATGAAACCCTTCCCCCCGTCGCTCGAATCGAGGCCATCCGACTTTTTTCTCGCTTATGCTGCCTATAAGAACTTCACTGTTAACATATGGACGTCAAGACAGCCTTTCTAACTGGGGTCTTGAAAGAAGAAGTCTACGTGGCACAACCTGCCGGCTTTGTGAGCGAAATTCACCCTGACTATGTGTACTTTCTAGAGAAGGCTCTCTATGGACTTAAACAAGCCCCACGCGCTTGGTATGAGGCACTCTCGGACTTTCTGATTAAGTCAGGGTTCACAAAAGGAAAGATCCATACAACCCTCTTCATCAAATGACATAAATCAGGAATTCTACTTGTTCAGATATATGTTGATTGGGTCCCCAAATCCAAGATTGTGCAAAGAATTTGGTGATTTAATGAAGACGAAGTTCGAAATGAACATGATGGGAGAGCTCAACTTCTTTCATGGACTTCAAGTTAAACAACTTCCAGAAGGCATCTTCATTAACCAATCAGAATACATCCACGACATACTCAAGAACTACAATTTGGATAATTCTACTACGAAGAACACCCCAAATGTCTCCTTCCTGCGAGCTTGACTGGGACCTAGATGGAAAACACCACATATCGAGAAATCATCGGATAGCTCATGTATCTCAGCCAGTAGACATGACATTGTGTTCTCCATAGGGATGGCAATGGGCCGGGTCCAGACCCGGACCCGCTTCGGACCCGCCCCTAATGGGCCGGGTTTTTTAAAAATAATCGGGTATGGGGCGGGTTATGGATTTTTATCCTTCTACCCGGTCGGGTCTGGGGCGGGTCGCGGGTCTAGTCCACCCTGGCCCGAAACCCGACCCGGGACCCGACCCGCATAAAATATTAATTTAATTTTTATATTATATATTATATGTATAATACAAACTAGGTTTTGGCATTTGTCTTTCTTTTCTAATCAGCCCCAGCCGTCGTCACTTCTCTTCATCACTTCAACAGCCACCCCACACCACCACCCACCATCACCTGCGACGCCATCGGCCGGCCCCCACTAGCTGCGACACCGGCGGCCCCACCGTCAACTGCAACACCGCCGGCCACCACCATCTGCGACATCACCACCCACCATCAACTGCGACATCAGCCCCAACCGCCGCCCCCACCAGCTGCGACCCCGCTGCCCCCCACCGGCAGCTTCGACACCGCCGGCCACCACCATCTGCGACACCGCCACCCACCATCAGTTGCGACACGGCCGATCCTCATTAGCTGCGACACGGCTGACCCCCACCACCAGCGACACGGCCGATCCTCACCACCAGCGACACCACCAGCCACGTCACATCAACGACCGGACCAACTCAAGTAAGGGATTTGGGACAATTAAGCGCGTTTAAGACATAATCTGCTTTTATACATAATCTGCTTGGAAGTTGGAACCGTGCTTTTTTTCATCCTAATCTGCTTCGATTTGTGTTTTTTTCATCCTAATCTGCTTCGTTCGACGTTTGGGCAATCCCTAATTTTATAGATCTATGTTAATTCTTCACGGGTTTTTTATTTATAAATTAAATTTGTCATTTCTTCTATAGATGGAAGCTGAAGGAGGAGATAATTCCCAATCTCAACCATCGGTTAATCTACCTGATAGTGTTCAGGCCCTTGAAAGCAATTCGGTGACGAATAATTCGGAGAACAATGAAGACAATACTAATGGAAAGAGAAAGCGCACGTCATCGGCATGGGAACACTTCACTAGAATTAAAGTTAAGGAGATGTGGTGGGCGGAGTGCAAATATTGCAAATCACGTCTCAAAGCTCCAACAGACTATGGAACAACTCATTTAATTAAGCACTACGAGAGAGCATGCAAAAAAAGACCGAGGAAGACGGACATTCGTCAATGTTTGATAACTGCAAATAACAAATTAAGTGGAGGTCAAGAACTCTCGACGAATATTTTCAGTCAGAAAAAGTCGAGACATGAGCTAGCTATCATGGTTATTTTGCATGATTATCCACTAAGTATGGTAGAGCATCATGGGTTTCGAAGATTTACTGCAAGCCTCCAACCATGTTTTAAGAATATAACTAGGAACACGCTCAAAATGGACATCCTAAAGATTTATGGTGAAGAGAGGACCAAGTGTTACCAAACGCTGGAAAAGCTTAAATGTCGTGTTGCTATTACAACTGACATGTGGACATCTAGCAACAAGAAAAGAGGCTTTATGGCAATCACTGCTCACTACATTGATGACTCATGGACGCTACGAAGCTGCATTTTGAGGTATTTCATTGATTTACTTAAGTTAGATTATTTGCAACGACATATTCTAATTATCTAATTAATTTGTAGGTTTTTGTATGTTCCCGCTCCACACACAGCTCACGAGCTTTCAGAGCAACTTGTTAAGGCGTTAATGGATTGGAATATTGATCGAAAAGTATCTACTATTACTGTAGATAATTGTTCGACCAACGATGCCATGCTTCAACTCCTTCAAGACAAGCTCCCAAGAAACGACTTACCACTGCATGGGAAGGTACTTAATATGCGTTGTTGCGCCCATATTTTGAATTTGATTGTGAAAGATGGCCTAGAGTTGATTAATGGTGCAATTGAGAGAATACGTGATAGTGTTGTCTTTTGGACTGCTTCGCCTGGTAGAATTGAATGTTTTGAAGATGTGGCTCGTCAGTTGGACGTCAATTGTTCAAAGAAGTTAACTCTTGATTGTCCAACTCGTTGGAATTCGACGTATTTGATGTTGGAGGTTGCTATATCATATAGAGACGTGTTTTCACGAGCTCAATATCGAGAGAAGAAATACAAGAATGTACCAACGAATGAAGATTGGATGAACGCCATTGAAATATGCGGGAAGTTACGAATTTTTTACCAAGTGACTGAGATGTTTTCAGGTGCGCTTTATCCCACATCTAATATTTATTTTCCAAATATATGTGCTATTAGAATGAAATTGGATGAGTGGATAAAGAGTACAAGTATGATGATTCGTGATATGGCCGAGAAGATGTTGTTGAAATTTGAGTAGTATTGGGATTCTTGCCATGTGATGATGGGGGTAGCCGCTGTGTTGGATCCGCGATATAAAATGAAGTTGGTTGAGTTTTATTACCCGTTGATTTATGGTGAAAGAGCAAGATTGAAAATAGATGAAATTCGTCAAAATTGCTACGATTTATTGATTGATTACCAATCTAGAAGTGCAAGTTCGAAAGTTGGCTCAAGTAGTGGAGGTGCATCGTCTTCTAGTGTTTATAGTTTCAATGCATTTGAGACTGATACATTAGAACTATATGACCAATATGTTGCGAGCTCGAGCAATGAAGTTAGACAATCATTGACATCGGAAATGGATATGTATTTGGAAGAAACTGTTTTGCCAAGAATGGAAAACTTTGATGTGTTGAGTTGGTGGAAGACTAATGGGGTCAAGTATCCTATTCTACAAAACATGGCGAGGGATATATTAGCAATTCCAGTATCAACCGTAGCTTCCGAATCTGCATTTAGTATTAGTGGAAGATTGCTTAGCCCTCATCGTAGCAGACTCCAACCAGATACATTGGAAGCTTTGATGTGCACTCGTCGTTGGTTGTTGCACGAGGTTGATGGTAAGTGATATTTTATTTTTACTATAATTTGAGTTCAATTATTTTTCATATTAATACATCTATTATCTGTTTTTCATTTCAGGCATTCAAAAAGTTGATAATTTGAAGTGCCCCGTCGTATTGGATGAAGAAGATGATATTGAAGAAGAAAGTGCTACTTAGACTACGGTCTAGTTTGTTTTGATTTTGATTGATGAATAATTTTGTCTATCGTTTGGTTTTTATCATATATCTGAATTGGGAAAAAAATTGATGTCTGAAAATTAAAGAGCTGTGTTCTCTAGGCAAATGGATCAAAAAAATTATATGTAGGCGGGTCTGACCCGATTATTACGGGTCTCGGGGCGGGGCGGGGCGGGTTTTCCACGAGCCGGGTCGGGCCGGGTAACGGGTCCAGTAAAAACTAAATGGGGCGGGTCCCGGGTCTTGCCAAACCCGGTTCAGACCCGACCCATTGCCATCCCTAGTTCTCCACATGCCTATGTGCTCGCTTTCAAGCAAATCCAAAGGAGTCACACATGCTAGCCATGAAAAGAATAACGAAGTATCTCAAATGAACCCCGACACTTGGACTATGGTATCCTAAAAACACAAATTTTCAATTACTTGGTTATACTGACGCAGACTTTCCAGATGTAAGATGGACAGGAAAAGTACATCTGGTGGTCTACAATTCTTAGGTGACAAACTAGTAAGTTGGTCATCTAAGAAGTAAAACTGCGTTTCCACCGCCACTGCCGAGGCGGAGTACGTTGCTGCAGCCAGTTTCTGCTCTCAAATCCTGTGGTTGCGAACACAACTACAGGATTATGGGTTGATTTTCAATAATATTCCTATATATAGAGAGTCAAAGAGCGCCATAGCCATTACTTGTAATCCTGTTCACCATTGTCGCACAAAGCACATTGATCTTAGGTATCACTTTATAAAAGACCATGTGGAGAACGGCAAAATTGCCATGTACTTCGTAAATACTGAGGTTCAGTTGGCTGACTTATTTACCAAGGCCTTGGATGAAACACCATTCAATTTCCTTGTATCTAAGTTAGGCATGCTGAATCGTGAACCTTAGGCAATCTCACTCCACGAAGTCTTTTGTAAAGTGTACATATATGGTGTCTTACTTAACCTTTTTTTCTAAGCTAGGGGAAGCTTCTTTGCCTAAACTAAGGGGGAGCTTGATAATCTATATGCTTAAGTTGAGGGGGGTTTTAGTAAGTCTTACTCTAATCTAGGTGGAGCTTTAGAACGATATGCATATATTGAGGGGGAGTAGCTGTTTTCGTCTTTAACCGATTCATACACACTTTCGTTGATGAAGAGTGCCCTCCTCTGAAGTCGAAGATAAGAGAAGAACTGAATCTACCATGGGAAAAGCCAAAGTGGTTGCTCCTTATCAAGAAGAGATACGAAGGAGAATCTGGAGGAAGGAAGATATGATTAATAAGTTAGACGAGCTGGAACTTAGAGGCCTACCCATGTTGCAAGACCAACTGCCATTCGGTACCTACTCTCTCTCCGGCGAGGACTTATGATCAAAGGAAAAGGGAGCTGACGTTGATACTCTTCCAAGAGAAGAGAAGGAATGAGCCAGAATTAGTGCAATTATGGGAGTACGACGAGCTCGCCTTGACTTCTACGAATTCCCCATCTACAAGGTACGGCGAGAAAATAGAACGATTGAAGAACTGACTGAAGGCGATCTCTCCTACATTAGAGGTGAGGACATTGATCAGATACTGGGAAGCTACAGGCTCCTTGGAACACTTCAAAATCCAGATCTCAAAGTTGGATATGTCGCCCTTAGGCGTTTTATAATACGCCAAATCAAGTTCAATGCAACCCACGACCTCCAAACGGCAGTGGAAAGCAACATGAAAAGGGTAAATCTTAGAAAGCCGTCCTTTGGAGTTCCAGACCCAGGTTTTGATGAAGGCCACATAATTAACAAAGACGATGATCCGTCAGTCGTCTACATTAACTACAAGGGAGAGAAAAGGCTAATGAAGACATCATAGATTAACAAGTTCAGCGAGGTACTCTTCTAATCATTCGTAAGAATTCTCGAGCAGCTAAGAAACGAATAACACGAAGTCCAAGCAAATACATGAAGCTGATCGAAACCATATCTGAGAGAATTTCGAAGAAGTTTGCGGTTGTATGAGCATTTCATAGGACCTAGAAAATCTCCATACGTGTTGGCGAGCCCCAAGAAAAAGAAGACCCATAAGACATCAACAAGAGGACGAGGACACTAAGGTGGAGATTGTTAGGAATTATTTTAGTGTCCTCTAATTATTTAAGTCTTGGGTCTATATTTCTTATTTATGGGTTGTAGTAGTATGGGCAGACAATTTGTATTTAGTAGAAGTTTTGGACTTGTGCTTTACTATACCAATTAAATGTCATATATAAAGCCCATAATTACCCTTGTTAGGGTTTATCAAAAGAGTTTACCTTTGAAGCCACTCTCATAAAGCACACACACGAACACACACTAAAAGGTGCTTCATAAGCTTTAATCTTTCTAATAATCTTTTGATCCTTGTTTGGTAACAAGTGGATCAACAGGGAGCACACTCATGGGTAACTTAAAATTTCGCATTCACGATATATCGCTGAGTCTGACGTGAGATATCTGCACTTAGACAGGGGAGCTAATTCATTCTACATCTTTGCATGTCATATAGATAACTGCACTTAGGCAGGGGGAGTAAACATGTATGATTCGTGATTAGGAAATATCATATGCTCTGATTTGCGATCATGGTACACTTAGACATATGTGCTAGGACTTGCATAATCGAATATGCTTACATGCTTCCGTGCTGCATCAATTACATGTCATCGTCAAAAAGGGGGAGAGTGTTGACCTTTTTGGTCCATGATCGTTAGAGAGTTTTGATGAACTATGTAATTGTAATGACGTTAGGTCTATAAATTAAGCAATTCGTTAGATGATCATTATGATGTCTAAATATATGGAAATATTCACACGTGCATTGATTATGAGCTATAAATTGATTAAAATGTTGAATATTTGATTTACATATGACTGTGATTTGTTGATGAGACTATACGATCGCATGTTATAGTCAGCCCATGTGATAGGATATATCGTTATGTGCTATATATGGAAATAGCGCATGAGATATCCTACTGAGTTATAACAGGAAAATATGATGTTTGTTAGGAATTATTTTTCTTGTGTTCAATTAATTACTTGATATTAGTCTTGTATTTTATTTAAGTAAACTGGGCTTTAACGTTGTAAAGCCCAGTGTCTTATTCTAGTAATGGGCTTACAAGGGCCCAAGTATTATATACCAACCTGTGGTATAAATACTAAAACCCTAACACATAGTTAGTATCCGTGTGCGTGATAATAATAAGAAGAGAATTTTCAGAGAAGGAGCCTCCCAACCCCTCATCAAGAACGCACGCACACGCCCCACGCTAAGTGAATTCTTCCATTTATTTTCGTGGTATAATTGCTTGAAATATGCTTTAGCTGGATATAACGGACCAACAAGTGGTATCAGAGCCAAATGCGATCAGATTTGAGAAAAAATTTCGAAATTATGTCTTTTGGTGTTCTTCGTGTTCTTCATAATTTTCAGAAAAAAAGTTCGATTTGTTTTGGTGATTTTGATGATGCTTGAGTGTTATGTGTTGAAGATTTAAGTGCTAAGATAATTATCCAGATTTTCGCAGGTACTGTAGCAATTTGCGCACTTTAGATATCTCGAAGTCACTGTAGCAATTCCCTCAAATTTTTTTAAGAAAAGAAAGATCGAAAATCACTGTAGCAGTTCTCGAGATCACTTTAGCAGCTAGCTATGTTACTATAGTAGTTCTCGAGATCATTGTAGCACCTCGAAATCACGGTAGCAATCTCGAAATAAACAAAATTCTCGAAATCCTGTTATTTACAAAATTGCCACTGAAATTTCGAAAACCTCATATTTACGGAATTGCCATCAAAATTTAATTTTTTAAAAGAAAAATAAATAAAAATAATTAAATAGATTTCGGACCATATATTTACGGAATTGCCATCGAGATCTTTTATCGGAAAACCTTCCTTCGAAATCCTTTTATCGAAATTTTATCTTCCAAAATTAAGCCTCTTTCGAAAACCTCATTCTCTCACTGTTGCGAAAATCTCATTCTCCCGCGATTGCGAAATCTCTTCATCAATCACCGTACATTTTTTTTTGCATCATTGCATCATTTCATCATCATCGCTCATACTAATAACCATTACACGACATTACTTCAAAATTCTTATTTCCATCTTCGTTTGCTCCAATTGCACATCAACAAGTGCCATTTGCTCCCCACTATCTCATTATCACTCTCATTTCACAATCATTATATATATAATATATACATTCGTAATACATCTTCAAACACTCCACTCATCGTCCACGTGGCATCACCACTTTGATTTTCATTACTCATCATCACGTCATCTTCCATTACTCAACATTAATCATAGCTCATCATTGTATTTTCATTACATCTCCCAATTAAACATAAAAGGAAAAGAAAATATTCTCAAATCTACAAAGCGCGTCAACCGTCACATATCCAACAATCAACTAACGACATTTTTGGCAAATTATAGAGAAGAGGTTTTGGTTATTTTCACAAAAATTTCGAAATCCTGTGAAAATTTTAGGTTCACACAAAAACTTTTCGACGCTCAAAATTGTTTCGACACTTCACGGTATCTCTCAACAAAACCAAATTTTTTCCATAACTGAACTTTTAATAGCCATTTTCAATATGTCATATATGTCGTATCATTGGGAACAGAAAGTCAATGAACAAGCTAAAGAAATTAAAGAATTAAAGCATGAAGTACTTGAGCTAAATCGTCTAGAACTCATAGCAACTAAGTGGAATGTAGCCACTCAACAATATTGCAAGAAATTATCTTTAATACCATGGTACACTAGACCTATCCCTTTAGAGATAATTATTGGGAAGCTAGTCGACCAAAACTTTTTCAGCGCTTGACGAGGGAAACAGTTTATATTGCAAGAAATCTATCTCGTGGTTTGGAATTCCGATGGTTGCTAGTAAAATTTTCGAATTGAACGCAACCTTGGAATCAGAAAGAGTAGATTTTCAAGCGCAAAAGCAAAAACATTTAGAGGAGATTTCAAATCTTAAAAATTCCCAGTCCTTACCCGTTTTCAATGATTCTTCAAAAGATACATCTTCATCGAAACAGTTCAAGACAACTATAACTAAAAGCATCCCTGTTCCCAAATCAGAGAAAGCTTTTACTGTACATTCTAAGTCGCCCGTGACAACTCCCACGGTGACCCAAATTGAAAAGATAAGTAAAAGCCTTAAGCCTAATACTTCCAAAGAACAGAAGAAAATTAGGGTAAAAAAGGAAAATTCCGCAATTGTTCCTCAAACTAAAACAGAGAAAACTTTTACTAATAATTCTAAGTCAATATTGACTGAAGCTGAAACGTTAAGTAAAAGTCGAGCTTTAAAGATAGTTAAGGAACAAATGAAAATTAGGAATGAGAAAGGTAAATCAAAATTGTGCGAAAATTAAAGTCGAAAATGTTCAAGAGTTTTCCTCTCCCATTCCTATCAAAAGAGAAGCGTACAAAGAAGAAGTTCCAAGCTCAAGCAAGCGAACGTCTCAGGCCCCAAAAACATCTCTTTATTTAAAGAATGATAGATGTGGAATTGCTTACCCGTCCAAAAATGTTAATCATTCTAGTAAGCAAAATTTCACTAAAAGTCATCATTTTTTATGTGAATCGTGTGAACACTTCATGTAGGAAGAACATTTCATGTACTAACAATGCATATAATTCTATATATTCTTATGCCTTCCTGAAATATTCAGTCCATGTTAAGTCAGAGAAGCATCTTATGCGACTGGCTTCGGATAAAATTTTTAAATCTTCTTCGAATAACACATTCACATGTGCTGAAATGTCATACCGTGTCAAATTAATCCTAAATGGGTACCTAAAGCTATATTAATGGATGATTTAGGACGAGATTTGACAGCTTATGTGCTTAACCCGTTTTCTGCTAATAAGGAAGGACCCATTCAAAAATGGGTACCAAAGTCCCGATAATTTTGCAGACATCCCAACATGAGTAGGTACTAAGAGAGCTGCTCCACACTCATGACTGGTATGCGATGAGGGCAGATAAACATCCCAGTGTGTATGGCATCTTGGATTGCTCCACAGACACCACTGGTTAGCGATGCGAGCAACTAAACGTAGGTAAATTCTGTATATGCATCCATAGTTAAATTTTTGGCATGCATATCGAACTTAAAAGGCGATATACCTACTTTGAAACTAAAGGGTACATTATAGTTATGCATGCTTCAAAAAGACTCTAAATTCTACATTTTTGCATGCATACATGAGCTGAAATGCATTAAATACCATGTTATAGGTACATTTTCATTATGCATGCATCTTAAAAAAAAATACGAGCTTAAATTTTCTGTATGCATATGAGCTGAAGCGCAAAATACCTATTCTAATTTAGAGCGATAAAAAAACGTACATTCTAATGCAATTTTAAAGAACAATAATTCTTAGTTTGCATCTGCTTTGAAAATAAAAAAATAAGTTCACCGATTAATTAATTGAGAGAGAACTTATATGTTTAAACGTGCACGTGCATGCATTGAGGGGGAGTATCACTTCATATTTACTAGGGAAGAGTAAAATTTTAGGGGGAGTATATCTTATGTGCATAATTTGAGGGGGGAGGAATAAAAAAAATTATATATCTATATCTATATATATACATATAGACATAATATAATATATAGATACTATTACATTATTAATAAGATGATACATTATATATTAAAAAAAATTATTGTATATCTATATATATATATAAAACAAAAAACAAAAAAAAGAAGAAAGGCAAAAAAAAAGAAGAAAATCCTCTCAGGTGTTTCCACCTCCCAAGACGGACTTCAACTGAAAACTCAACCCTTAAGAGTTCAAGAATTCCAAAAAGAGTGACAAAGAATTCCAAAAGGAGTGACAACCATACACTATCATGAAGATGATATCAATCGACCTGCTCCGACTTGCTGATCAAGCAGCACTCACCAAAATTGACGGATGCATGGATTCTAAGTTCCCGTGGTTCAGTCAGACCAAACTGAACCTAACCCTGGAACGTAGCCGAAGTAACTGTTTCAAGTTCATAAAAGCCACATTGGCAATTCTTGACAAGACCGAAGAGCGGAAGTTACACAAATCCCTCACCTCACAAGACATTCGAGCCATCCCATATAGGTGCAAGAGCTGATTTTTATTAGCTCCCGAGTAGAAGTCGCCTCATTTGGTCCAAAGGCGCATGCACAACCGAGCCGTACCAACTCATCGATCTCCCAACAGACCGATGTTTCATTAAATCACGGGGAGCCACGTAATCTATCACTGCTTCAACTGGAAGCAGGAGATATTGAACTAAGTGGTAGTCAGCCCCACACCACTGAACTTTCTTGAACACATCGAGTCTAGGTGTCCTCACTACCTAAAAGTTTTATATTTTTTAGGACAATACACTTTTCTCATCTGGACTTTGTGACCAGATCAGAACTTTCATAGACATGTCATTCTAACATGATGCTGTTAGGGAGTGTGCCCTCGGAATGCCATACGAGGACTAGGAATAGTATAGGGCGCACAATGATGTATAGGTCGATAGACAGTTTAATTGTATATACTGTCAAAATGAAGTAGTGAATATTATTTTCATTATAATAAAGGCATTATTAATTATTTATCGAATTTAAAGTCTGCTTGGCATCTGGCGGTGCGATAAATAAATAACACCCGAATGTTTGAGTTGGACGTCTGATTCTCGTGGGGACGAGGGAGGAGACACCGGACGGTCCTTAATCTCAGCATTAAATAAAAAGTCCGTAAGTCTAACGATTCTAGGTGGGTGACTAGATACCGAATATGACTTATTCATTGACAACCACATAGTATCTGTAGTGTCACCGATTACCTGAGAGGTCGTGGGTCGTGATGGAGATATAGGTGATCGGAGAGATCGCGTATTCGGACATTCGGCTCGTATTCGTTTCAATCACATGACTAGGATGTTGTCAATGATTGAACGAACGACTATAACAGCCTCAGACCTATAGGGTCACTGACGGATTTGCTTTCGCGATTTCGGTTTGTCGCTAGTTGGCTAGGCCCGCAAGTGTTCAGAAATGGGACACAGGCCAGCGACGAAACGCAACTCTTTATGGAGGTGATTGCCGGGCATTGACTGCTATCGGGATTCACTACCTATATTCGTATAGGTTAACGTCCTATGAGGACAATTGGAGAACAATGATTGTAAAGCATTCGGCCGAAGCTTGGAAAGCTCGCTCGTAGTAGATACGGAGCAGAGTTTAAATAATCGGTTGGGTCTTGATTATAACATAGTGTTAGGTTAGTGAGTTTGGCAATTACATGGCTCTCACCTAACCGGGACGCAAGTGAAAGGCGTAAGACTTATTTAAATGTATACACTATAGTCGGTTCGCCCGAATTTCGATTAGATCAAAATTCATTCTCAACTGGGATCTGTCCGGTACCGAGGGATTGGCTAGGCGAATACCAGGACTCGCGGATTCCTCCCGTGCCAGTTGAGACAGACCTAGAGAGTCGCGCTTAAAAATGGTAATGAACTTGAACGAAAACGGCGGGCTTTTCTCTAGAACCTAACGAATGGGATTCGGTTGAGGTAGTGGCAAAGTTGATACGAGGTGTCGATGATTTAGTTAAATTCCGTTGATGGTCACGGAAGTAATTAGGACTTGAGATTGTCTTAAGTGTTTAATTAATTAACTAAATGAGGCTCATTGTAATTAAAATAATTAGATTGGATTTAATTATTTTATTACTTAAAATTGAGGGACTAAATTGAGAATAGAAACCTCATGTGCTTAAATGAAATATTTGCATGTTGACTTGGTCTTGGACATGTGTATGATTCCTAGCTTGCCACATTGGATGAGGTGACATGTGAGTCATACTCTTGGCTTTGATGGGAGCATAACAAGTGTTAAATATAAATCAATAAACTAACCTTAGTGGATTTTTACTACAAGGAAATGAGTTAAGGTGTAAATAAATAAGATACGTGCATAAATATGAAAAAGAGACCATGCAACCTTAGATGCTCTAAGTTGAAAAACAAGGTACATACTCTCAACAAACATTTTTGTACTTGCCACGTCAAGCCACGAGATCATTCGACAAAGCCCGACGCCCGAACCGAACTGCCTCTAGCCATCGGGAGCAGTCTCGGGGGTTCGATCAAGTACATACCGGCGTGACGATCTAGCCCGGAGGCCCCGAGAATCAGACGAGGCGCTGCAACGCTCAACCGAGGTGTAATCACGTACGCCGAAGGTATATCTCGTACCCTACTGATTTGATTTTACGAAAAATACCAAACAACCTCGGAATGATTCGAAAGTCCCCTCGTTGCGATCGTTGGGAAGTGTAGAATCAATATGGAATATTTGGTATTGATTTAAAATCGTTCGGTTGTCAAACTGTCAAAAGACGGCAGACTGCCGTTTTAGTCGAATTGATAATTTCGAACCACTGATTTGATTTTACGAAAAATACCAAACGACATTGGAATGATTCGGAAGACCCCTCTGTGGTCATTGGGAAGTGTAGAATCAATCTGGAAAATTTGTCGGAAATCGTTTCGGTCGCCGAATAGTCGAAACACTGTCGGCTGCCGCTTTGTTCGAACTAGTTTGGAATGAAATTATTAATTTGAATAAATTTGTATTAAATTCGAATTTGAGAAGTTCGAATTAGACGTGGTCTCCTGAGGCTCAGGGCAGTATCTTGGCCCTCGGGAGAAGCCGAAGGGCGCTAGGTCGAATTTAGATGTTGAATATCAAAAATTCGGCACCATACGCCGCTCGGTTCAAAACGCGCTTCCGCTATCGCCACGTTGCACTGTTCGGGGGCCGACGTCGATTAATCAGGCCTACCCCAACAGTGGTATCAGAGCTACGGCTCATGCATGGTTCGACCGAAGGCCTCGAAAGCCGATGTGGCGAACGAACGGTCGACGTAGTTTGGTGACTATCGTCGCTCGGGACGTCGGTCAGGCACCCGGCATCAAAATTCTGTGTTGCATGTTTATGTGGGACATTTACACGGGCTTGGGTTCTATCTGGGTTATTTGTTTAAGGGCCGTTTGCTGCCCCCCGGTATGTACACGGATTACGGGTTGTTCGGGAAATAATTCCCCCCGTGTTGTATTCTATTGCTTTATTAGATAAGTTAGCTAAAATAGCGGCCGTTCGACACAAGGCGAGATTGGAGGGTTCGACGACCCGCGTGACGACGAGTCGACGTTTGGAGATCAAAGACCCGGTCGTTTTTCGACCCATGTAATAGGACCAGTTTAGAAATAGCCCGTGCATTTGTCCATTTAAATTGCTTTCCTAGGGTTAGGAATTTAATTAACGCATTTATGTGATCGTGCTTAATTTTTTATTTGCTATGAGAATACAAACTCCCATAAAATACTAAGTGAGTAAAGGGATTGGATGCCCTGTCTTCTATCAAGCTCGGGTTAAGTTGTTACGAAACCTAAATGCAAGGTTTGGTTCCGGGTATGCCGGCGCCTTGCATTTGTTTTCGTTTCGATTTGCTCGTGGGCGTTAGCGCAGCTCGTCAAAACCACACTGTGCGGTAAAACGTACGGTTCAAGTGCGCTTTTGAGCAAAGTTGATAGGTCGCACTTAGACGGTCACACCGCCTTGTTCCGGATTTGCCGATTGGGGTCCCTGACTGAGAGAAAGATAGTTGAGACATTCGACGAGGTTGGATTCGTGCGGAGCACGACTTCGTTGGCCGCTGCAAACCAATAAAACGACAGAGGTTGAGGTTTGCATCTGCCCACGGGGACATCAACTCCACTATCGAAGTTATCAACGAAACTTCCAAAACATCCAATGGGAGAAAACGGTGTTTATGAAAAGATGGTGGGAGTCAAACGGAATAAAAGTCCTTATTCGTGTTTGATGATCTATACAATCGACTTAATTTGCCTTTTATTTTCTGCAGTTTTTTTTCTCTCAGTGTTAATTATGTCTACCGCTTTAGCATACTGCTCAAGGAGAATAGGTTGACTGGGTCAAACTATTCAGACTGGCTTCACAAATTGAGGAGTTTCCTTCAGACTGAGAACCTAGTGTATATCATTGACTCCGAATTGCCGCCGGCCACAGGGGCGTGGGCAACCGAGCAGGCTCGTGCCGCTTATGACAAGCGACTACGCGACGAGCAGCTCGTAAAGGCTCATGTCCTCGGATCGATGAGTAACACGCTGCAGCGTAGCCATGAGGATATGGCTGACGCTCGAGCGATGGTTCAGCATCTGAAAGAGCTTTATGGTGAAACGTCGAGGACAGCTCGCTATGTGGCTTCATCGCAGCTCTTCCGATCGAGGATGTCTGAGGGTGAGAACGTCGGCGAACATGTTATGAACATGATCACCATGATTGAGAGATTGGAGACTCTCAATTTCCGATTTGATCGGGAATTACAAAACGATCTCATCTTGCAGTTTCTCCCTTCGTTCTACAACGCGTTCATTGTGAACTATCATTTGAACGGTATAGCACTGATGCTTCCTGATCTGATGAATCAGTTAGCAACAGCCCTAAGTCAGATAAAGAGGGTAAAGCAGACTGCACTTGTCGCCACCTCTTCGAAGCCCCAGAAAGGCAAAAAGAAGAAGAGCAACAAGCTCAAGCCAACAGGGAAGGTTTCTAAGAAGAACAAATCTTCTGGGAAATCGAAGCAGACCGGTGTAAAGCCGACGGACAGGTGTCTGCATGGCGGTGCACTGGGCCACTGGAAGCGGGACTGTCCGAAGCTCAAAGGTGAGCAGGCTGCGTCAGGTAAGGAACTTAATGTTTTAGAAATAGTTTGTTGTACATCTATATACTCTACTTCCTGGATATTAGATTCTGGAGCTAGTACTCACATCTGTGTGTCCACGCAGGGTCTGGGACCAAGTAGAGTGCTTGGGGAGCGGGAGATTGAGGTTAGAGTGGGTAGCGGGGATAGTCTCTCGGCAAGCCACGTCGGATCGAGATCTCTTACTTTGTTATCTGGGCATGTGTTGCGTTTGTACGATTGTCTTGTACTCCCGAGGGGTTTTAGGAACATCGTCTCCATTCCTGTTCTGAGCAGGAATGGTTATGTATTTAAATCTAATAAAAATACATGCCACATTATGTATCGAAACAAAAATGTTGGCGACACGACACTTTTTAATGGTTTGTACTATTTAAACACCCAGAACGACGTATCTGTGAATACTATCACAAACAAACAAAAGTCAGGAATAAATGCGAGGTACATGTGGCATCTTCGATTAGGGCATACTGGAGAACGCAAGATCCAGGAGTGAGAGAAAAACGGGATTTTGAAACCATTGGAATCAGATCCCTATCCGACTTATGAGTCGTGCCTCCAAGGAAAAATGACTCGATCACCCTTCACAGGGACATTTAGTAGAGCCACGCAAATTCTCGGTTGGATTCACAGTGACATTTGCGGGCCATTCAATGTGAAGGCACGAGGTGACTTCCACTATTTTATTACCTTCACGGATGACCACAGTCGTTACGGACTCGTGTATCTGATGAGGTATAAAGCTGATGCTCTTGAAAGGTTCAAAGAGTATAAGGCATTGGTGGACAAGGAAACATCGAAACTCATTAAAGCCATTCGATCGGATCGAGGAGGCGAGTACATGAGTGTCGAGTTTGACCAGTTCTTGAAGAAGAATGGTATATTATCACAGATGACTCCGACTGGTACGCCACAGTTGAACGGCGTGGCCGAACATAGAAACCGAACTTTATTAGATATGGTTCGTTCTATGTTAAGCTATACAGATTTACCGATGTCATTGCGGGGACACGCGCTTTTGACAGCGGCGTATACCATAAACCGGTGTTCCTCGAAGTCTGTTTACGGTATTCCGTATGAGATATGGACTGGTCGTTTACCCAGCTTATCACATATTAGGATTTGGGGTTGCCCCGCCTATGTGAAAAAGTTGAAAATAGACAAACTGGAGTCTAGGTCAATGAAAGGACGTTTCATAGGTTACCCCAAAGACTCTATGGGGTACCTATTCTATTTTCACATGATCAGAGGATCATTGTGGGCCTGCACGCACACTTTCTCGAGGAAGAGTTCATTCGAGATTGTGGCATTGGCCGAGAGGTCACTCTCGAGGAGCAATCGACCGAATCACCCTCAAAGAATTTGGAATCGGATGGTCCGAGCGAACCAGTCTTGCGACGATCTGAAAGGATGCCACGCCAACCACAGCGGTATGGCATGTCACATGTCGAACACGATTATGTTGCGACTAGGGGACTTCTAAGAGAAGATCCCGCTACTTTCGATCAAGCTATATCCGATGTTGACTCAACGAGATAGTTTGAGGCTATGCGGGCTGAGATGGACTCAATGTACTCCAACAAAGTCTGGACTCTTGTAGACCTACCGAGTGGTTTTAGACCAATCGGTTGTAAATGGATATACAAGAGAACGATTGGATCTGACGGACAAGTTGAGACCAAGGTTGGTTGCCAAGGGATATACAAAAGCCAAGTTGGTTGTCAAGGGCTATAACCAAAAGGAGGGAGTCGACTATGAGGAGACTTTCTCGCCTGTAGCCGTGATCAAGTCTATCCGCATAATGCTCGCTATAGCTGCGCACTATGATTATTAGATTTGGCAGATGGACGTCAAAACAGCGTTCCTTAATGGATTCCTCAAGGAGGAGATCTATATGAAGCAGCCAAAAGGTTTTGAGTTGCATGCAGATGCTCACAAAGTGTGCAAACTGAATCGGTCCATTTACGGACTGAAACAGGCCTCTCGTAGCTGGAACCTACGTTTCGATGAAGCAGATCGGAACTTTGGATTCGAGAAAAACGTAGATGAGCCATGTGTCTACAGAAAGAGCAGTGGAAGTATGGTTTCGTTCCTTGTATTGTACATGGATGATATCCTTTTGATAGGAAATGACATCGGGATGCTCTCGTCGGTGAAAGCATGGCTTTCAACTGAGTTCTCCATGAAAGATCTGGGAGAAGCGACGTATGTACTCGGTATTCGCTTGTTCAAGGATCGAGCGAACAGAACGATCGGCTTATCTCAGGCCCTTTACTTAGAGAAAATCCTGAAGAAATTCAGAACGGATGACTCTAAGAGAGGGTTCTTACCTATGCGGCATGGGGTACTTTTGTCGAAATCAATGTCACGTCAAAGTGAGGAAGACCGACGACGGATGAGTAGAATACCCTATGCGCTGTGGGTAGTCTGATGTACGCGATGTTGTGTACACGGCCGGACATTGCCTACGCTGTGAGCGTAGTTAGTCGGTTTCAGGCAAACCTCGGGGAAGGACACTGCACTGCCTTTAAGAATATCTTTAAGTACCTTAGACGAATTAAAGACTTAACGCTTGTCTATGGAGGAGTGGGACTAGAAGTAGAAGGTTACACCGATTCGGACTTCCAGTCGGATGTGGATGACCGAATATCTACTTCAGGATTTGTATTCATGCTCAACGGTGGGGCAGTGTCTTGGAGAAGCTCCAAGCAAAGCACAACTGCCGATTCCACGTGTGAGGCAGAATACATAGCAGCCTCGGAGGCAGCTAAAGAAGCTGTTTGGATGAAAAAGTTCTTGGAGAATCTTACTGTGGTAGCAGTTGCGGACAGACCGCTTGCACTTTGGTGCGATAATAGTGGTGCAGTAGCGCAAGCAAAGGAACCACGATCTCATAGCAAGTCCAAACATATTGAGAGAAAATATCACGTAGTACGAGTTCGTTGAAAACGGGATGGTCGCCGTGCAGAAAATCGCCACCGCGGAAAACGTGGCGGACCCGCTCACGAAGCCCTTGTCCCAGCCTGTTATGGAACAACATCTGGTACCATTGTGACTGGCATTAGGTCCAGCACATGGCATTCGAGTGCAAGTCGGAGGCTGTTAGGGAGTGTGCCCTCGGAGTGCCATACGAGGACTACGAATACTATAGGGCGCACAATGATGTATAGGTCGATAGATAGTTAAATTGTATATACTGTCAAAATAAAGTAGTGAATATTATTTTCATTATAATAAAGGCATTATTATTTATTTATCGAATTTAAAGTCTGCTTGGCATCTGGCGGTGCGATAAAGAAATAACATCCGAATGTTTGACTTGGACGTCTGATTCTCGTGGGGACAAAGGAGGAGACACCGGACGGTCCTTAATCTCAGCATTAAATAAAAACTCCGCAAGTCTAAGGATTCTGGCGGGTGACTAGATACCGAATATGACTTATTCATTGACGACCACATAGTATCGGTAGTGTCGTCGATTACGTGAGAGGTTGTGGGTCGTGATGGAGATATCGGTGATTGGAGAGATCTCGTATACGGACATTCGGCTTGTATTCGTTTCAATCACATGACTGGGATGTTGTCAGTGATTGAACGAATGACTATAGCAGCCTCAGACCGAGAGGGTCACTGACGGATTTGCTTTCGCGAATTCGGTTTGTCGCTAGTTGGCTAGGTCCGCAAGTGTTCAGAAATGGGACACGGGCCAGCGACGAAACGCAACTGACTTTATGGAGGTGATTGCCGGGCGTTGACTGCTACCGGGGTTCACTACCTATATTCGTATAGGTTAACGTCCTATGAGGACAATTGGAGAACAATGATTGTAAAGCCTTCGGCCGAAGCTTGGAAAGCTCGCTCGTAATAGATACGGAGTAGAGTTTAAATAATCGGTTGGGTCTTGATTATAACATAGTGTTAGGTTAGTGAGTTTGACATTTACATGGCTCTCACCTAACCGGGACGCAAGTGAAAGGCGTAAGAGTTATTTAAATGTATAAACTATAGTCGGTTCGCCTGAATTTCGATTAGATCAAAATTCGTTCTCAATGCGATCTGTCCGGTACCGAGGGATTGGCTAGGATAATACCGGGACTCGCGGATTCCTCCGGTGCCAGTTGAGACGGACCTAGAGAGCCGCGCTTAAAAATGGTAATGAACTTGAACAAAAACGACGGGCTTTTCTCTAGAACCTAACGAATGGGATTCGTTGAGGTAGTGGCAAAGTTGATACGAGGTGTCGATGATTTAGTTAAATTCCGGTGATGGTCACGGGAGTAATTAGGACTTTAGATTGTCTTAAGTGTTTAATTAATTAACTAAATGAGGCTCATTGTAATTAAAATAATCAGATTGGATTTAATTATTTTATTACTTAAAATTGAGGGACTAAATTGAGAAATTAGAAACCTTATGGGCTTAAATGAAATATTTGCATGTTGACTTGGTCTTGGACATGTGTATGATTCCTAGCTTGCCACATTGGATGAGGTGGCATGTGAGTCATACTCTTGGCTTTGATGGGAGCATGACAAGTGTTAAATATAAATCAATAAACTAACCTTAGTTGATTTTTACTACAAGGAAAATGAGTTAAGGTGTAAATAAATAAGATACGTGCATAAATGTGAAAAAGAGACCATGCAACCTTAGATGCTCTAAGTTGAAAAACAAGGTACATACTCTCAACAAGCCATTTTGTACTTGCCACGTCAAGCCACAGGATCATTCGACAAAGCCCGACGCCCGAACCGAACTGCGTCTTGCCATCGGGAGCAGTCTCGGAGGTTCGATCAAGGACATACTGGCGTGACGATCTAGCCCGGAGGCCTCGAGAATCAGACGAGGCGCTGCAACGCTCAACCGAGGTGTAATCACGGTCTATTTCGATGATCGAAAGGAAGACCTGCCGTGCAACATCAAAGCAACAACGGTTTCAGGCCATCGCCTATGAGCTACGCTCCTAGATCGATGTTAACGGGACGCCTATGTGGCCGCAGTTTATAAAGCCCTGTTCTCGCAGGCCACGTCTCAGAGTCTAACTCTGAAGTCGTGTCGACGGACTGCCTTTCCGTCAGGTTATTAGCCAACCTGAGCACCCACCATTTCCGCCGCGCGTACCACTCTGAAGACGGGCTCTCATGTAATTGATGGAAAAATCTGAAGGAGCCCAATCACATTTTGGAAAAGAAACTCCATCCTCTTGTCCCGACGACGCGATCTTCTTGCCATAGACGATGCCCCATTTTGACGCCCGCACACGCCCCTCGCTAAGTGAATTCTTCCATTTTTTCGTGGTAATTGCTTGAAATATGTTTTAGTTGGATATAAACGGACCAACACTGTTTTTGTATGGAAAGTGATATATTCGTTGATACTTGTTTATTACTGGATGAAATCGAGTAGAAAATTGTTTGCATGCATCCAAATGATTTAAATGTGCGAAATCAATTTGATATCTTTCTTACACTGACCGGGTTGAGTCATTATTCTTGATGGGTACGATAGAGGAAGGAACAGTGGACTCTTAACCCCAAACATTAAAAGTCCGTAAGCCTGAGGCTCCAGTTGGGTTCTGGATAACCGATCACGGCTTATTTGTCCATGACCTATCGTGTGCTGATATTCCGCTGAGAAGCGGAGGTCATGACTTGTGATACGAATCGAATCAAGGGGTTGACTCGTTTCATGGACACTGACTCACGGGTCGTACGGTCGAACATGGCTTATTACTCAAGGAGTGTCAATGACCGACGACAACACTGTTGTAGTCTACTTGAATATTAGACCGAAAGGGGTTTTTGACGGAGTTGACTTTGAAGTCTCGAGTGTCACTGGTTCCCTTCGACCCGATTTGCTGTTGCATGGGTCAGCGGGCCAGATGCGGTCGTGATGACGATTTGTGATTGTCGGGATTGGACCGCCGAGTACGGATTCACAGTCTCGCAAGTAATCGAGATAAGTGTCCTATGAGGACGACGACGAGAAATTGTGAAATCCTTGGCCAAGGTAGTGAACTAACTCTTGTGAGAGATGGAGGGTAGTTTGATAATTTGCCTCGTCTCCGTTTTATCATAGAATCTAGTTTAGTGAGTTTGACATAGACCAGGGCTATCACTTGATTGGGACACAGCTGAAGGGTTTATATATGGCACTGTTATCTATAGTGAGGTTCTGGAATAAAGACTGGGTCGAAATTCGCACTCGAATCGAGTTACGTCCGGTACTGCGGGATTGGCTAGGTAACTACCGGACTCTTGGATTCCTCCATTGCCGATTGAGTCGAACATAGAGAGTCGGGCTTAAAAAGGATCATCAACATGTACTGATAAGGAGAGAAAGTGTTTTGGGCCTTAACGGGCCTTGGGCCGTTGGGCCACACCTTAATGGGCCTCGGGCCATATATTGGATCGAAGTTGGACTTCTTTTGAAACTAACTTTAAGACTTGGGCTTGGCCAAGCGCTTAATGGGATTGAGGATAAAATTGGATTTCACCTTAAGCTAATTTCGAAATATGCCATTGAGGGTATTTCCGGAATTTGCATATTGATTTAAATAAATATGGAATAAAATATTTGGAGTATTATTTATTTAAATTTCGACATTAATCTAGGATTAAGTTTCGAATTCCATACCATATTTAAATATACTTAGTTTGACTTTGGTATTTAAGTCAGTTTTCTAATAATAGCAACTTTCCTTAAGTTGGGATTTGGAATTCAAAAGAGAGTAAGATTTGGCAAAAATATCTCACACTTTTTAAGGACTAAGATATCGAAATCCAAGCCTTTAAATAGGCTAATAATTTCGTGCTCCATAGGTAGAGAAAAGAAGTGATTTCGAAATCAACCAAAGGCACTAAACACACACCAAACACACACACGTTTCTCCCACACGACGGCTCAGTTCTCTCTAGCCATCTTTAGAGAACTGACTTCGTAGTACACTGCGAGGTCGACGAGACGATCTAGTGCCATCCACCACCATCGACGAAGTCTTGAAGAAAAGGACAAGGAGCTGCTACTCGCGTCAACTGGTAATTCTCTATCGACACGTGGTGTGCTAATGTAAATTTCAAGTGCGACAAGTGATAATATAAAACTAATACCTAATTACTATCAGCGACGTGCGATAGGCAGTGGACCTATCGTTTGTAGTGCAGTAAAGTGAGTAAACGAGATCGAACACGAGGAATAAACTAAGTACTAGTATTAACCTATCGACTCGATATTTAGCTTAAATAGAATAAGCAGATTTTTATATGAATTATCCTAACAGATTACTCCTAAGTCAACTAGAGATTGAAAGAACACGCCTAAAACTGGTAGGAAGCTTTCAGATAATAAAGATGTGCTCGGGATTCGAATCCCGCTACGTATATTGCCTAAGATAGTAAATTATCGTTCCTACGTGATTCTGACTAGATCGCAGTAATTTCCTACATGCTAACGAATTTGCTGTCGCCCTAAACGCTTGCGAGGATCTAAAGTTCAGTAATTACTGGCAAGGATCGAGTATTTGCTTTCGGCCTATACTAGAATCCTATCTTCTACGCACGGCCTAATCGTTGTTTAGCTGTCGCCCTAAACGATTTTCCACACAATCACTTTAACACATAGACATATTAAAGCGATGAAACAATTTCATAGATTGATAAATAGTCAGTCATAGACAGGAATCGCAATAACATATGTCTTAATTACAAAATAACCTAGCATTCATCTAATCCCAAACACACGGGGAATTTAGCTACTCATAATAGACGAGAAAACAACGAAAGAGATAAAGAACAGAGAAGGAAGACTCATGATCTTGAATACTGGCGAATTATCGGTACTAGCGTGACGAATCTTCGTTATTTGATCAATTGGGCGTGATTGAGTCGTTGCTCCATCTCTTGCGCTCAGGGACGTAATTCGGCGTTCTTTTTGTGCTCTTTTTCGTCTCTTGAAAGATTAGGGCTGATATCTCGTGAGAATCCCCTTTTTCTGAGTCGAATTTGGGCTTTTATAGGAATTTTCGTAACGGTCATGGCTTGGGACATGGGCCGTCACGGCCATGACCATCACCGACTCAAATCGCCCAAATCTCTACCAAGTGTCACGGTCAAGTGCATAAGGTGTCACGGCCGTGACCTACTTCAATCGAACTCTCTGCCAAGTGTCACGGCCTGGTGCAAGGGTTGTCACGGCCGTGACCACTGACAGTGTCTTCTATTTCGGCCTCTGGTGGGTGTCACAGCCCAGTGCATAAGGTGTCACGGCCGTGACACCTGAAAGTGTTCTTCATTTTTTGCCCCGTTTTGCCTCGTTTTCGCTCGTTTTCGCCCGAAACTCGTCCTAAGCTCCTTCAATATAAGAATAAGTGTAAATATGGCAAATAAATGCATAAAATAATTGCTAGAGCTCTATTATATTCCTACGATAAACGCATTGAAATACGTTTATCAAACCTCCCCACACTTAAGCATTTGCTTGTCCTCAAGTAAATTAGAATTCAGAGAAGGCATCTAACCATGATAACGGCACGATTGTTTGCAATTTATCATCAAACATAGAAAGCACGAAACAAAATCAAGCAAGCAATCATGGACATCGCACTAATGACCTGCAACCCTGTCAACCTAAGCTTCCCTAGCACTGCAAATCAAGACCTATACTCCCAAGGATTTACTCAATTCACTCAAGTGTATAGGCTAGCATATGATGAGTCGCTCAATTCATGCACTAGTCCAACCCCTACAAAAAAACTTGCAAGCTAATCGCATCTCTACTAATCAATGCGGCAAGTATAAATCTGGGGGTCTTTTCGGGGGAAACGGGTCGAATAATCATGAAGCGACAAGCATATATAATGAACACTTAATCATAGAGCTAGGAAACGTAAGCAAAAAAAATTATCAAAGAACACAGCATGATCAAACAAACAGTCACACGTCCCAACATAAGACTCAACTTTCTCGCTCTGAAATCCTAGACTTTTCTGCCCGACCCTCTCAACTCAGTTCCCTTTCATTTTCTGCCCTTTCACCTTAGTTACGCTCTACTTTTGTGCACTGCCCTTATTCCCTAAAAACATCAAGGTTCGGTTTTCTGTCGCAAAGAATACATCGTCACAGCGAATGCCGTGTACCTAGGGATACTTATTACCGAAACCTGTATCTTGCCAAAGGGTTATGGGCAGGCTTATGCAAGGGATCGGGTCATTTCAGAAAACGGTCAAGTAAGGCACGAGTCATTTCATGAATAGCAGAGAAGAACATTAAATCATACAGTGAAACAGTAACTCTCACGTTCGACTTTTGCTCTATTATAATCAACTCAGGCTCATAAAATCTCTGGGGGCTTATTCGGGTTAGTGGCTTCTATAACATACGAGGTAAGCAACGAATAGGTTCAGGCTCAAAGTGGCCAACTAAGGGGATTAGTCATGGTAAGATAATGTGGCCATGAACTTAATTCCTAATGCCCTCATCATTTTCACACTAACGCACCGAAACAGTTTCAACACGTATCAGGCAAGCAGTTCTAGAGAGATATAGGCTAGGCACGTCACACAACCAAGAAAAACAAGCATAAGCTCGTAAGGCTCAAACTCTCACAACGTAAATGGGTTATGTGTACGAATCTCTCAAAGCAGCGTTATATCTACTCAGGCAGACACGATTCAATCAGTCATGCCTATCCTAATTGCTCACAATAATTCATAACAATGTAGACTAACTCGAGATAAGCGCAAAAAATCGTGCCCGAGTTCGATAATTATGCCTTTCCAACGAATTTAACGACTCACGGACTCATCATAATTTTAAAATTTTCACATAAATTCTCAAACTGAATTCCCCTCCCCACACTTAAGTCTGACGTTGTCCTCAACGTAAAAAGGATAAAAGGGAAGGAAAAAGAATTTAAAAAGAACGGGACTCCCCTGACGAGAAAATGATGTGGTCGTGAAGTAGTCGTGGCTTAGCGCGTGAAGGTCGTGCTGTAATCCGTTATGCGTATCCTAGTGCTAGCTAAAGAGGGAAATAGACATAAAAAGAGAGTAGTCATACATTAACTATAAACATAGTTATAAGCATCAAAGGTAGAAACAAAGTAAAAACACACACGACTACTCAAGCAAACGAAATGTCATAAAAAGAAAAAAAAAGAGAAATCCCTAAGGTGGTGGCGGCGGTGGCTGCGGCGTTGGTGGCCTCGGGCGAAGGAAGGACATCGACTGCTGTGAATACTTGAGCGCTGTGTCCATGGCTTGAAGGGCCTGGTTATAGCGCTCTAGTTCTTCTTCGTACCGGCGATGGGCTTCTTCGTTCTGGCGCTCGTAATCTTCCTGTCGGCGCCGAGTCTCTTCGTTGTATCGCCTGGCCTCTTCTTCCCTTTGCAGCGATTCGGCGTTCATGCGCATCGTCCTGGCGCAGTGCTTCGAGGTCCTCCGTTGACGCGTACGGGGCGACGCCGGATGATTCGCCCTGATGGTAGCCGGAGGAATAGAGTGCCCTACAGTCGTCGTGTCTGTCTCCATTGGGTAAGAGCCCTCGAGGTAAAGCTGGTCGGCGGGGACGACTACGTGGTCCGTCTGGCTACGATACATCTCGTGCCAGATGTACAGCTTTTTGGCGCGAGTCCAGGTGGGCGCCTTTACCAGCATCTTCATTTTGACGAGCATCTCCTCATTTAGGGGGTTGCGCCCGCCGACTACCTCCATCTCGGGTGTGTTCTGGGGCCACCGTCGAAGTCCCTTAATGACTTTAATGATGAGAGCTCCCACGGCGATCTTGCCATGGCTCCTCGCTTCCGCCTGAGCAGTGAAAGCGTGGGCTAGCACCATTCCCAAGTGGACTCGTTCGCCTCGCTTGCATCTTAACCAGGGTGATTGCTCCATGCGAGTCGCCTCTCGGTGTGAGCGAGGTCGTCAGGAGGTGGTGGATGTAGCGCAGGCCTGGGCTCCGGAGTGCAGTCGCCTTTGAGGTCTTCGGGCTGTACTCTCGCCTGGTCGAGCGGTAACGGCCCAGCAACCCAGTCGACCTCCTCGTTCCTGAAAATAAAATGTGTGGTGCAGGTCCGAGAATGGTCCGTCGTGGCCAAAAAATGGTATAGGGACTCCCAGTGCACGGCAGAAGTCTTCGACGTTGCAAGAGTAGTTTTCGCTGAATGCGCGGAAGCTGACCCCTCAGCTGTACTCCTCTTGGGAGGGTGGTAAGGAACTCCAAGGTGAGTTCCTTGTATGCCGGGTCGTCGATGTTGAAGAATGTTCCCCATTCGCTGAGTGAGAGGTACTGGCCCACTTGCTGGTCGATGTTGTGTTTCGCCAGCGTATCGTGATCGATCTGGTCCATGGAGATGAATTCCATGGCCTTCAGCTTGTTGTACCGGGCCGTCTGAGTCTCCTCGGTGAACTGACCCATTGCTTCGAGCAGTGTCGGTGGGGGTCCGCGTCGCCTTTGACGAATGGGCGAATGCGAGGCGGGGTCACGTGAGGCTGAGGAGCGGCTTTTACCCGTAGTACCTTTCCAGTTTAAATGAGGTTGATTCAATGTAATGTGGTTTCACCGGTGTAGGGTGGCGTCGATTTGTGGTGGTGATAGAGGGATGATTTTAATTGTTGTGAGGTAGAAGATGAAGAAATCGCGAGGGAGAGAGAGAGAAGAGGGAGAGAGAGAAAAATGAACGGAAAAGAAAGGCTTTAAGCCTTTAATCCGCAAGCATCACGGCCGTGACGTACAAGTCACAAGGCCGTGATGCGAGACAGTGAGAGCCTCTGCCGATGGTCACGCCTGTGATGTCTACGTCATGGGCCGTGACCGAGTCGATGTTTTTTTTATGACTAAAGTAGTGCCTACGACATAAATGAAAATACCTGGGTTGCCTCCCAAGAAGCGCTTACTTTACCGTCTTAAGCCGGACGTCTTCTCGTTCGCTCAAGTTTGGAAGTCCAGGTAGAGCACTTCCTTTTCGCTCACGTCTTCCTCGCCTGCGTGATAGTGCTTCAACCTGTGGCCATTCACCTTGACGGTACCCTGCTCGATGCCTGAAATCTCAACAGTACCATAAGGGAAAACACGGGTAACGTTGAAAGTTCCTGACCAACGTGATCTAAGTTTGCCATGAAAAAGCCTAAGTCGGGAGTTAAAATAAAGGACTTGGTCTCCTTCCTGAAACTCTCGTCTCTGCCTAATTTTCCTATCATGGTAAGCTTTTGAACGTTCCTTATACATGCGAGCGTTATCATAAGCGGCTAGTCGCCACTCGTCTAACTCGTTAATTTGGAGTTGCGCTTTCCGCCGGCGTCCCCCAAATCAAAATTCAAAGACTTAATCGCCCAATCGGCCTTATTATCGATTTCTACGGGGAGGTGGCACGCCTTCCCATAGACTAATCTATATGGTGTAGTACCTATGGGTGTCTTATATGCAGTTCTATAAGCCCAAAGTGCATCATTCAACTTATTCGCCCACTCCCTACGGTTCCCTTCTATGGTCTTCTCTAGAATGCGTTTCAACTCACGATTCACTACTTCGACCTGACCGCTAGCTTGGGGATAGTATGAGGTGGATAGGCTGTGCCTAACACCGTAACGTTCTAACGTACGTGCAAACTGGGTGTTACAGAAATGTGTACCCCTATCGCTAATAATGCACCTAGGTGCCCAAAACGTGAAAACAATGCTCGAAGAAATCTAACGACTACCCTAGCGTCATTTGTGGGTAAGCCTTGCGCCTCGGCCCACTTGGAAACATAATCGACAGCAACTAGGATGTACTGATTATTATATGAGCTAGGAAACGGAACCATAAAATCTATACCCCACACATCAAATATCTCACATACCAATGAAATTCTGGGTCATTTCGTCGCGTTAAGAGAGATTACCTGCGGGCTGACACTGACCACAAGTGTCAACGTACCTTTGGGCGTTCTTGAAAATCGTGGGCCAGTAGAATCCGCTTTCTAAAACCTTCTGAGCGGTTCTGTTGGCTGCGTAGTGCCCTCCAGTCGGTCCGTTGTGGCAACGCCTAAGGATCTGCATCGTCTCTGGAGCAGCCACGCATCGTCGTATCACCTGGTCTACACATCTCCTGAAAAGATACGGGTCTTCCCAAATGTAGTACCTCAAATCAGAAAAGAACTTCTTCTTTTGCTGACTGGTGTACTCCTTTGGTAGGACCCTCGCAATAAGATAGTTAGCGTAATCTGCAAACCAGGGGGTGTCATCGCTTACCACCTGGATCGAGTAAAGATGCTCGTCTGGGAACCTATCTTGTATCGGCCTTCCGTCCTTGTGGTATATTTCGGACTCCTCCAGTCGAGAGAGGTGATCCGCTGCTAGGTTCTCAGCACCCTTCTTGTCTCGAATCTCTATGTCAAATTCTTGAAGTAGTAGGATCCATCTGATTAGCCGTGGCTTGGCATCGGGCTTTGTTAACAAGTACTTAAGAGCAGAATGGTCAGTAAAAACAATAACTTTAGATAAGATGAGATATGACCTGAACTTGTCGGAAGCGAACACGACGGCCAACAGCTCCTTTTCAGTGGTTGTGTAATTGGCCTGGGCCGCGTCTAGCGTCTTACTCGCATAGTAGATCGGCCTGAAATGGTTATCCTTGCGCTGCCCTAGCACGGCCCCAACTGCATAGTCACTGGCATCGGACATTAGTTCAAAGGGCAGTACCCAGTCGGGGGCGACCATAATAGGTGCTGCGATAAGACGCTCCTTAAGTAACTTAAAAGCATGCAGACACTCGTCATTAAATTCAAACGGGGCATCTTTTTCTAGCAACCTAGACATGGGTCTTGCGATCTGAGAAAAATCTTTAATAAACCTACGATAAAATCCCGCATGTCCTAGAAAACTCCTAATCGACTTCACGTTCGAGGGAACAGGCAATTTTTCTATCGTTTCCAGCTTTGCTCGTTCCACTTCAATTCCTTTAGAGGAGATCTTGTGGCCGAGAACTATACCCTCTCGAACCATGAAGTGGCACTTTTCCCAATTAAGTGCCAAGTTTGTTTCCTCGCCTCGTGCGACTACGAGCTTCAAATTAGACAGGCATGTATCAAACGATGCTCCAAACACAAAAAAGTCGTCCATGAATACTTCCATTACCTCACCTATCAGCTCGTCGAATATGGCCATCATGCATCGTTGGAAGGTTGCTGGGGCATTGCAAAGTCCGAATGGCATCATTCGGTACTCGAACGTTCTGAACGGGCACGTAAATGTGGTCTTCTCTTGGTCCTCTGGCGCTATGGGAATCTGCAAGTATCCTGACAAACCATCGACCGGCTAACTTTTCTAACATTTGGTCAATAAATGGTAAAGGAAAGTGGTCCTTTCGTGTGGCATCGTTCAACTTCCTATAGTCGATGCAGACGCGCCACTCAGTCACCGTTCTTGTTGGAATCAGCTCGTTCTTGTCACTGGTAACGACCATCATGCCTCCCTTCTTTGGGAACACTTGGACGGGGCTGACCCATGCGCTGTCTGAAATGGATAGATCATCCCCGCGTCTAGCAACTTGATCACCTCCTCCTTGACAACGTCCTTCATGTTGGGGTTGACGCGCCTTTGACTTTGAGCGACCAGCTTGAAATCGTCCTCCATGAGGATCTTGTGCGTGCAGTAGCTCGGGTTGATACCCCTTATGTCGGATATCTTCCACGCCAAAGCCTTCTTGTGCGCCTTCAACACGTCTAGGAGCTGATTCTTCTATCCGTCGTCGAGGCTTGACGAGATGATGACTGGCAGCCCTCCATTGCTGCTAAGGAACGTGTACTCGAGGTGGTCGGGCATCGGCTTCAATTCCAGGATCGGTGGCTCCTCTACTGAGCTCTTCTCTTTGTCCTCTTCGCTGCTCTCGTCGATGGCTATGATAGGCTCGTCGACCTCCTCCCCACACTCGTCGACTGCCACAAGTGTATGCATGTCCTGCTCGCCAACCTGTGACAGACCTTGCACGGAAAAGAGAAAGTCGTGCTCAAATACGTCTAAGAAATAACACTTATCGTCCTGCTCGTTACTCTTTTTCATTGAGTCGGCCATATTGAAAAGTGACCTTTTCCCCATCTACTTTCAAGGTCAATGTCCCATTCTTAACGTCTATCATGGTCTCCCTCGTCGCTAAGAACGGTCTACCCAAGATCAAGGGGACATTCTCATCTTCCTCCATGTCTAAAATAACAAAGTCGGCCGGGATACAAATTTATCGACCTTAACTAGGACGTCCTCGATAACGCCTCGATGATACTTTAATGATCTATCAGCTAATTGTGGACCCATCCTAGTGGGTCAGGGTTCGCCTAGTCCTAGACGCTTAAACATAGAATATGGCATGAGATTAATACTAGCGCCTAAGTCAGCTAACGCACGCTCAATCACTAAATTTCCTATAAGAGAGGGAATAGTAAAACTCCCTGGGTTGTTAGCTTCTTCTGGATTTTGCTTTGGAATATCGCCGAACACTCTCCTCGTAGGCATACGGTGGAGACGTGCTGGAGCTTCCTTCTGTTCGTCAGCAGGTCCTTCAAGAACTTGGCGAAGCTGGGCATCTGCGTAATAGCTTCATCAAAAGGTAAGTTAATATGCAATTCCTTACACGTACCCATAAATTTACCGAACTGTGCCTCGTTCTTGTTTTTCTTGAGTTGACCCGGGTACGGGATCTTCGGCTGGTATGGCTTCACCGGTGGCCGCTCGATCTCCTTCGCCTTTTTCTTCTCGAGCTCGACCTTCTCCTTTTTGGCTTCGACCTTCTCGACATCGTCACCTCTGATCTCCTCCACTTCGGGCTCGTCGTGGCTCTCGAAGTTGGCATTCTCTTTGGCCTTCTTCTCGGCGGGCACTTCTTGCAGTTCTCGCCCATTCCTCAGCGTCACCGCCTTGCAGTACTCCTTTGGATTCGGCTCGGTGTAGCTTGGGAGTGAGCCCTGAGTACGCCCCGCCAATTGCTTCGCCATCTGGCCCACCTGTTGCTCTAGCTTCTTGAGTGAGGTGTTCGTGTTCTGGGCACGCACGTCGTTTGCCTCCATGTACTCCTCCATCTTCGTCATTCGGCTCTCGTGGGCTGCAGTGATGCTGGTGAAATTTGTGAGGAGTGCCTTCATCATATCCTTCATCTCCTTCATGTCCTCGGATCCTGTTGCGGGCGCGTTCTGGTACTGGCGTGGTGCCCCGTTTTGGAAACCGGACGGCCTAGGCTGAAATCCAGGCGGTCCTTGCCCCTGGTGGTTCTGATTCCTGTACGCCAGATTGGGGTACGTCGGGTTTGGAAGCTTCGCTGGCCACCTTGGTAATTCCCAATAATCTACGTGCTCCAGCGATTGCCCCAGTTGGCATTCCGATGTCTCATGGGCTACGCCACAGATCCCGCACAATGGCACGTATGGCGTGTGCTGCATCGATGCGGTGGTCGCCACGACGTTTACCTGCCCGGACTTCTGGAGTAGTGCGCGATGACTGTCTGCAACTGAGAGTTCGTCGCAGCGATCTGTTGCTGAAGTGCCTCGAATTTGGCATTCGTGGCATTCTCCTCGCTCACTCCAAATACGCCTGTCGTCTTCATCCAGGTATTGCCCCTCATGAAACTGTTCCTCGAGTAGTCCTCAGTCAGGTTCCAAGCGTCGGTCGCGTTGAGCTTAACGAGTCCTCCTCCTGCAGCTCCGTCTAGCATATGGACAGTGTGGTCGTTGAGGCCCTCGTGGAATCGGTTGATCTGTGCTTCCTTCGACATCCCGTGCTGTGGGCATCTCTTCAATAGTGCCTTGTATCGCTCCAAGACCTCGCAGAGGTTCTCTGAATCCTTCTGACGAAACAAGGATATCTCCGTTTTTAGTCTGAGAACCTTTGATAGTGGGAAGTAGTGGTTGATGATGGCGGCTCGCATCTCCTCCCAGGTAGTGATCGATCTGGGCGGCAGCATATCTAACCAGTCCTTCGCCCTGAACTCGCCGCCTTTATCTGATCGAACGGCTTTGATGCTCTTTCCAGTCTGATTTTCCACCAAAGCCTTGTACTCTTTGAACCATTCAAAAGTATTGGACTTGTGCTTCATGAGATACACCTTGCCGCGAGAGTGATCATCAGTGAAGGTAACAAAATAATGGAAGTTACCGCGAGCCGCTATCCCGAACGGTCCTCAAACATCCGCGTGGATCAAATCGAGAAGTTCCGCGGCTTTCGCAAAAGACCCTGTGAAGGGCGACTTGGTCATCTTTCTAAGGATACAAGATTCGCAAGTTGGATAGGGATCAAAACCAAGCGTCTTTATAATGTCGGTTTTCTCCAACTCGAGAATCTTCTGTTCTCCAGCGTGACCGAGTCGAAGAAGCCACAGCAGTCTGTTCGACTCCAATTTTCGTTTGTTGGTGATTGTATTCACAGTTTTGTTTTATCTTCGACATTTACATAATATAATCCATTCAGTAACTTGCACTTCTGACGCAAGTATTTCCAAAATAAATATTACATATATTATTACTAAAACAGAACTCGTAACCGTTTCTGCTCAAAACGGGAATAAAAACAATATTCTTAAGCCCCTTGGGCAAAACTAAACAATCAGAAAGCAGTAAACTATGTCTAGTAGATAATACGAGAGTTCTTGATCCAGTGTGGGTCGCCAGTGCACTATCCGCTTCCTACGAGGATCATGATCTCTCGGTCCGCCAGCTTCCTACTTCGTTCCAGACCCTAGTTCGAAACACAAATGTGAGCACTAGCTCCCGAGTCTATGACCCACGAAGCGGAATATACTGTCATGAAAATTAGTTTCTAAAACGTAAAGTTTACCTGAGGCGGCTAGCTTTGGGCAATCGCGCTTCCAATGGCCAAGCTCATTGTAGTGAAGGCATTTGTCCGTCGGCTTGGTGCCTATGGAACACGTTGTTCTTGGCCTTTGCCTTTCAAAATTCGTCCTTTGGGCTTAGTCGGCTTGTCCGACTTTTTCTTTCTACTCGACCCTCGAGTCTTAGCATTCGCGACAAGAATAACATCATTTCCTTTCACCTTCTTCATCTGAGTTTGCGTCGTCGACAAATGGTTCATCAACCCAGTCAACGTCATCTCGGCCTTGTTCTGATTGAAGTTCACAATGAACGAATTGAAGGAATGTGGGAGCGACTAAAGTATGAGATCGTTCTGGAGCTCATTATCCATGATAAAGTCCAGGCCCTCGAGTCTTTCGATCCATTCGATCATCTTGAGCACATGCTCTCCGACGTCACTACCCTCAGCCATTTTGTAATGATATAGTTGCTCTGTAAGGGAATAGCGGGCACACCTGGAATGTTCGCCAAAAAGCTCCTTCAAATGAAGCAAAATGGAGCCCACTTCCATTTCCGAGTGAGTGCGCTGCAATTCATTGCTCATTGAAAGAAGTATATAGCCCTTGACCTTTGGCTCGTCAATCTGTACTTGGCATACGCAGCCTCGTCACTCGCATCAGCCCTGGGACCAACTGTACGGGGGAATCGAGGACATAAGTTAACAACTCCACACCTAGGACTATCCTCAAGTTACGGAGCCAGTCCACGTGGTTTGATCCAACCCAACAATTTCTCAAGCAGCATAGTAATAATGTTCGTCCTCGTAGTAGATAGAAAGAAACGTAAAGCTGCTGAAAATAAAGATATAATTAGTTTTATCTTATCATTCATTAAGCGCAAACATGAAATTTTCGTTTCGCTTGACTCCCACTATTTTTCTGGAAAACACTACCTCCTGAGAAGAGTTTTGAAAACCTCGTTGCAAGTTTCATAGTGGAGTTGATGTCCCCGACTCAACTAGATTCGCCTCAGCCTTTAACGCAATATTTGGCACATCTAATCTTATCGAAGTCACGTCACATAAGAGTTTCAACTATCTTTGTCTCAGTTATTGACCCTCACGGCTAACCCTGCTTATTGGGTATAACTGCCTAAGTGTGACCTATCAACTTATGCTCAAATCGCACAGAATGTACCGCCCCTTGCTGCCATCGCTTCGTGGGGGGGGGGGGGGTTGGTATGCTGAGCGGCGTCCAAGACGCACCCTAGACGCTAACATTGGGGCGGGACATACGACGCCAACTTACTCGAAACAAATCGCAAAACTCCCTAATGCTAGACATCTCGAGCATGATAGAAGACATGAATCCAACTCGTTTACCCATTTAGTATTTATCAAACGGGAGAATAAACCTCACATAAGAGCACATTGAACATGCATATCACTTCAAAAACCAACACGCACGTAGGTAGTAAATTAACCCCAGAAAAATAAACTACAAGACAACACAAGCGGGTTATTTCTAGTCTATCCCTATTACATGCGTATTCAAAAGAAACTAGGGTTGTCGCACGGGTCTTGAAGTCGTCAAACGTCCTTCGTCACTCGAACGGCCTCAAAGTCACCAACATCCACCACCTTATCACCGCCCGGGGGTTGTCTACCATCAAATGGGCCCCTGTGCTCTTATTTAAGCTAATCTAACAAAATGGTAAATTACAACACGAGGGGATCATAAGTCCCGAACAACCCGTATAAAACAAATACAACCCGAGGGGACGTGACCCTTAACAAATTACCTGGAAACCAAATTTCAAAACCCGCAAGTGCGCCTTAAATCACATGCATAACGAGCACGTTGACAATTACGTGATTATAAAAAGAAACAAAAATTGGCCCAAACGGGCCAAGCCCATTAACAGGCCAGTTGAGGCTTTGAGCGTGAAGACCTAACACACCTGCCGCGACTCAAATCGTTCAGCCGTCAAAACACGTCGGAGGGCCACGACGGAGAAGGCCGCCGGCGGGGAGTGCAGGCCTGAGCCGGAACAGCCGCTCCGTGCCAGAGCCTCCCTAGGAGAGATCACCGTCGCAGCGTTCCGGCCGAGCCGAAGTCGCTGCTGCTGCCTTGCGCAGCGCACACCGCGCGCGCCGTCACAGTCCGCTGCCAAAGCTGCTGACGATCTCTGCGGTGCCGCCGCCTTTTGCTGCGGCGCTGCCCAGGGCCGGTGCCTAAGTCACCATGGCTGGCCCGGTCCCGGAGTACGAGGCGGATCAGGCTGCTTCAAGCAGCCCGATCACGCGGCTGCAGCGTCGCTGCACCGCTCACAGCCGGCGCGCAGTGCACGGTTACCCGGATCCCGCCGCCTCGCGGGTCCCGGTAGGGTCTGTGGTTCCTCATCGGTCCATACCGCTCGAGTTGATAGCCGTGGGTTGGCATGCATTGGGCAGTCCAACAACGGTCGAACCGCATCGGCATTTCGATCGTCTCCCACACGCCTCGTTTCAATTTAAACATGTTATGACTCCAATCACGAGCGCCCGCTCTGATACCACTGTTGGGTTACTCGGTGTCTCCCAGAGACGCCACGTCCCCGAGAACGGTGCGGAACAAAATTTTTCTGGTTCCCCGATTGCCCTCGTAGCTCGGATCAGAATAGTAAAACATAGACATGCAATAGGGCGGGTCAAACCCGTAGAAATTACTAGTTGACGCGAGTGGTAGCTCCTTGTACTTTTCTTCATGACTTTGTCGATGGTGGTGGATGGCACTAGATCGTCACACCGACCTCGCAGTGTACCACGGAATCAGTTCTCTAAAGATGGGTAGAGAGAACGGAGCTGTCGCGTGGGAGAAACGTGTGTGCGTTCGGTGTGTGTTTTGTGCCTATGGTTGATTTCGAAAATCACTTCCTTTCTCTACCTATGGAGCATGAAATTCTTAGCCTATTTAAATGCTTCGATTTCGATATCTTAGTTCTTAAAGTGTGAGAGATTTTTGCCAAATCTTACTCTCTTTTGAATTCCAAATCCAAACTTAAGGAAACTTGCTATTATTAAAAAACTAACTTAAATACCAAGTCAAACTAAGTATATTTAAATATGGTATGAATTGGAACTTAATCCTAGATTAATTTTGAAATTTAAATAAATAATATTCTCAAAATTTTATTCCATATTTATTTATATCAAATATGCAAATTCCGAAAATACCTTCAAAGGCATATTTCAAAATTAGCTTAAGGCGAAATCCAATTTTATCCTCAAGCCCATAAGCATTTGGCCAAGCCCAAGTCTTAAAGTTAGTTTCAAAAGAAGTCCAACTTCGATCCAATAAATGGCCCGGGCCCATTAAGGCGTGGCCCAACGGCTGAAGGCCGGTTAAGGCCCAAATACTTTCTCTCCTTATCAGTACACGTTGATGATCCTTTTTAAGCCCGACTTTGTAGCTTCGACTCAACAAGGGAGGAATCCAAGAGTCCGGTAGTTGCCTAGTCAATCCCACAGTGCCGGACCGTAACCCGATTCGAGTGCGAATTTCGATCCAGTCTTTAGCCAAGAACCTCACTATAGATAACAGTGCTACATATAAACCTTCAGCTGTGTCCCAATCAAGTGATAGCCACGGTCTATGTCAAACCCACTAAACTCGATTCTATGATAAAACGGATACGAGGCAAATTACCAAACTACCCTCCATGTCTCACATAAGTTAGTTCAATACCTTGGCCAAGGATTTCGTAATTTCCCATCGTCGTCCTCATAGGACACTTAACTCGATTACTTGCGAGACTATGAATCCGTACTCGGCGGTCTAAGCCCGGAAATCACAAATCGTCATCATGACCGCATCGGGCCCGCTGAACCGTGCAACAGCAAATCGGGTCAAGGGGAACCAATGACAGTCGAGACTTCGAAGTCAACTCCATCAAAACCCCTTTCGGTCTAAGATTCACGTGGACTACTATAGTGTTGTCGTCGGTCATTGACACTCCTTGAGTAATAAGCCATGTTCGGCACGACCCGTGAGTCAGTGTCCATGAAACGAGTCAATCCCTTGATTCGATTCGTATCACAAGTCATGACCTCCGCTTCCAAGCGGGATAACGGCACACGACAGGTCATCGTCAAATAAGCCGTGATCGGTTATCCAGCACCCAACTGGAGCCTCATGCTTACAGACTTTTAATGTTCGAGGTTAAGAGTCCACTGGTGCCTTCCTCTCTCGTACCCAACAAGAACAGTGACTCAACTCGACACATTTGAATTTGTCATTTATTGCTTTGCCAGATGCTAAGTAAAGAAGTCTTATATCCAATAAACGAACAATGCCTTTCATTAAACACATTAAAAAATCTTATTACACAAAAGGTCGAATGATAAATAATCTATGCCTTATACAATCTAATCCCCGTATAGCATTCGAGGACATATTCCTAACACTGGGGTCCCGATATGGATGTAAACTAGGTGTAAAATATAACCTAAATGTTGGAACTAATGTTGAGGTAACACACGACCCAACACTTAGATGCACAACGAAAATTGTGAAGTACTAACGAGAACCGACGTGCCTCAGGGCGAAATTCCACTATAATTAATGGATTACAAAAAGCAAGCCCAGAAAAAAAAACGAATCAAAGTGATCCTACCAAAACTACAAAGTCTTTCGACTTCTGCCTCAAACGTAAAGTGAAGTCCTCTTTATATATGTCTTCGACTTTGGGATGACTTCACAAACGACTTGGTAACTTCCAATTACTTCCACTAACATCCACTAAGTAGACTTCATCTGTTAGTTACTGTTATGGAGTTATTCGGATAGTTTCAAAGACTTGGTCTCCAAGTTAAGCTCCAAGCATCCTATATTTAGTAAGCTCCTTTCCAAGATTTGCTCCAGCTGCCCCACACGCACTGCACGCGTTTTTACTCCTTTCAATCCTTATCCACGACCTGCACAACACTAAGAAAAGCCATGTAACCGAATTGATCGCGTTTTGGGCATGAAAGGTAAAACGAGAGTTGGACACATTCTCAGACATAAATGGGTTTTCATCAGGAAGCGAAATGAAAACGGCAAAATTTTGAGATATGAAGCACGGCTTGTCGCACAAGGTTCTCGCAGAGACCTGATACTGATTATAAGGAGACATATTCTCAAGTGGTGGATGCAATAAATTTGGCATGTACCTTTCTCATGTTCCTCCCCTCCCCCTTCTTCCTCACGCTGGCTCTTTATATAGAGTTTTGCTTCCTTTCAATTGTTCACTTTCATCGAAGTGAGGATCCGGAAAAGGAACACCTTCTTTTGCATACCTTGATAGAACTTCACATTCTTAGTAGGGACTGAAATAAACATATACTGAATTACTCACCAAATAATAAACAAATTAAAGTAGACAGTGAAATAAAATAATAGATATTGTTATTCCAGGACTACATTGTGGACAATTTTTTCGTCTGTCAATGAAGTGAAGATGGACAACCAAAATATAATTTGTCAAAACATGCTTGTCTTCTGTTTTCTATTGCAAAACTAAAAACCTTGCACGACAAAATAATAATAAAAATAAACCTACAAATGCATCATGAAGTATCAAGCCTTAAAATCTTAAACATTAAAAAGAAGATACCTCCCTCAATGAAAGGAAAAACATAATCCGTGCTATGCATATTTTACTTGACCTATAATCCAAGCATACCGAAACACGTAGAGTGAGTTAAATATGTTAAGTAGATAAGATAAGTTAAAGGAGTTTGTTTTATGCGCTTGACTTTTAACACGACCAAGTTGTTTTCCCGCAATGTAGCAGCATGTTCAAGAATTCATAACTCCCAATATTGAAAATCCCTTCAGTCAAAATCAAGAATAACGAGTCTCCGATCTTTGGTTAAGATTCCAGGCCTATCGGACATCGTTTACCCTGTGATCTCCACAGAATTCGAACCTGCCCTAGAACTGCCGCTAAAAGTTTGATATTGCCGTTAATCATATTTAACTGCTAGAATTTTCGAACCGACTTCATTAATCACGCAAATGACTTAAAATTAACAAATATAAATGTAGGAAAATATGTTATAAGTGGAAATGCTATTTCATGGGGGTCAGTTAAACAAAGTGCGCCACTTTCACGTTGAAATATTAGCAATTCATGAAGCTAGTAGCAGAGAATATATTTGGTTACAATCGATTATTCAGCATATACAAGAAAAATGTAGGTTATCATAGGAAAAGTTACTTCCGAGAACTTTATACGAAGATAGTGCATCATGTATTGCCCAACTAAAGAAATGATATATTAAAGGGGACATACAAAACATGTTTCACCAAATTTTTCTTTACAATTTGGAGAAAAATGGTTGTATTGATAAACAACAAGTACGATCTAGCGAAAATCTCGCAGACTGATTACGAACGTACTTTCTCCTATTTTTGGAAAATTGGTTTTGTTAGGTCCTCGATTATCAACTCCTAGATCCTAGACTTGAAATCTAGGGCAATAGATTAGAATTGTTAAGAAAGAGATTCCGATCGAAAAATTTCGGGAGGAACTTTGAGAGAGATTTCGCTTAGTGAGAGAATGATTTATGATTTTCTCTCTCTAGAATTTGATTAGGAAGCCTTTCGGATCAATGACTAAAATTCTCTATTAAGCACAAATGCGTACAGGGTATTTATACCAAACGTACTTGGTATAAATAACAAGTTAATATTAAACTAAGGACAGATACAAATAAAGCCCTAAATACAGGGACAATTAATAAATCAAAGCACAATTAGATATGGTGTTCTATATTTTCCCCTTTGTGCTGGATTGCTCTTCCGTGCTGTCTGTTCACGTAGCGCATGTTGATTTATCATATAGTGTTTTTAGAATTGAACGAAAATTGGCTTAAGAGAAGTGCTCGAGGTTTTTTTTTTTTTTTTTAACAGCTCTCACTGATATGGGAAGACTTTCTCATGCATTCACGTAGAAGAGGGGAAGAGTTTCTTAAATGATTATATTTTCTCTTAGCTCACCACACTCTCATGCCAAATTTTTGCTCACTCTTTACTACACCTTTACATGCAGCTATATATAATAGATACCACCAAAGAAACAGACAAACAAGCAATAATGCATGTGGAAAAAGCTAGTCCATGCGACCCAAGTCGTAAAACTAGATCATGCGTAGTTCCTTTTTTTTCTTCTTCTAGTACTGCGTCAATTGTCCTCTTCTTTATTTTATTTTTTTATTTTATTTTTCCATATCTTATTTTTCGGCTATGAAAATTTTCTTCAATCCAAATCCACCTTGGATCTTCAAGTGATCTTATTTGGCTTCTTCTTAGATTTTTTCTTCCAAAAATCTGCCCATTGAGATTAATTGTCAACAAATTCCTCCCTTAATCTCAATGCCTTCTTGTCTCTCATTCCGAGTATTCTTTTCAGATTTTCGGACGTACTTGTCGGTAACGGTTTTGTAAAAATATCCGCAACTTGATCCGAACTCGCGACGTGTACCATCTTTACTGCTCCATTTTTTACGTGTTCCCTAATAAAATGGAACCGAGCATCAATATGCTTGTTTCTCTCGTGATGAACTGGATTTTTCGCCAACTCGATCGCTGACTTATTGTCGACTCGAATTTCGGTTGGCTCATCTTGTCGAAGATTCAACTCGAGTAGTAAGTTCCTCAGCCAGATTGCGTGACAGACACACCACGATGCTGCAACATATTCTGCTTCGCAGGTTGATAGAGTCACGATCAGTTGTTTTTTCGATAACCAGGTTAATGCCGTATTCCCTAGGTAAAATACGTAGCCGCCAGTGCTTCTTCGATCATCGATATCTCCGCACCAACCGCTGTCAGAATATCCGACTAATTTGCAGTCGCTCGCCTTTGGATAAAATAGTCCGAGTGATTGTGTTCCTCGGATGTATCGTAAAATCCTCTTTATCGCCTTTAGATGTGACTGCCTCGGATCTTCCATATAACGGCTAACGACTCCAACGATGTATGCGATATCGGGTCTCGTGCAGGTTAAGTATCGCAGATTGCCCACGAGACTTCGATAATCGGTCGCATTCACTCCTTGTCCTCCCTCAAACTTCGACAGTTTTGTTCCAAGTTCCATCGGTGTCGCTACTGGGTTGCTCTCCTCCATTTTATTTTTCTTCAATATAGCCTTCGCATACGCTTCTTGCGACACAAAAATTCCCGTGCTTCTTTGCTCAACTTCGAGACCGAGAAAATATTTCATCAGTCCCAAGTCCGTCATCTCGAATTCCTTCGTCATCGCCTTCTTGAAGTCGTTAACTATTTTCCTCACTACTTCCCATGAAAGGTCATCGACATAGAGAGCGACGATGATCATTTCCTTTCCTTCCCGTTTGAGGTAGAGGGCGTGCTCGAACAGACATTGCTCGAACTTGTTCTTTTTGAAATATCCGTCGTCCATGCTCGCGGCGCTTGCTTTAGCCCATAAAGCGCCTTTTTTTAATTTTAGCACTTTGCCCTCTTCTCTCGATTTTGAGTATCCCGGGGGCTACTCCACGTAGACTTCCTCCTCAAGTTCCCCGTTCAGAAAAGCAGACTTCACGTCCATCTGGTAGATTAGCCAGTTGAGTTGTGCAGCTTGAGCTGGAGCAAACGAATTGTCTCCATTCTTGCAACGGGAGCGAAAACTTCGTAGTAATCTATTCCCGCTTGTTGTCTATAGCCTTGTAGCGTTCAATTTTTCCTTGAGCATTCATCTTCTTTTTATAAACCCATTTGACGCAATGGCTTTATGCCCGTTTGGCAACTCCACAAGTTTCCATGTGTCGTTCTTTTCGATCGCCTTTATTTCCTCGTCCATCGCTGTTTTCCATCTCTTGTCTCTTATGGCTTCTTCGAAACTAATTTCTTCCGAGTCGGCCAGTAAGCAGACTAGGTGAACCTGTTCCGTTGATCTGTACAGGTCCTGCATGCTTCTCATTCTCGGCTGTCTTGGTTCATCCTCCTCATCATTTTCTTGAGACGAACTCGGAACAGGTATTGGTGCAACGATCGGTGGTTCTTCAGGAGTTGTGTTTTCTTCAACGTCCCACCCCCACGGACTTTCTTCGTTTACCCGGACATCGCGACTTACTATCACCTTTTTATTTTCAGGGTCATAGAGCCGGTACGCCTTCGTCTTCTCATCATACCCAATAAACACGAGCTTTTTGCTTTCATCGTCGAGCTTGGTTCTTCTTTGATCGGGCACATGTGCATACGCCACACTTCCAAATATTTTGAAGTGCGCTACCGTCGGTTTTCAGCCAGTCCATGCTTCCTGCGGTGTTTGATTCTTGAGGCTGTGATGTGGACATCGGTTCTGAATATATACGGCACATCGTACCGCTTCGGCCCAGAATTCCTTTGGCATGTCCTTGCTTTTAGCATTGATCGAACGATATCGAGAATGGTTCGGTTCTTCCTTTCAGCTACGCCGTTCTGTTGTGGTGAATAAGGTGCGGTAAGGAACCTCCTGACGCCTTGTTCTTCGCAAAAATTAGCGAAAGCACCTGACATGTATTCGCCACCTCTGTCTGATCGAAGCGCCTTGATGTTTGAGCTTGTCGCCTTTTCGACCATAGCCTTGAATTTTTTAAACGTCTCGAATGCTTCTGATTTTTCCTTTAGAAAATACACCCACGTCTTTCTTGAGTAGTCGTCGATGAAAGTGATAAATTATCTCCTTCCACCGAATGATTCTGGTGTGATTGGCCCGCATATGTCTGTATGTATGAGCTCGAGTGGTTTGCGCGCTCGATATTCTGCCTGCTGCTGGAATGTCGTTCTCGTATGTTTCCCGATCACGGAGCTTTCGCAAAGCTTTTTTTCGCCTTCTATCACCGGCATTCCATTGACCATGCCTCTTTTTGAGAGCTCCTTTAGGCCACCGTAGTGCAAATGACCAAACCGCATATGCCACAAATGGTCTTTGTCCTCCACGTCAACTCGTAAACATTTTTCTTGAATTGCCTTCAGGTTGATTTGAACATTCGGTTTCTTTCCATCTCGACCCGCGCGATCATTCTTCCGTCTTTGTTTCTTAGTTGTAATGAGCAGTCCTTCATGAACACTGAACATCCTTTTTCGAGCAACTGCCCCATGCTTAAGATGTTCGTCTTCAAGTCGGGTACGAAAATACGTCCTCGACCGATCCCTGTTTGCCATCATTTTGAGAGAAACAGATTTTCCCTCGGCCTTTGACTTCTATTTTCGACGCGTCTCCAAAAGACACGTGACCGTCATCGATCTTCTTCAGATCAGTGAAAAGATGTTTATGCCCGCTCATATGATTGCTGGCACAAGTGTCAAGATACCACACCATATCGTTGCCTGGACTCGTATCCTCGAGCGCCATCACGAGAACGCCTTCGTCTTTTGGCTCTTCTTGTGTGATTAGATTCGCATTTTCGTCCACCTTCTTTTCGGACCAACAGTCTTTTGCAAAATGTCCGAACTTCCCGCAGTTGTAGCATTCAACGCTCGGTCGATTCGAGCGACCACCTCGCCATTGAGCTCGACCTCGTCCTCTCCAATTTTGATTGCTCGTTTGCTGTTGTTCCGGATTGTATCCTCGTCCTCGGCCAGAATTTTGACCGAAACCTCGTCCTCGTTGACCTCGTCCTCGACCTCGGCTGTGATGCGTATATAGCACCTTGTCATCTTTCAACGATAACTTCGTCTGTAGAGCCTCGTCCAGCGATTCCTGCTTCTTCTTTTTCTTCCGTTGCTCGTGAGCTTCGAGCGAACCGGAGAGTTCATCGACCGTCATTTCTTCGAGATTTTTGGATTCCTCAATTGTGCATACCACGTTTTCGTACTCGTCCGTCAGAGAGCGGAGAATTTTATCGACGACGCGGGCTTCCGTTAGGGCCTCACCGTTACTCTTCAACTGATTTGAGATGGTTTGTATTCTCGTAATATAATCGGATACGCCTTCGCCATTCTTCATTCTTGTCATTTCGAATTCGCCACGAAGCGTTTGCAGCCGTACTTGTTTTACTCAGTCGGTGCCTTTGTACGCTGTCTCCAGTTTTTCCCATGCTTCCTTCGAATTTTTCGCGCCTGCTATCTTTTCGAGGCCGGGATCGTCTAGCGCCTGGTGGATGAAGTTGAGCGCGGTCTGGTCTAGTTGGTGAGATTCTTCCGACACCTTAATTTGAGCTGCGTCGTCCATTTTTTCGCTTCGGTTTACCCTTTTTTGCGATATTCCATACGCCTTGCGACCCGAGCAGTACCTTCATTCGGATAACCCAACTATTATAGTTGAGTTTTGTGAGGTGCGAGACGGGCATGACTCCGAGTGGCATGGCTCTGATACCAATTTGTTGATTCATAATATAGTGTTTTTAGAACTGAACGAAAATTTGCTTAGGAGAAGTACTCGAGGTTTTTTTTTAACAGCTCACACTAATATGGGAAGACTTTCTCATGCATTCACGCAGAAGAGAGAAGCGTTTCTTAAATGAGTATATGTCTCTTAGCTCACCACACTCTCATGCCAAATTTTTGCTCACTCTTTACTACACCTTTACATGCAGCTATATATAATAGGTACCACCAAAGAAACACACAAACAAGCAATAATGCATGTGGAAAAAGCTAGTCCATGCGTAACCCAAGTCGTAAAACTAGATCATGCGTAGTTCCTTTTTTTTCTTCTTCGAGTACTGCGTCAATTGTCCTCTTCTTTATTTTATTTATTTATTTTATTTTTCCATATCTTATTTTTCGGCTATGAAAATTTTCTTCAATCCAAATCCACCTTGATCTTCAAGTGATCTTATTTGGCTTCTTCTTAGATATTTTCTTCCAAAAATCTGCCCATTGAGATTAATTGTCAACAGGGCATAGTACGACATGCGCAAGCCCAACGCATGCTCATAGTTCCTTATGCTGTTCCGCAGCTCCAATCGCTCCTCGATGACTTCAAGTAGTTCAATCAGGAGCGGTTGCTCTAGCACGAACCTGTGAGAATGCAGCATCGTCTCTTTGTTGATTTCTTCCAATCTCTTCTCTATATTCTGCCCGCTGACCTTGAGCGTTCCATCACAAAACTTTTAAACTTCAGCTTCAGCATCAACCTATTCTTCTTGGCAATCGAATTGTGGTAGGTGATCCCTAAGATTGAGCTGATGTGCACGTGATTGTTGGGAAGCCCTTCAACATCAGGTCATTTGTTGAGCGGAGCGGTCATGTTGACCTTCTTCATATTGCTCTCTATAGCCATCTGAAGGTCATGTGCGGCATGGTACTTGACCTAGCACATTATGAACCTGTAGAGTCCCTCGAGTCATTCCTTCTCTATGAAGCCTTGAGGACCTTTGTACTTCTCTACGTACAGCTGGTAGAGATGGTACACCTCCTCAGCAGAGAGATAAGGTATGTCACTCTCGCTTAGCTCTTCTCGAGTTCTATCTATCCGCTCTATGACGTTGGAGTTGGAAGACTGCCTTTCGTACAGTAGACGCTCAACAGCTGATAGATCAGGGATAGATCCTTGAAATTACTCTTAAACTGATCTTTTGGAATCCCCAGTCTCATATCAGGTCCTAGCTGGGTTAGCATCCAAAGATACGTGATCCTCTTCTGCTGTTCCCAGTTAGAGATAGCTCTGAGCTCGAACTCGTTCAACTGCTTGAGTTTGTTCAGTGACCTCCATATGTGTTCACAAACTTTTTCAAGGAACGGGACTCAATCCGAATATTCTCGCACGGCGTGTCGATTCGAGCGGTCCCCGAAATTTGTCTTGTAGAGGAATCCGCTCGTTGCACAATCAAATCAGGAAGCCTGGGGCGATTCTGTTAATGTTCTTCACCTTCCTGAAGTTCTTCGTCTTCTATCAAAACTAAGTCGACCGAAGCTTGTCGCAAGCTGTGTCGAACGTCCTTGAGTCGTTGTCTTTGATGTTCGTCGGGCATAGAATGGGTCATCCACTATCCTTCAAATATGTATTTGTCGAGGAACTCACGTGGGTTGACACCATGTCCAGATATTCCCGATTGGTCTGGAGCGGTCGAGGTGGGTTGCGCCAAGGCTACGAGCATAGCAGTACTTGCTTCTTCTTCCGGAAGCAAGGGGCTTGTGAAATTCAGTAGTGTGTGCGGAGGGGTCCTTAGGTGAAAGGTTGGAGATTCGATTTGGGTTAGACTATGGGTGGTGGGGTGCGTGGTGGTGGTTGTTTGGGTAGTGGGTTGGGTTTCACCAGCTCCAGCGCTTGTCTGCATCGCGCCCGAACCTTCTTCCTGACGTTCTCCTTGGCCACTCAAAGATGTACTAGGCCTCTTCTCCCCCTCATGACGATCTTGATCATCGGGACCGTCATGTCGACGTCCTCTGCAGGAACTTTGGCCTCGGTAGGATTGAGTAGGTGGCTCAGGATGATTCACGAGGCAAAGACTTGATGGTCGTCCAAGTTTACATAGACGACATCATCTTCGAATCAACAAATCCACGGCTTTGCAGGAGGTTTGGAGATTTATTGAAAAGCAAGTTTGAAATGATCACATGGGAGAGATGCAGTTCTTCTTAGTACTTCAAGTCAGGCAGCTCGATGATGGAATATTCATCAGTCAGACGAAATATATCAAGGATATTCTGAAGAAATTCCATCAAGATCGGAGCAAGCCTCTCAGCACTCCTATGTCAACAAGCTGCAACTTGGATGCCGATCCCACTGGAAAAGCGGTCGACATCACACTCTATCGCAGCATCATAGGGTGTCTTCTCTATCTCACCTCAAGCCGGCCGAACATCATGTTTGCCACATGTCTCTACGCCCGTTCCAACCCACCCCAAAGAATTCCACATGTTCGCGGTCAGGAGGATTTTGTGTTACCTCAAGGGCACCTCCACTTTGGGACTATGGTATCCTAAAGCTACAAATTTCAAATTAATTGGCTATACTGACGCTGATTATGCAGGTTGCCGAATGGATAGGAAGAGCACATCCTGTGGCGCTCAATTTCTAGGCGAATAGCTGGTCTCCACGTCATCCAAGAAGCAGAATTGCGTATCAACATCAACAGCTGAGGCAGAATACTTCACGGCCGCCGGTTGTTGCTCTCAAATGTTGTGGATGAGGACTCAGCTTCCGGCTATGGGTACAATTTAAATAATATACCCATTCATAGTGATAGTCAGAGTGCCATTACTATAACGTGCAATCCTGTTCACCACTCATGCACGAAAACACATAGACATTAGAAATCACTTTATCAAAGATCACGTAGACAAGGCACAATAGATATGTACTTTGTTAACACGGAATATCAACTAGCTGACATTTTCACCAAGGCATTGGATGAAAAACGATTCCAATATCTTGTCGGAAAATTAGGCATGTTGAATCTTCCGTAATATGTGCTCTACGTGCTCATATGTGCTTTCATATGATCTATTCTATGTGTTTTGCGTATCTACATGCTATATTTTGCGTGATACTTACAATAATAATAAAATAAAATCCAAAAATATTATACATATATTATAATATTAGGGGAATGACGATATCTTTAGGATGCTCGATCTAGTCACATTTTAATTTCCCTGACATGCGACGATTAATTGCTTACTTTTGTCAGTCAAAGTCGCATTCTTGTGTCTAAAAGATCATTAGTTGATTCCACTAGACAAAAAGCCACTTTATACTAGTGAGGTTTCTAGCCTTTTATTTTTTTCGACGCATCTATTCTTGAGTTAGTCACACAATAATTGCTTGTCTTAACTAGTGATTCTTGGCCTCATACTCCCCTTGAGTTAGATCGTTAGGAAAATGATTAGGGCACTTAGGAAATTCCTCACTCGGCCAAATAAGAAATTTCAATCCATTAACATAGCCTTTAATCGTCCACTTTGAGCCTTCTCCGAATACATCTTCTTCATCTGAAACCCCTTCAAGCCTTCAACCGACTATCTAAGTCTTCGGCGGACAAAGAAAAAGATGACAAAGAAGGTGGAAAACGCACACGAGGAATGCTCCACGCACAAAAAGTATACCAAAAGGAGCAGCCTCTCGACCATCACAATCTCAATCATTATAAGGGGCGCGGATCTTGTTGTGATCTTCTCCATCGATAATCTCGTACGCTTGCCAGAACGGCTGGAAGAGGAGCATGTCAAAGTGAACTTCTCCAACGATAATTCGATCTTATATCGGGAAACGAGAAGAGGAGCACGGCCTTGGGTTCGAATTCCATAACTGTGATCAAATTGATTATCTCTGAAACTTCTCTAGGGACCACGAGAACAGGATCACATTATCGGCCCGATAACCAACAATATGAACTTCGCCTTAGATAATCTCTCAACCTCGTAGAGAAGCGGAGGTTCAGCTTGAGCAAGTGTAGACAGGTACGAAAAATAAAAAGGATGAAAATGACAGAAGAAGATACGAAAAAAATGTCGAAAGAAGGGGAACAACGAAGAAATGGAAGACGAAAAAACTCACATTTCCCAATTTTTCCTTCCCTTCTTAGTCATAGCCAAATTGAAGCCTTCAAAGTCCCTTTGATTCCAAATCGACGATCTTTTGCTTAGTTGAAATGATTGAAAGTGCATCGATCACAGGTAAATTAACTTAGTATTGCTTGTATTGACTTGAGTGATATAAATATAAAAATCCCTAGTTAAAAATAAGTGGGCGCTAGAGTGAACCTAGTGAGAGTTGTCGAAACGGATCATTCTATGAACTTAGGACTTTTAGTTTGTCGACATGACTTGGCGGCATAATATCTTTCAGGTGTTTTTTGAATTTTTAGGCGTGACGTTGATCGAAGCAAAATAATCTGACCCCATACTACTAATACTATTAATAATTTTAGTTTGTCGACATGACTTGAAGGCATAATATATGTTTGCTATATTTTTAGCTTGTTTAATAAAAAATAAATAATATATATAATAATAAAATAATAACAGTCTGACATTCTGATATGCAGTTTTAATTTGCATATACACTGTATTGATTAAATGTGATATTTGGTTGTAATTCGCACATTTTGAATGCATGCTTAGCTTGCACTGACTTTGAATTGTGTAAATGCGAATTTTTGTTTTTGCTCATACCCTCGCGCAACATTTTGAATACATGATAAGGGGACCATGTATCTAGGAAAAATTGTCTAAATTGCGTATTACTTGGTTGGTACTTGAAATTGATTATATGTGTTTTAATGATTAAATCAAGTTTTGGTGCACTTTTTGAGGGGGAGCATTTACAAAATTTATGTATTGAGCTCCAAATATTTTTTATGATCTTTCTTGATGCATTTCTCGTCTAGTCTTTCTACGAGAGTCCATACTTGGCTCTTTTCTAACTGAGATAACTCATCCTCCATGGCAGAGACCCAATATATATCGTCTAGAGCCTCATGGACTGTCTTTGCTTCCATCATTGACAGCAGTACATCATGGGATTCCTGCATATCCTGATTTCGTGCAGTTGCTCGAGTTTTGATTCCAGATGTTATATTTCCTAGCTTGATATGTTGGATGACTGGAAGCATGTTTCCATTTTCTTCGTGGTTGTTCTTCATATTTTGGTTCCAGTATCTCAATATTTTCGTCTTTTGGAATATCTTCCTCACTGTCTTTAGTATCCTGTAATTCTGCACAAGGCAAATCAATACTTTCCACATCAGTAGCATCTGCATTAGGTATCTCATCAAAAGTAACATGTATCGACTCCTGAACATTTAGCTTCCTTCTTTTATAAAAACGATATCCCTTAGAATGAAGACTGTAACCAAGGAATATCCCTTCATCTACCTTAGAGTCAAATTACCTCTTTTATCTCTATCGTTCAAGATAAAACGTTTACATCCAAACACACAAAAGTAACCTATATTAGGAGTTCTACCATGCCAGATTTCATACGAGGTTTTCTTTAATATTGGTCTAAGGAAAACAGGATTAAACACATAGCAGGCTGTACTAACAGCTTCCGCCCAGAATTGTTTAGGAATATCATACTCATGTAACATAGATCTAGCCATTTCCTGTAATACCCTGTTTTTCCGTTCAACTACGCCATTCTGTTGGGGAGTTATAGGGGCAGAGAAGTTATGACTATATCCATATTGATCACAGAATGATGCAAATGACTTACTGTCACATTCTAATCCGTTATCGCTGCGTATCCTACATAGATTCATTTCTTTTTCATTTTCAAGTCTCTTTACTAGCGATGCAAGGCTATCTAATGCCTCATTCTTATGTGCAAGGAATACCACCCATGTTACCTGGAATAATCATCAACAATGACAAAGGCCAATCCTTTACCCTCTCAGATACATTGTTTGAACAGGACCAAAAGGTCGAGAGGAAGCAGTTCTGGTGGTCTGGATGTGGGTATCACATTTTTTTCTTTGAACGATGTTTTGGTCTGCTTACCCATTTGGCACGCCTTGCATGTTTTGTCCTTGACGAACTTCATGTCAGGAACACATCGTACCAGTGCATTGCTTGTAATGGAGACAGTAATTCCATGTTGGCATGTCCTAAGCATTTGTGCCATAACCAGGTGTTATCCTGTGTAACTGCTAAGCATTTGACATTCTGGTCATTGATTTCATCGAGAGTAATAAAGTAGATATTTCTGTAGTACTATGTAAAGTGTTACCGGCAGTTCCAACTCCAATAATCTTAGCTTTTGTGTTGTCGACGTTGGAGATATATCCTCTGTCATACGCTTTCACCGACACAAATTACTGATATCATCTGTCATATGATGGGAACACCCACTGTCGACGTACCACTTGTTTTTTTTACTGTATTTTCTTCTTTGTACCTGCATGAATCAGTTCTCCTCTAAGGTGCCCAACTTCGATTGAGTCCTAAAAGGTTAGTAGCAAAGCAACTCCTGTTAACACGTGATATATCATGGGTTACAGACTGTGATCTCTTAAAAACAGTTTGGCCAGTGTTAAATGCTTTAATATCAGGAACCTTCTTTGGCCTCCAGACATATCTAGACTTATCCTCTTCAAAAAAACAGTTATTAGCATAATGACCATGACGACCGCATGAAAAACACTTAGGTTTTCTAACAGTAGGTGATGCAACATGTTCATGTGTCATGGAATATCCTATTCCTGATTTTCCAATGTTTCTAGGGATACGGAGTAACATATCAAGATTTTGTGTTCCTCCAAGAAGTATATGAACAGTACGAGATTTTTCTTCTAAGGACTTCTTAAGAACAGAAATATCTCTAGAAATATCACTGTTTTGCTTTCTAAGCTCTTCACAATTACACAAAGCTTTTTCTTCCTTAAGAGTTTTTAGCTCGGCTCTTAAACATGCATTATCCAGATCCATCTGGTGCTTCTCTCTTTCCATGTCATCTTGTTGCCTAACCAATCTCTTTACTTGAGCATTGAGCGACTTAATCTTCTTTTCTGCGTTTTGAATTATGTCGAAAAACATCTCTTTCTTTTCATCTACTTCAGAGACTAAAGAAGCGTTATCATGAGATTCATCTTTCCTAGCATATAATTCAATCAGAATAAGTATTTTCTTAATAGTGGACGAGGAAGATGTCTGATCATCATCATCGGCCATGTAGGCGAGATCTTCCTCCTTTCACTTCCGGCCTCTTCCCAGTTTCTGACCATGGCTTTCTGCTTCTCTGTCTTTTTTTTGTCACCATTTTCCATCGGCCAATTTGAGGCGAAGTGGCCTAGCTTGTTACACTTGAAGCATTTATCAACGTTGTTATCGGATGAAGATACCTTATTTTTCTGTTGGAACTTGGGATTTCCTTTGAATTTTCTTCTTAGCCGAGTCAAGTCTTCGTGTTAGCATGGCAATCTGTTCCACTATCACTTCCTTGTCTTCTTCGCCATCTGAATTTCTTTCTTGTTCAGTATTGAAGGCAATGTTTGGTTGATTTCAAACTGGTAGCTTCTCTTTGACGGAGATCTGTTTTATCTCATACGTGGTTAGCGATCCGATTAGTTCCGAGACGGTGAGTTTTTCCAAGTCCTTCGCTTCGTAGATAGCTGTTAATTTGGGATTCCATTCTCTTGGAAGAGATCTCAGGATTTTGTGCACCTTCTCTCCGTCAGGTATTTGATTTTCCAACGAGAACATTTAATTCATGATGGTCATGAATCTTGCATACATGTGGCTTATATTCTCGTTGTCCTCCATTTTGAATAGCTCATATTGGTGAGTTAAGAGGGCTATTCTTTCTTGTACAACTCGAGTGGTTCATTCATGTGTGACTTGAAGCATGTCCCACATATCTTTGGCAGATTCGCATGAGCTCACACAATTGTATTCTTCTCTTGTAAGCGTGTAAGCATTCATATTCTTTGCTTTGGCATTCAGAAAGATTCCTCGCACGTCTGTTGCATCGTAGTCAGCGCCTTTCTTTGGAGTTCCATCAGCCCTTTTGGAATTGTAGGGTCCAGTCGTGATGATATCCCACAGGTCGTAGTCAGCAGCAAGCATGAATTCCTTCATACGGTATTTCCATATGGCGTAGTTAGTTCCATCGAAGAGTGGTGACCTAGAATGAGATTGTCCCTCTGCAAAAACATCAAAACTCGAAGAAGCCATTAGATCTTTAACTCAGGCTTGTTAGGCCCGTCACTTGAACCCGCTCTGATACCAAATGAAGACAAAAATGTTCCTGGGGGGAGGGTGAATTACGCTTATGAAATTTTGTGCTTCTTCTTTTCACAATTATAGTGTTAGTGATTTAGAGATGCCTACTGGTGCTTGTGATGTGTATGCCTGATATATCTTAGTTACGTTGGATGTGTGTCGGGTCTGTCTCACAGCGATAAAGAAATAACTAAAAAGTAAATGCGAGACAAAATTTTTGTAGAGGTTATATCCCCAACTAGGGTTTACTCCTCTCATTGGGGTTGCTCCCCAAGAGTTTAACCAATCACTATAATGCACCATTGCTGGATACAAACTGATTGATTAGCCCAATACACAACCGAAACAAGTCGAGCACTAGCCACACTATGCTACCACACGCCGAGATTCGTTCCTCGGAATCTCCTGATCCCTACAGACACTACCACACTACCGAAGGGCCCCCGGAACTCGTCCTTCCCTTCACGTGTGCGTAAACGTCGACCTTGCCTCCTTGGTATTGCTCACGTCCGAAGACAACACGTCCGAAGACATAATATATGGTGGAGGTAGGAATATCGGGATGAATCTCGTGTAGTGATGGAATCGCAAGATAAAGCTCAGTATGCCAGAAGTCTATCGCAAGTGAAAGCTCATGATTTTCTCAATATGTTTTTGCTCACAAATCTCTCGTAGCCGTATGTTCACAAGTTCTAAGTACCTCGAAACTTTGAAGTGTAGCATATACATAAACCTTTCAATCAGCAGTTCACATGGAAAATCACATCACAATATAATCATCAAATCAAGCATAATTTCCATGTAATTTTCGAGAGTCAACATGCCATATAAGTCAAGAAAGTCATTATAACGGTTATAAGCACATTAAAGCATGATTATATTCCATATAAAACTCAGATTCGTTCTCAAGGAATATTCACTTATTTCGAATTATAATTAACATAACAGAACTTTCTATAAGTGATTCCCTGCTATCAGTTTCTAGAATAAATCAATCCAGATTTACTTTCCACGTATAGCACATGAGATAGCATCGGATCAGCACGTTTTCCAAATCCAGCTCATAATATTAAATTAATGTATTTACCATGTTTAGCACATAAATCAGATCAGAGCATATCTTATCTGAATGATCATATCATGGCATAACTTTCCATATTTCAAGGATATTTACCAATATTCTTATACTAGCACGTCATCCACAAAGTCAATCAAATCCAATCATTCCTAAATATAATATTCCAATCAGGGTAAGAAAGATATCAAATTGATTCGCACATTTAAATCAGTTGGATGCATACAAACGATTTTCTACTCGATTTCATCCAGGAATAAACAAGTATTAACGGATATATCACTTTCCATATATAAACAACATATTTTCCTTTTATAACTCAGTAGGATATCTCACGCATTATCTCCATATATAGCACATAACGATATTTCCTATCACATGGGCTGTCTATAACATGCGATCACATAGTCTCATCAACAAATCACAGTCATATGCGAATCAAATATTCAACACTTTAATCAATTTATAGCTCATAATCAATGCACGTGTGAATATTTTCATATACTTAGTCATAATGATCATTTAACGAATTGCTTAATTTGTAGTCCTAACGTCATTACAATTACATAGTTCATCAAAAATCTCTAACGCTCATGGACCAAAAAGGTCATCACTAATCATGTGACATATTGATCGACCTAAGATCGTTTTTGTTAAGGAAAATACAGATGTTGCTAATGATCGATGTGAGACTGTGATTGTTTAGAGAAGTATCAAGAATGCTGCTAGTAAGCCTAATGATAGATTGTATAAATGCCGTCATTGCATGCAGCCTGGTCATATCAAGCTGTTCTGCTGGAAATTGAAGGGGGAGATTTCGATGAAATTTATGTTGGCTGAAATTTCGTCCAACATTCCTCTCAACATTGAGAAATCAGTGTTGAAAGGTTTGTCTGGAGAAAGTTCAGTAGACGCTCCTTCAAATTCTGGTGAACATAATGCTGTTTCTACATCTAAGAACGTTTGGGTAGAGAAATCCATACATAAATACAATGTTGTGTATACCTCTTTGCGAGCTAACGTAACATGTTCATGGTACTTCGAAGATGATATGATCCTTTGGCATTTCAAATTGGGCCACATTAATAATCGAAGACTGGAGCAACTTTTCAAACATGATGCAACCCGAGGCATTCTGAAACTTGAGGAGTTTGGTAAGGTTGTTTGTGAGTTATGTCTGAATAGTAAGCAAGTGCATGTTTGCCATAATGTTGACCAACATGCTGCCCAACATTTCAAAACTGCTCACTCTTTCCAACTGATTCATATGGATTTGATGGGCCCTATGGAAGTAGATAGCATTGGTGGTAGGAAATATGCTTATGTGCTCGTGGATAATTATTCTAAATATGCATGGACTCTTTCTTAGGGAACATCTGAACCATTCGAGTTCTTCGAGAACTTTTGTGCCATGATTAAGAATAATATTTGTGCTCCTATCTTTTGCATTAGGTCTGATCATGGTAAGAAATTTGAGTATCAGCCTTTCAATGAATTCTGTGATAAGAAATATATTATTTATGAGTTTTCGTCTCCTAAGACACCCCAACAAAACGAAGTGGCCGAAAGGAAGAATAGGAGTTTGCAAGAAATGGCACGTGTTATGTTACAATCTAAGAATCTATCGAAAATGTTTTGGGCTGAAGCGTTGAATACTACATATCATATATCGAATCGTGTTTACTTTAGGCATGGTACTGAACAAACCTCGTATGAATTATTGAATGGGAAAAAACCTATTGTCAAGTATTTCCATGTTTTTGGGTGTTATTGCTATACGTTGAATGATCGCGAATACTTGACTAAGTTTGATTCCAAAGTGGCAAATGCATCTTCCTAAGTTACTCTTCGAACAGTCGTGCTTATTGTGTATATAATCTCAGACCTAAATCTGATCAGGAATCCGTTAATATATTGTTTGATGATGAAGCAGAAATGCTCCATAAGTTGACATTACAGATATTGTCCAAGCTGTTTATGAGACAAAGGCTAATGTTGAGGAAAATGTTGAGCCAACATCAGACTCAACATCTGTGCCTGAACAGACTACTGAGGAAGGACACGGTGAAGTTCGAAGAGATCCTTCTGGAAAAATCCAGAAGGATCATCCCTTTGACCTGATCATTGGAGACCTCAACGTAGGAAGAAAACCTAGAGATAAACCACGAAAGGACTACAAGTCATTTGTAAGGAACGTATGTATGAATTCTGTATACGCCGTGGTGTGCTTTTAATTGCTTTGTATCTGATGTAGATCCCAAAATGTTCCTGAAGCTCTCAAGGACAATTTTGGATAAATGCGATGCAAGAGGAACTCTTGCAGTTTGAGAAAAACCAAGTTTGGACTTAGGTTGCACGGCCAAAAGACATTAATGTCATAGGCACGAAGTTGATCTTTAGGAATAAATCTGATGAACTTGGTAGAGTTGTTAGGAACAAAGCACGATTAGTAGCCCAAGGCTATACACAAGTCGAGGGCACAGACATTGATGAGAAGTTTGCTCCCGTGGCTAGGCTTGAATCAATTAGGTTGTTATTATCTATTGCACTTTGGGCTAACATTACGTTACACCAAATTGATGTTAAGGGTGCGTATTTACATGAGTATATTGATAAAGATATCTATGTCGAACATCCTAAGGGATTTGAGGATCCACATTTTCCTAACCACGTTTTTAAGTTGATGTAGTAAAGCAAGCGCATCGAGCTTGGTATGGTGGGACTAAGTTTCTACTAAAGCTTGGATTCGTGCAAGGTGAAGCAGATCCCACGCTATCTGTAAAAAGAGTTGGTGCTGACATTTTAATTGCCCAGATTTATATAGATGATATAGTTTTTTGTTCTAGTTCGCAATCTATGTTAGATCAATTCGTCCATGCAATGAATTCCACTTTCAAAATGAGCATGATTGGGGAACAAACCTTTTTCTTAGGTTTACAGATTAAGCAAAGCAGCGAATGCATCTTTATGTCTCAGGAAAAATACGCAAAGAACACCGTAAAGAAGTCCGGGTTATACACGGCTAAGGTAATGAAAACTCCTATGGGTTCGACACTTAGTAAGGATAATGTTGGACAAAATGTTGACTCCACACTATATCAATCGATGATATGCAGTCTGTTGTATCTTTTAGCTAGTAGACTCGATATTATGTATAGCTTATGTGTCCGTGCTAGATATCAGTAAGAGCCTAAGGTTTCGCACTTAAAGGCTGTTAAGCATACACTTCGATATGTGAGTGGTTCGTGTAGCATAGGGTTATGGTTTTCTAAGGATACTAATACGAGTCTTGTAGGCTACACCGATGTTGATTGGGCAGGTAACGAGGATGATCGCAAGAGCACAAGTGGCGGTTGTTCTTCCTAGGTAACAACTTAGTTGCGTGGTATGGCAAATAGCTGAATTGTGTGTCTTTATCTACTGTTGAGTCTGAATATGTTGCGGTGGATAGTTGCTGTGCTCAATTAATGTGGTTAAATAGCATGTTGTGTGACTATGATTTAGAGTGCGAGTCAGTCCTCATGTATTGCGATACCCTAAGTGCCATCAACATATCTAAGAACCATATCCAGCATTCACGCACGAAGCATATAGACATTAGGCACCATTTTCTGAGAGATATGGTTGAGAAAGATTTAGTACGCATTGAGCATAAAGACACGAAACATCAGTTTGCTGACATATTCACGAAAGCATTCGATTTATAGGTTTGCATCAATCTGTCTGAATGTTGGTCCAACATCTGGATCAATATAGCAGTTGTCGAATTTGATGGTTAATGTTTTGATTTGGATTTAATATTCTTTCCGTTATTCTGTGAAATGACTCGATCCTACTTAACCGTTTTCTGGAATGACCCAATCCCATGAATAACGCCTGCTCGTAAACCTTTTTTAAGATATAGGTTTTGGTAATAAGTATCCCTAGGTACACTGGTGACAATATATTCTATGCGAGAAAAAGCTAAACATTGATGTTTAGGGAATAAGGAAAGTGCACGATAAAGTAGTTCAATAACTAAGGTGAATCAGAAAATGAAAGGAAATTGAGTTGAGAGGGTCGAGCAAAAAATTTTAGGATTTCAGAGTAAGAATGTTGAGTCTTATGTTGGAGCAACATGTGTAACTGTCAGATTGATCATGCTATAATTTCTGTGCTTTCGTTTATTTGCTTTAGTTTAGGATTGCATGTCAGTTTCGTGTCTCTAGATTCTATATGTCTCAGTTTTGCATTAGAAAATCTCAAAGAACAGTCTGCTAAGCTTGTCTCAAGTGCTCATCATCGTTGCTAAAACGGTTAGTCTCACTTACGTCTACTATGATTTTTCACTTGGTTTTCTGTGAATCATGACTGCTCTTATATTTTCGTCTGACTTATTCCTCCGCATAGTATATTTAGCTCCACTACAGTTCGGTTTATTAAACAGCTCCACGCTAAGTCGCATATATTATTCAGCTGTTTAAATTTCATTTGGCCCCAACAGTTACTTTTCTCAGTCCATTTACCCCAATACGTGCAATATTTACTGAGTTGACAGTTTCCTATATTACCGTTGGAACTCAATTTATTAGACTTGGGCTGATCAATCATCACTTTCACACAAACCCTCTTTTCATAATTCCAATTGCTTGTTGAAATTTCACTATCCACTTTTCCAGTGTACGACATAATTTTAGGGTTACCCAATCTGCCCAGCATTTCATTTTCTCAATTTCATTTCCAGATTTTAAAATGTCGAACTCATCCTCAAGATTGAATTTTGATTCAACATTCGACACTGAGATCGATTTTCCAGTTCCTCTTGAAGTTATTCCAGGTCCTAGAGACATCGTCATCTACAGAGGGCCTTTTCAACCATTTCAGCAAATAAATCCTCAGTCTTCAAACTCTATTCCTGAAGAAACTCCAATTTCTGAAGCTGCGGAGACCGAAATTCCAATCTCAGGCCCAAACCCTGCCGCAGAAACCCAGGCGAAAACTGCTACGGATCCTATCACTGAGGATAACCCAAGAACTATCAAAAAAATGCCCGTTGGGCATCCCCAGAGGCTGCCACCGGTCCCAAAAGAACCGCGAACTACGCGAAGACCACAGGCAGTAGCAGCGAAGAGTCCTACTTCAGCATCTGAAGATGATGAGCCCATAAGTTTGTCCAGTGACTCCACATACACTATCATTGACTCTACCACGTACGATAGCCTCGACACAGAAAGCCCAGATGAGGATTTCTACGTTTCAGGGGGAGAAGAAATAACTTCAGATTCCGAGTCTCTTGAGAACTCTCCAACCGCACCCCCTCAAGAAGATGTCTTCTGAGATGATGATTTGCTGGCCACGGTGCTTAGCAAGCTGAAAAGGAAGGCCAAAAAAACCGATGGAATCTGACCCAGGCCTCCAAGAAGGGCACGGCTTTCTGAGGATATTTGCAAGAACCCGATGGACTTGGTAGCTACTACACCTACTCACCGACGAGAGATGCAGCTGAAGATGTTGAGGCAGATGCGACTCAACATCTGACTCTGATTGGGAGACTCTGTTGCCGAATAGGAGGTTCTATGCTCCATATAACGAGGAGTTAGGGCCAGCTCTCAACCAAAGAATCTTGAGAATTGAAAGGACATGGACAACGCTAGTTTCAGAAGGTACGGAGTGCTTCAGTTCTTGGAGTCTAGATGCTTCGACAAAACGGTGACTATGTCCGGAATCTACTGTGACACCGTGATGCCGAGGTATACACTAACCAATCTTCTACTCTTAATGAACCAAGTTCTCGCAAGTATGTGAAAGTGTGTTTTAGGGATAAGTTGTATGACCTTTCAGCACGGGTTATTAATGGGTTTTTGGTGACTCCGAATGTTGAAATAGGGCAGACATATGATAATGATGGGGTCGTTCTCTGACTGGGGGGAGAGTGACAGAATGGAATGGGAATTTTTCGATCAGTTTTTTGACTTCTCTCTACTCACTCCTATTCAAAGTCGGGATATTTAATTGGTGGCCAACTGCAAACGACTCTCGTGTAGTAGAGAATATGGCACATATTCTCTATGCTCTTGGACGGAATCTGCCTTTGAATTTAGGAGAGCTAGTCAGCAGCTTGCTAACCTAGTTGAGAAAGTGGAACAATGCATTCTTCCATTCCCTTCACTCATCTATGTGTTGCTAGTTCGAGGAGGATTCGGCATTATGCAGGGATCAGATAGTTATCATTGGGGTGCCATATGCAATCTCTCACTATCACCTAGCTGGTACAAACAAGGTACTGGATCTTCCATGGCAAACTCCACGCAGAATGTTGAGCAGGATGTTGGCCCAACATCTGCACCTCCATCAAGCTTGGACAGACAGATTCGGTGTCTCGAGGAGACCTTATTATTTCTGACGTCGCAGCTCTCAACGCTCAAAGAGATAAGTTCTTCCCAAAAAGGGGGAGAAAGTGCAGAAGTTGCTGACCAAGAAGGTCAAAGAGAGGTAGAACAAACAGGGGAGCAAGGACTGCTGATCAAGAAGGAGACTAAGAAGGAGGATCCCAGAATGCAAGCGAGGCTGGAGATGATCAAGGAGAACAGGAAGCGGAAGCTGATGAGGAGGAAGATTCGGACTCGATTCGAATTCTGAATATTTAGATTATCTTTTCGTGCCTTTTTGCTTTGTATTCTTATGCATGCCTGACCTGTTTTGATTTTATGTTGCTTGCATATGAACCGATCTTATTTTTGTTTTTGCATTTACTATTTACGTTTACTCTAACCATTTTTTAATGTTTTGTGGTTGAGTAGATTTTGCCTTCAGGGGGAGTTTCACTATGTCTAACTTCTATAGTGGTTTTGGGAAGAAAGATAAAATGGGGGAGATTGTTAATGTTGTGACTTCAACGTTGACAATGTTGGGGCAACATTCTAGTCAACATTTTCTGAGAATGTGTCCAACTCTAGTTTTATCTTTCATGCCCAAAACACGATCAATTCGGTTACGTGGTTTTTCTTACTATTGTGCAGGTCGTGGATAAGGATCGGAACGAGTCAAAATGCGTGGAATGCTTGTGGAGCAGCTGGAGCTAAATTTGGAAAGGAGCTTATTAAATATGGGATGCTTGGAGTTTAACTTGGAGGCCAAGTCTTTGAAGCTATCCAAATAGCTCCATAACGGTCACTAGCAGACCAAGTCTACTTAGCGGACGTTAGTTGACGTTATTGGAAGTTACCAAGTCATTTGTGAAGCATCCCAAAGTCGAAGGCATATATAAAGAGGACTTCACTTTACCGTTTGAGTACGACGATTATACACGACAATTTATGAGCGAATATTGAGCGCGTTTGAGCTATTTGGAGAGTTTGTTTTAGCCTAGTAGTTCTATTTGCAATAGTCGAAACACTTTGTAGTTTGGTAGGATCACTTTGATTCGTTTCTTTTTCTAGGCTTGTTTTTTGTAATCCATTATTTATAGTGGAATTTCACCTTGAGGCACGCAACAAGTTTTCACTACTTGCTGCAAAATTTATATCTCGTGTTTAACGTTTTTCGTCACTAAGTACTTCATAATTTCCGCTGCGTCTAAGTGTTGGGTGATGTGTTACTTCAAAATTAGTTCCAACATTTAGGTTACATTTTACAACATAGTTTACATCCATATCGGGGACCCACTTCAATTTCGTTCTCAAGTGATTTTTAATTATGCCTCGATTGCATCTTTCCATTATAGACAATCATTTTTTTTGTCTGCATTCTTTTACAGGACTTTGGTTTATAATCCTTGTTCTCATTAATCTCACTAACTGTTGAGAATTTATCGTCAACGTTGACTTCATCTCAGTTCCATCTAGTTCCATGTTGGGTGTAATTGATCGAGATCTCTTCACTGTCATTATTTTCAATATGCTCGGGCACCTGAGTTTCATTCTCATCATTATTCATGCCCATCGACTCTCCTCTAATTGATAAATCCTCTATTGGACCATTATTATTATTTACACCTTTTATATTTCGAGGATTTTTATCTTTGGAACCCGATGGCCTACCATGCTCAAGTCGTGGTTTAGGCTCAATATTGTTCCGTGATTGTTCTGCAGGAACATCGATTTTTGCAGGACCATTAATAGCGGGAATTTGTGACTTAGTCACTCTTTTCTGGGCCAATAAAACTGTCTGGCAATTGGTTTGTTAAGCGTCATAAATTATTCATCTTTTGAACTTTTGGTTCACATTCTTTCGTTCGAGGATCGTAATGAAGTGATAATCAACTTGTATTTATTTCCAGCTGTTTCTTTTCTCCCCCTAATGTCGGATTGTTTCATCGATGTGACAGTCGGTAAATCTAGTGTAAATAAATCTCCAGTTAATAGTTCTAAATACCTTAATATCGATGGAGATTCGAATCTGGTCTATATTTCCCAACCTCCTTTGAGGTCCCATCTTTGTGCGTTGTGGTGGCGCAATTAGTTCATACACCGCATATCCAAAAATTCTGTGGAAATTATATGGTTCCTGACCGTAAACCATTTGCAACGGGGAGATATCATGATAATGTGTTGACCTCATGCGAATTAATGTCTCTGCATGTGATATGGCATGTCCTCAACAGGATGAGGGAAGGTTCGGCTTCATCAATTATTGTCTTGCAATGACAACGATAGTTGTTAGAATCTAACATCTTTTAAGTCTCAAAAGCATCAAATATATTAAACTTTTCTGAAACAGGGAAAGGTACATGCAGTAGTACAATAGTGTCACACATTCAAAAATAATTCATGTAATCTTTTAGAGTAATAAATGCTTCTTTATTCATTTTTAGGTTCGATGACTTCTAGAAATGGCCGAGGACCTGCGATGGGCGATGAATTCAAAGATGTTTGTTATGCTAGACTCTTGGTAAGTACTATGAGTTTAGTGATACTTGTATTCCGCAATTTACATGATAGTTATTGCTAAATTGAATTGATGGCACAACATTGGTTTCATATTGATGGTTGGTCTACTGATGAGCTGAGTACGAAATACAGATTCAGACGGCATATCCTCGGTGGAGGCATACACTGATAGATTTATAAAAAATTAGTTGATGAAGCGATATTAATCTGAGAGAAGTAGAAATTTGGAGAGATGTCCATATGTTAGGTCCTCAGATTAACAACTCTAAGATCCTAGGCATGAATTCTAAGTAATTCAATGAATATGATTGACACTAATAATCGATCGAAAAACTCTAATGAAGATCGAGAGAGAGATTTCGAGTAGAGTGAGAAGGTTACTGTTGTTTCTCTCTCTAGAATTTGAATTGCAAGCCCTTCGGATCAATTCTCAAAACTTTCTCTATTCAGCTCAATTCATTTACAAGTATTTATACCAAACAAGCTTGGTAAAAATATCAAACTAGTCCTTAATAAAAAGACTAATATAAGTAAAGCCCCTAATTACAAGGACAACTAATGAAATCAAGCACAATTACAAATGATATTCTACATTCTCCGCCTTTGTGCTTGATTGCGTCTCCGCGCTATTCGTCCTTGTCGGGCATAGTACGATCTGCGCAAGCCCAGCGCATGCTCGTAGTCTCTAACCGTTTCCCTGAGCTTCAGGCGCTCCTCGATGTCATCCAATAATTCCATCAGGAGTGGCCGTTCTCTCACAAACCGGTGGATCCTCAGCATTGTGTCTCTGTTTATTTCTTCCAACCTCTGTTCGATATTTCTCCTGACGATCTTGAGAGTTCCATCGCAAAAACTTGTGAATTTCTGTCTTCAACATCAACTTATTCTTCTTGGCAATTTGGTTGTTGTAGGTGATGCCGATGACAGAGCTGATGTGCACGTGATTGCTTGGAAGCCTCTCGATCTCAGGTCCTTTGAGGAGTGGTTCGGCCATGTGACCTTCTTCATATTGCTCTCAAGCGCCATTTGAAGGTCGTGAGCGGCGAAGTACTTGACTTATCGCATCATGAACCGGTAGAGCCCTTCGAGGCCTTCTTTCTTGATAAAGCCCTGAGGACCTTTGTACTTCTCCATGTATAGCTGATAAAGACGGTAGACTTCATCGGCGGGGAGGTACGGTAGGTCGCTCTTGCTTAGTTCCTCTTGGGTCCTATCCACTCGCTCGATGACGTAGTGAGGTGTTGGAAGTCCTCCTTTGGCACAGTAGACACTGAGGAGTTGGCAAATTGGGGAGAGTCCCTGAAGTGACTCTTTAGTCGATCCTTCGGGATCCCCAGCATCACGTCCGGTCCTAGTTGCGTCAGCATCCACAAATATGTCATTCTCTTCTGCTGATCCCAGTGAGAGATCCCTCTCAGCTCGAACTCATCCGGCTTCTTAATTCGATCCGATGACCTCCAAATGTTTTCCCTGACTTCTTCAAGGAAAGGTGTCTCTATATGAATGTTCTCCCACGGCGTGTCGATCCGAACGGTCCCTGGCATCTGTCTTGTAGGGGAGGTCGCTCGTTGTGCGATCAACTCCGGTAGCCTTGGGATTTCATTTTGATAGTCTACACCTTCTTGAATTTCGTCGTCTTCAATGATCACGAGGTCCACGGATGCTTGTTGCAAGAAGTGGCGTACGTCCTGAAGCCGTTGTCTCTGATGCTCCTCGGGCATGGAATGGGTCATCCACTGTCTTCGAAGATGTACTTGTCCAACACTTCGTGTGGATTGACGCCATGTCCAGAGGGTCACGGTTGGTCTGGAGCAACGGAGGGAGTAGCTTGGGTAGCTGCCAGAACGCATTGCAGCGCTTGCTTCTTCTTCCGGAAGCAAGGGGCTTGAGTAGATCGGCGGTGTGGGCGGAGGCATCCTGAGGGTAAAGGTAGGTGGGTTGATATGTGGTAGAGTGGCTGTGCGGTGCGTGGTTTGGGTAGTTTGGGTGGTATGGGTGGTTTGGGTTTGGGTTTGTGTTTCACCAGCTCCAGCGCTTGTATGCGTAGCGCCCGAGCCTTGTCCTTGGCCAGATGTAGATGTCCTCGGCCTCTTCTCCCCCTCATGAAGGTCCTGATCATCAGGATCGTCATGTCTGCGCCGGGAGTGGGAGCTTTGGCCTCGGCAGGTGTCAGTCGGTGGCTCAGGATGATCCACCAATCGCCGATAGAGGGACTCTTCTTGAGGCGATCGGATGGACAGGCCTATCAGGTGGGCGAGGAGAATATCGTGGAGCTCGGTGATGGGAATGGTATATGGGTTGATATGGAGGAAGTGGCTAAAGGGTCGGTGGGCGTGGGTTGTGGAGGTATGGGGTGGGTTTGTGACGAAGGGCCTTCAGAGGCAGGTGCTTTCCCGGTATCTCTTCGGGATGCCTCGATTACTTGTAGTACTCTCTCCGTGATTTTGTCTTCCATAGACTGTACAGCGGCAGAGAGAGCGGCCTGGAACTGCTCGTTCGTCACAAATGGTGTGGACGCCTCCAAGGATGGACCAGGACGACTGATGTCGCCTGTTTCAACCCTAGAGTAGACACCGACTCCTGGGGCTGGCTCGAGGTTGTGACTGTATGAGACTTCCACCCAATCCTCGAGTCGAATCCTGAGGATTAGCCTCTATGGGTGTTAAGGCAGGCTCAGGTTGTGCCTGCGAACCAGATACCACGTGAGTTGGTTGCGGCTCAAGATTGAGCGAAGATGTGCCAGCAACACTTGTCGTCATGGTCAGCATAGTATCTGGGGCGGCAGTGATGGCCGGGAAGAGTGACTCCAACTGAATACTGAGTCATCTGGGAGTCCTCCTGATCAGACTAATTTCCTCGTCAGACTCTGTGTCAGACGGGGTGGCGGTGTGAGGAGTAAGGTCTCGATCGACGTTCTCCAAGGTCTGATCCGTCACCGGTGGAAGTGAAGTTTGCCCCATTTCGGTCTCGGGCTGTGCTTCTTGTTGAAGAACCTCCTCAAAAGTTTCTTCGAGCACGCCAACATGTACGGGCACTTCCACCTGGAATTCGTGTTCAGGAGCCTCGAGTGCCATCTCGGTAGCCACGACGTCTATCAAGGTGTCTTCTACGTCGGGCATTGGATCTTCGATCGAAGGAGACTCCTGTTGAAGCTCCTGAGCGACGACATCAATCATCGCATCGTCATGGCTTGGTTGGGGAGGGCTCACATGGTGATCTGCCGGGGGCCCTCTGATCATATCCTCCGTTAAGTTGTGTTCCCAGCAGAACCTCTGATACTCAGCTCCCGTGGGGTCGGCGAGCCTGAGTAGGTTGACTGGAACCGGTATCGACGGTTGGTCCAGGTCCGTCAGCAGTGGGTTGTGGAAGAACTTAAGCCTTGGCGTCTGGTAGTTTCCACCAGGAGGTAGCTGGGGGATGTTCTCCGCATGTAGAGCTCCATGCACTCCCTGATGATCACGTTGAACCATCGAGCATAGGGCACGTTCTTCGACCTTCGGTTCTCCTTCAGCCGAATCTGTTCAGCTAGATCGTTCCAGATCAGCTGTGCAAAGTCGTAGTTTCTAGCGAAGGCGAGGCCGTGAAAGATCCGCAATATGTCGCTGTTGCCCTTGTCGAATCCGGCGTGTTTGGGTGACAGACACTTGTTCACTATGCCGAACACTGTCTTCCATGGGTGAGGGATACCGCTGCTCTGGACCCGAGCTAATCTGGTAAGCGGCGTTGGTATCCCATATGCAGGAAATCCTGAATCATCTCCGCGTCCGTCGGGAGCGGATCGTAGTTGTCGTGATGAGGCAGGTCCAGTATCATGCCGAACTGGCTCTTGCTCATGTGTATGTGCCGCGTCCCGATTCGGGTCATGAAGGAGAAGGTCCCATCCGCTACTGCTCCTTGTATGCATCCCCAGAACTGCTGGAGATAGACCATCGGCACCGATGCGGTGACCGTTAATGCATGCCAGATGGGGTGGCCCTGTAGGATTGATACGATGATCTCGTCTGGACACCTAAACGTGCTCAGATCGAGCTGGAAATTCGTATCTTGAACCTTTAGACAAAGGTTGTGATCGTAGATGTGGTTGTATCTTGGGTAGCAATCCATTTGAAATATAAGATATATAAAAGTTCATTAGTTCAATTTTATTTTAGTCGAAATATGAATAAATTTCATCAAACTATAATAATATTGCAAATAATAGCATGTTCGATGAATTTTGAATTGAAATCATATCAAATGCATAATCTATGTTCAATTTCAAAAATCGTGATGGCATGAATGTAATTGCGAATGAAATATGTCGCGTGAAAAATAGTTCGAAATTTCGCTAAGTGTGAAATCAGTAAGTCACTGTTCATGCCGAGTAAATTTTCGATCGATAAAATTGAATTGCGATTTGATTTCCTATGCATTGATCTCAATTGAAAGCATTCCGTCTAATTTTTCGATCGAGAAATTTTATTCGTTGATAGTCGCTACAGTGTAAAGGACTTAGTGAAAAATTTCCTAAGTGTTGACGATGAAATTTAGACTGTAGTCGATCAATTTTACGATCGAGAAAAATTCCGCGTAAATTTACGGTCGAGAAACTAATTCTCAGGTAAATATACTGTCGAGAAATTTTCTTCGATTGAATAAAATTTTTCGAATTGAAATTTGTCGAGCGGTATGTGATTTTCGATTGTAAGTAAAATTTTCGCTGCGAAATATTTCTATCGAGAAATTGGTCAACGAAAGACTAAGTCAATCGTCGAGAAATTTTTCGATCAATTAAGACCTAAGCGCCGAATTTTACGATCGAAAAATTAAGCGTTGAAAAATTAATTTTTCGCTGCTAAATTTTTGCGACCAAATTGTCATCAAATCGAAAATTCTATTTTGCGATAGTAAGTTTTACGCTCGATAAAATTTGCATCTAACTATCTATTCAGTGCATAAGTTTTTCGCTCGCAGAAAATCATAATTGGATTTTTCTTGACGGTAAATAATCTTTTTATAGTGATGACTAAGTCAAAATTTTGCGATCGAAAACTAAATCGACACAAATAGTATCTCGATTGAATTGATATTCAATTAAGTCTATTTGCGATCGACAAAGTTCTTCGATAGCTTCAAAACTTCAAAGAACCCAGTTTCATCGAAACTCTTTTTATCATCACAGATAGAAATTTTCCAACGATTTACGCTATCTGTTTCAAAAACAGCGAATCTATCTAAACAACAGGCATTTGACTCAGAAAATCCAAGAAGCATGCCTAGATTTAGTGAAACAGTATACTCTTAAATCGTTTTATTGAAGAACCGTCGAAAGATCTTATCCTAAACATGCGAAAAACTACAAAATGCAGATGCTAAATGAGTTAAATCGCACGCAATCGTCAAATGAATCTCATTTCTACCTTAAACAGACAATTTGTTGGTTGAAAATCGAAAGATTTTGAGAGTTTGGAACTGTCTGTGAGAGTTTGTCGAGAGAGAAAATTTTACGATTAGGTTTGCGTGAGAAAAAGTTTTTCGACTGACAAAAAGTGAACTTTTAGTAACGCGCTGTAAATCAATGTTGGGTTTGCGATTGGACGTTTTGCGATTAAATGGATCAGGCCCATTACTATTTGCGCTCGAGAAACTTTTGATTCGAAAATTGTTTCTCAATTCAAATTTTTTTTTCGATCGCAAATTATCGCAATTAATCAAAATCTGTCCCAACACTGTTTACGATCGAGAAACTTTTAGATTGCGAATTAATTCTAATATCCAGTTTTTCGATAGTAAGTTCTTCTAAAGAATTTCAGATTGACCCCAATTTCAAAATAAAACCCATTACAAGGCTCCCCCTTAGTAATTAAAATATATGCAATTAACTCCCTGGATTTTCAGTGTAGTACGTCTAGCTCCCCTGGTAGTAGTTTTAAAAATCCGTACCACTTAGAGATAAACGATAGTAATAATGGAGTTAATCAACAATTATTTTGGGCAATTTTATCTTTGAAATATCTGGTCTTGTGTTTAGCTCCTCTCTTTGTAGTGTCGACGTCTCACTCCTTAATTTTGAAACATCTGAAATACTCAGAGAAAAACGTCAAAAATATTTGGAGCTAAATCACAATTTTTTGTACTTGCTCCCCCTCAATTGATGCACAAAAATTAACTAATTATGCAAGCATATTAAATCAATTCAAGTTATGAGCATAAAAACACACAAATTTACCAAGTAAGTATGTGTACATGGTCCCCGAAAACATGTACTTCAAAATATTGTGTGAGGGTTAGAGCATAGAAAAACTTATCGCATTTAAACAATTCAGTACCATTGCAATCTAAAATTGCATTTAGAATGTGCGACATAAAAAAAAATTCGCATTTATTCAATTCAATGCATATGAAACATAACATTTCATGTCAAAATGTGCGAAATTTATTATTTAATATTTATATATATGATTTTTTCCGTATTTTACTATTATTACAGTATGGGGTCAGATTATTTTGCTTCGATCAATCGTCAAGCCTAAAATTTTACAAGACATTTGAAAGAGAAAAATGCAGTCAAGTCATGTCGTCAAACTGTCCTAAGTTCATAGGTTGCTCCATTTCGACAACTCTTACTAGGTTCGCTCTTGCTCTTTCTAACTTGGGATTTTTATATTTATATCACTCAAGTCAACACAAGCAATTTTAACCCAGTTTACCTGTGATCGAGGCATGTTTAATCGTTTCTCCCAAGCGAGAGACCGTCGATTGGAATCAATAGGAGTGAAAAGGTTTTAGTTTGGCTAGGACTTAGAAGGGAAGGAATATATAGGAAAGTGAGCTTATCTCTTCGTCATCTTCCATTTCTACGTCCGTCTCCTTTCTTTTCGGCATCTTTCTTCTTTTCTCCCTCATTTACTATCCCTTAATAAGCTATGCTCAAGCTGAAGCTCCGCTTCTCCATGAGGCTATAGGAGATTATCGTAGGCGAAGTTCTTCTTGTTGATTCTCGGGTCGATACCGTGCTCCTCTTCTCTTAGTCCCTAGATAGGTTTCAGAGATTATCTATTTGGAAAAGTTCACGGTTATGGAATTCGTACCCGAGGCTGCGCTCCTCTTCTCGTTTCCCGATATAAGACCGGATTATCGTTGGAGAAGTTCACTTCGTGGTGCTCCTCTTCCAGCCGTTCTGACTAGCGTACGAGACTATCGTTGGAGAAGTTCGCAGTAGGAACCACACCACTTTTTGCAAAGTAGTTGGATGGCTGGTTCCGTTGGTATTTGCGCGTTGAGCAATGCCTTCTTTTGTCATTTGCGCGTTGAGCAATGCCTTCTTTTGTCATCATCCTACTTTTCTTTTGTTATCTCCCCCTCCTATTCTCGTTTGAACAACCATTCGAAGAGTATAGAATTCGGTTGAAGGCCGGGAATGGGTTTCAAATGAAGAAAAGAACGTCGGAGAAGGCTCAAAGTGGATGACTAGGGGCAAACGTGGGAAGTTTATATAAGGCCGAATGAGGAATATCCTAAACTCCCTTATCATTTTCCTAACGATCTAACGCAAGGTGAGCATGACACCAAGAATCACTAGGTAAAACAAGTAAGTGATGTGTGACTCACTCGAAAAGTAGATCCAAAAAAAGAAAAAGGGAACAAGGCTCTAATCCTCACGCATGTAGAGTGACTTTGGGCCTAGTGGAACAATCAACTGACCTTTTAGACGCAAGAATGCGACTTAGACTGACAAAATTTAAGCAATTAAATCGATCGCATGTCGGGTAAAATTCTTGGTGACTTTAGATCAAAGCATCCTAAAGGATTTCGTCATACCCCATTATATTATATATTATTATTTTTTTTAATATCACGCAAGATAAGAACAAATAAGCATAGAAAACACATAGAATAGAGCATGTGATAGCACAGAAGATCAGGTAATGCACATATTACGGAAGATTCAACATGCCTAATTTTCCGACAAGGAATTGGAATCGTTTTTCATCCAAGGCCTTGGTGAAAATGTCGGCTAGTTGAAACTCCGTATTCACAAAGTACATCTCTATCGTGCCTTTTTCTACGTGATCTTTGATAAAATGATATCTAATGTCTATGTGGTTTGTGCGTGAATGATGAACAGGATTGCATGTAATGGCAATTGCACTCTAACTATCACTTATATGGGTATGTTAGTTAGATTGTAGCCATAGTCGCGAAGCTGTGTCCGCATCCACAGCATATTTTGTTTGACTGATGAAAATTCCATCATTGAGCTGCATGACCTGAAGGCCTAAGAAAATTGCATCTCTCCCATGTGACTCATTTCGAATTTGCTCTTCATGAGATCTCCAAACTTCTTGCAGAGTCGAGGATTTGTTGATCCGAAGATGATGTCGTCGACGTATACTTGGACGACCATCAGATCTTTGTCATGCCATTTAATGAAGAGGGTTGCGTCTATCGTTCCTCATATGAATCCGGACTGCACGTGGAAATCACTCAGGACATCATACCAAGCACGTGGGGCTTGTTTTAGTCCATAGAGAGCTTTGTCCAAACGATAGACGTGATCGGGATGTTCTTGATCAACGAAACCTTCCGGCTGAGCGACGTAGACTTCTTCTTTTAACACGCCGTTGAGAAAAGTGGTTTTAACATCCATCTGAAAAACTTTGAAATCTTTGTGAGCCGCATAAGCCAGTAGGAGGCGGATAGTTTCGATACGGGCAACAGGAGCATAAGTCTCGTCGTAGTCGATGCCTTCCTGTTGATTGTATCCCTTAGCTACTAGCCTTACTTTGTTCCGGATCACTTCACCATCTTCATTTTTCTTATTCTTGAAAACCCATTTAGTTCCGACCACTGTTTTCCCATGTGGACGGGGTACCAATGTCCACACTTGAAGACGTTCGAATTGATTGATTTCCTCTTGCATTGCAATTGTCCAATCCGGGTCTCGAAGTGCGTCTGCTGCTTTGGTAGGCTCGTTTTGGCTCAGGAAGCAACTGAAAAGACTGTGTTGACGACGCGTCCTCACACCATCCTAAGGATTGCCAATTATTTGATCGACAGGGTGACCTCTAGTCCACTTGCGCTCATGAGGCAAGGCTGTAGCAGATGCGTCATCCATTGTGGATCTAGATTGCCTAGAGTCTCCATGATCATTTGTCTGAGGAAGTTCCAATTCTGCACTTGGATCGATTGTCTCTGGTGATACTTCCTCGAGGACCACTATAGGTTCTTCGGTATTCTGTGGCAAATCTGAATCGGGTGGGGTAGAGGTATGAGATGAACTTGGTACGTCGGTCTCGAACGGTGGAGAATCCACTGTAGGTGCAGTGGTGCATGACCGATATACTGGTTCGAGGAGAGAATCCAAATCGTCTATTGCAAGTCTCGTTGCTTCGTCTGACACTGATCCTGAAGTTGTTGCCATCTTCTGTTGGTTTTGTGCCAACACACCAGTGATTACGGGTTCTGAAATGTTGCCTTCAGAAGCCAACGGGTAGAGCACGGGTCCTGAACTGATTTGAGCAGGAACCATCGGGTTAGGCACGGGTCCTGGACTGAGTTGACCAGAAGCCATTTCTGCCACTTCGTGAAAAGTGACATTATAGCTTTCCCTAATAGTTCAGTTGGACTTGATGTATACTCGGTACGCTTTTGAGGTTGAAGAATACCCGGCAAATGTAGCTTCGAATGCTTTAGGGTCGAACTTTGCACGTTGTTCTCAGTCGTTCGCCACAAAGCACTTGCACCCGAAGACTTTAAAGAAAGAGATATTGGGCACTCTGTTGTTCACAATCTCGTACGGAGTCTTGTTGAACCGTTTGTGAACCACCGTCCTGTTTTGAGTAAAACAAACGGTATTGACTGCTTCAGCCAATAGAAAGTGTGGAAGTCCCGACTGGATCAGCATTGTACGAGCGGCTTCCACTAGTGTTCGGTTTTTCCTTTCGACGACCCCATTTTGCTGAGGTGTTTTGGCGGCTGAAAATTGTTGACTTATTCCAAGTTTTTGATAGAACTCACTGAGGTGGTTATTTTTGAACTCAGTGCCGTTGTCTGGTCGAACAACTTGAATAGTCTGTTGCAGCAGATTTTGAGTTGTGTTCACAAAATTGATTATCAAGTCACCCGTCTCATCCTTCGTTCGGAGGAACTTTGTCCACGTGTAGCAATAATAGTCATCTACAATCACTAGCACATACTTTCTTCCATTGATACTCTGAGTCTGCATCGGACCACAGAGATCCATGTGAATTAGTTCCAATGGTCGAGAAGTTGGCGCAATTTGCTTGACGTGATGGGATGCTCGCTTCATTTTTCCTATGTGACATGCCGAACAATGATGCTCCCTTTGTAGTTGTATAGTTGGAAGACCGTGAACCAACTTTTTCGTAGAAAGACGTTGGAGAGCTTTCATGTTTAGATGAGACAGTCGTTGATGCCATAGACTGTTCCTCTGTAAGTCAATCTGAGAAGTGAGGCATACAACTGTCAAGGGCCGCACGGACGTCAGGTTGATCGTATAAAGATTGGATCTCCGAAGTCCTTGAAGGAGTTCTGTGTCCTGACTATCCAAAATTCTGCACCGGTCAGCATGGAAGACCACCTGGAAGCCTTTGTCACAGAGTTGGCCTATGCTGAACAAGTTATGGCGGAGGCCTTCGACGTATGAGACATCTTTGATGGTCAGATTCTTCAAAATGATATCCCAAAGTCCTAGAATCGGGGCTGAATCGTTGTTCCCGAATCTGACTTTACCATTTGGTCGGTCTTTGTAGTTGCTCAGCAGCTCTTGTTTACCAGTCATGTGTGTGGAGCAACCAGAGTCGAGGTACCACACATGATGGATCTGCAAAAACAATTTAGAGAGCTTTAGGTACCCACTTAAGCATGGGTCCTCTCAGAATACCAGATTTAATTTTGGGTTCTGATATGACTCATAAATCTATTTTTGGAAGAGTCTTAATAACCCATTGCACTTTTGGATAAGTGTGTTTGGGTTTTGCCTCTGTAGGAGACTTGGCCCTTTTGGCTTTTGTCGTCCTAGGCGGAGATTTAGGAACCCATTTGGGGTTGAACCTTACAGGGAAGGTTAATTTCAGCTCGTAACAAATGCCTTGGAAGGTTTGACTGAGGAAAAGATCTTTTCTTTTGATAGTCTCCTAAGGTGCTTGGGGGATTTAATTTCGACAGGATACCTTAGGTGAGTACAGTCATGTACCGCGCCGTAAGCTTTCTTTATGACTGGATCTTGTTTCATACGATTTTTCCTTTTGGCATTTGTTCCATAATGATTAGTAGTAATTTTCGATGTAGAGCCTATTTCGAGATTTTTACTTCTATAGGTGATAGGCTGAAGTGAGCACGTAGAAGCAATTATTTTGAACGAAGAAATGGCTCTTTTATTACTACGAGTGTCTTTTGTTTTGACAGAAGGAATAACATGTTCAGAAACATTTAAATCTACACGCTCCTTCTTTATATTAGGACTAGACACTCTCGCCTTCGTAGTTGGTGCTGGCTCTACGCTCCCTGTGGACGTAGGTGAAGTAAAATTAGTCTTAGCACCTTTAACAGAATTATTAATGCTCTTTTGATCTTTCGAAGGCGATTTTTCGATTTTCACGCTTTTTGTAATAGCGTGTGAGGTAGTTTGGGAGGACGAGGAAGCCTTGAGATTTTCCATCTCCTTATAGAATTTTTTCTTTTCAGCTTCGAAATTCTCTCTTTCTTTGTCTAGTTTCGCCTGTGACTCCTCTATCTGTTTTATGATAAGGGGGTTTGTAGAGAGAATTTTGATAATTTACCTTTTTTGACTTCCTCGTGGTATTCTTTAGAGTCAGGATGTAGATTAATTTTAGCATGTAACTTGTTGCGTTCCTCGCTTAGGAGTGCATAATTATTTTCTACCGTTGCTTTGGCGTCTTGACAGGCGTCTAGATCCTTACTAAGCTCACTAACCTTAGCGTTAGATATTTCTAATTGAGTTTCTAAGTCAGTGATCTTAGAAGTAGCTTCGGTTATCCTACAATTTAAGGTAGCTTTCTCATTGAGATTCCTAACCAGACAATTGTAGTTATTTGCTAACCTGTCTTCTAACTCTTTAATCTTTTCACTATGCTGTCCTAAAGGAGGTTGACTAGTCTCTCTAGAATGTAAGCTCTCAGTAAGTTCTTCTATTTTTGCACGAGAGCTACTAAGTTCTGATTCGAGACTATCTATCCTCTCCTGAGCTTTTTCAAGTTTAATCTCTACTTCCTTTATGCTTTTCTGCTCACGTTTCATGTTAGCGTATGCTAATTGATACGAATCTAACATGGTCAATAATGTGGAGTGAGAGACTACCTCATTTGAAGATGTGGATGCGTTGTCGTCGTCCGAACGAGTGGATGTTTCGGCGTCCATTTCGTTGTCGAGACGGGCCATGAGGGCTAAGTTCTCTTCTTCGGAGCTCGACGTGTCCTCGAGCCATTGGTCCTGCTCGGCCATGAGAGCTAATCCAGCTTCTTTTTGTTTTGTCAATTTAAGCTTCCTGGAGTAGTAGTTTGCATCTCTCTTCTTCGGGAGAGTGCATTCTCTGGCGAAGTGATCTGTTTTGCCACAATTAAAGCATTTGTTAGTCTCTTTGGGGTTCTTGACCTCGGAACTCTCCGGAGCACGTTCTTTGTTCTTGGAGCTTGTAGTCCGAAGTCTGTTGGCTGAGGTTGAGGACTTCTTCTTGAAGTACTTCTTGCTCATCATTGTCCGATGAGAGCTAACTGCTTTCCAAGGGCTTTCATGTTCGGCTCGATGTCGCAGTCCGATTCGCCTTCTGACTCTGATGATGAGGGTGGCCTAACGATCTTTTCCTTTCTTCATCTTGTGCTCCTCTTCTCCGAGACTAGGGCAACCGTGTCATCGGTTTGTTTGTCATTCTGCTCTTTGATAATCTCTCGGATATCATCCTCATGTTGAGCTAGATTATCGAACATGGCATGGACATCCAACTCTTCTAGATCTTTATTTTGTCGTATTTGTGTGGATATTTTCTTCCATTTCGTGGGCAGAGAAGATAGAAATCGAATGTTTGTTTCCATGTTTGTCTTTGTGATTTCTATCTTCCTCATCTCGTTGAGAAGAGTGAGGTATCGTTGGTAGATTTCGTATAGGCTCTCCTCCGGCTTAGCTCTAAAGGAGTCGTATGCAGTGAGAATGTTCGCCTTCTTGGCCTTTATGCCAACTTCCGTCCTTTGCATCATCCTATGCAGCTCATCCCACATCCCCTTAGCCGATGTAAGGCTGTCGATTTGTCTGTATATATCATTGGGGATGTCCTGCATAAGGGTATTCATGGCTACTAGTGGCTCGAGCTCTTTCCTCCAGAGAATATTCTCTAGGCTCCTTTAGTCGCCTAGAAGCTGGGATTACTGGAGTAGCGGTTTCGTCCCCGGGTACATGGACCCAGAACTATGCCGGTCCCTCTTCAAGGGACTGCAGTAGATTTTCGGCTTGATCCTTTAGTGCTATGAAGTTCAGGAAGCGGCTTCTCCATACTGTGTATTCGCCTCTTTGCAAGATCGGCGGACGGTTGTCGTTTCCGAGCGAATAAGCATCCATTTTTTAATAGTAGTTGAGTTGTTTGAAGGATCTTCGTTGATTGTTTTGAAGGTTGAAGATGATGTAAAGTGCTTCACAAGTGATGAAATCGGTTAGTAGCGTTTGATTCGAAGATTAGACCGACAATTAATTTCGATTCAATCTTTAGAGTATGATCGAAACTAATTTTGTCGATACAGAATGTATTTACTGTTCTCGTGCGAGAAATTGTATCAGCGAAATATTTTACGAGCGAAATAAATTGCCAAAATCGTTCAATCGAGATAAATTTCCTGATCGTGAATTTATTTCGATCGCAAAAAAACAGTACGTTAGTAACGACAAGTCAAAATAAATCGGTTGACTAGAAAAGTTTCTCGCGTGTAAATGATTTTCGCCTGGTCAACCTTTAAAAGGTCTGACTTAAAAAGTTTTTCGAGTGAAAGTTATTACGCAAGGTCAAAATTGGTCTCACTCGAAAAAAATTTTCGCTGAATAATGCTCGAAAAATATTTCTAACTAGAATCGTTTCTGCTGATGACGATTCTAGCGCTGACTTCGTATTCTGACCGAGAAAAATTCTCGCACTAAGTTTATCGATCGAGAAACTAATCCGATCGCAAAACTTAGCGAGAAATTTTTGAGCAATCGAGAAAAATTCACAGAATACGATTAACACGGATTTGAGCAAAACACAAAGAATCAGATAGTGAAAGTTTAGGTAATTGCTCGCAATCATGTACTAATCACGCACGAACAAGCAATTAAACACGTTATGAAGCAAAATATGTCGAATTTGAGCAAAATCAGAACGTGTTCTTCATGTTCTTCGCAAACAGTAACACTTCATAATCAAATTAATCAACAATCGAAGCTCAAACTGCTACTTATCTCGTCGCAGTGATTATATATCACTTAATCTAGCACTGAAACATCAAATTCAAGTCAATTAAGCACAGAATTGAGCTATTGGATCGAAAAACTTTTTGCGCCAAATCTGTTCTTCGATGGAACAGTGTACGAAATAAAATTTCGATCCAATTCTAACAATTTACGATTCAAAACAGAACAAATCTGCTCTGATACCAATTGTTAGTGGTCCTCAGATTAACAACTCTAATCCTAGGCATGAATTCTAAGTAATTCGATGAATATGATTGACATTAATAATCGATCGAAAAACTCTAATGAAGATCGAGAGAGAGATTTCGAGTAGAGTGAGAAAGTTACTGTTGTTTCTCTCTCTAGAAATTGAACTGCAAGCCCTTCGGATCGATTCTCAAAACTTTCTCTATTCAGCTCAATTCATTTACAAGTATTTATACCAAACAAGTTTGGTATAAATATCAAACTAGTCCTTAATAAAAAGACTAATATAAGTAAAGCCCCTAATTACAAGGACAACTAATGAAATCAAGCACAATTACAAATGATATTCTACACCATACGAAGAAAAAAGATGGTGAATTTGTTATTGTTAATGATACTGCTAAGTCTATTCACGTAAGCCATTCAAACTCCTTTATTATTGAATATATTTATGGTACTTTATTAACATGCTTTCGATTGATTGTTTGCTAGGTAAACATGGTTGCTAAAGGAATCAACCTGAGGAAGAAAACATGGTCATGGATCAGGATATGTGAAAGGAATGGGGCATGGGGTTGAGGTAGTTCGAGGTGGACATTTCTATGCTACAAGTTCTAATGTTGATCTGGATAAAGCTGTGGAAAAGCATAAGAAGGAACTCGAAGATTTACGATCTCGAATGGCCATCATGCGAAAAAGTTACAGGAAAATTTGACGGGCAGTTTACCAAGCATTTCATCAGGTATGAAGTATAACCTAGACTTCAAATGCTTATTTTGATATTTGTATTATGTATCCGTATGTCATATTTTCATTGATATAATTATTTTACTCTTCTATTTTGACATATTTTTTTCATTAGATATAATTATTTTACTCTTCTATTTTCGTATCATATAGCATGGTAGTTATTAGGAAAATATTTTTAATGTGACGAATTGTATGTTACATTTACAGTTTAAATGCCAAGAGTTCAAAATATGTGACAAAAATGTCATACATAATGTGACGAATCTCTTATCACATTAGAAATTTTATGCGACGAAAAAATTCCTCACATAAGTCGATCGTGAGGAGATAAAATATCGTCACATTATGTTCGATTTGATCGATCTAAAAGACTGGTTGAAATATGCCCACATGCCTTCGGTGACGAGCCGGTGACGAAATTTTTTCGTCACATAAAATTTATGTGACGAAAATTTATTCTTTTGAGAGGAAAAATATCCTCATAAAAATTAACATTTTTTGTAGTGGTTCTCTAGTCTGAAAATCAAAATTTCTCCTATTACGAGACGTTTGTCATTGCATACAAAAATTATCATATACTGTTGACATTCTAAATGAGACAATAACCTTTTCTGAATGGCATCAATGTTTTAAAACGCGCATTGCGTGATGTGTCGTGTTTTAGTGCCGATGGCGCGTAGCGTAAAAAGTGTAGCGTATCGCGTGAGCTTTTTCTGCAGATCCTGTAATGCAAAAAATATAAAATATATAATCACAAGCAAACAATCACATTGAACTAGTCTGTAGTCATCAAAATCACCATTAATTTAGAAAATAACATTAAGATATTAATTGTCACAAACAACTCAAAAACATAAACTATAGTGTAGCGCCCCGTTTCCTATAACCTTTTTACACATCTATTAAAATATTCACATAAAACTTTTCGCTTTTATAGCTATTTCCTTTAACAACGACGGGTAAGACATCTGGTCTAGTTCGTTTCACAAATAATGTACATATAAGTACGTAACATGCGAGACAAAATGTAACATTCTGAACTATGTCTAGTCTATATGCTAACGATGAACAGAGGAGACAGGATGAGAGCGTAGCCGTCCACCTTGCATCCATGCTTTAGATAAAGATGCGCTCTAGATTGCATGCTAGATATCTACACAACTGTGAAGACAACTATTCAGAGTATGATCGCAGCATGTTACTCAATAATAATAAAAACTATAACAGATAACAATATATTTCCGTTAACGTTCCTATAGAACTTTGTATCATATATCCTGTCACGTAATCATCGTTCATGAGATCCGTAGATCAAATTGCTCATTTAATTTGATACTCCCGTTATAGACCAGCTAGACTCCTACTGTAAGCGCAGTGGACACCCATGCATCGGATTCTGTCATTTCTGTAAATATCTGTAAGTGTGTGCCTGTACAGGACTCTGTAATCTCCCGGTTTGTAGGGGTGTATGCCGTAGCATCCGTATCATATCATCCGAAGTCGTAGCAGTCATAATGGTTTCTCCAGTCATTTTGTATGTATGTAATGCTATACATATTTCCTTATATCACACATATCATATATCTATCAAGTCACATAAAAGCACATTCCAATATATGAATCAATCAGTCCATGTAGCACGTATCACATGAAATCAACGATCACTTAATGCATATACAGCATCCAAGCACATAAAACACATGTTGCATATCATACTCACAGGTTTAGCAAATTCCCGTCCATCACTCGGCTTTAACCTTGCCCTTATCAGACTCTTGACCTGTACAATTATATTTATCTGGTAAATATGAAATCACTATAATGATACGTTGTGCGTGATATGCATGCTTATTATGCATGATCATGTTCATGTCCATAATTCTTTACCTTTCTTGTATCTGCACTAGTCATTATAATCTAATAGAATTTCTGCGTGAAAAGTTATACTTAACTGATATCGAAAACTTCTATAAACTAAATAACTATGTGAATTTTCCGTTTTCCTTAGTGCTAAAGAGTTCCTGTTATGAAAATATGATATCGAAAATAATATAAGTTCGAAAAACAGCTAAATGTCGAAAATTCTGTTAAATATCAAAAATCTATTTCAAAAATACTATGTTTGGGAAATTTGATTCGAAAATCACTTGGTTTCGAAAATTGGAAAGGCTTCGGACATCCGTTCGAAAATTTGTTTGAAAGTGCTTTCGAAAATTTTAACCTGTTGTGAGAAGTAGTTTCGAAATTTTCTGCGAAAATGTCTTTCGAAAATCGCTCACTTCGAAAATCATTTCGGAAATGGATTCGGCCCGAAAATTAATTTTCGGCCCGATTCTAGCTCTTATTCGAAAATCGTTTTGGCCCGCGAATTTTATTTGCGAAAGCCTTAACATTGCGGAAACTATTCTTTCGAAATCAAACCTATTGCGAAGCTTTTTTCGAATCAAACCTATTGCGAAGCATTTTCGAAATCAAACCTGTCGAAAATCCAAACCTTTCGAAAATCTCCTTATTTCGAAAACTTTCTCTTGCAAAATTTTTTATACCGAAAACTTGACACTGCGGAAACTTAAACGATTGCCAAAATCTTAAGTCACGAAAATATATTGCGAAAATCTCATCATGAAAATCACATTCTTTCGAAAGTAATTCTCGAACTTTGCGAAACCTATTCGAAAATTCTATCGAAATCCTGAAACAATATTGCTAGGACCGGTGTATGTGTTAAGAGGGGGGTGAATAAACACTTGTGCCTTTTCGCTCTTTTGGTTCTTAGCCGGTTAAGGTTACATACCGGTGCTTGATATTCAGCGTGTGAATTGTGTGGATGTGATACCGGTCAGATGGCGACTGAAACCGGTTGTGAGATGTGCTATTCATGTGTTTGATTGTGAAGGACACAACAGTTTGTTATGGAAGTTCGGAGCCAAAAAGATCTCATACGTCTCCCCCTTTCGCGCAAGAAAAGGTCTTCTAGAAGATTCGGTTTCGATACAACCCCTGTCATATAACCTTCATAGTAGACTGACACGTATAACCCATGGTTATACTTGCCAGCTAAACTCCTAGACACCACAGCTAGACAGCTTTTTACAGTCAGTCTCTTTCAAGAGATTTTTACAGTCCCTTGAGAAAATTTACTCACTTACCCAGCAGGCTTCGTGCAGTGAGGACAACACCTAAAATATTCTTCTCGAAGAGCTAAACGCTTGAGCTACATCTCTTGTAGTGATTTCTTGGTTAAGTCTGATACTTTCTTCAGCTTGTTTTGCTTCTATTTATACTCGAGGTCTGAGCTTGTAGCCGTTGTTATATGGTTCTGAGCACCGACAGCACATTAAATGTTCTTTACCCATAATGGGTACTGTCCGGTATTCGCTGCAGTTAGTGTTTTGCCACTTGCTTTATTCCTTTTAAAGCTTGGCTAGACTTCGACTAGTCTTTAGCTGGTAGCCTTGAATTAATTGTTTGTCAGAAGTCTTCGACTTGCCGCGCCTTGAATGATGCTTGAATTCCTTGTCCAGCGTGGCATAACCGGTATCAGTCCTTCCAGTTTTTAGTGCTTTTCGCAGTCATCTTAATCCGGTTCCTTGTAGCGCTTATGAACTGCTCGTTTAGTATCCGTTTTCTTCCAGGTCTAATCGGTATACTTATTAAGTTAAGTTCAATAATCAAAACTATTAATCCAAATATTTAAATTCACGATTTCTAACAACTATCAATTTAATCTTTCGAAAATCATAATCTCTAATCTTTCGAAAATCATCCTAACTCACTAAATCTTTCGAAACCTTCAAAATCATCCAGAACAATGAATATACAAAAATTATACAAAACTCATCTCATTAAAATCTCCTTCAAAAATTAGTCAAAAGCCAGAAAGTACTCAAAAGCACCTTTTTTCTTTGAAAAAACTTGAAAATTAAGATCAAACTATAAATTCTTAAGAACCTGAAGAACTATATCGAGACTTGAAATCATTCAAACTTTTCGAAAATCATAACACAACAAAACATGATTCTATGAAATTTTCGTGCTACTTATCTTCACACCATACTAATATATGAATTAAAATACAAGAGTCATAGCCAAAGATTATACCCCTTCCGAGCTTAGTTCGATCACTATAAATTTTCTTTCCAACTTAGCTTCGAAGGTAATGTAACAACGATATGAATTTTTGGTTTCTTCACTCTTATCCTATATTTTAGCGTGTTCAAGTAGATAAATGACATCGATACTTATCATAACTTGATGTGACACACATTATTTTATTATTCAAATCAATTCCCTCATGACTAAGTTTTCGTAACCTCACTTTCGCAACTTCTCAATTCCAATCTCTAATTCTCGAAAGTCCATCTAACGAAAATCATATTTCTCACCAATTACTCTTTTCGAAAATTTCTTTCAATTCAATTTCTAAGTGTCGTAACCTATCCTTCTTTCGAAATTCTATTTTTCGAAAGTTCGATCTTTTCGTAACATTCTATTACTCGTAATTCATACCCCTTCGAAAATTCTAACTTATATTATTACAATCCAATATTACTAATATCTATGTACATATCATGGAATTAATTATGTAAATGCATCAATTCGTGTAATGCATGAAATGATATAAGGTTTTGATTTCGGTTCCTGACATATAGACTCCAAATGCAAAAATAATCGAGGTCATTAAATTATATTTGACAGTATAGTCATGACTATAATCTGTATGCCTATCTTAACAAGTGAATTTCAGTGTTCATTTACCCTTGAGTATTAATGTCACCCTTAGAGCGTGTCGCTAGTCAATTAAGTGTGGTGATAGCAAATGACGTAAAATGAAAAACAAAAAATAACGTGATACGCTATATGCGCAATATCACGCTTTTACGCTATCACTCACGCTATTTTTGCTTTTACTCAAAATTCTTGCGCTATTCAGGACAAAACGCTATTTTATTTGCACTTTAACGCGTTTTTCCGCTAAAATGCGCTATAGCACGCTACGAAACGCGCTATTTTACGCTTTTTAAAAACACTAAATGGGACAATAACTTCTGACTTATCATCCAGTGAAAGCGTCAACAACAAAGCGAGTTTTGGATCCCGCATACACGTCTACGGAAGCTATATATATATATCTATATATTATATAGACGTACATATGGAAAATTTATCCAACACATACAACACGCACACACACACACACACATATATATATAGACACATAAGTTGTGCCAATTTTTATTTAAGGCTGAAGACTTCCGGGCATGCACCACTTGAAAAATAATTGCCACTAGTACAGAAAAGCACATGGGCGACGGTTATGGGCGACGGTTTCGAGTCGTCGCCCAGAGCCCCGTCGCCCTGTGCTAACGTTTGGGCGACAAACGTACACGCGTCGCCGGTGATAAAGTTATAGGCGACGGTTCGTAGAGAACTCGTCGCCCAATACAACACGAGGGGGCTTTTGCTACAATGATGGGCGACAGTTTCTTAGGCCGAAACCGTCGCCCATGAGGTTATTTTGCGCATGGGCGGCGGTTGCTACGGAACAAGCTGTCATCCATGATGTATTATTTCTATATGGGCGACGACTCCGTTGTAGAAACAGTCGCCTACGAGTCATTTTTTTTTCTAATATTTTTTCTGTTTTTTTTTTTGTGCCCCCAACAACCAATTCGCAAATCAACAATGAAATCCAAAATAGCACCAACAATCATTAAATACTAATAATCGTAATTCAAATCAACACATACATCATCTTCCAACTAATCCTCGTAACATAAATTCAACATAACATAAACGTCGTCTAACCTACATCAAATATTGCATATAAAATGCTCCGCCCACAATTCACGTACTTCATTGAGCTCTTCGACGCCAAAAGAGGAGCGTTTGTAATACCCGTAAATTCTAATACGGGATTTTGATGTAAAAGAACAATATAATTTGTTAAGTAGGAAGTTGATGATGAAATTTAAGTATAATATTTCCAAAGGAATTTGAAAGCTTAAAGGATACTAATAATACAATACATGGAAATGGGCTTAGACCTAATATCCAAAACTTAGGCCCAAAAATAAAAATTTTGGTTAAATAAAACTAAGAATGGGCTTACTTAAGCTCAAAGGAAGAATACATCATCAAGCAACATGTCTAATCGTTCCCTAAGTTCAAGGTATTCATATATATCTAGTAAGAACATAAATGATAAGGAGGAGAGGACGTTGGTAACGAAAGAAAGCTGAAGAGCAATTAAGAAACTCAACTTCACATATACCTTGACAAGTCGAATATCAGATTTTGAGGTAAGGAAAAATCAAAACTCTAGCACTAGTATGTATATTATCATCTTTTGCGTAGCATATGATCGTATATTTAATATTTTTAGGTATTTATTTTAAGTTGGGAATGTAGTTTAAAACTTGGGTTTTCAAGTCTGAGCCATGTCCTTAGGTAAGTAGATAATGATATGAAAGGTGTTAAGTGGGTTCACATAAAAGTCGTTCAGGAGGGCTGGGAATAAAGTCGATCAAGACTATGGTAGTTTTCAAATATTTTCTGCAATAATACATTCTGGGTGCTTAAGAATTTGGGTTACGTTTTAGGCTCTTGAGTGGATATATGTCCATATGATATGAATTTTAAGGAACTCGAAGCATGCACACTTCTTAGGATTTATTATGTTCTTTAGAAACTTAATGATTAGGGTTTTCAGGGAGAATCACGAGTTTTGGGAAGCCCTCGACACGGTACAGTACCACCTAGGATTTCGAAATGTGTCATAGAATGATCTCGAGATGTTTCATAAAGAGATTTCGAGACATAATCAGAAGATTTCGAGATGACTAATAAAGAAATTTCGATATGTAGGATAGGAAGAGTTCGAGAAATATCATATAAAATTTCGAAACATAACAACTCCTTTATAGAAAGATCTCGAGGTATATTATATAGAGATTTCGAGATGTACTAATGCAAAATTTCGAGGTATATCATAAGAGGGATTTCGAGATATAATAATGCAAGACTTCGAGATGAATCATGAGAAGATTTTGAGATATCATGCAAAGATTTCGACATTTAACTCTAACAAATCTCGACAAGCCTTACAGATTTCGATATATGCTTTGAAGATTTCGTACAACATATTGGGGTTTCTAGGATTTTTGATATTTTAGGGTTTATTAAATTAGGGATCTTATTATTTTTAAAGCTTTCATGAATTTTAAGGTTTTCATAATTTTAGCATTTTCGAAACTTATATGACTTAATAAATATATTGATATGATAACCTTTTCAATACTCAGAGGATAGAAGCGTAGGAAATTTACCAGATTTCGTGACTAGTTTTAGCAGGAGGACAGGTAGGTGAATTATTCATCTACAATGCGTAAATACCTATGTGATATTTACGTGCTTCTATGTGGTTAAATGAATTACGTGTTTTACGTACGTCTCACGTGAAAACATGTTCTTATGTTATCACGTTTATATGCATGGCATATGCATATCATATCACAGGGGTGAGATATTTACACCGTATTGAGACGGTTGATTTGAAATATTGTTGAGCGGGGTAGAATGAGATATTTGTGATTTTTGTTGTTGACTCGTCGAGGAGTCGAGGTTGGTACTCATATGACACCTGATGGCAGACAGGCGTGATCGATCTGTCTACTCGGGCGTGAACGTCCCGAGGTGCAAAACCTTCGTGATTATATTTTCAGCGGAGGGAGCGACCCGACAGGGCAGTTGCGTGATCGTCAAAACTCTATCGGCGTAGGCTACCGCTTACGGAAGAGCGGCCTAGCAGGGCAGTTGCGTGATCGCCAAAACGCTGCTAGTGTAAGCTTCCGTATATTATTATTATGGGCGCGCAAGGTGTCGAGTCTGACCTAGGGCCCTGTGTTGTGTGATTGAGATAGGATCGTGGGAAAAGAAGGAGTGAAGATTGCATGTGAAATATTGGGATCGGGAATGAGCGTTCACGTGCATACATGCATTTCTATTCACCTACTGGGCAAATCGCTCAGTGTTTACGTGTTGTAGGTACTGAATCTGACGCCGACGCGCGTCAAGACTGAGGCGGCTGGTGGCGGTGCTCCACGGACTTTTGAAGGAAGGGCGGTACATGGATGAAGACCTGTTGAGTGATAATAGGGTTTTTGTTTTTGACATTTTTGGGGCTACGCCCGTTGTACAGATACTACTATGTAAAATAATACTTTATTATATTATATTGTATTATGTTTTAGGAAAAAGTTTATTAGACGGGTCTTCCGCGACTTACGTTGCGAAAATTTTCCAGTAACCTTAATTGGAAAAATAGGGTCGTCACAGCGTTCATCTATAAAACTGGATAATGTTAAAACATACTAATAAACATATTAAACGTGAAACTTAAAGAAGTTGATGATTTTAAAGTTCAATACCGTTGGCAAATTGGTTGTATCATCTCTGCCGATACGATTGTAGATAATATCGTACATGTACTCATGACGTAAAATCCACATTACTCACTCTTGTTTGGTTATCGTGGGCACTAATTTAGAAAGATTTTCATTTGAATCAATATGGAATAACGGTAATAATTTTACACAAATAACACTGCATATTCATATGTCAAATGCAAACATTGCATCTCTTCCAAGTAACCTTCGATTTCCTATTCCGATTTTCGACGGCACCCGTCAGCGGCGCCGTGATAATTGCCCTGAAACTCGAAACTAGATAAAATAAATTAATGTTTTGACATAGAGTTACTAATATGTGAACTTTATTGTATATAAAAAACTTACGCATCTATTCTAGGACGAACTCTTATCTTCCTTACGTCGACGTTCAGTGCGGGCGAATCGAACACATATACAACATTTGAGGGAAAAGCGATGATCAATAGAATCCCATGGTCACTAAAACAAACGAAACGAAATGATTATTTATAACGTAAGCTATAAATCAAGAAAATATCTCATTTTCTTACCCGTCACAAAAAGGCGCAAACAATTAAGTGCCGGCCACATGCACATCTTTGATAATAGCAGCCAGGAAATCAACTTCACTATTTGATGCACGCTCATGTTCCATAGCTGCCAATCGATTCGGGTGGGTCGCGACACTTGAAATCCTCAGACTCCTTACTAAGATACCTGAGAATATGATTACTCAATAAAATGTATAAAAGCAAAAAATAAAACTTATAATGACTTATTATTTCAACGAAATACTAAATAATACCTCAAAAAAAGTTGAATAACTGAAGAATCCACACTCACGAACTTGAACAGATCGACGAAGCATTGTTGTCAATGTACACTGAGTGGTCTTCGTTATTTGGATTGTAGTAGACATCTCTCATACAGAATGAGAGGCAAGCTGAAATTCGGCGATCGTCGCGTGACGCAAGGTAACGAACAAATGGCGACACTGCGGTCCCAAACTAAGCACGACCATCTGATCGAGGCGTGCGATGTCGTCATCTTCACGAATGGATACATTTGGCGCTTTTGCTGGCGACTTTCCTTTCGCTGGCGACTTCCCTTTTGCTGGCGATTTCCCTTTCTATGTTAACAAGTAGAACGCATTATTAATTACTATTATACGAAAATCAGTAAATAGTACTTTACTACCACATTATTCGGACGTATTAACTCTATTGGCCACTGAACGTAGCTGCCTAGTGCATCTACAAGAGTTGTCAGATGCATAGTTGGTACAGGCAGTTCGACCTCGCCGAGAACGACGGTATCAACGAAGACAACAACAACGTTGTCTGTTGTAACTGATGTCCCATGAACTTGGGTGTGCCATGAACTTGGGAACGTTCCTCGGAGACGGTGCCTAGACCGACAACCTCTAACGTCCTTTCAATATCTAAGATCAAACGAACCCTAGGATACTATCCGATATTAAAAGTACAAATTGTAATGTTACTAAGACATTTCGTCGTTGCACATTCAACAATAATTAATATTAAATGCATACCATCACATTCATCGACAACGGAAATGGACCTGAGGTTTCGCCTTTTGAACCGCGAGAACTCGGCATCTGGTTGGAAGGGTCAAATCCAACATTGCCGCGGGCCACTACTTCTTCCCTGTTGAGCACCGAAATGCCCATTTGAGCGAGCATAGCCCTCATCTCAAACCTCATTTCCTCTCGTATATCGTCCTTAAACTCGGCCCTCATATCTTCCTGCATCTCGGCCCTCAACTGCTCCCTCAACTCGGCCCGCATTTGTTCAATGGAAATATGGCTCGAAGAGGGCCTCGATCGCTCGGATGGGTTGTCGAATACGCTCCTTATCGTCCCATCCTTCCCACATCCTCTAGGCCGCCGCTATGATCAGGTTTTCCATGAATTCTCGACAACACGTCTTTGTGCCTATTGGGGACAAATTCTCCTCACGCTTCTTCGGTGTGCACCTCTATTTGTTAAATACGAATTAATTTAAGTAAGATATTTGTGTGAGATACTTTTATAAAGTAATACACTTACAAATCTCTCAGCAAGCTCCCGATTCGATGGGTTGTCAAGGTGATATTGACCATCTTTTCCTTTGCTCATTCGGCCACGAAAGTAGTCCTTCTATTATTAGCTTGGAGGATTGATTAAGATATTTCCCTGTCTTCGGGGGGCATGTGCGTTAGCGGGTCCTCGCTAACCCATTCGGATCGCCGACCTATATACCCCGTCGTGCCGAGATGGTGTGGGTATAAGCTGTGAGCTATACTTTGTTTAGTTTTCTGACTAATCTCCTGCAATATTCATAAAAAAATAGGTCTGAATAGATATAATATATTATTTATATATGGAAAAGTAGAGGACCTTCTTATATCACCTGAAATTCTGCGGCTTCCCTATAGTCCCTTCACACCTGCAGTCCTTCCTGACGGAGGTGCTCGTATTCATTAGCCAGCAGGCCCTTTCTTTTTGTCCTTGACAGCATATTTGTGCGTCCAATTCTTGCGAAGCTCACCAGCTTTTTTGAGGACCTTCTTCTTTATAGCAGAATTATCAGGCAAGTTCCAGGTCCGCTGATAAAATACTTTGGTATTAATATCAATTATATACGGCAGATAATGAAGACAAGTGAAATAATGAATAAATTACCTGAATATCTGCCCAAAGTACCTCCTTGAGCCCTTCGTCGATCTGGCGCCAATTGGTCACATAGTCGGTAATCTGTGATCTTGTCACTTGACCAATGTAGTTGCTAAATTTGACCCTTGTATCATTGTCATGGCCGATGCACGTACCAGCGTCGTTGAACTGCAAGATGCACTCATCCGAGTCAGCGCTCAACTTCTTACGTAGATTCTTCATGCTGTAAGGGCCTCTCTTGCGCCTATTCGTCCCGCTTGATTCGGTACCAGGCGAAGAAGATATGGGGGGTCCGAAGACATTGTACCTGAAATTATTACAAAAAAGATTAATTTAGCAAAAAAGACATAAAACAGTAGATAAATGGAAAACGAGTATCAAATTTTTAATAATACTTACGAATTTTTAATTTATCAACAACACATTCCCTCGTCGTCATTTGCAACAATATATCTACGAAAATTTGTACCATCTTCCGCAATAGGGACGTGCTGCACACCGATAGGAAATGGGAACGTCTCATCGCTTTTGTCATAGTACTCTTCATCACCCACATCACCGATGCCAACAACACTTCTCTTTTCTTGAAGAAAAATATGCCATCCAGTATTAGCAGGATCTTCAACGTAGAATATTTGTTTTACTTGCACTGCGAGGATGAAAGGATCGTCCACATAACCCACTTTCTGTAAGTCCACTAGTGTTAATCCTAACTCTGGATCTATCCTAACGCCGTGTCTGTTATCAGCCCACTGACAACGTAGTAAAATAAATTTTACGTTGTTCTTGTAGACGAATTCCCATATTTCTTCGATAAACCCCTAGTATGAACTTGCATTGCTCGTATCCTTTCCACGAGATACTTCTCTCGACAACGCAACTAATATGACCCCACTGTTCTGCGACACACTCCTATCATCTCGCCTTTTCGTATAAAACGTGTACCCATTGATGTCATAACCTTCATAAATCGCAACAGTCCATTCGGGTCCCATTGCCAGCCATTTTATCATCTCACTGCAATCCGATCCAGTATCCGCATAAAGTGTCCTCATTCTGAACCAGCCTAAAAATAGTCTATTATGCTCATTTATGTACCAGAGCTCCGAGTTTTTTGGATTTTCGCACCGTAATGTAGCCATGTGCTCCTCCAAAAACGGGTGCACTTCAGGAATATGACGCAACACGAGGAAATGAGCACTTCCCCATAGCTCTCTCGATATTGTCTTGTATTGTGGTTTCGTCAATGATTTCCCTCCTAGTCGTCCATCGTGGCGAGACGTAGGAATCCTAACCGCTTTAACATTTACCAAGCACGAAGAGAAAACTCAACGCATTCCTCTGTAGTGTTATCCTTCAACTATGCTACCTTCCGGACGATACCGATTTCTAACATATCCCTTAAGGATCTTCATATATCATTCAAATGGATACATATATCTCACGTGAACAGGGCCATATATCTTGATTTCTCGAACTAGATGTACGACTAGATGTACCATTATGTCGAAAAAAGACGGAGGAAAGAACATCTCGAAGCGGATTGCGAGTGGCAGTAAATGTTGCGTCAATGCACGATAGTCAGAGACTTGTAACCCACTAGCTTCAGGTCTTTTATCAAGACATATATCCTTATGTTACTGGCATAACCAGATGGACTTTAATACCTTTTAGACACTGACAAAAACTTAACTTCTCAGCCCCGCTAAGTGTGAAGCTAGCCGGGGGAAGGAAAGTCCTCTTTCCCTTTTCAATCGGTGCTAGCTCAGGTTTAAAAGGGTGCCTACAATGCTATCACACACGTTTTTCTCAACGTGCATCACATCGATGTAGTGTCTGATGTCGAGGTTCTCCCAATAAGGTAGCTCCCAAAATATAGATCGTTTCTTCCAGACATTGCCATCTTTCTATGTTTTGCACTTCATACCAAACTGGGTATTGATGTGTGCGACGATATCATTCAGTTCCGTGCCATTCAACGGTATTGTAGCTCTTGAAGTCTCGTTTTCCCCGTTAAACAGTGCTAGAAGCTTTTTCTTCGTTCTATATTCGTGAGTACGTTGCAGGAATTTCCGATGGCCCATGTAGCTGTGTTTCCTACAGTTGTTCAACCACTGATTATCCGTATTATCCCCACAAATTGGACACGCTTTCTTGCCTTTTACACTATAGCCAGAAATATACCCGTAAGCCGGGAAATCATTTATAGTACAGAATACCATGGCGCGTAGCGTAAACCATGATGCGTCGTACACGTCAACTCCTTTGTACCAAAGTGCTTTCAGATCGTCGATCAACGGATCCAAGTAGACATCAATGTCACTTCCGAGTTGTTTTGGACTGGATATTAAACATGATAACATAATGTATTTTCTTTTCATCGTAAGCCACGGAGGAAGGTTATAGATACAAAGCAGCACCGCCCAAGTACTGTGACGACTACTTAAATCGCCAAAAGGGTTTATCCCATCAGCGCAAAGTCCCAGTCGGAGATTTCGTGTCTCGCCTCCAAATTCATGATACATCGAATCAATGTTCCTCCATTGCGGGGAATCCGTCGGATGTCTCAATTTTCCATCCTTTTTCCTTTCCTCATCATGCCATCTAAGCATCTAAGCATTGTCGGCGTTTGAGAACATGCATTTTAGTCTCGGAATTATTGGTAAGTACCACAAAACTTTAGCGGGGGGCCACCGACTTCGTCTTTTCTCTTATAACGCCAGGTGTCGCAAGTCAGGCACTTATCAGCCGACTCATAATCTCCTCTATAAAGTATGCAGTCGGTCGGACAAGCGTGTATTATTTCGTACTGTAGATTCAAGGGGCACAATAGCTTCTTTACGTCGTAGGTCGATGTCGGAAGCTCATTGCCATCCGGAAGCATATCGGCGAGTATTTCTAAAAGTGTTGAAAACACTTGTCTGAAATACCAAATTTAGCCTTAACGTTCAGCAGCTTGAAGACAGCAAACAGCTTTGTGTACTTTGAGCACGCGGTGTACAATGGAATATTGTTGTCCCTAACAAGGCTGTCAAATATGGGAGGACGTTCTTCAAAATCCTCTTGGACATCACGCAGCACGTCCTCGATACGATAATTATCGTCGTCCAAAGGACCTTCTCCGATGTCCTTTTCTTCCTTTGAAACCCATTCCCAGCCTTCAACCGAATTCTATACTCTTCGGATGGTTGTTCAAACGAGAAAAGGCGGGGGAGAAAACAAAAGAAAAGGGGGATGATGACAAAGAAGGCATTGCTCAACACGCAAAAAATCAGTCCAAAGGAACCTGCCTTCCCACTATCTCTTAGATAGTGGCACGGATCCTGCTGTGATCCAACAATAATCTCGTACGCTCGTCAGAACGGCTGGAAGAGGAGCACCACGAATCCGGTCTTATATCTGGAAACAAGAAGAGGAGCACAGCCTCGGGTACGAATTACATAACCGTGAACTTTTCCAAAAAGATAATTTCTGAAACCTCTCTAGGGATTAAGAGAAGAGGAGCGCGGTATCGGCCCGAGAACCAACAAGAAGAACTTCGCCTACGATAATCTCCTATAGCCTCGTGGAGAAGCGGAGCTTCAGCTTGAGCATAGCATAAAAAGGGATAGCTCTTAAAAGGAAAAGAGGGAGAAAAGATTGAAAAGAAGAAAGACGCCGAGAAAAAAAAAGAGTCGTAGAAATGGAAGATGACGAAGAGATAAACTCACTTTCCAGTAAATTCCTTCCCTTTTAAGTCCTAGCCAAACTAAGATCCTTACACCCCTTTGATTCCAATCGACGGTCTCTTGCTTAGGTGAAATGATTAAAAAATACCTCGATCACAGGTAAATTGACTTAAAATTGCTTGTCTTGACTTGAGTGATATAAATATAAAAATCTCAAGTTAGAAATTATTGAGTGCAAGAGCGAACATAGTGAGAGTTGTCGAAATGGACCAGTCTATGAACTTAGGACTTTAGTTTGACGACATGACTTGACGGCATTTTCTTCTTTCAAATGTCTCGTAAAATTTTAGGTGTGACGATTGATCGAAGCAAAATAATCTGACCCCATATTATAACAATAGTAAAAAAACCAAAAAAAAAATCGCACATTTTGACATGAAATGTTATGCTTCATATGCGTTGAATTGAATAAAATGCGAATTTCTTTAGTATGTCGCACATTCTAAATGTAATTTTAAAATTGCATTGGTACTGAATTGTTTAAATGCGATAAATTGTTCATTGCTCTTACACTCCACAATATGTTGAGTACATGTTTCCGGGGACCATGTATATGTGCTTACTGAGTAAATTTGTTGTTATATGCTCGTGACTTGAATTGATTTCATATGCTTGCATATTTAGTCAATTCTTGCGCATTATTTGAGGGGGAGCAAATATAAAAATCGTGCATTAGCTCCAAATATTCTGACGTTTTTCTCTAAGCGTTTCAGATTCCTTCAATCAAAATTAAGGAGCAAGACGTCGACACTTCAAGGAAAGGAGCTAGTCACAGACCAAATATTTCATGCCTAAAATAATTGTTGATTAACTCCATTATTTCTAACGTTTTCTTTCTAAGTGGTACAGATTTTTAATTTCTACCAGGGAAGTTAGACGTTACTACACGGAAAATACAGGAAGTTAATTGCATTTATTTTAATTCTAAGGGGGAGCTATACAATGTGATTTTATTTGACATAGGGGTCAATCTGATAAGATTAGAAGTATCGAGAAACTGGATAGAAGACTTAATTCTCGATCATAAGTTTCTCGATCGTAAACAGTGTTGGGAACAATTTTGAACAGCCGCGATAATTTGCGATCGAAAAAAAATTGAATTGAGGAGAATTCTCGAATCAAAAGTTTCTCGAGCGCAAATAGTAATGGGCCTGATCCATTTAATCGCAAAACGTCCAATCGCAAACCTAACTTTGATCTACAGTGAGTTAATAAAAGTTTACTTTTTGTCAGTCGAAAAACTTCTCACACGCAACCCTAATCGCAAAAAATTTCTCTCGCGAAAAACTTTCACAGACAGCTCAAATTTCTCAAAAATCTTTCGATTTCCTACACCAAACTGTCTGTTTAAGGTAGAAATGAGATCATTTTGACATCTGTGTGTGATTTACTTTCGTTAGCATCTGCATTTTGTAGTTTTTCACATGTTTAGGCTTAGATTTTCGACTGGAATTCAAACTGAGAAAAACCGTATACTATTTTATAGTGATTTAGGCTTGATTATGAGTTTTATCTGTGTTTAATGCCTGCACTTAAGATAGTTTCGATACTCTTTATGAATCTAGTAGAATGAATCTTCGGAAAATCTGCATCTTCGACTGAAATTTGAGTTTGGATGAAACTGGGCATTTGAATGTTTGAAGCCATCGAAGAACTTTGTCGATCGCAAACATCTTAATTGAATTCCGATTTAATTGAGATACTTTTTGTATCGAATTAGTTTTTCGATCGCTAAAATTTTGATTTAGTCGCTAAGATAGAAGATTTTGACCGAAAAATTATTTACCATCGGAAAATCTGATTAGGATTTTTGTGAGCGAAAACTTAAGCACTGAATAGACAATTTAGATGCAAATTTTATCGAGCGTAAAACTTACTATCGCAAAATAGAATTTTCGATTTAATTTCAATTTGGTTGTAAAGATTTAGCAGTGAAAAATTAATTTTTCAACGCTTAATTTTTGGATCGTAAAGTTCGCCGCTTAGGACTTAATAGATCGAAAAATTCTCGACGATTGACTTAGTCTTTCGTTGACTAATTTCTCAATAGAAATATATCGCGGCGAAAAATTTTACTTACAATCAAAAATCACATACCGCTCGACAAATTTCAAATCGAAAAATTTTATTCAACCGAAGTAAATTTCTCGACAGAAAATTTACCTGAGAAATAATTTCTTGATCGTAAATTTATTCGAAATTTTTCTCGATCGTAAAATTGATCGACTACAGTCACGATTTCAACCTCAACACTTAGAAGATTTTTTTTCTCCAAGTCTTTTACACTGTAGCGAACATTAGCGAATAAAATTTTCTCGATCGGAAAATTAAACGGAGTCATTACAATTGAAATCAATGCATAGGAAATCATATTGAAAACCAAATTTATCGAGCAAAAAATTTCTCGGCATGAACAGTGACATTACCCGCGATTAAACATTTAGAAAATTTTGAATTCTTTGTCACGCGTTAAGTGTTTAATACGAAATTACAATCATGCCATTACATGTTTTCAAAATCAAGTATCCTATATGCATATCATATGATTTCAATTCAAAATTCATCAAACATGTCATGACTTGATACAATATTATAGTTTGATAAATTAAATCCAATTTCGACTAAAATCAAAAATTATGAACTAATGAACTTTTATATCTCTTTATTTCTTTTTAGATGGATCGCTACCCTTGATACAATCACATATACGACCACAACCTGTATCTGAAGGTCCAGGATACAAACTTCCAGCTCGATCTGAGCACCTTTCGATGCCCGGACGAGATCATTGTCTCTATCCTGACAGGCCAACCCATCTGGCACGCATTGACGGTCACCGACTCTGTGCCAATGGTCTATCTCCAGCAATTCTGGGGATGTATACAGGGTGCTGTGGCGAATGAAGCATTCTCCTTCACAACGAGAATCGGGGCGCGGCATATTCATATGGACAAGAACCAGTTCGGGATGATAATGGACTTGCCATACAGCGCAAATTATGACTCGCTCCCGTCGAACGCAGAAATGGTCCACGACTTCATGCAGATTGGATATCAACCGCAGCTCACAAAGTTAGCTCAGGTCCAGAGCAGCGGTATCCCTCATCCCTGGAAGACACTGTTCGGGATCGTGAACAAGTGTCTATCACCCAAGCATGCTGGCTTCGACAAGGGCAACAAAAATATACTGCGGATCTTTTACGGACTCGCGTTCTCCAGAAATTACGATTTCGCGCAGCTAATCTGGAATGATCTTGCTGAACAGATTCGGCTGAAGGAGAATCGGAGATCTAAGAACCCTACGCTCGATGGTTCAACGTGATCATCAGGGAGTTCATGGAGTTACACGCGGAGAATATTCCTCAGCTGCCTCCCGGAGGAAACTATAAGCCGCCAAGCCACTCAACCTACTCAGACTCGCCGACCCTGCGGGAGCCGAGTATCAGAGATTCTGTTGAGAACACAATCTAACAAAGAAAATGATCAGAGGGCCCCCGACAGATTTCCACGTGAGTCCTCCCCAACCGGAACACCAACCAAGCCCTGACGACACGATGATAGATGTTGTCGCTAATGAGCTTCAACAGGAGTCTCCATCGGTCGAAGAGCCAATGCCCGACGTAGATGATACCCTAATAGACGTCATGGCTACTGAGATGGCGCTCGAGGCTCCTGCACATGAATATCAAGTGGAAGTGCCCGTTCATGTTGGCGTACTCGAAGAAACCATTGAGGAGGTTCTTCAACCAGTAGCAGAGCCCGAGGTCGAAATGGGGCAAACCTCTCTTCCACTGGTGACGGATCAGGCACTGGAGGACGTCGATCGTGACCCCACTCCTCACACAGCCACCCCGTCTGACATGGAGTCTGACGAGGAAATAAGCCTGATAAGGAGGACTCCCATGAGACTTAGCATTCAGCTAGAGTCCCTCTTCCCGGCCGTCACCACCGCACCAGACACTATGCTGACCACATCTACAAGTGTAGCTGGCACTTCTTCGCTCAATCTTGAGCCGCAACCAAATCTCGTGGTGTCTGGTTCGCAGGCGCAACCTGAGCCTGCCATAACACCCAAGAGGTGAATCATCAAGATTTGACTCGAGGATTGGAGAAAGTCTCATACAGTCACAACCTCAAGTGACTGTGAGCCAACCTGAAGAGTCGGTGTCTATTCAAGGGTTGATAACAGGCGACATTAGTCGTCCTGGTCCATCCAAGGAGGCGTCCCCACCTTTCGTGACGAACGAGCAGTTCCAGGCCGCTTTCTCTGCCGCTGTACAATCCATGGAAGACAAAATTATGGAGAGAGTACTTCAAGCCATCGAGACATCCCGAAGAGATACCGGGAAAGCACCTATCTCTGAAGGCCCTTCGTCACAAACCAATCCCACACCTCCACAACCCACACCCACCGACCCTTTAGCCACTTCCTCCATCCTCATCAACCCATACATTATACCGATAACCGAGCTCCACGACATATTACTCGCCCGCTTGATCGGCCTTTCCATCCGATCGCCGCAAGAAGAATCCCATTATCGGCGATTGATGGATCATCCTGAGCCACCGACTAACACTTGCCCAGGCCAAAGCTCCCACTCACGGCGCAGACATGACGATCCTAACGATCAGGACCATCATGAGGGGGAGAAGAGGCCAAGGACATCTACTACTGGCCAAGGACAAGGCTCGGGCGCTACGCAGACAAGCCCTGGAGCTGGTGAAACCCAAACCCAAACCCAAACACAAACCACCCACACCACGCACCGCACCGCCACTCTACCACATATCGACCTACCAACCTTTACCCTACGGATGCCTCCACCCACACCGCCGATCTACTCAAGCCCCTTGCTTCCGGAAGAAGAAGCAAGTACAGCAATGCTCGTGGCCCTAGCAGCTACCCAAGCTACTCCCTCAGTCGCTCCAGACCAACCGGGCCCCTCAGGGCATGGCGTCAATCCACACAAGGTCCTAGACAAATACATCTTCGAAGGATAGTGGATGACTCATTCCATGCCCGAGGAGCATCAGAGACAACGGCTTCAGGACGTCCGGCACTTCTTACAACAAGCATCCGTGGACCTCGCAATCATTGAAGACGACGAACTTCTGGAAGGTGAAGACTACCAAAGAGACATCCCAAGGCTACCAGAGTTGATCGCACAACGAGCGGTTTCCCCCACCAGACAGATGCCAGGGACCGTTCGGATCGACACGCCGTGGGAGAACATCCGAATAGAGATACCTTTTCTTGAAGAAGTCAGGGAAAACATTTGGAGGTCCCCGGATAGAGTCAAGAAGCCGGATGAGTTCGAGCTGAGAGGGGTCTCTCACGGGGATCAGCAGAAGAGGATGACATAGCTATGGATGCTGACCCAACTAGGACCGGACGTAAGGCTGGGGACCCGAACGAACAACTGAAGAGTCACTTCAAGGAACTCTCCCCGATATGCCAACTCCTCAGTGTCTACTGTGCAAAATAAGGACTTCCAACACCTCACTACGTTATTGAGCGAGTGGACAGAACCCGAGAGGAACTGAGCGAGAGCGACCTATCGTACCTCCCTGCCGATGAGGTATACCGCCTTTATCAGCTGTATGTGGAGAAGTACAAAGGTCCTCAAGGCTTCATCAAGAAAGAATGTCTCGAAGGGCTCTATCGGTTCATGATGCGACAAGTGAAATACTTCGCCGCGCACGACCTTCAGATGGCTCTGGAGAGCAACATGAAGAAGGTCAACATGGCCGAACCACTCAACGAAGGACCTGAGATCTAAGGGTTTCCAAGCAATCATGTGCACATCAGCTCGGTCATCGGCATCACCTACAACAATCCAACTGCCAAGAAGATATGGATGATGCTGAAGACATAGATTCATAAGTTGCGACGGATAATGAGCCTATAGAACAAGAAATAGGAAAACTCCCCCTATCTTTGAGCTTTGGTGGCAACTTCCTTTCTAACGCCGCAGAGCATCGTTCATGGCTATCGTGCCATATTGCTCTAGCTTGTTCATGTTTGATAGCAGCTCCTTGAAAACTGCGTCCATCGGAATCTCCAAGAGAGCTTCACAAAAAGGAATGTTAATTTCTAACTTCCTAAAAATATTAATAAAGCGCTCCAAATGTTTATCCGATTTTCCCCTTCGTAATGCCGCGGGATATGGAGGTCGAATTTGACTGGTGGGACTGGGTCAATCTTCTTTCCACAGCGATAGAATTCGGCTCGTCCTCGACTTCTACGGCTCGCTGATCCTTCCTTTGGCCGGGAGGAGTTGTGTCCGTGGTCGTGATGTTGCTCTCATCATCATTTTCCGTCTCTTTTGCCTCATCCACTTCCTCTGCCTCCTGAGTTGATTCCAGCATCTTCCCACTCCTCAGCTTAATGACCTTGACGTACTCTCGAGAGTTCTTTTCGGTGTCGCTTGGGATTGTGCCTGGTTTGCGCTCTGACACTGTATTTGAGAGCTGTCCCATTTGCATTATTAAGTCCTTTATTGCAGCTCGTATATCATGGAAGCATTCCTGAACTCTCCCTCCTAGACCCTGAACTCTTTCCTCCATCTTGCGGTTTTGATCTCCTTGAACCGCCGCCATTTTCTCCAAGCTATCTCCCAATCGGCCTTTTGTTTTGTTGGTGGCTCAATTTGTTGATTCTGAACTTCTGGAGGCTTCAGGTAGTGCGAGTTGCCATACGACAAATTAAGATGGCTTCTCCAGTTCGGATCGTATGTGTTGGAATATGCATTCCTCTGTCCATATGGATGTGATTGACCGTCTCAGGGTCCTGGGAGTGTATCAGGTCTAACCTTTTATGTATGGCTTCAAACTGCGCCTCCAACGAGCTACTTATCTCATGTACTCCAGTCGTCCGTCGGTCCAGATCATGCTCAGTATATCTTGCAGTGTAGGCTGAAGTTCACTCGATGGCTTGAAGTGCTTCCGCATCGCTTAAATCCATGAAAATTCGTGTGCACCCGCCGTCGACGATCCTCTTATTTGGTGTGCTCAGCCCTAAGATGAATGACTGCATCTGAACGCTCACAGGTATGTTGTGGTTTGGGCATTGTTTGAGAAGGCTCTTGTACCTACTCGATGCATCGCCAGAGATTCTTCACCTTCTTGTTTGAAGTTTACTAGCTACTCCTAATCTCACTGGTCCTTGACCATGGGTAATATTTGCCTAAAAAGTATTCCACTGAATGCTCAACTAGTGATAGATGCGTGTGGCAATGATGAGAACCATTCAGAAGCCTTACCTGTCATTGAAAATGGAAAAAATGTCAGCTTTATCACTTCTGTAGAGACACCGGGATATTTAATAGTTCTACAAATTTGAGTGAATTTCAAAATATCTGAATCGAGTCTTCATTTGTAAGCCCATGAAACTGTGATGAACAACGTCACCATTTGTATAGTAATGGGTTTAATCTCGAAATGATTATTTGGTCCCGCGGGGATGGCAACCGGGTCGTTGTCATAAAAAATTCCCGGAAGCGCTCGACTTACTAAAGTGGGACGTGGCGGAACCATCTCGTTGTACTGTTCTTCCTCGTTTTTGTGTATCTACATTCTCTGTCTACGATTCGCTTGTTACGCCGACGCGTAGCTTCAATTTTTGTGTCAAATAGCAGTGGTACGTTCCTCGAGCTTCGTGTCATGCACTAATAGAAATTTTCTGCACAAGAGGAAAAAACAATGTAAGCGATTTGGCAAATATAAGTAAAAATATAATACAAAATGATGATGATCCATGAATTAAATGTCTCAACTCAAACTCGGAATAAATCCTAAAATTAATAATATAGCTATCCCCGGTAACCGCGCCAAAAACATAACACTCTAGCAAGTGTATAGGTCGTGCAAGTAGTAAATATGGACGAAGTCCGAGTATCGATCCACGAAGACAGCTTGATTAATTCTAAGAAACTAATCCTAATTCTAATTTAGACTGAGTGAATTTTTATAGTTTTGATGATTTGATAAAAGAGACGAAAGCGCAAATAATAAAATGGACGCAAATAAGCTAAATGAGATAAAGATCAATTGACGACGAACGTGATCAAAGCACATACTCGGCACGGATTAATCCTAATATACGCGCTACCCATTACACGTAACTAGCGACCCTATGCGATAATGCCCAATCTCTATATTCCTATAAGACTGCAATTCACAGGCTTTCCGCTTTATGAATTTCCCCGAGTTTAGACGCTTTCGGCGCATCAGGTCTCGAAAACCAAACGTATGAAACCGAATTCCATCTCTGGTCTGTTTTACGTTGTGGTATCCTATATTAACTATTTTAACCGGTCTAATCACTTTTTCAGTCTCATAAAGCAATCAAAAATCATGTACATTGTGATCGAGCATACGCAAGCATTAATCTCAAATATAGAACACGTAACTAGATTCATTCAATTAAATAAAATACGAACAGCATTAGTACGAATTCATAATCCGGCCTAATACGGCCTAAATCACGAGAAAACTTATTAATAAAATAGAAACACAAAATATTCAATGTAGACATAATAGAAAAATAATAAAACTTCGACTATCACGGAAGGGACGCCTCGCAAGCCGTCAATTATCTTCTTTGTTCGTAGCATCTTTTCTTATTATTTCAGCGGTAGGTTTTTCTCTTTTCACTTCAATTGTCCAAGCTCCTTGAAATAGAAAATCCACCGACCTAATTGCCCTCATATGCGATTTTTCACTCAACGTATCTTTGGATCTTCAACTTTGAACGGATCAAATCCCGAAGCGCGTGCACATCTTTAGGGAATATATAACCACGCCAGTGACTTGTTCTCTAATTAGTAAATTTCTTGTGGACTTGTTTATTTCGATGGGCTCAAGATAAAAGGCCACAAAATAATTCTTCTGATAATTGTAGCCTAAATTCTCATAATTGTACTTAGTGCGCATAAGAACTTGACTTTCTTTAATTTTGCCCCCTACCTGTCAAACAAGATATATATTCGTACACGTACAATATTCGAGATATTTCGATAAATGACGGTCGGAAATATGCTTTTACGGGGAATAAGATAGTGTAAAATCCTAACTTATCAATCATTATCTCCTTTTGCTCTTTTTTTTTATCACGTAGAAACCAAGGTGTTGCCAAAATCCCATGCATGAAAGATTCTAGCCTCCAAAGTCGTGATTCGCAGCCGTTGGGCCCCCAATACCAGAATTTTTTGTCCCAATTTCGTTACCAAGAAGATAAGATAAGTTGAAAATTATTTTCTTGTATGTGTTTGACTTTTAACATGGCTACATGGACGTTCATAGCCTTCTTTCTTCAAGTTCACGGCCGTGAAGCGTTCGGTAATTAGAAAATGGTTTTCGACCTTCATTCACGACCTCTTGCACCTCATTCACGGCCATGAAGTACCCTTCACGGCTTGGTTGGTTCATGTTCACGGCCGCGACACAATCGGGCAAGAAATTGGCTCTCTGGTGCGCTTCACGGCCTCTTGCTAGCCTTCACGGCCGTGACACTTTTTCCTGCAAAATAGTAGCACGTTCAAAAATTAATATCTCTCAGTGTAGACCTCAGATTGAAAATCCCTTTGCTCAGAATCAAGATTAACGAGTCTTCTATCTATGGTTAAAATATCAGGTCAATCGAAAATTGTTTACCACGATCATTGAGAAATATGAAACTGACGCAAAAACTACGGTAAAAATGTGTGATTTTGCTGAGAAATCAAAATAGCCTAAAATTAACAAAACGACTTCACTTATCATGCAAACGAATTAAATTTAACAACTATAAACGTAAGAAATTACGTTTATCAGTTGTAGTTTGAAAATGGTGAGAAAAAGTTGTGATAGAAAAGAATGTCCGAAAAATGTACAATTTAGATGCTAAAATAATACAATAATTGTGAAAATATAGAATTCTAAACTATTTGTGGTGAGAAAAGAGAATAAAATAATTAAACTTAGAAAAAGTTGATTACTTTTGCACTAATTTTAAAAAGTTAACTAATTTTGCAATTCAAGTTTTAAAACATAACTATTTTTGCAATTCTCTTGCTACAATTGCATATTCTTAGACATTTAAATGATAACAGCTACCTATATTTACAATATTATTTATTTAGGAAGATTTAAATAAATGGCCTTTGACATAGTCATGTTAAAAAAATAGCCTTGAAATGTAAAACGACCAATATACCCTTACTGATTGGGCCCACATTCGAAACCAATATGTTTAATGTCGTGCGATTCAGGGTGGGTGGGCGGGGTGTAGTCTAGTGGTTATGTAGTCGGACGTTCAAGTGATAGGTCGTGGGTTCAAATCCCCAACAATTTTATTTTTAAGTCTCCTGCTATATAGAAGGGGGTCCGTGCTCTATAGAAGGGGTCCCATGGCATGGGACCCCGTCTATAGAGCAGGGACCCCTGCCTTATTGAAGGGGACCCTTGCTCGCTCATGGGATCCCTGTTATAGAGCAGGGGTCCCCTTCTATAAGGCAGGGGACCCGTGCTCTATAGCAGGGGTCCCATGAGCGAGCAAGGGATCCCTTCTATAGAGCAGGGACCCGTGATCTATAGTAGCGGGGCCTTGCTCATGGGATCCCTGCTATAGAGCAAGGGTCCCCTAGAAGGGATCCCTTGCTCATGGGACCCCTGCTATAGAGCACGGATCCCCAACAATTTTATTTTTAAGTCTCCTGCTATATAGAAGGGGGTCCGTGCTCTATAGAAGGGGTCCCATGGCTCATGGGACCCCTTCTATAGAGCAGGTAGTCTAGTGGTTATGTAGTCGGACGTTCAAGTGATAGGTCGTGGGTTCAAATCCCCAACAATTTTATTTTTAAGTCTCCTGCTATATAGAAGGGGGTCCGTGCTCTATAGAAGGGGTCCCATGGCATGGGACCCCGTCTATAGAGCAGGGACCCCTGCCTTATTGAAGGGGACCCTTGCTCGCTCATGGGATCCCTGTTATAGAGCAGGGGTCCCCTTCTATAAGGCAGGGGACCCGTGCTCTATAGCAGGGGTCCCATGAGCGAGCAAGGGATCCCTTCTATAGAGCAGGGACCCGTGATCTATAGTAGCGGGGCCTTGCTCATGGGATCCCTGCTATAGAGCAAGGGTCCCCTAGAAGGGATCCCTTGCTCATGGGACCCCTGCTATAGAGCACGGATCCCCAACAATTTTATTTTTAAGTCTCCTGCTATATAGAAGGGGGTCCGTGCTCTATAGAAGGGGTCCCATGGCTCATGGGACCCCTTCTATAGAGCAGGGACCCCTGCCTTATTGAAGGGGACCCTTGCTCGCTCATGGGATCCCTGTTATAGAGCAGGGGTCCCCTTCTATAAGGCAGGGGACCCGTGCTCTGTAGCAGGGGTCCCATGAGCAAGGGATCCCTTCTATAGAGCAGGGACCCCTGCCTTATTGAAGAGGACCCTTGCTCTATAGCAGGGATCCCATGAGCAAGGGCCCCCTGCTATAGAGCACGGGTCCCCTTCAATAAGGAAGGGGTCCCTACTCTATAGCAGGGGTCCCATGAGCAAAGGATCCCTTCTATAGAGCAGGGACCCGTGATCTATAGTAGGGGGCCCTTGCTCATGGGATCCCTGCTATATAGCAAGGGTCCCCTTCTACAAGGCAGTGGTCCCTACTCTATAGAAGGGGTCCCTTGCTCATGTTCCCCCATTGTGTGCGTCAGTCCCCTGCTATGATGGGACACGTTGCTTTTTTAAAATAACTCCTGTAAAAAGACGAAAATACCCTTAAATTCAACGCAATTTTTAAAATGGTATTTTTTTAAACAACCCTATTTATTTACTTCTAAAAGAAAGGTATGAACAGATTCAAGGACGAAGCGGATCTTCCTGCCTCGGAACTTCATTAACTGTTTCCACAGTTTCTCTGGGGAATTCTTGGCTTAGGTTCAAATTAACTACCTCAGTTTCTTCAATGAGTTCTCTTTGCGCCGTACTCTCTTGAAAGTTCGCATATTGCTCGGTGGGGCCCGAAAAAAGTGGACTTGGCGGGCCATTGGTCGAAGGAGAGTTGAGCGTAAATGCCAACGGTGTCGTTGATTGCACATTATGGTTGGTTGGAGTCGTCCTCATACATTCGCAGGTATAGCCGTTTGCCCTTTCTGTTGTTGCAGTGTTCCTAAAAGTATGAGAACTCATATCTTTGTTAATAAACCTGTGGAACAACTCCCTTGTGTTGGACCGTTCTATGGCGTTCCAATTCTGATGTAGAAACTGAGCTATGTAGAATGTGAAGACTATGAAAGAAGCTATGCCCACGATTAAGAAAAGTCCCCAGAAGCTTTCGAGGCCTAAGCTACTTGATGAGAGTATGCTGCTTGAGTCTAGGCACGAGGTTTTATCTCCGAGCCATTTTCTCTCAATGTTCGACATCCTTAGATCTTCAGTCACGTTCAGTATTTCTCTTGAAACATCTGGTACTAAGGGAGAACCTATTGGGAAGACCTTAAGATAAGAAAGAAAGTAGACAGAGTTAGAAATGAAAGGTTATGCCAAAATGGCAGTAGTAAAAGAATGAGTGAAGAATAGCGCTCACAAATGCAAAACCGTCGGTTTTATAAGTGGGTTCGACGGACATGTACTTCGAACAGTGGTTGGCAAGGAACAACTTCATGTACGGAATCTCGTCGAAAGCAGCGGCGATGGTTCCATTTGAGAGGAGTTCGTTAAGTTCCTCAGGTGTGTTGTAGACGAGGAGTCTTGATTTTGGAAACTTCATATTTTGTAGCATTCCGAAAACGAACGAGCCTTGTTGGTACCCTACGTATTTGTTGCTTTTGAGGAGATCGTTTACGTTTGTAACGGCGGGCTGAAGCTTTTGAACGGTTAGTATTGAAGTTAGACTCGCCGTATAGCTCTGAGTGAGTATGAGGACAAGTAAGAACCATATGATCAGCACGAATCTAGCGAGGTTGCTTATCACTCTCTCCTCTGTATAAACAAATCGATATAATCAGTTTTCAAAAACTTCGAAGTTGCGATTTGAGAATGGGAAAACTCGTACTTACTGTGGGCGAAGACCATGGTTGAGAAGGCGAACCAAAACACCATGCCTACTTGATGCCAAAATGGGCCCCTGAATTCTTCGTTGATTCTGTGCTCAAGAATCCAAACGAGAAACCCGATGAAGACAAATGAGCAAAAGCTCGTGAGCCAAAGTTGCCATGTAAGCGGCTTCAAGAATGCCCAGGCGTTGTTGGCTTTATTCTCTTTGATAGGCACAACCATGTAAACGCCTGATTCAGTGTACGGAAGGGTGAAATCGACGTAGTTTGATCTGTTCGCTACAATAGTCACATCTCCCACTACAGCATCGAAGTTCTGTTTGTTGATCAAGTAAAGATGGTCAGTCGAAATCGGGAAGACGAGATAATGGACGTACTGAATAAAAAATAATACGTAGAACGTACGCCAAGGAACACTTGATAGACCAAGTCATCGTAGCTTCCAGCGCTTCTACGGTGAGAGTTGGCAAATGGAATGTATTCGTATTGTACACCGTACGGTAGCTTTTCCATCACTGCATCGAAAACGTCTATGCAGTATCCTTCGACTTCGGTTGAATTGTCGTCGTTCCAATTGACATTAAGAAACTCTGTGAACCCATCTTTTAAAGGTACTCCTATTCTAAGCTTTTTCCCATTCGTTGGGATTACCCAACCCTTAGGTCGAGTCGACGTATCGCCAGGCCATATGATGGGTCCTAAATTAGACCTCGACGTTGAAATCGTATTTTTCGTAGGATTTAGTCTTACGATTCCTTTTTGTTGTGTCCAATATCCCACCACACGGGCGCCTGGGCCGACTAAGTTGACTATCTGGTAAGGAGGCGACTGAAGCTGCCCATCAGCCAAGCTGAAGTTTCCCGCGAGTCCTTTAAATACTGTGCTCGATATTGCCTGAACGAGCTTTGGCCCAGCGCTCGAGATTCCTATATTCTCCAGGTCAGTCGATTTTCTTGAAGCATTGGAGGTTAGAAATGTTGAGTTGGTTAGCGTTGGTGCTGCACTTTCCACCGCCATAGCTAGTGCAGTTGCAGAGTCGTAAGCCCATAATCCATATATGTTGAATATAGAGCTGATTGGTAGCGAACGGTTTTGCTGAATCCTTCTGTTATATCGAAGGGTAAAGTCGTCGAGCTCTTTCGAATTAGGAACGTAAGGCCTCACACCAATGACTCCCATCATAGATTCCATGACAGAGTTATCAAGAGCGCTCAGCCCATTCGTCATGCCGTCTGTTATCATCCAAGCATAATCCCGACTCATCATCCCAAGCTCGTTAGCTTTGGTAAAGAGACGCCCGCCGAGAGGAGCTGACATGTGAACGATGAAGACCCTCGTTTGCATGGACATCAGCTTGTAGAGCTCTTCGACGATTTGTTCGTCTGTTGCTAAAGGCGAAATGATGCTTCTGTAAGGTACGCGACAATTTACCTTTTCCAATGCGTCGGTTAAGAATGGTATTATCCCTTCACCGAAATCGTCGTCCTCGTAAATGGGAACCACTTCCCTCCATCCAAAGGCTTGAACGATAGAGCTGATCGCCCCTACTTGCGAAGAGTCGTTCAAAGCAGCTCTGATGAAGAATGGACTTCTTGATGATGAGAGAAATGGGCTCGTGGCTGAAAACGTTATGATGGGCATTTGTGATTTGTTTCCGAGGCTTATGATGAAATTCGCTTGCGTAGAAGAGAAGGGACCTATAATGGCCTTGACTTCGACGTTCTTCAATAGGTCCAAAGCTGCATTTTTTTAATGGACTTTAACCACTATTGTTGAACGTTATTTTGCTGATTATTTTGGTTTTTTTCTTTTTTACCTGCAGAAGCTGCTAGGACGACATCGTTCTGTGAATCCCTTGTGTGAAGAACGATCCTCGTCTTGTAATGGCTGTGTGTGTCGTAAAAGTCTGAGAGGGCCATTTCTATGCAATTCAATCCCATCGTTCCAACGTAATTCATGTCTAAGACAACGCCAACCTTCACTGGGATAAGCGTGTTTTGCGCCAAGTTCGTCTTGCTCATGAAGAAGAATGCGAAAAGGAGGACGACTTGAAGAGGTATTTTCTTCATTGATTGTGCTTGGGATGGTGCTTTGACTCAGCATTTTTCTTGTGCCTGGACGTTATATGTTTATATAATATTGTGAATTCAGTAGTCGTTTGAAATATCATATGCAAGAAGTAAACCGTGTAGGGACCCGATACAGTTATTATAGTAATGTGATAGCGTGTGTATATAATATACAGCTTTACTCTACCTTCAGGTTTACATTGAAAAGGTCAATAGTCTTCTGTTCTTCATTTAAGGCTTACCGTTGAAAAAGGTTAGAAATCTACGCCTGTTTAAAAGTGACACATATCCCTTAGAGAAACCTAAACACTGTATCAAATTAAGAGAGAATAAAATTGTACATCATATGTTATGGTAGAAGAAGGTCCGGAGAAATTTCGAGAGCTTTCATTTTCTATCTAATGACGTCGTGATTGCAGGACGAAGTCGATTTGATTCTTGAGATTTAAGACTAATAATATCTATCTTCATAGTATTTTATTATTTTTTAGCTGTTTAGCAATGAGATGACGTAGAATGTAGGTTTAATTCATGCTTTAAGGAGTGATGCGATGTGTGCCTTGACAAGTCATGTAATCTAAGGTTCAGACTAGAACGGTCAGTTTGGCCCGCAGGCCGGCCCGCCCCGCCCCTCCAAAACGGCGGGTTGGGCTGCAATTTTTTAGGCCCGCCCAGGAGTGGGCCTGAACGGGCCAGCCTGCGCGGGCTGCGGGCTAGGCGGGGCGGGCATTAATGTTAACAAAGATAAAATGACATTTATAGTTAATAATTTATTAATTAGATCATAATCACTACATATATATTAATAAAATATAATTATATGTTGGTAATCCATAATTTATTAATAAATACTTAATTAAATAAAAATATATAATAAGTTAAAGTATAAAATTGAAAATAAAAAAAATAAAAACTTCTAACCGGGAGGGCCTGGCCCGTCTGGCCCGCGGCCCGCCGTCGGGCGGGCTGGTTTCCATTTTTTCAGGCCCGCTAAATCGCAGGCCAGCCCGCCCCGCCAAATGGCGGTCTTTGGCGGGTGGCGAGCCAGCCGACCCGGCCCGGGCCATTGACAGCTGTAGTTCAGACGAAGAACTGCATTTGTATCCAAGTATTTGTTTACGAAACTGAGGAAGAAGTGATCATCTGCCTATCCGAAGTTGATTGTAGAGTGGAGCGTTGACTTTGAGGTATTTGCTTATTTATGACGAAGCTGCTAAGAAATGTTACTCAGCTTCTGTCATGGTATGTTACTATGTTTGTTCAACGGTTCAATTTTATACAAAACTATCGCATTCTGATATTAATCACTAGATTCTGCCCGAACTACCAAGGTGTTGTCGAATTGAATGAGTGACATTGAGCTTAAATATATAGTTATATTTATGTTACTTTAATTTTGATATCTGGATTGCTATTCACCGCCCCCTTTTTCCTAGTTACCGCCCCCTAAAGGGATAAAAAAAGACGATTTTGCCCTTTTGAATTTAAATTTATATTTAAATTCCTTTTAGAAACAACAGTTTTGATATCGCAATCAAAAATTCAAATCAGACTCAAACATAACAAGAAAAAATTGAAATCGCAATGAATCGTCTATTAGGGAAATGGAAAGGAAAAAAGAAAGAGTCTAATGTCACGGATGGTAAGCAAATTCTCGTAATTTCGTTCGTATAGACGTAAATTCTCGAACACAGATCGGACATCAAACTAAAAATTTGTACCGACCGAAATGAAATTTCGGTCGGTATAAGTGGCGACCGAACAACAATTTCGGTCACCCCTTGTGGCGACCGAAATACTGCTTCGGTCACCTGTTGAGGTGACCGAAATTATTGTTCGGTCGTTATTGTCCCAACCAAAATCATGTTTCGGTCAGGACAGTAAACACCGAGATCATGTTTCGGCTACTTTGGAGGTGACCTAAGTTCTGTTTCGGTCAGGACAGTAAACACCGAGATCATGTTTCGGTCACTTTTTTTTTTTACTTTTTTTTTTCAGACTTGGAGAGTGTCCCGGAGGTTGCCACGTGCGAAGGGATAAACTACAGTCGGCATTTTCGCGAAGGAGGCCGATTTCCGACCGACGTGGAAGCCATTAACTGGGCGAAAGGCGTCGCTATTGGTCTTGGTTTCGAGGTGATAATTTCGTCGCACAAGAAATTTGGAACAAAAAAATTGATTAGATGTTCTCGCGGAGAACGTTATAGAGGCAATGAGGATGAATTGGAGAGGCTGTCGATGTCTAACAAGTGTAGGTGTCCGTTTGTAGTCATAGCCCAGCAAGATCCAGCTACTAGGGAATGGTTCATTCGTACGGGCCCACCTGAAAAATCCATGCACAATCACCCACTGATACATTATCCCGAAGGACACCGCCAGACGAGTGGGTTAAGCAGCCAGGCAAAGAAGGTCGTAGAGGAAATGACTGCTGCGCAAGCGAAACCATCACATATCCTCTCAGCGATGAGGGCTCGACACAGCGTAGATAACGCGACGATCCGACATATATATAATTACAGAGATCGTTTGAAGAAGCAATATTCTGAGGGTCGAGACGTGGTGAGCCAGTTGATGCACCAAGCGACAGAGTCCAGATATTTGTTGAAGCGCTGAGAGACGTGGATACTAATGTGCTGACACATGTCTTTCTCGCACACCCGGAGTCACTCGCACTGCTGAGGACGTATCCTTATTTTATTGGGATTGACTCGACGTACAAGACCAATAGATATAAGATGCCTCTAGTTGAGATTATAGGGATGACTCCCTGTAATCACAACTTTTTGTGTGGGTTTGCCGTCATGGACGACGAGACGGAGAGAAGTTACGGGTGGATGTTGCAGTCTATCAGGGATATTATAGGAGCAGGTGTCCAACCGTCGGCGATTGTCACTGATCGTGAGTTGGGCCTTGTTCGACCGGTACATATGGTATTTCCCCATTCTCACCATCTGCTGTGCACGTGGCACATTTATAAAGATGTGGAGAACAAAGTTTATAGGTTGGGGGAAAAGAGCAAAAAGACCGCAGCTCACTTCACGCACAAGTCATGGAAAGCAGTCTTGGAAGCTCCGACGGTTGACGAGTATGAGAATGCAGTGAACGACATGCGTCTGCGCTGGCTGGCCGACTCAGAAATTGTTACTTATGTTGAGCAGACGTGGTTGGTGCATAAGGAGAAGTTCGCTAGAGCTTGGACGAACCATGTGCTTCATTTCGGGAACACGACACATGTCGTGTGGAGAGTGCTCATAGCGAGCTTAAAGGATGGCTGAACTCGGCCACTGGGTCTCTGGACACCGTATGGGTGAAGGTTCACGAGCAGATTCAGAACCAGTTGATTCGCATCAGAAAGGTAAATTAATTATTATTACGTGTCTCTTATCCTTATCTAATAATATTTTAATGTTGACTTGCAGTCACTTGAGGAGTCCCGGTCGAAACGACCTATTCCGATGTCAGGATTTCCATTCCTAACATTGTTATACAGAGTTTCACACCATGCAATATTAATTATGGGAAATGAGCTGCGGCGGGCCAAAGAGTTGTCGGATGAGGTGTACTCCAGGTGCGGATGTGTAGTACGACGTACGCACTAACTACCATGTGCTTGCGAGCTTCAGCAATGCGTGGACAACAACTATCCACTCGGTAGAATGCTTGCACGACTTCTGGAGGACACTCACAATCGGTGATGGAGTAGTTCCTGATATCTCTGATCAAGAGCGTCTATACGACCTCATGCGTGAGGCAGATGGCAGACCGCGATAGAACTCGTGCATGATGTCGGGCTTCACCCGGTTCCCGCTCTTGTCGACGAACAGCGTCGACCCCAATAGAATCCACAGCCAAGCGATGGCCTGGAACCCCCCCGGCCGACCCTCCCGCATCCTCTGCATCACGTCTTTCGACGCAACTGCACCTCCTCTCCAAAATCCCCTCAGAGCGTCTGCGGAGACACCCATAATCTCCCTCGCCGCGATCTGCTGGTCGCCGGCGTCCGGGGTGCCCGAAACCATCGTCCCGTCGATCGGGACCCGGAGGATCTGCTCTACGTCGTGGAGCATGATCGTCATCTCCCCCCACGGCATGTGGAAGGTGTTCGTGTCGGGGTGCCAACGCTCCACAAAAGCGCACAGAAGAGGCTGGTCCAAGTGACCGAGCATGGCATCTGTGAGGTGCGCAAGACCCGTGCCATCGATCTCGCTCTGGGTCTCCGGCGGGAGCTTGCTGTATCACAGCTTAAGCGACCGAATATACAAAGTACGCTGCTCGCACTTCAGCAGCGGCCTCTCCTCGTCACCCGCCCAGATGCGGGGCGCGATGTGCCCCAAGTAACTAGGGATCACCTCGCCATCTTGTGGACCACCTGGCTGTGGCCCCTGCACCCTCCAGGAATCGTCATCTACGACCCTGGAGCGCTTGCTCCCTATTTTATTTTTACGAATAACCACTCCTAAATTTATTTTTTTTGTAATATTAAGACACAACATCGCAAGTCAGTTTATAATGGATAAGGGAATTACCCGAGGAGACCGGTATCACATCGTCGTCGGATGACTCAAACGATGCCGCATCGTATGGCACCTCCTCATCCGCATGCGCCTCCTCGTCCGCATGCGGATCGTATTCCGCATACACAGAATGCGAATCACCCGCTCGCTGCCGCCTCGCCTCCTCCTGTTCCCTACGAACGGATGCATCAACGCCGCGCGCCCTCGTATGACGCTCTCCAGATCCCTCCAACGGGGGGGATCTGCTGCTCCCTCCGAGCAGGGACTTCCCACCCTTGGCCTGCAATTACATAGTTTATAAAAAAAAATTAAAAAAAAATGACCGAAATGAAATTTCGGTCGGTCCATGACCCGACCGAAATCGGATTTCGGTTGGTACCGATCCACCCGAAACGGGATTTCGGTCAGAACCTAGGTGACCGAACAGTGATTTTGGTCAGCCAAGTCCCGACCGAAACATGATTTCGGTCGGCCATGGTCGTGACCGAAATCGGATTTCGGTCACCACCCTGGCCGACCGAAATCATGTTTCGGTCGGGACTTGGCCGACCGAAATCACCGTTCGGTCGTGCCGTTTTTCGCCCGATTTCGCGTCCGACCAACCGTTTTCCGGCCTAGTTCGACCCGTTTTCGACAATCTATCTACGTACGAATGAATTTTACGACAATTTTCTTACCAATCGTGAGAGCACGCCCTTTCCCTTTCCCTTTCCTTTTCCCCGTTCCATTGCGATTTGCAAATTTCTCTGTTTTTTGGTTTGATTTGGATGTGTGATTTGAAAAGTGTTGCGTAGTAAAGGACTTTAAATAGGAATTCTTACTTTTTATTATATTTTACCTTTTTAAATTATTTTAAATAACATAAGGGCGAAATAGTCTTTTTTCAGTCCTTTAGGGGGCGGTAACAAGTAAAAAGGGGGCGGTAAATAGTAACTCCCGATATCTGGATTGCTATACATTTATTATTTAATAAATGAAATATAGTTCTTAAATATATAAAGTGAAAACTAATCTGGTGGCATATAGTTACAATAACTAAAATATTTTGAAGTGAAATGATAAATTTTTAAATCAATTAAATTAGAATTATGGGAATTACAAATAAAATAACACACCAAATTGGCAGTTGTTAGCAACTGTAGCACTTTTATATATCTACTAGTATATTTAGCATATCCTATGTATGTGCAAATATATGTCACTTTTATATTGTTATATTATTAATTAAGTTATTTAAACAATAGAAGAGTTAAAGGATTAAATTGTAATAAATCAAAATATTAAGTGTCAAATTGTAAAAAAAAACTAACTATTTTACATGCCAAATAGCAGTTTATACATACCACTCACCATCAATATAATAGAATAGATACTAGTAAATTTGGCACACTTTAAAACATATAATTATATTTATGTTACTTGAATTTTGACATTTATAATATTTAATAAATGAATTATAGTTTTCAAATATATAAAGTAAAAAACTAATGTATTAGAGCATAATTTTGCAATAACTAAATAATTTAGAAATGAAATGGTACTTACTGAATTAATTTAAATTACAAAATAAAGAGGTACTAAATTGCAAGTAAAATGACAGACCAAATAAGCAGTTTTTAGCCACCTAGTCCTTTTATATAATAAAAGATACCAGTAGTTTTGCATACCAATACATGTGTGCTATATAATATTATGTATATTAATAATAAAATAATACTAAAAATAAAAGGATGAATTTGGAAATATATAAATGTTGTGTAGTGGGAGGTTTTATTCCTTAATTTAAGCAGATACCAAATTGGAGGCAGTTAGCCAAAGCCCTGAGGCTTAATGAAATAGAATAGATATAAAAGAATAATTATATACATACACCGACCACGTACGTATATTGCTATATATACGTCTACATACTAATTTCTCCTAGTACGGTAAAATCATTATATATTTATCGTGTAGAAATGCACGGATCTTAAGACATTTAACTACATACTAGTGCTTGAAAGATATGGGTATCTACATATAAATACATTTTGAATAAAAACTTACAATACCTATGTCAGAATTTTTTACAGATAGGTACGATTTAATTTGTACAAGTCTTTTCAGTCATGTCGTACCTTCATGTGTGTGTATTGCGTACCATAACATGTTGATATAGGGTAAAAGTGTTTGTACGTCGTACCTAGTGTGTAAATAGGGCGTACCTACATTTTCTAAACGTATTACATACCACAATACGTTGATATAGGGTACCCAAATGTGTTGTATGGCGTACCTGCGGCGGATCGGGTACCTTTCTGCAAAAAAATTATTCTGTTAAGTACCTACATATAAAAAATGCTGATAGGGTACTAAATTAAAAGATTTTTTTACAGATGGGGTATTTATGTGTAAAGACCCCTGAAAGATATACAAATAATATATAATAATGTGTTTAACATATTTATCAAAGTGATTGATTTTCCAGACAGATGTAAACAAATCATAAAAGCTAAGTATTCTATGAACTTTATGAAGTAAGCTTATGTTGAAGATTGATGTGGACTCAACTGAGATTAGGGCTGGGGAAATATACCGAAATACCGATGTACCGTCCTTATCGTATCGTAACGTATCGAAAATATCGAAAATTTTGGTATACCGAAGCTTTTGGTAAGGTATGATCCGTACCGAAAATTTTCGGTACGGAAATGGTATGAAAATTTTAAAAATTAGGTATACCGATTATACCGAAATACTTAATATTATATATATATATATACACACACCTACATATACTAATACTATATTATTTCAAAAAGTTAAAAATATTATAAGGATCTTCATAATTTATTTAGCGCATAAATTATTAACTATACCCTTGAGGCTCACCATATTTTGTTAATCTTCACTAATTTTCCGTTAATCTTGATGCAATTAATTTTTCTTAATCTTCACTAATTTTATTAAATAGCGGTTTCGTTTCAATTAATAGTATAAAACGTTGTATGTTTTGGTTATGTAAAGTTCTTTGTGTTATTAAGGAAATTGACTAAAGTATGTAAATTATTTAAGGTTATTTTAGGAATTAAAAATCTTTCTATTTTGGATAATGTGGTGTTAATAATCTATCTTATTGGAGCCTAAGTTGTTTGAATTTACTAAAAAAAATTCGAAAACAACGAATTAATGAGTTACGAGACACGCATGGTAAAAAACCTTCCGCGTGAATGGTATGAAAGGTATGATACCGATACCATACCGAAATTTCGGTATGATACCGTATCGAAATTTAAGGTATACCGAAATTTCGGTGTGGTATTGGTATGATTTTTCTCGATACCGAAATTTCGGTACGGTATACGGTATCACAGTTTTGGTACGGTATACCGTACCAAACCACCCCTAACTGAGATTGGCCGAGAAAACAAAAAGAAGCCCAATAAGCCCATGAAGAAGGAAGGTCCATGATGAGGTACGAAATCAGATCTAGGAAAAAGGACCCGCGAAGATCCCCTAGATATAAGTATTATCTGGACAAAGGAGGTAGGACCTCCGGATAATACAGGACGAAATAACATCAGAAGAGAAGGAAGGAAATCATAGAGACGCGTGTCAACTTATTATAGGGAAGTACTACTGATCACGTTACTGTAGCGGCCGCCAGGGGTCATTCAATGAAGCAGCCTCCATTATTCCTAGTACCCAAGTCAGTACGTCCCGCGGAAAACCTGGAACATAGCATCATGCAGGCGGCTAGGAGCTACTATAAAATGGAGACTTAGCCACATTTCTAACATATCTCACTTTTCTACATAGAAGTTCATATAGCATTTTCTCTCTATATTTTGCCAATATATTTTCCACGTTTTAAGAGTGAAAGTGAGGGTCACTTGAGTGTGTAAAGCATCATAACTTAGTGAAAGGAAGTTCCCAGCGCCCCGTGGATGTAGAATCCAATAGGATCTCGTGTTATTTCCATTTACGTCCCCTTCACGTCCCCCCCATCAAGAACACCTCGCGTACTTTAAAAATTGCATAACGATTGATCTACCGTTAACTAAACATCCAGAGCCCCCTCACTTAAAAATCTTCTTGATTGGGAGAGCCCCATATCAAATGGCGCCGTGTGTGGGAAACTCGGAGTTGAAGGCGTGAAAAATTTCGTAGGCAAGGTACGAGGTTGCGTTGAATACTTCTTGTGTGTTTTTGTTCTGTGTTATAGGGACGAATTAGGGAGCACAAAGGCGCTGATGGAAGAAGATTCTAACATACCAAAAAAGCTGGACCCACGGTTTGAAGAAGTGGGACAAGTCGCCACCCCGGTACCTACTCCTGGTGTGATAGCTCCAGAGACACCAATCACCCAGACCGCCGCACAGTTGGATCTTCTGGTACGTAACACTGTCACCAGCACCCTAGCCGAGAGGCGTAAGAAACGGACGAAATGAAAAAAGGCCCAGCCACGCGCCGAGGCTGAGCAGATGGACGGTCGATTCACGAAAATGACTGGGGAAAACGAGACACATGCTCAACCCCAGGCGACGTCCCCAGAACAGAGCAGGCGATTGTCCGTGTAGCACCCGAGTCCTCGTATACTATAGGGCCAATAAATTTGCATAAATGTTGAATGCAATTATGTGCATTTTGTGCAATTATTCTGTGCTCGTGTGAATTATGTGCATTAATGCCATGACTATGCGATTCACTTAATTATGTGCTCATGTTACCTACGTGGAATTTCGTGTGGAAAATTACGTGCTTACGTGGCTTAGGAAATCTCCTGAAAATTTAGTCGGGCTACAGGGTTCCAATTCAATTAGAACTTCAAAATAGGCCCAAGAGGGAAACTAGGCCATGAGTAAAAATGTGACTTAAAGGTCTCAAGTGGGCTAGGAATTTAGAAATTGGCCCAATACCCTTAGAAATGGTTTTAGCAAATAAACTCCCTTGATTTAAGGGATATTTTCGTCAGGTAACCCATCCCCACCTAAATCTCATTTAAAGATCATTTCAAGTCAACCCAAATCCAAGCCAAGGAACTAACGTGAACTCAAATCAAAGGAGGAGAGACACGAGGTTGAGTTGTGCTTTGGAAGAGGTAAAAAAACACTAACCCTACACCTCACGTTTTAAGCTTAAGAAATTTGAGGAAATGAGGAATGGTAAAAAAAGCTCTAGGATTGGGTGCGAAATTGTAATGTAGGGTTCCCTTGAGTTTTGTGGGGATTTGGCTAACCCAAAATGTTTCAGGACTCGTTACTTTAAACTAAGGTGATTTAGAGCTAACCCTAGACGTTTTTTAGGTCTAAAGATAACCTTAGAGCTTATGAAATCTGGAAATAGGGGTTGCAATGTGGTTTTGAGCGGATGAATATTTGAAGGTTTCGATCGAAAGTGAGAAAAATCGATCTTAGTATAAGTTTCGATCGAAACCTAGTACAACTTGACATGATAAAAAATGAGTTTCGATTAATTTTATGGTACAGTGAGTGAATTGGGTAACTTATGAGTTTCGATCGAAACTCCCTCAAATATATATAAGAATCGATCGAAAGTGGACAATTATGTCAGGGTTTCGACCCATTGCAATCAATAAATGGACTTCGGCCGAAACCTCACCCCATACCACATGCATCGATCGAAAGTGGCTAATTACTTTGCTTAGTATCGATCGAGACTGGGACGACAATGATGTCGTCATCAAGCGGCGAAACTCATCCCATAATACATTCAATCGATCGAAAGTGGCTAATTGCGTCGCCTAGTATCGATCGAAACGGGGTGACGCCATGCTGACGTCAGAGCACGGCGAAACCCACCCGAAACTCCATCCTATCGATCGAAAGTCATCCTCAATTCTGCATAGTATCGAGCGAAACCTAAATCTATCGAAACCTAAATCAATCGAAACTCTATGTGTAGTTTCGATCGAAACACTAATGATGGCATGCTGACGTCAGAACACGGCGAAAATGAACCTTCGATGGACTTTCGGGCGAAAGTGACCACATGCATGCAAAATTGATCGAAAGTGACGAGGGCTGACGTCATCATGCGGCGAAACTCACATGGCGTTCGTGGTTTCGATCGAAACCCTACTAATTATGAGGGAACATGGTGAAACCTATGAAAATTAGGAGTCAGTTGAGGTAATTGAATTAAGTAATATACAATTCGATTGAAAGTGGGAAATACTACAAAGCATTAATCAAAACCGAACCCTTACACTGATGAACTTTTGCCGAGATAAAAGGATAGGGTCGGAAGTGATACTAACATGACTTAGAATAAAAATTGGGCAGGGACTTGGACCAGACCAAAATGGAGCAAATTGGTCTTAGCGAAGTAAAATAGTTTAAGCAATTGGAAAGACAAAAGCTAGTTGCTTTAATAAGATTAGCTAAGAAAAATCACGTACTAACGCTCCAACTATTTTATTAAAGGTTGTGCGTTAGGATTTCACGAGGGATCGAGATAATAATCGACGGACGACAGGTAAGTAGAAATCCAACTACAACACATAACTTGCGTGTTATATATTTTGTATGACTATGTGCCTACGTGATGTCATGATTACGTGGACCGTTATGCTTTCATGTGATTAGCATAAATTGCATTTATTTGTATATGCATATTCATGTGCACGCACGAACTTATGGGGGAGGGTTGCGGGACTGAGTGTGCATAATGATATGTCGCTTGTACGCGACCAGGACTTGCCGATATGGGCCAGTGTGTCAAGTCGCAGTTGAGTCAGGGGCTGTCTCCTATGTTACCAGGGCGGCGTTTAGCGTTGTCGTACTATTATTGTAGATATATATATGTTGATATCCTATGGATATGATTGGGCGTGGCCCGTGGCGGTAAGGTGCGACCTGGAGGGTGCGACCTGAGGGAATAAGCGACACAGGGTGGAACCCTGGTGTAGGAGACCTCAGCTTGGGCTACCAGCGTGAGCGAGCGTCGGAAAGTCGGGGACGACCGGGTTCGTATGGCAACCTAGGGGAACGATGTGCATCCTAGGGTTTGGCCATCTGGCGTGGACCGCTGTCGTACTGTCCCTGAGGGACGTGAGCTCTTGTGGTGCATAGTGAGATTAGCCGAGGGCCCTGAGTATGTGGTACGGTAGTTGTGTGCATCGGCGCGGATCGCCTTTGCGAGTGTCATATGCATCGGCGCGAATCGCCTTTGCGAGTGTCTTATGCATCGGCATGGATTGCCGTTGCGTGGGAGTGACACGTGCATACATGCATGATTTCTGCTTCTGAGCCTCGGCGGCTCATTTTTATGTTATGTGTTGTAGGCACCAGCGACCATGGTACGTGATCGCTTTTGAAGGCAAGGCCGATCTTTTGGAGCTTCGTGCTGCTTTGGGGGTGGACGTGTGTGTATGGATGACGAACTGTGAGGCCGGGCGTATAGGAGACCTTTGCTGTGCCGACACACCTTCGCCTTGTAATTAGATCATGTCTTGAACATGGTGTTCGACATGTATTCTTTTGACTTGTACAGAACATCGTTCCATCATGTAAATGGAAAATGAAAAATTTCATACGCATTTTCAGTGCACATTATCGTATACGTGTTTTTGTTGCACTTCACTACTCACAACTCGCTAGGCACATAGGAACGCTCTAGAATAGGCAGTTAGGGAGTCGGGGTTGCGACAGGGTGGTATCAGAGCTTCGGTCACAGGTTCTGTAGACTGTCCATACACACACACCCAAATGAGCGGAAGCAGCCTTGCAAGTAAGTGTTAAGTCTATGTGAATTTCTACGTTGCATAATTTATTGGCCTTAGGACCTTCAGGATAGGATAAGAAACGATGGTAAGAACTAGGGGAGAATCTAGCGGAGACGATGATCAGACCCGGGGAAACACAGACCCTCCAGACAATCGAGATGCGACAATCTTCCAATTGACAGAACTGGTCCGCCAGTAGTTGGCAGATTCAACAACTGATCCAGCAGAACGCTGCGAACACTGGTCCGACTCAAGCTGAAAGGATAAGCTGGTGGGAGAATGGTTCCGAAGGTTGAACCCACCGACCTTCGAAGACACGGCTGACCCAACGGCCGCAGAAGACTGGATAAGAACATTAGAGAGCATGTTCGTCTACAGCAGAGTCCCAGAGGCGGAAAAAGCTCTTTGCGCTGCGTTCCTGCTAAGAGGAAGCACCGGACATTGGTGGGACACCATCATGGTGATCGAGAATCCAGCCACAATGAGCTGGGACAGATTCAAGGAACTATTCCGAGGCAAGTACTTGACGGCCCCAGTGAGAGCCCAGCACCTGAACGAATTCATCAATCTCAGGCAGGGATCTATGACCGTGGCGGAGTACATACGAAAGTTTGAGCAGCTGTCCAGGTTCGCAACACACATGGTCAGCACGGATGCTTTGAAAATTGAACGGGTTCTGGAAGGATTGAAGCCCGAGCTCTACAGAGATGTGAGCATGGCGGAAATTCAGGGGGCTACATATGCTCAGGTAGCGGAGAGGGCCATGGTGGCAGAACAAGCTGAAGCCCGGATTGTGAGGGCACAAGAGGCCAAGCGCAAATTTGCGCAAACGCAAGGAGCGCCATGGAGCGGAGGAAATCAGAAGCGGCAGTTTGTGGCCAAATGTGGCAAAAATAGATTCCAGAACAGGCCTCCTCAACAACCTCGGGGGATGGTGAACAGACCCCCAAACCCGAACCAGAATCAGGGGGCAGCACAATACCCTAACTGTCAGAAGTGCGAAAGGAAGCACTTCGGGATTGCAACACACCGGCCAACGCGTGTTTCAGGTGTGGGAAGCCGGGCCACTTCGCGAGACAGTGCCCGAAAGGTGCTTCCGGAAGCCAGGCCGAAAGCCAAGTGAGACCTCCGATGGTGCCAGCACGGGTGTACACCATCGCATCTGAAGAAGCGGAGAACAACCCGGCGGTGGTGACAGGTACCCTCCTAATCCACCGAACACCCACATGCATCTTAGTAGATTCTGGGGCGACCCACTCATTTGCGTCTGTGAAGTATGTGACGAAACTCGGGGTAACGCCTGAACGAGTGGATTATGAGTATAGTGTGGCGATCCCGAACGGGATACCAACTCGTACTGATCAAATAATGCGGGACTGCCCGGTAGTAGTAGATGGTAAGGAATTGCCCGTAGACCTGATAGTCATCCCGATGGACGACTACGAGGTGATCCTCGGAATGGACTGGCTTTCAAAGTACGGAGCGGTGATAGACTGTAGTCGTAAGGTAGTTACGTTTAGTATGGAAGGAGAAGAACCTTTCATCTTCGAGGGGACAGCGGGGGAGAAGCATTCCAAGAATATCGACATTGAAAGCTCAACGACTAGTCAATTCCGGATGCGAGGCATATTTAGTGTTCGCACTGAAGACAGAGGAAAAAAACCCTACGAAATTCGAAGACGTACCCGTAATTAAGGAGTTCCCATACATATTTCCGGAAGACTTGCCGGGACTACCCCCAGACAGAGAAATCGAGTTTACAATCGACCTGCTGCCGGGAGCAGCACCAGTGTCCAAGACTCCATACCGATTAGCACCGACCGAATTAAAGGAGCTAAAGGAACAGATAGACGAACTCCTACAGAAAGGATTTATTCAGACAAGCTTTTCTCCATGGGGTGCGCCAGTTCTATTCGTGCGAAAGAAGGATGGCTCAATGAGGCTGTGCATAGATTACAGGGAGCTGAACAAGTTAACAGTCAAGAATAAGTATCCATTGCCCAGGATCGACGATCTCTTTGACCAACTACAAGGCGCCACAACATATTCCGAAGACGGCGTTCAGTACCAGATACGGGCACTTTGAATTTCTAGTAATGCCCTTTGGACTGACGAACACACCAGCGGCCTTCATGGATTTAATGAACTGGGTGTTCAAGACATACCTAGACCGGTTCGTGATAGTGTTCATCGACGATATCCTTATCTATTCACGGACGAAGGGTGAACACAAGGGGCACCTGAGGATAGTGCTCGAAACATTGCGGGAAAACCAAATTCAAAAAGTGTGAATTCTGGCTGGATCAAGTAGCATTCTTGGGACACATCATCTCGGGAGAAGGGATTTCAGTGGATCCAAGAAAAATTGAGGCAATAAATGACTGGCCGCAGCCAACCAACGTAACGGAAGTACGGAGCTTCCTAGGCTTGGCGGGTTATTATAGAAAATTTATAAAGCATTTCTCGAAGATTGCGATGACGTTGACGAAGTTGACAAAGAAGAACACCCCTTTCCAATGGAGTGAGGAGTGTGAATGGAGTTTCCGGGAACTAAAGAAACGGCTAACTACAGCCCCAGTGTTTGCGATACCTACGGGAACAAGAGGGTTCTCAGTGTACAGCAATGCCTCGCAGAATGGGTTGGGATGCGTACTGATGCAGAACGGTAACGTGGTGGCTTACGCCTCACAGCAATTGAAGGAATACGAGAAGAATTACCCTACCCATGACCTTGAGTTAGCAGCAATGGTCTTTGCTCTAAAGATTTGGAGGCACTATCTGTACGGAGAACGGTGCGAGATATACACAGACCACAAAAGCCTGAAGTATTTCTTCACCCAAAAGGAGCTAAATATGAGGCAAAGGCGGTGGCTAGAATTGGTAAAGGACTACGATTGTGTGATCAACTACCACCCAGGGAAGGGGAATGTGGTAGCGGACGCTTTAAGTTGGAAACCAGTAAGCTCAGAACTCCAGCAACTCGAAGTAGAGATCGTACCATTTGGCGAGGTCGAGGTGAAATTAGCAGCATTGACCCTACGACCAACGCTGTTAGAACAAATCAAGAAGGCGCAAGAAAATGACGAGTTCTACCTGAAAACCAAAGGAGCACAAACCGAACAGACGACAACAGACGTCACGTTTCGGGACGACGAAAGCTTATACTACAAGAGTAGATTATACGTACCGAACGATGCGGATCTTAGACGAGTCATAATGACGGAAGCACATACTACGCCGTATTCAGTACACCCTGGAGCTACGAAGTTATATAGGGATTTACGAACTAACTACTGGTGGCCGGGAATGAAGAAGGACGTGGCAACGTTTGTTAGCCAATGCCTCACCTGCCAGCAAATTAAGGCAGAACACCAACGGCCAGCAGGAACGTTACAGCCCTTACCGATCCCGGAGTGGAAATGGGACAATATAACGATGGATTTCGTGAGCGGATTTCCGAAGAACGTGAAAGGGCATGATGCGGGTGATAGTAGACGGGCTTACGAAATCTGCCCATTTTCTGCCGATAAGTACGACGTTCACCACGGAGCGATACGCGGAACTGTACATCCAAGAGATAGTACGACTCCATGGAGTACCGTTGTCGATAGTATCGGACCGAGATTCAAGATTTTTATCTAAGTTTTGGACGAGTTTACAAAAGGCGATGGGGACAAAATTGTCATTTTGTACGGCCTATCATTCGCAAACGGACGGTCAATCCTAGCGGACGATCCAGACACTGGAAGACATGCTACAAGCATGTGTGCTCGATTTCAAAGGCAACTGAAGCAAGTATCTTCCACTCGTGGAATTCTCGTACAACAATAGCTATCAGACACGATTGGAATGGCTCCTTACGAAGCCTTATAGGGGCGAAAGTGCAGATCCCAGTGCATTGGGATGAAGTCGGTGAAAGGGCGATGTTAGGCCCAGACATGGTGCGAGAAATGACAGAAATCATCGCAATAATACGAGAAAGGATGCAGACAGCACAGAGCAGACAAAGGAACTATGCGGATCGAAGATGCCGACCGCTAGAATTTGAAATCGATGATTGGGTTTTCGTGAAAGTGTCGCCAATGAAGGGCATTAAGAGATTCTGCAAGAAGGGAAAATTGAGCCCGAGATACATTGATCCCTTCAAGATAGTGAAAAGAGTTGGCGAAGTAGCGTACCAACTGGAACTACCAGCATCATTGTCGCAAGTACACGATGTGTTCCATGTCTCAACTTTGCGGAAGTACATCGCTGACCCAAGCCACGTACTGACAAACGAGTATTTACACCAACACTTGAAATCGGATCTAAGTTATGAGGAAATCCCCGTGGAAATATTGATGCACGAAACAAAGAGGCTTAGGAATAAGTAAATCCCTTTGGTAAAAGTTCTGTGGCGGAATCAGTCAGCAGAGGAAGCCACCTGGGAACGTGAGAACGAGATGAGAGTCCGCTATCCTGAGTTGTTCCAAGCGGGCTGATTTCGGGGGCGAAATCCTCTTTAAGGGGGGAGGATGTAGCACCCGGGTCCTCGTAAACTATTGGGCCAATAAATTTGCGTAAATGTTGAATGCAATTATGTGCAGTTTGTGCAATTATTCTGTGCTCGTGTGAATTATGTGCATTATTGCCATGACTATGCGATTCAGTTAATTATGTGCTCATGTTACCTACGTGGAATTTCGTGTGGAAAATTACGTGCTTACGTGGCTTAGGAAATCTCCTGAAAATTTAGTCGGGCTACAAGGTTCCAATTCAATTAGAACTTCAAAATAGGCCCAAGAGGGAAACTAGGCCATGAGTAAAAATGTGACTTAAAGGTCTCAAGTGGGCTAGGAATTTAGAAATTGGCCAATACCCTTAGAAATGGTTTTAGCAAATAAACTCCCTTGATTTAAGGGATATTTTCGTCACCTAACCCATCCCCACCTAAATCTCATTTAAAGATCATTTCAAGTCAACCCAAATCCAAGCCAAGGAACTAACGTGAACTCAAATCAAAGGAGGAGAGACACGAGGTTGAGTTGTGCTTTGGAAGAGGTAAGAAAACACTAACCCTACACCTCACGTTTTAAGCTTAAGAAAATTGAGGAAATGAGGAATGGTAAAAAAAGCTCTAGGATTGGGTGCGAAATTGTAATGTAGGTTTCCCTTGAGTTTTGTGGGGATTTGGCTAACCCAAAATGTTTCAGGACTCGTTACTTTAAACTAAGGTGATTTAGAGCTAACCCTAGACGTTTTTTAGGTCTAAAGATAACCTTAAAGCTTATGAAATCTGGAAATAGGGGTTGCAATGTGGTTTTGAGCGGATGAATATTTGAAGGTTTCGATCGAAAGTGAGAAAAATCGATCTTAGTATAAGTTTCGATCGAAACCTAGTACAACTTGACATGATAAAAATGAGTTTCGATTAATTTTATGGTACAGTGAGTGAATTGGGTAACTTATGAGTTTCGATCGAAACTCCCTCAAATATATATAAGAATCGATCGAAAGTGGACAATTATTTTAGGGTTTCGACCCATTGCAATCAATAAATGGACTTCGGCCAAAACCTCACCCCATACCACATGCATCGATCGAAAGTGGCTAATTACTTTGCTTAGTATCGACCGAGACTGGGATGACGACATGATGTCGTCATCAAGTGGCGAAACTCATCCCATAATACACTCAATCGATCGAAAGTGGCTAATTGCGTCGCCTAGTATCAATCGAAACGGGGTGACGCCATGTTGACGTCAGAGCACGGCGAAACCCACCCTAAACTCCATCCTATCGATCGGAAGTCATCCCCAATTCTGCATAGTATCGAGCGAAACCTATATCAATCGAAACTCTATGTATAGTTCCGATCGAAACACTAATGATGGCATGCTGACGTCAGAACACGGCGAAAGTGAACCTTCGATGGACTTTCGGGCGAAAGTGACCACATGCATGTAAAATTGATCGAAAGTGACGAGGGCTGATGTCATCATGCGGCGAAACTCACATGGCGTTCGTGGTTTCGATCGAAACCCTACTAATTATGAGGGAACATGGTGAAACCTATGAAAATTAGGAGTCAATTGAGCTAATTGAATTAAGTAATATACAATTCGATTGAAAGTGGGAAATACTACAAAGCATTAATCGAAACCGAACCCTTACACTGATGAACTTTCGCCGAGATAAAAGGATAGGGTCGGAAGTGATACTAACATGACTTAGAATAAAAATTGGGCAGGGACTTGGACCAGACCAAAATGGAGCAAATTGATCTTAGCGAAATAAAATAGTTTAAGCAATTGGAAAGACAAAAGCTAGTTGCTTTAATAAGATTAGCTAAGAGAAAATCACGTACTAACGCTACAACTATTTTATTAAAGGTTGTTTATTAGGATTTCACGAGGGATCGAGATAATAATCGACGGACGACAGGTAAGTAGAAATCCAACTACAACACATAACTTGCGTGTTATATGTTTTGTGTGACTATGTGACTACGTGATGTCATGATTACGTGGATTGACCGTTACACTTTCATGTGATTAGCATAAATTGCATTTATTTGCATATGCATATCCATGTGCACGCACGAACTTATGAGGGAGGGTTGCGGGACTGAGTGCGCATAATGATATGTCGCTTGTACGCGACGAGGACTTGCCGATATGGGCAAGTGTGTCGACTCGTAGTTGGTCAGGGCTGTCTCCTACGTTACCAGGGCGGCGTTTAGCGTTGTCGTACTGTTATTGTAGATATATATATGTTGATATCCTATGGATATGATTTGGCGTGGCCCGTGGCGGTAAGGTGCGACCTGGAGGGTGCGACCTGAGGGAATAAGCGACACAGGGTGGAACCCTGGTGTTGGCGACCTCAGCGTGGGCTACCAGCGTGAGCGACCGTCGGACAGTCGGGGACGACCGGTTTCATATGGCAACCTAGGGGAACGATGTGCATCCTAGGGTTTGGCCATCCGGCGTGGACCGCTGTCGTACTGTCCCTGAGGGACGTGAGCTCTTGTGGTGCATAGTGGGATTAGCCGAGGGCCCTGAGTATGTGGTACGATAGTTGTATGCATCGGCGCAGATCGCCTTTGTGAGTGTCATATGCATCGGAGCGGATCGCCTTTGCGAGTGTCTTATGCATCGGCGTGGATTGCCGTTGCGGGGGAGTGACACGTGCATACATGCATGATTTCTGCTTACTGAGACTCGGCGGCTTATTTTTATGTCATGTGTTGTAGGCACCAGCGACCATGGTACGTGATCGCTTTTGAAGGCAAGGCCGATCTTTTGGAGCTTCGTGCTGCTTTTGGGGTGGACGTGTGTGTATGGATGACGACCTGTGAGGCCGGGCGCATAGGAGACTTTTGTTGTGCCGACACACCTTCGCCTTGTAATTAGATCATGTCTTGAACTTGGTGTTCGACATGTATTCTTTTGACTTGTACAGAACATCGTTCCATCATGTAAATGGAAAATGAAAAATTTCATACGCATTTTCAGTGCACATTATCGTATACGTGTCTTTAGTGCACTTCACTACTCACAACTCGCTAGGCACATAGGAACGCTCTAGAATAGGCAGTTAGGGACTCGGGGTCGCGACAGTCCGAGTCTGAGAATGAGTCAAGGAGGGAAGCGGAGCCTCCCAAGCACTCCGACGGACATGGGGGATCTGGGGAGCAAGTTCGGGGAAGGAAGAGGAGCAAAATAAGGCAGACCAGTCAGAAAAGGACGTGAGGACTCCCACGCTGATCTCCATTGAGTCTGTCAGCAAAGCCCCGGATCGTGCTAAAGAGGTAGGGAGCTCCAAAAGAAGGAAAAAGGTCATGCTGCGCTCAAAAGGAAGGGAGGAAGCTTGGATCAAAAAAGAGAAAGAGCTACGGGATCAACTTGCGGACCTCAAGCAAGTGGTAGACGGTGTTAGAAGCAGAACCATGCCACCAAGGATAGGAGAAGGACTGGTAGCAGGAACTCCCTTTGCGAAGGAGCTAATGTGGGGGAAGTCTCGTCCAACTTTAAACAGCTATCGTAAGAGTACGATGGGACGACAAACCCTGTAGAGCACGTCCTACATTTTCAAAACACCATCCTGCTTCACGATTTCCCGGATGGGGTCAAATGTAGGGTGTTCTTAACCACCATGGTGAGGGCGGCCCAGCAATGATTCAGCTAGTTAGCGCCAGGATCCATCAAGTCTTTTGAGGAATTTCAGCTGATATTCATCACCCAGTTCGCCAGTGCTAGAAAGCAGCTCAAGTCCGACATGTCGCTCTTTCAAGTGCGGCAGGGGGAAAACGAGAGTCTCCGAGTGTACATAAGCAGATTCAGTATCGCCGCCTTAGAAGTACCAACAACTAAGCCCTCCGTCAAGGTCAGTGCCTTGATAAATGGACTCCGGGACGGGGACTTCTTCGCTTCCCTCTCCAAGAGACAACCGCCAACATTCGAAGACCTACTACTGATAGTGGACAAGTATATCAACCTAGAGGAAAGCAAGATGGCCAAAGCACAGGAGGAGAAGCAGATAGCCTCGCCAAAGAAGGAAGGGGCCGTGAGGAGCCAAGGACAGGGGAGGCCACCTTTGCGCTACCCCCCAAAGAACCTTGGGGATCTCCACCCAGAGCCCTACGAAGGTTCACACCGCTACGCGCCAACCCAATAGAGGTCCTCGCTGTAGCAGGACGACACCCTGCCTTAAGGGAGCCTCTCGCATGATCTTTAGGACCTTCTAGACCCTACTCTAATTTATATTCTCGTTTCCATAATGAGTACGGATACCACACTAACAATTGCTATCATTTGAAGGATGAGATAGAAAGACTTATACAAGCCGGACACCTGAAGGAGTTCGGCCGGCAGGGACCTGAGCCCGGCCCCCAAAAAAACGAAAAGAAAGAAGGGGATCTATACCGAACAAAGGGAGGCCGTTGCCTCCTCCACCGAGTAAGGGCGCCCGGGTCCACCGCGGAGACTCCAACCGCGCTAGGAAATTCTACGGTAGAGCAACGGGGGAGCTCCGACCATGGGGATTGGTAGGACATACGGAGGCCGTCGCGAACGTACAGTTCGGACCGGAAGACGAGGCACACGTCACTAGGCCACACAATGACGCCCTAGTCGTCACAATAGACATTGCCGGATATGATGTGTCTTGGGTCTTCATAGAGGAGGGAGCTCGGCCGACATCATATTCTTGGACTGCTTCGAGAAAATGGACCTAGGAATGGAGCTCAGACCAGTCTCCACCGCCGTATACGGATTCGGGGGACCTGGGATACAGCCCATGGGAGAAATAACGTTGCCCGTCGGAATGGGAAGAGAGCCAGTTCGGGTTGTAAAAATGATCAACTTTCTCGTGGTCGACATCACCTCCTCCAATAATGTCATCCTGGGTCGAGCCTCTATCAACGAATTCAGGGCTATCCCTTCTACTTATCACTTAAAAATCAAGTTCCCCATGGGGGAGCATGTCGGGGAAATCTTGGGGGACCAGCAGAGCTCCCGCCGATGTTATGTCAACGAGGTCAAGGCGATGGCCAAAGAGAAGGAGGTTAATAGAGACGGGAGCGGTCGTGACAAGAGGATGAAAATCGAAGGAGGGGGACCTACGAGCTTACAGCCTGAGCCAGACGAAGAGCTGGTCAACGTGGAGTTCTACCCCGGCCAACCGGGGAGGACTACCAAGATAGAAACACACTTTGGGGGAACAAGCCACAAAGGAGCTAGTAGGATACCTATAGAGGAACGCGGACCTATTTACATTTTCTCCAAAGGATATGACGGGGATCCACCCCAATATAGCCAAACATCACCTGAACGTCCTGTCGGGTGCTAAGCCCGTTAAACAGAGGCTCCGATGGTATGGGGCCGAGAGAGCACAGACTCTGAAAGGGGAAGTAGACAAATTACTCCAAGCGGGCCATATCCAGGAGATCCAGTTCCCCGCATGGTTGGCCAATGCCGTCCTGGTGAAAAAAGGAAATGGACAGTGCATCGACTTTGGGATCTCAACAAGGCCTGCCCCAAGGATCACTACCTGCTGCCAAGAATAGACCAACTCGTGGACTCTACCTCAGGGTGTGAGGTCTTAGCATGATGGATGCCTACCAGCGTTACCATCAGGTAAGTCTTGATTCAAACGATTTTGATAAAGTTTGTTTTGTGACACCAGGGTCGTCCGAATGCCCTTCGGACTTAAAATGCTGGAGCTACATACCAATGGATGGTGGATAATGTCTTCAAGCAACAACTGGGCAGGAACATGGAGGTGTACGTGGATGATATGCTCGTAAAATCCATACACCTCCTAGATTATACGAAGGACCTGGAAGAGGCGTTCGGGGCAATTAGAGGAAGCAGAATGAAGCTCAACCCCGAAAAGTGTGCATTCAGAGTAAGAGCGGGGAAGTTCCTCGGTTATATGGTGACCCAGCGAGGCATCGAAGTCAACCCAACGAAAGTAATAGCTATCCTGGAGATGCAACCTCCCCAGGGCGTCAAAGAAGTCCAGAGGCTCACGGGGCGATTGGCGGCCCTTAGCCGGTTCATCTCCCACTCAGCGAAAAGGAGCCTACCTTTCTTTATGGTGCTGCGAAAGAACAAGCAGTTCGAGTGGACCAAGGAATGCCAACAAGTCTTTGAAGAACTTAAGGAGTACTTCCACAACACGCCCCTTTTGACTAAACCGTTGATGGGGGATGTGTTGGTAATATATTTCTCCGTGGGGGACCATGCGGTGAGCTCCGTCCTATTAAAGGAAGAGGGGACCTCCCAAAGGCCCATCTACTTTGTAAGCAAGGTGCTCCTAGACGCTGAAACTAGGTACTCGGAGGTCGATAAGGCGGCCCTGGCAGTAATGGTCTCCGCCCGCAGACTTCGACCCTATTTCTTGTCACACAAAGTGAACGTGCGGACTAACTTCCCGCTGAAGCAGACACTAAACAGGCCAAACCTATCAGGGAGGATGGTAAAGTGGGCCATTGAGTTAGGGGAGTATGATGTTGAGTTTGAGCGAAGGGCGGCCATAATGGCCCAGGCCCTCTCAGACTTCGTACTTGAAACAACTAATGGCCGAGGAGAGCCTAGCGCATAAATAACACCTTAGGATAAGGACGACGGTCCTTACAACCGAAGGCGTATACAATTCGTACTTGGTTTATGAATTAATTAAGGTGCTTACGAAGGCGCGATAAAGCTTAAAACACAAAAAACAGTAGGATACTTCATAAGGAGGTCCTATATTATAGAGGGAAAATGAGGGACCTCAGCGAGAACATACAAAAACAGGGGAGTTAAGCTCCCCCGAGCAAAATCCTAAAAATGTTCGCAAAAGCGCATAGGAAAAAAGGTTCATTAACACAACACAGAAAGAGAAAAACTAAAGAGAAGGATCCGTAGGAGGATGAAAGACAACGCCAGGGAGGTCGGAGATATCAGCCTGGGCCAGAGCGGCCATATGCTTCTCAGCGGAGGGGCGCCAAAACAAAGGGTTCTCCTCAGCCATCGGATCCCCTTTGAAGGATGCAGGAGGAGGAAGGTCCTTGAGGGCAATGGCCGCTCCAATGCCAGCAGATCCTGTGTGGTGGCCCCCATAAAGTAATGCTTGCATAAAAGGGACAAAGTCCCTGAGGGAAACGGGGTCCTCCAGATACACCAAACGCCAATCTTCCGCAAGGTCCCCCAGGAACTTCTGACTGGCCGCAGTTGACAGGAGGTGGCGCTGGCAGATTTGGGCGCCCTCAGCTTTCATAACCTCTAGCTCGGCTTATGTATGGATCTCCGCATGCAGACGAGGTCCTCATCCTATTTTGCTTTTTCCTTGGCAAATGAGCTCTTAAGCTCCTCCTCACGCTGCTTCGAAAGGACCGCATGATCTTCTCTCTCCTTCTCTGAAGAAATGCGCAGTTAATACTGCCTGGACAACTCAGGTTTCTCCCTCTCCAAGCCTTCCTTCTCAAGCTCAAACTTGGCCTGAGTTTCCTCGGCCACCTTTTCCCGAACAGCCAAACTGGCTTGTACATTCTCCAGCTGCTCCTGAAGGGACCGATTGCGCTCCTCCAAATCTTGCACTGATAAACTTGTAGAGGGCCGTACGGATACCAAGCCTATAACCTGGATACCAAAGGAAGGGAGCTCTGAGACCAGACAAACAGGGAAAGCATCAACCAGAGGGTAGTAGGAAGTATACCTTAAGGAGGTGGTGGGCAAGCTCCACCTCACTCTCCATGGCGGATCTCTGGGAGAACACATCTTTGTCCTAAGGGGAACTAGATGGCCCAGCACCTCCATCCCTCCTTTAGCCAATAGGTCCCCAGAAGGGGTGGTGCCACCTTGTTGAAGTCCCTCCTAAGAAGCCTCCATTTGAGTCTCGTCGCCCTCGCCCTCAGACAAGGTTAGGCTCTTCATAGATTTTTTGGCCGGTTTTGGCTAAGGAGCCGGCTTTTCGCTTTGCCTTGGGGGCAGAGGCGGCCTGGGGTAACTCGGAAGTCCCCGAATCCTTAGAAGAAAACTGATGAACTTCTACACGAATATCTTGAGCACCCAAAAGCAAGGGAGGGTCGGGAATTAGGGCAGACCCCTCGACCCCAGGGGGTGGGGGACAGTCCCTTCTCCTATATTCGCCAGGAGATTGATCCACGAGCCTGTCATCCCTATGCCCAAAATCCACAAACAAAAAGTCAACATAGAGGCAATCCCAGAAAAATACAGAAACACAGCAACAACTGTAAATACCCTCAAGAGAAAAGCTGGCAAAAGGAAGGCGAAAACCCAAAACTATACAGGACTTCGGGAAACATGACTAAGGGAAAAGGACTTAAGGGCCATGCTCCTCGGCATGAGCATTCAGAAAAGACAAGGCCTTTAGGTTCCTCTTCGAACACTTGCCAGAACTGTGAGGAGGAGCACCATTCACCCACCTATCGCGGGAAAGTCCCACAAACCATCCGGGGACTCCACAAAGAAATAAGGACCTTGCCAGTCCTTGTCCATCTTATGGTTCTTACGGAAAAGTGAGTTTCCCCTCCTAGGCAAGAGGAAATGGAGGAAATGTGGAAGAAGGCTCCATGAGGCTTAAGCGAAAACTGGGAAAGCACTAGATCAGGGGAAGGGACGCCGCCCGCAGGCCACACCGACAAAAAACGATATGAGAAGGCGGATAGTGGAGGGTTGGAACTGGTTTAGGGGAACTTTGAAAGCCCTAGATACTTCGGAAAGAAAAAGGAGAATGGGAAAGCACAGCCCAGCCTTGATTTGGGCTTCCCAGAACGCCAAACACGAAGGAGGCGGATGGTCGGCCCTTTGATCCGGCGAAGGCACCTTCACCGTAAAGCCCTCAAAGACGAAGCCTCCCTCCACCAAAACATCCAGAGCCATCGGCGGACACGTGGAGGCCTTAAACACGCTAGGAGCGTTCCGAATAGAAGAAGACGGGACGAATCTATGGTTAGGAAGCGGCGGCGGCTCAGAGAACACGACCAAATCCTGGGAATCGGCCGGTGAATCCGTAGACCTAGCCTCACCCAAAGAAAGAGAAGCGGTGGCAAAACGAGTTCGCGGTCGATTGCTGGTTTGCGGCACAATGGTCGCTGGGTGCAAACCCATGGCTGAGAAATGGGCTATCAGGTTGGAGGGGTGGATGATGTAGCAGAGCGAGTCGATTGGAGGGGAGTAGCAGTGGGAGACGAAGGGTTTGCCGATTCAGGAACCGTGGAAGCCATAAAGACGAAAGGGAAAGACGAAATAAAGAGAAGGAAAAAGGAAGGGGCGTACCTATTAAGTGACGAAGTTCCTTCCAACAATCTGACGAACTTCCAGAAGTCACCCTTAAAACGAAGCAGTTCCCGAGGCACTGAGAGGGAGTAGTAAAAAACACGTCCTTATAGGGAATCGTGACGGTACGGTAGGCTCTTAGGGGGAGGTAAGATCTAACTTACATTTACTCTAATTCACTTTTTTCCCCAAAAATTAAATTAGAGTAGGGGAGTGGTTGATGTGGACTCAACTGAGATGGCCCGAGAAAACAAAAAGAAGCCCAATAAGCCCATGAAGAAGGAAAGCCCATGATGAGGTACGAAATCAAATCTAGAAAAAGGACCCGCGAAGATCCCTTGGATATAAGTATTATCTGGACAAAGGAGGTAGGGCCTCCGGATAATACAGGACGAAAGAACAGCAGAAGAGAAGAAAGAATTCATAGAGACGCGTGTCAACTTATTATAGAGAAGTACTACTGATCACGTTACTGTAGCTGCCGCCAGGGGTCATTCAATCAAGCAACCTCCATTTTTCCTAGTACCCTAGTCAGTACGTCCCCCGAAAAACCTGGAACATAGCATCATGCAGGCGGCTAGGAGCTACTATAAAATGGAGACTTAGCCACATTTCTAACACCTCGCGTACTTAAAAAATTGCATAACGATTGATCTACCGTTATCTAAACATCCAGAGCCCCCACACTTAAAAATCTTGTTGATTAGGAGAGCCCCATATCAAAGATTATGCTCCATCCATAGAAGGAAATCAAATCAATCAAGTTGCTCAAGATGGCAAGAATCAACTATCAATGCATTGATATCATCATTGGCCAAAATCAAGGAAGAAATTAATGAGGAAGGGCTACTTACCTCACCTAGTCTATTGAGCTTTGTATTTAAGGCTTACATTTGTATCAAACCAAACACTCGAAAAATAAAGCCATTACAAGTCGTCTATTATTCAGTGCTATAAAAAATTCATGGTATCGGAGCTAAAAAATTCATGGTATCAGAGCAGGTTTATTAACCTTTTGAAAAATTCATAGAGTGCTTGAATCATCAACAAGAAGCTCTCTTCACACAAAAATGGTCGATCCGACCAAACCCAGCGAAGAGGGCTGGTCAAGAGTGGCCCTAAACCTAACAGATCCATCACCGAACGATATCACCTCATACATCTATCCTGTAGTCAACCGACCAATTACTGCCGCCCACAACACCCAAAGATGGCGGAAACATTGGGCTCTTGGGGTAAACGTGTAATACCCGTAAAATTTAAATACGGGATTTTGATGTAATTAGTTCTATAATTTCATGGATTCGAAACTTCAAAAATAAAATTTCACTTGAAGCAAGAATATGAGGTTTAATAGTTAGAAATGGCTTGGAAAAATTTTAGCTTAAGAACATTTCAAAGGTAATAAGCCTAGAATAAATAGAAAATTGGGATGGTTTATCTTAGTAAAAGGCCAAAACTTTCGAAAATATAGCATAATAAGTTACTTAGGCTCAAGGAAAAGTCTCGCATTAGTACATGTCTTATCATCACACTTTTCGATACCATGTATATCACATATCTCATAATGACTTGAACAATCTTCATAATCAACAAAAGAAAAGAAAAACGGTGAACAAGGGAATTGAAAACAACTCAACCACAAAAGAACACATCAATTGGAAGAACTCATTTTTCAATAAAGGTAAATCCATTACACTTGATAGATCTAACGTGTTCTTCAATAGTTACTTTGTATATAATTATAAGTTAGTATGTGAAGCTTGCGAGACAAGTATGTAGTTGCATGCTCTTATGTTCTTAGAATGAATTATATGGGATCTCAAGAATTTGAAGCTTTAGGGAATATTATTTTCTGAGGTTCGAATGGTTTTCAAAGAAGATGAATTAACTTCGGTGGTTAAGATGCAATAACTATATACATAATCTTAATATATTTTTAGGATATGTCTCGTGAAGTATATGTTAAGCTTGACAGTTTAGGGTTTCAACTTTTGTGGACAATTATACTATGAAGTTTTCGTTAAATTGAGGGTACCATATTCTGAGATTAGGGTAGATCTTTAGGAGATAGTTTAGATGACAGATTCTGTTTGGGATGCCACGATTTTCGGTATATAAATAATGGGGATTTTCAAAGATCTCGAAATGAATAATAAGTTGATAAATAGAAAGATGTCAAGAGGTATAATGGCAAAGATTTCGACATCAATAAGAATTCGACATCAAAATGGAAAAACTTCGAGACTTATAGTAAAGAGACTTCGAGATTTATAATAGAATTTGACATAAGATCTCGGCATTAATAAGAATTCTACATTACCTAGACTTCGACATTGTTTGAAGGATCTCGACATTATCATAGAAAGAGTTTCGACATCATATGATCTTCGACATTGTATAAAGATTTCAGCATTTTAAAAACTTTCTACACTTAATAAATTTTCGGAATTTTAGGGTTTTGCTATTTCTAGGATTTTCGATATTTTAGGGTTTATTTATTTTAGGGATTTCATTATTTTTAGGTTTTCATGAATTTTCGGATTTTGATAGTTTTAACATTTTCGAAACTTATATGACTCAATAAATGTATTGATATGAAAATATTTTCAATACTCAGAGGTTTGAAGCGTAGGGAATTTACCAGATTACGTAACTAAGTTTATCAGGAGGATAGGTAGGTGAATCATTCATCTACGACACGTAAATGCTTACCTGCTACTATGTGATTATGTGTTCAATGATTTACGTGTTTTACGTATGTTTTTTGTGACATCATGTTTTCATGTGTATCACGTATATGCATGGCATTGCACGACATGGTGAGGGATAATGACCACATTAGTGGTGACACCTTAAGGCTTAAGGTGTCGATTGAGCGGGGTAGAGTGTGCCGATTTTGGCAGTCAGACTCGTAGCGGAGTTGAGGTTGCACTCGCGGGGCACCTGACGGGAGACAGACGTGAGTGATCTATCTACTTGGGCGTGAGCGATCCGAGGAGCAAACCATCGGATGAGTTGTGTAGCGGAAGGGGCGACCTGATAGGAGGACGTTGACGTGATCGATCACCGCACTATCGGCGTGGGCACCGCTAGTCTGGCGTTAGCGACCTGATGATATATTTTATTTTATTGCGTGCGAGGTGCCGAGTCCAGCTTAGGGCCCTGATATTGATATGATAGAAATGTGGGAACGAGCGTGCATTATATCATGTTGTGAGAATGGGATTGGGAATGAGTGCACGTTGCATTGCGTATTCACCTACTGGGAAAATCGCTCAGTGTTTACATGTTGTAGGTACTGAGCCAGACGCTGCTACGCGTCAAGGCTGAGGCGGCTGGTGGCGGTGCTCCACGGACTTTTGAGGGCGGGGTGGTACATGGATGAAGACCTGTGGAGCGACGATAGGGCTTTTCACCTTTTGCCATTTTGGGGGCTTCCGCCCATTGTACAGATACTATTATGTAAAATAATATTTTGTTGTAATATAATATCTTTTAGAAAAAGTTTTAATTAGACGGGCCTTCCGCGGCTTACGTTGCGGAAATTCGCCAATAATCCTAATTAGAAAACGAGGGTTGCCACAGGTGGTATCAGAGCGTAGGTTTTAGATTCTGAAGACTGTCCATGTGCTGCCGCTCAAAAGCCTGGAGAACCAGCCTGGCCTGTAAGTTTAATATTTGATTTTGTTATTACGTGTTATTTGATATGTGTTCTATGTGAATAATTGTAGAAATAGATAAAAATGCCGAAGGGACGTCGAGAGGTAGGCAGTTCTAGTCGTAGGGCGGGGTCTGAATCCCACCGAATGACGACCGCTCTATTATCCATCAATTAACTGATCGTCGGATCAAATCAAAGACTTGATCCATCACCGAAGCTCATCGGAACATTCCCCGCAGCCTGATCGAGTGGAACTAATCGGGGAACGATTTTGAAAGCTAAACCCCTCAATATTTACCGAAGCCACCAATCCTGCGGTGGCTGAAGATTGGATAAGCACCATAAAGGACATGTTTGTGTATAGTCGAGTGCCTGACAACGAAAAAGTCCTTTGTGCCGTTTCCCTTTTCCGAGAAAATGCGGGATATTGGTGGAACACCATAAAGGTGTTGGAGAGCCCAATGACTATGACTTGAGAAAGGTTTAGGGAGCTCTTCTTCAACAACTACTTTACGGCACACGATCAAGAACAGAGGATGTACGAATTCATGAGCTTGAAGCAAGGGAGCATGCCAGTGGCGGAGTACATCCGTCGATTTGAAGAATTATCTCGATTTGCTCGGCAGTTAGTGGCGACTAATTCGTTGAAAGTGACCAGGTTCATCAAGGGACTTAAACCCGATCAGGATTGAAGTATTGCGGGTGCACGCCAACTAGAGTTTATGCAAGTGACGGAACGTGCCTTAATTGCGGAACAAGCAGAGTTGGTGGTAGTGGAAGCCCAGGAAGCGAAAAAGAGGAGATAGGCCCAACAAGGAAGCGGAGAAGATAAGAAACGCCAATTCTTCGGCGAACGTCCTAATAACCAATGGAACCGTCGGGGCCAACAAAACTGGCACCCGAGACCAATTCAGGGACCGATCAATATCTCCAATCGACCTCAAAATGTTGCGCCCCAGTGTCGACAATGCGGGGTGTTACCATTTTGGGGCCTGCTACGGAGTGAGACAGATTCCGCAGTGCTTCCGATGCGGAAAGACTGTTCATTTTGTTAGAGCTTGTACGGAGAATTTACCCCTAGTACGGAACCCGGTTCAACCGCCGATTCGACCTCCACCCGTTCCCGCGCGAGTTTTTACTTTGACCAATGAGGAGGCCGAGGCAAACCCTTCTGTTGTGACGGGTATGTTAACTATCTACAGCGTGCCCACATCTGTATTGATAGACTCTGGAGCCACACATCATTTGTGTCGGCCAAATACGTGGCAAAGGTGGGAATATCTCCTACCTCATCTGAATGCAACTACATATTTACTTTACCACATGGTGATCCGACACGCACCAACCAAGTATTGAGAGGGTGCGTCGTAATTATCGAGGGTAGGAGCTTGAGCGTCGACCTGATTGTAATCCCAATGAACGACTACGATGTCATCTTCAGGATGGATTGGCTTTCAAGATATGGATCCATCATAGATTGCAACAAGAAGGTCGTTAAATTCCAACTGCCCGAAGAAGAAGCATTCATTTTTTCGGGTAAAGCATATAAGAATAGTATCCCAAGACTTTCAGCTCAAAAGGCTCAACGCCTTTTGAGGTCTGGTTGTGAGTCTTTTCTGATATACGCGGTGAAGGCGGAGGAATTACCTCAGCCAGAACAAACAGACGTGCCGATAGTCAATGAATATGCCGATGTATTTCCCGATGATCTCCCTGGGTTACCCCCTGATCGAGAAATACAGTTCACGATAGATCTGATGCCGGGGTCCGCCCAATCTCTAAAGCTCCTTATCGCCTAGCGCCGAACGAGCTCAAAGAGCTAAAAGAACAATTAGAAGATCTGTTACAGAAAGGTTTCATTCAACCGAGTTTCTCGCCGTGGGGAGCACCAGTATTATTTGTACGAAAGAAGGATTGGTAGATGCGACTATGTATCGACTATAGAGAACTGAACAAGATTACCATCAAGAATAAATATCCCTTGCCTAGGATCGACGATCTGTTCGATCAGTTACAGGGTGCGACGGTATTCTCGAAAATAGATCTCCGTTCGGGATACCATCAATTAAAGATCAGGGAGACAGATGTTCCTAAAACGGCTTTTAGTACGAGGTATGGCCATTATGAATTTTTGGTCATGCCCTTCCGACTAACAAATGCCCCAGCTGCGTTTATGGATCTTATGAATCGAATCTTTAAAGACTATCTCGACCGCTTTGTTATCGTCTTTATCGATGATATCTTGATCTATTCTAAGACGAAAGACGAACAGGAAAGCCACCTACGAACCGTCTTAGGAATATTGCGAAAGAAGCAACTCTACGCCAAGTTCAAGAAATGTGAATTTTGGCTGGAGCAAGTGGCCTTCTTGGGGCATGTGATTTTAGGGAATGGAATCTCCGTGGACCCGAGTAAGATTGATGTCGTGTACAGTTGGCCACGACCGACTACTCCGACCGAAGTCCGAAGTTTTCTTGGACTTGCGGGATATTACCGTAAGTTCATAGCTGACTTCTCTAGCATTGCCTCGACACTGACGAACCTTACAAAGAAGAACGTGTCTTTCAAATGGATGGAAGCGTGTGAACAAAGTTTCCAGGAGCTGAAAAAGCGACTCACTTCTGCTCCTATTCTGACAATACCATCGGGAGCTGGAGGATTCTCGGTCTATAGTTACGCCTCGAAGAACGGACTGGGATGCGTGCCGATGCAGAAATGGAAAGGTGAGCGCTTATGCTTCACGACAACTAAAAGAATACGAGAAGAACTACCCAACCCACGATCTCGAATTAGCAGCACTAATTTGCGCTCCAAAGATCAGGAGACACTACCTTTACGGAGAAAGGTGTGAGATCTTCACAGACCACAAAAGCTTGAAGTACTTCTTCACTCAGAAGGAGTTAAACATGAGACAACGACGATGGCTGGAGCTTGTGAAGGACTACGATTGAATCATTAATTATCATCAGGGCAAGGCAAACGTAGTCGCTGACGCGTTAAGTAGAAAAGCAGTGAATAACAGAGTTAAGTAAACTTGGAGTGGAAGTAGTTGATTTAGGCGAAGTCGAGACGAAACTAGCAGCACTAACTCTTCAGCCTACGTTGCTAGAGCGAATAAGAAAAGCTCAAGAAAGGGATGAACTTTGTATGAAGATAAAAGATGCACTCCCCGACGACTTTGCAATCCGAGAAGACGGAACTTTATTTTACAAGAATCGGCTTTACGTGCCTAGCAACGAGGAGTTACGACGAACGATAATGACAGAAGCGCACACAACTACCTACTCCGTACATCCGGGCTCGACTAAAAAGTACCAAGACGTGCGAATCACGTATTGGTGGCCGGGAATGAAAAAGGACATAGCGGCATTCGTAAATCGATGTATGACGTGCCAGCTGATCAAAGCCAAACACCAGCGACCAGCTGGAACTCTACAGCCTTTACCAATACCCGAATGGAAGTGGGACCACATCACTACGGATTTCGTCGTGGGTTTACCCAAGACGACGAAAGGCCATGATGCTATTTGGGTAGTTGTAGACCGCCTGAAAAAATCAGCCCATTTCTTTCCAATCAGCTCTACGTTTTCCATGGAACGCTATGCTGAATTATATATTCGGGAAATAAGCCGACTCCATGGAATTCAAACCTCTATTGTCTCGGATCGAGATTCGAGATTTTTGTCGAACTTTTGGCAAAGCTCACAAAAAGCGATGGGAACCAAACTCTCGTTCAGTACTGCATATCATCCCCAGACCGACAGGCAGTAGCGAACAATCCAAACTCTTGAGGATATATTACGAGCGTGCGTGCTGGGCTTCAAGGAAAACTGGAGTAAATACTTGCCGCTGATCGAATTTTCTTACAATAATAGCTTCCATGCTACGATCGGGATGGCGTCGTACGAGGCATTGTACGGACCGTGTCGGTCTCCTATTCATTGGGATGAAATAGGCGAACGAGCATTGTTGGGACCAGATATGATCCGTGAGACGACAGAAGCTGTAACGAAAATTCGGGAACAAATGCAAACTGCTCAAAGTCGACAGAAGAGTTATGCAGATCATCGACGACGACCTTTGGAGTTCCAGAAGACGATCAAGTATTTCTAAAGATCTCTCCAATGAAAGGCGTAAAGCGCTTCGGACGAAAGGGCAAGCTAAGGCCCAGATATATAGGCCCATTCAGAATCATCAAACGAGTGGGCGAAGTCGCGTATCAATTAGAATTTCCAGCTTTCCTATCGCAAGTTCACGACGTATTTCACGTATCGACATTACGAAAGTACGTCGCGGACCCGAGCCATGTTATTCAGAACGAGCTTCTTTTTCAACAGGTCAAGCCTGACTTGAGTTACGAAGAGAAGCCTGTAGAAATTTTGATGTACGAGATGAAACAGCTCCGGAATAAAACTATTCCGTTAGTTAAGGTGTTCTGGCGGAATCAACAATTGAGGAAGCCACTTGGGGCGTGAGGATGAAATGAGAGTTCGTTATCCCGAGTTTGTCCAGTCGGCGTAATTTCGGGGATGAAACTCTTTTAAGGGGGAAGTATGTAATACCCGTAAAATTTAAATACGGGATTTTGATGTAATTAGTTCTATAATTTCATGGATTCGAAACTTCAAAAATAAAATTTCGCTTGAAGCAAGAATATGAGGTTTAATAGTTAGAAATGACTTGGAAAAATTTTAGCTTAAGAACATTTCAAAGGTAATAAGCCTAGAATAAATAGAAATTTGGGCTGGTTTATCATAGTAAAAGGCCAAAACTTTCGAAAATATAGCATAATAAGTTACTTAGGCTCAAGGAAAAGTCCCGCATTAGTACATGTCTTATCATCACACTTTTCGATACCTTAATGTATATCACATATCTCATAATGACTTGAACAATCTTCATAATCAAGAAACGGTGAACAAGCGAATTGAAAAAAACTCAACCCACAAAAGAACACAGCAATTCGAAGAACTCACTTTTTAATAAAGGTAAATCCTTTACACTTGATAGATCTAACGTGTTCTTCAACAGTTACTTTGAATATAATTATAAGTTAGTATGCGAAGTTTGCGAGACAAGTATGTAGTCGCATGCTCTTATGTTCTTAGAATGAATTATATGGGATCTCAAGAATTTGAAGGTTTGGGGAATATTATTTTCTGAGGTTCGAATGGTTTTCAAAGAAGATGAATTAACTTCGATGGTTAAGATGCAATAGTTATATACACAATCTTAATATATTTTTAGGATATGTCTCGTGAAGTATATGCTAAGCTTGACAGTTTAGGGTTTCCAACTTTTGTCGACAATTATACTATGAAGTTTTCGTTAAATTAAGGGTACCATATTCAGAGATTAGGGTAAATCTTTAGGAGATAGTTTAGATGACAGATTCAGTTTGGGATGCCATGGTTTTCGGTATATAAACAGTGGGGATTTTGGAAGATCTCGAAATGAATAATAAGTTGATAAATGTCGAGAGGTATAATGGCAAAGATTTCGACATCAATAAGAATTCGACATCAAAATGGAAAAACTTCGAGACTTATAGTAAAGAGACTTCGAGATTTATAATAGAATTTGACATAAGATCTCGGCATTAATAAGAATTCTACATTACCTAGACTTCGACATTGTTTGAAGGATCTCGACATTATCATAGAAAGAGTTTCGACATCATATGATCTTCGACATTGTATAAAGATTTCAGCATTTTAAAAACTTTCTACACTTAATAAATTTTCGGAATTTTAGGGTTTTGCTATTTCTAGGATTTTCGATATTTTAGGGTTTATTTATTTTAGGGATTTCATTATTTTTAGGTTTTCATGAATATTTGGGTTTTGATAATTTTAACGTTTTCGACACTTATATGACTCAATAAATGTATTGATATGAAAATATTTTCAATACTCAGAGGTTTGAAGCGTAGGGAATTTACTAGATTACCTAACTAAGTTTATCAGGAGGACAGGTAGGTGAATCATTCATCTACGACACGTAAATGCTGACCCGCTACTATGCGATTATGTGATTCAATGACTTACGTGTTTTACGTATGTTTTATGTGACATCACGTTTTCATGTGTATCACGTATATGCATGGCATTGCACGACATGGTGGGGGATAATGACCACATTAGTGGTGACACCTTAAGGCTTAATGTGTCGATTGAGCAGGGTAGAGTGTGCCGATTTTGGCAGTCAGACTAGTAACGGAGTTGAGGTTGCACTCGCGGGGCACCTGACGGGAGACAGACGTGAGCGATCTGTCTACTCGGGCGTGAGCAACCCGAGGTGCAAACAGTCGGATGAGTTGTGTAGCGGAAGGGACGACCTGATAGGAGGACGTTGACGTGATCGATCAGCGCACTATCAGCGTGGGCACCGCTAGTCTGGCGTTAGCGACCAGATAATGTATTTTATTTTATTGTGCGCGAGGTGCCGAGTCCAGCCTAGGCCCCTGATATTGATACGATAGAAATGTGGGAACGAGCGTGCATTATATAATGTTGTGAGAATTGGGATTAGGAATGAGTGCACGCTGCAGTGCATATTCACCTACGTGTTGTAGGTATTGAGCCCGACGCTGCTACGCGTCAAGGCTGAGGCGGCTGGTGGCGGTGCTCCACGGACATTTGGGGGCGGGGCGGTACATGGATGAGACCTGTGGAGCGACGATAGGGCTTTTGACCTTTTGCCATTTTGGGGGCTTCGGACCATTGTACAGATACTATTATGTAAAATAATATTTTGTCGTAGTATAATATCTTTTAGAAAAAGTTTCCTTCCGCGGCTTACGTTGCGGAAATCCACCAGTAATCCTAAATAGAAAACGAGGGTCGCCACAAAACGTGTCGCGGGGCCTCCGGACACTGAGGAAGAAGAAAAATTTCTCCAAGAACGCGAATTGGACAACAATTCCAATAACCGCGATAACGGCATCGGGAGGGACGATTTCCCATCGTTATCGGCCGCCGTCGCCACAAAAACCAAGAAGAAGAAACCCCATACCCTACCGCTGCAGGATTTCACAATTTTTCCCTACGAGCCCAAAAGATTAACGCCTGATAGCTCTCAATCCTATCCGCCAGTTCACGTCAGCGTACCATCGGAGAGCCCTATCGAAATAAGCTTGGTGGTGGATTTAGATCCAAGGAGGTGAAGTTAACGATGGCTGTGTGAAGAACTTGGTGGTTGACAACTCACTGCCCACAATTCAGCAAAGGCACGATGGCACATCGCAAACAAAAAGCTATGGGCCATTGATGTGGGCTAAGTTAGAGGGAAAGTCTAATTGGGCTAACATATGCAATGAGCTTGGACCTGGCCTGGGGTGGAACTTGATGGGCCGAGTGCTTATTGGGCTGGAGCAGATCCTTCTCAAATTAGGCATTTCATAAATCAACTTTCAACTCTATTAGATAAAACCGGTAAACACAACTCAGGTATGGTCCCTATTTCTAATTTTAAAAATTATACCGGCATGAGTAGTAATGATAATTGTTTTAAAAATTTTGGATAGTAGATTCTGGAGCAACAGATCATATGACTTCCAACCCAAATAATATATTTAATTCATTCAATCCAAAATTTTCCAAATATATCACATTAGCAAACGGAGACAAAATTCCAGTAGAGAAATTGGAACCTCCAAAATATTTTCAAGAAAAATCTCAAATGTATTATATCTCCCAAATCTTACGTCAAATTTATATGTCGAGAATATCACCAGAGATTTAAATTGCATTGTTATTTTTGTCATCGGAAAATGTATCTTTTCAGGATCCGTACACAGGAATGATAATTGGCGAAGGGAGACTAGAAAATGTGTTATATCTAGTCGAAGTTCCCAATAAATCCATATATACCGCACAAAGTTCTATAGATTCAATAAATATTCTTCATCAAAGATTCGGGTATCCTTCCGACAGAAAATTATCCAAATTATTTCCTAGAACTTTTATAAATTCAAATAATTGTGATGTTTGCAAGCTTTCCAAACAAACAAGACTTCCTTTTATGCTTTCTACTAATAAAGTTGGAAATTTTTTTGATTTAATTCATTCTAATGTTGGGGACCCGCCCCCGGTAGATTCGTTTGAAGGATTTCGATACTTCGTAACTTTTATCGATGATTTCCCGCATTACATGGGTTTATTTGTTAAGGAACAAATCGGAAGTTTTCTCAAAATTTCAAGATTTTTCAAACCTAATTAACAATCAATATAACACAAAAGTTAAAATATTCCGATCAGATAATGGTACAGAATACGTCCAAAATTTTTCGAAAATCTTTAGAGAAAAGGGAATTATACACCAAACTACATGTATTAACACTCCAGAACAAAACGGGGTGCTTAACAAAAAATAGACATCTTCTAGAAGTCACTCGAGCCTACTATTTCAAAATAACTTACCGAAGGAATATTGGTCAGATGCAGTACTCACTACGTATCTGATCAATAGACTTCCAAGTGTACACCTGAGAAACAGAAGTCACTCGAGATATTATTAAAAAGAAAACTCAACTTAGAACATCTACGAGTATTCGGATTTACATGCTTCGTACATGTAAAAAGACAAGATAAACTAGAACCAAACTCAAAACTATATTCATTGGACATTCTTCTCAGAAAAAGGGGTATAAATGCTATGATCCGGAACACCAAAAACTCTATATTTCGAGAAATGTAATTAACCCTTTTACTCTGATAAAAGACCTGAAAACTACGAGAATACAGAAGTCCCGCTCGCTCAACCATTTAGAGAAGTAATCCCATCAATAGAAGAAGAAACTCGTGAGACAGTGGAATCAACAAGAGGGGGAGATAATTTCGAACCTCAAATGCAAATTATAAACAATCAACCTTTGAGTAGATCCACAAGGATCATCAAACCACCTGAAAAATTAAGAGACTATGTACTCAATCATGTACAATACCCAATCAAAAATTATATATCATATCACAAAATTACACCAAAGCACCGAGCCTTCCTAACAAATCTAACGAAAGAAATTGAACCTACAAACTTTCAGGAAGCTATGAAATCAACTAAGTGGCGTAAATCAATGGACGAATAACTAAATGCCACTGAAATAAGTCAAACATGGAATTGTAACACTACCAAAAGGCATAATACCCATCGGTTGCAAATGGGTTTTTATAAGATAAAAAATAATAGTAATGGAACCATTGAACGCTACAAATCAAGACTAGTTACCAAAGGCTATGCACAAACACAGAGAATGGACTATCACGAAACATTTGCCCCTGTTGCTAAGAATACAGTAAGAATCCTCCTATCTGTTCTAAATCATGGATGGAATCTATCATAAATGGACATAAAAGATGCCTTCCTTCAAGGAGACTTGGAGGAGGAAATATATATGACTCCTCCACCCGGTCATAAGCTAGAACACAAAAAACAACTTGCATGCAAACTAAGTAAATCAATTTATGGTCTAAAACAATCGCCAAGAGCTTGGTATGCCAAGCTAAGCAACGAACTATGAATCAATGGATTTGTCAAAAGCTCAGCCGACGCATCCATGTTTATAAGAAGAAGAGACAAAACTATTACCATAATATTAATATATGTAGATGATATAATCATAACTGAAAACAACGATCATGAAATAAACACTGTCAAAAATCTCTTAAGAGAAAAGTTTGAAATAAAAGATTTAGGAACTATATTTTCTTGGAATTGAAATACCCCGTTATGAGAAAGGCTTATTCCTTTGCCAAAGAAAATATACTCTAGACTTACTCAAAGAAACTGGAAAACTTGGAGCAAAACCCTCAAAAACTCCAATGGAGGTAAACAAAAAACTTAAATGTGAAGACGGAAAACTTTGGGAAAATATTTGTCAATTCCAACGATTAGTTGCTATATCTGACAGTTACCCGACCTGACATCACTTTTGCTGTTAATTGAATTAGTCAGTTTATGCAGTCACCCAGGACTACCACTTCGAACCAATAGATAGAATCTTGAGGTATCTAAAGGAACACCCGGTCGTGGAATCTGGATGAGACGAATAGGAACAACCAACATACTTGGATGCTCAGATGCTGATTGTGCAGGGAGTTTCGATAGGAGATCGACCACGGGTTATTGCACGTTCGTCGGAGGAAACCTTGTCACCTGGAAAGCAAAAAACAACGTGTGGTAGCTCGATCGAGTGCCGAGGTAGAATATCGAGCTATGGCGTCCACTACTACTGAGCTTCTATGGATCCAACAGCTGCTGAAAGACGTGAACATTAACCAAGACCACCCAATACAGCTCTTTTGTGACAATCAGGCAGCAAGACATATTGCATCCAATCCGGTGTTCCATGAAAGAACCAAATACATTGAAGTTGACTGCCACTTCATTTGAGAAAAACTACAAAAAAAACTGATCGAGACCCAATATGTTAGAAGTCATGACCAGTAGCAGACATTTCCACGAAGGCGGTTGACAATCAAAACTTCCAGAATATATTGGACAAGTTGGGCTCTATCGACATCTACGAACCCAACTTGAGGGGGAGTGTTGAAGATTATGCTCCATCCATAGAAGGAAATCGAATCAATCAAGTTGCTCAAGATGGCAAGAATCAACTCTCAATGCATCAATATCATTATTGGCCAAAATCAAGGATGAAATTAATGAGCAACGACTACTTATCTCACTTAGTCTATTGAGCTTTGTATTTAAGGCTTAGATTTGTATCAAAGCAGACGCACGAAAAATAAATCCATTACATGTCTATTACTCAGTGCTATAAAAAAATTCAACACCTTATTTGGTATTTCTATATTTACGTTTTCTGTCTTGCAAATTTGAGCTGATGCTGCTAAAAATAATTAATGGGCAGTAAGGAAAGGCACAATGCTCTTTCTTGCCTTCAAAGTCGCCGTTGGTGGTGCCACGTGACGACTTTTGACGACCGGATGATATCATTGGTACACCAATTTAAATTGACCAGAATTCCGTGGCTGGTGAAATTTTTTGTATAATTACGTGCCAAGCCCCAAAACATGTTTTAAAATAGGTTTCGGATCCATGTCCAAAAATTCATAGTTTTAAGGACCCAATTTTTATAAACTTTAGAGATAAAGCCTAGATATACACAGGCGTTATAAAGTGTATATGAACATGTATCAGATGTTCGTTTTGTGTTATTTCAGAACAATGAAGTGGTATTGCATAACAATGAAGTGGTACTGCATAACTGAAGTGGTACTGGAAAATCAATGAAGTGGTACTGCTGACCAATGAAGTTGTACCGCAGAACAATAAAGTGGTAGTGCAGAACAATGAAGTGGTACCGCAGAACAATGAAGTGGTGCTGCAGAAATCGGATCCTTAAAACTAGATTTTCTGACAGGGGCCTGAAACCTAAATGAAACTTACACTAGTACAAAATATGTTATAGGCTACGGCAATGTAGCCGCTGGTTTTGCAAAAATCGATACTTGTAATGAACGCGGTGGCAATTTTGTAAATAAATTGCTTATGTTACGCTTATCAACGTCAATTGTTAGAAAAGCAGATGCATAAAGATTTTATCTATTATAGACGTCAGTTGTTTTAAAACCGATACTTAGTGTTGAACGTTCCGCATCGGTTGTTTAAAACATCCGACACACATTTTAGAAAAGTATAGGTCAGTTACGTGCTAACAACCAATGCTTATTCTTTTTTATAACAGCAACGAAAATCATTTTCAGTCCCAATTGTGAAAATAAGAACCAAGTCGACGATAGGCGATTTTGGGCAATTCGAAGCTTCTTTCACAAACACCTAGGGCAGCAAGTGTGACTAAACCTACGGGGCAGGCGCGACTTTGAGGGCATGTTCAGTTTTCACTGGGTCGAAGTTTCGATTATTTTTCGATTTTCGATGGGTCTTTCGATTTTCGTGTAATTTGGTCGTAATTGGTCGTTTGTTTCGTTTTATTGGTGTTATAGGACATCTATTGTTGTAGAACAATTTGTCATTATGCTTTGATTTTATTAGCTGTCCTTGTAATTAGGGGCTTTTCTAGTATTTGTCCTTAAATAAGGACTTACTTGTTATTTATACAAGTTTGTTTGGTATAAATAAGATTGTACACATTTGAGCCCCTAATTAATAGAGAACTTTAGTCTATTGATCCGAAATGCTGCCAATCCAAATTCTAGAGAGAGAAAATCAGAATTCATTCTCTCACTACACGAAATCTCTTTCAAAGTTCTTCACGAAAAGTTTTCGACCGAAATCACACTTGATACAAATCTAATGGATTTCCTTATAATTAAAGCCTAGGATCTAGGAGTTGATAATAGAGGACCTAACAATTGGTATCAGAGCCGATTCGTTCTAGTTTGAATCGTAATTGATAGAATTCGGATCTAATTTTAATTCTGAAATTGTTCAGTGTAGAGAACACTTTTGGCGCGAAAACGAAATTCGATCCGACAGCCTTAATTCTGTGCTTATCTAAGTTGAATTTGATGTTTCTGTGCTCGCCTAAGTAGTATAAATCAATTAGGATTAGATTGGTAGAAATCGAAATCATGATTTAGGCTGAATCGCCTATAAAATTCCACTTTCGCGCGAGGGACAGTTTGAACGTGTTCTGATTTTTGCAAAATTGAACATTATTTGCTTCAAATGTGTTTAATCTTCTGCTTGTGAGTAATCAGTAGCTGATTTCGAGCATATACCTGTAGTTTTATCGATTAATTTTCAGTTTCTGCTTGAATTCAGTGTTAAATCTATTCTGTGAGTATCTGCACAATTGCAATTTTTCTCACTGAGTTCTTCGATCAGACTTAATTTCTCGATCGAAAAACTACGTGCGAAAAATTTTTCAATTAATAATACTGATTTACTACTGAAGTCGCTGCTGTCAAGAACGTCTTTAGCAGAAACTTTTTGAGCATTAAACTTTTTGACGAGGATTGACCATTTTGACCCTGCGTAAAACCTTTTCTCTCGAAAAATATTTTCGGCCAGACATTCCTTGTTTGACTTTGGGATAAAGATAACTTTCGCTCGTAAAGTTTTTTCGCTATTAATGCATCGAAAAACTACTGAAGTATTTCTCGCTGAGTCAAATTTTCAAAGTTCAGTTTGACTGAAGGTATATCGGTTGGACAACCTTTGGACCGGACGGGATCAGATTGTTTACAGTCTGATAACTGGACCGATCGGTGTAACAACGCCACGTACCTTATACTTTATTTTTGATCGAAAATATAGCGCTAAATTGAAGTTGTGCGCTCGAAAATTTAGTCAACTTTTCGAGTCAATATTTGAAAAAGTTTACATTTTGATTCTGGTCAACAAATTTTTCGACGGTTAAAAATTTCGATTCCAAAACTTCACGAAACAATTTTTTGATTGAGTTTATTGTTTAAACAGTTTCTCATCGCAAAATTACATTCATGTTGAAATTTTATTTCTTTCGCTCGACAAATTTTTCGCGAACAGTACTTGGCGCGCAAATTAGTAATACGATTCTAAATCGACGAAATTATTTTCGATCAAAGATTGAATAAAAAAAATTCTCGATCATTCTTTTGAAATCAAAGGCTACTAACAATTTTGCGAATTGTGAAGCACGTCACATCATTTTTCAATCATCAAAACAACCACCGAAGATCCTTCATCAACTCAAATCGAAGAATGGATGCATATGCTCTAGGAAACGACAATCGTCCTCCAATTCTCGAACGAGGCGAATACACAGTGTGGAGAAGTCGGTCCTTGAACTTCGTTGAACTTAAATATCAGGCTGAAGATCTACTTAGATCACTCTGTGAGGGACCAGAAATATTTTTGGTCAGTCAAGAAGAAGATAGCTCGAATAATCCTCCCGTCGAAACCACTAAGCGAGCTAAGAATCCTAGTGAGTACACTGATGCTGAGAGAACAAGAGCAAAGGCAGACCTGATAGACAAGAACACACTAATGCAGGGCATCCCTAACTATATCTATAGACAAATAGATAGCATCCCAACGACTAAAGGGGTGTGGGATGAACTGGAGAGGATGATGCAAAGAACCGAAGTAGGCGCCAAGGCTAAGAAGGCTAACATACTCAGAGCGTATCATTCCTTCAAAGCTAAAAATGAGGAGAAACTTGCATGATCTTTATCAACGGTACCTCACTCTTCTCAACGAAATGAGAAAGATTGACATCAAAAAGACAAATATGGAGATGAATATTCGGTTTCTGCCATCGCTGCCACTGAATGGAAAAAAAGATCTCCACTCAACTCCGACAAAATAAGGACTTGGATGAAATTGATATTCTCTCTGTTTCTGACAACCTCGCACAACATGAAGAAGACATCTGCGAGATACCAAAAGAGTAGAAGGGCAAAACAGGCCGAAGATTCCATAGCTCTACTTTCAGAGAAGAGGAGCTCCCGCCCACGTAAGGAAAAGCATGTTAAGTTCCCTAGCTCTTCAGAGGATGAGAAAACATCGGATTCAGAACTTCCTTCTGAGATCAGAGAATTTGGAAAATAGTTAGCTTTTGTCGCCGAAATGACGACGAAGAAATACTTCAAAAAGTAGTCGCATCTTCTACTGACCGTCTTCGAACTACAAGCTCAAAGAATAAAGAGAAGCCAACTAAGTCCTCCGAAGCCACAACCTCGAAAGACACACCGAAGTGCTTCAGCTGTGGAAAAACTGGTCACTTTGCCAGAGAGTGCTCCCTTCCGAAGAAGAATGATGCTAACTACTACTCCAGGAAACTCCAACTTACCAAACAAAAAAAAGTTGGAGTAGCTCTAATGGCTGAACAGGACCACTGGCTTGAGGACAGCTCAGACTCTGACACTTAAGACCTTGCTCTAATGGCACGTCTCGACGATGATGAAGAAGGTGAAACTTCCATGAGGGCGGAAGACAACACATCCACTTCATCACAGGAGGTACCCTGACATTACACATTATGACCTGTTAGCCGAGTTAATTTCAAAATCTGCTAACGGTTGCACGGAAACGAAGTATATACGTAGAGAAATAGCTTCTTCAGTCTAAGGAAACAATAGTTAGTCTCGAAGAAAACTTAGGAGCTCTAGTACTGAAAAAGAACTATCTAAGAGACTCCAATTATATGAGACTAAGCATATCACATTGGAAAAGCATAGTTCGGTAGTAAAGGATTAGAAGACATGCTAGACAACAACCACAGGTGTCTACTTAGAAACTTAGCCGAACAAAGTCATTTTAAGGAGAAATTAGAAGTTGTGAGCGAAAAGGTTACCAGGCTGAAATAGAAAAATCAAATTCTAAGATTAGTGAATTAGGGAAGAGTCTAGATATCAGGCCGAAAAGAGCATTACTCTAATTAACTATGCTACCTTAGACACAGAACGTAAGAAGCTATACACTACAATCAAAGAATTAGAAGATCTTCTGGTAAAAAGGGAACAAACTGAACATACAATATTCTTTAATCAACCCAAGATATCGGATTTTATGATTATAGTATGGTTTAGGCTTCGAGACTCCACTTAACTTGAAGAAAGTTGACTGCAAACAACTCTATGATGTCAAGTACATGGGTCTAGGACCAGCCTCTCTTATGGTTTTTACTAATGCAAAAGGAATTAATGAGTTAGAAGAAGCTAAGAGAAAAGTCAAGACTACGGCTGAAATTCCCTTTTCCTACATCGAATTGAACCAAAGTTACAAAACTAGGGAACCTCCCAAGGGCTGGAGCTTAGAATCAATATGTCTTCCTGAAGATCGTTCTAAATCAGAGGAAGTACAAATTCAACATTATGAGAATTCTCTCTACATACCCCCTAGTTAGGAAAATACAAGGGATAAGAGCATCATTAGAAAAGGAACGAGAGAATTTTGAAGCTGAAAAGAAGTTGTTCTTAAAAGAGATGAAAAATCTCAAAGCTTCCTCCATCTCACAAGCCATTTCTCACGCATCTCCCTCAAAAGTTAAAATCATTATGAAAAGCGTGAAGAAAGAGAGATCGTCTTCTCAAGATCAAAAATTTAAAAAGAATATTTTGAAAACTACTATCCCTAACTCTCTTTCCACTACGTCTACAGGGAACGTAGTGCCGGCGCTAGAGTCGAAGGCAAGAGTGGCTAGTTTAGAAATTAAGAAGGAGCATATAGACGTCAAAGTTTCAAATGCATCTCCTCCTTTTGTAATAAGAAAAGACACTCGTAGAAATAAATGAGCCATTTCTTCACTTCAAATTATTGTGTCTTCATGCTCCTTAGAGCCAACTACATTTAGAAGCACTAACTACGAAATAGGCTCTTCCTCAAACGTAACAAATAATCATTCCAAACATATGCCGATAGGAAGACTCGTAGGAACCAAGATCCAGCCATTAAGAAGGCTTATAGTGCTATTCATGCTTGTTCTCACCTGAGGTATCACGTAAAGATCGAATTCCCCAAACACCTTAGGAAACTATCAAATGAAAAGATCTTTTCCTCGATCAAGCCTACCAAAGCATTTGTCCGCGCTGAAATTACTCTTCCCTGCCAGGTTCCACCCAAATGGGTTCCTAAATCATCGCCTAGGAAGACAAAAGCCAAAAGGGGCCAAGTCTCCTACAAAGGCAAAACTAAACTCCACTTCTTCGAAAGTGACTTGGGTTGCCAAAGCTCCTTCTAGTAATAAGTTAGGAACTATATCTGTATCGAAAACTAAATCTGCTAATCTGAGAGGACCCATTTATAAGTGGGTACCTAGAGCTCTCTAATCTGGTTTTGCAGATCCATCATGTGTCGTACCTCGATTCCGGTTACTCCACACACATGACGGGAAATCAAGCGTTGCTGAGCAACTACCAAGACCGTCTAAATGGTCAGATTCGACAACAATGATTCAGCTCCGATTCTTGGCTTCAGAGATATTATTCTGAATAATCTAACAATTAAGGATGTCTCCTACGTCGAAGGCCTCCGCCATAACTTGTTCAGCATAGGCCAGATCTGCGACAAAGGATTCCAGGTGGTCTTCCACGCTGATCGGTGTAGAATATTGGACAGTCAGGACAAAGCACTCCTCCAAGGACTTCGGAAATCAAATCTTTACACGATCAACCTGACGTCCGTGCGGCCCTCGACAGCCGTTTGCCTTATCTCCCAGACTGTAATTCAGAGGAACAGTTTATGGCATCAACGCATGTCTCATCTCCACATCAAAGCTCTTCAACGTCTTTCAAAGAAAAAGGTTAATTCACGGTCTTCCAACTACAGTTTTACAGAAAGAGCATCAATGTTCGGCGTGTCAACTAGGAAAAATAAAGCGAGCGTCTCATCATGTTAAACTGGTTGCCTCTACTTCACGTGCTCTGGAAGTACTACACGTGAACCTCTGTGGACCGATGCAAACACAGAGTATCAACGGACGAAAGTATGTACTAGTCATTGTAGATGATTTCGCTACACATGGACGAAGTTCCTCCAACTGAAGATGAGACAGGGGAGTTGATCGTAAACTTCGTGAACTCGACGCAGAATCTGCTGCAACAGAATATCCAAGTTATTTGAACGGACAACGGCACTGAGTTCAAGAACAAATTTCTCAGCGATTTTTATCTAAAATTTTCATTTAGTCAGCAATTCTCGGCCGCAAAGACGCCTCAACAGAATGGGATAGTCGAAAGAAAGAACGGAACTCTAGTGGAAGCCGCACGTACAATTTGATCCACAAAGGCCTGCCATACTTCCTTTGGGTTGAAGCAGTGTACCGCCTGTTTCACTCAGAACAGGACGGTAGTTCACAAGCGCTTCGTTAAGACTCCGTACGAGATCATTAACAAGCGGGTACCCAACATTTCCTTCGTCAAGGTCTTCGGGTGCAAGTGCTTTGTGGCGAATGATAGAGAGCAACGCGCTAAGTTCGACCCTAAAGCATTCGAAGCCACTTTTGTCTGGTATTCTTCTATTTTGGAAGCGTACTGAGTATACATCAAGTCCAACTGAACAATCAAAGGAAGCTACAACGTCACTTTCCAAGAAGTGGCAGAAATGGCTTCTGGGCACATCAGTACAGGACCCGTGCCTAACCTGATGGCTCCTGTTCATCTCAGTTTAGGACCCGTGCCTAACGAGATTGTTTCTGAAGACGACAGTTCATACCCGTGTTTATTGGTGTGTTGGCACATGACCAACAGCGAATGGCAACAACTCAGGATACAACGTCAGAAGAAGCTATAAGATTTGATTTAGAAGACTTGGACTCGCTTTTTGAGCAGATATATCGGCCGAAACAACACCATTACCACACCTGCCGTGGAACCTCTCCCAGACGAAGCCAATCTACCAAGTTCTTAAAATGCCCCCACCTCACCCGATTCAGAATTACCTCAGAATGCTGAAGATCCGATCCTGGAAGTTGAAGAAATGTCATTAGAGACGCTCAACTCAAGTGCTGAAAATGAATTGCCTCAACAAGTTCAACGACCTCAGATCATTGGAGACCTCGCTCCACAAATTGCCGCAAGTGGACTCGAGCACATTCAGTTGATCAGATAATTTTGGTGATCGTTCGAGTGGAGTAAAGACAAGACATCAGAAAGGACTATTCAGTTGCTTCTTAAGCCAAAACGAGCCAACCAAGGTAGCAAATGCACTTAAAGACACGGATTGGGTAATTGCGATGCAAGACGAGATCAACCAATTCGAAGGCCTTCAAGTGTGGACATTAATACCCCGTCCGCATGGGAAAACCATCATTGGAATAAAATGGGTATTCACGAACAAAAAGAATGAATATGGAGAAGTGATCAGGAATAAATCATGATTGGCTGCGAAGGGATACAATCAACAGGTAGGCATTGACTACGACGAGACGTATGCTCCTGTTGCCCGAGTCGAAGCCATTAGTCTTTTCTTGGCTTATGCAGCCGCAAAACTTCGAAGTCTACCAAAAGGACGTAAAGACCGCCTTTCTCAATGGCGTGTTAAAGGAGGAAGTCTATGTTGCTCAGCCAGAAGGCTTCACCTATAACATCCCGATCATGTCAATCGTTGGATAAAGCTCTTTATGGACTAAAACAAGCCCCACGTGCTTGGTATGATATCTCAAGCGAATTCCTCGGAATGGTTGGATTCATCAGAGGAACGATCGATACGACACTCTTCATCAAATGGCAAGACAAAGACTTTATGATCGTCCAAGTTTACGTCGACAGCATTATCTTCGGATCAACAAATCCACGGTTATTCAAGAGGTTTGAAGGGTTAATGAAGAGCAAGTTTGAAATGACTCACATGGGAGAGATGCAGTTATTCTTAGGCCCCCCAAGTCAGGCAGCGCAACAATGGGATTTTCATCAGTCATACGAAATATATCAAGGATATTCTGAAGAAATTTTATCAAGATCAGAGCGAGCCTCTCAGCACTCCCATGTCAACTAGCTGCAAGTTAGATGCCGATCCCACTGGAAAAGCGATTGACAGCACATTTTGTCGCAGCATCACTGGGTCTCTTCTCTATCTCACCTCAAGCCGGCCGGACATCATATTCGCCACCTGTTTATGCGCCCTTTTCCAAGCCAATCCTAAGGAATCTCACATGCGTACGGTGAAGCGGATCTTACGGTACCTCAAGGGGCACATCTACCTTAGGATTGTGGTATCATAAAGGTACGAACTTCAAACGTATCAGCTAGACCTGACACTGATTATGCAGGTTGCCAAATGGACAGGAAAAGCACATCCAGTGGCGCTCAATTTCTAGTCAAAAAGCTGGTCTGCTGGTCATCCAAGAAGCAGAATTGCGTGTCAACTTCAACGACTGAGGCAGAATACGTCGCGGCCGCCAGTTGTTGCTCTCAAATGTTGTGGATGAGGACTCAGCTCCACAAATATGGGTACAACTTAAATAATATACCCATTTATAGTGATAGCCAAAGTGCCATTGCGATTACATGTAATACTGTTCATCACTCACGCACGAAACACATAGACATTAGATATCACTTTATCAAGGATCACGTCGAAAAAGGCTATTGATTAGAGCTGCCAAAATGATGGGCCTAAAAAATGGGGAACCGGCCCGCCGCAGGCGCGCCCTCCTAGATATATTCCTAAGTTGTTTTGTATTTTTGTTTTGTACTTTAATTATTTAATTAGTTTTATTTAATTAAGATATTTAATAATAAATCATGGATAAACAACTTATTAATTGTATGTTTATAAATTTATATTGATCGAGCGGATCGAGTAATAGAAACAAAACGAATACCGACAAACTAACCACGCTTAACAGGCAAGTGTACCTATCGATAATAGTATAGAATGGCGAGTTCGAGTATCGAATCCCAAGGAAACTAAATAATAAACTCGAATTTAAATATCCTAGTGAAAATGTTTTATTGTTGTAAACCTGAAAATGTAAATGAACAAAAACTGATAAATGATTATGAGAATGAACGACGATAAGAAAGCGAAACGTATTTGAGACTTCGACTCCCCCTAGCTCGATAGTCTGCTGAAAACACCATATCAAAATTTTAGCTAAATGTTGGACCGTGAGGATTACCAACACATGCGTATGAGTTCATATGACTGACGAAACTGCGCCTTATCTCACGAGGCTCGTAAGCAACTAATCTACGTCTTAAATAGTCGGGCAAGCTTCCCTAACTACTTAATCGAAGATTGCATTAAATCATTATTAATCCCTCTATTAGATTTGACTCTAATCCATCGGGGTAGCTCAACCTATCTCTAGTGATGAGTTTATTACGCATGTTTACGAGTGTTCTAATCGTCCACCACTCTCTCGAGCGCAGCATACGATATCCCAATTAATCTATCTTACACACATAGACATGAATAAGATAAATAAGAATTTCAATCACATAGACATAATCGAAATCATATAAATTCATAAATGAGTCTTAACAATAGTATAACATTAAATATACTTAAAACACACGATCGATCTTGCCAGGGTTCATCTCATCTCAAATACACAAGAAATTAGCTACTCATTTTCTCAACTAAGAACATAAACATCAAAAAATATAGATCTTCCCTGATTTTTGGCGTCGGTTGTTGTTCTTCGTTGAGGCGTTTATCGAACACCTAGCATGCAAGCTAAGTGAATGAGTCTAGCTTGCTCTCTAGCATTTCTTTCTCTTCTCTAAGTGTGTGTGTGTGTGTGTTTTTTCTCCCAATGGTTCCTTCCTCTATTTATAGCAAGGGACCTCAAAATCATGTGCATGCAAGTCTTCCTTGCTTTTACTCTTTCTTATTGAGAAAGCTAGATTTGTCCCCCAGTTTCTTCAACTTTAGCCTTTTTTATTGAGTTCTCATCAAATTGGGTGTTTCAATGGCGAAAATTAGGTCTAAAGCATGCCTCTTTCCTTGAATAATGGTTAGAATTTCGACCAAGAAGAGACAAGTTAGGTAGGAGTTGTTTTCATGTCTTTGACCTCAAACACGGCCTTGAACACGGCCATGTGAATTGATTTTCTATTCAAATGTTGATCTCGCGAAGCTACACGGGCTCCAACATGGCCGTGTTGATTTCTGAGTTCAGATCAAAGCTTTCGGATATTTAACATGGCCATGTTTGTTTCAGGGTTGCTTTCGAATCATCAACACCGCTTCAAACATGGTCATGTGAATTCCAGAGCTACTTTCGCATCTTCAACATGGCTTCGAACATGGCCGTGTTGACGCACAGTAAAATAACAACAAATTAAGAAATTAGTATCTCCCAATCTAGAGCTCCAAATTTAACCCCGTCTCGTCAGTTCAAAGTCAACGAGTCTTCCATCTTTGGTTAAAATTTCAGCTCCATTGGACAACGTTTACCCCCTCATCTGTTAGGAATTTGAAACTGTCGCAAATCTGTCTAGGGAAAGGACACGTATCGCCGGATTATCTTGTCTGCGCAAACCGTAAACAAATACGGATCATTCCAAATAAAACTTCAAGTCCGAGAAGAATTTCTTCCACTGATGACTTGTGTATCCCTTTGGCATGATCCTAGCGACAAGATAATTAGCAAAATCATCATACCATGGGGTTTCATCGAATACCTCACTTATAGCATATAGATGCTCGTCGGGAAAGTGGTCTCGGATGACTTCGTCGTTGGTAACCTCGTGGGATGCACCATCAAATCTTGACAAGTGATCGGCTGCGCAATTCTCGGTACCTTTTTGGTCACGGAATTCCACATCAAATTCTTGGAGTACAGAATCCATCGAATAAGCCTCAGTTTTGCATCTGGCTTCGCGAAGAGGTGTTTGAGGGCCGAATGATCCGTGTGGATGATGACTTTTAAAAGAACTAGATATGGACGGAATTTGTCGACGGCGAACACGACTGCGAGCAACTCCTTCTCGGTGGTGGTGTAGTTCGCCTGGGCCTCATTTAGAGTTTTGCTCGCATAGTGTACCGGCTGAAAATGCTTTTCCCGCGCTGCCCTAAAACTTCACCTACTGCAGAATCACTTGCATCGCACATTAGTTCGAACGGTAGGCTCCAGTCGGGGGCTACCATAACAAGGGCATTTCTTAGCTTATCCTTAAGTATGGTAAAAGCATTCATGCACTCAGGTGTAAATTCATAAGGTACGTCTTTCTCAAGCAAACGAGTTAAAGGCCTAGCAACTTAAGAAAGATCCTTGATAAATCTACGATAAAAACCCGCATGTCCTAGGAAACTTCTAATTGCTTTTACCGACGAAGGTGGAGGTAATCGTTCTATGGTTTCTATTTTAGCTCTATCTACCTCGATACCTCTCTACGATATTTTATGACCTAAAACAATACCCTCTCTTACCATAAAATGGCATTTCTCCCAATTTAGCACAAGGTTCGTTTCCTCGCATCGCTGAAGTACTTTCTTTAAATAAATAAGCATACCTCGAATGAGTCACCAAAAATTGAGAAATCATCCATGAATACCTCCATTCCGTCACCTATTAGTTTGTCGAAGATAGCCATCATGCAACGTTGGAAGGTGGCCGGAGCATTGCAAAGTCCAAAAGGCATCCGTCGGTAAGCAAATGTCCCGAACAGGCACGTCAACGTCGTATTCTCTTGATCCTCGGGTGCAATGGGAATCTGCAAATAACCTGAAAGTCCATCGAGAAAACAATAAAATTCAAGACAGATAAACGTTCAAGCATTTGATCAATAAAAGGAAGAGGGTCTTTTCGAGTTGCTTCGTTGAGTTTACGATAGTCGATGCATACGCGCCATCCCGTGACAGTCCTCGTCGGAATGAGTTCATTTTTCTCGTTGGGCGCAACTGTCATTCCTCCTTTTTTGGGCACTACCTGAACTGGGCTCACCCATGCACTGTCCGAGATTGGGTAAATCACTCCCGCATCGAGCAGTTTAATTACCTCGGCCTTCACCACCTCCTTCATGTTGCAGTTGTTTTCATGTCTTTGACCTCAAACACGGCCTTGAACACGGCCATGTGAACTGATTTTCTATTCAAATGTTGATCTCGGCCAAGCTACACGGGCTCCAACATGGCCGTGTTGATTTCTGAGTTCAAATCAAAGCTTTCGGATATTTAACATGGCCTCCAACATGGCCGTGTTTGTTTCAGGGTGGCTTTTGAATCATCAACATGGCTTCAAACATGGCCGTGTGAATTCCAGAGCTGCTTTCACATCTTCAACATGGCTTCGAACATGGCCGTGTTGACGCACTGTAAAATAGCAGCAAATTAATAAATTAATATCTCCCTATCTGGACCTCCAAATTTAACCCCCTCTGGTCAGATTCAAGGTCAACGAGTCTTCCATCTTTGGTTAAAGTTTCAGCTCCATTGGACAACGTTTACCCCCTCATCTATTAGGAATTCGGAACTGTCGCAAATCTGTCGTAAATGCTGTAAACTCATAATAATAACCAAAATTTATCATGGAGACTTCATTTTAACTTGCAAATACTTTAATTTATAATGCAATAAACGTAGGAAAATACGTTTATCAAATCTCCCCACACTTGAGCTTTTGCTTGTCCTCAAGCAAAGAAATAAATATGGCATATAACAATGATTAAATCATGCAACGTATCAATCAAAATGACATCATGTAAGAACAATGCAAGTGAAGTCCGAAAACACATTTGAGGTCGACGACTAACTACACGATTTCCCTAGCAATACCTATCAAGATCCGCACCTCACAAGGATTCACTCAAGTCACTCGGTGTATAGGAAAATGTCGGTGAATTCCCTCGGGTCATGCACTAATCAAAACCCTACCATATGCTTGCAAGTAATTCGTAAATCTATTAATTTCGATGATCATGTATGAATAGGAAGGACTTTACCCAGCAGCTTCATCTCAGGTTCTAAACCCTCAGCCCTTAAAAACCGACGGGTCATATCATGGCTAAAATATATAAGATGAGTAAGAAATAAGCATAAAATATTTGAGCTGTGGTCCCGTTGGAATCATGCCATCGTTTTGATTGCGCCTTGAGGTCGTCTTCTTACTTGCACGGTTGCATCCTATCATTCATATTCCTTTTTTTCTTTCTTTTCTTTTTTTACCAAGCCCTTCTTCTTTCAACATCTCAATCTAATGAATGAGCAATATACTTCTGAGAGTGAAAGATTATCGGAGGAAGGGTTCTAAGTTGTTTTTTTTAAGACTTCGGTGCTTTTCATGGTCTGGTCCGGCTACACTCTTTGACACCGGCATTCATCCTCCGCTCCTACTAACACTCCAGTGGGTTATTTCTGAAGGTTTATTTGGTCTGGCAATTTGTAATGCGGGTTCAAAATAAAAGGCTCAGGTTCAAAGTGGCTGACTACGGTTATCAGTCGTGGTTGGTTACTTTGGCAATGGACTCAAAGTTTATCACTAAGGTTATGTGTGCGAATCCTTCAGTATCACTAAGTTTATCATGTAGAAGAGGTCAACTACGTATGTGAAATCCTAATTACTCAAAAAATTACTACCAGAAAATCATTCTTTCATGATAAGAAGCACGATTTCGAAAAAAATTTCATGCCAAATTTCGAAAAAATTTTATACCCAAAACACAAGTCATGCACATAAATTTCGCAGAAATTCCCTCCCCACACTTAATTTTTACGTTGTCCTCAACGTATCACATTGTAACACAGAGGTAGAGGAAATAAATAAGCGAACTTCCCTGAATAGTCCGATGTGCATGCTTTGTACGACTCCTCCCGACACTTGAGATTTTGAATTCCCTGCAATCTCGAAAAACAGAATCATAAAACTAAAATACGCATAGAAATAAAGAAAAACATAGGAGTAGGCTTGGGGTGCCTCCCAAGTAGCGCTTTATTTAATGTCTTTTAGCTAGACATTGTTCGGGGGTTTGGCTCTAGGTGGTGTTGAGGAGGTGAATCGTCTCCTTTCCGAGTGCTTTGACGTCACCGCCATAGTAAGGCTTGAGACGCTGCCCGTTCACCTTGAAAGTCCCTTTCTCTAGGTGTGTGATCTCGACAGTTCCGTACGGGAATACTCGGGTCACCGTGAATGGGCCTGACCATCTTGATTTCAGCTTACCAGGAAATAGTCGCAGCCGAGAGTTATATAGTAAGACTCGGTCTCCTTCTTGGAATTCTCGCTTCATGATTTTACGATCACGGTAAAGCTTCGTACGCTCCTTGTAGAGGCGGGTATTATCATAAGCCATTTGCCTCCACTCGTCGAGCTCATTGATCTGCAAGTTTGGCTTTTCACCTGCAAGATTCAAATCAAAATTAAGGTTTTTTAGAGGCCAATATGCTTTATGTTCTAGCTCGACGGGTAAATGACAAGATTTTCCGTAAACAAGTCTATAGGGCGTGGATCGGATAGGTGACTTGTAGGCTGTCCGGTATGCCCATAAAGCCTCGTTGAGCTTGTTTGGCCAATTCGCCTATGATGCTCCACGGTCTTTTCTAGTATGCGCTTTAGCTCCCTGTTTACGACTTCTACTTGGCCGCTCGCCTGAGGATGGTACGCAGTGGTAACATTATGTTTCCCACCGTATTTTTCGAGCGTCCTTGAAAATTGAGTGTTACAAAAATGCGTACCCTTATCGCTAATTATGCAACGAGGTGAACCAGATCGTGAAAATAAAGATTTCAAAAATTTAACGACTACCCTAGCATCATTAGTAGGTAGCGCTTGCGCTTCTACCCATTTTGAAACATAATCAACCGCAACTAGGATATGCCGATTCTTCAAAGAGGTAGGAAACGGACCCATAAAATCAATGCCCCAGACGTCAAATATTTCACACACAAGAATAAAATTCTGAGGCATTTCGTTTCGCTTAGAAATATTACCTGTCTGTTGGCACCTATCACATTCCTCTACGTATTTCTGAGCGTCTTTGAAAATTGTAGGCCAATAAAAACCGCATTCGAGTACAATTTGTGTAGTTCGGTTACCTCCGAAATGTCCTCCACATGGCCCGGAATGACTGTGGCTCATGATTTTAACTGTATCAGGAAAGGACACTCGTTGTCGGATTATCTTGTCTACGCAAACCCTAAACAAATACGGATCATCCCAAAAATAATACTTCAAGTCCGAGAAGAATTTCTTCCTCTGATGACTTGTGTATCCCTTTGGCGTGATCCTAGCGACAAGATATGTTAGGTCCTCAGATTAACAACTCTAAGATCCTAGGCAGGAATTCTAAGTAATTCGATGAATATGATTGACATTAATAATCGATCGAAAAACTCTAATGAAGATCGAGAGAGAGATTTCGAGTAGAGTGAGAAAGTTACTGTTGTTTCTCTCTCTAGATATTGAATTGCAAGCCCTTTGGATCAATTCTCAAAACTTTCTCTATTCAGCTCAATTCATTTACAAGTATTTATACCAATAATCTTGGTATAAATATCTACTAGTCCTAAATCTAAAGACTAATACAATTAAAGCCCCTAATTACAAGGACAACTAATGAAATCAAGCACAATTACAAATGATATTCTACATTCTCCCCCTTTGTGCTTGATTGCGTCTCCGCGTTGTTCGTCCTTGTCGGGCATAGTACGATCTGCGCAAGCCCAGTGCATGCTCGTAGTCCCTAACGGTCTTTCTGGTAATAGATTAAACCACTCCTTCGCATTCCCTCGTAGAGAGAATGGAAATAGATAGAGTCGGATGGTTTCGGCGCTCACGCCTTGCACTCGTATCGTGTCGGCGACGGATAAGAAATCACGTAAGTGTCTTTAGGCGTCCTCCTCGAAAAGTCCGTCGTATTGAGCCGTCGTCTGAAGCATTTGAGGCCAATGATGTTTTAGCTCAAAGTTATTAGGGACTTGAGGAAGGATTATCGCCGAGCCCACCGTTCCTACGGCGTTGTTTCTCCATATCTCCTTCATTGGAGGTTCTCTCGTAGCTAATGCAATCTTGTCACGATTTTGTTCCGCCATTTCAGTTGTTGCTTTGACTCGCCTAGCGTTTTCCTTAAAGTTACGTCGTAAGGTCCTCTCGATCTCTGGGTCTCCTTCAACGATTGGTAGCGAAGGATTCCTACGGGTCATGCACCAAGGTACACGTACCTAGACCAAAAGAAATCCGACTAAGCGAATCAAAGTATATATAATAATAATACTTAGCTAGAGTAATAAACTAAAGCTTTCCTAAGCAATCAGGATACTCGCCTAGAGTATATTGAGCCTCTATCTGAAGATGGACAGGAAATCGGTGTGGTCGATTTGGAGGAGATCCAGGAAGAAGTTAATCATTGGAGCTCGGCAGTGTTGTGCTATGTTTTGGGGTCAAACCCACCGTATGGAGTAATGTCAGGATTTCTAAAGAGGAAATGGGAGAAGAAAGGATTATTGAATGTGTGGCAGGTACGGCAAGGGTTATTCCTGGCTCGGTTTGGAAGCGTGGCAGAGAGAGATATGATCTTACAAACTGAGATACTCCACTTTGACAAGAAGCCGGTTGTATTGGCACCTTGGTCTGAGGAAACTCAATTGAATAAAGTGGGAGTAGATAGTGTGCCTATATGGGTACAGTTACCGCAGCTAGAGTTGAAGTATTGGGGTGCCAGAACACTGAGCAAGCTTGCAAGCTTGATAGGGAAACCTATCATGTCGGATGAGGTTACTAAGAGGAAGGAGAGAATTCACTACGCAAGAGTCTTGGTAGAGATAGACCTATCCAAGCCGCTCAAGGATAGTGTTCAATTTATGAATGAAAAAGGGCAACTAATGGAGCAGAATATCAAGTATGAATGGAGGCCAGTTTTATGCTCCGCTTGTGATAAGTTGGGCATGAAGCTACTAGCTGTAGAAGGGAGACTAAGAGAGACTGGAAACCAATTCAGGAGGCGCAGAAGGTATTGTGCCAGCAGCAGAAGCCAACTGCAGATGGCGTAAAGCAAAAGCAGGGTGGCCCTGAGTTGGGTAAGCAGGACCAGACCAGTACTGGTCTGGATCAGGCAGAACAGACTGTAAGTAAGGAAAGGGAGCCCGTTATGGGTAGTGATAGTACCAGACACTCATGGGCTGACATGGCTCAAGAAGTGTTGGTAGAGGGGGATAGAGGATGCTCCAACCCTTCCAAGCAGAGGGTCCATGATCTCGGTCATGGATAGTAGTGTTGCTTGGAACATTAGGGGCCTTAACGGCCCTGCAAAGCAGAGAGAACTAGTTCTCTTCTGCAGTAAATATAAGGTGAAATTACTTTGCCTGTTGGAAACAAAACTGAAGTTGGGGAAATTGACTGAGGTGGTTAGTAAACTCTTCCAGGGATGGGGCATGTGTCACAACTTAAATGCACATCCCAATGGGAGAATACTGGTGTTATGGAGAGGAGGATTAGAAATGGAAGTAATATCTCAATCTGCACAACATATGCACCTTAGAGTGTTAAGGGTGCAGAGGCAGATTTCATATCTGACCTGTGTATATGGGTCTAATAACCCTGGAGAGAGAGAGGAATTATGGGAAGGTTTGAAACTGGTAGGGGACTCCATGAAGGATCCATGGATGTTATGGGGAGATTTCAACAACATAAGATCCGTGGGAGATAGGATTGGAGGCGCCCCTGTTACAGCTAATGATTGTAGCAGCTTCAACCAGTGTATTGAGCATTGTCAGCTTGAGGAAATAAGGAGAAACGGATGCAACTTCACCTGGACCAATAAGCAGAAACAGGAGCGTAGAATCTGGAGCAGAATTGATTGGGCAATGGCTAATGAAGCTTGGTTTTCTACATTCTGTGACTATGCAGTGACCTTTTTACAAGAAGGTGTGTCTGACCATACTCCCTTACTACTGAGAGACTTGGGGCAAGCTCAGAGACCACGGCAGCCATTCAAGTATTTTAACATGTGGAGTTTGGCACCAACCTTTTTGCAGACTGTAGGGCAATCTTGGGGATCTTCTCAAGGACCTGCTATGACCTGTGTATGCCAGAACTTGCTTAAATTACGAGGGCCACTCAGAGAGCTGAATAAGGTGAACTTTGCTAATATTGTACTTAGAACAGAGGAGAAAAGAACTTTGCTAGAGGTCTGCCAGAAGGCATTGCATGAAGATCCTATGAATGAGGAGCTAATGGCTCGGGAGGAACAATTGAGGATGGATTTTAAGTTCCTAAGTGAGGCAAATGATAGGTTCTTAAGACAAAAAGCAAAGGTTAGATGGTTGAACCAAGGGGATCAGAACACAGGGTATTATCACTCTGTGATTAAACAAAAGACCTATGCTAATAGAATCTATTCTATTACCACTCCAGAAGGGACCTCAATTACTGATAGTGAAGAGATCCATAGGCATTTTGTTAAATACTACCATCAACTGTTGGGAAGGAGTAGCAGTGGAAAGGAGGGTCTGGATAGGAGAACAATTGAGAAGGGTTACATACTCTCAATATCAGACCAACTACAACTGGTCCATCCGTTTGACAGAAGGGAAGTGGCAGCTGCCATGAAGGGCATACATGAAGAAGCTGCCCCAGGACCTGATGGCTATGGCAGTGGGTTCTTCCACAAAGCGTGGGAAGTGGTTGGAGCAAGTAACGGATGCTATCTTAGAATTTTTTGAGACTGGTAAGCTGCAGCAGAGGATTAACAGAACCACCTTGTGTCTGATCCCTAAAGTTGCAAACCCTGCCACCGCTATGGATTTTCGGCCCATATCATGCTGCAACACCATTTACAAGTGCATATCAAAATTGATATGCTCAAGACTGAAGCCATTGCTGCCTAAGCTAATAAGTGCTAACCAAACTGCTTTTGTGAATGGAAGGTCGATCGTGCATAATATTCTGTTATGCCAAGATCTTATAAGGTTGTATAAGAGGAAAAATACCTCGGCTAGGGCTCTCCTCAATGTGGACCTTAAGAAAGCTTATGACATGGTGGATTGGGAATTCTTGAAGCAATGGCTGGGGATCCTCAGATTCCCTAGGAAATTTATAAATTGGGTTATAGAATGTGTCTCAACCGCATCCTACACCATATCTATCAATGGGTCAACAGCTGGGATGTTCAAAGGTGCAAGGGGATTAAGACAGGGAGATCCCATGTCCCCGTTACTATTTGCGGTTGCTATGGAGTACCTTACCAGGAAGCTGCAAATTGAAGCCCAGGACCCCAGATTCAGATACCATCCATTGTGCAAACAGCTCAAACTGATAAACCTATGCTTTGCCGACGATCTCATGATTTTCTGCAAGGGCAAAAGTCAGGCTGTGGCAGTGGTGATGAAGGTGTTGGACCACTTCAGGAATGTCTCTGGTCTGGAGGCTAATGACCAGAAATCCAAGGTGTTTCTGGCCGGAATATCCAGTCAAGAGGCTCAACAGATTCTGCAGCTAACGGTCTTCAAAATCGGCAGCTACCCTATGAGGTACTTGGGAGTACCATTGTCACCTACCAAATGGAGTAGACAGTAATGCCAGTCCCTGGTCGACAGAATTACAGCTAGAATTCGTTGCTGGTCTTCAAGGAATTTATCATATAACTCTGTTCTGCTGGCAATCCATGGGTTTTGGGGGGTCAGTGTTCCTTCTGCCCAAAGCCGTTTCCAAGGAGATTGATCAAATTTGCAGGGCGTTTCTGTGGGGGGGAAAAAGTACGTGGACAGTATGCCTCAATGATGAACTGGGACAGAGTTTGCATGTCTAAGAGGAATGGAGGTCTAAATATACGGGACAGTGTTACATGGAACTTAGCCTTAGCTGGAAAACAAGTCTGGGAAATCACAAAGAAAACTGATACATTATGGATCAAATGGATCCATGTGGTATACCTAAAGGAAACTAGCTTCTGGGAATTTACACCTGCCCAAGATTCAAGCTGGCATTGGAAAAATTTACATAGAATCAAGAGGGTATTTCAGGATGGCTATAGAGGTAATAATTGGATATTGGCGAGAGATGGGAAGTACACTATTAGCTCTGGTTATGATTGGATTAAAGGAGAAGCAACTCCCTTTCCCCTGGCCAAAGCAGTATGGAATAGATATTCTGTTCCAAAACATTTCTTTTATATTCTGGATGATTGTACATAGGAAACTGCTAACTAAAGATAGACTGATAAAATGGGGACTGAATGTGGCAGACACAATGTGTCCTCTCTGCAGGAGGATGGAGGAGACAATTGAGCATATATTAGTTGAATGTTGTTTCAGCCAGAAATTGAGAGAGGGAATGAATGGCTGGCTCAGGGCTGGAGCAGATTACTCTTCCTTTGACCAATTATGCTGGTGGCTACTGCAACTAGGAAGAAGAGGAAAGGTTAAAAATTGGATTCTACTAGCATGTTTTTCTTCTTTCTTCTACCATATTTGGGAAGAGAGGAACAGAAGATTGCATGGTGAAGAAGCTAGGACTGAAGAGCAGATTCTGAGACGGATTGGGGAGGAAATGAAATGGAGGATCAGAGGAGTATGCCGCGTGAAGAAAGCAGAAGAGTTGGACATGTATAAGCGTGTTTGTTGTTTTGTTTTGGCATTAGTATAGACCTAGATTGTGTTTTGGGCTGTACAAAACGTTGTGAAGGTGGTTAATGAATTCTTCATTTGACCAAAAAAAAAATATTGATAGTTCCCCGGCAACGGCGCCAAAAACTTGATCGAGCGGATCGAGTAGTAAAAATAAAACGAATACCGACAAACTAACCACGCTCAACAGGCAAGTGTACTTATCTATAATAGTATAGAATGGCGAGTTTGAGTATCGAATCCCAAGGAAACTAAATAATCAGAAAAAGTCAAATTTAAATATCCTAGTGCAAATGTTTTTATTGTTGTAAACCTGAAAAAGTAAATGAACAAAAACTGATAAATGATTATTAGAATGAACGACGATAAGAAAGCGGAACGTATTTGAGACTTCGACTCCCCCTAGCTCGATCGATCAGCTGAAAACACATATCAAAGTTTTAGCTAAACGTTAGACCGTGAGGATTACCAACACATGCGTATGAGTTCATATGACTGACGAAACCGCGCCTTGTCACACGAGGCTCGTAAGCAACTAATCTACGTCTTAAATAGTCGGGCAAGCTTCCCTAACTACTTAATCGAAGATTGCTTTAAATCATTATTAATCCCTCTATTAGATTTGACTCTAATCCAGCGGGGTAGCTCAACCTATCTCTAGTGATGAGCTTATTCCGCTCGTTTACGAGTGTTCTAATCGTTCACCCCTCTCTCGAGCGCAGCGTACGATTTCCCAATTAATCTATCTTACACACATAGTCATGAGTAAGATAAATAAGAATTTCAATCACATAGACATAATCGAAATCATATAAATCCATAAACGAGTCGTAACAATGCATAACATTAAATATACTTAAAACATACGATTAATCTTGCCAGGGTTCATCTCATCTCAAATACACAAGAAATTAGCTACTCATTGTCTCAACTAAGAACATAATAAACATCAAAGAAAATATAGATCTTCCCTGATTTTTGGCGTCGGTTCTTGTTCTTCGTTGAGGCGTTTATCGAACACCTAGCATGCAAGCTAAGTGAATGAGTCTAGCTTGCTCTCTAGCATTTCTTTCTCTTCTCTAAGTGTCTGTGTGTATTTTTTCTCCCAATGGTTCCTTCCTCTATTTATAGCAAGTCTTCCTTGCTTTTACTCTTTCATATTGAGAAAGCTATATTTGTCCCCCAATTTCTTCAACTTTAGCCTTCTTTATTGAGTTCTCATGAAATGGGGTGTTTCAATGTCGGGTCTAAAGCATGCCTCTTTCCTTGAATAATGGTTAAAGTTTCGACCAAGAAGAGACAAGTTAGGTAGGAGTTGTTTTAATGTCTTTGACCTCAAACACGGCCTTGAACACGGCCATGTGAACTGATTTTCTATTCAAATGTTGATCTCGGCCAAGCTACACGGGCTCCAACATGGCCGTGTTGATTTCTGAGTTCAAATCAAAGCTTTCAGATATTTAACATGGCCTCCAACATGGCCGTGTTTGTTTCAGGGTGGCTTTCGAATCATCAACACGGCTTCAAACATGGCCGCGTGAATTCCAGAGCTGCTTTCAGGGTGGGCCAAAAATATCCCAGCCCAAAAAGTTGCCAGCCAGCCCCGCCCCGCCACGACCGCGGCCCTCGCGGGCTGGCCTAAACAGCCCAACCGCCCTTTTTTGGGGGGCGAGGCTGGCCGGTCCGCGGCCTACGAGCCCAATTGACAGCTATAGGGTCAGGCCAAAAATATCCCAGCCCAGCTGCCCTTTTTTGGGGGGCGAGGCGGGCCTGTCCGCGGGCCACGAGCCCAATTGGCAGCTCTACTATTGATATGCACTTTGTGAACACGGAGTATCAACTATCCGACATTTTCAGCAAGGCATTGGATGAAAAACGCTTCGAGTTTCTTGTTGGAAAATTAGGTATGTTGAATCTTCTGTGATGTGTGTTGTGCCTGATCCTATCTGCTCTCAAATGTTTCTCTATGTGCTTTCGAAAAATAATTGCCCTATCTTGCATGAATATTCAGTGAAATTATAATATACTAAAAATAATAATAAATTCAAAGAATATTATACATATACCATGCTATTAGGGGAATGACAATATCTTTAGGATGCTCGATCAGATCACGTATAGATTTCCTGACATGCGACTGATTAATTGCTTAATTCAGTCTAAGTCGCATTCTTGTGCCTAAAGGTCATTAGTTTGCTCCTCTGACACAAAGCCACTTCATATAAATGAGGATTCTAGCCTTCTAATTTTTTTTCCTTCTATGGATTTATTCTTGAGCAAGTCACTCATCAGTTACTTGTCTTAACGAGTGATTCTTGGCCTCATACTCGCCTTGTGTTAGAACGTTAGGAAAACGATTAGGGCACTTAGGAATTGACTCACTTGGCCAAATAAACACTTCCCCTTTAACAATAGCCTTTAGTCATCCATTTTGCGCCTTTTCCGAATACCCTTTCTTCAATTGAAACCCCTTTAAGCCTTCAACCGACTGTCTAAGTCTTCGGCGGGATGTTCAATCGAGAAAAGGAGGGGGAGAAAAAGATACGACATAGAAAAAGATGACAGAAGAAGGTGGAAAACGCACACAAGGAATGCTCAATGCACAAAAGCAGTCCAAAAGAATCTGCCTCTTTAGAATCAAAATTCCAAATCATCAGATGGTGGCATGGATCTTGCCGTGAACTTCTCCGTTGATAATCTCGTACGCTCGCCAGAACGACTGGAAAGAGGAGCACACTGAAGTCAACTTCTATAACGATAATCCGATCTTATATCGGGAAACGAGAAGAGGAGCACGGCCTTGGGTTTGAATTCCATAACTGTGAACTTCTTCAGATCGATAATCTCTTAAACCTCTTTAGGGATTAAGAGAGAAGGAGCAGGTTATCGGCTCGAGAACCAAGAAGAAGAACTTCGCTGTAGATAATCTCTCAGCCTCGTATAGAAGCGGAGCTTCAGCTTGAGCGAGTGTAGACAAATATGAAAACTAAAAAGGATGAAAATGACAAAAGAAGATACGAAGAGAGAAATGCCAATGAAGGATAAAAACTAAGAAAAGGAAGACGAAGACTCTAAACCCATTTTCCAAATATTTTCATTCCCTTCTAAGTCAGAGCCAAATAAATATCCTTCAAAGACCACTTTGATTCCAAATCAACGATCTTTCCTTAGGTGAAATGACTAAACGCGCCTCGATCACAGGTAAATTGACATAAAATTGCTTGTGTTGACTTGAGTCATATAAATAAAAAAAAATCCCAAGGTAAACATAATTGAGCGCTAGAGCGAACCTAGTGAGAGTTGTCGAAACGGATCATTCTATGAACTTAGGACTTTCAGTTTGTTGACATGACTTGACGGCATATGATCTTTTCACGTGTCTTGTGAAATTTTTAGGCGTGACATTGATCGAAGCAAAATAATCTGACCCCATACTATTATTAATATTAGTATACATAAAGAAATTTTAAAAAATATATATATATATAATATACATACTAATAAATATAAATATAAGTTTTCTATACTTTTAATTGTTTAATAAAAATTTAACAAGAAAACTGAAAAAATTTTGCATATGCATTGAATAGATTAATATGCGAATATTTGTTTTTGCTCATACCCTCCCGCAAAATTTTGAATACATGATTAGGGGACCATGTATCTAGGCTAAATGATAAATTGCGTGTTTTATGGAATTTGACTTAGATTGATTTTATGTGTTTACATGATATATCAATTTAAGTGCATTATTTGAGGGGGAGCATTTACTAAATAATATGTCTTGTGCTCCAAATATTTTTGATGTTTCTGTTAGTTCCTCGATTATCAACTCCTAGATCCTACACTTGAAATCTAAGGCAATCGACTAGAACTATTAAGAACTAGATTTCGATCGAAAACCTTCTTTGAGAGCTTCGAGAGAGATTTCGAGTAGTGAGAGAATGGACTCTGACTTTCTCTCGCTAGAATATGATTTGCAAGCCTTTCGGATCAATTTACAAAATTTTTTATTAAGCTCAAATGTGTACAAGGTATTTATACCAAACATACTTGGTATAAATAACAAGCTAGTCCTCAACTAAGAACAAAGTAAAGCCCCTAATTACAACATCAGCTAATAAATCAAAGCACAATTAGAAATGGTATTCTACATTCTCCTACTTTATGCTTGATTTCTCTTCGCGCTGTCTATCCTCGTCGGGCGTAGTATGGCCTGCGCAAGTCCAACACATGCTCATAGTTCCTGATGCTGTTCCTCAGCTCCAAGCGCTCCTCGATGACTTCAAGGAGTTCCATCAGGAGGGGTTATCTCTCACGAACCTGTGAATATGCAGCATCGTATCTTTGTTGATTTCTTCGAATCTCTTCTCTATTTTCAGCCTGATGACCTTGAGCGTCCCGTCACAAAACTTATGAACTTCAGTCTTCAGCATCAACCTATTCTTCTTAGCAATTGGATTGTTGTAGGTGATGCCTAAGCCTGAGCTGATGTGCTCGTGATTGTTGGGAAGCCCTTCGACCTCAGGTCCTTTGTTGAGCGGAGCGGTCATGTTGACCTTCGTTATATTGCTCTCTAGAGCCATCTGAAGGTCGTGTGCGGCATAGTACTTGACCTGGCGCATCATGAACCGGTAGAGTCCCTCGAGTCCTTCTTTTTTATGAAAACTGGAGGACCCTTTTGTACTTCTCTACATACAGCTGGTAGAGTTGGTACACCTCCTCGGCAGGGAGATAAAGTAGGTCGCTCTCGCTTAGCTCTTCTCGAGTCCTGACTATCCACTCTACTACCTTTCATGCAGTAGACACTTAACAGCTGCAGATAGAGGATAGGTCCTTGAAATAACTCTTCAGTTGTTCTTTGGAATCCCCAGCCTCACATCTGGTCCAAGATGGGTTAGCATCCGGAGATAATTCATTCTTTTTTGCTGGTCCCAGTGAGAGATGCCTCTGAGTTCGAACTCATTCACCTTCTTGACTTTGTTCAGTAACCTCCATATGTGTTCACGAAATTCCTCAAGGAATGGGATCTCAATCAGAATATTCTCCCATGGCGTGTCGATTCGTACGGTCCCTGGCATTTGTCTTGTAGGGGAATCCGCTCGTTGAGCCATCAACGTATGAAGCCTTGGGGGATATTGTTCATGATCTTCACCTTCCTGAAGTTCTTCGTCTTCTATCGGAACTAAGTCTATCGCAGCTTGTTGGAAGAAGTGTCGAGCGTCCTTGAGTTGATGTCCTTGATGCTCGTCGGGCATAGAATGGGTCATTCACTATCATTTGAATACGTATTGGTCGAGGAACTCGTGTGGGTAGACACCATGTCCAGATGGTCCCGATTGGTCTGGAGCGGTCGAGCTGGGAGTGGCCTGAGTAGCTGCCAAGGCCCTGAGCATTGCGGCACTTGCTTCTTCTTCCGGAAGCAAGGGGCTTGTGAGGGTCTATAGTGGTGTGGGCAGAGGCGTCCTTATGTTGAAGGTTGGTGGGTCGATTTGGGTTAGAGTTTGGGTGGTGCGGTGTGTGGTGGTGGTTGTTTGGCTAGTGGGTTGAGTTTCGCCGGCTCCAGCGCTTGTCTGCTTTGCGCCTGGACCTTGTTCATGACCTTCTCCTTGGCCACTTGAAGATGTCCCAGGCCTCTCTCCCCCTCATGACGGTCTTGATCGTCGGGATCGTCATGTCGACTTCGTGTGCGGGAACTTTGGCCTCGGAGGATTGAGTAGGTGGCTGAGGTGATCCACGAGATGCCTGTATAGGGATTATTCCCGGGGCGTCCGAGTGGGAAGGCCTATGAGGCGGGCGAGTAGGATATCGTGGAGTTCGGTGATGGGTATGGTGTATGGGTTGATGAGGATGGATGAGTTTATGAGAGGGTCGGTGGGTGTGGGTTGTGGGGGTGTGAGGTTAGTTTGTGCTGAAAGGCCCTCTGAGATGGTTGCTTTCCCGGTGTCACGGTGGGACGTCCCGATGGCTGCTAGCACTCTCTCCATCAATTTGTCTTCAAGAGATCTGATGGCTGCAGAGAAAGCTGCTTGGAATTGCACTTCAGTTACAAACGGGACAAACACCTCCGTTGATGATGGACCACGTCGACTGATATCGCCTGTTAACAACCCTTGAGTGATGACCGTCTCAGCGGGTTGGCCGTCGTCACTAGAGGTTATAGCGGTCGAGACTTCCAGCCAATCCTCGATTTGAAGCTAGAAGATTCGCATCTAAGGGTGTTGTTGCAAGCTCTGACTGAACTTGCGTATCATGGCGGTAGTAGGTGATGTCTGACCTCAACCACGAATGGCGCTGAGGGGTCGAGCTGCGGCTCAAGATTGAGCGATGAAGGATCCGTTGCCCTTCGAGTGATAACCGGCATCGGGTCGGATGTAGTTGTGACAGCTTCTAAGACGGGTTCGGTAGATATACGTTGACGTGTGGGAGGTCATCTTATCAGTCGAATTGCCTCGTCTGACTCGGTGTCGACGGGGTAGCTATATGTGGAGATGGATCACGTGCTGCCTTCTCATGGGCTTGTGCTGTCGATTGAGGCTGCTCTTCGGGTTGAATCGTTGAGATCAGAGCCTCGGTCTCAGGCGTTGTAGCCTGTGGAAGTGGATCGTGCCCCATTTCAGCTTCGGGTTGTGCTTCCTGTTGAAAGATCTCCTCAATTGATCCTTGAAACACGCCTACAATAATGGGCACTTCAGCACCGAGTGCTTGTTGTTGAGCCTTGAGTTCCAACTCTTGTGCCACTGCATCAATCAACATGGCATCTTGTTAGGTCCTACGATCAACAACTCTAAGATCCTAGGCAAGAATTCAAAGTAATTCGACGATAATGATGATCAATAAGATTCGATCGAAAAACTCATTTGAAGATCGAGAGGGAGAATTCGAGTAGAGTGAGAAAGTTACTGTTGTTTCTCTCTCTAGAAATTGAATTGCAAGCCTTTCGGATCAATTTTCAAACTTTCTCTATTCAGCACAATTTCTTTAGATATATGTATACCAAACAAGCTTGGTATAAATATCAAACTAGTCCTAATCTAAGGACTACTATACAAAACGCCCCAAATTACAAGGACAACTAATAAAATCAAGCATAATTAGAAATGGTATTCTCCATTCTCCCCCTTTGTGCTTGATTGCGTCTCCGCGCTGTTCGTCCTTGTCGGGCGTAGTACGATCTGCGCAAGCCCAGTGCTCATAATCTCTAACCGTTTCCCTGAGCTTCCGGCGCTACGAGATGTCATGCAGCAATTCCATCAGGAGCGGCTGTTCTGTCACGAACCGGTGGATCCTCAGCATAGTGTCTCGGTTGATTTCTTCCAACCTCTGCTCTATGTTCCTCCTGACGACCTTGAGCGTTCCGTCGCAAAACTTATGAATCTCTGTCTTCAGCATCATCCTAGTCTTCTTGGCAATTGGATTGTTGTAGGTGATGCCGATGACCGAGCTGATGTGAACATGATTGCTTGGAAGCCCTTCGATCTCAGGTCCTTTGTTGAGTGGTTCGGCCATGTTGACCTTCTTCATATTGCTCTCCAGAGCCATCTGAAGGTCGTGTGCGGCGAAGTATTTGACTTATCGCATCACGAACCGGTAGAGCCCTTCGAGGCCTTCTTTCTTGATGAAGCCTTGAGGACCTATGTACTTCTCCACGTACAGCTGATAGAGGTGGTATACCTCGTCGGCAGGGAGGTACAGTAGGTCGCTTTCGCTCAGTTCCTCTCGGGTTCTGTCCACTCGCTCAATAACGTAGTGAAGTGTTGGAAGTCCTCCTTTTGCACAGTAGACACTGAGGAGTTGGCATATCGGGGAGAGTTCCTTGAAATGACTCTTCAGTCGTTCCTTCGGGATCGCCAGCCTTACGTCCTGTCCTAGTTGGGTCAGCATCCATAGATATGTCATTCTCTTCTGCTGATCCCAGTGAGAGATCCCTCTCAGCTCGAACTCATCCGGCTTCTTGACTCTATCCAGTGACCTCGAAATGTTTCCCCTGACTTCTTCAAGGAAAGGTATCTCTATACGGATGTTCTCCCATGCGTGTCGATCCGAACGGTCCCTGGCATCTGTCTGGTAGGGGACACCGCTCGTTGTGCGATCAACTCTGGCAGCCTTGGGATGTCTCTTTGATAGTCTTCACCTTCCAGAAGTTCGTCGTCTTCAATGATTACGAGGTCCACGGATGCTTGTTGTAAGAAGTGTCGGACGTCCTGAAGCCATTGTCTCTGATGCTCCTCGGGCATGGAATGGGTCATCCACTGTCCTTTGAAGATGTATTTATCTAGGACCTCGTGTGGATTGACGCCATGTCATGAGGGGCCCGGTTGGTCTGGAGCGACTAAGGGAGTAGCTTGTGTAGCTGCTATGGCCACGAGCATTGCTGTACTTGCTTCTTCTTCCGGAAGCAAGGGGATTGAGTAGATCGGCGGCGTGGGAAGAGGCGTGCGTAGAGTAAAGGTTGGTGGGTCGATATTTGGTAGAGTGGCGGTGCGGTGCGTGGTGTGGGTGGTTTGTGTTAGGGTTGGGTTTGGGTTTCACCAGCTCCATCGCTTGTCTGCGTAGCGCCCGAGCCCTGTCCTTGGCCACTTGTGGATGTCCTCGGCCTCTTCTCCCCCTCATGATGGTCCTGATCGTCAGGATCGTCATGTCTGCACCATGAGTGGGAGCTTTGGCCTCGGCAAGTGTTCGTCGGTGGCTCAGAGTGATCCACCAATTGCCGATAAAGGGATTCTTCTTGCGGCGGCCGGATGGAAAGGCCTATCAAGCGGGCGAGGAGTATTTCGTGGAGCTCGGCTATGGGTATAGTGTATGGGTTGATGAGGATGGAGGAAGTGGCTAAAGGGTCGGTGGTGTGGGTTGTGGAGGTGTGGGGTTGGTTTGTGACGAAGGCCCTTCTGAGACAGGTGCTTTCCCGGTATCTCTTCGGGATGTCTCGATGGCTTGTAGTACTCTCTCCGTGATTTTGTCTTCCATGGACTGTACAGTAGCAGAGAGAGCGGCCTGGAACTGCTCGTTCGTCACAAAGGGTGTGGACGCCTCCGTGGATGGACCAGTACGACTGTTTTCACCTGTTATCAACCCTTGAGTAGACGCCGACTTTTCAGGTTGGCTCACAGTCACTTGAGGTTGTGACTGTATGAGACTTCCACCCAATCCTCGAGTCGAGTCTTGAAGATTCACCTCTATGGATGTTATGGCAGGCTCAGGTTGCGCCTGCGAACCAGACACCACGAGATTTGGTTGCGGCTCAAGATTGAACGAAGAAGTGCCAGCAACACTTTTAGATGTGGTCAGCGTAGTATCTGGTGCGGTGGTGACGGCCGGGAAGAGTGACTCCAGCTGAATGCTAAGTCTCCTGGGAGTCCTCCTGATCAGGCTTATTTCCTCGTCAGACTCCGTGAAGGTCTCGATCGACGTTCTCCAATGCCTGATCCGTCACCAGTGGAAGAGATGTTTGCCCCAATTCGACCTCGGGTTGTGCTACTGGTTGAAGAACCTCCTCAATCGTTTCTTCGAGCACGCCAACATGAATGGGCACTTCCACTTGGTATTCATGTTCAGGAGCCTCGAGCGCCATCTCGGTAGCCACGACGTCTATCAAGGTGTCATCTACATCGGGCATTGGCTCTTCGACCAAGGGAGACTCCTGTTGAAGCTCCTGAGCGACAACATCTATCATCGCGTCGTCAGGGCTTGGTTGGTGTTCTGGTTGGGGAGGGCTCACATGGTAATCTACCGGGGGCCCTCTGATCATTTGCTCCGTTAAATTGTCTTCCCGGCAGAATCTCTGATACTCAGCTCCCGCGGGGTCGGCGAGCCTGAGTAGATTGAGCGGAATCAGCATCGACGGTTGGTCCAAGTCCGTGAGCCGTTGATTATGGAAGAACTTTAGCCTTGGTGGCTGATAGTTTCCTCCGGCAGGCAGCTGAGGGATGTTCTCCGCTTGTAACTCCATGAACTCCCTAATGATCACATTAAACCATCGAGCATAGGGCACGTTCTTCGATCTTCGATTCTCCTTCAGCCGAATCTGTTCAGCCAGATCATTCCAGATTAGCTGCGCGAAATCGTAATTTCTGGAGAAAGCGAGTCCGTGAAAGATCCGTAGTATATTGCCGTTGCTCTTGTCGAGGCCAGCGTGCTTGGGCGATAGACACTTGTTCACGATCCCGAACAGTGTCTTCCGATGAGGGATACCGCTGCTCTGGACCTGAGCTAACTTGGTGAGATGCGGTTGATATCCCTTTTGCATGAAGTCGTGGACCATTTCTGCGTCCGACGGGAGCGGGTCGTAGTTGTCGCTGTGTGGCAAGTCCAGTATCATTCCGAACTGGCTCTTGTTCATATGAATATGCCGCGTCCCGATTCGCGTTGTGAAGGAGAATGCCCCATTCGCTACAGCTCGTTGTGTACATCCCCAGAATTGCTGGAGATTGACCATTGGCATCGAGGCGGTGACCGTCAGCGCGTGCCAAATGGGGTGGCCTCGCAGGATAGATACGATGATCTCGTCCGGGCACCGAAATGTGCTCAGATCGAGCTGAAAGTTTGTATCCTGGACCTTCAGATATAGATTGTGGTCGTATATGTGATTGTATCGAGGGTAGCGATCCATCTGAAAAGAAATAAAGAGATATAAAAGTTCATTAGTTCATAATTTTTTATTTTAATCGAAAATGAATTTAGTTTCATCAAACTATGATATTGTATCAAGTCATGACATGTTTGATGAATGTTAAATTGAAATCGTATGATATGCACATAGGATACCTGATTTTGAAAAAATGTAATGGCATGATTGTAATTTTGAATTAAACACTTAACGCGTGAAAAATAGTTCGAAAATTTTCTATGTGTTTAATCGCGGGTAATGTCACTGTTCATGCCGAGAAATTTTTCGCTCGATAAAATTGGTTTTCAAATTGATTTCCTATGCATTGATTTCAGTTGTAATGTCTCCGTTTAATTTTTCGATCGAGAAAATTTTATTCGCTAATGTTCGCTACAGTGTAAAAGACTTAGAGAAAAATTTTCTAAGTGTTGAAGTTGAAATCGAGACTGTAGGCGATCAATTTTACGATCGAGAAAATTCCGTGTAAATTTACGATCGAGAAATTATTTCTCAGGTAAATTTACTGTCGAGAAATTTTCTTCGATTGAATAAAATTTTTCGATTTGAAATTTGTCGAGCGGTATGTGATTTTCGATTGTAAGAAAAAGTTTTCGCTGCGATATATTTCTATCGAGAAATTAGTCAACGAAAGACTAAGTCAATCGTCGAGAAATTTTTCGATCAATTAAATCATAAGCGGCGAATTTTACGATCGAAAAATTAAGCGTTGAAAAATTAATTTTTCGCTCCTAAATTTTTGCGACCAAATTGAAATTAAATCGAAAATTCTATTTTGCGATAGTAAGTTTTACGCTCAATAAAATTTGCATCTAAATTGTCTATTCAGTGCTTAAGTTTATCGCTCACAAAAATCTTAATTAGATTTTTCTATGGTAAATAATTTTTCGGTCAAAATCTTCTACTTAGCGACTAAATCATTTATCGATCGAAAACTAATTCAATACAAACAGTATCTCAATTAAATCGGAATTCAATTAAGACTGTTTGCGATCGACAAAGTTCTTCGATGGCTTCAAACATTCAAATGCCCAGTTTCATCTAAACTCAAATTTCAATCGAAGATGCAGATTTTCCGAAGATTCATTCTACCAGATTCATAAAGAATATCGAAACTATCTTAAGTGCAGGCATTAATCTCAGATAAAACTCATAATCAAGCCTAAATCACTATAAAATATTACAAGGTTTTTCTCAGTTTTGAAGAACAGCCGAGAATCTAATCCTAAACATGCGAAAAACTACCAAATGAAGATGCTAACGAAGGTAAATCACACGCAGATGCCAAAATAATCTCATTTCTACCTTAAACAGACAATTGTTGTAGAAAAATCGAGAGATTTTTGCGAAAATGAGACTGTTTGTGAAAGTTTTGCTCGAGAGAAATTTTTGCGATTTAGGATTGCGTGAGAAAAAGTTTTTCGACTGACAAGAAAGTGAACTTTTATTAACTCGCTGTAGATCAATGTTGGGTTTTGCGATTTGACATTTTGCGATTAAATGGAACAGGCACATTACTATTTGCGCTCGAGAAATTTTTTGATTCGGAAATTGCTTCTCAATTTAACTTTTTTCGATCTCAAATTATCGCGGCTATTCAAAATTGTTCCCAACACTGTTTACGATCGAGAAACTTATGATCGTGAATTAAGTCTTCTATCAAGTTTCTCGATAGTAAGTACTTCTAAAATTTTCAGATTAACCCCTATTTCGAGTAAATCACAATGTAATGCTCCCCCTTAGAAGTAAAATAAATGCAATTAATTCCCTGTATTTTCCGTGTAGTAACGTCTAGCTTCTCTGGCCGAAATTAAAAGTCGGTACCACTTAGAAAGAAAACGTTAGAAATAATGGGGTTAATCAACAATTATTTTAGGCATTAAATATTTGGTCTTGTGACTAGCTCCTTTCCTTGTAGTGTCGACGTCTTGCTCCGTAATTTTGTTTGAAGGAATCTGAAACGCTTAGAAAAACGTCAAGAATATTTGGAGCTAATGCACGATTTTTATATTTGCTCCCCCTCAAATAATGCGCAAGAATTGACTAAGTATACAAGCGTATGAAATCAATTCAAGTTGCGAGCATATAACACACAAATGTACTCATTTAGCACATATACATGGTACCCGAAAACATGTACTTATAATATTGTGTGAGGATAAGAGCAATGAAAAATTTATCGCATTTAAACAATTCAGTACTAATGCAATCTAACACTGCATTTTGAATGTGCAATACACTAAAGAAATTCACATTTATTCAATTCAACGCATATGAAACATAACATTTCATGTCAAAATGTGCAAATTTTAATATTTATTATTTTTTTTTGTTATTTAATTTTTCATATTATTTACCTATATATATATATATTTTTCAAGTTTACTTAAGTTTTTTCATATTATTTACATATATATATTATTACTTTTTTTTTATTTTTTCGTATATTACTATTATTATAGTATGAGGTCAGATTATTTTGCTTCGATCAATCGTCACACCTAAAATTTTACGAGACATTGAAAGACGAAAATGCTGTCAAGTCATGTCGTCAAACTAAAGTCATAAGTTCATAGACTGGTCCATTTCGACAACTCTCACTAGGTTCGCTCTTGCTCTCAATAATTTCTAACTTGGGATTTTTATATGTATATCACTCAAGTCAACACAGCAATTTTAAGTCAATTTACCTGTGATCGAGGCATTTTTAATCATTTCACCCAAGCGAGAGACTGTCGATTGGAATCAAAGGGGTGTAAGGGTTTTAGTTTGGCTAGGTCTTAGTAGGGAAGGAATTTAGAGGAAAGTGAGTTTATCTCTTCGTCATCTTCCATTTTTTCGTCCGTCTCTTTTTTTTTCGGCGTCTTTCTTCTTTTCAATCTTTTCTCCCCCTTTTTCTTTTAAGAACTATCACTTTTTATGTCATGCTCAAGCTGAAGCTCCGCTTCTCCACGAGGCTATATTATCGTAGGCAAAGTTCTTCTTGTTGATTCTCGAGCCGATACTGCGCTCCTCTTCTCTTAATCCCTAGACAGGTTTCAGAGATTATCTATTTGGAAAAGTTCACGGTTATGGAATTCGTACCCGAGGCTGCGCTCCTCTTCTCATTTCCCGATATAAGACCGGATTATCGTTGGAGAAGTTCACTTCGTGGTGCTCCTCTTCCAGCCGTTCTGACCAGCATACGAGAGTATCGTTGGAGAAGTTCACAGCAGGAACCATGCCACTTTCTAAGAGATAGTCGGAAGGCAGGTTCCTTTGGTCTGATTTTTGCGCGTTGAGCAATGGCTTCTTTTGTCATCATCCCCCTTTTCTTTTGTTTTCTCCCCCTCCTTTTCTCGTTTGAACAGCCATCCGAAGAGTATAGGAGTCGGTTGAAGGCTGAGAATGGGTTTCAAAGGAAGAAAAGGACATCGGAGAAGGCTCAAAGTGGATGACTTAGGGCTAATGTGAGGGAAAAATTATATAAGGCCGAGTGAGGAATATCCTAAGCGCCTTTATCATTTTCTTAACGATCTAAAGCAAGGTGAGTATGAAACCAAGTATCACTAGGTAAGACAAGTAATTGATGTGTGACTCACTCGAGAAATAGATCCAAAGAAAGAAAAAAGAACGAGGCTTGAATCCTTACACATGTAAAGTGACTGTGTCTAGTGGAGCAACCTAATGACCTTTTAGACATAAGAATGCGACTTCGACTGACAAAATTAAGCAATTAAATCGATCGCATGTCGGTGTAAAATTCTAAGTGTCTTTAGATCAAAGCATCCTAAAGGATTTCGTCATACCCCGTTATATTATATTTTTATTATTATATATGTTTTTTATCTGATATCACGCAAGATATAGCCACATAAGCATGGAAAACACATAGAATAGAGCATGTGATAGCATAGAAGCTCAGGTAATGCACATATTACGGGAGTTCAACATGCCTAATTTTCCGACAAGGAACTGGAATCGTTTCTCATCCTTTGATAAAGTGAGATCTTATATCTATGTGTTTTGTGCGTGAGTGATGAACATGATTGCAAGTAATAGCGATGGCACTTTGAGTATCACTATATATGGGTGTATTATTTAAATTGTACCATAGTCGCGAAGCTGTGTCCGCATCCACAGCATCTGGGAGTAACAACTGGCAGCAGCCACGTATTCTGCTTCGACCGTCGAAGTTGAGACACAATTCTGCTTTTCGGATGACCAGCAGACCAGCTTTTCGCCTAGAAATTGAGCGCCACCGGACGTGCTTTTCCTGTCCATTCAGCAAACTGCATAATCAGCGTCAGTATAGCCAATAAGTTTGAAATTCGTACCCTCTGGATACCATACTCCGAGGGTAAAAGTGCCCTTAAGGTAACGCAGGATCCTTTTAACCGCGAGCATATGGGATTCTTCGGATCGGCTTGAAAACATAAGCAGGTGGAAAACATGATATCCGGCCGGCTCGAAGTGAGGTAGAGAAGAGATCCAATGATGCTGCGATACAGTGTGATGTCGACCGACTTGCCAGAGGGATCGGCATCCAACTTGCAGCTTGGTGACATAGGAGTGCTGAGAGGCTTGCTCTGGTCTTGATGGAATTTCTTCAGAATATCCTTGATGTATTTTGTCTGACTGATGAAAATCCCATCTTCGAGTTGCCTGATTTGTAGTCCTAAAAAGAACTGCATCTCTCCCATGTGACTCATCTCAAACTTGCTTTTCATTAGATCTCCGAACTTCGTGCAAAGCCGTGGATTACTTGATCCGAAGATGATGTCGTCGACGTATACTTGAACGACCATTAGATCTTTGTCTTGCCATTTGATGAAGAGGGTTGTGTCTATCGTTCCTCGTCTGAATGCAAACTTCACGAGGAATTCACTCAGGACAGCGTACCAAGCACGTGGGGCTTGTTTTAGTCCATAGAGAGCTTTATCCAAGCGATAGACATGATCGGGATGTTCTTAATCAACGAAGCCTTCTAGCTGAGCGACGTAGACTTCTTCTTTTAACACGCCGTTGAGAAAGGCGGTCTTAACATCCATCTGATAGACTTTGAAGTCTTTGTGAGCCGCATAAGCTAGGAGAAGGCGGATAGCTTCGATTCGGGCAACAAGAGCATATGTCTCGTCGTAGTCGATGCATTACTGTTGATTGTATCCCTTCGCAACTAGCCTTGCTTTGTTCCGGATCACTTCACCATCTTTATTTTTGTTGTTTTTGAATACCCATTTAGTTCCGATTATTGTTTTCCCATGTGGACGGTGTACTAAGGTCCACACTTGAAGACGTTCGAATTGGTTGATTTCCTCTTGCATCGCAATTATCCAATCCGGATCTTGTAGTGCGTCTGCTACCTTAGTAGGCTTGTTTTGGCTCAGAAAGCAGCTGAAAAGACTGTGTTGACGACGTGTCCACACCCCATCCGAAGGATCGCCGAATATCTGATCAACCGGGTGACCTCTAGTCCACGTGCGCTCATGAGGCAAGGCTGAAGTCGATGCGTCAGCCATCTGTGGGTCTAGATTTCCTATAGTCTCTGATTGATCATTTGTCTGAGGAAGTTCCAATACTGCACTTGGATCGATCGTCTCTGATGATACTTCCTCGATGACCACTGTAGGTTCTTCGTTATTCTGTGGCAATTCTGAATCGGGTGGGGTAGAGATGTGAGATGAACTTGGTACGTCGGTCTCGTCGGGTGGGGAATCCACTGTAGGTGTAGCAGTGTGTGATCGATATACTGGTTCGAAGAGAGAATCCAAATCGTCTAATACAAGTCCCGTTGCTTCTTCTGACATTGACTTTGAAGTTGTTGCCATCTTCTGTTGGTTTTGTGCCAACACACCAGTGATTACGGGTTCTGAGATGTTGTCTTCAGAAACCAACGGGTTGAGCACGGGTCCTGAACTGAGTTGTGCAGGAACCATCTCGTTAGGTACGGGTCCTGGACTGAAGTGACCAGAAGCCATATCTGCCACTTCATCGAAAGTGACATTATAGCTTTCCGTAATTGTTCGGTTTGACTTGATATATACTCGGTACGCTTTTGATGTTGAAGAATACCCGACGAAAGTTGCTTCGAATGCTTTAGGGTCGAACTTTGCACGTTGCTCTTTGTTGTTCGCCACAAAGCACTTGCACCCGAGGACTTTAAGGAATGAGATGTTGGGCACTCTATTATTCACAATCTCGTACGGAGTCTTGTTGAACCGTTTGTGAACCACCGTCCTGTTTTGGGTAAAGCAAGCGGTTTGACTGCTTCAGCCATAGAAAATGTGGAAATCCTGAATGGATCAGCATTATACGAGCTGCTTCCACTAGTGTTCGGTTTTTCCTTTCAACGACCCCATTTTGTTGAGGTGTTTTGGCGGCTGAAAATTGTTGTCTTATTCCAAGTTTCTGATAAAACTCACTGAGGTGGTTGTTCTTGAACTCAGTGCAGTTGTCTGTTCGAATAACTTGAATAGTCTGTTGCAGTAGATTTTGATTTGTGTTCACAAAGTTGATAATCTAGTCAGCGGTCTCATCTTTGGTTCGGCGGAACTTTGTCCACTTGTAGCGAGAGTAGTCATCAACGATCACTCGCACACACTTTCTTCCATTGATACTCTGAGTCTGCATCGGCCCGTAGAGATCCATGTGTATGAGTTCCAATGGTCGAGAGGTAGACCCAATTTGCTTGACGTGATGAGATGCTCGCTTCATTTTTCCTAATTGACATGCCGAACATTGATGCTCCCTTTGTAGTAGTATAGTTGGAAGACCGTGAACCAACTTTTTCGTAGAAAGACGTTGGAGAGCTTTCATATTCAGATGAGACAGTCCATAGGCTGTTCCTCTGTAAGTCTATCTGAGAGATGAGGCATACAGCTGTCGAGGGCCGCACGGACGTCATGTTGGTTGTGTAAAGATTGGATTTCCGAAGTCCTTGAAGGAGTTCTGTGTCCTGACTATCCAAAATTCTACACCGGTCAGCATGAAAGACCACCTGGAACCCTTTGTCACAGAACTGGCCTATGCTGACAAAGTTATGGCGGAGGCCTTCGACATACGAAACATCTTTTATTGTCAGGCTCCAGAACGATATCTCCAAATCCAAGAATTGGAGCAGAGTCATTGTTTCCGAATCTGACTTTGCCGTTTGGACGATCTTTGTAGTCGCTCAGCAGCTCTTCTTTACCAGTCATGTGTGTGGAGCAACCAGAGTCGAGGTATCACACATGATGGATCTGCAAAAACAAATTAGAGAGCTTTAGGTACCCACTTAAGCATGGGTCCTCTCAGATTAGGAGATTTAATTTTGGGTTCAGATATGATTCCTAAGTTTTTATTCGGAGGAGTTTTAATAACCCATTCCACTTTTGGAGAAGTGGGTTTGGGTTTTGCCTCTATAAGAGACTTGGCCCTTTTGGCTTTTGTCGTCCTAGGCGGAGATTTAGGAACCCATCTGTGTTGAACCTTGCAGGGAAGGTTAATTTCAGCACGTACAAATGCTTTGGAAGGTTTGACCGTGCAAAAGATCTTTTCTCTTGATAATCGCCTAAGGTGCTTGACTGACCAATCTTTACGGGATACCTTAGGTGAGTACAGGCATGTACAGCGCCATAAGCTTGCTTTATGGCTGGAACTTGTTTCCTACGGGTCTTCCTTGTGGCATTTGTTTCAGAATTATTATAGGTAATTTTAGAGGTAGAGCCCAATTCGAAATTGTCGATTCTAAAGGTGATAGGCTGAAGTGAACAAGTAGAAGCAATTATTTTGAACGTACAAATGGCTCTTTTATTACTACCAGTGTCTTTTATTTTAACAGAAGGTAACATTTTTGGAAACATTCAAATCTACTGGCTCCTTCTTTATCTTAGAACTAGACACTCTCACCTTCGTTTCAGTGCTGGCCCTACGCTCCCTATGGAAGTAGGTAAAATAGAATTAGTCTTAGCACTTTTAATAGAAGTATTAATGCTCTTTTGATTTTTCGAAGGCGATTTTTCAATCTTCACGCTTTTTATAATAGCGTGAGAGGTAGTTTGGGAGGATGAGGAAGCCTTGAGATTTTCCATCTCCTTAAAGAATTTTTTCTTTTCAGCTGCGAAATTCTCTTGTTCTTTATCTAACTTGGCCTGTGATTCCTCTATCTGTTTTATAATAGGGGGTCGTAGAGAGAATTTTGATAATTAACCTTTTTTACTTCCTCGTAGTGTGTTTCAGACTCAGGAGGTAGAACTTTAACTAAATCACTGACAAGTGTTAAGGACGCTTTCCTATTTTTGTTCTTTTCATTTAGTTCGTTGTAGTCTAAGGGGATTTCAGGCCCATATGAGGTTTGTTTAATGGATGAACCGAAGGCATTTTCATATGTCGATTCCTTAGAGTTTCTAAGAGAGGTTGCAGCTAAACCCATGTTCTTAATATCGTATAATTCTTTCTTCCGCAAAACATGTCGGTTAGTGAAACATATGCCTTCTATTGGATTATAAAACTCTATATCCTTGCGCTTGTTTAAGAATATCGTCTGTTCAGAATGTCCCATACGCGTAAGAAGATCGTCTAATTTTTTAATTTTAGCATATAACTTCCTGCGTTCATCACTTATGAGAGCATAATTATTTTCTACCGTTAGATTAGCGGCTTGACAGGCATCTAGTTCCTTACTAAGCTCACTAACCTTAGCATTTGATATTTCTAATTCAGCTTCTAAGTTAGTGATCTTAGTGGTAGCTTCGCTATCCTACAATTTAAGGTGGCTTTCTCGTTGAGATAACTAACCAAACAATCGTAGTTACTTGCTAGCCTATCTTCTAATTCTTTAATCTTTTCACTATGCTGTCCTAACTGAGGTTGACTAGTCTCTCTAGAATGTAGGCTCCTAGTAAGTTCTTCTAATTTCGCACTAGAGCTCCTAAGTTCTGATTCGAGACTTTCTATCATCTCCTGAGATCTCTCAAGTTTATTCTCTACTTCCTTTATACTTTTCTGCTCACGTTTCATGTAGCATATTGTGTTTGATATGATTTTAACATGGTCAATAATGTGGAAGAAGAGACTACATCTTTTGTCGAATTGGATGCGTTGTCGTCGTCCGTATGATTAGATGTTTCGGCGTCCGATTCATTGTCGAGACGGGCCATGAGAGCTAAATTCTGTTCTTCAGAACTCGACGTGTCCTCGAGCCATTGGTCCTGTTCGGCCATGAGAGCTACTCCAGCTTCCTTCTGTTTCGTCAATTGGAGCTTCCTGGAGTAGTAGTTGGCATCTCTCTTCTTCGGAAGAGTGCACTCTCTGGCAAAGTGACGTGGCTTGCCACAGTTGAAGCATTTGTTAGCCTCTTAGGGTTCTTGACTTTGGAGCTCTATGGTGCACGTTCTTTGTTTTTAGAGCTTGTAGTCCGAAGTCTGTTGGCTGAGGTTGAAGACTTCTTCTTGAAGTAGTTCTTGCTCATCATTTGTCCTATGAGAGCTAAATGGTTTCCTAGAGCTTTCAAATTCGGCTCTACGTCGGAGTCTGAATCTTCTTCCGACTCTGAAGGTGAAGGAGGCCTAACGATCTTTTCCTATCTTGATCTTGAGCTCCTCTTCTCCGAGACAAAGGCAACAGTGTCTTCGGTCTGTTTGCCTTTCTGTTCTCTGAGAATCTCACTTATATCATCCTCGTGCTGTGCGAGATTGTCAAATACGGCATGGACATCCAACTCCTCTAGATCTTTATTTTATCGAATATGAGTGGATATTTTCTTCCATTCCGCGGGCAATGAAGATAGAAATCTGATGTCTGTCTCCATGTTGGTCTTTGTGATTTCTATCTTCCTCATCTCGTTGAGAAGAGTGAGGTATCTTTGGTAGATCTCGTACGACTTTTCTTTGAAGGAGTCGTAAGCAGTGAAAATGTTTGCCTTTTTGGCCTTTATGCCAAGTTCCGTCCTCTACATCATCCTATGCAGTTCATCCAACATTCCTTTAGCCGATGAAAGGCTGTAAATCTGTCTGTATATGTCGTTGGGGATGCCTGCATGAGGGTATTCATGGCTACTAGATCAGCCTTTGCTCTAGCCCTTTCCTCTAAAGAGTATTCCCTAGGCTCCTTTAGTCGCCTAGAAGGTGGAATTTGAGGAATAGATGTTTCATCCCGGGTACATTGACCCAGACGGTCCCTCTTCAAGAGACTGCAGAAGATTTTCAGCTTGATCTTTTAGAGCGATGAAATTTAGGAAGCGGCTTCTCCACACGGTATATTCGCCTCGTTGCAAAATCGACGGACGGTTGTCCTTTCCGAGAGAATAAGCATCCATTTTGAATTGTAGTCGTGGTGTTGAAGGGTCTTCGTTAAGTGTTTTGAAGGTTTGAAGATGATGTAATGTGCTTCACAAGGGACAAAATTCGTTAGTACCGTTTGATTCGGAAAAATAGTTCGAGAATTATTTTCGATTCAATCTTTAAAGTTTGATTGAAAATAATTTCGTCGAAATAAAATATACTGTGTACTGTTCTCGTGCGAGAAAGTTTGTCAGCGAAATATTTTACGAGCGAAATAAATTGCTCAAAATCGTTCGGTCGAGAAAAATTTCCTGATCGTGAATTTACTTCGATCGTAAAGAAACAGTACATTAGTAAGTTTCTCGACAAGTCAAAATAAATCTGTTGACTAGAAAAGTTTCTCGCGTGTAAATGATTTTTGCCTGGTCGAACGTTAAAGGTTTGACCGAAAAAGTTTTTCGAGAGAGTTTTTACGCATGCAAAGTCAAAATTGGTCTCTCTCGAAAAGGTTTTCCACTGAATAATGCTCGAGAAATATTTCTAACTAAAATCGCTTCTAGTGATGACGATTCTAGCGCTGACTTCGTATTCTGACCGAGAAAAATTCTCGCGCCAAGTTTTTCTATCGAGAAACTAATCCGATCGTAAACCTAGCGAGAAAAATTAGAACGATCGAGAAAAATTCACAAAATACGATTAACACGGATTCAAGCAAAAACAAGGAATTAGACAGTGAAGTTTCAGGTAATTGCTCGCAATCAATTACTAACTACGCACGAACAAGCAATTAAACACGTTATGAAGCAAAATATGTCGAATTTGAGCGAAATCAGAACGTGTTCTTCCTGTTCTTCGCAAACAGTAACTCGCAAAATCGATTCAATCCTAAATCCGAAGTTCAAACAGCTACAAAATTGATCGAAATCAACGTTTAGCACTTAACCGAGCACATAAACATCAAACTCAAGTCAATTAAGCACAAAATTATGCTATTGGATCGAAAAAAAATTTCGCACCAAACTGTTCTTCGATGAACGGTAACCAGAAAATGATTTTCGATCCAAATCTAACAATTTTTTATTCAAAACAGAACGAATCTGCTCTGATACCAATTGTTACGTCCTACGATTAACAACTCTAAGATCCTAGGCAAGAATTCAAAGTAATTCGACGATAATGATGATAAATAAGATTCGATCGAAAAACTCATTTGAAGAACGCGAGAGAGAATTCGAGTAGAGTGAGAAAGTTACTGTTGTTTCTCTCTCTAGAAATTGAATTGCAAGTCTTTCGGATCAATTTACAAACTTTCTCTATTCAGCACAATTTCTTTACATGTACTTGTACCAAACAAGCTTGGTATAAATATCAAACTAGTCCTAATCTAAGGACTACTATACAAAACGACCCAAATTACAAGGGCAACTAATAAAATCAAGCACAACTAGAAATGGTATTCTACACATCTAGATCAGGTAGTTGAGTTTCTTGAGTTGGAGCCTCCTGTTCTAGCTCCTGGGCCACTTGATCTATCATCTCGAACTATGGGCTAGGTTGGTGCTGTTGTTGAGGGCTCGCTGCAAAATCTGTCGGGGCCCTCGAATCATTTGCTATGTGAGATGGTTTTCCCGACAGTAGCATTGGTATTCGTCTCCCATGGGGTCGGCAAGACGTAGCAACCCGAACGGGATCGACATCCATGGCTGATCAAGATCCGTGAGTCTGGGGTTGTGGAAAAACTTGAGCCTTGGTGCTTGATAATTACCTCCTGGAGGTAGACGAGGGATATCTCGTGAATCTTCATGATTTGTCTGATGATGAGCGAGAACCACCTAGCATATGGCACATTCTTCGATCTCTTGTTCTCCCTCTGTCTGATCTACTCTGCAAGATCATTCCAGATCAGCTGAGTGTAATAGTAATTTCAGGAGAACGCGATGCCGTAAAAAATGCGGAGAACGTTGCCGTTGCCTTTCTCGAAGCCGGCGTGCTTTGGTGATACACTTGAGGATAATTCCAAACAGTGTCTTCCATGGATGTGGAATGCTGCTGCTCTGAACTTGAGCAAGGTGAGCGGTGGACGGTATCCCATTTGAAGAAAGTCACGCACCATCTCTGCGTCCGTAGGCAGAGGGTCATAGTTGAGGCTGAAAGATAAGTCCAAGACGAGGCCAAGATCATCCTTGCTGAAGCTGATGTACCTCGTCCCGATCACCTGGTAAATTGATAGGTGCCGTCAACTATGAGGCTCTTTATCCTTCCCCAAAACTGTTGGAGGAAGACCATTGGCACTGATGCCGTCACTGTGAGTGCATGCCAAAGGGGATGACCTTGTGTATTGGCACTATGATGTCGTTTGGGCACCTAAAGGTGGTCAGATCGAGCTGAAAATTTGTGTCATGTACACTGAGGTATAAGTTGCGGTCATAAGCAGGATAGTTAGCCATCTGAAAACCAATCTAGAAAAACAAAATATTAATCAAAATTTAAGTTGAGTCGAAAATATATGTTATCAAACCACAAAATCCATCATGTCATAGCATGTCTGATAACTTGGTACCTGAGAGCATGAATTTGCAAATAGATCATACGAGATGACTTTTTAAGAGATAATAATATTTCGACATATGTATATAAGATATATGTAAGTTTGGTCGGAAATTGTCTAAGTGTTTCGCTACTATTCACTCCGTTCTATTTATCGCTCGAGAATTAAAATCCTCAATATAATTGTCTAAGGGCAAATTTTGAATTCAATACTCCGTTCTATTTTGCAATCGAAAAATTTTACTCACTAAGGTCCGCTACAGTGGAAAAGACTTCGAAAAATTTTACTAAGTGTCTTAACATTATATGTGTTACTGTAGCCGAGAAATTTTACGATAGAAAAAATTTTCGTGTAAATTTACGATCAAGAAAATTGATTTCCGCGTAAATTTACGATCGAGAAATTTCTGCGCGTGAATAAAATTTTTGTCGTGTAAGTTATCGAGCGAGAAAGTATCTCAATTTTAACATAGGTTTTCGCTACAAAATTTTACGATCGAGAAAATTGACAACGAGAAAGTAGGTTAATCACCAAGAAGATTTAGATCAATCCAAATCATTGCTACGTACTTTTACGATCGAGAAATTTTATCGTCGAAAAATTAATTTTATCGCCACTAAAATTTACAACCGAAAGAAAATTGAAATCGAAAGATGGTAAGTTTTGCGCTCGGATTAAATTGCATCTTTTTAACCAGTCCACTAGTTAATTTTTCGCTCGTATCTAATTAGAAATCTCGATGGTAAGCAATCATTAGATCTACGTTGTCTAACTTGTCGACTAAGTCAAAATTTAGCAATCACAAGTCTTTTACGCTACTAGCAGTATTTTAATCAAATCGGAATTCAATTAAGACTGTTTGCGATCGACAACGTTCTTCCGCAGCTTCAAACATTCAACCTTAGATTTCGACTCTTAGACGCAGATTATCGAAAATTTCTACTCTCAGAATGATCGTAAACACAGAAATCGAACCAAATAAACACGTCTACAGGTCTTAGATTTCTGAAAGTTGCATACAGTTTTCAAATATTTCACAAACGAGAGACTTAACATCAAATCTAGCGAAAAATCATAGAATGCAGATGCAAATAAAGTTTAAATGCACGCAAATGCCTACAGAATGTCGAATGTACCTTAAAAAGACGAAAATCTGTTAGAAAGTGGAAGATTTGAAGAATCTTTGCTTTCGTCTTCTTAAGTTCTGCGCGAGAGAAATTTTTCGTCTTTTCAAAATTGTAGTTTATCCTATATTTTTAGAGTGACCGTTAGTTCAATTGAAAACCACATAATTGCTCCCCATAAATGTTAGAATAAATGCAATTAACACCCTGAAATTTTGAATGGTGACACATCTGGCTCCACAGTCGTATTTGAAAATCTGCAATAATTGGAAGCAATTTCTTTTTCTAATCAGGCGCCCCCTGTAAAGTTTTTAACAAAGTCTGTTAATTCAAATCCATAAAACACGTCATTGATCAAAATATTTAACCAACCGAAATTTAAACCAATGCCACTCCAAATCGTGATAATTCGTGAAGTCCTCCTCATTGAAGTGCGTTATCCACGGATCAGAACTACATTTTCTGCAACACTTTAGGGAAAGATCATCAAATATATTTGGAGCTCAAGACATAAATTTTGTACATGCCCCCTCTCAAAAAGTGCACAAAAAATTGATTTAATCACTAAAACACATATGATCAATTTCAAGTACCAACAAAGTAATACACAATTTAGACAATTTTTCTAGATACATGGTCCCCTTATAACGTATTCAAAATGTTGCGCGAGGTATGAGCAAATACAAAAATTTGCATTTATACGATTCATTGTCAATGCAAGCTAAACATGCATTCAAAAATGTGCGAATTAAAACAAAAAAATACGCATTTAATCGATTCAGTTCAAATGCAAAGTAACATTGTATTACAGCAACATCGCATTTAATCAATTCAGTGTAGATGCGAATTAAAATTGCATATCAGAATGTGCGAGAAAAATAAGAAAACTATTATATATTAATACTATTATATATTTTTTTAATTTTTCATTAAACAAGTAAAATTATAGAAAACATATATATATATATATTTATTAATACGTATTTTTATTTTTAAATTTCCTTATGTATACTAATTTACTAATAATATGGGGTAAGATTATTTTGTTTCGATCAACGTCCCGCCTAAAATTTCAGAAGACACTTGAAAGATATTATGCCGTCAAGTCACGTCAGCAAACTAAAGTCCTAAGTTCAAAGTATAATTCATTTCGACAAATCTCATCAGGTTCAGTCTAGCGCTCATTTATTTTTAACCAGGGATTTTTATATTTATCACTCAATTCAACACATGCAATATTAAGTCAATTTACCTGTGATCGATGTGCTTTAACCATTTCACCTAAGCGAAAGACCGTCGATTTGGAATCAGAGGGACTTTGAAGGCTTCAATTTGTCTATGACTAAAAAGGGAAGGAAAATTTTGGGAAATGTGAGTTTTTTATCGTCTTCATTTATTCGTCGTTCTCCTTCTTTCGGCATTTTTTCGTATCCTTAGTCATTTTCATCCTTTGTGCTTTTTTTTTTCGTATCAGTCCACACTTGCTCAAGTTGAAGCGCCGCTTCTCTAAGATGCTGAGATATTATCTATGGCGAAGTTCTTCTTGTTGGTTCCCGGGTCGATGCTGTGTTCCTTTTCTCTTAATCCCTAGAGAAGTTTTAAAGATTATCAATTTGAAGAAGTTCACTGTTATGGAATTCGAACACAAGGCCGTGCTCCTTTTCTCGTTTCCCGATATAAGACCGGATTATCATTGGAGAAGCTCACTTCGTGGTGCTCCGATTTCCAGCCGTTCTGACGAGCATACGAGATTATCGATGGAGAAGTTCACAGCAAGATCCATGCCCCCATATGATGATTTGGAATTTTGATTGTCGAGACGCAGGTTCTTTTGGACTGCTTTTTGTGCGTTGAGCATTCCTCGTTTGCATTTTCCACATTCTTTTGTCATCTTTTTCTTTGTCGTATCTTTATCTCCCACTCATTTTCTCGATTGGAGGCTCCAAGGGTTTCAAATGATGAAAAGGTATTCGAGGAAGGCTCAAAATGGGTGATTAAAGGTTATACTAAAGGATTGAAATTTTTATTTGGCCGAATGAGGAATTTCTAAGTGCCCTAATCATTCTCCTAACGATCTAACGAAAGGCGATTATGGGGCCAAGAATCACCAGTTAAGACAAGCAATTATTGTGTGACTCGCTCAAGAATAGATCCGTCGAAAGACACAAAAGGCTAGAAACCTCACTAGTATAAAGTGGCTTTGTGTCTAGTGGAATCAACTAATGATCTTTAGACAGAAGAATGCGACTTTGACTGACAAAAGTAAGCAATTAATCAGTCGCATGTCAAGAAAATTCAAACGTGACTAGATCGAGCATCCTAATGATATCGTCATTCCCCGAATATTATAAGTATGTGTATAATATTTTTGGATTTTATTTTCTTAGTATAGGATTATTTATATATTTAATATCTAAGTATCACGCAAAATATAGCATGTAAGTATGCAAAACACATAGAATAGATCATATGAAAACACATAGGAGCACGTAGAGCATATAGGAGCACGCAGAGCACATATATATGTTAGATCTCTTGTGAAAATGCCTAATTTTCCAACACGGAAAATGTCAGCTAGTTGATATTCCGTGTTAACAAAATACATATCTCTTTTGCCTTTTTCTACGTGATCTTTGATAAAGTGATATCTAATGTCTATGTTTTTCGTGCATGACTGGTGAACAGGATTGCACGTTATAGCAATGGCAATCTGACTATCACTATAAATGGGTATATTATTTAAATTGTACCCTTAGTCGCGAAGCTGAGTCCTCATCCACAGCATTTGAGAGCAACAGCTGGCGGTCGCGACGTATTCTGCCTCAGCCGTTGATATTGATACGCAATTCTGGTTCTTGGATGACCAGCAGACCAGCTTTTCGCCTAGAAATTGAGCGCCACCGGATGTGCTCTTCCTGTCTATTCGGTAACCTGCATAACCAGTGTCAGTATAGCCAATTAATTCGAAAGTTGTGCCTTTAGGATACCATAGTCCTAAAGTAAAGGTGCCCTTGAGGTAGCGCAAAATCCTCTTGACCGCGAGCATGTGGGATTCTTTGGGGTCGGCTTGCAGACAGGCGCAGAGGCATGTGGCAAACATGATGTCCAGCCGGCTTGAGGTGAGATAGAGAAGAGACCTTATGATGCTGCAATAGAGTGTGATGTCAATCGCATTTCCAGTGGGATCGGCATCCAACTTGCAGCTTGTTGACATAGGAGTTGGTAGCCTCTACTTCGCCCTACGTGAAAATGAAATCGTTTCTCGATTTAACATGGAATTAGGTATCCAATGTGCTCTACGTGCTCCTATGTGAATTTTCCAACAAGAAATTGAAATCATTTTTCATCCAATGCTTTGGTGAAAATGTCAGCTAGTTGATATTCCGTGTTAACAAAATACGTATCTCTTGTGCCTTTTTCTACGTAATCTTTGATAAAGTGATATCTAATGTCTATGTTTTTCGTGCGTGAGTGGTGAACAGGATTGCACGTTATAGCAATGGCACTCTGACTATCACTGTAAAAGGGTATATTATTCAAATTGTATCCATAGTCGCGAAGCTGAGTCCTCATCCACAGCATTTGAGAGCAACAGCTGGTGGCCGCGACGTATTCTTCCTCAGCAGTTGATGTTGATACGCAATTCTGCTTCTTGGATGACCTGCAGACCAGCTTTGCGCCTAGAAATTGAGCGCCACCGGATGTGCTCTTCCTGTCCATTCGGCAACCTGCATAATCAGCGTCAGTATAGCCAATTAATTTGAAATTTGTGCCTTTAGGATACCATAGTCCTAAACTGGAGGTACCCTTGAGGTAGCACAAAATCCTTGTTGGTCCCGAATGCACCAAACAAGGAATCAAGGAGGCTTTGATGGAATGAAAAAGGGAGAATTTTCTCACCTTCAAGTGTGTGTAGTGTGTGAAAACTAGGGTTAGCCTTTTGATCTTTGATTACCTTTCAAATGGTGTTGGTAATACCTTATATACCACATTAACCCTAGGTATATTAAGGCCCAAGCACCAAAAATTAAATAATTACAATCTAGTTCAAAGCCCAAGCTAAAGATAATTACAAAATTAATCCCAAGACTTAAACTATTGACACAATCAATTAAATATCCTAACAATCTCCCCCTTTGTGTCAATTGTTGGGAGTCTTGGATCTTGGGCGTTGTGGTGTGGATTAGCGGGTGAGTGTTTCGCGAAGTTTAGCTTGAAGTCGAAGGCGCGGAGATTCCTTCGAAGAACCATTCTATCAGCTATAGCGTCAATGTGCTTCGCGAACTTGGATCGGCAGAGGGGATCTTCTTCCGAAAGGATGCGGCAAATTCTCATGAGTTTGTCTTGGATGATGGTGAGCGTCCCATCCGAGAATTTTGCCACCTCGGAGCAGCGCAGGAGCCTCATCTTTCCCTTGTAGTTCGAGTAGGCGACCGCCGGATCATCTCCGTCGATCACATCGCCCTCTCGATAGTCGTCTGCGTTCTTGAAAGATGGGCGAGTCAAGTTCACCTTCTTCAGATTGTGCTCCACCGCCATCTGCAGATCGTGGGTGGCGTAGAATCTGACCTGTCGGAGCATGTGGCGCTTGAGAGCCACATATCCCATGGTGACCGGTTCAGCACGTACGAGATGTCCAGAACTCCTGAGGACAAGTCTGAATTGTTTCAGGGATTCCAGCATGTTGTATAGGTCACCCAGGCGCAGAAACTTGAAGTCCGCCTCACTGACTTCACTGTAGCTCTCATCCTGCCTCATTACTGTGAAGACTGGATAGTGGACAGGTCCTTTCGACTCGTGGCGGAGGTCAGTGACTTTGCAGATGGGGGCCCGATTCATTTCTAGAGCGATATTTTCCTCATCGGATAGCGTCCTTTTTGTGCACTTGTGGCAATGAAGGCTCCATCGATAGAGCTGCTTCTTTTTCTCGCTCCAATTTTGGATGTTCATCAGCTCATACTCATCGAAGGTTGTGACGATCTTCTCCTTGCGCCGCCAGATCCTCTTCCTGATCTCTTCTTGAAATGTCGCGGTGATCTTTTTGTTTTCCCACGGTGCTTCCGGTATATCCACCGTGGGCACATCCGTTTGAGCAGCAGGAGCCTCAGTTTGCTGCGCTTGGAATTGTAGGATGTTCTCGAGCTCCGCAGGTTCAGCGTCATACTCTTCTCCGTTCTCGTCGTCTGCGGTGTTGATCAGTGTGAGCGAGGCTTCCTTTAGCAGACGTCGAGCGTTTTCCACCAACTTCCTGGCTGCTACTGCATCGGCGGGTGTGTACAGCCATTCATCGTTGAAGATGTAGGCCTCGATCTCGTTTTTTGCGCAGTAGACGTCCTCGGAAGCCAGGTTGGAATCGATGTCGAGAGGGGTATGGCTATGTGATGGCGAGGGTGTTGCGTTGGAGGAGTTTGTGGATTGTGGGGATGGTTGTGGTGGAGATTCAGGTGGTTCGGTTGAGGTGATGGTTTTGGCGAGGATGATTTGGGTAATGGGTGGTGTAGATGTGGTGGTGGCCTCTAACGTCGATGTGACAGTTAGAGGTTCCGAGTTGGTGGGTGGAGACGGTGTGGAGGTGGTCTCTAACGTCGATGTGACGATTAGAGTTTCGGAGACAGTAGTGGGTGGTGAAGCCTAAGATCGAGAAAGAAGGCGACGCAGAAAACGAAAACTTTATCCCTTCTAAATTATCACGTGGTGGTTGAAGGTTTTTTTTTCTCTTCCCTTTTTGATTTGGTTAATGACTCGGGGTTAATGGGATGGGATTTTTGGCTAGTGGGGTGTGAGGTTTCTGTTGCGGGTGTCGTTTCAGGTCCAGAGGAGGAGGGCGGCGTCGATTGTACGAGTCCTTGGGATTGTGCGCCTAGCTGCCTATTCTCCCCCTCGCGGCGATCTTGATCATCGTCTTGATCGTCGCACCTGATCCCGCTAGTCTCGCCTTGAGTGCGGCAAGACATTGGTTGCGTCATGATCTTCTTCATTTCCTGTTCTTCCTCGTCGAGTTCCTTCATCGATTCGAAGCGAGCTCTGAGGATGTAGAAGAGCTCCTTGGCGGAAATGGAGGAGAGAACAGCTTATGCGTCCTCATTTTGCTTTGGTGGTGGCGTCTCCGGGGCCACAACTTTGCCTTTGTCGATTGTGGACGCATCGAGACGCGCGTAGACTTTATCGAGAATTGACGCCTCAAGAGTCTTTGCAAACTCTTGAAGACGTGTCTCTAGCGTGGTCTCGGTGATGAATTGGGGTAAGTTTAACAAGTTGGAATCACGAAGAAATCCAACTGACACCGACTCGGTGAATATAGCCGATCGGCCGCCCGTTTGCACAGGACGGGAAAAGACGGGGTCACTCAGACTTCCCGTTGGCATCATCGATGAGACACACTCAATCGAATGATGGACTAGGCTCACGGTTGTTGTGATGTTGGCCGTGCTAGGTCTTCCGCTCTCCGTCACAGAGACGTCACCGAGCATTCTGACAGAGTCACGAAGGCTCTATAGTGCGGTAATAGGTGTATCTGTCCTAGAAACGTAAGAAATTATGGGGAGTGAGGGCACTATACTCGATGTGCATGAAGAGGATGCAGTCTGAGGCGAGGGACTGCTTGTTTCAACATCGATCATCTCCAAGTGGGATGTCGATGGCATAAGTGGCTCCTCGTGGAATGAAATATCTTCCTGTAGAGAGGAAGATAAGTGGATTAGTGGGGACGTTTGCGTGGTTGAGCCAGATGCCACGTCTTCACTCGGGAGGTGAACACATCACCTCCTGTACCTATTGGTTCGGCTCGGCTTATCTGTGGCTGAGGAGGTCGATCGTGTTTTTGTTTCGATTGACGCTCCGTGGGACGGCTTACGTCATCCTTACGCGATCGTTTTTCGAAACGCGGGTGGAAGAGGATGCGGCATGACTCGATGACTTTTTGGAGGTGGTGGAGGGGTTTTGGCTAGTCCCGGGGTTAGGAGCAGGGGGTTGATCTGCTCCGTAGGGACAGTGGAAAGTGGGTGAGGGCTTTCGCGAAAAGAAGCTGTGGAGGCATGGTATTCTCGGACGTGCGGGTTGGTTGGGTCGGCGTAGGCGAGAACGTCGTCTGGAATTACCATTGCGTGTCGATCCTTCGCCGGAGTGTTCTTCTTGGCGAACTTCTCGACAGTGGGGATTTGGAAGTGTTCCGCTCCGGACGGATGCGGATGTTGGTGGAGTGCAAGCGGAAATGTTTGATGAGAGCTGGGAGCCACCGGATGTAAGGGACGAAGCGGTTTGTGACTCCCTTGGCGACTTCCCGGTCGCGACGCTGGATCATGGAGACTAGATCCATCCAGATGATGTCGGCGTAGTTGTACTTGCGATTGTGAGCGATGCCGGTTAGGATGGTGAGGATTTGAAAGTTTCCGCGGTCCTGACCAGCATGCTTTCCTGACATACATTTGTTCACCAGCAGGTACAGTGTTCGCCAGGGTTGAGGTAGATTGCGGGTGGTGACTTCACTGAGGACAAGTGGGCCTTTCTTCTTCTTGGTATCTCGTTGATAGCCCAGTCTGTCAATGTCTTCAATGAGTTGGTCGTGCGTCGGTAGTGGATCGTAGGGTGAGTAGACAGGGAGCTGAAGCACTTCTTGTACTATTTTGCGAGTGAGGACCATCGTTTCTTGATCGATTTGGGCGGATAAGGTCTTAGCAAGGTGGAGTGGTCCAGCTATCTGCAACGTATGCCAGAATTGTTGAAGATACACTTGTGCTTCTGGCTCGCCATGAGTGAGGGCATGGCGAAGTGGGTGCCCTTTGAGGATTTCTATGAAGACGGGGGCATCGCATTGAAAGCTGTCCAAGTCCACCATGTAGTTGTTGGGAATCAGGGCCGCCCATTGACTTAGTGGGAAGATCTGCTCGGGTGGTGGGACATAGGTACGCGCGTTGAGTTCGATGCGAGCGACGTCCCTTTGGATTGCAGCCGCCTCAAGTGCTTCAAGTGTACTTTGATCTTTGTTGGTCATATCTGTGCTTTACAGTAATTGTGATATGATTAGTATGGATTATATTGCGAGAATATGGACATAAATAAGTCGTGGGTGAAATGATGGAAGTGGCTTCAAATTGTAAATAAAACATCGACAATGTTTTTAAACTAAATTTTTTCAATACTTAGAAAATTTTCGGAAATGAAGGCGTTCATATGAGATGAGAAAATTCGCTAAGTATAACACATAGACATGTTGAGAAAAATTTCGCATTTTGTGTCAAATTTGCATGTAATGGAAAATTTCGCAGATTATCACACAAAGGCATGTCGAGAGAACATTTTCGCAGATATAAGGAAATTTCGCACTCGGTCTTATTCATGAATTTTGCATATAACAAGGAAATTTCGCATTCAAAGTGAATTTTCGTATGTATTTGGAATTTTTCGCAAGTTATAACACAATGACATGTCGTGAGAAATTTTCGCAGATTGAGTACATTTTCGCATGTTGTGTAAAGGTTCGCATGTAATGGAAATTCGCTAAGTGTAACACGTAGAAATTTTCGCACGTAATGTTATTTTTTTTTCCGCATATCAAGGAAATTTCGCAGGTAGAGAAAATTTTCGCAAGTGATAGCACATAGACATGTCGTGAGAAATTTTCGCAGATTGAGTAAATTTCGCAAGTATGAAAAGTTTTTGCGAGTTAAGAAAGTTTCGCGGAGGGAAAATGCTTTGTGGATTGAGAAAATTTTTGGTTCACTGTAGTTGCGAAATAGTGAAGATGCGAAAATATGTAATATGAAGTGAAGTGTATGAGATTTTCGCGGGGCTTCACATACTGTAGCAGCAAAAATTTTCTGTAGCATTAAAGTTTTCGCAGGTTCTTAGTCACTGTAGCAGCGAAACCCTAAAATTTCTCGGATAGAATTTCGCGGGACCTCACTCACTGTAGTGCAAGAAATTTCTCGGATAAAATAAAGTTTCTCTGAGAATTTTCTCGGTGAAGAACACAGTGCGAAAACGTGCGAAACGACGTAATGACTTTTTGCCTTAGACCTACTCAAATTTTAACCAAAATGCAATAATCTGGACTCAATCGACTCGAAATTGGATGGGAAATGCATATTTGGGGGATTTAAACATTAAAAACTTTACATGCGTTCGATTCAGAGCCGAGAAAAGTTAATCCTAACCTAGCAGATTTATCAAAACTGGGTAAATACAGGATAAAACGAACAGAAATTTGGGTTATCTGAGGTGTATTCATACCGAAGAGCTGATTTGCGACAATGGAGTTAGCAGGAAACGGTTTTGAATGCAGATTTGACGACGACGATGATGCGAGGAGTTGCGAAATTTTTGAGAAGGGGATGCGAAATTTTTGAATTTTCTCGGGAATTTTAGGATTGTGAAAACGTTAAGGGTTTTGGGGTTTTAGGGGTTTTCTGACTGTACATGCGAAATTTTGAGTAACTTGGCCGAAATTTCGTGGGCTTGGTCAAAACCTCAACTGAGCTGAATTTCGCGGGTTTGGTCAAAATTGGGTCCAATTGAAGTTCAATTGGTACAATTTTTACCCTTTTTGACCAGAAAATTAGAAATTCAACCCAAAACATTTTAATCGGTCCAATTTTGACTCAGTTTGACCAAACTTTAAAATTTCAACCCAATTTTTTTTTTTAAATAATGGAAAAATCAGACGCTCCCCCTTAATCGAAAAACTTCCCGTTTTAAATAATGAAAAAATCAGACGCTCCCCCTTAATCGAAAACTCCCCCTCAACAGACATAATTCAGAAGACACATAAAAATGGAGTGAAGTGAAAAGGAAATATGTACACTTTATCAAAGTTCATGTAGGGTCGATTGATCACAACTGAATATTCAACATGCCCAACATAGTCACTAGGTGTTGGAATCATTTGACATCCAACGGTTTTGTGAAAATGTCGGCCAGTTGATCTTCGGTTGTGATGGTGCAATGCAATCGTGCCTTGTTCGACATGTTCTTTGATGAAGTGGTGACGAATGTCTATGTGTTTCGTTCTTGAGTGATGTACCGGATTACTCGTCATCGCAATAGCACTTTTTGAGTCACAATAAATGGGAATTTTATCAACATGAAAATTAAAATCTCGTAGTTGGGTTCTCATCCACAAAAGTTGTGAACAGCAACTAGCGGCGGCGACATATTCTGCCTCCGTCGACGAAGTTGAGACACAGTTTTGTTTTCGAGACGACCAACTTACGAGTTTACCGCCCAAGAAGTGTGCAGCTCCAGAGGCGCTTTTTCGGTCCATCTTGCATCCTGCATAATCCGAGTCAGAGAATCCAACCAGTTTGAAGTCCGATAGAGTGGGGTACCACAAACCCAGATTGGGTGTTCCTTTGATATAGCGGAGAATCCTTTTGACAGTAGTGAGATGGGATTCCTTTGGTGTTGCCTGAAAACGAGCGCAGATTCCTGTCGATAGAACGATATCCGGTCGACTAGCAGTAAGGTACAAAAGAGAGCCTATTATCCTTCGATAGACAGTTTGGTCAACGGGAACACCAGATGGGTCCGCGTCGGGTCGGCCAGAGGGTGACATAGGTGTAGCAGCAGTCTTAGCATCCTTCATTCCATATTTCTCGAGGATGTCATGGATGTATTTGGACTGATTGATGAAGATTCCGTTGGGGAGTTGCTTTACTTGAAGACCAAGAAAGAAATTTAGCTCACCCATCATACTCATTTCGAATTTCTCTTTCATCAATTCTGCGAACTCTTCACACAGTTGTGGTTTAGTCGATCCAAAAATGATGTCATCGACATAAATCTGTACAATCATTATGTCCGGGCCACTTCGCTTGGTGAAGAGAGTTGTATCCAGAGATCCTTTCCTGAATCCAGACTGAACAAGGAAGTCTGAAAGGACGTCATACCAAGCTCGGGGAGCCTGTTTTAGTCCGTAGAGGGCCTTGTAGAGTCGATATACGTGATGAGGAAACTCTTCGCTCAAGAACCCTTCAGGTTGATCAACGTACACTTCTTCCTTGAGAAATCCATTCAGAAATGTAGTCTTCACGTCCATTTGGTAGACTTTAAAGTTCTTGTGAGCAGCAAAGGCAAGAAAAATTCGTATGGCTTCGATCCTGGCAACTGGGGCGAAAGTTTCATCGTAGTCGATGCCTTCTTGTTGGTTGTACCCCTTAGCCACAAGTCTTGCTTTGTTGCGAATAACAACACCGTCTTCATCCTTTTTGTTCTTGAAGATCCATTTTGTGCCGATAATGGATTTATTGTGAGGTCGTGGTACGAGTTCCCAAACTTGTAAACGTTCAAACTGATTTATTTCCTCCTGCATTGAAATCAGCCAATCAGGATCGTTGAGAGCTTCAGCTACTCGTGATGGTTCGACTTGACTGAGATAGCAAGCAAACAGACTTTCATTCATCGTAGCCGAACGTGTCGAAACACCGGATGTGGGATCCCCAATAATCTGATCGGTAGGGTGAGAGCGAGCCCAAAGTGGTGCATTGGTTTGTGAGGAGCTGGCCGCATTTGTATCGATTTGAAACTCATTAGATTGGGGCTCGGTGTCCGAAGAAGAGATCTCAATCGTATTAGAGTGAGAGGGTTCAGCATCAGGATCAGCAATATTCCCAGGGTTGGGTAAAATGTCGTCTTCGTTGAGATTGAGTGCATCCAAGTTTGGAGGGACGACGTTATTGCCGGTAGCTGGTGGTGTAGGTGGAGTGGGTGCAGCGGTAGGTTGAGTGGTGGCGATGGGAGTCTTGGGAACTGGGTAGAAGTACTCGAAGAGCAGATCGAGATCCAGTTCACCAGAATTGCCCTCAGATGAGGAAGTTCCCGCTGTTGAAGGTTGACCTTTTGTCAACGACTGTAGAAGACCTGGTTCTGGACTGATATGGGCAGAAGCCATGAGATCGCCTTCGCTTTCGTCAAAGGTGACGTTGGTGCTCTCTATTACTGACCGTTTCTCCCTAAGATATACTCTGTATGCCTTCGAGTTCAGTGAATATCCAACAAGGATGCCTTCAAGCGCTTTTGGTCAAGCTTCCCAAGATGTTGGCGATCATTGGCCACAAAACATCAGCAACCGAAGACCCTTAGATAAGATATATCAGGATACGACGGTTATTCAGCATCTCGTATGGGTGCGGTTGAATCTCTTGTGGATGGAAGCCCGGTTCTGTGTGTAACAAGCCTTTTGAATAGCTCGCCCCAAAGAGAATGAGGAAGTCCGGATTGGATGAGAAGAGTCCTGGCTGCTTCAACAAGTGTCCTGTTCTTACGCTCAACGACACCATTCTGTTCCGGTGTCTTCACGGCTGAGAACTGCTGGGTGATGCCCTGAGTGGCATAGAAATCACTGAGCTTCTTGTTCTTAAACTCAGTTCCGTTGTCAGTTCTGATAATCCGAACCTTCTGTTGATGAAGAGTTTGGGACGTAACAACAAACTCGATGATTATATCAGGAACTTCATCCTTTGTACGAATGAGTTTCGTCCACGTGTAGCGTGAAAAATCGTCGACAATCACGAGAATATACCGTCTTCCTCCGAGTGTGGCCGTAGGCATTGGGCCACATAGATCCATATGTAAGAGCTCGAGGATGAGCTTAGAGGACGGTGTTTCCTTAGAGATGTGAGACGATCGCTTCATCTTCCCCAATTCACAGGCAGAGCAGAGGTGTTCCTTATGATATGTCAGTTGAGGTAGACCGTTGACAAGTTTATTCTGACGCAGTTTGTTGATAGTCTTAAAATTGAGATGTGAAAGACGCCGGTGCCATAAATCGTTCAACTTGGGTGCGGCTCGAGAGAGAAGGCATATTGGTCGAGAGGTCGTAAGATTGAGTACGCAGAGATGAGACGTGCGCGTTCCAGAAAGAAAAGATTGTCCTGAGGCATCTATAATGCTGCAGATGTCAGATTCGAAGAGAACCTTGTATCCTTTGTCGCAGAAACGACCAATGCTGAAGAGATTGTAGCTCAAACCCTCGACGTAAGAGATGCCCTTAATCGTCAGTTTGTTGTGGACGAGATCACCAGTTCCGAGAATTGGCGCCATTTGACTGTTTCCGAAGGAGACCCTTCCGAGATAGCGCTCGGAGAAGTTGCTCAACAGCTCCTTATTCCCTGTCATGTGTGTGGAGCAACCTGAGTCTAGATACCACACATGACAGACCTGCAAACATTAGCAAATGTTGGGTCCCCGTTTTCGGACGGGACATTCTTGTGATATATGTAAAATTTTTATGCGCTTAATGGGAAATATGGTTTCTAAATCTGATTGTGTTGATTCTAATTTAGCTTTCCCTTTGTCGTTTGTTTGATTAGGCGGGATTATGGTTTTTCCAACCCATATTTTCCTAACTTGTGCTTGCATGTATGGCGCCTTATACATGAATTGGCGTGGGGAATGTGGTTGTCGTTTTCGTTCTTCGGTTTTGGTCGCCTTTGGCTTGTGAGTAGTAGGTGAGTTTGCGTTTGACGACGAGAGAACCGGGCGAGCAGACGACGTGAGACGTTTTCGCTTGACCTTAGGTTTAGGCGAGATGGGAGAATTCAAAGACGTCGTAGAGGAGGTTCGCTTGCGTGGTCGGAGTGTTGCGTGTTCATGTGTTTCATATTCATGGAAGCGTGGGAGAACAAAGTCATTGCAGCAGCACATAGACATAAGCTTGGTAAAAGAAAGATAAGTTTTGGCAACATAATTGTCTACGACCTTAGGATATTGGGATTCAGTACATAGAGAGGAAGGACGAATATAGGATGGTCTTTTCTTCTTGTCATCGAAGAGCGGGTTAGCCTTTATTCGATACGAACTCCCTTCCAGAGACGTCGAACTCACATTTCCTGTATCCATAAGAATACTAGAGTTAGTGTTAGAACATATGTCAGCTTCAGGAGTCATCTTCGCCGTCCTCTTACATTTACATGTTTGAGAATCGGGTACTTGACTTGACGTAGAGGGTTTGTTCGTATTATGAGATTGTTCTAGGGTAAAGATTTTGCCAAGTAGATCTTCTCGCTCTTTTGCAAAGGCTTTTCGCTCTACTTCTATGGTTCGTTCTAGTTCTGCTATGACCAGAAGTTTCTCTGGGACATAGATGCGAGAAAGTGCTTCTCGGAGAGCGATTTCCTGTTCTTCGGTTGGGAACTGAGACTTGATGTCTTCAGAGAGTGAGGGCTTTCTAATCTTATCACTAGCATTCAATTCTGTGTAGTCGTATGCGATTTCTGCCCAAAGTATGTTCTGTTCCCTCTTTTCTTCTGACAGCACAGTGGAGGAGGATCTTACAAATGGCATGAGTTGCGAGGGAGTCCCTTTCCTCGTTTTTAGGAATGCTGTACTGTATATGTTATACCTTTTAACAATTAGCGGCGTTGGATCGTAGTTGCTGGCCAGACCGATTCCCATCCGGGCGTCGTAGAATTCTGTTTCAACTGGTTGGTTTAATAGGCATAAGATGTTTGCTGCCTTTTTCCTGAGGTGAAGTTGCTCTTCAAGTTCTTTCACCTTGCGGTATAGCCTAACTCTTTCCTTCGTAAGCAGTTCATATTGGGAGGCCGTCAGGAGGCGAGAAGATTCACATGAACTAATGGCTAGTGTAGTTTCCTTAACTTCAGTCTCACTTTGTTTGTTCTTGCTTTGCAGACGTTTGACTAACGCTTCGGAGGCCATTAGACGTTCGTTTGCACAGGCAAGCTCTTCTAGTTTTAGACTAAGTAAGGCATAGTTGTTTTCAAATTTTAGCTTAAGTTCATCATAATCCCTAGCGTCTACGGTGGGTTTCTTAATGGCGTGTCGGTGATTAAACACATCATCGAGTTGCGAGATTCGTACCTCAGACTCAGCGTTGGTAGGAGTCTTAGCTGTGTTTTCACCGGTGTGACCCATCTCCTCGTCCTCGTCATGTTCGACCAGCCTTGCCATGCAGCAATCTTCATCCTTAGGCTCCTCGTCTTCTGAAGTGTCATTCACCCATTCAGCCTCTTCGGTGAGTAGAACTTTCCCACTTTCCATCTTGCGGGTCATTCTGGCCTTACGGTCGTAGTAGCCGGAGTCCTTCACGCGTGGGGCGTGGCATTCTTTGGCAAAGTGGCCTGACTTTCCACACCGAAAGCACTTCACAGCCTTTTGAGGCGCGGAGTCCTCTTCTTTCTTTGTCGGCTTAGCTTCATCTGTGGGAGTGGTCTTTTTGGTGCCGCTATAGGTTCTTTGGCGATTGGAAGAGGATGAGGATTTTTTCCCGATCTTCTTTGAGACCAACTTAGTGAGCATTGCCAGTTGCTTGCGTATGTCACGAACATCTTCGTCTGATTCTGTATCAGCTTCGGATCCTGAAGAGGTGTCAGATACAACAGCTGGTAGCTTCCCTTTGTTCTGTTTGGTCTTAGTGGTGGAAGATCGTTCATTGGTTTTGTTCGAGAGAAGGGCCAATGGGTCGACTCGAGTGTTTGTGGACTGAGGTTGCACGTAGGGAGCATAGGCAGGCAGACTGTCATAAAGAGCATGGATGGAAGTGTTGGAGAGGTCCTTACTCTGAATCATCATCACGATTGCATTGCCCCACTGTGGTTTGAGGCTACCAAGGAAGCGGTTGTTGATATCGAATTTGTCCCTCGAGATCCTGGCTTTCTTGAGTTCATTGATGACCTTCAAGTATCGGAGGTATGTGTCACGCAGTTCCTCTCCTTCATAGGCCTGGAAGTGTTCATACTGCGAGAGACATGCTGATTTCCTCCCCTGAGCACTCTCAGTTGTGCCTGCCATGATTTCTACGAGTTCATCCCATATTTCCTTAGCAGTTGTGCAGCACTCGATGTGAGCATAGACTTCGTTGCCCATAGCCTGGAAGAGGTATCCTTTGGCAGTCTCGTCAGCCTGTACACGAGCCTGTTCATCCTCATTGATGGGACCTCTTGGAGTGCGGCGTTCATCCATGGGAGGGTTTGCGTTTTGGCTGTGCAGGGATGATTGTCCAGAACTGTGCTGGGCCGTTGAAGATGGAGTCCAGAAGGTATTGAGAGAGTGGTGGGCCTTTGTTCCTGATGAACGTGAGGAACCGGTTTGTCCATATGCTGTAGTCGCCTTGTCGCAGCATCGGAGGCCTGGTGTCGGAGCCCACTGTGGAGATGGGTAGACATGGTTGGTGCAGTCGAATCGTCCGTGGTTTTGATCTTGTATAGATAAGAGAGTTAGTAACGAACGATATGAGAAATATAAGTTTAATGAGTAGAGTTTTGAGAATAAAATTGTTTAAAGAATTTCTTAGAACTAAGTGAGCGTGTGTGATGGTCGATAATGTATGAAAGAGAAATATATCTTGAAATTACGAGAAGTTCTAGAAATTTCAATCGAGACTTGAGGAGCAAAAAACAAATTTTAAGTCAAAAGTGGTCTAGGGTGATAGGACTAAAGTGTAAGGATCAAATCTTAAATAAGTTTGAGAAAAGTTTAACCCAAGACGATTTTAACACGAGAAAAAAGACTTAACACGTCAGGAAAAAAAAATTCGCAGTTTGAAGGGACGTGATTAAATGAAGAGTTATCCGAGAAATTATGTGTTGAGAAATTTCGGTGTTTGTGAGTTTTAAAAGAAATTCTCGGAAAGAAAATTCTCAGTTGAAAATTTCTTGGATTTTAAAATTTCGCATGTGAGAATGATTCTCAGTTGAGAGTTTTAAAGCTTCACAAGAAAATTTCGCAAGTTAAAAAGTTCCGCATCGAGAGTTGAAGTGTGGTTTTAGGAAATTTTCTCGGATTTGAAAGAGACGTGGTTTTGAAAAACTTTCTCAGATGAGGTAACTTTCTCGGCTTTGAAAACTTTCTCGGATGTAAAAATTTTCGCGAATTTCAAAACTTTCTCGGTCTTGAAAAATTTCTCGGATATAAAAATTACAAAAAGTTCTCGGCTGAAAAATTTCGCGGCTCAGAAAGATTCGCGGAATTAGCTTTCTTGGATATGGAATTTCTGAAAATTCTCGGCTGAAAATTTCTCGACTTAGTAAAATTTCTCAGATTTTAAAGAGTACGAAGTTGAGAAAAATTGGGTCTAAGAGAAATTTTTCGCGGTTTTGGAAAGCCAGTCAGTTGAGAAAAAATGAAGTGTCAGTGAAGTGAATTTTTTCGCGGTTTTAAAAATTCTCGGATTTTGAGCATAGGCCGTTGCAAAAAAATGCAGTGAAAGTGAAATTTTCGCGGTTTAAAAATTCTCGGAATCAACTTCGCGGATATGAAACTTTCGCGGATTTGAACGATTCAGCAAAAAATTTCGCGGGCAAGAACATCAATGTACTGTTCCATTGCTTGTCGCGAATTTTTGCCAGAAAACCGTCCGTTTTCACTCAGATCTCAACCAAAATCGCTCAAACTTGATCCTAAACTTCAGAAATTCTTCCCTAAACACATAATCGACCGATTTGTGAGCTAAAAACAACAAAAAATAGGTCAAATCGACCAAAAACAGAGAATGGCCGAGATGTCCTTTCTGAAGAGTTTTTGCTTCAATCTTGCTCAAAACTCGTTAAAACTGATCCAAAAGTGTTCTAAAAACATTTTAGGCATAGAATCAATCTGGGAAGGTTTTAAACACAAAAACAAAGCATGAAATCCCCAAAACGAGTTCAAAAAAGCCGAAAGTGATTTTTGCCCAAAACACTTTTGATCTTTCTCGGAATCGAACGAAACTGGATTCAAATCAATGCAGATCGATCCACGTTTGCTCTGATACCACTTGTTGGTCCCGAATGCACCAAACAAGGAATCAAAGAGGCTTCGATGGAATGAAAAAGGGAGAATTTTCTCACCTTCAAGTGTGTGTAGTGTGTGAAAACTAGGGTTAGCCTTTTGATCTTTGATTACCTTTCAAATGGTGTTGGTAATACCTTATATACCACATTAACCCTAGGTATATTAAGGCCCAAGCACCAAAAATTAAATAATTACAATCTAGTTCAAAGCCCAAGCTAAAGATAATTACAAAATTAATCCCAAGACTTAAACTATTGACACAATAAACTAAATATCCTAACAATTCTCTTGACCGCAAGCATGTGGGATTCTTTGGGGTCGGCTTAGAGACGGGCGCAGAGGCATGTGCCAAACATGATGTCCGACCGGCTTGAGGTGAGATAGAGAAGAGACCTTATGATGCTGCGATAGAGTTTGATGTCGATCGCTTTTCCAGTGTGCTCGGCATCCAACTTGCAGCTTGTTGACATAGGAGTGCTGAGAGGCTTGCTCTGATCTTGATGGAATTTCTTCAGTATATCCTTGATATATTTCGTCTGACTGACGAATATTCCATCATTGAGCTGCCTGACTTGAACTCCTACGAAAACCGCATCTCTCCCACTTGACTAATTTCAAAGTTGCTCTACTTTAAATCTCAAAACCTCTTGCAAAGCCATGGATTTGTTGATCCGAAGATGATGTCGTCTATGTAAACTCGGACGACCATCAAGTCTTTGTCTTGCCACTTGATGAAGAGTGTCGTATCGATCGTTCCTCGGATGAATCCAGACTTCACGAGGAATTCGCTCAAGACATCATACCAAGCACGTGGGGCTTGTTTTAGCCGTAGAGAGCTTTGTCAAATCGATAGAAGTGATCGGGGTGTTCTTGAGCAACAAAGTCTTCTGGCAGAGCGACATAGACTTCCTCATTTAACACACCATTGAGAAAGGCGGTCTCAACGTCCATTTGGTAGACTTTGAAGTCTTTATGAGCCGCGTAATCCAAGAAAAGACGGATGCCTTCGATTCGGGCAACAGGAGCATACACTCGTCGTAGTCAATGTCTTCATGTTGGTTGTAGCCCTTCGCAACCAATCGTGCTTTATTTCGTGATAACTTCTCCATCTTCATTATTCTTGTTCTTAAATACCCATTTCATCGATGATGTTTTTCCCATGCAGACGGGGTCCTAATGTCCACACTTGGAGATGTTCGAAATTGTTGATCTCATCTTGCATAGCTATCACCCAATCCGTGTCTTTGAGTGCGTCTGGTACATTTGTTGGCTCATTTTGGCTTACGAAGCAGCTGAAAAGATCGTCCTAGTGTCGTGTCAAAACTGCACTCGAAGGATCACCAATTATCTGATCAACCGAATGTACTCGACTCCACTTGCGCTCATGAGGCATGGTTGAAGTAGATGCATCAGCCATTTCTGGATCGAGATTTCCGATAATCTCAGGTTGTTCATTAGATTGAGGTAGTTCCATTTCTGCACTTGAATTGTGCGATTCTGATAATACTTCCTCAACAACCGTGGTAGGTCCTTCAGTATTCTGAGGTAATTCTGAATCGGGTGAGGTGGGGACATATGAAGAGCTTGGTACATCGGCCACGTCGAGTGGAGAATCCACTAAAGGAGTTGTGGTGATGGTGTCTGGCCGATATACGGGCTTAAAGAGAGTCCAAGTCTTTTACCGGGAGTCTCGTAGCTTCTTCTGACGTTGAGTCCTGAGTAGTTGCCATCTTCTGTTGGTTTTGTGCCAACACACCAGTGAAAGTGGGTTCTGAACTGTCGCATTCAGGAGCCATCTGGTTTGACACGGGTCCTGAACTGATATGAGCAGGAGCCATCGGGTTGGAAACGGGTCTTGGACTGATGTGTCCAGAAGCCATCTCTGCCACTTCGTGGAATGTGACATTGTAGCATTCTTTTATGGTTCGGTTGAACTTGATGTATACTCGGTACGCTTTCGAAGTTGAAGAATACCCGATAAAAGTGGCTTCGAATGCTTTAGGGTCGAACTTTGCACGTTGCTCTTTGTCGTTCGCCACAAAGCACTTGCACCCGAAGACTTGAAAGAAGGAAATGATTGGTACTCGCTTGTTAACGATCTCGTACGGAGTCTTATCGAAGGGCTTGTGAACTACCGTCCTGTTCTAAGTGAAACAGGCGCTATTTACTGCTTCAGCCCAAAGAAAGTGTGGGAGGCCTGAGTGGATCAACATCGTACGTGCGACTTCCACTAGAGTTCTGTTCTTCCTTTCGACTACCCCATTCCGTTGAGGTGTCTTTGCGGCTGAGAATTGCCGACTAATTCCATGTTTTAGATAAAAATCACTGAGAAATTTATTCTTGAGCTCAATGCCGTTGTCCGTTCGGATAACGTGGATATTCTGTTGCAACAGATTCTGGGTCGAGTTCACAAAGTTTACGATCAAGTCCCCTGTCTCGTCTTTAGTCCGGAGGAACTTCGTCCATGTGTAGCGAGAAAAATCATCGACGATAACCAGCACATACTTGCGTCCATTGATGCTCTGTGTTTGCATAGGTCACAGAGGTCCATGTGAAGGAGTTCTATAGGACTGGAAGTAGAGGCTACCAGCTTGACAGAATGAGAAGCTCGCTTCATCTTTCCAAGTTGACACGCCGAACATTGATGCTCTTTCTGAAGCGTAATAGTTGGTAGACCACGAACCAATTTCTTCACTGAAAGTCGTTGAAGAGCTTAAGATAGAGATGAGACATGCGTTGATGCCATAAGCTGTCCCTCTGTATTATAGTCTGGGAGGTAAGGCACACAGCTGTCGAGGTCCGTATAGACGTCAGGTTTATTGTGTAAAGGTTTTATTTCCGAAGTCTTTGAAGGAGTTCTTTGTCCTGACTGTCCAATATTCTGCACCGGTCAGCATGGAAGACCACCTGGAATCCTTATCGCAGAACTGGCCTATGTTGAACAAGTTATGACGGAGGCCTTCGACGTAGTAGACATCCTTAATTGTCAGATTGTTCAGAATAATTCTCCGAAACCAAGAATGCGGAGATGAATCATTGTTGCCCAATCTGACTTTTCCATTTAGACGGCCTTGGTAGTTTCTCAGCAGCTTCTGGTTTCCCGTCATGTGTGTGGAGCAACCAGAATCGAGGTAGCACACATGATGGATCTGCAAAAGCAATTGGAGAGCTTTAGGTACCCACTTATAAATGGGTCCTCTCAGATTAGCAGATTTAGTTCTGGTTTCAGGTATAGTTCCTAAACTTATTTGAGCTTTAACAACCCAAGCCATCTTCGAAGAAGTTAATTTGGGTTTGCCCTTCGTAGAAGACTTTGCCTTTTTGGATTTTGTCTTCTTGGGCGGAGGTATAGGAACCCATTTGGGTTGAACATGGAAGGGAAGAGAAATTCCAGCACGGACAAATGCTTTAGTAGGCTTGATCAAGGAAAAGATCTTTTCATTTGACAGTCGCCTAAGGTGCTTAGGAGATTCAATCTTTACGGGATACCTGGTGGGAGCAAGCATGAATAGCACTATAAGACTTCTCGGTGGCTGGAACCTGTTTCCTACGATTCATCCTAGATGCATTTGTTTTAGAATGATTATTTGTTATTGTTGATGAAGAAGAGCCTATTTCGAAGTTACTGCTTCTAAAAGTGGTTGGTTCTAAGGAGCACAATTATTTTGAGAGAAGAAATAGTTCTTTTATTTCTACGAGGGTTCAGTCTTTTTACAAAAGGAGGAGATACATTTAACACTTTGACGTCTAAAGGCACCTTCTTTAATCCTAGACTAGACACTCTGGCCTTTGATTCTTCTAGCTTAGGTACTACGCTCATTGTAGACGCAGTAAAAACAAGGTTAGAGTTACTATTTTTCATATTTTTATTTTTATGTTTTTGATCTTTAGAAGGCGATTTTTCTTTCTTCACACTTTTCATAATGATTTTATCTTTTGAGGGAGATGCGTGAGAAATCGCTTGTGAGATAGGGTAAGCTTTGAGATTTTCCATCTCTTTTAGGAATCGTTTTTTTTCAGCTTCAAAATCCTCTCTTTCTTTTTCGAAAGAAGCTCTTAATCCCTCTATTTTCTTACCAATATGGGGTATGTAGAGAATTTTCTGAATGATGATGTTGCACTTCCTTCGATTTAGAATGATTTTCGGGAAGATAGATTGACTCGAAGCTCCAACCATATGGAAGTTCCTTAGTTTTGTAGTTGTGATTCGATTCGGTTTAAGAAAAGGGGATTTCAGCCCTAGTCTTGGCCTTTCTCTTAGGTTCTTCTAACACGTTGATTTCTTTTGCATTAGTAAAAACCATAAGAGAGGCTAATCCTAGACCCATGTACTTGATATCGTAGAGTTGTTTGCAGCCAACTCTTTTCAAGTTACGTGGATTTTCGAAGCTTAAGTCATGCTTATAATCATAAAATTCTATGTCCTCGATCTGATTAAAAAATAAAGTCTGATCAGTTTGATCCATTTTTCTCAAGAAGATCTTCTAATTTCTTAATCTTAGTATATAGCTTCTTACGTTTGGCATCTAAGGTAGCATAGTTAATTAGAGCAGTGCTCTTTTCTGCTTGACAGGTATCTAGACTCTTTCCTAATTCACTAATCTTAGAATTGGATTTTTCTAATTCAGCTTGTAGACTAGTGCCTATTTTAACTGTTGATTCAAGTCTACTTTTAACAAGGCTCTTCTTATCTATGTTCCTTAGTAGACACTTGTGGTTATTGTCTAACCTGTCTTCTTGTTCCTTTACTATCGAACTATGCTTTTCTACTGACATATGCTTAGTCTCATATGATAGACGTCTCTCAGTTAATTCATCTATTTTGGGACTAGAGCTCCTAACGTTTTCTTTGAGCATGGTTATGGTTTCGTTAGACTTGAGAAGCTTTTTCTCTACGTTTATACGTCGTTTCTGCTCAAGTACCATGTTAGCAAATTTCGAATTTAACTAAGCTAACAGGTCAGAATGTGTAAAGTCGGAGGATTCTACCTCCTGTGATGATGTGGATGCTTTGTCGTCGTCCGCCTCTGCGAAAGTTCCATCTTCCTCTTCATCCTCGAGGTGCGCCATTAGAGCGAGGTTTTCTGTGTCAGAATCAGAGCTGTCCTCTAGCCAGTGGTCCTGTTCCGCCATTAGAGCTACTCCAGCTTCCTTCTGTTTGGTAAGTTGAAGCTTCCTGGAGTACTAGTTAGCATCCTTCTTCTTCGGAAGGGTGCACTCCCTGGCAAAGTGACCTGCTTTTCCACAGTTAAAGCATTTTAGTGTGTCTTTTGATGTTGTGACTTCTTAGGACTCAGTTGGTTTCTCTTTGTTCTTCGAGCTTGTAGTTCGATGTCTGTTAGCAGAAGATGACGACTTCTTCTTGAAGTACTGCTTCGTCATCATTTTAGCGACTAACGCCAACTGTTCCCCAAATTCTCTGATCTCAGAGGGAAGTTCTGAATCTGATGTGTCTTCGTCATCTGAAGAGCTAGGGATCTTGTCATGCTTTTCCTTTCGTGAGCAGGAGCTCTTCTTCTCTAAAACTAGGGCTATGGAGTCCTCGGCCTGTTTGCCCTTATGCTCTTTTTGTATCTCGATGATGTCTTATTCATGTTGTGCGAGGTTATCAAAAACAACGTCATTATCTCATCCAAGTCCTTGTTTTGTCGGATTTGAGTAGAGATCTTTTTCCATTCAGTGGGCAACGCTGACAGAAACCGAATATTCATCTCCATATTTGTCTTTTTGATGTCAATCTTTCTCATTTCGTTGAGAAGAGTGAGGTATCACTGATAAAGATCATGCAAGTTCACCTCATTTATAGCTTTGAAGGAGTCTTATGCTGTGAGTATGTTAGCCTTCTTAGCTTTGGCGCCTACTTCGGTTCTTTGCATCATCCTCTCCAGTTTATCCCACATCCCTTTGGCCATTGGGATGCTATCTATCTATCTATAGATGTCGTTGGGGATGCCCTGCATTATTGTGTTCTTGGCTATCAGATCTGCCTTTGCTCTTCTTTTCTCAGCATCGTCGTACTCTCTAGGTAGTTTCACTCGCCTAGTGGATTTGACTGACGGATTATTTGAGCATCACCTTCTTGATTATGTAAAATGTTTTTGGTCCCTGATAAAGTGATTTGAGTAGATCTGCAGCCTGATCCTTAAGTTCGATGAAATTCAAGAACCGACTCCTCCACACTGTGTATTCGCCTCTTTTGACAATAGGAGGACGACTGTCGTTTCCAAGAGAGTAAGCATCCATTTTCGTTTGCTGAGTTGATGAAGGATCTTCGTTAATTGTTTGAACTTATGTGATGTGCTTCACGAGTAACAAATTAGTTTGTAGCGTTTGATTCTAAAGCAGTCGGAAATTATTTTCGATTCAATCTTTAAAGGTTGATCGGAAATAATTTTGTCGAACAAAAGTGAGTCGTTACTGTTCTCGTGCGAGAAAGTATGTCAGTAATTTTAGGAGCAATATAAATTGTTCAAAATCTTTCGGTCGAGAAAAATTTATGGATCGTTGAATTTATTTCGAACGCAAAGAAACTGTACGTTTAGTAAGTTTCTCGCTGAGTCAAAATAAATTCATTGACTGGAAAAGTTTCTGGGGCGCAAATGATTTTCGCTTGGTCAAACTAAAAGGTCTGACCGAAAAGCATTTTCGACAGTAAGTTTTGTGCGCGTAGAGGTCAAAATACATCTTGTCGAAAAAGATTTTCGCTTTATAATGCTCGAGAAATTTTTTTACTACAATCACTTCTGGCGACGGCGACTTTAGCGCTACTTAGTGTTCTGACCGACCAAAATTTATCGCGCGAAGTTTTCTATCGAGAAATTAATTTGATCAAAGACTTTAGCGAGAAAAATTAAAATCACGCAAATAGTCGTAGAACCCTAATTAACACTGGTTCAAGCAAAAACACCACATGATGAAGTGAGATTGCAGGTATTTGCTCGCAATCAGCTACTTATCATACACGAACATGCAATTAGACTCGTTATAAAGCAAAATATGGAGAATTTAAGCTAGATCGGTATGTGTTCAAACTGTACTTCGCGCGAACATTAACTTCCCAAATTCAATCTAATCTACTAAATTGGTGTTCTAAACGCTAACGATCTAATCGTAAACGATTTATAGCACCTAAGCAAGCACAAAAACATCAAATTCATGTCAATTAAGCACAGACTTAAGGGATATCGGATCGAATTCAACTTTCGCGCCAAAACTGTTATTCTAGCGAAAAGAGTTTCAGAATTTAAATTCAATCAGATTCTAACAATTTCTGATTCAAAACAGAACGAACCTGACCTGATAGCAATTGTTAGGTCCTCGATTATCAACTCCTAGATCCTAGACTTGAAATCTAAGGCAATCGATTAGAATTATTAGGAATTAGATTTTAATTTTTGAGCGGTGACAACTTGCTCCAAGGCTGATCATTGAAAACCTGCAACACTTAGAGTGAAATTGTCGAGAATATTTGAGTTAATTTTGGAAGCAATTTTACCAATTATGCTCGGTACCACTCTGGAAAAAATTTGTTCAATTCAAATCATAAAACACGTTAAAGATCAATGATTTAACCGTTCAAAATTTTATTCAAGGCCGTATGCTCCAAGTCCTGAATAATTCGTGAAGTCCTCCTCTTTGCTTCTGCAATACTCAGAAAAAGAGCATCAAACAAGTTTGGAGCTTAAGACATATAATTGTATATGCTCCCCCTCAAATGATGCACCAAAAAATCGATTTAGCATGAAAACACATAGAATCAATTGTCACGTACTAAATGAGTAATGCGCAATTTAAACAGTTTCACTTAGATACATGGTCCCCGAATCATGTATTCAAAATGTTGCGAGGGTATGAGCATAAACAAGTAAAATCGTATTTAGTCATTTCCGCATAGATGCAAATTACAATTGCATATCGGAATGTGCGAGTTATCTTTTATATGCATAATTTTTTTCGTTGATTTTTTTCCGTGAGCATATTACTATTATTTATAGTATGCGGTCAGATTATTTTGCTACGATCATTGTCACGCCTAAAATTTCATACAACACTTGAAAGGATCATATGCAGTCAAGTCACGTCGTCAAACTAAAGAGTCCTAAGTTCATGGAATGATCCATTTCGACAACTCTCACTAGCTTCACTCTAGGACTCGATTATTTTTACTTGGGATTTTTATATTTATATCACTCAAGTCAACACAAGCAATATTAAGTCAATTTACCTGTGATCGAGGCGTTTTTAATCTTTCACCTATGCTCAAGACCGTCGATTTGGAATCATAGAGACTGTAAAGGGTTTTAATTTGGCTCTAGAGTTGGGAAGGATTATTTTGGAATTGTGGACTAAAGATCTTCTTTCTTTTCTACGTTGTCCTCTTCACCGACATTTTCTTTTCCATCCTTAAACTTTTTCATTTTATTCTACACTTGCTCACTGGAGCTCCGCTTCTCTGCGAGGCTGAGAGATTATCTAAGGCGAAGTTCTTCTCGTTCGTTCTTTGGCCGACACCGCGCTCATTTTCTCTTAATCCCTAGTGAGGTTTCAGAGATTATCGATTTGAAGAAGTTCGCAGTTGTGGAGGTCGAACCCAAGGTCGTGCTCCTCTTCTCATTGTCTCGATATAAGACTGGATTATCGTTGGAGAAGTTCATTTCGGGGTGCTCCTCTTTCCAGCCGTTCTGATGAGTGTACGTGATTATCGATGGAGAAGTTCACAGCAAGATCCATGCCCCCTTCTAATGATTTCAAGAATATTTCAAAAATTGGAAAGGCAGGTTCTTTTGGACTCTTTAATTGTGCGTGGAGCATTCTTCGTGTGAGTTTTCCACCTCCTTTTGTCATCTTTTTCTTCTTTTTCGTTCGTCGCCTTTTTCTCCCCCTCCTTTTCTCGTTTATGCATCCCCCCCCGAAATTTATGAATTACGGTTGAGGACTTGATCGGGATACAAATGAAGAAAAGGATATCGAAGAAGGCTCAAATGGATGACTAAAGGCTATTCTAAACGACTGGATTTTCTATATGTAAGGCCAAATAAGGAATTCTAAGTGCTCTAATCATTTTCCTACGAATTAACGCAAGGCGAGTATGAAGCCAAGAATCACTGTTAAGACAAGCAATTGATGTATGACTCGCTCAAGGACAAATCTATAGAAAGGGAAAATAAAGGGTAATGGCAATAGGATTCAGTCCCTCCACGTTTAGTTTTGGAAATTAATACCTCAAAATTAGTTTTAACTCCCTAAATGATGACTATAATGCCCTTCCAATTATATAATACACCACATTATAAAATTCGTTCTTATTTTATATGGGTTATATGCTATAAATAAATAAACATATCCAATTTATTATTTATTTCATGACGATCAAAATGACACCAATATGTAATATTTTTTGATATGCATAAGAATTATTATCTAATATTTGAAAATTTCGCAATATTGGACATCAAATACTTGAAATTGGGTTAAAATACTCAAATTGAGATAAAAAGTACCAAACATTCATCAATTAATACTGATATTAGCTTAAAAAGTACCTGTAATGGTGCGTGTATTCCCATAAGGATGCATAATTCAATTAAATACATGAATTAATAGTTAAAATACCTTAATCGAGTATTTATGCTCATAATTTAGGTATTTTTTGTTGGAATTCAGGTATCCGACAGATTATGTAGGGCAAGTAGTTTTTTCATATTTTTGGTGATTCATGTCATTAACACTGGACAAGGTTCATTAAAGCAACAATTTTTGTGGAATGTATCTCGCCCCCTTTTAAGAGTATTTTTGTATGAGAATCGATATTTATATGGTAAATGAAGTATTTCTACTCATAATTTAAGTATTTTTTGTTCGAAGTCAGGTATTCGACAGATTATGTAGGGCAAGTAGAAAAAAACTAGTTTTTTCATGTTTGTGGTGATACATGTCATTATCACTTGACATGGTTCATTAAAACAATAGTTTTTGTGGAATGTATCTCGTCTCATTTCAAAAGTATTTTGTATGAGAATCGGTATCTTATATGACAAATCGAGTATTTATGCTCATAAATTAAGTATTTACTGTTCGAATTCAGGTATTCGAGAGATTATGTAGGGCAAGTAGAAATAACTAATTTTTTCATGTTTGTGGTGATTCATGTCATTATCACTTGACATGGTTCATTAAAACAACAATTTTTGTGGAATGTATCTCGTCCCCTTTCAAAAGTATTATTTGTATGAGAATCGGTATTTTATATGACAAATCAAGTATTTGTGCTCATAATTTAAGTATTTTTTATTCGATTTCAGGTATTCGACAGATTATGTAGGGCAAGGAGAAAAAAACTAGTTTTTCATGTTTTTGGTGATTCATGTCATTAACACTTGATATGGTTCATTAAAACAACAATTTTTGTGGAATGTATCTCGTCCCCTTTCAAAAGTATTTTTTGTATGAGAATCGGTATTTTATATGACAAATCGAGTATTTGTGCTCATAATTTAAGTATTTATTGTTCGATTTAGGTATTCGACAGATTATGTAGGGCAAGTATAAAAAATAGTTTTTTCATGTTTGCGGTGATTCATGTCATTATCACTTGATATGGTTCATTAAAACAACAATTTTTGTGGAATGTATCTCCTCTCCTTTCAAAAGTATTTTTTGTATGCGAATCGGTATTTTATATGACAAATCAAGTATTTTCTGCTAATAATTTAAGTATTTTTCGTTCGAATTCTGGTATCCGACAGATTATGTAGGGCAAGTAAAAAAAATACTTGTTTTTCATGTTTTTGGCGATTCATGTCATTAACACTTGCTATGGTTCATTAAAGCAATAATTTTTGTGGAATGTATCTCGCCCCCTTTCAAGAGTATTTTTGTATGAGGATCGGTGGTAAATGAAGTATTTCTGCTCATAATTTAAGTATTGTTTGTTCGAATTCAGGTAGACAGATTATGTAGGGCAGAAAAAACTAGTTTTTCCATGTTTGTGGTGATTCATGTCATTAACACTTGATATGGTTCATTAAAACAATAATTTTTTGTGGAATGTGTCTCCTCCCTTTCAAAAGTATTTTTTGTATATCGGTATTTTATATGATAAGTCAAGTATTTCTGGTCATAATTTAAGTATTTGTTGCTGGAATTCAGGTATTTGTTGTATGAGAATCCTTTTTTATATTGGAATACACGGACCATTACGGGTACTTTTTATGCAAATATCAGTATTACTTGATGAATTTTTTGTACTTTTTATCTCAATTTGAGTATCTAAACCCAAATCAAGTATTTGAGGTCCAATATTGCGAAATTTTCAAATATTAGATAATAATTCATATGCATATTGAAAAATATTACATATGGGTATTATTTTGATCGTCATGAAATAAATAATAAATTGGATGTATTTATTTATTTATAGCATATAATCCATATAAAATAAGGACGAATATATAATGGGGTGTATTATATAATTGGAAGGGCATTATAGTCAATTGATCATTTAGGGAGTTAAAACTAAGTTTGAGGTATTTCTAAAACTAAACGTGGAGGGACTGAATCCTATTACCAAACTTCATATAGGCATTTATCTCTAAATTCCCCAAAAATAAAAGGCCAAAATACTCACTTATGTAAAAGTGGCTTTGTCTCTAGTGGAACAAACTAATGACCCTTAGACACAAGAATGTGACTTAGACTGACCAATTTAAGCAACAAATCAGTCTAATGTCAGTGAAATCTATTCGGACGGATCGAGCATCCTAAAGGTATAATCATGCCCCTAATATTATACTGAAATGTATAATATTTTTGTATTTTTGAATTACTTTAGTACTATTATATTTTTATTTAAAAATGAAATATTTCACGCAAGATGTAGCAGTTTTAAGTATAGAAAACATATAGCGTAGAACATGTGTACGCACGTAGAATCACATAGTACAAATTACGGAAGGTTCAACATGCCTAATTTTCCGACAAGGAATTGGAACCGTTTTTCATCCAATGCCTTGGTGAAAATGTCAGCTAGTTGATATTCCTGTGTTCACAAAATACATGTCAATGGTGCTTTTTTCTACGTGATCTTTGATAAAGTGGTATCGTATGTCTATGTGTTTTGTGCGTGAGTGGTGAATAGGATTGCACGTAATCACAATGGCACTTTCGCTATCGCTATAAATGGGCATATTAGTTAGATTGTAACCATAATCGCGAAGCTGAGTTCGCATCCACAACATCTGCGAGCAACAGCTGGCAATCGCGACATATTCTGCTTCAGCCGTCGATGTTGAAACGCAGTTCTGCTTTTTGGATGACCAGCAAACCAGCTTTTTGCCTAGAAATTGAGCGCCACCGGATGTGCTTTTCCTGTCCATTCGGCAACCTGCATAATCAGCGTCAATGTAGCCGGTTAGTTTGAAATTTGTACCTTTAGGACACCACAATCCTAAGGTAGATATGCCCTTGAGGTAGCGCAAGATTCGCTTCACCTCAAGCATGTGAGATTCCTTAGGGTCGGCTTGAAAACGGGCTATTAAACAGGTGGCAATCATGATGTCTGGCCGGCTTGATGTGAGATATAGAAGAGACCCGATGATGCTGCGATAGAGGGTGATGTCGACCGTTTTTCCAGTGGGATCGGCATCCAATTGCAGCTTGGTGACATAGGAGTGCTGACGGGCTTACTCTGATTTTGATGGAACCTTTTCAGAATATCCTTAATGTATTTTGTCTGACTGAAGAAAATTCCATCATCGAGTTGTCTGACTTGAAGCCCTAAGAAGAATTGCATTACTCCAATGTGACTCATTTAAAACTTGCTCTTCATTAAATCTCCAAATTTCTTGCAAAGCCGTGGATTTGTTGATCCGAAGATGATGTCATCTATGTAAACTTGGACGACCATCAGATATTTGTTTGCTATTTGATGAAGAGTGTAGTATCGATGGTTCCTCGAATGAATCCAGACTTCACGAGGAATTCAATCAGGACATAATACCAAGCACGTGGGGCTTGTTTTAGTCCATAAAGAGCTTTATCCAATCGATAGACGTGATCGGAGTGTGCTTGATCAACAAACCTTCTCGTTGAGCGACATAGACTTCTTCTTTTAACACGCGGTTAAGAAAGGCGGTCTTAACATCCATTTGGTAGACTTTGAAGTCTTTATGAGCCGCATAAGCCAAGAAAAGCGGATGGCTTCGATTCGGCAACAGGACCATACGTCTCGTCGTAGTCAATACCTTCTGCCCTTCGCAACCAATCTTGCTCTATTCCTGATCACTTCTCCATCTTCATTCCTTTTGTTCTTAAATACCTATTTTGTTCCGATGACTGTTTTCCCATGCGGACGCGGTACTAGGGTCCACACTTGAAGGCGTTCGAATTGATTAATTTCATCTTGCATGGCAATAACCCAATCCGAATCCTTAAGCACATCGGCTACCTTGGTTGGCTCATTTTGGCTTAAGAACCAGCTGAAGAGACTGTATTGATGACGTGTCCGTACTCCACTCGGAGATCACAAATAATCTGATCGATTGGATGTGCTTGAGTCCATCTTCGCTCATGTGGTATAGCAGAACTAGGCACATCGGCCATTTGTGGACTGAGACTGCCATGATTTCAGATTGTTCATTAGGTTGAGGTAATTCAGATTCTGCACATGGATTGAGTGTTTCTGAGGAGACTTCCTCATTGACTGCTGTAGGTTCTTCAGTGAGCTGTCGTAAGTTTGAATCGGGTGAGGTAGGGACATTTGAAGAGCTTGGTATGTCGGCCTCGTCAAGTGGGGAATCCACTAAAGGTGTAGCGATAACGGTTTCTGGCCAATATACGGGCTCAAAGAGAGAGTCCAGGTCTTCCAACGCAAGTCTCATAGCTTCTTCAGACGTTGAATCCATAGTTGTTGCCATCTTCTGTTGGTTTTGTACCAACACACCAGTGTATACGGGTTCTGAAATGTCGTATTTAGAAGCCATCGGGTTTGGAACGGGTCCTGAACCGAGTTGTGAAGGAGCCATTTCTGCCACTTCGTGGAAAGTGACGTTATAGCTTTCTCTGATTGATCGGATGGACTTGATATTGGGTACTCGCTTTATTATTTCGTACGGAGTCTTATCGAAGCGCTTGTGAACCACCGTCCTGTTCTGAGTGAAACAGGCGGTATTTACTGCTTCAGCCCAAAGGAAGTGTGGGAGACCAAAATGGATCAGCATTGTACGGGCGGCCTCCACTAGAGTTGAGGAGTCTTAGCAGCTGAGAATTGCTGACTAATGTCAAGTTTCTGATAAAATTCACTGAGATACTTGTTCTACTCAGTGCCGTTGTCCGTTCGGATGACTTGGATGGATTGTTGCAGCAAATTCTGAGTAGCGTGCACAAAATTAACTATCAAGTACCGAAACACCGAAATACCGTCCTTATCGTATCGAATCGTATCGAAAATATCGAAAACTTTGGTATACTGAAGTTTTTGGTAAGGTATGATACCGTACCGAAAATTTTCGGTACGGTAATGGTATGAATGTTTTTAAAATTAGGTATACCGATAATACCGAATACCGAAATACTAAAATATTTAATATATTTTATATATATATATACACACACCTTCATATATTATATTATTTCAAAAAATATAAAATAAAAATTAAGGATTTTCATAAACTTATTTAGCCCATAACTTATTAACTTATACACAACTATCTAAGATTAGGCCCACCATATTTCACTTATGTAACTAAAGTAACGTTTAATTTTGCCTTTTTTAATGTATGTTTTTTTCAGGATTTTAAAAGCTTGAAGATGCAATGCAATTACTTTTTGTTAATCTTCACTAATTTTTTAAATATAGCCGCTTCGTTCGAATTAATTTGTATATAAAGTTGTATTTTGTGGTTAAGTAAAGTTTTTTGCCTTACTAAGGATACTGACTAAAATATGTAAATTATTTAAGTTTAAAAAATCTTTTTATTTTGAAAATTTTGGTATTAACAATCTATCTTATTGAGGCCTAAGGAGTTTGAATTGATTAAAAATTCCAAAACAACGAATTAACGATTTACGAGACATGCATGGTAAAACCCTCCGTGCGAATGGTATAGAAGGTATGATACCGATACCATACCGAAATTTGGGTATGATACCGTATCGAAATTTAAGGTATACCGAAATTTTGGTATGGTATTGGTATGATTTTTTTGGATACCGAAATTTCGATACGGTATACGGTATCACAGTTTTGGTACGGTATACCGTACCGAACCACCCCTAGCTGTTGGATGGGGAGAGAGGGATTAGGATTTTAGAGAGAGGGAGAGAAAAGGGTTGAGGGAGAGGCATGAAATCTTAAAGTAATATGGAAATGTAGGTTTCATGCAGTGCTGCCACGTGTCCTCTCTAATTTCAAAAATAAGATCATTGGTGCTTAAGGTTCTGATATATACCACCAATATCCATCGTCTTCAAAACCGCTTATCAAGACAAAACTACCATCGCCCAAAAATGTTCATATCGACAAGTACCACAATGATGGGCAGCGCTTCGTCTACTATGGCGACAACAGGTATCCTCCCTGGCGTCGACAATTACGAGATGTACGCTTCCCACTACCCGAAAGCCCCCGAGATTTCCTGGAAGGAACTGTGTAAACGGCAAACTTCATCGGCAATGTTGGGCTGATCATACAAATCAAGCACATATCGTTTGGAAAAATCTATTTCTGGTCGATTAGCTATCAATAAATCATAGATCGACACTATTAGGTATGGTATGGTCGCATGCATTTTTTCCCTTTTTTTATATCTGTTCCGTGAAGGTCTTATTCTTTGCTGCAATTTGGTTATGCTGGATCAATTTCTTACACTAGCTGTATGATAAGAACAGAAATCAACGGAAAACCGTTGCCTAAAGCCTTTAGGCTAAACCTTCTTTATTATGAGATAAGATAGATATTACAGAAGGGTTGATGCCTATATATAGACTCTACTACGATACTATTTAAGGACGTAATTCCAGAGAATCAATAATAATAAATGCTAGCATATCCTAATAATTAATTAGGAGATCTCCGTTTATTTATAGAAATATAATCGTAATAATTAATGCTAAGATACCCTCCTTTCTGCTCACGAAAAGTGGGCTAAAGCCCGTCCCCGCCTTCGGTAAACCCGTATGGGCCTCGGCCCTTGCTCTTGCTCTCTATCAACTCCATCCTCCTTCGAAACAACCTCGTCCTCAAGGTTGAAATCCGGAAATTGGCTCTGAAAACAGGTTTTACTCATCCAAGTAGCATCATCACTCGGCTGTCCCATCCACTTGACCAACAGTTGCTCTTCCTCCACGCCATTTTCTCGTCCCTTTCGCCATACTAGCACCTCCTCAGGTTCGCACAGCGGCTCGACTGGCAACTCCAAACTTTCTGGTAATTTTGACTCCACGGGATGGTCTCCCACCACCCGCCGCAGCTGCGACACATGAAAAACGGGATGTATGCGACTAGTGGGTGCAAGGACAACTTGTATGCCACTGATCCTATGCGCGCCTCAACCAAAAACGGCCCATAGAACTTCAGTGACAACTTGTGATAAGGTTGGTGAAATGCAGTAGACTGTCTATGAGGTCTCACCTTCAAGAATACCTTATCGCCTACCTGGAACTCGACCTCTCGACGGTGTTTATTTGCCTGCTTGACCATGCTTTGTTGTGCCTTCTCCAAGTTATCCTTCAGGCGCACCATTATGGCATCCCGACTCCCTAGGGCATCAGCAACGGCAGCCACCTTGCTTTCGCCGAGCAAAAATCTGCGGATGGTGGGCGGTGGCCTCCCGTACACAATCTCGAATGGGGTAACTCGAGCAGCCGTTTGGAACGCAGTATTATACCAGTATTCGGCCCATGGCAGCCATCTTAACCACTACTTCGGTTTTCACAAGTAAAACATACGCAGATAAGTCTCCACCACACGATTTAACACCTCCGTTTGACCGTCCATTTCCGGGTGATAAGCCGTACTAACTTCAACTGTGTCCCTGATAATGAGAACAACTCTTTCCAGAACGTACTAACAAAAAGAGAGTCACGATCGCTGACAATCGAGCGCGGGATCCCATGCAAACGCACTACTTCCTTAGCAAACACTTCTGCCACAGAACGCGCTGTAATGGGCGGTTTGAGCGCTAAAAAATGGCCATACTTAGACAAGCGATCCACAACAACCAAAACGGACGTATAACCCTTTGATTTGGGTAAGCATGTGATAAAATCCATCGAAATATCCTCCCAAATCAATTCTGGAATGGGCAGTGGTTGTAGCAATCCAGCTGGCGACATCGCTTCATATTTGGCCTTTTGGCAAACCAAGCATTGGGCGACATACTCTTGTATTCGGCGAAACATCCCTTTCCAGTACACGTTTAGCGCCAGCCTTCTATAGGTTCGATAGGCCCCTGCATGTCCCCCTTCTGGCGTATCGTGAAACTCTTCAAACAGTCGAGGAATCCACTTGGAGTTGGATGATAGAACCAAACGACCCTTAAAGAATAATCAATCCCCCAATAGCTCGAAGCCTGGCTTACAAGTGGGTGCAACCTCCAATGCTCGCATAATGGAGTGCACAAAGTCGTATTTACGCTGCTCTTCCGCCACATCAGCTAATCCCAACCACTCAGGGCAACTGACGACCGCCAACGAGGTCTCCTCCCCCTTTCGTGAAAGGGCATCCGCCGCGGCATTTGAAATACATGTCTTATACTCGATAACAAAATCGTACCCGAGTAATTTCGCTACCCAAACCTGCTGCGATGGCGTTGCTATACGTTGAGTGAGGAGGTGTTTGAGGCTTCGATGATCCGTGCGCACCACAAACCGCCGTCCAATCAAATATGGCCGCCAATGTTGAACGGCCAATGCCAATCCCATCATTTCTCGCTCGTAGGCTGATTTGGAGAGGGTGCGATCTGGTAAGGATTTGCTGAAATATGCTATGGGTCGTCGTTCTTGCATGAGCAAAGCCCCTATGCCCGTGCCTGAAGCATCACACTCCACCACGAACTCGCGATAAAATTGAGGCATAGCTAACACGGGTGCCTCTGTCAATGCCTTCTTAAGGCGCTGGAATGCTTCATCGGCATCTGGTGGCCATACGAAGTGAACAGAAGCATCTTTCTTCAAAAGGGCTGTGAGAGGGCGGGAGATAAGACCATATTCTCTGACAAACCTCCTATAGTATCCTGTTAATCCCAAGAATCCCCGAACCTCACGGACCGAACGAGGCCTCGACCAATCCACCACCGCGCTAACTTTAGCTGGGTCCATTGCCACCCGGCATGAGATATAACATGCCCTAAGTACTCCACATTGAGGCATCCGAAGGCACACTTCTTCCAATTAGCTTTGAACTTGTTCTCCGCTAAGATGCGCAGTACTAGGTTCAACTCTTCTCGATGGTTCGCCCAAGACCGGCTGTAAACCAATATGTCGTCAAAGAAAACCAATACAAACTTCCGCAGGTAGGGGCGAAACAAGTCATTCATTGTGGATTGGAATGTCGCCGGGGCATTCGTCAAGCCAAAGGGCATTACAAGAAATTCGTAATGCCCGCTGTGTGTCCTGAATGCAGTCTTGTGGATGTCCGAACCGGCCACCCTGATTTGATGGTAGCCCGAGCGCAAATCTATCTTGGAGAACACAACCGCTCCTGCTAATTCATCCAGCATCTCCTGTATTATTGGGATTGGATACTTGTCTGGCACAGTGGACTTGTTTAACTCACGATAGTCCACACAGAAACGACAACTGCCATCCTTCTTCTTAACCAATAGGACCGGACTCGAAAATGGGCTCGAGCTCGGCCGAATGATGCCCGCTTGCAACATCTCATCAACTAGCCTCTCAATCTCATCCTTCTATAAGTGACCATATCTATAAGGCCGAATAGACACAGGTGTTGCCCCCGGGATTAACTCGATCCGGTGGTCCGTCGCGCGGCGTGGGGGCAACCCCTGTTGGCTCCGCAAACACCTCAGCGTGCTGCTTGAGAACATCATCCAATGCCCCCGACACGGCATCAGATAGTTGTGTTGGTTCACAATAAAAACAGCGGCCCACAATTCGATCTCGGTGGTCTTGATCAGGGTGCGAAGGCTCACCAAGTTTCGGCACATTGTCGGATCTCCTCGTAACTCCACTTGATCTCCTCCCCACTCGAAACTCATGGTTAGAGTCTCCCAATTCGTGCGGACTTCCCCCAGCGTGGCAAGCCATGCAACTCCTAGGATTAGGTCAACCCCGCCTAAAGTGAATACATAGCAGTCCGCTCTAATATCACACCCCGGCAACGAGATAGGTAGCTGCCTACACACCCCTTCCGACTCCTGTCTATGCCGTCACCCAACTGTACCCCGAATCTGCCTGTCTTGTTCGGGTTCAGTCGTAGTAAAGAAACCAATGATGAAGAAATGAAATTATGGCTTGCGCCACTATCGATCAGTATCGTCACCGTGCATCCTCTCACGATGCCTGGAAGCCTCATAGTGCAGGGGCTGAAGATTCCGGCCATGGAGTAAACTGGAAGATCGCCACTTTCTTCGTCTGAACCCACATGTTCTTCATGCATTTCTTCTTGCCCCGTCACCTCACAATATTCGTACTGTTGGAGATCCAACTCTTCGTCCTCCTCAGCCAACATCACTCTCAACTGTTTGAACGGGCAATCATGCCCCGGCGTAAAAGGCTTCTTACACTTAAAGCATAGCCCCTTTGCTCTAAGGTCCTCCAGTACTCTTGGCAGAAGTCGGGTGAATCGAGAACGGGTCGTCGACTGTCCGGACGACCCCGAAGTAGTTACCGAGGATTGTCCGCTGGACTTAGAGAAACTGACGGTCGAGCCTCGCGTGGTTGCCCCCTGTCGTCACATTACCTCCCCCGGGCGGCCTCGAAAAATCTCCTGATCGTATTCCCGACCCACTGTAGGTCTGACTCCCTCGTCCTCCAGTCTGAAAGGATAGATTATCCTCAATATCCCTGGCTAGTTCCATTGCCGTCTCCAAATCATTTGGGCGAAGCAGACGCAATGATCCCCGGATCGGACCCTTCAACCCATTCATGAAATAGCCCAAATAATGTGCATCGGATAGTCCTGGAACTTGACCAGCCAATTGGACGAATATGGAGATGTAATCCTCCACCGTGCCTGTTTGTCGGACTCCAGAGAGTCGCTCATACTTGCTACCCTTAAATCGCGTATCGAAGCGTGCCACCAACGCCTGCGTGAACTCGTCCCACGAAATTCCCGGCTTTCGCGCTTTCATCCATGTCAGCTAGTGCAGGGCAGATCCGTCCATGGCAACTCCAGCAGCCGCCACCTTCCTTCCCGGCGGTGTGTTGTTCAATTCGAACTGTTGTTCGGCCCGTGCTATCCACCCAATCGGATCTGTTCCCTCAAACGTCGGCAAAAGCGCCAACGTACCACCCCCGTGCACCTGATCGTCAGTGGGCGGCGTAACCTTGCCCGTGACGGACGTCTTCGTCTCATCCTCCGATGACTTCCGAATCACTTTTGACAACGCAGCCAAGGACGCCGTGATTTCGACCAATTGCGTACCTTGTGCGTCCAGCTTTGCACCTTGTGCGTCCAGCTTTGCACCTTGTGCGTCTAGCTTCTCCCTCACGTCGGCTTGATCGATCTCTAACTTATCCAAACGATCGTTGTTTGATCTCGTCATTCCGGCGAGAACGGGATCCGGCAGGTCGGACCACTTGATAAGAACAGAAATCAACGGAAAACCGTTGCCCAAAGCCTTTAGGCTAAACCTTCTTTATTACGAGATAAGATAGATATTACAGAAGGGTTGATGCCTATATATAGACTCTACTACGATACTATTTAAGGACGTAATTCGAGAGAATCAATAATAACAAATGCTAGAAGATCCTAATAATTAATTAGGAGATCTCCGTTTATTTATAGAAATATAATCTTAATAATTAATGCTAAGATATCCTCCTTTCTGCTCACGAAAAGTGGGCTAAAGCCCGTCCCCGCCTTCGGTAAACCCGTATGGGCCTCGGCCCTTGCTCTTGCTCTCTATCACTGTAATATTTTTGGTTATGTCGATTTGTGAAGAATTTGAGATTTTACGTGCTTTGCCGGTGTTCTAAGGTTCTTGTGGATTTTTGCTCATGTAAAATGCTTCTAGTGTGAAGTTTGCTGGCCCTCGCTTCGTTTCGCGGCCGTTTCAGGTACGCTTTTATAAGTTTGAATATAATAATTTCCGTAGTTTTAACTTTTATTCAGTAGCACTCTATTTTATGCGAGCTTATGTAGGCTTTGTCATATGCTTGGGATAACATTCGGCGTGAAGATACTGCAGAAGCTCCGAGTTCTTCATGGACGAAGATCGAGTGGTTTCTGTTAGACACTCTAAGTATTCCTTTGTTATTATCATCATTGCTTTAGGTATGTACCGGATTATGTTCAAAGGTTCAAACCATCGGAATATCCAAGCCTGTTCATTAGCTCTATTGTGGACGTTCGTTTGTTGTTCCCTCTCCTGTAGTTGTTTGTTGGAGTGCAATTGTTGCTTTAATCAATTTTTAAAAGAATGGTCGTTGATTATTTAGTCTTAAAACTTTGTTCTTTTCAAACTTTTGTCATATCCATTCTTCATGGTTATAAGTATGTTTACACTGATATTATTTTAGTTGCTTATGAATTTAGGGACAATGATGTTGAACAACCTATCAATTAGCGCAGTCCTGAGACACCGATGTGCATTATGTTGGACAGTGCCGTTGGGCCATGGATGTTTACAAATCAGCTGTCGGTTGCTGAGTTGTGCTGTACACGTGCATACTCGGTCTTCCCAATGGCGAAATGAACCTCGATGTTTGATGCACGGTTTGTAGTATGAGGCATGCACATTAGAATACGACAACGACGCAGACGTGTGAGGGAATCTTGTGTGATGCTCCTACAATGTGATGTCGGTGGTGGCGTGGTCTTGTCAGAGACGGTGAAAGCTTGTGCACACTTTGTAACTCTTGCATGAAAACATTGCATGTTAACAGGTCTTCTTCGTCATGAGGAGAGAGGATACATAGGTTTGCGTACGGTGAATCTCTTTTTTTTTATCTATAAATTTGCTTTTTTTCCTCTTTACATGAAATAGATTTTTAAAATAGATTGGGTTATTAGGGTTAGATGTTATATTCTTAATTAACTTATTAGGGTTATAAAATAGATATTGCATTTCTAATATTTATCCATTTAATCGTTCTAACACACAAAAGAGGAAATCTTTTTAAGCCTCCACCGGACGGACATGAAGATGCGGAGAATTCGCCTCAAATAATCATAAAGGAATTATTTGAAGATATCATATTTATCGTGTTGCATTAACCTTTTTTATAAGAAAACTAATGTTGTAGGTTGCCCACTTTGATATTGTGTTTTTTTCGGGACTCAAATTGATTCGTGCTGATAGAAGTTTGCTGACAGAAGTTAAAAGTAATGCGAGGTCATTGTTGCAAGTAATATATTTTTTTCATAAGAAAGGCAATCCAAATGCATCCAATCAAAAGTGGAAGTGATATGCAAGACCAGATGAACCGGTGAATAACTGTAATAAATAAATAACCCTAGCATAAAATTCAGATACTTTAATGCGAAAAAAAATAAAGTGTAAGAAGTTGGGGCAGCTGAGGAAAAAAACTGTAAGTTGAAATCCAAATTTGGGAATGTTAAGTATTTTGTGTAGCTATACCTTCCATTTCACCAAATATGATTGCCAACCTTATTAGAATTTCTTTATCAATAGGCGTCAAAGGCCAGAAGAAGAGAAGATCGGATCGTAATTGTGATTAGCGTAGTTGGGTGTAAGAAAATAGTGTAATGAGCATATATGTGTTTGCTATATGAGAATTGTTGGCGTTGGACACGTAGAAGACTTCGAATCAATCACAGAAGCAGCAGAAAAAAGTAGAGTGCGAGAGGAAATCTCAGGACTTGGCCAAACACCCTTCTAAAAGAGGGAGAAGCCTCCAAGACATTGCTCAAATTTTTCCCGGAATCAAGCATCACGATAAATAATAATCATTATGTGTAAAACTGTTGTCAAATCAGTTACAGAATTTGTTGGTTCATGTTGTTACATTAATTATGCATAGGGAATAACCGTGCATTCACATGAGCTACTATGCAAATAAATAATGCCGTGACTGAAGTTTAACGTGGGTAATAAGGTGTTTCTCAAGGTACGACCCGGTAGGAAATTTCGCTCCTAACTCGTACAACAAAATTGCAGCGAAGTATTATGGTTCATTCGAGCGGCAGTGTAGTTGAGGAAATCGCCCGGTTGAGACGGAACTCCTGATAAGCTTAGAGATTACCGAAAGTAGTATGTTGAGCCGGAGGAGAAAATACAATCCCGCAAACGAGTGGGAAGTCGTGGAAGTCTTGGTGGTTTGGAAAGGGAAGGCCAAGGGAAGAAACGACTTGGGTTTATATCGTGGAGCTATCACAACAATTCCACATTTAAGCCTTGGGGACAAGGCACGCCTTAAGGGGGAAAGAGTTGATATGAAGCATGATGAGCAAGTCGAGAAGTTGGACGACGGAAAATGCCAACCACTTAGACTTTACGTAAGGTGAGCGAAAGGGACTAAAGAGGTGAAGGTGTGAAATAAGATATTTTCGTTAGGTATTAGAATAAGTTATTTAAATATATTTATTTCCTTTGAGATATAGATTTCGTTTATATTGAGTCATAGGTGTTATCAAAAGGGCATAGATGCTCTTGTAATAGGTATGCAATATTTTATGAAAGAAAAGCTCGGAGTATTAACGAAGTTCGATCTTTGATAAGGTACCCACCTTGTCATTATCTCTCGCCTCCTGTCGCAACTACCTACTATCAGAAGAAACCCTAACCCACATGTATAGCACCCGAGAAGATGTTGACTAGCATATAAGGATGGCCCTCTCAATCTATTACCAAATTGATTTTTATATGGAACTTCAGTCAAGCTTAGCGATCATCTCTCCTCCGCATGTGCAGGCCTATGTATGATGTGAGTAAGCTCGATAAATAATTTTACAAAGTGAATAGTCAAATTCACTCACCGTGATAGTCATGGATTTCACCCGTGACCTAAATGTTGGAATACTAACCCCATAACCATTAGGCCAACCTCATGGGACGCTTACCTAATTTTGATATAACCGTGGTATCGAACAAGTTTTGCAATTATTTTGTGTTAAAAATCCTAAATTTGCCCAGGTCGTGACCTAGTGGTCAAAGCTGACGCCCCAAGGATTGTAGGCTGACTAGCTCATCCGGTTCGGTGGTTATTTTAGCCTGTGGTTTACAAATGCCAATTGCGATTTGGAGGGGAAGACAAACCATCATAAATCGCCATATACACGGGTTCAGTTAGTGAAAGTCGGTAATTAATCTGAACCGCCAAGTTTAATTCAGACGGTTTTGGTTATAAATTGACGGTTTGTCGGTTTTAACTTTTATTTTTCTGGAGTGTTACGGTCGTGACAATTGTCAACCATGGTCGTGACAACTCTCTACCTCTATTCACGGCCGCGACCGTCGTGCGGCAGAAAGTTCATGGCCGTGAACTTACCCTTGGATAGTTGGACTGCATTTTCTCTCCGTCTTCGATCGGTTCGTCTTAATTTTCGTACGACTCTTAAAGACAAAATAAGTAAATTTTAGATTTTTAAACAATTAAGAAATAGTGTAAGTAATCAGAAATTGGAAAAGTTTTGAATACTTCTCTTTTTCGGACTACTTGTGTGCTTGTCAAGTTTGCAAGTTTACCTCATTTCCGTAATACATTCATTTACAAGTTAGTATAACAATTAATTACATGATTAACATTTTATAATAAAGAGAAGGATGAAGGTATCATAGGAATTTGTTATTCTCCCCATGTTGCATATCAGTTTCTTCCTTGCATCGGCCTCAATAACTCATTCACTTGCAGTATCATTCACAAAGCCGTCATTCGAATCTGTTTAATTGATCTTGTGCTCGACGGTCAGTTCTGATCGAATCATCGAGAAGACATTGGTTTCGAGGTTTTTAAACCGTTAACCCCTAACGTCTTCCGCTTCAAGTATTCCTGCCCATACTAAGCATTTGTTCTATCTCTATGGCTATGCAATATCTCATTTGCAAGTTGAACTAACGTACCATATTCTCTACGCTTAGCATAACTAGATTAGGTACCTCGGTTCGCACTTTTTTATAGTGAATGGGAAGATATCAGTTCGGAACATAGCGGATGCCTTCTTTTTGGACATGGTCATGTTTGGCTTGGGCATCATCACGTTGAGGTTGACCGCTCTTCTCCATCCCGATATATTTTTCACCGGCGCCCACTCGGACCAAGCATGTTGTCCATCTCGAGATCATCGAAGTCAATAAAAACATCGTTAGGGTCGTGTTCTTGGTGTAATACCCGGGTCCCGTGAGTAAGCTGGCCAATAAATTTGCATGCATAATATGTGCATATATGACTGCACATTTGATATCAATTAATCATGTGCATATGTAATATCTAACATTATCTGTGAGTTAGATACGGAATTAGAGGAAATTCGAAATGAGTGTGAGAGGGTGAATTCGCGAATTGGGGAAGTTGGCTATCATGAGTTCGTGGAATAAGTTTCGCGAATTTACGAAGTATTTCGCGAATTGAAAGGAGTTAGAAACCTTGCATGGGTTGAAGTTCGCGCGAATTAGTGGGGAATTAATTTTACGAATTGAGGAAGTTATAGTGTTGGATGCTTAGTCAAAAGAGAAAACCACTTTCGTAATAGAATAATATATGTTACATGACTAAGGATGAGGATTAGGTAAAAGTGTTTTGTCATTTATCAATTATGATCCACAAGTTGTAGGATAAGAGAGGAGAACTCATTCATTTAACTAACCATCGAAAAAATTAAGTTAGAGAGAAGGGGGAGCTCAAATAGGTCGAACTTAAGCTTGGAAAGGGGTATAAATTTCTTCCTTTGATCTTTACGTTTTAAATCATGATTTAGTATGTTTTAAGTGTGTGGGACATTGAGACACGAGAAGTTAGATTTGCTTGGGTTTTGTACAGATTTTAATTTTCGAAGGTTTAAACGTATTTTGATGTTTTAGAGATGTTCGACGTGGTCTTGAGAAAATAATATGTTGATCGAAGGTTTTCAGATTTTTAGGGTTAAATAGTGTTTTTGGTGATGATGGGATCGTGAAATGTGAGTTTCACGAACCCTGGTTCGCGAATCATTAGGGAAGGGAGAGTTTTGGGAAAAGAATAAGCTTCGCGAATTATGAGTGTGAAATGAGGTTTTCGCGAATTGTATGTAATGAAAAGAGTTCACGATTTGTTAGTTCGCGAATTTCAAGAAAGTTAGCGAATCAGGGGTGCGAACTGAATTCGTGAATTAGTTCGCAAATTGTGAGTTTGAAATGAGTTTGGGAATTAGTTCGCGAAATGTAATTGTGAGGTTGCGCGGATTGAGTGAGTTCGTGAAACGAGAGTGTGAAATGACTTCGCGAACTCCATTTCGCGGGCCATATTTTGCGAATTGTTTTTGCGAATTATAGGGACTTCGCGAATTATGTGTGGGTTCGCGAATCTGAGTATCAATTCGTGAACTCGATCAACTGTTCACGAGTCTTAGAAATTTTGTGGGTTCATTAATGCACTTCGCGAATCAGAACCTTTTGAATAAAACATTTTAAGTTCTAAAAAAAAAACAAACACTTTTTGAGGAAGAATATTTTTACACCATTTAAAGAGAGAAATATTCTGAGTCTAACGGGCAAAGTCTCTTGTAACGCCCGATCATAATTTGGCTATCAGTATTTTCTGGGTCAATTTCCGGTATAGGCAAACGTCCTTTTTGATAGACCTTTCGAACGAAAATTTACGTAGTCAAGTAATATAATTTATAAACTGACTACCTTTTCGTGGTTAAAGGACGAAATATTAGGAAACTCACCAAACCGGTTAGGAAATAGCTTAAGGCCGTCAGGTAAGTGGGAATCTCACCTACAACACATAAAATGTTCTATGTGTGCTTGTCTTACGCGACTAAGTGCCTGAATGTGAGAATGTGACTATGATTGATGATGTTAATTGTCTTGATATGCTTTTACATGGTAAGCATATATTTCATTATTATGTGACATAAGCATGTGCAGATACGAATGATGTGAAGATTAGTAGTATGAGTATGCACAGTATATGATCGTCTGAGAACAAAATATGTTTGACGATATTAGTATTTGATGCAGACCCACAAATGAGTCATAGCATAGCTACTTCTACAAAGGCACCGTGAAGGGATGTAAACCGTCGAATGTATGTACCTAAAATTATTTAGGTAGCGGACGAGGGTCACTTGGACAAGATACATGGCGTAAGCCAGAGTGCCAGGAAAGGAAACGCAATGGAAAAAGGATGATCGCCAAATAGAGGGGTGACCTGGTGAATGGTAAATCTGGAGATAAACCCTAGTTTTAGCGTAGCCAGAGTGGGCCGACTATCGAATTTTTCCGTATAGGATTTGAGCTCATGCTATGGTGGTGCGCGTAGTAAGTTAGCTAAGGGCCCTGAGAAGTGAGAAGAATGAGAGATGAGAGAGAAATAAGAATGATATGAGTATTTGAGTATTAGAAAACTGGCACGGATGCCTTTGCTATTTTGGCACGTGCATACATGCATTTTTCCACTTACTGAGCTTTATAGCTCATCCCATGTTTTTATGTGTTGCAGACGCAGTGAACACGGTACGTGAACGCATAGATGGCGAGGCAGGTCCTTCTGGAGCTTCCTGCGACTTTTGAGGGTGTTGTGTACATGGGTGCGACCTGTGTGGTGGGTGCTATGTTTAATTATGATGTGCTTCTGTAAAATACGTTTGTATTGTATTTAAGATTTGATCAACTTTTGCATTGTAAAATAGCAGTGTGTGGTGTGCTATGTAAAATGAAAAAAATTCTATCCGTATTTTCACATGTAATATATTGTATATTTTCTTTAGTCACGTAAATTAGTGTAATAAATAGTAGTGAAAATGGCGGGGCGCCACACTTGGTAGTCGTAGTCTTGTGGTTGTGACGAACTACCAACCACACGCTTTCCTTCGAATGAATGAAGCACGACGAAGAGGATCCATGAGTTAGTGATGATGAACGTGATAAAGTGTGACTATTAAAATTAAAGGAGCTTGATAGTTTAATAATGAAATTTTGAGGTTTTGGTAATTGAGAATTGTGATGAAAATTTTCAAGATATATTTATATACAAAATTTACCAAAGACACCTAATCTTGTGCGTCAATCTCAATGAACACTCAATCTCAACCATCCATTTAATAAAAATATATCATCCATTTAAAAAATAGCCACTGGGTGAGTGAGGGAGGGAAGGGATTTTTCTTTAGAAATGGGTAAAATTTTTTAACCGCTAGTTTAAACAATAACCGGAGGCTATAACTCGCGGCAAACAACGTCACATATATAGTTACTGTTCTAATTAGTCGCAGTTCTGGTTTGTAATCGGAACCGGCAAAGGTGTTGAAACTGCTGATTCCGATTTATTTGGGAAAGTCTAAATATAGATGAGAGGTTGCATGATCGACTCTCCAACATTTCCTTGAGTGAGAACATCAGATTTGCACCTGAATGAGTGCAATTGAATCGATTGGATTGCAGGCTATTGCGCTGATCGCGGGGTTTACTTGGTTTTCCGATCAACATACTTGGGTTGCCCAAAACAAAAACTCAACTTAGTAAACCAATGCCTTTATTTGGACTCGTTATCTTCAATTTAATACTCTACAGAACACTTTTCTTTTTTTTTTTTCCAAACGAAAGTTTTCATGTCACAATAAACTTAAATAGACTAACTTGGATCTCTTCGGTAACATCATGATCTGTTAGAGAACAAAAGCTCACTTATGAGCAAAAACACCAACACGAGCAAAAAAAAGAAAACAAAAACAATCGAAAAAGTGCAAATTACGAGTGGGGCCACAATCCGTATTTTCAATTAGAGATAAGGACCCGAGTTAAGTTTTATTTAGAGAAAAGGATCCATGTGTTACCACAGACCAATGAAGTTGTACGACAGACCTGTGAAGTGTCACCAAAGACCCGTGAAGTGTTACCACATACCCATGAAGTGGTATTGGGGAACCATGAAGTGTTTTTGAAAAAACTGGATCCTTAAAACTATGAATTTTCTGACAGGGGTCTGAACTCTGATTGAAACTTAAATGGTGGCCTGAAACGTAAATGCCCAAAAAAAATAAGATCTTAGACACAAGATAATTAAAGAACCTAAAAAAAAATAGCTATTGCTTCTCGTTCAGGTATTCTTTACACCTTTTTCTTTTTATCCTTTCTTTTCTGATTGACTAGAATGTCCCCATGAGGATAAAAACCGAGCCAAGGACCGGTGGCGTACAGTGTTTCCTGCAACGGTACAAGATTAAAAAAAAATGTTATCCAACATTTTCACGTTTTAACAAGTCCAAGAAAAACAAGCATCTGCAAACTGACTAGCAATATCATTTCAATTCCTCTAAGCTATGGAAGCTTCGGCATTAACAACCTTTCATACCTCACAATGGCTTCCATTCCTCCTCAAGCCCCAAAACCTAAATTTTACGAGCACTTCTCCTCTCAGCCTCAGAACCAAAAGGACACCTCTATCAATCAGACGAAGCTCCACGACCAACGAACAAAGTTCAATCGACGAAAGCAACTCAGTCGCCAACCCACCCTAATCCAAGAGAACCTCCGGCGAAGGCGGCGGCGCCGTTCGCCTCCGACGAAAGCACTCCAACTGTTCGATAGAATTTCTGAGTAAGAAATCGATCTATTAGGGCTGGGATCTTACATTTATGTGACACCCGGGGCCAATGAGGGCGGGGAGTGATCGCCGGTGCCAGAGAAGTGCACGGACAAGGAGCGGCTCCTGGCAGGCTTCTAGGCGAAGGGGTACATGAACGAACTGATCCGACACCCGAATGAGAGGGGATCCTGAGACTGACAATGTATGGGCGTGTCAGGCTAAGAATCGTATAAAAGAATTGATAGTACTACTCATATCACCAAGGTCGACCTACCTTTTCGGGAGTCCATCCGAAAGAACTTCGAAGTTAAGCGTGCTTGACTTGAAGCAATCTTAGGATGGGTGACCCCCTGGGAAGTTTGCCCAGGGTGCATGTGAGCGAGGACGAAGCACGCTGGAAGGTTAAATGGTGGTACAGTGGGGCCAGGCTATCAGTCGGAGTGTGGTGAGCCCAACCCTACAGGTCCTGGTTGGGATGGATGCTACAGCGACACCCGGTATGGGACGGGATGTTACAGGTGGTATCAGAGCCGTAAATCCTCGGATCATCATGGCAGGACAGAAAGAGCTGCAAGAGACCCTGAAAAAACATGAAAATTGGATGGCTGATGAGCAGACAAGAAGACAAGTTGCAGAATCTCAGCTGAACAGTCAACTAGCTGCAACTAATGAAACAGTACATTCACTCAACGAGCATATGACCCAAATGAGGCATCGGATGAGTGAGTTTGGGCAGACTCAACAATCCCTACAGCATCAGATGGGGGAACTGTCTCAGGCTCAACTGGGAATACAATCCACCCTCCAAGTGATCATGAAACAGCTCCAAAACCAAAACCTGAACCAACCAGTTCACACCCCAGCTAAATCTATATTAGGAGAAATACCTGAGTCTTCTAAGCGTAATACTAACCCTTACACCCCACCCAGAAACAACATCTTTAACCAGCCCCCCTTTATTCCTAAAAACCCATTAAACCCCTACCAAATCATTACCTGCCCAAACTAGAATTTCCCAGGTTTGATGGACTAGAGCCTAGAGTTTGGTTGAAGAAGTGTAACCGGTATTTTCAGATGGTGTCAGCCTTGGATGATTACCAGAAAGTACAGGTTGCATCCCTATACTTTGAAGGAATAGCAGAGGTATGGTTTCAAGGCCAATTTGAGGGTAGGGATTTTCCCAGATGGCAAGAGCTCACTGAGGCTGTGCTGGAAAGATTTGATACCCTAGAACCAGAGATGATGGTTGGGGAATTCAATAGGCTGCAACAAACTGGAAGTGTAGATGCTTATGTGCAGAAGTTTGAGGAGCTTAAATCTTATATGATGCTATATGATCAAAGGTTCACTAATGACTATATCACATTAGCTTCATCAGTGGACTTAAGGAAGAAATTGGAGGGAGTGTTATGGCACAAAAACCTGCTACCTTAACCCAAGCCATCTACCTAGCCAAAAGGCAAGAAGCAACTGTAGAAGCCATCCTTAGAAAAGTCCAATCCCTACATAAACTAAGGCACCCTCAAAAACCACCTTTCAGACCCCCCAATCCTAACCCGTATACCCTCAACCAACCCAAAACTGTAATCAACCCTAATCCTTACATAAACCCCCAACCCAAACCTAAAACCCCAAATCTGTCCAACCCCAGAAGACTTCTAACTGCAGCAGAAATGAGGGCCAGAAAAGAAAGAAATTTGTGCTATAATTGTGACGAAACATGGGTACAGGGCCACCGATGTAAGCTAGACAAACAGATATACTTCATGATGACTGAAGAGGAAGAGGGAAATGGTTCTCAAGAGGATGCAAAGCTGGAGGAAATAGCTGAGAATGAGGAGGATATGACAGTCTCTCTTCATGCTTTAGCTGGCAGTGTCAGTTCAAACACCTTCAGGGTAAAAGGTTCAGTTGGGACAGAGGAAGTGCACATACTAATAGATAGTGGGAGTACTCATTGCTTTCTGGATGAGCAAACTGCCTTGAGGCTGAATTGCATACAAGAAGTCACCACTCCTATGTTGATCAGTGTAGCTGATGGAGGAAAAATACTCAGCCAACACTATTGCCCTGAGTTTTGTTGGCAATTACAAGGGCAGACTTTTAACCATCTCATCAGAGTCATCGGATTGGGAGGCTGTGAAATGGTGTTGGGAGGAGATTGGCTGAAACAGCACAGTGGAATTCTATATTTCAAAAACATGCAGCTGACTCTTAGCAAAGGGAGGAATAAGATTACTATTACTGCACTAACTGACAGAGCTGGGCTCCATCAAATGGCAGCCCTAAGTGTCAGAAGATCCCTGAAGAATGAGGTAAGCAGAAACTTGGGAGAATTGCGGTCCCTAAACATCCAACCCCTAGGCTCAACCCACCCTGATGTAGAAAATCTGCTTAAAGAGTACCAAGACATTTTCGATGAACCTAAATCCCTACCCCCTAGGAGAGTGATAGAACACCAAATCCAGCTAATACCCAACTCCATACCCAAAAAACATGCACCCTATAGGTACAGCCATTCCCAGAAAGATGAGATAGAAAGACAGGTACAAGATATGCTAAATGCTGGGGTGATCAGAGCTAGCCACAACCCATTTTCCTCACCTGTACTGCCGGTCAAGAAAAAGGATGGGGGATGGAGACTGTGTATTGATTATAGGTATTTAAATAGCCTTACAATCAAACACAGTTTCCCCATTCCAGTTATAGATGAATTGTTGGATGAGCTGTTTGGAGCCCAATACTTCTCCAAAATAGACTTGAGGTCAGGCTACTTTCAAATTAGGATGAAACCAGACCATATACCCTTAACCAGCTTTACCACACACCAAGGCCACTATGAATTCCTAGTTATGCCCTTCGGCTTATGTAATGCCCCCTCCACCTTTCAAAGCCTAATGAACCTAGTTTTCAAAGACTACCTCAGGAAATTTGTCCTAGTTTTTTTTGATGATATCCTAGTTTACAGCCCGTCCCTCACAGACCACATCCATCACCTAACCACTGTTTTAAACACCCTTAGAACCCATACCCTATTTGCAAAAAACACAAGTGCAGCTTTGGGCAGACAAAAGTGGGAGTACTTAGGCCACATCATAACAAATAAAGGGGTTGCCACAGATCAAGATAAGATAGAATGTATGACCAGATGGCCTACACCAAGGAACATCAAATCTTTAAGAGGATTTCTAGGGCTGACAGGATACTACAGGAGATTCATAAAGAACTATGGGATCATAAGCAGGCCACTTACCAATGTGAAGAAGTATTCTTTTGTATGGGGGCCAGAGGCTGAGCAGGCTTTTTCTGAACTCAAGGCTGCTATGACTTCTGCCCCAGTATTGGCCCTTCCTGAATTTTCCCTACCATTTGTGGTTGAAACAGATGCCTCAGGGAAAGGATTGGGAGCTGTGTTAATGCAGAATGACAAACCTATAGCCTACTTGAGCAAACCTCTCAGTCAAAAGAACCAACGATTATCAGTATATGAGAAGGAACTTCTAGCACTATTTATGGCTGTAACCAAATGGAGACATTACCTTCAAGGACAACATTTCATTATCAAGACTGATCAGCAGAGCCTTAAGTACATCCTGGAGCAGAAAGTGGAAGGTCTGTTACAACAAAAGTGGGTCACTAAACTGATGGGACTTGATTATGAAATCCACAGTATAAAAAAGGAAAAGAAAATTCTGTAGCTGATGCATTATCCAGGAGAGAACACGATGTACCTGAGTGTAGAACCATCACAGCCTTAATTCCTCAATGGATCACTGAGATTCAAGCCAGCTATGAGGGTGATGACCACTTCAGCCCCATAATTCAGCAGAAGCTCCTTGACCCTGCCACATTTCCAGAATATTCTTACAAACAAGGAGTGCTGAGGCATACTAACAGATTGTGCGTGGGAAATAAAAATCAACTGAGAAATAGGATATTTGAACAGCTTCATGACTCTGCCCTTGGGGGACATTCAGGCATTATTGGCACTTATCACAGAATCAAATCACTCTTCACTTGGCCTGGACTAAAGGCAGACATCACCAACTGGGTGAAGGAGTGTGATGTTTGCCAAAAGACCAAGACCGAACACACTCCATATCCAGGTTTGCTACAACCACTTGTAATCCCTACACAGGCTTGGACTAGTATCTCTATGGACTTCATAGATGGACTACCCAAATCTGATGGCAAAGACACAGTTGTGGACAGACTTACTAAATATGCACATTTTATAGCACTCACACACCCTTTCTCGACAGAAACCATAGTTAAAGTCTTCACTGACAACATCTATAAACTACATGGATTGCCCTCTAACATCATTTCTGACAGGGACAAAATTTTCACCAGTCAATTCTGGCAAGTTCTTTTCAAAACTGTAGGTACATCATTGGATTTATCAACAGCCTATCACCCCCAGACAGATGGACAAACCGAAAGGGTGAATCAATGCTTGGAAAATTACCTGAGGTCAATGTGCCACCTCAAACCCAAGCAATGGTTCAAATATCTACCCCTGGCCGAGTTTTGGTACAACACCAACTACCACCGCAGCATCAAAATGACTCCTTTTCAGGCCCTATATGGATACGTTCCCTCACAGATTCCTTTAGGACAGTTGACTGACGTTTCACATTCATCTGTCAAGGAATACCTGCAGGAAAGGCAGAGAATCACGGATTCTTGAAAGAGAACTTGAAACACGCGCAAGAGAGAATGAAGTTCTATGCTGATTTGAAGAGAACTGAAAGAGAGTTTGAAGAAGGCGAAGAGGTGTACCTTAAGTTGCAGCCCTACCGACAGACATCATTGGCGCTCCGAAGGAAGATGAAGCTCGCTCAGAAGTATTATGGCCCTTACATCATCCTCCAGAAGATCGGAAAGGTTGCATATCGATTGCAGTTACCACCTGAAAGCCAGATTCATCCGGTGTTTCATGTCTCACTTCTTAAAAAGGCTATCAAGAAGAAATATCGACCTACGCAGGTTCTACCGCCCATCAACAATCAAGGAGAGGTAAAAATCGCACCTTTACACATCCATGACAGTAGGAAAATCGTTCGGCACAAGATCCCGATCCGGCAAATTCTGGTTCACTGGGCATTCTCTTCACCGGAGGAGGCAACCTGGGAGGATTTAGCGTTCATCCTCTCCAATTTTCCAGAATTGTCTCAAGAAGGGGGAAATGTTAGGATTACAGCAATTGGGGATGAATGTTCGATGGAAAGAGGTGGAGATGATGACCAAGTGGATTTTCATGCTATGGGCTCACATTAAAAAGCCCAACATATCTTAATTGGGTTATGCTAGTTGGCCCACTTATCTTATTATTAGTTTGTTAATCAGTGTACATGCTGTACTTAAACAAGGGAACATCATCACGTGAGAATTAAGAAAACAGTTGCACAATTCTTCTCTCTCTAGTTTCTCTTCTTCATTCTCATTTCTTCTTATTCCTCACCTAATCTTCTTCTCTTCTTCACTCCTTCACCGCCTGAAATGTCACCTGAATCTGTGTTAATGAAGCTAAGTAAAACAATCCTATAAATCAGTATTAATAATCCCTGATGTGGACTAAAATAGATGGGCCCGAGAAATTAATAAATAAAGGCCCAGTAGGCCCATAAATTGGGAAATTGACACTTAGTAGAAAAAACAAGAAAAAATAGGGCCTGCGGGGACCTCCGACAGGCCTGGGGAACTAACAACAGGAGCTGAAGGAACTAGGGACCTGAGGAACCAGCTGGTAGTGCCACAGGAGATACAAAGCTTCTTCAATACGCCACAAGGGACTCTATAAAGCTGCATGACGTGACTGATGGCTGTGAATGCTGCAAAAAGGACCTCTGACAGGACTGCAGACTGTACAAAGCTGTCCTGACAGCCTATACTGACACGAAATGACCCTATCAACAGGAATTCTGGGACGTGACACAGACCAGATTGCTTGCAGCTCCCTGAGGCGATGGAATGCATCCCATCTCCAGGATTCCAGGGACCTACCTCCGGGCAATATCCAAGGGCTGAGGGACGTACCTTCAGGCAATACCCAGAGAGCCTCCTATATAAAGGAGCCTTCACCATTTTCACCATTCATTCACGTCTTAACACATTACAACACGTAGAAAATACTCTCTCTACACTAGATCAACATCTTGAACGTCCCCTTAGCTAATTTCTTATGTGTTCTTGAGAGAAAAGTGAGGAAGAAGTAGCTTGAGTGTGTAAATCTTCAAGTATAGTGAAAAATAGTGTTAGTGCCCCCGTGGACGTAGGATCTGCAAAGATCCGAACCACGTAAATCCTTGTGTTATTTCGTTTACGTCTTCAAGCAGGTCCCCGCGTTCCAAACACGTCCAAACAGGTCCCCCAACGTCCCAAACAGGTCCCCCAACGTCCCAAACACATCTTAGCATGCCCCAGATAGGTCCCCAGCGTCCCAATACGTCCTCAACGTTCCAGGCAGGTCCCCCAATGTCCCAAACAGGTCCCCCGATATTTCAGACAGGTCCCCTAACGTCCCAAACAGGTCCCCAAAGTCCCAAATACGTTCCAAATGCATCCCTTCCAATTCCCCCACCACTAAGCACCTTACGCACATCCCTCATCTCTATAATAATTGATTCTCCGGCTATATAAATTTCTTTACCCACACATAAAAATATCGTTGATTGGGATAGCCCCATATCAAATGGCGCGGTCTGTGGGAAATTCCGAGTTGAGGACGTGAGTATTTTTATTGCTACTGTGCGAAGTTGTGCCGAAGATTCACTATTTTTCTCTTATTATGTCCTGTTGGGACAAAACGAAATGCACGAGACGTCAATGGGGGAAGATTTGTCCATATCGAAGAACCTAGACCCACAATTAGCGAAGGAGGACCTCCAGAAACTGCCCAACGTGGTGAGGAACGTCCAAGACTTGAAACACGGGCCAGAAAGGATGAAGACCCGAAGCTCCCCCTTCGGGACCTAGGAGCCCAGCTCCGCATTGGCACAAAGACCCGAAGTTCCGCATTCGGGACCTCCCAGCTCCGCGCTGGCAGAAGGCTTAAAAGGCCCCGCTCCATGAAGACCCCAGCTCCTATATTGGGGATCTAAGAGCCAAGCTCCTCGCCAGTACGAGAAGGTCTGCGGGACTAGAAGCCAAGCTTCACGCTGGTAAGAAAATCCGAAGCTCCGCACCTCCCAGCTCCGCACTGGCGAGAAGACCCGAAGCTCCCCAGCTCCCCGCTGGTGAGAAGATCCGTAGCTCCGCGCTCAGGACCTCCCAGCTCCGTGCTGGCACAAAGACCTGAGCTCCTATATTCGGGATCTAGGAGCCAATTCCTGCGCTGATGTACGAAGTGCCGCAGGAGATCAGAGTCCAGCTCCACGCGAGCATACGAAGGTCCGTGGACCTAGAAGTCAGCTCAGCGCCGACACTCGAAGACCAGTGGGAGATAAAAGCCCAGCTCCATGAGGGCAGGATCCACAGAAGACATCCCATGCTGATAAGGCCCTTGGCCAGAATTCCAGGACCCTCTACATCCCTTCTCAATTATATAATATTGTTATCATAATAAATATGTGACCACACTAACAAGTGTTATTGTTTGAAGGACGAGATAAAGAGGCTCATCCAGGCAGTTGCCCTAAAGGAGTCTGTAGAAAATGTGCCTAATAAAGGCAGACGCCGTCCACCTCCTCCAGATAGGGGTCAGCTCCACTCAGGACTCATGTCCCCGTCATAGTAGGAGCGTGAGGCACTAGGGACTCCAATGGCCAACAGAGCCCGAATCATGCACCTGAACATTTGAAGGACTTAGAGGTCCAGCTCCACGATGGTGTACCGAGGCCAGAGGGACCTCAAATCCCAGCTCCGCGTGGCAAGAACACCTGAAGCTCCGTATTAGGGACCTCCCAGCTCTGCTGGCAGGAAGCCCCCAAAGCTCCGCATCCCGGACCTCCCAGCTCCGTGTTGGCACAAAGATCTGAAGCTCCGTATTCAGGACCTCCCAGCTCTGCGCTGGCAGGAAGCTCCGAAGCTCCGCATCCGGGACCACCCAGCTCCACGCTGGTACATGAAGCTCCACAGGAAGTCAAAGCCCAACTCAGTACTGGCATCGAGGACCTCCGTGCGTGCATTAGCAGGTCCCCTATTGTGTCCCTGGGAGCACCTACCACCATTTCCTCCGTCAAATACGAGTGCGCCAACAAATGACCTCCGCAACAGGGAGCTGTCGAGATCTCTCCTTAGGGTGCTACGGAACTCCCACCGTTACGCAACCACATGGTGGAAATCCTGACATTATCCGGGAGACATCCCGCGATAAGAAGGCTCTTAGCCGAAACTCCGAGACCCTCTGAATCTCATTTTTATTTACTTCATCAATATTATCATAAGTATATACGTCACACTAACAACTTTTATTGTTGGAAGGACCCATCCTCGCATGACGTCTGGAGAGGTCCGTTGGGCGTAGCTTCGACCAAGGTCGGAAGGCAGCCAAGAAGGAGCTCGGGGGATCTATGCCGATTAAAGGCAGACAACCCCCGCGTCTTCCAGATAGAAGCCAGCTCCACTTAAGGATCCAAAGGGCTGCAACACCTGAAAACCTGAGGGAGATAGAGCCTGAGCTCCATGCTGGCACATAAAGCTCTGCTGCAGGACCTCAGAGCCCAGCTCCTCGTTGGTAATATCCAGGGGACCTAAGAAACAGCTCCGTGCTAGCGCGCAGACCCGAATCTTCATATTTGGGACCTGCGAATTCAACTCGACGCTGGTCTGAGAAGCCTAGTTACCACAGTTGCCAATTCCGCGACAACGCTGATCCACGGGAGACATTCCGCATTGATAAGGCTCTTAGCCAGAATTCCAGGGCCCTCCAAACCTTATTCTCATTTATATCATCGATACTATAATGAATAAATGCATCATACTAACAGCTGTTGTTATTTGAAGGATGAAATCAAAGTGCCCCTAGTGGGACAATTGGGGAAGTTCCTTGACCGTGGCATCAACCAAGGTCGAGGTGTTTGGGGGATCTGTGCCGACAAAAGGCAGACAACCCCCGCCTCCTATGAAGGACCAGCTCCATGTAAGGCTCAGCCTCAAGCCAAGCTCCGCGCTGGCAAAGGTCCGCAGGACCTCAAAGCCCAGCTTTGTGCTGGCATCCGGAGATCCCCGGAAGGTAGAAGTCCTTCCCTACACTGGCGTATGAAAGCCACAGGTATTTAAAAGCCTAGCTCCCCACTGGCACGAAGACGTACAGTCCAGCTCCGTGTTGACGTGAAGGCCCTAACTCCTGGGGACCTAAAGACAAGCTCTTGCTAAAAATGAGGACATGAACCGATCTCCATGCTGAGCTCCTCACCAGCATGCAAAATTCATTATAAGGGATCTCCAAACCAGCTGAAGAGCAGCTCCGTGCTGGATAAAGGCAAATAAGCCAAGCTCCGCGCTAACACACGAAGTCCTAGTAGATAGCTCCATGATAGCATCCGAACTTCGGGAGTCTGGGGCCAGGGACCTCATTATTAACTGAGAAGAGAAGGCGCTCCATTTCGCCATCACTTTCAAATCACAAGGCCTCCAACAAGGAGCCTTGATACTAAGCGAGCGGGCGCTATAACCATGCACTAAGCGAGCTGGCGCTATATCCACGCACTAAGCGAGCTGGCGCTATAACCACGCACTAAGCGAGCTGGCGCTATATCCACGCATTAAGCGAGCGGGCGCTATATCCACGCATTTAAGCGAAGCTGGCGCTATAACCAGGGTAAACTAATGATGTCCCTAAGCAAATACCGCCTTGTCGGAATATAGATATTCTATAAACGGTACACCGTAAATATAATCGATATCAAAGGTCGACGGACCTGCGGCGTACAAAGACATCAAAGGCTGATAGCCTGCGACGTGAAATGATGCCAAAGACCGACGGGTCGGCGGTGTACCCGACATCAAAGGCCACAGGTCTGCGACGTGAAAGATACCCATGAGGGCGTACAAGATGCCGCCGCTGACGGGCTGCGGTGTACAGGACATCAAAGGCTCTCAGTAAGGCCTGCGACGTGAATAGGTACCTCAGCGTAGCTGGCGCTATAACCAGGGTAAAACAGTGGGAGAAAATCCCCACTTTATATCTAGGACCTTCGGGCCTACATTACTGAACTCGCTAAGGACAAAGAGAGCCTAGCGCAAAGCGACACCCGATGACAATGACGACGGTCATTGCAACCAAGGGCGTGAATTCGTACTTGGCTTACGAATTGAATAGCTAACGCTATTAACCTTGACAGAGCAATGATGTTCCCAGAAACATCCATCAGGTCCCGTAAAAGAAAACATAATACGAGGAGAAAGGGAACTCCGATGAAACTCACGAACATGGGGAGTGAAGCTCCCCAAGTCCTTACCATCGTATCTCGGAAGGAACAAATGACATAATATTTCTTACAGGCCATCACCACCCTGAAAAAGGCAAAAGGGAGCTCGGAGATACGTACAACAGGACCAAGGCAAAAGGGAGCTCGGAGATACGTACAGCAGGACCTAGGGATCTCCTTACAAGTGCAAAGGCTCAAATAGGAGCTCCCCCATCAGGTCCCCGCCAGGGGAGTTAAGCTCCCCTAAAACATCGCAGGTCCTATGATGCCCCAGGAAGCTAGAAGCAACGTGCGGCAGGACATGGGATCTCCTTCGAAGTACAGAAGGAGCTCCCCCATCAGGTCCCTGCCAGGTCCCTTCCAGATTCCAAAGACAATGGATGCAACGGCGACGATAAAGCTTAAAGGAAAAACGAGCTCCAACAGAGACACATAAACATAGGGGAGTTAAACTCCCCTAAAACGTTGCAGGTCCTAAGATGTCCGGAAAGGCCTTTCACTAAGTCCCCTAAGGAGCTGGAGATGACGTCTGGAAGATCATAGCATGGACCAGGACTTACATGCTCCTTGGAGATGCCAACCCAGAAACGAGGACTCTCGGGAGCTTGGGGACCTCACTCAAAGCAATCAATGATGGCAGCTCGTGAAGATAAGCCAAATGCACCTCCGTCATACGTGGAAATCGACATCCCACCCTTCCTTCTCTCAGCGAAGGAGCTCCAGAGATCCCCTTCGTGCTATTTCATAAGAGCTGCCTTTTTATCTTTCTTTCCCCAGGGAGCTCTGCAATTCCCTCTCGTACTAATCCCTTGACTTTGTCTGATTAGCTATCTCCAGGTCCCGGATCGATGACTTGGCGGACGGTCCGGCAGCCACATGGCCCACCATCTGGGAGATAACCCTCGGAACGTCTGGGAACACCCGATGATCTAACAGGCTAATCTTTTCACCTCTGTTCAGGTGGTCCATAGAAGTAGGGAGCTCAACCATTGGGTCCCCATAGGTCCCACAAGAGGCTCATCATGTTCACCCCAAGGGGAAGAGGGACGTAACTTCCTTTTTGTTTTGACCCTTTGATGAAGTTGTTTTCATGTTAACACCAGAAACAGGGGCTGTGATACTTGAGCTACCCTAATAGGAGAAGGAACCACGGGGACGTCTGTCGTCCCATGCAAAAGGAGGAATCTCCGTGCCACCAGGACCCGAGGGAGCAAGGGAGCTAGGAGCAACGTACAACAGAACCTGGGGATCTCTTCAAAGAATGTAAGGTTCAAAGAGGAACTCTGCCATCGGGTCTCCACTAGACATGCATAGGGGAGTTAAGCTCCCCAAAACCTTCAAGAGGTAATTACGGTAGGGAGGTAAGGCCCATCTTAATATTTTACTCTAATTCACCTTTTGTCCCAAAAACTAAATTAGAGTAGGGGAGTGGTTGATGTGGACTAAAATAGATGGGCCCGAGAAATTAATAAATAAAGGCCCAGTAGGCCCATAAATTGGGAAATTGACACTTAGTAGAAAAAACAAGAAAAAATAGGGCCTGCGGGGACCTCCGACAGGCCTGGGGAACTAACAACAGGAGCTGAAGGAACTAGGGACCTGAGGAACCAGCTGGTAGTGCCACAGGAGATACAAAGCTTCTTCAATACGCCACAAGGGACTCTATAAAGCTGCATGACGTGACTGATGGCTGTGACTGCTGCAAAAAGGACCTCTGACAGGACTGCAGACTGTACAAAGCTGTCCTGACAGCCTATACTGACACGAAATGACCCTATCAACAGGAATTCTGGGACGTGACACAGACCAGATTGCTTGCAGCTCCCTGAGGCGATGGAATGCGTCCCATCTCCAGGATTCCAGGGACCTACCTCCGGGCAATATCCAAGGGCTGAGGGACGTACCTTCAGGCAATACCCAGAGAGCCTCCTATATAAAGGAGCCTTCACCATTTTCACCATTCATTCACGTCTTAACACATTACAACACGTAGAAAATACTCTCTCTACACTAGATCAACATCTTGAACGTCCCCTTAGCTAATTTCTTATGTGTTCTTGAGAGAAAAGTGAGGAAGAAGTAGCTTGAGTGTGTAAATCTTCAAGTATAGTGAAAAATAGTGTTAGTGCCCCCGTGGACGTAGGATCTGCAAAGATCCGAACCATGTAAATCCTTGTGTTATTTCGTTTACGTCTTCAAGCAGGTCCCCGCGTTCCAAACACGTCCAAACAGGTCCCCCAACGTCCCAAACAGGTCCCCCAACGTCCCAAACACATCTTAGCATGCCCCAGATAGGTCCCCAGCGTCCCAATACGTCCTCAACGTTCCAGGCAGGTCCCCCAATGTCCCAAACAGGTCCCCCGATATTTCAGACAGGTCCCCTAACGTCCCAAACAGGTCCCCAAAGTCCCAAATACGTTCCAAACGCATCCCTTCCAATTCCCCCACCACTAAGCACCTTACGCACATCCCTCATCTCTATAATAATTGATTCTCCGGCTATATAAATTTCTTTACCCACACATAAAAATATCGTTGATTGGGATAGCCCCATATCAATCCCCACCCTAAATCCGTTAGTATCTTACAAACTCGTGGGACAGCCTCGAAATAGGCTCGCCCGTCGTGAAAAGGTACTTGAGCGACGAGGAGGAGAGGTGGTACATGTGGTACCACGGCCGATCGGAAGAAATACCCGGCCGTGACTCCATCGGATTGGCCGTGTCGAGCAACGGAATCCACTGGGAGAGAGGCTCCGCCGGCGTGAAATCAAACGACGACGTTGGGCTAGTGATGGGCAGTAGCAAAGATTGGTGGGCTTTCGATACTCTTGCCGTTGGGCCCTCTGAGGTTGTGGTCATGTCGAGCAATAAGGTTAGGGCTAACAACGCTGTTTACTGGCTTTATTATACTGGCTTCTGCTCAGAGGAGATGGAATCTTCTAACAACAATTCCAAAGAATTAATAAGCCTTGATGGTAATGGTAATAATGTGTTTGCTAAAACCTTGACTGGCCTAGCCATGAGCCGAGACGGTAGGCACTGGGCTAGAATCGAAGGCGATCATCACAGCGGGGCAATACTCGACGTGGGCTCGGATGAAGGATGGGATTCTTCGTTCGTCTCTTCCCCGCAAGTGGTCTTCCATGGGAATGGTGAGCTAAGAATGTACTATCACTCATATGATGTAAAGAACAATCAGTTTACCATTGGTATGGCACGTTCTAGGGATGGTATGAGGTGGATAAAACTTGGGAAATTTTTAAGCCAAGGCGATGAGGGCTCATTCGACGAGCGTGGAGCTATCAACGCCAGGGTTGTAAAGAATCAGAGAGATGGGACTTATTTGTTGGTTTACGAAGGAGTTGGAGGTGATGATAGGAGGAGTATAGGTGTTGCTCTATGTCTTCGGATGGGCTGAGAGAATGGAGAAAGTTAGGCGATGGTCCGATTTTGGAGGGCTGTCGAGAAGAGAAGAGATGGGATAGTGAAGGCGTTGGAATGCCGTGTTTGGTTCAGATATTGGATGGAGATGAGAGAGAAGAGTGGAGATTGTATTACACAGGAATTGGTTATTATGGTAATTGTAATGGAGGAGGAGATAAAAGAACTGGGATTGGATTGGCTGTTTGTGAAGGGAGAGATTTGAGTGAGTTTAAGAGATGTGCTGCTACTTTTCATTTGTAATGCGGATTGATTCTTGATTTTGATTATTAGAGATTTGATTTGTCCCTCCTTTTTCTTTTTCCTTGTGCTTTTTTTCGTTTTCCAATCTCTGGTGCGATTTATGATTATGGTTTGTGAGGAGATTAGTGATGGAATCTTCAAGTCAATGAAGTACTAAAATGTGAAGCATGCAGGGGTGCACACATGTGATATTCTAATCCGATTCATGAATTTGACAGAGGGTGGAATTTCATAACTATAAGGAGGTGATTCCATACAACTAAGTACACCTCCTGGGAATTTGATGCCGAAAGAAGCTACAACTACTACAACGAGTAAAATAAAGTGAAGTATTTCCATCTCAAGTCTACCAAGTAAAATGTGTTGATAATTATAGAGCGCAATATTTGTCCTAAAATAGCATATGATATTCGTTTAGGGTCTCAGCTCCGGCATCTCCGACCATCGGGTTGGGTTCGATCTAATACCGTGGGCTGTTTATATGGCCCAACAGTGAAAGTTTAGTTGGGCCGACAATTATGAAGGTCCAAAGTAGTTTGAACACGGATGCCTCCACCGAGCATCTATCAGTTCTACAATGCGACGAGATGCTTAAATAATTTTATACCACGGTTTTTTTTTTTTTTTTAATATAACCTTGTAATGAAAACCATCATGATTATTCTTGTTGCGAGAGAATAAGATAAATAATATTAAATATATTTTGCATAATATTAAAACAATTTTAATATGATTAAAAATATAGTATACACAATATAAATAATGTTAAATATAGTTCAAATAATATTAAAATAATATAAATTGATTTTTTTTTTTTAAATTGTGATGGGCGGGGAATCCCCGCGGGGACGGGGACGGGGGTTAGATCCCCGCCCCCGCCCCGCCCCGTTGACAACCCTAACTGTGATGTTGGATTATTAGCTTTTTTGGGTTGATTCAAAACGTGAAATATCACCCCATTTTCATCACGTAGGTGATCCTTCATTCCGGTGATGGCTTATCACTTGACTAAACAAACATAGTAATAAGTCTTAGACGAGAGGATTACAGTGATGTTTTTGAAGATCACCCCAAAACAAACACCCCCTACGTATGTAACTATTAACAGAAAAAATATTTAAGTGTCATGAAGTGGTTTATGTATTGGGTGGTTTTATTTTTCATAATTATTTATTTTTTCTTTTAAATAGACAATTTAATAGACTAAAATTGACAATCTATAGTAGCCTCTAAGGTTTAATATAATATAATAGATATATAAAAGATGGATGGATACTCTCTGGTGAGGACAAGTCAGCAACTCAAGCCCTTTTCCATGCTAGGCGAGGAAGTAATTTGTTTTAGTTACATACATTTATTTTGGGGGAAGATGAATGGTTTCTTTGGACTATTTTGATTCAACAAAGAAAAATAGCTAAATTATCCACTAAATTACGAAACCAACCACGTAGGGAGAGAGAAAAAAATATAATAACTCAAAATCGTCTCTTCAGATCTCTCACAAAGGACTCCGTTTCAAACCCCACATTCTCCGTTGATTCACATATGTCACCTTCATGCATTGGTGACGCCTCGCCGGCGTGTTCGACATAACGTCAAGGGTCAGCGTTCGAAGGTATTATTCAACGTTCGACTCTTTGATTTACGGGTTGTGCTCAAGTGGGAAGCTTCTCGAAGGGATTGAGATCTTTGAAACATTGGTCATCGAGTGTAAGAATAAATACATCACCAGTGTCAGACCTTACAACAACATCCTTTACGGTCTGTACAAGAGCAATAATTCTTCAGACAAAGCCCTGGAACTCTTGAATTACATGAGAAATTCTTGCCCTCGAGCTGCTGACTAGAGCCTGAGTGTTAGGATTATTTTATAGTGTTCAATTAAGTTTGGGCTAGTTTGTAATATTCTAGTTCTTAGTTACTAGGGGTATAATATACCAACTAATGTGGTATATATACCCCCAAACCCTAATTCATTAGGGTGTGTGTTTTTGGTGTAGTATGTGCGAGTTGCGTGTGTGCTGAATAGTAAAAAAAGAATATTGACAGCTTCACCTTCATACACTATCACAACCCACGCACAAGCTTCAAACCTTCATTATTAGCGTGGTAAATCGTCCTAGGTCAGTATTGTTAGATCAGATAGGGACCAACAAGTGGTATCAGAGCAAACACGTTCGGATTTGAGTGAGATTTCTGAAATTGGGTATTTTTTTTGGGTTCAAATTTCTGCTATCTCTTGAGTTTTTGAGTTGATTTTACTTTTTTTGCAAGCTCAAGAGGTAATTAGGTTTTTTTCGAGTGATTTGAAGTGATTACCCAACTTCCAGTTGATTTGGGGTGAGGTTTGGGTAGAAATCAGATATGTTTTTCGGTTTTCAGGCTAGATTGCTACAGTACCTTATTCTGGTCGTTTTTATTCAGTTTCGGGCTTTTTATTCAGTTTCGGGCGAAAATGACTGGTCAAACCCTAAACTTGACTGGTCAACCTGAAACTTGACTGGTCAACACCGAAATTTGATTGGTAAATCCAATTTTGACTGGTCAAACCCGAAACTGGACTGGTCAACCCGGAACTTGACTGGTACCCGAAATTTGACTGGTTAATCCAATTTTAACCGGTAAAACCCGAAACTGGACTGGTCAACTCGAAACTTTTTGGTCAACACCCGAAATTGGACTGATTTAAAAAAATAAAAATCGCCCGAAACGCTACAGTAATCGCCCAATGAACAGTACCGCAAACGGTTGCGATACCCGAAATTGCTACAGTGATCGCCCGAAACTGCTACAGTACCCAAATTGCTACAGTGATCGCCCGAAACTGCTACAGTACCCGATTTGCTACAGTCCTGAAATTTTTTTCCTTTCTGAATTTTTTTTCCTAACATCATTTGATAGAGAAAAATTTTCTGAATCCAACGGACACAACCATTTATAAACTTTTGGTTACAAATTTTTTCAAAAAAATTTTTAAGGTCCATAATTTTTGGTTTAGATGACGTTTTCGTAAAAAAAAGAAAAAAAATATTAAAGAAAATCCACAAAACGTGTCAACGATCATTTATATCCAACAATCAACTTAGGACATCATTGGCAAATTATAGAAAAAGTCTTGGTCATTTTCACGAAGGTTTCGAAATTATCTCAAAATTTTTAGGTGCACACCAAAAATTTTCGACACTGACTTTTTTCGATACTTCACGATACTCAAGTAAACGAAACTTTTCGAAACAGAACTTCCAAAACCTAATTTTTTAAACAAAAAATAAATAATTAATTAATAATATTATATTAATTAAAATGGATGCTCAAGCTAGGAAAATTTAGGAATTAGAAGCAAGACTTGCTAATAATTACTCCGTGTTGCTTAAGCAACAAGAAAGCCTAGCCTATGCTAATGAAGATTTGACCATTGCAAAGTCTAAGATCATTAGCTTAGAAACTAAGTTAGAAGATAGTGAAAAGAGGGTCTGCGAGATGAGTAATAGTTTACGTTCTTGCGAAGCTGAGCGAAATGAAGTCTCATCAAAATATGAGACTGTCTAGAGGAACAGCGTATGCTTTACTCTACGATTAAACGATTAGAGACTGATATTCCGAATTTAGGTCCAACGGACAAAAACTCTCCTTCTAGCTTAATTTCTGTCGGGGAAAATATTTTACCTGATCAAAAACCTACTCTATATGATACCCCAGAGACTCTTCGTAAATTGAAAGATTTACAAGATATTTTGGACTCTGAAAGGATAGGTTTTGGGGCTGAAAAGGAAAAGCTTTTAAATGAGATTTTATATCTAAAAAATTCCCCGCCTTTATCTGTTTCAGATGATTTGTCAAATCATACATCTTGCTCAAAACAGGTAAAGAAAACAAATACTAAAAGAAGCATCCTTGTTCCTAAAACCGGGAAGGCTTTTACTAATCATACTAAGTCAATATTGACTGAAGCTGAAACGCTAAGTAAAAGTAGAGCTTTAAAATTAGCTAAGGAATAAATTAAACTTAGGAAGGAGCAGGAAAAATCAATATCATCTTCGAAATTTGAAATCGAAATTGTTCAAGATTTTTCCTCTCCCGTTCCTATCAAAAGGGAAACGTGCAAAGAAGAAGTTCCAAGCTTAAGCTCTCAAATCCCGCACATTCATCATTATAAAGTGATGATGTGAACTCTCGTAGGCAACATGACTCTGTTGGGGATATGCCCTCGGAATGCCATTCGAGGATGTAATGAATTGGGCATAAACTTGAACCTGTTATTCACACTTTAATATTTGGATATTGTATTCAAATATTTATTTATGGAATTAGGCATATTATTTATTTACCTATCCAGTCTTACTAGGCATCCGGTGAGAAGGTAAATAAATAAAACCCATATATACGAGTTTAGTCACCGATTCTCATGGGATGAGAGAGGGGGCACCGATGAGCTATTATTCTCGGATATAAAATTAGTCCATAAGTCTTAGACTTCAGTAGGGTGACTGAATGTCGATCACGACTTATTTGTTGATGACTCTAAAATGGTTGTGCCAATCATTCGCTTGGGAAGCGGAGGTCGTAACATTGGTATGAGTTGAATCAGGGGATTAACTTGTATTTGGACACGACTCGTAATCGACGATCACATGGATAATTACTCGTTGAGTGTCAATGATCGATCGACTGACTATAGTAGTATACGTGGACCTTAGACCGAAGGGTCATTGACAGAGTTGGCTTCGGGGTCCTGACTTGTCACTAGTTTGCTAGGCCCGCCTTGTTCGATGTTGAACATGGGTCAGCGGCGACATGCGGTCTTGACAACGAAGTGCAACTACTGGGCATTGATAGTCGTGAGGGATTCACAACCTCGCAAGTAATCGAGGTATATGTCCTATGCATATTCGGGGACAAGGAATTACGGAATCTTTGCAAAGTATAAAAACTAACTCACGTGGGACGTGGAGTGTAGTTTAGTAATTTCTTCATCACGAATTTGACATAGTGTCGGGTTAGTGAGTTTGACATTACCATGGCTCTCACTCGACCAGGACATATGTGAAGGGTCTATACGTATTACAACGATCTATAGTCGGTTCGTAAAAAACAAAGAACGTACTCAACACGGGATCTATTCGGTACCACGGGATTGGCTAGGTGCTTACCGAATTCTTGGATTCCTCCCTTGCCGGGTTGAGACGAACCAAGAGAGTCGGGCTTAAAAAGGATCACTGGGATAGTATCTGATAAAGTGAGATGTGTTATTACATAACGGTCTTGGAGACGTTAATAAAACATTAAATATTAGTTTTAGAAACTATATTTACTTGGAATAAGATTCCTGGAATGAAACGACAAAGAATGGACCGAAAATAGGGTTCACAACCATGAGCAAGGCTTGTCAAGGTCGTGAAGCCCGCCTGAAAAGTAGCAGCAGATTCAAAAACTAATATCTCAAAATCTAGACCTCAGATTGAGAATTCCTTTGGTCAGATTCAATATTGGTGAGTCTTCTATCTGTGGATAAAATTTCAGGTCAATCGGACATCGTTTACACCTCGAACGGATGGAAAAACGAAACTGTCGCAAAGCTGTTGCAAGTGCGTGACACATGCGGGCCGTGGCCGCGACGAGCAGCAGTGGCTGAGTTTTTGGCCCCGAAATGGTCACGGCCGTGACCATTATGACCCAGGCCGTGAAGGGTGTTGTCATGGCCGTGAATAGGCTTGTTTTAGGCCGTGACGGGCGTCGGTTTGGCCAAATTTATTCCAAATCAAGTCCAAATTCATTCCTTGTTCTTATGTGAGACATATGGGACATTGTCTAGTCATTTGATGACTTTATACAAAGGAATCAAACAAGAAATGAGTCATGTAGGACATGATTTAATTAGAAAATCATTTTCAATAGTTGAATGTTGATTTTAATGTCTTGGACTTGGAAATTTCGTGGCTATGAGCTCTAAGTCCATTTCTTACTCTAAAGAATAGTTCTAAGAGAGAGTTGAGAGAAAAACTTTGGTTGTTCTTTGAAAAACCTAAGTTTGTGAGTGAGTTTATAATAAATCACACACATATGCACATCTCTTCTAAACATCTTCCCCTCCTCTCTAGCCATCCTTGGGAGGAGGTGGAATTTGGATACGTCCCGGGGTCGGCGTGACGATCTTGTCAAGGTGTTGGAGCTCGGAGAGGTCACGACGTTGCTCGGATCGAACTACGACAACCGGGATGGCTAGGCGAGAGCTAGGATCTTCGCTACAAGGGTAAGCTACGAAAATCCTTATTACGTGTCATGCATATTTTTCTTTACATAACCAAGCGATCCGGGGCTCCTTACGGGGATCCCGGGAAAAAATTTTAAACTTCCGCTGCGCCCGGGGTTCGATCTCGGGACACCCGGGGTTCCCCAACAGTGGTATCAGAGCCATGCTTGGTTTTAAGAAACGACATAAATGAACCCGAAATGATCTCGGTTGTGCAAATCACTGAGTCACTCGAGCGTCATAGCATGAGTTGTTCTCGGTTCGAGTTTGCAAACCGAGCGCTTGCATGGTCGGAACACCGCTCGTTGCTAGCGGTCCGACGTATTGCAACGCCGTGGTAAGAAACCGTAGTGGTTGTCTCCCCGGGGATTATAACTTACTCTTGCAGATGAGTTTAAGGGTGTACTTTACTAAGATTGCTTAGATGTAGAGGTCTAGAGTAGATCTGCGTAAAAACGTTAGACGTGGTTTGAACGGAAATTTTCCGCGATACCTAAGACGAGAATAGTGAGGCTCATTGGCTCGGGGCGAAGCCTCATTGCCAACGACTTCCGATTCGAGTTTGAGGGACTCGTCGAAAGCTCAAAAACGAGCGGCTGCCCCTTGTCGTGCGTTAAATTACGCATTATTTTTACCGGGACTGTGACGTTCAACGGATTCGGGTCTGAACTCCGGTGATGGCGAAGTCCGACTCCGATGAAGTAGCGATAAGGACCAGTGACGTTGTTTTTGTGTTCCGGGCTGTTTTGAACATTTCGATTGACCGATAAGGTTTTGGTCCAATTCCATTCATTTTAGGACTTTAAATGATTGGGTCATGTTAATAGTTGTAATGGGTCTTTAAATAGTTTAAGCCCAATAAGTAACCCTAATGGGACTAATGGGCTTGGCCCAAGACAAGCCCAAAATTTCGTTTCGGCTTCTTTGAGCGTTTGTTGTCGCGTACGTATTTATGTTGTGTATGCATGATATGATAATGACGTCAGCGTGGACTTAGGCTCTATTTTCGGGTGATATGTTAAGGGTGACAAGGTCACCCCCGGGTTGTATTTTATTTGATATTATACGGGTTGTCCGGGACAACTGATCCCCCCGTTCTGTACTTTATTAATTTGTAGAAAAATTAGTTTAAAAATGGTGGACGTACGAGTACGAGGCGGAAATACAATAGAAGTCGTTCGAGGACTTGGAGATCGCTCGAAGACATGGCGTTACCCCAAAGATGAAGAGATGTTATTTTTATGAAATAAATGTAGTAGAGTAAAAATAGTCTGCGCTGGTCGTCTTGTAGGCAAACTAGGTTTACCACGATTTCGTGCATGTTTGTTTGGACGTGCATTATTAAGTGCTTGCATGTGAGACGTATTCTCCCGGTTGGACAAAATACTAAGTGAGTAAAGGGACTTGGTTCCTGTCTTCTATCAAGCTCGAAACCATTGCACTTGAGTGTCGTGTGAGGTTTGTTCCGAGTTATCGGCGCCGATCATCTCGCTCTTGTTGTAGTTGGTCCGAGTGCGTTAAGACATTTAAAGTCAAGCTCGTTATTGATACGGCTTGAGTGTGTGTGCGGTTTGTTCCGAGTTATCGGCGCCAAACATTTCACTCTTGTCGTGGAATTTCGGGTGACTGTCGAAACGCCGCTCTCCGAAACATATTCACGCCTTATAAAATGTTATCCTACGGGCGGGAATTTCTAAATGTTAGGATTGAGCCAGACGTTGATAGGTCGCACTTGGGCTGGTTATTTCCCAATTATTCATGTTAGGGTGAGGGTTCCTGACCGGAGACGAAGTTGTTGAAACACTCATGAGATGGACTCGTGTGAGACACGAGGCCATCTATGGGTTCGTGTGGGACACGACGCCGTCCGATTAATAGGCCAACAAACTGTTAGGTTGAGGCTTATTTCTGTGGAACGGGAACCTCAACCCCACTATGAAACCATCAACGAGGTTTCCGAAATCTTTTTTGGGAGAATGAGATTTTGAATAACAATAGTGGGAGTCAGGCCAAGAGAAAAAAATCCTTTTAATGCCTGACGATTAATACGTTCGACCCAATAATTGTTATGTCTTCTGCATTATATTTCTTTCTATTATGATTGACAAACCCATTATATATGAATACTGCTTTATTGTTTAGTGGGACTGAACAATATGGATTTGATCCAATCTAAGGATGGTCCTAATATGGATTTTTCGAAAATGCATATTCTCGTAAAATGGATCGTTTAGTAATAATGTACAACTAGCCATTGTGGCACAAGTTGGCATAAATTTATTACTTCATAAAAAGGGCTGTAAAACAGCAATCTTGGATAGCTTCATATATCGATCCAATACACATAAAGAATAAGAGAACGTAATAAAAGGGTCCAATTGGGTTGGACAAGTATTTCCAAGGGCAAGGCATTGGAATTTGTACTTACCTAAACTTTGAGTTTGAGGGCCTTAAATTTTGAATAATATGTTTTTGAAACTAATTATTCTAAAACAATGACTGGGTTCTAGATAAGTTGAGATGATACTCACTTATTAATTGTGAACATACTAGATTCCAGTGGAAGTTTTTCAGCATTGAGAGATTATGATCAATGTTAAATGCGGACAAGGTGTCCAAATAATTACATTGCATCAATATTTCTCTGTTTAAATTTGGGCATAGTTTCAGTTACATAATTGCCTTAAAGTACCCAATGGGTTATTAAATACATTATTTTGAATAAATGTATGCGATTTTATTTTTGAAATAAATTCACTGGCAATTAATAACTGTTTGAAAATAATATCATATTGTCCAAATTTAAAACTGTGAATTCAATTACCAACAAAAGCAACTTTGAGTTGATAATGAAGATTTTATTGTCTCTTTGATTTGGTTATGCCGAAGTTCGAGATTCAAGTGTTGGATAAATACCACATTGTTAAGTCGTGGGAATCTCATAACATCAGCAAAAGGTGACAAATCACCCTTCACAGGGAATTAATAAAAAGAGTCGTAAATCTTCTGGGTTTGACCAGCACTAAGTTTGGACAAAATATTATATTTGCCCAAGGTAATTTCTATTAATTTGTAAACTTCACAATAATCACTTTTCTTAGATATTAGTGTATGCGTTAAGTTACAAATTTTAAATCCTTGATAAGATCGAGGAAATTAATTTAAAATAAACTTCGAGATAAAAGAAGCATTTTGATTTGATCAAACTGGCTAATTATTTTCGAGTTTAGAATGAGTTCTTTGGAGAGAACGTCATTTTTCGCAGTTAACTAAGAACACTGTTAATGATATCTCGAGACGAGAAGTTAGACTTCATGCACGCGGACCATCATAGTCGATAGTCACGCATGCGCTTCAACAGTTGTAAGATATCAAACAATATTAGATAAAGTTTGATCATTGCTGATCTAAATTGTTTTCATATGGTGTGGGTTTGCGTATGAAACGCAATGAACGTTCTATACAGAATTCCTTTGAGGTCAATTAATTCTGCACCTTACGAAATTTGGAATTAGTAAGTAACTAAGTTTAAATCATATAGTGGGGTTGCCCCATTTGGGTGAGAAAGTTTATGACAGTTGTGTATATGAAAAATGAGAATATTAAGGTCGTGGTAACACTGGGATTGTTGACCGAAACACCTTAAAGATGTTTTAGTGCTAGACCGCACTTAAAGAAAAGTCCGAGATACACCCATAGTTGCATAGGTCGGGTAGAGTGTCTCGCCAGCCTGAGAGATACTGTATAATACATGTCGAGCATAGGGATTGCTGCGAGCTGTATAGTACGCATTGAGCAAGGGGTTGCTGCAACGAAGAGATATGTTACTAACAATCTCACTACCCTTGACCAAGCAATAATGGTTAAACTCGCTTAGATGGCTTATTCTGTGAGAGCAGATGAACTCTATGCACAACAACCATGTCTTGATTAGATCTAAAAGACTGGTTGAAATATACGAAGCAAGGCTTGTATGGAAAAGGTTGAGTCTTAAATGATGGGCTTTGACTCTGAGGAAACTTTTTCGATTGTTGTAATAAAGTTTACTAAATCTTACTCACACAGATGCACGCTTTTACGAGATCTGTCAGACGGATGTGAAAATCGTATGTCTCTAGGAGATGTAAATGAAAAGCCCAACGATTTTATATCGCAAGCAGATGCTTATAGTGTGCGAAATTATAGAAAAAGGAGTCGTACGGACTTACTTAAGCCTTCAGGAGTTGGTGTCTTTGGTTTGATGAAATAGTTAGGAACTATGGAGTCATAAGTACATAGATAGCCTTTTGTATCGTAATAAAAGCAGTGGGAGTTAGATATAATCTTCGTATTGTACGAGAGTTGTTGCCTTTAGGAAAGAGAACAATATCGAAATACTCCGAATGGTAAAAGCGGGGCTTTGACCAATTCTCCGTAAACGACTTGGGATAAAAGACCTACATTCACGGAACAACCTATTTGGAGATAGTGTTTAGTACAGAATGGCAGGTTTATCCTAGGCTTGAAAAGACAAGGTCAATTACAAGGAAAAGGGTTATTACCTATGATTTAGTTTTCTATGTTCTCGTTGCGAGGTAGGTCGAAAAGCTGAATCGAGTCACATATACAGTTATAATAAGTAGCCTTGTATATGCAAAGTTTGACTCGCATTTTTGACAAAAGATAAATACGCTAAGAGCGTTTGTCAAAATTTAGGCTACCTAGGTAATTAAAATAGTCCATGATGTTGGTCTATTCGAATGGAGAAATATAGGTGGGCAGTTAGACTTATTTTCGAACTCCAGTTTGACGTGGGTGATCGAAAATCCACTTATGGTTTGGTTTACAAAGTTTAATGGTAGAACAGTACCTTGAAATGGTTTCAAGGAAGCACTTACTGTTAGTACATGGGCATCGTAAGAGCTCGTATCCCAAGTCAACCATGCGCACGTGCGCAAATAATTACCTGGTAGGTAAGAAATCAGTTTGGATATTGAAGTCTTCTTGGAAGAACTACAAATAGTTCCAGGCATTGTGGGTCTACTGCTGCCATTGTGGTGCGACAATAGCAGAATGATCACTTTAGCCAACGAACCTTTGTCTCACAGCTAATCCAGACAAAAGAAAAGAAAGAAATATTACATGTTGCATGTATCGTTGAAAAATGGCTGCTTAGCCGTGCGGGAGATAGTGCTGCAGAAACGTGGCCGACCAATTCACTGTGCCTTTTATACAGGCAGTGCTGAATAACGTCTTTAGAAGACGAGTATTAGATATACACAGCATATGGCACCGAGTGCAAGTGGGAGATTGTTGGGAATATGCCCTCGGAATGCCATTCGAGGAAATGAATTGGGCATAAACTTGAACCTGTTATTCACACTTTAATATTTGGATATTGTATTCAAATATTTATTTATGGAATTAGGCATATTATTTACTTACCTATCCAGTCTTACTAGGCATCCGGTGAGAAGGTAAATAAATAAAACCCATATATACGAGTTTAGTCACCGATTCTCATGGGATGAGAGAGGGGGCACCGATGAGCTATTATTCTCGGATATAAAATTAGTTCATAAGTCTTAGACTTCAGTAGGGTGACTGCTGTCGATCACGACTTATTTGTTGATGACTCTAAAATGGTTGTGCCAATCATTCGCTTGGGAAGCGGGAGGTCGTAACATTGGTATGAGTTGAATCAGGAGATTAACTTGTATTTGGACACGACTCGTAATCGACGATCACATGGATAATTACACGTTGAGTGTCAATGATCGATCGACTGACTATAGTAGTATACGTGGACCTTAGACCGAAGGGTCATTGACAGAGTTGGCTTCGGGGTCCTGACTTGTCACTAGTTTGCTAGGCCCGCCTTGTTCGATGTTGAACATGGGTCAGCGGCGACATGCGGTCTTGACAACGAAGTGAAACTACTGGGCATTGCTAGTCGTGAGGGATTCACAACCTCGCAAGTAATCGAGGTATATGTCCTATGCATATCGGGGACAAGGAATTACGGAATCTTTGCAAAGTATAAAAACTAACTCACGTGGGACGTGGAGTGTAGTTTAGTAATTTCTTCATCACGAATTTGACATAGTGTCGGGTTAGTGAGTTTGACATTACCATGGCTCTCACTCGACCAGGACATATGTGAAGGGTCTATACGTATTACGACGATCTATAGTCGGTTCGTAAAAAACAAAGAACGTACTCAACACGGGATCTATTCGGTACCACGGGATTGGCTAGGTGCTTACCGAATTCTTGGATTCCTCCCTTGCCGGGTTGAGACGAACCAAGAGAGTCGGGCTTAAAAAGGATCACTGGGATAGTATCTGATAAAGTGAGATGTGTTATTACATAACGGTCTTGGAGACGTTAATAAAACATTAAATATTAGTTTTAGAAACTATATTTACTTGGAATAAGATTCCTGGAATGAAACGACAAAGAATGGACCGAAAATAGGGTTCACAACCATGAGCAAGGCTTGTCAAGGTCGTGAAGCCCGCCTGAAAAGTAGCAGCAGATTCAAAAATTAATATCTCAAAATCTAGACCTCAAATTGAGAATTCCTTTGGTCAGATTCAAGATTGGTGAGTCTTCTATCTGTGGATAAAATTTCAGGTCAATCGGACATCGTTTACACCTCGAACGGATGGAAGAACGAAATTGTCGCAAAGCTGTTGCAAGTGCCGTGACACATGCGGGCCGTGGCCGTGACGAGCAGCAGTGGCTGAATTTTTGGCCACGAAATGGTCACGGCCGTGACCATTATGACCCAGGCCGTGAAGGGTGTTGTCATGGCCGTGAATAGGCTTGTTTCAGGCCGTGACGGGCGTCGGTTTGGCCAAATTTATTCCAAATCAAGTCCAAATTCATTCCTTGTTCTTATGTGAGACATATGGGACATTGTCTAGTCATTTGATGACTTTATACAAAGGAATCAAACAAGAAATGAGTCATGTAGGACATGATTTAATTAGAAAATCATTTTCAATAGTTGAATGTTGATTTTAATGTCTTGGACTTGGAAATTTCGTGGCTATGAGCTCTAAGTCCATTTCTTACTCTAAAGAATAGTTCTAAGAGAGAGTTGAGAGAAAAACTTTGGTTGTTCTTTGAAAAACCTAAGTTTGTGAGTGAGTTTATAGTAAATCACACACATATGCACATCTCTTCTAAACATCTTCCCCTCCTCTCTAGCCGTCCTTGGGAGGAAGTGAAATTTGGATATGTCCTGGGGTCGGCGTGACGATCTTGTCAAGGTGTTGGAGCTCGGAGAGGTCATGACGTTGCTCGGATCGAACTACGACAACCGGGATGGCTAGGCGAGAGCTAGGATCTTCGCTACAAGGGTAAGCTACGAAAATCCTTATTACGTGTCATGCATATTTTTCTTTACATAACCAAGCGATCCGGGGCTCCTTACGGGGATCCCGGGAAAAAATTTTAAACTTCCGCTGCGCCCGGGGTTCGATCTCGGGACACCCGGGGTTCCCCAACAGTGGTATTAGAGCCATGCTTGGTTTTAAAAAACGACATAAATGAACCCGAAATGATCTCGGTTGTGCAAATCACTGAGTCACTCGAGCGTCATAGCATGAGTTGTTCTCGGTTCGACTTTGCAAACCGAGCGCTTGCATGGTCGGAACACCGTCTCGTTGCTAGCGGTCCGACGTATTGCAACGCCGTGGTGAGAAACCGTAGTGGTTGTCTCCCCGGGGATTATAACTTTAGTCTTGCAGATGAGTTTAAGGGTGTACTTTACTAAGATTGCTTAGATATAGAGGTCTAGAGTAGATCTGCGTAAAAACGTTAGACGTGGTTTGAACGGAAATTTTCCGCGATACCTAAGACGAGAATAGTGAGGCTCATTGGCTCGGGGCGAAGCCTCATTGCCAACAACTTCCGATTCGAGTTTGAGGGACTCGTCGAAAGCTCAAAAACGAGCGGCTGCCCCTTGTCGTGCGTTAAATTACGCATTATTTTTACCGGGACTGTGACGTTCAACGGATTCGGGTCTGAACTCCGGTGATGGCGAAGTCCGACTTCGATGAAGTAGCGATAAGGACCAGTGACGTTGTTTTTGTGTTCCGGGCTGTTTTGAACATTTCGATTGACCGATAAGGTTTTGGTCCAATTCCATTCATTTTAGGACTTTAAATGATTGGGTCATGTTAATAGTTGTAATGGGTCTTTAAATAGTTTAAGCCCAATAAGTAACCCTAATGGGACTAATGGGCTTGGCCCAAGACAAGCCCAAAATTTCGTTTCGGCTTCTTTGAGCGTTTGTTGTCGCGTACGTATTTATGTTGTGTATGCATGATATGATAATGACGTCAGCGTGGACTTAGGCTCTATTTTCGGGTGATATGTTAAGGGTGACAAGGTCACCCCCGGGTTGTATTTTATTTGATATTATACGGGTTGTCCGGGACAACTGATCCCCCCGTTCTGTACTTTATTAATTTGTAGAAAAATTAGTTTAAGTATGGTGGACGTACGAGTACGAGGCGAAAATACAATAGAAGTCGTTCGAGGACTTGGAGATCGCTCGAAGACATGGCGTTACCCCAAAGATGAAGAGATGTTATTTTTATGAAATAAATGTAGTAGAGTAAAAATAGTCTGCGCTGGTCGTCTTGTAGGCAAACTAGGTTTACCACGATTTCGTGCATGTTTGTTTGGACGTGCATTATTAAGTGCTTGCATGTGAGACGTATTCTCCCGGTTGGACAAAATACTAAGTGAGTAAAGGGACTTGGTTCCTGTCTTCTATCAAGCTCGAAACCATTGCACTTGAGTGTCGTGTGAGGTTTGTTCCGAGTTATCGGCGCCGATCATCTCGCTCTTGTTGTAGTTGGTCCGAGTGCGTTAAGACATTTAAAGTCAAGCTCGTTATTGATACGGCTTGAGTGTGTGTGCGGTTTGTTCCGAGTTATCGGTGCCAAACATTTCACTCTTGTCGTGGAATTTCGGGTGACTGTCGAAACGCCGCTCTCCGAAACATATTCACGCCTTATAAAATGTTATCCTACGGGCGGGAATTTCTAAATGTTAGGATTGAGCCAGACGTTGATAGGTCGCACTTGGGCTGGTTATTTCCCAATTATTCCTGTTAGGGTGAGGGTTCCTGACCGGAGACGAAGTTGTTGAAACACTCATGAGATGGACTCGTGTGAGACACGAGGCCATCTATGGGTTCGTGTGGGACACGACGCCGTCCGATTAATAGGCCAACAAACTGTTAGGTTGAGGCTTATTTCTGTGGAGCGGGAACCTCAACCCCACTATGAAACCATCAACGAGGTTTCCGAAATCTTTTTTGGGAGAACGAGATTTTGAATAACAATAGTGGGAGTCAGGCCAAGAGAAAAAAATCCTTTTAATGCCTGACGATTAATACGTTCGACCCATAATTGTTATGTCTTCTGCATTATATTTCTTTCTATTATGATTGACAAACCCATTATATATGAATACTGCTTTATTGTTTAGTGGGACTGAACAATATGGATTTGATCCAATCTAAGGATGGTCCTAATATGGATTTTTCGAAAATGCATATTCTCGTAAAATGGATCGTTTAGTAATAATGTACAACTAGCCATTGTGGCATAAGTTGGCATAAATTTATTACTTCATAAAAAGGGCTGTAAAACAGCAATCTTGGATAGCTTCATATATCGATCCAATACACATAAAGAATAAGAGAACGTAATAAAAGGGTCCATTGGACAAGTATTTCCAAGGGCAAGGCATTGGAATTTGTACTTACCTAAACTTTGAGTTTGAGGGCCTTAAATTTTGAATAATATGTTTTTGAAACTAATTATTCTAAAACAATGACTGGGTTCTAGATAAGTTGAGATGATACTCACTTATTAATTGTGAACATACTAGATTCCAGTGGAAGTTTTTCAGCATTGAGAGATTATGATCAATGTTAAATGCGGACAAGGTGTCCAAATAATTACATTGCATCAATATTTCTCTGTTTAAATTTGGGCATAGTTTCAGTTACATAATTGCCTTAAAGTACCCAATGGGTTATTAAATACATTATTTTGAATAAATGTATGCGATTTTATTTTTGAAATAAATTCACTGGCAATTAATAACTGTTTGAAAATAATATCGTATTGTCCAAATTTAAAACTGTGAATTCAATTACCAACAAAAGCAACTTTGAGTTGATAATGAAGATTTTATTGTCTCTTTGATTTGGTTATGCCGAAGTTCGAGATTCAAGTGTTGGATAAATACGACATTGTTAAGTCGTGGGAATCTCATAACATCAGCAAAAGGTGACAAATCACCCTTCACAGGGAATTAATAAAAAGAGTCGTAAATCTTCTGGGTTTGACCAGCACTAATGTTTGGACAAAATATTATATTTGCCCAAGGTAATTTCTATTAATTTGTAAACTTCACAATAATCACTTTTCTTAGATATTAGTGTATGCGTTAAGTTACAAATTTTAAATCCTTGATAAGATCGAGGAAATTAATTTAAAATAAACTTCGAGATAAAAGAAGCAATTTGATTTGATCAAACTGGCTAATTATTTTCGAGTTTAGAATGAGTTCTTTGGAGAGAACGTCATTTTTCACAGTTAACTAAGAACACTGTTAATGATATCTCGAGACGAGAAGTTAGACTTCATGCACGCGGACCATCATAGTCGATAGTCACGCATGCGCTTCAACAGTTATAAGATATCAAACAATATTAGATAAAGTTTGATCATTGCTGATCTAAATTGTTTTCATATGGTGTGGGTTTGCGTATGAAACGCAATGAACGTTCTATACAGAATTCCTTTGAGGTCAATTAATTCTGCACCTTACCAAATTTGGAATTAGTAAGTAACTAAGTTTAAATCATATAGTGGGGTTGCCCCATTTGGGTGAGAAAGTTTATGACAGTTGCGTATATGAAAAATGAGAATATTAAGGTCGTGGTAACACTGGGATTGTTGACCGAAACACCTTAAAGATGTTTTAGTGCTAGACCGCACTTAAAGAAAAGTCCGAGATACACCCATAGTTGCATAGGTCGGGTAGAGTGTCTCGCCAGCCTGAGAGATACTGTATAATACATGTCGAACATAGGGATTGCTGCGAGCTGTATAGTACGCATTGAGCAAGGGGTTGCTGCAACGACGAGATATGTTACTAACAATCTCACTACCCTTGACCAAGCAATAATGGTTAAACTCGCTTAGATGGCTTATTCTGTGAGAGCAGATGAACTCTATGCACAACAACCATGTCTTGATTAGATCTAAAAGACTGGTTGAAATATACGAAGCAAGGCTTGTATGGAAAAGGTTGAGTCTTAAATGATGGGCTTTGACTCTGAGGAAACTTTTCCGATTGTTGCAATAAAGTTTACTAAATCTTACTCACACAGATGCACGCTTTTACGAGATCTGTCAGACGGATGTGAAAATCGTATGTCTCTAGGAGATGTAAATGAAAAGCCCAACGATTTTATATCGCAAGCAGATGCTTATAGTGTGCGAAATTATAGAAAAAGGAGTCGTACGGACTTACTTAAGCCTTCAGCAGTTGGTGTCTTTGGTTTGATGAAATAGTTAGGAACTATGGAGTCATAAGTACATAGATAGCCTTTTGTATCGTAATAAAAGCAGTGGGAGTTAGATATAATCTTCGTATTGTACGAGAGTTGTTGCCTTTAGGAAAGAGAACAATATCGAAATACTCCGAATGGTAAAAGCGGGGCTTTGACCAATTCTCCGTAAACGACTTGGGATAAAAGACCTACATTCACGGAACAACCTATTTGGAGATAGTGTTTAGTACAGAATGGCGAGTTTATCCTAGGCTTGAAAAGACAAGGTCAATTACAAGGAAAAGGGTTATTACCTACGATTTAGTTTTCTATGTTCTCGTTGCGAGGTAGGTCGAAAAGCTGAATCGAGTCACATATACAGTTATAATAAGTAGCCTTGTATATGCAAAGTTTGACTCGCATTTTTGACAAAAGATAAATACGCTAAGAGCGTTTGTCAAAATTTAGGCTACCTAGGTAATTAAAATAGTCCATGATGTTGGTCTATTCGAATGGAGAAATATAGGTGGGCAGTTAGACTTATTTTCGAACTCCAGTTTGACGTGGGTGATCGAAAATCCACTTAGGGTTTGGTTTACAAAGTTTAATGGTAGAACAGTACCTTGAAATGGTTTCAAGGAAGCACTTACTGTTAGTACATGGGCATCGTAAGAGCTCGTATCCCAAGTCAACCATGCGCACGTGCGCAAATAATTACCTGGTAGGTAAGAAATCAGTTTGGATATTGAAGTCTTCTTGGAAGACTACAAATAGTTCCAGGCATTGTGGGTCTACTGCTGCCATTGTGGTGCGACAATAGCAGAATGATCACTTTAGCCAACGAACCTTTGTCTCACAGCTAATCCAGACAAAAGAAAAGAAAGAAATATTACATGTTGCATGTATCGTTGAAAAATGGCTGCTTAGCCGTGCAGGAGATAGTGCTGCGGAAACGTGGCCGACCCATTCACTGTGCCTTTTATACAGGCAGTGCTGAATAACGTCTTTAGAAGACGAGTATTAGATATACACAGCATATGGCACCGAGTGCAAGTGGGAGATTGTTGGGAATATGCCCTCGGAATGCCATTCGAGGAAATGAAATTGGGCATAAACTTGAACCTGCTATTCACACTTTAATATTTGGATATTGTATTCAAATATTTATTTATGGAATTAGGCATATTATTTATTTACCTATCCAGTCTTACTAGGCATCCGGTGAGAAGGTAAATAAATAAAACCCATATATACGAGTTTAGTCACCGATTCTCATGGGATGAGAGAGGGGGCACCGATGAGCTATTATTCTCGGATATGAAATTAGTTCATAAGTCTTAGACTTCAGTAGGGTGACTGCTGTCGATCACGAATTATTTGTTGATGACTCTAAAATGGTTGTGCCAATCATTCGCTTGGGAAGCGGGAGGTCGTAACATTGGTATGAATTGAATCAGGAGATTAACTTGTATTTGGACACGACTCGTAATCGACGATCACATGGATAATTACTCGTTGACTGTCAATGATCGATCGACTGACTATAGTAGTATACGTGGACCTTAGACCGAAGGGTCATTGACAGAGTTGGCTTCGGGGTCCTGACTTGTCACTAGTTTGCTAGACCCGCCTTGTTCGATGTTGAACATGGGTCAGCGGCGACATGCGGTCTTGACAACGAAGTGAAACTACTGGGCATTGCTAGTCGTGAGGGATTCACAACCTCGCAAGTAATCGAGGTATATGTCCTATGCATATTCGGGGACAAGGAATTACGGAATCTTTGCAAAGTATAAAAACTAACTCACGTGGGACGTGGAGTGTAGTTTAGTAATTTCTTCATCACGAATTTGACATAGTGTCGGGTTAGTGAGTTTGACATTACCATGGCTCTCACTCGACCAGGACATATGTGAAGGGTCTATACGTATTACGACGATCTATAGTCGGTTCGTAAAAAACAAAGAACGTACTCAACACGGGATCTATTCGGTACCACGGGATTGGCTAGGTGCTTACCGAATTCTAGGATTCCTCCCTTGCCGGGTTGAGACGAACCAAGAGAGTCGGGCTTAAAAAGGATCATTGGGATAGTATCCGATAAAGTGAGATGTGTTATTACATAACTGTCTTGGAGACGTTAATAAAACATTAAATATTAGTATTAGAAACTATATTTACTTGGAATAAGATTCCTGGAATGAAACGACAAAGAATGGACCGAAAATAGGGTTCACAACCATGAGCGAGGCTTGTCAAGGTCGTGAAGCCCGCCTGAAAAGTAGCAGCAGATTCAAAAATTAATATCTCAAAATCTAGACCTCAAATTGAGAATTCCTTTGGTCAGATTCAAGATTGGTGAGTCTTCTATCTGTGGATAAAATTTCAGGTCAATCGGACATCGTTTACACCTCGAACGGATGGAAAAACGAAACTGTCGCAAAGCTGTTGCAAGTGCCGTGACACATGCGGGCCGTGGCCGTGACGAGCAGCAGTGGCTGAATTTTTGGCCCCGAAATGGTCAAGGCCGTGACCATTATGACTCAGGCCGTGAAGGGTGTTGTCATGGCCGTGAATAGGCTTGTTTCAGGCCGTGACGGGCGTCGGTTTGGCCAAATTTATTCCAAATCAAGTCCAAATTCATTCCTTGTTCTTATGTGAGACATATGGGACATTGTCTAGTCATTTGATGACTTTATACAAAGGAATCAAACAAGAAATGAGTCATGTAGGACATGATTTAATTAGAAAATCATTTTCAATAGTTGAATGTTGATTTTAATGTCTTGGACTTGGAAATTTCGTGGCTATGAGCTCTAAGTCCATTTCTTACTCTAAAGAATAGTTCTAAGAGAGAGTTGAGAGAAAAACTTTGGTTGTTCTTTGAAAAACCTAAGTTTGTGAGTGAGTTTATAGTAAATCACACACATATGCACATCTCTTCTAAACATCTTCCCCTCCTCTCTAGCCATCCTTGGGAGGAGGTGGAATTTGGATACGTCCCGTGGTCGGCGTGACGATCTTGTCAAGGTGTTGGAGCTCGGAGAGGTCACGACGTTGCTCGGATCAAACTACGACAACCGGGATGGCTAGGCGAGAGCTAGGATCTTCGCTACAAGGGTAAGCTACGAAAATCCTTATTACGTGTCATGCATATTTTTCTTTACATAACCATGCGATCCGGGGCTCCTTACGGGGATCCCGGGAAAAAATTTTAAACTTCCGCTGCGCCCGGGGTTCGATCTCGGGACACCCGGGGTTCCCCAAAAGTGGTATTAGAGCCATGCTTGGTTTTAAGAAACGACATAAATGAACCCGAAATGATCTCGTAGGCAACATGACTCTGTTGGGGATATGCCCTCGGAATGCCATTCGAGGATGTAATGAATTGGGCATAAACTTGAACCTGTTATTCACACTTTAATATTTGGATATTGTATTCAAATATTTATTTATGGAATTAGGCATATTATTTATTTACCTATCGAGTCTTACTAGGCATCCGGTGAGAAGGTAAATAAATAAAACCCATATATACGAGTTTAGTCACCGATTCTCATGGGATGAGAGAGGGGGCACCGATGAGCTATTATTCTCGGATATAAAATTAGTCCATAAGTCTTAGACATCAGTAGGGTGACTGAATGTCGATCACGACTTATTTGTTGATGACTCTAAAATGGTTGTGCCAATCATTCGCTTGGGAAGCGGAGGTCGTAACATTGGTATGAGTTGAATCAGGGGATTAACTTGTATTTGGACACGACTCGTAATCGACGATTACATGGATAATTACTCGTTGAGTGTCAATGATCGATCGACTGACTATAGTAGTATACGTGGACCTTAGACCGAAGGGTCATTGACAGAGTTGGCTTCGGGGTCCTGACTTGTCACTAGTTTGCTAGGCCCGCCTTGTTCGATGTTGAACATGGGTCAGCGGCGACATGCGGGGTTGACAACGAAGTGCAACTACTGGGCATTGATAGTCGTGATGGATTCACAACCTCGCAAGTAATCGAGGTATATGTCCTATGCATATTCGGGGACAAGGAATTACGGAATCTTTGCAAAGTATAAAAACTAACTCACGTGGGACGTGGAGTGTAGTTTAGTAATTTCTTCATCACGAATTTGACATAGTGTCGGGTTAGTGAGTTTGACATTACCATGGCTCTCACTCGACCAGGACATATGTGAAGGGTCTATACGTATTACAACGATCTATAGTCGGTTCGTAAAAAACAAAGAACGTACTCAACACGGGATCTATTCGGTACCACGGGATTGGCTAGGTGCTTACCGAATTCTTGGATTCCTCCCTTGCCGGGTTGAGACGAACCAAGAGAGTCGGGCTTAAAAAGGATCACTGGGATAGTATCTGATGAAGTGAGATGTGTTATTACATAACGGTCTTGGAGACGTTAATAAAACATTAAATATTAGTTTTAGAAACTATATTTACTTGGAATAAGATTCCTGGAATGAAACGACAAAGAATGGACCGAAAATAGGGTTCACAACCATGAGCAAGGCTTGTCAAGGTCGTGAAGCCCGCCTGAAAAGTAGCAGCAGATTCAAAAACTAATATCTCAAAATCTAGACCCCAGATTGAGAATTCATTTGGTCAGATTCAAATTGGTGAGTCTTCTATCTGTGGATAAATTTTCAGGTCAATCGGACATCGTTTACACCTCGAACGGATGGAAAAACGAAACTGTCGCAAAGCTGTTGCAAGTGCCGTGACACATGCGGGCCGTGGCCGTGACGAGCAGCAGTGGCTGAATTTTTGGCCCCGAAATGGTCACGGCCGTGACCATTATGACCCAGGCCGTGAAGGGTGTTGTCATGGCCGTGAATAGGCTTGTTTTAGGCCGTGACGGGCGTCGGTTTGGCCAAATTTATTCCAAATCAAGTCCAAATTCATTCCTTGTTCTTATGTGAGACATATGGGACATTGTCTAGTCATTTGATGACTTTATACAAAGGAATCAAACAAGAAATGAGTCATGTAGGACATGATTTAATTAGAAAATCATTTTCAATAGTTGAATGTTGATTTTAATGTCTTGGACTTGGCTATGAGCTCTAAGTCCATTTCTTACTCTAAAGAATAGTTCTAAGAGAGAGTTGAGAGAAAAACTTTGGTTGTTCTTTGAAAAACCTAAGTTTGTGAGTGAGTTTATAGTAAATCACACACATATGCACATCTCTTCTAAACATCTTCCCCTCCTCTCTAGCCATCCTTGGGAGGAGGTGGAATTTGGATACGTCCCGGGGTCGGCGTGACGATCTTGTCAAGGTGTTGGAGCTCGGAGAGGTCACGACGTTGCTCGGATCGAACTACGACAACCGGGATGGCTAGGCGAGAGCTAGGATCTTCGCTACAAGGGTAAGCTACGAAAATCCTTATTACGTGTCATGCATATTTTTCTTTACATAACCAAGCGATCCGGGGCTCCTTACGGGGATCCCGGGAAAAAATTTTAAACTTCCGCTGCGCCCGGGGTTCGATCTCGGGACACCCGGGGTTCCCCAACAGACTCATCATCCAATGACACATATAGCGCCATAAGCTCATATTGCTACTTGAAATATCCAGTCCATATTCATTCTAGAAAGCATCTTATGCGACTGGCTAGGGAGAAAATCTTTAGGTCTTCTACACCTAGGCACACATTCACCGGTGCTGAATTGTCATTTCCCTCTACGGTTCACCAAACCTGGATTCCTAAATCACAAATCAAATTGAATAGGACTTTAACGGACGATTTAGGATATCTGAACCAACTGTGTTTAACTTGTTTTCTGCTAACAAGGGACGACCCATCCAAAAATGGGTACCAAAGTCCTGATAAAGTTTTTGCAGATCCTAGCATGGGTAGGTACTAAGAGAGCTGCTCCACACTCATCACTGGGAAGCGACGAGGACAGCCAAACATCCCATCGTGTATGGTATCTCGGGTTGCTCCACATACACGGCTGGCTAGCAATGTGAGCAACAACACGAGGGTACATCATATACATGCATGATTCAAAAGAGCTTTAAATGGTAAACTTTTAACATGCATATGAACTGAAATGTCTAATCCCCTCTCATAGGTACATTTTCACTATGCATCATGCTTAAACATTCACGTATGCATATAAGCTGAATCATTAAAATACCTATTTCAAGCGTTCAATAGCGAAAACGTACATTCTAATGCATTTTTAAAGAATAATAATTCCTAGTTTGCATCTGATCTGAAAATAGATAAATACGTTCACGCTTATTTAATTGGGAGAGAACTTATATGTTTTAATGTGCATGCATTGAGGGGGTGTATCACTCCATATTTACGAGGGGAGGGTACATTTTTAGGGGGAGTACATCTTAGGTGCACGATTTGAGGGGGAGAAACTAACTTTAACCCATATACATATACGTATATATATACCTATCTATATATCTATTACTATTACTATAATATATAAAAGTATATATATATATATTTGTTTATGAAAAGGGAAAAGAAAATCAAAAAAAGGGGGAAAAGAAGGGAAAAAGAAAGAAAAACCCTCTCAGGCACTTCCACCTCCCAAGACGGACTTCAACTTAAAACAAGCAACCCTCGATAACTCAAGAATTTCAAAAAAGGTGAAGGTGACATCCTCACACTAACAAGAAGACGACATCAACTGACCTGCTCCGACTTACTGATCAAGCAGCACCCACCAAAATTGACGCATGCATGGATTCTAAGTTCCCATGGTTCAGTGAGATCAACCTGAACCTAACCCCGGAACGTAGCCGGGAGTTAGTGAAGATTTCAGGTCCATAAAAGCCACATCCCTATATTGCAATTCTTGACAAGACCAAAGAGCGGAAGATACAAAATTCCCTTAGCTCATAAATTACTCGGACCATCCCATATAGGTGCAGGAGTTGATTTCTATCAGCTCACGGGTAAGTCCCATCATTTGGTTCAATGGCGCATGCACGACCGAGCCGTACCAACTCATCGATCTCCTAAAAGACCGATGTTTCATCAAATAACATGGAGCCACGTATGCTATCACCGCTTCACTTGGAAGCGGGAGATATTGAATTAAGTGCTAGTTAGCCCCACACCACTGAACATTCTTGAACACATCGAGTCTAGGTGTCCTCACTTCCTAAATATTTTATATCTTTTTGGCACATACATTTTTTCTTATCTGGACTTCGTGACCAGATCAGAACTTCCATAGATACATACCCTTAAATGTGATTCCATGATTGGAAGGAAGTCCTGCCATTGCAACATCAAAACAACAACGGTTTCAGGCCATCGCCTATGAGCTACGCTCCTAGGTTGATGTTAACGGGACGTCTAAGTGGCCCTGGTTTATCAGGTCCTATCCTCATAGGCCGCGTCTCAGAGTTTAACTCTGAACTCGTGTTGACAGATTACCTTAGTGGCTCTGTCTGGTCATTACACTCACCGACCTGTCGTTTGTGTCCTTCTTGGACTCCTATACAAGCATGCCGATCTCGTAAACACGAATCGCCATGAGGGGGAGAAGGGGATCCGTATAAACAAACAGGTCGGACCACCCACCATTCCCGCCGAGCAAACCACTACGAAGCCGGGCCCACCTGCACTTAAAACGTCATATTTGAAGGAGCCTTAGCACATTTTAGAACACAACCCACGCTCACCATCAAATTCCACCGCGCTTGCAATGATGAAGCTGAAATTCACTAGAACCACCAATGTCACATTCAGATGGAGCTTCGGCACATGTTAAAAGACACCCCACGCATATCTTCTTCTGGAGCCAAACAAGCTTCCTCGAGGCCGAACCAGACAACTTCCTTCGATGAAGACGAATCTGGCGCCGAGAAGAAGACTGAATAAAGCTTGACGACTTCAAAATACTGAAAAAGACAAGGAAAAGATGCAAACAAAATTTCAAAGATCTGCGACATCATCAAGAAACGAATATAGGGGCGTGGATCACAACATACATCCGATCTACAACGTATAGCGTCAAGACAAGAGAGTTCTAGCTGAAAGTGCATTCAAATCCACCGCAAGAAGAGGAGACATCCTTTGCAGGGGAGCAAGGGGAGATTGTTAGGACTCGAGAGATTCTCCATGTACCCAACAAAGATAACCCGTGCTGAATTGAAGATTGAACACTAAGGGGGAGATTGCTAGGAATATTTTATAGTGTCAATTTCATTGTGTTTATCTTAGTTGGCTTGTATTTAATTAACTTTGGGCTAGTTTGTAGTTCTTAGTTACTAGGGGTATAATATACCAACTCATGTGGTATATATACCCCCAAACCCTAATTCATTAGGGTGTATTTTTGGTGTAGTATGTGCGAGTTGCGTGTGTGCTGAATAATAAAAAAAGGAATTTTGACAGCTTCACCTTCATACACTATCACACCCCAAGCATAAGCTTCAAACCTTTATTATTAGCGTGGTAAATCGTCCTAGGTCAGTATTGTTGGATGTCGGAAGGATGGCGAAAACAGCGAAAAGGAAGCAAGGAGACGCTTGACTATCGGCCAGATAGGGACCACAGAGCGTTGTAGTTTACGAGGGCTTGATTATCGGCCTGGCCCGAGACGGCGACATGAAAGGGGCAATCGGGTTGACGATTGAGATTGATGATCTGAGAGGTATGCGTACCATTTATTTTACTTTCTTTTTGTTTATCTAATTCTTGGGTTTTGGATTGGTGTCTTCGTGTGCGACGTTTTGGTTATGATAGGATAAATTGGGCATGTGGCCAATCATCACGAAGTGCAACCTGAAAAAGTCAAAATTTGTTTTTTTCTTCTTTGTTTTTGAATCTTTTCGCCGTTGATCTTATGAAAGTATATGATCATCATTACGTGCGGAAGAAAAAGTATCATTTCGCGGTGCCTGTAAATGAGAGTAGAGAATTTAGGCTGTGATTTTACCGAAACAAAGAGCAATAGTCTGTATGGTTTAGTTTACTGAAACAATTATGGCCATCTTATTGTTGGGTCCAGCCTTAGGAGATAAGACCCATGGACAATAAAGGGCCAACAAGGCTTATATAAGGATTATGTATGCAATTGGCCTATTGCTCAAGAAATTACCTATATAAAGGCCCAGATCGAGCTTCATTTGATTCACACCAAAATTCAAAGTGCTCAGTGTAATGGTGAGAGAGAGAAAAAGTGAGAGAAAAATTTATCCGAGTGGATAAGGGTGAAAGCGGGTGTAGTTTTACTGGGGTAGTTGGCAGTAGGTACAAATACATTAACTGGGTGGGTAAGGGATCTTGAGTTTGGGTTTAAACACGAGTGTTAATTTGTATGGTGTAATATTCTCGATATAGTAAAGCTGGTGCTCTCCGTGGAGGTAGGCAGCATCGGCCGAACCACATAAAAATCTCGTGTTACCGCTCAAACACGAAGGAGCCAAGCCTAAATGATATTCTGAGTATGCATTGTGGTTGCAGTTTTATCTGATCTTCCACATCAGAAAATATATCAAGAATGTTTCGTTATAAGGAAGCCAGTGTTGGGCCAAGCTTTTGAATCTCTGCAAGGATGATGGCGATGGAAAACAGTTTCAAAGTGAGGCAATTTGATGGCACTGGAGTTCTACTCTGTGGCAGAGACGAGTGAAAGATATACTTGTTCATCAAGGCTTGGCTAAGGCTTTTAAATGGGACACAGCATAGCCGGAGAAAATGACGAGAGGACTGTGACGATTTGGGTTCAAGATGTATTTGCACGATCTGTCTGTACATTGCGGGTAACGTTATTAATAATGTTGTTAGTGAGGATTCTGCACCAGACTCGTGGTCTCTAGCGACGTCATTTCGGCTTTATATTGTCCCAACAAAATTGTCGTGGGTCCAAAGTAAACCTTCCGCTTGGCACGAAATATTACCGCTCAACCCCAACAAGTGGCATCAGAGCCAAGCCTAATTGATATTTCGAGTATGCATTGTGGATGCAGTTTTATCTGATCTTCCACATCTGAAAATATATCAAGAAGGTTTCGTTACGGGGGAGCCAGTGTCGCGCCTGTTAGGAATATGCCCTCGAATGCTGTACGAGGATTAGATTGTATAGGGCATTAGATTATTTACCATTCGAAATTTTTTGCGTAATAAGATATTCGTGTATTTAATCAAAGGCAATGTTCGTTTATTGGATATAAGAGTTCTTTACTTAGCATCCAGTAAAGTATTAAATGAACAAATCCAAATGTGTCGAGTTGAGTCACTGTTCTCGATGGCTACGAGACAGAAAGGCACCACTGCACTCTTAACCTCGAACATTAAAAGTCCGTAAGACTGAGGCTCCAGTTGGGTGCTGGATAACCGATCACGGCTTATTTGTCGATGACCTATCGTGTGCCGATATCCCGCTTGGAAGCGAGCTCATGACTTGTGATACGAATCGAATCAAGGGATTGACTCGTTTCATAGACACTGACTCACGGGTCGTACAGTCGAACATGGCTTATTACTCAAGGAGTGTCAATGACCAACGGCAACACTATAGTAGTCTACGTGAACATTAGACCGAAAGGAGCTTTGACGGAGTTGACTTCGAAGTCTCGACTGTCACCAATTTCCCTCGACCGGATTTGCTGTTGCATGGCTCAGCGGGCCAGATGCGGTCTTGATGACCATTTGCGATTGCCGGGTTTAGACCGACGAGTATGGATTCACAGTCTCGCAAGTAATCGAGATAAGTGTCCTATGAGGACGGCGATGGGAAATTACGAAATCCTTGGCACACATATTGAACTAACTCATGTGAGACATGGAGGGTAGTTTGGTAATTTGCCTCGTCTCTGTTTTATCAAAGAATCGCGTTTAGTGAGTTTGACATAGACCATGGCTCTCACTTGATTGGGACACAGCTGAAGTGTTTATACGTAGCACTGTTATCTATAGTGAGGTTCTGGGATAAAGATTGGGTGAAATTTGCACTCGAGTCGGGTTACGGTTCGATACTACGGGATTGGCTAGGTAACTACCGGACTCTTGGATTCCTCCCTTGCCGATTGAGTCGAACCTAGAGAGTTGGGTTTAAAAAGGACCATCAACGTGTACTGATAAGAAGAGAAAGTGTTTTGGGCCTTAACGGGCCTTGGGCGTTGGGCCACACCTTATTGGGCCTCGGGCCATTTATTGGATCGAAGTTGGACTTCTTATTAAACTAACTTTAAGTCTTGGGCTTGGTCAAGTGCTTAATGGGCTCGAGGATAAAACTAGATTTCGCCTTACGCTAATTTCGAAATATGCCTTCGAGGGTATTTTTGGAATTTGCATATTTGATATAAATAAATATGGAATAAAATATTTGGAATATTATTTATTTAAATTTCGAAATTAATCTAGGATTAAGTTTCGAATTCCACAGCATATTTAAATATACTTACTTTGACTTGGTATTTAAGTTAGTTTTTTAATAATAGCAAGTTTCGTTAAGTTTGGATTTTGAATGCAAAAGAGAGTAAGATTTGGCAAAAATCACTCACACTTTAAGGACTAAGATATCGAAATCCAAGCCTTTAAATAGGCTAAGGATTTCGTGCTCCAAAGCTAGAGAAAAGAAGTGATTTTCGAAATCAACCAAAGGCACAAAACACACACCGAATGCACACACGTTTCTCCCACGCGACGGCTCAGTTCTCTCTGCGAGGTCGGCGTGACGATCTAGTGCCATCCACCACCATCGACAAAGTCTTGAAGAAAAGGACAAGGAGCTGCCTATCGCGTCAACTAGTAATTCTCTACGGGTTTGACCCGCCCTATTGCATGTCTATGTGTTACTATTCTGATCCGAGCTACGAGGGCAATCAGGGAACCCGGAAGATTTTTATTCCGCACCGTTCTCGGGGACGTGGCATCTCCAGAAGACACCGGGTAATCCAACAGTGCCAATCTATTGAATCTCTGCAAGCATGATGTTGATGGAAAATAGTTTCAAAGTGAGGCAATTTGATGGCACTGGGAGTTCAACTCTGTGGCAGAGACGGGTGAATGATGCACTTGTTCATCTAGGCATGGCTAAGGCTTTGAAAGGGAACACGGCGAAGTCGGAGAAAATAACAAAAGGAGACTGTGACGATTTGGGGTCACGATGTATCAGCACAGTCTGCTTGTACATTGCGGATAACGTTGTTAATGAGGATTCTGCACCAGACTTGTGGGCGACGAGCTGCACCTCGGAAAAACTTAGCCATAAAGTTAGATCTGAAGCGGGAGTTGTACCGGCTGAAGATGGAAGAAGGTGGAAATCTCATGGATCATATAAGCGAGTTCAACGGACTTATGGATCAACTTGTAAAAGTTGATGAAAGTCAGAGGAAGAAGATACAGCCGTTTCATTTCTTACCTCGCTTCCTGATTCTTATGATAATTTTGCCACAACCATCGTACGGAAAGACGACAGTGAATATGGTGGGTGTCAGTCAACTCTCTTGGCGCATGAAAAGAGGAGACGATAAAATTCTGGGGATAGCCAAAATTCGACATTGGCTATAAACGTGGAGAACCGTTGGTCACAACCATCGTACGGAAAGACCACAGTGAAGAGGAAGGTTCCACGCCAGGGAATTTGGAGGTAATAGGTTCAAATCCAAGAATGGCGGGAAGGTCATTGTGTGCTACAAATATGGTGAATCGGGACACATCAAGAGAAACTATTCGACTTGGAGGAAGGATAGGAATGGCGAGAAAAATTCCACACGATGGTAGCCGAAGATTATCCTGGAGATATCTCACAGTCCCTAATGATGACGCTCTTTCTTAGGATGAATGGATATTAGATTCGGGGTCGACGTGCCATGTTTGCTTCGAGAGAAAATAATTTGGTCTTTTCGAAAAATACACAGGGGTTCGGCCTCCATTTGCTGATGGATATCGTCACGATGTTAGAGGTGTTGGAAAAATCTAAATGGTTGACGGAGAGGTGCGCACTTTTGGTGGTGTGATCTTTGTCCCAAAATTGCATAGGTATTTAATATCATTGAGCCAGTTAGATTCCAAGGGCTATGGGAGTTTCATAGCAGGGCGAGTGTAAAATCACAAGTGGCGAAATGTCCTATTGAAGGGAGAAGAGCGTGGAGGTTTGTATCTTTTGGGCGGGAGTGTTGTCATAATACACTGACTTCGATGGGTTCAGAAAATCGCGCGCGCGTGGTGGAAAGGCAGACGATGGTGAGAAGGGAAGTCCTGCTGGAGAAGGGGTTGCATCAAGGTCCCTCTTCAGAATCGACGGATAGAGTCGGTTCGATAGCTGCACATAGGATTGGATGCGGGTGAATCAATTGGCTAGGACCTGAATTCTTGATTCGAATATGTGTAGCTGGTACAAGGAAGGCCAATGGACGGCGTGGTAATTACTAAAGGTTTACTCTCAAGTTCTCAGAAAAATGTGATCATAAGTCCTAAATTATTTTCTTTAGTGGAGGACTTTGACAGATTCAACAGTCATCCATGGGGAACTATCGCGTATGGAGAAGCTCTAAACTCGTTGAAAAAGGACTTATCACGATATGCAACTAGCAATAGAACAGATGGAGTTAAGAAGACACCAGCACTCACTCTTGGTGATTCGTGCATCCTTTGCAGGTATCTTTAGCAAACTGTGAAATTATGTATGGTCTTTTGTATAATTTTATCAATATGTACAGTTTCGTCTTTATTCTTTTATGATGTAGTGACTAATGACTTATGTTGTTCAATTTGGTGTTGCAAAGGTTCTTGCATATGAATGCATGCCTGGTGTTGCTGAAAGGTTTGCAACGCCTTTGGATAAGGGAGAAGGAATAGTTCCTCGCATGTGTTTGTGAAGACAAATTTGTGGCACACTAAAGCTTCTCCAAAAATGAAGGAAGTAATTAAAGTAGTTTTGAAGTTCGGTGTGAAGACGAGCATCATGCAACCTACAGTTGATGAGTCTAGAGCAGACTTCTTTGCTGCAAGTAGTTTTGAACAGATAGTCTGTTCTGAAGTTATCAAGCGGATAACAAATTTACTATTGACTGGGCTCACAGCTCTATGTATGCCATCCTTTTTGTCTAATCTAGAGGATGATTCCGAGGAGCGTGTGCTTCACGAAACAGGGAACAAACAAATTTTTGCGTGTGAGCCTGCTGGAAGTGCCTGCAAGAAAAGTGTGCATCAAACCCAAAAAAGAAAGGACAAAAGCACAGTTGGCCACACGTCTTCTCAGCCACTGAAGAACGATGAAAAATGTCCCGTATCTTCCCCGCCGAATGTTTAATTGCCTTCACCGACCGAATCTGCACCGTCTTCTGCCTCTCTTCGTGACGATGACGCTGCATGCTTCTTGGATTACCAGTATTCTGAAGAGAACGTTGAACAATTGCCTCGCGAGCATATGTCAATTATAGTAGTGCTGAAAATGTACAGGCAGAAGGTAATGTTTCTAAGCATACAGATAGTGATTCCGAGGACGTTGATTTTGAGACAAAAACATTAAATAAGCTTTTCGTGAAACTGCGCTCGAGAAGGACGAGTTTATCACCAATTACCAAACAATACACGTGCAAGACAAGACGTGTAATACGGCTCGTCTACTGCTACGAGGTGACTTTCTATGTACCGAGGTCAAGACAAGACACGTGCAGGACAAGACGTGTAAATCGGGTGAATGCCCTTGTAGCAAGATTAGCCGAGGACCCTACAAGACAAGACACGTGCAAGACAAGACGTGTATTAGGTATCCTACAAGACATGACAAGAGACAAGACAAGACATGACACGATTTTGTGAGGAGTAGTGAGCATTGGCGCATATGCCTATGCAAGTCATGACACGGGCACCACATGCATAAGTTTTCGCTTACTGGGCTATATAAGCTCATCCCATGTTTTATGTATTGTAGGTCCCAGCGAACACGGTACGTGATCGCCAAGCCAGTAAGGCTTTCTTTTGAAGCTTCCGAGCGACTTTTGGGGGTGGTGTGTTCATGGATGATGACCTGTGAGGCCCGGCGCATAGGAAACATCTTTTGCTGCACAAATATACACGACACATGTAGATAGAACTCGAAAGTAATTAGAAAGTTTGGAAGCATTCTTTTGTCCTAAAAAATGTATTCTTTTGACGTGTACAAAAATGAATTCCTTTAGGAAAAAGGAAAAAGTTTATTCCGCATTCTCGCGCCGTTTCTAACTAAATACGTAGTTAGACATTTAAGATAAAGTTAGAAATGGTGGCGATGGCTAGGGTCTATACAGTTGGTATGAGAGCTTCGGTCACAGGTTCTGTAGACCGTCCATGTACACACGCCCAAAAGTGCGGAAGCAGCCTTGCCTGTAGGTGTTACGTCTATGTGAATTTTATGTGGTATAATTTATTGGCCATAGGAACTGTCAGGGTAAAACGAAAGAACGATGGTTAGAATTAGAGGTGAAGGCAGTAGAGACGCCGATCAGGATAGAGAAACTACAGGCCCAACTGATAGTCAGGATGCAACTATCCTCCAACTCATGGACTTGATCCGGCAACAATCAGCTCAAAATCCAACAGCTCAACAACAGAATACTGGAGGGCAGCCCAGTACTGGACCCTCTCAAGTTGAAATGGTTGGGGAGAGGTTTCACAAACTCAACCCCCCAAAATTTGAAGACACTGTCGATCCAACTTCGGCTGAGGATTGGCTCCGAATGTTGGAGAGCATGTTCCAACACAGCCGCACCCCTGAAGCTGAAAAAGTCTTGTGTGCTGCCTATTTACTGAGGGTAAGCACAGGCCATTGGTGGGATACTATCCTAACCATGGAAGATCCGGTTACAATGACTTGGGATCGTTCCAAGGAGCTTTTCCGAAGCAAGTATTACACTGCTCCGATTCGTGCCCAAAGAATAAACGAATTCATCAACCTCCGCCAAGGGACGATGACGGTGGCGGAGTACTTCGAAAATTCGAGCAACTCTCCCGGTTTGCGGCTCATATGGTGAGCACCGATTCACTGAAGATTGAGAGGTTCTTAGAAGGCTTGAAACCAGAACTATACCGTGATGTAAGCATGGTCGGATTTCAAGGAGCGACTTATGCTCAAGTCACAGAACGCGCGCTAGTAGCCGAGCAAGCCGAGATACGCATCGTACGAGCTCAAGAGGCAAAAAGAAAGTTCGTGCAAGGACTCAGGGGAGACGAAAACAACCCAAAGAAGCCTTTGATTCCTAAGGACCCGAAAACCTATGTCCAGAATAGGACCGGACCACCCCAACAGCCCAATCCAAATCAGGGGAGGCGTCAACCTTTTCAACCCACCATACCAGCATGCCCGAGATGTGGGAGGCGACATTCGGGCGTCTGCTACTCCCAAAATGCTACCTGCTACAAGTGTGGCAAGACAGGCCATTTTTCCAGAGCATGTTCGGAGAACGCGTCCGCCGGTCAAAACCATATCCCTCCTCTACCAAGTGATCCTTATTTCTGGAATATGCAGATGAGGTCATGTTCTGCTCCCTTTAGCACGACAAGTCTACACCAACGATATTGAAGTATGACCCTATGCCCCAAACCCTTCCATCCATTATGAGAATTGCATACACTCAGTATCATAATGACGCAGCGAAAGCGTAGTGGACCCTCATATTCTCCCAACTAATGCCCAAGCTCAAAATACCTGAGCAAATCCAAAACGGAAATACCGCCTCGCTGAGACAACTTAAGCTATGATCAGTTGGCCGTGTATGAACCTCCGTGATAGCTATCCTATTCTCGTTTCGGAACAGCTTAGGATCAGATCTCCAATAGTATGGGTTCGACAAGTAGGAATTCCTTTACGAACAATTAGGTGGTTTTTCACCTAACTGAGCAAACTCAACTCTCTACCCATCGCTACCCGGCATTTTTTCGGCCGACGAAATTTCGGGGGCGAAATTCTTTTAAGGGGGGAGGATGTAATACCCGAGCCCTTGTAGGCTAGCACGACCAATAATCGGTGTGCATATTATGTGTTTTATATGACCCCGTGCAGTTCATGGATTACTCTCATGCCCGCATGACTTCCCGAATTTCTGTGCACGTAATTAGGTGCTACTGCGATTTCGTGAATATTGGTGCATTAAATACGTGTTTACATGATTTTACCGATTTAGGAAGCTAACTATGTGTAGATATGATTTAACAAGTAGGAATCTTCGAAATTAAAATGCAACGGAAAATCAAGGTAATTATAGAGGTGAGAAATTAATATACTCAACAGTTAATAAAAATGTTCGGACTAGATATAAACCCAAATTTAAGCCCAATTTATATGGTTTGGTTCAAAGCAATATACTCCTTAAATAGAAGGGCCCAACTTGATGAAAGTTGGATAAAGGCCCAACAAATGGATTGTTGGCCCATTGTCATTAAAGATAGGCTTTTGGGAAGACAATAACCCATAAAATATGGAAACCCACGCCAAGAAATGTCCCATCAAATAAGCTTTTGGTAGGTAAATACTTATCTAAAAATCTTAGAGTGGGTAAGCTCGTGGAAGTGAGAAAGACAGAGAAGAGAAGAAACGAAGAAGACAGAAGATTTTGGGCAGAACTCTTACCTCCAAGCTACTCAAATCAAGCTTAAGGAAAAGGATTATCACCGTGGAGCTTGGGAGAGGGTATATATCCACTCTTACTAAATCATATTTAATGTTCTAGTATGTTAGGGAGAATAAAAGTCACGAAAGATACATTAACTTCTGTTTTCAAACAAGCTTTAGTTTTAGAAGGACTCGTTGTGTTGAGGTTCTTCAATTCCTAAGAAGGGACCCCTTCGATTGAGGGTTTGGTGGCTCTCGGGGCTAATAGTGAGTTTAATTAGGTTAAATGTTAACATATTTAGGCATATGTTTGATTTGGGTCTATAAAATTCATTTTCAAGGACCAGAAGATGGTTGAGGTTCATGTGAGATTCATACGATTTTAGAAAAGAAATACATTTTGATCGAAGCCCTTAAAGATTTTAGGTATTAAAAGTGTTTAAGGGTTCGCGAATCGAACCCTAGATGACGAACCCTAATTGGCGAATCCAACTTGATAACATAGGTGATTTCGCAAATTGGTTTCGCGAATTAGACACAATTGGCGAACTCTTAGTAAGATTTTACTTCCGCGAATTATAGAGAGAGTGTGACGAATCGGTGTAATTCGCGAATTAAGGTAAGGATTTAGATTTCGCGAACCCGGGAGTTCGGCGAATTCATAAGGTTCGCGAACTAGAGACCAAGTCGTACGCTTCGCGAATTGAAGGAGGGCAGCGAATTGAAATTCGCAAATCCATGCAAACGGCGGATGAAGATTTGCGAACCCTATGCAAGTTGGCGAATCCACGGAGTTTTGCGAATCGAGGGTAAGAGTTCGCGAAGCTTGACTTGGGAAATTTCACGAGTCGAGAGTTCTGCGAACTCAACGAGTTCGCGATCCATCAAGATTGGCGAACCATCACGTTGGCAAATCCATGCAAAGCTAGGATGGCGAATTGGTGTGTTTCGCGAATTTTATAGTTCGCGGGTTGTTAGGGAGCGAGGATCGCGAACTCGAGCTAGTTGGCGGATTCAAAAAGGTATTTCGCAAAGTAGGCGGACGTTCTACGGCGAGTTTCGCGAGTCGGGAATTCACGAACTACAATCAATTCGCGAACTCGGAAAGATGAACTCGCGGACGGAAAGAGGAAGGGGGTTTTGCGAATCGGCCTAGTTTGGAAAACCCTAAGGTTTGCGAATTAGGTTAAGCCGCGGATCATGAATCCTAAAAACGGGTTTTGCGAACTCTTGAGGTTCGCGAATCAAGTTAGGACTCAGCGAAAAACATGAGTTAGCGAGTTATAGTTATTTGACGAATTAAACCTTATGTATGCGAAAAAGATGTTAGTCGCGAATTAGACGAGGATTAATTTCACGAATCATAAGAGCTGAAGAATTTTGCGAATTAGGATATTTCGAGAATAATACTTAGTGAATTTAGAACTACACGACTTTAATAGACTACGAATTAAGGATTATGCATTTAGATTCACAAGTTCAAGTAAGATCACGAATTCTGTTTTACGAATCATTAGCGGAGAGCATGCATGAAAGGTTTCATCAATTTAGCAAGCCATGAATTATGAAGTCATGACATGAGCTATACGAATTTCACGAACTAAGAACTTCACGATCTTGATGAAATAGTTCGCGAACTCCACCAATTAATCTAACACTTCACGAGTTGACTTGACTTAGGCAAACTTCAATATTTATTTGTCATATAGCTAAGCATTTTAATATTTAACAAATTCAAGAATTTAGACGGTACAATGACGATAGAATTTTACGCTTGGGGTCAGGGACCACTAATTTCGCAGGATCACTAGCTAACAATCTACGGATGCGAAGTAAGTGGGAACTTCAACTGCAACGCATAATATTCTGTGTGCATCATTTACGTGGCTACATGCTTCTACTATTCTATGTGAATTATTACATGTCATGAGTTACACGATACATGACATGGCATGACAAGTCATTCGGCATTTCATACATGCATTTCACGGGCATACACGAGTCTCACAAGCGTTTTAGGAAATGACACGTATTATGCATGATCGCCGGGGCGCGACAAATAGTTGCTAATATTAGTTTATCACCAATTACCAAACAATACACGTGCAAGACAAGACGTGTAATACGGCTCTTCTACTGGTACGTGGTCACTTTCTATGTCACCGAGATCAAGACAAGACACGTGTAAGACAAGACGTGTAAATCGGGCGAATGTCCTCGTAGCAAGATTAGCCGAGGGCCCTACAAGACAAGACACGTGCAAGACAAGACGTGTATTAGGGATCCTACAAGACATGAGAAGACAAGACAAGACATGACACGATTTTGTGAGGAGTAGTGAGCATTGGCGCATATGCCTATACAAGTCATGACACGGACACTGCATGCATAAGTTTTCACTTACTGGGCTATATAAGCTCATCACATGTTTTATGTGTTGTAGGTCCCAGCGAACACGGTACGTGATCGCCTAGCCAACAAGGCTTTCTTTTGAAGCTTCCGAGCGACTTTTGGGGGTGGTGTGTATGTGGATGATGACCTGTGAGGCCGGGCGTAGGAAACATCTTTTGCTGCACAAATATACACGAACATGTAGATAGAACTCGAATGTAATAAGAAAATTTGGAAGCATTATTTTGTCTTAAAAATGTATTCTTTTGACGAGAAATGAATTCCTTTAGGAAAAAGGAAAAAATTTATTCCGCATTCTCGCATCTTTTCTAGCTAAATACGTAGTTAGACATTTATGATAACTTTAGAAATGGTTGGGATGGCTGGGGTCGCTACATCCACCTTCCTTCAATTCGTTCGTTGTGAACTTTTATTTGAACAAGGCCGAGATGACGTGGACTGGGTTGATGAACCAGTTGTCGGCGGCACAAACTCAGATAAAGAAGGTGAAAGGAAAGGAAGTTGTTCTTGCTGCGAATGCTAAGACTCGAGGGTAGAGTAGAAAGAAAAAGTCGGACAAGCCCACTAAGCCCAACGGACGAATTTGAAAGGCAAGGCCAAGAAAAATGTGTTCAAAGGCGCCGAGCCGAAGGACAAATGCTTTCACTGCACTGAGCTTGGCCATTGGAAGCGCAATTGCCCAAAGCTAGCCGCCTCAGGTAAAGAACTTCACGTTTTAGTAACTAATTGTTCTATGACAGTATATTTCGCTTTGTGGATCTTAGACTCAGGAGCTAGTACTCACATCTGTGTTTCGAACCAGGCTCTGGAACGAAGTAGGAAGCTGGCGGACCGAGAAATCATGATAAACGTAGGAAGCAGACATAGTGTACCGGCAACCCACATTGGATCAAGAACTCTCGTTTTATCTACTAGAGATAGTTTACTGCTTTCCGATTGTTTAGTTTTGCCCAAGGGGCTTAAGAAATTGTTTCTATTCCCATTTTGAGCGGAAACAGTTACGAGTTCCGTTTTAGTAATAATATATGCAATATTTATTTTGGAAATAATTGCGTTGGAAGTGCAAGTTTACTGAATGGATTATATTATCTAAATGTCGAAGATAAATCTGAAAATGTGAATACAATCACCAACAAACGAAAATTGGTGTCGAACTCGAGACTGATGTGGCATCTTTGACTCGGTCACGCTGGAGAACAAAAGATTCTCGAGTTGGAGAAAATCGGCATTATAAAGCCGCTTGGGTCTGATCCCCATCCGACTTGCGAATCTTGTATCCTTGGAAAGATGACCAAGTCGCCCTTCACAGAGATGTTTGCGAGAGCAGCAGATCTTCCCGGTTTGATCCACACGGATGTTTGCGGACTGTTCGCGGTAGCGGCTCGGGGTAACTTCCATTGTTTCGTTACCTTCACTGATGATCACTCTCGCTTCGGCAAGGTGTATCTCATGAAGCACAAGTCTGATACTTTTGAATTTTTCAAAGAGTACAAGGCTTTGGTGGAAAATCAGACTGGAAAGAGCATCAAAGCCGTTTGATCAGATCGAGGTGGCGAGTTCATGAGCCTCCAGTTTGACGAGTTCTTGAAAGAGAACGGGATCATTTCACATATGACACCGCCCGGAACACCGCAGTTGAATGGTGTGTCCGGATGCAGAAATCGAACACTGTTGGATAAAGTTCGATCTATTGCTGAGCTATAAAGACCTGCCCATATCGTTGTGGGATCATGCCCTGTTGACAGCGACACACATTCTGAATGGATGTCCTACGAAGTCTATCGATTGTATTCCGTATCATATGGACAGGACGAAGACCGAGCTTGAATCACATTAGAGTTTGGAGTTGCCCCTCATTCTGAAAAAGCTCAAGACAGATAAATTGGAATTAAAGGCTGTGAAAGAACATTTTGCCGGGTATCCTGAGGATTCCATGGAATACCAATTTTACTTCCACGACGATCAGAGAATCGTTGTAGCCCTTCAGGCACACTTTCTCGAAGAAGAGTTCGTTCGAGAAAGTGGAGTGGGTCGCGAAGTAACTCTTGGAGAGTCTTCAGAAGCGCTTTCACAGACTCCAGTGTCAGATGACACCGTAGAGCAGTCCGAGACGCAACCTGAGTTGCGCAGGTCGGGTAGAGTATCTCGCCAGCCTGAGAGGTACGGGATGGTCCACATCGAGCACGAGGTTGCTGCAATTGAAGAGAATGTCGGAGACGATCCCACTACCTATGACCGCGCAATCAGGGATAAAGAGAATGGCTTATAGCTATGCAAGCCGAAATGGATTCTATGCACGAAAACTAAGTCTGGACTCTAGTAGACCTCCCAGATGGTTCCCTTATTGCCCTCGTTGCTCGGATCAGATCTGTAACACATAGACATGTAATAGGGCGGGTCAAACCCGTAGAGAATTACCAGTTGAAGCGAGTGGCAGCTCCTCGTCCTTTTCTTCAAGACTTCGTCCATGGTGGTAGATAGCACTAGATCGTCACGCAGACCTCGTAGTGTACCACGGAATCAGTTCTCTAAAGATGGCTAGAGAGAACAGAGCCGTCGCGTGAGGAAAGAGTGCGTGCGTTCGGTGTGTGTTTTATGCCTTGTTATGGACGAAATTTTCACACCAAAATATCAAATAGGGCTACCCTATTTATACTATGATATATTTGGAAATTTCTAGGATATCTCAAAGATATGGTTTTGATTTTGCTCCTTAAGTGGCGAGATTTTTGCCATATCATTCTCTCCATTATTTAATTCAAAATTCATATACGGATACTTACCATAATTAGACAACTAACTTAAATACTAAGTCAAACTAAGTATATGCCAATATGGTATAAAATTCGAAACTTAATCCAACATTAATTTCGAAATTTCACCTTAAAATAAATAATATTCCAAATACATTATTTCCATATTTATATTTAATTTTTCGAAATTAATTCTCAAGGCATAATTCGAAAATCGGCTTAGGGTCAAACTCCAATTTTACCCTTAAGCCTTTTAAGCACTTGGCCAAGCCCAAGTCTCAAAGGTAGTTTCATACGAAGTTCGACTTCGGTCCATTAAGCGGCCCGAGGCCCACTAAGGCGCGGCCCAACGGCCCAAGGTCCGTTAATGCCCAAAACACTTTCTCTCCTTATCAGTATACGTTGATGATCCTTTTTAAGCCCGACTCTCTAGGTTCGACTCAATCGGCAAGGGAGGAATCCAAGAGTCCGACAGTAACCTAGCCAATCCTGCAGTACCGGACCGTAACCCGATTCGAGTACGAATTTCGAGCCAGTCTTTATTCGAGAACCTTACTATAGATTATAGTACTACGTATAAACCCTTCAGCTGTGTCCCAATCGAGTGAGAGCCATGGTCTATGTCAAACTCACTACACTCGATTCTATGATAAAACGGGTACGAGGCAAATTACCAAAACTACCCTCCATGTCTAACATGAGTTAGTTCAATACTTTGGCCAAAGATTTCGTAATTTCCCGTCGCCGTCCTCATAGGACACTTATCTTGATAACTTGTGAGACTGCGAATCCGTACTCGGCGGTCTACGCCCGGCAATCATAAATTATCATCAAGACCGCATCTGGCCCGCTGACCCATGCAACAGCAAATAGGATGGAGGGGAACCAGTGACAGTCGAGACTTCAAAGTCAACTCCGTCAAAGCCTCTTTCGGTCTAAGGTTAACGTAGACTACTATAGTGTTATCGTCAGTCATTGACACTCGTTGAGTAATAATCCATGTTCGACCGTACGACCCGTGAGTCAGTGTCCATGAAACGATTCAATTCCTTGATTCGACTCGCATCACAAGTCATGACCTCCACTTCCAAGCGAGATATCGGCACTCGATAGGTCAGCGATAAATAAGTCGTAATCGGTTATCCAGCACCCAACTGGAGCTTAAGGCTTACGAACTTTTAATGCTCGACGTTAAGAGTCCACTGGTGCCTTCCTCTCTCGTACCCATCGAGAACAGAGACTCAACTCGACATATTTGGATTTGTTCATTTATTGATTTACCGGATGCTTAGTAAAGTACTCTTATATCCAATAAACGAACAATGCCTTTCAATAAACAAATAAAAATTATCTTATTACATAAAAGGTCGAATGATAAATAAGCTAATGCCCTATACAATCTAATCCTCGTATAGCATTCGAGGGCATATTCCTAAGAGAAAGGATATTGGAATGCTCTCGATGGTGAAAGCGTGGCTTTTGACCGAATTCTCCATGAAAGACTTGGGAGAAGCTATCTACATCTTGGGTATTCGCCTTTATAGAGATCGAGCGAATCGTGTGTTAGGACTCTCCCATGCCCTTTACTTGCGAAGGTCCTGAAGCAATATAATATGAACAACTCTAAGAAAGGGTTCCTGTCTATGCGACATGGGATTCACCTTCCCAAGGCTATGAGCCCTCAAAGTGAGTTGGAGCGGAAAGAGATGAATGGAATCCCATATGCATCCGCAGTGGGTAGCTTGATGTACACGATGCTTTGCACGCGACCTGACTTGGCGTACGCTGTGAGCGTAGTCAGTCGGTTTCAGGCTGACCCTGGTAAGGAACATCGGACAGCAGTCAAGACTATCCTCAAGTACCTCAGGCGGACTAAGGATATGATGCTAGTCTATGGTAATGGAGAATTGGAAGTGGAAGGGTATACGGATTTGGATTTCCAGTCTGAGGTGGACGACCAAAAATCCACTTCAGGATTCGTCTTTACACTCAATGGTGGAGCAGTGTCTTGGAAAAGTTCCAGAGCATGCAGATTCCACATGCGAAGCAGAGTATATAGCGGCCTCAGAGGCAGCTAAGGAAGGTGTTTGGATGAGAAAGTTCTTGGAAGAATTTGGTGTCGTTCCTGTAGCAGATATGCCATTGCCATTGTGGTGTGACAGTACTAGCGCTATTGCTCAGGCGAAAGAACCAAGATCTCACAGCAGGTTCAAACATATAGAAATAAAGTACCACGTGTTACGTGGACTCATTGACAATGGCTACGTAGCCGTGCAGAAGATTGCGACCGCGAAAAACTTGGTCGACCGACACGTTCAGCAAGCCTCTATCACAGGCAGTGCTGGCTAGACATCTCGAAAAGATGGGTATTAGATACTACAGCGCATGGCATTGAGTGCAAGTGGGAGATTATTAGGAATATGCCCTCGAATGCTATTTTCGTGTGTTTAATGAAAGGAATTATTCGTTTATTGGATATAAGAGTTCTTTACTTAGCGACGGTAAAGCAATAAATGAACAAATCCAAGTATGTCGAGTCACTGTTCTCAATGGGTACGAGAGAGGGAGGCACCAGTGGACTCTTAACCTCGAACATTAAAAGTCCGTAAGCCTGAGGCTCCAGTTGGGTGCTGGATAGTCGATCACGGCTTATTTGTCGATAACCTATCGTGTGCCGATATCCCGCTTGGAAGCGGAGGTGATGACTTGTAACACGAATCGAATCAAGGGATTGACTCGCTTCATGGACACTGACTCACGAGTCGTACGGTCGAACATGGCTTATTACTCAAGGAGTGTCAATGACCGACGACAACACTATAGTAGTCTATGTGAACCTTAGACCGAAAGGGACTTTGACAGAGTTAACTTCGAAGTCTCGACTGTCACTGGTTCCCCTCGACCCGTTTTGGCAAGTTGATATAAATAAATATGGAATAAAATATTCGGAATATTATTTATTTAAATTCCAAAATTAGTCTAGGATTAAATTTCGAATTCCATACCATATTTAAATATACTTAGTTTGACTTGGTATTTAAGTTTGTTTTCTAATAGTAGCAAGTTTCCTTAAGTTTGGATTGGATTTCAAAAGAGAGTAAGATTTGGCCAAATTCTCTCACACTTTAAGACTAATATATCAAATTAAATAGGTTAAGCATTTCGTGCTCCAAAGGTAGAGAAAAGAAGTGATTTTCGAAATCAACCAGATTTTCGAAATCAACCAAAGGCACAAAACACACACCGAACGCACACACGTTTCTCCCACGCGACTCAGTTCTTTCTAGCCATCTTGAGAACTGATTCTGTGTACACTACGAGGTCGGCGCGACGATCTAGTGCCATCCACCACCATTGACGAACTCCTGAAGAAAAGGACAAGGAGCTGCCACTCGCGTTAACTATTAATTCTCTACGGGTTTGACCCGCCCTATTGCATGTCTATGTGTTACTATTCTGATCTGTAGCTACAAAGGCAATCGGAGGACCCCAAAAAATTTTATTCCGCACCGTTCCCAGGGACGTGGCATCTCCGGGAGACACTGGGTATGTTCAAGAAGGAACTCGAATCAAGCAAGTTGCTCAAGATGGCAAGAATCAGGTATCAATGATAAAGATCATCATAGGCCGAAGTCAAGGATGAAATTAATAAACAACGGCTACTTACATCACTTAGTCTATTGAGTTTTTTATTAGAAGGCCTAGAGATGTACCGAACATGCATACCAAAGTGAAAAGCAATGCAAGTTTATTATTCAGTACTAAATCAACTATTTGCATTTATTTTTAATAAATCAAACTCAGAGTTTAATGGATGATGTAACGTAATTTAGTGGTGGATGATACCAAATACGTTTTTAGTTGGTGGTTTGCCATTGGACGATGATCCGCCCCAACATTATCTAATCAACCAAGGATATACAAATAAGCTTTAAAGGGTTTGACTGGATCTAAGTTGAGCCGTTTGATAAACCTAATTGACCATATTTCTCTTTGTGTTCGGGTCGGGTCATACATTATCGATACACCTCAATATAAGTTAGTTTTATTCTTCTTCTTCTTCTTCTTTCCCTTTTACCTTTGCGTGTGTACGTTAGAAAACCGGTAGGAAAAGGAGACTACGTTAACGCAATTACCTTTAATAATGACGATAATAATGCAGATGAGGTAGCAGCAAACACATGACTTGGGTTCCATAAGAATCAGATCCAACGTCTAGATGTTGTTCACAAGTCGCAGTTGGCTGTGTGATGCCTCATACATCAGGTACAACAAGAGCGAGTTGAATACGGTTATAGTGAATATTAATAATTTGTGGTTAATTAAGATGTTATATATAAAAATATTTAGGTTTGTTTGTCTCTACGCAGTGGAGACATCATCTCCAGTCCCGACCTCGATTTATGTCGACGAAGGAAGGAGAATCCAGGTCTTATTGCATCCGTAATTTGCATTGCATTCCATTTGTTTTTATTATTACGTATCTGCTGCTTTTCTTTATATGTTATACATATCAGCAGATATTTATAGTTAGGGTGATCCATGATATATGGAGTATTATATCTCGCGCTAAATCATATCGATAATAACATTTTTAATGGAAATTAGCATTGAAGACAATACCATACGTAATTCTCAAGTTGATTACTTGAATTCACGCATTACATAAGACATGTTTTCTTCTCCAGCACCGATATAAGTTGAGGTCGGGACTGGAGATGCAAACTGTCTCCACAGCGTAGAGACAAACAACCAAAATATATTTATATATAATAATATGAACTAATTAACTACATATATCGCTATATATTATTCACTATAACCGTATTAAGCCCGCTCTAGTTGTCCCTGATGTATGAGCCATTGCACAATCGTCGCGTCATACACAACCAACTGCGACTTGTCAACAACATCCAGAGGTTGAATATGATTCATATGGAACCCAAGTCGTGTGCCTGCTGCTACCTCATCTGCATTATTATCGTCATTGTTATAAGGTAATTGCATTAACGTAGTCGCCTTTTTAGCCAGTTTTCTAACCCCACAAGCAAAGCTAAAAGAAGAAGAAGAGTAAAACTAACTTATGAGAGAATTCGAAACAAAATAATAATAAATAATGATAGTTATCGTAATAATAGTAACAATAATAATAATAACAACAATAATAATAATAACAACAATAATAATAATAATAGTAATAATAATAATAATAAGAAATCAGTGTATGTATATCGAGGGAGCTACGAAGGAAACCTGAGCACCGGTTCTCGACGGCACAAGAAAGTCATTGGAAAATACCATTCCTGTAATTATTTTATGGTGGCTCTAAGTCATTTTTCCTAAATAAGGATGGAAAGATTATTAGTTTTACCGGCGAAACATAAATGAATGTCGAGCCCAACATCCGGATGTTATTATCGACATGATTTAGGGAGAGACATGATACTCCATATGGGATCGTCTTGACGCTACATTCTACGCAGGTCAAAATAAATCAGCAGCCATTGATCACCCTAACTACAACATTTTCTAATACGGATAGCATATCACGATAAGTATCAGATACGTAATAATAAAAACACTAATGGAATGTAATGCAAGTTGATTACCTCGAATTCAAGCATGCAATAAGACCTAGTTTCTCCTCCTGACGTCGATATAAATTGAGAGTCGCGCGTGTTCACGATCGGCGAGTTCCACCTATATAGAGAATGGATTTAGAGCATGTTACCATAATGCTATCGAGTCTATTTTCAGGAAGTCGAAGCCAGACTCTAATATACGAGCACAACCTCACATACACTCAAAGGTCCACCATTGGAAAATGGAGTACTATTAACTGGTCAATTTTATTACTTTTATCTAAATCTGGTTGTTAGAAATCGTGAATCGAAGAATTCAGACCAAACAGTTTTGGTGATTGTCCAAACTTGATTTACTATACCGGTTAAACTAAGTGCAAGAACGGATACCAGTTAGCAGTTCAGAAGCGCACTAGAAACCGAACGATACCGAATCTGATAAGTGCCAAGATCGGAGTACAGATACCGGAACTGATAAAGTGACAGGATCAAAGTACAACTACCGGAACTGACGAAATGCCAAGACCGGAGTCAGAATACCGGACCTGCCACGTGTACAAAGATTCAAATTATTCAAGGCGGGACTTTGAAGACTTCTATTAAAGCATTTAATGCAAGGCTGCAAGGAGGAGCCAAGTTGAAGTCAAGCTAAGCTTAAAAAGGAAAAAGCAATTGGCACAGCGCGAACTGCTATGAAGACCGGACAGTACCCATTTTGGAAAAAATGCATTTAATGCAGTGTCCAGTACAAGGAGCTATCTCACAACGGCCTTCTTCAACAGAGATCAACTATATATATCAGAGAAGAAGCACTGAAGAGATACGACACGACACCACGGGAAATCAAAGACATTATTCAAACTCTAAGTGAAGAAAGAAGTAGAGAGTGTTGTCCTCACTGTACGAAAACCGGTATAGGTTAAGTGAGTGAGTTGTTTTCCGACGGACTGTAAAAAGTTGTGAAGTAGGTGGATTGTATTTTTACGACTGCTTAGGTGATTCACTAGATAAAGCTGAGGGTGGCTGGGTAGGTTGTACAGTGAGTGTATAACTGAAGTCTAGTGAACCTTCCTTGCGAGGAAGAAGGGGAGACGTAGGAGATTTAACTCCGAACTTCCAGAAACAAATCGGTGTCTCTGTCACACACTCACACTAACAAGTCACGCACACCGGTCTTGGTTCAAAACCGACCGACTTGCTTCCGCATCACACTTAGAAAGATATCAAGAATAGGTATTAGCCCTAACCGGTTAACTACCAAAAAGCGTCAAGCGTTCATTCACCCCCTCTAAACGCGTAAACCGATCCTAACACTGGTGCAAGATTTAATAATCGTACTAATATGTTAGATGCATCTGATGAGGTTGGGGATGAGTTGCAGAAGGTATTGGTATTTCTTTTTTATTTTATTTGTCCTCATTCGAAAAGTATGTTCTACCTTAAATTACAGAGTTCACCGAGGTTATATGCTTTGCTACACAAAGTATGGCCTTTCTATTACGACTGGCAAGAAATATTTGCAAAAGACACAGCTACTGGGCGGCTTCTTTGAGTTTCACAGAAGCATTACCTAAAAAGAGAAATGGCGAGGATTATTTGGTGGAGATAGAAGGGTCTGCTGGAACAGAAGTATCTAGGGTTGGGTCTGAAAATCAATAGAGGAGGCGACAATATACTTAGAAGGAAATTACCAATCACTCCCAAACCAGTCTTACAACGAGTTTACTTTCTTTGGTGGTGATAATTCCGAAGGCACACACTTCAGTCTGAAACAGTGTAACATAGATCTATCAAAAAGGCCGAAAACGGATTCTATGGGTGTAAAGAAGCCGATGAAATTTGATTCTTCAACTGAGAGGTACTGAATCACATAACACAGCTTAGTGGAAAGACATGTGCTCGTTTAGAATGTCTTACTTTGAAGCTTGGTGTGGCTCGCACATGAAGGAGAAACAAATTATTGTTGCTGAAATTATTCGAACAATGCCGCTTAATTTGACATTGTCACAACGTTTCTCAATAGCTAAAGCGATTGCGTCTGATCTTGTGAGACTAATTACAAGGTCTAGTGACGATCGAGAGTTTGTTGTCTGGTTAGAGAAAAAGACATGTGAATGTTAAAGTGTTTTGGCAAAACATTTGTTAGATTTGTCTGAATTTTGCAATGTTTGGGCAAGTGAGCAAGTTAATAAGTGTTTTGGCAAGTTGTATTGCATTCGGAACTTTGGTCTACATTAAGTAGTTTTTTTTTGCACTGTTATCTTGATCTTTGTACGTTGGCAGTTTTTGTTGTATTATTGCTTAGTGGATGCATATTTTTGTGTTGTTATTTTCAATTCTTCTGCAATTCTAGAATGGATGTGCTATTGTTTGCTGAAATTATGTTATTCTAATATGGATGTGTCTGCGCCTAGTTAGGATGTCAAAGGAGCGGGATCCAATCACCGTCCCCACCAAGTAGGGTTATTTATCGAATAAATTAGTGTATATAAACTTGTAGAATAATGCAAATAGCACCCTGATTTCCAACTTAACAAGAAATAAAACTAGTTTAGCCTCTCTTTGAAAGTCAATCCTAAAATAACATCCATCACAAACAACTTTTTTTTTATGCTTGTAAGATATCCTAAGTGACCGAAAACAAAACGTATCAAACAACAAGATTGTGCAGCTCAAAGACATCCTCTAGATCTCCTCCACTCGTCGTACATGTTTGTCGCGTACTCATCACGCCATGCATTCCAAGTTGTAGTGCTTTCAATCGACGAGATGTCATCTTCCGCATAAGCATTGTCAGCATTCTCATTAACAAATTCTTCTGGAACCAATTCTTCGAGGGGGTCAACCGGTATCTCTCTTCAAAGAAAGTTATGGAGCAACGCAAATGCCAAAACTATACGATTTGACTCTTAACTGGACAGAAACAAGCACTCTCCAAAATATCCACCTTATTTTCATAAGACCCCACGCTCGCTCAGTTACGTTTCTAACAGAAGCGTGCCTCATATTAAAGTACTTCTCATTTTGAGGTGCTCGAGTCCCAGTCCCCATTCTGACAAGTGATAATGTACACCTCGATATGGTGCTAGAAAACTTTCGGAATTTGCAGATCCATTGTCACACAAGTAATACGTCCCTACAAGAATGAACATAATAACATTATACACAAATAATTTGAAAACGTGATACGACATTGCACATAACATAGGGAATCCATATGTTTACGATCACGAAATCCATCTTGGCGCAATAAAGCTGTAATACCCATAAAATTAATATGGGATTATTTTATAATGTCCGGAAATTAATGAAGTCGATTTTCGGACAAAACGAATTTTTGATGTCAAATCGAAAACAATAATTGGGTGAGAATTGATAATTTGAAATGGGCAGGATTAAATGTGTAAGAGAGGCCATAGAAATGCCCAATTTGTTTGATGGCCGAAACTTGTGTATGGCCTAAGTAAAATATTGAGGCCCAAAGTAAATTGAGATAAGGATGGCATTGCTTAATGGAAAGGGTAAGATACGTTGGAGCTAGGTCATTCGCTTACTACTTAAACTAAAAACAACTATCTCCATACACATAAACAAACGTCAACATAAAAAATAAACGAGAAAGGAGAAAGAAAAAAAACCAGAGAAGAAAGGAGTTAGAACGATCAAGGCAAGACGAAAAATTTACAAGAGGTGAAAAAAATTACTTTAAGCCTACGTGTTTAAACCTTTATATGGTTTGGTGGATTAAGGTAACGTTAAAGCATGGTGGGAAGTCGAACAACGAAGGATAGGCAAACTTTGGCAAGCTTGAGCGACTTCAGCCTAGGAGATCAATCAACTTTGCTTGGAAGTAAGGTAGGTTGTTTTTAAACCCCTACAAACCGTATTACATTCCTTAAAAATTCAGAATCTGGATGAACGGGTCATCCGAGTTCGAACGAACTAATTTTACCATTTTTGGAAATTTTTATGATGTGTTTGATGTGTTATTATGTGCTTCTTGAGCTCAAAATAAGAGTTCTGTATTTGATGTTATACTTATATGGTTTGAGTGGTGATCGAGCAAGTATTCTGAAAAAATCAGGGTTTAATATGAAGGTTTGAAGGAATCGGACGATTGTATGTTTCGCGGGGTTTATTAGGTCGAGAATGAGTGTAATAAATAACGGGGATCGGCCGAATGGAATTTGGGTCGCGGAACTACTTTGCGGGCCCAAAGGCTTTCGTAGTGTGTGGGTGCAACAGGTTTTCGCGGCTAGAGTTCGGGTTTCGCGAGTCGTGAGACAGCGACGGGCCGACTTCAAGTTGTGCGGACCGACTTCACTTTCGCGGGGTGATTCCTGTGAGTGGTCTCGGGCCGACTTCAACTTTTGCGAACCCGGGTGTTGACTCAAACTTTCGCGGGTCGACCAGTGCTTTCAAAGACGAATCGACGATTTTAGATTTGGCCTTTGATCGATACTGAGTGAGTTTGACCGAAGATTTGATTTTGGGCTTTTGCCCTATATTAGGCACACTATTTAAAATAAATTATTTTCGGCCCAACCCATAGTTTGATGGTTTAAGGTTATTTTGGGATTTTCATACGTTCGGCCTAGTTTGATAGTTATACGAGTGTGATTCCGGTGTATTTATCACATGTGATTGATTTCTATGTGCATATCACGGCATAGCACGTGAAAGGTTGATATACCGTATGCATGCAGTGACGCTTTATGGTGTCGAGTGAGGGGGGAGTTGCCGATTTTGGCAGTCCGGTATAGACGCGATTGGGCACTTGGTGGAAGATTGGGTTAGCGACTCCTGTCTACTCGGCATTGAGCCACCCGAGGTGTACACCACCGGATATATGATTTGGATTAGTGACGTCAGATAGGCGTGGAGTGACCTGTCTACCCGGGTATAGTGGTACACGACTCAGGATGCAAAACCGTCGGGACGAGATTGAGATTTGCGGAAGGAGCGACCTGGCACGATCGCCGTGGCTACCGCATGATTATGCGTACTTTGCCATTGGGCGCGTGGGTGCCGAATCTAGCCCAGGGCCCTATTATGTATTGAGAGATGACGTAGGTTTGAGCATGCATTATATCATGTTGTGAGGACTCGGGATTGGGTTGAGTGCACGCACGCATTGCATGGTTTTACCACCACCTACTGGGCAACTGCTCATGGTTTTTTTGTAGGTAAGACCGAACCCGACACCGATGAGTGTCAGGGTTGAGCGTTAGGCTGGCTGGCGGCGGTAACTCCACGGGCTTTTGAGAGCGGTGCAAGCATGGGATGCGACCTGTGGAGTGGCGTAGGATAGTCGGGTTTAGACTTTTGGGGCTTCGGCCCGATGTAGTTATATGAACAAACGGGTCCTCCTCGACTTTGTTGCGGAAATCCGTTAATCTATTTATACCAAACATACTTGGTTTGCAAACCAAGTCCTAAACTAAGGACTAATACAATCAACGCCCTTAATTACAAGAACAGCTAATTAAATCAAAGCACAACTAATATTGATATTCTATAATCTCCCCCTTTGTGCTTGATTTCTCTTCCGCACTGTCTGTCCTTGTCGGGCGTAGTATGACCTGCGCAAGTCCAGCGCATGCTCGAAATTCCTGAGCATTTCCCGTAGCTTCAGGCGCTCAATGTCATCTAGCAATTCCATCATGAGCGGTTGTTCTCTCACGAACCGATGAATCCTCAGCATCGTCTCTCGGTTGATTTCTTCCAACCTCTATTCTATGTTCCTCCTGATGACCTTGAACGTCCCATCACAGAACTTGTGGATCTCAAGCTTAGCATCATCCTAGTCTTCTTCGCGATCGGATTTTGGTAGGTGACTGAACTGATGTGCACGTGATTGTTGGGAAGCCCTTCGATCTCAGGTGCTTTGTTGACCGGGGCGGTCATGTTGACCTTCTTCATGTTGCTCTCCATGAACCTGTAGTCCCTCGAGACCTGCTTTCTTAATGAATCCTTGAGGACCTTTGTACTTCTCTACATATAGCGGTATAGGTTGTACACCTCTTCAGCGGGGAGATACGATAGGTCGCTCCCGCTCAGTTCATCTCGAGTTCTATCTACTCGCTCGATGGAGTAGTGAGGTGTTGGAGGACCGCCTTTTGCACAGTAGACGCTGAATAGCTGGCATATCGGGGATAACTCATTGAAATGACTCTTCAGTCATTTCTTCGGGATCCCCAGCCTCACATCTGGTCCTAGTTGGGTCAATATCCAAAGGTAAGTCATCATTTTCTGCTGATCCTAGTGATAGATCCCTCTTAGCTCGAACTCATTCGGCTTCTTGACCTTATTCGGCGACCTCCAAATCTGTTCACGAACTTCTTCGAGGAAGGGGATTTCAATTCTGATATTTTCCCATGGCGAGTCGATCCGAACGGTCCCTAGCATTTGTCTTGTAGCAAAGCCGCTCGTTGCGCAATCAAATCGGGAAGCCCTGTGGGGTCTTGTTCGTGATCTTCTCCTTCATGAAGCTCTTCGTCTTCTAGCAAAATGAGGTCCACCGAAGCTTGTTGTAGGAACTGCTGAACGTCCTTAAGACGTTGTCTCTGATGCTTCTCGGGCATGGAATGGATAGTCCACTGTCCTTCGAATATGTACTTGTCAAAGAACGGATGTGGATTGACGCCGTGTCCTGATGATCCCGGCTGGTGTAGAGCTATTGAGGGAGTGGCTTGGGTCTGCGCCAAGGCCATGAGCATAGCGGCCTCTTCTTCTGGAAGCAGGGGCTTGTGAGGGTCATTGGTGTGGGCGGAGGCGTCGTTAGGGTGAAGGATGGTGGGTCGATTTGGGTTTGGGTTAGAGTGGTGAGGTGCGTGGTGGTTGTTTGGGTAGTGGCATGTGTGGTTTCAGCGGCTCCAGCGCTTGTCTACATCACGCCTGAGCTTCATCCTTGACTTCGAATTTTCGAGGCCTCTTCTCCCCCACATGACGTCCTTGATTATCTGGGTCGTCATGTCAGCGTTTAGAGCGAGAGCCTTGGCCTCGACAGGTTTCGGTCAGGTCAGGACGATCGACGAGACGGCGGAAGAGGTCTTCTTCTTCCAGCGTTCGAGTTGTCAGCTCTAGTAGGCTGGCGACTAAGATGGAGTGGAGGTCGCTGATAGGTACTGTTGCAGGTTGATTAGGTTGTGGGTGAGGATGGGCATGGCAATTGGGAAGGGTTGTGTGGGTTGAGAGGGTGTGAGGATAAGTTGTGAGGAAGACGTCTCCGAGACGGGTGCTTTTCGATCTTGGCGGGACGTCTCGATTGCTGTACGCACGCTCTCCATGATTTATCTTCAAAGGACTTTAATGCTTCGGAGAGAGCGGTCTGGAGTCGGTCTTCCGACACGAACTAGACGGGCGCCTCGTCGTAGATGGACCAGGTCGCCTGATGTCGCCTGTTGACAACCCTTGAGCTAACACCTACTCCTCAGGTTGGCTTGGAGTCACTTGAGGTTGTGATTATTCAAGACTTCCACCCAATCCTTGAGTCGAATCTTGGAGATTCTCCTCTATGGGTGTTTCGGCAGGCTCTGTTTGGACCTTCGAACCAGACACCCGTAGGCTGCGTTGCGGCTCAAGATTGAACGAAGAAGTGGCCGCAACACTTGAAGAGATGATCGGCGCGGTGTCCAATGTGGTGGTGACGGTGGTGAAGAGGGACTCGAATTGTATACCTAGTCTTCTAGGAGTCCTTATATCAATCTGATCTCCTCATCGGACTCCGTGTCAGATGAGGTGGCTGCGTGAGGAGAAGGTTCACGCTGAACGTCCTCACGAGCCTATTCCGTCACCCGTGGAAGTGAGGTTAGCCCCATTCTGCCTCGGGCTGTGCTACTTGTTGAAGAACCTCCTCAATAGGCTCTTTGAGCACGCCTACATGCAGGGCACTTCCACTTGTAGTGTTTCTGCTGGAGCCTCTTGTTCCAACTCTGCTGCCACAGCAGTGATCAACGTGGCATCTACATCAGGTATTTGTATGTCCTGAGTTGGAAGCTCTTGCTCTACCTCCTGGACCACTGCATCAATCATCGTGTCCTCAGGGCTTGAGTGTTGTTGTTGAGGGCTCACTTGGAAATCTGACTGGGGCCCTCATATCATCTGCTCAGTGATGGTGTTCCCGACAGTATCTCTGGTATTCGTCTCCGGCGGGGTCGGCAAGACGAAGAAGCTCAAATGGATCGGCATCGATGGTTGTATCAGATCCGTGAGCCTGGGGTTGTGGAAGAATTTGAGTCGCGGTGGTTGATAGTTCCCTCCTGGAGGCAGTCGTGGAATATTGTCGTGGAGCTCCATGAGGTTGGCAATGATCACATTGAACCACCGGGAATAGGGAACATTCTTTGATCGCTTGTTCTCCTTTTGTCTGATCTGCTCACCTAAATCATTGCAGATCAGTTGCGTGAAGTCATAGTTGCGGGAGAATGCTATTCCGTAAAAAATATGGAGAATGTTGAGGTTCCCTTTGTCGAACCCTGCGTGCTTTGGTGACAGACACTTATTGATTATCCCGAAAAGTGTCTTCCACGGATGAGGGATGCCATTGCTCTGAACTTGAGCAAGCTTGGTGAGAGGTGCCGGTATCCTATGTGGAGAAAGTTATGCACCATTTCTGTCTCGGTAGGCAAAGGGTCGTGGTTAGGGCTGAATGGCAGGTCAAGAACGAAACCAAGATCATCTTTGCTGAAGCAGACGTGTCTTGTCCCGACTATTGTGGTGAATCTGTAGCTGTTGTCAACTATATGACTCTTAATTCTTTCCCAAAATTGTTGGAGATAAACCATATACTGACGCCGTCATCGTCGTTGCGTTCCAAAGAGGATGGCCTTGCAAAATGGACACGATTATCTCGTCCGGACACCTGAAGGTAGTCAGGTCAAGTTGAAAGTTGGTGTCCTGCACCTTGAGGTATAGATTTTTGTCGTATATGTGGTTGTAGGCAGGATAGCGATCCATCTGAAATACAAATGTAAGTCATTAGCTAAGTTTAAATTGAGTCGAAAGCCGAATTCATCAAACCATAATGATGAAGTATTATAGAGCATGTTTGATAAAATTTTAATGGAAATATATATTCACATATAGGTCATATAGGGTGAACTTTGAAGAAATAACTTCATTTCGACATAAGCTTGTAAGTCCTATAAAGTTCCAGTCGAAATTTTTCTAAGTGTTTAACTGTTCACTCCGTGCCTTTTATCGTGCGAGAATTGAAATTCTCAATTAAATGTGTGATTATGAATTAAATCTGCGTGTGAATTAGCGATCCAGAAAGTTTTATTCGCTATTGAAATCTACAGTGAAAAGGACTTAGAAAATTTTCGAAGTTTTTGAACTTAAGATACGATACTGTAGCCGAGAAATTTTACGATCGAGAAATTTCCGTGTAAATTGACGTTCGAGAAATTTTTCGCGCGTGAATAAAATTTTCGCAGTGAAAGTTATCGAGCGAGAAAGTACTTCGATTTTAAAATGGTTTTGCGCTATGGAATTTTACGATCGAGAAAAATTGATAGCGAGAAACTTGGTGACTCGCCGAGGAAATTTTCGATCGATAAAAATCATCACTGTGCATATTTGCGATCGAGAAATTAAATCGTCAAAAAATTAGTTTTATCGCCGCTAAATTCTCGACCGAGAATGAAACTGAAATCGAAATTACTGTTTGCGACTGTAAGTTTTGTGCTCGAAACATATTTTGCACCTATTATATCTATTTCGTTCAGTAATCTTTTCGCTCGCATAAAATCCTAAATTCAATTTCTCGATTGTAATTATTTTTTCAATCTACGTTATCTTTCTTAGCGACTAAGTCACAAATGCGATCGAAAAACTTTTACAATGCAAACAGAAAACAATTGAAATTCAATTGACACTATTTGTGAGCGAAAAAGTTCTTCGACTCCTTCAAACGGTGATATCCCAGATTTAGTGTTACTTTCAGTACTCAAATAACGCAGGGACTCAAAATAATCTACCTTAAAACGATCAAGAAACTTCGAAACTATCCTAATGTGCAGTATTTAACCTAGATTATGCTAACAGATTGGTTTTTAAACACTGCAAACTAGCATTCGAGTTATCAGACGAGAAATGAACAAAGGATCATGCGAAATATATCAAAATACAGATGCAAATGAAGTTTAAATACACGAGAATCCCTAAAGGAAGTCAAATCTACCTTCTAAAGACGAAAAAAGAGGAAAAATCGAAAGATTTGAAGGGTTTTGATGTTCGTCTTTTGAGAGAAAAAGTTTTTCGCACGAAAATTTGACTGTTGAATTTTGCGGTTGAGGGTTTTAGCGTGTATTTAGGGATTTTGGACTGCAAGCAATGATTTCGTTTAATTGGGCTGATTAGACATTTTGCGAGACGTAGTGGATTTAAGCCCATTACCGTTTACGGTCGAGAAACTTACGATCGAGAAATTTGTTTTGGTTACTATTTAATTTTCGCTCGACGATTCCGATCGAGAATCTTTTGGTTCCTGTTTAATTTTAGCTCGTCAATATGAAGGCGAAAATTACAACTTGGTCCCAAAATCATTTTTCGCTCGAGAAGCCTCGAATGAAAATTGTAAAATTTGCCTGAATTTCTTGATTGTAAGTTTTTCTATGTACTTCAGATTGATCATAAGTTTCAGAGCAAAACTACATAGTTGCTCCCCCTATATAGGAAAATAAATGCAATTAACTCCCTATAACTCCGGTTGGTGACATCTGGCTCCGTCTTCACATTTTATAAATCTGCAATGCTTAAAGCAACAGATGTCGAAAATATTGGAGTTAATTGGAAGCAATTTCACCAAATAGGCACATTGCCTCTCCGAGAAAAAAAATGTTAAATCCACAAAACATAAATCACGTTAACGATTCAACGATTTAACGTGCAAAATCTTATTTAATGCCGTATACTCCAAGTCTTGAGTAATTCGTGAAGGCTTCCTTATTGCTACTGCAGAGCTTGAAGAAAGATCATAAAAAATGTTTGGAGATTAATGCATAGCTTTTGTAGATGCTCCCCCTCAAAAGATGCACCAAAAATTGATTAATCACTAAAGCACATGGAATCAATTTTCAAGTGATGCGCAAAAATACAGTTTCGCTTAGATACATGGTCCCCTAATCATGTGTTCAAAATGTTGCGCGAGGGTATGAGCATAAACAAGTAAAATCGCATTTAATCGTTCACCGTAAATGCAAATTAAACTTGTATATCAGAATGTGCGATTTATCTTTTATATGTATAATATTTTTTTTATTTAATTAATTTTCTTTTTTTCGTAAGCATATTAATATTCTATTATGGGGTCAGATTATTTTGCTACGATAACTGTCATGCCTAAAATTTCACACGACACTTGAAAAGATCGTATGCCGTCAAGTCCCGTCGTCAAACTAAAGAGTCCTAAGTTCATAAAATGATCCATTCGACAACTCTCACTAGGTTCACTCTAGCACTCAATTATTTTTACCTTGGGATTTGTATATTTATATCACTCAAGTCAACACAAGCAATATTAAGTCAATTTACCTGTGATCGAGGGGTTTTTAATCTTTCACCTATGCGCAAGACCGTCGATTTGGAATCATAGAGACTGTAAAGGGTTTTAATTTGGCTCTTGACTTAGAAGGGAAGGATAATTTTGGAATTGTGGACTAACGATCTTCTTCCTTTTCTTCGTCGATCTCCTTCATCGGCATTTTGATCTTTTCCATCCTTAAACCTTTTCATATTATGCTACACTTGCTCAAGCTGAAGCTCCGCTTCTCTACGAGGCTGAATAATTATCTAAGGCGAAGTTCTTCTCGTTCGTTCTTGGGCCGACACGGCGCTCCTTTTGTCTTAATCCTTAGTGAGGTTTCAGAGATTATCGATTTGAAGAAGTTCGCAGTTGCGGAATTCGAACCCAAGGACGTGCTCCCCTTCTTGTTGTCTCGATATAAGACCGGATTATCGTTGGAGAAGTTCACTTCGTGGTGCTCCTCTTTCCAGCCGTTATGACGAGTGTACGAGATTATCAAATGAGAAGTTCACAGCAAGATCCATGCCCCCTTCTAATGATTTCTAGAAGATTTCAATAATTAGGAAGGCAAGTTCTTTTTAACTATTTATTGTGCGTTGAGCATTCCTCGTGTGCGTTTTCCACCTTCTTTTGTACCTATTTTCTTTGTCATATCATTTTCTCCCCTTCATTTTCTCGATTGACCATCCCATCGCAAACTTAGTTGTTCGGTTGAAGGCTCAAAGGATTTTTAAGTGAAGAAAAGGATATCGGAGTAAGCTCAAAATGGATGGCTAAAGGCTATTTTAAATGATTGGCATTTTCTATACGTAAGGCCAAGTGAGGGCTTTCCTAAGTGCTCTAATCATTTTCCTACGGAATTAACGCAAGGTGAGTATGAAGCCAAGAATCACTAGTTAAGACAAGCAATTGATGTGTGACTCGCTCAAGGATAGATCCATAGAAAGGAAAACTAAAAGGCCAGAATCCTCACTTATGTAAAAGTGGCTTCTGTGTCTAGTGGAACAAACTAATGACCTTTAGACACAAGAATGCGACTTAGACTGACCAATTTAAGCAACAAGTCAGTCTCATGTCAGTGAAATATAAAGGTATCCTAAAGGTATCGTCATGCCCCTAATTTTATACTTATATGTATACTCCCTCTGTCCCGTTATTTTTATCACATATATTGGTGGGCGCGTAAATTAAGATAGTATTATTATAATAATATAGTACAATGAAAAAGTAAAAAAGTGTATATTTTGACACGTCTTTTAAGAATAGTTACTATTATTATATTGATTGTTTGTGATAGTTTTTTGGCTAAATAAGGAAAGGTGATAAATTATTGGGACGCCCGAAATGGAAAATGGTGATAAAATTAGCGGGACGGAGGGAGTAATTTTTTTGTATTTTTGAATTATTTTAGCATTATTATATTTTTATTTAAAAATGAAATTTTTCACGCAAGATATAGCAGTTTAAGCATAGAAAACACATAGCATAGAACATGTGAAAGCACGTAGAATCACATAGTGCACAAATTATGGAATGTTCAACATGCCTAATTTTCGGACAAGGAATTGAACCGTTTTTCATCCAATACCTTGGTGAAATGTCAGCTAGTTGATATTCCGTGTTCACAAAGTACATGTCAATGGTGCCTTTTCTACTTGATCTTTGATGAAGTGATATCGTATGTCTATGTGTTTTGTGGGTGAGTGATGAACTGGATTGCACGTAATCGCAATGGCACTTTGGCCATCGCTATAAATGGGTATATTAGTTAGACCTATAATCGTGAAGCTGAGTCCGCATCCATAACATCTGCGAGCAACAGCTGGCGGCCGCGACATATTCTGCTTCAGCCGTCGATGTTGAAACGCAGTTCTGCTTTTTGGATGACCGGCAAACCAGCTTTTCGCCTAGAAATTGAGCGCCACCGGATGTGCTTTTCCTGTCCATTCGCCAACCTGCATAGTCAGTGTCAGTGCCTTTAGGATACCACAATCCTAAGGTAAATGTGCCCTTGAGGTAGCGCAAGATTCGTTTCACCGAAAGCATGTGAGACTCCATAGGGTCGGCTTGAAAATGGGCGCATAAACAGGTACCAAACATGATGTCCGCCCGGCTTGATGTGAGATATAGAAGAGACCCAATGATGCTGCGATAAAGGGTGATGTCGACCGTTTTTCCAGTGGGATCGGCATCCAACTCGCAGCTTGGTGACATAGGAGTGCTGAGGGACTTACTCTGATCTTGATGGAACTTTTTCAGAATATCCTTTATGATGTGTATTTTGTCTGACTGGCGAAAATCCCATCATCGAGTTGTCTGACTTGAAGCCCTAAGAAGAATTGCATTTCTCCCATGTGACTCATTTCAAACTTGCTCTTCATTAAATCTCCAAATTTCTTGCAAAGCCGTGGATTTGTTGATCCGAAGATGATGCCATCAACGTATACTTGGACGACCATCAGATTTTTGTCTTGCCATTTGATGAAGAGTGTAGTATTGATGGTTCCTCGAATGAATCCAGACTTCACGAGGAATCACTCAGGTCGATGGTTCCTCGAATGTATCCAGATTTCACGAGGAATTCACTCAAGACATCATACCAAGCACGTGGGGCTTGTTTTAGTCCGTAAAGAGCTTTATCCAATCGATAGACGTGATCAGGGTGTGCTTGATCAACATAGCCTTCTGGTTGAGCGACATAGACTTCCTCTTTGAACACGCCGTTAAGAAAGGCCGTCTTAACATCCATTTGGTAGACTTCGAAGTCTCTACGAGCCACATAAGCCATGAAGAGACGAATGGCTTCGATTCGGGCCATATGTCTCGTCGTAGTCAATTTCTTTTTGTTGGTTATAGCCCTTCGCAACCAATCTCGCTTTATTCGCGATCACTTCTCCATCTTCATTCTTTTTTATCTTAAACATCCATTTTGTTCCGATGATTGTTTTCCCATGCGGACGCGGTACTAGGGTCCACACTTGAAGGCGTTCGAATTGATTAATTCCATCTTGCATGGCAATAACCCAATCCGAATCCTTAAGCGCGTCGGCTACCTTGGTTGGCTCATTTTGGCTTAAGAAGCAGCTCAAGAGACTGTATTGATGACGTGTCCGTACTCCACTCGAAGGATCACCAATCTGATCGACTGGATGTGCTCGAGTCCATTTTCGCTCATGTGGTAAAGTAGAACTAGATGCATCGGCGATTTGTGGACTGAGACTGCCAATGATTTGAGATTGTTCATTAGGTTGAGGTAAGTCAGATTCTGCGCTTGGATTCAGTGTTTTTTATGAGACTTCCTCATTGACTGTTGTAGGCTCTTTAGTGATCTGTGGTAAGTCTGAATCGGGTGAGGTAGGGACATTTGAAGAGCTTGTTATGTCGGCCTCGTTTAGTGTGGAATCCACTAAAGGTGTAGCATTAACGGTTTCTGGCCGATATACGGGCTTAGAGAGAGTCCAAGTCTTCCAACACAAGTTTCAGAGCTTCTTCAGACGTTGAATCCATAGGTGTTGCCATCTTCTGTTGGTTTTGTGCCAACAGACCAGTGTATGCGGGTTCTGAACCGTCGTATTCAGAAGCCATCGGGTTTGGCACGAGTCCTGAATTGAGTTGTGCAGGAGCCATCTCTGCCACTTCGTGAAAAGTGACATTATAGCTTTCTGTTATTGATCGGGTGGACTTGATGTAAACTCGATACGCCTTTGATGTTGATGAATACCCAACGAATGCGGCTTCGAATGCTTTAGGGTCAAACTTAGTGCGTTGCTCTCTGTCGTTCGCCACAAAGCACTTGCACCCGGAGACCTTGAAGAATAAGATATTGGGTACTCGCTTGTTTATTATTTCGTACGAAGTCTTATCGAATCGCTTGTGAACCACCGTCCTGTTCTGAGTGAAACAGTTGGTATTTACTGCTTCAGCCCAAAGGAAGTGTGGGAGGCCGGAATGGATCAGCATCGTACGGGCGGCCTCCACTAGAATCCTATTCTTCCTTTCAACAACCCCGTTCTGTTGAGGAGTCTTAGCAGCTGAGAATTGCTGACTAGTGCCAAGTTTCTAATAAAATTCACTGAGATACTTGTTTTTGAACTCAGTGCCGTTGTCCGTTCGGATGACCTGGATGGATTGTTGCAGCAAATTCTGAGTAGTGTTCACGAAATTAACTATCAAGTCCCCTGTCTCATCTTTAGTTCGGAGGAACTTCGTCCATGTGTAGCGGGAGTAATCATCAACGATAACTAGTACGTACTTCCGCCCACTAATACTGTGTCTGCATAGGTCCACAAAGATCCATATGTAACAATTCCAAAGGAGGTGAAGTGGAGGCAACTAGTTTTAGATGATGAGATGCTCGCTCATTTTTCCTAGTTGACATGCCGAACACTGATGCTCTTTTATAGGATAACAGTTTGGTAGACCGTGACCCAACTTTTTCGTTGATAGTCGTTGAAGAGCTTTGATATTGAGATGAGACATATGTTGAAGGCCGCACGAATGTCAGATTGATCGTGTAAAGATTTGATTTCCGAAATCCTTGGAGGAGTACTTTGTCCTGACTATCGAATATTCCGCACCGGTCAGTAAGGAAGACCACCGGGAATCCTTTGTCGCAGAATTGGCCTATGCTGAACAAGTTATGGCGGAGGCCTTTGACGTAAGAGACATCTTTTATCGTCAGATTTTCCAGAATGATGTCCCTAAATCCTAGTATGGGGGCTGAGTCGTTGTTTCCAAATCTGTCTTTTCCATTCGGTCGGTCTTTTTAGTTGCTCAGCAGCTCTTGTACTCCCGTCATATGTGTGGAGCAACCAGAGTCGATGTACCACACATGATGGATCTGCAAAAACAATTAGAGCGCTTTAGGTGACTATTTATAAATGAGACCTCGCAGATTAGCAGATTTAGGGTTGGTTCAGATTTGGTTCCTAAATTATTGTTAGTAGGAGCTTTAGCGACCCAAGTCATCTTCGAAGAAGTTGATTTGGGTTTGCCCTTTATAAAAGACTTGGCCTTTACGTTTTCGTCTTTTTAGGCGGAGATTTAGGAACCCATTTGGGTTCAACCTTACAGGGGAGATTAATTTCAGCGCGGACAAATGCTTTGGTAGGCTTGAGCGTGGAAAAGATCTTTTCATTGGATAGTCTCCTAAGGTGTTTGGGGGATATTGAGCTGAGACATACGTTGATGTCATAAGTTGTTCCTCTGAATTACAATCTGAGAAATGAGGCAAACAGCTGTTGAAGGCCGCACGAATGTCAGATTGATTGTGTAAAGATTTTATTTCCGAAATCCTTGGAGGAGTTGTTTCTCCTGACTATCCAATATTCTGCACATGTCAGCAAGGAAGACCACCTGGAATCCTTTGTCGCAGAATTGGCCTATGCTGAACAAGTTATGGCGGAGGCCTTTGACGTAAGAGACATCTTTATCGTCAGATTTTCTGGAATGATGTCCCCAAATCCTAGTATGGGGCTGAGTCGTTGTTTCCAAATATGACTTTTCCAATCGGTCGGTCTTTCTGGTTGCTCAGCAGCTCTTGTATTCCCGTCATGTGTGTGGAGCAACCAGAGTCGAGGTACCACACATGATGGATCTGCAAAAACAATTAGAGCGCTTTAGGTACCCACTTATAAATGAGACCTCGCAGATTTAGGGTTGGTTCAGATTTGGTTCCTAAATTATTGTTAGTAGGAGCTTTAGCGACCCAAGTCATCTTCGAAGAAGTTGATTTGGGTTTGCCCTTTATAAAAGACTTGGCCTTTACGGTTTTCGTCTTTTTAGGCGGGGATTTTAGGAACCCATTTGGGTTCAACCTTACAGGGGAGATTAATTTCAGCACGGACAAATGCTTTGGTAGGCTTGAGCGTGGAAAAGATCTTTTCATTGGATAGTCTCCTAAGGTGTTTGGCGGATATTGAGATGAGACATGATGTCATAAGCTGTTCCTCTGAATTACAATCTGAGAAATGAGGCAAACAGCTCACGAAGGCCGCACGAACGTCAGACTGATCGTGTATAGATTTGATTTCCGAAATCCTTGGAGGAGTTGTTTCTCCAGACTATCCAATATTCTGCACCGGTCAGCAAGGAAGACCACCTGGAATCCTTTGTCGCATGGCCTATGCTGAACAAGTTATGGCGGAGGCCTTTGACGTAAGAGACATCTTTTATCGTCAGATTTTCCAGAATAATGTCCCCAAATCCTAGTATGGGGGCTGAGTCGTCCAAATCTGACTTTTCCATTCGGTCGGTCTTTGTAGTTGCTCAGCAGCTCTTGTATTCCCGTCATGTGTGTGGAGCAACCAGAGTCGAGGTACCACACATGATGGATCTGCAAAAACAATTAGAGCGCTTTAGGTACACACTTATAAATGAGACCTCGCAGATTAGCAGATTTAGGGTTGGTTCAGATTTGGTTCCTAAATTATTGTTAGTAAGAGCTTTAACGACCCAAGTCATCTTCGAAGTTGATTTGGGTTTGCCCTTTATAAAAGACTTGGCCTTTACGGTTTTCGTTTTTTAGGCGGAGATTTAGGAACCCATTTGGGTTCAACCTTACGGGGAAGATTAATTTCAGCGCGGACAAATGCTTTGGTAGGCTTGAGCGTGGAAAAGATCTTTTCATTGGATAGTCTCCTAAGGTGTTTGGGGGATATTGAGGTGAGATATATGTTGATGTCATAAGCTGTTCCTCTGAATTACAATCTGAGAAATGAGGCAAACAGCTGTCGAAGGCCGCACGAACGTCAGATTGGTCGTGTAAAGAATTGATTTCCGAAATCCGTGGAGGAGTTGTTTCTCCTGACTATCCTATATTCTGCACCGGTCAGCAAGGAAGACCACCTGGAATCCCTTGTCGCAATTGGCCTATGCTGAACAAGTTATGGCGGAGGCCTTTGACGTAAGAGACATCTTTTATCGTCAGATTTTCCAGATTGATGCCCCAAATCCTAGTATGGGGTTGAGTCGTTGTTTCCAAATCTGACTTTTCCATTCGTTCGGTCCTTGTAGTTGCTCAGCAGCTCTTGTATTCCCGTCATGTGTGTGGAGCAACCAGAGTCGAGGTACCACACATGATGGATCTGCAAAAACAATTAGAGCGCTTTAGGTACCCACTTATAAATGAGACCTCGCAGACTAGCAGATTTAGGGTTGGTTCAGATTTGGTTCCTAATTTATTGTTAGTAGGAGCTTTAGCGACCCAAGTCATCTTCGAAGAAGTTGATTTGAGTTTGCCCTTTATAAAAGACTTGGCCTTTACGTTTTTCGTCTTTTTAGGCGGAGATTTAGGAACCCATTTGGGTTCAACCTTACAGGGAAGATTAATTTCAGCGCGGACAATGCTTTTGTAGGCTTGAGCGTGGAAAAGATCATTTCGTTGGATAGTCTCCTAAGGTGTTTGGGGGATTCGATCTTAACGGGATACCTTAGGTGAGAACAAACCTGTATAGCGCCATATGCTTTCTTTATGGCTGGATCTTGTTTCTTACGGGTCATCCTAGAAGCGTTTGTCTTAGAATGATTTTTCTTTATTTCTGAAGTAGAGCCTGTTTCGAAATTTGTACTTCTAAATATGGTCTGTTTTAAGGAGCAGGTAGAAGCAATTATTTTAAGAGTGGAAAGAACTCTTTTATTTCTACGAGTGTCATTTATTTTTACAGAAGGAGATAAATTCTTAAAAGCAGTCACTCTATGGGCTTCACGATAGGAGGTTTGTAGTGAGAATTTTTAGAATTTATGATTTTAGCTTCCTCGATGTCCGTTTGAGGCTCAGGAGGTAGGACTAAATCACTGACAGGCGTCAAGGGTCTTTCCCTAGATTTGTAGCTGTTAGTTTATATAGTCGAAGGGGATTTGAGCCCGGTGAGAACAAGTCATATGCTTTCTTTATGGCTGGATCTTGTTTCCTACGGGTCATCCTAGAAGCGTTTGTCTTAGAATGATTTTTCTTTATTTCTGAAGTAGAGCCTTTTTCGAAATTTGTACTTCTAAATATGGTCCGTTTTAAGGAGCAGGTAGAAGTAATTATTTTAAGAGTGGACACAGCTCTTTTATTTCTGCGAGTGTCATTTATTTTTACAGAAGGAGATAAATTCTTAAAAGCAGACAACTCTATGGGCGAACGATAGGAGGTTTGTAGAGAGAATTTTTAGAATGTATGATTGTAGCTTCCTCGATATCCGTTTGGGGCTCAGGAGGTAGGACTAAATCACTGACAGACGTCAAGGGTATTTCCCTAGATTTGTAGCTGTTAGTTAATTCTATATAGTCGAAGGGGATTTGAGCCCTATGTGTGGCTTTTCTCTAGATAATTCTAAAGCCTTCAGATCGTCCGCTGTAGTGAAGTGCCTAAGAGTGTTTACGCCTAAGCCCATGTACTTTATATCGTAAGCTTCTTTTTTCTTTAAGACACACGTGTTAGTGAAACATATGCCTTCAATGGGATTATAGAATTCTATATCCTTGGGCTGATTTAGATAGATAGTCTATTTAGAGTGTCCCCTTCTCGTAAGAATATCGTCTAATTTCTTTATTTTAGCATACAACTTCTTACGTTCTTCTCCTAAGAGAGCAAAGTTATTTTCCACCGTTAATTTGGCGGCTTTACAGGCATCTAGGTCCTTCACAAGTTCACCAACCGTAGTATTAGATTTATCTAATTCAGCTTCTAGGTGGGTGATCTTGGAAGTCGCTTCGGTTAATCTACAATAGAGATTAGCTTTCTCATTGAGATTTCTATCAAGCAATCATTGTTATTTTCTAGCCTGTCTTCGAACTTCTTAATTTTTAGTTCATTTGTCTCTTTGGGAGGATTCGTAATTTTAAGGTTGCTAGTCTCACTAATTCTTAAGCTCTCAGTTACTTCTTCTATTTTGTCATTAGAGCTTCTATGTTCTGATTCAAGACTAGTAACTTTCTCCTAAGTCTCAACTAGTTGCTTCTCTACTTCCCTAACGCTTTTCTGCTCATGTTTCCGCATGTTAGTGTATGCTAATTGATACGATTCTAACATGGTCAATAATGTGAAAGGAGAAACTACCACCCACAAAGATTTGGATGCACGGTCTTCGTCCGTCATGTTTGAGGTTTCGGCGTCAGAATGTTCGTATAGGCGGGCCATTAGGGCAAGATTCTCTTCTTCTGAGCTAGACGTGTCCGCGAGCCAGTTGTCTTGTTGTGCCATAAGAGCTACTCCAGCTTCCTTTTATTTTGCAAGTTGAAGCTTCCTGGAGTAGCAATTAGCATCTCCCTTCTTCGGGAGAGTGCATTCTCTGGCAAAGTGACCAGGTTTTCCGCAGTTAAAGCATTTGGTCGGTTCTTTGATCGTCTTGACTTCGGAAGTCTCAGGTGCACTTTATTTGTTCTTCGTGCTTGAGGTCCTAAGTCGATTGGATGATGATGAGGACTTCTTTTTGAAGTACTGCTTGCTCATCATTTTCCCAATTAACGCCAGCTGCTTTCCCAGCACTTTCATGTTTGGCTCCATGTCTGAATCTGATTCGACTTCAGACTCTGAGGGGGTAGGAGGCTTAACGATCTTTTCTTTTCGCAATTTTGAGCTCCTCTTGTCCGAGACTAGGGCAACTGAGTCGTCGATAAGTTTTCACTTCTGCTCCTTCTGAATCTCGCGGATGTCTCGTGCTGTGCGAGATTGTCAAACATGGCATGGATATCCAGCTCCTCTAGGTCTTTATTCTGCGGATGAGTGGATATTATTTTCCATTCTGAGGGCAGAGATGAAAGAAATCTGATGTTGGTTTCCATGTTTGTCTTCGTGATTTCGATTTTCCTCATCTCATTCAAGAGGGCGAGATGTCTCTGGTAGAGATCGTGTAAGCACTCATCCGGTTTAGCTCTGAATGAATCGTAGGCTGTGAGAATAAGCCTTCTTGGCCTTGATACCGACTTCTACTCGTTGCATCATCTGTGCAGCTCATCCCACATACCCTTAGCGGTTGGAATCCATCGATCTGTCGATAGATATCATTTGGGATTCCTTGCATAAGAGTGTTCTTGGATATTAGGTCAGCTTTCGCTCTCACTCTTTCCTCCGCAGTATATTCCCTATGCTCTTTCAGTGGCCTAGAGGCAAGAATTGGAGGGTTGGCAGTGTTGTCACCGGGCACGTTTACCCAGAACTGAGCTGAACCTTCCTCTATTGATGATAGAAGGTCTTCTGCCTGTTCATTTAGCTCTATGAAGTTTAGAAGTCGGCTTCTCCATACGATATATTCGCCCCTCTTTAGAATCGGGGGACGATTATCCTTTCCAAGTGAGTAGGCATCCATTTTATCTTTGAGCTGATGTAGGATCTTCGTTAGTTGTTTTGATGTCTTGAACTGATGTTACATGCTTCACAAGTAGCAAATTAGTTAGTAGCGTTTGATATTAAAGCAGTCGAGAATTATTTCTGATTCAATCTTTAAAGTTTGATCAAAAATTAATTCGTCGAGAAAAATTGTCACTGTCACTGTTCTCGTGCAAGAAAGTACGTCAGCGAAAAATATTACGAGCGAGAAAAGTTCACAATCTTTCGGTCGAGAAAAATTCCTTAATCGTGAATTTATTTCGATGGCAAAGAAACAACACGTATAGTGAGTTTCTCGCTGAGTCAAAATAAATTCGTTGAGTGAAGAAGTTTCTCGGACGCAAATGATTTTCGCTTAGTGTAATACCCGTAAAATTTACACGGGATTACGGTGTAGTAGGCAACGCAACTTAGAAATTTTAATAAAGAAAATATAAGTTTTGGAAATTTGAATTAAACTGAATACTTTAATATCGGATGTGTATCCGAAAATATTAAAAAGTCTAGTGGAATATTTTTGGACTTTAAAGTAAATTCTTGTTGTAAGAAGTTTTCGTGGAATTGTTTGGAAGTTCCAAAATTTTAGTGGCTTACATTTATATGTATATTGATATGTTTATACACATATGTATAAATATACACATTAACAAAGGGGTGAAATGGGTAGTCGATTCTTACACTATCTACAATAGCATGTATATTTTATTAATTAGTCACATCCTAAAGTAATCTGTATTCCCCAAGAGTTTTTGTTAGTATGCTATCAATATCTTAAGGTTGAGATAAGGTTTAGTAAATTGACTTGTCAATATTAATTGTGAATTATTACACGTAAAAAGACATAAGGAGTAGGAAGGAAGATCGATCTAGACTAAGCATAGAAGACATCATTTGCTTGTCATTTTCCAACGTTTTCAACACTATGATGTATGATATGTATATGCACGTTCAAGAGGTTAGTGGTAGTCCAAGAATAATAATGTATTTGATGTGAGGGGAGTTGTTATTTGACTAATGAGGAAGAATACATCACCTATAATCGATCTTGCACAATCTTCCAAACCTCTTATCTTTATTCACTAATTCCATAACTAAGACCTCATACACGAAAGAGAGTTTTTACCATTCCATCAAACCCTCATTAGCTAGCAATCAAAGAGAGAGAAGGAGCAGAGGAATTTTCAATCGATTTGCAAGCTCTAGCACATGAGCCTCTTGAGAGGTAGATAAAATTCTGACTTACAACATGTGCGTTGCTTAAGATGATTATTTTAAAATTTAGTTCTAAATAATTTACAACCTTCTTATGTTTACAGATACTATATCTATTTTGAAGGTGATTTATACATGGTTTTCGGAGTTGAGTTTAGGTGATTTATATGACCCGTATGTGTTTAAATTGTTATATGTATTTCTAAAATTCAGATTTATGGATCTCAAGCTGTTTTTGTGTTTTTTTATATTCTTGATATATGTGTTTTGTACTTTTGAGTATATGGTGTTTTTTTTTAGGATTTGAAATTGTAGGGTTCTTCCGGTTTGAGTTTAAAGAGATCTTTGACAGTGTTTTTAATTATAGAAATATAATTTTGCAAGTTATGACAAGATTATTTTTTGTAAGATATCAGATATTTGGAACATAGGTTTGAGTTAATTTTGGATGTTAGAGATTTTCGAATGAATAAGTATTTTTCATAAGTTTTAGTTTTCGCATGTGTTGATTTTCCAACGTATGAGTGTATCTGAGATTTTAAGAGGTTCACCATATTTCTGAGTAATAATATTTCGATAGAAGGTTTAATGATTTTTGAGTAAATAGGTGTTTTCGCAAATTTCAATTCCACATAAAATGATATTCGAAAGATTTAATACTTTGGGATTTAGGATGATTTTGGAAATACATTTTGATAGACGGTTTTAGAATTCTAAGTGTTAAAAGTGTTTCAACTTTTCCATTGGTCGCGAAAGTGAGTTTCATGGGTCACAGGAGTTCGCAAATTATTTATAAGGTCTTCGTTGATGGAATCAGTTCGCGAATTAAAATGAGTTTGCGAATTGCGAGTGTCAAATGATTTCGCGGATTTGAATTGAGATCGCGAATTGAGTGTAGGTGAAGTCTTTCAGGGACCATTGAGGTTTTGCGAACTGAGGCTGTGTAAAATATTTTCGTGGGTCTTATGGACTTCACGGGCTGGATGAACTTTGCGAACGGTGAGAGGATCAGTTTACGAATTGTGTGTAAGGTTCGCGGGCGGGGAAAAAGGATTCGTGATTTTGTGTAACATTTCGCGAATTCTGTCAACTGTATAAGGTTTTATGGATTGACCAAATGATTTATATGTTGATTATGACGAACTCTTTTCAAACAATTATCTTTTAAATACCGTATTAAATATAATATTTTAGGAATTCGAGACCTTAGCTAGTCAAGTAACTTAAGATAGTATGCTGACATGATAATTTTGTGCCTAAGGTCGAGAGTAAGAATTTCACTGGTCAGGTAGCAAGTAATCTACGGACGACAGGTAAGTGGAAATCTCAACTAGAACACATAAATTATCTGTTTGTATTCAAATTACGTGGTTATCCGTGTTGTATGATTTTACCTGATGTGAATTATGTGAAATTATGTGATTATGTGGCAACCTATGTTGGTTGTTTTACGTGAGGTGCTTACTGGCGATAATAAAATCGCATGGTGAGCTATTATTTATGATTTTACGATGACGTGGGAAACCAGTTGGTACACCATATCATAGTATATTATGTGCACGTTTGGATTTAATGTTATTTTGGGAAGGTGGATGTGCATTGCATTTATCGCTTGTAGACGAGCATGGTATGCATGGCATCAGTCATACGGCATGAGCATGTGCATACACGGAATTATGTGAGGATTTGCATTTATGAGTATGCACAGTATATAATCATATGAGGACGAATATTATAGCTACTTCTACAAAGGCACCACGACGGGATGTAAGCCGTCTAATGTATTATGTGAGGCATGAGGAGCGACCTGGGTAGGGGCGACCTAGGGAAACCTAGCATAGGCCGTCCAGTGTGGAGCAACTGTCCGACAGGAGGAGCGACGTGGGTAGGGGCGACCTAGGTAAAACTAGTGTAGGCCACCCAGTGTGTAGCAACTGTCATTGTCATTAGCGGACGAGGTCACCTGGACGAGACACATGGCGTAAGCCAGAGTGCCAGGAAAGGCAACAGCAATGGAAAAAGGACGATCGTCAGATAGAGGGGCGACCTGGTGAATGGAAAAACTGGAGATAAACCCTAGTTTTGTCCTAGCCAGAGTGGGCCAACTATCGTATTTTTATCCGTATAGGATTTGAGCTCATGTTATGGTGGTGCGAGTAGTAAGTAGGCTATGGGCCCTGATAGAAATGTAAAAGAAATGAGAAAGAAATAAGAATGATATGTGTACGTGAGTATTAGAAAGCACTGGCGCAGATGCCTTTGCTAGTTGGCACGCGCATACATGCATATTTCCACTTACTGAGCTTTATAGCTCATTCTACGTTTTATGTGTTGTAGGTACGACCGAGTCGGACGTTGAGACACGTCACGACTAAGGCAGGCTGATGGCGGTAACTCCACGTACTTTTGAGGGCTGGGTATACATGGATGCGAACTGAGGGGTGTTATTAGTGTGTTTTAAATATTTTAACATATTGGGCTATGGTCTTTTAAATTATAATGTTTGGATAACGGGACGTGTGCGAAATAAATGTGTGCGAGTGTGTACTATTAAATTATAAAATAAGAGTGTTTTTTTTAAATCGGGTCTTCCGCAGCTTACGCTGCGAAAAATCCGCCAAACTAGTTATAGGAAAAGTGGGTCGTGACACTTAGTCAAACTTAAAGACTCTGAACGGAAAGGTTTTTAGAATGTAAGTTTTGCGAGCGCAAAGGTCAAAATTGGTCTTCGTCGAAAAAGATTTTCGCTTGGTAATGTTCGAGAAACTTTTCAGCTAAAGTCGTTCTTGGTAAAGACGACTTTAAGTCTGGCTTTGTATTCTGATGGAGAAAAATTTCCGCACCGAGTTTTTCGATCGAGAAATTAACCTGATCGAAGAACCTAGCGAGAAAAATAGAAGTTACCGCAAAAATCACAGAATACACTTAACACTGATTCAAGCAAAAACGATGAATTAGACTATGAGATTCCAGGTAATTGCTCGTAGTCAGATGATGAATACGCGCGAACACACAATTAAACACGTTACGAAGTAAAACATGTCGAATTTAAGCAAAATCTGAACGTGTTCAAGCTGTTCTTCGCATGAACAGTGGCCTTTCAGATTAAATTCAATCTGCTAAACTGGTTCAAACAGCTACGAATCTAATCGTAATCAAAGTATAACACTACAACGAGCACAGAAACGTCAAATTCAAACCAATTAAGCACAGAATTGAGCAAATCAGATCGAAAATCAGCTTTCGCGCCAAATCAGAATGAATCTGAATTAATTCTAACAATTTTGATTCAAAACAGAACGAATCTGCTCTGATACCAATTGTTAGATCCGCGATTATCAACTCTTAGATCCTAGACTCAAATCCTAAGGCAATCGATTAGAATTGTATGAAATGAATTTCGATCGAAAACCTTCCAATGAAGAACTTGAGAGAGAATCCGAGTAGTGAGAGAATGGTTTTTGACTTTCTCTCTCTAGAATTGAATTTGGCAGCCTTCGAACTCTATTAAGCACATTGTTTGTACGTCTATTTATACCAAACATATTTACTTGGAATAAATTACAAACCAAGTCCTAAACTAAGGACTAATACAATCAACGCCTCTAATTACAAGAACAGCTAATTAAATCAAAGCAGAACTAATACTGATATTCTACAGGGAACTAGGGGGTATAGAATTAAGTAATGCAATGTTTGGTTAGAGGGTTTATTTAAAGATGGGGTTTAATTAATACCCCTTATAGAGGTTTAATTAAAGGATCCTCTACCCCTCCCTATTTAATCCCACCTTACTGTTACCATTTTATTTTAAATTCTATATAATTTTTTTTCTTTCTGTTAATAATCTCTCTCTCACCCCTCTCTCTCTCCCTCTCTCTCGCCTTCTCTCTCTATATTTATCGTTCTCTCCCCACCCTCCCTCCCTATCTCTCTCTTTAAATATTTATCTCTCTCTCCCTATCTATATTTATCTCTCTCCCCCTCTCTCCTCTCTCTATCTCTCTCTCACTCTCTCTATCTCTTCCCTCTCTCTCGCCTTCTCTCTCTATATTTATCTCTCTCCCCCTCTTTCATCTCTATCTCTCTCCCTTTCTCTCTCTTACCCTCTCTCTATATTTATCTCTCTCTCCCATCTCTCATCTCTCTCTTTCTCTATCTCTCTCTCCCCCCCTCTCTCACTCTCTCTCACCATCTCTCTATATTTGTCTATCTCTCCCCTCTCCTCCTCACTCTCTCTCGCCATCTAAACCCATATACCAAACATGACAGACATCATTAGTTAATCCCATCAACCAAGCACCCCAAAAAACTCATACTCTCCATTACAGAAACCCAACTAAAACTAATATCATCCAAACCCATCCCTCCAACCAAACGAGCTGATGATTATAATATTGATACAACTTTAAATTATTACAAGTTGCATATAGTTGGTCAATAAGAAGAAACATATCATTTTTCTTTATAGATTATGCAAAAAAAAAAAATAGAAGTGGACATTAACATAGGAAAACCCCTTGGTTTAAGGTCAGATTTAAGCTTATTGTACATTTGATTGGTTTGGAAATGGTTTTTTTATTGGGACGGACTAGTTAATCTTACTTGTCTAGAAAGCAATTATTTCGATTATTTCGAATAAAAATTGCTTGAAGAAGGTTTCGCATCGTAAAAGAAACTGAAGTAGATCACAACCTTGTGGAGTTCTAGCTTGCGAGGAACCTCTTGTACACGAGTTGAGAATAGATGGTGATTGTAGGTCGCATTGATTAAGGCACTATGGTAAACGGCATAGTCCCTCAACACACATTTTCAAAGTATCAAATTAATTTCACAGATATTCTCCAAGGATTAACTTTTTACCCCTTACACTAAACCAATCTTCTCTGCTCCATATATGTGTTGTTTTCTTTTAAAAGGAAAAGCACCAACTTCTAAGCCTAGTTCAACTTCCCCTTTTTATACACCACACTTTATATAATATTAATGTTGCCACACGTTGTGCGACTGTGATGAAATTGCAACCCAGAAAACTTGTGGCTATGAGGATATTGCACGCCGAGAGAGGGAATCGCATAAAGGAATCATACAATGATAGGAATGGTATTAGCATACTTCCATAATCTTTTCTAGCCATAGAAGGAAAACTTATTCTCATCTGTTAACCAAATACTTATACGCATATACTTGTCAGTAATAACTATCCCATGGATAATAGTCAAGCCACAAAAGCCTAAAATCCCTAACTAAGCGACACAAACTCTATAGAAGATAAAAAAAATAGCTTCTTGTGCAATATATCACCCCATTTACATTCTCTACCCTGCAGAAGTTCATACCAGTAGTTCTCAAGTCATTCACAATTGAGGTGAGCTTTAGAGCTTCTGAAGCATATGTTGGGTTTTAAGCCCAATGGGCCTTGGGCCCAAGTGTGGGTAGTTGGCCAACTAAGAGAACAGCTGAAACGATTTGATTAAATCGGGAAGACGTCGGTCACCGAAATGAGAAATGGTTGAAAGATTACGAATCTACGTTTCGAGACGAATCTAACGAATATTAATTTGCTCAAAACCGACACCGGGTTAATGAGTAATTAATAAGTAAAGCCAGCCCAAAAAAAATAAAAAAATTTAAAAGAAAAGTTTAAAAAAAATGATGACGTGGCGGCTTGATGACGTGTCACTGACACGCGGACTGACGTGGCGCTGATCTGGCGCTGACTGGGCGTGCTGGTATGGCTGTTTGAAGGGGTATTGGGTATCAGTCCATGTGACACCCGGGGCCGATGAGGGCGGGGAGTGATCGCCGGTGCCAGAGAGGGCACGGACAAGGAGCGGCTCCTGGCAGGCTTCTAGGCGAAGGGGTACATGAACGAACCGATCCGACACCCGAATGAGGGGGATCCTGAGACTGACAAAGTATGGGCGTGTCAGGCTAAGAATCGTATAAGAAAATTGATAGTACTACTCATATCACCAAGGTCGACCTACCTTTTCGGGTGTCCATCCGAAAGAACTTCGAAGTTAAGCGTGCTTGACTTGAAGGAATCTTAGGATGGGTGACCCCTGGGAAGTTTGCCCAGGGTGCGTGTGAGCGAGGACGAAGCACGCTGGAAGGTTAAATGGTGGTACAGTGGGGCCAGACTATCAGTCGGAGTGTGGTGGGCCCAACACCACTGGTCCCGGTAGGGACGGATGCTATAGTGACACCAGGGAAGGGACGGGTTGCTACAGGTGTTATCAGAGCACAACCTCTCGCAGTACGGTGCTGGTTCAGGGACGAACCAGGCGGAAGCTGGTGGGCATGTGACACCCGGGGCCGATGAGGGCGGGGAGTGATCGCCGGTGCCAGAGAGGGCACGGACATGGAGCAGCTCCTGGCAGGCTTCTGGGCGAAGGGGTACATGAACGAACCGATCCGACACCCGAATGAGAGGGGATCCTGAGACTGACAAAGTATGGGCGTGTCAGGCTAAGAATCGTATAAGAAAATTGATAGTACTACTCATATCACCAAGGTCGACCTACCTTTTCGGGAGTCCATCCGAAAGAACTTCGAAGTTAAGCGTGCTTGACTTGAAGCAATCTTAGGATGGGTGACCCCTGGGAAGTTTGCCCAGGGTGCGTGTGAGCGAGGACGAAGCACGCTGGAAGGTTAAATGGTGGTCAGTGGGGCCAGACTATCAGTCGGAGTGTGGTGGGCCCAACACCACTGGTCCCGGTAGGGACGGATGCTATAGTGACACCCGGTATGGGATGGGATGTTACAGTTCAAGAGTTGTGACTATTCTCAGATTGACCCCTGGCCAAAGGTTGTGTCTATTTACAATTCGGCCCAATCAAAAAAGGTCAACCTGAAAAGTTATAACGTTTCACGAATTGACCCCTGCAGCTTTTCGGACACTATAAATAGGTCCCCTGACAGATAGAAATTCAATCAATTCAGTCCAGCACTTTAGTAAAAGTTGACAGCAACTCCATAGGCATAATAAAGTAATAGAAAAGCAAGAAGGCTCGAGTCTTTAGTAGATTCGCCAGATAATTTTGTTATGGTGTGCGACGTTTCGAAATTCCTGAAGTCTTTGTATCTTCGGGACGTATTGCGACAACCCGAGGCACTGAAAATACGGGCAATAACGTCTTCGGAAAGCGTACGACGTATGTGCCTCGACTTCGACGTAGTAAGCCGAAACTCTGTCCGAGTTTTACGAGCGCCACCGACCGGACGCCAACACCGGCACCAACAATCGTAAGACGTTATTCTGTCTGATCGATGGCAACAATAGCGAATATTCCCACCGCCGTACCGCTGCAGGAAGCAACCACGCCGAAAGGCCGGCGAAATTCAACGGGGCAGACTTCAAGAGATGGCAAGAGAAGATGCTGTTTTATCTCACGGCCCTGAACCTGGTGCGCTTTCTGAAAGATCTCCCGCCCCAGGTGAACGCCAACGACGCTGCCGCCGACGCCGCACCCTAAGAGGACGAACAACAACAAGCGGCATTGGATGCTTGGAATCACAATGATTTCATGTCTCGTAATTATATTTTGAACGCCTTGGACGACTCCCTATACAACGTCTACGCAGCCGCTAAAACTGCTAAAGAGTTGTGGGACTCGTTGGACAAAAAGTACAAAACCGATGACGCCGGACTGAAGAAATTCATTGTCGGCAGGTTTTTGGACTATAAAATGACCGACTCCAAACTAGTGTTGGACCAGGTCCGTGACCTGCAACTGATAATCCACGGTATACACGCGGAAAATATGCAGATCGGCGAATCCTTCCAGGTAGCTGCTATAATAGAGAAGCTGCCGCCCTTGTGGAAGGACTTCAAGAACTACCTCAAGCACAAGCGTAAGGAAATGGGGCTTGAGGACCTGATCGTGAGGCTTCGAATCGAAGAAGATAATCGAAGAATCGAGGCCAAGAACAAAAGGGGCAGCGTGGAGGTACGTGCGAACCTGGCCGAATCGAGCACCGGCAAAAAGCGCAAGAGGCCTAATACGACGCAGCGTAAGCCCAACAAAATAAGGGGCAACTGCTACAACTGCGACAAACCTGGGCATATGGCCAAGGATTGTCGGCTGAAGAAAAAGAGCAAGAAGAACCAAGCTCACTTGACCGAGGCAAAGCCGGGGACAAATCTGACGGAGATGGACCTAGCCGCCGTCGTATACGTGGCCAACGTGGTAGACAATCCTAGGTCGTGGTATATCGACTCGGGAGCGACTCGCCACATCTGCTCTGATAAGGAGATGTTTTCAACCTACATCCATATCTCGGGCAGGAAGCAGTTTATGGGCAAACCAGCCACCTCTGACATCGTCGGATTAGGGAGGGTAGTGCTGAAGATGACCTCGGGCAAGGAACTCACTCTTGTGGACGTGTTGCATGTGCCTGGCATCCGCAAGAACTTGGTGTCCGGCTCCCTGTTGAGCAAAGCCGGATTTAGGCAGGTGTTTGAGAGTGATAAATATGTACTGACCAAAAACGGTCATTTCGTAGGAAAGGGCTACCTCGAGAAGGGGCTCTTTAAGATGAATGTAATGCCTGTAATACGCGAGATTGAACTCGCTAATAATACTAAAGAAAGTTCATCTTACTTGGTTGAGTGTTCCAATTTATGGCATCATAGATTAGACAGGTGGGTTTAAATAAAATAAGAAAGTTAATAAGTTTAAACCTACTTCCACAAATGGAAGTCGACACACAACAAAAGTGTGAAGTATGTGTCGAGGCAAAAATGGCCAAGGCACCGTTCTTTTCTGTTGAGAGAAGTAGTGCGCCTCTAGAACTAATCCATACAGATATATGTGATCTAAAGTTCGTACAGACTAGAGGTGGAAAAAAGTACTTTATTACTTTTATCGATGATTGCACGAGATTTTGCTACGTATATTTGTTAAGTGGCAAGGACGAGGCTCTTGATGCCTTCAAAAGATATAAGAGTGAAGTTGAGAATCAATTAAACTCACGAATAAAAATAATTCGAAGTGATAGAGGAGGAGAATACGTGACGCCGTTCGAAGAATTTTGCCAAGAGCACGACATTATTCATCAAACAACCGCGCCTTATTCACCTCAATCAAACGGCATTGCTGAACGCAAAAATAGGTCTCTTAAGGAGATGATGAATGCTATGTTGATCAGTTCTTGCCAACCTCAGAACTTGTGGGGGGAAGCAATCCTCTCGGCAAATCGCATTCTGAATATGGTGCCACACAAAAAGAAAGAAAAGACTACATACGAGCTATGGAAAGGTAGGGCTCCATCCTAAAATACCTGAAAGTGTGGGGGTGCCTAGCAAAGGTTGAAATACCTCAACCTAAACAGGTTAAGATAGGACCCAAGACTGTTGATTGCATTTTCATCGGATATGCTAATAACAGTAGTGCATATAGAGTCTAGTACACAAATCAGAAAACCCTGAAATGAATACAGGGATGATATTTGAATCGAGGAATACAGTATTCTTCGAGAATATTTTTTCAGATAAGGAAAAGAAAGAAATAAACTATAATAAGCAAACTTACGATGCCGTGGAGAGTTCACCTCAAGAAAACGAGGAACCACGGCAAAGCAAACGTAAGAGAACGGCCAAATTGTTTGGGCCTGACTTCCTAACATATATGTTAGATGATGAACTACGGACTTTGCAAGAGGCATTGTCTAGTCCAGAAGCTCCGTTCTGGAAAGAAGCTGTGAACAGCGAGATTGAGTCCATTATACAAACCATACGTGGGAGCTGGTAGACGTCCCAAAGGGGTGTAAGCCTTTAGGATGTAAATGGGTCCTTAAAAGGAAGCTTAAGACCGATGGATCAATCAAAAAATATAAAGCTCGCTTAGTAGCTAAAGGGTTTAACCGAAAGGAGGGGTATGATTTCTTCGATACCTACTCACCCGTGACAAGGATTACATCCATACGGGTGTTGATCGCTATAGCAGCGTTGTATGACCTCGAGATACACCGGATGGACGTCAAAATGGCCTTCCTAAATGGGAAACTCGAGGAAGAAATATATATGAGACAGCCCGAAGGGTTTATTGTACCCGGGCAGGAAAATAAAGTGTGCAGAATCGTGAAGTCACTTTATGGGCTTAAGCAAGCACCAAAACAGTGGCACGAGAAGTTCGACATGATGATGTTGTCGAATGGATTTAAGATTAAAATGAGTGATAAGTGTGTTTATATAAAAGGCACAACTGATGAGTTTGTGATTGTCCGTCTTTACGTAGACGACATGTTAATCATGGGAAGCAGTCACAAAATGATCATGAATACAAAGAATATGCTGAAAATTATTTCAGTATGAAGGATATGGGTTTGGCTGACGTCATTTTGGGAATAAATGTCTCTAAGTCGTCCGAAGGAATTGTGTTTACACAGTCTCACTATATTGAGAGCGTGTTAAAAAGATTTAACGCCTTCGATGATCCTCCGGCTAAGACACCTGTGGACACTAATGTACACTTTTAGCCAAAAATAGAGGAGAGCCCGTATCGCAACTCGAATACGCTCGGGTGATTGGCAGTCCGATGTATTTGTCTAACTGCACTCAACCTGACATAGCGTACTCAATTAGTAAACTAAGTAGGTTTACAAGTAACCCGGGTAGTAGCCACTGGGTAGCACTAAGAAGAGTGCTAAGATATTTGAAGCACACTATTAATCATGGCATATTATACTCGAGATATCCCGCGGTACTAGAAGGTTATTGCGATGGGAATTGGATATCTGATAGTATAGACTCCAAATCCACGAGCGGTTATATATTTACCATCGGTGGAGGAGCAGTTTCTTGGAAGTCCTCCAAACAAACGTGCATAGCTCGATCCACGATGGAGTCGGAGTTCATCGCACTAGATAAAGCCGGCGAAGAAGCAGAATGGCTTCGAAATTTTCTGGAGGATATTCCGTGTTGGAATATACCTATGCCACCAATTATGATTCACTGTGATGGCACGGCGGCTATTGGCAGGGCACAAAATTGTATGTATAACGGTAAGTCTCGGCACATTCTCGGAGACATAACACCGTAAGACAGCTTATCTCTAGCCGAATAATTTCCACCGACTATGTCAAGTCAAAGGAAATATTGCGGATCCATTGACAAAAAGGCATAGCTAGAGATCAGTTAGAAAACGCAGTAAGGGGAATGGGGCTAAAAAATCCACACAGCAAAGAACAAAAACAGTGGTAACTCAACCTCGATGAGTGGAGATCCAACGAACTTGGTTCAATGAGACAACTAAGTTGTGATTAGTTCAGTAGTATACTTGGAAACTAATAAAGTCCATTCTCGACAGCTGCCCAAGTAATTTCCCGATGACGTGTGGTCAGGATAAGCACTTATGCTTTTAATGATGACTATACCAAAGTGGTGGAGTATTTCGGGCTACTCCAGGATTAAGTCCTAGTAGTCGGTCACCTATATAAGTGTGAAGTGGAGTCTCTTCAATGGAAAACAATTATGAATAGGAGATATGGTCCACGGCCGAAACGGACACAACGTGAGAATCGAAAAGAGATCAGATTCATCACTGTGTGTTTACTGTTGTCTTGGTTTACACAAAAAGCCGCCAGTTCAAGACATCACGTTCACTGAGCAGTGAGTAAATCCGATAGTATTTCACTAGGGAAGGTTCAAAGCCACAAGCTACCTATCCCGATGCAGGATGGGTCGTCGGGACTTTCTTGCAAGAGTCAGCATGAATTGCATTTACATTAATTTCTATTCATGTGGGGGATTGTTGGGTTTTAAGCCCAATGGGCCTTGGGCCCAAGTGTGGGTAGTTGGCCCACTAAGAAAAGAGCTGAAACAATTTGATTAAATCGAGAAGACGTCGGTCACCGAACAAGAAATCGTTGAAAGTTTACGAATCTACGTTTCGAGACGAATCTAACGAATATGAATTTGCTCGAAACCGATATCGGGTGAATGAGAAATTAATTAGTAAAGCCAGCCCAAATAAAATAAAAAAAATTTAAAAAGAAAGTTTTAAAAATGATGACGTGGCGGCTTGATGACGTGTCACTGTCACGCGGACTGACGTGGACTGACGTGGTGCTGATCTGGCGCTGACTGGGTGTGCTGATATGGCTGTTTGAAGGGGTATTGGGTATCAGTCCAAGAGTTATGACTAGTCTCAGATTGACCCCTGGCCAAAGGTTGTGTCTATTTACAATTCGGCCCAGTCAAAGGAGGTCAACCTGAAAAGTTATAACTTCTCGCGAATTGACCCCTAGCTTTTCGGACACTATAAATTGGTCCCCTGACAGAATAGAAATTCATTCAATTCAGTCCAGCACTTCAGTAAACGTTGACAGCAACTCCATAGGCATAATAAAATAATAGAAAAGCAAAGAAAGGATCGAGTCTGTAGTAGATTCGCCCGATAATTTTGTTACGGTGTGCGACGTTTCGAAATTCCTGAAGTCGTTGCATCTTCGGGACGTATTGCGACAACCCGAGGCACTGAAAATACGATGCAATAACGTTTTACGGAAAGCGTACGACGTACGTGCCTCGACTTCGACGTAATAAGCCGAAACTCTGTCCGAGTTTTACGAGGGCCACCGACCGGACGCCCACACCGGCACCAACAGCATCTGCATAAACTGTCATTCTCATTCAGCTGCATTAACGTATAGATCAAATCATTGCCAGATAATATAGCACGATTCATCGAAAAAGTTCCCACAACGTCGTTACCGATTTCCCATAAAAAAATTAGCTACAAAAGTTTTTGGTGGGTGATTCCATGATTCATTTCCACCTGCAGAACTGAATAGAAGGAGATCAATCGTGAAAAGATTTCAAACAAAAAGAACTCCATATGAACCATTACTAATTCCATACAAATCGAGGAGACGTTATCAATAAAGACGTCTCGCCTTCTGCCTTACAAATTGTTTCTTGCGATCTTTCCTACAATGTCAGTGAGTATCTGTTTCACACCATAAACAATATCATTCAGACAAGCAGTACGGCTCAAGAATGAATAAAATACAATAAAACCAATACACACTTTTCTTCATGGTGCAATCTTCACGGCCCCCAACCTCATCATTCTTGCCGACCCTATTGCCCTCAGCTGATGTCGCCTCCAATCCACTCGTAGGAGAAATACTGCCGCATATGCTACTGTGGGTTCGAGTTATTCGTGCTTGCCATTGGCTCTCAGAAAGTGACCACAAAGCAATTCTTTTGAAGGGAATTTTGTCGCGGACAGCCTTAGCAACAAGAATTGTGTGGATTTCCATTTCAGATGGTGACGATTCGCGAATTATGAAATCTAGCTCAAGAACATGAAATCACAGCAGTTGAAAAACCTAAACCATTTCTTCTTCCGTTATTTGTTTCTTTCCGTTATCTGTAACTCTACGACGATCTCGTTCGAAATGGGTATGTTCGATCATTGTTCTCTTCTCTATTGATTGCGGGAAATATTATGGCTGTCTTCCTAGATCTCAATGTGTGAGCAGGTGAGGTAAAACTGGAATCTTCGTATGTAGAAGACTGAATTACATAATTGTCCTTTTTGATACAGTATTAGAAGGGTTAGACTGGCCACCGGTTGGAATTGGCGATAAACCGATGGCTTCGTCCTTTTATAATATATGATTTAGCTAGGATTATTTTTATAATATTTGTAAGTGTTATTACCCAAGTGGATGCACGTTTGACTTACGTAAGTCATTAACAAAGACGTCGGAGTTAATTAATATTTAATTGAAACATATTCAATAACTTTGTTCCTTAATATGTAGTATCATAACCTGTTAAAAAAAAAGTAATTTCCTTGAATAATCGAGCTACTAATTGGTTCAAGACCCGACAACATAATTTTAGTATACATGCACATTTTATGCATGTGCAATGTATAAATATATTATTTTATATTTTAAGTTATTTTAAATTAAATTATAAGTTGAAATTTCTAATTTTATTATGTATAAGAAAATTTATTTTAGGATGTGGCGACCCTTACTTTCTAATACTAATTAGAGGCGGATTTTGGCAACGTAAGTCGTGGAAGACCCGTCTAATAAAACTTTTTCCAAAATAGAATATCTTACACCTAACGCCATCTATATCGTCATAGATTTATGGGTCGTAGCCCTGAAATGACAATATCAAAATCCTAACGTCGCTCCACATGTCGTATCCATGCACAGCCCTTCCCTCAAAAGTTCATGGAGCACCGCCGTTAGCCCGCCTTAGCCTCGACGCGCACTAGGGTCGGGCTCGGCTACAACACGTAAATCCTGAGCTATTGCCCAGTAGGTGAAATATGCGTGACGTGCGATCGATCCCATCCCATACACCTCACTAATGCACGCTCGACTCGTCCCCACTCATCTCAACACTAACACATCTCAATACCCCACACGACTCGTCACTACACGTATCCGGGTACCCCACTCAGGTCTCTCGCGTTAGAGTGGGTAGGCTCCTCAGTCTCTCTCGTTAGAGTCGCCTATTCCCGAATATATGTAATGCATAAAACTAGAGGTTCGCACTCGGTCGTCCCACTCAGATCTCTCGTGTTAGGGTGGTACGTACTAGAGTTTCCCCTCTCTGCCCACCGTAATAGTCTCTCGCTCGAGCGGCCAGCTCAGGTCACGTTAGAGTGGCGCTCACTCGCTACTTTCTAACTCTACACCCTCGCACTGACGTGGCATGCATGTGCAGTGCACATAACATACGTATAATGTTAGGACCCCAGATATTCAACCTAGATCGAATTACAAAGAATCAGATAGTAAATCTGAGAATTTCGAGTACTTACGCTTATGATTTACCTAAGTTGAGGTTTGAGAGAGAAATGACGTCGAAGAACACAAAGCCGCTAAAATCTTCTCTCTAAAATTCCAATTCCAATTTTTAGATTACAACTATACTAAGCGCACTCCTAATTTTGTTAGAAGTTCACTTATATATACCACCTATTATGGTATATTTACACAAGTAGTCCTATAATATGACTAATTACAATCCAATCCAAGACTACTACTTTGCATAGCAAGACACGATAACTATATTAATTGAATACAATAAAGTAGTTCCAACAATCTCCCTATTGTATTCAATTTCCAATAGAGCGCGGGTTATCGTCTTCATGCAAATGGAAAGAGTCCTCGAGTCCTCGAAATCTCCTCTTCAGAAAATCTGCAAGCTCACCCGGTCATCTAGGCATCGGCTTTTTCTTCAAATCTTCCTTTGAAGTTCTTCTCCTGAATGTCGTAAGATGTACGAAGTTCTTGCCAGGTTTTGGAAAGTCTGCTATCCATCTCTCCCGTTGAAAGCACACGAAACTCGAAACTCCCCCTGTTTGGATCAACCTTGTGTTGAATCGGGGAGTCCGATGTGAGGTTTGGAGAGGTGAACATGGTTGGCAACTTCGATCATTAATGCAGTGAACACGGTTGGCAACTTCGGTCATTGATGCAGTGGACACGGTTGGCAACTTCAGTCCTTGATGATGCTTGGATCATGTGTCGTTGGATCCTCGGTCCTTGCTTCTTCTTCCGGATCAAGGGGATTGTGAAAGTCGAGGAGAGGGCTCGGGGTTTAGCCATCGTCTCCATTTCAGATTCATCTTCTCCGAATGGAAGTTGTCTGGGTCGTCCTCGAAGAAGCATCTCTAGTTCTAGAAGAAGCTAGGCCGTCTCTTTCTTTTTCTAAATCTTCGAGAGCAGAGTTCAAAGTGATGGTTGGATGATCTTTTTGAAAAGCGTCCACTTCACACACCTGAAAACACTAAAAAGCTCCCCCGAGGATTTAGTTGTTTAAAAAGATTCAAGGAGAGTTCATGATTCTAAAGTACACTCTAAAAGCGTAAACATGAATTTTAACAGTTAAAATTATTCCCCCTTAAATTCATATTACTCCCCCTCAATTCATGCTCACTGGAAACATATAACGGAGTAATAGAGTGATTTTTCATTCTCCCCCTTAATTAATGTTTTCATACCCTAAGAATATTGACTCCCCCTGAAAAAGTGCTCATATAGGGTTTAACAATTTCGCAAAGATATACATATTCACCTAGATATGCATATGAGAATGTAACACAGACGACACGAGTAAAAACGGATATCATCGTTTTAGCATATATGCATGAACCGTAAGCATGCATATGAAAATTTGCATAGCCATTTAAGCAAGAAATATTTCGCTTTTAAAGATTTCCGTGCCAATGCATGTTCAAATGCATTTGATAATGTGTAAAATTTTTCATGCATAAGGAAGATGCGAGTAAAAAAATGCACAAATACAAGAAAAAATGTATGAACAATATGCAAAGAAAATATGCAAACAAAAATTCCAAACAATACTATACGAATTTTTTGTTTTTTTTATTATTTTTGTTTTATTTTGTTTTGCGGTCAGATTATGTCGCTTTGATCATTTTCAAGCAAATATTTTAGATGAGACATAGAATAATAATATGCCGTCAGTCATGTCGTCAAACTGAAGTCCTAAGATCATACACTGATCCATTTCGGCAACTCTCACGAGGTTCGCTCTAGCGCTCAATTATTTTTATCATGGTATTTATATACTTCACTCATGTCAACACAAACAAAATTTTATCAATTAACATGTTATCAAGGTGCATTTAATCAACTCACCGAGCGAGAGACCGTCGATTCGGAATCAAAGGGATTTTGAGGGATTTAGTATTATGGTTCTGACTTAGAAGGAAAGGAAAATATTTGGGAATTGTGTACTAAAGATCTTCTTCCTTTTCTTCGTCGTCCTCTTCACCGGCATTATCTTTTTCATCCTTTAGTTTTTTTCATATTATTCTACACTTGCTCAAGCTGAAGCTCGGCTTCTCTAAGAGGATAAGAGATTATCTAAGGCGAAGTTCTTCTTGTTGGTTCTCGGGCCGACTGTCAGGTTCTAATTTCTCAACTGTATGATCCTAGACTGAATTCTTAGGCAATCCATTAGAATTGTAAAGATTAAGATATCGATCGAAAACCTCCTTTGAGAGCTCGAGAGAGACTTTCGCTTAGTATGAGAAGATCTCCTGTGTTTCTCTCTCTAGAAATCTAATTGCAAGCCTTTCGGATCAATTTCTAAAATCTTCTCATTAAGCCAATGTTTGTACATCTATTTATACCAAACATAATTGGTATATATAACAAACTAAGTCCTAAACTAAGGACAAATACAATAAATGCCCCTAATTACAAGGACAGCTAATTAAATCAAAGCACAACTAAAATCGTATTCTACATTCTCCCCCTTTGTGCTTGATTTCTCTTCCGACTGTCTGTCCTCGTCGGGCATAGTACGACCTGTGCAAGCCCAGCACATGCTCGAAATTCCTGAGCGTATTCCTTAGCTCCACTCGCTCCTCGATGTCATCAAGCAATTCCATCAGGAGCAGCTGTTCTCTCACGAACCGGTGAATCTCGCATCGTCTCTCTGTTGATCTCTTCCAATCACTGCTCTATGTTCTTCCGGATGACCTTGAGCATCCAGTCACAAAATTTATGGATCTTAGTCTTCAGCATCATCCTAGTCTTCTTTGTGATCGGATTGTGGTAGGTGACGTCTAAGACTGAGCTAATGTGCACGTGATTGTTGGGAAGCCCTTCAATCTCAGGTTCTTTGTTGACCGGAGCGGTCATGTTGACCTTCTTCATGTTGCTCTTCAGAGCCATCTGAAGGTCGTGTGCGGCAAAGTACTTGACTTGGCGCATCAGGAACCGGTAGAGTCCCTCGAGACCTTCTTTCTTGATCAAGCCTTGAGGACCGTTGTACTTCTCCACATAAAGCTGGTAGAGATTGTACACCTCCTCAGCAGGAGAAACGGCAGGTCGCTCTCACTTAGTTCTTCTCGAGTTCTATCTACTCGCTCATGGCGTAGTGGGGTGTTGGAAGACCTCCTTTAGCACAGAAGACGCTGAGTAGCTGACAGATTGGGGAGAGACTCTTATAATGACTATTCTCTTGTCCTTTAGTCATCCCAATCTCACATCCCGGTCCAAGGTGGGTCAGTATCCAGAGGTACGTCATTCTCTTTTGCTGATCCCAGTGAGAGATCCCTCTGAGCTCATTCAGCTTCTTGACTATGTCCGGTGACCTCCAAATGTGTTCACGAACTTCTTCAAGGAAGGGAATTTCAGTACTGATGTTCTCCCATGGCGTGTCGATCCGAAGGGTCCCTAGCATTTGTCTTGTGGGGGAAACTGCTCGTTGCGCAATGAACTTTGGAAGCCCATGGGATCTTGTTCGTAATCTTCACCTTCCTAAAGTTCTTCGTCTTCTATTAGGACAAGGTCCACCGAAGCTTGCTGTAGGGGCTACCGAACGTCCTTAAGCCGTTTTTTCTTATGCTCGTCGGGTGGAATGGGTCGTCCACTGTCCTTCGAAGATGTACTTGTCGAGGAATTCATGTGGGTTGACACCATGTCCTGACTGTCCCGGTTGGTCTGGAGCGGCTGAGGGAATAGCTTAGGTCTGTGTCAGGGCCACGAGCATGGCGGCACTTGCTTCTTCTTCCGAAAGCAAGGGGCTTGTGAGGGTCGTTGGTGTGAGCGGAGGCGTCCTTAGGGTGAAGGATGGTGGGTCGATGTGGGTTGGAGTGGTGGTGCGTGCTTGGTATGGGTTGTATGGGAAGTTTGGGTGGTGGTTTGGATGTCTCCTGCTCTAGCGCTTGTCTGAGTTGCGCATGTGCCTTGTCTTTGACCTTTGCCATGGCCACTCGATGAGGTCCTAGGCCTTTTCTACCCCTTACGATGATCCTGATCGTCTGGATCGTCATGTCGACGCCGGGTACGGGAGCTTTGACCTTGGTAGGTTTGAGTAGGTGGCGCAGGGTGGTCTACGAGATACCTGTAGAGAGACTCTTCCTGAGGCATTCGGGTAGGAAAGCCTATAAGGCGGGCGAGTAGGATGTCGTGGAGCTAGGTGATGGGAATGGTATATGGGTTGATGAGGATAGAAGAGTCTGTGGTGGTAGAGGGTTGTGGGGTTGGATTTGTTTGTGCTGAAGGGCCCTCGGGACGGATGATTTTCCAGTGTCGCGCCGGGACGTCTCGATGGCTTCTAGCACTCTCTCCATCATTTTGTCTTCTAAGGATTTGATGGCTGCAGAGGGCTGTCTGGAACTGGTCATCGGTTTCAACCTGCGAACCAGACACAGTTATATTATGCTGCATCTCAAGATTGAGCGATGACGTGTCCTTAGCATTTGGAGGGATGAGCAGCACTGTGTCTGATGTGGTGGTGACGGATGTGAAGAGGGACTCAAGTTGGATGCTCAATCGTCTTGGAGTTCGTCTTATGAGTCGAATCTCCTCATCTGACTTAGTGTGTGATGAGGTAGCCGTGTGAGGGGAAGGTTCACGTGCATCATCCTCACGGACTTGTTCCGTCACCTGAGGCTCATTGGTCTGAACCGTGGAAATCGGAGCCGCAGTTTCTGGCGTGGTCGCCACCCCATTTCTGCTTCGGGCTATAATTCCAGTAGTAGGACCTCCTCAACGAATCCTTGGATCACGCCGACATTTATGGGCACTTCAACTCCTAGAGGTTGTTGAGGAGCCTCTAGTTCCAACTCTTCTGCCACAGTGTCAATCAATGTGGCATCTTCATCAGGCATTTGTATTTCCTAAGTTGGAGGCTTCTGCTTAGCTCCTGGGCCCTTGGTCCATCAGCTCGGCCTCAGGGCTGGGTTGGTGTTGTTGTTGAGGAGGGCTCACGTGGAAGTCTGTCGGGGGCCCTCTAATCATCTGTTCGGTAAGATGATTGTCCTGGCAGAACCTTTGGTATTCGGCTCCCGAGGGGTCGGCGAGCCTCAGCAGCTCTTTCAGAATGGCCATGGACGGCTGGTCCAAATCCATTAGCTTCAGGTTGTGAAAGAACTTGAGCCGCGGTGGTTGGTAATTCCCTCCAGGAGGTGGACGAGGGATGTTCTGCTCGTACATCTCCATAAAGTGTCGGATAATGACGGAGAACCACCGAGCAGACGACACATTCTTCAAGCGTTTATTCTCCTTCTGTCTGATCTCCTCTACTAGATCATTCAAGATCAGTTGAGCGAAATCGTAATTCCGCGAGAAGGCGATTCCATAGAAGATATGGAGAATGTTGTTGTTGCCTTTATCGAAGCCGGCGTGCTTTGGCGAGAGACACTCGTTGATGATGCCAAACAGTGTCTTCCAAGGGTGCGGGATGCCATTGCTCTGAACTTGAGCAAGCTTGGTGAGCAGTGGACGGTATCCCATGTGAAGGAAGTCGCGCACGAGCTCCGCATCAGTAGGAAGGGGTCGTAATTTGGGCTGAATGGGAGGTCGAGGACAAGTCCCAAATCTTTCTTGTTCATGCTTATGTGCCTCGTCCCTAGCATCCCCAAAAACTGTTGAAGGTAGACCATTGGCACCGAGGCCGTCACCGTAAGAGCATGCCATAGGGGATGGCCTCGTAGAATCGACACGATTATGTCGTCCGAACACCGAAAGGTTGTCAGATCAAGCTGAAAATTTGTGTCATGAACGTTGAGGTACATGACCTTCTCATAAATGTGGTTGTAGGCTGGATAATGATCCATATGAAAATCAATTAAGCAAAACTAATCATTAGTTCAAGAATCTAAATTGAGTCGAAATTAATTTGAAGAATATATGAATAGGCACATAGGTATCCGAAAGTGAATATTGAGAAGATAATAACATTTCGACATATGTATATAAGTCATGTGAGAGTTTTGTCGAAAATTTTACTAAGTGTTTATCACTACTATTCACTCTGTTATCGTTTACGATCGAAAATTTAATTTCCAATTTGATTTTCTAAGTGTTGATTTCTAATTTCAAATCTCCATTTTACTTGACGATCGAAAATTTTATCCGCTAAGGCTCGCTACAGTGGAAGAGACTTAGAGAAAAATTTCTAAGGTTTGAACTTAAAGGCATGGTACTATAGGCGTGAAATTTTACGATCGAGAAAAATTTTCGTGTAAATTTACGGTCGAGAAATTGATTTCCGTGTAAATTTACGATCGAGAAATTTTTCGCACGTTAATAAAATTTTCGTCGTGAAAATTATCGAGCGAGAAAGTATTTCGATTTTAAAATAGTTTTTTGCTGCGCAATTTTACGATTGAGAAAATTGAGAGCGAGAAACTAGGTGACACGCCGAGAAAATTTTCGATCGATAAAAATCATCGCTGCGTACTTTTTCGATCAAGAAATTTTATTGTCGAAAAATTAATTTTATCTCCGCTAAACTTATGACCGAGTACAAAATTGAAATCGAAATCACTGTTTCGGATTCTAAGTTTTGCGCTCGAAACTTAATTTCATCTATTTTAATCAAATGATTTTTCGTACGCATAAAATCAAAATTAGATTTCTCGATTATAAGTTTTCTTAATCTACGTTATCTATTCTGTTGACTGAGTCAAAAATTTTGCGGTCGAATAACTTTGACGAGGCAAACAGTAACTCAATCAAATTAGAATTCAACTTGAACTGTTTGCGATCAAAAACGTTCTTCGATGCCTCAAACGTTAAAACCCAGTTTCAGTCTAACTTTTACTCAGTCTTTAATAATGCAGATAATCGAACTAATATACTCCTAGATTCATCAGAAAACACTGAAACTGTCTTTAGTGCACCCAGATTATTATCCAAGTAAAGCGGCCGTAAACACTGCAACTAGCATTCGAGTTTTCCTATGTTCAACAGACGATAATCTAATACAAAATCATGCGAAAAATCTCATAATATAGATGCGAACGGAGTCTAAATGCATGCAGTTCCCTAAAGAAAGTCGATTCTACCTTATAAAACGAAAGTCAGTGAAAATTTTTGAAGATTTGAAGATTTTTGACTTTCTTTGTGAAAGGGTTTTCCGTGTGAGAAAGTTTTTCGACTGTTGAATTTTGCGATCGAGCGATTTTGCGTGTATTTAGGGATTTTCGACTGCAACATTAATTTTGTTTAAGTGGGCTGATTGTACGTTTTAAGTTAGTAAATTCTCAGCCCAATACTGTTTGCGATCGAGAAACTTATGATCGAAATTTTTCATCTGGTACCTATTTAATTTTTGCTCGACAAAATTGTAAGCAAAAATTACCATTTAGTCCCAATCAATTTTTGATCGAGAAACTGCGATCGAAAACTATAAAATTCGCCCAAATTTTTTGGATAGTTAGTTTTCTATGATTTCAGATTGACCCTTAGTCAAGTAAAGACCACATAATTGCTCCCCTTATGTATGAAAATAACTGTAATTAACTCCCTCTAACTCAGGTTGGTGACATCTGGCTCCTTCATCTTTTGTAAATCTGCAATACTTAGAGCAAAAGATGTCGAGAATTGTTAGAGTTAAGTTTGGAACAATTCTTGTGAAACATTTTCAAGATAATTTGGTTGAATTCGAATTCATAAAACACGTTAACGATCGAAATATTTAACCATTCAAAATTTGAGCCAATGCCGTGCACTCCAAGTCGTGATTAATTCGTGAAGCCTTCCTCATCGATTCTGCAACACTTGGAGAAAGATCATCAAAATAGTTTGGAGCTCAAGGCATAAATTTTGTAAATGCTCCCCCTCAAATAGTGCACCATAAATGATTTATCAAGCAAGTAGATGAATCAATCTAAGTAACAATTACTAAAACACGCGATATATCAAATTTAGGTCAGATACATGGTCCCCTATACATGTAGCTATGCTATCGCGCGAGGGTACGAGCAGAAATAAATATTCGCATTTTCAACAATTTAGCTCAAATGCAAAATAAAATTGCATATCAGAATGTGCGAGATATAATAAAATATCGCTTTTAATCAATTCCATAGATGCAAAAGTGCATAGTAAAATGTGTGCTATATATATATATATATATATATATATATATTGTTATCATTCAATATATATTTTATTTTATTTTTTATTTTTTGTATTTTATTTTTATTTCTTTTATATACTAATTTTATTAATAGTATGGGGTCAGATTATTTTGCTTTGATCATTGTCACGCCTAAAATTTCACAAGACACTTGAAAGATTTTATGCCGTCATGTCAAGTCAGCAAACTAAAGTCCTGAGTTCAAAGTATAATCCAATTTCTCAACTCTCACTAGGTTCGCTCTAGCGCTCATTTATTTTTTACTAGGGATTTTTATATTTATATCACTCAAGTCAACACAAGTCATACTAAGTCAATTTACCTGTGCGCTTTTAATCATTTCACCGAGCGAGAGACCGTCGTTTTGGAATTAAAGGGACTTTGAAGGCTTCAATTTGGTTATGACTAAGAAGGGAAGGTAAGTTTTGGGAAAACTGAGCTCTATGTCCTCTTCCATTCCTTCGTCGTTTCCCCTTTTTTTCGGCATAATTCGCTTTCGTCTTTTTGTCTTTTTCATCCTTTTATCCTTTGTAAATTTTCTGCACTTGCTCAAGCTGAAGCTCCACTTCTCTACGAGGCTGAGAGATTATCTAAGGCAAAGTTCTTCTTGTTCGGTTCTGGGGCCGATAACGTGCTCCTTTTCTCTTAATCCCTAGATAGGTTTCAGAGATTATGGATTTGAAGAAGTTCACAGTTATGGAATTCGAACCCAAGGCCGTGCTCCCTCTCGTTATCTCGATATAAAACCGGATTATCGTTGGAGAAGTTCTTCGTGGCGCTCATCTTTCCGTTCGGACAGTGTACGGGATTAACGATGGAGAAGTTCATAGCAAGATCCATGCCTCCTTCTTGGAGATTTTGAGATTGAGATAATCGAGAGGCAGGGTCTTTTGGTCTGCTTTTTGTGCGTTGAGCATTCCTCGTGTGCGTTTTCCACCTTCTTTTATCATCTTTTTCTTTTCGTCTCGTTTTTCTTTCTCCCCCTCCTTTTCTTGATTGAACATCCCCCCGAAAGTTTAGATTGTCGGTTGAAGACTCAAAAGGATTTTTAAATGAAGAGAAGGAATTTTAGAGAAGGCTCAAAATGGATGACTAAAAAGGCTATGTTAAAAGGATTGAAAAGTATATATTTGGTCGAGTGAGGAAATTCCTAAGTGCCCTAATCATATTCCAACGTTCTAACACAAGGCGAGTATGAGAACAAGAATCACTAGTTAAGCCAAGCAATGATTGTGTGACTCGCTCAAGAATAGATCCGTCAAAAGAAAAAAAAGACTAGAAATCTCGCTCATATATGCAGTGGCTTTGTGTCTAGCGGAGTGTATGAGAGGACTTTAGACAGAACGACTTAAGAGCAATTAATCAGTCGCGTGTTCGGGAAATTCATACATGACTTAGATCGAGCATCCTAAAGATATCGTCATTCCCATAACACTATACTTATATGTATAGTATTTTTGTATTTTTATTATTATGAAATATTTCACGCAAGATATAGCATTTAAGTATAGAAACACATAGCATAGAACATGCGAAGCACATAGGAGCACGTAAGCACAAATTACGGAAGATTCAGCATGCCTAAATTTCCGACACGAAATTCGAATCGTTTTTCATCCCTTGGTGAAAATGTCAGCTAGTTGGAACTCCGTGTTCAAAAAGTACATGTCAATCGTACCTTTTTCTATGTGATCTTTTATAAAATGATATCTAATATCTATGTGTTTTGTGCGTGAGTGATGAACGGGATTACACGTAATCGCAATGGCACTTTGGCTATCGCTCTAAATGGGTATATTATTTAAATTGTACCCATAGTCGCGAAGTTGAGTCCGCATCCATAGCATTTGCGACCAACAGCTGGTAGCCGCGACGTATTCAGCCCTAGCCGTCGATGTTCAGACGCAGTTCTGCTTTGTGGATGACCAGCAGACTAGCTTTTCGCCTGAAAATTGAGCGCCACCAGATGTGTTTTTTCTGTCCATTAGGCAACTTGTATAATAAGTGTCATTGTAGCCAACTAATTTTAAATTTGTACCCTTAGGATACCATAAGCCTAAGTTTGAGGTGGCTTGAGGTAGAGCAGAATTCGCTTGACCGCAAGCATGTGAGACTCTTTGGGGTCTTCTTGGAAACGGGCACAGAGGTAGGTGGCAAACATAACATCCGGCCGGCTTGAGGTGAGATAGAGAAGAGAGCCGATTATGCTGCGATAAAGTGTGATGTCGACCGCTTTTCCAATGGGTTCGGCATTCAACCTGCAGCTTGTTGACATTGGACTGCTGAGTGGCTTGCTCTGATCTTGGTGGAACTTCTTCAGAATCTCCTTGATGTATTTAGTCTGACTTACGAAGATGCCATCTTCGAGCTGCCTGACTTGGAGTCCGAAGAAGAATTGCATCTCTCCCATGTGACTCATTTCGAATTTTCTCTTCATCAAATCTCCAAATCTTTTGCACAGCCATGGATTTGTCGATCCGAAGATGATGTCGTCTACATAAACTTCGACGATCATCAAGTCTTTGTCTTGCTATTTTATGAAGAGGGTCGTATCGATTGTTCCTCGGATGGTTTTCCGCGCGAACAGTGTACTAAAGTCCACACTTGAAGACACTCGAATTGGTTGATCTCATCTTGCATAGTTATCACCCAATCCGGGTCTTTCAGGGTACTAAAGTCCACAGTTGAAGACATCCGATTGTTCCTCGGATGAATACAGATTTCACGAGCTGAGGACATCATACCAAGCACGTGGAGCTTGTTTTAGTCCGTGGAGCGCTTTGTACAATCCATAGACGTGATCGGGATGTTCTTAACACGCCGTTGAGGAAGGCTTTCTTAACATCCATTTGATAGACTTTGAAGTCTTTGTGAGCCACATAAGCCAAGAAAAGGCGGATGGCTTCGATCCGCGCAACAGGGGCATACGCCTCGTCGTAGTCAATGCCCTCATGTTGGTTGTAGCCATTCGCAACCAATCAAGCTTTATTCCTGATCACTTCGCCATCTTAATTCTTTTTGTTCTTGAACACTTATTTTGTCCCGATAATGGTTTTCCGCGCAGACAGGATACTAAAGTCCACACTTGAAGACACTCAAATTAGTTGATCTCATCTTGCATAGTTATCACCCAATCCGGGTCTTTCAGTGCGCCTGCTACCTTGTTGGCTTATTTTGGCTTAAGAAGCAGCTGAAGAGACTATGCTGATGTCTTGTCCGTACTCCACTCGAAAGATCACCAATAATATGATCAGCTTGATGTGCTTGAGTCCACTTTCGCTCATGTGGCAGGGCTGAAGTAGATGCATCAGCCATTTGTGCACCGAGATTTCCAATTATTTTAGCTTGTTCATTAGGTTGAGGTAAGTCAGATTCTTCATTTGGATATTCTGATGAGACTTCCTCATTTACTATGGTAGGTTCTTCAGTGATCTGTCGTAGTTCTGAATCGGGTGAGGTGGGAACAGTAGAGGAGCTTGGTACATCGGCCTCGTCGAGTGGGGGATCCACTAAGGATGTAGCGGTAATGGTGTCTGGCCGATATAGGGGCTCAAAGAGAGTGTCCAAGTCTTCCAATGCAAGTCTCAACGCTTCTTCTGACATTGAATTTTGGGTTGTTGCCGTCTCTTGTTGGTTTTGTGCCAACACACCAGTGAATGCGGGTTCTGAACTGTTGTAGTCAGAAGCCAACGAGTTTGGCACGGGTCCTGAAGTGAGGTGTGCAGAAGCCATTTCTGCCACTTCGTGGATAGTGACATTGTAGCTTTCTTTGATTGAACGGTTGGACTTGATGTATACTCGGTACGCATTTGAGGTTGATGAATACCCGACAGAAATGGCTTCGAATGCTAGGGCCGAACTTAGCACGTTGCTCTCTGTCGTTCGCCACAAAGCACTTGCACCCGAAGACCTTGAAGAAGGAAAGATTGGGTACTCGCTTGTTATTGTTTCGTACGGAGTCTTTTCGAAGCGCTTGTGAACCACCGTCCTGTTCTGAGTAAAACAGGCAGAATTTACTACTTCGGCCCAAAGGAAGTGTGGGAGGCCAGAATGAATCAGCATCGTACGTGCGGCTTCTACTAGAGTTCTGTTCTTCCTTTCAACGGCACCATTCTGTTGAGTCATCTTGGCGGCTGAGAATTGCTGTCTAATCTCATCTTTTTTTATAGAAATCACTGAGGTACTTGTTCCTGAACTCAGTGTCATTATCCCTTCTGATGGTTTGGATAGTCTGCTGCAGCAAATTCTGAGTAGCGTTCACAAAACTAGTAATCAAGTCCCCTGTCTCATCCTTCGTTCGGAGGAACTTCGTCCATGTGTAGCGAGAGCTAGCACGTACTTGCGCCCACTAATATTCTGTGTCTGCATAGGTCCACAGAGATCCACATGTAAATGGGTCCTCTCAGATTAGCAGATTTAGAGGTGGGTTATGATATGGTTCCTAAGTTGTCGGTAGTTGGAGCTTTAGCAACCCAAGTCATCTTCAAAGAAGTTGATTTGAGTGTGCCCTTTGTAGAAAACTTGGCCTTTACGGCTTTCCTCTTTTTAGGCGGGGATTTACGAACCCATTTAGGTTGAACCTTGAAGATTAATTTCAGCGCGGATGCTTCGTGGAAAAGATCTTTTCATTGTATAGTCTCCTAAGGCGCTTGGGGGATTCGATCTTAACGGGATGTCTTAGGTGAGAACAAGCATGACTAGCGCCATATGCTTTCTTTATGGCTGGATCTTGTTTCCTACGGGTCATCCTAGAAGCATTTGTGTTAGAATGATTAGTCTTTATTGCTGAAGTAGAGCCTGCTTCGAAATTAGTGCTTCTAAAGTGGTGGGCTTTAAGGAGCAAGTAGAAGCAATTATTTTGAGAGAGGAAGCGACTCTTTTATTTCTACGAGTGTCTTTTATTTGTACAGAAGGATATAAATTCTTAGAAGCATTCAAATCTACGGACTCCTTCTCTATTTTTAATCTAGACACTCATGCCTTCGACTCTAGTGCTGGCCCTACGCTCCATGTAGACGTAAGCAAAGCAAGATTAGAGTTAGAATTTTTCAGATTATTTTTAATTTTCTGATCGTTTGAAGGCACTCTTTCTTTCTTCACGCTTTTCATAATGATATTTTCGGTTGAGGGAGATGCGTGAGAAATGGCTTTTGAGATGGAGGAAGCTTTGAGATTTTCCATCTCTTTTAGGAATTTTTTCTTTTCAGCTTCAAAATTCTCTCTTTCTTTAGCTAATGCAGCTTGTAATTCCTATTTGTTTCACAATAGGAGGTTCGTAGGGAGAATTTTCAGAATATATGCGTTTGGCTTCCTCGATTTCAGGTTGAGGCTCAGGAGGTAAAACTAAATCACAGACAGACGTCAAGGGTATTTCCCCAGATTTGTTGCTGTCATTTAATTCCTTATAGTCGAAGGGGATTTGGGCCCTGTGTGTGGCTCTTCTCTTAGATAACTCTAAAGCACCTAGATCATCTGCTTTAGTGAAGCTCATTAGAGTGTTTATGCATAAACCCATGTATTTTATAACGTAAGCTTCTTTCTTCTTTAAAACACAATGGTTAGTGAAACCTAAGCCTTCAATGGGATTATAGAATTCTATATCCTTGAGCTGATTTAGGAAAATGGTTTGTTCAGTTTGTCCCCTTCACGTAAGAAGATCGTCTAATTTCTTTACTTTTGCTTATAGTTCTTACATTCTTATCCTAAGAGAGTAAAATTTATTTTCTACTGTTAAGTTGGCGGCTTTACAGGCGTCTAGATCTTCCATAAGTTCACAAACTTTAGTATTAGATTTATCTAATTTGGCTTCTAGGTTGGTGATCTTAGAAGTCGCTTCTGTTAACCTACAATTGAGGTTAGCTTTATCATTGAGATTTCTAATCAAGCAATTATAGTTATTTTCTAGCCTGTCTTCTAACTCATTAACTTTTAAATCATGTGTCTCTATTGGAGGTTTCTTTATTTGAAGGTTCCTAGTCTCACTAAGTCTTAAGCTTTCAGTTAGCTATTCTATTTTGTCATTAGAGCTTCTAGTTTCCGCTTCGAGACTAGCTATCCTTTGCTGAGACTTAGTTAAATTCTTTTCTACTTCCTTTACGCTTTTCTGCGCACGTTTCATGTTAGTGTATGCCAGTGGATACGATTCTAACATGGTCAATAATGTCGAAGGAAAAACTACCTCATGTGAAGATTTGGATGCTTGGTCTTCGTCTGTCGGGTTTGAGGTTTCTGCGTCAGAATGTTCGTCTAGGCAGGCAATTAGGGCTAGATTCTCTTCACTAAGCTAAACGTGTAGTTAAAGCTTCCTGGAGTAATAGTTAGCGTCTCTCTTCTTCGGGAGAGTACAGTCTCTGGCATAGTGACTAGGTTTCCCGCAGTTAAAGCACTTGTCGGTTCTTTGTTGTTCTTGACTTCGGAGGTCTCAGGTGAACGTTCTTTGTTCTTTGGCTTGAGGTCCGAAGTCGATTGGCTGATGATGATGACTTCTTTTTGAAGTATTGTTTGATCATCATTTTCCCAATTAACACCAACTGCTTTCCCATCACCTTCATGTTAGGCTCCATGTCTGAGTCTGATTCGACTTCAGACTCTGGGGGGTAGGAGGCTTGATGATCTTTTCTTTTCGTGGTTTTGAGCTTCTCTTGTTCGAGACTAGGGCAACTGAGTCGTCGATGAGTTTGCCCTTTTGCTCCTTCTGAATCTCGCTTATATCTTCCTCGTGTTGTGCGAGATTGTCGAAAATGGCATGGATATATAGCTCCTCAAGGTCTTTATTCTATCGGATTTGAATGGATATCTTCTTCCATTCCGAGGGCAGAGAGGAAAGAAATCGGATGTTGGTTTCCATGTTTGTCTTAGTGATTTCAATTTCCCTCATCTCATTCAACAGTGTCAGATATCTCTGGTAGAGATCGTGTAAGCACTCCTCCGGTTTAGCTCTAAACGAATCGTAGGCTGTGAGAATATTTGCCTTCTTGGCCTTGATACCGACTTCTGTTCGTTGCACCATCTTATGCAGCTCATCCCACATTCCCTTAGATGTTGGAATACTATCGATATGTCGATAGATATCATTTTGGATCCCTTGCATAAGGGTGTATTTTACTATCAGGTCAGCTTTAGCTCTCACTCTTTCCTCCGCAGTATTTCCTAGGCTCTTTCAGTCGGAGGCAGGAATTGGAAGGTTGGCAGAGTTGTCACCGGGTACATTTACCCAGAACTGAGCGACCTCGCTCAAGTGATGAGAGAAGGTCGTCTGCCTGTTCCTTTAGCTATATAAAGTTCAGAAATCGACTTCTCCAAACTGTATATTCGCCTCTCTTGAGTATCGGGGGACGATTGTCGTTTCCAAGTGAGTAGGCATCGATTTTATCTTCTAGAGTTGATGAAGGATCTCCGTTTGTTGTTTTGATAATTTGGACTGATGTTACGTGCTTCACAAGTAGCAAACTAGTTAGCACCGTTTGATATTAAAGCAATCGAGAATTATTTTCGATTCAATCTTTAGAGTTTGATCGAAAATCAATTCTTCGATAAAATGAAGGAGGTACTGTTCTCGTGCGAGAAAGTCTTTGAGTCTGTCAGCGAAAAATTTCACGAGCGAAAAAACTGTTCAAAATCTTATGGTCGAGCAAAATTTCTTAATCGTGAATTTATTTCGATCGCAAAGAAACAATACGTATAGTAAGTTTCTCGCTAAGTCAAAATAAATTGGTTGACTGGAAAAGTTTCTCGGATGCAAATGATTTTCGCTTAGCCAAACTTAAAAAGTCTGACCGAAAAAGTTTTTCGACTGTACGTCTAGCGAGCGCAAAGGTCAAAATTGGTCTTCGTCGAAAAAGATTTTCGCTTTGCTCGAGAAATTTTTCTACTAAAGTCGTTTTTGGTAAAGACAACTTTAAGTCTGACTTTGTATTCTGATCGAGAAAAAGTTTCGCGCCGAGTTTTTCGGTTGAGAAATTAACCTGATCGAAGAACCTAGCGAGAAAAATTGAAATACTATGCTCCTCTTCTTTTAATCCCTATAGAGGTTTCAAAGATTATCGATTTGCAGAAGTTCACAGTTATTGTAACATCTCGTCCCATACCAAGTGTCACTGTAGCATCCGTCCCTACCGGGACCTGTGGGGTTGGGCCCACCACACTCCGACTGATAGTGTGGCCCCACCGTATCACCACTTAACCTTCGAGCGTGCTTTGTCCTCACTCACAAGCACCCTGGGCAAACTTTCCAGGGGGTCACCCATCCCTAGATTGCACCAAGTCAAGCACGCTTAACTTCAAAGTTTCTATAGATGGACTCTCGAAAAGATAGGTCGACCTTGGTGATATGAGTAGTACTATCAATTCTCTTATACGATTCTTAGCCTGACACTCCCATACATTGACAGTCTCAGAATCCCCTCTCATTTGGGTGTCAGATCGGTTCGTTCACGTACCCCTTCACCTAGAAGCCTGCCAGGAGCCGCTCCTTGTCCGTGCACCTCTCCTGCAATGGTGATCACTCCCCGCCCTCATTGGCCCGGGCGTCATAGTTATGGAATTCAAACTCAAGGTCGTGCTTCTCTTCTCGTTGTCTCGATATAAAACCAAATTATCGTGGGAGAAGTTCACTTCGTGGTGCTCGTCTTCCAGTCGTTCTGACGAGTATACGAGATTATCGAAGGAGAACAGCAAAATCCATGCCCTCTTCTTATGATTTCTACAAGATTTCAATAATTGGAAATGCAGGTTCTTTTGGACTATTTATTGTGCGTTGAGCATTCCTCGTGTGCGTTTCCACCTCCTTTTGTCATCATTTGCTTCTTTTTCTCGCGTCGCCTTTTTCCCCTTCCTTTTCTCGTTTATGCAACCCTCCGAAATTTATGAATTATGGTTAAAGGCTTGATCGGGATACAAATGAAGAAAAGGATATCGGATAAGGCTCAAAAGGGATGCCTAGAGGAATAATTTCAAGGATGATACTTTGATTTTGGCCAAGTGAGGAATTTCCTACGTGCCCTAATCGTTTTCCTAACAATCTAACGCAAGGCAAGTATGAGGCCCAAAAATACAAGTTAAGACAAGCATTTGATGTGTGACTCGCTCAAGGATAAATTCCCGGAAAATTAATAAGTCTCAAAATCTCACATATATGATGTGGCTTTGTGTCTAGTGGAACAAACCAGTGACCTCTAGAAAAAAAAATGCGACTAGACGGACAATATTAAGCAAATAACCAATAATATATCAAGGAAAGATTTTTGTGAACAAACAAAGTAGATTGAGTAATCGTCATTCCCCATTTTCTCGTTGTTGTGTTTTCGTTTAATTTTGTTTTTCAAAAAATGCATAAAATTTCCTTTGTGTTTTTATTTTTCTATTTTTCTTATTTATTTTTAATTTTCTGTACTTAATTTCTTGTATATATTTTTTGTTGTTTTTTTATAATGTTTTTTTTAAATGACAATGAAAAAATAAAACCAATGCAAGAAAAAAGATATGAACATGATAAAGGAAATAAATAAGTGTAAAACGAAGATGTATGAGAATAAAAAGAGAAAAACGCATCAAGAGCTTTTTTTATAGCTATATGCGTAAAACAATTTGGTATTTAACATTCAGCTCAGATGCATAATGTACCAAAATTGTGATCCCTAGAAAAATAATAGTGACTCATCCTAAAAATTTAGCACTTAAAAGAAATGTGTAATGAATTTCGTCGCGAGTTTGTCGCTTGGGTAGAAAATTGTTGTAGTTGCTCTGCCGCTCGCCCTTGATCATGTATGTGGAGCAACTATCACCGGAGTACCATACATGAGTGAAATTTGCAAAACTATTGGGACTTTGGTACCCACTGTCTTATGGGTCCTCCCTTATTAGCAGAAAACGAGTTAGTCGTAAATCATGAGTGTGAGCCTAAGTTGGTTGTCGATGATGTATTCCTACGAATCCATTTTTGACAGGGACTTTTGTGACTTGATATACGACTTAGGAATCCATTTTTGCTTGGTTGTTTACACGGATAAGTAATTCTAGCATGTGAATATGTGCTCCTAGAATGTGTACTTTTAAAGGTCTTCTCGGTACCTAGTCGTAACAAATGCTTTTCGGAGCGAACTTTGACTGGATACTCAGGTAAGAATACGAGCAAATAGAATGATAAGCATCTAGAGTAGAGGTATAGTAGTTCCTACATCGAGAATGCACATTTTTCACATAATGATAAGAAGGAAAATGCGTGTGAGAATCATTAGAATCAAGGTAAGTAAACGCATTTTCTTCCTTAGTGTCCCTACAATAATAATCATTTTTAGAATTTACGCTCTTTGGACTAGAATGATTATTTTTCGTTTTAGAAGAAGAGCCAATTTCGGAATTTGTACTTCTAAATTTGATAGGCTTGAAAGACCAAGTAGAAGTAACTACATTAGGAAATGGAATATCTGACTCATTGGCGCTCAAAGACTCTTTTTCTTTCTTAACACTTTTTAGGAGTAATTTTTCTTGTGAGAAAGCTTTGAGATTAGATATTTCAAATAAAAGAGCATTCTTTTCCGCTTCAAATTTCTTTCTTTTCGTTTCTAATGTAGAATTTAAATCCTCTATTTTCTTAAGAATAGAGGTATATCGACGGAATAAGAATTTTCCTCGGTCTTACAAGTCGCACAAGATTTTCTAAATTGTTAATCTTAGAATATAGCTTCCTACGTTCTTCACCTAAGAAAGCATAGTTATTTTTAGCAGTGCTTTTCTTGGCTTGACAGGCGTCTAGACTCTTTCTTAATTCACTAATCTTAGAATTAGATTTATCTATTTCGTATTCAGACTAGTGACCTTTTTGCTCTCAGCTTCTTGTCTACACTTAAGGAGACTTTTCTCGTCTAAATTTTGTAGTCTCTTGCTTCTTTGAGCATGACTTGGTCTTTGTGGACTTCTTCTTTAACTCCTTCTCAATTAATTGTAGTAGACGCACAAACTCCTTTAGCCGTTCATCAATGTCGGAGCCAATGTCGTCAGATCGAGTAATTGAGCAGGTGTGTGTCCATTTTGGTTTTAATATTTTTATTTATTTATTTTTAAAATTTTGTTGGATATTAGGATCGTAACGTGATGTGTGATTGGATTTTTTTAATACTGATTAAATTATTTGGCTTTTAAAATTTCAGTTTCGAAGATTTTGGTTTATAAAGTTGATTTAAAACTTTAATAGTATATACCAAAAGCTTTTTCTATAATGTTCCAATAGAAGGTCACTGTTTGATCGAAAAATTTTTATTGACAGTTTTTCGAGTGAATATGTGGAGCACTGTTTTCGATTGTTAAGTTTTTCGACGAGTACTTTTTTAGAAAATAGTTTTGAATTTCGAGCAGCTACGCATAGTTTTACGATCGGTAAGTTGGAAGTTCTAGGGTGAAATTGAAATTTTGGACTAGGTCAGAACTTTCAGGACTTGATTGAAAACTATTTGGGACCAAAATGTAACAGCATGGACTAAAATAATAGTTCTGGGACTCTGAATGTCATTTGCCCTGCAATTGTATGTATTGATGTATCTATCAGCGACGCGAAGAAGATGAAACTTCATATTTCTCGATCGATAATAATTTCCAAACTCTTTTTCGATTGAAAGAATTTCACGAACGTATTTTGCGAGCTTGACCAAAGTTTTTGGCGTTGACCCGAATTCTCGATTGAATCTGAGTTTTTTCGATGGAAGGTGAAGAACAGAGGCCGGTCGAAGAAGTATTTCAATCAAATAAAAATTGCGACAAGAGTTTCTCGATCGAAGATCGTTCGGCGACTGAGCAGCGATTTCTCGAACAGTAGCAGCAATCGATCGATAGAAGATTAGCAGCGAAGGAGCGATCACGTTTGTTGGAACTATTTAATTGTATTCAATTAATATAGTTGTCTTAGTCTTGCTATGCAAATTAGTAGTCTTGAGCTAAATTGTAATTGGTCATTTTGTAGGACGACTTGTGTAAATATACCACGAGGTGGTATATATAAGTGAACTCTTTAGGAAGTAAGGAGTGAGTTGTACAAGGGAATTCGTCGAAAAATAGAATCGAAATTTTAGAGAAAAGATTTTCGCCTCCCTTGAGTGCTCTCAACGTTGCTTCTCTCCCAAGCTTTCTTCGTAAGCAATTCTCAATCGTAAACTCTCGAATTTCTTAGATTTGCTATTCGATTCTTAGTAATTCGATCTAGGTTGGATAATGGGGTCCTAACAATTGGTTATATGTGTTAAGTTCTCATGCACATATGCTGAAATGGTTATATGCGTTGTTACTCGTTGTGTCATATGTGTTAAATTCTCATATGCATATCTTGGTGAATATGTATATCCTTGCGAAATTGTTGCACTATATGCGCACTTTTTGAGGGGGAGTCATGATTCTTAGTGGACGAAATCATGAATTAAGGGGGAGAATGAAAAATTACTCGATTATTTTGAAATTACTCCGTTATATTTTCCGCTGAGCATGAATTGAGGGGGAGTAATATGAATTTAAGGGGGAGTAATTTTAACAGTTATAATTCGTGTTACGCTGTTAGACTGTACTTTAGAATCATGAACTTTCCTTGAATCTTTTTAAAAGACTAAATCCTCGAGGGAGCTTTATAGTGATTTCATGTGTGTGAAGTGGACGCTTTTCAAGAAGATCTTCCAACCACCACTTCGAACTCTTCCAAACCTCACATCGGATTCCCCGATCTCAACACAAGGTTGACCCAAATAGGGGGAGTTTCGAGTTTCGTGTGCTTTCAAAGGGAGAAATGGAACGCGGACATCTGAATATCCGACAAGAACTTTGTACATCTTATGGCATCTAGGAGAAGAACTTCAAAAGAAGATTCGAAGAAAAAGCCGATGCCTAGAAGACCAAGTGAGCTTGAAGACATTATAAGGAGAAGATTTCGAGGAGTCGAGGACTCTTTCCACTTGCGAAGACAACCGGCGCTATATTGGAAATTGAATACAAAGGGGGGAGATTGTTGGAACTATTTAATTGTATTCAATTAATTTAGTTGTCTTAGTCTTGCTATGCAAATTAGTAGCCTTGGGCTAAGTTGTAAGTATTCATTTTCTAGGACTACTTGTGTAAATATACCACGAGGTGGTATATATAAGTGAACTCCTTAGGAAGTAAGGAGTACGTTGTACAAGGGAATTCGGATCGAAAAACAGAATCGAAACTTTAGAGAGAAAAAAAAATAGAGAATTGATCCGCAAGGCTGCCGAATTCATTTCTAGAGAGAGAAACATACAAAACTTTCTCACACTAAAGGTTTTTTCTCTCGTGTTCCTCAACCAAAGGTTTTCGATCGAATTTCAATCTTCATCATTCTAATCGATTTTGTTAGAATTCGTGCCTAGGATTAATTGTGTTGACAAACGGGGACCTAACAGCATTGGTGAGTTTCGATCGAAATTTTTTTCTCAACTCAGCAAAGGACAGAAGCCGAGCAGAACAGAACTACAGTCCTAAAATCAGACGCAAGTGAAAAACCAAATAAATCTCGATCCGAACACGAAATTGTTCGAATTCAGCCGGGGTAATTGATAGAAATGAAGCACTGAACAAGAACTAACATTCGATTCAGCCCAATCGAAGCTAAATCTATCGGATTTTCCAAAAAAATAAGCACAGTCGAAGAACATATTTAGGTCGATCTTCAAAATTAGCAGAATAATTGGTTAAGATCAATCTGAACTAGCTCAAAGATGTTAGAAACACTCAATCGAACAACAAAAACAGCAAGCAAATCGAAATATTAGAATCTGGTCGAAAATTTCAATAACAGTTCGAAGAACACTGCCTCTATTCTTCAAACTTCGCGAAATTATTAGTTCGATTGGACAAAAACAAGCTCAGATCAAATAGAAACACATAATCGAACATTGATAACAACAAATCAAGGCAATTTGTGAAGAATTAAATCCGATTTTGACGAAGAACAATACTCGGCAAATGAAAAATCAGTTTCGAGAAATTCAATAATCAGTCCAAATTTAATCCAATGCCTAACACGCTCAGCTCTGATACCAAATATTAGGACCCCAGATATCCAACCTAGACCGAATTACAAAGAATGGGATAGTAAATCTGAGAATTTCGAGCACTTGCGCTTGAGATTTACCTAAGTTGAGGTTTGAGAGATAAATGACGTTGAAGAACACAAAGGCGGTAAAATCTTCTCTCTAAAATTCCAATTCCAATTTTTTGTTTACGAAACTATACTAAGCGCACTCCTAATTTTCTTAGGAGTTCAGTTATATATAACACTTATTGTGGTATATTTACACAAGTAGTCCTATAATATGACTTATTACAATTCAGTCAAAGACTACTAGTTTGCATAGCAAGACACGAAACTATATTAATTGAATACAATAAAATAGTTCCAACATATAAGGTACAAAATATTTAATACATGAAATCACAGAATTCATGAAATTCACATTACCAGGAAGAGGTTTACGCGTCGTAAATGAAAAATCACCTACCTGCCCTCCTACTATCGAATACGAAACCCGGTGGAGTTCCTAACTGTCGATTCTCTGAATAAATAAATTTTATCAGTATAGTGTAGATATTAACTAATAATATGGAAGTAAATCTCGACTATATTAATTTATTAAATGTCCTATATCACTTTATTAGTTGTCTAAGTTAAGTTAGGGTTAAGACCATCTAGATTTCACTCGATTTGCTATGCTCAAACCCTAGTATCGCCTGATCCTTCAAGTCTCAAGGTCATCCGATTCGTTAGTCTTCAAATCGCCTAATTTAATTTATCATTCCATTTTCGATCGCCCGATTTCTTTCGCTTGCAGTCGCCCGATCTCATGTAAATTAAACTTATCGCCCGATCATGCCATGCTTAAAGATTAGTTTCGCCGTTCATTGAGTCGCCCGATTGGTTGGCATTCAAATCTGCCGATTCTGCACCTCTTGAATCGACCGATTGACTAGGCTCAATACTTGGTTTCGCCGTGTGTCTCAGGGATCCCAAATCGCCCGATGATAGCTCATCTTCAAGCCTCCAACATTCGCCCAATTTGTCATGTCTTAATTCCACTTTCGCGAGTTTATTTAGTATCTAAGTCGCTCGACTCTATGGCATCCAATCGCCCGATTGAAAGTGCTCAAATGCTGAAGTCGTCCGATTGCATGGAATCGACGAGTTCTATCAAAACCCTCCAATCGTCCGATTAGTTGCATGGTTGAGGTCTTCATTCGCCCGATTGATGTTTCACATTTCGCCGAGTTCAACATCACCCGATTTGAGGTGTCCTTAAGCCATAATTGTCAGTGTCCATCTAAGGTGTCAATCGCCCGATTGGGGGTGGTTTCGCCGCTTCATCATCTCGCCTGATTCCATGCATGAATTTTATAAGCATTCGGCCGATTTGTTGTGCTCATAACTTAGTTTTGCCGGGTTCTATGCTTAACATTGAATTGCCCCATTTCGTTTTATTCCCGAAACTCATACACTCTAAAGAATCTTAAACCCTAAAAACCGAAATTCATATGCTATCAGTATTGATGTTTCGAAAATCGTTCTTAACCAAGAATATGGTACGTTCTAAATTTAAATCATTCCTAATATTTCATGTACTAAGGATTACTAACATTCTTATCTCATCATGTAACCCATATAATCATTACTAAGCTTCTAAAGTTAGGGTTTTCATAAATCTCCAACTCGAAAGCTTCAACCTTAGTTCATGAAAGGATATTTATTACGACTATTCCTACCATGTAACTTTCTATTACCTATTTAAATTACATATATTAATCACATATATTTCATATACCTCACGCAAACTTCAAAGGATGAGCACTAAAACACGCAAGTTAGGGAACATGTATATGCATGTAAAGCACTAAATCACATATTTTTAAGATTGCTGAATTGTCTCCTCTTCCTAGTTTGTTCTCTGTTCTTTCCCAACTCAAGTTTCTTTTGCTAAATGATCTTCATATTCAAATGTTTGTTAGATAAGTATTGATATTTAGAAATTAGAGCTTGATGGGACATGCTAATAATGATGTTAATTTCCCTCAACCTTAAGCAACTTCCCTTTCAATGTTATCCTTCCTACTTGGGCTTAAATTCATGTAATAAATCTAAGGTAGGCTAATAGGGGTTCCTCCTTGGTTGAGAGTGCGCTATTTTGGGATCCATCAGTAGGCTGGATAGGCAGTACGATAAATTCAGAAGGGAAAGACAACAAACACGATATGAGCTAAGAAACAAAAAGAGAATAAAACCCCACGATGGGTGAAGGATGTAATCTGAGGGAGATAAACTCAAGAACGCCTGGGTTTATGGAGGAGATGAGGAAGATCGATGGGACAATCGGCGATTTTGTAAGGGAATGGACCCGCAAACGTCGGACTTTGGGGATTCGAAGATTTGAAATAAGGAATATGAGGTCTAAGGATAAAGAGATCGTTGTCTAACGTTCGGAAAGATGCTCGAGCAAACCAAGGAACATTCGGAGATCGTACTCGGGAGGAATAGTTCGGCGATCATGGGGAAAGCCCGCTAGAGAGTCGCGAGGAAGGAAGCTCTCGATTGCAGCTGATTGCATATTGTAATTCGAGAAAATTTAAAATGATAAAGAATTAGAGACGCGCGAGGAATGGTGTGTATCAATGGGATACGACGATAACAGAAACAGGCACGATACGCTGAAGAAGAAGATACAACTAGGCTAATATAATAGGGTCCAAAAGGAAAAGACACATACAAAAAAGGAAAGGACATATTGTTCATAAAGGAAAGACGTAAAAAGAAACGGTTCATCTCAACCAACAGAAATTCCTAAGATGGAGCTGCCGACCTAGCCTGATCAAACTCCATCATCGCCTTCTCCACCTCAGCAGCCATCAACTTGGCTTGAGGAACTGGCTCCTCCTCTCTCGGGGCTTGAACTTCAGCGCTAACTTGCACAGTCACCTCCTGCTCAGCAACGGGCTCGGAAACCTCGACGGGCCGCTCGGGATTTTCGGCGGGGGAGCGGATGGTCCTCACAATCTCCTCGCTCGAGGGCGTGGCCGCGACGTTCTCTTGAGTATTACCCCCGGAACCTCCTCGAGCTACGGGATCGGGTGGATACTCTCCAGAGGGACACTCAGCAAGAGCCTGATCGACGTCTAGCCAGTCGAGCTTCCATTTATGGCCTATGCCAGCCGCCCGAAGTTGATGAACGCATCCCCGAAAAGCCGTGGTGGAAGTACTCGACGACCTGCCTCCCATACGTGGTTTGGGGCAGGTAGTCGCTGGCGATACTCTCCTCCAGCTCGCAGAGAATTCTTTCCGCCTCTTCCCGAGTGTCCCTCTCCTTGAGCAGGTCCCTTCTTGCCTTCTCTGACTCCGTCCGAGCATATCCCTCTACAACTTCTTCAACTCCTCCTCCTTCCGCTTCAGCTCCTCCTCGAGTCGAGCTACCTCCCACTTTAACTTCGCTTCGGACTGGGTAAGCTCTGTAACATCCCGTCCCATACCGGGTGTCACTGTAGCATCGGTCCCTACCGAGACATGTGGGGTTGGGCCCACCACACTCCGACTAATAGTCTAGATGCACTAAAGATTACTTGATCATCTTTCCTAACTATGCACTTATTGTTTTCAAAAATAACGGAGTGACCCTTATCACATAGTTGACTTATACTAATTAAGTTGTGCTCAAGATTCTTCACTAGCCGTACATCATCTATAGTGGTATTAAGAGTGTTGCCTACTGTTCCAATACCAATTATCTTAGCTTTGTATTATCTGCATATGATACAAACCCACCGTCGCATGCTTTCAGGGAGACGAAATTAGTGATATCACCTGTCATATGTCGAGAGCACCCACTATCAAGATACCACCTCTTTTTCTTGTTTGTGCTCTTTCTTTGTACCTGCAGGCATTTGAATTTTTCTGAGGTACCCAATTTCTGTTGGGTCCTAAGACATTAGCAGCAAAATAATTCCTGTTCACATGTGACAAGTTATTATTTTGCACAGATGATTCCACTACACTAGCATGCATGGGTGTAGTCACAGCGGTATTTTAGGTTTCCAAACATATTTAGACCTGTCTGCATGTTTCAGAAAACAGTTGTAAGAATGATGACCATTTCTTCCACAAGTAAAGCACTTAGTTTTTTAAACCTCTGGAACTACCTGTTCTTCTACGTTGGAATATCCTATCCCTGATCTTTCAGTATGCCTAGGAATATTAGTAAGTGATCTAGATTTTATTTCCCTTGAAGTAACCTATCAACAGTGCGCTCTTTCTCACTTAGGGTCTAGGGATACTCTAAGTGCAGTGACATCACTGGTCAATTCCTTATTCGATGTTTCTAGTACATCACATTGACATGCTCTCTTATCATTCCTCAAAGTTTCTACTTCACTCTTTAGACTCGTAATCTCTAGATCAGCTTGATGTTTCTCCTGACTAAGGTTATCTCTTTGCTTCATAATTTCTTTCACTAAGGCATTGAGAGACTTTATTTTTCCATAGGCATTTTGAATCAGTTCGCATAACTCTTCTTTGCTCTCATCTACATCAAACACTGAAGATGCGCTTTCATCAGGATCATTAGCATAGATTTCATTTAAGATATTAATTTTCTCAATACTTGATGAACATGATACCTGATCATCGTCGGCCATATATGCATGATTCTCGTCCTCCTCTGACTGTTCGTTCACGGAATCATCCCAGTTGCTTACCATGGCTTTTCCTTTCTTTTGTTTCTTATCATCGCTCCAGGACAGTTCTGTGCGAAATGGCTGGGCTTATTGCAGTTGAAGCACCGAGATGTGTTGTGCTTGATAGTGTTGCTTCCTTTCTTTTGGAACTTGTTGAAGTTGCCTTTGAATTTCTTTCGGTGAAACCTCTCGAACCTCTTAGTGAGCATGGCGAGTTGTTGCATCATACTTTCCTCACTTTCTTCTCCTTCGTCAGATTCTTCTTCAGTTTGGTCAGCATTGAAAGCGACGGACTTCTGATTTCGAGGTTGTGTCATCTCGTTGATAGAAGTCTGAGTCATCTCGTAAGAGGTAAGAGATCCTATCAGTTCTGGAATCGTCAGTTTCTCCAGGTCTTTGGCCTCATAGATAGCAGTCACTTTAGCATTCCAGTCTCTGGGGAGTGATCTCAGTATCTTTCGAACCTTTTCACTTTCTGGTACCTTTTTCCTAAGAGAGAACATCTGGTTGATGATACCCATGAATCTGGAGTACATTTGGTTGATCGTCTCAGTGGGTTCCATAGAGAATAGCTCATACTGGTGGGTGAGAAGAACGATCCTTTCTTGTACCACCCTGGAAGTGCCTTCATGAGTTACTTGTAGCATGTTCCACATATCTTTTGCAGTCTCACAGGAGCTGATGCGGTTGTACTCTTCTTTCGTTAGTGCACATGCGATTAAGTTCTTTGCTTTAGGATTTCGAGAGAGTCCTTGTTTCTCAGCAGGAGTGTATTCAGTAGGGATCTTGCTAGTTCCATCGGTTTTTGTAGTGGGACTATAGGGTCCAATCATGACGATTTTCCAAATGTCGTAGTCAACAGCGATTAAGAACTCTTTCATTCTGTTCTTCCAGATAGCGTAGTTGGTACCATCGAACAGTGGAGGCCTGGTATGAGACTGACCTTCTGCAAACACATCAAAACTCAAAGAATCCATTAGATCTTCTCAGGCTTGTTAGACCCGTTGTATGAGTAACACGCTCTGATACCAATTGAAGTAAAATATGTACCTAAGAGGTGGGTATTAGGCTATTAAAAACTTTTTGCTTCTTTTATCAAATGTATCTTTTAAAAGAGAACACGGAATTAAGATGTTATGATGGTTATTCCCTTAATTGTTGGTCGAGTGAATCTTCGTGAGTGCAAGTGAACAGAAAAGTAAATAACACCTGGATTTATAGAGGTTATATCCCCTAGTGGGGTTTAGTCCTCTCCTTGAGGTTTGCTCCTTAAGAGTTTGATCAATTCACTATGTTACCGTAGCTGGTTACAGACGTGACTGATCGCCCATACACAACCAAGACCAAGATGAACACTAGTCCGCAGCTAGGGTGCCTAACGCCGAGTTTCGTTCCACGTCGTTTCCTGAGAATCTATTCTCTGACTGAAAACAGCTCGCTCCCGAAGGTCAGCTGGATCTCAAATCCTCCCTTCACGAAAGGCACGCTTCACTCTTGTCTCCTTGTGAGGCTCACTAACACTCAAATTGGGATGGTAGTTTTTCTAGCTTAGGGTGCACTCAACAATCGCAAATGAAAGCACAAAGCACAAACAGAGAGTAATAATTCGCAAATCAAATGCTCTTAATCAAATCTCTGTTCTTGCTATCTCGTGTATTTTCGTTCGTTCGTTTGTTTTTTTTTTTGGCACCCGACGTTGAAGTGTTGACTTATATAACCCTGTTAATATCACACACTTCATATGGAATGTCAATCGCAATCACCAGTTCAGCACATCAATTCCATTATCATGCCAAATTAAGCTCTAAGCATCACAACGGTCATATTCATTAATTTGCATGCAATCTTACTCTAAATACCTTTTCCTTACCATATAGGCAGATCTTATCCATATTAGCACTGTGGTACTTACGAAGATACCATAAATGGTTCCACTCAGCATCTTAGCAATTATGCAGCACATAAATCACGAATTTCCATTCAAATAAATACCATGTTCGCACAGGGAAAGAATTCGTTTGAATTTAACATTTTAGATGCAATTGCTAATGATATCTGCATGATTTCTTCCTAAAGATAGACATGTTCCAGTGGATGACATGTTTTCCATGTATAGCATATATCATTTCCATGTTCAAGTGCAATACCTTAGACAGATAAGCACGAATTAAATGCATCCGTATCATATAATTCCTATTTTAGCATATCTTGAAAACGGATAACATTCATGCAATTATATCCTTAGTATAAAATATCCATATTTAGCACATTCAAGAATATATAAGATCTCATTCCATAAATAGACAGATTCCAGCAGTAATATCATTACCATGTATATCATATCTATCCTTTTTTCAAATTAACGCATAATCCTTACTCTAATTTGCATAGCACAGCACATCAAGCATTAATCACGTCATATTCCACAAAGATCAAAGTCACTTATCATTTGATGTACTCATACTTCCCTAAATTACGTAACAATGATATCATGACGGTGGAATCAATTATCACAGTGGTATCACATAAGTCATGTTGCAATGGAATCACAAATACAAGCACATGATACATACACATTTCGAATTGCTAAATGTTTAGTGCCTATTTCATCTTAAGTACATGGAATCATCAAAACTCAAATACAGTGCACAACCAAAAAGGTCAAGATTCTCCCCCTTTTTGATGATGACATGTTACTAGTGTAATGAGCATATTCGAACATGTAGGCATGTGACGTGTGACCCCAATTTAATCATGGACAGAGCATGAAAGTGTTAACTTTCACATAAGATGCGCATGCTCCCCCTATATAAGTGCAAGTACTTCAACTTAATCATTTCAGAGATACATGCAAAGTATGACACATAAGTATCACGACTATTGCACTCCCCCTGACTTAGATATCCAAAAAATTCTCAAAGTATAAGTCAGCACACATAAGGGTTAGTTAAGGAATTAAATCATAGCAAAATAACCAGAGTCATAATCATAATCCTAATAAGGTCTTATCCCAACAGCAGGGATCACACGCAGGTGACACTTAGTCCATAATTCTCTCCCCCTTCAGCATCAAAAAGGATGAGGACAAAAACTATAAGACACTTAGTCACGTAGACTCCTAGGCACTTAGACACGGGACGAGATCACTAGACACGAAAGGAGCTGCAGAGGGCAAAAAGAAGGAAAGACCAGAGATCGCTCTAAACGCTATCAGACTCGCTGTCAGACGAGGCGCGTTTCTTCAGTTTCTTCCCAAGCTTGGAAAGCTTGTGAAGGATTTCACTGTTCTGGTGCTTGAGCTTGCCAACCTTCTTGAAGATGGCAGCGATATCATTGCGGATTTCTGTGATCACATCATCATCTTCTTCAGCAGGTTCCTCATCACTCTCAATCAGTTCAACAACATTGGCCTTGCCCTTGCCAACGGGTTTCTTTTTCAGAGAGCTCATGATTTCCTTCTTATTCTGGGCATTGAACCAACCAACCTGCTTCTCATAGTAGATTCCCATGCATTTGAGGGTCTTGAGGTCGACTGCGTGCTGTGCAATGTTCTCCCAGCTAGGTGGCAGCTGAAATCCTTCGAGTTCGAACAGGTGGGACAGAATCATCCTATAGGGAAGCAACTTCTCACGGCTTTCAAAAGCATAGATCATATACTTCATCAGAGCATGGGATAGATTGAACTTTCTGTTCTTAGAGACATGAAGACGGCGAAGGTGCTCATAGCATTCATATTGGTGGAATGTCCACCCCTACCAATCTTAGCGCTCCATAGGGTCATGTTCAGGACTTTGTGAAGAATATAGTGATCTATCCCCAGTTTCTTAAGAGCTACCCCTTCAGCAAACTTAGGTCTCCTATTACTGTTCCACAGAGCTCTAGTGCACTCAGACAGACTGAACTCATCAGACTCACACCACTCACCCATACTGAAGTGCCTAATCCCAACGTTACTTACCCCAAGCATCTCATTAAGCTTCTCACAGTTCCACTCGATTTTCTTACCCAGAACATAGGAGGTTATCACAATGTCAGTTCTATCTCTTCATAGTCTAGGTTGGAATAGAATAGCTTCACAGCTTCAGAGTAGTCGATCCTATTGATACTAAGGAATTCTCCTACCCAAATCTAACTAACCACGTAAAAGCAGTACAGGAAGGGATCTCATCAAACAGGATTCCACGGCCCCTAGCGATATCACGATTCAGCAGATTCTGGAAGTTATCTTCAGCAGTGGGATCTAGAAATTTTACCTCGAAGGGGATCTCATCGGGCTTGTTGACATCAAAGGTTACTTTAGAGATATCTGCCTCTGTCTCGTCTTCACTGGAATGTCCTTCCTTAGAGACTGAAGGTTCCTTAGGTGGGGTGTTCTGCTTAGGTGGACTAGGGTTACGAGCAGGAGATGGCTAGTTGGTTCACGAACTGGTGATGGTGCTTGAGAGGGTTCATGTCTACAAGGAACGTAGGGCAAGCACTAGATGTCTCTGTGTCACAGTTCTGTGATAAAGGATTTCAAGTGGTCTTTCACGCTGACCGGTGCAGAATTTTGGACAGTCAGGACAAAGAACTCCCGGACTTCGGAAATCCAATCTCTACACGATTAACCTGACGTCCATGCGGGCCTCGACAGCTGTATACCTCATCTCTCATACTGTTTTACAGAGGAACAGCTTATGGCATCAACGAATGTCTCATGTGAATATGAAAGCTCTCCAACGCCTTTCTACGAAAAAAGTTGGTTCACGGTCTTCCAACTATACTACTACAAAAGGAGCATCATTGTTCGGCATGTCAATTAGGAAAAATGAAGCGAGCGTCTCATCAAGTCAAGCAAATTGCATCTACCTCTCGATCATTGGAACTAATCCACATGGACCTCTGTGGGCCGATGCAGACACAGAGTATCAGTGGACGCAAGTACGTGCTAGTAATCATCGATGACTTCTCTCGCTACACTTGGAGAAAGTTCCTCCGAACCAAAGATGAGACAGGGGACTTGATTATCAACTTTGTGAACGCTACTCAGAATCTGCTGCAACAGACTATTCAAGTTATTCGAACAGACAACGGCACTGAGTTCAAGAATCAATATCTCAGTGAGTTTTATCAGAAACTTGGAATAAGTCAACAATTCTCAGCCGCAAAAACACCTCAACAAAATGGGGTCCTTGAAAGGAAACACAGAACCTTAGTGGAAGCCGCTCGTACAATGCTGATCCATTCTGGGCTTCCACACTTTCTTTGGGCTGAAGCAGTAAATACCGCCTGTTTTACCCAAAACAAGACAGTGGTTCACAAGCGGTTCAACAAAACTCCGTACGAGATTATAAATAAGAGGGTACCCAACATCTCATTCTTTGAAGTCTTCGGGTGCAAGTACTTTGTGGCGAACGACAGAGAGCAACGTGCAAAGTTCGACCCTAAAGCATATGAAGCAACTTTTGTCGGTTACTCTTCAACATCAAAAGCGTACCGAGTATACATCAAGTCCAACCTCGCGATTAAATCTATAACGTCACTTTTCACGAAGTGAACCAAATGGCTTCTAAACAAAATAGTTTAGGACCTGAAGACAACATCTCAGAAACCGTTTGGTGTGTTGGCACAAAACCAACAGAAGATGGCAACAACTCAGCAATCACCGCCAGACGAAGCTCTAAGACTTGTGTTAGAAGACTTGGAGTCCATCTTTGAGCCTCTACATCCGCCAGTCACCACCAACCTTACATCCGACGAGGTCGATGTACCAAGTTCTTCAACAGTCTTTACCTCACCCGACTCAGATTTGCCACAGAACAATGAAGAACCTACCGTGGGTGTTGAGGAAGAATCATCAGAGTCGCTCCATCCAAGTGCAGATTTGGAACTTCCTCACACAAATGAACAATCGGACATCATTGGAAATCTAGGCCCACAAATGGCTGATGCACAACTTCAGCTTTTCCACATGAGCGCAAGTGGACTATAGCTCACCCGATTGATCAAATAATTGGCGATCCTTCGAGCGGAGTAAGGACACGACATCACCACAGTCTTTAAGCCAAAACGAGCCTACTAAGGTAGCAAACGCACTACGAGACCCGGATTGGATTATTGCAAAGCAAGAGGAAATCAACCAATTCGAACGTCTTCAAGTGTGGAAATTAGTACCCCGCCCGCATGGGAAAACTATCATCGGAACAAAATGGGTAATTTAAGAACAAAAAGAATGAAGATGGCAAAGTGATCAGGAACAAGGCACGATTAGTTGCCAAGGGAGACAACCAACAGGAAGGCATTGACTACGATGAAACGTATGCTCCTGTTGCCCGAATTGAAGCTATTGGGCTCTTATTGGCTTACGCGGCTCATAAAGACTTCAAGGTCTTCAAATGGACGTTAAAACCGTCTTTCTCAACGGCTTACTTAAAGAAGAAGTCTATGTCGCTCAGCCAGACGGCTTCGCTAATCAAGAACATCCCGATCATGTCTATCGATTGGACAAAGCTCTCTACGGACTAAAACAAGACCCACGTGCTTGGTACGATGTCCTGAGTGACTTCCTCGTAATGTATGGATTTATTAGAGGAACAATCGATACGACCCTCTTCATCAAATGGCAAGACAAGGATCTGATGGTCGTTCAGGTTTACGTCGACGACATCATTTTCGGTTCAACAAATCCACGTCTTTGCAAGAAGTGTGGAGATCTCATGAAGAGTAAATTCGAAATGAGCCACATGAGAGGGATGCAATTCTTCCTAGGACTTCAACTCAGGCAGCTCGATGATGGGATATTTATCAGTCAAACAAAATACATTAAGGACATCCTGAAAAAGTTCCATCAAGAACATAGCAAGCCTCTCAACACTCCCATGTCAACAAGTTGCAAGTTGGATGCCGATCCCTCAGGAGAATCGGTCGACATCACACTCTTTCGCGGCATAATTGGATCTCTTCTCTACCTCACTTCTAGTCGGCCGGACATCATGTTTGCCACTTGTCTTTGTGCCCGCTTCCAGGCCGATCCCAAAGAATCCCACATGCTCGCGGTGAAGCGTCTTCTTCGCTACCTGAAGGGCACAACTGCCGTAGGACTATGGTATCCTAAAGGTACGAACTTCAAACTTATCTCAGATGCTATGGATGCGGACTCAGCTTCGCAATTATGGGTACAATTTAAATAATATACCCATATATGGTGATAGCCAAAGTGCCATCGCGATTACGTGCAATCCTGTTCATCATTCACGCACGAAACACATAGACATTAGATATCACTTTATTAAAGTCACGTAGATTGACATGTACTTTTTGAACACGGAATATCAACTAGCCGACATTTTCACCAAGGCTGTAATACCCGTAAAAATTTAATACGAAATGTTGAGGTAATAAATTGTGTAAATTGTAAACTAGAAATTTTGATAAAATAATAATATGGGAATTAACTAAATGGGCTAAACATATTTTCGATTAAGGCACAAGTGGGTTTAATCTTGGCCCAAATTACTTAGAGATAAACAATACACCTTTCTTAAGAATATGGGAAGTTAACGTCATGAGCAACTTGTCTAATCATGCATCAATTTCGAAAATTTTAATATCTATCTAATACCCATACATATCCTAAGAATATGAAGAAGAAACGTTGAAGCTAAGGAACATAAAAGCACACACTAAAACTAACGAGAATCAGAGCTAAATTCAAAGAACTCGACATATAGAAGGTATGTATAACTCTTTGTGCTTAAGTGCTTTCAATATGTATATGTTTTTGTGCGTTATATATACAGAGATAGAGAGTTATCGATTATAACCATAGTTTAGAATCTAGTTTATAAAAATTTTGGTAAGAAAACCCTAAACTATTCAAGGCTCGAATTATGCTTGGTAAATTTTAGTTTCTTTGAAAACTTTGATTTCTTGGGAGAATGAGTGAAGAATTATGAGCTAGTTGCTGGAATTAGTGTATTCTGGAAAATGATAATAATGGTACGATTTAGGGTTTTGGGGGGGGGAATCCCGACTGTTAGGAAAATCTCGACATGGTATACCATAGTATAAAAAAATGTCGAGACAGTTAATAGATAAATGTCGGGATGAATATTAAGAAGATTTCGTTAGGTTTCAAGACATATAATATGAAGATTTCTAGATAATGTCGAGATATATATGCTTAGGTAGATCTCGACATGTACCTTTTACAAAATCGATATTTCTATGTCATTATAATCTCGACATTGTGTAAAGAATTAGACAGTTACAAGACTCGACATTTAATAAAAATATATGATGATGATAGGAAAATATCGAGCTGCATAGGTGATAAAATGTCGAGCTGCATAATGATAACTGTCGAGCTACATGGTAAATAAAAGTCGATATATATATATATATATATATATATATATATATATATGCAATAAGAAGACCTCGTTGGTGATGATTCTCGACATTTGATAGTAAGGGTTTCGACATCTCTATAGGATGTCGATATAACTTGAAGAGCTCGACATTTATTAGATATTGATCTCGACATTTTACAATGGCTTCGACTTTTTTTCAAGCAATGATGGCCTCGACACTTTGAGCTCGACATTTTCAATATACTCGACATTTCTATCGACATTTATAGAATGTCGATATGGTTGATGTTTTCGACAATAATTATATATATATATAGATCTCGACATTTATATTAAGAACCCCGATAATTGTATAAATATTTCGACATTGTGTTTTAACTAATAAATTTTCGGTATTTTAGAATTTTACTATATCTAGGGTTTTCAATATTTTAGGGTTTTCTATAATTAGAGTTTGGGAACTTAAAACTTATACAGTTTAGCAAATATACTGATATGATAATCTTTATTATATTCAGAGGATCGAAATATAGGGACTACGCCAGACCTTCTATTTGACTGTAGCAGGAGGACAGGTAGGTGGATTATCCATCTACAATACGTAAACACAATTATGTGTTTCATGTGATTATGGGACTTACGTGACTTATGTGACTTATATGTTTTACGTACGGTTTATATAAATCATGTTTTATGGTATTTATATATGCATGGCACGTGCATATCACGTTAGAGCGAGAAATGTTTATACCATGATGTGACGATACGATATGAGATATTGACGTACGGGGTAGAATGAGATGTTTGTGACGAGGTTGGGCTCACTGGGCACCTGGCGGAGACAGACGTGATCGATCTGTCTACCCGGACGTGATCGATTCGGGGTGCATACCGCCGGATGGGATTTTCTTTGTGATCGGCGCGGGAGATATACGACCTGGTAGGAGGACATTGACGTGATCGATCAGTGCACTACCGGCGTAGCTCGCCGCGAGACTTGGGGGTGGCCTCCCAGTAGTCTATTGCGCGCGGAGGTGTCGAGCCTAACCTAGGGCCCTGTATTGTGTGAAATAGGAATGGAGAAAAGAAAGAGTGTGCATTATATCATGTTGTGAGAAATTGGGATCGGGTTGAGTGCACACTTGCATACACGCATTTTATTCACCTACTGGGCAAATGGCTCAGTGTTTACGTGTTGTAGGTACTGAGTCCGACGCAAATACGCGTCGTGACTGAGGCGGCTGGTGGCGGTGCTCACGGACTTTTGAGGGCGGTGCGGTACATGGATGAAGACCTGTGGAGTGTTGGTAGGATTTTTGTTCCTTTGATAATTTTTGGGGCTTCGGCCCGTGTACAGAGATAACGATGTAGACGGATGTTTATATTAGTGTAAATTATTTTAGGAAAAAGTTTTACTTAGACGGGCCTTCCGTGGCTTACGTTGCGGAAATCGCCACTAATTCTAATTAGAAACGTAGGGTCGTCACAAAGGCACTGGATGAAAAATGATTCCAATTCCTTGTCGGGAAATTAGGCATGTTGAATCTTCCGTGATATGTACATTACCTGATCTTCTGTGCTATCACATGCTCTATTCTATGTGTTTCCCATGCTCATTTGTATGATCTTGCGTGAAAATAAAATTCCTAAACAAAAAAAAAGTTACAACAAAAATAATACATATACCTATAATATAGGGGAATGAAGAAATCTTTAGGATGCTCGATCTATGTCACAATTAGATTTCCCTGGCATGCGACTGTTGCTTAATTTTGTCAATCTAAGTCGTATTCTTGTGTCCAAAGCTCATTTAGCGTGCTCCACTAGAAACAAAGCCACTTTACAGAAGTAAGAATTATGGCCTGTTATTTTTCCTTTCTATTGATTCATTCTTGAGTAAGTCACACGTCAATTGCTTCTCTTAACCAGTGATTCTTGGCTTCATATTCACCTTTCGTTAGATCCTTAGGAAATAATTAGAGCACTTAGGAAATTCCTCACTTGGCCGTACATATAGAAAATTTCAATCCTTTAATATAGCCTTTAGTCATCCATTTTGAGCCTTCTCTGATACCCTTTTCTTCACTTGAACATCTTTTGAGCCTTCAACCGAATAACTAAGCCTTCGATGGGATATTCAATCGAGAAAATGAGGGGGAGAAAACGACACGACAAAGAAAAAGATGACAAAAGAAGATGGAAAACGCACACGAGGAACGCTCAACGCACAAAAATCAGTCCAGAAGAACCTGCCCCTCGACTATCACTATCTCATATCATTAAGAGGGGGTATGGATCTTGCTGTGAACTTCTCCATCGATAATCTCGTACACTCGTCAGAACGGCTGGAAAGAGGAGCACCACGAAGTGAACTTCTCCAACGATAATCCGGTCTTATATCGAGACAACGAGAAGAGGAGCACGGCCTTGGGTTCGAATTCCACAACTGCGAACTTCTTCAAATCGATAATCTCTGAAACCTCACTAGGGATTAAGAGAAAAGGAGCGCGGTATCGGCCCGAGAACGAACAACAAGATCTTCGCCTTAGATAATCTCTCAGCCTCATAGAGAAGCGGAGCTTCAGCTTGAGCAAGTGCAGACTGAGTCAAAGAAAAATAATTAAAGGAAGAGAAAGATAAACAAGAAGAGAAAAATGGCAAAAAGGAGGAGAACGACGAAGAAAAGGAAGAAGATCCTTAGTCCACAATTCCAACAACTATCCTTCCGTTCTTAATCCGAGCCAAATTAAAACCTTTCACAGTCTCTATGATTCCACATCGACGATCTTAAGCAAAGGTGAAATGAGTAAAAACGCCTCGATCACAGGTAAATTGACTTAATTTTGCTTGTGTTGGCATGAGTGATATATCTAGTATATAAATTCCATGATAAAATTAATTGAGCACTAGAGCGAACCTCGTGAGAATTGTCGAAATGGATCACTCTATGAACTTACGACTTTAGTTTGACGACGTGACTTGACGGCAAATTATTATTCTATGTGTCATGGGAAATATTTGCGTGGACATGATCAAAGTGACATAATCTGACCCCAAAACAAATCAAGAATAATTTAATAAAAATAAAATAATAATAAATATAGAAATCATATAGTCTTGTTTCAAATTTTTTTTTACTTTTATTTTTCTTTGCATATTTTTTCATACATTTTTTCCTTATATTTTTTCATTTATTTTTTACTTTGCTTTTTTTTTTCATATGCATGAAAAATTTCGCACATTTTCAAATGCATTTGCGCATGCATTGGCACAGACTTGTTTAAAAGCGAAATATTTCTTGCTTAAACGGTTACGCAATTTTCATATGCATGCTTAGGAGTTCATGCATATATGCTGAAATGGTTATATGCGTTACTACTCGTTGTGTCATATGTGTTAAATTCCCATATGCATATCTTGGTGAATATGTATATCTTTGCGAAATTGTTAAACACCATATGGGCACTATTTGAGGGGGAGTCACGATTCTTAGTGGGCGAAAACATGAATTAAGGGGGAGAATGAAAAATTACTACTCCGGTATATGTTTCCAATAAGCATTAATTGAGGGGGAGTAATATGAATTTAAGGGGGAGTAATTTTGTCATAATTCATGTTACGCTTTTAGACTGTACTTTAGAATAATGAACTCTCCTTGAATCTTTTTAAAGGACTTTAAAGGACTAAATCCTCGAGGGAGCTTTATAGTAATTTCAGGTGTATGATGTGGACGCTTTTCAAGAAGATCTTCCAACCACCACTTCTAACTCTGCTCTCGAAGATTTAGCGAAAGAAAGAGACGGCCTACCTTCTTCTGGAACTAGAGACACTTCTTCAAGGCCGAACCAGACAACTTTCATTCGGAGAAGACAAATCTGGCAAAACGGAGAAGATGGCTAAACCCCGAGCCCTCACCTCGACTCTCTCATGCCCCTTGCTTCCGGAAGAAGAAGCAAGGACTGAGGACCGAATGAAACGTGAATCAAACATCATCCAGGACTGAAGTTACCAACTTTGTCCACTGAATCAAGGACCGAAGTTGCCAACCTTGTCCACTGCATCAATGATCGAAGCTTCCAACCGTGTTTACCTCTCCAAACCACACATCGTATTCCCCGATCTCAACACAAGGTTGACCCAAATAGGGGGAGTTTCGAGTTTCGTGTGCTTTCAACGGGAGAAATGGAACGCAGACTTTCTAAATCAGGCAACAAAGGAAGATTCGAAGAAAAAAGCCAATGCCTAGAAGACGTGGTGAGCTTGAAGATAATCTAAAGAGGAGATTTCGAGGACTCGATGACTCTTTCCATTGCAAGACGAAGGCAACCCGCGCAATGTTGAAAATTGAATACAAAGGGGGAGATTGTTGGAACTATTTTATTGTATTCAATTAAAAGAGTTGTCTTAGTCTTGCTATGCAAATTAGTAGTCTTGAACTGAATTGTAATTAGTCATTTTGTAGGACTACTTGTGTACATATACCACGAGGTGGTATATATAAGTGAACTCCTTAGGAAATAAGGAGTGTGTTGTACAAGGGAATTCAGAACAGAAATTAGAGAATCAATCCGAAAGGCTGCCGAATTCTAGAGAGAGAAACAGCAAGATCCATAGCTTAAAGGAATGCTCTCTCGTATTCTTCAAGTGAAGGTTTTCGATCGAAATACATTGTTCAATAATTCTTATCGATTTTCTTAGAATTCATGCCTAGGTTTGATTGTGTTGACAAACGAGGACCTAACAGAAACTGTCGATTCGGAATCAAAGGGACTTTTGAGGGATTTAGTATTATGGTTCTGACTCAGAAGGGAAGAAAAATATTTAGGAATTGTGGACAAAAGATCTTCTTCCTTTTCTTCGTCGTCCTCTTCACCGGCATTATCTTTTTCATCCTTTTGTTCTTTTCATATTATTCCACACTTGCTCAAGCTGAAGCTCCGCTTCTCTACGAGGCTAAGAGATTATATAAGGCGAAGTTCCGTTGGTTCCCCGGCCGATACTGTGCTCCTCTTCTTTTAATCCCTAGAGAGGTTTCAAAGATTACCAATTGCGAGAAGTTCACAGTTATGGGATTCGAACCCAAGGCCGTGCTCTTCTTCTCGTTTTTCGATATAAGACCAGATTATCGTTGGAAAAGTTCACTTCGTGGTACTCCTCTTCCAGCCGTTCCGACGAGTATACGAGATTATCGAAGGAGAAGTTCACTGCAAGATCCATGCCCTCTTCTTATGATTTCTAGAAGATTCAATAATTGGAAAGGCAGGTTCTTTTGGACTATTTATTGTGCGTTGGGCAATCCTCGTGTGCGTTTTCTATCTCCTTTTGTCATCATTTCTTCTTTTTCTCTCGTCGCCTTTTTCTCCCCTCCTTTTTCCGTTTATGCAACCCTCCGAAATTTATGAATTATGGTTGAAGGCCTAATCGGGATACAAATGAAGAATAGGATATGGGAGAAGGCTCAAAAGGGATGACTAGAGGAATAATTTCAAGGATGAGATTTTGGCCAAGTGAGAAATTTCTTACGTGCCCTAATCATTTTCCTAACAATCTAACACAAGGCAAGTATGAGGTCAAAAATACAAGTTAAGACAAGCATTTGATGTCTGACTCGCTGAAGGATAAATTCCGGAAAAATATTAAGGCTCAAAATGTCACATATATGATGTGGCTTTGTGTCTAGTGGAACAAAGGAGTGACCTCTAGACAAAAGAATGCGACTAGATAGACAATATTAGGCAAATAACCAATCATATATCAAGGAAAGATTTTTGTGAACAAATCAGAGTAGATTGAGTAATCGTCATTCCCCATTTTTGTTGTTTTTGTTTTCGTTTAATTTTGTTTTACAAAACAATGCATAATTTTTTTTTTATTTTTTTATTTTTTTTATTTTCGTTGTACTTAATTTCTTATATATATATATGTATATTGTTGTTTTTTTTAAGTTTTTTTTAAATGACAATGAAATAAATAAAACCAATGCAAGAAGAAAGATATGAACATGATAAATGAAATATATAAGTGTAATTGAGAAGAAAAAGAGAAAAAAACGCAATAAGAGTTCTCTCTTTTTAAATTTTTTATAGCTATATGCGTAAAACAATTTGGTATTTAACATTTCAGTTCAGATGCATAATGTACCAAAATGTGATCCCTAGAAAAATAATAGTGACTCATCCTAAAAATTTAGCACTTAAAAGAAATGTGTAATGAATTTCGTCACCGAGTTTGTCGCTTGGGTTGGAAATTGTTGTAGTTGCTCTGCCGCTCGCCCTTGATCACGTATGTGGAGCAACTATCACCGGAGTACCATACATGAGGGAAATTTGCAAAACTATTGGGACTTTGGTATCCACTGTCGTATGCGTCCTCCCTTACTAGCAGAAAACGAGTTAGTCGTAAATCGTGTAAATTTAGAGTGTGAACCTAAGTTGGTCGTCGATGATGTAGTCCTAGAAATCCATTTTTGACTAGCACTTTATGACTTGATATTCGACTTAGGAATCCATTTTTGCTTGATTTTACAAAGATAAGTAATTCTAGCATGTGAATATGTGCTCCTAGAATGTGTACTTTTAATGGTCTTCTCGGTACCTAGTCGTAATAAATGCTTTTCGGAGTGAACTTTGACTGGATACTTCATTTAAGAATACGATCAAATAGAATGATAAGCATCTAGAGTAGAGGTATCGTAGTTCCTACATCGCGAATGCACATTTTTCACATAATGATAAGAAGGAAAATGCGTTTGAGAACTATTAGAATCAAGGTAAGTAAACGCATTTTCTTCCGTAGTGTCCCTAAAATAATAATCATTGTTAGAATTTACGCTTTTTGGACTAGAACGATTATTTTCCGTTTTAGAAGAGATTCAATTTCATGTACTTCTAAATTTGATATGCTTGAAAGACCAAGTAGAAGTAACTGCGTTAGGAAATGGAATATTTGATTCATTGGCGCTCAAAGACTCTTTTTCTTTCTAAACACTTTTTAATAGTAACTTTTCTTGTGAGGTTTGTGAGGAAGCTTTGAGATTAGATATCTCCAATAAAAGAGCATTCTTTTCCGCTTCAAATTTCTTTCTTTCCGTTTCTAATGTAGAACTTAAATCCTCTATTTGCTTAAGAATATGAGGTATATCGACGGAAGAAGAATTCTCAGAATGATGAGATTTTGCTTTCTCGGTCTTACAAGTCGCAAGAGGATTTTCTAAATTGTTAATTTTAGAATATAGCTTCTTACGTTCTTCACCTAAGAAAGCATAGTTATTTTGAGCAGTGCTCTTCTCGGCTTGACAAGCATCTAGACTATTCCTTAATTCACTAATCTAGAATTATATTTATCTATTTCGGCTTCTAGACTAGTGACCTTTTTGCTCTACCTTCTAGTCTACACTTATGGTTGTTGTCTAGCATGTCCTCAAGTTCTTCACTATAGAACTATGTTTCTCTAGTTGAATATGCTTCCTCACTAAAATTCAGGCTCTTAGTTAGTTCTCTATTTTCGCACTAGATATCCTAAGCTTATATTCGAGACTAGCTATTTCCTCCTTAGACTTGGTTAATTTGTCCTCTAAGTCGCTTGTACTTTTCCGCTCTCATGTTAACTACCTAGTTTGTAAGTATTCTCACATGTTAAACAATGTAGACTTAGGGATCAGTGCCTCCTTAGAGGATGTTAGGAATATTTAGTAGCATCCTTTAATTATTGTAATCTTGGGTTTATATGGTGTTATTTAAAGGGTTGTAGTAGTTTCGGGAAACTTATCTAATTTATTTTAAGTTGGTGACTGGGCTTTAATTTACCAATTACTCGTGGTATATAAAGCCTATGCAGTTACACACGTTCAAGGTGTTCTTCACGTTTTATGTATATCTAGCTATCTTTTGATCCTTGTTTGGTAATATAAGGGCCAACAAGTGGTATCAGAGCCTAACGTGGATCAATATCTTCGATTTGAATCCAGTTTTGCTCGATTCCGACGTGACTTGAGGAAGATTTTGCTTCAAAACTCATTTTCGATTTTTTTTGCTTTTGGGTGTGTTCTAATCGTTTTCACTGATTTTCTTCCCTTAACACATTAGAAAACCGATTATGAGTATTTTTCTAGTCTTTCACGTTGATTTCCGTAAAGTTCGACTAGGATTTGAGCAAAAGCGAGTCTGAAAATCTAATTTTTTCTGGGTTTGTTCATCACTTTCATTTGAAGGTTTCGACCCAAACTAACTCACCTTGTAGAGTTTCGACCGATTAAATGTAGGACCCCAGTCCCCGGAAATTAGGTCGGCCAATAAATTACGTGTATGCTTTACGTGATTTCATAATAATTTCGTATATGTTGAATGCGTATGCGATGTTATGAATTTTATGCTCGTGAATGCTACGAGAATTATGTGCAAGTAAGTGCGAAGGACTTCCCCTAATTTGGAAGGGTAAATTCTAGGAAATGGAAAATGATAGATTGGGCTAGGATTAATTGTTGCTGGACTAGAAATCAATATTTAGGTCCAATTTGAAGGAAAGGCCCAACTGGGGGACAAGCTCCCCTAAAACTTGGGAAAAGCCCATGTCCTAACCCTCAAAAGCCAAGACAAATATCTACTAATAATAAAACCTCACAGTACCACTTAAGAAAAAGTGACGAAAAAAGCAAGAAGGAAGGAGAAAGGAGCCGAGACAGAAATCGAACAAAGAGCACCTCAACTAGCTAAGGATTTCGAGATTTGTAAGTAAATACCCTTCTTAAACTTTTAATTTCGTACCTTAGGTGTAGTTGGAGATTATTAATGGCATTAAAGGCAAGTAGTTGAGGAAGATTTCGAAAACCCTAAATATGAGATACAAACTAGTGTTAAAATCCCGATTTAAGTCGATATTTAGGGCTTATGAAGCTATGGTATTAGTTCTAAGTAAGAATCATGCGAGTTAGGTAGCAGAAAGGGGTAAAACACAGAAGTGTCGACTGAGTAATTTGAGAAGAAAGCAGTTTCGATAAGATGAACAGTGGTGTTTCAATCGAAATTAGGAAAGTAGTTCTTAGTTTCGGGCGAATTGAGGGTTTCAATGATAAGAGATCGGGCGATTTGTTGAGCAACGAGAATTCGGCGATTTCTATCCCTTGAAGACCCAAATCGGACGAAATCTCTTAGCACTCCATGCATGGAATCGGGCGAATGAGATGACGACATGATGACGAGAGCAATCGGCGATTCCAGATTCCACGCGCCACAAATCGGGCGAATCCATCCCACGTATGACAAGTCGGGCGAAATCCATTCAAATAGGCACAAATCGGAAGATTCGGACAGAAACTCCACGTGGCATTAGGAGAACAAATCGCTGAAAACCAGTTCAACAATCACCAAATCGGGCGACTTGGAAGCTGGAAGAGGATCTCGGCGATTTGAGGGATTCCATGCAAGCTAGAAATCGGGCGATTTGATACCTTGAGAAACCTCGGCGATTTGAGGATTTGCAATGTCAAGAATCGGGCAAATTGGACGACGACATGATGATAAAAATACTCGGCGATTTCGCAAGGATTAATGGTCGAGTCGGGCATGAGCATGCATGCACGAAAGCGGGCGATTTCATGCACAATGCATGATCGATCAAAATCCACTCATGCTAGATCAAATCGGGTAGAACCTAGTATGAACCTTAGCAAATCGATGAAGGGATATCTCGTGGAATCGGGCGATTTCCAAGCTCCACAAATCGAATGAATCGAACAACTAACAGTCATCTAACTTTCACCGAACTTAATAGATCAAGAATTTAGTACCCTACTTTAGAACAAATTTCGGGTGAGGACTTGACCTAATCAGAATCGAATGATTTAGGATTCTAGCAAAATTAATGTAGTCCGACAATTTAGTTCTACCTAAGTGTAATAAAGGCATGTTACTGATACGATAATGTTTACTTCTAAAGGTCGTACTAGGATCGAACAAGGAAGTACGCTAGACTAGCTCGGACGACAGGTAAGTAGAAATTCAACTACGACACGTAACTTGCCTGCGTCCAATTATGTGAATTACGTGCTCGTGTATTTTCTATGAAATGTGTACGTATGACATGATCAATTTATATGCATGATGGCATGATCTGCATATGTACATGAGCATAGCATGAACATTTGCAAGCATGCGTAGTGTATAAGACGCAAGGTACGAGCGTGCGTAAGATCGCCTGTGTGCAATGTATACTCGTCGATATTGGCGTTTGTGTCGACTCGAATGAACATGGCTTCCCCTACGCAGCCAATAAGGCGAATGAAGCTATAAGGCCTGTGTATGCAGTCTGTAAGGTGAATGAAGCTAACAGACTTGCATAAGAGGCTGGGGGAATACCCCGTATGCGGGAGATGCAACCTGGAGGATGCGGCCCGGGGCACAGGCTGAGTAAGGGAAGATTCCTTCGGGTGACCTTCTAGCGTGTAAAGCACTAACCGGAGGGAAGATTCCTTCGGGTGACCTCCAAGGTTAGTGGCCTCGGTGTTGGCAACCAGTGAGAAGCGCCCGCGTGGAGGCCACACTGAGAAAGGGAAGATTCCTTCGGGTGACCTTCTAGTGTGTGAACCTCCACACTTGAGATCTCTATGATATGGCGCATAGTGGGATAGAAAGCCGAGGGCCCGTATGAAGTAAGAGTATAAGAAAACGAGTATGAGTCAGAAAAAGAACAAGAGTATGAGAGAGAGTATGAGTATTAGAAAACGACGACGTGGATTGTCGATCGTTAGGACACGTGCATACATGCATAATTTCTGTTTACTGAGCCTCGCTGGCTCATTCTTTATGTTACGTGTTGTAGGTACTGACGATCACGGTACGTGATCCGACCTTTATGCGAGGCCGATCTTTTGAAGCTATCCGGCTGCTTTTGAGGTGGGAGTGTGTGTATGGATGACGACCTGTGAAGGCCGGGCGCATAGGAAGCTTTTAGCTGCACACACACACACTTGTGTTTTGTGTAGACACGACTACGATGAATTGTAGAACGAATTACGAATATTCTTCTGACATGTATATAAGCCTTCCGCACGCACTTTTAAAATGAAAAAAATTTATTCGCATTTTTACGCTTTTGCGCATAGCAAAGCATTAGATACTTAGGATTAGAACGGAATACGAGGGCGGGACGATGGGTCCTGACATTAAATTCTCGACGTAAGAACCGCGATGCCGCCTCCAGTGGATGCGACGCCGCAGTTAATTGCTGCGATCTCCAGTTAATTTAACTCTATCGGCCGACGCTAGATCCGCTCGAAAGGCTACAATACCATATTCTTGGTTTTCCCCGATTAATTTCTCGGCGATTTTTAGTCCATTTGATTCTATCGCTCGACACTCAATCGCCCGATAGGATACATCCAATTTTAGTCAATCGAAACGCGCTCTATTTGGACCAAAAATTGCCCGAAACTCGATCATCCGTATCGGCCTATTCAAGACATTGGAAATTAAATTCGCCCGAAACCAAACTTCTTCAACTCTGTCGCCTGATTCAAATCTTTAGGATCTAGGTTTCCTGATTCATACTGTCGCCCGATTCTAGTGCTCTAAAATTGAATATTTTTTATCACCCGATGTTGAAATCCTAGAGGGGCACTACGGCTCGGGGATTTGAAGGATTCGAAGCTAGCCATCGTCAAGATATTTCAACAAGGTATCATGGGTGATCCTTTATCTCTTTATGTCTGTATGTTCTCATGTTTGTAGCCGAGCGATCATGGATAGGCGGAAAACCCCGTAAAAATTTTAAAATTCCGTCATTCTAGGAACGTGGGTCTGGGGACCCTCGAGGATTCCCAACAATATAGATATGTTTGTTGCACCAATATATAGATTTTCGTGGTACCGTATCGTAAGCTAGTGTAGTACCATACTTAGGTTACTTGTAGTATCTTAATGTACCAGGTGTTAATTCATCCAACAATGGTATTGATTCAATACATCGACAATATTAATATCATCCACCAACAATATTACTATCAAACATATGACAATATTAATATCATTTAACCACCAACATCATAATAAAAAACATATCGACTTAAGAATGTGCGATAACTATCGGCAACATACCGAGAAAAGAATGTGACATACCATATCATTTCATCCACAAAAGACATTTGTAGACAACATAGCTTCGTATAATAGGACCTGTAAAACGACACACAATTACCATATGATACTGCTAGAAAGCTTCAAAATGTACTTCATACAAGAACTGTGGGTACTGTAATTCAACATACTTTGGTACTGCATATAATATATTGCTTTAACCAATAAATTAGCCGAATTTTAACCAAATATTAACCTCCCTTCACACCCGCATTATGCTAATCGTAGAATACATGAGGAAAATTTAAGATTTTACAGCCCCGCACCTAGACCGAGAAGCACACAGTAGATTAGGCAAGGTCGAAGCTTTTTCTGGACGTGCATGGGCTTTTCCGTTGCCGGCGAGAACTTTACCAGGTGGAGATGGGGGCTGAAATAAAAAAGCTACATGGGTGATGGTGGAGAGGAAAGGATTTAAAAACGGGCAAAATCGTCCATGGAGAGTTATGTGTAAAATTGTATATAAAATGGGCAGTTAGTTGATAGAAAATAAGGGAAGCGGGATTTAGTTGAGGTTGCCCCTAATTTAAAAAGTAAAACTTCAATTTGGATAAATTTTAATATGAAAATATTATGGTTAAAATGGTAACTAAGCAATTAAGGTAACAATGTAAATAATCATTCATCAAATTGACATACTAGTTTGAGAGGTTTTGTCTACCCTATGCCCTTTATATAAGAGTACAGATAAACATAGAAGTAAATACAGATAAAAGAGAAATAAAAGTTGGATTATAATTGAGTTCCTCTTTAACTGCAGTATTTACTGATAGTTCCAATATAAACATTTCCGTTGGTTCTTGCCAAATAGTCCGAATACAAAACTTCATACAACATTTGCACTTGTGCGGAACTTTGAGTTATAATAAGCTTGTTGGTTTATTCTTCAGGCAAATTAATATTAGCTCATGAATAAACATTAATGTTCTATTTACAAATCAACAAAGGATCATGTCATAAGAATGTGTAAACTTCTTCAGGCAAATCAAAGAGTGAGGTTGTCGTTGAGCAGCTGTGTTAGGGTAGTTTAACTTCTCGATAATATAATTGTCCGAAAATGACGATAACAAATAAAAGGATGAAAAATATATTTGGACAATGAACACAAGAACTTACGTGGTTAAGTCAGAACGACCTACGTCCACAGACCGAAGGGTGGAACTTCTTTAATATGTGGAGATATTACAGACAGGTACACCTCGTAAGGATGAAGTGTAGAAAAAACAGCTACAAGGACTATACAAATGAGCAGACTAACAGAAGATTCATTGTGTGGTAATAGTTTTTTCTTCGCGCCATCGTTGCATATTTTTAGGCGAATGATTGATGCTTAAAAGGAGAAAGAGAAGTTCGTCTTTTCTTTTCCTATCAAAGTCTTCCATGTATGTGCAAGCCTATACTAACAAATAATTGTTGCACTCAACGTAATCTTTAATATCATCTTCATTAAATGAAAATAATTTATTATCATTTCTTAACCTTTTCAAAACCACACTTGTTTTGCATTTAAGTTAGGTCACATCAAAGAATCTCCACCTTGACCTTAACTCCGAAAATCACTCCATCTCTCTGGCCTTAGCCTGACGGGTAGTTCATCTTTATGAAATACCAATCAAGTCCAAGCAATGCTTGAACTTGGTAACTGGAAGAGCCTTCGTAAACATATCCGCAAGATTATCCTCCGTCTTGGTCTTTTTGATAAGCACCTCTTATCTCCAATGATTTCATGAATAAAATGTCATGACACTTAACTTTAATATGTTTAGTCCTTTCGTGATACATATGATCCTTATTCAAGTGAATCGCGCTTTGACTGTAACAAAAAATAATAACTCCTTGATTCTAAGTTAATTCTCTAGATAACCCCTTCAACCATAATGCTTCCTTGATTACATCAGTAATGGACACATATTCTACTTCAATAGTAGATAATGCCACTACGTGCTGTAGAGTAGCTTTCCAGCTAACTGCACAACCTCCAATAGAAAACATAAAACTAGCGAGAGATCGACGTTTGCCGAGATCACATGCGTAGTCTGAATCGACGAAGCCAATGAAAGTATCACTGTATCTGACAAACTCCAAACAAGGGCTTAGAGTTCCCTCCAAGTATCTGATAATGCACTTCAGTGCTGGCCAGTGTTATTTCCGTGGAATAGCCATATACGTGCTCATCCGGGTATGTACATACCATTGTATACATGATACCGCCAACTGCACTCGAGTAAGGAGCTCGTGCCATTAACGATTGTGACTGAGCAATCCATAGTCTAAAATAGCTAGCATGAGGAATGCTGATTGGTTCGTTCATGCCAAATCTCTTCATAACCTTCTTGAGGTAACTTTCCCAGGTTAGGTGTAACTTACCAGCTCATCTACCATGTCTAATCTCCATACCAAGGATATTCTTAGCTGCTCCCAAATCTTCCATCTCAAAATCAACGTTGAACAAGGCCTTTAGTTGGTGAATTTCTGCAAGATTCTTAGCCGTAATGAGCATGTCATCAACACATAACAATTGATAAATGAACGAACTAAACTTCCATAAGTAAGTACAGCTGAATACTTGCTCCTGGAGAAACCATGACCCAACATAAAAGAATAAAACCATTTATACCCGCTGTCTTGGAGCTGCTTTTATCCTTATAAGGTTTCTTCAACGAACAAACTTGGTCTTCCTTTCCTTCAACTATGAAGTCTTTAGGTTGCTTTTTATAAATCTGTACATCTAAATCGCCATGTGTCCTGAAGTTAAGTTGTTTCCAAATCATACATTGAAACGAATGCAAGTAATACACGAATATATCCATGTCTAACGACAACTGAGAACATCATTAAAATCAACACCTTGTAACTGACTATATCGTGCTTTATACTATGTACCGTCCGATTTAGATAAACTTTCTTTCTTCTTGTGATCAACTTACATCCAATTATTTTTTATTCTTCGGCGGCGGTGCAAGAATCCGCGTACCATTCTTGTGCAGAGACTCCATTTCTTCATTCATCGCTACCTGTTACCTATCCTAATATTTACATCGCTTATTACCTCCGAATAGGTAGAAGGTTTGCTACCTCCAGCCGTTTTTGTGCCACTGATAAAGCGTACGAAAATTCACGTATAGGTGTGGTAGTCGAATCGCCCACTCCACCTATTTCTGCTCGGTGCTTTCATCTCCAGTAGGATCTGAATCAGTTATAATTCATCCTCTTGATCTGTTGAACTCATCGCACTGTCATCTAAGAAATCTTTGATCTTTTGCTCCATTTTGCTCTGTATACCATCATTCTTTTCTTAATTAGAAGTGTTAGTAGACTCTTTTGAAGGATGTTACATAGAAGACTTGGAAAATGTAATAGCTATGTTAATTTTGAATTTGATTGACTTGGGACTATGATTATATAATACAAATCCATTCACCCTGAAGCGAACCAAGAAAAATACACTTCTTAGCTCTAGGCTCTAACTTTACCTCGTTTGTGCCCAATATTCTTAAATTAGAGTAATCAGCAAGATCACCTTACTGTATTTTCTCAGGAGTTAAATTAATCGATGAACATGGTGAGTGGTTGACAATATAACATGTTGCAGCAATATCTTCAACCCAGAAATCGTTGATTTGTCAACCAAAATTGGAGATCATACATCGAGCTCTCTCTAAAAGTGTCTGGTTCATGCGCTCAACAACACCATTTTATTGAGGCATCATTCAAACAGTGTGATGTCGAGTTATTCCCCATTCTTGCAAAACTCGTTGAACTAGCTTCCGCAAAATTCTAAGCTATTATCTATCTGCAACCGCTTGATTTGTTTTCTTGTCTCCTTTTCAATTCAAAGCTTTCAGTTGTTTAAACATTAGAAAAATGTCATTTTTTGGGCTTAATAGACCCAAACATTTCTTAAAAAAATCTTCGATGAAGTCTAACATTCTTGCACCACCTTTGAACGGAACACGAGATGGACCCCATACGGTAAATTGAATCTAGTTCAAAGTGCCTTCGTCTTCTAGACAGCTGGCAAATTGAAGCTGCCTCGTTTTTACTTTCCAAAACTACAGTTTTCACAAAAGTCCATCGTACCAGTACTTTAACCGCAAAGTAGGCCCCGTTTGCTTAATGTCGTCAAGCCTTTTTCTCCCATGTGTCCAAGTCGCATATGACATAATCTTGATCAACCTCCGGGGATTTCAAAACTGCAACGGAACCTGTAACAACAGTTCCCTGCAAAATATATAGATTTCCATACATGCGAGCTTTCATCACGAGAAGGGCACCTCTGGAAATCTTCAAAACTCCACTTCACCTGGAAGAGTGCACCCTTGAGATATAAGGGAACGTGTATGATTTCTGTCGGCGTTCGGATCATTCCGTCGAACATTTTGATTTTAAATGTACCTTTACAAGAACTTTGTACGGAGTATCACTTCCCACTAAGACGTATCCAACATCGAAATTATCATGTGGAGAAAAAATACCGTCTCCGACTTATGTGATAAGATTAACTCGAATAAAAGATCTATTCAATATCAGGCCTAACAATATTTTGCAGGTGCAACAAAAATATTTCTACCGCTCTCGTATGTAGATACACTAGCTTCAGTGAGTTTATTATATTGCTCAATATTTTTTCCTTTATTTTTAATTTATAACAATCAACTTTTATGTGAACATTTTTCTTGCAAATATTACAGAGTTTATCTCTGTACTGGGATTTTGACCTTCCTTTAGATCTGCTACTTTCAACGACTCCAAGATCTGGTATTCTATATGTAAACAGATTGTAATGCAGATTTGATACTAGCATATGATATCATATCTTTTCCATATATTATAGCGTCACGGAAATGCATTAAAGATGATGGAAGGAAACACAACAATATTATGGTTCTTGTTCATCACTTTAACTTCTACTTTTCGCCAAATAGTAGTTGAATCAAATTTATCGAGATGCAAGAGTATAGAAATACCTTCCGTCATTTTCATACTGTAACGCTTCTGCTTTAGAAAGAACCGATTCTCGTTAGTCTTCTTCATGTAGATAGCTTTAACGCATTCCACACACTCATGGTCGTCGTCTGTGTGGCAACTTCTTATAAAACCTCTTGAGAGAGATTTAAGATAATAGCTGATCTGGATTTCTTGTCCAGTACTTTAAATTGATCAGTCTTTTAATTATGCTGGGTTTCTTCTTTTCTCTTTTCAGCGTCATCGCACAGCGGTCCTGAATGAGTATGGCCTCCATCTTGAGACTCCACATTGCAAAGTTGAAATTTCTGTCGAACTTTTCAATAAACATTTTTGTTATCGTCATGGTGGCTAAAAATAAATTGGATGGGTTATGATACCAATTTTGTTAGGTATTTTTTAAATTCCCGATAATGTAACAATGACAATAATAAATAAAATGACGAAAAATATATTTGGACAGTAAACACAAGAATTTACGTGGTTCGGAGAACAATCTACGTTTACGGGCTGGATGGTAGAACTTCTTGGAGATATTACAGACAGGTACACCTCGTAAGAGGATGATGTGTAAAAAAACAGCTAGAAGATCACAAAAATGAGTGGACTGATTGAAGATTTATTGTGTCGTGGTGGTGGTTTTTTTCTTCACTCCATCGCTGCATATTTTTAGGCGAATGATTGTTGTATAAAAAGAGTAAGAGACGGTCTCTTTTCTTTTGCTGTCAAAGTCTTCCATGTACGCGCATGCCTATACTGACAAACAATTGATGCGCCGAGTGTTCAACAAAATCTTTAATATCATCTCCATTAATTAAATGAGAAATAACTTATTAACCTTTCAAAACCCACACCTCTTTTGCATTTAATTAAGGTCACATCAACAAGCTGCATGATCAAAGTGCTTTGTATGACTCTTCGCTCAACAATGGCCTCGTCGAACGCCTGCTTAGCCAAATGGCAAGCCCTATCATTCATTTACTCGATATCACCATGCTATTCTAAGATGTCTAAAAGTCATCGCAGTAGAAGATAGAGAAGTTCAAAGCCAGACCAAGACGAATTGGGTGCGATGATGGTAGTTCAAAGTTAGCTTAGCTGTTGTTGGTTTTTATTAATCTAAATGGGCTTTGGGCCCAATTGGGTATTAACCCATTAATAAAATCCGTTTTGGTTTTTATTAAATTGGGAAGCCATCGAATTTCGAAACGAGAAATCGTAGAAAGATTACGAATCTATGTTTCATGAGGAATCTAACGAATATTAATACACTCAAAATCGATATCGGGTGAATGAGAAATTAATTTTCGAAGTTGGCCCAATAATCATTAAAATGGTTGATAGTGTTTTAGTGTGGGATTTTAGTGTCCCACATTGGTTAGACACCAAGGAAATCTTCACTATAAATATAGAAACCCATGTGGGTTTATTCAAAAGGGCTTCACATGTGAATGGGCTTAAATGGGCTTAAGTGGGCTTTAAGTGGGCTTAGTGGCCTTGAGAAACTTAAGTGAGTTTTGGCCCAAATAATAGCCCGGGTGCGAGTCGGTGCCTCGCACCGACGAGCACCGAGACCGAGCCCGAGCCCGTGGCCGAGGCCGAGCCGTGCCGTGCCGTGCCAAAGTGCGCTTTGCACTTCGCACGACGCATCGGAGCGAGGAGCATTGAGGAGCTTATTTAAATTTTTCCTCCGGTGGGCGGCGACGGCGACGGAGCCGGTGACATGGCAGTCGAGGTGAAGCCGATTGGGCAGCCCAGGTATGATCCATTGGATCAAATGGAAGCAGTGGGCTGTTGGGCTGATCCGGTCCAACTAGAATTGTCGGTCGGCCCAAGGAGAGGCGTCGGTAGTCGCCTCGGGCCGTCGGTTGGAGAATCGGGCCGCCGCCGGTGGGACATGCCAAAGATTCGGGCTGTCGGCCCGAGAATCGGGCCTGTCGCGGGCCAGTAAATAAACCGACAGTCCATAAGTTTCGAAGTATCTCATTTTGACCCCTGGTAAATGACAGAAGCAGTCCAGTAAGTTCTGGAATTTGCTAATATGTCCCTGCGTGAAAAAGTCTATAAATAGACCCCTCATGAGTTGGAAAAATTCATTCATTCCAACCCATACGAAATTGCATAATCACTCTCATACTCCCTAAAATCCCGAAGCAAGAAAAAACTCTATTTCGAGTACGATTCGTCGTAAATTCTAGTCGTTGTGCTGCGATTATGAATTAAAGAAATGTCGTTGTATCTTGGGGACGATCGCTATTAACCGAAAGCACTTAATATTGGGGCGATTTCGTCTTACGGACAGTGTGTTCAATACACGCCTCGACTACCTCTACGGTCATGGATAGTCTTCATCAACTCCAGGCCTATTTATTCTTTATGTTGTGTATAATAGTTATCACCTACGCCCTCATCATCATCTGGGTACTTGCGAACTGCACTTGCGGTTGAAGACAAAACTCTCTGCCACCGACCAGACGCAACCGAAGAAGCAACAATCGTATGACGAAATCTTGTTCGTGATCTGATCGATGGCAACCAACGCACCAACGATCCCTGCCAGCAGCCACGTCGAACGTCCTGCCAAGTTCAACGGGACGGAGTTCAAATGTTGGCAGCAAAAGATGATGTTCTATCTGACTATCCTCCATCTCGTCCGATTCTTGAAGGAAACCGCCCCTACGGTGACAGAAGTCGCCCCACTAGCTGAGGATGAAAACCCTAACGATGCAGACTATGCTGCTCGTGTCGCTCAATCTGAGCAAGAAAATGCTGCGTTAGACGCACGGAATCATAATGATTTCATGTTCCGCAACTATATTATGATTGTGCGACTTCGAATCGAGGAAGATAACCGAAAGAGCGAAGCCAAGAACAAGAGGAGCAGTATGGAGGCGGGAGCCAACTTGGCCGAGCCGAGCTATGGAAACAAGCGCAAAAGGCCAGGTCCGCCGCAAAAGAAGCAAGACCAGAATTCCAAAAGAATTAAGGGCAACTGTTATAATTGCGATAAACCAGGGCATATGGCCAAGGATTGTCGTAAAAAGAAGAGAGTTAATAATACTCGGGCGCATCTCACTGAAGAGAAGCAGCCGCTGAAAGACATGTCGGAGCTAGACTTGACTGCCGTCGTGTACGAGGCAAACGTCGTGGAAAATCCGAACTACTGCTACATCGACAGCGGAGCAAGGTGCCACATCTGCTCCGACAAAGAAATGTTCTCTACTTACACGCCTATTTCGGGTAGGACACTATATATGGGGAACGCGGCGACGTCCAACATCGTAGGATTGGGACGGGTGGTGCTGAAGATGACCTCAGGCAAGGAGACGCTTGTGGACGTGCTGCATGTTCCAGACATCCTCAAGAATCTGGTGTCCGGCGCTCTGCTCAGTAACGTTGGATTTAGACAAGTGTTTGAAGCTGGAAAATATGTACTGACCAAAAATGGTCATTTTATTGGCAAAGGTTACCTCGAGAAGGGCCTTTTTAAGTTATCTGTAATGCCTGTAAAACGCGATATTAAGATCGCTGATAATAATAAAGCCAGTTCTTCTTACTTGGTTGAGTTGTCTAAGTTATGGCATGGTAGATTAGGACACGTGAGTTTGAACAAACTGAAAAAGTTAATAAGTTTAAACTTACTTCCACAAATGGAAATTGATTCACAACATAAGTGTGAAATATGCGTAGAAGCAAAAATGGCCAAAGCACCATTTTTCTCTGTCGAAAGAAATAGTTCACCTCTAGAATTGATCCATACTGATAAATGTGATCTGAAATTCGTGCAAACAAGAGGTGGAAAGAAATACTTCATAACATTTATCGACGATTGCACGAAGTACTGTCACGTGTATCTTTTAAGTGGTAAAGACGAAGCTCTTGATACCTTCAAAAGATATAAGAATGAAGTTGAGAATCAACTTAACTCTAAGATCAAAATAATAAGAAGTGATAGAGGAGGAGAATACGTGGCACCCGTTTGTTGAATTTTGCCGAGAACATGGTATTATTCATCAGACGACGGCGCCATATTCACCTCAATCAAATGGCGTTGCTGAACGGAAAAATAGAACTCTTAAAGAAATGATGAATGCGATGTTAATCAGTTCAGGGCTACCTCAGAATTTGTGGGGGGAAGCCATACTGTCATCAAATCGCATTCTAAATATGTTGCCACACAAGAAACGGGATAAAACACCGTACGAATTATGGAAAGGTAGAACAACCTTCCTACGGATATCTTAAAGTGTGGGGTTGTTTAGCAAAGGTCGAAGTACCTAAACCAAAACAGGTCAAGATAGGACCGAAAACTGTTGACTGCATTTTCATTGGATATGCAGAAAATAGTAATGCATACAGATTTCTGGTGCATAAGTCCGAAATTCCCGACATGAATTCTGGGATGATTATTGAATCAAGAAATGCTGTTTTCTTTGAGAACATCTTTCCAACGAAGGAAAGAAATGAAATAAGTTGTAAAAGAAACTATGAAGCCGTTGAAGTTTCGCCTCCAGAAGTTGAGAAACCACGGCAAAGTAAGCGTAAAATGTGGCCAAATCATTTGGGCCTGATTTCCTAACATTTATGTCAGACGACGAACCTAGGACAGTGCAAGAAGCTCTGTCGACTCCAGAAGCTCCGTTCTGGAAAGAAGCTGTAAACAGTGAAATTGAATCCATCATGCAGAATCATACTTGGGAGTTAGTAGATCTCCCTAAGGGGTGTAAACCTTTAGGATGCAAGTGGGTCCTTAAAAGGAAATATAAAACCGATGGATCAATTGAAAAATATAAGGCTCGTTTAGTAGCCAAGGGATATTCCCAAAAGGAAGGATATGATTTCTTCGATACCTATTCACCCGTGACGAGAATTACGTCAATACGGGTTCTATTTGCTATTGCAGCATTGCATGATCTCGAGGTACATCAAATGGATGTAAAAACGGCATTCCTAAATGGAGACCTTGAAGAAGAAATCTACAGGGATCAGTCTGAAGGGTTTGTAATACCTGGACAGGAAAACAAAGTGTGCCGACTCGTGAAGTCGCTTTACGGGCTTAAACAAGCACCGAAACAATGGCACCAAAATTTCGATATGACTATGTTATCGAATGGATTCAAAATCAATGAGTGTGACAAATGTGTTTACATTAAGGGTACACCAGATGAATTCGTGATTGTCTGTCTTTATGTAGACGACATGTTAATCACGGGAAGCAATCAGAAAATGATTGTAAACACGAAAACTATGTTGAAAAATCATTTCGATATGAAGGATATGGGTTTGGCGAAAGTCATACTAGGGATAAACGTCTTTAAGGCGTCCGAAGGAATTGCGTTGACACAATCTCATTATGTTGAGAAGGTGTTAAAGAAATTTAATGCCTTCGATGATCCTCCGGCTAAGACTCCTGTAGATATAAATCTACATTCGGCTAAAAACAGAGGAGAACCCATATCACAACATGAATATGCTCGAGTGATTGGCAGTCTAATGTATTTATCGAACTGCACTCGACCTGATATAGCATATTCAATAAGTAAACTCAGCAGGTTTACGAGTAATCCTGGGAGTAATCATTGCATAGCCTTGAGAAGGGTGCTGAGATATCTGAAGCACACTATTAATCATGGCATACTCTATACGAGGTATCCAGCAGTTCTTGAAGGATATTGCGATGCTAACTGGATATCTGACAGCAAAGACTCCAAATCCACGAGTGGTTATGTATTTACCATCGGTGGTGGAGCAATCTCCTGGAAATCCTCAAAACAAACGTGCATAGCTCGATCTACAATGGAATCGGAGTTTATTGCATTAGACAAAGCTGGTGAAGAAGCAAAATGGCTTCGAAATTTTTTGGAGGATATTCCTTGTTGGAATAAGCATGTACCGCCTATTATGATACATTGCGACAGTATGGCCGCAATTGGTAGGGCACAGAATAGTATGTATAACGGTAAGTCTCGACACATTCGTCGAAGACATAATACTGTAAGACAGTTGATCTCTAGTGGAATTATATCTATTGACTATGTGAAGTCTAAAGAGAATATAGCAGATCCTTTGACGAAAGGCATTGCTAGAGATCAGCATTATAATACAGTAAGGGAATGGGGCTTAAAAACCACACACCCAAGAACAAGCTCGGTGGTAACTCAACCATGATGAGTGGAGATCCCACAAACCTGGTTCAATGAGACAACTAAGCTGAGTGTAGTTCAGTAGTTTACTTGGGATATTCAAATAAGCTCATTCTCATAAGCTGTCCAAGTAATTACCCGTAGACGTGTGGTATAGGGTAAGCAATTTTGTTTTTAATGATGGCTATACCTGATGGTGGAGTATTTCGGGATACTCTAGGATTAAATCCTAATAGTCGATCACCTATATAAGTGAGAGGTGGGGCCGCTTCAATAGTAACACTTATGAATCCAAGATATGGTTCAAGGCCAAAATGGACACAACGTGAGAATCGAAAGAAATAAGATTCGTCACTGTGTGTACGCTGTTGTCTTAATTTACACAAAAGCTGTCAGTTCAAGACATCATGTCCATTGAACAACGAGTAAATTCGACTGCGTTTCACTAGGGAAGGTTCAAAGCCACAAGCTACCTATCTCGATGCGGTGACGGATTGTTGAGTTTTTCTTGCGAGAGTCAGCATGCATAGCATTTGCATTAATTTCCATTCATGTGGGGGATTGTTGGTTTTTATTAATCTAAATGGGCTTTGGGCCCAATTGGGTATTAACCCATTAATGAAATCCGTTTTGGTTTTTATTAAATTGGGAAGCCATCGAATATCGAAACGAGAAATTGTTGAAAGATTACAAATCTATGTTTCACGGGGAATCTAACGAATATTAATACACTCAAAAACGATATCGGGTGAATGAGAAATTAATTTTCGAAGTTGGCTCAATAATCATTAAAATGGTTGATAGTGTTTTAGTGTGGGATTTTAGTGTCCCACATTGGTTAGACACCAAGGAAATCTTCACTATAAATATAGAAACCCATGTGGGTTTATTCAAAAGGGCTTGCCATGTGAATGGGCTTAAATGGGCTTAAATGGGCTTTAAGTCTTAGTGGGCTTGAGAAACTTAAGTGAGTTTTGGCCCAAATAATAGCCCGGGTGCGAGTCGGTGCCTCGCACCGACGAGCACCGAGCCCGAGCCCGAGCCCTTGGCCGTGGCCGAGGCCGAGGCCGAGGCCGAGGCCGAGGCTGAGCCGTGCCGTGCCAAAGTGCGCAATGGGCGCTTTGAGGCGCGCACTTTGCACTTCGTGGCGACGGCGACGGAGCCGGTGACATGGCAGTCGAGGTGAAGCTGATTGGGCAGCCCAGAGGTATGATCCATTGGATCAAATGGAAGCAGTGGGCTGTTGGGCTGATCCGGCCCAACTAGAATTGTCGGTCGGCCCAAGGAGAGGCGTCGGTAGCCGCCTCGGGCCGTCGGTTGGAGAATCGGGCCGCCGCTGGTGGGACATGCCAAAGATTCGGGCTGTCGGCCCGAGAATCGGGCCTGTCGCGGGCCAGTAAATAAACCGACAGTCCATAAGTTTCGAAGTATCTCATTCTGACCCTGGTAAATGACAGAAGCAGTCCAGTAAGTTCTGGAATTTTCTAATAAGTCCCTGCGTGAAAAAGTCTATAAATAGACCCCTCATGAGTTGGAAAAATTCATTCATTCCAACCCATACGAAATTGCATAATCACTCCCATACTCCCTAAAATCCCGAAGCAAGAAAAAACTCTATTTCGAGTACGATTCGTCGTAAATTCTAGTCGTTGTGCTGCGATTATGAATTAAAGAAATGTCGTTGTATCTTGGGGACGATCGCTATTAACCGAAAGCACTTAATATAGGGGCGATTTCGTCTTACGGACATTGTGTTCAATACACGCCTCGACTACGTCTATGGTCATGGATAGTCTTCATCAACTCCAGGCCTATTTATTCTTTATGTTGTGTATAATAGTTATCACCTACGCCCTCATCATCATCTGGGTACTTGCGAACTGCACTTGCGGTTGAAGACAAAACTCTCTGCCACCGACCAGACGAAACTGAAGAAGCAACAGCTGTTGCAGCCTAAAAACAACAAGAAAAAAATGCAGATTAAAAGAAATGAGATTCTAATAGAATGTTTTTTAGGAAACAATATTTTTCATGTGAATGGAGTAAAAAAGGAAAAATAAAGTGCCTCGTAGGCTTTGAGAGATTCTTCGGATGTTTCTTTACCTGCCTGATCTATTTTGAACTTGGCGAAGTAGCGGTAATAGTCCCCTTTCCTACGTTTTATCACACACACCGACACACAAAAGACGAAGAAAATAGGCCCTTGACTCTAATCAATAAAAATATTGTGGACAAGAATTTGGGATCGCTTACTTAAATCTTGTGATATGGAGGCGAGTGTTGGATTGGGAAGAAAGTGAACAACAAATTCAGCCCTTTTAATGTTTAAATACTCATTTACAATAATTTGTTTAAATTTGAGTTGACCTGTACCTGCTGGCTATGAATTCATCCTTTTTATACGAGTAAAGATATGCTTTCTATTATATTAAGAGTGAGAGGATAGCATAAACCGTCAAATGATCGCAATTGAGGTTAAAAAATTACTTAATAAAATTAAGAAAATCACTAACTACCTTTAATTACTATATATAGTTTATTACTATTTTTAAATAATTACTACTTTAAATTTATAAACAATAAATTTTTCCTTTTTACATAAAAACAGAAATTAAATTTTAATTATGATTTCTGTAAATTATTTCAAACTAAAATAAATTTAATAATAGTATTGAGTGTGCATAAGACTAGTATATAATAAGAAACTCAAATATTTGATCCTTTTTAGACTGATAAAAGAAGTTAAAATATTTGATGGTTTGTCAAACATAACATAGATTAGGCCTTCCTCAATGCTAAACTCAAAAAGGTAGGTTTTTTGTGTGCCACGACAGCGCCACCTCAAAAGTAAAAACCTCTACCTCCAAAATAAAATTTCTCCCCAACCACAAAACCCAAAAAGTAGGTTTTTTGGGACCCTCTTTAATTTCATTTTTTTTATTTAACTAACCAATTTATTTATCTAATTTTCGAAATAATAATATAAATAATTATATTTCATATTATTTAATTTTTTATATTTAATAAAAAAATTCGTTATATAATAAAAAATATTATCTATTTATTCGAAATATAAAAGAAATAAACATTTTTAACACTTTAAAATTTTATTCGCAAAAAATAAAAAAATTAATCAATATTAAAAACCATCACTTCACAGTATGTATTGTTTATATATTAATTTTATTTCCAATTTTTATTTTCTCATATTCTTTTATAAATATATATTAAAAGCTGATAAGCACACCAAAAAAAACCCATGTGTTTTTTATCTCTCCTACTAGCATTGAGGAAGGCCTTAGTTAAGACACACCCCAAGTGTCACAAACGTGAAGTGCCACGTAAGCAAGCCTGAGTCTTCGCCAGGCAAATAGCGAAGGCGTGCGAGTCTAAGGCACGGAGTTGAGGCATCAACACTTAGACGCGATGATCGGGACAACGAGGCCAAGCCGAGGCGGCGCGGCCGACTTGGGCGCACGCGAGCCAAACCGTGGGTCGGGCGGGAGCGGGTCAAGACGGAGCGGGCCGGAAGACGGAGCGGGTCGGACCAGATCGGGTCGGGTCGGGCACGCGGGGCTGAGCGATGCGAGGGCGCGCGGCACGGACGATGGCGGGCTGCGGCATGCCAAGTCCAAGGAAGCTTTCTAGAAGGTGAATTGGTCCTAGAAGGTTTGAGATCTTTTAGGGAGATCTTGTTTGAATATTTACTATATTTAGGAGATATGGAAAACAAGATCTTGAGGAGATCTTTACCAAGTCACAAAAGGAAGCTAAGGGCTATAAATACCGCCCACTCGCCCAAGAAAGAGATCATCGAGCCACGGCGTTTGAGAGAGCGAACTACTTGGCGATTAGTGCGAGATTGTCGAGTAGCGTCGGGATTGCGTTTGGGGGTAATTCCGGCGAGGGATTTTAGTGTTGTAAGATCCCGGGTCAAAGGGACGATAGGATTTGGGTAGACTTGTTTGCGATCGAGTCGAACGAGTTCGGGGCGTGTCCGATCCGTTCAAGTCCTATTGTAATTCTTTGTGCGAAATAAAGAAAGGCCAGTTTTGGTGTTGGCCGGCCCTTCGGCTAAATCACTTGTCTTTACGTTTCCTTTTTGGGTGAGGCGAGTGTTGTGAGGGCGTGTCTTGCCTTGGTTACGAAGCGCGCGCGCGGAGTAAGCCAAGGAAGAGCCGTGTCGCGCGAGTTTAAGGGAAGGGGATTTGCGAAAAATTTCTAAGTCCTTTTCGGCGTGACAAGAGTTGGTATCAGAGCTGATGGCTGACGGGGTCAGATCGACGGCGAATCGATTGACCGACCTGGAGGCGAGGGTCGCGGCGCAACAAGCGATCCTCGACGGTCTTCCGAACCTTGCGGAGGTGATGACCGAAATTGCGGGACTCAAGAGCGAGAGGGCAGCGGACGTGGCGAGTATGGCAAGGATCGAGGCGGAGCATGGGGCGCTTCGAGTCTTGGTGGCGGGTGGCATGACGGCACCGGCCGCGCCGACGTGCCGAAAGACCACGCGCGAGCCGCGCGCCTTCTCGGGAGTTCGAGACGCGAGGGAGTTGCAAAACTTCCTCTACGACGTGGAAGTGTATTTCCATGGAGCGGGAATACAAGAGGCGGACAAGGTGGAGGTGGCGTTGAATTATCTCGAAGACGACGCCAAGCTGTGGTGGCGCACGCGGCTGACGCAAGACGCGGAGCAGGGGCGGCCGAGACTTACGGTTTGGGCCGACTTTAAGCGTGAGCTTGAGGCACAGTTTCTACCGGGAAACTCGACGTGGGCGGCGAGGGAGATGTTGGTTAGGCTCAAGCACACGGGTTCGATTCGGGACTATGTGCGTGAGTACGCCTCGATCATGCTCGGCATCCACGACATGTCGGAGACGGACCGTCTATTCCACTTCAAGGGCGGGCTCAAGCTTTGGGCCCAGCTGGAGCTTACTCGCCAAGGTGTCCAGGACCTTGCGACGGCTTATGCCGTTGCGGAGCGGCTTATCGAGATAAGGCCGACCGAGCAACGGGCCGCGGAGAGGGAGAACGTGGCAACCACTTCTAAGGCGACCAATCCGAAGAAGAAAGTTCTAAAGAAGAAAGGTGGTAGAAGCAAGTCCAAGGGCAAGGAGCCGGCGGCGGAGGGCGCGGCGAACGCGAGGGGCGGGTGCTACACGTGCGGGCAGCCGGGACACCGGGCGCGGCAGTGTCCGAAGGGGGTGCGGGCCCATGTGGCCACGGTCACGGCTGAGGGGGAGGGAGCCCGAGGCTGAGATTACGCGCATGAATCCACTTTGGATCGTAGCAATCCGTAGCGTACCTACCACGGCGGACTTACTTTTTGTGAAGTGCAGGGTGAACGAGGTCGAGGTGTTCGGACTCGTCGACACGGGCGCTTCGCATACCTTTGTGGCGAGACGGTTGATCAAGGATTTGAAGCTAGACGTTCGCTACTACAAGGCCACCATCAAGCCCATCAACTCGAGGTCCACGGAAGTGAGCGGCCTGGCGAGGTCGACACTTAGCGTGGGCGGTTGGACGGGGCGGATCGATCTAACGGTGACGGAGCTAGACGATTACGATCTTATTTTGGGGCTTGACTTCTTACGGGCTGCGAAGGTGACGATCGATCCTTCGAGGCACGAGTTCGAGATTGGAGACGGTTGTGGACGAGTTGAGTGCGGGGGCCGACGCGAGGAGACGGAGCCGCGGCAGGCCGAGGCGATTTCGGCCCTTCAACTCGACGATGGGCTGCGACGAGGCGAGCCTACGTTTGTGGCGGCTTTGCTGCTCGATGATGGGAAGAAAGCGGACGACGTGCCGAAGGAGCTGGCGGAGGTGCTGTCCGAGTTCGAGGATTTGATGCCGGCCGAACTTCCCAAGGAGCTGCCACCGAGGCGCGCGATCGACCATCGGATTGAGCTAGAGCCGGGCGCGAAGGCGCCGGCCCAAGCACCTTATCGGATGAACCCGGCGGAGTTGGCCGAGTTACAGAGGCAGCTAGACGAGCTATTGGACGCGGGATTGATCCAACCATCCAAGGCTCCGTACGGTTCACCCATCCTGTTCCAGAAGAAGAAGGACGGGAGCATGCGGTTTTGCGTCGACTACCGCGCGCTTAACAAGGTTACAGTGAAGAACAAATATCCCATTCCTAACGCCCTTGATATGTTCGACAAGCTAGCGAAGGCGGAGTGCTTCTCGAAGATGGACTTGAGGTCGGGATATTGGCAGGTGCGCATCGCGGAGGGCGATGAAGCGAAGACGACTTGCGTGACGCGTTACGGGTCGTTCGAGTTCTTGGTGATGCCGTTTGGCCTCACTAACGCGCCGGCTACGTTTTGTAACCTAATGAATTCTGTTCTTTATGAGTTCTTGGACAGGTTCGTCGTCGTGTACTTGGACGACATAGTGATCTACTCGCAATCGGTGGACGAGCACATGGGCCACTTGCGAGCGGTCTTTGAGGCGTTGCGGCGGCATCGTCTCTACCTCAAGCGGGAGAAGTGTGACTTTGGCTTGAGCGAGATTTCCTTCCTAGGCCACATCATATCGGGAGGATCGATCCGGATGGACCCAAAGAAGGTGATGGCCGTGGTCGAGTGGGAGCGGCCGAAGAATGTCTCGGCGTTGAGGTCATTCTTAGGCATGGCGAACTACTATCGACGGTTTATCAAGGGGTATTCGCACATAGCCAGCCCTTTGACGGACATGCTGAAGGAGGGAGCACAATGGACTTGGTCGGAGAAGGCGGTCGCGGCCTTCGAGGAGCTGAAAGGCGCGCTCGCGTCCGAGCTAGTGCTGAGGCTGGCGGACTTCACCAAGCCCTTCGAGGTGCATACCGATGCGTCGGGACAGGCCCTTGGAGGCGTTCTCGTACAGGGAGGCCATCCCGTGGCATACGAGAGCCGCAAGTTCAACGAGGCGGAGACTCGATACTCGACCCATGAGAAGGAGATGACGGCGGTGATCCATTGCTTGGAGACGTGGCGACATTACTTGTTAGGGACGAAGTTCGTCGTCATGACGGACAACGTTGCCAACACCTACTTCAAGACCCAAAAGAAGTTGTCTCCAAAGCAAGCGAGGTGGCAGGAGTTCCTAGGGGAGTATGACTTCGAATGGATTCACAAGCCGGGTCGGCACAACGATGTGGCCGACGCACTTAGCCGCAAAGGGGTCGAGACCTTTGTGGCCGCGCTTAGTTCGGCGGTCGCGGACTTCGAGGGAAGGGTGCGCGCGGCAGCGGAGGGGAACAAAGCGTATCAGAAGCTCGTTTCAGAGGTGAACGAGGGCGTGGTGCGGCAATATTGGCTCGAGGACGGGATCTTGGTGGCCCACGGCGGGCGGATCTACGTCCCCGAAGGCGAGCTTAGACGGGAATTGGTTCGCGAGCACCACGACACACTTTGGGCGGGTCATCCGGGCGAGGGACGGATGTACGCACTGCTTTCGATGAGGTTCATTTGGCCGAAGATGAGGGCCGATGTTCACGCCTACGTGAGGTCTTGCTTGGTGTGCCAGCAGGACAAGGCGGATCGAAGGAAGCAGGCCGGCTTGCTACAGCCGCTACCCAGTCCGACGAGACCGTGGGAGTCGGTTTCGATGGACTTTATCACTGCGTTACCCCGGACCCGATGGTTCGGTTCGATACTTGTTTGTGTGGACAGGTTTTCGAAGATGGCGGTGTTCGCGCCGGCACCGATCGAGTGCCCCGCGAAGGAGACGGCGGAGATTTTCTTCGGGCACGTGGTGAAGTACTACGGCGTGCCGACTTCCATTGTGAGCGATCGAGATGCACGTTTTACGGGACGGTTTTGGACGTTCCTCTTCAAGCTTCTTGGGACGAAGTTGAAGTTCTCGATCGCATTTCACCCGCAGACGGATGGACAGACGGAGCGGGCGAATCAGACTTTGGAGGACTATCTTCGACACTTTATCTCGGTGAGTCAAACTAACTGGGTCGACTTGCTCGACGCGGCTCAATTTAGTTACAACTTGCACGAGTCATCGGCGACGAAGGCTAGCCCGTTCGAGATGGTGTACGGGTTTCGTCCGAACCAACCGGCGATCGCGGCGACAAGGATGATCGGCGACTGCACGGCGGCTTATAGGTTCGCGTGGACCAGGCACGAGCTCTGGACCGCGGCCAGGGATAGCATAACGAAGGCGCAACGACGCATGAAGAAGTACGCGGACCAACATCGACGCGAGGTGGAGTTCGAAGTTGGCGAGCGAGTGATGCTTAAGTTGCGGCCGCACATGTGGAGCGCGGGCGCCGCGAGCAAGAAGGCGAACTTGTCTCGCGGCTTGATGCCAAAGTACGATGTGCCGTTCGAGGTGGAGGCTCGAATCGGAAGGGTGGCCTATCGGCTAAAGCTACCGGACCACATGAAGATCTATCCGGTGTTCCACGTAAGTCTTTTGAAGAAGTATCACCCCGGTGAGACTTCGAGGGAGGCTACGACGCGCGTGCCAAAGGCGGCACTTAAGGCGTACGATCGAAGAATTTTCAGCATTCTCGACCATCGGCGGGTGGGAGGCCTGAACGAGTTCTTGGTCCTGTGGAGCGGGGAGGATTAGTCCGAGACTTCGTGGGAGAAGTTCACGGACATAGCGCAATTCGAGGAGGAGGTTGCGGCTTACTGGTAATGGAGGCACGGCGACGGCTATGGTGCAGCGGTGTCGACGGGCCCGCCGACTTTTCCCGGGGGGGAGAGTGTCACAAACGTGAAGTGCCACGTAAGCAAGCCTGAGTCTTCGCCAGGCAAATAGCGAAGGCGTGCGAGTCTAAGGCACGGAGTTGAGGCATCAACACTTAGACGCGATGATCGGGACAACGAGGCCAAGCCGAGGCGGCGCGGCCGACTTGGGCGCACGCGAGCCAAACCGTGGGTCGGGCCGGAGCGGGTCAAGACGGACCGGGTCGGGTCGAGACGGAGCGGTCCGGAAGACGGAGCGGGTCGGGTCGGGTCGGTGAAGGGTCGGGTCGGGTCGGGCCATCCAGGCCGCGGCCGGACCGCGACCAGGCCACGGCGGCGGCGCGCTGCCGGGGGCCGAGACCAGACGGGACCAGCTGGCGGCACGAACCACCCATGGCGGGGCCTGGCCGCGAGGGCCAGGCCAGGCGGGCGCGCGCGCGGCGCGGGACGCGCGCGTGCGGCGCTGAGCGCGCGCGGCATGCGGGCACGCGGGGCTGAGCGATGCGAGGGCGCGCGGCACGGACGATGGCGGGCTGCGGCATGCCAAGTCCAAGGAAGCTTTCTAGAAGGTGAATTGGTCCTAGAAGGTTTGAGATCTTTTAGGGAGATCTTGTTTGAATATTTACTATATTTAGGAGATATGGAAAACTAGATCTTGAGGAGATCTTTACCAAGTCACAAAAGGAAGCTAAGGGCTATAAATACCGCCCACTCGCCCAAGGAAGAGATCATCGAGCGACGGCGTTTGAGAGAGCGAACTACTTGGCGATTAGTGCGAGATTTTCGAGTAGCGTCGGGATTGCGTTTGGGGGTAATTCCGGCGAGGGATTTTAGCGTTGTTCGATCCCGGGTCGAAGGGACGATAGGATTTGGGTAGACTTGTGTGCGATCGAGTCGAACGAGTTCGGGGCGTGTCCGATCCGTTCAAGTCGTATTGTAATTCTTTGTGCGAAATAAAGAAAGGCCAGTTTTGGGGTTGGCCGGCCCTTCGGCTAAATCACTTGTCTTTACGTTTCCGTTTTGGGTGAGGCGAGTGTTGTGAGGGCGTGTCTTGCCTTGGTTACGAAGTGCGCGCGCAGAGTTAGCCAAGGAAGAGCCGTGTCGCGCGAGTTTAAGGGAAGGGGATTTGCGAAAAATTTCTAAGTCCTTTTCGGCGTGACACCAAGTACCTTGAAACTATTGATGTACCCTTGTTCGCCAGCTCACGTTGCCAAATATAGTCCACTTGTCACACGTGTATAACTCGAACCGTGTTTCGGTTCGGATTCTGTCGGATTTTATTCACGTACAAAATATGCGAACCGCACCCTATGTTCTTCCCCAATATCTCTTTGTGACCGATCTCGTCAGATAAAAAGAGTCACGTTTTCCAATTATTTCGTGAACGTGGTGTTGAATTTCGTGTTGATTCACGTCGATCTCTTCCGATTTGGTGGAATATTCTGCTCGATTTTGTATCTTTTACGAATTTTTTAGGTTGGAAAGCTTTCTATGTCCCGATCTGTGCGATTTTGGTTCGAATTTGTTAATTGTTTGGTTTAATGTTATCACTAATGTCTATTTTATGTTTCCCCTCTTTGTATTAACTCAATAGCTCTTGCTTTTACCTGGGTCGTTGCGCTATCTAGCGTTGCTTGCTTTCAATTCTCTGCTCAATTGGGTATGGGTTTCATGGTATTTATGCATTAATTGAATTTTTTTTGTAGGCTTTCGGTTTATTGATTTTTTGAATCTAGGGTTATGCCATGCGTTTAATTTGGGACTTTTAATTTGTTGTATTATTTGAAGTTTTATCTATGGCAACCAATGGTTTATTTCTTAAAGGGCACTTTAGATAAATTTCGTTGTTGGATGCTCTGCAACATTATGAGTTCTAAAAATGAGGTTTAGCTGATCGTTATGATTAATTAAGTTGTCTAGGTTGGGGCAGCACATGCAACTTTGCTATTAGATGCTATGCCATTAAAAGTTGCATAAACTTGGTGTTGGATGTGAATATGCAGTTTATTATACTATACCCTGAGAAGCGCATTTATCTGTTTACCATACATGTTCCGGAAAGCCCAGACGTTTTTGCTTATTTAGAACGTTGACTGATCGGATTTTTGTCTCCATCCTCAAATTGAAACTATAAAACAGTTCCATATTTCGATCAAATGTATGAATTATGTATGCACGGAGGAATAAAGATTCTTTTCTGCTTTTGTTAGAAGTAGTTAGGAACGATGGTTAATCAGTGAAATATACTTGTCAGCAACTCGTTTAAATGCTGCTGGGAATCACGGCGTAGATCAATTGCATACTCATTCTATACAGTTTGATGATTGCTGCAAATAATTTTATACCATGTCAAATAATGTGTTCTACTTTATTTGTCTTCCCTATAATGCAGATATGGGAGTCAAACGACCTTTGGAAGCCGAAGGTTTTTCAGATATTTCTTCGAAACAGCCTAAATCAATTGACCATAATGAACAGCTACCGTTGAATATTGAGGAATTTACTTCACAAGCTATTAGTCCCCAAAAAGCTGATTCTCCTGGTTAGCCTGCACGGTTTTATTACTGTGTAACATCACTAGTTGATCAATACTGCTGATTAAGTTGATGCAACTCTATTTACTCAGGTGATAAGTCACACTTGAATGGTGGCATTGAAAATATCGACACAGATTCATTATCTCCCATTGTTAAAGAGTTGGAGACGAGTGAAGAGTATGTCTCTGGCAATAGTAGCGAGCAAGAGGCTGAGAACGAGGAAGCTTCTTTATATCATTATTTTCCACCTTATATTGACTTTTGCATACCCTGGAAACCCATCGTTCAACTTGAGGATCCATATACACTGCTACTAAATTCCTCTCCTAGGAAAGAGATTCCCATTGGACCAAATTATCAAGCTGAAGTTCCTGAGTTCGATTCAAAACCTAACGGTAGAGAACTTAAAGAATTAGATCATATTCTTGGGAAAGAAATTTCTACTGGGCCAAATTATAGCAGTGGAAGAAATGATTCTGATTCCAAGAATTTTAGTCAAGGCGAAGAAGAATCGACACTTGTCGGCACTTGTATTATCCCTATGCCACACTTCGACGATTCAGACAACAATAGACTTAAAGTTGGATCGGGCAGAACAGATTGTAGTTGCCTTGACGTGGGGTCCACGAGGTGTGTGCAGCAACACGTTAAGGAAGCAAGGGAAAAACTCAGAGAAACGCTCGGAGAAGAGAATTTCACAAAGCTGGGATTCTGTGAAATGGGCGAGGATGTTTCTATTAGATGGAAAGCGGACGAAGAACAAATGTTCCATGAAGTGGTATATACTAATCCAGCTTCTCACGGTATGAACTTCTGGAAAACGTTGAGCGATGTATTCCCTGCCCGATCGAAGAAGGAAATCGTCAGCTATTACTTCAACGTTTTCATGCTTTGGAAGAGGGCAGTTCAGAACCGATCGTACACCTTACTCATAGATAGTGACGACGACGAGGAGCCAGAAACTGCTAGGAAATGTGCATGAGAATAAGCTGGTAATGGATCAAGAAACAGATGGTGAAGAAGAGTTTAGAAAAAACGCCCATCATGGGTTATGTACAGTTGGAAATGGAGATGACGATGATCGCTGTGTTCTCCCATAGTTTAAAGACCACGATTTAGATGCAGGCTGGGTGGATAATTTTGAAACTGAGGAGCTTCTAAATGTTGGCGATGATGCTCAGAAACCATCTGAGCATCAAAACTGTATGGAAAAGAACATTGATCGTCAAACAACTACGGTTGGCAATGGTCGTTATGATGATGTGGATGGTGAAAGCAGAAGACTGGGATTGGGAGAAAGGATCGAAAAGTTGCCAGAAGATCTTAATTTGGATTCTTAGGTCAATCATCTGCTGTGTGTATCATGTATGTATGCCTTGTGTAGAATAGAATGAAGGGGGTAGCTTTAAGCTGAATCAACATTGTATCAGATACTTTGCTGTTTCTAAGCTCTTATCTCAGTCAAAACTTCTTGCAGCTTTCCGTGATTGTTTTATATAGTTGACATAGAAGTCAACTGTATTGTAGACTTCTGTATTGTAGACTTCTTTTATCAAAAAAAGAAAAATTAAATTTTCGTATTTTGTTTTTCGGTTTAATAGTTTTTCCAATTATACAATATAGCGACTAAAAACAATGAAGGTAGGTTCATAATATTGTCACAATCTCTATTTATTCTTACTCTTCTTAGTTCATGTCCAAGTTCAGCAAAGAAATACAACACACATAGAAGAGAGATGCAGATAGATGCATTTATATGGTCTCATTTTCTCCTCCTCGATATAAATACAAACCCTTTTGATCTTGGACAGTTCTCTGACAACATCTTTCATCGACATTCGATCTCTTAGATTTTCTTTCGAACACGACACTCCAATTCTTAGCTGTAGACGTCCCTTTGGGTCGAAACCACATCACATGTTCCGTACTCGCAAACATAAGCTTCGGATTATGGAGTTAGCTGAATTTAGCAACAATTTGAAGAAGACAAAGCCGTATCTTACCTGGAGCAACATAGCCTATAGTACCCCTTATCGCAACTGAAGTAGTACTGCCTTGATGGGGTGGAGTTGTGCTCGAGATAATCTTAGTCAATCCAAAATCACCAACTTGAGCATTCATATCATCGTCCAAAAGAATATTGCTTGGCTTGAGATCACCGTGAATTATAGCTTCATCAGTACCGAAATGCAAGTATTCTATTCCATGAGCTACGTCGATTGCGATATTTAACTTCAGAACCAAGGTAAGCTTTCTAACTTCCTCTCTAGTTTCTTTCTCCTGATCTTGATGCAGCCAATTATCTAAACTCCCATTGGCCTTAAACTCGTAAATTAATGCTTCGAAATCATTTCCTCGGGTACCTACGCTTTCGCAAACAGTTAGTATAGTTAACAGGCTTCTATGTTTTATACTTCTCAAAGCATTGCATTGTGCTAGAAAACTCGATGCTCCTCTGACTGCAAGGTTAAGCACTTTTACAGCAATCAAAGTTTTCTCATTGTCTAGAGTGCCCTTGTAAACAAAACCGAACCTTCCAACTCCAAGAAGATTAGCTTGAGAAAACACATCCGTGGCTTTAAGATTTGTATATGAAAGCCTCAATAGTTGGATACCATCAAACGATGGAACGGTGGCATCTATTTTGGACTTCCTTTTCTTGTAGGCGAACCAAATAATGTATTATGAAAGTAGAAGAAATATCAGTCCAACAACTATAACTGGAATCATGATTTTCATAAGAGTTGACGAGAGTTTCAATTTGGATTTCGCAATAGGGCAACGAAGGAGATTCAACTCTGGATGCCACCACAAATTCTCGATTTCCTCAGTGAAATATCAGCTTTGTTTGCAAAGACTCCTTTTGTTGGGACTTCTCCATCAAATTCATTGTACGATAAGTTCAAAAATGTTAATTGAAGCTCATCGAGGAAGCTTGAAATGTTTCCGGTTAGCTTATTTCTTGAAAAATCCAACTCTTCCAATCCTTTCAGAGCAAATAGCATTTGATGAGTATCTCATATCAGGTGCTACTAATGAGGAAGGTTAGATATGTCCCCTGCAAATTCACAGATACCACAAGTGCCAAGTGATGAGTCTCCTCAGGATAAAGATGGTGATGCCATTGCTGAACCAGAAACTATTGAAGTTCCACCTCAAAGAAAGTTCAAGCATGCATCTAGCCATCCCACTGATCAAGTCATTGGGAACATCACCTCCGGGATCAAAACTAGAGCCACTGCACGAAATCAATCTTCAGAGGATTCCCCTAATGCACCACTATCATTGGTGGAACCCAGTGTTGGGGATATGTCCTCGGAATGCCATTCGAGGGTGTAATGAATTGGGCATAAAGTTGAACCTGTTATTCACACTTTAATATTTGGATATTGTATTCAAATATTTATTTATGGAATTAGACATATTATTTATTTACCTATCCAGTCTTACTAGGCATCCGGTGAGAAGGTAAATAAATAAAACCCATATATACGAGTTTAGTCACCGATTCTCATGGGATGAGAGAGGGGGCACCGATGAGCTATTATTCTCGGATATAAAATTAGTCCATAAGTCTTAGACTTCAGTAGGGTGACTGAATGTCGATCATGACTTATTTGTTGATGACTCTAAAATGGTTGTGCCAATCATTCGCTTGGGAAGCGGGGGGTCGTAACATTGGTATGAGTTGAAACAGGGGATTAACTTGTATTTGGACACGACTCGTAATCGACTATCACATGGATAATTACTCGTTGAGTGTCAATGATCGATCGATTGACTGTAATAGTATACGTGGACCTTAGACCGAAGGGTCATTGACAGAGTTGGCTTCGGGGTCCTGACTTGTCACTAGTTTTGCTAGGCCCGCCTTGTTCGAGGTTGAACATGGGTCAGCGGCGACATGCGGTCTTGACAACGAAGTGCAACTACTGGGCATTGATAGTCGTGAGGGATTCACAACCTCGCAAGTAATCGAGGTATATGTCCTATGCATATTCGGGGACAAGGAATTACGGAATCTTTGCAAAGTATAAAAACTAACTCACGTGGGACGTGGAGTGTAGTTTAGTAATTTCTTCATCACGAATTTGACATAGTGTCGGGTTAGTGAGTTTGACATTACCATGGCTCTCAGTCGACCGGGACATATGTGAAGGGTCTATACGTATTACGACGATCTATAGTCGGTTCGTAAAATACGAAGAACGTACTAAACACGGGATCTATTCGGTACCACGGGATTGGCTAGGTGCTTACCGAATTCTTGGATTCCTCCCTTGCCGGGTTGAGACGAACCAAGAGAGTCGGGCTTAAAAAGGATCACTGGGATAGTATCTGATAAAGTGAGATGTGTTATTACATAACGGTCTTGGAGACGTTAATAAAACATTAAATATTAGTTTTAGAAACTATATTAGTTATCACAACCATGAGCAAGGCTCGTCAAGGTCGTGAAGCCCGCCTGAAAAGTAGCAGCAGATTCAAAAATTAATATCTCAACATCTAGACCTCGGATTGAGAATTCCTTTGGTCAGATTCAATATTGGTGAGTCTTCTATCTATGGTTTAAATTTCAGGTCAATCGGACATCGTTTACACCTCGAACGGATGGAAAAACGAAACTGTCGCAAAGCTGTTGCAAGTCACGGCAGTGACACATGCGGGCCGTGGCCGTGACGCGCAGCAGTGGCTGAGTTTTTGGCCCCGAAATGGTCACGGCCGTGACCATTATGACCCAGGCCGTGAAGGGTGTTGTCATGGCCGTGAATAGGCTTGTTTCAGGCCGTGACGGGCGTCGGTTTGGCCAAATTTATTCCAAATCAAGTCCAAATTCATTCCTTGTTCTTACGTGAGACATATGGGACATTGTCTAGTCATTTGATGACTTTATACAAAGGAATCATACAAGAAATGAGTCATGTAGGACATGATTTAATTAGAAAATCATTTTCAATAGTTGAAGGTTGATTTTAATGTATTGGACTTGGAAATTTCGTGGCTATGAGTTCTAAGATAGGCTTGTTTCAGGCCGTGACGAGCGTCGGTTTGGCCAAATTTATTCGAAATCAAGTCCAAATTCATTCCTTGATCTTATGTGAGACATATGGGACATTGTCTAGTCATTTGATGACTTTATACAAAGGAATCAAACAGGAAATGAGTCATGTAGGACATCATTTAATTAGAAAATCATTTTCAATAGTTGAAGGTTGATTTTAATGTCTTGGACTTGGAAATTTCGTGGCTATGAGTTCTAAGCTATTTTCTTACTCTAAATAATGGTTCTAAGAGAGAGTTGAGAGAAAACTTTGGTTGTTCTTTGAAAAACCTAAGTTTGTGAGTGAGTTTATAGTAAATCACACACATATGCACATCTCTTCTAAACATCTTCCCCTCCTCTCTAGCCATCCTTGAGAGGAGGTGGAATTTGAATACGTCCCGGGGTCGGCGTGACGATCTTGTCAAGGTGTTGGAGCTCGGAGAGGTCACGACGTTGCTCGGAGCGAACTACGACAACCGGGATGGCAAGGCGAGAGGTAGGATCTTCGCTACAAGGGTAAGCTACGAAAACCCTTATTACGTGTCATGCATATTTTCTTTACATAACCAAGCGATCCGGGGCTCCTTACGGGGATTCCGGGAAAAAATTTTAAACTTCCGCTGCGCCCGGGGTTCGATCTCGGGACACTCGGGGTTCCCCAACACCCAGGTCAGTAAATGATGCTCTCACTGAAAACTCATGGGTATCTGGTATGCAGGAAGAACTTGCTCAATTCGATAAGGGCCATGTGTGGGCACTTGTGGAACGACCTCATAACAAGTCAGCCATCGGTACCAAGTGGGTCTTCTGCAACAAGCTTGATGAAAATGGTAATGTTAACCGCAACAAACAAGGTTAGTTGCTAAAGGTTATTCTCAAGAAGAATGTATTGATTATGAGGAAACGTTCGCCCCCGTAGCTAGACTAATCTATCGGTATATTACTTGCCTATGCATGCTTTAAAAGATTCAAGTTTTTTGAAATGGACGTAAAAAGTGCTTTCTTAAATGGTTTTATAAATGAAGAAAGTTTACGTCGAACAACCCCCTGGATTTTTAAATGAAGAGTTTTCAGATCATGTTTTCAAATTAAATAAGGCTCTATATGGTTTAAAACAAGTACCTAGGGCATGGTAGGAGAGACTCAGCAAATTTATGATAGATATGAGATTTACTACTGGAACTATTGATAACACCCTATTTATCAAGCATAATGGTGATCACATGTTAGTGGTACAAATTTTTATTGATGATATCATTTTTGGAAGTACCAATAACCTGCTGCGAAGAGTTTTCTAAGTCTATGCAGCTAGAATTTGAAATGAGTCTCATAGGAGAGCTCAATTACTTCTCGCGTCTCCAAATCAAGCAACAGCGCAATGGAACCTTCGTTTCTCAGACCAAATACACCAAGGAGTTATTACAAAAGTTCGAAAGGGCTGATTCCAAGGTACTTCCCACTCCTATGCACCAAACAACTAAGATTGACAGTGCGAATCAGGTACACAAGTAGACAAACTAAGTATCGTGCCATTATAGGTAGTTTACTTTATCTCACTGCAAGTAGGCTAGATATCATGTTTGTTGTTGGTATGTGCTATAGATATCAATCGAAACCGAAGAAATCTCACTCGACTGCTGTTTAACGTATACTTAGATACCTTAAAGGAATAATGAATTTAGGTTTATGGTATGGAACTAGCGAAGAATTTTCTTTAGTAGGGTACTCTGATGCTGACTATGGGGTTTGTAGGGATGACAGAAAATGTACCAGTGGAATTTGCCAATTACTTGGTAATTTCCCTGAGACTTGGTCTAGTAAGAAACAGAATGCGGTCGCCCTGTCCACAACCGAAGCCGAGTATATGACTCTAGGAAATTGTTGTCAACAAGTGTTATGGTTAAGACAAACTCTTAGTGATTACTGTCTAAGGTATGATACGATCCATGTTCTCTGTGACAGTACCAATGCTATTAGTATCACTAGGAATCCCGTCCATCACTCCCGAACCAAGCACATAGACATAAAACATCATTTTATTCGTGATCATGTTCAAAAAGGAAATATTAGCATTGATTTCGTGGGTACCACAAATCAATTGGCTGATATCTTTACTAACCTCTCATAGAAAGTAGATTCAGTGATATCCGTCAGCGTTTAGGAATCTTAGAGCTAATTGAGGAAAGATGATCCCTGCCTTCAGCCTAGTATCTCACAGCCTTATATTGACGATATCCTTCAATAGAAATCTCAAATTAGGAAATTAAATCTCTGATCCGTTCAATCATTATCCAAAATAAGTCCTCTTAGCATCTCGATTTAAGAGCCGAAATTTCTCTTCTCTCTCACACGATTTCTTTCGAATTTTAAATCATCACGTCCCATTGACCTCTCTCTCTCTCTCTCTCTCTCTCAGTTACTTCATCTTCTACCTTCATCGTCCCTTACCTTTTTTCCTCTGAAAACCCTAAAACCATGGTGAGAACGGCCGAATCTAAGCAAATCGAGCAGGCTCCAGCACTGGGAAAAAACGAAAAGAACCAACACCTAAGGAGTCACCATCCCGTACTTCGTTGCCGCCTTCCAGAACCACCCGGTCGAAAACTAAGCCCTCAGCCAAGTCTTCAAAATCGTCTAAGAAAGCCAAAAACCGTTCACAAAGAGCATTCTCCTAAGCCTTCACCATCTCCTGATCACACCCCTGTTCGTGAACCACTCCCCATGTTCTAGTTGATGAGGCTACTCCACAATCATTTCCCATCGTGAACCTCCTCCACCACCATCTCCAGTTCGTGAACCTACTCCGCAACCCCCTTCTGCTCGTGATCCCAGCCCACCTAAGCAGAGCACCCCACCAAAGGAACCTTCACACACTAAGGCAGTCGAATCATCCAGTGAAGACGAAACTGTGGCTGAAATCCCTATAGTGCTTTTCGATATCAACAACCCTGATGAAATCCTTTTCGAGGTAAAGTTTCTTAATCCCACTGCTGGAGAAAATTTGAAGAGCTTGATAAACCATGATGTTCCTAGAGGAATCCTGTTTGATGAGATCCCTTCCTGTACCGCTCTTACATGGTTAGTTAGATTTGGGTGGGAAAAATTTCTTAGTATCAATAGGACCGACTACCCTGAAGATGTGAAGCTCTTTTATTCCAACCTAGACTATGTAGAAATCGGTTCTGACATTGTGATAATCTCTTATGTTCTGGGTAAGAAAATTGAGTGGAACTGTGAGAAGCTCAATGAGATGCATGAGGAGAGTAACATTGGAATTAGGCTTTTCAGTATGGGTGAGTGGTGCGAGTCTGATGAGTTCAGTCTTTTTGAGTGATAGAAGACCTTAGTTTGCTGAAGGGGTAGCTCTTAAGAAATTTTTCACTACATCCTTCACAAAGCCCTGAACATGACCCTATGGAACGCTAAGATTGGCAGCGGCGGACACTCCACCAACATGAATGCCATGAGCACCTTCGCCGTATTCATGATCTCTGAGAATCGAAAATTCAATCTAGCCTATGCCATCATGAAATACATGATCTATGCTTTCGTAAGCCTTGAAAAGCTGCTTCCATATGGTATAATTCTGTCCCACCTCTTCGAACTCGAAGGAATCCCACTACCACCTAGCTAGGAGAACATCGCACAGCACGCGATCGACCTTAAGACGCTCAAACGCATGGGACTCTACTATGAGAAGCAAGTTGGTTGGTTCAGTGCCAAGGATAAGAAGGCAGTTATGAGCTCTTTGAAAAAGGCGCCCGTTGGTAAGGGCAAGGCTAAGGTTGTTGAGCTGACTGATAGTGATGAGGAACCTGCTGAAGAACACCAAGACGACGATGATGTGATCACAGAGATTCGCACTGATATCGTGGCCATCTTCAATAAAGTTGGCAAGCTCAAGCACCAAAATAGTGAGATTCTTCGCAAGCTGTCAAAGCTTGGGAAGAAACTGAAGAAGCGCGCCTCGTCTGACAGCGAGTCCAATAGCATTTAGTGCGATCTGAGTCCAATAGCACTTAGTGCGATCTGTCAAAGTGAGATTCTTCCCATCCTCTCTTTCTGCAGCTCCCGCATCTAGTAATCCCTTGTCTAGGAGTCTAAGTGTCTTATTAGTTTTTGTCCTCACCCTTTTTGATGCTGAAGGGGAAGAGAATTATGGACTAAGTGTGTAATAAGACAGGTACCTGCGCGTGATCCCTGCTGTTGGGATAAGACCTTGCTATGCTTGTGCTTATGACTATGTTTTTTTTGCTCTGATTTAATTCCTTTACTAACCCTTGTGTGTGCTGTCTCGTGCTGACTTATGCCTTGAGAATTCTTTTTTTGGATAACTAAGTCAGGGGGAGTGCAATAGTCATGATACTTATGTGTGTTGTTTCTGCTGGAGCCTTTATGTGATATCATGGAATCATGCTATATCGTATCTGCACATAGCCAGGGGGAGCAAATCGTGATAATCTGATAACTTATGTGTGGTACTTTTTACTTATCTCTTCAATGATGAGTGAACATGCTATGAATCTCGACATGAAGTACTTGCACTTAGATAGGGGGAGCATGCGCATCTTATGTGAAACTTGATATCTTTCATGCTCTGTCCGTGATTTAATTTCATATGTTGCATATCTACATGTTCGAATATGCTCATTACATTAGTAACATGTCATCATAAAAAAAGGGGGAGAATATTGACCTTTTTGGTCTTGCACTGCATTTGAGTTTTGATGATTCCATGTAATTAAGATGAGATAGGCACTACAAATTTAGCAATTCGAAAGGTGTATGTATCATGTACTTATATTTGAGTAAATTGCACTTTGACACTGTGATTCCACTGCAACGTAACTTATGTGATACCACTGTGATCATTGATTCCAACGTCATGATATCATTGTTACGTATATTTGGGAAGTATGCATAAGTGGATTGATGAGTGACTATGATCTTGAAGTTATTTGTGTAAAATGATGTGGTTAATCCTTAATGCTGCGCTATGTTAATTAGAGTAAGGATTATACGTTAATTTGAGTAAGGATCATTTTGATATACATGGTAAAAATATTACTGCTGGATTGTGCCTATATTTGGAACGTGATCTTCTATATTCTTAAAAGTGCTAAATATGGATATTATACGATAAGGATATATTTGCATGAATGCTTATCCGTTTTAAGATATGTTGAAATATGAATTATATGATACGGATGCATTTATTTCGTGCTTATCTGTCTAAGTTATTGCACTTGTGCTATACATGGGAAGGAGGTATTTTTAATTAAATAAACAAAAGAAAACAAATCATTAATAGAATAAACGGAAAAGCAGAAGAATTAATAAAATAGCGACTTTTGTACTCCCAGAGTACACGAGTTACTCCAACTCGTAATCTGGGAGTACGAGTTACGGCCAAGCTGGCGCGTACGCTTACCTGGACTAACTCGTACTCTAAGATTACGAGTTAGAGTAACTCGTACTCTGGGAGTACGAGTTAGATCTGGTTTTTATCAAAACCCTACGCGACGAAGAAGACGAAGTGAAACGACGAAACGAAGAAGACGACGACGAACGGGACGAAGACGACGACGAATTGCTGCCCTCTCGGACCCTTGCGCTGCCTGCCGTCCCGCCGCGACCCCAGTGACCCACCACGTCTTGCTTCCCCGCCGCCCCGCCGCGCCCAAGTGCCCCGCCGCCGCCATAAACTACGTTACTTTATATTTGAAGCCATCGATACTCGGTTTAAAGGCCCAAAAGACATACCCGAAAATGAAATGTCCAGGTCTCTCTTTATCCAGATTGAGCCACCTAACGATTGTCCCTGGGTTGTAGTGCTGCAACGCCTTCATAAATGTTGGGAGTTTGGTAACAGACTCCTCCCACGTACCGTAAACATTTTCCATAGCTCTTTTCAGACCATGCCAAGCTTGAATATATGAGATAACGTAGCCATATCTATCTTTCACGAGTTATTGGACATTTTTTGGGTAGGAACTGCGGATCGACTCTTACGGTTCCAACCAACAAATCAGCAATAAAATTTCTAGAGATATTACGGTGTGTCGTCGACAGCTCAGTTATATAGCGAGTGTGTGGTCCTTCAAATTTTGTAACCGATCAGTAACCTTTTTTTGGCTTGAAGGATGCCTTCACCCTCCATGGACAATCGGCCGTATGATTACATTGGACACTCCAACGTGTATTGCTGCTCTCGTTGACGTGATACTCTCGTCTAGCAACCCTGATCGAAAAATCATCGACGGCACGTTGTAAATGTTTTTTAGTTTGAAAATTCATACCTCGACAAAACATAGGGTTATCTCTGTCGTAAAACTCCCCACAACCACCGTAGTCGTCACCAGCAGAAGGTGGCATTTGGTAAGTTTGGAAAAATGGGACGGACTGAAACAGCGTTGGAGCAGCATCGTTCGTTGGAGTGGTATCATCTGGCGCATCGTCGTCGTCGTTCTCGTCGTCCTCGTTGGGATCAGGTAACTAGGACAAAAGTGGATCCACATCGTCCGCTTCCGAATCACTAACATGAACGTCCTCCTCTAGTTCTGGCACGACTTCTGGCTCCGGTTCTAACACGGCTTCCGGCATATTGAAAGGAACATGCGCCGGCATCTCCAAAGAGACATTACTGAACCCTGTCGTAACTGAGGCAATGTCAGGAAAATCCGTACAGGTGTAACTCGAAGAACCAACTTCAAAATTTCGATGAGGAACTTCGTTCAAATCGAAGTTTGAATTTTCAACTGTTTCAACAAAAACCTCGACACAATTATTTTCCGAATCGGGATGTATGAAAAATTGTAAATCATTGTCGTTGGAGATTTGAAAAAGCTGATGAAAATGGCGGGAATGTTGAAAGTATTCATTTTTGGCATGGATAATCAACGAACAACGACTGCTATCAGCACCCGTAATTTCGAACAACAATGAAATAAACTCGGAAAAACCGGTGGTGCGACGAATTCGCCTATAACCAACAGGGCGGATACTATATTTGATGGTAGAATCAGATGATTGAATTATATCGCCGCCGAAATATACTATGACTTGTACGCGACTCGACACCATTGTTTGAGTTATTAAAATAAATTGAGAAGGGCTAATGATATATAGTCGAGGCAGGGGGATTTATAGAAATGTAAATCGTATCTTGGAGATACGAGTTAAGTAACTCGTATGCCGGGAGAACGAGTTACGTCAATTATTGCAATAATACACGTAACTCTTATCCCCGAAATACGAGTTAGAGGAATTATTGCCGACACTTTGCATGGCCATGCAGGTTGGTCGGCCACACACTATAACTCGTATCCTTGGATTACGATTTAGTAAATCGTGTGCTGAAGTTACGAATTACTGTGCCATGTCATTTGCCATGTCAGGGTCAACGGGTCAGCAGCTAACTCGTACTCTAGGAGTACGAGTTAGTAACTCGTATTTCCCCGATACGAGTTATTTCGACGTGTCAGGTCAGCGGGTCAGCGGCCCATATATAACTCGTACTCTAGGATTACGAATTACTAATTCGTATTCCTGGAGTAGGAAAGTCCCTATTTTATTAGTGCTTTTGCTTTTCCGTTTATTTTGTTAATGATTGATTTTTTTTTGTTTATTTAATTAAAAAATCCTGGAAAGGATATGTCCTATACATGGAAAATACGTCATCCACTGGAATCTGTCTATTTTTAGGAAGAAATCATACCCATATCACTAAGAATTGCATCTTAAATGCTTGAGTCAAACGAATTCTTTCCTTTTGTGACTTTTTTTTTTTGGTAGAATGATATTTCATTTACCACATAACGCGAGAACTTTTACAGCAATCACAGCTACAATCTACAACTAGACCAGAACCTCATATATATCAAGTGAATGAACATATATGCCTGTATGTACTAGAAGTGGACACTTTTTTCACACTAAGAAAGAACCTCAGTCGCGCTTTCATTTCCCCAATTATCAGCTTTGAGAGTACTTCCTCTGATCTCCATCCCATTTAAGAATGGATTCTGTGATTCCTTTCGTACCAGATATAATAGAACATGGCAGCTAGACACGCCATACGGATGCCTTGGTTTACATTCCGCTTCCCACCCTCAGTTTTCATCCATTCCATCATGTCCTCAAAGTTGGACAGAGTCTCCTTGATGCAGAACCAATCTGATAACCTCTTAAGCAATATTTGGCAGTAAGAGCATTCAAGGAATATATGCTCAATTGTCTCCTCAGAGCTCCCACATAGGCGGCATGCAGGGTTAGAGACTCTCACTCCCCAGTTGAGCAATCTGTCTGCCGTTAGTAGTTTCTTATGTACCAGTAACCAAGTAAAGAATGAGTGTTTAGGAGGGCTGAATTTATTCCAAACGGCCTTGCAGTAAGGGAAGATAGGTTGTTCCCCCTTCAACCATTGATAGCCCGCTGTAACAGTATATTTACCATCCGAAGAGAATTTCCATGTCTGGCGTACGTAGGCATCTTCGAAGCTAGCCTTAAGATGATGGAGTTTTTTCCAGTGCCAACAAGAGTCCATTGCCGGCTTGTAATCCCAGAAGTTAGTTGCTTTCAAGTAGACAGTGTTGATCCACTTGATCCACAAGGAGTCAGATTTCATTGTTATATCCCAAATCTGTTTCCCCATTAGTGCTTTGTTCCAGGTAACACAGTCTCTCAGGTTCAATCCTCCTTTAGATCTCGGCAGACATACTCTTTCCCAGTTAATCAGCGGTATACATTTACCATGCGCCTTCTTCCCCCATAAGAACTCCCTGCATACTTGATCCACTCCTTTGCAAACTGCTTTTGGCAGCATGAATACTGCTCCCCAATATCCATGAATTGCCATGAGAACTGAATTTATTAAACAGAGACGTCCAGCATAAGACAGATTACGAGATGACCAACATCGTATTCTAGCCACTATCTTCTCAACCAGGCACTGGCACGAGTTTTTATTCCATTTGGTAGGAGCAATAGGTACTCCCAAATACTTCATTGGGAATTTTCCAATCGGGAAATCTGTTATATGGGACATCTGTGCAGCAGTACTTCCTTGGACACCAGCTAGATACATGGTTGATTTCTGTTGATTGGCCTCTAGCCCAGAAAAAACTGATCCAGCGTTTCCTTGAGTACAGACACTGAGGCCGTTCTGCCCTTGCAGAATAGCATCAAATCATCCGCGAAGCATAGATTCACTAAACTAATTGGCTTACATAAAGGATGATATCTGAACTTTGGATCCCTAGCCGCCAATTGGAGTTTGCGGGTTAGGTATTCCATAGCTAGCACAAATAGCAATGGGGAAATTGGGTCACCCTGCCTCAACCCTCGTTCTCCCTTAAAGCAACCTGCTTGAGATCCATTGACTAAAATAGTGTATGAAGCAGTGGTAACACATTCCATAACCCAATGAACAAATGTCAGGGGGAATTTTAGTAGGCATAACCATTTCGTCAAGAACTCCCAATCGAGGGAATCGTATGCCTTTCTGATGTCGACTTTCAGCAGTACTCTTGCAAATGCAGACCTCCGATTGTACATCCTAATTAATTCCTGGCACAACAGGATGTTGTGGACAATAGATCGGCCTTCCACGAATGCGCTTTGATTGGAATGGATGACTTTGGGCAGTAGTGGCTTTAATCTCGAGCAGAGCATCTTAGATATACACTTATAAATTGTGTTGCAACATGAGATAGGTCGAAACTCCTGCGCTGATTTGGGACTAGCTGTTTTAGGAATCAGACAGAGGGTAGTCTGGTTCAGCTGTGGCATCATTTTTCCTGTATTAAGGAATTCCATGACGGCAGAAGTAACTTGGTCTCCAACAATCGGCCAAGCATGTTTGAAAAAACCACTTCCATAACCATCTGGTCCAGGGGCTGCATCCTCGTGGATTGATTTCATTCCTCCCATACTTCGCATTTGTTAAATGGCTGCACAAGCTTGAGTTGATCAGCCAGGGATAGGGTGTAACCCTCCGCTGCAACCAGTGCCTCAGGCTGGTGACATCTCTGTCGTTTGGTGCCCAGCATACCCCTGAAAAATTCAAGAAAATACTGCTGAATCTCCTTATGATCAGATAGGATCTTTCCCTCAGAATTCTGTATAGAGATAATCCTATTTGAGTAATTGCGTTTCTTGATCACAGCATGGAAGTAGGCTGAGTTCCTATCCCCTTTATCCAGCCATTTAGTTTTAGCCTTCTGCCTCAAGAATTTGTCATTTGCAATACTCAGAAAATTGTATTCAGTTCTGAGTTTTTCCTCCCTTTACAACAGCTCAGAACACATGGGATTCTTGTGCACAGTCGTTTGACACTCCTCAAGCTGGCTTTGTACCATTGCAGTGCGGTTGACAATCTCTGCAAACATTGCCCTGTTAAGAGCTCGCAGTGGCTGCTTTAGCTTCTTCAGATTACAGCATACTCTATACATGAACTGTCCATTACTGACATCCCAGTTGTTGGAAACAGTTTGCAGAAATGAGGGAGCAAGACTCCACATATTAAAGTACTTAAACGGCTTTGTAGGTTCGGGACCTTTCAAGGCATTTCTCAAGAGGATGGGGCTGTGATCTGACACACCTTCGTTAAGAAAAACTGTGATATAATCAAAGTACTTGGATATCCATGCAAGGTTCCCAAATGCCCAGTCGATTTTGCTCCAAACTCTCGTATCAGGCCCTTGCTTATTGGACCATGTAAATTGACATCCACACTTCTTCAACTCCTCTAGCTGGCAATCCTGCAAGCACATGTTGAAGTCCATAAATTCATTCGCTTGGATAGCAGCTCCTCCTACTCTATCCTCAAAACCTCGGTGTTATTGAAATCACCCCAAATCAACCATGGGTTGGAGATGGAAGAACCTATCTGTCTAAGGATATCCCAGAGATTGGTTCTTACTATTCTGTCATTGTGCGCATAGACACAAGTCAAGAAAGAGTTGAGATTTCCATCCCGGAGGACCTTGAAGTGCATATGCTGATCTGACATGGAAATTAGTTCCAATTCATATCCACCTCTCCATATAACCAAGATCCGATCATTAGGGTGTGAGTTAAGGTTGTGACAACCAGTCCAACCAGAAAAATTCTTATTCAATACCAGGTTCATAGCATCCACCTTCAGTTTTGTTTCTAGCAGGCACATTATACTAATTTTATATCTATGGTAGAAGAGAGAGATCTCTCTCTGCTTAGCAGGCCATTTAGGCCCCTAACATTCCACGATGCCCAATTATCCATGATCACTATCATGTACCCTTTGCTTGGAAGGGGTGATATTGATCACAGACTTCTGATCTACTTCCTCAATTTGCACCAGATCAGCCCAGGAATTGCCACTGGTTTGCTCGCTAGTATGCAGGATATGAGCCCTATCGAGTGTCTTCTGCTTAACAGGAGACCTAGCAAGAGTCTTCTGCTTAACAGGGGACAGGCCTGAGTTCTCAGCACTGGCGCAGGGGTGGACGTAGCCACTCCAGGGGGAGCCCCAGCCACTCCAGGGGGATCCACTGACATTGGTACAGTAGTCTTTGGGGGACCAGTTTTCCAAACTTGTTTGGTACCCTGCTTACACACCGATTCCTCATGCCCATATTTCTTACACTTGTTACATAGTACTGGTTTCCATTCGTACGTTATCCTCTGGTCTACAAGCTGCCCTTTCTCGTTAAGAAATTGGATTGTATCTGGCAAGGCTTTGTCAAGGGAGACTGCTACAAGGACTCTAGCAAAATGAATCCGTTCCTTGTTTCTGGTAACATCATCCGTCATTATAGGTTTCCCAATCAGACTGGTTAATCTGCTCAGAGTTTTGTTGCCCCAATATTTCAGTTCAAGTTGTGGTAATTGGACCCAAATTGGGACACTTTCAACCCCGACCTTGCTGATTTGAGTATCCTCTGACCAAGGGGATAGGATGGGATGACTGGTTTACGGTCAAAATGTATGATCTCTGTTTGTATTACTGTGTCCCTCTGTGCCACAGTGGCAAAGCGAGCTAGGAATAGACCTTGTCGCAGCTGCCATACATTGATCAGACCGAGTTGTTCCCATTTACGCTTCAAAAACCCCGACATTACGCTATAGGGAGGGTTTGCACCGAGGACGTAGCATAGCAATGCCGATTTCCAGTGTTCAACCTCCTCTTTGATTTCCTCAATTTCAATTACTCCAATTGCTCTTCCTTCTTCAGATTTAGGTTCAATAAATTTCTAGCCGCTTATCCTGATTCTGCACCAAATTCATATTGAAATTCATCCAAGGATTGATATTAGGTGCATCTCCCTTACTCACAGTGTCTACGCGACCCGACGATGCAGTCAGAGTAGGCCATTCCTTGTTCAGATCATCAGTTTTGGTGTTCAATGATTCCGCGCTTTTATTCAATAGAACAGTGCCAGGAGTTGAAAACATTTTCTTCGATCGATCATTGCTATTGTTGCCCGAATTCACCGAAGATCTCTCACCGGTAGAAGGCGGCGTCGTCGCCGAGACCGGCGCCGTCTGCTGTTTCACGACCTTTCTCTTCTTTGCCATCGCAGAGAGAGAGAACAAAATCGCGCGAAGGTTTTTCCTCCTCCTTCCTTTCCTTTTGTGACTTTGGTATTTATTGCAAAGGAAAGTTCGTGATTAATGTGCTACATATTTGTTAAGATGCTAATAATGGAACTATTTATGGTATCCTCGTAAGTACCAACGTGCTAATATGAATAAGCTTTACCGATATGGTATAGAAAAGGTATTTAGAGTAAGATTTCATGCAAATTAATGAATATGACCGTTGTGATACTTGGACCTTAATTTGGCATGATAATTATGATGGAATGATGTGCTGAACTGATGATTGCGATTGAGATTCCATATGACGTGTGTGATACTAACAAGATTATATAAGTCGACACTTCTACATCGGGTGCAGACAACGAACGAACGATCATACATACGAAATAGAAAGAACAAAGATCAAAGAACGAGTGTTCTGATTTGCGAATTATTGTATTCTCTGATAATGCTTTGTGCTTTCATTTGCGATAGTTGAGTGCACCCTAAGTTAGAAAAATCACCATCCCAATCTGAGCGTGTGTGAACCTCACAAAGAGACAAGAGTGAAGCGTGACTTTCGTGAAGGGAGGATATGAGATCCAGATGACCTTCGGGAGCGAGCAGTTTCCAGTCGGAGAATAGGGATTCTCAGGGAACGACGTGGAATGAAACTCAGCGTTAGGCACCCTCATCGAGTGTTTATCTTGGTCTTGGTCGTGTAAGGGTGATCGGTCACTTTTCTAACCAATTACGGTACATAGTGGATTGATCAAACTCTTGAGGAGCAAACCTCAAGGGGAGGATTAAACCCCACTTGGGGATATAACCTCTATAAATCCAGGTGCCATTTACTTTTCTGTTCACTAGCACTAATACGGATCCACTCGACCAACAGTTAAGGGAATAACCATCAAAACATCTTAATTCCAATGTTCTCATTTTAATGATACATTTTTTTCAAAGAAGCAAAAAGTTTTTAGTAGCCTAATTCACCCCCCTCTTAGGCACATATTTTACTTCACTTAGAGTGTCGATGCTGCAAAGGATAAGAAGAAAATGATGATGAGATGAAGAAGCTGTAGTGTGAATGGATATGCCATAGGTGTTTTTTTTTTTTTAAATAAGCTTTGGGAGGCTGAATGTTCGCTTCATCCTTAGTTTATAGTGTAATGACAGAAATAGAGACAAGTCAAGTTGACTTGGCAAAGGAATAATTACATTCAAGTAACATTTACTTGCTTGACACGTGTTCAAACAGTTTAAAAGACCATAACGAACCATACCAGGACCGGCGGTCCACGGTTCGATTACCGTGGTCAACGGTTACGGTTCAAACCGTAACCGAACCATTATTTAACACGGTTAGGTTACGGTTATCGAATTTTCTAAACCATAACCGAACGTTATTTAATACGGTTAGGTTACGATTATCGAATTTTCTAACCGTAAACCGCCGGTTAACCGGCAGTTTATAACCGGCGGTTCACATGCAAATTAAACATTTGTTTGAGTTTTTTATGATTTATTTTTTTATTGTTTATTAAATTAAAAAAGGTTGGAATTCTACTAATTTTTGAATGATTCATATGAATACAAGGAAGCATTATATGTTTTTTTAAATATGTTTTCGAGCATAGTATTAGTTTATTTCCTACTTCTTGTTATTCATGTTACTATTTGTTACAAATTTTGTGTAACTTTAAAGAAAGCTATCGAAGAACTATTTGGTGTTCATAATACTACATTTATTAGATCATTGTGTTGAAGTTGCACATTTTAAAAAATATCCTTCATGTACAATTTTGGGCTAATGTAATATACAAATGAAAAAGAGTTGAAATATTTTTCTAGCATTCTCGAAGTTTAGCTAAACTAGTTGAGCAATTATCTTATTTTCTTTTTATATTATTCAAATATGTAATTATTATCTTAATGTTTAACGCATATTTTTAATTGATTTTTAAGTTGCAATGAAATTTTTAACATTATTAAAACTTTAATATTTAAAAAAAAATTGAAACCTTAAACTGATCGTTCAAATCATAACCGTAACCGGGTCCTCCAGTTACAAACCGTAACCGAAATCGTGGTTATCGCGGTTCGGTTACGGTTAGGGATTTTTACAAACCGTAAACCGGCGGTTCATAACCGTGAACCATAACTGTAACCGTATGAACATGTCTATTTGGAGGGTCCTTTAACCCACCAACGACGTTGCAAGTCGGCTTGGGTCATCTATTTTAAACGGTATTCCATTAGATATTCCAAACCAATATTATATGTTCCTCTCTCATATTCAGCAAAGTAATATTTTGTTTGTATTTAGACATCTGGTAATGATATTTATAGGTGTAATGCTGTTTGGGTGTTCAAACACTTGGTAGGAGGAGGTGCAATGGTTTTTTCCTAAATTGGAATACCTAGTGAAACACCATTGGAAAAAAGGTTCTCATACCGTTGCAAGTCTTACTGAAGAAAATAAGACGATCTTCAAAGAAATTTTGTGTGGGACCACTATGCAGAGAAATAAGCTATGCTCATTGAAAAAAGATGTAAATTTCCTGAACACTAGAAAATAAAATGTAATCTCTTAGCCTGCGAGTTCGATAGCTAATAATAATAATAATAATAATAATAATAATAATAATAATAATAATAATAATAATAATAATAATAATAGGTAGTACTTTCCGTCACATGCGTATGCATAAATGACATGTTTAATGTTACATTGAGATTTATAATTAGTAGTTTTAATAGATGTATTATAATTTTTTATACACATACGAAAAGTCTGGAACTGATATGATAATTATTCAATTAATTAAATTATAATTTGAGGGTTAACCTGTAATTAATTTCACAGCCAAATGACGGTTTATATTCATCCCTTACCCTTAAATATAACTAGGCAATATAACCCGTTCTTTAATATTTTGAACATTTCGTGTTATTATTTAAGTTATGTTCGCATCTAATTTAATTTAGAACAAACTTGTAATAAATTAAGATATTAATGTCAAATTATAATTAAGCTAAGGTTAAAATTGTAATTAAATATGTCAAATTGCTATTCATAATAATAATAACAATAATAATTGATGCAGACATAAATTAGGCAGGCGAAATAATTAGAATTAAAGAAATAATTAGCTTATGATAATTATTACGAGAACTTAGAGTTTCCTTGAAAAATATAAGGTTAGATAGTGAAGGGATGCTTTTAGGGACCTCTTACAGGTTTTAGGGACCTCCAACATACTTTAGGGAGCTAACAACATGAAATAAGGGCTTTAGGGACCTCCAAGAGATTTTAGGGAACTAACATAATAGGAACTGCAAGGACCTCCGATGCCAGCTGGTAGTGTCTCGGAGAAACGAAGCTTCTTCGATACGCTAATAGCTCATGGGAAGGAACGAAGCTTCTTCAATACGCTACAGTGACCTTGACAGACGGCTTGCCATTCTGTAGCATCACAGTGTCCCAGGAGGTCATATCAGCAGGAATCTCGGCAATATCCAGGAGCCAGGGACGTACCTTCAGGCAATATCCAAGAGTCTCCTATATAAGAGGGACTTCACCATTTTCACGAGACCATTCTCATTCTAACATCTTTCCACACACGAAACACACCTTCTTCTCACTGTAGTAATTCCTTTCTGATAGATCTTTCAACATGTATGAGCGAAGGTGAGTTATGAGCATGATCTAAGTATAGTGAAAACCAGTTTCAGAGCGCCCGTGGACGTAGGATCTGCAAAGTTCTGAACCACGTACATCTTGTGTTATTTCTGTTTTACGTCCCCCTTTTATGTCCTTTGCAAACAAACAGGTCCCGACGTCCCTAGCAGGTCGCAAACAGGTCCCTAACATCCCAAGCAGATCCCCAACGTACCAAGCAGATCCCAACGTCCCAAACAGGTCCCTAGTACGTCCCCAAACACGTCCCGACCTCCCCAACACGTCCCAATATCCCAAATACGCCCCCAACACGTCCCAAACACGTCCCTTACGGTTTCCTTATAAATAAGCACCTTACGCACGTCCTTAAACTTTATAATAACTGATTCTCCGGCTATATAAATTTACCCACACTTATAAATTTCGTTGATTGGGAGAGCGCCATATCAATAATAATAATTGTAGCATTTATTAGGAGGTATCTATCTCACACAACGCCTAGTACTTCCTCCCACTCCAATGTCATGATATTGACTTGCTTGACTCTGGGGTCCTTAACCCCACCGATGGTGCAAGTTGTCGTGGAGAAAACAAAAACACAAGACCTTTCTTCTAGGACTAAGTCAAATCTATGTTAAACATGAAACTAATTGTCTGAGTATCATGTGTGTATCTTCCCAAATTGTCACATATAATAATAGTCTAGAGTTTCTAATGAGATATAAAGCTTAATCTTGAGTGTGTAGAAAAAGTATTAGTATATATTATACTAGAGCGAACCCATCGGGTGTGTATAATCTAATTTTTCTAGCTTCCACGGTAATTCATATGTGGACAAAGATGGTAGAACAATTAAATTTTATAGAAGTGCGACAAAACTCTAATTCGAGCAAATTGTAGAGATAAACTTGTAGGATTAGATAATTTATAAGCAAACCCTACCTCTCTCCTCCTAATCTCGGCTGTCGGACACCCATCCACACAAAGTTTCAAGCTTCGCTCCCTTCTTCCATTAATGGAGGTTGGGGGAGCTCCATCTACTTTTTCCATTTTTCGTTCTTTTTTCTATTTTGATTTGTCAGTCTCCCGTATTGATAGTTTTTGTCTCCTCATTATAGGAGTGGTTTCTCTTTCTTTTGTGAGGGTCCTTTCCGAAGAAAAAAGGAGTACTTGAATTCGAAGACTGAAGAAAGTGAAGAGCATTGTATATTTGACTTCATAACTATTTTGGAGTAGGTTTATTAGTTGTTTGTGTCTAAGTTCTTGTTTCGTGTTTCTCTTTCAGCTTTTTCTTTTTTTTTCTCTCTTTTTGCTTGTATATGTGAGCAATATTTTGGAGTATGTTTGACTTCATGTTGTATATGTGAGCAATATGTTCTCTATCAGATCATGATGTTACCTGAGACACCTTATTGGTCTTTTTTTTTACTGTCCCGATCCTCATTCGACCTGGCTATGGGCTAATCCCTAATACCAGCATGGGCTTGCGCCAGACAAACCTTATAGATGCTTAATTGCTCACACACTCCAGAGGTGCGACTATCCCACAGCCAGATGATTACGTCACAAATTCACCTGTAACGATAGTCATGTGATAACACTCCATCGGGCTATTTAACATATATATTTTTTATTGTGAAATTAAACTATCTTTGTAAAACATAAGAATCAAGGATTAGAGATAAGATATTCTGATTTCTCTGATGTGATGTGAAGGACAGTTATGCGCTTAACTAAAAAACTAGAAGTTGGTTGGGGATTGGGGTGGTTCGGTACGGTATACCATACCAAAACTGTGATACCGTATACCGTACCGAAATTTCGATATCGAAAAAATCATACCAATACCATATCAAAATTTCGGTATACCTTAAATTTCGATAGGGTATCATACCGAAATTTCGGTATGGTATCGGTATCATACCTTTTATACCATTCACACAGAGGGTTTATTACCATGTGTGTCTCGTAACTCGTTAATTTGTTGTTTTCGAATTTTTAGTAAATTCAAACTCCTTAGGTTCCAATAAGATGGATTATTAATTCCAAATTTTCCAAAATAAAAAGATTTTTAATTCACAAAATAACCTTAAATAATTTACATATTTTAGTCAGTTTCCTTAGTAAGACAAGAGCTTACATGACCACAAAATACGACTTTATATACAGATTAATTAAACGAAACGGCTATTTAAAAAATTAGTGAAAATTAACAAAAAGTAATTGCATCAAGATTAACAAAAAATTAGCCAAACAAAATATGGTGGGCGTCAAGGGTATAGTTAATAATTTATGGGCTAAATAAATTAATGAAGATCCTTATAATATTTTTATCCATTTTATATTTTTTTGAAATAATATATAGTGTATGTAGGTGTGTGTGTGTATATATATATAATACTAAAAATTTTAGTATTCCGGTATTTCGGTATAATCGTTATGCCTAATTTTTAGAATTTTCATACCATTACCGTACCGAAAAATTTCGGTACGGTATCATACCTTACCAAAAACTTCGGTATACCAAAATTTTCGATATTTTCGGTACGTTACGATACGATAAGAACGGTGTATCGGTATTTCGATATATTTCCCCAGTCCTAATTGGGGAGAGAGAGAGGGGGGAGAGAGAGAGATAGAGAGAGAGAGAGAGAGAGAGAGAGAGAGAGAGAGAGAGAAGAAGTTTGGTTGATTTTTTGCGTAATGTTCATATTGCCAGCTACAATAATGAGACAAATGACTATTAGTAAATCCCTAAATAATTGGGTCGAATCCAATCTTGTACTAGCCCAATAACATTGGGTCAAGGGTACCCCTCCATTAAGTCCTCGAGGATGTATATGCAAAATCCCGACATAATATTTGATGCTGAGCCGGGAAACACGGCCATAAGCTACATCTGTTTATGCACTTTCTCACCACATTAATGAGAAAGTGAACTCTCATTCTCAATTTAGCTTCCTCTCTCGATCATTTCTCCGACCCCATCGTCAACATTTCTAGGTATGATGATATCGTCTTTCCATGAAAGAACTTGTGTCTCGTCTCGACCTCTGTCTATCGCGAGAATTATGGTGGATATACATAGCCCCTGAATTTTGATGATGATGGACTACCCTCATGCATCGCTCTAAAGGTAGATCTCACACTTCGGCCTTAACTTCTCTAACCTTCACAGCCTTTAGATACCCTCAAGGCTCTCCAGCCTTTGCATGAGCTCCTTCTACAGGACGACGAGCAAGCTTTCAGACTCGGACAACTTCTCGTTGGAGGTTATGTGGCATCCTTCACTTCCCGTTCTCCTCCGCAAGAGCAACCGAGCTAGAGACAACTCCTTTTCCTTCTCATCAGAAGTTCACACCACAGCCTCTAAGCTCGTCGCTTCCAATCCATACATTAGGAGCTCTCCCTAGATCTCTGATGCCTTCCGACCGCCATCGAAAGATAGGCGCACAATCATCTTGTCGATAACACACCATTTTCCTCTATCAAACGACATAATATCTTATCCAATATGCTACCGCTTGATATACCAACATCCTTGAACTACCGTGGCTAACTAGTCCAATTCATCGTAACCAATGCCAACCCATAGTAAATAACACCGACTCAGCAACCCATATCAACGACATCAATCCCTTCTCGACGAACACCAATGAATCCTCAAATCCTTCCCAACCAACACCGCCGAGTGCTATACAAGCACATCATTTAATCCTTCATCAAAATCGGTTCAACCTCAACCAATGCCAACAACATAAATTCCTCAACTAACACTTAAAAATTTCCATCATTCATCACTGGCCCATCAAGATCCATCTCGATTCTCTTGGCGAGAATAGGCAAGTACACATCAAAATTGTTATCATCACCACCTAACTCCGTAGAATCTGTTAGATGTGACCTCTGGTTCTCTCATTGCGGGCGTCGAATGCATTTGTTAAAGGCAATAAATGAAGGAAGAACGAAAAATGCTTGCAAGGAGTTTATCAAGTGGAACGAATGATTAAAATATTGAAAATGTTCATTTGATTCTCTCGCATTACAATCCGTAAGAAGTTTTCTTCTGTTCACATGGACGAAAGAGGCAAACACTCGCCTATAAATAGGCACGAGACGAGGCAGAGTAACAACCATCACAACACATGTATTCAGTCCCCTCCATCTACTTTCTTCGTTAGATTCGAAGTTGAAATAACTGTCTGTTTATTTTTACTCACAATCATTGTAGCTGTTTTCTCAACTTCATCCTTAGGAGATGTACCTTTGTGTAATATCTCCACATAAGAAGTTTAGCCTCTGGCCCATGGACGTAGGTCACTATGACCGAACCACATAAGATTTCTTGTGTTCGTTGTCTAAATTTATTTTTCGTTCATTTATCATCCTTTTCGGGCAATTTCAAATATCCTAACAAATCGGTATCATAGCCCACCTAATTTGTTCTATCCACCATACCGATAACAAAAACAACAATTGAAAAGTTCGACAAATATGTCAACTTTGCAATGTAGAGCCTCAAGATGGAAGCCATACTCATTCAAGACGGTTGGAAATTGGAGATTGAAGGAGACAAGAACAGTGAAATGAAATACAATCAGTTTAAAGAATTGGACAAGATGGCTGAAACGTATTTTAGTGCGTTTATATTTATTGTTATTGTTAAGTCATTTGCAAGTTAAATTTAATTGTTTTGAGACGTTTTTAATGTTTTAATTCATTTTTTTACACTTTAGGTTTCAAGACGATAATTGGGACAAATCGAATGGAGACGAAGATACGACCTCAAGAAGTATATGGTACTCAAAGGAGGGTGATCAATTAGTTATTGAAGACCGTAAGACATTTCAAAGCAATCAAATAATAATCCAAAACAAAGAGCTGGACCGAAATGACACTCCAAACATATATACTATTCTCATCTTGGCAAAAGACAACGTGCGCGGCTATTGGCTCAAATTTTCTGCATAAAAGAAACTGTAACAAGGCCATCACTACTCCCACACACTCGAGACAATGAGTGGGAAAAAGATGAAAGACATATGGCTGATCTATGACTGCGAGACGGCGGAAGGACAGCTCTTGGTTGAAAAGAAATCCAGACGCAAGGCTCGAGATGATTTCGATGGTAAGATATGAATTTGTTTCCTCCTCAATTGAATTCCTCATATGCGATAAAAGGGACATAGCTGCTCCATTAGAGTTATCTCCCAAAATATCCAAAGGAAGGAGGAGCTTACCAAAATAAGAGAAATCGGGGCAGTTTTGGGGAACTAAGGCCACACTAATCTTAAGCAGGCAGCTTTCCATTAACTCGCCCCAAACACTCACCAAGCAAGATAGCTTACACAAGAAAAGCCACCGAAAAGATCAACCACCTGCTCTTGAAGACGGCCTGCAACACCAACCGAGTCAGCAACGAAGCTCACACCACGCTCATGCCACGCACCTGTCCAATTAACCAAAACCACAGCAGCTGAGAGCTTATTCGATAGCCGATAGAACCTGTTTTCGCGCCAGATCGAGGAGCAACAACGCGCGGCAGATCGGAGCAACGGAGGGGCAGTAACCGAAGGCACCGTAGATCCAGATTGAGGCACAACGGCACATAGAGACGAGGCAACACGGGGCAGCGACGTTGGAAAGTTCGAGCTGTTTTTGATGAGTCGCCGGACTCTTGAGGAAAGAGAGAAACTGCAGGTGGGCATTGCTGTGAAGCTATGTCCGGATTTAAGTAAATAGCACTTGAGTTGGGATTTTTTAAGTAAATAGCCCTTGAGCTGGTCATCTTTTAAAAAATAGCACCCAAAATCGGACTTTACCTTTGTACCCTTACTAACTCTGCTCTAAAGACTATTTTACCCTTATTTAATGTCAATCAACAACCTCAACAACTCTTAACGATAAAATTAATTAAAGGGTTTACATGTTACACTGTAGCGAATATGAAACATCGGACCCGTTATAGAAGAGAGGGGTAAAAGTAAAAAAAAGCAACCACTTTCAATTCCAGTAAAAAAGCAAGCGTGTGCTCTCCCGCCCCTGCACTGCAAATCGTCGTCTTCTCTGCAAATTGACTCATTCGACAATGGCATTCAACGTGAACACCCAAAGAGTGGAGGTATGTGTTCTACTCTTCGTCTTCTTCAATTTAACGCGAGAGGGGATCTGGGAACGACCCATCGAACCCTAATTTGGTGCGGACCCGTGCTTGCAAGCATAGGACAGAGCTTGGTAGCATAGGACCCGTGCTTGGTAGCATAGGACTCGCGCTTGCAAGCATAGGACCTGTGCTTGCAAGCATAGGACCCGTGCTTGCAAGCATAGGACCTGTGCTTGCGCAGCATACGTCGATTTTTAATGCATGGGTCACGTGCTTCCAAGCAGACGACCCCCGCTTATGAGCAGGGGACCTATGCGTATTTCTCGGGTCCCATGTGTATTAGGGCGGTTCCCCTGCTTAAACGCTCGGGTCCTCTTACCCTAACGGGAGGGTCCTGTGCCACTGCGCGCTCGCAAGTTCGTCGGACCCGTGCGTTATAAGCAGGGGACCCGCGCGCTATGACCAGGGGACCCGCGCTTATACGCAGGGGACCCGCGCTTATACACACGGTTCCCCTGCTTAAACGCTCGGGTCCTCTTACCTTAACGGGCTGGTCCTGTGCCACTGCGCGCGCGCAAGTTCGGGGGACCCGCGCGTATAAGCAGGGGACCCGTGCGCTATGACCAGGGGACCCGCGCTTATATGCAGGGGACCCTTGCTGGGACCGCGCCGATGCGCAGGGGTCTCATGCGCATCTGTGCTTGAATCTCAGCATATGCGATGCGGTCCCCTGCGCATCTGTGCATAAGGGTTTTCTGTTTTAATTATTTCATACCACGTAATTTAGCTAATATGTGTTTTACGCATAAATTAGGTTTTGATGCAGAAGCAGTTCGACACACTGGACGAAGTTCCCCGTTTGAGTGTAAAAATGAGCTCGTTACACGCGGATGCCAGCGAGCTGATAAGACAATGTCTGAACCACCACGAGTGGGAGATTTTTAGGAACGAGAGTCCGTTCGGCCGCCTTGTTATGGCTGAGCCTGATTTTGACCTCTCAGGCCAGTTGCTGTGGTACCTCATCCAGAGCCAGACGATGCTGACAACCGGAAAGAGCTGTGGATGATTTTTGGCGGAAAACCACTCCGATTTTCAAAGTCGGATTATTGCCTAATCACCGGGCTGAAGTTCGCACCCGAGCTACCGCCGGTAAACGGCGGCTCACAATTCCAAGCAAGACATTTTGGCAACAGCTCAAAAGTCTGCATGTCGCACGTCAAGCGTGTGTTGGAGGAGTTGTCTGGCGACGAGGACGATGTGGACTTCGAGAAGCTGAAGTTGGCGGATGTGCACTTCGCCACCGCCGTGTTGATGCCTCGACCGTCGAAGAAGGACACCGTCGTCAGTACGACGGTCCTTAGTCTCGTCGAAGATCGATTTGCATTCTCCCAGTATCCTTGGGGCACCGTGGCTTTCCGTGAGGTGATACGAAGTGTTAAGGTAAATCTACGGGAGAGGCCATGGGACTGGCTGATCAGTGGGTTCGTACAACCACTTCAGGTGAATTATAACTAAGCTTCTTGCATACCATGTTTTGATGGACGTTTCTAAGATTTTTTGAGTTATTTGTATTCAGATACTAGCATACGAGTGCATGCCGGGGGTTGCAGACCAGTTTGCGGTTAGCAAGGAAGAAGATTTCACGCCAAGCATGCTCAGGTGGGCGACGAAGAATTGGGGTCGCAAAGCATGCCCGACTTAGGACGGTCGCAGATGCCGTCGACGGCGATTTTGTACGTGGGTTGTTAGTGCCGTCAGCGGAAGAGTTGGAGGCGGCGTACTTTAGTGACAGCGTTTTCGACGTTGGGGCGGCACACGACCTATTCGACCGTGTGACGGGCCTACTCATGCGGGGAGTGGAGGTTAGGTGTTCCCTTGTCCACCGCGATCGTGGCGACGACGATCATTTAGCGATCGTACCTGTTGAAGATTTTCCCACCCCTGTGGCGGTGGTTGAGGCGGGAGACGTTGGTGCTTCGTCGAGTGCCCGAGGAGTTCGAAGAAGAGGCAAATCGCCTGTAGAATTTGTTGATCTAAGTAATGAGGATTCTGGCTCAGTTAGAAATGAGAAGCAAGAAGTACCTCGGGCTAGTGGACTTCTCCGGGCGTGAGTTGATTCATTAACATGTACCTTCAAGCAGCAAGGTCTAGGTAAATGTTTACTTTCGATGTCAATCTCAGTTATCGTACCTAAACACGTAATAATTTTTCTTTTTATGCAGTGATAACGTTTGGTCGTCTGACATGTGCGACGTGGATGCCCAAGGCTTTTACATGTTGCTCTTCCATGATATGCTCAAGTCCAATTGTCTTGACGCATATCTAGATTGCTTGAGGCGAATCTATGCGGACAACGACAATTATCCTCGCGTCTTCGTCTTTCCAAGTTACGTGCAAGACGAGCACTTTAGGAAGGCGCAGAAGCTGAATAGGAAGGCAAAAGTACGGGTGGATGATATGGAAGCTTCGTGAATGGATTGTCGAGAAGCAGTCGGAGCTGGTTGGAGCGTCTCACGGAGGATGAATTGCTACGATGCAAGTACATCATCTCTCCTGTTTGCGCACGGGCCTACTGGGCAGTGCTTATTTTTGACGCGTCAACGCAAACCTTCGTCCTTCACGATTCATTGGGCGCGCATGGTGTGCAATTCGCCGGGAGAGTGTTCTTAAGTAGCTGAAATCCGTTTGTCTATCATTTTTATTTATTTAGTAACATGTTCGATGTTTACTATATTTTGCAGGCGGAGTTTCTTTCTGCATATTGGCGTTTCAAGTTTGACATCGTCACAAAGCCGAAGTTGAATAATAAAATGAATCGCCAGCAGAAGGCTGGCAGCTGGGATTGCGGGGTTCATGCGGCGTTGACGGTGGAGACGCTTATGGTTGACACGCCCGAGTTTGATGAATATCAAAGGCAGATTTAGACATGCCCAAAATGAACCGTAACCGGGCCCAACCGCCGGTTACAGAACCGCCGGTTACGGTTACAAGGCACCAACCGTAACCGGCAACCGCAACTGGCCGGTTACGGGGCGGTTGGTCGACCCGCAAACCGCCGATTATTAACCGCCGGTTAGGCGGTTAACCGGCGGTTTGCAATTTAAAAAAAAAAAATTTAAAATTCAAATTTTGCCGCCCCAAATTCAAATTAAAAAAAAAAAAGTTAACGTTGTAACCGGCGGTTGAGCCGTGTAACCGCCGGTTAACCGCGCCAACCGCCGGTTACAACGGTAAGAATATTGATTCTTTAAAAATTAAACATCTCTCTCTCTCTCTCTCTCACTCTCGCATCTCGCTCTCTCTGTGTCTCTCTCATTCTCTCTCGCTCTCACTCTCTCTCTCACTCTCTCAGTCTCTCACTCTCTCAGTCTCTCTCTCTCTCTCTCTCTCTCTCTCTCTCTCTCTCTCTCTCTCTCCTCTCGATATCTCTCTCTCTCCCAGCGCCCCAACGGCCACCACCACCAGCCACCACCTCCCGCCGCCGCCGACCACCTCCCGCCTCCGCCGACCACCTTCCGCCGCCGCTGACCACCTCGGCTCCGCCAGCCCCCACCACCCTACCACCACCGCCTGCCACGCCGCCGCACCACCGCCCACCACCACCGCCGCACCACCGCGCCAGCCGCCAGCCTCTGCCACGCGCCACCACGCGCCGCCGCACCAGTAGCCGCCCACCACCACCGCCGCACCACTGCCGCACCACCGCCCCGCCGCCACGCGCCGCCGCCGGACCACCGCTCACAACCGCCGCCGCACCACCACCGCACCACCGCGCCGCCGCCACGCGCCCCACGCGCCGCCGCCGGAGTCGCCGCTCACCACCGCCGCACCACCGCACCGCACCCGCACCGCCGCGCCACGTTTCGCCTCGGCCCCGACCCTTGGTATTCTTTTCTTGGCCTTTTTTAGTTTTTTATCTAACCATATTTTTCGTACCCGTCCGTGTGTAGATTTTTTTTAGATGGATCGTGGTGGTGGCCGACGTGGTTCTCGTGATCGTGCATCGAGGCCCAGCAAAGGGAATCAAGTCGTTGGTAGTTCATCGCAAGATGAATACCAACAATACGACCCGAACGAGTTCTTGGATATCGCTGACGTGCTAGGCAGTGGCTTCCACGAGGACGTGGTCGGGTTCGAACCGTCGCCGGGAGCAAGCTCGCATGCCGCGCATGCGCAACATACGGAGGCGGAGGCGGAGGAGGAGGAAGCGCCGACGCAAACCGGCGGCGGTCGGCGGCTGCAGTCGGACATCTTCGCGGTACACTTTAAGAAAGTACCTACTAGTATAGTTAATCAATTTAAAGCTATTTGTAACTACTGTGGTAGGGAGTATAATTTTAGAAAGGGGGGCGGATATGGGTCAATGAATTCCCATCTCCGTTCAAAACACCCGACTAAGTTAGGTATAGGACAAGACCAACAGCAGATGTTCGGCGGAACGGACTTGTCCGCGTCGGGACCAGCGGTGGGGAGCGGAAGCGCAACGTCGTTGTTTCATTACAACGAGGACGTTGCGCGACGGGAGCTCGCCAAGTTCGTAGCCGCGAAGCACCTACCATTTCGATTTGCCGATGATCCGATCTACGAGCATTGGATCAAAACCGCATACAACCCTCAGGCGAAGAAGGTTTCGAGGAGCACCCTGACGCGAGATACTAGGAAGACAGTCATCGCGCTTAAGCGCGACTTAGTAGCTTTATTAGGTAGTTTAGGAACTAACATGTCGATTTGCTCAGATATATGGAGTGATCATTGGCAACGTTCATCATACATGGGCGTGACGTGTCACTGGGTCGATGACTCGTGGACGATGCAAAAGCGCTTGATCGCATATAGGGAGTTCGATGAATCGCACACGGCGCAAAACATCGCCGTCAAGCTTAGGACGATCTTAGCAGAATATAGGATAGTTAATAAAGTATTTTCCGTATCGTTCGACAATGCGAGCGCTAACAACGCGAGTATTGAACGGTTGAAGGAGTATTGTCAGCCGTCAGTCGGAGGATGTTTTTTCCACGTGAGTTGTTTTTGCCACATACTTAACCTTTGTGTGCAAGACGCGCTAGGTAGTTTGAAGGAGCAGGTACAGCCCATACGCTACGCAATTTCCTACCTGATGCGGCATCCGTCTTTGTGGAAGAAGTGGAAGCGTTTCTGCGCTAGAGAGGATGTAGCAGCGAAGAAGTTTAGTTTAGACGTACCCAACAGGTGGAATTCCACCTACAAATTGCTGTACAGTTCGATGGAATATCGGACACAGCTGTGCGACTTCTTTGCCGAAAACAGAGTGTTGCCGTACATTTTAGTTCCAGAGCACTGGGACCCGTGCAACAGTTTATGTGAGATACTTCAAGTATTTCACGATGCCACCGAGGCGATGTCGGGTTCATATTACCCGACTTCCGTACTTGCGTTAGATCATTGCGTTAAAGTCGCAATTATACTCGACGGGCTTCGGTTTGATCCAGTAGTCGGCGAGGCCGTTGGGGAGATGACTACCAAGTGGCTCAAATATTTTTTTGAGTTACCGGATATCTTCATTATCGCGAAGATATTGGATCCGAGATGGCGTTTAGATGGTTCGGGTAGACTACTAGAATGCTACTATACGAAGGTATCGTCGGGCAGGGTAGTCGATAGCATTTATTGGCAGAGCGTTCTCGATCGAGCACATTCTTCATTAAAGGAGCTCTTTAAAGAGTATAAGCCCGATTTTGGCCACGACTCGTCTCGATCAGGGTCGGGGCGCGGTCAATCTAGTTCTAGTAGTGGTCGATCTTCACGATTAGCTGACTACTACGACATCCTCAACGCGAACAAGCGTCCACGGTCCGCCCAAAATCCCTACATAGAACTCGATAACTTTATGTCGACGACTTTCGAGTTCGAGGATGAAGATGAGTTCAACGTCCTTAGATGGTGGTCGAGGGTGTCGCCAACGTATCCAACGTTGGCGAGGATCGCTCGGGAGATCCTTGCCGTCCCGGTCTCGACCGTCGCGGTGGAGAACGCTTTTAGCATGGGCGGTTTGACCTTGAGCGAGAAGCGTTCGAACTTGAGTGTCGACAACCTCCAGTACCAATGTCTTCTCGACGACTGGACTCGAGCCGAGTATCGCACCCAAGATGAGCGTGCCAGCGACTCGCCCGATGACCTTTTCGAGGACACCACTGGCACGGAGACGAGCGGCGGCAACGGCGGCGGCGACGGCGAGGATTATTAGAGGCATTCGGTGAAGCGTGGACTCCACATCAACAAACAGGCCCGAAAAAAGATAAGTATTCAAGTCTCATATATTTTTTTTAATACAAATAATTACTACGTTTAGGTTGCTAACTAATGAATTATTATTTTCAGGTACTAATTTATTTGAACAAGCCTAACAAGTAACGACGAAGCCCGAAAAAGATAAGTATCCAACTCTTATATTTTGCGTATAAATATTTATTATGTTTGTTGGCTAACTAAAGAATTGTAATTTTCAGGTACTAATTGATTGGAACAAGCCATTACGACGAAGCCCGAAAAAAGATAAGTAAATATTTGTATTGTATAATTGCTTCTTGTTCTTCTTTTAATTAAACTTATGATGTAAACCATGTTTATGTATTTTCTTATAGGGAAGAAGATTACGATGGAGAGGGGTTTTGGTAAGTGCAAGTGAGTTAGCAACGTGTGATCTCCGGATGCTTTGACGGATCATAATCAAGGATGATTCGTCAAAGCTCCAGAGATCATACGCTGCTTTCTCGCCTGCACTTGCGGAAGCCAGACCGAAAAGTCGAAGAATCGTGGCTTCGGCCGTGATGGGCTTCAACAAGTGCAGGCGTCGGGCGCGTTAGATAACTTTCGCTTGGGATTTGGGAGTTCGGCGTCTGGACTTGTTGTAGCCTTTCTCGGACGAAGTCCCAAACGAAGACTGATTTAATTTACATATATGTTTGTATTGTATTGTATTGTAATGATTAATTAAAATTTTGTAATACAAGTTCGTTGTATAATGTAGAATGTAATTTTTTTGTAATTGTCTTGCAAATTATATAGTAAATTTCGCTACATAATTCGATCCGGTCAAATAATATATCAAAATTTATTCAAACCCCAACAATTAAAATTTTTATAAAAAAAAAAAAAATCCGGCGGTTCCAACCGCCGGTTAACCTTAACCGGCGGTTTGTCAACCGGCGGTTAGTCTAACCGTCAACCGGGGACGGCTAACCGGCAACCGTCCCCGGCCGGTTAGACGGCGGTTAGTCCGAAAGACTAACCGCCAACCGCCGGTTGCCAACCGCCGGTTACGGTTAACCGGTGGTTGGGCATGTCTAGGAAGATTGACATTTCAGCGTATCGAGCCACTATGGCTGCACGGATATTGCGTGACCCGCATAGCTGTATGAATTGATTTGTTTGGCTGAGTTTGGAAGTGTTAATTGTAGGTGGCTTTGTTGGTTTATTGGACTTGGAGTAGTTGAAGGGTTTATGGATGTTAGTTTGTAGGTTTATTTGACTAAAATTTTTTGATATTATTGAATGAATTGATTCTCTGTATGAAACGAAAGTACGTGATGGGTGATTTGACTTGTTACTGAGGAAAATATTTTGACCAAATATTCAGCAATTGTTCAATTATAATTGGTACGACTAAAGCGAACGTGACAAACCCTAAATTGGCACCGAACCGTTCATATACATATACGGGACCCGTCCCATCAGCGCCAATGCAATGTGCGCGGGTCCCCTGATTTTACGTGCGGGTCCCCTGATTTTACGTGCAAGTCCCATGATTTCAAGTTACGGTCCCTTTAGCACGTATCCCACCATATGACTTGATAAAACTTTTTCCATTGTTGAATAATTGATTCTCTGTATGAAACGAAACGTGATGGGTGATTTGACTTGTTACTGAAGAAAATATTTTGACCAAATACTCAGTAATTGTTCAATTATTGGTACGACTAAAGCGAACGTGAGAAACACTAAATTGGACAGCGACCCGTTAATATACACACATATACGCTTGGGACCCCTGATTTTACGTGCGGGTCTCTTGATTTCACGTTACGGTCCCCTGACGTGAAATATGGTCCCCTTATTTTATTAAAAAAAAGTAAAACAAATTAATTAAAAGAACGCATAAATGTATTAAAATAATGCACGACCATTTTTGGTACAGAAAGCATACATTCCACCATCGTCATTCTCTTTTGGTGATAATCATGACGATCACCAGCATTATTTTTCAAGTCGATTGTTAGTGGGTAATTCGCGAGGACAATACGTCGAACTGGGTTCCCGATCCAACTTGCCGGTGGCAATCAATCTTGGTCGACGACGGTTCATGCACGTTAGTGGATCTCACTAACGAGATATTGAATGCATTGTCGTTACGCAACGACAATACCAAACTACGGATAAGCTACATGCCTTGCATAGACTACAATTATGTGCGCCCCATCTACATCGAGAACGATTACGGCGTACGTGCGTACGTTGGAGGTGGTCCACGATCAAGACCACCTCTTCACGTGGAACTTCAATTATCCGTGGAGGCGGCACCACCACATCAACCTCATGATAATGATTTGTCGGGTTTCGACGTCGGCCTTATAGCGCATTGCGATACAAACGCAGAAATGCAACCATTTGAGGGTTTTCCCAGCACATCTTACAACCCTCCTTACCAAAGTAATGAAAGCAGTTGCTATGTAGGCGATTACTCCGGAATGTGCGGCCAAGGATATGATAATGAGAACGAGCAAGTCAGACGGGAAGACGAAAATGAGAACGAGGAAGGTGCTATACATGATGATGATGATGATGATGACGATGATGATGATGATGATGATTATGACGTTGATGAGCACGACGATGCAACTGATGTGGCCGACGATGGTACCTATTCGTTTACGGATGGTTCGACCCTATATGTTGGACAAAAATTTCGTTCCAAGAAAGAATTGAAGGACGAAATCACTAAAATCGCTGTCGCTGCATGCTTCGAATTCCAAGTGGATAGGTCAAACAAAACCCTGTACGTAGTGAAATGTGCGAAGGAGAACTACGAATGGCAAATACGAGGTGCACAGGACAAGGACTCCCCCTTTTTCTCAATCCGAAAATACGTCAACACGCACACGTGCGGCGTGTCTCATCGACGCCATAAACATCGCCAGGGAAGTTCATCGCTCGTATCGAGCACGTTGTTGGAAAATTTCAGGGCTCCTAGACATCCCCACTCCCAGCTCCATACAGTCGATGATGCACAGCAGGGGAGTAGAAGTTTCGTACTACAAGGCTTGGAGAGGAAAACAAATTGCGACCGACGAACTAGTTGGTAACAGGGACGATTGCTACGGTTTACTGCCGGCTTACTTAGATGCGGTGAGGCAAGCCAACGAGGGCAGTATCACTGATTGGGAGATGGACGAAGAAAATCGATTCAAGTACATGTTCTTGGCATACGGCGCATGAGTCAGAGGCTTTACGTTCATGAGGAAAGTCGTTTCCATCGACGCCACCCATTTGAAGGGGAAGTATAAGGGTCTCATGATGATTGCCATCAATATCCTTTAGCATGGGGTCTTGCCGACGGGTCCGAGGGAACCGAGTGCTGGACGTGGTTTGTCTCGAGATTAAAACGTTTTGTTGCGGATGGCGACGATCTCGTAATAATTTTTGATCGAAACCCTGGAATAAAGAATGCAGTTCGGCCGTTTTCCCGAACGCGTTTCATGGTTTCTGTGCGTGGCACATTCTACAAAACGTGAAGACGAGAATGAAGAAGAAAGGTGCTTGCCCGATTTTTTGGCGTGTCGCTACTACCTATACAAAGAGCGAGTCCGACCGTCATTTTAAGTTGCTTGAAACAAAATATGCGGACGTGGCTAAATATCTTGGCGAAGTCCCAAAGGAAACGTGGACGCGAGCATATTGCCCTAGATCAAGATACAACGTAATGACGACCAATGGATCCGAGTCTATAAATGCAGCTCTGCGTAAGGACATAGAGCTTCCAATTATTGGACTGTTGGGCTCGATTCAACGACTAACATCATCATGGTTCAGTAAGCATCGGCGAACTGTCGAAGCTTCAATCGCCGCGAACATGACTAGGTTTACGCAGAAGGTGGAGTCGATCATACGAGAGAATTTCACTGAATCTCAAAAATTTCATGCGTCGGAAGTCGGGAATCTAACATATAACGTGTACGGGTAGCATGTGAACGAGGTGGTCGATTTGGGGCTGCACAAATGCACGTGCATGATGTTTGACATCGATCGTATCCCATGTCCACATGCGATTGCAGCTTGTGGTTCTGCCCAAGTGCCGGTGTATTCATTTAGTGCATGATTATTATACCTTGGAGATCTGGAAGTTGGCATACGAAGGTACTATACGTCCGGTAACGGACCGCATTGAAAGAAGTATGGACATGTTGCCGCCTCGTGTTGGTTCACAACGTGGACGACCCCAGAAAAATCGGTTTCCTTCGGTGGGTGAATTTTTTATGAGATAACGTTGTAATATGTGTGTGTCGTCGTATTCAGAGTGGCTTATATGTTGCCATTTGTGTTATGTTATGTAAGGTTGTGTTACGTGCGTCTGCATGGATATGGTAGTACAAAACCCTCATGCACAAATGCACATATTTGTGTTTCCCGCCGGGTCCCCTGCCAATGCACGTAAGGTCCCCTGCGTTTAATGTTTAGGTCCCGTGCAAACTTCTAATCCCTTGCCCATAACATAAGGTGCCCTGCCTTTAACGTAAGGTCCCCTGCCTTGCGCGCCGGGTCCCATGAGCCTTGCGCGCAGTGAAGGGGCGCGTTACTCCCATCGGACCCAAACGTTACAGGCAGGGGACCTACCGATAAGCACATGGTAGCCGCACATATAGGGTTGGTCACTTTCGCTTACTGAGTGGGGCCAATAATTGTTCAATTATTGATGAAAAGTGACATGTCAGAGCAGTGATTCATTTAATGGTCAAAAGTGATATGTCAGAGCAGTGTCATTATACAGTATGTACAGGACAGATGACTTGACATTTGATTCCCGATTTGGGGCATCTGTCCCCTGCGAAAATCTAATATTATTAAATTCCTTAATAAGATAATAATTAATAAAAAATTAGTGTGCAATTAAAAAAATTAAAAAAATAACAAGTAGGCTAACAATATCTGACTCCACGATTGAAACCCAAAAAGGAATTTTTCCAACAAGTATTTCAAGTTGAACGATTTTTGACGTGAAAATAGTAAGAGAGCACACTCAGAAAACATACTCGTGTTTGTGATTTCTGTAGTATGTAACAATCTTATAGACTCTACGTAATTCTTGTGTTTTTATCCAATTTTTTTGTTCTCTGCTATTGTATGATGACTATATTGTATTCAACGACAAACAAATTATAAATACGCACAATTAATCGCTTACTTCCAGGAATTAACATTGCAAAAATCGCACATGAACACATCGGACCCACATGTTATGGGCAGGGGACCCAATCGTCAAAACAGGGGACCCGCCAGATTGCATAGGACCAATACTGAGATGGCCGGGTCGTCATTGGTCCCCGTCAAAATTATGCGCATGTTAAGGCCGGGTCCCGTCAGGTCCCGTCAAATTGTTGCGCGACATAAGAAAGGGCCCGCGCGTAAAGAGCAGGGGACCTGCGCGTTATGAGCAGTGTCCCCGCACTTATATTCAGGGGACCCGCGTATTTCAAGTGCGTAGCAAACAGCTGAAAAGTTATAATCATATCAACCAAGTGAAATTATGTCAAATCACTTAAAATTCAGTTATTTTTATGTCAGATCACACATCAGTCTCACTGACAAAAAGTTGGAAAACACCGAAAAACTCAATCTTTCACAATTCTAAACCCTAAATTCATATCCAACAAACGATAAGTTAATATCAAACAACTAAAATTAAAATTCAACAAAAAAAGGGTTTACTAAAAACTGTCCCAATCATTATTGAAAATAGAAGATGCGAGGTATTTTCTAAACTCCTTCATATGAGTTTGATTGAGGCGCGAGACGTCGTCCTTCCTCATCATAAGCGACATTGCCACCCGCAACATCGCCACGCCATCTTCTCCGCTGAAAATCATATCGAAAAAGAAACTTATTTTTAAACACGACGACAAAGTAATAAAACGCAACATTCATGAAAACTTACTGATTTTCTCTCCTGAAGTCGCGACACCACTTAGCCGGCCAGCTCTTGCCCTTGCTAGGCCTGCGTTTTATCAGCCCCAGGTCCTTGAAAATAGCCGGGATTACGATCAGAAGTTTGTTGACTTCATCGGCGAAAAAGCGCCCCACTCGAAGCCAGGAGGCGCATCGGAGTCGTAAATCGTGAACTCCTTTTCCCGCACATCAACAACGAACAACACCCATCGGCCTGACGTACGCATGGGGATGGCAATTTTGGTCGCTAGATCCCACGATCTGCATTTCCAATCCTCGTCCTCCCCCCTTGCGAACGGGAGCAATCTTTTGAACCCTTTCCCACACGGCTTCCCGAGTATGTTTAGCACCCCTCGCTCGTCGACGAGCGTCTTAAACGTATGGGGCATGTACGCGAGAAAGTTAGCCACCGATTTGCTAACTTTCTGCATGTTTTCGATCCCAGCGAGGCATTCATCGACATACTGCAATAAAAGCGAACCGGTTTTCAACACATTCGTAGAGGGGAAATTGGTGAACGGCGTCGTGGTGTACCACGATGGCTTCTTCGTCCGCTCAGGGGTATTCTCTCTGACGACGCCTTTTCCTTTGTGGGCTTGGACAGAAACCGATGCCTCGGCGTGCGTCTCCAACTGAGGGACGTCCTGTAGCAGCTCGGCGTGTGTCTCGAACTGAGCGTGGTCCTCTGAAGGCTCGTCCATGGTGTCGAACTGATGAGCGTGGTCCTCTTGAGCCTCTATGCCCGTCGCTACCTCCTGAACCCCGAGACCATAAGCGCCCCTCCACGACGATGGGTCGACCACCTCTTCTCTTCTCTCTTCGTCTTCATCGGACCGATCCAGTTGGACATATCCAGCGTAACGATTTTGCGCCCATTCCGACAGACTGTGACCGTCCCATGGCTCCAGGCTCGGAATATAGCCATCCGGTCCCATGTACGATGTGTTCCTCCATCTCTCATCGTAATCTATACAAGAAAATTCGAGAAAAACTATATACTATTTTTCACGTACTTAAGTATAAAAACTTACCAAACTCGGGCTGTGTAGCGACCGATCCACGCCCAATCTCGGGCGGTGCAGCGACCGATCCACGCCCAATCTCGGGATGTGGAGCGTGCGATCCACCAACAAACTCGCTGTGATCGACATCTACATCGTAAATAGTAACTAATAAGTAATCTACAGAACTAATTAAAAAATGAAGTATAATTCAAAATCTTACTATAACGAGGTTCGGTAGGCGGAGTGCGAGACCCGTGAAAAAATATGCTCGCCAAACCCTGAACTGAGTTCCCCAAGTCCCTGAGGCTGTCGGCCCACGATCGCATTTGCATCCAATGTTCCTCGTACGCGTCCCACCTTCTCTCGTTCGTCGACCACCGTCGTGCCTCTTCTTCTTGAAACTGATGCAATTGCGTGCCAAGTTGGTCGAATCGCCCAAACAAGTTGGTGAAGTTTTGGTCCATACGACTTTGCCATTCACCGAAGCGTGGACCCGAGGCGAAACCATGGCCACTTGACCGTCCCGTCTCCGGAGCTGCATGACCGCCGTGCTCGTGCGGATATTCGGGGATGTCGCCGTGATGCAACATCATATCGCTGTCGCGACGGCCAATGCCCACGATCTGTGCTACGGTCTCAGGCACCAAATTCTGCCCGCTAGAACCCTCACCGCGATGCCGGATACCGCAGGCACACCTAACCGCCACTCCCTGCAGGAGTAGGTACGTGACACGATCGAATAGTTCATGTGCCGCCCCAACATCGAAAACGCTGTCCCTAAAGTACGGTGCCTCCAGCTCGTACACTGACGGCACTATCAATCCTCGTACACGGGACCCGTCAGCGTGTGCTCCGACGGACTTCAAAGTCGGGCATCCCTTGCGACTCCAATTTCTCGTCACCCACCTGCGCATTCGTGGCGTGTAATCTTCTTCATTGCGGGTCGCAAACTCGTCTGCAACCCCCGGTATGCACTCGTATGCTAGTATCTGATATCATAACGCAAGTAATATTAGCAATCATGTCAAAACTAGGTATGGCAAAGCTTAATTATAAATCACCTGAAGTGGCTGTATGAACCCACTTATCAGCCAGTCCCGTTTGATCTCAACTAGATTTTTTTTAACAGCGCGTATGACGTCCCTGAAAGCCACGCTGCCCACGGATACTGCGAGAAAGCAAACCGGTCTTCAGCGAGATGGAGGACCCAAGGACTCACGACGGTGTCCTTCTTTGACTTTCGGGGCAACAACACCGCGGTGGCGAAGTAGACGTTCGCCAACTTAATCTTCTCGTCGTCCACACGTTCCTCGTCGCCAGCCAAACCCTCCAACGCCATCTTGACGTCAGACAAGCGAACTGTTGCTGTATCGCCAAAATGTCTCCTCGTGAATGCTTTATCTTCGTTCACCGCCGGTATCACGGATTCGAACTTCAGCCCGGTGATTAGGCAGTACTCCGATTTTGAAAATCGGAGTGGACTATCGCCAACAATCATCCATAGCTCTTCGCGATTGTGCAGAGTGGTCTGCCTCTGGATGAGGTACCACAACAACTGAAGCGAGAGCTTAAAATCCGGCTCGGCCATAACAAGGCGGCCGAACGGACTCGAGGCACAAAAGCTCTCAAACTCCTCCTCGTTAAGACACCGTCTTATCAACTCGCTGGCGTCGCTGTTAACGAGGTCACCGCAGGACGCCAATCATGAACTTCATCCACTAAACCCAACTGCTTCTTCATCACAACCTAATTAATACGTAAAACACATTGTAGCCAATTACTTGGTATGAATATCGACAATAGAAAACCCTTATGCACATATGGGCAGGGGACCGCATCGAATATGCTGTGCGTATTTACCCGGGACCTGTGCGAATTTACACGGGACCTATGCGAATTTACACGAGACATTTGCGTATTTTCACGGGACCCGCCCATAAGATGATGGTCCAGGCATGGGTCCCCTGCGTATAAGCGGGGTCCCCTGCTTATAATGCAGGGGTCCCCTGCTCGTAGCGCGTGGGTCCCGTGTTCTTCGGGGGCGCAAGGTCACGGGACACACGCTACGCAGTGGACCCGTGCTGGGACCATCATCGGGACCATCATCTTATGGGCGGGTGACGTGAAAACGGGTCATGTGCTTCTAAGCACGGTCCTATGCTTGCAATCACGGTTCTATGCTTGCAAGCACGGGTCCGATTTTGAAAATTAGGGTTCGATTGGTTAAACTGAAGACGAAGAGTAGAACAAATACCTTCACTCTCTGGGTGTTCCCGCTGATTGCCATTGTAGATTGAGGTTCTGATTTGGGTTTTACTTGCAGAGAATCGATTTACAAAACGTTTGGTGTGCAGGAGAAAAGACGATTGAATTGAATTGAACGTTAAAGTGGTGGTTGCTTTTTTACTTTTACTGTTCTATCACGGGTTGTGTTGTTTGCCAATCGCTACAGTAAAACCAGTAAATTCTTAAACCTTCATATTTATTACACGGTTCTATCACGGGGTGTGTTGTTTGCCAATCACTACAAATACCCCTTCATGTTTATTACATAACTAACCTAATTAAATACAACTATCTATCTATATATTTTTAAACCTAATTAAATATTATAAAATATAGTTCATTTAATTTAAAATACAATACTAATTAGATCAGGTTCATACTATAATATATAGTGCTTCAAATTAAATATAAATACTTAGATTCACGTACAGTACAATAGCATAAAATTATTAAGTAATTTACTATTCTACCCTTCTCGCCCTTCTCCAACCGGACCTTGGTCGACATCCTTCTGCACGGCGTCGTTTCGGACAACCTCGATCCAACCTGGGCCGAGGATAACTTCGCACTCAGCGTCGTTGTCATCTCGGACAGCCTCGGGTGCTTGTCCTTCGATCACTTCGCTCATACCATCGCAGATGCCGTCGCCGTCGAGTTCGATAGGAGGGTCGTCGCCGTTTAAGAATTCGTCGATCTCAAACACGACGAACAGCCTCCTTTGGGAGAGGTCGACGATGAGGTCGGCCTCTAGACGGCGGCGTACGTCATCGGCCGTGGTAGTCCGGGGGTCCGAGTTACGGACGATTTCCTGGAGGCGGGCGACGATTTGGGCGTCCGTCAGCATTCTTGGTCGATTTGTTTCTGGGATTAACAAAAATGTTATTTTCGGATGATGTGTGTTTTTATAATGTAGATGATGGAAGCCCTACAGCTTGCAAAACCGTAAGACCTTTCGAAAACCCTAACATATATCGCGGGACCCAGGCTCTAGTGCACGGGACCCAAGCTCTAGTTCGCGGGACCCAAGCTCTTGTGCACGGGACCCAAGATCTAGTGTATGGGGGCATGGGACCTATCAATAAGAAGTGATTATGCGCGGGGCCCATTCTTTTGCGCGCAGGTCCCCTGAATTTATGTGCAGGTCCCATTATCTAATGCGCCAGCACTAATTTGCGGGAACCATGCACTGATGCGCGGGTCCCATGAATTTATGCGCGGGTCCCGTGAATTTATGTGCGGGTCCTGTATATTTATGTGCGGGACTCATGCTTCTATGTAGGGTCCCATGATCTAACGCGCGGGTTGCCTGCTTTCAAGCAGGGTCCCCTACTCAACTGGACGTTTTAAAAAGTGAAAATTGAACATGTTCGCCAGTCCAAATCTAAATTTCGAAGCTTGGGGAACCCATTACCTTCGAAACAGGGTTTAGGACTGAGAGTTACGAATTTAGATGGTTATATTCAAAATACGACAAGTAAAAATACTTACAGTGAAGCGTGAGGTTCGAATTCGTTCACTGGGGATTTTCGAGTGTTCCTTCGCCTGTGAAGAAGCTGATATGAAGTCGAGACGTGGAAATTGTAGCTAATTTCTATTAAGGACGAGGACGAAGAAGAAGAATAATTCGGTGAGGTGGAATTAATGCTTTCTGCTGCAAAATGGACGTGCAGCTTTTATGGGCTCAGCCCTAGGACTTAAGGCCCATCACTAGATTAATCCATCTAAAATATCTTAAGGGCTTAAGATCAGCCCACATATGCGTCACGACCCACCAACTTACATGTGCAAAAGTAAAATAGATAATAATAATAAAAAAATGATGGCAAATCGATAATTCCGATGTAATTACTTTCTCCGTCTCGATGACCGATACAAAGAAAGTGGGGGACTAATGACGGGTCAAACCACTTTTATTTAATTTTTAAGCCCTATAATAAGCCCAAAACACTAATCCTTAACGATAAAGCCCAACGGCCCACCTACAGGCCCGAGATTCTGCCTATAAATACCCTAAGTGGGGCAAGCATTTAAGAAGGTAAGCACAATCACTCGAGTTGGGCCCCGCTCCTACAAAACTCGCTCCCGAAATCCTGTTCCCGTTGCCTCTCTAGGACCTAACACGTTTCTCCCGTGACCTACAACAGGGACCATCTGATTGACTCGGGACCAGAGGACCAAACCACGGGACCGCTCCGGATCAGTACTATAATCACATTAAGTTGGTACTATAAAGTACCTAACTTAGGTACTGCAACCACATTAAAATGGTCCACTAAACTTATTAAAAAAGTACGATAATTACTAGGCGTAAAAGAATTGGCTAAAAGACAAAACCTACATGTTACAGAATTCCTGACATTTCAATTGATATAAACGATGGCCAGAATATGTCAGAATCTGTTATAAAATATCACAAAATATCCTATAAACTTGTACTATTTGGTAATACAAATTACTTACAATTAATACCATGCGACATCATAATGAAGTACTTCAACCTAGTCATAACATATCATATCGCTCATAAATTTGGTACTACATATTAGGGTAAGATTTTTACCTACAATTTACGTGTTTTGATGCGAAATAATTTTATTATACGCAAATATGTTATATATATTTAAGCTTGTATCATATTTGATGGTATAGCTCTTATACTCGTGGTTTTGTAGTCCAAACCTCAACATATCAGGTCGTCATTGAATGTTTGTGCATGCTATATTTTTGGTACTACAACAGTACTCCTAGTGGTACCAGGCTATATCGTAGTTGGATACATCAACTGGGCAATATAATGTACTATATTCTTTACAATTTTGGTACTGCATATTTACGGTATGCGTTTTCTCGTCGCCATTTGTGTTTGCTTTCCTGCAAAACCGTTTACAATGACTATATTTGATAAACCTTTCATTTTGTATCATATTTGTTGGCATAACCCGTCCAGAAGTGTTTTGTAGTCTAAAGCATTTCCATTACAAGTAAAGGATCCTTGTAAGATAATTTACCTACATAATTAGAGAAAACTTGAGGTTTATAGACTCAAAATCATGAGTTGAGGATTATGCAAACAAATATAATATGAAATGAAAGATGCGACAAGTATACATATATATAAATGTTTAAAAGTAATTTTGCGTGAAAGATAACTGCGACAAAAGGACGCTTACCTAAATATACAGTACCAATTTCATAAGTAATATAGTACTTAATATTATGTGATTAATGTATCTAACTATGATATATCATTGTACCACTAATAATATTTTTATAGTATCAAATCTATTTTAGCATGCACAATCGCTAATAAGAGCTAAGATGCAGTACCAAATTATTGAGTGATATGGTACTCGCTAAACCGCGTTGAAGTACATTATTACAATGTCACATCATACCACTTGTAAGTGGGTTGCAGTATCAAATATTTACAGTCTAATAAAACATGAGTAAATTACGTTTCAGGCCCTCTTAAGTTATCTTCATTTGGATTCGGACCCCATTGGTTTAAATTTAAGTTTAAAGGACCAATCGCAAGTTTGCCTTATAGTTAAGGACCCAATTGCTTGAAGAAGACCCATTAGCCCTCAATTGTTGCGAAAATTTACATAGCTATGCCATCATCGCTCACGTCCGATTGTTTGTAGATCTGTGATTCTTACAACACCCAAACACCCTGAAGTCTCAGAAATCTTCGACGTTATTGAGCGGAAAAGGTCAAGCTCAATTGATCATGGGTCCTCGTAACCAAGGAAAATTCGATATTATGTTGGAATAATGCCTCAAACTCAATTCGAAATTTTGGTACAAACACGAGTGAAATCTTGATTTTCGTGCTCGATTAACGTGGATTCACACCAATTTGGATGTGGGTCTTAGTAATCAACAAGAAATAACAACGAATTTTGCCGCGACCTAAGATCCAGCATTTTCAATTTCAGTAACAAATCACTTTCTCTGGGTACCATTTTCTGCTCGTACAGAAACTCTACCATCAAAACCTATACCAGATTCTTAACATTGTGGAATTAATGTTGCCTCAGTAATAACAAATAATTTCAGTAACACGTCACTTTATCTAGGTACCACTTTTTACTATTTGGCAACCCTACCCTAAAAACAATAATAGATTCCTAACAGTGAGGAATAAAAGTTGCCTCATTTATAACAAATAACGAGGATACATTAACTATTTGTTTGCTATAATAACTACATGCAACTAGTACGATATAGGGTGTCAAGAGGATTGTTAGGTCCTCTGATTAACAACTCTACGATCCTAGGCTAGAATTCATAGTAATTCGATCGTTTTGATAATCAATTGAATTCGATCGAAAAACTCAAGTTAAGAACACGAGAGAGAATTCAATTAGAGTGAGAAAGTTACTGTTGTTTCTCTCTCTAGAAATCGAATTGCAAGCCCTTCGGATCAATTCTCTAAACTTTCTCTATTCAGCTCAATTTATTTAAAAGTATTTATACCAACAATCTTGGTATAAATATCGAACTAGTCCTTAATCTAAAGAATAATACAAGTAAAGCCCCTAATTACAAGGACAACCTATGAAATCAAGCACAATTACAAATGATATTCTACATTCTCCCCCTTTGTGCTTGATTGCGTCTCCGCTCTGTTCGTCCTTGTCGGGCATAGTACGATCTGCGCAAGCCCAGCGCATGCTTGTAGTTCCTAACGGTCTCCCTGAGCTTCAGGCGCTCCTCGATGTCATCCAATAATTCCATCAGGAGTGGCTGTTTCTCACAAACCGGTGGATCCTCAGCATCGTGTCTCTATTTATTTCTTCCAACCTCTGTTCGATATTCCTCCTGACGATCTTCAGGGTTCCGTCGCAAAACTTGTGAATTTCTGTCTTCAGCATCAACCTATTCTTCTTGGCAATTGGGTTGTTGTAGGTGATGCCGATGACAGAGCTGATATGCACGTGATTGCTTGGAAGCCTTTCGATCTCAGGTCCTTTGAAGAGTGGTTCGGCCATGTTGACCTTCTTCATATTGCTCTCAAGCGCCATTTGAAGGTCGTGAGCGGCGAAGTACTTGACTTGTTGCATCATGAACCGGTAGAGCCCTTCGAGGCCTTCTTTCTTGATGAAGCCCTGAGGACTTTTGTACTTCTCCACGTATAGCTGATAAAGACGGTAGACTTCATCGGCGGGGAGGTACGGCAGGTCGCTCTCGCTCAGTTCCTCTCGGGTCCTGTCCACTCGTTCGATGACGTAGTGAGGTGTTGGAAGTCCTCATTTGGCACAGTAGACACTGAGGAGTTGGCAAATTGGGGAGAGTTTTCTGAAGTGACTCTTCAGTCAATCCTTCGGGATCCCCAGCCTCACGTCCGGTCCTAGTTGGGTCAGCATCCACAGATATGTCATTCTCTTCTGCTGATCCCAGTGAGAGATCCCTCTCAGCACGAATTCATCCGGCTTCTTAATTCGATACGGTGACCTCCAAATGTTTTCCCTGACTTCTTCCAGGAAAGGTATCTCTATATGAATGTTCTCCCACGGCATGTCGATCCGAACGGTCCCTGGCATCTGTTCTTATAGGGGAGGCCGCTCGTTGTGTGATCAACTCCGGTAGCCTTGGGATTTCACTTTGGTAGTCTATACCTTCTTGAAGTTCGTCGTCTTCAATGATCACGAGATCCACGGATGCTTGTTGTAAGAAGTGGAGTACGTCCTGAAGCCGTTGTCTCTGATGCTCCTCGGGCATGGAATGGGTCATCCACTGGCCTTCGAAGATGTACTTGTCTAATACTTCGTGTCGATTGACGCCATGTCCAGAGGGTCCCGGTTGGTCTAGAGCGACGGAGGGAGTAGCTTGGGTAGCTGCCAGAGCTACAAGCATTGCAGCACTTGCTTCTTCTTCCGGAAGCAAGGGGCTTGAGTAGATCGGCGGTGTGGGCGGAGGCGTCCTGAGGTGAAAGGTTGGTGGGTCGATATGTGGTAGAGTGGCTGTGCGGTGCGTGGTTTGGGTAGTTTGGGTGGTTTGGGTAGTATGGGTGGTTTGGGTAGTTTGGGTTTCACCAGCTCCAGCGCTTGTCCGCGTAGCGCCCGAGCCTTGTCCTTGGCCGGATGTAGATGTCCTCTGCATCTTCTCCCCCTTATGATGGTCCTGATCGTCAGGATCGTCATGTCTGCGCCGGAAATGGGAGCTTTGGCCCCGGCAGGTGTCAGTCGGTGGCTGAGGATGATCCACCAATCGCCGATAGAGGGACTCTTCTTGAGGCGATCGGATGGACAGGCCTATCAAACGGGCTAGGAGAATGTCGTGGAGCTCGATGATGGGGATGGTGTATGGGTTGATGAGGATGGAGGAAGTGGCTAAAGGATCGGTGGGTGTGGGTTGTGGAGGTGTGGGGTGGGTTTGTGACGAAGGGCCTTCAGAGGCAGGTGCTTTCCCGGTATCTCTTCGGGATGTCTCGATTGCTTGAAGTACTCTCTCCATGATCTTGTCTTCCATTGACTGTACAGCGGCAGAGAGAGCGGCCTGGAACTGCTCGTTCGTCACAAATGGAGTGGACGCCTCCATGGATGGACCAGGACGACTGATGTCGCCTGTATCAACCCTAGAGTAGACACCGACTCTGCGGGTTGGCTCATAGTCACTTGAGGTTGTGACTGTATGAGACTTCCACCCAATCCTCGAGTCGAATCCTGAAGATTTGCCTCTACGGGTGTTAAGCCAGGCTTAGGTTGTGCCTGCGAACCAGATAGCACGTGAGATGGTTGCGGCTCAAGATCGAGCGATGAGGTGCCGGCAACACTTGTCGTTGTGGTCAGCGTAGTATCTGGGGCGGTGGTGACTTCTGGAAAGAGCCACTCCAACTAAATACTGAGTCTTCTGGGAGTCCGCCTGATCAGACTGATTTCCTCGTCAGACTCTGTGTCAGACGGGGTGGCGGTGTGAGGAGTAAGGTCTCGACCGACGATCTCAATTTTCTGATCTGTCACCAGTAGAAGTGAAGTGTGCCCCATTTCCGTTTCGGGCTGTGCTTCTTGTTGAAGAACCTCCTCAAAAGTTTCTTCGAGCACGCCAACATGTACGGGCACTTCCACTTGTAATTCGAGTGCAGGAGCCTCGAGCGCCATCTCTGTAGCCACTACGTCTATCAAAGCATCTTCCACGTTGGGCATCGGCTCTTCGATCATAGGAGACTCCTGTTGAAGCTCCTGAGCGACAACGTCAATCATCGCCTCGTCAGGGCTTGGTTGGTGTTGGGGAGGGCTCACATGGTGATCTGCCGGGGGCCCTCTGATCATTTCCTCCGTTAAATTGTGTTCCCGGCAGAACCTCTGATTCTCAGCTCCCGCGGGGTCGGCGAGTCTGAGTAAGTTGAGTGGAATCGGCATCGACGGTTGGTCCAGGTCCGTGAGCCGTGGGTTATGGAAAAACTTAAGCCTTGGCGGCTGGTAGTTTCCACCAGGAGGTAGCTGGGGGATGTTGGCTGCATGTAGCTCCATGAATTCGCTGATGATCACGTTGAACCATCGAGCATAGAGCACGTTCTTTGACCATTGGTTCTTCTTCAGCCGAATCTGTTCAGCTAGATCCTTCCAGATCAGCTGTGCAAAGTCATAGTTTCTGGCGAAGGCGAGGCCGTGAAAGATCTGCAGTATGTTGCCGTTGCCTGTCGAATCCAGCTTGTTTGGGTGACAGACACTTGTTCACTGTGCCGAACAGTGTCTTCCAGGGTGAGGGATACCGCTGCTCTGGACCTGAGCTAATCTTGTAAGCGGCGGTTGGTATCCCATGTGCAGGAAATCCTGAATCATCTCTGCGTCCGTCGGGAGCGGGTCATAGTTGTCGTTGTGAGGCAGGTCCAGTATCATGCCGAACCGGCTCTTGCTCATGTGAATATGCCGCGTCCCGATTCGGGTCATGAAAGAGAATGTCCCATCTGCTACGGCTCCTTGTATACATCCCCAGAACTGCTGGAGATAGACCATCGGCACTGAGGCAGTGAACGTCAGCGCGTGCCAAATGGGGTGGCCTCTGAGGATGGATACGATGATCTCGTCCGGGCACCGAAATGTGTCCAGATCCAGCTGAAAGTTCGTATCCTGAACCTTCAAGTACATATTGTGATCATATATGTGGTTGTATCTTGGGTAGCAATCCATCTAAAATATAAGGCATATAAAAGTTCATTAGCTCAATTTTATTTTTCAATCGAAATATGAATAAATTTCATCAAACTATAGTAATATTGCAAATAATAGCATGTTCGATGAATTTGAATTGAAATCATATCAAATGCATAGTGTATGTTCAATTTCAAAAATCGTGATGGCATGAATGTAATTTCGAATGAAATATTTGTCGCGTGAAAAACAGTTCGAAATTTCGCTAAGTGTTAAATCAGTAAGTCACTGTTCATGCCGAGAAAACTTTCGATCGATAAAGTTGAATTGCAATTTAATTGCCTATACACTGATTTCAATTGAAACGTTTCCGTGTAATTTCTCGATCGAGAAATTTTATTCGCTGATAGTCGCTACAGAGTAAAAGACTTAGAGAAAAATTTTCTAAGTGTTGAAGATGAAATTTAGACTGTAGTCGATCAATTTTACGATCGAGAAAAATTCCGTGTAAATTTACGATCGAGAAACTAATTCTCAGGTAAATTTCCTGTCGAGAAATTTTCTTCGATTGAATAAAATTTTTCGATTTGAAATTTGTCGAGCGGTATGTGATTTTCGATTGTAAGTAAAATTTTTCGCGACGAAATATTGTTATCGAGAAATTAGGCAACGAAAGACTAAGTCAATCGTCGAGAAATTTTTCGATCAATTAAATCCTAAGCGGCGAATTTTTCGATCGAAAAATAAAGCGTTGAAAAAAATAATTATTCGTTGCTAAATTTTTTGCGACCAAATTGAAATTAAATCGAAAATTCTATTTTGCGATAGTAAGTTTTTCGCTAGATAAAATTTGCATCTAAAATATCTATTCAGTGCATAAGTTTTTCGCTCGCAGAAAATCATAATTGGACTTCGATGGTAAGTGTAGCGGTTATAATCTTTTTATCGTGATGACTAAGTCAAAATTTTGCGATCGAAAACTAAATCGACACAAATAGTATCTCGATTGAATTGTAATCCAATTAAGATAATTTGCGATCGACAAAGCTCTTCGACAGCTTCGAAACTTCAAATACCCACTTTCATCGAAACTCATTTTATCATCACAGATGGAAATTTTCCAACGATTTACGCTATCTGTTTCGTCAAAAACATCGAATCTATCTAAACAACGGGCATTTAACTCAGAAAATCCAAGAAGCATGCCTAAGTTTAGTGAAACAGTATACTTTTAAATGGTTTTTGAAGAACAGTCGAAAAATCTTAACTAAACATGCGAAAAACTACAGAATTGAAAAGCAAATCAAGTTATAACATACGCAATCGTTAACCGAATCGAAGTTCTACCTTAATCAGACGATTTGAAGTGAAAATTAGAAGATTTTTGAAGAATTTTGTATCGTCTGAGAAAGTTTTGCGTGAGAGAATTTCTGTCGATTAGGTTTTGCGTGAGAAAAGTTTTTCGACTGACAGAAGTTAAACTTTTATTAACTAGCATTAAATTGTTGCCAGGCTTGTGATTTGACATTTTGCGATATAAGGGATCAGGCCCATTACTATTTGCACACGAAAAATTCTAATTTTTCGATCGCAAATTATTGCAATTAATCAAAATCGATCCCGACACTGTTCACGATCGAGAAACTTTAGATTGCGAATTAATTCAAATGTCCAGTTTCTCGATAGTAAGTTCTTCTAAAGTATTTCAGATTGACCCCTATTTCAAAATAAAACCCATTATAAGGCTCCCCCTTAGTAATTAAAATATATTCAATTAACTCCCTGTATTTTCCGAGTAGTAACGTCTAGCTCCCCTGGTAGTAGTTTTTAAAAAATCTGTACCACTTAGAGATAAACGTTAGTAATAATGGAGTTAATCAACAATTAATTTTGACAATGTATCTTTGGAATATCTGGTTTCGTGTCTAGCTCCTCTCTTTGTAGTGTCGACGTCTCACTCATTGATGCACAAGAATTAACTAATTATGCAAGCATATTAAATCAATTCAAGTCACGAGCATAAAAACACACAAATTTACCAAGTAAGTACGTGTACATGGTCCCCGAAAACATGTACATCAAAATATTGTGCGAGGGTTAGAGCATAGAAAAACTTATTGCATTTAAACAATTCAGTACCAATGCAATCTAAAATTGCATTTAGAATGTGCGACATACAAAAAAAATTCGCATTTATTCAATTCAATGTATATGAAACATAACATTTCATGTCAAAATGTGCGAATTATATATTTATATATATAATTTTTTTTATTATTTTTATTAATTTTTTTCGTATTTTACTATTATTATAGTATGGGGTCAGATTATTTTGCTTCGATCACTCGTCAAGCCTAAAAATTTTACGTGACATTTGAAAGAAAAAATGCAGTCAAGTCATGTCGTCAAACTAGAGTCCTAAGATCATAGATTTTTCCATTTCGACAACTCTCACTATGTTCGCTCTTGCTCTCAATAATTTCTATCTTGGAATTTGAATATTATTATCACTCAAGTCAACACATGCAATTTTAAGTCAGTTTACCTGTGATCGAGACATGTTTAATCATTTCACCCAAGCAAAAGACCGTCGATTGGAATCAAAGGGGTGTAAAGGTTTTAGTTTGGCTAGGACTTTGAAGGGAAGGAATTTAGAGGAAAGTGAGCTTATCTCTTCGTCATCTGCCATTTCTATGTCTGTCTCCTTTCTTTTCGGCATATTTCTTCTTTTCTCCCTTATTTACTATCCGTTAATAAGCTATGCTCAAGCTGAAGCTCCGCTTCTCCATGAGGCTATAGGAGATTATCGTAGGCGAAGTTCTTCTTGTTGATTCTCGGGCCGATACCGTGCTCCTCTTCTCTTAGTCCGTGGATAGGTTTCAGAGATTATCTATTTGGAAAAGTTCACGGTTATGGAATTCGTACCCGAGGCTGCGCTCCTCTTCTCGTTTCCCGATTTAAGACCGGATTATCGTTGGAGAAGTTCACTTCGTGGTACTCCTCTTCCAGCCGTTCTGACGAGCGTCCGAGATTATCGTTGGAGAAGTTCGCAGCAGGAACCACACCACTTTCTACAAGGTAGTCGGAAGGCCGGTTCCCTTGGTCTTTGCGCGTTGAGCAATGCCTTCTTTTGTCATCATCCTACTTTTCTTTTGTTATCTCCCCCTCCTTTTCTCGTTTGAACAACCATTCGAAAAGTATAGACTTCGGTTGAAGGCTGGGAATGGGTTTCAAATGAAGAAAGGACGTCGGAGACGGCTCAAAGTGGATGACTAAGGGCAAACGTGAGGAGGAATTTATATAAGGCCGAATGAGGAATATCCTAAACTCCCTTATCATTTTCCTAACGATCTAACGCAAGGTGAGTATGACACCAAGAATCACTAGGTAAGACAAGTAATTGATGTGTGACTCACTCGAGAAATAGATCCAAATAAAGAAAAAAAGAACAAGGCTTGAATCCTCACGTATGTAGAGTGACTTTGTGTCTAGTGGAACAATCAACTGACCTTTTTAGACACAAGAATGCGACTTAGACTGACAAAATTTAAGCAATTAAATCGATCGCATGTCGGGGTAAAATTCTTGGTGACTTTAGATCAAAGCATCCTAAAGGATTTCGTCATACCCCGTTATATTATATATGTATATATATTTATTATTGTTAATTATTATTTATTATTATTATTTTGTTTTTTTTTAATATCACGCAACATAAGGACAAATAAGCATAGAAAACACATAGAATAGAGCATGTGATAGCACAGAAGATCAGGTAATGCACATATTACGGAAGATTCAACATGCCTAATTTTCCGACAAGGAATTGGAATCGTTTCTCATCCAAGGCCTTGGTGAAAATGTCGGCTAATTGAAACTCCGCGTTCACAAAGTACATCTCTATCGTGCGTTTTCCTACGTGATCTTTGATAAAATGATATCTAATGTCTATGTGTTTTGTGCGTGAAAGATGAACAGGATTGCAAGAAATGGCAATTGCACTCTGACTATCACTATATATGGGTATATTTGTTAGATTGTACCCGTAGTCGCGAAGCTGTGTCCGCATCCACAGCATCTGTGAGCAACAGCTGGCGGCAGCTACGTATTCTGCTTCTGCCGTCGAAGTGGACACACAGTTCTGCTTTTTGGATGACCAGCAGACCAGCTTCTCGCCTAGAAATTGAGCGCCACCGGACGTGCTTTTCCTGTCCATTCGGCAACCTGCATAGTCAGCGTCAGTGTAGCTGATAAGTTTGAAATTCGTACCCTTTGGATACCATAGGCCAAGGGTAGAGGTGCCCTTAAGGTAGCGAAGAATTCTTTTGACCGCGAGCATATGGGATTCTTTGGGTTCGGCTTGAAAACGGGCACACAAGCAGGTGGCAAACATGATATCCGGCCGGCTCGAAGTGAGGTAGAGAAGAGATCCAGTGATACTGCGATACAATGTGATGTCGATCGATTTACCAGGGGGATCGGCATCCAACTTGCAGCTTGGTGACATAGGAGTGCTGAGAGGCTTGCTCTGGTCTTGATGAAACTTCTTCAGAATATCCTTGATGTATTTTGTTTGACTGATGAAAATTCCATCATTGAGCTGCATGACCTGAAGGCCTAAGAAAATTGCATCTCTCCCATGTGACTCATTTCGAATTTGCTCTTCATGAGATCTCCAAACTTCTTGCAGAGTCGAGGATTTGTTGATCCGAAGATGATGTCGTCGACGTATACTTGGACGACCATCAGATCTTTGTCATGCCATTTAATGAAGAGGGTTGTGTCTATCGTTCCGCATATGAATCCAGACTGCACGTGGAAATCACTCAGGACATCATACCAAGCACGTGGGGCTTGTTTTAGTCCATAGAGAGCTTTGTCCAAACGATAGACGTGATCGGGATGTTCTTGATCAACGAAACCTTCCGGCTGAGCGACGTAGACTTCTTCTTTTAACACGCCGCTGTGGTTTTAACATCCATCTGATAGACTTTGAAATCTTTGTGAGCCACATAAGCCAGCAGGAGGCGAATAGCTTCGATACGGGCCACAGGAGCATAAGTCTCGTCGTAGTCGATGCCTTCCTGTTGATTGTATCCCTTAGCTACTAGCCTTGCTTTGTTCCGGATCACTTCACCATCTTCATTTTTCTTATTCTTGAAAACACATTTAGTTCCGACCACTGTTTTCCCATGTGGACGGGGTACCAAGGTCTACACTTGAAGACATTCGAATTGATTAATTTCCTCTTGCATTGCAATTGTCCAATCCGGGTCTCGAAGTGCGTCTGCTACTTCGGTAGGCTCGTTTTGGCTCAGGAAGCAACTGAAAAGACTGTGTTGACGACGTGTCCTCACACCATTCGGAGGATCGCCAATTATCTGATCGACCGGGTGACCTATAGTCCACTTGCGCTTATGAGGCAAGGCTGTAGCAGATGCGTCAGCCATCTGTGGATCTAGATTGCCTATAGTCTCCGATTGATCATTTGTCTGAGGAAGTTCCAATTGTGCACTTGGATCGATCGTCTCTGATGATACTTCCTCGAGGACCACTGTAGGTTCTTCGGTATTCTGTGGCAAATCTGAATCGGGTGGGGTAGAGGTGTGAGATGAACTTGGTACATCGGTCTCGAACGGTGGAGAATCCACTGTAGGTGCAGTGGTGCATGTGGCGACCCTACTTTTCTAATTAGGATTAGTGGCGGATTTCCGCAACGTAAGCCGCGGAAGGCCCGTCTAATTAAAACTTTTTCCTAAAATAATATATATTACTGTAAACATATGTCTACATTGTCATCTCTGTACACGGGCCGAAGCCCCAAAATTATCGAAAGAACAAAAAGCCCTAACGCCGCTCCACAGGTCTTCATCCATGTGCCGCTCTGCCCTCAAAAGTCCGTGGAGTACTGCCACCAGCCGCCTCAGTCACGACGCGCATCAGCGTCGGACTCAGTACCTACAACACGTAAACACTGAGCAACTTGCCCAGTAGGTGAATAGAAGGCGTGTATGCAAGTGTGCACTCAACCCCGATCCCAGTATCTCACAACATGATATAATGCACACTCTTTCTTTTCCCACATTCCTATTTCACACAACACAGGGCCCTAGGTTAGGCTCGACACCCTCGCGCGCAAAGACTACTGGGAGGCCACCCCCAAGTCTCGCGGCAGCCTACCCTGGTAGTGCACTAGACGATCACGCCAATGGCCTCCTACCGGGTCGCTCCGCACCAAAAGTATACACTGATAGTGCACTGGACGATCACGCCGATGGCCTCCTATCAGGACACATCAATATCTCATCAGCGGTATGCACCTCGGGACGGTCATGCCCGAGTAGACAGATCGATCACGCCTGTCTCCGCCAGGTGCCCAGTGAGCCCAACCTCGACTCATCTAAGAGTCACCAATCACAAGCATCTCATTCTACCTCGTACGTCAATATCTCATATCGTTACCGTCACACTATGGTACAACCGTCTCTTGCCCTAACGTGACATGCATGTGCCAAGCATGTATATGAAATTTCATAAAAACATAATTCATATTAAACTCGTGGAAACATGTATAACACATAAGTCACGTAAGTCACGTAAATCATCAATACGGAACACATAAATTCACATTTGTGTTTACGTATTGTAGATGGATGATCCACCTACCTCCTCCCGCTAAAACCAGTCAAGAGGTCTGGTGGAATCCGTAAATGTTGAACCTCTAAATAAATAAATATTATCATATCAGTACATTTGCTAAACTGTATAAGTTTTCAAGTTCCCAAACCCTAATTATAGAAAACCTTAAAATTTATGAAAACCTAAAAACAATGATATTCCTAAAAATAAATAGACCCTAAAACATTGAAAACCTTAGAAATAGCAGAATAATAAAATACCGAAAATTTATGAAGTGTAGAAATCTTAAGACAATGTCGAAATCTTTAGACAATGTCTAGAACTATGATGTCGAAATCCTCAAAATGTCGAGACCTCTATACACATACAAATATTATCGAGATCTGTTAAGGAATTAAATGTAGAACAATACCATGGAGGATGTCGAGACCTATATACACTGCGAAAGGTAGACCTCGCGAAGCATGAAGAGTGGATGTCGAAATATTTTAGATCAAATGTCAAGATTATTAATAAATGTCGAGTTCATATTAGAATAGAGAATATCGAGATCATATTTGTCCGAGAACTTGGATGTCGAAATTAAAATGTCGAGACCTTTTATATACTGAAAGAGGTAAATCTCGAGATTATGTGTCGAAGCTTTACAAATGTCGAGACTTTATAGACTTCGAATATTTACCAATACAAATGTCCAGCTATTTCATTATAAGATCGAAATCATTAATTCATAATCTATCGAGATTCTTATTCATTAAAATATCAAGAAAACAAATGTCGAGACATTCTTATTCGACTTCTCTAAACACACAAAATACCCTAGAATTATCGAAATGTACATCACTATAATCCCTTCAAAATTCTAGACTAATTCCAGAAAAGCACACGTTCTACATTCAAACTTTCCTCAATATTTCATGTTCCAAGAACCGTTAATCCTTCTATTTTACCACATTACCCATGTTATCAAAATCAAACTAGGAGACGTTAGGGTTTTCTGTAAACATGGCCGATTGCAAAGATTGTAAATTCCTATGATATGATTATGTAACTACTCCTAATCTTGAACTAAAATTCGAAAAGACTTAGGATTTTTAACATAATACCTTCGAGAACCTCTTCCTTTCCAAAGTTTTTGAATTTATTAATGGTCTTGTTCTTTGTCGAGATTTCTTCCTCTTTGTCTGATTATGTTCTTGCTACTTCTTTCTACTAAGAATGGAAATTCTCTCCTACTCAAAATCTCGACATATATTAGATAAGTACCAACACTTTGGAATTTTAAATGATGGGACAAGCAACTGATAACGTTCGTTTCCCTTAGGTTTAAGTAATGTCATTACTTATAATCTTTCCATGATTTTGGGCCTATGTTTCGAAGGTTAATTGTGCAGCCCATCTATATTTGTTTGCTTACTATTCTTATTTATTTATTACTTTATTTTATTTTATATATTTTTTTATTTTTTTCCAAACCTCCTAATTCACGAAATTAGAAAATTCAAAACTGATTAAATCAAAATCCCGTATTAAAATTTTACGGGTATTACATCCTTCCCCCCTTAAAAGAATTTCGTCCCCGAAATCAAGCCGACTGGAATAATTCGGGATAACGAACTCTCATATCATTCTCACGACCCCAAGTGGCTTCCTCAACTGATTGATTCCGCCACAAAACCTTAACTAACGGAATAGTCATATTCCGTAGTCGTTTCGACTCGTACATCAAAATCTCTACAGGCTTCTCTTCGTAACTCAAGTCAGGCTTGAGCTGTTGATAAAGAAGCTCGTTCTGAATTACATGATTCGGGTCCGCGACGTATTTTCGTAATGTCGATACGTGAAATACGTCGTGAACTTGCAATAGGGAAGTCGGTAATTCCAACTGGTATGCAACTTCACCGACTCGTCTGATAATTTTGAATGGGCCTATGTATCTTGGACTTAGCTTGCCCTTCTTTCCAAATCACTTCACTCCCTTCATCGGGGAAATCTTCAAAAATACTTGGTCGTTCTCCATGAATTCCAATGGTCGTCTCCTATGATCTGCGTAACTTTTCTGTCGGCTCTGAGCCGTTCGCATTCTTTCCCGAATTTTAGTCACTGCTTCTGTTGTTTCTCGGATCATATCAGGTCCTAATAAGGCTCGTTCGCCGATTTCGTCCCAATGAACTGGGGATTGGCATTTGTGCCTATATAATGCCTCGTACGGCGCCATTCCGATTGTAGCGTGGAAACTGTTGTTGTAGGAGAATTCGATCAACGGCAATTACTTACTCCAGTTTCCCTTGAAGTCTAATACGCACGCTCGTAACATGTCCTCAAGGGTTTGGATCGTCCGTTCAGACTGCCCGTCGGTTTGGGGATGATATGCAGTACTGAATGATAGCTTAGTACCCATCGCCTTTTGTAAGCTTTGCCAGAAGTTGGATAGAAATCTCGAATCTCGATCCGAGACGATAGAAATTGGAATCCCATGGAGTCGAACAATTTCCTGAATATACAATTCAGCGTAGCGTTCCATGGAAAAAGTAGAATTGATTGGAAGGAAATGGCTGATTTCGTCAGGCGGTCTACTACCACCCAGATAGCGTCATGGCCTTTCGTCGTCTTTGGTAAACCAACGACGAAATCCATCGTGATATGGTCCCATTTCCATTCGGGAATCGGTAAAAGGCTATACAGATCCAGCTGGTCGCTGGTGTTCCGCTTTGATCAGCTGGCATGTCATACATCTACTTACGAATGTGGCGATATCCTTCTTCATTCCCGGCCACCAATATATGAATCGTAAATCTTGGTACATCTTTGTCGCTCTCGGGTGTACTGAGTACGTTGTTGCGTGCGCCTCTGTCATTATCGTTCGTCGTAACTCCTCGTCATTGGGCACGTACAGCTGATTCTTGTATAACAAGGTTCCGTCTGCCCGGATTTCGAAGTCTTCGGGTAGTGTATCCTTCGCCTTCAGGTAGAATTCATCCTCTTCTTGTGCTTTTTGAATTCGTTCTAGCAACGTCGGCTGAAGAGTCAGCGTTGCTAGTTTCGTTTCGACTTCGCCCAAACTAACTATTTCCACTCCTAGTCTGTGCAAATTCCGTACTCATCGCCTTTCGACTGAGCGCGTCTGCGACTACGTTTGCTTTGCCCGGATGATAATTAATAACGCAGTCGTAGTCTTTTACAAGCTCCAGCCATCGTCGTTGCCTCATATTTAACTCTCTCTGGGTGAAGAAATATTTCAGGCTTTTATAATCTGTGAAGATCTCGCACCTCCATAAAGGTAATGTCTCCAAATCTTTAAGGCGAAGACGACTGCTGCAAGTTCTAAGTCGTGGGTTGGATAGTTCTTTTCGTACTTTTAGTTGTCGTGAAGCATAAGCGATCACCTTCCCATTCTGCATCAGCACGCATCCTAGTCCGTTCTTCGATGCATCACTATAGACTGAGAATCCTCCCGTTCCCAATGGTATTGTTAGAATAGGAGCAGAAGTGAGTCGCTTCTTCAATTCCTGAAAGCTTTGTTCGCAAGCTTCAGACCACTTGAAAGGTACATTCTTCCTGGTCAAGTTCGTCAGCGTTGAGGCGATGCTAGAGAAGTCAGCTATGAACTTACGGTAATATCTCGCAAGTCCCAGAAAACTTCGGACTTCGGTCGGACTAGTTGGTCGTGGCCAATTGTTCACGGCCTCAATCTTACTTGGGTCCACGGATATTCCACTCCCGGAAATCACATGTCCCAAGAAGGCTACTAGCTCAAGCCAAAATTCGCATTTCTTGAATTTGGCGTAGATTTGTTTCTCTCGCAGGATTCCTATGACGATTCGTAAATGGTTCTCGTGTTCCTCCTTCGTCTTAGAATACATCAATATACTCATTGACCATCGGTACGTCCTTCAGTTCTGGCTGAGGTAACTCCTCTGCCTTCACCGCATATACTAGATAAGACTCACAACCAGATCTCAATAGTCATTGAGCCTTCAGCGCAGAGATTCGCGGAATACGATTCAAAGTAGTTTTTCCCGAAAAAATGAGCACCTCTTCTTCGGGCAGTTGAAATTTTACGACCTTCTTGTTACAATCTATGATGGCTCCGTATTTCGAAAGCCAATTCATCCCAAAAATAACATCATAGTCATTCATTGGGATCACAATCAGGTCGACGCTCAGATCTCTACCCTCAATGTTAACGGAACATCCTTCCAGCACGTGGTTAGTGCGCGTCGGATCACCGTGTGGTAGGGTAACTATGTAATTGCACTCAGATAAGGTAGGAGAAACTCCCACCTTTTCCACATATTTGGCCGACACAAATGAAAGTGTGGCCCCAGAGTCGATTAACACGGAAGTGGGCACGTCATAAATAATCAGCGTACCCGTTACTACGGAAGGATTTGCTTCGGCCTCCTCATTCGTCAGAGTAAAAACTCGTGCTGGCACTGGAGGGGGTCGAATCAACGGTCGGTTCGGAACTTGAGGCATATTTCATTGTAGTTCCTAGCGTAATGTCCGATTTTCCCACATAGGAAACATTGTGGGGTCGGGTTTGGTCTTGGTCCATAGCACGGACCAGAATGGAAACGCCCACACTGTCGGCATTGAGTCGCAGCACCTGAAGGCCGGTTCGGAACATTAAACGGCCCTTGATTCGGTCTTGGCCTCCAATTCTGCTGTCCCGGTTGATTTCCGCGATAATTTGGTCCCCTGCCAAAGAATTGGCGTTTCTGGTTCCCTCCTCCTTGCCGTGCTTCCGCTCTCCGCTTTGCATCCTGCGCCTTTGCAACCCTACTCTCCGCCTGCTCAGCTAGGATTGCTCGCTCAGCGATACGGGCATAAGTATTCCCTTCCGCGTCGTACATACTTACGCTTCGGAAGATCTCGGGTTTGAGACCCTCCAATAAACGTTCTATCTTCAGCTCGTCAGTGGCCACGATATGTGGCGCAAACCTAGACAACTTCTCGAACTTACGGATGTGGTCTGCTACAGACATCCCTCCTTGCTTCAGATTAATAAATTCATTTAACTTCTGCACTCGATCTGGCGCCGTGAAATATTTTCCTAGGAAGTGTCTTAAACCTCTCGCAGGTCATCATAGTGGGATCCTCGAGCACCTGAACGGTATCCCACCAGTAGCCCGCGTTCTCACGTAACATGAAGGTGGCACAAGTCACCTTCTCAGTATCGGGTAGGTGGCTAACGCGAAACATATTCTCGATGGTCCTAAGCCAATCCTCTGCATAGGTGGGATCGGCAGCTTCCTCAAATGAAGGGGGCTTAATCTTCGGAACCTCTCCCCGACAGCTTCTGCACGTTCTATGCCAGGGGATGAGTGACGTTCCGAGGAATTTTGACGGTGAATGAGATCGTTAATCTGATCTGACTGTCTCGGATCAGATCCGTCAACTGGTGGATAGTAGATCGATCATCATTAGGTGGGGATTCGGAACCCGCCCTACGACTAGTTTCGCCAACTTCTCTACGTGTCCTTGGCATTTTTAAGTAGTTCTACAAGCATTCATAGAAACACGTTTATTAAGTAACACGTAATCACATAACCAATCTTTAAACTTACAGGCCAGGCTGGTTCTCCAGGCTTTTGAGCGGCAGTACATGGACAGTCTTCAGAATCTATAACCTAAGCTCTGATACCACATGTAACATCTCGTCCTATACCGGGTGTCACTATAGCATCCGTCCCTACCGGGACCAGTGGGGTTGGGCCCACCACACTCCGACTGATAGTCTGGCCCCACCGTATTACCATTTAACCTTCAAGCGTGCTTCGTCCTCGCTCACACGCACCCTGGGTAAACTTCCCAGGGGGTCACCCATTCCAAGATTGCTTCAAGTGAAGCACGCTTAACTTCGAAGTTCTTTCGGATGGACTCCCGAAAAGGTAGGTCGACCTTGGTGATATGAGTAGTACTATCAATTCTTATATACGATTCTTAGCCTGACACGCCCATACATTGTCAGTCTCAGGATCCCCTCTCATTCGGGTGTCGGATCGGTTCGTTCATGTACCCCTTCGCCTAGAAGCCTGCCAGGAGCCGCTCCTTGTCCGTGCACTTCTCTGGCACCGGCGATCACTCGCCGCCCTCATCGGCCCCGGGTGTCACATGCCCACCAGCTTCCGCCTGGTTCGTCCCCGAACCAGCATCGTATTGCGAGAGGTTGTTTACGTGCTGGTTCGGGGACGAGTGCACACTTGCATACATGCATTTTAATCACCTACTGGGCAAATTGCTCAGTCTTTACGTGTTGTAGGTACTGACTCCAACGCTGATACGCGTCGTGACTGAGGCGGCTGGTGGCGGTGCTCCACGGACTTCTGAGGGCAGGGCGGTACATGGATGAAGACCTGTGGAGCGGCGTTAGGGCTTTTTGTTCTTTTGATATTTTTGGGGCTTCGGCCCGTGTACAGAGACGACAATGTTGACGTATGTTTATAGCAATATGTATTATTTTAGGAAAAATAATATATTTGGGGTCGAGTGCACACTTGCATACATGCATTTTATTCACCTACTAGGCAAATTGCTCAGTGTTTACGTGTTGTAGGTACTGAGTCCGACGCTGATACGCGTCGTGACTGAGGCGGCTGGTGGCGGTGCTCCACGGACTTTTGAGGGCAGGGCGGTACATGGATGAAGACCTGTGGAGCGGCGTTAGGGCTTTTTGTTCTTTTGATATTTTTGGGGACTTTTCTAATTAGAATTAGTGGCGGATTTCCGCTACGTAAGCCGCGGAAGGCCCGTCTAATTAAATTCCTAAAATAATATATAATACTATAAACATACGTCTACATTATCGTCTCTGTTAGGATATTTAATTAGTTGTGTCAATAGTTTAAGTCTTGGAATTAATTATGTAATTATCTTTAGCTTGGGCTTTGGACTAGATTGTAATTATTTTATTATTTAGTGATTGGGCCTTAATATACCTAGGGTTAATGTGGTATATAAGGTTTTACCAACTCACTTTGAAGGCTAATCAAAGATCAAAAGGCTTACTCTTATTTTCACACACTACACACACTCAAAGGTGAGAAACTCTCCCTTTTCATTCCATTTAGCCACTTTGATTCCTTGTTTGGTGCATTTCGGGACCAACAAGTGGTATCAGAGCAAACGTGGATCGATCTTCTGTGATTTGAATCCAGTTTCGTTCGATTCCAAGCAAGATCAAAGGTGTTTTTGAGCAAAAAATTGGTTTCGGGCATTTTGAGCTTGTTTTGGGGTTTTGATGCTTCGGTTTTGTGTTTAAAACCCTCCCCCAGATCAAGTCTATGCCTAAAATGGTTTTAGAACACTTTTGGATCAGTTTTAACGAGTTTTGAACGAGATTTAAGCAGAAAATTTTCAGAAAAGGACATCTCGGCCATTCTCTGTTTTCGATCGATTTGACCCATTTTTTGTTGTTTTTAGCTCACAAATCGGTCGATTATGTGTTTAGGGAAGGATTTCTGAAGTTTAGGATCAACTTTGAGCGATTTTGGTTGAGATTTGAGTGAAAACGGACGGTTTTTCTGGAAAATATCGCGACATACCAATGGAACAGTACTTGATGTTCTTGGCCGCGAAATTTTGCTGAAACGTTCAAAACCGCGAAAGTTTCACCTTTTAAGCCGCGAAACTTCTCTTTCATTGCAACTTCTCGCAACAACCTATACTCAAAATCCGAGAAAGTTTAAATCCGCGAAAATTTTTTTCTTAGGCCAAATTTTTTTTCTCAACTTCATGCTCTATAAAATCCGAGAATTTCCAAAACCGCGTAAATGTCTCTAAGATCCAATCTTTCTCAAGTTAATACTCTTTAAAATCCGAGAAACTTTATACACGAGAAAGTCTATTCCAAGAATTTTTCTGAGCCGCGAAATTTTCAAAAATCTGAGAAATCTTTCTAAGTCGAGAAATTAACAGCCGAGAATTTTTAGAAATTCCATATCCTATAAAGATTATCCCGCGAAAATTTTTATACCCGAGAAATTTTTTCTTAGACCGCGGAAGTTTTTGAACTCTGTGAAAATTTTACATCCGAGAAATTTTTCTAAGGCCGAGAAATTTTTGAAAGTCACGAAAATCTTTACATCCGAGAAAGTTTTCAAAGCCGAGAATTTTTGAAATCTTACATCTGAGAATTTTTTTTCTTTGACTGAGAAAGTTTTGAAATTCACGAAATTTTTACATCCGAGAAATTTTCAAAGCCGAGAAAAATTTATCTCATCTGAGAAAGTTTTCTTTAAAAACCACGTCTCTTTCAAATCTGTGAAAATTTCCTAAAAATCACACTTCAACTCTTGACGCAATTTTTTTTTTCGCGAAATTTTCTTGTGAAATTTTAAAACTCTCAACTTAGAATTATTCCCACATGCGAAACTTTTAAAACGAGAAATTTTCACTTGAGAATTTTCCTTCGGACTTTCTCTTTAAAACTCTCAAACACCGAAATTTCTCAACATCAAAATTCTTGGATAACACTTCATTTATCACGTCTCCTTGAGCTGCAAATTTTTTTTGTGTGTTAAGTCTTTTTCTCATGATAAAAACGTCTTGGTTTAAACTTTTCTCAAACTTTTAAGATTTGATCCTTACACTTTAGTACTATCTCCCTAAACCACTTTTGCGATAAAATTTGTTTTGCTTTCCAAGTCTCAATTTAAATTTCTAGAACTTCTCCTAAATTTAAGATATATTTCTCTTTCATACATTATCGACCATCACACACGCTCACTTAGTTCTAAGAAATTCTCTAAACAATTTTATTCTCAAAACTCTACTCATTAAACTCGTATTTCTCATATCGTTCGTTACTAACTTTCTTATCTATGCAAAATCAAAACCACGGACGATTCGACTGCACCAACCATGTCTACCACGAATGACATCTCCATAGTGGGCTCCGACACCAGGCCTCCGATGCTGCGACAAGGCGACTACAGCATATGGACAAACCGCTTCCTCACGTTCATCAGGAACAAAGGCGCACCACTCTCTCAATATCTTCTGGACTCCATCTTCAATGGCCCAGCACAGTTCTGGACAACTATCCCTGCACAGCCAAACGCAAACCCTCCCATGGATGAACGCCGCACACCAAGAGGTCCCATCAATGAGGATGAACTGGCTCGCGTACAGGCCGACGAGACTGCCAAAGGATACCTCTTCCAGGCTTTGGGAAACGAGGTCTACGCTCACGTTGAGTGCTGCACAACTGCTAAGGAGATATGGGATGAACTTGCAGAAATTATGGCAGGCACAACTGAAAGTGCTCAGGGAAGGAAATCAGCATGCCTCTCGCAGTATGAACTCTTCCAGGCCTATGAAGGAGAGGAACTGCGTGACACATACCTCCGATACTTGAAGGTCATCAATGAACTCAAGAAAGCCAGGATCTCGAGGGACAAATTCGATATTAACAACCGCTTCCTTGGTAGCCTCAAACCACATTGGGGCAATGCAATCGTGATGATGATTCAGAGTAAGGACCTCTCCAACACTTCTATCCATGCTCTTTATGACAGTCTGTCTGCCTATGCTCCTTACGTGCAACCTCAGACCACCAACACTCGAGTCGACCCACTGGCACTCCTCTCGAACAAAACCAATGAATGATCTTCCACCACTAAGACCAAACAGAACAAAGGAAAGCTACCAGCTGTTGTATCTGACACCTCTTCAGGATCCGAAGCCGATACAGAATCAGATGAAGATGTTCGTGATATACGCAAGCAACTGGCAATGCTCACTAAGTTGGTCTCAAAGAAGATCGGAAAAAGATCCTCATCCTCCTCCAATCGCCAAAGAACCTACAGCGGCACCAAAAAGACCACTCCCACAGAGGAAACTAAGCCGACAAAGAAAGCAGAGGACTCCGCACCTCAAAAGTCTGTGAAGTGCTTTCGGTGTGGAAAGACAGGACACTTTGCCAAAGAATGCCACGCCCCACGCGTGAAGGACTCCGGGTACTATGACCGAAAGGCCAGAATGACCCGCAAGATGGAAAGTGGGAAAGCCCTACTCACCGAAGAAGCTGAATGGGTGAATGACACTTCAGAAGACGAGGAGCCTAAGGATGAAGATTGCTGCATGGCAAGGCTGGTCGAACATGACGAGGACGAGGAGATGGGTCACACCGGTGAAAACACAGCTAAGACTCCTACCAACGCTGAGTCTGAGGTACTAATCTCGCAACTTGATGATGTGTTTAATCACCGACACGCCATTAAGAAACCCACAGTAGATGCTAGGGACTATGATGAACTTAGGCTAAAATTTGAAAATAACTATGCCTTACTTAGTCTAAAAGTAGAAGAACTTGCCTGCGCAAACGAACGTCTAATAGCCTCTGAAGCGTTAGTCAAACGTCTGCAAAGTAAGAACAAACAAAGTGAGACTAAAGTTAAGGAAACTACACTAGCCATTAGCTCATGTGAAACTTCTCGCCTCCTGACGGCCCGCCCAATACGAACTGCTTACAAAGGAAAGAGTTAGGCTATACCGCAAGGTGAAGGAACTTGAAGAGCAACTTCACCTTAGGAAAAAGGCAGCAAACATCTTATGTCTATTAAACCAACCAGCTGAAACAGAATTCTACGACGCCCGGATGGGAATTGGACTGGCCAGCAACTGCGATCCAACGCCGCTAATTGTCAAAAGGTATAACATGTACAGTACAGCATTCCTAAAAACAAGGACAGGGACTCCCTCACAGCTCATGCCTTTTGTGAGATCCTCCTCCACTGTGCTGTCAGAAGAAAAGAGGAAACAGAACATACTTTGGGCAGAGATCGCATACGACTACACAGAACTGAATGCTAGTGATAAGACTAGAAAGCCATCACTCTCTGAAGACATCAAATCTCAGTTCCCAACCGAAGAACAGGAAATCGCTCTCCGAGAAGCACTTTCTCGCATCTATGTCCCAGAGAAACTTCTGGTCATAGCAGACCTAGAACAAACCATAGAAGTAGAGCGAAAAGCCTTTGCAAAAGAGCGAGAAGATCTACTTTATAAAATCTTTACCCTAGAACAATCTCGTAATACGAACGAACCTTCTACGTCAAGTCAAGTACCCGATTCTCAAACATGTAAATGTAAGAGGACGGCGAAGATGACTCCTGAAGCCGACATATGTTCTAACACTAACTCTAGTATTCTTATGGATACAGGGAATGTGAGTTCGACGTCTCTGGAAGGGAGTTCGTACCCGATAAAGGAGAATCCGCTCTTCGATGACAAGAAGAAAAGACCATCCTATATTCGTTCTTCCTCTCTATGTACTGAATCCCAATGTCCTAAGGTCGTAGACAGTTATGTTGCCAAAACTCATCTTTCTTTTGCCAAGCTTATGTCTATGTGCTGCTGCAATGAATTTGTTCTCCCACGCTTCCACGAATACGAAACACATGAACACGCAACACTCCGACCACGCAAGCGAAGTTCATCTGCGACGTCCTTGAATTTGCCCATGTCGCCTAAACCTAAGGTCAAGCGAAAACGCCTCTCGTCGTCAAACGCAAACTCACCTACTACTCACAAGCCAAAGGCGACCAAAACCGAGGCACAAAAACGACATCCACATTCCACACGCCAATTCATGTATAAGGCACCACACATGCAAGCACAAGTTAGGAAAATATGGGTTAGAAAAACCATAATCCCGCCTAATCAAACAAACGACAAAGGTAAAGCTAAATTAGAAACAACACAATCTGATTTAGAAACCACATTTCCCATTAAGCGCGTAAAAACTTTACATATATCACAAGAATGCCCCGTTCGAAAACGGGGACCCAACGTTTGCTAAATGTTTGCAGGTCTGTCATGTGTGGTATCTGGACTCGGGTTGCTCCACACACATGACAGGGAATAAGGAGCTGTTGAGCAACTTCTCCGAGCGCTATCTAGGAAGGGTCTCCTTCGGAAACGGTCAAATGGCGCCAATTCTAGGAACTGGCGATCTCGTGCACGATAAACTGACAATCAAGGGCATCTCCTATGTCGAGGGTTTGAGCTACAATCTCTTCAGCATTGGTCGATTCTGCGACAAAGGATACAAGGTTCTATTCGAATCTGACATCTGCAGCATTGTGGATGCCTCAGGACAACCTCTTCTTTCTGGAACGCGCACGTCCCACCTTTATGTACTCAACCTTACGACCTCACGACCAATATGCCTTCTCTCTCGAGCCGCACCCAAGTTGAATGATCTATGGCACCGGCGACTTTCACATCTCAATTTCAAGACCATCAACAAACTACGTCAGAATAAACTCGTCAACGGTCTACCCCAACTGACATATCATAAGGAACACCTCTGCTCTGCTTGTGAATTGGGGAAGATGAAGTGATCGTCTCATGTCTCTAAGGAAACACCGTCGTCTAAACTCATCCTCGAGCTCTTACATATGGATCTATGTGGCCCAATGCCTACGGCCACACTCGGAGGAAGACGGTATATTCTGGTGATAGTCGACGATTTTTCTCGCTACACGTGGACGAAGCTCATTCGTTCAAAGGATGAAGTTCCTGATATAATCATCGAGTTTGTTGTTACATCCCAAACACTTCATCAACAAAAGGTTCGGATTATCAGAACTGACAACGGAACTGAGTTTAAGAACAAGAAGCTCAGTGATTTCTATGCCACTCAGGGCATCACTCAGCAGTTCTCAGCTGTGAAGACACCGGAACAGAATGGTGTCGTTGAGCGCAAGAACAGGACACTAGTTGAAGCTGCCAGGACTGTTCTCATCCAATCCGGACTCCCTCATTCTCTTTGGGGCGAAGCTATTCAAACGGCTTGCTACACACAGAACGGGCTTCCATCCACAAGAGATTCAACCGCACCCCATACGAGATGCTGAATAACCGTCGTATCCCCGATATATCTTATCTAAGGGTCTTCGGTTGCCGATGTTTTGTGGCCAATGATCGCCAACATCTTGGGAAGCTTGATCCAAAAGCTCTTGAAGGCATCTTTGTTGGATATTCACTGAATTCAAAGGCATACAGAGTCTATCTTAAGGAGAAACGGTCAGTAATAGAAAGCACGAATGTCTCTTTTGACGAAAGCGAAGGCGATCCCATAGCTTCTGGCCATATCAGTCCAGAACCAGGTCTTCTACAGACGTTGACAAAAGGTCAATCTTCAACGGCGGGAACTTCCTCATCTGAGGGCAATTGTGGCGAACTGGATCTCGATCTGCTCTTCGAATACTTCTACCAGTTCCCAAGACTCCCGTCGCCACCACTCAACCTACCGCTGCACCCACTCCACCTACACCACCAGCTACCGGCAATAACGTCGTCCCTCCAAACCTGGATGCTCTCAATCTCGATGAAGACGACATACTACCCAACCCGGGGAATATTGCTGATTCTGATGCAGAACCCTCTCAATTCAATACGATTGAGATCTCTTCTTCGGACACCGGGCCCCAATCTAATGAGCTTCAAGTAGACACTAATGCGGCCAGCTCCTCACAAACCAACGTGCCACTTTGGGCTCGCTCTCACCCTACCGATCAGATTATTGGGGATCCCACATCCGGTGTTTCGACACGTTCGGCTACGATGAATGAAAGTTTGTTTGCTTGCTATCTCAGCCAAGTCGAACCATCACGAGTAGCAGAAGCTCTCAATGATCCTGATGGCTGATTGCAATGCAGGAAGAAATAAATCAGTTTGAACGCTTACAAGTTTGGGAACTCGTACCACGACCTCACAATAGATCCATTATCGGCACAAAATGGATCTTTAAGAATAAAAAGGATGAAGATGGTGTTGTTATTCGCAACAAAGCAAGACTTGTGGCTAAGGGGTATAACCAACAAGAAGGCATCGACTACGATGAAACCTTCGCCCCAGTTGCCAGGATCGAAGCCATACGAATGTTTCTTGCCTTTGCTGCTCACAAGAACTTTAAAGTCTACCAAATGGACGTGAAGACGGCATTTCTGAATGGATTTCTCAAAGAAGAAGTGTACGTTGATCAACCTGAAGGGTTCTTGAGCGAAGAGTTTCCTCATCACGTTTATCGACTTTACAAGGCCCTCTACGGACTAAAACAGGCTCCCCGAGCATGGTATGACGTCCTTTCAGACTTCCTTGTTCAGTCTGGATTCAAGAAAGGATCTCTGGATACAACTCTCTTCACTAAGCGGAGTGGCCCGGACATCATGATTGTACAGATTTATGTCGATGACATCATTTTGGATCGACTAAACCACAACTGTGCGAAGAGTTCGCAGAATTGATGAAAGAGAAATTCGAAATGAGTATGATGGGTGAGCTGAATTTCTTTCTTGGTCTTCAAGTAAAGCAACTCCCCAACGGAATCTTCATCAATCAGTCCAAATACATCCATGACATCCTCGAGAAGTATGGAATGAAGGATGCTAAGACTGCTGCTACACCTATGTCACCCTCTGGCCGACCCGACGCGGACCCATCTGGTGTTCCCGTTGACCAAACCGTCTTGAGGGATAATAGGCTCTCTTCTGTACCTCACTGCTAGTCGACCAGATATCGTTCTCTCGACAGGAATCTGTGCTCGTTTTCAGGCAACACCAAAGGAATCCCATCTCACTGCTGTCAAAAGGATTCTCCGCTATCTCAAAGGAACACCCAATCTGGGTTTGTGGTACCCCACTCTATCGGACTTCAAACTGGTTGGATTCTCTGACTCAGATTATGCAGGATGCAAGATGGACCGAAAAAGCACCTCTGGAGCTGCACACTTCTTGGGCGGTAAACTCGTAAGTTGGTCGTCTCGAAAACAAAACTGTGTCTCAACTTCGTCCACGGAGGCAGAATATGTCGCCGCCGCTAGTTGCTGTTCACTGCTTTTGTGGATGAGAACCCAACTACGAGATTTTAATTTTCATGTTGATAAAATTCCCATTTATTGTGACTCAAAAAGTGCTATCGCGATGACGAGTAATCCTGTACATCACTCAAGAACAAAACACATAGATATTCGTCACCACTTCATCAAAGAACATGTCGAACAAGGCACGATTGAATTGCACTACATAACAACCGAAGATCAACTGGCCGACATTTTCACAAAACCGTTGGATGTCAAACGATTCCAACACCTAGTGACTATGTTGGGCATGTTGAATATTCAGTTGTGATCAATCGACCCTACATGAACTTTGATAAAGTGTACATACTTCATTTTCTCTTCACTTCATTATCTATGTGTCGTCTGGATTATGTCTTTTGAGGGGGAGTTTTTTGATTAAGGGGGAGCGTTTGATATTTCGTTATTTAAAACGGGAATTTTTCGATTAAGGGGGAGCGTCTGATATTTCATTATTTGAAATGGGGAGTTTTGCGATTAAGGGGGAGCTTCTTATTTTTATTATTTAAAAAAAAAAAATTTGGGGTTGAAGTTTTAAAGTCTGGTCAAACTGAGTCAAAATCGGACCAATCAAAAATTTTGGGCTGAATTTAAAATTTCTCTGGTCAAAAAGAGTCAAAATTGGGACCAAATTCGCAAAATTCAGTCAAAATTGGGACCAAGTCCATTTACTCAAAATTCGCATGTACAGTGCCTACAATCGTAAAACCCCAAAACCCTTAACGTTTTCTCACTATTCAAAAATTCCCGAGAAAATTCAAAAAATTCGCAACCCTCTCTGTCAAAAATTCGCAACTCCTCGCATCGTCGTCTTCGTCAAATCTGCTTTCAAACTTCGTTTCCTGCTAACTCAATCATCGCAAATCAGCTTTTCGGTATGAATACACCTTAATAACCCAATTTCTGTTCGATTTTATCCTGTTTTGCCCATTTTACGTAAATCTGTTAAGTTAGGGTTAAAATTTCTCGGCTATGAATCGAATGCATGTTAGGTTTTTAATGTTTAAATCCCCCAAATATGCATTTCCCATCCTATTACGAGTCGATTGAGTCTAAATTATTGCATTTTGGTTAAGATTTGAGTAGGTCTAAGGCAAAATTGATTGCGCTGTCTCGCACTTCTCAACTGTGTTCTTCACCGCGAAAATTTCTCAGAAAAATTGCTTTAAACGTTAAACTTCGCTGCTACAGTGAGATGTGCCCCGCGAAATTTTTTCACCGAGAAAAATTCTCAGATAAAGTGATTTAATTGTTAAACTTCGCTGCTACAGTGAGATGTGCCCCGCGAAATTTTATTTCACCGAGAAAAATTCTCAGATAAATTGCCTTAATCTTTAAAATTCGCTGCTACAGTGAGATGTGCCCCGCGAACCTTTTATTTTACCCGAGAAAATTCTTGAGCTACAGTGAGTAAGGTCCCGCGAAATTTTATCTGAGAAACTTTTATACAAGAATTTACATTGGTTAAAACTTCGCTGCTACAGCATGTGAAGCCCCGCGAATTTTTTTTTTTTACACTTCACCTCATTATACATTTTTTTTCGCATCTTCACTTTTCTCGCATCTACTGTGAACAAATTTTTCTCAATTCACAAAGATTTTTCAACCCGCGAAATTTCATAGACTCGCATCTACAGTGAACAAAAATTTTCTCAATCCACTAAGATTTTTCAACCCTCGAAAATTTCATAGACTCGCATCTACAGTGAACAAAAATTTTCTCAATCCACTAAGATTTTTCAACCCGCGAAAATTTCATAGACTCGCATCTACAGTGAACAAAAATTTTCTCAATCCACTAAGATTTTTCAACCCGCGAAAATTTCATAGACTCGCATCTACAGTGAACAAAAATTCCTCAATCCACAAAGACTTGTCCATCCGCGAAATTTTTCACTATATGCTGAGTGCGAAATTTCCTTGAAACATGAGAAAATTTCTTAACGTGCGAGATTTTTGTGACTAAGTGCGAAATTTCTTGAAACATGAGAAAATTTCTTAACGTGCGAGATTTTTGTGACTAAGTGCGAAATTTCTTGAAACATGAGAAAATTTCTTAACGTGCGAGATTTTGTGGCTAAGCGCGAAATTTCTTGAAACATGAGAAAATTTCTTAACGTGCGAGATTTTTATGACTAAGTGCGAAATTTCTTGAAACATGAGAAAATTACTTAACGTGCGAGATTTTCGTGGCTGAGTGCGAAATTTCTTGAAACTTGAGAAAATTTCTCTCGACTTGCATGCGATTTTTCTTAACTTGAGAAAATTTCTATGTAAGATAAGTTGCGATTTTTCATTGCATGCGAAAAATTTTTACAATGTGCGAGACCTCTTAACTTACAAAAATTTTCCATACTTGCTAAATTTTACACAAAATGCGAAAATTTTCAAAGTTCAATCTTAACAACTATGTCAAAGGGACCCTAAACTAGCTTTATTGTGAATTTTTCTTATATATAATTTTGGGCAATTCTATCATTCTCGTGACTTAGACCACACTAATCATCTTATAATTATTGTCAAGCACAGAAATGACGGACAAAGACCAAAGTACACTCGAGGCACTTGAGGCAGCTGCAATCCAAAGAGAGGTCGCTCGCATCGAACTCCATGCGCGTACGTATGTCCCACCACCGGAGGAGATCTTTTCACTAAGTCAATGGGCGACCCTGATTCCCAACAACTACAAGGTGGACTTGGACAGTTTTCGGTGCGATGCCCCCGTAATTATAGAAATTCTCAAAGGCACCCACTTCGCCACGCCCTCACTCATGGCGAACCAGAAGCACAGGTGTACCTTCAACAATTCTGGCACACGCTGCAGATTGCTGGACTGCTACGCCTTGCCAGACCTTATCCGCCCAAATCGATCAAGAAACGGTGGTCCTCACTCCCAGAATACTCCAAGAAGTTCTTCAACTCCCGGTCTACTCACCCTACGATCCACCACCAACTCACGACCAACTCATTGAAGACATCGACAGACTGGGCTATCAACCAGATGCCAAGAAGAAGAAAGGCCCACTCGTCCTCAGTGAAGTCACAACCCGCAATCTACCACAACCCTGGCGGACACTGTACCTGCTGGTAAACAAGTGTATGTCAGGAAAGCATGCTGGTCAGGACCGCGGAAACATTCAAATCCTCACAATCATGACAGGCATCGCTCACAACCGCAAGTACAACTACGCTGACATCATCTGGGTGGACCTAGTCTCAATGATCCAGCGACGCGACCGGAAGTCGCCAAGGGAGTCACGAACCGGTTCGTCCCGTACATGCGATGGCTCCCAGCTCTGATCAAACACTTCCGCCTACAATCAACCAACATCCGCATCCGTCCGGAAGCAGAACACTTTCAAATCCCAACTGTCGAGAAGTTCGCCAAGAAGAACACCGGCGAAGATCGACACGCAATGGTGATCCCGGACGACGTGCTCGCCTACGCCGACCCAACCAACCCGCACGTCCAAGAATACCGTGCCTCAACCGCCTCCTTCCGTGAAAGCCCGCACCCTCGATCCACTGTCCCTACGGAGCAGATCAACCCCCCTGCTCCTAACCTCGGGACTAGCCAACCCCCCACCACTACCTCCAACAAGTCATCGAGTCACGCCGCATCCTCCTCCACCCGCGTTCCGAAAAAACGGTCGCGTAAGGATGACGTAAGCCGTCCCACGGAGCGTCGATCGAAACAAAAACACGATCGACCTCCTCAGCCACAAATAAGCCGAGCCGAACCAATAGGTACAGGAGGTGATGTGTTCACCTCCCGAGTAGAAGTCGTGGCATCTGGCTCAACCACGCAAACGTCCCCACTAGTCCACTTATCTTCCTCTCTACAGGAAGATATTTCATTCCACGAGGAGCCACGTATACCATCGACATCCCACTTGGAGGTGATCGATGTTGAAACAAGCAGTCCCTCGCCTCAGACTGCATCCTCTTCATGCACATCGAGTCTAGTGCCCTCACTCCCCATAATTCCTTACGTTTCGAGGACACATACACCTCTTACCGCACCACAGAGTCTTCGTGACTCTGTCAGAACGCTCGGTGATGTCTCTGTGACTGAGAGCGGAAGACCTAGCACGGCCAACATCACAACAACCGTGAGCCTAGGCCATCATTCGATTGAGTCTGTCTCATCTATGATGCTAACGGGAAGTCTGAGTGACCCCGTCTTTTCCAGTCCTGTGCAAACGGCGGCCGTCGGCGATATTCACCGAGTCGGTGTCAGTTGGAGTTCTTCGTGATTCCAACTTGTTAGATTTACCCCACTTCGTCACCGAGACCGCGCTAGAGACACGTCTTCAAGAGTTTGCAAAGACTCTTGAGGCGTCGATTTTAGATAAAGTCTACGCGCGTCTCGAAGCGTCCACGGTCGACAAAGGCAAAGGTGTGGCCCCGGAGACGCCACCACCGAAGCACAATGAGGACGCGGACGCTGTTCTCTCTCTCGATTTCCGCCAAGGAGCTCTTCTACATCCTCAGAGCACGATTCGAGTCAATGACGGAACTCGACGAGGAGGAACAACAGATGAAGAAAATAATGTTGCAACCAATGTCTTGCCGCACCCAAGGCGAGACAAGCGGGATCAGGCGCGACGATCAAGACGATGATCAAGATCGCCGCGAGGGGGAGATAAATAGGCAGCTTGGCGCACAATCCCAAGGATTCGTACAATCGACGCCGCCTTCCTCCTCTGGACCTGAAACGGCACCCGCAACAGAAACCTCACAACCCACTAGCCAAACATCCCATCCCATAAACCCCGAGTCACTAACCAAATCACCCTCACCACCACACACCAACGTCTCCAAAACTCTAATCGTCAGATCGACGTTAGAGACCACCTCCACACCGTCTCCACCCACCAACTCCGAACCTCTAACTGTCACATCGATGTTAGAGGCCACCACCACATCTACACCACCAATTACCCAAATCATCCTCGCCAAAACCATCACCTCAACCGAACCACCTGAATCTCCACCACAACCATCCCCACAATGCACAAACTCCTCCAAAGCAACACCCTCGCCATCACATAGCCATACCCCTCTCGACATCGACTCCAACCTGGCTGTCGAGGACGTCTATTGTGCACAAAATGAGATCGAGGCCTACATCTTCAACGATGAATGGCTGTACACACCCGCCGACGCAGTAGCAGCCAGGAAGTTGGTGGAAAACGCTCGACGTCTGCTAAAGGAAGCCTCGCTCACGCTGATCAACACCGCAGACGACGAGAACGGAGAGGAGTACGACGCTGAACCGACCGAGCTCGAGAACATCCTTCAATTCCAAGCGCAGCAAACTGAGGCCCCTGCTGCTCAAACGGATGTGCCCACGGTGGATATACCGGAAGCACCGTGGGAAAACAAAAAGATCACGGCACCATTTCAGGAAGAGATCAGGAAGAGGATCTGGCGGCGCAAGGAGAAGATCATCACAACCTTCGACGAGTATGAGCTGATGAACATCCAAAATTGGAGCGAGAAAAAGAAGCAGCTTTATCGATGGAGCCTTCTCTGCAACAAATGCACAAAGAGGACGCTATCCGATGAGGAAAACATCGCTCTGGAAATGAATCGGGCCCCCATCTGCAAAGTCACTGACCTCCGCCACGAGTCGAAAGGACATGTCCACTACCCAGTCTTCACAGTAATGAGGCAGGATGAGAGGTACATCAAAGTCAGTGAGGCGGACTTCAAGTTTCTGCGCCTGGGCGACCTATACAGCATGCTGGAATCCATGAAACAGTTCAGACTTGTCCTCCGAAGCTCTGGACACCTCGTACGTGCTGAACCGGTCACCATGGGATATGTGGCTATCAAGCGCCACATGCTCCGACAGGTCAGATTCTACGCCACCCACGATCTGCAGATGGCGGTGGAACATAATCTCAAGAAGGTGAACTTGACGCGCCCATCTTTCAAGAACGCAGACGACTATCGAGAGGGCGATGTGATCGACGGAGATGATCTGGCGGTCGCCTACTCGAACTACAAAGGAAAGATGAGGCTCCTGCGCTGCTCCGAGGTGGCAAAATTCTCAGATGGGACGCTCACAATCATCCAAGACAAACTCATGAGAATTTGCCGTATCCTTTCGGAAGAAGATCCCCTCTGCTGATCCAAGTTCGCGAAGCTCATTGACGCTATTGCTGATAGAATGGTTCTTCGAAGGAATCTCCGCTCCTTCGAGTTCAAACTAGGGCTTCGCGAAACACTCACACGCTAATCCACCATCCCAACGCCCAAGATTCAAGACTCCCAACAATTGACACAAAGGGGGAGATTGTTAGGATATTTAATTAGTTGTGTCAATAGTTTAAGTCTTGGAATTAATTATGTAATTATCTTTAGCTTGGGCTTTGGACTAGATTGTAATTATTTTATTATTTAGTGATTGGGCCTTAATATACCTAGGGTTAATGTGGTATATAAGGTTTTACCAACTCACTTTGAAGGCTAATCAAAGATCAAAAGGCTTACTCTTATTTTCACACACTACACACACTCAAAGGTGAGAAACTCTCCCCTTTCATTCCATTTAGCCACTTTGATTCCTTGTTTGGTGCATTTCGGGACCAACAGTCTCTGTACACGGGCCGAAGCCCCAAAAATATCAAAAGAACAAAAAGCCCTACCGCCCCTCCACAGGTCTTCATCCATGTACCACCCTGCCCTCAAAACTCCGTGGAGCACCGCCACCAGCCTCCTCAGTCACGACGCGTATCAGCGTCGGACTCAGTACCTACAACACGTAAACACTGAGCAATTTGCCCAATAGGTGAATAAAATGCATGTATGCAAGTGTGCACTCGACCCCAATCCCAATATCTCACAACATAATATAATGCACACTCTTCTTTTCCCACGTTCCTATTTCACACAAGACAGGGCCCTAGGTTAGGCTCGACACCCTCGCACGCAAAGACTACTGGGAGGCCACCCCCAAGTCTTGCGGCAGCCTACCCTGGTAGTGCACTGGACGATCACGCCAATGGCCTCCTACCGGGTCGCTCCGCACCAAAAGTATACACTGATAGTGCACTGGACGATCAAGCCAATGGCCTCCTATCAGGTCATATCAATATCTCTGGCGGTATGCACCTCGGGACGGTCACGCCCGAGTAGACAGATCGATCACGCCTGTCTACGCCAAGTGCCCAGTGAGCCCAACCTCGACTCCTCTAAGAGTGACCAATCACAAGCATCTCATTCTACCCCGTACGTCAATATCTCATATCACTACCGTCTCACTACGGTACAACCATCTCTCGTCCTAACGTGATATGCACGTGCCATGCATATACTAGAAATCTCATATAAACATGATTTATATTAAACGCGTGGAAAACAGGTATAACACATAAGTCATGTAAGTCACGTAAATCATCGAATCACATGGAAACACATAAATTCACTTTTATGTTTACGTATTGTAGATGGATGATCCACCTACCTGTCCTCCCGCTAAAACAGTCAAGAGGTCTGGTGGAATCCGTAAATGTCGAACCTCTAAATAAATAAATATTATCATATCAGTATATTTGCTAAACTGTATAAGTTTTCAAGTTCCCAAAGCCTAATTATAGAGAACCCTAAAATTTATGAAAACCTAAAAATAATGATATTCCTAAAACTAAATAGACCGTAAAATATTGAAATAAGAATTCTAAAATACCAAAAATTTATTAAGTGTAGAAAATCTTAAGACAATGTCGAAATCTTCAGAAAATGTCTAGAACTATGATGTCGAAATCCTCAAAACGTAGAGACCTCTATATACATACAAATAATAGCGAGATCTGTTAAGGAATTAAATGTCGAACAGTACCATGGAGGATGTCGAGACCTATATACACTGCGAACGGTAGACCTCGAGAAGCATGAAGAGTGGATGTCGAAATATTTTAGATCAAATGTCGAGATTATAACAAATGTCGAGTTCATATTACAATAGAGAATATCGAGATCATATTTGTCCGAGAACTTGGATGTCGAAATTAAAAATGTCGAGACCTTTTATATACTGAAAGAGGTAAATCTCGAGATTATGTGTCAAAGCTTTACAAATGTCGAGACTTTATAGACTTCGAATCTTTACCAATACAAATGTCGAGCTATTTCATTATAAGATCGAAATCATTAATTCATAATCTATCGAGATTCTTATTCATTAAAATATCAAGAAAACAAATGTTGAGACATTCTTATTCGACTTCTCTAACACACTAAATACCCTAGAATTATCGAAATGTACATCACTATAATCCCTTCAAAATTCTAGACTAATTCCAGAAAAGCACACGTTCTACATTCAAACTTTCCTCAATATTTCATGTTCCAAGAACCGTTAATCCTTCTATTTTACCACATTACCCATGTTATCAAAATCAAACTAGGAGACGTTAGGGTTTTCTGTAAACATGGCCGATTGCAAAGATTGTAAATTCCTATGATATGATTATGTAACTACTCCTAATCTTGAACTAAAATTCGAAAGACTTATGATTTTTAACATAATACCTTCGAGAACCTCTTCCTTTCCAAAGCTTTTGAATTTATTAATGGTCTTGTTCTTTGTCGAGATTTCTTCCTCTTTGTCTGATTATGTTCTTGCTACTTCTTTCTACTAAGAATGGAAATTCTCTCCTACTCAAAATCTCGACATATATTAGATAAGTACCAACACTTTGGAATTTTAAATGATGGGACAAGCAACTGATGACGTTCGTTTCCCTTAGGTTTAAGTAATGTCATTACTTATCATCTTTCCATGATTTTGGGCCTATGTTTCGAAGGTTAATTGTGCAGCCCATCTATATTTGTTTTCTTACTATTCTTATTTATTTATTATTTTATTTTATTTTATATATATGTTTTTTATTTTTTTCCAAAACCTCCTAATTCACGAAATTAGAAAATTTCAAAAACTGATTAAATCAAAATCCCGTATTAAAATTTTACCAGTATTACAGTGCATGACCGATATACTGGTTCGAAGAGAGAATCCAAATCGTCTATTGCAAGTCTCGTTGCTTCATCTGACATTTACTTTGATGTTGTTGCCATCTTCTGTTGGTTTTGTGCCAACACACCAGTGATTACGGGTTCTGAAATGTTGTCTTCAGAAGCCATCGGGTTGAGCAGGGGTCCTGAACTGATTTGAGCAGGAACCATCGGGTTAGGCACGGGTCCTGGACTGAGTTGACCAGAAGCCATCGGGTTGAGCAGGAGTCCTGAACTGATTTGAGCATGAACCATTGGGTTAGGCACGGGTCCTGGACTGAGTTGACCAGAAGCCATTTCTGCCACTTCGTGAAAAGTGACATTATAGCTTTCCCTAATAGTTCGGTTGGACTTGATGTATACTCAGTACGCTTTAGAAGTTGAAGAATACCCGACAAATGTAGCTTCGAATGCTTTAGGGTCGAACTTTGCACGTTGTTCTCGGTCGTTCGCCACAAAGCACTTGCACCCGAAGACTTCAAAGAAAAAGATATTGGGCACTCTATTACTCACAATCTCGTACGGAGTCTTGTTGAACCGTTTGTGAACCATTGTCCTGTCTTGAGTAAAACAAGCGATATTGACTGCTTCAGCCCATAGAAAGTGTGGAAGTCCTGACTGGATCAGCATTTTACGAGCGGCTTCCACTAGTGTTTGATTTTTCCTTTCGACGACCCCATTTTGCTGATGTGTTTTGGCGGCTGAAAATTGTTGACTTATTCCAAGTTTTTGATAAAACTCACTGAGGTGTTTGTTTTTGAACTCAGTGCCGTTGTCTGTTCGAACAACTTGAATTGTCTGTTGCAACAGATTTTGAGTTGTGTCCACAAAATTGATTATCAAGTCACCGGTCTCATCTTTCGTTCGGAGGAACTTTGTCCACGTGTAGCGAGAATAGTCATCTACAATCACTAGGACATACTTTCTTCCATTGATACTCAGAGTCTGCATCGGACCACGGAGATCCATGTGAATTAGTTCCAATGGTCGAGAAGTAGACGCAATTTCCTTGACGTGATGAGATGCTCGCTTCATTTTTCCTAGGTGACATGCCGAACAATGATGCTCCCTTTGTAGTTGTATAGTTGGAAGACCGTGAACCAACGTTTTCGTAGAAAGACGTTGGAGAGCTTTCATTTTAGATGAGACAGTCGTTGATGCCATAGGCTGTTCCTCTGTAAGTCAATTTGAGAAATGAGGCATACAGCCGTCGAGGGCCGCACGGACGTCAGGTTGATCGTGTAAAGATTGGATCTCCGAAGTCCTTGAAGGAGTTCTGTGTCCTGACTATCCAAAATTCTGCACCGGTCAGCATGGAAGACCACCTTGAAGCCTTTGTCACAGAATTGGCCTATGCTGAACAAGTTATGGCGGAGGCCTTCGACGTATGAGACATCTTTGATGGTCAGATTCTTCAAAATGATATCCCCAAGTCCTAGAATCGGGGCTGAATCGTTGTTCCCAAATCTGACTTTGCCATTTGGTCGGTCTTTGTAGTTGCTCAGCAGCTCTTGTTTACCAGTCATGTGTGTGGAGCAACCAGAGTCGAGGTACCACACATGATGGATCTGCAAAAACAATTTAGAGAGCTTTAGGTACCCACTTAAGCATGGGTCCTCTCAGATTAGCAGATTTAATTTTGGGTTCACATATGACTCCTAAATCTATTTTTGGAAGAGTCTCGTAATAACCCATTGCACTTTTGAGAAGTGAATTTGGGTTTTGCCTCTGTAGGAGACTTGGCCCTTTTGGCTTTTGTCGTCCTAGAACGGAGATTTAGGAACCCATTTGGGTTGAACCTTAAGGTTAATTTCAGCTCGTACAAATGCCTTGGAAGGTTTGACTGAGGAAAAGATCTTTTCTTGTGATAGAATCCTAAGGTGCTTGGGGGATTTAATTTCTACGGGATACCTTAGGTGAGTACAGTCATGTACGGCGCCATAAGCTTTCTTTATGGCTGGATCTTGTTTCCTACGATTTTTCCTTTTTGCATTTGTTTCAGAATGATTAGTAGTAATTTTCGATGTAGAGCCTATTTCGAGATTTTTACTTCTATAGGTGATAGGCTGAAGTGAGCACGTAGAAGCAATTATTTTGAACGAAGAAATGGCTCTTTTATTACTACGAGTGTCTTTTGTTTTGACAGAAGGAATAACATGTTCAGAAACATTTAAATCTACTCACTCCTTCTTTATTTTAGGACTAGACACTCTCGCTTTCGTAGTCGGTGCTGGCTCTACGCTCCCTGTGGATGTAGGTGAAGTAAAATTAGTCTTAGCACTTTTAACAGAATTATTAATGCTCTTTTGATCTTTCGAATGCGATTTTTCTATTTTCACGCTTTTTATGATAGCGTGTGAGGTAGTTTGGGGGACAGGGAAGCCTTGAGATTTTCCATCTCCTTATAGAATTTTTTCTTTTCAGCTTCGAAATTCTCTCTTTCTTTGTCTAGTTTCGCCTGTGACTCCTCTATCTGTTTTATGGTAGGGGGTTGTAGAGAGAATTTTGATAATTGACCTTTGTGACTTCCTCGTGTATTCTTTAGAGTCAAGAGGTAGATTAATTTTTGCATGTAACTTGTTGCGTTCCTCGCTTAAGAGGGCATAATTATTTTCTACCGTTACTTTGGCAGCTTGACAGGCGTCTAGATCCTTACTAAGCTCACTAACCTTAGCGTTAGATATTTCTAATTGAGTTTCTAAGTCAGTGATCTTAGAAGTATCTTCGGTTATCCTACAATTTAAGGTAGCTTTCTCATTGAGATTCCTAACCAGACAATTGTAGTTATTTGCTAGCCTGTCTTCTAACTCTTTAATCTTTTCACTATGTTGTCCTAAAGGAGGTTGACTAGTCTCTCTACAGTGTAAGCTCTTAGTAAGTTCTTCTATTTTTGCACTAGAGCTTCTAAGGTCTGATTCAAGACTATGTATCCTCTCCTGAGCTCTCTCAAGGTTATTCTCTACTTCCTTTATACTTTTCTGCTCACGTTTCATGTTAGCATATTGCGTTTGATATGAATCTAACATGGTCAAAAATGTGGAGTGAGAGACTACCTCATTTGAAGATGTGGATGCGTTGTCGTCGTCCGTACGAGTGGATGTTTCGGCGTCTATTTCGTTGTCGAGACGTGCCATGAGGACTAAGTTCTCTTCTTCGGAGCTCGACGTGTCCTCGAGCCATTGGTCCTGCTCGGCCATGAGAGCTACTCCAGCTTCTTTCTGTTTTGTCAATTGAAGCTTCCTGGAGTAGTAGTTTGCATCTCTCTTCTTCGGGAGAGTGCACTCTCTGGCGAAGTGACCTGCTTTGCCACAATTAAAGCATTTGTTAGTCTCTTTGGGGTTCTTGACCTCGGAACTCTCCGGAGCACGTTCTTTGTTCTTGGAGCTTGTAGTCCGAAGTCTGTTGGCTGAGGTTGAAGACTTCTTCTTGAAGTACTTCTTGCTCATCATTTGTCCAATGAGAGCTAACTGCTTTCCAAGGGCTTTCATGTTCGGCTCTATGTCGCAGACCGATTCATCTTCCGACTCAGATGATGAAGGTGGCCTAACGATCTTGTCTTTGCTTGATCTTGTGCTCCTCTTCTCCGAGACTAAGGCAACCGTGTCATCGGTTTATTTGCCATTCTGCTCTTTGATAATCTCTCGGATATCATCCTCATTTTGAGCTAGATTATCAAACACGGCATGGATATCAAACTCTTCTAGATCTTTATTTTGTCGTATTTGTGTGGATATTTTCTTCCATTCCGTGGGCAGAGAAGATAGAAATCTAATGTTTGTGTCCATGTTTGTCTTTGTTATTTCTATCTTCCTCATCTCGTTGAGAAGAGTGAGGTATCGTTGGTAGATTTCGTATAGGCTTTCCTCCGGCATAGCTTTGAAAGGAGTCGTATGCAGTGAGAATGTTCGCCTTCTTGGCCTTTATGCCAACTTCCGTCCTTTGCATCATCCTATGCAGCTCATCCCACATCCCCTTAGCCGATGAAAGGCTGTCGATTTGTCTGTATATATCGTTGGGGATCCCCTGCTTAAGGGTATTCATGGCTACTAGATCAGCCTTGGCTCGAGCTCTTTCCTCCAGAGAGTATTCTCTAGGCTCCTTTAGTCGTCTAGAAGCTGGAATTACTGGAGTAGCTGTTTCGTCCCCGGGTACATGAACCTAGAACTGTGCCGGTCCCTCTTCAAGGGACTGCAGTAGGTTTTCGGCTTGATCCTTTAGAGCGATGAAATTTAGGAAGCGGCTTCTCCATACTGTGTATTCGCCTCTTTGCAAGATCGGCGGACGGTTGTCGTTTCCGAGCGAATAAGCATCCATTTTTGAATAGTAGTCGAGTTGTATGAATGATCTTCGTTGATTGTTTTGAAGGTTGAAGATGATGTAAAGTGCTTCACAAGTGATGAAATCGGTTAGTAGCATTTGATTCGAAGATTAGATCGACAATTAATTTCGATTCAATCTTTAGAGTATGATCGAAATTAATTTTGTCGATATAGAATGTATTTACTGTTCTCGTGTGAGAAATTGTGTCAGCAAAATATTTTACGAGCGAAATAAATTGCCAAAATCGTTCAGTCGAGATAAATTTCCTGATCGTGAATTTATTTCGATCGCAAAGAAACAGTACGTTAGTAAGTTTCTCGACAAGTCAAAATAAATCCGTTGACTAGAAACGTTTCTCGCGTCTAAATGATTTTCGCCTGGTCAACCTTTAAAAGGTTTGACTGAAAAATTTTTTCGAGTGAAAGTTATTACGCATGCAAGGTCAAATTGGTCTCACTCGAAAAAGTTTTTCGTTGAATAATGCTCGATAAATATTTCTAACTAAAATCGTTTCTGCTGATGACGATTCTAGCGCTGACTTCGTCTTATGACCGAGAAAATTCTCGCACCAAGTTTATCGATCGAGAAACTAATCCGATCGCAAAAGTTAGCGAGAAAAATTTGAGCAATCGAGAAAAATTCACAGAATACGATTAACACGGATTTGAGCAAAAACAAAGAATCAGATAGTGAAATTTTAGGTAATTGCTCGCAATCATGTACTAATCACGCACGAACAAGCAATTAAACACGTTATGAAGCAAAATATGTCGAATTTGAGCAAAATCAGAACGTGTTCTTCATGTTCTTCGCAAACAGTAACACTTCAGAATCAAATTAATCAACAATCGAAGCTCAAATTGCTACTAAACTCGTCGCAATGATCATATATCACTTAATCTAGCACCGAAACATCAAATTCAAGTCAATTAAGCACAGAATTAAGATATTGGATCGAAAAACATTTCGCGCCAAATCTGTTCTTCGATGGAACAGTGTTCGAAATAAAATTTCGATCCAATTCTAACAATATTCGTTTCAAAACAGAAGGAATCTACTCTGACACCAATTGTTAGGTCCTCTGATTAACAACTCTACGATCCTAGGCTAGAATTCGTAGTAATTCGATCGTTTTGATAATCAATTGAATTCAATCGAAAAACTCAAGTTAAGAATACGAGAGAGAATTCAATTAGAGTGAGAAAGTTACTGTTGTTTCTCTCTCTAGAAATCGAATTGCAAGCCCTTCGGATCAATTCTCTAAACTTTCTCTATTCAGCTCAATTCATTTACAAGTATTTATACCAACAATCTTGGTATAAATATCCAATTAGTCCTTAATCTAAAGACTAATACAAGTAAAGCCCCTAGTTACAAGGACAACTAATGAAATCAAGCACAATTACAAATGATATTCTACAAGGATGATCAAAAATTCGTATGACACCCAAAACTCTCTGAAATCACAGAAATCTTCAAAGTTAGTAATTGAAAAAGGTCAAACCGATCTAACTTTCTCATGGGTCCTCATAAACAAGAAAAATTTTTCATGTTAAGTTGGAATAATGCTTCGAACACAATTCGGAAACTTCGGTAAAAACGAGTGAAATCTCGATATGCTCGAATAATGAGTATTCACACCAATTCGGATGTTGTCTTAGTAAATGACATGAAATAACAAGAATTTTGCAGCGAACTCATCGAAACGTTTTCAATTTCAGTAACACATCACTTTATCTGGGTACCATTTTCTGCAAGTTGCATAACTCTACCTTTAAAAATTGTAACAGATTACTAATAATGGTAACAAGTCTTGCCTCATGTATAACACATAAGAAAAAAAAACAATAACTCTTTGTTTCCTATAATAACTACATGCAACTGGTACGGACTAAGGTATCAAGAGAAAGATAAAAAATTCGTATGCTATCCAAAACTCCCCGGAATTGAAGAAATCTTCAACGTAAGAAATCGACAAAAGTAAAACCGACCTGAATTGTTCATGGGTCCTCATAAACAAGGAAAATTTTCGATGTTATGTTGGAATAATGCTTCAAACCCAATTCAAAAAATTGGTAAAAGTATTAGTGAAATCTTGCCTTTACTTTTATGCTCGAATAATGTGGATTCACATGGGTCTTAGTAATCGACAATAATTATCAATGCTAGTCATGGAATAACGACAAATTTTGATGCGACCTAAGATCGAAACATTATCAATTTCTGTAACAGATCGCTCGACTTTATTGGCGACCTAAGATCGAATGTTGAGGTTATTAGTTTGATAATGGAATAACGAAGAATTTTGATGGGAAATATTGGAACGTTTGTCAATTAAAAAGTTGCTTGTAACACTTCATTTATTCCGAGTAACAATTCATGCATTCTGGGTAACACATCACTAAGAACATTATAGAAGGTTCTAGATTGTCAGAGATATTAATAGTACAATAACTTGATATTACCACATTGCCTGCAAATAGTATCACATGTCTAATAAAAAATAACAATATAAACAAATGTTATAACACATTTGTAGCTACAAGAACCACAAAATAGCTAATCAATACCACATTACTATTTCGATTAAGTTCGTTCATAAATTCATTTCGTTGGGATGTATAAGATTGACATTCATGGAAATAGATGATATAATGAAGCTAAATCACAAAATTTCAAAGACACGTTTTGCGAATGTTGATACCAATATGTGGAAGTTGAGATCAAAAGTCATGTAAACACGTAACTCTTCTTTTACAAAATATGCTAGTATCTCTTTGATGAGACATAACGTTATGAATTCCATCACAAACGTATTCAAAGTTCAATACCAAAGCACGAACAACATTTAATAGACCATAAACTCAACATTCGAGACCCAAACCTCAAACAATTGAAAACATGGATTTGTGTGCGAAATTAATGAAATTTATAATGTGGTATGAAAATACTATTATGCAGTATGAATATCAACAATTGTGTTAAAAATTGGATTTTGTACTTGTTAGGTCCTCAGATTAACAACTCTACGATCCTAGGCTAGAATCCATAGTAATTCGATCGTTTAGATAATCAATTGAATTCGATCGAAAAACTCAAGTTAAGAACACGAGAGAGAATTCAATTAGAGTGAGAAAGTTATTGTTGTTTCTCTCTCTAGAAATCGAATTGCAAGCCCTTCGGATCAATTCTCTAAACTTTCTCTATTCAGCTCAATTAGTACCCGAGGCTGCGCTCCTCTTCTCGTGTCGATATAAGACCGGATTATCGTTGAAGAAGTTCACTTCGTGGTGCTACTCTTCCAGCCATTCTGACGAGCGTACGAGATTATCGTTGGAGAAGTTCGCAGCAGGAACCACACCACTTTCTACAAGGTAGTCGGAAGGCCGGTTCCTTTGGTCTTTGCGCGTTGAGCAATGGCTTCTTTTGTCATCATCCTACTTTTCTTTTGTTATCTCCCCCTCCTTTCCTCGTTTGAACAACCATTCGAAGAGTATAGAATTCGGTTGAAGGCTGGGAATAGTTTCAAATGAAGAAAAGGACGTCGGAGAAGGCTCAAAGTGGATGACTAAGGGCAAACGTGGGGGAGTTTATATAAGGCCGAATGAGGAATATCCTAAACTCCCTTATCATTTTCCTAACGATCTAAAGCAAGATGAGTATGACACCAATAATCACTAGGTAAGACAAGTAATTTATGTGTGACTCACTTGAGAAGCAGATCCAAAGAAAGGAAAAATGAACAAGGCTTGAATCCTCACGCATGTACAGTGACTTTGTGTCTAGTGGAACAATCAAATGACCTTTTAGACACAAGAATGCGACATAGACTGACAAAATTTAAGCAATTAAATCGACCGCAAGTCGGGGCAAAATTCTTGGTGACTTTAGATCAAAGCATCCAAAAGGATTTTGTCATACCCCATTATAATATATATATTTTTATATATTTGTATTATTATTATTTTTATCACGCAAGATAAGGACAAATAAGCATAGAAAACACATAGAATAGAGCATGTGATAGCACACAAGATCAGGTAATGCACATATTACGGAAGATTCAGCATGCCTAATTTTCCGACAAGGAATTGGAATCGTTTCTCATCCAAGGCCTTGGTAAAAATGTCGGCTAGTTGAAACTCCGTGTTCACAAAGTACATCTCTATCGTGCCTTTTTCTACGTGATCTTTGATAAAATGATATCTAATGTCTATGTGTTTTGTGCGTGAATGATGAACAGGATAGCAAGTAATGGCGATTGCACTTTGACTATCACTATATATGGGTATATTATTTAGATTGTCCCATAGTCGCGAAGCTGTGTCCGCATCCACAGCATCTGTGAGAAACAACTGGCTGCAGCTACGCATTCTGCTTCGGCCGTCGAAGTGGACACAGTTCTGATTTTTGGATGACCAGCAGACCAGCTTTTCTCCTAGAAATTGAGCGCCGCCGGACGTGCTTTTCCTGTCCATTCGGCAACCTGCATAGTCAGCGTCTGTGTAGCGGATAAGTTTGAAATAGTACCCTTCGGATACCATAGGCCAAGGGTAGAGGTGCCCTTAAGGTAGCATAGAACGCGAGCATATGGGATTCTTTGGGATCGGCTTGAAATCGGGCACACAAGCAGATGGCAAACATGATATCCGACCGGCTCGAAGTGAGGTAGAGAAGAGATCCAATAATACTGCGATACAGTGTGATGTCGACCGATTTACCACAGGGATCGGCATCCAACTTGCAGCTTGGTGACATAGGAGTGCTGAGAGGCTTGCTCTGGTTTTGATGAAACTTCTTCAGAATATCCTTGATGTATTTTGTCTGACTGATGAAAATTCCATCATTGAGCTGCCTGACTTGAAGGCCTAAAGAAAAATTGCATCTCTCTCATGTGACTCATCTCGAATTTGCTCTTCATGAGATCTCCAAACTTCTTGCAGAGCCGAGGATTTGTTGATCCGAAGATGATGTCGTCGACGTATACTTGGACGACCATCAGATCTTTTTCATGCCATTTAATGAAGAGGGTTGTGTCTATCGTACCTCGTATGAATCCAGACTTCACGAGGAAATCACTCAGGACATCCAAGCACGTGGGGCTTGTTTTAGTCCATAGAGAGCTTTGTCCAAGCGATAGACGTGATCGGGATGTTCTTGATCAACGAAACCTTCCGGCTGAGCGACATAGACTTCTTCTTTTAACACGCCGTTGAGAAAGGCGGTTTTAACATCCATCTGATAGACTTTGAAGTCTTTGTGAGCCGCATAAGCCAGCAGGAGGCCGATAGCTTCGTTACGGGCAACAGGAACATAAGTCTCGTCGTAGTCGATGCCTTCCTGTTGATTGTATCCCTTAGCAACTAGCCTTGCTTTGTTCCGGATCACTTCACCATCTTCATTTTTCTTATTCTTGAAAACCCATTTAGTTCTGACCACTGTTTTCCCATGTGGACGGGGTACCAAGGTCCACACTTGAAGACGTTCGAATTGATTGATTTCCTCTTGCATTGCAATTGTCCAATCCGGGTCTCGAAGTGCGTCTGCTACTTTGGTAGGCTCGTTTTGGCTCAGGAAGCAACTGAAAAGACTGTGTTGACGACGTGTCCTCACACCAACCGAAGGATCGCCAATTATCTGAACAACCGGGTGGCCTCTCGTCCACTTGCGCTCATGAGGCAAGGCTGAAGTCGATGCGTCAGCCATCTGTGGATCTAGATTGCCTATAATCTCCGATTGATCATTTGTCTGAGGAAGTTCCAATACTGCACTTGGATTGATCGTCTCTGGTGATACTTCCTCGATGACCACTGTAGGTTCTTCGGTATTCTGTGGTAATTCCGAATCGGGTGGGGTAGAGGTGTGAGTTGAACTTGGTACGTCGGTCTCGTTCGGTGGAGAATCCATTGTAGGTGTAGTCGTGTATGGCCGATATACCGGTTCGAAGAGAGAATCCAAGTCGTCTATTGCAAGTCTCATTGCTTCGTCTGACGCTGATCCTGAAGTTGTTGCCATCTTCTGTTGGTTATGTGGCAACACACTAATGATTACGGGTTCTGAAATGTTGTCTTCAGAAGCAAACGGTTTGAGCACGGGTCCAGAACTGAATTGAGCAGGAACCAACGGGTTAGGCACGGGTCCTGGACTGAGTTGACCAGAAGCCATTTCTGCCACTTCGTGGAAAGTGACATTATAGCTCTCCTTAATAGTTCGGTTGGACTTGATGTATACTCGGTACGCTTTTGATGTTGAAGAATACCCGACAAATGTAGCTTTGAATGCTTTAGGGTCGAACTTTGCACATTGCTCTCGGTCGTTCGCCACAAAGCACTTGCACCCGAAGACTTTAAGGAAAGAGATGTTGGGCACTCTATTATTCACAATCTCGTACGAAGTCTTGTTGAACCGTTTGTGAACCACCGTCCTGTTTTGAGTGAAACAAGCGGTATTGACAGCTTCAGCCCATAGAAAGTGTGGAAGTCCCGATTGGATCAGCATTGTACGAGCGGCTTCCACTAGTGTTCGATTTTTCCTTTCAACGACCCCATTTTGTTGAGGTGTTTTGGCGGCTGAAAATTGTTGACTTATTCCAAGTTTCTGATAAAACTCACTGAGGTGATTGTTCTTGAACTCAGTGTCGTTGCCTGTTCTAACAACTTGAATAGTCTGTTGTAGCAGATTTTGAGTTGTGTTCACAAAATTGAAAATCAAGTCACCGGTCTTATCTTTCGTTCGGAGGAACTTTGTCCATGTGTAGCGAGAATAGTCATCTACAATCACTAGGACATACTTTCTTCCATTGATACTCTGAGTCTGCACGGACCAAAGAGATCCATGTGAATTAGTTCCAATGGTCGAGAAGTAGACGCAATTTGCTTGACGTGATGAGATGCTGGCTTCATTTTTCCTAGGTGACATGCCGAACAATGATGCTCCCTTTGTAGTTGTATAGTTGGAAGACCGTGAACCAACTTTTTCGTAGAAAGACGTTGGAGAGCTTTCATGTTTAGATGAGACAGTTGTTGATGCCATAGGCTGTTCCTCTGTAAATCAATCTGAGAAATGAGGCATACAGCTGTCGAGGGCTGCACGGACGTCAGGTTGATCGTGTAAAGATTGGATCTCCGAAGTCCTTGAAGGAGTTCTGTGTCCTGACTATCCAAAATTCTGCACCGGTCAGCATGGAAGACCACCTGGAGTTATGAGACATCTTTGATGGTCAGATTCTTCAGAATGATATCCCCAAGTCCTAGAATCGGGGCTGAATCGTTGTTTCCAAATCTGACTTTGCCGTTTGGTCGGTTTTTGTAGTTGCTCAGCAGCTCTTGTTTACCAGTCATGTGTGTGGAGCAACCAGATTCGAGGTACCACACATGATGGATCTGCAAAAACGATTTAGAGAACTTTAGGTACCCACTTAAGCATGGGTCCTCTCGAATTAGCAGATTTAATTTTGGGTTCAGATATGACTCCTAAATCTATTTTTGGAAGAGTCTTAATAACCAATTGCACTTTTGGAGAAGTGGGTTTGGGTTTTGCCTCTAAAGGAGACTTGGCCCTTTTGGCTATTGTCGTCCTAAGCGGAGATTTAGGAACCCATTTGGGTTGAACCTTACAGGGAAGGTTAATTTCAGCTCGTACAAATGCCTTGGAAGGTTTGACTGAGGAAAAGATCTTTTCTTGTAATAGTCTCCTAAGGTGCTTGGAGGATTTAATTTCTACCGGATACCTTAGGTGAGTACAGTCATGTACGGCGCCATAAGCTTTCTTTATGGCTGGATCTTGTTTCCTACGAGTCTGCCTTATGGAATTTGTTTCAGAATGATTAGTAGTAATTTTCGAGGTAGAGCCTATTTCGAGATTTTCACTTCTATAGGTGATAGGCTGAAGTGAGCACGTAGAAGCAATTATTTTGAACGTAGAAATGGCTCTTTTATTACTACGAGTGTATTTTATTTTGCCAGAAGGAATAACATGTTCAGAAACATTTAAATCTACTAGCTCCTTCTTTATTTTAGGACTAGACACTCTCGCCTTCGTGGTCGGTGCTGGCTCTACGCTCCCTGTGGACGTAGGTGAAGTAGAATTAGTCTTAGCACTTATAATAGAATTATTAATCCTCTTACGAACTTTTGAAGGCGATTTTTCTATTTTCACGCTTTTTATGATAGCGTGTGAGGAAGTTTGGTAGGACAGGGAAGCCTTGAGATTTTCCATCTCTTTAAAGAATTTTTTCTTTTCAGCTTCGAAATTCTCTCTTTCTTTGTCTAGTTTCGCCTGTGACTCCTCTATCTGTTTTATGATAGGGGGTTTGTAGAGAGAATTTTGATAATTAACCTTTTTGACTTCCTCGTAGTGTTCTTTAGAGTCAGGAGGTAAGACTTGAGCTAAATCACTGACAGGTGTTAAGGATGGTTCCTATTTTTGTCCTTTTCAATTAGTTCATTGTAGTCAAAGGGGATCTCAGGCCCATGTGAGGCTTGTTTGATGGATGAATCAAACGCATTTTCATACGTCGATTCCGTAATGTTCCTAAGAGAGGTTGTAGCTAAACCCATGTTCTTAATGTCATGCATTTCTTTCTTCCGTAAAATATGTGGGTTAGTGTAACCTATGCCTTCGATTCAATCTTTAAAGTATGATCGAAATTAATTTCGTCGATATAGAATGTATTTACTGTTCTCGTGCGAGAAATTTTGTCAGCGAAATATTTTACGAGCGAAATAAATTGCCCAAAATTGTTCAGTCGAGAAAAGTTTCCTGATCGTGAATTTATTTCGATCGTAAAGAAACTGTACGTTAGTAAGTTTCTCGACAAGTCAAAATAAATCCATTGACTAGAAAAGTTTCTCGCGTATAAATGATTTTCGCCTGGTCAAACGTTAAAAGGTTTGACTGAAAAAGTTTTTCGAGTGGAAGTTATTATGCATGCAAGGTCAAAATTGGTCTCACTCGAAAAAGTTTTTCGCTGGATAATGCTCGAGAAATATTTCTAACTAAAAACGTTTCTGCTGATGACGATTCTAGCGCTGACTTGGTATTCTGACCGAGAAAAATTCTCGCGCTAAGTTTATCGATCGAGAATCTAATCCGATCGCAAAACCTAGTGAGAAAATTTGAGCAATCGAGAAAAATTCACAGAATACGATTAACACAGATTCGAGCAAAAACAAATAATCAGATAGTGAAGTTTGAGGTAATTGCTCGCAATCAAGTACTAATCACGCACGAACAAGCAATTAAACACGTTATGAAGCAAAATATATCGAATTTGATCAAAATCAGAATGTGTTCTTCATGTTCTTCGTCAACAGTAAAATTTTAGAATCAAAGTAATCAAAATTCGAAGTTCAAACTGCTACTGATCTAGTCGCAATGATCATTTATCACTTACTCTAGCACTGAAACATCAAATTCAAGTCAATTAAGCACATAATTAAGCTATTGGATCGAAAAACTTTTCGCGCCAAATCTGTTCTTCGATGGAACAGTTTTCGAAATTAAATTTCGATCCAATTCTAACAATTTATGATTCAAAACAGAACGAATCTTCTCTGATACCAATTGTTAGGTCCTCAGATTAACCTCTACGATCCTAGGCTAGAATCCATAGTAATTCGATCATTTAGATAATCAATTGAATTCGGTCGAAAAACTCAAGTTAAGAACACGAGAGAGAATTCAATTAGAGTGAGAAAGTTACTGTTGTTTCTCTCTCTAGAAATCGAATTGCAAGCCCTTCGGATCAATTCTCTTAACTTTCTCTATTCAGCTCAATTAGTTTACAAGTATTTATGCCAACAATCTTGGTAGAAATATCTAACTAGTCCTTAATCTAAAGACTAATACAAGTAAAGCCCCTAATTACAAGGACAACTAATGAAATCAAGCACAATTACAAATGATATTCTACAGTACTGTTCTTTTATATCGGACATTCGGTATTATTGGCAAGTAATGTGGTAATATTCCTTGAAAATATAGAACATTCCGATTATCCTTAATGAATGTTTTCTTTTATATATAGATGTATTATTTTATTCTTTAATGTGTTACTCACCTTGAAAAAGTTTCATTCAAGAAAAAAAAAGCCAAATTCGCATTGTCCTCCAAACGCGAACATTGAGGTTAGTAGTCCAATGTTGATATCACTAGTATTGTAATCAAGATAACTCCATTGGAATGTATATACTACACCCTATCCTTATGTTGTTAATCAAGGTCATTGTATACGTTTCACATTAAGACGTTAATAATATCAACATATCATCCGAGAAATAGCTAGGGGCTATTGACGTTAAAACCCTAACACGAACTCCTACGTTTAAAACGTAATTTGAAATGAGTGATTTCGTACCGAATAAGCCATGTTTTATACCACTTAACTAGAGGGATGTACCACATTATTTGATGAGCTCCCTTGTTGCCAAATGTTGGAACTATTTTATTGTATTCAATTAATATAGTTATCGTGTCTTGCTATGCAAATTACCAGTCTTAGATTGTAATTAGTCATATTATAGGACTACTTGTGTAAATATACCACAATATGTGGCTCCTAAGAAAATTAGGAGTGTGTTGTAGCAAGGAGTTAGTATCGAATAGAAGAATTGGAATTTTAGAGAGAGAAGATCCACACCTTGCTTGTCTACAAGTTTTCTCTCTCCCGATCCTCAGTGTAAGTAAATCTCAAGCTTGAACTTCGAATTTCTTAGATTTACTACCCGTTCTTCGTAGATTTGATCTAGGTTGGATAATTGGACCTAACAATTTGTATCAGAGCCGAGCGTGTTAGGATTTGAAACGAAATTAGGATCCTGAAAATTTTTTTCGCGAGTTACTGTTCATCGCGAAAATAACTGTTCATCGCGAAAAATTAATGTTCATCGCGAATGGACTGTTCATCGCTGACTTTTTTCAATCTAATTTTTTCTTAATTCGACTTGTTTTGATGTTATTGAGGTTCGATTGTATGTTTCTAATTGATCTGAGCTTGTTTTTGTTCGATCGAACCACAAATTTTAGCGAATTTTGAAGCTTTGATCGAAAATTGTTCTTCGAGTTCTTAACTGTTTTTTTCAAAAATCGAACTGATTTTGCTTTGATTGTACTAAATTGAGTGTTTGTTCTTGTCAACTGCTTGATTTCGATAGATTACCTAGAGCTTTACAGATTAATTTGTTGTTTTCGCTCGGATTCGTGATAAAATGTGTTTTTCGTGTTATTCGTAAAATTCATCCGATTTCTAAAAATTTGATATATTTTGCTGTCTTCCAGTTTGATTCCGTGTTAGAACTCTTATTCTAGGATTCCAATCAATAACATATGCTCAGTCTGCTTTATTAATTGTGTTTTCTGAATTTTCTGCAAGTGTCCGTAAGCGGCTTTTTAATTAAAATAGGGTTTATATAACTCCTATTCATTAAAATAGGGTAAATCTGATCGAAATTACTAAAATAGGGCGAAACGCGCCTATTAAGAGCGACGTCGCTCCTATTAAACGCGACGATGACGTGGCAGAGTGACGAAGCAATGCAGGGCCCGCTGGGCCCGGGGGAGGCCCGCGTCGCATTTAATAAACGCGTCGACGCGCTTAATAGCCGCGTCGTTGACCCAATCCAGCACTAAGCCCACTAAAGTCGGTGCTAAACCCACTAAACGCACTAACGTTATTGGGCCACTATACGTCGCGCTTAATGGACTCGTCGCCGCCCCCAATGCCAGCGACGTCGCTGCGAATGACCGCGACGATTTCTCCTATTTAAGCCGCGCCATTTTCGATCATTAATTCATAAAATTTCATACATATCCCAATATGGTATCTAGAAAAATTCAAGTAGTTGTTTATTATGGCGGCGAAATCATACACGAATCAAACACCATACAGTATAGTCTTCAACCCATCGGTTATCGACGAATTCGTCGCGATACCACTTTCGATCAATTTCTTAGTATGCTGTACGACATGACTTCCGTCGACAGCAATGCTTTCTTTTTAATCGTTCGAGTGAAGAACGAGCACTATCAACACTCACGGTTGTATCATAATCTCCTACTAGTATCTAGTGATGCCGACCTCGCATACTTCTTGGATCCCGACAACGAGCTCGATTACATTGAGGTCTTTGTCGAGGCAACTGAGATCGTTCAGTACACTAATCCCGTTCCGATGGATTCATTTGCTGACATTACATCAGTTACTGAAGGAATGACGAATATTTCGTTTGCCCCACACGAAGATATACCTTCGAGCAGTCATTGCGTTCCAATGAGTTCGACGGTGGAGCAGCCTGAGACCGTTCACGATGCTGTCCAAGATAATGACGTCAGTGACTCCGAAGCTGACGACGACGATGGGGCACTAAACGATTTGCCAGATCCTGCAGATGACGATGATGATCAAAACGATGATCCAACGCCAAGTGAACCAGAAGAGAATAGAGCATTATACCAGTCGGTGCCGTTTAATACCACTTATCAAATGGCTCCCCCAGACGTTGGCGAAACTGGTGGTGATTTTTACGATGCGGACGACCCCGCCTTTTATGTAGGTATGACGTTTAATAGCAAAGAACAATTGAAATGTGCCGTTAACGACTATCATCTGAGAGTTGTTAGACGTGAGTACCACGTGACCGAAAGTAACAGAACCGCATGGAGCGTGAGATGCAATCACAGCGACGATTGTAACTGGAGACTGCGAGCAGTCTTCAAACTGAAAAGTTTCTTTTGGAAGGTGACGATATACGGGGGACCGCACACATGCTTCACGCAGGAGTTGGCCAGCAAGCATCGCAATGTTTCGCGTGATGAAATTGCGAGATTATTACACCAGACGGTGAAGAATGACCCTCAGTATTTGCCCAAAAATGTGCAGCAGCTCGTAATGGACACTTTTGGGTATGACATCCCGTACAGTCAAGCATGGCATGGACTCAAGAGAGCAAAAGAAAATGTTTATGGTACTTGGGAAACGTCGATCCAACAGCTTCCTATATTCATGAAGGCGTTGCGACGTTACAACCCGGGAACGGTGGTGAAGTGGTGGCATCTTGAAGATAATTCTGGAGTAAAAAAATTCGGGTATGTATTTTGGGCGTTTAAACCTTGCATTGACGGCTTCAAGCACTGTCGTAGAGTGGTATGCGTCGATGGTACGCACTTGTATTCGAAGTACAAGCATAAAATGTTGATTGCATGTACACTTGATGCAAATCAGAAAGTTTTTCCACTTGCGTTTGCCATCGTTAACATCGAAAGCTTACATTCTTGGAGATGGTTCTTGAACTTGCTTAATGTTCATGTACTGGAGGGACAAGCGGTATGCTTAATATCAGATCGCCATCCAGGTATTTGCAAATAAAAACAGTACATTATATCATTTTTTCATTAAGCACGTGCATTTATGTCATGTTACTTACGATGTGTAATGCAGGTTTAATGTCCGCAGTAGAACAGCTCGACGCTTATAGGTCTCCAAACGGAGTGCATCGTTACTGTTTACGGTCAACTGGAGGATCGGGCTGCTCAGGGCGACGACGTCGCTGCTGGGGTCGCGGCGGTGACTCCTGCACAAATGGCTGATATGGAGGCGTCGCTTCATCGTCATCATCATCATCATCATCGCCGTAGCCCACACCATGACCAGTAGGAGTAAAGTAACTATGATCACCGTATTGCGGCGCGCGACCACGCGAAGACGACGCGCCAGGATCCTGCGTCCGACCATGCGAAGATGAGGGGACACTCATGTGTGTCGAGGGGACATCAGCGAACGACATATGTCTTCGCTGTCGTCTGTCGAGGAAAAGGCCCTGCATCTGATGTATGATATCCAAGCCTCCTTGCATATCTCCACCAGTAAATATCACCTCGGCCCTATCTACGTGCTGTGCCTAATTGTAACAAGTCACATCGTAAATGACACGCCAAAAAAAAAAAAAGAAATTGAATTAACTAACCATAACGTCGATAAATGCACTATCTCCCATCTGGAATCCTCGGCTCATGTGGATCGTCGATGGAGAGATGTAACGACGGGTGACCCTCCAGTACCATGGGTAATAATCGGGAGTACAGTGTGCACCACCAACTATCTCCATCGAACCGACCATCCTCTCGTACCGAGACACCCATAAGGCTTCGTACTGCTCGTGGAAGGCCCTCCAATCCCTTCCCGCGACGTTACGTGTACTGTGCCGATGAAGATCAACGTCGAGCTGTCTCGGACGTTGCGGGACGGACTGAACCATCCCGAACTGTCGTAGCACGCGATCGGGATAGTGCCACTCGACGATGTTGTAGAAGATGAGCGGACACGACGACCGAACGCATGCTGGTCGCGAGTCCGCTCTCAACGCCCTAATCTCTGGTGCCTGGTCGTCGTAGGGTGCCCAGACGTACTGATCCATCGACATGCTATCGATCGACTCACGAATCGCACGCAAATTCGAGTGCGTCGATGTCGTATGATCGAAAAGCGCATTCCACCTGATATGAAAAATAAAACATAAATATTTTGTTAAAATATATTCAAATAAAAGCAAATATGGTAAAATAACAATATTTTAACAAACATATATTAAAATATATTAGGAAATAAATATTACTTATTTTAATAAATGAGTAAAATATACCAAATTTTATAAGAAAAATATGTTAAATATATTAAATATTAATAAAAAATTCTAGCAGTACGCAATAATTAATAAACATCGTCTTACTACCTCGCAGCATGTGGCGGCATGGGCAACTGAATTCCATCTTCCTCGACGGGCATCATATGCACTCGAGGACGAATAATAACGGGCTGCACAGGTAATATACGAATCCATGCCCATACCTACACAAAATTTAAATTAATATGTATACATCTCAAGAAAATTCACATAGACAAAAGAACGCACCTGTAGCAACCGCAAAGCTCCACCGATGTTCATCTTCTGACGCTGGCAAGAAGTACACAGCTCTCTGTACAAGAAAGCCAGCACGGCACTGCCCCAACTGTAAGTGTGCACGGCGTCTATGTCTTCGAGCAGCGGGAGTAAAGTCATGGACGTCGAGCTTCCGCTGGAGTCGGGGAACAAAACCGATCCCATGAGCAACAGCGCATATGCACGTGCCCGCTGATCGACCTCATAATCTGAGCTGTGATCATCGATCTCGTGGGCTTCTAGCCAGTCTGCAAATTTCCTCAGCGACACCTTTGTCCCGGTGTACGCCCCCACGGCAGGTCTGTAACCAGTCAGCTCCTCCAAGTAACCGAGCCACTGATCCTGCGTCCTGTGCTGGATAACGCCACTGACCGAATGGCCATCAACAGGGAGTCCCCACAGCACACCGACGTCCTCAAGAGTGACGGTGGCCTCACCCGCAGGCAGGTGGAACGTATGCGTCTCCTTCCTCCACCTTTCTACGAGGGCCGTGATCAAGTGCGGATCTAACTTCTGAGATCCACAACTATACACGCCGTAGAAGGACATAGTATCCAACCTCTCCAGAATACGACCGTGCAACCGCACCGGTCGTGAAAGCTTACCCCAGACGACACTCTCCAAACCTCTAACGGTCAAAGGTGTGTCGAGGGCACCATCAGCGTTGGATAGTACATCGTTACAACGATGACTATCCTGGAATATCAAAAGTGATCTATCGATCGGACCGTAATATTCGTTCGTATCCATCCTAAATTAGCGTTTCAAAGTCAATTTCGCAACAAAAAACAATAAACAAACACATAAATTGACTCATGTACTAACAAACGAATCAAATAACCTACAAATCCTAATTTCAAAATTAGGTTTCAAAATTAGGGAAAATTGGAGGAAATTTCTAAATCGAATCAATTATGTAAAATTAGTGTGTTATATCAATCTATTATGCAACCCACAATATGTAAAGCACGTATTATACCAAAAACACAAACTTAAACGCAAGAATCCGACGAAATTTAACGAAACATCAAAATCAAGATTTAAACAAATTAGGAGTTTCATACCCAAAAAAAGCTTAATCGACGATGACGAGGAAGAATGGATCTATCGCGTGGTGTTGGCCGCCGTCGTTCGCCGCTGTAAATCGCCGGAATCGGTGGGGAGGAGAAGAGGAGAAATGGGGAGGAAGAAGAAGAGGTCGCGGCTTTATTAAGCCCGTCGTCGCGGCCATTAACCGCGACGTCGCGCCTAATAAGCGCGACGACTAGCTTACTGGGCCAACGAACGGCCCAGCCAATTTAAATTTAAAAGACAGGCCCGATTTTCAAATTTCGGGCCCGATCAAGCCTGATTTTCAAATATCGGGCCCGATCAGGCCCGCGCGAAGTCCATCGTCGTAGCCACGTCATCGACGCGGGCAATGGACGCGACATCGCATTTAATAGCCACGTTTCGCTCGATTTTATTAATTTCTATCAAATTAGCCCTATTTAAGCTAATTTGGGTTTAATTAACCCTATTTTAATTAAAAAGCCGTCCGTAAGCTGCTGTAAAATATTTTTGATACTACTGTTTGAAAATAGTTATCAATCGAGCAATTGATTAAATCTCTTTTACGATCGAAAATAATTAGCGATCGCAAATAGTTGTCCATCGCAAAGTCAAGTTTTCAACTATGTGCTTTTGAATAATTCTTTATGATCGAAAAACTCCCATGATGACAAGACTTTGTAATCATTACTTGTCACATCATCGACAACCATTTTTGTTAAAGCTTTGAAAAGTCAAAATATCAATGCTGTTGAATACTCGCTCAGTTGCTTACTGGATCGAAATTCTTGTCCATTTCTAACTTCTACACTTTGCAATATCAACAAGGGGGAATTTTATGTCAGGCCCCACTAATTTTTCAATTTACTTGTCAGGCCCTGTTACAGAAATAATAAGTTTAAAGGACCTACTTTATGTAAAATTCGAGTTAAAGGACCAAAAACTATGATTTGACGAAAATACCCTTACTAAAATGCTCTTTTTTATGTTACTCAGTTACAGTATATTGTTACTTTAGGAAACAGACACGTTATTTTTCAATAATATTATGTTACTCAGTTACAGAATATTGTTACTTTAGGAAACAGACACGTTATTTTTCAATAATATTGTGTTACTCAGTTACAGAATATTTTTCTTACACTGAAACAAGCACAAAAAATTGGACTGCCCCATCAAACAGATTATGTCATGTTGGATTCACTATGATATTGACAACGCACGAGGTAGAATTTGCTTGTCTAATTAGGGTGCAAATTCGATAATATAATGGTAAATCGAATCTAGATTTCGACATAAATTGCAAGTAATCGGTATAAATTCGAGGTACCCATGAGAGATTGAGGTCTATTTTACATCATTGAGTCAACAACGACGTGATTTATGCAGTTTTTCATCTGTTTTTTAGTGTCGTTTGTGATTTTCGTTCTCTTCTCCCGATCCATTAGTTGTATACAGAATGTGTTATTTACAACAGACAATGTGTTATTACCTTTAAGCAGCGTGTTACTTCTAAGTCAACATTTGTTATTAACCATAAGACATTTGTTATTTTTTGCTATGTTATAAGTATTTCTTTTTACACGATTTAGGGAAAATATAATATTTGTTTCTTGCAACTAATCGGTATAAATTCGAGGTACCCATGAGAAATTGATGTCTATTTTACCTTATTGAGTCAATAACGACGAGATTTATGCAGTTTTCATCCTATTTTTTTAGTGTCGTTGTGATTTTCGTTCTTTTTCTCCCGATCCATTGGTTGTATGTGTTATTTACGACAAACAAGACGTTATTAGCTTTCAACGATGTGGTATTTCTGAGTCAACATTTGTTATTATCCATAAGACATTTGTTATTTTTTCTGTGTTACAAGTATTTCTTTTTTACACGAAATAGGGAAAATATAATATTTGTTTCTTGCAACTAATCGTTATAAATTCGAGGTACCCATGAGAAACTAAGGTCTTTATTGAATCAATAACGACGAGATTTATGCAGTTTTCATCTGTTTTTTAGTGTCGTTGTGATTTTCGTTCTTTTTTCTCCCGATCTATTGGTTGTATATAGAATGTGTTATTTACGACAAACAAGACGTTATTAGCTTTCAACGATGTGTTATTTCTGAGTCAACATTTGTTATTATTCATAAGACAGTTGTTATTTTTTGATATGTTCGTTATTTCTAACGATTAAAGCTGCAAATTAGCAATACAAGTCATACCCACGATCAAATTAACAATAATTTCAACATATTAGGTCATGAACTTTTATATTTTCGGCTACCATCTTAACGATTTTTGTGAGTTATGCTTATCTGTTTTTTCTGTAATTAGCATCCATAGATGCCTCGGTTTATAAGACATATCAGGATTATCGAGTTCTGCAACATCAAATTGACATCAATTCCTCCTTATTCGATCTGCAATAGAGTATTTTACTCAAGTTTTAATAGATCTGCGTTTTCGGTCGGATGTTGAAGAAGATGGCATTTTCAGCGTAATTGTGGCAAAATTAGGAGGGTGAATATGTCAATTCTCGTCTAAATGGTTTTTTCCTCTAACTATTTCAAGAAGTTGGTCCTTATCAACAACCCAAACGTAAATAGGGCCTGAACCCAATTTAAAAGTATAAATAGGGCCTGACCCTATTAACCCTATCAACATTATATAATCATTGCATAGTCATTATCACATTGTTGGTACGATAGAACACTCTCGGCAATAAGTTTTTTTCGCAAAATTGATTTTGTGAGTCATCGAAAAACTTTTTCTCGCTCATAAAGCATCCGAATTTTATTAATCATCGAAAAACTTTCTCTTTCATATAGCAATCGAAAATTTGTATTTTCTCGTAAAGCTATTCCAAAACGACATATTTTCAGTAATCAATAACTAAAAGCTACACATGATCGAGAAAAATTCGTGAGCGAGAAACTAACAGTCGAAAAAGTGACCAATAAAAAAACTTAACAATCGAAAACAATAACTGATAAAAAACATAACGATAAAAAACAATGCCTTTGCTCGAAAATAATTCTAATCGAAAATATTTTTTGTTTAAAAAGAAAATTCGATATTCCATTGGCACATTATAGAAAAAGCTTTAGGTATATACTATTAAATTTAAAATCAAATCTTATAAACAAAACCTTTTCGAAACTGAAAATTTAAAAGCCAAACACTTTAATCAGTATTAAAAAAAATTCAAGTCCAACAAAACACGTAAAGATCCAAATATTCAACAGAATTTTAAAATAAATAAATAAAAACCAAAATGGACGCCTACCCAATTACTCGATCTGGTGACACTAGCTCGGACGACTTTAGCTCCGACATTGATGAACAAATGAAGGAGTTTGGGCGTCAACTACGATTAATTGAGAAGGAGTTAAAGAAGAAGCCCACAAAGACCAAGTCACGCTCAAAGAATCAAGAGACTACAAATTCCGAACAAAAGACGCACTTGGCTTTTGCTCACGAAGATGAAACTAACACAACCTCTAAGGATGCAGTGATTTCTAACTCTACATTGTTGAACATCTTAGAATCCTTACAAACTAGGTATACTAATATGAAAAATGAGCGGAAAAGTACAAGAGAGTTAGAAGACAAGCTAACTAAGTCTAAGGAGGTAATAGCTAGTCTTGAATATAAGCTTAGAAGCTCTTGTGCGAAAATTGAAGAATTATCAAAGAGCACCAATATTAGCGAGACTAAGTATATTCCCTTAGAGAAGCATATGTCGATAGTAAAAGAATTAGAGGACAGGCTAGACAAGAACCATAAATGTCTACTTAGGAATCTAGACGGGAAAAGTCTTCTTAATGTAGACTGGAAGGTGTGAGCAAAAATGTCATTAGTCTAGAAGCCGAAATAGATAAATCTAATTCTAAAAATAGTGAATTAAGAAAGAGTCTAGACATCTGTCAAGCCGAGAAGAGCAATGCTCAAAGTAACTATGCTTTCTTAAGAGAAGAATGTGGGAAGATCTATTCTAAGATTAATCAATTAGAAAATCTTCTTGCGATTTCTAAGACCAAGGAAGCACAATCTCGTCATTCTGAAAATTCATCTTCCGTCGATATACCTCATATTCTTAAGAAAATAGAGGATTTAAATTCTATATTAAAAATGGAAAGAAAGAATTTTGAAGCGGAAAAGAATGCGCTTTTATTGAAAATATCTAATCTCAAAGCTTCCTCACAAGAAAAGTTAATCTTTAAGCATGTTAAGAAAGAGAAAGAGGCTTTGAGCGCTAATAGATCAAATACTCCAATTTCTAAAGCCGTTACTTCTACACGTTCGTTAAAGCCTATCAATTTTCGAAGTTCAAACTTTGAAAGTGGCTCTTCCTCCACCAAGAAAATTTTTCAAGAAAATAATTCAAGTTCTAGCGCATAAACTTCATCGTGTGTTTCAAATGATTCTACTAACTTTTCACTTAAAAAGCCTAGACTTGAAAATAATTTTGGAAATTCTTATTCTCATATGAAAAATGTGCATTCTCCACGTAGGAATTACGACAGTTCTACTTTACATGCTTATCACTCTATTTGCTCGTATTCTTACATGAAGTATCCAGTCAATATTCGTTCCGAAAAGTATTTATTACGCCTAGGTACTGAGAAGACCTTTACAAGTACACATTCTAGGAGCACATATTCACATGTTAAAATTACTTATCCGTGTAAAATCAAGCAAAAATGGATTCCTAAGTCGGATATAAAGTCACAAAGTCCTAGTCAAATATGGACTCCTAAGACTACATGTTCGACCAACTTAGGCTCACAAATTTTACACGATTTACGACTAACTCATTTTCTGCTAATAAGGGAGGACCCATACAGCAATGGGTACCAAAATCCCGATAGTGTTGCAGATTTCCCTCATGTATGCTACTCCGATGTTAGTTGCTCCCACATACATGATTAAGGGCGAGCGGCAGAGCAACTACAACAAATCCCTACCTAAGCGACAAACCTGGTGACAAAATTCTTTATTCATTTTTTCTTAAAAGTGCTAAAATTTAGGATGAGTCACTATTAATTTTCTAGGGATTACAATTTGGGACAATTGCATCTGACCTGAAATGTTAAATGCCAAATTTTAGCAAAAAACCCTATCATGCATTTTTCCGCATTTACTTCTAATAAATATATATATTATATATACATAAAAAACATTCATGCACTTTTACTTATTTGTTTTCTTTTCTTTGTGTTTATATCATGTTCAAGTTTCTTTCTCTTTAATAAAAAAAAACTGCAATATAACCAAAAAACAAAATATATAATAATAATAACAACAATAAACAAAAAACAAACACAGTTTTTTTCATTGTTTTGAAAAACAAAATTAAACAAAAACAAAGAAAAAATGGGGAGTGACAATTACTCAATCTACTTTGATTTGTTCCCAAAAATCTTTCCTTGATATATGACTGGTTATTTGCTTAATATTGTCTGTCTAATCGCATTCTTTTGTCTAAATGTCACTCGTTTGTTCCACTAGACACAAAGCCACATCATATAGGTGAGATTTTGAGCTTTATTATTTTTTTCGGGAATCCTTGAGCGAGTCACACATCAAATGCTTGTCTTAACTTGTATTTCTTTGCCTCATACTCGCCTTGCGTTCGGGAAAATGATTAGGGCACGTAGGAAAATTCCTCACTTGGCCAAAATCAAAATATCATCCTTGAAATTATTCATCTAGTCATCCATTTTGAGCCTTCTCCGATATCCTTTTCTTCATTTGTATCCCGATCAAGCCTTCAAACGTAATTCATAAATTTCGGAGTGTTGCATAAACGAGAAAAGGAGGGGAGAAAAAGGCGATGAAAGAAAAAGATGATGACAAAAGGAGGTGGAAAACGCACACGAGTTCAACGCACAATAAATAGTCCAAAAGAACTTGCCTTCCTAATTATTGAAATATTATAGAAATCATAAGAAGAGGGCATGGATGTTGCTGTGAAGTTCTCCTTCGATAATCTCGTATACTCGTCAGAATGGCTGGAAGAGGAGCACCACGAAGTGAACTTCTCCAACGATAATCTAGTCTTATATCGAGACAACGAGAAGAGGAGCACGGCCTTGGGTTCGAATTCGATAACTGTGAACTTCTCCAAATCGATAATCTTTGAAACCTCTCTAGGGATTAAAAGAAGAGGAGCACGGTATCGACCCGAGAACCACCAAGAAGAACTTCGCCTTAAATAATCTCTCAGTCTCGTAGAGAAGCGGAGCTTCCGCTTGAGCAAGTGTAGAATAATATGAAAAAGTTTAAGGATGAAAAAGAAAATACCGGCGAAGAGGACGACGAAGAAAAGGAAGAAGATATTTAGTCCACGATTCCTAAATATTTTCCTTTCCTTCCAAGTCAGAACCAAAATACTAAATCCCTAAGTCCCTTTGATTCCGAATCGACGGTCTCTCGCTCGGTGAAATTATTAAAAGCGCCTTGATAGCAGGTTAATTGATATAATTTTGCTTGTGTCGACATGAGTGATCTATCTAGTATATAAATCCCATGATAAGAATACTTGAGTGCTAAAGCGAACCTCGTGAGAGTTGTCGAAATGGATCACTCCATGAACTTAGGACTTTAGTTTGACGACATGACTTGACGGCAAATTATTATTCTATGTGTCATGTGAAATATTTGCTTGGACATGATCAAGTGACGTAATCTGACACCAAAATAAAACAAATAAAAAGGAAAAATATAAAAAAAATATATAATAATAATAGTAATAATAATAATAAACAACATAAAAATCGTGTAGTCTTGTTTCAAATTTTCTTTACTTTTATTTTTCTTTGCATTATTTTTCATGCATTTTTTCTTGAACTTTTGCATTTATTTTTCACTTTGCATTTTTCTTATGCATGAAGATTTCGCACATTTTCAAATGCATTTGCACAAGCATTGGCACAGACTTGTTTAAAAGCGAAATATTTCTTGCTTAAATGGTTACGCAAATTTTCATATGCATGCTTAGGAGTTCATGCATACATGCTGAAATTATTATATGCGTCGTTGTGTCATATTTACTACATTTTCATATGCATATCTTGGTGAATATGTATATCTTTTCGAAATTGTTAAACACTATATGCGCACTTTTTGAGGGAGAGTCAAGATTCTTAGGTGTGAAAACATGAATTAAGGGGGAGAACGAAAAATTACTCTATTATTTTAAAATTAGTCCTTTAGTAAATTTCCGCTGAGCATTATCTGAGGAGGAGTAATTAAAAACTGCGTAGTAAGTTTTTTTTTTTTAATTAATGTCTACATGTAATTTTAACGGTTACTCTTGACTCACTACTCTCATTTTAGTATGAAAAGGCATAAACGACTAAATCCTCGAGGTAGCCTTTTAATGATTTTCAGGTATATGAAGTGGACGCATTTCAAGAAGATCCTCCACCACTTCTCAGAAGCTTACCCTTGAAATTTAGCAAATGAAAAACAAGTTGGTCAATCCACCAAATTCAGCCGCGCGTATCACTTTGAAACCGGGCTCTCTCCCAACACCACATGGATTTGTGAGCGAATTAATGAAATTTGTAACGTGTGATGAAAAAACTATTATGCAGTATCAATATCAATAGTAGTGATTGGATTTTGTACTGTTCTTTTATATTGGACATTAGGTATTCTTGGCAAGTAATGTGGTAATATTCCTTGACAATATAGAACATTCTGGAATATCCTCAACGAAATGTTTTATTATATACACGTGTTATTTTATTGCAAAATGTGTTACTCACTTTGAAAACGTTTCATTTCAAGAAAAAAAAGCCAAATTCGCATTGTCTTCCAAACGCGAACATTGAGGTTAGTAGTCCAATGTTGATATCATTAGTATTGTAATCAACATCACCTCGATTGGAATGTATATATGACACCCCATCCTTATGTTGTTAATCAAGGTTCATTGTATACGTTTCACATTAAGACGTTAATAGTATCAACATATCGTCCGAGATATACCTAGGAGCCATTGACGTTAAAACCCTAAACCTGAACCCTTAAGTTTAAAACGTAATTTGAAATGAGTGATTTGGTACCGAATAAGCCATGTTTTATACCTCTTAACTTGTCAGAACCAAAAACCTCATATCATAATTTCATGCATTTACATAAATTCATGAATGCATATATGTCATTTTGAAACAGAAGTATGTACAGAATAAGGTATTTAAAGTATTATAATCCTAGGTTTCTAAGGAAATGCAAATGATAAGGGAATAAATGTTATGGAAGTTAGAATTTTCCAAGTATGAAATTTCTAGGGTTTTCTCAGATTTTGATGAACTTTATATGTGTACTAATTAAAGTAATCAAATAAATTAGGAAGTTTGATGATATTCTTGAGATTGTTTAAAGTGGAAGAAAATATTTAAATAATATTAAAGTATCACTAAAGAAAAAGTTCAAAACCCTTTAGTATAATGTCGAAACTCTTTAAATTAGGGTTTCGAAATTAATACAAAAAGAATTTTGAAATTCTTCGACTAAGAATTTTGAGATTCTTAATATAAGATTGCAAGAACTCGAAATTCTTTGGACAAAGATCTCGAAATTTATACAATGAAGACCTCAAAATCCTTCAACCAAAGAACTCGAGATTCCTTAATATAAGGATTACGAGAACTAAGTTCTTGATATAAAACCGTGGCAATGTGAATAATTCATAGAGCTATCTAAAACTAAGACCTCGAGATAGGAATTGATCATTTAAGGAGATCTCGAGATTTATTCAATAAAGATTTCGAGACTCTTCAGCTAAGGGTCTCGAGATTTTGTAATATAAAGGTTGTGAGAACTTTAGTTCTCGATAAGAAACGGGCGACCATTTAAACAATTCTCTGTAACAGATATCATAAACTTAGTCTTGAAGCGAAGTTAATATTTAAAATAATTCTTGTTACTTGCAATTAGGATAGATACTAATGAAACCATCGATGTCATTTAGTAAGTATAACACGCAACTTAGTTAGGATAAGAAATAAGAAAAAGGAAAACTGATATTATTGTTAGAATAACTCGTGACGACTAAGGAACAGAAGGGAGAGAACTTGATTCCAAGAAAGCTAATAAGGGTATGGGTTATTACGATTTTTATAGTTATGATTAACAAATTAAGGTGTTAGCACAGCTATAAATTCACGGTTCATGACATGCTTAGATTTAATCTTTGATAGTATATGGATATTTGAAGTATATAATAAGTTCTTGATCCTTAAGAATATTAGGGTTTAGTATTTTATTTAAGTTAGATTATGAAAGGTATGAAAGTGTTTGAGGTATTTAACTAGGATCTTCATATTCTTAAAGATTTATAAACGTTAATCGAAACCTTCGGAGCTTGAAAGAAAAATTTTGTGTCTTTAAGCTTTTTAGATTTGGATTAATTTTGGAATGGATTTCAAGATGAATTAGAAAGATCGAGTTACGGATTTCGAGATTTAGAAAGTCACTTAGATAGAATTTTGAGCTAGGGTTCGAGATTCAAAGTCCAATTAGATAGAATATCGAAACATGACTTCGACATTCAGAAATACAATTAGAAAGACTTCGAATTATAATGTCGAGTTATATTGATGTCGAGATCTAAAGATTTATTTACATAGAATGTCGAGATAATTGATGTCGAGATTTAAAGATTTATTTACATAGAATGTCAAGTTATATTTTGATGTCGAGATCTAGAGATTTATTTATATAGAATGTCGAATTATATTATAATGTCGAGATTGTTTATGATACATATCGAAATCTTGTATGATCTAATATATATATTATATACATATATATCGGAATCTTTTAAGATACATGTCGAAATCCTCTATGAATGCATGTCGAAATCCTTGAATATGTCAAAATCACTTAACGTGTCGAAATCTTTTATATCATACCTCGAAATCTTATTGTAAGATTTAAATAACTAACATGGAATATGAATTTCGATGAAGAGTTCTCCCAGGTTTGAAGGAAATTGATATCAAATAATAAAACACATATATATACATATATATATATATATATGTGGAAATTAGGGTTTTGATATAAAATAAGTTAGGGTTTCTGATAAAGGCTAAGGAACGATCATTCATAGCATACATATCACGCACGCATGTCATTATAGGAATTTCATATTTACAGATAAAATAATTGTATAGGTCAGGAGTCAAATAAGGGCAAGGACAAGGTCGCTTAAGCGAGCAGAGAAAATAGGCGAAACTTGTGAGTATGATCTGCAACATGTATCTTATGTGCCTTATGTGCTTACATGCTTCATATGAATTAATTGACTAATATGTGCTTTACATGATATTCATGGATCATTGTGAATTATGTGACCGTAAAGTGCTTTCATATGATTTACGTGTCATCTAAGGTATTTTATATATCATTGCATACATATAAAATAAGGGAGAAACCGTTATGCTGCTACGACTACAGATGGTATGATACGGATGCTACGGCATATATCCCTATAAATCGGGGGATTTTACAGAGTCCTGTACAGGCAATACGTATCCCTACAAATAGGGGGATTACGACATGGTTACAGAGTCCCATGCATGGGCGCCGACTGGGCGTACAGTACAGTCTAGCTAGTCTATAACAGGAGTATCAAAATAAATGGACATATAGAAATGGCATGTGATCTACGGATCCTATGAATGACCGTTATATGAACGATGATTATGTGATTTGAAATGGCATGGTTACGATATTGATGGAAAGGAACGGATTACTGTTTATTTTATTGTTACTTGTATTAATTAACATGTTGGGATCATACTCTGAATCGGTATCTTCACAGTTGTTGTAGATAATTAGCAAGCTGCGTAGAAACCATCATCATAAAGCTTGGATTCAAGGTTGGCCAGCTACGCTCTCCTCCTACTCCCCTCTGGTTCATCGTTAGCATATGGAATAGAAACGAATTTAGACTGTTGCATTTTGTGACTCATATGATAAATACATATATGTACATTATTGTGAAAGGAATTAGACCGGATGTACGCATCCGTTTTTGTTAAAGGAAATGGTTATGGGAATCGCGAAAAATTTTATACGAATATTTTATAGCTGCGTAATAAGGTAATAGGAAACGGGGCGCTACATGTAGTGGTATCAGAGCCAAGGCTTTAGGTTCTGTAGACATTTGCATAGGGTGTGCATGTTATGAATTGTCCTTAAACTTTTCTTGCATATATAGGCAAAGGGTAATAGGTGATCCGATACCTATAGAACGTGATGAACCTACTATAGAGGGAGGAGGAAGAACGGGCGTACCTGATCCCATTCATCGCATACGCTTAGACAGTTTGAAACTGAACACCCCTGACAACTCCCCGAGAACGACGGTATGATAAATTAAGAATGGGTTCTGTGGATTTTACGGGTACGACAGACCCCGCTGAAGCGGAAACATGGTTGAAAAGAACGGAAAGGGTGTTTAATATGATGCAATGCACCCCAAAAGAGAGATTCGACTATGCTCTCTCACTCTTACAGGGACAGCATACCAATGGTGGGAGACTGTCCCAGATAGTATGACCCAACCTCCAGTACTGACCTGGGAAGATTTTCTGAGAGAATTTAATGACACATACATGCCGGAGGTCTACAATGATCAGAAGGAGAAGGAATTCTTAGAACTCAAACAGGGAAACCGATCCGTAAGTTTGTATGCAATATTTAATCAGCTCTCTCGATATGCTTCACACATGGTTGCGATTGAAAGAAATAAGTGCCAAAGGTTCGAAGCTGGACTTCGTTACACGATCAGAAATCGTATTACGCCATTAGATATGGAGTCCTACGGGAAATTGAGAGCGGCGGCTATTCGTGCCGAAAGATTAGAAACCGAATTAAGAAATTTCCGGAGTAACAAAAGAAGGCCAGGAGAACAAACGTCAGGTGGGAAGATGAAAAAGACATTTAGTGCACCTAGATCAATGAGCACACAAAGTAGTTCCGCAAGGGGCAGCACAGGCGGAATGAGACCGGTCGGACGAGGAATTTCACAGACCATACCAGCATGTGAAGATTGTGGGAAAAATCATCCGGGAGTCTGTAGATGGCTCTCAGGCGAATGTTTTCGTCGTGGGCAACGGGGACACTTAGCAAGGAATTGCCCAACATTACAAACAGAAACCACAGTAGATCAATCAAGAGTCAGTGGAACTTATGCAAATCGTTGAAGAGGAAGAGGTCGAGGATTGTTTGCACAAGTTCTGGAAGAGGAGACTCCGGAGGCCAAGCCTATAGGCCGTCAACGCAAGCAAGGATTTTCACTATGACTCGTGAGGAGGCCAAAGAGGGATCACACGTAATTACGGGTAAACTATCTGTCTGTGATACTGATGCATATGTTTTATTCGATCCAGGTGCCACTCATTCATTCATATCACCAACATTTGCATCATTATTACCTGATAAACCCGAAACCCTAGAAGAGAAATTGTATGTTCGACTTCCAACGGGCGAAATAGGTACAGTGAATACAGTGTACTTAGAATGCAAAATGATCAGTGAAGGCATAGAGATGCGAGCACCTCTGTTCGTTATTCCTTTAACGGATTTTGACGTAATATTGGGCATGGACTGGTTGTCAAGATACCGGGCGAAGTTTGACTGTTTCAAAAAGGAAATTTAATTGACCCCTATAGACCAAACCCGTATAATACTTAAGGGAGAGAAGAGCGTACGGACGGCACATCAGATATCAAGTTTATAAGCTTCTAAGATAATTAGTAAAGGATGCGAAGGGTACATAACCTATGTTATAGATGCGCAGTTAACTGGATTAAAGGTAGAAAATATTCCGGTAGTCAGCGAATATCCTGCTGTCTTTCCCGAAGAATTACCGGGATTACCCCCTGACCGAGATACAGAGTTTACCATCGAACTTCAACCGGGTACGGCACCGATTTCCATTCCGCCGTATCGAATGGCTCCGATAGAATTGAATGAATTGAAGATACAGTTGAAGGAATTACTCGATAAAGGTTATATACGGCCAAGTGTATCGCCTTGGGGAGCACCCGTTCTTTTCGTCAAAAAGAAAGACGGGACGCTCAGATTGTGCATCAATTATCGGCAGTTGAATAAGGTAACGATGAAAAACAAATATCCGTTGCCTCGAATTGATGTGATCAATTGCAAGGTTCAAGGGTCTTTTCAAAAATTGATCTGAGATCAGGATATCACCAATTGAAGATTGCGGATGGTGATATTCCAAAGACGGCCTTCAGAACAAGATATGGGCATTATGAATTTCTAGTTATGCCCTTTGGATTAACGAATGCTCCTGCCGTCTTTATGGCATTAATGAAGGATGTTTTCCGACCCTATGTAGACCAGTTTGTGATCGTCTTTATTGACGATATTCTAGTATATTCTAAGTCCAAAGAAGGGCATGAACAACACTTAAGGATTGTTCTTCAGACTTTATGGGAAAGGAAATTATATGCGAAGCTATCGAAGTGTGAATTTTGGTTAGATCAAGTAGTTTATCTGGGGCACGTAGTTTCAGGCAAAGGTATCCAAGTTGATCCTAGCAAAATTGAAGTAGTAATTAAGTGGGAAAGTCCTAAAAGTGTAGCAGAAGTTCGTAGTTTTCCGGGATCGGCCGGATATTATCGACGGTTCGTCGAAAATTTCTCATTGATAGCAGCCCCCATGACGAAGTTATTACGTAAAGGAGTTGTATTTAAGTGGACTGACGAATGCCAAAGGAGTTTTGAAGAATTGACAGCTCCTGTACTAACTATCCCATCAGGAACAGAAGGTTTTGTGATCTATAGTGATGCGTCCTACCAAGGCCTAGCATGTGTGCTAATGCAACAAGGAAAAGTAGTGGCGTATGCATCTCTTCAGCTGAAGCCATACGAAACATCCTATCCAACTCACGACTTAGAGCTAGCGGCCGTGGTATTCGCACTGAAGATATGGCGACACTACTTATACGGTGCAACATTTCAGATATTTACTGACCATAAAAGTCTGAAATATCTGTTGAGCCAGAAGGAACTGAACATGAGATAGAGACGGTGGATTGCACTACTAAAAGATTACGACTGTACCATAGAGTATCACCCGGGAAAGGCCAACGTCGTGGCTGATGCCTTAAGTCGGAAATCGTATGGTACCGTTTCTTACCTATCAATATGTTCTTTCTCAAGTTTGATTGATCTCAGGAAGATGAATACGGAGATAAAAGTAGACGATACCGGTGCTATTTGCGCCTCGATAGTAGTTCGACCTATTATGATAGATCGAATTAGACAAGTACAGTTTAAAGACGAAAAGTTAGCTAAGATTGCTGATAAAGTGAAACAAGGGTTTCGGAAGTCTTTTGTGATAGACAAGAATGGAAATTTGACGATAAATGGCCGCATATGTATTCCTGATATTGATAATCTTCGACAAGAAATAATGGAAGAGGCACACACTGCTCTTTATGCTATGGATCCGGGCAGTACGAAGATGTATCGGACCCTTAAATCTCACTATTGGTGGCCAACAATGAAGAAGGACGTGGCGGAATATGTGCTAAAATGTTTAACGTGTCAGCAAATCAAAGCTGAACACCAAGCGCCAGTGGGCAAATTACATCCTTTACCCATACCTGTTTGGAAATGGGAGCGTATAACAATGGATTTCCTATATGGTCTTCCTCCAACGGCTAAGAAAAATGACGCCGTTTGTGTAATTGTTGATAGACTTACGAAATCAGCTCACTTCTTTCCATTTCGATGGGGTTCTACGTTAGAATATTTAGCAAAAAGATACGTTAGTGAGATAGTTCGTCTACACGGAGTACCAATTTCTATCTTGTCTGATCGTGATCCCCGATTTACTTCCAGATTTTGGGGAAGTTTACAGGAAGCCCTCGGAACTAAGTTACATTTCAGTACGGCGTTTCACCCACAAACCGACGGTCAGTCGGAGAGAACAATACAGACACTAGAAGATATGCTTCGAGCATGCGTAATTGAGTTCAAGGGCTCATGGGACGATTATATAGCGCTAATGGAATTTGCTTATAATAATCAGTACCATTCGAGTATTGGAATGGCACCGTAGGAAGCTCTGTATGGTCGGAAATGTCGAAACCCAATTTGTTGGGACATGGAAGGAGAACAGGTATTGGAAGGACCAGATTTGATACAGGATACAATGGAAAAAATTAAAATAGTCAAAAGTCGACTGAATGCGGCCCAAGATAGACAGAAAAGCTATTGGAGAAAAAGTGTTTTTGCGAGTATCCCCGTGGAAAGGAGTTCTACGAGTTGAAAAGAAAGGAAAGTTGAGCCCACGTTATATTGGGCCATATGAGGTATTTGAGAAGATTGGGCAATTAGCATACCGATTGGCACTACCACCTGAATTATTACAGATACACAACGTCTTCCATGTCAGTATGCTACGACGATATAGATCAGATCCTTCTCACATTTTGCGTGACGAACCAATAAACGTTTCTGAGGATCTTAAATATGTAGAAGAACCGGCAGAAGTCCTGGAATATGCTGACAAGCAGTTACGAAATAAGACTATTCCGATGGTAAAAGTGAGATGGAAGAACATTCAGCTCGTTAAGCTACATGGGAAACAGTAGAAAGTATAAAGACCCAGTACCCATGGTTATTGATCGAAACAGGTACGAAATTTCGAGGTCGAAATTTTTTAAAAGGGGGGGGGGGGAATTGTCAGGAACCAAAAAACCTCATATCATAATTTCATGCATTTACGTAAATTCATGCATGCGTATAAGTCATTTTGAAACAGAAGTATGTACAGAATAAGGTATTTAAAGTATTATAATCCTAGGTTTCCAAGGAAATGTGTTAGGTCCTCTGATTAAAAACTCTAAGATCCTAGGCAGGAATTCAAAGTAATTGGACAGTTATGATTGACATTGATAATCTATCGAAAACTCTAATGAAGATCGAGAGAGAGAATTCAATTAGAGTGAGAAAGTTACTGTTGTTTCTCTCTCTAGAAATCGAATTGCAAGCCTTTCGGATCAATTCTCTAAACTTTCTCTATTCAGCCCAATTTCTTTACATGTATTTATACCAAACAAACTTGGTATAAATATCAAACTAGTCCTAATCTAAGGACTCTATACAAAACGCCGAAATTACAAGAACGACTAATAAAATCAAGCACAATTAGAAATGGTATTCTACATTCTCCCCTTTTGTGCTTGATTGCGTCTCCCCGCTGTTCGTCATTGTCGGGCGTAGTACGATCTGCGCAGGTCCAGCGCATGCTCATAGTCTCCAACCGTTTCCCTGAGCTTCAGGCGCTCCTCGATGTCATCCAGCAATTCCATCAGGAGCGGCTGTTCTCTCACGAACCGGTGGATCCTCAGCATCGTGTCTCTGTTGATCTCTTCCAACCTCTGCTCGATATTTCTCCTGACGACCTTGAGCGTTCCGTCACAAAACTTATGAGTTTCTGTCTTCAGCATCATCCTATTCTTCTTGGCAATTGGGTTGTTGTAGGTGATGCCGATGACAGAGCTGATATGCACGTGATTGCTTGCAAGCCTTTCGATCTCAGGTCCTTTGTTGAGTGGTTCAGCCATGTTGACCTTCTTCATATTGCTCTCCAGAGCATCTGAAGGTCGTGCACGGCGAAGTACTTGACCTGTCGCATCATGAACCGATAGAGCCCTTCGAGGCCTTCTTTCTTGATGAAGCCCTGAGGACCTTTGTACTTCTCCACGTACAGCTGATAAAGGTGGTATACTTCATCGGCGGGGAGGTACGGCAGGTCGCTCTCGCTTAGTTCCTCTCGGGTTCTGTCCACTCGCTCTATAACATAGTGAGGTGTTGGAAGTCCTCCTTTGGCACAATAGACACTGAGGAGTTGGCAAATTGGGGAGAGTTCCTTGAAATGACTCTTCAGTCGTTCCTTTGGGATCCCCAGCCTTACGTCCGGTCCTAGTTGGCTCAGCATCCATAGATACGTTTCTCTTCTGCTGATTCCAGTGAGAGATCCCTCTCAGCTCGAACTCATCCGGCTTCTTGACTCTATCCGGTGACCTCCAAATATTTTCCCTGATTTCTTCTAGGAAGGGTATCTCTATTCTAATGTTTTCACACGACGTGTCGATCCGAACGGTCCCTGGCATCTCTCTGGTGGGGGACATCGCTCGTTGTGCGATCAACTCTGGTAGCCTTGCGATGTCTCTTTGGTAGTCTTTACCTTCCAGAAGTTCGTCGTCTTCTATGATAACGAGGTCAATGGATGCTTGTTGTAAGAAGTGGCAGACGTCCTGAAGCCATCGTCTCTGATGTTCCCCGGGCATGGAATGGGTCATCCGCTGTCCTTCGAAGATATATTTATCTAGGACCTCGTGTGGATTGACGCCATGTCCTGAGGGGCCCTGTTGGTCTGGAGCGACTGAGGGAGTTGCTTGGGTAGCAGCTAGGGCCACGAGGCTGCACTTGCTTCTTCTTCCGGAAGCAAGGGGCTTGAGTAGATCGGTGGCGTGTGCGGAGGCGTCCGAAGGGTAAAGGTAGGTGGGTCGTTATGTGGTAGCGTGGATGTGCGGTGCGTGGTGTGGGTGGTTTTGGTTTGGGTTTGGGTTTGAGTTTCACCAGCTCCAGCGCTTGTCTGCGTAGCGCCCGAGCCTTGTCCTTGGCCAGATGTAGATGTCCTCGGCCTCTTCTCCCCCTCATGAGGGTCCTGATCGTCAGGATCGTCATGTCTGCGTCGTGAGTGAAATGAAATTCGAAATTTTAATTTTGTGATAGTAAGTTTAACGCTCATTTGAATTTGCATCTAAATTATCTATTCAGTGCGTAAGTTTTTCGCTCGCAGAAAATTATAATTGGATTTTTCGATGGTAAGTTTAACGGTCAAAATCTTTTATCGTGATGACTAAATCAAAATTTGCGATCGAAAACTAAATCGACACAATAGTATCCCAATTGAATCGGAATTCAATTAAGATATTTGCGATCGACAATGTTCTTCGACAGCTTCAAAACTTCAAAACCCAGTTTCATCGAAACTCATTTTAACGTCACAGATGCAGATTTTTCCAAAGATTTAAACTATCTGTTTCATCAAAACCATCAAACCTATCCAAAAAAGCAGGCATTTAACTCAGATAAAATCCAAGAAACATGACAGAATTTAGTGAAACAGTATGCGTTTAACTATTTTTGAAGAACAGTCGCAAAATCTTAACTGAACATGCGAAAAACTACACAATGTAAATGCAAATCAAGTTATAACATTCGCAATCGTTAACCGAATCGAATTTCTACCTTAATCAGACGATTTGAAGCGAAAAAATCGAAAGATTTTGAAGGTTTTTGAATCGTCGGAGAAAGTTTTGCGAGAGAGTTTTTTTTTCGATTAGGTTTTGCGTGAGAAAAAGTTTTTCGACTGACAAAAGTTAAACTTTTATTAACTAGCATTAATTCGTTGTTGGGCTTGTGATTTGACATTTTGCGGTTTAATGGATCAGGCCCATTACTCTTTGCACACGAAATTCAATTTTTTCGATTGCAAATTATCGCGGTTAATCAAAATCGATCCCGACACTGTTTACAATCGAGAAACTTTAGATTGCGAATTAATTCTAATATCCAGTTTCTCGATAGTAAGTTCTTCTAAAGAGTTTCAGATTGACCCCTATTTCAAAATAAAACCCATTGTAAGGCTCCCCCTTACTAAGTAAAATAAATGCAATTAACTCCCTGTATTTTCCGTGTAGTAACGTCTAGCTCCCCTGGCAGAAGTTTTAAAAATCTGTACCACTTAGAGACAAACGTTAGTAATAATGGAGTTAATCAACAATTATTTTTGGCAATTTATCTTTGAAATATTTGGTCTTGTGTCTAGCTCCTCTCTTTGTAGTCTCGACGTCTCACTATGTAATTTTGTTTGAAGGAATCTGAAACACTTGGAGAAAAACGTCAAGAATATTTAGAGCTAATCCACGATTTTTAAATTTGCTCCCCCTCAAATAATGAGCAAGAATTGACTAATTATGCAAGCATATGAAATCAATTCAAGTCACAAGCATATAACACACAAATTTACTATGTAAGCACGTATACATGATCTCCGAAAACATGTACTTAAGATATTGTGCGAGGGTTACAGCATAGAAAAATTTATCTCATTTAAACAATTCAATACTAATGCAATCTTAAATTGCATTTAGAATGTGCGACACACTAAAGAAATTTTCATTTATTCAATTCAACACATATGAAACATAACATTTCATGTCAAAATGTGCGAAATTTATGAGTTTAAATTTTTCATTCAATTTTTTATTATTATTATTTACCTATATATATATATTTATATATTATTTTTATATTTTTTTTGTATTTTACTATTATAGTATGGGGTCAGATTATTTTGCTTCGATCAATCGTCACGCCTAAAATTTTACGAGACATTTGAAAGAGAAAAATGCAGTCAAGTCATGTCGTCAAACTATAGTCCTAAGTTCATAGACTGGTCCATTTCGACAACTCTTACTAGGTTCACTCTTGCTCTCAATAATTTCTAACTTGGGATTTTTATATTTATATCACTCAAGTCAACACAAGCAATTTTAAGTCAATTTACCTGTGATCGAGGCATTTTTAATCATTTTACCTAAGCGAGAGATCGTCGATTGGAATCAAAGGCTTGTAAGGGTTATAGTTTGGCTAGGACTTAGAAAGGAAGGAATTTAGAGGGAAGTGAGCTTATCTCTTCGTCATCTTCCATTTCTACGTCTGTCTCCTTTTTTTTTCGGCGTCTTTCTTCTTTTCAATCTTTTCTCCCTATTTTCTTTTAAGAACTATCCCTTTTTATGCTATGCTCAAGCTGAAGCTCCGCTTCTCCACGAGGCTATAGGAGATTATCTAGGCGAAGTTCTTCTTGTTGGTTCTTGGGCCGATACGGCGCTCCTCTTCTCTTAATCCCTAGAAAGGTTTCAGAGATTATCTGTTAGGAAAAGTTCACGGTTATGGAGTTCGTACCCGAGGCTGCTCTCCTCTTCTCGTTTCCCGATATAAGACCGAATTATCGTTGGAGAAGTTCACTTCGTGGTGCTCCTCTTCCAGCCGTTCTGTTGAGCGTACGAGATTAGCGTTGGAGAAGTTCACAGCAGGAACCATGCCACTTTCTACAAGGTAGTCGGAAGGCCGGTTCCTTTGGTCTGATCTTTGCGCGTTGAGCAATGCCTACTTTTGTCATCATCCCCTTTTTATTTCTTTTGTTTTCTCCCCCTCCTTTTCTCGTTTGAACACCATTCGAAGAATATAGGATTCGGTTGAAGGCTTGGAATTGGTTTCAAAGAGAGAAAAGACATCGGAGAAGGCTCAAAGTGGATGACTAAGGACTAATGTGAGGGAAAATTGTATAAGGCCGAATGAGGAATATCGTAAGCTCCCTTATCATTTTCCAAACGATCTAACGCCAGGTGAGTATGAAACCAAGAATCACTAGGTAAGACAAGTAATTGATGTGTGACTCACTCGAGAGGTGGATCCAAAGAAAGGAAGAAGGAACAAGGCTTGAATCCTCACGTATGCAAAGTGACTTTGTGTCTAGTGGAACAATCAAATGACCTTTTAGACACAAGGATGCAACTTATGCTAACAATATTAAGCAATTAACTCGATTGCATATCGGGGTAAAATTCTAAGTGACCTTAGATCAAATCATCCTAAAGGATTTCGTCATACCCCTTTTTATTTTTATTTATTATAATTTTTTTTATTTTTATTAGTATTGGTTATCAAGCAAGATAAAGACAAATAAGCATGGAAAACACATAGAATAGAGCATCTGATAGCACAGAAGGTCAGGTAATGCACATATTATGGAAGATTCAACATGCCTAATTTTCCGGCAAGGAATTGGAATCGTTTCTCATCCAAAGCCTTGGTGAAAATGTCGGCTAGTTGAAACTCCGTGTTCACAAAATACATCTCTATCGTGCCTTTTTTTACGATCTTTGATAAAATGATATCTAATGTCTATGTATTTTGTGCATGAATGATGAACAGGATTGCAAGTAATGGCGATTGCACTTTGAGTATCACTATATATGGGTATATTATTTAGATTGTACCCATAGTTGCGAAGCTGTGTCCGCATCCACAGCATCTGTGAGCAACAACTGGCGGCAGCTACGTATTCTACTTCGGTCGTCGAAGTACACACAGTTCTGCTTTTTGGATGACCAGCAGACCAGCTTTTCGCCTAGATATTGAGCGCCACCGGACGTGCTTTTCCTGTCCATTCGGCAACCTGCATAATCAGCGTCAGTAGCCAATAAGTTTGAAATTCGTACTCTTTGGATACCATAGTTCAAGGGTAGAAGTGCCCTTAAGGTAACGTATTCTTTTGACACCGAGCATATGGGATTCTTTAGGATCGGCTTGAAAACGGGCACACAAGCAGGTGGCAAACATGATATCCGGCCGGCTCGAAGTGAGGTAGAGAAGAGATCCAATAATGCTGCGATACAGTGTGATGTCGATCGATTTACCCGAGGGATCGACATCCAACTTGCAGCTTGGTGACATAGGAGTGCTGAGAGGCTTGCTCTGGTCTTGATGGAACTTCTTCAGAATATCCTTGATGTATTTTGTCTGACTGATGAAATATTCCACCATTGAGCTGCCTGACTTGAAGGCCTAAGAAAAATTGCATCTCTCCCATGTGACTTATCTCGAATTTGCTCTTCATGAGATCTCCAAACTTCTTGCAGAGCCCAGGATTTGTTGATCCGAAGATGATGTCGTCGACGTATACTTGGACGACCATCAGATCATTGTCTTGCCATTTAATGAATAGGGTTGCGTCTATCGATCCTCGTATGAATCCAGACTTTACGAGGAAATCACTCAGGACATCGTAACAAGCACATGGGGCTTGTTTTAGTCCATAGAGAGCTTTGTCCAAGCGATAGACGTGATCGGGATGTTCTTGATCAATGAAGCCTTCCGACTGAGCGACGTAGACTTCTTCCTTTAAAACACCGTTGAGAAAGGCGGTCTAAACATCCATCTGATAGACTTTGAAGTCTTTGTGAGCCGCATAAGCTAGCAGAAGTCGGATAGCTTCGATTCGGGCAACAGGAGCATATGTCTCGTCGTAGTCGATGCCTTCCTGTTGATTGTATCCCTTTGCAACTAGCCTTGCTTTGTTCCGGATCACTTCAGCATCTTCGTTTTTTCTTGTTCTTGAAAACCCATTTAGTTCCGACCACTGTTTTCCCATGTGGACGGGGTACCAAGGTCCACACTTGAAGACGTTCAAATTGATTGATTTCCTTCTGCATTGCAATTGTCCAATCCGGGCCTTGAAGTGCGTCTGCTACCTTGGTAGGCTCGTTTTGGCTCAGGAACCAACTGAAAATACTGTGTTGACGACGTGTCCTCACACCATCCGAAGGATCGCCAATTATCTGATCAATCGGATGACCCTCTAGTACACTTGCGCTCATGAGGCAAATCTGAAGTTGATGCATCAGCCATCTGTGGGTCTAGATTTCCTATATTCTCTGATTGATCAATTGTCTGAGGAATTTCCATTTCTGCACTTGGCTCGATCGTCTCTGGTGATACTTCCTCGAGGACCACTGAAGGTTCGTCGTTATTCTGTGGCAATTCTGAATCGGGTGGGTAGAGACGTGAGAAGAACTTGGTACGTCGGTCTCGTCGGTTGGAGAATCCACTGTAGGTGTAGCAGTGTGTGACCGATATACTGGTTCGAAGAGAGAATCCAAATCGTCTAAAACAAGTCTCGTTGCTTCTTCTGTCGTTGACTTCGAAGTTGTTGCCATCTTCTGTTGGTTTTGTGCCAACAGACCAGTGATTACGGGTTCTGAAATGTTGTCTTCAGAAACCAACGGGTTGAGCACGGGTCCTGAACTAAGTTGAGCAGGAACCATCGGGTTAGGCACGGGTTCTGGACTGAGTTGACCAGAAGCCATTTCTGCCACTTCGTGGAAAGTGACATTATAGCTTTCCTTAATAGTTCGGTTGGACTTGATGTATACTCGGTACGCTTTTGATGTTGAAGAATACCCGACAAAAGTTGCTTCGACTGCTTTAGGGTCGAACTTTGCACGTTGCTCTCTGTCGTTCCCCACAAAGCACCTGCACCCGAAGACTTTAAGGAAAGAGATGTTGGGCACTCTATTATTCACAATCTCGTACGGAGTCCTGTTGAACCGTTTGTGAACCACCGTCCTGTTTTGAGTAAAACAAGCGGTATTGATTGCTTCAGCCCATAGAAAGTGTGGTAGTCCCAAATGGATCAGCATTGTACGAGCTGCTTCCACTAGTGTTCGATATTTCCTTTCAACGACCCCATTTTGTTGAGGTGTTTTGGCGGCTGAAAATTGTTGACTTACTCCAAGTTTCTGATAAAACTCACTGAGGTGGTTGTTCTTGAACTCAGTGCCGTTGTGTGTTCGAACAACTTCAATAGTCTGTTGCAGCAGATTTTGAGTTGTGTTCACAAAGTTGATAATCAAGTCACCGGCCTCATCTTTGGTTCGGAGGAACTTTGTCAACGTGTAGCAAGAATAGTCATCAATAATCACTAGCACATACTTTCTTCCATTGATACTCTAAGTCTGCATCGGACCACAGAGATCCATGTGTATTAGTTCCAATGGTCGAGAAGTAGACGCAATTTGTTTGACGTGATGAGATGCTCGCTTCGTTTTTCCTAAGTGACATGCCGAACAATAATGCTCCCTTTGTAGTAGTATAGTTGGAAGACCGTGAACCAACTTTTCGTAGAAAGACATTGGAGAGCTTTCATGTTTAGATGAGACAGTCGTTGATGCCATAGGCTGTTCCTCTGTAAATCAATCTGAGAGATGAGGCATACAGCTGTCGAGGTACCACACATGATGGATCTGCAAAAACAACTTAGAGAGCTTTAGGTACCCACTTTGGGTCCTCTCAGATTAGCAGATTTAATTTTGGTTTCAGATTTGATTTCTAAATCTATTTTTGGAGGAGTCTTAATAACCCATTGCACTTTTGGAGAAGTGGTTTTGGGTTTTGCCTCTATAGGAGACTTGGCCTTTTGGCTTTTATCATTCTAGGCGGAGATTTAGTAACCATTTTGGTTGAACCTTGCAGGGAAGGTTAATTTCAGCACGTACAAATGCTTTGGAAGGTTTGACTGAGGAAAAGATCTTTTCCTGTGATAGTCTCCTAAGGTGCTTGGGGAATTTAATTTCTACGGGATACCTTAGGTGAGTACAGTCATGTACGATGCCATAAACTTTCTTTATGGCTGGATCTTGTTTCCTACGAGTTTTCCTTATGGCATTTGTTTCAGAATGATTGGGAGTAATTTTCGAGGTAGAGCCTATTTCGAAATTGTCGCTTCTAAAGTTGATAGGCTGAAGTGAACACGTAGATGCAATTATTTTAAACGCAGAAATGGCTCTTTTATTACTACGAGTGTCTTTTATTTTAACAGAAGGAGTAATATTTTTAGAAACATGCAAATCTACTGGCTCCTTCTTTATTTTAGTACTATACACTCTCGCCTTCGTAGTCAGTGCTGGCCCTACGCTCTCTGTGGACATAGGTGAAGTAGAATTAGTCTTGGCACTTTTAATAGAATTATTAATGCTCTTTTGATCTTTGTAAGGCGATTTTTCTATTTTCACGCTTTTTATGATAGCGTGTGAGGTAGTTTGGAGCACGAGGAAGCCTTGAGATTTTCCATCTCCTTAAAGAAATTTTTCTTTTCAGCTTCGAAATTCTCTCGTTCTTTGTCTAGTTTCGCCTGTGAGTCCTCTATCTGTTTTATGATAGGGGGTTTGTAGAGAGAATTTTGATGATTAACCTTTTTGACTTCCTCGTAGTGTTCTTCAGTGTCAGGAGGTAATACTTGAACTAAATCACTGACGGGTGTTAAGGATGGTTTCCTATTTTTGTCCTTTTCATTCAGTTCATTATAGTCAAAGGGGATCTCAGGCCCATGAGAGGCGTGTTTAATGGATGAATCGAACGCATTTTCGTACGTTGATTCCGTAATGTTTCTAAGAGAGGTTGCAGCTAAACCCATGTTCTTAATATCATACATTTCCTTTTTCCTTAAAATGTGTGGGTTAGTGTAACCTCTGCCTTCTATTGGATTATAGAACTCTATATGCTTGGGCTTGTTCAAGACGTCTGTTCGGAATGTCCCCTACGCGTAACAATATCATCTAATTTTTTAATTTTAGCATATAACTTCCTGCGTTCCTCGAATAGGAGAGCATAATTATTTTCTACCGTCAGTTTGGCGGCTCGACAGGCATCTAGATCCTTACTAAGCTCACTAACCTTAGCGTTAGATATTTCTAATTGAGCCTCTAAGTTAGTGATCTTAGTGGTAGCTTCGGCTATCCTACAATTTAAGGTGGCTTTCTCGTTGAGATTCCTAACAAAACAATTGTAGTTTTTTGTTAGCCTATCTTCTAGTTCTTTAATCTTTTCACTATGCTGTCCTAATTGAGGTTGACTAGTCTCTCTAGAATGTAAGCTCTTAGTAAGTTCTTCTATTTTTGCACTAGAGCTTCTAAGTTCTGATTCGAGACTATCTATCTTCTCCTGAGCTCTCTGAAGTTTATTCTCTACTTCCTTTATACTTTTCTGCTCACGTTTCATGTTAGCATATTGCATTTGATATGATTCTAACATGGTCAATAATGTGGAAGGAGTGACTACCTCATTCGAAGAAGTGGATGCGTTGTCGTCGTCCATCTGAATGGATGTTTCATCGTCCAATTCATTGTCAAGACGGGCCATGAGGGCTAAATTCTCTTCTTCGGAACTCGACGTGTCCTCGAGCCACTGGTCCTGCTCGGCCATGAGAGCTACTCCAGCTTCTTTCTGTTTTGTCAATTGGAGCTTCCTGGAGTAGTAGTTTGCATCTCTTTTCTTCGGGAGAGTGCACTCTCTGGCGAAGTGACCTGCTTTGCCACAGTTAAAGCATTTGTTAGTCTCTTTAGGATTCTAGACCTCGGAGCTCTCCGGTGCACGTTCTTTGTTTTTGGAGCTTGTAGTCCGAATTCTGTTGGCTGAGGTTGAAAACTTCTTCTTGAAGTACTTCTTGCTCATCATTTGTCCAATGAGAGCTAATTGCTTTCCAATAGCTTTCATGTTTCGCTCGATGTCGGAGTCCGATTCATCTTCCGACTCTGATGGTGAAGGAGGCCTAACGATCTTTTCCTTTCTTGATCTTGAGCTCCTCTTCTCCGAGACTAAGGCAACAGTGTCCTCGGTTTGTTTCGAATATCATTCTCATGCTGAGCGAGATTGTCGAACACGGCATGGACATCCAACTCCTCTAGATTTTTATTTTGTCGAATCTGAGTGGATACTTTCTTCCATTCCGTGGGCAGAGAAGATAGAAATCTGATGTTCGTCTCCATGTTGGTCTTAGTTATTTCTATCTTCCTCATCTCGTTGAGAAGAGTGAGGTACCTTTGGTAGATTTCGTATAGACTCTCCTCCGTCTTTGCTTTGAAGGAGTCGTAAGCAGTGCGAATGTTTGCCTTTTTGGCCTTTATGCCAACTTTCGTCCTTTGCATCATCCTAGGCAGCTCATCCCACATCCCTTTAGCCGATGAAAGGCTGTCGATTTGTCTGTATATGTCGTTGGGATGCCCTGCATGAGAGTATTCATGGCTACTAGATTAGCCTCAGCTCGAGCTCTTTCCTCCAGAGAGTATTCCCTAGGCTCCTTTATCCGCCTAGAAGGTGGAATACTGGAGTAGCTGTTTCGTCCCCGGGTACATGGACCCAGAATTGTGCCGGTCCCTCTTCAAGAGACTGCAGTAGATTTTCCGCTTGATCCTTTAGAGCGATGAAAGTTAGGAGGCGGCTTCTCCATACGGTGTATTCGCCTCTTTGCAAAATAGGCGGACGGTTGTCATTTCCAAGCGAGTATGCATCCATTTTTGTATGTAGTCGAGTTGTTGAAGGATCTTCATTAATTGTTTTGAGGGTTGAAGATGATGTAATGTGCTTTACAAGTGATAAAATTCGTTAATAGCGTTTGATTCGAAAATTAGATCGACAATTATTTTCGATTCAATCTTTAAAGTTTGATCGAAATTAGTTCCGTCGAAGTAGAGTGTACTGAGTATTGTTCTCGTGCGAGAAATTTTGTCAGCGAGATATTTTAAGAGCGAGATATTGCTCGAAATCATTCGATCGAGAAAAATTTCTTGATCGTGAATTTATTTCGATTGTAAAGAAACAGTACGTTAGTAAGTTTATCGTGAAGTCAAAATAAATCTGTTGACTGGAAAAGTTTCTCGCGTGTAAATGATTTTCGTCTGGTCCAACATTAAAGGTTTGACCGAAAAAGCTTTTCGAGAGAAAGTTTTTACGCATGCAAAGTCAAAATAAGTCTTTCTCGAAAAAGTTATTCGTTGTACAATGCTCGAGAAATATTTCTGATCAACAGGTGGTGTGTGAATGAAAAGTGCGACAAGTAATAATTAAAACGAATACTAAATTACTGTCACCGACGTGCGATAGGCAGTGGACCTATCGTTTGTAGTGTAGTAAAGTGAGTAAACGAGTACCGAACACAAGGAATAAATCAAGTACTAGTAGTGACCTATCGACTCGATATTTAACCTAAATAAAATACGCAAATTGTTGACGACTTAGCCTAACAGACCGCTCCTAAATCAATCAGAAATTCAAAGGGCGCGACTAACTGATACGAGAGTTTTCAGATGATAAAGACGTGCTCGGGATTCGAATCCCGCTAGGTGTTATCGGCTAAGACAATGAATTATCGCTCCTACGTGATTCTGGCTAAATCGCAGTAATTTCCTACCCGCTCGTGAATTTGCCGTCGCCCTAAACGCTCGCGGGGATCTAAAATTCAGTAATTACTAACGGCGAGGATTGAGTATTTGCTTTCACCCTATACTCGAATCCTATCTTCTATGAACGGCCTAAACGTTTCTTAGCTGTCGCCCTAAACGTTTTTCCATACGATCACTTTAACACGTAGACATATTAAAGCAACAAAACAATTTCATAGAACGATAAATAGCCAAACACATAGTCACGATAATTGTAAGTCTTAACTACGAAATATCCTAGCGTTCATCTAATCCCAAACACAAAGGGGAATTAGCTACGCATAATAGACAAGAAAATAATGAAAGAAATAAGAAACAAAGGTGAAGAACTCATGATCTTGATATACGGATAATCTGCGATGATTGTGAGGGGAGATCTTCGTTCTTCGTCCAACTTTGCGTAGAATTCGTCGTTGATTCGTCTCGTGCGCTCCGGGACGTGTTTCTCTGTTCTTTTCGCCCTACTTTCGTCTCTGGATGGTTTGGATTTGATCTCTGGTAAGTTGTGCCCTTTCTGGGTCGAATTTAGGCTTTTATAGCGATTCCTGTAACGGTCACGGCCTGGGACATGGGCCGTCACGGCCGTGACAGTCGCCGACTCCAATCTCTCAACTCTCTTCCAAGTGTCACGGCCAAGTGCATAGGGTGTCACGACCGTGACGATCTTAGGTAGACCTCCCCGCCATGTGTCACGGCCTGGTGCAAGGACTATCACGGCCGTGACCATCATCTATCCAACTCTCTGCCACTTGCCACGGCTTTGTGCAAGATCTGTCACGGCCGTGAACTTTGGCAGTGGCTCTATTTCGGCCTCTGATGGGTGTCACGGCCAAATGAATAGGGTGTCACGGCCGTGACACCTGCCAGTGTTGCTCATTTTTGCACCGTTTTGCCCCGTTTTCGCTCGTTTTCGCCCGAAACTCGTCCTAAGCTCCTTCAATAACAAAATAAGTTTAAATATATTGAATAAGTGCATAAATTCATTGCTAAAGTTCTATTATAACCCAAATAAATACTATGATAAACGCATTAAAATGCGTTTATCAAACCTCCCCACACTTAAGCATTTGCTTGTCATCAAGTAAATTAGAGCTCAGATAAAGCATCAAATCAGGATAACGGCACGATAGTTCGCAATTTATCATCAAAGCTAGAGAGCACTGCAGGAATCGAGTAAACAATCATGAACATCGCACTAATGACCTGCACCTGTCAACATGAGCTTCCCTCGCACTGCAAATCAAGACCTATAACTCACAAGGATTCACTCAATTGACTCAAGTGTATAGGCTAGCATATGGTGAGTCGCTCAATTCGTGCACTTGTCCAACCCCTACCAGAACTTGTAAGCTAATCGCATCTCTACTATTCAAAGTGGCAAGTATAAATCTGGGGGTCTTTTCGGGGGAAACGGGTTGAATAATCATGAAGCGACACGCATATATAATGAACACTTAAACTTAGAGCTAGGTCACGTAATAAAAAATTATCAAAGAACATATCATGATCAAACAGACAGTCAGACGTCCCAACATAAGATTCGACGTTCTCGCTCCGAAATCCTAGACTTTTCTGTCGACCCTCTCAACTCAGTTCCCTTTCATTTTCTGCCCTTTCACTTTAGTTACGCTCTACTTTTGTTCCCTTATTCCTTAAAACATCAAGGTTCGGCTTTTTGTCGCAAAGAATACATCGTCACAGCGAATGCCGTGTACCTAGGGAGACTTATTATCGAGACCTATATCTTGCCAAAGGGTTATGGGCAGGCTTATGCAAGGGATCGGGTCATTTCAGAAAACGTCAAGTAAGGCACGAGTCATTTCATAAATGGCAGAGAAGAACATCAAATCAAACACTGAAACAGTAACTCTCACGTTCAACTTCTGCTCTATTCTAATCAACTCAGGCTCATAAAATCTCTGGAGGTTTATTCGGGTCAGTGGCTTCTATAACATACGAGGTAATCAGCGAATAGGCTCAGGCTCAACGTGGCTAACTAATGGGGTTAGTCATGATTAAGAAAATTTGGCCATGGACTTGATTCCTAATGCCCTCATCATTTTCACACTAACACACCAAAACAGTTTCAACACGCATCACACAGGCAAGTTCTAGCGAGATATAGACTAGGCACGTCACACAACCAAGAAAAATGAGCATAAGCTCGTCAGGCTCAAACTCTCACATGAAACAGGGTTATGTGTACGGATCTCTCAAAACAGTGCTATATCTATTCAGGCAGACAGGATTCAATCAGCCATGCATATCCTAATTGCTCACAGAATTTCATAAAATGCAGACCAACTCGAGATAAGCGCAAACAATCATGCCTTAGTAATTCATGCCTTTCCAATGAACTAAACTACTCACGGACACGTCATCAAAAAAATTTAAAAAAAAAATTTCCACGTAAGTTCTCAAACTAAATTCCCCTCCCCACACTTAAGTCAGACGTTGTCCTCAACGTAAAAAGGATAACAAGGGAAAGATAAAAAGAGTTTAAAGTGAACGCGACTCCCCTGACGTGGTCGTGAAGTAGTCGTTTATTTTGCGCGTGTAGGTCGTGTTGTAGTCCGTTATGCGTATCTTGCGCTAGCTAGAGTGCAGTAAACGCGAAAAGAAAGTAGTTATAGATTAACTACAAACATACGCGACTACTCAAGGAAATGAAATGTCATAGAAAGAAAAGGAGAGAAAAAAAAAAGAAATCCTAAGGTGGCGGCGGTGAGGGTTCACGTACCTAGACAACAAAATAAAGATAACAATAGCAATAAAAGATTTAGAAATAAAAACCAATAAAACAAAATATATTGCTAAAAATAAAAATAAAAAATAAGAGAGTGCAAATAATAATAAGGATATAATAATAACTATAAGAATAATTTTTTTTAATAGTGATGATAAAAATAAAATAGATAGTTTGTAGAAATAATAATACTAATAATATTAATAAACGTACCTAGACCAAAAGAAATCCGATTAAGCAAATGACTATATATAAAAATAACAGCATATATAATAATAAAAATAACGAAAATAACGGGAAAAAAATAAGTAAAAATAATAAGCGTAGAAATAATAATAATAAAAATAATAATAATAAAGCTAGAATAATAAACTAAAGTTCTCCAAATATCAATAGTTCCCCGGCAACGGCGCCAAAAACTTGATCGAACGGATCGAGTAATAAACTAAAACGAATATCGCAAACTATCATACGCTCAACAGGCAAGTGTACCTATCTAAAATAGTATAGAAATAGCAAGTATTCGAGTATCGAACCCAAAGGAACTATATATTTAGAAAACCGTTGTTTAAATACTCTAGTAAATACTTTTTGGTTTGATAAAATATGATAAACACGAAAAATAGAAATTTTGATAAAATAGCGATAACGGAGTTGGGACGATTTATAAAAGCGAATGTATTTGAGACTTCGAATCCCCCTAGCTCGACCAAAACAAATATCAAGTGTACGTAAATAAAGCTATCATTAGACCTTGGAGATTCCTTCTACATGCGTACGAGTTATATAGCTGACGAAACTGCATCTTGCCATATAGTGATCGTAAATAACTAATCAAAGAACTAAGTAGCTGGGCAAACTTCCCTAACTACTTAACCGAAGATCGCATTAAAACACGATGAATCCGCTATTAGATTTGACTCTAATCCGGCGGGGTAGTTCAACCTATCTCTAGCGATGCGTTTATTCCGCTCGTTTACGAGTGGTCTAATCGTTCGCCCCTCTCTCGAGCGTAGCGTACGATTTCCCGGACTACGTTAACTTAAACACATAGACATGATCAAGCTAACGATGACAATTTCGATTACATAGACATAACCAACGAGTCATAACAATAACAACATATCAAATACGCTTAAACATACGATCGATCGCGCTAGGGTTCATCCCATCGCAAATACATAATATTTAGCTACTCATGATGGAAATTAACACGACGAAGGATAAAAATAACATATAGGAAACATAGTATCTTCCCTGAATATTTGGCTCGGGCTAAGTCCTTCGTTGAGTATTTTCGTCGAACGGGTGGCGGGCGTCTCAGCTTGCACTTTCCTTGCCCTTCCTCGCACTGCACGTTCTCCTTCGCTGCTCCTACACACACCGCTGCCCTCCGCTCCTCTCCTCCGCCGACAGTCCGTCGCAGCCCGTCGTGGCTGCTTCGCTGCTGCTCCTACGCACACGGCTGACTTCCTCGCTCTCTCCTCCGCCGTGAGCTGCCTGCTTGGTGGAAGTGGGTAGGCGTGGCTTTGGGAGATGGTTGGGTGATGTTAAGTGTTGTGGGATGGAGATGGTTACGTGGTTGACGATAGTTCAGTGAAGTTTTCCAAGCTCCCCCTCATGTCCATCTCCCCATCTCTATTTATAGATGAAATAAAGACATCAAAATCTTTCATGGCTGCTTCAAGCATGCGTATGATATTGTTGCGATTTTCTTCCTTAAGCCGTGTGAGGCGATCTCTGGTGTTCGCAAGTCTCCCTCGTTGATTTCTTTTGTCTCTTTACTTTATTTTCTTCTTTCGTGTGCTATCTATCGATGTGGAGTATTTATCTTATTATTTTTTTTTTCAAAATCATCACTTGGGCTTGGGCCTTTCTTGGGCTGAACAGATGGGCTGAATTTTACTCTTCGGCCCAATTATTTATGAGCCGACATCTGATTCGACGGTTCCTCAAATTCAAGCCTGAATATTCCCGATAGTTCTTTTTCCCAAATCTGTCGAAAATGAAATATAAACGTAAATTTTATGACATTCAAGGAAATTTAGATAAATACCAACCGTTAATACGCTTTTGCGGGGTATAAAATACGATATAAATTTGTTTTATCAAATCTCCCCACACTTAAGCGTTTGCTTGCCCTCAAGCAAATAAAAATTAAAAATAAAGGCATAGAAAAGGATAAAATCATGCAACCTACCGATCAAGTATGATATCACGTAGGCGATAATGTAAGTAAAGTCGGAAAACGTATTTGAAATCAACGACTAAATACACAATTTTCTTTAGCGATACTTATCAAAATCCGTACCTCGCAAGGATTCACTCAAATCAATAAGTGTTTTGGGTAAATTATCAGTGAAGTCTCTCGGGTCATGAATTAATCTAGTCTCTACCATAAGCTTGCAAGTAATTCGTAAATCTACCACTTGCAATGATCAAACGTGAATCGGAAGGTCTTTACCGGGTTATAAAATGGCTGAGATATGTAAGATATGCAAGGAATAAGCGTAAAAAGGATATGAGCTGTAGTCGTGTCAGAATCATGCCATCATCTCGAAGCGCCAAATTCAACGTTCTTATTCATCACTTCCTTTCTTTCGCATTCGTCTCCCCTTATTTTTTCCACCAAGCCCTTCTTCTCTCAACTCCTCGATCTAGGGAATAGATAAAATGCTTTCGAGAGTGAAAGATAATCGGAGGAAGGGTTCTTAGTCAATATATATATATATAGATATATATATCTTTTTCTTTTTCTTTTTTTTTCTTCTCTTTTTTTTCTATTTTTTTTTCTTTTTTCTGCTCTTTTTTTTTTCCGACGCTCAGCTCGGAAATTTAACAGGGTTGCACTTCTTGAGTCCGGCATTCAACCTCCACTTCTACTATCGCTCCAATGGGTTTATGTCTGAAGGCTTAATCAGTGTCGACAACTTATAATCAGGTTTTTTTTTCAAATAAAAGGCTCGGGCTCAAACTGGCTAGCTAAGGTGATCAGTCGTGGTTGGTTACTTTGGCTACGGACTAAATTCCTAATGCCTTCCTCATTTTCACACAATCTCACTTTAAGTAGTTTCAACACTCAATACACAAGCAAGTTCTGAAGAGAAATAAACTAAGCATGATTCACACAACCAAAGAAATGAGCAAAAAGCTCGTAGGCTAAAAAATCTCACAAAAATCGGGTTATGTGTACGAATATCTCAAGTATCGCCAAGTTCATCATGTAAGAAAGAAGTAGACTATGCATATGTATCCTAATTACTCACAAAATTCCAAACATAAAGTCATCCCTTCATGATAAGAAACATACTTTTCGGGAAAAACATGTTATTCCAAATTTTCGAAAAAATTTGTACCAAAAATCAAGACATGCATATATATAACACGTTCGCCTAAATTTCACAGAAATTCCCCTTCCCACACTTAAGATTTACGTTGTCCTCAACATAACAATCATGTAACACAAGGTAAAGGAAATAGAAAGATAAGCGAACTTCCCTGAATAGTCCGATATGTATGCTTTGTACGGCTCCTCCCCACACTTGAGATTTTGAATTCCCTGCGATCGTTTGAAAAACAAAATCATAAAACTCAAAATTCGCATAGAAATGAAGTAAAAACATAGGATAGGCTTGGGGCAGTGTGCTCACTTTAGTTAGACATTGTTCAGTGATTTTTAGTGTTGGGTGGTGTTGAGGAGGTGGATGGTTTCTTTTTCGAGCGCCTCGATGTCACCGCCATAGTAATGCTTGAGTCGGTGCCCGTTCACCTTGAAGGTCCCCTTCTCCGTATGTGTGATCTCGACAGTTCCGTATGGAAATGCTCGGGTCACCGTAAATGGTCCAGACCATCGCGATTTTAATTTACCAGGAAACAGCCGCAGGCGCGAGTTGTAAAGCAAGACCCGATCGCCTTCTTGAAATTCCCTTTCATGATTTTACGATCATGATACAGCTTCTTACGCTCCTTGTAGAGGCGAGTATTTTCGTACGCCATCTGCCTCCACTCGTCGAGCTCGTTGATCTGTAAGTTCCGCTTTTCACCTGCAAGATTCAAATCAAAATTTAGTTTTCTTAACGCCCAATACGCTTTGTGTTCTAGCTCGATGGGTAAATGACAAGATTTCCCGTAAACAAGTCTATAGGGCGTAGATCCGATAGGTATCTTGTATGCTGTCCGGTATGCCATAATGCGTCGTTTAACTTGTTTGGCCAATCTCGTCTATGGTGTTCCACGGTCTTCTCTAGTATACGCTTCAGCTCCCTGTTTACGACTTCCACTTGGCCGCTCGCTTGAGGATGGTATGCGGTAGTAACACTATGTTTTACGCCGTATTTCTCGAGCATCTTTGCAAATTGGGTGTTGCAGAAGTGCGTACCTTTATCGCTAATAATGCAACGAGGTGAACCAAATCGTGAAAATAAAGATTTCAGAAATTTAACGACTACCCTAGCATCATTAGTAGGTAGCGCTTGCGCTTCTACCCATTTTGATACATAATCAACCGCAACTAGGATATATCGATTTTCAAAAGATGTCCGAAACGGACCCATAAAATCAATGCCCCATACATCAAATATTTCACAAACGAGTATAAAATTCTGAGGCATTTCATTGCGCTTAGAGATATTACCTGTTCGCTGGCACCTATCGCACATTTCTACATACCTTTGCGCGTCCTTGAAAATTGTGGGCCAGTAGAATCCACATTCTAGTACCTTTTGTGCGGTTCGGTTGCCTCCATAATGCCCTCGTGCACGGTCCCGTGTGGCAATGCCCCAAGATATCGATTGATTCGGGGAAGGTTACGCATCGCCTGATTATGTTATCCCCACAGATCCTAAATAGATAAGGATCATCCCAAAAGTAATACTTCAAGTCCAAGAAGAATTTCTTCCTCTGGTGACTCGTGTATCCCCTTGGTAAAATCCTAGCTACAAGATAGTTAGCAATATCGGCATACCATGGAAGTTCATCAGGTACCTCATGTATAGCGTAAAGGTGTTCGTCGGGAAAGTAGTCTCGGATCGTCTCCTCTTTTGTAACCTCGTGGGGTGCCTCTTCTAGTCTCGACAAGTGGTCTGCGACAAGATTCTCCGTTCCCTTTTGGTCGCGAAACTCCACGTCAAACTCTTGGAGTAGTAGAATCCATCGGATCAACCTTGGCTTTGCGTCCGGCTTCGCAAAGAGATGCTTAATGGCTGAATGATCCGTGTAGATGATGACCTTCGATAGGATAAGATATTGACGGAACTTGTCGATTGCAAACACGACTGCAAGCAACCTTCTCGGTGGTAGTATAATTTGATTGTGCCTCATTTAGAGTCTTGCTTGCATAGTGTATCGGTTGGAAATATTTTTCCCGTCGCTGCCCCAAAACTGCACGTACTGCAAAATCACTGGCATCACACATTAGTTCGAATGGTAGCCTCCAATCCGGAGCTACCATGACAGGGGCATTAATAAGCTTACCCTTGAGTAGAGTAAAAGCATTCATACAATCGGTCGTAAACTCATAAGGTATATCTTTTTCTAGCAAGCGAGTTAAAGGTCTAGCAATTTTAGAAAAATCCTTAATAAATCTACGATAAAAACCAACATGTCCTAAGAAACTTCTAATTGCTTTTACCGACGAGGGTGGAGGTAATCGTTCAATAGTTTCTATTTTTGCTCTATCTAACTCGATTCCTCTGGCCGATATCTTATGACCTAAAGCGATACCTTCTCTAACCATAAAATGACATTTTTCCCAGTTTAGCACAAGGTTCGTTTCTTCGCATCGTTTAAGTACCGCCTTAAGATTGGAAAGACATACTTCAAATGAGTTACCAAAAATCGAAAAGTCATCCATGAATACCTCCATTCCTTTACCGATTAATTTGTCGAAAATGGCCATCATGCACCGTTGGAAGGTAGCCGGGGCGTTACACAGTCCGAAGGGCATCCTCCTATATGCAAAGGTTCCGAATGGGCACGTAAAAGTCGTTTTCTCTTGATCTTCTGGTGCGATCGGGATCTGCAGATAACCTGAAAGACCATCAAGAAAGTAATAAAATTCATGACTGGATAAACGCTCGAGCATTTGATCAATGAATGGTAAAAGGAAAGTGATCTTTTCTCGTCGCGTCGTTTAATTTTCGGTAGTCAATGCACACTCGCCAGCCTGTAACGGTCCTTGTTGGAATGAGTTCATTTTTCTCGTTGGTTACCACCGTCATTCCTCCCTTCTTCGGCACCACTTGAACTGGGCTTACCCATGCACTGTCTGGGATCGGGTATATGATGCCCGCATCAAGTAGCTTTATTACCTCAGCTTTTACTACCTCCTTCATGTTCGGGTTTAGACGCCTTTGATGTTGCACCACCGGCTTGAACTCGTCTTCCATCAGGATCCTATGCATGCAGAAGGTCGGGCTGATTCCTCGGATATCTGATATCTTCCATGCAAGCGCCTTCTTATGGTCCCGTAACAGGTCTAGGAGCATGATTTTCTGTTTGTTCTCCAAATTTGATGCTATAATTACGGGGAGCTTCGAGTTTTCCTCGAGAAACGCATACTCCAAGTGATCGGGCAGTTGCTTGAGTTCAAGGGTTGGTGGCTCCTCAATCGAACATTTTTCTTTTTCCTCTTCTTCGTTCGGGTGCACTTCGATGTTAGGTTCCGCCTCGTCTTCGTCTGCGTCTATTTGGTCAACCTCAAAAGATCGTTCATGCCTTGACTCTTCAATCTCTACTAATCCTGGCATCGAAGCAAAAGTTTCTGGTTGTGATAGTCCCTGTAATGATAAAAAGTCATTCCATGCATCAATGTAAAAGCACTTATCGTCTAATTTCTCGGAATCTTTCATGGATTTGATCATATCGAATGTGACTTTGTCGCCATCTACAGTTAACGTCAATGTTCCGTTACGAACATCGACCATGGTTCCTCCAGTAGCGAGAAATGGCCTACCCAATAGAGGAATATTTTCATCCTCCTCCATATCGAGAATAACAAAGTCTGCAGGAATTATAAATTTATCGACTTTAACCAACACATCTTCTATGATACCCCTAGGATACTTAACAGATCTATCCGCTAATTGTAAACTCATCCTAGTGGGTTTGGGCTCTCCTAAACCAAGTCGTTTAAACATAGAATAAGGCATCAAATTAACAGATCTCCTAAATCGGCCAATGCCTTACTTACGACTAAATCGCCTATTAAACATGGTATAGTAAAACTCCCTGGATCCTGAAGCTTTTTCGGTAGCTTGTTCTGAAGAATGGCAGAGCACTCTCCTCGCAACTCAACGGTGGAAACGTCTTCAAGCTTGCGCTTGTTCGTGATAAGATCCTTCAAAAACTTTGCCCAACGGGGCATCTGCGCAAGGGCATCAACAAGTCGTAAATTAATATGTAATTGTTTAAAAATAGCGAGAAATTTACCAAACTGATCATCAACGATTTCCCGTTTAAGTCTTGCTGGGTATGGAATTTTTGGTTGATACGCCTTGACATGTGGCTTAGACACAGTCTCCTCTTGTTTGTCGGCCTCACCGCTCGGTTGCGTGGGTTCAACGTTCTTCGTTTTCTGCACTTCCTCGAGCTCTCTCCCGTTACGAAGTGTCACCGCCTTTACATGGTGGTCCTTTGGATTGGTCTCGGTGTAACTTGGCAACAAACCGGAAGGACGTTGTTGGATTGATTCGGCAATCTGCCCAACTTGCTTCTCTAAGGCCCGTAGGGAAGACTCGGTGTTTTGCAACCGTGCTTCTTGATTATCCAAGCGAGAGTCGAGCTTTCCCATTAGCTTCTCGAGCATTCCCTCGAGCTTATCAACGCGACTATAGGAGGTGGGCTCAGCATTCGCACTATGCTATCCTTGCTCTCTTCGGTTTTGAAGTCCTAGTGGAGCTTGTTGTTGATTACCGTAGGCCAAGTTCGGATGAACTCGGTTCGGGACGTAGCTTCGTTGGCCTTGATAGTTACCCATGTAGTCGACTTGCTCCATCGGAATAGTGGCCGGACAACGAGTTGCGTTGTGACTTTCGCCGCATGTAGTACATGACGGAGTATAATTTGGGTATGGATGAGGAGGCGGAGCCGCTGTGGGAGTCTTCGGGAAAGATTGTACCTGCACAGCATTAACAACCGGCTTTGTTGTTAGCGTGGGTAATAGTGTATTCATCAACCTTTGCATTTGGAGGTTGTTAGCTGCGATTTGTTGTTGGAGTGTGTCAAACTTGGCGTTTATCGCTGTTGCATTATCGACATCGTACATCCCCGGTGGTTTGCCTCTATTGCTGGAACTCCCGCGCCGGAAGCTATTTGCGCTATATTCTTCAATTAGATTCCAGCCTTCCGTTGCGCTTAAATTGCATAGCCCTCCGTTGCATGCCCCGTCAAGTAGTTGCACTGTAATATCATTCAACGATTCGTGGAACCGCTGAATCAATACGCTCTTCGTCATACCATGTTGTGGGAAGCGGTTCAGAAGCGTCTTGAAACGTGTGCATATGTCGTATAAATTCTCGTCTTCCTTTTGCTTGAATGCCGTAAGATCCATGTTTAGTTTCAGCACCTTTGACGGTGGAAAGAATTGTGCGATGAAGGTGGCATGCATCTCGCCCCAAGTGGTGATGGATCGTTCAGGTAGCAGATTATACCACTCCTTAGCGTTACCTCGTAGGGAGAACGGAAATAAGTAGAGCCGAATCGCTTCAGGGCTTACTCCTTGTACTCGTATTGTGTCGGTGACGGACAAGAAGTCTCGTATGTGTCGGTAAGCATCTTCTTCGGAGAGTCCGTCGTATTGAGCTGTCGTCTGAAGCATTTGAAGCCAATGATGTTTCAGCTCAAAGTTGTTCGGGACTTGAGGAAGGATTATCGCTGAACCGACCGATCCTACGGCGTTGTTTCTCCACAGCTCTCTCATTGGAGGTTCTCTAGCTTCTAGAGGCATCTCGTCACGATTTTGAGTCGCCATTTCGACCCGCCTTACGTTTTCTCGTAGGTTGTGTCTTAAGGTTCTTTCGATCTCCGGCTCTCCTTGAACGATTGGTCGTAAGGGATTCCTTCGGGTCATGCACGAGCGTTCACGTACCTAGACAACAAAATAAAGATAACAATAGCAATAAAAGATTTAGAAATAAAAACCAATAAAACAAAATATATTGCTAAAAATAAAAATAAAAAATAAGAGAGTGCAAATAATAATAAGGAGATAATAATAACTATAATAATAATTTCTTTTAATAGTGATGATAAAATAAAATAGATAGTTTGTAGAAATAATAATACTAATAATATTAATAAACGTACCTAGACCAAAAGAAATCCGATTAAAATAGAAATTTTGATAAAATAGCGATAACAGAGTTGGGACAATTTATAAAAGCGAATGTATCTGAGACCTCGAATCCCCCTAGCTCGACCAAAACAAATATCAAGTGTACGTAAATAAAGCTATCATTAGACCGTGGAGATTCCTTCTACATGCGTACGAGTTATATAGCTGACGAAACTGCGCCTTACCATATAGTGATCGTAAATAACTATTCAACGAACTAGGTAGCTGGGCAATCTTCCCTAACTACTTAACCGAAGATCGCATTAAAACACGATGAATCCGCTGTTAGATTTGACTCTAATCCGGCGGGGTAGTTCAACCTATCTCTAGCGATGAGTTTATTCCGCTCGTTTACGAGTGGTCTACGCCCCTCTCTCGAGCGTAGCGTACGATTTCCCGGACTACGTTAACTTAAACACGTAGACATGATCAAGCTAACGATGACAATTTCGATCACATAGACACAACCAAACTCATATGCTTCGTAAACGAGTCATAACAATAACAACATATCAAATACGCTTAAACATATGATCGATCACGCTAGGGTTCATCTCATCTCAAATACACATATATAGCTACTCATGACGGAAAGTAACACGACGAAGGATAAAAATAACATATAGGAAAACATAGTATCTTCCGTGAATATTTGGCTCGGGCTTAGTCCTTCGTTGAGTATTTTCTTCGAACGGGTGGCGGGCGTCTCAACTTGCACTTTCCTTGCCCTTCCTCGCACTGCACGTTCTCGTTCGTTGCTCCTACACACACCGCTGCCCTCCGCTCCTCTCCTCCGCCGACAGTCCGTCGCAGCCCGTCGTGGCTGCTTCGCTGCTGCTCCTACGCACACGGCTGCCTTCCTCGCTCTCTCCTCCGCCGTGAGCTGCCTGTTTGGTGGAAGTGGGTTGGCGTGCTTTGGGAGATGGTTGGGTGATGTGAAGTGTTGTGGCATAGAGATGGTTACGTGGTTGACGATAGTCCAGTGAAGTTTTCCAAGCTCCCCCTCATGTCCATCGCCCCCTCTCTATTTGTAGATAAAATAAAGACATCAAAATCTTTCATGGCTGCTTCAAGCATGCGTAAGATATTGTTGCGATTTACTTCCTTGAGCCGTGGCGATCTCTGGTGTTCGTAAGTCTCCCTCGTTGATTTGTCTCTTTACTTTATTTTCTTCTTTCGTGTGCTATCTATCGATGTGGAGTATTTATCTTTTTTTTTTCCAAAATCATCACTCGGGCTTGGGCCTTTCTTGGGCTGAACAGATGGGCTGAATTTTATTCTTCGGCCCAATTATTTATGGGCCGAAATCTGATTCGACGGTTCCTCAAATTCAAGCCTGAATATTCCCGATAGTTCTTTTTCCAAATCTGTCGAAAATGAAATATAAACGTAAATTTTATATTCAAGGAAATTTAGATAAATACCAACCGTTAACACGCTTTTGCGGGGTATAAAATACGATATAAATTTGTTTTATCAGTGGGCTTCCTCATTCCGTCGCTCGTACTCCTCTTGTCGACGCCGCGTCTCTTCGCTGTATCGCCGGGCTTCTTCGTCCCGTTGCAGCTCTTCGGCGTTCATCCGCATCATGTCCTGGCGTAGGGCGTCGATGTCCGCCGTTGATGCATACGGCGCAACGCCGGACGACTCGCCGTGGAGGTGGTCGGATGAATAGGAGGGCCCTTTGGTCGTCGTGTCTGTCTCCATTGGGTGGGGGCCCTCGACGTAGAGCCGGTCGTCGGGGACCGCGATGTGGTCCGTCTAGCCACGATACATCTCGTGCCAGATGTACACCTTGTTGGCGCGAGTCCAGGTAGGCGCCTTCACCAGCATCTTCATTTTTACGAGCATCTCCTCGTTCAGAAGGTTGCGCCCGCCCACTACCGTCATCTCGGGTGCGTTCTGGGGCCACCGTCGAAGTCCCCGAACGACTTTGGTGATAAGGGCTCCCACAGCGATCCTGCCATGGCTCATTGCTTCCGCCTGAGCAGTGAAAGCGTGGGCCAGCGCCATTCCCAAATGGACCTGCTCGCCTCGCTGCATCTTAGCCAGATAGAAAAGGTCGCGGAGCGTGATTGCTCCGTGTGAGTCGCCCTTCGGTGTGAGCGAGGTCGTCAGGAGGCGGTGGATGTAGCGCAGGCCTGGGCTCCGGAGCGCGGTCTCCTTCGACGTCTTCGGGCTGTACTCTGGCTCTCATGGTCGAGTGATGTCGGCCCAGCAACCGCGTCGTCCTCCTCGGTCCTGAAAGTAAAACGTGTGGTGCAGGTCCGGGAATGGTCTTCGTGGCCAAAGAATGGTATTGGGGTTCCAGTGCTCGGCAGTAGTCTTCAATGTAGCATGAATAGTCTTTATTGAATGCGCGGAAGCTCACCCCTCGGCTGTACTCCTCGTGGGAGAAGGTGGTGAGGAACTCCAAGGTGAGTTCCTTGTACGCCGGCTCGTCGATGTTGAAGAACGTCCCCCATCCGCTGAGTGAGACGTACTGGCCAACTTGCTGGTCGATGTTGTGCTTCGCCAGCGTCTCGTGATCGATCTGGTCCATGGAGATGAACTCCATGGCCTTCAGCTTGTTGTAGCGGGCCGTCTGAGCCTCGTCAGTGAACTGACCCATGGCTTCCAGCAAAGTCGTCGGGGGTCCCCGTCGCCTTTGGCGAGCGGGCGAGTGCGAGGCGGGTTCACGTGAACCTGAGGCGCGGCTATTACCCATAGTACCTAGAAGAAAAGTGTGAGTTCAAAGAAATAACAAGTAAATGCAAGCAACTTGACTCGACCAAAATCGCGACAAAACCCACATAAGATTCAAAAACACACGAAAAACTCAAGGTGGCATTTTGTGCAACATGTGGCATGCAACCTAAATCCCTCAATCCGCGTCCAAAATCGAACAAGCGAATGTCCCCAAATGTATCATCACAGCGATATTATGAACCCAGGCTAACTAACATCATCAAAGCAACGAAATTCACCAAATAATTCCAGAAATCCCCAATTTGTGATTTAGGGTTCCATATTTTCAAAAGCAAAATCAATGAACGAAACCCACTAATTGAGCATGCCCAAGGTGTATTTAGCATGTATATCAACACAAAAGAGCAACTAGAATGCCAAATTATACCCAATTTCGAAAATCCACAAATTAGAGAATTAGAGTTCATCGTAAAATCTCGCAATTCAACCACAAATTCACGTAATTAAGCACACCCCAAAGCATTCATAGCATGTATCTAATCATGAGAGAGCAAGAGGGGCACCAATTGAAGACAAAATTCGAAAACCCCCAAATTAAACGAAATTAGGGTTCGTCGAATAAAATTCGAAAAGCCATGGCTAATTTCAACTAATTGAGTCTTCCTATCATGGTAATAACGGGTAAAGAAGATAAGGAAAGCGTATCCGTACCATGGGGGAACGAATTCGACAAAATTCCCAAATTAAAACGAAATTTCATACCTTGTTTTGGGCGAGATTAGATGCGAATCGTGAGGTTTTTTTTGGGGGGGGGCGCCGGAGTTTGAGGTGATGGCGGTCGTGGGTGGTAGAATCGGTGATTTGGGTGGTGATGGTGGCAGAGAAGGTGGGGAGACGAGAAGGGGAAGAAAAATCGCAGGGATGGAGAAGAGAAGAGAGAAAGAAAAAGAGAATAAGGGAGAAAAAGGGGTAATTACCCTTAAATCCGCGGGCGTCACGGCCATGACATGCAAGTCACGTGGCCATGACGCGAGGCAGTGGACGCCTCTGCCGCTTGTCATGGCCGTGACGTCTATGTCATGGGCCGTGACGAGTTCGGTTTTTTTAAATTAAATTAATTTGAAATTCTAACTAATTTTTTTATTAAAAAAAACCGTAAGTGTCAGGCCGTGACGGCTTAAGCCGTTGGCCGTGACATGAGGCAGTGTGTGCCTCTGGAGGACGTACGACCGTTACTGCTTTAGCATCTGGCCGTGACAAGAGGCAGAGAGTGCCTCTGGAGGTAGTCACGGCCGTGACTGCTTAAGCATCTGGCCGTGACAAAAGGCAGAGAGTGCCTCTGGAGGTAGTCACGGCCGTGACGGCTTAAGCAGTTGGCCGTGAGCCTCTCTTTTTTTTTTTAGGGTAATGCCTAAGACATAAATGAAAATACCTGGGTTGCCTCCCAAGAAGCGCTTACTTTACCGTCTTTAGCCGGACGTCTCTTTGTCTGCTCAGGGAGACTGGAAGTCCAAGTAGAGCACTTCCTTTTCGCTCGCGTCTTCTTCGCCTGCGTGATAGTGCTTCAACCTGTGCCCGTTCACTTTGAAAGTGCCCTGCTCCATACCTGAAATCTCAACAGTACCATAAGGAAAAACACGGGTGACAGTGAACGGTCCCGACCAACGCGATCTAAGTTTTCCTGGAAAAAGCCTAAGTCGAGAGTTAAAAAGAAGGACTCGATCCCCTTCCTGAAACACTCGTCTTTGCCTAATCTTTTTATCATGATAGGCTTTAGAGCGTTCCTTATACATGCGGGCGTTATCGTAAGCCGATAAACGCCGCTCGTCTAACTAGTTGATTTGGAGTTGCCGCTTTCCGCCGGCGTTCCCCAAATCAAGAATAAAGGACTTGATGGCCCAATATGCCTTATGCTCTATTTCTACGGGAAGATGACATGCCTTACCATAGACTAATCTATATGGTGTAGTGCCTATGGGAGTCTTATATGCAGTCCTATATGCCCAAAGTGCATCATTCAACTTATTTGCCCACTCCCTACGGTTCCCCTCTATGGTTTTCTCTAGAATGCGTTTCAACTCGCGATTCACTACTTCGACTTGACCACTAGCTTGGGGACGGTACGGGGTGGATAGGCTATGTCTAACACCGTAACGTTCTAAAGTGCGTGCAAACTGGGTGTTACAAAAGTGAGTGCCTCTATCACTGATAATGCATCTAGGTGCCCCAAAACGTGAAAACAATGCTCGCAAAAATCTAACGACTACCCTAGCATCATTAGTGGGTAAGGCTTGCGCTTTGGCCCACTTAGAAACATAATCGACAGCGATTAGGATGTACTTAATATTGTACGAGGTAGGAAATGGACCCACAAAATCTATACGCCACACATCAAATATCTCCAATACCAAAATGAAATTCCGGGGCATTTCGTCGCGTTTAGAGAGATTACCTGCGCTCTGACACTGATCACAAGTGTCAACGTACCTTTGGGCGTCTTTGAAGATCGTGGGCCAGTAGAATCCGCTTTCCAACACTTTCTGGGAAGTTCTGTTGGCTGCTAGTGCCCTCCGGTCGGTCCGTTGTGGCAATGCCTAAGGATCTGCGTCGTCTCTGGGGCAGCCACGCATCGTCGTATTACCTGGTCTGGACATCTCCTGAAAAGATATGGGTCTTCCCAAAAGTAGTACCTCAAATCAGGAAAGAATTTCTTCTTTTGCTGACTGGTGTACTCCTTTGGTAGGACCCTCGCAACAAGATAGTTAGCGTAATCTGCGAACCAGGGAGTATCATCACTTACCACATGTATCGCGTAAAGGTGCTCATCTGGAAACCGGTCATGTATTGCCCTTTCGTCCTTATTATAGATCTCGGACTCCTCTAGTCGAGAGAGGTGATCCGCCGCCAAGTTCTCTGCACCTTTCTTATCGCAGATCTCAATGTCGAACTCTTGCAGGAGCAAGACCCACCTGATCAACCGGGGCTTGGCGTCCGGCTTTGCTAACAGATACTTAAGAGCAGAATGGTCAGTAAAAACAATAACTTTGGAAAGGATCAGATATGACCTGAACTTGGCGAAAGCAAACACGACGGCAAACAGCTCCTTTTCGGTGGTCGTGTAATTGGCCTGGGCTGCGTCTAGCGTCTTACTCGCGTAGTAGATCGGCCTGAAATGGTTGTCCTTACACTGCCCTAGCACGGCCCCAACTGCATAGTCACTAGCATCGCACATTAGTTCAAAGGGCATCCCCCAGTCGGGGGCGACCATAATAGGTGCTGCGATAAGTCGTTTCCTTAAGTAAATTGAAGGCATGCAAGCACTCGTCATTAAAATCGAACGGGGCATCTTTTTCTAGCAATCTAGACATGGGTGTTGCGATCTTAGAAAAATCTTTAATAAACCTACGATAAAACCCCGCATGTCCTAAGAAACTTCTAATCGACTTCACGTTCGAGGGGACGGGCAATTTTTCTATAGTTTATAACTTGGCCCGGTCCACATCGATTCCTTTAGAGGAAATCTTATGGCCGAGAACTATGCCCTCTCGAACCATGAAGTGGCAGTTTTCTCAGTTAAATGCCAAGTTCGTCTCTTCGCATCGTGCGAGTACGAGCTTCAGATTCGATAAACATACATCGAATGATGACCCGAAAACAGAAAAATCGTCCATAAATACCTCCATTACCTGACCTACCAGTTCGTCGGATATGGCCATCATGCATCGCTGGAAGGTGGCTGGGGCATTGCAGAGGCTGAACGGCATCCTTCGGTATGCGAACGTCCCGAATGGGCAAGTGAACGCCGTCTTTTCCTGGTCCTCGGGTGCTATGGGAATCTGTAGATAACCTGACAAACCATCAAGGAAACAGTAAAATGAGTGACCGGCTAACTTTTCTAACATATGATCAATAAATGGTAAAGGGAAGTGATCTTTTCTCGTCGCATCGTTCAATTTCCTGTAGTCGATGTAGACACGCCATCCAGTCACCGTCCTTGTCGGAATTAGCTCATTCCTATAGTTCGTGATGACCGTCATGCCTCCCTTCTTTGTGACCACTTGGACCGAGCTGACCCATGCGCTGTCTGAAATGGGATAGATCACCCCCGCGTCTAGTAATTTGATCACCTCCTTCTTTACCACGTCCTTCATGTTGGGGTTGAGGCGCCTTTAGCGTTGCGCGACTGGCTTGAAATCGTCCTCCATGAGGATCTTGTGCGTACAGTAGCTCGGGTTGATACCCCTTATGTCGGATATCTTCCATGCCAAGGCCTTCTTCTGTGCCTTCAACACATCCAAAAGCTGGTCCTTCTGTCCGTCGTCGAGGCTCGACGAGATGATGACTGGCAACCCTCCGTTGCTGCTAAGGAACGCGTACTCGAGGTGGTCGGGTAGCGGCTTCAACTCTAAGACTGGTGGCTCTTCGACCGAGCTCTTCTCCTTGTCCTCTTCGCTGCTCTCATCGATCGCTATGATGGGCTCGTCGACTTCCTCCCCACACTCATCGATCGCCATAAGCGTATGCATGTCCTGCTCGCCGACCCGTGACAGACCTTGCACGGAAAAGAGGAAGTCGTGCTCAAATACGTCTAAAAAGTAACATTTATCATCTTGCTCGCTGCTCTTTTTCATCGAGTCGGCCATATTAAAAGTAACTTTCTCGCCGTCTACTGTCAAGGTCAAAATCCCATTCCTAACGTCTATCATGGTCTCCCCCGTTGCTAAGAACGGTCTACCTAAGATCAAGGGAACATTTTCGTCTTCCTCCATATCTAAAATGACAAAATCAGCAGGCATCACAAATTTATCGACCTTGACTAGGACATCCTCGATAACACCTCGAGGGTACTTCAACGACCTATCAGCTAGTTGGAGACTCATCCTAGTGGGTCGTGGCTCACCCAGTCGTAAACGCTTAAACATAGAATATGGCATAAGATTAATGTAGCGCCTAGGTCTGCTAACGCACGCTCAATCACTAAGTCTGCTACAAGACAGGGAATAGTAAAACTCCCTGGATCCTTGAGCTTCTTAGGGATCTTGCTTTGGAGAATCGCCGAGCACTCTCCTCGTAGGCTGACGGTGGAGACGTGTTCGAGCTTCCTTCTGTTCGTCAGCAGGTCCTTCCAGAACTTGGCGAAGCTGGGCATCTGCGTAATAGCTTCAACAAAAGGTAAGTTAATATGCAACTCCTTACACATACCCATAAATTTACCAAACTGCGCCTCGTTCTTGTCCTTCTTCAGTCGAGCCGGGTATGGGATCTTCGGCTGGTATGGCTTCACTTGTGGCCGCTGGATCTCCGTCACCTTTTCCTTCTCGGGCTCGACCTTCTCCTTCTCAGCGTCGGCCTTCTCGACATCGTCGCCCCTGATCTCCTCAACTTCGGTCTCGTCGTGGCTCTCGAAGTTGGCATTCTCCTTGGCCTTCTTTTTGGCGGGTACTTCTTGCAGTTCTCGCCCATTTCTCAGCGTCACCGCCTTGCAGTACTCCTTGGGATTCGGCTCGGTGTAGCTTGGGAGCGATCCCTGAGTACGCCCTGCCAACTGCTTCGCCATCTAGCCCATCTGGTGCTCCAGCTTCTTGAGCGAGGCGTCTGTGTTCTGAGCACGCAAGTCGTTCGCCTCCATGTACTCCTCCATCTTCGTCATTCGGCTTTCGTGGGCTGCGGTGGTGCTGCTGAAATTCGTAAGGAGCGCCTTCATCATGTCCTTCATCTCCTTCATGTCATCGGATCCTCCGGCAGGTGCGTTCTGATATTGGCGTGGCGCACCATTTTGGAAACCGGAAGGTCTGGGCTGAAATCCCGGTGGTCCTTGCCCCTGATGGTTCTGATTCCCGTACGTCAGGTTTGGATGTGCCCGAGGCTGGAAGCTTCGCTGGCCACCTTGGTAATTCCCCATATAGACTACGTGCTCCAGCGGCTGCCCAAGTTGGCAATCTGAGGTCTCGTGGGCTGCGCCGCAAATCCCGCATAATGGCACGTATGGCGTGTGCTGCGTTGATGTGGTGGTGGCTACGGCGTTCACGGGCTGAGTCTGCTCGGACTTGGGAAGTAATGCACCAATCACCGTCTGCAACTGGGAGTTCGTTGAGGTGATTTGTTGCTGGAGCGCCTCGATCTTGGCATTGGTGGCCGTCTCCTCGCTGACTCCGAAAACACCGGGTGTCTTCATCCTGGCATTGCCCCTCATGAAGCTGTTCCTCGAGTAATCCTCAATCAAATTCCACGCGTCAGTCGCGTTGAGCTTCACGAGTCCTCCTCCAGCGGCTCCGTCTAGTATATGGACAGTCTGATTGTTGAGCCCCTCGTGAAATCGGTTGATCTGGGCTGCCTTCGACATCCCGTGCTTTGGGCGTCTCTTCAGTAGCGCCTTATAACGCTCCCACACCTCATACAAGTTTTCGAAATCCTTTTGGTGAAAGAGAGAAATCTCCGTCTTCAACCTTACACCTTCGTTAGTGGGAAATAGTGGTTGATGAAGGCGGCTCGTATCTCCTCCCAGGTAGTGATCGATCTGGGCGGCAACATATCCAACCAGTCTCTCGCCCTGAACTTGAGCGAGAACGGGAACAGCATCAGCTTGATTGCATCGCCCGGGACACCATTGATTTTGATGGTGTCCGTCACCGTCAGAAACGCCTTCAGATGGGAGTAAGGGTCGTCGTCGGGGTTACCCTCGAACCGGGCCGTCTGGAATATCATCTAAGCCAAGAGTGCTTCAGCTCAAAGTTGTTGTTCTCGATCGGCGGAATGACAGTCGCCGACTCAGTACCGCCTAGCGCGGCATTCTTGAGGAGGTCCTGAAGTGATGGCTCCTCCTCTGGAATGTGATGGACGGGCACTCGGTGGTCCGCCATGTCTACTTCTGTATTGGGACTATCTACGGCTGTCTCTACACGTGAGTTTTGGGTGGATTCCTGCAAACTATCCTCTGAATAGCTAACTAAACGGTCCTGAGAGCTAGTGGAAGCTCCTTCAGTGTCGTACTTGAGTTTCCTTCGTAACTTCCGCTCGAAATCCGGGTCTGCATCAACGATGGGACCCGATGGATGGCTTCTTGTCATTCTCCGCTGAATCGTACCTTCAATGAGTGAACAACAAAAGTTAGCAAAGGCGTAGACAAATACGTCGAAAAGAATATGAGAGGAATAATGACGCAGGAAAACAACTAACGCAAATAACAGAAATAACGCAAATAGTAAAAACAAAGAAAACGTCAAAATAAAAGTGGCTAAATTACCGAACTACGGTGTTTACCAATTTACTCCCCGGCAACGGCGCCAAAAACTTGATCGACACGTGGTGTGTGCATGAAAAGTGCGACAAGTAATAATTAAAACGAATACTAAATTACTGTCGCCGACGTGCGATAGGCAGCGGACCTATCGTTTGTAGTGTAGTAAAGTGAGTAAACGAGTATCGAACACAAGGAATAAATCAAGTACTAGTAGTGACCTCATCGACTCGATATTAAACCTAAATAAAATACGCAAATTGTTGACGACTTAGCCTAACAGACCGCTCCTAAATCAATCAGAAATTCAAAGGGCGCGACTAACTGATACGAGAGTTTTTAGATGATAAAGACGTGCTCGTGATTCGAATCCCGCTAGGTGTTATCGGCTAAGACAATGAATTATCGCTCCTACGTGATTCTGACTAAATCGCAGTAATTTCCTACCCGCTCGTGAATTTGCTGTCGCCCTAAACGCTCGCGGGGATCTAAAATTTAATAATTAATAAGGGCGAGGATTGAGTATTTGCTTTCGCCCTATACTCGAATCCTATCTTCTATGAACGGCCTAAACGTTTCTTAGCCGTCGCCCTAAACGTTTTTCCACACGATCACTTTAACACATAGACATATTAAAGCAACGAAACAATTTCATAGAACGGTAAATAGCCAAACACATAGTCACGATAATTGTAAGTCTTAACTACGAAATATCCTAGCGCTCATATAATTCCAAACACAAAGGGGAATTAGCTACGAAATATCCTAGCGTTCTTCGTCCAACTTTGCGTAGAACTCGTCGTTGATTCGTCTCGTGCACTCTGGGACGTGTTTCTCTGTTCTCTTCGCCCTACTTTCGTCTCTGGATAGTTTGGATTTGATCTCTGGTAAGTTGTGCCCTTTCTGGGTCGAATTTGGGCTTTTTAAAGCGATTCCCGTAACGGTCACGGCCTAGGACATGAGCCGTCACGGCCGTGACAGTCGCCAACTCCAATCTCTCAACTCTCTGCCCATTGTCAGTGCATAGGGTGTCACGGCCGTGACCATCTTAGGTCGACCTCTCTGCCATTTGTCACGGCCTGGTGCAAGGACTGTCACGGCCGTGACCATCATCTATCCAACTCTCTGCCACTTGCCACGGCTTGGTGCAAGATCTGTCACGGCCGTGACCTTTGGCAGTGGTCCGTTTCGGCCTCTGATGGGTGTCACGGCCAAATGCATAGGGTGTCACGGCCGTGACACCTGCCAGTGTTGCTCATTTTTGCACCGTTTTGCCCGTTTTCGCTCGTTTTCGCCCGAAACTCGTCCTAAGCTCCTTCAATAACAAAATAAGTGTAAATATATTGAATAAATGCATAAATTCATTGCTAAAGTTCTATTATACCCCAAATAAATACTATGATAAACGCATTGAAATGCGTTTATCAATTTCTAACTAAAATTGTTTCTGCTGATGACGATTCTAGCGCTGACTTCGTATTCTGACCGAGAAAAATTCTCGTGCCAAGTTTTTCGATCGAGAAACTAATCCGATCACAAAACCTAGCGAGAAAAATTAGAGCAATCGAGAAAAGCACAGAATGCGATTAACACATATTCGAGCAAAAACAAAGAATCAGATAGTGAAATTTTAGGTAATTGCTCGCAATCATGTACTAATCACGCACGAACAAGCAATTAAACACGTTATGAAGCAAAATATATCGAATTCGATCAAAATCAAAACGTGTTCTTCATGTGCTTCGTCAACAGTAAAATTCCAGAATCAAATTAATCCAAAATCGAAGTTCAAACAGCTACTGATCTAGTCGCAATGATCATTTAACACTTAATCTAGCACAGAAACATGAAATTCAAGTCAATTAAGCACAGAATTAAGCTATTGGATCGAAAAACTTTCCGCGCCAAAACTGTTCTTCGATGGAACAGTACTCGAAATAAAATTTCGATCCAATTCTAACAATTTTCGATTCAAAACAGAACAAATATGCTCTGATACCAATTGTTAGGTCCTCTGATTAACAACTCTAAGATCCTAGGCAGGAATTCAAAGTAATTCGACAGTTATGATCGACATTGATAATCGATCAAAAAACTCTAATGAAGATCGAGAGAGAGAATTCAATTAGAGTGAGAAAGTTACTGTTGTTTCTCTCTCTAGAAATCGAATTGCAAGCCTTTCGGATCAATTCTCTAAACTTTCTCTATTCAACCCAATTTCTTTACATGTATTTATACCAAACAAGCTTGGTATAAATATCAATCTAGTCCTAATCTAAGGACTCTATACAAAACGCCCAAATTACAAGAACGACTAATAAAATCAAGCACAATTAGAAATGGTATTCTACAAAATGCAAGTGATAAGGGAACAAATGTTATGGAAGTTAGAATTTTCTAAGTATGAAATTTCTAGGGTTTTCTCAGATTTTGATGAACTTTATATGTGTACTAATTAAAGTAATTAAATAAACTAGGAAGTTTGATGATATTCTTGAGATTCTTTTGAAGTGGAAGAAAATATTTAAATAATATTAAAGTATCACTAAAGAAAAAGTTCAAAACCCTTTAGTATAATGTCCAAACTCTTTAAATTAGGGTTTCGAAATTAGTACAAAAAGAATTTCGAAATTCTTCGACTAAGAATTTCGAGATTCTTAATATAAGAATGCAAGAACTCGAAATTCTTCGGAAAAAGATCTCGAAATTTATACAATGAAGACCTCTAAATCGTTCAACCAAAGAACTCGAGATTCCTTAATATAAGGATTACGAGAACTAAGTTCTCGATATAAAACCGTGGCAATGTAAATAATTCATAGAGCTATCAAAAACTAAGACCTCGAGATAGGAATTGATCATTTGAGGAGATCTCGAGATTTATTCAATAAAGATTTCGAGACTCTTCAACTAAGGGTCTCGAGATTTTGTAATATAAAGGTTGTGAGAACTTTAGTTCTCTGATATGAAACGGGCGACCATTTAAACAATTCTTTGTAACAGATATCATAAACTTAGTCTTGAAGCAAAGTTAATAAATAAAAGGCAAGAAAGCTTGTCCAATTTGTGGGGATAATACGGACAGTCAGTGGTTGAACAACTGTAGGAAATACACCTACATGGGCCATCGGAAATTCCTGCCACGTACCCACGAATATAGAATGAAGAAGAAGCTTCTACCACTGTTTAATGGGGAAAGCGAGACTTCAAGAGCTACAATACCGTTGACAGGCATGGAATTGAGTGATATCGTCGCACATATCAATACTCAGTTTGGTAAGAAGTGCAAAACATCGAATGACGGCAATGCCTGGAAGAAAAGATCAATATTTTGGGAGCTACCTTATTGGGAGAATCTCGACGTCAGACACTGCATCGATGTGATGCACGTTGAGAAAAACGTGTGTGATAGCATTGTAGGAACCCTTCTAAATATGCATGGTAAGACAAAAGATGTACTAAAAGCCAGGCTTGACATGGTCGAACTTCGAATGAGGCCTAAGCTAGCACCGATTGAAAAGGGAAAGAGGACTTTCCTTCCCCCGGCTTGCTTCACACTTAGCAGGGCTGAGAAGTTAAGTTTTTGCCAGTGTCTAAAAGGTATTAATGTCCCATCCGGTTATGCCAGTAACATAAGGAAATATGTCTCGATGAAAGACCTGAAGCTGGCGGTGTACAAGTCTCATGACTGTCATGCATTGATGCAGCATCTACTGCCAATTGAAATCCGTGGTATAATGCCGAAGCACGTTCGTCACTGCATTTCAAAATTGTGTTTCTTTCTCAACGCCATGTGCAATAAAGTTCTTGATCCTGAGGTGCTAGACGAGCTACAAGCGGATGTCGTAATAACATTGTGCCGCTTCGAGATGTTCTTTCCTCCATCCTTTTTCGACATAATGGTACATTTAGTCGTACATCTAGTTCGAGAAATCAAGATATGTGGCCCTGTTCACATGAGATATATGTATCCATTTGAACGATATACGAAGATCCTTAAGGGATATGATAGAAATCGATATCGTCGGAAGGTAGTATAGTTGAAGGATACACTACAGAGGAATGCGTTGAGTTTTGCTCTTCGTACTTGGCAAATGTTCAAGCGGTTGGGATACCTACCTCTCGCCACGATGGAAGACTAGGAGGGAAGTCATTGACGAAACCACAGTACAAGACAGTATCGAGAGAACTATGGCAAAGTGTTTTCCTCGTGTTGCGTCATATTCCTGAAGTGCACCCGTTTATGGAGGAGCACATGGCTACGTTACGGCGCGAAAATCCAAAAAAAATCGGAGCTCTGGTACATTAATGAGCATAATTGACTATTATTAGGCTGGTTCAGAACGAGGACACTTTATGCAGATACCGGATCGGATTGCAGTGAGATGATAAATTGGCATGGGGACCCGAATGGACTGCTGCAACTTATGAAGGTTATGACATCAATGGGTACACGTTTTATACGAAAGGCGAGATGATAGGAGTGCATCGCAGAACAATGGGGTCACATTAGTTGCCTTTTCGAGAGAAGTATGTCGTGGAAAGGATGCTCAAGTTACGAGCAATGCAAGTTCATACTATGGGTTTATCGAAGAAATATGGGAACTCATCTACAAGAACAACGTATTGTTTTTACTACGTTGTCAGTGGGCTGATAATAGACGAGGCGCTCGGATAGATTTGGAGTTAGGATTAACACTAGTGGACTTACAGAAAGTGGGTTATGTGGACGATCCTTTCATCCTAGCAGTGCAAGCAAAACAAATATTCTACGTTAAAGATCCTGCTAATAGTGGATGGCATATTGTTCTTCGAGGAAAGAAAAGTGTTGTTGGCATCGGTGATGTGGATGATGAAGAGGACTATGACAGACGCAATGAGATATTCCCATTACCGGTGTGGAACACGTCCCTATTGCGGAAGATGATACGAATTTTCGTAGATGTACAGTTCCAAATCACGACGAGGGAATGTATTGTTGATAAATTCAAATCTGTGAGTATTATTAAAAATTTGTATAGTACCAATTCGTATTTATATATAGTTTGATGTCTTTTTTTGCTAAATTAATTCCTTTTGTTAGAATTTCAGGTACAATGTGTTCGGATCCCCCCACATGTTCTTCGCCTGGTACCGAATCAAGCGGGACGAATAGGCGCAAGAGAGGCCCTTACAGCATGAAGAATCTACGTAAGAAGTTGAGCGCTGACTCGGATGAGTGCATATTGCAGTTCGACGACGCTGGTGCGTGCATCAGCCCTGACAATGATACAAGGGTAAAATTTAGCAACTACATTGGGCACGTGACAAGATCACAGATTACCGACTACATGACCAATTGGCGCCAGATCGACGAAGGGCTCAAGGAGGTACTTTGGGCAGATATTAAGGTAATTTAAACGATTATTTTATATGTCTTCATTATCAGTCGTATATAATTGATATTAATACCAAAATATTTTATCGCGGACCTGGAACTTGCCTGATAATACTGCTATAAAGAAGAAGGTCCTCAAAAAAGCTGGTGAGCTTCGCAAGAATTGGACGTACAAATATGCTGTCAAGGAGAAGAAGAAAGGGCCTGAGTTGGCTAATGAATACGAGCACCTCAGCCATGAAGCACTACAGCACTGGAGGGACTATAGGGAAGCCGCAGAATTTCAGGAGATATAAGAAGGTCCTCTAATTTTCCATATATAAATAATATATTATATCTATATATTCACACCTATTTTTTTATGAATATTGCAGGAGGTTAGTCAGAATGCTAAACAAAGTATAGCTCACAGCTTATACCCACACCATCTCGGCACGGCGGGGTATATTGGTCGGCGGCCCGAATGGGTTAGCGAGGATCCGCTAACGCACATGCCATCCGAAGATAGGGAAATATCTGAATCAATCCTCCAAGCTAATAATAGAACTAAAGACTACTTCCGTGGCCGAATGAGCAAAAGAAAAGATGGTCAATATCACCTTGACAACCCGTCGAATTGGGAGCTAGCTGAGAGATTTGTAAGTGTATTACTTTATAAAAGTATCTCGCACAATATATATTTTACTTACAATTAATTCGCATTTAACAGATAGAGGTGCACGCCGAAGAAGCGCGAGGAGAATTTGTCCCTAATAGGTACAAATACGCGTTGTCGAGAGCTCATGGAAACCCGATCATAGCGGGCGGCCTAGAGGATGTGGGAAGGATGAGACGATAAGGAGCATATTCGGGTACCCATCCGAGCGATCGAGGCCCTCTTCGAGCCAGAATTCCATGGAACAGATGAGGGCTGAGTTGAGGGCCGAGTTGAGGGAGCAGTTGAGGGCCGAGATGCGGGAAGAGATGAGGGCCGACTTTAGGAACGAGATGCGAGAGGAAATGAGGCTTGAGATGAGGACTATACTCGCGCAATATGGCCTTCCGGTCAACAGGGAAGAAGTAATGGCCCGCGACAATGTTGGTTTTGACCCTGCCAACCAGACACCGAGTTCGAACCTCAGGTCCATTTCCATTGTCGATGAATGTGACCGTATGCATTTATTCTTAATTATTATTTAATGTGCAACGACGAAATGTCTTAGTAACATTAACAATTTATTCTTTTAATATCGTATAGTATCCTAGGGTTCGTTTGATGTTATACATCAACGGGGCGTTAGAGGTTGTTGGCCTAGGCATCGTCTCTGAGGGACGTTCCCAAATTCATGGGACATCCATTACGGCAGACAACCTTATTGTCTCCGTTGATAGCGTCGTTCTTGGCGATGTCGAACTGCCTGTACCAACTATGTATCTGACAACTCTTGGAGATGCAGTAGGCAGCTACGTTCAGTGGCCAATAGAGTTAATACGTTCGAATAGTGCGGTAATAAAGTATTATTTACTGATTTTCGAATAATAACGTATAATAACTCGTTCTACTTGTTAAAACAGAAAGGGAAATCGCCAGGGAAAGCGCCAAATGTGTCCATTCCTGAAGTTAACGACATCACACTCCTCGATCAGATAGTCGTGCGTAGTTTGGGATCGCAGTGTCGCCAGTTGTTCGATTACATTGCGTCACACGAAGATCGACGAAGGTCAGCTTTCCTCTCGTTCTGTATGAGAGATGTCTACTACAATCCATATGACGAAGACCACAAAGTGTACATTTACAACAATGACTTCGTCGATCTGTTGAAGTTCGTGAGTGTGGATTCGTCACTTATTCAATTTTTTTGAGGTATTATTTAGTATTTCGTTGAAACAATAAGTCATTATAAGTTTTGTTTTTCGCTTTTATACATTTTATTGTGTAATCATATTATCAGGTATCTTAGTAAAGAGTCTGAGAATTTCAAGTGTTGCGACCCGAATCGATTGGCAGATATGGAACGTGGGGATGCATCAAGTATTGAAGTTGATTTCCTAGCTGCTATTATCAAAGATGCGCATGTGGCCGGCACTTACTTGTTTGCTCCTTTTTGTGTCGGGTAAGAAAATAAGATATTTTATTGATTTATATCTTATGTTATAAATATTCATTTCGTTTCGTTTGTTTTAGTGATCATTGGATTCTATTGATCATCGGTTTTCCCTCAAACGCTGTATATTTGTTCGATTCGCTCCCATTGAACGTCGATTTAAGGAAGATAAGAGCTCGTCCTCGAATAGATGCGTAAGTTTTTTTTATACAATAAAGTTCATATATTAGTAACTCTACATCAGAACATTAATTTATTTTATCTAATTTTGAGTTTCAGGGCAATTCTCACGACGTCGCTGACGGGTGCAGTCCAAAATCGGAATAGGAAATCGAAGGTTACTTGGAAGAGATGCAAGGTTCGCGTTTGACATATGAATTTTCAGTGTTATTTGTGTTAAATTATTATCATTATTCGATATTGAATCACATGAAAATCTTTCTAAATTAGTGCCCACGACAACCAAACGAGAGCGAGTTATGTGAATTTTACGTCATGAGATACATGTACGACATTATCTGCATCGTATCGACAGAGATGATACATCCAACTTGCCAACGGTATTGAACTTTAAAACCATCAGCTTCTTTAAGTTTCAAGTTTAATATGTTTATTAGTATGTCTTAACATTATCCTCTTTTATAGATACTAGAGCACTCCTCTTACGGCGACCAAGAGCTCAATGAACTACGTGAATTGTGGGCGGAGCATTTTATATGCAATAATCTTTGATGTAGATATTGACATCGTTGTAGGTTAGACGACTTTTACGTTATGTTTGTGTTTATGTTACGAGGATTTGTTGGACTATGATGTAGATGTAGATTTTAATTACGATTATTAGTAATCTAATGACTGTTGGTTGTCCTTTGGGTTGCATTGTTGATTTTGGAATTGATTTGCTGGGGCATATAAAAAACAGAAAAAACATTAGAAAAGAAATTGACATGGGCGACGGCTTCTGGTGAAGCATCCGTCGCCCATGCTTAAAAATAGCATCATGGGCGATGGTTTGTAACGAAGCACGCGTCGCCCATGATTAAAACCGCTCAAGGGCGACGGTTTCCAAGAAACCAACCGTCGCCCATGAGCTTACCAAAAGTACCCCACGTCTAGTCATGGGCGACGGATACTTTGAAAACCGTCGCCCATTGGTTGTCATGGGCGACGCGTGTACGTCCGTCGCCGAAAACTCTATGCATGGGCGACTGTGCTCTGGGCGACGCACAGAAACCGTCGCCCATGAGTCGTAACAACCGTCGCCCATGAGCTTTTCTGTACTAGTGCATGTTACTTGCAATTAGGATAGATACTAATGAAACCAAATTTAGTAAGTATAACACGCAACTTAGTTAGGATAAGAAATAAGAAAAAGGAAAACTCATATTATTGTTAGAGTAACTCGTGAAGACTAAGGAACAGAAGGGAGAGAACTCGATTCCAAGAAAGCTAATAAGGGTATGTGTTATTACGATTTTTATAGTTATGATTAACATATTAAGGTGTTAGCACACCTATAAATTCGCGGTTCATGATATGCTTAGATTTAATCTTTGATAGTATATGGATATTTGAAGTATATAAGAAGTTCTTGATCCTTAAGAATATTAGGGTTTAGTATTTTATTTAAGTTGATTATGAAAGGTATGAAAGTGTTTGAGGTATTTAACTAAGATCTTCATTTTCTTAAAGATTTATAAAGTTTAATCGAAGAGCTTGAAAGAAAAATTGTGTCTTTAAGCTTTTCAGATTTGGATAAATTTTGGAATGGATTTCAAGATGAATTAGAAAGATCGAGTTATGGATTTCGAGATTTAGAAAGTCACCTAGATAGAATTTCGAGCTAGGGTTCGAGATTCAAAGTCCAATTAGATAGAATATCGAAACATGACTTCGACATTCAGAATACAATTAGAAAGACTTCGAATTATAATGTCGAGTTATATTGATGTCGAGATCTAAAGATTTATTTACATAGAATGTCGAGTTAATTGATGTCGAGATCTAGAGATTTATTTATATAGAACGTCCAATTATATTATAATGTCGAGATTGTTTATGATACATATCGAAATCTTGTATTATATATCGAAATCTTTTAAGATACATTTCGAAATCCTCTATGAATACATGTCGAAGTCCTTGAATATGTCAAAATAACTTAACATGTCGAAATCTTTTATATCATACCTCGAAATCTTATTGTAGGATTTAAATAACTAACATGGAATATGAATTTCGATGAAGAGTTCTCTCATGTTTGAAGGAAATCGATATCAAATAATAAAACACTTATATATACATATATATATATATATGTAGAAATTAGGGTTTTGATATAAAATAAGGTAGGGTTTCTGATAAAGGCTAAGGAACGATCATGCATAATAACGCATACATATCACGCACGCATGTCATTATAGAAATTTCATATTTACAGATAAATAATTGTATAGGTCAGGAGTCAAATAAGGGCAAGGACAAGGTCGCTTAAGCGAGCGGAGAAAATAGGCGAAACTTGTGAGTATGATTAGCAGCATGTATCTTATGTGCCTTATGTGCTTACATGCTTCATATGGATTAATTGACTAATATGTGCTTTACATGATATTCATGGATCGATGTGAATTATGTGACCGTAAAGTGCTTTTATATGATTTACGTGTCATATAAGGTAGTTGCATACATATAAAATAAGGGAGAAACCGTTATGACTGCTACGACTACAGATGGTATGATACGGATGCTACGACATATATCCCTACAAATCGGGGGATTTTATAGAGTCCTGTAAAGGCAATACGTATCCCTACAAATAGAGGGATTACGACATGGTTACAGAGTCCCATGCATAGGCGCCGACTGGGCGTACAGTACAGTCTAGCTAGTCTATAACGGGAGTATCAAAATAAATGGACATATAGAAATGGCATGTGATCTACGGATCCTATGAATGACCGTTATATGAACAATGATTATGGTTACGATATTAATGGAAAGGAACGAATTACTGTTTATTTTATTGTTACTTGTATTAATTAACATGTTGCGATCATACTCTGAATCGGTATCTTCACAGTTGTTGTAGATAATTAGCAGGCTGCGTAGAAAGCATCATCATAAAGCATGGATTCAAGGTTGGCCAGCTATGCTCTCCTCCTACTCCCCTCTGGTTCATCGTTGCATATAGAATAGAAACGGATTTAGACTGTTGCATTTTGTGACTCATATGATAGGTACATATATGTACATTATTGTGAAAGGAATTAGATTGGATGTACGCACCTGTTTTTGTTAAAGGAAATGGTTATGGGAATCGCGAAAAATTTTATACGAATATGTTATAGCTGGGTAATAAGGTAATAGGAAACGGGGAGCTACATAACTAGAGGGATGTACCACATTATTTGACGAGCTCTCTTGTTGCCAAATGTTGTAACTATTTTATTGTATTCAATTAATATAGTTATCGTGTCTTGCTATGCAAATTAGTAGTCTTGGACTGAATTGTAATTAGTCGTATTATAGGACTACTTGTGTAAATATACCACAATAGGTGGTATATATAAGTGAACTCCTAAGAAAATTTAGGAGTGTGTTGTAGCAAGGAGTTAGTATCGAATAGAAGAATTGAAATTTTAGAGAGAGAAAATCCACACCTTGCTTGTTATAGAGCTTTCCTCTCTCCCGATCTTCAATGTAAGTAAATCTCACGCTTGAACTCCGAATTTCTTAGATTTACTACCCGTTCTTCGTAGATTTGATCTAGGTTGGTTAAATTTGGACCTAACACCAAATATTGCAATTCCCGCCTAAATTACTGAGATCCCGCCTAAATTATTGAATCCCGCCTAAATTGGATAACGCAAGTTACACAGAGAATAAAAACTAATAACTTACTGGTACAACTTCTTATTTCGGAAAGTTAGGCAAACATCTGGCGATTGTATTTAAATTCGGCAACCTTGAGCGACGAACAATAGAGCCAACACGGTGTCTCGGTGATTTGATCAGTGGATCTCTCGAAATCGTATGAAGTATCTTCAATTTTGACCGAACAGGGATTCAATTTCATCGATTTTTATTGTTTGCATCAAAATAATTCCGAAAATATACCCGTAAAATCAAACATTTCGAGACCTCAATGACATAATAAATCTTTTAGGACACATTCAACTTGGTTTGGTGCAGGATGCGTGTTCATGCAGATGGATATATTTAATTGTTTCGATCGAGATTCAATTGTTATAATGAAATTAGATAATAAAAACTTGGTACCAAATACAACTTACTACCTTTAAATCAAAACGTTTACCAAATGAGAGTTTTTCCAACCTATTAACTGTTTTACTAGGACAGATGCTTGACCGTCCATACCATGTTTCCGTAACAGTGGTTTAGGCAACAATCCGATGTTGTATTTAAATTTAGGCAAACCTTGAGCGACGAACAATAGAGCCAATACGGTGTTTCAGCCAAATTCGATTTCGCCGTGATTTTATTATTTACGTCAAAAGAATTTGAAAATTTTACCCGTAAATCGAACATTCGAGACCTGAATAACATGATAAACCGTCTAGGACACACCAACTTGGTTTGGTGCAGGATGTGTGTTCATGCAGATGGAAATAATATATACAATCGATTGTTTCGATTGAATTTCCACTATTGTAATGATACCAGATAATTGAAATTCGGTACCAAATCCAGCTTACAAATACCTATTAATCAATATATAGCATATGCCTTGCTCACCAATACTAGTTAACTGTTTCAAGGTGACAGATGCATGACCATCTATACCACGTTTCAGGAACAGATGTTTAGCCAACAATCCGACGATTTTGAAATTTGACAAACCATGAACGACGAACAATAGAGCAAATATTGTGTTTCAAAAATTTGTTCAGGTTATGGGTCTCTCGAATTTGTACAAAATATCTCCAATTTCGACCTAATCGGGATTCGATTTCATCGTGTTTTTATTATTGTGTCAAAAGAGTTCGAAAAATATACCCGTTTAGAACATTTCGAGACCTAAATATCGAAATAAACCATGGTGGATAGATCGAGTTTCGTTTTCGACGATCGTGCGAAAGAAAAGAGAAATATGTGCACCGCTTTTGATCGGAAAAAATAATTTTTTTTGGTAAAATGAGATTTTTCATTTACCACGTACAAATGTTTTCTTTACATCACCCTCAGCCAACTATACATGTATAAGAACATAAATGTTGAAATATACTAGAGTTAGCAGCTTTCTTCATATTCCTAAATCTCCTCAGTGCTTCCTTTGTCTCACGTATAATCAGCTTCGATAACTGGTCCTCCGACTTCCAAGTTAAGTCAGTGTCAAAGTGTATCTTTTGGTTCCTCTCATACCAAATGTAATATAGAATAGCAGCTAAGCATGATAAGCGCATCCTGTTTCCCAGATTGCTCTTCTTTCCCTCAGCTTGTAACCAATCCCTCAGTCCCTCAAATAAACTGAATTGTAGCCACCTAGACAGCTTCATTAGCAGGGTCTGGCAGTATGAACATTCAAGAAAGAGATGTTCTACGGTCTCCTCCGCTATACCACATAATTTGCATTTCGAGTTAGAGATCTTCAGCCCCCAGTTGCTCAGTCTGTCAGAGGTTAAAAGGCGCTTCTGAACCATCAGCCAAACGAAAAAGGAATGTTTTGGAGCAGTGTACTTGTTCCAGACAGCTTTATAATAAGGAAATGAGGACCGATCCCCTTTGAGCCACCTATATCCCGCATTAACAGCATACTTGCCGTCGACAGTAGATAGCCACTTTTTACCTGAATAAACCCCCCCTGAATCGTTCCTTCAGCCTATGAAGTTTTTTCCAGTGCCAACAAGTGTCCACAGCTGGATTAAACTCCCAGAAACTAGTACCTTTCAAGTATATTGCATTTATCCACTTAATCCATAATGAGTCTGCCTCATTTGTTATGTCCCATATCTGTTTACCTACAAGTGCATTATTCCAGGTTTCACAATCCCTCAAGTTTAGTCCACCTTTCCTTCTCGGCAAGCAAGCTTTGTCCCAGCTGATTAGAGGAATGCTTCTGCCCTGAGCCTTCTTCCCCCATAAGAAGTCCTTGCAGGCCTGATCCACCTTTTTGGATACTGACTTAGGCAACATGAACACTGACCCCCAATAGCCATGCGTAGCCAGGAGCACTGAATTGATAAGGCACAGTCTGCACGCGTATGACAGGTTTCTGGTGGTCCAGCATCTTATTCTAGCTGTGATCTTCTCCACAAGCATTTGACAGGTGTACTTGTTCCATTTCGTAGGGGCTATAGAAACTCCCAAGTACTTCATAGGAAATTTACCCAGCTGAAAAACCTTTAATCTGGCTCATCTGCGCTGCTGTATGGCAATTAACCCCAGCTAGGTAGATGTTAAATTTCTGCTGATTGCTCCAAGTCCAGACACATCTTGGAACTGTTTCAATGCTTCCCCTATCACAGTTATGGTACCAGTTTTCCCTTTGCAAAAGATCATCAGATGGTCCGCAAAACATAGATTCACCAATTTAATCCGTTTGCATTGCGGATGGAATCTGAACTGAGGCGCTTTGGTGGTTAGGTGCATTTTCCTGGTCAAGTATTCCATTGCTACTACAAATAACAGTGGTGGCAGTGGGTCTCCCTGCCTCAATCCCCGGTTCCCCTTGAAAAAACCTTCCTGAACCCCATTCATTGAGATGGTATAAGCAGCAACACATTCCATTACCCAGTTAATAAATTTCATAGGAAATGGAAGCATTCCTAGCCAGTCCCTCAAAAAGTCCCATTCCAAGGTATCATATGCCTTTCTGATGTCCACTTTCAGGAGTGCTCTGGCCGAGGTAGACTTCCTGTTATAAAGCCTGATTAGGTCCTGACACAGCAGAATGTTATGCACAATGTTCTCCCTTCCACAAATGCGCTTTGGTTGGCTTGAATGATTTTAGGCAGCAGAGGTTTGAGCCTTGAGCAGAGTATCTTAGATATGCACTTATAGAGTGTATTACAGCAAGAGATGGGTCTCAATTCTTGAGGTGACCTCGGGCTAGCAGTTTTGGGAATAAGACACTACTGTTTTATTCAACTGCGGCATCATCTTTCCTGTGGTAAAAAACTCCATTACAGCTGAGGTGATTTGATCCCCAACAATAGGCCATGCTTGTTTGAAAAATCCACTTCCATACCCATCAGGTCCAGGGGCTACATCTTTATGGATAGAGTTTAATGCTTCCCATACTTCCTTCTTATCAATTGGTTGAACTAGTTGTAATTGATCTGCTAGAGTTAATGTATATCCCTCAGCAGCAACCAGTTCCTCAGGGCACTGAAGTCTCTGCTGTTTAGTGCCCAATATCCTCTGGAAGTATTCAAGTAGGTGCTGCTTAATCTTCTCTCTATCAGTTAAAAGTTGCCCTTCAGAATCATTGATGAACAGGATTCTGTTTTGGTATTTCCTCTGTTGTATCACACCATGAAAATACGATGAGTTCCTATCCCCCTTTTCTAACCATCTAGTCTTGGCTTTTGCCTCAGAAATTTATCATTGGCAAAACTCAAGAGTCTGTATTCCATCTGAGTTTTTCCTCTGCCTGCAGCAACTCAGAGCACATAGGCTTATCATGCAATGCAAGTTAACATTCCTCCAGTTGAGCATGAACCAATGAAATATCTGCAAATAGCTCCTATTCAATGCTTTAAGAGGCCTCCGCAGCCTCAGCAGATTATAGTAGACTTGTCTCATTGTAGCATCATTGCTGCCATTCCAGTGTGATTTTACAGAACTCAGAAAAGTGGAGGCAGTGCTCCACATATTAAAGTACTTGAATGGCCTCATCACCTCATCCCTGTATGCAGCACTCCTCAGAAAAATTGGGGTATGGTCTGAAACACCTTCATTCAGAAAGTTAGTCGAGTGATCACAGTACTTAACTATCCAAGCAAGGTTCCCAAATGCCAATCTAGTTTGCTCCATATTCTCTTCTCAGTACATTGTTTATTGGACCATGTGAATTGACACCCATTTCTCTTTACCTCCTCAAGTTGGCAATCCTGTAGGCACTGATTAAACTCCAAAAACTCTGAAGAATTGACAGGGGAGTCTCCTATCCTGTCCTCAAACCCTCGGATATTATTGAAGTCCCCCCATATTAGCCATGGGTCTGAAGTGGCTGCAACCAATCTCCCTGATAATATCCCACAGCTTGCTCCTAGCTGCAATGTCATTATGCCCATAAACACATGTAAGGTAAGTCTTCAACATTCTGGCCCTAGCCACTTTAAAGTGCATATGTTGGTCTGGTTGAGAGATCAATTCCAAATCATACCCATCTCTCCACACTACCATGATTCTTCCATTAGGATGTGTAGTAAAGTTGTGGCAGCCATCCCATCTACCAAAGACTTTATGCATAACCAGGTTTCCATTTTCCAGCTTTAGTTTGGTTTCTAACAGACAAAGTAAACTGATTCTGTATCTACTGCAGAAAAGAGTGCCCTCTCTCTGCTTGGAGGGGCCATTGAGGCCCCTAACATTCCACGAGGCCCATCTATGCATGACCAATGTCATGGACCCTCCGCTTGGAAGGGTTATTGGCACCATCAGTCCTCTCCAATTCCTCCTCACTCTATGTCAGTTCAGCCCGGGATCTCCCGTTAGTGATATTTCCTTTGTGCTTCAAAGGGTGCGTTTGTACCACCGGAGCAGTCCCACTGCTGTCCACACCTGTCTTTGTCTCAGAGGCAGGGGGTCCTTAGGTGTATCCATTCTCCCTTCCACTGTCGCAGGTTTTCCCAGATTGGTGGAAATGGGCTTCCACACTTGCTTGACCCCTTGTCTGCAAATTGTTTCCACATGTCCATATTTTTGGCATTTGGCGCATAACACTGGCTTCCATTCGTGTGATCTTTTGTTCAACCAATTGTCCCTTCTCATTAGAAATTGAATACTCTCCACTCAGAGGTTTATCCAGCCTGACTGCCACTAGCACTCTAGCAAAGCGTATTCGCTCCTTCTTTCTGGTATAACCATCAGTCATAATTGGCTGCCCTATTAAGCTAGCTAATCGGCTAAGTGTCCGAATGCCCCAATACTTGAGCTCAAGCTACGGTAGCTGTACCCAAATTGGAACACTTTCCACCCCTATCTTACTGATTTGGGTATCATCTGTCCATGGGGTAAGTATCACTGGTTTTCTGTCAAAATGAATTATCTCTGTCTGCATAATTCTATCTCGCTGTTCCACAGTGGCAAACCGCGCTAGAAACAAGCCTTGTCTCAATTGCCAGCTGTTAACCAACCCTAGCTTTTCCCACTTCCGCTTCAGGAATCCCGACATCACTCCATAGGGAGGATTTGCTCCTAGCACATAGCACAACTAGGCGGAATTCCAATGTTCAATTTCCTCTTTGATCTCCTCATTGTCAACCACGCTGTCTGCCCTCCTTCAGCCGAAGGTTCCATAAAATCCAGTTTATTGTCCCGTTTTTCTAGCAAATTCGCCCTAAATTTCTGCCAGGGATTACGATCGATACCATCGCCCATCCTCAAAGCACTAGCACGACCAGTCGACGCTGATAATGTAGGCCATTCCTTGTTAGAATCGATGTTACCAATGCTCGGGGATGCAATAGCACAGTTCACCAATGGAATTGTGCTGGCTGTCGAATCCTCATGTTTCGATCGAGCATTATTGTCATTCCCGTGTTTCCTTGAGATCTCTCGCCGGTAGGGGGAGGCGTCGTTGCCATGACCGGCGCCGCCCTCTGCTTCACCGTCTTCCTCTTTTTCGTCATTAGAGAGAGAGGTCGACGACGCGTTTTTTAGAATAATATGGTTAACCATGGTAACAGAAAATTGGTTCTAGGTACCTCTTATTATGTAGGGGTTAACTATGGTTACAGAAAATTGGTTAACTATGTAGGGGTATTTTGGTAAGATCAAGCATTTTGGTCCTTTTCTCTAAAACATTTCTGACATTCTTGGACACCTTCTGACATATCTGGACATACTTTACATCATCAAAACATGTCAAAAGTTTTCTTCCTGGGCTGTCGGGTTCTGTTTCTATGTTAGCTTTCTACCTTCGTTACTGCGTTGCAATACCATCTTAGTATTATTGTGGTACCTAACGAGCACATCTTTAAGTACTATTTTCTCATGATTATAGTGCCTAATATAGATTTGTGATCATACCGTTTTAAAACCAAAAAGATTACAAGCCATATCAGAGAAAAAAAATAAGCGGTAATTGTTCATCAATATCATAATCGTTTATATGCATCACAATACGAATGTCGTGGGACTTTAATTTTATATTGATAATCAGGCTTTAAAATCGAAAAATAACTGCCATGCATGGTTGTTAAAACCAGACGGGACCGGCCGGTTCCGACTGAACAGGAATCCGGTTCGGTCTTTTTTTTTTTAAATTTAAAAATAAATAAAAAATTTGTTTAAATAAATTATACAAAATAGGAAAACCAATAAGTTAGTTTGGTCTAGTGGTTAAGTTGTTGATATTTTACGTAAGACTTGGGTTCGAATCCACCCAACACCGTAACTTTTTATATTTTATAATTAACCTATTAGCTTACTATTTTATTTTTATTCATATTTGACCCCAACTCATAGATTTAATCTTGACATACGATTAATTTATAACAACCCATTATTTAATTTTACCCTTAGTTTATATAATTATAGTTTGAAAAACGTTCATAAAAACAAATGATTCCGGTTTTCATATTATTTGATTAATTCATGTATAAAACATATATTTGTCATATTTAACATACCGGTTCTACTCCGGTCTGATTCCGGTTCTATACCGGTTAAACCACTAACCCTTAAACCACTAAAATTTCCGGTCCGGTTCGAAAACCCGGTTTTAGAGCGTTGCTGCCATGTTAGCCAAACCAATATGCCATAACCATTAATAATCTGTCAAAAACCAAAACATATCCAACATTTAATAAGCACCGTTAGATATCAAATCATCACACGTGGACGAACACCAGCTTTCATTGGATCTCTGCATTCTTGCTCGTTGCTTTTGTACTCATCTTCACCTCTTCAAGAATAGTCCAAACAAATGGATCAACATTACCCATGGTACGGTAACCTTATTATGAATACTAGGTCTAGTGCGATGCATGGGTTGTTTTCTGATGACGTGTCAATGAAAAGGAAGACATTGTAAAGACTGTGAAATAAGCATTATACGTTACAAATGATTGCACGACTGCGTAACAATATGGAATGACGTGTGATCCTTTTCTATATGCGTAACAATATCAAATAATATTTTGTTGTCTTATTTTTGCACGACTGCTAGTAATTAATCATAGTCGTGCGATTTCTCATCATACATTTTATTTGCACTATTGACCACTACTATGGAAGACTCCATTTAATTCGCACTCCTGAAGAACATATGAACGTTGGCATTGTACACAAATCATGACTCAGATATTATGGCGCATGTCGAATAAAAGAATCTGTAATGATGCCATCCGACTGCTTTTGAGGTGGGAGTGTGTGTATGGATGACGACCTGTGAAGGCCGGGTGCATAGGAAGCTTTTGCTGCACACACACGCACTTGTAGATATGACCAGAAAACTGTAGAACATTCTTTTGACTTGTACATAGGATTCCGCACGCAGTTTTAAAATGAAAAATTTTATTCGAGTTTTTACGTTTTCGCACAATAACAAAGCATTAGGAACTTAGAATTAGAACGGAATACGAGGATGGGACGACGGGTCCTGTCACTATGCCTCAACGACAGCTGAAGGAGTACGAAAAGAACTACCCTACGCACGACCTAGAGCTCGCTGTGGTAGTCTTTGCCCTCAAGATTTGGAGGCACTACCTGCATGGAGAATGGTGCAAAATCTACACCGATCACAAGAGTTTAAAGTACTTCTTCACCCAGAAAGAGCTTAATATGAGACAGAAGGTGGCTAGAACTGGTGAAGGACTATGATTGCGTCATCAACTACCACCCGGGAAGGCGAATGTGGTAGCTGACGCTCTACGCCGAAAAACGGTGAGCACGGAATTGCAACGCTCTACTTGTAAGGAAAATCGTAGAAGCAACTTCAACTTTTATTTTCTGATGATTATTTTACAACAGAGGGAGTTACAACAGAGGGAGAGTGAAAGAGAAAGACAGTGCGTTAGAAAACGCGTACATAGCTAATGGCTTAAAGCCATATTTATAGACAAACAAAGGAAAATAAAAAACATAGTAGACATCAATAATTCGCCAAAGAATTTCTTCGACTCTTGTTATTGCTTGATGAGCTGGCTCCATCATCTTTAAATGCTGGTCGTTCCTCCAATTCCTTGTCGGAAAATTAGGCATGTTGAATCTTCCGTAATATGTGCATTACCTGATCTTCTGTGCTATCACATGCTCCATTCTATGTGTTTTATTTGTCCTTATCTTGCGTGATAACAAAAAAATATATATATAAAAATAAATAAATAATAATAATAATAAAAAAACATAATAAAAATACATCTATAAAAACATAATAAAAATATATATAATATATATACCTATAATACAACGGGAACGACGAAATCCTTAGGATGCTTTGATCTAAAATCACTTAGAATTTTTACCCCGATATGCGATCGATTTAATTGCTTAATTTTGTCAGTCTCAGTCGCATTCTTGTGTCTAAAGGTCATTAGGTTGCTCCACTAGACACAAAGTCACTTTACATATATGAGGATTTAAGCCTTGTTCCTTTTTCCTTCTTTGGATCTATTTCTCGAGTGAGTCACACATCAATTACTTGTCTTACCTAGTGATACTTGGTTTTATACTCACCTTGCTTTAGATCGTCAGGAAAATGATAAGGGCGCTTAGGATATTCCTCACTCGGCCTTATATAATTTTTCCCTCACATTAGCCCTTAGTCATCCACTTTGAGCCTTCTCCGATGTTATTTTCTTCCTTTGAAACCCATTCGTAGCCTTCAACCAAATTCTATACTCTTCGAATGGTTGTTCAAACTAGAAAAGGGGGGAGAAAACAAAAGTAAAGGGGGATGATGACAAAAGAAGGCATTGCTCAACGCACAAAAATCAGACCAAAGGAACCTACCTTCCGACTATCTCTTAGAAGGAGGCATGGATTTTGCTGTGAACTTGTCCAACGATAATCTCGTACGCTCGTCAGAACGGCTGGAAGAGGAGCACCACGAAGTGAACTTCTCCAGCGATAATCCGGTCTTATATCGGGAAATGAGAAGAGGAGCGCAGCCTCGGGCACGAATTCCATAACCGTGAACATTTCCAAATAGATAATCTCTGAAACCTCTCTAGGGATTAAGAGAAGAGGAGTGCGGTATCGGCCCGAGAACCAACAAGAAGAACTTCGCCTACGATAATCTCATATAGCCTCATGGAGAAGCGGAGCTTCTGCTTGAGCATAACAAAAGGGATAGTTCTTAAAAGAAAAAGAGGGACAAAAGATTGAAAAGAAGAAAGACGCCGAAAAAAGGAAACGGACGAAGAAATGGAAGATGACGAAGAGATAAGCTCACGTTCCTCTAAATTCCTTCCCTTTTAAGTCCTAGTCAAATTAAAACCCTTACACCCCTTTGATTCCAATCGACGGTCTCTCGCTTGGGTGAAATGATTAAAAATGCCTCGATCACAGGTAAATTGACTTAAAATTGCTTGTGTTGACATGAGTGATATAAATAAAAAAAATTCCAAGATAGAAATAATTGAGTGCAAGAGCGAACCTAGTGAGAGTTGTCGAAATGGAATAGTCTATGAACTTAGGACTTTAGTTTGACGACATGACTTGACGGCATTTCCTTCTTTCAAATGTCTCGTAAAATTTTAGATGTGACGATTGATCGAAGCAAAATAATCTGACCCCATACTATAATAATAGTAATATACGAAAAAAATAAAAAAAAATTAATATATATATAGGTAAATAATATAAAAGAGAAATTAAGTAAACTTGAAAAAAAAAATAAATATATATAGGTAACAAATATAAAAAAAATTAAGTAAACTTGAGAAAGACATAAATTTATATTGGTAAATAATATGAAAAAAATAAATAATAAAAAAAAATTAATTAAAGTCATAAAAATTCGCACATTTTGACATGAAATGTTATGTTTCATATGCGTTGAATTGAATAAATGCGAATTTCTTTAGTGTATCGCATATTCTAAATGCAACGTTAGATTGCATTAGTACTGAATTGCTTAAATGCGATAAATTTTTCATTGCTCTTATCCTCACACAATATTATAAGTACATGTTTACGGGGACCATGTATATGTGCTTAATGAGTAAATTTTTGTGTTATATGCTCGCGACTTGAATTGATTTCATATGCTTGCATACTTAGTCAATTCTTGCGCATTATTTGAGGGGGAGCAAATATAAAAATCGTGCCTTAGCTCCAAATATTCTTGACGTTTTTCTGAGCGTTTCAGATTCCTTCAAACAAAATTGCGGAGCAAGACGTCGACACTACAAGGAAAGGAGCTAGTCACAAGACCAAATATTTCATGCCTAAAATAATTGTTGATTAACTCCATTATTTCTATCGTTTTCTTTCTAAGTGGTACAGACTTTTAATTTCGGCCAGGGAAGCTAGACGTTACTACACGGAAAATACAGGGAGTTATTGCATTTATTTTACTCTAAGGGGGAGCCTTACAATGTGATTTTACTCAAAATAGGGGTTAATCTGAAAATTTTAGAAGTACTTACTATCGAGAAACTAGATAGAAGACTTAATTCACGATCATAAGTTTCTCGATCGTTTACAGTGTTGGAAACGATTTTGATTGGCCGTGATAATTTGCGATCGAAAAATTTGAATTGGGAAGCAATTTTCGAATCAAAAATTTCTCGAGCGTAAATACTAATGGGCCTGATCCATTTAATCGCAAAACGTCAAATCGCAAAATCCAACATTGATCGGCAGCGAATTAATAAAAGTTCTCTTTCTTGTCAGTCGAAAAACTTTTTCTAACGCAACCCTAATCGCAAAAAAATTCTCTCGCGAAAAACTATCACAGGCAGCTCAAATTTCTCAGAAAATCTTTCGATTTTCAACACCAAACTGTCTGTTTAAGGTCGAAATGAGATTATTTTGACATTTGCGTGTGATTTACTTTCATTAGCATCTGCATTTTGAATTTTTTCGCATGTTTAGGCTTAGATTTTCGACTGTTCTCACAACTGAGAAAAACCGTAACTATTTTGTAGTGATTTAGGCTTGATTTTGAGTTTTATATGAGTTTAATGCCTGCACTTAAGATAGTTTCGGTATTCTTTATGAATCTGGTAAAATGAATCATCGGAAAATCTGCATCTTCGACTGAAATTTGAGTTTGGATGAAACTGGGCTTTTAAATGTTTGAAGCCATCGAAGAACTTTGTCGATCGCAAACAGTCTTAATTGAATTCCGATTTAATTGAGATACTGTTTGTATTGAAATAGTTTTCGATCGATAAAATTCTGATTTAGTCGCTAAGATAGAAGATTTTGACCGAAAAATTATTTACCATCGAAAAATCTAATTAGGATTTTTGTGAGCGAAAAACTTAAGCACCGAATAGACAATCTAGATGCAAATTTTATCGAGCGTAAAACTTATTATCGCAAAATAGAATTTTCGATTTAATTTCAATTTGGTCGCAAAAATTTAGCAACGAAAAATTAATTTTTCAACGCTTAATTTTTCGATCGTAAAATTCGCCGCTTAGGATTTAATTGATCGATAAATTTCTCGACGATTGACTTAGTCTTCCGTTGACTAATTTCAAATCGAAAAATTTTATTCAATCGAAGAAAATTTATCGACAGTAAATTTACCTGAGAAATAATTTCTCGATCGTAAATTTACACGGAATTTTTCTCGATCGTAAAATTGATCGCCCACAGTCTCGATTTCAACGTCAACACATAGAAAATTTTTCTCTAAGTCTTTTACACTATAGCGAACATTAGCGAATAAAATTTTCTCGATCGAAAAATTACACAGAGACAATACAAGTGAAATCAATGCATTGGAAATCATTTTGGAAACCAATTTTATCGAGCCAAAAATTTCTCGGCATGAACAGTGACATTACCCGCGATTAAACACTTCGAAAATTTTCGAACTCTTTTTCACACGTTAAGTGTTTAATTCAAAACTACAATCGTGGCATCACATTTTTCTCAAAATCAAGTATGCTATGTGCAAATCATATGATTTCAATTCAACATTCATCAAACTGTCATGACTTGATACAATATTATAGTTTGATGAAATTAAATTCGTATTCAACTATAATCCAAAATTATGAACTAATGAACTTTTATATCTCTTTATTTCTTTTCAGATGGATCGCTACACTCGATACAATCACATATACGACCACAATCTATATCTGAAGGTCCAAGATACAAACTTTCAGCTCGATCTGAGCACATTTCGGTGCCCGGACGAGATCATTGTATCTATCCTGCGAGACCACCTGGCACGCATTGATGGTCACCGTCTCAGTGCCGATGGTCTATCTCGAGCAACTCTTGGGATGTATACAAGGAGCTGTAGCAAATGGGGCATTCTCCTTCACAACGTGAATCGGGACGCGGCATATTCATATGAACAAGAGCCAGTTCGGGATGATACTGGACTTGCCACACAGCGACAACTACGACCCGCACCCGTCGGACGCAGAAATGTCCACGACTTCATGCAAATGGGATATCAACCGCAGCGCACCAAGTTAGCTCGGGTCCAGAGCAGCGGTATCCCTCACCCCTGGAAGACACTGTTCGGGATCGTGAACAAGTGTCTATCACCTAAGCGTGCTGGCTTCGACAAGGGCAACGGCAATATACTGCGGATCTTTCACGGACTCGCTTTCTCCTGAAATTACGATTTCCCGCAGCTAATCTGGAACGATCTGGCTGAACAGATTTGGCTGAAGGAGAATTGGAGATCTAAGAACGTGCCCTATGCTCGATGGTTCAACGTGATCATCAGGGAGTTCATGGAGTTACACGCGGAGAGCATCACTCAGCTGCCTCCAGGAGGAAACTATCAGCCGCCAGGGCTTCTTCCATAATCCACGGCTCACGGACCTGGACCAACCGTCGATGCCGATTCCACTCAACCTACTTAAGCTCGCCGACCCTGCGGGAGCTGAGTATCAGAGATTCTGCCGGGAACACAACCTAACCGAGCAAATGATCAGAGGGCCCTCGGCAGATTACCATATGAGCCCTCACCAACCGGAACACCAACCAAGCCCTGACGACACGATGATTGATGTTGTCGCTCAGGAGCTTCAACAGAAGTCTCCTTTGGTCGAAGAGCCAATGCCCGACGTAGATGATACCCCGTCGTGGCTACTGAGATGGCGCTCGAGGCTCCTGAACATGAATACCAAGTGGAAGTGCCCGTACATGTCGGCGTGCTCGAAAAACCATTGAGGAGGTTCTTCAACCAGTAACACAACCCGAGCTCGAAATGGGGCAAAGCTCTCTTCCACTGGTGACGGATCAGGCACTGGGGGGCGTCGATCGAGACCTTACTCCTCACACCGCCACCCCGTCTGACACGTAGTCTGACGAGGAAATTAGCGTGATAAGAAGGACTCCCAAGAGACTTAGCATTCAGCTGGAGTCCCTCTTCCCGGCCGTCACCACCGCACCAGATACTACGCTGACCACATCTACAAGTGTTGCTGGCACTTCTTCACGGCCATCGTAAGTTCAATTTATGTACTAATGTCATTTGATTAATAGACCAAATTATATAATTTACTTTTCAATTTTTAGGAACGCGGGGTTCACGACAGCCTTCACTACACGGAGACCGGCGAGCATGACCAGTCGATCAGTTTACTGCGGCAGATGGTAAACATGTTTATCTCGCGACGCTGAACTCAACGAAGCAGTGGGGTCGGAACACCTTACGCACACGAGGCCGGTACATCTCACGCACACGATGCTGGACAAATTCAATTTTATTTTCAACGCCTACCGCGTTGTCTAGCACGAGTTGGATATATAATGCTAAAACGGTGAAACAACATTGAATATTATTTTCAACGCCTACCGCGTTGTCTAGCACGAGTTTCACCCATGTCCATCTAATTCCTGATGCGATTTCGACTATATCTACCGGGACCATTTTTCTCTCGACGAGCCTCGTTGTGAATAAGCGTCCAATTTTTGGGCATCCAGTACCGTTCATCATGCAATGGTTCAAAGGTACCTTCGTATGTCTTCAAATACTCAAACAGATTGATTCTCTAGAACAAATATGTTCGAATTAGTAAGGAACCAAATCCATGAGTGTGTACTTTCTTCCGTGACAATGGCAAACGCCAGGGGAAAGACGTTTTGGTAGGCGTCCAGCGACATAGCAATCAGTAATTTGTGTCTATATTTGGAGTATAAATGCGTACCATCGACACAAACAACTTTTCGACAATGTTTGAAACCATCGATGCTCGGTTTAAAAGACCAAAAGACATACCCGAACACGAAGCGTCCAGATCTCCCTGTCTCCAGATTCAGCCACCGCACGATTGTCCCTGGATTGTAATGCTGCAACGCCTTCATAAATGTTGGGAGTTTGGTAACAGACTCTTCCCACGTACCTTAAACAGTTTCCATAGCTCTTTTCAGACCATGCCATGGTTGAATATACGAGATATGGTAGCCATATCTATCCTTCACGAGTTGTTGGACATTCTTGGATAGGAACTGCAGATCGATTCTCACGGTTCCAACCAACAAATCAGCAATAAAATTTAGAGAGATATTACGGTGTGTGCTCGCCAGTTCAGTCATATAGCAAGTGTGTGGTCCTTCAAATTTTGTAATGGACCAGTAACCTTTTTTTGTTTAAAGGATGCCCTCAATCTCCTGGGACAATCAGCCGTGTGATCACATTGAACACTCCAACGTGTACTGCTGCTCTCGTTGACGTTGTACGCGCGTCTAGCAAGATCGAAAAATCATCGACGGCACGTTGTAAATGTTTCTTAGTTTGAAAAACATACCTCGACAAAACATAGGGTTTTCTCTATCGTAAAACTCCCCGTAACAACTGTAGTCGCCACCACCAGGAGGCGGCATTTGGTACGTTTCGAAAAATGGGTCGGGCTGAAACAGCGTAGAAGCAGCAGAGTCCAGCGGCGTGGTATCATATGCGGCATCGCCATCATTGTTGTCATCGTCGTCGTCGTCGTTGGGATCGGGTAACTCAGATAGTGGATCCTCATCGTCCGCTTCTGAATCACCAACATCGACGTCTTCCTCGGGTTCAAGCACGAAGTCTGGCACGGGTTCTGACAGAGATTCTGGCATATTGAATGGAACGCCAAGCGTCGGCATCTCCAGTGAAACATTGCTGAACCCTGCCGTAACTGAGACAATGTCGGGAAAATCCGGACATGCATAACTCGAAGAGCCAACTTCAAAACTCCGATGAGGCTCTTCGTTCAAATCAAAGTTTAAATTTTCAAGTATTTCAACAAACCCTCAACACAATTGTTCTCTGAGTCGGGATGTATGAAAAATTGTAGATCGTTGTCGTTGGTGATTTGAAAAAGCTGACGAAAGTGACGGGAGTGTTGAAAGTTTGATTTTTGCCATGGACAATCAAGGAACAACGACTGCTATCAGCACCCATAATCTCGAACAACAACGACATAAAGTCGGAAAAACTTGTGTTGCGACGAATTCGCATATACCCAAAAGGACGGATACTAAATTGATGGTAGAATCGGATGATTGAATTATTTCGCCGCCGAAATATACTACGACTTGTACGCGACTCGACACCATTTGAGTTATTAAAAGAAATCGAAGAGAGTGATATGAGTTAACGCTAAGGGATGTGGGTTATATAGAAACTTAAATCGTAGGCTGGTGATACGTGTTAAGTAACTCGTCAAACAGAGATACGAGTTAAGGTAACTCGTACTCTGGTGCTACGAGTTACGTGAATTATTTCCTGCTACGAGTTACGTGAATTATTGGAAATAATTGACGTAACTCGTATCACCAGAGTACGAGTTATAGGAATTATTGCCCGACACTTGCATGGCCATGCAAGTTGGTCGGGCCCCCAACTAACTCGTACTCTTAACGTATGTGTTACTATATCGTATCTTCGGGATACGAATTAGGTCGTCATGTAAGCTGCCATGTCACGGTCAGCTGGTCAATGGGGCAGCCAAAGTGGTTAGTGAGTACGGGTTAGTGGCTCGTATCCTGAGGATACGAGTTACTTTGTCCACGTCAGGTCAGAGAGTCAGCGGCAAAATGTAACTCGTAGTCTCAGAATACGAGTTACTAACTCGTATTCTGGGAATACGAAGATATGTATTTTATTAATGCTTTTACTTTTACGTTTATTTTGTTAATGATATTTTTTTTCGTTTATTTAATTAAAATACCCACACATGTGTATATATATGATATTTATAAATATTTTTTTTTTCAGGGTAGGCAAGGTAGGCCTATATTGGCTCCACCCATGAGAGCACCGACGCACGTAGGTCGGGCCATCAGCGTCGTTTGTTATCCGTCGCACATTGCCATGGTATCGGCTGTTGTTATGTAAAAAAAGTCGCCAAAAGTAAAAAAAAAATTAGAAAAATTGGCTGGGCGACTGTAGTCGCCTATAGCTTATTTTTTTTCAACATGTGTAAGCAGTCCGGCAATCCCAAAATAAACAACGCTCTAATGATACGCGACACACATGAGAAAGTTTAACTCAATATGACAATAACCATCTCAATCGCATAATTACAAAACAACCTAAAGTCTCAAGTGGATTACAAACGATATGCGAAGCCTTCACCTAAAACGATGTGCTCTCTTGCATAGATACTTCAATGAAGTGCTTCGCCCACAACTCTCGAACTTCTTCATGTGTCGCTTTAACGTAGACGGTGTTTTCCAGTACCTAAAACGGTAACACGATAAAAGTTTTAACTGAAGATATTTGATGATAGATGCTTTAAGTTTATCATACCTTCGTCTGATTTTGCCGCTGGTAGCCGACATTTCTCGCAATGTCGTACATGTAGCGCACATGTAGCGCATGAAGAAGTCTCCACATAGTTGACTATCACCCGGTTGGCGTGGGCACTCAATGCGGTCTGACACGCGGGCACTTCTTTCACTAGTAGCCTACTACGAGGTCGCCAACACTCGAGGTTCCCTCGGTGCCGCTTATTCCCTCGAGTCGCATCGTCCAGGTTGCATCTCCTGCTACTATCCACCTACCTATCGTGAATCAGGCAATCGGCATCGTAAATCGCCATGGTGAATTTCCCCTACCTTTCGTGAATCAGGTAATTCGGCATCGTGAATCGCCACGGTACCAAGAAGAGCCGTGACTCATCATTGAGTCGACACAAATGCCTATGTCGTCAAATATACATCGTACTCATGCGATCTTATACTCATGCCCACTCTCTTTCCCTGACTCTTATACTACTCGTGCGTGCACGTGCTCATGCTCATGTGAACAGTACAGAAGTTCATGCAAACATGCGTGCAATGTTATCGCATAGGATAGTTCACGTCACATAAAAATCACGTAAGTCACAGAGGCAAGCAGTCACGTAATTCATACACATAAAAATTATGTGTTGTAGTTGCGATTTTCACTTACTTGTCGTCCAAGGTTACGTATCTTATTGCCTGGGAATGTCCTCACCTTCTGACCCTTAAGTAAAATTAATGTGGCATCAGTGTCATATTTAACTTAGATGGCTGTGTCGAAATAATTTGGTTGGACTATAATAGTTTGCTAATTTTCTAAGTCAATCTATTTTACTCAATGCTATGTTAGTATTTAATTGCACCATAGGTATATAAGGTTCGGCGAAAATTTGTCCTTCTTTAGGTTTGATTCGCCCGATCCACTACGTTAATACTTACTGTCGATCGATTATGCATTGCCCAAACCCTATAATTGCCAAATTAAATTGCCATCATTAGCCACTTCCGGTCGATTCTATATCTCGGTGAAAGTCATGTTACTTAAAGTAGTCTCCCCCGATTCTAGGGTTTTTAAATCGCTCGATTTGCTCTTAGTTTCGCCCGATTGTGCATGTGTGGAAGTGAGTTTCGCCGTGTGATCGACCCGTCGCCCGATTCGTTGAGCTCATCATGTGGTTTCGCCTGATTCCATGTCAATTAGGTCGTATAATATATATATATATATGTATATCGACGAAAGGCGATGTAATCCTCTTACTTTTGGTCGAAACTCCCGTATACTTAACTCTTGAATCGCCTGATTACAATTCATGTCCTATGATAAGTCAACGCTTAGCGAAGCTTCCATAATTCACCATTTCGCCCGATTGAATAGAAAGTAACTAGTCTTTAATCGCCCGATTTCCTAACTTTTTCAGATTTAATTTTGCCGAGTTCTATTAAATATCAAATCACTCGATTCCAATTGTTATTTGCATCGCCCGATTTCATACTCTAGAGTTTTCATTTGTCACCCAGTACTTGAGACTTGGTCAATGTTAAATAAAAAATAGAAGAAACCCAAAATCCTTAATACAATTAGCCCGATTACTCCTATAGTCTATTGCACTCAACCAAAGGTTCCAAGTCTCGCTATTTCAAGATGTCTACTTCTTCATAATTTCAATCTCTACCTTACCAAATTTTCCAAATATAACACATAATCCTAAGCAACCATGTTAGTATGATCTTTTACAAGATGGTTAAAACGCTAATTTCAGCAATTATCATAAAATCGAAATCTACCCTTTAAGCTAGAATTTCTACCGTCTGTGGTACATAAAGATTCTATGAGTTTTATTAAATTATGTTAGTGTAAAATTAGACTACCTAAAGTACAAAGGTTATGAGTGCGCCCTTACCAAGGATTCGAAAGTTGAACTGTTATGATTACTTGGTTGGCACCTCTCTCGGTTTTTCCTTCTTTCTTGTAGTTGTGTTGTTGTTTATGAGAGTTTTCTTGACACTTTAATTTCTTACCTGAACTTACAATTTTCGTTCCTTGTTTATTTGATAAGTACTAAGCTTGGAAAGTTGGGAATTGAAGTGATAACTAGGCGACTAAGCTAGTTATCTTTGCCTCACATGTTAAGAAACCCTTGCGTGGCTTTTCTTTATTCAATTCTACATAAGTGATGATTGGTCTAATTTTAATGATATATGTATTAATTGAAGCAACATACATAAATCGATCTAAACTACTTCTAAGCCTTGGAATCGATCGATGTAATTTAAATATATTTAATTATGGCATACAACAATCGATCGATTCTTCAATTCGTCCAAGGTAGCTCGCCCGATTCTACCCTTGTTTATTTACTCGGCGACTTTAATATTTTATAGACATAGAACCGATCGATTCTTAGTCCTTAATTCCAATCGATTGAAGCTAGGTCATGTCATACTTAAATGCTAGTCAAATCCTTCTAAGTCTTAATGTTATCATATAGCACATAATTAATTCATCATCTAAAATTTTCTAAATCCTACGTTCATTACTTAAGTCACAATTTGTAGCATATATAGGAAACATAAATCACGTAGCATGTAATCACATAGACACATAAATCATTTAAAGGCATAAGAGCATGAAAACATAGTATCACATATCGAGCTCAAATTAATGATGTGTCCTAAACGAAATATTTCACCCAGAATCCTATCTCCTTAACGTAATTAACCCAAAAATTCTCTAATTTAGTTATTTCCACCATTAATTATATCATAAACCCCGTAATTAGAATTTACGGGTATTACAACAACATTGTACTCTCATCGATTTTCGAGACTTGTCTATCTCCAAGGTATGTTAATATGGTTAATGCAATTATAGTAACTTCAGTACATCAATATAATAGGAATACGAATGACTTTGTTGTCATAATTAAAAAACAACGTTTTCATTCCATTAATCTACGTAACATTAATGATGATATTCAGAAATATCGAGTATGTATAAGACCATAATTAGGGAACTCACCAACGTTTAGATTCCGTCAACGATCTTATTTAGTCGCTTGTTTTCAGTCGCTCAAACATTTTTCAATTTAAAAGCCGTATTGTATTGCAGTCGGTCACTTATTAATACGATACGATAAACGATCTCATTCAGTCAGCTGTTTTTCAGCCGAGCAAGTATTTGTCAATAATGTACTTTTAAATGGCGAATTGTATTACAGTCGCTCATTCATTAATACATTTATCATAATATAAAATGATTTATTTTCACGAGAAAAAACAAAACCTTTGAACTACAATAAGATTTTCAACAGTATTGTATTCTCATCGATTTCAAAGCCTTGTCTGTCGCCATGCTATGTTAATGCGGTTAATGCAATGTAGAAACTCCAGTACATTAATATAATACGAATACCAAACGATTTGTTGTCATAATTAAAAGCACTAACTTCAGCAGCAGTGTATTCTTATCCGATTCCAAACATTGGCTATAGCTATGTTATCTTAATAAGTTTAATGCAATTATAGAAACTTTAGCAAATCCATATAATGATGAGAATGAAAAGCCAAATCTTTGAACTACAATAGGATAAGATTCAGCCAATATAGCTGGAAAGGATATAAAACGGACCATTTGCATCCTATTAGACTGTCATTCAGTCGTCTGTTTTTCAGCCGTGGAAATATTATTGTCAATAGTGTAAACCGCAACGGCTCATTCATTAACACATTTAAAGTCGAGTATTTATGAGACCCTATTTAAGAAACTTTCAATAGTGACTTTAACGCAGCACGTGGTATTTTCTCTCTATGTGTTTGGATTTACTGTGAGCACGTGGTTCCTTAGCTTGTGTAATAGCCCCGTTGTTGTCGCACCTCAATGGCAGTGGGCGATCCACGATGCTAGGTACCACCTGTAGTTCCTCCAGAAACTTGCGTATCCAAACACCCTCCTTGACAGCTTCTGAAGCTGCGATATACTCTGCCTCAGTGGTGGAATCTGCAGTCGTGATTTGCTTGGAACTTTTCCAAGACACTGCCCCAGCATTGAACGTAAAGACAAAACCCGAAGTAGACTTTCGGTCATCCACATCTGATTGGAAGTCCGAATCTGTATATCCATCTACTTCCAATTCTCCTGGGCCATAAATCAGTATCAAGTCCTTAGTCCGTCTAAGGTACTCAGAACTGTCTTTACTGCCGCCCAATGTTGCTTACCAGGATTAGCCTGAAACCTACTCAATACGCCCACAGCATACGCTATGTCTGGTCGTGTGCGAAGCATCGCGTACATTAGGCTACCCACAGCTGAAGCATAGGGGACTCCACTCGTCTCTTGCCTTTGTACCTCATTCTGAGGAAACATAGCCTTTGAGAGATGAATCCCATGCCTCATAGGTAGGAACCCTTTCTTAGACTCGTCCATTTTAAACCTTTTAAGGACTTTATCTAAGTAAAGGGCCTGGGACAAGCCTATTGACCTTTTCGCCTTATCTCTAAATAGGCGAATTCCTAGAATATTGGTCACTTCTCCGAGGTCTTTCATAGAGAATTCGTTTGAAAGCCAAGCTTCAATCTCTGAGAGCATCCCAATGTCCTTTCCTATCAAAAGGATATCATCTACGCACAATACTAGAAACGACACCTTACTCCCACTGGCCTTTCTGTAAACACAGGGCTCATCTTCATTCTTTATGAATCCGTAGTTCTTGACTACTTCATTGAACCGAAGATTCAACTCCTTGAAGCTTGTTTCATCCCATAAATAGACCGATTCAGTTTGCACACTTTTCGAGCATCTGCTTCTGTCATAAAAACCTTGGGCTGCTCCATATAGATTTCCTCCTAGAGGAATCCATTCAGGAAAGCGGTCTTTACGTCCATCTGCCAGATCTCATAGTCGTAGTGTGCTGCTATCGCAAGCATCATTCGAATGGACTTTATCATTGCGACAGGTGAGAAGGTTTCCTCATAGTCAATTCCCTCTTTCTGACTATACCCTTTCGCTACAAGCCTAGCTTTGTACGTCTCCACCTGTCCATCAGATCCAATCTTTTTCTTCTAGATCCATTTATTGCCAATTGGTCTAAAACCATTAGGCAGGTAGGAGTACAAGAGACCAAACCTCGTTTGTGTGCATCGAGTCCATTTCGGCCTGCATAGCCTCAAGCCACCTGAGGGAGTCTGTACCAGCAATTGCCTACTCGTAGGTGACGGGATCGTCCCCGACGCATCCCTCAGTCACAGCATCCCCATGCTCGACGTGTACCATACCATATCTCTCAGGCATATAAGATATCCTACTTGAACTACGCAATTGCGGCTGAGTCCGGTTTTCTGGAACGTCTTCCAACGACTTTGGAATAGGAGTCGATTCGCCTACGAATTCTTCCTCCAAGAAAGTAGCGTGTAAAGCGACGAACACCGTGTGTTCATCTGGGACGAAGAAGCAATACCCCATTGAGTCCTCGGGATATCCGACGAATCTTGCCATTAATGATCTTGATTCAAGCTTATCTGCCATCAACTTTTCCACAAAGGCGGGGCAACCCCAGACCCTGATGTGATTCAGACTCGCCTTACGATTATGCCAAGCCTCATAAGGAACCTTGTCGGCAGAGCGGGTAGGTATCCAGTTAAGGATATAGGCCGCTGTTTCTAAGGCATATCCCCACAACGAAATGGGGAGATCTGTGTAACTCATCATCCATCGAACCATATCTAAAAGCGTTCTGTTTCTCCGTTCGGCCACGCCATTCAATTGTGGTGTTCCTGCCGGGGAAAACTGTATGATGATGCCATTTTCTCTAAGAAATGCATCAAACTCAAGGCTCATATATTCACCGCCTCGATCTGACCGAACGGCTTTAATGAACTTGCCAGTTTGCTTCTCCACTAATGCTTTATACTCTTTGAACATTTCAAGAGCTTCGAACTTTTGTCTCATCAAATAGACATTCCCGTAGCGGGAGAAATCGTCCGTGAACGTTATGAAGTAACGGCAATTACCTCGGGCCGTTACTTTAAATGGTCCGCATACGTCAGTGTGGATCAAACCCAACACTTTCGTGGCCCTAGTGAAAGGGCGACTTGGTCATTTTCCCTAAGATGCAAGACTGACAGGTAGAAATCGGGCTTGTTCGCACTATGCTAATCAGACCGTCCTTTTCCATTTGTTCAATCTTCGCTTCTGTTGCGTGACCTAGTCGTAAGTGCCACATGTATCGATCGCTCGACCCAGTTGATGATTTGGTGATTGCATTTACAACTTTAACATTGTCTTTTAAGTTGATGTAATATAAACCACTTATTAACGTGGCACTTCCAACATTTTCATTTCTAAAATAATTATGGCAAATATTATCAATGAATCGAAATTCATAACCCAGTCTGCTCAAAACCGGAATCAAAATAATGTTTTTAAGTCCCTTGGGTAAAACCAAAACGTCGGGAAGTTCTCAACAATGTAATGACGATAAGACTAAGGTCTTCGATCCCATGTGTGTAGCTGGTACACTATGTCCACTACCTACGTTGATCAAGACCTCTTCAACTCGAAGCTTCCTACTTCGTTCTAGACCTTGGTTCAAAACACAAATGTGGGAACTAGCCCCTGAGTCAAGTATCCACGAAGTAGAATACACAGAACAATTAGCTTCAAAAACTAATTGTTTTCCTGAGGCATCAGACGCCTCCAGCTTCGGACACTCACGCTTCCAATGGCCCAGGTGCTGGCAAAGGAGACACTTATCCGTAAGCTTTGCGCCAGACCTTTCGACCTTGGTCGTCTTCGTCTTCTTGTCGACTCTACCCTTGGTCACGCCTGTCTTGTTCTACTTATTCTTCGATCCCTTGGACGTAGAAGTCGCAACAAGCATGTAGACGTGCACCTTCGCTGAATCTTCAACCCACTTATCGTGGAGTACAATCTCCTCACTAGCGGATTCTGTTGTGGGGATTTTTGGCTCCTTAATGTCCAAGACATAATCCAGTTTTGCTAATTTGAGGACGATCCTCAAATTTTTGAGCCAGTCTACATAGTTCAGTCCCACCAAACAATGTTTCTCCAAGAGTGTAATTAATGGGTTTGTCATCGTAACTAATAGAGAAAAAAATAAAGTGCAGAAAATAAACAGATAGTTAGGATTTGTAATGTTCAATCAGACTAAATTAGGACTTTAAATTTTTGTCTGACTCCCACTATTTTTCTCGAAACCCTTTCTCACGCTAGGCATTTCGGAAACCTTGTTGAGTGGTTTCATAGTGGCGTTGAGTTCCCCGCGCTACTACAAACTAGCCTCAACTTAACAGCTTATTGGCTCGTTTGGTTAGCCGAGGTCGTGCCCCACACGTTTTTGTCACACAGAAGATTTAACATCTTCGTCTCAGCCAGGGTCCCTCAGCCGTAACTCGGATCATATTGGGAATGACTGTCCAAGTGCAACCTATCAACGTCCTGCTCACCTTCCACTTTCCCGTGAACTTCATCCCCGTAAGATAACTCTTTATTAGAGGGTGAAGAGTGGTCGGTGAGCGGCAGTTCATAATTGCGTCCAAACCCGTTCACGCAAAGGTGAGGGTTTTGGCGCCGTAACTCGGTCAACCGCAACCGTACCCCTAAGTCGTAACATTTTTGGACTTGATAGAAGACAGGAGCCTAACCCCTTTACTCACTTGATATTAAGAGTCTAACCTCGAGAGAATCCTCACAGTTTTAGCACGAGCACATTATGCACATTATCACGTATGAAACCAACACGCACATAACGGACTTTAATAGTAAACCTAGTTTCAACCTATTAAAGTAAATGTGAAAGATCGGGGATATTTCTAGTTCTATCCTAATTGTACAAGACAATAAACTCTACCTCTTCGGGCTTTGCTCGAACGGACGCCTCGGATACCAGCTCGTTCGTTGGGGTTCCTCTCGATCGACACTCGTACGGCCGTCATAACATAACTACAATAGCTTATGACGGGGAATCTTTCCCTAATAAAACCATCCGTCTTATCTAATAAAAACTGTAAAGTACAACCCGGGGGGACCTTGTCACCCTTAACATGTCACCCAACAAAAACCAGAACCTAATCCCCAATCAATCACCACGTTATTCAAATAACATGCATCACGACAAATTCAACACATTTCCGAGCCGAAATCGAATTTTAGCTTTTAAATGGTCCGGGCCTAGCCCAATGTATATCGGGCCGTAGGATGGGATAGACCAGGCCCATCAGGCCTGTGTCGAGGATGCTCGCGCCATGGTAGCTGCCAGCTTCGTGCCACGCGCACCACGCAGCCAGCCCCGATCCGCGTGCGCTCTTAGCCTAGCACAGCTCGCACACACGTGCACAATTATACCTACTTTCCGCGCATCCACGCGCAGCTTTCCCCGAGCGCCGCGTGCACCCATGTGTGCAGCCCGTGCCTCTTGTGCCGCATGCCCCACATGCGGCCAGCCCGTCTTGTGTCGCGCACCCCGCGTGCCTTGCGCGCCGGCTACCCGTGTGTCGTGCGCACCATGCGCACGGCTAGGAGCAGGCCTCAAGCTGCATGCAGCCCGCTCTAGGTCGCGCTTCGTGTGCGACTCGACGCAGCCCCGCTCGCCCCGTGCGCGGGCTGCCCGGGCGCCGTGTGCGCCATGTGCACGGCTAAGGCTTTCGTGTTTTTTGTGGCCTTTTGTCATATTCCCGTGACTTTAACCGAGCCTATTGCTTTGATACCACTGTTAGGAATCCCCGAGGGTCCCTGGACTTACGTTCCTAGAACGGCGGAAAACTCTTCGGTTTTACTATCTTTTGCTTGTGTTTCAAAAATTTAGCTTCCTCTCTCTAGGATCTCGAAAATCCTTCTTTATACCTCTTAGGATTAGCCAAAAATAGGTTAATGTGGGTGGAGAAAAATCATCAAACCTCCACTTTTACCAAGTCTTCGTTTTACCAAGTAATGAATTCAAAATTCAAACTTTGTATTTAATTAATTAAATATCCAATACCTTAATTAATTAAAATACCATTTTAGTATATCTTAAATATATAATATCAAATATAAATATATTTATTAATTTTCGAAATTTTATCTAATAAAAATTCGAAACTTATATATACATCCGAAATACATTATTTAATTCCAAATTAAACAAAATTATTTCTATAAGAAAATAATAAAGATAAATCTAATTTAAATCATATACTAAATATTCAATATCAAATATTTTATTTCAAAAATATATTGTGAGGTGAAAAGACCATTTTACCCCTCACTAGTCAAACTTAGTATTTTCGGCCGATCAAGGCTTTGGCCAAGCCCCAAACCTTAATGTCACAATCTAGGACTTAGCCTTGTCTCTCTCACAGATGACGACATTTAATCGGTTGCCATTTTTAAGCCCGACTCTCTTTGATCGTCTCAACCGGCCCAGGAGGTATCTAGGAGTTCGGTATTCACCTAGCCAGCCCCGTGGTACCGAACAGATCCCAAGTTGAGTACGAATTTGATGTAATCATAATCCACGAACCGACAGAAGATTTTCGTCATACGTATAAACCCTTTACGTTTGTCCCGGTCGAGTGAAAGTCACGCATAGTCAAACTTACAGAACTCGACTCTATGTCGTTTATGTCGGTGAAAGTTCTGTGTGGGCGACCCTCACTTTCTAATCATATTTAGTGGCGGATTTTCGCAACGTAAGTCGCGGAAGACCCGTCTGACAAAAACTTTTTCCTACGATATGATATGTTACGATAAAACGTACTCTACATCGTCGTAGTTATACAAAGGCCGAAGCCCCAAAATATATATCATATCAAAACATCCTAACATCGCTTCACAGGTCGTCATCCATGTACAGCCTTGCCCTCAAAAGACCCTGGAGTACCGCCGTCAGCCCGCCTTAGTCGTGACATTTCTCAACGTCCGACTCTATCGTACATACAACACATAAAACGTGGAATGAGCTTATAAAGCTCAGTAAGTGGAAACCATGCAGTGCACGTGTCCTAAAATGCAAAGGCATCCACGCCAATGCTTCCTAATCGCATCATGTAATTCGTGTCTTGTCTTATTTATAGTTCGTGTCTTGTCTTATTTATAGTTCGTGTCTTTTCTTGTAGGACCCATGGCTTTTCTTGCTATGCACCATCATGGAGCTCAAACCCATTAAGGGTAAATATATATAATATGGACGATACTTCCACTGAGAGGCTAACCCTAAGGCGCCTTTTCATCCCAATGTAGTTTATCGATCCCACGGATGGTCACAATGGAAGACTCACTCTGAGGTTGCTGACTCCGATTTTAGCCTTGATGCTGTTTGTTTCCTCAGGGTGCGTCTTCCAAGTCGCAACTTTCCGCCACATGCATGCCCTTGCCTTGAGACATGTCATGTCATGTCTTGAAATCGGTGACGTAAAATCACCATGGTAGCATAGAAGAGCCATTAATGAAAACTTTTATTGTGTTTAAGTAATCATAGCCTACTTATGCTCGTGTCTTGTAACTTTGTGTATGCACGTGATAATGCGTACGTGAGCAATGCCAAAGTGCTTGCCAGGCCACTTCGTGTAATAATTAATCACGTAAATAAATAAATCACATAATGGTTCACGTAAAGTCATAGAAGCATATAATCATGTCAGTCAAGGACGTAAGCATGTAATTCATGCACATATAATTTATGTGTTGTAGTTGGGATCTCCAATTACCTGGTATCCTTAGCTATTAACTTTATCGTATGGTAAATCGCTAACCTTCAATTCCTAAGTATAGAAACATATAAAATTAGGGTTTGTTAGTCTAGTTTTAATTTCACGAAATTGGCTTAATTTGAAAATCCTAATTTCGACTTCTATAAAATTCGAAACCCTAGAATTCCAAATTTTGACTTAATTAAAAGTATCATTTCGAAATTCACAAAAATCTCGAGTTGCATAGTAACAGTAACTTAAATCTCGACATGATCTATAAAATGGAACTCGACATGTCTCTATGGCTTGTTGTGGAATTTCAAAGTAATATATAAAAGATTTCGAGATTCAAACAATACACAATTTTGAAGTAAATGTCGACATGAATCTCGAGCTTGGTCTCGAGGTGTTACACAAACTTTTCGAAGTAAAATTCAAAGATGAATCTCGAGATATATTTTGATATTTAAACAGAGATTTCGAAACACATGGCAAAATAAATCTCGGCATGGATTTTAAGGTGGATGTTCGAGCTTCTATACAAAAACTCGAGAAAAGATTCGACATTGTAACAAATATTTCGAGATTCATAAACAAGATTTCGACATGAATTTTGATCTTGACATGGTTTTAGTCAGGAATCTCGAGATTAATTATAATATGGATCTCGAGGTAACATACAAGATTTCTACATAAATTTCAACATGAATCTCGACATAGCCTTTGCATGAACCTCGACATAGGCTACATTTCGACACTAACACTAACATAAACTTCGATATAAATCTCGACATACATTATGAAATGGATCTCGAGATTCATTTTGGATCTCGGTATGGTTTTAGATGTCTCGAGATTCTTCTAACATGGATTTCGACATGGTACTTCGAGATTTAAAACCTGTAAAATTCTATCATCACTCGCAACTCTCGATCGAACTTCCTTATTTTCAAGAACAGTTTAAATGTTGTATGAACCCTACCGAAACCCTAAGATCAATAACTAACCTATCTTCAAAGTCTACTTTAGAAAATATAACAACCCTAGAAAAGGGTCTACCTTAAACCGATTCCTGAGTCCTCTGTTACCCTTGAATCTCCTAAACTAAAGAACATAGAACTAAACTAGAGATAAAGATATACCTTCTATAATGATATTCTCGTTAGTAGTTTGGCCGATTTATTCCTTTGCTTTCGTTTTGATGTGGTTTCCTCTCTTCTTCTAGGCTTTCACAATTTTTTAGAGTGTTTTAATTCCTCTTTATCTAGGTTTATGCGAGTGATGCTAGATAGATGACATCGACGTCTAGTAAATTCCTTTCTAGCTAAGTAATTGATAGTTATCGATCGAAAAACTCAAATGAAGATTGAGAGAGAGAATTCGTGTAGAGTAAGGAAGTTACTATTGTTTCTCTCTCTAGAAATTGAATTGCAAGCCTTTCGGATCAATTTCCAAAACTTTCTCTATTCAGCACAATTCGTTTACATGTATTTATACCAAACAAACTTGGTATAAATATCAAACTAGTCCTAATCTAAGGACAACTATACAAAACGCCCCTAATTACAAGGACAACTAATAAAATCAAGCACAATTAAAATATATACTCTACAGAAAAGTCGCGACGCAAGGCTCGACCTCCTATGATTCACCTAAGCCTCCCCCCTTTCTTGTTCAACAACCGCGTCTTATACTGGCCAGTCTCGGGCTGTCTGTCCACAGTCACAGTCAGTCCCCAGCCCCTCTCCATCTCGTCAGACCTGATCGCAAGGCCCTGCCGCCCCTAGTGCCGGGGTAATCGACTGGAAAATGTTTTGACAGTCTCGATCTACCTATCGGCAATTAGAGAAGTTAGCTTCTGAGGGATTTCATACCAGTAACTTTCACGTGTCGATTCCCAATGCTAGCCAGCGGCGAATTTTCCGCCATCACTGTCCCTAACTTTCTGGGAAAACCAGGTGAATGCAGGGTTATGCTTCCCGGTCCATCCTTTTTCAGCTTCAGTATCAACAGCCTATCAGTTACCCTTAAACTAGTTCAGCACTTCTTCAATTAGATAGTTGATAGCCTTCTATATTTAGGTCACCGCAGGGGGATGAAAGCCCTCAGTTGAGCTCGTCTTCTCCCAAATTCAGCCAAAGCCCAACCTACATTTCTTCTACTTAAGTGCGAATCCCCGAGGTTTTGTCCGATTTTTTTATAAAAGTTCACACGGCATAGACAAGGACTGACATTTTTTTACTTCTTTGTCGTACCGGTCAAGGGCGATTGTGCTCTCCCCATTGTCGTTGGGTTAGTAGGACGCCTCATAAAAACTGTCGGACATAGAACCTGAATGTTCCAAACGGAACGAGGCAGCTATTGGGCTCATAAATGCCTTGCCTTCGAAAAAACGTACAGCATGGTGGAGATAGCGACCTACCCCGGGATACTTCATCATTTCGGCTCTCCTCCCAGTTTCTGCCATTTGACCCTGAGGCTAAGCACATTTCCCTCTTGCTTCCTGATCTTCTTTTTGAGCTTTCCTCATGATTTTGTGATTTTGCGCCGATATGTCATTCTCGTTGAAGGATTCGTTCAAGACCTTGCCAATCAAAACCGAGGGTTAATCCGAACAAGCTGGTTCAGAGACTCAGCAGAAATCTCCGATCAGACCCTCATCTCCTCGTTCCAGCCCTCTAAAGGAAGTTGACCAGGATCCCGACGTGATGATATTAGATTTTGAGGATAAGATTGCTGAAAAGGTTAGCTCACCTCCCCCTTTCTGACCCAACTGCAACAGCCAAAAAGAAGCAAAAGGCCTCCGCCGCAAGGGGTAAGGACCACGTTTAGGGATAACTCCTACTCCACGCATGTTAGCTAATTTTTGCTTCCTTCCTACATAAAGGGGATGGATGGGGAACAAGCCGTCGTGATGATTGTAAATCGGTGTTGACAATGCCCAACGGCTTCAGTATGCTTGCTCCTTATGAAAGGTTGAACTTCCCCCGCGCCATTGTTCCGATCGAACAACAGCGATCACTCGTCCACAAGTCCTCCACCACGATCGCTGAGCTTGCAACCTACTATCTGGGCGAGGTGACCCTTATTCCTTATTTCTTCGTATTTGTCACTTTCTAATTTTTTTTGACTCGTATTTTTGTCGTGCTTGTTATCCTGTTTGCTGCCTGCTATCTTTTCCGTGCCCTTTCTTCAAGGTGTCGGAGTTAGGGGTTCCACGTCGGCTTCTAGCAACCTGTCTGACCAGCTCAATCAAAAGGACACCAAAATCGAAGAGCTGGAAAAGGAGCTTGAGCAGGAGAAAAAGGAACATGAGACTCGTCTTAAGGAGTTACTCTCAAAAGTTGCGCCAGCTTGAGGAGCAGAATGCTGCCGTTCTTGCTGCCGAGGAGAACGAACTTGCCACCACTCAGAACCGGCTCGTGGAGCAGCAGGCTTGGACGAACTCAAGATTAGGGTTTATTAGCGGAGAAGGAGAAGACCATGAAGACTGATCTAGAGCGAGCATTTTGAGATGGAAGTCGAGAAAGAAGTGCAGAGGTGACTTGAGTTGGTGCGCCAAGAGGAGCATTCCGTAGGCAGAATGGAAGGGACACAGCTCTGCCAAAAATATCTCGCAGCTACTCCTCTTGGTCGAGAATTTCTTGTTCAGCTGAGCCAACGTTGGCGCGAGGGCTACATGAAGGACACCCTGTTCTTGATGGACTTTGTGCCTTACATGCAACACTACTTCCTAGAAGGTTTCCCTGCCGGGCGGGAGGCAACCTCTACTCTGGATCTGGAAGGGGCTATGGTGGCTATGAGTACTCTTTCGGCCTTTAAAGAAGATCCTCGGCCGCCTCCTTATTCCAACTTTTGGTTCACTGAAGTGCCTCGTTGCTCTGCTACTTTGCTGAAGGTCTCGCCTGAGATTCTCTCTGAGTAACTTTCCGAGTTTGAGCAGCAAGAGTTGTCTGCTACTTCTGAGGTTTCTGATTCGGCAACTAGTCCCAGCATTCCTCCATCTTGAACTGTCAACTATTTTATGTTTCGAACAATTTGTGCAATTTTTCCTTCATGGACCATTTGTGTTGCTTTCCCTTTTGGAGTATGTGTGTTGCTTCCCCTCTGGACTATTTGTATTGCTATGATTAGTAAGGTTTCATGGCATGTTTTCGTCGCACTTTGCTCATGCCCTATCATCATCCACTCCCCCTACTTCCAAATGTGCTGATATTTATCAGCGCATTCGATATATGTGAAGAGCATGTTTCCTTCCGCCAACATCGATCCTTCCCCCACATATCGCGCTTCGGTGGTCCGTATTGGCATTTCCTCGCAGGTTGCAGTACTCTGAATGTTTATAGTGGGCGACATCGCCTCCTTATGCACCATCCTCCTAACCTCCTGCCGCACCCTTGCTTCACTTTATTGGCTGAGCCCAACATCTCTTGCTTTCAATTTATACGGTGGGAGCTCTTCACTGCCAAGCCCGTAGATTACCGAAAACATTTCCATGTGAAGTCGTCCCAGGATTTAAGAGTTTTGTCCTCCGCTTGGAGGTTAGGCCAGCTAGGTATCTACTCGAACTGATTCGAGGCCTAGAGACTCTGTTTCGTGTCGGAGTAATCCAGGGCCGGTAGGCATCGACTCGGAGTGATTCGAGACCTAGTGGCTCCTTTTCATACCTGGAGTAATCCAGGGCCAGCTAGGTATCGACTCGGAGTAGTCTGAGTTCTACAGGCATGTTTTCGTACCTGGAGTAATCCAGGTCTAGCTAGGTATCGACTCGGAGTAATCCGAGGCCTAAAGGCTCCTTTCCGAACCCCTAGTAATCCAGGGCAAGCTAGGTAACGACTCGAAGTGATTCGAGGCCTAGAGGCTCATTTTCGTACCCGGAATCCAGGGCAAGCTAGGTAACGATTCGAAGTGTTCCGAGGCCTAGAAGCTCCTTTTTGTACCTGGAGTAATTCAGGGCCAGCCAGGTGTCGACTCGGAGTAATTCGAGGCCTAGAGGCTCGTTTTGATGCCTGGAGTAATACAGGGCCAGCTAGGTATCGACTTGGAGAAATTCGAGGTCTAGAGGCTCATTTTCGTGCCTAGAGTAATCTAGGGCCAGCAAGGTATCGTCTCGGAGTAATCCGAGGCTTAGAGGCTCGTTTTCGTGCCTGGAGTAATCCAGGGCCAGCTAGGTATTGACTCGGAGTAATCCGAGGCCTAGAGGCTTGTTTACGTACCTGGAGTAATCCAGGCCAGCTAGGTATCATTCGGAGTAATCCGAGGCCTAGAGGCTTGTGCCTGGAGTAATCCAGGGCCAGCTAGGTATCGACTCGGAGTAATCCGAGCCATAGAGGCTTAGTTACGTGCCTGGGACTAGGCCCGGGCTTATGGTCTTCTATTTTACTAATAGGAAGATAGACACAGATTTCCCAAGAGAACGTTTTTTCATTTAGAGGACGGTGCCTCGTTAAAACCTTGCTTAGTAAAACCCCCTTGAGATAAAACCTTGGCGAAGGAAAAAGAGTGCACCTCCTCGTTTGATTTATGTACAACCTTCCTACCTGTTGCGGGTGAATTATGAAAAATGACTGAAAAATAAAGAGACAACAATTTACGTGGTTCGGATTTGGGTGAATCCTACGTCCACGAGCCACCGAAAGACGTTCACTATTAATCGAGTAAGATTACACACTCAATCTCACATTCTCTCAAGTTTACAAATGATTTCAAGCCCTACGGTTAAGAGAAGATAAAGAGGGCGGCAAAGAGTATGTGTGTGTGTGTTCTTGGTGTGTTAGTGTGTGTGGTCTGGCGACTTTCTTTAATGGATATGCGCCCTTATTTATACTGTATCCGCGTCTAGGTTTTCGTACGGCACTCCCTCTTCAGGTCTTCCAAACGCTTTCTTAGCTCTTTCTATTGCTTCCTTTAGCCCTTCCGAATAGTTTAGTAGCTCCCTGGAATATCTCCCTAGCTCCTCCGAACATCACCTTCGTACATTGCCTCTGGTCGAAACTCGAACCTAGTCCTTGCCTCCTTCAGGCCCAACCTCCTAATCTGCTCTTTTCGAGTTGTTAGGTCGGGAGGAATGCTGGATTGAAGGTTACCCAGTCCTCCTACTCTGAATTGCAATATGCAAAGTATTACAGTAAACTCGATCAACCTCTCTTTACCCCCACGTACCATACCCATGCATTATCATTTCCTCCCGTTGCCCAAGAAGTCCCAAACAGTTTAGGACTTCACTTGTCTGCACGGAGATATACTCAGCAAACTCGATCAGATGAATCGGATACTACTAACCAGGGCATTGTCAGATATCCTGATTGGATAGATCGTGTCCTTCACTGGCTAGCTCGTAGTTGGACCATTGGTCGGATAGATCAGGTCTTGGTGGAAAGTCGATCTTTGAAATCCTGATCTGATTGGTTAGGTCCCCTTCGCCAGCAGAGAGCTGGACTTGGAAATCCTGATCATATAGATCAGGTCTTTATGAGTCGGTGGAGAGCTGGCTTTAGACAATCAGACCTGATAAATTGAGTCTCCGTCTCTAAGTTAGATCTGGACTCAAAACGTCTTGACGGGGTATGTCAAATCTTTGCTCGCCAGCCTGGAGCCGGACTTAGGAACCTTGAATAGATGAGCAGGGTCTTTCGCCAGCCTGAAGCCGGCTTAGAAATCCCAAATAGATGAATCGGGTCTTCTCATCCAGAGTAGAGCCGCACTTGTAAATCAGGATCGAACCAATCAAGTTTTCCCTTGCCAGGGCAAAGCCACAATTCTTATCGTTTGACTCTACTACTAGTTGGTGAGAACTAACCTGGAATTCGCATAGCCGACCTGGAAATCCTAGGAATCCTGATAAATCGATCAGGTTTTCATTCATCAGCTCGAGGCTAGACTCCTGATCGAATAGATCGGGTCTCTTTGTCGTTGGGGAGCTGATGTAGAACTCCTGCTCCAAAAGCCATGTCCTTGTATGTTAGCGCGGGAGCTGGGTTATAATGCTGTGAACCTTGCCCATCTCCCTTTATAAGTTGGATGTCCACTCTACTGGCCAATTCCCTGGTCGTGGCTCGTCCCAAAGGAGCTAGTCGAGTGGCCTAAGCGTAGGGATGCCACGATTAGGCTGTTGAAGGATGAGTTAGCAAACTTGCGGCAGAGCAGGAGCAGCTAATCGAGCGCAAGGCTGCAAATCTGTTGGCGAAGAAGCAAAAAGCCAGGCTGGAGCATTCGAAATGAGGGTCAGAGAAGAGGCACAGAGACTTTGTTGCAGGGAGGAATCCGGATTTCATCCTGAGTGAAGTCACTGCGGCGTAATTACCCCCTTCGTTTGTGAGGAATCCTGATGCACCTTATGTGTCCGAGCTCCGGCAATGAGGTAGGGCCCGAGCTCATCTTGCTAGCTGTTTGCTTCTCCTATTTCCCATTTATCTTTGTTGCTCGAATAATCTCTGTCGTAGCATGTGTAGCTCTGTGTATGTGATCTTGCTATATTTCTATCGGAGTAGATTGTCTCTTCCAACATACGGTCAAGCATTCCATATTAACCACTCCCCTACTCTGAACTGCGGTTAACGTAGTAGCACATTCAGAGTACTCCAAATTGGACGGCCTCTCCTTTTCTGCTCCTATTACACGTCGGGCCTACTGCTATGCTGATGCTTTACCATATGCTCATACTATTTTCATCAAACACACAAGAAATGCCAGACAGACTAATGGAAATTTGCTCACCAGCTCGAAGCTCGATTCAAGAATACTGTGGAAAGTCGAAGTTAGATATCTTGAAGACATAATACGGACTTTTGCTCGTCAGCTCGAGGTTGAACTTAAGTATCCATGTGAAGTATGCCAGCCTTGCCGTGCGCATGGAGAACTGGGCTTGGGTATTCCGACAAGCTGGGTCGAGTGTTGCCCGCCAGATTGGAGTTGGACTTAGATATCTTGATGAGGTAGGTTGGGTCTTAAATGCCGGAGCAGACTCAGATACCCAAACAGATAAGTCAGACCTTCGTGTTCCAGCACGGAGCTGGACTTAGATATCTCGAGCAGATAGGTCGGGCATTTTTGTGCCAGCACGGAGCTGGACTCAGATACCCTGAGATATAGGTCGGGCCTTCCTGTGCCAGCACGGGGATAGACTTAGATATCCCAAATAAATCGTTTGGGCCTTCACGTGCCAGCACGGAGCTGGACTTACATATGCTGAGAGATAGGTCAGGCATTCACGTGCCAGCACGGAGCTGGACTCAGATACTCTGAGCAGATATGTCAGGCCTTTCTGTGCCAGCACGGAGCTGGACTTAGATATCCCAAACAGATAGTTTGGGCCTTCACGTGCCAACACGGAGCAAGACATCCCGAGCAAATAAGTCGAGCCTTCTTGTGCCAGCACGGAACTGGACTTAGATATAAACAGAGAGTTTGGGCTTTCACGTGGTACCTATTCTATTTTCACGATGATCAGAGGATCGTTGTGGGCCTACACACACATTTTCTAGAAGAAGAGTTCATTCGAGATTGTGGCATTGTCCACGAGGCCACTCTTGAGGAGCAGTTGACCGAAATGCCTCACATGATTTGAAATTGGATGGTCCGAGCGAACCAGTCATGCAACGATCTAAAAGCCTCGCCAACCACAGCGGTATGGCATGTCACACGTCGAACAAGATTATGTTGCGAGTATGGAACTTCTAAGAGAATATCCCGTTACTTTCGATCAAGCTATATCCGATCTACCGAACGGTTTTAGACCAATCAGTTGTAAATGGATACGGTCAAGTTGAGATGTACAAGGCCAGGTTGGTTGCTAAGGGCTATAACCAAAAGAAGGAGTCGACTATGAGGAGACTTTCTCGCATGTAGCCATGATCAAGTCTATTCGGATAATGCTCGCCATAGCTGCGCACTATGCTTATGAGATTTGGCAGATGGACGTCAAAATGGCGTTCCTTAATGGATTCCTCAATGAGGAGATCTATATGGAGCAGCCAAAAGGTTTTGAGTCGCATGCAGATGCTCAGAAAGTGTGCAAACTGAATTGGTCAATTTACGGACTGAAACAGGCATCTAGCAGCTGGGACCTACGTTTCGATGAAGTAGTTCGGAACTTTGGATTCGTGAAGAACGTGGACCAGCCATGTGTCTACAGAAAGAGAAGTGGGAGTATGGTGTCGTTCCTTGTATTGTACGTGGCTGATATCCTATTGATAGGAAACGACATCGGGATGCTCTCGTCGGTGGAAGCATGGCTTTCAACCGAGTTCTCCATGAAAGACCTGGGAGAAGCGACGTATATACTGGGTATTCACTTGTTCAGGGATCGAGCGAACCATACGATCGGCTTCTCAGGCCCTATCGTGAAGAAATTCAGAATGGATGACTCTAAGAGAAGGTTCTTATCTATGCGACATGGGATCAATTTGTCGAAATCAATGTCACCTCAAAGTGAGGAAGACAGACGCCGGATGAGTGGAATACCCTATGCGTCTGCAGTGGGTAGTCTGATGTACGCTAGTGAGCGTAGTTAGTCGGTTTCAGGCAAATCCAGGGGAAGAACATTGGACAGCCGTTAAGAATATCTTTAAATACCTTAGACAGACTAAAGACTTAACGCTGGTTTATGGAGGAGCGAGACTAGAAGTAGTTGGTTACACCGATTTGGACTTCCAGTCGGACGTGGATGACCGAAAATCTACTTCAGGTTTTGTATTCGTGCTCAACGGTGGGGCAGTGTCTTGGAGACGCTCCAAGCAAAGCACGACTGCCGATACCACATGCGAGGCAGAATACATAGCAGCCTCAGAGGCAGCTAAAGAAGCTGTTTGGATGAAAACGTTCTTGGAGGAAGTTACTGTGGTACCAGTGCTGACAGACCGCTTACACTTTGGTGCGGTAATAACGGTGCAGTCGCGCAAGCAATGGTGTTAGGTCCTCAGATTAACAACTCTACGATCCTAGGCTAGAACTCATAGTAATTCGATCGTTTTGATAATCAATTGAATTCGATCGAAAAACTCAAGTTAAGAACACGAGAGAGAATTCAATTAGAGTGAGAAAGTTACTGTTGTTTCTCTCTCCAGAAATCGAATTGCAAGCCCTTCGGATCAATTCTCTAAACATTCTCTATTCAGCTCAATTCATTTACAAGTATTTATACCAACAGTCTTGGTATAAATATCGAACTAGTCCTTAATCTAAAGAGTAATACAAGTAAAGCCCCTAATTACAAGGACAACTAATGAAATCAAGCACAATTACAAATGATATTCTACATTCTCCCCCTTTGTGCTTGATTGCGTCTCCGCGCTGTTCGTCCTTGTCGGGCATAGTACGATCTGCGCAAGCCCAGCGCATGCTCGTAGTCCCTAACGGTCTCCCTGAGCTTCGGGCGCTCCTTGTGTCATCCAATAATTCAATCAGGAGTGGCTGTTCTCTCACAAACCCGTGGATCCTCAGTATCGTGTCTCTATTTATTTCTTCCAACCTCTGTTCGATATTCCTCCTGACGATCTTCAGGGTTCCGTCACAAAACTTGTCAATTTCTGTCTTCAGCATCAACCTATTCTTCTTGGCAATTGGGTTGTTGTAGGTGATGCCGACGACAGAGCTGATATGCACGTGATTGCTTGGAAACCTTTCGATCTCAGGTCCTTTGAAGAGTGGTTCGGCCATGTTGACCTTCTTCATATTGCTCTCAAGCGCCATTTGAAGGTCGTGAGCGGCGAAGTACTTGACTTGTCGCATCATGAACAGGTAGAGCCCTTCGAGGCCTTCTTTCTTGATGAAGCCCTGAGGACCTTTGTACTTCTCCACGTATAGCTGATGAAGACGGTAGACTTCATCGGCGGGGAGGTACGGCAGGTCGCTCTCGCTCAGTTCCTCTCGGGTCCTGTCCACTCGTTCGATGACGTAGTGAGGTGTTGGAAGTCCTCCTTTGACACAGTAGAAACTGAGGAGTTGGCAAATTGGGGAGAGTTCCCTGAAGTGACTCTTCAGTCGATCCTTCGGGATCCCCAGCCTCACGTTCGGTCCTAGTTGGGTCAGCATCCACAGATATGTCATTCTCTTCTGCTGATCCCAGTGAGAGATCCCTCTCAGCTCGAACTCATCCGGCCTCTTAATTCGATCCGGTGACCTCCAAATGTTTTCCCTGACTTCTTCAAGGAAAGGTATCTCTATATGAATGTTCTCCCACTTGCGTGTCGATCCGAACGGTCCCTGGCATCTGTCTTGTAGGGGAGGCCGCTCGTTGTGCGATCAACTCCGGTAGCCTTGGGATTTCACTTTGGTAGTCTATACCTTCTTGAAGTTCGTCGTCTTCAATGATCACGAGATCCACCGGTGCTTGTTATAAGAAGTGGCGTACGTCCTGAAGCCGTTGTCTCTGATGCTCCTCGGGCATGGAATGGGTCAACCACTGGCCTTCGAAGATGTACTTGTCTAATACTTCGTGTGGATTGACGCCATGTCCAGAGGGTCCCAGTTGGTCTAGAGCTACGGAGGGAGTAGCTTGGGTAGCTGCCAGAGCTACAAGCATTGCAGAACTTGCTTCTTCTTCCGGAAGCAAGGGGCTTGAGTAGATCGGCGGTGTGGGCGGAGGCGTCCTGAGGTGAAAGGTTGGTGGGTCGATATGTGGTAGAGTGGCTGTGTGGTGCGTGGTTTGGGTAGTTTGGGTGGTTTGGGTAGTATGGGTGGTTTGGGTAGTTTGGGTTTCACCAGCTCCAGCGCTTGTCCGCGTAGCGCCCGAGCCTTGTTCTTGGCCGGATGTAGATGTCCTCGGCCTCTTCTCCCCTTCATGATGGTCCTGATCGTCAGGATCGTCATGTCTGCGCCGGGAGTGAGAGCTTTGGCCTCGGCAGGTGTCAGTCGGTGGCTTAGGATGATCCACCAATCGCCGATAGAGGGATTTTTCTTGAGGCGATCGGATGGACAGGCCTATCAGGCGGGCGAGGAGAATGTCGTGGAGCTCGGTGATGGTGATGGTGTATGGGTTGATGAGAATGGAGGAAGTGGCTAAAGGGTCGGTGGGCGTGGGTTGTGGAGGTGTGGGGTGGGTTTGTGACGAAGGGCCTTCAGAGGCAGGGTGCTTTCCCGGTATCTCCTCGGGATGCCTCGATTGCTTGAAGTACTCTCTCCATGATCTTGTCTTCCATTGACTGTACAGCGGCAGAGAGAGCGGTCTGGAACTGCTCGTTCGTCACAAATGGAGTGGACGCCTCCATGGATGGACCAGGACGACTGATGTCGCCTGTTATCAACCCTAGAGTAGACACCGACTCTGCGGGTTGGCTCACAGTCACTTGAGGTTGTGACTGTATGAGACTTCCATCCAATCCTCGAGTCGAATCGTGAGAATTCGCCTCTACGGGTGTTAAGGCAGGCTCAGGTTGTGCCTGCGAACCAGACACTACATGAGATGGAAGCGGCTCAAGATAGAGCGATGAGGTGCCGGCAACACTTGTCGTTATGGTCAGCGTAGTATCTGGGGAGGTGGTGACTGCTGGAAAGAGCGACTCCAACTGAATAATGAGTCTTCTGGGAGTCCGCCTGATCAGACTGATTTCCTCGTCAGACTCTGCGTCAGACGGGGTGGCGGTGTGAGGAGTAAGGTTTCGACCGACGATCTCCATTATCTGACCTGTCACCAGTAGAAGTGAAGTGTGCCCCATTTCCGTTTCGGGCTGTGCTTCTTGTTGAAGAACCTCCTCAAAAGTTTCTTCGAGCACGCCAACATGTACGGGCACTTCCACTTATAATTCGAGTGCAGGAGCCTCGAGCGCCATCTCTGTAGCCACGACGTCTATCAAAGCATCTTCCACGTCGGGCATCGGCTCTTCGATCATAGGAGACTCCTGTTGAAGCTCCTGAGCGACAACGTCAATCATCGCGTCGTCAGGGCTTGGTTGGTGTGGGGAGGGCTCACATGGTGATCTGCCGGGTGCCCTCTGATCATTTCCTCCGTTAAATTGTGTTCCCGGCAGAACCTCTGATACTCAGCTCCCGCGGGGTTGGCGAGCCTGAGTAAGTTGAGTGGAAAGCATCGACGGTTGGTCTAGGTCCGTGAGCCGTGGGTTGTGGAAAAACTTAAGCCTTGGCGGCTGGTAGTTTCCAGCAGGAGGTAGCTGAGGAATGTTCGCTTCATGTAGCTCCATGAATTCCCTGATGATCACGTTGAACCATCGAGCATAGGGCACGTTCTTTGACCTTCAGTTCTCCTTCAGCCGAATCTGTTCAGCTAGATCGTTCCAGATCAGCTGTGCAAAGTCGTAGTTTCTGGCGAAGGCAAGGCCGTGAAAGATCCGCAGTATGTTGTCGTTGCCCTTGTTGAATCCAGCGTGTTTGGGTGACAGACACTTGTTCACTATGCCGAACAGTGTCTTCCAGGGGTGAGGGATACCGCTGCTCTGGACCTGAGCTAATCTTGTAAGCGGCGGTTGGTATCCATGTGCAGGAAGGCCTGAATCATCTCTGCCTCCGTCGGGAGCGGGTCGTAGTTGTCGTTGTGAGGCAGGTCCAGTATCATGCCGAACTGGCTCTTGCTCATGTGAATATGCCGCGTCCCGATTCGGGTCATGAAAGAGAATGTCCCATCTGCTACCGCTCCTTGTATGCATCCCCAGAACTGCTGGAGATAGACCATCGGCACTGAGGTAATGACCGTCAGCGCGTGCCAAATGGGGTGGCCTCTGAGGATGGATGCGATGATCTCGTCCGGGCACCGAAATGTGTCCAGATCCAGCTGAAAGTTCGTATCCTGAACCTTCAAGTACATATTGTGATCATATATGTGATTGTATCTTGGGTAGCGATCCATCTTAAATATAAGGTATATAAAAGTTCATTAGCTCAATTTTATTTTTCAGTCGAAATATGAATAAATATCATCAAACTATAGTAATATTGCAAAAAAATAGCATTTCGATGAATTTGAATTGAAATCAAATGCATAGTGTATGTTCAATTTCAAAAATCGTGATGGCATGAATGTAATTTCGAATGAAATATTTGTCGCGTGAAAAACAGTTCGAAATTTCGCCGAGTGTTAAATCAGTAAGTCACTGTTCATGCCGAGAAAATTTTCGGTCGATAAAATTGAATTGCAGTTTGATTGCCTATACACTGATTTCAATTGAAACGTTTCCGTGTAATTTTTCGATCAAGAAATTTTATTCGCTAATAGACGCTACAGAGTAAAAGACTTAGAGAAAAATTTTCTAAGTGTTAAAGATGAAATTTAGACTGTAGTCGATCAATTTTGCTATCGAGAAAAATTCCGTGTAAATTTACGATCGAGAAACTAATTCTCAGGTAAATTTACTCTCGAGAAATTTTCTTCGATTGAATAAAATTTCTCGATTTGAAATTTGTCGAGCGGTATCTGATTTTCGATTGTAAGTAAAATTTTTCGCGGCGAAATATTGTTATCGAGAAATTAGGCATCGAAAGACTAAGTCAATCGTCGAGAAATTTTTCGATCAATTAAATCCTAAGCGGCGAATTTTTCGATCGAAAAATAAAGCGTCGAAAAAAATAATTATTCGTTGCTAAATTTTTTGCGACCAAATAGAAATTAAATCGAAAATTCTATTTTGCGATAGTAAGTTTTTCGCTCGATAAAATTTGCATCTAAAATATATATTCAGTGCATAAGTTTTTCGCTCGCAGAAAATCATAATTGGATTTTTCGATGGTAAGTGTAGCGGTTATAATCTTTTTATCGTGATGACTAAGTCAAAATTTTGCGATCGAAAACTAAATCGAACACAAATAGTATCTCGATTGAATTGTAATCCAATTAAGATAATTTGCGATCGACAAAGTTCTTCGACATCTTCAAAACTTCAAAATACCCAGTTTCATCGAAACTCATTTTATCATCACAGATGGAAATTTTCCAACGATTTACGCTATCTGTTTCATCAAAAACATCGAATCTATCTAAACAACGGGCATTTAACTCAGAAAATCCAAGAAGCATGCCTAAGTTTAGTGAAACAGTATACATTAAAATGGTTTTTGAAGAACAGTCGAAAAATCTTAACTAAACATGCGAAAAACTACAGAGTTGAAATGCAAATCAAGTTATAACATACGCAATCGTTAACCGAATCGAATTTCTACCTTAATCAGACGATTTGATGTGAAAATTAGAAGATTTTTGAAGAATTTTGTATCGTCTGAGAAAGTTTTGCGTGAGAGAATTTCTGTCGATTAGGTTTTGCGTGAGAAAAAGTTTTTCGACTGACAGAAGTTAAACTTTTATTAACAAGCATTAAATTGTTGTCGGGCTTGTTATTTGACATTTTGCGATATAAGGGATCAGGCCCATTACTATTTGCACACGAAAAATTCTAATTTTTCGATCGCAAATTATCGAAGTTAATCAAAATCGATCCCGACACTGTTTACGATCAAGAAACTTTAGATTGCAAATTAATTCAAATGTCCAGTTTCTCGACAGTAAGTTCTTCTAAAGTATTTCAGATTGACCCCTGTTTCAAAATAAAACCCATTATAAGGCTCCCCCTTAGTAATTAAAATATATGCAATTAACTCCCTGTATTTTCCGAGTAGTAACGTCTAGCTCCCCTGGTAGTAGTTTTTTAAAAAATATGTACCAGTTAGAGATAAACGTAGTAATAATGGAGTTAATCAACAATTAATTTTGGCAATGTTATCTTTGAAATATCTGGTTTCGTGTCTAGCTCCTCTCTTTGTAGTGTCGACGTCTCACTCTTTGAGTTTGAAAGATCTGAAATACTCAGAGATAAACGTCAAAAATATTTGGAGCTAAACCACGATTTTTATACTTGCCCCCCCTCAAATGATGCACAAGAATTAACTAATTATGCAAGCATATTAAATCAATTCAAGTCAAGAGCATAAAAACACACAAATGTACCAAGTAAGTACGTGTACATGGTCCCCGAAAACATGTACTTCAAAATATTGTGCGAGGGTTAGAGCATAGAAAAACTTATCGCATTTAAACAATTCAGTACCAATGCAATCTAAAATTGCATTTAGAATGTGCGATACAAAAAAATTCGCATTTTTTCAATTCAACGCATATGAAACATAACATTTCATGTCAAAATGTGCGAAGCATATATTTATATATATATTATTTTTTTTATTACTATTTTTTTTTGTATTTTACTATTATTATAGTATGGGGTCAGATTATTTTGCTTCGGTCAATCGTCAAGCCTAAAATTTTACGAGACATTTGAAAGAAAAAATGCAGTCAAGTCATGTCGTCAAACTAGAGTCCTAAGTTCATAGATTGTTCCATTTCGACAACTCTCACTAGGTTCGCTCCCCATATATAGTGATAGTCAGAGTGCAATTGCCATTACTTGCAATCCTGTTCATCATTCACGCACAAAACACATAGACATTAGATATCATTTTATCAAAGATCACGTAGAAAAAGGCACGATAGAGATGTACTTTGTGAACACGGAGTTTCAATTAGCCGACATTTTCACCAAGGCCTTGGATGAGAAACGATTCCAATTCCTTGTCGGAAAATTAGGCATGTTGAATCTTCCGTAAATGTGCATTACCTGATCTTCTGTGCTATCACATGCTCTATTCTATGTGTTTTCTATGCTTATTTGTCCTTATCTTGCGTGACATTAAAAAAAACAATATAATAATAATAAATAATAATTAACAATAATAAATATATATACATATATAATATAACGGGGTATGATGAAATCCTTTAGGATGCTTTGATCTAAAGTCACCAAGAATTTTACCCCGACATGCGATCGATTTAATTGCTTAAATTTTGTCAGTCTAAGTCGCATTCTTGTGTCTAAAAAGGTCAGTTGATTGTTAGACTAGACACAAAGTCACTCTACATACGTGGGGATTCAAGCCTTGTTCCTTTCTTTTTCTTTATTTGGATCTATTTCTCGAGTGAGTCACACATCAATTACTTGTCTTACCTAGTGATTCTTGGTGTGATACTCACCTTGCGTTAGATCGTTAGGAAAATGATAAGGGAGTTTAGGATATTCCTCATTCGGCCTTATATAAATTCCCCCATGTTTGCCCTTAGTCATCCACTTTGAGTCGTCTCCGACGTCTTTTCTTCATTTGAAACCCATTCCCAGCCTTCAACCGAATCATATACTCTTCGAATGGTTGTTCAAAGGAGAAAAGGAGGGGGAGATAACAAAAGAAAAGTAGGATGATGACAAAAGAAGGCATTGCTCAACGCGCAAAGACCAAAGGAACCGGCCTTCCGACTACCTTGTAGAAAGTGGTGTGGTTCCTGCTGCGAACTTCTCCAACGATAATCTCGTACGCTCGTCAGAACGGCTGGAAGAGGAGCACCACGAAGTGAACTTCTCCAACGATAATCCGGTCTTATATCGGGAAACGAGAAGAGGAGCGCAGCCTCGGGTACGAATTCCATAACCGTGAACTTTTCCAAATAGATAATCTCTGAAACCTATCCCGGGACTAAGAGAAGAGGAGCACGGTATCGGCCCGAGAATCAACAAGGAGAACTTCGCCTACGATAATCTCCTATAGCCTCATGGAGAAGCGGAGCTTCAGCTTGAGCATAGCTTATTAAGGGATAGTAAATGAGGGAGAAAAGAAGAAATATGCCAAAAAGAAAGGAGACAGACATAGAAATGGAAGATGACAAAGAGATAAGCTCACTTTCCTCTAAATTCCTTCCCTTCTAAGTCCTAGCCAAACTAAAACCTTTACACCCCTGTGATTCCAATCGACGGTCTTTTGCTTGGGTGAAATGATTAAACACGCCTCGATCACAGGTAAATTGACTTGAAACTGCTTGTGTTGACTAGAGTGATAATAATATAAAAATCCCAAGATAGAAATTATTGAGAGCAAAAATTGCATCTCTCCCATGTGACTCATTTCGAATTTGCTCTTCATGAGATCTCCAAACTTCTTGCAGAGCCGAGGATTTGTTGATCCGAAGATGATGTCGTCGACGTATACTTGGACGATCATCAGATCTTTGTCATGCCATTTAATGAAGAGGGTTGTGTCTATCGTTCCTCATATGAATCCAGACTTCACGAGGAAATCACTCAGGACATCGTACCAAGCACGTGGGGCTTGTTTTAGTCCATAGAGAGCTTTGTCCAGACGATAGACGTGATCGGGATATTCTTGATCAACGAAACCTTCCGGCTGAGCGACGTAGACTTCTTCTTTTAACACGCCGTTGAGAAAAGCGGTTTTAACGTCCATCTGATAGACTTTGAAGTCTTTGTTGAGCCGCATAAGCCAGCAGGAGGCGGATAGCTTCGATACGGGCAACAGGAGCATAAGTCCCGTCGTAGTCGATGCCTTCCTGTTGATTGTATCCCTTAGCTACTAGCCTTGCTTTGTTCCGGATCACTTCACCATCTTCATTTTTCTTATTCTTGAAAACCCATTTAGTTCCTACCACTGTTTTCCCATGTGGACGGGGTACCAAGGTCCACACTTGAAGACGTTCGAATTGATTGATTTCCTCTTGCATTGCAATTGTCCAATCCGGGTCTCGAAGTGCGTCTGCTACTTTGATAGGCTCGTTTTGGCTCAGGAAGCAACTGAAAGACTGTGTTGACGACGTGTCCTCACACCATCCGAAGGATCGCCAATTATTTGATCGACCGGGTGACCTCTAGTCCACTTGCTCTCATGAGGCAAGGCTGTAGCAGATGCGTCAGCCATCTGTGGATCTAGATTGCTTATAGTCTCCGATTGATAATTTGTTTGAGGAAGTTCCAATTCTGCACTTGGATCGATCGTCTCTGATGATACATCCTCGAGGAGATGAACTTAGAGGTGTGAGATTAACTTGGTTCGTCGGTCTCGAACAGTGCAGAATCCACTGTGTGGTGCAAGACCGATATACTGGTTCGAAGAGAGAATCCAAATCATCTATTGCAAGTCTCGTTGCTTCGTCTGACATTGACTTTGATGTTGTTGCCATCTTCTGTTGCTTTTGTGCCAACACACCAGTGATTACGGGTTCTGAAATGTTGTCTTCAGAAGCCATCGGGTTGAGCACGGGTCCTGAACTGATTTGAGCAGGAACCATCGGGTTAGGCACGGGTCCTGGACTGATTTGACCAGAAGCCATCTCTGCCACTTCTTGAAAAGTGACATTATAGCTTTCCCTAATAGTTCGGTTGGACTTGATGTATACTCGGTACGCTTTTGAAGTTGAAGAATACCCGACAAATGTTTCTTCGAATGCTTTAGGGTCGAACTTTGCACGTTGTTCTCGGTCGTTCGCCACATAGCACTTGCACCCGAAGACTTTAAAGAAAGAGATATTGGGCACTCTATTATTCACAATCTCGTACGGAGTCTCGTTGAACCGTTTGTGAACCACCGTCCTGTTTTGAGTAAAACAAGCGGTATTGACTGCTTCAGCCCATAGAAAGTGTGGAAGTCCTAATTGGATCAGCATTGTACGAGCGGCTTCCACTAGTGTTTGATTTTTCCTTTCGACGATCCCATTTTGCTGAGCTGTTTTGGCGGCTGAAAATTGTTGACTTATTCCAAGTTTTTGATAGAACTCACTGAGGTGGTTGTTTTTGAACTCAGTGCCGTTGTCTGTTCGAACAACTTGAATTGTCTGTTGCAGCAGATTTTGAGTTGTGTTCAGAAAATTGATTATCAAGTCACCGGTCTCATCTTTCGTTCGGAGGAACTTTGTCCACGTGTAGCGAGAATAGTCATCTACAATCACTAGGACATACTTTCTTCCATTGATACTCTGAGTCTGCATCAGACCGCAGAGATCCATGTGAACTAGTTCCAATGGTCGAGAAGTAGACGCAATTTGCTTGACGTGATGAGATGCTCGCTTCATTTTTCCTAGGTGACATGCCGAACAATGATGCTCCCTTTGTAGTTGTATAGTTGGAAGACCGTGAACCAACTTTTTCGTAGAAAGACATTGGAGAGCTTTCATGTTTATATGAGACAGTCGTTGATGCCATAGGCTGTTCCTCTGGAAGTCAATCTGAGAAATGAGGCATACAGCTGTCGAGGGCCGCACGGACGTCAGGTTGATCGTGTAAAGATTGAATCTCCGAAGTCCTTGAAGGAGTTCTGTGTCCTGACTATCCAAAATTCTGCACCGGTCAGCATGGAAGACCACCTGGAAGCCTTTGTCACAAAATTGGCCTATGCTGAACAAGTTATGGCGGAGGCCATCGACGTATGATACATCTTTTGATGGTCAGATTCTTCAAAATGATATCCCCAAGTCCTAGAATCGGGGCTGAATCGTTGTTCCCAAATCTGACTTTGCCATTTGGTCGGTCTTTGTAGTTGCTCAGCAGCTCTTGTTTACCAGTCATGTGTGTGGAGCAACCAGAGTCGAGGTACCACACATGATGGATCTGCAAAAACAATTTAGAGAGCTTTAGGTACCCACTTAAGCATGGGTCCTCTCATATTAGCAGATATAATTTTGGGTTCAGATATGACTCCTAAATCTATTTTTGGAAGAGTCTTAATAACCCATTGCACTTTTGGAGAAGTGAGTTTGGGTTTTGCCTCTGTAGGAGACTTGGCCCTTTTGGCTTTTGTCGTCCTAGGCGGAGATTTAGGAACCCATTTGGGTTGAACCTTACAGGGAAGGTTAATTTCAGCTCGTACAAATGCCTTGGATGGTTTGACTGAGGAAAAGATTTTTTCTTGTGATAGTCTCCTAAGGTGCTTGGGGGATTTAATTTCTACGGGATACCTTAGGTGAGTACAGTCATGTACGGCGCCATAAGCTTTCTTTATGGCTGGATCTTGTTTCCTACGATTTTTTCTTTTGGCATTTGTTTCAGAATATTAGTAGTAATTTTCGATGTAGAGCCTATTTCGAGATTTTTACTTCTATAGGTGATAGACTGAAGTGAGCACGTAGAAGCAATTATTCTGAACGAAGAAATTGCTCTTTTATTACTACAAGAGTCTTTTGTTTTGACAGAAGGAATAACATGTTCAGAAATAGTTAAGTCTACTCTCTCCTTCTTTATGTTAGGACTAGACACTCTCGCCTTCGTAGTCGGTGCTGGCTCTACGCTCCCTGTGGACGTAGGTGAAGTAAAATTAGTCTTAGCACCTTTAACAGAATTATTAATGCTCTTTGATCTTTCGAAGGCGATTATTCTATTTTCACGCTTTTTGTAATAGTGTGAGAGGTAGTTTGGGAGGACGAGGAAGCCTTGAGATTTTCCATCTCCTTATAGAATTTTTTCTTTTCAGCTTCGAAATTCTCTCTTTCTTTGTCAAGTTTCGCCTGTGACTCCTCTATCTGTTTTATGATAGGGGGTTTGTAGAGAGAATTTTGATAATTGGCCTTTTTGACTTCCTCATGGTGTGTTTGTGATTAAAGAAGCAGATTAATTTTAGCATGTAACTTGTTGCGTTCCTCGCTTAGGAGTGCATAATTATTTTCTACCGTCACTTTGGCGGCTTGACAGGCGTCTAGATCCTTACTAAGCTCACTAACCTTAGCGTTAGATATTCCTAATTGAGTTTCTAAGTCAGTGATCTTAGAAGTAGCTCCGGTTATCTTACAATTTAAGGTAGCTTTCTCATTGAGATTCCTAACCAGACAATTGTAGTTATTTGCAAGCCTGTCTTCTAACTCTTTAATCTTTTCACTATGCTGTCCTAAAGGAGGTTGACTAGTCTCTCTACAATGTAAGCTCTTAGTAAGTTCTTCTATTTTTGCACGAGAGCTTCTAAGTTCTGATTCGAGACTATCTATCCTCTCCTGAGCTTTTTCAAGTTTAATCTCTACTTCCTTTATATTTTCCTGCTCACGTTTCATGTTAGTGTATGCTAATTGATACGAATCTAACATGGTCAATAATGTGGAGTGAGAGACTACCTCATTTGAAGATGTGGATGCGTTGTCGTCGTCCGTACGAGTGGATGTTTCGGCGTCCATTTCGTTGTCGAGACGAGCCATGAGGACTAAGTTCTCTTCTTCGGAGCTCGACGTGTCCTCGAGTCATTGGTCCTGCTCGGCCATGAGAGCTACTCCAGCTTCTTTCTGTTTTGTCAATTGAAGCTTCCTGGAGTAGTAGTTTGCATCTCTCTTCTTCGGGAGAGTGCATTTCTGGCGAAGTGACCTGCTTTGCCACAATTAAAGCATTTGTTAGTCTCTTTGCGGTTCTTGACCTCGGAACTCTCCGGAGCACGTTCTCTGTTCTTGGAGCTTGTAGTCCGAAGTCTGTTGGCTGAGGTTGAAGACTTCTTCTTGAAGTACTTCTTGCTCATCATTTGTCCAATGAGAGCTAACTGCTTTCCAAGGCTTTCATGTTCGTCTCGATGTCGCAGTCCGATTCGCCTTCTGACTCTGATGATGAGGGTGGCCTAACGATCTTTTCCTTTCTTGATCTTGTGCTCCTCTTCTCCGAGACTAAGGCAACCGAGTCATCGGATTGTTTGCCATTCTGCTCTTTGATAATCTCTCGGATATCATCCTCATGTTGAGCTAGATTATCGAACACGGCATGGACATCCAACTCTTCTAGATCTTTATTTTGTCGTATTTGTGTGGATATTTTCTTCCATTCCGTGGGCAGAGAAGATAGAAATCTAATGTTTGTTTCCATGTTTGTCTTTGTCATTTCTGTCTTCCTCATCTCGTTGAGAAGAGTGAGGTATCGTTGGTAGATTTCGTATAGGCTCTCCTCCGGCTTAGCTCTGAAGGAGTCGTATGCAGTTAGAATGTTCGCCTTCTTGGCTTTTATGCCAACTTCCGTCCTTTGCATCATCCTATGCAGCTCATCCCACATCCCCTTAGCCGATGTAAGGCTGTCGATTTGTCTTTATATATCGTTGGGAATGCCCTGCATAAGGGTATTCATGGCTACTAGATCAGCCTTGGCTCGAGCTCTTTCCTCCAGAGAGTATTCTTTAGGCTCCTTTAGTCGCCTAGAAGCTGGAATTACTGGAGTAGCGGTTTCGTCCTCGGGTACATGGACCCAGATCTGTGCCGGTCCCTCTTCAAGGGACTACAGTAGATTTTCGGCTTGATCCTTTAGTGCTATGAAATTCAGGAAGCAGCTTCTCCATACTGTGTATTCGCCTCTTTGCAAGATCGGCGGACGGTTGTCGTTTCCGAGCGAATAAGCATCCATTGTTTATTGTAGTCGAGTTGTTTGAAGAATCTTCGTTGATTGTTTTGAAGGTTGAAGATGATGTAAAGGTGCTTCACAAGTGATGAAATCGGTTAGTAGCGTTTGATTCGAAGATTAGATCGACAATTAATTTCGATTCAATCTTTACAGTATGATCGAAATTAATTTTGTCGATACAGAATGTATTTACTGTTCTCGTGCGAGAAATTGTGTCAGCGAAATATTTTACGAGCGAAATAAATTGCCAAAATCGTTCAGTCGAGATAAATTTCCTGATCGTGAATTTATTTCGATCGCAAAGAAACAGTACGTTAGTAAGTTTCTCGACAAGTCAAAATAAATCCGTTGACTAGAAAAGTTTCTCGCGTGTAAATGATTTTCGTCTGGTCAACCTTTAAAAGGTTTGACTGAAGAAGTTTTTCGAGTGAAAGTTATTACGCATGCAAGGTCAAAATTGGTCTCACTCGAAAAAGTTTTTCGCTGAATAATGCTCGAGAAATATTTCTAACTAGAATCGTTTCTGCTGATGACGATTCTAGCGCTGACTTCGTATTTTCTGACCGAGAAAAATTCTCCCACCAAGTTTATCAATCGAGAAACTAATCCGATCGCAAAACTTAGCGAGAAAATCTTTGAGCAATCGAGAAAAATTCACAGAATACGATTAACACGGATTTGAGCAAAAACAAAGAATCAGATAGTGAAATTTTAGGTAATTGCTCTCAATCATGTACTAATCACGCACGAACAAGCAATTAAACACGTTATGAAGCAAAATATGTCGAATTTGAGCAAAATCAGAACGTTTTCTTCATGTTCTTCGCAAACAGTAACTTCAGAATCAAATTAATCAACAATCGAAGCTCAAACTGCTACTGATCTCGTCGCGATGATCATATATCACTTAATCTAGCACTTAAACATAAATTCAAGTCAATTAAGCACAGAATTAAGCTATTGGATCGAAAAACGTTTCGCGCCAAATATGTTCTTCGATGGAACAGTGTTCGAAATAAAATTTCAATCCAATTCTAACAATTTTCGTTTCAAAACAGAACGAACTTGCTCTGATACCAATTGTTAGGTCCTCAGATTAACAACTCTACGATCCTAGGCTAGAATTCATAGTAATTCGATCGTTTTGGTAATCAATTGAATTCGATCGAAAAACTCAAGTTAAGAACACGAGAGAGAATTCAATTAGAGTGAGAAAGTTACTGTTGTTTCTCTCTCTAGAAATCGAATTGCAAGCCCTTTGGATCAATTCTCTAAACTTTCTCTATTCAGCTCAATTCATTTACAAGTATTTATACCAACAATCTTGGTATAGATATCGAACTAGTCCTTAATCTAAAGACTAATACAATTAAAGCCCCTAATTACAAGGACAACTAATGAAATCAAACACAATTACAAATGATATTCTACATCCATCTCCTTATAGAATTTTTTCTTTTCGGCTTCTAAATTCTCTCTTTCTTTGTCTAGTTTCGCCTGTGGCTCCTCTATCTGTTTTATGGTAGGGGTTTGTAGAGAGAATTTTGATAATTGACCTTTCTGACTTCCTCGTGGTATTCTTTAGAGTCAAGAGGTAGATTAATTTTTGCATGTAACTTGTTGCGCTCCTCGCTTAGGAGGGCATAATTATTTTCTACCGTTGCTTTGGCAGCTTGACAGGCGTCTAGATCCTTACTAAGCTCACTAACCTTAGCCTTAGATATTTCTAATCGAGTTTCTAAGTCAGTGATCATAGAAGTAGCTTTGGTTATCCTACAATTTAAGGTAGCTTTCTCATTGAGATTCCTAACCAGACAATTGTAATTATTTGCTAGCCTGTCTTCTAACTCTTTAATCTTTTCACTATGCTGTCCTAAAGGAGGTTGACTAGTCTCTCTACAATGTAAGCTCTTAGTAAGTTCTTCTATTTTTGCACTAGAGCTTCTAAGGTCTGATTCGAGACTATCTATCCTCTCCTGAGCTCTCTCAAGGTTATTCTCTACTTCCTTTATACTTTTCTGCACAAGTTTCATGTTAGCATATTGCGTTTGATATGAATCTAACATGGTCAATAATGTGGAGTGAGAGACTACCTGATTTGAAGATGTGGATGCGTTGTTGTCGTCCGTACGAGTGGATGTTTCGGCGTCCATTTCGTTGTCGAGACGAGCCATGAGGACTAAGTTCTCTTCTTCGGAGCTCGACGTGTCCTCGAGCCATTGGTCCTGCTAGGCCATGAGAGCTACTCCAGCTTCTTTCTGTTTTGTCAATTGAAGCTTCATGGAGTAGTAGTTTGCATCTCTCTTCTTCGGGAGAGTGCACTCTCTGGCGAAGTGACCTGCTTTGCCACAATTAAAGCATTTGTTAGTCTCTTTGGGGTTCTTGACCTCGGACCTCTCCGGAGCACGTTCTGTGTTCTTGGAGCTTGTTGTCCGAAGTCTGTTGGCTGAGGTTGAAGACTTCTTCTTGAAGTACTTCTTGCTCATCATTTGTCCAATGAGAGCTAACTGCATTCCAAGGGCTTTCATGTTCGGCTCTATGTCGCAGTCCGATTCATCTTCCAACTCAGATGATGAAGGTGGCCTAACGATCTTTTCTTTTCTTGATCTTGTGCTCTTCTTCTCCGAGACTAAGGCAACCGTGTCATCGGTTTGTTTGCCATTCTGCTCTTTGATAATCTCTCGGATATCATCCTCATGTTGAGCTAGACTATCGAACACGGCATGGATATCCAACTCTTCTAGATCTTTATTTTGTCGTATTTGTGTGGATGTTTTATTCCATTCCGTGGGCAGAGAAGATAGAAATCTAATGTTTGTTTCCATGTTTGTCTTTATTATTTCTATCTTCCTCATCTCGTTGAGAAGAATGAGGTATCGTTGGTAGATTTCGTGTAGGCTCCACTCCGGCTTAGCTCTGAAAGAGGCGTATGCAGTGAGAATGTTCGCCTTCTTGGCTTTTATGCCAACTTCCGTCCTTTGCATCATCCTATGCAGCTCATCCCACATCCCCTTAGCCGATGAATGACTGTCGATCTGTCTGTATATATCGCTGGGGATCCCCTGCATAAGGGTATTCATGGCTACTAGATCAGCCTTGGCTCGAGCGCTTTCCTCCAGAGAGTATTCTCTAGGCTCCTTTAGTTGCCTAGAAGCTGGAATTAATGGAGTGGCGGTTTCGTCCCCGGGTACATGAACCCAGAACTGTGCCGGTCCCTCTTCAAGGGACTGCAGTAGATTTTCGGCTTGATCCTTTAGTGCTATGAAATTCAGGAAGCGGCTTCTTCATACTGTGTATTCGCCTCTTTGCAAGATCGGCGGATGGTTGTCGTTTCCGAGCGAATAAGCATCCATTTTTGAATAGTAGTAGAATTGTTTGAAGGATCTTCGTTGATTGTATTGAAGGTTGAAGATGATGTAAAGTGCTTCACAAGTGATGAAATCGGGTAGTAGCGTTTGATTCGAAGATTAAATCAACAATAAATTTCGATTCAATCTTTACAGTATTATCGAAATTAATTTTGTCGATATAGAATGTATTTACTGTTCTCGTGCGAGCAATTGTGTCAGCGAAATATTTTACGAGCGAAATAAATTGCCAAAATTGTTCAGTCGAGATAAATTTCCATTGTGAATTTATTTCGATCGCAAAGAAACAGTACGTTAGTAAGTTTCTGGACAAGTCAAAATAAATCTGTTGACTAGAAAAGTTTATCGCGTGTAATGATTTTCGTCTGGTCAACCTTTACAGGGTTTGACTGAAAAAGTTTTTCGAGTGAAAGTTATTACGCATGCAAGGTCAAAATTGGTCTCACTCGAAAAAGTTTTTCGTTGAATAATGCTCGAGAAATATTTCTAACTAAAATCGTTTCTGCTGATGACGATTCTAGAGCTGACTTCGTATTCTGACCGAGAAAAATTCTCGCACCAAGTTTATCGATCGAGAAACTAATCCGATCGCAAAACTTAGCGAGAAAAATTTGAGCAATCAAGAAAAATTCACAGAATACGATTAACACGGATTTGAGCAAAAACAAAGAATCAGATAGTGAAATTTTAGGTAATTGCTCGCAATCGTGTCTAATCGCGCACGAACAAGCAATTAAACACGTTATGAAGCAAAATATGTCGAATTTGAGCAAAATCAGAACGTGTTCTTCATGTTCTTCGCAAACAGTAACACTTCAGAATCAAATTAATCAATAATCGAAGCTCAAACTGCTACTGATCTCGTCGCGATGATCATATATCACTTAATCTAGCACTGAAACATCAAATTCAAGTCAATTAAGCACAGAATTAAGCTATTGGATCGAAAAACTTTTTGCGCAAAATCTGTTCTTCGATGGAACATGTTCGAAATAAAATTTCGATCCAATTCTAACAATTTTCGTTTCAAAACAGAACGAATCTGCTCTGATACCAATTGTTAGGTCCTCTGATTAACAACTCTACGATCCTAGGCAAGAATTCATACTAATTCGATCGTTTTGGTAATCAATTGAATTCGATCGAAAAACTCAAGTTAAGAACACGAGAGAGAATTCTATTAGAGTGAGAAAGTTACTGTTGTTTCTCTCTCTAGAAATCGAATTGCAAGCCCTTCGGATCAATTCTCTAAACTTTCTCTATTCAGCTCAATTCATTTACAAGTATTTATACCAACAATCTTGGTATGGATATCGAACTAGTCCTTAATCAAAAGACTAATACAAGTAAAGCCCCTAATTACAAGGACAACTAATGAAATCAAGCACAATTACAAATGATATTCTACAAAAGGAACCACGATCTGATAGCAAGTCCAAATATATTGAGAGAAAATATCACGTATTACGTGAGTTCGTTGAAAACGGGACGGGCCGTGCAGAAAATTGCCACCGCAGAAAACGTGGCGGACCCGCTCACGGAAAACCTTGTCCCAAGCAGTTATCGAACAACATCTGGACAAGATGGAGCTACGATACCATTGCGACTGGCATTAGGTGCAGCGCATGGCATTCGAGTGCAAGTGGGAGGCTTTTGGGAAGTGTGCCCTCGGAATGCCATACGAGGACTGGGAATAGTATGGGGCACACAATGATGTATATGTTGCTAGACAGTTTTATTGTCTATACTGTCACATAAAGTAGTGAATATAATTTTCATTATGATAAATGGCATTATTATTTATTTATCGAATTTAACGTTTGATTGGCATCCGGCAGTGCGATAAATAAATAACTTCCAAAAATGTTTGAGTGGGACGTCTGATTCTCGTCGGGACGAGAGAGGAGACACCGGATGATCCTTAATCTCAGCATTAAATAAGAAGTTCGTAAGTCTAAGGATTCTAAGAGGGTGACTAGATATCCGAATATGACTTATCCATTGACAACCACATAGTATTGGTACTGTCACCAGTTACCTGAGAGGTTGTGGGTCATGATGGAGATATCGGTAATCGGAGAGATCGCGTATTCGGACATTCGGCTCGTATTCGTCTCAATCACATGGCTAGGATGCTGCCAATGATTGAACGAATGACTATAGCAGCCTCAGTCCGATAGGGTCATTGACGGATTCACTGCCTATATTCGTATAGGTTAATTTCCTATGAGGTAATCGGAGACGACGATCCTAAAGCCTTCGGCCGAAGCTTGGAAAAATCGCTTTTATTAGATACGGAGCGGAGTTTAAATAATCGATTCGGTCTCGATTATAACATAGTGTTAGGTTAGTGAGTTTGACATTTGCATGGCTCTCACCTAACGAGGACGCAAGTGAAAGCGTAAGAAGTATTTAAATGCATACAATGTAGTGGTTCGCCCGAATTTCGATTAGATTAAACTTCGTTCTCAACTGGGATCTGCTCGGTACCGCGGGATTGGCTAGGCGAATACCGGGACTCGTGGATTCCTCCCATGCCAGTTGAGACGGACCTAGAGAGTCGCGCTTAAAAATGGTAATGAACTCGAACGAAAACGGTGGGCTTTTCTCTGAAACTTAACGAATGAGATTCGTTGAGCTAGTGGCGTAGTTGATACAAGGTGTCGAAGACTTAGTTAAATCCCAGTGACAGTCACAAAAATAATTAGGACTTAAGGTTGTCTTACGTGCTTAATTAATTAACTAAGTGATGCTCAATTATAATTAAAATAATTAGATTGGATTTAATTATTATATTATTTGAATTTGAGGGACTAAAAATTGAGAATTTAGAAACCTCAAGGGCCTAACTGGAATTGTCACAAAAACATCTACAAAACTCCATCATATGCCACGTTAAGTTGTGTAGAAAAATGATGACTCATTTGTTGTTTTCGACATGTGTTATTGTATAATATAAGAAATAAATAAAAAATAAATAAAAAATTAATTAATTAACACAAACACATACATAAAAACGCGGATGCTATGGAGATAAAGGACTTGATACTTTTACACAACAAAATAAGAAATACTAGAGAAATAAAGTAGAAACGTTCTACAATTTCTCAAGCCACATAGTTAAGCCACGGGTTCGTTTGACGAGTGCGACGCCCGAACCGAACTGCGTCTAGCCATCGGGAGCAGTCTCGGAGGTTTGTTCAAGGTCATACCGGTGTGACTATCTTGCCCCGAGGCCCCGGGAACCAGACGAGGACCAGCGACGTCCATCCGAGGCGACGACAGAAGAAATCCCGTTCACCGAAGGTATACCTCGAAACCTAACGATTTGATTTATGTAAAATACCAAACGGTATCAGAATAATTTGAAAGATCCCTTGTTGCAAATGCCGGGAAGTGTAAAATCATTCTGGAAAACTTGGTATCAATTGGAAATCATTTCGATCATCAAATAGTCGAAAGATGCCAGGCTGCCGCATTACTCGAATTGATAGTTTCGAACCACTGAATTGATTTTACGAAAAATACCAAACATCAGAATAATTCAAAAGACCACTTGTTGCGAACGTTGGGAAGTTTAGTATTATTCTGGAAAATTTGGTATTGATCAGAGATCATTTCGGTCACCAAATAATCGAGAAAGGACTTGTTGCCGCTTTGTTCGACTAGTTTGGAACTAAATTATTAATTCGAATTAATGTGAAATAAATTCGATTTTGATAAATCGAATTAACCATGGTCTCCCGAGGCTTAGGGCAGCATCTCAGGCCCTCGAGAGAATCCGAAGGGCGTAATGTCGAATTTAGATATTAAAAATCGAAAATTAGTCACCCTACGCCGCTCGGTTCAAATCGCGCTTCCGCTATTGCCACGTTGCGTTGTTCGGGGGCAGGCGTCGATGAATAGGGCCCACCCCAACAGTCATGACATGTATGGTCATACGATTCACGTAAGCACGATCATATTCTCGCACGACTTGCAAGAGGGATATGAATTGAGAGCGTCCATGGCGACTCTTATGCCGTCGACTTTATGTACATGTTATCTGTGCAAATGCCCTAATTGCGGGAAGTGCGACCTGGAGGGTGCGACCTGCGGGAAGAAGTGACATCGAAGGTATCTCTGGTATTGGCGACCTCGTAGTGGGCTACCAGCGTGAAGTGCCTGCGTGACAGATCAGACCACATCGGGATTGGAAAGGCGCCTGAGGGATAAACGCAAACTGCGTACTAGGGTTAGCCTCTCTCATTGTGGGTATTGTCACTTATATTCGTATTGGATTTGAGTTCCATGATGGTGCATAGCAAGATTAGCCGAGGGCGCTGAATGTAATGAGAGTACAAGAATGACATGAGATTAGAAAGCATTGGCACGGATGCCTTTGCGTTTTACGGCACGTGCATGGCATGCATAATTTCCACTTACTGAGCTTTATAGCTCACCCCACGTTTTTATGTGTTGTAGGCTCACGGTACGTGATACTTTTGATGGCAAGGTCTAGTTTTGAAGTTTCCGAGGGACTTTTGAGGTGGAAGTGTGTACATGGATGCGACCTGCATGGCGGACCCATAAATTGATTTAGATATGCAGGCTCACCTCCACTGTGCAATTAGGATCCCGAAATATTTTTATCGTACAACATATTCCCTTATTTATAGATAGTCACGTAAACTAGCACTAGATGAGTGGGAGATGGCGGGGCGCCACACCATACATTGTGAGGTATTTTGTGGACGGGTTACATTTTTCACCTACCGGGCAATCGCTCTGTGTTTACGTGTTGTGGGTACGAGTGAGTCCGATGCCGGGGTACGTCGCGACTGAGGTGGGCTGATGGCGGTGACTCCACGGACGTTTAAGGATGAGGCTGTGTCGCGATGAACTTCCTAACTGCCTTTTCTAGAGCTTTCTTACGTGCCTAACGCGTGATATTTGTTAATTAGTCACTGGAAATTTCGTATTAATTTTTCATTTCCACTGATATAATGGATTCGTCATTATGTACATGTCAAAAGAATAACAGCCAGGTCCATAAGCTACATCCTAGACCTAACTACGTGGCTCCTTGTGTGACGGCACACCAAAAGGCTCCTATGCGCCCGACCTCGCAGGTCGTCATCCATACAAACACGTCCACCCCAAAAGCAGCGCGAAGCTTCAAAAGGATGGCCTTGCCTTCAAAACGCGCTTACATACCGTGGTGGCTGGTGTCTACAACACACAACATAAGGAATGAGCCATCCAGGCCCAGTAAGCAGAAATCATGAATTGTATGCGCGTGCCCCTTCCCTGCAAAGGCAATCCACACCGATGCAACTGACTCTCCGCAAAGGCATTCCGCGCCGATGCATAATACCACTACGCAAAGGCGATCCGCGCCAATGCACCTAGCACTCGTAACAGTATAGCTCAGGGCCGTCGGCAAACTTACTATGCACCATTAAGAGTTCAATATCCCTAACGGGAATGTGACAGCGACCTACGCTGGGTAGCCTACGCTAGGTTTCCCTAGGCCGCACCCTCCCAGGTCGTCCCCTCTGCCATACGGTAACCTATGCTAGGATTCCCCCTAGGTCGCTCCTTCCAGGTCGCTCCTTCCGCAAACAGGGTAGTTGCCTACGCCAGTTAGCCTACACTAGCATAGCTAGGTCGCTCCTTCCTGTGTCGCTCCTCCTGCCTCATATATATGTAATAGCCGACGTCGCACGTCGTATAAGGTGCCATAGAAGTCGCCCATGACTCAACTGTGAGTCGACACACCGACCTATATCGGCCGGTCTTCATCGCATACAAGCGACATATTATTATGCACGCTCAATCCCACAACCCTCCCTCATGAGTTCGCGCGTGCACATGAATATGCATAGGCGAGTGAATGTAATCTAATCTTACCACGTGAAACATTTCAAGCAATTTACTACGTTAGCACGTAATCACGCAAATTTGACATACGCAAGTAAGTTGTGTGTCGTAGTTGGATTTCCATTTACCTGTCGTCCACGCTAAATTAGCTCGCTCCCTGTTGAGTTCCTAACTTACGACCTTTAAATAGAATGGTTAAGACGTTAGTGCCTTATCTTATCTTGGCTAATTTTATTGAAGCAATTAGCTTTCGTCCTCTTGGTTATTTTAAACTATGTTAATTCGTTACAATCTCAAATTACTCGATTCTAGTCTAGGCTAAGTCCCTGCCCAATTTTAATTCTAAGTCATGTTGGAATCTAATTTCGACCCTAACTATTCATCTCGGCGAAAGTCCACCACTTTAGGGTTTAGTTTCGATCGATGCTTTGCAACATCTCCTACTTTCGATTGAGTTGTACACTACTTAATTCAATTCGCCAACTTAGTTCCTAATCTACATGAGTTTCACCGTGCCCGACGTCATTAGGGTTTCGATCGAAACCATGCATGGTTGAAGATCACTTTCAATCGATTTTGCATGCATGTGGGTCACTTCGCTCGATGATTCATCGAAAGCTCACTTTCGCGGTGTTCTGACATCGGTATATCATCGTCAGGGTTTCGATCGAAACCAGACATAGAGTTTCGATCGGTTTAAGGGTTTCGCTCGATTGATTCTCCAATCGCCTACGTTTCGCTGCGTGATGACGTCACCATCTCATCATCTTGGTTTCGCTCGACGCCGTGTGTATTGAGGAGGGAGTTTCGCCGCGTGATGGCGTCTGCATGTCGTCATCCCGGTTTCGCCCGAAACCATACGTAATGAGGAGCTCATTTTGATCGATGGGGAGTGGTGTGTGGTGAAGTTTCGATCGATTTTCGCACAATGGGGTGAGTTTCGGTGGAAACTCATGGATCTTCTATCCTTTAGTTTCGATCGAAACCTACCTATACCATACATCATAATTCGCCCGATTCTTAGGGTTTTCCAATCATCAAATTTATAATTTGGTATTCATAGTTTCGACCGGAAGTCCTTTCTAATATTAGATCGCCCGAAAGTTCATGTGTTTTATATCAATCGGCCAAATTCAAATATTCCTCCTATCTAGAACTTAATTCCTTTACCTATTCCGCCCAGAACTTAGGGCTCCGAAAGTTTCTTTCATTCTAACATCATTTGTTCTAAAGTTTGAAGTTATAATTCCTAGCGCAAGCCTTACTCGAATCGAGCCATACATTCTCCCTCACTAAACTCGTTATCTCGATTCTACACTCCAAATTAAGGTTTCTTGGATCTTTCTTACACTCGTTACTGATATTGGAAGGTTTAGGGATAGTATTTCACTTACCAATTCGGACCCTTAAGCTACTCGGCTTCTTCTCCTTCCTTGTTTTAAGCTCCCCGGTGGTTTTCTTGACGGTGGAGTTCGTGAGCCTGAAATGGGCTTTTGGGTAATGGACAAGCTTTGGGGAGGTGGTGATGGGATGTATGGAACGAAAATATCCCTTAAATCAAGGGAGTTTGTTTGCTAAAATCATCTCTAAGGGTATTGGGCCAAATTTCTTAGTTCTAGCCCACCTAAGATTTTACATCATATTTTCACTCATGTCCTAGTTTCCTCTTGGGCCTATTTTCAAGATCCTAGTTAAATGGGAAACCATGTGGCCCAAATTATTTCCTAAATCACATAAGCACATAACTAAATAAATCATGTAGTCATAATATCAATGCACTTAATGTACATAACTTATAAATCACCTAACCACATAATTCGTACATGAGCACAGAGTAGTTGTACAAAATGCACATAATTGCATCCATTATTTACGCAAATTTATTGGCCTCTAATACTTACGGGGACCCGGGTGCTACAGGCTGTACATGGATGAAAACATGTGGAGCGGTATTAAGGTTTTTGATATTTTAGTATTTTGGGGCTACGAAATTTGTATAGCTGAGACTTTGTAATATTGCTTTTGTTGCATTATATCTTATTTTATGAAACGTTTTTGTTAGACGGGCCTTCTGCGGCTTGCGTTGCGGAAACCTGCCACTAATTGCTATTAGAAAATGAGTGTCGTCACACATGGTGAGTACTGACAGTTTAAAGGTGGAGCGATTCCTTGAGGGATTGAAACTTGAGGCAAAGCTAATGTTGTGGCAGTCACAATCACTAATGAAATGATATGACTCATAGTTTTCCTTTGTGGTTATTATTGATAACATATAAAAAGTGCCAATTCACTACCCAATAACAGGTAATCTCACATGAATAAGTATGCAAAACGACATTCTATTTGACGGACCTAGATGTACACATACAAGACGAGAAGATAATTATTAGATGTTAATAATGCGTTTTTGAATGGTGACCTCTTTGAAGAAGTTTACATGGACATATCCCAGGTTATGAGACTTATTTGATTTCTTACAAAAGGCAAACAAGTTAGTCTTTTACATAAAGGGTAAACTCTGTCTTTTCCCCTAATGGTTATACTAAGATGCGTGATGGTACTACGTGGTTTTTATTATGCCATACACCTATATGACTTCTAAAAACATAGCACATAACCCCCTTGGCAACACTTTCCGGCAGAAATTGCATGACACGCGCTACTACTGCGACTGAATAGAATTTGGTCAAATTTATTGACTGAAATGAGTAAAATACCCCTAAAAGCATCGTCTTCTTCCCACGACTCTCACTGTTAACAAAGAAATCCAAGTTGAAGAAGAACCCAAGTTGAAGAAGAAATCAACAATCATGAAGATCAATTGAAGAAGAAATCGGCAATCCTAAATTGAAAACAAAAAAATCAGTGAGCAAGTGACCTTCAAACAAGGTGGCCTAGGGTATGTTCGGTTGAGACGGACGACAAGGCGCTTCTCATGCGCTTACTATGGAGTATTCCGACTGACGATGCGATCACGATTTGGGCCACTTGGATTCCGCAGACGAGGCTGCACAACAAGTCCCTGTGGTCGATCCGGCCAACCACGCATAGTCCCTGGAGCTGGAAGAATATCTTGAAGCTTCGCGCCGATTTTCGCCCACTCGTTCAGTTTAGCATCGGCAATGGGGCCAACACTTTCACGCCGTGTGTATTGAGGAGGGAGTTTCGCCCCGTGATGGCGTCTGCACGTCGTCATCCCGGTTTAGCCCGAAAACATGCGTATGAGGAGCTCATTTTGATCGATGGGGAGTGGTGTGGGCTGAAGTTTCGATTGATTTTCGCACAATGGGGTGAGTTTCGGTCGAAACTCATGGATCTTCTATCCTTTAGTTTCGATCGAAACCTACCTATACCTGAGATAATAATTCGCCCGATTCTTAGGGTTTTCCAATCATCAAATTCATAATATGGTATTCCTAGTTTCGACCGAAAGTCCTTTCTAATATTAGATCGCCCGAAAGTTCATGTGTGTTACATCAATCGGACGAAAGCTTCGAATCTTCAAATAATACTCCTATCTAGAACTTAATTCCTTTACCTATTCCGCCCAGAACATAGGGCTTCGGAAGTTTCTTTCATTGTAACATCATTTGTTCTAGAATTTGAAGTTATAGTTCCTAGCGCAAGCCTTACTCCAATCGAGCAATACATTCTCCCTCACTAAACTCGTTAGCTCGATTCTACACTCCAAATTAAGGTTTCTTGGGTCTTTCTTACACTCATTTTCCTAAGCTACGTAGCTTCCATGTGATTAAGCACCTAGAAAATTCTACATTACAGAAATTGCAAGGTTTAGGGATAGTATTTCACTTACCAATTCGAACCCTTAAGCTACTCGGCTTCTTCTCCTTCCTTGTTTTAAGCTCCCCGGTGGTTTTCTTGACAGTGGAGTTCGTGAGCTTGAAATGGGCTTTTGGGTAATGGACAAGCTTTGGGGAGGTGGTGATGGGATGTATCGAACGAAAATATCCCTTAAATCAAGGGAGTTTGTTTGCTAAAATCATCTCTAAGGGTATTGGGCCTTCTTAGTTCTAGCCCACCTAAGATTTTACATCATATTTTCACTCATGGCCTAGTTTCGTCTTGGGCCTATTTTCAAGATCCTAGTTAAATGGGAAACCATGTGGCCCAAATTATTTCCTAAATCACATAAGCACATAATTAAATAAATCATGTAGTCATAATATCAATGCACTTAATGTACATAACTCATAAATCACCTAAGCACATAATTCGTACATGAGCACAGAGTAGTTGTACAAAATGCACATAATTGCATCCATTATTTACGCAAATTTATTGGCCTCTAATACTTACGGGGACCCGGGTGCTACATCCTCCCCCTTAAAGGGGATTTCGCCCCCGAAATCAGCCCGTTCGGAACAATTCAGAATAGCGGACTCTCATCTCATCCTCGCTTTCCCAAGTCACTTCCTCTTTCGACTGGTTTCGCCACAGAACTTTCACTAGAGGAATTTCTTTATTTCTAAGACTCTTCGTTTCGTACATCAATATTTCCTTGGGAATTTCCTCATAACTCAGATCCGGTTTCAAGTGTTTGTGCAAAGACTCGTTTGTCAGTACGTGGCTTGGGTCAGCGATGTACTTTCGCAAAGTCGACACATGGAACACATCGTGTACTTGCGACAACGATGCTGGTAGCTCCAGTTGATACGCCACTTCACCTACCCTTTTCACTATCTTAAAAGGATCGATGTATCTCGGGCTCAATTTCCCTTTCTTCCCGAACCTCTTGATGCCCTTCATCGGCGACACTTTCACAAAAACCCAATCATCAATTTCGAATTCCAGCGGTCTGCGTCTCCGATCCAGCATAACTCTTTTGTCTGCTCTATGCTGTCCGCATTCTTTCTCGTATCATCGCGATAATTTCCGTCATTTCTCGTACCATGTCTGGGCCTAGCATAGCTCTTTCACCGACTTCATCCCAATGCACTGGGGATCTGCACTTACGCCCATATACGGCTTCGTAAGGGGCCACACCAATCGTAGTTTGATAGCTATTGTTGTACAAGAATTCCACGAGTGGAAGGTACTTGCTCCAGTTGCCTTTGAAATCAAGCACGACTCGTAACATATCTTCTAGTGTTTGGATCGTCCGCTCGGATTGACCGTCCGTCTGCGGATGATAAGCCGTACTAAACGACAATTTTGTCCCCATCACCTTTTGTAAACTAGTCCAAAACGTGGATAGGAATCTTGAGCCACGGTCCGATACTATTGACAACGGTACTCCATGGAGTCGTACTATCTCTTGAATGTACAGTTCTGCGTATCGTTCCATGGTAAACATCGTACTTATCGGCAGAAAGTGGACAGATTTTGTAAGTCGGTCGACAATTACCCATACTGCGTCAATCCCTTTCACGTTCCTCGGTACTCCGCTCACGAAATAAATCGTTATATTATCCCACTTTCACTCCGGGATTGGTAAGGGCTGCAGCGTTCCTGGTGGCCATTGGTGTTCTGTCTTAATTTGCTGGCAGGCGAGGCATTGACTCACAAACGTTGCTATGTCCTTTTTCATCCCTGGACACCAATAGTTAGTCAGTAAATCTCTGTATAACTTCCTAGCTCCAGGATGCACCGAGTATGGTGTGGTATGTGCTTCCGCCATTATAGTCCGGCGAAGCTCCGCATCATCAGGTACATATAGCCTGCCCTTGTAATACAGGCTTATGTCGTCTCGGAATGCAAGGTCGGTTGTCGTCTCTTCTGTCTGCGCTCCTTTGATTTTCGTATAGAACCCATCATCTTCTTGCGCCTTTTTGATCTGTTCCAACAACATCGGTTTCAGTGTCAAAGCCGCTAGTCTTGTTTCGACTTTGCCAAGTGGCACAATTTCTACTTCGAGTCGTTGCAATTCTGTGCTCACCGTTTTCCGGCTTAGAGCGTCAACTACCACATTCGCCTTCCCTGGGTGGTAGTTGATCACACAATCGTAGTCCTTCACCAGTTCTAGCCACCTTCTCTGTCTCATGTTGAGTTCTTTCTGGGTGAAGAAGTACTTGTGATCGTTGTAGATTTCACACCTTTCTCCATATAGGTAGTTCCTCCAAATCTTGAGGGCAAAGACTACCGCAGCAAGTTCTAGGTCGTGCGTAGGGTAGTTCTTTTCGTACTCCTTCAGCTTTCGTGAGGCATAGGCCACTACGTTTCCGTTTTGCATCAGTACGCATCCGAGCCCATTTTTCGAAGCGTCGCTGTAAATGGAGAATCCCCCTGTTCCCGTGGGTATTGTCAGCACTGGGGCTGTAGTAAGCCGTTTCTTCAGTTCCTGGAAGCTTAGTTCACATTCTTCGCTCCATTGAAAAGGAGTATTCTTCCTGGTCAACTTCGTCAGCGTAGAGGCGATCTTCGAGAAGTCTTTTATGAACTTCCTATAATAGCCCGCTAAGCCTAAGAAGCTCCGTACCTGTCACGTTGGTTAGCTGCGGCCCGTCATTAATCACTTTGATTTTACTCGGGTCTACCGAGATTCCCGCTCCAGAGACGATGTCTCCCAAGAATGCTACTTTGTCCAGCCAGAATTCACATTTTTTAAACTTAGCGTACAACTGATTTTCCCTTAGTATTCCAAGTACCACTCTTAGGTGTTGTTCGTTTTCCTCCTTCGTCTTTGAGTAGATGAGAATGTCGTCTATGAATACAATCACAAACTTGTCCAGATAGGCTTCGAATACCCGGTTCATTAGGTCCATGAAGGCCGCCGGTCCGTTAGTCAGTCCGAAAGGCATGACTAGAAACTCAAAATGCCCATATCTCGTACTGAATGCAGTCTTAGGGATATCATCCTTGCGGATCATCAGCTGATGGTATCCCGACCGCAAGTCGATATTACAAAACATTGTGGCACCTTGCAATTGGTCGAAGAGGTCGTCTATTCGGGGTAGTGGGGACTTATTATTGACTGTCAGTTTGTTCAGCTCCCTATAATCTATACACAGCCTCATGAGCCATCTTTCTTCCGCATGAACAGAACTGGCGCACCCCAGGGAGAAAAACTGGTATGAATAGACCTTTCTGTAGGAGTTCGTCTATCTGTTCCTTCAGCTCCTTCAGTTCGGTCGGTGCTAGTCGGTATGGGGTTTTGGACACTGGTGCTGCTCCCGGCACCAGGTCAATTGTAAACTCGATTTCTCTATCTGGGGGTAATCCCGACAAGTCTTCCGAAAATACGTTCGGGAACTCCTTAATTACGGTACATCTTCGGGTTTCGTAGAGGTATTTTCATCTGCCTTCAGCGCAAACATCAGGTATGCCTCGCATCCGGAATTGATCAGCCGTTGAGCTTTTAATACCGATATTCTCGGAAGGCTTCTCCCCTTCACTGCTCCCCCGAAGTTGAAGGTCCTTCCCCGTCTATACTAAATGTAACTATCTTACGATTACAGTCTATTACCGCTACATACTTTGAGAGCCAGTCCATCCCGAGGATCACCTCGTAGTCGCCCATCGGGATGATTAGCAGGTCTTCAGGCAATTCCCTACCATCTACTACTACAGGGCAGTCCCGCAATATTTGGTCAGTCCTAGTTGGTGTCCCGTTCGGTATCGCTACACTATATTCATAATACACTCGTTCAGGCATCACTCCAAGTTTCGTCACGTACTTCACAGACGCAAATGAGTGGGTCGCCCCAGAATCTACTAAGATACATGTGGGTGTTTGGTGGATTAGGAGGTTACCTGTCACCACCGCCGGGTTGTTCTCTGCTTCTTCTGAAGTGATGGTGTATACCTGTGCTGGCACCATTGGGGGTCTTGCTTGGTTTCCAACCTGACTTCCCGAAGCAATTCCCGGGCACTGCTTCGCGAAGTGACCTAGCTTCCCGCATCTGAAGCATGCATTGGTCGGTGTGTTGCAATTCCCACAGTGCTTCCTTCCGCACCTTTGGCAATTAGGAAATTGTGTTGCCCCCTGATTCTGGTTTGGGTTTGGGTGCCTGTTCATCGTCCCCTGAGGTTGTTTCGGAGGCCTATTATGGAATTTCTTCGCCCCCTTAGCGACGAACTGCCGCTTTTGGTTTCCTCCGCCCCACTGTGTCCCTTGCATTTGGGCGAACTTGCGGTTTGCGTCTTGCGCCCTCATGATCCGGGCTTCCGGCTGTTCCACTACCATTGCCCTCTCCGCTACCTGAGCGTAAGTTGCTCCCTGGATTCCTACCATGCTCACATCTCTGTATAACTCCGGTTTCAACCCTTCTAGAAATCGCTCGATTTTCAGAGCGTCAGTGCTGACCATGTGAGCGGCAAACCTGGACAGCTGCTCGAACTTCCGTATGTACTCTGTCACAGTCATGGATCCCTGCCTGAGATTGATAAATTCGTTCAGGCGTTGAGCTCGGACTGGGGCGGTGAGATACTTGCCCCTGAATAACTCCTTGAATCTATCCCAGCTCATTGTGGCGGGATTTTCCAGTACCATAATGGTGTCCCACCAATGGCCCGCGCTTCCCCTTAGTAAAAACACAGCACAAAGGGCCTTTTCTGTCTCCGGGACCCACTGTAGACGAACATGCTTTCTAGGGTCCTCAGCCAATCCTCGGCTGCTATCGGATCAACTGTATCCTCGAAGGTCGATGGGTTTAACCTTCGGAATCGTTCCCCCACCAGCTCAGTCCTGCCTGAGTCGGCCCTGTGTTCGCGGCATTCTGCTGAATCAATTGTTGGATCTGTGCCGACTGCTGCTGGACCAATTCCGTGAGTTGGAAAATGGTCGCGTCGCGGTTGTCAGTAGGGTCCGTGTCTCCCCTGTTTTGGTCATTGCCACCGCTCCTTTCACCCCTAGTTATCACCATCCTTTATCCCTATCCTGATTGTTCTAGGCCAATAAATTATGCAACATAGGAAATCACATAAACTGATAACTTACTTGCAAGGCCGGTTACGCTCGTGTGTGTGTGTGTATGGACAGTCTACAGAACCTGTGACCGAAGCTCTGATACCACTCCACTCTGTCGCGACCCGAACTTTCTAACTGCCTATTCTATTGCTTCCTTACGTGCCTAACGCGTGATATTTGTTAATTAGTCACTGGAAATTTCGTACTAATTTTTCATTTCCACTGATATAATGGATTCGTCATTATGTACATGTCAAAAGAATAACAGCCAGGTCCATAAGCTACATCCTAGACCTAACTACGTGGCTCCTTGTGTGACGGCACACCAAAAGGCTCCTATGCGCCCGGCCTCGCAGGTCGTCATCCATACACACACGTCCACCCCGAAGCTTCAAAAGGACGGCCTTGCCTTCAAATCGCGCTCACATACCGTTGTCGCTGGTGCCTACAACACACAACATAACAAGTGAGCCACCGAGGCCCAGTAAGCAGAAATCATGCCTCATATATATGTAATAGCCGACGTCGCACGTCGTATAAGGTGCCATAGAAGTCGCCCATGACTCAACTGTGAGTCGACACACCGACCTATATATGCGGGTCTTCATCGCATACAAGGGACATATTATTATGCACACTGAGTCCCACGACCCTCCCTCATGAGTTCGTGCGTGCACATAAATATGCATAGGCGAGTGAATGTAATCTAATCTTACCACGTGAAACATTTCAAGCAATTTACGAAATCATAAAACCACATAGGCACGTAATCACGCAAATTTGACATACGCAAGTAAGTTGTGTGTCGTAGTTGGATTTCTACTTACCTGTCGTCCACGCTAAATTAGCTCGCTCCCTGTTGAGTTCCTAACATACGACCTTTAAATAGAATGGTTAAGACGTTAGTGCCTTATCTTATCTTGGCTAATTTTATTGAAGCAATTAGCTTTCGTCCTCTTGGTTATTTTAAACTATGTTAATTCGTTACAATCTCAAATAACTCGATTCTAGTCTAGGCTAAGTCCCTGCCCAATTTTAATTCTAAGTCATGTTGGAATCTAATTTCGACCCTAACTATTCATCTCGTCAAAAGTCCACCACTTTAGGGTTTAGTTTCGATCGATGCTTTGCAAGGTCTCCTACTTTCGATTGAGTTGTACATTACTTAAGTAAATTCGCCAACTTAGTTCCTAATCTACATGAGTTTCGTCGTGCCCGACGTCATTAGGGTTTCAATCGAAACCATGCATGGTTGAAGATCACTTTCAATCGATTTTGCATGCATGTGGGTCACTTCGCTCGATGATTCATCGAAAGCTCACTTTCGCGGTGTTCTGACGTCGGTATATCATCATCAGGGTTTCGATCGATACCATGCATAGAGTTTCGATTGGTTTAAGGGTTTCGCTCGATTGATTCTCCAATCGCCTACGTTTCGCTGCGTGATGACATCACCATCTCATCACCTTGGTTTCGCTTGACGCCGTGTGTATTGAGGAGGGAGTTTCGCCGCGTGATGGTGTCTGCATGTCATCATCCCGGTTTCGCCCGAAACCATGCGTAATGAGGAGCTCATTTTGATCGATGGGGAGTGGTGTGTGGTGAAGTTTCGATCGATTTTCGCACAATGGGGTGAGTTTCGATCGAAACTCATGGATCTTCTATCCTTTAGTTTCGATCGAAACCTACCTATACCTTAGATCATAATTCGCCCGATTCTTAGGGTTTTCCAATCATCAAATTTTTAATTTGGTATTCCTAGTTTCGACGGAAAGTGCTTTCTAATATTAGATCGCCCAAAAGATCATGTGTTTTACATCAATCGGCCGAAATCTTCAAATATTCCTCCTATCTAGAACTTAATTCCCTTACCTATTCCGCCCAGAACATAGGGCTTCGGAAGTTTCTTTCATTCTAACATCATTTGTTCTAGAATTTGAAGTTATAATTCCTAGCGCAAGCCTTACTCCAATCGAGCAATACATTCTCCCTCACTAAACTCGTTAGCTCGATTCTACACTCCAAATTAAGGTTTCTCGGGTCTTTCTTACAATCGTTACTGATATTGCAAGGTTTAGGGATAGTATTTCACTTACCAATTAGAACCCTTAAGCTACTCGACTTCTTCTCCTTCCTTGTTTTAAGCTCCCCGGTGGTTTTCTTGATGGTGGAGTTCGTGAGCTTGAAATGGGCTTTTGGGTAATGGACAAGCTTTGGGGAGGTGGTGATGGGATGTATGGAACGAAATTATCCCTTAAATCAAGGGAGTTTGTTTGCTAAAATCATCTCTAAGGGTATTGGGCCAAATTTCTTAGTTCTAGCGCACCTAAGATTTTACATCATATTTTCACTCATGGCCTAGTTTCCTCTTGGGCCTATTTTTAAGATCCTAGTTAAATGGGAAACCATGTGGCCCAAATTATTTCCTAAATCACATAAGCACATAATTAAATAAATCATGTAGTCATAACATCAATGCACTTAATGTACATAACTCCAAAATCACCTAAGCACATAATTCGTACATGAGCACAGAGTAGTTGTACGAAATGCACATAATTGCATCCATTATTTACGCAAATTTATTGGCCTCTAATACTTACGGGGACCCGGGTGCTACAGGCTGTACATGGATGAAAACATGTGGAGCGGCATTAAGGTTTTTGATATTTTAGTATTTTGGGGCTACGAAATTTGTATTGCTGAGACTTTGTAATATTGCTTTTGTTGAAATATATATTATTTTATGAAAAAGTTTTTGCTAGACGGGCCATCTGAGGCTTGCGTTGCGGAAAACCTGCCACTAATTGCTATTAGAAAATGAGTGCCGTCACACATGGTGAGTACTGACAGTTTAAAGGTTGAGCGATTCCTTGAGGGATTGAAACTTGAGGCAAAGCTAATGTTGTGGCAGTCACAATCACTAATGAAATGATATGACTCATGGTTTTCCTTTGTGGTTATTGTTGATAACATATAAAAAGTGCCAATTCACTATCCAATAACAGGTAATCTCACATGAATAAGTATGCAAAACGACATTCTATTTGACGGACCTAGATGTACACATACAAGACGAGAAGATAATTATTAGATGTCAATAATGCATTTTTGAATGGTGACCTCTTTGAAGAAGTTTACATGGACATACCCCCAGGTTATGAGACTTCTTTGATTTCTTGCAAAAGGCAAACAAGTTAGTCTTTTACATAAAGGGTAAACTCTGTCTTTTCCCCTAATGGTTATACTAAGATGCGTTGGTACTACGTGGTTTTTATTACGCCATACACCTATATGGCTTCTAAAAAAATAGCACATAACCCCCTAGGCAACACCTTCCGGCAGAAAATGCATGACACGCGCTACTACTGCGACTGAAATAGAATTTGGTCAATTGACTGAAATGACTAAAATACCCCTAAAAGCATCGTCTTCTTCCCACGACGATCACTGTTAACGAAGAAATCCAAGTTGAAGAAGAATCCAAGTTGAAGAAGAAATCAACAATCATGAAGATCAATTGAAGAAGAAATCGGCAATCCTAAATTGAAAACAAAAACATCAGTGAGCAAGTGACTTTCAAACAAGGTGGCCTAGGGTGCGTTCGATTGAGACGGACAACAAGGCGTTCTCATGCGCTTACTATGGACTATTCTGACTGACGATACGATCACGATTTGGGCCACTTGGATTCGGCAGACGAGGCTGCACAACAAGTCCCTGTGGTCGATCCGGCCAACCACGCATAGTTCCTGGAGCTGGAAGAATATCTTGAAGCTTCGCGCCGATTTCCACCCACTCGTTCAGTTCAGCATCGGCAATGGGGCCAACACTTTCACCTGGACTGATCCGTGGTTGCTCGAGGGGCCCCTCGTGGAACGGTATCCTCGTGGCCCTATGATCATGGGTCTACTACTGGACTCGAAGCTCAGCGAGGTGATCAATGAGAGGGGATGGTGCTGGCCGGCTCAAACTTCGGTGAGTACCTTGAGATTTCTCCCCTTCTTCCCCACATCCGACCGAGAGAACCAGACACCTTTTGTTGGGTCGCTGCTGTGAATGGACGATTCTCTACCTTCTCTGCTAGGGAGAGGCTGCGCCCTAGGCAGTCAAAGTTCCTTGGTATACCCTATTTGGTGGCCCGCTTGCCATTCCTAGGCATGAGTTCATTCTATGGCATCAACGACTGTCTCATCTAAACATGAAAGCTCTCCAACGTCTTTCTACGAAAAAGTTGGTTCACGGTCTTCCAACTATACAACTACAAAGGTAGCATCATTGTTCGGCATGTCACCTTGGAAAAATGAAGCGAGCATCTCATCACGTCAAGCAAATTGCGTCTACTTCTCGACCATTGGAACTAATTCACATGGATCTCTGTGGTCCGATGCAGACTCAGAGTATCAATGGAAGAAAGTATGTGCTAGTGATTGTAGATGACTATTCTCGCTACACGTGGACAAAGTTCCTCCGAACGAAGGATGAGACTGGTGACTTGATAATCAATTTTGTGAACACAACTCAAAATCTGCTGCAACAGACTATTCAAGTTGTTCGAACAGACAACGGCACTGAGTTCAAAAACAACCACCTCAGTGAGTTCTATCAAAAACTTGGAATAAGTCAACAATTTTCAGCCGCCAAAACACCTCAGCAAAATGGGGTCGTCGAAAGGAAAAACCGAACACTAGTGGAAGCCGCTCGTACAATGCTGATCCAGTCGGGACTTCCACACTTTCTATGGGTTGAAGCAGTCAATACCGCTTGTTTTACTCAAAACAGGACGGTGGTTCACAAACGGTTCAACAAGACTCCGTAGGAGATTGTGAACAACAGAGTGCCCAATATCTCTTTCTTTAAAGTCTTCGGGTGCAAGTGCTTTGTGGCGAACGACCGAGAACAACGTGCAAAGTTCGACCCTAAAGCATTCGAAGCTACATTTGTCGGGTATTCTTCAACCTCAAAAGCGTACCGAGTATACATCAAGTCCAACCGAACTATTAGGGAAAGCTATAATGTCACTTTTCACGAAGTGGCACAAATGGCTTCTGCTCAACTCAGTCCAGGACCCGTGCCTAACCCGATGGTTCCTGCTCAAATCAGTTCAGGACCCGTGCTCTACCCGTTGGCTTCTGAAGGCAACATTTCAGAACTCGTAATCACTGGTGTGTTGGCACAAAACCAACAGAAGATTGCCACAACTTCAGGATCAGTGTCAGACGAAGCAACGAGACTTGCAATAGACGATTTGGATTCTCTCTTCGAACCAGTATATCGGTCATGCACCACTGCACCTACAGTGGATTCTCCACCGTTCGAGACCGACGTACCAAGTTCATCTCATACATCTACCCCACCCGATTCAGATTTGCCACAGAACACCGAAGAACCTACAGTGGTCCTCGAGGAAGTATCATCAGAGACGATCGATCCAAGTGCAGAATTGGAACTTCCTCCGACAAATGATCAATCGGAGACTCTAGGCAATCTAGATCCACAGATGGCTGACGCATCTGCTACAGCCTTGCCTCATGAGCGCATGTGGACTAGAGGTCACCCTGTCGATCAAATTGGCAATCCTTCGGATGGTGTGAGGACGCATCGTCAACACAGTCTTTTCAGTTGCTTCCTGAGCCAAAACGAGCCTACCAAAGTAGCAGACGCACTTCGAGACCCGGATTGGACAATTGCAATACAAGAGGAAATCAATCAATTCGAACGTCTTCAAGTGTGGACCTTGGTACCCCGTCCACATGGGAAAACAATGGTCGGAACTAAATGGGTTTTCAAGAATAAGAAAAATGAAGATGGTGAAGTGATGCGGAACAAAGCAAGGCTAGTAGCTAAGGGATACAATCAACATGAAGGCATCGACTACGACGAGACTTATGCTCCTGTTGCCCGTATCGAAGCTATCTGCCTCCTACTGGCTTATGCGGATCACAAAGATTTCAAAGTTTATTAGATGGATGTTAAAACCACTTTTCTCAACGGCGTGTTAAAAGAAGAAGTCTACGTCGCTCAGCCGGAAGGTTTCGTTGATCAAGAACATCCGGTCACGTCTATCGTTTGGACAAAGCTCTCTATGGACTAAAACAAGCCCCACGTGCTTGGTACGATGTCCTGAGTGATTTCCTCGTGAAGTCTGGATTCATACGAGGAACGATAGACACAACCCTCTTCATTAAATGGCATGAAAAAGATCTGATGGTCGTCCAAGTATACGTCGACGACATCATCTTCGGATCAACAAATCCTCGGCACTGCAAGAAGTTTGGAGATCTTATGAAGAGCAAATTCGAAATGAGTCACATAGGAGAGATGCAATTTTTCTTAGGCCTTCACGTTAGGCAGCTCAATGATGGAATTTTCATCAGTCAAACAAAATACATCAATGACATTCTGAAGAAGTTCATCAAGACCAAAACAAGCCTGTTAGCACTCCTATGTCACCAAGCTGCAAGTTGGATGCCGATCCCTCTGGTAAATCGGTCGACATCACACTGTATCGCAGTATTATTGGATCTCTTCTCTACCTCACTTCGAGCCGGCCGGACATCATGTTTGCCACTTGCTTGTGTGCCCGTTTTCAAGCCGAACCCAAAGAATCCCATATGCTCGCGGTGAAAAGAATTCTTTGCTATCTTAAGGGCACCTCTACCCTAGGCCTATGGTATCCAAAGGGTACGAATTTCAAACTTATCGGCTACACTGACGCTGACTATGCAGGTTGCCGAATGGACAGGAAAAGCACGTCCGACGGCGCTCAATTTCGTGGCGAAAAGCTGGTCTGCTGGTCATCCAAAAAGCAGAACTGTGTGTCCACTTCGACGGCAGAAGCGGAATACGTAGCTGCCGCCAGCTGTTGCTCACAGATGCTGTGGATGCGGACACAGCTTCACGACTATGGGTACAATCTAACTAACATACCCATATATAGTGATAGTCAGAGTGCAATTGCCATTACTTGCAATCCTGTTCATCATTCACGCACAAAACACATAGACATTAGATATCATTTTATCAAAGATCACGTAGAAAAATGCACGATAGAGATGTACTTTGTGAACACGGAGTTTCAACTAGCCGACATTTTCACCAAGGCCTTGGATGAAAAACGATTCCAATTCATTGTCGGAAAATTAGGCATGTTGAATCTTCCGTAATATATGCATTACCTGATCTTCTGTGCTATCACATGCTCTATTCTATGTGTTTATTTGTTCTTATCTTGCGTGATATTAAAAAATAAAAATAAAAAAAATATAAAATAATAAAAATAAAACATATATAATATAATGGGGTATGACGAAATCCTTTAGGATGCTTTGATCTAAAGTCACCAAGAATTTTACCCCGACATGCGATCGATTTAATTGCTTAATTTTGTCAGTCTAAGTCGCATTCTTGCGTCTAAAAGGTCAGTTGATTGTTCCACTAGGCACAAAGTCACTCTACATGCGTGAGGATTCAAGCCTTGTTCCTTTTTCTTTCTTTGGATCTACTTCTCGAGTGAGTCACACATCACTTACTTGTTTTACCTAGTGATTCTTGGTGTCATACTCACCTTGCGTTAGATCGTAGGAAAATGATAAGGGAGTTTAGGATATTCCTCATCGGCCTTATATAAACTTCCCACGTTTGCCCCTAGTCATCCAATTTGAGCCTTCTCCGACGTCCTTTTCTTCATTTGAAACCCATTCCCAGCCTTCAACCGAATTCTATACTCTTCGAATGGTTGTTCAAACGAGAATAGGAGGGGAGATAACAAAAGGAAAGTAGGATGATGACAAAAGAAGGCATTGCTCAACGCGCAAATACCAAAGTAACCAGCCATCCAACTACTTTGCAAAAAGTGGTGTGGTTCCTGCTACGAACATCTCCAACGATAATCTCGTACGCTCGTCAGAACGGCTAGAAGAGGAGCACCACGAAGTGAACTTCTCCAACGATAATCCAGTCTTATATCGGGAAACGAGAAGAGGAGCGCAGCCTCGGGTACGAATTCCATAACCGTGAACTTTTCCAAATAGATAATCTCTGAAACCTATCTAGGGACTAAGAGAAGAGGAGCACGGTATCGACTCGAGAATCAACAAGAAGAACTTCGCCTACGATAATCTCCTATAGCCTCATGGAGAAGCGGAGCTTCAGCTTGAGCATAGCTTATTAAGGGATAGTAAATGAGGGAGAAAAGAAGAAAGATGCCGAAAAGAAAGGAGACGGACGTAGAAATGGAAGATGACGAAGAGATAAGCTCACTTTCCTATAAATTCCTTCCCTTCTAAGTCCTAGCCAAACTAAAACCTTTACACTCCTATTGATTCCAATCGACGGTCTCTCGCTTGGGAGAAATGATTAAACATGCCTCGATCACAGGTAAACTGAGTTAAAATTGCTTGTGTTGACTTGAGTGATATAAATATAAAAATCCCAAGTTAGAAAGAGCAAGAGCGAACCTAGTAAGAGTTGTCGAAATGGAGCAACCTATGAACTTAGGACTATAGTTTGACGACATGACTTGACTGCATTTTTCTCTTTCAAATGTCTTGTAAAATACGAAAAAAATTATATATATATAAAAGTTAAATAATAAATTTCGCACATTTTGACATGAAATGTTATGTTTCATATGCATTGAATTGAATAAATGCGAATTTTTTTATGTCGCGCATTCTAAATGCAATTTTAGATTGCATTGGTACTGAATTGTTTAAATGCGATAAGCTTTTCTATGCTCTAACCCTCACACAATATTTTGAAGTACATGTTTTCGGGGACCATGTACACATACTTACTTGGTAAATTTCTGTGTTTTTATGCTCGTGACTTGAATTGACTTAATATGCTTGCATAATTAGTTAATTCATGTGCATCAATTGAGGGGGAGCAAGTATAAAAAATTTTGATTTAGCTCCAAATATTTTTGACGTTTTTCTCTGAGTATTTCAGATATTTCAAAATTAAGGAGTGAGACGTCGACACTACAAAGAGAGGAGCTAAACACAAGACCATATATTTCAAAGATAAAATTGCCCAAAATAATTGTTGATTAACTCCATTATTACTAACGTTTATCTCTAAGTGGTACAGATTTTTAAAACTACTACCAGGGGAGCTAGACGTTACTACACTGAAAATACAGGGAGTTAATTGCATATATTTTAATTACTAAGGGCGAGCCTTGTTATGGGTTTTATTTTGAAATTGGGGTCAATCTGAAATTCTTTAGAAGAACTTACTATCGAGAAACTGGATATTAGAATTAATTCGCAATCTAAAAGTTTCTCGATCGTAAACAGTGTTGGGACAATTTTTGATTAATTGCGATAATTTGCGATCGAAAAAAAAAATTTGAATTGAGAAACAATTTTCGAATCAAAAGTTTCTCGAGCGCAAATAGTAATGGACCTGATCCATTTAATCGCAAAACGTCCAATCGCAAGCCAACATTCATTTACAGCGAGTTATTAAAAGTTCACTTTTTGTCAGTCGAAAAACTTTTTCTCACGCAAACCTAATCGTATAATTTTCTCTCTCGACAAACTCTCACTGAGAGTTCCAAACTTTCAAAATCTTTCGATTTTCAACCAACAAATTGTCTGTTTAAGGTAGAAATGAGATTCATTTGACGGTTGCGTGCGATTTAACTCATTTAGCATCTGCATTTTGTAGTTTTTCGCATTTTAGGATAAGATCTTTCGACGGTTCTTCAAAAAAACGATTTAAGAGTATACTGTTTCACTAAATCTAGGCATGCTTCTTGGATTTTCTGAGTTAAATGCCTGTTGTTTAGATAGATTCGTTGTTTTTGATAAAAACGAATAGCGTAAATCGTTGGAAAATTTCCATCTGTGATGATAAAAAGAGTTTCGATGAAACTGGATTCTTTGATGTTTTGAAGCTATCGAAGAACTTTGTCGATTGCAAATAGACTTAATTGAATATCAATTCAATCGAGATACTATTTGTGTCGATTTAGTTTTCGATCGCAAAATTTTGACTTAGTCATCACTATAAAAAGATTATTTACCGTCAAGAAAAATCCAATTATGATTTTCTGCGAGCGAAAAACTTATGCACTGAATAGATAATTTAGATGCAAATTTTATCGAGCGTAAAACTCACTATCGCAAAATAGTAGATTTGATGACAATTTGGTCGGAAAAATTTAGCAGCGAAAAATTAATTTTTCAACGCTTAATTTTTCGATCGTAAAATTCGCCGCTTAGGTCTTAATTGATCGAAAAATTTCTCGACGATTGACTTAGTCTTTCGTAGACAAATTTCTCGATAGAAATATTTCGCAGCAAAAATTTTACTTACAATCGAAAATCACATACCGCTCGATAAATTTCAATTCGAAAAATTTTATTCAATCGAAGAAAATTTCTCGACAGTAAATTTACCTGAGAATTAGTTTCTCGATCGTAAATTTACCCGGAATTTTACTCGATCGTAAAATTGATCGACTACAGTCTAAATTTCATCGTCAACACTTAGGAAATTTTTCACCAAGTCCTTTACACTGTAGCGAGTATCAACGAACAAAATTTCTCGATCGAAAAATTAGACGGAATGCTTTCAATTGAAATCAATGCATAGGAAATCAAATCGCAATTCAATTTTATCGACCGAAAATTTACTCGGCATGAACAGTGACTTACTGATTTCGCACTTAGCGAAATTTCGAACTATTTTTCAACGCGACATATTTCATTCGAAATTACATTCATGCCATCACGATTTTTGAAATTGAACATAGATTATGCATTTGGTATGATTTCAATTCAAAATTCACCGAACATGCTATTATTTGCAATATTATTATAGTTTGATGAAATTTATTCGTATTTCGACTAAAAACAAAATTGAACTAATGAACTTTTATATATCTTATATTTCAGATGGATCGCTACCCAAGATACAACCACATCTACGATCACAACCTTAATCTAAAGGTTCAAGATACGAATTTCCAGCTCGATCTGAGAACGTTTAGGTGTCCAAACGAGATCATCGTATCAATCCTACAGGGCCACCCCATCTGGCATGCATTAACGGTCACCGCATCGGTGCCGATGGTCTATCTCCAGCAGTTCTGGGGATGCATACAAGGAGCAGTAGCGGATGGGACCTTCTCCTTCATGACCCGAATCGGGACGCGGCCCATAAACATGAGCAAGAGCCAGTTCGGCATGATACTAGACCTGTATTAGGACCCGCGGTCCCAACTACCTAATTCTAACGTATCCTATGTGTCTAACGTTGCTTTGACTTAAAAGGAGATGCGGAAATGCGTACGAAATTTTTCAATTTATGTAATGGAAGTAGTTTCTATACATGACAAAAGAATTACATGAATTCCTAACTTCATGTGAATCCTAATTACACGAGATTTGTACACATGCACATCAAAAGAATCTCTATGCGCCCGGCCTCATAGGTCGTCATCCATGCACACACTCCCATCCCAAAAGCCACTGGAAGCGTCAAAAGATTTGCCTTGCCATCTATGCGGTCACGTACCGTGGTCGCCCGCACCTACAACACATAACGTAAGGGATGAGCGATATGCTCAGTAAGTAGAAATCATGCATGACGTGCACGTGATAAAACCCCGCAAAGGCAATCCACGCCGATGCATCTTACGTGTTATGGATCAACTTAAATCTCATATCTTTTGTCTTAGGGCCCTTGGCAGACTTTTACCCAGGCGTACACCGTTAAGAGCTCTATCCAACCACGGGCATCAGCCCAAAGTATGAGGGCATCAACCCAACCATACTAAAGCATGAGGGCATCAACCCAACCACGCTAATCAGGGATATAAGGGCATCAACCCAACCATGAGGGCATCAACCCAACCATGGTAATCCCCCGACGCATCAACGTCGTTCATATACTGGCGACGCATCAACATCGCCGACGGCGCATCAACGCCGTCCCGGTGCCCCAGAAGTCGCCACTTAACTTAACTAATACTATCCTCGCCCACCTCGGCATTTAATTTTCGCTATTTGCGACATAATCATGCACGCTCATCATTTCATTACTCCCAAATGTGTCGTGCATGCTCGTGCATATGCATAATGCATTAAAGCCATAACGCTTACCGAAAGCATGCAACAATATCATACTAGTTCACGTAAACACGTAACCACCTTATCACGCAATCACATGAATTAAGCACATACACATATGTTATGCGTTGTAGTTGGATTTCCACTTACCTGTCGTCCATCGACTAGCGCTACTGAACTGGTGAATTTCCTAAGTCCCGACCTTAAGCATAAAATATTAGTGTCCGTATACTATTTAATTCATAGGATCATCTAAGTGTTCGAAGTTCCTAAATGAAATATTATTTTTATTATGGTATTTGAAAGGTAGTTGTTAATTTAAAATTCGTGGAATTTCATAACCTCGTGAACTATTTTAGACTTATGATTTGTAATTTAGTCTAACCACTTGAAATTTGCGAACTTACATAATTCGTGAAGTACAGATCACACCAGCATGATTCGTGAAAATCGTATTTTGCGAACTACTTGAAACCTTATACCTATTGAACTTCCTAGGACTCGTGAGATATGTGAATTTCGTAAACTAGCTTAACCTCCAATCTCGCAAAAGCGCCTTTCGCATTTACAATTTGCAAACTCAGTCTTATTCGCGAATTAGTTAGACTTAACATGGAATTCGCCAAGTTCTTCTCAGTTCGCGAAAGAGTCCAATTCGCCAGATGGGGTTCGGTCACATACTTAGCGGACTTCGTTTGTTCGCGGGTCTTATGAGTTCGCGAACCTGATGAGTTCGCAAAAAGGATTCTCCATCTAGCTCGGTTCGCGAAGTGGCCGAGTTCGCCAAATGGTTCCGATTCGCGAAACCCTTAACCCGCCACTTTTAGGGTTCGCGAAATAATCCTTCTATACACTTCCGCGAATTCATGAATGCGAGCCTATTGAGTTCGTGAATTCTCATACTATTAATGGCCCGTGATTTGTCCAATTCGCGAAAGCTAATTCGCCAAATCAAGTTTCGCCAAATCTATAATTCGGGAAATTTATTTCCTATATGAGGATTCGCAAAATATAATACATCATACCTAATTCGCGATTCTGTATAGTTCGCGAGCTACACTTTTCCTAGCCTTGGTTCGCGAATCTACCACCTCGCGACATGGTCTATATTGCGAATTATCTCGAATTCGCGAAACCCTAAGACCTCAAATTAGTTCGCGGCTCGCAAGGATTCATGAAACTAAGCTCGCCAACTTTCTTTGCGACGTCATTTCCTCCCATTCGCGAAGTTCAGTTCGCCAAATCCTAACTCCTCATGCTTATTTCGCGAATCCGCTCATACTAAAAACACCTTTTAATTCGCGAAACACTAATGATAAAGATCAAAAGTTGATTTCTCAAGAACACGTTGGAGACCGATATGAACTCCTTAAACCTAAAGTCGAGATTAATTTAAAACATAAGTTTTTGGCAGATTTTAGATTTTGTTAACGTCTTAAGCATGTTAAATTCGAAGTTTATGCCTAAGAATGCCGAATCAAAGTGAGAGAATCCACCCTCAAGAATTAAGCTTGCACAAACTTAGCAATTGATGACCCCGTGCTCAAAATCCATAGGATATTCTTTTACTTAAATAAGGATGAAAACAAAATATAGAATTGGGGTAAGAAACTTATACCTATTCACGCATTGCAAGAGTTCCTTTCGAATTATTCTTCTTCTTCTTTCACTCAGCTTCGTTGGTTTCTTTCTCAAATGAGGTATGGAGGTTTTAAAATCTTTTTAAAGTATGGTGATGGGATGTAAATGACGAAAATATCCCATAGATTAAGGAGAGTTGTTCCTAAGGTCATTTTTAAATGTTTTGGGCCTCAACCCTTGGCTTGGCCCATTAACCTAATTCTTTTTGGGCCTCAACTTATAAGTAGCCTATTTTTGAATATTCCTAATAAATTGAGGGTCACTTGGTACAATTTAATTGGCCAAATTTCGCAAGATCACCAAAGAGCGTAATTTACCACGCGAAACCTCATGTAAGTCGCATACGCACGAAATTAATGCATGAAAAGCACATAATTGTGGTCAACCTTTTGTGCAAAATTTATTGGCCTTACTATTTTCGAGGACCCAGGTGCTACATCCTCCCCCCCTTAGAGAGGATTTCGCCCCCGAAATCAGCCCGTTTGGAACAATTCAGGATAGCTGACCCTCATCTCATCTTCACGTTCCCAAGTCGCTTCTTCTATCGACTGGTTCCGCCATAACACTTTTACTAGAGGGATCTCCTTATTCCTAAGTCTTTTCGTTTCGTGCATCAAAATCTCGACGGGTATTTCCTCGTAACTAAGGTCTGGCTTCAGTTGTTGGTGTGGAAATTCGTCCTTCAGCACATGATTGATCAGCAATATACTTTCGTAAGGTTGAGACGTGAAACACATCGTGCACTTGTGGTAATGATGTCGGTAGTTCCAACTGAGGCTTCTTCACCAACTCTTTTCACTATTCTGAATGGACCAATATACCTCGGGCTCAATTTTCCCTTCTTCCCGAACCTCTTAATGCCTTTCATCGGTGACACTTTCACGAAAACCCAATCATCAATTTCGAATTCTAGCGGTCTGCGTCTTCGATCCGCATAACTCTTTTGTCTGCTTTGCGCCGCGCGCATTCTCTCTCGGATCGTCGCGATGATTTCCGTCATTTCTTGGATAATATCTGGGCCTAGCATCGCCCGTTCACCGACTTCATCCCAATGTACTGGGGATCTGCACTTTCGTCCGTATAAGGCTTCGTAAGGGGCCATTCCGATCATGGCTTGGTAACTATTATTGTACGAGAACTCCACGAGTGGAAGGTACTTGCTCCAGTTGCCTTTGAAATCAAGCACACAGGCTCGTAGCATGTCTTCCAGTGTCTGGATAGTTCTTTCCGATTGACCGTCTGTTTGGGGATGGTACGCTGTACTAAATGAAAGCTTTGTCCCCATCGCCTTTCGTAGGCTTGTCCCAAACTTAGATAGGAATCTTGAATCACGGTCTGATACTATCGACAACGGTACTCCATGGAGTCGTACTATCTCTTGGATATACAGTTCCGCATATCGCTCCATGGTGAATGTCGTACTTATCGCCAGGAAATGGGCAGATTTCGTAAGTCGGTCTACAATCACCCATATTGCATCATGCCCTTTCACGTTCTTCGGCAATCCGCTTACAAAATCCATCGTTATGTTGTCCCATTTCCAATCTGGGATTGGTAAAGGCTGCAGCGTTCCTGTTGGCCGTTGGTGTTCTGCCTTAATTCGCTGGCAGGTAAGGCATTGACTCACAAATTTGGCTACGTCTTTCTTCATCCCTGGCTACCAATAGTTCGTCCGTAGGTCCCTATACAGCTTAGTAGCTCCAGGATGTACGGAGTAGGGTGTGGTGTGTGCTTCCGCCATTATGGCACGTCGAAGCTCCGCACCATCTGGTACATATAGCCTGTTCTTATAATACAGACTTTCGTCATCTCGGAACGCAAAGTCTGTCGTCGACTGCTCTGCTTGTTTTCCTTTGCTCCCAATATAGAACTCATCACTTTCCTGCGCTTTTTTGATTTGCTCCAGTAACGTAGGTTGCAGTGTTAAAGCCGCTAATCTAGTCTCGACTTCGCCCAGTTGTACGATCTCCACTTCGAGTTGTTGCAGTTCCGTGCTCATCTTATTTCGACTTAGGGCGTCAGCTACCACGTTCGCTTTGCCTAGGTGGTAGTTGATTACGCAATCGTAATCCTTCACCTATTCCAGCCATCGCCTCTGTCTCAAGTTCAATTCCTTTTGCGTGAAGAAATACTTCAGGCTTTTGTGGTCCGTGTAGATCTCGCATCGTTCCCCATACAAATAGTGCCTCCAAATCTTCAGGGCAAAGACCACTGCTGCCAACTCCAGGTCGTGTGTCGGATAGTTTTTCTCGTACTCCTTCAGTTGTCGCGAGGCATAGGCCACTACTTTCCCGTTTTGCATCAGCACGCATCCTAAGCCATTCTTCGAAGCATCACTGTAAACTGCGAATCCCCCGGTTCCTGATGGTATCGTGAGAACTGGGGCCGTGGTCAGTCGGCTTTTCAGTTCTTGGAAGCTCTTCTCGCATTCCTCGCTCCACTGAAACTGAGTGTTCTTCCTTGTTAATTTCGTCAGCGTTGAGGCGATCTTCGAGAAGTCTTTGATGAACTTCCTGTAATAGCCTGCCAAGCCGAGGAAGCTCCGTACCTCGGTCACATTTGTTGGCTGAGGCCAGTTACTAATGGCTTCGATCTTGTTTGGATCCACAGAATTCCCGCCCCGGAGATAATATGTCCTAAGAAGGCGACTTGATTCAGCCAAAACTCACACTTCTTGAACTTAGCGTACAGCTGCTTCTCCCGAATACTCCAAGAACTGTTCTCAGATATTACTCGTGTTCCTCCTTCGTCCTTGAATAGATCAGAAGTTCGTCAATGAACACTATGACGAACTTATCCAAAAACAGTTTGAACACTCGGTTCATCTGATCCATAAAAGCTGCTGGTGCGTTAGTCAGCCCGAAAGGCATGACTAGGAACTCGTAGTGTCCATAGCGCGTACTGAAGGCAGTCTTAGGGATATCTTCCTCTCGAATCCTTAGCTGTTGATATCCGGATCGTAGGTCGATCTTTGAGAACACTGTAGCGCCTTGTAATTGATCAAATAGATCGTCGATCCTTGGGAGGGGATACTTGTTCTTAATCGTTATTTTGTTCAACTCCCTGTAGTCAATGCACAGTCGCATGGTTCCGTCTTTCTTACGCACAAACAATACTGGCGCTCCCCAGGGAGAGAAACTTGGCTGAATAAATCCTTTTTGTAGTAGCTCGTCTAATTGCTCCTTGAGCTCCTTTAGTTCCGTCGGTGCTAACCGATAAGGCGTTTTGGATATAGGTGCTGCTCCAGGCACTAGGTCTATGGTAAACTCAATTTCTCTATTGGGTGGCAACCCTGGTAAGTCTTTGGGAAAAACGTCTGAGAATTCTCGAATCACGGGTACTTCTTCCAATTTCGAGGATGAAATCTCTTCCGACTTCATCGCAAAAATGAAATATGCTTCACATCCTGCACGGATTGATCGCTGGGCCTTTAGCGCTGATATTCTCGATACACTTCTTTCTTTTACTACCCCCGTGAAAGTAAAAGGCTCACTTTCGTCTAAGTTGAACGTGACTACCTTACGCCTACAGTCTATCACCGCTCCGTACTTTGAAAGCCAGTCCATCCCGAGGATCACCTCGTAGTCGTCCATCGGGATGACTATCAAGTCTACAGGCAATTCCCTACTATCTACTACTACCAGGCAGTCCCGCATTATTTGGTCTGTTCTAGTGGGAGTCCCGTTCGGGATTGCTACACTATATTCATAATCCGCCCGCTCAGGCGTTACCCCTAATTTCGTCACATACTTCATAGATGCAAATGAGTGGGTCGCCCCGGAATCTATTAGGATGCATGTGGGTGTCTGGTGGATAAGGATGGTACCTGTCACCACCGCCGGGTTGTTTTCTGCCTCTTCGAATGTCATTGTGTACACCCGAGCTGGTACCATCTGTGGTCTTGCCTGGCCTCCGGCTTGATTTCTCGTCGCCCATTCCGGGCATTGCCTCGAGAAGTGCCTCGTCTTCCCGCATTTGAAACAGTTGTTAGTCTGGGCATAGCAGTTTCCGGAATGTCTTTTCCCGCACTTTAGGCAGCTCGGGATAGCGGGTGGTGGAAATCCCCCTTGATTTGGGTTCAGCAGTCGATTTGGAATCCCTTGTGGTCGTTGAGGTGGCTTATTCTGAAAGTTCGACTTCCCGCCTTTGCGTACGAATTGGCGTTTCTAACTTCCCCCGCTCCACTGTGATCCTTGGACTTGTGCAAATTTTCTCTTGGCCTCTTGGGCACGAACAATCCTGGCCTCGGCCTGCTCTGCCACCATGGCCCTTTCTGCCACTTGTGCGTAGGTGGCTCCCTGTAGTCCAGCCATACTTACGTCTCGATACAGTTCAGGCTTCAGGACTTCAAGGAATCGCTCAATTTTGATAGCGTCCGTGCTCACCATATGGGCGGCAAACCTCGACAGCTGCTCGAATTTCCTGATGTATTCGGCCACGGTGATGGATCCCTGTCTAAGGTTGATGAACTCATTTAAGCGCTGTGCTCGCACCGGGGAAGTAAGATACTTGCCCCTGAACAACTCCTTGAATCTCTTCCAGCTCATGGTTGCAGGATTCTCAATCACCATAATGGTGTCCCACCAATGCCCCGCGCTTCCTCTTAGTAAGAATGCGGCACATAGGGCTTTCTCTGCCTCAGGGACGCGGCTATAGACGAACATGCTCTCCAAGGTCCTGATCCAGTCTTCAGCTGCCGTTGGGTCGGCTGTATCCTCGAATGTTGGCGGGTTCAGCCTTCGGAATCTTTCCCCGACTATCTCTGTCCTGTCAGCCTGAGTGGATCCAGCGTTTGTGTTGTTCTGCAGAATCAGCTGCTGAATCTGGGTGGACTGTTGGCGTACCAACTCCATGAGTTGGAAAATGGTCGCATCACGATTGTCACTAGGGGCTGCGTTTCCCCTGTTCTGATCATCACCTCCGCTGCTCCCTCCTCTATTTCTAACCGTTTCCTTATCTATCCTGATAGTCCTATGGCCAATAAATTATGCCACACCTTCATATAGATATAACACTTACAGGCAAGGCTGCTTCCACGCTTTTGGGTGTGTATACATGGACAGTCTACAGAACCTGTGACCGAAGCTCTGATACCACTCTGTCAGGACCCACGGTCTCAACTACCTAATTCTAACGTATCCTATGTGTCTAACTTTGCTTTGACTTAAAAGGAGATGCGGAAATGCGTATGAAATTTTTCCATTTATGTAATGGAAGTAGTTTCTATACATGACTAAAGAATTACATGAATTCCTAACTTCATGTGAATACTAATTACACGAGATGTGTACACATGCACATCAGAAGAATCTCTATGCGCCCGGCCTCACAGGTCGTCATCCATGCACACACTCCCATCCCAAAAGCCACTGGAAGCGTCAAAAGATTTGCCTTGCCATCTATGCGGTCACGTACCGTGGTCACCCGCACCTACATCACATAACGTAAGGGATCGATATGCTCAGTAAGTAGAAATAATGCATGACGTGCACGTGATAAAACCCCGCAAAGGCAATCCACGCCGATGCATCTTACGTCTTATGGATCAACTTAATCTCATATCTTTTGTCATAGGGCCCTTGGCAGACCTTTACCCAGGCGTACACCGTTAAGAGCTCTACCCAACAACGGGCATCAGCCCAAAGTATGAGGGCATCAACCCAACCATACTAAAGCATGAGGGCATCAACCCAATCATGCTAATCAGGGATATAAGGGCATCAACCCAACCATGAAGGCATCAACCCAACCATGGTAATCCACCGACGCATCAACGTCGTTCATATACTGGCGACGCATCAACGTCGCCGACGGCGCATCAACGCCGTCCCGGTGCCCCAGAAGTCGCCACTTAACTAATACTATCCTCGCCCACCTCGGCATTTAATTTTCGCTATTTGCGACATAATCATGCACGCTCATCATTAATTACTCCCAAATGTGTCGTGCATGCTCGTGCATATGCATAATGCATTAAAGCCATAACGGTTACCGAAAGCATGCAACCATATCATACAAGTTCACGTAAACACGTAAGCACCTTATCACGCAATCACATGAATTAAGCACATACACATATGTTATGCGTTGTAGTTGGATTTCCACTTACCTGTCGTCCGTCGACTAGCGCTACTGAACTGGTGAATTTCCTAAGTCACGACCTTAAGCATAAAATATTAGTGTCAGTATACTATTTAATTCATAGGATCATCTAAGTGTTCGAAGTTCCTAAATGTCAAAATATTATTTTTATTATGGTATTTGAAAGGTAGTTGTTAATTTAAAACTCGTGGAATTTCATAACTTCGTGAACTATTTTAGACTTATGATTTGTAATTTAGTCTAACCACTTGAAATTTGCGAACTTACATAATTCATGAAGTACAGATCACACCAGTATGATTCGTGAAAATCGTATTTTGCGAACTACTTGAAACCTTATACCTATTGAACTTCCTAGGACTCGTGAGATGTGTGAATTTCGTAAACTAGCTTAACCTCCAATCTCGCAAAAGCGCCTTTCGCATTTACAATTCGCAAACTCAGTCTAATTCGCGAATTAGTTAGACTTAACATGGAATTCGCCAAGTTCTTCTCGGTTCGCGAAAGAGTCCAATTCGCCAGATGGGGTTCGGTCACATACTTCGCGGACTTCGTTTGTTCGCGGGTCTTATGAGTTCGCGAACCTGATGAGTTCGCAAAACGGATTCTCCATCTAGCTCGGTTCGCGAAGTGGCCGAGTTCGCCAAATGGTTCCGATTCGCGAAACCCTTAACCCGCCACTTTTAGGGTTCGCGAAATAATCCTTCTATACACTTCCGCGAATTCATGAACGCGAGCCTATTGAGTTCCTGAATTCTCATACTATTAATGGCCCGTGATTTGTCCAATTTCCGAAAGCTAATTCGCCAAATCAAGTTTCGCCAAATCTATAATTCGGGAAATTTATTTCCTATATGAGGATTCGCAAAATATAATACATCATACCTAATTCACGATTCTGTATAGTTCTTGAGCTACACTTTTCCTAGCCTTGGTTCGCGAATCTACCACCTCGGCGACATGGTCTATATTGCGAATTGTCTCGAATTCGCGAAACCCTAAGTCCTCAAATTAGTTCGCGGCTCGCATGGGTTCGCGAAACTAAGCTCGCCAACTTTCTTTGCGACGTCATTTCCTCCCATTCGCGAAGTTCAGTTCGCCAAATCCTAACTCCTCATGCTTATTTCGCGAATCCGCTCATACTAAAAACACCTTTTAATTCGCGAAACACTAATGATAAAGATCAAAAGTTGATTTCCCAAGAACACGTAGGAGACCGATATGAACTCCTTAAACCTAAAGTCGAGATTAATTTAAAACATAAGTTTTTGGCAGATTTTAGATTTTGTTAACGTCTTAAGCATGTTAAATTCGAAGTTTATGCCTAAGAATGCCGAATCAAAGTGAGAGAATCCACCCTCAAGAATTAAGCTTGCACAAACTTAGCAATTGATGACCCCGTGCTCAAAATCCCTAGGATATTCTTTTACTTAAATAAGGATGAAAACAAAATATAGAATTGGGGTAAGAAACTTATACCTATTCCCGCTTTGCAAGAGTTCCTTTCGAATTATTCTTCTTCTTCTTTCACTCAGCTTCGTTGGTTTCTTTCTCAAATGAGGTTATGGAGGTTTTAAAATCTTTTTAAAGTATGGTGATGGGATGTAAATGACGAAAATATCCCATAGATTAAGGAGAGTTGTTCATAAGGTCATTTTTAAATGTTTTGGGCCTCAACCCTTGGCTTGGCCCATTAACCTAATTCTTTTTGGGTCTCAACTTATAAGTTTAGCCTATTTTTGAATATTCCTAATAAATTGAGGGTCACTTGGTACAATTTAATTGGCCAAATTTCGCAAGATCACCAAAGCGCGTAATTTACCACGCGAAACTTCATGTAAGTCGCATAAGCACGAAATTAATGCATGAAAAAGCTCATAACTGTGGTCAACCTTTTGTGCAAAATTTATTGGCCTTACTATTTTCGAGGACCCGGGTCCTACAACCTGCCTCATCACGACAACTACGACCCGCTCCCGACGAACGCGGAGATGATTCAGGATTTCCTGCATATGGGATACCAACCGCCGCTTACCAGATTAGCTCAGGTCTAGAGCAGCGGTATCCCTCACGCCTGGAAGACACTGTTCGGCATAGTGAACAAGTGTCTGTCACCCAAACACGCCGGATTCGACAAGGGCAACGGCAACATATTGCGGATCTTTCACGGCCTCGCCTTCGCCAGAAACTACGACTTTGGACAGCTGATCTCGAACGATCTAGCTGAACAGATTCGGCTGAAGGAGAACCGGAGGTCGAAGAACGTGCCCTATGCTCGATGGTTCAACGTGATCATCAGGGAGTGCATGGAGCTACATGCAGAGAACATCCCCCAGCTACCTCAAGGTGGAAACTATCAGCCGCCAAGGCTTAAGTTCTTCCACAACCCACGGCTGACGGACCTGGACCAACCGTCGATGCCGATTCCAGTCAACCTACTCAGGCTCGCCGACCCCGCGGGAGCTGAGTATCAGAGGTTCTGCCGGGAACACAACTTAACGGAGGATATGATCAGAGGGCCCCCGGCAGATCACCATGTGAGCCCTCCCCAACACCAACCAAGCCCTGACGACGCGATGATTGACGTCGTCGCTCAGGAGCTTCAACAGGAGTCTCCTTCGATCGAAGAGCCAATGCCCGACGTAGAAGACACCTTGATAGACGTCGTGGCTACCGAGATGGCGCTAGAGGCTCCTGAACACGAATTCCAGGTGGAAGTGCCCGTACATGTTGGCGTGCTCGAAGAAACTTTTGAGGAGGTTCTTCAACAAGAAGCACAGCCCGAGACTGAAATGGGGCAAACTTCACTTCCACCGTGACGGATCAGACCTTGGAGAACGTCGATCGAGACCTTACTCCTCACACTGCCACCCCATCTGACACAGAGTCTGACGAGGAAATTAGTCTGATCAGGAGGAGTCACTCTTCCCGGCCGTCACTGCCGCCCCAGATACTACGCTGACCACGACGACAAGTGTTGCGGGCACATCTTCGCTCAATCTTGAGCCGCAACCAACTCACGTGGTATCTGGTTCGCAGGCACAACCTGAGCCTGCCTTAACACCCATAGAGGCGAATCCTCAGGATTCGACTCGAGGATTGGGTGGAAATCTCATACAGTCACAACCTAAAGTGACTGTGAGCCAGCCCCAAGAGTCGGTGTCTACTCTAGGGTTGATAACAGGCGACATCAGTCGTCTTGGTCCATCCTTGGAGGCGTCCCCACCATTTGTGACGAACGAGCAGTTCCAGGCTGCTCTCTCTGCCGCTGTACAGTCTATGGAAGACAAGATCACGGAGAGAGTACTACAAGTAATCGAGGCATCCCGAAGAGATACCGGGAAAGCACTTGCCTCTGAAGGCCCTTCGTCACAAACCCACCCCACACCTCCACAACCCACGCCCACCGACCCTTTAGCCACTTCCTCAATCCTCATCAACCCATATATCATCCCCATCACCGAGCTCCACGATATTCTCCTCGCCCGCCTGATAGGCCTGTCCACCGATCGCCTCAAGAAGAGTCCCTCTATCGGCGATTGGTGGATCATCCTGAGCCACCGACTGACACCTGCCAAGGCCAAAGCTCCCACTCCCGGCGCAGACATGACGATCCTGATGATCAGGACCCTCATGAGGGGGAGAAGAGGCCGAGGACATCTACATCTGGCCAAGGACAAGGCTCGGGCGCTACCCATACTAGCGCTGGAATTGGTGAAACACAAACCCAAACCCAAACCACCCATACCACCCAAACTACCCAAACCACGCACCGCACAGCCACTCTACCACATATCGACCCACCTACCTTTACCCTCAGGACGCCTCAGCCCACACCGCCGATCTACTCAAGCCCCTTGCTTCCGGAAGAAGAAGCAAGCGCTGCAATGCTGTAGCTCTGGCAGCTACCCAAGCTACTCCCTCCGTCGCTCCAGACCAACCGGGACCCTCTGGACATGGCGTCAATCCACACGAAGTGTTGGACAAGTACATCTTCGAAGGACAGTGGATGACCAATTCCATGCCCGAGGAGCATCAGAGACAACGACTTCAAGACGTACGCCACTTCTTACAACAAGCATCCGTGGACCTCGTGATCATTGAAGACGACGAAATTCAAGAAGGTGTAGACTATCAAAATGAAATCCCAAGGCTACCGGAGTTGATCGCACAACGAGCGGCCTCCCCTACAAGACAGATGCCAGGGACCGTTCGGATCGACACGCCGTGGGAGAACATTCATATAGAGATACCTTTCCTTGAAGAAGTCAGGGAAAACATTTGGAGGTCACCTGATCGCATTAAGAAGCCGGATGAGTTCGAGCTGAGAGGGATCTCACACTGGGATCAGCAGAAGAGAATGACATATTTCTGGATGCTGACCCAACTAGGACCGGACGTGAGGCTGGGGATCCCGAAGGATCGACTAAAGAGCCACTTCAGGGAACTCTCCCCAATTTGCCAACTCCTCGGTGTCTGCTGTGCCAAAGGAGGACTTCCAACACCTCACTACGTCATCGAACGAGTGGATAGGACCCGAGAGGAACTAAGCGAGTGCGACCTACCGTACCTCCACGCCGATGAAGTCTACCGTCTTTATCAGCTATACGTGGAGAAGTACAAAGGTCCTCAGGGCTTTATCAAGAAAGAAGGCCTCGAAGGGCTCTACCGGTTCATGATGCGACAAGTCAAGTACTTCGCCGCTCACGACCTTCAAATGGCGCTTGAGAGCAATATGAAGAAGGTCAACATGGCCGAACCACTCCTCAAAGGACCTGAGATCGAGAGGCTTCCAAGCAATCACGTGCACATCAGCTCTGTCATCGGCATCACCTACAACAATTGCCAAGAAGAATAGGTTGATGCTGAAGACAGAAATTCACAAGATTTGCGATGGAACTCTGAAGATCGTTAGGAAAAATATCGAACAGAGGTTGGAAGAAATAAACAGAGACACAAAGCTGAGGATCCACCGGTTTGTGAGAGAACGGCCACTCCTGATGGAATTATTGGATGACATCGAGGAGCGCCTGAAGCTCAGGGAAACGGTTAGAGACTACGAGCATGCGCTGGGCTTGCGCAGATCGTACTATGCCCGACAAGGACGAATAGCGCGGAGACGCAATCAAGCACAAAGGGGGAGAATGTAGAATATCATTTGTAATTGTGCTTGATTTCATTAGTTGTCCTTGTAATTAGAGGCTTTACTTATATTAGTCTTTTTATTAAGGACTAGTTTGATATTTATACCAAGCTTGTTTGGTATAAATACTTGTAAATGAATTGAGCTGAATAGAGAAAGTTTTGAGAATTGATCCGAAAGGTTTGCAATTCAATTTCTAGAGAGAGAAACAACAGTAACTTTCTCACTCTACTCGAAATCTCTCTCTCGATCTTCATTAGAGCTTTTCGATCGATTATTAATGTCAATCATACTCATCGAATTACTTAGAATTCATGCCTAGGATCTTAGAGTTGTTAATCTGAGGACCTCACAGTAGGGTTAAAGGAATAGATTCGATTTTACTTCTATTTCCTCTCGAATAAAAACTAACCTTAAGTAGCCATCTAAGTATACGGTTGAATTTTTTGTCCACCTGAGGACGAAATAAAGGCTAAAGCGTTCGACAGCTCCATTGAGATGGAGAATTTGAGGTGATGGTGCAAGGGTTCTGAGTTGTATTTGGCTGTGTGGCGACCCTACTTGTCTAATTAGGATTAGTGGCGGATTTCCGCAACGTAAGCCGCGGAAGGCCCGTCTAATTAAAACTTTTTCCTAAAATAATATACACTAATATAAATATCCATCTACATCGTTACCTCTGTACACGGGTCGAAGCCCCAACAATTTTCAAAAGAACAAAAATCCTACAGACACTCCACAGGTCTTCATCCATGTACCGCACCGCCCTGAAAAGTCCGTGGAGCACCGCCACCAGCCGCCTCAGTCACGACGCGTATTTGCGTCGGACTCAGTACCTACAACACGTAAACACTGAGCCATTTGCCCAGTAGGTGAATAAAATGCGTGTATGCAAGTGTGCACTCAACCCGATCCCAATTTCTCACAACATGGTATAATGTACACTCTTTCTTTTCCCACATTCCTATTTCACACAACACAGCCCTAGGTTAGGCTCGACAACTCCGCGCGCAATAGACTACTGGGAGGCCACCCCCAAGTCTCGCGGCGAGCTACGCCGGTAGTGCACTGATCGATCACGTCAATGTCCTCCTACCAGGTCGTATATCTCCCGCGCCAATCACAAAGAAAATCCCATCCGGCGGTATGCACCCCGAATCGATCACGTCCGGGTAGACAGATCGATCACGTCTGTCTCCGCCAGGTGTCCAGTGAGCCCAACCTCGACTCCTCTAAGAGTCACCAATCACAAGCATCTCTTTCTACCCCGTACGTCAATATCTCATATAATTACCGTCACACTACGGCACAAACATCTCTCGCCCTAACGTGATATGCACGTGCCATTCATATAAAAACATTATAAAACATGATTTACACAAACCGTACGTAAAACATGTAAGTCACATAAGTCACATAAAACACATAATCACATGAAACACATAATTGTGTTTACGTATTGTAGATGGATAATCCACCTACCTGTCCTCCCGCTACAGCCAAATAGCAGGTCTGGCGTAATCCCTATATATCGATCCTCTGAATATAATAAATATTTTCAAATTAATATATCTACTAAGTCATATAAATTTCGAAAATGCTAAAATTATCGAAACCCTAAAATTATCAAAATCCTAAAATCACGAAAACCCTAAATGGTGAAAACCCTAATTTTGTTGAGAGCTACTTAGTGCCGAAAATTTTGTTTGGGTTAAATGTCGAGATTTTAAGTAGCACCCAAAATGTCGAGATTGGTTAGAAGTATTAAATATCGAAATGGCATGGAGAAATGTCGAGACTTGGTTAGTTAAAATAACATGGAAAATGTCGAATTGAGGTAGAAGATGTCGAGACCTAATTAAATGTCGATACTTAACTTTTGTCGAATTAACTTATGCATGGAAAATGTCGAATTGATAGCAGATGTCGAGACCTAGTTAAATGTCGATACTTTGTAAATGTCGAAGTGTTTGTATCAGTTTTAAATGTCGAAATGTTTCAGTGAGCATGTCGAGATCAACTCCTACCAAATGTCGAAGTTACATATAAAATGTCGAGCTCATTCTTTACCAATTGTCGAGATCTATATCCAATAAATGTCGAGCTTATAAAATGTCGAAGTCTATTCCTTAAAATGTCGATATCTATTACTCCCCAAGATCTAATAGATGTCGAAACCTATTCCTACAAAATGTCGAGACCCTCAAAAACAACTATAAATGTCGAGTTCTTTTATACAACAAATGTCGAGAATCATCACATATCGAGGTTCATGTCTCGACTTTATTTACTAGGCAGCTCGATATCTTCTCAAGAACAAGACTTGATTCTCCCAGAAAACCCTAAAACCGTACCATTAAAATCATCTTCCAAAACTACACTAATCCCAGAAACTAATACACCTTAAAAGGAATTTCTAATGAACATTCACGTATTCTAAGAATCATTCAATTCCATATGTCATACATAGCTTTCAAGATCTGAACTTCAATGTAAAATACTAAGTTCTTAAGTGTATTAACCTTCGAACAACTTCTAGGCTGTTATTAAATCATTTAACACTGTAGTTATTGAACCACTTAAGTATAGGAAATTACTTATATACCTTACTTCGAAGATTGATTCTTCTCGAAAATTGCTCAGCTCCTCCACGTTTGTTGAATTTCCTTATTCTTACTCAACACTTTCAGCTCTCCTTTGGCTTTTGTTTACGAGGGTTTTCTCTTGTTAATGACTTTTGTTATGGGATATATATGGATAAGTATCAAGCTATCGAAATTATCATTGAGGGGATAAATTAATGATTTCGTTTTCCCCATGGCCTAAATAATTTCTTATGCCTTATCTCGTTAATACTTTTGGGCCTTAGTAAGACTTAATCCCCAAGACAAAATGTTATTTAATTTAGGTTAGCCCAATTTAGTTATTTCTAGTGTTATAAATTTTTACTTAATCTTTTGATATTTTCGAAACCAAATTGAAGCTAGGAATTTATATTTTTATTTCACTACTTAATTTTCTTATCAACATCCTACTTTACAACGTCCCATAATTATTTACAGCAAAATCCCGTATTTAAATTTTACGGGTATTACATTCTCCCCCCTTAAAAGAATTTCGTCCCCGAAATTACGCCGACTGGAATAATTCGGGATAAAGAACTCTCATATCATCCTCATGCTCCCACGTGGCTTCTTCAACTGATTGATTCCGCCACAAAATTTTAACTAACGGAATAGTCTTATTCCGTAATCGTTTCGACTAGTACATCAGAATCTCCACGGGCTTCTCTTCATAACTCAAGTCAGGCTTGAGCTGTTGATAAAGAAGTTCATTCTGGATCACATGACTCGGGTCCGCGACGTATTTTCGTAATGTCGATACGTGAAATACGTCGTGAACTTGTGATAGGGAAGTCGGCAATTCTAACTGATACGCAACCTCGCCGACTCGTTTGACTATCTTGAAGGGGCCTATGTATCTGGGACTTAGCTTGCCTTTCTTTCCAAAACGCTTTACTCCTTTCATTGGGGAAATCTTTAGAAATACTTGATCGTCTTCTGCGAACTCCAAGGGTCGTCGTCGATGATCTGCATAGCTTTTCTGTCGACTTTGAGCAGTTCGCATTCGTTCTCGAATTTTGGTCACTGCTTATGTTGTTTCTCGAATCATATCGGGTCCTAATAAAGCTCGTTCGCCGATTTCGTCCCAATGAATAGGGGATCGACATTTGCGCCCGTACAATGCCTCGTACGGTGCCATCCCGATCGTAGCATGAAAGCTATTATTGTAAGAAAATTCGACCAGAGGCAAGTACTTACTCCAGTTTCCCTTGAAGTCTAGCACGCACGCTTGTAATATGTCCTCAAGGGTTTGGATCGTCCGTTCAGACTGCCCGTCCGTCTGGGGATGATATGCAGTACTGAACGAAAGCTTGGTACCCATCGCTTTTTGTAAGCTCTGCCAGAAGTTGGATAGAAATCTCGAATCTCGATCCGAGACAATAGAAATTGGAATTCCATGGAGTCGAACAATTTCCTGAATATACAATTCAGCGTAGCGTTCCATGGAAAAAGTAGAACTGATTGGAATGAAATGGGCTGATTTGGTTAGGCGATCAACAATCACCCAAATAGCATCGTGGCCTTTCGTCGTTTTAGGCAAACCAACGACGAAGTCCATCGTGATGTGATCCCATTTCCATTCGGGGATTGGTAAAGGCTGCAGAGTTCCAGCTGGTCGCTGGTGTTCCGCTTTGATCAGCTGGCACGTCATACATCTACTTACGAACGTGGCAATGTCCTTCTTCATTCCCGGCCACCAATAGATGATTCGCAAATCCTGGTACATCTTTGTCGCTCCTGGATGTACAGAGTATGTTGTTGTGTGGGCTTCTGTCATTATCGTTCGTCGTAACTCCTCGTCGTTGGGCACGTATAGCTGATTCTTGTATAACAAGGTTCCGTCTGCCCGGATTTCGAAGTCTTCGGGTAGTGCATCTTTCGCCTTTAGGTAGAATTCATCCTCTTCTTGTGCTTTTTGAATTCGTTCTAGTAGGGTCGGCTGAAGAGTCAACCCTGCTAATTTCGTCTCGAGTTCACCTAAATTGACTATTTCCACTCCAAGCCTGTGCAACTCCGTACCATTGCCTTTCGACTAAGCGCATCTACGACTACGTTCGCTTTGCCCGGATGATAATTGATAACGCAGTCGTAGTCTTTTACGAGTTCCAGCCATCGTCGTTGTCTCATATTCAGCTCTTTTTGGGTGAAGAAATATTTCAGACTCTTATGGTCTGTAAAGATTTCGCATCTTTCTCCGTAAAGGTAGTGTCTCCAGATCTTTAAGGCAAAGACCACTGCTGCTAGTTCTAGATCATGGGTCGGATAATTCTTCTCGTACTCTTTTAATTGTCGGGAGGCATACGCGATTACTTTACCATTTTGCATCAATACGCATCCCAGTCCATTTTTCGAGGCGTCGCTATAGACTGAGAATCCTCCAGTTCCCGATGGTATTGTCAAAATAGGAGCAGAAGTGAGTCGCTTCTTCAGCTCCTGAAAACTTTCTTCACACGCTTCAGTCCATTTGAAAGGTACGTTCTTTCTGGTCAAGTTCGTCAGAGTCGAGGCAATGCTAGAGAAGTCAGCTATGAACTTACGGTAATATCCCGCAAGTCCTAGAAAACTTCGGACTTCGGTCGGAGTAGTCGGTCGTGGCCAATTGTTCACGGCCTCAATCTTACTCGGGTCCACAGAGATTCCACTCCCGGAAATCACGTGTCCCAAGAAGGCTACTTGCTCAAGCCAAAATTCACATTTCTTGAATTTGGCGTAGAGTTGTTTCTCACGCAAGGTTCCTAAGACGATTCGTAAGTGACTCTCGTGTTCTTCTTTCGTCTTAGAATAGATCAGGATGTCGTCAATAAAGACGATTACGAAGCGGTCGAGATAGTCCTTAAAGACTCGGTTCATAAGATCCATAAAAGCAGCAGGGGCATTAGTCAGTCCGAAGGGCATGACCAAAAACTCGTAATGGCCGTACCTCGTACTGAACGCCGTTTTAGGAACATCTGTCTCCTTGATCTTTAACTGATGGTATCCCGAACGGAGATCGATTTTCGAGAATACCGTAGTCCCCTGTAGTTGGTCGAACAGATCATCGATCCTCGGCAACGGATATTTATTCTTGATCGTGATCTTATTCAGCTCCCTATAGTCGATGCATAGTCGCATCGACCCGTCTTTCTTCCGTACGAATAACACCGGCGCTCCCCATGGCGAAAAACTGGGTTGAATAAACCCCTTCTGCAACAAATCCTCTAGTTGTTCCTTCAATTCTTTCAGTTCATTCGGTGCTAGGCGATAAGGAGCTTTAGAAATTGGGGCGGACCCCGGCATCAAATCTATCGTAAACTGTATTTCTCGATCAGGGGGTAACCCCGGGAGATCATCGGGAAATACATCAGCATACTCGTTGACTATCGGCACGTCTTTCAGTTCTGGCTGAGGTAATTCCTCCGCCTTTACTGCATATACGAGATAAGACTCACAACCGGACCTCAACAGTCGTTGAGCCTTCAGCGCAGAGATTCGCGGAATACTATTCAAAGTAGTTTTTCCCGAAAAAGTGAACACCTCTTCTTCGGGCAGTTGAAATTTTACGACCTTTTTATTGCAATCTATGATGGCTCTATATCTCGAGAGCCAATCCATCCCAAAGATAACATCATAGTCGTTCATTGGGATCACAATCAGGTCGACGCTCAGATCTCTACCCTCAATGTTAACGGAGCATCCTTCCTGCACTTGGTTAGTGCGCGTCGGATCACCGTGTGGTAGGGTAACTATATAATTGCACTCAGATAAGGTAGGAGAAACTCCTACCTTTTCCACATATTTGGCCGCCACGAATGAATGTGTAGCCCCAGAGTCAATTAACACAGAGGTGGGCACGTTATAGATAGTCAACGTACCCGTGACTACGGAAGGATTCGCTTCGGCCTCCTCATTGGTCAAAGTAAAAACTCGCGCTGGTACCGGCGGAGGTCGGATTAAAGGTTGGTTTGGAACTTGCAGTATTTTCTCGTTGCAGACTCTGGCGTAGTGGCCAATCTTTCCACACCGAAAACACTGGGGAGTTGGGTTAGGTCTCGGCCCATGGCATACCCCGTAGTGGTAGCGCCCACACTGTCGACACTGAGGTACAGTGTGTAGGGGTCGGTTTGAAACGTTAGCTGGTCCTTGGTTTGACCTCGGTCTCCAGTTCTGTTGGCCTGGTTGATTTCCACGATTGTTCAGATTCTTGCCAAAGAATGGGCGTTTATGACTCCCTCCTATTTGTTGCCCTTCCGCTCTCCGCTTTGCATCTTGAGCTTTTGTAACTCTAGCCTCTGCCTGCTCAGCTAGAATTGCTCGTTCAGCGATACGGGCATAAGTTTTTCATTCGGTGTCATACATACTAACGCTTCGGAAGATCTCGGGTTTGAGACCCTCCAAGAAACGTTCAATCTTCAGCTCATCGGTGGCCACGATATGTGGCGCAAACCTCGACAACTGCTCGAACTTGCGAATATAGTCTGCTACAGACATCCCTCCTTGCTTCAGATTAATAAATTCATTTAACTTCTGCGCTCAATCTGGCGCCGTGAAGTATTTTCCTCGGAAGAGTGTCTTAAACCTTTCCCAGGTCATCATAGTGGGATCCTCGAGCACCTGAACGGTATCCCACCAGTAGCCCGCGTTCCCACGTAACATGAAGGTGGCACAAGTCACCTTTTCAGTATCAGGGAGATGGCTAACGCGGAACATATTTTCGATGGTTCTAAGCCAATCGTCCGCATAGGTAGGATCAGCGGCTTCGTCAAAGGCGGGGGGATTTAATCTTCGGAACCTCTCCCCGGCAGCTTCTGCACGTTCTAGGCCAGGGAATGAGTGACGTTCCGAGGAATTTTTACGGTGGATGAGATCATTAATCTGATCGGACTGCCGCCGAATCAGATCAGTTAACTGATGGATAGTAGAGCGGTCCTCATTCGGTGGGGATTCGGAACCCGCCCTACGACTAGTTTCACCCACTTCACTACGTGTTCTCGGCATTTTCAACTAGTTCTACAATCAGACATAGAAAACACATAAATCAAATAACACGTAATCACATAGTCAATCTTCAAACTTACAGGCCAGGCTGGTTTTGCAGGCTTTTGAGCGGCAGTACATGGACAGTCTTTAGAATCTAAAGCCGAAGCTCTGATACCACCTGTGGCGACCCTACTTGTCTAATTAGGATTAGTTGCGGATTTCCGCAACGTAAGCCGCGGAAGGCCCGTCTAATTAAAACTTTTTCCTAAAATAATATACACTAATATAAATATCCGTCTACATCGTTATCTCTGTACACGGGTCAAAGCCCCAAAAATTATCAAAAGAACAAAAATCCTACAGACACTCCACAGGTCTTCATCCATGTACCGCACCGCCCTCAAAAGTCCGTGGAGCACCGCCACCAGCCGCCTCAGTCACGACACGTATTTGCGTCGGACTCAGTACCTACAACACGTAAACACTGAGCCATTTGCCCAGTAGGTGAATAAAATGCGTGTATGCAAGTGTGCACTCAACCCGATCCCAATTTCTCACAACATGGTATAATGTACACTCTTTCTTTTCCCACATTCCTATTTCACACAACACAGGGCCCTAGGTTAGGCTCGACACCTCCGCGCGCAATAGACTACTGGGAGGCCACCCCCAAGTCTCGCGGCGAGCTACGCCGGTAGTGCACTGATCGATCACGTCAATGTCCTCCTACCAGGTCGTATATCTCCCGCGCCAATCACAAAGAAAATCCCATCCGGCGGTATGCACCCCGAATCGATCACGTCCGGGTAGACAGATCGATCACGTCTGTCTCCGCCAGGTGTCCAGTGAGCCCAACCTCGACTCCTCTAAGAGTCACCAATCACAAGCATCTCTTTCTACCCCGTACGTCAATTCTCATATTATTACCGTCACACTACGGCACAAACATCTCTCGCCCTAACGTGATATGCACGTGCCATTCATATAAAAACATTATAAAACATGATTTACACAAACCGTACGTAAAACATGTAAGTCACATAAGTCACATAAAACACATAATCACATGAAACACATAATTGTGTTTACGTATTGTAGATGGATAATCCACCTACCTGTCCTCCCGCTACAGCCAAATAGCAGGTCTGGCGTAATCCCTATATATCGATCCTCTGAATATAATAAATATTTTCATATTAATATATCTACTAAGTCATATAAATTTCGAAAATGCTAAAATTATCAAAACCCTAAAATTATCAAAATCCTAAAATCACGAAAACCCTAAATGGTGAAAACCCTAATTTTGTTGAGAGCAACTTAGTGCCGAAAATTTTGTTTGGGTTAAATGTCGAGATTTTAAGTAGCACCCAAAATGTCGAGATTGGTTAGAAGTATTAAATATCGAAATGGCATGGAGAAATGTCGAGACTTGGTTAGTTAAAATAACATGGAAAATGTCGAATTGAGGTAGAAGATGTCGCGACCTAATTAAATGTCGATACTTAACTTTTGTCGAATTAACTTATGCATGGAAAATGTCGAATTGATAGCAGATGTCGAGACCTAGTTAAATGTCGATACTTTGTAAATGTCGAAGTGTTTGTATCAGTTTTAAATGTCGAAATGTTTCAGTGAGCATGTCGAGATCAACTCCTACCAAATGTCGAAGTTACATATAAAATGTCGAGCTCATTCTTTACCAATTGTCGAGATCTATATCCAATAAATGTCGAGCTTATAAAATGTCGAAGTCTATTCCTTAAAATGTCGATATCTATTACTCCCCAAGATCTAATAGATGTCGAAACCTATTCCTACAAAATGTTGAGACCCTCAAAAACAACTATAAATGTCGAGTTCTTTTATACAACAAATGTCGAGAATCATCACATATCGAGGTTCATGTCTCGACTTTATTTACTAGGCAGCTCGATATCTTCTCAAGAACAAGACTTGATTCTCCCAGAAAACCCTACCGTACCATTAAAATCATCTTCCAAAACTACACTAATCCCAGAAACTAATACACCTTAAAAGGAATTTCTAATGAACATTCACGTATTCTAAGAATCATTCAATTCCATATGTCATACATAGCTTTCAAGATCTGAACTTCAATGTAAAATACTAAGTTCTTAAGTGTATTAACCTTCGTACAACTTTAGGCTGTTATTAAATCATTTAACACTGTAGTTATTGAACCACTTAAGTATAGGAAATTACTTATATACCTTACTTCGAAGATTGATTCTTCTCCAAAATTGCTCAGCTCCTCCACGTTTGTTGAATTTCCTTATTCTTACTCAACACTTTCAACTCTCCTTTGGCTTTTGTTTACGAGGGTTTTCTCTTGTTAATGACTTTTGTTATGGGATATATATGGATAAGTATCAAGCTATCGAAATTATCATTGAGGGGATAAATTAATGATTTCGTTTTCCCCATGGCCTAAGTAATTTCTTATGCCTTATCTCGTTAATACTTTTGGGCCTTAGTAAGACTTAATCCCCAAGACAAAATATTATTTAATTTAGGTTAGCCCAATTTAGTTATTTCTAGTGTTATAAATTTTTACTTAATCTTTTGATATTTTCGAAACCAAATTGAAGCTAGGAATCTATATTTTTATTTCACTACTTAATTTTCTTATCAACATCCTACTTTACAACGTCCCATAATTATTTACAGCAAAATCCCGTATTTAAATTTTACGGGTATTACAGGCTGGGTTATTTTTAAAAGGGTAAAACGTGAATTCAACGTTTCATCTGACTGCTGAACTTCATTTGATCGAGAGGAGAGCGTGTACAGAGTTAAATAAACCATAAGGAGTTTATATGCTATATCCAAACCACAAGGGGGTTTTGTGCTTAATTTTAAACCACATGTGAGTTTCATGCTATTTAGCCTTTACAGAAGTCTATTTATGGTTTGAAACAACCGTCTCGACAATGGTGTTCCGAAGCCATGCGAGAATTCGGTTTTCGTCAAAGTAGTTCTGATCATAATTAGTTTGTAAGACCATCATTTTATAGCACTCCATGTTTATGTAGATGATATAATCATCACACGTCCTTCTATGGATGACATAAATGAGGTAAAGTATTTCTTTCAGCTCAAATTTAAATTAAAGGATCTTGGTCTTCTAAAGCTTTTCTTAGTACTGGAAATTGCTAGAGTGGATTGTGGTCTTTCCATTTCTCAGCGACTCCGCACTCTTAAGTTACTTGAAGAAACAGGATATTTAGCATCAAAGCCTGTCTTGACACCCAGAAATTCCAGCCTTAAGCTCGTTGCAGCATATGGAGATAAACTCGATGCATCCAAGTACTCAAGGATCGTTGGCAAGCTCTTATACCTGACTCTTACTAGACCAGATAGTGGTTATTAAGCTGAGTCAGTTTGTATCAGAACCAAGGTCGTCTCACCTTGTTGCTCATCATCATCTTCTTAGATATCTGAAGGGATCCACATGTCAAGGCTGCTCATGCCATACTGTTCACATTCATATTAAAGGCTTTTCCGATTCAGATTGAGCCACGTGTTCAAACACTCGAAGATCAATTCTGGATTTTGTACGTTCATTATTTATTCTTTAGTGGCATAGAAAGTAAAGAAGCAGTCCACTTTATCAAGGTCGTCAACCGAGGCCGAATATCGAGCCATTGGATCACTTGCTGCTGAAATACTTTGGTTCAAGCAGCTGCTTTCATATTTTGGTTATACCAAGTCACCAACACCTATCATTTATTGTGATGATCGCTGGGCTGGCATTAATCCGAAGTTTCACGAGCGACGAAGCATATTGAAATTGATGCTCACTTTATTAGGAATCATATTCAACTTGGGAATTTCAAGCTTCTTCCCCTTAGTTCAAAGCTTCAACTAGAAGACGTCTTTACCAAGCCTTTGTCTGGACCTCAATTGCTTTTCATGTTATCCAAATTGTCTGTAATTAACATATTCCGTCCACTTTGTAGGGAGGGTATTAGATCCGACAGTTGATATTTACAGTTCAGTAGATTAGTTCGACACTTTATATACACATTTGTATGTATATATGTATTATTCATTATTCTGTATCCATCCATATTATTCAATAAAAGAATTTTTGATAGAGAGCAAGAGCAAGGGCCGAGGCCCATACGGGTTTACCGAAGGCGGGGACGGGCTTTAGCCCACTTTTCGTGAGCAGAAAGGAGGATATCTTAGCATTAATTATTTAGATTATATTTCTATAAATAAACGTAGATCTCCTAACATTATTAGGATTTTCTAGCATTTATTATTATTGATTCTCTAGAATTACGTCCTTAAATAGTATCGTAGTAGAGTCTATATATAGGCATCAACCCTTCTGTAATATCTATCTTATCTCATAATAAAGAAGGTTTAGCCTAAAGGCTTTGGGCAACGGTTTTCCGTTGATTTCTGTTATTATCAATTTTCTTCACCTTTCCTTAAAGCATTGGCCGTTCAACATTGGCGGCCATATTTGATTGGACGGCGGTTTGTGGTGCGCACGGATCATCGAAGCCTCAAACACCTCCTCAGTCAACGTATAGCAACGCCATCGCAGCACGTTTGGGTAGCGAAATTACTCGGGTACGATTTTGTTATCGAGTATAAGAAAGGTATTTCAAATGCCGCGGCGGATGCCCTTTCACGAAAGGGGGAGGAGACCTCGTTGGCGGTCGTCAGTTGCCCTGAGTGGCTGGGATTAGCTGATGTGGCGGAAGAGCAGCGTAACGACGACTTTGTGCACTCCATTATGCGAGCATTGGAGGTTGCACCCACTTGTAAGCCAGGCTTCGAGCTATTGGGGGATCGATTATTCTTTAAGGGTCGTTTGGTGCGATCATCCAACTCCAAGTGGATTCCTCGATTGTTAGAAGAGTTTCACGATACGCCAGAAGTGGGACATGCAGGGGCCTATCGAACCTATAGAAGGCTGGCGCTAAACGTGTACTGGAAAGGGATGTTTTCGCCGAATACAAGAGTATGTCGCCCAATGCTTGGTTTACCAAAAGGCAAAATATGAAGGGATGTCGCCAGCTGGATTGCTACAACCACTGCCCATTCCAGAATTGATTTGGGAGGATATTTCGATGGATTTTATCACATGCTTACCCAAATCAAAGGGTTATACGTCCGTTTTGGTTGTTGTGGATCGCTTGCCTAAGTATGGCCATTTTTTATCGCTCAAACCGCCCATTACAGCGCGTTCTGTGGCAGAAGTGTTTGCTAAGGAAGTAGTGCGTTTGCATGGGATCCCGCGCTCGATTGTCAGCGATTGTGACTCTCTTTTTGTTAGTACGTTCTGGAAAAAGTTGTTCTCATTATCAGGGACACAGTTGAAGTTTAGTACGGCTTATCACCCGGAAACGGACGGCCAAACGGAGGTGTTAAATCGTGTGGTGGAGACTTATCTGCGTTGTTTTACTTGTCAACAACCGAAGCAGTGGTTAAGATGGCTGCCATGGGCCGAATACTGGTATAATACTGCGTTCCAAATGGCTGCTCGAGTTACCCCATTCGAGATTGTGTACGGGAGGCCACCGCCCACCATCCGCATATTTTTGCCCGGCGAAAGCAAGGTGGCTGCCGTTGCTGATGCCCTAGGGAGTCGGGATGCCATCATGGTGCGCCTGAAGGATAACTTGGAGAACGCACAACAAAGCATGGTCAAACAGGCTAATAAACACCGTCGAGATGTGGAGTTCCAGGTAGGCGATAAGGTATTCTTGAAGGTGAGACCTCATAGACAGTCTACTGCATTTCGCTAACCTTATCACAAGTTGTCACCGAAGTTCTATGGGTCGTTTTTGGTTGAGGCGCGCATAGGATCAGTGGCATAGAAGTTGTCCTTGCCACCCACTAGTCGCATACATCCCGTTTTTCATGTGTCGCAGCTGCGGCGGGTGGTGGGAGACCATCCCGTGGAGTCAAAATTACCAGAAAGTTTGGAGTTGCTAGTCGAGCCGCTGTGCAAACCTGAGGAGGTGCTAGCATGGCGAAAGGGACGAGAAAATGGCGTGGAGGAAGAGCAACTGTTGGTCAAGTGGATGGGACAGCTGAGTGATGATGCTACTTGGATGAGTAAAACCGGTTTTCAGAGCCAATTTCCGGATTGCAACCTTGAGGACAAGGTTGTTTCGAAGGAGGATGGAGTTGATAGAGAGCAAGAGCAAGGGCCGAGGCCCATACGGGTTTACCGAAGGCGGGGACGGGCTTTAGCCCACTTTTCGTGAGCAGAAAGGAGGACATCTTAGCATTAATTGTTAAGATTATATTTCTATAAATAAACGGAGATCTCCTAATTAATTACTAGGATCTTCTAGCATTTATTATTATTGATTCTCTAGAATTACGTCCTTAAATAGTATCGTAGTAGAGTCTATATATTGGCATCAACCCTTCTGTAATATCTATCTTATCTCATAATAAAGAAGGTTTAGCCTAAAGGCTTTGGGCAACGATTTTCCGTTGATTTCTGTTCTTATCAATTTTCTTCACCGTTCCTTTCTCGCAAACTATCCAAGAACAACTAACACTTGAGCCATCATTTACTCGGTAAAAACTGAGTTCTCATAGTGTTAAGATTTCGAGTTCTCGTGACGACCAGCGCGGTTTTGCTAGTTATCCTTCGATCTTATTCTAGATCTGACCAAAGAATCAACATGACCACTTAGTGCAACCCACATGTAGGAACGGTTTTGTCAAACCGGAGATTGATTAAGCTAGCCATCTTCGCATCATGGGTAAATGTCTTTTGGCCCGTTTGGATTTCGAATTACGATTTAAAAAGCGGGTTTACTCAAATCTTTCGTTTGGCAATCGAGCGGATTTGGAATTCGATTTCGACAAATCCGGTGTTAGATCTAAATGCCTATTATTTGTCAGATTTGAAATTCTATGTCAAATGTTTCGTCTTCAAAATTCAAGGTTGAGTGCAATGAGTTTTCGCAAATAAATAGTAATAATAAATAATAATAAATTAATGAATGAGTAAATAAAATAATGTAATAATTAGGGGGTGAACAATGAGTCTAGCTAACTCACGAGCTCGATGAGCCGGCTCGAGCTCGTTACTGGCTCGCGAATGAGCCGGCTTGAGCTCCCGGGCTCGTGAGCTGGCTCGAGCTTGACGAGCTCTTGTTGAGCTCGAGCTCATTTGTGGTGCTCAAAACCTCGACACCAGCTCGCGAGCTGGTTTTGTTTTATTATTTATCAATTTTATTTTATTTATTTTAACTTAAAAAATAAAAGATAGAAGTCGAGTTCCACGAGCTTCTCGATATCAAGCTCGAGCTTCATTTTGAAATCCGAATTTCAAAATCCTAACGTTGTCAATAAAGATAAAATCCGTAATTTTAAATCGTTCGATTTCGTTGAAATACGCGAATCCAAATGCACTCTTAAGGAATTGGTAATTTTCTTTACTGTGATCATTCGCTTTTTATGTCTATATGTTTTATCGATGTTTTGATCCGAAAGATGTAGGGCATAAAACTTCGAGAGACATGGTTCTGGGATTTCACGAGGTATCCCAAAGTCGGGATAGTCAGCACGCAAATGTATATGTGGCTATATAATCTCAATATGTGTTGAATACAAAAAAAAAATTGTATTAGTGCTATGATATTTGCAGTGTTTTAGTAGAAATTTAGACAACTACAGATATACATTTGAAATTATTGCGTTCATATTTTAAATCCAAATACTATTTACAAATAAACCACATGTTCTAATCAGAAATTATAATGTTTGTGTTATTTGATGAATCAATTTTGAAGAAGCTCAAGTTATAAATTGCCGATAAATTTATTTAACTTTGACTTCCTTACTATATATTCTTTCAATCCAAAAAGTTAATAGCAATGTAAATACATCAATAATATGTTCACTAAATTTGGGAGAGGTCAATGGTCATTAGTCAATCTTAATGTTGTAATATAGTTCCAACTTAAAATATTTAAGTTATAGCGAGGTAGGCAGTTCAAGGACCCCGTTGTGTGTGTGTGTGTATATATATATATATACATATATATATATCTACATGCTTGGCCGAAATGCATTTTTTCAATCATAATATTACTTATGAATCAACTTGTGTTATATTATGTTTTATTAAATCCACAGATGAATCCCAATATTTCGAAGTGTTCGACCACGACTTCACCTACAAGAGGGTCAATGGGGTTCTTTTCCCACGAGCAATCAGAACTCTCCCTCCTGATCAATTTCCACCAACCTCTCAGGTTTATATACAATTGAAAGCCTTTACACTCATCCGCACACATAATATTTGTATACACATATACGTTGACATATACAATATCAATTAAAATATTTGGCAGTTTGTTATGTTGAACTTACAATGCAACTACATATGTCCATGATTAGTCAGATAACACAGCGATTTATGTGTTGTAGAAGGAACCTTTGTTTCGGGAAACATCAAGGAGAAAGAAGGAATTATCCGCATCTACGGTGATAGCTGAGAAGGAAATCGCATTAAACCTCTCTCAATGTGCACGAACGTCTGAGTATGTTTTGCATGTTCAAGAGGTAGTCTTAAAGATGTCTGTTTGTATTTTTAATTTTAGAGATTCAATACCGTTTATTACTATTTCCTGTTGAAATAAAACTACATGTGTATACGTCTAATTATCTGCCAATGATTATTACAGGTTGGGACGAGCACTATCAGGTAGTATGTTCTTCAATCTTCTAAACATTCATCTGATATTGGACGAGCGAAAGCTAGAGAGACGACTCTGGATAATGATCAGTGGTTATTAATTCCTGTACGGGAGGAAATATTTCATGTCATTAACGGTAAAACTAATTTATCCCTAGCCCAAAGGCTGGAGGGAAAATGGAAAATGGAGATTAGACAGCGAAATACTTGTGGAAAACAGGAACCCCTGAGTTTAATGATTTTATGAAATAATAATACATGCTGCTACTGTTCATTTTTTAATATATTCTTTTCCTTTTCACTTTTCTGTTTTTTCACCATCAAAAGGTGAAAAGGATAATGCGTTCTATGTGTGAAGTTGCAACTTTTTATTTGTAATTCCATTTACTGAACGGCAGGTGAGCATTTACGACACATACGTATACATATACATATCACATACGTATACATATACATATCACAATGCAGCGTCAAAATTCTTCAATGCAGCGTCATTATTGATCGTGGCACAGACATTCTTAAAAAATACAACTACAATAATTGTTGGAGGAGTTGATGTAGTGTGTTTTATGAACCTGTAGCATGGATTTATCAACATTGTTCAAAGAAATAAATATATTGCACTTTGTTTGATGCCACACATATCCCCCTTAAAGTTATAACAAGTATACAATACCAATAAACAAATTGTACAATTCGGGAACAACATTTACTTTGCTAATACCATACGAGATAAACAATAAATCACTAAAGTTTCGTTCAACTAAATATGCACGAGACAATCAAATGTATTTGATGAAAAGAAATAATGAACACAACTGAAAAAACTATGCCAATCAAATCACAAAATAAAAAAATTTGTATATTTCATATGAGCATAAGTACATGGATTTTGAAAGAGCGTGAATATAAATCACTCATGGATATGACCTTCAGAGGGACTTCTTGAATGACACTTGAATGAGGGACTTCTTGTTGGTTGATCACTTGGATGACAACGAACGTGACACTTGATCAGCATGAGACTTGGATGACAACGAACATGACACTTGAATGAGGGACTTCTTGTTGGTTGATCACTACTATAAATACACCATTCCTCTTGCTTTAATGAATATATGGTTCTTGGAAGAGGTTGTTGAATACTCCCAATAGTGATGAGAATTTCTTGGTTCACATGCACCACCAAGACTCCACCAAACCCATTCCCGTTCAACCAAAATGCCAATTCTAACCTGATGGTCACCATGATGAGGTATCTGATTGACACATTGAGAATCTCAATGCTGCAAATTACGAGGTTGAAGGAGTAATGATTTTCCTTACTCGGCATGTATGGGGTGGCATGAGTGCTCAATACTCAACTCATTGAATACGCCAATTTCGTGAATTGAAGCAAGAAAATTGATTTGTAGCATAATAAAATCTTACAGTTTTTAAAACATTTTTTTAATGTTAATGCGAATTATTAAACAGATGTCACAGCAATATGAGATTCCATGTTGGAAGAAAACACAACCGCAATTGCCATGAAACAAAAGTTTGCTAGCTCCACCTTTTAACTATGGGAGATTATGGAAACCTGTGATGTTCATGAACAAATCAGTGTATATCGTCAACTTATTAAAGCACTCAAAATGGAGAACATCATTTTCTTAGGAGTTCTTGGCCAATTTGGTGCTTAAGAAAGTACTTCATTCTTGAGATGGTTATAAACAACAATTGAAGCACAAAAACAAGGAGATATGTTTGAATGAGATGATGAAGCATGTCATCATTGAGAAGACAAGATTGAAATCCACGGGTTTCCTAAGTCAAGTGAAAAGAAATCCTATAGTGGAAAAGGAAGCTATATTATTTTCCAAGGAAAAACTCCTCGATGAAGAGTGCAATCGAGCCCTTCTATTGTGAAGAGTAAGAGGGAAGTATATGCTGCTCAATGCCGAAAGAGGGGAACATTTGAGAAGTAGAAAGTTTCTACTAAGAAACTTTCGGTATTGTTCAAGGTGATGATCATATGATAGTAGACATTGATTCCGAAGTAACAAGGTTTCTAAGCTCCAATGGAATTTACGGATTATGGATCCGGGCCCAATTAAAGCACATTTGGGCAAATAAAGAAACCTTCGTTGAATATAATAGACTCAAGGAGAAGTTTGTTTGAGTAACTCTAGCACCACATCATTTGAGGTAACAGAAAGGTGGAACTTAGATTGACTTCTGGAAAGACAATCTCTCTAAGAGATGTTCTTCATTTCCTGAGCATTAAAATTTTATGAACTTACAGCAAGAAAATCGAGTTGTATGTCGTTCCTCCCATACAAGCCTTCACCGACGAGATCTTATCGATATAATTTTGTCAAAACAATTTCATTGAGGTACAATACAAGGAACCATACAGAGCTCCTACTACTCTCATTGTAAACACACGTGTCATCTTCAGTCTTTATGAATCCACTAGTTTAAACTACTTTCGGACAATGGATCCGACTTGATGAGCTTGGCCAATCAATAGGCTTCTTCAGCCTGTCCAATTGTGAGAGTCAACTTGAGACATAAATTTAGGCATGACGGTGCAAGGATCCAACCTGAGCGGTGGGCGGTTAATTCACGATTTTGTAAGCGTGTGGGCGGGGATGGGGAATATTTCTCCCTGTTCGCGGGGATGCGGCGGGACTGGATTCACCCTCCTCACCCTGTGGAGATCCTCTGTGAGGCCAGGTGCCGATGAGGGTGGGGAGTGATCGCCGGTGCCAGACAGGTGCACGGACAAGGAGCAGCTCCTGGCAGGCTTCTAGGCGGAGGGGACATGAATCAACCGATCCCACACCCGAGTGAGATGGATCCTGAGACTGACAATGTATGGGCTTGTGAAGTTAAGGAATGGTATAAGAGAATTGATTGCGCTACTCATATCGCCAAAGGTGCACGTTCCTTTTCGGGAGTCTATCCATAAGAACTCCGAAGTTAAGATGGCTTAACTTGTTGTAGCACTGGGATAGGTGACCCCTTGGAAAGTAGCTCAGGGTGCGTGCATTGCGAAGCACGTTGGAAGGGTATTGGTGATATAGTCGGGCCAGACCATCAATGAAGTGTAGTGGGCCCAAGTCCACAGGTCCCGAGATTGGGCTGTTACAGATGGTCTCAGAGCACAACCTCACATGTACGGTGTGGTTCGGGGACGAACCAAGCAGAAGCTGGTGGACATGTTAGGCCCCGGAACGATGAGGCGGGGAGTGATCGCCGGTGCCAGAGAGGTGCACGGACAAGGAGCGGCTCCGGGCAGACTTCTAGGCGGAGGGCTACATGAATCAACCGATCCCACACCAGAATGAGAGGGATCTTGAGACTGACAATGTATGTGCTTGTCAGGTTAAGGAATGGTATAAGAGAATTGATTGCGCTACTCATATCACAAAAGGTGCACATTCCTTTTCGAGAGTCCATCCATAAGAACTTCAAAGTTAAGCGTGATTGACTTGGAGTAGCATTGGGATAGTTTTTCTTCTCGGGAGGATAGCTTTTCGAGAAAAATAGCGGGAGTCAAGCAAAATGAAAATTCCTTGTTTGCGCATGATGAATGATAGAATAAACCTGACTGAAAGATCTTTATCTTCTGTAAAATTAATTTTCTTTCTAGTTACTATGACAAACCCTGTTATAATGTTGAGAAAACATTTTGTTGGTACCAAACAACGTGGAAGGGCTCCGTAACTTGAGGATAGTCCGAAGTATGGAGTCTAGGACTTAAGTCCTCGATTCCCCGGGTCACACTGCAAGTGATGATGACCGAGTTGCGGTTGCCAGATGGCGAAAAGACAAGCCTAGGTCAAGGGCTTTATGCTTACATCAATGAGAATCAAACTACAACGCCATCACTTTTAGATGAGTGTAAGCTCTATGTTCCTTCATCTAAATGAACGATATGATGTGGAGTCTAGGAGGTCACAAAACGCCATGACGAAAGCATGTGCTCCGATGCAGCATGACTGAAGAGACCAAGGGTCAGCTTGGATGAAAGTCTTATTTATATGCTCTGCATGACAGTCTGGTGTTCCTGAGATTGTTTTGCATTTCATGTTTGTTTATCGATCCTCTGTATGTGTGTGTTTTTTTATTTTTGCAGGTTTCAAGGTTAGAGTTCGGGTTTAGATCATTGACGGGCTTTCGTCTTCTAATGTAAAGGGTCGTTTGATACATGGGACGGGTTGTTTGACGATACATGTACTTGTTAATGTTTTATGATGCATTTGTTTTTCTATTTATTGTTCGATTTGTTTAAAAAATACATGGATGAATAAATTTTGAGCCATTGTAATTCCAATAAGTTTGTCATTAATGATATATAAAAGGTCGTTTAATACGTAGAACGGGTTGTTTAATGATACATGACTTTATTTAACAATAATGCTATAATAGTTCCGTATTGATTTAGTTGATACATAAAAGGTCGTTTAATACCTAGCACGGGTTGTTTAATGATACATGTGTTTATTTACAACAATGCAATAATCGTTTCGTATTGATTTAGTAAAGTTACTATAATTGCATTAAACGACCGTTGAAAGAATTTTGTAGTTCAGAGGTTTTGCTATACGTTTCGTATTATCATTATATTGATAAAAAGGTCGTTTAATAGGTAGCACGGGTTGTTTAATGATACATGTGTTTATTTAACAACAATGCTATAATCGTTTGGTATTGTTTTATTAAAGTTACTATAATTCCATTAAGCGCACGTTCAAAGGATTTTGTAGTTCAGAGGTTAACTTACTGTAATTGCATTAAACTTATTAATGAATGAGCGACTGCAATCCATTACGTCATGTAAATTTCACTATTGAAAGCTTTTGCACGACTTTAGTCAAGCGACTGAATGAGGTTGTTGTTTCTTAAATAGGGTCTCATACATACTCGACTTTAAACGTGTTAATGAGTGAGGCACTGCGGTAGACTAGGGCGTTTAAATTTACACTATTGGCAATAATATTTCCACGGCTGAAAAACAGACGACTGAATGACCGCCTGCTTATTGTAGTTAAAAGTTTTTGTTTTCAGTTTTGACAATAAATTGTTTCGTATTTATCGTTATATCGATTGGTTTGTTGAAAATGGCTCAATAGCCATGCAGAAAATTCTCTGTAGAGAATGCAGCGGACCCGTTCACGAAGCCACTACCACAGGCAGTGCTCGATCGACACCTCGATAGAATGGGGTTAAGATATGATACCACGTGGCATTAGTGTAAGTGGGAGATTGTTGGGTATATGCCCTAGATGCCATACAAGGACTGCGAGTACGAGGGCAATTTGCTAATGTGTAGTGTTTAGTGATGTAATTTGATTACTTCTATTAATGGAATGACTTTATTTATCATTAATTAATTATTGGATTAATAAATTAAAAGCCAAATTATTAATTAGTCTAATGATTTCACCTTGCAGTCTGGGTGGATAAGACAAATTAATAAACCCCAAAATATTGGCAATTCAGTTACTGATTCTGTGGGGACAGAGAGGGGGTACCAGTAAGCTGAGATACTGCAATATTAAAATAGTCCACAAGTCTAAGTCTCCAGTAGGGTGACCGCAATGACACGTACGACTTGTTTGTCGATGGGTCCAATATGGTTGTGCCAACCGTTCACTTGGGAAGTGGGAGCCCATGAAAATGATACAAGATGAATCAGTGGATTATCTGTATTTGGACACTGACTCGTAATCGAACGATCACACGCTTGGATTGTCCTTGATCGAACGATTGATTGTAGTAGTATGCGTGAACCTTAGACCGAAAGGGTTAACTTGGGGTTGATCTTGAGGTCTTGACTTATCACTAGTTTGCTAGGCCCGTCTTGCCGGTGGCATGGGTCAGCGGAGAAATGCGGTCTTGACTTTTCGATGTGATTGCCAGTTGAACCACGGAGCGGGATTTACGGTCTCGATTAAATTCGAGGTTAACGTGGCAAGTTTAATGTGCGGGAATTTATCCAAGTCTCTGGCCAGAGCATTAACTGACTCATGATAGTCGTGGAGTGCAGTTCCAGAACTTTCACCGACATAAACGACATAGAGTCGAACTCTGTAAGTTTGACTATGCGTGACTTTCACTCGACCGGGACAAACGTAAAGGGTTTATACGTATGACGAAAATCTACAGTCGGTTCGTGGATTATGATTAGATCAAATTCGTACTCAATTTGGGAACTGTTTGGTACCACGGGGCTGGCTAGGTGAATACCGAACTCCTAGATACCTCCTGGGCCGGTTGAGACGAACCAAGAGAGTCGGGCTTAAAAAGGGCAACCGATACAACGTCGTCATCAGAGAGAGAGAGAGACAAGACTAGGTCCTAGATTGTGACATTAGGGTTTGGGGCTTGGCCAAAGCCTAGATCGGCCGAAAATACTAAGTTTGACTAGTGAGGGGTAAAATGATCTTTACACCTCACGATATATTTTTGAAATAAAATATTTGATATTGAATATTTAGTGTATGATTTAAATTAGATTTAGATCTTTATTGTTTTCTTATAGAAATAATATTGCTTAATTTGGAATTAAATAATGTATATCGGATGTATATATTTTTTTCCAATTTTTATTAGATAAAATTTCGAAAATTATTAAATATATTTGTATTGCATATTACATATTTAAAATATACTAAATATGGTATTTTAATTAAATTAAGGTATTGGATATTTAATTAATTAAATATAAAGTTTGAATTTTGAATTCATTACTTGGTGAAACGAAGACTTGGGAAAAGGGGAGGTTTGATGATTTTTCTCCACCCACCTTAACCTATTTTTGGCTAATCTTAAGAGGTACAAAGAAGGATTTTCGAGATCCTAAAGAGAGGAAGCTAAATTTTCGAAACACAAGCAAAAGAGAGTAAAACCGAAGAGTTTTCTCCTCTCACCACTTTCTCTCTCGTACTCTCTCTCTCTCTCTCTCTCTATCGGGGGCAGCAAGCAGTTCGTTCTTGGCCTAGCTGCACATGCAAGAACAGCTGCGACGTTAGTAAGGTGCCGGCGTGACGATCTTGCGCAAAGAAGGCGTCTCGTTCGTGTGCTTTTGGCGTAGGAGAGGGGTACTACGCCTCGGGGATTCGAAGGATTCAAAGCTAGCCATATTTAAGAGATTTCAATAAGGTATCATGGCTGATCTCTTATCTCTTTATGTCAATACGTTCTCGTGTTTGTAGCCGAGCGATCTTGGATAGGCGGGAAACCCCGTAAGATTTTAAAATTCCGCCGTTCTAGGAACGTGGGTCCAGGGACTCTCTGGGATTCCCAACACCAACATAATAAAAATTTTATCTCATGTATTATTTGGAACATTACGAAAGTGACCTTATTATATATCAATACGTAGTTTACAAAAATAACAATTCTTATGAACATCGAAAAATATAAGAGATGCATATCATTTTAGTCACCATAAAATAAGGAATAAATTATTGTTGACTATTTAGTTTTACCATATAAATCATATGACATAACAACGATTTTATAATTTGGAGGAATTGGTGTTTTGGGCATTTTTTATTAATAGTTTAGTTACTAGGATAAGCCTAGATAAGGTTATTATTATCCGGTTTAATCTTGTTGAGTTGACAATATGAATTTTATGGTAAGCCCGCTATAAGTAAAAGGCCCCATATAAAAATATAGAGAATGCAAGATAAATAATCTGTGGGTTTGGGCTGAGATTATTTGTCTAACCAAGACTATTCCTTTAAAATGACCAAAATGCCTATGGGTGTTAAAAGTTTGGATAAAACCGAAAAAACCGGCCGAACTGAAAGTTTCAATTTTTTCGGTTCGTTTAATTTGGTTTTCAGGCTGACAGCTCTACTGAAAAAAAACTGAAACAAAATGCGACTAACTGTTACCAAGGCTCCAGTCGGACCGGTGTGCCACCGACACATGATTATGTTTTTTGTTATTTAGTTCTTTCTTATTGTTGTAATTGTAGAAAATTATGAGAACATGAGTTGCGAGAGACTAGATTGATTGCCCAAGAATCTCATGAAATAATTTGTAGTATAAAATTCAATTGGATTGAAGACAAGTGCTGACTTTCCATAAACGTAAAAGAAATATGTTTTGTTTTTAAGAATTCATTTAAAGATTTCCCAATGTTTACTATATCTTGAAGTTGAGATCTCCTACGGTAACTGTCAACGTGTCCACATATCATCTATATCTTTGCTTGGTTTCTCATCGTGCACTTCGTTTACCATGTTATGCTCACTCTTTCGAACACTAATCATCTTATTGATCTGTTCCGAGGTGCTCAGTGCTCAGGCCATGTCCTCGCCCTTGCCTAACAATAACATATGAGAAAATCGATCAAAATTATCTCTTTTACTATTTATATTACCAAGTTGTGAAAGCATCGGAAACTCAAACTTACATCTTACAACATATCAAGGTAAATATGATTCTGCTTACAATCAACCTCACTCACTAATCCGAGCCCAACTCGTACCAAGAAGAACCTTCCTCATTCTCATGCACAAGACTCGGTACTTTCGCGAGCACTAAACAACTCAACGTCTGAATCTTCCTCGTCGCACTCCAATTTATCAAGATAATAATGCCTCTTCTCTGTCTTTGGATCATAAGCCCATTCCATCCTCTACAACACTTTCCGATCTTTATAGGATATGAATGTGTTGTATTATTCACAATTGGTATTGGCTCAATATATACCCATCGATACATGTACATACAAGGAAGCTTAAATCATGTCTAAGATTAAGCCTAAATTATAGAGTAATTGATATCAAGTATAATGGTAATTGATATCAATGATGGGGTAAATAATCATGGCGTAAATCATTGCCATAATTATGGTGGAGTTGCTAATACGCCCCCGCAAGATGGAGGATCCGTCGGATACGCCAATCTTGGATCGAAAATGAATAAAAGAGCGCCGAAGAAGAGACTTCGTGAGAACATCCGCAATTTGATCTTGCGTGTTAATGTGAAGAACCTGTAATGAGCCCTCCGAGACTAATTCGCGAACAAAATGATAGTCTAATGCCAGATGTTTCATGCGAGAGTGATACACTGGGTTAGCACAAGTATACGTGGCACCAGTGTTGTCGCAATAAATGCGAGGTAGAGATGGGACCTTAACACCGAGTTCGTAAAGCAGGTTCTTAATCCAAAGTATCTCTGCCGCTGAATTTGCCAAAGCCCTATATTCAGCTTCCGTGGAAGATCTGGAGACTGATTTTTGCCGAGAAGAACGCCAAGAAATAATATTAGACCCAAGATACAAAATATAAGCAGTGGTAGAGCGACCACCATCCTGAACACCTCCCCAGTCAGAATCAGAGAAAGCCGTCAGCTGGAGGGACGAATCGCGAGATAGAAACAGGCCATGATAAAGCATCCCTTTCAGATAACGAAGGACGCGTTTGAGAGCCTGCCAATGATTGTTTGTGGGAGCATGCACAAACCGTGATAGCTTATTGACGGCATATGAGATATCGGGACGAGTAAAGGCTAGGTACTGTAGGGAGCCCACAATGGTCCGTTATGGAGTAGGATCCACAGCACCTGAATGATCCTCGAGACACAAAGAGTCAGGAGAGGGAAGTGGTGTAGATACCTCCTTCGCGCCATCCATGCGAGAGTGTTGTAGGAGATCATGAATATGACGATGCTGAGATAGAAACAGACCACGAGACGTGGAAATAACCTCAATACCCAAAAAATGGTGAAGTAGTCCAAGGTCTTTGATGGAAAACCGTGCAGCGAGTTGACGGACAAAATGATCAAGAAAGATAGGGTTGCTCCCGGTGAGGACAATGTCATCCACATACACCATGAAGTAGGCTTGCGTTCCTGCTTTGTTGTAGACGAACAAAGAATGATTAGCGAGGGACCGTTTGAAACCATACTCAGTCAGAAACTGGGTAAGCTCCATGTACCAAGCACGAGGAGCCTGTTTTAGACCATAGAGAGCTTTCCGAAGTTTACAGATATGATTCGGAAACTACGGATGGATATACCCTGGAGGTTGATCCATGTAGACATCTTCATGCAAGGTACCATGCAAGAAGGCGTTATTGACGTCGAGTTGACGAAGCGGCCAGTTATGATGAAGAGCGAGAGTCAGGACCACTCGGATTGTAGTAGGCTTCGTCACTGGACTGAAGGTGTCAAAATAATCTTTCCCAGGTTGCTGCAGAAAACCTTTGGCTACAAGGCGAGCTTTCTATTTATCAATAGTACCATCGGATTTCCTTTTGATGCGAAAAATCCATTTGCAGCCGATGGGAGCATGATTTGATCTAGGAACAAGCTCCCAAGTACCATTCTGTTGAATGGCATTGAACTCGGCATCCATTGCTTGCCGCCAGAGAGGATCTTTCTGAGCTTGGATCACGGTTGATGGTTCAAGTGCCAACGGTAGGGGGTGAGTGGTTGTGAGGTTTACAAAGGTGTCATTGAAGTATCGACTGTTTGGTTTCTTTGGTCGAGATGGTCGAACGGAATGGTGAGGAGGGGTATGATTAGGAATGGGCGTGTGACTATCACTAGAGTGGTCGGGGCTAGTTTCAGGTAGAGGGGTGTTAGGTGTAGTAGTAGGTGATGGTTGGGAGGTGTTTGACTGCTGTTGGGGAATAATAAGTGGAGATGGTAATGTTGGTGGAAGAAGTGGAGGTGACTCGGGAGGAGGTGGTGAAGGTGAAAGGAACTCCGAGGTGGTGGCATCGTCTCGCACGAGGTCGCTGAACTCCGAATTTGTATTGCGCAGCTTTCCTGGAAAAATGTCCTGCACGAACTTGACATGACGAGACAAATAAAGACGATTGTGAGTGGGGTCTAAACACTTATAAGCGGATTGAGAGGTGGAGTATCCTAAAAAGAGGCATGGTTTAGATCGTGGATGTAACTTTGACGCAGAGTATGGACGAAGCCACGGGTAGCACAAACACCCAAATGGCCGAAGCTTGTGATAGTTTGGAGGTTTTTGGTGAAGTAATTGAAATGGAGTCTGAAGTTGTAGGATTGGGGTGGGAAGTCGATTAATAAGATAAACGGCAGTCTGAAAGGCGTAAGACCAGTAGGTTAGTGGAAGACCTGCAAAGTGAAGAAGACTCAAGCCTGTTTCAACTATATGACGGCGACGTCTTTCAGCAACCCCATTTTGTTCGGGAGTATGGGGAGGGGTAGTGAAATGTGAGATGCCACATGAATTGAAATAAGGGATTAGTTTGATGTACTCTCCGCCATTATCTGAGAAAAAAGAGACGATGTTATGGCCAAAATATTTTTCCACCAAATTTTTGAATATTGGAAATATAAGAGCAACCTCAGATTTCTTTTTCATGGGGAACAACCACGTATATTTAGTATAGAAATCCACAAATATGACATAGAAACGAAAACCATCAACTGAGGTCTGAGTGGGTCCCCAAACATCGGAATACAATAACTGTAATGGCATAGTACTTGCAAAGGAATTTTGACCAAATGGAAGCTTATGACTTTTATGCATAGAACAAGAATCGAAATGTAAGGGAACTTTAAACGACGCAGAATAACCTAACTGACTCAATAGATAACGAAAGATAGAGGTCGAAGGATGACCGAGTTTGTGATGCCAGTGCCTAGGAACCAGTGCAGACATAACACTTATTTGAGGCTGGTATGGAGAAGCTGCGCGATAAACATCATTGGCGTTCGTGCTCTCATGAGAGGCGCCCCCGTGCTGCGATCCTTCACCAGAAAATGAGTGTCAAAAAACTCAACAGAAACAGGGTTAGTTTTGCAAAGTTTAACCACAGAAATCAAATTGCGATGTAAGTGTGGAACGCAAAGAACGTTGGTGAGTTTTAAAGGGCGAGAGGTAGTGGGTAAGTGTGTATAACTTGTGTGAGATATAGGGAGTGATGTACCGTTACCCAGAAAGACCTCATCGGGGCCACCGTAATCCGAGTAGGATTGCAAGGTGGACGGCGCTGTGGTGACATAGTGTGAGGCGCCGCTATCCATCAACCACTGTGATGGCGCAGATGGTGCACCGTGAGATACTGTAGCATTAACAGCGGGCGCATGGCCAGACGCAAAGGCAGGCGCTGCAAGCTGGATGTTGTGATCGCGAAGAAAACGGCCTAGCTTCCGGCAGTCACGAGTCTCATGACCAGGAATATTGCAGAAGTTGCATAACTGCGCAGATCGGGCGTTGCGCCCATCACCTTGTGATGACCAAGAGCCGCGACCAGATCCTCTACCACGCCTAGAGTTGTTAGCTGAACTAGTACCGTAGTGGCGCGCCGGTGACGACCATTGGCCAGAGGGAGAACCCGGGGTGAACCGTTGTGCATTGTTAGCGGTAACAACGGTCGGGACAATTCTTGTTCCTTCAGGGCTCGTTCAAAATCAACCAGTTTAGAGAATAACTCATTGTACGATATGGGGGTTTCACGAACCTTTATCGCCGCAACAATACTGTTGAATTTGTCGCCAAGTTGACTCAAGATGTGAATCGTCAGATCTTCCTCTTGAATTCGGCTTTGAACAAGAGCCAATTAATTAGAATCTGTCGCATCTCATGGAGAAAATCGGCAACTGGGCGTGAACCTTTGGGGTTCTTGGCGAGTCTTGATTTGAGATCAATAATGCGAGATCGAGAAGATCCGGCATAACTTGTCAAAAGGGACTCCCAAGCTTGTTGTGATGTGGATGCTGAGGCCAAGATCGGCTGGATAGTCTCAGTGCAACTTCCAAGAATAGCCGAAAGGAGAATCTGATCTTGGCGAAACCAGGTGTAGTGTGCAGTATTGGGTGTTTTCTTGTCGGCGTCAAGGTATTGATCCGGTTGAGGATGAGAGTCGTCAATGAATTTGAGAAGATCTAACCCAATCAGAGTAGATTGAAGTTGTTTGCGCCAAACCGCGAAATTCGTCGGTGTTAGTTTGATTGGAAGATGAGTTGGAGCGTTCAGATGAATGAGAGGAGACTCATTGGAGGACGAGGCCATGGCGTCAAGTACGAGCGGGAACTATCGTTCCGATGTGATCGACGGAAATTTTCCGTGAATTAGGATCGATTTAGAACTCGTTAGAGTAAGATATGCTCTGATACCATATAGGATATGAATGTGTTGTATTACTCACGATTGGTACTGGCTCAATACATAGCCATCGATACATGTACATACAAGGAAGCTTAAATCATGTCTAAGATTAAGCCTAAATTATAGAGTAATTGATATCAAGTATAATGGTAATTGATATCAATGATGGGGGTAAATCATGGCGTAAATCATTGTCATAATTATGGTGGAGATATATTGCTAATAATCTTCCCGTTTACTAACAACCGAAACAGCTTCTTTCTTAGCCTTACCAATAAGAATCTCATTCCAAGAAAAAGAGGCGTCGACCACCCTTTTCAGACCATCTTGTCTACAATCTCCTACAACCACCGTCTTCAGACACCTTTCCCTCGCTTCCCTCAAAACCACGAGAAAATCAGAATGATCAGACACGAGAAACAAGCACTCAGCCCTTCTCTTATCCATCACATCGATCATTCGATTTCTCAACTCACTGTCAGCTGCTTGAGGCTTGTCTGAAACAGTCTTAACCCGAAACCCCGCCCGTTCAATCTCATGGGCCAAACCGAATCCAACTCTTGGGGTTAATATCACGGGCAGCCTTTTTATACTCCATCTTCATAGACTACTTAGCAACTATATTTGCTCTCCTCTTTCCACGTGAAGACTCGATCTGATTAAGGCGTTTAGAATTCTCACGCTCGTGGATTTGCTTGAAGTGATTGGTGAGGCGTGTAGAAATTCGGGCCGGGCCTCCGGTAACTTTATCCGTTAACGAGGCCCACGCACATGCGCCACAAGGAGAAGGGATACCCGGTATAAGCTTGATGGGGTTCCTTCTTAAAACCAATTGGTGATAAGAGGAGTGGCCCATCAAGCTTATATACCCACTTAATTTGTTTCTAACTCTCGGTGTGGGACTTTATGCCACACGTGATATTCTCAATACTCCCCCCTCACGTGTGAGCCCATTTCTTTTTAATCGGACGGGAACGCCATTCTTTTCGAACCCGCCATATATTTACTATTATTTTTTTTAATAGAGTCGGATCTTCCCGCTCTGATACCATGTTAAGTGACCACTTTTCCTAAAAGGTTAACCCTGAAGGAAGTGCATCACTTTTTAATTTTATATAATTTATTTAGGCGATCGTTGCTGTAAAATCTTCTGCCGCAGATTCTGCATATGTATGGCTGGCGAGGCTCCGCTAAGTCCATGATATCGAGCTCGTCCATCGCCATCTTTGCTCTTTTCTGGTCCCTAACGAAAGGTGGGATGTAACTGAATAAGTGTCGATTGGCACAAGCGATTAAGTATTTGGGAAAACCGAATCTTTGAGCAGCTCTCTTAAGCCTTAGGGCAGCATCGAATGGAGGAACTGATTTTGGTGGCTTGTTGTCTAAATCCCAGAAGATAGCAACATTTCTCTCGGAGATGATCCTTTGCTCTGGGCTATAAGGTAAGTTTTTGTGGGTAGTTGTATATCTAAGGAGAAGATGTCGCCGATGAAGATTTTTGACCAAGGTTACACTTCTCTGTAATTTGACGATGTTTGCATATCCAAACTCCTGATAGGAACTATTATTACCTTCAGAATAGAATCTGCTACATGACAAAATTAATCGATTAAAACCCACGCAATGTACAATATTCAGAACAATTTTGAGTTCATACTGATTCATTAGGCGAAGCAAGAATCATACTAGAACAACAGAGAACCAACAAGCCTACTCCTATTTCGATGAGGCATTATTGAGAACACGTGATAAACAATATCGAAACGCATCAAACGATGACGAAAACTTACGAAGCAGAAGGTAGGAGTTGGTGCATGCTGAAGCTCGACGTTGATGGTTGTCCGCGTGAATGTTGCACCAATGATGATAGAAGCTTCGCGAGACGAACGACGACGGAGATGGAATTGGAGAAGGCAACGACTGTTTTCTGTGTGACACTACCTGGAATAATTGGGCCGGAAAATTTGTAATAGGCTTTGCGTTGAATATTAAATCTGACTCTATTTATTAAAGCTTCTTAGCCACACCTAACCTTAGGCTAAGGTTGGAAAATAAAATTGTAATTGGGGAGGGGCCGCGTGAACGCAGGCCCCATTTACATACACAAATTCTGACGTAGGTAGGTCCGACCACTTTGAGCCGACCGTAGTATCTCTTTAGTGCAATGCAGATCGCCAGTCTAGGCCATGGTCCTCCTTGATAGCCCATTGAGTAAATTGGTGTTGGTCCTTGTTAATTTATTCTCCACGTGAGGCTAGGGGTGTTCATGGGTCGGTTCGGTTCGGTTTTTTCAAATTTAGGTTCGATTTATGTATGCTCAATCCGTATTCGAACCGTTTTAATTTGGTTTGGTTCGAGTTTTTATAATTCGGTTCGGTTTTTTTCGGTTCGGTTTTTCGATGAGAAATTTAGTATAAACAAAAAAAAATATTATGAGCTGAAAATACATAAAACAATTTATGGTTATTAAAAACAAAGAAGATTAATAGAACATTACATGTAGCAAAATAATTCAAAGGTCCGAAAAAACAACATGAAAATGGAACAAAATCCAACCAAAATATAAAAACATTCATCTGAAGATAATCTAAATTATTTGGAAAAAAATTAGTGTTTGATTGGTGAGGAAAACATTCACCTAAAAATGGAAAAAAAAAGTATACCAATGAAATTTTTATTTACTGTGTTGTTTACGTTACGGGGGAAAAACAAATGATTATTGATATTGTTCTATTTTTAGTGTACTATGATAATTTCAGTTCGATTTTTCGGTTTTTTAGGTTTTACGTATGCTTAATCCGATATCCGAACCATTTTAGTTTGGTTCGGTTCGGTTATTTTCGGTTCCGGTCTTTTCGGTTCGGTTCTTTACGGTTTGGTTTCAGTTTTTTCGGTTTTTCGGTTAATTTGAACACCCCTACTTGAGGCTATCAAACCTTTCTCTTATTTTTTTCCTTTTCGAAACGATAGCTTCGTAATCAACGGCAATACAACGCTAAATAGCCCAACGATCTCTCCGGTGACATCAAATATCCGATAGAGATAAAAGCTAACGCAGGAGCATAACACCACAAAGTGACAAAAGCCGACAGAAAAAAAACAAAATATCGAACTTGGACCAAAAAATTATAGAAAATAGTACAAAAAGACTTCTAGTCCAATTTACAATACTCTACACTTTCTTTGTCCAACGACTCGAGGCCCTCGTCTTCATCGGAATGTGCTCCACAAAGAGAGAAAAGGCTCCATAATGGGAGGAAAGAGCTTCTGACCCAATGGCCGGAAGAAACGAGTTCCACACTGGAGACTCTGGTTGGTGGCGAGAGGTGGCTGAATGTGGTGGTCGGTGACGGCCAGCTACCGGCTGCGGTGAAGCGGCAGAGATGAGAAACGTTAAGAATTTTTTTAATATATAAAACAAAGAAAAAAGTATAAAGAATAAATGGAAGCTCCCTCACCTACAGTGATGGCGTGGAACCTCGATTGATGGAGGTGGAGGAGAAGGAGAAAAGGAGAGGAGTTGGAGGCTAGCTAATGTTTCTTTTTGTACGGAGGGAGGGAGGGAGAGGGAGAGAGAGAGAGAGCTCCTTTTACTACTTGTACAATCTCGCCTTTCTCTTACGTTACGACAGCAAGTATTTGATTGAATTTTTTTTGTCTAATTTTTTATTTAAGGTGTTGTTTGTTGTTTATATGTTAATTGCTCGATTAAAGTTTTTAGGTCTCGATTTTGATTAGTATGTTTTAATTAAATTTTCATATGTTTAATTCGAGATTTTTAGATATAATTTGGGCATTATAGGTATTAGTATTTTATGCACACTCTATGGGTGTACTAAAGTTATATTATAGTTAATGTTATTTAATATTTTCATTTATGTATAATTTATAATGTTGATATTAAAAGAACAAAATTCTGGGATACAGTTATAGTAAATAAAAAATAAAGGAGTGAATAATAAATTATTTTAAGCTGATGATAAACTTGTAATTACATAAAGGATAAAATTGGAATTGAATAACAAAATAGACATACCAAATCAGTTACTCTAATGTCATGGGCCTTAATAAAATAAAACGATAATTTGGGGATTTTTTTTGTGTTGCTCGATTAGGGCTATTGAAGGTTAACTTCAGCCTTTTTCGTTTGTAATATCTGTTAGTGTAACTTTCGTATTTTTTATCCGCTCTGTATCTTTTTAGTACGATTATATGCATATTTTTAATACCTTATAAGCATTATAGTGGTACAACGTATTACGTAATAATGTAAGTTGTTATGGTACATGTAAGATCATGGTACAATGAGTTCCTTTTTTTTTTTTTTTTGCGTCACATCCCTACGTTTCATTTTACTTTTTAGTATCTCGTAGTCTGCATGAATGATCAAAGAATATGCTTTGTGTATTGGGCGAGTATGAAAAATTGTAAGCATTGTGTAGTATTTATTTTCGACTCATTGATGAGTGCCTATGAACCGTTGACGGGGCTATGTTGCATATAAGTTTATTAGTTTGTGCATATTTTATTCAAGTATGTTTCTTTTGTCGTCATGGTTGCATTCCAACAACAGATAGTGTTGTGGCTAAAATATTATTTGTATGTGTAATTTTTGGTATAGTAACAATGTTACAAATGTATGTTAACAATGTGTAGAAAGTACAAGAAGCAACCAAATGGTATGCTAAAGTCATTGAAATAGTACGCTATATGGATATCTGCTAGAAATTGATGAAAACTACAAAAAAGCCAGCATTATCGATTTTGACATTTTTGACGGTATTATGCAAAAAATTCTGACATGCGTAGAATGCCCTGACATGCACATAATGTTCTGATAGTATCTAACCGCATAATTTTTCTGCGTGTCGGAAATTGTATTGTACCGGTTAAATGTCTTTTAAAATTATGTTACGTTAAACAAATTAACTGTATTGATGCGTGATTTAGAAACAAAATTTGGTATTTACCTAGATAACTTTTCTTCTCTAGCAGTAACGAATTTCAGAGCTTCAGACCAGGTAAACTCCACGTGAAATCCAAGCCCAACATCCAAAAATATATGACGTGTATCAGGCCTAAACATTTGCAAAGATATTAACGAGGCAAGTTTACAGTCAACTCAAGATCAAGAATCAACTGAAGTAGCGATTTTGAAATCATTTGCTATAGCGATGTTACAGGGGAACGGATAACTACTAACTTATCAATATTTAAAAAAGTTCTTTACAATACATGAGAATGTCATGGTTTTGAAGACCGGACCGAATCGGCCGGTTTTGGCCGGTTCCGACCGGACCGGTCAAAAATCCGGTCTGATTCTGGTCTGTGCTTTAAGAAAAAAAAAAAACAGAAAAAACCAAATTATCGGTAATTTGGTAAAAAAAGAATAAAATAACTGAAATGTTTCGTTGGTGTTGTGGTTAAGCATTCAATTGGGCCCAACAATGGCGCAGGTTCGAGTTCTATTAACCACATAATTTTTATTTTTATAATTAACTTACAATCCAATATTTTTATTCTATTTCATTTTTGACCCCCACATTGATAATTTAATACTTCACAGCCCATAGTTAAATTAATTTTTAATCCCAGATGCAATTTATTTTACTAATTTTGCCCCATAATTTTTTAAACCTATAATTTCGAAAAAGTTCATAAAAACATATATACTTTCTATTTTGATTGATTTATTCATAAAATATATATTTTTAAAATCTGAAGACACCGGTTAAACTCCGATTTGATTCCGTTTTGTACCGGTTAAACCATTAAACCTTAAACCACTAAAATTTCCGGTCCGGTTCGAAAACCCGGTTTCAGAACCTTGGAGAATGTTACTAAGACAAATAGAAAAAGTCATTCAATCAAAACCAGCAACAAGAACTTACACGTCAGCTTGCATATAGACTTCGAGCCGAGGATGACCAGGGTCCTCAAGCTGGTGATACTGCTCTTCTCCAAACTTTCGATGTTTCTGTTCAGATCAGAGCTAACATAGGAAAAAGTCAAAGAAATCAAAGCACACCCATTTATGAACAATTCATAGCTCTAGAAATCCGAACTCTAAATCCAAACTCTGACCGTGGAGCATAAAATTTTACGCTGTAAGAAATACACAAGGTTACAATATCTTTTGTTACTCAAAAACTTTATCCCTGCAAAAAAACCATATATAACTGATGCGGGTACGACCCCGATCAACAGTATTTGGTCCGAGAAAAATGGCGATGGGTGAAACGGACTAGGCCTTGTGTTTTGGGTGTCTTTTAGAATCTATATTTTAGTGCTGAGAAAGAAAGAAATGAAAGAGACACAGATTTACGTGGTTCGGACAGGTGTCCTACGTCCACGGGCCGCCGGAATAGTGTCCACTAGTCACAGTCGGGAAATACACACTCAAGCTCACTTTGCTCGTTACAGTGTGTTAATGGCGGAAACGATAATGAAGAAGATGAATACCGTGATTTGTCCAAGTGTTTTGTGCCTCGTGTTGAATCTGTCTTCTCTCTGATCCCTCACTATTCGCATATACCCTCTTTTCCCTTTGTCGTCCCAGCTGGCAGTCCTTCGGGACCACATGATAGCGACATTTAGTACCACATAGGAGAGACAGCACCTGCAGGCGTACGGATATCAGACTGGCGCGCCTCCTTCCTGCTCACAATGTCGACCACTCACAATGACCCACGTGTCCCTTGGTCGGCTTGGTCCACTATTTCCCGCCTAGACTATTCAGCACCCATCTACTTTTTCCGTACATAGTCACAGATACCCAGAGGTTCACCCCCTCTGTCGATATTTCCGCCAAGTAACTATCTTCAGGTAGCCAGGTTAGGAGGAATGCTGGGCTAAAGGTTACCCCTATCATCCAGTCCCCATACTCTGAATTGTAAGACACCAAGTGTTACAGTTCGGAGTACACTTGAAAGAGCATTCCTCCCTTTTAGTGCTTCTCGACCCCTTAGCCGGTCTGCACTGTATTTATGTCGATTGGACAGATCCTGTGATCTTTGCAGAGTAAAGCAGCATTCGTGAGGTGACACGTGTCCAGATCTGTCACTTCTGCTTTTTGAATCTCTCGAGGCGATTTCCTTCATTTTTTCCCTCTTCTCGAAATGACTTCCCACACATAACAAAAAAAACGAAATCTCAATCGTCACTCTAGTGTTTTCACCATCGTCTCCTCGTCTCAATCGCACAGTGTCCAGAATTCGCGCAGCGCCCCAATTTCTTCCTCATCTACGACTTCTTCAGGTATCGTCCCGTTTCCCTCTCTACTTATTTCTCATATCTTCGTCGACTTGCCCTTAGTTTTCTCTTTCCCCCTTTTTCGCGCCGAAGTCATGCCTGATAGTACCGACTCTGAGAACGCACGCTCGTCATCGCCGGGCGTCTCTGCATCCTCCGCCGTGCCGGGTGTTGCCGCCCAAAGGGTGTCAAAGAGAAAAGCCCCATCGCCAGACGCAGCGGCACCCGATTTTCCCCAACCTTCGTCCTCTCACACTCCTGCCGACACGTCTTCTGCTGCTCCACCACCAGCACAACCAGCCCCTGATTCGTCCACATCTCGTCGAACTCGTTCGCGAGGGGCTGTTGGAGATAGTGCTGGGGTGGACGATTGGAAAATGTTCGGTGCGTCCAAGTCGACCTATCGGCGCTTGGAGAAGCTTGTCCAGAAGGCTTTCACAGTTCTGGCTTTCACATCTCCATCCCCAATCCTAGCCAGCGTGCCAACTTTCCACCTTCTCCGGCCCTCGCTTTTTGGGAGAGTCAAGTGAGGGCTGGTCTCCGTTTTCCGGTTCACCCTTTTCTAGCTGCAGTGTCGCAGGTTTATCGTGTACCATTGAATCAGTTCTTCTTCTATTCGTCAGTTGGCAGCTTTCTATGTCTTGGTCACCGCTGCTGGTGGGAGGCCTTCTGTGGAGCTTGTTCTTTCCCAGTTTCAGCTCAAGTCTACCCCGCCTTTTTTCTATCTTTGTGCTAATCCTCGCGGCCTCACACATTTCCTCAGTAGGGGCTCCCATAAAGACAAGGAATGGCACCCCTTCTACTTTTTTCGTAGCCCCTACAGCGAGTGACTGGGATTTTCCCCATCGTCACTGGGTCCATCAGATACCCCAGCGACTTCCAGGGGTCCAACCCGAGTGTTCTGTAGAGAATGAAGCGGCTATCACCCTTCTGAATTCCCGGGCTTCAGAAAAGAAGTTCGACATGGTTGAGTTGGTGACTTATCCTGTTTTACTTCACCACTTTAGCCTCTCGTCGCGGCCTCTCCCCTTCAATCCTGAGGGTAAGCAGGTTTCCCCCTGCTTCCTATCCTCCTTTTTAAGTTTACTTCCTGATTTGATATTTCCTTTGCAGGTATGTTGTTTTCTTGGAGAGATGCATTCCGGGCTTTGCCTGTTAAGCAAGAAGATTCTGCCGCTCCCGTCGAACCTCCTCCTTCATCAGGCCGTGGTGAACCTGATCTGCCAGCCTCGGAGATAGGTGAGAAATCTTCCATCAGGTCCTCATCTCCCCGTACCTCTCCTTCTAGAGCGGACGCACAAGGTCCAGAGGTGGTAACGTTAGACTCTGAGGGGTACCTGGGCAAAGAGGACACTTTGCCTGCGCCTTCTCAGAAGAAAAATAAGAAGACGACTGTGGCCAAGGGGAAAAGGCCACGTGTGGAGACAGCCCTTCCTTCACCCGGTACCTCTGAGTTCGTTCCTTTCATCCGTCAAGGTCTTGAGTGGGGTATCGATCAGCAGGCTGATGGGAAGATGGTACTAGACATGCCTGACAGCTACGACTCTTTGAGCCCTGAAGATAAGGTGAAATTCATTCAGGCCATTGTGCCGCCCGTACAACAAAATACGCTTCGTCGTCAGTCCGATGCCTCTGCTGCCGAGCTTGCTGCCCATCATTGGGCTAAGGTAATTCTCGCCCTTAACTTCTTTATGCTGGTTTCCTTCGCTGATTCGTGCTTGGTTTTCGTCAGCTGTCCTTTCTGTTGCCTACTCTCTTATCTGCGACTTTCCGTCGGGGTTTGGCATCTGGGTTTGAAAAGATCAAGGAGCGGGATTTAAAGGTCGCACAATTGGAGCAAGAGCTCGAGAAGGAAAAGAGCGAGCGCGAGACTCGTGTCAGGGACTTAGCTTTGGAGAGGTCACGTCAACTAGAGGTGGAGAATGCAGCTGCTCTTGCTGCTAAGGAGACGGAGCTCACGACATGCCTGCATCAGCTCATAGATGACCAACAAGCCCAGATCAAACTGAAGACTGAAGAGCTGTTGGCCGAGAAAGAGAGAGCCCTGAAGGCTGAGCTAGAAGGGACTTATGCCGCTACGGTTGAGGATAGTCGTTCCGCGGGGAAGCTGGAGGGAGTCCAGCTGTGCCAGAAGTATCTCCTGGGTTCCCCTCCGGGTAGGAAGTTCCTGGCCCAACTGAGCCAGCACTGGCATGAGGTCTATTTGTGTGATACCCTTTCTCTGGTGGACTTCGCACCCTTCATGCAGCATTACTTCCTAGGGGGTTTTGCTGCTGGGCGCGAACCTGCCTCTACCTGAGATACAGCAATGGAAGCCATGGCTGCCCCCCAGCTTTCAAGGGGGATCAGAGGCGGCTCCTAATCCTCACTTCAGGTCTGCCCAGGTACCTCGCTGCTCTCCTACCCTGCTAGAGGTCTCACCTGAGGTCCTCCTGGTTCAACTCTCCGAGTTAGAGCAGCAGGAGCTATCTGATACCTCAGAGGTCCCTGAGTCTGCGGCCGATTCCAGCTTTCCACCCTCCTAGTTCGCTAATCTTTTCCTGTTTCTGAACAATTAATGCTGTTTTACCTTTTGCAGACCTTTTTGTTATTTTCCTTTTTTGGACATCTGCTACTGTTTCCTTTTTCCAAGCCCTGCATGTTGCTTCTTTGAGGGCTTTTGTGATGTTTTCCCAGCGATCCTTTTTTTCTCCATCGTTCAATATGCTTGTTGTTGTAGCGCGTTATTGCTTTTGCTGTAGCGCTTTCCAACTTAATCAGACAAATAATTTAAATATTTTGGCCCCCCTTTCGCCGTCGGCGATTGGGCCCATGCTACTACCGCTCTCCACTACCCCTACTTCGAATAGTGTTGAGGTCCATCAGAACGTTCGAAGTACACCAAAAGCATTTCTTTTGACCTTACCAGCTTCACCTTTCCCAATTGTTATGCTATTTGGCCGTGCTCAAATCGGCTCCTCTTTGAGAATGTTATTAACTGGCAGAGAAACTTACGTGGAGGGACTCGGTGATGCCTTAGGTTTGTTGCGTATCAGCGGACCTCTCCCCGTTCTGCGAGGTCACCGCTGGCTGATATGAGGACCGACAAGGTTCGCCAGTGGTATCCCGGTCCGATCTTATTGAGCGGTTGTCTAAGGTGACTTGGAGGCAGAGTACCTTTGTAGAAGAACCACCTGCATAGCTGCATCTGGGCTTATAAGTGCGCATCTGCGCGGCCGCATCTGGGCCAGCCACGTCTGGGCTAAATAGGTGCGCATCTGCGCGGCCACATCTGGGCCAGCCACGTCTGGGCCAAATAAGGGCGCATCTGCGCGGCCGCATCTGGGCCAGCCACGTCTGGGCTAAATAAGTGTGCATCTGCACGGCCGTATCTGGGCCAGCCACGTCTGGGCAAAATAAGTGTGCATCTGCACGGCCGCGTCTGTGCCAGCCACATCTGGGCTAAACAAGTGTGCATCTGCACGGCCGCGTCTGGGTCAGCCACATCTTGGCTAAATAAGTGTGCATCTGCACGGCCGCGTCTGGGCTAAATAAGTGCGCATCTGCACCGCCACGTCTGGGCTAAATAAGTGCGCATCTGCGCGGCCACGTCTGGGCCAGCCACGTCTGGGCTAAATAAGTGCGCATCTGCGTGGCCACGTCTGGGCCTTTTGGAGGGAAGGGTACCTTGGGGACACAGATTTCCGAAAATTAGTTTCATTCAGAGGATGGTGCCTCGTTAAAACCTTGCCAAGTAAAACCCCCTTGGGATGAAACCCTGACGAAGGAAAAAGAGTACACCTCCTTGTTTGATTCATGTACATCTTTTCAGCTCTCACTACGCAGAATACTTCATGTACATCTTTTGTGCCTCGTGTTGAATCTGTCTTCTCTCTGATCCCTCACTATTCGCATATACCCTCTTTTCCCTTTGTCGTCCCAGCTGGCAGTCCTTCGGGACCACATGATAGCGACATTTAGTACCACATAGGAGAGACAGCACCTGCAGGCGTACGGATGTCAGACTGGTGCGCCTCCTTCCTGCTCACAATGTCGACCACTCACAATGACCCACGTGTCCCTTGGTCGGCTTGGTCCACTATTTTCCGCCTAGACTATTTCCCCGTATCACCCATCTACTTTTTCCGTACATAGTCACAGATACCCAGAGGTTCACCCCCTCTGTCAATATGTCCGCTAAGTCACTATCTTCAGTAGCCAGGTTAGGAGGAATGCTGGGCTAAAGGTTACCCCTATCAATAACAGTTTAGGAAGTGTCTCCACATGACACACACCCATCGTCAAAGGTATTCACCTAAGAGGAATTGTAGACTTCAATTGATTTAGGAGAATCAAAAAGCAACAACGACAAGATTCATATTACCTATGAGCAAATGCATTTACAAGATATGGTTGCACGAGACGATCGACAAATTCCTCAAACTTCGTCATTTTCTCTAGTTTTTCTCTATCCATAACTGCACGGTAAAGAATTCGATACACTCTTTCTGAAGGATCAACATCGGTGTTGACATGGGGCTCTCCCAATCAAAAAGGTTTATTTGAGTGGGGGAATTTATATAGCGGTAGATTAGGTGTTATAAAGTTTTGGGGGCGCGCGTAAGGTGCTAAACTGAATGGGACGTGTTTGGGACGTGTTGGGGAAGTTGGGGACATGTTGGGGACGTGTTTAGGACGTGATGGGGACGTTGGGAACTTTGGACATGTTCGGGGCGTGATTGGGACGTAAACGAAATAACACAGGGATTACGTGGTTCGGACTACCATGGACTTCGTGTCGGACTACCCAAGAATGTGAAAGGGCACGACGCAATTCGGGTGATCGTCGACCGACTAACCAAGTTTGCCCACTTCCTACCGATTTGCACGACGTTCTCCATAGAGCGCTACGCAGAGTTTACATCCAGGATATAGTATGACTGCACAGGATTCCATCATCTATAGTCTTGGATCCTGACTGCAGATTTCTCTCGAAATTTTGACGAGTTTGCAAAAGGCGATGGGAACGAAGCTGTCCTTTAGCACCGCCTACCATCCGCAGACGGACGGTCAATCAGAGCGAACGATCCAGATGCTGGAGGACATGCTGCGAGCATGCGTACTCGATTTCAAAGGAAATTGGAGTAGGTACCTCCCACTCGTTGAGTTCTCGTACAACAACAGCTATCACGTCACCTTCGGGATGGCACCGTACGAAGCGCTATACGAGCGCAGGTGTAGATCCCCAGTGCGTTGGGACGAGATTGGAGAACGGGCAATGTTAGGCCCAGGCATAGTACGAGAATGACGGAGGCCACTACCATAATACGAGAAAGGATGCGAACCGCCCAGAGTCGGCAGAAAAGCTATGCAGACCAAAGACGCCGACCCCTGGAGTTCGAAGAAGATAACCCGGTGTTTGTAAAAGTATCACCGATGAAAGGCGTAAAAAGGTTCGGAAAGAAAGGGAAGCTAAGTTCTAGGTATATCGGCCCATTTAGAATAGTGAAGAGGGTTGGTAGCATATCAATTAGAGCTGCCAACATCATTATCGCAAGTGCATGACGTATTCCATGTCTCGACACTACGAAAGTACATAGCCGACCCGAATCACGTGCTAGGAAACGAATCCCTACATATACAATTGAAACCCGATCTGAGTTATGAAGAGACTCCAGTGGAGATATTGATGTACGAAACTAAGAGACTTAGGAATAAAGATATTCCTTTAGTGAAAGTGTTGTGGCGGAACCAGTCGACAGAAGAAGCCACATGGGAACGGGAGGACGAAATGAGAATTCGTTATCCTGAGTTGTTCCAAACGGGTTGATTTCGGAGGCAAAATCCTCCTTAAGGGGGGGGGGGGGATGTAGGACCCAAGTCCCCACAAACTAAGTTGGCCAATAAATAATGGATATGACCTAAGTGATTACGTGTAAATTTTTGCGTACATGAAATATGCCTACGTGACTCTATGAATTTCGTGCAATTATGTGAAACTAATTATGGGCGTGGGATGACTTATAACTTATGTATGGAATTTTCGAAGACTAGTAGCGATAAGAAATCATGACAATAGAATATAGGATTTTGGGCTAGGAAGCCATAGGTTTATGAATTAGCAAATTTTGGCCATGGCTTAAGAATGAAAATAGGACTAGAAATAAATAATAGGCCCAAGCCCATAAGAAATCAACTTAGAAACATGTTCCCTTAAAACAAGGAACACCCACGCCTAAGCTATGTTCCCTTAACCTTATCTAAAGAAAATATATAATCTAACAATTGAACTCCATACCCACACTTTAGAAAACATCGAAAATCAAAAGGAAGAAAAGGAGAAGGGGCCGACATGATTTCCGAAACCAAAAAGCACCCCAAGTAGTTGAGGATCGAAGTTGGTGAGCGAAACTACTACCTTAAGCTATTGTAACTTCCTTGCTAAGATTATTTGGCTAATTTCGTTGAGGGTTATGGCATTTGAGGAATGTGAATGTACCATAGACGGCAAAAACTCTAACGAAGGGTATAAAATTTATAAGTTAGGGTTTCTTTGAGAAATAGCTAAGTAGGAGAGTTTAACGTGTTATATGATTCATTTTGTTAGCATGAAATAATCTTAAAATGACGCTGGATGTTTTGGGGAGAAGAAAACCATAAAATTTAGGAAATCTGAGAAGCCAATTTATGAGTTTAGTTTCAACGGGATGAAAGTTGAGGCTTTCGATCGAGAAGTGGGCAATGAATGTGAGTTTCGATCAAATGTGGCTAAATAAGGGACTTTCGATCGAAAGTAGAGTAACTAATTGAGACTTTCGATCGAAAGTAGCTAGCTAAAAGGACTTTCGATCGAAAGAAATTAGGAAAAGGAATTTGGGGCGAAATTTGGGTTTGACACAAATAAGTTTCGATCGAAACTAAGGAAATTACTTGGACTTTCGCCGATACAAATTTCACAACTTACTTCATGTAAGAATCGATCGAAACTTAACCTATGCTTCACCAATCGATCGAAACTAGGGAATGATGATATCATCACGCGGCGAAACCCTTTCTCAACTTCACAATCGACCGAAACTAGGATCGGGCGAAACCCTCATGACATATGTGGAATCGGGCTGTAGGACCCCGGTCCCTGAAAATTAGGTCGGCCAATAAATGATGTATGTGACTTAAACGATCATGGGTTTAAAATGCGTACATGTTATATGTTTATGCGATTTCATGAATTCTATGCTCGTAATTTTTATGAGAATTAAGTAAAATTATGCGACATTAATTATGTGTTTGCGATGACTTTCAACAAGGAGGAAATTCTCGAGAATGGAATATAGAATGTGGGCTAGGATTTTATTGGGCCATGAACCCATTATGATGGGAATTACCAAGTGGGCTAAAAGTAGAATTAGGCCCAATTCAAGAAATATCCACTTGGGAGACAAATTCCCATGAATTAAGTAAAACCCACGCCACCCTATACCTTATCTACTATAAGCTAAGGAAATATCCAACTAAAAATAATCTAAACTTCCTAACCTCACTCAAAAACCCACGAAAAGAGAAAGAAAGAAAAAGAAGAGGGAGCCGAGAGCCAAATCGAACCAAGAGCACTCCAACTAGCTAGGGATTCGAAGTTGGTAAGCGAAATATCTCCCTCAAAGCTTTTAAATTCGTACCCAAGGTGTAGTTGGAGATTATTAATGGCATTAATGGCAAGTAGTTGAGGAAGATTTCGAAAAACCCTAAATGGAATGTATAAGCTCGTAAATAGGGTCCCGATTGAATGATTCAGTGTTAGGAACTATATTATAGACAACTTAGAACTTAAATATTCTGTTGTAAATGGGAATCACACGATTTAGGTAACAAGAAGGGATGAAATGCAGAAGTTTCGATGGGGTGAATTTGGGAAGAAAGTAGTTTCGACCAAATGAATAATTGAGTTTCGATCGAAACTAAGAAATTGATTTTAGGGTTTCGGGCGACCCTTGAATTGAATTAGGTTTCGATCAAATTGATTTGCAAGATAATAAATTAGGAGTTTCGACCGAAACTCATCCTAACACATGAGTATCGATCGAAACTCAAGCCCCAATTCATAAAATCACTCGAAATTAACTAATGAAAGGGGAGTTTCGACCGAGATGAATCTCGGCGAAACTCAACCCCCAAGCTCATGCAATTGAATCACATAAACCCTTTCACCATGCATAGTTTCGAGCGAAACCCTAAAATTTATTGAAGATAGCCGATGAAATGAGTTTCGACCGAAGCAAAACTCGGCGAAACTCCATCCAAGCCATGCAATTGATTTGAGTTGATCTCCCTGCCATGCATGGTTTCGAGCGAAAGTGGTGACGCCATGCACACGTAAGAACACGGCGAAACTCAAGTCGATCGAAAGTGGAATCGATCGAAAACCCTCAAACTAAATTGAATTCGGCGAAACTCTAATCAATGATCGAAACTAGATAATTGAGAAGGTTTCGATCGAAGGAAAACTCGGCGAAACTAGTATTGTTTCGAGCATAACCAATTCGTGATAAATGCAAAATTGAAATCAGGATTTGATCTAAATAAGTTTCGATCGAAAGTGGCTAGCGAATGAGACTTTCGATCGAAAGCAACTAGAGGATGAGTTTCGAGCGAAACTCATGTAAATTAGAAATTCAATTCGACGAAATCGAATTAGGAGAAACCAAGTAACATTAAGTGACTTTCGCCGAGCCCCTTTTAGGAGAGAAATTCCAATCCTTTAACTTAAGGAATTTACTAAGGATCGAAACCCATATATATAAAGTCATGTGCTATAGAAGTCAAGGGACTTAGGAAATTTAAAAGGGCGTGAATCAATTTACTTGAAGTCTAGGAAATTTCACCAGTTCAAATAATTTAAAAGAAGGAATTTAATTACTTCGACGAATTAGCTAAGGAAGCAACGTACTAGCCCCCTAACCTTTTTATTTAAAAGGTCGTACAATAGGAGCAAACGGGGAGGACATTAATTACGCTTGGACGACCGGTAAGTAGAAATTCAACTACGATACGTAACTTGCCTGCGTCCGATGATGTGAATTTACGTGCTCGTGCATTTTATGTGGAACGTGCATGTTACGATAAAATTAGTTATATGCATGATAGCATGATCTGCATATGTACATGAGCATGTCATGGGCACTTGCACGCATAAGTAGTAACTATGACGCGAGGTAAGAGCATGCATAAGATCGCCTGCGTGCGATGTATACTCGCCGATATTGGCGTTTGTGTCGACTCAATGAAGAGTCACGGCTACCCTTATGCGACCTGGCAAAAGAAGCCATAAGGCCTGTATAAGAGGCAGGGGTAATACCCCGTATGCGGGAGATGCAACATGGAGGATGCGGCCCGGGGCACGCACTGAGTAAGGGAAGATTCCTGCGGGTGACCTTCTAGTGCGTAAAGCACTAACCGGGAGGGAAGATTCCTTCGGGTGACCTCCGCGGTTAGTGGCCTCGGTGTTGGCTACCAGTGAGAAGCGTCCGCGTGGATGCCACACTGAGTAAGGGAAGATTCCTTCGGGTGACATTCTAGTGTGAGAACCTCCACACATGAGATCTCTATGAAATGGCGCATAGTGGGATAGAAAGCCGAGGGCCCGTATGAAATAAGAGTATAAGAAAAAGAGTAAGAGCGTAAGAAAAGAGTACGAGAATGAGGAAAAAGAGTACGAGCGTTAGAAAACGACGGCGTGGATTGTCGATCGTTAGGACACGTGCATTCATGCATAATTTCTGCTTACTGAGCCTCGGTGGCTCATTGTTTGTGTTACGTGTTGTAGGTACTGACGATCACGGTACGTGATCAGACTGTTATGCGAGGCCGATCTTTTGACGCAATCCGACCGCTTTTGGGGTGGGAGTGTGTGTATGGATGACGACCTGTGAAGGCCGGGCGCATAGGGAGCTTTTGGCTGCACACACACACACTTGTACTTTGTGTAGACACGATTTCGATGATTTGTAGAACGAATTACGAATATTCTTTTGACATGTATATAAGACTTCCGCATGCACGTTTAAAATGAAAAATTTTATTCGCATTTTTACGTACTCGCACGATAACAAAGCATTAACACTTAGATTTAGAACGGGATACGAGGGCGGGACGACGGGTCCTGACAGAGTGGTATCAGAGCTTCGGTCACAGGTCCTGTAGACTGTCCATACACACACCCTCAAAAGCGCGGAAGCGGCCTTGCTAGTAAGTACTATGTTATGTGAATTGCTTGTATGGTTTAATTTATTGGCCTTAGGAATTATCAGGATAGGTTGAGAAGATGGTTAGACTTAGGGGTGAAGGAAGTAGGGAGTCTGATCAGGGTAGGGATACTAACAACCCTCCTGATAGCCGGGATGCTACAATCCTGCAACTAACTGAACTGGTCCGGCAACAATCGGCCCAGATTCAGCAGCTGATCCAACAGCAAAACGCTGGCGGACCATCAGCCAACCTACCTCCCCCGCCCGAACGAATTGAGATGATCGGGGAGAGGTTCAGGAAGCTTAATCCTCCACTGTTTGAGGATGCTGTAGACCCCACGTCCGCCGAGGACTGGCTGAGGACGCTGGAGAACATGTTCCAGCATAGCCGCACACCCGAGGCGGAAAAGGTCATGTGCGCTGCCTACCTGCTAAGGGGGAGCGCCGGACACTGGTGGGAAACCGTCTCAGCCGTCGAAAACCCCCTAACGATGAGATGGGATAGGTTTAAGGAGATCTTCAGGGGAAAGTATTACACCGCCCCTGTCAGAGCACAGCGGATGAATGAGTTCATCAACCTCCGCCAAGGAGCAATGACAGTGGCGGAGTACATCAGGAAGTTTGAGCAGCTTTCAAGGTTCGCTGCTCATATGGTTAGTACGGACGCGCTCAAGATCGAGCGGTTCATGGAAGGGTTGAAACCCGAGCTGTATAGAGACGTGAGTATGGCCGGAATACAAGGAGTCACGTACGCGCAAGTGGCTGAGAGGGCGCTTGTGGCAGAGCAAGCCGAGACAAGAATTGCTCGTGCCCAGGAGGCAAAGCGCAAGTTTGTACAAGGGCCACAAGGGAGCGGAAGCAACCCAAAGCGGCAGTTCGTAGCCAAGGGTGGAAAACTGAATTTCCCGAATCGACCGAGACCACCCCCACAGTTCAACCCAAACCAGGGTAGACCCCAGTTGGACCTACCCGTATGCCCGAAGTGCGCACGGAGGCACACGGGAGTCAGCCACTCCCAGAATGCCGTCTGCTTCAAATGTGGCAAGACGGGCCACTATCTGAGGGCATGTCCGGAAGGTGGATCCGGAAGTCAAGCTGGGAACCAGGCAGCACCACCAAGGGTACCGGCCCGGGTCTACACTATAACCTCTGAGGAAGCGGAAAATAACCCGGCCGTAGTGACAGGTACCCTCCTCGTCTACGAAACCCCCACTTGCATCCTAGTCGACTCAGGAGCGACACACTCGTTCGCGTCCACTAAGTATGTCACGAGGGTAGGAGTCACGCCTCACCGAGCTGAGTGCGAGTATAGGGTAACAGTTCCGAACGGGAATCCAACCCAAACCAATCAGGTTTTACGGGATTGTCCAATAGTAGTCGGGGACAAAGAACTGCCCATAGACCTCATAATTATTCCCATGAACGACTATGAGGTGATCCTTGGGATGGATTGGCTATCGAAGTACGGAGCTGTCATAGACTGCCACCGCAAGATAGTCACGCTCAATACGGGCGGGAATGACCCCCTTAAGTTCGTAGGAACCAGCAAGGGGACCATGATCTCAAAGATATCAGCGTTAAAAGCCCAACGACTGATCAAATCAGGGTGCGAAGCCTACCTGGTATTCGCCATCAAGTCAGAAGGGAATGTCTCCACGAAATTTGAGGAAGTGCCGGTAGTTAAGGACTTTCCTGATGTATTTCCCGAGGAGTTACCGGGACTACCACCCGATCGGGAGATAGAGTTCGCTATAGATCTGGTACCTGGAGCGGCACCAGTATCTAAGACCCCATATCGGCTAGCACCGACGGAGATGAAGGAGTTAAAGGACCAACTCGACGAACTCCTGCAGAAAGAGTTTATACAGCCGAGTTTCTCTCCCTGGGGAGCACCGGTGCTATTCGTGAAAAAGAATGATGGGTCCATGCGATTATGCATAGACTATAGGGAGTTGAATAAGTTAACGATTAAGAATAAGTACCCACTCCATAGGATAGACGATCTGTTCGACCAATTACAAGGTGCAACGGTTTTCTCTAAGATCGACTTGAGATCGGGCTATCATCAATTAAGGATTCGGAAGGAAGATGTCCCGAAGACGGCCTTTAGTACCCGTTATGGCCATTACGAATTTCTAGTGATGCCATTCGGGTTGACTAATGCGCCCGCAGCTTTTATGGACTCAATGAACCGGGTGTTCAAACCCTATCTAGATAGGTTTGTCATCGTCTTCATAGATGACATTCTAATTTACTCAAGGACGAAGGAGGAACATGAAAAACACCTGAAAATAGTTCTGAGTATACTACGGGATAAGCAACTTTATGCCAAGTTCAAGAAGTGTGAATTTTGGCTTGACCAAGTCGCATTCTTGGGGCATATAGTATCAGGAGCAGGAATTTCCGTAGACCCGAACAAGATAGAAGCCATCAGCAACTGGCCCAGACCGACCAATGTGACGGAAGTACGAAGTTTCCTCGGTCTGGCGGGTTACTACCGGAAATTTATCAAGGACTTCTCGAAGATAGCGTCTACACTGACGAAGTTGACCAGGAAGAATACGCCATTTCAGTGGACCACGGAATGCGAACAGAGCTTTCAAGAGCTGAAAGAAAGGCTTACGACGGCCCCAGTTCTCACAATACCATCGGGAACTGGAGGGTTTACGGTGTATAGCGATGCGTCGAAGAATGGGTTAGGGTGTGTGCTAATGCAGAACGGGAATGTAGTAGCATACGCCTCTCGTCAACTAAAAGAGTACGAGAAAAACTACCCGACGCACGATTTAGAACTGGCAGCAGTGGTCTATGCTCTCAAGATATGGAGGCATTACCTCTACGGAGAGCGGTGTGAGATATACACTGACCACAAGAGCCTCAAGTACTTCTTTACGCAAAAAGAGCTAAACATGAGGCAAAGGAGGTGGTTGGAGTTAGTTAAGGATTACGACTGTGTAATCAACTACCACCCAGGCAAGGCGAACATAGTAGCCGATGCCTTAAGCCGAAAAGCAGTCAGTGCAGAACTGCAACTGCTGGAAGTAGAAGTCGTAAGGTTAGGCGAAGTTGAGGCGCAGCTAGCAGCCTTAACTTTGCAACCAACACTGCTGGAGCAAATTAAGACAGCGCTAGGGACAGACGAACTGTACGCAAAAATTAAGGAGGCACAGCCGGAACAAACAACCGGAGATCTCGTAATACGGGAAGACGAACGGATGTATTTCAAGGACCGGTTGTACGTACCAGATAACGCTGAGCTGAGAAAGACGATAATGACGGAAGCCCATGCTACTGCATACTCAGTACATCCAGGAGCAACGAAGATGTACAGAGGTTTAAAGGAGAACTACTGGTGGCCAGGCATGAAAAAGGACATCGCGACCTTCGTGAGTCAGTGCCTGACGTGCCAGCAGGTCAAGGCCGAGCATCAAAGGCCGGCAGGAACCCTGCAACCGTTACCCATTCCGGAATGGAAATGGGATAACATTACCATGGACTTCGTAGTAGGACTGCCTAGAAATGCGAAAGGGCATGACGCGATTTGGGTAATCGTCGATCGGCTAACCAAGTCGGCCCATTTCCTACCAATAAGTACAACGTTCTCCATGGAACGATACGCGGAGCTCTATATCCAAGAGATAGTGCGACTGCACGGCGTTCCATCATCGATAGTCTCGGATCGCGACTCCAGATTTCTATCGAAATTCTGGACGAGCTTGCAAAAGGCGATGGGAACGAGGCTATCCTTTAGTACCGCCTACCACCCGCAGACAGATGGTCAATCCGAGCGAACGATACAGACATTGGAGGACATGCTGCGAGCATGCGTACTCGATTTCAAAGGGAATTGGAGTAAGTACCTCCCACTGATCGAGTTCTCATATAACAATAGCTACCACGTCACCATTGGGATGGCACCGTACGAAGCGCTATACGGGCGTAGGTGCAGATCCCCAGTACATTGGGACGAGGTTGGCGAACGGGCAGTGTTAGGCCCTGACATAGTACGAGAAATGACGGAAGCCGTTACCACCATACGAGAAAGAATGCGAACGGCACAGAGTCGACAGAAAAGCTACGCTGATCGAAGACGTCGACCACTGGAATTCAAAGAAGACGATATGGTGTTTGTTAAAGTATCGCCGATGAAGGGCGTGAAAAGGTTTGGGAAGAAAGGAAAGCTAAGTCCTAGGTATATAGGACCATTTAGGATACTGAAGAGGGTAGGCGAGGTAGCATACCAACTGGAGCTGCCTGCGTCATTATCGCAAGTGCATGACGTGTTCCACGTCTCGACACTGCGAAAATACCTAGCCGACCCGAACCACGTTCTGGGAAACGAGTCCCTACATCAACAATTGAAACCGGATCTGAGCTACGAAGAGATTCCGGTGGAGATATTGATGTACGAGACTAAGAAGCTTAGGAATAAGGACATTCCTTTAGTAAAAGTACTATGGTGGAACCAGTCCACGGAAGAAGCCACATGGGAACGGGAGGACGAAATGCGAATTCGTTATCCCGATTTGTTCCACATGGGCTGATTTCGGGGGCGAAATCCTCCTTAAGGGGGGGGGGGGGGATGTAGGACCCCGGTCCCTGAAAATTAGGTCGGCCAATAAATGATGTATGTGACTTAAACGATCATGGGTTTAAAATGCGTACATGTTATATGTTTATGCGATTTCATGAATTCTATGCTCGTAATTTTTATGAGAATTAAGTAAAATTATGCGACATTAATTATGTGTTTGCGATGACTTTCAACAAGGAGGAAATTCTCGAGAATGGAATATAGAATGTGGGCTAGGATTTTATTGGGCCATGAACCCATTATGATGGGAATTACCAAGTGGGCTAAAAGTAGAATTAGGCCCAATTCAAGAAATATCTACTTGGGAGACAAATTCCCATGAATTAAGTAAAACCCACGCCACCCTATACCTTATCTACTATAAGCTAAGGAAATATCCAACTAAAAATAATCTAAACTTCCTAACCTCACTCAAAAACCCACGAAAAGAGAAAGAAAGAAAAAGAAGAGGGAGCCGAGAGCCAAATCGAACCAAGAGCACTCCAACTAGCTAGGGATTCGAAGTTGGTAAGCGAAATATCTCCCTCAAAGCTTTTAAATTCGTACCCAAGGTGTAGTTGGAGATTATTAATGGCATTAATGGCAAGTAGTTGAGGAAGATTTCGAAAAACCCTAAATGGAATGTATAAGCTCGTAATAGGGTCCCGATTGATTGATTCGGTGTTAGGAACTATATTATTGACAACTTAGAACTTAAATATTCTGTTGTAAGAGGGAATCACAAGATTTAGGTAACAAGAAGGGATGAAATGCAGAAGTTTCGATGGGGTGAATTTGGGAAGAAAGTAGTTTCGACCAAATGAATAATTGAGTTTCGATCGAAACTAAGAAATTGATTTTAGGGTTTCGGGCGACCCTTGAATTGAATTAGGTTTCGATCAAATTGATTTGCAAGATAATAAATTAGGAGTTTCGACCGAAACTCATCCTAACACATGAGTATCGATCGAAACTCAAGCCCCAATTCATAAAATCACTCGAAATTAACTAATGAAAGGGGAGTTTCGACCGAGATGAATCTCGGCGAAACTCAACCCCCAAGCTCATGCAATTGAATCACATAAACCCTTTCACCATGCATAGTTTCGAGCGAAACCCTAAAATTTATTGAAGATAGCCGATGAAATGAGTTTCGACCGAAGCAAAACTCGGCGAAACTCCATCCAAGCCATGCAATTGATTTCAGTTGATCTCCCTGCCATGCATGGTTTCGAGCGAAAGTGGTGACGCCATGCACACGTAAGAACACGGCGAAACTCAAGTCGATCGAAAGTGGAATCGATCGAAAACCCTCAAACTAAATTGAATTCGGCGAAACTCTAATCAATCAATCGAAACTAGATAATTGAGAAGGTTTCGATCGAAGGAAAACTCGGCGAAACTAGTATTGTTTCGAGCAAAACCAATTCGTGATAAATGCCAAATTGAAATCAGGAGTTGATCTAAATAGGTTTCGATCGAAAGTGGCTAGCGAATGAGACTTTCGATCGAAAGCAACTAGAGGATGAGTTTCGAGCGAAACTCATGTAAATTAGAAATTCAATTCGACGAAACCGAATTAGGAGAAACCAAGTAACATTAAGTGACTTTTGCCGAGCCCCTTTTAGGAGAGAAATTCCAGTCCTTTAACTAAGGAATTTACTAAGGATCGAAACCCATATATATAAAGTCATGTGCTATAGAAGTCAAGGGACTTAGGAAATTTAAAAGGGCGTGAATCAATTTACTTGAAGTCTAGGAAATTTCACCAGTTCAAATAATTTAAAAGAAGGAATTTAATTACTTCGACGAATTAGCTAAGGAAGCAACGTACTAACCCCCTAACCTTTTTATTTAAAAGGTCGTACAATAGGAGCAAACGGGGAGGACATTAATTACGCTTGGACGACCGGTAAGTAGAAATTCAACTACGCTACGTAACTTGCCTGCGTCCGATGATGTGAATTTACGTGCTCGTGCATCTTACGTGGAACGTGCATGTTACGATAAAATTAGTTATATGCATGATAGCATGATCTGCATATGTACATGAGCATGTCATGGGCACTTGCACGCATAAGTAGTAACTATGACGCGAGGTAAGAGCATGCATAAGATCGCCTGCGTGCGATGTATACTCGCCGATATTGGCGTTTGTGTCGACTCAATGAAGAGTCACGGCTACCCTTATGCGACCATGGCAAAAGAAGCCATAAGGCCTGTATAAGAGGCAGGGGTAATACCCCGTATGCGGGAGATGCAACCTGGAGGATGCGGCCCGGGGCACGCACTGAGTAAGGGAAGATTCCTGCGGGCGACCTTCTAGTGCGTAAAGCACTAACCGGGAGGGAAGATTCCTTCGGGTGACCTCCGCGGTTAGTGGCCTCGGTGTTGGCTACTAGTGAGAAGCGTCCGCGTGGAGGCCATACTGAGTAAGAGAAGATTCCTTCGGGTGACCTTCTAGTGTGAGAACCTCCACACATGAGATCTCTATGAAATGGCGCATAGTGGGATAGAAAGCCGAGGGCCCGTATGAAATAAGAGTATAAGAAAAAGAGTAAGAGCGTAAGAAAAGAGTACGAGAATGAGGAAAAAGAGTACGAGCGTTAGAAAACGACGGCGTGGATTGTCGATCGTTAGGACACGTGCATTCATGCATAATTTCTGCTTACTGAGCCTCGGTGGCTCATTGTTTGTGTTACGTGTTGTAGGTACTGACGATCACGGTACGTGATCAGACTTTTATACGAGGCCGATCTTTTGACGCAATCCGACCGCTTTTGGGGTGGGAGTGTGTGTATGGATGACGACCTGTGAAGGCCGGGCGCATAGGGAGCTTTTGGCTGCACACACACACACTTGTACTTTGTGTAGACACGATTTCGATGATTTGTAGAACGAATTACGAATATTCTTTTGACATGTATATAAGACTTCCGCATGCACGTTTAAAATGAAAAATTTTATTCGCATTTTACGTACTCGCACGATAACAAAGCATTAACACTTACATTTAGAACGGGATACGAGGGCGGGACGACGGGTCCTGACACGGGCTGACGTCATGGTGATGAAAACTCGCGGCAAAACACGACCATTCACACGTACAATCGAATGTAACCAAGCTATGATATCCATCGATGGAAAGTAGGGTCCATGCACATCAATCAGGCGAAACCCATGTAACATAAGGACCTATTGGGCGAATTCGACACTAACGAATTTCTAACTTTAGCCGAGCTTTTCATGTTAGGATTTTAATGCTTTAACTTAGAAATTTCTTAGGGATAGAAACTTAGGTGGAATCGGGCAATTAGAAGTTTCGATAGAAACCAAATTCTAAATTACTTTCGCCGAGATGTATAAGTAAGGGTCGAAATTAAATCCCAACTTAGCCTAGGATAGAAATCAAATGACTTAAGGAATTTAATGGGACACATCGAATGGCTTGGAGTTTAGAGAATTAATATAGTCTAAATAACTAGTATGCTGAAAATCAATTATTTCGACAGTTAGCTAAGGAAGGCAAAGTACAAATATTTTAACCCTTTTTATTTAAAGGGTCGTACGTTAGGGACGTTACGAGGAAGTACGCTAATTAAGCTTGGACGACAGGTAAGTAGAAATTCAACTACGACATGAAACTTACCTGCGCATGATTATGTGATGCGTGCTTATGTGACCCTATGTGTACCTTGCACGATATGATTTCTCGTTGAGCATGAAGTCATGCAATGCATAGTTATATGAATCACGACATGAGCATGTGCACGCATAATTGAGTATGAAAGGCATGAGATACGATTGTGCATAAGATCGCATGTGTGCGATGGATATTCGCCGATATTTGCGTCTGTTGTCGACTCAATGAAGAGTCACGGCTTTTCTATGCGACCATGGCAATACGAGGCCAATTTACCTGTTATGATAGGTAGGGGAATACCCCATATGCGGGAGATACAACCTGGAGGATGCGACCCGGGGCATGCACTACACAGAGGGAACCTCTGGAGTTAGTGACCTCGGTGTTGGCTGCCAGCGAGAAGCGTCCGCATGGAGGCCACACTTTAAGGGAAGATTCCTTCGGGTGACCTTCTAGTGTGAGAACCTCCACATGTGTAAGAATCCCTTGCGGATTAGAGCTCTATGAAATGGCGCATAGTATGATAGAAAGCCGAGGGCCCATATGACGTATGAGTCTAAAAGATTATGAGCGTTAGTAAGCGACGGCGTGGATTCCCGATCGTTAGGAGACGTGCATACATGCATCATCTCCGTTTACTGAGCCACGGTGGCTCATTCCTTACGTTACGTGTTGTAGGTACTAGCGATCATGGTACGTGATCTGAGTATGGTGCAAGGCCTATCTTTTGGAGCTTCCAGCTGCTTTTGAGGTGGAAGTGTGTGTATGGATGACGATCTGTGAAGGCCGGGCGCATAGGAGTTTTTTTTCCTGTGCATGTACACACGTTCCGCGTAAAAAGGGACTTGAATGGGCGTAGAAAGACTTAAGAAATTCTTTTGACTTGTATGTATGACTCCCAAGTTATAAATGGAAAAATTTCATGCGCATTTTCACGTATCTTCCAAAATTAATGCACGTTAAACACTTAGGACTAATAGAAAGTACGAGTCGGGTTAGAGGGTCCTGACACTCCAGCCATCGCCGTTGTCTCATGTTTAATTCCTTCTGAGTGAATAAGTACTTCAAGCTCCTGTGGTCTGTGAAGATCTAACACCTTTCTCCATAAAGCTTATGTCTCCAGATCTTTAAAGCGAAAACCACTGCTGCTAATTCCAGGTCATAAGTCGGGTAGTTCTTCTCGTATTCCTTCAGTTGTCTAGAGGCGTAAGCAATTACTTTACCATTCTGCATCAATACACATCCCAATCCGTTCTTCGAGGTGTCGCTGTAGACCGAGAATCCTCCAGTTCCCGAGGGTATAGTCAGAACAGGGGCTGTAGTGAGTCGTTTCTTTAACTCCTGAAAACTTTGTTGGCATGCTTCAGTCCACTTGAAAAGTACGTTCTTCCTCGTGAGATTCGTCAAGGTTGAAGCAATACTTGAGAAGTCAGCAATGAACTTACGGTAATATCCCGCAAGTCCGACGAAACTTCGAATTTCTATAGGAGTAGTAGGACGTGGCCAGTTATTCACAGCTTCGATCTTATTCGGGTCCATAGAAATTCCATCTCCTGAAATCACGTATCCCAAAAAGGCTACCTGCTCGAGCCAGAATTCACATTTCTTGAATTTGGCGTAGAGTTGTTTCTTTCGCAATATTCCTAAGACGGTTCGCAAATGATTCTCGTGTTTTTCCTTCGTCTTAGAATATCGTCGATAAAGACGATAACGAAACGGTCAAGATAGTCTGTAAAGACTCGGTTCATAAGATCCATGAATGCAGCAGGGGCATTTGTCAGTCCGAAGGGCATGAACAAAAACTCATAATGGCCATAACTGAACGCTGTTTTAGGAACATCTATCTCCCTGATCTTTAGCTGATGGTATCCCGAACGGAGATCAATTTTCGAGAATACCATAGCACCCTGTAGTTGGTCGAACAGATCATCGATCCTCGGCAACGAATACTTATTCTTGATCGTGATCTTGTTCAGCTCTCGATAGTAGATACATAGCTTCATCGACCAATCCTTCGTCCGTACGAATAGGATTGGTACTCCCCACGGTGAAAAGCTGGGTTGAATAAACCCTTTCTGGAACAAGTCCTCTAGTTGTTCTTTCAATTCGTTCGATTCGTTCGGCGCTATAAGATAAGGAGCTTTAGAGATTAGGGCAGACCCCGGTATCAAATCTATCGTGAACTGTATTTCTCGATCAAGGGGTAACCCCGGGAGATCATCGGGAAATACATCAGCATACTCGTTGACGATCGGTACGTCCTTCAGTTCTGACTGAGGTAACTCCTCTGCCTTCACGGTGTACACGAGATAACACTCACAACCGGATCTCAACAGTCGTTGAGCCTTCAGCGCAGAGATTCGTGAAATTTGATTCAATGCGGTTTTACCCGAAAATGTGAACACCTCTTCCCGTAGCAGTTTGAGTTTTATGACCTTCTTTTTACAATCTATGATGGCTCCGTATCTCGAAAGACAATCCATCCCAAAGATGATGTCATAGTCGTTCATTCAGATCATTACTAGGTCGACACTCAGATCTCTACCTTCAATGTTCACGGAACGTCCTTTTAGCACCTGAGTGCGTGTCGGATCATCGTGCGGCAAAGTAACTACATAATTGTATTCGGATAAGGTAGGAGATACTCCCACCTTTTCTACATACTTAGTCGACACAAACGAATGTGTGGCTCCAGAGTCAAGCAACACAGTTGTCGGCACGTGGTAGATAGTCAACGTACCCGTTACTACTGAAGGGTTTGCTTCGGCCTCCTCATTTGTCTAAGTAAAAACTCGCGCGGGAACGGGTGGAGGTCGAATCGGCAGTTGAGCCGGGTTCCGTACTAGGGGTAAATTCTCCGTACAAGCTCTAGCAAAATGACCGGTCTTTCCCCATCGGAAGCACTGCGGAATATGTCTCGCTCCGTAGCAGCTCCCGAAATGGGAACGCCCGCATTGCTGACATTGAGATGCAGCGTTTGGGGGTCTGTTCGGAATATTAAATGGCCACTGGTTTGGCCTTGGCCTCCAATTCTGCTGGCCCGGTTGATTCCCGCGATAATTTGGCGTCTTTCCAAAGAACTTACAGTTATGATTTCCTCCTCCTTGCTGCCCTTCTGGTCTTCGCTTTGCGTCCTACGCCCTTGTAACCCTATTCTCTGCCTGCTCAGCTAGGATTGCCCGTTTAGCGATACGAGCGTAAGTTTTCCCTTCGGTATCGTACATACTTACGCTTCGGAAGATCTCGAGTTTGAGACCCTCTAGGAAACGTTCAATCTTCAGCTCGTCAGTGGCCACGATATGTGGTGCAAACCTAGAGAGTTGATCAAATTTGTGGATGTAGTCTGCTACTGACATCCCTCCGTGTTTCAGGTTTACGAACTCATTCAGCTTCTGCGCCCTATCCGGCGCCGTAAAATACTTTCCCTGGAAAAGAGTCTTAAATCTTTCCCAAGTCATGATGGAAGTATCTTCGAGTACTTGAATTGTCTCCCACCAGTAGCCCGCATTCCCACGTAGCATGAAGGTGGCACAAGTCACCTTCTCAGTATCAGGCAGATGGCTAACGCGGAACATATTTCCTATTGTTCTAAGCCAATCCTCCGCATAGGTAGGATCGGCTGCCTCCTTGAACGAAGGGGAGTTTAACCGAACCTTTCCCCGGCAGCTTCTGCACGTTCTAGGCCAGGGGATGAGTTACGTTCCGAGGAACTTTGACGGTGAATGAGGTCGTTAGTCTGATCGGACTGTCGTCGGATCAAATTTAACTGGTGGATGGTAGAGCGGTCCTCATTAGGTGGGGACTCAGAACACGCCCTACGACTAGTTTCGCCAACTTCTCTACGTGTCCTTGGCATTTTTAACTAGTTCTACAATCATTCATGGAAAGCACATATATCAAATAACACGTAAACACATAACAATCTTTAAACTTACAGGCCAGGCTGGTTCTCTACGCTCTGATGCCACCTGTAGCGACCCTCGTTTTCTAAGAACGATTAGTGGCGGATTTCCGCAACGTAAGCCGCGGAAGGCCCGTCTGATTTAAAACTTTTTCTAGAAGATATTATAATACAACAAAACATTATTTTACATAATAGTATCTGTACAATGGGCCGAAGCCCCCAAAATGTCAAAAGGTCAAAAACTCAACCGCCGCTCCACAGGTCTTCATCCATGTACCGCCCCGCCCTGAAAAGTCCATGGAGCACCGCCACTAGCCAACTTAGCCTTGACGCGTGTCAGCGTCAGACTCGGTACCTACAACACGTAAAAGACTGAGCTATTGCCCAGTAGGTGAATATGCAATGTAGCGTGCACTCACTCCCAACCCCAGTTCTCACAACATGATGTAACACACGCTCGTTCCCACATTTCTATAGTATCTCAATATTAGGGCCCTAGGCTGCACATGGCACCTCGCCCGAGTAGACAGATTGCTCACGCCAGTCTCCCGTCAGGTGCCCCGCGAGTCCAACCTCAACTCCGCTACGAGTCTGACTGCCAAAATCGGCACATTCTACCCGCTAAATCGATACCTTAAGCCTTAAGGTGTTACCACTAATGTGGTCATTATCCCTCACCATGTCGTGCGATGCCATGCATATACGTGATACACATGAAAACGTGATGTCACATAAAACATACGTAAAACACGTAAATCATCGAATCACAAAATCATACAGTAGCAGGTAAGCATTTACGTGTCGTAGATGAATGATTCACCACCTGTCGTCCTAATAAAATTAGTCACGAAATCTGGTAAATTTGCTACGCTTCGATCCTCTGAGTATTGAAAATATTATCATTTCAATATATTTGTTAAGTCAGATAAGGCTAAAATTCTCGACCCTGATTATCAAAACACTAAAAATATCAAAAATCCTAAAATAATGAAAACCCTAAAATTCCTAAAAATGCTAAACCTGTAGCGACCCTCGTTTTCTAAGTAAGATTAGTGGCGGATTTCTGCAACGTAAGCCGCGGGAGGCCCTCCTAATGAAAACTTTTCTAAAAGATATTATACTAATATTATTTTACATAATAGTATCTGTACAATGGGCCAAAGCCCCCAAACTGTCAAAAGGTAAAAACCCTATCGCCGCTCCACAGGTCTTCATGCATGTACCGCCCCGCCCTCAAAAGTCCGTGGAGCACCGCCACCAGCCCCCTTAGCCTTGACGCGTGCCAGCGTCAGACTCGGTACCTACAACACGTAAAAGACTGAGCTATTGCCCAGTAGGTGAATATGCAATGCAGCGTGCACTCATTCCCAACCCCAATTCTCACAACATGATATAACGCACGCTCGTTCCCATATTTCTATCGTATCTCAATATCAGGGCCCTAGGTTGGACACGGCACCTCGCACGCAATAAAATAAAATATATCATTTGGTCGCTAACGCCAGACTAGCAGTGCCTATGCCGATAGTGCGCAGATCAATCACGTCAACGTCTTCCTATCAGGTCGCCCCTTCCGCTACACAACTCATCCGACGGTTTGCACCTCGGGTCGCTCACGCCCGTGTAGACAGATCGCTCACGTCTCTCCCGTCAGGTGCCCCGCTGGTCCAACCTCAACTCTCCTATGAGTCTCACTGCCAAACTCGGCACACTCTACCCCGCTCAATCGACACCTTAAGCCTTAAGGAGTCACCACTAATGTGGTCATTATCCCTCACCATGTCGTGCGATGCCATGCATATACGTGATACACATGAAAACGTGATGTCACATAAAACATACGTAAAACACGTAAGTCATCCAATCACATAATCACCACAGTAGCAGGTAAGCGTTTACGTGTCGTAGATAAATGATCCACCTATCTGTCCTCCTGATAAAATTAGTCACGAAATCTGGTAAATTTCCTACGCTTCGATCCTCTAAGTATTGAAAATATTATCATGTCAATTTTGTTCAGTCAGATAAGACTAAAATTCTCGACCCTAATTATCAAAACACTAAAAATATCAAAAACCCTAAAATAATGGAAACCCTAAAATTCTTAAAAATGCTAAACCTGTAGCGACTCTCGTTTTCTACGTACGATTAGAAGCGGATTTCCGCAACGTAGGCCGCGGAAGGCCCGTCTAATGAAAACTTTTCTAAAAGATATTATACTACAACGAAATATTATTATACATAATAGTATCGGTACGATGGGCCAAAGCCCCCAAAATGTGAAAAGGTCAAAACACTATCGCCGCTCCACCGGTCTTCATCCATGTACCGCCCCGCCCTCAAAAGTCCGTGGAGCACCGCCACCAGCCGCCCTAGCCTTGACGCGTGTCAGCGTCAGACTCGGTACCTACAACACGTAAAAGACTGAGCTATTGCACAATATGTGAATATGCAATGCAGCGTGCACTCATTCCCAACCCCAATTCTCACAACATGATATAATCCACGCTCGTTCCCATATTTCTATCGTATCTCAATATCAGGGCCCTAGGCTGGACTGGTACCTCGCACGCAATAAAATAAAATATATCATCTCGTCGCTAACGCTAGACTAGCAGTGCCCATACCGATAGTGCGCAGATAGATCACGTCAACGTCCTCCTATCAGGTCGCTCCTTCCGCTACACAACTCATCCGTCGGTTTGCACCTCGGGTCGCTCACCCCTGAGTAGATAGATCGCTCACGTCTGTCTCCCGTCAGGTGCCCCGCGAGTCCAACCTCAACTCTCCTACGAGTCTGACTGCCAGAATCGGCACACTCTACCCCGCTCAATCGACACCTTAAGCCTTAAGGTGTCACCACTAATGTGGTCATTATCCCTCACCATGTCATGCGATGCCATGCATATACGTGATACACATGAAAACGTCATGTCACATAAAACATACGTAAAACACGTAAATCATCGAATCACATAATCACACAGTAGTAGGTAAGCATTTACGTGTCGTAGATGAATGATCCACCTACCTGTCCTCCTGATAAAATTAGTCAGGAAATCTGGTAAATTTCTTACGCTTCGATCCTAATTATCAAAACACTAAAAATATCAAAAACCCTAAAATTCCTAAAAATGCTAAACCTGTAGCGACCCTCGTTTTCTAAGTACGATTAGTGGCGGATTTCCGCAAAGAGCCGCGGAAGGCCCGTCTAATGAAAACTTTCCCAAAAGATATTATACAACAACGAAATATTATTTTACACAATAGTATCTGTAAAAGGGCCTAAGCCCCCAAAATGTCAAAAGGTCAAAACCCTATCGCCGCTCCACAGGTCTTCATCCATGTACCGCCCCCCGCCCTCAAAAGTCCGTGGAGCACCGCCACCAGCCCCCTTAGCCTTGACGCGTATCAGCGTCAGACTCGGTACCTGCAACACGTGAAAGACTGAGCTATTGCCCAGTAGGTGAATATGCAATGCAGCGTGCACTCATTCCCAACCCCAATTCTCACAACATGATATAACGTACTCGTTCCCATACTTCCACCGTATCTCAATATCAGGGCCCTAGGCTGGACTCAGCACCTCGCACGCAATAAAATAAAATATATCATCTGGTCGCTAACGCCAGACTAGCAGTGCCCATGCCGATAGTGCGCTGATCAATCACGTCAACGTCCTCCTATCAGGTCGCCCCTTCCGCTACACAACTCATCCGACGGTTTGCACCTCGGGTCGCTCACGCCAGAGTAGACAGATCGCTCACGTCTGTCTCCCGTCAGGTGCCCCGCTGGTCCAACCTCAACTCCCCTACGAGTCTGACTGCCAAACTCGGCACACTCTACCCCGCTCAATCGACTCCTTAAGCCTTAAGCTGTCACCACTAATGTGGTCATTATCCCTCACCATGTCGTGCGATGCCATGCATATACGTGATACACATGAAAACGTGATGTCCCATAAAACGTACGTAAAACACGTAAATCATCGAATCACATAATCACACAGTAGCAGGCAAGCATTTACGTGTCGTAGATGAATGATCCACCTATCTGTCTTCCTGATAAAATTAGTCACGAAATCTGGTAAATTTCCTACGCTTCGATCCTCTGAGTAGTGAAAATATTATCATGTCAATATATTTGTTAAGTCAGATAAGACTAAAATTCTCGACCCTAATTATCAAAACACAAAAAAATATAAAAAACCCTAAAATAATGGAAACCCTAAAATTCCTAAAAATGCTAAACTTGTAGCGACCCTCGTTTTCTAAGTACGATTAGAAGCGGATTTCCGCAACGTAGGCCGCGGAAGGCCCGTCTAATGAAAACTTTTCTAAAAGATATTATACTACAACGAAATATTATTATACATAATAGTATCGGTACGATGGGCCAAAGCCCCCAAAATGTGAAAAGGTCAAAACCCTATCGCCGCTCCATCGGTCTTTATCCATGTACCGCCCCGCCCTCAAAAGTCCGTGGAGCACCGCCACCAGCCGCCCTAGCCTTGACGCGTGTCAGCGTCAGACTCGGTACCTACAACACGTAAAAGACTGAGCTATTGCCCAATAGGTGAATATGCAATGCAGCGTGCACTCATTCCCAACCCAAATTCTCACAACATGATATAACCCACGCTCGTTCCCACATTTCTATCGTATCTCAATATCAGGGCCCTAGGTTGGACTCGGCACCTCGCACGCAATAAAATAAAATATATCTTCTGGTTGCTAACGCCAGACTAGCAGTGCCCATGCCGATAGTGCGCAGATCGATCACGTCAACGTCCTCCTATCAGGTCGCCCCTTCCGCAACACAAGTCATCCGACGGTTTGCACCTCGGGTCGCTCACGCCTGTGTTGACAGATCGCTCACGTCTGTCTCCCGTCAGGTGCCCCGCTGGTCCAACCTCAGCTCCCCTACGAGTCTGACTGCCAAACTCGGCACACTCTACCCCGCTCAATCGACACCTTAAGCCTTAAGGTGTCACCACTAATGTGGTCATTATCCCTCACCATGTCGTGCGATGCCATGCATATACGTGATACACATGAAAACGTGATGTCAACATAAAACATGCGTAAAACACGTAAATCATCCAATCACATAATCACCACAGTAGCAGGTAAGCATTTACGTGTCGTAGATAAATGATCCACCTATCTGTCCTCCTGATAAAATTAGTCACGAAATCTGGTAAATTTCCTACGCTTCGATCCTCTAAGTATTGAAAATATTATCATCTCAATTTATTTGCTAAGTTAGATAAGACTAAAATTCTCGACCCTAATTATCAAAACACTAAAAATATCAAAAACCCTAAAATAATGGAAACCCTAAAATTCTTAAAAATGCTAAACCTGTAGCGACCCTCGTTTTCTAAGTACGATTAGAAGCGGATTTCCGCAACGTAGGCCGCGGAAGGCCCGCCTAATGAAAACTTTTCTAAAAGATATTATTTTACATAATAGTATCTGTACAATGGGCCAAAGCCCCCAAAATGTCAAAAGGCCTAAACCCTATCGCCGCTCCACAGGTCTTCATCGATGTACCGCCCCGACCTCAAAAGTCCGTGGAGCACCGCCACCAGCCCCCTTAGCCTTGACGCGTGTCAGCATCAGACTCCGTACCTACAACACGTAAAAGACTGAGCTATTGCCCAATAGGTGAATATGCAATGCAGAATGCACTCATTCCCAACCCCAATTCTCACAGCATGATATAATCCACGCTCGTTCCCACGTTTCTATCGTATCTCAATATCAGGGCCCTAGGCTGGACTGGCACCTCGCACGCAATAAAATAAAATATATCATCTCGTCGCTAACGCTAGACTAGCAGTGCCCATACCGATAGTGCGCAGATAGATCACGTCAACGTCCTCCTATCAGGTCGCTCCTTCCGCTACACAACTCATCCGTCGGTTTGCACCTCGGGTCGCTCATCCCTGACTAGATAGATCGCTCACGTCTGTCTCCCGTCAGGTGCCCCGTGAGTCCAACCTCAACTCCCCTACGGGTCTGACTGCCAGAATCGGCACACTCTACCCCGCTCAATCGACACCTTAAGCCTTAAGGTGTCACCACTAATGTGGTCATTATCCCTCACCATGTCATGCGATGCCATGCATATACGTGATACACATGAAAACGTGATGTCACATAAAACATACGTAAAACACGTAAATCATCGAATCACATAATCACACAGTAGTAGGTAAGCATTTACGTGTCGTAGATGAATGATCCACCTACCTGTCCTCCTGATAAAATTAGTCAGGAAATCTGGTAAATTTCTTACGCTTCGATCCTAATTATCAAAACACTAAAAATATCAAAAACCCTAAAATAATGGAAACCCTAAAATTCCTAAAAATGCTAAACCTGTAGCGACCCTCGTTTTCTAAGTACGATTAGTGGCGGATTTCCGCAAAGAGCCGCGGAAGGCCCGTCTAATGAAAACTTTCCTAAAAGATATTATACAACAACGAAATATTATTTTACACAATAGTATCTGTAAAAGGGCCAAAGCCCCCAAAATGTCAAAAGGTCAAAACCCTATCGCCGCTCCACAGGTCTTCATCCATGTACCGCCCCCGCCCTCAAAAGTCCGTGGAGCACCGCCACCAGCCCCCTTAGCCTTGACGCGTATCAGCGTCAGACTCGGTACCTGCAACACGTGAAAGACTGAGCTATTGCCCAGTAGGTGAATATGCAATGCAGCGTGCACTCATTCCCAACCCCAATTCTCACAACATGATATAACGCACTCGTTCCCATACTTCCACCGTATCTCAATATCAGGGCCCTAGGCTGGACTCAGCACCTCGCACGCAATAAAATAAAATATATCATCTGGTCGCTAACGCCAGACTAGCAGTGCCCATGCCGATAGTGCGCTGATCAATCACGTCAACGTCCTCCTATCAGGTCGCCCCTTCCGCTACACAACTCATCCGACGGTTTGCACCTCGGGTCGCTCACGCCAGAGTAGACAGATCGCTCACGTCTGTCTCCCGTCAGGTGCCCCGCTGGTCCAACCTCAACTCCCCTACGAGTCTGACTGCCAAACTCGGCACACTCTACCCCGCTCAATCGACTCCTTAAGCCTTAAGCTGTCACCACTAATGTGGTCATTATCCCTCACCATGTCGTGCGATGCCATGCATATACGTGATACACATGAAAACGTGATGTCCCATAAAACGTACGTAAAACACGTAAATCATCGAATCACATAATCACACAGTAGCAGGCAAGCATTTACGTGTCGTAGATGAATGCTCCACCTATCTGTCTTCCTGATAAAATTAGTCACGAAATCTGGTAAATTTCCTACGCTTCGATCCTCTGAGTATTGAAAATATTATCATGTCAATATATTTGTTAAGTCAGATAAGACTAAAATTCTCGACCCTAATTATCAAAACACAAAAAAATATAAAAAACCCTAAAATAATGGAAACCATAAAATTCCTAAAAATGCTAAACTTGTAGCGACCCTCGTTTTCTAAGTACGATTAGAAGCGGATTTCCGCAACGTAGGCCGCGGAAGGCCCGTCTAATGAAAACTTTTCTAAAAGATATTATACTACAACGAAATATTATTATACATAATAGTATCGGTACGATGGGCCAAAGCCCCCAAAATGTGAAAAGGTCAAAACCCTATCGCCGCTCCATCGGTCTTCATCCATGTACCGCCCCGCCCTCAAAAGTCCGTGGAGCACCGCCACCAGCCGCCCTAGCCTTGACGCGTGTCAGCGTCAGACTCGGTACCTACAACACGTAAAAGACTGAGCTATTGCCCAATAGGTGAATATGCAATGCAGCGTGCACTCATTCCCAACCCAAATTCTCACAACATGATTTAACCCACGCTCGTTCCCACATTTCTATCGTATCTCAATATCAGGGCCCTAGGTTGGACTCGGCACCTCGCACGCAATAAAATAAAATATATCTTCTGGTTGCTAACGCCAGACTAGCAGTGCCCATGCCAATAGTGCGCAGATCGATCACGTCAACGTCCTCCTATCAGGTCGCCCCTTCCGCAACACAAGTCATCCGACGGTTTGCACCTCGGGTCGCTCACGCCCGTGTTGACAGATCGCTCACGTCTGTCTCCCGTCAGGTGCCCCGCTGGTCCAACCTCAGCTCCCCTACGAGTCTGACTGCCAAACTCGGCACACTCTACCCCGCTCAATCGACACCTTAAGCCTTAAGGTGTCACCACTAATGTGGTCATTATCCCTCACCATGTCGTGCGATGCCATGCATATACGTGATACACATGAAAACGTGATGTCAACATAAAACATGCGTAAAACACGTAAATCATCCAATCACATAATCACCACAGTAGCAGGTAAGCATTTACGTGTCGTAGATAAATGATCCACCTATCTGTCCTCCTGATAAAATTAGTCACGAAATCTGGTAAATTTCCTACGCTTCGATCCTCTAAGTATTGAAAATATTATCATCTCAATTTATTTGCTAAGTTAGATAAGACTAAAATTCTCGACCCTAATTATCAAAACACTAAAAATATCAAAAACCCTAAAATAATGGAAACCCTAAAATTCTTAAAAATGCTAAACCTGTAGCGACCCTCGTTTTCTAAGTACGATTAGAAGCGGATTTCCGCAACGTAGGCCGCGGAAGGCCCGTCTAATGAAAACTTTTCTAAAAGATATTATTTTACATAATAGTATTTGTACAATGGGCCAAAGCCCCCAAAATGTCAAAAGGCCTAAACCCTATCGCCGCTCCACAGGTCTTCATCGATGTACCGCCCCGACCTCAAAAGTCCGTGGAGCACCGCCACCAGCCCCCTTAGCCTTGACGCGTGTCAGCATCAGACTCCGTACCTACAACACGTAAAAGACTGAGCTATTGCCCAATAGGTGAATATGCAATGCAGAATGCACTCATTCCCAACCCCAATTCTCACAACATGATATAATCCACGCTCGTTCCCACGTTTCTATCGTATCTCAATATCAGGGCCCTAGGCTGGACTGGCACCTCGCACGCAATAAAATAAAATATATCATCTCGTCGCTAACGCTAGACTAGCAGTGCCCATACCGATAGTGCGCAGATAGATCACGTCAACGTCCTCCTAACAGGTCGCTCCTTCCGCTACACAACTCATCCGTCGGTTTGCACCTCGGGTCGCTCACCCCTGACTAGATAGATCGCTCACGTCTGTCTCCCGTCAGGTGCCCCGTGAGTCCAACCTCAACTCCCCTACGGGTCTGACTGCCAGAATCGGCACACTCTACCCCGCTCAATCGACACCTTAAGCCTTAAGGTGTCACCACTAATGTGGTCATTATCCCTCACCATGTCATGCGATGCCATGCATATACGTGATACACATGAAAACGTGATGTCACATAAAACATACGTAAAACACGTAAATCATCGAATCACATAATCACACAGTAGTAGGTAAGCATTTACGTGTCGTAGATGAATGATCCACCTACCTGTCCTCCTGATAAAATTAGTCAGGAAATCTGGTAAATTTCTTACGCTTCGATCCTAATTATCAAAACACTAAAAATATCAAAAACCCTAAAATAATGGAAACCCTAAAATTCCTAAAAATGCTAAACCTGTAGCGACCCTCGTTTTCTAAGTACGATTAGTGGCGGATTTCCGCAAAGAGCCGCGGAAGGCCCGTCTAATGAAAACTTTCCTAAAAGTTATTATACAACAACGAAATATTATTTTACACAATAGTATCTGTACAAGGGCCAAAGCCCCCAAAATGTCAAAAGGTCAAAACCCTATCGCCGCTCCACAGGTCTTCATCCATGTACCGCCCCGCCCTCAAAAGTCCGTGGAGCACCGCCACCAGCCCCCTTAGCCTTGACGGGTATCAGCGTCAGACTCGGTACCTGCAACACGTGAAAGACTGAGCTATTGCCCAGTAGGTGAATATGCAATGCAGCGTGCACTCATTCCCAACCCCAATTCTCACAACATGATATAACGCACTCGTTCCCATATTTCCACCGTATCTCAATATCAGGGCCCTAGGCTGGACTCAGCACCTCGCACGCAATAAAATAAAATATATCATCTGGTCGCTAACGCCACACTAGCAGTGCCCATGCCGATAGTGCGCAGATCAATCACGTCAACGTCCTCCTATCAGGTCGCCCCTTCCGCTACACAACTCATCCGACGGTTTGCACCTCGGGTCGCTCACGCCAGAGTAGACAGATCGCTCACGTCTGTCTCCCGTCAGGTGCCCCGCTGGTCCAACCTCAACTCCCCTACGAGTCTGACTGCCAAACTCGGCACACTCTACCCCGCTCAATCGACTCCTTAAGCCTTAAGGTGTCACCACTAATGTGGTCATTATCCCTCACCATGTCGTGCGATGCCATGCATATACGTGATACACATGAAAACGTGATTTCCCATAAAACGTACGTAAAACACGTAAATCATCGAATCACATAATCACACAGTAGCAGGCAAGCATTTACGTGTCGTAGATGAATGATCCACCTATCTGTCTTCCTGATAAAACTAGTCACGAAATCTGGTAAATTTCCTACGCTTCGATCCTCTGAGTATTGAAATATTATCATGTCAATATATTTGTTAAGTCAGATAAGACTAAAATTCTCGACCCTAATTATCAAAACACAAAAAAATATAAAAAACCCTAAAATAATGGAAACCCTAAAATTCCTAAAAATGCTAAACTTGTAGCGACCCTCGTTTTCTAAGTACGATTAGAAGCGGATTTCCGCAACGTAGGCCGCGGAAGGCCCGTCTAATGAAAACTTTTCTAAAAGATATTATACTACAACGAAATATTATTATACATAATAGTATCGGTACGATGGGCCAAAGCCCCCAAAATGTGAAAAGGTCAAAACCCTATCGCCGCTCCATCGGTCTTCATCCATGTACCGCCCCGCCCTCAAAAGTCCGTGGAGCACCGCCACCAGCCGCCCTAGCCTTGACGCGTGTCAGCGTCAGACTCGGTACCTACAACACGTAAAAGACTGAGCTATTGCCAAATAGGTGAATATGCAATGCAGCGTGCACTCATTCCCAACCCCAATTCTCACAACATGATATAACCCACGCTCGTTCCCACATTTCTATCGTATCTCAATATCAGGGCCCTAGGTTGGACTCGGCACCTCGCACGCAATAAAATAAAATATATCTTCTGGTTGCTAACGCCAGACTAGCAGTGCCCATGCCGATAGTGCGCAGATCGATCACGTCAACGTCCTCCTATCAGGTCGCCCCTTCCGCAACACAAGTCATCCGACGGTTTGCACCTCGGGTCGCTCACGCCCGTGTTGACAGATCGCTCACGTCTGTCTCCCGTCAGGTGCCCCGCTGGTCCAACCTCAGCTCCCCTACGAGTCTGACTGCCAAACTCGGCACACTCTACCCCGCTCAATCGACACCTTAAGCCTTAAGGTGTCACCACTAATGTGGTCATTATCCCTCACCATGTCGTGCGATGCCATGCATATACGTGATACACATGAAAACGTGATGTCAACATAAAACATGCGTAAAACACGTAAATCATCCAATCACATAATCACCACAGTAGCAGGTAAGCATTTACGTGTCGTAGATAAATGATCCACCTATCTGTCCTCCTGATAAAATTAGTCACGAAATCTGGTAAATCTCCTACGCTTCGATCCTCTAAGTATTGAAAATATTATCATCTCAATTAATTTGTTAAGTTAGATAAGACTAAAATTCTCGACCCTAATTATCAAAACACTAAAAATATCAAAAACCCTAAAATAATGGAAACACTAAAATTCTTAAAAATGCTAAACCTGTAGCGACCCTCGTTTTCTAAGTACAATTAGAAGCGGATTTCCGCAACGTAGGCCGCGGAAGGCCCCGTCTAATGAAAACTTTTCTAAAAGATATTATTTTACATAATAGTATCTGTACAATGGGCCAAAGCCCCCAAAATGTCAAAAGGTCTAAACCCTATCGCCGCTCCACAGGTCTTCATCGATGTACCGCCCCGACCTCGAAAGTCCGTGGAGCACCGCCACCAGCCGCCTTAGCCTTGACGCGTGTCAGCATCACACTCCGTACCTACAACACGTGAAAGACTGAGCTATTGCCCAATAGGTGAATATGCAATGCAGAATGCACTCATTCCCAACCCCAATTCTCACAACATGATATAATCCACGCTCGTTCCCACGTTTCTATCGTATCTCAATATCAGGGCCCTAGGCTGGACTGGTACCTCGCACGCAATAAAATAAAATATATCATCTCGTCGCTAACGCTAGACTAGCAGTGCCCATACCGATAGTGCGCAGATAGATCACGTCAACGTCCTCCTATTAAGTCGCTCCTTCCGCTACACAACTCATCCGTCGGTTTGCACCTCGGGTCGCTCACCCCTGACTAGATAGATCGCTCACGTCTGTCTCCCGTCAGGTGCCCCGTGAGTCCAACCTCAACTCCCCTACGGGTCTGACTGTCAGAATCGGCACACTCTACCCCGCTCAATCGATACCTTAAGCCTTAAGGTGTCACCACTAATGTGGTCATTATCCCTCACCATGTCATGCGATGCCATGCATATACGTGATACACATGAAAACGTGATGTCACATAAAACATACGTAAAACACGTACATCATCGAATCACATAATCACACAATAGTAGGTAAGCATTTACGTGTCGTAGATGAATGATCCACCTACCTGTCCTCCTGATAAAATTAGTCAGGAAATCTGGTAAATTTCTTACGCTTCGATCCTAATTATCAAAACACTAAAAATATCAAAAACCCTAAAATAATGGAAACCCTAAAATTCCTAAAAATGCTAAACCTGTAGCGACCCTCGTTTTCTAAGTACGATTAGTGGCGGATTTCCGCAAAGAGCCGCGGAAGGGCCGTCTAATGAAAACTTTCCTAAAAGATATTATACAACAACGAAATATTATTTTACACAATAGTATCTGTACAATGGGCCAAAGCCCCCAAAATGTCAAAAGGTCAAAACCCTATCGCCGCTCCACAGGTCTTCATCCATGTACCGCCCCGCCCTCAAAAGTCCGTGGAGCACCGCCACCAGCCCCCTTAGCCTTGACGCGTATCAGCGTCAGACTCGGTACCTGCAACACGTAAAAGACTGAGCTATTGCCCAGTAGGTGAATATGCAATGCAGCGTGAACTCATTCCCAACCCCAATTCTCACAACATGATATAACGCACTCGTTGCCATATTTCTACCGTATCTCAATATCAGGCCCTAGGCTGGACTCGGCACCTTGCACGCAATAAAATAAAATATATCATCTGGTCGCTAACGCCAGACTAGCAGTGCCCATGCCGATAGTGCGCAGATCAATCACGTCAACGTACTCCTATCAGGTGCCCCGCTGGTCCAACCTCAACTCCCCTACGAGTCTGACTGCCAAACTCGGCACACTCTACCCCGCTCAATCGACACCTTAAGCCTTAAGGTGTCACCGCTAATGTGGTCATTATCCCTCACCATCTCGTGCGATGCCATGCATATACGTGATACACATGAAAACGTGATGTCCCATAAAACATACGTAAAACACGTAAATCATCGAATCACATAATCACACAGTAGCAGACAAGCATTTACGTGTCGTAGATGAATGATCCACCTATCTGCCTTCCTGATAAAATTAGTCACGAAATCTGGTGAATTTCCTACGCTTCGATCCTCTGAGTATTGAAAATATTATCATGTCAATATATTTGTTAAGTCAGATAAGACTAAAATTCTCGACCCTAATTATCAAAACACAAAAATTTTAAATAACCCTAAAATAATGGAAACCCTAAAATTCCTAAAAATGCTAAACTTGTAGCGACCCTCGTTTTCTAAGTACGATTAGAAGCGGATTTCCGCAACGTAGGCCGCGGAAGGCCCGTCTAATGAAAACTTTTCTAAAAGATATTACACTACAACGAAATATTATTTTACATAATAGTATTGGTACGATGGGCCAAAGCCCCCAAAATGTGAAAAGGTCAAAACCCTAGCCTTGACGCGTGTCAGCGTTAGACTCGGTACCTGCGACGCGTAAAAGACTGAGCTATTGCCCAATAGGTGAATATGCAATGCAGCGTGCACTCATTCCCAACCCCAATTCTCACAACATGATATAACCCACGCTCGTTCCGACATTTCTATCGTATCTCAATATCAGGGCCCTAGGCTGGACTCGGCACCTCGCACGCAATAAAATAAAATATATCTTCTGGTTGCTAACGCCAGACTAGCAGTGCCCATGCCGATAGTGCGCAGATCGATCACGTCAACGTCCTCCTATCAGGTCGCCCCTTCCGCTACACAACTCATCCGACGGTTTGCACCTCGGGTCGCTCACGCCCGATTAGACAGATCGCTCACGTTTGTCTCCCGTCAGGTGCCCCGCGAGTCCATCCTCAACTCCCCTACGAGTCTGACTGCCAAATCGGCTCACTCTACCCCGCTCAATCGACACTTTAAGCCTTATGGCGTCACCACTAATGCGGTCATTATCCCTCACCATGTCGTGCGATGCCATGCATATACGTGATACACATGAAAACGTGATGTCACATAAAACATACGTAAGACACGTAAATCATCGAATCACATAATCACACAATAGCATGTAAGCATTTAGGTGTCGTAGATGAATGATTCACCTACCTGTCCTCCTCATAAAATTAGTCACGAAATCTGGTAAATTTCCTACGCTTCGATCCTCTGAGTAGTAAGACTAAAATTTTCGACCCTAATTATCAAAAATCTAAAAATACCAAAAATCATAAAATAATGAAAACCCTAAAATTCCTAAAAATGCTAAACCTGTAGCGACCCTCGTTTTCTGAGTACGATTAGTGGCGGATTTCCGCAACATAAGCCGCGGAAGGCCCAACTAATGAAAACTTTTCCGAAAGATATTATACTACAACGGAATATTATTTTACATAATGGTATCTATACAATGGGCCAAAGCCCCAAAATGTCAAAAGGTCAAAACCCTATCGCCGCTCCACAGGTCTTCATCCATGTACCGTCCCGCCCTCAAAAGTCCGTGGAGCACCGCCACCAGCCGCCTTAGCCTTGATGCGTGTCACCGTCAGACTCGGTACCTACAACACGTGAAAGACTGAGATATTGCCCAATGGGTGAATATGCAATGCAGCGTGCACTCATTCCCAACCCCAATTCTCACAACATGATATTACGCACGCTCGTTCCCACATTTCTATCGTATCTCAATATCAGGGCCCTAGGCTGGACTCGACACCTCGCACGCAATAAAATAAAATATATCATCTGGTCGGTAACGCCAGACTAGCAGTGCCCATGCCGATAGTGCGCTGATCGATCACATCAACGTCCTCCTATCAGCTCGCCCCTTCCGCTACGCAACTCATCCGACGGCTTGCACCTCGGGTCGCTCACGTCCTAGTAGACAGATCGCTCAAGTCTGTCTCCCATCAGGTGCCCCGAGAGTCCATCCTCAACTCCGCTACGAGTCTGACTGCCAAACTTGGCACACTCTACCCCGCTCAATTGACACCTTAAGCCTTAAGGCGTCACCACTAATGTGGTCATTATCCCTCACCATGTCGTGCGATGCCACGCATATACGTGATACACATGAAAACGTGATGTCACATAAAACATACGTAAAACACGTAAATCATCGAATCACATAATCACACAGTAGCAGGTAAGCATTTACGTGTCGTAGATGAATGATTCACCTACCTGTCCTCCTGATAAAATTAGTCACGAGATCTGGTAAATTTCCTACGCTTCGATCCTCTGAGTATTGAAAATATTCATGTCAATATATTTGTTAAGTAAGATAAGACTAAAATTTTCGACCCTAATTATCAAAACGCTAAAAATGTCAAAAACCCTAAAATAATGAAAACCCTAAAATTCCAAAAAATGCTAAACCCGTAGCGACCCTCGTTCTCTAAGTACGATTAGTAGCAGATTTCCGCAACGTAAGCCGCAGAAGGCTCGTCTAATGAAAACTTTTCTAAAAGATATTATACTACAACGAGATATTATTTTACATTATAGTATCTGTACAATGGGCCAAAGCCCCCCAAAATGTCGAAAGGTCAAAACCCTATCGCCGCTCCACAGGTCTTCATCCATGTACCGCCCCGCCCTCAAAAGTCCGTGGAGCACCGCCACCAGCCGCCTTAGCCTTGACGGGTGTCAGAGTCAAACTCGGTACCTACAATATGTAAAAGACTGAGCTTTTCCCAATATGCCCAATAGGTGAATATGCAATGCAGCGTGCACTCATTCCCAACACCAATTCTTACAACATGATATAACGGACGCGTGTTCCCACATTTCTATCGTATCTCACTATTAGGGCCCTAGGCTGGACTCGGCACCTCGCACGTAATAAATAAAATATATCATCTGGTCGCTAACGCCAGACTAGCAGTGCCCATGCCGATAGTGCGCTGATCGATCACGTCAACGTCCTCCTATCAGGTCGCCTCTTCCGCTACACAACTCATCCGACGATGTGCACCTCGGGTCGCTCATGCCCGAGTAGACAGATCGCTCACGTCTGTCTCCCGTCAGGTGCCCCGTGAGTCCAACCTCAACTCCACTACGAGTCTGACTGCCAAAATTGGCACACTCTACCCCGCTCAATCGACACCTTAAGCCTTAAGGTGTCACCGCTAATGTGGTCATTATCCCTCACCATGTCGTGCGATGCCATGCATATACGTGATACACATGAAAACGTGATGTCACATAAAACATACGTAAAACATGTAAATCATCTAATCACATAATCACACAGTAGCATGTAAGCATTTACGTGTCGTAGATGAATGATCCACCTACATGTCCTCCTGATAAAATTAGTCACGAAATCTGGTAAATTTCTGACGCTTCGATCCTCTGAGTATTGAAAATATTATCATGTCAATATATTTGTTAAGTCAGATAAGAGTAAAATTCTCGAACCCTAATTATCAAAACACTAAAAATATCAAAAACCCTAAAGTAATGAAAACGCTAAAACTCCTAAAAATACTAAAAAGTTACTAAATATTCAAAACTCTGGAATAGATGATATCGAACAGTTTTTAATTGAAGTACCGAAAATTTCCTTGTAAATATCGAGAATATTGATGTCGAGATTAGAAGTTGTCGAAATCTTACAAATGTCGAGAACTATTATATCTCGAGATCTTCTAAATGTCGAGATCTTACTATGATCGAAAATTATATCGAAATCCATTATATGATACATGTCGAAATCTTTTTATGAAGCATCTCGAAATCTTTCTAGTTATTATATTATTATATCTCGAAATCTACCTATGTTACGCCTCGAAACCTTTCTGTAAAGCATCTCGAAATCTTCCTATTTTACATATCGAAATCTCGATTTTTTTTTCATTGTACATCTTGAAATCTACTTAGGAGAAGGGGCGAAAACCTTTATAATCATATCGAAATTTCAAGTGCCGAGATCTTAATTATCAATTGTCGAGATCATGGTTTGCAAACTCCAAATTCTTATGAGAACTTAATACTTCAGACACTATCGAAACTCTATCGGGGTAATTTTATAAAGACACCAAAAACCTAATTGGTTGTTGTACTACTTATGAGAGAAAACCATAATTATAACACCAAGCAACCTACCCTCATATTAATCTTGGAAGACTGCCCTTGTAATAACAGTTGTATATGAAACTTTTGGAACTCAAGCTCTTAGTTAGATCTTGCATGTTCGAAACTCCTTCATAATTAGCATCCAAAAATAGTCTGCCAATTTCTGAAGCAACTGTTGGCAGAAGGAGCATTCAAGGAAAAGATGCTCAGCTGTCTCCTCTGCAATACAGCATAATCTGCTGGTAGGAGTGGAAATATTAAGCCCCCAACTTGTTAATCTGTCAGCAGTTAACAACCTCTTTTGCACCAACAGCCAGACAAATGATGAATGCTTAGGAGCACTAAACTTATTCCATACAGCTTTGCAGAAAGGAAAATTAGGTTTATCACCCTTAATCCAAATGTAACCAGCTTTAACAGTGTATATCCCATCAGCAGTGGATTGCCATTTATGTTCTGTATAGCCCCCTCGAAAGCTTTCCTTCAATCTGTGGAGTTTTTTTCAGTGCCAGCACGAGTTCATAGCCGGACTGAAACCCCAGAAATTAGATCCCTGCAAGTAGATCACATTGATCCATTTAATCTATAAAGTGTCAGCCTTCCTTGTTATGTCCCAAATCTGTTTGCCCGCAAGAGCTTTGTTCCAAGTAACACAATCTCTCAAATTCAGACCCCCTTTGGATTTAGGTAGGCAGACTTTGTCACAACTGATAAGAGGAATTTCCTCCATAAGAACTCTCGACAGACTTGATCCACCTCCTTGGAAAATTATTTGGGCAGAAAGAAAACAGAACCCCAATAGCCATGTGTTGCTAGGTGGACTGAATTCACTAAGCAAAGTCTGCCAACATATGAAAGATTCTGGTGGTCTAACACCTTATTCTAGCTACTATTTTTTCAACTAGGCATTGGTAGAAGAGTCTATTCCATTTGGTAGGCGAGATTGGGACTCCCAGATACCTCATTGGAAACTTCCCAAGCTGAAAACCAGTGGTCTGTACCATCTGTTCAGTTGTGCTGTGGTTTACTCCAGCTAGGTACAAATTGGATTTATACTGGTTTGCTTTGAGACCTGAAATGTGGCTAAACTGATCCAGTGCTTCCTTGAGGACAGTCACAGATGCATTATTCCCCTTGCAGAATAACATCAGACCATCAGCAAAACATAAGTACGCCAATTTAATTTGCTTGCATAAGGGATGATATCTGAACCTAGGATCTTTGGTTGATTGTTGCAGCTTTCGAGTCAGATACTCCATGGCTAGCACAAAAAGCAGGGGTGAGATGGGGGCCCTGCCTCAGACCCCTTTTCTCCCTTGAACCAACCTGCGTGTGTCCCATTAAAAGAAATGGTATATGAAGTAGTAGTGACATATCCATTTCCCAGTTTACAAATGTAAGTGGAAATTTCAGTAGGCAAAACCAGTCCTTTAGGAATTCACAGTCCAATGAATCATAAGCTTTCCTGATGTCTATTTTAATAAGGCTTTCGTAGATGCATTCTGTCTCTTGTATAGTCTGATTAAATCCTGGCACAGCAGAATGTTATGCACTATCGACCTTCCTTCCACAAACGCACTCTGATTAGTTTGTACAACTTTGGGCAGGAGTGGTTTGAGCCTTGAGCAGAGCATCTTAGAGATATACTTATAGATCGTGTTACAACAAGAAATGGATCTTAACTCTAGAGTTGATTTAGGGCTGGCAGTTTTTTGGATGAGGCAAAGGATGGCCTTGTTCATCCGAGGGACCATTTTACCTGTGTCAAAGAAATTTAAGACAGCAGATGTGATTTGATCCCCTATCACAGGCCATGCTTGCTTAAAAAATCACACTTCCATAACCATCCGTTCCAGGGGCTACATCATCATGGATAGACTTCATAGCATCCCATACTTCTTTCCTGTCAAAGGGTTTAATTAATTGCAGCTGATCAGCAAGGGAGAGAGTGTAGCCCCTCTGCAGCAACCAAGCTTTCTTGCCTCTTTTTGTCTTTGTTTTTTTGTGCCCAGCATGCCCCGGATGAATTCACTAAGTGCTGTTGAATTTCCTATTGGTCAGATAGAGTCTTCCCTTCAGAATCTCTGATAGAGGTAATTCTGTTAGCATAAGTTCTTTGTTTGATCACAACATGGAAATAAGCTGTATTCCTATCCCCTTGTTCCAGCCATCTAGCTTTCGCTGTTTGCCTCAGAATTTGTCATTAGCTATAGAAAAAAATCTATTTTCTACTCTGAGCTCGTCCTCTTTCCTCAACTGCTCAGGACACATTGGGTTATTGTGCACTGCTAGCTGACATTCCTCATGTTACTGTTGTACCACTGTAGCCTTATTGACAATGTCTACTAACAGTTCCCAGTTTAGTTCTTTCAATGGCCTATGTAAGTTGATCATATTGCAGCATATTTACTCATTGCAGACCCATTGTTCCCATTCCAGTGATTTGATACTATAGTCATGAATTGAGGGGCAAGACTCCACATGTTGAAAAACTTGAAAGGCTTCCTAGATTCTCGCCCTTTCATGCTATTCCTCAGAAGAATTGGGTAGTGATCAGATAATCTTTCATTAAGGAAAACTGAGTATAGTAATAGTATTTAGAAATCCAGGAGAGATTCCCAAATGACCAATCAATTTTGCTCCAAACTCTCATTTCAAGGATCTGTTTGTTGGACCATGAGAATTGACAAGCACTCCTCTTCAATTCCTTCAGATGGCAATCCTGCAGACATTGATTAAAATCCAAAAATTCAGTAGCTTGGACAGGAGCACCACCCACCCTATCCTTAAACCTCTGATATTATTAAAGTCACTCCAAATCAGCCATGGATCTGTGATGGAGCAGCCAATCTGCCTGATAATATCCCATAGAGACCATCTGGCTACTCTGTCATCGTGGCTATGGACACATGTCAGGAAGGAAATCAGAGCATTATCCCTAAGGACCATAAAATGCATATGCAGGCTTGACATAGATAACAGTTCCAGATCGTTGCCAACCCTCCATACAACCATGATTCTACCATTGGGATGAGTACTAAAGTTATGACACCCATCCCACCCATAGAAGATTTTATTTAGCACTAGATTCGCAGCTTCAAGCTTCAGTTTAGTTTCTAGCATACAGATTATACTAATTTTATATCTATTGCAGAAGAGGGAGACCTCTCTCTGCTTTGCAGGGCCATTTAGGCCCCTAACATTCCACGAGGCCCAACTATCCATGACCTAAGTCATGGACCCTCTGCTAGGAAGGGTTGTTAGCATCCATAGTCAGCTTTTTCTTCTCCTCAAGTTGTACTAATTTATCCCAAGAATGGCCAGTGGTCTGGCCTCTAGGTTGTAGTCTGGTTGCTTGTGTCTCATGGTCATTCCTCTTAGGAGTCACATCAGTGTTAGCCCCAGCCCTTACCTCAGATGCAGGAGGGATCGCAGACACACTCTTTGGTATTTCTGTCAGTGGCGCAGTCACTTGGTGATCACAGGTTGCCACACTTGTTTTACACCCTGCTTGCAGACATTTTCCTCATGTCCGTATTTCTTGCATTTGTTACAAAGGACTGGTTTCCATTCGTATGTTATCTTCTGGTCCACTAGCTGCCCCTTCTCATTAAGAAACTGTATTTTGTCTCGCAAGACCTCATCAAGATTAACTTCTACCAAAACCCTGGCGAAGTGAATCGTTCCTTTTTCCTAGTAAAGTCATCCATCATGATAGGTTTTCCAATCAGACTTGCTAATTTGCTCAATGTTTTAAGTTCCCAGTACTTCAGATCAAGCTGCGAGAGCTGCACCCATATTGGAACACTCTCACCCCATGTCTTACCGATTTGAATATCCTCTGTCCAAGAGGTAAGAATTATAGGTTTCCGATCAAATGTAGGATTTCAGTTTGCAGTATTGTGTCCCTCCATGTCACAGTGGCAAATCCGGCAAGGAATAGCCCTTGCCTCAGCTGCCACACAGAAATCAACCCACAGTTCTCCCATTTGCATTTTCAGAAAACTTGACATGACTCCGTAAGGAGGGTTAGCGCCGAGAATATAGCACAACAAAGCTGAATTCCAGTGCTCCACTTCCTCCTTAATTTCCTTGAGTTCAACCACTCCAATTTTCTGACCTTCTTCACATTGAATTTCAGCCAGGGTTGCAATTAGGATCATCTCCTCCATTCGTAGCTGCAGCAAGGCCCATCGATGCTGCAAGTGTATGCCACTCCCTCGGCGATTTAACAGGTTTGTCTTTTGGTTCTTCAATCACACAGTCACCCAATGTAACAGTATGAGCTGTCAAATTGTCTAGATGCGAACGATCATTGCGATTATTGCTCTAAGTACTTGAGCGCGTTCGATGGTAGGAGGCGGCGCGTCACCGTGACCGGCGCCGTCTGCTGTTTCACGACCTTCCTCTTCTTCGCCATTGCAGAGAGAAATGGAGCCCGCGCTATCTTGTTTTTCACCGGCATCCGAGTTTATTATTTCCCCCAAAGTTATTGTTCATTCACGAAAGTCACTGTTCATACGTGAGATCACTGTTCACTTCGCGTAGTCAGTGTTCACTTCACGAAGTCACTGTTCACCGCGAGATCACTGTTCACTTCGCGACGTTACTGTTCACCCGCGAAGTTACAATTCACTTCACGAAGTTACTGTTCATCTGCGAAACAAAATCACTGTTAATTCGAGAAAACTTGTTTCATGACCCATCATCACAAAACATTTTTTAACCATGAAAGCTTTGCAGCTCTCGATGAAAATCAGGTTTTCTTCCACAACAGTTTGAATATTATCTAACCTTATATTTGCAAACCTTCAAAAATTAAACTTGTATAAGACCTAAATATTTGCAACTTCTCGTACCTAATATACTTGGAACACGTTAAATCATAATTAACATAAAGATCAAAATAAGAAATTTATACCTTTTCCAAGCTAAGATTTGCCCTATGTTATTTGAGTTCTTCTTTTCCTTTCTACTAAGCTTCGAACGTTGCAAATGAATGATTAACTTTCTTATTAGTTCCTATGTTATTGAGCGTTTGGTTTATAAAGTCCATAAGTGACATCAACCGAATGTTGATGTATTTGCTAATCCCTTGTTTTAACCCAATTGCTAAGTAGTGTTTTATTATTATATTTCATTTCCTCCCTTGACTAAGCATTTCCAAGACCAACTGTTTCAATAATTATTAAGTTACAAAATCTCCTCCTTTGAATCCCATAATTTTCACAAATTGCCATCATCGAAATTGAATACCTCTCAAACCTTAATTTCGAAATTTGATCTTTAGAAAAATCATTCTAGTTAATTTCAAAATCCGTTGTAATGTCACGTAACACAGTATAATTAAATATAAAATATGCAGTCATATAGCGCATAATATGCATGCAAATTTATTGGCCAGCTTACTCACGAGACCCATTACAGAGCTAACTTCTAGGTCCACGGGCGTTCGTATGCCCGTGCGGAGCTGGACTCTGGTCTCCCGCGGGTCTTCGTACGCAATAGCGGAGCTGGCTTGGGGGGTCCCTAAAATATTCATGTGTCAGCGCATGGGCTTGTATCTCCTGCGAACCGTCGGACGCCAGCGCAGAGCTGGGAGGTCCCGAATGCGAAACTTCGGATCTTCGTGCCAGCGCGGAGCTGGACTCTTAGCTCCCGAAAGCGGAGCTTCTGGTCTTCTTGCCAGCACGGAGCTGGACTCTTAAGTCCCAAAGGCGGAGCTACGGGCCTTCTTGCCAGCGGGGAGCTGGACTCTTAGGTCTCGAAGGCAGAGCTCCGGGTCTTCTTGCCAGTGTGGAGCTGAGGCTTTACTTCAATCATTCTAGCGCGTGTTTTCCTAGCTCGCTTGGAATCTTCTCCACTAGAACCTCCCACTATAATGAGCATAGGGGCCCTAAGTGGTGGTGGAGCTATTTTGTTCGGAGGTGGTGGAGATGGTCTTACCTCGTTCGGGGGAGCTACGTATTTTGATCTGGGATCTGGAACGGGACCTCGGACAAACTCCTTCAAGGCAACTACCTTGATGAGCCTCTCTATTTCGTCCTTCAAATGATAGTAATTGTTAGTATGATGCTCATATTTATTGTGATAACGGCAATGTAAGTTAAAATGAGGTTTAGATGGTCCTGAAGTTCCGGTCGCGGGCTTTCTCATTGCCGGATGCCTACGTGCAAGGCAGGATAGTTCTGGATTATGGAATGGACTGGCTTACAAGACATGGGGCCATCATAGATTGCAACAAGAAGGTCCTTAAATTCCAGTTGCCCAAAGGCGAGGTATTCACTTTTTTGGGTACGACAAATTCGAATCATATTCCACGAATATCGGCGTCAACGACTTTCGAGGTTTGGTTGTGAGTCTTATCCTGTATACGCGGTGAAGGCGGAGGGCTTACCTCAGCCGAAACTAAAAAAGGTACTTGTAGTCAACGAATACGCCGACGTACCCCCCGATGATCTCTTGGGGTTACTCCTTGCTCGAGAAATACAATTCACGATAGATTTAATCCCGGGGTTAGCCCTAATCTCTAAAGCTCCTTACCGCCTAGCGCCGAAACAAACTGAAGGAATTAAAGGAACAGCTGGCAGACATAATGCATAAAGGATTTATCCAGCCTAGCTTTCCGCGGTGGGGAGCACCAGTACTGTTTGTACGAAAGAAGGATGGGTCGATGCGATTGTGCATCGACTACAGAGAATTGAATAAGATCACGATCAAGAATAAATACCCCTTGCCGAGGATCGATGATCTGTTTGATCAGCTACAAGGAGCGCCTGTATTCACGAAAATTAACCTCCGTTCGGGATACCATCAGTTGAAGATCATGGAGATAGATGTTCTAAAACTGCATTCAGTACGAGGTAAGGCCATTACAAGTTTTTGGTCATGCCTTTTGGGCTGACAAATGCCACAGCTGCTTTTATTGACTTGATGGATCGAGTCTTTAAAGACTACCTCAATCGTCTATATTGACGATTTTCTAATCAATTCTAAGATGAGAGGCGAACACGAAAGTCACCTACGAACTGTTAGGAATTCTGCGAGAGAAACAACTCTATGCCAAATTTAAAAATATGAATTCTGACTTGAGCAAATAGCCTTCCTGGGACACGTGATTTCTAGGAATGGAATCTCCGTGGACCCAGTAAGATGGAAGCTGTAAATAACTTGCCACGACCTAATATGCCTACCGAGGTCCAGAGTTTTCTTGGACCCGGGATATTACCGTAAGTTCATAGCCGATATTCTAGCATCGCCTCGACGTTAATGAATCTGACGAGAAAGAACATTCCAACCGAAGCATGCGAATAGAGCTTTCAAGAATTAAAGAAATGTCTTACCTCTGCCCCGATATGAACAATACCATCGGGAACCGAAGGATTTGCAGTATACATTGATGCTTCGAAGAATGGCTTGGGGTGCGTGCTGATGTAGGACCGAAAGGTGGTTGCCTATGCTTCGCGACAGCTAAAGGTATATGAGAAGAACTACCCGGCCCACGACTTGGAGTTAGCAGTAGTGGTCTTCGCTTTGAAGGTCTGGACACATTAACTCTACGGAGAAAAATGCGAAATCTTCACAGACCACAAGAGTCTGAAGTACTTCTTCACTCAGAAAGAACTGAATATGCGACAGCGACGATGGTTAGAGCTCGTGAAAGACTACTATTGCGCTATTATCTATCATCGGGGCAAGGCAAACGTAGTCGCAGATGCTCTAAGTCGAAAAGCGTTGAATGCAGAGTTACATCAGCTTGGAGTAGAGGTAGTTAATTTGGGCGAAGTTGAGGCAAGACTAGCAGCACTAACTCCTCAACCCACGCTACTAGAAAGGATGAGGAAGACGCAAGAAGGAGACGAACTCTACCTAAAAATGAAGGAGGCGCTACCCGAGGATTTTAAAATACGAGAGGATGGAGCTATGCTATACGAGGACCATCTTCATGTGCCTGACAACGAGGAGTTGCGACAAAACGATAATGAAGGAAGCATATGGCACATGGTACATCCAGGGGCAATAAAGATGTATCAAGACTTGCGAATAATGTACTGGTGGCCGTGAATGAAGAAAGACATCGCCGCTTTCATGAATCGATGTTTGACCTGCCAATTGATCAAATCAGAACACCAACGGCCAGCTGGGACCCTACAGCACCTTCCAATTCCAGAGTTGAAATGGGATCATATCACGACGGATTTCGTCATTGGTTTACCCAAAACGACGAAAAGTCACGATGCTATTTGGGTGATTGTTGATCGCCTGACGAAATCGGCTAGTTTCCTTCCTATCAGCTCTACTTTTCCATGGAACGCTATGATGAATTTACATTCAAGAAATTATTCGACTCCATGAAATTCTGACCTCTATTGTCTCAGATCGAGATTCAAGGCCACGGCGCAGGTCATCGTGGATCGATTGACCAAGTTCGCCCATTTCAAGGCCACGACGCAATATGGGTCATTGATTGACTAAGTTCGCCCACTTTCTATCGATCAATGCGACATTCTCTTTGGAACGATACGCTGAAATATACATCCAAGAGATTGTTCGACTTCACGGGGTACCAATATCAATCGTTTCCGATAGAGACTCAATATTTTTGTCCAAGTTCTGGATAAGTTTTCAAAAGGCCATGGGAACCAAGTTATCCTTCAGTACTGCCTATCACCCCAAACAGACGAGTAGTCAGAGCGAACCATCTAGACACTGGAGGATATGATGAGTGTATGTGTGCTCGATTTCAAAGGAAATTGGACCAAATACCTCCCATAATCGAGTTTTCATATAATAACAGCTATCACGCAACGATAAGAATGGCTCCATGTGAGGCATTATACGAGCGCAAATGCAGATCTCCAATCCGTTGAGATGAGGTTGGAGAACAAGCGATATTAGGCCCTGATCTAGTGCAAGAAATGACGGAAGCCATCTCGAAGATACGAGAGAGAATGAAAATAGCCCAGAGCAGACAGAAAAGCTATGCGGATCACAAGCGTAGACCATTAGAGTACGGCATAGACTACTGGGTATTCCTAAAGGTATCCCCGATGAAAGGCGTGAAACGATTCGGGAAGAAGGAAAAGTTAAGCCCTAGATACATAGGACAGTTCCGGGTACTTAGGAAAGTTTGTGAAGTAGCTTACTAGTTGGAACTACCAGCTTCCTTATCACAAGTTCACGATGTCTTTCCTGTATCAACACTACGAAAGTACATCGCGAATCCCAATCACGTGCTGAATAACGAGGTTCTCCATCAACAACTCAAACCAGATTTGAGTTATGAAGAAAGGCTAGTGGAAATCTTAATGCACGAAGTTAAGCGGTTACAAAACAAAGAGATACCATTACTTAAAGTATTATGGCAGAATCAGTCTACCGAAGACGCTACGTGGGAATGGAAAGACGATATGAGGAGTTGATATCCTGAACTCCGCCTGATTTCGCGGGCGAAATCCATTTTAAGGGTGGAGGATGTAATACCCGAGTCCCGTAAGTAGGCCGGCCAATAAATTAGCGTACATATTATGTGAATTATATGACCTACGTGACTCCATGGTATATGTTTTATAGTAATATATGTGTCTATATGACCTCATCTTATGTGATTTATATCTCCGATATGGGTTACCATGAATTATGAATTATATGGTGATGGTAGGATTTAGGAAAACTTGCGAAAAATAGAACTTAGAGGAGACCCAACGATTTTAAGGTAATGAGTGCTAGCTTCGTTGTTGGAACTATTTTATTGTATTCAATAATAGAGTTATCTTAGTGTTGCTATGCAAATCAGTAGTCTTGGGCTAAATTGTAATTAGTTATTGTATTGGACAACTTGTGTAAATATACCGCGAGGTAGCATATATAAGTGAACACCTTAGGAAACAAGGAGTGCGTTGTAGCAACGAAAATCAGATCGAAAATAGAATCGAGAATTTTTAGAGAGAAAAATTCGCCACCTTGCTTGTTCTACAAGTTACTTCTCTCTCAACCTTCAACATAGGTAAATCTCAATCGTAAGTGTTCGAATTCTTCAGATTTACTATTCGAATCTTCATAATTCGATCTAGGTTGGATATCTAGGGGTCCTCACAATTGGTATCATAGCCAAGCATGTTAGGATTTGGATTAAATTTGGACTGATTTTTTTATTGTTTAAACTGTTATTTTCAATTCGCGCGGCACTGTTCATCGTAGAAATTGAATCTGATTCTTCTCAATTCGACTTGATTTGTTTTTCTTAAGGTTCGATAATGTGTTTCTCCTTGATCTGAGCTCATTTCCGATCGATCGAACCAACATTTCTGCGAATTTAGAAGATCGATCGCATTTCTGTTCTTCGGACTATTCTTAAACATTATTAACCACATCCTGAATTTCGATTTGTTTGCTGTTTTTGTTAATCGATTATGTGTTTCTTGCTGTTTTGGGCCTATTCTAATTGATCAAACAAATCTTCCTGCGATCTTGAAGATTAATAAAAATTTGTTCTTAACATTGTTCTTCAAAATTTTCGAAAAATTCGACGGATTTTGATTTGTTTGTGCTAAATCGAGCGTTTGTTCTTGTTAAGTGCATGATTTCGATCAACAACTCGAAGAATTTGATCAATTTTGTGTTTCGATCGAGATTTCGTTGGTTTTGACTTGCGTCTGTTTCACGATAGTATCTTCCGTTCTTCGTTCATTATCATAAACAATTCAGCTTCATACTCGAGAAATTGCTTCAACGAGATCAATCCTCCGTCGCTGCTGAATCGTCGAACTACCTTCGCTCGAGAAACTCTTCGTCGCAATTGTTTTTCAATCGAAATACTTCTTCGACCACACCTTGTTCTTCGCTCAGAAACTGTTCTCTGTTCGTCGCTGACATCGCAAGGAAATTCTGTTTTTAAGCTCAAGAAATCAAGTAAACGCGAGAAAAATTGGGTCAACGCGAGAAACTTCATCCAACGCACGCAAAATCAGATCGAGAAACTATTTCGATCGAAAGATCGTCTTATTTTTTTTTATCGAAAATTTGCAATTCATCTTCTTCGACCGTATACCTATAGATACACATACACTCACACACAAATTGCAGGCCAAATTGCATGTTAAGTACCAAAAGTAATATTTTAGTCCCTGCAATTATATTTCGGTCCCTAATAGTTCTCGATTTAGTCCTGAAAAGTTCTGGTCTAGTCCTAATTTTTCAATTTAGTCCCCGAACTTTCAACTTTATTGATTTCTCACTCGTTTACAAGATTTTACGTTCGCAAATTTTTGTTTAGTTGCTTTTACAGGTAGTCGTCGCAAAACTTATTTTTCGCCCGCAAAACCTTTTGCAATCGAAAAATTTGATTTTAAAGGTTTAGATATTAAAGTCTCAAAAAGATTACGTTTTATCAAATCGCAAAACATTTACGATAGGGAAACTATACGTAACTGTTTGAAATTCCAAACTATTTTCTAAACACCGTACCTCGTCGAAAAACTTAACGATCGAAAACAGTGCTTTATATTGACGTTAAAAAAACTTAATAAAATATTTTTTTGATCGAAAACAGTAACCTTCAAATTGGCACATTATAGAAATAGCTGTTGGTATATACTATTAAATTTTTAAATCGAACTTCAAAAACCAAAATCTTTTCGAAACATAAATTTTAAAAGCCAAATATTTTAATCAGTATTAAAAAGGAAAAAGTTAGTATTTAGAAAAAACAAAAATCCAAATCACAAAACACGTTACCATCCAAAATATCCAAGCAACAAAAATTAAAAGAAAAATAAAATGGATCAAGATTTAAAAGACTTCGAACAACAATTAAAATTAATTAACAAAATACTAAGAAAACAGGTATCAAAGGTAAGTCCTCATCCAATTCGGAGAACAAAGAGAAGACTTATAGCCTTAAACCAAAGAGAGCTACGCCTTGATGGCCTATCACGAAGATACATCGGACCATCTAGCTCTCATGGCTCGAGTAGAGGATACCTCTGAAGCAAGCTCGTCGAAGCTAACGAGCGATGAAGCGGCAGACACGTCTTCTCTGGAGGTACTTATTCCTAGCTCCACATTATTTAGCATGTTAGAATCCTTACAAACTAGATATGCTAACATGAAAAATGAGTAGAAAAGTACAAAAGCGTTAGAAGAAAAATTATCTAAGTCTGAGGAGAAAATAGCAAGTCTCGAATTAGAACTTAGAAGCTCTAATGCGAAAATAGATGAGCTAACTAATAGCTTGGAAATTAGTGAGACTAAGACGCCACAGTTAGAGACGCAAAGCTCAAAAATTAAGGAATTAGAAGCCAAGCTAGAAAATAATTACAATTGTTTGGTTAGGAACCACAACGGGAAAGCTAGCCTCAATTGTAGATTAACAATGCTAAGATTAGTGAACTGACCAAGAGTTTAAATGCCTGTGAAATCAAAAAGAGCACTGCTCAAGCTAACTACGATTTATTAGGTGAAGAACGTACGAAGCTATACTCTAAGATTCAACAGTTAGAAGATCTTCTTGCGACTTCTAAGACCGAGGAATCAAAATCTCGTTATTCTGAAAATTCTTCTTCCGGCAATATACCTCATATTCTTAATTCTACATTAGAAATGGAAAGAAAGAATTGTGAAGCGGAAAAGAGTGCGCTTTTCTTAGAAATATCTCTAATCTCAAAGCTTCCTCACAAGAAAAGTTAATCTTTAAGCAGGTTAAGAAAGAGAAAGAGGCTTTGAGCGCCAATAGATCAAATACTCCAATTTTTAAAGCCGTTACTTCTGTTAAAGCTATCAATTTTAGATGTACAAACTTTGATAGTGGCTCTTCCTCAAAAAAAAAAATTTTCACGAAAATATTTCATGTTCTAATGTACAAATTTCATCGTGTGCTTCAAGTGATCCTACTAAGTTTTCATTTAAAAAGCCTAAACTTGAACATGATTTTTCTCAATCTAATGTGAAAGGTGTAAATTCTAACCATAGGAAATACGACTTATGTGCGATAGATGCTTGTAATTATATATGCTCGTATTCTTACATGCAATATCCGGTCAAAGTTCATCCAAAGAAACATCTTATGCGCTTGGCATCGGAGAAAATTTTTAAACATTCTCTCAAACACACTTTCACCATAGCTGAAACATCTTATCTGTGTGAAATTGCTCCAATATAGGTTCCTATTTGTTCACGAAATTTAGGTAGTCCCAAACAAATTTGTGTACCGAAAGGTTCATTAATGGACGATTTAGGACAACATTCATATTTGACAGCTTTTATGCTTAGATCGTTCTAATAAGGGAGGACCCATAAAACAATGGGTACCAAAGTCCCGATAGTTTTGCAGATTTCCCTCATGTATGGTACTCTGATGGTAGTTGCTCCACATACATGATCAAGGGCGAGCGCAGAGCAACTACAACACTTCCCTACCTAAGCGACAAACTCGGTGACGAAATTCCTTACTCATTTTTTCTAGAAGTGCTGAAATGTTTAGGATTGGTCACTAGTAATTCTCTAGAGATTATAAGTTGGTACATTATGCATCTGAGTTTAAATGTTAATTGCCAAATATTTCCTAACAAAAGAAAAACTATCATGCATTTTTCCGCATTTAGTTCTAATAAAACATATATATTAATCATGCATTTTTACTCAATTTTTTCTTTGTTTTCATATCATGTTCATGTTTTTTAATAAAAAAAACCAATAAAAAAAACACACACACAAGTTTTTTCTTTGGCATTGTTTTGAAAAACAAAATTAAACAAAAACAACGAAAAATGGGGAGTGACGATTACTCGATATACGTTGATTTGTTCACTAAAATCATTCCTTGATATATGACTGGTTATTTGCTTAATATTGTCTGTCTAGTCGCATTCTTTTGTCTAAAGGTCACTCGTTTGTTCCACTAGACACAAAGCCACATCATATATGTGAGATTTGAGCCTTATTATTTTTTTCGGGAATTTATCCTGGAGCGAGTCACACATCAAATGCTTGTCTTAACTTGTATTTCCTAGCCTCATACTCGCCTTGCGTTGGATTGTTGGGAAAATGATTAGGGCACGTCGGAAACGCCTCACTTGGCCAAAATCAAATATCATCCTTTTTATTCCTCTAGCCATCCCTCTTGATCCTTCTCTGATATCTTTTTCTTCATTTGTATCCCGATCAAGCCTTCAACCGTAATTCATAAATTTCGGAGGTTGCATAAACGAGAAAAGGAGGGAGAAAAAGGCGACCAAAGAAAAGGAAAAAAAAATGATGAAAAAAGGAGGTGGAAAACGCACACGAGGAATGCTCAACGCACAATAAATAGTCCAAAAGAACCTGCCTTCCTAATTATTGAATTCTAGAAATCGTAAGAAGAGGGCATTGATCTTCCTGTGAACTTCTCCTTCGATAATCTCGTATACTTGTCAGAACGGCTGGAAGAGGAGCACCATGAAGTGAACTTCTCCAATGATAATCTAGTCTTATATCGAGACAACGAGAAGAGGAGCACGACATTGGGTTCGAATTTCGTAACTGTGAACTTCTCCAAATCGATTATTTTGAAACCTCTTTAGGGATTAAAAGAAGAGGAGCACGATATCGACTCGAGAACCAACAAGAAGAACTTCGCCTTAGATAATCTCTCAGCCGCATAGAGAAGCGAAGCTTCAGCTTGAGCAAGTGTAGAATAATATGAAAAAGCTTAAGGATGGAAAAGAAAATACCAGTGAAGAGGACGACGAAGAAAAGGAAGAAGATCTTTAGTCCACGTTTCCTAAATATTTTCCTTCCATTCTAAGTTAGAACCAAAGTACTAAATCCCTAAATCCCTTTGCTTCCAAATCGACGGTCTCTTGCTCGGTCAAATGATTAAAAGCGCCTTGATAGCAGGTTAAATGATATAATTTTGCTTGTGTTGACATGAGTGATATATCTAGTATATAAATCTCATGATAAAAATACTTGAGTTCTAGAGCGAACCTCCTGAGAGTTGTCGCAATAGATAACTCTATGAACTTAGGACTTTAGTTTGATGACATGACTTGATAGCAAATTATTATTCCATGTGTCATGTGAAATATTTGCGTGGACATGACCAAAGAGACTTAATCTGACCCCAAAATATAAATAATTATAATAACAATAGTAATAATAATAATAACAATAACAAATACAAAAATCGTATAGTCTTGTTTCAAATTTTCTTTACTTTTATTTTCTTAGCATATCTTTTTTATTTTTTCATGCATTTTTTTCTTCTTGTATTTTTGCATTTATTTTTACTTTGCTTTTTTTTTTTTCTTATGCATGAAGATTTCGCACATTTTCAAATGTGTTTGTACATGCATTGGCACATGCTTGTTTAAAAGCGAAATATTTCTTGCTTAAATGGTTACCCAAATTTTTAGTATGCATGCTTAGGGGTTCATGCATATATGCTGGAATGATTATATGCGTTACTACTCGTTGTGTCATATGTCTTAAATTCTCATATGCATATCTTGGTGAATATGTATGTCTTTGCGAAATTGTTATACACCATATGGGCACTATTTGAGGGGGAGTCATGATTCTTAGTGGTTGAAAACATGAATTAAGGGGGAGAATGAAAAATTACTCTATTACTTTGAAATTACTCTGTATATGTTTCCATTGAGCATGAATTGAGGGAGAATGATATGAATTTAAGGGGAATAATTTTAACTGTTATAATTCATGTTTACGCTTTTAGACTGTACTTTAGAATCATGAACTCTCCTTGAATCCTTTTAAACGACTAAATCCTCATGGGAGCTTTTTAGTGATTTCAGGTGTGTGAAGTGGACGCTTTTCAAGATCTTCCAACCATCACTTCGAACTCTGCTCTTGAAGATTTAGCGAAAGAAAGAGACGGCCTACCTTGTTCTGGAACTAGAGACGCTTCTTCGAGGCCGAACCAGACAACTTCCATTCGGAGAAGACGTATCTGGCGAAACGGAGACGATGGCTAAACCCTGAGCCCTCTCATCGAATTTCTCAAGCCCATTGCTTCCGGAAGAAGAAGCAAGGACCGAGGACCGAACCACATGTGACTCAAGCATCATCAAGGACTGAAGTAGCCAACCATGCCCACTGCATCAAGGACCGAAGGTGCCAACCATATCCACCGCATCAACGATCGAAGTTGCCAACCGTGTCCACCTCTCCAAACCTCACATTGGACTCCCCGATCTCAACACAAGGTTGACTCAAATAGGGGGAGTTTCGAGTTCGTGTGCTTTCAACGGGAGAGATGGATCGCGGACTTCCAAAATCCGACAAGAACTTCGAACATCTTACGGCATTTAGGAGAAGAACTTCAAAGGAAGATTTAATGAAAAAAGTCGATGCCTAGAAGACAGGGTGAGCTTGAAGATTTTCTAAAAGAGGAGATTTCAAGGAATTGAGGACCCTTTCCATTGCAAGACGAAGATAACCCGCGCAATATTGAAAATTGAATACAATGGGGGAGATTGTTGGAACTATTTTTATTGTATTCAGTTAATAGAGTTGTCTTAGTCTTGCTATGCAAATTAGTAGTCTTAGGCTAAATTGTAATTAGTCATTGTATAGGACTACATGTGTAAATATACCACGAGGTGGTATATATAAGTGAACTCCTTAGGAAATAAGGAGTACGTTGTAGCAAGGAAAATCAGATCGAAAATAGAATCGAGAATTTTAGAGAGAAAAATTCGCCACCTTGCTTGTTCTACAAGTTATTTCTCTCTCAACCTTCAAAATCGATCACATACCATGGTCGCTGCCACCTACAACACATAACGTAAGGGGTGAGCCGTCGTGGTTCAGTAAACAGAAATTATGCATGAATGCACGTGTCACTCCCCCGCAAAGGTAATCCACGCCGATGCACATAATACTTTGAAAAGGCAATCCACGCCGATGCACATAATACATTGCAAAGGCGATCGCCGATGCACATAGTACTCTCTAGGATCACCCAGAGCCCTCGGCTAATCTTACTATGCATCACGATGAGCTAACGTCCATCAAGGGCAATCACGACAGCGGTCCATGCCCGATGGACATACCCTAGGATGCACATCGTTCCCCTAGGTCGCCATATGTGCCCGGGCGTCCCCGACTGTCTGGCGGTCGCTCACGCTGGTAGCCCACGCTGAGGTTGCCTACACCAGGGTTCCACCCTGTGTCGCTATACCCTCAGGTCGCACCCTCCAGGTTGCCCCCTACCGCCGCGGGCATTGCCCGATCATAAACCATTATATTTATATACATACATAATATGACGACGCTCAACGCCGCCATGGTGGCATAGAAGAGTAGCCCTGACTCAATAGCGAGTCAACAACAATTGCTCAAATCGGCAAGTATCAATCGCATACAAGCGACATATAACATGCATACTCAGCTCAGGCAACCCATCCCACCTGTGATCGTGCATGCTCGTAAATATGCAATGTCAACTCATGCCAAATATACTTAACACATGGAAATGTATCAATTAATCCACGTAATCATGGAAGCACGTAGTCACATAAATTAGGCACACGCAACTAAGTTATGTGTCTTATCGTCCGTCGACTACTAACTGTTGGTTTGATGACGTTCTTAACTCGTGACCTTAGGCACAAAATATTGGTGTCAGTACACTATTTTAATTATTAATTTAGCTAAGTACTCGAACTCCGTTAAATGTCTATACATTACATTTATTATTGCCTTTAAAGGATATTTAAATAATAAGGGTTCATAAAGTATTATTCCTTAGTTATAATCACGTTTTGAGAACCCTAGTTGGATTCACACATCTCACATGGCTCGTGAAATGTGACTTGTGAATTATATCTAGTTTGTGAACTATCCTAACACGTGAAATGGCCTAACATGTACTTGCTTCGCGAACTCAACTAACCCGTGAAACAACTCAAACTTATGAACTTAACTTAGCTCGTGGAATTTGATTCGTAAAATGTCCTAGTCACTCACTTTGCGAAACCTAGTTAGTCACCGAGCTCAATTCGTGAAAGGCCTTTATTAGCTTACGATTCGCGGATAATGGTGTTCACTCTTAGTTCGCCAAATGCTCTATAGTTCGTGAAGTTCCTCCTCACAAGTTGGATTCGCCAAGTTTAATCTTGATAACTGTTGGCGAACGTTACACGGCCCTTGAATTCCCAATCCCAATTTGCGGAACGAAACGCTTGACATCTAGTTCGCGAAGTGAACTTCCCCGGGCCCGCGAAGTGTTATGGATTCGCCACTTAGTTGGATTTGTGAAGTTGCCAAGTTCGCCAAATAGACACCACCATGAATTTGCCAAGTAGGGTTTCGGGAACTCTATTAGTTCGTAAAATTATCCCATTCGCCAAGTGATCAATTCTCCAAGTCTTCCATTCGCCAACTTGTTAAATTCGCGAAGTGCCGAGCTCGCCGACCTAGTTCGCCAACTACACTTGATTCGCGAGATTGCCAAGTCCGTCGTCCGAGTTCGCCAAATGGCCCGAATTGTGAAACACTTAATTCGCCACCTTTAGGGTTCACGGACTTGCTTTGCCAAGAGTTCGTGATCTTCGACCCGTGACTTGTTGGACCCGCGAACCATCACTTCACGAACCCATGCAACGACGTATTTTGAGTTCGCCAAACTTAAGTAATTCACCAAGTTGCTAGGTCCACTTACCTTACCTAGTTCGCGACTCACATGTACCCACCAAGTGATCCATTGATTCGCGAAGTTCGTTCCAATGGCTTAGGGTTCGGCACGCTAGCCTAATTCGTGAAACCAATTCGCGAAGCTTCCTCAATTCGCGAACTTTACATTTCAAGATCCCTAAACAGGCCTAACACTTAGAACCCTAAAGAACTTCAATCAAAAGTACCGTTCTACTCAAGAATACTTTGAATCTTATATAAACTTCGGAACCCTAAAATCAAACTTAGCAAAATACGATTTTGGGCAGATTGCATGGGTGCTAATAACGCATGTTAAGTCCGAAATATAGAACTAGAAGCACCAATTCGAGGGAAGGAAGTATTTCCCTAAGAGTTAAAAGTTCGAACAATCCTAGCATATGACTCTTCGCGTGCTTAAAATCCTTAAGACGGAGATCGATTTTCGAGAATACCGCAGCACCCTGTAGTTGGTCGAACAGATCATCGATCCTCGGCAACGGATATTTATTCTTGATCATGATCTTATTCAGCTCCCTATAGTCGATGCATAGTCGCATCGACCCGTCTTTCTTTCGCACGAATAGGACTGGTGCTCCCCACGGTGAAAAGCTGGGCTAACAAATCCTTTCTGCAACAAGTCCTCTAACTGGTCCTTCAATTCCTTCAATTCGTTCGGCGCTAGGCGATAAGGAGCTTTAGAGATTGGGGCGGACCCCGGCATCAGATCTATCGTAAACTGTATTTCTCGATCAGGGGGTAACCCCGGGAGATCATCGGGAAATACATCAGCATACTCGTTGACTATCGGTACGTCCTTCAGTTCTGGCTGAGGTAACTCCTCTGCCTTCACCGCATACACCAGATAAGACTCACAACCGGATCTCAATAGTCGTTGAGCCTTCAGCGCAGAGATTTGCGAAATATGA